>JAUALY010000005.1:11895000-21895000 GCA_030819805.1 Penstemon newberryi var. newberryi | reverse complement strand
TCCCTTCACTTCTAAGTCTTCATCTTCATCCAACAGGGGCAATACACTTGGATTGCTTCTGTGAATCAAAAGAAGACCGGAGATTACCAACACCGAACCTGTGGTGAGGTAAATTGCATTTTCACCCCCTCTTATTTTGATTATTGTTTTTGATCAACCTTTTCGCATATTCAATGTGGAAATCGATTCATGGGCTGATGGGTACCTCGGAAAAATTTTAAATTTCGCACTTTCATTGTTCTGACAACCGAGGTATCCTAACATCTGATGTTGAGTTCGGAATCAGACTGGTGGATTTTAGCAGATTCAAATCAGTTGAGTTCGATTTAAATCAGCAGAGTGTTCATCAGCAGGGTAGATTCGATCAGCAAAGTGGAATAGATCAGAAAGTCATTCAAACGGTAATAAATGCACTTCGCGTAATAAATGTTGTAAGAGAAGGGTATTAATGACAAATGATTGAAGGAAAACCTCGTATTAGCAAGGTACACTTAATGCAAAATGACAGATCTGTACAACAGACTGTACATTGAACAGTCGCAGATAGCCGTTCAGAGACAAGGACCAAAGCTCGAGGACGATCTGAAATCTGTCTCACTTCAACGGGCAGAATTCAAACTGCGAGTATAAATAGTTCTACATTCAAGAGTTAGAGACAAAAAAAAGAATCACAACAACTGAGAGAGTATTCAAAGATCAAATTTCTCTAAGTCTTAAATACTCAAGAACAGAACACTATCAACTGAGTCATCTGTTGACGAAGCGAGTTGAAGAAAAAGATTATACTTATAAAATCTTAGTGATTTCTGTACACTGTGAGTGTTGTGAGAAGTAGATATCCATCTAAGTGAGTGATATTACTTCAGAGGATAGGTTTTCTTAGTGATCTCCTATTGTGAGCTTGTGGCTTTATCATTTGATATAAAAGCGTAAGTGGTGTACTGGATACTTTGTGTTTCTAGTAGAACCTAAATCTTCGTGATTTAGAAGAGTGGACTAAATGACTTCTTGTTTATATAACCACTGTAAAAATTCCTGTGTTTGATTACTTACTTTTCTGATTGCATATTTTCATAAGTAAACAAATTTTTAAAAGATAAAGCTTTTAAAAAGGGATTTATAAAAACAGGGGTAAAAAATTTAAATAAAGACTTGTTTGAAAAACATACATAGACAAATCCACTGCATACAAGTTTGAAACTCTGATTTTATCAAAACAGATAAGTAAATCAGACGAGTGGTCAACTGACACTGAATAAGCTAAGTAGTCTCATACGTAAGATCAGCTTACTCTGATGACATAAAACTTGGAGAATTTTTTTAAAGGAACAAAGGTCTATTCACCCCCCCTTCCCCCTTCTAGACCTCTTCTGATCACTTGGGACCAACGCAATTGCAATTTGCATGTATAGTTCTACATTTTTTATTTTCAATAATTACATAATATTCTAAAGCAAACTTTCCATTTTCCAAACATCATAACCTTGTCTAAGAAACACAATTAAATAAATGAAGAATAATTTTTAATATTCACTGTTTTCTTTAATTTGAACCAAGTTTCAACATATTTTTTTGATTAAGAAACTTTACAAGAACAACACAACTCAATAGCAACCCCACCGTCCCACGTATGCTTCGAAAATTCTTTAGATCCTTTAAATTTATGTGTTAAATACTTCCATTTTTGTTTGGTAATTATTTGGAGAAATGAGAAAAGGGGGAAGAATTTGCAATTGAAAGTGAAGGAAAATTGGAGTAGAGAGAGAGAAGAGAATGCGGCCGTAGTGAAACCGTAAGAAATGTAGTCTATTGTAAACTAAACCCTAAACAAATTGAACAAAAAATGCTATATATGTCGGGTAAGCGGGTTGGTATTTTTTTAACTCTTAAAAACAGGTACCCGACCCGTACTTAGAGGGTGTCCACTTTCATAAACTGCAAGAGTCTATTTTAGTATCAAAATCGGTGGGTCGGGTCGGGTCGGGTCTGGTGTCACGATCAGGTCGGGTCTAACGGGTTTATGAACACCCCTAGTCATTGTTGATAAATGTTTATTTCACACTTTTATCAAAACATGAAGAAAAAGTACATCAAGGATAATTAAGTGCATGTTGCGGGTGGTTCATTTTTTTTAATCATCAACCCCATCACCCAATCCATAACGTGTGGGTTGATAAGTTACCAACTCGCCCTTAATTATTTTAAAAATAAAATCGACGGATTGTAGACAATTTGGGTTAGGTCGGATCTGGTCAAGGGTGGATCGGGTTTGGCGGGTTTATGTACACCCCTACAATTCCCATTGTGCTGGGGGTACATAACCCCAAAAAATGGAATTTTAGGGTGTACTAAGCCTTTCCTAGAATTTGGAGGTGGAAGGGGTGCGAAATGCGGTTTACCCTAGCAAAAACCTAAATGAAACGAAAACCTTTGTTGCACGAAGGCCAAAAACGAGATTTTGTTACACAGTACAAACTGAAACTAACGCTCAGGTCCAATTTCGAAAACCCTAAACCCTTCAATGGACACCCACGATTCCTCCGTCCTCCCCAAACTGCCAGAAAATCCTTCTCATTCCGAAGACAATCTGCCCGAAAAGCGTAAACGAGAACCCGAACCCGTATCCGAAATAGCTCCGGGCCCGGCGCAGCACGCGCTTTGGAAAACGAGCCTGTGCTCCTACTTCAGGAGGTCTGACGATTCGTGCAGCCATGGAGAGTCCTGTCGATACGCCCACGGAGAGTCGGAGCTCCGGGCCCGACCCGACAACACTTGGGACCCTACTTCGGAGCGGGCCAAGAAGATTGCCAAGATATGCGAGAAGGAAAAGGAAGAAGAGGTTGAATTAATGATGACAGAGGCGTTGGAGGCGGAAGGAGAAGAATCTTCCTCTGTTTTGTCGAAATGCTTCGTCAATTTACCCATGAAATGGAGTTCTGATCAGTTGAGGAACTTTCTCGATGAACAGGCAAGTACCTTTTCAATTAATTGCATTTTGAAATAGTAATACTGCATTAGGGATGTTAATGTGATAATTTTATAAGTTAAAATTTAATGGCTAGTAAAACAATCAAATGGCTGCAATCAGGGGTGGATCCAACATTTAGAATATCAGTAGAAAAAATATTGATAATGACATTCAATCTATTTTGTACATAAGAAACAAGAAGATAAAATATCATGAAATTACTCAATTCGAGATTGTACTTTTCTGGACAATGAAATTGTAATAGCATACAAGTACTAAGCTAAAGAAGGATTGCTATTTTATTTTACTAAAGCAATAGTAAATAAAACTATTTTATTATTTGACATAATTACAAAATGGTAGAAGATATTAGAGATAGTAAAAATCAAAAACAGAAATCATCAATTCAAAATGGATCATAAATAGTTGGGAGATAAGAAGATGCAATTTAAACTCGACACAAATAGTTGAAAGACAAATCATACTTTTCTTGGAAGAGAAATGAATGATATGTGGATATTTTTTGTACTATTTTCATAAGATTGTATCAAGATTTTTAGTTAAGCTTTATAGATATATAGTTGATAATATATTAATTTGGCTTTTGAAAGAGACTAATAAAAAAACCTAAGCTCTAAATCTATACATTATATCTAGTATAATTAAAAAAAATATATCTTGGGGGCCAAGCCCCCCAAGTCATAATGTACATCTTCCCCTGGCTGCAGTGTATTTTCTTTTGCTTTAGCAGATTTGTAATTCTGTGATGTATGATGTGAGATCTGATAAAATTTAACTTGTGCTGCAACAGAGAATTCTCTATAAATCAGCTAAGAAAAAGAAAGGCATGATTGTTGGATTTGTTACTTTTGAAAACGACGAGCAGGTCAAAATTGCAGTAAAGGTACCATTGTTTTTCACCATTTAGCAAGGTTTGTTGGAAACTTTTATGATGTTTAAATTTTGTATGTATCATATTCTTGATATTGCAGGAGCTGGATGGGAAATCTATTGGAAACAACAGAACTCTAAAGCTTTCCAATGTCATTCCACGATCATTTGAGAAAAATAATAAAGTGGAAAAACCATCTACAAATAGTGATGGTGAGGCTGATGAGGATGGCAGTTCAGGTCCCAATGGTTCGGTTTTAAAGGGTAGAAGTGCTCGTGACGTAGTGACTCCTCTTGGTCACATGTCTTATTCTGATCAGCTACAGCACAAGAAGAACTCTCTCACACAAACTCTCAAAAGATTAGTAAGTAAAATTGATACTTTCTCATTCATTAATTGTGTTACAAGAACAAGTTTAGTTTCTAAATTCTTTCAGCAACTTGTAAACCTTATTTATACTGTTTTAGGAATAAGGTGATTTACGACCAGACCCCCTGAGGTCTATTCGTCTTACAAGGAACCCCCTGATGTTTCATTAATTACAAGGAGACCCCTCGGTGTAGACTATGTACCAAAACACCCCTTACAACTTCAACAAGCCTTACAACTTCTGCAAATGTTCACAAAAAACCCCTTGTAAGGGGTGTCCTTGTGATTTTTGGAACCACAAGTGGTTTTTTGTAATTACGGTAAACCTCAGGGGGTCCAAGTGTAAACCACTCATTAGGAATGTAAGCTAAGTATCTTTTTTCAATCCACTAACTGAGCTTTTTGAATTTGTGTCTGATATTTGTAGACTCGTAATGCGCGTAAGGCTTGCCCAAATGGAATTACTCTTCCAGAATGGATTCTGAAATCTAGAGAAATAGGTGCTGTTCTAACCAAATCTATGATGTTGAATTAACTGATTTCGCAGAGAAGTCTCATTTTGCTTATATAATGATATATAACATGTTTATGATAGCAGAAGGGCACTCTTGTTTATTTTGTGTTGTATGTTTTGTCATGTTTAAAAGTGAGAATTATGTTTCAGGTGGTCTTCCATGCAAGTTGGAGGGTATAATTGAGTCACCTCTTATTAATGGATATCGGAACAAATGTGAATTTTCTGTTGGAATGTCATTACAAGGAAAACCAACAGTAGGATTTTTACTTGGGAATTTCAGGTTGTTTGCAATTGAGTTGTTACATTAATAAAATTATCTCCACTGCATTCCACTCAAAGGGAATTTAATGGTTATTATAGGGAGGGTGTGACTGCTGTTGAGGAACCACTGGACTGTCAAAATGTTTCCAGAATTGCTTCCAGATATGCTGCAATCTTTCAAGAGTTTCTGCAGAATTCAGGCTTGCCTGTGTGGAACAGATTAAACAATAATGGATTCTGGCGTCAACTTACGGTAAGTTTTATACAAGAAGTACCGTGAATATTTAAAGAGCTAAATGCAAAATACACCCTTTGTGCTTTGCCTAACTATCAAAAAACCATATGTTATTATTATTAGCAAAACCCCCCTGTTTTCTTTTTATATAAGCGAAAAAACCCATTTGAAATTCCATCATAAGCCATAAGGAGGTTTTTGTCTATTTTCTGAGTGAACAGGGGGGTTATTGCCAATTTTAAAAGTTAATAGGGGGTTACTGTTAATTTTTAAGGTTAAGAGGGGTGTTTTTGCATCATTTGGTGGGTTATAATTGCCATTTCGGCTTGGGAGGTGGGTTTTTTGCTGATAAAAATAAGCTCAGGGTTTTTTTGATAATAAAAATAACACACGGAGTTTTTTTGATGATTATGCAAAGCATAGGGGCTGTTTTTGCAATTCACTCAATATTTAAATGTAGTTTTTCTTCATTTTTATAAAAAAATTGCTTTATTGGCTTCAAGTTTGATACCAAATATAATTTCTTTTTCCGAAATAGCAGGAAGCAATTTTTCTTCCAATGACCATATGTGTGTTATTGTAGGTTCGTGAAGGCAGGAGTTCTTGCCAGACTGCTGTGGTGAACAATTTGGAGACTAATATTTCGGAGGTCATGCTCATGGTTCAGGTACATGTCTTGTTGCTGACTTTATAAGTAATCAGATTTGTTTTCGCTTATTAGTATGTCATGTCAAAATATATTTTTACTATAAAGACTTGAACACGTAAACTCCTCTGATGATGTGTTCTTATATCATCATAATGATGCAGGTTTGCACAGTGGGTTTTGATGATGGACAGGTAAAAGGTGAACTAGAACATCTAGCTCAAGAATTTTCTAAGGGGTCTACTACAGAATCTCCACATTTGCCTCTCACAGCACTTGTAATACAGGTAACTTGCGACACGTGTTTCTTTTCAATGGATATGTGGCTCTAATAACCATGAAAGCTTAAAGTTTTTGTCACTGATTCATGACACTTTTAATTTGTAAGAAAAAGAGAAAAAGAAAAAATACAAAACAAAAAAATGTTATGATGTCGAAGTTTATTACTTAGTGTGACAGACGATTTATGTCTTTCTCGCTTCTTTTTTTTTTTTTTTTCTCTTTTTCCAGGGGGGTTGGTTTCTCAAAACTAATTGAATTAAGGGTGTATTTGTTATTGGTATGTTGAATCGAAAAATTCTTTTCAGTAGTGTAGGATTTCAACTCACCTCACGATGAAGACTTTCTCAAGTGTTGTCTGCAATCCCATCTTAATAGCATCAATTACATAATTCTTACTCCTGCACACCACCGCCCCCCCCCCCCCCCCCCCCTCCCCTTTTTTTTCCTTCATCCATTGGTACATGTTCCAAAGCTTGTCTGGGAAATATTTGAAATTTCACTTGGACTTTGGCACTATTGGTTATCATTACAATGTCTTGTATAGGCATAGTGTCTTATTAAGTTCGGGGGATGAGCCGGGACCTGGTTTGTGTTTGGCATGGGATAGGACTAGATACAAATGGGATTTGCCCGTCTCAGTGAGGCGAGACCTGGGGCAGCCAAAATCGTTAAGGATACTAGGTCCATTGTAGTAGAGTTTTGGCTCGGTTCAGTTTCATTTTGGTTTCAAAAATGGGTTTTGGAGTCTTTGCGAAGCTCTTGAAACTCGATTTTGATTGGTTTTCACTGGAATATTGAGATATTAAAATATTAATAAAAATAATACTTTTTGGCTTTTGAAAATTTGAGATACGATTTAGACTGAGTTTTGGTTGTTGGGGTTTGTGGAGAAAAATAGGTAGTAGATGTCAAATCAGTATAGAGTTTGAGATATGATAATATGATATTATATTGGTTTTTGGGATTTTGGGGAGAAAAGTAGATGGTAGGTTGTAAAATCAGTAACTATGTAGTATTTTAGATTATTATTTTATGTAATGATTGAGATGTTGATTACAATTATATTTTTCTGATTTTGGCAATGATTTAAATTATTACAGATAATGGAATATATTGAGACTTAGGGTTTGGGTCGAGAACTGCTCAAACCCCATTCCAAATAAGGTTCTCGGTCTAGGTGGAACCAGTAAGCTTTAATGTTCTCTGTGACCATATGTTTTGTGCCTGTTGGGTGGGGTATGTACTTGTCTTCTTGTTGTGGTAGGAAGGAAAATAGAGGGGAAGTAAAGACAATCGTGAGGCAACACAATCGTGAGGCAACCTTCTTAAGTACAATTTTCAATCTTTCCTAATATGGTGGAGTTGTGGGATGGATCAAATGTGAAACAGATTGAAACACGAGGAGTGTTTAACATAATTTTGTAGTGACTCAGTAAGATATTTTGTTGCCAAACTGATTTCTTTTGTTGGTCTTATTCTTTGATACCTTCCTTTGGGAGTTTCTTAGGTTACCATCAAAATAGTTATATGCAATATTCGATAATTTCATGTATCTTTAATTCTACAAAAGGATCTTTACCATCCATTGCATCTTCATGCAGGATCACCAAGGAATATCAAATGCTGCACCATCTGATGCTCCTTTTCGATATGTTTTTATTCACAAGGAAGAAGGTGATTGTGGACTGCAAATAGCTAACGATTTTGTAGAACCAAGAATTCATGATTACATAAACAATCTTCGATTTTCAATATCTCCATCAGCCTTCTTTCAGGTGAAAATTTTGCCCATCCTTTTCCTATTCTTCCCTTAAACCTCAACCGTCTCCCTGAGAAGTGAAATAAACTAAGGGTGATTTACGACCGGACCCCTTGAGGTTTATTGGACATCTTACAAGGAACCCCCCGATGTTACAGAAATTACAAAGAGACCCCCTCTGGTTTAGACTATGTACCAAAACACCCCTCACAGCTTCAACAATCCTTACAAGGACACTCCCTACTTCTGAAAATATTTACAAACCCCCATGTAAGGGTGTCCTTGTAGTTTTTAAAACCACGGGGTTTTTTTGTAATTACGGTAAACCTCAGGGGGTTCGAGTGTAAATCACCCATAACGAAAACTATAAGCGAAAAGAAGCAGAAAAATCTTTTCTAAGTTCGAATCACAGACCCTATTTTCCAAAACTGGCAGGTCAATTCCCTTGCAGCTGAGAAGTTGTATTCGCTTGCTGGGGACTGGGCTGGCCTGGGACCTGACACGCTCCTGTTTGATGTTTGCTGTGGGACTGGAACTATTGGCCTGACATTAGCCCATCGTGTGGGTATGGTAATGCTTACTAATCCATTTAACCATTTATTTTAGCTCTGCTTTATTGCTCATAGAATGTTGCAAAACAGATAATTTTATTAAAATGAAAAATAAAAGAGCTACGGATCAAAAGAAAATATTCTGCATCTTATTTCTTGTGTTACTTTGTATGTAAAGAGCTAAGTGCAAAAACACCCCTTGTGCTTTTCCTAACTATCAAAAACCCCTGCGTAGTATTTTCATTAACAAAACCCCCTGCGTAGTATTTTCATTAGCAAAACCCCCCTGTGTTCTTTTTTTATTAGCAAAAACAAACCCATTTGAAATTCCTTCATAAATCATAAGAAGGTTTTTGTCAATTTTTTAAGTGAATAGGGGGGTTATTGCCAATTTTCAAAGTTAACAGGAGGTTATTGATAATTTTTTAGGTTAAGAGGGGTGTTTTTGCATCCTTTGTTTGGGGTTGTAATTGTCATTTCGGTTTGGAAGGGTTTTTTTGCTAATGAAAAATAAGCACAGGGGGGGTTTTGCTAATAAAAATAACACAGGTTTTTTTTTATAGTTTGGCAAAATCACAAAGGGTGCTTTTGCATTTCACTCAGTATTATATTGAGCAGCTCATAAGGTCATCATGGATCAAAATTTATCTCTCTCCACTTTTGTAAACAATAAGATCATGTTTGGTGGAAATATCGCCCTCCACTTCTGTTAATTCCTTGATATGATGATGCAAGTAGTGATTTTAGGCTCCAATTTCTTCAGGTTGTTGGCATTGAGATGAATGCTTCTGCAGTTTCAGATGCACAAAGAAATGCAGAAATTAATAGCATAAAAAACTGCAAATTTGTCTGTGGCAAGGTTAAGATTCTTCTGTACTATTTATTCCTTTTTTCTTTATCTGTACTATTTATTCCTTTCAAATCACTAACATAAGGAAAAAAGGTTATCTTGCTTCAAAGTCCTTTCCGTTCCTTCTTTTTCCAGAAGCAAATTTTCTCCTCATACTTGGTAAATTTGTTGCATTAACGTCATCTTCTTTGAATGTGCATTTCTCCATTATTAGGCAGAGGATGTTATTGGGTCGTTGATGAAAGAGTACCTATCTGCACCTCAAAAACCAGATGAACTCTCTGTCACTTCGCAAAATAATGTACCTGAAATCGATACTGCTGAAAAGATCAATTCGAATTGTTCTGGTCCTGGACCTGAATCAAACTCCTCAAGTATTGACCATGACAATAGTTGTAGTCCGAGTAAATGTCCAAAAGATGAAACCCAGCTGCTGGAGCATTGCACCTCCGAAATTAAAAGTATTCCGGAGCAGCAATTTAAAAATGTTGTAGCAATAGTTGATCCTCCGCGTGTTGGCCTTCATCCCACTGTAAGTAATGTTGAAGTATTTCTATGAGATAATAGAGTTTTTCTTTTTCTTTTTGGGTCATATACATCTGTAGACTGTCGGCTAATCTTGAATCCTTCTTGTAGCACAACTTTCTGTCATTAAGGTCTTCTTGGTCATTGTTGTTTTGCAATGTTTCTATTTCTTTTTTTAAAATTTGATCCTGTAAAGCAGTTGTTGAGAGTGGCCAAGTCCATAAAAGAGTTTGGTAAATTGTTTCCAAGTGAATAGCAGTTGCTGAGTTTTTTTAAGAATGAAATACAAAATCACCCCTTGTGCTTTGCCCAACTATAAAGAAAAACCCTCTGTTACTTCTATTAGCAGAAAACCCCCTGTGCTTATTTTTTATTAGCCAAAAAAACCCCTCCCAAGTCGCAAGCCCGAAATGACAATTGTACCCCCACCAAAGGATGCAAAAACACCCACTCTTATCCTAAAAATTTTCAATAACCCTCCTGTTAACTTCAAAAATTTGCAATAACCCCCTATTCACTTAAAAATTTGACAAAAACCTCCCTATGATTTATGAAGGAATTTCAAAATGGTTTTTTGTTAATAAAAAAAGAACACGGGGGTTTTGCTAATAAAAATAACACGGGGTTTTCTGATAGTTAGGCAATGTGTATTTTTGCATTTAGCTCTTTTTTGAAGAGCATAATATTTGACAAGGAATTGTCTTACACTAGACTTTCTTTGTGCTGTATGTGCTAGGTTGTATCAAGTATTGTAATAATGTCATTTTAGTTCTGAGTTGTTTTCCCTTTTTTTTCTTCTAATTAACCGTGTTGAAAGTTCTCCCTTTTGCGGATCCGATGATCCTTTTATGTCATCCCTTGTCCACTGTGACGTTCCTCCCATTGTCATTTGTCCTCCATTTTCTGAAAATAAAATTGTGCACAAGTAGAGTACTGTTACTATGTCCATCTGATGGTTCTATTGTTTTGCTGTTGTATTCAAGCAAGTATTCTTGACTCGCATTCAAATTATTCAAATTCACGACTTTAGTGCGGACTTTATTTTCAATATAGGTGATCAAGGTTCTGAGGATACAATCTCGTCTAAGGAGACTTGTGTAAGTGTTGTCCTACAATGACAATTGTTATTCAGCATTATTCGCTTTAATTTGTTCCAAACTATAATTCGACTCCCATTCTCTTTTATTCAGCTACATTTCCTGTAATCCTGAAAGTATGGTAGCAAATGCTATTGAGCTGTGCACACCATCTGCTGCCGAAAAAGCTGAAAAGGGGGAGAAAAACAATAGAGGATGGAGAAATATGAGTTTGGCTGGTCTTGCTCGAAACAGAGCAAAGTCTATGCCCAATTCTGAGCCTTTTAAACCCATCAAAGCCATGGCTGTCGATCTTTTTCCACATACACCGCACTGTGAACTTGTGATGCTTCTAGAGAGGTAAATTTGCACGCCCTTCGTGCATCGAGAAACCGATCAATTTTTCACATTGTCCTTGTTTGGGGGAATGGGGATAATGGGGGTTTGAGAGGGTGGGTCATTTATGTTTTCTTATTTTAAGAATTTTTTTTTAACACAATTTTTGTATTAGTAAACCCTGTGAGGATCTTATGGTACTTGTTCAACTAATTATTGGGTAATTTTCTGCTCCATTTGTCTTACGGTTTTTTTTTAATGCCCCCCCGCCATCATTCTTTTTAACAAAGCGGCTGTAAGCTGGTGTATGTTTTGTTGCTTTTTCTTTATAACTAGATCTGATGCTTGTTAATTCTAGAAGGTACAAATATCATGATATCAACTTATAAGAGGGTTGGAATTGGATGTGAATGGGAAACATAAGTATTTTATTTGGTGTTTTATGACCTTATGCTGTTATGATCTAATGATGATAGCTCCAAGGACATTAGAAGTCGTAGGTATATTTTTTTTGGATAAATAGAAGTAGTAGGTATGTAGTTGTATAAAAAATGGTGGATGGTTTAGTCAATGGTGCTCCTAACTTTCTACTCCGAGTCTCATGTTCTCTTGATTGTATTTTACATTTTGTAATCATCCTTTTTAGTTGTTTCTTGGTGGTCGTTGGACATTAACTTGGAGATTAGACTTGTATTTTTCACAGATAGTCTCCTTATTTGTCTTCTCATCCTCCAATGTTACCACTGTATTGGAAATTGTCTTTGCAAATAGAAATGTTGATGCACAGTACTGTTTTAAATACCAAACCCCCAACCCCCACCAAAAAAAAAAAAGTTAAAAAAGGAAAAAGAAAAGAAAAGCCTTTAGCTATTAGATAAGCTTTTCTTCATAGATTAACTGTGATTCTTACTTTTTGGTGTTTGATCTCTTGCAAATAAGGGGAAAAGCAATAATCGCTGTTGGGTGTTGTGTATGAATATTAAGATAACGTGTGGCATGTTGGTTCCCCATATTATTATTATTAGTAGCACAATGGCAGATCATGTGACATGATAAATTATCCTTTTTCCCCAACAAACCATATCAAATAAGTTTTGCCTACCATGCCTTTTATTTTATTGAAGTTCTGAAATCCACTTTAGTGAGTACACAATCAATACCATTATAAAAATAAGAAAATTTACTTTGCTTTTAATAATACTTGTTCAGCTTCACTTATTATCCATTTTTTCTTAGTTGGGAAAATTTTAGTTCAGTAACACATTTAGGAGAGAGTGGCCAATTGCAACAAAGATATAGCTATGTCTGTCACGTAATTAGGTACGTGTGCCCATGTTGGATTTCAAGTAGAACAAATAGCATCATGTTATGTATAGATTTACCAATATGTTGCGAGTTCAACTATCGGATAGTAGTACGTGATCTTTTTCGGGTTTCTTATTATGTGATTTAAAGCAAGATATACTCAAAATTTTGGGTGATTTTTGGGTTTAGGTATATTATAAGAAATTTCCTGCTGTTTCAAAAATTACAGGGACAACCTCTCTGATATGACCTATTTACAAATAATCCCTTTTGACGTTAAAAATTGACGGAATTTGATGATGTCAACAATTTTTTATTGATGTTCCAAATTTACCCTTGGTAAACTTTTTCAAGGTTGGCTGGACTTTTTGATGAACGAATATACCCCCAGGGGTGTATGGACGAATATACCACTAGGAGTGTATTTGAAATGGTACAATAACTTTAGGGGGTTAATTGTGGCCAACGGTCATATTTTAAAAAATGATAGTTGGATGTTACCGTTGGCCACATATTTTGGCTATAATTAGCAGCCCAAATGTTTATTTTTTTTGCATTTCATCCCACAAATTTGAGGCTTAAAATATCTAAAATCAAAATATTCATGTGTAGGGTGTGTGAAAAATGCACCCATAATGGTTGTGGATACACCTTCAAATCCCGACAGGCTCTTTTATTATTTTCCAGACCATGGTTGGTCTCTGATGAGTGATATTATGTATCCCCCAAAACGTTACATCACGAACAAGCTCTTTGAACGACATCCGATCATGATATACTCCCGAGCATAACTTACTAGTCCCATGATCGAACTACAGAGCACATGATCGAACTCCGAACACGGCTTCTTGGGCCGTTCTAAGCCTTAACAGGATGGGCTACTCTCATGGTCCTGGACTTAAGAATCTATCCAATGCGGAGTGGTCTACCTGGCACAGTAGTACACCTATATATACCCAATACATTAAATGACAGGACACGTTTTTCAAGGTAACAATATTGATCGAACCTTCCTGCTTGATTCAACTATTTCTTATTAGGACACTGAATGCTTGATAGGGATAGGAAAATTAGTACGGTATCCATTATCGTATAGGCATGCCCGAAAATTGTAATCCTTGATACTTTGTGATCGGAATATATATATAAAAAGACCTTTGTCTACTGTTATTCGAATTCCTAAATTAAATGTCTTGTGCATTGCCACTTTCCTTTTCTTGAACAACGAAACCACGTCAAATCAATTGGCGCCCACCGTGAGGCTTGCTTATACAATAGATCGAAGTATGCCTGCTACGCGTAGAAATACGTACAACCGGTAGATGATCAACCGTCCATCAACCTCGGTCCAATGGATGGTCAGTCTCAAGCGGGAAATCAACCGGAGGTTCCCCCTGGTGACTAGCTCATACACACGACCACCACTGACTTGAGGTCTATTATTGGAACGATGTGTAGGGAGTTTCTGAACATAGAGAGAGAAAATTGAGTACCATGAGCGAACCCTCAAGGCGCTGAGAATAAAGGTGCTCCTTCAAGGGTGGACCGAGTAGCATCTAGGGATAGAGATAATAGAAGTGCTCGTAGATCTGCAGTGGCTGGAGCTCCGCTAATTGCCAACCCTGCTCAGGCAAGAACCTTTGTTCGTTCTGAGCATATGAAAACCTTAGATGACGCCTCAGTGATCGATGAGAGCTGCCCAAAGACTCGCGATAAAGGGAAACAGCCTGCTGTTCGAAGGGTATCAGAGGCTCAACTTGAAAGAATTATTGAGGAGAGACTTGCTAAGCGGTTGGCTGAAGGTAGACGATCCAAGAACTTTATGCATCGGGAAAAGGATCATGAGAACGAGGATGCAATCGGAAATAGAAGAAACCCCCTCCTTGTGCCTGCTCGAGGAAGGGAGATCGGGAATAACAAAATGAAGTGTTCTCCTTTCTCCGAAGAAATTTGTGAGGCATGAGGTTTGGAAACCGTACTCACACGCCTACCCCGTTATAAAGGAACAACGGATCCCAATGAGCACATCAGCAATTATATCAATGTTTTAAATCTTTATGGACACTTCGAGGAATTTTGCTGCAAGATTATGGTCACTACTTTTGAGGGAATTGCACTTGATTGGTTTGGAAAACTCCCGCCAAATTCCATCTTTTCGTTTGAACAACTATGTGATAAGTTGAGACATCAATTCGCGGGCTAAAGAAAACCCAGATTGCCATCCAATCATTTAGGGACTATCAGACAACTTGAAGGCGAGTCATTGCGGCAATGGCTCTCAAGATTCAATATTGAACTACTCAAAGTTGATACACCACCAATCGAGTTCATATCATCATTGATGTTCGACTTAAAGAGAAATGGACAATTCGGGAATGCGCTTTGTAGAAAACAAACCAAGTCATTTGAGAAGATAATGGAGATAGCCGAAAAATACATGATTCAGGAGAAAATGAAAAAAATAAAAAATTCACAGAACAACAAACCCTTGGTTAGTAAAATACTTGATCGAACTCTGATTCCCAGAGTGGGAGACTATGGAGGAACGAGTGGTAACCAAAAAAGGAGTGTTTGGCAAAGACTGGATGTCTACAAAACAACTGTGGATAACCAAAGACCTAATGTCTATGTTAGACCACCTTCACCTAAAAGAGGGTCAAAGAAAAACTTTGATAGGATTAATTTTAATGAGTTAAATGCCTCAGCAGATGAAATACTCATCGTGCTAGAGCGTAACAACTGGGTTCCTGAACCTAATCGCATCACTGAAGCTAGACCAGGTTCTACGACTTACGACCTCTATTGCATATTTCACAAGGCTAGAGGACATAACACTGAGGATTGTATCCATCCGAGGCAAGAAATTGAGAGGTTGATCTCTCAAGGCAAGTTGAAGGATTACGTTAAACCTAATAACCAAAATCGATACAGGTCGAGAACCCCTAACAGAGTGACCCAACAAAAAGTGTCTCCTCGTGATAGAGGTCAAAATAGCGACCATGTACATGGGGTGATTAATGTCATTTCTGGAGGTCTTGCAGGGGGAGACAACAGGAATGCTAGAAAATGAACCACTAGGTCGATAGCCCGAGTTACCCTCACTAGAGAAATGTTATCTCTTGAATAACCATCCATGCTAAATCAGGTGATCACCTTTAGCAAAGAAGACAAACCTAAGGACGTTGCTTGGGATTTGACGGATAATAATCCAAATTTCTCCATGGTTCTAACTCTAAAAATCGCAAATTATGGGGTAAAAAGAGTGCTGATAGATAATGGTAGATCGTCGAACATCATCTCTTCAGAAACACTTAGTAGGATGAACATGCCTCGAAAAAGTTGGTTGATCGGATTCGGTGGTTTTGAGATTGTTCCGCTCGGAACTATCTTGTTGAACACAACATTAGGGAAGAAGCCCAGGAATGTCACAAAGATGATCAAGTTTTTGGTCGTAGACTCACCTTTCGCTTATAATGCAAATTTGGGAAGACTAACCCTCAATGTTTTTAAGGCAGTGGTCTCTAATTATCATCAAAAGGTGAAATTTCCTACGTTGGCCGGCGTTGGAGAAATGGTCAACGATCATTGCATGGCATGGGATTGTTATAATACCTCACTTGCGATAAAACCAAAGATTGAACCAAGGACCCCTTCGAATAGGCATTTCGAGAGCCGGGAACAAGGGTCGAGTTCGGGCCAAGTTCCTGATTGTGAGAGATTGCAAGAAAAGAAAGGAAGGACCGTCGATATGAGTATGCAACCCCCCAATCATAAGAAAATTGAGCTTGTCGAAGGGGATCCGGAGAAATCTACTAAGATTGGGACAGAGTTGAGTCCTAGAATGGAAACGATGTTGATCGATTTCCTTCGATCCAATGTTGATGTATTTGCTTGGAGTTCAGACGATATAGTTGGAATCGAGCCCAGGGTAATTACTCATTCTTTGAACATTGATCCAAAAGCAAAGCCGACAAGGCAAAAGAAAAGATATCACGAGAGAGAAAAAGATAAAATCATCAACGCTGAAGTTGACAGGTTGCTAGCTGCAAAACAAATAAGGGAAATTCAGTTTACCTAGTGGCTATGTAATGTTGTGCTAGTCTCGAAAGGTGAGAAGACCGAGAACAAGTGGAGAATGTGTAATGATTTTACTGACCTCAACAAACTTTGTCCTCGAGACCCTTTCCCATTGCTAAGGATCGATATGTTGGTTGATTCGACCGCAAGTTTTGTTTTATTTAGCATGATGGATGCATTCCAAGTTTTCTATCAGATTTTTATGAATGAACTAGATCAGGAAAAAACTGCTTTCATAACCGAACGTGGGGTATATTGCTTTATTCTTATGCCATTCAGACATCGAAATGCAGGGGCTACCTATCAAAGACTTGTTAATATGATGTTTGAGGAATTAATTGGGAAAATAATGGAAGTATATGTGGATGATATGCTAGTAAAGAGCATGAACGAGTTTGATCATATTCAGCACTTAGACCGCTGTTTTCAAATCTTGAGGAAGTACGGAATGAAACTTAAACCGGCTAAATGCACTTTCGGTGTCTGGTCAGGAAAATTATTAGGTTATTTAGTGCACGAAAGAGGAATCGAGGCTAGGCCTGAGAAAATCAAGGCGATAATGAATGAAACCACCACGATCAATGAACGACGTTCAGAGCCTGGTGGGAAAAATAATCTCTTTGAACAGGTTCATCTCAAGGTCCACAGATAAAAGTCTTCCTTTCTTTCAAATTCTAAAAAGGGCAAAGAATTTTGAATGGTCAGAGGAATGTGATCGAGCCTTAAAAGAATTAAAAATATATCTTAGTTCACCTCCGCTGCTCGCAAAGCCTGCCGAGGGAGAACCTCTCTATTTATACATTGTCGTATATGATTCGGCTGTTAGTTCCGTGTTAGTCAGGATAGAAAATAATAAACATCGACCAGTGTACTATCTAAACAAATTACTACAAGGAGCGGAGAAGAATTACATGAGATCGAAAAGTTTTCTTTAGCATTGGTCGTGGCCGCGAGAAGGCTTAGGCCTTATTTTCAGACTTACAAAGTAATTGTACTAACGAATCAGCCTCGTAGGCATGTTCTGGAAAAACCCGAAGCTTCCGTTAGATTAATCAAGTGGGCAGTGGAATTAGAACAATTCAACATTGAGTATCAACCACGAATGGCTTAAAGCCCAAACTCTAGCCGATTTTATCGTGGAAGTTGTTAGCTCAAATCTAGTAGAGGAGATGGATCCACCAGAATCATCCAGTTCGAAAGTCACCATGGTAGTCGTGAGCGAGCCTACGTGGCTTATGCACGTTGATGGATCTTCGACTAGAGAAGGTGGAGGTGCTGGAATTTCCTTCCAAGGACCTAATGGCAAAGACCTTGACTATGCGATAACTTTAATTTTTATTGTTACGAATAATGAAGCTGAGTACGAAGCTTTGATCGCGGGGCTCGAAATGGCGATCAAGATGAACATAAAATTTCTTACGATATTGACAGACTCCGAACTGGTACACAGGCAAGTTCAAAAGGCACTTATGAAGCAAAGGAATTCAATATGATGAAGTACTTACGACGAGTTAAGCAGCTAATGGAGGATTTCATGCTTGTTAAAATTCAAGCAATTCCTCGA
This sequence comes from Penstemon newberryi var. newberryi, assembly GCA_030819805.1. Taxonomy (NCBI): domain Eukaryota; kingdom Viridiplantae; phylum Streptophyta; class Magnoliopsida; order Lamiales; family Plantaginaceae; genus Penstemon; species Penstemon newberryi. The sequence continues at coordinate 21,876,787 of JAUALY010000005.1, read as the reverse complement.
GAGGAGAACACTTGGGCGGACATTCTTTCTAAATTCTTGGGGTCATGTTCAGATAAGAAAGAAGGGGTAATTACGTGGTTAATGTCGAACACACCCTCAATCGACTTGAATGTTGTACCAAAAATGGAACTGATGGAAATAGATGAGGTAGGCCAATCTTGGATGAGATCTTTGATTGAGTATTTGAAGAACGGGATCCTTCCACAAGACCAGAATGAGGCTCTAAGACTGAAATATCGAGCTCCACGTTATGTCTTGCTTAAAGACAAATTATTCAAGCAGTCATCATCGGGAATATTGTTGAAGTGTGTATCCGAACATCAGTCTGGATCGATCCTAAAAGAAGTTCACGAAGGCGAAGAAGGTGGACATTGTGGAGCTCGAGCATTGGCCTGAAATGCTCGAAAAATGGATTTTATTGGCCTACACTATTGTCAGATTCAGCAGAATATGTAAAAAAGTGTCATCATTGTCAAATACACTCTTAACTTAATTGATAGGATAGTGCCCAACAAGCCAACAAATACGAGCTTGTAAGGGAACTACCTTAGAAAGCAATCTTATGATTCATAAGATAATACGCCCGTTTATTCATAGTACGTGAATTAAACAATGGCCATCTTCTCTCGCGAACTTATCTAAGCGATTGGATGAAATCCTAAGATCACATTCGACTATGGGGCGATTCACTTCAGTACTGAGTGCAATCATGAAACAGTCTCTAAGGTCGTGATCTTAAAACTGTTCCAAGTCGTAGATTCCTATCGAGACGGGGTATCGAGGGAATCGCTAAGACTTGTAGGATTATGCATGATTCACATGAAGTGAATTTGTAGAGTTTCATGAACAAGACATTTTGATGTCAGTGCATATGACTAGGTGGTTCGATAGGAGATCAACGCATCGAACGACCCGAACAGAGAGACCCATCGTGGAAGTGCATTAAGCATATCGGTAATGGGAAGTCTCTCAAGACTTATAATAGTGTACGATTTAGTCCTCGGACTTGAGGTACTAGGGCGAATTCGGTACACGGGAATACGTACTTTGATTTAGGAGCCGATCACATAGCCTGATCATTGTGCGACTACTTTGGATACGTATGAACGTGTACGCGAATGGTTAGTACTAATATAGGATCTATCGACTCATCTTGATAAGATGAGAGAATTTCCTGTACGTTCTTAGATAGTAAATTCCGAGAAACCCACGGCCGTGGTCAGTGACGGATTTGGAAAGGGGTTTCCAAATTTAGCAGTCACACTGGAATAATTATCCTGAATTAGGAAGTACAGAATTGAGATAATTAGAGGTGCCGACCAATTCACACACCCTAGGTCTCAATCGGGAAATTAGTCGCTAGAAGGACCGTATGTACATGGCATTTATAAGAGGTGAAGGTTCACGAATATCAATTCACCTGAAGTTGGGCCTCATGGGCTTGTGGCTAGACATCGACCATGAGGTGTGGGTACTCATGAATTAATAAGGAAATTAATTCTAGAGTGGTCAATTAAAGTGCTTAATTGATCGGAGCAATTAATTACATATTAATTGCTCACTAATTAAATCACGAGAGTCGTGGGCCTGCTGCCAATTGATGGTGAACCTAGAGGGTCACACACAATACAGTTGGACAGTGACAATCTAAAAGGAAACATTTGATTTAAGGAATTAAATCAATAAATGAATTAAAGTGTTAATTCAAGAAACAAGAATAATTAATTAGAAGTAACTAATTAATTAATCAAGAATTAAAGTGTTAATTCGAAGTGGAGAACATTAATTAGAAGTAACTGATTAAATAATCAATTGGAATTTCTGATTGATTAAATCCTCAATTAAAGTGTTAATTGGAAAAGATTAATTAATTAATAGTGGATTAATTAATTAAACTATATGGGCCGAAATTGTAATAAAGATTAATCTTGGAATTAATTTCTTACACATGGCCGATTTTTCACACAAGAAATAAGAGGATGTTGATTAAATGATAGTTGATCATTTTAATTAGCATGGCCGATTTTAATAGGGATAATTGGGTGGGATTTATCTTGTGAAGAGATATGGCATATCTTGTGAAGAGATATGGCATATCTTGTTTCCTTAAGAGATAAGGAAAGATATGCAAAGAGATATATCTTATACCTAGAAGGAGTCTTCTAAATATAAGAGATATATCATAATCTCTTCACATAACAAGAAAATCCTAACAACTAACAAACTCTATTATAAAAGGGAGAAGAGGTCGAAATTTTCAGCATGTGAAAAAGAAAGAAAATCAGATTTTCTCTCCCTATTTTCGGCCACTCAAAAATCGCCCCAACCCTGTGAAAGTTTTCTCCAAGTTTTTCTTCTCTGGATCTGGATCCAATTCCTGAAGCAGACAATTCTCTAATCCTAGTTCTGAGCCTGAGGATTACGAGAAGTCATTCAATCCATCTGGTGTGGACTTTTCTAGAGGCACAACACTTGGGGTGCTCTAGTGAACTTTTGAAGACCGGAGAAAAACCACCACCTTGCCTGTGGTGAGGTAATTTCCTAAATTACCTAACTTTATTTATGTTTTGAATTGTGATTCAAAATACCAGTTTTTCGTATGAGTTAGATAACTGAGATCCTGGGCTCATGGGTTTTTCGTATGTATTAAAAAAAATTTGAATATTCCGCACGTTGTTTTGACAATAGTACCGCGTAAATCCCAACAGTAATACATCAGCCTGCTGAGAATATGCATTCTATACCAATATGCTGGTCTTTTGATTAATGGGGAATCGATATTGTGGGTCCTTTTCTTACAACACGTTCACAGAAGAATTTTGTTCTAGTGGCGGTGGAATACTTTAGCAAGTTGATCAAATACATTGCCTTAACGAAGATTACTCAATTTCAAGTCATAAATTTCCTATGGAAATACATAGTATGTCGTTTTGGTATTCCTAGGATCCTGATTTCTGACAATGGCACGCAGATCGACTGGTGCGAGAAATTTGGCATCAAGCAGGATTTCACTTCAGTTGGACATCCTAGAGCTAATGGACAGACGGAGGTGGCTAACAGAGAAATTATCAAGGCTCTGGAAAAGAGGCTAGTTGGAGCTCATGGGAAATGGTTAGATGAATTACCGGGTGTTATTTGGGCTAATCGAACAACCACAAAGGCTGCAACAGGAAAGCTCAAGCCCAATTGGGACGGGCCATTCACGATAATACGAGTAGGAAAAATGGGCTCTTACAACTTAGCTAAGCGCGATGAAACACCTTTACCAAGAGCTTGGAATGCAGCAAACCTACGCAAATATTATGGAAGATAATTATCTGGTTATTTCTTAGTACTTTTGAAGTTTTTGAAGTTGAAGAACTTAAAAATTATTTGCTTTACTCTGACTTGTAACTTTGAACCATTCAATGAAACGCTATACTTGAACTATGGGTTTTTTCCGCAAAAGACTAAGAGCATTGAGTAAGATCTATTGTTTAAATCTCGCTGCTCCAAATTGTAAGAACTGATGGGTAAAATCAGTTGATATAACCCTAACCTCAAAAGCTGATGAGTAAAATCTATTGATATAACTCAATGCTCGAATTAATGTTGATGGGTAAAATATTTTGATATAACCCTATGCTCGAATTAATGTTGATCGGTAAAATCTTTTGATATAACTCTATGCTCGAATTGATATAGTTAGGTAAAATCTTTTGATATAACCCTAACCTCAAAAGCCGATGAGGAAAATCTATTGATATAACTCAATGCTCGAATTAATGTTGAAGGGTAAAATCTTTTGATATAACCCTATGCTTGAAGTAATGTTGATGGGTAAAATCTTTTGATATAACCATATGCTTGAATTGATATGGTTTGGTAAAATCTTTCGATATAACCCTAACCTCAAAAGCTGATGAGGAAAATCTATTGATATAACTCAATGCTCGAATTAATGTTAATGGGTAAAATCTTTTGATATAGCCCTATGCTCGAATAGATGTTGAAGGGTAAAATCTTTCAGTATGACCTTGAGCTCGATCTTTATAGAAATGTTATATAAATAGAATAGATACAAAATAAGAAAATCTGAGTTTTATCAAAGATCGAAGGTTTCAATCAAATTCAAAATACATTTACAGATCGAGGAGAAAAACACGAATTTACGCTTACTTTACAAATATAATAGAATCAGATAGAGAAGTTACGATTAAGGTCCTATACTATGACATGAGCTTGTCCAGTAGACTTGTAGAAGCTTGTTGGCATCCGTAACCTTCAAACCTCTAAAAGTGTTGGTCTCGGCCTTTGTGTAGCTTCCATGAGGAGAAACCAAGTCTTCTTTTTCTCTAGAAAGATCATGTTCGAGGGAACGCTGGAATGCTCGGACATAGTCTAGCACACAATTGCAACCATTTGTTCTTCACCCAGATATTGTGCCAACATCTTGGGCCATAGTGAAGAGAATGGTTACAATTGCATCAACCCACCTTTAGTGAGCTGATCGGAGATTTCATTATATTTGAAAGAGCTCTGTTTTCCAATTCCACCCATACCAATCTAAAACTTAATGGTCCAGTACAAATTTATCTAGCTCGAATTTGAAATCGAGCATTATTTTGAAGAATATCATTGGAATTGGAAAGGAAGTTGATGAGTGAGTTTATTGCCCAAGTGGGATCCTTATATAGGGACGAACTCGATTGTTCAACGGTCAAGATAATTGCGAATCAACGGCCAAGATAATTGCATTAAATGCAGTTGACTCCCTAACTACCCTGCATATTAATATTTGCAACTCTTCTTCTACTCCCAAGGCAGTCGTCCGAATAGCTCAAATTCTAGAGGTTTGAAAAATGGAATAAAGCCACTAGGATTGGTACAAAGATTTCTGTCACTATTTCGAGCAAAATTCATATTGTTCTCCGAGTGAAACTCAGTAATTAACTATGAATTTTATTCCTGAGTCGCAATAAATTACAAAAGAGTTACAAAAGGAGTTATGCTTAAGAATTAAAGAACTCACAATATTAACAAAATACAACAAAGGAGAAAATACAAGAATATGGCTAGTATTCCTATAGTTATATTGGAAAATTCTGAGTAGGTGTCTTCATCCTCGGCCTACCTGACAAGCCTAAATAGTATCCATAGCTGGAGCTCGTGGTGAAGAGGTTGCCTCAAATATTATTCCTCACCAGACATTAAAACAACATCCTGTTGAGATTGTAATCTCACAGGCTAAGAAACTAGGTGCATCCTTGTTACGCGATCTGTTGTTGCACATGCTGATCGACGATTCCATATCCCTGGATAGGATATGTTTGCGTATTTCACCGAGTATGAAATCCAAGACTGATAACAAGGATAAGCCTTCACAAATTTAGTCGCAAACTGGTGAAGGCTTATATTTCCAATCCCACCCATACCAAAGGAAATCCTCGAAACTCTGTTTTCTTCAAACTTGCTACACAAGAGGATTTCATATATAAAGTAAGAGTTAAGTCCGATCAGTAAAGAAATACTTTTGATCGGACAAAACATTTTTCGGATTTTGGTGAGGAAAAATGAAGAAGGCACAACCCTTTTATAGATGGAAGAAAAGTTGATCCAACGGTCCTCACCTGAAAGAACCCTCAATGGTTCAGAATGAGGACCATGAATCCGCTCAACAATTCAACCACCCAATGAGAAAAACGCTTTTAGAATTTTATTAGTGGCACGTGAACCATTAATTACAGCTTTAATGGCATACAAGGTTCGAACGTTCGCCAAGGTCGAGAGTCACCTAGTAGGAACTATCATATCAGTGCAAACTATTTAATGATAATTAGTCTAGCTTAAGGTGCTTGGAAAAATACTTGGATAAAGATCAATCATAATAAAGTAGACTGATCGAATAATAAAACTATTCGGGAAAAGTTACAACGGAATAAAAGTCACAGATACAAGGAAGGAAAAGTAAAAATTCAATAAGAGACATAAAGATATGAAATTAAAGTCTATTATAATTTCTTCAAAAAGTCCCTCACTTCAGAATCTCGGAGCTGATAGCCTCGATCAAATTCCTCTTTTGCTCGATGTTCAACCATACTCTTTGCCTCAGACAACTGAGTTCGAAGATTATCTATCATCTGGACGAGTTTCTCTTTCTCTTGGCAAACCTCAGTCTTCTATTGCTCGAGCTCAATTGTCAACTCCTTCATTGATTGAGCTCGAGCATGATTTCATGAAGTTTATCGAGCTCGAACATGATTTGTTCCTTGCGGAATTTCTCTATCTCACATTGCAGCCCAAGATTGAAAATATCTTGATTGACCTACGCAAAAGAGTAAAATTCAGCTCGAAATTGAATACGGAAGTATTGTTTCACGATCGAAACACTTACGAAAACACTCCATTTGGATGCAGATGGAACGATCTTGGATGGAGGGACATGCAACAATTTATCTTGCTCGGTCGGAAGAAGATTGTTGAAGGTCATGTTCCAAGAGAACCCTTCGGAACCCCCAAAGCTTGATATCTCGGCATTAACTGGAATGGAGATAGTTGGAAGCTCCCCAGGAGGACATTTTTTCATATCCTGATAGATCTCGAGCAAAGATCTATTATCGAGAGGAGGACATCCTGACGGATATGGAGCTTTGCTTGCACTTCTTTTGCTTGAACTAGCAGAGACAAGTGATCCTGATGCTGGTCGTTTCTTCAGTTTCTCGACCTGAAAGCTTACTTCTTTCCTCTGCTTCGGAGTAGATCTTTTCGATTGTTTTGAAGGTTTAGATGAAGATTTTGCGGGAGACTTAATGTTTTTCTCAATCTTTTTCTTCGGAGGGGAAACATCAAAAGATTTATCGACAAATACATTGGAGGTTGGAATATTGGCATCTAAGGGCGGAATTGCAACGGTGGCATTCGAAATTGGAACCTTAGAGGGTGCCTCCCTTGATGTGCCCACTACATTTTCAGCTGGCTGTAGTTCGAGAACCTTTTCTCCTATGTCGACAGGAATAGGACTATCAAGTATCTTGATCGAGGACTTACTCGAACTTTGCCCAGCAGTGGTACTCTTGTTGAGAGAGCTTGACTTCTTCGCCTTAGAGTCTGTATCTTTCTTTTCCTTCTTTATGCAATAAAGAAAGTTGTTGTCAATAGATTGGAAGTTGGTAAACCCGTCCATTTTTGGTAAGCTATATGACGATCGGAAAATACTTTGCTAAAAAAGGCTCCGAGCAGAAACTTTAGGACAATGAAAAATGAAGCCGTCAACTCAGTATATATATGGTTGAAGGTGGGGCCCGCTAACGATACCTAACAGTTTCTGAACAAATACTTACCAGCAGTTTATGAAATTGATCGACGAAAGAATCACCAAAAAAGCTATATACCAAAATAATATATCTTCAGAATGATTCGAATGCTCTTGAACGCCCTATGTGGTAAAGATTTACATAATTCTCTCAAATTAGCACATTATGTGAAATTTGTGGAATTGCAAAAGAAAAAGCTCAGTATATGACATATAAAAACAGCTAAGTCTTGATTCCAGCTCGAAGCAAATTCAAACAAAAAACTACACAGAGTAATTACAAATCAATTATAAGCTCAAAATGACAGGATAGTCATAACTAAACTACTACTCTTGAGGGGGATTTGGAGCAGGATCTTGAGATGGATCTTCGGGGGCATTGAGCAACATCTTCTCCATTTCCAAGCTATAGTCGTCGATGCCTTTCAGACCATCAACCTCAACCTCTTCAGAACTTAGTATTTCGTCCATTTCCGGATTATGTGAAGATTTCCCGAACTCCTCATAGAGTAGTGCAAATTCGTTCTGCTCCCAATTCTGATCGGACCTGGAAGACCCAGATTTGTACGCTTTGCACTTGGCATTTTTGGAGAAGTCCATGGCCTTAGCATAATTTTCCAAATCATCGGGAATAAGTCCTTTGACAATGACTTGTTGAACACCGTTGAATAAGCTGTTCTACAATAGGTTAGCAGCTCTAGATTTGAAAATAGCATCAGCAATCGACGATCGTAAGAATTCTCGAGCAACCTCCAATCTCCCAACCTCCCTACCTTGGTGATAAGCCTGCTCGCACTAAAACTTGAATTGAGCAAGCTCTTTCTTGACATCTTCTAACTCTTTTTCAATAACACTTTTCTCGACCACGGCGTCGACGATCGATTGTTCAGCATCTACGGGAATTTTCTTTGAAGACTCAACTCTACGTTTAGACTTCAGGTGGGGAATTTCAGCGTAAGCTTCCTCAAGGCTCTTGCGGGTCCTCTCTAGCCGATTCTTCTCAAGTTTGGACCTATAAATGCCTTGCATGCCCAATCTCCGATCTACAAAACGACGAAGGGTTAAAAAAAAAACCCATCCCATTGATGATACCGAGCGAAGTCCTTCAAGATTTGTTTGCTCTCCTTGTTCAAAAGGTCACTTTGGTCATTTTTTAATTGACCAGCGAGAAATATTTGAACAGACTTATCCACAAGACTTTCCCTCTTTGGTGATTCAGTGTAAATCGTTCCATCTGCAGGATAACCTCCAACTTAGGGAGCTTCCAGTTTTCAAACGACATTGATGACATCCTTAGCCAGATCATAATCAGAATAACGAGCTTTCTGTCGAACAAATCGACGAAACGGTCCAACTTCTGCAGTTTGTTTTCTCCTATGCTCGGCCTCCATCTATAAGAAAGACATTAAACCTTTTTTTCGTGACATGTCTCAGAACCAATTCACGACTTTCGGCAATAGGACTTACAAATAGTGTCTCTTCAGATTGTTCTTTAGCTTCATCTCCCACATCAACAACAGGAGACGCATCTGCTCGAGGCCTCTTGTTAGACTTACGAGCAGGCACTTGCTTCTGCTTCTTCGAGGTTTCTTGAGCCTTAGAACTCGAAGCTACCACTTTTCCTGCTATGGAAGCTCGACAAGTAACAACAATCTCAGCTGAAAACAAAGGAGATGGAAAATCATCAAATATAATGGCAAACATCTTATCAGATTAAAGTTAACAAAATACTTACATAGATCGTGCATCATCAGCAACTATAAGACTACTGATCCCAGCCTTGTGTAATATTAGCTCCCTTATAATCAAGGAAAACTGGTAGGGATCAGATAACAGACTTCTCATAAAATCGGGATCAAATTGGTGAAGTAGAGTGCCCATCACTTCCCTTTTTCAGTATCTCCAGATCCGAGGATAGGTCATCTTTTTCGTATCCTCCTCTGATGGTCGAACAAAAAAATAATTATGTTTCCAATTGGCTCCATTTCTCGAAACATATTGGTCGAAGATGCATCTTCGAGCACGTTGGGAGACATAAGAGAAACCCCCGTTGGAAGCCACAAAAATGGTAAGTTTGAATAAGAACCAAAAGTTCTTTTTGAAATTTGGAACCTTGTTATGAACCCTCATGACTCATGAGCACAATGAAGGCTGTCAAGTACGTCATAGAATTAGGAATGACTTGGTTCAGAGCAAGCCTAAATACGTTAAAAAATTCAAGTATGAAATTATGCAGAGGTAACCTAAGTCCGTGGTCGAACTGTTTGGCGTAAAAGGCCCAACAACCCTCTGGTGGTTCGACAACGCGTTGATCTTCAGTTGTAAAAACTATTGAGCAACCAGGAGGGAGATACTTGCCATATATATCAAGAACTGCATTTTGCTCGTCAGGCTCATAGTAACCGTACTCTGCATCTTCTGTTGGTATTTCCGTTCTCTATTGACGAGAGGTGCGGTTTAAAACTGGAGGATACATTTGGACAGAAATGTCCTTGTAGACCACTGTCTCAGGTTGCAGAATGGTTGGTTGCTCGAGAACAGTTGGGTCTTCAGCTGGCTTTTCCCTAGACACCCCTGCATTCGAATTTTGCTCAGTAGGGATTTTCCTAGCTCCCTCCCCTAAAGAGCCTTCGATCTCTACATGCTCCTCCTCGTCAACCCCCGAAGGGTTCGGATGATTGGGTTTGTGTTATATAGGTCTGCTTGGAGGTATCTCTTCTGAGGAGCTAGATCTACCAGAGTCATTTCTCGAATCTGAACTAGAGCTAGATGCTCGGGTTTCTTCTAAACGAGACATGGTTTTCGATCTCTACTTCTTAATGAGTGCACTCGGATAAAGGTATTAAAAAATCACGAAAGAAAGGTTTCTCGAGCAGAAAAGAATCAAAGCTCCGAGCGTTAAAAAGTCAAAAAAGGTAAAAATAAAATATCAGGGCCCTACTATTTATACAAAGAAAAAAAGGGGAAAATTGCGATATAAGACCCTAGTTTTCGCGCCTCTTCGTTGCGCCAATGAGCGCGAAAAGGAAAATTACCTTAAGAGTCCATGAGTTTCTGAAATAGGCTCTACAAACGACATCCGATCATGATATACTCCCGAGCATAGCTTACTAGTCCCATGATCGAACTCCAAACATGACTTCTTGGGCCGTTCTAAGCCTTAACAGGATGGGCTACTCTCATGGTCCTGGGCCTAAGAATCTATCCAATGCGGAGTGGTCTACTTGGCACAGTAGTACACCTATATATACCCAATACATTAAATGACTGGACACACTTTCCAAGGCAACAATAATGATCAGACCTTCCTGCTCGATTCAACTATTTCTTATTAGGCCACTGAATGCTTGATAAGGATAGGAAAATTAGTACGGTATCCATTATGGTATAGGCAGCCCCTAAAATTGTAATCCTTGATAATTTGTGATCGGAATATATATATATATATATATATATATATAAAGATAATTGTCTATTGTTATTCGAATTCCTGAATTAAATGTCTTATGCATTGTCACTTTCCTTTTATTGAACGACGAAACAACTTTAAATCAGTCTCATTGTGGTGAACTAGTCGACGAAGAACTAGTCCAAAGAGAGAGTATTTTGATGTGGTAATATGACAATGAGGTATTTTGTAAGTGTTCCCCCTATGTTTTTATGAATGGTTTATAGTTTCAATTAGTAATGTTAATAATAGATCTTGCCATATTAGGTCACATTAGATTACATCATTTAGGAAAAAGACATTCTCTTTGGATAATTACTACAATTTGGCATATTATGTACAATGCAAACAAGAACAATAATATGATCAACAATTTGTGAATTAATTTCGTATCATCTTCAGTATTAGCATCACTAGTTCTTGGTCTCGGAATACTAGTAGCTTCATTTTCACCAAAACTTGCTCCGTAGCTCTCTCTTTGGACTGGTTGTTTGTTGAATGGCTCATACCAATGAGATCAACTATGATCTGGACAACAATAAAAGAGTCTGTCGGGTTTTCAAGGTTTATTCGCAACCATTATGTGTGCATTCTTCACACACCTTGCACGTGAACATTGAGATTTTTGATATTTTAAGCCTCTCACACTATCTCTTGAATTTGACGAAGACATTAGCAAATTTATGGGATGAAAAATAAACATTTGTGCTGCTATTTATAGCAAAAATATGTGGAAAACGGTAACATCCAACGATCATTTTTTAAAATATGACCGTTGGCTACAATTAACCCCCTAAAAGTTATTGTACTCTTTCAAATACACCCACATGTGGTATGCATCAAAAAGTCTAGTCAACCTTGAAAAAAGTAGACCAGGCGTAAATTTGGAAAATCAATAAAAAAATTGCTGACATCATCAAATTCCGTCAATTTTTAACGTCGTAAGGAATTTTTTAAAATAGGCCATAATTTTTTAAACAACGGGGGTGTCAGGCCAAAACCTGAGGATGTCTGAGTGTATCACTCCAAATTTTTTCTTGTTTTTTCATGTGTATTCAGGTCTTAGACGCTTATCTCTTTCGAGGTGTATTGTCGAATATATTGTTGAACCTCTCCTAACCACTTTGTGGGAATTAGACATTTCCACCATACTAATCATCTCTTAAAAGGATAGAATCAATTATAGCTATAAAATTTTGAATCCCAATCCATGATATAGTTAAGTTAATCAATTACAAACTTCTATTATAGATCCAGTAAAATTAGAACTTACATGTAATTCTTGGATGTATTCAGAGTCCTAATTTTGAAAGTGTCATAGTACCATTATTTTAGCCTGACTAAAGGATCCACTACTAAATTTCAAGTTAGCCATCTGTGGTAGGCATAGGAGGGTATGATATTAATTTTACTACAATGTGTGCGTACCCTAAATCTCAAAAAATAGAAGAATAATCATGATTACTCATTTACATGAAAACAGTTGAGATCAAATACATATATGAATAATGAATGGGAGTACGGGGATATATACAAGGATTTCATGTGTTATGTAAAATGATGAGGGCTATTTTACACTTATGATCAAACTGAACTTCCCGAGCATGTTCAGATCCAATCCGACCTGTTAAGGCGAAATAAGTTTCCTCGAAAGTACCATGATCGGCTCGAGCTACATTTTTGCACTTGGTCGACCTGAAAGTCGATCCCGAATGTTTATTGGGCCATGCAGGACTCCTAGGCCATGCAGGACTCCTAGGCCTAGAAGGATTCCTAGATAGGTTAGGATTAAGTATGCAGTATAAATAGTGAATACTCCATTGTAATGAGGACCCCGAATTTTACCTATCAATAATTATAGTTCAACTGTTCTCCTCTCATATGATTTAGCTACTTATTTATTATAATTCTTACAAGTCTTGAATTGCACCATCCTGAGTACTTTAACCAAACCCTAAATAATAAACTGTTTCTTAATAAATTTACTGATATTGAACCTAAGACGAAATCAGGCTAAATCAGTTGGCGCCCACCGAGGGCAGGTTAATTGCTCGATCGAACAATGGTCAATCCAAGGAAAAGCACAAGTAACGCAGGAAAAAGCACGACTTCTCAGCCGCCTCGTACCGTTGAGGATTTACCTCAAAATTCTCAAAGGATTAGTAACAATAATATGCCACCTCCAGCAGAACATCAAGATTTAGAAATGCATGTTACAGGGAAAGCTGATAATAACCAAAACGATGGAGGACAGCAGACCCCTAGTAGGAGTAGGGCCCCTATCTCACCTGTTCGATCCGTCCCTCACCCCCTTAACGGCTGATCAGGAGAAATTGATACAGATGGCTCAACTTATGAGCTCACTATGTGCTCACATTTTGCAAGCACCAGCACCGGAAACGATAATAGGGGACCTCAAAGGGACAACGATAGAGTATCGGCTGAAGCGGAAAGCCCAGAAGGGGATCAACGATCCCAAATATCTCCACCAAACATTGTCGAAAGGAACCCTGTTCGAAGAGGTAATCAGGCAAGAGCTAATGCTCGTCCTGAACAACACCTATCTAGAGAAAGAACTGTTAACCCGATCGACGATGATATGGAGCCCCCAATCATCGATCGACGAGCAACTAGAAGATTCTCTGAAAGAGATATTGAGAGAATGGTAGAGGAACGGTTGGAACAAAGGTTGTTGACTATAAGACAACCCTGGCCCCGCTCGAGAGTAGTCCAGGATAGTATCGCGGTCTGTTCCCCATTCTGCCTGGAAATTAAAGAAGCACAGGCCTCGGGACCTTTACCTACTCGTCTTCCCAGATATGACGGGACAGGTGATCCAAGGGACTATATATTCAGTTTCACGAACATAATGAATTTATACGCTCACTCAGCTGAGTACACTGCAAAATTAATGATCACAACGTTCGAAGGATTAGCGCTGGATTGGTTCGAAAAACAGCCACCTAATTCGATCTTTAGCTTCAGAGAGCTGTGTAACAAACTAGAGCAGCAGTTCGCCAGCCAGAAAAGACAAAAGCTCCCAATGAGCTACTTGGGAACTATTATCCAACAGGAAGAAGAATCCCTAAGAAGTTGGTTAGCAAGGTTCAATGTTGAATTATTAAAGATCAATTTCCCAAATATTGACTATATCATATCGATTTTGTTCGGCCTTACAAAAAATAAGCAATTTGGCAATGCACTAAGTTGAAAGCAGCCTCGAACCTTTGCTGAAATTATGACGTTGGCTTCTAAATATATGACTCAAGAGGAAATGAATTCTTTTAAAGATAAGAATAAGAATAAGGCTTCCACTTCGGGATCAAGGAAGCCTGATAAAGCCCCAATGCCAAAAACCATGGACTACGATCGTTTTTCCCGAAAAGGGAACGTGTTTCAAAGATTGGAATATGGCGGAAGCAACCCTGAGAAAAGACCTAATGTCTACGTCAGGCCTCGATCTCCAGAAAGGAATGTTAGAGATCGGATTAGTTATGTGGAATATACCAAACTAAATGCTCCCCGAGAGGATATTTTGGTGATACTGGAAAGAAACAACTTGATTCCCCCGGTGAAGAGGATCACGCAAGCTAAGCCTGGGGCAAAAACTTACGACCTCTATTGTAGATATCAACGAGCACACGGTCATAGGAGCAGGAGATCGAAAAGTTGATCCAAGAAGGCAAGTTGAAAAAGTTTGTGGAAAGAACTGATCGAGACACGCAATCCTAGAAGGAGGGAGGGGAATAGAAGCCCTCCCCGGAGATCTCCAGACAACAACGCTCCCCGAAGAGATGACGTCGACAACGATCACGTCAATGGTACCATTCATGTGATCTCTGGTCGTCCTGCGGGGGGTGATAGTCGAAACGCGAGACGGAAAACAGCTCGGTATCTGGAAAAGGGAGTTGTAATCCCTAAAGAAATATGGGCACTCGAGAATAAGAGCTCCGAGAAACAAATAATCAGTTTCAATGAGAATGAAGTCCCGAGAAATTTGAATTGGGACGTTAACGAAGACCACCCTGATTTTCCAATGGTAGTTTCGCTAAAAATCTCCGACTTTAATGTCAAAAGAATTCTGATTGATAATGGTAGCTCGGCTAACATAATAGCCATTGAAGCTCTGAATCAAATGAATCTAGGGAAGTTATCTTTACACAGAGTAGCTACACCACTGGTAGGATTTGGAGGGTTGGAGATAGTTCCAGCTGGAACTATCAATCTAAGTGTAACCCTTGGAAGTAAACCTCAGCGGGTTGTAAAAATGATAAAGTTCCTGGTAGTGGAGACGCCGTTTTCCTATAACGCCATTCTAGCAGACCGGCATTAAATCAATTCCTAGCCGTTGTTTCGACCTACCATCAGAAGATAAAATTCCCAACTATTTCAGGGGTCGGGGAAATAGTTAACGATCACTGCATGGCATGGGATTGTTATAATACGGCACTCTCCCTGAAGAGGAACGTCGACCCATTAACACCATAAAAAAGAAAGGCGGTAGGATCTTCCGTGGAAAGATCCCAAGAACCAGAGCTGCCTAGTACGAAAAGGATCGATAAGAAGGGGAAAGAACCTATAGATTCTGCATGCACCTGAGCATAAAGACGTTCAATTCATAGTGAACGATCCAAGCAAAATCACTAGGATTGGAACGGAGTTATCTCCACAAGGAGAAGTTATGCTAATTAACTTCTTGAGAAAAAATATAGACGTATTTGACTGGAGCTCGGAGGATATAGTGGGGATTGATCCAAGAATAATAACCCACTCTTTTGAAAATCGATCCGAACGCTAAACCAGTCAGGCAAAAGAAAAGAAATCACGGTCCTGTGAAAGACAAAATAATAAAAGCGGAAGTCGAAAGGCTATTAATGTCTAAGCAGATAAGAGAAATACACTTTACTGAGTGGCTGTGTAATGTTGTATTAGTGTCGAAGCGTGACAAAAAGGATAATAAATGGAGAATGTGCAATGTTTTTACGGACTTAAACAAATTATGTCCGAGAGATCCATATCCGCTCCCCAGAATCGACCTGTTAGTCGACTCCACAACTGGTTTTGCTATTTTTAGCATGATGGACGCGTTCCAAGGTTTCAACTAGATATTCATGGATGAAAAGGATCAAGAAAAAACTGCCTTCGTTACTGAGCAGGGAGTATATTGTTTCGTGGTAATGCCTTTCGGATTGAGGAATGCTGTAGCAACCTATCAACGTTTGGTGAACTTATTGTTTAAGGAATTGATCGGAGAAATAATGGAGGTCTATGTGGATGACATGTTGGTCAAAAGCATGAGCGAGAAGGACCACATCGAACACCTAGATCGTTGCTTCAGGATTTTGAGGAAATATGGAATGAAGCTCACCATTTGAAATGCACCTTTGGTATGAGGTCTAGAAAATTTCTGGTTTACCTGGTTCACCAAAGAGGCATCGAAGCAAATCCTGAAAAAATACGCGCTATCATGGAAATGAAGCCTCCGAGGAATATTACTCAAGTACAAAGCCTAGTCAGAAAAATTGTAGCCCTCAACAGGTTCATATCAAGGTCGGCGGATAAAAGTCTACCATTCTTTCAGACCTTAAGAAAAGCTAAGACATTTGATGGACTGAGGCTTGTGACCAGGCATTCGATCAACTGAAAGAATACTTGACTTCACCACAATTGCTCTCCAAGCCTACAGAGGGATAGCCTCTTTACATGTACATTGCGATTTCCGAGGCTGCCATAAGCTCAGTGTTGGTCAAAATAGAGGGCTTGGAACACAAGCTAGTCTATTATTTAAGTAAGTTACTACAAGGGGCTGAGAAGAATTACTTAGTAATTGAAAAATTTGCCTTGGCTTTGGTGACATCACCACGAAGATTACGACCCTATTTCCAGACATATAAAATCATCGTCCTTACCAACCAACCTTTAAGGCAAATTTTGTCAAAACCAGAAGCCTCAGGAAGATTAATCAAATGGGCAGTGGAGCTGGGACAATATGAGATCAAATATCAACCTCGAACTGCAATAAAAGCTCAAGTTCTTGCTGACTTCCTCCTAGAAACTCCCTGTCCATCGAAGACGATCCCGGAAGAGACATCTTCGAGCAATAATAACGTCTTAATCGTTAATAATCCAGTATGGCTTATGCACGTCGATGGTGCGTCAAGCAGAGATGGTGGGGGTGCAGGAATAAATTTTCAAGGATCAAATGGTGAAGATATGAACTATGCCATCACCTTGGATTTCATGGTAACAAACAACGAAGCAGAGTATGAGGTTCTAATTGCAGGAATGGAAATGGCCATACAAGCTAGCATAAAGGCTTTGAACGTCTTAACGGACTCCGAACTGGTTCAAAGACAGATCAACGGGATGTACGAGGCCAAGGAATACAACATGATAAAATATTTGGCCAAAGTTAAAGAGTTGACTGAGAAATTTGATAAGTTTGAAATACAAAACATCCCACGAGAAGAAAATCGATGGACTGATCAACTGTCAAGATTTACGGGAACAAGGGATGGTAAGTCTAAAAGGGTGATCACTAGGTTAATCTCCAATGCACCATCGATCGACCTTGACACTGTCCCTGTTACTGAAATAATGGATATCGACCTAGCAGCAGATAGTTGGATGACCCCTCTGTTCACCTATTTGAAAAATGGATCTCTCCCTAGCGATAAAAATGAAGCTCGGAGGGTTAGATATCGAGCACCAATGTATTATGCTATTATAAATGGGAAACTCTGCAGGCGATCCGTTTCTGGAATACTACTAAAATGCATTCCCGAGCACCAGACCCAAAGCATCCTCAAAGATATGCATGAAAGAGAAGCAGGGAATCATTGTGGGGCTCGTTCACTCATGCTAAAATGTTTGAGAACTGTCGGTATTATTGGCCAACCATGTATTCAGATGCGCAGGATTATGTGAAATATTGTCATTACTGCCAGGTGCACTCAAATATAATCCATCAACCAGCAGAGACAATGCACCCAATCCCGATCTGTTGGCCTTTTTACCAGTGGGGAATTGATATAGTGGGGCCATTCCCAACCGCAAGGTCAAAAAAGAGTTACGTCCTGGTCGCTGTTGAATATTTCAGTAAATGGATTGAATGTATAGCATTTGCTCGGATAACACAGTTCCAGGTCATAAATTTTCTTTGGAAAAATATAGTTTGCCGTTTCGGTATTCCAAGGGTCTTGATCTCCGACAACGGAACCCAATTTGCTGGAAAACAGGTCCAAGAATGGTGCTCGAAGTTTGGGATACAGCAAAATTTTACGTCTTTGGGACATCCTCGAGCAAATGGACAGACCGAAGTAGCAAATCGAGAAATTGTTAAGTCCCTCAAAAAAAGACTGGATGACGCCAAAGGAAAATGGTTGGATGAGCTTCCCGGCGTTGTTTGGGCGAATAGAACTACAGTAAAAACTTCTACGGGAGAAACGCCTTTTAGCTTAGTTTATGGTTTAGAAGCAGTTATCATAGTCGAGGCACTAGTTCCCAGCCCAAGGATCGAGTTATACGATGAAGAAACGAATGATCAACTGAGAAAAGATGATGTTGACTTAAGAAAAGCCCTAAGGGAAAAAGCCAATCTTCGTTTACATGCAACTAATTCCAGCATGGAAAAGGCTTACAATCAGAGAGTAATAATACGTTCATTCAAAGAAGGTGATCTGGTACTTAAGAAGGTTGAAGTGTCAAAACACGTGGGAAAATTACAGCAAAATTGGGAAGGTCCATTCATAGTGACTGTGGTCGGCAAGAAGGGGTCTTATAAAATAGCTCATTTGGATGGAACTCCGCTTCCTCAAACATGGAATGCAGTAAATCTTAGACTATATTATGGCCGATGAGCTCGAGAATTGGAGGTCTTGAATATCAGTTTGAGTATTTCAGAAGTTAGCTTGTATTTTCATTTTTTAAAAGTAGTTTGTTTAAGTTATTTTCCTTTAGACCTAGTGTTTGTTTACAAATATAATAAAAGCTTTTGCTTATTTTTCTCCATACATTGCACGCAAAGAAACCAATGTTCATATGATCTACAAAGGTTGAAACCAATAATTGGTAAAAAACCTAAGTAAACTAAATCTTTGAGTAAAACCGACTGGATCGGTAAAAACTCATCGATCTCCATAAAATGGTCTCCAAAGGTTGAAACCAATAATTGGTAAAAACCTAAGCAAAACTAAATCTTTGAGTAAAACCGACTGGATCGGTAAAAACTCATCGATCTCCATAAAATGGTCTCCAAAGGTTGAAACCAATAATGGGTAAAAAACCTAAGCAAAACTAAATCTTTGAGTAAAACCGACTGGATCGATAAAAACTCATCGATCTCCATAAAATGGTCTCCAAAGGTTGAAACCAATAATTGGTAAAAACCTAAGCAAAACTAAATCTTTGAGTAAAACCGACTGGATCGGTGAAAACTCATCGATCTCCATAAAATGGTCTCCAAAGGTTGAAACCAATAATTGGTAAAAAACCTAAGTAAAATAGATCTTTGAGTAAAACCGATTGGGTTGGTAAAAACTCATCGATCCCTGTAAAACGATCTACAAATGTTTAAAACCAATGATCGCTACAAAAAACTTTAAGTAAAATAAAATCTTTGAGTAAAACCGATTGGGTCGGTAATAACTCATCGATATCCATCATGCGATCTACTAATATGAAAACCAATATTAATAATAAAATTAAGGTTTATTAATACTCCTGAAGCTATTAAATATAGCAAAATACATTTGCAAAATACAAAGATTTCCCTAATTGATCGACGACAAATCCTATTACATATGAAAATAGGTCCTATCTAATACAGCTCGGATGTCCAGTTGACTTGTAAAAAGCAATCTTACAAGATCATCTTATCGACTGATGATATCTGGGTTTGAAGAAAGGCAGTATAAATTGCAGGCTTCTGTCTTTGTTTATCTTCATACTTTTCCCAGCCTTCTTGCCACCAGCTGTGCCCGGTCGACGAGGACAACCGTCTTTTAAGTTCCGAAATTTCGACCACAAGCTTGGAGAATATGAGGTTCATACTTCACCAGAGCTTCATGAGATCGAAATTCTCCGTCGGTCGATGGTGGTCAGCAGTCTCGATCATATCTTCTTGTTTTAATGAACTGGCAAGCTTTCCACAGACCGCGGAACTATTAGATCGAAATGCCACTGTACCGACCCTTATCCATTCGCCCATGATGGTCGATACATGATAGGCATTCCGATGGATCCCCTTTTCTAGGGATCGGAGACTTCATAGTCTTTGAGAAGCCTCTATTTTCCGATTCCGCCCATACCAAGTCGTAATAGTTAACAATTTTCAGGAAATTCGAGTTAGGTGGACGACCACCATTTTGGAAGAAGAGGAAGTACATTATTATGCAATTTTACTTTTGATAGAAAGTGAAAGGCAACAAATTCCTTTTATAGAAGGAGCACTAAAAGATCCAACGGTGGAATTTATATCTAATCAACGGTGATGATATATTCTTGGGACTTACGTTACCAATTCGTAACTACTAGCCCTAAAGACAGGGGTTGTATTAAATGCATTACAAGATTGTTCGACTGAATATTACACCATAGATCGATATTCGAGTTGATAAAATTCTCACTACAATGTTTATCTTACAAATTTATGATTCCAATCGTACAAAGACTCGATCATGCAAAAGCATCGATCAGTAAAAGAAATAAATCTCAGTACAGAACTACAGAAAATAGTTTATTTTCGATGCCATCAGAAGACAGGCACTTCCGACCTTCAAATCGTTCGACAGATCTCGGGCCAAAGTCAGCAGTAATTTCAAAAGCTTCGAGCTGCTATGTCTACTTTGAAAACAGTGACGAGAAACTAAAGTTCAGGCATTCCCTCTAAGCTCGGAAACCATAAGTAGTTGTGGAAAGCGTACATGCTATCTAATATCGACCACCTTAAAGAAGCTGATGCTTTTTTCACCAGATCAATGGTGGGTCGACATAATCTCATACATGGCATTCTCGACCTGTTAGAAACATGTTGATTTCGATAAGGCAAGAATCCAACTTTTTGTTGGGTTATTGGTAACGTCAGAACGTCAAAAGCAGCGGAATTTAAAATTTTTTAAATAACCCAAGCAGAATCTTTATTCATCTAGTCATACGAAAAGGATTTTTACATACATCGAAACATCCATAGGGTGTTTAGCGATTTTACCTTACCACGGGAACGGTGGTGATTTTTCTCCGGTCTTCTTTCAGATCTGCAGGATTTGGTTCGGAGAAGCACCCCATGTGTTGTGCCTCTAGCGGTATCCACACCAACTGGATTGAAGCAACACCTTTGGATCCTCAGGCTCAGAACTAAGATCCAAAGGTTATCAAGCAAGGAAAAAAGAAGGGAGAAATCGCATGAACCCTGTAGAATTTTACAGGGTTCGGCCGATCATCAAGAGAGATGAAGGGCGGCGGCAATTTTCAGATTTGGAGAAGAGGGGGCACGAAATTTGTGTCTTGTAGGGCTTAGGTTTTCACTTATCACTTATGGAAGAGTATGAAGAGATACATATTTATAAGAGAAGAATCCTTCTCTTAATAGATATATCTTCCATGTATATCAAGATCTTTTTCCTTATCTCATTAGGAAACAAGATATACATATATATCTCTTAGATTTTCCTTGTCACACAAGAAAACAAACTCTTCAATTATTTATCTTGCAAAATCGCCCCTTATCTAGTAAGGAAAGTAGAATCCCATTCTATCTTTATTTCCTTAACTAACTAGGTCTCCTTTAATTAATTAAACTCTTTAATTAATTAAACTCTTTTAATTAATTCAGCCAATTTAATTAATTAATCCAATTAATTAATTAATTCTTCTCCATTAATTAATTAGACTACTTCTAATTAATATTTTTCTCCTTTAAGAATTAACACTTTAATTCTCCAGTTTTGATTTAACTCTTTAAATCAAACTTTCCTTATATGATTTGTTGCAGTCCAATTGTATTGTGTGTGACCCTCTAGGTTCACCATCAATTGGACGCGGGCCCACGACTTTCGTGATTTAATTTATGAGCTTATTAATTGCTCCGATTAATTGAACCCGTTCAATTAACCACTCAAGAATTAATCTCCTTATTAATTCATGAGTACCCACACCTCATGGTCGATGTCTAGCCACAAGCCCATGAGGCCCAACTTCAGGTGAATTGATCTCAGTGAACCTCACCTCTTATAAGTACCATGTACATACGTTCCTTCTATCCACTTAATTTCCCGATCGAGACCTTGGGTGTGTGAATTGATCGTCACCTCTAATTATCTCGATAACTATACTTTCTAATTCAGGATAATGATTCCAGTGTGACTGCTAAATTTGGAAACCCCTTTCCAAATCCATCACCAACTGTGGCCACAGGTTTCTCGGAATCTATTATCTAAGAACGTATAGGAAATTCCCTCAACACACTACGTTGAGTCGGTAGATCCCATATTGATGCTAACCATTCGCGTACACGACTATACGCACCCAACTTAGGCACATAATGATCAGGCTACGTGATCGGTACCTAAATCTAAGTACGCACACCCATGCACCGAATTCGCCCTAGCATCTCAAGTCTAAGGACTAAATCGTACACTATTATAAGTTTGAGAAACATCCCATCGCCGATGTGCGTCATGCGCTTCCACAATGGGTTTCTCTGTTCGGGTCGTTCGATGCGTTCGATCCCCTATCGAACCACCTACTCATATGCACTAGCATCAAATGCCTTGCTCATGAAACGCTACAAATTCACTCCATGTGAATCATGCATATTTATACAAGTCTTTGAGATTCCTTCGATACCCCGTCTCATTCGGAATCTATGACTAGGAACATGTTTTAAGATCACGACCTTAGAGACTGTTTCATGATTGCACTCAATACCGAAGTGAATCGTCCCATAGTCGAATGTGATCTTAGGATTTCATCCAATCGCTTAAGTGATTCTCGAGAGATGAAGTTGGCCATTGTTTGATTTACATACTATAAACAAACGAGCGTATTAATTCATTTATTCTAGAGAAAGATTACGATAGTCCTAATACAAGCTAAATATATTGGCTTGCAGGGCACTATCCTATCAATCTCCCACTTGCCCTAAAGCCAATCACAAACGCTTCTAAGACCCATCTTCCAAAGATGTTCTTCGAACTCTTTTCGTGACAAAGACTTTACTAGTGGATCCACTGATTTGTCTTCCAAGTCGACACGATCCATTATGTGTGTCAACTCTTACCAATGATTTCTCTAATCAAATGGTACTTTTATCTCATTGTGTTTAGATTTCTGGTGAGATCTCGAGTTTTTTTTTTGCTTTAGCAACAACTCCATTGTTATCACAGAAGATAACCATGAGCTTCGCAATGCTAGGCACTACATCCAACTATTGGATGAAGTTTTTCATCCAAACACTTTCTTTTGTTGCATCCGATGCTGCGATATATTATGCTTCAGTGGTTGAGTCGGCAACGGTGCTTTGCTTGGAACCTTTCCAATTTACCGCTACCTCATTGAGGCAAAATATGTATCCAAAATTGGATATATATATTCATCCACATCAGACTGAAAATTCGAATCATTAAATCCTTCGAGTTTTAATTTTCCATTACCACCGCAGACCAAGAACGAATCCTTAGTCTTTCTCAAGAACTTAAGGATATCCGTTACGGTGGTCCAGTACTCTTCACCGGAGTTTGACTAGTAACTTCTCGTGACACTTGAGCAGGTTCTACGTCTGGTCTAGTACATATTATAGCATACCACATGCTACCTTTTGTCGAAACATAAGGTATTTGAGACATTCTCCTTTATCCTCATTCGATGTAGGGCACATCGATTTGGAAAAAGAGATACAGTGTCTCATTGGAAGCAATCCTCTCTTGGATTCTTCCATACTGAATCTTTTCAGTATTGTTTCTATTTACTTAGATTGAGAGAATCCCAACATCTTCTTCCATCTATCTCTAAAGGAATGCCCCGGTTGTCAAAACAACGAGAGTGCGGAATTTAAAATTTTTTCCGAGGCACCCCAGCAGACCCAAGATATATTTTCCACCTTATGTATGCGAAAAGGTTGAATCAAACAAATCTACATTAGAATAAAGTAGGAGATATGCGATTTACCTCACTGCAGGAAGGTGGCGGCAATCTCCGGCTATTGCTGATTCACAACAAGTGATCCAATTGTCTCACCTCCAGAGTGTATCCACACCAATTGGATTGTAGCAACACCTTCTATTCACAGGCTACGAACTAGAGATAGAAGGTTGTCAATGGAGGAAGAACAGATCTAGAATCAGATCTAGATCCAGCTATGGAAGACAGAGAGAGAGGGGGCGGCGGCACTGTGGTGGTGCGGCTAGGGCTTAGGGGCGGCTAGGGTTTTTGGAGTGCAAGAGTGAATTCTCATGTGTCTTGAAGAGTTTGTGAGGAGATTTCTATTTATAAGAGAAGAAACCTTCTCTTTGTAGATATCTCTTAAAGATCTCTTCCTTATCTCATAAGGAAATAAGATATATCATATATCTTCTTAGATCCTTATATCATATATCTTCTTAGATCCTCCCTGTCATACATGAACACAAACTCTCCTTCTTATCCTTAGCCATAAAATCGCCCCCCACCTAGTCTTGCAAGACTTCTTCTGGGCTTTTAATTAAAGGCCCATGTCTTGCAACTTAATTTAATTAACTATTAATTAAATCAGCCCAATTAATCCAATTAATTCTTATCTCTCAATTAATTAATACTTTAATTAATATTTAATTAATTAGACCATCTAATTAATTATCCTTCCCTTTGAATTAACACTTTAATTCATTTAATTGATTTAATTCCCTTAAATCAAATATTTCCTTCTTGACTGTCACTGTCCAATTGTATTGTGTGTGACCCTCTAGGTTCACCATCAATTGGCAGCAGGCCCACGAACCCTTCGTGATTTAATTTATGAGCAATTAAATGCTCCGATCAATTAAACCCTTTTAATTGACCACTCCAGAATTAATCTCCCTTATTAATTCAGGAGTACCCACACTTCATGGTCGATGTCTAGCCACAAGCCCATGAAGCCCAACTTCAGGTGAATTGATATTTGTGAACCTCACCTCTTATAACTGCCATGTACATACGGTCCTTCTATCGACTTAATTTCCCGATTGAGACCTAGGGTGTGTGAATTGATCGGCACCTCTAATTATCTCAATAACTATACTTTCTAATTCGGGATAATAATCCAGTGTGACTGCTAAATTTGGAAACACCTTTCCAAATCCATCACTGACCGTGGCCACGGGTTTCTTGGATCTATTATCTAAGAATCGTATAGGAAATTCTCTCATCCATTATGATGAGTCGGTAGATTCCATCTTGGTACTAACCACTCGCGTACACAACTATAAGCACCCAACTTAGGCACATTATGGTCAGGCTACGTGACCAGTACCTAAATCTAAGTACATATACCTATGCACCGAATTCGCCCTAGCACCTCAAGTCTAAGGACTAAATCGTACACTATTATAAGTCTTGAGAAACGTCCCATCACCGATATGCGACATGCGCTTCCACAATGGGTTTCTCTGTTCGGGTCGTTCGATGCGTTCGATCCCCTATCGAACATCCTAGTCATATGCACTGACATCAAATGTCTTGTTCATGAAACTCTACAAATTCACTCCATGTGAATCATGCATATTCGTACAAGTCTTGGCGATTCCTTCGATACCCCGTCTCGTTCGGAATCTATGACTTGGAACGTGTTTTAAGATCACGACCTTAGAGACTGTTTCATGATTGCACTCAATACCGAAGTGAATCGTCCCATAGTCGAATGTGATCTAAGGATTTCATCCAATCGCTTAAATGTATTCGCGAGAGATGAATATGGCCATTGTTTATTCTATACATTTATAAATAAACGTGCGTATTATTCATAAAAAATCAAAGATTGTTTATTACAGAATAGTCCTATTACAAGCTAAAGAGAATTGGCTTGCTGGGCACTATCCTATCATCTCTATAGATACGTATCCCAATACGCAAGATGTCTCTCCCAAATCTTTCATGGAGAATTGCATGGATAACCATGCTTTCGTCTGCGCTAACATTCCGATATTATCCCAGATAAGCAGAATGTGATCGACATATAAAATATGAGCTTCATAGAGCTCCCACTAATCCTTTTGTACACTCAAGGTTCATATTCGTTTTTGAGGAAGTCAAATGTCTTGACTGTCTCATCAAAACAAACGTGAATCTAAATGGATTCAGACATTGCTACTGGAGAAAAGGTTTCATCAAAGTCTGTTCCAGAACTTTGTGAATAGCCTTTTACCACTAGTCGAGTCTTAGAGGTCAACACCTCTCCATTTATTCCTAGCTTGAAGATCCATTCACTACTTACAGGGATAAAATCCCTCGGGTGGATCGACCAAGGTCCATACCTTGTTGGAATGCATGAAATCCATTTCGGGTTGCATGGCCTCTTGCCATGATGCACGTCTACATCTAATGTAGCTTCTTCGTATATGGTGAATCCATATCTTTCAAGCTTCTTACGAACTTGATCAGATCTACGAAGTATTGGTGTACTAGATGATTCAGTAGTTTCTGGATTAACTCCCACTGTTTGTGGGGATGGGTCCAAATCTTGGATTTCATCAAGTTCCATGACATTCCCTATTTCCTTTGACGAGGATTTCATCAACTGAGGAACGGGTAGTTAGGAAAAACGATTGTTTCTCATTGTCGTAGAACAGGTATCCAATGGATTTCGTTGGATACCCCACAATTATATACAAATTGGATCTACTAGCCAATTTATCTCCTTTCTAGTTCCCAACTTAGGCAGGAGATCTCCATACTCAATAGTAAAAGTGCAGAGGTATTTTGCCATACCTTTCTTGGTAAAGCTTTGTAGGCACGGACTTTGAAGGTACTTTGCTCAGTATCTTCGATGCAGCCAGGAGGACCAACCCCTAGAATGCATAAGGAAGCTTAACAAAACTCAACATGGATTGAACAATGTCTAACAATGTTCGATTCCTTCTCTTAGACACTCCAATAAGTTGAGGCGTCTTAGGAGGAGTTTGTTGTATGAGAACCCCATTCTCAGTAAGATAATTGAGGAATTCTTGACTTAAGTATTTTCCACCTCGATTAGATCGAATGGCCATAATACTATGCCCTTGTTGATTCTCTACTTCGTTTAGAAATTCTTTGAACTTTTCAAAGGTTTTTTCGGATTTGTATCTCACTAGATACATATATCACTAACGACCAAAGTCATTAGCAAAAAGGTACGAGGTATGAGTAATCTCCTCTTACACTATCCTTTAGTGGTCCACATTCAATCGTATGGATCAAATCCAAAGTTATTTGGTTCGCTCTTGATTCCCTGTGAAGGGAGATTTGGTCATCTTTCCTATGAGACAAGATTCGCAGGTTGAAAGTTCATCTAAGTTCTATATTTCAAGAGCCTTAGAAGAAACCAACTTTTGAATCCTACTCTTGGAGATATGTCCAAGTCTAGCGTGCCAAAGTTGTGGATTATTATCTTGGTATTAATTGAACTAAGCACATTAACTCAGATTGAGTTAACGGTTTAATTCAATCAATTTGCTTCCTTTCAATTAACTCTTTAATTGATTCATCTCCTTTTTCAATTAACCCTTTAATTGAAACGTTGCTTAATTAATTAGACCTTCTAATCAATTAAACTAATCAGTGCCTTTCTAAGATTCAGTGGGATAATTCGACTTTTAAACTACTTGCGTTCTTTCGACTACCTTTATGGTCGATTTTAGAAGAGAACAACTTCTTCTTCATATTACTCTTCTTTGACTTTGCAGTCCATGAAGTGTGAACGATCATGACAGGATTATCCTATTTGCCTTTTACCAATACTTTGGTTAATTCATGAAATGTGATCATCTTATCAAATAAGATCAGAGTATTTCACGAATCTTTTGAATGAGCGGGAGGAGAATTTAAATGGAGGTCAATGCTAAGATCACTTGCAGGCCTACGTTTAATCGATCCAGTTATTTTATAAGTCGAGGATAAATAGTAAAAAATGGATAATTTATAGATATCTCAATATCTATTACATAGAGAAGACAAATATATAGAGGACTAGTTAATGAATAATACTTATAATCTAGGAAGGTTGGACTTTCTATCGTAAAAGTTCTCCCACTATTTTATCGAAACAATTACCCCTTCAATTGTTCGGAAAATCCTATTTCCTAGTAGGTCTTGACGTCCCAGCGGACAATAATTGCACCCACGACTCGTGGCCATACAACTAATTCCCTAGGTAGGCATACTTATTGCCAATTGTGTCTCTACACAAGCTATTTTGCCTCGATTTTCGCACCCATCTAGCACTGCTACATCATGAGTGGTACTACTCGTTAAGTCTAACCCAATCAATCTCGATGAGCAACGGGCCCGGTCATGAAATCCCCGTAACTGGTTATCGGTCGATTATACATGTCCCGACCAGTCCCCACCCTTGTCGAGTTTATATAATAAACAAGAATCGAGAGATTTCACGTATTGTCCCTTTCTTCGCCTCGGGTGCCAGACTCTGGATCACCTTAATCGATAAGTAGAGAACATACGCTAGTCCCTATTGATGGAAGGCTTGGATTTATATAAATACTTCATTTTATTTTAATCCAATATGACTTAATATTTAACTCAAGAGGGGATTTGCTGGTTTGAAAAATTAAGGCAAATTCTCTCGAGATCTCACCGCTTCGATTATGAATTATCTTATTTACGTTCTAATATTCTAGCGCACATCACCATACAAGCCAAATAATAGAATCAATAAATAAATAAAACATAAATAAATAAACCTAGCATGCATTTCTAACACAATATGTTTTCGATCGGGAGCCACCTATGCTTGGGCCATCATTGAGCCAATAATGTTGGCCCAATTGGTCTATCTAATGGGTTCTTAATGGGCCTAGGCTATTACATTAATAACCAAGCATACTTGGCCTTCATTCTCCACTGGGCTTTCTTCTTGCATGTAATGGGCCTCCATACTAAACTATTTAATGTAAAGCCCTAATCTATTACATTGGCACAAAAAGGCCCAAATAAAGGCTCGCAGGCCCAACAAAAATCCAAAGCAAAATAAACCAATCACATCTAAGGTCAAGGCTCGGCTCGATCGAAAACCACGTAAACAATTCACATTGAGCAAAGAAACAAGCAAACACATTTACTAGTTTCCTATCTTACTTTAATTATTTTAAACGCCTTTAAAATATTTCTCTAGATTCTTACTTTAGTCTCTTAATCTATATTCGGATAAACAAAACCATTTTATGCGTAAAAACAGAATAAAAATTTTCAACTTTTGAAAAATTGCAATTCGGCCCTCCAACTTTTGGAAATTGCGATTTGAAACCCTGAAGTTTTGGAAATAACAGATTTAACCCCAAAATTAAAACTGGGCAGAGGACCGAAAATTAAAATTTTATTTCCAGAAAAATTTCGAATTTGCAAGTCAGCACCTACAGTTTTCAGTATTTACAAAACAGCCCCAAAACTTTTAGTAATTGCAAAACAGCCCCAAATTCAAAAATTTCCAGAAAGTTGCATTCTGTCCAGAAAACACACAGTTCGTAAAATCTCAATTTCAGTACAGTTTTCCAAAAATTCGCTAATCGCAAAAACAACCCTCTATTTTCGAAAAATACAAAATTGGCCCAAAACGTTTTTATGCAATTTTACTCAAAATCAGATCTACCCATAACAAGTAAGAATCAACAACACGAATATAATATGCAATACAATAAAGCAATCAAATTATATTCAGACTTTTTCGTATGAGAGTAATGAATTAGGCTCTGATACCACTGTTGGGTTATTGGTAACGTCAGAACGTCAAAAGCAGCGGAATTTAAAATTTTTTAAATAACCCAAGTAGAATCTTTATTCATCTAGTCATACGAAAAGGATTTTTACCTACATCGAAACATCCATAGGGTGTTTAGCGATTTTACCTTACCACGGGAACGGTGGTGATTTTTCTCCGGTCTTCTTTCAGATCTGCAGGATTTGGTTCGGAGAAGCACCCCATGTGTTGTGCCTCTAGCGGTATCCACACCAACTGGATTGAAGCAACACCTTTGGATCCTCAGGCTCAGAACTAAGATCCAAAGGTTATCAAGCAAGGAAGAAAGAAGGGAGAAATCGCATGAACCCTGTAGAATTTTACAGGGTTCGGCCGATCATCAAGAGAGATGAAGGGCGGCGGCAATTTTCAGATTTGGAGAAGAGGGGGCACGAAATTTGTGTCTTGTAGGGCTTAGGTTTTCACTTATCACTTATGGAAGAGTATGAAGAGATACATATTTATAAGAGAAGAATCCTTCTCTTAATAGATATCTCTTCCATGTATATCAAGATCTTTTTCCTTATCTCATTAGGAAACAAGATATACATATATATCTCTTAGATTTTCCTTGTCACACAAGAAAACAAACTCTTCCATTATTTATCTTGCAAAATCGCCCCTTATCTAGTAAGGAAAGTAGAATCCCATTCTATCTTTATTTCCTTAACTAACTAGGTCTCCTTTAATTAATTAAACTCTTTTAATTAATTCAGCCAATTTAATTAATTAATCCAATTAATTAATTAATTCTTCTCCATTAATTAATTAGACTACTTCTAATTAATATTTTTCTCCTTTAAGAATTAACACTTTAATTCTCCAGTTTTGATTTAACTCTTTAAATCAAACTTTCCTTATATGATTTGTTGCAGTCCAATTGTATTGTGTGTGACCCTCTAGGTTCACCATCAATTGGACGCGGGCCCACGACTTTCGTGATTTAATTTATGAGCTTATTAATTGCTCCGATTAATTGAACCCGTTCAATTAACCACTCAAGAATTAATCTCCTTATTAATTCATGAGTACCCACACCTCATGGTCGATGTCTAGCCACAAGCCCATGAGGCCCAACTTCAGGTGAATTGATCTCAGTGAACCTCACCTCTTATAAGTACCATGTACATACGTTCCTTCTATCGACTTAATTTCCCGATCGAGACCTTGGGTGTGTGAATTGATCGTCACCTCTAATTATCTCGATAACTATACTTTCTAATTCAGGATAATGATTCCAGTGTGACTGCTAAATTTGGAAACCCCTTTCCAAATCCGTCACCAACTGTGGCCACAGGTTTCTCGGAATCTATTATCTAAGAACGTATAGGAAATTCCCTCAACACACTACGTTGAGTCGGTAGATCCCATATTGATGCTAACCATTCGCGTACACGACTATACGCACCCAACTTAGGCACATAATGATCAGGCTACGTGATCGGTACCTAAATCTAAGTACGCACACCCATGCACCGAATTCGCCCTAGCATCTCAAGTCTAAGGACTAAATCGTACACTATTATAAGTTTGAGAAACATCCCATCGCCGATGTGCGTCATGCGCTTCCACAATGGGTTTCTCTGTTCGGGTCGTTCGATGCGTTCGATCCCCTATCGAACCACCTACTCATATGCACTAGCATCAAATGCCTTGCTCATGAAACGCTACAAATTCACTCCATGTGAATCATGCATATTTATACAAGTCTTTGCGATTCCTTCGATACCCAGTCTCGTTCGGAATCTATGACTAGGAACATGTTTTAAGATCACGACCTTAGAGACTGTTTCATGATTGCACTCAATACCGAAGTGAATCGTCCCATAGTCGAATGTGATCTTAGGATTTCATCCAATCGCTTAAGTGATTCGCGAGAGATGAAGTTGGCCATTGTTTGATTTACATACTATAAACAAACGAGCGTATTAATTCATTTATACTAGAGAAAGATTACGATAGTCCTAATACAAGCTAAATATATTGGCTTGCAGGGCACTATCCTATCACTTTCCTCTGACCTCGAACTATACCATATGGCATAAAAAATGGTCGACCAACCCCCAATTTCAAGGTTTGCCCGATCATCACCATATATGTTGAAGGCCTCATTTTTCCAATTCCACCCATGCCAAGTCAGGAACTCATCCTTTGTTAAGACAATACATTCTGGTGGTCGATCATGATTACACAGATAATAGTTTTTCATGGACAACATCATTTATGAAATAAGGAAGGAGGAAATGGCCTTTTTATAGGCAGAAAATAGGGAATCCAACGGTGATGCCTTGGGATCCTATCAACGGTTTAGATTTTTGAGATAACTGAGAAATATTATACGCGCAGTTGGGTTAATTTGCAGTGTCGAATAAGGAATCCAAATAAGAATACTTTTACTAAAGATTTCAATGGTTACAATTAACAGATATGATTGAATGAATACATCGAGAAAGGAGGATATATTCATTGCTAAAATTTAACTGGAATTGTTACAAATACTCAATATTATTCGCCTATTAGCTACTCTTCGGAATGATTGCTTTTCCAATCCGACATACTTCTTATTCTTGGAATCTTGTACCTGCATTGGTGAAGATCGGCAAATATACTTCACCATACCTTTACGAAATATCCTCCTTGGTCGAAGGATATTCGGCTACAAGGTTACAAAGTATCCGCCTGAGTCGAGGGATACCTCAATAAACTCATACAAAGTATCCTCCTTGGTCGAAGAGAATACCCTGACACGGAGAATACTTTAATTTTAATGAACTAACCAGCTCTCTTTAATCTTAACAGATTTTGATCAAGGGTATATCCACCATAATCAGGACACCACAAGTATCCCATTAGATATCTATGTCTTACAGATGATGACATGATTATTCCTTGGGTTAAAATTCTTTTTATCAGGGAAGTTATTTATAGTTGGAAAGATTTATGATTTAACGGCCAGCATATGAAACGTCCTATAGCTACGGTTACGACACAAATATCTAAGTGACTTTCCCTCTCCCGAGAAAATAGACAACAGTCATTATGATGGTCAGTTCGGAAACAAGGAAATTTTCCGCACAAAAACGATCGAAAGAACACGAAGCTCTTTTCATACAAAAATCTTGTTATATTTACATCAGCTAAAAAAAAAAAAAAAAGGAGATAAAGTCTACAGTTCGAGAATGTGATCGGGGCTCGTACGTTGTTTGTACCCAAGAGAGAAATCCCTATCAAACTCTTGCTTCTTCCTTTTCTCGATCTGAGATTGGGTAACCTCTTCTAAATATTTATTCAGTCGAAGCAGATCTTCTTTCTCCTTTTCAAGTTTCTCTTTGTCAGACTCCAAATCTTCTTTTTCTTTAGAGAGCCTTTCATTAGCAGCTCGAAGGCTCTCAGCTTCATTCATCAGCAATCGATGAGCTGCAGCAATTGTATCCAGTCTTTCATGGGAATCAAGTTGAGAAAAGTAAGCTTCGTCATTTTGTATCCCGAGCTGAACAGCTTCGTGCTTAACCTATAACAATTTATGAAAGTATCAGAATAAAAACTGAAGGAATTAGAAGACAAGGTATTTCTGTTAAAACAAAAAATCCAATTACCAACTCCAAATGCTTGAAGATGGACTGAACGAGCTGCAGAGAAGAGTGATTCTTCAATTTATCAAGCTCCTTTGGCAAAATAGTACCCATTACCAAATTCCAAGATACCCCATCAGGCTCGAGGGTTGCAGGAACACATGCATTAAGAGATACTCCTCCCGATCGATCCATGGTAAACTCGGTTATTTCTTCGACTTGTGATCTTAAAGGACGATCGTCTAATAGGGAAGGATCATCCAACGGATTTGCAGAGCTCGAGTGGCTAGGGCCAGATCCGATTTTAGTCATTTCTCAAGAAATGACAGGAGGAGAAAGAACTTGAGTATTTTGGGAACTAGACACTACAATATTCGAGGTCAGTGGGGCAAAAAGAGACTCGGGAATGTCTTCCACTGCAGATCCTCCCACCTGTAGATTGGGCTCGACATCAGGATTGGAAAGGATGGACTCGGTTTGCCGATCGTCTTCATGGTCGGGGATCCGGCTTGAAGTGTTGTCTTTAGCAGGAATTGTAGAATCAACGTCTGGTCGATCGTCAGGAACAGGAGAATTAATTTGAGTCTCCTCGTTCCGACAAAGTTTCCAGGATATTCGGATCGACCAATGGACTATGGATCGAAACTTTGGAAGGACCCTTAGAAGAATCCATAATTTCCTTCATTTGGAAAGGAGTATTCACCTTAGACCTCGAAACGTCTTCCGGAAGGGTCGAGACCCGATCGGGAGGAGGCCCGGATTTTTGAGGAGTAGCCCCTCCCTCGGAAGATGTCTGGTGTGAGCTTTCGGTCCTAGCTTTCTTTTTGGGGGTTTCTCGTCGGGATGGACCTCGTAAAGACTATTTGGTGGCACCAGAGAACAGGTTGTAACTCGTGGCCAAAAAATTGGGAAAATCTTGTGAATATCGAACTGTTGCTCCGATCTATTACAGAGAAATTTTATATTGCAAGTGGGGACGCGCGGTAAAACTTCAAAGATTTTACCTTTATATATAGTAAAGGAAAGGACAGATATGTCCTCAGCCTAAGGCGCGAACAGTAAAATTTCAAAAAACTATTTGAGAAAGTCATGAATTGCACGCTACGATCATCAAAACGACAAAGGAAAATTCGACAAAGGCAATTCTATCATTAAAAGTTATATACATCAAAAAAGGATTTCATACAAAATTCATTTACAAAAGAGTTACATATTCAACTAAATAGATTGACAAAGATTGTTGAGGAAAATTGATAAAACCCTATTCATGAACATGGCCTGAGATGGGGGAACAACTTCTTCATGGGACGTCTCTTCATCGTCTTCAGCTTCTTCTTTATCCTCTTGATCGCCCTCGACATCCTCTGCTGGCTCTAGATCAGGGTCGGGCACAAGCAAGGAAGTTCCGAACTCAACCACTAAATGAGCCAAAGGATGATCGCTGTATACAACGGAAGTCAAGGATTCTGGAGGGTATTCTTGAAGCCTTCGATCTTTTCCGATGTCCATGACTTTGCAATAATCATCTCGTCTATCGGGAATTAGCCCAGACTTGATCAGCTGATTGACCCCTTGTAAAACGAGCTCAGTAACAGGTCCCCTATCTTCTCATGAATTATTGCCGTGTGGACAGGAGAATCAAGAAACTCCCTAACAATGGACTCGACATTGGGGGTATGAACTTCATCCATGACCTTATCCAAATTGGCATCATCATCCTTAGCCGCAAGTTGAGATCGAAGTGAGAGAATCTCCGACTCTAGTTTGCTCATCGAAGTAGCATGAGAAACACGCTGGTCATCCAATTCCCGATTTAGTTGATCGACCTGCTCTTGATACCGACTAGCTTCCATCATCGTGCTGATAATATGAGGATTATCAGTCTCCAGATAGGGGTTGACGGTAGAGCCAGGCTGAATTTCAACTAATGTACTGGAACTATCGATTTTGGCAAGTTTGTCTTCAAGCTCCTTGATTCTGGCCATTAGAATATTGTTGGTTTCTTCCACAAACTTCCACTGATCCCTGTGCAATTCTGTATCGTACAAGGCAGTTACCAACGCGTTCCCAGTCTGCAAAATTATATCATCTGATTGAGATTGAAGTAAAGAAACTTAAAGCATATTGGATTAGAACATTATAAATGATGTATTATCACTTCGTGATCATGAGCTGCTCTTGCTAGCTGGTCGAGGGGCTCCTTCTCGAAGCTTCGCTGCACATCCTTGGTGAAGGTTGAAGACAAGAGAAGTCGGATTGATTTATCGAGGATATGTTCCTTGTCATCGGTCATCAATGTATCCTTCTCGGAATATCCCGCTGCGCGTTTCCCCTGAAGATGGCTTTCGACCATATCTACCAAAGAGGCTTTATGGCTCGTATCTCCGATATGGGTGAAAGACTCACCTTCTTTATCGTAAAATTATTTCCTTCTTTTTGCCGCAGGACCAGTGGGATTACGTTCCGGCCAAGTCTTACAATAAAAAATACCATATTCATCCCTAATAAATTTGGGGGGAAAACCACGTCCTGGACCAGTACTCGACGAAGGTATTTCCGCAGAAGTCTGATCAGTCGTGGAAGGAGCAACTCGAATAGGATCAGCACTCTCAAAAGACTCTTCCTCAATGTCTTCCAGATCCTGGTGCTGATCTCTCCTCCTTTTTCTGGAATGTCTCTGCTCTATCGGTACCTTTCCTGATGACTTCTTCGAGTTAGAAAGGATAGTCTTTCCAACCACTGAGTAACGACATTTCTCGACCATAGAAGCTACAATATAAGGTTACAAACGTTAAAGAATGACAATTGAGAGATCCTTCTTAAGGATAGAATAATTCATATTAAAATCTTACTTAGGGGACGATCATCCGTTGAAATGGGAAAATCCAGAGAGCTTAATCCAGCTTTTCGAAGGTAGATTTCTCCGACTAAGTAAGCCGACTAGTATTTGTCCGATCTCATCTCCTCCACCATGTCTGAAGAAAAATGATCATCTGGAGCCATCTCGCCGATCACCTTCCGACCGCCGTACACCCAGGATTGGTCATAACCTCAGTCGTAGGTAAACTCTTCAGTTTCCCCGTTCTCAAGTACACGATGGGTCGGAGGCTTGACAAAAAAGAAGTTCGACTTCCACTCCATGCTGTTACTCGAGATGGCATTTTCTAGAACAGCAAACCCTGGTCTTTGGCTAACATAATAGTAGCCTCGGTTGGAGGAGTTCGATATGGAAATTCGAAAAAAGCGAAGAAAGTTACGAAACGAAGGTTGCAGCCCTTTCGCAACCATCAAGACAGAAAAAGCCATAATAAAGGCTATGGCATTTGGTACGAGTTGGGTTAAAGAGACAAAGAAAGTCTCTAGAAGTTGGCGGAGGATCGGAGAGAGGGGAAAATGTAATCCGTGATCAAAATGCGAGGTATAAAAAGCTCGGCAATTTTGTGGAGGCGTATTAACTCTCTCCTCTGCAGAAGGAAGAATTATCTCGAAATCCGAGGGGAAATAATGACCATAATCCCTCTTCAAGGACGGTAAATGCTCCTCTTTCAGTCGAGAAGAAAAGAATCTCTGAAGACTGTCGGCCCATATAATAGTTAGGGCCGATGACCAAATAATTAATGGGGATAATTAATTACGATTTGAAGACTGTCGGCCCAGATGCATACATTTGACGAGACCTGGCCGATCTGAAAACGGCCCATTATCGAAGAGGGCTATTAAATGAATTATAGGATAAGCCACGTGAGATGTAGTTGGTTTAAATATAACTACATCCTTAATTATCTCCTAGTTGGTTACAAACACTAAGGAAATCAAAACTCAACAGAATTCAAATTGAACGGCCAAAGCATCTCTGAAAAATTAGAGAACGTGCAAACAAACTGCCAAGTAGTGGAAAAGTTAAGTTTGTGGAATTAGTGGAGGTAGTGGAGAACAAGCAGCATCAGCCGATCAGTTTTTGGCGAACACCTATAAATATCAGGAGGCTGCCACATTCAAAACACACACACAATCAATCAATCAAACAAGTTTGCACCAAATTACACATCAACTCATTTGGTGGGTTTACCTGCCAATCAAGGAGTAATTTTCAAGACTTAAAAGAATCATCAACTCATTTGGTGGGTTTACCTGCCAATCAAAGAGTAATTTTCAAGACTTAAAAGTGATGAGGGGTATTTCGCATACGCCACTTTAGGAAATACTTTCTGCTCGAGCTCGGCCACGATCCCGACCAGAATGGTATTCTCCGACCATAAGAACATGGTTTTCCGATCAAGCCCGGTTGATAGCTCTAGATCAAGTATTCCGACCTACTTCCCGTTCTACTCGTCTCCTCGAATTACTGTGGGGCCGACCTACAGCTTTATACAGCTGGCCGAGAGGTGTTTTCCTACGGATGGTCTAGCTAGCTCATTACTGTTCCTATAAATACGCGGCGCATTTATGACATCAAGGGGGGCACAACTTCCAAGATATTCCTTCTGCTCGGACCTACTGTTCGGATTAGGAACTAGCTTGTATTCTCATTGTATTTAGTCTTTCTAGTAATACGGCATCCCGTAATGCTCGGGTAGACCCGCTTTGTAATTTGTATCCGAACACCGATATCAATATACAGTTTTCACATGATCGATTCATATATTGTTATACTCTACTTTCCTTATTGAACTCGAACAAAAAACGGTATAATCATTTGGCGCCCACCGTGGGGCCTACTCGGGTGTTAGATCGAAATATGCCTACTACTAGGAGGTACACGTACAATCGAGGTGAGCCTTCACAAGCTGTTGGAGCGCAGCGCTCCGTAAATAATGAACCAAGTAACCAATCCCGAGCGGCCCACCAATCTGAGGTGCCGCCGCTCGACCCGCCGAATGATATGCCTATTCATACGACAATGGCTGATTTACGTTCCATTATCGGAACCATGTGTAGAGAATTCTTGAACACGGAGAGAGCAGATCATGAAACTCTGCCAGGTCAGCAGCCCCAAGTCGATCAGCCTACTGCTCGGGGTCCGATTTCCAACAGGCCAAGGGAAGGAAGTGTTCGTCGATCTGCTCTGGGCGAACCATCTGATGTAAGACCCAACCCTCCGCGAGCTAGAACTGTTGTCCGATCAGGACAACCTTCTAGGAACGTACAAAATTTAGAGGATTCGGTGGTCGGGGAAAGTCAACCCAAAGCTGCGGAGAGATCTAGAAAACCAGCCTACAGGAAGGTGACCGAGGCTGACTTGGAAAAGATTGTTCAAGAAAGAGTCTCAAAGGAGTTGGAGAAGGAGAAGTTAATAAAAGAAACCCCACCCGCAGACGTCAGGGCTCGAGGAGTTGAGGCCAAAGAGCATGGGGCCGTTTTCCTTGAAGCACGAAATAGGGAACTGAGCACGAATATTATGCGATGTTCGCCTTTCTGTCAAGAAATTAGAGAAGCTCGGGGAACAGAGACGGTCCCGACCAGGTTGCCAAGATATAGTGGGACCTCTGACCCCGGGGAGCATATAAACAGTTTCATAAATGTGTTGAATTTATATGGACATTCGGAGGATTTTTGTTGCAAAATCATGGTCACAACGTTCGAGGGAATTGCTTTGGATTGGTTCGGAAAACTACCTCCGAACTCGATCTTCTCTTTCGATGAGTTGTGCGATAAATTGAAACATCAGTTTGCTAGCCAAAGGAAACAAAGGTTACCTGCTAATCATTTGGGAACGGTGAAGCAACTGGAAGGAGAAACACTGAGGCAGTGGCTGGCTATATTTAGTATTGAACTTCTAAAAGTTGATACCCCACAGATTGAATTTCTGTCATCATTGATGTTCGAGCTGACCCGTAATAGCCAGTTCGGGAATGCTCTCTGCCGAAAGCAACCGAAGTCTTTCGAGCGAATTATGGAAATAGCTGAGAAATACATGATCCAGGAGGAAATGAATAAGTTAAAGAATGCACAGAATCCTAGGCCCCCGATCGTGAAGAAACCTGATCGGGCCCCTATCCCGAAGCCAAGCGACTACGGAGGGTCAAACGCGCAGCAAAGAGGCTCGGTTTGGCAGAGACTTAAGGTCTATAAACCTCAGGCTCCGACCCACAGATCTAATGTCTACGGTCGACCTGCGTCTCCAGATAGGGCTCCGAGGACGGAGCATGAA
This sequence comes from Penstemon newberryi var. newberryi, assembly GCA_030819805.1. Lineage (NCBI taxonomy): Eukaryota > Viridiplantae > Streptophyta > Magnoliopsida > Lamiales > Plantaginaceae > Penstemon > Penstemon newberryi. The sequence continues at coordinate 21,837,367 of JAUALY010000005.1, read as the reverse complement.
AAAAGCAACTTTACCAGACTGAATACCTCAAGGGACGAGATTCTAACAGTCCTCGAGGAGAGAAATTTGGTCCCTGGAGCTCGGCGTATCACTCAACCTAGGCCAGGGACTATGAATCACGATAAGTATTGCAGATACCACAGAGCTCGGGGGCATAGCACCGAGGATTGTTTTCAGTTAAAGCAGGAAATCGAAAAACTGATTGCTCAAGGAAAGTTGAAGGAATACGTCAGAAAGGAGAACCATAACAGCCGTTATCGATCCAGAAGTCCTAGGAGGTCCTCCGAACAACACCGTGAGGATCAACACCAAGTAGAGGACCAGACGAATCGGGTGATCAATATGATATCTGGTGGGCCAGCTGGGGGAGATAGCAGGAATGCGAGGAAAAGGACGGCCAGGTCGATAAAGACTGGTGTCTCGACTAAGAAAGAAGTCATGTCCTTAAGACCAGCGCCCTCGATAAATCAAGTCATTAGTTTTTCCGAGGCTGACAGACCAAGTGATGTGACTTGGGATACTAATGAAGATGACCCTGATTTTTCGATGGTCTTGACCCTGAGAATTGCTAACTTCGAAGTTAGGAGGGTATTAATCGATAATGGCAGTTCGGCAAACATAATCTCTTCTGAGGCGCTCGACAGAATGAATCTACAACACCCGCGACTGGAACGGGTATCCACCCCGCTCATTGGGTTCGGTGGATCGGAAATTGTTCCTCTCGGAACCATTCTCTTGAGTACTACTATGGGTAAAAAACCTAAAGATGTTACGAAGATGGTTAAGTTCTTGGTCGTGAGTACCCCGTTCGCTTATAATGCAATTTTGGGAAGACCGACTTTAAACGTATTCAAAGCGGTCGTGTCGACTTACCACCAGATGGTCAAGTTTCCCACTTTGGCAGGGGTCGGAGAAATGAGGAACGACCAATGCATGGCGTGGGAATGTTATAACACATCTTTAAACATGAAGAAGCAGTTCGAGCCAGTATTGTCCTCGAAAAGAAAGTTAGAGGAGGAAAAGGTATTCTCGGTATCCGACCTCCCGTTGCCAGATTGTGAAAAGTTGCAGAGTAAAAAAGGAAAAGAGATCGATATGAGCGTACAGCCCCCAAATCATAAACAGGTAACGTTAATCCCTGGCTCTCCCGAGAAGTTCACCAAAATTGGAACCGAGCTAAGTCAAGGGATGGAGACCATGTTGATCGAATTCCTTAGAAACAACGCCGATGTCTTTGCTTGGAGTTCTGACGATATCGTCGGGATCGACCCAAGGGTGATTACTCACTCCCTGAATATCGATCCTAAAGCAAAGCCAGTTAGACAAAAGAAGAGGAATCACGGTCGAGAAAAAGACAAAATCATCAATGCTGAGGTGGATAGATTATTGGAAGCAAAACAGATTCGGGAAATAACATTCACTGAGTGGCTTTGTAATGTAGTGTTGGTGTCGAAGGGAGAGAAGGTCGACAACAAGTGGAGAATGTGTAATGATTTTACCGACCTGAACAAGTTGTGTCCAAGGGACCCCTATCCTTTACCACGGATTGATATGCTGGTTGACTTGACTGCGGGGTTCATTTTCTTTAGTATGATGGATGCTTTCCAAGGGTTTTATCAAATATTTATGAACGAGAGAGATCAGGATAAAACAGCCTTTATTACCGAACGAGGAGTGTACTGCTTCATTGTAATGCCGTTCGGGCTAAGGAATGCAGGAGCAACTTATCAAAGGCTCGTGAATATGAAGTTTAAGGATCTTATCGGTGAGATCATGGAAGTTTATGTTGATGATATGCTAGTGAAGAGCATGACCGAGGAGGATCATATAAAACACCTTGACAGATGTTTCGCGATCCTGAGGAAGTACAGAATGAAGTTGAATCCGGCTAAGTGCACTTTCGGGGTAAGGTCGGGTAAATTCCTCGGTTATCTGGTGCACGAACGAGGCATTGAGGCAAACCCAGAAAAGATCCGAGCTATAGCTGAGCTACAACCGCCAACCAAGTTGTCTGAAGTGCAGAGTCTGATCGGAAAAATAATATCCTTGAATAGGTTTATATCCCGATCAGCAGACAAGAGTTTGCCTTTCTTCAAGTTGTTGAGGAAATCGAAAGGCTTCGAATGGAATGAGGAGTGCAGTAAGGCTTTCGAAGAGCTTAAAAGATATTTGGTTTCCCCTCCGATGTTGGCAAAACCAGTCGAGGGAGAGCCCTTGTATTTATACATAGCAGTTTCGAATGCGGCAATAAGTTCTGTTTTGGTGAGAACTCAGGATTCCGAGCATAAACCGGTATATTATCTGAGTAAGTTGCTTCAAGGGGCGGAGAAGAATTACATGGAGATTGAGAAGTTCGCACTTGCTCTAGTTATTGCCGCACGGAGACTGCGACCTTATTTCCAAACTTACAAAATTATTGTTCTGACTAATCAGCCTCTAAGACAAGTTCTGTCGAAACCAGAGACATCCGGCAGATTGATTAAATGGGCAGTGGAACTGGGACAGTTCGAAATCGAGTACCAACCCCGAACAGCCATCAAAGCTCAAGTTCTGGCAGATTTTATTGCAGAGTCGACAGGAGCGGGCTCGGGAGATCGATTAGTTACAGAAGTAAACCTCGTCGTAGACGTTCAGGAGAAAATTTGGTTGATGCATGTTGATGGGTCGTCGACCAGAGAAGGAGATGGGGCTGGAATTCATTTCCAAGGTCCCGAGGGAGAGGACCTCAGTTATGCGATCACTCTAGATTTCGTAGTCACGAACAATGAAGCGGAGTACGAGGCTTTGATTGCAGGTTTAGAAATGGCGATTAAAGCGAGCATAAAGTCCCTCACAGTGTTGACCGACTCCGAGCTCGTACATAGACAAGTGAAGGGAGTTTATGACGCAAAAGAGTTTAACATGGTAAAATATTTGAAAAGGGTGAAGGATCTGGCGGCAAAGTTTGAAAGGTTTGATATACAAGCTATCCCTCGAGAGGAAAACTGTTGGGCGGATTTGCTTTCAAAATTTACGGGATCGATGGATGGACGGAAGGAAAGAATGATAACTTGGTTGATGTCCAACTCTCCGGCAATAGATTTGAATGTAACCCCAAATTCAGAGATAATGGAGGTAGATGTTCGAGAGTCTTCTTGGATGGAGCCTTTGAAAGCTTACCTAACTGACGGTACTTTGCCGGAAGATACAAATGAAGCCCGAAGGATTAAATATCGAGCTCCAATGGACGTTTTGAACGAGGATAAGCTTTATAAAAGATCAAGCTCAGGAATTTTGTTGAAATGCATTCCCGAGAGCCAGTTCGATCTTATTTTAAAGGAAGTTCACGAAGGTGAAGCGGGAAGTCATTGCGGTGCACGAGCCTTAGCCTTGAAATGCTCGAGGACTGGATATTATTGGCCTACTATGATTTCGGATTCTATCGATTATGTCAAGAGATGCCATCACTGCCAAATCTATTCAAATCTAATTCATCAGCCCGCCGAGCAGCTGCATTCAATTCCGATCTGCTGGCCCTTCGACAAATGGGAAATCGATATTGTGGGACCCTTCCCAACGGCTAGATCGAGAAAAAACTATGTCCTGGTTGCTGTGGAATACTTCAGTAAATGGATCGAATGCATTGCCTTAACAAAAATCACTCATCTCTGACAACGGAACTCAATTTGCGGGAAAACAAATTTTGGAATGGTGCGAAAAGTTTGGAATCCAGCAGAATTTCACCTCGGTCAGGCATCCCCAAGCGAACGGACAGACCGAGGTCACCAAAAGGGAAATTGTTCGATCATTGGAAAAACGTTTGGCCGAAGCAAAAGGCAAGTGGTTGGACGAGCTTCCTGGAGTGATCTGGGCGAACAGGACCTCCATAAAGTTTGCTACAGGAGAAACTCCTTTTTCTTTGGTATACGGTTCGGAAGCGGTAATCCCGGTCGAAACATTAGTTCCTTCACCAAGGGTCGAATCTTATGACCCCGATCAGAATCAATCGCTGAGAGAGATGGATATCGATCACGCAGATGGTAAACGCGACCGAGCATGCATAAAGATTCAAGCCACCAAGTCCAGCATGGAAAAAGCTTATGACAAGAAAGTCGGGATAAGAACATTCAAAGTCGGGGATTTGGTCCTCAAAAAGGTGGAAGTATCTAAGCATGTCGGGAAACTTCAGCCAAACTGGGACGGCCCTTATGTCGTGCAGGAGGTCGGGAAGAAAGGGTCCTATAAAATTGCTCACCTCAACGGTGAAGTCTTGCCAAGAACCTGGAACGCGGTAAATCTAAGGAAATACTACGGTCGGTAGTTGATAATTGCAGTCATTTAAATTTTTCTTGTAATTTACAGTTTTCGTAATTTTATGTTCCCTAAAAGTGTAAGGACAAGCAATGAAATCCTTCATTTGAATTCAAACTGTATTCCGAGCACCAGGAAGAAAAAAAAAAAGGTATATCGGCCGAGGGTGAAAGCCTTTGCTATGACCCTCCCTCGATAAAAAGATGTTCAAAAATGAAAATCGGCCGAGGGTGAAAGCCTTTGCTATGACCCTCCCTCGATAAAAAGATGTTCAAAAATGAAAATCGGCCGAGGGTGAAAGCTATTGCTATGACCCTCCCTCGATAAAAAGATGTTCAAAAATGAAAATCGGCCGAGGGTGAAAGCTATTGCTATGACCCTCCCTCGATAAAATCTGTTCGAAAATAAATATCGGCCGAGGGTGAAAGCTATTGCTATGACCCTCCCTCGATAAAAAGATGTTCAAAAAATGAAAATCGGCCGAGGGTGAAAGCTTTTGCTATGACCCTCCGTTGATAAAACATGTTCAAAAAACGAAAATCGGCCGAGGGTGAAAGCTTTTGCTACGACCCTCCCTCGATAAAACATGTTCAAAAAATGAAAATCGGCCGACGGAGAAAGCTTTTGCTACGACCCTCCCTCGATAAAACATGTTAAAAAAAAAAAAAAAAAAATGAAAATCGGCCGAGGGTGAAAGCTTTTGCTATGACCCTCCCTCGATAAAATCTGTTCGAAAATAAATATCGGCCGAAGGTGAAAGCTTGTGCTATGACCTTTCCTCGATAAAAATCCAGGATGACTATCCAGCTCACTGAATAGCAGCAAATTATGCAAGAAAACAGTACAATTTTGATTAACTCCAGCTGATGTTCTAAATGCTTTGATGAAGCAGTTCTGCTCGAAACCCGAACACCCTTCAAGAATTTCTTACCACTTGAAAATTCTTTAAGTTAGGATTGTTATTTCCTAAGTTGGGATCATTATTTCCTAAGTTCAATTATTCTTAAAGAGATTATTCATTTGGACTATTGTCGGATAATCTTTCCGAGGACAGTTCATCGATCAATAAATGTTCCAGGTACAAGTTCAACCTTATCATCCAAATATTTGAGTTTCATCGGATAATTAATTCGTCGTCGAGTTGGTTGTTATGAGCAGAATACTAATGTTAAGATGGTGGAAAAGAAAAGTTGCAACTATTTGATTTGAAATGAAAGGTTCTCATTATTATTTTCGAGCAAGATACAAAAGATCAATTAAAGGCAAATGTTACAACTTTATTGACATTCATCGAACAGACTACAAAGTTGTTGAATGTACAAATGAAGTCCTAATACAACTAGTACCCTATTCTATGGTCTTCGAGTCTTCAAGCATCTTTCAGTGTTGTTGACCAGGAATATCGCCGAGCATCCGATGATTGCATCACAATTTGTGACAAAGTGATCGAGCTGTATATGTTTATCGTCTGATGATATCTGGTTTTGAAATTAGACAATATGGATCGCAGATCACATTTTCTGATCTCCATACAGTCCCCAGCATTCTTGCTACCAGCCGAGCTCGATCACTTCCCCGAGTCGGCGTCCAAGGTTGAAATTTCTCATTGTAAGATCCAAAAGCTCAACCTCGAACGGCCGGTCATCTTCTTACGATCGGGAAACTTGACCCAAAGTTACCATTCTTCAGAGAAGAAAGGAAGAAATTGGTGAAACAAGATAACCTCAAAGAAAGTACTTGAGGTCAAACTTCCTTTTAATTTTCTGACCAGCTTTCCGCCCTCGGGTATACCCCTCGAAACCAGCAATGCTAACCCTGCCCAAAATACCCAAGCAAGGGTCAGTCACTTGTTGGTATTTCAAGGGGAGATCCCGCTTTCAGGGATCAGAGACCCCCAGATAGAGGAGGTGCTCCTTTTTTCCGATTCCACCCATACCAAAGAAGTTTGTCTTGTACAAAAGATCGGAAGTACGTTCGAAGCCAAATTTCAAAGGCTTGAACGGGAAGAAGGAAGGTTCCGAGCTTCGTCCTCGGATAAAACATTTTTGACAGTGGAGGGTAAAGATTTTCAACTGAGCAAATGCCATATTTATACTAAAAGGAAGATTTGATCGACGGTCTGTATTCAACGAAACAAACGGCGTAGATTAAGGCATTTATCACGGATGACCTTTCCACTTCCCGAGATTAAGGTACTGTTTGTACAGATTTTCTCTGAAACTTAGCTGAAAAAAGGGGAATACTATGACTTGGTCAAATATGCAGTGCAGAAACTTTCCCTTCTTACTTTGTGCTCGGAATGTCGATCACTCTTAACTCGAGTATAAATTGTTCTGACTAAGAATGCAACTTGATTGTTTACTCAACTCGAGTATAAATCGTTTATACAGTAAATCACTTCACCAGAACACAAAACACCATCGATTAGCAGGAAGAAAAAAGTTTATTATTCCAACAGGGAAAACAAGTGCAAAAGGAAGAAATGTAAAAGTACAACATTCAGTTGAGCAAAAGAAGAAATCTCTAGACGCTTTTCTCGAACAGAAGCTTGCGGACTTCAACATTGCGGGCCTCATACCCGGCCTCATAACCTTTTTGATAGGCCTCTTTCTCCCGCTGCTCGGCGCTTTTCTTCTCCTGCTCGACGAGTGACTTCAGCCTGTCCAACTCCTTGCTCAACTCCTCGTGAACCTGGCTCTCTTTCTGCTTTACAGCTTTCTCCGTCTCGGAGGCCAATTTCAGCTCGATGGCTTTGGTTTCTTCAAGGGACTTTCACAGTGCAACCTTCTTCTCCTCAAGCTCGAGGATAACCTTAGCACGCTGCTCGGCTTCTTGCTCGACTTGCAGCCCGAGGTTGAATAAATGTAGTCCGACCTTAAATGGACAAAAGTAATTATGTTAGTAAAACATATATTATAAAAAAAAAAAAAAAGGGAGAGAGAGGACACTTACTTGAAAAAGCAGATCTGTGCTCGATCGAGCCATTTCATTCACATTTTTCCCTTCTTGTCCGGCCATGGCCTTATTTGTCACCTCTTCAAAAAAGGCACTTAGCGTCCGAGCAACATTAGGAACAGAGTTTTGGGGTTCCGGGTTACCACCCGACGAAGGAGTTTTCTTCTGGTCGACGGGAGGGTCATTTATTTTGACCGTCTTATTGGGAGGCTCGACCACAGTGTCCTTATTTGCCTCCAGAGCCAAGATACTACCAGCTAATGTTTGGTTCGCCCCCGTCATCTGAATCAGAATTGAGGTTGGAGTCAGATCGTCAACGACTGGATTTTTGATCAAAGAAGACTCAGAGCTTTGCTTGTTCACCACCGAGCTGCCCTTAGACCTAGAAGGAGAGTCCGAAATTGGTTTAACGGCTTTGTCCTCGATCCGAACGGGTGACGGGTTGAGCAAAGACTTGGTCTCAGCTTTGCCAAGATCACCTTTAGGGATTTCAGTTTGCTCGTTGACTACATTGGAAGGAGAATCGATCTTGCGCTTCCCGCGGTCGCTCTTAGAGGTTTTTCCTACGTCCGAGGAGGATTTAGATTCTCTAATTTTGGACTTGGGACCCTTCTCCTTTTTGACCTTCAACAATAGTTTGGGATCAAATTTGGAGTTCACCAGGCCTTCCATGATCTGTATATTTCTAATGGAGAAGAGAGCTCGATTTATTTATCGACCGAGTAGCTCCGACGAAGAGTGAATTATAATTTCAGTGACAAAAATCTGAAACTACCGTCTATTTAAAAGAGAAAGGAACGTTGCCTTTTTGGGAGCCCAACAGTCGCGAATTTCAAGATTTCCGTGCCTATTTAAAAAGGTCGATTGTTTTGATACTATGCCTACTAAGTGATTCACGCGCACGAAAATGCTCGATATCGACGTTCTTTTTATGAACCTTATGCCTCACAAAGACTTCTGTCTAGTTGAGCAGTATAATAAATTATCGATGAGCGGACTCAGAGAACCTAAACGGAAAAGGCAGAATTTATAGATGATCAAAATATTTACAATGCATATAATAAAGAGTCCTACAACCTATTACAAGAAATCTAAGGTTTTGACTGCTCCTCTTTGCCCTCACTCTCGGAGCCATCCTCGATGTCGACGTCATTATCTCCAGAGGCTTCTCGATCATCCCCATCATCAGAAGAATCTTGATCATCTTCGGAACTATCTTGGTTATCTTCCTCATCGGAGCCATCTGAACTCGAGCTCGAGCTGGATGTATCCAAATCCATCAAGTCGGGATTAGGCATTGGAACTCCAAACTCTTTCACAAACGGAGCGAACTTGTGTTTTTCCCAGTTGGCCGAGCTCGAGGGAGTGGTTCGATAGTCTTCCCCGCGAGAATTTTTCATGATGTCCATGTGATTTATATACTCCGTCATTTTGTCAGGAATAACCTTTGCTGCGGCCAACTGTTGAACCCCTTTGAAAAAGGTAGTTTGAAGGATTTCTCCGACCCTCCTTCTAGCTATGGCATCCAACGCAGGAGACTCTAAAAATTCTCTTATCGAGCTTAGGCGAGACTCTTCTTTGCCCCGCTGGTAAGACAACTCGGAATCAGCCTTAGTTTGCTCGAGCTCCTCTTCAAGTTTCCTGACTTTCTCCTCGAGCAAGCTCTTCTCTTCCACAACTCTCACCAAGTCTTCCTCGACAGCCGGGGTATACTTGGCTTTCATTGACTCCAATTCTGTTTGAACGGAGGTAAATTGTTTGCGCAGTTGGGACTCTTCCTTGAGTAAGTCCCTATAAGCAACATGAACACGATCGGACTCCTCTTCTAACATGGAGGTACGGTTCACCTCAGTGAGAAAGCAGTCCCCGATCTGCAAGAACAGGGTAATTAGTATTTTATTCCGAGACTTAAACAGTTGCAACGAATGTAAAGGGATCTACCGTATGATATGCTTTGGAGAATTGGCCTAGTACGTCAAGGTCGGAGTGACCAAGAAGCTCCTCCTGGTCCTCGGCAAATCTCCCCGCCATGAAAATCTTGATCGCCTTATCATGCTCATTCTCGCCGTTCGGGGTGCGATCACTTCGAATTGATCCCCTCTCGGGATAACCCGCTGCTCGGGAACCTCTAAGTTGATCTTCGATGAAGTCCAGCATATCGGGCCTACTTCGACCGGATCTGGAAGAGAGGGGTGTTCGATGTCGACCCCACAATGCGGTCCTCCTTTTTGCCTCGGGGGGTCCCTCCAGATTTTCCCGAGCTCGCCGATGGGAGATCTCCGTTCCTTTGAGCTTCTTCATGGTAAACAGGCTATATCCTATGCCAGAAGAGGAAGGACCAGCTTGGTGAGGAGGTGGTACCATTCGGATCGGCTCAGCATTCTCGGGCTCCTCCTCATTTCCGATCTGATCAGTCCGAGCCGAGCTTCCCCGAGGAGGGACGGCAGTTCTGGGCTCCGGTCTAGTTTGCCTCCTCGGTTGACCTGGCGTTTTCCTCGAGGTAGATGCTACAGTTTTACCGACTATGGAAGCTCGGTATTGCTCCACCATTGTTTCTGAAGAAATAAAGAAATGAAAATGTTAAGTAATGAAATCCGCTGAAAAGCTTACTATCAAAGTCACTTGGGAAAGACTATTATCCTTACTCAATGTTCGAGGGTCATCAGCAACTGCTAGTGGAAAGGTAGCTCGGCTGAGTCCTGCTTTTCGAAGTACGGGTTCCAGAATAAGGAAAGCCGACTGGTACAAATCCGAACACATCTCTTTGACAACATCGTCGGGAATGACTTTCTGAAGCGGACCTAACAGTTCTCGTTTTCCATACACCCACTCTCGCTCGCCCGGCCATTTGTGTGGAACCATCTCCGAGCTTCCCTCGGAAGCCGGTACCTCAGGTCCTTTGATAAAGAAGAATTGTTTCTTCCAGTCGAGAGAATTGCTAGAAGTGATGGTCGATAAGACCGAATGATTCGAACGCTGGGAGAAATACATGAACCCAGCGTTCGAGGCGGAGGAGGTACTGATCTTGAAGAATTGCCAGAAGCGTCGGAAGTTAGCAGCTTGATTCTTGGCCTTCATCAAAACGCTGAAAGCTATCAAATACCCAATCGAGTTGGGAAGAATCTGTGCGGGGGCCAGGCTGAATGCATCTAAAACCTGCACGAGTAAGGGGGCAAAAGGAATACGCAACCCATAGTCGAATTGCCTAGCATAGAAAGCTTGACATCCTTCGGGGGGCTTATTCACTCTCTGAGAGGGGGTCGGAATGATTAGCGAGTAACCCTCGGGAAGGAATTTACCTATCGTAGCTTTGAGGTTTGCCTCGTGCTCTTTCAGATCATACGCACTTGAGATGTCGTAGACCCGTTTCTCGGTCTTCTGAGCCCGACCTGTGGCTTTGGATTTTTTCGAAACACCGGCTAGGTCGAGGATTCTCACACTGCACCCGCCTCCGATTTGATACCTCATTATCTCATGCTTATCAAACGGTACAGTCAAGCTATTATCATTGTCGGAGTCAGCTTTTTCTCCATCTCCACCCTCCTCACTGTCGGCCTCAGCATTTGGTTCCGCATCACCGTCGTGCTCGGAACCTTGTCGACCAGATGTTCCCTCTTCGGTGTTTGGCTCCAAGGCATTCTCTATTTGATTGACGATCCTATTCGTCTCTTCAGAAGAATTTTCAGTATTTTTGTAGTCGTTTATAAGTTCTCCTGTGGATCCTAGCTCGGAATCCGATCGTGGAGGATTATCAGTTTGAATTTCTGGGTTCTCGGAAGTAGACATGATGATAAGTGCTTATTGTGATGGTCAATAAAAGAGGGGTACTTTTTATCGATCTGATTGCTCCGATCTGCACTAAGTTTGAAAGACGTACTCTTCTTTTCTAAGTCAACGTATATATATAAAGGTTAAAAGGGTAAATTGCAAATTCAACCTCGAGTAACCGCGATGGTTAGGCTCCCATTCAGTAAAATTGAAGATTATCTTTTTGATTAATAGCAATTACGGTCCTCCAAGCTTCTGAAATGAGTATTTTCGAGTCAACAGGATAAGATCAACTACATTGTCTCTCGAGGATGTGCACTCTTTTTCCCTTCGCTTGGTTTTTTATCCCACTGGGTTTTTCCGAGTAAGGTTTTTAATGAGGCATATCCGACACGAGACTGTTTGAGACTCGATCTCTGATTTATTTCTCCAATTCTCAGATATTGTAAACGTCATCGAAGTAGAGTACTCCGATCGAAAACTCCGCCCTCCTATGGTTCGAAGTATCAATGCCTTCCGTTGCTCCAAAGAAGATGTGTGCTCTTTTTCACTAGCTCGGATTTTGTCCCACTGGGTTTTTCCGCACTAGGTTTTTAACGAGGCATGTCCTAAAAATCAAGAAATCAAAGTCCTTCGCCGTGACGCTGTGTTTACTTCTCCGAGCTTCAGCTTCACTTACGCTCGAGAAGTGGGGGAGTATTGATGAGGGGTATTTCGCATACGCCACTTTAGGAAATACTTTCTGCTCGAGCTCGGCCACGATCCCGACCAGAATGGTATTCTCCGACCATAAGAACATGGTTTTCCGATCAAGCCCGGTTGATAGCTCTAGATCAAGTATTCCGACCTACTTCCCGTTCTACTCGTCTCCTCGAATTACTGTGGGGCCGACCTACAGCTTTATACAGCTGGCCGAGAGGTGTTCTCCTACGGATGGTCTAGCTAGCTCATTACTGTTCCTATAAATACGCGTCGCATTTATGACATCAAGGGGGGCACAACTTCCAAGATATTTCTTCTGCTCGGACCTACTGTTCGGATTAGGAACTAGCTTGTATTCTCATTGTATTTAGTCTTTCTAGTAATACGGCATCCCGTAATGCTCGGGTAGACCCGCTTTGTAATTTGTATCCGAACACCGATATCAATATACAGTTTTCACATGCTCGATTCATATATTGTTATACTCTACTTTCCTTATTGAACTCGAACAAAAAATGGTATAATCAAAAAGAATCATCAACTCATTTGGTGGGTTTACCTGCCAATCAAGGAGTAATTTTCAAGACTTAAAAGGATCATCAACTCGTTTGACAAACATATGCCAATACAGGAGACTTTTCATTGTTTTTCATACTTTGTAATGTTTGTAGATCGGGGAACTCATTGTAGGCTAAGACTCATGTATTTCTTTCATGGTTAATTAATGGAAGTATTTGGCCCATATCTCTCGATGTTATTAAAGTATGTTTTACGTCAAGTGATTTTCATTGAGGCATGATCAGTGTGTTAGTTGTGTCTTTAAAGTCAAGTTGATACAAATTAAACTAATTGATTATCAACTCAATTACTGATTTGTAAATTCATTGATATACTGAGCAAGCCATCAATTGGCTATGAAACTTTTGCATTTCAGAAAGGTTATCATAAATTATTTAAGTCCTGCGGCCAGGCAGGCATGGAAAAGAATCAGGGGTAGTGTTTGCCTATTCCGCCGCAATCGATTGATTAGAAGTCAGCCTTATCAGGACATTTAATTATATTTTACATCGATATCAAAATTTCTAATTTTTAAATCGTTATGTTTGCACGCACAAACATTGGCACGCCCGCATTTATTTTACACCATATCGAGTCATTTGCACGTCGAGGCAAGCCATGCAAATTTTATAGCAAACAATATTTTGGCACGCCCAATGGGACTTGAAAATCTTTTTTGCCAAAAAATCAATCAGTTGATGCTAAACGATTAATCTTTTGCTGTTGTCAGATGATACCACAGATAACGCGAAAGACTCGATATAGCTTGACGAGGACACGCTCTGATCTAACGCACTCTCTGGAAAATCTATCCACTGTCCCGCTAGCTATGGAAGGAACTGACAAGATAGAGGAACTGACAACGGAGGTCCGCAACTTCACTAAGGACCTTGAGGCCAAACAAGTGGAATGGTCAAATGTTGTCAGTAAGTTCGAGAACATGCTAGGCTCAACCACCGCAGCCAGTCAGGCTAATACCGAAGCCAACAATATTGTAAATACTTCCCTGATGCATCTGGAATCGAAAATGTCTATGCTTCCTGAGAGCATCAATACCCTTGCCAACGGGATACAATCGCAGGCCGCCCAAAAGCTCTGTTGACAAAGGCAAGGGACCGGCGATACATATCGGGGAAAGTGGATCGAGGGATGAAACGCCCTACAAACAGGGCAACGGACAAACTAATGTCCCTGATAAGAAAGGAAGTACCTCCAAAGCCAGGTATCAACGCCCAGACTCGGGGGGCAGGTCGAAAGAGGAACGATCAGAGGCCATGGGATATGGCCCAGAGGGACATCAGGCCATCTCATTGGCCTATGATAGAACAAATCGAGCTGTGGAAGGTCAGGATGACCTGTTGACAATGAATCAGGCTCAAGAAATGTTCGTAAGAAGACAAGGGAATAGGGCATCAAGGTATAGTAAGCCTCATCCAGAATACATTGATCAGGTGCCGTTCCTGATGAACTACAAGGCACCCAACTTTACCTTATTTTCAGGGGAAGGGTTGCCACCGAGCATCTAGCTCGATTCTCTCTGGAATGTGGCAACTTAAGCAATGAATTGAAATTAAAGTTGTTCCCGAATTCACTCACCGGCATGGCGTTCCACTGGTACGCCAACCTGAAACCAGGATCGGTCCCTGATTGGTCATCCATGGAAAAGGTATTTGTGATGAATCAAAATCAAGCTGTCATCGAGCTATCCAACATGAAGCAACTGACGGGGCAGTCTGTGGAAGAATACATGAAAAAGTTCATCAGGGCCAGGGGATTCTGTGCCATACTTTTGCCAGAAAAAGAATGTATCAAGATTGCCATCCATGGCATGCACTTCGAACTTAGGAAAATCATGATGGCACAATATCATGAGGATTTGTTTGAACTGACCGATCATGCGGTCCGATATGAGAGAGTCCTAAGGGATGAAAACGGGCGACACCCCAGATGGAACTACCACCAAGTAGGAATGGCCGACTCTAGCGAGGAGCCATTAAACAGGACAATGGAGCAGCCAGGTATTGAAATCGAGTTGGCTGAAGTGGTCTGTCCAAAGAACACTGTCTGTCAGGCTCTCGCAAAACCGAAAGAGCCTCAACCAGCCATAAAGGTGCCAAATAACTTGGTAAGGAGAGATGCTGAATATAAAACAGACCGCGAAAGACGTTATTCATTTGATGTCTCCAAGACCGAGGCCATTTTTGATCAACTGTTGGCCGACAAGATTCTCAGGCTAAAAGGGGATCACGTGATACCATCTCCAATGAAAATTGCAGGTAAGACATATTGCAAATACCACGACGTATGGACTCACTCTACGAATGAATGTCTCGTTTTCAGGTGGATGGTGCAAGATCACCTTGACAAGGGCATTCTGAGATTTGCCCCAGACTGGAAAATTACTAAGCTGATGACGGTTGACACTAATCCCTTCCAACATAACGAGGTGGGGATAAACATGGTAGGGGTTACAAATACGACAGAAGTGCAATATGTGGAAGGGGATCCACGTCACTTGACGATGCAGATGGGATTATGTGCTAGATGCCAAGCCAAATTGGCAACAGTACCCTTGTTTGTGAACCCAAACATATATGGCCAATACGTGCCGTGGCCAAACACTACACAAGGAGCATATCCTTATCAGGTGATGCCACAACCACAGCATCAAGTTCAAATAATGCCACAACGTCAGGTTATGCCACAGTATCAAGTGATGGCACCATCTCCAGTACCAACACATTTGCCAGTACAGGTAACGCCACCGACAGTAGAACCACGTAGAGACCAGGCCACACCTAAAATGCCTCGACAGTCGCAGGAAGGCACTAGTCGCATTAACAGGATCAGGGAAAGATCACCTGATAGATCACCAGTCAGGCAGGTCAGATCGACCGCTTACCACAGAGACAGGACCTATGGGCCGTCAATCAAAACAACATCCCCTGGTCAGTTTAGGCCGCGAACTGCCCATACCCCTGCAAATACTCAAGTAGGGAGGTGGGTACCCGTAAGGCATCCGAAATTCCCTGGGAATCAAAGGGTCGATCAGATGACCAGAACACAGTATCATCGTTACTTACGCCAAAGGAAAGAAATCGAGACAATCAAAGGAAAGACCCCGATGAAATAAAAAATGGCAAGGCCACGTGGTATGGTAGTGAAGCCTAGACAGGAGGCCAAAGAGGCCAAGGGGGCTGAGCAAGGAGCTATTTTCCAATGGCAATCACCAGGGAAGGCCAAATATGGCACAATTGATTTGGAGAAAGAGTTGGAAGAAGATGAAAATGATCTGAGGGCGAAATTTGACAAAATCTATGCCGAGAACGACGGTAAGAAAGATGAGGCCGAATCTGGCCAAACAGTCGGGGAAAGAGCAGTCGACGAGAAGGCAAAAGAAGATGAAGGAAGTGGGACTAGCCAGCCGGTTCGGCAGTGATGCAGTGTAATGCAGTTGATTCTGGACTCGTCGATGTCGGTGATGAGGAGATGGAATACTTCACTGATGGAGTCTGGGACGAAGGAATGCCAGTTGTACAAATGGCAGAGGACTTGGAAATAATATCGGTCGATGACGGAAACAAGATCGATTGGGACAAGAAAGTAGAAAGTATTTTCCAGAAACCACCTTCATTTATGGCCAGACACATCAGGCCATTATACATATCAGGACACATCGATGGTAAACCAATTGACAGAATGCTGGTCGATAACGGGGCCGCAGTCAATGTAATGCCAGCATCTACTATGTACAAACTAGGCAAGGTCGGTGAAGACCTGATGGAAACAAAGGTGATCGTTAGCAACTTTACTGGAGGAAAGGCTGACACATTAGGAATTTTACCTGTCGAGGTAAAGATTGGAAAGACTAGCCTAAAGATCGCTTTCTTCGTAGTAGACGCTGCCACATCTTACAATGCATTGTTGGGGAGAGACTGGATTCACTCCGCTTTATGTGTGCCGTCTTCTCTTCATCAATGTTTACTGATCTGGGGGGACGCCACTGAACCAGAGATCATAATGGCCGATAACAGGCCGTTTACTGCAAAAATTCATGCCGTCGAGGTGGCATACTATCGGGAAGACGTGGGACCTTATCGATTTGTCGAACAGGACAAATATGGACGACCTATGGAAGTCACCTCGAGCAAAAAACTAACTCAGCTCGAAATGACTTGTCTCACCAAAGAACTAAGCCGGCCCTGCAATGTCAAGGAAGAGGGGTCGCAAGAAGAAAACAGCCAGTCCTTATGAAATACACTGATGATAAGGAACCATCGGCCGATGTGGCCGAGTAGCTGGAGATAGATGAGATCATGGTTATCGGCCCAGAACAGGAAGCATGTGCCGATCTAATTCGAAAATTTCGGGCTTACGTGGCCGAATGTTATACTGGCGATCTTATATTCGAAGAAGAAACGCCAATATCAGATGGCGACGTAATTCAATTAGAGGAACTAGGAACGGCGCCAGCCAAGCTTGATGACATAAAAATTCAAGTGCAAGATCCTGTCATCGAGATTGAGTTGGGCACCGAAGAGGTTCATAGGCCAATGTACATCAGCATATTGCTGGATGATGGCCAGAAAGAAAAGTTAATTCAAGTATTGAAGGAATATAAAGATTGCTTTGCTTGGAGTTATGACGAGATGCCAGTACTAAGCAGGGAGTTAGTTGAGCATCGAATTCCGATACTTGAAGGGTACTTACCTCGAAAATAGCCCCTGAGACGGATGTCAGTGGAAGTATGTCAGCTGATCAAGGAGGAAATCGAGAAGTTATTGAAGGCCAGTTTCATCGAAGTGGCCCGATATCCAGAGTGGGTAGCCAATGTGGTGCCCGTAATGAAGAAGAACGGCAATGGCAGACATGTTGATCGATGCTGCCGCTGGCAATATGTTTTTGACTGCCGTCGATGGAAGTGCAGGCTATAATCAAATATTTGTGGCCGTGGACGACGTACCAAAGTTGGCTTTCCAATGCCCAGGGGGAATAGGCACCTTCCAATGGAAAGTGTTGCCATT
Source organism: Penstemon newberryi var. newberryi (assembly GCA_030819805.1). Lineage (NCBI taxonomy): Eukaryota > Viridiplantae > Streptophyta > Magnoliopsida > Lamiales > Plantaginaceae > Penstemon > Penstemon newberryi. The sequence continues at coordinate 21,820,070 of JAUALY010000005.1, read as the reverse complement.
CGCACTAAAAAACGCTGGAGCCACTTATCAACGAGCCATGAACTGCATTTTCAGTGAGTACATCGATGACTTCATTAAGATTTACATCAATGAAATTGTGATTAAATTGGCCAGTTATGAAGAGCACTTGGTACATTTGGCGAAGTCATTTGCCAAAATGAGAAAACATAGCTGAAACTTAATCCCTTAAAATGTGTTTTTGCAGTTGCATAAGCCAATTTTCTTGGTTTCTTAGTGCATCGTAAGGGGATCGAGATTGATAAGAACAAGTCTAAGGCTATCCTGACAGCCAAACCTCCATCCACAAAGAAGGAATTACAACAGTTCCTTGGAAAAGTAAACTTTCTAAGGAGGTTCATACCAAACCTGGCTGGGAAAACAAAGGTCTTTTCACCTTTATTAAAGCTGAAGGACAAGGAGGAATTTTGCTGGCAAACGGAACATGAGCAGGCGTTTCAAGAGATAAAAGATAAACTAACTACGCCGCCTGTGATGATGCCGCCAGTCAAGGGGAAACCCTTGAAATTATACATATCCACCACAGAGGACACTGTCGGTGGATTTTTAGCACAAGACGATGAGAATGGGTTCGAACGAGCTATATACTACTTGAGCAGACATCTGTCAGAGACGGAACAGAGGTATACCCCGATAGAAAAGGTATGTCTTGCACTATTTTTCTCTTGTAAGAAGTTACGTCATTATATGCTGCCTGTTAAAGTGTTAGTAATTTCTAGTATTGATGTTATTAAGTATATGATAGCTAAACCTGTAATGAGAGGAAGGAACGACCGATGGGCTATCCAGTTGATGGAGTATCAATTGCAGTACGTACCTCAAAAAGCTGTCAAAGGCCAAGTATTGGCCGATTTCTTGGTTGACCATCCGTGTATTGACATAGATCAGATCGTTCTAAAGGATCTGGACTTGATGACGGTAGAGATCAAGCCGTGGACACTGGCTTTCAATGGGTCAAGAACCGACAAACTGTGTGGGGCAGGTATTGTTTTGATTTCACCGTCTGATGTTAAAACTAAGCTATCCATTCAATTTGATTTTGAATGTACCAATAATCAGGCCGAATACGAAGCCTTAATTATTGGACTGGAAATGCTAAGGGAGTTACATGTCAAATCCGTTACCATCGTTGGATACTCACAGTTGGTTATCAGGCAAATCCAAGGTACATATAAATGCCGAAATCCTACCCTTGACAAATATTACCTGACGGCGATGTCTTTACTTTCAGAATTTGCTGATGTCACTTGTTATCATCTAACAAGGGGGCATAATAGTGAGGCCAATAGTTTGGCCCAATTAGCAACAGGGGTGGATCTTCCTGATGACGTCGATGAATCTCATTACGTCGTCAGGAGACGACACTATCCATCATTTATGTATCGAGATAACATTCTAACTGTGCTGAGTGTATTTCAGGATCCCGATGATTGGAGAGAGCCGATTAAAAAGTATCTGGCTAATTCATTCGACAAAACATCCCGACAGACAAGGCTTAGGGCCGTCAACTATGTCCTGATGGGGATCAATTGTTCAGAAAAAGGTCATGACGGTGTATTACTGTTATGCGTTGATCAACAGGAAGCCATGAGAGTTATGATGGAGGCACACGAGGGAATCTGTGGTGCCCATCAAAACGGACACAAGCTAGCTTGGCTATTGCGCCAATATGGCTATTATTGGCCAAAGATGGTGGGAGACTGCGTTCAATTGGCAAAGGGATGTGAAAAATGCCAACGCTTTGGAGTAGTCCAGAGAATCCCCATCGAGGAGATGAACGTGATAATCAAGCCATGGCCAGGATGCCGTGTTACCAATGGAGATAAACGTCCGATCACTTCGGGTGATGCAACAGAATGAGCTGACGCCCGAAGAATACACTGAAATTATGCTCCAGGAGCTTGATGAACTGGACGAAATTAGAGTTGCCGCGTTGGATAATATCGAGGCACAAAAAAGGCTGGTTGCCCGATGTTACGATAAAAAGATATGCAGGAAACAGTTTGATATCGGGGACTTGGTCTGGAGAATAGTTTTGCCACTTCATCAGCGTGAGAAAAAGTATGGCAAGTGGAGTGCAACATGGCAAGGGCCATATGAAGTCTTCTCGATAACTCGAGGAGGGGGTTACATATTGAAAAAGCCAAACGGGGATCTTTGCAGAGACCCCATCAAAGGAAGATACTTGAAAAAGTTCAGACCAACCCTCTGGGAAACAATGTGTTTGGAGCATCAGCGAGCCTTGGAGTTGGAAATTGAACGGCGCCAAGAGCACTTTAGTGCGCCGATACCATTGTAAATATAAGTTAGGTTTATATTTAGTCTTGTTTTCGTTTTCCTTTTTATTGTTTAGACTAAGTTTTAAAGTTATAGTAGTTGTTTCATTTATTTCCAACTTTGTCTAAATACTTCGCTTTTTAATCAAGGCTTAGTTTTCCCCGACTGCAAGCTGTTGCAAAAATGCATTTTTACTTTGATTGTCACTTGGTCCGATTTGATTTTAGCAAAGTCTTGTTGACAGTTAAATCTTGTTTTCTTTGCAAAGTGGTTTTCGGGCTACGAACTTAATGGCTTTTTAGGCTTGATGCTTAGTCGTATGTGGTTTTGGTTGCAAATCAAGACACAAAATAAACCAAGCCAAAAGAAATTTCACTAAGCAAGCAGAAAATGAAACAAGTCTTTGGCTATCAGGCCAGTACATCAACAAAAGCAGGAAATAGAGAAGTCCTTGGCCGTCAGGCCATAACAAAAAAGCAAAGTCCTAAAACTACTTGGCACACACGCCAATAACAATGGCTCGCAGGCCAGAAAATTAATGTCTACTGGAGAAAGTCCTGTGTGAATCGGCCAAGAAACCCCTTGAGAGCCGTCTCGATTCTGGCTTGATCAGCTGCAGCGGCCGCTGCCTGAGCAGCCACTTGATCTTCAACAGCCTTGGCTTCAGTAATCAATGCATCTGTGTTGGCAAGCTGATCAGTAATGGACTCGGCTTCTTCGGAAGCAGCCTTGATCTTACCTCGCACGATGTCCAACTGTTTCTGGAGTTCCTCCATGGCTGCAACCAGATCGGCCTCCGAGCCCTGAATATTGCTAAGTGAGTCACTAAGATTGGAACCTTGGGCATAAAGCTCATTGAACTTGGAAAGGAGGGTTCCAAGGGGAGACTCAAAAGAAGCTCTGGTCTTAATGGCCCGATCATTATCCTTGAATTCGCTCCTCATTTGACTGAACTGTTGCGAGAAGTCGGAATAAAAGGCCACCTTGTCACGTGGAAGTCTGGCAGGTGAGAGCTTGCTCATCAGGTCATCAAGGGATGGTCCCATATTGATCATCAGGACATCCAGGGGCTGGCTTTGGTAATTCGACAGTAGCCCTTTGAGATGAGCAATTTCGGCAGGGGAGAACAAAGCATGGCTCGATTGTTCTGATGCAGCCGACTGAGATTGAGAGGATGAGCTTTGCGAGGATAAGGCCCGGGTGCCAGCAAATCGAGCCAATGCTTGAGCAAGCCTGTGCGAGCTATCCATGGCCTGGCCTGACGGAGGAGTCTGAAAATTAAAAACAAAACAGGATAAGTGCCGTGCAAATAGGAACGTGAAGTTACAAACAAAGCGGTGATAAAACTAACCACATTCAAAGGAGGGGGAGCAGAGATAGGAGTATCCGTAACAGGAACAGTCTGCGAATGGATGATGGGCTTAGGCTGTTGAAAGGCTGTTTCCCCTGATCCTTCACCAACAGTGGTGTCAACGGGAGGATCTTCTGGCCTAATCTTGGGAGATCGAGGAGGTGGAACCTCTACTCGTTGGAATCTTTCCCCGTCATCATCACTGTCAGATGAGCTAACGGCTAATGTCCTGACTTTCTTGCTGGGTGGAGGATCGACCTTGTTGGCTCGACGCTTACCCTTCGAACTTACCTCCTGACAGAAAGGGGAAAACATTAATGTAAGTCCAAAAAGAAAACAAAGTAAGTTAGTTGGGACTACCTTAACTGCTCACGATTATGGCACTAGTGCCACCTCGTTGATGAAAGAGCCGAAGAGAACGTCGGATATACCAAGGGGATCAGTTACCTTGTCAGCGGAGGAATGAGCTTCGGATTCTTGGATCGATTGAGAAGCAGTGGGGGAGGAGGCCTTTGGACTAACAATCTGAAGAGGAACAACGAAAGGAATGACAGGCTCCTTCTTACCAGCCTGAGAGGCCGACGGCTTCTTTCCTGCAAAGAGACAAGCATGTTATTATGCAACAATGATCAAGAAAGAAAAAACAAAGGAATCTACCTGGTTGATCAAGGGCAATGGTACCCCCATCCTTGTATTCACAAAAAATATAAATCTTGGACATGGCTTGGGGGTATCAGCATGGCATCCCGTAAAAGAAACTTGGGACCTAGGCTGATGACTACAAGGCTGAGAACTACCGTCCGTAATAGGGACAGAAGCCGGATCCACGGACCAAAATGGCTCGACAAGTTCAGGAAGCAATGGGTGTTGGTCCCAAGTGGTCAGATGAGGTCTAGAGGGGGTGGGGGGGGGGGGGGGATGGGGTGGGGTGAATAGACCTCTTTAAAATTTACCTTTCAAAAACTTCTAACTTTTCTGTCAGCAGACTAAGCTGATCAGTAATCGTAAGTTGACTATGCTGATCTTGCACAAAGCTTTGAACAGCAGAGTTGACCACTCTTCTGATTTCACTCAGCTGATTTAATCAAAATCAGAGTTTTAGAATAACTAACTTGCAGCGGATTTATCAAGTGTTTTTCACAAGTAGTTTTCTTTAACCTTGAAATAGTTTTATCCCCAGTTTTAACAAACTCCTTTTAAAACTTTTCCAATAGTTAACCTTTAAGTGTTCTAAGTATGCAGTTTCAAATATGCAGAAATTTATGCAAGTAAAAACACAAAGGATTTTTATAGTGGTTATATGGATAGAAATCCTTTAGTCCACTCTTCCAAGTCACTTAGATCTTGGGTTATACTAAATCACACAGATTACAGTATACAATGCTTGCGCCTATCAACAAATGAAACGGCCACAAGTGCGTAATAGGAAATCACAAAGAAACTCCTATTCTCTGAAGTAATATCACTCACTAAGATGGATATCTACTTCTCACAACACTATTCTAACAAAATCACTCAGAGTTATAATTCTTTTCTGTTTTCTCTCTATTCTGCTTCGTCAACAAATGACTCGGCTGATGAGTGTTCTGTTCTTGAGTTTGAGACTTAGAAGAATTCTACTTCAGATTTTTGCTCTCAAAGTGTGTTGTCTCTTGTGTTGTATCTTCTTCAACTCACGAACTGAACTATTTATACTTGAGATTTGAAAATCTGCCCGTTGCGAGATCGACAGGTGTCCAAATCATCGAGTACTGGTCCTTCTGCAGAAACGGCTACCTGCGACTGAACACTGTACACTCTGCTGTACTTGCTGTCAGTCCGCATTAAATGCACCAAGCTGATACGAGGTTTCTCTTCAATTATTTGTCATAAATACCCTTCCTCTTCAGCATTTATTACTTCAAGTGAATTTATTACCGTTGCACTAACTTCTGATCCACTTCCACTCTGCTGATCGAAGTCACTCGTCTGATGTGTACTCGGCTGATCCCAAACTTGAGCTAATCTGATTTGAGTCGGCTGATGGTCCACCAATCTGATTCCTTCTTCAACAACATATCAGTAGTCTTCTGGACCATATTTGACTAGTCTGATATAAATCTTCCTTGGTCAAATATCTTATAAGGTTTGTACTAAGTTTCCACTTAGCTGATGACTTTGGAAATCATCAAAACCTCCCTTCACTTCAAAGTCTTCATCTTCATCCAACAATTTCCCCCTTTTTGATGATGACAAAACTTCAGCTAAGTACCTGTACCTAAACTAAAGTTGAGTCCTCAAGAATTTCTGAGATAGAAATTATGTATTGGAAGCTTGAACTTTTATAGATAGATTTGAGAATTACAGTACAAGTTACAAGCAAAAGTAGACTTAAGTGAAAAATTACAAGTAAAGAAAGCTGGTTACAGAATTTTCAATAGATGACCTAGTCTAGTAATCTAGTCTAGTCCTCAGCTTCTTCATCTTCTTCTTCTTCTTCCTCTCCTTCAACTTCTTCACTACTTTCATCTTCACCACTTGAGAAAACATCAGCAAGACCCTTTAATTTTTCTCTTCTTTCGTCAGCTTCAAATCTTGCTTTAATGTCCTCAATCTTCTTATACTTAACGTATGGATTGAGCTGTTCTTCAGCAGAGTACTTAGAAGCAGCTAACTCCTTGTCAGTTTTAGCTACGTCCTTGGCTCCACTTTATCACCAGCTTCATCATCAGCTTCCTCTTCAAGTACTTCTTCTTCACTTGGCTTTCCAGCAGTAGCCCATTGGTCTCGTACTTGAGTAGTTGCAGCAACAACAGTCTTCTCAGCTGATTCCTCTTCCCCCTTTTTGTCATCAGCAGCAGGGTTGAGTTGATCAGGAGTTATGTTGATAGCGGCACAAAGCTTCTTGATGTTTGCATCCATAACTTGTTGTTCAGCACAGTGATGAGTCAGAGTAGTTTCCATGCGAAGTTGACTAGCTTCCATGCGAAGTTGATTTGACTTTAACTCACCAGCTTGGTCATTTAGACAATCAACATTCAGTTGAGTGTTGATATTTCGCTTTGAGCTTTATCAGCGGCAGCAGTGAACTCTTGCATTAATGCAACATTCTTTTCCATCTCTGCTTCACCAACTTGTTTCATGACTCTTCCAATCCCAGCAATGTCAGACTCATGCCTTTGAAGTGCAGAATGCAGATGACCCACATCAGCCTTCACATCTTCAATATTTCTGGTCATGTTTAATATACTTTGAGTCAGCATCAGGGAGTTGTCTGGTGGTAGAGGAAAGTCTTCAATGGCGTCCTTAACAATTCTTGCAGTTTCTTCCTGCATTTGTTTGATCATCAGCTGATTCCTTAACTCCATCTCCTTTATGGCAGTTTCAATCAGCAGCTGCATGGATTCCATGAGCGAGGAATGCAAGTCAGCATAGGAGCAGGGTGTGATGATTCAGCAGGTTCCTCTTCCTGTTGAAATTCAGCAGGTTCTTCTTCCTGTTGAACAGGTGCTTCATGAAGAACAGGACTGTCTTCAGCTTTCCATTCCAAAGCCAAAGGAACCAAGTCCTTGACCACAGTAGGCAGCTTTGTTGATGTATCCAAGTTGATTTCCATAGCTTGCTGGTCTTTCTTCTATTCTTCACTAGCTGGCTCATCAGCTACGTGAATGATCTCAGTACCATCAGTAGACACAATTGTCTTCTGACGAATCAAGTCAGCTGGCACGAACGGTGAAGTAGTCTGTTGAATACTCAGCTTTTCTTGATAAGTACTGATATCAGAGCCATAGGCAATTTGCTGCAAACTTGGCAGACTGGGCATTGAACTTGATGTTCCTGGTTCAAATCTTGATCTCTCAGCCCATTTCTCCAATGTCGTGTAAACAGCAACTTTAACTGCTCTATCAATCCGGTCATCAGCAGGACCTGGTTTATTTGGAATTGAATTCTTGATAGCAGTTGCCTCTTCCAGTACAATGACTTTAGCATAGTCATGTAATCTGTCCTTTACAAACTCTGAGTCCAACGCCTTGGCAACAGAAGTCGTATGCAGCCAACTTAGAACCCAACGACCTTTAGCAGCAAACTCCTTCCATGCTTGGATCTCTTCCTCAGATTTGTTCAACCTATGCTCCCTCCAACGATTGTACCTTATCTTTTCTGGGAGAAAGGTGGTTCTAGATTGAAGCAGCTGATTCATCCTCTCTAGCTCAGCTTCGAATCTTTTGAAGGCAGTAGAGTCACTTTGGACTATCTGAAGTGCTTTTCTTACTTCAGACTTCTTCTTTTTGAATGGTTCAGCCCTAGGTAAGATATACTGTCCTTCCTTGGGTCTTTCTCCAATCACAATGCCTCCTGACCTCCGTGGTCCATAGGCATCCTTTTTACTGTCTTCAAGAGCTTTTGCCAAGTCTTCTGCTTCCTTGGCAGCTAACTCTGCTTCAGTCATCTTTTTGACATCAGCATCCTTTTTGCTCGCTTCAAGAGCTCTCTTAAGCTCAGCTTCATCATTTTTCCTCTGTTCAGCTTCCTTTCGCTTCTTCTTGTGATAAGCTGATGCTTTTGCTTTGCCAGTTCTTTTCTTTCTGGCGGCTCTTGATTCAACAACTGGTGCCTCAGCTGTTGATTCTGGTGGTGCAATTGCTACTGGTGCAGCAGCAATAGGTTCGAGGATCTGCACTTCAGGATCCTTTTGAGGTTGAGCAACCTCAGCTGTTGGTGTTGAAGTCTGTTTCACTTGATCAGCTGACTTCACTTCAGTAGACTTCTCTGTGGATCCAACAGGCCTCTCAGCTGGTTGAGGACTTTCTCTAACTAACTCAGAAAGTTCTTTGTCTTCGTTGATAAACGTCATCTTCTTTCTGGCAGTCTTCTTTGTGAAAGGAGCATTAGTAACAGTAGAAGTGGCAGTGTCCTTCATAGCACTCCTTGTCCTTTTTGCCACATTTTCAGCTGGTAGCTCAGCTGAAACTGTTCTTTCAGGAGATGAATCAGCTGACATTTCATCAATCTCCTTGACTGTTTCATCAATAATAGAATCCACAGCATCCTTCTTTTTGGACACACTTGTTCTGGCTTGAACAGTTGTCTTACTTTTCTTGCCTTTATCAGCAGGCTCTTTAGGCTCAGAAGCCTTCCTTTTCTGTTGCTTCTTCTCTGGCATAACAGCAGGCTCCTTTGACCTTCCAGTTTTCACTGGGTCATAAATCTTCAACTCCTTCGCCTTATGAACATCCTTGCCATTAGTCACATCACATCCCAAATTTACCAGCAGATGACTAAGGAATATCCTGTGCAGAGTCAGACCACGTACTTTGTGATCAGCAAGTACATACCAGATGAAGTTTGCCCAATTCACCTTCAAACCATAGAAAATGGCTATCATTGTGTGAAATCTCTTCATTGGTACACTGTCCAACGAGAATGTGCAATTCTCAAGGACCTTGGCAACCAAATCAGCCATCCGCTGAAATTCATCCTTCAGCTGATTCTTCTTTATGCTTCCAGACATCACTTGATTTTTCTTTGAAGCCAGATTCCAGAAATCTGCTTCAAGAGGTTCAGCTAGGGTAGAAATCTCAGTAGACCCTTCAAGAGAGAGTCCGTACTTTTCATTCAGCAGATTGAGGGTTACACAGATAGCTTTATCCCCAATTTTGGCTTTAATCTCCAGTTTTTCAAAGTCAACATCATCCTTTGAACCATAAAATTCCATCACTTGGTCTTTGAAAATCATATCTTCATGGGCCTCCATGAAGTTAACCAGTGTGGCTGCCTTGAATTTTTCCAGAATTTCCTTCGTCAATGGCGTGTCAGTCGTATGGTAAGTCAGGTAGTTCAAGAACATACCTTCAGCAGCAGCTTCTTTGGCAGACATTCTGAAAAAGATGGAGGAAAACACAGAGAAATTTGCAGTAGATAATTGCGGAATTTGCTCTGAATGCTTTTGAAATTTTGAGGGTGCGTAAAAGCTTAGTAAGCTGATTAGATCTGGATTTATAGATGTTAGTTCTTGTCGGTTTCCGTGAAAAGTGGTAACCGTTAGATCAGTTACTGAAAAGCAGATCGTGTGATCGTGATACGCGGATTTCAAAATAGCATTAAATATGTCAGACAGGCGGGAATTTGAAACGCCACTTGTCTGTTACTTATAAAAGCGTGTTTTTGATAAAACGTTTTCAGTACAACACTTAAAAAATAAGCTGACATAAATAACAACAGATGAGTAAAAATACTTATCTGATAGATGACTTGTCTGTTACAATATATCACTAGTGAAAGCCAATATCTAGTGATCTTCCTTTGCTGTTTGTCAATCCAGCAAGATAAATAATCTTCAAGTCTTCAAGAATTAAGAACAAATCTTCTGATTAAAACAACTTCAGCTAACTGTCATTGAAGATTTCATCTTTAAGACAAGGGTACCGCTAGTCTTACACGTTCCCTCTGAATTCAAGAATTCATCAGTGAACTAGTTTGTTGAGAGTTAGTCTTCTTGAAATACAGCACTTGTTGATATCAGATTAGTCAGCTGTTGAACCCAGTCTTCTGATAGGTTCCCCCTCAGCTTATGAATCCAAATTTAACAAGCCCAGTTCCACTCTTAGAGTAGAAAATCTTACATCACTTAATGGTTTGGTGAAAATGTCAGCAATCTGGCTGTCCGTATGAACATACTCAATAATAACATTTCCTTTTTCAACATGGTCTCTGATGAAGTGATGTTTGATCTCAATATGCTTAGTCCTGGAATGACTAGTAGTATTCTGAGTAAGTGAGATTGCACTTGTATTGTCACAGTAGATAGGAATTCCACTGATTTTGAGATTATAGTCTTCTAGTTGATGCTTCAACCAAAGTATTTGTGCACAACATGCTCCAGCAGCAATGTATTCAGCTTCAGCAGTAGATATGGATACTGAAGTCTGTTTCTTACTCATCCATGATATCAGACGACTGCCTAAGAATTGACACGTACCTGTAGTACTTTTCCTATCAATTTTGCAGCCAGCAAGGTCAGAATCTAAATATCCAATAAGTTCAAATCCTGATTCCCTTGGATACCACAATCCCAAATCTTGTGTGCCTTTGAGATACTTTATTATCCTTTTAGCAACTAAGAGGTGAGATTCCTTAGGATCTGATTGAAATCTCGCACAAACCCCAACAGAATACATAATGTCAGGTCTGCTAGCTGTTAAGTATAACAGTGACCCAATTATGCCTCTGTATTTGGTGATGTCAACTGATTTGCCACCTTCATCCTTGTCCAGACGAAGTCCAGTAGACATAGGAACATTTACAGATGAGCTAGTTTCCATACCAAATTTCTTGAACAGATCTTTTGTGTACTTTGCTTGATTAATGAAGATACCATCAGGTAGCTGTTTAACTTGTAATCCAAGAAAGTTATTCAGTTCTCCCATCATGCTCATTTCAAACTTGTTCTGCATCAGCTTAGAGAACCTCTCACACATCTGTTTGTTAGTTGAACCAAAAATAATATCGTCTACATATATTTGAACTAGCAATATATGATTATCCCATTCAATAGTGAACAAGGTTTTATCTACTTTACCTTTGCGAAATCCTTTGACTAAAAGAAAATCAGATAAAGTGTCATACCATGCTCTTGGAGCCAGTTTCAGTCCATAGAGAGCTTTCTTCAGACGATATACCTTGTCTCCTTGTTGATAAACTTCAAAGCCAGGAGGTTGTTCAACATACACTTCTTCTTGCAATTCTCCATTGAGAAAAGCAGACTTCACATCCATCTGATAGACTGTGAAGTTCTTGTAAGCAGCATAGGCTAGGAACAATCTGATTGCTTCAAGATTTGCAACTGGTGCGAATGTCTCATCAAAATCAATGCCTTCTTCTTGGCAATAACCTTTGGCAACTAGTCTTGCTTTGTTTCTGGTAACAATACCATCTTCATTCATTTTATTCCTGAATACCCACTTAGTGCCAATTACTCTTTGATGAGTAGGTCTGGGAACTAAGTACCAGACTTCATTTCTTTCAAATTGATTCAACTCTTCTTGCATTGCTTCAATCCAGTGAGAATCACTAAGAGCTTCATCAACTTAGGCTCAATTTGTGAAAGAAAACTTACAAACATTGTTTCATTTGCAGTTGACCTTCTAGTTCTCACTCTATCCAAAGGATCACCAATCACTAAGTCTGGTGGGTGATCTTTGAGCCATCTGAGATCAGGTTGCAAATCTGGATGTTGTCCTCTTGATTGATCTTGCAACACTACTGTTGGAGTCTCAGTAGTAGTCTGTTGAACAGTTGTAGTCTGTTGAACAATCTCTGGTCTGTCAGCTGTTTGCAACTCCTCTGTTAGACAATCAGCAGACTGATTTTGAACAGCACTTGAGTTAACAGCTTGAGTTAAATCAGGTAGTATGATGGGTACATATTCTTCCTTTCTTTCCACACTCGATTTCTGAAGGTCAGCAGATATCTCTGGATTTGCACTTTGATTCTTTTCAGAAGATTGGCTTGGTTCATCAAATACTACATGAATAGATTCTTCTACAAGTAAAGTTCTTTTGTTAAATACTCTGTAAGCTTTACTAACAGTAGAGTAACCTACAAAAACAGCTTCATCAGCCTTTTCTGCAAATGCAGTAAGGTGATTTTTCCCATTGTTCAAAACATAACATTTACAACAAAAAATCCTAAGATAATGTAAATTAGGCTTTCTGTTGTTCCATAGCTCATAAGGTGTCTTGTTTTGACTTTTGTTGATCATACATCTGTTCTGTGTATAACATGCTGTATTTGTGGCTTCTGCCCAGAATCTTTGGGGCAGCTTTGCTTCAGCTATCATTGTCCTGGTAGCTTCTTTTAGAGTTCTGTTTCTCCTTTCAGCAACTCCATTTTGTTGAGGGGTTCTGGCAACAGAGTACTCATGACTGATTCCTCTGGAGTTACAATACTCTTCAACAGTAGAGTTTGTAAATTCAGTCCCTCTATCTGATCTGATCTTCAATATTCTTTGACTCTTCTCATTCTGGATCAATTCCATCAGATTAGTAAGATGTTCCTTGGTTTCACTTTTCTTCTTCATGAAAATCACCCAAGTAAATCTTGAAAAATCATCCACAACAGCTAGGCAGTATTTCTTTCCACCATTGCTGATTGGATCAATAGGGCCAAACAAATCCATATGTAACAACTCCAAAATTCTGGTTGAAGATTGGTGCCAAACAAATCCCCCTTTTTGACTTATGCTCAGCAGATTGTACTTCAGGCCATTTAAATAAGAGAGTCAGATATCTCTATGTTTCCTTTGATAAGCTTTCCAACAGCAACAACCTTGCCTTCTTTGCTGTCTCCAAAAGTAACTCTTGGACCATTCACAGCAACAGCATCTGCCAGTTCATGTATGTCTCCACACATGTGCCTTGAACATCCACTGTCCAAGTACCATTTCTTCACTACTTTACTCCTACTCCTAATCCTAACCTACAAAACAAAATAGAAATGTTTTAGGTACCCTTTATTGAGAGGGTCCTGGTGGATTAGTGTCACCTTTGACAACCCAAGATGTTGAAGTCTTAGGCTTCTTAGGCTTTAGAGTTTTAGCAGGAGCATGAGCAACTTCATTTTCATCATAATCAGCAGGCATGTTATGTTGATAATCATTATGATGAGGATAAGGCTCATAAGCAGGATAAGATGCATGATAAGCAGGGTAAGCATGCATTGGTTGATGAGCAGGATATGCAGAATAATAAGGTGGATAATGAGGTGCAGCATAATATGGTGAATAAGCAGGTTGCACATAGTAAGACTCATTTCCATACCAAGCATTTTTGTTATAATTTCTTTGCTTCTTAGGTCTGCTTTTTACTTGCTCTTTAACAGACGACTTAGCTTTGCTAGTCTGATTGGTTTTACTCTTATCAGCAGACTTCTTAGGACTACTCTGCTGTTTGGTTTTACCAGTCTGTTTTTCATTTTCAGGTTTTTTACCCTTTTTAACCTTAGGAGTACTCTTCTCCTTTTTCTCAATTTCCAGTGAAGTAGATTTAGCAATCTGAACATACAGGATAACATTACTATTATCAACAGATATAAATTTCTCAGCTTTGTTCAGTTCTAAACTTTCTTTTACTAAGGGAGTATTCTGTTCATTTGATTTATCTATTGACACAACAGACGACGTAGGAACAGACGACTTATTATGTGAAGATATTCTAGATTCAAGTTCCTTGATTTGTCCCTTGTAAACTTCACATTCAGCCCTCAGAGATTCACATTCATGCGAAAGCTTTTTATACATGGCTGATTCTTCAGGTTTTTCAACACTGCGTTTCAGCTTAGCATTTTGCTTTTTCAGCAGAATCATCTCGTCCTTAAGCTTAGCAAATTCATTAACAACATCGACTTTATTGTTCATCATTTGCTCAAATGAACTAAATAATTCAAGTTCACTTTCAGAGAGTATTACCTCATTGTCAGAATCATCAGATTCCTTGGCCATGAGACAGAGCAGTGCAAGTGTCTCGTCAAAAACAGAGTCATCACTTGACGTGCCTGATTATGTGTTAGATGAGTAGATGGCTGCCATCTTTTCAGCTTCAGCCAACAACACTTTGCTCTTTTGGTATCTCTTCTCTCTTCTCTCTTTCCTTTGTTTCTTTTCCTCCTCTGTATATTTCTCCGCTTTAGGATATGGGTAGTCCTTGATGAAATGTCACAATTTACTGCAATTATAGCACATCATTTTGGATTTATAAGTAGAAGCATTGTTATATTTGTTCTTCATTTTTCTTTTGTAGAACTTTTTGAACCCGTTTAATAACAAAGCAACATCGCCAGCAGTGTACTCCTTTTTACTCAGTATTGTGGCCTCATCAGATGAGTCCTCTTCTTTGATTTTTCCGGCGGATCTTCTTGTTCTTTCTGCAGCGACCAGTGCAGCAGTGGGGCCAGAAGTTGAGGTCTCTTCTATTCCCATCCTTGGCATTTTATACTCGTACGCCTTGAGTGCAGAAAACAGCTCAGTCAGTGAGATCTTCCCCAGATCCCTTGATTCTTCCATCGCTGTGATCTTCATGTTGAACTTTGGTGGTAGCGCCTTTAATACTTTGACAGTGATCTCCTTATCAGTGAACGTCTTACCCAACTTCAGTCCGTTGTTCAACACCTTTGTAAACCTTGAATCCATCTGGTCAATGGTTTCTCCAGGTTTCATCTTGAAGTTCTCAAACTTCTCCATAGCGACGCTTAGGTTGTGTTCTTTGATGGCGTCATTTCCTTCACTCATATCACGGACTTTATCCCACATCTCTTTTGATGTTTTACAGTGTTTGACCTTGTCAAACCTTTCATTGTCCAGGGCTTTAGTCATGATGAAGATTCCAACTTTGTCTAGATTTTTCAGCTTGATTTCATCAGCTGTCATCTCATCTTCATCTTTGTCAACGACCGTATCTTGGCCATCAACCTTGATTATTTTGGTGACTCTCATCGGACCTTTTGTTATGCACCTGTACATGTTATCATTGTAAGCAGCAAGGAAAATTTCCATGCGTATTTTCCAGTCCTCAAAGCTCATACCGCCTATGTGGGGAACTAGGCTGATACAATCCATTTTTCAAAAAGTTTTTGTTTTTCAAAAAGATGCTCTTTTGAAAACTTTTGAAAACCTTTGAAAAAAACTTAAGGATCAAGCTCGTTGATCAGGCAAATGATTCAGATGAACCACCTGCTCTGATACCACTTGTTGGTCCCAAGTGGTCAGATGAGGTCTAGAGGGGGGGGGGGGGGGGGTTAATAGACCTCTATTAAATTTACCTTTCAAAAACTTCTAACTTTTCTGTCAGCAGACTAAGCTGATCAGTAATCGTAAGTTGACTATGCTGATCTTGCACAAAGCTTTGAACAGCAGAGTTGACCACTCTTCTGATTTCACTAAGCTGATTTTATCAAAATCAGAGTTTTAGAATAACTAACTTGCAGCGGATTTATCAAGTGTGTTGGTCCCAAGTGGTCAGATGAGGTCTAGAGGGGGGGGGGGGGGTGAATAGACCTCTTTCAAAATTTACCTTTTGAAAATCTCTAACTTTTCTGTCAGCAAACTAAGCTGATCAAGAATCGTAAGCAGACTAAGCTGATCTCGCACAAAGCTTTGAACAGCAGGCAGAGTTGACCACTCTTCTGATTTTACTTAGCTGATTTTATCAAAATCAGAATTTTAAAAATATCTTACTTGCAGCGGATTTATCAAGTGTTTTTCACAAGTAGTTTTCTTTAACTTTGAAATAGTTTTATCCCCAGTTTTAACAAACTCCTTTTTAAAAACTTTTCCAACAGTTAACTTTTAAGTGTTTTAAGTATGCTGTTTCAAATATGCAGAAAATTATGCAAGTAAAAACACAAAGGATTTTTATAGTGGTTATATGGATAGAAATCCTTTAGTCCACTCTTCCAAGTCACTTAGATCTTGGGTTATACTAAATCACACAGATTACAGTATACAATGCTTACGCCAAACAACAAATGATATGGCCGTAAGTTCACAATAGGAAATCACAAAGAAACTCCTACTCTCTGAAGTAATATCACTCACTAAGATGGATATCTACTTCTCACAACACGATACAAAAAAAATCACTCAGATTTATAAGTCTTTTCTGTTTTCTCTCTATTCTACTTCGTCAACAAATGACTCAGCTGATGAGTGTTCTGTTCTTGAGTTTGAGACTTAGAAGAATTCTGCTTCAGATTTTTGCTCTCAAAGTGTGTTGTATCTTCTTCTTCAACTCACGAACTGAACTATTTATACTTGAGATTTGAAAATCTGCCCGTTGAGAGATCGACAGCTGTTCAAATCGCCAGAAGATGATTCTCCCTTTTTAGTTGCTGCAATGTATCATAGGACTCAATCTTCTTAAATGTAAGATCCACTTGATCACACAGCTGAATCTGAGAACTCAGAATCAGATCAGCTGATGTAGTGAATGCTTTCAACGTGTTCTCAGTTTTCTCCTCTTGAGCCTCCATTGCATTCGCAACAACTTCAGTTATGTCCCTCCAACCAGCTGTATTATTCTTGACCCTTGCACCAAATGTTTCCACATCTAGTCTGATAGCTTGTACTTCATTCTTGATACTTGCTATTTCTTCCACTATCAGAGGGCTAGGATCAGCAGCCTTGGGAACTTTTTCAGCAGCAGCAGCAGACAGTAGACTTATGTTGGGATTTCATGGGTATGATTGTCAAATACAACGTTGCGGAATTTAAAATTTTTCAATTTTTCATACACCAATTCCCAAGAACACTTATTAGCACATATGAATAAGGTTGAATAAAATTTAGCAACAAATTACTAAATTAAAAGATGGTAAATCGAATTTACCTCACCACAGGCAAGGTGGTGGTTTCTCCGGTCTTCTCTTTCGTCGTTCACTAGAGCACCCCAAATGTTGTGCCTCCAGAGATTAGTCCACACCAGATGGATGGAATGACACCTTCAATTCTTAGGCTTAGAAATGGAAGAGAAGGTTTTGTCAATGGCAGATCTAGATCTAGATCTAGATCCAAAACTAGGTGAAGGAGAGGGGGCGGCCAGGGTTGAGGGGGCGGCTAGGGTTAGATTTTAGCTTAGGGTTTTGAGTCTCCACTTAGACTCCTTTATATAGCCACCTTCAAGGCCCCTTTGTGTGCAAGACTTAGTATGGGCCATTAATTAAATTGGCCCATGTCTTGCATTAATTTAATTAAACCATTTAATTAAATTAACCCAATTAATTTTCTCCCACTTTAATTATCTCTTTAATTAATATTTAATTAATTAGACTATCTAATTAGTTATTTCTCTCTCAGAATTAACTCTTTAAATCAAACCTTTCCTTAATTGACTGTCACTGTCCAACTGTATTGTGTGTGACCCTCTAGGTTCACCATCAATTGGCCGTAGGCCCACGACTTTCATGATTTAATTAACGAGCAATTAATATTCAATTAATTGCTCCGATCAATAAACTCCTTTAATTGACCACTCCAGAATTAATCTCCCATTAATTCAGGAGTACCCACACCTCATGGTCGATGTCTAGCCACAAGCCCATGAGGCCCAACTTCAGGTGAATTGACATTAGTGAACCTCACCTCTTATAAGTACCATGTACATACGGTCCCTCTAACGATTAATTTCCCGATCGAGACCTAGGGTGTGTGAATTAGTCAGCACCTCTAATTATCTCGATTCTGTACTTTCTAATTCTGGATAATAATTCCAGTGTGACTGCTAAATTTGGAAACCCCTTTCCAAATCCGTCACTGACCATGGCCATGGATTTCTCGGAATGTATTATCTAAGAATGTACAGGAAATTCCCTCATTCATTACAATGAGTCGGTAGATCCTATCTTGATGCTAACCACTCGCGTATACGACTGTACGTACCCAATGTAGGCGCACAAGGGTCATGCTACGTGACCGGCTCCTAAATCAAAACACGCACACCCGTATACCGAATTCGACCTAGCATCTCAAGTCTAAGGACTAAATCGTACACTGTTATAAGTCCTGAGAAACATCCCATCACTGATATGCTTTACGCACTTCCACAATGGGTTTCTCTGTTCGGGTCGTTCGATGCATTCGATCCCCTATCGAACCACCTAGTCATATGCACTGACATCAAATGTCTTGTTCATGAAACTCCACAAATTCACTCCATGTGAATCATGCATAATCCTACAAGTCTTGACGATTCCTTCGATACCCCGTCTCGACAGGAATCTATGACTTGGAACACTTTTGAAATCACGACCTTAGAGACTGTTTCATGATTGCACTCAATACTGAAGTGAATCGTCCCATATTCATGAGTGATCTCAGGGTTTCAACCAATCGCTTAAATGTGTTCGCGAAAGATGAAGTTGGCCATTAGTTTATCTTATTAAATAAATAAACTTTGCGTATTAATTAATAAATCAAAGATTCATTCAAGATAAAATAGTCCTATTACAAGCTATAGAGTTGGCTTGCAGGGCACTATCCTATCAATCTCCCACTTGCCCTAAAGCCAATCACAAACATTTCTAAGACCCATCTTCACAAGATGTTCTTCGAACACTTTTTGCGATAGTGGCTTCGTTAGTGGATCAGCTACGTTATCTTTTGAGTCGACACGTTCCATTTGAATGTCTCCTCTACCAATGATTTCTCTAATCACATGGTATTTCCTCATCACGTGTTTGGACTGATGGTGTGATATCGGCTCCTTTGCTTGAGCGATTGCCCCATTGTTGTCACAGAAGACTACTATGGGTTCTGCAATGCTAGGTACCACATCTAACTCTTGGATGAAGTTTCTCATCCAAACACTTTCCTTTGCTGCATCCGATGCGGCAATATATTCTGCTTCAGTGGTTGAATCTGCAGTGGTGGACTGCTTGGAACTCTTCCAACTCACCGCTTCTCCGTTGAGGCAAAATATGTATCCAGAATTGGATTTATAATCATCCACGTCAGACTGGAAACTCGAATCCGTGAATCCTTCGAGCTTCAATTCTCCACTACCGCCGTAGACCAAGAACATATCCTTAGTCCTTCTCAGGTACTTGAGGATAGCCTTCACGGCGGTCCAGTGTTCCTCCCCGGGATTTGACTGGTAGCGGCTCGTAACACTTAGAGCGTGTGCTACGTCAGGTCTAGTACATAACATCGCATACATTATGCTGCCTATGGCAGACGCATAAGGTATGAGAGACATTCTCTTCCTTTCTTCATCATTTGTAGGGCTCATAGATTTAGAAAGAGAGATCCCATGTCTCATAGGAAGCAATCCCTTCTTGGATTATTCCATACTGAACCGTTTCAGTATAGTGTTAATGTACTTAGATTGGGAGAGTCCTAACATCTTCTTCGATCTATCTCTATAGATACGTATTCCCAATACGTAAGATGCGTCTCCCATATCTTTCATGGAGAATTGCGTGGATAACCACGCTTTCGTCTGCGTCAACGTTCTGATATCGTCTCCGATCAACAGAATGTCATCGACATACAACACAATAAATTGTATTGAACTTCCTTCGAATTTCTTGTACACACATGACTCATAAACGTTCTTGATGAAGCCAAACCCTTTGACTGTCTCATCAAAACGTTTGTTCAATCAAAGGCCCCGAACCAAATTTCTTGGTTTTCTGCTCCACCATGTTATCGGTCTATTCTCCCTCGATGTCAGCCGATCTCCAGAAAGATTATCAGCAGATGTGGGCCAGCTTCCTGACATCGAGAGATATCCCTGCAGGTTTAAAGGTCACTGGGGCCAAGGAAGCCACAGAGCGGAAGCCTCTCAAATGCTATGTTCGCTTTTACCCCGCTCATTATGTGGCTCGACAGTTTGGCCTTGTACAGATGGTCCCTCGTTTCGGCATATCCCTTGCTGAAAGGAATGTTAATTTTGTTGAGCTGCAGGACATGGATAGCTTTGATGAGCTGCGGAGGTGTTGGCGTACAACTCGTGATGCTTTTATTTTCAGGGTGTACACCCCCAGTTCAGTCAGCTCTCCTGATTTTGTCAAGTGGTGGGATAGCTATCTTGCCCTCACTCGTCCATCCACTTTCCACGTTGCCGCAGCCAAGTTTACTGTCCCCAACCATCCCGAGATCATTTCCTGTGATGGTCCATTCCTTGAGCCATCCGCTGTTGCTCTCGTCAAGGCATCTAAGAAAGGTAAATTGGCTATCATTTCTCGTTTTGAAAAGTTTTACAATGTGACATGGGATCCCGATAATAAGGATAAAATGTTTGAGGAAGCTGCTGTTAATTTTGAGTTGTTGAAAAATGATAGAATAGGCAGGGCCAGGTTGGCTCATTCTAAGTTAGCCAAAAAACGGGGGGGTCCTGGTGAAGTCCCTCCCTGGTATACATTTTATAAACCCTTTGGCCCTTCTCTCCCATTGTTGGATGAAGATGAAGACTTTGAAGTGAAGGGAGGTTTTGATGATTTCCAAAGTCATCAGCTAAGTGGAAACTTAGTACAAACCTTAGAAGATATTTGACCAAGGAAGATTTATATCAGACTAGTCAAATATGGTCCAGAAGACTACTGATATGTTGCTGAAGAAGGAATCAGACTGGTGGACCATCAGCCGACTCAAATCAGATTAGCTCAAGTTTGGGATCAGCCGAGTACACATCAGACGAGTGACTTCGATCAGCAGAGTGGAAGTGGATCAGAAGTTAATGCAACGGTAATAAATGCACTTGAAGTAATAAATGCTGAAGAGGAAGGGTATTTATGACAAATAATTGAAGAGAAACCTCGTATCAGCTTGGTGCATTTAATGCGGACTGACAGCAAGTACATCAGAGTGTACAGTGTTGAGTCGCAGGTAGCCGTTTCTGCAGAAGGACCAGTACTCGATGATTTGGACACCTGTCGATCTCTCAACGGGCAGATTTTCAAATCTCAAGTATAAATAGTTCAGTTCGTGAGTTGAAGAAGATACAACACAAGAGACAACACACTTTGAGAGCAAAAATCTGAAGCAGAATTCTTCTAAGTCTCAAACTCAAGAATAGAACACTCATCAGCCGAGTCATTTGTTGACGAAGCAGAATAGAGAGAAAACAGAAAAGAATTATAAATCTGAGTGATTTTGTTAGAATAGTGTTGTGAGAAGTAGATATCCATCTTAGTGAGTGATATTACTTCAGAGAATAGGAGTTTCGTTGTGATTTCCTATTACGCACTTGTGGCCGTTTCATTTGTTGATAGGCACAAGTATTGTATACTGTAATCTGTGTGATTTAGTATAACCCAAGATCTAAGTGACTTGGAAGAGTGGACTAAAGGATTTCTATCCATATAACTATAAAAATCCTTTGTGTTTTTACTTGCATAAATTTCTGCATATTTGAAACTGCATACTTAGAACACTTCAAGGTTAACTGTTGGAAAAGTTTTAAAAGGAGTTTGTTAAAACTGGGGATAAAACAATTTCAAGGTTAAAGAAAACTACTTGTGAAAAACACTTTGTTGGATGAAGATGAAGATGGAAGGTATGAAGTGAAGGGAGGTTTTGATGATTTCCAAAACATCAGAATCAGCTAAGTATGGAAGCTTAGTACAAACCTTCAAAGATATTTGACTAAGGAAGACTTAATTCAGACGAGTCAAATATGGTCCAGAAGACTACTGATCTGTTGCCAACTCAAATAAGATTAGTTCAAGTTTGGGAACAGCCGAGTACACATCAGACGAGTGATTTCGATCAGCAGAGTGGAAGGGATCAAGGAGTCTGATCAACGGTAATAAATGCACTTGGAGTAATAAATGCTGAAGAGGAAGGGTATTTATGACAAATGATTGAAGAGAAACCTCGTATCAGATTGGTGCATTAAATGCGATCTGACAGCAAGTACAGCAGAGTGTACAGTGTTCAGTCTGCAGAAAGGACCAGTACTCGAGGATTTGAACAACTGTCGATCTCTCAACGGGCAGATTTTCAAATCTCAAGTATAAATAGTTCAGTTCGTGAGTTGAAGAAGAAGATACAACACACTTTGAGAGCAAAAATCTGAAGCAGAATTCTTCTAAGTCTCAAACTTAAGAACAGAACACTCATCAGCTTTGTCATTTGTTGACGAAGTAGAATAGAGAGAAAACAGAAAAGACTTATAAATCTGAGTGATTTTGTTTGTATCGTGTTGTGAGAAGTAGATATCCATCTTAGTGAGTGATATTACTTCAGAGAGTAGGAGTTTCTTTGTGATTTCCTATTGTGAACTTACGGCCATATCATTTGTTGTTTGGCGTAAGCATTGTATACTGTAATCTGTGTGATTTAGTATAACCCAAGATCTAAGTGACTTGGAAGAGTGGACTAAAGGATTTCTATCCATATAACCACTATAAAAATCCTTTGTGTTTTTACTTGCATAATTTTCTGCATATTTGAAACAGCATACTTAAAACACTTAAAGGTTAACTGTTGGAAAAGTTTTTAAAAAGGAGTTTGTTAAAACTGGGGATAAAACTATTTCAAAGTTAAAGAAAACTACTTGTGAAAAACACTTGATAAATCCGCTGCAAGTTAGTTATTTTTAAAACTCTGATTTTGATAAAATCAGCTAAGTAAAATCAGAAGAGTGGTCAACTCTGCTGTTCAAAGCTTTGTGCGAGATCAGCTTAGTCTGCTTACGATTCTTGATCAGCTTAGTTTGCTGACAGAAAAGTTAGAATTTTCAAAAGGTAAATTTTGAAAGAGGTCTATTCACCCCCCCACCCCCCCCCCCCCCCCCCCCTCTAAACCTCATCTGACCACTTGGGACCAACAAGTGGTATCAGAGCAGGTGGTTCATCTGAATCATTTGCCTGATCAACGAGCTTGATCCTTAATTGTTTTTCAAAGGTTTTCAAAAGTTTTCAAAAGAGCATCTTTTTGAAAAATAAAACTTTTTGAAAAATGGATTGCATTAGCCTAGTTCCCCACATAGGCGGTATGAGCTTTGAGGACTGGAAAATACGCATGGAAATTTTCCTTGCCGCTTACAATGACAACATGTATAGATGCATAACAAAAGGTCCAATAAGAGTCACCAAAACAATCAAGGTTGATGGCCAAGATACGGTCGTTGACAAAGATGAAGACGAGATGACAGCTGATGAAATCAAGCTGAAAAATCTAGACAAAGTTGGAATCTTCATCATGACTAAAGCCCTGGACAATGAAAGGTTTGACAAGGTCAAACACTGTAAAACATCAAAAGAGATGTGGGATAAAGTCCGTGATATGAGTGAAGGGAATGATGCCATCAAAGAACACAATCTAAGCATAGCCCTGGAGAAGTTTGAAAACTTCAAGATGAAATCGGGAGAAACTATTGACCAGATGGATTCAAGGTTCACTAAAGTGTTGAACAATGTGTTAAAGCTGGGTAAGACGTTCACAGACAAAGAGATTACTCTCAAAGTCCTGAAGGCGCTACCACCCAAATTCAACATGAAGATCACAGCAATGGAAGAATCAAGGGATCTGGGGAAGATCTCTCTGACGGAGCTGTTTTCTGTACTCAAGGTGTACGAGTATAAAATGCCAAGAATGGGTATAGAAGAGACCTCAACTTCTAGTCCCACTGCTGCCCTGGTTGCTGCAGAAAAATCTAGATGATCAGCCGGAAGAACCATAGAAGTGGACTCATCTGATGAGACCACACTACTCAACAAAAAGGAGTACACTGCTGGCGATGTTGCTTTGTTATTGAACGGGTTCAAAAAGTTCTATAAAAGAAAAATGAAGAACAAATATGACAATGCTTCTACTTCTAAACCTACCTCTAATTCTCATGACATTAAGGATGATTATAAATCCAAAATGATGTGCTATAATTGTAGGAAATTGGGACACTTCATCAAGGATTGCCCATATCCTAAAGCGGAGAAATATACAGAGGAGGAAAAGAAACAAAGGAAGGAGAGAAGAGAAAAGAGATACCAGAAAAGCAAAGTGTTGTTGGCTGAAGCTGAAAAGATAGCAGCCATCTACTCATCTAACACAGAATCAGGCACGTCAAGTGATGACTCTGTTTTTGACGAGACACCTGCACTGCTCTGTCTCATGGCAAAGGAATCTGATGATTCTGACAATGAGGTAAACCTCTTTGAAAGTGAACTTGAGCTATTTAGTTCATTTGAGCAAATGATGAACAATAAAGCCGATGTTGTTAATGAATTTGCTAAGCTTAAGGACGAGATGATTCTGCTGAAAAAGTAAAATGCTAAGCTGAAACGCAGTGTTGAAAAACCTGAAGAATCAGCCATGTATAAAAAGCTTTCGCATGAATGTGAATCTCTGAGAGCAGAATGTGAAGTTTACAAGGGACAAATCAAGGAACTTGAAGCAAGAATATCTTCACATAATAAGTTGTCTGTTCCTACGTCATCTGTTGTATCAATAGATAAATCAACTGAACAGAGTACACCCGCAGTAAAAGAAAGTTTAGAACTGAACAAAGCTGAGAAGTTTGTATCTGCTGATAATAGTAACATTATCCTGTATGTTCAGACTGCTAAACCTACTTCACTGGAAATTGAGAAAAAGGAGAAGAGTCCTCCTAAGGCTAAAAAGGGTAAAAAGCCTGAAAATGAAAAACAGACTGGTAAAACCAAACAGCAAAGTAGTTCAAAGAAGTCTGCTGATAAGAGTAAAACCAATCAGACTAGTAAACCTAAGTCGTCTGTTAAAGAGCAAGTTAAGAGCAGACCTAAGAAGCAAAGAAATTATAACTATAATGCTTGGTATGGAAATGAGTCTCATTATGTGCAACCTGCTTATTCACCATATTATGCTGCACCTCATTATCCACCTTATTATTCTGCATATCCTGCTCATCAACCAATGCATGCTTACCCTGCTTATCATGCATCGTATCCTGCTTATGAGCCTTATCCTCATCATAATGATTATCAACATAACATGCCTGCTGATTATGATGAAAATGAAGTTGCTCATGCTCCTACTAAAACTCTGAAGCCTAAGAAGCCTAAGACTTCAACATCTTGGGTTGTCAAAGGTGACACTAATCCACCAGGACCCTCTCAATAAAGGGTACCTAAAACATTTTTATTTTGTTTTGTAGGTTAGGATTAGGAGTAGGAGTAAAGTAGTGAAGAAATGGTACTTGGACAGTGGATGTTCAAGGCACATGTGTGGAGACATACATGAACTGGCAGATGCTGTTGCTGTGAATGGTCCAATAGTTACTTTTGGAGACAGCAAAGAAGGCAAGGTTGTAGCTGTTGGAAAGCTTATCAAAGGAAACATAGAGATATCTGACGTCTCTTATGTTAATGGCCTGAAATACAATCTGCTGAGCATAAGTCAATTTTGTGACAAGGGATTTTCCGTAGTGTTTTCATCAGATAAGTGCTATGTTGAACAAGTTGGAACAAAGAATGTTATTTTATCTGGAAGAAGACAAGGAAACATCTATGTAGTCAACTGGAATTATGTGGACAAGAATTCTAACGTTTGTTTGGTGGCTTCTACACCAAGTGAAATCAGTTGGCTTTGGCACAAAAGAATGAATCATTTGAATTTCAAGACCATAAATAGATTGATAAAGAATGATCTGGTAGAAGGAATTCCAAAGACAGCCATGAGCAAAGACAAGCTTTGTGACGCATGTCAGAAGGGTAAACAAGTGAAGTCCACTTTCAAAAGCAAGAAGCACCAATCTTCAACCAGAATTTTGGAGCTGTTACATATGGATTTGTTTGGCCCTATTGATCCAATCAGCAATGGTGGAAAGAAATACTGCCTAGCTGTTGTGGATGATTTTTCAAGATCTACTTGGGTGATTTTCATGAAGAAGAAAAGTGAAACCAAGGAACATCTTACTAATCTGATGGAACTGATCCAGAATGAGAAGAGTCAACGAATATTGAAAATCAGATCAGATAGAGGGACTGGATTTACAAACTCTACTGTTGAAGAGTATTGTAACTCCAGAGGAATCAGTCATGAGTACTCTGCTGCCAGAACCCCTCAACAAAATGGAGTTGCTGAAAGGAGAAACAGAACACTAAAAGAAGCTACCAGGACAATGATAGCTGAAGCAAAGCTGCCCCAAAGATTCTGGGCAGAAGCCACAAATACAGCATGTTATACACAGAACAGGTGTATGATCAATAAAAGTCAAAACAAGACACCTTATGAGCTATGGAACAACAGAAAACCTAATTTACATTATCTTAGGATTTTTGGTTGTAAATGTTATGTTTTGAATAATGGGAAAAATCACCTTACTGCTTTTGCAGAAAAGGCTGATGAAGCTGTTTTTGTAGGTTACTCTACTGTTAGTAAAGCTTATAGAGTGTTTAACAAAAGAACTTTACTTGTAGAAGAATCTACTCATGTAGTATTTGATGAACCAAGCCAATCTTCTGAAAAGAATCAAAGTGCAAATCCAGAGATATCTGTTGACTTTCAGAAATTGAGTGTGGAAAGAAAGGAAGAATATGTACCCATCATACTACCTGATTTAACTCAAGCTGTTAACTCAAGTGCTGTTCAAAATCAGTCTGCTGATTGTCTAACAGAGGAGTTGCGAACAGCTGACAGACCAGAGACTGTTCAACAGACTACAGCTGTTCAACAGACTACTACTGAAACTCCAACAGTAGTGTGGCAAGATCAATCAAGAGGACAACATCCAGATTTGCAACCTGATCTCAGATGGCTCAGAGATCACCCACCTGAGTTAGTGATTGGTGATCCTTTGGATAGAGTGAGAACTAGAAGGTCAACTGCAAATGAAACAATGTTTGTAAGTTTTCTTTCACAAATTGAGCCTAAGTTGATTGATGAAGCTCTTAGTGATTCTCACTGGATTGAAGCAATGCAAGAAGAGTTGAATCAAAAAAGAAATGAAGTCTGGTACTTAGTTCCCAGACCTACTCATCAAAGGGTAATTGGCACTAAGTGGGTATTCAGGAATAAAATGAATGAAGATGGTATGGTTACCAGAAACAAAGCAAGACTAGTTGCCAAAGGTTACTGCCAAGAAGAAGGCATTGATTTTGATGAGACATTCGCACCAGTTGCAAGGCTTGAAGCAATCAGATTATTCCTAGCCTATGCTGCTTACAAGAACTTCACTGTCTATCAGATGGATGTGAAGTCTGCTTTTCTCAATGGAGAATTGCAAGAAGAAGTGTATGTTGAACAACCTCCTGGCTTTGAAGTTTATCAACAAGGAGACAAGGTATATCGTCTGAAGAAAGCACTCTATGGACTGAAACAGGCTCCAAGAGCATGGTATGATACTTTATCTGATTTTCTTTTAATTAAAGGATTTCGCAAAGGTAAAGTAGATAAAACTTTGTTCACTATTGAATGGGATAATCAATATTGCTAGTTCAAATAT
The DNA here is from genome assembly GCA_030819805.1 of Penstemon newberryi var. newberryi. Taxonomy (NCBI): domain Eukaryota; kingdom Viridiplantae; phylum Streptophyta; class Magnoliopsida; order Lamiales; family Plantaginaceae; genus Penstemon; species Penstemon newberryi. The sequence goes on along the minus strand of JAUALY010000005.1, from coordinate 21,792,533 downwards.
ATGTAGACGATATTATTTTTGGTTCAACTAACAAACAGATGTGTGAGAGGCTCTCTAAGCTGATGCAGAACAAGTTTGAAATGAGCATGATGGGAGAACTAAATTACTTTCCTGGATTACAAGTTAAACAACTACCTGATGGTATTTTTATTAATCAAGCAAAGTACACAAAAGATCTGTTCAAGAAATTTGGTATGGAAACTAGCTCATCTGTTAATGTTCCTATGTCTACTGGACTTCGTCTGGACAAGGATGAAGGTGGCAAATCAGTTGACATCACCAAATACAGAGGCATAATTGGGTCACTGTTATACTTAACAGCTAGCAGACCTGATATTATGTATTCTGTTGGGGTTTGTGCGAGATTTCAATCAATATCCTAAGGCATCTCATCTCTTAGCTGCTAAAAGGATATTAAAGTATCTCAAAGGCACATAAGAATTGGGATTGTGGTATCCAAGGGAATCAGGATTTGAACTTATTGGATATTCAGATTCTGACCTTGCTGGCTGCAAAATTGATAGGAAGAGCACTACAGGTACTTGCCAATTTTTAGGCAGTCGTCTGATCTCATGGATGAGTAAAAAACAGACTTCAGTATCCATATCTACTGCTGAAGCTGAATACATTGCTGCTGGAGCATGTTGTGCACAAATACTTTGGTTGAAGCATCAACTAGAAGACTATAATCTCAAGATCAGTGGAATCCCTATTTACTGTGATAATACAAGTGCAATCTCACTTACTCAGAATAATACTAGTCATTCCAGGACTAGGCATATTGAGATCAAACATCACTTCATCAGAGACCATGTTGAAAAGGGAAATGTTATTATTGAGTATGTTCATACAGACAATCAGATTGCTGACATTTTCACTAAACCATTGAATGAAGCGAGATTTTCCACTCTAAGAGCGGAATTGGGCTTGTTAAAATTGGATTCATAAGCTGAGGGGGAACCTATCAGAAGACTGGGTTCAACAGCTGACTAATCTGATATCAACAAGTACTGTTTTTCAAGAAGACTAACTCTCAACATACTAGTTGACTGATGAATTCTTGAATTCAGGGGGAACGTGTAAGACTAGCGGTACCCTTGTCTTAAAGATGAAATCTTCAATGACAGTTAGTTGAAGTTGTTTTAATCAGAAAATTTGTTCTTAATTCTTGAAGATTTGAAGATTAATTATCTTGCTGGATTGACAAACAGCAAAGCAAGATCACTAGATATTGGCTTTCACTAGTGATATATTGTATCAGACAAGTCGTCTATCAGATAAGTATCATTTTACTCATCTGTTATTATTTATGTCATCTTATATTTAAGTGTTGTACAAAAACGTTTCTATCAAAAGCACTTATTTATAAGTAACAGACAAGTGGCGTTTCAAATTCCCGCCTGTCTGACATAATTAATAAATTTTGAATTCCACAATTCTCGCCCGCACGATTAGAAACTGACAGATCAAATCAAACCGTCCGCGTATAACACGGAAACCGAAGTAATTCGAAATCTATAAATCCAGATCTGATCAGAAGGGTAAACCTTACGCACCCAAAATTATCTCAAGTGAAAAAGAAGTTACTAATTCATCTATTTTCTGTCTTAAAGTGTTTTAAATTCTCTCAAACTACTTAAATTTCACTACAATGGCCGGAGCTGAAGGACGATACTTGAATTACGAGAAGTTCCACGCTTCTGGAACTCCTCTAATGAAGGAAATCATGGTTAAAATTAAGGAGGCTTCTCTGGTAAAAGTTTTGGAAGCTCATGAAGACTATGTGTTCACTGAAGATGTAGCTGAGTTTTACGAATCTAGGAAAAATGATTTAACCAAGATGGTCTCTGTGGCGACTGTCGGAGGAAAGACTATATGTATCTCTCCTGCTGTTCTAAATGAAATTTATGACTTGAAAAATGAAGGAGGAAAGGTGTTCACTCTGGGTTCAGAAAAGGAGGAGGAATTTTGGTTTATCTGTGCTAAGGAGGGAGAAGCAATGACTGGAACCCTGATGAAAACTCAGTTGAAGGACGAGTTTCAGAGGTTTGCAGATATTATTGCAAAAAATTTTGAGTGTTCAACGAGTTCTTTGGATGGGTTACCTAGAAGAAGGTACCAAACAATGGTTTGTATCTACTACGGGTTACCAGTAAACTGGGCTGTTCATTACTTTTATCTTCTGGCTTTGAAGAAAAATGGACATGTGATAATGTTGAGTCATCTGCTGTCGGCTCTTGGATGTCCATTGGTGAATGGGAAGACAGTTCACAAACTGAAGGAGGTGAAGGTGTATGAACCAGTGAAAGTTGAAATCACTTCAAAAAGGAAGGCGAAGGGAAAGGCAGAGAAGTCTGCTGCTACCAAGAAGCCTAAAATCAATACAAAGGCTAAGTCTGCTGATCAAACAGCAAACCCTGCTGTTGAAGCCATATCAGTAGAGTCTGATGCTGCTGAATAGATAGTCACTGAGGTGACTAAAGAAATTGACGAGATGGCTACTGAAACGTCTCCAGAGAGAACTGAGTCTGACGAACCAGTTCAAGTGAAAGAGGTTGGACGCAGAACCAGAAGTTCAGTAAAGAGGATTGATGAACCTCAACAAACTGAAATAAAGCCTAAACCAAAAGCAAAAAGAAAGTTAACTCTAGGTGGTCAAAGAGTTACCTTCCCTACTGATCCAACTACTCAAGTTAGAGATATTCGTGCTGCTGAAAGACCAGTAGAAGCAGTAGAGAAAGCTGCAGAAGGAAAGACTGCAGAAAATCTATCTCTCAACAAGTCTGCTGTTGCTGAACAACCGACTGCTCTGACAGCAGAGGAGAATGTCCCACTCATTCATCCTACACGAATTGCTGCTGCTCCACTGCAAATAGTGGAATCTCCTGCCACCAGAAGGAAGAGAACTGGTAAGGCAAAGATTAAAGTGGTTACTGCTGCTGAGATGAAAAAGAGAGAGGAAGAAGAAAAGAAAAAGAAAGAGCACCAAAACGCTCTTAAACTTAGGGAGCTTGAATCACAGGCTAAAAATATGTCTGCTGCTGAGATAGCTGCTGAGGAAGCTCACGACTTGGCTCAAGCTATAGAAGCCAGTACCAAGGATGCCCACGGTCCAAGGTACAGTGGTGGAATTGAAATTGGGGATAAGAAGAAGCCAAGGGCTGTTATGCCCACACCCAAGCTGCCAAAGAAGAAAAGATCTGAACTAAAATATGCTCTGGAAATAGTTTAGTATGATCCAGAGATATTCAAAAAGTTTGTGGCAGATCTTGAGAGGTATAACGACATTTTGGTCCGTCAGAGTCTCTTTGTTGCTGAAAAGATACGATATAATAGATGGAGAGAATATCGTCTGACAAAGACCAAAGAACAAATAATACAATGGAAAGAGTTTGCTGCTGAGGAAAGATGGGTTCTACAGTTTCTGGAAACTGGGTGTCTGAGGCAAGCATTGGATTCAGATCACTTCCAGGACATGATCCACTATCGACTAAGGAAGTTGGCCAAATCTGAAGCCAAGAAATTACAAAACTCTGTTCCTGAAATTCCAGCAGAAAATGAAGACTTAAAGAAGAGAGCTGCAAAGCTGGCACTTTCCGTAACTTTGGAAATGTGGGCAAAGAAGACCAGATATCAGAAGGGTCAACCAAGCTCACTGACACCCCTGCCAAGCTTACAACAGATCGTCTTTGGACCGGCTATTAAAACTTATGAAGATCTACCTGAACAGACAACTTCACCATTTGTACCTGCTCTTATATTTACTCATAAAACTGTTGTTGCTAATAATGGTGTTGATGTTGTTACAGAGGTAAATGAGCCAATCCAGGTCCAACAGAAGACTGCTGAAAAAATCTCAACATCATCAGAGCAGTTGCCCCAATAGCAGACTACTCTGACTGATGAACCAAAGGAGACTGACAAAACTCCTGAGATTGTTCCAGCAAGCACAACCATTCTATCCACTTCAGCAAGCTTGCAACCAACTATTTTGGAGTCCATCCAGCAGTTAATTGCCAACTCTATGAAGGAAATGGAAGACAGACATAAAGAACAGACAAAGAAATTTGAGGAAGTAGCCTTAAGTTGATAGGATAGTGCCCTGCAAGCCAACTCTATAGCTTGTAATAGGACTATTTTATCTTAAATGAATCTTTGATTTTTTAATTAATACGCAAAGTTTATTTATTTAATAAGATAAACTAATGGCCAACTTCATCTTTCGCGAACACATTTAAGCGATTGGTTGAAACCCTGAGACCACTCATGACTATGGGACGATTCACTTCAGTATTGAGTGCAATCATGAAACAGTCTCTAAGGTCGTGATCTCAAAAGTGTTCCAAGTCATAGATTCCTGTCGAGACGGGGTATCGAAGGAATCGTCAAGACTTGTAGGATTATGCATGATTCACATGGAGTGAATTTGTGGAGTTTCATGAACAAGACATTTGATGTCAGTGCATATGACTAGGTGGTTCGATAGGGGATCGAACGCATCGAACGACCCGAACAGAGAAACCCATTGTGGAAGTGCGTAAAGCATATCAGTGATGGGATGTTTCTCAGGACTTATAACAGTGTACGATTTAGTCCTTAGACTTGAGATGCTAGGGCGAATTCGGTATACGGGTGTGCGTGTTTTGATTTAGGAGCCGGTCACGTAGCCTGACCATTGTGCGCCTACATTGGGTACGTACAGTCGTATACGCGAGTGGTTAGCATCAAGATAGGATCTACCGACTCATTGTAATGAATGAGGGAATTTCCTGTACATTCTTAGATAATACATTCCGAGAAATCCATGGCCATGGTCAGTGACGGATTTGGAAAGGGGTTTCCAAATTTAGCAGTCACACTGGAATTATTATCCAGAATTAGAAAGTCCAGAATCGAGATAATTAGAGGTGCTGACTAATTCACACACCCTAGGTCTCGATCGGGAAATTAATCATTAGAGGGACCGTATGTACATGGTACTTATAAGAGATGAGGTTCACTAATATCAATTCACCTGAAGTTGGGCCTCATGGGCTTGTGGCTAGACATCGACCATGAGGTGTGGGTACTCCTGAATTAATGGGAGATTAATTCTGTAGTGGTCAATTAAAGGAGTTTATTGATCGGAGCAATTAATTGAATATTAGTTGCTCATTAATTAAATCACGAAAGTCGTGGGCCTACGGCCAATTGATGGTGAACCTAGAGGGTCACACACAATACAGTTGGACAGTGACAGTCAATTAAGGAAAGGTTTGATTTAAAGAATTAAATCAAATAAAAGAATTAAAGAGTTAATTCTGAGAGAGAAATAATTAATTAGATAGTCTAATTAATTAAATATTAATTAAAGAGTTAATTAAAGTGGGAGAAAATTAATTGGATTAATTGGGTTAATTTAATTAAATGGTTTAATTAAATTAATGCAAGACATGGGCCAATTTAATTAATGGCCCATACTAAGTCTTGCACACAAAGGGGCCTTGAAGGCGGCTATATAAAGGAGTCTAAGTGGAGACTCAAAACCCTAAGCTAAAATCTAACCCTAGCCGCCCCCTCTCCCTCTTGCTCTCTCCTTCACCTAGTTTTGGATCTAGATCTAGATCTAGATCTGCCATTGACAAAACCTTCTCTTCCATTTCTAAGCCTAAGAATTGAAGGTGTCATTCCATCCATCTGGTGTGGACTAATCTCTGGAGGCACAACATTTGGGGTGCTCTAGTGAACGAGGAAAGAGAAGACCGGAGAAACCACCACCTTGCCTGTGGTGAGGTAAATTCGATTTACCATCTTTTAATTTAGTAATTTGTTGCTAAATTGTATTCAACCTTATTCATATGTGCTAATAAATGTTCTTGGGAATTGGTGTATGAAAAATTGAAAAATTTTAAATTCCGCAACGTTGTATTTGACAATCATACCCATGAAATCCCAACAGTGGTATCAGAGCCAAATTTATTATGCACATATGAAAAGGCCTGAACACATCAAAATATATGGATATATGTGTTTGTTGTGTTCTAATTTTTGATTCTTGCTTGTTATGATAAATTAAAATGTTCGGATCTATGCACTTTTCGGTTTTGGGCCAAATCTGTAATTACCGAAAATTTGAGGGCTTGTTTGCAAATTGTGATTTTTGTAAAATCTGGACAGAAAGTAAAATTTTCATTTTCTGCAATTCTGGACCAAATTGTAATTTCTGGAATTTTTAAAATCTGGACTGTTTTGCAATTTATGAAAGTTTGGGCTGGTTTTAAGATTGGCGTAAATTCAGGGGTCTGTTTTGCATTAAACGAAAGTTTCTGGAAATTTTGTTAAATTTCTGCTTGCTGGTCCGATTTGCATGTTCTGGAAATTTTGGGGCTGATTTGTAATTTCCTAAAGTTGAGGGGTCAAAATGTAATTTTCGAAAATTCAGGGGGCCGAACTGCAATTTTTCAAAAGTTGAAAAACAGAAACTGTTTTGTGCACTAAAAGGGTTTAGTGTATCCGAAAGGTTAATTTTATCATAATTAGTATGGACTAGTGTGAGAATCAAAGAGATTGTTTTAAAAGGTGTTTTAAAATAAGATTATGGTTTGTTTTAAAATGAGTTTTAAAACTAGAATCTTAAGTATTTTAAAAGGAGTTTTAAAATAGGATAAGAAATAAGAAAATATGTTTTGCTTGTTTCTTGCTCTACGTGAACGGTTTACGTGGTTTTTCGATCGCTGCGAGCCTTGACCCTAGGGGTAGATGTGATTGGTTATTTTAATTTGTTGGTTTTATTGGGCCTGCAAGCCTTAAGTTTTTGGGCCACTTTGAGCCATTGTAATAGATAGGGCTTTACTGTTTTATTAGACTAGGATGAAGGCCCGTTACAAGCAAGGTGGGAGCCCAAGAAGACTAAAGGCCATATATGCATGGTAAAATGTGTAATAGAGTAGGCCTCTTTGAAACCTATTAGATTGACCAATAGGACCATCGTCTTTGGCTCGATGGTGGTCCGCATAGGAGGCTCCCGATCGAAAACATATTGTGGTAGCATGCATGCTAGGTGTGTATGATTTATTTACGTATTTATTATTTTAGCATTTATGGTGATACGCGCTAGTAATTTAGATCGAAAATAAAAGATAATGCATAACTGGAATGGTGAGATCTCGAGTAGAGTTACCTCAAACTCTTAAACCCGAAAACCCCCTCTTGATAAATAATATTAAGTCATATTGGGTACATTAAAATAAAGTTTTAATATCCAAGCCTTCCATCAATAGGAACTAACGTGAGTTGTCCACTTGTTGATTAAGGTGATCCAGAGTCTGGCACCCGAGTCGAGGAAAGAGACAATACGCAAAACTCCTTGATTCTCATTTTTAACTAAACTTGACAAGGGTGAGGATTGGTCGGGATGTGAACATCGATCATAACCAAGTTATGGGGATTTCATGACCGGGCCAGTTGCTCATCAAGATTGATGGGTCAGACTTAACGAGTAGTACCACTCATGAAGTAGCAGTGTTAGATGAGTGCGAAAATTGAGGCAAAATAGCTTGAAGGTTGTGTAGGGACACAATTGGTAATAGTATACCTGCTAGGAAATAAGATTTCCCGAACAATTGAAGGGGTAATTGTTTCGAGAAAATAGTGGGAGAACTTTTTCGATAACAAGTCCAATAGTCGTTAATTATAAGTATTAATTTAGATCAGTCAGCTGAACGTTATCATTTCATTTTGTAGATCATTTTGCGAAAATGTCTAAAAATCCATTATCTATCATCCTTGACACTAACAAACTGAACGGATCAAATTTTATCGACTGGCTAAGAAATTTGAGGATAGTCCTCGACTCCGATCGTCGGAGCTATGTTCTCGATGCCCCAATGCCTGGAGCACTTCCGGAAGGTGTTTCGGAAGAGGAACGAGCCACCCATGCTAGATGGGTTGATGATGATATTCAGGTTCGTTGCCTAATGCTAGCATCAATGACCAATGAGCTGCAGAAACAGCATGCAAAGATGTTGCATTCTGTTGATATACTTCTCCATCTCCGAAATATGTTTGGAGAGAAGTCTCGGACCGAAAGGTTCAAAACTACAAGGGAGTTGTTTAATCTGAGGATGGCTGAGGGAGCCAGTGTCAAAGATCACTGTCTTCGTTTCATTAATCTGATTGAAAAATTGGAGAATTTGGAAGTAGACTTGCACGTTGATCTTAGGACTGACCTCCTACTCCATACTCTACCACGCTCATTTGATCAGTTCGTGTTGAATTTCAACATGGAGGAGAGAAATCTCGCTCTTCACGAACTGACCAATATGTTGGTAACGGCATAAGCTACCCTTAAGAAGGAGAAGTCTGTCTTGATTGCTGAGCAACCCAAGGCTGCAAAGCCAAATAAGGGCAAGAAGAAGAAGAAAGTGTTCTCTTCTAAAACAACTAAGAAGGTTGTCGAGAAAAAGAGAAAGAGCCCAGAAGATGAATGTTTCCACTGCAAGAAAGCAGGGCACTGGAAAAGGAACTGCCCTGACTACCTTAAAACGGTAGCCAAAGCTATTTTCTTTATTGAAGTTAATATTTCAATTAACTGTGCATCATGGGTGTTAGACACCGCAGCTGCTTCTCATATCTGCAATGATTTGCAGGTGATGGGAGCAGTAAGACCTCTTAAACCTGGGGATAGGATCCTGCGCTTTGGAAACGGAGCAAGGGTTGCGGCAGAGGCCATAGGGGACGTTGAATTAGTTTTAGGGAATTTTACTTTGGTTTTAAAAGACTGTTTGTACGTACCGACTATTATCAAAAACATTATTTCGATTTCTTTGTTGGATAATGATGGTTTTTGTTTTTCCATTTCTAATGGAAATTTTAGCATAATAAAAGGTGGTTTTACTTATGCTAGTGGTACTTTGATAGATGGTCTTTATTCCTTAGAACCTGCTAATTCTAATGTCATGCACATTCAATCAAAGAAAAGAAAACAAGATGATAATAGTCCACAGTTATGGCACCCTAGGCTTGGACATATATCCAAGAGTAGAATTCAAAAGTTGGTTTCCTCTAGGGCTCTTGAAATACAGAACCTAGATGATCTCTCAACTTGCGAGTCCTGTCTCAAGGGAAAGATGACCAAAACGCCTTTTACTGGGAAACCAGAGCGAACCAAACAAACCTTGGATTTGATCCATACCGATGTTTGTGGACCACTGAGTGTCAGTGCAAGAGGAGGATTCTCATACTTCATAACCTTCACAGACGATTACAGTCGTTTTGGGTATGTGTACCTAATGAAGTATAAGTCCGAAGCTTTTGAAAAGTTCAAAGAGTTTCGAATGGAAGTTGAGAACCAACTTGGACATAGTATTAAGGCACTTCGATCTGATCGAGGTGGGGAATACTTAAGTCAAGAATTCCTCGATTATCTTGTAGAGAATGGAATTCTCTCACAGCGAACTCCTCCTAGAACACCACAGTTGAATGGTGTGTCTGAGAGAAGGAACCGAACTTTGTTGGACATGGTTCGTTCCATGATGAGTTTCGCTGATTTTCCTTTTTCATTTTGGGGCTTAGCCCTCTTAACGGCTTCAAAGATACTTAATGTAGTACCTTCAAAGTCGGTGCCGACGACGCCACACCAAGAATGGTTTGGTAAAGCACCCATGTATTCGTACTTACGAGTATGGGGATCTTCTGCCTATGTGAACAAGAAGGGAGATAAACTAGATAGTAGATCTAGTTTGTGCAAATTTGTGGGGTATCCAAAGGAATCCATTGGATACCTGTTCTACGACCCTAAAGAACGAAAGACGTTCGTGTCTAGGAACGCCCACTTCATAGAGGATGACTTCCTCACTAAAAGAAGCGGGGTGTCCGTAGAACTTGATGAAGTCCAGGAAGTGGACCCATCCCCACAAACAGTGGGAGTTGATCCTGAACCTATTGAACCATCTAGCACACCAGTACTTCGAAGGTCCGATCGAATTCGTAGAGAACCCGAAAGGTTCGGCTTCATCCACGAAAATGATCAATTGGATGGTGATCCAAGGACATACGAAGAAGCTATGTCAGACATAGACTCGGGTGCATGGCAGGAAGCCATGCAATCCGAAATGGATTCCATGCATTCCAACAAGGTATGGACCTTGGTTGATCCACCTGAGGGAACTGTCCCTGTAGGCTGTAAGTGGATCTTCAAGCGCAAGCTTGGAATGAATGGAGAGGTTTTGACTCATAAGGCTCGCTTTGTGGCGAAAGGTTATTCTCAAAGGCCTGGTATAGACTATGAGGAAACTTTTTCCCCAGTGGCGATGTCAAAATCCATTCGGATACTATTAGCCATAGCCGCGTGGTATGACTACGAGATATGGCAAATGGATGTAAAGACCGCCTTTCTCAATGGAGACATTGATAAGGAAATCTTTATGCAACAGCCAAAAGGCTTTACATCTAAAGGAAGCGAGCATAAGGTCTGCAAACTTCAAAGCTCAATTTATGGCCTAAAACAGGCATCCCGAATTTGTTGTTTGAAGAACTTAAGATTATATGCTTAATTGTTTATATTTGGATGTCAAGATTTGATGACATTGTTTTCGTTCAACCCGCCAACCCGACCGCCACCCGCCCGCACCCATTCCACCCGAACCGGACGGTTTATGAAAATAACAATGCGGGTGCGGTTTAAAAAATTGGCAACCCGCACGTGTTGGGTCGGGTTGATTTTTTCATGCAAACCCGCCCAAATCCGACCGCGTTCACCCCTACCTACCATATGGTTAAAAAACTGGGCATACCCCTTTTTTTTCCTTTTTGGACTTCATAAATCTCACCAACTTTAAAATGGTATATCCAATATTCCAATCCATCGTATTAAACTTTTAATTGCGTAAAAATAAACTCAAGAATAGGAAAATTCGTGGCTACCTTCGGAGGTCCATTATTTCCCCCAAAAAGTGTATTAATTGAACACACCAATGTACCTTGCACGTGTAATTTACAAGGCCAAATTCAGGGCAGAGTGGTACCTCAAAAGAAAGCCACCAACTACCCGAATGTATCGAAGGTTGTCAGAATCTGAGCCCCACAAAAATCATGCAATCCTACAGCATATTTGAAGGGTATATTTGGATGGGTTTGACTCAGTTTCGCGAGTCTCGATTTAAAAAAAATAGTTTTGAGTAATTTTGGTTAAACTTTTAAAGCTTCATTTGGTTAGGTTTTGAATATTGGATTTTGTGGTTATGAAAATGTTGAAACCCCAGAAAAAAGTAAGTGGTAGATGTCAAATCAATACTTTTTTTATAGAGTTTGAGGAAAAAAAAGTGATAGGTATCTAATCAATGTTTTATAGGTTTCATAAGTTTGGATATAGGTTTCTGAATAAGTTTATGCTGAGTTCATGAATCTGACGAAAACTCATTTGGAAGGGTTTTTATCCGATCTTGCAAATTCCGTGAGACTGGACCAAAACCCATCCACATAGAGCCGAACTTTTCTTTTGACATGAACTGAATATTTGAAAGTCGCATTTACCTTACGAAGATCTATTAAAGAGCTCTAGACCACCACGTACAAAACTATATGTGGTAATGAAATTTATCATATTAAAGATTTCTGAAAATTTGTTTGTCGTTTTTCAAAATTATTTTGTGTTTGAGAAATATCAAACAAACATGTTTTTTACATTCTTAAATAAATTTTTCATTTCTCATTTTTCTCAAACTACTCTTTCAAAAAGTCAAACAAACAACAATTTTCTTATTTCTAAACAAACCATATACAAACTCTATTATGATTTGATATAAAATAACTTATATCTTACATAACAAACATGATTAGACATAAAGTCTTACACATCTTACACCTACAACATAACTTTTCCATAAAAACATACACCTTTTTTATTTTCCAAACCACTCTCTCAAAACTCAAACAAACAACATTACGCAAATCGAGATTATTTCATAAACTTCCACTACTCTCCCAAATTACATTCTCAAACACCAAACAAACAGGCTCAATACATTTTAGGGTTTATTTTGTTAGATTTTGGCTCTTTTCACTAGATTTTGGTTTCGAAAAAAATAATTTAGGTTGTTTCGATAAATATTTGAAACCTCATTTGAATTGTGTTTGGAGAAAAAAATAGGTGATAATTGATATATTAATGTTTTTAATAGAAAAAAATGGGTTGTAGTTTTTAAATCAATATCTTTTATAAATTTAAAATTGAAACATTAATTTCGCGAAACCTATATTCAAACTTCATTTAGTCAGGTTTTAGCTCAATTTCATAAAACCGCGAGATTGAATCAGAACCTAGTCAAATAACACGCTAAGTGCATCTCTAATAGTTAGGGGGAGGGGGAGGGGGAGGGGGAGGGGGAGGGGGAGGTGGAATTTGGGAGGAAAAAAAAAAACTCTTCAATAGTGGGGGAAATGGAGAGGGGAGGGAAAGTGGGAAAGGGAGGGGGGAATAAAGGGCAAAGCCTTGCCCTTCTTCCTCCTCCCCCTCCCCCTCCCCCTCCCCCCCGTATTTTGACTTGCTGCAGCCAAGCAGGTGGCGCTTGTTCCAATTAAATTTTTTTTTTTTTCATTTTTTTATTCTTCTTTTATATATAGTAGGCAAAAATTTTATTTGTAAAATGTAGTAACAATTAAAAGTAGTATTTATCTAGTTATTCTTATTCATAAAATAATCAACCCAAATTATATTATTTTAAATTTTAGTTAATTTTATAATATTTAAATTATTTAAAAGAAAACCTTAATAAAAACAATTTTAAAAACCTTTAAAAAATCTCAATGATAAACCTTCTTACATTTAATTTTTTTCTTATAAATAATTTTAACTCAAATAATCATTTGTGGGTATAAGTAATTATGATTTTTTTTTAAATTAAAATATAACCTTTTATAAAAATACGATTTAATTTAACAAAATTATATATTAAGTTTTGCTTTTTATTGTAAATTGTAAATCTATTTTATTATTATTAATTATCACATCTCTATTTTTTTTTTTATTATTATTATTATTATGGTGAGAGTGATAGTGAAAAATAAAAATATAAATATGTCCCTAATTATTGAAGACAACTACCGATGGAGAGGGGAGGAGAAGTGGGAAGAGGACATATATGCCCCATCAACTGAAGATGACCTAAGCTTTGACCGGGAAACTCCATACCAGCCAGCTCGGATTGAGAATAAATATTTATCTTCAAGTCTGGAGTTTAAAGAGTGAAAGAAACCCCCAAAAAGCCCAGAAAAGACAAAAGCCTGCTAATGTACAAAGGCAACGTGTCGATAAGTAGTGAACTGTTTTACAACTGCATTGAACTTTAAGCTTTCGCCATCTTGTCTTTTGGAAATTTTCCGCCTAATTCCAAATGCATCTCTTCTCTTCACTCCACGTGTGTATGCGTCCTACACTCTATTCCTCTACCCTGTCACGTGTTTTAAACAAATTTTTTTTTTTAAATCGAACCGAAGAAAGATCGAGATTTTACGGGGTAGTGATTGGATTGCTTTGCCCATGTTAATTTGGATGACGTTATAATTATGTAATAAAAATATTTAACTTTTAAGATAAATATTATTTTATAATAATTTGAAATAAAGTCAATCCTATAAGATATGTAAAAAAAAAATGTAATTTTTAAATAATAGATTTGAATTAAAATCACAATATATTGGGGCGGGCTTGTGCGAGTTTGCAGTATTAACTTTATCAACTTCAATATATTTTTGTTATTTGATAATTAAATGCACAAGTTAATTATGACTTTATATTTTGTTATTATACTTTTTATAATAAACAAATTTGATAAATGTGTATTATCTTTGTAATGACATGAACAATGCATTTGTCTAACTTATTTTAAGTCTGTATTCTCAATATAAGGAACAAATATATTTTTTTTCACAAAAATTAATATAAAAATGAAAAAGAGTCTTGTCTTTCAAGTCTAAATTCTCAATATAAGGAACAAATATTTTTTTTTGCAAAAATTAATATAAAACTGAAAAAGAGCTTGTCTAACAATAAAAATGATAATATATATATATATATATATATATATATATATATGGGATTAATGCATTTTTGGTGCCACAACTATAGCCCACTGGCGTTTCTATCCCGTAACTTTTCGGGCTGGCACATTTGGTGCCATAACTTCAACATCAGTGGCAATTTTGGTGCCAATTGAGGCCCAAATTCAAAATTGGCCCGAAATTCCCCCATATGCGAGCCATGTGATTTAGTAATATATCAAAATTGACCATTCAACGTCTTTTTCAATAAAAAAAAAAATACCAAAATTTAAAATCCTAACTTTTCCTATAAAATTCACCAAACATTCTCTTAATTAAATTGTCACCCGCTTTCTTATTCTTCCCCAAATAAAAACATCCAAGTAGCATAGTTCTTGGTCGGTGGAAATTTTTTTTTCATGAAAAAGGTGTTGAATGGTCAAAATCCCCAATTTTCATGTCACATGGCCCGTAAATGGGGGAATTTGGGGCCAATTTCAAAATTGGGCCTCAATTGGCACCAAAATTGCCACTGATGTTGAAGTTGTGGCACCAAATGTGTCAGCCCAAAAAGTTACGGGGTAAAAATGCCAGTGGGCTATAGTTGTGGCACAAAAAATGCAATAATCCCATATATATATAGACCTTGATAATCAAAGTTGATGTTGGTGGTTGTCGCTAAAATGGAATTTAAATTAATGTGCGAATGAATTGTGCCAAGCAATGAAGTTCTTAGTGGATATGTTGGGTTTTGGGGGTCACTACAAAAAAAAAGGACATCGGCGACGAACTGATTTCAACGAAAATAAATTTGTCGCTATTAGTAACGGATTAATAACTGAATATCTACATAATTTCAAATAAAATTTGTTCATTCAGTGATAGCAATAAGTTACCAATGGAATATCACAAAAATATATTATTCATATTATTTCTTATTATTTGTATATTGTGGTCAAGTGCGGTGTTTGAATATATAAGCTCAAACCCCATTGCAACATGTGGTTTTCTTTCTTCAGCAACCCATTTATCCTTCAATCTGCAAGTTCCGGTGGGATTGGGTTGGGTCGATTGGTTGGGGCAGTTTGCCAATTTCATTGAACACCCCTTAACTTGTGTATCCTCGTTTTTTCGGTAGAGTTGACCATCGGGGTCAAAATAACCTAAGGGTAAAATAGGTAATTCATTTTCTTTGAAAATTGAAATTTGCAGATTGAATACGATTTTAAGGAAAATAGAAAATGAATTACATATTTTACCCCTTTTTTTACCTCAGTGTCAACTCTGTAGGTAAAAATGGGGGTGGGGGTGGGGGTGGGGAAGTTGCTGAGTTTTTCTTAATTTGAGTGTGTTAAGTGCTTCTATTTCTTGTGTTTCTGGTGTGCAAATTGCTAAGTCTTTCTTAATTTGAGGGTGCCAAGTGCTAATTTTATATTTCGAGGGTGCAAAATTTCAAAAATCCAAAAATAAAATTACTATTTTCTCCCTAAATTTTTTTGAGGGGTTCAATATATTGAGTTTTTCTGAATTCGAAAATGTTAAGTGTTAATTCTATGTTTTGATAGTACAAATTGCCAAAAACCCTTCGTCGGCGGTAAAGTAAAATGTTAATATATAAAATTTTGGTAATAATTGGACACACAGATCTTTTGCAAATCAGATATATGTAAATCCATCTAAGCATATGTGTTGTTTTGAAATTTTACTCCATGCAGAAATCAAGTTATTACGAGGTGATAGTATAACCGTAATCACAAACCCCATCTACTGCCCATTTATGTATTTATTGGTTTTCCAAATGTTTAATCTCTTTCGAAACGCGTTGGACACATAAAGTGAAAATCTCTCTCAATAGAAATTTGAACTTGAGTCTCTACTTTGTTATGACTAATTCATTCCACTAAACCAAATCACTTGTTGGTTACTGCCCATTTATATACATATCCTATTCATAATTAATGAACACGTATTCTACAGATGATACATACGCATGCATTGTGTGAAGTATTACGTATTAATTTAGGAGCACGTGTTTATTTTTCCGGTCAAAATATAGGGAAGCTGTGACGTATAAAGTTATGTATAAATAGGTACGTGGCACTGCAGCAAAGCATTTTGACTCCTAACAAAATAAGCTTGCCTACATTCAATACTTAATTGTTCCAATCTCCTTTTGTTGTTTTTTTTTTTCCTTTAAAAAATTACAAATTTGATACCATACAATATAATATTTTGTAATATTAATATTATTAAATACATAAATATACATTTAATATTATAATTTAAATAGTGGTTATAATGTTCATACTACTGTCAAATAATTAGACCGAAATGAATGAAATCGGTCACGTGCACTGCATTAATTTTTATCTCATCTTTCGGAGTGAAAATCATCATGTGATAACGTGAGAGAAACATTATAATTTTTCCTCCAAAATAAGAAATAAAATAATAATTTTTCATCCAAAAGTGAGAAAAATGTGATTATTTTACCTTCAAAAGATAAGATAATGACTATGTGCCGTGTACGTGGCCAATTTCATTCAACTATTTGACGATTGTATAAATATTACAATCAAACTTTAAATTATGATATTAAATACACATTATGTATTCAGTTGTACTAAAATTGAAAAGTGCATTATTATTCCTCCTTTTTTTTTTAAATAGTTTCCTCCTTTTGTTGTTTTGTAATCAACATTCATGCACTTAGCCTACAATAAAGGACTTGAACCTTTCACCATCGGATAAGGTCGGCCATTCAGATAGCGCCCAACATTCATTACGTGTCACATTTTAAACGGTGATTTCTTGAGCCGACTTTCTACAACTTTGTGGAAATTAATACCGTACTTATCTCTCTCCATTTTCTTATTCGAGTGCAAAAATACCCCATATAATTCATCCAATTAATAAAAATGCCCTGTTTTATTATTATTACAAAAATTCCTTTGTGATTGATTTTAATAAGTAGAGAACTACTTTTCTGCTTGAAATGACAATTATATCTCATCAGTAAAACACTCTCAGACTTAAAAAAGTTGGCGGTAATCTATGCGTTTAACTTTAAAATTGATAATAATATTTCTGTTCACTTATTAATTCGACAATAATTTCTCTATGATTTATGAAGAAATTCAAAATAGAAGTTTTTGGTAATTACTCCCTCAATTTTTTTTATTTTTCGTTTTGGAGAATTGCACACGAATTAAAAAATATCATAAAGAGCCACTTTTTTGAAGCAAAATTTCAAAATACCATTTTAATCGAATAATCTTAACATTAATTAGCATTAATGACAAATATTAATAAGAAGGGTAAAATTGATAAAAGAACTTTAGTTTTACATTGAAATCCTAAAACGACAAATAAAAAAAACAATTTTTTTTTTAACCAAAGCGACAAATAAAAAAATGAAGGAAATATAAAAAAATATAAAAAAACTTGTTTTGCTTATAAAAATAATATGGGGAGTTTCTGTCAATTAAGCAAAGTACATGGAATATTTTGCTTTTAACTCATTATTATTCTGTTGATCCGCCACTATAAATAACAACCAAGTCTTTCATTTGAAGAGAGAGAAATAAATAATCTTCCGATACCCAATTGATAAGGGAAGAAAAAAACAAAAAAAGAAAAGAAAAAGCAAAAAACAGATTTATAAACAAATATGGGCGTTCGAGAAATTGACCCGCTTTCACAATTGAGTTTGCCTCCTGGGTTTCGGTTCTATCCGACAGATGAGGAGCTTTTGGTGCAATACCTTTGCAAAAAAGTTGCAGGGCATCATTTTTCAATGCAAATAATTGGAGATATTAATTTGTACAAGTTTGATCCATGGGATCTTCCCAGTAAGTTTAATCTTATTTAGCATTGACCATTAATTAATTGAGCTAAATAATGCAGAACATGTCTTGTGCTTTGCTTAACTGTAAAAATTTCACTATATAATTTTTATTTAGAGAAACCCCCTTGTGTTCTATTTTTATTAGCAAGAAAACGAAATTGAAATTCCTTCAAAAATTATAGGGGTGTCGGAAAGATTTTTACCAATTTTTCAATTGAATAGGGGGGATATTGTCAATTTTTAAAGTTTACATGTGGTTACTGACATTTTTAAGGTAAAGAGGGTGTATTTGCATCTCTTGGTTGAAATATCTAGTGGTATAATTGAGTCTAGTTTGTTTAAGCTTGCTTTGAATTTTATTAATTTAATTTAATTTTTTTAACTTAGTTTGATTGTTAAATAATTTTAATTCAAATGATTTTTTTATCGAACGAGCTCGAGTTATATCGAATAGTTTGATATTTTACGATGTATTTTATTAATTTTTAGCTTGTCGAGTCGAGCTCGAGCTTTAAAAGTGGTCGAACGAAAAATAATATTCAAGCTTATTTAATTTGTGTGACGAACTGAGATCAAACGAGTTTGAGTCGAGTATTGATTAACTTGATTTGATTTCCTGTTCTAAGAATATCATTGTCATTTGGGTGTGAAAGAATTTTTTTGCTAATAAAAAATAAGTACAAGAGATTTTTGCTAGTAAATATAATATAGAGGTTTTTTGATAGTCAAACAAAGCATAGGGCTATTTTGAATTTCACTCTTAATTAATTCCTCTCAATTTTAATAATTAATTTTGTGTTTTTCAATTAATGTGTTTTTTAATGCAAAGCTTTATTTTAATTCCTCTCAATTTTAATAATTAATTTTGTGTTTTTCGATTAATGTTTTTTGAAGGCAAAGCTTTATTTGGAGAAAAAGAATGGTATTTTTTCACTCCAAGAGATAGAAAATACCCAAATGGGTCTCGGCCAAACAGAGTAGCTGGGTCTGGATATTGGAAAGCAACTGGGACAGACAAAATTATTACAACTGAAGGAAGAAAAGTTGGTATAAAGAAAGCTCTTGTTTTTTACATTGGTAAAGCGCCTAAAGGAACCAAAACCAATTGGATTATGCATGAATATCGACTCTCTCAACCATCCTCACAAAATGGCAGCTCTAGGGTGAGAACTTAATTTTTTCTATATTAAGGCAAAATTTAAAAAAAACGTCCTTTAATTTTAAATTATTTTAATAAATAATCATTTAGCTATAGTGAACACGCACCATATTTCAGTTTTAATATTACATTATTTTCAAAAATAATCATTTAACTATAATGAACACACATTTAGTTTTTTAACTTTCACTATATTTCAGTTTTAATATTACGCATAACAAATTGTGTCCTCCAAGTTTCAGTAAGTTTCAATTTTCGTTATGCAAGTACAATTTTGTCCTATTATCGGAGATTTTGTTTTGTAATAGCAGGACAATAAATGAAACTTATTGAAAGTGAGAGGACGGAATTTGTTATGCATATGACTAAAATTATATTGTGTGAAAGTTAAAGGACTATAAATGTGTATACAGTATAGCGAAAAGACTATTTTTGAAAGTATCTCAAAGTTACGGGATTATTTTTAAAAATTTGCCTTTATATTAATAATAAGTTAGTGTTTTATTTGTTCCGTTGTTAACCTTAATTTTTTTATCTTATGCTTAGTTGGACGATTGGGTTTTATGCCGAATCTATAAGAAGAATTCAAGTGGACAAAAGCCTTCCATCTCCATTTCTAGTAGGCAGAGCAAAGAGTATAGCCATGGCTCATCGTCCTCGTGTTCGTCTCAATACGACAACATGTTAGAATCTTTACCGGAAATCGATCACCGTTTCTTTTCTTTACCGAGGATAAATTCTCTAAAGAATTTTCAACAAGAAGATCAGAAACTCAATCTAATTCAGAGTTTGGGCTCGGGAGATTTCGATTGGGCCACATTAGCTGGGCTAAGCCAATTGCCCGAAATACAAGCCCAACATGGTCTGGCTCCGCAGCCGAATGTGGTGGACGATGAAGTACAAAGTGGGCTCAGAACTAAGCAAATCGCAAACTTGGCTTTATATCCTCAGAACGCTAAGGGCTATTATAGTAACTCGTTGGACCCATTTGGTGTTCGGTACTAGACTCGATCTCGTCATTTGGGGTTTAGGCAGTGATGTGAAACAACATTAATTGGTTAGGCCGATTAATTGTGTAAATACATACATGGAAATTCTTTGGCCAACATTTTGAGTACTTCAATTGATACATTGCAAAGAAAGTACAATATTGTTATGAAATTTAGGAGTGTTGGCCCATTAATTTATGAAGATTTAGGAGTGTTGGCCATTAATTTTGTACTCGTTAGGTATTTGCATATGCACAATAAAAGGTGTAATTAATTAATTATCCAGCCTAGTTAGGAATATGATGTAACTTATACAAAAAGAGTTCGGCGTAGACTATCTTTTTGGCCTATCGGTTCTGTAATAATTTGATATTTGCCCAACTCTAGCCATAATAAAAAGGGATAATTCACTCATTTTCTGATGTTTGTTGTAATTACATAAATCAGGTTTCGTTAATTACAAAGTTCCTCTTCCATATATAATGGCGTTCTCATTAAACCATATTTTAATAATACACAAAAAAAATGTCAAAATTTTAACTAAATTCTAAAATGTCAATTTATATTCAGATTTTATGGATTTTACTATATCTACAAAATAAAAATATTTTATATTGAAAAATTATATTAAAAAAATAGTAATTTAAATGTTTTGCTGATTTATTTTGAATTTACAGATGCACATCTTAAGATTTAATACCAATTATTAATACACATCCTTAGGTTCTGCCCATTGCATGTTTAATAGTATAAAGAAAGGACGTTTCCTCAAATTTTTTGGTTTAGTCAAAGGCTAACTTTAATGAAAGTTCATCAAGGACACAATGAGCATGTTTCTTAGAACACAAGTTTCACGGGGATGAATGAGTGGCGAAGCTCTGGCGCCCACAGAAAATTTTGGAATAATATATTAATATTTAATAGTATTATGTGTTCTAATGACAATCAGATCCAATTAGCCAATTCTGGCATGAGGGCATGTGTTTGAAACCCATGTTGAAACTTTTGCCGGTGAGAATCCTCTATACCACTATTAGTGTACCATACTTGTGTACCACTAATAAGTAATTGCCACATGCATGTGGCAATTACTTATTAGTGGTACACAAGTATGGTACACTAATAGTGGTATAGAGGATCCTCACCGAACTTTTCCTCGTTTTATATAGTTTTTTTTTTTTTTTTTTTCAATTATGCAGTTATATTGATTTTCTTCATCAATAAAAAATGGTTTTAGACTTTAGTATTAATTTTGGTACCTTTATAGCTTAAATAATTGAATTTATGTTTTAAAATGTTTTCGTGCTTTATTAATTCCTCAATTTTCTGAACCGTTTATTTGGTGGACTCTTAAAAGTAGATAGTATATGTTTTCATCTTTTGTTGCAAAAAAAATTGCTACTTATTTTTTTTTATCTTTTGTTGGATAAAATTATAGTATTACTTTATCTTAAGTTAACTTTTATCATTTTATCAGAACATCAAAAAACTATCGAGTTTGTCGCCCCCTACCATATTGGTCTAGCCCCGCCACATGAAATGAAGGGAATGTATCCATAAGATGAACTTAAAGTTTCTTCATGATTATTAAAATCTTAGGAAAGTTTTTGTATTTACATCAAACCTCAATGGAGATAAATAGTCCTTTAAAATGAGTCTGAGAATATCTCCAACCCAAATGTTTTATTTTAAAACACACATTTGATGTTGTCAGTTTTCAAAATTTTGTTTAAAATAAATAAATAAAAAAAAAAAAAGTGAACCATATGAACTTCATAATTTTTTTTTTTAAATTTTTTGGACAATATAAATCACATCCCGATTTCTTATTTTTGCATTCAGCCACCCAAGAGTTTTTAAGTATTTCACTAAACCCCATAATTACATTTATACCTCTAGAATCCAATAAAATATTTACCAGGGTGCAACGTGCATTCACTTATCACTTTTAGCGGCACAGTCATGTTTTTTAAATTGGGGGGGAGGGTGGGATGAGCTAAATTTTAAAAAATGTGGGGGGTGATGATGTGCAACAAATCCAAATTGGTGTAGAGAGTAGTATAGAATTAGCTTAGATTTTACAAATTGAAGAAGGAAGAAAACCCAATCTCAATTGGGAGGAAATCCACCATTGCCTTAAGCAATAAGCATCTATCATCATCTACTGGTTGTATTTTGTTTCTCTTGTTAAAATTCACATTTCTAGGGGTTGCAATTTCATATCAATGGACATTACGTTTATGTGTATGAAGTTAAATATCTTAGATCTACGTGTGGCTAAATATCTTAAATCTAGACATTTCGGAACCTTTGATGATGTGATTATGCATTAAGCGGGATTGTTTTTGTAATTGTTCTTTAATCTTACTTAATTGGTATTGCTTTAATTCATTTAAATTAGATTGATCACCTGATCGAGCGTTTTGCATCTCTTTATAAATTCGAAAGAGTAAATTAGAGATTACGATGAAGGTTAATTAGTGAGTTAATTGGGATAGGAAATTATAGCTATAATTTCTCATACTAGTATGTTGGTGTCGTGTTGTGAATCAATTGTCTTTTGCGTTCTCTAGGAATAGGTGTGCATTGGGTTAATTTGATAGATCCTATGCAATACAGAAGATACGTAGGATTAAAATGAATCCAAGAGTAGTAATTATTTTAGCACAAGTTAGTTGAATCCCCCGATTTTTTTTTTTTTTTTTTTTTTTTTGAGACAGTTATATATTACATTAATCATTATATCTAGCATTAGAAACTCTACTCGAATATATTTCTATTATTATCAAAGTAGAAAGATAAATAAACCACCAATACTAATATTAAACTAGAGAAATATACACATTAGTGGGGATCGAACCATTGATCTCTTGGTCATGGAGTCTCATCTTCACCACCAGGCTAGTTGAATCCCCCGATCTATAGCTTAATCTGATTTTACTGTATTTCGTAAGAACACGTAAAAACAGTAAATAAAGAGATGTAAGATAACAATATGGATGAATCGTACTTATTTATGTAATATCGATCACAATTACAATGTAGTATGTCTGGCCAAGCTACTAAGGATGGGGCAAGACAAAAAATTACAAAAATGAGCTAGAGTACCGATCTAAAGACGTAGGATTTTCTCTGGAATGTCAAAAGTCCCTTACATCATTAATTATTCTAGTATTTATAGCCTAACACATGTCTTCATAGTAGAGCCCTAGGGCCCATAGGAGTGTGTACGGTCCACAAACTGGTCAGATGTTCCTGGTCGGACTTGCAGATCGGATAGTCAACTCATGCTTCATGCGTAAGAGAGTTAAAGGTAATTCTTCTGTTCTTCGTCGATGAGATTGGAGATCATGGAAGAGAATTGGATCGACCTTGGGCAGGTCGACGAACTCGATCTAGCAAGATACAGAATAGCCCTCATCAGTACTCCCCCATTTTTCGAGCACAAGTGTAACTGTAGCTCGGAGAAGTAAAATTAAGCCTTTGAACAACTTCCTATTGTATATCGGACATTCCCCGTTAAAAATCTAATTCAGAAAAACCCGTTGGGATAAAAACTGATCTAGGGAAAAAGAGTACATATCCGTCGAGATATACAGATCATGAAAGTAGATATGCCATAAGCCAACAGGTGCATATGGTTTTATAACTTCTTCAAGGGCTGTATTTGTAATTTTCGTAGGCGGAAAAATGAAACGTCGCCTATAAGCCAAGGGCTGAAACGTCATTACCTTTTATCCATATAAATAGGGAAAGTCGATAAAGTCTTCTTTACCATTACCATAACAACAACGAGATCGGAGCAGTTAAAGTTTCTTAAGTCGATAATCACGTGAAGATTTTACTTCTTCGAACTCTTTTATCCCAAAATGTCGACCTCCGAGACAAATCTTGATCTCATCATCCAAAATGAAGTCGAGAATGAACAAAACCTTGGAGTAACCAGAGAGGATCCAGAAAACTCGAACTCCAATCACGAGGAGATCGAGGAAGGTGTGGCTGCGGAGGAAGTTAAAATAAACAGAGAAAGGAAATTAGACTTACTCGAAGTTTACACTGTCGATCTTGTTGCGAAAACTTCGAAGAAAACCAACCATCAAAAGACGCCTCTAGAGGTCGATGAGATCCAAACTCGTTACCCAGATACGCAAGAAAAACAGGCCGAGCTGCAAAGAAAATATGGGAAATATTTCCCACCTGGTTTCTAGATCATTATCTCAAAACCCACGGAAAGGGTTACATCTCCACCAGAGGGTCATCGACCTTTCCCTCTTTTCCTTGATCTTAATCTATGGAAGAACCATTTTGATTGACTTTTGAACTTATCATCCTTACGTAAAAACCTCTAAGATTATTTTCCTTTAGAGAGAATTCATTCCTCTTCTTCCATCTCTCGGGCCTTTTGGGGCCTTTCAACGAGATGTACTAACTTCCCATTTAAGGGAGACTTCATGTTTGCCTTCAAGAAAATTTGGGCTTGAGAACCATCCTTAACTCATTGGTGAAACCTAAACTTCTGAAAAAGACAGATTGGTGAAACCTATCACCATCTCTTTCGAAGTGTAACTTCGAAAAGATAACCAGTGAAATATTTGTAAGGAGATGAGTCCTTGCTTGGACTCGAGAATAATTCTCAAATTTTGAAGTCATTCAAATTTGGTTTAAGTTCAGTTAATTTATTTGATTCAAGTATGATGACAAAGATAAAAAAAAAAAAAAAAAAAAAAAAATACGCGGCAAATTAATATCAATGCATAATTTACAAACATTGTTTTCATTTGTAAATTACTCCCACTATTTTTATCGAATACTTATGCCCCCACATAAGGTTTGGGAAATAAAAATTTCCTAATGTGCTCAAGACCCAAATGCAATCGTTCAGTACCCACGATTCGTTGGCCATACCAATTGATCCACTTGGTGGGCGAACACGTTGCCGGTTAACCCTCACAGCTAACCCTTGAGTTCATTTAGCCTCGGTTTTCGATATGGACCCACGACTCGTGAGACATCCATACTTACTCACGTTAAATCATGTCCAATACTCGTGAAGAAAAATAGTTCAATCCTAGACGCCCCACGACTCATGAGATAGTGCCTAGAACCTTGATATCCGCTCACTTGGCACTAAATTATGCATCGAGGCAATAAACATCTTCCTATACCTCAACCCATGACTCGTGAGACATTGAGATATATTCGTACAATATGTCTAAGACCTAGTAATTGGATAAGCTCGGACCATACACACCATTCTATGCGCCATTTTTTGATTTAATATTATAATTGAATTTTTAGGTTCAATTGGAGATTTTATGAAAAGTTCAAGTGCGAGGTCTCATCAGATTATCAATTATTTTGTTTACGTTTTCTATCCTAAGCATGCATCTCATACATCAAAGAATAATTACGAAAAAGTAAACATTCATTACCTAGCATTGCAAATACGATTTATCGATTGCCCATCCTATGTGATCCATCACGAGCCACGTGATGGACCAATTGGTCAGTCTAGGGTGAAAATTAAATGACCTAATCTATTACATTTTCAGTCCCATGCATACATGGGCCTTCACTTATAATGTCCACCATCTTTCAGAATTGGGCCTCCATGTCCTCCAAGGTAATGGGCCTCCATGTTGATCTCCAAAGTCTTCATGAGGTCTTTCAGGCTCCAAGCCTAATCGAAGTCTAACTTAAGACCCTATTCTATTACATTTTAATTCAACAAAGAAGGGGCACCAATCATACCCATTTAATTACAACCCATAATGAAAAAACCAATAATAAACTACACAGGGTTTAAGGGCAATTCGATCAATTAACATATTCAAGCAAGAACATGCATAAATTCACATAAGGGCAATACTATAAATTTACCGGATTCTTTAAATTTTAATTCGAAAAATTATTCATATAATTAATTTTGAGTTGTCCAATATTAAAAGGACTATTATGCTCTTGCTTGAGCACCAAGAAATCTAATCTTGCAAATTAATTAAGATAGAAACAAAATCCAATTAGTTATCTATCCTTATTTGAAACTCTTAGTTTTCTTGTTTAATAAGAGGGGTGTTAAGGGGACTTCTTATATGACAACATATACAAATATCATTTCATTTTTGAAAGAAAACATAATGTAAATGCTTTTTATATTCAACTAACACAACATAAAATTGTTAAAAGAACTGGACAAATTAAATTATGTATTGGAATCTTTTCTAGCTTGTTCAATTATGCATGCCATTTTAAAACTTTAAAATACAGTAAAGTTACTATATCCAACCCAAACTATTAAACAAGGGCAACAATTCTTCCAAGTTCCAATAAATTTAATCTTCGATTATTAAATAAGACCATAATTTTGTGATCCTAAATTCCTAATCAGCAAACACTCTACAAATTCAACTAGTAGAAATTTTGATTCAAATCTTTGTACAGGACATGGAACAAGACAAAACACTATCAGCAAGTTGTTTAATAAGGTTAGGCATGTTAACAATGAAATCAACATGTTACATTTTCTAAAACATCAATAGGTTTTCATAATATTATACAACAAACACTTTAAGTAATAAACAAGTTAACAAACAGGCTGGTACAATTCCTTCCATAATTATATCTCATATTTAAATAAAAAAATCTAGAAACAGCCAGAGGTTTACCTTAATATAAATTGTCCATACTTGAGGTTCTGCTTCTATCATTTTGTTTGAGTTGTTATACCCAAATCCACTACCATTTTTTAGCATATCTCTGAGCAATGCAAGATGCTTCTTCAAAGTCCTTACACGATTCTTCACATGGGTTGGATCACAAACAATGTTAAACTTATCAGACACCGCTCTTGATGTATAGTTCTATAGTAAGCTTTAGTAAAAGTTCATCCAATCTTTTGTCCTTTGAGATTTTGCTCCATTAGTGAATCAACTAAGCAATCATCCATGGCATCATTCCATTTCAAATTTCTCTTTGTATCGTCTTGATCAACATTATACTATACATAAAAAGCTTATTATAAAATAGGTATTCAATCTCTTATACCAATCACAATAATAGAATGATATCATACAAAATCACATCTATCAAGAGAAG
This sequence comes from Penstemon newberryi var. newberryi, assembly GCA_030819805.1. Lineage (NCBI taxonomy): Eukaryota > Viridiplantae > Streptophyta > Magnoliopsida > Lamiales > Plantaginaceae > Penstemon > Penstemon newberryi. The sequence continues at coordinate 21,765,427 of JAUALY010000005.1, read as the reverse complement.
TTATATGAAAACTAAAAATTGCTAATCAATGCAATTCAATAATAAAAGTATTCATAACAATTCAATTTGAGACACCAAGTCAATATAAGAAAGACAACTAAAGTTGATAAAACTTCATCAAATCTATTAAAATCGATGACGTATATTATAATTTCTCCACATATCAAGTGCAATATGTTCTCTTAAAAGTTCTCCTTCCCTACACTCATCAACTAAGCTAATTGGATAAATTTCAACCGTTCTTCTCGCCAATTCTTTATCAACCTCTGCAATAAGCTTTTTATCAAGATTGACACCCATAAGGTAATTGTGAAGGATGCAACTTGCCAATATGATGTGAGCAAGAGTATCAACACTAAAATGAGCTTATGTCCCACTTCTCAAATTGAAAATCTTTTTTTCAAAACTCCAAAAGATCGGTTAATTGCATTTCTTAGCTTTGCATGCCGCATGTTGAAAAGTTCTTGAAGATTTTCTGGTTCATGAACACTATACTCTTTAAGATGATAGCGAGTACTACGAAAAGGAGTAAGAAACCCGGTTTTTAACTGAAAACCAGCATCTAAAAGATAATATTTACCCTAGAGATACAAAAGTTATTAATGAGTAATAGAAAAGAAAAAAAATTAACAATTCGTTAAGGACTTCTATTTAAATTGGTCAAATTTCTAACCTTGAGGAACATTTAAATGGTCAATTTTTCCAGGCATCATTTGAAATCCTAGAATCTGAAGTTGATTCTTCCCATCCAGGAAGCACAAACGTAAACATCAAGTCAAAAGTGCATGCAACTAATACATTTTGAGTTGGGTGACACTTGCGCCCACGATATCTTGGTGCATCTGTATTTGATACTTTAACACGCATATGAGTACCATCAGTTACACCTACACAATCCTGTAATTAACTCGTTAATGTAATTAATATCAACCGAATTATGGAAAATTTTCAATTATTTATCTAGTTTACCTTGAAGTATGGCTAAAAATTTTGGTTGTCTTTAATTTGTGTAGGGCACTCATCTCCATTTGGTTGTTTTAAGAATATATCCTCCAAAGATATAATTGCTCGAAGCATTTGATGAAAATGTCGACTAATTGTCTCACTAGAACGTCAAAACTTGAATTTAATTATCCTATACTTTAGGTTATGCCCAGTTATGTAGAAAAACTTTGCCACTTGCTCTTCTACGCTACTACGTGCGGTATCTCTAAGAATACCCCTTCCTTTAAGTATGTACATGAGATTCGTAAAAGCATTTTTTCCCATGCGTAATTGTTTACGACAATCCTCTTCTTTATTTTTTGTGAGTCACGTTACTATACTATGTCTTTCATAATCCGACTCTTCCAAGCTAGAGTCATTTTCATAATTTGAACCTCTTATCAATGAACAAAGAAAGGCAGCATAAGCTACATCAGTAACTACACAAGTACCAGCCCATTTTCTTAAGTTTTCATGGTGATCATGGTCGTCCTTCTATGAAAAGAACCACATCAAGTAAGAGAAAATGTGTAATAACAACCAAATTGATACTTCTATTAGTAGCTATAGACATAAAAAAGAAACCTACTAAATGTATGTTAAACTCTATTAGAATTCCCAAGCACTTAAAACTCACTAAACACCGTGGAACTAAAACCCTATACATAAATCAAGTTATACCATGGGGGCAGAGCATAGTTAAATTAAGAACAAGTTAACAACATCAACCCATAGCACTAGCAGACAAGAAAACTCAAAATAAATTGTATGTTTGTGTTAATTTTGCCAAGAAATACACACACAAAATAATCTCAGAGTATCTATTTAAACAAGTCATTAACTCAAAAAGAAGAGATGATTTAGAACTATACCCTTTCAGTTACTTCAATTTCATCATCGTCAATCTCATCCAATCTATTAAAACTTTCATCTAAATCTCTATTTCTCTGAGAGTTCATGATTGGGTGCCCTAAATTCGAAGTCTGACCTCGACGAATTGGTGCTTTCCGACCGCTTGAGAAGTTCATCGGTGGCAATCGAGGATTCACATTCAGACGAGGAGAAGTTCTAAGGGAAATTAAACCTGATACTAGTTTGGACGCCATGGACGAGAGAGTTTTGATGAGAGAAGAGAGTGGGAGAAGAGATAGTGGAACTGGGGGGAGAGAGAGAGAGAATAGAGAGATAGTGTCTTTTTCTTTCCAAGGGTTTTCCACTTTTCCTCAAAAAATTTGGGGAAATTGTATTTCCTTACTTTAGCGTTTTTTTTAACTCAAGTTTTCATGTAAAACATTTTCTGACTAAAATACCCTACTAGCAAACAGGTAAAATATTTTAATGATTTTCACTCATTTTACTCAGTGATTTCCCCAAACCAAACACAACCTGACTTTTCTATTAATCTAATTTCAGTAAAGACCTATCATCAAACACTCGACCGAATTCCTCCCAAATTAGCATCTTATTTATGATTGAAGGTGAAAGTTCCATCTTTATAACTGAACTTTGTTCAGAGGAAAAAGTTTGTGTTTATGATTCATTTTGTGTATTCTATATGTTTCGCCTTTCACAATTTCTTTTCCTTTGAACCATCACAAGTTGGAAGTTTTGTCGCAACAAAATTTGTTAAAGAAGAGCCTAGAAAGGTCATTATATGAAGTACTCAGTTGAAAGTTTTGTCGCAACAAAGGTTAATAAAGATGGGCCTATAGTTCATTTTCATAGTTTTGTTAATTTTATTTCATAGTTTTGCATCAAATTTAGTCACTTTTTGTTAAAAATATTAGGATTGTAAATTGTAAACGAGATAATTTGAGTCTAACAATGCATTGTTGAAATTTAATTGCAATTATCTATTATACATTAATTTTGTTTGGTAATTATGCCAGATAAGTTTGGAAACTATTCCAAACTACTAATTCAACCAAAATTGAGATTGTACTTTTGTTTATATATATAATTCTCATCAACCAAGAATATTAATATATCTCTTTTTTATATATGTTGTACCAAAAAAAAATTCAGATATATGATTCAATTAGTTGACACTATAATTAATGAGTTTTTGTTTTTCTTAACTTCTACCTTAATGTTTAGATATTGGTGTATGCTCAATATAGAATTTAATACTCCCATTTATTAATACTCGATTGTTGTTATAAAATATAAATGTCTTATTGTTAGCTTTATGAAGAACCTATTTGATCTATGTTTTACTTTTATTTTCTATTGTCCGAATTTAAGCAAGTCGAGGAAGAAGGGTGTTTTGATAAATAAGCAAAAATTTGACAATTCATAAAGTCGAGTCAATAGATTAACTAAAGAATACATAGAAGAAATTTAAAACTTTAGTCTATACATTTTACAACTTGAAATATAAAATATAAAATAAAGAAAAATAATTGAGTAGAATTAAAACAAGTATATTTCTTAAAAAAAAAAAAACAAGTAGATAATTGATTAGAGCTTATTAATCAATTATGAAGAGTAATAGTATACTATAAAATCGACCATGTCGGTGAGAGAGAAAATGAATACACGATGATATGAAAATTGAGAGTTTTACAATTTTGGAAACGACAAGTAATAGTTTGAGGCAACAAAATATTGCACATTCTATAGTTGGTAAGAGGTAAATTTTATATTTTTTTTACAGCCATTTTGATTGCCAAGAAAAAGTTAACTACTTATTTTCAAGAATGTCAATTGGGTTATATTGATAAATCCTGGTTGATTATATTCAATATCAAAATTTCGTGGTATGTATTCCATTTACATTCTCACCTTTTGTTATATTTTTCTTTTCCATTTTTTATGTCCAAATGATTTTATTATTATGTGTCACGGAGTCAAAACTCATCTAATTATAGTTTTTGGTGTTTAAAAGTTTAAAAGTAAGAATCATACTTTGATACATTAATATCTCCATCAACTAATTTTATTATTTAATTTGCCTCTCAATTTTTAGTTTATACCAGCATTGTATTTGTGATTAATCATAATTACGTTGAATATAATAGGAAAAAACACCATTCATGAATTCATTGTATGCAAAATAAAGAAATTTTGTATATTTATCACCATTCATTTATTTCAATTTAAATCTATAATTTTTGTGCCTTAAAAAATAAAGGTCGCAAGGGTATGGTAGTTAATCTAATACCTCTGGGTCATGGTAGTTTGGGTAAGTTCTCATAGTTGGAGTTTGATCATGTAATTATATTAAATTATAGAGGTGGTTTGAGAATTTAAAATAGTTTAGTATAAGGGAGATTACTGGCTATTTTTTTTTTTTCTTTTTTCTGACGACATAAACATGTGCCATAGGATTAACGTCGTAAGAGAATATCCAATACTTACGGGGTAGTTTGAGTAATTTTCAAACTTAAACGGTGTCAATTATTCATACTAAATATGAGGGATAGTTTGAACAATACTCTCTTGATATTATTGAGATAACATGATGCATTGTTAATCAACCAAAATTCATATCCCATAAAGAAAAAAAATATATGAAACATTTATTTTGATTAAATAAATATAGCACTATAAAAAGGTATTCAAGTTGTATATCACATACATGAAAGATGTAGTCATGAAAATACGACGTAATTATTCTTATATATAGCACGGGAATAAGCTAGTATATATATATATATATATATATATATATATATATATATATATATGAGAATGATCTTTTACTCAAATTGGATCAAATTCTCTTTTTCTAAAATTTTGAATTATTTTTAATCATAAAATAGTGTAATTAGTTAGTTGGCAAGTAAACATTTATGGTAAATCCAATTGTTTATTTCCGAAATTTTGAATTGTTTTAATAATGATTTATGTCCCTTTATATAAAAGTAAATTATTCTTAATTTATCATTAATTATTCTTAATTTTTTATTAAATCTTATATATATTCATTATATATTTGAAGGGTTGTTTTTGACCCAATTACCAAATTTGACCAAAATATTAATTTTCTAGAATTAAGAATTTTTTTATAAAAAAATCTTATTGGTCAAGGAATGTAATTAGTCCTATATATAATATCCACAAAATTTGGGAACTTAATTATTCCATAAAACATGCTACAATTATAGAGAAATGTCAATTTAAGGAACATAATTATCCCTTAAATTTATTCTTAAATTTTTAATTTGATACCAATAATATATAGAGATTGGTTGCATCAGATTTTCTCTCATAGCTAATTCAAAATTTCTCATTTTATTTTCAATTTTGTGAGTGGTGTTTTTTTTTATTTTAATTCTTTTGCATCATTTTTATTTAACATACTATGTTGTAGATGAATTTTATAAATACCCATATTTCACTATTTCTTGTGGAATTAAGTTCACTTATCCTTTTTTCGTTTTTTGTTTTTCGCGTTTGAACTAATTTGATGATAGATTATTTTATTTTGATTTTATATTATTCCTTTTGAATTTTCAGATTTTTTGTTATATGTACATTTGTCATTAATGTTTTCGTTATAGAAACAATTTCATCATCTCTCCTTTTGATTTAATTTGATGATATTTCTTTTGATTTTAGATATATATTATTTCATTTTGAATATTCATAACTTTTGTTTTATTATTTTGCATTTTTCATTATTTTTTTTATAGATTTAATTATGGATTTCATATTTCGATTTAATGTGATTATAGATTGATTTATATTGATTTTAGATTATTTCATTTTTATGTTTGCATTTGGAATTTATTTTGTTATAGATTTGATTTTCTTCTCCCTTTTGGGTTTCATCTTTTGATTTAATGTGATTATAAATTGATTTATTTTGATTATAGATTATTTCATTTTTTTATTTTAAAAAGTTTTTTTTTTTTAGTATTTTGCATTTGTCATACATCTGTCTATACAAACAAATATTTGAAGATAATGTTGACTCCAATTAGTATTCTTTTTCTGGATCTTAATTTCTCAGAATTTTGATTTTCTTAGCATAGAGAGATTATTTATTAATTAAATATTTTTACTAGCTATACTACTCATGTTTTCCTAATTATTTAAAATTCATTTTTATTTAATTCATTTAAATTTTAGCTTCTGTTGAATAATTTGTGATTCAAATAAAATAAAATTACTTATTTATTCTTTATTATATAATTGGTGGGACTAAAATTATTTGATAGGTCATATCACACCATATAAAAGCCTACATCTGAATTGGGTTTCAGACTTCAAACGTTTTCTCCTCTTTATGAATTGGTTTCGCATTTAAAAGCGAAAAGTTCTCTTTGAAAATGTGTCTCTTCAAATTGGAACGTTAATGGCATTTTGAGTTTGAGATTTCCTCTATAAATACCAATCTTTCTCCCCAATTCAAAACACAGAAAAATACTCTGCCTCTTTCTTTCAAAAGATTAAATAATGCTATTTATCTTCCTAAAAGCAAAAATTATAGCAAAGATTTTCAAAGATTATTTCAGAAAGTTTTGGGTTATAGTTTGTGAAATAAGGCGATTGTGGGCTATTCGAGTTCGTGGGATTCTCTTGTTCGAGTGCACGTCAAGGAGCCCTGAAGGTTCGTTGTATCTTGAAAATAGACATCGATTTAGTTTGCACCAGGACAGCGGCAAATTCTATTCTAAAGGTAGTGTGTTGTACGCTTCGAACCGCATTTTTTCCATTACATCCCTCTTATAATTATTATCATCATCTAAAGTAAACTGAAAGCTTTGGTGTTGTGATTGTGTGAATTTGTTGATTTTATGTTTCTGGAACTAACAATTTTAAAATAGATATATTGCCTATTAAATGCGTTATTGGTTAACTTCCTTAGGGTTGTTTTCAGCAATTACTAATCCTAGTACATCTCAAGAAAAAACTAATAATTGTTATACATCTAGTGAGTCAATAGATAAAGTGACATGGTCGTATACTTTCTGCCTTGTCAAATGTCTTATATGACATTTATCACTCTACTGATACGGCTAAGGAACTTTGGGATGCACTAGAAATAAAATATGGTAAAGAGGATGAAGGTCTAGATAACTATGTGATTGGAAGATACTTAAGCTTTAAAATGAATGATGACAAATCAATTGTACAACAAACTCAAGATCTCCAAGTTATCTATGAAGAATTATGCCAAAGGAATATTAAGGTTGATGAAAAGTTTCTCATTCATACTATAATTGAAAAAATTCCTCCTTCATGGCAATCCGTTGCCATTTCACTTAGGCATAAACGTGAAGCCATGAGTCTTGATAATTTGATGGTTTCTCTTCAAATAGATGAAAGACAAAAAGAAAAGGAAAAATTTGCACGTAGTGATTTCAATAGTGCTAATCTTATTGAGGGAAACAAGAGAAATAACTCCAAGAAGAAAGGAAATAAAAAGTACAATGATAACCTAAAATCTAAAGGTTGTATTAATGAAAATAATAATAAGAGGGGATGCTTTGTTTGCGGAAAACCCGGGCATTTTGCGAGGCATTGTAGGCATCGCAAAGACAAGAATATGAAAGCACAAGAAGGATCATTTAAACAAGCTAATGTAGTTGTTGCCGGTACCAATGATGGAACCGATGAGAGGTTAGTAATTTCAAATTCTGAAATTAATCTAGCTTGTGAATCAATTGATTGGTGGATTGACACCGGTGTTAATATTCATGTTTGTGCTGATAGATCTTTATTTTCGATTTACCAGGTTACAAACGAGAAGTCCATGAAAATGGGAAATGCTACACTGCTGCAAAGATTATTGGAGAAGGAAGAATTGATTTACAATTGAGTTCGGAAAATACCCTATCTCTACATAACGTGCAACATGTGCCCAATATTAGAATTTCTTTTATGAGTGGATCCTTTCTTATAAAACATGTTGACTTTCATACAATAAAGAGAATGATGAATTTAGATTTAATACCTAAATCTGAAATTAATTTTCATGACAAATGTGTGATTTGTGTACAATCTAAACTTCCTAGAAAACCTTTTAGTTCAGTAGATCACAAAGCAAGTAAGACACTACAATTAATCCATAGTGATGTTTGTGATTTTAACTTTATTCTAGAAATAGAAACAGGTACTTTGTTACCTTTATAGAAGACTTTTCAAGATATTGTTATGTATATGCAATTAGAACCGAAGGTGAAGTGTCAAATATGTTTAAAACATATAAGAATGAAGTTGAAAATTAACAAGTAAGAAATTCTCCCATCTTATCAAGATGAGTCGATAGATCATTTTCTTAGTACTAACCATCCGCGTACATGATCATACGTACCCAAAGTAGTCACACAACAATGAGGCTACGTGATCAGCTCTTAAATCAAAGTACGTATGCTCGTGTACCGAATTCAGGTGAATTGATCTTGTGAACCTCACCTCTTATAATTGCCATGTACATACGGTCCTTCCAACGACTAATTTCTCGACCGAGACCTAGGGTGTATGAATTGATCGTCACCTCTAATTATCTCGATTTCGTACTTTTTAATTCTGGATAATATTTCCACTGTGACTGCTAAATTTAGAAACTCCTTTCCAAATCCGTCACTGACCATGGCCGCGGGTTTTTTGGAATATATTATCTAAGAACGTATAGGAATTTATCCCACCTTATCAGAATGAGTCGATAGATCCTTTCTTAGTACTAACCATCCGCGTGCACGATCATACGTACCCAAAGTAGTCGCACAACGATCAGGCTACGTGATCGGCTCCTAAATCAAATTACGTATGCTCGTGTACCGAATTAGCCCTAGCACCTCAAGTCTAAGGACTAAATCGTATACTATTATAAGCCTTGAGAAATATCCCATCACCGATATGCGACATGCGCTTCCACAATGGATTTCCCTGTTCAGGTCGTTCGATGCATTCGATCCCCTATCGAACACCTACTCATATGCACTGACATCAAATGTCTTGTTCATGAAACGCTACAAATTCACTTCATGTGAATCATGCATAATCGTACAAGTCTTGGCGATTCCTTCGATACTCCGTCTCATATGGAATCTATGACTTGAAACGTGTTTTAAGATCACGACCTTAGAAAATGTTTCATGATTGCACTCATACTGAAGTGAATCGTCCCATAGTCAAATGTGATCTTAGGATTTCATCCAATCGCTTAGATACGTTCGTGAGAGATGAAGTTGGTCATTGTTTAATTTACGTAATGGTCAACTTCATCTCTTGCGAATCGCTTAAGCGATTGGATGAAATCCTTGGATCACAATAGACTATGGGACGATTCACTTCAGTATGAGTGCAATCATGAAACAGTCTCTAAGGTTGTGATCTTAAAACATGTTCCAAGTCATAGATTCTGAACGAGATGGGGTATCGAAGGAATCGCAAAGACTTGTACAAATATGCATGATTCACATGGAGTAAATTTGTAGCGTTTCATGAGCAAGGCATTTGATGCTAGTGCATATAAGTAGGTGGTTCGATAGGGGATCGAACGCATCGACAACCCGAACAGAGAAACCCATTATCGAAGCGCGTGACGCACATCGGCGATGGGATGTTTCTCAATAATTATAATAGTGTACGATTTAGTCCTTTGACTGGAGGTGCTAAGGCGAATTCGGTGCACGTAGAGTAATTACTTTGATTTAGGAGCCGATCACTTAAGCCTGATCTGCGACTACTTTGGGTAAGTAGGATCGTGTACGCGAATGGTTAGCACTAATATGGGATCTACCGAATCAACGTAGTGTATTGAGAGAATTTTGTTGGTGTTATTTAGAGAAGGTTTTGAAGATGACAAAAAGGCCATAATGGTTTTGAAGATCAGAAGGTTAAGTCATCAACTAAGAACAGCTTAGTGAAACCTATCTCATGGTCTGGAAGCTATGTGACCGAATCAGCCGAGTGGGATATCAGATTGGTTATCATCAGCCGAGTCAAGATAGATGTGTTCATTCTTGAATCAGCCGAGAAGCCATCAGCAGAGTGAAGACGGTCAGGAAGCTCAACGGTAACGTGCTAAGAGCTGAGTGCATTAAATGCGACTGACATAAAGTGAATATCCGTACAACAGAGTGTACAGAGCAACAGTTGCAGAGAGCCGTTCCGCAAATTAAGGACCAGTACTCGAGGACTGTAGAGTTCTGTCAATCTTCAACGGGCAGAAATTCAAAATCCGAGAGTATAAATAGAAGACAAACTGAAGATCTAAAAGAGACTTGCATAATTCAAGATCACATCTTAAGAGCGAGATCCATCAGTTGAATCGTCTGATCGTAAGCGAAGTCATTTGTTGACGAAGCTCTTTGTTGAAGAACAGAGATCCAACGTTGTATGTCTAAGTGACTGTCAACTGAAAAGAGAGAGGAGTGTATATTCATCTGTGTGAAGTGATATAACTTCTTAGTATAGGTTTTCTGAGTGATCTCCTGTACTAAAAATAGCGTGAGGAGTGTAGATCCATCTGAGTGAGTGATCTAGCTTCGTAGAGTAGGATTTCTGTGTGATTTCTTACCGCGCACTTGTGGCTTTTCATTTGTTGAATTGCGCAAGCATTGTATACTGTTAACTTAGTGTTTTCTAGTATAACCCAAGATCTGTGTGACTTGGAAGAGTGGACTAAAGGATTTTCATCCATATAACCACTATAAAAATTCCTTGTGTTTGATTACTTGTTTATCTTGCATATTTCCATAAGTAAACAAACTGTTTTGAAAGAACAATCTTAAATTGAGTAATTTATAAAACAGGGGTTAAATTTTGAAAGATAAACTTGTTTGAAAAACATACTTGATAAATCCGCTGCATACAAGTTTTGAAACTCTGAGTTATCTAAATCAGATTAGTGAAATCAGATGAGTGGTCAACTCTGCTGATAAAGCTTTGTGCGCAATCAGCTTAGTAGTCTTACGAATCAGATCAGCTGAGTCTGCTGATAGAAAAGTTAGAGAAAAAGTTTTAAAGTTTAGAGGTCTATTCACCCCCCCCCCCCCCCTAGACCTCATTGACCACTTTTGGGACCAACAAGTGGTATCAGAGCAAGTGGTTCATTTTGAATCAGTTGCCTGATCAACGAACTTGATCCAAGGTGTGTTTTTCAAAAAATTTCAAAAAGAGAGCATATTTTGAAAATCAAAAACTTTTTGAAAAATGGATGTCATAAGCCATGTTCCTCACATTGGCCATATGAATTTTGAAAACTGGAAAATCAGAATGGAAATCCTTCTTGCTGCTTACGACGACAACATGTTTACATATATTACAAAAGGACCCTTCAAATTCCAGAAGACTGTGAAGGTTGCTGGTCAACCAGATCAGATAGTTGACAAAGAGTTGGATGAGCTGACACCCAAAGAAGTCAAGTTAGTAAATCTTGATAAAAAGGCTAAGCTCATCATGTTCAAAGCTGTAGACGAAGACAGATTCCAGAAGATCAAGCATTTCAAAACTGCCAAAGAGATGTGGGATAAAGTCTGCGAGCTAAGCGAAGGAAACGACGCTATCAAAGAACACAAGCTCAATGTGGCTCTTGAGGAGTTTGAAAATTTCAAGATGAAGTCTGGTGAAACGATTGATCAGATGGATATCAGATTTACCAAAGCTCTGAATGAAGTTCTAAGGTTTGGTAAAGAATTTTCGAACAAGGAGATCACAGCAAAGGTTCTCAAGGACTTGCCACCCAAATTCAACATGAAGGTGACAGCCATGGAAGAATCAAGGGATTTAGAGAAGATTTCTCTTTCCGAACTGTTCTCATCTCTCAAAGCATATGAGTATCAAATGCCAAGAATGGGATTAGAAGTGTCAACCAGTTCAGACCCTACTGCTGCTCTAATGGCGTCAGACAAGTCAAGAAAATCAGCAGACAAGTCAAAACAGAAGACTCTGCTGAGCTCAGAAAAAGTCTACACTGCTGACAACGTTACCCTGCTGTTGAATGATTATGAGAAGTTCTACAAGAAGAAAATGAAATTAAAATATAAAAATGCTACTTCATCTTCTTCTGATCATTTTCAGGAAAACATGGGATTCCTCCAAAGCAAAACTTAGAGACAGCTATGAAAAGGAGTATGGACTCTTGACCAAAGATCATCCACACTCATCATCAGAGAAGTTTGCTGAAAAGGAAAAGCGTGCCAAAAAGGAGCGTAAGCTAAGTAAGAGCAAATCAAAGTTAGCTGATGCAGCAAAGCTAATAAACTCCTGCACATCTTATTCAGACCGTCAGTTGTCTGATAAAGAATTTGAAGAAGTACCTGAAACCCTATGCCTAACTGCCATAGAATCTGATGATTCTGAAAATTGAGGTAACTTCTACTGATTAATGAAATGCACTATTTGAATCGTTTGAATAAATGCTAGATTACAAATTCAAATATTGTTTGTGCATTTGTCAAGCTTAATGAAGAGATGACTCTGCTGAAAAGAGCGAATCAGATCACTGAAACTTCAGGTTGAAAAACCTCAAAGAATCAGCTGTCTACAAAAAGCTTGAGCATGAGAATGAAACTCTAAAAGCTGAGTATGCAATTAGTATTGAAAATTTAAATGAACTTAAAAGAAGAAATTGCATCATTATCTAAAAAGAAATTAGAGACTTAAAAGAAGAAGTCTACTGATGCTCAATAGGTTAGAAAACCTAGTAAGCTACCTAAGACTAATCAGACTACTAAAACCCATCAGCCGAGTAAGCTGAAATAGGCTACTGATAGGAGTAAAATTAAAATGTCAAAGTCTGTTGAATCTAAGGAGAGTTATTAAGTAACTCAGGTAAGAAATTGAGGCAAAAATGAATTATCTGGCAAGAACTTGAGTCACATTATGATAATTATTATTATGACATGCACTATGCTTATTCATATTATCATGCTGATCATGTTCACTGTGCTGATTGCCATCCTCATTTCAATATGCATGCTTATCACTTATTTCATGCATCTTACCTTGCTTATGAGCATTGTTTTAATCATGACCATCAAATACCAACAAGTGGTATCAAGTACCAACAAGTGGTATTATCATGATAAAACATAAGTCACTAGATCATCACATGTTAAAGGTTATACTAACCATGCTGGACCCAATAAACAAGGGGTACCAAAAATTGTCATCTGTCTTACAGGTGAAATACATGTGAGATGACAAAGATGAGTTGACTGACTTGCAAATTTCACCGAGTTCAACCAACAAGTGGTCTTACCAACAAGCATATACCAACAAATGTTATCAATTAAGTGGTATAATTCAAGTGGTAGACTCTACATTTGGAGATTTCAAGGAACGCAAGTTCGCTGAAAAGTTGAAGATTATCAAAGAATAATAAGTGGTATTAGAGACCAACAACTACTCGCAACAAGTGATACAAGTGGTATCAGTCAACCATGTGACAAAGAAATTGGTTCGTTGACTTTGGATTCATAAGTTGAGGGGAAACTTATCAGAAGACTAACTCAGAACAGCTTACTGGAATTCAACGGCTGAGTGTCTTTGAAGAGAAACTCTCATCAGACTACTTGACCACGGATTCTTGAACTTAGGGGGAACGTGTACGACTAGCGGTACTCCTGAATAAAGATGAAGTTTTCAATAAGCCAAAATGAAGCTATCAGAAGACTGTTTCTTATCAGCCGACTGGAACTCAACAGCCAAGCGATATTCAAGAATGTACTACACCAAGTGGTATCAGCAAGTGTTATCACATCAACAAGTGGTATCAGCTGACTAATCTGATTTACATTCATACAAGTAGCATCAGTCTACAAGAGAAATCAGACCACAAATGGTATCAAGTGGTAAAAATTCTTGAAGTTAGGGGGAAATTTTTAAGCTGGAGTGATAAACAGCAACGAAGACTACCTCGATCAGCCTAGTACTCACCTATCTGTCCTCAGCATACTAAGTTTGCAATGCTATAAAGAGAAAAAGGGGAAAAAGAGATGCAACTCAAGTATTGGTGTTGATGACAAAAATGGGGAAGATAAATGATGCAACTAAGAACCCTTTAAGCAGATGATCAGAAAAGGGAAAAGAACCAACGGGAAAAGAACCAACCATTGGTATTTTTTTGAAAGTTGTATCAGATCAATAAATTTCCATCTCAAGGTATGAAGACTAAATCTGAAGACTTAGAAGGCGTTCTTAGTTGATGGTTTTGTCATCATCAAAAAGGGGGAAATTGTTGGTGTTATTTAGAGAAGGTTTTGAAGATGACAAAAAGGCCATAATGGTTTCGAAGATCAATGGTTAAGTAATCAACTAAGAACAGCTTAGTGAAACCTATCTCATGATCTGGAAGCTATGTGACCGAATCAGTCGAGTGGGATATCAGATTGGTTATCATCAGCCGAGTCAAGATAGATGTGTTCATTCTTGATTCAGCCGAGAAGCCATCAGCAGAGTGAAGACGGTCAGGAAGCTCAACGGTAACGTGCTAAGAGCTGAGTGCATTAAATGCGACTGACATAAAGTGAATATCCGTACAACAGAGTGTACAGAGCAACAGTTGCAGAGAGCCGTTCCGCAAATTAAGGACCAGTACTCGAGGACTGTAGAGTTCTGTCAACCTTTAACGGGCAGAAATTCAAAATCCGAGAGTATAAATAGAAGAAAAACTGAAGATCTAAAAGAGACTTGCATAATTCAAGATCACATCTTAAGAGCGAGATCCATCAGTTGAGTCGTCTGATCGTAAGCGAAGTCATTTGTTGACGAAGCTCTTTGTTGAAGAACAGAGATCCAACGTTGTATGTCTAAGTGACTATCAACTGAAAAGAGAGAGGAGTGTATATCCATCTGTGTGAAGTGATATAACTTCTTAGTATAGGTTTTCTGAGTGATCTCATGTACTGAAAATAGCGTGAGGAGTGTAGATCCATCTGAGTGAGTGATCTAGCTTCGTAGAGTAGGATTTTTGTGTGATTTCTTACCGCGCACTTGTGGCTTTTCATTTGTTGAATTGCGAAAGCATTGTATACTGTTAACTTAGTGTTTTCTAGTATAACCCAAGATCTGTGTGACTTGGAAGAGTGGACTAAAGGATTTTCATCCATATAACCACTATAAAAATTCCTTGTGTTTGATTACTTGTATATCTTGCATATTTCCATAAGTAAACAAACTGTTTTGAAAGAACAATCTTAAATTGAGGAATTTATAAAACAGGGGTTAAACTTTGAAAGATAAACTTGTTTGAAAAACATACTTGATAAATCCGCTACATACAAGTTTTGAAACTCTGAGTTATCTAAATCAGATTAGTGAAATCAGATGAGTGGTCAACTCTGCTGATAAAGCTTTGTGCGCAATCAGCTTAGTAGTCTTACGAATCAGATCAGTTGAGTCTGCTGATAGAAAAGTTAGAGAAAAAGTTTTAAAGTTTAGAGGTCTATTCAACCCCCCCCCCCCCCCCCTCTAGACCTCATTGACCACTTTTGGGACCAACAAATTTTCTATACGTTCTTAGATAATAGATTCCGAGAAACCTATGGCCATAGTTGGTGACGGATTTGGAAAGGGGTTTCCAAATCTAGCAGTCACACTGGAATCATTATCCGGAATTAGAAAGTATACTTATCGAGATAATTATAGGTGCCGATCAATTCACACACCCTAGGTCTCGATCGGGAAATTAAGTCGATAGAAGGATCGTATGTACATGGTATTTATAAGAGGTGAGGTTCACTGAGATCAATTCACCTGAAGTTGGGCCTCATGGGCTTGTGGCTAGACATCGACCATGAGGTGTGGGTACTCATGAATTAATAAGGAGATTAATTCTTGAGTGGTTAATTGAAGGTGTTCAATTAATCGGAGCAATTAATAAGCTCGCAAATTAAATCACGAAAGTCGTGGGCCCACGGCCAATTGATGGTGAACCTAGAGGGTCACACACAATACAATTAAACTGCAACAAATCATATAAGGAAAGTTTGATTTAAAGTGTTAGATCAAAATTGGAGAATTAAATTGTTAATTCTTAAAGGAGAAAAATATTAATTAGAAGTAGTCTAATTAATTAATGGAGAAGCATTAATTAATTAATTAAATGGGCTGAATTAATTAAAAGAATTTGATTAATTAATAGATGGTCTAGGTCCATAAAGGCCATAAGTAAATGGGCTTTAAGTTTACTAGTAGGATTAGAACACATCTAGGTCAAGACTCCTTATCTATATAAGGAGCTCAAGACCTCAAAAACCTAGGCCCTAACATACAAGATGTAGCCGCCTCCTCTCTCTCCAAGATCTGAAAATCGCCCCCCCCCCCCCCCCCCTCCCTCTTACAGAGATGGTCGGCCGAACCCTGTGAAATTGCACAGGGTTCATACGTTTTTCCTCTTCTTTCTTCCTTGCTTGATAACCTTTGGATCTTAGTTCTGAGTCTGTGGATCCAAAGGAGTTGCTTCAATCCAGTTGGTGTGGATACTCCTAGAGGCACAACACTTGGGGTGCTTCTCCGAACCAAAAGTCCTGCAGATCTGAAAGAAGACCGGAGAAAAACCACCACCGTTCCTATGGTGAGGTAAAAATCGCTAAACACCCTATGGATGTTTTGATTTGTGTACAAATCCTTTTCGTATGACTAGATGAATAAAGATTCTGCTTGGATTGTTTAATTTTTTTTTAAATTCCGCTGCTTTTAACGTCCTGACGTTACCAATAACCCAACAATAAAAACCTACATTTGAATTGGGTTTCAGACTTAAATATGATAAACTAATGAGAGGAAGTATCTTAATAAATAGATTATGCTTAAATAATAAAGATTAATATAGATCCAAGAGCAAGATCATATGAAATTTAATTTTTTTGATAAAGCTATTAATTTTCAAACCTTTAAATTATTCAAATTGCAATTAAAAATGAAAATTGGAAGTAATAATTTTAAAAATAAACTTAATTTATATTTTAATTTCATGAAGTAAATTAGTTTTTTTATTCATGTATAGCACGGGGTGTAAGCTAGTATAAATATATTCAAAAATCATTGAAAGCTATTAGAATTTGAATGCATGAATTAGCAATAAACATTTCTTCTTTTATGGATAGAAAATCCACTTTATACACTGATTGGGACTATATATATATATATATATATATATATACTTTATATTTTTATTATTAATAAAGTTAATTAAAACCGCTGTAATTGAACACATTTATTTCTCTATTAATTTCCATGTCATGAGTAATTATATTACCTTTTCCAAAATGAATTAATTCACTTTTATGACCTCAAATATTTTTGGAGTTAATATTTCAATTGTTGTTCTTATGGTCATGATATAGACTACTGGGCTTTAATATATTTAAAGCACGTGATTTATTAGCTTAAAGAATCTATCTAACCAAGCTTCGTATAAATACTATATATATATTTGATGGTAGACTAGTACTAGCATTGAGAATAAACAATTCTTAAAATTAATATTCACTAATCGAGTGATATTTCTTATAAGGAAAATAATTTCTATAAGATCGCTAATGATATGACATATATATTAACATTGATAATTCCATGTCATGGTTTAAAACTTTAAATATACTACTTGTTGTCTTATTGGATGTGTCTTTCATGGCAACATGGAAAAAAAAATATCTAAAATGCTAGCAGAGTTCCTCATTTAGCATGATATGTTTTAGTAAACATAATTGTTTGAGTATCTAGTTTCTATTCTGGCTAAACAGAATTTTGTGTGAATTAAATAACTTAAGATGTATAAAGTGCCCATTAACATACGAATTTTAAGAGACTGTTAAAAATAAAGTAGTTTTTATTTTCGTAATAGTATCGGTGTTTTTAAAACCGGACCGGTCATTGAACCGGAAGCCCTACTGGTTACTGGTTCGATCGGTTAGATCAGGTCGACCACTGGTTCGATCGGTATAACCGGTGTGACTTTATTATTATGTAATATTTATATATATATTTTTAGATTATCTAAAATACAATTACAATTAAAAAAATTATCATTCTTTGTCAATATAAATTTTTATTGTTTCATGCAAATAATCAAAATGTCTTAAAAATTAAGATCAATGTCAAAAATATAAATCTCAAGTATCCCTCAAAGATACATACATTCAAAATAAGACAACAAAATTAAAAGTTCATCACATTTTCAAAGTTTTGGCTTGTTCATTTGGGTTCTATTGTTGTAACTTGATGTGTATATGGTAATTG
Source organism: Penstemon newberryi var. newberryi (assembly GCA_030819805.1). Lineage (NCBI taxonomy): Eukaryota > Viridiplantae > Streptophyta > Magnoliopsida > Lamiales > Plantaginaceae > Penstemon > Penstemon newberryi. The sequence continues at coordinate 21,747,301 of JAUALY010000005.1, read as the reverse complement.
ATTTGCATAATTTCATACACAAAATAATATTATTCACAATAATGAGAAAATGGTTATGTACTTCTTTATGTAAAAAACATTGTAATATTGTATTGATTGTTCCTCATTGATTGTTAAAACACTAAAATAATGAATGTTATTCCAATTAAAGTATATAAATGTAATTCCATTAAATGTTAAACAAGAGTTCAAATAAATAATAATAACAAAAAATCTCTAAATTTAAATAAATAAAAAAATTTAAGTGAACCACTGGTTCACTGGTTTTACTGGTTCACTGGTTTTACCGGTTTTGGAGCCGATTTTACCGGTTCGAACTGGTTAATTAGGAGACTGGTTTTTAGGGTAAATCGGACCGGATTGGGGACCGGTTAGCGGTTAAACCGGGCCAATCGGCCGGTCCGGTCCGGTTTTAAAAACACTGAATAGTATATTTAAGAGTTATACATGTAACCTTTTAATAAATAAATAAATTAAGAATTGTATATCATGTGTATAATTTGCTTAATGTAATGTTATAATTTACTGTGAGAAAGTTATTATATGTTTCAATGGCTTAAGGATTATAAACAAAATCATGAAATTGTTATGTTTGATAGCCATCAATGTATATAGTCCATCATTATGATTGGGGGTTACACAATGTATCTTAAAACCATTTTCATTAAATTCTTCTTGCTAAAATATTTTGTTCCTCCTGATTAAATGTGAGAGTTCTATATTTATTGAGGTCTCAATAAAATATTTGTGTTACTCTATTGGGTGGAAATGCACTTTAATTTAATCCTTTTTCGAAGCCTTTATTCCTTAGGTAAACTAAATTAAGTTTTTTTTTTGTGAAGACAAAAATACCCCTTATTCAAATTGTAAAGTAATATTGATAAAATATAATTAGATATGAATTTTCCTTAAATTTTCTCACTAAAAAATTGATAGGAAAATTATTTTAAGAAAATTTGTAACTTCCTTTCCTTAATCAAACACCATATGGAAAAATAAAAATTAACTTTCCAAAAATTGGATATGGAAGAAGAACAAAATTATATATTCAAAACGTCATAATAGGTATAATTAGACATGGAATCATATTGAGAGAATTGCAATTGTGGTACCAAACTATATACCGATTTTCACTTGTGATACCATAAAAATCGAGGCCGACACATTTGGTACCACAATTTAAGAAATTGAATCACTTTTGGTACCACCGTTAAAAATGGACGTTAACTGATGACGTGGCAGTTAAGTTTTATTGCAAAATTGATACTATTACTTATATTGACTGACAATTATACCCCTAACTTTTCAAGTTGTCAAAATAACCCTACATCTTCAAATTTACTGATAATTTTAGTCCACATTGTTGTCCAATTTTAAAATTGGTGTGAAAGTTCTATATTTATTGAGATCTCAATAAAATATTTGTGTTACACTATTGGGTGGAAATGCACTTTGATTTAATCCTTTTTCGAAGCCTTATTCCTTAAGTAAACTAAATTATTTGATTTTGAGATCAGTATACATTTACTTGTTTATTATATATGTGACATTATGTGAGAATCAATATTTTACACATTTGCATTCTCTAATAATGATTTAATAAGGCGTTTTACGATTAAGTTATATGATTTATACTTGTGTAAAATCTTATATAAGTCTGAATTATTAGTTGTTTGTAAAATTTTCTTTTGGAAAGATATGATGAGGCATGTTATGAATAAATTGTTGATAACAAAATAAGGTATTGGTGCATTATACTAATTAACAAAATCTCATAACGTTTTGATGGATGATTTATTTGTGCCCTTATGTGTTCAAACATTAATGAGTAATTCGACTTCAACATTAAGGTATAACAGTGTTTTATAAATTACTATCTTGATTTATAATGTTGATGTTACAAGTATTTCTATAAACAATAAATTTTCAAATATTAATATTGTTATTAAAGCATTTTGAGTAATAGATATTAGTGCAATTAAGACACTCATTTGTAAAAGAAAGAAAAAAAATTCTATCATATAAGAAAAGTGTGGGGGTATAATATGATTATTATTGTGTTGAACATGATAGTTTCAACTGTCATCTACATTTTATTTTGATGAATATAAGTGTGATTTACATGTGCTATATCTCGAGTTTAATGAGATTAATTCTAAGTGGTGAAAAGTGAGGACTTCAAAACAATTATAATTAATTTAGCTAGTGCTTATCTCCATCAACTTTTGTGGTGATTGTTTCTTATAGCTAAACTATAATTAATTCACGAAATATGGTGTCTTATCATTCATGTATATATGTTACATCTTGGGATTGACATCGTAAGCTATGGATACTTGTTCAAATTTATCTATCTTATATATTAGATATGACCACAATAAATTTGATTATCATATAAGATGATTTGGTTGGTCATGTGGAAACAATCGAATATGTGATTAAATTGGATACTAGTTTCTTGACCTAGTTGTAATATGATCTAGTGAAATGTGGGGGTTGGTCTTGATAAATTTTATCCTCTCTGATATTTGCATTTAATAAAGGTTGTGAGGAAAAATAATTTTGATAATATTTTGACAAAAAACTAATATATTGTGCTTGTGGAAGCTATAAGTAAATTAAAAATGGTGATGACCAATTTGAGATTGTTGTTAATTTATTTGAGGTATTGTTGTTAACTTATTTACCACTTTTGTTGTGGAGTTCAATTTTGTACAGGTGCACGTGCACAAGACAATGGAATATTGAAGAAATCATATGCGACACAGATCGCACAAGGAAAAAAAATACATGTGAAAAAAATAAATTAAGAGGCAATGTATAATAATTCCACGAGGTGGAAATTTGCCTCATGACTAGCTAGCTATGAAGGCTAGATCATTTATCATCAAGGGGGATGGGCGTAAGCCCATAAAGGAGTCACCTCCGGGAGTAACCCAACATTTTTTATTGGAGACCCTATGAAGAAGGTTCAATGGGTAGGAACAACATGTAATGTGTGACTCGTTTAACACTAATGTATAGGAGAGCACCTCATTCCCATCCCTATGTGATAGAGTTTCATAGTGTGATATTACGGTTGGGTTTAACCCTCAATGAGATCAAGACGGGAATTCTGCAGGGTATAGGGCACACGTACCCTTGGAGGTTTCACCTAAGTGAGTTGCCATGGGCCGTGGTTGTGGGGTTGCGCTGACCCTAGAAACTCTCATGAGAATCAAGATTCGAGCGTATGGCCGTTAACGCGCTAACCCGCAAACTAAGATTGATGTCGATATTATCTGTGTGATGTATTGAAATTTGGTCTAGGGGCCTAATTCAAGGCGGTTGCGCTATTACGGTATCCTCAAATCGAAATCATCAACCCTAAATGTAGACTCAAGCCCGGAAGGCTCCTGCACCCATTGCACAATATTTTAGTGCCATTTTATTTCCAGTAGGCATTCTTTAAAGTTTTAAAACTTGTGAGGGATTGGTGGAATTTTCAAAAATTTTAAAACTTTTGTAACAGTTAAAATTTATGGTGACATAAAATGCAATAACTCCCCTCAGTGTGCCATTATGTGGCTTTAAATATTTTTTACCAATAAGGTCTCATGAACACTATATATAGGTGTGTCCTAGTGTCACAGGAAACACTCACTCACTAACTAGTTGCATCCACAAAAATGTTTTCATATATTGTTCAAGGACACTAGAGAAAAGGTGTGGTTCTTTGTCTTCATGTGAGCGTGCTCACAGATGAGGACGCAGTGATGCCATATGGGTTTTATCTTGGGATTGTGATCAGCTGCCAATACCTGCACGAGGGGAGGCTTTCTTAGGATAAGCATCTAGTGGCGTGACTCTCATCAGGCCAGTCGATTTACAATTCTTTTAAATTATGTTACTGTTAAATTGTTTATATTGTGTTACTAAATATCTATATGATTTCGAGATTATTAAATTTGCATAAAAACAGACAATAGTAGCCAAAGTTTGAAAGGTATTTAATGCAAGTTAATATAGTTTATTTTGGATATTTTCTTATACTACAAAAGGCGGCGTTTTGCCATATTAGTGAAGGGATAAAGTTAGCAAACATTAGTTAATTTGATTCATTTAAGTGTTTTATTAGCGAGCATTAGTTAATTTGTTTCTGTGATAAAGTTAGCATTTAATTATATTATGAGCATTAAAATTATGTTAGATATGCACGAGTAACTAGGCAGGATTTACATTTTATTTAAAATTATTATGAAGGTAATGAAGTAGATGATATGAATATAATAGATGATTCAATTGATTTGTCGGCGTTTGATAATCCTACTACAAGCTCGGGTGATGGTGATATATCCTGTCTCCTAAGGCAACAAAGAAATGTTCTTTTTGATGAAGATGATGATTAAAGATCTTTATCTTGATTGTAGTTTTTGAGACATTGTTGTTTGTTTTATGAGTTTTAAGATCATGATTAGATATTTGATTGTTTATTTTGAACTTATTCTGTTTTAATTTGTCTACTATTTTATTAAGGATCTATGTGTGAAATTAATTCGGTTAAAGTTTAAACATGTTATGATGTTGTAAGTTGTAACTCTTATGATTTTATTTTCATTTTCAATTATGCATTGGACAAAATTTATACATTGAATAAGTGTTCATTTGTATCTATTATTTTATGTTGGAATATGTTATATATAATGATTTATTAAAAATTAACAATATATCATTATGACATCATCCGGTCCGATCAGTAGTCCGATCGGTTTGACTAGTCAATTAAAACATGTGGCAAGTTGGTTCATCGGTTCACTGTCCGATCCGATTCTGAAAACATTGTTGAGAAGACTGAATACCTTGACGACCTATTCCATTTGAACAAACATGAATTTTTTTCTAAAAGAAAAGTCAACAAAACCCAAGTTTTTAGGCTTGAAACTCCGGAATCACAAAACAAATCAAAAACCCTAATGCGTCGAATATGAGAAAATACTAGAGGTATGAAAAACCTTAATCTGTGTTTTCTAGAGCAATATAGTCTCTAAAAAGTTGTTAAGTTCTCTTACTGAATTAAGTGTTGGAGTAATTTTAAGAATTGCCTCAGCCTAGTTCACCCTAGCTTGTTTTGCACTTGAAAGCACACTCCGAATATACTTTGGTGACTTTAGAGTGATTCCAATAAGCATCTTGAACAAGCCATTGGAAAACATCCACACGAATGAATTTGTAATATAATTGACTACTCCAATTCGAATGCCATTCAAACAATATTAATAGACCACTTTTTTGACTGGTATGAAGATATTATGTATACAATTCCATTTCACACATGTAAAACTAGAATTCAACTAATGCACTGAATTTAATAACACATTATGTTTACCTACTATATATATTAGGGAATTCAGTTCGGTATATTCTATTTAAAAAAGAAAAGGAAAAGATTCCGTAAGATATGACAAATTGAGGGTGAGTATATAATTATTCTAGTTTAGAAAGATGGCATATGGATCCCCACCACCAAACAAAGAAATCAAAAAATAACAAAAGACAAATTAAACAACACATAAATTGAGTCCGCATTTGAGAATTTTACATGGTCATGGTCAACCTGCAGCGTATTGAATATGCACCATATTCTCAACTAACTACTTTATTGATTAAAAGTCAAATTAGTTCTATGAAGCTAGCACAACCTTTCTAAATTTACAGGAATTTCGAGGAAGCCAACCCTTTCAATGCCTAGTATTTATAATTCCAAACTCTCATTTGAACCTAACAAAACAAACAAGAAAAGAAAAAATCACCAAATTTCAATATCAAATACCAAATAATTTGATCAATTAATCAATGTCGTCCAAACTCCACCCTATATATGAAATGAGCACAAAAGCTAGGTTGCCACCGAGCAGAAGTAGGTCCCACTACGGATCGGGTATGCCGAGTCGATTGGGTTACCGGCAGGTGACATCACAGCCGGGAAGAAGAAGGCAATATCCGATGGCGGCGGGCAACAAAGAGATTGTTAGAAGGGCGATAACTCCACAATTAATATGTCACAGGCCCAGCTGGAGGTGGTGGAACTTTAGACCAAAGCCTAGCCGTCTCTCCAACATGACTATGGCTTAAAATTTTGATTACCACATATATTTAAATATGTACATGTTACAAAGTGTTGTATTGTTGTAAATCATTTTTGAGATCTTTTGTTATGCGAAACGTTTCTTTATTCTTTAACTCTGCACAAATTCACAAGAAAATTAATGCATAGTTGGAGGCAAAAATGTAGTTTCAGTCTTCGAACTTTTAGTGGGTACACATTTCAGGATAGTTTATTATTTAGGTACGCAATTTCAAGGGATAAATGCAAAATATTCCCCTGTGTTATGCTAAACCTGCAAGAAAATACCCTGTGAAATTTTTATTGGGCCAAACTTCCTTGTGTTTTCAAAAACCCTGCAAAAAACACCCAATCTATAAAAAATAGATCATTTTGGATCGACATATTTCAAGAAACTATTTTTAAAATAGTTAAAGTTGGTCCCTACAACTTCACGTGATATATTTTTAAAATTATTTCTTGAAAAATATCGATCCAAAATGACCTATTTTTTTATAAATTGGGTGTTTTTTGTAGAGTTTTTTAAAACACAAAGAAGTTTGGCACAATAAAAATTTCACAGGATAGTTTCTTGCGGGTTTAACATAACACAAGGAAGTATCTTGCATTTTCCCCCAATTTCAAACCTTTTACTTTTAATTGTTTTCAATTCTAGGACAGTTGGGTGTAATTTTTATCCTAAACATTTTAGTGTTTACAATTACAATTTTAGGACATCTAGTTGAAATTTTGATCCTTTAACTTTTTGAATTTCGAGAGCAACTGTTTGAAAATGTTATCAAATATCCTAAGATTGCAAGTACTAAAAAGTTAAAGAACAAAAATTGCATTCAAATGTCATAAATTACAGACACTAAACAGTTGAAGGATCGAAATTGCTTAACAAATAAAATAAATTATCCCAAAACTGCCAACTAATCAAAGTTGGACAAATATAATTTTGCCAATAGCTGGATTATACAACAATAAACTCAAAGGGTAGTGAACTATTTATCTAAACATTGTCCATAAAACTAAGATGCATATGCCTCTTAAATGCATAATTTACTTGTTTATTTCTCTATTGCACACATGATACTTTGAAAAAAATAAACAAAATAATTTAAAAGAAGAATCCAACTAAAATATTATACATCACTAAATCAGGTACATTTTATATATAATTAATTTCGTAGAAAGGGAGTTATAAATCATGTTAACATTGACATATGTAAGAAAAAGAAACTTTAAAGATCTGCTTAATGCAGATGCCAACGGTCATTATAAGTTTTCTTCATGCTTGTCATGAGTTAGAATCCATATATATAAGTTCAAAAATAAAATTCGAGTAGATTGATATATATATATGTATATATGTTTACATATACTTTATTATTTTGAATTTATCAAATCTAACTCGGACAAAACTACAAAGTTATCTAACGATGAAACATTGTTCAAGCTTAATTGATATGTATGCGAATTAAATTTAGGCGAGTTTTTCATTTGTTGATTGAACATAATCCCAATATTGAGTGATGTATTTTGATTTCCAACCACAAGTACGTAAAATGTAAACCAAAAATCCTGATTATATAAGAAATAAGTATCAAACGTTTACGTAATTTAGACATTTGATACCAAACATTTAAAAAAAATACATTTGATACCGAAATTGAAGGACATTTTTTCACATTTGTTTGAGCTTTAATAATAATTTTTAGTATGCTTAAATTAAGGGTAAGCATTCGATAAAAATCGGATCGAACCAGACCGAATTTCGGTATTATTTCGGTTCGATAATTTTCAGAACACATACCGTTTGTTGAACCGAAAATTTTGATTCGGTTCGACAAAAGACCAAACGGTCTAGTTCGATCCAATAAAACCCAAATTTTTTTTATGTTTACTTTTGTTTCTCCTCCTTCACAAAATAGGTGTAATTTTTTATCTTGACATGATTAAAGTAGAAAATACTAGTTGAATCTTCCCAATTCAAGGAAAATGATGTGAGATAAAAATACATATCCTCTCTACACTAGTCTAATACATTAATAGTGCACTGCTTTTACATGTGTAAAGAAAATGGGAGTTAATACTTAATAATGATAGAAGAGTTTGAAACTATTTTGGTCCATTACCTTTCTTGTTTTCTCTCTTTTGGATGTAATTCCCCGACAAGTGCTGGTGAGGTAGGCGGTCTAGAAGGCAACGGCGGAGATTGGGTAGATTGGTTTGTTAGGCCATCTCCAATCGAAGCTCTTGTTTAATTGCCCAATTGCTTGCTCAATTGTCCAATTGTCTTGCCCTCTTGTCTTGCCTTCATGTCTTTTCGACCCACCTACTCATCTCCAATCGAAAGGCAATCAACATCCATTAATTCAATTTCACAATTTTCCCCACTCTCCCCACTCAAACTTATTTTAATAATAATAATAATAATAATAATTAAGTATTGTGTATTTTTAAATTAAGTATTTGTATTTTTTATTTAAGTTGTATTGTGTATTTTTAAATTAAGTATTTTTGTTCAACAAATCTCATCTCCAACCGGAGGACATCAACCTCAATTTAATTTAATTTCACAACTTTCCCCACTCTCACTTATTAATAATAACAACATGGTGATAATAATAATAATAATAATAATAATAATAACAATAATACACAAAATTTAAACTAATCAGGTTATTAAATCTAACACAAAATTTAAAAAAATACAATGTTTTTAAAAATTAAAAAAACTAATATTTATAATTTAATTAATTAAATAAAAAAGTGAAAAAAAATAGAACCAATGGGACCCATATCAATTAGCAATTGTGGAGGGCTGGAGGCCTACTGGGCGCGTTGCCCAACAGGCAACCAGGCGGTCATTCATTGACCGCCATGTTGCCCTCCTGCCCACCCTGCCCAAGCCCCCTGCCCGCCCTGCCCAAATTGCCCGCCCTCTTGCCCTTTGCCATCTTCAACCGAGCATCGCCGGCAACTCCTCTGCATGCTCGGTTGCCGGCTCGGTTGGAGATGACCTTAGGGGCTTAGGGCTTTTTCCCGATCTGAAGACTGAAGTGAAGATGAAGAGTGTTTTTGAGAATATTAAATTAAAAGATATATTTTTAATGCTATAAATTTAAAATTTAAAAAAAAAAAACTTTCGGTAAAACCGTTTCGGTTCGGTAAACCGATCAGTTTTACCGAAAATCGAATGATTACATGCTTCGGTTATGGGGCAAGAACCATTTACCGGACCGAAATTTCGGTTTGGTAAATGATCCAGAGCAAATTTTTGGTTCCGGTCTGGTACTACCGTACCGTGCTTAGCCTTACTTGAAATTTTGCTCCAAAAGTTTTACCATAGCATGCTTATGTGCCCTATATTATATCTTAAAATTATTGTGGCATAATTTCTTGTAGATTATGAGATATTAATTTAATTTTGATTAATATCCCGAAACTTTTTTTATTTTTTTGCTGATTATTTATTACATTTCATGAACTGGAATTTCTACCATTAGAAAGCTCTCGTCAAGAGTTTTCAAGCCATATAAAGAACGCCAAATTTGGGCCCCGACAGAGAAAAGAAATGTGAAAAAAAATCCTTCAATTTTTGTATTAAATGTGTATTTCTTTAAGGTTTGGTACTAAATGTCCAAAATAGGTAAAAATTTGATATGAAAAATGTAATTCCCTCAAGAAATTAATATTCTATCATCCCTCCATTCAATTGGCTACACACATAACAATATCAATTAGACCTTGAGCTTTATTAGAATCAAGAACAACAATAACAATGTATATACATGATGCAAGTATCGCGCGGATCTTATATATGTATATGCCGAAATTACAAATGAACAATGTGACATTTTTACGCTTATCATGTATATCACTGATATATACCAGCACCAGGTGCATTGGCCCTTCATATCAAAGATGCTTCATTCTATCAACATATTCAAGATTTAGGACAAAATCTTCATGATATCTGCCTCGATCAATAGTAGATTCCTTTCTTTCACTCTTTTATCTAATTTGAAGAAAAAAAGGAGTTTCAGAATTATATTTGCAGCTAGCATGCAGCTTCAAAACACATGTATGTATGTAAATTGCATACCTCAAGTGGCTCATTTGATGCTTCAACTGGTGCTTCAGAGATTCTTCCTTCCGATTTCTCATTCGAATAACTGCATTGCCATCAAAACCAAAATATTATACTATCTATTTTGAGTTAATGACAATTTACCCCGTCATATGTATAATGTTCAATTTACCTCCCTGTAATTTGAAAAAGAGCACCTTACCACCCCCCCTATAATCTTATAAAAGATTCACACCATCTTCATGACATTTTTAACTTAAAAGAAATACGATCTGACAAAACTACCCCTCTTATATATGGCACTTTACCCCGTGTTATGATAAATGTGACATTTACCTCATGTGTTATGATAAATGTGACACCTTACCCCTGTGCTATGATAAGTGTTGCACTTTACCCCCTGTGTTACAAAAACACTTTCCATGCCCACTCTCAATTTTGGGAGTGAGTTACACTCTCCGATTGAAGGTAAATTGTTCCTTTTAATTTTTATAGGGGGTCAAGTGCTCTTTTTCAAATCACAAGGGGAATAAATTGAACATTATGCAATTCATAGGGAGATAAATTGAACATTATACAAATCACATGGGATAAATTGGCATTAGCTCTATCTATTTTCGTTCAACAAACCTTAAATTAACTTGCAGACTCCTATATATATAATAATACCAGCTAAGTGTACGTGCGTTGCACGTAAATTAATTAATTTCTTACGTTAGTTGCATCATAAAATGATTATTATCATACAATGACATATTGTATAATTTTTTACTAAATCACTGTAATTATTACCAGAAATTAAAGTTGAGATCATAAATACCTAAAACCAAACTTGAAAATTAACAACAAATTAAAATTAAATACGTGTACATTTTTTAATCAGTGTAATTCAATTTTATAAATTTTCTGCAGTTTTGCCGTGTAGGTATTTTATCGATTTAACCCGCTTTTACGCTGAGTTTATCATGTTTTTTTTTGTTATTTTAACATGTTCTTTCACCGATTTCAGTCATTATTTGTGGTTTATCCCATTTTTCAATCATTTTTATCACAAATTTAGTCGATTTTATTTATTATTTAGCTAAATTCAACCTATTTTCTCACCTATTTAACCATTTTTTGTTTCAATTTAACGCATTTTTTCTGCTTCTTTTATTGATTTGAATCTTTTTTTTGGTATCCCGTATTTAGCCGATAACATTAATTTTTTACCTGTTTACCCATTTTTTGTCGGTTTTTTGAAATTCTATAATAAGTGATAATTTCTTAAGAACTTTGCAAAGAAATATCAATTTCACCCGTTTCTACACTGAGTTTACCAATTCTTTTTTGCTATTTTAACCTATTATGTCATCAATTTCACCATTTTTTTGTGGTTTATCCCATTTGTTAATCAATTCACAAATTCTCTTCGTTTTAACCCAATTTTAATCATTTTATCCCACTTGATAATCAATTCATCCATTATCCCCAATTTACACAATTTTAGTCTATTATATTTATTATTTTGTTATTTTCTCACTTATTTCACCTTTTTTTTGCCAATTAAACTCAATTTTTAGTTGTATTCTTTTGTCCATTTGATACGCTTTTTTGTTATCATGTGTTTAGTTTATATCATTAAATACTTTTTTTTTATCAATTTTACCCCTTTTTTCCGAATTATCTCGTTGATTTGTTAACTGTATCATTTTTTTTTTTGCTTTAACTCTTTTTTTCCTATCTAACTCATTTTTCCATTAATTTTTCCATTTTTATTAATCAAAATTTACCCCTTTTTCACCGATTTTAACCATTTGTTTACCCCATTTTTAGTTGGTTTTACTTTTTTTTTATTTAACCTATTTTATCACTTATTTCACGTTATTTGGAAAATTTAACTCAACTTTTTTTGTTCTTGTTCTTTTTCTTTTATAGATTTGATCCGTTTTTATGTTATCCCGTGTTTAGTCGATATCATTCATTTTCTCTCGGTCTTACCCCTTTTTTGTCGGTTTACAAAGTTATTTTATCAATTGCATCATATTTTTTGCTTTAATTCGTTTTTCTTCTATCGTTTTCCATTAATTTAATACCAATGTGGATTATACACGAATTGATTATCTATTTAAATATTGTTAATCTTCAAAACAATGATTAAATTTAAGTAGGGGTGTATTAGTCTGCACAAATAATTCAAGAAATTCTTTCTAACTAACTCGTACTTTTATATGTATAAAGATATACTTACGTTGATAGAATTGTGACCCATATGAGCTCCACACAATCAACCCAAAGAAGCCTTTGCTCAACAGGGACAACACCGTAGGTAATAAGATGAGCAAAAGGCCAAAGCTTCCAACCAGCAGTTAGCATGGGTAAGAATGTAGACTTCAACTCAGTAAAGATACTCAAGGGAGATTCAAGCCGTAAAACTCCTAACAGTGTATAGTATATGCTGTTCCATATTGCAGACCACACTGTTTGATCAAATGCTACTTTAGCAGGCACCACCCACCAATCATTAAAAGGAAATAAAGCCTGAATCAAATTAAACCACAATTATGTTAACAACTCACGTATTTCATCTATTCCATAATAAATGGGCTAATGCCAATTTACCCCCTGTGATATGCATAATGTTCAATTTACTCCCCTGTGATTTGAAAAAGAGCAATTCACCTCCTTCCAATAGAGAGTGTAACACACTCGCCGAAATTGAGAGAGGGCATTGAAAGTGTTGCGTAAAAAGACAAAAGTACCCTTATGGGGTAAAGTGCCACATTTATCATAACATGAGGGGTGGGGGGGGGGGGGGGGGGGTAAACTGCCACATTTATAAGTTGACTGAGTTAAATTATACCCCCTCTGCCTTTTATTTTTGGTCCTATTTCTTCTTTGGGATGTCCCAAAACAACACTCCCTTCCTTAAAATGGATTTATTTTTCTCAAAAATACTCTCCCACATAAAGTAATGATTTGACACCATTAATTCTCTACCACAACTTTTAAGGGCTTAAGTGTAAAGATGCCTAAATAACTCACTTTTTTAACTCTTACCTGAAACTCCGTGACGAAACTCAAAGGGGCAAAAGAAAGAGGACGGAGGGAGTAGTATGTCAGAGGGGCAGTTTTGTCAATTCTTATTGTTAAAATAAGTTTAAATATGTCAGGGAGGGGGTGTGAAACTTTTGTAATATTATAGGGGGTAAGGTGCTATTTTTCAAATCACACTGTGTAAATTGCCATTAACTCCATTATAAATAAGAACTGAAATAATATATAACTACCTCACAGAACTGATAGTAATAGTGAGAAAGGGATCCATGCAGCGTAAAGCCCACTAGACCAGATCTCAACATTCGTGTTCGGTCAAAATCAAACAGAGGCTTCCCTTCATAGCACTGCAAAATATATTACACTGTTTCATGATGACATACTAAACAAAATTATCTCAATAGCTAATAGAGGTTTTTTCCAAAATAAATTAATGTTATTTACTAAAGTAACTAACCTGTGCAATCCAATCCCCCACGGAGTAAACTACTCCACTAATCACCATTTTCGCTAAAACTGGATTTGTCTTAAGAGCTTCCTCATATGCACTCCAGCTGTGTTGGGGTGCATATCTGAATATTTCATAGAGAGTCCATCCCTAGAACAGATCATAAAATCAATTATGTGTTAAATCTCATGTATTACTGACATATTGCAAGGCAAAAGTGAGCAATATAGCAATATATAAGTTGAAGAAGATAGGTATGAAGTTATATCTTACACCTGCACTCCAATCAAATAGCAGAAGAAAGGGCAAGTATTTCATAAACATATAATACCATAACCAAGAATATTCATCTATGCTACAATTTATTTACATATTCAGAGATCGAAATCGTTCAAATTTATTCAAATATATCAGGTTGTAAAAGTCAGTGAGAACTGAACAATATTCAAAACAATGTACACTAGGGGCACAAATTATATGTATTTTAGATTTCATTTGAAAGCATAAAGATGCTAAAAGTTCAGTACAGCAAAAAATATGGCAGTATATGTAAATGGTTTTGGTTATAAGAAACTTCCATGCTTACAAGCTCTTTTCAATAATCGTTTTGCTTTACAATCACTTAAACAGTTGCTATAGTTTTTATTCTTTTCTCTTTCATTCTTTTTTATTTTGTACAACAAAACTCCAAATGTAATTGTAATGCGTAAGCATTTGATTTTTCTATAAGCTCTTCGGGAAACATTTGAAATTTTGAATCATCATAGCTTTTCTCATAATCTTAAGATGTGTTTTCTTTTTGTCAAACAGGCTCCAAAGTATTTCAAGTTCAATGGATTTTGATCTCAAGAAAGGCCAAAAAGTTATTTTATCGACCACATGGATATTAAGCTCATCTATACATTCTTGAACAAGTATCGAAGATTTCAACCTGTAGAAACAGAACTTCTAACTCCATGTCTAGCAGTCATGGGATGAGATATAGATATCAGACATCTTCCATAATTACAAAGAATATATCTAAAAAGAGACAAATTTTATCACTCGGCCAATTAAGTTTATATCACCAGCTTTGTTTTTCTTTCCTTGTATTCACAGCAAATCCACATTCATGTTATTTTATTTCGCGCTTAAGAGATCAGTTCATTATTAACATCTTTAGTTGATTACCTAACATCACATACAACTTAGAACCCTAAAGGAAGTTGTAAAGAAACTTGCTATGTTTATCGAAAATTATGACAGACCAAAATTCCAGCAAGCCACAGCAAGACTTGGGAAATTGCAAAACATGAATGCATTATCAATGATCTATAAGAGATAGATTGAGCATCAATTACAGATTCATAATCCAGCAATAAAAACTAGTAACTCTAAGAAGTATTCATTTTTATCATTAAAATTGAACTTTTTATCCACACATCATTCAACAAGAGCCAGGTCAGCCACAAATTTTTGCATCTCAATTTCTAAACTCATTGCTTGAAAAGAATAACTTAACATCAGTGTATATGACAAAAATCCTCCTCAAATCATAAGATCTGAATATGAATCGATTAACTCTGACAGGAAAATAATTCTATATACTAACAAATTTATCAGGAGCCACAAATATTAGTTCAAGAAATTATTTAGCATCCACTGCTTGTGCTAAGTTCAGTTTTCACCACCCAAATTCATTTAATAATCTACTAAATAACCAAACAAAAAAATACCAAATGTTATTCCCAAATAAGTGAAGAAATAAATAATGAGAGATTAAATTGATTGATTCATCAACTCACATGCCAATAATCATGGTCAATTGTGAGGAGCTTGGTAACAGCAAAAGTTCCAGCAGCCAACACAATGGTGGCATTAATTGTCCTATGAATAAGCCTTTCCATTTCCATCTTCTCATCACCAGATCCTGGCGTACCTACACCAGAAGCAGAAGAAGAAAACACAGCTGCACCACCCTCAAATGACAACCGCTCATTTCCAAAACCCCCAACTACAACCTCATCCACAACCTCCGCTTCTCTATCTATGCAAACGACGCCGTCCTGATGGTCAAACCTGTCGTCAATCTGTACGGGAGTGATGTCAATTTCACTCCCAGCTGATCCTATTAAATGCGTGTTGGGGTGTTTTCTGTGGTTATACGGTTTGAAAAAAAGTTTGAAAGGGGTATTTTTGGAAAAAGGTTTAGGTTTGGGTTTAGAGAGAGAAAGGAAGGATTGTGGAGTGATGGAGGAGGCGGCCGCCATAGGTGGTGGTGCACTGCTCTTCTGCCTCTCCCCTGTGAAAGTGATCACAACAATTATTCACTCTGCTTTCTAGTTAAATATCTTTATATATATCGCAATAAAGCACTAAACAATGTACTTGTTATAAAAATAAAAATAATTTAAAGCACTAAACAATGTGACAATTACAAATATTAGTATTTAAGATTGAAACATACACTAAATAAGTTCATACTTGATTTGATTTGAGTTTGCTCGTTGAAAATATATTTAAATTTGATTTGTTACATATTAAATCATCTTGAGCATATGTTATTCGACACTGTTCAATTCGTTTGCACCACTATTGAAATGAAATTTTCATCATGAAAAGTATTTATTGTTTTTTTAAATTTGTTCATCTATTAGTAATTAACTAGCAAACATAATGTTGTACAAATAACTTCGTATTATTTTTATAAAACATCTTACAGACATTTATTGTTTTATATTCATAAAGCAACCAAGTAAACGGTGTACAATGAGAAACAAGTGCGGTTTATATTCTTTCATGTGGTTTGCGAGTTATTGCATGAGAACGGAGTTTACTTTGTGCACTTTGATGGCTTCGGGTTTCTTTGTTAACAAAAATGATAAACAAATGTTTAAACCTATGTTGCAGGAATATGGATACACCGACACGAATGAATATGCAAATTTTTTAAAATTCTAGGATACAATACGGCTATGATATGTGTATATATATATAATTAAAAAAAAAACCATTGTTTCAAAAATGTATAATAAACATGTAATGTAAATTTAGTTCTTTTTTATTTCATTTTGAAATGAACGATGTTTCCTCCATTTCATTAAGTGTTTAAGCAAAACCATAATACTAACATCAGGTGCAAAGTCTAACAGTTTTAAAAAATTCAATTATTTTATGAAGATCACTTTGATAATCTATATAATTTGGGATTTCTTTGTTTCTACATGTCATCTTCCGATGTATTCGATACGGTATCATTTTTATCTTTTATTTTCTTATTTTGTGATATGTCGCAATGATATGTCTAATACATATCGAATGAGTATCAGAATATTCAATATGTATCTGATAATTTATCATGTATCTGATAACTAGCAAATTTATCCAAAAAGCTAAAGTGCGATAACTAGCATCAGTGGCATGTCATTGGTTGTTTTGTTTTTCAATTGTGCAAGGGGCACTATAATTGGGACGTTCTTTTATTAACCACAAAATCATTTAAAAATGCAATCAAATGTAAATCGAGATTAAATTTATTAACCACAAAATCTAAACTTAAGCATATCGGACGTCCTATTCAACTATTTCCCTGTTTCACGAATGGTTCTTGTAACTTTTTTCTTTTTATTTTTTAATTTTTTTTATTCCCGATAGATTTTCTTGTAATTATTAATTTTTCGTTGAATATATCAGTCTAATTTATATAAAACCAGGAACATCTATTTTTTCCAAAAAAAAAAAAATGACCGTTGAACTAGCGGTTGGAGGTTAAAATATTTCCACCAAATTTTGATGACAAGCTCTATTTATCCTTTATTTGATGGCAATGAATTGTTGACATTAAAATGATGTCCCATTTGATGACTCCATTGGAGCATAATTTTTTACTTGCCATCAAAATGGTAGTTACGTCGTTTGATAACCCATTTGATGGCTCCATTCTCAACTGTGGGTCTGAAAAATGTGGCATTGTCGCATTGGTTAAACGAATCTTCGGTACTAGAATGTATAACTACTACTCCCTCTATTCCATAATAATTGTCTTTTTAGGTAAAAAAATTGTTTGAAAATATGTCTCTTTAGGATTCCAATGAAATATTAATTACCTCATTTTCAATTTTGCCCTTATTTCTTACGTTTAAAAACTATATATTATCACCTCTTTAAGATTTAAGGGTATTTTAGGTATATCTTTTGTTTATTCCAAAAAATTCGTGCTATTTATTGGGTTCCTTAATACCCATACAAATCTGTAAAACGATAATTATTGAGTGAATAGCAAATTAACTCTCTGTGTTATTTTAAATAGACAGTTTAACTCCATGTGATAAATAAAAAGACAAAGTACAACACTGCCTCCTTCTTGATTTTTACATTTTTACAAGGGGTTAAAACACCCATTATGCCACACTACAAGAAACCGAGAAATTTCGACGGAAAATTTTCGACGGAAAAAAAATCCGTCGAAAATTGAAGGAAATTTTCGACGGAAAATATTTCCGTCGAAATATTTCGACGGAATAATATCGGTCGAAAATAATCCGTCGAAACATCACATTTTTGAGAAGAAATGGAGAAAAAAAAAAGAAAAAACAAAAAAAAAATTTCGACGGAAACTAATTCCGTCGAAATTGAAGGAAATTTTCAACGGAATTTTTCTCCGTCGAAATGTTAATAGAAAAAAAAAACAAAAAACTAATTCAAATTTCAACGGAAATTAAATTCCGTCGAAATTAATTAAAATTTCGACGGAATTGTTTCCGTCGAAATTTTAATAACAAAAAAAATAAAAAATTAAATTACTTTCGACGGAATTTAAATTGTCCATTTACGCATATCACAGGGAGGTAAATTGCTTATTTACGCATATCACATGAAGGTAAAGTGAGATTAATATGTTGTCAATGATAATGTTAAATTGATAATTTTTTACATGAAAATGAATTATCAGTCGCATTATAGAGTGTGTGTGCTCTACCTTCACTAGGAAGAAGATAAATTACTCATTATTTCATATTATGGGGAGGTAAATTACTCATCAATTCGTTTTACAAAGAGATAAGTTACTTATTTTTATATAATATGAAGGTAAATTGCCCATTAAACATATCGAAAATTAACTTACCAAAATTAGATAATTATTATGGAATGGAGATAGTGCTATATAATTGGTCAATTTTATATGTACAATGAAAAGGGGGAAATGATGTTTTTGTGATGGCCAGTTAACTTTATCCTTTTTTTTTATGAATGTTCACATCTTATATTTACTTAACTCATTTTGAAGTATGTTTGACACATATTCATCACTTTATAGGAACTAACCAATAATAATTTAGAAGATAAAAAATAAAATGACACCAGCTTTCAAGTGGGGTATATGTCAAACCGTGTGCCCAATCCCACATCTTTGGTGTTGATGGGACCATGAACAATTCTTCAAGGCAAGAATGCCACATATATATTTCTGAATATTCTGGATAAGCTTTGAAGCTTGTACTAGACAGTAAGTCGGCTTCATCTATACCACAAAAATATCCAAATAAAATAGATTAAAAAGTTTGTTTTCCTATGGCCAAGGAAATATCATCCAAAACTTCAAAGATATATGTTGTGTTCAAATTTCAGTAAAATTGTATATTCTGTCTGGTTCAGATGTGATCATGTTATGTATTTTGTCAACAAATGAGTTCTGCTCTTGACTCGTTTCCATCATTCAAACTTTATCTTACTCAATAAGAAATCAATTCAAAGTTCAAATTGTGCTTAGAGCCCTCAAATCCAAATTTAAAACTTTTCTTTTTGCTGAACTAAACCTCCTGTGACTGTCCTCAAATTGTACAAGTCCAGTGATGAATAGAACAGATGGACTTATACATAGATGCATCTTTTATCTTTCCATTGTTAAAATGAAGCATAGACTGCAGAGTGAACCAGAAGAGGACATAAAATATACCAACCGAGATTTAGTCGTCTTACAAGTAAACCCTGACGTTTAAGAAATTACAAAAGTAAAACCCCCTCTAGTTTAGATTATTTATCAAAACACCTCTTACAACTTCAACAATCCTTACAAGGACACCCCATATAATTTTGAAAAATGTTAACAAAAAACCCTCTATAAAAGGGTGTCCTTATAATTTTTGGAACCACAGGGGATTTTCTGTAATTACAGTTTACCAGAGGGTGTTCGAGTGTAGATCACCCCAAAATACATTGGCATTAAGGAGGCAAAATTTTATTTTTGGCCCTCTAAAGTGGCTGCATTTCAAAATTGATCATTTATTGTGGTATCTCGACAATATACGTCATTTATTGTGTCAACATCATCAATTTCAGTCCTTATCACCGATTTTTTTTTTAATTATCGCCAAAAAAATCAATTTATGTCATATTTGGCCTATCACATGGCTTGATCTTGCAAATTGTGGAGTCAGAATATGAAATTCTTAATTTTTAAGTGTTACTCGACAAATTATAATTTTAACTAAAATTAAATTTTTCGGTCAATTTAAATATAAATTGGTGATTTTTGACAAAAAAATAATTTTCCCGTCAATTAAGACATAAATTGATGATTTTCGGCGATTATTAAATTTTTTCGGCAAGAAGAACTGAAATTGATGATGATACAATAAATGATGATTATTGTTGAGAACCTCGAGGTACCACAATAAATGACCAATTTTGAAACGCAGTCACTTTAAAGGGTCAAAAATGAAATTTTGCCACATTAAGGAATACTCAAAAAAAGAAAAAAGAAAAAAGAAATTAATTGAATCCATTTTGTGGTCATGTCAACATTTGGAACACTACTTAATTTCAAATTTTCAATTTCCAACATGCATAGCATTCTGTACATGAACTTTAATTTTGTTGAGGCAGAACTAAGCGATCTTGGCCTTGTATCAGTTTCGCATATCGTATAACATCCCCACTTTTAATCTCGGATAGAGTTTCTCGACCCATTGTCGTATATCCAAACACGGAAAATTGACCCTCATCAAAGGACAGCCCTCCTAACCCAGCATTTCTCTTATCGTATAGATAAAAGAAAAACTGATTTGGCGAAGAATACTCATCGGAAACCTCACTATGAGCCATGACCAGTGCACCATAAACAGAGAGTGGAAGCACAGGCAGTTCCCCATCTTGAACACTAAGTGTTGTTTTGTACAGTGGCTCAAATTGGCCCGACGGCATTATTTCTAGAGGAACGCTATACCCCTTGTCCTTTACCGTTCGTGTGTCTGATAGAATTGCTTGGTCTGTGCAATTAAGTTTGACCCCGTCATAAGCCCCGTCCACTACCTACAAATGTTATGGTATGGAATAGTAATCTAGTAAAAATGAACGAATAATAGGGTAATTTAGCAGCGATCCCCCTCAGGTAAATCCTAATTACCAAAAAAACCCTGTTGTTTCAAAAATTACAAAAACACCCAAGAATAATAGGGGGTGTTTTAGTAATTTCCAAAACAGTTGGGGTACTTTGTAATTATGGTTTACTTAACGAAGAATAATATATATAGAAATTAGGTACTCTCAAAATGAAGTTGATTGCACTAGATAGGTTACCTTACCAGTTTTGCGAAGTTCCCTGCTGTAAGTGGCGCCGAATAACCATCTAAGACAACCTAAAAACAAGACACGCTTGTGAAAATAGTTTTATACTGCAAGTTTAAAAAAGAATATATACTGATTGAGTGAAATGCAAAAATACCCCCTTATGTGTTTGTCTAATTAGCAAAAAAACCCTTGTACTATATTTTATTAGTAAAAAAACCCTCCTACATATTTTGCGGGTTTATATCCCCACCAGAAAACGCGAAAACACCCAAATTCGCCTAAATTTGACAATATGTTAACTTTGAAATTTGGCAATAACCCTCGTATTCACTTAAAATTTTGACAATAACCTCCCTATTGATTTATTAAGGAATTTCAAGTGGTGTTTTTTGCAAATACAAAAAGAACAAAGGGAGTTTTGGTAATAAAAATAACACAGTGGGTTTTTTACTAATTAGGCAAAGCACATGGGGCTTTTTTGCATTTAGCTCAATGCTTCATACAGATTGGAGTTTTACAAGGCGGGTTTTCAGCATACCTGAATTATTGCATTGTTTCTGGGTTGACCACCTGATTCTGGAGAAAATGTTGAGGAATCTCCTTTTCCTATAGCAAATTCAACTATCGCTCTCCCAGTAAGCCTAAGGAAATTGATATATAAACTTTTAGCCATATCTCATAAGTCATAACAACCTCATACATCACCTATTTATAAAATGTGCCAATGTTTCTAATTTTTCACTGCACCAAACCTAATAATGATATACAACACCGAAAAGAAAATAACTAGAGGAAAACTTAGAAAAGAAATTAATCAAGTGTTAACTAAATGAGAGTCTATAAGATGAATTACCTACCTGGGGTAGTTCAAGTATTGCGCAGGCAACAAAAATGATAACCCCGGAGCCTGTTAAAAAATACACCCCCTTCACACATCATTCGTCTCATTATCAATATGTAATGTCCATATGTCATAATAAGTATGAAGTATCCCATTATTGAAATCTTAAATAAATATAGATCCAATATTTGGAAGGTAACCCCATAAATAAATACCTGTAGCAACTCTAACTGCGCAATAGTATCCAGTGAAGAAGCAAGACCAACTGATACTTTGTCTGCATCTTTATTCTTGATGCTTTCAATAAGGTTTTTCAATCCATCCTGACCACCCAAAAGGCATATAGTATTATATCTTCACAATTGCCAGACTCGACTAGATTTGATTTTAGTAATAAGCCATTCAGTCTCACACTATTGGTTTAGTTATCTGTTAAGCTTTTCATGAGTGCATATAAGCTAAAGCTATGATGTGAGGTTAAAAACCTTACAAGATTAAATCATTTAGCATAAAATGTAATGCTGGAAGACGTAGTAAATTAGATGAAATTGAGTATGTTGTTATCTTATAACAATTATTCTTCTATGGTGATGGAAGAAAAGAACCAAGTCCATCCAACTTCCTCCTCTATAGGCAAGAATACCCAAAAAAATTAAATATCCAAACAGGCCCTACGACAAATTTGAAACAAAAATGTTGAGAAATGTGGGAAATAATTACCAATTAAGATTCTCCTTAAAACACTGTGAATGAAATAACAAAGAATCAAAAGATGCAGCCTGCCATTGAAATGTATTTTTAATAAGTGAAGAATAATGTAACTTTCCTACAAGAAAAAGAGTTTTCGAGCTTTCTTCCATAGTACCTTCCCATCAGTAAGAGATGCATATAGGACAGAGCCTTCTTCTTTCAATTCAGAAGGGATGCTAGACAAAATTGATTCTTTTTCATCCAAAGCAATCTGAAAAAGGAAAGAACAAAGAGGGGTGGAGATACCAGCAATGAGAAAGCAGACAATAGAAATAAGTTGCAATTTCAGATGACGTAGCCACTTTTTGCAGAAACTTAAAACAACGAGTAATTGGCACATTTTTTTTTATAAGCAAGGCACTTTGCACCCCAGAAATACGCCATTTTGGCACTTTGCAACTTCAAATTGAAATTTTGGCACTTTGCACCCTCAAATTATATGTTCTTTGGCAAGACAATTGGCATTTTACACCCCAGTAGGGTGCATTTCGCCAAAGAATTTACAATTCGAGGTTGCAAAGTGCCAAAATTTCAATTTCAGGGTGCAAAGTGCCAAAATGGTGTATGTTTGGGGTGCAAAGTGCCAATTACTCACAACAAATAATTAAAAC
The DNA here is from genome assembly GCA_030819805.1 of Penstemon newberryi var. newberryi. NCBI lineage: Eukaryota > Viridiplantae > Streptophyta > Magnoliopsida > Lamiales > Plantaginaceae > Penstemon > Penstemon newberryi. The sequence continues at coordinate 21,723,886 of JAUALY010000005.1, read as the reverse complement.
AACATACACTAAGATCGAGCAGGGTCTTCCTTCAGGAAACAATATTGCAAGCAATCAAAGGATTATTTTCAGTTTCAATCATGGATTGTTTGATTAAAAACATGAACCCACCAGAACAAAAATGAAAAAGGGAAATAAGAACCCAAAGAAAAAGGATTATAGTTGAATAATGGTAAATCTCATTTTCACCTCAAGTGCAAAATAACTAAGCCTATAAATTTGGGCTTATTTTCCCTCCGGTAATATGGAAGCCATCCATCCCCGTTCAACAACAGCAACAATTGCAGATATAATAGTAGAAAAAAGGGTCTCGCACATTCAAGACTACGAGGTTGAGCTCAATGAAGACAACATGCAAAACACAATAATAGATTCTCCACACTCAGAAGGCTAAGTAATACTATAAACTTGGCCCATGTGAAAAGGAAGAGAATGAAATTAAGCAATACCTTTAGAGCTTTCTTGACATTCCCCTCCATTGTTCCATATGGTTTCCTCTGAGGAATCCTGAGCAAATACGATATGTCCTCTAGTGAATCCTTTACAAAGAAACAATATATGTATGTTTTAAGTTTTAACATTTTCTTCATTAAAATGGGAACTGAAAATATAAAATAAATATAAATATGGTTGATGACACGCACCTGTATAGCTTTCATGTTTGTGTTAGCTGGTATCGCTCTTCTCAAAGCTAGTTCCCCTGTTCGAGGAATTTTTGTTTCTGGGGAATAAAGCACTGCTTCAGCAGAAGGAATTATTGGAGATAGTGTAAGCTGAAGACAAAGAACGAAAGCTGCAACAGCACTCTCAAGCTGCTTCCTTCCTTTTGGTTTTTCAATCAAACTTGTTAAATGCTGCATATCAAGAGTTGGAACTGAGAGAGTTATCTATTGTCATGTAGTTATTCTTTCACAATGTTGGAGCTGAATATTTATGTTATAGGTATAGAAAGTACACATTATAAAACCAATATTTAACTTAGATATAGGCATATATCAACCCAACTTTTCTCACAAAGTTAAAATTTAATCTACTTTTTGTACACCAAAACAAGGTGTAAAACTCTTAAATTTACGAGTTTGTGACCACAAGTAAAGACAAGTGGTTCTTTATCCACCAAACCTGGAAATTAAGCTCCTACTGCAAACAAAAGTTTTTAATCCAATGTCAATAGATGTAAATATTTGGCATATTCAATGATTATAGCCAATATCTCTAAGAAAATACACGAGTTATTGTCTGCACTCGCACATAATTCCATCTAAGTATATCAATCGTTGAACCACCAGCTTTTTCTTTTCTCCTCTTTACCTCATTCATCTTATTCATTGCATCATTAGTGCTCAAAGAAACAGTTCCTAATTAACAACCCATTATTTCTTAAGTTGACATAGAACACTAACTGTTGATTGTCAGTTATTGAAAGACAAATACTTGGGAAACATAAAGGACAATACATAGCAACGTCTGTAATAAACGAGTGAAATGCAAAAACACCCCTTGTGCTTTGCCTAACTATAAAAAAGAACCCTATTTTATTTTTAATTAGCAAAAATCCCCCGTGCTTATTTTTCATTAGCAAAAAACTCTCTCCCAAGCCGAAATGACAATTACCCCACCAAAGGATGCAAAACACCCCTCTTAACCTAAAAAATTATCAATAACCACCCTGTTAACTATGAAAATTGACAATAACCTTCCTCTTCATTAAAATTTTTGGCAAATACCTCCCTATGATTTATGAAGAAATTTCAAATGGGTTTTTTTGCTCATAATAAAAGAATACAGAGGGGGGGGGGGGGGGGGTTGCTAAGCACAAGGGGTGTTTTTGCATTTAGCTTTGTCATAAACCAATGAAACAAAATTGAGCATCAATTACATAATCATAATACAGCAAACAATATTAGGATTTCTAAGAAGTAAATGTTTTTATCATCAACCAATTAGGCCCGCTGATCATCATAACAGATTCAGTACTGGCTCTGTGTTCTCAGAGTCGATTAAAACCTGTTTAAAGTGAAGTAAATTGTACTTTTACATGATAGGGTAAATTGATTTATCCTCCTACTGCAAAATAACTAACAATTTCATATAAAAGGCCATTAATAAAAGAGAAAATAAAACTGACCGTGGAGTCATCATTCTTATACTTTTGCAGAATGCGGTTGAATTTGGGGGAAAAAATTCTCTTTCGGTGAACTCCAATAAGTGGAATGCGAAATTGAGTAGTTGTTATAGATGTCAATTTTTCAGTGGAGGAAGTGAGGTAGACATTGATAGAGAGCTTAATGTTGGACGGAGTGAAAACAGATAAAGGGAAAGCCATTGTGGTGGTTCGTACTTCTTGAGGTTTCAGCGCGCCTCATCCAATGCCTCTATCGTATCTCTCTCAGTTTTGGACGTTCTTTTTCTTTTTACTAAGAAACATTTTTTTTTTTTTAAGAGAAAATTATCCAAACTATCCATCAGGTATAATGTAAATACAACTTTTATGTTTAAAAAATTACTCAGATTACCCCAAATGTATTGGGATACATTACATTTACCCTCTTTTCACGTTAATTTATTATTGTTCATGATGAGGATATAAAAGAAATTGAATTCGAAAATACTCGTAGGTTGACTTTGATAAAATTTATGAATGAAGCATTCATCTTTTAGTGAGACTAGGGGTGTTCAACGAAACCGCTAGATCGCCCTAACCGATCGATCTAATCCAAACCGACTGCAATTTGCGGGTGAATGTTTGATGGGTTGATCTTATGCATCTTGGAAAAAAGACAACAAGTTTTCAATTGAGTTTGGTTTTATACTTTGTTAGACCGCATAACCGCATTCGACCGCACTTTATATAAATTATGATGTATATATATATTTTTTATCTTATTATTTTATTTAGTCCTAAATTTAAGAAAATGAGAAATATAATTTAAATATATACTTTAACAAAATTAATCGCGTTTCACAACTCAAACCCCAATTATACTAGAAAACCCTATTGCCTTACGTAACCTTCCAATTTTAAGTGCCAAAAAGATAAAAATAGATTCAAAACTAGAACAAAAAGGTTAAAAAACACTCTGCAAAAACCAAAAAGTAGAGCAACAAAAAAAAATTATCAAACAAAATTTCGTTTAGGCCGTTAACCACCAACATCAAGTTCAAATATAAATATATTTTTTCTCTTTTGTTTATTCTTTGGGAATAATTTTATTTTTGTGTGATGAAAACTTGTTAATCTAGTGTTCGGGCTTGTTTTTAGCTTTCATTAAATTATGTATTCATTGAAGATCATATTTTATTAGTTGATATTTTACATTATCTCCATTATATATATTTTCTATGAAAGTTTACGAAATTTATTAATAAAAACAAAAAGTTGTTATTAATTAGTTCATTTACATTTAACTCATCAAATAACAAAAATACATGAAAGTTGAGAATGTTGAGACCGCAAAACCCGCCCCAACCCGAATGGACAGCTGAGTGCAATCTGAAGATTTGTTGGGTTCGGTTTGAACTAGAGATTCAAAAATCCGCAAATATTGGGTTGGGTTTGGGTAAGTATAAAACCGCACTAGACCGCACCGTGAACACCCCTAAGTGAGACTATGTTTAGATTTCTCAAGGCTCAGTTCGATTGCCTTGATTAGGTCCAAATTGTGTTAATCGGTCCATGTAATCGGGCTCAGTTTTTTTTTGGTTTGGCGATTTAAAAACGGGCAGCTCGTGATAATCTTGAGAAAAGTGGGCCATCCACTCTAATTGACCCAATTCTAATTTTTGGTCCAACCCATAAATTATATAATGTGGCCCAAATTAGCAAAAAAAACTTCTAAATTGCCCCTCGAGTTTATAACAATTTACACAAATTTGCCGCTGGTAATCGCAAGTCAGATAAAAATAAAATTTCCCATTTCTTCATCTAATTTCTCTTCTCCCCGTACGTGTTTTTTCAAAACCCTAGCCTGCATTTCTCTTTCAAAATTTTTACATTCTAAGCTTCAATCTTTGTATAAACTAGTAAAATTTTCATTAATTGTTTGCATGCTACCAAATTTAAGGGTTTTGCACTTGCGATTTGTTAGCTACCAACATGTGGGCCGCCGTTGTTTCTTCCGGTGAGAAACACAAATTCCAACCTGAAATTTTTTATATTTTTATTATTTGGGGATAATTCTAGTTTTGTGTTTGTGTGCCTCATATTTTACAATTCACATTGTTTGATTTTGATTGTTTATGTTACTAGCTCATCACTCGATGAGCTTGCTAGTCACCTGAAAAAATTGAACAAGGTTCTATTGTGCTATTTTTTGTGGTAATTGATCGTTATTTGGTTCTTATGAGTCGCATTTGGACATATTTTTTGTGTTGGAAAAATATTCATGTAACAGGGGGATTCTTACGTTTGCAGAAATTCAAGAGCTTACTAGCATTATTCTTTTTTATGAAAATACAGCCATGGACAGATTCCAAAGACATTAGGCATTTTGCCAACTTTATATTGATGTCAAATGCCCCTTGTTCGTAGGAAACCAAAATGTTGGTATATATTAGAGAAGGTTTTGAAGATGACAAAAAGGGTATAATAGTCAAGAAGGCTAATTTGGAAGTCATCAACTAAGAACTGAAAAGCTTAGTGAAACCTATCTCATGGTCTGGAAGCTAAGTGACCGAATCAACGAAGTGGAATATCAGATGGGTATTATCAGCCGAGTCAAGATAGATGTGTTCATTCTTGAATCAGCCGAGAAGCCATCAGCCGAGTGATCATCAGAGTGATCATCAGCAGAGTGTTTCCACCAGCAGAGTAAAGACGGTCAGGAAGCTCAACGGTAACGTGCTGAGAGCTGAGTGCATTAAATGCGACTGATATAAAGTAGACATCCGTACAGCAGAGTGTACAGTGCAACAGTTGCAGGGAGCCGTTCCGCGTTTTAAGGACCAGTACCCGAGGACTGCAGAATTCTGTCTCATCTTCAACGGGCAGAAATTCAAATCCGAGGAGTATAAATAGAAGACAAACTGAAGATCAAAGTGTGCTTGCATAAATCAAGATCATATCCTAAAAGCAAGATCCATCAGTTGAGTCGTCTGATCACAAGCCCAGTCATCTGTTGACGAAGCTTTTCGTTGAAGAACAGAGAACAAATGTTGTCTGTCTAAGTGACTGTCAACTGAGAATAGAAGGAGTGTATATCCATCTGTGAAAAGTGATATAGCTTCTTAGTATAGGTTTTCTGAGTGATCTCCTGTACTGAAAATAGCGTGAGGAGTGTAGGTCCATCTTTGTGAGTGATCTAGCTTCGGAAAGTAGGATTTCCTTGTGATTTCTTACAGCGCACTTGTGGATTTTCATTTGTTGATATTGCGCAAGCATTGTATACTGTAATCTGTGTGACTATAGTATAACCCAAGATCTGTGTGACTTGGAAGAGTGGACTAAAGGATTTTCATCCATATAACCACTATAAAAATTCCTTATGTTTGATTACTTATTTTATCTTGCATATTTTCATAAGTAAACAAACTGGTTTGAAAGAACAATTATAAATTGAGGAATTTATAAAACAGGGGTGAAACTTTGAAAGATAAACTTGTTTGAAAAACATATAAATCCGCTGCATACAAGTTTTGAAACTCTGAGTTATCTGAATCAGATTAGTGAAATCAGATGAGTGGTCAACTCTGCTGATAAAGCTTTGTGCGCAATCAGCTTAGTAGTCTTACGAATCAGATCAGTTGAGTCTGCTGATAGAAAAGTTACAGAAAAAGTTTTAAAGTTTAGAGGTCTATTCACCCCCCCCCCTCTAGACCTCATTGACCACGTTTGGGACCAACAAGTGGTATCAGAGCAGATTGGTTCATCTGATCCTCTGCCTGATCAAACGAATTTGATCCAAGGTGTGTTTTTCAAATTTTTCAAAAAAAGAGCATATTTTGAAAATCAAAAACTTTTTGAAAAATGGATGTCATAAGCCATGTTCCTCACATTGGCCATATGAATTTTGAAAACTGGAAAATCAGAATGGAAATCTTTCTTGCTGCTTATATTGATGACATGTTTATATGTATTACAAAATGACCATTCAGATTCCAAAAGACTGTGAAGGTTGCTGGTCAACCTAATCAGATAGTTGACAAAGAGCTGGATGAGCTGACACCCAAAGAAGTCAAGTTAGTAAATTTTGATAAAAAGGCTAAGTTTATCATGTTCAAAGCTGTAGACGAAGACAGATTCCAGAAGATCAAGCATTTTAAAACTGCCAAAGAGATGTGGGATAAAGTCTGCGAGCTAAGCGAAGGAAACAACGCTATCAAAGAACACAAGCTCAGTGTGGCTCTTGAGGAGTTTGAAAATTTCAAGATGAAGTCTGATGAAACGATTGATCAGATGGATGTCAGATTTACCAAAGCTCTGAATGAAGTTCTAAGGTTTGGTAAAGAATTTTCGAACAAGGAGATCACAGCAAAGGTTCTCAAGGCCTTGCCACCCAAATTCAACATGAAGGTGACAGCCATGGAAGAATCAAGGGATTTAGAGAAGATTTCTCTTTCCGAACTGTTCTCATCCCTCAAAGCATATGAGTATCAAATGCCAAGAATGGGATTAGAAGTGTCAACCAGTTCAGACCCTACTGCTGCTCTAATGGCGTCAGACAAGTCAAGAAAATCAGCAGACAAGTCAAAACAGAAGACTCTGCTGAATTCAGAAAAAGTCTACACTGCTGACGACGTTACCCTGCTGCTGAATGATTTTGAGAAGTTCTACAAGAAGAAAATGAAATTAAAATATAAAAATGCTACTTCATCTTCTTCTGATCATTTTCTGGAAAACAGGGATTCCTCCAAAGAAAAACTCAGAGATAACAAGGAAAAGGAGTATGGACTCATGATCAAAGATCATCCACACTCATCATCAGAGAAGTTTGCTGAAAAGGAAAAGTGTGCCAAAAAGGAGCGTAAGCTAAGTAAGAGCAAATCAAAGTTAGTTGATGCAGTAAAGCTAATAAACTCCTGCACATCTTATTCAGACCATCAGTCGTCTGATAAAGAATTTGAAGAAGTACCTGAGACCCTATGCTTAACTGCCATAGAATTTGATGATTCTGAAAACTGAGGTAACTTCTACCAATTAAATGAAATGCACTATTTGAATCGATTGAATAAATGCTAAATTACAAATTCAAATATTATTTGTGCATTTGCCAAGCTTAATGAAGAGATGACTCTGCTGAAAAGAGCAACTCAGATCACTGAAACTTCAGGTTGAAAAACCTCAAGAATCAGCTGACTACAAAAAGCTTGAGCATGAGAATGAAACTCTAAAAGCTGAGTATGCAATTTGTTTAGAAAATACAAATGAACTTGAAAGAAGAAATTGCATCATTATCTAAAAAGAAAATCAGAGACTTAAAGGAAGAAGTCTACTGATGCTCAACAGGTTAGAAAACCTAGTAAGCTACCTAAGACTAATCAGACTACTAAAACCCATCAGCCGAGTAAGCTGAAATAGGCTGCTGATAGGAGTAAAATTAAAATGTCAAGTCTGCTGAATCTAAGGAGAGTTATAAATAACTCAGGTAAGAAATTGAGGCAAAAATGAATTATCCGGCAAGAATTTGAATCACATTATGATAATTGCTATTATGACATACACTATGCTTATTCACATTATCATGTTGATCATGTTCACTGTACTGATTGCCATCCTCATTTCGATATGCATGCTTATCACATATTTCATGCATCTTACCCTGCTTATGAGCATTGTTTTAATCATGACTAACAAGTGGTAGTATCATGATAAAACATAGGTCACTAGATCATCACATGTTTGTACTAACCCTGCTGGACCCAGTAAATAAGGGGTACCAAAAACAGTCATCTGTTTTGTAGGTGCAGCCCATGTGAGATGACAAAGATGAGTTGACTACCTTGCAAATTTCACCAAGTTCAACAGGTGGTCTCACCAACAAGCATTTACCAACAAGTGTTATCAATTAAGTGGTATCATCAAGTGGTATAATTCAAGTGGCAGACTCTACATTTGGAGATTTCAAGGAACGCAAGTTTGCTGAAAAGTTGAAGATTATCAAAGAATAATAAGTGGTATTAAAGACCGGCAACTACTCGCAACAAGTGATACAAGTGGTATCAGTCAACCATGTGACAAAGAAATTGGTTCGTTGACTTTGAATTCATAAGTTGAGGGGGAACTAATCAGAAGACTAACCCAAAACAGCTTACTGGAATTCAACGGCTGAGTGTCTTTGAAGAGAAACTCTCAGACTACTTGACCACTGATTCTTGAACTTAGGGGGAACGTGTACGACTAGTGGTACTCCTAAATAAAGATGAAGTTTTCATTAAGTCAAAATGAAGTTATCAGAAGACTGCGTCTCATCAGCCGACTGGAACTCAACAACCAGGTGATATTCAAGAATGTACTACACCAAGTGGTATTAGCAAGTGTTATCACATCAACAAGTGGTATCAGCTGACTAATCTGATTGACATTCATACAAGTAGTATCAGACTACAAGTAGCATCAGACTACAAGTGGAATCAGACCACAGATGGTATCAAGTGGTATCAATTCTTGAAGTTAAGGGGAAATTTTCTAGCTGGAGTGATAAACAGCAACGAAGACTACCTCGATCAACCAAGTACTTACCTACCTGTCTTCAGCATACTAAGTTTGCAATCCTATAAAGAGAAAAAGGGGAAGAAGAGATGCAACTTAAGTTTTGGTGTTGATGACAAAAAGGGGGAAGATAAATGATGCAACTAAGAACCCTTTAAGCAGAAGATCAGAAAGGGGAAAAGAACCAACTTGGGTATTCTTTTTGAAAGTTGTATCAGATCAATAAATTTCCATCTCAAGGCATGAAGACTAAATCTGAAGACTTAGAAGACGTTCTTAGTTGAAGGTTTTGTCATCATCAAAAAGGGGGAAATTGTTGGTATATATTAGAGAAGGTTTTGAAGATGACAAAAAGGGTATAATAGTCAAGAAGGCTAATTTGGAAGTCATCAACTAAGAACTGAAAAGCTTAGTGAAACCTATCTCATGGTCTGGAAGCTAAGTGACCGAATCAACGAAGTGGAATATCAGATGGGTATTATCAGCCGAGTCAAGATAGATGTGTTCATTCTTGAATCAGCCGAGAAGCCATCAGCCGAGTGATCATAAGAGTGATCATCAGCAGAGTGTTTCCACCAGCAGAGTAAAGACGGTCAGGAAGCTCAACGGTAACGTGCTGAGAGCTGAGTGCATTAAATGCGACTGACATAAAGTAGACATCCGTACAGCAGAGTGTACAGTGCAACAGTTGCAGGGAGCCGTTCCGCATTTTAAGGACCAGTACCCGAGGACTGCAGAATTCTGTCTCATCTTCAACGGGCAGAAATTCAAATCCGAGGAGTATAAATAGAAGACAAACTGAAGATCAAAGTGTGCTTGCATAAATCAAGATCATATCCTAAAAGCAAGATCCATCAGTTGAGTCGTCTGATCACAAGCCCAGTCATCTGTTGACGAAGCTTTTCGTTGAAGAACAGAGAACAAACGTTGTCTGTCTAAGTGACTGTCAACTGAGAATAGAAGGAGTGTATATCCATCTGTGTGAAGTGATATAGCTTCTTAGTATAGGTTTTCTGAGTGATCTCCTGTACTGAAAATAGCGTGAGGAGTGTAGGTCCATCTTTGTGAGTGATCTAGCTTCGGAAAGTAGGATTTCCTTGTGATTTCTTACAGCGCACTTGTGGCTTTTCATTTGTTGAATTGCGCAAGCATTGTATACTGTAATATGTGTGACTATAGTATAATCCAAGATCTGTGTGACTTGGAAGATGGACTAAAGGATTTTCATCCATATAACCACTATAAAAATTCCTTGTGTTTGATTACTTGTTTTATCTTGCATATTTTCATAAGTAAACAAACTGGTTTGAAAGAACAATTATAAATTGAGGAATTTATAAAACAGGGGTTAAACTTTGAAAGATAAACTTGTTTGAAAAACATACTTGATAAATCCGCTGCATACAAGTTTTGAAACTCTGAGTTATCTGAATCAGATGAGTGGTCAACTCTGCTGATAAAGCTTTGTGCGCAATCAGCTTAGTAGTCTTACGAATCAGATCAGCTGAGTCTGCTGATAGAAAAGTTAGAGAAAAAGTTTTAAAGTTTAGAGGTCTATTCACCCCCTCCCCCCTCTAGACCTCATTGACCACTTTTGGGACCAACACAAAACAATCTAAGTATTTACGTCATGTAACAATGAAGAGTGACGTCAAATGCAAGGCTAATTTAAGGTTCACTATAATGTTGGAGGTCTAAAGGACATTAAACATATCCCACACAAGTTGCAATATTCTTGTATGTCCTTGCACATCATAAGAAAAATCGCATTGTCGGGTTTGACTATCATCTGTCTGGGGATAAAGTGAGCAAGTGTTTACACCGTGTCTTCAATTGTGTATTCAAATTTCATTCAATACTACTATCCCAGCCTGAACCAATACGGGAAGACAATGGGAGTGATTGTTGGAGTTGTTTTCCGGTATATAAATATTTATATATTTCCATATTATCATACTTTTTTATTTGTAAACTATATCTCTGTAGAAGAGTAAAATTTGTTGCCTAATTAAATATTGCCAGATTTACGAGATATTGAAAATTAAACCAAATCTCTACATAGAAGGCAAATTTGTGTAGGAAATTTACAAGCAAGGAAAGATTGCATAGGAATTTTCTATACAATGCAATATGTGCATGAAATATCTTTTATATAACAAGAATATAAAATCAACTATTTTTCTTGTCATGCAAGATATGAAGAGCCAATCAAATCGTGCCACGTCCTAGAGAGAATTTTACAAGATCTTCAAATCCTACCTATAAATAGGGGTCATCTCCAAGAAGAAAATCACAACTCAAAACACAATTCAAAAAGCACGAAGAAGTTCAAGAAGAAAGAAGAAAATCCTCTCAAGGCGTTCTTCAAAATCAAAGCGTTTCTTTAAGGCGTTCTTCAAATCAAGGCGTTCCTCAAATCAAGGCGTTCTTTGCGATATTCAAAGGTGTTCTTCCAAAATTGAAGAAAAGTCCCAACGTTTAATTTGAGATCAAACTATTTAGCCCTCAAATTAACATTATTGGAAATTCACGAAGGTTCAAAGAAGATCAAATCTCTTAAAATACCGAAGTATACAAGACGGAGTTCGAGACGTTCGTCAAGGAGATCTAAATCATTTCACATTTGATCCAAGATTAAGCGCAAATTGCTCTTGGATTAACGTTATTCAAAAGCTGGAATTATTTTGGAGAAGATCAAATCAACCTTTTTCAAGATTATTGCTAGGAGATTAGAATCAAAGGAATTATAGGGATTGTATCCATTAAATCATTAAACTTTTAATTTGTACAATTATTTCTGGTTTAATATATTTTTAAACTTGAAATTTTATTTGCTACAATCTCATATATGTACTTCGATTCCAATTGTTAGGGTTGCATTGGGGCTCTTGATGTGAGTTATGTCAAAATTCAGGTTCATTTGGTTGATAAACCGCGCTATAGATCAAGAAAGGGTGAAATTACATCAAACGTAATAGTCATGTGCAGAGGCGGATCCAGAATTTTTGCGGGGGGGAGGGGGGGGGGGGGGGGGGGGGGCGCTAAACTTATAATACAAAAAAATCCAATCAACAGTTAAACTTAAAGCTTATATTATTCACGAAAAAATATATGACGGAGGAGTTTGACAAAAATAAATCCCACGAGATATTTTAATTACATGCGATACCCCGTTATAGTCCCAAAAGAACCAAAAATATCTACGTATTTACTTTAATAATTGACCAAACGATTTGTAATCTTTTGAAATCGGTCCATGATAGAATCGTTTGAAATACTATTAAATATGTGAATCTCTATAAAGACAACTAACTATTATTTAGCCATTGATCGCCCATTCGGTTATTAAATCGATTCTTTACTATCTTCATTGCCGAAAAACTCTCTCCACTGATGTAGTTGTAACAGGTAGAATAAGCGCCAATGTCACAAGTTTGTAAACCATCGAGAATATTGCGACATGCCTTTTAGTTGCAACCACCTTCTTAGCAAGATCACCAATCCCTTTCAAGCTAGAAAAAAACATCACTTGATCGAACATTCCTTATATAACTTTCAAGTTGATTGGGAAGGGCCGAGAGCTTAAGAAAACAGAAGTTATTTGGATAAAGTTCGGCAAGACGAAGAAGTTTCTCTTTGTCAAAAGCCTCAAAGCGATTGGATGGGTTTAAACATGCAACACAAAGAAGCAACTCTTTGTTTACTTCATTGATATGGTTGTTCAACTCTTGCAATTGTCTATCTATAACCGAATTGAATCTTGCAACTTTGTAATGATGCTCGATAGTCACTTGTTCAATCCTACGCCTTGGTCTCCCATATGGAACATAGACATCACTCATTGAAGGAATTTTAATTTCATGCTTAGAACAAAAAAAAGCAAGTTCCTCCAACAAAGGTCCCCATCCATCATCTCTTCTCTCTTGAAGACGATCCTTGGTTAATTGGGTTAGTGTTTGGAGATGTTGAGAGTAGAGAAAAATTGAGTTATTTTAATGGGAGCTTGAGAATTGGGTAGAGTGAAGTATTATTAGAGTGGGGTTGTGTTATTAATTGGGCTAAAATTTTATTTGTGTTGAAAATTTCGAATTGGGACAATTTATTAGACCTTTTTTTTAAAAAAATATTGAGGGGGGTTCTATAGACCCCCCTAGTCCCTTACTAGGTCTGTCAGTGGTCACGTGTGATGTAAATGGGAGATTTACTTACGCTCTTTTTGTGTGTGAGGGTTTTGCGGCTGATGGAAGGGTTCTTAGAGATGCTATTCATATACGAAATGGACTCCGAGTTCCAACTGGCGAGTGTATTATTTTAGAGAAATTTGTTTATGCAAACTAATTTAAAGTACATACTAATGTTTATGCAAGTTTTGTTTATAATATCCTAGGTACGTACTACCTATGCAATAACGGATACACCACTGGTGAAGCTTTCTAACACCGTATCGAGGAGTACGATATAATTTAAAAGAATGGGGTGTTGGCAGGGAAGCTCCTCAAGATCATAGAGAATCTTTCAACATGAAGCATTCACAGGCAATAAATATTATAGAGCGTTGTTTTGGGCAAGTAAAGAAGAGTTGGACTATACTCAGGAGCAATGCATTTTACCTCCTGAAGATTCATAACCGAATTTCCTATTCATAATTTTCAACTAATGACCATGCCAAATGATATGTCATATTCAGATTGTTCTAGTGACGAGGAAAGTGATGATGATGGAAACTGTTTTGGTGATGATGGTGATTACATCGAAGTGGTAGAGCCATCACAAACATGGACAACTATCGACATACCATGACTCGTGATATGTATCATGAGTGGTTGTTGATGCGTTGATGAGCACATGGATAAAATATGTTGAGTATAACTAGAGATTTTAGGATTTATTTTTAATTAGTTTCGAGTTAACGTCGTACTTGGCGTGGTTATTGTTTATGAGTACTCTATCGTTTTTTTAACTTTTAATTCAATGCTTTGAGTTGGATGTATATGTAATGTTATTTGCTTTAATTGCAAACAACTAGGAATATGGTTAAATATTTTTATGTAATTGCCTTGTGTTATATTGTGTATAATATATATGTTATTATTGGGCCTAAACCATACTTATTGACATGCCTAATCACTGTTTGATGGTCTTATAGGAAATTAGAACATGGAGCCGGAGCAAATTTCAAGGTATGGAACCGCATCCCGAGTACCCCGAAAAATCGCAGGGCCCTCGTAGAATTTTGAACACTTTGGAGGAGAAAACTTTGATAATTTGTTTGCATGAATTAGTGGCCAATGGTTGGAAGGCTGACAATGGGTTCAAGTTAGGGTACTAACGAGCATTAGAAAAAGCAATGAATGCAAGGCTACCTAATAGCAAAATTGGAGTAAGCCACATCAACTCCAAATCCACAATATCGAAAAAATCACTATTATTTGTTAATTGCTATGTTAGGAACTAGTGGATTTGGTTGGAATGATAGTACGAAAGTGCTTGAGGTAATTGATGATGTATGGGCCGAATATGTGAAGGTAAATTTATAGCTATGTATACTATTTAAAATGTCGTTTCAATGGTTTTATAATGCATGAATTTTAACTATATCATTGTAGGCTAACAAAGAGGTATGTAACGTGAGGACGAAATCGTGGAGATACTATGACGATTAGTTTGAATTGTTTGGGAAGGATCGAGCAACCTGTGATGATGCTGAGGGGTTTGTTGATGTCGTGGAAATATATTATTGAATGAGAACCCCTCGGTTGGTATAATGGGGAAAGAAAAGAATCATTGAATGAATATTATGTTATGGAGTATGATATTAGTAGCCCTTGTGTTGACTTGACCACAAACGCATCTGATGGTGGTGTATGTGGATTGAAGAAACGAGTGAAATAATTTGGGGCGAACAATGTTGGAACCGAAAATAAATAAAAATTGAAGATAAAAAAGGTAAGGAAGAGGAAGACACCATAATCTACGATCCCTCCTCTGTATGCCCATTTTCTAACTTCTTCATTGAGGATGCAAAATCTGAATTTGGGAGTTTTGCATGCAAGTTAAACAAGGAAGAAGATACGGATGATGAAAATGTTGCCAAAGTAATATCTGCACTAGAGATGATATCATGGCTTAGTGAGTAAGACATGAACTTGCTATGTTTCAAACTAATGGACAATCCAAATCACACAAGCTTGTTTTTACGCTCTACCGAATGCAATCGCGAAATTAAAGCACACTTGATGTTCAAGGTAATAAAATGACATGAGGGTAAAATATGGTGTGAAACTATGTTGGGATTTGGATGCTATTTTTTGTCTTGCAAAACTGTATGCATATTTACGAATATATATTATTTAAACTTTATTTTTGAGGTTTAGAGATACTATACTCTATAACGTTTGGCAAGCACATATTTATGTAGTATTGTATTTTGTAGTTAAAATTGAAATATATGGCATGCAATTCCTAGACATTATGAAGGAGTTTACAACACTATAATATATTGGCCATTTATGTTATTGTTAGCATGCAAAAAAATTAATGTATGCTTTGGATATGTTATTGTATGTTGTGCCAATGGGGAGACCCCCTATTTTGCAATGTATTTCAACTAAGTTGTGTGTTTTTCCTAATATTCTATGGGAGTGTTTGCAATAGTTTTATAGGTGTATTCTGTCAACAATTTTAGGGGTAGTTTTGCAAGAATTCCATGAGAGTATATGCTATATTAGTGAGGGATCTTTTAGCTACAATAACAGGGGTATTTTTGCTATAAATACAAATGATTTTTTTGCTATAACCAAGCAAGGTATTTTTCCAGCAATTCCAAATAGGGTTCTTGCTAGATTTACAGGGGGTTTTGCTAGAATAACAGGGGTGTTTTTGCTAGATTTACAGGGAGTTTTTTGCTAGAATAAAAGGGGTGTTTTTGCTAGATCTACAGATTTTTTCTTGCTAAAATAACATGGATGTTTTTGCTAGATTTACAAGGGTGTTTTTGCAACAATGCCTTGGAGGTATTTGCACAGATTTACGAACTTTGGCATGAGTAAAATTATACTAATACGGGATATTTGCATCATATATCCATAAAAATGATAAGATGAGAATAGAATGATACACCCCCTCCGAATTAAAAATGGGGGATTAACCTAATTAGTAGTATTCAATTTGTCATCAATTAGAGTAGAAGCATGTTAGCCCAGTGGTTGGAGTCTTGCTATTTTATCCAAATGAGCTAAGTTCGAATCCCAACAATTGTTTTTAATTGAGATTTTTCTTTCTTTCTTTAATTTTGACTTGCTTTCTTTCTTTCTTAATATTCAGATTATTAATATTGTCATATGTATCAACAAATAAACATCAATATGGTCCATATGACTAGTGTTTTTAAGATCGGATCGGACACAAAATCGGTAGGTCTACTGGTTATTGGTTTTATTGGTCGATCGATTTAACCACTGGTTGGACCGATTTAACCACTGATTCAATCGATATAACATCATCATGATATAATAATTTATTTATTTTTAATAAACCCATTATATTACCAATAATGCAAAAATTAAACACCAATACATTAATTATTTTTTTATCTTAACATAATAAAAGGAGAACATGTGTATATTTTCACAAGAATTGCACATACTTCCAGGTGCATTTTCTTTTTGTATAACACACATTTATACCTCAAGGCTAAGAAATATATGCTGATCTCTGTTGAATGGGCTTGGCATGTTTAGCATGAATTAATAGCTTACATACTTAATTTCTCACTCAAGGCCCACTCCTACCCCAAGAGTCAAACTATAATTAAAAGGAGAAACCCTAATCTAAAAATTCCTTGCAGCCTTTCATCTTCATTTCTTCAAACAACCCCTTCAACACCCATTTCTTTCTCTTATCTTATTTGTTCTTTCTTTCATCTTTTCTTTTTACATGTAAACCTGATTTTCTCGAATTAATTATTAGAATTGATTTCATTATTCCCATCATGAATCGTAGTATAGTTAGTGTTGTTGGTCCCAAAGCTGTAAGATAATTAAAGTGTAAAATTATTAAAAAAAAAAATGGAAAATGCACCGGTGGTTCATCTGGTCGAGGGGTCGCCGATCTCACCGGTTTTTGACCCGTTCTCGTCGGTTCGAACTGGTCTTTTACACCTCTGGTTTTGGGGGTCGATTTGGACCGAACAGGCCTCCGATTAGCGATTAAACCGGATCGATCGGCTGATCCGGTCGAGTTTTCAAAACACTTGATATGCAGGGACGGGTCTATGCTTTAGGCCCCCCCAAGATTTTTTTTGAATTAGTATACATATACCTTATGTAATTTATTGTATAATATGACTTTGTATATATATTTACATAATAATATGGTCAATTTTCTTTTGTCTAGGTGTGTTTAAATAGTATCCAAAACTATTATTTCACAGTTCTTTTATAAATTATGACGTAATGTTTTTTTTTGTCTTCTCACTTTTATATTTTAGTTTTTGACAATTTAATTTACTGTATATTAGAGCTGAATTGAAGACAAGTAAAAAAAATAAAAATCACAATGATAAGACATTTAAATTTGTTTAGTTCCACAGAATCGAGAAATTAGGCTTAGTGATATAGATAGAAGATTAGTACCTTATAAAAATCACAATGTACATTGAGAATAAAATTGTCAAGAAAATTGATATTGATTTTATATTGGATTAATTTTATAACTTGAAATAACGTCGTGTGAAACTTTGATAATCTTCTGTAAAAGTTTATTTGCATCCGAAATCCAGCATAGTTCTTATTAACAATACATTTTTTAAAATTTATGTTAATTTTTTAGGCTTAAACAAATAAAATAGTTTGAATATCATTTTTAATTAACTTCACCTATATTGAAACTCGGGCCCCCCAACTTCTTGATCCTGGATCCACCCCTGTTGATATGACTATTCGATTATCAATATTGTTATGTGTATCAACATATAAACATCAGTATGGTCCATATGAGTAACATCTAAATTTATATGTTGAAAACTAATTCCATTAATGCAAATTTTTATGGTATAAATATTAGATTTCATGGTTGTGCTCACCAACATTTTTTTTCGAAGAAACCACTCACGAACATTAAGATAAAAAAAAATAGAGTTTTAGTATTAATTTTGATGCTTTTTATAGCATTTTTTTTCTTCACAAAACCGAATTTACGTTGTAAAATATTTCTATGTTTTATCAATTTGTCAATATCTTAAACTATTTCTTGAATGAATTTTTAAAAGATATTGATATATTTGTTCAGGGATAAAAATATAGTGTTACTTTATATTCATTTAGTTATCTTTTTATCACAACATAAAAAATATATCGATTTAAAAATATCTCTCCCCCCTCCCCAACTGAAACCCCTTAGTTCCATCCCTGATACTAATCAACGTCCCACAACCCCCCTCCCCCATGACAATCCCGTTATCATCCTCCCCTGCCCCACCAGCAACACCTTGATTAGGCACAACCTGAAGTTGTTCATTCTTACGCACAGACGGGGACCGAACAACCTCAGGAACATTACATCTATCAAGATTGAATGAGACAATAGCACGGGCGTCCTCATCATCGACCTAGATGTAAATAGGCCATTCCAGACTACCAACAACTTCAGGGGGGAATGTGGCGCAACGTTTGATGTCAAAGATGAATCTGAGCTTAATATTGTTTGGTTCCCTATGAAATCTATATGTCATGATATTTACAGGCTCATTCTACAAGAACCAAAAAGAACATTATCACCAGCCTAAGGTTTACATAAATATTTCTTATAAAAATACAAAAAAGTATCAGGGGGTACTTACGTGCAGGCTAACAATGTCCCAGTAGAGGGGACATACTTGAACCTTCACTTCATTCGGGTCATAGTCAATACAAGGATTCTCCATAAACTCACAAAAGTTGACGTAGTTCAGTCTGATGCGATGGAACTTGTTACGTAGTGCATCTAGGGTAAACCTCCGTGGTGGAAAAAATCATTAGTTTGGTGGCAATCCTTTGACAAACATCACGTAGAGTACACACGTCACTGATGTTCTCCTCCCTTGCAGCTGAGTAAAGTCTGTCGATTAGGTAGGATTGAAGCCCACACGTTGACGCCTTGTGAGTGGCATGTTGTTTTTAGAAGAGAATAAAAGAGATAAGTTAGAACATAACTGTGAAAGAGGTAATAGAAAATTTTATGGGGGACATAAATTGGAGTAACTCACTAGTGCTTCATTTTTTGAATTGAACTTAAGTTGTGTTGTTTGGTTTACCGAATTTGGGGTACTTATAATTAGCCAAATACCCTTGAGAAAGGATCCATTTACTTATTTACTTTGGTAAATGAATGATTGAGTTGCATTTATTACCAACCCATTGGTAATAGATATTCACAATAAGTGTTACTTACCCCAAATCAATCTTGATAAATTCATACCACAATAAATGTTACATACCCCAAAGAATTATAATAAGTGAGGACAATATATCACACACTTTTTCACCAGCCTACTCAACCAAATTTGAAAATTTTTAAATTGATATGACAAGTAATAAATATCATAATTTAAAAAAAAAAATATTTGAAAACTTGCATATATATATATATATATATATATATATATATATATATATATATATATATATATAACGAAATAGAAGATAACCTCCTCAAAGGGTTGCTAAATAGGCAATGGTTCTTCATGAACTTTTAGAAGTTTGCAATGATAATAGAGACAAAAAGTTTTCATTTCTTATCATCTTTTTACGTCTGCCAATTATCTTATTCTTCCATTGCTTCTGAGATCATTTTTAGAGTGCCCGTCAATGCATGTCCTATGTACTACATCAAGCTAAAATAATATTGAAAAGAACACCAAACTCGAATGTACCTTCTTTCCTCCCCATTAGTTACTGGTAACACTTTTCATCTGCCAAATAAGTATATGCTTGCATATAGTGTCTTTAAATAAAATTATCACAAATATTTTGCATAAAAAGAAAGCAAGATATAATGACTTTTAATTTTTTCTCACATGCTTATCTTCCTTTGGACCCTTAAAAATGACAAGTCCAGAAATATTATATCTTCACTTGTTAACACCAACATAATATGCCAAATCAATTTCAGCAATAGCTTAACTTTAATGTTGAAAAGTAAGAAACTAAAGGTAAACATGTATTAATCCTTGGCAGAGTAAAATCAGTTATGGGTATGAGCAATCCAAAAGTTTTGAGTTGTATTTTTATTTCCTCAAGAATGAATTGCAGAGACGTAGAAACTTTCCGACTTAACATGATGTTTTCCCTACTTAAGATAATACCATCAGAAGTTAGAAAAATTTCAGTAAGTAATATGTTGCACCAAATAAGAAGTATGACCATTATACCAGCAAATCTCGGTGCTAAATTCATATGCAGCCTCAACTACATCCAAAGCCAATGTGATCTGCAATATATAATAATAGCCTCTATATAGACCAGGAAAAAATGATGCACTTAGATAATAATGTGAGGATCAACTTATACCTGAAATAATAAAGTAAGTGCCTCATTAAAGTTCAATAGCACAAAACTTTAAAGACCATGACAACCTTTTTGCTGAACAAAAACAACATAACACTTGAAAAAAAAAATTGTAGTTGATTTAGAAAACACAATAAAACCATAAATGAAATAGCTAAATTAAATTCAGCATGAAATTTTTAACTAAATAAAATGAATCCACTGTCAGCATTGCATCGAAAGGAAGACACTGCAATACCACTGGATAAATGAAAATCATAAATAAAATGGAAGAATTGAGGAGATGAGATACAATAAATGAAGGACACATCTTCTCATAGCCACTGCAACACGACAAAATTAATATAGATGAGATGATTGAACTCTGGACAAAACAAAAGACTCATGGAATCACCGTATATCTTCTACATAACAAACACAAAGAAAGAGACTATGCAAAAGCCAAATGAAAGGTACAATGTATAAGAAATCTGAACCTACTTTGATCTGATTATCATTCATCATGGCGTCTCAACCCCTAGAAAATCTTGATCAACCCGAAAAAGATCAAAGGAATCCCCATTGTTGAGAAGGGCACCTACAAATATGTAACTCAAAACATTATTCATAAGATTAAACTTCTTAAATTCAATAACCTCAATAATCAAAAACTTCATTTTGCAATCAAAGTCTAAATCTTGGTGTATAGGAATTCAGTAAATATTAAACTATTAGGACAATCAGAATTATTATACAATAAGCAAAACAATTTCGATAACATTGAAGAAGTTCCATTACGATGTGATGTTTATTCCTTTGAGCACCATAGGTAGAAAATAATAGGTGAGGTTCGAATCCCAAAACACACTAACACCAGTCCTCATCTCAATACTAAACAAATGAAATGAACGAAAATAATGAGTATCAAAGAAGAACAAAAAATTTGCGCAATTAAATGTAATGTAACAAAAGAAAATTGGTTTCTATGTAAGTAATATTATCATGCTGGTCTATATAATCAGTAGTACAGTGCGTTAAAAATCTCTTAAGATTGATGTATTAAACAACTTATTAGTGTCTTAAGATTGTTGGTGGTGTTTAACAATCTGTGTACTCAAAATATACTCACACTATATTTTGTAATAAACTATAGTATATATACAAATAGCTATAGTATGATTAATTAAATGACAAAATGAAGTATAGTATAATACTATATATGTAAGTAAACTAAAAATGTACAAACAAAGTAGTGGAGTTTAAGTTAGTGTTAAATTATTCAATTGATAACAGAGGCTTTTAAATTTGAATTGGAAAAGGTACACAAACTTGGTTGTAAAATGAAAAGCATAAACTTAATATCCAGTATATATATTTATAGTCTTAGGCAGAAAACTCAAATAATATAAATTAATATTTAATATGAATGAAGCTTATGTGATTAAACTATTATGTATACTTGAAGGAATTGGATATAAATCTTTCTGATCGAAAAATAAAGTTTTCAGAGAATATGAATTCTTAATATAAGACATAATAGTTTATGTCACTAAAGATTAATATAATTTAAACAAAGTTAAAAAATGCTTACTTGATAGGAATCGGAAATAAGAACTTAGTTAGTAAGACTAAGGTTGCAGATGTACCTAGGAACGGGTAGATATCGCACATCAAGCAAGAACTTCTGTGTGTAACAAATACGCAACAAGCAGTTAAATTACGAGTAAAAAGGGTAAACTATGAAATTATGAAATCGAATTGCTTAAAGTAATGACCTCAAATCTCCCAATTCTTTTTTCTGATCAGCTACAAAAGATTAATGAAGTCAGAAATGAACAAATATTTAAAGATTTGGAACATGTAGTTTAGAAGCTGCAAGACTTGTACCAAATAAAAGATCCAAAAAATGTTTAAAGGAAATTCTTACCTTTTCCAAATGAATAATCCTACAACACACAAAGAACACATAGAGACCAAGAAAACCCCTAAGCCAAGACCAAAAACTATAACATCAAGAACCAAAAGTTTGAAAATACAGGAAAAAAATTTCAGTATTAGCTTTCACCATCTGACTTCTAAGGAAGAATCAACCGAGCACCAGGGCCTGTACAAAACAAATAAATCAACAAAAAAGGCCATAATACTAAATACCAAGACAAACCAAGTACGTAAACTAAAAATGTACAAACAAAGTAGTGGAGTTTAAGTTAGTGTTAAATTATTCAATTGATAACAGAGGCTTTTAAATTTGAATTGGAAAAAGGTACATAAACTTGGTTATAAAATGAAAAGCATAAACTTAATATCCAGTATATATATTTATAGTCTTAGGCAGAAAAATCAAATCATATAAATTAACTTTTAATATGAATGAAGCTTATGTGATTAAACTCTTAAGTAAACTTGAAGGAATTCGATATAAATCTTACCGATCCGAAAATAAAGTTTTCACAGAATATGAATTCTTAATAATAAGGCATAATAGTTTATGTCACTGAAGATTAGTATAATTTAAACAAATTTAAAATATGCTTACTTGATAGGAATCGAAAATCAGAACTTACTTAGTAAGACTGAGGTTGCGGATGCGATCCATGTACCTAGCAACGGGTAGATATCACACAACAAGCAAGAACTCCTGCAAAAGAAACAACATATTTGAAGTATGTGTAACTGTTAGCCGAATAGTTGATGATTAACAAACGAACTTTTTAACATATTGGTGCTCTTTAGTTTCATGATTTGAACAGGTATTATTTATAAAAGAGCAACCCATTTTGAATTTTGAGATGGTCCAAACAATGAAGAAGGACCAAGTTTGATATAAAAAGGCTTATGCAAATTATGAAGGAAGATCATGAGAAGCCCAATTTTAGCTAAAGGCTCGTTATGAATGAAGATCAAGATCGAAGCCCCTAGCACCCCTGAAGGGCCCAATTTTCGATTCAAGAAAATTGTGGTCAACTTAGTAAGTATTTTCAATTGATTAAAAGAGCAAGAAAATTCTTAGCCCAAACATTTTTTAATATATTTTGGCCCAAACAACTCGGCCCTTTTCTAAAAATGGTTTGAACCAAAAGTTTCCTTTGTTCCATTTTCAATAAGCCGTGAACTACTTTAATTGATTTTGGCCAAAAATTGTTTTTTAATTAAGCCTAATGATTTCTGAAAATTTAATAATAAGCTTGGCTATTAAATTTGAATTCTCAATCAAATCAAATTTTAAAGGAAAGATTTATTTCAAAACCTTGATTTAGCTAGCAAGACAATTTGTCTCTAATTTGTCTCTAATTTTGTCTAGCTAATATCTTGCCTTGATTATATAATCATTTGAAAACATTCTCCAAATCAATTCTTTTGGAAAGATTTTGTCTTCATCTATTTACTAAACATTGTCCACATTCATTAAAATGTTTGTCACATGTTTTAATCTTGCAAAATCATTTTAAAGGTGGCAAAATATTTTTTGAATTTAAAAATCATTCCATATTGAACTAAGTCCACTCAAGTATAAATAGTGATCATTCTCACGGCCAGTGACACACAATTCATTTTGCTGAAAACCTCACTTGCTAAATCATTCTTGAGTTGAAGTTTTGAGTGCTCGTAATTTTGCTTAAATCATTTTCTCAAAAATTCTTTTAAAAATATTTTTCTTCTTGCTCTTGAAATCTTGAATATACTCTAAGTAATAGAAGAAAAAAGAAGAGTGTTTAGTCTAGCAAAAATTAGCTCACTTTGGAGCATTTATTTGTAATCAAAATTTTACAATCATTTTTGAGCGAAAGTTTTGTACTTGCAAGCTCGTAGTGCGATAGGACTAGGTGTTCTAGCAAGCACGATTTTTGTGCGATAGATAGGAATCTAGCAAGCACGGTTTTTTGTTGAGCGATAGGTTAGGCCTAGCAAGCTCATATTGAGAGTAAGAATATAAATCTTGTAATCTCGTGTGGCGGAGGTTCGTCCTGCAAGCCACGTATCTAGTGAATTTCCCAGGGGTGCTGGAAGAGAGGAAGTAGGCCGTTTTGGGCGCGAACCTCTATAAACGGTGTTTGCATTCTTATTCTACTTTAATTTCTTGCACTTCACTTTACTGGAATTTGAATTTAATTCTATCGGAACATTAAGCTTAAAATTACTGGAACTTTCAACTAATTGTCCTTTGGAACGATATATAAGAAAAAGTTATATACCTAATTCACCCCCCCTCTTAGGTATCAATTGGTACCAGAGCAGGTGCTCTTTAATTTATCTTAACTGTGCGGGTTAACCCCCGAGAGCTAACGATCTTATGTCTACCTTTAGCAATGATGTTTTCGCAGAAGGACAATCGCATAACAGGCCCCCACTATTTGATGGAACTGCGTACTCAATATGGAAAAATAGAATGGAGGAGTTCATGATCTCCATTGATTGTGATCTTTGGAGTGTAATTCTTGAAGGACCATCCATACCAATGAAAACCGAAGGCGAGAAGCAAATCTCCAAAGCATGGAAGGAACTAACCGACACCGACAAGAAACTGGTATCACTAAACTCAAAGGCCAAAAATCTACTAGCATGCGCCCTCACTAAATCCGAATACAATCGGGTATGCTCGTGCGCTACGGCAAAAGAGATGTGGGATATGTTACAAGTAACTCATGAGGGGACAAGTCAAGTCAAAGAGCAACGAATCACCATCTTGGTTCACCAATACGAAATGTTCAACATGAAAGAGGATGAAAGCATAAGTCAAATGTATGCTCGATTCATGGAGATCATTAACCCCATGACTGCACTTGGAAAAACGTACCCTCAAAGTGAGCAAGTCAAGAAGATTCTGAGATCTCTCCCACGAGAATGGACACCTAAAGTCACCGCCATACAAGAAGCCAAGGACCTCAACAAAATGACCATGGCTGAACTCATAGGCTCACTCACATCACATGAACTCACCATCCTGTCTAAAGACGAGGTAAGCACAATTAAAGATAGAAGATCTATTGCATTTAACTCAAATTATTTGCAGGACGATGACAGTGACATTGAGGAACTAGACGAAGAGGAGCGAAATGAAGAGATAGCCATGCTTACCAAAAGGCTCAACCAACTCTCAAGAAATAGGTTTACAAAAAGATTCTCGAAAAACAATAAGAAGCCATTCAAAGCCGAGAACAAAGTTAGATGCTACGAATGTCACGAAACGGGACACATACGAACTGAATGTCCACAATTAAAGAAATCCGAGAAATTATTCAAGAAAACCAAAAGCAAAGGAATGATCGCGTCTTGGGATGAACCGGACTCCGAAGAAGAACAAACGGAAGACGAATCCGGAAATCTTTGCTTCATGACTCGAAATGAGGTACTACCTTCACACTATTTTGATGAATGCGATGATTTAGATAATGAAATAGATTGTGAAGATGAATGGACTTATATGATAAATGAATGCAAAAAGGATCTTAAAAATCTTGCTTTTAAAAATGAAAAACTCAAGAAAAAGATAACCTTGCTAAATAAAGAAAGAGAAGAATTTGACACAAAAATGAAAGAAAGCCTTGAGAAAATTGAAAAACTTAAAAATGAAAATTCTCGTATTTCGAAAGAAAATGCTATTCTTAAAGCCAAAGTTGTTGATCTAACTAGATGTCTAGAAAAATTCACCAAAGGAAAAGATAATCTAGATAGACTTCTAGGAATGCAAAATGTGTCATTAAATAGAGCCGGAATTGGATATGAACACTCTTTTGACAAATTGAGCAAGCTTGCAAAATATTCTTCTTTATCTTACCATACTTGCAATTTCTGTGGAAAAACCGGTCATAAATCTTTTAATTGCATATACAAAAGAAACAACGCCAATAAACTTGTGTGGATGCCCAAAAATGTTGTGACTAACTCGCAAGGACCCAAAATCTGGGTACCTAAAGTGCAAACCTTGTCTTATTGTTGAATAGGTACAAAAGACTCCTTCACGAAAAGACAAGTGGTTTCTTGATAGTGGCTGTTCTCGTCACATGACGGGAGATCTATCAAAATTTTGTGAAATTGATAAAAGTGAAGGAGGCTACGTTACTTTTGCTGACAACACGAAAGGTAAAATGATCGGTCGTGGAAATGTTGGTAAGAATTCCTCTACTTGCATTAAAGATGTTTGGTTTGTTAAAGGATTAAAATATAATTTATTGAGTATTAGCCAATTCTGTGATAGCGGTTATGAAGTTTATTTTGAAACATCCAAATGCATTGTTAAAAAGGATGGAAAAATTGTTTTTGAAGCTTTAAGAGATGGTAATACTTATTGTATTGATTTTTTAGATCTTGCCAACCAAAATGTTAAATGCTTAGCTGTTAGTGATGAATCTGAATCTTTATGGCATAGACGACTTGGTCATATTAACACTGATCTAATATCAAAAATTGCTAAATCTGATCTTGTCAAGGGTATTCCTAAAATTACTTATCATAAGGAAAAATTATGTGATGCATGTCAAATGGGAAAACAAATAAAAAGTTCTTTTAAACTGAAAAAGATAGTCTCCACCACTAGACCTCTTGAACTACTTCATCTAGATCTTTTTGGTCCTATGAAAACTAGAACTTTAGCTGGTAAAAGATTTGTTTTTGTTATTGTGGATGATTACTCTCGTTTTACATGGGTTCTATTTCTTGCTCACAAAAATGAAGCCTTGGATGCATTTATTACTTTAACAAAGAAATTGGAAAATAAAAAGGGTTATCTCATTAATTCAATTAGAACAGATCATGGTACTGAATTTGACTCTAAATATTTTGCTTCTTTTTGTGATGATAATGGTTATTCTCATAATTTTTCTGCACCTAAGACACCTCAACAAAATGGGGTAGTTGAACGTAAAAATAGAGTGTTACAAGAAATGGCCAGAACCCTATTGCATGAATATGATGTACCTAAATCTTTTTGGGCTGAAGCCGTAAGTACTGCATGCCATGTCTCTAATCGTGTTTTTCTTAGATCCATATTAAATAAAACTCCATATGAACTTTGGAATGGGAAAACACCTAATATTGCTTATTTTAAAGTCTTTGGATGCAAATGTTATATTCTTAATGATCGTGATTATCTTACTAAATTTGATCCTAAGGCCGATGAAGGCATGTTTGTTGGATATTCTGTGACTAGTAAAGCTTATCGTATTTATAATAAAAGGAAAAGAACCATTCAAGAATCTATGCATGTTCGTTTTGATGAAACTAATCCGTTTGAGGCCAAGAAACCCTTGAGCAATAACATTTCAGGTGATGAAGATGAAGCTATAATAGAAAAATTGAATCTGTCGGAACCAGTACTGGAACCAGTAACTAAAACAGAGGAAAGTTCCAAAAGGATTTCGGAACACGATGCTGAAACAGAAACTGAAGAAAGAAGTTCCAGTAACATTGAAACTTCCAGAAACGAACCTGTCCAAAGAAGGTTTAAACACGCATCAAGCCACCCTACTACTCAAGTTATTGGTGACTTAAAAAGTGGGCTACAAACTAGATCAACCGTGAGACAAAATCAAAATGCCAACTTCGTCCTACTCTCAATCACCGAACCAAAAGACGTTAATGAAGCACTAAATGATGAGTCTTGGGTTGCCGCTATGAAAGATGAGCTCGCACAATTCGATAAAAATCAGGTATGGACTCTAGTCGAAAGACCAAGTAAGCACACCATTATTGGAACAAAATGGGTATTTAGAAATAAACTCAATGAAGAAGGTGAGGTTACTCGAAACAAAGCGAGATTAGTCGCTAAAGGCTACAATCAACAAGAAGGTATCGATTTCGATGAAACTTATGCTCCTGTTGCTAGACTTGAATCTATTCGTATGTTACTTGCCTATGCCTCTTTTAGAAAATTTACTCTTTTTCAAATGGACGTTAAAAGTGCCTTTTTAAACGGTTTTCTAAATGAAGAAGTCTTTGTCGAGCAACCCCCGGGTTTTGAAAATGAAAAATTTCCTAACCATGTTTTCAAATTGTCAAAAGCTCTTTATGGATTAAAACAAGCCCCTAGGGCTTGGTACGAAAGATTAAGTAAATTTCTTTTAGAAAATGGTTTTTCTATTGGAACAGTTGATACAACACTTTTTCTAAAAGCAAATGAAAATGATTTGTTAATTGTACAAATTTACGTTGATGATATAATATTTGGTGCTACTAACGATCTCCTTTGCCGAGATTTTGCTAAGTGTATGCAGGATGAATTTGAGATGAGTCTTATGGGTGAACTAACATATTTCCTTGGGCTTCAAATAAAACAAAATGAAAAAGGAATTTTTATCTGTCAAACGAAATACACAAAAGAACTCATCAAAAGATTTGGAATGGACGAGTGCAAAGAAATGGGTACTCCTATGAGTCCTACCACAAAACTTGATAAGGACGAGAAAGGTAAACCCTTTGATGAAACAAGGTATCGAGGTATGATTGGAAGTCTTCTTTATTTAACTGCTAGTAGACCCGATATCATGTTTGCCACTTGTTATTGTGCTCGTTTTCAATCTGCACCTAAAGAGTCGCATTTTGTCGCTGTCAAAAGAATTTTTCGGTACTTAAAAGGAACCATAAATTTTGGTCTATGGTATCCAACTAGCAAAATTTTTAATCTCACTGGTTACTCTGATGCGGACTTAGCAGGATGCTTGCTAGACCGTAAAAGTACCAGTGGCACATGTCAACTCTTGGGAAAATGTCTTGTTGCATGGCATAGTAAAAAGCAAAATTCTGTTGCACTTTCAACCGCTGAAGCGGAATATGTTGCATTATCTAATTGTTGTGCTCAAATTATTTGGATGAAAAGATATTTGCGTGATTTTGGTTTATTATTTGAGAATGTGGAAATATTATGTGATAATTCTAGTGCTATTAGTATTACCAAGAATCCTGTCCAACATTCTCGTACTAAACATATAGATATTAAATATCATTTTATACGTGACAATGTGCAAAAAGGTAATATTTGTGTTAATTTTGTAAACTCTGAAAATCAACTTGCGGATATTTTTACAAAGGCAGTCGCTGAAGATCAATTTTGTTTGAATAGAAAAAATTTGGGCATTATAAGTGAAAATGAAATTTGAAAAGATTATGCTTCCGCCTAATTATTCGTGAAACTCTGATCTTATTCCCATATTGCGAATATTGATTGATTGACAAAAGGGGGAGAAGAAGTCATTTGATGCTTTTCTATTTTATGATGCTTGTCTATTTTGCTTACTAAAGATTTGGATTGCTTGCTGCTTTTTGAATTTTATTTTGCCTATTTTACTCACTGCCTTGGTCAAGTCATATATTGCGCATTTGGTTCTCTGATCATGGATTATTGACATTATGCCTTGGACTTTATTTGCTCATATATATATTGGCATTGCATGATTTTGAAAATTTGCATAAAAATGTTTTTTCCAAAAATTCATTGGTCAAAGAGACTTAACAACTAATGTTAAGGCCTCTTATATTTCCCAAGAAACATTTTTTAAAAAATGCCTCAATTGAGGGGGAGTTTGAAATTTTCAAAAATACATAAAGTTAGGGGGAGTTCCCTTAAAATATTTTTCGCATCAAAAGTTGTTTGTCAATCAAGGGGGAGATTGTTAGCCGAATAGTTGATGATTAACAAACGAACTTTTTAACATATTGGTGCTCTTTAGTTTCATGATTTGAACAGGTATTATTTATAAAAGAGCAACCCATTTTGAATTTTGAGATGGTCCAAACAATGAAGAAGGACCAAGTTTGATATAAAAAGGCTTATGCAAATTATGAAGGAAGATCATGAGAAGCCCAATTTTAGCTAAAGGCTCGTTATGAATGAAGATCAAGATCGAAGCCCCTAGCACCCCTGAAGGGCCCAATTTTCGATTCAAGAAAATTGTGGTCAACTTAGTAAGTATTTTCAATTGATTAAAAGAGCAAGAAAATTCTTAGCCCAAACATTTTTTAATATATTTTGGCCCAAACAACTCGGCCCTTTTCTAAAAATGGTTTGAACCAAAAGTTTCCTTTGTTCCATTTTCAATAAGCCGTGAACTACTTTAATTGATTTTGGCCAAAAATTGTTTTTTAATTAAGCCTAATGATTTCTGAAAATTTAATAATAAGCTTGGCTATTAAATTTGAATTCTCAATCAAATCAAATTTTAAAGGAAAGATTTATTTCAAAACCTTGATTTAGCTAGCAAGACAATTTGTCTCTAATTTGTCTCTAATTTTGTCTAGCTAATATCTTGCCTTGATTATATAATCATTTGAAAACATTCTCCAAATCAATTCTTTTGGAAAGATTTTGTCTTCATCTATTTACTAAACATTGTCCACATTCATTAAAATGTTTGTCACATGTTTTAATCTTGCAAAATCATTTTAAAGGTGGCAAAATATTTTTTGAATTTAAAAATCATTCCATATTGAACTAAGTCCACTCAAGTATAAATAGTGATCATTCTCACGGCCAGTGACACACAATTCATTTTGCTGAAAACCTCACTTGCTAAATCATTCTTGAGTTGAAGTTTTGAGTGCTCGTAATTTTGCTTAAATCATTTTCTCAAAAATTCTTTTAAAAATATTTTTCTTCTTGCTCTTGAAATCTTGAATATACTCTAAGTAATAGAAGAAAAAAGAAGAGTGTTTAGTCTAGCAAAAATTAGCTCACTTTGGAGCATTTATTTGTAATCAAAATTTTACAATCATTTTTGAGCGAAAGTTTTGTACTTGCAAGCTCGTAGTGCGATAGGACTAGGTGTTCTAGCAAGCACGATTTTTGTGCGATAGATAGGAATCTAGCAAGCACGGTTTTTTGTTGAGCGATAGGTTAGGCCTAGCAAGCTCATATTGAGAGTAAGAATATAAATCTTGTAATCTCGTGTGGCGGAGGTTCGTCCTGCAAGCCACGTATCTAGTGAATTTCCCAGGGGTGCTGGAAGAGAGGAAGTAGGCCGTTTTGGGCGCGAACCTCTATAAACGGTGTTTGCATTCTTATTCTACTTTAATTTCTTGCACTTCACTTTACTGGAATTTGAATTTAATTCTATCGGAACATTAAGCTTAAAATTACTGGAACTTTCAACTAATTGTCCTTTGGAACGATATATAAGAAAAAGTTATATACCTAATTCACCCCCCCTCTTAGGTATCAGTAACAAATAAGCAATAAACAGTTAAATTACTAATAAAAAGGGTAAAATATGAAATTATGAAATCATCTTGCTTAAAGTAATGACCTCCAATCTCCCAATTATTATTTCTGATCAGCTACAAAAGATTAATGAAGTCAGAAATGAACAAATATTTAAAGATTTGGAACATATAGTTAGAAGCTGCAAGACTTGTACCAAATAAAAGATCCAATACATGTTTAAAGGAACTCCTTACCTTTTCCAACAGAATTAGCCAACAACACACAAAAAACACATAGAGACCAAGAAAATCCCTAAGACAAGATCAAAAACCATACCTTCAAGAACAAAAAGTTAGAAAATACAGAAAAAAAAGTTTCAGTATTAGCCTTCACATTCTGACATCTTAGGAAGTATCAACTGATCACCAGGGCCTGCACAAAACAAAACAAAACAAATAAATCAACAAAAAATGCCATAATACTAAATACCAAGACAAACCAAGATTATCAAAAAGTGTAGAATTTTTCACATTTTACTTAAACCCTCACAAAATCATCTCCATCTCTCCACCGCCATACTTCACCACAGCATAGCTCCAACACCTGCACCCAACCGGAACATATCTTGACTGGACCCATAGCCTCTATCTCTTCCTTCAGAGTTATCTCTCTAATTGGATCGAATTGTACATCCAAGGAGAGCAAAAAACTTACTATAGAACTTCAAAATATGCCAAAATCTACAAAATAAAACTCTTTTATCAGCCACTCCAAAACCACATTCAACAAGCATGTTCTTAGATCATAACCATACACTTAAAACGGAAAAAAATCTACCAAGTAGGGCTTTTCAACCACACAGGTTGAGCAAACTCATAGAAAACGCATCCTATGTTGACATACATATTCTTAAAGCATAAGCATACAATTAAACAAAATAACCAAACAAAATAACTATTTAAACTCCACAGGTTCAACAAATTCATTCTATAATGTTTTAGAACAAAAAAAACCCACAAACAAATGCATAAATTCAAAAGCCCAAACAGGGGATTGCAAGCCCGAATCACAGAAATAATAAATAAACCTTCATATATCATGGGCCCAAAACTTGAAGGAGAAGCCCTAATCGCATAATCAATAAATTACCAGCTGTAAACTGAAATTAAACTAACAACAAGAGATACCAGACCAAAACATAGCAGAAAATTGCTAGAAACCGTGACTGCCAAATATTGGAAAAATAACAAAAGAGAAAATGGCTATGTGTAGCAAAAGAGAGAAAATGGAAAAAGAACTCATCGTAGATAAGATCATATTTGTGGGAATCCTAAGAACACATTCTAACAAACAAACCCATATGTAATAATTGATAGATAAGGCGGTGCAAATTGAGGATAACATCGGGGAAATTGGAAAAACCCTCGTGGACACAGGAAGAAGGAACATGATTTGAAAAAACCCTCATGGACAAAGGAGGAAGGAACACGAACAAAGCAGACAAAAATCCGGAACTGAGTAGGAGGGTTTTTAAATTCTTGATGATGAAAAAGAAAAGTGAAAGAAAAGGATTCTTTTTCGATGAAGAATTTGTGAGTGCAGAAATTTTATTCTGAGTCAGTGTATCAATAGAAGAAATTTTATTTTGAGTCAGTGTGTCAATGAAAGTGAGTGGAAATAGGTAAAACGGGCTCGTTTTGGCATTAAAGAGGCAAAAATTGAATGGAAACAAAAATTACATTCACTGTAGAGAAACCTATCGCTCCCCTTAGATATAATATGTACACACCGGAAAACTGAAAACATTAACCCCTATATCTCCATAACTATGTAATTATCAGCCTTTGTGTGGACCAAATAGACCAACAAGGTAAAATGCCCAACAAACATCAAAACATATGGCAAATATAATATAACCCAACATTAAGGTATATAACATATTTTCACATATTATCACATCTCCATATGCATAACATCAGTAACATAAGCAATTCTCCAGTCAGGATAAACCACACTTTAGTACTCAGGTTGCACCAAGAATCAACAAAATGCAATATATGATTATCAATTACATACATAACCATCACCTAATACCTAGAACTAAAACAAAATTCACATAATGATTGCATCCAATATAACAAAAAGTACACAAAATGGTAGCCCTCCAACCATAATACATAATTTACAATCATCCATAAGTCTGTATTATCCTATCCATAATCATAATTATAGGTTGTAATCAAGTACATGCCACAAACACATATTTAACAAACAAAAAAAGTGTGAAACTGTTCAAATTATATACCAAAATGACACAGATCAAGTCAGTTAACACATCAAGCCGAAAAGAGCTAACAAACAAACTATAGCAAATATCTTTACAAGTTTGTACTTGTAAAGAAATGCTTTGTTTGCACCCTGTAACTGCACAAGAGATTCAAGTAAACGTCTATTTTCTTCCCCGAACCAAGTGTTGTCTGTTTCAACCCTCCTATTATGGCCCTAGTGTTTCAAATGAACGTATTCGTACTGTGGTGAGGTATATGAGGAATTCGGTATCTAGGTTGAATAAGTTCAAAGAACTTTCTCTGAAAGAAAAGATTAGCAGTAAGAAATTGTTGTTATTAGATATGCCAACTAGATGGAATTCTTCTTACTTTATGCTTGACACGGTTGTAATGTTTAAAGGAGTATTTGATCGATTTGCAGTTGTTGATGCTACGTTTTGGCGTGATTTTTTGCCTAGTGGGCATATGGAAGTATTGGAGTTCAAACAAAAGATGATTGGGATAGTGCTGAGAAGTTAATGAAAGTGTTGAAATATTTTTGTGACTTAACACTTCAAGTTTCAAGTACTATATATATGTGACATCTAATGGGCATTTGGATGAAATTAGTGATATTGATACGTTGATAAACGAATGGCTTCATGGTGATGATATTGAGTTGGCTCTAATTCTGAGAAGATGAAGGCTAAGTTTGATAAGTAATGGGGGGATCTAATGGGGGGATCCAGAAAAAATGAATATGATGTTATATGTTGTTGTGATGCTTGATCCCATATACAAATTAAAATATGTTCTTTTTATTCTTATGGATATGTATGTGGGTGTACTTGGGGAAAACTTGTGTAACTTGGCAAAGAAATCATTGCATGATTTGTTTGAAGAGTACAAAAATGTTGTATGCTCCTGAGAAAAATTCAAGCAGTACAAGAAGCACAAGTACTTCATCTGAAATTGATTCTTGTGATTCTAGTGAGAATGTGTAGTGGGCTTTGAGGGCTCGAAGGAAACATAAGTTTCCCAGGTTAACTGGAGATAACGAGGTTAGATTAGATGATTATGAGTTGGAGGCATACTTAAGCAAAAAGATTGAGAAAGATGACAATGACTTTGAAGTGATTGAGTGGTGGAATTTGGATAGCCCTCGATTTTTCAGCTTTTCTAAATGACACGTGATTTATTTGCTATGTCTATATCCACTGTTGCTTCTGAGTTTGCTTTCGGTACTGGGGGACGAGTGGTTAATGAATTTAGAGCTTCTTTGACTCCTAGAATAACAGGAGCTCTAAATTGTTCCCAAGATTGGTTCTGCCATGGACTCCCGAAGCCTGTAGAAGAAGATTATGAAAAAATTGAACAAGGTAAACCTACATTTAAAATTATGATATTTTTAAAAGTAAAACATTTATAATTGTATAGTATATTACTATGTTTATTGACATATTATCATCTTGTTTTAGACATGCTTAGAAAAATTGGTGCCCTTACGCTGTGATACACTAATCCTATGGTAAAAAATCTTCATATTATCAATGTATTGTTGATTTTATTTAGATTGTTTATTTTAATATTTGATTCTTTTAATGTCTTTTTTTAGGTGCATTAAGGATTTTAATCACGGAGTAATGGAGTTTGGATTTTGGAGGCTTGCTTTGAAGAATTTATCCTGTCATGTTTTATTTAGTTTTTGGAGTTGGACTTTATCCTTAATTGTTAAATATTAGTTTTTGGAGTTGGAATCCTTTAATTTTATGATTACTATGGATATGGAGTATGTACTTTAGTTGTTTAATTTAAGTATGATGATTGTTAAATGTTAATTACTTAACTACTAAAATATTTAGTTCCATGTAATTTTAATGATGTTTATTGTTATGGTTACTTATGAATTTGATTTTTTTTTGTGATAAATGCTCTAGCAATTGATTATGTAATTTTTTTAAAATTATACATAATTTAAAATTTTGGTTAAACCGAACTGAACCGAAATATTTCGGTTAAAACCGAAAATCGAATTAGGATGTTCGGTTCAGTTTTCGATTTTAAAAATCAAGAACCGAAATTTCGGTTCGATTTTCACCTAATGAATAGCCTACATGTGGACCAAAACTAATCAAGGCAACCGAACTGAGCATAAGTCAATATAAATTCGAGGCTTGTCATTTTTCTTCCTTTCGAGTGATGATGAATAACTTGGTCGGAGTGGATAGTCAACATGTGGACGAAAGATGTAGTTTCTTACGCTAGAATGGAGCTTAGATTGATGGACTCCGTAAACGTCCTAGTTAATGAAAACTGAAATGCACTCAAGAAGATAATTAGGGCACGTTTGGGTTGATCAGAACCGCTGCTTAAATCACATCAATTCAAGAAGATCTATCAAACAACAAAGAAGTGATCGAATTTGGTCTAACAATTTTACACGGGTCAACCTGAGTAAAAGACACATGGATCTTGGAGTGTTTGATTATTTTTTTGACATGCAAGGATATGTTCATCTCTACTAATATGGTCGGCCATCTACAATGTCAGGTGGTGTATGATCTAGTGGCTTGAACTTCAGAGGTTTTGAGTGGTTACTATTTCCCCACATCGTCAGTAGATTTACATGGTTTCCTACAGGGTCGGCTCTACACTTTTCGGGGCCCTAGACGAAATCTAAAGTCGGGCCCTATATCATCCAAAAATAAAAATTATATTACATACAACACTTACTTTTGCTCCTTCCATATCAAAATAATAAAACAAAGCTCCTTCATTTTTCTTAGAGATATGTTTATAGTAAAATTAAAATTATATGTGAAATTTATCAGATAAATCTTATTCATAGTATAACTTTGTCGTGTCTTTAAATCTTCTTAAAAAAAACGCACAAAATAACATATTGACTCCAATAATTCTTTCTTGATTTAGAAAAAAATCAGTTAAAAAACCCATCTAATAAAACTGTTTTTTTGACATATTTTGAATATAGACATATCTTAAAATACATACGAAAAATGTCTAAATTCGGAATGAAAAATTAAAATCTTAATTTGAAATGTCCAGATTTGGAATGAAAATTGAAATCTTAATTTTGTTTGATGAATAATTGTTATAGCCCTGCATGAGAGAAATAAATAAATGAATGGATGAGTGAAAAAAAATTAAGAAAAAAAATGAAATATGATTTTTTAGAAAGAGAAGAAAAAAGTTATTTGAAGAAGAGGAAAATAAAGTTAAAACAATGACCTTTGGGATTCTTGTTGGCAAAATTTCTTTTAATGGATGAACAACAGTACATATATATATTTTTTTTCCAGAATTGCAATAAATATATGTGTATACATGTATTTGGTGAATATAGTTAATAGGGAAAAGGGCATTGTGGAGGTTGGGCTGTAATTATTTTAATTCAGGTTTTTGAATGCTAATGTTTTAAGAGGAAATATTAATGAATATATATGGCCCGTATGTGTATTGGGTAGCAATGAAGTATATATTAATATGGGCAGCAAGAAATTGGGCCGCATGGAGGCTGAGGCCCTAGGCAATTAAATTGCCTAGGGCTAAAGTCGGCCCTGGTTTTCTATAAATTTGAGGGAGCTATATTATTAGCATGGAACCAAGGCCGTGATTGATCCATTTGGTCGATTTGATTGAGCAGGGCCGCCCCGATCAATTTTAGGGTCCTTTTAACGAGTTTGACTAGATTTATCGACAACGTGAATGGCTACGTTTAGGCTATCAATTGGGCGGATTTCAATCCGGATCCGATCTGAATCCGGTTCGATTTATTAGGATAATTGTCCGATTAGGGATCCGATGGACCTGATCCGATTAAAAAGATCCGTAATCCGAATTATATGGAGTGAATATGGATTTAGGCTGATCCGATCCGTTATAGATCCGTATCCGATATATATTACTATATGTTATTTATATATTATGTATTTAAACCAAAATAAAAATAAAATTATCTATGTTCCACTAAAATCTTTTACAATATTAAAAATAATCTTAAAAATAAATGCATGAGAGGTGATGTTGGACTGACCTGGTAACTAATTGATCATACAATATATTAATTTATGCTATTTAATAAGAAAAATCAGAACCCTAACCATTCATCTATGTAGTAGCCACCACCTTCCCTCTACTTTTTCCTCCAATTTTTTTCTTCTCTTCCATTATTCCATATTGGGTTATCTTCTTCTTTTCCCAGTTTCTATCTTTTTTTATTCATATTTTTGTTTATTCCTTTGTTCTAATTTTTATCATTTATATTTGTCCACCATATTCAATCTTTTACAATTTTCAGACAATAATTTTGATGAAATAAGTAAAATATTACATTTTTAATTCATGGTGGTGGAATCTACTAGTGATTTGAAGGAAAATGAAATTTTTTTTTTTTTGCTAAATATGCTAAAAGGATTCGGATAATTTATCCGGATTCGGATCCGGTTGTTACTTTTCAAGATCCGCGCGAATTCGGATCCGGATGGAAGATATGAAAATCGGACTCGGATCCGGATCTGCCCTGATCCGGTCCGAGTCCGGCCCACTGACAGCCCTGGCTACGTTCGTAGCATTGAGTAAGTAGTAAAATCTAGGTAACTAATTCATGGAGCAGGTGCAGAAGCGTAAAAGCGTGAGGTATTGAAATTTTGAAATATGAGAGCTACTATATATCGTATTTAAAATATTATTATTAATTAATGTATATTTTTACAATTAAAAACCTTGTATAGAAGTAAGAACTATAAAGAGAAAATATTTTACTAAAAATAATTGTATCAATATATGAATAGGTCAAATATGATACTTTCAATATATATCATTTATATGCATATTTAACAACGTAAAAGTATTTGTAACTTTTTAATACATTTTTCGTGAGAAATTGTATTTAAAAAAATGACAAATATGCAGCTTCTAATAATTGAACTAACATCTATAGGGGTAAGTGTTATCTTATTAAGTCCACAAATTCTATAGAGAACCTTTTTGATATAGATAAATTGATATGGGTGAAATCCTATGGAGGATCAAATTCGTTTTTCAAGAGTTTGATAACATATAGGCCATATGCAAAACAGAAAAGACAACATTGTGGTTGTGCTGGCGGAGCTTCCTGCAATATATATGTTAGCAAGATGTTGCAAAAACTTCAGAGAGCGATTTTTAAAATTGCCCTTATTGAAATGTTTAATTTGATAAATGCCATTAAATTTTTCAAAATTGTAAAACTGCCATTGGTTTAATTAAGCCACATAATTAACTTAATTAAATCTCCTTAATTAAACAACAATTTAAACAAACTATTATCTATACCCCCAACACTTCCATAAATTAAAATCAAACCCCTCCCATTCAACCATTTTTCATCCTCTATCTACAAACCCTAACAAAATTCTCTCACAAAATTCTAAATTTTCACATACATTCACTCAAATCAAAGAGGAAAAGGAAGAACAACAACACATAAGGTTAGTATTTGTAAGTTAGTTTAATTTTTAAGTGAATTTTTGGTGATTTACAGGCAAAACGCGAAAAAAAAGAAACTGGAATTTTTTCGCAGTATGAATCTCACCGCGGTGAGACAATTTGCCTTCCAGTCTCCAATTGGAGTCTCCAGTCTCCAATGTCTGTCTCCATTCACATTGGAGACTGGAGTTTGATCAAACTCCAGTCTCCAATGTCTCCATTCATACTGGAGACTGGAGTTTGATCAAACTCCAGTCTCCAATGTCTCCACTCATACTGGAGACTGGAGTTTGGTACGACAAACGCCAAAAATCAAAATAACATATTTTTTTGAATTTTAAATGCTTTTTTTATTAAGATAGTTTGTGAGTCAATTTTAGTTGTTTACTTGTAGGAATGGACAAAATTATACTTTATATTTGGTATGGCGGTGAATTTAAACGCGATACGCATGGAAAATTGGAATATAGTGATCATAGTAAATCTGGTCATAGTAAATCTGTGGATACATTCTTGGTGGATAGGACAATTTCGTTTGGGGAACTAGTTGACAAAATATGCAGAAAGTTTGATTTAGATCGGCATATGAATAATGTTGAGATATATCGTCAAAATGGTGCGGCAGCTGGGTACAAGGTAGTGATCATATCAGATGAATCACACTGGGAGATAACAAAGTACTATGTCCGAAATTTGGATGAATATAATTTGTACGTGATTTGGGATCCGATGATAGAAGAAACTCCAAGGATAGAAGAAACTCCAAGGATAGAATAAACTCCGAGGAGAGAAGAAACTCCGAGGAGAGAGGAGACTGTGAGGAAACTTATAGTTCGGGCTAAAAGAAGAAATATATATGACCGAGCTAGTTTCAATCATAACTTTGATGGATGTGTGATCGAAGGATCAAGTCCATGTGATGATGCTAATTATGCAATTGAAACGATCATTGGCTTCAATCCAACATTATCTTCAGTTCAGGACGATGAACATAGCCCTTGGACGCTCGATCCTAATCGTCGCACTCCTGAACTTATAAATTGTGCTCCGGAATACAATGACAATGAAGGTGGAGATGGAGGTTATGATATAGGTGGTGATGAATGTGGTGATATAGGTCCTGATGTAGGTGGTGATGAATGTGGTGATATAGGTCCTGATGTAGGTGTTGATGTAGATGGTTATGGTCATCAACATCCAAATTATGACGAGCCATCTAGTGTTCATGGTCAAGCGCCAGAATTTCACGAACCACCTAGTCATGGAGGATTTGACGATGTTGATGATGTTCTAAGAATTTGTTCGGGATCAAATTCCAATGAGGGGAGGAATGATGGATCGGGTTGGACAATTGGCCAGCAGTTTAAGAACAAAGAAGAGTTTGATGAAAAAATTGACAAACTTGCTATAGATAACCATTTTAATTTTAAGGTGGAAAAGTCTGACCCTTCAAGGAAGATAGTCCGGTGTGTGACGAAGAATTGTCCATGGCGACTATATGCGAAGAAGGAAAAGTATGGTGCTGAATTTGTTATTGCGTCATATTATAACATTCACACTTGTGGACTGATGGATAGAGGAGCTGATCATAGACAAGCATCGTCTAGATACATTGGTAACCGGACCAAGGGACTATTTTTGAATTCCACGAATCCTCCAAAACCTGAAGCACTGAGGAACTTCATGCGTACTGAAGAACATGTTTCCATTAGCTACGAGAAAGCTTGGAGGGGGAAACAAGTTGCTCAAGATCTTGTTAGGGGTACTTTCGAAGAAAATTTTGCCAAGCTCCCCTCCTATGCTTACATGATTGAGCAAATGAATCCTGGCACGTACACTCGCATCCATACAGACTCAGAAAACAAATTTAAATATTTTTTCATGGCTTTAGGAGCGATGATTAGAGGATTTCGTCACGTAAGAGATATCATTGTAATTGATGCAACATTTATGGCCAATAAATATCAAGGAACCGTTGTAATTGCAAGTGCGCCGGACGGTGACCGTCGTTGTTATCCGATTGCATGGGGGGTAGCTGATGCCGAGGACAAGGCGAGTTGGACTTGGTTCCTTGAGCGGTTGAGAGATCTCATACCAGACAGAGCAGATCTGGTTATTGTTTCGGACAGGGGCACAACGATTATACCCGCGGTTGAGAATGTTTACCCTTTAGCAGACCATGGGTTTTGTTATTGGCACCTCAAGGAAAACCTGGAAAAAAAATTCAGTAATGCGGGTGTAACCGGGTATTTTTATAAAGCTGCTACCGCTTACAATGAGTTTGAGTTCCAAAAATATTTTGGTTACTTGAAAGCCAAGAAGCCAGAAATTGCAGATTGGCTAGAGAACAAGGTGGAGTTTCATAAATGGGCAAGGGTCCACTATCGGGTCAACAGATATGAGGTCATAACGTCTAACAACGTCGAGGTCCTTAATAGTGTAATCAAAGAGCCGAAAAGTTATCCTATATGTTCTCTGCTCAAATTTATTATTGATATGATGGGAAGGTGGTTTCAAGTGCGCCGTGAGGAGGCTTTCGACTGTGAATCTGTATTTATCCATTCGAAGGAGGAGGGCTACGCAAGCGATATGATATAGCAGCCAGGTGGTGTAAATATCCATTGGGGTATTCAATTTGGAAAGTGGAATCTACTGAATGGTCTGGAACTGTGGATTTAGATCAAAGAAAGTGTTCTTGCGGCGTCTTTCAAATTGAGCAAGTACCGTGCGAGAATGCAATTGCAGCTGCAATGGGCTCGCGGCCAAGAGATTGTGGCTCGTACGTGTACGATCTTACTTCCGATTACTTCAAAACCTCCTCCATGCGACAAGCTTATATTGAACTCATACAACCCGTTCCATCTGAGGACCAATGGACCATTCCCGATGATGTCAAGGCGAGAGTAGTGTTACCACCAGACGAGAAACAAACTCGTGGAAGGCCTAAAGTGTCACGTTATGTTTCTCGGCTTGAAAATTTGAGGAAAAAATACAAGTACTCGATTTGTCATGCTACCGGTCACAACGCTGCTAAATGTTCTCAACGTTTTCCAAATTCGAGTAATAATGAAACTCAATCTTAGATCTTTGTGTAATTTCACGTATTTATTGTAATAATTGAATTTTAGTGAAGAAAAATTATTGTAATAAAGATTATTGACATATATTTGTTCTACTATATTTATATTTATTTATTGTATATTAATATATATTGTAAAAAAATTTAATTTTTGAACCCTCTCGAACTCATAGCGGTGAGTATTAAACTCACCGCGGTGAGTTTTAGGCAGAGAGCGGTGGAGTTTCTGCCTAAAACTCACCGCGGTGAGTATTGAACTCCAGTATCCAACGTATTCTGGAGACTGGAGTTTTATCAAACTCCAGTCTCCACTTGGAGACTGGCATTTGTAAACCAGTCTCCAGTCTCCACTTGAGTTTGGAGACTGGAGTTTGAGTTTGATCAAACTCCAATCTCCAAACTCCAGTCTCCACTTGGAGATTGGCATTTGTAAACCAGTCTCCAGTCTCCAACGTGAGTCTGGAGACTGGAGTTTGATCAAACTCCAGTCTTCAAACTCCAGTCTCCACTTGGAGACTGGCATTTGTAATCCAGTCTCCAGTCTCCAGTCGACACTCACATTTACCCTAACCCTAAACTAACCCTAATTTAACCCTAACTTTTAAATTTTGTTAGATTTTATCAATTTAACACTTACGGTAACATTATATCTTACGTAAATCACAACTTCGTACATTTTGATCAATTTTATAAGATTTGGACAGTTTATGAACCGAAAGGAGAAGTAACACTTACGGTAACATTATATCTTACGTAAATCACAACTTCGTACATATTGATCAATCTTATTAGATTTGGACAATTTATGAACCGAAAGGAGAAGTAACACTTACGGTAACATTATATCTTACGTAAATCACAACTTCATACATTTTGATCAATTTTATAAGATTTCGACAATTTATGAACCGAAAGGAGAAGTAACACTTACGGTAACATTATATCTTACGTAAATCACAACTTCGTACATTTTGATCAATTTTATAATATTTCGACAATTTATGAACCGAAAGGAGAAGTAACACTTACGGTAACATTATATCTTACGTAAATCACAACTTCGTACATTTTGATCAATTTTATAAGATTTCGACAATATTTTGTTAGATTTTTCAATTTATTGAAATTGCAATTTGACCCCATATTTTCAAAAAATAGTTAAATTGACCCAATATTTCTAGAAATTGCAATTTAAACCCACAAATATGTTCACCGAGGCAGAGATTTCGACAATTTTTTGTTAGATTTGTCAATTTATTGAAATTGCAATTTGACCCCATATTTTCAAAAAATAGTTAAATTGACCCAATATTTCTAGAAATTGCAATTTAAACCCACAAATTGAACTCTCTGCCTAAACTCACACCTCACCGCGGTGAAGTATTATTCTCACCGCGGTGAGGTTACACCCCACCGCGGTGAGTGCTGCCCATCTATAAATAGATGGGCAGCACACTACAACACCTCACGCACACATTTTCCTCTCAAAATTCCTCTCAATCTCATCTCAAAAATCCGTCAATTCTTCTATCAATTTCCCCAAATTCTTGTCTCAATTTCCCCTCCTAACTCACTAAACTCCTCACCTACACAACCACCCAAATTTCCAAGTCAAAATTCACACACAATTCTTCTCTCAAACTTTGCACACAAGGTGTTTGCCAAATTGCTTGTGAGAAGATTTATTCTTTATTTTGTGCAATTGATTGTGGTTTTCCAAGTATATTCAAAATATGCCGAGAACTAGGGGTGCTGCAGTTTCGGGTAGCTCGAGTGGAACACAAAAAAGGACGAGGAAAGATAAAGGGAAAAACATCGCGGTCGAGGAGGAGTTTGATAGCTCCAGATTTTTATCATTACCGGCTTCGGATGCTTACATTGCCGACAAGGGATGGAAATTCATTTCC
Source organism: Penstemon newberryi var. newberryi (assembly GCA_030819805.1). NCBI lineage: Eukaryota > Viridiplantae > Streptophyta > Magnoliopsida > Lamiales > Plantaginaceae > Penstemon > Penstemon newberryi. Next base: position 21,679,846 of record JAUALY010000005.1, on the reverse strand, counting down.
GAGAGATTTGTCACGTACGAAAGGGCCGCGTACCCAACATTGTATGATCAAATCGAGGAAAGAGGTTGGACTCATTTTCTTAGAAGGCCAACCCGTGAGGTGTTTGCCGGCGAGATTGTACGCGAATTCTACTCCAATGCCGGTTGGAAAAAGGACGATAGCGTCGCTTGGGTTAGGGGAGTCGAGGTTAACTTTGACCCGGAGACAATCAATGCCTAATACCAAATTCAATGGCCCGCAAATCAATCCGAAGATTTTGTGTATGATCAATTAGAAGAAATGAAGAATTACCTTACTATCGACGACACAAACCTAGTGGGTAAAATTCCTCACAACCGGTTGACAAAAGAGGCCAAAGCTTGGTCATTGATTATGTGTTCTCACATCGCTCCGACCTCGTACAATACTATGTACGGTGATGACCGTATCCCTCTGCTTTATAAACTAACCAGTGGAACAAAATTTAACGTAGGGAAAGTTATTCACAAATGGCTTATGAAGACCATTCTCCGATCATCACCGAACTTGAAGAGCTTCATCTTCCCTTACCTCATTAACGGGTTGTGTTTGATAGCCGGAGTCGAAATCACGGATGTTCGGGAGGAAATCAAGTTGGCCAACCCGATCAACACTCTTTCAATCTGCAGGACTTTGAATTTGACTTATGAGAGTGAACGCAACGGCCGGACTTACAATTATCCGGAGAACCCTCAAGCCGAGCAAGTTCAAGTCCCACAACGGGGAAGGGTTCCCCGTGGACAAGAGTTGATATTCGAAGAGGTGGCAGCCCTTCAAAAAACCATGAATGACAACTTCAATACCTTGGCTACGTACATGTCAAACGCATTGGGTACCCTCGCTGACCGGCAGGACTACTACTTTCGGAATGTTGGCACAAATCCTCCCACCCTTCCTTCGCCTCCCATCTTTCACCAGCCCACGCGCAATGTAGATGAAATGCATATTGATGAGGAGGAGGATGAGGATCGGAACCAGTAAATGTTATGTTTACATTTTTGCATTGGACAATGTTATTTTCTTTTTGGAATCAAAAATTGTGTGATGATGTTGGCTTTTGATGAATTGTGTTGATGAATTGTTTAGATGAGTTGTGTTGATGAATTGTGTTGATGAATTGTGTGATGATGTTGGCTTTTGATGAATTGTGTTGATGAATTGTTTAGATGAATTGTGTTGATGAATTGTTTTGATGAATTGTGTTGATGAATTGTGTTGATGAATTGTGTGATGATATTGCATTTTGACCCCGTATTTTCAAAAAATACACACTAATAACAAGAAACCATACAATAATCAAATATATATGAATACATTAAATATTACAAAAATTATTTCGAACGCCTCTTCTTCCTATCAGCAGGGGCAAATGGAGACTTTAAATGTTTACTAGGCCGGACAGTCCTTTTTTCCCTTTCCGTCGCATCCACATCATGAAATTTTTTCGACCTTCTCCTTACACTCGGGCCCACTTGATCATGCGTTTGAAAATCATCATCGACTTCAAGATCATCATGATCGAAATTCTCTTCCGCAGTATTAGCCTGAAAAACGCGTACATTAAGAATTCATATCAAACATTTCCAAAAATAATCCCAAGACAATCCAACACACATTTTCAAAAATAATCCCAAGACAATCCAAAAAGCATTAAAAACCATAAATAAAAAATAATTTAATCGTCCACCTCATTAACGGGTTCGTTTTCCTCTTCCTCTTCCTCTTCCTCACTTTCCCCTTGCCCATTCCCCTTCTCATTCTCCTCCATATCAATCCCTCTGTTTTGGAGGTCCTTCAACATCAAACTTTCAAGGCGAGCCATGGTTACACTAAGTTGATGCTGCGTCTCCGAGATTCCTGTAATCTGTCCAAGGAACCTTCGCTCCATCTGGACTTGATCATGTCGAAGCCTCTGCTCCATCTGGTGTAACTCTGTCAACCAGTCTCCAGGTATTTCTTGATTACTTGGACGCGGTTGAGATTGGGAAGTGGAGGCATCATGGTCTCTTCTTGGTAGACGTTGGCGTTTCGAGCCGACAACTTGGCGTACATGTGCGTCCTCATGGTGGGGTGGCCGGTTAACGCCGTCGGGATGTCCATCTTCGTCCCGAATAATACAATAATTATCGCCAAAAAAGTGTGTCAGGCGACGATATGTTGAAAATCGACTATCGGGACTAATATCATCGACCCACAGTTTTGTAACCGTATAATAATCAGCCTGAGACTCCACTTCATCCGGCATTAGTCGCGGGATCACAATCTAAAATAATTAACAAAACACAGATTATTTATTTAAAATATATACAAATTCATGACATTATAAAAAAATGAGTAATAATAACTATTAACATACCTTAACTTTACCAAGGTATTCGTCAACATTATCACAATTTGGAAAATTGGCGCTCCCAACCGTCCAACGTAACATTCTCGGATACGAAAGAATATTTTGAGACATTGTTGATGAACAATTGGCCACTTCGGGCAAGCCTTCAATGCTCTCCAACATCCAAAACTGCACAAAAATGGCCTAAATTTAAGAAAAAAATAAAATAAATAAAAACATATTCAAATCGAAAATTGAGTGGACAAAATACCAGTATAAGAAAAGGGCATCCATCCGCATGCCATCTACGAGAGGCCTCTTGTCTCATCTGACGAGCAGAGCCAATTTTCTACAATATATCACCTACCGTAGCTTCCTAGATTTCATTAGCCCATCCATACCTTTCGCATACGTCCAGGTCATCACATACCTGTAATATAAGACAAATTTATATGGATAATTAGTTCTAAAAGTTGAAGCAAAATCAATATAAAAAATTACATTTGAATTTACTTACCCTGAAAATTAAATCATCAACAACTTTATCACGTGTAGGCATCAACACCGCTGATATAACCCATACAAATAACAATTTCAGAATATCATCATCGCGGTCATTCACAATCAATAATCTCCTTATTTCATGTACAACTGCCTCGACAGTTACCCTATCCGTCCCCCAACTTTCAAACCTTCTGTCTTTCAGGGTTGCACCTTCCGCAATATGTTGCGCATCCTCATAATTCTGTTCACAAAAGCGCAACCCCGACACAAGGCTAAACTCCTCCGCCCCAAACCTTAGTGGCTTTCCATTGATCAAAAACCAATACTCGTATTTACTTCTTTCTGATTTTTCTTTCCGTCTACAAATTCTAATCATCAAGTTGTGTAACACGGCCCCCTTAAATCTGCCTTCCCCACTAAGCAACAAAAAATTCCCAATTTGGGGGTAGTTTTCCAACATCTGGATATGATGAGGTCGCATCAATTTTCGCATTGAATTAATTTCCGACCACATAGTATGTTGTGTGATTTTTCCTTGTACTACCACTTGATTATAGTGGACTGGAGGTAATTGTGGAAGGGTGTGCGTCGGTATTATGCCATATCCCTATAAAACAAATATGTCATTAAAACATAAATTTTGGATCAATTTCGAGTTTAAATTCAGTCTCCACATGTTCATGAATTCTGGAGACCGGAGACTGGAGACCAGACTTCATTCTCCAGATGTTCATGAATTCGGGAGACTGGAGACTGAAGTCAGTCTCCAGTCTCCAGATGTTCGTGAATGCTGGAGACTGGATATTCAGTCTCCAGTCATGAAACTGGAGACTAGAGAACGGTCTCCAAATCACCAAGCTCACCGCGGTGAGCATTAAAACTCATCGCGGTGAGCATTAAAACTCACCGCGGTGAGCCAAGCTCACCGCGGTGTGCTCTGGAGACTGGGTTCAGTCTCAGACAGTATGAACAACGCGATAAAATTGTGGAATTGAAAAAAAATTAAAACTTACTGTGTATGGATATGGTGCTTGAACTTCTAGGTTCGTTTCCTCGCCTTCAATGTCTTTGTTATGTGCCATTTTTTAGTGAGGATTTATGAAGAAATTGAAGTTGGGGAGAGCTTTGTTCTTGAGGTGAGGTCGCAGATCTGTGAAGAGAGAAGAAGGGTTTTTTCTTTTTCTTTTTTTTTTTTTAACATTCAAGTAGGAGTATTAAAGAATAGGAGGTGTATTTTGCAATTTTTACAAGTTTTAAACGCCTTTTTAACTAAAATTATGTATTAAAAAAAAAAAAATGCCGATGGCATTTTTCTAATTAAACATTTTGGAGATGGCACTCAGCCAAATTCCCCATTTATACACGTGGAATAAAGTCCCATAATCTTTTGAATCCCTGTGCAACAAGGAAATCTTCCATGTTGGAAGATTTGTTTCAATGTAATGTATATTTTTTCCATATAAGTTGGGAGGTCTATTCAGGTCATGGAACTTCTAGAGTATGCGTGGCCTCGCTATGACAAGACCGTCACCAGGTCGCATATGAGCAAGTTCGATTCAAACGTTGTTCTCGCATATATATGTTGTGATACATCAAATAATTTCATCTCAGGAAAATACTTGTTTCTTCTCGTTAAAAAAATTTTAGTGTTCTTTTTCCCCTTATTCTGAGAATTAAACATAGTTCACTGCACTGTGCCTTTAGCTTCAGCTACGAAAGCTTGTTTCTCCAGATTGAAATATTGGCTCTTGTGATTTATGTTTCCAAAACTTCGTAGCATGAATGGCACTACAAGCTCAAAGGTACAACAAAGAACAACCCCATGATAAGAGAGATTCATTTATATTCTACTCCAAGTTTCTTATTTGACGACATATATATTATAATCGAATCACTTTGCACGAATCAGATGGAATAGAATGTTATATATTCTTTTTTTTTTTTTTTTGATAAAAGAATGTTATATTTTCTATTTACAAGATATTGTTTAAGACCTATGATGCACGGATAGTTCAAAAAATTATAAAATGTCGAGTCGGATACTTCTCGGATACGATACTCCTCGGATACTCGTGGGATACGTATTCGACACTCCATGTGGCGAGTCGGTAAATATAATTAAAAAGAAAAATTGGACACTCGAATCGGATACTTATTTAGACGTATCCAACACATTTCATATTCTGAATTTTGTTAAAGTCACCACAATTGGTAAGAACAATGTAAGACGTCAAACCACTCTTTGTGTTATATACACTAAAATACAAGATAAAATGTCCATAACAGGACATGTTTTATAGCATAATAAAACAATGAACATGATGTACAATTAATAGTATTAAATTACTAAACATATGCAATTTAGTACTTATGAAACTTAACTTGATCTATTTCAATATGTATGAATATATAAATATATTATTTTACTTATTTCAATATGCATAAATATATAAATATATATCTTTTAGATTCGTATCCATGTCGTATCGTATCCAGTAAATTTTTAAAAATCTGTGTCGCCGTATCCGTATCATGTCGTATCCGTATCACCGTATCCGTATCCGTGCAACATAGTTTAAGACTAATTCAAGATATCTATCTTATCTCCTCATACAAAAGCCAATAGATATCATTCATGACCTATTATATTGTCAGTAAGTTCCAACCTGTTTTCAAGAAATTAAGCTTTGCTGATACCAATGGAAAGGAAAGGGCAGTGATTATGATAATCCTCATCCAGTTTCTTCCACCTGAGGCTGAAATTCATAATAAGTTACTTGATACTCGACTTCAAATCTTTCGATAAAAGTTCATTTGAGCTCGACTCGTCATACTAATCAAACAAACTTGAACATTATTTTTCGTTCGATAACTTTTGAAGTTCGGCTCGAGCTCGACTCGATAAGCTAAAAATTGATAATATACATGTAAAATGTTGGATGAAGATGAAGATGGAAGACATAAAGTGAAGGGAGGTTTTGATGATTTCCAAAACATCAGAATCAGCTAAGTATGGAAGCTTAGTAAAAACCTTCTAAGATATTTGACTAAGGAAGACTTATTCAGACTAGTCAAATATGGTCCAGAAGACTACTGATCTATTGCTGAGGAAGAAATCAGACTGGTGGACGATCAGCCGACTCAAATCAGATTAGTTCAAGTTTGGGATCAGCCGAGTATACATCAGACGAGTAATTTCGATCAGCTGAGTGGAAGTAGATCAGAAGATCAGTGCAACGGTAATAAATGCACTTGGAGTAATAAATGATGAAGAGGAAGGGTATTAATGACAAATGATTGAAGAGAAACCTCGTATCAGATTGGTGCATTTAATGCGATCTGACAGCAAGTACAGCAGAGTGTACAGTGTTCAGTCGCAGGTAGCCGTTTCTGCAGGAAGGACCAGTACTCGAGGATTTGAACAGCTGTCGATCTCTCAACGGGCAGAAATTCAAATCTCCAAGTATAAATAGTTCAGTTCATGAGTTGAAGAGAAGAACAACACTGAGACAACACACTTTGAGAGCTAAAATTCGAAGCAGAACTTCTCTAAGTCTCAAAACTCAAGAACAGAACACTCATCAGCTAAGTCATTTGTTGACGAAGCAAATAGAGAGAAAAACAGAAAATACTTGTAAAATCTGAGTGATTTTGTTAGGTTGTGTTGTGAGGAGTAGATATCAATCTTTGTGAGCGATATTACTTCAGAGGTTAGGAATTTCTTTGTGATTTCCTACTACGAACTTGTGGCCAGTTCATCTGTTGGTTGGCGCAAGCAGAGTGTACTGTAATCTTCGTGACTATAGTATAACCCAAGATCTAAGTGACTTGGAAGAGTGGACTAAAGGATTTACATCCATATAACCACTATAAAAATCCTTTGTGTTTTTAACTTGCATTATTTTCTGCATATCCATAACAGCATACTAAAAACACTTTAAGGTTAATTGTTTGAAAAGTTTTAAAAAGGAGTTTATTTAAAACTGGGGATAAAACTTTTTCTAAGATAAGTAAACTACTTGTGAAAAACACTTGATAAATCCGCTGCAAGATAGTTAATTTTGAAACTCTGATTTTGATAAAATCAGCTAAGTAAAATCAGAAGAGTGGTCAACTCTGCTGTTCAAAGCTTTGTGCAAGATCAGCTTAGTCTGCTTACAATTCTTGATCAGCTTAGTCTGCTGACAGAAAAGTTAGAGATTTTTAAAAGGCAAATTTTTAAAGAGGTTTATTCACCCCCCCCCCCCCCCCTCTAAACCTCATCTGACCACTTGGGACCAACAAGTGGTATCAGAGCAGGTGGTTCATCTGAATCATCTGACTGATCAACGAGCTTGATCCTTAAGTGTTTTTCAAAGGTATTCAAAAGTTTTCAAAAGAGCATTTTTTTGAAAAACAAAACCCTTTTGAAAAATGGATTGTATCAGCCTAGTTCCCCACATAGGCGGTATGAGCTTTGAGGACTGGAAAATACGCATGGAAATTTTCCTTGCTGCTTACAACGATAATATGTACAGATGCATAACAAAAGGTCCAATAAGGATTACCAAGACAATCAAAATCGATGGCGTAGATACTGTTGTTGATAAAGATGAAGACGAGATGACACCTGAAGAAATCAAGTTGAAAAATCTTGATAAAGTTGGAATCTTCATCATGACTAAAGCCCTGGACAATGAAAGGTTTGACTATGTCAAACACTGCAAAACATCAAAAGAGATGTGGGACAAAGTCAGGGATATGAGTGAAGGAAACGAAGCCATCAAGGAACACAATCTAAGTGTTGCCATGGAGAAGTTTGATAACTTCAAAATGAAGCCTGGAGAAACCATTGAACAGATGAGTTCAAGGTTTACCAAAGTGCTGAACAACGTGTTAAAGCTGGGTAAGACATTCACAGACAAAGAGATCACTCTCAAAGTCTTGAAGGCGCTATCACCCAAGTTCAACATGAAGATCACAGCTATGGAAGAATCTAGGGATCTGGGGAAGATCTCTCTGACAGAGTTGTTTTCTGTACTCAAGGCGTACGAGTATAAAATACCAAGGATGGGAATAGAAGAGACCTCAACTTCTGGCCCCACTGCTGCACTGGTTGCTGCAGAAAGAACAAGAAGATCGTCTGGAAAAAGCAGAGAAGTGGACTCATCTGATGAGGCCCCAGTACTGAGCAAAAAGGAGTATACTGCTGACGATGTTGCGTTGTTACTGAACGGGTTCAAAAAGTTCTACAAGAGAAAAATGAAGAACAAATATAACAATGCTTCTACTTCTAAACCTACCTCTAATTCTTATGACATTAAGGATGATTATAAATCCAAAATGATGTGCTATAATTGCAGGAAATTGGGACACTTCATCAAGGACTGCCCATATCCTAAAGCGGAGAAGTACACAGAGGAGGAAAAGAAACAAAGAAAAGAAAGAAGAGAGAAGAGATACCAAAAGAGCAAGGTGCTGTTGGCTGAAGCTGAAAAGATGGCAGCCATCCACTCATCAAACACAGAATCTGGCACTTCAAGTGATGACTCTGTTTTTGACGAAACACCTGCACTACTGTGTCTCATGGCAAAGGAATCTGATGATTCTGACAATGAGGTAATACTCTCTGAAAGTGAGCTTGAACTGTTTAACTCATTTGAGCAAATGATGAACAACAAAGTAGATGTTGTTAATGAGCTTGCTAAGCTTAAGGACGAGATGATTCTGCTGAAAAAGCAAAATGCTAAACTGAAACTTAAGGTTGAAAAACCTGAAGAATCAGCCACGTATAAAAAGCTTTCGCATGAATGTGAATCTCTGAGAGCTGAATGTGAAATGTACAAGGGACAAATCAAAGAACTTGAAGCTAGAATATCTTTGCATAATAAGTCGTCTGTTCCTAAGTCGTCTGTTGTGACAATAGATAAACCAACTGAACAGAGTACTCCCTCAGTAAAAGAAAGTTTAGAACTGAACAAAGCTGAGAAATTTATATCTGCTGATAATAGTAATATTGTCTTATATGTTCAGACTACTAAACCCATTTCACCTGAGATTGAGAAAAAGGAGATAAAAACTCCTAAGGCTAAGAAGGGTAAAAAGCCTGAAACTGAAAAACAGACTGGTAAAACCAAACAGCAGAGTAGTCCCAAGAAGTCTGCTGATAAGAGTAAAACCAATCAGACTAGTAAAGCTAAGTCGTCTGTTAAAGAGCAAGTAAAAAGCAGACCTAAGAAGCAAAGAAATTACAACAAAAATGCTTACTATGGAAATGAGTCTTATTATGTGCAACCTGCTTATCCACCATATTATGCTGCACCTCATTATCCACCTCATTTTGCTGCATATCCTGCTCATCAAACAATGCATGCCTACCCTACTTATCATGCATCATATCCTGCTTATGAGCCTTATCATCATCATAATGATTATCACCATAATATGCCTGCTGATTATGATGTAAATGAAGTTGCTCATGCTCCTGCTAAGACTGCAAAGCCTAAGAAGCCTAAGACTTCAACATCTTGGGTTGTCAAAGGTGATACTAATCCACCAGGACCCTCTCAATAAAGGGTACCTAAAACATTTTTATTTTGTTTTGTAGGTTAGGATTAGGAGTAGGAGTAAAGTAGCGAAGAAATGGTACTTGGACAGTGGATGTTCAAGGCACATGTGTGGAGACATACATGAACTGGCAGATGTTGTTGCTGTGAATGGTCCAAGAGTTACTTTTGGAGACAGCAAAGAAGGCAAGGTTGTAGCTGTTGGAAAGCTTATCAAAGGAAACATAGAGATATCTGACGTCTCATATGTTAGTGGCCTGAAGTACAATCTGCTGAGCATAAGTCAATTTTGTGACAAAGGATTTTCCGTGGTGTTTTCATCAGATAAGTGTTATGTTGAACAAATTGGAACAAAGAAGGTTATTTTATCTGGAAGAAGACAAGGAAACATCTATGCAGTCGACTGGAATTCTGTGGACAAGAATTCAAATGTTTGCTTAGTGGCTTCTACACCAAGTGAAATCAGTTGGCTTTGGCACAAAAGAATGAATCATTTGAATTTCAAGACCATCAACAGATTGATAAAGAATGATCTGGTAGAAGGAATTCCAAAGACAGTCATGAGCAAAGACAAGCTCTGTGATGCCTGTCAGAAGGGTAAACAAGTGAAGTCATCTTTCAAAAGCAAGAAGCACCAATCTTCAACCAGAATTTTGGAGCTACTGCATATGGATTTGTTTGGCCCTATTGATCCAATCAGCAATGGTGGAAAGAAATACTGCCTAGCTGTTGTGGATGATTTTTCAAGATTTACTTGGGTAATCTTCATGAAGAAGAAAAGTGAAACCAAGGAACATCTTACAAATCTGATGGAACTGATCCAGAATGAGAAGAGTCAAAGAATTTTGAAGATCAGATCAGATAGAGGGACTGAGTTTACAAACTCTACTGTTGAAGAGTATTGTAATTCCAGAGGAATCAGTCATGAGTACTCTGCTGCCAGAACCCCTCAACAAAATGGAGTTGCTGAAAGGAGAAACAGAACTCTAAAAGAAGCTACCAGGACAATGATAGCTGAAGCAAAGCTGCCCCAAAGATTCTGGGCAGAAGCTACAAATACAGCATGTTATACTCAGAACAGATGTATGATCAACAAAAGTCAAAACAAGACACCTTATGAGTTATGGAACAACAGAAAGCCTAATTTACATTATCTTAGGATTTTTGGTTGTAAATGTTATGTTTTGAACAATGGGAAAAATCACCTTACTGCATTTGCAGAGAAGGCTGATGAAGCTGTTTTTGTAGGTTACTCTACTGTTAGTAAAGCTTACAGAGTGTTCAACAAAAGAACTTTGCTTGTAGAAGAATCTATTCATGTAGTATTTGATGAACCAAGTCAATCATCTGAAAAGAATCAAAGTGCAAACCCTGAGATATCTGCTGACTTTCAGAAATTGAATGTGGAAAGAAAGGAAGAATATGTACCCATCATACTACCCAACTTATCTCAAGCTGTTAACTCAAGTGCTGTTCAAAATCAGTCTGCTGATTGTCTAACAGAGGAGTTGCAAACAGCTGACAGACCAGAGACTGTTCAACAGACCACAACTGTTCAACAGACTACTACTGAGACTCCAACAGTGGTGTTGCAAGATCAATCCAGAGGACAACATCCAGATTTGCAACCTGATCTCAGATGGCTCAGAGATCACCCACCAGAGTTAGTGATTCGTGATCCCTTGGACAGAGTGAGAACTCGAAGGTCAACTGCAAATGAAACAATGTTTGTAAGTTTTCTTTCACAAATTGAGCCTAAATTAATTGATGATGCTCTTGGTGATTCTCACTGGATTGAAGCTATGCAAGAAGAGTTGAATCAATTTGAAAGGAATGAAGTCTGGTACTTAGTTCCCAGACCTACTCATCAAAGAGTAATTGGCACTAAGTGGGTTTTCAGAAATAAGATGAATGAAGATGGTATGGTTACCAGAAACAAAGCAAGACTAGTTGCCAAAGGTTACTGCCAAGAAGAAGGCATTGATTTTGATGAGACATTCGCACCAGTTGCAAGGCTTGAAGCAATCAGATTGTTCCTAGCCTATGCTGCTCACAAGAACTTCACTGTCTATCAGATGGATGTGAAGTCTGCTTTTCTCAATGGAGAATTGCAAGAAGAAGTGTATGTTGAACAACCTCCTGGATTTGAAGTCTATCAACAAGGAGATAAGGTATATCGTCTGAAGAAAGCTCTCTATGGACTGAAACAGGCTCCAAGAGCATGGTATGATACTTTATCTGATTTTCTTTTAATTAAAGGATTTCACAAAGGTAAAGTAGATAAAACCTTGTTTACCATTGAATGGGATAATCATATATTGTTGGTACAAATATATGTAGACGATATTATTTTTTGTTCAACTAACAAACAGATGTGTGAAAGATTCTCTAAGCTGATGCAGAACAAGTTTGAAATGAGCATGATGGGAGAATTAAATTACTTTCTTGGTTTACAAGTCAAACAGCTGCCTGATGGTATTTTTATTAATCAAGCAAAGTACACAAAAGATCTGTTTAAGAAATTTGGTATGGAAACTAGCTCATCTGTTACTGTTCCTATGTCTACTGGACTTCGTCTAGACAAGGATGAAGGTGGCAAATCAGTTGACATCACCAAATACAGAGGCATAATTGGGTCACTGTTATACTTAACAGCTAGCAGACCTGATATTATGTATTCTGTTGGGGTCTGTGCAAGATTTCAATCAGATCCTAAGGAATCTCATCTCTTAGCTGCTAAAAGAATACTAAAGTATCTCAAAGGCACTCAAGAATTGGGATTGTGGTACCCAAGGGAATCAGGATTTGAACTTATTGGATATTCAGATTCTGACCTTGCTGGCTGCAAAATTGATAGGAAGAGTACTACAGGTACGTGTCAATTTTTAGGCAGTCGTCTGATCTCATGGATGAGTAAGAAACAGACTTCAGTATCCATATCTACTGCTGAAGCTGAATACATTGCTGCTGGAGCATGCTGTGCACAAATACTTTGGTTGAAGCATCAACTTGAAGACTATAATCTCAAGATCAGTGGAATCCCTATCTACTGTGATAATACAAGTGCAATATCACTTACTCAGAATACTACTAGTCATTCCAGGACTAAACATATTGAGATCAAACATCACTTCATCAGAGACCATGTTGAAAAGGGAAATGTTATTATTGAGTATGTTCATACAGACAACCAGATTGCTGACATTTTCACCAAACCACTGAATGAAGCTAGATTCTCCACTCTAAGAGCGGAATTAGGCTTGTTAAAATTGGATTCATAAGCTGAGGGGGAACCTATCAGAAGACTGGGTTCAACAGCTTACTAATCTGACATCAACAAGCGTTACACTTCAAGAAGACTGACTCTCAACAGACTAGTTGACTGATGAATTCTTGAATTCAGGGGGAACGTGTAAGACTAGCGGTACCCTTGTTTTAAAGATGAAATCTTCAATGACAGTTAGTTGAAGTTGTTTTAATCAGAAGATTTGTTCTTAATTCTTGAAGATTCGAAGACCATTTATCTTGCTGGATTGACAAACAGCAAAGGAAGATCACTAGATATTGGCTTTCACTAGTGATATATTGTATCAGACAAGTCGTTTATCAGATAAGTATTACTTTACTCATCTGTTATTATTTATGTCATCTTATATTTAAAGTGTTGTGCAAAAACGTTTTATCAAAAGCACGCTTTTATAAGTAACAGACAAGTGGCGTTTCAAATTCCCGCCTGCCTGACATAATTAATAAATTTTGAATTCCGCGATTCTCGCCCGCACGATTAAAAACTGACAGATCAAATCAAACCGTCCGCGTATAACACGGAAACCGAAGCATTTCGAAATCTATAAATCCAGATCTGATCAGAAGGGTTAAACCTTACGCACCCAAAATTATTCTAAGTGAAAAAGAAGTTACTAACTCATCTTTTCTGCCTACTTCAAATTTTTTTAAAATGGCCGGAGCTGAAGGACGTTATTTGAATTACGAGAAGTTCTACGCTTCTGGAACTCCTCTAATGAAGGAAATCTTGGTCAAAATTAAAGAGGCATCATTGGTGAAGGTTTTGGAAGCTCATGAGGAGTATGTTTTCACTGAAGATGTTGCTGACTACTATGGATCTAGAAAAAATGACCTAACCAAAATGATTTCTGTGGCTACTGTCGGAGGTAAAACTATCTGTGTTTCACCTGCTGTTTTGAATGAAATTTATGGTCTGAAAAATGAAGGAGGAGAGGTATTTACTCTGGCTCAAGAAAAAGAGGAAGAATTTTGGTTTGTCTGTGCGAAGGATGGAGAACCAATGACTGGAAGCCTTATGAAAACTCAGCTGAAAGACGAGTTTCAAAGGTTTGCTGATATCATTGCAAAAATTTTGGAGTGTTGTACGAGCTCCTTAGATGGGTTACCTAGGAGAAGGTACCAAACAATGGTTTGCATCTACTATGGGTTGGATGTTAACTGGGCTATTCACTACTTTTATCTTCTGGCGTTAAAGAAGAATGGACATGTGGTGATGATGAGTCATCTACTCTCAGCTCTGGGATGTCCATTGGTGAACGGGAAGACAGTTCACAAGCTGAAGGAAGTGAAAATGTATGAACCAGTTAAGATTGGAGCTACCTCTAAAAGAAAGGCAAAAGGAAAAGAAGAGAAGCCTGCTGCCAAGAAACCCAAAATTACCATCAAAACGAAGTCTGCTGATCAAACAGCAAACCCTGCTGATGAAGCCAGATCAGTAGAGTCTGCTGATGTTGCTAACCAGATAGTCACTGAGGTGACTAAGGAAATCAGTGAGATGAGTACTGAAACATCTCCAGAAAGAACTGAGTCTGACGAACCAGTTCAGATAAAAGAAGTTGGAAGAAGAACAAGGAGTTCAGTAAAGAGAACTGCTGAACCTCGACAACCTGAAGCTTTGCCCAAGCCGAAGGCAAAAAGAAAGTTAACTCTGGGAGGTCAACGAGTTACCTTTACAACTGCTCCAACTACTCAAGTCAGAGAAAACCCTGCTGCTGAAAGACCAGTGGATGCAGTAGAAAAAGCTGCAGAAGATGAGACAGCAGTGGACCAATCTCTTGACAAGTCTGCTGTTGCTGAACAGCCAACTACTTTACCAGCAGAGGAGAATGTCCCACTCATTCATCCTACACCAACTGCTGCTGTTCCACTACAAGTAGTTGAATCACCTGCCGCCAGAAGGAAGAGAACTGGTAAGGCAAAGGTTAAAGTGATCACTGCTGCTGAGCAGAAAAAGATAGATGAAGCTGAGAAGAAAAAGAAAGAAAAAGAAAACGCTCGTAAACTTAAGGAGCTTGAGGCTCAGACTAAAAACATGTCTGAAGCTGAGATAGCTGCTAAAGAAGCTCATGATTTGGCTAAGGCTATTGAAGCCAGTACCAAGGATGCCCAAGGTCCAAGGTACAGTGGTGGAATCACAATTGGAGATCCCAAGAAGCCAAAGGCTGTTATGCCAACACCCAAGCTGCCAAAGAAGAAGAGATCAGAACTGAAATATGCTCTGAACATAGTTCAAAATGATCCAGAGATGTTCAAACAGTTTGTGGCAGATCTTGAGCGGTATAACGACGTTTTGGTCCGTCAGAGTCTCTTTGTTACGGAAAAGATCAGATACAACAGATGGAGAGAATATCGTCTGACAAAGACCAAGGATCAAATAGTACAGTGGAAGGAATTTGCTGCTGAGGAAAGATGGGTCCTGCAATTTCTGGAAACTGGATGTCTGAGGCAAGCATTGGATTCAGACCACTTCTTTGATATGATTCACTATCGAATGAGGAAGTTGGCAAAGTCTGAAGCCAAGTTGCTACAAAGTTCTGTTCCTGAAACTCCTGCTTCAGATGAAAATCTAAAGAACAGAATGGTCAAGCTGGCATTATCTGTAACTTTGGAAGTATGGGCGAAGAAGACCAGACATCAGAAGGGTCAACCCAGCTCAATGTTATCTATGCCAAGCTTACAACAGATCGTCTTTGGACCGGCTATCAAAACATATGAAGACTTACCTGAACAGACAACTTCACCATTTACACCTGCTATTATATTTACACATAAAACTGTTGTTGCTGATAATGGTGTTGATGTTGTTACAGAGATAAATGAGCCAACACAGGTCCAACAGAAGATTGCTGAAATCTCAACATCATCAGAGAAGTTGCCCCAACAGCAGACTACTCTGACTGATGAACCAAAGGAGACTGACAAAACTCCTGAGATTGCTCAAGCAAGCACAGCCACTCCATCAACTTCAACAGACTTGCAACCAGCTATTTTGGAGTCCATCCATCAGCTGATTGCCAACTCAATGAAGGAAATGGAAGACAGACATAGAGAACAAATGAATACGTTTAAGGAAGTAGCCTTAACTATGCTGTCTGCTGCTGCTGAAAAAGTCCCAAAGGCTGCTGATCCTAGCCCTCTGATAGTGGAAGAAATGGCAAACATCAAAAATGAAGTACAAGCTATCAGACTGGATGTGGAAACATTTGGTGCAAGGGTCAAAAACAACACAGCTGGTTGGAGGGACATTAATGAAGTTGTTGCAAATGCAATGGAGGCTCATGAAGTAAAAGCTGAGAGCATGCTGAAAGCATGCTGAAAGCATTCACTACATCAGCTGACTTGATTCTGAGTTCTCAGATTCAACTTTGTGATCAAGTGGATCTTACATTCAAGAAGATTGAATCCTACAACACATTGCAGCAACTGAAGAGGGAAAATCATCTTCTGGCGGTGGATAAAAACATCAGATTGATTTGTGACGCAATTAACATCACTCCTGTTCTGCCTGAAGAACCTGTCTACCCTGCTGATGATGACAAAAAGGGGGAAGATGGAGATTCTACAACGAAGAAGAAGGGTGCTGATGCTAATCTATCAGCTGAAGTTACTGAAAAGTTGGACTCTGCTGAAAAGGATGCTGATGATGAAAATACAAGCAGACCAGACAATGAAGTAACTGAGGCAGACAACGATGCTGATGAAGAGCCCAAAGAACCAGTAAAATCTGATAAGGAGATTGCTGCTTCCAAGGACTCTGCTGCTGAACAGTTAGATCCATACGTCAAGTACAAAAGAATAGAGGATCTCAGAAGAAGATTTGAAATGCTTGAACAAGATCTCTCTAGTTCTGAACAAGAAGATGAAGACCTTGAAAATGAAGAAGAAGGAGAAACACAAGAAGAGAAGAAGGACTAGACTAAGTCATTAGACTAGGTCACTTGTAATCTTTTTGTTAAACTTGTAAAATTTTACTTTCTGCTACTTCATCAGTTGAACTTGTAATCTGTAATCAATTGACATATCTATAAAAGTTCAAGTTTCCAACAAATCATTTCTATCTCAGAAATTTTTGAGGACTTAAACTTTAGCTTTAGGAACAGGTACTTAGCTGAAGTTTTGTCATCATCAAAAAGGGGGAAATTGTTGGATGAAGATGAAGATGGAAGACATAAAGTGAAGGGAGGTTTTGATGATTTCCAAAACATCAGAATCAGCTAAGTATGGAAGCTTAGTAAAAACCTTCTAAGATATTTGACTAAGGAAGACTTATTCAGACTAGTCAAATATGGTCCAGAAGACTACTGATCTATTGCTGAGGAAGAAATCAGACTGGTGGACGATCAGCCGACTCAAATCAGATTAGTTCAAGTTTGGGATCAGCCGAGTATACATCAGATGAGTAATTTCGATCAGCTGAGTGGAAGTAGATCAGAAGATCAGTGCAACGGTAATAAATGCACTTGGAGTAATAAATGATGAAGAGGAAGGGTATTAATGACAAATGATTGAAGAGAAACCTCGTATCAGATTGGTGCATTTAATGCGATCTGACAGCAAGTACAGCAGAGTGTACAGTGTTCAGTCGCAGGTAGCCGTTTCTGCAGGAAGGACCAGTACTCGAGGATTTGAACAGCTGTCGATCTCTCAACGGGCAGAAATTCAAATCTCCAAGTATAAATAGTTCAGTTCATGAGTTGAAGAGAAGAACAACATTGAGACAACACACTTTGAGAGCTAAAATTCGAAGCAGAACTTCTCTAAGTCTCAAAACTCAAGAACAGAACACTCATCAGCTAAGTCATTTGTTGACGAAGCAAATAGAGAGAAAAACAGAAAATACTTGTAAAATCTGAGTGATTTTGTTAGGTTGTGTTGTGAGGAGTAGATATCAATCTTTGTGAGCGATATTACTTCAGAGGTTAGGAATTTCTTTGTGATTTCCTACTACGAACTTGTGGCCAGTTCATCTGTTGGTTGGCGCAAGCAGAGTGTACTGTAATCTTCGTGACTATAGTATAACCCAAGATCTAAGTGACTTGGAAGAGTGGACTAAAGGATTTACATCCATATAACCACTATAAAAATCCTTTGTGTTTTTAACTTGCATTATTTTCTGCATATCCATAACAGCATACTAAAAACACTTTAAGGTTAATTGTTTGAAAAGTTTTAAAAAGGAGTTTATTTAAAACTGGGGATAAAACTTTTTCTAAGATAAGTAAACTACTTGTGAAAAACACTTGATAAATCCGCTGCAAGATAGTTAATTTTGAAACTCTGATTTTGATAAAATCAGCTAAGTAAAATCAGAAGAGTGGTCAACTCTGCTGTTCAAAGCTTTGTGCAAGATCAGCTTAGTCTGCTTACAATTCTTGATCAGCTTAGTCTGCTGACAGAAAAGTTAGAGATTTTTAAAAGGCAAATTTTTAAAGAGGTTTATTCACCCCCCCACCCCTCTAAACCTCATCTGACCACTTGGGACCAACATAAAATATCAAACTACTCAATACTCGGTTCGAGTTCGTTTTGAGTTCGGCTCGTTTAACAATCATACCAAGCTCAAACATAATATTTCAAGCTCGATAAAATTCTAAGCTTGAATAGTGTGCCGTTCGATATTACTGTGGTTGATAACACCCCTACTTCCACCACGAAAATTCTTGAATAGACATAGATGTTAAAAATCTTTTGCTGTCACTAGTTCAGCTAGAAAGACTGGAATCATGAAATTTCTAATGAGATAAAATTTAATCTATGAAAATAAATATGATATCTTTTTTTCTTTTTTTTATTGAAAGGTGGTGAGGGCTAAATATGATATCCTCTTGACAATAATACAAATAAAATAACAAATAAGGTTCGATGTGACTAATGAACTGCCATATAAATATGTGTGAATGAACAAAAAGAATCAACGACGATACTAAATAGGAATTTAATCTATGAAACTAAATATGATATCATCTTGACTATAATACAAATAATGTTCGATGTGACTGATGACAGCAACAGCCATATATGTGTGAATGAATACAAAGAATCAACCCCAAGTATGATGATGATGATGATGATAGCAATCGATATCTTACAATAAACTGGAAAAATATTCTCAAAGGTTGAGAAGAAATGTACGTTGGTTGTGACTTATCTTGGAGAAGCCTCACTACCATCATTCTTCAAAACGGAGCACAAAACCTGTCTCGATATATAGGTCTCCATTTCTCTCGATACTTGAGTCAATTTCAAATCAAAATCACTTCTGTGCGTGTGCTTCGGTGATGGCACCCAACCAGGCTGCTGTATTGGAGAACCAGAAAGTCGTCTTCTTGGACTCGAAAACCGGCCTGGTGAACTTAAAACCATACTTTTTGAAATCATAGGGGTCAAACTTAAATAGTCCATTTTATTATCTGGTTTCATAAGTAGTCCACTTTTTGTTTCCAAAGGTAAGGGCTTCAGTGGATCACCACTTTCTTGCCTATGTCCAACAAGCTTTTCCCTAGCTCTCTCAGCTGCAAGTAGAGCTTTTTCTCGGCTCAAGTTGAGTAGTTTCCATGGGTCAATGCTTGCTCGAAAGCCTTGCTTTTTGGTCGGGATCGATGAGTCAGATTTTCCATCAATCCTTATGACCAACTTTTGTGGGTTCTGAAACTCGTAAATATGTACTATTAAGCTAAATAATTGTCAATAAGTGTGCGCATTAACACTAAAAGGATACTTACATTAATCTTTCCTTCCGTGCATATAATTCGTGATATAAATGGAGCAGGCTTTTCAGGTGAATCAGACTCGTCACTTTCATCGGAAGACGAGTCTGAATCTTCAAGCGACTCGAGTTCCATAGACTGGTTTTCTTCTTTCATTGCTAAAATGTAATCGTACGTTGATATTCCCTACCAAGAGCACAATACCATTCAGTTTCAAATAGAGTGAATGCAAAAATACCCTCTGTGTTATTTTTTTTATCAAAAAACCCCGGTGCTAATTTTTTATTACCAAAAACCTCCTCCCAAATCAAATGACAATTATACACCAAAGGATGCAAAGACACCCCTATTCACTTAAAAAATTGGCAATAATCCCTTGTTAACTTTGAAAATTGACAATAACCTCCCTATTATTTATGATGGAATTTCAAATGCCTTTTTTTGCTAATAGGCAAAGCACAAGGGGTATTTTTGCATTTAGCTCGTTTTTCAAATGTCTAGAAATCAAGGATAAACCAAAATAAGTATGCAATTTTCTTTATCATTAAAAGTCCATAAACTAAGAAACATACTGTAAAATGAAAGATATTCACATGTATTCATCCTAATGCATTTCAAATAAAATGAAGAAAATTTAAAACGCCTATTTCTGCTATTATACCTTTCTGATGAGAACGACGTGGAAGAAAAAAAGTTGTCCCAATGCTGCAGTGCTATAGGCAATCACCAAAACCAAAAGAATCTGTGATAAAAAAAAATAAAAAAAAGTTAAATAGTTAAGATGAGTCTCCATGCTTGGTGAAAGATTTCAATAGAAAAAAGAATAAGAATATTACAGAAATGGCAGAAAGAAGTCCTCTGGGGAAATTTGCATAGTGCCTTCTGTTTAGCTCATGTTCTATCCCCTTGCTATCAGCAAAGCACCTAACAAATACAGCTATGGCAGTTCCTCCCTCTACAATAAGCTGTCAACAATAATTGTATTTTACCATTTAATACGTATATCCAGGAAATAACTGAAACAATCAATGCTAAAACACAATATAATGACTAACCATTATCAAGATGAAAATCATCAAAAGAATGAATGTTGTGTAATTCTTTTTCCCAACACAGTTGTTCAACCACTGAAAAAGTTAAGTACATATGAATAGAATTTTCTTAGATAATAAAGAAGTAGAATAGAGGATGAGGTTCTTGGTCCTACTCTGCAGTGGTGGTCAAATCCCTCGACACAACGGTTGCAAGTCCTGCAATGTTTGCTGTACTTGTTAACCTGTGGAGAGAGGAATTTAAGAGATTTTAGTAGGTGCCATCAAATTAGTATAGAGTGAAATGCAAATATACCCATATGCTTTGCCTAATTATAAAACAACCATGTGTTATTTTAATTACCAAGAACCCCCCTGTGCTATTTTATTAGCAAAAAACTTCACCCATGTCAAAATGACAATTATACCCCCACCAAAAGATACAAAAAATACCCCTACTCACCTAGAAAAATAACAATAACCCCCCTACTAACTTTGAAAATTGGCAATAACCCCCCTGCTCACTTAAAAAATTGACAAAAAACTTCCCTATGATATATGAAGGAATTTCAAAATGAGTTTTTTTGCTAATAAAAAAAAGAACATAGAGGTACTTGATGATAAAACTATTACAAGGGGTTTTTTGCCAATTAGACAAAGCACAGGGGAAAGGTTTTGTATTTAGCTCAATTAATATATACTAATCAATATTGCAGAAACAGCACTGAGACCTCAAAATCACAGAGGGAGCAAAACGAGACTTCGTGATCTTTAGGATTAGGCGTGAGCGAATCATCCTTGAGGATAAGTGGAAATGTGATAAGAGGCTCCATTCGAATGTTGCTACTGTTCCAAGGATCTAGGTACTTCCTTCTTATGCACGTCTTTAGTATCTTTCGCTCAATCCTCCTGAAGAATCTCAACAAAATCCTGCTGAAAATCTGCCCATAATTCAGCTTTGAAAGGCCAATTGAATTACCCTTTCTTTTCTTCTTCCTAAATCTAAATCTACACTTGTCACTGGGATCAATTGCCGCACACCTAATAAATAAAAGAGCAACGGAAAATGCCTAGAGAATAGAAATCGAAAATTAGAACACAAAGAAGGCAGGCTATTGAAGAGGCAATATGAGTTGAACATTTTGTTTACCGAAGAGGAGAAGATAGTATTGACTGTGATTTCTGCAATTCTGTTGCCAAGGAAAAGGCCCAAAAAGCAATAAAAAGCAGCAACTAGGAAACAGTAAACTGACATTCCCACAATCTGCAATACATTTTCCACATGAAAAAAACACATATAATATGAGAACATAAAATTGCTGATATTTAAAAGAGTGAAATGCAAAAATTCCCCTGTGCTTTGTCTAATTAACAAATACCACCTGTGTTATTTTTGTGACCAAAAACCCCACAGTGCTAACTTTTATTAGCAAAAAATACCCACCCAAGGCAAAATGAAAAATATACCCCTACCAAAATATGCTAAAACAACCTTAAAATAGACAATGACCCCCCTTATTAACTTTGAAAATTGGCAGCAACCTCCCTATTCACTTAAAAATTTGACAATAACCTCCCTATTATTTATGAAGGGTTTTATGCTAATAAAAAAAGAATAGAGTGGGGTTTTTGCTATTAAAAATAACACAAGGGGATTTTCACCAATTTTGCAATTAGCTCATGTTAATAATAGTATTGCTTGTTCAGAACATGATGAAGATTTCATTTTTCATATCAATACAAGTAAAAGAAGTCTAAATCAGTGGCCATATCAAATCTCCTCAGTTTGGTATGAATTGAAATTAAAATCGAGAACTAATCGAGAGTTAGGGTTCGAAAATTCACTGGCAGCTAAAACAAAATTATGATGATTAATTAATTAATTAATAGCAATTTATTACCTGTAGAGGATGGAGAGGGCGTTCCCAACCATGGCGTCTGGACATTTCCTTTAGGATTTTATTTGTTTGCTTTATAATTTATGCCGCTATGAAGAAAAATAGATACCGGAGTTAAGTTTCAAAAGGGGTAAAGGAATGGATGAATAGAAATATAGAATGAACATGTGCATTCAAACGCCAACGGTCGAAAGCTCTCTTTTCTTTCTTTTGAATTTCAAACCAAAAAGGAATAGTATCTGAGTACGAGTACGAAAAATAAAATCCTTGCGGCCCGGCCCAACTATTACACATTTAATGTATTGGGCCGCCCATTTTCTTCTCTGTATCTAGGGCTGTCAATGAGGCGGATTTCAATCCGGATCCGCTTCGAATTCGTTCCGATTTATTAAGATAATTGTCCGATTAGGGATTGGATGAACCTGATCCTATTATAAATATCCGTAATCCCAATTATATGGAGCGAATATGGATATAGGCTGATCCGATCCGTTACAGATCTGTATCTGATATATATTACTATATGTTGTTTATATATTATGTATTTAAACCAAAATAAAAATAAAATTATCTATGTTCCACTAAAATCTTTTACTATATTAAAAACAATCTTTAAAAAAAATGCATGAGAGGTGATGTTGGACTAATCTGGTAACTCATTGGGCATATAACATATTAATTTATGCTATATAATTAGAAAATTCAGAACCTTAACCATTCATCTATGTAGTAGCCGCCACCTTTCCTCTACTTTTTCCTCCAATTTTTTTCTTCTCTTCCATAACTCAATATTGGGTTTTCTTCTTCTTTTTCCCACTTTCTCTCTTTTTTTATTCATATTTTTGTTTATTCCTTTGTTCTAATTTTTATCGTTTATATTTGTCCACCATATTCCATCTTTTACAATTTTCAGACAATAGTTTTAATGAAATAAGTAAAATATTACATTTTTAATTCATAGTGGTGGAATCTACAAGTGATTTGAAGGAAAATGAAAGATTTTTTTTTTTTGCTAAATATGTTAAACGGATCTGGATAATTTATCCGGATTCGGGATATCCACCGGATTCGAATCCGATTGCTACTTTTCAATATCCGCGCGGATCCGGATCCAGATAGAAGACATGAAAATCGAATTTAGATCCGGATCTGCCCTGATCCGGTCCGAGTCCGGCCCATTGACAGCCCTATCTGTATCCAACCAAACCTCTATTACCCATCAGTTCGGTTTTATAGCTCTTTGGGACAAAATTTTAAAAGTAGTTACGTAATTTGGGATTTTTTCAAGGGAAAATCTCACTTTGCTCCCTGATTTTTAAATATTTTTTACTTTATCCCTTAATTTTTTTGAGTTCCCACTTAACCCCCTCAACTATTAGAAATGTCTTAAATCACTATTTTTGGTCATTCGCCGACGGAATTTGTTCAAAGGTAAGGTGACAAAGTCTCATCTTTAAAGCTGGACGGATTATTATGTTTGGTTCAAGTTTTTTTACATTTTAGGGGGCTGTCTGAGATATATTTAATAGCTGAGAGGGTTAGGGGGGAACTCCCAAAGGTTAGGGGACAAAATGGATAAACTTTCTAAGGCTATTAGTGAGATTTTTTTTTTTTTTCAATAATAGTCACGTAACTATACTGAATTTCAAAATGATATTAATTTTGGTTAAAATTTTAAAAGTAGTCCTGTACCTTTGGGTTTCTTTCAATAATAATCATGATAATGTACTGAACACACACATTCGTTCCGGTTCGGTCCATGGTTTCCCGATTTCTAAATTTTCCCGGTTTTTTACCACAAATTTAACGGTTTGGTTCAATTCGATCCGGTTCGGTCCGAACAAACAATAAAATTTTCCGGTTCGGTCCAAAAAAACAAACAAACAATAAAAAAATTCACCGTTCGATCCTATTTCGGGTGAGATTCGGTCCGAAACGGTACGAACCGAACCGAACCGAACCGAATTTTGGGTTCCTAGTCGGTTCGATCCTGAAAAATCGTGGACCGATTTTTCGGTTCGGTAATCGGTCCGGACCAAACCATTCGGTCATGTTCAGTTCGGTCGGTTTCCCGAACCATGCTCAGCACTAGGATTACACGAAGTTTAGTATCAATTCATCTAGGGCGAGGGCGAAGGTGTTGCATTGGCATCAAACACAAAGTATATTATTATTAAATCTCTTAAACTAATGAGATTTTTTTAAGTTTATAAAATCAATCCCATAACATTTCCCCAAACATTAATAGGACATGAATTACACTAGAGATCATGTACACCGATTATACTATGAGGAATTCGACATTTGGTCTTATATTGTGTGCACTTGCGCATTTTCTATAGCCTATGCTAATCGTGCATCAAAAGTACCAAGCTTAAAAGGAGTGAATAGCAAATTAACTCCCTGTGTTATTCTAAATAGGCAATTTAACTTCCTGTGATAAATAAAAGGGCAAAATACCTCCCTGTGATATTCGAAATAGGCAATTTAACTCCCTATGATAAGAAAAATGGCAAGATACCTCCCTGTATTTTTATAAAAGAAGCACATTGCCTCCCTCTAGATTGATCATTAATTCATATCACAGGGAGTTAGATTGCTCATTATTTCATTTCAAAGGGAGGTAAATTGCCTATTTTTATATCACAAGGAGGTAAATTGCTCATTATTTCATTTAACAGGGGAGTTAAATTGCCTATTTTTATTTCACAGGTAGGTAAATTGCCCATTAGACATATCACAGGGAGTTAACTTGCAAAAAACCCAGCTTAAAAGTGCAAAATTCGGCTTGTGATGAAATGATTCAGAATTTTAGATAGAGAAATGTAAGAATATGGTATATTAGAGTTTCAATTAGATAAATATGTGATGACACCATTTCTTTTTAATTATTTTAACATGTTATGTCACCGATTTCAGTCATTTTTTGTGGTTTATCCCACTTTTCAATCATTTTTATCACAATTTTAGTCGATTTTATTTATTTTTTAGCTAAATTCAACCTATTTTCTCTCCCTATTTAACCATTTTTTGTTTCAATTTAACGCATTTTTCTGCTTCTTTTATTTATTTGAACCTTTTTTTTGTTATCCCGTATTTAGCCGATAACATTAATTTTTTACATGTTCACCCATTTTTTGTCCCTTTTTTGAATTTCTTTAATAAGTGATAATTTCTTAAGAACTTTGCAAAGAAATATTAATTTCACCCGTTTCTACACTGAGTTTACCAATTCTTTTTTGCTGTTTTAACCTATTATTTCATCAATTTCACAATTTTTTGTGGTTTATCCCATTTGTTAATCAATTCACAAATTCTCTTCGTTTTAACCCAATTTAATCGATTTTATCCCACTTGATAATCAATTCATCCATTATCTCCAATTTAACACAATTTTAGTCTATTATATTTATTATTTTGTTGATATAACATATTTTCTCACTTATTTCACCTTTTTTTTGGCCAATTAAACTCAATTTTTAGTTGTATTTTTTTATCCATTTGATACCCTTTTTTGTTATCCTGTATTTAGTTAATATCATTAAATTATTTTTTTATTATCAATTTTACCCCTTTTTTCCGATTTATCTCGTTGATTTATTATCTGCACCCTTTTTTTTGCTTTAACTCTTTTTTTTTCTATCTAACCCATTTTCCCATTGATTTTTCCATTTTTATTAATCAAAATTTACCAGTTTTTCACCGATTTTAACCATTTGTTTACCCCATTTTAGTGGATTTTACTTTATTTTATTTAACCTATTTTATCACTTATTTCACGTTATTTGGAAAATTTAACTAAATTTTTTTGTTCTTGTTCTTTAATAGATTTGATCCGTTTTTATGTTATCACGTGTTTAGTCGATATCATTAATTTTCTCTCGATCTTACCCCTTTTTGCCGGTTTACAACGTTACTTTATCAATTGCATCATTTTTTTTGCTTTAATTCGTTTTTCTTCTATCGTTTTCCATTAATTTAATACCAACATGGATTATACACGAATTGATTATCTATTAAAATATTGTTGGTTAATCTTCAAAACTATGATTAGATGTAGTGTAGCTTAAATTTTTATCCTCTGCTGGATTTCTTGACAACAACCCAATCATATTGGTGGGAAAAATTCTTCTAATTAAAGTATATATATATATTTTTAATTAAAGATCTTTAATTAAGAAGAAATCCTTTGATTAAATATGAAAAATCCTTTGAGCTCTAATAATTTATTCTTGACGGAAGTGTAGATAGGTTGGATTGAAGTATAGTTTTTCTTTTTCTTTTGATGATAATTTTCGATAAATATTGACGTTTTATTGTTCAAAGTATTAGTGTTTATGTAGAAGTATATTTCTTCAAGTTTTTTCCCATTTTTCCATTTATATTATATATTATAGTACAATTTAAGTAGGGGTGTATTAGCCTGCACAAAAAATTCAAGGAATTCTTTCTGACTAACGCATACTTTTATATATATAGAAAATTATTTTTCTCAAAAATATCCTGATAACTCTGTGAAAACAGTGTTATCAAGTCTATTTCCTTTACTTGTTGGTTTACTTTTATTCGAGTTTTCGTAGAATCTTAGGCAATTTTAGTTAGTTTTGTGTTTTGTTCGCTCGAGTCATTGGTTTGATTATTTTGTACATGAATTGAGGTATTTTCTTATATATTGTGTTCGTATTGTAGGCCTAAGCTAATGTGGACCTAAGGACATGATTGAAAGTGAAGAATGATGAAAAAATGGTCTAACGAAGTCAAGTAGTGCAAGAAAGAAGAAGAAAAAGTTGCCAGAAATGTTTCTGTGCACTCCGAGGACCATAACTCTTTCAAGGAAGTTCCAATTGATCTAAAATTCGACTATATTATAGAGGAAAGAGTTAGCTACAACACAGACTTTACTGATCTTGATTTGGAGTTCGGAGCTAAAAGTTATGTCACTTGCAAAACTGTTGCGCAAAGCTGACGCGATTTTCAGCGGGATTTTAAGAGAAAATTTGGGCCCAAAGTCTCCTACTAGGCCTCAACTTGGTAGATCTATTTAAGGACTTCTAGGTCACGAAATTACACATCTTTGATCAGCTTTGAACATACTTTTATCATAGAATACACCTAGAACATCAAAGATGTACTTGGAGAAAGATTGAAGAAGAAAAGAGAGAATTCTTGAAGATCACCAAAGCAAGAAGAACGCAATATTGAAGATCTTTATCTCGGATTCATCATTTTGTCTATAAAACCACATGAACTCAGATTTATTTTTCTTTATTATTTTTCTTCATATATTTATCATAAACTAATTATTTAGGATTTAGGGTTTTTATGAAACTATGTTACTTAGATTATTTTTATTGAAATTAGTTGAATCCTCGGGTAGCACTCTTGTCACCAAAATAATTACGAAAATCTCAATTAAGCAATCGATAGATAACATAGTGGATTATAACCCTGGGTTTCTCTTCTCATTATTCGAACTCAATTCAAGTACTTTAGTCAGTTAGCTAATTTAGTTAATCTAGTTAAAAACCCGAAATAACTATTTGAATTAGGAATCATATTAAAAGTAAATTAGGAATTGAAATTGGTAGATATTTAGTCAAGTCCCTGTGGAGACGATACTCTTATACTTACTCTTTATTACTTGTTCGATACGTGCACTTGCGTTTATTTGCGTGTGTAAATTTCTCAACAAGTTTTTGGCGCCGTTGCCGGGAACTTGCAACATTTATTTGCCAATTTTTATTTTTAATTTTTCTTTTGGTTTATTAGATATCTCATCCATGTTTATCAAATCCTTTCCTTATCACATTAGGAAACAAGATTTGCATAAATCTCTTCCTTCTTTCTTGTCCCACAAGAAACTAACTCTTCCTTCTTTGTCTAGCCAAAAGTCGCCCCTTGCCTTATAATTAACCAATCCAAAAATTAACTTAATTAATTCTTCCGTCTTATTAGTTAACACTTTAATTAATATTTTAATTAATTAGACACTCTAATGATTCAATCAATTAGACATTCCAATTGATAACTCTCCGCTTTGAATTAACACTTTAATTCACTAACTTTGATTTAACTTCTTTAAATCAACTATTTCCTTTTGACTTTCACTATCCAACTGTATTGTGTGTGACCCTCTAAGTTCACCATAAATTGGCAGTAGGCCCACAACTTTCGTGATTTAATTAATGAGCAATTAATTGCTACGATCAATTAAACACTTTTAATTGACCACTCCAGAATTAATCTTCTTATTAATTCAGGAGTACCTACACTTCATTGTCGATGTCTAGCCACAAGCCCATGAGGCCCAATTTCAGGTGAATTGATCGTGTGAACCTCACCTCTTATAACTGCCATGTACATACGGTCCTTCCAACGACTAATTTCCCGACCGAGACCTAGGGTGTGTGAATTGATCGGCACCTCTAATTATCTCGATTATGTACTTTATAATTCTGGATAATAATTCCAGTGTGACTGCTAAATTTGGAAACCCCTTTCCAAATCCGTCACTGACCACGGCCGTGGGTTTCTCGGAATCTATTATCTAAGAATGTACAAGAAATTCTCCCACCTTATCAGGATGAGTCGATAGATCCTTTCTTAGTACTAACCATTCGCGTACACGATCATACGTACCCAAAGTAGTCGCACAACGATCAGGCTACGTGATCGGCTCCTAAATCAAAGTACGCATTCTCGTGCACCGAATTCGCCCTAGCACCTCAAGTCTAAGGACTAAATCGTACACTATTATAAGTCTTGAGAAACATCCCATTACCGATATGGGACATGCACTTCCACAATGGGTTTATCTGTTCGGGTCGTTCGATGCGTTCGATCCCCTATCGAACCACCTACTCATATGCACTGACATCAAATGTCTTGTTCATGAAATGCTACAAATTCACTCCATGTGAATCATGCATAATCGTACAAGTCTTAACGATTCCTTCGATACCCCGTCTCGTTCGGAATCTATGACTTGGAACGTGTTTTAAGATCACGACCTTAGAGACTGTTTCATGATTGCACTCATACTGAAGTGAATCGTCCTATAGTCGAATGTGATCTTAGAATTTCATCCAATCGCTTAGATACGTTCGCGAGAGATGAAGTTGGCCATTGTTTAATTTACATATTATAAATAAACGGGCGTATTAATTATTAAACCATAAGAATATAATACAAGATATTTCTCTAACAAGCTAATTAGATTGGCTTGCTGGGCACTATCCTATCATTTTCCTCTGCAGCTTCCATAGCATTTGCCACAACAAGATTTATCTGCTTCCAGCCAGCTTGATTGTTTTCAACTCTATCACCGAACTTCTGAACTTCTTTCCTTATAGTACGAACCTCTGTTCTGATGTTGTTCAGTTCTTCATGAATCAGTGATGTCGTATCAGCAGGCTTGGGCAAGTTTGCAGCAGTGCTCTGAACAAGATTTGAGGCATGCTCCTATAATTTTCTAAGCAATTCCTTGTTCTTTTCCTCCATTTCTTTAGAGGCATTTTCAATCAGAGCCTTCATGGAAGTCAGAATGGTTGATTGAACATTATCATCAAGATTGGAAGGAATAGCACTTTCTTGATTTTCAGGAGTAACTTCAGCTCTCCACTCGATGGCTAAAGGCTCATTTTCTCTAAGTACTTCATCTAGGGGAACTTGAGTACCAGCAGTGTTAAGTTCTTCCTATGAGTCCTTCGCAGTGGTTTGATTCAGGTTACCACCAGCATCTGTAATATGAATAAAATCAACACCATCAGTAGACACGACTGTTTTATGACAAATAAAATTTGCAGGTATAAACGGTGAAGTCATCTGATGAGAGTGATATGTTTCTTGATATGTGTTGATTTCATAACCAAAAACAATTTGTTGTAAGCTTGGTAGAGTTGGCAGATCACTGGATGTTCCTTCTCCGTATCTAGATCTTTCACTACATTTATCCAAGGTCACACAAATGGCAATCTTTACAGCTCTTTCACCCAAATCTTCTCCTCTTTTGGGTTTGTTTGTCATAGATTCTCTAAGCACTGTAGATTCCTTCAGTACAATGATTTTGATATACTCATGTACTCGGTCATGCAAGAAGTTTGTATCCAGTAGTTGTCTGATGGAATTTGTTTGCAGCCAGTTCAGAACCTCTCCAGTATCTTATCTTTTCTACGAGGAAAGTACTCTTGGTTTGCAGTAACTTGTTGTACCTCTCCAGTTCTTCTTCAAACCTTGCAAAGACAGCAGGGTCGCTTTTCACTATTTCTAGTGCATATTTGACTGCCTTTTTTTTTTCTTCTTTACAAGTTGAGGATGAGGTAACACAACAGAACCTTCTAAGGGTTCTCCAATCACGATCCCACCACTTTTTCTAGGGCCATGAGCATCCTCTTTGCTTGCTTCAAGAGCTTTAGCCAAGCCTTCTTCTTCCTTAGCAGCTAGCTCTGCTTCAATCATATGTTTGACTTCCGCTTCATCTTTACTAGCTTCAAGGACAGCCTTGAGCTCAGCTTCATCTTTCTTCTTCTGCTCAGCCTCTTCTCTTTTCTTTTTGTGGTAACGGGATACTTTAGCCTTACCAGTTCTCTTCCTTCTGGCGGCTGGTGTTTCAGTGACTACTGCTGATGGAGCAGTAGACTGATCACCGAGAGGTGCAGATACCTCAGCTGTCGTCTGATTTGCAGCATCAGACTCCTTCACTGATTTTGCTGGTCTTTCAGCAGACTGAGGGACTTCTCTGACTGTTTCAAAAATTCTAACTTTATGTCCTCCCAGTATCATTTTCTTTCTTGCTGTAGACTTGGTGAATTTAACTGTTTGTACAGCAGCATGAATTTTTAGTGAACTCCTTGTTCTTTTTGATAAAGGAAGTTCATCTGATTCTGTTCGTTCAGAAGATGCCTCCAGATGCATCTCATCAATCTCCTTGGCGACTTCGGAGATGATTTTATCTGCATTATTCAACTGCTCTGGCTTCAACAGCAAGAAGATTCTGTGTTTGAGTAGCAGGCTCAGAAGCCTTAACTTGGACTGTGCTTTTCTTAGCCTTAACAGCAGGCTCCTTAGCTTCAACAACTTTTCTTTTCTGTTGTTTCTTCTCAGGCATCACATTTTGTTTGGTTTCTGCTTTGATAGTTTCATAAACTTTAACTTCTTTTGCTCTATGAATGACTTTCCCATTAGTCATTCCACAGCGCAAGCTTATTAGCAGATGCCTTAAGAAGATTTCCGAAGCAGCAATAAGTTCTGTTCTGGTCAAGATTGAGGGGTCAGAGCACAAGCCAGTTTATTATTTAAGTAAATTACTGCAAGGAGCTGAAAAGAATTATCTGGTAATTGAAAAGTTTGCCTTGGCATTGGTAACATCAGCACGAAGATTACGACCCTATTTTCAAACCTATAAAGTCATCGTTCTTACCAATCAACCTCTAAGGCAAGTTTTATCAAAACCTGAAACCTCAGGAAGATTGATCAAATGGGCTGTAGAATTAGGACAGTACGAGATCGAATATCAACCTCGAACGGCAATCAAAGCTCAAGTACTTGCCGACTTCCTCCTAGAAATCCCGACGAGCCTGGAAGATACATCCACTAGTGATAATAATGTTTTGATCGTTAATAATCTAACATGGCTTATGCACGTCGACGGTGCATCAAGCAGAGATGGGGGGGGGGGGGGGAGCTGGAATCAGTTTCCAAGGATCGAATGGCGAAGATGTGAATTATGCCATCACCCTAGACTTTATGATAACCAACAATGAAGCGGAATATGAAGCTCTGATCGCTGGATTGGAAATGGCGATTCAAGAAAACATAAAGAACTTAAACGTCTTAACGGATTCCGAGCTGATCCAGAGACAGATAAATGGAATGTACGAGGCCAAAGAATACAATATGATAAAATATTTGGCCAAAGTGAAAGAGCTGACTAAGAGTTTTGACAAATTCGAAATACAGAATATTCCCCGAGAGGAAAATAAATGGGCCGATCAACTGTCTAGGTTTACGGGAACGAGTGACGGTAAATCTAAAAGGGTGATCACTTGGTTAATCACTAAAACACCATCGATCGATCTCGACACTATTCCTTCTATTAAAATAATGGACATCGACTTGGTTGCAGATAGTTGGATAACCCCACTAATCACCTATTTGGAAGAGGGGACGCTACCTAGCAATAAAAATGAGGCCAAAATAATCAGATATCGAGCGCCAAAATATGTCATTGAGAAAGGAAAACTCTACAGACAATCCGTCTCAGGAATTCTCCTAAAGTGTATACCCGAGCACCAAATCCAAAGCATCCTTAATAATATCCATGAAGGAGAAGCTGGGAATCACAGCGGGGCTCGAGCACTTACACTCAAATGTTTGAGAACAGGATACTATTGGCCGACGATGTACGCAGATGCACAGGATTATGTAAAACATTGTCATTACTGCCAGGTACATTCAAATATAATACATCAACCAGCTGAGACAATGCACCCAATTCCGATCTGTTGGCCTTTTGATCAATGGGGAATTGATATTGTCGGACCATTCCCAGTTGCCAGATCGAAAAAGAGTTACGTGTTGGTCGCCGTTGAATATTTCAGCAAGTGGATTGAATGTATAGCACTAGCCCGAATAACTCAGTTCCAGGTCATAAATTTTCTTTGGAAAAACATAGTCTGCCGTTTTGGAATCCCGAGGATCTTAATTTTCGACAACGGGACCCAGTTTGCTGGAAAACAAATCCAAGAATGGTGCTCAAAATACGGAATACAGCAAAACTTTACATCAGTCGGACATCCTCGAGCGAATGGGCAAACTGAAGTAGCGAATCGAGAAATTATTAAATCCCTCGAGAAAAAAGACTGGATGATACCAAAGGAAGATGGCTAAATGAACTTCCCGGTGTCTTATGGGCTAACAGAACTACGGTAAAAACCTCTACCGGTGAAACACCATTTAGCCTAGTCTATGGCTCGGAAGCGGTTATCCCAGTTGAAGCACTAGTCCCCAGCCCAAGAATCGAGTTGTTCGATGAAGAATCAAACGATCAACTAAGAAAGGACGATATCGATTTAAGCGAAACCATGAGGGAAAAAGCCAGTCTTCGCCTGGAAGCAGCTAAGTCCAACATGGAGAAGGCCTACAATCAAAGAGTGAGGATAAGATCGTTCAAGGAAGGTGATTTAGTACTTAAAAAGGTTGAAGTATCAAAACATGTGGGTAAATTACAGCAAAATTGGGAAGGTCCGTACATAGTCACCGCAGTCGGCAAGAAGGGATCATATAAAATAGCCCATATGGATGGAACTCCGCTTCCTCGAACATGGAATGCAGTAAACCTCAGAAGATATTATGGCCGTTAATCTCAAAATAGGAGGTCTTCAAGATTAGATCAGATTGGACATCAGATTCATCTACAATTGCAATAAAAACTTTCATCTTATGTCACAATCAAAAGACCATTGTCTAAATTCACTCTACAAAGGTTAAAAACCAAAAATTGGTAAAAAACATAAGTACGATAAATCGTTGAGTAAAACCGATTGGATCGGTATAAACTCATCGATCTCCTAACGATGGATCTACAAAGGTTAAAACCAAAATTGGTAAAAAACCTAGGTACGATAAATCTTTGAGTAAAACCGATTTAAACTCATCGATCTCCTAACGAACGATCTACAAAGGTTAAAATCAAAATTGGTAAAAAAACCTAGATACGATAAATCGTTGAGTAAAACCGATTGGATCGGTATAAACTCACCGATCTCCTAACGAACGATCTACAAAGGTTAAAACCAAAATTGGTAAAAAACCTAGGTACGATAAATCTTTGAGTAAAACCGATTGGGTCAGTATAAACTCGTCGATCTCCTAACGAACGATCTACAAAAGTTAAAACCAAAAAGTGGTAAAAAACCAAAGTACGATAAATCTTTGAGTAAAACCGATTGGGTCGGTATAAACTCATCAATCGACATCATGTAATATATGAAAAGGGAATTTAGTGTAATAAGTCAAAAAAAAGAATTTTATTTACGTCCCTAGAACTATTACAGTTACATAAAATATTTTGGAAAGAAAAAACAGATCTTCCTAATCTATCGACACCAAATCCTATCACATGCTAAAGCGTAAGTCATGATCGCGTACTGCTCAGTTATCCAGTTGACTTATAGAAAGCAATTTTACAAGATCTATCTCCACACTTTTCCCAGCATTCTTGCTACCAGCTACACCAGCTCGACGAAGACGACCGCCTTTAAGTTTCGTGATTACGACCACAAAGCTTTGGAATCAGAGAGAGCTTTGTGAGATCATAATGTTACGATGGTCGATGGTGGTCAGCATTCTCGATCATACATTATAGTTTTAATGAACTGACCAGCTTTCCACTGACCACGTAACTAATAGATCGGAACCCCACAACACCGACCTTTACCTATTTACATAGGTTGGTCGATTTATGGTCGGCATTCCAATCTATTCCCCTTATTAGGGGTCGGAGACTTCATGGTTTTTGAGAAGCCTCCATTTTCCGATTCCGCCCATACCAAGTCGACATAATAAACAGATTGTTGATTTTCTGAGTCAGGTGGACGACCACCGTTTTGAGAAATGAAGAAGTACATTTTACTTTTAAAGGTGAATGACTGAAAGGTAAAGGATTACCTTTTATAGATAAATGGGTAAAAATCCAACGGTGAAACTCATATCCAATCAACGGCAATAACATGATTTCGGGAATTACGTTACATAACTGCGAGCCATAAAAGCAGGGCTTGAATTAAATGCACTATCAGGTCAATCAATTTAATACATTAGATCGATATTTAACATGCAAAGATTATCATTACAGGCATCGATCGAAATACAAACAACTCTATCTATAAAATTTCGAGGAGGAGTTTACTTTCGGTGATCATTATAGTAACAAATGCTAAGGAACCGTCGATCTACAGAATATACCATCTTTACATCCACTTTGAGAACAGTGACGAGAAACTAAAGTTCAGGCTTTCTTCTCAAGATCGGCAGGTGTCTTCGGTCGAGAGAAGAACACATGCTATCACAATTCGACCACCTCGAAAAAGCTGATGCTTCTTCTTTACAAAGTAAAATAGGGATCAGAAGGATCTCATGCATGGCATCACCGACCTGTTAGAAAAAAGTTGATTTCGATAAGCCAAGAATCCTGCTTTCCTCTGATCTCGACCTCTATCTTATGGCGTAGTTTATCGTCAACTAATCACCAGTTATGAGATTCGCCCGACCATCACCATATAAGATGGAGATCTCATTTTTCCAATTCCTCTCATACCAAGTCAAGAATTCCTCATTTGATAAGGTAAACACATTTTGGTGGTCGACGATGCTTGTAACAGTAAAAATTCTTCTTGAACAAATTCATTTCTGAAGAGTGAGGAAGCATGGAATGACCCTTTTTATAGGCTGGAGGCACAGGATCCAATGGTGTTGCGTTAAGATCCAATCTACAGTCCAGATTTTCTACATTGACGACTTAACTCACAGCGTCGAATATATGATCGATCATTGCTAAAGAACTAAAAATACAAGACTCCAGATAAACAAGTCAAGAGTAATTGATTTTATTCAGATCTTTAAGAGGATCATTACAGTTCACAAAAACAGCTGATCATCAGGAAAAACTACATTTATCTTCGAAATCTAACTACAATTGTTACAAGTATTAGCCTACTATACTACTCCTCGGAATGATCTGCTCCTTCAAATCCGACGTACACCATATCATGGTGAAGATTGACAAATATACTTCACCAGACCTTCACAAGATATCTTCCTTGGTCGGAGGATGTCCAAATAAAAGATTACGAAGTGTCCACCTGAGTAGAAGAATATGTTATCCAAGCTCTGGATTTTGTTCCCTTTTAGATTGAAATCAAAAGAGACGAGAAACATGTAGAAGTGCGTATATTTGCTAATGCTGGTGAACTTTCGACCTCCAAACGGGCGACATTGTAATCGGGAAGCATGTTGCATCTGGGGTCGGTCACAGTATCAAGTTAAAAGCACACTGAGAGAGGAATGGTTCAAAGGATATTTCTTTCTGCAAACGATGAAGGAAAAAACCTTGCTGTCGTACAAGTGAGACAGGTTCATTCTCCGTGCCTTGGAGACAAGTTTTCGAATATGCATGGACAGAAGGGTGTTCTGGGGTTTTCTCCAGTCTCGATAAAAGTAGCCTCCTTGGTCGAAAAGCATACCTGCCTCAGGGGACACCATCATTTTAATGAACTAACCAGCTCTCATTACTCACGAAATAATTGGGTTGATATCTCCACCGTAGTCGACATGCCATAAATACCAAAATGAAATATTTATGGGAGTCATGTTATTTCCATCTTTTATGTTTCATACTTCTCAAATGGGTTATTTATAGTATGGGGAAATGTTCAATTAATGCACAAAGCATACGAAACGTCCTACGGTTACGGCACAACTACCAAATTGGTTTCCTCTCTCCCAAGAAAATTGAAAGAAGTTGTTAGCAGGCAAACAGGTCGAAAAGACGCATCGCCTACACAGATATCAAACAAAAAGAGCATGATTTTCTATTCATCAAGCAAAATATATATTTACATACCCTTAAGAAAAAAAAAAAAAAAAGACCCTTGTCTACTGTTCGAGAGCATGATCGGGACTCGTCTGATAAGCAAAAAAGTTCATCATTTCGTTGGCACGCTGCTTATATCCAAGAGAAAAACCCCTGTCAAACTCTTGCTGTTTCAATTGAAGAAGATCTTCTTTTTCCTTGGTGAGTTGTTCCTTATCGGACACCAAGCTGCTATTTGCTCGAGCAAGTTCTTCTTTCTCTTTCGAAAGTTTTTCAGTAGCAGCTCGGAGTCTCTCCACCTCAGTCTGTTGGGTTTTGCGCGGTACTATTGTCAAAAACAACGTGCGGAATATTAAAATTTTTAATACACACGAAATACCCATGAGCCCAGGATCTCAGTTATCTAACTCATACGAAAGACAGGTATTTTGAATCACAATTCAAGACATAAATAAATAGGTAATTTCGAAAATTACCTCACCACAGGCAAGGTGGTGGTTCTTCTCCGTTCTTCAAAAGTTCACTAGAGCACCCCAAGTGTTGTGCCTCTAGAGAAAGTCCACACCAGATGGATTTGAATGACTTCACGTAATCCTCAGGCTCAGAACTAGGATTAAGGAATTATCTATGGAGGAATTCAATCTAGATCTAGATCTAGATGGAGAAGAAACAAGGAGAGGGGCGGCTAGGGCTTGGATCGGCCGAGGGGTTAGGGGCGTCTAGGGCTAGCAATTTTCAGCTCTTCTCTTTTTCATTGATTGTGCATTAGTTGTTAAGATAAGATATAGTGATATATATATCTCTTATTAGAAGACTCCTTCTTCTAATAGAGATATATCATATCTTTGATATATCTTTCCTTATCACATAAGGAAGATATATATCATATCTTTAGTATATCTTTCCTTATCACATAAGGAAGATATATATAGATATCATATATTCTTCTTCTTTCTTGTCTTACAAGAATATATCTCTTCCAACTTTAATTCCTAGCAAAATCGCCCCTTAGCTTAATTAATTAATCCGAGATTAATTTAATTAATATTCCCTTAGCTTAAAATCGGCCATCATGTTTAATTGATTAATCCAAGATTAATCAATTAACATTTCCATGGTTAAAATCGGCCCATGAAGTTTAATTAATTAATCCACTATTAATTAATTAATCTTCCTCATTAATTAACACCTTAATTAATAGTTTAATCAATTAGACATTCTAATCGATTATTTAATTAGACATTCTAATTAATAATTCTCCATTTCGAATTAACACTTTAATTCTCGTCTAATTAATTAGACCATCTAATTAATTATTCTTCTCACTTGAATTAACACTTTAATTCATTTATTGATTTAATCCCTTAAATCAAACGTTTCCTTTTAGACTGTCACTGTCCAACTGTATTGTGTGTGACCCTCTAGGTTCACCATCAATTGGCAGCAGGCCCACGACTTTCGTGATTTAATTAGTGAGCAATTAATAAGAAATTAATTGTTCCGATCAATTAAACACTTTTAATTGATCACTCCAGAATTAATCTCCCATTAATTCAGGAGTACCCACACCTCATGGTCGATGTCTAGCCACAAGCCCATGAGGCCCAACTTCAGGTGAATTGATATTCGTGAACCTTCACCTCTTATAAATGCCATGTACATACGGTCCTTCTATCAACTAATTTCCCGATTGAGACCTAGGGTGTGTGAATTGGTCGGCACCTCTAATTATCTCAATTCTGTACTTTCTAATTCAGGATAATAATTCCAGTGTGACTGCTAAATTTGGAAACCCCTTTCCAAATCCGTCACTGACCACGGCCGTGGGTTTCTCGGAATTTACTATCTAAGAACGTACAGGAAATTCTCTCATCTTATCAAGATGAGTCGATAGATCCTATATTAGTACTAACCATTCGCGTACACGTTCATACGTACCCAAAGTAGTCGCACATCGATCAGGCTACGTGATCGGCTCCTAAATCAAAGTACGTATTCCCGCGTACCGAATTCGCCCTAGTACTTCAAGTCCGAGGACTAAATCGTACACTATTATAAGTCTTGAGAGACTTCCCATTACCGATATGCTTAATGCACTTCCACGATGGGTCTCTCTGTTCGGGTCGTTCGATGCGTTCGATCTCCTATCGAACCACCTAGTCATATGCACTGACATCAAAATGTCTTGTTCATGAAACTCTACAAATTCACTTCATGTGAATCATGCATAATCCTACAAGTCTTAGCGATTCCCTCGATACCCCGTCTCGATAGGAATATATGACTTGGAACAGTTTTAAGATCACGACCTTAGAGACTGTTTCATGATTGCACTCAGTACTGAAGTGAATCGTCCCATAGTCGAATGTGATCTTAGGATTTCATCCAATCGCTTAGATAAGTTCGCGAGAGATGAAGATGGCCATTGTTTAATTCACGTACTATGAATAAACGGGCGTATTATCTTATGAATCATAAGATTGCTTTCTAAGGTAGTCCCTTTACAAGCTCGTATAAGTTGGCTTGCTGGGCACTATCCTATCAATCTCCCACTTGCCCTAAAGCCAACCACATACATTTCTAAGGCCCATCTTTCTCAAGATGCCCGTCGAACCCTTTTGTGATTATGACTGAATTAGTGGATCTGCTATGTTGTCTCTTGACGTGGATTACTTCCACGTCTTTTTCTACCTATGATTTCTCCAAATCATACAGTATACTTTAATATGTGTTTAGATCGTAGGTGAGATCTCGATTCCTTTGCTTAAGCAACTGCCTCATTGTTGTCATAGAAGACAACCACAGGCCTTGCAATGCTAGGTACTACTTCCAATTATTGGAAGAAGTTTTCATCCAAACACTTTCTCTCGCTGTATCCAATACTGCGAGATATTCTGTTCTAGTGTTTGATTTGGCATCGACTCTCGATTTGAACTTCTTCAAATCATCGTTGCCCCAACAAGACAGAATATCGAATCCACATCAGACAGGAAACTCGAATCTTTAAATCCTTCGAGTTTCAATTCTTCATTATTACCTCTGACCAGCAATACATCCTTAGAACTTCTAGAGTTCTTTAAGGATTGCTCTATTGGGTAATCCAGTACTCCTAACTGGTGTTCGACTAACAGAATAGCCCATAAAAGTTTTGAGCACGTGTCTAGTCTGGTCTTGTACACGACGTTGCATACCTTATGCTACCTTTTCTCAAAAGGGTGTTTAGAGACAATCTCCTCTTTACTCATCACATGTAGGGCACATTGACTTTGAGAGAGATTTTGTGTCTCTATGGAAGCAATCCTCTCTAGGATCCTTCCATACTGAATCCATTCAGTTTTTGTCCATGTACTTAGATTTAAGATTTGAGACATCTTCTATAATCTATCTCCATAGATACGTATTGCCAATACGTGAGATGTATCCCTTAAATCTTTTAATGAAGAATTGCGTGATCGAACACGCTTTCGTCTGCGTTTTAACATTCATACATCTCTATGTCAAACTTCAATGTTATTATCATGTTATTTTACGAACAGCACAAAACTCCCACTGATTCTTTTGTACATTCAGATTTACATGCAACTTTGATAAAGTCAACTGCCTTGACTGTCTCATCTAGTCGCATGTTCCAGTTTCGGGTTACTGGTCTAGAGTCATAGATTTACCTTTGGAAATACATCCAATGGTTATGCCTCGTAGTCAAACCACGTTTCTATGGCTTAGTGTTTCTTAATGGACTTTGACAATCCATTTAGTTTACATGGCGTTAAGCTATGTGCCCGAGTCTATGTCATACATAGTCTTTTCGCAAGTCCTTGGATCACTATCCAACTGATCATTTTCGTGAATCAACAGATCCTTTACGAATTTGATCGGATCTTCGAAACTTTGGTGTACAAAATTTTGGTTCAGTAAGTTTGGAAAGAGTCTCCCACTATTTGTAGGGATGGGTCCAAGTCTAGGACTTCATCAAGTTCTATTATAATCCCATTTCTCTTTGCGAGGGAACCACCCTCTAAGAATTGGGTATTCCTAAAACGAACTCCTTTCGTTCTTTAGGATAATAGAACAGGTATCCAACGGATTTGGTTGGATACCCTACAAATTTGCTCGAATCGGATCTACTATCCAATTCACTATTCATGGGTGATACACCATACTTTAGTCAGTACGGTGTTTGTAGGAATTGACTTTAAGAGGTTACTTGTTAAAGTATCCTTGTATATTCAGAGGGTTGAACCCCAGAATTGATTGAGGAATTTCTTAGCAACACTAATTAAGGAATGAATCTAGTCTTTCATAGTTCGATTCCTTTTTATTAGTTTTAACTTGCTATTCAAGAATTCTATTCTTGATTTAGATAATTGAGTAATATAAAGCTTATGTATTCATCACTTCGATCATATCGAACGACCATACATCAATGCCCTTATTTGCTTCGGTTTTGGAACTACTTTTGAATCCTTTCAACATTTCCAAAACTTGTACTTTCAAAGTACTTATATCCTAAAACCATCAGGATAATTCTGTGAAGCAATTAATTTCTCACACTAACGCCTTAGTGATCCACATGTGTCTTTATGGATTAGATCCATTGATCACTTGGTATGTTTACAAATCGATCAATTTTCCCTTATCAGACAGGATTCGCAAGTTCATAGTTCATCAAGGTTCTTTATTTCAAGAGACCTTTAAATGATGAACAACTCATTGATTCCTTCTATGGAAATTAGTTCGATTTTAAGCATGCCATAATTGTGGATAATTATCTAGTTAGTTTTACTTTTCTCGATTTAGCATAAATGTCATTAGGTTTTATCATCGTTTATTTCTTTGCTTTAAATACATTCCATTCATAATGGTAAAGCAATTGTGTACGAAGTAAAAGCTTTATCTAAAATAATTCCATTCATAATGGTTAAAGCTAAAAAGTTTCGTACAAAGTTTGAAATAAATCTTAAATAGATAAAACTATAACTAATGCTTAACTCGAAAAATAAGAAAAACAATTGCTAAAAAGAAAAATCTAGGTTCTTCTTGACCCAGCTCCTGAAGCATTTTTCCCTTATTTGCCGAAGCAACTCTTTCCTTCGTCTTACAAGGTATGCCCTCTTTCCCAAGGGCAAGGGAATGCCATCATCACCTGCAAACACTTTACAGATGTGAGTGACTATTTAGATGTCATACATCAAAGAATAACTAGGTCATACCTTTGTTCATTCTCTTCAGGAATTTCTTTCCAGCGAGTTTCCTCAACTCTTCGTCTTTCCCACATAATGGGCAATCCTTTCCTTCACTCAAACCTTCACCTTTCTCAAAGGCTTTCTCATATTTGTCCAACAACTTATGTAAATCACTTGTTGTAATTCCGTCACACGGAATGTCACAATGATCCATAAAATGAGAAAAAGTATCAGACAAGCCATTGATGATAATCTCTATTTCATCATTTTGATTCAAATCAGCTCCAAGCTTTTTGATTCGTTTCATCATCTTGATCAGGTAAGAACAATATTCACTAACATTGTTAAACCCAATCATTCTTGTCTCGTGGAGTGAATTCATCATGAGTTGTGCTAATGTTGGTTCGTACATGATCGTGGATTTTAAAATGGCTAAAATTAAATTAAGAGACAACAGTAAGCAGACAGATTTAAGATAATACTTATAATTAACGAAAATTGGTCTTTCTATCGAAAAAGTTCTCCCACTATTTTATCGAAACAATAACCCCTTTAATTGTTCGGGAAATCCTATTTCCTAGTAGGTCTTGACGTCCCAGCAGACATTAATTGCACCCACGACTCGCGGCCATACAATTAATTCCCTAGGTAGGTATACATTTACCAATTGTGTCTCTACACAACCTTCAAGCTATTTTGCCTCGATTTTCACATTTATCTAGCACTGCTACATCATAAATGGTACTACTCGTTAAGTCTAACCCATCAATCGTGATGAGCAACGGGCCCGAACATGTCAACCCCTGGGACTCCCAGTCGATCGCATGCCCCGACCAATTCCCACCCTTGTCAAGTTTATTTAAAAACGAGAATCGAGAGATTTCGCGTATTGTCCCTTTCTTCGCCTCAGGTGCCAGACTCTGGATCACCTTAATCGATAAGTAGACAACTCACGCTAGTCCCTATTGATGGAAGGCTTGGATTTATAAAACTTCATTTTATAGTTAACCCAATATGACTTAATATTTTATTTCAAGAGGGGATTTTCGGTTTTAGAAAGTTTGAGGTAACTCTCTTCGAGATCTCACCGCATTCAGTTATGCTTTATCTTTTATTTAGTGATCTAACTTCTAGCGCGCATCACATACAAGCCAAAAATAAATCAATAAATAATATAAAGCATTCACACCTAGCATGCATGCTACCACAGTATGTTTTCGATCGGGAGCCTCCTATGCGGGCCATCATCGAACCATGATGTTGGCCCAATTGGTCAATCTAATTAGGTTTTTAACGGATCTAACAAGTTACAAAAGTAACCATGCATACATGGCCTTCATTCCTTCTTGGGCCTCCACCTTGCTTGTAATGGGCCTCCATCCTAAACTATTTAAAATAAAGCCCTAATCTATTACAAAGGCTCAAAGTGGCCCAAAAACTAAAGGCTCGCAG
Organism: Penstemon newberryi var. newberryi; assembly: GCA_030819805.1. Classification (NCBI taxonomy): domain Eukaryota; kingdom Viridiplantae; phylum Streptophyta; class Magnoliopsida; order Lamiales; family Plantaginaceae; genus Penstemon; species Penstemon newberryi. The sequence continues at coordinate 21,636,283 of JAUALY010000005.1, read as the reverse complement.
GCCCAATAAAAACCAACACAATTAAATTAAACCAATCACATCTACCCTAGGGTCAAGGCTCGGCACGATCGAAAACCACGTAAACAGTTCACGTTGAGCAAGAAACAAGCAAAACAAATTTTTCTTATTTCTTATATTATTTTAAAACTACCTTTTAAAATAACCCAAGATTCTAATTTTAAAACTCCTTTTAAAATAATCTTTTAACTTTCATTTTAAAACTCCTTTTAAAATAAATCACAATCTTTATTTTAAAACTCCTTTTAAAATATCTCATGGTTCTTACTTTAGTCACTACTAATTATGATAAAATTAATCCTTCGGATAATAAAACACCTTTTAAGCATAAATCAGGTTCTGGAAATTTCAACTTTTGAAAATTACAGTTTGGTCCCTCAATTTTCGAAAAATACGTTTTGACCCCAAAACTTTCGGAAATAACAAATTAAACCCAAAAATTCCAGAACATGCACATCGGCCCAGAAAACAGGAATTAACACTTTAATTCCAGAAACTTTCATTAATCGCAAAACAGCCCCCTGAAGTTACGGAAAATTCAAAACAGCCCCATGATTTACGAAAATTGCAAACAGACCCAATTTCCAGAAAAAACAGAATTTCAATTTCAGCCCAGATTTTGCAGAAAAATAAAATTTCAGATTCTGTCCAGATTTTATAAAAATCGTAATTTGCATTTTCAATCCTGTAAATTTCGTAAATTGCAGATCTGGCCCAAACAAGAATTATGCTATTTACCCGAACACATAATTAATCATAATCAGCAAGATCCATGCACAGAACACGACAAATATATATATACATAAAATTTGAAGTGTTCAGATCCGTTTTTCGTATGAGCGCAATAACTTTGGCTCTGATACCACTGTTGGGTTTTGCGCGGTACTATTGTCAAAAACAACGTGCGGAATATTAAAATTTTTAATACACACGAAATACCCATGAGCCCAGGATCTCAGTTATCTAACTCATACGAAAGACAGGTATTTTGAATCACAATTCAAGACATAAATAAATAGGTAATTTCGAAAATTACCTCACCACAGGCAAGGTGGTGGTTCTTCTCCGTTCTTCAAAAGTTCACTAGAGCACCCCAAGTGTTGTGCCTCTAGAGAAAGTCCACACCAGATGGATTTGAATGACTTCACGTAATCCTCAGGCTCAGAACTAGGATTAAGGAATTATCTATGGAGGAATTCAATCTAGATCTAGATCTAGATGGAGAAGAAACAAGGAGAGGGGCGGCTAGGGCTTGGATCGGCCGAGGGGTTAGGGGCGTCTAGGGCTAGCAATTTTCAGCTCTTCTCTTTTTCATTGATTGTGCATTAGTTGTTAAGATAAGATATAGTGATATATATATCTCTTATTAGAAGACTCCTTCTTCTAATAGAGATATATCATATCTTTGATATATCTTTCCTTATCACATAAGGAAGATATATATCATATCTTTAGTATATCTTTCCTTATCACATAAGGAAGATATATATAGATATCATATATTCTTCTTCTTTCTTGTCTTACAAGAATATATCTCTTCCAACTTTAATTCCTAGCAAAATCGCCCCTTAGCTTAATTAATTAATCCGAGATTAATTTAATTAATATTCCCTTAGCTTAAAATCGGCCATCATGTTTAATTGATTAATCCAAGATTAATCAATTAACATTTCCATGGTTAAAATCGGCCCATGAAGTTTAATTAATTAATCCACTATTAATTAATTAATCTTCCTCATTAATTAACACCTTAATTAATAGTTTAATCAATTAGACATTCTAATCGATTATTTAATTAGACATTCTAATTAATAATTCTCCATTTCGAATTAACACTTTAATTCTCGTCTAATTAATTAGACCATCTAATTAATTATTCTTCTCACTTGAATTAACACTTTAATTCATTTATTGATTTAATCCCTTAAATCAAACGTTTCCTTTTAGACTGTCACTGTCCAACTGTATTGTGTGTGACCCTCTAGGTTCACCATCAATTGGCAGCAGGCCCACGACTTTCGTGATTTAATTAGTGAGCAATTAATAAGAAATTAATTGTTCCGATCAATTAAACACTTTTAATTGATCACTCCAGAATTAATCTCCCATTAATTCAGGAGTACCCACACCTCATGGTCGATGTCTAGCCACAAGCCCATGAGGCCCAACTTCAGGTGAATTGATATTCGTGAACCTTCACCTCTTATAAATGCCATGTACATACGGTCCTTCTATCAACTAATTTCCCGATTGAGACCTAGGGTGTGTGAATTGGTCGGCACCTCTAATTATCTCAATTCTGTACTTTCTAATTCAGGATAATAATTCCAGTGTGACTGCTAAATTTGGAAACCCCTTTCCAAATCCGTCACTGACCACGGCCGTGGGTTTCTCGGAATTTACTATCTAAGAACGTACAGGAAATTCTCTCATCTTATCAAGATGAGTCGATAGATCCTATATTAGTACTAACCATTCGCGTACACGTTCATACGTACCCAAAGTAGTCGCACATCGATCAGGCTACGTGATCGGCTCCTAAATCAAAGTACGTATTCCCGCGTACCGAATTCGCCCTAGTACTTCAAGTCCGAGGACTAAATCGTACACTATTATAAGTCTTGAGAGACTTCCCATTACCGATATGCTTAATGCACTTCCACGATGGGTCTCTCTGTTCGGGTCGTTCGATGCGTTCGATCTCCTATCGAACCACCTAGTCATATGCACTGACATCAAAATGTCTTGTTCATGAAACTCTACAAATTCACTTCATGTGAATCATGCATAATCCTACAAGTCTTAGCGATTCCCTCGATACCCCGTCTCGATAGGAATATATGACTTGGAACAGTTTTAAGATCACGACCTTAGAGACTGTTTCATGATTGCACTCAGTACTGAAGTGAATCGTCCCATAGTCGAATGTGATCTTAGGATTTCATCCAATCGCTTAGATAAGTTCGCGAGAGATGAAGATGGCCATTGTTTAATTCACGTACTATGAATAAACGGGCGTATTATCTTATGAATCATAAGATTGCTTTCTAAGGTAGTCCCTTTACAAGCTCGTATAAGTTGGCTTGCTGGGCACTATCCTATCACAGTCATCAGCGATCGATGAGCTACAGCAATTGAGTTCATCCGTTCAAGAGACTCTTCTCGAGAAAAGTAACACTCATCATTCTGTATCCCGAGCTGGAGAGCTTCATGTTTAGCCTGATTTAAAGATAGGATAAGGAACTTCAAAAATCTAGGGGATAAAAAATACCTATTACAACAACAGCAAAAATCCACTTACCATCTCCAAACGCTTAAAAATGGACTGAACAAGACGCAACGAAGAATGGTTCTTCAATTTATCCAGCTCCTTGGGCAGAATTGTACCCATTCCGAGATTCCAAGATACCCAATCAGGCTCGAGGGTTGTTGGAATGCATGCATCAGTGGAAACCCCACCAGATCGACTCATCCCGAACTCAGTTATCTCCTCGACCTGCTCCTTAAAAGGACGTTCGTCTAAAAGAGACGGATCGTCCGTGGTATTTTCAAAACCAGAATGACTGGGACCAGACCCAGTTTTTGTTACATCTTGAGAAATGGGGACATGAGAGATGGCTCGGGTATGTTGAGAAGTTGAAACAACAGTCTGTGAACGCAAAGGGGCAAAGAAAGACTCAGGAATATCTTCCACAGGACCCCCTAGTTGCAGAGTTGGCTCAACGTCAGAATTGGGGACAGTAATTACGTCCTGCTGGAAACCTCCTTGACTTGAAGTTTGATTTGTTGTATCTCCATCAGAAGGGGGACGTTCGTCCATTGATCGGTCGACTGGAGGAGGAGAAGTAGCTCGAGACTCCTCGTTCGTTGTCTGGACGACTGGAGGAGGAGAAATAGCTCATGACTCCTCGTTTGTTGTTTGGTCTACGAAAGGAGGAGAGGTAGCTCGAGATTCATCGATTGTTGGATTGTCGATTGGAGGAGGAGAAATAACTTGAGACTCGTCATTGATTGTTGGATCTACGAGAGGAGAGGTAGATCGGGAACCCTCGTTCTGATAAGCCTCCAGTACTTTTGGATCGACTATTGGACTACGGATTCGGGCCCCTGAGAGTCCCGTTGAAAAATTCCTACTTTCCCTTGTCGGAGAAAGAATATTCTTCACTATTTTCGGATTTCCGCCGGACGAGGACGATACCGGGTCAGATCGAGGCACAGCTTCCCGAGAAGAAGCTCCTCCCTGGGAAGATGATTGATGTGAACCATCCGTTCGGGCTTTCTTCCTCGGAGTATCTCGTCGGGACAGACCCCGCAGAGATCGTTTGGCAGCTCCAGACAAGAGGTTGGAACTCATGATCAAAAAAACAGAAATTCTTATGAAATATCGAACTATGAGCTCCGATCAACAGCAAGAAAATTTTATATTACAAGTGGGGACGCGCGGTAAAACTTCAAAGATTTTACCTTTATATATAGTAAAGGAAATGATAATTATGTCCTCAATCTTTGGCGCGCACAGTAAAATTCAAAATAGAAAACAGAATGGACCATCCAATGCATTCAGCGATCATCAAAACGACGAAGAATATTTCGTCTAAAGTCATATATATCAACGAAGGGATTTTTACATATTTTACAAAACCTGCCACGTAAAACGAAAAAACTACGAAAATAAAAGAGGAAAATAAAAGGAAATCATAGAAACATTCTAAGATGGGTAGTTGGCTTCCTTCGTGGACAATCCTTCCTCATCCTCTCCATTCTCTTCATCGACCTGGTCTCCTTCGATGACCTCTTCATCATCGTCGTCTCCCTCTTCGCCTGCTTGATCCTCCATGACATCCTTTATTAACTCCAAATCAGGTGCTGGCACGGAAAATGGAGTCCCGTACTCATCGACTAAATGAGCCAGAGGGTGGTTACTATACTCAACAGAAAGTAAGAAATCGGGAGGATAGTCTTGAAGACTTCGATCCTTTTCGATAGCCATAACTCGACGATATTCATCGCGTTTATCAGGAATCTGCCCAGACTCAATTAATTGATCGACGCCCTTATAGAAAGAGCTCAAGAGCAGACCTCCGATCTTCTGATGAATTATGGTAGTATGCACCGGGGAGTCAAGAAACTCTCGGACAATGGGTTCGACGTCGGGAGATTGGTGCTCATCTATGACCCTCTCTAAATCAGAAGAATCATCCATTTTTGCCGCAAGTTGAGATCGGAGTGAGACGATCTCCGACTCCAGTTTACTGACTACAGTGGCATGTGAAACTCGCTGCTCTTCCATTTCTCGATTCAACTGGTCGACCTGGGCCTAGTATCGACTAGCATCCGTCATCATACCGATGATATGCGGATTGTCAGTTTCCAGGTTCTGATTGGCGAGAGGAGCAGATTGAGTCTCAACGGAGGCCCGAGAAATATCGACCTGAGCAAGTTGACCTTCAAGTTCCTTAACTCTAGCAGTTAAAATCTTGTTGCCTTCTTCAACGTATTTGCATTGTTCTCTATGCAATGCCATATCATATAGCGCGGACACCAAGGCATTGCCAGTCTGTGGCAAGAAAAAATTGTCTAAGTAAAAATGAAGTAGAATATTGAGGATTATTAAAAGAACGGAAGGAGTTAAGAAATATACCATTTCATGAGCATGTGCTGCCCTTGCCAACTGTTCAAGAGGCTTTTTCTTAACAGTCCTTTCTACATCTCGGACAAAGGACGAAGATAGAAGAAGTCGAATGGACTTATCGACGACATTCTCCTTATCATCGGACATTAATGAATCCTTCTCGGAATATCCGGCCGCTCTTTTCCCTTGAAGATGATTCTCAATCACATCAATCAGAGAAGCGTTATGACTAGTATCTCCAATGTGGGTAAAATACTCTCCTTCTTTATCAAAGAACTGAGTTCTTCTTTTAGCTTCAGGGCCAACAGGATTACGCTCTGGCCAAGATTGACAGCCCAGTATACCATGTTCATCCCTAAGAAATTTGGGTGGATAACCCCGGCCCGGGCGAGAGCTTGTAGACGGTATATTTGATGAAGTTTGACTGGAAGAAGGGGGAGCAACTCAAATAGGATCTGCGTTCTCGAACGATTCCTCCTCAATGTCCTCCAGATCCAGGATTTGATTTCTTCTCCTCTTTCTGGATTGCTTCTGCTCTATAGGAACTTTGCCAGACGACTTTTTCGAATTTGAAAGGACAGATTTTCCGACCACGGAAAAACGGTAGTTCTCGACCATGGAGGCTGCAACATAAAATTGATAAACATTAGTGAACGATAAATTCATAAATCCTTTCCTAAAAAGAATAAAAAATCTGACCTAGAGATCGATTGTCCGATGGAATAGGAAAATCCAAAGAACTCAATCCAGCTTTCCGAAGGAAAACCTCTCCAATCAAATAAGCTGATTGGTATTTATTTGATCGCATCTCCTCGATCAAATCGGATGAAAATTGGTCATCTGGGGCCATCTCGCCGATCACCTTTCGACCTCCGTACACCCATGATTCATTGTATCCCCAATCATGAGTAAACTCCTCGGTTTCTCCATTTTCAAGGATATGCACGGTCGGAGCTTTAACAAAAAAGAAGTTCGATTTTCATTCCGTACTGTTGCTCGAAATGGCGTTTTCAAGAACAGCATAACCGGGTCTTTGGCTAACATAATAATAGCCTCTGTTGGAGGAGGTCGATACGGAAAGTCGGAAAAAGTGAAGAAAATTACGGAAAGAGGGCTGCAGACCTCGTGCGACCATCAAAACAGAGAAAGCCATTATAAAGGCAATGGCATTTGGAACAAGTTGGGTCAGTGAGACAAAGAAAGTCTCTAAGAATTGACGAAGAATTGGAGAAAGAGGAAAACGAAGCCCATGTTCAAAATGGGATGTATAGAAAGCTCGACAGTTCGTAGGAGGAGTATTAACTCTCTCCTCGGGGGAAGGAATAATGATCTCAAAATCCGACGGGAAGTAACGACCGTATTCCCTTTTCAAAGTGGGTAGGTCTTCTTCTTTCCATCGAGAAGGAAAGAACTCCACAGGAGCGGAAATTTGAGGTTGAGCCGTCTTAGATTTTTTGGATGCCCTGGACATCATCTCCTCCTCTGGAACAATTTCCACCACTAAGCTATCGACTTCCTTTTCTTCATAATCTCTGATTTCTTCTACTTGAGCATCGCCTGCTGCTTCGTCCTCAGATGAAAGGATATCAGGATTGGGGATGTTAGATGGTACTTGTTCTCCTACATTTTGTGTTGAGGAATGGGGATTCTGCGAACTCGAAGCCATAGGTTCTTGAAGTAACGTGCTCGGTGAAGTAAGAAAATGGCAAGTTTATGGACTTAAACTTTTACTGCAAGAGAATCTAAATATCTGGGGTAAAAAGTAAAATATCCCGCGATTTTCGATTATATATATGGGCGGTGAAAAGACGGATTCAACCCTTTGCGTCTCTTCGTATTCCCGCCAAATCAAACCTTGAAAAGAGTTTATGATTATCTGATACACATTTCCAAAATACGTGTCCCTATCTGGATGGTTCTATCGAAAATGCACTATTTTTCCCTTATTCGGTTTTTATCCCTTGAAGGGTTTTTCCGAACTAGGTTTTTAACGAGGCATATTTCATGAATGATAAAAGGATCAGAGTAACTACTACATTTACTTCTACGAGCTCCAACTACGATTACGCTCGAGAAGTGAGGGAGTACTAATGAGGGCTATTTTGCACATATAACCAAATAGAATTTTCCGATGAGAATTGGGATCGATCCAACCCGCGTAATCTGCAAGATCGGCTCGACCCGCCAAAACGTATCTGATCGACCTACTACCCGATTCAGGAAGACTCATTGGGCCACGCGGTACTCCTAGGCCATGTTGGATTCCTAGGCTTAATAGGAGTCCTAGTTCTCTTAGGACATTATGAATTTTATAAATAGTGAATCTTACAATGTATTAGGGATCCAGATTTTAACCTATCAACAAAACTACAACTGTCTCTTTATTATTACGTGATTATTGTTCTTTATATGATTCTCGAATTGCACCATCCTGAGTACTTTAACCAAACCCCAAATATATAAAATTGTTCTTTTAATAATTTACTGAGATTAAACCTAAGACGAAATTAGGCTAAATCAAGATTGAAAAAAATGTTCTCGAGTTCTTTAATGCTAAATAATTAAGAAAAAATTTCTGAGCTAAAGAATAAAATTAGTTTAGAAAATGTTGTGGAAAAGAGAAATTTTATATGATGAAGATTGAATCTTGGTTTTACTAGAGTTCATAACTCTTCCGATAAAGACATTAAAATTGACTGGTTATTTAGCCTAAATATGATTGAATCTTAAATTATAGTTCAATTGCTGAAATTTTCACCATGTAAAAGTTTTTCTTTTCCACAACATTTCTGGAAAATCTAATTTTATTCGTTTTCTTTTTTCAATCTGGGAATTTTGTACATCAATATACACAAGTCATCTTTTTCAGTTTTCAATTTAATTTTATAGTTCAATTGACTGGTTATTTAGCCTAAATATGATTGAATCTTAAATTATAGTTCAATTGCTGAAATTTTCACCATTTAAAAGGTTTAAAGTTTTGGATTTTTTATTTGTTGTTTACTCACTTGTAACTCGTATGACAAAGAGGAAAGAAGCCAACGAATGTGAAATTAAAAAATAAAAGAAGGAATTCTGATGAAAGAGAAGATCGAGATGCAGTTTTTTTTTTAAGGGGAAGATCCAATTGCTATGTTTAAAAAATTAATTATAGGAACCACTTAATTAGTGCACTGTCATTTAGAACTTAGCAAACATAATCATTAAAGAAACATTTAATGATGAGAGCATTTCTGAAAATATGATAATTTTGCTCTGACAGCAACAATTGATGCTCTGACAATGTCGTTAGTCATAATAAAAAGTCACTATTTTTTGACCAATATATTAGATTGCTCTCACAAGTTATATTTTATAAAAACATTAAGTCTTAAATATGTTATATTTTTCTTCATTATAACTAAATTTTATCCTCATAAATAATTTAATAGTGCATTAAAAAAGTCGTCGTCATTAACTTGGTTGTAATAATATATAAATATGTAGTTGACCTGATCTATGGGCAAGTGGGACTTGGCACCCACCTTGGTGCATGTAAAATGCAGCGGATATAGTGCCGCAAAGAGAGAAAATCATGACCCAAGAAAAATAAATCCGTTCTTTAAGTTAATCTTGGACAGAAATAAATGATTTGATCCCCAACTAGTTTGATCCATAAAACAAGTAAATTCCATTTTCCCTTTTCATAAATTAATATTAATTAATTAAAAGTATTAAAATGTGACAGAGTTTACCGGGGAAATACCCCATCACAGAAAACCGAAAGTGGCAATAGTTCGGGAGAAAAAGGGTTCAACCACTTAGAACAAAAAGCTCATGAAGCAAGATTATCATGTGATGCACAATTTGCAGTAGGTGAAATATATTTAAAACGCAAATGAAGAAAATATTAAAGAGATGGGGCGGTGGCCCCCGAAAAATAATTAGCTAGTTTATATATTCATATATTTGTCTAATAATGATTAACACGTAATTTTATTAAAAAGGGATCCAAAATTATAATTCGACTGATAAATTAACGTTTTCATTTGTCTTAAAAAAAATATTTAATCAATAGATGTTGCCCTCAAATACTCGGCCCTAACAAAAAATTGTTCGGTAAGCACCTATGAAGCCCGTAGAAGAAGGATATCTGGAAGGATTGTCTATCATGTTCACTTGGAAAAAACTGGTATATTAGGCTATGTTTAATTGTCGATGAATGTAGTGAGTAAATTAAAATGGAAACAACACGAATATTTTTTCGGAAGAGACAGAAAAAGTGAAATCGATCAGATTTTTAGTCATTCTCTTCACTAAAAATACAATAATCAAACTTAGCCGTAGTGATTATCCAATTATTATTTTTAACACAAAACAATAATCGAATTGGTAGAAAGAGAAATACCAATAGCATACATTTGATATTTATTTTCATCTTTACACTGAAGTCAAATGGCTCGGTCAACTTATATTTGAGTTGAATGAGCTTAATAAAACAGTTGATCTGAAGAAAAAAAAAAAATCAACTTGACTAACATATTATAATAAATATATAGAATGTGCAGTCATATTGAATGACATAAACAAAATCTAAAAAATATTATGGGATGAATGGAATGTAAAAAGAAGATAGAATTGATCGTGTATATAGACATCAACTCGGTCGCATTTGAGGTTGAACAAATCATAAGTTCCTATATAATCATAACCCTAAAATCAGATTGTTAATAGAATGTGGATTGTCAACATTTCCACTATACCTATTTTCAAAACTCTAATCATATCATATACTCTGACTTTTTCAAATATATTGCGCTCAAAGAAAGATGTGCATATTCAAATCATATAACATTAAAAAAAAGAATTCAAATCACAAGCAAGTAGATCGGGGATAGGAGTGGAACAATGCAAGATAACCTTTACTTATTTATTATATTATATATATTGAGGGTTAATATCAATATACCCCTATGATATATACATAATGTTTAATTTACTCTCATATTATTTGAAAAAGAACACTTTATTCCCTTATGAAAATTTTGAGGAAGCAATTTACCTCCTTGCAACGGAGAGTGTAACATACTCGCCAAAATTGAGAGCAACCATGAAAAGTGTTACGTGAAAAGACAAAACTATCCTTAAGAGGATAAAATACTATATTTATCATAATACAGGGAATAAAGTATCACATTCATAATAACACATATAGGTAAAGTGATATATTGATAAGTTGAAAAGGTCCTTAAGGTCAATTCGTATTTTTTTTCAAGTTTAAAAATATAGGGAAGACAATGTGAAACTTTTATAAAATTATAGAGAGATAAAATATTTTTTCCAAATCTGATAGGGTAAATTGAGTATTATGCCTATTAGAAGGAGATAAATTATTATTAACTCGAATGATTGATAGACAAATGGGGTAGAGAATAGATCATAATACAATAAAGTATATATAAGTTGACTTCTGACTTATTCAAGCAAGACCAACTTTAATTTTTAATTGTGCGGCACTTTTGCCTTCGCCAAGATTGATTGGTCCATAGTCCATACATAGACTACTATATAAACAAGCCTTGTAACAAGGACCAATATTGCAAGTAATAATGAGGTCTTCTTCTCTTATGAAACTCATAATACTCTACTCCTTTGTTTGCAACTTGATTTGGCTGGCCACATGCTGCCGTGGTGGTTCCGTATCGATTTCGAGGCTCGTTAGTAGACAACTCTTTGATTCGATATTCCTCCACAAGGAAGACGCCGTTTGCCCTGCAAACGGTTTCTACACTTACGACTCTTTCGTGCAAGCCTCGAGGTGCTTCCCCAGATTCGCTAACACAGGTAGTTTGATTACAAGGAAACGCGAGTTGGCTGCATTCCTCGCTCAAATCTCACACGAGACGACCGGAGGATGGGCTACTGCACCTGATGGACCCTACGCGTGGGGTCTCTGCTTCAAGGAGGAAGTCAGTCCTCAGAGCAGTTATTGTGACTCGACCAACACATTATGGCCTTGTTCTCCTGGAAAAACTTACCATGGAAGAGGACCCATTCAACTATCCTGGTATAAATTTCCCACAAATCATAGTACTTCTTTTGTCCCTATTGTTCACTCCTTTTACTTTTGGCGTAGAAATTTAAATAAGAGTTGAAAATATGAAACTTTTAGGTGTTTTTATTTTTATGTCCTTAAAAATAGTGGTTGAATGTCAAATCATTATTTTAAATGATGAAAATTGTTTGAGAAAATAATTCCACTTGTAAAAAGGGAATTTTGTTTTGGGACTAAAAAAAATAAAAATTTGGGAACAGAGAGTATCAGCCTATTAAAGTCTCACATGTATATGGTTTTGTAATTACTTTCTTAATTAGCATATACTATATATTGTCATTTTTGTGCATGAATGCCATTTTAGTTTGAACATTGAAACTATTGTATCATAGAGGTCTGTGAAACAAAAAAAAAAACATGTCTTGCATACCAACTGGCAAGGGCAAAATAAGTTTTAACAAGTAGAATTAGCAGCACGACTTAGGTTGTGTTTGTAAACTTTAGTAAATTAGGAACATGCACATGCGTTGCTCATGTTCAGTTAATTACCACTGATTTTTTTCATATAATACGATACACAAATATGTTATAAATAAAGGTATTAACGAAAAAATTGAATGTATCACAAAATTATATAAATAAAAATATTATTATAACTATTAATTATTATACATAGCTTTATTTTCTATATAATTTATTTTAGACTTTATCAAAACTAATAATCTAGTTATACCTTGTGATTTCTAATCTAACTATTCTTTTTAAGTGAAGTAGAGATAGAGATAAGCTAAAGCTTGAGATTATGAGTTATGTCGGTATAACCAGAAGCACCTCAAGAGAAGCTTATAGTTTATGAACTTAAAATAACTTATTTTGAGATAAGCTGAAGTCGAAGTTAATTTTTCAAACAATAAACTGATGTGTTCGAGGTAAGAAAAACTCAAACTGTTTGCAAAAGAGTTTGCGAATATATGCAGATTAATTTTATGCTTTCATATCATAATTTCTAAAAAATGACGCTCGTTTTATTGATCATGTGCAGGAACTACAACTATGGACCAGCCGGAAGAGCCTTGGGGTTTGATGGTTTACAGAACCCGGAAATAGTGTCTAACAACTCGGTCATTGCATGGAAGACGGCCCTCTGGTTTTGGATGACGGAGCAGAGGCCCAAGACCTCTTGTCACAACGTCATGGTCGAGCGTTACATCCCCACGAGGCAGGACTTAGCTGCCAACCGGACGGCTGGATTTGGGTTGGTGACAAACATAATTAACGGAGGACTCGAATGTGGTATCCCCACAGATGGGCGTGTTAGTGATCGGATTGGATACTTCCAACGATATGCAACAATCTTTAATGTTGACACCGGACCTAACTTGGACTGCCAATATCAGCAACCCTTTTGATATAATGTTATTATTTAAATTGATTAATCTATTCTAATTTTAGACTAGATTAGTTGATAAGTTGTTTTCTGTGAACTTTTTATTAATAATAATAGTTGCATTCATTCTATTTCGGCCTGCAACCTACAATGACATTTTAAATTAATACAAAAGTATTTCGTTCGTTGCAATCCTACAAAAGTTTCATGATCGTAAATCGTAATTAATCACATTATTAGAGCAAAATCTAAATCTAGTCAGCCAATATGGATTTATAGTTGATGCATATATAAGAGACCACAATCTGCTCAATCATAATACTAAAATATTGAGCTTAACCATGATCAAGGCTCAAGCAAGCTCAACACAAGGAAATTCCCCAAAAACCATGGAAAATTCTACCCACATTATATGGTCATATATATACAAATAACTTTACTTTTGTCTCATAATCCTCTAATATATGTATACTAGTATATCCTCAGCACACGTCTGCCTCTGCATGTTTTAATTTCATCAACACACATTCCTTTATTCATTAAATTTTTTAAGCACCAAAAACAAGAATTTATTGGAGCAAAGTAAAAGTAAATTTTATTTAATAGATGTAATAATAAAGTGAAGAAGTCAAAAAATTTTGGAGTATAATTAAATTAATGGAAAAATAAGACTTTATAATAGTATAGATATCATTCTCCTTGAGTGGCTTATATTGACCCAATACCAAGTCTCAATCAACACAAATGTCATACATATTAACACGTTCTTGCTGAATGGAAAATTGTATATTATGATATTATCAATCCATATGCAAGGCATACCTATCAAATTTGATCACATTCATTCACAAACACACTTGGACCGTTTGACTTCTCCAGTTCTCCTAGGCATTGTAGCACAGATACTCCATTATATGTTATGCAGTTACTTTTTTTTCAAATTTGTGATTTCTCATACCATTTGGATAGACATGAATCATAGAAATTAGAGAAAAAGACAAAAACACCCCTCTACTTTGTCTAATTCCCAAAAAAACCCCTGTAATGTTATTTTAACTCCCAAAAAATCACCTTTGATCTCAAATAAGTGCCAAATACACCCCCAAAAAAGAGAGTGTGCTTCAAACGCCAAAATTGTAAGTATTTGTTCACATTTTGTTTTTGATATGATAATTTTACCCCTGACATCGGAAGACAAAAACACCCCCTATGCGTTGTCCAACTCCCAAAAAACCCCTATGTCTCATTTAAAATCCTCAAAACCCCCCTGTGTTTGATTTTAAACACCACACTAGACCCAAGTAGTATATACTTAAATTTTCAAAAAGAATAAATAAATTTAAAAAAAAACAAATACATAGGGGTAATCTTGTCATTCCACCAAAAGTCAAAAATAAAATTATAAGTATATACTACTTGGGTGAAGTGTGATATTTAAAACCAAACACAGGGGGATTTTTTGGAGTTAAAATAACACAGGGGGTTTTTTGGGAGTTAGACAAAGCATAGGGGGTGTTTTTGTCTTTTGATCTAGAAATTATGGAGATGCTCTGTTTGCAAGCTATTCAATACATAGGTTTGACAAATACTCCAACTTTAAATGGAGGAGTGCTCCAAAAAGTGCCATCTACTCTATCAGAAATATGATCAATTGAATTCTCACGGAAGCAGTGGATGAAAAAACTTGCTGCCTTTTCAGTTCTAGAAACCTTGTAAGTTGTAACTAATCCTGGAATTTACAAGCAAATATAAATTCACTTATATATATATTTTGACAGATGGTCTGTTACCTCCGCTGCAACTTCATATGCACCCTCTACACATCGGCCCAAGGCTACACCAGAAACATAATTACCACCAAGAAAGAGACCTTCAAAACCACCATTGCTCAGAGCAGTCTTGGCGCTATCCAACACATCCAAGTGACCAATCATAAATTGTGGAATAGCTTGGGGCCACACACGTACCCCCAGGGCAAGTGGATCTTTTGCATTAGATTTTATAAGCATCTTCCTCAGGTCACGATCCACCGATTCCACAAGTTGGCTCTCCTTCTGATATAAAAACAAGCAATACAATTAACAAAAGTCAAGGAAACTAAAAGACGTGCCTAAAGTATTTTCCTGGAGCATATACATAATGTACTTTACAGAAGAAAGTTGGAAAAACACATTACTTCCTCATGGAAATGTTGAAAATCCTTCTTCAAATCCATATCCCTCAATTCAAATGAAGCCAAAGGTTATTCCTCATCAATAATTTAAAGAGAATAGTTTTGGCCCCTTAAGGGATTTGAGAGGGATACTACCTAATGTATCAGATTGATGGATCTTTTGATGATTCTATTAATCAAAGTCCCAGCATGGGTTATTAATGTATAGCTTCGTGAATTTACAGCACAACTTTAAAAAGTTTGGCCAGAAGTGGCCTAAGATACTGGCATGCAATAGTAGTACATCAACTCTTACCTTTGATGTAGCTCCGGTGTTGGTTGCTCCTCCAATGTAATTCAAAAGAAGAATTCTTCCAGGAGGGGCACGGTTAGGGAAAAGTGATGAGCTATATATAGTTCCTGCGGAATCAAATGAAACAGATAAGAGGTTGTATAGAGTTATAGAAAGTTTTTATGTCGCAATGAACCAGAACCTTTATTAAATAACCTAATGACAGTTTACTGTTCAAGTAAAGTTTCATTGCATACACGAAGGTAACAGCAAAGTTCATAATTCTATTTTCATTATTTTTATTTTATTCTTTTCAGGGGGAAAGGCAATAAGACAAGTTCATAGTTTTAGTTTTATCATAATGGATTTACCCAAAGTTTCCACCCCTTGGGAACGGGGATGCAACTGCCCAAACCCCTTGAGTTCACCGTCAATTAAACATTCCTCGCGGATTGCTTCTTTTGGGTACGAAATGGAGACCGCCGCAACAGGTGGGTAATAGAATTTTGATAATGCATCTGCAGCAACAGCCTGTAGACAGGTCACAGGAAATAGTATGAGTATAGCATATTATATTCACCTAAAAATGTAACCCAATAAGATCGTCAAATTGAAAATGGACTAATATTATGTTTAAACTTCTATTGGAGTATATGACAATACAATTTCATGCAATCAATTCTAATTCAAATTTACTTTGTTACATAGTTCAGTTTTTTTTTTTTGGTCTAAGTTGGTAAGCACATAAATATATTTGTATGCTAACTCAACTTAAACCTTTTGATAGTTTACTAATCAAGCAATACTCAACAAATTAAAAATAAATATTCATCATGTGATGATTATCAAGTACTCGAGTCTGGAAACACAAAAATGAGTACTTCTCTTCTTTTACTTAAGGCTGAAAAGTTTGACTTTGATTTTACTCGCCGAAAATTCATATCTACAAATGAAATGATAACTATAAGTATTCTGAAAGATGCTATTTCCTTCTAAAGGAAATTTTATTGACTTAGTGTGTGCTGCCCCGTGTAAATGGATCAAATAGAAGTAAATAGTTTATATAAGGGAAACATACAGAAAGGGGGCGTAATATGGTGCTCGCCACGTAGGATGGAACAGTCATTACAACACTTTTACTCTGCAGAGAAACCAGTCCACTGGGTGTTTCGTAGGTCAAATTATATCCTCCACTGTCCGACTTAGTGATAGTCGTGAGTTTCCATGACAACTTGACTTTGCTTCCTAAGCTAGGAATATGTAACAGACAGGCACACAAACAAAGACGAATTAGTTAAGTACTTCCTTATCCTACAGAATTTACGTTGACTAGTGGAGTGGAGTTTATCTTTTTACCTTTTAGTTTTATCTGAATTAAAATGTTCACATATTTGAAAAGCAAAATTTCCTCAATATCAAGTTTTGTCTCTTGTGATATAATATTAAGATAAAAAGTTACTTGACTTCAAACCTTTTTGAGATGTTGAAAACAAATATATGAATTTCGCAAACCTTGTTGAAAATAAGTAGGGAGCATCATAAGCACCAAAGAACTCCAAGTGCAGAAACTAAAGTCCAACTATGTTTCTTTTTCATAAAAAGAACAGAACGAAGATATACCTAGACGAAATTGCATTAGGCAACGTTGTTAGGCCCTTTTTGAATGATCCAACTGTTTGTCCTTTGGGTTTGGGCAAGCGCCTGCAGGTGTAAGCATTCAGATTATTGAAGATTCATACAAAATAAAAAGGAACATTACAGAATGCCGGGTAAGCATGTCATTTACGGATCTCGAGGTTCCTTAGGAGGACTATTAGATTTCTCCTGGATTGCTTTAAAGGTTCCGCCAATGATGCTGCCGCCATTTTTCTCCAGTTTCCAGACTTTTCCAAATGCTGCCTGCATGCTCAGTTTAGAGGGATCTCCGGCATATACACCTGCATGAGACGAAAGATAGGAGATTTATTGGATATACATTTTCTACCTTGCAAATCACTCATAAGACCAAGTTTAGCTACTAACTAAACTTTTATCAGTAAACAGAAGTTCAACAAATACATAATGTACTAGTAACAAATAATGTTCGCCATTCACTATAACATTTTATATTGATAACATTCGAATTCAATTTTTGTAAAACTATAGTATAGAACTACAAAATGCTGGTCAAAGTATATGAGTAATGAGACAAGTAAGTACCAGAGCAAAATGGCTCTATCAAACGCTCAAAAACTTCATCACCAAGGTTACGACGGACAAACTCCTCAACTGATTCTTCGTGCCCCTGTCACCTTTCACAGAATTTCAAAGATGAGAATAAAAAACTTAGTGGGGCGTAAAATACAGAAACGAATAAGACCAATTTGAATACACACTGGAGGGGATGGACGAAGACCAATAGCACCAAAACCAGCTCTAAGTTTTCCTGGAAAGCTCATCAAATCAAAAAAGGGCAAATCCGACGGCTTGGAGGGCACTGGCCTCAGCTTCCCATTCCACAACACAAAACGAGGAGCATTTGGGTCTCCAAACACCAATTCATCCTTCAACCCACTGTCCATCTGGATGATTAATCTCAAACATTAAATCGAATATTTCATTCCAATAGTAAAAAACAGGAGAAAATAAAGTGAAATGCAAAAATATCCCTATGCTTTGCCTAATTAGCAAAAAAAAAAAAAAACTATGTCATTTTTATTACCAAAAACCCCTTTTGCTAATTTTATTAGCAATAAAAACCTCTCCCCAAGCCAAAATGATCATTATATCCCCACTAAAAGATGTGAAAACACCCATATTCACATAAAATTAGCAATTACCCCCCATTTTTAATTAAAAATTTGAGAATAACCTAATAAGCTTATGATTTACTAAGGAATTTCAAATGTTGACTACACTAATAGTGTGAAATAATCTCAAACGGTAAAGCAAATTAAGTGAAATCAATTACGCACCGCCATAGTGAGCATGGGATCGGACGGCTGGAAGCTATTGGGGCCTTCTTCCCAAAGAAAACCGTCCTTCTCGACGGTGATAATGTTGCCGCCGACTCTATCATTCGCCTCCGTCACCATTACATTGGAATTGCGGTGTTTCGTAGCTAATGCTTGTGCTATGCATAATCCACTGATCCCGCCACCTACAATTACGCAATCCAACACAGATTGCTTTACGGGAGGAGGAGAAACAACAGCAGCAGATACGGAGCATCGGACTCTACGATGTTGGGTAGTGGATGGAGATGAAGAGAGTGGTAGAGAGGGAAGAGGCTTCCACAAAGTAACCATTGAAATTGAGATAAAAGGAATTGGGGAAATAAGATGGAAAATGAAATTAGGTTTGGGTGATTTTATGTGGACGAAGACTTATCTTCTACGTGGAGGCAGGAAGGTACTTGATTGGATCCATCATCGCCTGGGAGGATTTTGAATTTTATCTACCTGAAGAATATGGATAAATTGCATTGGCGCCCCCTGAATTCCAATTTGCAACCTTTTCTATTTAGAACTCAATAAAAATCCCCCCTGAACTTTAATTTTTTGCACTATGCATCTTGAATTTACATTAGTGGTGCACTTCCCCTCTGAACTCTTTTTCGACCACTTCTCCGACCAAAGAGTTCAGGGGGAGGAAAAAGAGACATGTGATGTCTCTAAATGAACAAGTTAAAGTCCAGTCTGTTGGTTGGGAACTGATGAAGAAGTTCATGGAAGAATCTGTCAGAAAGGTTCAAGAAATCCGTCAGTCCAATGAAAGCAACTTAAATGATATAAAGGAACTGAAGGACAGAAACAAGTCTTATTTGCAAAGATTTGAGGAGATTGCTTTAAGACTTGTTGAAATCACAGATAAGTCTACCAACCTAGCTGATAGCAGTAGACTGCTGATGAAAGAAGAGTTGACAAACATCAAGGAAGAAGTCAACATAGTGAAATCTACTATTGATCAGTTTGCTGATAAGGTCCAAACTAATCAGAGCAAGTGGGCAGAAATAACAAAAGTTGTTGTTGAATCAATGGAAGTTGAGTAACACAAAACAACTATTTTGCATGAAGAGTTCTGCGCTGGAGTGAATAAATCACTAGAGGGAATCATTCGTTTAGGTGAAGAAGTCAGTTTCTTCATCAGAATATGGATTTCATCTGGAAACAAGGAGAAAAATTCATTGCCACTCAACTTCGACATGACAAGATATTGACTGCAATGGATCAAAACATCAGAAAGCTCTGTGAAGCCTTAAATATAGCACATGCACCAGTTGAAGAACCTGACCCTGCTGATGATGACAAAAAGGGAAGAATTAACTGATGAAAAAAAGGAAAATGATGAAAAAGAGGAAGCTAAGGCTACTGAAGAGAAAGTTGTTGATGATCATGATGAAGTTGAAGAACCCAATGATGCGGCAAAAGAAGATAAAACAATTGTTGCCTCTAAGGACTCTACTGATGAACAACTTGATCCATTCAGAAAACAAAAGAAGAGAGATGAACTTGCTGCTAAAATTGAGGCTGCTGCCAGAGAAGAATAAAATAAAATGAACAAAGCAAAAAGATTAGCATTGGACATCTCTAATGACGGAGAAGACGAAGAAGATGAAGATGAGAAAAAAGAAATTGAAGATAATGAAGATTAGAAGACTTTATTTCTTTTTACCTTGCATCTTTTGTAATATTCTTATTTCTTTATAATCTGATGTATTGTAAAATCTCAAATCAATAAAAGAATATTACAAGTTCTTTATCCAACTTAATTTCTATCTCAGAAATTTTGTGTGAAGACTTAATTGAAGACAAGTTATGTACTTAGCTGAAGTTTTGTCATCATCAAAAAGAGAGAAATTGTTGGATGAAGCTGAGGAATTTCAAGGAAGGTTTTGATGATTACCAAAAGGGTCATCAGCTAAGTAATTGAAGCTTAATAAGCCTTTAAAGATTCAATCAGGAAGACAAGTGATCTTAGACTGAGTACGGAATCAGACTGGTGAATGTCATGTTGGTCCCAAGTGGTCAGATGAGGTTTAGAGGGGGGGTGAATAAACCTCTTTAAAAATTTGCCTTTTAAAAATCTCTAACTTTTCTGTCAGCAGACTAAGCTGATCAAGAATTGTAAGCAGACTAAGCTGATCTTGCACAAAGCTTTGAACAGCAGAGTTGACCACTCTTCTGATTTTACTTAGCTGATTTTATCAAAATCAGAGTTTCAAAATTAACTATCTTGCAGCGGATTTATCAAGTGTTTTTCACAAGTAGTTTACTTATCTTAGAAAAAGTTTTATCCCCAGTTTTAAACAAACTCCTTTTTAAAACTTTTCAAACTTTCAACCTTAAAGTGTTTTTAGTATGCTGTTATGGATATGCAGAAAATAATGCAAGTTAAAAACACAAAGGATTTTTATAGTGGTTATATGGATGTAAATCCTTTAGTCCACTCTTCCAAGTCACTTAGATCTTGGGTTATACTATAGTCACAAAGATTACAGTATACTCTGCTTGCGCCAACCAACAGATGAACTGGCGTAGTAGGAAATCACAAAGAAATTCCTAACCTCTGAAGTAATATCGCTCACAAAGATTGATATCTACTCCTCACAACACAACCTAACAAAATCACTCAGATTTTACAAGTATTTTCTGTTTTTCTCTCTATTTGCTTCGTCAACAAATGACTTAGCTGATGAGTGTTCTGTTCTTGAGTTTTGAGACTTAGAAAAGTTCTGCTTCGAATTTTAGCTCTCAAAGTGTGTTGTCTCCGTGTTGTTGTTTCTTCAACTCATGAACTGAACTATTTATACTTGGAGATTTGAATTTCTGCCCGTTGAGAGATCGACAGCTGTTCAAATCCTCGAGTACTGGTCCTTCCTGCAGAAACGGCTACCTGCGACTGAACACTGTACACTCTGCTGTACTTGCTGTCAGATCGCATTAAATGCACCAATCTGATACGAGGTTTCTCTTCAATCATTTGCCATTAATACCCTTCCTCTTCATCATTTATTACTCCAAGTGCATTTATTACCGTTGCACTGATCTTCTGATCTACTTCCACTCAGCTGATCGAAATTACTCGTCTGATGTATACTCGGCTGATCCCAAACTTGAACTAATCTGATTTGAGTCGGCTGATTGTCCACCAGTCTGATTTCTTCCTCAGCAATAGATCAGTAGTCTTCTGGACCATATTTGACTAGTCTGAATAAGTCTTCCTTAGTCAAATATCTTAGAAGGTTTTTACTAAGCTTCCATACTTAGCTGATTCTGATGTTTTGGAAATCATCAAAACCTCCCTTCACTTTATGTCTTCCATCTTCATCTTTATCCAACAATTTCCCCCTTTTTGATGATGACAAAACTTCAGCTAAGTACCTGTTCCTAAAGCTAAAGTTTAAGTCCTCAAAAATTTCTGAGATAGAAATGATTTGTTGGAAACTTGAACTTTTATAGATATGTCAATTGATTACAGATTACAAGTTCAAATGATGAAGTAGCAGAAAGTAAAATTTTACAAGTTTAACAAAAAGATTACAGGTGACCTAGTCTAATGACTTAGTCTAGTCCTTCTTCTCTTCTCGTGTTTCTCCTTCTTCTTCATTTTCAAGGTCTTCATCTTCTTGTTCAGAACTAGAGAGATCTTGTTCAAGCATTTCAAATCTTCTTCTGAGATCCTCTATTCTTTTGTACTTGACGTATGGATCTAACTGTTCAGCAGCAGAGTCCTTGGAAGCAGCAATCTCCTTATCAGATTTTACTGGTTCTTTGGGCTCTTCATCAGCATCGTTGTCTGCCTCAGTTACTTCATTGTCTGGTCTGCTTGTATTTTCATCATCAACATCCTTTTCAGCAGAGTCCAATTTTTCGGTAACTTCAGCTGATAGATTAGCATCAACACCCTTCTTCTTCGTTGCAGCACCCTTCTTCTTCGTTGTAGAATCTCCATCTTCCCCCTTTTTGTCATCATCAGCAGGGTAGACGGGTTCTTCAGGCAGAACAGGAGTGATGTTAATTGCGTCACAAATCAATCTGATGTTTTTATCCACCGCCAGAAGATGATTTTCCCTCTTCAGTTGCTGCAATGTGTTGTATGATTCAATCTTCTTGAATGTAAGATCCACTTGATCACAGAGTTGAATCTGAGAACTCAGAATCAAGTCAGCTGATGTAGTGAATGCTTTCAGCATGCTCTCAGCTTTTACTTCATGAGCCTCCATTGCATTTGCAACAACCTCAGTTATGTCCCTCCAACCAGCTGTGTTGTTTTTGACCCTTGCACCAAATGTTTCCACATCCAGTCTGATAGCCTGTACTTCATTTTTGATGTTTGCCATTTCTTCCACTATCAGAGGGCTAGGATCAGCAGCCTTTGGGACTTTTTCAGCAGCAGCAGACAGCATAGTTAAGGCTACTTCCTTAAAAGTTGTCATTTGTTCTCTATGTCTGTCTTCCATTTCCTTCATTGAGTTGGCAATCAGCTGATGGATGGACTCCAAAATAGCTGGTTGCAAGTCTGTTGAAGTTGATGGAGTGGCTGTGCTTGCTTGAGCAATCTCAGGAGTTTTGTTAGTCTCCTTTGGTTCATCAGTTAGAGTAGTCTGCTGTTGGGGCAACTGCTCTGATGATGGTGAGATTTCAGCAGTCTTTTGTTGGACCTGTATTGGCTCATTTATCTCTGTAACAACATCAACACCATTATCAGCAACAACAGTTTTATGTGTAAATATAATAGCAGGTGTAAATGGTGAAGTTGTCTGTTCAGGTAAATCTTCATATGTTTGTATAGCCGGTCCAAAGACGATCTGTTGTAAGCTTGGCATAGGTAACAGTGAGCTGGGTTGACCCTTCTGATGTCTGGTCTTCTTTGCCCATACTTCCAAAGTTACAGATAATGCCAGCTTTACCATTCTGTTCTTCAAATCTTCATCTGATGTAGGAATTTCAGGAACAGAATTTTGTAGCATCTTGGCTTCAGACTTTGCCAACTTCCTCATTCGATAGTGAATCATATCAAAGAAGTGGTCTGAATCCAATGCTTGTCTCAGACATCCAGTTTCCAGAAATTGCAGGACCCATCTTTCCTCAGCAGCAAAATCCTTCCACTGTACTATTTGATCTTTGGTCTTTGTCAGACGATACTCTCTCCACCTGTTGTATCTGATCTTTTCCGTAACAAAGAGACTCTGACGGACCAAAACGTCGTTATACCGCTCAAGATCTGCCACAAACTGTTTGAACATCTCTGGATCATTTTGAACTATGTTCAGAGCATATTTCAGTTCTGATCTCTTCTTCTTTGGCAGCTTGGGTGTTGGCATAACAGCCTTTGGCTTCTTGGGATCTCCAATAGTAATTCCACCACTATACCTTGGACCTTGGGCATCCTTGGTACTGGCTTCAATAGCCTTAGCCAAATCCTGAGCTTCTTTAGCAGCTATCTCAGCTTCAGACATGTTTTTAGTCTGAGCCTCAAGCTCCTTAAGTTTACGAGCGTTTTCTTTTTCTTTCTTTTTCTTCTCAGCTTCATCTATTTTTTTCTGCTCAGCAGCAGTGATCACTTTAACCTTTGCCTTACCAGTTCTCTTCCTTCTGGCGGCAGGTGATTCAACTACTTGTAGTGGAGCAGTAGCAATTGGTGTAGGATGAATGAGTGGGACATTCTCCTCTGCTGGTAAAGTAGTCGGCTGTTCAGTAACAGCAGACTTGTCAAGAGATTGGTCCTCTGCTGTCTTATCTTCTGCAGCTTTTTCTACTGCATCCACTGGTCATTCAGCAGCAGGGTTTTCTCTGACTTGAGTAGTTGGAGCAGTGGTAAAGGTAACTCGTTGACCACCCAGAGTTAACTTTCTTTTTGCCTTTGGCTTGGGCAAAACTTCAGGTTGTCGAGGTTCAGCAGTTCTCTTTACTGAACTTCTTGTTCTTCGTCCAACTTCTTTTATCTGAACTGGTTCGTCAGACTCAGTTCTTTCTGGAGATGTTTCAGTACTCATCTCACTAATTTCCTTAGTCACCTCAGTGACTATCTTGTTAGCAACATCAGCAGACTCTACTGATCTGGCTTCAACAGCAGGGTTTGCTGTTTGATCAGCAGACTTCGTCTTGATGGTAATTTTGGGTTTCTTGGCAGCAGGCTTCTCTTCTTTTCCTTTTGCCTTTCTTTTAGAAGTAGCTCCAATCTTAACTGGTTCATACATTTTTACTTCCTTCAGCTTGTGAACTGTCTTCCCATTCACCAATGGGCATCCCAAAGCTGAGAGTAGATGACTCATCATCACCACATGTCCATTCTTCTTTAACGCCAGAAGATAAAAGTAGTGAATAGCCCAGTTAACATCCAACCCATAGTAGATGCAAACCATTGTCTGGTACCTTCTCCTAGGTAACCCATCTAAGGAGCTCGTACAACACTCCAAAATTTTCGCAATGATATCAGCAAACCTTTGAAACTCGTCTTTCAGCTGAGTTTTCATAAGGCTTCCAGTCATTGGTTCTCCATCCTTCGCACAAATGAACCAAAACTCTTCCTCCTTTTCTTGAGCCAGAGTGAATACCTCTCCTCCTTCATTTTTCAGACCATAAATTTCATTCAAAACAGCAGGTGAAACACAGATAGTTTTACCTCCGACAGTAGCCACAGAAATCATTTTGGTTAGGTCATTTTTCCTAGATCCATAGTAGTCAGCAACATCTTCAGTGAAAACATACTCCTCATGAGCTTCCAAAACCTTCACCAATGATGCCTCTTTAATTTTAACCAAGATTTCCTTCATTAGAGGAGTTCCAGAAGCGTAGAACTTCTCGTAATTCAAATAACGTCCTTCGGCTCCGGCCATTTTGAGAGAATTTGAAGTAGCTTGAGAGAAATTAAACACTTTTAAGGCAGAAAAGATGAGTTAGTAACTTCTTTTTCACTTAGAATAATTTTGGGTGCGTAAGGTTTAACCCTTCTGATCAGATCTGGATTTATAGATTTCGAATTGCTTCGGTTTCCGTGTTATACGCGGACGGTTTGATTTGATCTGTCAGTTTTTAATCGTGCGGGCGAGAATCGCGGAATTCAAAATTTATTAATTATGTCAGGCAGGCGGGAATTTGAAACGCCACTTGTCTGTTACTTATAAAAGCGTGCTTTTGATAAAACGTTTTTGCACAACACTTTAAATATAAGATGACATAAATAATAACAGATGAGTAAAGTAATACTTATCTGATAAACGACTTGTCTGATACAATATATCACTAGTGAAAGCCAATATCTAGTGATCTTCCTTTGCTGTTTGTCAATCCAGCAAGATAAATAGTCTCCGAATCTTCAAGAATTAAGAACAAAACTTCTGATTGAAACAACTTCAACTAACTGTCATTGAAGATTTCATCTTCAAACAAGGGTACCGCTAGTCTTACACGTTCCCCCTGAATTCAAGAATTCATCAGTCAACTAGTCTGTTGAGAGTCAGTCTTCTTGAAGTGTAACGCTTGTTGATGTCAGATTAGTAAGCTGTTGAACCCAGTCTTCTGATAGGTTCCCCCTCAGCTTATGAATCCAATTTTAACAAGCCCAAATCCGCTCTTAGAGTGGAAAATCTTACTTCATTCAGTGGTTTGGTAAAAATGTCAGCAATCTGGTTGTCTGTATGAACATACTCAATAATAACATTTCCTTTTTCAACATGGTCTCTGATGAAGTGATGTTTGATCTCAATATGCTTAGTCCTGGAATGACTAGTAGTGTTCTGAGTAAGTGAAATTGCACTTGTATTATCACAGTAGATGGGGATTCCACTGATCTTCAAGTTATAATCTTCTAGTTGATGCTTCAACCAAAGTATTTGTGCACAGCATGCTCCAGCAGCAATGTATTCAGCTTCAGCAGTAGATATGGATACTGAAGTCTGTTTCTTACTCATCCATGAGATCAGACGACTGCCCAAAAATTGACAAGTACCTGTAGTACTCTTCCTATCAATTTTGCAGCCAGCAAGGTCAGAATCTGAATATCCAATAAGTTCAAATCCTGATTCCCTTGGGTACCACAATCCCAATTCTTGAGTACCTTTGAGATACTTTAGTATTCTTTTAGCAGCTAAGAGATGAGATTCCTTAGGATCTGATTGAAATCTTGCACAGACCCCAACAGAATACATAATATCAGGTCTGCTAGCTGTTAAGTATAACAGTGACCCAATTATGCCTCTGTATTTGGTGATGTCAACTGATTTGCCACCTTCATCCTTGTCCAGACGAAGTCCAGTAGACATAGGAACAGTAACAGATGAGCTAGTTTCCATACCAAATTTAACAGATCTTTTGTGTACTTTGCTTGATTAATAAAAATACCATCAGGCAGCTGTTTGACTTGTAAACCAAGAAAGTAATTTAATTCTCCCATCATGCTCATTTCAAACTTGTTCTGCATCAGCTTAGAGAATCTTTCACACATCTGTTTGTTAGTTGAACCAAAAATAATATCGTCTACATATATTTGTACCAACAATATATGATTATCCCATTCAATAGTAAACAAGGTTTTATCTACTTTACCTTTGTGAAATCCTTTAATTAAAAGAAAATCAGATAAAGTATCATACCATGCTCTTGGAGCCTGTTTCAGTCCATAGAGAGCTTTCTTCAGACGATATACCTTATCTCCTTGTTGATAAGCTTCAAATCCAGGAGGTTGTTCAACATACACTTCTTCTTGCAATTCTCCATTGAGAAAGGCAGACTTCACATCCATCTGATAGACAGTGAAGTTCTTGTGAGCAGCATAGGCTAGGAACAATCTGATTGCTTCAAGCCTTGCAACTGGTGCGAATGTCTCATCAAAATCAATACTTTCTTCTTGGCAGTAAACTTTGGCAACTAGTCTTGCTTTGTTTCTGGTAACCATACCATCTTCATTCATCTTATTTCTGAAAACCCACTTAGTGCCAATTACTCTTTGATGAGTAGGTCTGGGAACTAAGTACCAGACTTCATTCCTTTCAAATTGATTCAACTCTTCTTGCATAGCTTCAATCCAGTGAGAATCACCAAGAGCTTCATCAATTAATTTAGGCTCAATTTGTGAGAGAAAACTTACAAACATTGTTTCATTTGCAGTTGATCTTCTTGTTCTAACTCTATCCAAGGGATCACCAATCACTAACTCTGGTGGGTGATCTCTGAGCCATCTGAGATCAGGTTGCAAATCTGGATGTTGTCCTCTAGATTGATCTTGCAACACCACTGTTGGAGTCTCAGTAGTAGTCTGTTGAACAGTTGTGGTCTGTTGAACAGTCTCTGGTCTGTCAGCTGTTTGCAACTCCTCTGTTAGACAATCAGCAGACTGATTTTGAACAACACTTGAGTTAACAGCTTGAGATAAGTTGGGTAGTATGATGGGTACATATTCTTCCTTTCTTTCCACATTCAATTTCTGAAAGTCAGCAGATATCTCAGGGTTTGCACTTTGATTCTTTTCAGATGATTGACTTGGTTCATCAAATACTACATGAATAGATTCCTCTACAAGCAAAGTTCTTTTGTTAAACACTCTGTAAGCTTTACTGACAGTAGAGTAACCTACAAAAACAGCTTCATCAGCCTTCTCTGCAAATGCAGTAAGGTGATTTTTCCCATTGTTCAAAACATAATATTTACAACCAAAAATCCTAAGATAATGTAAATTAGGCTTTCTGTTGTTCCATAGCTCATAAGGTGTCTTGTTTTGACTTTTGTTGATCATACACCTATTCTGTGTATAACATGCTGTGTTTGTAGCTTCTGCCCAGAATCTTTGGGGCAGCTTTGCTTCATCTATCATTGTCCTGGTAGCTTCCTTTAGAGTTCTGTTTCTCCTTTCAGCAACTCCATTTTGTTGAGGGGTTCTGGCAGCAGAGTACTCATGACTGATTCCTCTGGAATTACAGTACTCTTCAACAGTAGAGTTTGTAAACTCAGTCCCTCTATCTGATCTGATCTTCAAAATTCTTTGACTCTTCTCATTCTGGATCAGTTCCATCAGATTTGTAAGATGTTCCTTGGTTTCACTCTTCTTCTTCATGAAGATTACCCAAGTAAATCTTGAAAAATCATCCACAACAGCTAGGCAGTATTTCTTCCCACCATTGCTGATTGGATCAATAGGGCCAAACAAATCCATATGCAATAGCTCCAAAATTCTGGTTGAAGATTGGTGCTTCTTGCTTTTGAAAGATGACTTCACTTGTTTACCCTTTTGACAGGCATCACAGAGCTTGTCTTTGCTCATGACTGTCTTTGGAATTCCTTCTACCAGATCATTCTTTATTAATCTGTTGATGGTCTTGAAATTCAAATGATTCATTCTTTTGTGCCAAAGCCAACTGATTTCACTTGGTGTAGATGCCACTAAGCAAACATTTGAATTCTTGTCCACAGAATTCCAGTCGACTACATAGATGTTTCCTTGTCTTCTTCCAGATAAAATAACCTTCTTTGTTCCAATTTGTTCAACATAACACTTGTCTGATGAAAACACTACGGAAAATCCTTTGTCACAAAATTGACTTATGCTCAGCAGATTGTACTTCAGGCCACTAACATATGAGACGTCAGATATCTCTATGTTTCCTTTGATAAGTTTTCCAACAGCTACAACCTTGCCTTCTTTGCTGTCTCCAAAAGTAACTCTTGGACCATTCACAGCAACAGCATCTGCCAGTTCATGTATGTCTCCACACATGTGCCTTGAACATCCACTGTCCAAGTACCATTTCTTCGCTACTTTACTCCTACCGTTAATCCTAACCTACAAAACAAAATAAAATTGTTTTAGGTACCCTTTATTGAGAGGGTCCTGGTGGATTAGTGTCACCTTTGACAACCCAAGATGTTGAAGTCTTAGGCTTCTTAGGTTTTACAGTTTTAGCAGGAGCATGAGCAACTTCATTTTCATCATAATCAACAGGCATGTTAAATTGATAATCATTATGATGATGATAATGCTCATAAGCAGGATAGGATGCATGATAAGCAGGGTAGGCATGCATTGTTTGATGAGCAGGATATGCAGCAAAATGAGGTGGATAATGAGGTGCAGCATAATATGGTGGATAAGCAGGTTGCACATAATAAGACTCATTTCCATAGTAAGCATGTTTGTTATAATTTCTTTGCTTCTTAGGTCTGCTCTTTACTTGCTCTTTAACAGACGACTTAGCTTTACTAGTCTGATTGGTTTTACTCTTATCAGCAGACTTCTTGGGACTACTCTGCTGTTTGGTTTTACCAGTCTGTTTTTCAGTTTCAGGCTTTTTACCCTTCTTAGCCTTAGGAGTTTTTATCTCCTTTTTCTCAATCTCAGGTGAAATGGGTTTAGTAGTCTGAACATACAAGACAATATTACTATTATCAGCAGATATAAATTTCTCAGCTTTGTTCAGTTCTAAACTTTCTTTTACTAAGGGAGTACTCTGTTCAGTTGGTTTATCTATTGTCACAGCAGACGACTTAGGAACAGACGACTTATTATGCAAAGATATTCTAGCTTCAAGTTCTTTGATTTGTCCCTTGTACATTTCACATTCAGCTCTCAGAGATTCACATTCATGCGAAAGCTTTTTATACGTGGCTGATTCTTCAGGTTTTTCAACCTTAAGTTTCAGTTTAGCATTTTGCTTTTTCAGCAGAATCATCTCGTCCTTAAGCTTAGCAAGCTCATTAACAACATCTACTTTGTTGTTCATCATTTGCTCAAATGAGTTAAACAGTTCAAGCTCACTTTCAGAGAGTATTACCTCATTGTCAGAATCATCAGATTCCTTTGCCATGAGACACAGCAGTGCAGGTGTTTCGTCAAAAACAGAGTCATCACTTGAAGTGCCAGATTCTGTGTTTGATGAGTAGATGGATGCCATCTTTTCAGCTTCAGCCAGCAGCACCTTGCTCTTTTGGTATCTCTTCTCTCTTCTTTCTTTTCTTTGTTTCTTTTCCTCCTCTGTGTACTTCTCCGCTTTAGGATATGGGCAGTCCTTGATGAAGTGTCCCAATTTCCTGCAATTATAGCACATCATTTTGGATTTATAATCATCCTTAATATCATGAGAATTAGAGGTAGGTTTAGAAGTAGAAGCATTGTTATATTTGTTCTTTATTTTTCTCTTGTAGAATTTTTTGAACCCGTTCAGTAACAACGCAACATCGTCAGCAGTATACTCCTTTTTGCTCAGTATTGGGGCCTCATCAGATGAGTCCACTTCTCTGCTTTTTCCAGATGTTCTTCTTGTTCTTTCTGCAGCAACCAGTGCAGCAGTGGGGCCAGAAGTTGAGGTCTCTTCTATTCCCATCCTTGGTATTTTATACTCGTACGCCTTGAGTACAGAAAACAACTCTGTCAGAGAGATCTTCCCCAGATCCCTAGATTCTTCCATAGCTGTGATCTTCATGTTGAACTTGGGTGGTAGCGCCTTCAAGACTTTGAGAGTAATCTCTTTGTCTGTGAACGTCTTACCCAGCTTTAACACGTTGTTCAGCACTTTGGTAAACCTTGAACTCATCTGTTCAATGGTTTCTCCAGGCTTCATTTTGAAGTTATCAAACTTCTCCATGGCAACACTTAGATTGTGTTCCTTGATGGCTTCATTTCCTTCACTCATATCCCTGACTTTGTCCCACATCTCTTTTGATGTTTTACAGTGTTTGACATAGTCAAACCTTTCATTGTCCAGGGCTTTAGTCATGATGAAGATTCCAACTTTATCAAGATTTTTCAACTTGATTTCTTCAGGTGTCATCTCGTCTTCATCTTTATCAACAACAGTATCTACGCCATCGATTTTGATTGTCTTGGTAATCCTTATTGGACCTTTTGTTATGCATCTGTACATATTATCGTTGTAAGCAGCAAGGAAAATTTCCATGCGTATTTTCCAGTCCTCAAAGCTCATACCGCCTATGTGGGGAACTAGGCTGATACAATCCATTTTTCAAAAAGGTTTTGTTTTTCAAAAAAATGCTCTTTTGAAAACTTTTGAATACCTTTGAAAAACACTTAAGGATCAAGCTCGTTGATCAGTCAGATGATTCAGATGAACCACCTGCTCTGATACCACTTGTTGGTCCCAAGTGGTCAGATGAGGTTTAGAGGGGGGGTGAATAAACCTCTTTAAAAATTTGCCTTTTAAAAATCTCTAACTTTTCTGTCAGCAGACTAAGCTGATCAAGAATTGTAAGCAGACTAAGCTGATCTTGCACAAAGCTTTGAACAGCAGAGTTGACCACTCTTCTGATTTTACTTAGCTGATTTTATCAAAATCAGAGTTTCAAAA
The DNA here is from genome assembly GCA_030819805.1 of Penstemon newberryi var. newberryi. Classification (NCBI taxonomy): domain Eukaryota; kingdom Viridiplantae; phylum Streptophyta; class Magnoliopsida; order Lamiales; family Plantaginaceae; genus Penstemon; species Penstemon newberryi. The sequence goes on along the minus strand of JAUALY010000005.1, from coordinate 21,604,492 downwards.
TTAACTATCTTGCAGCGGATTTATCAAGTGTTTTTCACAAGTAGTTTACTTATCTTAGAAAAAGTTTTATCCCCAGTTTTAAACAAACTCCTTTTTAAAACTTTTCAAACTTTCAACCTTAAAGTGTTTTTAGTATGCTGTTATGGATATGCAGAAAATAATGCAAGTTAAAAACACAAAGGATTTTTATAGTGGTTATATGGATGTAAATCCTTTAGTCCACTCTTCCAAGTCACTTAGATCTTGGGTTATACTATAGTCACAAAGATTACAGTATACTCTGCTTGCGCCAACCAACAGATGAACTGGCGTAGTAGGAAATCACAAAGAAATTCCTAACCTCTGAAGTAATATCGCTCACAAAGATTGATATCTACTCCTCACAACACAACCTAACAAAATCACTCAGATTTTACAAGTATTTTCTGTTTTTCTCTCTATTTGCTTCGTCAACAAATGACTTAGCTGATGAGTGTTCTGTTCTTGAGTTTTGAGACTTAGAAAAGTTCTGCTTCGAATTTTAGCTCTCAAAGTGTGTTGTCTCAGTGTTGTTGTTTCTTCAACTCATGAACTGAACTATTTATACTTGGAGATTTGAATTTCTGCCCGTTGAGAGATCGACAGCTGTTCAAATCCTCGAGTACTGGTCCTTCCTGCAGAAACGGCTACCTGCGACTGAACACTGTACACTCTGCTGTACTTGCTGTCAGATCGCATTAAATGCACCAATCTGATACGAGGTTTCTCTTCAATCATTTGCCATTAATACCCTTCCTCTTCATCATTTATTACTCCAAGTGCATTTATTACCGTTGCACTGATCTTCTGATCTACTTCCACTCAGCTGATCGAAATTACTCGTCTGATGTATACTCGGCTGATCCCAAACTTGAACTAATCTGATTTGAGTCGGCTGATTGTCCACCAGTCTGATTTCTTCCTCAGCAATAGATCAGTAGTCTTCTGGACCATATTTGACTAGTCTGAATAAGTCTTCCTTAGTCAAATATCTTAGAAGGTTTTTACTAAGCTTCCATACTTAGCTGATTCTGATGTTTTGGAAATCATCAAAACCTCCCTTCACTTTATGTCTTCCATCTTCATCTTTATCCAACATGTCAGCAGAGTCAAGTCAAATGTGTTCGATTTGATTCAGCAGAATGCTCATCAGTAGAGTGAATTCGATCATAGTGAAAGGGATCAGAAGTCATTCCAACTATAATAAATGCACTTGACATAATAAATGAGAGCTGAAATGGCATTTATGGCAAATGATTGGAGGAGTTAATTCAAATTACCTCGTATTAGCATGGTGAATTTAATGCGACTGACAGCTCCGTACAACAGAGTTGCAATGAACAATTGCAGGGAGCCGTTTAAGGATTTGAACAGAACTCGAGGAAGATCTAAATTTCTATTTCATTTCAACGGACATAATTCGTTTTGACGAGTATAAATAGATCTACGATTCAAGAGTTAAGACAACACAACACAAGAGATAATTCAACGAGCAAATTTTCTAAGTCTCAACTCAAGAACATATCATTAGCTTAGTCATTTGTTGACAAAGCATAGTTGAAGAAAAAGTTTAAACACTAATAAAATCTGAGTGATTTTGGTCAACTGAGTGTTTTGAAAAGTAGATATCCATCTTTGTGAGTGATATTACTTCGTAGAATACATTTTCCAAGTGATTTTCTATTGTGAGCTTGTTGCTTAGTCATTTGTTGTAAAAGCACAAGTTTTTGTACTAGAAACTTTGTGTTCTAGTGGAGCCTAAATCTTCGTGATTTCGAAGAGTGGATTAAGGGGTATTTTGCCTGCCGAACCACTATAAAAATTCTTGTGTTTACTTAATTGCTTTCACATTGCATATTTTCATAAGTAAACTAAAATTTGAAAATACTTATTTTTTAAAGAGGAATTTATTAAACTGGGGATAAAACCTTTAAGTTGAACTTGTTTGAAAAACGCACACTTACATATCCGTTGCATTCAAGTTTAAAACTCTGATTTTTTTCCGAAAAGATAAGTAAATCGGACGAGTGGTCTATCTTACGCTGATAAGCTGAGTCCTAGATCAGTTGAGTAGTCCCATACGACAGATAAGCTTACTCTTCTTAAGCAAAGTCAGAGAATATTTTTAAAGGTACAGAGGTCTATTCACAACCCTCTGTGGACCTCATTAGGCCACTTGGGAACAACATAGTTCTACATAAACATTAATAACTTTCTATCCGCATGATTTTCATCCTATTCAAAGTATTCCAGTAAAATGATTCCAGTAAATAAATAGCAGAACAAAATTGTGGATGAGTAAATTATAAATTTAACTTTTACGATCTAAAATTTTTGGGCTGCCACATTCTTCTTCTACACCCAAAACCCACAAATTAACTAGTCTAATTCTTAATCCCTCTTTCTAAAGGCAACTAACTATGCGAAAACTCCTAAATTGGTAATCAAGCAATTTAATGAAAATAAACCCAATCAATTAAACAATACCTAAAAAGGATACGCAATCAATAATCAAAACACAATAACATAATCATAAAAAAAATAAAAAAATCATAACTCTAGACTTAGAAGATTAGTTCATGCTAACTACCAAATAATCCTAAAAAACACAAATTTTTGCACACATCATCATAGACAATAATGGAGAAAATATAAAGAAATTGGGAAGAATTGATGGTTATATTGATGGATCCCATTCTTGCTCTTCTATTTATTCTTCTTTTCCTCTACTCTACTCTAAAATCTCAAAAGTAAATCTAATTACGTGAATTGTTTTGTTGGAGCCCTAGGTTTGGCTTTTAAATTTCGCAGTTGCTGATAGTCAGACTTCGCTCACCGCGTTCAAGAATTCGGCAGCGGCAAGGATTCTCTGTTGTTGAACCTTTAGTTAATCTTGTCACAACCATAAATCAGGAAGCGCCAAGATGTCTCTGAAATTTCACTTCTTTTCAATGCGTCTTCCATCGCCGCAACCAGGAATCAGGCGGCGGCGAGGAGTTGATGTTTTGGTGCTTGACTTTGTTTCTTCTTCGGTCGCAACTTTTGTTGTTGCTTCCTTCATTGATAGAGTTCTTCCATGATTTCTTTTGTAAAACCAAGTATAAAATATTATTTTAGCTCATTTCACTCAAAGTTGTACATATGATAATATAAGTTCTACTAAACACAAAACTAACTAAAAACTACGCCAAAACTCTAATGGGGTGGTCTATTGTGACTCACCTTTCAAAGTGAGTCACTAACAACTCATTTAAGATCCAATCAAATTCTGACATGTGTCTAAAGTACAACTTCAACCAATTCATGTACAACCCAACTAATAATATAAGATACCAATTATACCCTTACCCTTTTTTTGTGAAAGACCCCATATAACTTTGTATTTAAAATTTAAAAAAAAAATAAAAAATCTGAGACAACCGCCCAACACCCTACCCTATCCCCAAAACCCCTGCAACTCCACACACTACCCAAGCCCTGGGGAGAAGATCATCCATTTGTTTGGTACTTTTATTGTCCTAGTCCAATTCCATTTGCTGAATCAACAGGAAACCAAAGGAACACGTAAAGAAGCTCAAGCCTGTTGGGATTCGGTAAGATAAACAGCCCTTCAGGCAGCGGAAATTAAAAATTTTAAGGACCTCTTACGGAATCTTGTCAGGATACTAAACTGGTTGTATATATATGAATATTAAACGACAAGAATAATTAGATCCAAATTATACCTGTCTCCTAGCAAATCCAAGTAACTAGCAAAGTCGTTGCGTTTTCTCCCTCGGTAGAATCGATCCAAGCTTTGTCAAAGCGCCCCACGAGTTGCGCCTCTACGAGTTGATACACCACAATATCACGAAATATAATATATCCTAATCAGCTAGAACATAGGATATATTAATATCTAGGATTAGAGAACAAGATTGGAACGAAAACGAAATCGAAAAATTCTTCCAAAAGGAAGAAGGGTGTTCGGCCGATTTCACTAGGGAGAGAGGGAGAGAATTTTCTTGACTTGGCTTTTTGGCTCTTGATTAGTGTGTATGAGATATGACATTAAGTCTCCTATTTATAGGAATCTCATAATCCTAATCCTCCTAGGATTAGGACATCAAGTCTTCTAATTCTCCTACATGGGCCATGGCCCTTTTAATTGGAAGACTAAGTCTTCTAATTAATTCATGGCCCATACTTCATTTAATTAATTGGGTCTTTATTTAATTTCCCAATTAAATGGCCCAATTAATTTATTTCTTTCTCATTTAATTAAATTAGACTCAAAGTCTATTTAATTAAATATTCCCATTATTAATTAAATCCAATTTAATTAACTAACTCACAAATTAAATTCCAATTTAATTTTCAGTCTTGATCAAATTCCAATTGGATCATGTTCGCTCCAATTGGGTCGACCCAGTCAACCCAGTCGACCTAGTCGACCCAGTCGACCCAGTCACCCCAATCGACCCAGTCGATTTAGTTGACTCAGTTGTTCTTCATTTTCTCGCTTTCGCTTCATGTGTATTGTGTATGCCCCCGTAGGTTCACCACATAATTGGCCGTGGGTTATAATCAAATATTTATTTAATTACTCGAGTATTAAATACTCTAAATCAATCGAACACTCTATCGACTGATCATTCCAAAATTAGCACCCCTGCTAATTTGGGAATTCTCCCACACTCCACGGTCGATGTCTGGCCACAAGCCCATGGAGCCCAATCACTGGTGAATTAATTCAGTGAACCTTTTAATCATTTACAATTTCCATATACGCTACAATCTCTCCATCGATCGATCTCCCAGTCAATACTTAAGGGCATGGATTTTTCATCGGTTCCCTTTTAATTCGTTTTGACTTTATGCATTCTGATCTCGAAATAATTCTCTTTGACTTAATCTTTATGAGCTACTTTCATAAAGCCGTCAGATACCTTGGCCAAGGATTTTACCAGAATTAATTTCTCACAGAAATCCATAGGAGAATTTCCCAACCTATCAAGTCGGGTCAATGGATCCTTTGTTGATGATATGAACCTGCATACGAGTTCCTCTATACCCAACGTGAATCCACAGAGACTTTCTGGCGATCTCCAGTCGGTCGGAACTCACATCTAAGTATAGACGTTCTCGCACCAGATAAACCCTATCACCTCAAGTATTTAGGGATCATTCCTCGTATACTGTTTGTTGGTCCCAAGTGGTCAGATGAGGTTTAGAGGGGGGGGGGGGGGGGTGAATAAACCTCTTTAAAATTTTGCCTTTTAAAAATCTCTAACTTTTCTGTCAGCAGACTAAGCTGATCAAGAATTGTAAGCAGACTAAGCTGATCTTGCACAAAGCTTTGAACAGCAGACTTGACCACTCTTCTGATTTTACTTAGCTGATTTTATCAAAATCAGAGTTTCAAAATTAACTATCTTGCAGCGGATTTATCAAGTGTTTTTCACAAGTAGTTTACTTATCTTAGAAAAAGTTTTATCCCCAGTTTTAAACAAACTCCTTTTTTTAAAACTTTTCAAACAATCAACCTTAAAGTGTTTTTAGTATGCTGTTATGGATATGCAGAAAATAATGCAAGTTAAAAACACAAAGGATTTTTATAGTGGTTATATGGATGTAAATCCTTTAGTCCACTCTTCCAAGTCACTTAGATCTTGGGTTATACTATAGTCACAAAGATTACAGTACACTCTGCTTGCGCCAACCAACAGATGAACTGGCCACAAGTTCGTAGTAGGAAATCACAAAGAAATTCCTAACCTCTGAAGTAATATCGCTCACAAAGATTGATATCTACTCCTCACAACACAACCTAACAAAATCACTCAGATTTTACAAGTATTTTCTATTTTTCTCTCTATTTGCTTCGTCAACAAATGACTTAGCTGATGAGTGTTCTGTTCTTGAGTTTTGAGACTTAGAGAAGTTCTGCTTCGAATTTTAGCTCTCAAAGTGTGTTGTCTCTGTGTTGTTTTTTTCTTCAACTCATGAACTGAACTATTTATACTTGAAGATTTGAATTTCTGCCCGTTGAGAGATCGACAGCTGTTCAAATCCTCGAGTACTGGTCCTTCCTGCAGAAACGGCTACCTGCGACTGAACACTGTACACTCCGCTGTACTTGCTGTCAGATCGCATTAAATGCACCAATCTGATACGAGGTTTCTCTTCAATCATTTGTCATTAATACCCTTCCTCTTCATCATTTATTACTCCAAGTGCATTTATTACCGTTGCACTGATCTTCTGATCTACTTCCACTTAGCTGATCGAAATTACTCGTCTGATGTATACTCGGCTGATCCCAAACTTGAACTAATCTGATTTGAGTCGGCTGATCGTCCACCAGTCTGATTTCTTCCTCAGCAATAGATCAGTAGTCTTCTGGACCATATTTGACTAGTCTGAATAAGTCTTCCTTAGTCAAATATCTTAGAAGGTTTTTACTAAGCTTCCATACTTAGCTGATTCTGATGTTTTGTAAATCATCAAAACCTCCCTTCACTTTATGTCTTCCATCTTCATCTTCATCCAACAATTTCCCCCTTTTTGATGATGACAAAACTTCAGCTAAGTACCTGTTCCTAAAGCTAAAGTTTAAGTCCTCAAAAATTTCTGAGATAGAAATGATTTGTTGGAAACTTGAACTTTTATAGATTATATCAATTGATTACAAGTTACAAGTTCAACTGATGAAGTAGCAGAAAGTAAAATTTTACAAGTTTAACAAAAAGATTACAATTGACCTAGTCTAATGACTTAGTCTAGTCCTTCTTCTCTTCTTGTGTTTCTCCTTCTTCTTCATTTTCAGGGTCTTCATCTTCTTGTTCAGAACTAGAGAGATCTTGTTCAAGCATTTCAAATCTTCTTCTGAGATCCTCTATTCTTTTGTACTTGACGTATGGATCTAACTGTTCAGCAGCAGAGTCCTTGGAAGCAGCAATCTCCTTATCAGATTTTACTGGTTCTTTGGGCTCTTCATCAGCATCGTTGTCTGCCTCAGTTACTTCATTGTCTGGTCTGCTTGTATTTTCATCATCAGCATCCTTTTCAGCAGAGTCCAACTTTTCAGTAACTTCAGCTGATAGATTAGCATCAGCACCCTTCTTCTTCGTTGTAGAATCTCCATCTTTAGTCTAGTCCTTCTTCTCTTCTTGTGTTTCTCCTTCTTCTTCATTTTCAGGGTCTTCATCTTCTTGTTCAGAACTAGAGAGATCTTGTTCAAGCATTTCAAATCTTCTTCTGAGATCCTCTATTCTTTTGTACTTGACGTATGGATCTAACTGTTCAGCAGCAGAGTCCTTGGAAGCAGCAATCTCCTTATCAGATTTTACTGGTTCTTTGGGCTCTTCATCAGCATCGTTGTCTGCCTCAGTTACTTCATTGTCTGGTCTGCTTGTATTTTCATCATCAGCATCCTTTTCAGCAGAGTCCAACTTTTCAGTAACTTCAGCTGATAGATTAGCATCAGCACCCTTCTTCTTCGTTGTAGAATCTCCATCTTCCCCCTTTTTGTCATCATCAGCAGGGTAGACAGGTTCTTCAGGCAGAACAGGAGTGATGTTAATTGCGTCACAAATCAATCTGATGTTTTTATCCACCGCCAGAAGATGATTTTCCCTCTTCAGTTGCTGCAATGTGTTGTAGGATTCAATCTTCTTGAATGTAAGATCCACTTGATCACAAAGTTGAATCTGAGAACTCAGAATCAAGTCAGCTGATGTAGTGAATGCTTTCAGCATGCTCTCAGCTTTTACTTCATGAGCCTCCATTGCATTTGCAACAACTTCATTAATGTCCCTCCAACCAGCTGTGTTGTTTTTTACCCTTGCACCAAATGTTTCCACATCCAGTCTGATAGCTTGTACTTCATTTTTGATGTTTGCCATTTCTTCCACTATCAGAGGGCTAGGATCAGCAGCCTTTGGGACTTTTTCAGCAGCAGCAGACAGCATAGTTAAGGCTACTTCCTTAAACGTATTCATTTGTTCTCTATGTCTGTCTTCCATTTCCTTCATTGAGTTGGCAATCAGCTGATGGATGGACTCCAAAATAGCTGGTTGCAAGTCTGTTGAAGTTGATGGAGTGGCTGTGCTTGCTTGAGCAATCTCAGGAGTTTTGTCAGTCTCCTTTGGTTCATCAGTCAGAGTAGTCTGCTGTTGGGGCAACTTCTCTGATGATGTTGAGATTTCAGCAATCTTCTGTTGGACCTGTGTTGGCTCATTTATCTCTGTAACAACATCAACACCATTATCAGCAACAACAGTTTTATGTGTAAATATAAGAGCAGGTGTAAATGGTGAAGTTGTCTGTTCAGGTAAGTCTTCATATGCTTTGATAGCCGGTCCAAAGACGATCTGTTGTAAGCTTGGCATAGGTAACATTGAGCTGGGTTGACCCTTCTGATGTCTGGTCTTCTTTGCCCATACTTCCAAAGTTACAGATAATGCCAGCTTGACCATTCTGTTCTTTAAATTTTCATCTGAAGCAGGTGTTTCAGGAACAGAACTTTGTAGCAACTTGGCTTCAGACTTTGCCAACTTCCTCATTCGATAGTGAATCATATCAAAGAAGTGGTCTGAATCCAATGCTTGCCTCAGACATCCAGTTTCCAGAAATTGCAGGACCCATCTTTCCTCAGCAGCAAAATCCTTCCACTGTACTATTTGATCCTTTGTCTTGGTCAGACGATACTCTCTCCATCTGTTGTATCTGATCTTTTCCGTAACAAAGAGACTCTGACGGACCAAAACGTCGTTATACCGCTCAAGATCTGCCACAAACTGTTTGAACATTTCTGGATCATTTTGAACTATGTTCAGAGCATATTTCAGTTCTGATCTCTTCTTCTTTGGCAGCTTGGGTGTTGGCATAACAGCCTTTGGCTTCTTGGGATCTCCAATTGTGATTCCACCACTGTACCTTGGACCTTGAGCATCCTTGGTACTGGCTTCAATAGCCTTAGCCAAATCATGAGCTTCTTTAGCAGCTATCTCAGCTTCAGACATGTTTTTAGTCTGAGCCTCAAGCTCCTTAAGGTTACGAGCGTTTTCTTTTTCTTTCTTTTTCTTCTCAGCTTCATCTATCTTTTTCTGCTCAGCAGCAGTGATCACTTTAACCTTTGCCTTACCAGTTCTCTTCCTTCTGGCGGCAGGTGATTCAACTACTTGTAGTGGAACAGCAGCAGTTGGTGTAGGATGAATGAGTGGGACATTCTCCTCTGCTGGTAAAGTAGTTGGCTGTTCAGCAACAGCAGACTTGTCAAGAGATTGGTCCACTGCTGTCTCATCTTCTGCAGCTTTTTCTACTGCATCCACTGGTCTTTCAGCAGCAGGGTTTTCTCTGACTTGAGTAGTTGGGGCAGTGGTAAAGGTAACTCGTTGACCTCCCAGAGTTAACTTTCTTTTTGCCTTTGGCTTGGGCAAAACTTCAGGCCGTTGAGGTTCAGCAGTTCTCTTTACTGAACTTCTTGTTCTTCGTCCAACTTCTTTTATCTGAACTGGTTCGTCAGACTCAGTTCTTTCTGGAGATGTTTCAGTACTCATCTCACTGATTTCCTTAGTCACCTCAGTGACTATCTGGTTAGCAACATCAGCAGACTCTACTGATCTGGCTTCAACAGCAGGGTTTGCTGTTTGATCAGCAGACTTCGTTTTGATGGTAACTTTGGGTTTCTTGGCAGCAGGCTTCTCTTCCTTTCCTTTTGCCTTTCTTTTAGAAGTAGCTCCAATCTTAACTGGTTCATACATTTTCACTTCCTTCAGCTTGTGAACTGTCTTCCCGTTCACCAATGGACATCCCAGAGCTGAGAGTAGATGACTCATCATCACCACATGTCCATTCTTCTTTAACGCCAGAAAATAAAAGTAGTGAATAGCCCAGTTAACATCTAACCCATAGTAGATGCAAACCATTGTTTGGTACCTTCTCCTAGGTAACCCATCTAAGGAGCTCGTACAACACTCCAAAATTTTTGCAATGATATCAGCAAACCTTTGAAACTCGTCTTTCAGCTGAGTTTTCATAAGGCTTCCAGTCATTGGTTCTCCATCCTTCGCACAGACAAACCAAAATTCTTCCTCTTTTTCTTGAGCCAGAGTAAATACCTCTCCTCCTTCATTTTTCAGACCATAAATTTCATTCAAAACAGCAGGTGAAACACAGATAGTTTTACCTCCGACAGTAGCCACAGAAATCATTTTGGTTAGGTCATTTTTTCTAGATCCATAGTAGTCAGCAACATCTTCAGTGAAAACATACTCCTCATGAGCTTCCAAAACCTTCACCAATGATGCCTCTTTAATTTTGACCAAGATTTCCTTCATTAGAGGAGTTCCAGAAGAGTAGAACTTCTCGTAATTCAAATAACGTCCTTCAGCTCCGGCCATTTTGAAAAAATTTGTAGTAGCTTGAGAGAAATTTAACACTTTTAAGGCAGAAAAGATGAGTTAGTAACTTCTTTTTCACTTAGAATAATTTTGGGTGCGTAAGGTTTAACCCTTCTGATCAGATCTGGATTTATAGATTTCGAAATGCTTCGGTTTCCGTGTTATACGCGGACGGTTTGATTTGATCTGTCAGTTTTTAATCGTGCGGGCGAGAATCGCGGAATTCAAAATTTATTAATTATGTCAGGCAGGCGGGAATTTGAAACGCCACTTGTCTGTTACTTATATAAGCGTGCTTTTGATAAAATGTTTTTGCACAACACTTTAAATATAAGATGACATAAATAATAACAGATGAGTAAAGTGATACTTATCTGATAAACGACTTGTCTGATACAATATTTCACTAGTGAAAGCCAATATCTAGTGATCTTCCTTTGCTGTTTGTCAATCCAGCAAGATAAATAATCTTCGAATCTTCAAGAATTAAGAACAAATCTTCTGATTAGAACAACTTCAACTAACTGTCATTGAAGATTTCATCTTTAAAACAAGGGTACCGCTAGTCTTACACGTTCCCCCTGAATTCAAGAATTCATCAGTCAACTAGTCTGTTGAGAGTCAGCCTTCTTGAAGTGTAACGCTTGTTGATGTCAGATTAGTAAGCTGTTGAACCCAGTCTTCTGATAGGTTCCCCCTCAGCTTATGAATCCAGTTTTAACAAGCCTAATTCCGCTCTTAGAGTGGAGAATCTAGCTTCATTCAGTGGTTTGGTGAAAATGTCAGCAATCTGGTTGTCTGTATGAACATACTCAATAATAACATTTCCCTTTTCAACATGGTCTCTGATGAAGTGATGTTTGATCTCAATATGTTTAGTCCTGGAATGACTAGTAGTATTCTGAGTAAGTGATATTGCACTTGTATTATCACAGTAGATAGGGATTCCACTGATCTTAAGATTATAGTCTTCAAGTTGATGCTTCAACCAAAGTATTTGTGCACAACATGCTCCAGCAGCAATGTATTCAGCTTCAGCAGTAGATATGGATACTGAAGTCTGTTTCTTACTCATCCATGAGATCAGACGACTGCCTAAAAATTGACATGTACCTGTAGTACTCTTCCTATCAATTTTGCAGCCAGCAAGGTCAGAATCTGAATATCCAATAAGTTCAAATCCTGATTCCCTTGGGTACCACAATCCCAATTCTTGAGTGCCTTTGAGATACTTTAGTATTCTTTTAGCAGCTAAGAGATGAGATTCCTTAGGATCTGATTGAAATCTTGCACAGACCCCAACAGAATACATAATATCAGGTCTGCTAGCTGTTAAGTATAACAGTGACCCAATTATGCCTCTGTATTTGGTGATGTCAACTGATTTGCCACCTTCATCCTTGTCCAGACGAAGTCCAGTAGACATAGGAACAGTAACAGATGAGCTAGTTTCCATACCAAATTTCTTAAACAGATCTTTTGTGTACTTTGCTTGATTAATAAAGATACCATCAGGCAGCTGTTTGACTTGTAAACCAAGAAAGTAATTTAATTCTCCCATCATGCTCATTTCAAACTTGTTCTGCATCAGCTTAGAGAATCTTTCACACATCTGTTTGTTAGTTGAACCAAAAATAATATCGTCTACATATATTTGTACCAACAATATATGATTATCCCATTCAATAGTAAACAAGGTTTTATCTACTTTACCTTTGTGAAATCCTTTAATTAAAAGAAAATCAGATAAAGTATCATACCATGCTCTTGGAGCCTGTTTCAGTCCATAGAGAGCTTTCTTCAGACGATATACCTTATCTCCTTGTTGATAAACTTCAAATCCAGGAGGTTGTTCAACATACACTTCTTCTTGCAATTCTCCATTGAGAAAAGCAGACTTCACATCCATCTGATAGACAGTGAAGTTCTTGTGAGCAGCATAGGCTAGGAACAATCTGATTGCTTCAAGCCTTGCAACTGGTGCGAATGTCTCATCAAAATCAATGCCTTCTTCTTGGCAGTAACCTTTGGCAACTAGTCTTGCTTTGTTTCTGGTAACCATACCATCTTCATTCATCTTATTTCTGAAAACCCACTTAGTGCCAATTACTCTTTGATGAGTAGGTCTGGGAACTAAGTACCAGACTTCATTCCTTTCAAATTGATTCAACTCTTCTTGCATAGCTTCAATCCAGTGAGAATCACCAAGAGCTTCATCAATTAATTTAGGCTCAATTTGTGAAAGAAAACTTACAAACATTGTTTCATTTGCAGTTGACCTTCGAGTTCTCACTCTGTCCAAGGGATCACCAATCACTAACTCGGGTGGGTGATCTCTGAGCCATCTGAGATCAGGTTGCAAATCTGGATGTTGTCCTCTAGATTGATCTTGCAACACTACTGTTGGAGTCTCAGTAGTAGTCTGTTGAACAGTTGTGGTCTGTTGAACAGTCTCTGGTCTGTCAGCTGTTTGCAACTCCTCTGTTAGACAATCAGCAGACTGATTTTGAACAGCACTTGAGTTAACAGCTTGAGATAGGTTGGGTAGTATGATGGGTACATATTCTTCCTTTCTTTCCACATTCAATTTCTGAAAGTCAGCAGATATCTCAGGGTTTGCACTTTGATTCTTTTCAGATGATTGACTTGGTTCATCAAATACTACATGAATAGATTCTTCTACAAGCAAAGTTCTTTTGTTAAACACTCTATAAGCTTTACTAACAGTAGAGTAACCTACAAAAACAGCTTCATCAGCCTTCTCTGCAAATGCAGTGAGGTGATTTTTCCCATTGTTCAAAACATAACATTTACAACCAAAAATCCTAAGATAATGTAAATTAGGCTTTCTGTTGTTCCATAACTCATAAGGTGTCTTGTTTTGACTTTTATTGATCATACATCTGTTCTGTGTATAACATGCTGTGTTTGTAGCTTCTGCCCAGAATCTTTGGGGCAGCTTTGCTTCAGCTATCATTGTCCTGGTAGCTTCTTTTAGAGTTCTGTTTCTCCTTTCAGCAACTCCATTTTGTTGAGGGGTTCTGGCAGCAGAGTACTCATGACTGATTCCTCTGGAACTACAGTACTCTTCAACAGTAGAGTTTGTAAACTCAGTCCCTCTATCTGATCTGATCTTCAAAATTCTTTGACTCTTCTCATTCTGGATCAGTTCCATCAGATTTGTAAGATGTTCCTTGGTTTCACTTTTCTTCTTCATGAAGATTACCCAAGTAAATCTTGAAAAATCATCCACAACAGCTAGGCAGTATTTCTTCCCACCATTGCTGATTGGATCAATAGGGCCAAACAAATCCATATGCAGTAGCTCCAAAATTCTGGTTGAAGATTGGTGCTTCTTGCTCTTGAAAGATGACTTCACTTGTTTACCCTTCTGACAGGCATCACAGAGCTTGTCTTTGCTCATGACTGTCTTTGGAATTCCTTCTACCAGATCATTCTTTATCAATCTGTTGATGGTCTTGAAATTCAAATGATTCATTCTTTTGTGCCAAAGCCAACTGATTTCACTTGGTGTAGAAGCCACTAAGCAAACATTTGAATTCTTGTCCACAGAATTCCAGTCGACTACATAGATGTTTCCTTGTCTTCTTCCAGATAAAATAACCTTCTTTGTTCCAATTTGTTCAACATAACACTTATCTGATGAAAACACCACGGAAAATCCTTTGTCACAAAATTGACTTATGCTCAGCAGATTGTACTTCAGGCCACTAACATATGAGACGTCAGATATCTCTATGTTTCCTTTGATAAGCTTTCCAACAGCTACAACCTTGCCTTCTTTGCTGTCTCCAAAAGTAACTCTTGGACCATTTACAGCAACAGCATCTGCCAGTTCATGTATGTCTCCACACATGTGCCTTGAACATCCACTGTCCAAGTACCATTTCTTCGCTACTTTACTCCTACTCCTAATCCTAACCTACAAAACAAAATAAAAATGTTTTAGGTACCCTTTATTGAGAGGGTCCTGGTGGATTAGTATCACCTTTGACAACCCAAGATGTTGAAGTCTTAGGCTTCTTAGGCTTTGCAGTCTTAGCAGGAGCATGAGCAACTTCATTTACATCATAATCAGCAGGCATATTATGGTGATAATCATTATGATGATGATAAGGCTCATAAGCAGGATATGATGCATGATAAGTAGGGTAGGCATGCATTGTTTGATGAGCAGGGATATGCAGCAAAATGAGGTGGATAATGAGGTGCAGCATAATATGGTGGATAAGCAGGTTGCACATAATAAGACTCATTTCCATAGTAAGCATTTTTGTTGTAATTTCTTTGCTTCTTAGGTCTGCTCTTTACTTGCTCTTTAACAGACGACTTAGCTTTACTAGTCTGATTGGTTTTACTCTTATCAGCAGACTTCTTGGGACTACTCTGCTGTTTGGTTTTACCAGTCTGTTTTTCAGTTTCAGGCTTTTTACCCTTCTTAGCCTTAGGAGTTTTTATCTCCTTTTTCTCAATCTCAGGTGAAATGGGTTTAGTAGTCTGAACATATAAGACAATATTACTATTATCAGCAGATATAAATTTCTCAGCTTTGTTCAGTTCTAAACTTTCTTTTTCTAAGGGAGTACTCTGTTCAGTTGGTTTATCTATTGTCACAACAGACGACTTAGGTACAGACGACTTATTATGCAAAGATATTCTAGCTTCAAGTTCTTTGATTTGTCCCTTGTACATTTCACATTCAGCTCTCAGAGATTCACATTCATGCGAAAGCTTTTTATACATGGCTGATTCGTCAGGTTTTTCAACCTTAAGTTTCAGTTTAGCATTTTGCTTTTTCAGCAGAATCATCTCGTCCTTAAGCTTAGCAAGCTCATTAACAACATCGACTTTGTTGTTCATCATTTGCTCAAATGAGTTAAACAGTTCAAGCTCACTTTCAGAGAGTATTACCTCATTGTCAGAATCATCAGATTCCTTTGCCATGAGACACAGTAGTGCAGGTGTTTCGTCAAAAACAGAGTCATCACTTGAAGTGCCAGATTCTGTGTTTGATGAGTGGATGGCTGCCATCTTTTCAGCTTCAGCCAACAGCACCTTGCTCTTTTGGTATCTCTTCTCTCTTCTTTCTTTTCTTTGTTTCTTTTCCTCCTCTGTGTACTTCTCCGCTTTAGGATATGGGCAGTCCTTGATGAAGTGTCCCAATTTCCTGCAATTATAGCACATCATTTTGGATTTATAATCATCCTTAATGTCATAAGAATTAGAGGTAGGTTTAGAAGTAGAAGCATTGTTATATTTGTTCTTCATTTTTCTCTTGTAGAACTTTTTGAACCCGTTCAATAACAACGCAACATCGTCAGCAGTATACTCCTTTTTGCTCAGTACTGGGGCCTCATCAGATGAGTCCACTTCTCTGCTTTTTCCAGACGATCTTCTTGTTCTTTCTGCAGCAACCAGTGCAGCAGTGGGGCCAGAAGTTGAGGTCTCTTCTATTCCCATCCTTGGTATTTTATACTCGTACGCCTTGAGTACAGAAAACAACTCTGTCAGAGAGATCTTCCCCAGATCCCTAGATTCTTCCATAGCTGTGATCTTCATGTTGAACTTGGGTGGTAACGCCTTCAAGACTTTGAGAGTGATCTCTTTGTCTGTGAATGTCTTACCCAGCTTTAACACGTTGTTCAGCACTTTGGTAAACCTTGAACTCTTCTGTTCAATGGTTTCTCCAGGCTTCATTTTGAAGTTATCAAACTTCTCCATGGCAACACTTAGATTGTGTTCCTTGATGGCTTCATTTCCTTCACTCATATCCCTGACTTTGTCCCACATCTCTTTTGATGTTTTACAGTGTTTGACATAGTCAAACCTTTCATTGTCCAGGGCTTTAGTCATGATGAAGATTCCAACTTTATCAAGATTTTTCAACTTGATTTCATCAGGTGACATCTCTTCTTCATCTTTATCAACAACAGTATCTACGCCATCGATTTTGATTGTCTTGGTAATCCTTATTGGACCTTTTGTTATGCATCTGTACATATTATCGTTGTAAGCAGCAAGGAAAATTTCCATGCGTATTTTCCAGTCCTCAAAGCTCATACCGCCTATGTGGGGAACAAGGCTGATACAATCCATTTTTCAAAAAGTTTTGTTTTTCAAAAAGATGCTCTTTTGAAAACCTTTGAAAACCTTTGAAAAACACTTAAGGATCAAGCTCGTTGATCAGTCAGATGATTCAGATGAACCACCTGCTCTGATACCACTTGTTGGTCCCAAGTGGTCAGATGAGGTTTAGAGGGGGGGGGGGGGGGGTGAATAAACCTCTTTAAAAATTTGCCTTTTAAAAATCTCTAACTTTTCTGTCAGCAGACTAAGCTGATCAAGAATTGTAAGCAGACTAAGCTGATCTTGCACAAAGCTTTGAACAGCAGAGTTGACCACTCTTCTGATTTTACTTAGCTGATTTTATCAAAATCAGAGTTTCAAAATTAACTATCTTGCAGCGGATTTATCAAGTGTTTTTCACAAGTAGTTTACTTATCTTAGAAAAAGTTTTATCCCCAGTTTTAAACAAACTCCTTTTTTTAAAACTTTTCAAACAATCAACCTTAAAGTGTTTTTAGTATGCTGTTATGGATATGCAGAAAATAATGCAAGTTAAAAACACAAAGGATTTTTATAGTGGTTATATGGATGTAAATCCTTTAGTCCACTCTTCCAAGTCACTTAGATCTTGGGTTATACTATAGTCACAAAGATTACAGTACACTCTGCTTGCGCCAACCAACAGATGAACTGGCCACAAGTTCGTAGTAGGAAATCACAAAGAAATTCCTAACCTCTGAAGTAATATCGCTCACAAAGATTGATATCTACTCCTCACAACACAACCTAACAAAATCACTCAGATTTTACAAGTATTTTCTATTTTTCTCTCTATTTGCTTCGTCAACAAATGACTTAGCTGATGAGTGTTCTGTTCTTGAGTTTTGAGACTTAGAGAAGTTCTGCTTCGAATTTTAGCTCTCAAAGTGTGTTGTCTCTGTGTTGTTTTTTTCTTCAACTCATGAACTGAACTATTTATACTTGAAGATTTGAATTTCTGCCCGTTGAGAGATCGACAGCTGTTCAAATCCTCGAGTACTGGTCCTTCCTGCAGAAACGGCTACCTGCGACTGAACACTGTACACTCTGCTGTACTTGCTGTCAGATCGCATTAAATGCACCAATCTGATACGAGGTTTCTCTTCAATCATTTGTCATTAATACCCTTCCTCTTCATCATTTATTACTCCAAGTGCATTTATTACCGTTGCACTGATCTTCTGATCTACTTCCACTTAGCTGATCGAAATTACTCGTCTGATGTATACTCGGCTGATCCCAAACTTGAACTAATCTGATTTGAGTCGGCTGATCGTCCACCAGTCTGATTTCTTCCTCAGCAATAGATCAGTAGTCTTCTGGACCATATTTGACTAGTCTGAATAAGTCTTCCTTAGTCAAATATCTTAGAAGGTTTTTACTAAGCTTCCATACTTAGCTGATTCTGATGTTTTGTAAATCATCAAAACCTCCCTTCACTTTATGTCTTCCATCTTCATCTTCATCCAACACTGTTGCAAATAGGAATAACTTCAACTCCGATATGCGACTACCGCTTCCATGGTGAGTTATTTCCTAATTGGGGTATTCAGTGCACTTGCCATCCCAGCAAGTCACCCACTTATGTGTATCGACTATCCCAGTCACGCTCGTGGACCCCAGCGTCCTCCAGTTCATCGGAGTATACACATTAGTGAGAGTCTAACCGAATCCAACGATGTCCCATCTCGATTGGATTCTACGACTCTTGAATATGTTCTAGATCACGACCTTGGAGATCAGTCCACGGGTTGTCCCATAGCCCTGTGATCTAAGGACTTCTATCCTTATGCGTAAATAATTATTACATAAGATAAAGTTGACCATATAATAAAAATGCATTTATTAATCGAATTGAATAGTTCTTTTAATTATTACTAATTAAATGCAGCCAAAACAGTTGGCTTGCAGGACACTATTCTATCAAAGCCATCAAGTTTAATAGGTTCTGCTGGTCAGATTTGGAAGAATTAGATCTATTTGCAGCTAAGTTACCTGACTTTGGTGTTTTCTTGGACTGACTTTGGTGGTCACAAAATTTATTTTATAATTAAATAACGAGAAGGTATTTCACAAAATAAAAATAAAAAAATTGGGATCTTTCTCGTGAAGAACGCTTCATCACCACTCCGTTCGCCGAAGCCGCGACCAAAACGGTGGCGGCGAAGTGCCACCTCCGTTCTCGTGGTGATCAGAACGGCGGAGAATTGAGTGATCTGGTAAAATTACAACTCCATTGTTGAATAAGAATAGAAATCCTTTATGGGGTCAAACCAGAGGTTAAGTCTTTGTTCTCTGTTTCCAACTCCATTAACATACACATTAGTTTGAACATTGTAAGGTTCTTCTGTGGTGCCCAAAATGGCGGAGGGTGGTGGTTGTTAGGGTTTGGAAAGGGGTTGGGGTTAGGAGAGAAATTGTTGGAGAAGAAATGGGAGGTTATTATGGTAAAATTGAATATTTTTGTTATTCTAATGTGAGGGTAATAATGTAAAATTACTATTTACAATGTATTGATTATTAATTTCTGGGTGTAATACATAAAAAGTGGAGTTGTATGCATTTGTACATGACCAAAGGACAAGATAAAACTCTTTTTATTTTCAAGGGTTGAGACTGATTTGTTGTGGTGACTCAACTCTTACCCAAGAGTCACCATAGAAATCCCCAACTCTAATATAAGTAATTGAATAATTTCTGAAAAGAGGCTTCATAAAACTATTTCTAGAGAGTTATCATATTCAGATTGCATTTGAATTGATATTCACCCCATTGACAACCTTTGTTTAAAGAATATATTTTTAAATTCAATCCAGAAATTAATCGAAGTTGTACAGAAAACAAAAATGAGCAAATAAACAACTAGGTTATATTAGGGTGATTTCAGGGATATATCTCCATTGCTCGAGACAAATTAATTTGTAATCATGATCAAATGGCGAGATATTATCTAGAATCTGAAAAATGCATTTAATAATGTGTGTAGCTCAATTTATTTTTATCTGTTAAATTATGTATTCACATCTTGGACCGAAGAGTGCACAGGTTATATATCCTCCCCAGTGTAACATCTTCAGTAGAATTCAAACTTGAATTTTGTCTCTGGAGATCGCAAGTCACTACTACTTGGTCCAATCACCTTGGGTATGTGTGTAGCTCAATGTGGAGTTGTGGACTAGTTTTCATATATTGTTTTGGAAGTCAGTAGCACTACATGCTTTAATTTCACATGAAGATCTTGAGATGTACGCATTGTGCGCATGTTGGGCAACTATATTTATCCATGTTTCCATATTTGATGGGCGTTATGTCGAGTTGGGTGCATGGATCAATGAATGATTTATTAGGCATGAGTCATGTATGATCCATCCTGAAACGGGCAAGATCTCGGATTCTCGTGATAATCAATCTAGAGGTTGATCTTATTCAATATTAAATAGGTCCTGAGCTACTGGAATGTGGGGTACTATGTGAGAGTGCACCACAACTAGCTTATTTACTAGTTGAGCTCATGATCGCAAGCACTCCCTATGTGGCGTCGTGTTTGTTGATACCTCATTTGTGTTCTTCTCGTTCAACTAAGCTTAATTAGGTCGCACCTCGATCTAGATTTAGGTTTTGCCATCACCTACATTGGGTATTGAAATCTATTCCCTTCCTTCACATATATGTAGAAGAAAAAAAAAACAAATTTGGGATATCCAAGTGTATTTCTCAAACCTTTTAACCATTACTTAAATTTTAAAATGATTCACTAATAATTTGATGTTACGAAATTATTACCATTTACCAAGGAGTGTTATTTAAGGACTGTTTGTAATTAGCGCAAATGTCATTGTGTGTGGGGCACTTGGACCTGTTGGCAGTAGTTTACGTGATGCGGAGTACTTTTTTTGATAAGGAAAACCAGAAACGAAGGGGTATATTTGTCATGAGACATTTTGGCTGGTGCGTACTGCGCACAGGGTCTATAATAGAAATTGTATGCCGTTAAAGGACAGGAGGCACACAAATTCCTCTCTTTAGGTTGGTCTTTCGAGTTTTTCCCGCCTTTTTGTTCATTCCTCTCGATCGGCGAATCATTCATTCACTTCATCTCTACGCAGTTCCCTCCAAAACGATCTAGGGATTCCATTATTTTTTGTACAAGTGAACTCCAGAAAATTAATCTGCACATCTTGTATCAGAATCGCGCGACAATTGTGGATTTCAGCTCGTTACTGTAAGAAACAAAGTCTCCATCTCACGATTTTTCGAAAATTGTTGTTTTGAATGTGGATGAGCATTTTATATTTGATTAAGAGTTTGATTTGATAGACTTCGTGATTTTTTCTTTCATTCATTATCGCGAATTGATTTTGTGTCTGTCTACTCGAAGCTCCTCTTCACTATTACTGCAGTCAAGATTTTGGGAAAGAATTCTAGATCTGAAAGTGATTTCCGTAGCCTAGGGTGCTTATATTTCAATGTTTTAGGGGTTAATTTTTGTTATTCTCTCTGTCGAGATAGTTAATTTTAACTATTTGTGCAAACTCACATGCAACCGCACCCACTCACAAGCTTTTGCACAAGCACCGGATCTCCATGTAGTGCATTTACACCTGTTCATATGTAGTCAACTAAATCTCTACTATTTTTTGGTATCGAATAATTTCTACTTACCTAGGGTCATTTTTACTTTCCTTCAAACATTATCAGGTAGCTGATTTTCAAATTTCCGTCAACTCTTACTGTAGGCCCAGCAAATTATGATGAAGCTGTGAAAATGGATACTACTAATCCACAAGAGGTGAGAAAATACATGCCCACTCTTTATCCCCATCCAACATAGATTCATATTTTGTATCGGGAACTTTGTATCTTAACCATTTCAACATGAAATTTAGGTTGGTTTCACCTGAATGTTTGTTTACGAAGTCTGCTCATATTAGCTGTTTTATAAGTATTTCATGTAATTTTGAGAGTTTATGGAGGTGGATACCTGATTGAGTTTCAATTGTTCACAATGATAGGACTGTCTGAGTCAGCGCCGGAGTTTTGGCAGCAATTACCAAGGTTGCAGTCAATCCAGGAAGATCTCTATAGGAGTTCTGGTGGATTCTATTGTCAACTCCCAAACAAAAAGTATCAAAGAAGCAGTGCTGCAAACTGCAGAAAATGGAACTTCTAGGAACGGGAATAGTCTCAAAGATCGTGAAGGACATACTCCACTTCTGGAGAAACAAGTGACAGTTTCACCAAAGGATGCCTCCCCTTGGGTTTCTACTAGACCCTTCACCCCAAAGATAACCTCCTCGGTGGCAGTTCATGATGCAGAACACACTCAGAGATTTCCCGCAAAAGCACTTCCTAGATCAAAGCTATCAAAGAAAGCATCTGCAGCCCATTCTGTTAAGTATTTTGCTGGTAAGACATCTGACTTAGCATTTGATGATGGCAGACAGAAGAATTCTGATAAGCCTACTCATGGCGTGGAGGCTGGGAACTTAAATAATTCAGTGCATGTAGAGAATCTGGGATTTTCAACTGAATCCGGGGTTCTTCGAGGAAAAGAACAGGGAAAGGATAAAAATAGGAAAACAGAAACAGGGGGAAGTGAAACTTTGAGAATTAAGCTCTGGGAGATCTTAGGAGACGTTTCTTCACCAAAAAACCAATGTTTTGGCTCTCAACTTGTCGAGTTGCATCCAAATCAAGAGAGGGCTGAAAAGCATACTCCTACTGGAATGAGAAGCCCAGATTCAGACACAATTGAAAGTGATTCTGAAAGGGTATATCGTAGTTCCAGAAGACCACTCACTCGTTCTTTCTCCAGAAAGAAAGCTTCCACTCGAAAGGTAAATAACAATTTTGAAACCACAAAACCAACTAGCCACCAGAAAGAATGTCAACAAATGAGTATATTCTCATTCGGAAGAGATTGGCCTGGAAGATTACATGGTAGCACCACTGATGGTCATTTTAAGAGAAAGAAGATTGAGAGAGAGAGTTCAGGAGTGGAGAAGCGTCAGGGTCGTAAATATGAAAATGCAGAGGAGAGGCAACAATCAGAAAGAAAGAGCATAACAAAATCAGCTGTTGAGAAATCAATATTTCAAGGAAATAAACTTGATAATGCTAACAGTTCCCGCGAGAAGATGAGCGATGTAATTGTTGAGCCAAAAGGTGAAACGAAGAAAAAGAAAACCATCCAGTCTTCTCCTACTTTGATGAATGAGCAGCCGACGGATGTTGAGAAGCCAAGGGATGTTGAAATTCCAAAGGTGAAGGATCAGCAAGAAGACATAGTTGTTTCTTTCTTAAAACGCAAAAGGGGTTCCATAAATGATACAGTGAGCCCCACTTTTGAGATTAAGTCACCCATAGTCATAGAGTATCCTTCTCCTCACTGTTTACTCAAAAGTAAGCAGGGAAAACATCGTGATCAGAGTCCTGCTGATAATACAATTAATACAGTAGGCATCCGAAGCTTCAAGAATTTATTGAGTTCAAAGCCAGTTAAATGCATATCAAACATGCAAATGCAATCATCTGTATCCTTAATATTTTGCGGATCAATAATCAAGTGCCACGTCTTTATTCTCTTTATTACATGGTTTATACCTTTTGCCCTTCCTTATTATATATAAAGGATGATGAAGGAGAACAAAAGGATTGCTTCCTTATGAAATCAAGCTTTATGATGGAAGAAGATAGAGCAAACAGACTGCCTAAATTGCCTACTGATATGAGAGTTTCTGAGAGTTCTGCATATGATTCACATATTAAAGGTAACAATAAACCTCGAATTAGTATTACCAATGCATGCATCTACTCTTGCTCCATTAATTTCCTTAACTACCTTTAGAAGGGAAACTCACTCCGATACAATTTCCTCCCAACTAAGATAATACAATTTCCTCCCAAGTAGAATAAAATGGTTGCACTCCAACAGGACACCTATCAATTTTCATCATACCACCTGATAATTTGACTTATTATGCTTCGACATAAGTTCCTTGTGGTGAATTCTTGTTTAGACTTGAGGATAGGCTATAATTTCATTAGGGTACAAGGTTGATAAAGTGTATAAAAGTTTTTTATCAGTAGGAAAGGAAAAAATTCACAAACTTTACTGGTTCATAAACTATCCCCAAGTGACAATAATTTATTTTACTTGCTTGAATGGGAATGTAAACAAAATTGAAATTATGTAATTTGGAATGTAAGTTCTTGATCCTGATTCTTGAGCAAGTACTGCATGTTGACTTCTGTTTGTTTTTGGTGTTTATTAATTTGTTTTTATTGCATAATCTAGAGAAATCTTAGTCTATTGTGTTACTGTAATATCTATATTATGTAAAATAATGTCATAGATAAGTAGAATTTTAGATGGCTTTGCCGAATTAAACTACATTTCTCTACCATTATGACTCCTGGTTTAGATGTGGCTAGTTTTATAAAATACTCCGTGAATGAAAACACTACAGTATATTCATGTTTTATCTAAAACAAATACTGTCTATTTGTTCACAAACTTTCTTCTCAATAGAACGTTCAAAAACGCATCTGCTAAAGATAGCAGATGTTGCCCAATAATTTGGATGATATGAGTTAGGTTGTTTAACTTTGGTAGTAAGCTCCAATGTACAAATAATCAGAGACTTTCTTCTTTTGTGTGGAACATGTTAATTCAGGCTATTGATATGCAGGTTGCACAGAATCAGAGCCATTGTCTCCGGAAAGTTGTGTTGCTGAGAAGTTTCTACAAAGCCCCAATAAAAGTCTGTGCAAGGAAAAACCTATTGTAATGACTGGCTGTAGTCCTATTTCAGAGTCATCCAAAGGTTCATCAGTGCTAATATAATATGCTCCTCTTACAGTAATCTTCTTGGTCATATCTCAAAATTAGATTTCTTGTCACATTTGTAATTTTCTTTGTCATCTGCACAAATTAACAGGAGTTGAAGAGAGTGATGAACTTCAAATGTACTTACAACAGAATCATGATGATGGACTGGCTAGGTATTGTTTCTAATGAGCAGAAAAGAAACAAATTTAGAAAATATAAGTATTACCAACCTTTTCTTTTCCTTTCTCAAAATTTCAGTGCTGTAGCGCTATTTACTGTGGCTTTAGATCGTGTTAAAACCAAGCTGAAGTCCATGACTAACATAAAATCTGCTGAAATTTTGCGGGCTGCTGCTGAGGAAATATTTTTGCAATCGCGGAATATTGAATCCCAGATCAAAATAGATATGTAAGTGTTATATAGGCCTGAATATTCAAAGAGTCCACCTCTTGATCATGATTCTGGTATTTCAGGGATAAGCTGACCTCTCATAGTAAATCACAAAGGAAACGGCTGGAAACTAGATTTCAAGGTGCGTGTTAACTCAGCTTGACACTCAATTGAGTTTGTCTTCTTAGACCAAACCATAACATTTTAGACACGTCCTCTACAAGCTTAATAATTATTGTGCTTGCTTGTAATGGCTTGATCAGGTATGTCCACACCTTTCGACCTTTAGGCTTGCTTGTATGAAATCATTCCTTTAGCCATCTGACTGGATGTCAGTTTTATACACTCAAATTTCTGCTCATTAGCGCTGTCAGGTGGCATCAGATTTGCTAGTCCTGTCTGCTCTTTTCTTATCATGTTTTTACTATCTAAGTTTTTTATTAGTTAAAAGAATAAAGGAAATGAAAAATGGTAAACAAAATTTTATAAGATTTTTTGTTGTGCTTAGGTTTTTCAAGAACAGGAAATAAGATTAATAATATAGTTTTTTTACAAAAGTGTTATTTAGTGGACTTTTCAGGATAATTGGCTAAAATAGAAGATATATGTGGTTCATGATTTGGCCTCTACAAAACACATTACAGCTTAATAACCTTGATAGAATTTGTCAGGTCTGTCCAAGCAAGCTGGTAACATCTTAGGTTGATGAGCCCACCATGGTGCTAGTGATCAATGCTTGAAGCATGTTTATGCACACATCACAATTTGGTTCAAATGCCTCTTGCCCAACCAGCACTAACTCAGAAAAAAGTCTGAAAACCAAAAATAATATTCCATCTGTCACTTTTGTTCCTTTCACATTTTCCACGGAGTTTTAGGTCAGAGTTAAAATGGAACTTTTGACACTTATGCCCGCAAAAGTAGTGGTTAAGAAAATATTAGTGTCAAATTATTATTTTATGTGAGAGGTTATAGTTTGGAGAAAAAATACTCTATTGTAGGAAAGTGAGTGTTGTTTTAGGACATCCCAAAAAGGAAATAGGAGTAAAAAAATTGGGATAGAGGGAGTATTCATCTTCTATTCAAATCAATTACTGTTTGATACCTAATATTTCTAATTTATGGGCCTTTATTTGAAAAATCAAGCACATAATTTTCTTCTGAATATCTATGCTGACGTTTTATGAATGCATCTGTCCTGCAGAACAACAGGAACAGCTGCTTGGAATATATAAAAAGTTCAAAGAACAGGTTGATCAGCACCTTGATGATTTTGGCAACGTCATTGAGGGTCTAGAAGATCATGAGATCAAGCTTAAAGTAACTGTGGAAAAACAAAGTAATACAATAGTAAACTTTTCTGAAACATATTTTCTAGTTACATTCATTTTGCATAATAAAAAAGTTTACTTTTCTGAAACATCTTTTCTAGTTACAATCATATATAAATTTGCGTACGAAGTTCCTCGAGCATCAGTTGACAAAATCAGACGTCTGATTATTTGAAGGTTTATATATTTGCAAAATATTGATTTTAAGCTATCAGATACAATTACAGCATTCACCTACAGCTTAACCTCTGAGTAAATGTTGTTATTACCTTAATTAAATGTTCTTAAGATTTGCCTTAATTGACTTGAATGAAGATATCAAAGATGCTCTTCCGCTACATTTTCTTTTTGAAGAGAAAGGCTATACACAACTATTACATCTGTTTAATGTTAGCTGCAGCAGTACCTTCTGTGCAACAATCAGAGGAACATATGTCATTTAATCACGTAATAATTTCTTTGCTGAATTCTGACAAATCCTGATCTATATAGATTTTTAATTCTGATCATAGGAGAAACCCACAAAAAGCTTCTCTCACAACTGGAGCAAGCAATTAAGGTTCAACTCAATGACGCTGAAAGCAGGATAACAGCAATCCAGGAAGTAAGTTTGTTACTTTTATAATTCAAAAAAAGAATTACGATTCATGCATCCAGAATTTAGATTGGTTGAATCTGTGTTGTATATCAATTGATATCTCCCAATATACAGCACCATAATAAACTCAGCATGATAAATAGTCAAATACTAGAATAGTGGTTTTGATTCTCCATATGCTTGTACTTGTCAGAAGGAGAAGCTGGAATTGTATCTTTTAGTTTTAAGTGTCACACGTCAAGCAAAAATTTGAGAAAAATGAATTTTCTGGACCTGAGTTGGAAATACCTTTTTTCTTCATCAATTTCAAAAATAGTTATTAATTTTGACGGTAGGATCTCAAGGTTCAAATGGCTGCTTAATGTTATTGGTATGCTTGCCTTAGATTTCCATAGATATGACTGTGTGAACAAATTAGTCTTCACGTACCAAAGGGTATTCTTAAATGTTACCATCTTTGGATTAGAACGTGTCATTAGAAAGCTTTAAGCATTTGTTGCAAGTTGTGCATTCCTTGAAAACATAACTTGCAACTTATAGTGCATGATATTGCTTTTTTATTTTGCAGTTGGCTGGTGAGAAGATGCTTCAATTGAAACTTGTGGTAGCCGAGTGTTTAAAATATGGAGCATTTGGTTGACTTAGTTTACTTACTGTCATGGATAAGGTGGTATGAAATCTCAATGATGGTGAGCACTCACTCATTCTTTGTGCAGCTTAATTAGGTCATATTCATATAGTTGGTGAAAAGATTACTTCAGACAAATACATCATTACAATACAAATCAAACTTTATATTTTAATTTACTTATTCTCTGAAATGACTTAATGTGTAGACAAGGATTACTGAATGGTTCTCTGTTTACCCTCGTAGAAAACCTTTGGTGAAGTATGTAGTGTGGGTGTTATTGCTTTGTATATTTACTGGAAGTGTATGTTTCAGTTCTGGGATAAACAACCATGGATCTTTTTGCCTTGATATGTTATCTATTGAATATGTTAATTTTGTAGCAGTATACTGAAGTAGGCATGCATGCTGTATGCAAACTACAACTTGGCGAAATTTGAAAAGAATTTGTATGTAGCTAGAGATGAGGATTTTTACAGCTAAATAATACACGAAATCTGTGCCTTGTATCTATGACAAAGATTATTTATAATCAAGTAATAGAGTGTACTTAAAAATGAAACATTAATAAGTGGTCAGGATGCATAGATGGAGAGTTGGATAAATGAATCTTACCGTTCTTAAACATTCATAGATCAAATGTTCTGTGTAGTCTCCTTAGTTTCGTTTAATTATATAAAAACTTATTACAATTAGGATCAGTCTGCTTGATAACGATGCTTTATGTGTTCAAAATTGTTTGGTTCTCTTCTGCTTATGATCTGGTCAGTTCCCTTTACGAAATCATTCATTCACTTTAGCAGAAACACCAATCTAGTCCAAAGAAGTTCTATTAAATCAATTTGTCCTACCACTCTGTAAATCTCAAACTAAGAGAGAATCCTTCAATGATCTTATCAAAACATAATGGGTAGAAAGCCAAAACCTTGTCATTAGCAGGTTGGAGTACATTTATCAAATCTGTTTCCCCTAGAACATGAACTGTGCCCTCGTTGCTAAATTAGGGCGGAAGGTCTGTAACGAGGATAAACTGTGGATTCAAATTCTCAAATCCCAATATATCAGACCTTCTCCCCTTCTTAAAATTGTGAACACCCCCAAAAGGCCAAACCTACCTCTCAGATTTGGAAAGATATCGTTAAGTGCAAAAACCTTCTTAAAGTTGTGTTGCAAAGTGACTCCAATCTAAGACATTAATATGTAGTCTGATCCAAAATTTCACTCCATCAGTTCCCAACTCTCCCCTCAACCTGTTTCGGTTCGAGATTGTCAAATATCTTTTGATCCATCACTGTCTTATGGAACATTTCCGCTCACCACCTTCTTTTTCCTTCCGACATCATCCAATCTATCTTGCAAATTAACATTTCTCTTTTAGAGGAACCTAAAAAACTCTTATGGGGAAATAAATACTCAGTCAAAGGTGTTATCTTTCTGACCAAAATCATAGATTCATTATGTTGACCGCAAACTTAAGGGTTGTTGTGGAATGTGAAGATTCATGAAAGACACAAAATTGTCCTTTGGAGAATCATTTGGAATGTGTTTGCTTAATAGATGTAAATTCTCTTTTTGTTATTGTTCCAACTGAATGCTTGCTTTATTGGACGGCTTAATATCATTGTTGCCATTAACATATTGGCTCAACAACTGATTCACCATTTTGGAGGATAGAAAACTTCATTCTATAAAGCAAGAGATTTTCATGCTTGTAACCCACACTTGAATATCGGGCTAAAAGCATAAAACCCATATGATGAGGGAAACTTGCACGGAGCCCCACCTAGTAAATTTTATTGCGTAAAATTCCCTTATGAAATTAAAGAGTTTGCACGAAGTCTCTTTTCCATTCAAAAGTTGTCAAGAATTAGACACATGTGTCTCACACTCTTGTGTTTGTGAGATTGAAATTTAATCCCCATTAATTAAACTTATAGAATTACTAAAACAGACCTAATTTTTTTTAATTAAAAGATTATTTTCTTCCATTGTGTTCCTAAGTCCCCACTTTATTTTAAACATTTGATTATAAAATGAGATTTATGCTATAAAAATATTATTATTATGTTTAAAATGAGTCCCATCTTCTTAATAAAGATTATTTTCGCATTCGCTATATGAATAATATAACATAATTTTTTAATAAATATATATTATTCTATAAAATAAGGAATAATGATTTCTTCAGGATTTATCTTCTTCCGTGTTTTCGAGTTTATAAGGGCACATCAAGACATTACTATCATTTTGATGGTTGAAAGTTAAAAAAAAAAATAAGACCATCGTTTCCAACAGCTCTCTTAAATTTTGGTTTTTTATTTTAAAATTTAAAAGGTGAACAGTGTTATACATTCCCACTTTTTCTCTGCACTCCAACATCTAGTTTATATTTTAAGATTTTCACTTTATATTTCTTCAGTAAAGTACAAAAGTAGTGTACTTTCCAACATATAATAATTTTTTTCACTTGAGAGTTTCATAAAATTTAAGAGGTCCTTTGGAGCTCAATTTTTTGAAAAAACTTATAAATCTTCTTATAATTTGAGTTATAAAAGTTTCCTTGGAGATGGCCTAATGGAGCCATCAAATGAGACATCATTTTGATGTCAACAACGCATTGCCATTAAATATAGAGACAATGGAGCTTGACATAAAAATTCTGTGAGAAAAATTTCAACCTCCAATCGCTAGTTCAACAATCAACTTTTTTGAATAAAAATAGCCGTGGCTAGTTCTATATAAATTGGATTGATATATTTAACGAAAATATTCCAATTACAAGAAAATTGATTTGAAATTAAAAAAGTTACAAGAACTATTTGTGAGTTGAAACAATTGAATAAGAAGTTTAAATTTGTAAATAATTAAATTTGTCTCGTTTTATATTTTATTGCACTTTTTTAAATGAGTTTAGTTTAATTTTTGTTTCAAGTTGATTTCATTATATTAATTTTAAAATTGACGATTCATGTTGGTGGCTACATTGGAATAAAAAACTTTTACGAGGGCAAAACACTTGCCCTTGGTGAATTGCACTAAAGTATCTCACTGTACCGGTAAATTGAATTTGAATCTCGTGAAAGGGGGATTTAAGGGGATTTAAGGGTTTGAGGAAGTGAATAGAAGAATGAAGGGCAATAAGAATTTTCGGAAACGAAGTATAACAGCAGATGTCGAAGACGAAGATTCCGATCACGAGAAAAGGTGTTTCCCTTATCCTTTTCCTTATCATTATTTCTGCTTATATATGCAATCCAATTACTGACAAAATTAGGGTTCCTCCTAATTGAATAAGATTGGCTTTAGCCCTAGAGGAGGTAAAATTCCTCCAGAGACAGAGGGAGAAGAAGTCCGGAATACCTGCTTTACCAACCCCTTCGACGGCGCCGTCGGGGGGCAACGGCAACAGCAACATCAACAATGGTGGTTTGGTTCGAAAAGCTAATGATAAGAGCGAAGGGGATGCAGAAAAGGACGAATTGGTTTTGCAGGACACTTTTGCTCAAGAAACTGCTGTCATGGTTGAGGACCCCAATATGTACGGTCTATAATCATCTTCCTTATTTATTCTTCTAATTGACCTTTGATTTTCTGTAAATATTATAAGCTCTTGTAAATTTCAATGTTCTCTCGAATACTCTGTCTTTCTACAGAGGAGACACTTAAAACAGGCTATGGATCTGGTATTTGTAGAATGATATTGTTTGGAATAATTGGAATTTTTACCAAATATGTTTGTTGGCATAGATTTTCACTTCTGGATAGAAGAATATGATTTGGTTTGCTAAATTACTAGGTTGTGCTTTTTAAATGCATTGAAATGAGAAATTGTAACCTATATGTTGCATTCGTCATAAAAGTTATTTAGAGTAGTTAGGGCATCTCCAACAGCTCTCTTAAATTTCAGCTTCTTATTCGAAAATATAAGTAATGAACAATGTTATACACTTCCACTTTTTACTCTGCACTCCAACAACTAGTTTATATTTTAAGAGACTACTTTTTAACAACCACACCACTTCACTCCATCTAGTTTATATTTTAACAAATTACTTTTAATTATTATTTTATGTAAATAATAATAATACATTTATAATACTTATTGATTTAATTTCATAATACAAAATATATATTTTTTAAAAATATTAATTTTTATTATTTGGAAATAATATTTTAATGTTTTGCAGGAAAGTACGGCAAATAATTGCATATACACTTTGCTTTTGGCCTTGGGTATTTGGCCATCCAAACTCAATTTTTTTTTACAACCCATAAATTATACAATAGCTCTTGGAGAATTTAAGTTTTACATAGCTCTTGAAGATGCTCTTAATCATAGTCGAAGCTCTCAAGTGTAGCAGTTTCATGGCTTGCAAGTTGTTGAAGAGGAGAAATTATTTGATACATTTGGTAAAAGAGATCAAATTCTCTGCATTCACTTTCATCATTAGAAAGAGTTATATAGTATAAAAGTGTAGGTGATTTTATATTTAGGCCTCCTGTAGGAAGAACAAGAAATGCATGTAGGTAGTACTGAGAAAATTGACAGTTTTCTGGAAGAAAAAGGAACTAATCTTCATAGTTTCATTAACCAATATTGTAGTTGTGTAAGCCAGTGCGCATGTTTGCTAATGTTCTAAAATCTGGTGAGCAGGTTGAGATATGTTGAGCAAGAATTGGCAAAGAAAAGGGGAAAGAATATTGATGAAGAAAATCAAGTTGAAAATGAGGTTAAACGCGCAGAGGATGAACTATACAAAATTCCAGAGCATCTGAAGGTGAGCGTGGCACATATTTTTATTACTTAGAATTTTTCAAATGCACATATGCTAACCAGTGCAGAAGGTTCTAGGATAATTACTTTTGCCTTTGGGTTAATAGAGAACAATCTTTGCACTTTAAGTCTAGGTTTCTTTACTGAAGAATGAATGACATTCATAGGCTCCTTTCAGTCAGATTTTTATATGACGAGAATTTACCTGTAGCACACACCATTAATATTTATGTGTGATCAACTCTAAAGCTTGCTTGGTCTGCAAAAATCTAGACAGTTTTAGAAAGACTTAAATTATCTCCCTGTCCATGACTAATTGAAGTAACTTTATCAGTCCAAAGAAATTTTTGATGCACAAATTTTCTTTTTATAGATAACTCTTCCTAACCATCAGAATGAAATCATGCATAAAAAAAATTTAATTGATAAAAATGGAATTTATGAATCAATGGCGACACTTAATATTCAGGTTAGGATTTAATTGGAGCAAAAAATTTATCATGGACAAGGAATTTGAGTTTTTACTAGAACCAATATAGGAGAGATTTCAGATATGATTGAGTTTGAACACTTAACTCATCGCAGCTGGGAATATTGTAACTTAAAAATTAGAAGTTTATTTGACTTATGGTTTGTGTCATAGAGTACCTTGATTTGAATAATCTAAATGTCATCAACGGTAATAGTTGTGTTGTCTATATACTAGCTGCAGAATTTTGGCCCCTTGTTATGGCCGGATAAAGCAGAAAGTCTAGGGATGAGGATTATATTATAAGTTCTACTCTATGTTTCTCAGGTGAAGAGGCGAAGCTCAGAAGAAAGCTCCACTCAGTGGACTACAGGGATTGCCGAAATTCAGCTTCCCATAGAGTAAGTATGCTTATTTATTTTGTAGCTAGTAATTTATCTTGCAATCTCTTGCTATAAATTGGAAGTAAAGAAAATGAAGACGACCATAAACCACCAAGAAAGCTTCCCTTCGTGGTCATTTTCCAATACTATCAATTCATCCATGTGATATAAATATTCAAACAATTATTATACCTTTTCCTTTCTCTACAAAGAGATGTATCAATCTTCTTTGATTAGAGGAATCTCTAGTTTCACGAAAACGTTTATTTTTTTTTGTTGGAAGTTCTCCGACGTTACGTTCTAACATAGTGTTTTTTATTTTATGATTGATCAAGTATTTATAATTGATGTACTAAAAAGGACAGTAGAAACGGAAAACGGGGATGTAATAAACTTTGAATCATTTGATTGTTGAAGGTGGAGTTGTAGCTTATATTGTAAATGGTGTGCAGATATAAATTAAGAAATATTGAGGAAACCGAGGCTGCAAAAAAGCTCTTACAGGAGAAGAGGCTTGCGGGCCGTGCGAAAACAGATTCAGGCATTCCCTCAAGTTTCAGTGCCGATTTTTCCCAACGTGGCAAGGACTATGCAGAGAAACTTAGAAAAGGTACTAACTACGAGTTGATTGCTTGATTGATTGGCTGTAATCTAGACAATTATTTATTTATTTACTCTATATATATCATGTTAGTAATAAAACTAAAAAATGAAAAATGTATATATTTAATTTTCAGATCAACCTGAGGTTAAACACAAGGATAAAGGTGGTGGAGATGGTAAAGGTGTGGAATCTAGACACCATCAAGATTCAGTTTCAGATGGTGCAGTTCGAAGGCAAGCTGCAACAGATGAGATCATGCTGGACCGCTTTCGGAAACGAGAGAGACAGCGTGTTGTAAGGAGATAAATAGATTAAAGGCCAGAATTTTTGGCCTAGGATGATAGCTGTGTATTTTTGGAGTACATTTTAGTCTTGTTTGTTTCCCTTAAAATGAAACTATTGCTTGCTTTTCCTTTGCAAAGCCATCAAATTCACATTAACGCCCGTCTTTTAACCATAAACTTAATTGATGTCATTTGTTGTAGGGGAAGGTCTTCCTTTCAAATAATCCGCAAGTTTGTCTTTTTTGTTTTTTAGATGGTAAATACATAGTTACATTATTATTACATCAAAATTTATTCAGTTACATTATCATTATATCTTAAATCATTCAACAAATTACAAATAATAACTAACAACAATACTAATTAGGAAAAAACTCAGGGAATTGATAAATGTAATACTCTGAATTTTGTTCCTAATGATTTTGGTAAATGTATTACTTTGATTTTTGACTTGGGCGTCTAGTGCAAAAATTATTCAAACAATCTCAACAAGCAACGCCAAACACTTCTCTCTGTTGATTAGGTTAATAATGGGATGTCTTAAACAAGTATTCCTTCAATTTTTTCGTGGCATTATTTGGATTAATTAAGTTGACGATCTTAATCTTAATTTGTCTGTGTGATTTGCATACGATTGAATTTTCGGCAAGACAATGTGATAATTTGAAGTGGGTTTTTCTTTTTTTCTCTGTTTTTCTTTTTTGAGATAATTTGAAGAGGGTTAAGTGAACCATTTATTAAGAACATAGGTAGTCCATAGAGGACGTGTCTTTCTTCATTCAAAGTTCAAACTAAGATTTAAAATGTTTTATTTAAAAGATATCAAATTTGAAACATTTCAAGTACATTGGCATCTTGTTCGTATTCATGTTTGAAGGTTTTGGAATTTTGAAGTGTATAATAATATTGAGACATGTTTCGTGTAAAACATAAAAGGTTCTGTCTAAAATGAGATTTTGAAGGATGAAGAGCACATGTGCATTTATCTTGGTGACACATGTCTTCTTAAAATTTAACTTTAAATAATGTATTTTCTTAAAGACAAATTTCCCATTTTTAATGAGTGAATTCAAAAACACCCCTTGTGTTTTGCCTAATTATAAAAAATTATCTATGTTATTTTTATTAGCAAAAAAAGCTTGTACTATTTTTTACTAACAAAAAAAACCCCTCTCAAATCGAAATGACAATTTTACCCCACCAAAGAATGCAAAAACATCCCTATTACCTAAAAGATCTTCAATAACCCTTGTAACTTTAAAAATTGGGAATACCCCCCCTCCCCCACCCCACCTTTTTTTTTTGAAAAAATTGACAAAAACCTCTATATGATTTATGAATCCCATTTCAAAAAATTGACAAAAATCTTATCCCCCATAGTTACATGTTTTGGCACTTTACCACCCATATGTACAAAATAAACACTTTACCCTCTAAAAAAATAAAATTAGTTGCACTTTACCCCCTTAAATGATTTTATGCAATTTTTGTTTGACGGAAATGTAGATGTGCCCCTCACATGAATTTTCAAAGGGTAAATTAGTCACATCACTTCTTACTTGTCCAAATACTTGACTCATGTCTTGCGAAACGAAAATCTGAAGTAAAGTAGAAAAATATTTTATTTGTAAAGAGAGAGGGGAAAATGCGCGTCAGTGAAACATTTGGGCGAAAAATCGATGTTGGGACTAATTTACTTTTAAAATACACAAGTGCGACGCATATCTATGTTTTTCGGTGATAGGAATTGGCTTAAAATCATTTGAGGGGGAAAGTGCAACTGATTTTATACGTGCTTATTTTATACTTTTGGGTGGTAAAGTTCAAAATATGAAACTTTGAGAGGGGATGTAAAGTGCATTTCCCCTAAAAATATTTCAAATGATTTTATATTGATAGTCTTAATTGTCCATTCGTTTAAAATTTTGATTACTTGAGAGATTTTTTCGTATAAAATTTTGATTACTTGAGAGCTTTTTTTTGGAATAATTAAGAGATTGTTTTTTGGGAAAGAGATGAAATTAATTAGAGATTAGGGATAAATTTTTAAACATATTAATTAAAGGGTAATATAACATATGTTTATTTTTTCTAAATGTTCGATGCCATATCATCATTGGACATTTAGTTCAGATTTGTTGTTGACTTTTTTTTTTTTTTTTTTTGTGTCATGTATATCTCTGTTCCATAAAATTTTATTTTAGAAAGGCCCAACATAAAATATAAAACTTTGTTAGTTTTGATTATATGTTATCAAGATTTTTCTGAAGATTAAATAAATATTTCACTATCAATTTTTTTTTTCACAATTTCTAAAATAAAAGGCATTGTCATTAGCTTCCTTTTAACCGCTATTGAAAACACACACATTACAAATGGTTCTCAAAAAAAAAAAAAAAAAAAAAAAAAATTACAAATCAGAAGCATTCACTCAAAAAAAAGAAAAAAAAAATCCTTCATCGGTGACAGTTTTTTTTTTAGTCCTTTAACTTTTATAGAGACGCAAAAGTGTGACATATATAGTTTTGACAAGCAATTTATATCTTTTATGTTTTATGCAATTATAATTCTCTTACACACATGATCGGCCCAAGACTATCAAGAGCCCTATGTCATAAAATAAATATGTATAAAAAATAAATTTTCATTTTTTTTAAGATATCAGTTAAATGTTGATATTTTTAGTTATGCTAATGTATTTTTTATATTTTACTTAGTTTTTCTTGAGACATAATATATTATAATTTTATTAATTTTAAATTTGAAAAATTTCTTTCTACGGAAATAACTTTTATAATATGTGAATATTATTACATAATAAATGCATGTTTCTAGAGTGTGTATTTTAGTTTGTCAAGATCAATAAATAATTCTAATTTATGGATCAATTTTATATTACTCATAAAATAATATTACAAAAGAGGCTCATTAGTCAAAGCAAATAAATATCTTAGCTTAAACTTGAAAATCAACCAAGATATTCAACTCGAACGCGGTCGCTTTTTTTTTTTTAATTCAATTATTTTTCATATTAATGCAATATCTCTTACATATATACGTTTAATAACTTTTGAATATCAATTCAAGCTCGATTTATAAGATAAGAATTAGCAAAATTTATGAGAAATATCAAGCTAATCGATCGACTTGTTTTAATTTCTATCAAATATCGTTTGTGTACCGTTAATTGATCGAAATACAAAGTTCAAAAATAATCTCAAGCTAGATAAAGAATCAAACTTGAACAATATATACTATTATACTCGTTTATATCTTCAGTTATGTTATATAATGTATTGAAAAATAAATTACAAAAAATAAATTACATATCCATATACTTAAATAAAATGATTAAAACACTATCACATTTATAAAATTTGGGCACCCTTCGAATCAAGGGGCCCTAGGCAGCCGCTTGGTTTCTCATGCCTTAAGGCCTGCCATGCTTACCCGCAATTTTAACCTAAAAATTACCACGATTTCTAGGGGAACGAAGAAAAGGAGAAAAATTATAAATTCCCTGCCTCAATAATCAGTACATGGAGGAAGAAATGGAAGTATGGTATTAATTTTCCTCCAACTTAAGCTGATTTGGCAAGTGACGTGGCAAGTTATGATTAGATGACAACCATTTGGACAAACTCTTCTGTGTTATTTTTATTAGCAAAAAAATCTTGTATTCGATATTTTATTAGCTCACTACACCTATTATTGTTAAATTTTAGGTGAATTGTATTAATGCATTCTATGGTGAGGGTATAACTGTCTTTTTCCTGCAAAATATGTACTCAAGTTTGGTATGAGTTTTTGCTAATGAAAAAATACTCTATAGGAGGGAGTTTTGCTTTTAAAAATAATATTTTTTGCCAATTAGGCAAAATATAAGGAGTATTTTTGCATTTCAATCAAATGTTTTTGAGTTGATTTTAAAAATGGCCAAATGAGAAGTTTAATTTTAAAAAATGACCTTAGAAAGTTTGAAATTCTACAAAATGACTTTCCTTTTAATTAATTAGTTAATAGATTATCAACCCCCACTTCAATTTCTGAAATTTTAAAATTCAACAATTTTTCTCCCAAAATCCTAAAATCCATTTTGCTCAAAATCAAAGAGGAAGAAGAATATAACAAGATTATCAACAAAAATGTTAGTATTTAGTCTCCTATAACATTGGGTCTTTATTCTAAGTCATTTGGTAAGCAACTCGTAGTAGAAAAAATGATGAAAATTTGAAATCCTGTCGTTGGGCACCAGAACTGTGCTCGGGCTCCTGGAGATGGTTACCTAAGCACCCAAGAACATTCTTGGGATGTTCTTGGGTGCTTGGTCAAGCTTGGGCGTCTGAGTCTCAAGCGCCCAGAACAATGCTTTTTTTAATTATTTTTTTTAATTATAATTTGAGTTGTTTATTTGTAGGTATGTCTCAAATTCTTGTGACTTTAAAGTATGTCGGTGAGTGGAAGTTAACATACAACAATTGGGTTTGGGATGCTGATAATAAATGTGTTGATTACTATATGGTGGATCGGGCGACGATTTTGTTTGAGGAATTATATAACACTATTTATGAAAACTCAGAGCAAAGAAATGTCGCCAACGATTCAAGAACTTGGAGCAATCTTAGGTTGATGTTTATTAAACAATATTTATTGTGTATTGAACAATATTCGTTGTACTATTTGTTGTTAAATGAACATTTTCTTTGTTTTAACAATAGTAAAATTGGTTTGTATGTGTTGGATGAATAGGGGGAGGGGGGCGGGAATTGTTGTTAATTGGACAAATTTCAGGGGGTTTGGGCGCCTGGGTACAGGAGGCGCTTGGTTCCTAGGGGCACCAATCACCCCAAGGGCCCATAACGGAAAAGACTACTGGTTGGGGCATTTGGGGTGCATGGACGCTTGTTTCCCAAGCGCCCCATGCACCCCAAGCGCTCCAACCCCTGAATTTTAGTGTTTAGGGTGTAGGTCAATTAGGGCAAAATTGGGGGAAATTTGTTGAAATTAGGTCAATTAAGAATCCAAACGGAAGACTAATGAAATGTTAGTGCCCTGCAATCCAATATATTTGGCTTGTATTAGGACTGTCATGTAATGAACCTTCTTTGGTATAAATGAATTAATACGATCGTTTGTTTATAGTAAGTAAATCAAACAATGGCAACTTCATCTCTCGGAAGTTACTTAAGCGATTGGATGAAATCCTTAGATCACAATAGACTATGGGATGATTCACTTCAGTATGAATGCAATCATGAAATAGTCTCTAAGGTCGTGATCTTAAAACACGTTCCAAGTCATAGATTCCGAACGAGACGGGGTATCGAAGGAATCATAAAGACTTGTACAACTATGCATGATTCACGTGGAGTGAATTTGTAGCGTTTCATGAGCAAGGCATTTGATGCTAATGCATATGAGTAGGTGGTTCGATAGGGGATCAAACGCATCAAACGACCCGAATATAGAAACCCATTGTGGAAGCACATGACGCACATCGGTGATGTGATGTTTCTCAAGACTTATAATAGTGTACGAATTAGTCCTTTGACTTGAGGTGCTAGGGCGAATTCGGTGCACGTGAGTACGTACTTTGATTTAGGAGCCGATCACTTAGCTTGATCGTTGTGCGATTACTTTGGGTACGTATGATCGTGTACATGGATGGTTAGCATTAATATGTGATCTACCGAATCAACGTAGTATGTTGAGAGAATTTCCTATACGTTCTTAGATAATAGATTCCGAGAAACCTGTGGTCACAATTGGTGACAGATTTGGAAAGGGGTTTCCAAATTTAACAGTCACACTGGAAGTATTATCCAAAATTAGAAAATATAGTTATCGAGATAATTAGAGGTGCCGATCAATTCACATACCCTAGGTCTCGATCGGGAAATTAGTCGATAGAGGGAACGTATGTACATGGTACTTATAAGAGGTGAGGTTCACTGAGATCAATTCACCTGAAGTTGGGCCTCATGGGCTTGTGGCTAGACATCGACTATGAGATGTGGGTACTCATGAATAAATAGTAAGATTAAATCTTGAGTGGTTAATTGAAGGTGTTCAATTAATCGGAGCAATTTATAATCTCATAAATTAAATCATGAAAGTCGTGGGTCAGTGCCAATTGATGGTGAACCTTGAGGGTCACACACAATACAATTGGACTGCAACAAATCAAATAAGGAAAGTTTAATTTAATGAGTTAATTCAAAACTGAAGAATTAAAGTGTTAATTCTTAAAAGAGAAAACTAATTAATTAAAGAGTTAATTAATAAGAGAGAAATTAAATTAATTAATTGGATTAATTAATTAAATGGACTGAATTAATTAAAGGGGTTTAATTAATTAAAAGTTAATCTAGGTCCATTAGGAAACAAATAAGGCCATAAACAAACGGGCTTTAAGTTTCCTAGTTGGATTAGATCACTTCTAGGTCAAGACTTCTTATCTATATAAGGAGTTCAAGACCTTAAAAACCATAGCCCTAAGTCTACACACTAGAAGACGCCCCTCTCTCTTCCAGATCTAGATCTGGTCTTCTTCTTCTTTCTTTCTTGCTTGATATCTCTCGTATTCTAGTTCTTAGCCTGAGAATTCAAGAGAGTTGCTTCAATCCAGTTGGTGTGGATATCGCTAGAGGCACAACACATGGGGTGCTTCTCTCGAACCAAAAGTCCTGCAGATCTGAAAGAAGACCGGAGAAAAACTATAAAACCCCCTATGGATTGGTTTTATTGTTGTCAAACCCTTTCGTCTGATTAGATGAATAAAGATTGCTGTTTCGGGTTATTTAAAATTTTTAAATTCCGCTGCTTTTAGCATCTTGACGTTAGCAATAACCCAACAGTAGTATTAGAGCCTAATTCATTACTGTCATCCGAAAAAGTCTGAACATAATTTGATTGCTTTAACTGTATTGCATGTCATATTCATGTTGTTGATTCTTACTTGTTGTGGGCATATCTGATTTAGGGTAAAATTGCATAAAACGTTTTTAGGCCAATTTTGTGATTTTCAAAAATTGAAGGGTTAATATGCGATTAGCAATTTTTTGGTAAATCTGGACTGAAATTGAAATTTTTCGAATTGTGGATTTTATGGACTGAATTGTAACTTTCTGGAAATTTTTCAAATTTGGGGCTGTTTTGCAATTACTGAAAGTTTTGGGGCATTTTTGTAAATACCAAAAACTACAGGGGCCGAATTGCAAATTCAAAAATTTTCTGGAAATAAATTTCTATTTTCTGTCCTCTGCCCAATTTTTATTTTTCGGGTTGATTTGTAATTTCCGGGTATTTTACTTTGCACCCCCAAAACATGGAAAATAGGCACTATGCACCCCCAAAACTTAGATTTAGCACTTTGCACCCTCGAAATATGAAAAATACAGCACTTTGCACCCTCTTTTATTTTCAGGAAAAAAATTCATGGGCAAAATCGGTAATTCAACTATAAATCTTTGGTACTTTGTGCCCTCAAAACTTGAGAAATTGGTGATTTGCACCCCCGAAACAAAATTAGCATTTAACACTCTAGAATTAAAAACAAATCAGCAATTTGCTCCCCAGAAACACAATAAATGGGCACTTTGCACCCCGAAACACAAATTAACACTTAACACCCTCAAATAAAAAAAAAACTCAAACCCCTCGTTTATTCCGGCAAAGTTGACCATCGGGGTGAAAAAAATCTAACGCAAAATAGGTAATTCATTTTTTTCCTTAAATTTTGTAAAATACAATTATAAATACTAGAATACTTATTTCTCTCCCCATCTTTCTTTTCATCAATATACATATCCATAAATTTTGTGTTTCGGGGTGTAAAGTGCTCATTTATTGTGTTACGGGGGTGCAAGTTGCTGATTTATTCTTAATTTGAGGGTGTTAAGTGCTAATTTTATTTTAGGGGTGCAAAGTGCCAAAAATTTATAATTGAATTACCGATTTTGCCCATGAGTTTTTGCCTGAAAATAAAAGAGGGTGCAAAGTGCTGTATTTTTCATATTTTGAGGGTGCAAAGTGCTAAATCTAAGTTTCGAGGGTGCAAAGTGCCTATTTCCCATGTTTTGGGGGTGCAAAGTGCAAAAAACCCGTAATTTCCAAAAACTTCAGGGATCAAATCACAATTCCAAAAGTTGGGAGCTTAGTTGCAATTTTCAAAAGTTGAAAATTTTATTAAGTTTTTATGCCTAAAATGGTTTTGTTTATCCGAATATAGATTACCTATAATTAGTAGAGACTAAAGTAAGAATCTAGAAAATGTTTTAAAGGCGTTTAAAATAATTAAAGTAATATAGGAAACTAGTAAAAGTGTTTACTTAGTTCTTTGCTCAACGTGAATTTTTTACGTGGTTTTTGATCGAGCCGAGTCTCAACCTTAGATGTGATTGTTTTATTTTGCTTTAGATTTTTGTTGGGTCTGCGAGCCTTTATTTGAGCCATTTTGTGCTAATGTAATAGATTAAGACTTTACATTAAATAGCTTAGGATGGAGGCCATTACATGCAAGGAGGAGGCCCAATAAGGAATGAAGACCAAGTATGCTTGGTTATTAATGTAATAGCCTAGGCCCATTAAGAACCCATTAGATAGACCAATTTGGCCAACATTATTGGCTCAATGATGGCCCAAGCATAGGTGGCTCCTGATCGAAAACATATTGTGTTTGAAATGCATGCTAAGTTTATTTATTTATGTCTTAGTTATTTATTGGTTTTATTATTTGGCTTGTATGGTGATCCACGATAGAATATTAGAACGTAAATAAGATAATTCATAATTGAAACGGTGAGATCTCAAGAGAGTTTGCCTTAAACTTTCAAACCAGTAAATCCCCTATTGAATTAAATAATAAGTCATATTGGGTTAAAATAAAATGAAGTATTTATATAAATAAAAGCCTTCCATCAATATGGACTAGCGTACATTGTCTAATTATCGATTAAGGCGATCCAGAGTCTGGCACCCGACGCGAAGAAAGGGATAATACGTGAAATCTCTCGATTCTTGTTATTAAAATAAACTCGACAAGAGTTGGGACGTGTATAATCGACCGATAACCAGTTACTGGAATTTCATGACCGGGCCCGTTACTCATCGAGATTGATGGGTTAGACTTAGCAAGTAGTACCACTCATAATGTAGCAGTGCTAGATGGGTGCAAAAATCAAGGCAAAATAGCTTGAAGGTTGTGTAGGGACAAAATTGGCAATAAATATGCCTACCTGGGGAATTAGTTGTATTGCCGCGAGTCGTGGGTGCAATTAATGTCAGCTGGGACGTCAAGACCTACTAGGAAATAGGATTTCCCGAACAATTGAAGGGGTAATTGTTTCAATAAAATAGTCGAAGAATTTTTACGATAGAAAAGTCCAACCTTCGTAGATTATAAGTATTATTCATTAACTAGTCCACTAAATGTTTGTCTTCTCTTTAGATTAGATATTGAGATATCTATAAATTATCCATTTTTCTATTATCCTCGACTTACAAAAATAACTGAATCAAAATAGCTACTGGTTTAGAAACTTGAGGACTGTCCTCAAATCCAAACGTCGGAATCATGTTTTTAATAACTAGCCTATGCCTGATGCACTTCCGAGATAAGTCTCAATAGAGGAACGAATCACCTATAGTTTATAGGAATCTTTATGATCGCTGCCTCATATAAGCATCAAGATTGAACGAGCGAAAGAAGCAACATAAGAGTATGTCTCAAGCTTCAACCTTTACCTCAAAAGCTTGTTTCGAGGAGCAGTTTCGAACCGTTAGATTCGAGACTTCTATGGAGTTTTTTAAATCTCGAGAATAAGAAAATGAGCTAATGTCAAGGATCACTGTCCTTGTTTTATCAATCTAGTTGAAATCAGGATCGATTAAACGTAGGCCTGCATGTGATCTTAACATTGACCTCCACCTAAATTCTCCTCTCCGCTCATTCAAACGATTCGTGAAAAACTCTAAACTTATTTGATAAGTTGATCACGTTTCATGAATTAACCAAAGTATTGGTAAATTGTAAATATGAACCTTATAAAAGGTATACCTGTCATGATCACTCACATTTCGAGTACTGCAAATTCGAAGAAGGATAAAAAGAAGAAGAAATTGTTCTCTTCTAAAGCGACCATAAAGGTAGCCGAAAGAACGCAAGCAGCCTAAAAGTCGAATTATTCCACTACACCTAAGAAAGCCACTGATAAGTTTAATTGATTAGAAGGTCTAAATAATTAAGCAACGTTTCAATTAAAGAGTTAATTGAAAAGGATGAATCAATTAAAAGAGTTAATTGAAAGGAAGTAAACTGATTGAATTAAAATGGTTAATTCACTTCGATTGAATTAATATGTTAGTTAAATAAATACCAAGATAATAATCCACACCTATGGCACGCAAGGTTAGGTCATTCAAAAGTTGGTGTCATCGATGCTGCTTGAAATACAGGACTTAGATGAACTATCAACTTGCGAATCATGTCTAAAGGAAAAAATGACTAAGATATCATTTGATGAGCATCCGGCGCGTACCAAAATACTTTGGATTTGATCCAAGCAAACGTATGTCGACCACTAAGTTTTAGTGCGAGGAGGTTACTCATGCTTCGTAACTCTTGCTGACGACTTTAGTCGTCATGGATGTGTGTATCTTATGAAGTACAAATCCGAAACCTTTGAAAAGTTCTAAGAATTTTGAAACGAAGTAGAGAATCAACAAGAGCATAGTATTAAGGCCATTCGATCTGATCGAGGTGGTAAATATTTAAGCTAAGAATTCATCGATTATCATATTGAGAATGAGATTCTCATACAACGAACTCCTCCTAAGACGCCTCAACTGATTGGATTGTCTGAGAGAAGGAATCGAACCTTATTGGACATGGTTCGATCCTTGTTGAGTTTTGTTAAGCTTCCTTATGCATTCTAGGGGTAGGCCCTATTGACTGCATCGAAGATATTGAACATGGTACCTTCAAGTACGTGCCTACAACGCCGTACCAAGAATGGTATGGTAAAGCACCTCTATACTCTTAC
This sequence comes from Penstemon newberryi var. newberryi, assembly GCA_030819805.1. NCBI lineage: Eukaryota > Viridiplantae > Streptophyta > Magnoliopsida > Lamiales > Plantaginaceae > Penstemon > Penstemon newberryi. The sequence continues at coordinate 21,559,629 of JAUALY010000005.1, read as the reverse complement.
TTATGAGTATGGGAATCTCCTGGCTATGTTAGGAACAAGAAAGGAGATAAATTGGATAGTAGATCCAGTTTGTGTAAATTTGATTGGATACCTGTTCTACAATCCTAATAAACAAACGATGTTTGTTTCAAGGGATACCCATTTCTTAGAGGATGACTTCCTCACAAATAGAAACGAGGCTCTTGTAGAACTTGATGAGGTCCAAGAAATGGAACCCATCCCGACAAACAGTGGGAGCAAATCCAGAAATTGTTAAACTGTCAAGTACACCAGTACTTCGTAGATCTGATCAAGTTTGTAAGGAACCTGAAATATATGGTTTTTGTTGGATGAAGATGAAGAAGTGAAGGGAGGTTTTGATGATTTCCAAAAGTTATCAGCTAAGTAATGGAAGCTTAGCAAACCTCTGAAAAAGTTCAATCGAGAAGAAAAGTAAAATCAAAAGATTGAATTTCGGTCTGGAAGACTAGTGATCTTAAGATGAGTACGAAATCAGATTGGTGGATATCAGCAGAGTCAAATCAAATAAGTTCGGTTTGAATCAACAGAGTGTTCATCAGCAGAGTAGGTTCAATCAGCAGAGTGAAAAGAGACCAGAAGTCATTCCAACGGTAATAAATGCACTTGGTGTAATAAATGCTGTCTGAGGAGGGTATTTATGACAATGATTGGGGAGTTAATTCAAAACCTTGTATTAGCATGGTGCATTTAATGCGACTGACAGATCCGTACAACAGACTGTATAGTGAACAGTTGGAGAAAGTCGTTTAAGGTTAGGACCGGAACTCGAGGAAGATCTGAAATCTTTCTCACTTCAACAGGCATAATTCGAATTGCCGAGTAAATATAGATCCATTCAAGAGTTAGAGACAACAACATAACAACTAAGAGAACTAAACGATCAAATTTACAAAGTCTCAAAAACTCAAGAACATATCATTATCAGCTAAGTCATCTGTTGACAAAGCCGAGTTGAAGAAACAATCCAAACACATAAATCTGAGTGATTTCTGTAAAACTGAGTGTTTTGAGAAGTAGATATCCATTTGTGTGAGTGATATTACTTTGGAGTATAGGTTTTCTTTGTGATTTCCTATAGTGAGCTTGCTGCTTTATCATCTGTTGTAAAAAGCACAAGTTTTGTACTAGTTACTAATTGGGGTAAAACCTTTGAAGTGAAATTTTTTTGAAAAACCTTCACATTCATATCCGCTGCATACAATTTTCAAACTCTGAAGTTGTCTGAAAAGATAAGTAAATCAGACCAGGGGTCAACTTACGCTGAATAAGCTAAGTGCTAAATCAGCTGAGTAGTCTCATATGAACGATAAGCTTACTCTGCTTATACAAAGTTTGAGAATTTTTTTAAAGGTATATTCACCTACCCCCCCTCTAGACCTCATCTGACCACTTGGGACCAACAATTTCACCATATACGAAAAAGATACATTGGATGTAGACGCGCATGCATGGCAAGAGGCCATGCAATCCAAAATGGATTCCATGCATTCCAACAAGGTATGAACCTTGGTCGATCCACATGAGGGAACTGTCCCTGTAGGTTATAAATGGATCTTCAAGCTAAGAATGAACCATTAGACCTCCACCTATTCGAGAGACAAGAAAAACAAAGAGTGGACGAGGAAAAAAAGAGTAGAAAAAAAGGAGAGGTTTCAATGAATGAACAAAAGAATGAGAGAACAAAAAGCAATATCTATGCGAGAGTGGGTCACATAAAAAAAGCGATGTTCTCAAGTCAACCAATAATTGTTCTTGTGTACAAAGAGGCATTGAATACTAACAACTCTAACTCTTTTTTGCCTAGTTCAGTTGCATCTCTTTTGCAGGAATTTGAGGATGTCTTTCCCGAGGAAATTCCACCTGGTTTACCACCTATTCGAGGGATTGAACATCAAATTGACTTTGTACCCGGTGGTTCCATTCCAAACCGACCAGCTTATCGTAGCAACCCTGAAGAAACAAAAGAGCTACAACGGCAAGTTAGTGAATTGATGGAAAAGGGTTCCGTAAGAGAAAGCATGAGTCCATGCGCTGTTCCAGTGATTTTGGTTCCTAAAAAGGATGGGACATGGAGAATGTGTGTTGATTGCCGAGCCGTCAACAATATAACAATCAGGTATCGCCATCCTATTCCTCGTCTTGATGATATGCTAGATGAATTGCATGGTGCTTGTGTATTTTCTAAAATTGATTTGAAAAGTGGATATCATCAAATAAGAATGAAAGAAGGTGATGAATGGAAAACAGCTTTTAAGACAAAATTTGGTTTATATGAGTGGTTGGTTATGCCATTTGGTCTAACTAATGCACCAAGTACTTTCATGCGATTAATGAACCATGTTTTGCGTACTTTCATAGGAAAATTTGTAGTTGTCTATTTTGATGATATTCTTATTTATAGCAAAAATCAAGATGATCATGTTAAGCATTTACATTCTGTTCTTGAAGTTTTACGAAAGGAGAAATTATTTGCTAACATGAAGAAGTGCACTTTGTGCACCGATAAGCTTGTGTTTCTTGGTTTTGTTGTTAGTGCACATGGTATACAGGTTGATGAGGATAAAATCCGAGCAATTCAAGAATGGCCTAGTCCCACAAGTGTAGGACAAGTTAGGAGCTTTCATGGACTTGCTAGCTTCTATAGGAGATTTGTGAAGAACTTTAGCAGCATTGCAGCACCACTTACTGAGGTTATCAAGAAGAATGTTGGGTTTAAGTGGGAAGACGAGCAAGAAAGGGCTTTCCAATTGCTCAAAGAGAAATTAACTAATGCTCCTTTATTAGCTCTGCCTAACTTTACACTAACATTTGAAATTGAATGTGATGCATCAGGATTAGGTGTTGGAGCAGTCCTCATGCAAGGAGGAAAACCAATTGCTTTTTTTAGCGAGAAACTAAGCGGGGCAGCTCTAAACTACCCTACTTACGACAAGGAGTTGTACGCGTTGGTGCGAGCTTTACAAACATGGCAACACTATCTTTGGCCTAAGGAGTTTGTGATTCACACGGATCATGAGTCGTTGAAACACTTGAAGAGTCAACAAAAGTTGAGTAGGAGACATGCACGATGGGTGGAGTTCATTGAAACATTTCCCTATGTCATCCGATACAAGAAAGGTAAAGAGAATGTTGTCGCGGATGCACTTTCTAGAAGGTATGTCTTACTCTCCACTCTTGATGCAAAATTACTTGGTTTTGAGCATATTAAAGAATTATATCCTTTAGACCATGATTTTTCTGAGGAATTTCGAAATTGTGAGAAAAATGCAATGGGTAAGTTCTTTAGACATGAGGGTTTCTTGTTTCGAGAAAATAAGTTATGTGTTCCTAATTGTTCTTTGCGTGAGTTGTTAGTAAGGGAATCACATGGTGGAGGTCTAATGGGACACTTTGGAGTTAGTAAAACCTTAGCGATTTTGCATGAACATTTTTATTGGCCTCATATGAAAAAGGATGTTGAGAGAATTTGTGAAAGATGTGTCACTTGTAAGCAAGCAAAATCTAGAGTACAACCTCATGGTTTATACATGCCACTACCAATTCCTAGTGATCCTTGGATTGATATTTCAATGGATTTTGTTTTAGGTTTACGTAGGGATTCAATTTTTGTGGTTGTAGATAGGTTTTCTAAAATGGCACATTTCATTCCATGTACGAAAACTGATAATGCGTCTAATATTGCTGACTTATTCTTTCGAGAAATTGTTAGATTACATGGAATGCCTCGAACCATTGTTTCCGATAGAGATGCTAAGTTTTTGAGTTACTTTTGGAAAACCTTGTGGTGTAAGTTAGGGACTAAGTTGTTATTTTCCACCACTTGTCATCTACAAACTGATGGTCAAACTGAAGTAGTAAATAGGACTTTATCTACTTTGTTGAGGGCTATAATTAAAAAGAACATCAAAACATGGGAAGAATGTTTACCACATGTTGAGTTTGCTTACAATCGTACCATTCATTCTGCTTCTAAGTTTTCTCCATTTGAAATAGTTTATGGTTTTAATCCCTTAACTCCATTGGATTTAACACCATTACCTTTGTCTGAAAGAGTTAACTTGGATGGAAAGAAAAAGGCTGAATTTGTTAAGCAGATACATGAAAAGGCAAGATTCAATATAGAGAAGAAGACGGAACAATATGCAAAGCAAGCCAACAAAGGGCGTCGCAAGGTAGTTTTTGAACCCGGAGATTGGGTTTGGTTGCACATGAGGAAAGAAAGATTTCCATCCCAAAGGCGTTCGAAGTTGCTCCCAAGGGGAGATGGTCCTTTTCAAGTTCTTGAGCGCGTCAATGACAATGCCTACAAGCTAGACCTACCAGGTGAGTACAATGTTAGCACTACATTCAATGTTACTGATTTAAGTCCTTTTGATGTAGGTGATGATTTGAGGGCAAATCCTTTTCAAGAGGAGGGGAATGATGAGGACATAAATGGAAAATTGCACTTTGAAGAACCAATCAAAGTTCCACAAGGTCCAGTGACGAGAGCAAGAGCCAAACGTTTCAAGGAAGAAGAACTCAATGAGTTAATAAATCAAGCGCAACAAAAGGAGTTGGACGTGTTCGGAAATGAACAACCGAATTTTGTCAACATTATACAAGTCCAACTAAATGCAATTTCTCAAGAAGGGAGTGGATAAGATAACTAGCATGTTTAGTCATCTATAGTAATAAATGATAGTTATCTATAGTAATAAATAGTATATTATATTTAGTAGTAGAACTTTATTTGTTTCCTAGTTTATTAGAGGTTTTTGTTTCCTAGTCAAAGTAGTTTACTCTAGAAGTCCTATTCCTAGTCTTGTTAGGACTTAATTTTCAGCTTATATATAGGCCTAATATGTAATAGAAGACACACAACTTGAATCTTATTATTTTAGTGAGAAGGAATTCTCTAGTTTCTTTGAAGAACTCTTTTGAACTTATCAAGGATTTTTCAATTTGTCTAATTCTTGTGGCGTTCATTCATCGACTTATCAAACGATTCATCCATCATCGTTTGTGGCGTCCTACCGAACTTATCAAGAAGACTTGTGGCGTTCAACATCGACTTATCAAACGATTCAGTCAATATCGTTTGTGGCGTCCCCGTGAACTTATCAAGGCAACTTGTGGCGTTCATCCATCCTAAACCTGATTGTAGAACGATCTTTCAATCCTTATAATGCGGGTCTCGTTTTTCTTAACGTGGAAAATTGCACTTTGAAGAACCAATCAAAGTTCCACAAGGTCCAGTGACGAGAGCAAGAGCCAAACGTTTCAAGGAAGAAGAACTCAATGAGTTAATAAATCAAGCGCAACAAAAGGAGTTGGATGTGTTCGGAAATGAACAACCGAATTTTGTCAACATTATACAAGTCCAACTAAATGCAATTTCTCAAGAAGGGAGTGGATAAGATAACTAGCATGTTTAGTCATCTATAGTAATAAATGATAGTTATCTATAGTAATAAATAGTATATTATATTTAGTAGTAGAACTTTATTTGTTTCCTAGTTTATTAGAGGTTTTTGTTTCCTAGTCAAAGTAGTTTACTCTAGAAGTCCTATTCCTAGTCTTGTTAGGACTTAATTTTCAGCTTATATATAGGCCTAATATGTAATAGAAGACACACAACTTGAATCTTATTATTTTAGTGAGAAGGAATTCTCTAGTTTCTTTGAAGAACTCTTTTGAACTTATCAAGGATTTTTCAATTTGTCTAATTCTTGTGGCGTTCATTCATCGACTTATCAAACGATTCATCCATCATCGTTTGTGGCGTCCTACCGAACTTATCAAGAAGACTTGTGGCGTTCAACATCGACTTATCAAACGATTCAGTCAATATCGTTTGTGGCGTCCCCGTGAACTTATCAAGGCAACTTGTGGCGTTCATCCATCCTAAACCTGATTGTAGAACGATCTTTCAATCCTTATAATGCGGGTCTCGTTTTTCTTAACGTGGTTCGTATCACCCCCTCTAGACCTCATCTGACCACTTGGGACCAACAATTTCACCATATACGAAAAAGATACATTGGATGTAGACGCGCATGCATGGCAAGAGGCCATGCAATCCAAAATGGATTCCATGCATTCCAACAAGGTATGAACCTTGGTCGATCCACATGAGGGAACTGTCCCTGTAGGTTATAAATGGATCTTCAAGCTAAGAATGAATGGAGAGGTGTTGACCTATAAGACTCGCCTAGTGCCGAAAGGTTATTCACAAAGGCCTGGAACAGATTTTGATGAAACCTTTATCTAGTAGCAATGTCTAAATCCATTTGGATTCACATTCGTTTTGATGAGACAGTCAAGGCATTTGGCTTCATAAAAACGGATATGAACCTTGAGTGTACAAGAAGTTTAGTGGGAGCTATGTGGAGTTCAATATTTTGTATGTTGATGATATTCTGCTCATCGGGGATGATATCGGAATGTTAGTGCATACGAAAGCATGGTTATCCATGCAATTCTCCATGAAAGATTTGGGGGAGGCATCTTACGTGTTGGGATACGTATCCCTAGAGGTAGATCGAAGAAGATGTTGTGACTCTCTCAATCTAAGTACATAGAAACAATATTGAAAGGATTCAATATGGAAGAATCCAAGAAATGATTGCTTCCAACGAGACACGGTATCTCTCTTTTCAAATCGAAGTGCCCTGTATCAGATGCGGATAAAAGGAGAATGTCTCAAATACCTTGTGCTTTGGCAATAGGTAGCATAATGTATGCTATGCTATGTACTAGACTAGACATAGAACGTGTTCTAAGCATCACGAGCAGTTACAAATCAAACTCCGGTGAAAAGCACTGGACCACCGTAAAAGCTATCCTTAAGTACTTGAGAAGGACTAAGGATTTACTCTTGGTCTACGGTGGTAATGGATAATTGAAACTCGAAGGATTTACTGTTTCGAGTTTCCAGTCTGATGTGCATGAATATAGATTCAACACTGAGTACTGATTTGACTTGGTTTCGTCGTTCAATAAAAGGAATTAGATAGTAAGTAATGCATGCAAGTTTGGAACTCGAACATGAATAGACAAAGATCTTTTATATATATATTCCGTTCATCCTAGTACAAATATTACAATTTGGGCCTATCTTATACAATAATGGATGCCATGCTAATTAATCTATATCTAACGAGCGTAGAGCTATGGATAAAAATAAGCTAATCGAGCAGAGAGGGCCGATCAGTATAGCTGCATTGGAAAACGTGCCCTGACATTAAATTTACTGGATATATATAGGTGTACTTCTGTGCCAGGTAGACCACTCCACATAGGATAGATCCTTAGGCCTAGGGCTTTGAGAGGGAGGCCCATCCTGTTGAGGCTTAGAACGACCCTAATTACCATGCTCGGAGTTCGATCATGGGACTGGTTACTGTGCTCGGTACAATACGATCGGAAACCATATGTAGAGTCTATTCATGATGTGAAATTCGGGGAATATGAAATATCCCTCATCGATTCCCCCCTCCCCCCCCCCCTCTTACTTCTTCGAGCATGAGTGTAGCGAAATGATCGGAGAAGTATTAGTCATCGCAGCTTCCGAGCTCACGGGTTTCAATCATTATTGTATAAACTTAGAAATTCAGGGACTAAAGCAATAATTTTTCTTTTTCGCGCTTATTGGCGCGACGAAGAGGCGCGAAAATTAGGGTCTTGCATCACAATTTCCCCCTTTGTCCTTGTATAAATAGTAGGGCCCCGATGTTTTACTTTTACCTTTTTTTAACTTTTTTGACAATCGGTGCTCTGATTTCTTTTGTTCGAGAAACCTTATCCTTGCGATCTTTTAACACCATGTTGGAGTAAATTGATTAGGGAGGTAGAGTTCAAGAACAATGTCCGGGTTGGGAGACGACCGAACTTCGAATTCTAGTTCAAATTCAAGGAACAAGTCTGGTTCTGGATCTAGCTCCTCTGATGATACACCCCCGACCAAACCTATAGGTCACAAACCAAATCGTCCGAACCCTTCGAGCGATAATGAGGAGGAGCAAACATATATTGAGGGCCATGCTGGGGAGACTGACGAGACAATCCCCAACGAGCAAAATCCCAACACGAATGCAACCGTTGAAGAGCCTTTTCTCGAGCAACCACCCATTTTGCAACCCGAGACGGTGGTTTACAATAGAATATCCGTAAAAATCTATCCTTCATTTGCGAGCCGCGTCTCCCGCCAACATAGATCGGAAGTATCAGCATAAGACGCAGAGTGTTATTACTACGAGTCTGAGGTGCAAAGTGTTGCTCTTGACGAATACATCAAGTATCTTCCTCCTGGTTGGTCGATAATATTTCTGACCGAAGATCAACGCGCTATCGGTCCGCCAGAGGGTTGCTGGGCTTTCTATGCCAAAAATTTTGACCATGGACTTAGACTTCCTCTACATAACTTTTTGCTCAAATTTCTGAACGTATTCAGGCTTTCCCCTAGCTAAATCGTTCCCAATTCTATGGCATATCTGACCACATTCATAGTGCTAATGAAGGTCCATAAAAAGGCGCCAAACTTCCATAATTTTTGGTATTTATTCAAACTTACCATCTCTGTGGCCTCCAGTGATGGTTTCTTCTATGTCTCCCAACGTGCTCGAAGATGCATTTTCGACCAATATGTTTCAAGCAACGGAGCGGGTAGAAACATAACTACTTTTTTGTCCGACCATCAGAGGAGGACGCGAAGAAGATGAACTGTCCTCGGGGTTGGAGGTACGGGAAAAAGGAAGTTGAGGCACTCTACTGCACCAATTTGATCCTGCTTTTTTGAGAAGTCTAGTATGCGATCCCTACCAATCCGCGTTCATTATAAAGGAGCTTATTTTGCATAAGGCGGGGATTAGTAGTCTTGCGGTTGATGAGGATGCTCGACCTCTATGTAAGAATTATCGGACTTGTTAAATATATTTGATAAGATATTTGTCACTAAATGATTTCTTTCTCTTTGCTTTCAGCTGATATAGTGGCCACTTGTAGAGCCTCGGTTGAGAGGAAGGTAGTTGCTTCGAGCTCAAAGGCTCAAGCAACTTCGAAGAAGCAGAAACAAGTGCCTGCTCGAAAATGGAATAGGAGAACTCGAGCAGAAACATCTCTTGTCGTTGATGTGGAACGTGAAGCTGAAGATCAATCTAACGAGATACTATATGTAAGTCTTGTTGCTGAAAATTAAGAATTGGTTCCGAGACACGGCGCGGGAAAAGATTTAATGACTTTTTTACAGATGGGGGCCGAACATAGGAGAAAACAGACCGCAGAAGCTAGACCCTCTCGACCATCTAGTTGAAAGAAAACTCATTTGTCAGACTACGTTATGGCTCGAGATGTCATCGACATTGTTCCAAAATATCTGGAAGGTCCCCGAGCCGGAGGATATCCTGCGGATGGAACTATTTATACCGAAACTCCAGAAGAGAAAGTCTTGCCGATAAATCTGTCCAAATTTTTCTTGCAGGTCGATTAAAAAATGACAAAAGTGATTTCCGACCAAGGAAAGCAAACAAATCCTCAAGGACTTTTCTCGGCATCATCAAGGGTTGGTTTTTTATTTTTTTTAAAACCTTTAATTGTTCTTTCAGGTTGGCGATCTGGGAATGCAAGGCATCTATAGGTCGGAACTTGAGAAAAGTAGGTTCGGGCAGACAAGCAAGCACCTTGAGGAATCCGAAGCTGATATTGCCCAACTAAATTCCAAACTTCAAAAGGCTGAGTCGTCTAAGAAGATTCCTGCTGGTGTCGAGAAATCTCTTGTTGCGGCAGTGGTAAAAAATAGTGTGATGGAGAAAGAGTTTTCAGAGATAAAGAAAGAGCTTGCCCAGGTCAAGTTCCACTGCGAGCAAGCCTATCACCAAGGTAGGGAATAGCTAGACTGGAGACTGCTCGAGATTTCTTACGATCACCTGTGGCAGAAGCTATCTTCAAGGCTTAAGCTGCAGGCCTTTTGCAGACTAGTTTTTTCAAAGGTATTCAACAGCTTGTGGCTAAAGGAATTATTCCAAATGACTTGGGAACCTACTCTAATGCTTTGGACTTCACCAAAAATGCTAAGGGCAAAGCATACAAGCCTGGGCCTTCAACTTCCGATCAGAGTTGGGAACAGAGCGAGTTCGTTCCGCTATATGTAGAGTTTGGAAAATCTGCATATAATCCAGACATGGAGGAACTGCTGAGTTCGGATGATGAGGTTAAGGACTTCGAAGAGCTGGACGATTATAGCAAGGAGATCGAGGATCTGTTGATCAATAACCCTGAAGATCCATCTGAAAATCCAACCATAGATCCAACTAAAGATTAGTAGTTTAGAAATGATGAAAGCGCTCTCTCTCTTTTTTATTTATTTTTATATATAGATTGTAGTGTTTTGCTCGAGTTTGAATTTGTAGAAATTCTGACTTAGAAATTTTTCTAAGTTTTTCTTTTGCCATTCCATAAATTTCACATAATGTGCTAATCTGATGGAATTGTTTGCCTGAAACATATAAGTTGGTCATCGATCATTTCCGATAAATGGGTTAACTTTTTGATCTGGATAAATGTTGGGTGTCATGGGTGGGTCTCACTGTAAACCCTATATATGAAGGCAAGAGAGCTTCATTTTCTTCATTATCCCAAAGTTTTGTTCGGAGCCCTCTTTTGGCAAAGTATTTTTCGATTGTTATATAACTTACCAAAGATGGATGGGTTTACCAATTTTCAAGCCATTAATAACAATTTTCTTTATTGAATATAGAAAGAGAAGCAAGAAGTGACTGAAAAACGAAGAAAACCAAGTCCATCTCTCTTATAGGAATACCGTTGTTGGGGAGGGTTCGAGCAAGTCTCCGATTAAGATAGTTGACAATCCTATTCCGCTCGATGTAAGAGAGAATGTTCTCGAACCACGATCAGCTGAAAAGGTAGTTGATACGTCTAAGGAACGACCAACTAAGGCTCCGACTTCGAAAGTAATCGAGGAGACTACGTCGCATGTTGCTACAAGCCCGATCACATATGTCATTATGTCTCCAATGAATATGTTCGTAAATCTTCTTCTGCTATTCCTTCTCCAAAGAGAAGGATGGAGAAAAACACTAAGTCTTCTGCAAAACCTTCGTCCTAGTCTTCCGAACAACCGAAAAAGTCTTTCGAACAACCGAAAGAGTCTGCTCCGAAGCAGATGAAAAAAGTTAATCCTCCAGTTGAGAAACTGAAGAAACGCCCAGCATCAGGATCGCTCGACTCAGCTGGTTCGCGCAAGAGGAGTGAAAGCAAGGCTCCATATCCGTCAAGACGTCCCCCGATTGCTTGAAATCTACCAGGGAATGCAGAGGTGTTGGATGAAGATGAAGAAGTGAAGGGATGTTTTGATGATTTCCAAAAGTCATCAGCTATGTAATGGAAGCTTAGCTAACCTCTGAAAAAGTTCAATCGAAAGACAAGTAAAATCAGAATATTGAATTTCGGTCTGGAAGACTAGTGATCTGATGCTGAGTTCGGAATCAGACTAGTGGATTTCAGCAAAGTCAAATCAGATGAGTTCGATTTGAATCAGCAGAGTGTTCATCAACATAGTGGATTCGATCAGCAGAGTGGAAGAGATTAAAAAGTCATTCCAACGGTAATAAGTTTACTTGGCGTAATAATTGCCATAAGAGAAGGGTTTTAATGACAAATGATTGAATGAGTTATTTCAAATAACCTCGTATTAGCATGATACATTTAATGCGACTGTCAGATCCATACAACAGACTGTACAGTGAACAGTTGCAGGGAGCCGTTTCAGGTTGAGAACCGAAACTCGAGGAAGATCTGAAATATATCTCACTTCAACGGGAAGAATTCAAACCGCGACTATAAATAGTTCTACATTCAAGAGTTAGAGACAAGAATTACAACAACTGAGAGCATTCAATGATAAAATTTTCTATGTCTCAAAAACTCAAGAACATAACACTATCAGCTGAGTCATCTGTTGACAAATCGAAGTTGAAGAAAAAAATCATACTTATAAATCTTAGTGATTTCTATAAACATTGAGTGTTGTGAGAAGTAGATATCCATCTTAGTGAGTGATATTACTTCAGATGATAGGTTTTCTTTGTGATCTCCTATTGTGAGCTTGTGGCTTTATCATTTGTTGTAAAAGACAAGTGGTGTACTGGATACTTAGTATATCTAGTGGAACCTAAATCTTCGTGATTTAGAAGACTGGACTAAAATACTTCTTATTTATATAACCACTATAAAAATTTCTGTGTTTCATTGCGCACTTTTATATTTGCATATTTTCATAAGCAAACAAACATTTTAAAAGATAAAGTTTTTAAAAAGGGGATCTACAAAACTGGGGTAAAACCTTTAAAGATAAACTAGTTTGAAAAACATACTTGTTAAAATCCGTCGCATACATGTTTTGAAACTCTGAATATATCTTAACAGATAAGTAAATCAGACGAATGGTCAACTTATGCTGAATAAGCTAAGTGCAAAATCAACTAAGTAGTCTCATAAGTTAGATCAACTTACTCTGCTGAAAGAAAGTTAGAGAAAATTTTTAAAGGTACAGACGTCTATTCACCTCCCCTCCCTCTCCCCTCTAGACTTCATCTGACTACTTGGGACCAACAAGTGGTATCAGAGCAGGTGGTTCATTTGAATCATTTGCCTGATCAACGAGCTTGAACCAATGTGTGTTTTCCAAACGTATTCAAAAAGAGCATATTTTGAAAAATCGAAACTTTTTGAAAATGGATTGTTTTAGCCATGTTCCCACATTGGCGGTATGAGTTTTGAGGACTAATTTCCTTGCTGCTTATAATGACAATATGTATACGTGCATTACACGAGGTCCTTTCAAAATCACAAAAACCATCAAAGTCAACGACCAAGAGGTGACAGTTGACAAAGAGCCCAAAGAGATGACAACTGAAGAAATCAAGCTGAATAATCTTGATAGAGTTGATAGATTCATCATGACCAGAGCCCTTGATAATGATCGGTTTGACAAGGTCAAACATTGCAAAACTGCTGTAGGATCTCAGGCGCTACTAGTTGCCCCAAAACCAATTGGTGTTAGGAAATGCGCATACCCTTCCCTTATAGTGCATTCACACAAGCGCCCACGATATTCGATTGTGACTCCACCCGCACACTCAGTTTGGGTGCCACAGGACAATTGATGTCACCCGCACACATAGTTTGGGTGCCCAACAATCTCCCCCTTAGTAATTGCTCATGCTAGGAATCGAACACGTGACCTTGGCTCTGATACCACTTTTTGGACCTCAGGCGCTACCAGTTGCCCCAAAACCAATTGGTGTTAGGAAATGCGCATACCCTTCGCTTATAGTGCATTCACACAAGCGCCCATGATAGTCGATTGTGAATCCACCGCACACTCAGTTTGGGTGCCACAGGACAATTTATGTCACCCGCACACACAGTTTGGGTGCCCAACAACTGCAAAATAGATGTGGTATAAAGTTCATGATATGAGCTAAGAGAATGATGCCATCAAAGTGCATAATCTAAGCATAGCTCTTTAGAGGTTGGAGAACTTCAAAATGAAGTCCGGAGAAACCATTGATCAGATGGATACAAGGTTTACAAGGATGTTGAATGAAGTCTTGAAGTTGGGAAAGACTTTGACGGACAAAGAGATCACCGTAAAGGTTCTCAAGGCGCTGCCTCCCAAGTTCAACATGAAGACCACATCAATGGAAGAATCAAGAGATTTGGGGAAAATCTCTCTTACTGAGCCGTATGAGTATAAACTGCCAAGAATGGAAATAGAAGAGTCATCAACTTCTAATCCCACTGCTGCCTTAGTTGCTGCAGAAAAGCAATAAAGATCAGCAGGAAGATCAAAGGAAATAGAATCATCTAATGAGACCATGCTACTCAACAAAAAGGAGTACACTGCTGGCGATGTTGCGTTGTTACTAAATGGGTTCAAGAAGTTCTATAAGAGAAAAATGAAGAAAAAATATAACAATGCATTTACTTCTAACCCTACTTCTCATTCTCATGATAGTAAGGATAATTTTAAGTCCAAACTAATGTGCTATAATCGCAGGAAATTGAGTCACTTCATCAAGGATTGCCCATATCCTAAAGCTGAGAAGTATACAGAAGAGGAAAAGAAAATAAGTAAAGAGAGGAGACATAACATGAGCAAAATATTGTTGGCTGAAGTTGAAAAGATAGCAGCCATTTACTCGTCTGACTCAGAATCGGAGACATCAAAAGATGACTCTGCTGAAGAAGAGACACCTGCACTACTCTGTCTCATGGCTAAAGAATCATATGATTCTGACAATGAGGTAACTCTTTCGAAGAAGAAAATGAGCTATTTAGTTCATTTGAACACATGATGAAAAACAACACGAGCGTTGTTGCTGCTTTTGCCAAGCTTAAGGAAGAGATGACTGTGCTGAAAGAGCAAAATGCTTCACTGAAACTTAAGGTTGAAAAACCAAAGGTATCAGCTGAGTACAACAAGTTTGAGCATGAGAATTAATCTCTGAAAGCAGAATGTGAAGTTTATAAGGGAAAAATCATGGAACTTGAAAAGATTATTGAGTCTCATGATAAGTCTTCTGTTACATCAGATAACATGTCTAGTAAACATAAACTACCTTATGAAAAGGAAGGTTTAGAATTCGACTGTGCTGAAAAATTCATATCTGCTAGTAACAATAAGGTAATCTTATATGTTCAGAATGCTAAACCCACTTTATTAGAAACAGAGAAAAAGGAGAAAAAATCTCCAAAGGCTACTAAGGGTAAAGAGCCTAAAAAAAACAGACTAGTAAAGCCAAACATCAGAGTAGTCCTAAGAAGTCTGCTGATAAGAGCAAAAATAATCAAACTAGTAATAAGTCTGAGAATTCTATTGGTGAGCATGTAAGAAATAAACCTAAGAAGCAAAGAAATCATAAAAATAATAATGCTTGCTATGGAAATGAGTCATATTATGTGCAACCTGCTTATTCATCATATTATCCTGCACCTTATTATCCACCTTACTATGCTGTTGCATACCCTGCTCATCATCTGATGCATGCTTACCCTGCTTATCATGCATCGTACCCTAATTATGAGCATTACTCACATCATAATAATTATCATGATAATATGTCTACTGAAAATTATGATGCACCAAGAGTAACAAAGGCACAACCAAAATCTACTAAGCCTAAGAAGTCTAAGGTTATCAAATCTTGGGTTGTCAAAGGTGACACTAATCCTCCAGGACCCTCTCAATAAAGGGTACCTAAAACAATTTCATTTTGTTTTGTAGGTTAGGATTAGGAGTAGGAGTAAAGTAGAGAAGAAATGGTACTTGGATAGTGGATGTTCAAGACACATGTGTGGTGACATACATGAGCTGACTGATGCTGCTGCCATAGACGGTCCAAAAGTTACATTTGGAGACAACAAATAAGGCAAGATTATGGCGTGTGGAAAGCTTATCAAAGAAACATTGAGATATCTGACGTCTCATATGTTAAAGGCCTGAAGTCTAATCTACTGAGCATAAGTCAATTTTGTGACAAGGGATTTTCTGTTATCTTCTCCTAAGATAAGTGCTATGTGGAGCAAATTAGAACAAATAAAGTTATATTATCTGGAAGAAGACAAAGAAACATCTATATAGTCGACTGGAATTCTGTGGACAGGCATTCTACTGTTTGTTTGGTGGCCTCTACACCAAGTTAGTTGGCTATGACATATTAAAATGAATCATGTAAACTTCAAGACCATCAACAGATTAATCAAGAACAATTTGGTTAAAGGATTACCAAAAACCAGCATGAGCAAAGACAAACTTTGTGATGCATGTTAGAAGGGTAAACAAATCAAATCATCATTCAAAAGTAAGAAGCACCAATCTTCAAGCAGAATTTTGGAACTCCTTCACATGGATTTATTTGGTCCTATTGATCCTATCAGCAATGGTGGAAATAAATATTACCTAGATGTTGTGGATGATTATTCAAGATATACTTGGGTGGTTTTCATGAAAAAGAAGAGTGAAACCAAGGAACATATTACTAATCTGATGGAGCTGATTCAGAATGAAAAGAGCATGAAAATCTTAAGGATCATATCAGATAGTGGCACTGAATTTACTAACTATAATGTTGAAGAGTATTGTAATTCTAGAGGAATCAGTCATGAGTACTCTGCTGCCAACACCCCTCAACAAAATAGAGTTTCTGAAAGGAGAAACAAAACTCTGAAAGAAGCTACCAGAACCATGATAGCTAAAGCAAAACTGCCTCAAAAATTTTGGGCAGAAGCCACAAATATAGAATGTTATACCCAGAACAGATGCATGATCAACAAAAATCAAAACAAGTCACCTTATGAGTTGTGGAACAATAGAAAGCCTAATATTCATTATCTTAGAATATTTGGTTGTAAATGTTTTGTTTTGAATAATGGAAAAAATCACCTTACTGCTTTTGCAGAAAAGACTAATGAAGTTGTTTTTGCAGGGTATTCTTCTGTTAGTAAAGCTTATAGAGTGTTTAAAAAAAGAACTTTACTTGTGGAAGAATCTATTCATGTAGTATTTGATGAACCTACTCAATGTTCTGTAAATAATCAAAGTACTAATCCAGATTTATTTACTGATCTTCAGAAATTGACTGTAGAGAGAAAATAATAATATGTACCCATCATACTACCTGATCTCAACCAAGCTGATAACTCAAGTGCTGTTCAAAATCATATGACTGATTGTCTAACATAAGAAGTGGAGGGATAGTGATCGGAGAACCGAAAGAAGTTTCCTTCGTGTTACCTCGTTCTCAAATTGTTAAGAAGAAAA
This sequence comes from Penstemon newberryi var. newberryi, assembly GCA_030819805.1. Lineage (NCBI taxonomy): Eukaryota > Viridiplantae > Streptophyta > Magnoliopsida > Lamiales > Plantaginaceae > Penstemon > Penstemon newberryi. The sequence goes on along the minus strand of JAUALY010000005.1, from coordinate 21,542,786 downwards.
AGAGCGAAGTCAAACATGCGCTGGAGATAGTAAGGAGTAACCCTGCTGTCTTCGCCAGGTTTGAACCTGAGTTGGAGAGGTATAATACCTTGCTGCAATCTAAGAGTACCTTCCTTTCCGAGAAAATCAGATACAACAGATGTAGGGACTACAGGTTGAGCAAATCAAGTGAAGAATTCAGAGCCTGAAAAGAGGCTGCTGCTAAGGAAAGTTGGGTGTTGGATTGGTTGCACACCAACAACATCATACAAGCATTGGATTATGAGTTCTTTCATGATAGAGTACATGAGTATGTAAAGCTCATAGTACAAAAGGAATCAACAGCTCTAAGAGGAACAATCAACAGAAAGCCCAGAAAAGGAGAAGACTTGGGTGAGAGAGCTGTCAAAATTGTTATATGTGCCACCTTGGGCTGAAAGATGGGCTGAAAATCCGCACTGAAAGATGGGCTGAAAGATAGTGATCGGAAAATCCGTCGGAAATACTTGTTTTTTTTGTAGTGGGACAGATGGGCTGAAAGATCAAGATATGAACAGGGAAGCTCAAGTAATCTGACAACACTGCCCAGTTTGCAACATATTGCCTATGGTTCTGAAATCAGAAGACATCAAGAATCAGACTACTTCATCGTTTATTCCTATTGTATGCCAATACTCTAAAATTGTTGTGTCTACTGATGTATTGATGTTGTGCATATTACAAATGAAAAATATGATTTATAGAAACCAGAGAAAGACTCATCTATGGAGCTCAACCTCACTGATGCTCCAGTTTCTCTAGATGAGATGTCACAAGTAAAGGAGAAGTTGGATATTGAATGGAAATCAGATGCCTCTCTCGAGGAAAATAAGACAAGTGCTACTTATTCCAAGGATGCTAAAGCTGTTCAATCTGCTATCCTGGACTCCATGAAATCACTGATGGAGGAAACATTGAAGGAGTTGGAAGAAAAGAACAAGGCATTACTGAAGAAATTTGAGGAGATAGCCTCTAATCTTGTTCAGAGCACTGTCCAGAGTATTCCACAGCCTGTTGATCCTACTGTGCTGTTGAGGGATGAGCTGACTACACTTAAAGAAGACGTACATGAAATGAAGTCAGACATTCAGCTGTTGAACAACAGAGTTCAACATAATGAGACTGGATGGAAAGAAATAAACCAAGTTGTTGCAAATGCCATGGAAGCTAGTGAAGAGAAGACTGAAAATCTTATCTAGGCATTTTGTGAAGGCATCAACAAGACACTTCAGACCTCAATTCAGATGGGTCATTTGTTCACTAATATGAATCAACACATGGAGTATCTTAACAATCAATCAGTAATGTTGGCTGCCACACAACAACAACAAGAAAATCAAATTCGTGCAATGGATCTCAACATCAGAAAGCTTTGTGATGCTTTAAACATTCCACCTGTACAAGTTGAAGAACTCAACCCCGTTGATGATGACAAAAAGGGGGAAGAGTTATCTGCTCAAAAGGAGGAAGTTAAAACTAAGGTTGCTGAAGAGCCCTCTGATAAGCCTGCTGAAGAAGAACCTAAAGCTGCTGAAAATGTTGATGAAGCTGAGTCTGAAGAAGAAAAATAACCCAAGGATGTAGCAATAGATGACAAGGAAATTACTGCTTCCAAGGATTCTGCTGAAGAACAACTAGATCCATTCCGAAAAGTCAAGATAATAGAGGAATTAAGAGCTAGATTTGAGGCTGAAGAAAAAGAAGAAATCTTAGAAAAAGCCAAGAAACTAGCACTAGATTTCTCTAGTGGAGAAGATGAAGAAGAGGATGACGAAGAAGAAGTAGATGAAGATGAAGAAGCTGAAGACCGAAGAACCTTCTACTTTTCTTTCTGTACTCTTTTGTAATTTTCTATCTTTTCTAAATTTTTCTTCATTCCTTGTAATATGTTGTAAAATGTAACAAGTTCTATATCAATAAAAAATCACAAGTTATCCAACTTAATTTCTATCTCAGAAATTTTGTGTGAAGACTTAAGTGAAGTTAGGACAGGTACTTAGCTAAAGTTTTGTCATCATCAAAGAGAGGGAAATTGTTGGATGAAGATGAAGAAGTGAAGGGAGGTTTTGATGATTTCCAAAAGTCATCAGCTAAGTAATGGAAGCTTAGCTAACCTCTGAAAAAGTTCAATCGAAAAGACAAGTAAAATCAGAAGATTGAATTTTGGTCTGGAAGACTAGTGATCTGATGCTAAGTTCGGGATCAGACTGATGGATTTCAGCAGAGTCAAATCCGATGAGTTCGATTTGAATCAACAAAGTGTTCATCAGCAGAGAGGAAGAGATCAGAAAGTCAGTCCAACGGTAATAAATGTACTTTGCCTAATAAATCCTGTAAGAGAAGGGTATTAATAACAAATAATTGAAGGAGTTATTTCAAATAACCTCGTATCAGCATGGTGCATTTAATGCCACTGTCAGATCAGTACATCAGACTATACAGTGAACAGTTGTAGGGAGTTGTTTAAGGCTGAGGACCGAAACTCGAGGAAGATCTGAAATAGTTCTACATTCAAAAGTTAGAGGCAAGAATCACAACAACTGAGAGCATTCAACGACCAAATTTTCAAGTCTAAAAAACTCAAGAACAGAACACTATCAGCCGAGTCATCTGTTGACAAAGCGAAGTTGAAAAAAAAGATCATACTTCTTAATGATTTCTGTAAACTTTGAGTGTCGTGAGAAATAAATATCCATCTTAGTGAGTGATATTACTTCAGAGGATATGTTTTCTTTGTGATCTCTGATTGTGAGCTTGTGGCTTTATCATTTATTGTAAAAGCACAAGTGGTGTACTGGATACTTAGTGTTTCTAGTGGAACCTAAATCTTCGTGATTTAGAAGACTGAACTAAAAGTCTTCTTGTCTATATAACCACTATAAAAATTCATTTGTTTGATTGAACACTTTTATGCATATTTTCATAAGCAAACAAACATATTAAAAGATAAAGCTTTTAAAAAGGGATTTACAAAACTGGGGTAAAACCTTTAAAGATAAACTTGTTTGAAAAACATACTTGTTAAAATTCGTTGCATACAAGTTTTGAAACTCTCAATATATCTTAACAGATAAGTAAATCAGACGAGTGGTCAACTTATGCTAAATAAGCTAAGTGCAAAATCAGCTAAGTAGTCTCATAAGTTAGATCAGCTTACTCTGCTGAAAGAAAGGGAAATTTTTTAAAGGTACAGAGGTCTATTCAACCCCCCGACCTCATTTGACCACTTGGGACCAACAAGAGGTATCCACCCACTGGGGATATTCCATTTATCCCCATTCCGGTCAACGCAAAAATATCAAGCTTTGGAGGTCCTTAAGGGTTTCATGGAATATGACTCTCAATAATCTTCTTCATGTTGAGCAAGAGAAGTTGCTACGTGTTTCCTCCTCGGGGGTCGTTCAGTCCGCCTCGAAGTGGGGTGTCTTCGTATTTTTTTTAGACATATAGGGCGAGAACATTGGATTTGATTGTGGTTTATTCTTTTCTTGTAGGTCCAACAACATATCTTTAACCTTGGCCTGCAATGTAATGTAGAGAAATATCAAAAAGAACAAGTCATGTCTGAGCTTGATAAAATGCAAGAGATGACGAAGACTTCTCAGAAAGAGACTCCATCAATTGAGAAGTTGACCACTCAGCTCGATTAGCAGAGGACTCAATTTATCCAAGAGAAAGATAAGCTTGTTCAGGAGATAGACAGGCCAGGGCTTCAGCTGAGCAACGAGCAAAAGAGGAATTCGATCGTGGTTACCAGCAGCGTGATATTGAAGTGAAGAATTTTTTGAAAAATTTGTAATAGAAGTATCTTCCATTTTCTGTACTTTATGAAACATTCAGTTATTTCCCTGCACTTGTTATTTCCCTAAATTATTTAATAATCAAAATTCAATCACTCTGGTATTTTTCATAGCACTAATGCTAGATTTATTCTTACTGGACTGCTCTCTTTTATAGAAGAGTAGCTGTTGAATGTCCTGCTTTATATTTTTCGGTCTCTGATAAAAATCTCAGAGGCTTTTTTCTCGTTGGGATTCTCGGTCTCCATCCTGAACCGTCGATGGCTTTCTGAGGTTAGGACCGTCGGATCTACTTTCCATCCATTTATAAAAAAAGGGTTTTTCTTCTTCATTTTTCCTCACCAAGATACCCATCAAGAGCATTCCTTTTCTGATCGAACTTAATTCTTACTTTGAATATGAGCTTTCGAGCATTTTCCTTGGTATGGGTGGGATTGGAAATATAAGCCTTCACCAGTTTGCGACTAAATTTTTGAAGGCTTACCCTTGTTACCAGTCTTGGATGGCATACTCGATCAAAAGTGCAAGCGTCACCTATCTAAGGATAAGAAGTCCCCGATCAGTATGTGCAACAACAAGCCATGTGACAAGGTTGCACCTTGTTCCTTGTCGGAGAGGTTTCGAACTCAGCCGGATGCTCGCACGATATTTTGGCAGGGAACAATATTTGAGACAACCTCTTCACTTCGAGCTCCAACTTTGGATACTCTTTAGGCTTGTTAGGTGGGCCGAGGATGAAGACAATTGCTAGGAATTTGCCAATCTATGTAGAGAATAACTAGTAATTTTTGTAATTTTAGGACTGTCTCCTTTATCCATGTATGTAATTCATATGTAATCTATTCGATCAATAAAGTTCATCATCCATTCATCAACCATTATCCCAATCTTCATTGTTGAATATATCTCGATCATGTAGCCATAATCAAATTATAGAGTGATTTTACCGGATTTCGTTGGACTAAGTAAAATCAATAAAGTAATGAAACAGATCCACAAAAATAGATAAAAGGATCTTTATTGAATATTATTGATCTGAATATAGGGCCTGGCCAAACTACTCAGGATGGCGCAATACAAATAATTAGTTAACTAGGAGTTTTATTAAGCTAAAGTGCCGAGCTAGTATAATGCTAATAAACGTGGAAAGCTAACAGTCTGAAGCCCCCTCTTACATTAATTATTCTTATATTTATAGGCTAACATGCATTGCCCTAATAAAATAGAATTCTAGAACCCATAGGAGTCTTTGTACGGCCCATGATCTGCTTGTAGCAAGTCCTGACCAGATGGGGGTGTCATATAAGGCATCAAGGTATACTTCTGCTAGACTCGATCGATAATAATGAGGACTGATCGAGATTGAAGCTTTCCTGATCAAACTCGATCAGGTCAAAGAATCCGACCTGGCTAAATACGAAATAGCCCCCATCAGTACTCCCCCACTTCTCGAGCGAAAGTGTAACTGTAGCTCGGAGAAGTAAAATTATGCCTTTGACCGACTTCCTGATGTATATCGGGCATGCCTCGTTAAAAACCTTGCTCAGAAAAACCCATTGGGATAAAAGCCGACCAAGGAAAAAAGAGTACATATCTGTTGAGATATACAAATTGTTGAAGTAGATATGCTATATGCTAGTTGCTCCTTACTGTTCCATAACTTCTTCAAGAGCTGGAGTTGCAATTTTACGAGGCGGAAAAATGAATTGTCACCTATAAGCCAAGGGTTGAATCGTCATTATCATTCACCCATATTCATAGCGCCAGTCCGTAATTTCTTCTTTACCATTACTATAACGGCAGTGAGATCGGAGCAGTTAAAAATTCCAAAAATTGATATTTCTGTGAACAATGTAATTCTTCGACCCTTCTTAGTCAAAATGTCGACCTCAGAAATGAACCAAGATCTTATCGTCCCGAGTGATGCCGGGATCGAACAGAACAGTGGAAGTGCTAAAGAGAGGCTTGGCAGCCCAAAATTTCGATCAACTTTTAGAAAATCTCCAAGACTAGTTAGCCTTATAGTTGCAATTGCGTAGATCTGTATAAAACTTAGGAATCCCAATCGATCTTTAGAGATCGAGCAAGAATGATTGCCTTTTAGTAATATTTGTACGCTCTCTCATTCTTAATAAAGTGTTTGCTTTTGAATTCTCCCTTGTCTTCATTTTCTTTGATTGAACTAGGTAGGTGTTGACTGTTCATTTAAAAATTTTACTCGTCCAAAGCATCTGTTTTATCAGTTCGTAGTATCGAAGGTCGATTGACTACTGCCGATCTCATACAAATTATCTTATTTATCTTAGAATCCATAATGTTCTAAGCTTTAGTTTTGTAGTCCTTGTAGATCGCTGAGTGTATACCGAACTAATGGTTTTACTCAAATTAATAATTTAGATTGTATACCAATTATTGGTTTTAACCCTTTGGAGATCGTTGATCGGAGATCAAAGATCAGAGATCGAAAACCATAGATCAAGCTTTACCGATCGACGGTTTATGCTCATAAAATCGGAATTTGTACCAACTTAATGGTTTTATCCCTTTAGAGATCGTTGACTGGAGATCGAAAATCATAGATCAAGCTTTACCGATTGACGGTTTATGCTCATATTTACTTGGGAGAGTTATACCAAATTAATGGTTTACTCATTATTTTCGATCAAGAGTTTACACCAAATTAATGTTTTTACTCATTATTTTTCGATCAAGAGTTTATACCAAACTAATGGTTTTACTCATTATTTTTCAATCAAAAGAGTTATATCAATAGATTTTACTTTTTTTAATTTCGAGCATAGAGTTATATCAATAGATTTTACTCTTTAACTCTTTTCAGAAATTTTCGATCAAGAGTTATATCAATAGATTTTATTCTTGTTAATTTCAATGCTCAGGACGAACAAAAGTTCTTGTCTGATTTCGATTACAGAGTTATATCAACAGATTCTACTCTTGCTTCAGGCATATACCGAGCCACGAGTCGTAACAACGGTTTTCACTCTTGCTCTAAATATATTCGAGATGTGGGTTATATCAAGAGATTTTACCCAATTATTTCTTAAGTCTTTTCCGAGTCAAAAGTCGTAACAACAGTTTTCACTCTTTGTTCTAGGCATCTTCAGGCTTTTTGGGTTATATCAAAAGATCTTACTCTTGTTAATTCCGAGCATAGAGTTATATCAATAGATTTTACTCTTGTTAATTTCCGGATTGTATACCAACTAATGGTTTTAATCCTTGTAGATCGATAACTGAGTGTTTACCGAACAAACGATTTTACTCATACTCTTCTGGAATGTTTACCAACTTAATGGTTTTATTCCCTGCAGTAATGAGACTGGAGTTCGAAAATGAACAGAAATGGAGATCGTCAAAATTTAAATACAAAGAGAAATTCAAAACATATGCGTTTTTCCTGAATAGCTAAGAAGAACCGAAGTCTAAAATCAAAACTAAAAATACTAAATAAAAAATAGAGTCTTATTTTCTATAATAACGGTGTAAATTCACAGAATAATTTTTATTCCCTTTTCGGTGCTTGATTGGCGAAGGAGGTCTAAAGTAGACATTAGATCTTATATTAGACTCCGGATCTCCATGGTTCAGTTTCTGAAAAACATGGCTCTTTCGATGCGAGCGGTCATAACCTACAAGCTTCTGGATCGTGGCCTTGTCGAATTTCTTCGGCCCCAAACCTTTCATCTTATTTTGATCCTTGATCAAATTTATCTCTTCTTGAGTCATATACTTCGAAGCCAGCGTCATAATTTTCGTGAACGTTCGCGTGCTTCCTACAAAGGGCATTGTCGAACTGCTTATTTCTTGTTAGGTCGAACAAGATTGAGATGATATAATCTATGTTCGGAGAGTCGATTTTCAATAGTTCTACATTGAATCTTCCCAACTAATTCCTCAACCATTCGCCCTCGGCCTGACGAATAGTCCCCAAATAGCTCATTGAAAGCTTCTGCCTTTTTTGGCTGGCAAATTGTTGCTGTAGTTTATTGCACAGCTCCCTGAAACTAAATATCGAGTTCGGAGGCTGCTTTTCGAACCAATCCATTGCCAGACCTTCGAACGTAGTTACCATCAATTTTTCAGTGTATTCCGACGAGTGAGCATATAGGTTCATTATGTTCATGAAACTGAACACGTAATCATGTGGGTCTCCTGTCCCATCATACCTCGGTAAACGACCTGGTAAAGTTCCCGAGGATGTTGCTTCCCTGATTTCTTGACAGAACGGCGAGCAATGAGCTATGCTATTTTGCACTTCTCGAGATCGAGGCCAGGGTTGTCTTTGCATAGATAAACGCTGTCGTACTCGCTTCTCGACCATCCTCTCGATATCTCTTTCTGAAAATCGTCTAGTGGCTCTGTTATCGTTGATCGGAGGTATGATAATATCATTGATCGGAATAATAGTACGCTCTTTAGACTGGCGTTATTTGGGACGAGCAAAGGCTCTTGCCCGAGCATCTCTCTGTTCTGGTCGAACATTAGTTTTCGCTTGCCTTGCTTGGTGGATTCGCTCAGAATTGTGAGTTTTTTGATCGGCAACAGGGTTTTCACCCTGATCGGAGTTTCGATCGGGTTCGTGTTGAGATCTCCTATAGACATTAGGTCTTTGAGTAAGTTGAGCAGGGTTCACTTCTGGCCCGATCGGATCTTGCGTAGGTTTTTGTTGTACTTGATTGCAAAACGCGCTCACAAGTTGAGCTAACTGTTTTAGCTGTTCTTCATGCGAGGCTAGAGGCGGTGGGATGGTTTGAGTTGGAGGATTCAGTGGGATATTTTGGTTGGGGACCCGATGACTCAAGGAAGCCTGCTTGTTTGCCTCGACACAACGAGCTGCCGCTTGACTTGATTTTTCTGGCCTTTCCAGATCCGTGTGATGGTTGCTATTTTTCTGACAGAATCTTCAGGTCGATTCCCGGCAACAGAGGGAGCTTGTGATGACTGGTTTCTTTCCGTGGTTCGAGTACTTTTTCTCGGGGGATTTCTTGGATTGACCATATTTCGTTCGAGTAATTGACCTGGTCCCACGGTGGGCGCCAACTCATTTTACCGAATTTCGTTGGACTAAGTAAAATCAATAAAGTAATGAAACAAATCTACAAAAATAGATAAAAGGATCTTTATTGAATATTACTGATCTGAATTTAGGGCCTGGCCAAACTACTCAAGATGGCGCAATACAAAGAATTAGCTAACTAGGCGTTTTATTAAGCTAAAGTGCTAGTATAATGCTAATAAACGTGGAAAGCTAAAAGTCTGAAGCCCCCCATCTTACATTAATTATTCTTATATTTATAGGCTAACATGCATTGCCCTAATAAAATAGAATTCTAGAGCCCATAGGAAGAATACGGCCCATGATCTGCTTGTAGTGAATCCTGACTAGCTGGGGGTGTCATATGAGGCGTCAAGGTATACTTCTGCTAGACTCGATTGATAATAATGAGGACTGGTCAAGATTGTAGCGTTCCAGATCGAACTCGATCAGGTTGAAGAATCCGACCTGGCTAAATATGAAATAACCCCCATCATAGAGCTTATTTAAGATTCTGCTCGAAAGAGTGGGAAGTTTTTCGAACATTTTGAATACATCGAAAGTAGGTGAGAGGTCACATGCAATAATTATGCTGGGTAGTTGGAGAGTTATCCAATTTAATGTGATCATCTTCGCCGTTGGTACTCATGAATCATGACCGTTGGATTTTAATTTTCGATCACACTTGTAAAATAGCTACGATCTTGTAAAATGGCTACGATCTTGTAAATTTATTCCGAATTCATATTCAATATCTAATAAAACTTTAAGTTCCTTTTCCATACCTTGCTCGCATATCTAATTCGATTCATAATAAAACTTGAACTTCCTTTTCGTATCTTGCTCGTATTCGATTAATGCTATACTATAGAGATCACAATTGACCATATATTATTAAACATATATTATAAAGAGCAATACCATCTTATCAACCAGTCGATCTGTGTTAACTTCGAACGTGGGGTTATATCAAAAGATTTTCTTTCAATTCTTTATTCGAGCAGTGAGTTCTATCAATAGATTTTACTCATCAGTTCCTTTATTCTATCTCTGAGCATAGGGTATATCAACAGATTTTAACTTTTACTCTTTCATTCGAGCAGTGAGTTATATCAATAGATTTTACTCATCAGCTCTTTTATTCTATTTCTGAGCATAAAGTTATATCAAAAGATTTTACCCTTTAACTCTTTCATTCGAGCAGTGAGTTATATCAATAGATTTTACTCATCAGCTCTTTTATTCTATCTCTGAGCATATAGTTATATCAACAGATTTTACCCTTTAACTCTTTCATTCGAGCTGTGAGTTATATCAATAGATTTTAATCATCATCTCTTATATGTTTGGATACCTCAGTTGTCAGAACAACAAGAGTTGCGGAATTTAAATTTTTTTCCGAGGTACCCATACAGCCCATGATTCGATTTTCATCTTACACTATGCGAAAAGGTTGATTAAAACAATAATCAAAACATTAAACAAAACGAGAGGGGGTGAAATCGCAATTTACCTCACCACAGGTTCGGTGGCGGTAACCTCCGGTCTTCTCTTTGATTCACACAAGTGATCCAAGTGTCTCGCCTCCAGAGTGTATCCACACCAGCTGGATTGTAGCAACACCTCCAAGTCACAGGTTTAGAACTAGAGCTTGAAGGTTTGTCAATGGAGGAATCGGATCCAGATCCAGATCTAGATCTAGATCCAGATGGGAAAGAAGAAGGAACATGGGCGGCGGCTATAGGGTTTGTGCGGCGAGGGTTTTTCAATTTTCAGCAATTAACTTTCTTTTTAGTTAGTTCATTCATTAGTCTTGGAAGATATATGGTGAGATATATATATATAAGAGAAGAATCCTTCTCTTAATAGATATCTCATCTATGTTTATCAAATCCTTTCCTTATCACATTAGGAAACAAGATTTCTATAAATCTCTTCCTTCTTTCTTGTCCCACAAGAAACTAACTCTTCCATTAATTAGCACACAAAAATCGCCCACCTCCATTTAATTAATTCCGAAAAATCAATTAAATTATTTCTTCCAATTAATTAACACTTTAATTAATATTTCAATTAATAAGACATTCTAATTAATAATTAATTAGACATTCTAATAATTGATTAATTAGACATTCTAATTAATAACTCTCCACTTAAAACAACTATTTCTTTTTTTACTGTCACTGTCCAACTGTATTGTGTGTGACCCTCTGGGTTCACCATCAATTGGCAGCAGACCCACGACTTTCGTGATTTAAATAATGAGCAATTAATTGCTCCGATGAATTAAGCACATTTAATTGACCACTCCAGAATTAATCTCCTTATTAATTCAGGAGTACCCACACCTCATGGTCGATGTCTAGCCATAAGCCCATGAGGCCCAACTTCAGGTGAATTGATCTTGTGAACCTCACCTCTTATAATTACCATGTACATACGGTCCTTCCAACGACTAATTTCCCGACCGAGACCTAGGGTGTGTGAATTGATCGGCACCTCTAATTATCTCGATTCTGTACTTTCTAATTTCGGATAATAATTCCAGTGTGACTGCTAAATTTGGAAACCCCTTTCCAAATCCGTCACTGACCACGGCCGTGGGTTTCTCGGGATCTATTATCTAAGAACGTACAGGAAATTCTACCACCTTATCAGGATGAGTCGATAGATCATTTCTTAGTACTAACCATTCGCGTACATGATCATACGTACCCAAAGTAGTCGCACAACGATCAGGCTACGTGATCGGCTCCTAAATCAAAGTACGCATTCTCGTGCACCGAATTCGCCCTAGTACCTCAAGTCTAAGGACTAAATCGTACATTGTTATAAGTCTTGAGAAACATCCCATTACCGATATGCGACACGCGCTTCCACGATGGGTTTCTCTGTTCGGGTCGTTCGATCACCTATCGAACCACCTACTCATATGCACTGACATCAAATGTCTTGTTCATGAAACGCTACAAATTCACTCCATGTGAATCATGCATAGTCGTACAAGTCTTAGCGATTCCTTCGATACCCCGTCTCGTTCGGAATCTATGACTTGGAACGTGTTTTAAGATCACAACCTTAGAGACTGTTTCATGATTGCACTCATACTGAAGTGAATCGTCCCATAGTCGAATGTGATCTTAGGATCTCATCCAATTGCATGAGCCCCATAATGGAAACAATGTTGATTGATTTCCTCCGATCCAATATTGATGTATTTGCTTGGAGCTCAGAATCGACCCAAGGGTGATCACTCATTCCTTGAATATCGATCCAAAAGCAAAGCCGGTAAGACAAAAGAAAAGAAATCACGGACGAGAAAAGGATAAAATCATCAATGCGGAAGTTGATAGATTGCTAGCGGCGAAGCAAATAAGAGAAATCCAGTTTATTGAGTGGTTGTGTAATGTAGTCTTAGCCTTAAAAGGCGAGAAGACTGAGAACAAATGGAGAATGTGTAATGAATTTACTGACCTCAATAAATTTTATCCTCGAGATCCTTACCCATTGCCAAGGATCGATATGCTAGTCGATTCAATCGCAGGCTTTGTTTTGTTCAGCATGGAAGCCTCTCAAGGTTTCTATTAGATTTTTATGAATGAACTAGATCAGGAAAATACCTCTTTCATAACAGAGCATGGGGTATATTGCTTCATTGTTATGCCCTTCGGACTTCGCAATGCAGGGGCTACAAGGCTTGTGAATATGATTGTTGGTCCCAAGTGGTCAGATTAGGTCTAGAGAGGGGGGGGGGGGTGAATAGACCTCTAAAAATTTATCTTTCAAAATCTTTAACTTTTCTGCCAGCAGACTAAGCTGATCAAGAATTGTAAGTAGACTAAGCTGATCTCGTACAAAGCTTTGAACAGCAGAGTTGACCACTCTTCTGATTTTACTTAGCTGATTTTATCAAAATCAGAGTTTCAAATTTACTAACTTGCAGCGGATTTATCTAGTGTTTTTCACAAGTTGTTTTCTTAACTTAGAAAAAGTTTTATCCTCAGTTTTGCAAACTCCTTTTAAAACTTTTCAAAAGTTAACTCTTACGTGTTTAAATATGCTCTTTGAAAATATGCAAGAAATAATGCAAGTATAAACACAAAGGATTTTTATAGTGGTTATATGGATAGAAATTCTTTAGTCCACTCTTCCAAGTCACTTAGATCTTGGGTTATACTATAAACACACAGTTTACAATATACAATGCTTGCGCCAAACAACAAATGAAATGGCCACAAGTGCGCAATAGGAAATCACAAAAAAACTCCTACTCTCTGAAGTAATATCACTCACTTAGATGGATATCTACTTCTCACAACACTTTTCTCACAAAATCACTCAGATTTGTATGTATATTTGTTTTTCTCTCTATTCTGCTTCGTCAACAAATGACTCGGCTGATGAGTGTTCTTTTCTTGAGGTTGAGACTTAAAAGAATTCTGCGTCGGATTTAATCTCAGTTGTGTTGTCTCTTCTTCTTCAACTCTTGAACTGAACTATTTATACTTGAGATTTGAAAATCTGCCCATTAAGAGATCGACGGGTGTCCAAATCCTCGAGTACTGGTCCTTGTCTCTGAAACGGCTACCTGCGACTGATCACTGTACACTCTGCTGTACTTTTTGTCAGTCCGCATTAAATGCACCAAGCTGATACGAGGTTTCTCTTCAATCATTTGTCATAAATACCCTTCCTCTTCAGCATTTATTACTTCAAGTGCATTTATTACCGTTGCAATAACTTCTGATCCACTTCCACTCTACTGATCGAAATCACTCGTCTGATGTACACTCGGTTGATCCCAAACTGAACTATCTGATTTGAGTCGGCTGAAAATCCACCAATCTGATTCCTTTCTTCAGCAACAGATCAGTAGTCTTCTAGACCATATTTGACTCGTCTGAAGTAACTTCTTCCTTGGTCAAATATCTTCTAAGGTTTGAACTAAGCTTCCAAACTTAGCTGATGACTTTTGGAAATCATCAAAACCTCCCTTCACTTCTAAGTCTTCATCTTCATCCAACAATGATGTTTAAAGAATTGATTGAGGAAATAACGAAAGTGTATGTTGATGATATGCTAGTAAAAAGCATGAACGAATCCGACCATACTCAACATTTGGACCGATGTTTCCAAATCTTGAGGGAGTACGAAATGAAGCTTAACACAGCTAAATGAACTTTCAGGGTCAGGCCAGGAACATTCTTGGGTTATCTAGTGCACGAAAGGGGAATCAAGGCTAATCCTGAAACAATTAAGGCAATAATGAACCTAAAACCACCACGATTGGTGAATGACGTTCAGACTTTGGTAGGAAAAATAATCTCTTTGAACAGGTTCATTTCGAGGTCAGCAGATAAAAGTCTTCATTTATTTCAAGTTCCAAGAAAGGTAAAGAATTTTGAATGGTCGGAGAAGTGTGATCGAGGGTTTGACGAATTGAAGACCTATCTAAGTTCGCCTCCTCTGCTCGCGAAACCAGCTGAAGAAGAACCGCTATACTTATACATCGGTGTATCAAATTTAGTTGTTAGCTCTGTGTTAGTCACGATCGAAAATAACGACCACTGACCAGTGTACTATTTGAGTAAATTGCTACAAGGAGCGGAGAAGAATTACATAGAGATCGAAAAGTTTGTTTTGGCATTGGTCGTGGCCGCAAGAAGGCTAAGACCTTATTTTCAAACGTACAAAGTAATTGTGCTAACCAATCAGCCTCATAGGCATGTCCTGGCTAAGCCCAAGGCTTCAGGTAGAAAATCAAGTGGGCGGTGGAATTAGGGCAGTTCGATATTGAGTATCAACCACGAACAGCTATAAAAGCCTAAATTCTAGCTGATTTCATTGTGAGTATAGATGTCATGAGGGAGTCTACATGGCTTATGCACGTTGACGGATCTTCAACCAGAGAAGGTGGAGGCGCTGGGATTTCTTTCTAAGGACCTGATGGCGAAGATCTTAACTATGCAACTACTTTGGATTTAATTGTTACGAATAATGAAGCTGAATACGAAGCTTTGATCGCAGGGCTTGAAATGGCGATCAAGGCAAACATAAAATCCATCATTGTTGACAAATTCTGAACTAGTACACATGCAAGTTCAAGGCACTTACGAGGCAAAAGAATACAATATTATGAAATACTTGGGACGAGTAAAGCAGCTTATTGAGGAGTTTACTGCTTTTAAAATTCAAGCAATTCCTCGAGAGGAGAACACTTGGGCGAACACTCTTTCTAAATTCTCTGGGTCGTGTTCGGATAAGAAAAAGAGGGTAACTACATGGTTAATATTGAACACACCCTCAATTGACTTGAATATAATACCAACAATGGAGTTGATGGAGATAGAGGAACTAAGACAATCTTGGATGCAACCTTTGATCGACTATTTGAGGAATGGGATCCTTCCTCAAGATCATAATAGGAATATTGTTGAAATGTCTATCCGAACATCGATTTGTGTCGGTATTAAAGGATGTTCACGAGGACGAAGGTGGTGGACATTGTGGAACTCGAGCATTGGCCCTAAAGTGTTCAAAAAGTGGATTCTATTGGCCTACACTATTATCAGATTCATCAAGTACGTAAAGAAGTGCCATCATTGTCAAATACACTCAAATTTAATCCATCAGCCCGCAGAGAATATGCATTCCATACCAATATGTTGGTCGTTCTTTCAATGGGGAATTGATATTGTGGGTCTTTTTCCTACAACATGTTCACAAAAGAATTTTGTTTTGGTGGCAGTAGAATATTTCAGCAAATGGATTGAATATATTGCTCTAACAAATATTACTCAGTTCCAAGTCATAAATTTCAGATGGAAAAATATAATACGCCGCTTTGGAATCCCCAGGATCTTGATCTCTGATAATGGCACGTAATTTAACGGAAAACATGTAATTGAGTGGTGCAAAAAGTTTGGCATCAAACATAATTTCACGTCGGTCGGACATCCAAGGGCCAATGGGCAAACGGAGGTGGCTAATAGAGAAATTGTCAAGGCTCTATAAAAGAGGTTAGTGGGGGCTCGAGGAAGATGGTTGAATGGATTGCCCGGTGTTATTTGGGCTATTCAAACAACCACAAAGGCGGGGACGGGAGAGTCGCCTTTCAGTTTGGTATATAGGTTGGAAGTTGTTATACATGTTAGAATGTTGATCCCTTCCCTAGAGTCGAAGCCTATGATTTCAAACAAAATTAGGAGTTACGAGAGAAGGAGCTCGACCATGCCGAAAGTCGAGGGGAACGAGCATTGGTAAGAATCCAGGCAGCTAAGAATAGTATGGAGAAAGCTTACAATCAGAAGGTCGGGATCTGATCGTTCAAAGTACGCGACTTGGTATTGAAAAAAGTAGTTGTCTCCAAGTATGTGGGTAAGCTAGAGCCCAATTGGGACAGTCCTTTTATAGTGATCGAGGTTGGAAAAAAGGTTCATACAAATTAGCAAAACCAGATGGGACAACTTTGTCGAGAGCATGGAATGCTGTCAACTTGCGCAAATATTATGGAAGATAATTATTTTGTTATCTTTGTAATTTTCAAAGCTTTAAAGAATGACGCTGAATGTTTACTTTTATCTACATCTACAAACTGATAACCAATCAATGATGTACTACGTTTTGAGTAATAATATTTACAGCACTTTGATGGGATTCGAAAATCACATACAATATATATATATTGATGGGATGGTGTCCAGAAAGCCAATCTAATTAGCTTGTTAGAGGACTATCTTGTAATACATCCTTATGGTTTAATAATTAATAAGCCCGTTTATTTATAGTACGTAAATTAAATAATGGCCAACTTCATCTCTCGCGAACGTCTCTCCGTTCCAATCTTAGTAAATTTATCAAAATCCCCTATGACAAGCTCGACTTTCTTATGATCGGGAGGTTGCATACTCATGTCAATGGTCTTTCCCTTCTTCCCCTGCAACCTCTCGCAATCAGGAACTTGATCGGAACCCGATACTTGCTCCAAGTCCCCGCCTCATTTTTTTGAAGGGGTCTTGGGATCAATCTTTGGTTTGATAGTCAAAGCGGTATTATAACAGTCCCACGCATGTAATGATCGTTAACCATTTCGCCGATTCCGGCCAACGTAGGAAATTTCACCTTCTAATGGTAAGGTTAAACCACTGCCATAAATAAACTTAGTGCTGGTCTTCCCAAGATTGCATTGTACGCAAAGGGTATGTTTACAACCAAATCTTTGTGACATTCTTAGGTTTCTTTCCTAAAGTTGTACTCAGCAAGATAGTTCCGAGTGGAACAATTTCAGATCCTCCAAAACCGATCAACGGCGTGCAAACTTTTCAAGATGAGGGTGTTGTAGATTCATTCTACTAAGTGCTTCAGATGAAATGATATTCGTCGAGCTCCCATTATCGATCAACACTCTTTTTACCTGCAAAATTTGCAACTTTTAGGGTTAGAACCATGGAGAAATTTGGATTGTCATTACTTAAATCCCAAGCAATGTCCTTCGGTCTATCTTCTTCACTAAAAGCGATCACCTGATTAAGCATGGAAGGTTGCTCGAGAGACAGTATTTCTCTCGTTAGGGTAAATCCGCTAGCTATTGACTTAGTAGTTCATTTCCGAGCGTTCCTGCTATCTCCCCCAGCAGGACCTTCAGAAATGACATTAATCATCCCCTCTACTTGATCGTTATTTTGGTCCCGATCACGACAAGCAACTTTCGCTTGAGTCAATCTGTTCGGGGATCTCGATCTGTAACGGTTTTGGTTATTGCGTTTAACAAAACCCTTAAGCTTGCCTTGAGAAATTAACTTCTCGATCTCTCGCCTTAGATGAACACAATTTTCGGTGTTAATTATGACCTCGAGCTTTATGAAATCTGCAGTAGAGATCATAATTCATAGAACCCGGTCTTGCTTGTGTGATACGATTCGGTTCAAGAATCCAATTGTTATGCTCTAGCATCGTTAGTATCTCGTATGTCGAGGCATTTAACATTGTAACATTAATTCTATCGGAACTCTTCCTTGATCCCTTTTATGGAGAAAGTGGTCTAACATAGACATTAGGTCTTTTGTTATCCACGGGTGGTTTATAGATATCTAGACTTTCCCAAACACTTCTTTTTTGGTTGTTATTATGTCCTCCATAATATTCGATTCTAGGGATTGGAGCTCGATCAGGCTTGTTATTATGCGAATTCTTCATTTTGTTCATCTCTTCATAAATAATGTATTTTTTAGCAATCTCCATGGTTCTTTCAAACGTCTTTGGCTGTTTTCTACATAGAGCATTCCCGACCTGTCCATTCCTTGTTAGATCGAACATCAAGGATGAGAGAAACTCAATTTGTGGCGTATCGACTTTTAGTAGTTCAATACCAAACCTTGCGAGCCATTATCGTAACGACTCTCCTTTAGGTTGTTTTATAGTTCCCAAATGATTGGCTGGCAATTTGGGTTTCCTTTGGCTCGCAAATTGATGTCTCAATTTATCACATAGTTGTTCGAATGAAAAAATAGAATTAAGCGTCAGCTTTCCGAACCAATCCAATGCAATTCCATCAAAATTAGTAACCATTATCTTGCAGCAGAAGTCCTAAGAGTGTCCATGGAGATTCAAGACGTTAATAAAATTGTTGATGTGTTCATTGGGATCCGTTGTTCTATTGTAGCGGGTAGACGAGTGGGTACGATCTCTAGGCCTTTCGCTTCTCGAATTTCTTCGCATAAAGGGGAACACCTCATTATATTGTTTCCAAGTTTCCTTTCTCGAGCCGGCCTAGGAAGGGGGTTTCTCCGATCATTGATTACCTCCATATTTTTGCGCGCTTTTTCGCGATCCAAAAATTTCTTGGAGCGTCCCTCTTCAGCCAAACGCTTGGCAAGTGTTTCTTCATTAATTTTCTCGAGCTCGGCTTCTGATACTCTCCGGACAGCACGTTGTTTTCCTTTGTCACGGGCCTTCTGACTCCCCGATCATTGAAGAGCCATCTACCATTTTCATACGCTTAGAACGAACAAAAGTTCTTGCCTGAGAAGGGTTAATGACTGGCGAAGCCCCTCTGACCATTGACCTATGAGCACTCATATTTTCTCTATTCTTTGACGCATCTCGTTCCACCCTTGAAGTAGCTCGTTCGTTCTCGACCCCTTGAGGGTTCAGTCGAGGTCCTTGATTTTCTCTCTCCGTGTTTAAGAATTCTCTACACATTGTTCCAATGATAGACCTTAAATCTGCAACGGTTTTATGTACGGGTATCCAAATCTGGGTCTATACTAGGAAAAACGAAGCAAGATGTTGTCTAACTAGACCACGAATTACAAATCCTATTTGTGGTGCACAATTTCCTGAAATGTAGGTTGATCACCAGCGGGAACCTCTTGTTGCGGCCTCGCTTGAGATTGGCCATCAATTGGACCAAGGTTGACAGACGGTTGACCGTCTGCTCGATTGTAAGTGTTTCTCCTTGTAGCAGACATATTTTGATCTATCGTATAAGCAGGTGGGTGCCAATTGATTTGACCTAGTTTCTTCATTCAATAAAAGGAGATAGGCAGTAAGTAATGCATGCAAGTTTGTAATTCGAACATGAATAGACAAATATCTTTTATATATATATTCCGTTCATCTAGTACAAAGGTTATAATTTGGGCCTATCTTGTACAATAATGGATGTCATGCTAATTAATCTATGTCTAACGAGCGTAGAGCTATGGATAAGAACGACCTAAATCGAGCAGAGAGGTCCGATCAGTATAGCTGCGTTGGAAAACGTGCCCTAACATTAAATTTATTGGATATATATAGGTGTACTACTGTGCCAGGTAGACCACTCTACATAGGATAGATCCTTAGGACTAGGGCTTTAAGAGGGAGGACAATCATGTTGAGGCTTAGAACGGCCCAAATTACCATGCTCGGAGCTCGATCATGGGACCGGTTGCTGCGCTCGGAATTACATTACAATCGAAAACCATACGTTGAGTCTATTCATGACGTGAAATTCGGAGAATATGAAATATCCCTCATCAGTACATATTTTGCCTCAATGGGGTAGCGGTAAATTGGAAAAGGTCCAAGCAAAGTACCGTTGCCGACTGAACCACTGAAGCATAATATATCGCAGCATCGGATGCAACGAAAGAAAGTGTTTGGATGAAAAACTTCATCCAAGAGATGGATATAGTGCCTAGCATTGTGAAGCTCGTGGTTATCTTCTGTGATAACAATGGAGCTATTGCTAAAGCAAAGGAATCGAGATCTCGCCAGAAATTTAAACAAATTGAGAGGAAGTACCATTTGATTAGAGAAATTATTAGTAGAGGAGACGTATATAATGGATCGCGTCGACTCGGAAGACAACCTAGCGGATCCACTAGCAAAGCCCTTTTCACGAAAGTGTTCGAAGAACATCTTTGGAAGATGGGTCTTAGAAGCGTTTGTGATTGGCTTTAGGGCAAGTGGGACTGTTCATCTTGAATTTACTTCTGGAAAAGTGCTCGTACTTAAAGATATTTATTATGTTCTTGAAGTTAGGAAAAATCTTGTGTCTGGTGGATTGCTTAGTAGGTATGGCTTCAAACTAGTTTTTTAGGCTGATAACTTTGTACTCTCTAAGGGTGGTGCCTTTGTGGGAAAAGATTATATGTATGAGGGCATGTTTAAGCTCAACATTTTTTATAATATTAATAAAGTTATTTCTACTTATATCGTTGAGTCTACTTCTTGTTTATGGCATAGTCGTTTAGGACATGTTAATTATAGAAGATTGCAAGATATGGTTGAATTAGAATTAATTCCTGAAATTGATAATAATCATGATAAATGTAAAACTTGTATTCTTACAAAAATCACTAGAATTCCTTTTCCTAAAGTTGATAGATGTTCTAAGTTACTTGACTTAATTCATAGTGATTTATGTGATTTACATAGTACTCCAACTATAGGTGGAAAGAAATATTATGCTACTTTTATTGATGATTATTATAGATTTTGTTAAATTTACTTATTGCATTAAAGATATCAAGTAATTGATAAATTTGAAATTTATAAAACTGAAGTAGAATTGCAAAGTGAATCATCTATTAAATGTTTAAGAAGTGATAGAGGAGGTGAATACTATGATCCTAAGTATTTCGAGTTTACTGGTATAATTCACCAAGTTACCGCACCATATACACCACAACAAAATGGTATAGCAGAACGTAAAAATAGAGTATTAACTGAATTGGTAAATACAATGCTTTCTAACTCGGGATTGTCAAAAGGATTTTGGGGTGAAGCTTTATTAATAGCTTGTTATATCCTAAATAGAGTCCCACATAAAAAGAGTAAAACTACTCCTTATGAACTCTGGAATAAAAGAAAATCAAATCTTAATTACTTAAGAGTTTGGGGTTGTCGAGCCATTGTAAGGCTACCTGAACCCAAAAAGAGAAAATTGGGTGAAAAATGAATTGAATGTATATTTATAGGCTATGTTGAACATAGCAAAGCATATCATTTCATGGTTAGAGAGAAAAATGATTCATATTCTGTAAATACATTAATTGAATCAAGAGATGCTATCTTTGATGAAACGAGGTTTAATTCAATTCCTAGACCCAAAGATCATGTCATCAACAATGAAAGTACTCCAGAAAATGACAATATTCCAGAAAATGACAATGTAATAAATGACAAAGAAATCATTGAACAAAGGAAAAGTAAAAGAGTTAGAAAAGAAAAGACTTATGGTCCTGACTTCTTTATGTTCTTTGTAGAAGAAACAAGAGAAGGTATAAATATGCATTTACCTTGTTGCTTCAATTTAGAAGATGATCCTCTAACATAAACAGAAGCAGTAAAGTCACAAGATTCTGCATTTTGGAAAGAAGCAATACAAGATGAAATGGACTCTATAATGGTTAATAAAACTTGAAAATTAGTAGACCTCCCTCTTGGTTCCAAACCAATAGGTTGTAAGTGGATTTTCAAAAAGAAAATGAAAGTAGATGGAACTATAGATAAGTTTAAGGCAAGGTTAGTAGCAAAGGGCTTTAAACAAAAGGAAGGTATCGATTATTTTGATACTTATGCCCCTGTGGCAAGAATTGCTACTAGTAGATTATTAATTGAAATTACATCGATTCATAATCTAGTAATACATCAAATGGATGTAAAAACAACATTTTTAAATGGTGTTTTAGATGAAGAAGTCTATATGGAACAACCCGAAGGATTTGTAGTTCCGGGACAAGAAAAGAAGGTGTGTAAACTTATTAAAATCAATATATGGTTTAAAACAAGCACCAAAACAGTGGCACCAAAAATTTGATGAGGTTATGTTATCAAATGGTTTTAAAATAAATGAATCAGACAAATGTGTCTATAGTAAATTTATAAATGGTAAAGGTGTCATGATATGTTTATACATAGATGACATGTTAATATTTGGTACTGAATTGGAACAAGTAGAAAACACCAATAAATTTTTGTCAAATAATTTGACATGAAAGATATGGGTGTGGCTGATGTTATTCTTGGAACAAGAATAATAAGAGATGGTAATAATATAACTTTAACCCAATCTCATTATGTAGAAAAAGTACTCAAAAAGTTCGGTAAATTCGAATGTGTACCGGTATCTACACCTTTTGATCCAAGTGTAAAATTAGTACCTAATAAAGAAAAACCAGTAACACAACTTGAATATGCAAGAGTTATTGGGTTCTTAATGTATGTTATGACAAGCACAAGACCGGACATTGCTTTTGTTGTTGGAAGGCTAAGTAGATATACAAGTATTCCGAGTAAATTGCATTGGAATGCAGTTTATAGAGTATTGAAATACTTAAAGAAAACAATGAACTTTGGTATTTGTTATTTAGGTTATCCTTCAGTTTTGGAAGGATATTCTGATTCAAGTTGGATTACAGATAGAGTAGATCATGCCTCTACAAGTGGATGAGTCTTTATGCTCGATGGTGGTGTTATTTCTTGGGGTTCCAAGATGTTGGAAGAAGTTATTAACTCAAGAACAGCTAAGTGATCTTATCAGTTGAGTTAAGAATTGAGTAGAAGATTTTGAAGATAACAAAAAGGTTAAAAAGGAAGTCATCAACTAAGAACTGAAAAGCTGAGTAAACCTCTCTCACGGTCTGGAAGCTAAGTGACCAAATCAGCTAAGTTGGAATACAATATCAGTAAGATCAGATTGGTTATCATCAGCCGATTCAAGATAGATATGTTCGTTCTTGAATCAACAAAGTAGCCATCAGAGAGTGATCATCAGCAGAGTAATCCCATCAGCTAACTGAAGTCGGTCAGTAAGCTCATCAACAGTAACAAGCTGAGTGCATTAAATGCAACTGGCATAAAGTAGATATCCGTACAGAGTGTACAGAGAACAGTCTGCAAAAGCTGCCGTAGAAATGAAGACCGTTGCTCAGGATTAAAGTGTAATTTCGCCTATTTTCAACGGGCAGAATTTCAAATCCAAGAGTATAAATAGATGATAAACTGAAGATTCAAGAGCGACTTGCATAATTCAAGATCACATCTTTAGAGCAAGAATCCATCAGTTGAGTCGTCTGATCACAAGCAAAGTCATTTGTTGACGGAGCAAATTGTTGAAGAACAAGATCAAGCTCTTGTCTGTCTGAGTGACATTCAACTGAGAATTGAAGGAGTTTATATCCATCTTTGTGAGTGATATAACTTCGCAATATAGGTTAATCTGAGTGATTTTCCGAGAGTGAACTGAGTGTTCTTACTTAATGCTTATCATTTGTTGTAAAGCTTAAGTGTTCTTTAGCTGAGTGCTTTAGAGTAGGTTTTTCTTAGTGATGTACCTGGGAACTGAGTATTCTACTTGAGGCTTGTCATTTGTTGTAAAAGTTCAAGTACTAGTTACTTTGCGTTTCTAGTGAAACCTAAATCTGTGTGATTTAGAAGAGTGGACTAAAAAATTTGTATCTATATAACCACTATAAAAAATCCTTGTGTGATTTACTTACTTGTTTTGCATTGCATATTTCATAAGCTAAATAAATACTTTAAAAGAAGAGTCTTTAAATTGAGGAATTTTTAACTTGGGGTAAAATTTTCTTTGAGCTTTAAAGTTTTAATTGGGTTGTAAACATTGGTTGGAAAACACACATACATATCTGTTGCATCATTGTTTGAAACTCTGACTGTATAAGATTGATAAGATAAATCAACTAAGTAGTCTACTCTGTTGATCAGCTTAGTGCAAAATCAACTTGGTCATTTTACCTTGCTGATAAGCGAACTCGTCTTATAAAAAAGAGAGAAAAAGTTTCTAAAGGTTCAGAGGTCTATAATGACAACATGTTTACATATATTACTAAAGGACCATTCAGTTTTAAGAAGACCGTGAAGGTTGCTGACGAGCCTAATCAGATTGTTGACAAAGAGCTAGATGAGCTGACTCCAAAGAAATCAAGTTAGTAAATCTTGACAAAATGGCTAAGTTCAAAGCTCTACAAGAAGATAGATTCCAGAAGATCAAACATCTCAAAATAGCTAAGGAGATGTGGGACAAAGTCTGTGAGCTAAGCGAAGGAAACGATGCTATCAAAGAACAACAGCTTAGTGTGGTTCTTGAGGAGTTTGAAAATTTCAAGATGAAGTCTGATGAAACGATTGATCAAATAGATACCAGATTTGCCAAAACTCTGAACGAAGTTCTAAGACTTGGTAAAGAATTTTCGGACAAGGAGATCATCATGAAGGTTCTCAAGGCTTTTCCACCTAAATTCAACATGAAGGTGACAGCCATGGAAGAATCAAGTGACTTAGGGAATATTTCTCTTTCCGAACTGTTCTCATCCCTCAAAGCGTACGAGTATAAGATGCCAAGAATGAGATTAGATGTGTCAACCAGTTTAGACCCTAGTGCTGCTCTTATCGCGTCAGACAACTCAAGAAAATCAGCAGACAAGTCAAAAGAGAAGACTCTGCTGAATTCAGGAAAAAAACATACACTGCTGACGACGTTGCCCATCTTCTAAATGACTTCAAGAAGTTGTATAAAAAGAAAATGAAATTAAAATATGAAAATGCTATTTCATCTTCTTCTCATCATTTTCAGGAAAATAGGGATTCCTCAAAAGCAAAATTTAGAGACAACAATGACAAGGAGTATGGACCATTAATCAAAGATCATCCACACTCATCATTTGAGAAATTTGTTGAAAAGGAAAAGCGTGCCAAACATGAGCGTAAGCTTAGTAAGAGCAAACAAAGTTAGCTGATGCATCAAAGCTAATAAACTCCTGCATATCTTATTCAGACCGACAGTCGTCTAATAAAGAATTTGAAAAAATACCTGATACACTATTCTTAACTGCCATTGAATCTGATGATTCTGAACCTAATGTAACATCTATTGTAATTTAAATGGACTATTTGAATCGTTTGAACAAATGCTAATTACAAATTCAAATATTGTTGGTGCATTTGCCAAGCTTAAGGAAAAGATGACTCCGCTGAAAGGAGCAAAATAAATCACTGAAACTTCAGGTTGAAAAACCTCAAGAATCAGCTGACTACGAAAAGCTTGAGCATGAGAATGAAACTCTAAAAGCTAAGTATGCAATTCGTATAAAAACTACAAATGAACTTGAAAGAAGTAATTGCATCATTCTCTAAAAAGATATCAGATGCTAAAAGAAGAGCCTACTGAAGCTCAAAAGGTAAGGAAACCTAGGAAGCAATCTAAGACTAAACAGACTAGTAAAACTCATCAGCCGAGTAAGATGAAAGATGCTGCTGATAGGAGTAAAATTAGAAAGAAAAATGGTAAGTCTGCTTAATCTATATGAGAGTTATTAGATAACTCAGGTAAGAAAATGAGGCAACAATGTATCTATCAAGATAATAATTGGCAAGAATTTGAGTCATATTATGATAATAACTGTTATGACATGCACTATGTCTATCCATATTATCATGCTGATCATGTTCACTGAACTGTGTGCCATCCTCATTACACAATGCATGCTTATCACTTACTTCATGCATCTTACCTTGCTTATGAGCACTGCTTTTATCATGAGCACTATTTCATGATGAAACTAAAGTCACTAGATCATCACATGTCAAAGGTTATATTAACCATACAGGACCCAATGAATAAGGGGTACCCTAAACAGTTATATGTTTTATAGGTGAAGCACATGTGAGATGACAAAGATGAGATGACTGTCCTTGCTAATTTCAACAAGTTCAACAAGTGGTCTTACCAACAAGAGTGTACCAACAAATGGTATAAACAGTTGCTTGTATCAACAATTGGTACCAACAGTTTGTATAAATCAACAAGTGATAGACGCTACATTTGGAGATTTCAAGGAAAGCAAAATTGTTGAAAAGTTGAAGCTTATCAAAGGATAATAATTGGTATTAGAGACCAACAATCTGTTGAGCATTAGTCAACCATGTGACAAGAGACTTTCAGCTCTCAAGAGTTGAAATTGGGTTTGATTTTGGATTCATAAGCTGAGGGGGAACATATCAGAAGACTCTTCTCAAAAACTTGTTGGAATTCAACGGCTGAGTGTCTTTCAAGAGTGACTCTCATAAGACTTAAGTGACCATAGATTCTTGAATTCAGGGGGAACGTGTACGACTTGCAGTACTTCTGATCTTAGATGAAGTTCTCAATAAGTCAAATGAAGTTATCAGAAGACTGCTTCTCATCAGCCGACTAGAACCCAACAGCCAAGTGACATTCAAGAATATACACTCCAACAAGTGGTATCAATTCTTGAAGTCAAGGGGAATATTTATTCTAACTGGAGTGACAAACAACAAAGAAGAGTACTGAATGTTGGCTTACTTAAAATGATGATCTTATTAACAATTAGCTACCCCGAACAGCTAAGTACTTACCTACCTGTCTTCAGCATACTAAGTTTGCAATTTTATAAAGGGGCAAGAAAAAGAAGAAAGAAATGCAACTAAGTATTGGTGTTGATGACAAAAAGGGGGAAGAAAGAGATGCAACTAAGTACCCTCTAAACGGAAAGAAATAAATCAAAAAGGGGGAAGCAACCAACAATTGGTTTCAAAATAAAGTTGCATCAGTTCAAATGGTTTCCATCTTAGATTATGAAGACTAAAACTAAAGACTTGGAAGACGTTTTTAGTTGAAGGTTTTGTCATCATAAAAAAGGGGAAAATTGTTCACTACAAGAAAAGGGGTTTTCAGTAACGAAAATTTTCGTTGGTGAAGCCTCAATTTCCGTTGGTATTCAAGTGTAGCAACGGATTTTTTCCGTTGGATATTCCGTTTGTGAAGGCCCCATAGGTAAATGGAGTGACGGAATAATTTTTCGTTAGTAAATATAGCGACAATATATTTTTTGTTGGTAACTCTGTTGGAAAATGTTGTACAATTTTTTTGTTGGTAATTCTGTTGGTATATTACTAACAGAATTCCGTCGCCTTAAATTTGTTGTTATCATGTCGCCAATTGGTTGGAAACATTGCAACGGATTTTGTATCAGAATTATATTTATGTCGGCAAATCCGTTGGTAATATTATGTCGGCATAAATATGTTGGTAGCGGTGTGGTTATCGCCCGGGCGCTTAGGCGAGCAATTAACCCCCACTCGTGCGCCTGAGCTACTCCTAGGCGGTTAACCATTGCCCGGCGCTTAGGCAACGCCTAGGCGAGCAGTTAACCCCCGCCGCTCGTACGCCTAGGCAGTTCACCATCGCCCGGGCACCTGGGCTGCGCCTAGGCGATGAGGCGGTAGGCATGGCTTGGGCTCCTAGGCAACGCCTAGCAGATCCGTTGGAAATATTATGTCGGCATAAATATGTTGGTAGCGGTGTGGTTATCGCCTGGGCGCCTAGGCTATGGGACGACGCCTAGGCGAGCGCCTAGGCGGTATGTTTTAATTAGATTGTAGGAGGTTGGATTTGAACCCTTGACCTCATGCTTTGCTTGTATAGATAAGATGTTGCAACCAGTTGAGCTGGACAACTTTATTGATTTATAATTGATAATATATATATATATATATATATATAATTGCATGCTTATCCCTTATGTTCAATAAAATTATAAAAATATCCTTGAGGTTTCAATAATTACCAAGACATCTCATATGTTAATTGTTGTTTAAAAGATTCATAAATAAAAAAAGATTTTTATCCTTTGTTCTTCTTTAAAATTATATTTTGTATAAATTATAATAATTTTGTATTTTCTCCATGTTTTAAATTATATTTTATAAAAATAAAATATTAAAAGACCATAATACCCTAAGAGTAGTCAAACTCAAATTTAATGGGTCAAGTAGTTGAACTAATCATAACTTTTACATATAACTATAGTTAAAATCTAACAATTATTTGATAGAATAAATAACTCAACATCTAAGCGCGATCATTGATGGTACTAGTTGAGCAAATGGCTAGTCTGATACTGATTAATCGTAAAATATATTATTTTAACACGGGAAGAGGGAGGGTCAGGTATATATAAAAAAATTATTATTTTTAGTTTTAAAATTTAATTAAACGTATAAATAAAGATTAAATTGAATATTGTTAAATACTAATACTTTTTCTCAAAAGAGTTTTAATTTTTTTTTTTTTTTAATAATCTGAAAATTAATTAGTTCCGTTTGCAGATAATTGTGAATTTTAATAAACCACATTAGTTTTATAGGAATTATATTGTTGATGACGGTTCTTTTTAGTTAAAGGTCAACAACAGAATTGCTATGCACAATATATTTGCTTATATCCGTTGGTAATTTGTCGTTATTCTTTACGACGATAATTTATTTTATCGTCGTTCAGTGGCATGTTTGTCACGAACACCAAAATAGTGAGGAAATTTAATACTTTAATAGAATTTCTACGAAACTTTCTTATGATATTCCATCGGTGATTTGTCGCTATTATCGAATGTATATTTTTTATTTGTAATTTCATTATTATTGAGTTATAAATTCGTTACTAATAAAGATTTTGTCGTATGGAACATTTTTTCTTGCAACTTAATAACCAAATTCCTACAACAACAAAAAAAAAATATCATGATGTTCCGTTAGTAATATGTCGCTACCAAATGAGGACATTTTATATTTAATTCTGTTAGTATTCATTATAAATTTGTTACTAAGAGTGACAATTTTTTTTGTTAGAGTTATGATATCGCTGTTAGATTATAGTTGTGACAGCTTAACAACATAATTTCTAGACATATTCTTTTTATTTTATATGCTTTGGTAATTTGTCGTTATTTTTGTAAGAACATAATTTTCTTTTATTTCCGTCGTTGTTCAGTTGCAAATCTGTAACTGACTTAAAAATAGCCACGGATTATTTTCCATTGGAATGATTTCGTCGCTATGGATCAATATTTCTTACAACTTAACAACGGAATACCCACGAAAAATATTTTGTTTAGATATTTAGTTGGTAATTTGTCGCTATTATTGATGGAACATCCTTTCCATCGTTGTTTAGTTACAAATCTGTAAGTGACTAAAAAAATAGTGACTAATAGTTAACGGAATACCTACGAAAAATATTTTGTTTAGATATTTAGTTGGTAATTTGTCGCTATTATTGATGGAACATAGTTTCCGTCGTTGTTTAGTTACAAATTTATAAGTGACTAAAAAAATAGTGACGAATTATATTCCAATGGAATGATTCCGTCGCTATGGATCAATTTTTCCTACAACTTAACAACAGAATAACTACGAAAAATATTTTTTTAGATATTTTGTTGGTAATTTGTCGCTACTATTGATTGAAAATTGTTGCTGTTGGTATTTTGTTATAAGTTCATTACTGATAGTAACAGTTTTTATTTCCGTTGGAATCATGGCGTTGCTGAAGACCCCTTTTTTGTAGTGGTTGGAAGAAGTTATTAACTCAAGAACAACTAAGTGATCTTATCAGTTGAGATAAAATTTGAGTAAAAGGTTTTGAATATGACAAAAAGGTTAAAAAGGAAGTCATCAACTAAGAACTGAAAAGTTTAGTAAACCTCTCTCACGGTCTGGAAGCTAAGGGACCAAATCAGCTAAGTGGTAATACCAGATCAGTAAGATCAGATTGATTATTATCAGCCGAGTCAAGATAGATATGTTCAGTCTTGAATCAACAGAGTAGCCATCAACAGAGTGATCATCAGCACAGTAATCTCATCAGCTAAGTGAAGTCGGTAAGTAAGCTCATTAACGGTAACAAGCTGAGTGCATTAAATGCGACTGACATAAAGTAGATATCCGTACAACAGAGTGTACAGAGAACAGTCTGCAAAAGCTGCCGTAGAAATGAAGATCGTTGCTCAGGATTAAAGTGTAATTTCACCTATCTTCAACGGACAAAATTTCAAATCTAAGAGTATAAATAGATAATAAACTGAAGATTCAAGAGCGACTTGCATAATTCAAGATCACATCTTTAAAGCAAGAATCCATCAGTTGAATTGTCTGATCACAAGTCATTTGTTGACAGAGCAAATTGTTGAAGAACAATATCAAACTCTTGTCTGTCTGAGTGACATTCAACTGAGAATTGAAGGAGTTTATATCCATCTTTGTATGTTATATAACTTCGCAGTATAGGTTAATCTGAGTGATTTTCCGAGAGTGAACTGAGTGTTCTTACTTAATGCTTATCATTTGTTGTAAAGCTTAAATATTCTTTAGCTGAGTGCTTTAGAGTAGGTTTTTCTTAGTGATCTACCTGGGAACTGAGTGTTCTACTTGAGGTTTGTCATTTGTTGTAAAAGCTCAAGTACTAGTTATTTTGTGTTTCTAGCGAAACCTAAATCTGTGTGATTTAGAAGAGTGGACTAAAAATCGTCGTGTTGATATAACCACTACAAAAATTCCTTGTGTGATTTACTTACTTGTTTTTTGTTGCATATTTCATAAGCTATGTAAATACTTTAAAAGAAGAGTCTTTTAAATTGAGGATTTTCTAACTTGGGGTAAAACTTTCTTTGAGCTTTAAAGTTTAAATTGAGTTGAAAACATTGGTTGAGAAACACACATACATATCCGCTGCATCATTGTTTGAAACTCTGACAATATAAGATTTATAAGCTAAATCAGCTAAGTAGTCTACTCTACTGATCAGTTTAGTGCAAAATCAGCTTGGTCATTTTACATTGCTGATAAGCGAACTCGTCTTATAGAAAAAAGAGAGAAAAAGTTTTTAAAGGTTCAGAGGTCTGTTCACCCCCCCCCCCCCCCTCCTAGACCTCATCTGACTACTTTGGGACCAGCACAAGAAACAAACATGTATAATCGATTCTACTATGGCTGCTGAATTTATTTCATTTGCTTCAGCAAGTAAAGAAACAAAATGGTTAAGAGACTTACTCTATAACATTCCTTTGTGGCCAAAACCAATGTCACCAATATCTATTCACTGTGTTGGTCAAGCTACTTTGTCAAGGGCATATAGTCATGTATATAATGGCAAGTCTAGACATAGTTATGTGAGACAACTCATCGCTGATGGAGTAATCACAATTGATTTTGTACGACCAAGTCAAAATCTGGCGGATCCCTTACCAAAAGGCCTCACTAGGGTTTTAGTCTTTAAGACATCAAAGGGGATGGGACTAAAGCCTATAAACTAAATCATTAGTGATGTAAGCTCAACTCAACACTAGTCTTGAGTTCAACGAGACATATTACATCATATAAATGTTGGAAGCACTAAAATTTATCATCCCAAGGTAAAGTACTTACTATCCGTAAGTTAAAGGAATGGTGAACATATAGTTCTTAATAGACTTGATATAAAGTACTATAAATACGAGAGTACTAATTAAAAGTCTACCTATGAGTGAGAAGTGTAGCCGCTTCTAGGAGTTAAAAGGTTTGACTCTAACAACACTCATGAAAGGATAATGACACAAGGCTATATACGTGTCGACTAAAGTGGCACACATTGAAACTTGGAATTTATGTGTGATATGTACCTAACCAGTCAAAAAGGAATAGTCGGTTCAAAGCTAGTCTACCATATATTTCTGATTTGCAGCAATACATTTCACTAAGTGAATGTTCAAATCGAACCGATACATTCATTTATGCATATATTTCACAAAATTATCAAAATTTGGAGATTTTAAAAATGGTGGGGGATTGTTGGAGTTATTTTCAAAATAACTACCATTGTTTAATTCGAATTTGAATTTAAATTGGAAAGTTGTGACTATTAATTTAAATTGAAAAGTTGTGACTATTAAATTATCACAGTTAATTTTAAAAGTTGTGTCCAGATTTAAATAATTGTGTCTATCCGGAATAGACACAAATATGTCTATAAAAAACAAGTATAATTCTGAAATTTAGATAAATTTTTCTCATCTTCTCCAAATAACTTATACTATATTTTACTGCAGAAAAATATTCTATAAGTTAGATAATTTTGCTATATCCGTGTGTGCCCTATGGTTTATTTCTGTGAGTACAAAACAGAATTAAACATTGGGTTTTATTGTATCATAAAGGCTAATCGCAAATTCCTATTATATACCGTGTGCTGTGGGCGAAATAAGTCTTAAGGAAAGTGGCATTGCAACACGCCTTGATTCCATTACTGCAGTCCGTTACTTATTTCCTACCAAAAATCTAACAAGAGAAAGATTAATTTTTTTGTTAATTTTAGGGTTGGGGTGATTTTATTAATTTTAGAAAGTTTTGGGTGGTTGGGGTAATTAATTAGGATTTTAATTTCAATTTTTAAATTTTTATGATATAAAATGGCTTAAGATATTTTTCAGAATTTCAACATTTGTTTTTCATATTATTTTGAAAATAATAATTCTTTATGAAAAAGCAAACCCGAACAACCCGTAGAATTTTAAGGGTTTTTGGCATTTTGCACCCTGGAATTATAGGGTTTTGGCACTTTGCATCCTGACTTAAAATTTTTGGCACTTTGCACCCTGGAAATATAATTTATTTGGCACTTTGCACCCTAGTGTGTGTTTTAGTGAGAAAATTCATTGGTAGAAGGGTAGAATAGTTATTTTCAATTTTTTTTTCACTTTGCACCTTGGCAATATAGATTTTGCACCCTTAAAATCTAGAATGTTGGCATTTTTCACCCTAAAAATATAAAATATTAGCATTTTCACCCCGATTTAAATTTATTGGTACTCTGCACCTTTAAAAATATAATTTGTATGACATTTTGCACTCTAATGTATTTTTTCTTAAAAGAAACAAACTCATGAATGTCGGCGATGTAGAGATAAAATAGTCATTTCTATGCACAACAATCATAAACTTGTTATTCTAAATTTATTTTACTTTATAATAACTTATTTTAACATTTTCTCTCAGTAAAATTTAGATTAAAAAAAAGACATTGTCTTCTTTTTATTTCAAGTATCCTCTAAATTATTTACTTTATATCTAAAATACACGTTTACATATCTAACATATTATTATATTGCATGTTATTTACATTATTTAGATTATCATATTAAGTCGGGGTTGAAAATATCAGAAATTATATTTTTTGGGTGCAAAGTGTCAATATTCTATATTTCAGAGTGCAAAGTGTCAAAAACTATATTTTTAGGGTGCAAAGTGTCAAAAATATTCGAAAATAACTATTATGCCCTTCAATCAATGAATTTTTTCTTCAAAACACATACTAAGGTGCAAAGTGCCAACTAAATTGTATTTTCAGGGTGCAAAGTGCCAAAATTTTTAAGTTAGGGTGCAAAGTGCCAAAATCCTATAATTCCAGGGTGCAAAATGCCAAAAGCCCGAATTTTAACTAAAATATGAAAGTCAATTGAAATTTTGTAGATGAAGAAACGTGAAACTATATAGATATTTACTATGGTTGCGTAAGAATTTCAAACTATAAAAATATAATAATACTCTATTGGAGAAACATGGAGGTAGCTCCCATACCTTTTTAAACCACTCCAATAATTGATTATATTATAGTATGCGCTAAGATAAGATAAATACAGTTGCTCTATTCATCGTTTCTTGGATTCTTCAATTCGGATTGGAAGGAGATATCAGATATGGCATCAATATACAGGGGAAGGATCCGGTTGTTGATACTTGTGGGGGCTTTATTTACGATTCAACTACAGGTGGTTATCTCTTTTTTTCACAGATATCCATATTTTGATTCGATTCACTAACGCGTGTTTTACTGCTTGCTTATCGGCGAAATTTCTGAGTTTTGCCTCGATTTTCGACCATATACCTTTATCAGTTGATATAGACCTAATTGAGGCATGTTACTTTTTGCATAATAGTAATTATTTTTATAGAAAGTTTTGATATGCGGGGAGAGCAACTAAGTTCATAACTTCCTACTTCTAGATGTCCTGTAAATGAATTATACCACCTCCGGGTGTTAAGTAGAATAAAGATGATGAGAGATCAGGGGTGTAAACGAGTCAAGTAGTATCGAACGACACACTTTTCAAACTTGGTTTGAATTTTACCGATCTTGAAATTTTGTGTTTGAGCTTGGTTTGATTGTTTAACAAACCGAGCTCAAACAAGGTTTTATCGAACGAGCTTGAGCCTAACTTCAACAATTATCAAATGAAAAATGATATATTTTGTCAATTTTTAGCTTAACGAGTCTAGCTCGAGCCGCGCTTCAACAATTATCAAATGAAAAATGATGTTCAAGCTTGCTTGATTTGTGTGACGAACCGAGCTCAAAAGAGTTTTTATCGAATGAGCTCGAGTCGAGTATCGAGTAGTTTGGTCGGAATTTCACCCCTATGAGAGATGTGGGCTATATGGAGAATATTTGAATATTAATTGAGGGTGGGATGCCTCTGTGTTTAATGGGAGAATTTTATGCTCTTAGACTCTCTATAAGGACGTGAGTCATGTTTATGGATGTGGATGAATTTAATGTTTTTGTAAGCACAAATAGTATGTGGCAGTGTGGTGGATTAGTTCACTTATCCTCTGCTCTGTCTTGATTGGGAAGGTTTTTTTATGTCAGGAAGAACTTTCAGAAAGTTACATTTTATTTTTCGGCATATTTCCGTTTGGTGGATTGCATTAGACTTCTTAGGATGTACAGTGTAGTCCCAGATTTATAATTATGAAAATATTGAACATAACAAGATCCAACTTGAGAACATGGAGTTGTCTAGTTTTGATAGGTTCCTAGGGAATTGAATAGACTCAAATGGGCCTGTATGAAAAGCTTGAAGATTACTTCATTGATAGGAAAAATACTTGTTTTTGGTGAAAATTTAAACACAAGCAGGCTCATAGTTTGTTAATGCTTGGTGTACCCAAAGTTGGTCAAGTATTGCGGATGTATGTATACATATACAACATAGTAATTGTCATTCCATAATCTGCTGCTGCAGGTCAGTGCAGCGAAACCGAATCATCAGCTGAAACTCAACTCCAAGATTCTCCAGGTACTTTTCTGCTAATATAAAAAGTTGTGTTATTTTTTTTTTGAAATTTTATGGAAATGTTGAACTATTTTTGCCGTTCAGGAACCCATCGTTAAATTAATTAATGATAATGTTCAAGCTGGATGGAAAGCTTCCATGAGCCCTCGATTTGCCAATTATACTGTAAGTTTACTTGTATTTAAGATATAATTGGTTGCCTTGCTTGTTCTATATTTACCACAAAAGAAAATGAGTACAAAAGAAAATCACTGATGTAATAACTTCATTCTCAGGTTGGCCAGTTTGTACACCTTCTTGGGGTTAAGCCAACGCCAGAGGGTGATTTGAAAAGTATTCCTGTCATTACTCACAAAGAAGGCATGGAGTTGCCCGCAAAATTTGACTCAAGATTAGCTTGGCCTCAATGTAGCACAATTGGAGATATTCTTGGTCAGTTACTTTGTCCTTAAATCAGTTATGTTTCCACCAGAGAGATACTAATTTTTTTTTGCTCTTCTATCTTCATTTGTGTTCATTGGACATCTCAAATCAAAGATCAGGTAATTTGCTTTTCTTTTATGATAAAATTCTTCGTTATGGTTTACATGGTCTAAGCAGATTCATAGCTGATCTGGTTTCTATCTTTTAGGGACATTGTGGTTCTTGTTGGGCATTTGCTGCTGTTGAGGCACTCTCTGATCGTTTCTGCACTCATTTTGGAATGGTTTATTGCTTAACCTTCAAATTTCCTTTCTTACGCAACTACTTATAGTCTTATATTAATAAGAAAAAAACTAATAAGAATAAGAAAAACTAGTAAGCGAATCTATTACCTTGATTCTCCTTTCTTTTTTGGATAGAATATATCTCTCTCAGTCAATGATCTCCTAGCATGCTGTGGCTTTATGTGCGGCGATGGTTGTGATGGAGGCTACCCAATATCAGCATGGCGCTACTTCGTCCAAACTGGTGTTGTGACTGCAGAGGTATATGCTGTCAACATACATGGATATCTATTGTGCAGTAAAGATTTTTTTTTGAACCAAAACGGTTAGGGTTCATTTTGATCTAGGGATTTGGCGCTAAGTATTTCAAAATCCATAATAAGAAGTTCGCATTTGTTTCGAGCGTTTCGATTTTCTATGGATATCAAATCCTTAAACAATCATTTTGTACAATTCTTTTAACCAAAATGATGATTACAAAATCTGTCCAATATTAAAGTCACTTAAAGTCCTTTCTCCAAATCCAAATCTACTAACCCAAGTGAAGCATTAATTTCTAGATATAGTTGCTTACTGTGGTTGTTCAAGTTTGAATATATGGCTAATATATATGTTCACACACTGAATAAATTTTTGGTTGGCAGTGTGATCCTTATTTTGATGATATTGGATGTTCCCATCCTGGTTGTGAGCCTGCATTCCCTACCCCACAATGTGAGAAGAGCTGCAAAAAGAAAAACTTGCTCTGGACAGAGTCAAAGCACTTTGGTGTCAATGCATATAGAATCAGTTCTGATCCATACAGTATAATGGCGGAAATTCTCTTGAATGGACCAGTCGAGGTCTCTTTCACAGTCTATGAGGTAAAAGAATGAAACATTCTTATTCTTTACTTTTGGGTGATCGACAATACGTTTCTGTTTCATATTTTTGTTTGTTATTGCTGCATATTGACTAGAAATTAAGCTGCGTTTGGATTATTTTTCGCACATTGTTTGGAATGACCCAAACTCTGAAACACCAAATTGTATCACATTTTGCTGGACCAAAAACTTGAAACCAAGTGAAAGAATCCAGAATTTTCCTTCATAGTGATGTTTCTGGAAACGCATTCTTACCCACCCACCACACACACGCGCACAATATATATAATACACTTTCACAAATCTAAACAAATATGATTTGATTTCTATTTACCCGCTTTTCACCCTCAAAGCCCCACATCCAAACTATATCTCACAATTTTAAGCCCCACCAAGTTTTACATTTAACGTTTTAAATTCTGAAAGTTCCAAGTAAATAGGTGCCAAAACATGTTTCACATTTTTTGCACAAATATCTTAGGGAATCTTCAAAACACCTTACAAAAATTTGAAACACCAAAACCAAGTCATAAATTGATCCAAACTAACTAGTCCTAATGGTTTGGTTGTTCTGTTTGGGAACTGCATATAGCTTGGATGTTTTGCTTTTGAGCCAGCCTACATGTCATCTGTAAACCCTTTGATATACTATTGTTATTGTTGTTTATGTTGCTAGCTATTTAAACTTGACAATTTTTATAGACAATCAATCTGGTTCATATAACCTCTGAATCATGTTCTTTGGTTTTTTTTCCTTTTCTTTAAATTGTAGGATTTTGCTCATTACAAGTCAGGAGTTTACAAACACATAACAGGTGATGAGATGGGAGGTCATGCTGTAAAGCTAATTGGATGGGGAACTAGTGATGATGGGGAGGATTATTGGGTAATATTTTATTTGATATTTAAGATTCAAATTTGAAGTTGTATTTGTATATATAGTCAGTCGCATCTTACTTTTGACTCGTCTGTGCAGCTGTTGGCAAATCAGTGGAACAGAAGCTGGGGCGATGTATGTCCAGTCCTCATTTTCAAATCATAATACATTGTCACTTTAATTTAATATTGCCTTTTCATTTCTTTTTCTGGATTAATGATATAATACGATTTTGAAATGGCAGAATGGATATTTCATGATCCGAAGAGGAACAAATGAGTGTGGCATTGAAGAAGATGTAGTCACAGGACTACCTTCATCCAAGAACCTGATTCATAAGTATGGTTCTGTCGATGTTTCACGTGATGCCTCCTTTTGAGAATAGATCATCTTCATCAATGCATATTCTCAACAGAATAAAGTTCATTGGACACAAAAGTTGTGATGTATTAGTAATCTAATTTGGTGAATGCATATTTATTACTCCCTAGTCATGATAACTGGTTTCATGAGTTATGATTCTGACTAATGTATTAGTACTTTAATTTGGTGAATACAATTGTGTATGCCTATGTAAACATATTTTCACCTAACAATTAACTATGGCCAGATTTCATGAGGGTATGGTGTTTTAGTTTTCGTTTCTGGAACCTTTTACTTATCTTATGTTTTTGTTCTTTGATTTTTTTTGTTTTGTCTTACATTTCTATCTGAAAAGTGGATTTGTATGATGTTTCTAGTTTTGGTGTTCTAGATTCATATAAATCTGTCTTTTGGGAGAATATTTAAAATAACATGCAGACCATGAGTTGAGTGAGACTTTAACATGTATGTGAGGCCTCACACTTTAGATGGTCGTCCCTGGATACATATGGCAATCCTTTGTATCCAGATATATGACTAGTCTTCGTTGTGCGATAATTCAAACCGATGATAGCTATGCAAAATAGTGTTATTCAGCCAATTTCCTAGACTTAATCGACGACTTCCCTTAGAATTTTGACGAGTCTTTCAGTGTTTTTCGTTTATAGTCTGAGTATGAGATATGAGTAGGCAGGGACGGATTCAGGAATTTGGTCCAGTGGGGGCTAAAGCTGTATCCTAAATAAAAAAAAAAAATATTCAATTAGTCAAACTTAAATTCAAATTTCATTCACGAAAAAATATATGAATAGATGTGAAGTTTGACAAAAATAACTTTTATAAGTTACTTTAATTACATATGATATTTCATTATGTAATGTATTAAATTAAAAACTAATATGAAAAAACCGCATTATAACAAATAATTTGAATTCTCTTGATAGTTATTAAGAATGAAATAAAATTTTAAAAAAAATTATTAAGGAAAAAATCAAAGAAAAAAAAAAGAAATTAAAAGAACAATTGTTAAGATTTAAGAAGAGTGAATAGCATTTTTGGTCCTCCTTATGGGTTAAATTTTGCATTTTCGTCCCTCTTAAATATTTTGTGGCAGATTGGTCCCTCTTATCAATATAGTGTATCACATTCATCCCTCTTATAACACATTCGTCTCTCTTAAATTTTTTGTAGCAAATTCGTCCATCTTATCAATGTAGTGTAACACATTAGTCCCTCTTAAATGCAAAATACATCAACTTTCGTCCACTTTAGAATATATTTTGAATTTAAGTGATGTATTTTGTATTTAAGAGCGACTAATGTGTTACACTATATTTATAAGAGGGACGAACTTGCAACAAAAAATTTAAGAGGGACGAATGTGATACACCACATTGATAAGAGGACCAATCTACTACAAAAAATTTAAGAGGGACGAAGGTGTAAAAGTTAATCCATAAGGAGGATCAAAAGCGCGATTTACTAATTTAAGAAAGAGAAAAATACAATAATGTACAATACCAAGGACAAGTAACATTCTTGATAAATGAGTCCTCAAGCCTGTTTGGCTAAGTTACTTAGTGATGAATTGGGTGGCTCAGGATCGAACCCTTTTGCATCAAAATCTATTTTAATTATCAAATAAGAGAAGTCTGGGATTCGAACATCTTCCAACACTCTAACCACTAAGCCAAGGAAGAAATATTACATTTAAAATTAACCGTTAATTTAATATACAAAATATTTGAGTGGGGGCTATAGAATCCACTAGCCCCTACCTAGGTCCGCCCCTGTGAGTAGGTACTTATGATGTTTTATCCCTAGCTTGCAGATATATATTAGTGAGTAGATGGTCGTCACTAGATGCATAGAAGGGCTCGCGTCGAATCCTGGCGATCCTTTGTACTTAGGGTACGTACTAACCTTTGTTGTGCACTCCTTCAAATCGAACTGTATCACACGGGTCGCGCGTTGTCTATGTTTAACTTTTAACATTAGTATCCAATTTAGCTAGCTTGGCTATTGGGTGGGCTGCCTTGTTTCCAAGCTTTTACATATGCAAACATTGAAGTGATTCGAAAAGCAAGATATCTCGCTTGATATCGTTGATGATGATGCTAAAATTCCAGGAAAAGCTCGAAACTGCCCGCATATTGTCGCCCTCCAATTGAATATGTTTCCAACCATGAGGCCATATCCAATGGTAGGGGCAGGGGCAGGGCTCCAGAGCCCTGGGGCTGTCCCTGCCCCTAGCCCTGCCTGGTCGTCTCCAATGACAGGGCTCCGAGCCCCAATTAATTCCACTTTTTTTTCTTCCCCAATCTCACTATTATAATAATAGTTTTAATTTTTTTAATATTAATATTAATAATACTAATAACTATTTTAATAATATAATTAAATTAATATTAATTTTTAAATATTAAAATTAAAGAGAGTAGATAATAATAAAATTAAAATTGATTCTAGAGAGACAAGAAGGAAATACAACAAATATATAGCCACAACCAATATTGTAATTAAATGATTAAATTTTTAATTACAATAAAAAAATTAAAATAAAATGTTTAAAAGAAATTATTAATTTAAAATATTAATTACAATTCTAATTAACATTTTAAATTACAATTCTAATTAATTCTAATTCTAATTGTTGGTGTTGGTTAGAGAAGGTTTTGAAGATGACAAAAAAAGGTCAAGAAGAGTAAAAGGCTAAAAAGGAAGTCATCAACTAAGAACTGAAAAGCTTAGTGAAACCTATCTCACGGTCTGGAAGCTAAGTGACCAAATCAGCTAAGTGGGAATATCAGATTGGTTATCATCAGCCAAATCGAGATAGATGTGTTTATTCTTGAATCAGCAGAGTAGTCATCAGTAGAGTGATCATTCAGCAGAGTGATCATCAGCAGAGTAATCCCATCAGCGAAGTGAAGTTGGTCAGCAAGCTCATCAACGGTAAAGAGCTGAGTGCATTAAATGTGACTGACATAAAGTAGTTATCCGTACAGCAGAGTGTACAGAGAATATGCTACAAAAGCTGTCGTAGAAATGAAGACCGTTGCTAAGGTTAAAATGTAATTTCGCCTATCTTCAACGGGCAAAATTTCAAATCTGAGAGTATAAATAGACCAGAACTGAAGATTGAAGAGAGACTTGCACATTTCAAGATCACATCTTTAGAGCAA
This sequence comes from Penstemon newberryi var. newberryi, assembly GCA_030819805.1. Taxonomy (NCBI): domain Eukaryota; kingdom Viridiplantae; phylum Streptophyta; class Magnoliopsida; order Lamiales; family Plantaginaceae; genus Penstemon; species Penstemon newberryi. The sequence goes on along the minus strand of JAUALY010000005.1, from coordinate 21,501,503 downwards.
GATCCATCAGTTGAGTCGTCTGATCATAAGTGAAATCATCTGTTGACAGAGCAAATTGTTGAAGAAAAAGATCAAACCTTTGTCTGTCTGAGTGACATTCAACTGTAAATTGAGAGAAGTTTATATCCATCTTTGTGAGTGATGTAACTTCATAGTATAGGTCTTCTGAGTGATTTCCTATATTGTGAGCTTAGTACTCTTACTTAATGCTTATCATTTGTTGTAAAGCTTAAGTGTTCTATTTGCTGAGTGCTTTAGTATAGGTTTTTCTGAGTGATCTACCTGAGAGCTAAGTGAGAGCTTGTTGCTTTATTATTTGTTGTAAAAGCACAAGTGGTGTGCTAGTTACTTTGTATTTCTAGTAGAACCTAAATCTTCGTGATTTAGAAGAGTAGACTAGAGGATTTGTTCTTGTATAACCACTATAAAAATTCTTGTGTTTGATTACTTGTTTTTAACTTGCATACTGTTATAAGTAAACAAACGTTTAAAAGACAAAAAGCTTTTAAAAGAGGAATGTATAACTTGGGGTAAAACTTTCTTTGTAACTTTAAAAGTTTAAATTGAGTTCAAAACACTGATTGAAAAACACATATACATATCCGCTGCATCATAGTTTGAAACTCTGACTATAAGATTGATAAGCTAAATCAGCTAAGTAGTCTACTCTACTGATCAGCTTAGTGCAAAATCAGCTTAGTCGTCTCACCCTGCTTATAAGTGAACTCGTCTTATTGAAAAAAAAAAAGTTTTTAAAGTTCAGAGGTCTATTCATCCCCCCTCACCCCCCCCCCCCCCCCCCCACTAGACCTCATCTGACCATTTTGGGACCAACACTAATTACAATTTTAACTAATTTATGAATTTAATTTTTTTAATTACAATTCTAATTAATTATAAATGATTTGTCCATAAAAGAAAATTTAAATTTTTAATATATTCAACAATTCAATTAAAAATTGGTGGCTATATATATTTATTAAATATTAGCAAATATACTAACAAATTTTATTAAATAATTCAATTCTACAAATTTAATTTAATTTAATTTAGGAGGAAAATTTTAGTTTTATTAAATATTTTCTTAAATAATTAATAATAAATCTTTAAAATAATTAAATAAAACAAAAGAAATAAAAAAAAAAAAATTAAAGAGGGGCGCGTGTTCTTCCCCTTCTTCTTCACGAGAGCCGCACCAGGGCCAGCCCCACCCCGCAGCCCCAATCGCTGGAACTAGCGCTAGATCGACTGCATTGCGGAGGAAGCTAACTGCACTCTATATTGTCCAAGCTAAACAACAACCAATATGTGACACTTATTTGAAAACTTTTTATATTGGCAAAATGCAATTTCAATCTTTGTCCTATAAATCGACCACGTAGTCCTCCAAAGTTGTTTACTTTAGACGATCTTTCTATATTTTGACTAAATATAGCATCATTATGTTCATGTAGTTTTGTAGTTTAAATGAATAACACAATGTCCTGTTTTATTTTAATTTGTTTGGATAATTATCCATTGTGATTGTTGGAATGATTTTATTTGATTTTTATGAGAGAAAATTAACTGATCTTTTATTTTACTAATTCTCTATGAAATAGAGGTCGAGAATTTTGAATCCTGGTCGTACTCCAATTATCTACACAATTTCTATAATTTTGATAAAAATCTCTAAATTCTTTTGGCTAGTTTTCATTTCCGACCAATTTTAATTTTCTATAACTCATTATATATCAAATATCGTTGATTTTCACAATCACCCATGGGTCAATAATTGATGACTAGAGTTTTAAAATTGGTCGAAAATTTTAAATTCAAGTGATGATTTTCTGGACATTTTATACCTCTTGTCATATCAAATATCGAAAACTTTATGTAACATCTACAATCACCAATATATTAGGAACTCAATCAATTTGACCCGGAATCTACCTTTTTTAGTGGGATGATGAATATTTATTTGAGTCAATCACTATAGAAAATCTATTCGATTATTAAAAAGCATAAAGATAAACCACCTAATCTAGAGAAATGTCCAAATTAGTGAAATTCGAACTCAAGTTCTCTTGATTTTGGGGTCTCGGCTTTTGCAACTAGACTACAATCTATCAATAGGATGGAAAATTTAAAATCATTTTTTTTTTTATTTATGAAATTTACGTATATTATCTGCTTTAAATTTGATAATTTTCTTCGCCCTTGTTTTAAATAGCTCACCAATTTCAAGAATTTTGGTCAAATAAACCCAATTCTTAATACACGAGCTATCGTAGATATGCCCAAGAAATTATCAATAATTTATATACCAAGAATCATTAAAAATACAATTGGTTGACAAATTAAAACCAAAAGAAAAATATAGGGAATTATCACGGAACTGCACATATATGATCATAATTTCAATATTGTTGTATCAGGCACCTTAAATTGTCCATGATTACATACCTTAGATAAAAATAAAAAGTAAAACAAAATGTTATAGTTATATCATTTTGCGTGAAAAATAATATAACTTATATATTAATATACTTTTAATATATCGTTTCCGAATTTTTTTTCTTATGTTTTTGTTCTTTGATTTTATTTGTTTGTCTTAATATTTCTGTCTGAAAGATGGATTTGTATGATGTTTCTAGTTTTGGTGTTCTAGATTCACATACATCTGTCTTTTGGGAGAATATTTAAAACTACACGAGTTGAGTGAGACTTTAACATGTATAATATATTAGTGTGGTTTGGTATTAAGAAAATCTTCAATGATAGGCTAGGGACAACCTTAGGGCTCTGTCCTACTCCTAGCGCCGTGTCTGGTCGTCTCCAATGGTAGGGTTTCAAACGCCAATTATTTTCAATTTCATTTCTTCCCCACTCTTATTATTATAATAATAATTTTAATTTTAATTTTAAAGGTTTACATTGATGATTGTACTTGAGCATCAAATGGTATCAGAGCCTTGGAGGTAGAAGATATATGGGATTGTATATATCCTAATACATGATTAAACTTGTTACAATGAATATTTTTCGGAATACCGATAATATTAAAAATAGTATCAATCAGGAAGTTGAAATTCCTAAAAATTTAGATCTACTTAATAAGTGGACGATTCCTAAAATTGAACCAAAAGTAATCTATTAAATGGGTACTTTTGAAAAACTTGGTTTAAAACAAGTAGTTAAAACTACTGAATAGTCTATTTCTCTTGATAATGATGAATTAATAGTTAAACTATTAAACGAAAGGGATACTTTACCTTATAGATATACTCATAAATTTTTTCATATAGGATTAGTGTAATTTGCATTTAAACCTTTAACTTTAGAAGGACTACCAAAAAGCTTTATTGTATCCTTAAGAGAAGGTAGAAACTTAAATTGGAAAATATCATTAATAGGAATAATACAATCCAGTCTGGCACATGGTCCAGTTTATTTTAATGTTTATCCAAATTACAATTATCATTAATTGATATAAATATATTGGATGCTCTTACATTAAATGTAAAAACTCATGGTTATGAATATGAACATGGAACATAAATTATATGTATCTGTTACAGAATTTATTATAAACCTCTACATAACTTATATCCGGATTATAAATTAATGGATAAAAGGTTAAATGAAACTATAATAATTGAAACAAATTTTGGTAAATCTAATATAACCACTAGGGGATGAAATCCCTCTTCCAGAAACTTGGAAAATTACATAGGCGATTATACCTCAACCAAGAATTTGTCATGATTTTTCATCAATATTTCAGTCTCAATCAGGAGATCTTTCTATAAAATGATATATAGTAAAATCAAAATAATATTTCTAGAGCTTCATCTGTTATATCCTTTATATCACCCTTTGATGATATTGTTATGCCTTCTAGAACATCTACTTCTCAAATAAGAGAAAATACCGAGTATACTAATAAAATTGAGAAAATATTACTCAATAAAAGATAACATAGGAAAAGGTATTTATAATACTGAAGTTAATAATGCTGAAGAATGAGTTCATAATACAGAAGAGGCAGAAATTACTGCTTCAGAAATGAATTTTGAACTTTAATATGGATTTTACAAATAAATTGATTTTAGTCCTGGTTCCCAGGCAAGACAAAAAATAAAAATAAAAATTTAATCTTCTTATATGGAAATCATTTAGAAATTGGTTTTTTTGCTAATATATCAAAAGAAGATCAAACTTGTTTTCAAAATGAATTTTATAAATTCACTTCACAGAAAAATGTGATTAAACATTTTGTTCCTTGGTTGTTACAACCTATCTTGAAAATCATATCCGGTTCTTGAAAGAACATATAATTTTCAAATGGAGATATACTAAAAAATATATATCCACCTCAGAGTCCTTTTACTATGAATAAGGATAATAAAACAATAAGTTTTATACCATTTTCTAAATTACTAGAAGATGATATTCTACAAATAATAATTGAAAATATAAATCAAATCTTTCAACAAAAAAATTATAAGAATTTATATTTAAATGTTCTTGGAGAACAGGTAAAAACTTTACATAATAGGGTTGAGAACATATTCTCAGTAATAAAAAAACATTAAGCCAATGATTAATCTAGAGTAAAAATCTGAAGAAAACATTATTTCAACTTCGCATCTCCAGCGTCCTCCTAAAATAACAGATTTTAAATTAAAATCACATAAGGAGTTACAAAAATTTCTTCAAAATAAATTTAAAGGATTAAAACTTAATACTTTAAATAATGAATTTTCTGATAATATCAGACACAAGGATTATAAGCAAATCATAAATGATGAAATAAATAAAATTGAAAAGTATGCAGATAGACCTACCCAAAGATTATTTTATTATAGAAGACCTTCTCCTATAGACACTCTTCATGAAGAAAAAGAATATACTGTTAATAACAGCTATAATTGTAAAAATATTTACAAACGGAATTTAGATGGTTATGCTGAAAAACAAGATTATACCTTGGCACACATGATGCTTATGTACAACACTATTTGTAAAAGTAATAACAATACTGATAGCACTGCAGCTAAGATGATAGTTGCAGGATTTACTGATCAATTAAAAGGCTGGTGAGATAATTATTTATCTGAAAATAATAAAAATGATATTTATAGAACCATAAAACAAGAAAATGGTCAAAATATTGAAAATGTAGTTTATACGTTGATAGTTACAATTATAGAACATTTTACTGGAAGAATTTCGGACAATAGTGAAAATATAAGAAATGTTTTACAAAATCTAAGATGTAAAACACTCACTGATTATAGATTGTATAAAGATACTTTTTAAAATAGAGTTATGGAACTCCATGGGTGTAATAATTCTCATTGGAAATCTAAATTTATTGATGGGTTACCAAACTTATTTGCGAAAAGAGTTCGTACGAATCTCAGAAAGGATAGGGTTAATACACCCTATGAAGATTATACCTATGGTAAGTTAATAGGTACCTGCATTCAGGAAGACTTAGCCTTATGTAATGAAATAAAATTGAATCAACAAATTAAAAGACAAAATCTTACTGAGAAAAGTCAGCTTGGTCAGTTTTGTAACCAATTTGGGATGGATATTCCATCTACGTCTAAACAAGTTAAGAAACATAAGTTTAAACCAGAGCATAATAATGCCCCTTTTTATAAGAAAAAAAGAGAATATTCTAAAAAGAAAATTGAGCAAAAAGCTATAAGGAAGGCTAATAGACCTCCTAAAAAGGAAATTTCCGGTTATAAGTGTAGAAAAATAGGTCATTATGCAAATAGATGCAAAATGAAAAAGAAAATTAATTAATTAAAAATTGATCAATTAATAAAAGAAAATTTAGAAAATCTTTTATTAAATTTTGAATCAGAATCATAGAATTCTAGTAATAATATTAGTGAATAAAATTTAGATTATGATTCAGAAGAACTAAATATTTTAGAAAAAAGAAGTTATAACTTATGAAGATTCTGATGATTGTTGTGGACCATGTTCGCAAGGTTTAACCTGCAATAAAAAGAAAAATGTAAGAGAAGATCATTGTAAGATTCTCTCACAATTTAAAGGCATGAATAGAAATGTTTTAACTTCAGAAAATATGTTAGAATATTTAAAAGATATAAAAGATCCAGAATTAAGATTAAAATTGATAGATCAAATGCAAGTAGAAGATACTCCATCTACTAGTCATGAAGAATCAAATAAGATTCAAACTCCTATAATATCTCATTAGCCTTATTGGATGAATAAAGTTTATAAACTCTTAAAAGAAAGACAAAATTTTGAGATTCCTACATCTGTTAATGATTTAAACAGAGAAATTAAAAATTTGAAAAGAGAAATTATAGATTTAAAAAATAATAATAATAATGAATTAGAAGAAAGAATAACCAATTTAGAAATTACAGTTCGGCCCCTCAATTTACGAAAATTGCATGTTTAACCCCAAAGGTTTTGAAAATTACAAGTCAGCCCAAAAATTAAATCGGCCAGAGAACTGAAAAATACAATTTGAATCCAGAAAATTTCGAGTTTTGATAACAGACCCCCTGAATTTACGAAAATTACAAAACAGTCCTTTAACTTTCGGAAATTACAAAACAACCCCAAAAATACGAACAGTCCAGATTCGCAAAAGCAGTCCAGAATTTCCAGAAAACAGAAAATTAATTTTCAGTCCAGATTTATCAAAAATCACGATTTGCAAAAACAACCCTTGTAGTTTCAAAAACTGCACTTTTGCCCCAAATCTAATTACGCAACTTTATCCAATCATAGATCATATCATAACAAGTAAGAATCACCACACAGAACATAATTATCACAAATATCCATATGTTAAATTATGTTAAGGCCTTTTCGCATAATAATAATGGAACCTGGCTCTGATACCACTGTTGAGAATACCTCGGTTGTCAGAACAACAAAAGTGCAGAATTTAAATTTTTTCCAAGGTACCCCACATCCATAAATCGTTTTCCACCTTATGTATGCAAAAAGGTTGATCAAAACAACAATTAAAACAAGAGGGAGTGAAATCGCAATTTTACCTCACCACAAGTTCGGTGGTGGTAACCTCCGGTCTTCTTTTTTGATCCACAGATAGCGATCCAAGTGTCTCGCCTCCAGAGTGTATCCACACCAGCTGGATTGTAGTAACAATTCCAATTCACAGGCTAAGAACTAGAGATTGGAATTTTGTCAATGGAGAAAGAGTCAGATCTAGATCCAGATGAGGAAGAAGAAGAGAGAGGGGGCGGCTACTGCAAGGGGGCGGCTATGGCTGAATTTTCAGCTCTTGGGATTTCTTGTGGCTATGGCTGAATTTTCAGCTCTTGGGATTTCTTGTGATTATTCTTTTTTTGGTTGTGGTGAGATATGATGAGATATTTATATTAGAAGAATCCTATTTCTAATAGATATTTCATATCAATCTTATCTTTATTCTTTCCTTATCACATAAGGAAACAAGATATGCACCATATCTTTTCCTTTTCCTTGTCCAACAAAAAACTAATTCTTGCAAAAATTAAACTCTTTTAATTACACAAGAAAAATCGCCCCTATTATAATTAATCCGAAATTAATTAAATAATTAACTCTTCCAATTTATTAATTAACACTTTAATTAATATTTAATTAATTAGACCTTCTAATTAATTATTCTTCCAATCGAATTAAGACTTTAATTCAATTATTGATTTAACTCCCTTAAAATCAATTGTTTCCTTTTATGACTGTCACTGTCCAACTGTATTGTGTGTGACCCTCTAGGTTCACCATCAATTGGCAGCAGGCCCACGAACCCTTCGTGATTTAATTATGAGCAATTAATTGCTCTGATCAATTAAACACTTTTAATTGACCACTCCAGAATTAATCTCCTTATTAATTCAGGAGTACCCACACCTCATGGTCGATGTCTAGCCACAAGCCCATGAGGCGCAACTTCAGGTGAATTGATCTTGTGAACCTCACCTCTTATAACTGCCATGTACATACGGTCCTTCTATCGACTTAATTTCCCGACCGAGACCTAGGGTGTGTGAATTGATCGGCACCTCTAATTATCTCGATTCTGTACTTTCTAATTCTGGATAATAATTCCAGTGTGACTGCTAAATTTGGAAACCCCTTTCCAAATCCGTCACCGACCATGGCCATGGATTTCTCGGAAGATATTATCGAACAATGTACAGGAAATTCTCTCATCCATTACGATGAGTCGGTAAATCCCATATTGATGCTAACCATTCGCGTACACGACTACACACACCCTACTTAGGCACACAATGGCCAGGCTACGTGACCGGCACCTAAATCAAAGAACGTACACCCGTGCACCGAATTCGCCCTAGCACCTCAAGTCCAAGGACTAAATCGTACACTATTATAAGTCTTGAGAAACATCCCATCACCGATATGCGACATGCGCTTCCACAATGGGTTTCTCAGTTCGGGTCGTTCGATTCGTTCGATGCGTTCGATCCCCTATCGAACCACCTACTCATATGCACTAACATCAAATGTCTTGTTCATGAAATGCTACAAATTCACTCCATGTGAATCATGCATATTCGTACAAGTCTTGGTGATTCCTTCGATACCCCGTCTCGTTCGGAATCTATAACTTGGAACGTGTTTTAAGATCACGATCTTAGAGACTGTTTCATGATTGCACTCATACTGAAGTGAATCGTCTCATAGTCGAATGTGATCTAAGGATTTCAACCAATCGCTTAAATGTATTCGCGAGAGATGAAGTTGGCCATTTGTTTATTCTATACAGTTATAAATAAACGTGCGTATTATTCATTGAATCAAAGATTGTTTTATTACAGAATAGACCTATTACAAGCTAAAATGAATTGGCTTGCTGGACACTATCCTATCAATCTCCCACTTGCCCTAAAGCCATTCACAAACACTTCTAAGTGATAGGAGAGTGCCCTGCAAGCCAATATATTTAGCTTGTATTAGGACTATCGTAATCTTTCTCTAGTATAAATGAATTAATACGCTCGTTTGTTTATAGTATGTAAATCAAACAATGGCCAACTTCATCTCTCGCGAATCACTTAAGCGATTGGATGAAATCCTAAGATCACATTCGACTATGGGACGATTCACTTCGGTATTGAGTGCAATCATGAAACAGTCTCTAAGGTCGTGATCTTAAAACACGTTCCAAGTCATAGATTCCGAACGAGACGGGGTATCGAAGGAATCGCCAAGACTTGTATGAATATGCATGATTCACTTGGAGTGAATTTGTAGAGTTTCATGAACAAGACATTTGATGTTAGTGCATATGAGTAAGTGGTTCGATAGGGGATCGAACGCATCGAACGACCCGAACAGAGAAACCCATTGTGGAAGCGCATGACGCACATCGGCGATGGGATGTTTCTCAAACTTATAATAGTGTACGATTTAGTCCTTAGAATTGAGGTGCTAGGGCGAATTCGGTGCATGGGTATACGTAGTTTGATCTAGGTACAGGTCACGTAGCCTGACCATAATGTGCCTAAGTTGGGTGCGTATAGTTGTGTACGCGAGTGGTTAGTACCAATAAGGGATCTACCGACTCAACGTAGTGTGTTGAGGAATTTCCTATACGTTCTTAGATAATAGATTCCGAGAAACCTCTGGCCACAGTTGGTGACGGATTTGGAAAGGGGTTTCCAAATTTAGCAGTCACACTGGAATCATTATCCGGAATTAGAAAGTATAGTTATCGAGATAATTAGAGGTGCCGATCAATTCACACACCCTAGGTCTCGATCGGGAAATTAAGTCGATAGAAGGACCGTATGTACATGGTACTTATAAGAGGTGAGGTTCACTGAGATCAATTCACCTGAAGTTGGGCCTCATGGGCTTGTGGCTAGACATCGACCATGAGGTGTGGGTACTCATGAATTAATAAGGAGATTAATTCTTGAGTGGTTAATTGAAGGTGTTCAATTAATCGGAGCAATTAATAAGCTCATAAATTAAATCACGAAATTCGTGGGCCCGCGGCCAATTGATGGTGAACCTAGAGGGTCACACACAATACAATTGGACTACAACAAATCATATAAGGAAAGTTTGATTTAAAGAGTTAAATCAAAACTGGAGAATTAAAGTGTTAATTCTTAAGGGAGAAAAATATTAATTAGAAGTAGTCTAATTAATTAATGGAGAAGGATTAATTAATTAATTGGATTAATTAATTAAATGGGCTGAATTAATTAAAAGAGTTTAATTAATTAAAGAGTCTAATTAATTAAAGAGTTTAATTAATTAAAGGAGACCTAGTTAGTTAAGGAAATAAAGATAGAATGGGATTCTACTTTCCTAACTAGATAAGGGGCGATTTTGCAAGATAAATAATGGAAGAGTTTGTTTTCTTGTGTGACAAGGAAAATCTAAGAGATATACATGTATATCTTGTTTCCTAATGAGATAAGGAAAAAGATCTTGATATACATGGAAGAGATATCTATTAAGAGAAGGATTCTTCTCTTATAAATATATATCTCTTCATACTCTTCCATAAGTGATAAGTGAAAAACCTAAGCCCTAAGACACAAAATTTCGTGCCCCCCTCTCTCCAAAGCTGAAAAGCGCCGCCCTCTCTCCTACAGAGAAGGTTCGGCCGAATCTTGTGCAATTGCACAGGTATAACAGATGGAGGGAGTACAGGTTAAACAAGTCCGAAGAAGAAATCCAAGCATGGAAGGAGTTTGCTGATGAAGGACGCTGGGTTCTGAATTGGCTGCAGACCACTTCTGTTGCAAAGGCATTGGATTCAGACTTTGTCAGAAACAGATTACATGACTTTGCAAGAGTCATTGTAAGTCAAGAGGCAACTGCTATCAAGAATTCACTGCCAAACAAGCCAGGTCCTGCTGATGACCTAATTGATAGAGCAGTTTGGAGAAATGGGTACAGAGATCAAGGTATGAACCAGGAACGATATGCCCAGTCTACCAAGTTTACAGCGCATTGTCTTTGGCTCAGAAATCAGTACATTTCAAGAACAGCTGAGTGTTAAACAGTCTACATCACCATTTGTTCCAGCTGACTTGATTCATCAGAAGACTATTGTGTCTGCTGATGGTGCTGAAGTCATTCACATTGCTGATGAGCCAGCTGATGAAGAACATAAGGAAGACAAGCAAGCTGTGGAGATAAATCTTGACATATCCAAGTCACTGCCTGCTGCTGTCAAAGAGATTCCTTTAGCTATTGAGTGGAAAGCTGAAGAGAGTCCAGTTCTTCATGAAGCCCCTGTTCAACAGGAAGAGCCTGCTGAAGCATCAACCTCTATTCCAACTGCTGACTTTCATTCTTCACTGATGGAGTCAATGCAGATGTTAATTGACAATGCTATGAAGGAAATGGAACTGAGGAATCAGCTGATGTTGAAGCAAATGCAGGAGGCTACTGCAAAGATGGTGCAGGAAGCCATAGAGAATTTTCCTCTACCACCAGACAATTCCCTTGCACTGACTCAGAGTATTTTAAGCATGAACAGAAGCATTGAAGACGTGAAAGCTGATGTGAATCATCTGCACACCGCTCTTCAAAGGCACGAGTCTGACATTGCAGGAATTGCTAAAGTCATGAAAGAAGTTGGTGAAGCTGAAATAGAGAAAAATGTTCCACTTATGCAAGAGTTCACAATTGTCACCAACAAGGCACAAAATGAAATGTCAACACTTCAGTTGAATGTTGACTACTTAAATGACCAATCTGGTGAGATGAAGACTACTCAACTTCGAATGGAAGCAACTCAAAATCATCACTCTGATCAACTCCGAGTTGTGGATCAAAACATCAGAAAGCTTTGTGCTGCTGTCAACGTCTCTCCTGATCAACTCAACCCTGCTGCTGATGACAAAAAGGGAGAAGAGGAATCCACTAAGAAGACTGTTGTTGTTGCAACTGTTCAAGTACAAGACCAGAGAGCTGCTGCTGAAAAGCTAAGTGAAGATAAAGTACTTAAAGAGGAAGCTGATGATGAAGAGACTGATGAAGAAGTAGAGCCCAGGGACGTAGCTAAGACTGATAAAGAAATAGCTGCCTCTAAGGACACTGCTGAAGAACAGTTGGATCCATTCAGGAAAACCAGCAGAATTCAAGAAATCAGAAGAAGAGTTGAAGCTGCAGGAAGAAACTTGAGTAATGCTGATTTGTTTTCCAGTTGAGAAGAAGAAGATGATGAGAGTGAGGAGTTTGAAGAAGAGGAAGACAATGAAGAAGCTGAAGACTAGACTAGATTTTCTAGACTAGGTTTTAAATTGAAAATCATTGTATCAGCTTACTTTATTTGTATTTTTCACTTAAGTCCATTTTCTTGTAAACTTGTACTGTAATTTCAAAGAATATCTATAAAAGACAAGTTTCCAACAAATCATTTCTATCTCAGAAATTTTTGAGGACTTAACTTTAGTTTTAGGTACAGGTACTTAGCTGAAGTTTTGTCATCATCAAAAAGGGGGAAATTGTTGGATGAAGATGAAGACTTAGAAGTGAAGGGAGGTTTTGATGATTTCCAAAAGTCATCAGCTAAGTATGGAAGCTTAGTTCAAACCTTAGAAGATATTTGAAAAAGGAAGAAGTTACTTCAGACGAGTCAAATATGGTCCAGAAGACTACTGATCTGTTGCTGAAGAAAGGAATCAGACTGGTGGATTTTCAGCCGACTCAAATCAGATTAGTTCAGTTTGGGATCAGTCGAGTGTACATCAAACGAGTGATTTCGATCAGCAGAGTGGAAGTGGATCAGAAGTTATTGCAACGCTAATAAATGCACTTGGAGTAATAAATGCTGAAGAGGAAGGGTATTTATGACAAATGATTGAAGAGAAACCTCGTATCAGCTTGGTGCATTTAATGCGGACTGACATAAAGTACAACAGAGTGCACAGTGATCAGTCGCAGGTAGCCGTTTCAGAGACAAGAACCAGTACTCGAGGATTTGGACACCTGTCGATCTCTCAACGGGCAGATTTTCAAATCTCAAGTATAAATAGTTCAGTTGAAGAGTTAAAGAAGAAGAGACAACACATTAGAGAGCAAATACGAAGGAAAATTCTTCTAACTCTCAACCTCAAGAACAGAACACTTAACAGCCGAGTCATTTGTTGACGAAGCAGAAAAGAGAGATAAACAAATATACATACAAATCTGAGTGATTTTGTGAGAAAAGTGTTGTGAGGAGCTGTTATCCATCTTTGTGAGTGATAAAGCTTCGTAGTATAGGACTTCTTTGTGATTTTCTGTAGCGAACTTGTGGCCAATTCATTTGTTGTTTGGCGCAAGCAGAGTATATTGTAATCTGTGTGATTATAGTATAACCCAAGATCTAAGTGACTTGGAAGAGTGGACTAAAGGATTTCTTATCCATATAACCACTATAAAAATCCTATGTGTTTATACTTGCATTATTTATTGCATATTTTCAAAGAGCATATTTAAACACTTAAAGTTAATTGTTGAAAAGTTTTAAAAGGAGTTTGCAAAAACTGGGGATAAAACCTTTTCTAAGTTAAGACAACTACTTGTCAAAAACACTAGATAAATCCGCTGCAAGTTAGTAAATTTAAAACTCTGATTTTGATAAAATCAGCTAAGTAAAATCAGAAGAGTGGTCAACTCTGCTGTTCAAAGCTTTGTGCAAGATCAGCTTAGTCTACTTACAATTCTTGATCAGCTTAGTCTGCTGACAGAAAAAGTTGGAGAATTTTAAAGATAAATTTTTAGAGGTCTATTCACCCCCCCCCCCCCCTCTAGACCTCATCTGACCACTTGGGACCAACAAGTGGTATCAGAGCAGGTGGTTCATCTGAATCATTTGCCTGATCAACGAGCTTGATAATAGAGTGTTTTTCAAAGGTTTTCAAAAGAGCATCTTTTTGAAAATAAACTTTTTGAAAAATGGATTGTATCAGCCTTGTTCCCCACATTGGCGGTATGAGCTTTGAGGACTGGAAAATACGCATGGAAATTTTCCTTGCTGCTTACAATGATAATATGTACAGGTGCATAACTCAAGGTCCGATAAGAATTACCAAAACAATCAAAGTTGATGGCCAAGATAAGGTTGTTGACAAAGAACCTGAAGAGATGACAGTTGAGGAAATCAAACTGAAAAATCTTGATAAGGTTGGAATCTTCATCATGACCAAAGCCCTTGACAACGAAAGATTTGATAAAGTCAAGCACTGTAAAACATCTAAGGAGATGTGGGATAAGGTCCGTGACATGAGTGAAGGGAATGACTCAATCAAAGAACACAATCTGAGCGTAGCCCTGGAGAAGTTTGAGAACTTCAAAATGAAGCCTGGAGAAACCATTGACCAGATGGATACAAGGTTTACAAAGGTGTTGAATAACGTGCTAAAGTTGGGAAATACGTTTACTGATAAAGAGATCACTCTTAAAGTCTTAAAGGCGATGCCACCCAAGTTCAACATGAAGATCACAGCTATGGAAGAATCAAGGGATCTGGGGAAGATCTCACTGACGGAGCTGTTTTTTGTACTCAAAGCGTACGAGTATAAAATGCCAAGAATGGGTATAGAAGAGACCTCAACTTCTAGCCCCACTGTTGCCCTGGTCGTTGCAGAAAGATCTAGAAGATCGGCTGGGAAGATAAGAGAAGTGGACTCATCTGATGAGACCACGGTGCTCAACAAAAAGGAGTACACTGCTGGCGATGTTGCCTTGTTATTAAATGGGTTCAAAAAGTTCTATAAAAGAAAAATGAAGAACAAATATAACAATGCTTCTACTTCTAAACCTACCTCTTATTCTCATGATAGTAAGGATGATTATAAATCCAAAATGATGTGCTATAACTGCATGAAATTGGGATATTTCATCAAGGACTGTCCATATCCTAAAGCTGAGAAGTATACTGAGGAGGAAAAGGAAGCGAGGAAAGAGAGGAGACACCAGAAAAGCAAAGTGCTGTTGGCTGAATCTGAAAAGATTGCAGCCATCTATTCGTCTAACTCAGAATCAGGGACATCAAGTGATGACTCTACTGAAGAAGAGACACATGCACTGCTCTGTCTCATGGCCAAAGAATCAGAGGATTCTGACACTGAGGTAACTCTCACTGAAAATGAAGATGAGCTATTTAGTTCATTTGAGCAAATGGTGAAAAACAACACAGATGTTGTTAATGAATTTGCAAAGCTTAAGGAAGAGATGATTGTGCTGAAAAAGTAAAATGCTAAACTGAAACTTAGTGTTGAAAAACAACAAGATTCAGCTAAGTATAAAAAGCTTTCGCATGAATATGAATCTCTGAAAGCAGAATGTGAAGTTTACAAAGGAAAAATCATGGAACTTGAAAAGATAATATCTAATCATGATAAGTCGTCCGTTGCATCAGTAGACACATCTAATGAACAGAGAACACCTTTAGTAAAAGAGAATTTAGAACTGAACAAAACTGAGAAGTTCATATCTGCTGATAACAGTAATGTTATTTTATATGTTCAGACTGCTAAATCTACTTCACTTGAGACTGAGAAAAAGGAGAAGAAATCTCCTAAGGCTAAAAAGGGTAAAAAGCCTGAAAATGAAAAACAGACTGGTAAAACTAAACAGCAGAGTAGTCCTAAGAAGTCTGCTGATAAGAGTAAAACCAATCAGACTAGTAAAACTAAGTCGTCTGTTAAAGAGCAAGTAAAGAGCAGACCTAAGAAGCAAATAAATTATAATAATGATGCTTGGTATGGAAATGAGTCTTATTATGTGCAACCTGCTTATTCACCTTGTTATGCTGCACCTCATTATCCACCTTATTATGCTGCATATCCTGCTCATCATCCAATGCATGCTTACCCTGCTTATCATGCATCTTACCCTGCTTATGAGCATTACTCACATCATAATGATTATCAACATAATATGTCTGCTGATTATGGTGAAGAAAAAGTTGCTCATGCTCCTGCTAAAACTCAAAAGCCTAAGAAGTCTAAGACTTCAACATCTTGGGTTGTCAAAGGTGACACTAATCCACCAGGACCCTCTCAATAAAGGGTACCTAAAATAATTTTACTTTGTTTTGTAGGTTAGGATTAGGAGTAGGAGTAAAATAGAGAAGAAATGATACTTGGACAGTGGATGTTCAAGGCACATGTGTGGAGACGTACATGAACTGACAGATGATGTTGTTGGTAATGGTCCAAGAGTCACTTTTGGATACAGCAAAGAAGGCAAGGTTGTTGCGGTTGGAAAGCTAATTAAAGGAAACATTGAGATATCTGACGTCTCTTATGTTAATGGCCTGAAGTACAATCTGCTAAGCATAAGTCAATTTTGTGACAAGGGATTTTCTATAATGTTTTCATCAGATAAGTGCTACGTTGAACAAATTGGAACAAAGAAGGTTATCTTATCTGGAAGAAGACAGGGAAATATCTATGTAGTCGACTGTAATTTTGTGGGCAGGAATCCTAATGTTTATTTGGTGGCCTCTATGCCAAGTAAAATCAGTTGGCTTTGGCACAAAAGAATGGATCATTTGAATTTCAAGACCATAAACAGATTGATAAAGAATGATTTGGTAGAAGGAATTCCAAAGACAGTCATGAGCAAAGATAAGCTCTGTGACGCATGTCAGAAGGGAAAACAAGTGAAGTCCACTTTCAAAAGCAAGAAGCACCAATCTTCAACCAGAATTTTGGAAAAACAAAAACCATCATTATCTAATAACGGAATAGAAATAATGTTTTTGATTATTGTTGGTACGTATAAACAATCCTTCAAAACTAAACTAGAATTCCCTATCACTAACTCCACGTCTCCTATAGCCTCTGCAGCAACCCTTGCTCCGTTTCCAAAACACAGGATCCTATCCCCAGGCTTAAGTGTTCTTACTGCTCCCATCACCTGCAAATCATTGCAGATATGAGAACCAGTTGCGGTGTCCAACACCCACGATGCACAGTTAATAGAAATATTAACTTCAATGAAGAAAATACCTTTGGCTACCGTCTTAAGGTAGTTTGGGCAGTTCCTTTTTCAGTGCCCTGCTTTCTTGCAGTGGAAACATTCGTCTTCTGGGCTTTTCCGCTTTTTCTCGACAACCTTAGTGATCGCTTTGGAAAAGAACACCTTCTTCTCATTTTTACCTCTCTTAGGCTTTGCAGCCTTTGAATGGTGAGCGATCATGACAGGTTTCTCCTTCTTAAGGGTTGATTATGCCGTAACCAATAGATTGGTCAGTTCGTGGAGAGCGAGATTTATCTCTTCCATGTTGAATTTCAATACGAACTGGTCGAACGAGGCAGAGTATGGAGAAGAAGGTCGGTGCTAAGATCAGCGTGCAAATCTACTTCCAATCGCCCCAATTTTTTAATCTGGTTGATGAAACGCAGACAGTGATCTTTGACACTGCTTCCCTCAGCCAACTTGAGATTGAACAACTCCTTAATTGTCCCGAACCTTTCGGTACGAGACTTCTCTCCAAACATCTGTTGGAGATGGAGAAGTATATCTCTAGCAAGAGGCATCTTATCATGTTGTTTCTGCAGCTCATTCGACATTGAAGCTAGCATGAGGCAACGAACCTGAAGATCATCATCAACCCTTTTAGCATGGGCGGCTCGTTGTTCATCAGTAGCGCTTGCTGCAGGTGCAGCAGGCATAGGTGTGTCGAGAACATAGCTCCGACGCTCGGAGTCGAGGACTATCCTCAAGTTTCTTAGCCAGTCGACAAAGTTTGATCCATTCAATTTATTAGCGTCGAGGATGACAGATAATGGATTTTTAGACATTGTTAAATAATCTACAAATGGAAAGAAGACAACGTTTAGCTGACTGATATATGCTTAATACTTATAATTAACGAATTTTGGACTTGGTTTCGAAAAAGTTCTCCCACTATTTTGTCGAAACAATTACCCCTTTAATTGCTCGGGAAATCCTATTTCCTAGTAGGTCTTTACGTCCCAGCAGACTAATTGCACCCACGACTCGTGGCCATACAATTAATTCTCTAGGTAGGTATACTTTTACCAATTGTGTCACTACACAACCTTCAAGCTATTTTGCCTCGATTTCCGCACTCATCTAGCACTGCTACATCATGAGTGTTACTACTCGTTAAGTCTAACCCATCAATCTTGATGAGCAACCGGCCCGGTCATGAAATCCCCGTAACTGGTTATCGGTCGATATTCATGTCCCGACCAGTCCCCATCCTTGTCGAGTTTATTGAAAAACAAGAGTCAATGAATTTTACGTATTGTCCCTATCTTCGACTCGGGTGCCAGACTCTGGATCACCTTAATCGATAAGTAGACAACTTACGCTAGTTCCTATTGATGGAAGGCTTGGATCTTTAAAACTTCATTTTAAATGTACCCAATATGACTTAATATTTAATTCAAGAGGGGTTTTTCGTGTTTGAAAGTTCATGCTAACTCTCCTCGAGATCTCACCGTATAAATTATGCTTTATCTTTTATTTACGATCTAGATTCTAGCGCGCATCACATACAAGCTAAATATAAATCAACAAATAAATTAAAACATACAAACCTAGCATGCATGCTACCACAATATGTTTTCGATCGGGAGCCTCTTATGCGGGCCATCATCGAGCCATGATGTTGGCCCAATTGGTCAATCTAAAGGGTTCTTAATGGACCTAAGCTATTACAATAATAACCATGCATACATGGCCTTCAACTATTCTTGGGCTCCCACCTTGCTTGTAATGGGCCTCCATCCTAAACTATTTAAAACAGTAAAGCCTTAATCTATTACAAAGGCTCAAAGTGGCCCAAAAACTTTAGGCTCGCAGGCCCAATAAAAACCAAACAATAAAATAAACCAATCACATCTACCCCTAAGGTCAAGGCTCGGCACGATCGAAAAACCACGTAAACAGTTCACGTAGAGCAAGAAACAAGCAAACAACTTTTACGTATTTCTTTCTTACTTTAAAACACCTTTTAAAATAAACTATGATTCTTACTTTAGTCACTACTAATTATGATAAAATCAATTTTCGGATAAACAAAACATTTTTCTGCATAAAAACAGATTCGGATTTTCAACTTTTGAAAATTGCAGTTCGGCCCCTCAATTTATGAAAATTGCATTTTTAACCCCAAAGGTTTCGAAAATTACAAGTAAGCCCCAAAATTCAAATCCGCCAGAGAACTGAAAAATGCAATTTGAATCCAGAAAATTTTCAGTTTTGCAAACAGACCCCTGAATTTACGAAAATTACAAAACAGTCATTTAACTTTCGGAAATTACAAAACGACCCCAAGAATACGAACAGTCCATATTTGCAAAAACAGTCCAGAATTTCCAGAAAACAGAAAATTAATTTTCAATCCAGATTTATCAAAAATCGAGATTTGCAAAAACAGCCATTGTAGTTTCGAAAACTGCATTTTTGCCCCAAATCTAATTACGCAACTTCATCCTATCATAGATCATATCATAACAAGTAAGAATCATCACACAGAACATAATTATCACAAATATCCATATATTAAATTATGTTCAGGCCTTTTCGCATAATAATAATGGAATTGGCTCTGATACCACTGTTGGGATACCTCGGTTGTCAGAACAACAAAAGTGCGGAATTTAAAATTTTTCCAATGTACCCCACAGCCCATAAATCGGTTTCCACCTTATGTATGCGAAAAGGTTGATGAAAACAACAATTAAAACAAGAGGGGTGTGAAATCGCAATTTTACCTCACCACAGGTTCGGTGGTGGTAACCTCCGGTCTTCTTGTTTGATTCACATATAGAGATCCAAGTGTCTCGCCTCCAGAGTGTACCCACACCAGCTGGATTGTAGTAACAATTCCAATTCACAGGCTAAGAACTAGAGATTGGAATTTTGTCAATGGAGGAAGAGTCAGATCTAGATCCAGATGAGGAAGAAGAAGAGAGAGGGGGCGGCTAGGGCTGAATATTCAGCTCTTGGGATTTCTTTGTGAATAGTTGTGGTGAGATATGATGAGATATTTATATTAGAAGAATCCTACTTCTAATATATATCTCATATCAAGCTTATCTTTATTCTTTCCTTATCACATAAGAAAACAAGATATGCACCATATCTTTTCCTTTTCTTTGTCCAACAAGAAACTAATTCTTGCAACAATTAAACTCTATTAATTTACACAAGAAAAATCGCCCCTATTATAATTAATCCGAAATTAATTAATAATTAACTCTTCCAATTTATTAATTAACACTTTAATTAATATTTAATTAATTAGACCTTCTAATTAATTATTCTTCCAATCGAATTAACACTTTAATTCAATTATTGATTTAACTCACTTAAATCAACTGTTTCCTTTTATGACTGTCACTGTCCAACTGTATTCCCTCTAGGTTCACCATCAATTGGCAGCAGGCCCACGAACCCTTCGTGATTTAATTATGAGCAATTAATTGCTCCGATCAATTAAACACTCTTAATTGACCACTCCAAAATTAATCTCCTTATTAATTCAGGAGTACCCACACCTCATGGTCGATGTCTAGCCACAAGCCCATGAGGCCCAACTTCAGGTGAATTGATCTTGTGAACCTCACCTTTTATAACTGCCATACGGTCCTTCTATCGACTTAATTTCTGTTGGTTAATATTGGAGAAGGTTTTGAAGATGACAAAAAGGGTAATCTGGAAGTCATCAACTAAGAACTAAACAGCTTAGTGAAACATATCTCATGTTCTGTAAGCTAAGTGACCGAATCAGCGAAGTGGGATATCAGATGGGTGTTATCAGCCGAGTCAAGATAGATGTGTTCATTCTTGAATCAGCCGAAAAGCCATCAGCCGAGTGATCAGCAAAGTGATCATCAGCAAAGTACTTCCACCAGCAGAGTGAAGACGGTCAGGAAGCTTATCAACGGGAACCAGCTGTGAGCTGAGAGCATTAAATGCAACTGACATAAAGCAAACATCCGTACAGCAGAGTGTACAGTGCAACAGTTGCAGGGAGCCGTTCCGCGTGTCAGGACCAGAACTCGAGGACTGTAGATTCCTGCCAACCTTCAACGGGCAGAAATTCAAATCCGAGGAGTATAAATAGAAGACATAACTGGAGATCTAAAGAGAGCTTGCATTATTCAAGAACATATCCTAAGAGCGAGATCCATCAGTTGAGTCGTCTGATCGTAAGCGAAGTCATTTGTTGACAAAGCTTCTGGTTGAAGAACAGAGATCATACGTTGTCTGTCTTAGTGACTTTCAACTGAGAATAGAAGGAGTGTATATCCATCTGTGTGAGTGATATAGCTTCTTAGTATAGGTTTTCTGAGTGATTACTTGTACTGAAAATAGCGTGAGGAGTGTAGATCCGTCTAAGTGAGTGATCTAGCTTCGGAGAGTAGGATTTCTGTGTGATTTCTTACCGCGCACTTGTGGCTTTTCATTTGTTGAATTGCGCAAGCATTGTATATTTGATTACTTTGTGTTTTCTAGTATAACCCAAGATCTGTGTGACTTGGAAGAGTGGACTAAAGGATTTTTATCCATATAACCACTATAAAAATCCTGTGTGTTTGATTTACTGTTTGCTATACTTTGCATATTTATCAAAGAACTCAAACATACGATTTAACCAAAAGATTTTAAAAGGAGTTATAAAAACTGAGGACAAAATCTTTTGAGTGAGAAAACTTAAAGAGGAACAGATTGGTTGAAAAACACTTGACAAATCCGCTGCCAACTAGTTTCTAAAAACTCTGATTTAACATCTGAAATCAGCTGAGTAAAAATCAGATGAGTGGTCAACTCTGCTGATAAAGCTTTGTGCGCATCAGCTTAGTAGTCTTACAAATCTCGATCAACTTAGTCTGCTGATTTGAAAAGTTAGAGAAAAAGTTTTAAAGTTTTCAGAGGTCTATTCACCCCCCCCCCCCCCCCCTATAGACCTCATTGACCACTTTTGGGACCAACAAGTGGTATCAGAGCAGGTTGCTCTGGTAATTTACCTGATACCATCAAGTAGCATCAGGGTAGGTGTTTATCTTGAATCAGCTGCCTGATCAACGAGCTTGATCCAAAGTGTGTTTTTCAAATTTTTCAAAAAGAAAGCATATTTTGAAAATCAAAACTTTTTGAAAAATGGATGCCATGAACCATGTTCCTCACATTGGTCTTATGAGCTTTGAAAACTGGAAAATCAGAATGGAAATCTTTCTTGCTGCTTATAATGATGACATGTTTACATGTATTACAAAAGGACCATTCAGATTCCAGAAGACTGTGAAGGTTGCTGGCCAACCAGATCAGATAGTTGACAAAGAGCTGGATGAGCTGACACCTAAAGAAAACAAATTAGTAAATCTTGATAAAAAGGCGAAGTTCATCATGTTCAGAGCTGTAGACGAAGACAATTTCCAGAAGATCAAGCATCTCAAAACTGCCAAAGAGATGTGGGATAAAGTCTGCGAGCTAAGCGAAGGAAACAACGCTATCAAAGAACACAAGCTCAGTGTGGCTCTTGAGGAGTTTGAAAATTTCAAAATGAAGTCTGGTGAAACGATTGATCAGATGGATACCAGATTTACCAAAGCCCTGAATGAAGTTCTAAGGTTTGGTAAAGAATTTTCGAACAAGGAGATCACAACAAAGGTTCTTAAGGCCTTGCCACCCAAATTCAAATGAAGGTGACAGCCATGGAAGAATCAAGGGATTTAGAGAAGATTTCTCTTTCCGAACTGTTCTCATCTCTCAAAGCGTATGAGTATCATATGCCAAGATTGGGATTAGAAGTGTCAACCAGTTCAGACCCTACTGCTGCTCTAATGGCGTCAGACAAGTCAAGAAAATCAGCAGACAAGTCAAAACAGAAGACTGTGCTGAGTTCAGAAAAGGGATACACTGCTGATGACGTTACCCTGCTGCTAAATGATTTCAAGAAGTTCTACAAGAAGAAAATGAAATTAAAATATAAAAATGCTACTTCATCTTCTTCTGATCATTTTCAGGAAAACAGGGATTCCTCCAAAGCAAAACTTAGAGACTACCATGAAGAGGAGTATGGGCTCTTGATCAAAGACCATCCAACCTCATCATCTGAGAAGTTTGCTGAAAAGGAAAAGCGTGCCAAAAGGGAGCGAAAGCTTAGTAAGAGCAAAACAAAGTTAGCTGATGCAGCAAAGCTAATAAACTCCAGCACATCTTATTCAGACCGCAAGTCGTCTGATAAAGAATTTGACGAAGTACCCGAGACCATATGCTTAACTGCCATAGAATTTGATGATTCTGAAAATTGGGGTAACTTCTACTGATTAATGTAATGCACTATTTGAATCGATTGAATAAATGTCGAATTACAAATTCAAATACTGGTTGTGCATTTGCCAAGCTTAATGAAGAGATGACTCTGCTGAAAAGAGCAAATCAGATCACTGAAACTTCAGGTTGAAAAACCTCAAAGAATCAGCTGATTACAAAAAGCTTGAGCATGAGAATGAGACTCCAAAAGCTGAGTATGCAATTTGTTTTAAAAATATAAATAAACCTGAAAGAAATAATTGCATCATTCTCTAAAAAGAAAATCAGAGGCTTAAGAGAACAAGTCTACTGATGCTCAATAGGTTAGAAAACCTAGTAAGCTACCTAAGACTAATCAGACTAGTAAACTCATCAGCCGAGGTTGCTGATAGGAGTAAAATTGAAAATATTGAGTCTGCTTAATCTATGGAGAGTTATTAGAAAACTCAGGTAAGAAATTGAGGTTAAAATGAATTATTTGGCAAGAATTTGAATCACATTATGATAATTGCTATGTCAACATGCTTTATGCCTATTCATATTATCATGCTGATCATGTTCACTGTGATGATTGCCATCCTCATTTCAATATGCATGCTTATCACATATTTCATGCATCTTACCTTGCTTATGAGCTATGTTTTAATCATGACCAACAAATGTTGAAAAACAACAAGTGGTATCAAGTACCAACAAGTGGTATTATCATGATAAAACATAAGTCACTAGATCATCACATGTTAAAGGTTACACTAACCATGCTGGACCCAATAAACAAGGGGTACCAAAACAGTCATCTGATTTGCAGGTGAAACACATGTGAGATGACAAAGATGAGTTGACTGCCTTGCAAATTTCACCAAGTTCAACAAGTAGTCTCACCAACAAGCATGTACCAGCAAGTGGTATCAAATCAGTGGTATCAGAAATTGGTATAATTCAAGTGGTAGACTCTACATTTGGAGATTTCAAGGAACGTGAGTTTGTTGAAAAGTTGAAGATTATCAAAGATTAACAAGTGGTTTAAGAGACCAAGTGGCATTAGAGACCATCAACTGTTTGCAACAAGTGGTATCACCATTCAAGTGATATCAATCAACCATGTGACAACAGAAATTGGTTTGTTGATTTTGAATTCATAAGTTGAGGGGGAACTTATCAGAAGACTAACCCAGAACAGCTTACTGGAATTCAACGGCTGAGTGTCTTTGAAGAGAAACTCTCATCAGACTACTTGACCACGAATTCTTGAACTTAGGGGGAACGTGTACGACTAGCGGTACTCCTAAATAAAAGATGAAGTTGTTAATAAGTCAAAGTGAAGCTATCAGAAGACTGCTTCTTATCAGCTGACTAGAACTCAACAGCCAAGTGATTTTCAAGAATGTACTACACCAAGTGGTATCAGCAAGTACTATCACATCAACAAGTGATATCAGCTGACTAATCTGATTTGTATCCATCCAAGTAGTATCAGACTACAAGTGGAATCAGACCACAAGTGGTATCAAGTGGTAAAAATTCTTGAAGTTAAGAGGAAATTTTCTAGCTGGAGTGATAAACGGCAACGAAGACTACCTCGATCAGCCAAGTGCTTACCTACCTATCTTCAGCACACTAGTTTGCAATCTTATGGAAAAGAAGTTATCACAAATCCTAAAAAGGAGGAAGGATAAAATGGAGAAGAAAAGATGAAACTAAAGTTTTGGTGTTGATGACAAAAAGGGGGAAGATGGATGCAACTAAGAACCCTTTAAGCAGACGATCAGAAAGGGAAAAAGAACCATCAAGTGGTAATTTTTTTTAGTTGTATCAGAGCAATAAATTTCCATCTCAAGGCATGAAGACTAAATCTGAAAACTTAAGATTGGTTCTTAGTTGAAGGTTTTGTCATCATCAAAAAGGGGGAAATTGTTGGTTAATATTGGAGAAGGTTTTGAAGATGACAAAAAGGGTAATCTGGAAGTCATCAACTAAGAACTAAACAGCTTAGTGAAACCTATCTCATGGTCTGTAAGCTAAGTGACCGAATCAGTGAAGTGGGATATCAGATGGGTGTTATCAGCCGAGTCAAGATAGATGTGTTCATTCTTGAATCAGCCGAGAAGCCATCAGCCGAGTGATCAGCAAAGTGATCATCAGCAGAGTACTTCCACCAGCAGAGTGAAGACGGTCAGGAAGCTTATCAACGGGAACCAGCTGTGAGCTGAGAGCATTAAATGCAACTGACATAAAGCAAACATCCGTACAGCAGAGTGTACAGTGCAACAGTTGCAGGGAGCCGTTCCACGTGTCAGGACCAGAACTCGAGGACTGTAGATTCCTTGCCAACCTTCAACGGGCAGAAATTCAAATCCGAGGAGTATAAATAGAAGACATAACTGGAGATCTAAAGAGAGCTTGCATTATTCAAGAACATATCCTAAGAGCGAGATCCATCAGTTGAGTCGTCTGATAGTAAGCGAAGTCATTTGTTGACAAAGCTTCTGGTTGAAGAACAGAGATCATACGTTGTCTGTCTTAGTGACTTTCAACTGAGAATAGAAGGAGTGTATATCCATCTGTGTGAGTGATATAGCTTCTTAGTATAGGTTTTCTGAGTGATTACTTGTACTGAAAATAGCGTGAGGAGTGTAGATCCGTCTAAGTGAGTGATCTAGCTTCGGAGAGTAGGATTTCTGTTTGATTTCTTACCGCGCACTTGTGGCTTTTCATTTGTTGAATTGCGCAAGCATTGTATACTTGATTACTTTGTGTTTTCTAGTATAACCAAAGATCTGTGTGACTTGGAAGAGTGGACTAAAGGATTTTTATCCATATAACCACTATAAAAATCCTGTGTGTTTGATTTACTGTTTGCTATACTTTGCATATTTATCAAAGAACTCAAACATACGATTTAACCAAAAGATTTTAAAAGGAGTTATAAAAACTGGGGACAAAATCTTTTGAGTGAGAAAACTTAAAGAGGAACAGATTGGTTGAAAAACACTTGACAAATCCGCTGCCAACTAGTTTCTAAAAACTCGGATTTAACATCTGAAATCAGCTGAGTAAAAATCAGATGAGTGGTCAACTCTGCTGATAAAGCTTTGTGCGCATCAGCTTAGTAGTCTTACAAATCTCGATCAGCTTAGTCTGCTGATTTGAAAAGTTAGAGAAAAAGTTTTAAAGTTTTCAGAGGTCTATTCACCCCCCCCCCCCCCCCCCCTCTAGACCTCATTGACCACTTTTGGGACCAACAATTTCCCGACCGAGACCTAAGGTGTGTGAATTGATCGGCACCTCTAATTATCTCGATTATGTACTTTCTAATTCTGGATAATAATTCCAGTGTGACTGCTAAATTTGGAAACCCCTTTCCAAATCCGTCACCGACCATGGACATGGATTTCTTGGAACATATTATCGAAGAATGTACAGGAAATTCTCTCATCCATTATGATGAGTCGGTAGATCCCATATTGATGCTAACCATTCGACTATACGCACCCAACTTAGGCACACAATGGCCAGGCTACGAAACCGGCACCTAAATCAAAGAACGTACACCCGTGCACCGAATTCGCCCTAGCACCTCAAGTCCAATGACTAAATCGTACACTATTATAAATCTTGAGAAACATCCCATCACCGATATGCGACATGTGCTTCCACAATGGGTTTCTCTGTTCGGGTCGTTCGATTCGTCCGATGCGTTCGATCCCTTATGGAACCACCTACTCATATGCACTGACATCAAATATCTTGTTCATGAAACGCTACAAATTCACTCCATGTGAATCATGAATATTCGGACAAGTCTTGGCGATTCCTTCGATACCCCGTCTCGTTCGAAATCTATGACTTGGAACGTGTTTTAAGATCACGACCTTATAGATTGTTTCATGATTGCACTCATACTGAAGTGAATCGTCCCATAGTCGAATGTGATCTAAGGATTTCAACCAATCGCTTAAATGTATTCGCGAGAGATGTAGTTGGCCATTTGTTTATTCTATACAGTTATAAATAAACGTGCGTATTATTCATTGAATCAAAGATTGTTTTATTACAGAATAGACCTATTACAAGCTAAAATGAATTGGCTTGTTGGGCACTATCCTATCACTCTTTATAATTTATGACCATTCGTCTTTTTCCACGTTTAATTTCATTATGGTTTTCTACGTAAAAAGTTGGTGCAGCGTGTCTACTTTTACCATCTCTTATTAATTTTTTATCTAGTAATTCTTTACAATCTTTCATTAATTCTTCAATATCTCTTTTAGAATAAGGTATTCTATTCAGGGGGCGGACCATAAGAGGGACTGGGGGGGCCATGGTCCCCCCAGAAAAAATGCAGTTAAGTAAATATAGATATGCATATCTCAACTACTAAGAGCATTTGGCATAGTGGTAAGCTTCTCAAAGAAGACGAGTGTCGTCCAGTGTTCGATTCCCCAATTCTGTTGTAACTTAACTTTTTATTTTGCATTGGAGGTCCAATTTCTCGTTCAGGGCAGCGGAAAAATGATAATTATTGACAAATTTAGATTATTATTAACTTATTAGTCTTCACTAATCTGATATGCATTAATAATAAAAGGATTTATACACAACTTAACAATACTATTTTAAATGTATGATAAATTTAAAAATAATAACACAAATTTTTCGTATTTTTTAAAGATAAATGTATATTATAAATTACTAAATAATACTTCGAGCATTCATTTTTTATACTTGTTTTTATAACATTATTTCTTTAAGGATCTAGGTAAAATGTTTCTATGTTTTCTCAATTAAATTTTAATTTCTCGAACCATTTATTTCGTTGTTGAATTTTAGAGTGTGATGTTGCTGAATAAAGTTGGAATTTAGTTCAAAGTTTTTACCCTGTTTTAAAGTTGAGGTTATTTAAATTTTTCTCCATTTCACCATCAATTTCGTTTAGCTCGTCTTTTTTACAATGTTCGACAATGGATGTTTCTAATGAACTTGTCATTTATGCAAACTTCAAAAATCTTAACTTATGCTAGATATATTGTGTCTTGACATATTAGTGATACATACAATTTTTTCATATCCTGCCTAGGTAGCATTTATTTGTTTTCACTCCAATCGAATTGCGTGTTGAACATTCTATTTTGAATGTTTAAGAATACATACTTTTGGAAAAAAAATTGTCAATACATTTTGTAATGTTTGTTGATAAAATTATAGTATTAGTTTAACTTAATTTATTTTTTGTCAATCTATCGGAACATCGAATATCGAGTTTGTTACAAAAGGAAATATTGGCCCCCCCAAAATATTTGGTCTAGGTCCGCCCCTGATTCTATTCGGGACATTTACTTCTTGATTTTTATCTTCTAATTCTATTACTATTAATTCTTCATTAGTGTTTATTTTAATATCTAACGGATCTTCCGAACAAGTTTGTTCTAGTAAATGTTCTACTTATCTTTCTACCTGGCTTTTACTACTTTCTTGTATAGTAAATAGAGTATTTGTTAATAGATTCATAATTTGAATTCTTATTCTAGAGATATTGTCTATAATAGGAATCTTTATTATTTCTTCTTTCTTATTTAGTTTTATGATATAAGGTGCTTTAATTTCTATTTCTTCTAACCATTGTGTAAACGGATAATAAAGTCTTAGAAAATTATTTCCTAATATTATGTCAAATCCTGATTCTTGTCTATAAAGAGAAGGTATTATGAAATTGTACTTCTTCTTATTCTTACTTTTGATTTTTACTTGATTAAAATAACTTACTAGAATAATTTTATGAGTACTTCCATCTGCAATCATTATTCTAACTGGCCTCTCTGTTTCTTTTCAAACTAATCCTTTAACTTGTTTAGAGGCAAAACTAATACAAGCTCCTGTGTCAATATAGGCTGAATAATAATTTCCCTTTATTTCTACTTTTATAAATGTTGAATTTGGATTTCTTATATTTTGAGTCTGATGTTTCATATTCGCTTTCCGTTTGTAACATATAAAAGTCCTCTAAATCTGATATATCTGATTCTATTGGTTCTAAATTCTTTAATTCTGCTATTTTTAATATTTCTCTCTTTTGATTATCTTTCTATTTTGGGCATTCATTTGCATAATGTCCTTTTTCTTTGCATAACCAACATCTATATTTTTTCTTTCCTTCTGGGCAGTATTTTTTAGGTTGTTTTCTTTTAAAAAATCTTTTTGGTGTTCTTTTAAACATTTCCTTATACTTTTTAAATGGTTTCTTTTTTCACTTATATTTTTTGTATTTTTTCTTATAATTATTCTTTGATTTTTCACATCCATATGTTGTGGGATGTCTGGATTATTACTGCAACACATTTTATTATAAGGTTTAATTATTTTTATTTCATTTATTTCTGTACATTTTTCAGCCATGTACTCTTTTCCTATTTAAATTGCTCATCCTAAGGTATCAGTAACACTTCCTTTTTCAATTCCTACTTTAAATCTATCTAAACAGGATTTATTTATTGGATATGGTAATTTTGATAAGAATATTCTTTTCATTTGTTCTTGATCAGGTTGTTCTAACTTGTAATAATATTTAGAAAATTCACAAACATAATTTTCGTATTCGCACATATTACATGTTTTTATGTATAGATGCCATAGAGCCTTTTGCCTAATTCTTCCAGTTGATTCTTTCCAATATTCATTTGCATCTAGATCTACGAACTCTTTCCATATTCTTCCTACAATCTTCCAGAAAAAATCTCCTGAATTTATAGATGCTTCTTTTAGAATTTCTTTTTCTAACATAGTATATTTTGATAAATAGTTAAGTGCATTTCCTTTAGTTTTGTATAAAATTAAATTCCAAATCTTTTGTAGCAGTTTTAAATATTTCATCTGTTTGTAATAGTAAACTAATTTGATTTGACCAATCTTGGATTACTAATTCAATACTCTTAACACAATCTATATCTAATATTCCCAGTGTTACCTTTTCATAGTGTGTTATATATTCATCTGGTATCGTTTTATATTTTCCATATTTATTCTAATAATAACCATTATTTTCAAAATGTATTCCTTCCCATTCATGCCATTTTGTATCATTTAGTTTTTTTTCTTCTTATTTCGGGTTTCATATCTGGCATTTCTTCTTCTTTATTTCTACTGTATTCACCTTTTTCCATATATGCTAGTATTGACTCATCTGATTCGTATCCAAGGATTACTTCATTTTCTATTTTCCTACAAACTCAATTTTGTTCTTCTTTTTGTTCTTCTTGTATTATTTTTAGCTGATCTATCATTTTTCTCATTTCTTCTATTTGTTCCTCCATTATTTTAGTAAATTCCTAGGTGGTCGTAGTTCTCTAGATGAACTAAATATTTGATCTTGTTTGTTTATTAAAACTAAGTCTTTGCTATGTTTTTTATTTTTTCAAATTCGTAAATTAAATTTTTTATTTTTTCTTTGGGTATATTTTCTTTTTCTTTAAATTCATTATAGAATTCGTCAAAAATATTATAAATATCTTTTTTTTTAATATTTTATTTATTATAATTAATTGTTCTTTTAAATCGACAATTTCTTCAGTTATTCTTACTAATTATTTTTGTAAATCGGCTACTTCGTCTGTCATATTTATTTAAATAATTAATTATTGGTTTGTTTTTCTTTGCTAACTTAAAGGAATATCTTTTGTAAATAGGATCTAGAGTGAAGAGTCAAATAGTGACGTGATTGCATTTTTCTAATTTCAATATTTGATAATGACATCTGGCCAAATTCTGGGCAGAGTTGAGTTCGAGTAAAAAGAATGGGAGCAAGAGAAGGAGAAGTGGTTTGCGTAACAGGCGGCAGCGGCTACATCGGCTCGTGGCTTGTTCAGCTTCTTCTCGACCGCGGCTACACCGTCCACGCCACCCTAAAAAATCTCAGTACTCGCATTTCCTCTCTCTCTTCTTCGTTATTACTTACTCTCATCACTATAAAACAATTTATTTTATTTTATTTTATATATATATACCTAAAAATTGATTAATTAGATGATGAGAAAGAAACGAAGCACTTACAATCATTGCAAGGGGCTAATCAATCCAACCTCCGCCTCTTCCAAATGGATTTACTCAATTACGATTCCATTGTCGCCGCCGTAACTGGCGCCGCCGGCGTCTTCCACGTGGCATCCCCCTGCATTGTGGATCAAGTCCACGATGCCCAGGTGTGTTTTAATTTTTCATTTTTCATTTATTTATTTGTAATTGAGATTAATTATTAATAATTAATAATGTGTAAAGTATGTTTAATTTATAGGTTGAGCTATTGGATCCGGCAATTAAGGGCACTATTAATGTACTCACGGCAGCCAAAGAGGCAGGGGTTCGGCGCGTGGTTGTCACGTCTTCAATATCTGCTATTGTTCCTAGCCCTAATTGGCCGGCTGATGTGGTTAAGGATGAAAATTGTTGGACCGATGAAGAGTACTGCAAGCAAAAAGGGGTATTAGTATTACACGTGGTTTAATTTTTTTATACATATTTATTCATCTTAAATTGGTTGTGGCTTGATGATTTATTTTGCTAATTTAAACAAAGAAAAGTCAATTTAAAAATTAGAATTTATTAAAAATACTCTCTTTGTCCATAATTTTTGCTCCATTAATACAGTGCATGCAGAGTCAAACTTTTCAATTTCGTAAGTGACTTTTCAAGTTGAATTAGTTACACTTAATGCGTTTTAAACCTTCAAAATAGTAATATATGTGGTGTTATATAATATTATTAAATTATTATAGAAATAAATTAATTAGATTAATTATTATAAATTTTTGAAATTTAGTCTAAGTTGGTTGGTCTACTATACCACAAGATAATGACTTATGGGACGGAGTTAGTAATTTCAGTATGCATTAGTATTATACCATTAAATGTTTAGATTCAATAACTTGTAGTAATTAAGATAAGGTGTACTTGAAAAGATTAGAAAGACGACACTACTAGGCTCGTTTAGTCTATTCCTTGGTTATGTAGTTTTATTTTATAGTTTGTTATTTCAATGTAATCTTAGCTTTCATACTTCTGCGTTGTTCTATTTCCTTCTGTTTATTTATTACATTGATCTTTCTGTTAGGTTTGGTATCCACTTTCTAAAACTTTGGCTGAAAAAGCTGCTTGGAAATTTGCTAAGGAAAAAGGTCTGGACATTGTTGTGGTGAATCCTGGAACAGTCATGGGTCCTATTATCCCTCCTGCGATAAATGCGAGCATGCTAATGATTCTTCGTCTTCTTCAGGGTAAACCTAATTTCAGACTTATATCTTCCTTAAATTCATTCAAAAGATAACTCAGTTCTAAACCTAGGTATGTCGATAGAAAACAATAACATGTAATACTATCATAGCTAAATGCAAAAACACCCCTTGTGCTTTTTCTGACTATAAAAAAACTCCATGTATTATTTTTATTAGAAAAAACCCATTTGTTTATTAGCAAAAAAATCTATTTGAAATTTCTTTCATAAATCATAGGGAGGTTTTTGTCAAATTTTTATGTGAACAGGTGGTTATTCCAATTTTCAAAGTTAAAAGGGGAGTTATTGATAACTTTTTAGGTTAAAAGGGATGTTTTTGCATCCTTTGTTGGATGTACAAGTGTCATTTCGGCTTGGGAGATTTTTTTTGCTAATAAAAAATAAGCACAATGGGGTTTTTGGTAATAAAAATAAAATAGGGGGGGTTTGTGATAGTTAGGCAAAGCACAAGGGGTGTTTTTGCATTTCAGTCAATACTATCAGGTTATTGCTGCCATGAGATCCCAATCTGTCCTGTGAAAGCAGAGTGCAGAAAAGGTTATTGCTGCCATGAGATCCCAATCTGTCCTGTGAAAGCAGAGTGCAGAAATTTTAAGTGTTCAAAATTATATAACTATATCCAACATATGTAAGTTTCGTATTTGGATTTACTATTTATTCTTTAGTTATAGTTTTCCTCCTCAACCTAGGGCACACATCATGCACACACACATTGGTTAAATAGCAGAGAGATGAGATGTAGAAGCCAATGCTATCATAGCTTACAATAGTGTCGCATATATTTGTTTCATGAACCTTTATCATGTAATTTATATCTGATGAACGCATTTCTCATTTTTCTTATGGATATAGGCTGCACGGAGACCTATGAAGACTTTTTTATGGGACTTGTGCATGTTAAAGATGTGGCTCTTGCACACATACTGGTATATGAAAACACATTGGCAACTGGAAGGCACTTGTGTGTTGAAGCTATATCTCATTACGGTGACTTTGCGGCTAAGGTGGCAGAACTTTACCCCGACTACAAGGTGCCTAGGTAGGATACTTGGATTTGAATTAATGTAGAATGTCTGTAAAGAAACAAGACTTATGTGAACTGGTCTGAAATATTAAATATTAGTATTACAAAGGGTGATTTATGATCGGACCTCTTGAGGTTTAGTCGTCTTCCAAGGAACCCCTGCCGTTTCAAAATTACAAGGAGACCCACTATGGTTTAGACTATGTACCAAAACACCATTTACAGTTTCAACAATCCTTATAAGGACACAAAATGTTCACAAAACCCTCATGTAAGGTGTGCCATTATTATTTTTGGAACCACAATTTTTTTTTTTTTTTGTAATTACGGTAAATCTCAGTGGGTCTGAGTGTAAATCACTGTATTATAAATGATCTTCTACAACTTCATGTGTTTTCCATTTCCTCTTTTGAAATCTTCTCCAACTTGGGAGTGGGATAGAAGTTTGTAGAAACCAGATTAAATTTTTTTTTTCTGCTCATTTTCAAGAACCTTTGGCACATATGCTGTTTTTCATCTTCTCCATCATTCATTCACACCAGCTTATATAGTATTGAATTCCATGTTAATGTTAATTATCTGATGCAAGAGTGGCTACTGATTTACATGGCACATTTTGTAGGTTACCAAAGGATACTCAACCTGGGCTGCTGAGGACCAAGGATGGATCAAAGAAAGTGAAAGAGTTGGGTCTGGTATTTACTCCCATGGAACAAATTATTAAAGATTCTGTTGAAAGTTTGAGGAGCAAGGGTTATCTTTCTTGAAAACTTTTCTGCAGTATGTGAATCTAATTTGGAAATTGCAATAGAATGCTTTCAGACTTTAGGAAATTATGGCCTTTTTCAGATTAATTTAGAAAGGGTTCCTATGCTCTCAGTAACTTAATTTTTTTTGAAGAAATATATTTTTCTCTCATCCTTTATTTTCTAAATTAAATTTACAACACTTAAAACCTCACTCATAAAGTTTGATTTGACGTGGTTTTGTCGATCAATAAAAGGAAAGTGGCAAAGAGTCAAACATGTGATTTAGGAATTTGAGCACAAGTAGACAAAAATCTTTTTTTATATATATATCTCGATCATGGAGTACAAAATTACAAATTTAGGGCTTACCGATACAGTAATGGATACCGTACTAATTTTCCTATATTTATTGAACATACAATGGTTAAACGTAAAGGAATACTTAGTCCGAGCAGGAAGGTCTTATCCGTATTGTTGCCTTGAAAAGCGTGTCGCGTTATTAAATGTATTGGGTATATATATGTGTACTGCTGTGCCAGGTAGACCACTATGTATTGGATAAATCCTTAGGCCCAGGGCCTTGAGTGAGGCCCATCCTGTCAGGGCATAGAGCGGCCCAAGGAGCTGTGTTTGGGATTCGATCAGTGGATTGATTGATAAGATCGATAACATAAATCATGTTCGGAAAATGTCTTGATCAAAGTATGGACCATACGAGATATCCCTCATCAATACTTCCCCCCCCCCCCCCCCCCCCCTCCCCAATTCTTCGAGCTTGAGTGCAGCGAAAAGATCGGAGAAGTATACATTGTCGTTATTTTTCGAGCTCATGGGATTTACTGTTCCTTAACGTAAAACCTCTGAATTTCAGGGACTAAAAGGTAATTTTTCCTTTTCGCGCTCATTGGTGCAACGAAGAGGCGCGAAAATCAGGGTTTTATACCGCAATTTTCCTTTATATCCTTGTATAAATAGTAGGGCCCCTGCATTTTACTTTTACCTTTTTTGACTTTTTTAATGCTCGATTCTTTCTTGCTCGAGAAATCTTCTTTTTGTGATTTTTAATTCCTTTCTCCAAGTACATTCATTGAGAAGTATAGATCGAAAACCATGTCTCGCCTAGAAGAAACTCGAGCCTCTAGCTCTAGCTCTAGTTCTGACTCAGAAAAAGAGTCTGGTTCGGGATCGAGCTCTTCGGAAGAGATACCCCAAAGCAGGCCTATCTCACACAAACCCCATCGTCCGGATCACCCGCGCGATGATGAGGATGAACATGCAGAGACCGAAAACTATGCAAGGGGAGGAGCTGGGGAAAATCTAGATGAAGACCCAAGTGCCCATGAGAAACCACCCATACTGCAGCCAGAGACAGTGGTTTACAAGGGCATTTCTGTCCAAATCTTCCCTCCCGTCTTGAATCGCACCTCTCGTCAACAGAGAACGAAAATACCAGCAGAAGACGTAGAATGCGGTTTCTATGAGCCAGTTGAGCAAAAGGCAACTCTTGATCTATATGGCAAGTACCTTCCTCTTGGCTGGTCAATAGTTTTCCAACCGAAGATCAGCGCGTTATCGCACCAAAGGGTTGCTGGCCCTTTTTTACGCCAAACAGTTTGATCATGGACTTAGGTTACCTCTTCATGGTTCCGTACTTGAGTTTTTGAGCGTATTTAGGCTTGCTCCGAGCCAAGTCGTTCCTAATTCTATGGCGTATTGACATCCTTTATTATGCTCATGAGGGCTAATAACAAGGTTCCTAATTTTAAGAACTTTTGGTTCTTATTCAAACTTACCATTTATGTGGCTTCCAACGAAGGTTTCTTCTATGTCTCCCAGCGCGCTCGGAGATGCATCTTCGACCAGTATGTTTCGAGCAATGGGCCTAACTAGAAACATAATTATTTTTTTGTTTGACCATCGGAAGAGGATGCAAAAAAGATGGCATGTCCTCGGATCTGGCGATATGGGAAAAGGGAAGTGGTGGACACTCTGCTCCACCAATTTGATCCCGATTTCATGAGAAGTCTGGTATCCGATCCCTACCAGTCTGCCTTGATTATAAGGGAGCTAATACTACGCAAGGTAGGGATCAACAATCTTACAGTTGCTGATGATGCTCGCTCTCTATGTAAGCATCTTGTTAACTTTAATCTAATTAGGTTTTTGCCCTTATATTTGATGATTTTTCCATTTCCTTTGTTTTCAGCTGAGATCATCGCTACCTGTTGAGCTTCCGTCGCAGGAAAAGTGGTAGCTTCGAGTTCTAAGACTCAAGAAACCTCGAAGTAGCAGAAGCAAGCACCTTCTCGGAAGTCTAACAAGAGGTCTTGAGCATAGTTGTATTATGTTGTTGACGTGGGAGACGAAGCTGAAAACCAATCTGAAGACATACTATATGTAAGTCCTATAGCCGAAAGTAGTGAATTGGTTCCGGGACATGGTGCGGGAAAAGGTTTAATGGCTTTTTTGCAGATGGAGGCCGCGCACAGGAAAAAGTAAAATGCGGAAGCTGGACCGTCTCGACGATCTGTTCGACAAAGAACTCGTGCCTCAAAATATGATTTGGCCTGAGATATTTATTGATGTTGTTCGAACATATTTAGAAGGTCCTCGAGCTGGAGGTTACCCTGAGGATGGAACCATTTATACCGAATCTGCAGAATGAGAGAGTCTTGTAGATAAATTCGTCCAAATTTTCCTTGCAGGTCGATTAAAAAACGACCAGAGTGATCTCCTGACCAAGGAAAACAAACAATTTTTGAAGGACTTTGCTCGACACCACCAAGGGGTTAGGATCCTTATATATATAATTGTCATTGTTTATCATTACTATCTTAGACCATAATGTCCTTGTTCTGTAGGTTGGAGACTTGGGAATGCAAGGCATTTATAGATTCGAACTCGTGAAGAATCGATTCGAAAGGACCCGTAAGAGCCTTGAGGAAGCTTATGCTGAAATAGCCCGTCTAAAGTCTAAACGCAAGGCTGAACCTTCCAAGGAAAATCCCGCTGAGGTCGAAAAATCGATCGTCGATGCCGTGCTCGAGAAAAGTTTTGTCGAGAAGGAGTTGGAAGACATTAAGAAGGAGCTCACTCAAGTCAAGTTTGAGTGTGAGCAGGCTTATCAACAAGGTAAGGAGGTAGCAAGGTTGGATGATGTTCGAGATTTCTTCCGATCGCCAGTGGTCGATGCTATCTTCAAGGCTCAAGGTGCAAGCCTGTTGCAAACCAGTTTTTTCAAAGGCGTTCAACAACTTGTTGCCAAAGGCATTATACCAGATGATTTGGAGACTTATGCCAAGACTATGGATTTTTCTAAGAATGCCAATTGCAAACCTTATAAGGTTGGTTCTTCAACTTCCGTACAAAATTGGGAGCAAAGTGAGTTTACGCCACTCTACTCGGAGTTCGGAAAATCTGCGTATAATCCAGATATGAATGAACTATTGAGTTCGGATGACAAAATTGTAGAGAATGAAGGTCATATATGTTGATCAATAACCCCGAAGACCCCCCTGAAAATCCAGCCACAGATCCAGCTAAAGATCTAGCTAGAAATGAGTAGTTTAGAAATGAAGGCTCTCATTTTTTTTTTATGTAATAAACTTTGTGTAGCGTTTTGTTCGGGTTTTAATTTGAATCATGATCCTGATTTGGAAAACTTTTTAAGCTTTTCTTCTTTCCATAACGTCGCATAACCTGCTAATCTGATAGAAGTGTTTGTCAAACATACAAATTGGTCGTCGATCAGTTGCAATAAATGAGCTTACTTTTCGACTTGGATGTACGTTGGGTGATATGTGTGGGTCCCACAGTGAACCCTATGTATGGAGGTAGGGCTTCATTTTCGTCATTATCCCAAAGTTTTGTTCAGAGCCCTCTTTTGTCAAAGTATTTTTCGATCGTTATATAACTTACCAAAAATGGATGGGTTTACCAATTTCCAATCTATAGACAATAGCTTTGTTTACAACATAAAGAGGGAGAAGAAATAAGCGGATGAGAGAATGGAAAAAACTAAGTCCAGCTCTCTTAAAAGGAATACTGTCATTGGTGAGTGTTCGAGCAAATCTCCGATTAAGGCAATTGACAATCCTATACTGCTCGATGTAGGAGAAATGGTTTCCGAACAACAACCAACTGAAAGTGTTGTTGGCATTTCTATAGGAGTACCTAAGGCTCCTATTTCGAATGCTACCAGCACGATACCCCTGTTGGATGTCAATATGCCGACCTCCAATGTATCCCTTAGTAAATCCTCAGAAGTCTCAGCTTCGAATAAAAAGATGTGGAAAAGCGTTAAGTCTCTTGCAAAACCTTCACCTAAACCTTCTGAACGACCAAAGGAATCAGCTTCGAAGCAGATGAAAGAAGCAAGCTCTCAGGTCGAGAAGCTAAAGAAACGACCAGCATCAGGATCACTTGATTCTGCTGGTTTGAGCAAAAGAAGTACCGGGAAAGCTCCATATCCGTCTGGATGTCCTCCTCTCGATAATAGATCTCTACTTGAGATCTATCAGGACATGAAAAAATTTCTTCCTAGGGACCTTCCAACCATCCCTATTCCGGTTAACGCCGAGATATCAAGCTTTGGGGGCCCCGAAGGGTTCTCTTGGAACATGACCCTCAACAATCTTCTTCTGGCTGAGTAAGATAAATTGCTGCATGTCCCTCCATCCAAGATCGTTCAATCTGCATCCAAGTAGAGTGTTTTCGTACGTGTTCTGATCATGTTTCGATCATAAAACAATACTTTCTCATTGGATTACGGGCTAACTTTTTACTCTTTTGTATAGGTAGATCAACATATCTTCAATCTTGGGTTGCAATGTGAGATAGAGAGGCTTCGTAAAGAACAAGTTATGTTCGCGCTTTATGAACTTCGTGGAGCAATGAAAACATCCCAAGAAGAGGCCCGATCGATCGAGGAGCTGACAACTCAACTTAACCAACAAAGGATCGAATTTACCCAAGAGAAAGAGATGATAGTTCAGGAGATGACAGTCTTCGAACCCAACTATCTGAGGCAAAAAAGAATGGCCGCGCATCGAGCAAAAGAGGAATTTGACCGCAACTATCAGCTCCGAGATTCTGAAGTGAGGGACTTTCTGAGGAAATTGTAATGGAACTTAATTGTCTTTGTGTGTCTTGCTGAAATTTCCTTTCCTTCTCTTGTATTCACGACCTTAACTTCGTTGTTGTAATCTTTTTCCGACCAATTTTATCACTTGGTCAACCTACTCTAATATGCTTGACTTTTATTTAATTACTTATTCAAGCACCCCAAGCTAGGTTAATAATGATCAAACATAATATTCCCCTATTATATTTGAGCAAAGGACAAAAACACCCCCCATGCTTTGTAACTCCCAAAAACCCCCCTGTGTTATTTTAACTCTCAAAAATCCCCCTGTGTTTGGTTTTAAATACCACACTCGACCCAAGTAGTGTGACGGCCCGACTCCGCGGGGTCCGTCGAATAGCAGTCGAAAAATTATTATTATTTTGAAAAAGTGTAAAATACCGAAACTTTTTTTTCTTATAGAAAGAACAGAAACGATAAATTAAAAGTTTTAAGCGGAAGCTGTTTAAAACAAAACAAGAACAATTTAAATTACTAAGTTTTTTTTTTTTTGTTTTGACGAAAATAAAATCAACTTCCATAGTAGAGGTTTAAAGCGGAAACATTTAATCATAACATATCAAAAAAATTTGAACAAAATCAACCGAGAGAGATAATAAGTAATTTATGAAAATCTTGTCTCTTTTATGAAAATATAAATCAATTTTAATGATTCAAATATTCTAAGCAAGGTTTTAAATAAAATCGAAAAAGAACATAAATCGATAACAAAATATAACTACTCTCCCAAATACTAGGGTGAGACCGCAACCGCGATGACCTAACCGCAACCCGATTAATATTTTACAGAACACCTGAAACTGAAAAGAATGAAACATGGAACGCATAAGTTGATCGTCCAACTTAGTGAGGCTATGTGCGAAATTTGCATGGTAATGCGTGAATGCAACATGTTATACAACGTGAACAAGTTATCAAGCAAATTAAGCATAAAACACGGAATTCACATAATCAAGAATTGTTGATGCCGTCCTCCACTTACCCTCCATCCTCAGTCTGATGTCCATCCAAACACACCAAGTAAGGAGCGACCTTACTATCTAAAGTGCATCGGCATGTCTTTGCCTAAGTTCGTCCTTACTCCCCAAGTGTTCCTCCCCACTTGGATTGTAAGGCCAGGCCTATGGGTAACCGTGACAATCCCGTCGGCCCTTGCCGTCCAGGTTGGCGTCGGGTCCATATACCAATCAAAAGGGGCCCACACAAAATCGGAAACAAACGGAAACACAAAATCGGAATCAGACGGAAACATAACATATCAAACATATTTAACATATTATTAACATTTAACAACTTCTCAAATGCAAATTTTGGGTATCATGATAATTTAGTAAAATATATTCGCAACTAGTAGATTTTGATGTAGCATGCATTGGATTATCATGTTGATATACTAAGGATTTCATGCGAGTAATGTCGACGTAACAAGTCCAATCTCTTTGTAACAACATGCAAGAGAAATTATAATATAACACATGCTTTGATTATTAAGAGCATAAGTAAATGTTTGACTCGATCTACTAGCACATCGGACCGACATACAAATTCAACACACAACGCTCACCTTTGTCGCTTAGTATAGCGACTAAACTCCACAAATGAAGCGTATCCGAAACCTGAGCAAGTACGTATACGACTTAGAATTTATCTAACAACCTTAATTAAACATAACTAATGAAAATCCTACAAATGATTTGCTAAACTAACACATCACACAAAAATGCTTAGAACTTACGACATCAACTAAGAGTAATTGTTTTCAAAACTCAAAATACTAATTACATAAAACAGCGCCAAAACAACAAATTTTTTCCTTCATTTTTCATATTTACAAAACAGCCCTTAAACTTTTAAAAACATCCATTTTTGCGAAAATTTGGAACAAACTTTAAATCAAAGGATTTTTAACTAAACTCATATCGAAAATCAAATAAAAACAGAATATAAAGTATCTTGTTACTTCAAAAATCAAATATTTAAAAATCCCACAAGTTTAAAACTTTTCAAAAATACCCTCATAGTTTTCAAAAACTTAATAAAATCAACTTTTTTGAAAAATAATTCAAGATCCAAGCATCTAAGCAATATTTAAAAATAATCAAGCATATTTTCAATATAAAACTAAGACTAAAAATAAGTTTTAATAACTTTTCACAAACTAACTATGAGAAACAAAAATTCTTTAGTTATAAATTTTCTTCGGAAAATTTTACAAATTTTTAATTTTAAAACACAAGTGACCTAAGCACTACTTCAAATCAATTAATCAAAAGTTTGTAAAATTAACTATGTAAAAACAGCGAAAAAACAACACCTTTGCCCCCTTATTTTCAGATTTATAAAAATAACCCCAAAAGTTTCAAAAACTCCCTTTTTGCAAATAAACTCGGAGCAACTTTAAAACTAATAATTTTTAAGTAAACTCAAACCAAATATCAAACAAAACAGAGATTTTCAGTCCACTTTTACTCCCAAAAAAAAATCACAGCCCTAACCCTTAACCTTTTAAAATCTTTCAAAAATACCCCCTTAAAGTTTCGAAAATTAAAAACATTAACTTTCTTACAAAAATAAATCAAGATCCAAACATATAAGCAATATCTAAACAAAACCACATCAAATTCATTAAATATCTAATATTAAATATAAACTCAACAACTTATCACAAAAGCTACAAGGATAAATTAAACTTCTTCAATATATACTTTAAAGAGAAGAAAGTACAATCACAAAGATTAAAGAACACAAGCATAGGCAAATCTTTACCCAAAGCAACGAAGGGGATGAAGCTCTCTTCATTTCCAGACCTCCGAAGGTAGTGGTGGCGGCTCCGGTGGTGGTTCATAACAAAAGCCCTCAAATCCTTATTTTTCACCAATTTCAAACATCTTCCGATTAACTCCGAGAGATGAAAACGACGATCCGAACGGTCAATATTTAGCCCCATGTGTGTAGGACCTTCACGCAAAATTTGGGCATGATCCAACGGTGGACGAAGATGGAATGGTCGAAAAACCGAGACTGGGTTGTGTAAATCCGAAAATTGTATCTTTCTAGTGTGTTGTCTCTTTTCTCTTTCTTATTTCTTTATACTATATAATGTGTATGTAAATGAGATAATTGAGAGGATAAAAATCTGATCTTAAGTGTATATGACAAGTATATGCACATTGGGAAGAGAGGGAGATATCATGCTTAATCTTTTAATTCCACCAATGCATATATATATTGGGTAGAACAATTCCTCCACCCAAGACCATGCTTTAGCAGCCCTTAGGCTGTCCTAGGAGATAAATTATTGCTATTAGCAGCCTACAAGAGTCAGGGGCAAATTTGCACTTTGCCTCCTAAAGTTTTAAAAACTTACATTTTACCCCTT
This sequence comes from Penstemon newberryi var. newberryi, assembly GCA_030819805.1. Classification (NCBI taxonomy): domain Eukaryota; kingdom Viridiplantae; phylum Streptophyta; class Magnoliopsida; order Lamiales; family Plantaginaceae; genus Penstemon; species Penstemon newberryi. The sequence continues at coordinate 21,458,657 of JAUALY010000005.1, read as the reverse complement.
AAAATAAATTTTTTGTGCATCCAAACCCGAAAAATTTCAAAAAGGTCTTAATCTAATTTTAAAGTAACTTTTATATTTTGGATTATTTCAAAGTTCAAAAGATCACAAGAGTTAATTAAATTGTATATTTTAGTTCAAATTAATGCTTAACTTCAAGAATAAAACGTGGCACATGAAATTGGGTTAAAAATCCAATCAAAAGGGTCCGAAATTTTTGGGGCGTTACAAGTAGTATATACTTATAATTTTATTTTTGACTTTTGGTGGAATGACAAGATTACCCCTATGTGTTTGTTTTTTTTTAAAATTTATTTATTCTTTTTGAAAAATTAAGTATATACTACTTGGGTCGAGTGTGGTATTTAAAATCAAACACAGGGGGGTTTTGGGGATTTAAAATGACACATAGGGTTTTTTTGGGAGTTAGACAAAGCATAGGGGGTGTTTTTGTCTTTCGATGTCAGGGGTAAAATTGTCATATCAAAAGCAAAATGTGAACAAATACTTGCAATTTTGGCATTTGAAACACAATCTCTTTTTTTTTTTTCGGGGGGGGGGGGGGGGGGTGTGTGTGTGTATTTGACACTTATTTGAGATCACATGGGGTTTTTTGGGAGTTAAAATAATACAGGGGGATTTTTGGGAGTTAGACAAAGCATAGGGGGTGTTTTAGTTTTTTGCTCATTATATTTTGCATTAGGATAAACACCATTTTGATCCCAATTTTATCATTAATATTTTACAGAGTGGTCCTCTTATAATTTTTTTCCTACTTTAGTCCCTACTATGAATTATTTGTTTCCATTTAGTCATTTTTAGGAGATTCAGGGCGGTTCCGGTAACATGTGATATGCACATGAGGGCAATTTCGTCTTTTCAAGTAAACTAATAAAAAAAATTAAATATCTAATCTCTTCCAAATTAGCTTTTCATTCCAATCAACTTAATTGTCCATTCCGTTTCAAACTAAGTTTTCTCTCAAAATCTTCTTCAAACACCATAATTGCTCACCAATTAAACAATATCTCACATAGTCTCAATAGTGAACGGACGAAAATGCAAAAAAAATATTCATGTGCATGTCACGGATTATTAAAACCACCTAATAAGGACTAAAATGAATCATATAATTCATAATAAGAACTAAAGAGGAGAAAATAAATATAAAAGGAATCACTCTATGAAAAATTATTGAATTATTGATAAGAGAGAAAAAAAGTGGTATTTATTTACCCATTTCATTATATAAGTAACAGAAGCAACAGTACAGCCGGCGCACGGATTTCACGTTGATTGAAATGCTGATTAATGGGTCGATATAGAATTGCCAATGTTGACTCTATTTCTGTCTCAATTTTTCCGTTTAAATGAAAATTAAATTAATTGAATTAATTAATGAATAAATTGCTAGTCCTATTTTATTTATCACAATATAGATATACTAGTACAATTACAATCTACCTTTTTCCCATTTCGAAATTATCCAAATTGAGAGATAATCTTTATCGCCCACTATAGAGCTGTGAGATAATTGTGGGCTTCTTAAAATCTTCTCTTCTTCTTCTTCTTCCGCTGTAAATCAATCAAATCAAGGTTTATTTTAGTTGTAAACCAAGCAAGGTGAGTGTACAGTAGAAGAATTTAATTAATTAAGCATCATCAATCATGTCGACGATTCCAAAGGAGCCAGAGCAAGTAATTAAACAGAGAGATGGATCCGTTCTCGGAAAGAAGACAATTCTCAAGAGCGACCATTTTCCTGGTTGTCACAATAAACGCTTGTTTCCCCATATTGATGGCGCACCCAATTACCGCAAGGTTTTCTCCTTTTTGTTTCACTTTTTTTTTTCGTAAATTATTGCTCTCATACTTATTGACATCTCCTCAGTTTACAACTACATCTGCGTTTTTCAATTGACTATTATTTTGTGAATTTTTTTTTTGGTGGGTGGGTGGATGGGTTTTAGATGTTTTTGTTTTCGTCAATGATAAATTGGCAAATGTTTTCAAAATCAGAATGATGGTAATTTATGACATAAAATGCATAACTCAATTTGCTTTATTCTTATTTGTTTGTGATATAGGCGAGCTCATTACCTGTTCATGGTGTTGCTATTCCGACAATTGATGGCATCCGGAATGTTCTAAACCACATTGGAGCTCACATGAATGGGGAACAAATCCGTGTTCTTTGGATAAACCTTCGCGAGGAACCGGTAATGGTTAATGTTGAATTATTTCCTTTCCATATATTTCTTGTCTGCTATGCAACTCCTAGTTATGAAATAATATTTGAAGGATTTTCGTAACCTAATTAATAAATCACGAATTAAGGAATGCTTGCCCGGTGTCACTTTAGTGATGGTTTTGAAATGAAGACTAATATCATGCTATTTGTCTTATTTATATGTGATTCAGATGTTTCTTTTGGATAATGACACTTGCCCTCACACAGTATTTGCGTGTGCGTAAACTCACACATGCATTCATACATCACTACTTTAATGTATAGTGAAATTTTCAAACTATTTCTTTAGCTGCAGTAGAATATATAGTTATAATGATGCTCATTCCTCTACTAGAAACATTGAAAACCCAAGAAGAAATATCTTCTGCTGCAATTTGATGTGTAGAGTTGCATTCTGATTTCATGAAAGTGGTGCATTTTTTTCTCTGCTAATAAGTTTGAAGATTTCTTATCTTCTCTTTCCAATTTAATTTGAGTTAATCTATTTTCTACTTGGAAAATTTAGCAGTTGCCTTTTTTTATAGTGATGTTTACTCTACTATAATAAATTTGACATTGAGACAAAAGTGTGCATCCCAACGGCTTGACTTGTTATAAGACTAATTTAGGCTTGAACCACCACTAATGTCACACCCTTGTCGTGAATTCATCAATGACATTTTATTTTTTAATTCATAAAGATTCTTATGGCATGTGAATTTTTTAACTCCCTCCGTACCTTTATTTTCTATCCATTGTTACAGTCTTATTAATATATGTTAATTATAAATTTCATAATATTAAATAACATTATAAATAATAAATTTTTAGATATAAAAAGTTTAAAACATCATAAATTAAAATATCAACTTGATAAGCTGTTTATAGAATTAATTAGTTTGATGGCAGTGGAGTGAAATTTTGGGCAGAGGGAGTACACCTTTTCGTAATTAAAGTATTTCTCAATCTAATTTTTTAAGTATGTGAGGCCTTTTTCATTTGGATCGTTTAAAAATTTTCATGGTTTTCTGAAAACGGAATAAACACATATCAATTACTTTATAAGAATATTTCTGAAAAGAAAAGCATCATCATTCCCCTTTTTTCCTCAAAAATATTTCTCTACTAACACACAAGCCAATACATTTATTCAAGTTTGTTAATTCTAAGAGCTCAGTAATTTACAATATAAAGTAGCCAGGGAGTAATTCAATGTGAAGTATTTTTTAAAGTCAAATGTTTTCAAAAGATGCTATTGCATATGATTATTTGAATGATGCTACCTGTTTTGTTGCTTTCAGCTTCTTTATGATTTCTAGTTGAAGTGTGAGTTGAGATTTGAACTGATGAGGCAGAGGGATACAGTCACAACTAATTTATTGTTAAAAGCAAACAATAATGCGTACACATGTTCACTTTCTTTTATTACTATTTTTCTGTTAATTTCTCACCGGAATTGTACCATTATTTTAACGTAAAAGGCTGTTTAGACTTTTGCCAAGCTTACTCAAAGGATTTCTTGCCAAACTGAAAGTGAATTATGTCAAGTGGGTTGCATCTTTTTTTTGGGACTTGGATATTTTCTTTGTTGGAACTTTCATTAATGAATAATTGGAACCTTCCGTTTCATTTATTATTTCCCATGCATATGAAACAGGTTGTTTACATTAACAGGCGGCCGTTTGTTCTGCGCGACGTGGAGCAGCCCTTTTCGAATCTTGAATATACGGTGTGTAATGCCACTGAAATCTTGCTGTTCTTCCTAGAAATGGATGAAACTGAATAATATGAAAACTTCTTCAACTTAAACACTGTAATATTTATTTGCTCGACTGGTGTTAATGCCTTATGATGTTTCTTGGGCAATCACGCATTAATTTATTAGTCATGATAGGCATCATTAGCACTCTTTTTCGCCTACTTCTTGTGATTGTCCTAGTTAAAGGCATAAGTTGTAATTATTTTGTCTTTTTCTTTTGATATTGGGCTTTTTGTCGATCTTCCTCTGTCTTTTTATCCATTCTCCTTCTCTCTACTGTTCCATATTACCACCCTCTACAGATTCATGGTCATTTAGAATTTTATCATCCATTGCTTCAACTCCTATATTTTGAAATACTCCTCAAATGCAGGATTCATATAACCCTGGCGAAGTAACAAAGCCCCTTTTGTTGTAAAAGCTGTTTAAAAAGTTAAGAATTCATTGTTTTAAGGAAAATCACATACATCCTGCCAAGAATTTAATTAATCTCATATTTTAATTTTAATAACTTTCATCAATATTTGTTTGTCAAATAAAAGTAGGGTATTAACAGGATCAGGGTTGAGCAAATGGAAGACCGACTGAAAGAAGATATCCTCATAGAAGCCGCTAGGTATTTATATCTATGTACTTTATTATTCTTTTAGATTCATATGTCATAGATAACTATGAGTGGTTCTTACGGTCACTGCTCATTCTGGTATGAAATTCAATTTCATTCAAACAACTGAATCAACAGATATGGAAATAAAATCCTTGTAACCGATGAACTACCAGATGGTCAAATGGTGGATCAATGGGAGCCAGTTTCACGTGATTCTGTTAAAACACCACTAGAGGTATGAATAGTTGTTAGAATAACTGGATAAACATAAAATATTTGCTTATACTTTTCTTATATTCTTACCCAAGCTAGGTGTACGAGGAATTGACACAGCAGTACCTCGTTGACTATGAACGTGTTCCTGTGACGGATGAAAAATCCCCTAAAGAGCAGGATTTTGATATTCTGGTTAGTCTCCATGTTTTGGATTTAGTTGAATTTAACATCATTGATTTACAGCTTTAACTGCATTGCTCTTAGTATTCAGTGTGCTTAGGACCCCACATGTTTTTGCAATTGCTTGACATTTCATACCATTATCCTTAACTCATAAGTCACAGGAAGAGCCATCTGGTCGGCCTAGGTACCAATGCATTGTGCATGCAATTAGGAAGGCATCATTTGTAAAACTTGGATCATATGGGCTTCAAGTCCTCGACCTCACACTTATAAAATGACACAATTTTCATGAGAAACTAATGTTCGACATTGATCTATGGGTCGCATCACATGCAGATGAGTAGGCTCTTAAATGCAGACGGGAAATATTTCGTCTTTTTGCTGGGGACATGGATCCATTCTATCCCACTTTATTACTGTAGCAACATGCCTACGCACTGCATTCAACTTCTTTACCTAAATAAGAGCAAGTGCAGAGAGGCAAATGGAAACTCAATTGGACCTTCACAATTTAGAATAATTATTCTCATTATTCCCAGTCTGCTTCCTATGTCTAGTGATATTGACAGAACAATCCCATCCATTCCTTTTGATGAATTATTCAGATGGATTTCTTTAAAATCACTTTCATCATCATGTACATTATTTTTGAAGAGTGATAAATGGGAAGAACCTGATCTATACTTCATTGGCATTCTACATGAGATACTTGTGAAAATTAGTAAGTTAAAGGGCGTAAAGCTAATAGTTAGTAACACTCTTCACTTTTCACACAACTTAGAACCTCAAAGGACCCCTATGAGTGTCAATTAAATTTCCCTTTGGTCGAGCTTTTATAGGTCCTGTAGCTCCATGCCAAAAGAGAGGTAACGACAATTTGCCCCCATGTGATATTCATAATGTTCAATTTACCCCCTGTGATTTAAAAAATCACACTTTACCCCCTTATATTCTTATTAAATACTCACACTGCCTCCATGACATTTATAAACTTAAAAAAAAAGATGATTTTTGACAAAAATAGCCTCCATTATATACTATATGTACCATTTTACCCCCCCGTATTATTAAAAAGGTGAAACTTCATCCCCCTATATTATTTTAAGTGGAGAAGGGTAATTTTGTCTTTTACACGACAACTTTCACTCCCACACTCAATTCTGGGCGAGTGAGTTAAATTCATCCTTTAAAATGTTCACGGGGGGGTAAAACACTCTTTTCCAAATCACAGAAAGGTAAATTGAACATTTTACATATCACAAATAGATAAATGTGAATTAACCCTGCCAAATGAGGTTATGTGTATTTTGCACTGGAAAAATGGGTCTTGTGTGTGAGACTCCTAGCACAAGTACAGCAAAACCCAACATGTCTTGCTTGCTCTTTTCCAAATCACAGAAAGGTAAATTTAACATTTTACATATCACAGAGTGATAAATGTGAATTAACCCTGCCAAATGAGGTTGTGTGTATTTTGCATTGAAAAAGGGTCTTGTGTGTGAGACTCCCAGCACAAGTACAGCAAAACCCCACATGTCTCGCTTATTGGGATTGTTGTGTTGTCTATAGAAGATAACAGATTTTAATGGTTTGTCATTTTTCTACATATCATGTTGAATTTGTTACCTTAGCACATCTCAATAAGTTATTGTTACAATGTTATTCTGTTGTCCTTTATTTCTAGGTTTCCAAAATTTCTCAAGCTAATGTAAAGACAGAGGTTATATTTAATTGTCAAATGGGGCGTGGACGAACAACCACTGGGATGGTGATTGCTACACTGATTTATATGAATCGAATTGGAGCTTCAGGTGGTCTTTTTTCTTTTCATATCCCAAATTTTGAACTTTAAACCATTTATCCCGCTACCCCATACATTTCTAATTATACTCCTCTCTTAAACCCAGAATACATGCGAGAAAGAACTAATTTCAAATTAGAATTCTGTTTCTATTGAGTCTTGTCAATGCTACACTTGCTCAACTCAAGTTGCTTCTTGATATTCTTAACTATTTATGTGTTTATTATAACCTTCGCTGACAACTTCCATACAGCTATCTACATGTTACATGTGTTTTTTCATTTCTTATATGTTTGGTATTACAAATAAAAGAAGTTTGATCATATACATTGAATGAAGCACAGCATCTAGACATCTTTATTAAGCTTCCTGAGATGAAATTCACAGTGTTCAAATTAGATCTCATGGAATTAGGTAAGATGAACATTAGCACTGATTGCTAATTTGATAGGTAGGGTTTTGAAGAAAAATTTTCAATCTTTCACAGAGCTTATACGAGGCAATAATCAGTACTATTGTACAGTCTATGTTGTAGTATTGGGTTATTTGATTGTTTATATTGTTCCAAGCTCACCACAATTATTTTCTAGAAGAAAGGTTGGTAGTATTTATCTTGTAGAAGAAGGAAAAATTGCTTTAAGAAGAAGAGAGAGGAGTAAAGAGTTTGAGTATTTTACATTTTCCAACTCCATTTCAAATTTTCACAATGATCAATTTACGGTGCTGGATTTTGAGTTAGGAATGTATTATGAAAACATTATATAAATTTGAAGAAATTAAATATTAAGCAACAGTTGTGATTAAGATTCTCCTAGAATACTTTGTGCTCATGCTAAAAATATTCCAAATCTAGTTGTTTCAAACTTATATTATATGTATATCTCTCTTTCACTAGACATGGAATAATTTAGCCGACATTGCTCTTTATGCTTGTCCGTAAAATAGGAGTATTAAATTATGATTGTTGTAAATAACCTACTTTATTTGTTCATTGGTTTTCGTGATTGATGTAAAGAGATTGATGAACAATATGAATATCTATGAATAACCGTATAAAAAGAGAGATATGAGAATATTGAGAGATACAAATAAGTGCGCAGAGAAAACTGGGAGGTTATCTTTGGGGAGGGGGGAACTCTTATTTACAACAATGGTCACATTGTATTTATTTTGTAATAAAAGCAATATATGCTTACTAAAATGAAGTGAGGGCATTTGATATTAAATGACATTATTAGTTAATAGATTCTAATTGATATGGGCATGTAATAGGGCAACATGATTAATGATTATTCACTATTACTTAACAGATCAAAATGGTAATTTTCATGGTACACAGTTAGCATGTACCGCTGTAATATTTACCAATGAATGTTATTCATCATATCACATGATAATACATATTTGTTCAATTGTTTATTAGGACATCTAAAAGTAGTATCATGTTTATGTTGTTCAACTTGCCTAGTAGGAGTATGTGTCGAACCAAATTTTCCACCTTACGTTAAAACTACCAGTTGCCATTTTTTTGGATATTTAAATATAAGCTTTGACTGAATATATGGTATATCTGTTAAATAGCACAACCAGTTAGCTCCACTAGCTTTATCCAAGCTAAATGAATCTTTTCTTCCCTCTTTCTTTAAGTTTTTAGAAAATTGTTACATAAGATTAGTTGATTTTGAAACAGAGGAGGTAATATGTTTGTTTTAAGTCCTAAAGCACAAGCTTATGGGCGAAGAAGTCATTGGACTATCAATAGTCCAGAAACATTACAAATTTGACATGATCAGGGAAAGAGCTAATACCTTTAAGACATTGACTGAATGGTGGAATACTATTTATATGCCCTGATGCTCTACCAGGTGGATTCTGATGGTCATATGAAAGTTTAAGATAACCTATTGTGTTTATATCTCCACTTTGGAATTTGATGTAACATGGTGGCTTGCTAAGGTCCAGTCTGTTCCATATGAAAGGAATAGAAGTACATAACTCATCTCCTGATCTCCATCATCCAATTTCCCCACCTTTTTTTGTAATAAGTGCCTTGTGAGCATCACTCTATGAGAATTACATATTCAAGATGTTGCTTTTGAAAACATTTGGCACACTTGATATTGGCTACTCACTGAGGGGTTGCAGGGCCTTCAGACAATAACAAAACACATCCTGAAATTATGTTTCTGACAGGCTGTATTGGCGTATAATTCATACCAAATTTTATGGCACCATGTTGGGGCGCACAAAGATCTGTTAAAAATTTAAGACACCATACTAGATGAACTCCATTCAGAGTAACTTAAGTTTGGTGGGGTAAGGATCTTTTCAGTCTAAGTCTATCTTTCTGAGATTCAGGACAGAGATCAGTTTTGATGTGGATGACACTGAAAAATTAGAACTTGGAGATTTGCTGAAAGATCTTCGACATTTGATACAGGGACATGGATATCTTATCATGGAATAAGTAGCTTACATTGACAGGGAAAAATAAAGTGTTCATTTCAGTTTTTATCACTGCTATATGATTGCCAAAAGGTATTTATGAAGTATTTTACCTTGCCTTGGAGAGTAAATTGCAGCTTCCGAAGGTCAGGGACATGTTTTGTTGTAGCTGCATGGGTAAGGGTTGGTGACTAAAGAGTTGAAGTAATTAAGTCCTCAGCGTAAAAAGTTCACTTTTCAAACATCCACGCTCTTGGTACTATATAATATTTCAGTTTAGTGTTGTCAGCAAGTAAATTATTTGTTTAATGTCCAAGGGAACACAACGTATTTAATATTTTTCCCTATCTTATGATTCTTTCTGTATACTCTTTCTGATAAATTCCAGTAAGATATTTATCACTCCCCTATGTCTACAATAAAATGATCCTATCTTCTTTTTGGGAATGTAAAAACAATGTCCCGTTTCCCAAAACAGAAATTTTCTTGGCAAAAGTTTCCTTCAGGCTTCGCTCAAGGGTAAGGTGGCCAATCACTAACGTGCAACTCAAATTTAAGGTTAAAACAGTGAAGATACTTAAAACTTTATAATTCCATTCCTATCAAAGTTTGTTCAATTTCAAAATGGGAAATTCATTTTTGGATGGTGGGACTATGTTATGTTGTTGTTCCCAGATGATTTCTCGTGAAATTCCTACCCTAAGCTCGGACTAGAAAAGAAGCTGAGAAACGGTAATAGGACTCATATAGAGGAGATTCCAGAACATGTCATGGCTCAGAGATTTAAGAAAGAAACTTGAATTGTAGTAGGAAGATGTGATCAATATAATGCTTGTTCAAAATATGAACCATCAACTCTTCTGTTGTCTATATACACTTGGTGTCTATTAATGCACACAAACACCTCTTTGGGTAGCTTCAGTAGTTTTTATTGGAAGAAGATCTCTATGTTTATCTCTTTCTGATCCCTTCCATTTAATATTGGAGGTGGCACTAAATCTGATAGATTTACACAATAGGTATTCCAAGAACCAATTCGATGGGAAAAGTTACTGACTGCAATTCCAGCATTACTGATGATTTGCCTAGTTCTGAGGAGTCTATTCGTAGAGGAGAATATGCAGTCATTAGAAGTTTGATGCGGGTTTTAGAGGTACAAAGTTTGCATGTTCTTATTTCCATAGTCATGCAACTATAGGATATTTAACCTGAATTTATATTGACTACTGCTGTGCCCTAAGGGTGGCGTTGAAGGAAAACGACAGGTTGATAAAGTCATCGACAAATGTGCCTCTATGCAGGTACTGGTCTCAATATTTTTCTTATGGGTACTATTTCCAGTTGGAACAAATATTTGAGATAATTAATGCCTCTGGTACTTTAGTTAATATTTTGAATTGATGTGTGGTTTTGGTACAGAATCTACGTGAAGCTATAGCTAGTTATCGAAGTAGTATTTTGCATCAAGCTGATGAAATGAAGAGGGAAGCATCCCTTTCATTTTTTGTGGAGTACTTGGAGAGATATTATTTCCTTATTTGTTTTGCTGTGTATCTTCATACTGAAAGAGACGAGTTTCATCCTATATCCCCTAATCAAATCAGTTTCACTGAGTGGATGAGAGCTAGACCAGAGGTTTATAGTGTACTTCGCAGGTAATGATGAACTCTCTGCGGTATAATTGTCTACCAAATGCTATGAGCTCTTTCAAACATGTAACGTGTGATTGTTTTCTGGTCGTTGTATGCAAGCATCTGAATTCTATATGTGTGTATATATATATATATCCATAGTAAAAGCTCGAGATTTGATTTTTCTAGGTGACAAGTATAGATTATTGATTCTTTCTTCAATATATGGTTTCATGTTTCGATGAAATATTATTTAGGTTGACAGGCCAATAGAATTCATTTCAGAATGAAACTTCAGGTATGCTGACAAAATAATAAAAGGAGCAAACAACTGACTAGTTTCAGTACATTTGCAAGCACATCAGTTCAGGTCTTTTGACTGTAGTAATTTAACAATTTCAGCAAAAAATTTGTCAGATTAGAATAAGTTGGGGATATTACCTCAGTGTAACATAAGGTAGATATTTGAAATTGTGCAACTCTAATGGCATGAGAAACTTGAAAAGAGTGATTGAGAGATGACCTGCACATGAGAACAATTGTGTCATTTATTCACTGTCATGCCATTTTGTGGAAACTCTTTATTGTGAGATCAAAATGATGATAAGTTAAAGATCCTTCATATAAATAAGAATTTTCTCTTCGGAGATATCTTCTTGGAGTCCACAACTCTAGGAATCTACTTCTAAATACACTCTTTCATTTAGTTTTATCTTTCATACACACTGCTGCGCTTGTAAATTTAAATAATTGCAATTTGCTCATATTTCCCACTCACAAGTTTCCTGCATTAAGTGATGTCATGTCACATGCGATTGACCTTTGAGTTTTTAAGAAACATCAACATGCTGAGTGTAAAGATAGGATGTCAATGTGAAAGTGAATACATTGGCAATACGTGGAACCTATTGAAGGAATGTGGGCATTGAACTTTGCGTTGTTACAATGCATCTACATGCTGAGTATAGCTGGGATGCTAATGTTAAGGTGAATATGTTGGAAGTACGTGGCACCTATTGAAGAAATGTGGGAGAACCAGTTGATAAGGTTTGAGCACAGTTAATTCCGCCACTAGGTGTATTTGATGGGGATAGTTGATTGAAATGTTATTACTAATGAATTTAGCAAAAGAGGTGGGCTAGAAATATTTTTGATGAGGTTTCTTGTCGCTGAATTTAGAATAGAATGTAAGGTTTTGTTGAGACATGTTTGGCTGATTTTCGTAGATCTCATTTGGTCCATATAATGCCAAAATAATGTTTTAACCACGTGTGATGTCTGTGTTTTACAGATTATTGAGGAGAAATCCAATGGGAGCACTTGGTTATGCAAATCTGAAACCATCTCAAGCAAAAAGTGCTGAATCTGCTGATGGCCGCCCTTCGGAAATGAGCCAAGTCGCTGCCTTAAGGAATGGAGAGGTTCTTGGAAGTCAAACTGTTCTTAAAAGTGATCACTGTCCTGGTTGTCAACATCCTTGTTTATCTGAAAGAGTGGAGGGTGCTCCTAATTTTAGAAAAATTCCTGGATTTCCAGTTTATGGCGTTGCTAATCCGACTATTGATGGAATTCAAACAGTCATTCAAAGGATTGGAAGCTCAAAAGGTGGCCGTCCAGTATTCTGGCACAATATGAGAGAAGAACCTGTTATTTACATCAATGGAAAACCATTTGTACTTCGTGAAGTTGAAAGACCATACAAAAATATGCTGGAGTACACGGTATAAACATCATGTGTTATGATTTTTAATGAGCGAACTTCCAAACTTACCTATTTATACAACCAATTTTAGTAACATGCCTATTTCATGAATACATGGATTTCGTTTTGACTTGTCAAACGTGATTTGAAAATAAACAGTAATTGCTTGAAGCACTGGCTGAAGCTTGAGTGGCAAAACATTTAAATTTACAGTCTGTTAGACAATGTTGTGAATTTGGTATCTGTTGACTGCATCACCTTAACACAATCTCAGTTACTATTACTAAGTCAACATGTTATATATCCATTACCCAGCCCCTTTTAAGGCTGTATATAGTTTTATATTTACTGCTATATCAGTATATTCCTCTGAAAGTAAAGATATCACATTGAAATCTTGGCAACTTGTGAAAAGTCCAATGGCCAATTTAGTTTGTACTGTAGCATTTTTAGCAGAAGTTTGGTTTCTAACTATGGTGAAATGACGCCGCTACCCCCCTCCCCTGGAACCCATTCCACTGAAATGCATCAGGATGAACTAATGTTTGTCACACAGTTTTTACACATACCCTTTGATTTGGTAGGGTGATAGATGTATTTTCTGTCATAGCTGTAAGTACCTAAATTTTTAAATGATGGTAGACTTGGCCTAGTTCCCTCAGCTTGATGTATGTGGAGATCCCGTTCGGTATGCTGTTTCTTTATTTCTCAATTGCATTCATGTCTTACCTTTAAAGGCTTAGAAGTGATTTTCTTGCTGATTTCAAAATCTACCTTGAAAAGATGTCCATATCAGTTTAATACTTTTCATCCCACTTTTCAACTAGGATCCCTAGAGCACTGTGTTCTATGATTGTTATACACATTCATTTCTTGGTTGTGGAAAACCATATGTTTATGCTACAACAAACAAAATTTAATCGGAAGAAAGAAAAACAATTTTGTCTGGCAGATGTTCACAGCAGAAAATTAATTTATAATTTTGTTGAGCAAACTATTTTCCCTTTAATCTAGAGAAAATTAAAGTAACGGTTTTATCTTTTCTTTTGCATTGTACTACCACACTAATGTGCTAAGATATTTGCTTCTAGGGGATTGATTGTGAAAGAGTAGAAAGAATGGAATCCCGGTTGAAAGATGATATTTTGCGAGAAGCTGAACGTTATCAAGGTGCTATTATGGTCATCCATGAAACGGATGATGGACAAATATCTGATGCCTGGGAACAAGTGAGCTTGCATGCTGTTCAGACCCCACGAGAGGTATTTAGGTGCCTTGAAGCTGATGGTTTCCCCATCAAATATGCCCGTGTTCCCATCACTGATGGAAAAGCTCCGAAAAGTTCCGACTTTGACACACTGGCGTTGAACATTGTATCTGCTTCCAAGGATACAGCTTTTGTTTTTAACTGCCAGGTGAAAATTTATTGTTTTCTGTAAGACTAGTACTTGGTAATTTTCTTTACTTTTATGAGCAGGTACTTGTACTTGGTACCTTCCTTACGTTGCAAAGATATTTACAGATGGGGATTGGAAGGACAACAACGGGTACTGTGATCTCTTGCCTTCTGAAACTTCGAATTGATTACGGAAGACCTATAAGAGTATTAGTTGATGAGGCTTCAAGGAATAACTTGAGCAGTCACAGTCACAATCATAGTGATGATGAAATTAAAGATCATCATGTTTCTGCTTCAATCTCTACTTGTGCAAAAAGTAAGGCAGACCAAGATTCGGGTCATGCCTTTGGCATAAATGACATCCTATTGCTGTGGAAGATTACAAGACTATTTGACAACGGGGTGGAATGCCGAGAAGCATTAGATGTTATAATTGATCGATGTTCGGCGCTGCAGAATATACGCCAAGCTGTCTTGCAATACAGACAAGTATTTGATCAGCAGCATGTGGAGCCTAGAGAAAGGAGAGTAGCATTAAACCGTGGTGCTGAGTATTTGGAACGTTATTTCCGTTTAATTGCTTTTGCGGCATATCTAGGAAGCGAAGCATTTGATGGGTTTTGTGGACAAGGAGAGACAAAAATGTCTTTTAAGACTTGGTTACATCAGAGACCTGAAGTTCAAGCAATGAAATGGTCCATCAGATTAAGGCCTGGGCGATTCTTCACTGTTCCTGTAAATATTCTCTCATTATACTCAAACTTGCATATTTTTCTTTGCCTTGTGATTGGTTGACTTTAGGATATCTGAATAAATACAGGAAGAACTGAGAGCTCCACATGAATCTCAACACGGGGATGCTGTAATGGAGGCAATTGTGAAGGAGCGTAATGGTTCAGTTTTGGGGAAAGGTTCTATTCTTAAGATGTACTTCTTTCCTGGTCAAAGGACTTCGAGCGTCATACAAATCCATGGTGCACCACATGTATACAAGGTAGGTAGCAATGATGTACTTTTCACACACTTACACAAAACATATAATTCTGCACATCTCTATCAAGTTTAGGTGATGATCTGATGGTTGTGTGTTTAAGGTGGATGAATATCCTGTGTATAGCATGGCAACCCCAACAATTCAAGGTGCAAAAGAGATATTAGCCTACTTAAATGCGAAGCCCACAGCAGAAGGAAGTTGTTCTACTCAGAAAGTAGTTGTAACTGATCTGCGGGAAGAGACTGTTGTTTATATAAACAACACTCCCTTTGTACTTAGGGAACTAAATAAGCCGGTTGAAACTCTCAAACACATAGGAATCACTGGTCCAGTGGTATGTATACCTTGATTGCAAATCAAAACATGAAAGAAACAGCTGATTTTAAATTTCCTTAAATTGATTTTACAGGTGGAACATATGGAGGCACGTTTAAAAGAAGATATAATATCTGAGATTAGACAATCTGGTGGTCGAATGCTTTTACACCGTGAAGAATATAACCCTGCGTTAAAGCAGGCCAGTGTGATAGGGTACTGGGAGAATATTTTTGCAGATGATGTTAAGACACCTGCGGAGGTATATGAAGCTCTGAAGAATGAAGGGTACAATTTAGTATATGGGAGGACCCCATTAACTAGAGAGAGAGAAGCTCTAGTTTCAGATGTTGATTCTATTCAGTACTGTAAGGATGACTCTGCAGGGTCTTATCTTTTTGTATCACACACAGGAATTGGAGGGGTTGCCTATGCTATGGCTATCATTTGTATTAGACTCGAAGCAGAGGCAGTCTTAAGATCTCGTACACCAAGACCAATGCCTGGAAATCCTTACCCGTCTATTTCACTGGAAGTAAATCTGAATTCTGATGATGAAGCACGCAAAATGGGTGATTACAGGGACATTCTAAGCCTAATTAGAGTTCTTGTTCACGGCCCTGAGAGCAAGGCATCTGTGGACTCTGTTATAGATAGGTATGATATTATCTTGGGTGATTTACGACTGGACCCCCTGAGGTTTAATCGTCTTATAAGGAACCCCCTAAAGTTTTATAAAAGAAACCCCCTCTGGTTTAGACTATGTACCAAAACTCCCCTTACACCCCTTACAGCTTCAACTATCTTTACAAGGACATCCCTACAACTTCTAAAAGTGTTTACAAAAAAAACCCCTGTAAGGGGTGTCCTTGTAATTTTTGGAACCACAAGGGGTTTTCTGTAATTACGATAAACTTTAAGGGGTCCGAGTATAAATCACCCTATTATCTTCCTTAGCATAGTTGTGTTTTTCTCGGTGTGCACTTGATGATTAAAATTAAATCTAAGTTATTGTGGCTTACCAAATTTTGAGCTACTTCATAGCAGCAAATAATTCAAGTCTGAATACAAAAGTTAATTAAGTTGGTTTTGAGCTACTATATTTGATCGCAATAAATACAAATTTAAACTCAAAGTTCATCAAGCTGGCCTGTAGAGTTTACGATCTGGATAAATTATTTGGCATCCCTACTTTGGTCAACAACTGCAATGCTTCTCTTACCTAAGTAGGGGTCTAAATAATTGCAAATGATTTCTTACCATAGGCTGGCATCACTACATGGAAACATCTTTACACAAATAAGATTTCGTTTATAATTATTTCCCTTGTCTATTGTTGGTTAAAGTTGGTTCCTCTGTTTTAAAGGTGTGCAGGGGCTGGACATTTGCGAGATGATATTCTATACTACAGCAAAGAACTTGAAAATCTATCAAATGATAGTGAAGAACACCGAGCATACATTGTCGATATGGGCATTAAGGCATTAAGGTTGGTTTTCCTTTTATTGCCGAAAATTCTTTCAATAGTACATTTGCGTCTAGCCTCACAGTGTGTGACTGTGTGTTTTGATCTTGCATCCTACTTTAATCTTAAATAATTTATGTAAACCTTTTTGTGTTTATTGTAGGCGATACTTCTTCCTGATTGCTTTTAGATCTTATCTCTATAGCACTTCTGCAGCTGAGATGAAATTTACCAGTTGGATGGATGCAAGGCCTGAACTTGGTCATCTTTGTAATAATCTTAGAATTGATAGATAGATGGATAGAATAAACCAGACCATTGTTGAAATATAATGTAATGTACAGGTTTCAATCTAATCTCCATTTTGATGAATAATATGAATAAACGAGAAGTTGCAATCGAATGTGTAGTTGTGTGAAGTGGATGTTCTGTTCCGTGTGTTCCAAGTGTATTGTCATCATTCTAAACATCTTAAATGAGCTCCCAATACTTGGTTTTCTCTCATGAAATTGTTTCTCTTTATTTCTAATATTAATATATTTTCCAGGCCTCGACCCGCTGGATGCTAGTGGGTCTAGGTCCGGGTACCACCTGCATTTGGTATACCATATATACTTAGTACCATAGTGTACATCCAAATCGAACAAACCATAAAATATAGCAAAGAATAATTGGAACGAACCATTTAAATCCAAATCCTCTGGGCTCGATTGCATCCACATAAATCGATCAACTAGAACTTGACCTGTCTACTTTGGGAAGGCACATGACAGTTCACTCGACTAGACTTTGATCGACTAGTTGACTCAACATATTCTTACATACTTTGGTATATTTTGCTCGAGCACTCTGGAACGTCTCAGCTCGAGCATGTAAGAAATCGATTACCACCTTCTATGGTTCTACATAAATCAATAACTATAATCAAAGTGTCTTCGTTGAGACGACATGAGCGGAGTGGGCTACATATTAGATTCTTGATGTTGATTTCAAGTGTCAATGAGGTCTTGAGGGGTGAATAGAGATGTCTGAAACTTTCTTCAAATACTCAGTTTACAGAATTGCTTTACTCGACTGTTAGTTAATCAGCTGATCAAGTTACTTAGCCGTCTGCACAAAGCTGTCAGCTTAATACCTTAGTTGACTATTTTGAAAACCTCTAACATTTTAATTATTTTAAACAAACCTTGAAATCAAAATTAGCATAAGAAAATTAACTTGGTGTTTCAAAACTTGAGAAAATCCCTAAATTCTTTTGAAAACGTTTTTTAATTTACTGCACAGCTTTATCACGTTGTTCTTGTGAAAATATACAGGAAATACAGTGGTTCAGAAGTGATGTAATCCTCCTAATCGCCTATTCTCTTATCCCTTAGCCAGGGAAATCCACCAAATCGCTCATATCAATATAATACTTGTAGTTCCACAAAGAAATAAGCACCAATACACAAAGTAAAATATGAATTCATAAAGAATTCAAGCACAGCTAAAACAATCACAAAGAAATGTTATTTGCCTATTACAAAATCACTTGAAACCCTCACAAAGATTGGATGTTATAAGATAGGTTTTTGCGGGAATTGTATTTTTCATATCAAATCTTTATCTACTTTAATTAAATATTTGGTATCAAATCTTTAAAAAAGACATATTTAATACCAAAATTGAAGGATTTTTTTTTCTTCATATTTGCTTGAGCTTTAATGGTAATTTTTTGTATGCTTAAAATTATGCTCCAAAATTTTTACCATAGCATGCTTATGTACCCTATATCATATCTGAAAATTATTGTGATATGATTCTTTGTAGATTATGAGATATGATTTAATTTTGATTAATATCTCGAAACTTTGTTAATTTTCTGCGGATTATTTATTGCGTTTTATAAACTGAAACTTGTACCGTTAGAACATCTCCAACCGAGCTGACAATCAGGCATAAGGGGTGATTGTCGGCAATGCTCGGTTGGAGACAGGTGGTGGCGATCTGGCGGGCAAGAGGGTAGGTGAGTTGGGGTGGGCAAAGCGGCAATTAGGCAGGCAATCTTTGCCTGGCTGATTGTCGGCGAGCAAATGTGCCTGGGCGCGGAAATGGGTTGGGTGGCCGCCACTTGGCGACCACCCATTGGGCTTTTTTTTGTATTTTTGGACGAATAAATTTTTTTTTAATAAAAATCTATTTTATTAGTAGAAATCGCAAAATAAATTGTCATAAAATAATGGCAAAACTCGGCTTGTACGAACTGGGTTTTTCGGGACAGCATTTGTGCGCGCAGCTCGCGGGCTAGCAAAAATTTTCATCATGATTGTGTAACTATTAAAAAATTATTATTATTATTATTATTATTATTATTATTATTATTGTTAAAATAAGTGAGAGTGGGAGAGTGGGGAGAGTGGGGAAAGTGAGAGTGAGAAAAGTTGTGAAATTGAATTAAATGGAGATTGATTGTCCTTCGGTTGGAGATGAGTTTTTAGGTGGGTCGAAAAGCCATGAGGGCAAGGCAAAAGGGCTAGGGCAATTGGACAAAAAATGGGGCAGTTGAGCAATTGAATAATTGGGCATGGGTTTCGGCTGGAGATGACCTTAGAAAGCTCACCTTAAGAGCTTTCTAGGCATATTAAGAACACAAAATTTGGCCCCACAAATATGACGGAGAAAGGACATGTGAAAAAAAAATCCCTACAATTTTGATGTTAGATGTGTATTTTTTTTTAAGGTTTAGCACCAAATATCTAAAATAAGTAAGAGTTTGCATGATATGAAAAATGCAATTCCCTCGTAGTTTTTTCTTCAACTAATTTTCAGATGTAAACTATGCTCTTTTCAACAATGTGTGATGTATGTTGTATTTAGCTTCGTGGGCGTTTGCTTTAGATTGGTCGTCTATACGATCCCTTTTAATTTAATTCTTTGTAATGTGTTTTATGATGGTGGTTATCTCATCTTTGATTTGACTGAACAGTTTGTATGATGTTTGTTTTTTAATGAAGTATTGAATTATAAAAAAAGAAAAATCTTCGTACAGAGGAGTGTTTAAGGAATGATATATTTCCCGCTCGAAAAGGCAAATACCTGAAATGCCCTTAGTAATTCTGTCAGACTAGGATGTAAGTTCGAATAACTCTTTTCTGCACTATACAATGTTACTTTTGCAGACTATTGTACGGATTGTTGTAACTTTAATTTAGCATGGTTATCTCTGCTTTGTGTTGGATGTAACCATACTTATTCTTGATTTTGAATTTAAGACATATTATTGGTCTTAAATACCCTTTACCTTGATAAAAAATATGCATCGATAACTTATCTTCGTACTCATCTCTTGATCTTAATTGTCTATTGGAAGTAATCGTCTCTTTAAAACACTCTGTCCGCTGAAGATACTCAAACTCTTCACTTTATACTACCTCAACTGTTAAATTTACTCATATTATCAAAGTAATTTGAAAAAAAAATTTAATTGTTTGAAAAAAAAGTTTCAGAGGTCTATTTAACCTTCTTTAGACCTCAGTCACGACTTGTGACCAACAACTATCCGAAAGTCTTTTCGAAGTATTGAGATCTATTTAAGTTGGAGAATGTTCATACTATAAATAGTGGGTTGTTTCTACACTTATGAGTATTTCTAGAGTCTTTTGAAGACTATTAATGTTTAATAACTTCTTAACTGACTCTTGGGAATTGAAGAAGTGTTTGAAAGTTATTTATTATTTAAGTACCTTTTTGAGTTCAATAGTCTCTTAATCTATATAAGTTATTGGATTGTTTAAACCATAAATATTGGGTTGTAATTTGCATTTAGTGGAGAGAGTATATACTGAGTGCAAATATTGAAGTCTTACAAATTTTATTCTTATTTAGATCTGTATGTGCAAGGTGGATTCTTACGAGTGATTAACTATTATTAATGCCTTGTATTTTTTAGGTGAATTCCTTTGAGTGAAGAACATAGATACTCTCTTTAAGACCTAGCAAATTCTAGGTGGATATTTTACAAGTGATGAGCCTATATTTCAATCTTCACTTGGGTCTTGGGGTACCTTCCCTAATCATCCATTACCGGCATGAGATAGATTAGTGGAGATCGAACCCAGCTAATTAGCTAACGTTTGTCTTTGACTACATGTTGGATCTCACAACCCGAAGTTGACCAGATAGAACATCAATCTAGTTCCGTTACCGGCATGGCACCTGTTCAATGATTAGTGTGACCCATGTAATTCCATCTCGATCATCAAAAAGTTAAGAAGTGTTCATTCAATATGGATGTTCTGAACAAGAATAAAAACAGAAGCAAATTAAGGAGACATAAGATTTGCAACATGGTATAAATAGCATATAATTAGAAACAAGAGATACGATGCATCTCCCCTTACATTGATCTTAAGGCAGCCTAAATCATGTAACAGATGAGAGCATATTAGGTATAACAAGATAGTCATTGTCACTTTACACCCTAGAAATACACCGTCTTGGCACATTGCACCCTTGAATTGTATATTCTTTGGCACAACAATGGACATTTTTTCACCCCAATAGGGTGCATTTTGTCTAAGAATATGCAATTTGTGGGTTCAAAGTGCCAACGTTTCAATTTCAAGGTACAAGATGTACAAATTGTGTATTTCTGGGGTGCAAAATGCCAATTACTCAACATGAAAGATCAGAAATAATTAAAATACAAACATAAGAAAGAAGTTAAATTCCAATAAACAACAAACACAACTATTCAATATGAGCAATCCATGCTAGATCAAGCTGTGTAATCCAATGACACGCCTCGCCTTGGCCAGGGCCAAATTTTAGTATCTGAAATGCTACATGATTCGCAGGCCATGAAGAAGTATCCATGTGACATATCGCGATCATGGTATTTACCAGAGCTCCCGTCTCAGGCTCAACAACATCCACTTTGTACAAATTACTCGAAGAAATCGAATGACAAAAATATGCTGCAAAGGGAAGAAAAACTTCATGACAAGATATAATTTTATCAGCATTGAATTTCTTCATATTTTTTATCTTAAGTTCAGTATTTGACCCCTTGGTGTTCTTGGAAGTTAATGAAAATAATTTTTTTCCACCTAGAATAGATTTCGAAAAACTTATCATTTCCTCAAGGGATTTTGGGCAGCTTTGAATTTCACCCTTCACTTCTGCATCATTGCAGTATGATATCGAAGTTTCAATGGTTTCTTTGGTTGTCCCAAAGGCCGATTCAGTGAATATTTTAAGAATGTTTTGTGCGGAGTCTAATGATATTTTGGATGCGATTTGAGGAGGGAGAAAAGCACGATCTGGGAGCGAATTTATCAAGTTTGGGAGATGAACGAGGTTACCGTTTTTGAGAATCGAGAGCCTAAAATAGGAAAATGGATCTTCGATTGTTTTTTGGTTATGAAATGTTGAGGATTTGCCATATGTTTTTTGTGTAGTGTAAGTGTTCGTTTCCGTTTTGACCGTGTCGAAGATAGATTTGCAAGCTAATCTAGCAAGTGAGCAGAAATTGGCATTTGCTGTGAATTTATCATTTTGGGAGATTAAATTTGTGAAAGAATTACAATCTTTTCTGGTTAATGGGGAGAGTTTATTCATGATGGATTTTGGCATTTTGTTTTGGACATTTACAGACCAGAATTTGATTTGGTCTGTAGCAATGACTTGGGATTCAGACAGTAATTGATTAGAGAGTACTGATGAGCAAGTGAATATAAGATAGGAAAATAGAGTGACGAAAAGAGAAAGAAAGGTGAACGATGAATGTGAGATTGCCATTTTCTTTCTATGTTTCACTTCTATGAGGAAATACTATTTATAGTTGGAAATAGGCCTTTTTCGGCCTTAAAACTATCTAAAATACTGAAGCACGAAGTCGTTTGGTTGGGTTCAATCTCGGGTTGATTTCAAAATGTGGTTTGGGAGTTTTCGACGAAATATTGAAACTCGATTTGGATACTTGTTTCAATTGAATATTGAGTTAGTGAAATATTATTAAATAATAGTTAGTGAGTTTTGAAAACTAGAGATGAGGTTCGGCTTGAGGTTTGGTTGTTGGGGTTTTGAGGAGAAAAATAGATGGTAAATGTCAAATCAATAATTTAATGTCTAAAAAGAGATGACAAATGTCAAATAAATAATTTTATATGTCTCAAGTAAGGTTTTGTAGGTTTCGATTGGTGTTGAAATTGAATTTGAACTGAGATGGATTTGACTCAATTTGAGTGAGACCATACACAACCAAACAATTTTCATACGGAGCATGTATGTTTGAAGTTAAGCTGATCAAAGTAAAACGCTTGAAATAATTTTTTCATCACAATTATAATTTGACAAAATTGTTACATACATCCACAGTACAATTTCATTCGTTAAACATTCAACAAACATGATTCAATAACTGCATATCTACTTTATTTTCCCAAATCCCTATATTCAAGTCTTTTTCTTGACATTATTTTACTTGTTAGAAAAAAAATCAATAATGTTTCAAATATTTTTCAAGAATATCAATTTTTTATTTTGTTTCTTAAAGATATTCAAGTAAAGTCTGATTTAATCTTTTTCAATGTCTGTCGAGAACATAAATGAGCATCTCTCTGACTCAATATCATATGGTTTCTCACGAATATCTAAAAGTATGTTTAAAATATTCAACAACAAAAACTAACAAAATTATTGAACCACTGCCCTTTTGCACGTCAAATTTGGACACTGTTAAAAATTTCATATGCCACCTATTGAAATGTAAGAACAAACGTGAAAGACTGGTTCGAACAATAACTGATCCATTCAACCTTTTTATTACTTTTTGTTGGTGCATCTCATACAATAGAAATAAGATTAAGGTCGAAACTTCTCTTCCCCGCTAAATTTTAATATGTTAAACTACTTGGATCGGTACATGGAGGCAAAACTCTAGACACTCAATGGATTTGTTAGAGTTATGGACTCAAAAGTCCACATGTGGGGACCACCCACTCAAGTGCAATTGCAAGTTGAATTTTGCAAATTCAACATCTCTGCAGCAAATTAAATGTTTGTCCAATTGAAGAAGTTATCACCCATGCTGCAGAAGAAATTGAGATGCATTATTTCAGCAGATTTCATGCAATGAAGCAACGGGTTTCACGGCAGATTTTTGTAGCCTTGGGGGCTATAAATAGCAGTGCTCTCATCTAAGTTTAAACACACCAAAAATTACACCATTAGAACAAAGTACTACAACAATATACACGAGAGCAATTATCAAAGTAAGGCTAGAATTGAGAGTAATTTTAGCAGCTTCCTTTGAGAGATATTGTGAGAAAATTCAGTGAGCAATTTTCTTAGTGTAAGAGAGTTGTGAGTGATGAGTGTTTGTAAACACTGTGTAATTATCTCCCTTTAGTGAAAGATCTGCAGCAGCCCGTGGACGTAGCCTATTTTGGGGAACCACGTAAATCTTGTGTTCATTATTTTTGCTCTTTTGTTAAATCTGGTTGTAGGTTTATTCCTAACAACTGGTATCAGAGCCCAGGAATATTTATTCCGGGCCAACCAGATTTAAGTGGGAGTAATGGCGGCAGACGAAGGGAAAATGAAACTCGAGATGTTCGATGGTGCGGACTTCGGATTCTGGAAAATGCAAATAGAGGACTATTTGTATCAGAAAAATTTATTCTTGCCACTCGAAGAAGAAAAGCCAGAATCCATGAAGGATGATGAGTGGAAACTCCTTGACAGACAAGCTCTCGGAGTTATCCGTTTGACGTTATCTCGCAAAGTCGCTTTTAACATAGCGAAGGAGAAGACCACGGCGGGTCTTATGAAGGCGCTCTCAAATATGTACGAGAAGCCTTCGGCCTCAAATAAAGTGCATTTAATGAGGCGGTTGTTTAATTTGCGGATGACCGAAGGGGCATCACTGGCCCAACATCTCAATGAGCTCAGTACAATCACGACCCAGTTGAGTTCGGTCGAGATTGAGTTTGACGATGAAGTACAGGCGTTATTACTTTTGTCCTCCCTCCCAGAAAGTTGGAATGCTACGGTCACGGCTGTGAGTAGCTCGTCGGGAAGCAATAAGTTGAAATTCAACGATGTACGTGATCTCGTTCTAAACGAAGAGATCCGGCGGAGAGAGTCAGGCGAAACTTCGACCCCCTCTGCTTTGTCGACGGAGTCAAGAGGTCGATCGATAAACAACAATCGTGGAAGATCAAACCACCGAGGAAGATCAAAGAATGGGAGATCCAGGTCGAGAAATCCCAGCAATTCCCAAAACTCAAAGACTGTTGAGTGTTGGAATTGTGGAAAGATCGGACACTACAAAAATCAGTGCAAGAGTGCACCGAAGAATCAAGCAGCGAAGACCGAAGCCAATGTTGCCTCGACATCAACACAAGATGATGTGTTGATATGCTCTTTGGAGAGCAAGGAAGAGTCTTGGGTGTTAGACTCTGGAGCATCATTTTACGCTACTTCGCAGAAAAGACTCTTTGAGGAGTATGTGTCAGGAAATCTCGGTAAAGTATATCTTGGCGACGACCAACCTTGTGATATTGTTGGTAAAGGAACAGTGAAAATTAGGTTGAACGGGTCTGAGTGGAAGCTGAAGGATGTCAGACATATTCCGGACCTGAGAAAAAACTTAATCTCTGTGGGTCAGTTAGCCAGTGAAGGCTATACTACAATCTTCCATGGAGATGATTGGAAGATTTCAAAGGGTGCAATGGCGGTAGCACGAGGAAAGAAGAGCGGCACTCTTTACATGGCGACAAAAGGGTGCTGTTCGATTGCAGTTGCAGCAATCAACCAAAATCCAAACTTGTGGCACCAAAGACTTGGTCACATGAGTGAGAAAAGAATGAAGATTATGCACTCCAAAGGAAAGCTACCGAATCTACAGTCGATTGACATCGACATGTGCGAAGACTGTATACTTGGAAAGCATAAGAGAGTTAGCTTTCAGACAAGTGGCAGAACCCCAAAGAAGGAAAAGCTGGAGCTTGTTCATTCTGATGTATGGGGTCCAACGACTGTCTCATCGTGGGAAACACTACTTCGTGACTTTCATAGATGATCACTCTCGAAAAGTATGGGTTTACTTTATGAGATATAAAGCTGAAGTGTTCGACACGTTCAGAAAATGGAAAGCCATGGTAGAAAATGAGACAGGTCTCAAAATCAAAAAAGCTGAGAACCGAGGTGGAGAATACGAAGCCTCGAAATTCAAGAAGTTCTGCTATGAGCACGGGATCAAGATGGAAAGAACTGTGCTGGGTACACCTCAACAAAATGGTGTAGCAGAACGCATGAATCGAACGTTGACCGAGAGAGCCAGAACAATGCGTATGCAGTCAGGCCTACCCAAGATGTTCTGGGCAGAAGCAGTCAACACAACTGCTTATTTGATTAATCGAGGTCCATCGGTACCATTGGAGCATAAATTCCAGAAGAGGTATGGAGTGGTAAAGATGTTAAGTTATCACACCTCAAAGTTTTTGGTTGTATGGCATACGTGCATATCAGTGATCAAGGCAGGAATAAGCTTGATCCAAAATCTAAGAAGTGTACATTTCTTGGATATGGCGATGATGAGTTCGGGTATCGCATCTGGGATGATGCAAACAGGAAAATAATCCGCAGCAAAGACGTAATTTTCAATGAAAGAATTATGTACAAAGATAGGCATTCGACAAATGCCACTGACCTAATTGAGATTGAGCCAGTATATGCAGAAGCGGATGACGTTCCAGTCAGTCCTGTGACAAACCAAACAATGGAAAATCCCGAGCTAGAAGAACGTGTTGAGCAGGAGAATGCAAATCAACCCCATTCTCCAACTCCTGTATTGAGAAGGTCTTCTCGGCCACATGTGCCTAACAAGAGATACATGAATTATGTGTTGCTGACAGATGGAGGAGAACCAGAGTGCTATGAAGAAGCTTGTCAGATCGGAGATGCCGGCGAGTGGGAGCTTGCCATGAAAGACGAGATGAAGTCTTTGATCTCCAACTAGACATGGGAACTTGTTGAGCTACCCAGAGGGGAGAAGGCCCTTCATAACAAATGGGTGTATCGTGTGAAAGAAGAGCGGGATGGCTCAAAACGATACAAAGCCAGACTAGTAGTCAAAGGATTCCAGCAAAAAGAAGGAATTGACTACACCGAGATCTTTTCTCCTGTTGTGAAACTTAATACTATCAGGACGGTACTAAGTATTGTTGCTATTGAAAATCTCTACCTAGAACAGTTGGATGTGAAGAATGCGTTCCTTCACGGAGACTTAGATGAAGAGATCTATATGCGTCAGCCAGAAGGTTTCTCAGAGAAAGAGAAAGAAAATATGGTGTGTAGACTCAAGAAGAGCTTGTATGGCTTGAAACAAGCTCCAAGACAGTGGTACAAAAAGTTTGACAACTTCATGCACAAGGAAGGCTTCCAGAAGTGCAATGCCGACCACTGTTGTTACTTCAAGAGGTATAACTCAAGTTATATCATTCTGCTACTTTATGTCGACGATATGTTAGTAGCTGGTTCAGATATGAACGAGATCAAAAGCTTGAAGCAGCAATTGTCAAAAGAGTTTGACATGAAAGATTTAGGTCCAGCAAAGAAGATTCTTGGGATGCAAATCACTCGAGATAAGCAAAAAGGAGTTTTGCAGTTATCTCAGGCAGAATACATCAGTCGTATTTTGCAAAGGTTCAATATGGGCAGCAGTAAGCCAGTCAACACACCATTGGCTAGTCACTTTCGACTATCCAAGGATCAGTCTCCTCAGACAGACGAAGAGAGAGACTTAATGGCCAAGGTTCCTTACGCCTCAGCCATTGGGAGTTTGATGTACGCAATGGTCTGTACGAGACCAGACATTGGCTATGCAGTGGGAGCTGTTAGCAGGTTTATGTCAAACCCGGGTAAGATCCACTGGGAAGCAGTCAAATGGATCTTGAGATATCTACGAGGCACTCCAAATAAGTGTTTGTACTTTGGCAGAGGAGAAGTCAAAGCGCAAGGGTACGTAGATGCTGATTTTGCCGGGGAAGTTGATCACAGAAGAAGCACCACATGTTATGTATTCACTGTGGGATCAACGGCGGTCAGTTGGATGTCACGGTTATAAAAGATTGTTGCATTGTCCACTACGGAAGCAGAGTATGTAGCAGTGACAGAAGCCAGTAAAGAAATGATTTGGCTTCAGGGTTTGTTAGATGAGCTGGGATTCATAAATGAGAAGAATGTTCTATACAGTGATAGTCAGAGTGCAATACATTTGGCGAAGAACTCTGCATTTCACTCCAGAACAAAGCACATTAGGCTTCGTTATCACTTCATCAGATCTCTGTTAGAGGATGAAGTATTAACGCTTGAGAACATTCAAGGAAGTAAGAATCCAGCAGACATGCTAACCAAGGTAGTAACTGTTGATAAACTGAAGCTATGTGCAGCTTCAGTTGGACTCCAGAACTAACAAGATCAGGAACGGCTGTTGCATTGATCATATGTGAAGACAGATTGAAATCGGTCTTCAAGTGGGAGATTGTTAGAGTTATGGACTCAAAAGTCCACATGTGGGGACCACCCACTCAAGTGCAATTGCAAGTTGAATTTTGCAAATTCAACATCTCTGCAGCAAATTAAACGTTTGTCCAATTGAAGAAGTTATCACCCATGCTGCAGAAGAAATTGAGATGCATTATTTCAGCAGATTTCATGCAATGGAGCAACGGGTTTCACGGCAGATTTTTGTAGCCTTGGGGGCTATAAATAGCAGTGCTCTCAGCTCAGTTTAAACACACCAAAAATTACACCATTAGAACAAAGTACTACAACAATATACACGAGAGCAATAGGCTAGAATTGAGAGTAATTTTAGCAGCTTCCTTTGAGAGATATTGTGAGAAAATTGAGTGAGCAATTTTCTTAGTGTAAGAGAGTTGTGAGTGATGAGTATTTGTAAACACTGTGTAATTATCTCCCTTTAGTGAAAGATCTGCAGCAGCCCGTGGACGTAGCCTATTTTGGGTGAACCACGTAAATCTTGTGTTCATTATTTTTGCTCTTTTGTTAAATCTGGTTGTAGGTTTATTCCTAACAGGATTGCTTCTCTAAGTTGAGCGGTAAAATCAACTTTGGCGCAACACTTTTCAAAATTGAAGGAGAAACGAGTGCAAGGTTGGGCACCACCGGAACATGCCTTCAGGTTTCAACTATTTCAAAAATTCCCACGTTAAAAGACAAGGAGACGAATGGGCTCATTCCTTAACTATGCTATTTCTTTAAACCCCGTGGGCCTGTTTGTTTGGTGTTTTTAATTTTTTTTTGTGTTTGAAAAATGCCAAACAAACATGTTTTCAATTTTCTAAAATAAATTTTACATCTCTCAATTTTCTCAAACTAAACTCTCAAAATCCAAACAAACAACAATTTTATTATCTTTAAACAAAACATATACAAACTCTACTCTGATTTGACATAAAATAACATATCTCTTACACAATTTATCTCACATAACAAACATGATTTGCTTAAAGTCTTAGGCCAAACCCAATGGGGAGGGGGTAGCTGGGGAGCTCCCAGGCAGGCCCATCTATGCGCCTGCCCAGGCAGCAATAAGGGGATGCCAAGCGGCGTCCCCTCATTAAAATATATGTATATATATTGTTTTTTAGTTTTGTTTTTAGTTTGTAGAATTATTTAATAGTGTAGTATATTTATCTGATTTGTGATATAGTTTTTAGTTCAAATGTTTTTGTTTAATTTTTATAGTTCATATTTTGTATGACAATTTAATTTATTGAATTAAAATTTTAATTTAATTTTAAAAAATGACATTTAAAACTAAATCATTTAATTAGAATATAAGTGGTTATATATATATTTGAGAAATATAATTTTTCAATTACTTTGAAAATATAATTTAAACACTTAGACAAAAATATTCAAATTCATACTTTATTTATAATATTTTTGATAACATATTTTTATGTTGAAATTTTTGTTAATATATTTAATTCAATGATGTATTTTAGTTATGTACTCCGGCAATTTAATGAATGTTTTTATTTTTATTATTATTCTTAATTTATATATTTTAATATTATTATTAAATTAATTATATTATTATTATTATTATATTTGTTATTATTATTATTATTATTATTATTATTATTATTATTATATAGTTATTATAATGGTGAGAGTGGGGAAGAATTAAATTGAGATTAAATGGAATAGGAAGCCCTGTGATTGGATTTGGATGGACAGAGGCTGGGGTTGGGGCTGGGGCTGTGGAGCTCCGAAGCTCCCCCCCTAGCCCCCAGCATTGGGTTTGCCCTTACACATCTTAACACTTCAACATAACTCTTCCAAAAATAAGCTACACCTACTTTATTTCTCAAGTCACTCTCTCAAAATCCAAACAAACAACATTACACAAATCGAGATTATTTCACAAACATCCATTACTCTCCCAAACTATTTTCCCAAATATTAAACAAACTGGCCCCATGTACTTCCTAGTTCAACTCTGGATATTGTTATTTCTGAGATATCAATTAATATAGGCAATTTCTCCTTTGGAAGTGATTGAAGGAAAGTTTTGTATTTTTCGCTAAGAAAATAAAATTTATTTAGTGTTTATTAGCACACAATTTTTTTATTACACTTACTTGGGTCACCCTTATTGGTAAGTATACATGTGGATCCATATGAATTTAAGACACTGTAAATATATGTCTTAATGGGACAAAATGTGACTCCAAAAAGTGTATGAAAAATTCGGGGTAAAATGCACCAAATCACCATGTACATGTGAAACTTGTGCGAAACTATGTTGTATTAAGTTTATTGCATCAATTCTCTTCTGTTTTCATAAGCTCTGCACGAAAATCGCCCTTTTGTAATTCTTTGAACTTTTGAAGGGCGTGCGCAACACTCGCGCTTAGTGAGATAGACTTAAATTTTATCTATCTGATTATCTAAAAATTCACGAAACCCCATGTGCTATGACAATCCTTCATGAAACTATCCCGTGATAAGTTCAATTGAATAAAATCCACTTGTGCATTAAACTCTGCATGAAATTTCCCTTCTGTTTTTAATATCTTTTTAGATTTTAATTTTTAATTTATAAAATATAACAAAATACATAATTTTAATAAATATATAAATATAATTTTTATAATAAACAATATTATATGAAAACATTATACAATTTATTTAAGAAACTATCATAAAAATATTTATTTTGTTTAATTTATAAATAATTTACACAATTAAATTTATTTAAGAAATAAGTAAATAAAGTTAAATAATGAAGGTAAAATGATAATGGGGTTGAAAAATTTACGATATTAGTGATACTCGCTAAAACGAGAAGAGTGTTCATAGTTTATGAAAATAAAAAAAAAAATTTTTGTGCATTTAATTAAAAATAAATGTAATAAATTTAACACAAGATAATTTCGTGTAGATTTTTCATAATATTGAAAGTTTCGGTGTATTTAACCGAAAAAATCGTACAACTAAATCTACATCGAGATATGTGATGCATATTTTACCTCTAAATGGACAAGCAACTTGGCAAATGGAAAGCATCTTATAAGATAAACTAAACTAATTAGTTTGTTGAATTCATATTAACTGAGTACTCACTTATGAAAAAAAATAAAAGAGTACTCACTTTTTTCTCTGACAAGTGACTGTTATCTTTTGAGGAGTAAATTGCAAAACTTCATCTTGTGTTATTTCAAATAGTAGAAAACTATTTTTGCTGTCTTTACTTGAAAAAATATTTACTTAAAGATCATATTATTTTTTTATTAGCGCATTGCAATCATTTTAATTTTAAAATTAAAAGTTAACCACATGAAATTTGTGTTACAAGAATCCCACTCATTCATATCACCATCTTACAATTAATCTACTTGAATTTCTATGTTTCACTTCTATGAGGAAGTATTTAGGATTCGTTTGTTTGACGAGAATTAAATCTGGATTTGATAATCTGATTTTAAGGAATTTGATTTTTAGAAATAATATTCCATTACGACGTTTGGGTAAGATTTGAAATTTGATTAAGGAAATTAGATAAATTCATTTTCTAATGTTTGATAATAATAAGGAATGAAATTCATATTTAATAAGTTCACAAAATAACCCCTTACACATATACTATATATAAAGTATGTAGTATTAATTTCTCAACACAAAAAAAAGTGCTCACACAAACCTTATAATTTGTATAAATAAATTCTTATATAACGTCCATGAATAACAAAAAAAAAAAAAACATGTATAAATTAGTTTGCAGTTTATCTTTTGATTATGCAAGTAAAAGCATTCATCACGTGTTATCTTCTTGAACCAAACAAAAAATTAATATTATTCTCATGAACCAAATTCCAAGTAGTCATTAAAAATGGATTAAAGAGAATTCGCGAGAGAGAAGAATAAATATGAGAAAAAATTGGCGCAATAATGTCTTTCATATTTTTAGTATAAAATCCCATAGGAAAGGAATCACAATACCATATAAAAGATAGGTTTCATATTCCTAGATTTTGGTTGCAATATTCCTAGTTTTAAGGAATATATTTCTTTTCCCAAAATATGAATTTTTTTATCGAACATAATTATGTAATACCAAGTAATCAGATTACCAAATCTACATTCCATTCCCGTCAAACAAACGGGTCCTTATAGTTGGAAATGTTCGGCCTTGTCTTGTCTAAAAGATTGAAGCACCATAGCTGTGTATGGATCTGGTTTGACCCAGTTTGGTCTCTTCCAAACTAGGCCAAACCTCATTTGGCTACAAGCCTGGACGGGTTTCGGCCCAAAGCCAAAACCTATCCAGGCCTCACTGGTTTTTAGCGGCCTCATGGTGCTGACAAATTGTCAGCAATTGTTTCCCTTTTTCTTTTTTCTTTTTTCTTTTATTTTTCCTCCTGTTTTCTTTTCTTTTCCTTTTATTTTCTCCCCCGTGATTTCTTTTTGGAATTTATTTTATCCCTATGCCACCATAATATAATTTATATTTCAATGGTATCAATTATATTATTAATTTTTACAATATCAATTTTTATCATATGACTTGATTTTTGCATTATCAATTTTTGTATTTATCAATTGTTATTAGAATATCAAACTGCGATTTTCAATGATATATTCAACTATATTAGTTGGCAAAAACTAAGTTCATTTTATTATTGTATATATTACAACATAATTTTCTTATATTAATTATCTCAATACATATACATTCTATTTATAAGAACATAAATAATTATAATAATCACAATAAAATAATTACAATCACTTCTCAATCATCATTACAATATAATATTAATTCAACATCTTAATTATTACATAATATAACATAATATATTATCTCAAACCCAATAAATATTATTGATTTGACATCTATCACTCACTTTTTTCTCTCAAACTCCGACTGTTGGTCCCAAGTGGTCAGATGAGGTCTAGAGGGGAGGGGGAGGGGGGGGGGGGGGGGTTGAATAGACCTCTGAAAATTTTAACTTTAAACTTCTCTTACTTTTCTGTGAGTAGACTAAGCTGATCAAGATTCGTAAGTAGACTAAGCTGATCTCGCACAAAGCTTTGAACAGCAGAGTTGACCACTTTTCTGATTTTACTTACCTGATTTCGAGAAAATCAGAGTTTTAATTAACTTACTTGCAGCGGATTTATCAAGTGTTTTTAACAAGTAGGTTTCTTTAACTTAGAATATTTTATCCCCAGTTTTAACAAACTCCTTTTTTAAAATCTTTTACAGCTAACTTTAAGTGTTTGAAAGCTTTTGGAAAATATGCAAGTAAAAATGCAAACTTAAACACAGTCAATTTTTATAGTGGTTATATGGATGTAAATCCTTTAGTCCACTCTTCCAAGTCACTTAGATCTTGGGTTATAATATAAACACAAAATTTACAATATACAATGCTTGCGCCAAACAATAAATGAAATGGCCACAAGTGCGCAATAGGAAATCACAAAGAAAACCTATCCTCTGAAGTAATATCACTCACTAAGATGGATATCTACTTCTCACAACTTTCTCTTTTACAGAAATCACTCATATTTATGTTTGGCTTTGTTTTCTCAACTCGGTTGTTGTCAACAAATGACTAAGCTGATGGTGATCTGTATTTGAGTTTGAGACTTAGATGATTTTGCTTGCTCGAATTCTCTCTCAGTAGTTGTGTGTCTTCAAACTCTTCAACTCAGATCTATTTTATACTTGAGGTTTGAAAATCTGCCCGTTGAGAGGTCGACAGGTGTTCAAAATCCTCGAGTACTGGTCCCTGATTTCAGAACGGCTTCTGCAACTGTGCACTGTACACTCTGCTGTACTTTCTGTCAGTCGCATTTAATGCACTCTGCTGATACGAGGTTTCTCTTCAATCATTTGTCTTTAATACCCTTCTCTTACAACATTTATTACTTCAGGTGCATTTATTACCGTTGCAATAACTTCTGATCAATTCCACTCTGCTGATCGAATCCACTCGTCTGATGAACACTCTGCTGATCCAAATCGAACTCATCTGATTTGAGTCTGCTGAAAATCCACCAGTCTGATTCCGAACGCAGCAACAGATCAGTAGTCTTCTGGACCATAAATTTGACCCTTCTGACTTGTCTTTATACTTGGTCAAATAAACTTTAGAGGTTGACTAAGCTTCCAATACTTAGCTGATGACTTTTGGAAATCATCAAAACCTCCCTTCACTTTTAAGTCTTCATCTTCATCCAACAATTTCCCCCTTTTTGACGATGACAAAATTTCAGCTAAGTACCTGTACCTAAACTAAAGTTAAGTCCTCAAAAATTTCTGAGATAGAAATAGTATGTTGGAAACTTGAACTTTTATAAATTTTCTTTGAATATTACAGTACAAGTTTACAAGGAAAAACTTAAAGTGAAATTTACAACAAAGTAAGCTGATATACAAATTTTCAATTTTAAGAACATAGTCTAGAAAATCTAGTCTAGTCTTTAGCTTCTTCATCATCATCATCTTCTTCTTCTTATTCTTCAACTTCATCTTCCTCTTCTTCTCCACTAGAAAACATAACCAAGTTCTTAGAGACAACATCTATCTTTTTTTGATATCCTCTAACCTCTTGTACTTTCTATCTGGATCTAGCTGTTCTTCAGCATAGTCTTTGGAGGCAGCCAGCTCTTTGTCAGATTTTGCTACATCATTGGGCTTTTCTTCAGCAGCTTCTTCATCATCTTCAGCTTTCTCTTCAAGCTCTTCATCTTCAGCAGGCTTTTCAGCAGCAGGTCTTTGCTCTAGTACTTGAACAGTTGCAGTAGAAACGCTCTTTTTAGCTGATCCCTCTTCCCTCTTTTTGTCATCATCAGCAGGGTTGAGTTGATCAGGAGAGACGTTGACAGCAGCACACAGCTTCCTGATGTTCTGATCCACAACTTGGAGTTGAGCAGAGTGATGTTGTTGAGTAGTTTTCATTGCACCAGCTTGGTCATTCACGTAATCAACATTCAGTTGAAGTGTTGATATTTCATTCTGAACTTGAACAGCAACAGAAGAGAACTCGTGCATCATACTTTCAGTCTTTACTATCTCAGCAGCAGATAGTTCTCTTAGAGTGTTCTCCATCCTTGACCAATCTGACTCATGTCTCTGAAGAGTAGCATGTAAGTGATTTACATCCACCTTCACATCTTCAATATTTTGATTCATACTCAGGATGCTTCGAGTCAGTTGCAATGAATTATCAGCTGGTAGAGGAAAGTTATCAATGGCATCCCGCACTATCTTGGCAGTAGCCTCCTCTACTTGCTTCAGCATCAGCTTATGTTTCTCTTCCATTTCCTTCATATCATTTTCAATTAAAGTCTGCATTGATTCCATGAGTGAGGAATGGATATCAGCAGTAGGAATGGTTGAGGGTGATGCAGCAGCAGTTTCCTGGTGAACAGGAGCTTCATGAAGAACTTGAGCTTCTTCAGCCTTCCACTTAAGTGCTAAAGGGCTCTTATCCTTAACAGCAGCAGGCAGTGACTTGGATGTATCAAGGTTAATCTCCACAGCATGCTGATCTTTTCTTGGTTCTTCATCAGCTGGCTTATCAGCTATGTGAATGACATCAACACCATCAGTCGACACAATAGTGTTCTGATGAACCAAGAGAGCTGGAACAAATGTTGATGTAGACTGTTGGACACCCAGCTGTTCTTGAAATGTACTGATCTCTGAGCCAAAGGCAATTTGCTGTAAACTTGGCAGACTGGGCATATCACTAGTTGTTCCTGGTTCATACCGTGATCTTTGCACCCATTTCTTCAAGGTTGTATAAACAGCAATCTTAACTGCTCTATCAACTAGGTCATCAGATGGACCTGGCTTGTTCGGCAATGAATCCTTGATAGCAGTCGCCTCTTGTTTTACAATGGTTTTTGCAAAACCATGTAATCTGTCACGAACAAAGTCTGTATCCAAAGCTTTTGCAACTGAAGTTGTTTGCAACCAACTTAGAACCCAACGTCCTTCTTCAGCAAACTCTTTCCAGGCTTGGATTTCAGCTTCAGACTTGTTCAATCTGTATTCCCTCCATCTGTTGTATCTGATCTTCTCTGGGAGGAAAACAGTTCTTGTTTGAAGCAGCTGATTCATCCTTTCAAGCTCAGCTTCAAACTTTTCAAAGGCAACAGAGTCACCTTTAACAATGTCAAGTGCTCTTCTGACTTCAAACTTCTTTCTATTGATTGGTTTGGCTCTTGGTAGCACAAATTTCCCTTCCATGGGTTTTCCGATCACAATGCCTCCTGACCTTCTAGGCCCATAAGCATCTTTCTTGCTTTCTTCCAAGGCCTTTGCCAAATCTTCTTCTTCTTTGGCAGCAATCTCTGCATCAGTCATTTGTTTTGTTTGAGCATCAATCTTGCTCAGCTCAATAGCCTTCTTGACTTCAGCCTCGTCTCTTTTTCTATGTTCAGCCTCTTCTCTTTTCTTCTTATGATATGTTGAGACTTTAGCTTTTCCAGTTCTTTTCTTCCTTTGAGCTCTTTTTTCAATGACTGGTGCGGCAGCAGTTGGTTCAGGAGCAGCTGTTGCAATTGGTTCAACAACGATTGGATCAATGATCATAACTTCAGGCTCCTCTTGAGGTCTGCTCACCTCAGCTGTTGGTACAGTAGTCTTATTTTTCTGGGCATCAGTAGACTTGTCATCAGCAGACTTACTTCCAACAGGCCTCTCTGCTGATGGAGGACTTGATCTAACTACATCAGTCAATTCAGTTGGTGAATTGATCTGAGTTAGCCTCTTCTTTGCAGTTACCTTTGTGTGAACAACTCTTGTAGTGGCAGTGTCCTTAAGAGCACTCCTTGTCCTTCTTGCCACATTCTCCAAAGGTAGCTCAGTAGATGGTGTTCTTTCAGGAGATATATCATAGGCCATTTCTTCAATCTCCTTAACTGTCTGATCTATAAGAGCATCAACAATTTCTTTTTCCTTAGGCTTTTCCTCTGTTCTGGCTTGAACAACTGGCTGGGCTGTTTGAACAGAAGCCTTAGGAGCAGTCACCTTACTCCTCTTTTTCTTTTCAACAGCAGGCTGCTTAGGCTCAGCAGCAGCCTTTCTCTTTGAGCGAACAGCCTCGTAAACCTTTAACTCCTTAGCATTGTGAATGACCTTTCCATGGGTCATTGAACAACCAAGACTGGCGAACAAATGACTGAGAAAGATCCAGTGGATCGAGTGACCACGCTCCTTGTGATCAGCCAAGATATACCACACGAATGTAGCCCAGTTCACCTTCAGTCCATAGTAGACTGCAATCATGGAGTGAAATCTCTTCATAGGCACGCTGTCCAGTGAAAATGTGCAGTTCTCTACTACTTTGGCAAAAAGGTCTAACATCCTTTGAAACTCATCCTTCAGCTGAGTCTTCTTGATGTTCCCAGACAACACTTCATTCTTCTCGGCAACCAAGTTCCAGAAATCAGTCTCAAACGGTTCAGCCAGGGTAGAAATTTCAGTAGTACCTTCAAGTGACAGATGGTACTTTTCATTCAGCAGCTTGGGGGGTTATACAAATGTCAACTCCCCCAACTTTAGCCTTGATTTCCAGCTTCTCATTGTCGGGCTTGGCAGCAGATCCATAAAACTCCATTATTTGATCCTTGAACACCATAGATTCATGGGCCTCCATGAAATCAACAAGTGTTGCAACCTTAAACTTTTCCAATATCTCCTTCATCACTTGAATGCCCGTAGCGTGATAGGTTTGGTAGTTCAAAAATCTACCTTCAGCATTAGCTTCTTTGGAACTCATCTTGTGATTCTGAAAAAGATTAAAAGAAGGCGAGAGTAGATTTGCAGAGAGTATGAATGCAAAAATGCTCTGTATGCTTTTGAAATCTTGAGTGTGCGTAAAAGATCAGTTAGCTGATCAGATCTGGATTTATACGGTTTCCGTGATTTAAGCCAACCGTTAGATCAGTTACTGACATATTAAATCGTGTGAGCGAGATATGCGGAATTCAAAATTCATTAATTATGTCAGACTAGGCGGGAAAGCGAAGCGTCACTAGTCCTTTATTTATAAAAGCGTGTTTCTGATAATACATTTTTGATACAACACTGTTTATAAATTGACATAAGTAAACAAATGAGTAAAATAATACTTATCTGGCAGATGACTTGTCTGATACAATATATCACTAGTGAAAGCCAATATCTAGTGATCTTCCTTTGTTGTTTGTCAGTCCAGCAAGATAAATAATCTTCAGGTTTTCAAGAGTTAAGAACAAATCTTCTGATTAAAACTACTTCAACTAACTGTCATTGAGGATTTCATCTTTTAAAACAGGAGTACCGCTAGTCTTACACGTTCCCCCTGAATTTAAGAATCAATCAGTCAACTAGTCTGTTGAGAGTCAGTCTTCTTGAAGAAAGGCATCAGATTAGTAAGCTGATGAACTTTAGTCTTCTGATAAGTTCCCCCTCAGCTTATGAATCCAATTTTAACAAGCCTAGTTCCACTCTTAGAGTAGAAAATCTTGCATCACTCAATGGTTTGGTGAAAATGTCAGTGATCTGATTATCTGTATGAACATACTCAATAATAACATTTCCTTTTTCAACATGGTCTCTGATGAAGTGATGTTTGATCTCAATATGCTTAGTCCTGGAATGACTAGTAGTATTCTGAGTAAGTGAGATTGACTTGTATTGTCACAGTAGATAGATATTCCACTGATCTTGAGATTATAGTCTTCTAGTTGATGCTTCAACCAAAGTATTTGTGCACAACATGCTCCAGCAGCAATGTATTCAGCTACAACAGTAGATATTGATACTGAAGTCTGTTTCTTACTCATCCATGAGATCAGACGACTGCCTAGAAATTGACAAGTACCTGTGGTACTATTCCTATCAATTTTGCAGCCAGCAAGGTGAGAATCTAAATATCCAATGAGTTCAAATCCTGATTCCATTGGATACCACAATCCCAATTCTTGAGTGCCCTTGAGATACCTTAATATCCTTTTGGCAGCTAAGAGATGAGATTCCTTAGGATTTGATTGAAATCTTGCACAAACCCCAACATAGTACATAATGTCTGGTCTGCTAGCTGTTAGATATAACAGTGACCCTATTATGCCTCTATATTTGGTGATGTCAACTGATCTGCCATCTTCATCTTTATCCAAACGAAGTCCAGTAAACATTGGAACACTAACAGATGAGCTAGTTTCCATACCAAATTTCTTAAACAGATCTTTTGTGTACTTTGCTTGATTGATAAAAATACCATCAGGTAACTGTTTAACTTGTAATCCAAGAAAGTAGTTACGTTCTCCCATCATGCTCATTTCAAATTTGTTTTGCATCAGCTTAGAGAACTTTTCACACATCTGTTCATTAGTTGAACCAAAAATGATATCGTCCACATATATTTGAACTAACAATATATGATTATGCCATTCAATAGTGAACAAAGTCTTATCTACTTTACCTTTGCAAAATCCTTTAATTAAAAGAAAGTCAGATAAAGTATCATACCATGCTCTTGGAGCCTGTTTCAGTCCATAGAGAGCTTTCTTCAGACGATATACTTTGTCTCCCTGTTGATAAGCTTCAAAACCTGGAGGTTATTCAACATAAACTTCTTCTTGCAATTCTCCATTGAGAAAAGCAGACTTCACATCCATCTGATTGACAGTGAAGTTCTTGTGAGCAGCATGAGCTAAGAATAATCTGATTGCTTCAAGCCTTGCTACTGGTGCAAATGTCTCATCAAAATCAATGCCTTCTTCTTGGAAATAACCCTTTGGCAACTAGTCTTGCTTTATTTCTGGTAACAATACCATCTTCATTCATTTTGTTCCTGAAAACCCACTTAGTGCCAATTACCCTTTGATGAGTAGGTCTAGGTACCAAGTACCAAACCTCATTTCTTTCAAATTGATTTAGCTCTTCTTGCATAGCTTCAATCCAGTGAGAATCACTAAGAGCTTCTTCAATTTGCTTGGGCTCAATTTGTGAGAGAAAACTTACAAATATAGATTCATTTGCAGTAGCTCTTCTAGTTTTCACTCTATCCAGTGGATCACCAATCACTAAGTCAGGTGGGTGATCTCTGAGCCATCTGAGATCAGGTTGCAGATCTGGATGTTGTCCTCTTAAATGATCTTGCAATCCTACTGTTGGAGTCTCAGTAGTAGTCTGTTGAACAGAAGTGGTCTGTTGAACAGTCTCTGGTCTGTCAGCTGTTTGCAACTCCTCTGTTAGACAATCAGTAGACTGATTTTAAATAGCACTTGAGTTACCAGCTGGGTTGAGATCAGGTAGTATGATGGGAACATATTCTTTTTTTCTTTCCATAGTCAGTTTCTGAAAATCAGCAGATATCTCTGTAGTTGAACTTTGATTCTTTTCAGAAGATTGATTTGGCTCATCAAATACTACATGAATTGACTCTTCTACCAGTAAAGTCCTTTTGTTAAATATTGTATATGCTTTACTAACAGTAGAGTAACCTACAAAAACAACTTCATCAGCCTTCTCTGCAAATGCAGTGAGGTGATTTTTTCCATTATTCAAAACATAACATTTACAACCAAAAATCCTAAGATTATGTATATTAGGCTTTCTGTTGTTACGGACTTCATAAGGTGTCTTGTTTTGACTCTTGTTGATCATACATCTGTTATGGGTGTAGCAGGCTGTGTTTGTAGCTTTTGCCCAAAATCTTTGAGGCAGTTTTGCTTCAGCTATCATAGTCCTGGTAGCTTCTTTTAGAGTTCTGTTTCTCCTTTGAACAACTCCATTTTGTTGAGGTGTCCTGGCAGCAGAGTACTCATGGTTGATTCCTCTGGTATTACAATACTCTTCAACAGTAGAGTTTGTAAATTCAGTCCCTCTATCTGATCTGATCTTTAAGATCTTCAAGTTTTTCTCATTCTGGATCAGTTCCATCAGATTGGTAAGATGCTCCTTGGTTTCACTTTTCTTCTTCATGAAAATCACCCAAGTGTATCTTGAAAAATCATCCACAACAGCTAGGCAATACTTCTTTCCACCATTGCTGATTGGATCAATAGGGCCAAACAAATCCATATGTAGTAGCTCCAAAATTCTGGTTGAAGATTGGTGCTTCTTGCTTTTGAAAGTGGACTTCACTTGTTTACCCTTCTGACAGGCGTCACAAAGCTTATCTTTGCTAATGACTGTCTTTGGAGTTCCTTCTACCGAATTGTTCTTTATTAATCTGTTTATGGTCTTGAAATTCAGATGATTCATTCATTTGTGCCAAAGCCATCTGATTTCACTTGGTGTAGAGGCCACTAAACAAACATTAGAATTCCTGTCCACAGAATTCCAGTCGACTACATAGATATTCCCTTGTCTTCTTTCAAATAGTATCACTTTCTTGGTTCCAACTTGCTCTACATAGCACTTATCTGAAGAGAAGATAACAGAAAATCTCTTGTCACAAAATTGACTTATGCTCAGCAGATTGTACTTGAGGCCTTTAACATAAGAAACGTCAGATATTTCAATGTTGCCTCTGATAAGCTTTCCACACGCCACAATCTTGCCTTCTTTGCTGTCTCCAAATGTAACTTTTAGACCGTCTATGGCAGAATCATTAGTCAGTTCATGTATGTCTCCACACATGTGCCTTGAACATCCACTGTCCAAGTACCATTTCTTCTCTACTTTACTCCTACTCCTAATCCTAACCTACAAAACAAAATAAAATTGTTTTAGGTACCCTTTATTGAGAGGGTCCTTGCGGATTAGTATCACCTTTGACAACCCAAGATTTTGAAATCTTAGGCTTCTTAGGCTTTGGAGTACTTGCAGGAGCATGAGGTACTCTGTTATCATCATAATTTTCAGCAGGCATGTTATTGTTATAATCATTATGATGTGAGTATGGCTCATAAGTAGGATATGATGCATGATAAGCAGGGTAAGCATGCATTGGATGATGAGCAGGGTATGCAGCATAATAAGATGGAAATTGAGGTGCATGATATAATGGTGGATATGCAGGTTGCACATAATATGATGACTCATTTCCATACCAAGCATTTTCATATTTATAATTCTTATGCTTCTTTGGTTTGCTCTTAGTTTATTCATTAACAGACGACTTAGTTTTACTAGTCTGATTGGTTTTACTCTTATCAGCAGACTTCTTAGGACTCTGCTGTTTAGTTTTACCAGTCTGTTTTTCAGTCTTAGGCTCTTTGCCCTTTTTAGTCTTAGGAGTTTTATTCTCCTTTTTCTCTTTTTCCTGTGAAGCAGGTTTAGCAGTCTGAACATACAAGATAATATTACTATTATCAGTAGATATAAACTTTTCAGTTCAGTTCAGTTCTAAACTTTCAGTTACTAAAGGTGTTTTCTGTTCATTAGATGTGTTCATTGATGCAACAGACGACTTATCATGATTCGATATCATCTTTTCTAATTCCATGATTTTCCCTTTGTAAACTTCACACTCAGCTTTAAGAGATTCATTCTCTTGCTCAAGCTTTTTATACTCAGCTGATTCTTGTGGTTTTTCAACCTGAAGTTTCAGTGAGGTATTTTGCTCTTTTAGCATAGTCATCTCTTCCTTAAGCTTTGTAAATGCTGTAGCAATACTTGAGTTATTTAACATCATTTGCTCAAAGGAATTAAATAGCTCATTTTCAGCAAGAGTTACCTCATCATCAGATGATTTTGAATCTTTGGCCATTAGACAAAGTAGTGCAGGTTGCTCATCTTCAATAGAGTTGTCATCAGACGTCTCTGAATTTGAATCAGACGAGTAGACAACATCCATCTTTCAGCTTCTGCCATTAGCAATTTACTTTTGTTGTATCTTTTCTCCCTTCTGATTTTCTTTTCTTCCTAAGTATACTTCTCAGCTTTAGGATATGGGCAGTCCTTGATGAAATGTCCCAATTTCCTGCAGTTATAGCACATTAGTTTGAATTTAAAGTTATCCTTACTATCATGAGAATGTGAGGTAGGGTTAGAAGTAGAAGCATTGTTGTATTTGTTCTTCATTTTTCTCTTGTAGAACTTCTTGAATCCATTCAACAACAGTGCGACGTCACCAGCACTATACTCCTTTTTGTTGAGCAGCATGGTCTCATCAGATGAGTCCATTTCTTTACTCTTGTTTGCTAATCTTCTTGAATTTTCAGCAGCAACCAGGGCAGCTGTGGGACTAGAAGTTGAGGTTTCTTCTATACCCATTCTTGAAAATTTATACTCATATGCCTTGAGTACAGAGAACAACTCGGTGAGAGAGATCTTCCCCAGATCCCTTGATTCTTCCATGGCTGTAATCTTCATGTTGAATTTGGGAGGTAGCGCCTTCAAAACTTTGACAGTGATCTCTTTATCAGAGAAGGTCTTTCCCAACTTCAATACTTCATTTAGAGTCCTTGTTAACCTTGTATCCATCTCATCAATGGTTTCTCCAGACTTCATCTTGAAGTTTTCCATCTTTTCAAGAGCTATGCTCAAGTTGTGCTCTTTGATGGCATCATTTCCTTCGCTCATGTCACGAACCTTGTCCCACATTTCTTTTGCAGTCTTGTAATGCTTGACCTTATCAAATCGGTCATTGTCTAGGGCTCTGGTCATGATGAAATGACCAACTTTATCTAGATTGAACAGCTTGACTTCCTCAGCTGTCATCTCATCAAACTCTTTATTCACCACCATTTTTTCGTCATTTACTTTGATGGTCTTGGTGATTTTGAAAGGACCTTTGGTTATGCACGTGTACATATTATCGTTTAAGCAACAAGGAAGATTTCCATGCGGATCTTCCAGTCCTCAAAACTCATACCGCCAATGTGGGGAACATGGCTGATACAATCCATTTTTCAAAAAGTTTTAATTTTTCAAAATATGCTCTTTTGAAAACTTTTTCAAACCTTTGAAAAACACACTAGGATCAAGCTCGTTGATCAGGCAAATGATTCAAATGAACCACCTGCTCCGATACCAC
Source organism: Penstemon newberryi var. newberryi (assembly GCA_030819805.1). Lineage (NCBI taxonomy): Eukaryota > Viridiplantae > Streptophyta > Magnoliopsida > Lamiales > Plantaginaceae > Penstemon > Penstemon newberryi. The sequence goes on along the minus strand of JAUALY010000005.1, from coordinate 21,414,404 downwards.
TTGTTGGTCCCAAGTGGTCAGATGAGGTCTAGAGGGGGGGGGGGGGGGGGTGAATAGACCTCTGAAAATTTTAACTTTAAACTTCTCTAACTTTTTCTGTGAGCAGACTAAGCTGATCAAGATTCGTAAGTAAACTAAGCTGATCTCGCACAAAGCTTTGAACAGCAGAGTTGACCACTTTTCTGATTTTACTTAGCTGATTTCGAGAAAATCAGAGTTTTAATTAACTTACTTGCAGCGGATTTATCAAGTGTTTTTCCCAGGTAGGTTTCTTTAACTTAAAAGATTTTATCCCCAGTTTTAACAAACTCCTTTTTTAAAATCTTCTACAGTTAACTTTAAGTGTTTGAAAGCTTTTGGAAAATATGCAAGTAAAAATGCAAACTTAAACACAGTCAATTTTTATAGTGGTTATATGGATGTAAATCCTTTAGTCCACTCTTCCAAGTCACTTAGATCTTGGGTTATACTATAAACACAAAGTTTACAATATACAATGCTTGCGCCAAACAACAAATGAAATGGCCACAAGTGCGCAATAGGAAATCACAAAAAAAACCTATCCTCTGAAGTAATATCACTCACTAAGATGGATATCTACTTTTCACAACTTTCTCTTTTACAGAAATCACTCAGATTTATGTTTGACTTTGTTTTCTCAACTCGGCTGTTGTCAACAAATGACTAAGCTGATGGTGATCTGTATTTGAGTTTGAGACTTAGATGATTTTGCTTGCTCGAATTCTCTCTCAGTAGTTGTGTGTCTTCAAACTCTTCAACTCAGATCTATTTTATACTTGAGGTTTGAAAATCTGCCCGTTGAGAGGTCGACAGGTGTTCAAAATCCTCGAGTACTGGTCCTTGATTTCAGAACGGCTTCTGCAACTGTGCACTGTACGCTCTGCTGTACTTTCTGTCAGTTGCATTTAATGAACTCTGCTGATACGAGGTTTCTCTTCAATCATTTGTCTTTAATACCCTTCTCTTACAACATTTATTACTTCAGGTGCATATATTACCGTTGCAATAACTTCTGATCAATTCCACTCTGCTGATCGAATCCACTCATCTGATGAACACTCTGCTGATCCAAATCGAACTCATCTGATTTGAGTCTGCTGAAAATCCACCAGTCTTGTTGGTCCCAAGTGGTCAGATGAGGTCTAGAGAGGGGGGGGGGGGGGGGGGGGGGGGTGAATAGACCTCTAAAAATTTTATCTTTAAAATTCTCTAACTTTTTCTGTCAGCAGACTAAGCTGATCAAGAATCGTAAGTAGACTAAGCTGATCTCGCACAAAGCTTTGAACAGCAGAGTTGACCACTCTTCTAATTTTAAGAAAATCAGAGTTTTAAAATAACTAACTTGCAGCTTTTTCACAAGTTGTTTTCTTAACTTAGAAAGAGTTTTATCCCTAGTTTTTGCAAACTCCTTTTAAAAATTTTCAACAGTTAACTTAAGTGTTTAAATATGCTCTTTGAAAATTTGCAATAAATAATGCAAGTATAAACACACAGAATTTTTATAGTGGTTATATGGATAGAAATCCTTTAGTCCACTCTTCCAAGTCATGTAGATCTTGGGTTATACTATAATCACACAGATTACAATACACTCTGCTTGCGCCAAACAACAAATGAACTGGCCACAAGTTCGTTACAGGAAATCACAAAGAAGTCCTATACTACGAAGCTTTATCACTCACAAAGATGGATAACAGCTCCTCACAACACTTTTCTCACAAAATCACTCAGACTTTTATGTATATTTGTTTATCTCTCTTTTCGCTTTCGTCAACAAATGACTCAGCTGTTGAGTGTTCTGTTCTTGAAGTTGAGAGTTAGAAGAATTTTGCTTCGGATTTGCTCTCAGATGTGTTGTCTCTTCTTCTCTAACTCTTGAACTGAACTATTTATACTTGAGATTTGAAAATCTGTCCGTTGAGAGATCGACAGGTGTTCAAATCATGAGTACTGGTCCTTTCTGCAGAAACGACTACCTGCGACTGATCACTGTACACTCTGCTGTACTTCCTGTCAGTTCGCATTTAATGCACCAAGCTGATACGAGGTTTCTCTTCAATCATTTGTCATAAATACCCTTCCTCTTCAGCATTTATTACTCCAAGTCCATTTATTACCGTTGCAATAACTTCTGATCCACATCCACTCTGCTGATCGAAATCACTCGTCTGATGTACACTCGGCTGATCCCAAACTGAACTCATCTGATTTGAGTCTGCTGAAAATCCACCAGTCTGATTCTTTTCTTCAGCAATAGATCAGTAGTCTTCTAGACCATATTTGACTTGTCTGAAGTAGTTTCTTCCTTGGTAAAATATCTTCTAAGGTTTTAACTAAGCTTCCATACTCAGCTGATGACTTTTGGAAATAATCAAAACCTCCCTTCACTTCTAAGTCTTCATCTTCATCCAACAAGTCTGATTCCGAACGCAGCAAAAGATCAGTAGTCTTCTGGACCATAAATTTGACCCTTCTGATTAGTCTTTATACTTGGTCAAATAAACTTTAGAGGTTGACTAAGCTTCCAATACTTAGCTGATAACTTTTGAAAATCATCAAAACCTCCCTTCACTTCTAAGTTTTCATCTTCATCCAACACCGACAACCAAACCTCAATCCAAATCAAATCTCGAACTTTCAAAACCAACTAACTATTTAATAATATTTTACAATACCATTATTCCATTGAGCCAAAACCTCTGAAACCACTTGCTGAGATCAAATCGAGACCAAACCCAATCAAACTACTTCCATATTAACCCATATGTTTAAATTTAATCAAACTACGCTTGAAATCATTTTTTTATTAGACACAATTATAATTTTACAAAATTGTTACATACGTCCACAATATACTATAATTTCTTAAACATGATTCAATAACTACACATCTACCTTTTTGTTTTCCCAAACTTCTATATACAAGGCTTCTTCTTGGCATTATTTTACTTGTTAGAAAAAAAAAAATCAATAATCCTTCAAATATTTTTTAGGAATACCATTTTTATTCCAAAGATATTTAAGGAAAATCTGATTTAATCTCTTTCAACGTCTGTTGAGAACATAAGCAGGGGTGGCACGTAAGGGTAAGTCGGGTCTATAGCCCCCCACTGAAATTTATATATATAAAACTATATTAGCTTTTCTAACATATGAAGTACATTTGCCTAGTTGTTTGTTGGATGAAAGATGGAATCACCACCTGAATTTGATGCAGAGTTCGAGACTTAGGAGGGCCGTTTATTGTATAATTTAATGTGCTCTTCTATTCTATTTCTTTCTAAAAAAAATTCTTTTAATTTTTTTTCTTAACATTTCTCTTTTAGTTTCTTTTTATTTTTCTTAGTGATTGTTTTTTACTATTTCTTTCTAACAAATTTTCTTTCAATTTTTTTTCTTAACATTGCTCTTTTAATTTCTTTTTAATTTTCTTAGTGATTGTTCTTTAATTTTTGTTTTTTCTTAATAATTTTATATATTTTTTAATAACAATAGAGATAATTCAATTTTTCTATAAATTAAATACCGTTTCTTCTTCTTTTTTATTTAATAAATACTACACAAATTTTCGACCTCCTAAATTGTTTTTTCTTAACACTACCATTTCAATCCTTTCATTACTCTATGTTGGTGCATCTGATACAATCGCAATAAGATTTGGGTCGAAACTTCTCTATCCTCGCTAAACTTGAATGTGTTAAACTACTTGGATCGGTACTTGGAGGCATAACTCTAGAAACTCGATGGATTGCTCCTCCATCTAGAGTGGCAAAAATCAACATTGGCCCAACATGCTTTAGGGTTCGACTACTCTTTCAAAGTTTCTCACGTTCGAAGACAAACGAAATGAAGGGGCTTATTCCTTAACTAGACTAGCTAGAACTATTTCTCTAAACCCTTGTTGTGTCACACCCTTATTGTTAAGTATACACATGGATCCACATGAATTTTAAATTGAGATAATTGTCAATTTGTTAATAGATGTATTACTGTGACAAAATGTGATACAAAAAAGTGTAATGAAAACTCCAGGGTAAAATGCACAAAATCTCCATTTGTTATGTGAAATCTGAAAGAAGAGTGCCCTGCAAGCCAACAAAATTAGCTTGTAATAGGATTATATGGTAGTAAACATTCTTTGGTATAAATGAATTTAATATGTTTCATTTGTTTATAGTGTGTAAATCAAAGAATGACCAACTCCATCTCTCGCGAATACATCTAAGCGATTGGATGAAATCCTTAGATCACAATATACTACGAGACGATTGATTGTGAGCAATCACGAAACAATCTCAAATGTCGTGATCTTAAAACTGTTCCAAGTCATAGATTCTAAACTAGACGGGGTATCGAAGGAATCGCAAAGACTTGTACGAATGTGCATTATTCACGTGAAGTGAATTTGTAGGGTTTCGTGAACAAGGCATTTGATGCTGGTGCATATTTGTAGGTGGTTCGATAGGAGATCGAACGACCAGAACAGAGAAACCCATCGTGAAAGCGCATGATGCACATCGACAATGGGATGTTCCTCAAGACTTATAATAGTGTACGATTTAGTTTTTTGACTTGAGGTGCTAGGGGAAATTCGGTGTACGTGAGTACATACTTTGATTTAGGAGCCCATCACTTGGGTGATCATTGTGCGACTACTTTGGGTACGTATGAGCGTGTACACGGGTGGTTAGCACTAATACATGATCTACCGACTCATCGTAATGTGTTGAGAGAGTTTCCTATACATTTTTATATAATAAATTCCAAGAAACTCGTTGCCACAGTCGGTGACAGATTTGGAAAGAGATTTCAAAATTTAGCAGTCACACTGAAACTATTATCCAGAATTAGAAAGTATAGTTATCGAGATAATTAGAGGTGCTGATAAATTCACACCATAGGTCTCGATCGGGAAGCTAGTCGATAGAAGGACCGTATGTACATGGTACTTATAAGAGGTGAGGTTCACTGAGATTAATTCACCTCAAGTTGGGTCTCGTGGGCTTGTGGCTAGACATCGACCATGAAGTGTGGGTACTCAGCAAAATTAATTCTTGAAGTGGTCAATTGAAGGTATTCAATTAATCAGAGCAATTTATAAGCTCGTAAATTAAATCACGAAAGTCGTGGGTCCACGATCAATTGATGGTCAACCGAGAGGGTCACACTTAATATAATTAGACTGCAACAAATCAAATAAGAAAAGTTTGATTTAAAGAGTTAAATCGAAACTGAAGAATTAAAAGTTTAATTCTTAAAGGAAAAATTATTAATTAGAAGGTATAACTAATTAATTAATTTTTTTTTTGGTACAAATAACTAATTAATTAATTACTAATTAATTAATTACTAATTAAAGAGTTAACCAATAAATAAGGATAATTAATTAATTTAATTAATTAATGAAATGACTGAATTAATTAAAGGAGTTTAGTTAATTAAAGTAGACTTAAATTCATATTAGCTTCCTTGTTGACTAAGTCAAACCTAGGGTTAGAGTCTTCCTATAAATAAGGAGTAGGAGACCCCAAAAAACCCTAAGACACATGATGAGGGATATTTCGCATGCGCCATTTTAGGAAATACCTCTGCTCGAGATCGACCTCAATCCCGATCAGGAAGACTAATCTTCGACCTACAGAACGCTGTTTCCGATCAAGCCAGACTATTAGCACGAGAGCCAATATTCCGATCTGCTTTCCGACCTTCTCATTTCCTCGGAATTACTGTGGGGCCGACCCCCAGACCTGAACAGCTGGCGAGACGTATTCCCCTGCGGAGGGTCTACCTAGCTCATCACTGTTCCTATATATACGCGGCGCATTTATGACATCAGGGACGACACTATTCCCAAGATACGCTCCAGCTCGGACAGAGAGCTCGGAATAGGCCTTAGCTTGTTTTTCTTTGTGTTTATCTAGCTAGTTGTACGGCATCCTGTAACGCTCGAGTAGACCTTCTTTGTAACTTATGTTTGGAACTTAATATTAATACACATCGGTTACATACTCGACTTATTTATTGTTTTGCTCGACTTTCCTTACTTGTCTCGAACGAAAAAGAGCTAAATCAATTGGCGCCCACCGTGGGGCCTATTCGGGTGTTAGATCGAAAAATGCCTACTACTAGGAGATACACGTACCAATGTGGCGAGCCTTCACAAGCCGTTGGAGCTCAGCAGTCAGTAAACAACGAACCAAGTAATCAATCCCGAGCGGCCCACCAGTCTGTGGTGCCGCCGCTCGATCCACCGAATGATTTTCCTATTCATACGACAGTGGCCGATCTGCGTTCTATTATTGGAACTATGTGTAGAGAATTTCTGAATACGGAAAGAGCAGATCGGGAAACTATGCCTGGTCAGCAGCCCCCAGTCGATCAACCTACTGCTCGAGGTCCCGTTTCCAACAGGCAAAGGGAAGAGAGTATTCGTCGATCTGCCTTGGGTGAACCGTCTAATGTTCAACCCAGAGCACCTCGAGCTAGAACCGGTGTCCGCTCAGGTCAACCATCTAGGACCGTCCAAGGCTTGGATGATTCAGTGGTCGGGGAAAGTCAGCCCGAAGCTGTGGATAGGTTAAAGAAGCCGGTCTACAGAAAAGTGACCGAGGCAGACTTGGAGAAGATTGTGCAGGAAAGAGTTGTAGAACAATTAAAGAAGGAGATGCTGGTAAAGGAAACCCAACCCGCGGATGTTAAGGCTCGACGAACGGAGGCTAAAGAGGACGGGGCCGTTTTCCTTGAAGATGGGCGAGACAAGGAATTGAGTACGAATATCATGCGATGTTCACCCTTTTGCTAAGAAATTAGAGAAGCTCGAGGTACAGAGACAGTTCCAACGAGGTTGCCAAGGTATAATGGAACCTCCGACCCAGGAGAGCATATTAATAGCTTCACAAATGTGTTGAATTTATATGGGCATTCAGAAGACTTATGTTGCAAAATCATGGTCACCACGTTCGAAGGAATCGCTTTGGATTGGTTCGGAAAGCTACCTCCGAACTCTATCTTCTCTTTCGACGAGTTGTGCGATAAGCTGAAACACCAATTTGCCAGCCAAAGGAAACAAAGGTTACCTGCCAATCATTTGGGAACGGTGAAGCAGCTGGAAGGAGAAACACTAAGGCAATGGCTGGCTAGGTTTAGTATTGAACTTCTAAAGGTCGATACTCCACAGATCGAATTTTTGTCATCATTGATGTTCGAGCTAACCCGTAATAGCCAATTCGGGAACGCTCTTTGTCGAAAGCAACCAAAATCTTTCGAGCGAATCATGGAAATAGCTGAAAAGTACATGATTCAAGAGGAAATGAACAAGTTGAAGAACGCTCAGAATCCTAGGCCCCCGGTCGGAAAGAAACCTGACAGGGCCCCCATATCAAAGCCAAGTGACTACGGAGGGTCAAACGCGCACCAAAGAGGCTCGGTTTGGCAGAGACTTAAGGTCTATAAACCTCAGGCTCCGACCCACAGATCTAATGTCTACGGTCGACCTGCTTCTCCAGAGCGGGCTCCAAGGAGAGAACCCGAAAAAAGCAGTTTCACAAGGCTGAATGCCTCGAGGGACGAAATTTTAACTGTGCTCGAGGAAAGGAACTTGGTCCCAGAAGCTCGGCGTATCACTCAAGCCAGGCCGGGAACTTTGAATCATGATAAGTATTGCAGGTACCACAGGGCTCGGGGGCACAACACCGAGGATTGTTTTCAGTTAAAACAGGAAATTGAGAAATTAATTGCTCAGGGAAAGTTAAAGGAGTATGTTAGGAAGGGGAATCCAAACAACAGTTTCCGATCTAGGAGTCCACGGAAGTTTGCCGAACAATACCGTGAAGATCAACATCAAACCGAGGAGTAGACGAACGGGGTGATAAATGTAATATCTGGCGGACCTGCTGGGGGAGACAGCAGGAATGCAAGGAAAAGGACAGAAAGACAGGTGTCTCGACCAGGAGCGAAATCATGTCCTTAGAACCAGCACCTTCGAAAAATCAGGTCATTGCTTTTTCCGAGGCTGACAGACCAAGTGAAATAACTTGGGATACAAATGAAGATGACCCCGATTTCTCAATGGTTTTAACCTTAAAAATTGCTAACTTTGAGGTTAAGAGGGTATTGATCGATAATGGTAGCTCTTCAAACATAATCTCCTCTGAAGCTCTCGATAGAATGAATTTACAGCACCCGCGTTTGGATCGGGTATCTACCCCGCTTATTGGCTTCGGTGGATCGGAAATCGTTCCTCTCGGAACCATCCTCCTGAGTACCACAATGGGCAAGAAACCTAAAGATGTGACAAAGATGGTCAAATTCTTGGTCGTAAGTACTCCTTTCGCTTATAACGCTATTTTGGGAAGACCGGCTTTAAATATTTTCAAAGCAGTCGTGTCGACTTACCATCAGAAGGTCAAGTTTCCCACTTTGGTGGGGGTCGGAGAAATGAGGAATGATCAGTGCATGGCATGGGAGTGTTACAACATGTCCCTAAACATGAAGAAGCAGTTTGAGCCAATTTTGCCCTCGAAGAGGAAGTTAGAGGACGAAAAGGTTTTCTCGGTATCCGACTGATTATGCTCTTTTTCGTTCGCGTCAAATAAGGAAAGCCGAGTAAATCAATGAGTATGTCGAGCGTGTAAATGGTGTATATTAATTTCAAGATCCGAATACAAGTTACAAAGTAGGTTTATTCGAGCATTACAGGATGCCGTACCACTAGCTAGATAAAATACAAAGAAAAGCAAGCTAAAGCCTATTCCGAGCTCTAAGTCCGAGCAGGAGAGTTTCTTGGGAATTGTGTCGCCCTTGATGTCATAAATGCGCCCCGTATATATAGGAACAGTAATGAGCTAGGTAGACCCTCCACATGGGAATACGTCTCACAAGCTGTCCAGTACTGGGGGTCGGCCCCACAGTAATTCCGAGGAAACCAGCAGGTCGGAAAGAAGATCGAAGTACTGGATCTAGTGCTATCAATCTGGCTCGATCGGAAACAAGGTTCTTCAGGTCGGAGAATACCATCTTGGTCGGGATAGAGGTCGACCTGGAGCAGAGGTACTTCCTCAGATAAAGCATGCGAAATGTCCCTCATCAATACTCCCCCACTTCTCGAGCGTAAGTGGAGCTGAAGCTTGGAGAAGTAAACAACATTGGTATGCCTTATTAAAAACCTTACTCGGAAAAACCCTGTGGGATCAAAATCCGAGACAGGGAAAGAGAACACATATTTTCTATGGAGGAGCCTTGTAAGAGTTTTCTGATCTGAATATTTCGCTTTGATGGCGTCGCCATATTTGCAGCTCGGAGAAATAATAATAGAGGTCGAGTATTGAATAGTCTTGGGTCGGATATGCCTCGTTAAAAACCTTACTTGGAAAAACCCTGTGGGATAAAAACCGAGCGAAGGGAAAAAGAGTGCACATCTTCGGAAGACGCTGTCGTTGATCTTAATCTACCGAGTTAAAATATCATTTTTTAAAACCTAGAGGACTGTAAATGCTATTTATGGAAATACAATCTTCAATTCACTGAGTGGAAGCTTAACCGTCGCGATTACTCGGGGTTCAATTTGCAATTCACCCTTTTAACCTTTATATATATACGTTGACCAGAAAAGATGAGTACGTCTTCCTAACTTACTGCAGATCGGAGCATTCAGATCGATAAGAATATCCTTTCCTGTCGACCGTTGCAATAAACACTTCCTAGCATGTCTACCTCTGAAAACCCAGAAATTCAAACCAATATTCCTCCGAGATCGGATTCCGACCTAGGGTCAATGAACGAAATCATTAACGATTACAAAACCACGGAAAACTCTTCTGATGAGGCGAATAACATCGTTGATCAAGTTGAGCGTGCCTTAGGATCATATGCTGGCGAGGGGACGTCTGAACAACGGAATTTCGAGCGTGATGAGGACGCAGAACAAAACGTCGAGCCCAATAGCGAGGAAGGAGGAGGTGGAGAAAACCCTGATTTCGGTAACGAGGATAATTCGACTGAGGCGCAGGGTGAGCGCGAGATAATGAGATATTCGATTGGAGGAGGATGCATCGTGAGAATCCTCGACCTTGCTACCATCTCGAAGAAAACCACCGCTACAGGCCGGGCTCAGAAGACAGAGAAACGGGTCGACGAGATCTCTAGTGCATACGATCCAATAGAAGATGAAGCAAACCTCAAAGCTGAGATAGGTAAATTCCTTCCCGAGGGCTATTCATTAGTTATTCCGACCCCCACTCAACGGGTCAATCAGCCACCAGAAGGATGTCAAGCTTTTTACGCCAAGCAATTTGCCTACGGGTTGCGCATCCCTTTTGTACAATTACTCGAGCAGGTTTCAGATGTATTTTCTCTGGCTCCTGCGCATATTCTCCCCAACTCGATCGGATATCTGATAGCCTTCAGTGTTTTGATGAAGGCTAAGAACAAAGTTGCTAATTTTCACCATTTTTGGCAGTTCTTTAAAGTCAGCACTTCCTCGGCTTCCAACGCTGGGTTCGTGTACTTCTCCCAGCGTTCGAACCATTCTATCCTGTCGACCATTGTCTCCAGTAACTCCCTTGATTGGAAGAGACGGTTCTTTTTCATTAAAGGACCTGATGAACCAATTTCTGAGGGGAGCTCGGAGATGGTTCCACACAGATGGAAAGGTCAGCAAGACTGGGTGTACGGGAAACGCGAATTGATAGGTCAACTTAAGAAGGTTATCCGAGATGACCTTGTTACCGCGATGCGTTCCGATCCGTATCGGTCGGCTTTTCTTGTTTTGGAGCCCGTTCTTCGGAAAGCGGAGCTCAGCCAAGCCACGTACCTACTTGCAGATGCCGTCGATCCTCGATCATTAAGTAAGAAATAAAGCCTTTTCCGATCGTCCACAATAGCGTGCTATTCAGAGAGTTTCATTCCTTAATCAAATTAATCTTTCCTTTCTTCAGGTACCATGGTAGAGCAATACCGAGCTTCCATAGTCGGTAGAACGGGGGCCTCCACCTCGAAAAAGACGCCTGGCCAGCCGAGGAGGCAAGTTAAGCCGCACCCTGCGCAATCTGATCAAGCCGCAATCCCTCCTCGGGGAGGTTCATCTCAACCTGACCAGATCGGAGCTGAAGTAGAGCCCGAGGATGCTGAGCCGATCCAAATGATACCTCCCTCGACCCAAGCTGGTCCTTCTTCCTCATCTGGTCTAGGATATAGCATGTTCACCATGAAGAATCTTAAAGGGAAAGAGATCTGTAATCGGCGAGCCCGGGAAGATCGAGAAGGACCCCCCGAGGCGAAAAGGAGGACTGGACTATGGGGTCGGCACCGAACACCCCTCATCCGCCGTCCGGGTCGAGGTAAGCCTGATATGGTGGACTTTATTGAAGATCAACTTGGAGGCTACCGAGCGGCGGGTTATCTCGAGAGGGGATCGATTCGGAGTGATTGTGACCCAAGAGGCGAGAACGAGCACGATAAGGCAATAAAGATCTTTATGGCGTGAAGATTCGCTGAGGATCAGGAGGAATTATTGGCTCACAGCGACCTTGAGGTCTTGGGTCGGTTTGCTCGAGCACATCATACGGTAAAACTCTTTTATGGTGATTATAACTCTTTGTCCTTAAACAAATTATTAATTGTTCCATGTTATTCCCTTGCAAATTGGGGACTGCTTTCTCACTGAGCTGAATCGCACCTCGATGTTGGAAGATGAGTCCGATCGGGTCCACATGGCTTACCGAAATTTACTCGAGGAAGAATCCAAACTTCGCGATCAGCTCGCCGCCGTTCAGAAAGAATTGGAGGCTTCCAAGGCTAAGTACACCCCGACCGTCGAGGAAGACTTGGTGAAGGTTGTGGCCGAGAAAAGCTTGCTGGAGGATAAGGTCAAGAAACTTGAAGAGGAGCTCGCGCAGACCAAAGCTAATTCTGAGTTGTCTTATCAGTGCGGCAAGGAAGACTCACGCCTAAGTTCGATAAGAGAGTTTTTGGAGTCTCCCGCGCTAGATGCCATAGCTCGGAAAAGGGTTGATCAAATTCTTCAGACCACCTTTTACAAAGGCGTTCGACAACTGGTCTCTGCGAAAGTTATCTCCAACAAAATAGATGAGTATTTAAAGCACATGGATATCTTCAAGAATATGGACGTGAAAAACTATCGAGTCTCATCCTCGAGCTCCGCAGACTGGGAAAAAACATGAGTTCGCTCCCTTTGTGAGGGAGTTCGGAGTTCCAATGCCTAATCCCGACATGCTGGATTTAGAAACGTCCAGCTCGAGCTCAAGTTCAGATAGTTCTGAGGACGGAGACAGCTAAGATAGTTCTAGAGATGAGGATGATCGAGAGGCTCCCGGAGACGAAGAGGTCGACGTCGTGGACGGTTCCGAGAACGAGGGCAAAGAGGAGGAGCAAAAACCTTAGAAGGATTCTTTGTAAATATATTATAGGATGTTCCTTCATCTGTACTGTAATCTCCTCGAGCATATATAAAATCTCCTTTCTCTGTTAACATTTTCCGCATCCACGTGCTTAAAGTATGTCATAATTTATTATACATCTCATCTAGACAATCATCTTTGTAAGCTAACGTTGATAACGAGTTAGGCACCATCGATCAAGTGTACGGGAAACGATCGATCTTCGTATACGTGCACGGGAAAACTTGAAATTCGCGACTGTTGGGTCCCCAGTAGGCAACGTTTCTTCTTCTTATAAATAGAAGGGAGAACTTTAGATTTGCAATACAAAACCATAATTTTTTTCACGTCGGAGCTCATAGACCGATAGAATAAATCGAGCACTCTTCTTCACTAAAATACAAAATCGATCATGGAGGGAATGGTGAGTTCGAAGCTTGACCCAAAACAACTGTTCAAAGTCAAGAAGGAAAAGGGCCCCAAATCCAAAGTCAGAGATTCTAAGTCCTCCACGGAGGCAGGAAAAATCTCTAAGGGCGATCGAGGCAAATATAAGGTCGACTCCCCTTCGAATCCCGAGCCCAAACAATCCGAGATTCCTAAGGGTGACCTTGCCAAAACTGAGGCCAACTCTTCATCCAACTCCGTGCCCATTCACTCCGAGAAAAGGCCGGTTATACAAATTGCCGACTCCCCCCCCCCCCCCCCGATCGAAGGATATCTCCGAGGGGAGCAAGCAGGTTGTCATCCCTGATAAGCAAGTCACATCTGGTGGCTCCGAGCCTGCCCCCAACAAAAGGGGGCGTGTGGACGATTTGATTCCGACCCCAGCCTTAATCCAAATGACTGGGGAAACTAAGACCTTGGCTGGAAGTATTTTGGCTCTGGAGGCTAATAAGAGCGTTATAAACGACCCTCCTAATAAAAAGGTCAAAATAAATGACCCTTCTGTCGATCAGAAGAAACCTCCTCCGTCGGGTGAGAATCCCCAGGTCGAGAGTTCGGTCTCCTGCGTTGATCGCACACTCGCCGCCTACTTTGAAGAGGTGAAAAATAAGGCAGTAGCTGCAGGAGCTGCCCCGAGCAGTTGGGAGATCCTCCTCAGTAGTATTCAGTTGGCCGAGCAGGAACGGTTGAAGGGGAAAAGTGCTCGGGAAATTGTGCAATCGAGCGCAGATCTGCTTACCCAAGTGAGTCTCCAATTTTGACACACCAACTTTTTTTTTTTTTTTTTTTAACACTCCAACTTTATGCATTGAAGGTTGGACAGCAGCTATTCAACCTCGGGCTGCAGATCGAGCAAGAAGCCGAGCGGCGTGCTGTGGCTGTCCTCGAGTTGGAGGAGAAGAAGGTTGCACTGGCAAAGTCTCTTGAAGAAACCAGAGCCATCGAGCTGAGATTGGCCTCTGAAACGGAGAAAGCTGTGAAGCAGAAAGAGAGCCAGGTTCACGAGGAGCTGAGCAAGGAGTTGGATAGGCTGAAGTCCCTTGTCGAGCAGGAGAAGAAAAATGCCGAGCTGCGGGAGCAAGAGGCATACAAGAAAGGTTATGACGCGGGGTACGAGGCCCGCAATGTCGAACTCCGCAGACTCTTATTCGAGAAATAAAGTGTGGAGATTTCGTGTGTAACTTTTCTGCTTTCTGCTCGATCAAATGTTGTACTCTTTATCTTTCTCCTTATTGTATTGTTATTCTTATTGGAATAGTAAATCTTTTCTTTTAATCGGCGTCGTTGTGTGTTCGGGAAGTCTTATTGTAGAAACAATTTATACTCGAGCTAAGAGTGATCGAAATTCCGAGCGTAGAGTGAAAACGGAAAGTTTCTGCACCGCGCATATGACCAAGTCATAGTATTCCCATATTTTTAGCAAAAATCCAAGGAAATTCTGACCAAACAGTACCTAATCCTCGGGAAACGGAACCGTCACCCGTGATAAATGCCTTGATCTGGGCCGTTGGCCTTGTTGAATGCTGACCGTCGATCAGATTTTTGTTTTAGTATATAAAGGTCTTTTTATTCAGCTGAAAATCTTTATCTTGCATAGTCAAAATGTTTTATCCGAGGACTAAGTTCGGATCCTTCCTTCTTCCTGTTCAAACCTTTGAGATTTTGCTTCGAACGTACTTCCGATCTTACAAACAAGATTGATACCTCTTTGGTATGGGCGGAATCGGAAAAGAGGGGCCCCTCGATCATCTGGGGGTCTCTGATCCCTGAAAATGGGATCTCCCCTTGGAATACCAGTAAGTGACTGACCCTTGCTCGGGTATTTTGGGCAGGGTTAGTATTGCGGATTTCGAGGGGTATCCCCGAGGGCGGAAAGCTGGTCAGTCCATTAAAAAGGAGTTCGACCTCGAGTACCAATTTCTTCCTTGAAGAATGGTGAATTTGGGTATAACTTTCGGATCACAAGATGATGACCGGCCGCTTTAGGTTGAAATTTCGGATCTCAAAATGAGGAATTTCGATCTAGACGCCAACTCGGGGAAGTGATCGGGCTCGGCTGGTAGCAAGAATGCTGGGGATTGTATGGAGATCAGAAAAAGTAATCTGCGATCCATATTGTCTAATTTCAAAACCAGATATCATTAGATGATAAACATATACAGCTCGATCACTTTACAAGTTTACCAGACAACCGATTTGTCACACAAACTGTGGTGCACTTATCGGATGCTCGCCACCGCTCCTGGTCGACAAAACTGAAGGATGCTCGAAGACCATAGAATAGGGCACAGTAGTTGTATTAGGACTTTATTTATAAACATACCCAATGACTTTGTAATCAGTTCGATGAATATCAATAAAGCCGTAGTTTTCGTATTCTACTGATCTCTTGAATCTTGCTCGGAACTTATAAATAATAAGACCTTTGTGTTTTCACATAAAGTATTTGCTACTTCTCTTTTCCATCGTCTTTACCATTAATTACTTGCTAGCAATATCCAATCCAACGACGAATTAATAATCTGATGTGAGTTTAGAAATCTGAACGGGCATAACCCACGTTTGGAATACTTATTGATCGATAAAGTCTTCTCGGAAAGATTATCCGATAAGAATTCAAATGAATAATAACTGAAATCAGAGAAGTTTTCCTCGAGCATAACTGAACTAAGAGATAATAATCCCAACTTGAGGAATATGAAGTCCTCGAAAAATCTTCAAATTTCGAGCAGAGCTACTTCATTATATCGTTTCAAGCCTCAGTTGATTTTATCCAACAATAAATCTTTTGACTTCATTATTTGAGCGTTGTTTTCCGAGCTAGATAGTCACGTTTTTTTGAACAAATCTTTATCGAGGCGAGGGGCATAGCAACAGCTTTCACCCTCGGTCGAGACTTTTTGTTTTTGAGCAAATCTTTATCGAGGGAGGGGCATAGCAACAGCTTTCACCCTCGGTCGAGACTTTTTCTTTCTTTTTTGAACAAGTCTTATCGAGGGAGGGTCGTAGCGACATCTTTCACCCTCTGTCGAGACTTTTTACTTTTTTGAACAAGTCTTTTTCGAGGGAGGGTCATAGCAACAGCTTTCACCCTCGGTCGAAACTTTTTTCTTTTTTGAACAAGTCTTTTTCGAGGGAGGGTCGTAGCAACAGCTTTCACCCTCGGTCGAGACTTTTTACTTTTTTGAACAAGTCTTTTTCGAGGGAGGGTAATAGCAACAACTTTCACCCTCGGTCGAAACTTTTTTCTTTTTTGAACAAGTCTTTTTCGAGGGAGGGTCGTAGCAACAGCTTTCACCCTCGGTCGAGACTTTTTTCTTTTTTGAACAAGTCTTTTTCGAGGGAGGGTCATAGCGACAGCTTTCACCCTCGGTCGAGACTTTTTTCTTTTTTGAACAAGTCTTTTTCGAGGCAGGGTCATAGCGACAGCTTTCACCCTCGGTCGAGACTTTTTACTTTTTTGAACAAGTCTTTTTCGAGGCAGGGTCATAGCGACAGCTTTCACCCTCGGTCGAGACTTTTTACTTTTTTGAACAAGTCTTTTTCGAGGGAGGGTCGTAGCAACAACTTTCACCCTCGGTCGAGACTTTTTACTTTTTTGAACAAGTCTTTTTCGAGGGAGGGTCATAGCAACAACTTTCACCCTCGGTCGAGACTTTTTTCTTTTCGAGGGAGGGTCATAGCAACAACTTTCACCCTCGGTCGAGACTTTTTTCTTTTTTGAACAAGTCTTTTTCGAGGGAGGGTCATAGCAACAGCTTTCACCCTCGGTCGAGACTTTTTTTTTTTTTCTTTTTTTGAACAAGTCTTTATCGAGGGAGGGTCATAGCGACAGCTTTCACCCTCGGTCGAGAATTTTTTTTTTTTTTTTTTTTTTTTTTATCGTGATACTCGGAATATAATTGGAACTTAAATAGAGGATTTCATTGATTGTCCTTACACTTGGGGGAAAACAAAGTTGTAAAAAACTGTAAATTACAAGAAAAATTAAAATGATTGCAACTATCTTCCATAGTATTTCCTCAGGTTAACTGCATTCCAAGTTCTTGGCAGAATTTCACCGTTGAGGTGAGCAATTTTATAGGACCCCCTCTTTTCGACCTCCTGCACGACATAAGGGCCATCCCAGTTCGGTTGAAGCTTTCCGACGTGCTTGGATACCTCCACCTTTTTGAGGACCAAGTCCCCTACTTTGAACGTTCTTATCCTGACTTTCTTGTCATAAGCTCTTTCCAAGCTAGATTTGGTGGCTTGGATCTTTATGCACGCTCGGTCGCGTTTTCCATCTGCGTGGTCGAGGTCCATCTCTCTCAGAAGCTGGTTCTGGTCGGGATCATAAGATTCGACCCTTGGTGATGGAACTAACGTTTCGATCGGGATTACAGCCTCCGAACCATACACCAGCGAGAAAGGAGTTTCTCCAGTAGCTGATTTTACCGAGGTTCTGTTCGCCCATATCACTCCAGGAAGCTCGTCTAACCAATTGGCTTTGCTTCGGCCAAACGTTTTTCAAGTGACCGGACAATTTCTCTGTTGGTGACCTCGGTCAGTCCGTTTGCCTGGGGATGCCCGACCGAGGTGAAATTCTGCTGGATTCCAAACTTTTTGCACCACTCCAAAATCTGCCTTCCCGCAAATTGAGTTCCGTTGTCGGAGATTAAGATCCTCGGTATCCCGAACATGCAAACAATAAATTTCCAGAGAAAATTTATAACCTGAAACTGAGTAATCTTGGTTAATGCAATGCATTCGACCCATTTACTGAAGTATTCAACAGCAACTAGGACATAATTTTTTCTCGATCTAGCTGTTGGGAAAGGTACCACGATATCGATTCCCCATTTATCGAATGGCCAACAGATCGGAATAGAATGCAGCTGTTCGGCGGGCTGATGAATCAAATTTGAATGAATTTGGCAAAGATGACATTTCTTAACATAGTCGATGGAATCTGAAATCATAGTAGGCCAATAATATCCAGTCCTCGAGCATTTCAAGGCTAATGCTCTTGCACCGCAATGACTTCCAGCTTCTCCTTCGTAAACTTCCTTTAAAATAAGATCGAATTGACTCTCCGGAATGCATTTCAACAAAATTCCCGAGCTTGACCTCTTATAAAGCTGGTCCTCGATTAAAACGTACATTGGAGCTCGATATTTAATTCGTCGGGCTTCGTTTGTATCCTCAGGCAAAGGACCATTTCTTAGATAAGTTTTCAAAGGCTCCATCCATGAAGGCCCTTGAGTCTTTACGTTCAAATCTATAGCTGGAGAGTTGGACATCAACCAAGTTATTACTCTCTCCTTACGTCCATCCATCGACCCCGTAAATTTTGAAAGCAAATCCGCCCAAGAGTTTTCTTCCTTTAGGAATAGCTTGGATATCAAACTTATTCAACTTTGCAACCAGTTCCTTCACCCTTTTCAGATACTTCACCATGTTGAACTCCTTCGCTTCATATACCCCTTTCACTTGCCTATGTATCAGCTCGGAGTCGGTTAACACGGTAAGAGATTTTATATTTTCTTTAATTGCCATTTCTAATCCAGCGATTAAGGCCTCGTACTCTGCTTCATTGTTCGTGACCACAAAATCTAGGGTAATTGCATAGCTGAGGTCCTCCCCCTCGGGACCCTGAAAGTGAATTCCGACCCCGCCCCCTTCTCTGGTCGACGGTCCATCGACATGCATTACCCATACTTTCTCCAGAACATCTACCACTAGATTTACCTCGGGAATGTGTTGCTTTTCCGAACAGGATCCTGTCGACTCTGCAATGAAATCTGCCAGTACTTGGGCCTTGATCGCTGTTCTGGGTTGGTACTCGATTTCAAACTGTCCAAGTTCCACTGCCCATTTAATCAATCTTCCGGACGTCTCTGGTTTTGACAGAACTTGCCTTAGAGGCTGGTTTGTCAAAACAATAACTTTGTAAGTCTGAAAATAAGGTCTCAGCTACCGTGCGGCGACAACTAAAGCAAGCGCGAACTTCTCGATTTCCAAGTAATTCTTCTCCGCCCCTTGAAGCAACTTACTTAGATAATACACCGGCTTGTGCTCGGAATCCTGAACTCTCACCAAAACTGAGCTTATGGCCTCGGTCGACACTGCTATGTATAAATACAAAGGCTCCCCCTCGACCGGTTTTGCTAACATCGGTGGGGAGACTAAGTACTTTTTTAGCTCTTCAAAAGCTCTATCGCACTCCTCGTTCCATTCGAAGCTTTTTGACTTTCTCAACAATTTGAAGAAAGGCAAACTTTTGTCCGCTGAGCGGGATATAAATCTGTTCAACGATATTATTTTTCCTATCAAACTCTGCACTTCAGACAACTTCCTTGGTGGTTTTAGCTCGGCTATGGCTCTGATTTTTTCTGGGTTTGCCTCGGTGCCGCGCTCGTGGACCAAATAGCCGAGGAATTTTCCCGATCTCACCCCAAAAGTGCATTTTGCGGGATTTAGTTTCATTCTGTACTTCCTTAAGATCGCGAAACATTTGTCGAGGTGCTTTATATGATCCTCCTCGGTCATGCTCTTCACGAGCATATCATCAACGTAAACTTCCATAATCTCACCGATGAGATCCTTGAACATCATATTCACGAGCCTTTGATAAGTTGCTCCAGCATTCCTTAGTCCAAAAGGCATTACTATGAAACAGTACACTCCTCGTTCGGTAATGAAGGCGGTTTTGTCTTGATCCCTTTCATTCATAAAGATTTGATAGAATCCTTGGAAGGCATCCATCATGCTAAAGAAGATGAAACCAGCGGTCGAGTCGACCAGCATATCGATCCGTGGTAAGGGATAGGGGTCTCTTGGACACAACTTATTCAAGTCGGTAAAATCATTACACATTCTCCACTTGTTGTCCACCTTTTCTCCCTTCGATACCAACACCACATTACAAAGCCACTCGGTAAAAGTTATTTCCTTAATCTGTCCAGCGGCTAACAATCTATCGACCTCAGCATTAATGATTTTATCTTTTTCCCGACCATGATTCCTTTTCTTTTGCCTAACTGGCTTTGCTTTAGGATCGATATTTAGTGAATGAATAATCACCCTTGGGTCGATCCCGACGATGTCATCGGAGCTCCAAGCAAAGACATCGGCGTTGTTTCTTAGGAATTTGATCAGCATAGTCTCCATCCCTTGACTTAGCTCAGTCCCGATCCTGGTGAACTTCTAGGGTGAACTCGGAACTAATGTTACCTGTTTATGGTTCGGGGGTTGAACGCTCATATCGATCTCTTTTTCTTTTTTACTCTGCAGTTTTTCACAATCTGGCAAGGGGAGGTCGGACACCGAGAATACCTTTTCATCCTCTAATTTTCTTTTTGATGGTAATGTTGGCTCGAACTGCTTCTTTAGTTTTAGGGACGTGTTATAACATTCCCACGCCATGCATTGGTCATTCCTCATCTCTCCGACCCCTGCCAAAGTGGGAAACTTGACCATCTGATGGTAAGTCGACACAACTGCTTTGAAAATGTTTAAAGTCGGTCTTCCCAAAATAGCATTATAAGCGAAAGGTGTACGCACGACCAAGAACTTAACCATCTTCGTGACATCTTTTGGTTTCTTGCCCATTGTGGTACTTAGGAGGATGGTTCCGAGAGGAACGATTTCCGATCCGCCGAAGCCAATAAGCGGGGTTGACACCCGATCCAGACGTGGATGCTGTAAATTCATTCTATCGAGAGCTTCTGAAGTGATTATGTTTGTCGAGCTTCCATTATCGATCAACACTCTCTTAACCTCAAAGTTAGCAATTTTCAAGGTTAAAACCATCGAAAAATCGGGGTCATCTTCATTAGTATCCCAAGTTATTTCACTTGGTCTGTCAGCCTCGGTAAAACTTATGACTTGATTTGTCAAGGGCGCTGGCCTTAAGGACATGATCTCATTCCTGGTCGAGACACCTGTCTTCAACGACCTAGCTGTCCTTTTCCTTGCATTCCTGCTATCTCCCCCGGCAGGTCCACCAGCTATTACGTTTATCACCCCATTCGTCTGCTCTTCGGTTTGATGCTGATCATCACGATGCTGTTCAGATAACCTCCGTGGACTTCTAGATCGGAAACGGTTGTTAGGATCCCCCTTTCTAACATACTCCTTTAACTTTCCCTGAGCGATCAATTTCTCAATTTCCTATTTTAACTGAAAACAATCCTCGGTGCTGTGCCCTCGAGCTCTGTGGTATCTGCAATACTTATCGTGATTTATAGTCCCCAGCCTGGATTGAGCGACACGCCTGGCTTCAGGGACCAAATTCCGTTCCTCAAGCACAGTTAAGATTTCGTCCCTCGAGGCAGTTAACCTGGTAAAACTGCTTTTTTTGGGTTCTCTTCTCGGTGCCCTCTCTGGAGATGCAGGTCGACCGTAGACATTAGATCTGTGGGTCGGAGCCTGAGGTTTATAGACCTTAAGTCTCTGCCAAACCGAGCCTCTTTGCTGCGCGTTTGACCCTCCATAGTCACTTGGCTTTGGGATAGGGGCCCGATCAGGTTTCTTTCCGATCGGGGGCCTAGGATTCTGAGCATTCTTCAATTTATTCATTTCCTCCTGAATCATGTATTTTTCAGCTATTTCCATGATTCGCTCTAAAGACTTGGGTTGCTTTCGGCAGAGAGCGTTCCCGAACTGGCTATTACGGGTTAGCTCGAACATCAGTGACGACATAAATTCGATCTGGGGGGTATCAACTTTCAGAAGTTCGATACTAAACCTTGCCAGCCACTGTCTTAAAGTTTCTCCTTCCATCTGCTTCACAGTTCCCAAGTGATTTGCAGGCAAACCTTTGTTTCCTTTGGCTGGCAAATTGATGCTTTAACTTATCGCACAACTCATCAAAAGAGAAGATAGAGTTCGGAGGCAACTTTCCGAACCAATCCAAAGCAATTCCTTTGAACGTGGCTACCATAATTTTGCAACAAAAATCTTCTGAATGCCCATACAAGTTCAACACATTTATGAAACTGTTAATATGTTCCACCGGGTCGGAGGTTCCATTATATCTTGGCAACCTGGTAGGGACGGTCTCCGTACCTCGAGCTTCTCTGATTTCTTGGCAAAAAGGCGAACATCGCATAATATTCGTACTCAACTCCTTGTCTCGCCCCCTCCTCGAGGAACACGGCCCCATCCTCTTTGGCCTCAGTTCTTCGAGCCCTGACATCTGCGGGTCGGGTTTCCTTTACCAGCATCTCCTTTCTTAACTCCTTCACAACTCTTTCTTGCACAATCTTTTCCAAGTTAGCCTCAGTCACTTTTCTGTAGACCGGCTTTTTGGACCTATCCGCGGCTTCGGGTTGACTTTCCCCGACCACGGAATCTTCCAAACCTTGGATGGTCCTAGAGGGTTGCCCTGAGCGGATAACGGTTCTAGCTCGAGGAGCTTTGGGTCGAACGTCGGACGGCTCACCCAAAGCGGATCGGCGAATACTTCCTTCCCTCTGCCTGTTGGAAACGGGACCCCGAGCAATAGGTTTATCGACCGGGGGCTGTTAACCAAGCGGAGATTCACGATCTGCTCTCTCCGTGTTCAGGAATTCTCTACACATAGTTCCGATAATAGAACGCAGATCGGCAACTGTCGTATGAATAGGTAAATCATTGGGAGGATCGAGCGGCGGCACCTCAGACTGGCGGGCCGCTCGGGATTGGTTACTTGGTTCGTTGTTTACTGACTGCTGAGCTCCAACAGCTTGTGAAGGCTCGTCACGTTGGTACGTATATCTCCTAGTAGTAGGCATTTTTCGATCTAATACTCGAATAGGCCCCACGGTGGGCGCCAATTGACTATGCTATTTTTCGTTCGCGTCAAATAAGGAAAGCCGAGTAAATCAATGAGTATGTCGAGCGTGTAAATGGTGTATATTAATTTCAAGATCCGAATACAAGTTACAAAGTAGGTCTATCCGAGCATTACAGGATGCCGTACCACTAGCTAGATAAAATACAAAGAAAAGCAAGCTAAAGCCTATTCCGAGCTCTAAGTCCGAGCAGGAGAGTTTCTTGGGAATTGTGTCGCCCTTGATGTCATAAATGCGCCCCGTATATATAGGAACAGTAATGAGCTAGGTAGACCCTCCACATGGGAATACGTCTCACCAGCTGTCCAGTACTGGGGGTCGGCCCCACGGTAATTCCGAGGAAACCAGCAGGTCGGAAAGAAGATCGAAGTACTGGATCTAGTGCTATCAATCTGGCTCGATCGGAAACAAGGTTCTTCAGGTCGGAGAATACCATCTTGGTCGGGATAGAGGTCGACCTCGAGCAGAGGTACTTCCTCAGATAAAGCATGCGAAATATCCCTCATCACCGACCTACCTCTACCTGATTGTGAAAAATTGCAAAGTAAAAAAGGTAAAGAGATCGATATGAGCGTTCAACCCCCAAATCATGAACATGTGACGTTAGTTCCAGGCTCTCCAGAGAAGTTCACCAGGATCGGGACCGAACTGAGTCAAGGGATGGAAACTATGCTGATCGAGTTCTTAAGAAACAATGCCGATGTCTTTGCATGGAGCTCTGATGACATCGTGGGGATCGACCCAAGGGTGATTACTCATTCACTGAATATCGATCCAAAGCAAAGCCAGTTAGGCAAAAGAAGAGGAATCATGGTCGGGAAAAGGATAAAATCATTAACGCCGAGGTCGATAGATTGTTAGCAGCTGGGCAGATCAAGGAAATAACATTTACGGAGTGGCTCTGCAATGTTGTGTTGGTTTCAAAGGGAGAAAAGGTGGACAACAAGTGGAGAATGTGTAATGACTTTACAGACTTGAACAAGTTATGTCCGAGAGATCCCTATCCCTTACCGCAGATCGATATGCTGGTCGATTCAACCGCCGGTTTCATCTTCTTCAGCATGATGGATGCCTTCCAAGGATTTTATCAGATTTTTATGAATGAAAGGGATCAGGACAAAACCGCCTTCATTACCGAACGCGGAGTGTACTGCTTCATAGTGATGCCTTTTGGACTGCGGAATGCTGGAGCAACTTATCAAAGGCTCGTGAACATGATGTTCAAGGATTTAATTGGTGAAATAATGGAAGTTTATGTAGATGATATGCTCGTGAAGAGCATGACCGAGGAAGACCATATAAAGCACCTCGACAAATGTTTTGCGATTTTGAGGAAGTACAGAATGAAACTAAATCCAGCAAAATGCACTTTCGGGGTGAGATCGGGAAAATTTCTCGGCTACTTGGTCCACGAGCATGGCATCGAGGCGAACCCAGAGAAAATCAGAGCTATTGCCGAGCTAAAACCGCCAACGAAGCTATCTGAAGTGCAGAGTTTGATCGAAAAAATAATATCGTTGAACATATTTATATCCCGCTCAGCGGACAAAAGTTTGCCTTTCTTCATGTTGTTGAGGAAATAAAAAAGCTTCGAGTGGAATGAGGAGTGCGATAAAGCTTTTGAAGAACTTAAGAAGTACTTAGTCTCACCACCAATGTTAGCAAAGCCGGTCGAAGGGGAGCCTTTGTATTTATACATAGCAGTGTCGGCTGATGCCATAAGCTCAGTTTTGGTGAGAGTTCAGGATTCCGATCACAAGCCGGTATATTATCTGAGTAAGTTGCTTCAAGACGCGGAGAAGAATTATTTGGAGATCGAGAAATTCGCACTTGCTCTGGTTATTGCCGCACGGAAATTAAGGCCTTATTTTCAGGCTTATAAGATTATTGTTTTGACAAACCAGCCTCTAAGGCAAGTTCTGTCAAAACCAGAGACGTCCGGAAGATTGATTAAATGGGCAGTAGAACTTGGACAGTTCGAAATCGAGTACCAACCTCGAACAACGATCAAGGCCCAGGTCCTGGCCGATTTCATTGCAGAATCAACGGGAGCCAGTTCGGAAAAACAACAAGTTCCCGAGGTTAACCTGGTGGTAGATGTTCAGGAGAAAGTTTGGGTGATGCATGTCGATGGGTCGTCGACTAGAGAAGGTGGTGGGGCCGGAATTCACTTTCAGGGTCCCGAGGGGGAGGACCTCAGTTATGCAATTACTCTAGATTTTGTGGTAACAAACAATGAAGCAGAATACGAGGCCCTAATTGCTGGATTAGAAATGACAATTAAAGCAAGTATAAAGTCTCTTACCGTGCTGACCGACTCCGAACTGATACATAGGCAAGTGAAGGGGGTCTATGATGCAAAAGAGTTCAACATGATAAGTTCGACATCCAAGCTATCCCTCGAGAAGAAAACTCTTGGGCGGATTTGCTCTCAAAATTTACGGGATCGACGGATGGACGAAAGGAGAGAGTAATAACTTGGTTGATGTCCAACGCTCCAGCTATAGATTTGAACGTAGCCCCGAGCTCGGAAATCATGGAGATAGAAACTCAAGGGCCTTCCTGGATGGAACCCTTAAAAACTTATCTAAGAAATGGTACCTTACCAGAGGAAGCGAATGAAGCACGACGAATTAAATATCGAGCTCCAATGTACGTTTTGATCGAGGACCAGCTTTATAAGAGATCTAGTTCAGGAATTCTGTTGAAGTGTATTCCGGAGAGCCAATTTGATCTTATCCTGAAGGAAATTCATGAAAGTGAGGCTGGAACCCACTGCGGTGCAAGAGCATTAGCTTTGAAGTGCTCGAGGTCTGGATATTATTGGCCCACTTTGATTTCGGATGCCATCGATTATGTCAAGAAGTGCCATCATTGCCAAATTTATTCAAATTTGATTCATCAGCCCGCTGAACAGCTGCACTCTATTCCGATCTGCTGGCCATTCGATAAATGGGGGATCGATATCGTGGGACCTTTCCCAACAGGCAGATCGAGAAAAAACTATGTCCTGGTTGCTGTTGAATACTTCAGTAAATTGGTTGAATGTATCGCACTAACCAAGATTACTCAGTTTCAGGTTATAAATTTTCTCTGGAAGAATATTGTTTGCAGGTTCGGGATACCGAGGATCTTGATCTCCGACAACAGAACTCAGTTTGCGGGAAAGCAGATTTTGGAATGGTGCAAAAAATTTGGAATCCAGCAGAATTTTACCTCGGTCGGACATCCCCAAGCAAACGGGCAGACCGAAGTCACTAACAGGGAAATTGTCCGATCACTTGAAAAGCGTTTGGCCGAGGCAAAGGGAAAATGGTTAGACGAGCTTCCTGGAGTAATTTGGGTGAATAGAACCTCAGTAAAATCAGCTACGAGAGAGACTCCTTTCTCATTGGTGTACGGTTCGGAGGCTGTTATCCCGATCGAAACCTTGGTGCCATCACCAAGGGTTGAATCTTATGATCCCGAGCAGAACCAGTTATTAAGAGAGATGGACGTCGACCACGCAGATGGCAAGCGTGACCGAGCATGCATAAAAATCCAAGCCACCAAATCCAACATGGAAAGAGCTTATGACAAAAAAGTCAGAATAAGAACATTTAAAGTTGGGGATTTGGTCCTAAAAAAGGTGGAGGTATCAAAGCACGTCGAAAAGCTTCAACCAAACTGGGATGGCCCTTATGTCGTGCAGGAGGTCGAAACGAAGGGATCATATAAAATTGCTCACCTTAACGGTGAAACTTTGCCAAGAGCCTGGAATGCAGTTAACCTGAGGAAGTACTATGGAAGATAGTTGTAACCATTTTATTT
Source organism: Penstemon newberryi var. newberryi (assembly GCA_030819805.1). Taxonomy (NCBI): domain Eukaryota; kingdom Viridiplantae; phylum Streptophyta; class Magnoliopsida; order Lamiales; family Plantaginaceae; genus Penstemon; species Penstemon newberryi. The sequence continues at coordinate 21,387,913 of JAUALY010000005.1, read as the reverse complement.
TTCTTGTAATTTCTTGTTTTTGCAGCTCTGTTTTATTTCAAGTGTAAGCACAATCAATGAATTCATCTTTTAAGCTCAAACTGTATTCCGAGTACCATGATGAAGAAAGAGCAAAATGTCTCGACTGAGGGTGAAAGCTGTTGCTATGCCCCTCAGATCGGTTAAAGACGCTCATTTGTAAAAAAAAAAAAAAAAAAAAAAGGAGAAAACAACAAAATGTCTCGACTGAGGGTGCTCGATAAAGACTTGCTAAAAAACAGCAAAATGTCTCGACTGAGGGTGAAAGCTGTTGCTATGCCCCTCAGCTCGATAAAGACTTGCTAAAAAACAGCAAAATGTCTCGACTGAGGTGAAAGCTGTTGCTATGCCCCTCAGCTCGATAAAGACTTGCTAAAAAACAGCAAAATGTCTCGACTGAGGGTGAAAGCTGTTGCTATGCCCCTCAGCTCGATAAAGACTTGCTAAAAAATAGCAAAATTTCTCGACTGAGGGTGAAAGATGTTGTTATGCCCCTCAGCTCGATAAAGACTTGCTAAAAAACAGCAAAATGTCTCAACTGAGGGTCAAAGCTGTTGCTATGCCCCTCAGCTCGATAAAGACTTGTTAAAAAACAGCAAAATGTCTCGACTGAGGGTGAAAGCTGTTGTTATGCCCCTCAGCTCGATAAAGACTTGCTCAAAAACAGGAAAATGTCTCGACTGAGGGTGAAAGTTATTGCTATGCCCCTCAGCTCGATAAAGACTTGCTAGAAAACAGGAAAATGTCTCGACTGGGGGTGAAAGTTGTTGTTATGCCCCTCAGCTCGATAAAGACTTGCTAAAAAACAGCAAAATGTCTCGACTGAGGGTGAAAGTTGTTGCTATGCCCCTCAGCTCGATAAAGACTTGTTAAAAAACAGCAAAATGTCTCGATTGAGGGTGAAAGCTGTTGCTATGCCCCTCAGCTCGATAAAGACTTGCTCAAAAACAGCAAAATGTCTAAACAGCAAAATGTCTCGACTGAGGGTGAAAGTTATTGCTATGCCCCTCAGCTCGATAAAGACTTGCTAGAAAACAGGAAAATGTCTCGACTGGGGGTGAAAGCTGTTGCTATGCCCCTCAGTTCGATAAAGACTTGAAGGGCTTAAATAATAAAGTTGTCAAATGATTTATTGTTGGATAAAATCGACTGCTGCTCGAAATAATATAATGAAGTAGCCCTGCTCGAAATTTGAAGATTTTTGAAGACTTCATATTCTTTGGAAATTCCTTCTCAACTTGGAATTATTATTTTCCTAAGTTCAATTATGCTCGAAGTAAACTTCTCGGATTTCAGCTATTATTCATTTGGATGCTTATCGGATAATCTATCCGAGATGATTTTGTCGATCGATGAATATTCCAATTATGGGTTAAACTTCGCGTTCAGATTTTTAAAGTTTCATCGGATTATTAGTTCGTCATCGAGTTGGATGTTGCGAGCAAAATTAATAACAAAGACGATGGAAAAGAAAGATAGATTGCATGCATTCTATTTGAAACATAAAGGTCTTATTATTTATAAGTTCCGAGCAAGATACAAGAGATCAGTGAAATACAAAAACTACAACTTTATTGATATTCATCGAACATATTACAAAGTTATTGAGTATGTTTACAAATAAAGTCCTAATACAACTACTGTGCCCTATTCTATGGTCTTCGAGCATCCTTCAGTGTTGTCGACCAGGAGTACTGTCAAGCATCCGATGAGTGCACCACAGTTTGTGTGACAAATCGGTTGTCCGGTAGACTTGTAAAGTGATCGAGCTGTATATGTTTATCGTCTGATGATATCTGGTTTTGAAATTAGACAATATGGATCGCAGATTACTTTTTCTGATCTCCATACAGTCCCCAGCATTCTTGCTACCAGCCGAGCCCGATCACTTCCCCGAGCTGGCGTCTAAGTTGAAATTTCTCATTTTAAGATCCGAAATTTCAACCTAGAGCGGCCGGTCATCATTTTATGGTCCGAAAGCTCGACCCAAAGTTACCATTCTTCAAGAAAGAAAGGAAGAAATTGGTACTCGAGGTCAAACTTCCTTTTTAATTATCTGACCAGCTTTCCGCCCTCGGAGATACTCCTCGGAATCCGCAATGCTAACCCTGCCCAAAATACCCGAGCAAGGGTCAGGCACTTATTGGTATCCCGAGGGGAGATCCCGTTTTTAGGGATCGGAGACCCATCGATCATCGAAGGACCCCTTTTTTCCGATTCCACCCATACCAAAGAAATATGTATTTTGTTTGTGAGATCGGAAGTATGTTCGAAGCCAAATCTCGAAGGCTTGAACAGGAAGAAGGAAAGAACCGAGCTTGGTCCTCGGAGGAAACATTTTAACAGAGTGAAGTAAAAAATTTCAGCTAAGTAAAGGGCCCTTTATATACTAAGAGAAAGTTAAGATCGACGGTCATTATCTCGCGAAACCAACGGCCCAGATTAATGCATTTATCACGGGTGACTGTTCCGCTTCCCGAGGGATAGGTACTGTTTGGTCAGAATTTCCTTGGAACGTTTCTGAAAATAGGGGAATACTCTGACTCGGTCAGAAGTATGGTGCAGAAAACTTTCAGTTTTTACTACCAGGTCGGAATTTCGATCAATTGCAGCTCGAGTATTATTTATTTCACGGGGAAAACAACTTGAATTTGAAGAGGTTCGGAGTAAATATGTTAACAACGTTATTTAAAAGGAAGAGGGTTTATTATTCCGAAGCAACCAAAATTACAGGAAAGGAAAACATAAAATTACAACATTTGATCGAGCAGAAAAGAATAAAATTACAAGCAAAGGAAAAAGTCTCTAAATCAGCTTGTTCTTAGACAAGATTTTGCGGAGCTCAACGCTGCGGGCCTCGTACCCCGCATCATAACCTTTCTTGACGCCTCTTGCTCCCGCAGCTCGGCATTTTTCTTCTCCTGCTCGACAATGGACTTCAGCCTGTCCAGCTCTTTGCTCAACTCCTCGTGGATTTGGCTCTCTTTCTGCCTCACAACTTTCTCCGTCTCAGAAGCAAGTTTCAGCTCGATGGCTCTAGCTTCATCAAGGGATTTCGCCAGCGCGACCTTCTTTTCCTCCAACTCGAGGACCGTCGCGGCGCGCTGCTCGGCTTCTTGCTCGACCTGCAACCCGAGGTGGAAAAGGTGCTTCCCAACCTACATGGAATCACTGAAGAGGTTAAAAAAAAAAAAAATATAAGACTCACTTGGGTAAGCAGATATGAGCTCGATTGCACTATTTCCCGAGCGCTTTTCCCTCTCAACCGCTCCTGCTCGGCCAACTGAATACTGCTCAGAGTAATGTCCCAACTGCTCGGGGCAACCCCTCCAGCCACTGCCTTACTTTTCACCTCCTCAAAAATGGCACTAAGTGTGCGAATAACGTCGGAGACAGAGCTGTTGACCTCGGGATTCTTACCCGACGGAGGAGACTTCTTCTGATCGACAGAAGGGTCATTTATTTTGACCTTTTTATTCGGAGGCTCGATTACAACGCTTTTAGTAGCCTCCAGAGCCAAAATACTTCCACCCAATGCTTTATTTTCCCCAGTCATTTGGATTAAGGCTGGGGTTGGAATCGGATCATCTACGTGCGGCCTTTTGTTCGAAGCAAGCTCAGAGCCACCAGATATGACTTGCTTGCTGGGGTTGACGACCTGCGTTTTCCCTTGCCCCTCAGAGCTGTTCTTCGACCTGGAGGGGGAGTCCGCGATTTGTATAACCGGCCCTTTCTCGGACCGAGCGGGTGAGGAGTTCGGCGTAGGGTCGATCTTGGTTTTGCCAAGGTCACCCTTAGGAGCCTCTGATCGTTTGGACCCCGGATTCGAGGGAGAATAGATCTTATTTGCCACGATCGGCCTTAGAAACTTTTGATGCCTCTGTAGAGGACTTAGAATCTCTGGTTTTGGACTTAGGAGCTTTTTCTTTCTTGGTTTTGAACATTTGACTTGGGTCAAGTTTGGAATTCACTAACCCCTCCATGATCGGATTTTTAGTAAAAAGAAAGGCTCGATTTATTTTATCGATCTAAGAGCTCCGACGTGCGAAGTTTTGATTTCAATGATACAAATCTCAAGTCTTCTCCCCTATTTATAAGAAAGAGAAACGTTGCCTATTGGGGACCCAACAGTCGCGAATTTCAAGTTTTTCCATGCTATATTACGAAGATCGATCGTCTTAATATCTTACCTACTAAGGAAGTCTACTTTAACTGGTGTTGCATAACTCGATATCGACGTTATTTTTCGAGCACCTTACATGTTACAAAGATTATTGTCTAGTTGAGTTGTATTATAAATTCTGACAAACTTTAAGCATCTGGACTTGGTAAATATTGTAACAAAGAAAGGAGATTTTATAGATGGTCGAGAAGATTACATTACAGATGAAGGAAAACCCTATAATCTATTACAAGAAATCCTTCTAAGGGTTTTGTTCCTCCTCATTGCCCTCACTCTCGGAATCGTCTTCGACGTCAACCTTTTCGTCCCCAGAGGCCTCTCGGTCATCCCTGTCTTCAGAAGTATCTTGATCTTCCTCGTCTCCAGAACTATCTTGGCCGTCTTCATCCCCAGAACTAATCCAACTTGAGCTCGAGCTGCACGTTTCCAATTCCAGCATGTCGGGATTAGGCATTGGAACTCCGAACTCTCTCACGAAAGGAGCGAACTCGTGTGTTTCCCAATATGTGGAGCTCGAGGATGAAACTCGATAGTTTTCTCCGTCCATATTCTTGAAGATGTCCATGTGCTTCAAGTACTCATCTATGTTGTTAGGGATGACCTTCGCAGAGATCAACTGTCGAACGCCTTTGTAAAAGGTAGTCTGAAGAATTTCACCGACCCTTTTTCGAGCTATGGCGTTGTTGGTATAATTTAGAGAAGGTTTTGAAGATGACAAAAAGGGTATAATAGTCAAGAAGGCTAACTTAGAAGTCATCAACTAAGAACTAAACAGCTTAGTGAAACCTATCTCATGGTCTGGAAGCTAAGTGACCGAATCAGCGAAGTGGAATATCAGATGGGTGTTATCAGCCGAGTCAAGATAAGATGTGTTCATTCTTGAATCAGCCGAGAAGCCATCAGCCGAGTGATCATCAGCAGAGTATTTCCACCAGCAGAGTGAAGACGGTCAGGAAGCCCAACGGGAACCAGCTGTGAGCTGAGAGCATTAAATGCGACTGACATAAAGTAGACATCCGTACAGCAGAGTGTACAGAGCAACAGTTGCAGGGAGCCGTTCCGCGTGTCAGGACCAGAACTCGAGGACTGTAGCTTTCTGTCAACCTTCAACGGACAGAAAATTCAAATCCGAGGAGTATAAATAGAAGACATAACTGAAGATCTTAAGTGTGCTTGCATAAATCAAGATCATATCATAAGAGCAAGATCCATCAGTTGAGTCGTCTGATCGTAAGCGAAGTCATGTGTTGACGAAGCTGTTTGTTGAAGAACAGAGATCAAACGTTGTCTGTCTACGTGACTTTCAACTGAGAATAGAAGGAGTGTATATCCATCTTTGTGAGTGATATAACTTCTTAGTATAGGTTTTCTGAGTGATCTCTTATACTGAAAATAGCGTGAGGAGTGTAGATCCGTCTAAGTGAGTGATCTAGCTTCAGAGTGTAGGATTTATGTGTGATTTCTTACAGCGCACTTGTGGCTTTTCATTTGTTGATCTGCGCAAGCATTGTATACTTGATTACTTTGTGTTTTCTAGTATAACCCAAGATCTGTGTGACTTGGAAGAGTGGACTAAAGGATTTTTATCCATATAACCACTATAAAAATCCTGTGTGTTTGATTTTTATACGATTTGACCAAGAGATTTTAAAAGGAGTTGTAAAAACTGGGGATAAAATCTTTTGAGTGAGAAAACTTAAAGAGGAACAGCTTGGTGAAAAACACTTTGAATATCCGCTGCCAACTAGTTTCTAAAACTCTGATTTAACATCTGAAATCAGCTGAGTGAAAATCAGATGAGTGGTCAACTCTGCTGTTCAAAGCTTTGTGCGCGATCAGCTTAGTAGTCTTACAAATTTCGATCAGCTTAGTCTGCTGATTTGTAAAGTTAGAGAAAAAGTTTTTAAGTTTGAGAGGTCTATTCACCCCCCCCCCCCCCCTCTAGACCTCATTGACCACTTTTGGGACCAACAAGTGGTATCAGAGCAGATTGGTTCATTTGAATCAGTTGCCTGATCAACGAACTTGATCCTTAGTGTGTTTTTCAAATTTTTCAAAAAGAGAGTATATTTTGAAAATCAAAAACTTTTTGAAAAATGGATGCCGTAAGCCATGTTCCTCACATCGGCCATATGGACTTTGAAAACTGGAAAATCAGAATGGAAATCTTCCTTGCTGCTTATAATGATGACATGTTTACATGTATTACAAAAGGACCATTCAGATTCCAGAAGACTGTGAAGGTTGCTGGCCAACCATATCTGATAGTTGACAAAGAGCTGGATGAGCTGACATCTAAAGAAAACAAATTAGTAAATCTTGATAAAAAGGCGAAGTTCATCATGTTCAGAGCTGTAGACGAAGACAATTTCCAGAAGATCAAGCATCTCAAAACTGCCAAAGAGATGTGGGATAAAGTCTGCGAGCTAAGCGAAGGAAACAACGCTATCAAAGAACACAAGCTCAGTGTGGCTCTTGAGGAGTTTGAAAATTTCAAAATGAAGTCTGGTGAAACGATTGATCAGATGGATATCAGATTTACCAAAGCTCTGAATGAAGTTCTAAGGTTTGGTAAAGAATTTTCGAACAAGGAGATCACAGCAAAGGTTCTCAAGGCCTTGCCACCTAAATTCAACATGAAGGTGACAGCCATGGAAGAATCAAGGGATTTAGAGAAGATTTCTCTTTCCGAACTGTTCTCATCTCTCAAAGCATATGAGTATCAAATGCCAAGATTGGGATTAGAAGTGTCAACCAGTTCAGACCCTACTGCTGCTCTAATGGCGTCAGACAAGTCAAGAAAATCAGCAGACAAGTCAAAACAGAAGACTGTGCTGAGTTCAGAAAAGGGATACACTGTTGACGACGTTACCCTGCTGCTAAATGATTTTAAGAAGTTCTACAAGAAGAAAATGAAATCAAAATATAAAAATGCTACTTCATCTTCTTCTGATCATTTTCAGGAAAACAGGGATTCCTCCAAAGCAAAACTTAAAGACAGCGACGAAGAGGAGTATGGACTCTTAATCAAAGACCATCCAACCTCATCATCTGAGAAGTTTGCTAAAAAGGAAAAGCGTGCCAAGAAGGAGCGTAAGCTTAGTAAGAGCAAAACAAAGTTAGCTGATGCAGCAAAGCTAATAAACTCCTGCACATCTTATTCAGATCGTCAGTCGTCTGATTAAGAATTTGAAGAAGTACCTGAGACCCTATGCTTAACTGCCATAGAATTTAATGATTCTGAAAATTGGGGTAACTTCTACTGATTAATGTAATGAACTATTTGAATCGATTGAATAAATGCTGAATTTCAAATTCAAATATTGTTTGTGCATTTGCCAAGCTTAATGAAGAGATGACTCTGCTGAAAAGAGCAAATCAGATCACTGAAACTTCAGGTTGAAAAACCTCAAGAATCAGCTGACTTTCAAAAAGCTTGAGCATGAGAATGAAACTCTAAAGGCTGAGTCTGCAATTTGTTTTGAAAATATAAATGAACTTAACAGAAGTAATTGCATCATTCTCTAAATAAAAATAAATCAGAGACTTGAGAGAGGAAGTCTACTGATGCTCAATAGGTTAGAAAACCTAGTAAGCTACCTAAGACTAATCAGACTACTAAAACCCATCAGCCGAGTAAGCTGAAATAGGCTGCTGATTGGAGTAAATTTAAAGTGATATCAAGTCTGCTAAATCTAAGGAGAGTTATTAAATAACTCAGGTAAGAAATTGTGGCTAAAAATGAATTATCTGGCAAAGAATTTGAATCACATTATGATAAGTGTTATTATGACATGCCTTATGTTTATTCATATTATCATGCTGATCATGGTCACTGTGCTGAGTGCCATCCTCGTTTCATTATGCATGCTTATCACATGTTTCATGCATCTTACCTTGCTTATGAGCATTGTTTTAATCATGACCTACAAGTACCAACAAGTGGTATCATCATGATAAAACATAAGTCACTAGATCATCACATGTTAAAAGTTATACTAACCATGATGGACCCAATAAACAAGGGGTACCAAAAATTGTCATCTGTTTTACAGGTGAAGTACATGTGAGATGACAAAGATGAGTTGACTGCCTTGCAAATTTCATCAAGTTCAACAAGTGGTCTTACCAGCTAGCATGTACCAATAAGTGTTATCAAATCAGTGGTATCAACAACTGGTATAATTCAAGTGGTAGACTCTACATCTGGAGATTTCAAGGAACGCAAGATTGTTGAAAAGTTGAAGAATAACAAGTGGTTTCAGAGACCAAGTGGTATTAGAGACCAACAACTGATTGCAACAAGTGGTATCACCATTCAAATGGTATCAGTCAACCATGTGACAAAAGAAATTGGATTGTTGATTTTGGATTCGTAAGTTGAGGGGGAACTTATCAGAATACTAACCCAGAACAGCTTACTGGAATTCAACGGCTGAGTGTCTTTGAAGAGAAATTTTCATCAGACTACTTGACCACGGATTCTTGAACTCAGGGGGAACGTGTACCACGAGCGGTACTCCTGATCAGAGAGGAAGTTTTCAATAAGTCAAAATGAAGCTATCAGAAGACTGTTTCTCATCAGTCGACTAGAACTCAACAGCCGAGTGATATTCAAGAATGTATTCTAGCAAGTGGTATCAGACCACAAATGGAATCAGACCACCAAGTAGTATCAGACTACAAGTGTTATCACCTCAACAAGTGGTATCAACTGACTAATATGATATCAACAAGAGGTAAAAATTCTTGAAGTTAGGGGGAATTTTCTAGCTGGAGTGATAAACAGCAACGAAGACTACCTCGATCAACCAAGTACTTACCTACCGGTCTTCAGCATACTAAGTTTGCAATCTTCATCAAAGGAAAAGGGATTAAAAGAAGAAAAAGGGGAAGATAAAGATGCAACTTAAGTTTTGGTGTTGATGACAAAAAGGGGGAAGATTAAAGGATGCAACTAAGAACCCTTTAAACAGAAGATCAGAAAGGGGGGAAAAAGAACCAACTATTGGTACTTTTTTTAAAAGTTGTATCAGAACAATAATTTCCATCTCAGAGTATGAAGACTAAATCAGAAACTTAGATGTGTTCTTAGTTGAAGGTTTTGTCATCATCAAAAAGGGGGAAATTGTTGGTATAATTTAGAGAAGGTTTTGAAGATGACAAAAAGGGTATAATAGTCAAGAAGGCTAACTTAGAAGTCATCAACTAAGAACTAAACAGCTTAGTGAAACCTATCTCATGGTCTGGAAGCTAAGTGACCGAATCAGCGAAGTGGAATATCAGATGGGTGTTATCAGCCGAGTCAAGATAAGATGTGTTCATTCTTGAATCAGCCGAGAAGCCATCAGCCGAGTGATCAGCAGAGTGATCATCAGCAGAGTATTTCCACCAGCAGAGTGAAGACGGTCAGGAAGCCCAACGGGAACCAGCTGTGAGCTGAGAGCATTAAATGCGACTGACATAAAGTAGACATCCGTACAGCAGAGTGTACAGAGCAACAGTTGCAGGGAGCCGTTCCGCGTGTCAGGACCATAACTCGAGGACTGTAGCTTTCTGTCAACCTTCAACGGACAGAAAATTCAAATCCGAGGAGTATAAATAGAAGACATAACTGAAGATCTTAAGTGTGCTTGCATAAATCAAGATCATATCATAAGAGCAAGATCCATCAGTTGAGTCGTCTGATCGTAAGCGAAGTCATGTGTTGACGAAGCTGTTTGTTGAAGAACAGAGATCAAACGTTGTCTGTCTACGTGACTTTCAACTGAGAATAGAAGGAGTGTATATCCATCTTTGTGAGTGATATAACTTCTTAGTATAGGTTTTCTGAGTGATCTCTTATACTGAAAATAGCGTGAGGAGTGTAGATCCGTCTAAGTGAGTGATCTAGCTTCAGAGTGTAGGATTTATGTGTGATTTCTTACAGCGCACTTGTGGCTTTTCATTTGTTGATCAGCGCAAGCATTGTATACTTGATTACTTTGTGTTTTCTAGTATAACCCAAGATCTGTGTGACTTGGAAGAGTGGACTAAAGGATTTTTATCCATATAACCACTATAAAAATCCTGTGTGTTTGATTTACTGTTTGCTTAACTTATTTATTTTTGAAAGAACTCAAACATACGATTTGACCAAGAGATTTTAAAAGGAGTTGTAAAAACTGGGGATAAAACTTTTTCTAGGATAAGTAAACTACTTGTGAAAAACACTTGATAAATCCGCTGCAAGATAGTTAATTTTGAAACTCTGATTTTGATAAAATCAGCTAAGTAAAATCAGAAGAGTGGTCAACTCTGCTGTTCAAAGCTTTGTGCAAGATCAGCTTAGTCTGCTTACAATTCTTGATCAGCTTAGTCTGCTGACAGAAAAGTTAGAGATTTTTAAAAGGCAAATTTTTAAAGAGGTTTATTCACCCCCCCCCCCCCCCCCTCTAAACCTCATCTGACCACTTGGGACCAACAAGTGGTATCAGAGCAGATTGGTTCATTTGAATCAGTTGTCTGATCAACGAACTTGATCCTTAGTGTGTTTTTCAAATTTTTCAAAAAGAGAGTATATTTTGAAAATCAAAAACTTTTTGAAAAATGGATGCCGTAAGCCATGTTCCTCACATCGGCCATATGGACTTTGAAAACTGGAAAATCAGAATGGAAATCTTCCTTGCTGCTTATAATGATGACATGTTTACATGTATTACAAAAGGACCATTCAGATTCCAGAAGACTGTGAAGGTTGCTGGCCAACCATATCTGATAGTTGACAAAGAGCTGGATGAGCTGACATCTAAAGAAAACAAATTAGTAAATCTTGATAAAAAGGCGAAGTTCATCATGTTCAGAGCTGTAGACGAAGACAATTTCCAGAAGATCAAGCATCTCAAAACTGCCAAAGAGATGTGGGATAAAGTCTGCGAGCTAAGCGAAGGAAACAACGCTATCAAAGAACACAAGCTCAGTGTGGCTCTTGAGGAGTTTGAAAATTTCAAAATGAAGTCTGGTGAAACGATTGATCAGATGGATATCAGATTTACCAAAGCTCTGAATGAAGTTCTAAGGTTTGGTAAAGAATTTTCGAACAAGGAGATCACAGCAAAGGTTCTCAAGGCCTTGCCACCTAAATTCAACATGAAGGTGACAGCCATGGAAGAATCAAGGGATTTAGAGAAGATTTCTCTTTCCGAACTGTTCTCATCTCTCAAAGCATATGAGTATCAAATGCCAAGATTGGGATTAGAAGTGTCAACCAGTTCAGACCCTACTGCTGCTCTAATGGCGTCAGACAAGTCAAGAAAATCAGCAGACAAGTCAAAACAGAAGACTGTGCTGAGTTCAGAAAAGGGATACACTGTTGACGACGTTACCCTGCTGCTAAATGATTTTAAGAAGTTCTACAAGAAGAAAATGAAATCAAAATATAAAAATGCTACTTCATCTTCTTCTGATCATTTTCAGGAAAACAGGGATTCCTCCAAAGCAAAACTTAAAGACAGCGACGAAGAGGAGTATGGACTCTTAATCAAAGACCATCCAACCTCATCATCTGAGAAGTTTGCTAAAAAGGAAAAGCGTGCCAAGAAGGAGCGTAAGCTTAGTAAGAGCAAAACAAAGTTAGCTGATGCAGCAAAGCTAATAAACTCCTGCACATCTTATTCAGACCGTCAGTCGTCTGATTAAGAATTTGAAGAAGTACCTGAGACCCTATGCTTAACTGCCATAGAATTTAATGATTCTGAAAATTGGGGTAACTTCTACTGATTAATGTAATGAACTATTTGAATCGATTGAATAAATGCTGAATTTCAAATTCAAATATTGTTTGTGCATTTGCCAAGCTTAATGAAGAGATGACTCTGCTGAAAAGAGCAAATCAGATCACTGAAACTTCAGGTTGAAAAACCTCAAGAATCAGCTGACTTTCAAAAAGCTTGAGCATGAGAATGAAACTCTAAAGGCTGAGTCTGCAATTTGTTTTGAAAATATAAATGAACTTAACAGAAGTAATTGCATCATTCTCCAAATAAAAATAAATCAGAGACTTGAGAGAGGAAGTCTACTGATGCTCAATAGGTTAGAAAACCTAGTAAGCTACCTAAGACTAATCAGACTACTAAAACCCATCAGCCGAGTAAGCTGAAATAGGCTGCTGATTGGAGTAAATTTAAAGTGATATCAAGTCTGCTAAATCTAAGGAGAGTTATTAAATAACTCAGGTAAGAAATTGAGGCTAAAAATGAATTATCTGGCAAAGAATTTGAATCACATTATGATAAGTGTTATTATGACATGCCTTATGTTTATTCATATTATCATGCTGATCATGTTCACTGTGCTGAGTGCCATCCTCGTTTCATTATGCATGCTTATCACATGTTTCATGCATCTTACCTTGCTTATGAGCATTGTTTTAATCATGACCTACAAGTACCAACAAGTGGTATCATCATGATAAAACATAAGTCACTAGATCATCACATGTTAAAGGTTATACTAACCATGATGGACCCAATAAACAAGGGGTACCAAAAATTGTCATCTGTTTTACAGGTGAAGTACATGTGAGATGACAAAGATGAGTTGACTGGCTTGCAAATTTCATCAAGTTCAACAGGTGGTCTTACCAGCTAGCATGTACCAACAAGTGTTATCAAATCAGTGGTATCAACAACTGGTATAATTCAAGTGGTAGACTCTACATCTGGAGATTTCAAGGAACGCAAGATTGTTGAAAAGTTGAAGAATAACAAGTGGTTTCAGAGACCAAGTGGTATTAGAGACCAACAACTGATTGCAACAAGTGGTATCACCATTCAAATGGTATCAGTCAACCATGTGACAAAAGAAATTGGATTGTTGATTTTGGATTCGTAAGTTGAGGGGGAACTTATCAGAATACTAACCCAGAACAGCTTACTGGAATTCAACGGCTGAGTGTCTTTGAAGAGAAATTTTCATCAGACTACTTGACCACGGATTCTTGAACTCAGGGGGAACGTGTACCACGAGCGGTACTCCTGATCAGAGAGGAAGTTTTCAATAAGTCAAAATGAAGCTATCAGAAGACTGTTTCTCATCAGTCGACTAGAACTCAACAGCCGAGTGATATTCAAGAATGTATTCTAGCAAGTGGTATCAGACCACAAATGGAATCAGACCACCAAGTAGTATCAGACTACAAGTGTTATCACCTCAACAAGTGGTATCAACTGACTAATATGATATCAACAAGAGGTAAAAATTCTTGAAGTTAGGGGGAATTTTCTAGCTGGAGTGATAAACAGCAACGAAGACTACCTCGATCAACCAAGTACTTACCTACCGGTCTTCAGCATACTAAGTTTGCAATCTTCATCAAAGGAAAAGGGATTAAAAGAAGAAAAAGGGGAAGATAAAGATGCAACTTAAGTTTTGGTGTTGATGACAAAAAGGGGGAAGATTAAAGGATGCAACTAAGAACCCTTTAAACAGAAGATCAGAAAGGGGGGAAAAAGAACCAACTATTGGTGTTTTTTTTAAAAGTTGTATCAGAACAATAATTTCCATCTCAGAGTATGAAGACTAAATCAGAAACTTAGATGTGTTCTTAGTTGAAGGTTTTTTCATCATCAAAAAGGGGGAAATTGTTGGTATAATTTAGAGAAGGTTTTGAAGATGACAAAAAGGGTATAATAGTCAAGAAGGCTAACTTAGAAGTCATCAACTAAGAACTAAACAGCTTAGTGAAACCTATCTCATGGTCTGGAAGCTAAGTGACCGAATCAGCGAAGTGGAATATCAGATGGGTGTTATCAGCCGAGTCAAGATAAGATGTGTTCATTCTTGAATCAGCCGAGAAGCCATCAGCCAAGTGATCAGCAGAGTGATCATCAGTAGTGTATTTCCACCAGCAGAGTGAAGACGGTCAGGAAGCCCAACGGGAACCAGCTGTGAGCTGAGAGCATTAAATGCGACTGACATAAAGTAGACATCCGTACAGCAGAGTGTACAGAGCAACAGTTGCAGGGAGCCGTTCCGCGTGTCAGGACCATAACTCGAGGACTGTAGCTTTCTGTCAACCTTCAACGGACAGAAAATTCAAATCCGAGGAGTATAAATAGAAGACATAACTGAAGATCTTAAGTGTGCTTGCATAAATCAAGATCATATCATAAGAGCAAGATCCATCAGTTGAGTCGTCTGATCGTAAGCGAAGTCATGTGTTGACGAAGCTGTTTGTTGAAGAACAGAGATCAAACGTTGTCTGTCTACGTGACTTTCAACTGAGAATAGAAGGAGTGTATATCCATCTTTGTGAGTGATATAACTTCTTAGTATAGGTTTTCTGAGTGATCTCTTATACTGAAAATAGCGTGAGGAGTGTAGATCCGTCTAAGTGAGTGATCTAGCTTCAGAGTGTAGGATTTATGTGTGATTTCTTACAGCGCACTTGTGGCTTTTCATTTGTTGATCAGCGCAAGCATTGTATACTTGATTACTTTGTGTTTTCTAGTATAACCCAAGATCTGTGTGACTTGGAAGAGTGGACTAAAGGATTTTTATCCATATAACCACTATAAAAATCCTGTGTGTTTGATTTACTGTTTGCTTAACTTATTTATTTTTGAAAGAACTCAAACATACGATTTGACCAAGAGATTTTAAAAGGAGTTGTAAAAACTGGGGATAAAACTTTTTCTAGGATAAGTAAACTACTTGTGAAAAACACTTGATAAATCCGCTGCAAGATAGTTAATTTTGAAACTCTGATTTTGATAAAATCAGCTAAGTAAAATCAGAAGAGTGGTCAACTCTGCTGTTCAAAGCTTTGTGCAAGATCAGCTTAGTCTGCTTACAATTCTTGATCAGCTTAGTCTGCTGACAGAAAAGTTAGAGATTTTTAAAAGGCAAATTTTTAAAGAGGTTTATTCACCCCCCCCCCCCCCCTCTAAACCTCATCTGACCACTTGGGACCAACAAGTGGTATCAGAGCAGATTGGTTCATTTGAATCAGTTGCCTGATCAACGAACTTGATCCTTAGTGTGTTTTTCAAATTTTTCAAAAAGAGAGTATATTTTGAAAATCAAAAACTTTTTGAAAAATGGATGCCGTAAGCCATGTTCCTCACATCGGCCATATGGACTTTGAAAACTGGAAAATCAGAATGGAAATCTTCCTTGCTGCTTATAATGATGACATGTTTACATGTATTACAAAAGGACCATTCAGATTCCAGAAGACTGTGAAGGTTGCTGGCCAACCAGATCAGATAGTTGACAAAGAGCTGGATGAGCTGACATCTAAAGAAAACAAATTAGTAAATCTTGATAAAAAGGCGAAGTTCATCATGTTCAGAGCTGTAGACGAAGACAATTTCCAGAAGATCAAGCATCTCAAAACTGCCAAAGAGATGTGGGATAAAGTCTGCGAGCTAAGCGAAGGAAACAACGCTATCAAAGAACACAAGCTCAGTGTGGCTCTTGAGGAGTTTGAAAATTTCAAAATGAAGTCTGGTGAAACGATTGATCAGATGGATATCAGATTTACCAAAGCTCTGAATGAAGTTCTAAGGTTTGGTAAAGAATTTTCGAACAAGGAGATCACAGCAAAGGTTCTCAAGGCCTTGCCACCTAAATTCAACATGAAGGTGATAGCCATGGAAGAATCAAGGGATTTAGAGAAGATTTCTCTTTCCAAACTGTTCTCATCTCTCAAAGCATATGAGTATCAAATGCCAAGATTGGGATTAGAAGTGTCAACCAGTTCAGACCCTACTGCTGCTCTAATGGCGTCAGACAAGTCAAGAAAATCAGCAGACAAGTCAAAACAGAAGACTGTGCTGAGTTCAGAAAAGGGATACACTGTTGACGACGTTACCCTGCTGCTAAATGATTTTAAGAAGTTCTACAAGAAGAAAATGAAATCAAAATATAAAAATGCTACTTCATCTTCTTCTGATCATTTTCAGGAAAACAGGGATTCCTCCAAAGCAAAACTTAAAGACAGCGACGAAGAGGAGTATGGACTCTTAATCAAAGACCATCCAACCTCATCATCTGAGAAGTTTGCTAAAAAGGAAAAGCGTGCCAAGAAGGAGCGTAAGCTTAGTAAGAGCAAAATAAAGTTAGCTGATGCAGCAAAGCTAATAAACTCCTGCACATCTTATTCAGACCGTCAGTCGTCTGATTAAGAATTTGAAGAAGTACCTGAGACCCTATGCTTAACTGCCATAGAATTTAATGATTCTGAAAATTGGGGTAACTTCTACTGATTAATGTAATGAACTATTTGAATCGATTGAATAAATGCTGAATTTCAAATTCAAATATTGTTTGTGCATTTGCCAAGCTTAATGAAGAGATGACTCTGCTGAAAAGAGCAAATCAGATCACTGAAACTTCAGGTTGAAAAACCTCAAGAATCAGCTGACTTTCAAAAAGCTTGAGCATGAGAATGAAACTCTAAAGGCTGAGTCTGCAATTTGTTTTGAAAATATAAATGAACTTAACAGAAGTAATTGCATCATTCTCTAAATAAAAATAAATCAGAGACTTGAGAGAGGAAGTCTACTGATGCTCAATAGGTTAGAAAACCTAGTAAGCTACCTAAGACTAATCAGACTACTAAAACCCATCAGCCGAGTAAGCTGAAATAGGCTGCTGATTGGAGTAAATTTAAAGTGATATCAAGTCTGCTAAATCTAAGGAGAGTTATTAAATAACTCAGGTAAGAAATTGAGGCTAAAAATGAATTATCTGGCAAAGAATTTGAATCACATTATGATAAGTGTTATTATGACATGCCTTATGTTTATTCATATTATCATGCTGATCATGTTCACTGTGCTGAGTGCCATCCTCGTTTCATTATGCATGCTTATCACATGTTTCATGCATCTTACCTTGCTTATGAGCATTGTTTTAATCATGACCTACAAGTACCAACAAGTGGTATCATCATGATAAAACATAAGTCACTAGATCATCACATGTTAAAGGTTATACTAACCATGATGGACCCAATAAACAAGGGGTACCAAAAATTGTCATCTGTTTTACAGGTGAAGTACATGTGAGATGACAAAGATGAGTTGACTGCCTTGCAAATTTCATCAAGTTCAACAAGTGGTCTTACCAGCTAGCATGTACCAACAAGTGTTATCAAATCAGTGGTATCAACAACTGGTATAATTCAAGTGGTAGACTCTACATCTGGAGATTTCAAGGAACGCAAGATTGTTGAAAAGTTGAAGAATAACAAGTGGTTTCAGAGACCAAGTGGTATTAGAGACCAACAACTGATTGCAACAAGTGGTATCACCATTCAAATGGTATCAGTCAACCATGTGACAAAAGAAATTGGATTGTTGATTTTGGATTCGTAAGTTGAGGGGGAACTTATCAGAATACTAACCCAGAACAGCTTACTGGAATTCAACGGCTGTGTGTCTTTGAAGAGAAATTTTCATCAGACTACTTGACCACGGATTCTTGAACTCAGGGGGAACGTGTACCACGAGCGGTACTCCTGATCAGAGATGAAGTTTTCAATAAGTCAAAATGAAGCTATCAGAAGACTGTTTCTCATCAGTCGACTAGAACTCAACAGCCGAGTGATATTCAAGAATGTATTCTAGCAAGTGGTATCAGACCACAAATGGAATCAGACCACCAAGTAGTATCAGACTACAAGTGTTATCACCTCAACAAGTGGTATCAACTGACTAATATGATATCAACAAGAGGTAAAAATTCTTGAAGTTAGGGGGAATTTTCTAGCTGGAGTGATAAACAGCAACGAAGACTACCTCGATCAACCAAGTACTTACCTACCGGTCTTCAGCATACTAAGTTTGCAATCTTCCTCAAAGGAAAAGGGATTAAAAGAAGAAAAAGGGGAAGATAAAGATGCAACTTAAGTTTTGGTGTTGATGACAAAAAGGGGGAAGATTAAAGGATGCAACTAAGAACCCTTTAAACAGAAGATCAGAAAGGGGGGAAAAAGAACCAACTATTGGTATTTTTTTTAAAAGTTGTATCAGAACAATAATTTCCATCTCAGAGTATGAAGACTAAATCAGAAACTTAGATGTGTTCTTAGTTGAAGGTTTTGTCATCATCAAAAAGGGGGAAATTGTTGGTATAATTTAGAGAAGGTTTTGAAGATGACAAAAAGGGTATAATAGTCAAGAAGGCTAACTTAGAAGTCATCAACTAAGAACTAAACAGCTTAGTGAAACCTATCTCATGGTCTGGAAGCTAAGTGACCGAATCAGCGAAGTGGAATATCAGATGGGTGTTATCAGCCGAGTCAAGATAAGATGTGTTCATTCTTGAATCAGCCGAGAAGCCATCAGCCGAGTGATCAGCAGAGTGATCATCAGCAGAGTATTTCCACCAGCAGAGTGAAGACGGTCAGGAAGCCCAACGGGAACCAGCTGTGAGCTGAGAGCATTAAATGCGACTGACATAAAGTAGACATCCGTACAGCAGAGTGTACAGAGCAACAGTTGCAGGGAGCCGTTCCGCGTGTCAGGACCATAACTCGAGGACTGTAGCTTTCTGTCAACCTTCAACGGACAGAAAATTCAAATCCGAGGAGTATAAATAGAAGACATATGATTTAACCAAATTTCGTCCTAGGTTAAAACTCAGTAAATTGTTTAAGATCAAGATTTTATGTAATAAGGGTTTAGTTAAAGTACTCAGGATGGGGCAATTCAAGAACAAGCGAAATAATATAATGGCGTAAAATAACAATAATATGAACGGCGAACAACTGTAGTATATTTCGTATGTAAAATTCTGGATCCTCAATACAATATAAGTTTCGCTATTTATAACCTTCCTCCTGTCCTAACTGAACTAGGAGTCCTATTTAGCCTAGGAAACCTGTATGGCCTAGGAGTATCGCAGGGCCCATTAGGTCCCCTGAAACGGACTGTTGGTCGAACGAAGTAGGTCGATCGGATATATATTTGTCTAGTCGATCTAGTCGATCTGATCTCGATGTTTTCATAGGTCGGATCGATTCTGAAACGGCTCGAACAGTATTATTCGACCATAGGTGTAAAATAGCCCTCATCAACATAACTGAAGATCTTAAGTGTGCTTGCATAAATCAAGATCATATCATAAGAGCATGATCCATCAGTTGAGTCGTCTGATCGTAAGCGAAGTCATGTGTTGACGAAGCTGTTTGTTGAAGAACAGAGATCAAACGTTGTCTGTCTACGTGACTTTCAACTGAGAATAGAAGGAGTGTATATCCATCTTTGTGAGTGATATAACTTCTTAGTATAGGTTTTCTGAGTGATCTCTTATATTGAAAATAGCGTGAGGAGTGTAGATCCGTCTAAGTGAGTGATCTAGCTTCAGAGTGTAGGATTTATGTGTGATTTCTTACAGCGCACTTGTGGCTTTTCATTTGTTGATCAGCGCAAGCATTATATACTTGATTACTTTGTGTTTTCTAGTATAACCCAAGATCTGTGTGACTTGGAAGAGTGGACTAAAGGATTTTTATCCATATAACCACTATAAAAATCCTGTGTGTTTGATTTACTGTTTGCTTAACTTATTTATTTTTGAAAGAACTCAAACATACGATTTGACCAAGAGATTTTAAAAGGAGTTGTAAAAACTGGGGATAAAATCTTTTGAGTGAGAAAACTTAAAGAGGAACAGCTTGGTGAAAAACACTTTGAATATCCGCTGCCAACTAGTTTCTAAAACTCTGATTTAACATCTGAAATCAGCTGAGTGAAAATCAGATGAGTGGTCAACTCTGCTGTTCAAAGCTTTGTGCGCGATCAGCTTAGTAGTCTTACAAATCTCGATCAGCTTAGTCTGCTGATTTGTAAAGTTAGAGAAAAAGTTTTTAAGTTTGAGAGGTCTATTCACCCCCCCCCCCCCTCTAGACCTCATTGACCACTTTTGGGACCAACAGGCGTCTAGTGCGGGTTATTCCAGAAACTCTCTTATCGAGCTTAGGCGCGAGTCTTCCTTACCACGCTGATAAGACAACTCTGAATCAGCCTTGGTCTCCGCGAGTTCTTCTTTTAGCTTCTTGACCTTTTCCTCGAGCAGGCTTTTCTCCGCGATGACTTTCACCAAGCTCTCCTCGACCGCCGGGGTATACTTAGCTCGGGAGTCTTCCAATTCTTTCTGAACGGCGCTAAGCTGATCGCGGATTTTGGATTCTTCGAAGAGAGAATTCTGGCATGCTATATGAACTCGATCGGATTCGTCTTCCAACATCGAGGTACGATTCAGCTCAGTAAGAAAGCAATCCCCGATCTGCAAAGGAATAACAGAGAACAATTAATTTTCTGTATAAAGATCTAAAAGAGTTGTAATCACAGTAAAGGATTTTTTTTTACCGTATGATACGCTCGAGAGAATCAACCTAACACGTCGAGGTCACTGTGAGCCAAAAGTTCCTCCTGATCCTCGGCGAATCTCCCCGCCATGAAGATCTTTATTGCTTTGTCGTGCTCGTTCTCCCCACTCGGGTCTCGATCGCTCCGAATTGATCCTCCCTCGGGATAACCCGCCGCTCGGTGACCTTTAAGTTGATTCTCGATAAAATTGACCATATCAGGTTTATCTCGACCCGAACGACGAGTGAGGGGTGTTCTGTGTCGACCCCACAATCCTGTCCTCCGTTTTGCTACGGGGGCCCCTTCTTGATCTTCTCGGGCTCGACGATGAAAGATCTCTTACCCTTTCAGCTTCCTCATAGTAAACATACTGTATCCCAGTCCAGATGAAGAAGAGGGACAAGCTTGGTTTAAAGGAGGGACCATTCGTATTGGCTCGGGATCCTCAGGCTCTTCTTCCGTTCTGATTTGGTCAGGATGAGAAGAACCTCCCCGAGGAGGAACTGCAGTTTGGTTGGTTTGCGCCAGGTAAGGTTTAACTTGCTTTCTCGGTTGGCCCGGCGTCTTTTTCGAGGTGGAGGTCACTGTTCTACCGACTATGGAAGCTCGGTATTGCTCTACCATGGTACCTGAAGAAAGGAAAAAATGGTTAAGGGATGAAACTTTCTAAGTAGCACTCTACTATGTTGAGAAATGACTCTCCTTCTTACTTAAAGATCGAGGATCGACGGCGTCCGCAAGTAGGTACGTCGCTTTGCTGAGCCCCGCTTTCCGAAGAACGGGCTCCAAAACAAGAAAAGCTGACTGATACGGGCCGGAATGCATCGCGGGATCGATGTCATCACGGACACTCTTCTTAAGCCGGCCTATCAGTTCGCGTTTTCCGCACACCCAGTCTCGCTAACCCTTCCATGTATGTGGGACCATCTCCGAGATCCCCTCGGAGATTGGCTCCTCGGGTCCTTTGATAAAGAAGAACCGCTTCTTCCAATCCAGAGAGTTGCTGGAGACAATAGTAGATAAGACTGAATGGTTCGAGCGTTGGGAGAAGTACACGAACCCAGCGTTGGAGGCCGAGGAATTGCTGACTTTAAAGAACTGCCAAAAATTCTGGAAGTTATCAAGTTTGCCTTTAGCCTTCATCAAGACACTAAAGGCTATTAGGTATCCGACTGAGTTGGGAAGGATCTGCGCGGGTGCTAGGGAGAATACATCTAAAACTTGCTCGAGCAACGGTGCAAAAGGGATACACAGCTCGTAAGCAAATTGCTTAGCATAGAAGGCTTGACATCCTTCTGGTGGCTGATGAGGAGGTCGGGATAACCAGCGAGTAACCCTCGGGAAGAAATTTCCCTATCTCAGCTTCAAGTTCTGCTTGGCTTTATATCGGATCGTATGCACTAGCAATCTCATCGACCCGTTTTTCAGTCTTCTGAGCTCGACCTTTAGCGGTGGTTTTCTTCGGGATGGCAGCAAGGTCGAGGATTCTCACGGTACAGCCTCTTCCAACCGTGTATCTCATTATTTCATCCTTTTCCAAAGACTGAGTCGTGCCCTCTTCACTATCAGAATCGGCGTTTCCTTCACCTTCTCCTTCATCCTCGGCGTCGGGCTCGACGTCTTGTTCTCCATCGCCATTGCCCTCAGGGTTCTGTTGACCGGACGTTCCCTCGCCGACATCCGACCCTAAGGCCCGGTCAACTTGGTCGACGATCTTATTCGCCTCGTCAGAAGAGTTTTCCGTAGCCTTGTACGTATTAATGAGGTCGTCCATTGACCCTAAGTCGGAATCTGATCTCAGAGGAATATTGGTTGGAATCTCTGGGTTTTCTGAGTTAGACATGCTATATAGAGATTATCGTGATGATCGACAAGAAATATTGCTTTTTATCGATGTGAATGCTCCGATCTGCAGTAAGTTGGGAAAATGTACTCGTCTCTTCAGGTCAACGCATATATATAAAGGTTAAAAGGGTAAATTGCAAATTAAACCCCGAGTAACCGCGACGGTTAAGTATCTACTCAGTAAATTGAAAGTTATCTTTCCATAAATAGCATTTACGGTCCTCTAAGTTTTAAAAGTTGGTATTTCAGCTCGGATAGTTAAGATTAACGTCATCGACTTCCGAAGATGTGTACTCTTTTTCCCTTCGCTCGGCTTTTGTCCCGCTGGGTTTTCCCGAGTAAGGTTTTTAACGAGGCATGTCCGACTCAAGATTGTTCAAGACTTGATCCCTGTGATTTATTTCTCCGATTCTCAAATGTTGTAATGTCATCGAGGTAAAGTAATCTGATCGAGAACTCCGCCCCCCCTGTGGTTGGAAACATTTCACCTTTCCAAGGCCCATCCAGAGGAAATATGCGCTCTTTTTCCCTAGCTCGGATTTTGTCCCACAGGGTTTTTCCGAGTAAGGTTTTTAATGAGGCATATCAAATCTCGTGCTACGATGTTGTGTTTACTTCTCCGAGCTTCAGCTTCACTTACGCTCGAGAAGTGGGGGAGTATTGATGAGGGATATTTCGCATGCGCCATTTTAGGAAATACCTCTGCTCGAGATCGACCTCAATCCCGATCAGGAAGAGTATTCTTCGACCTACAGAACGCTGTTTCCGATCAAGCCAGACTATTAGCACGAGAGCCAATATTCCGATCTGCTTTCCGACCTTCTCATTTCCTCGAAATTACTGTGGAGCCGACCCCCAGACCTGAGCAGCTGGCGAGACGTATTCCCCTTCGGAGGGTCTACCTAGCTCATCACTATTCCTATATATACGCGGCGCATTTATGACATCAGGGACGACACTATTCCCAAGATACGCTCCAGATCGGACAGAGAGCTCGGAATAGGCCTTAGCTTGTTTTTCTTTGTGTTTATCTAGCTAGTTGTACGGCATCTTGTAACGCTCGAGTAGACCTTCTTTGTAACTTATGTTTGAAACTTAATATTAATACACATCGGTTACATACTCGACTTATTTATTGTTTTGCTCGACTTTCCTTACTTGTCTCGAACGAAAAAGAGCTAAATCAACACAATAAGCCTCCACAGTCTATTGTGCCGCCCCCACTCCCTCTTCTTGGCCGATCCCTGCTTGATTTCTGCAAGGAATTTTGCGCCTCGTTTCTCCTCCTTCTTGCTTGATATATTTTAGATTTCAGTTATGAGCCTTTGGATTCAAAGGAGTGGCAATCAATCCAATTGGTGTAGATATCGCTAGAGGCACAACACTTGGGGTGCTTCTCAAAATCAAAAGTCCTGCGACTTTTAAAGAAGACCAGAGATTAACCACCACCGAACCTGTGGTGATGTAATTCGCTTAAAACTCTCTATTGTTGGTTTTATTTGTTTGCAAACCTTTTCGTATGATTAGATGAATAAGATTGTTGGATTGGGTTACTTTAAATTTTTTTACTTCCACTGTTTTAACGTACTGATGTTACATGTAATCCAACAGTGGTATCAAAGCCTAATGCGTTACTCTCATACGGAAATGTCTGAATATAATTGATTGCTTTATTTTATTGCATGCTATATGCATGTTGTTGATTCTTACTTGTTGTGGGTTATTTGGATATAATTGCGTAAACATGTTATGGGCCAAAAGTGTAATTTTTAAACTTGAGGGGTTAAATTTGCAAATAGCGATTATATGTAAATTTGGACCAGAATTGAAAATTTAGAATATTGTAATTTCTGGGCTGAATTGTAATTTTCACTATTTTGCAATTTCCAAAAGTTTTGGGTCTTTTTTGTAAATACCAAAAACTGCAGGGGCTGAATTACAAATTTGAAATTTTTCTGGAAATAAAGTGTTATTTTCGGTCCTCTGCCTATTTTGCAATTTTGGGGTTAATTTATAATTTCCAAAACTGCAGGGGTCAAAATAACATTTTCCAAAAGTTGGGGGTCAAATTGTAATTTTCAAGAGTAGAAAATTTTATTTCGTTTTTATGCATAAAATGAATTTGTTTATTTGAATATAGATTACCTATAATTAGTAGAGACTAAAGGAAGAATCTAATAATGATTTTAAAAGCGTTTAAAATAATTAAAGTATGATAAGAAACTAGTAAAAATGTTTGCTTGTTTCTTTGCTCAACGTGAACTGTTTACGTGGTTTTCGATTGAGCCGAGCCTTAACCTTAGATGTGATTGGTTTAAAATCGTTTTGAATTTTTATTGGGCTTGCGAGCCTTTATTTGGGCATTTTGTGCCAATGTAATAAATTAAGGTTTTTCTTAAATAGTTTAGGATGGAGGCCCATTACATGCAAGGAGGAAGCCCATCAAGGAATGAAGGCCAAGTATGCTTGGTTACTACGTGGGGAGTTAGTTGTATGGCCGTGGGAGTTAATTGTTTCAATAAAAGGGAGAACTTTTACGATTGAAAGTCCAACCTTCGTAGATTATAAGTATTATTCATTAACTAGTCCACTGAATGTTGTCTTCTTTTTAAATTAGATATTGAGATATCTTTATATTATCCATACTATTCATTTTATTCATTTTATCTATTATCCTCGACTTACCAAATAACTGGATTAAAAATATCGACTGGCTTAGAAACTTGAGGATTGTCCTCAATTCCGAACGTTGGAATTATGTTTTTAATGACTAATCACCTAGTGTCCTCTATTTGAAATCACTATGCCTGATGCACTTCCGAGATGAGTACTGTTGAAAGAGAAACGAATCACCTATAGTTGATGGGTTGATGGTGATCTTAAAGATCGTTGCCTCATATAAGCATCAAAATCAAACGAGCTAAAGAAGCGACATAAGAGTATGTCTAATGCTTCCGAAACAAACCTCCAGCTCAAAATGTTGTTTTGAGGCGCAGTTTCGAACTGAATGATTAGAGACTTCTAAGGAGTTGTTTAAACTCGAGAATAAGCGAATGAGCTAATGTTAAGGATCACTTTCCTTGTTTTATCAATCTGGTTGAAAACTGGATCTATTAAACGTAGGCCTACATGTGATCTCAACATTGACATCCTCCTGAATTCTCCTCCCCGCTCATTCAAATGATCACGTTTCATGAATTAACCAAAGTATTGGTAAATGACAGATAAGAACCTTATAAAAGGTATACCTATCATGATTTCTCACACTTCAAGGACTACAAAGTCGAAGAAGAGTAAAATGAAGATGAAAGTGTTCTCTTCTAAAGTGACCATAAAGGTTGTTGGAAAGAGTGATTAACTTAAGAACATCTAAGTGATCTTATCAGTTGAGTTAAATAATTAAGGATATTAAAAAGAAGGTTTTGAAGATGACAAAAAAATAAAAGGTTAAAAAGGCTAAAAAGGAAGTCATCCACTAAGAACTGAAAAGTTTAGTGAAAAACCTCTCTCACGGTCTGGAAGCTATGTGACCAAATTAGCTAAGTGGGATATGAGATCAGTAAGATCAGATTGGTTATCATCAGCCGAGTCAAGATAGATGTGTTCATTCTTGAATCAGCAGAGTAGCCATCAACAGAGTGATCATTCAGCAGAGTGATCATCAGCAGAGTAATCCCATCAGCGAAGTAAAGTCGGTCAGTAAGCTCATCAATGGTAACAAGCTGAGTGCATTAAATGCGACTGACATAAAGGAAATATCCGTACAACAGATTGTACAGATAACAGTTTGCAAAAGCTGCCGTAGAAATGAAGACCGTTGCTTAGGATTAAAGTGTAATTTCGCCTATCTTCAACGGGCAGAATTTCAAATCCAAGAGTATAAATAGATGATAAACTGAAGATTCAAGAGAGACTTGCATAATTCAAGATCACATCTTTAGAGTAAGAATCCATCAGTTGAGTCGTCTGATCATAAGCAAAGTCATCTGTTGATGAAGCTTTTTGTTGAAGAACAAGATCAAACTCTTGTATGTCTGAGTGACATTAAACTGAGAATAGAAGGAGCATATATCCATATTTGTGAGTGATATAACTTCATAGTATAGGTCTTCTGAGTGATTTCCTATATTGAGTGAGCAAGGTTAATCTTTGTGATTTTCCGAGAGTGAACAGAGAGTTCTTACTTATAGCTTATCATTTGTTGTAAAGTTTAAGTGTTCCAGTTGCTGAGTGCTTTAGAATAGGTTTTTCTAAGTGATCTACCTAAGATCTAAGTGTTCGACTTAAGGTTTGTCATTTGTTGTAAAAGCTCAAGTACTAGTTACTTTGTGTTTCTAGTGAAACCTAAATCTGTGTGATTTAGAAGAGTGGACTAAAAGACTTTGTGTCTATATAACCACTATAAAAATTCCTTGTGTGATTTACTTACTTGTCTTGCATTGCATATTTCATAATATAACTAAATACTTTAAAAGAAGAATCTTTTAAATTGAGGAATTTCTAGTCTGGTAAAACCTTTTTGAAGTTAAACTTATTTGAAAAACATACTTGATTAAATCCGCTTCATACAAGTTTAAAACCCTGAATTTATCTTAACAGACGAGTGGTCAACAATGCGGAATAAGCTAAGTGCTAAATCAGCTTAGTAGTCTCACGAGTAATATCAGCTTATTCTGCTGAAAGAAAAGTTAGAGAAAATTTTGAAAAGGTACAGAGGTCTATTCAACCCCCCCCCCCCCCCCCCCCTCCCCCTCTAGACCTCATCTGACCACTTTGGGACCAACAAAGGTAGTCGAAGCCTAAAAGTTGAATTATCCCACTGCACCTAAGAAAGACACTGATAAGTTTAACTGAGTAGAAGGTCTAATTAATTAAACAACGTTTCAGTTTCAATTAAAGAGTTAATTGAAAAGGAAATAAATCAATTAAAGAGTTAATTGATAGGAAGTGAATTGATTGAATTAAAGAATAAATTCAATTAAGAAAAAATGATGATTCAATTGAATTAACGTGTTAGTTCAATTAATACCAAGATAATAATCCACACCTATGACACACAAGGTTAGGTCACATTTCCAAGGGAAGGATTCAAAAGTTGGTGTCATCGAAGCTTCTTGACATATAGGCTTAGATGAACTATCAACATGCGAATCCTGTCTAAGGGAAAAGATGACAAAGATACCGATTTGTTGGGCATCCAGAACGTACCAAAAGAAATTTGGATTTGATCCATAAAGACGTATGTGGACCACTAAATGTTAGTGCGAGAGGAGGTTACTCATTTGGACCGTCTATGGCAGCAACATCAATCAGTTCATGTATGTCACCACACATGTGCCTCGAACATCCACTGCCCAAGTATCATTTCTTCTCTACTTTACTCCTACTCCTAATCCTAACCTACAAAACAAGGTAAAAATGTTTTAGGTACCCTTTATTGAGAGGGTCCTAGCGGATTAGTGTCACCTTTGACAACCCAAGATTTGGAAACCTTAGCCTTCTTAGGTTCAGTAGAGTTTGGTGGTGATTTCTTTACTCTTGAATCATCATAAGTTTCAGTATGTGTTGGTATTGATTGGAGAAGGTTTTGAAGATGACAAAAAGGGAAAAGGTTAAAAGGTTAAAAATAAGTCATCAACTAAGAACTGAAAAGCTTAGTGAAACCTATCTCACGGCCTGGAAGCTATGTGACCGAATCAGCGAAATGGGATATCAGATCAGTGAAGATCAGATTGGTTATCATCAGCCGACTCAAGATAGATGTGTTCCTTCTTCAGCGAAGTGATCATCAGTAGAGTGATCATCAGCAGAGTAATCCCATCATCGAAGTGAAGTCGGTCAGTAAGCTCATCAACGGTAACAAGCTGAGTGCATTAAATGCGACTTGACATAAAGTAGATATCCGTACAACAGAGTGTACAGAGAACAGTTTGCAAAAGCTACTGTCAGAAAGAAGACCGTTGCTCAGGATTAAAATGTAATTTCGCCTATCTTCAACGGGCATAATTTCAAATCCGCGAGTATAATAGACCAGGGACTGAAGATTGAAAAGAGACTTGCACAATTCAAGATCACATCTATAGAGCAAGATCCATCAATTGAGTCGTCTGATCATAAGCGAAGTCATCTGTTGACGGAGCGAATTGTTGAAGAACAAAGATCAAACGTTGTCTGTCTAAGTGACTTTCAACTGAGAATAGAAGGAGTGTATATCCATATTTGTGAAGTGATATAACTTCTTAGTGTAGGTTTTCTGAGTGATTTCCTATACTGAAAAGAGCAAGGTTAATCTGTGTGATTTTCCGAGAGTGAACAAAGAGTTCTTACTTATGGCTTATCATTTGTTGAAAAGCATAAGTGTTATAGTTGCTGAGTGCTTTAGAATATATTTTTCTAAGTGATCTACCTGAGAGCTGAGTGTTCTACTTGAGGCTTGTCATTTGTTGTAAAAGCTCAACTACTAGTTACTTTGTGTTTCTAGTGGAACCTAAATCTTCGTGATTTAGAAGAGTGGACAAAAGACATTCGTGTCTATATAACCACTATAAAAATTCCTGTGTTTGATTACTTATTTTTAACTTGCATATTTTCATAAGTAAACAAATGTTTAAAAGACAAAGCTTTTAAAAGAGGAATTTATAAAACTGGGGTATAACTTTGAAGAGAAACTTGTTTTAAAAACATACTTGCTAAAACCCACTGCATACAAGTTTTGAAACTCTTAATGTATCTGAAACAGATAAGTTGAATCAGAAGAGTAGCCGACTCTGCTGAATCTGCGAGTAAGATCAGCTTACCCTGCTGACAGAAAGTTAGAGAAAAGTTTCAAAAGTTTAGAGGTCTATTCACCCCCCCCCCCCCCCCCCCTCTAGACCTCATGTGACCACTTTTGGGACCAACAATATGCATGAGTTCAATATAGTTATTATGATGAGAGTAATGCTCATAAGCAGGGTACGGTACATGATAAGCAGGGTAAGCATGCATCGGATGATGAGTAGGATATGCAGCATAGTAAGGTGGATAATGAGGTGCAGCATAATATGATGAATAAGCAGGTTGCACATAATAAGACCCATTTCCATACCAAACATCATCATTTCTATTATTTCTTTACTTCTTAGGTTTGTTTCTTACTTGCTCTTTAACAGACGACTTAGACTTGTTACTAGTCTGATTGTTTTTGCTCTTATCAGCAGACTTCTTAGGACTACTCTGCTGTTTAGCTTTACTAGTATGTTTTTCAATTTTAGGCTCTTTACTCTTTTTAGCCTTTGGAGATTTCTTCTCCTTTTTCTCTGTTTCTAGTGAAGTAGGTTTAATTGTCTAAACATATAAGATAACCTTACTGTTATCAGCAGATATAAATTCTTCAGTGCGGTTCAGTTCTAAACTTTATTTTACTAAAGACAGTTTCTGTTCACTAGTTGTGTTCACTGATGCAACAGACGACTTATCATGAGTGGATATTATATTTTCAAGTTCCATATTCTTTCCTTCGTAAACTTCACATTCTGCTTTTAGAGATTCATTCTCATGCGCAAGCTGTTTATACTCAGCTGATTCTTGCGGTTTTTCAACGTTAAGTTTCAGTAGAGGATTTTGCTTTTTCATCACAAACATATCTTCCTTAAGCTTTGCAAATGCATCAACAACACTTGTGTTGTTTTTCAGCATTTGTTCAAATGAACTGAACAGCTCATTTTCATTTTCAGAGAGAGTTACCTCATTTTCAGAATCCTCTGATTCTTTGGCCATGAGACAGAGCAATGCCTGTGTCTCTTCTTCAGCAGAGTCATCTTCTGATGTCTCCGAATTTGAATCAGACGAGTAGATGGCTGCTATCTTTTCAGCTTCAGCCAACAGTACTTTGCTCTTTTGATGTCTCCTCTCTTTCCTTACTTTCTTTTCTTCCTCTGTATATTTCTCAGCTTTAGGATATGGGAAGTCCTTGATGAAGTGTCCCAATTTTCTGCAGTTATAGCACATTAGTTTGGATTTATAATTATCCTTACTTTCATGAGAATAAGAGGTAGGGTTAGAAGTAGAATCATTGTTGTATTTGTTCTTCATTTTTCTTTTGTAGAACTTCTTGAATCCATTCAATAACAACGCAACGTCTCCAATATTATACTCCTTTTTATTGAGTGTCAAGGTCTCATCAGATGAGTCCATCTCTTTTGTTCGGCTTCCTGATCTTTTTGATTTTTCTGCAGCAACTAAGGCAGCAGTGGGATTGGAAGTTCATGTCTCTTCTATTCCTATTCTAGGCAGTTTATACTCATATGCCTTGAGTACAGAAAACAGCTCCGTCAGAGAGATCTTCCCCAGATCCCTTGATTCTTCCATGGCTGTGATCTTCATGTTGAACTTGGGAGGTAGCGCCTTTAAAACTTTAACTGTGATCTCCTTATCAGTAAAGGTCTTTCCCAACTTTAACACGTCATTTAGCGTCCTTGTAAACCTTGAGTTCATTTGGTCAATGGTTTCTCCAGACTTCATTTTGAAGTTTTCCAACTTCTCAAGGGCTATGCTTAAGTTATGCTCTTTGGTAGCATCATTCCCTTCGCTCATATCACGAACTTTATCCCACATCTCTTTTTCAGTTTTGCAGTGTTTGACTTTGTCAAACCTGTCATTATCGAGGGCTCTTGTCATGATGAATATGCCAACCTTGTCAAGATTGCTCAGCTTGATTTTTTCTGCGGACATCTCTTCGAGTTCTTTGTCAACAACCACATCCTGGTCATTAACTTTGATTGTTTTGGTGATTCTGATAGGACCTTTGGTTATGCATCTATACGTATTGTCATTGTAAACAGCAAGGAAAATTTCAATGAGGATTTTCCAGTCCTCAAAACTCATCCCGCCAATGTGGGGTACATGGCTAATACAATCCATTTTCAAAAATAAGCTCTCTTGAAAACTTTTGAAAAACACACTCTGGATCAAGCTCGTTGATCAATCAGATAATTCAGTTGAACCACCTGCTCTGATACCACTTGTTGGTCCCAAGTGATCAGTTGAGGTCTAGGAGGGGGGGGGGGGGGTGAATAGACCTTTTACACTCCTTTTAAAAATTTTTAGTTTGCTCAAAGTGTTTGTATGCTTTTGAAATATGCAAGTAATCAAACACAAGGAATTTTTATAGTGGTTATATAGACAAGAAGATCTTTTAGTCCACTCTTCCAAATCACGAATATTCTGGGTTATACTAGAAACACTAAGTAACCTAGTACTCTCTTCTTGTGCTTTTACAACAAATGATAACGCCACAAGTTCGCAGTAGGTGATCACAACGAAAACCTATTCTATGAAGTTATATCACTCACAAAGATGGATATACACTTCGCACAACACTCAAAGTTTACAGAAATCACTCAGATTTAGTTTTTGTTTTGTTTCTTCAACTCGGCTTCGTCAACAGATGACTCGGCTGATGGTGATCTATTTATGAGTTTTTGAGACTTAGAAGATTTGGTTGCTTGAATTCTCTCTCAATTGTGTTGTTGTCTCTAACTCTTGAATGCAAATCTATTTATACTCGTGAATTTGAATTTATGTCAATTGAAGTAAGACATATTTTCAGATCTTCCTCGAGCAGTGGTCCTTGTTTCAGAACGGCTTCTGCAACTGTTGGTCCCAAGTGGTCAGATGAGGTCTAGAGGGGGGGGGGGGGGGGGGGTGTGAATAGACCTCTTCAAATTTTAACTTTAAATTCTCTAACTTTTTCTGCGAGCAGACTAAGCTGATCAAGATTCGTAAGTAGACTAAGCTGATCTCGCACAAAGCTTTGAACAGCAGAGTTGACCATTCTTCTGATTTTACTTAGCTGATTTTGAGAAAATCAGAGTTTTAAATAACTTACTTGCAGTGGATTTATCAAGTGTTTTTCACAAGTAGGTTTCTTCAACTTGAAAGATTTTATCCCCAGTTTTAACAAACTCTTTTTTAAAATCTTTGCCAGTTAACTAAAGTGTTTGAAAGCTTTTGAAAAATATGCAAGTAAAAATGCAAAATAAACACAGGCAATTTTTATAGTGGTCATATGGATGTAAATCCTTTAGTCCACTCTTCCAAGTCACTTAGATCTTGGGTTATACTATAAACACAAATTTTACAATATACAATGCTTGCACCAAACAACAAATGAAATGGCCACAAGTGCGCAATAGGAAATCACTAAGAAAACCTATCCTCTGAAGTAATATCACTCAGTAAGATGGATATCTACTTCTCACAACACTTCTCTTACAAAATCACTCAGATTTATGTGAATATCTTTGATCTTCAACTTCGGCTTTCGTCAACAGATGACCAGGCTGATGAGTTTTTTGTTCTTGAGTTTTTGAGACTTAGATAAATTCTGCTTCGAAATTTCTCTCAAGTGTGTTGCTTCTCTCATTCTCTAACTCATGAACCTTGAACTATTTATACTTGAGATTTGAATTCTGTCCGTTGAAGAAAGACAGAATCTGATTTCTCGAGTACTGGTCCCCCAATTTCAGGAACGGCTACCTGCAACTGTGCACTGTACATTTTGCTGTACTTTCTGTCAGTTGCAATAAATGCACTCTGCTGATCCGAGGTTTCTCTTCAATCATTTGTCTTTAATACCCTTCCCTTACAGCATTTATTACTTCAGGTGCATTTATTACCGTTGCAATAACTTCTGATCACTTCCACTCTGCTGATCGAATCCACTCGTCTGATGAACACTCTGCTGATCCAAATCGAAATCATCTGATTTGAGTCTGTTGAAAATCCACTAGTCTGATTCCGAATGCAACAACAGATCAGTAGTCTTCTGGACCATAAATTTGACCCTTCTGATTTGTCTTCATCCTTGGTCAAATAATTCTAGAGGTTTGAATTAAGCTTCCAATACTTAGCTGATGACTTTTGGAAATCATCAAAACCTCCCTTCACTTCTAAGTCTTCATCTTCATCCAACAATTTCCCCCTTTTTGATGATGACAAAACTTCAGCTAAGTACCTGTACCTAAAACTAAAGTTAAGTCCTCAAAAATTTCTGAGATAGAAATAGTATGTTGGGAACTTTTATAGATTTTCTTTGAATATTGCAATACAAGTTTACAAAGATGGACTTAAAGTAAAAATTACAATGAAGTGAGCTGATACAAGAATTTTCAACTAGATAGACTAGTCTAGTCTTCAACTTCTTCATCTTCTTCTTCTTCTTCAACCTCTTCTTCTTCGTTCTTCTCACTGGAGAAAACTTCAACCAAGTTTTTAGATGCAGCTTCGATCTTCTTTTTAATTTCATCTATCCTCTTGGTTTTTCTCCAAGGATCAAGCTGTTCTTCAGCAGAGTGTTTGGAGGCAGCTATTTCTTTATCAGACTTTGCTACATCCTTAGGCTCTTCAATCTTTTCAGCTTGTTCTTCATCAGCAGCTTCCTTAGTCTTGGTTATTTCATTGGCTGGTCTACTTGTCTCTTCATCAGCAGGTTTTTCAGTAGACCCCACTTTTTCAGTAACTTCAACAGTAGATGCAACATTCTTCTTGTTAGCTGATCCCTCTTCCCCCTTTTTGTCATCATCAGCAGGGTTGAGCTGGGACAGGAGTAATGTTGACAGCATTGCACAACAGCCTGATGTTTTGATCCACAGTTTGAAGTCGAAGATTTTGTTGAATCCGATTGCTCTTTCAGGCAGCAGTCTGGTCATTCAGATAGTCCACGTTAACTTGCAAAGTGGCAACTTCTGAAGTAACCTGAGCAGCTTCTTCAGTAAAATTCTGAAACAGATAAGCAGTCTTCTCAGCTTCTGCTTCAGTTGCCTATTGAAATGCTTTACCAACGTTGTTCCAATCCAACTCATGTCTATGAAGAGTGGCATGTATCTGATTTACATCAGCCTCGACATCTTCAACCAGACGAGTTAAGGCAACAATTCATTCTTTTAGCAACATGGAATTGTCAACTGGTTGTGGAAGACTTTCCACAACACTCTGAACAATTTTAGCAGTTGCTTCTTCAAACTTACACAACAGCTCCTTGTTCCTCTCTTCCATTTCCTTTATAGAACTCTCAATCAGGGCCTTCATTGAATCCATGATTGAAGTTTGAGCATTTTCAGCTTGGATGGAAGGTGCAACAGTTAACAACTTTTGAGTAGTTTCAGCGTTTGGCTGAGGTGCTTTCTTTTCTTCTGTTGATTCTTTATCAGCAGGCTTATCTGTAACATGAACAAAGTCAGAACCGTCAGCAGATACAACTGTCTTCTGATGTATGAAATCAGCAGGCACGAAGGGTGATGTTGTCACTGATCTCAGAACCAAAGGTGACATACAATGCAACTTTGACAACTCTCTCAAATAGGTCATCAGATGGACCAGGTTTGTTTGGCATTGAGTTATTGAGAGCAGTTGCCTCTTGAGTCACAATGAGTTTGGCATACTCATGCACTCTATCATGAAAGAAATCTGTGTCTAAGGCCTGTTGAATGTCATTGGTCTGCAACCAATTCATAATCTAACGTTCTTCAGCAGCAGCCTCCTTCCAGGATTTTCTAATTAGATGTTCTCTGTTCATTAGATGTGTTCATTGATGCAACAGATGACTTATCATGAGTAGATATTGTCTTTTCTAATTCCATGATTTTCCCTTTGTAAACTTCACACTCAGCTTTCAGAGATTCATTTTCTTGCTCAAGCTTTTTATACTCAGCTGATTCTTGTGGTTTTTCAACCTGAAGTTTCAGTGAAGTATTTTGCTCTTTTAGCATAGTCATCTCTTCCTTAAGCTTTTCAAAAGCAGTGACAATACTAAAGTTATTTAACATCATTTTCTCAAATGAATTAAATAGCTCATTTTCAGTAGGAGTAACCTCATCATCAGATGATTCTAAATCTTTGGCCATTAGACAAAGTAGTGCAGGTTGCTCATCTTCAGTAGAGTTGTCATCAGACGTCTCTGAATCTGAATCTGACGAGTAGACAACAACCATCTTTTCAGCTTCTGCCATTAGCACTTTACTTTTGTTGTATCTCTTCTCCTTTATGATTTTCTTTTCTTCCTCAGTATACTTCTAAGCTTTAGGATATGGGCAGTCCTTGATGAAATGTCCCAATTTCCTGCAGTTATAGCACATTAGTTTGGATTTATAGCTATCCTTACTATTATGAGAAATTGAGGTAGGGTTAGAGGTAGAAGCATTGTTGTATTTGTTCTTCATTTTTCTCTTGTAGAACTTCTTGAATCCATTCAACAACAGTCCGACGTCACCAGCAGTGTACTCCTTTTTGTTGAGCAGCATGGTCTCATCAGATGAGTCCATTTCTTTACTTTTGTTTGCTGATCTTCTTGGATGTTCAGCAGCAACCAGTGCAGCTGTGGGACTAGAAGTTGAGGTCTCTTCTATACCGATTCTTGGCAGTTTATACTCATAAGCCTTGAGTACAGAGAACAGCTCGGTGAGAGAGATCTTCCCCAGATCCCTTGATTCTTCCATGGCTGTAATCTTCATGTTGAATTTGGGAGGTATCGCCTTCAAAACTTTGACAGTGATCTCTTTATCCGAGAAGGTCTTTCCCAGCTTCAATACTTCATTTAGTGTCCTTGTAAACCTTGTATCCATCTGATCAATGGTTTCTCCAGACTTCATCTTGAAGTTTTCCAACTTTTCAAGAGCTATGCTCAAGTTGTGCTCTTTGATGGCATCATTTCCTTCGCTCATATCACGAACCTTATCCCACATTTCTTTAGCAGTTTTGCAATGCTTGACCTTATCAAATCGGTCATTGTCTAGGGCTCTAGTCATGATGAAACGGCCAACTTTATTTAGATTGAACAACTTGACTTCCTCAGCTGTCATCTCTTCAAGCTCTTTATTCACCACCATTTCTTCGTCATTTACTTTGATGGTCTTGGTGATTTTGAAAGGACCATTAGTTATGCACGTGTACATATTATCATTGTAAGCAGCAAGGAAGATTTTCATGTGGATCTTCCAGTCCTCAAAACTTATACCGCCGACGTGGGGAACATGGCTGATACAATCCATTTTTTAAAAAGTTTTTATTTTTAAAAATTTGCTCTTTTGAAAACTTTTTCAAACCTTTGAAAAACACACTAGGATCAAGCTCTGATACCACTTGTTGGTCCCTAGCGGTCAGATAAGATTTAGAGGGGGAGGGGGGTGAATAGAACTCTTCAAATTTTAACTTAAAATTCTCTAACTTTTTCTGTGAGCAGACTAAGCTGATCAAGATTCGTAAGTAGACTAAGCTGATCTCGCACAAAGATTTGAACAGCAGAGTTGACCCCTCTTATGATTTTACTTAGCTGATTTTGAGAAAATCAGAGTTTTAAATAACTTAATTGCAGCGGATTTATCAAGTGTTTTTCACAAGTAGGTTTCTTCAACTTGAAAGATTTTATCCCTAGTTAACTTAAGTGTTTGAAAGCTTTTGAAAAATATGCAAGTAAAAATGCAAACTTAAACACAGGCAATTTTTATAGTGGTTATATGGATGTAAATCCTTTAGTCCACTATTCCAAGTCACTTAGATATTGGGTTAAAATATAAACACACAGTTTACAATATACAATGCTTGCGCCAAACAACAAATGAAATGGCCACAAGTTCACAATAGGAAATCACAAAGAAAACCTATCCTCTGAAGTAATATCACTCACTAAGATGGATATCTACTTCTCACAACACTTCTCTTACAAAATCACTCAGATTTATGTGTATATCTTTGATCTTCAACTTCGGATTTCGTGAACAGATGACCAGGCTGATGAGTGTTCTGTTCTTGAGTTTTTGAGACTTAGACAAATTCTGCTTCGAAATTTCTCTCAAGTGTGTTGCTTCTCTCATTCTCTAACTCATGAACCTTGAACTATTTATACTTGAGATTTGAATTATGTCCGTTGAAGAAAGACAAAATCTGATTTCTCGAGTACTGGTCCCCCAATTTCAGGAACGGCTACCTGCAACTATGCACTGTACATTCTGCTGTACTTTCTGTCAGTTGCACTAAATGTGCTCTGCTGATCCGAGGTTTCTCTTCAATCATTTGTCTTTAATACCCTTCCCTTACAGCATTTATTACTTCAGGTGCATTTATTACCGTTGCAATAACTTCTGATCACTTCCACTCTGTTGATCGAATCCACTCGTCTGATGAAAACTCTGCTGATCCAAATCGAAATCATCTGATTTGAGTCTGCTGAAAATCCACCAGTCTGATTCCGAATGCAACAACAGATCAGTAGTCTTCTGGACCATAAATTTGACCCTTCTGATTTGTCTTCATCCTTGGTCAAATAATTATAGAGGTTTGAACTAAGCTTCCAATACTTAGCTGATGACTTTTGAAAATCATCAAAACCTCCCTTCACTTCTAAGTCTTCATCTACATCCAACAACAACTATTCACTGTACAGTTTTGCTGTACTTTCTGTCAAGTCGCATTTAATGCACCTTGCTGATTCGAGGTTTCTCTTCAATCATTTTTCTTTAATACCCTCTTCTTACAGCATTTATTACCCCGAGTGCATTTATTACCGTTGTAATAACTTCCAATCTGCTGATCGAATCCACTCTGCTGATTCAAATCGAACTCATCTGATTTACTCTGCTGAAGTCCACCAGTCTGCGGTGGACGGACATGAGGGGCTTCGCAAGAATTCACGTGGATCCTCGGGTCTCCTACGTGAAACCTCGGCAAGTTGAGTTGCCAGACTCCGATGTAGCAATAGCGCCACAGCGAATCCGTAAGGGTGATTGCTGGAACCCCATAAATCCCAACAATCTCCCCCCCAGCGGCACCCGGGCGGATTCGAACCTGCAACCTCGCTCTGATACCAGTTGTTGGATCTCTAGCGCTTTACCACTACACCAAAAGCAATTGCTGTTAATGAGGACGCAACTATTAATCTTTAACCCAAGGTTGATTCCTGTAGGGCACCCCCTACAGTTCACAACCGCAGCGCAGAGCCCCACACTAAGCGGTGGACGGACATGAGGGGCTTCGCAAGAATTCACGTGGATCCTCGGGTCTCCTACGTGAAACCTCATCAAGTTGGGTTGCCAGACTCCGATGTAGCAATAGCGCCACAGCGAATCCGTAAGGGTGATTGCTGGAACCCCATAAATCCCAACAGAAATCATCAAAACCTCCCATCACTTCTTCATCTTCATCCAACATGAATTCTGCCCATTGAAATGAGACAGATTTCAGATCTTCCTTGATATTTGGTCCTTGTCTTTGAACGGCTCTCTGCAACTATTCACTGTATAGTCTGCTGTACAGATCTGTCAGTTCGCATTTAATGCACCTTGCTGATACGAGGTTTTCCTTCAATAATTTTTCATTAATACCCTTCTCTTACAACATTTATTACTCCAAGTGCATTTATTACCGTTGGAATGACTTTCTGATCTCTTCCACTCTGATGATCGAATCCACTCTGCTGATGAACACTCTTCTGATTCAAATTGAACTCATCTGATTTTGACTCTGCTGAAATCCACCAGTCTGATTCCGAACTCAGCATCAGATCAGTAGTCTTCTAGACCGAAATTCAATCTTCTGATTTTTCTTGACTTCTCGATTGAACTTTTCATAGGTTAGCTAAGCTTCCATTACTTAGCTAATGACTTTTGGAAATCATCAAAACCTCCCTTCACTTCTTCATATTAATCCAACAATTTCTCCCTTTTTGAAGATGACAAAACTCAGCTAAGTACCTGTCCTATCTTCAGTTAAGTCTTCACACAAAATTTCCGAGATAAAAATTAAGTTGGATAACTTGTAATCTTTTATTTATATAGAACTTGTTACATTTTACAACAGATTACAAGGAATGAAAACGTTTACAAAAAATGGAAAATTACAAAAGAGTACAGAAAGAAAAGTAGAGTCTTCTTAGTCTTTAGCTTCTTCGTCTTCTTCTACTTCTTCTTCTTCTTCGTCCTCTTCTTCATATTCTCCACTAGAGAAATTTAGTGCTAATTTCTTGGCTTTTTCTAACATTTCTTCAGTCTCGAATCTAGCTCATTCCTCTGTTCTCTTAACCGTTCTGAATGGATCTACTTGTTCTTCAGCAGAATCCTTGGAAGCAGAAATCTCCTTATCAACTTTTGCTACATCCTTGGGTTCTTCTTTATTTAAGTCAGCTTCTTCAACATTATCAACAGCTTCCTCAGTTATATCAGCAGCCTTTGTTTCTTCAGTAGGCTTAGCAGTAGCCTCTTCAGTCACTTGAGCTTCTTCAGTAACCTTAAATTCCTCCTTCTCAACAAAAAACTCTTCCCCCTTTTTGTCATCATCAGCAAGGTTGAGTTCTTCAATTAGTACAAGTGAATGTTCAAGGCATTACAAAACTGTTTAATGTTGGAATCCATTGCATGAATTTGAGTTCCTTGTTATTATTGTGTGGCATCCAACATCACTGATTGATTGTTAAGATGCTCCATGTGTTGACTCATATCAGTGAACTCATGACCCATCTAAATAGAAGTCTGAAGGGTTTTGTCAATGCCTTCACAAAATGCCTGGATAAGATTTTCAGTCTTTTCTTCACCAGCTTCCATGGCATTTGCAACAACTTGGTTTATGTTCTTCCATCCAACCTCATTATGCTGAACTCTGTTGCTGAACAGCTGAATGTCTGACTTCAGTTCTTGTACTTCTCCCTTAAGTGTAGCCAGCTCATCCTTCAACAGTACAGTAGGATCAGCAGGCTGTGGAATACTCTGGATAGTGCTATGAACAAGATTTGAGGCTATCTCCTCAAATTTCAGCAGTAGGTTCTTGTTCTTTTCTTCCATTTCTCTCATGGATGTTTCAATCATTGCCTTCATGGAATCTAGCAAAGTAGATTGAAATGTTTTAGCATCCTTGGAAGATGTAACACTTGTCTTTGGTTCCTCAGAAGTGGCTTCTGATATCCATTCAAGAGCCAATGTCTCATTTTCTTTAGGTAGCTCATCTAGAGGAACAAGAGCATTAGTCAGATTGTTCTCCTCAGATGAGTCCATCAATGGTATCTATAAATCAGACTTTTCATCTGTCAAGTGTACAACTTCAAACCCATCAGTAGACACAACAGTTTCAAAATATTGAAATGTAACAGGTACAAAAGGTGAAGTAGTCTGTTGTATGTAGTTTGATTCTTGATGTCGTCTGATCTCAGAATTTAGGCAATATTTTGCAGACTTGACAGTGTTGGCAGATCACTGGAGCTTCCTTGTCAATATCTTGATCTTTCAACCCATCTATCCAGAGTTACACATATCACAATTTTGACAGTCTCTCACCCAAGTCTTCTCCTATTCTAGGCTTATTTGTCATTGTTTCTCTCAGAGTTGTTGATTCTTTCTGTACTATGAGTTTCACATACTCATGTACTCTGTTGTGAAAGAAATCATAATCCAGTCCTTGTTTGATATTGTTGGTCTGCCACCAATTCAATACCCAACTTTCTTCAGCAGCAGCCTCATTCCAGGCTCTGAATTCTTTAGTTGATTTGCTCAACCTGTAGTCCCTCCATATGTTGTATTTGATCTTTTCCGCAATGAAGGTACTCTTAGATTGCAGCAAGGTGTTATACCTCTCTAATTCAGTTTCAAACCTGGCGAAAATAGCAGGATCACTCTTGACAATCTCCAGCGCATGTTTGACTTCTCTCTTTCTCCTCTTTACAACTTGAGGACGAGGTAACACAAAACCGTCTTCCTTATTCTCCGATGACTATCCCTCCACTTCTTCTGAGGCGTGAGCATCTTCCTTTCTGGCCTCAAGAGCTTTAGCCAAGTCTTTAGCCTACTTGGCATCTAACTCTACCTCAGTCATCTGCTTAGCAGCAACTTCAGACTTGCTGGCCTCAATGGCAGCTTTGAGTTCAACTTCATCTCTCTTTCTTGCTCAGCCTCTTCTCTTTTCTTTTTGTGGTAGCAGGATACCTTAGCTTTGCCAGTTCTCTTCTTTCTGGTAGCAACCGTTTCAGGAACCTCTGTTGTTGGTTCAGCAGACTGGCCAACTTGAGGTTCAGACACCTCAGCTGTTGTTTGATTTGCAGTATCAGATTCCTTTACTGATTCCACTGGTCTCTCAGCGGATGGAGGATCTTCTCTAACAGTAGAGAATGTAACTCTTTGACCTCCAAGCGTCAGTTTGTTTCTTGTTGTAGACTTAGTATGTGTAAGAGGTGGTGCAACAACAGGATTTTTCAATGAGCTCTTTTTCCTTTTAGCAATATATTCAGTTCTCTCCGGTGAAATATTAGTTGCCATCTCATCAATTTCTTTGGCAACTTGAGAGATAACCTCATCAACATTCATTAAGTCAACTGGTCTAGCTTCAACAGTAGGGTTTACTGTTAGACCAGCAGGCTCATCAGCCTTGACTTCTGTTTTGCTCTTCTTAGCAGCAACAACATGATTTTCTTCAGTCTTAACATCAGCAGCCTTTCTTTTGTTCTGCTTTTTCTCCGGTGTTATCTCAACTTTGGCCTCTGTTTTCACAGGCTCGTAGACTTTGAACTCTTTCAACTTGTGAATCACTTTCCAGCTTCCATCGAGCAAATGGCTAAAAAGGATGACATGTCCAGACTTCTTTGTTGCGAAAATCCTGAACATATGGACAGCCCAATTAACCTTCAAAACATAGTAGATGCAGATTATGGTATGAAGTCTCTTTTTTGGCAGGCCATCTAGAGCACTTATGCTGCATTCAAGTATTTTGGCGAATATATCAGCCAACCTCTGATACTCGTCTATCAATTGAGTCTTTTTTATAGACCCATTTACCTTTTCTCCTTTCTTTGCAGCTAACAGCCAAAATTCTTCTTCCTTGGGTCTCCCCAAAGTTGTAATATCTCCTCATTTATTTGGGAAGCTGTAAACTTCACTCAATACGGCAGGAGATATGCAAAGCTTTTTCCCAGCGACAGAAGTTGGAATAATTTATTAACTCAAGAACAGCTAAGTGAATCTTATCAGTTGAGTTAATTAAGTTAGTTAGAAGGTTTTGATGATAACCAAAATGTGTCATCAACTGAGTAATGGAATCTTAATAAACCTTGGAAGATTGAATACTTGGTTTAAGGAAGATCATTTAAGAACAAAAGTATTCAAAAGATGAAGATTCAATCTTATGAGAAGAGTGAAAATCAGATTAGTGAATATTGAATTACGGTCGGTGAGCTAAGTGGCCAAAATCAGATTACTGATCATGAGATGACTGATCATGAGCATAGTGGTCATAAGCAGAGTGATCATGAGCAGAGTGGTCATGAGATGAGTGATCATGAGCACAGTGGATCAGCAAGCTCTCTAACGGTAACAAGTTTAGTGCATTTAATGCGACTGTCAAATCCGTACAGCAGTGATCAGATCCGTACAACAGTGATCAGATCCGTACAACAGTGAATAGTGCGACAGTCTACAAAAGTAGCAGTTCAAATTATGGTTGTTGCTCAAGGAATTTTGCCAACCGTCAACGGGCATAATTTCAAATCCAAAAGTATAAATAGATGGTAAACTGAAGATTCAAAAGAGACTTGCACACTTTGAAGATCAAATCTTTAGAGCAAGAATCCATCAGTTGAGTCATCTGATCATAAGCGGAGTCATCTCATGACGAAGCTAAATGTTGAGGAACAAGATTAAACTCTTGCATATCTGAGTGATATTCAACTGAATGTTGTGAGAAGTAGATATCCATCTTAGTGAGTGATATTACTTCAGAGAATAGGTCTTCTTTGTGATTTCATATTGTGAACTTGTGGCTTCATCATTTGCTGTAAAAGCGCAGGTACTCAATTATGACATTTTCTTTTTTAACATGGTCTCTTATGAAGTGATGTTTGATCTCAATATGCTTAGTCCTCGAATGACTTGTAGTGTTCTGAGTAAGTGAGCTTGCACTTGTATTGTCATAGTAGATAGGAATTCCACTGATTGTGATATTGTAGTCTTCTAGTTGATGCTTCAACCAAATTATCTGTGCACAACATGCTCCAGCAGCAATGTATTCAGCTTCAACAGTAGATATGGATACTGAAGTTTGTTTCTTACTCATCCATGAGATCAGACAACTGCCTAGAAATTGACAGGTACCTGTAGTACTCTTCCTATCAATTTTGCAGCTAGCAAGGTCAGAATCTGAATATCCAATAAGTTCAAATCCGGATTCCCTTGGATACCACAATCCCAATTCTTGAATGCCTTTGAGATACCTCAATATCCTTTCGGCAGCTAAGCGATGAGATTCCTTAGGATTTGATTGAAATCTCGCATAAACACCAACAGAGTACATAATATCAGGTCTGTTAGCAGTAAGGTATAGCAGAGACCCTATTATACCTCTATATTTGGTGATTTCCACTGATTTTTCATCTTCATCCTTGTTAAGGCGAATTCCAATAGACATTGGAATAGAAACAAATGGGCTAGTTTCCATACCAAATTTATTGAACAGATCTTTTGTGTACTTTGCTTGATTAATAAATATGCCATCAGGCAGCTGTTTGACTTGTAATCCAAGAAAATAATT
Source organism: Penstemon newberryi var. newberryi (assembly GCA_030819805.1). Taxonomy (NCBI): domain Eukaryota; kingdom Viridiplantae; phylum Streptophyta; class Magnoliopsida; order Lamiales; family Plantaginaceae; genus Penstemon; species Penstemon newberryi. Next base: position 21,343,975 of record JAUALY010000005.1, on the reverse strand, counting down.
TAGTTCTCCCATCATGCTCATTTCAAACTTGTTCTTCATTAGCTTAGAGAACTTTTCACACATATGTTTGTTAGTTGAACCAAAGATAATATCGTCAACATAAATATGAACTAACATTATATGATTATCCCATTCAATAGTAAACAAGATCTTGTCTACTTTACCTTTGCGAAATCCTTTAATTAAAAGAAAATCAGATAAGGTATCATACCATGCTCTTGGTGCTTGCTTTAATCCATAGAGGGCTTTCTTCGGATGATATACCTTGTCTCCTTCTTGATATACTTCAAATCCTGGAGGTTGTTCAATGTATACTTCTTCTTGCAGTTCTCCATTGAGAAATGCAGACTTCACATCCGTCTGATCGACAATGAAGTTCTTATGAGCAGCATAGGCGAGGAATAGTCTGATTGATTCAAGCCTAGCCACTGGTGCAAATGTCTCATCAAAATCAATGCCTTCTTCTTGGCAGTAACCTTTGGCCACTTGTTTTGCTTTATTTATGGTAACAATACCATCTTCATTCATGTTATTTCTGAATACCCACTTAGTGCCAATGACTCTTTGATGAGTAGGTTTAGGTACCAAGTACCAAACCTCATTTTTTTCAAATTGATTTAACTCTTCTTGCATTGCTTCTATCCAGTGTGAATCACTAAAAGCTTCATCAATTAATTTAGGCTCAACCTGTGAAAGAAAACTTACAAACACTGATTCATTTGTAGTTGACCTTCTTGTTCTTACTCTATCCAGTGGATCACCAATCACAAGATCAGGTGGGTGATCTCTGAGCCATCTTAGATCAAGTTGCAATCTGGATGATGTCCTCTTGATTGATCTTGCAACATTGCTGTTGGAGTCTCAGTAGTAGTCTGTTGAACAGTCTTTGGTCTGTCAGCTGATTGACACTCGTCTGTTAGACAATCAATCATCTGATTTTGAACAGCACTTGTGTTATCAACTTAGTTGAGATCAGGTAGTATGATGGGTACATATTCTTCTTTTCTCTCTACAGTCAATTCTGAAGATCAGTAGATAAATCTGGATTAGTACTTTGATTCTTTTCAGAATATTGAGTAGGTTCATCAAATAAACATGAATAGATTCTTCTACAAGTAAAGTTCTTTGGTTAAAGACTCTATAAGCTTTACTAACAATAGAATATCCTACAAAAACAGCTTCATCAGCCTTTTGTGCAAAAGCAGTAAGGTGGTTTTTCCCATTATTCAAAACAAAATATTTACAACCAAATTTTCTAAGATAGTGAACTTCCTGTTGTTCCACAACTCATAGGGTGTCTTATTTTGAGTTTTGTTGATCATGCGTCTGTTCTGGGTATAACGTGTTGTATTTGTGGCTTCTACCCAAAATCTTTGAGGCAGTTTTGCTTCAGCTATCATGGTTTTGGTAGCTTCTTTCAGAGTTCCATTTCTCCTTTCAACAACTCCATTTTGTTTAGGGGTTCTAGCAGCAGAGTCATGACTGATTCCTCTGAAATTACAATACTCTTCAACAATAGGGTTAGTAAACTCAGTGCCCCTATCTGATCTGATCCTTAAGATTTTCAACCTCTTTTCATTCTGAATCAGTTCCATCAGATTAGTAAGATGTTCCTTGGTTTCACTATTCTTTTTCATGAAAACCACCCAAGTATATCTTGAATAATCATCCACAACAGCTGGGCAGTATATCTTTCCACCATTGCTGATAGGATCAATAAGACCAGACAAACCCATGTGAAGGAGCTCCAAAATTCTGCTTGAAGATTGGTGTTTCTTACTTTTGAAAGATGATTTGTTTTGTTTACCCTTCTGACATGCATCACAAAGCTTGCCTTTGTTCATGCTGGTTTTTGGTAATCCTTCAACCAAATTATTCTTGATTAACCTGTTGATGGTCTTGAAGTTTACATAATTCATTCTTTTGTGTCATAGCCGACTAACTTCACTTGGTGTAGAGGCCACCAAACAAACACTAGAATTCCTGTCCACAGAATTCCAGTCGATTACATAGATGTTTCCTTGTCTCCTTCAAGATGATATCACTTTCTTTGTTCCAATTTACTCCACATAGCACTTATTTGATGACAAGATAACAGAAAATCCTTTGTCACAAAATTGACTTATGCTGCTCAACAGATTGTACTTCAGGCCTTTAACATATGAGACGTCAGATATATCAATGTTTCCTTTGATAAGCTTTCCACACGGCACAATCTTGTCTTCTTTGCTGTCCCCAAATGTTACTTTTGGACCGTATGTGGCAGCAGCATCAATCAACTCATGTATGTCACCACACATGTGTCTTGAACATCAACTGTCCAAGTACCATTTATTCTCTACTTTACTCCTACTCCTAATCCTAACCTACAAAACAAAACAAAAAATGTTTTAGGTACCCTTTATTGAGAGGGTCCTGGAGGATTAGTGTCACCTTTGACAACCCAAGATTTGGAAACCTTAGGCTTCTTAGGCTCAGTAGATTTTGGTGGTGCTTTCGTTACTCTTGGTGCATCATAATTTTCAGTAGGCATATTATTATGATAATCATTATGATGTGAGTAATGCTAAAAAGTAGGGTACGGTGCATGATAAGTAGGATAAGCATGCATCGGATGGTGAGAGGGTATGTAGCAGCATAGTAAGGTGGATAATGAGGTGCAAGATAATATGATGAATAAGCAGGTTGCACATAATATGACTCATTTCCATACCAAGCATTATCCTTTTTATGATTTTTTTGCTTCTTAGGTTTATTTCTTACTTGCGCACCAACAAACTTCTTAGACTTAGTACTTGTCTTATTATTTTTGCTCTTATCAGCAGACTTCTTAGGACTACTCTGCTGTTTAGCTTTACTAGTCTGTTTTTCTTTAGGCTCTTTACCCTTGGTAGCCTTTGGAGATTTCTTCTTCTTTTTTTCTTTTTCTGGTGAAGTAGGTCTAGCATTCTGAACATATAAGATTACCTTATTGTTACTAGAAGATATAAACTTTTCAGCAAAGTTGAATTCTAAACCTTCTTTTTCTAAAGGTAGTTTCTGTTTAATAAGCATGTTGTCTGATGGAACAGAAGACTTATCATGAGACTCAATAATCTTTTCAAGTTCAATGATTTTTCATTTATAAACTTCACATTCTGCTTTCAGAGATTCATTCTCATACTCAAGCTTTTTGTACTCAGCTGATTCTTGTGTCTTTTCAACCTAAAGTTTCAGTGAAGCATTTTGCTTTTTCAGCACAGTCATCCTTTCCTTAACCTCGGCAAAAGCATCAACAACACTTGTGTTGTTTTTCATCATTTGTTCAAATAAACTAAATAACTCATTTTCTTATTCAGAGAGATTTACCTCATTGTCAGAATCATCTGATTCTTTGGCCATGAGACAGAGCAGTGCATGTGTCTCTTCTTCAACAGAGTCATCTTCTGATGTCTCCGAATCTGAGTCATACGAGTAGATGGCTGCTATCTTTTCAGCTTCAGCCAACAATACCTTGCTCTGGTTGTGTCTCCTCTCTTTCCATATTTTGTTTTCCTCTTTTGTATACCTCTCAACTTTAGGATATGGGCAGTCCTTGATGAAGTGACCAAATTTCCTGCAATTGTAGCACATTAGTTTGGACTTAAAATTATCCTTACTATTAATAGAATGAGAAGTAGGGTTAGAAGTAGAAGCATTGTTATATTTATTATTCATTTTTCTTTTGTAGAACTTCTTAAACCCATTAAGTAACAACGCAACATCGCCAGTAGTGTACTCGTTTTTGTTGAGTAGCATGGTCTCATCAGATGAGTCCATTTCCTTTGATCTTCCTGCTGATTTTCTTGATTTTTCTGCAGCAACTAAGGCAGTAGTCGGATTAGAGGTTGATGTCTCTTCTATTCCCATTTTTGGCAGTTTATACTCGTACGCCTTGGGTACTGAAAAAAGCTCAGTAAGAGAGATTTTCCTCAAATATCTTGATTCTTCCATGGATGTGATCTTCATGTTGAACTTGGGAGGCAGCGCCTTGAGAACCTTTACAGTGATCTCTTTGTCCGTGAAAGTCTTTCTCAATTTTAACACTTCGTTCAACGTCCTTGTAAACCTTGTATCCATCTGATCAATGGTTTCTCTGGACTTCATTTTGAATTTTCCAACTTCTCAAGAGCTATGCTCAAATTATGCTCTTTGATAGCATCATTTCCATCGCTCATATCGCGAACTTTGTCCCACATATCTTTTGTTGTTCTGTAGTGTTTGACCTTGTCAAACCTGTCATTATCAAGGGCTCGGTCATGATGAATCTACCAACTTTGTCAAGATTATTCATCTTGATTCTTCAGTTGTCATCTCTTCAAGCTCTTTGTCAACGGTCACTTCTTGATCGTTGACTTTGATGGTTTTAGTGATTTTGATAGGACCTATGGTTATGCACGTATACATGTTGTCAAAAACATTTCATGCATATTTTCCAGTCCTCAAAACTCATACCGCTTATGTGGGGAACATGGCTGATGCAATCCATTTTCAAAAAGTTTTAATTTTTCAAAATATGCTGTTTTTGAAAACGTTTGAAAAACACACCTTGGATCAAACTTGCTGATCAGGCAAATAATTCAAATGAATCACCTGCTCTGATACCACTTGGTCCCAAGTGGTTAGATGAGGTCTAGAGGAGGGGGTGAATAGATCTCTGTTCCTTTAAAAAAATTCTCTAACTTTCTTTTCAGCATAGTAAGCTGATCTTACTTATGAGACTACTTACCTAATTTTGGGCTTAGCGTATTGAGCGTAAGTTAACCACTCGTCTGATTTAACTTATATGTTTCAAATGAAATCAGAGCTTCAAAACTTGTATGCAGCTGATTTGTATAAGTATGTTTTTCAAACAAGTTTTTCTTTAAAGGTTTTACCCCTGTTTTATAAATTCCTCTTTAAAATCATTATCTTTAGAAATGTTTGTTTTCTTATGAAAATATACGAGTATGAAAGCATGAAATCAAACACAGGAATTTTTATAATGATTATATAGACAAAAGTCTTTTAGTCCACTCTTCTAAATCACGAAGATTTAGGTTCTACTAGAAACACTAAGTATCCAGTACACCACTTGCGCTTTTACAAGAAATGATAAAGCCACAAGCTCACAATAGGAGATCACAAAGAAAACATATCCTCTGAAGTAATATCACTCACTAAGATGAATATCTACTTCTCAGAACTCTCAAAGTTTACAGAAATCACTAAGATTTATAAGTATGATATTTTTCCTCAACTAGCTTCGTCAATAGATGACTCGGCTGATAGTGTTATGTTCTTGAGTTTTTGAGACTTAGAGAATTTGATCGTTGAATTGCTCCCAGTTGTTGTGTTCTTGTTGTCTCTAACTCTTGAATGTTGAACTATTAATACTCGCGGTTTGAATTATGCCCGTTGAAGTGAGACATATTTCAGATCTTCCTCGAGCTGTGGTCTTTGTCTCTGAACACCACTCTGCAACTGTTCACTGTACAGTCTGCTGTACGGATCTGTCAGTTTGCATTTAATGCACCTTGCTGATACGAGGTTTTTCTTCAATCATTTGTCATTAATACCCTTCTCTTACAACATTTATAACGCCAAGTGCATTTATTACAGTTGGAATGACTTTTTGATCTCTTCCACTCTGCCGATTCAAATCGAATTCATCTGATTTGACTCTGCTGAAATCCACCAGTCTGATTCCGAACTCAGCATCAGATCAGTAGTCTTCTGGACCGAAATTCAATCTTCTGATTTTTCTTGACTTCTTGATTGAACTTTTCAGAGGTTAGCTAAGCTTCGGTTACTTAGCCGATGACTTTTGAAAATAATCAAAACCTCCCTTTACTTCTTCATCTTCATTCAACACTTACGTCCAATTCCTTGAACTTTTGAAGGGCGTGCACAACAGTCGCGCTTAGTGAAACTAAGACTTAATTTTTACTTATTTGATTATCTAAAAAATTCACGAAAGTTATGACAATCCTTCATGAAACTATCCCGTGATAAGTTTTATCGAACCAAATCCCTTTGTGCTTCTATAAACTATGCACGGATTTTCCTTCTGTTTTTAATATTTTTTAATTTATAATTTATAGAATATAACAAAATTAATAATTTTAATAGATATATGAATGTAATTTTTTATAATTAAAATTATTATATGAAAAAAATCACTACAAAAAAAAGCGGTCTTCAGCAACACCATGATTCCAACGAAAATAAAAACTGTTACTATTAGTAACGAACTTAAAACAAAATACCAACATAAACAATTTTCCATCAATAGTAGCGACAAATTACAAATAAAAAATATACATTTGATAATAGCGACAAATCACCGATGGAATATCATAAGAAAGTTTCGTAGAAATTCTATTAAAGTATTAAATTTCCTCACTATTTTGGTGTTCGTGACAAACATGCCACTGAACGACGATAAAATAAATTATCGTCGTAAAGAATAACGACAAATTACCAACGAATATAAGCAAATATATTGTGCATAGCAATTCTGTTGTTGACCTTTAACTAAAAAAAACTGTCATAAACAACATAATTCCTATAAAACTAATGTGGTTTATTAAAATTCACAATTATTTGCAAACGGAACTAATTAATTTTCAGATTATTAAAAATAAATTTATTTTAAAACTCTTTTGAGAAAAAGTATAAGTATTTAACAATATTCAATTTAATCTTTATTTATACGTTTAATTAAATTTTAAAACTAAAAATAATAATTTTTTTACATATACCTGACCCTCCATCTCCCCGTGTTAAAATAATATATTTTACGATTAATCAGTATCAGACTCGCCATTTGCTCAACTAGTACCATCAATGATCGCGCTTAGATGTTGAGTTATTTATTCTATCAAATAATTGTTAGATTTTAACTATAGTTATATGTAAAAGTTATGATTAGTTCAACTACTTAACCCATTAAATTTGACTTTGACTACTCTTAGGGTATTATGGTCTTTTAACATTTTATTTTTACAAAATATAATTTAAAACATGGAGAAAATACAATATTATTATAATTTATATAAAATATAATTTTAAAGAAGAACAAAGGATAAAATTCTTTTTTTATTTATGAATCTTTTAAACAACAATTAACATATGAGATGTCTTGGTAATTATTGAAACCTCAAGAATATTTTTATAATTTTACGGAACATAAGAGATAACCATGAAATTATATATATATATATATATATATATATATATATATATATATATATATATATATATATATATTGTCAATTATAAATCAATAAAGTTGTCCAGCTCAATTGGTTGCAACATCTTATCTATACAAGCAAAGCATGAGGTCAAGGGTTCAAATCCCACCTCCTACAATCTAATTAAAACATACCGCCTAGGCGTCGTTCCATAGCCTAGGCACTCAGGCGATGGTCAACTGCCTAGGCATAGCCCAGGCGATAATTGCTCGCCTAGGCCTTGAATAAGCGCCCGGGCTATAACCACACCGCTACCAATATATTTATGCCGACATAATATTTCCAACGGATTTGCTAGGCGGTTGCCTAGGAGCCCTGGCCATGCCCACCGCCTCCATGCCTAGGCGCAGCCCAGGTGCCCGGGCGATGGTGAACTGCCTAGGCGTACGAGCGACGTGGGTTAACTGCTCGCCTAGGCATTGCCTAAGCGCCCGGGCGATAACCACATCGCTACCAACATATTTATGCCGACATAATATTACCAACGGATTTGCCGACATAAATATAATTCTGATACATCCGTTGCAATGTTTCCAACCAATTGGCGACATGATAACAACAAATTTAAGGCGACGAAATTCTGTTAGTAACAGAATTACCAACAAAAAAATTGTACAACATTTTCCAACAGAGTTACCAACAAAAAATATATTGTCGCTATATTTACTAACGAAAAATTATTCCGTCACTCCATTTACCTATGGGGCCTTCACACACGGAATATCCAACGGAAAAAATCCGTTGCTACACTTGAATACCAACGAAAATCGAGGCTTCACCAACGAAAATTTTCGTTACTGAAAACCCCTTTTCTTGTAGTGAATATTCAATTTATTTAAGAAAATATTATAAAAATGTTTATTTTTTTAAAATATAATATCAGTGTATTGTTTAATTTATAAATAGTTTATACAATTAAATTTATTTAATAAATAAGAAAACAGAGTTACATAATGAGGGTAAATGATAATTGGTTAGAAAATTTACTATATGTTAGTGATACTCGCTGAAAAATGAAGAGTGTGGAGAGTTTATGAAAAATGAAAAAAGATTTCTTGTAGTGAATCGAAAGTAGATGCAATAAATTAATTAAACACAAGATAACTTCGTATAGATCTTTTTTATAATAATGGAGTGTTTCGGGTATTTTACCGAAAACATCGAACTTCTAACTAAATCTACATCGTGATATGTGATGCATATTTTACCTCTAATATAAACAATCAACTTGGCAAATGGAAAGCATCTTATAAGATAAACTAATTAGCTTCTTGAATATATTAAATGAGTACTCATCTATCACAAAAAAAAAAGAAGAAAAAATACTCACTTTTTCTCTGACAAGTGACTGTTGTCTTTGAAGGAGTAAATTGCAAACCTACAACTTGTGTTATTTCTAATTGCAGAAAATTATTTTTGTTTTCTCTACTAGCAAAAAAATAATAATTAAAGATCATATTACTTTTTATTAGCCATTGCAATCATTTGAAAATTAAAAGTTAACCACCTCAAAATTAGTGCTAATACTTTTATAGAATAAGAGGAGGGTTCTCGACTATGTTTATAGGGGTGTTAATGCGATTTTTTTTCATAGTAAAAGTGACACTGTGTTTTGGTGTCTTGTTACGAACAAAAAATAACATATAAATGAGTATAATTGTCGCTCCCCCTATAAATCATTAAAAAAGGGTAAATTATGGATATCACCTGATGTAAGACTGAATTATAAAAATCCCTCTCAAGTATTTGGCATTACAAAAATCCCGCTCAGGTGTATTCTTGTCTTACAATTAACCCCCTGACTTTTGAATTTTGCCCCTAGGGGTTATATGTAAGATTTATAACAATGACCTGAAATATTTATTGACGAAATTGCCCAGGGGGTGGTAATTGAAAGATTTTATATTTAACAGGGGTGAATGTAATATTTTTAAAATTTCATTGGTTTAAACCATTTTTACCGATTCAACTAGGTTTTTCACTAGTTTTCATCTATTCTATTCGTTTTAACATATTTAACTTGATTTCATCCATTTTCACTAATTTCATGGAATTAAATATTTTTCACCAATTTTCATCGATTTAAATAATTTTTGAACAATTTAACCCGTTTCCACCCATTTTCATCAATTTAAGAAGTTTTTGATCGATTTAATTAATTTTTCACCGATTTCATGAAATATTGGTGAAAACATGTTAAATTGATCCAAAACGACTTTAATCGATGAAAATTGGGGGAAAATGAGTTAAATCGCTACAAAATGGTTCACATAGATGAAATTAGTGAAAACAATGGATAAAATCTGTTAGGGATTTGTCAAAGGGTTTAGATCGATAGAAATTGAAGATGAACGAGTTGAATTGGTCAAAATCTACTTAAATATATGAATTTTAAAAAATATTACATTCACCTCCTATTAAATATAATTGACTTGGTCTAACTCGCCTCGAAACCTAGTTGAAGAGATGGGGATTGTCCATATCCTTATAAGGAAGACTTAGTCTTTAAATCCAATTGACGTGGGAAATCTCAACATACATTTAGAAGAAATCATTTGGTATAATTATTTTTCTGAATAAAACAACACTAATAAGTTGATTTTCAACTTTGAGAGATACCAAAAGTCATTTTGAAACTGGGGTCAAACACAGTTAAATATCATAATTAATCAAATATAATTTTAAAATTAAAAATTAAACACCTTCATAATCATGACAGCGGTCTAAAAGTTCTTTCGAAAACTCTCGTCAAACTCACCCATGATAAATAAACTCAACTTGCTCTTGAAAAAGATAAACATCCTATAAGTTGGTGAACCAATGCAAATCTCAACTATTGTTGTCAGTAGAATATAAGATATGAAGACTGAAATGGTGCCAATTTGGTCTCGGTCATATAACCGAGACTGTATTTATATGAAATTACGTTGTCCCAGGCCTCCAGATATATACGTACTTAAATATATTAGTTATAAAGAGAGGGCGGAAGTAAAAAATCTGGATTGAAAATATATATATAGAGATCAATTATACACTTGAATATATATAGTCAATCAGAGGCAAAATTGCAAAAAAGTCCCTTAATTTTTGCAGCAGTTGTTTTGAGAAACTTTATACACAGACTTGTAAAACACGTTCCTTATCTATTACTGGTATGCAATTTGAGGACACTTTGACAAGCAAAAACGTCCCTAAACTTTTAGAGGTCCACAATTTTTTGACACTTTATACTTTACACACAAAATATGTTCCTTAACTTTTACTAATCCGTAATTTTGGGATATTTTATACTCCGACAAGCAAAATACATCATTCATAAATGACAATACACAGTTATAAAATACTTTATAATTCATCAATAAAATATGTCATTTATCTTTTAATAATAAACACCAATAGGAAATTTTCTACAATTTTCGACCATCTCCAACATTATCTAGAAACATGATCTAAAGTCAAATTTTTTATGAGGTGAAAGTGTTTTAAATATCCAACTTTAGCTACTCCAATAGTCAATTTCTAATTTTTTTGATAACTATTGTATTTTGTTATCCTTCAAATATTAGTTTACAAAAGATGCTATAAATAATATTTTATTACTCCGTATACGTAAAATAAACAGAAAATATGATGAAAGACTTGGTTCACATCTAATTTATTGGGATACCGGTTGTCAGAAAAAAGAAAGTGCGAAATTTAAACTTTTTTCAGAAGTACCAATACAACCCATAAATCATATTCCATCTTACATATACGAAAAGGTTGAAATAAAGCAATAATCAAAAGCAAGAAGGGGTGATATGCGATTATACCTCACCATGGGCTCGGTGGTGGAAATCTCCGATCTTCTTTTGATTCACAGAAGCACTCCAAGTGTCGTGCCTCTAGAGTGTATCCACACCAGTCAGATTGTAGCAACACCTCCTAGTCACAAGCTTAGAACTAGAGCTTGAAGGTTTGTAAATGGAGGAATACAGATCTAAATCTAGATCTGGATCCAGATGGGGAAGAAAAAGAGAGGAGGGGGTGTCTAGGGTTAGTATTAGCAAAATGCAAGATTAGGTTTTGGAGTCTTCTCAATACTCCTATTTATAAGCCCCTTAGTTTACTTGATGTGCAAGACTTCTTATGGGCTCTTTATCAAAGTGGCTCAAGTCTTGCACTTTATTTAATTAACCCTTTTATTAAATAGGCCCAATTAATGTAATTAATTTCTCTCTTAATTATTAATTAACACTTTTATTAATATTTAATTAATTAGACCATCTAATTAATTATTCTTCCAATTGAACTAACACTTTAATTCAATTATTGATTTAACTTCCTCAAATCAATTGTTTCTTTTTTGACTGTCACTGTCCAACTGTATTGTGTGTGACCCTCTAGGTTCACCATTAATTGGCAGCAGACCCATGAACCCTTCGTGATTTAATAATGAGCAATTAATTGCTCCGATCAATTAAATACTTTCAATTTACCACTCCAGAATTAATCTCCCACTAATTCAGGAGTACCTACACTTCATTGTCGATGTCTAGCCACAACCCCATGAGGCCTAACTTCAGGTGAATTGATCTTATGAACCTCACCTCTTATAACTGCCATGTACATACAGTCTTTCTATCGACTTAATTTCTCGATCAAGACCTAGGGTGTGTGAATTGATAGGCACCTCTAATTATCTCGATACTGTACTTCTAATTTTGGATAATACTTTCAGTGGGACTGCTAAATTTGGAAACCCCTTTCCAAATCCATCACCAACCGCGCCCGCGGGTTTCTCGGAATCTATTATCTAAGAACATACAGGAAATTCTCTCATCCATTACGATGAGTCGGTAGATCCCATATTGACACTAACCATTAGAGTACACGACTATACGCACCCAAAGTAGGCACATAATGATCAATCAAAGTACGCACACTCGTGCACCGAATTCACTCTAGCATCTCATTTCTAAGGACTAAATCATACACTATTATAATTCTTGAGAACATCCCATCACCGATATGCGACATGCGCTTTCATAATGGGTTTCTTTGTTCGGGTCGTTCGATGCGTCCTATCCCCTATCGAACCACCTACTCATATGCACTAACATCAAATGCCTTGCTCATGAAACGCTACAAATTCACTCCATGTGAATCATGCATAATCGTACAAGTCTTGGTGATTCCTTTGATACCCCGTCTCGTTCGGAATCTTTGACTTGGAATGTGTTTTAAGACCACGACCTTAGGGTTTGTTTCATGGTTGCACTCATACTGAAGTGAATCGTCCCATAGTCGAATGTGATCTTAGAATTTCAACCAATCGTTAAATGTATTCGCAAGAGATGAAGTTGGCCATTGTTCATTCTATACTTTATAAATAAACGTGCGTATTAATTATTAATTCAAAGAATGTTTATTACAGAATAGTCCTATTACAAGCTAAAAGTTATTGGCTTGTTGGACACTATCGTATCAATCTCCCATCTGCCCTAAAGCCAATCACAAACATTTCTAAGACCCATCTTATCAAGATGTCCCTCGAACACTTTTTGCGATAACGACTTCGTTAGTGGATCAGCTATGTTGTCTTCTGAGTCGACACGATCCATATGAATGTCTCCTCTACCAATGATTTCCCTAATCACATGGTATTTCCTCATCACATGTTTAGACTGGTGGTGAGATCTCTGCTCTTTCGCTTGAGCGATTGCCCCATTGTTGTCAAAAAAGACTACTACGGGTTCCGCAATGCTAGGTACTTCATCCAACTCTTGAATGAAGTTTCTCATCCGAACACTTTCCTTCGCTGCATCCGATGCTGCTATACATTCTGATTCAGTGGTTGAGTCGGTAGTGGTGGATTGCTTGGAACTCTTGAAACTCACCGATGCTCCACTGAGGCGGAATATGTATCCAAAATTGAATTTATAATCATCCACATCAGACTGGAAACTCGAATATGTGAATCCTTCAAGTTTCAATTCGTCTCCTCTACTGTCGTAGACCAAGAACATATCATTAGTCCTTCTCAAGTACTTAAGGATTGCTTTTACGGCAGTCTAGTGCTCCTCGCCTGGATTTGACTGATAGCGGCCCGTGACACTCAGAGCATGTGCTACGTCAGGTCTAGTACACAACATCGCATACATAATGCTGCCTATAGCAGAGGCATAAGGTATGAGAGACATTCTCTTCTTTTCCTAGTTACTTGTAGGGCACATTGACTTGGAAAGAGAGATTCCATGTCTCATTGGAAGCAATTCTTTCTTGGACTCTTCCATACTGAATGTTTTCAGTATCGTGTTGATGTACTGAGATTGGGAAAGTCTCAACATCTTCTTCGATCTATCTCTATAGATACGTATCCCCAATACGTAAGATGTCTCTCCCAAATCTTTCAGTAGGTTCAGGATCAACTCCCACTGTTTGTGGGGATGGGTCCGAATCTTGGACTTCATCAAGTTCTACGATTGTTCCATTTCTGTTGGTGAGGAAATCATCCTCGAAGAAGTGGGCGTTCCTAGAAACGAACGTCTTTTGTTCTTTAGGATCGTAGAACATGTATCCAAAGGATTCCTTTGGATACCCCACAAATTTGCACAAACTAGATCTACTATCCAGTTTGTCTCCTTTCTTACTCCTAACATAGGCAAGAGATTCTCATACTCATAGATACGAATACACGGGTGCTTTACCATACCATTCTTGGTGTGGTGTCGTAGGCACTTGATTTAGCCTGATTTCGTCTTAGGGTTAAACTCAGTAAATTATTAAAAGAAAAAACTTTATATATTAGGGGTTTGGTTAAAGTACTCAGGATGGTGCAACTCAATAACAGTATAAAACAATATAATCACGTAAAACAGGTATAAAAGAGGAGAACAATTGTATTATTATTGATAGGTAAGATAGGTTAATTCTGGATCCTCAATACAATGTAAAACTCAGTATTTATAATGATTATCTAATCCTAACGTAACTAGGAGTCCTGTTAGGCCTAGGAATCCTGCATGGCCTAGGAGTACCGCATGGCCCAATAAATCTTCATGATCGGTCTTCAGGTCGACCAGATATATTATGGCAGGTCGAGCCGATCATGTAGCCTTCGAGGATACCTATCCCAGCCTCACAGATCGGATTGATTCTGAACTGGCTTGGAAAGTACTAAATAATCATATGGGTAAAATAGCCCTCATCAGTACTCCCTCACTTCTCGAGCGTAATCGTAGCTGGAGCTCGTAGAAGTAGATAAAGTCGCAGCATCAACCCTTCAATAGTTCATGAAGTATGCCCTGTTAAAAACCTAGTTCGGAAAAACCCTTTATGGGATAAAAACCAAGCAAGGGAAAAAGAGTGCATATTCGTCTGAACTTTTCAGGTAAAGACACGTAGCTTGGTAACGTGTGTCAGACATCTATAGAGTCTTCTCATGAATTTACTGGCGGAAAACTGAAAAGACGCGAAGGGCTGAATCGTCTTTTCACTATCCGTATATATAGTCGAAATAAGCGGGATCTTTTTACTTTTTACCCCAAATATCTAGATCTTTGCAGTAAAAGTTTGAGTCGATAAACTTGCGATTTATTCACTTCATCGAACATACCATTTCTAGGAAACAATGGCCTCGTCTTCGCAGAATCCCAATTCTTCTACCCAGAATGAAGAACAACGAGCACCGCCAAATATCGTTAACCCATAAACTCTTTCTTCTGATGAGGAAGTGGGAGACGGCGTTCAGGCCGAGGAAGTTAAAGATTACGAAGAGAAAGGAGTTGACAGTCTGGTGGTTGAGATCGTTCCTGAGGAGGAAATGGTTGCCAGGGCATCCAAAAAATCCAAAACTGCTCAACCTCAAATCTCAGCCCCTATTGAATTTTTTCCTTCTCGACTGAAGGAGGAGAATTTACCTGCTCTGAAGAGGGAATATGGTCGTTATCTCCCCTCGGATTTTGAAATAATTATTCCTTCTCCCGAGGAGAGAGTGAATACGCCTCCCCCCAACTGTCGAGCTTTTTATACTTCTCTTTTCGAGCACGGATTACGTTTTCCCCTTTCTCCCATCCTTTGTAAGCTTCTAGAGACTTTCTTCATCTCTTTAACCCAACTTGTACCAAATGCCATAGCCTTTATAATGGCTTTTTCTGTTTTGATGGTTGTGAGAGGTCTGCAACCCTCGTTTCGCAACTTTCTTCACTTTTTCCGACTCTCTATATCGACCTCCTCCAACAGAGGCTACTATTATGTTAGTCAAAGACCTGGATTTGCTGTTCTAGAAAATGCCATTTCAAGTAGTAGTATGGAATGGAAGTCGAATTTCTTTTTCGTTAAGGCTCCGATTCTTCGGGTACTCGAGAACGGAGAGACAGAAGAATTCACTGATGATTGGGGTTATAACCAATCGTGGGTGTATGGTGGTCGGAAGGTGATTGGTGAAATGGCTCCCGACGACCATTTTTCTTCAGATGTGATCGAGGAGATGAGATCGGATAAGTTCCAGTCAGCTTACTTGGTCGGAGAGACCTTCCTTTGGAAAGCTGGATTAAGCTCTCTGGATTTTCCTATCCCAACGGATGATCGTTCCCTAAGTAAAGTTTTATCATTTTATCCTAAAGAATGATCACTCAATTTGTCATATTTTAATCTTGGTGAACCTATATTGTAGCTTCCATGGTCGAGAAATGCCGTTATTCGGTGGTTGGAAAGACTGTCCTTTCGAACTCGAAGAAGTCAACGGGAAAAGTCCCAATAGAGCAAAGACAATCCAGAAAAAGGAGGAGAGAACAACATCAAGATCTAGAAGACATTGAAGAAGAGTCGTTCGAGAGCGCAGATCCTATTCGAGTAGCTCCTCCCCCAACTGATCAAACTTCTACGGAAATACCTTCGTCGAGCTCTCGCCCAGGACGTGGTTTTCCACCCAAATTCCTTAGGGAAGAATTTGGTATTCTGGGCTGTAAAACTTGGCCAGAACGGAATCCTACTGGTCCTGATGCTAAAAGAAAGAAGCAATTTTATGACAAAGAAGGTGAGTACTTCACTCATGCTGGAGATACGAGCCATAAGGCTTCTTTGGTAGACATGATCAAGAGCCTTCTTCAGGGAAAACGGGCGGCTGGATATTCCGAAAAGGATTCACTGACGACCGATGATAAGGAGAACATCATCGATAAGTCAATTCGGCTTCTTCTGTCTTCGACCTTTGTCAAGGACGTGCAGCGGAGTTTTGAGAAAAAACCTCTTGATCAGCTGGCAAGAGCAGCTCATGCTCATGAAGTGGTAATACATTATTATCTTATTCGCTCTTCAACATATTTTTACTTCTTCATTTTATTTCTTATTTAGACGATATGTTCTGGCTGCAGACTGGTAACGCATTAGTAACTGCCATGTATGATACGGCATTGCATAGAGAACAGTGCAAGTTTGTTGAAGAGACCAACAACATTCTAACTGCCAGAATCAAGGAGCTTGAATATCAACTTGCTCAGGTCGACAATTCTCGTACATCTGCTGAGACTCAGCCTGCTCCTATCGCCAATCCAAACTTGGAGACTGATAATCCTCATATTATCAGCACAATGATGGACGCTAGCCGATATCAGGCGCAGGTTGATCAACTGAATCAAGAGTTGGATGAGCAACGTGTTTCACATGTCACCTCGATTAGTAAACTGGAGTCGGAGATTCTCTCACTCCGATCCCAACTTGCGGCCAAAGAAGATGATTCTAACTTGGATAAGGCCATATATGATCATCAATCCCTTGACATCGAGTCCGTTGTCAGGGAGTTTCTTGATTCTCCAGTTCATACGGCCATAATTCATCAGAAGATAGGAGGTCTGCTGTTGAGCTCGTTTTACAAGGGGGTCGATCAATTGATCGAGTCTGGGCAGATTCCTGATAAGCGAGATGAATACCGCAAGGTTATGGAGATCGGAAAAGATCGAAAGCTCCAAGAGTACCCTCCTGAATCCTTGCCTTCCGTCGAGTACAGCAATCATCCTTTAGCCCATTTAGTGGCTGAGTTTGGAACTCCATTGCATGTGCCTGCACCTGACTTGGACTTAGCAGGGGGTGTTGATGGAGATCGAGCAGACGAAGGAGAAGATGAAGATAATGAAGGATCGCCCTCGGAAGAAGTCAATTCCCCACTTTAGGCCATGTTTAAGACTAGGATTTCATCCGTTTTCTCCTTTAATCTTTGTAATTTTTTGTCAATCTATCCAGTAGAACTTGTAACATTTGTAAATGAAATTAGTAAAAATCCTTTATTTGCCATATATAATTTTTCAGCTTTAGATTTGTTTCTGTCGAAGTATCCTTTGTCGTTTTGATGATCGTAGTATGCAATTAATAACCTACTCTGACATATATTTGAAACTTTACTGCGCGCGCCAAAGACTAGGGACATAACTGTCATTTCCTTTACTATATATAAAGGTAAAATCTTTGAAGTTTTACCGCGCGTCCCCACTTGCAATATAAAATTTCTCTGTTGTTGATCGGAGCTAGAGTTCAATAATCACCAAATTTTCGGATTTTTCGATCATGAGTTCGAACCTATTATCTGGGGCTACAAAACGATCTTTACGGGGCCCATCTCGACGAGAAACACCGAAAAAGAAAACCAGGACTGAAAGTTCACACCATCCATCTTCCGAGGGAGGAGCTCCTCCTCGGAAACCCGTGCCTCAGTCCGACCAGGCGTCGACCTCTCCGGGTGATTCCGAGATCAGAAGTGGATATTCCTTCTCAGGTGATTTAGCCTAATTTCGTCTTAGGTTTAGTCTCAGTAAATTATTAAAAGAACAACTTAATATATTAGGGGTTTGGCTAAGTACTCAGGATGGAGCAATTCAAGAATAGTATAAAGAGCAGTAATTACGTAATCAAGAGTATGTGAGAGAGGAGAAATAGTTGTAGTATTATTGATAGGTTAAAATCCGGATCCTTGATACAATGTAGAACTTAGTATTTATAGTAATTGACTAATCCTAACGTGACTAGGAGTCCTATTAGGCCTAGGAATCCTGCTTGACTTAGGAGTACCGCATGGCCCAATAAATCTTCAGGATTGGTCTTCAGGTCGACTAGATATACTTGGGCGGATCGAGCCGATCTTGAGGTCTTCGCAGGTCGGATCGATTCTGAACTGGCTCGAAAAGTACTATTCGATCATAGGTGTAAAATAGCCCTCATCAGTACTCCCTCACTTCTTCGAGCGAAATCATAGCTGGAGCTCGTAGAAGTAGATACAGTTGTCGTGTTGGTCCTTTCACAGTTTAGGAAGTATGCCTCGTTAAAAACCTGGTTCGGAAAAACCCTTCATGGGATAAAAACCGAACGAGGGAAAAAGAGTTCATTTCTATCTTAAACTTTCCAGGTAGGGACACGTAGCTTAGTAACGTGTGTCAGACATCCGTAAAGTCTTCTCATAATTTTACTGGCGGGAAACTGAAGAGACGCGAAGGGTTGATCCGTCTTTTCACCGCCCATATATATAGTCGAAATTAGCGGGATATTTTTACTTTTTACCCCAGATATTCAGATCTTCTAGCAGTAAACGTTTGAGTCGATAATCCTGCAATTTATTTATTTCATCGAACACACTATTTCAAGAGACAATGGCCTCAACTTCGCAGAATCCCAATTCTTCAACCCAAAACGAAGGACAACAAGTACCACCTAATATCACTAACCCAGAGATCCTTTCCTCTGAGGAGGAAGTGGCAGATGGCGTACAGGCAGAAGAGGTTAGAGACTATGAGGAGAAAGAAGTAGATAGTCTGGTGGTGGAGATCGTTCCTGAAGAGGAAATGATTGTCAGACCATCAATAAAGTCAAAAACTGCTCAACCTCAAATTTCTGCTCCTATTGAATTCTTTCCTTCTCGACTGAGGGAGGAAGATTTACCCGCTCTAAAGAGGGAATATGGTCGTTACTTCCCTTCGGATTTTGAAATAATTATTCCTTCCCCGGAGGAGAGAGTCAACACCCCTCCTGCTAACTGTCGAGCTTTCTATACGTCTCATTTCAAACATGGGCTCCCTTTCTCCGATTCTCCGTCAACTTTTGGAGACCTTCTTTGTTTCTTTAACCCAACTCGTACCCAACGCCATAGCCTTTATAATGGCCTTTTCCGTTTTGATGGTTGCAGGTTGCAAGGGGTCTGCAACCTTCATTTCGTAATTTTCTTCACTTTTTCCGATTCTCTATATCGACTTCCTCCAATAGAGGCTACTATTATGTTAGCCAAAGACCCGGGTTTGCCGTACTGGAGAATGCCATTTCGAGCAATAGTACGGAATGGAAGTCAAACTATTTTTTCGTTAAGGCTCCGACCTTGCGAATACTCGAGAATGGAGAAACTGAAGAATTCGCTTATGATTGGGGTCACAACCAATCTTGGGTGTATGGTGGTCGAAAAGTGACTGGTGAGATGGCCCCAGATGATCTTTTTTCGTCCGACTTGATAGAGGAAATGCGATCGGATAAGTATCAATCCGCTTACTTGGTCGGAGAAGTATCTCTTTGTAAAGCTGGATTGAGTTCTCTGGACTTTCCGATCCCCTTAGACGACCGATCCTTGAGTAATATTTCATTTATAGTTTTATATTGTAAGAAAGATCTCTAAATTCATCGTCCATTAACATTATTGATCTTATATTGTAGCTTCTATGGTCGAAAACTCCCGTTTTTCCGTAGTTGGAATCGTTCGAGAACGCCGATCCTATCCGAGTAGCTCCTCCCTTAACTGATCAAACTCCATCAGAGATTCCCTCTTCTAGCTCCCGCCCAGGCCTTGGTTTTCCACCCAAATACCTTAGGGATAAATACGGTATTCTGGGTTGTAAAACTTGGCCAGAACGGAATCCCACTGGTTCTGATGCAAAAAGAAGAACTCAGTTTTATGACAAAGAAGGCGTGTACTTCACTCACGTTGGAGATACAAGCCATAAAGCTTCCTTGATAGATATGATCGAAAGTCCTCTTCAGGGAAAACGAGCGGCCGGATATTCCGAAAGGGATTCATTGACGACTGATGATAAGGAGAACGTCGTCGATAAGTCGATCCGGCTTCTTCTATCTTCTACTTTTGTCAAAGACGTGCAGCGGACCTTTAAGAAAAATCCTCTCGATCAATTGGCAAGAGCCGCTCATGCCCATGAAGTGGTAATATATTAAATTCTGTTTCGCTCTTTTAGCAAATCTCAATTTCTTTACTTCATTACTTACTTAGACAACATATTTTTGCCACAGACTGGTAATGCTTTGGTATCGGCCATGTATGATACGACCTTGCATAGAGAGCAATGCAAGTTCGTCGAGGAAAGCAACAATATTCTATCTGCCAGAGTCAAGGAGCTTGAAGATCAACTTGCTCGGGTCGATAATTATCGTCCATCTGCTGAAACTCAGCCTGCTCTTAGTGCCAATCCGAACTTAGAGACCGACAATCCTCATATTATTAGTATGATGACGGATGCTAGTCGATACCAGGCACAGGTCGACCTACTGAATCGAGAAATGGATGAGCAACGAGTTTCCCACGCCACTGTGGTTAGTAAACTGGAGTCGGAGATTATTTCACTTCGATCTCAACTTGCGACCAATGAAGACGATTCCGGTTTGGATAAGGCTATAGACGAGCATCAATCTCCTGACGTTGAATCCATTGTCAGAGAGTTTCTTGATTCCCCAGTACATACCGCCATAATTCATCAGAAAATTGGAGGCCTGCTCTTGAGCTCATTCTATAAGGGGGTCGATCAATTGATCGAGTCTGGTCAGATTCCTGATAGGCGCTATGAATACCGCGAGGTTATGGCTATTAAAAAAGATCGAAAACTCCGAGACTATCCTCCAGATTCCTTGCCTTCCGTTGAGTATAGTGGTCATCCTTTAGCTCATTTTGGCTGAGTATGGGACTCCATTTCCCGTTTCCGCACCCGATTTGGAGTTAACAGAGGACGTTGAGGAAAATCGAGCAGATGAGGAGGAAGACAAGGATAACGAAGAAGACAATGAAGGAGATCAAGCCGATGAAGAGAAAGAAAATAGTGAAAGGTTGTCCTCGAAGGAGGTTAACTCCCCATCTTAGATCATTCTCAAGATTAGGATTTCAGTTGTAACCTTCTTTGATCCATGTAACTTTTGTTATTTTGTTCAATGGAACTGGAAAAGTTTGTAGATGTAGCCAGCAGAAAATCTCTAATTTGGTATATACGATTTTCAGTGATATATTGATCTTTGTTGAACTATTCTTTGTCATTTTGATGATCGTAATACGCAATTGATAATCCATTCTGACAATTATTTGAAATTTTACTGCGCGCGCCAAGGATTGGGGACATAATTGTCATTTCCTTTACTATATATAAAGGTAAAATCTTGGAAGTTTTACCGCGCGTCCCCACTTGCAATATAAAATTTTTGTGTTGTAGATCGGAGCTATAGTTCGGTAATTCGTAAGTTTTTCTGATTATTTGATCATGAGTTCCAATCTTTTCTCTGGAGCCACAAAACGATCCCTAAGGGGCCCATCTCGACGAGATACTCCGAAGAAGAAAATCCGAACTGAAAGTTCGTATCAGCCATCCTCCCATGGAGGAGCTTCTTCTCGGGAAGCCATGCCTCAACCCGACCCGGTGTCGACCTCTCCGGGAGAAATTCAAAAATTAGTGGCCAATATTCCTTCTCAGGCGGAGGAAATTATGGGTTCTTCTACGGGACCTTCACGGGCTCCGATCCGTAGCCCGTTGGTCGATCTAAATATTCTGGAGGTTTATCAGAACGAGGAGTCTCGAGTTAATTCTCCTCCTCTTGTCAACCATTCAATAGATATCCCTTCTCGTTCCGATCAAGAAGCCTCAATAAATCAAACCTCTGATCGAGAAAGTTCTCAACAGGTTGTTATCACTCCTCCCAATCCTGAGGTCGAATCATCCTTGCAAATGAGCGGGCCTGTGGAAGACATTCCAGAGTCTCTCTTTGCCCCTCTAACCTCTAATGTTGTTGTTTCCACCTCTTAAGATACCCTAGTTCTCTCTCCTTCCACCATTCCTCGAGAAATAGCTAAAACTGGGTCTGGTCCCAGTCAATCTAGTTTCAAGAATTCCTTGGACGATCCTTCTCTTTTAGATGATCGTTCTTTAAAGGAGCAGGTCGAAGAGATAACTGACTATGAAACGAGTCGATCTGGAGGGGTCTCTATAGATGCATGCATTCCAGCAACCCTTGAGCCTGATGGGGTATCTTGGAATTTGGGAATGGGCACAATTCTGCCCAAGGAGCTTGATAAACTGAAGAATCACTCTTCTTTGCGGCTTGTTCAATCCATCTTCAAGCGTTTGGAGATGGTAAGTAGATTTTTGTTATTATTTTTTTGTTTTAATAGAGATCTTTTATCTTCCAATTTTTAAAGTTCTTCATTCTTATTCTTCCATAATAGGCCAAGCATGAAGCTGTTCTGCTTTGGATACAGAATGATGAGTCTTATTTTTCTCAAGAAGAGTCCCTTGAACGGATGAACACAATTGCTGCTGCTCATCGATTGCTGATGACTGAAGCCGAGAATCTCCGAGCGGCTAATGAAAATCTTTCTAAAGAGAAGGAAGAACTTGCTCGGGCCAATAGCAGCTTAGTGTCTGATAAGAAGCAGCTTACCAAGGAGAAGGAAGACCTGCTCCTACTGAACAGGAATCTAGAAGAAGTTACTCAGTCCCAGATCGATAAGAGCAAAAAACAAGAGTTTGAAAGGGGTTTTTCTCTCGGATATAAGCAACGTACGAAAGAAATGATGACTTATCTTGCTCATCAAACGAGTCCCGATCATGCTTTTGAACAGTAGACAAAGGTCTTTCCTTTTTTTTTTTTTTTTTTTTTTTAGAGAAATGTAATATAACAACTCTTTTTTGTCGTGAATAGAGCAGTTCGTTGTTTCAATCGTTTATATGCAGAATAATACGTCGTTTCGATCTGAATGCCAGAATAACTGTTATCTATCTTCTTGGGAGAGAAAAAGTCACCTTGGTAGTTGTGCCGTAATTATAGGTGTAGGACGTTTCGCATGCTTGTCCAATAACTGACAACTTCCTCAAACTATAAATAGTTCCTTTGAAAAATAAGAAACATAATAGAGGGAAATAATATGTCTTCATTAAACATTTCAATTTGGCATTTATGGCATCTTGATTATGGTGGAGATATTAACCCAGTCTTTTTATGAGAGACGAGAGTTGGTTAGTTCATTAAAATGATGGTATCCCCTGTGTCAGGTATGCTCTCCGACCAAGGAGGCTACTTCGTATGAGTTGGATGAGCTATCCTTCGACTCAGGCGGATACTTTGCAATCTTCCATCTGGACATCCTCCGACCAAGGAGGATATCTTGTTAAGGTCCGGTAAAGTATATTTGCCAATCTTCACCAATGCAGTGACAAGAGTCCAAGAGTAAGGAGTATGTCGGACTGGAGGAGCAATCATTCCGAGGATGAGCTTAGTAGGCTAGTATTTGTAATAACCGTAGTTAGATTTTAGGAACGAATGTACTTTCCCTTCTGTATTCAATCGACCGTATTCGCTGAATGTAATGATCTTGGAAAATCGTAATAAAATCGTTTAATCTGTGATTGTTCATTCGTGCTACTTCCTCCCTTTTTTGTCGTGCTAGTAGTCGATCAGACAATTTGAATTTGAAATTTAATACCAATGAGTTATATGATACTCCTCAGTTAATTTAACAATCTGGACCGTATATATGATCTCAATGCAATACCGTTGGATCCTTTATCCTCTGTCCTATAAAAGGGTCATTCCATGCTTCCCCATTTCACAACATGAGGTTGTTCAAGAAAAAATTTCATTGGTATGACCATCATCGTTCGCCAAAATGTGTACCTTAACGAAGGATGAATCTCTGACTTGGTATTTGATGAATTGGAAAAATGAAACTTCCCTCATATATGCTGATGCTCGGACAAATCTCTTAACTGGGGATTAGTCGACCGTAAGCTATGCCATAGAGTATAGGTCGAGGTCAGAGGAAAGCTGTATTCTTGCTTTATCGAAATCAACTTGTTTTTAACAGGTCGACGATGCCATGCATGAGATCCTTCTGATTCCTATTTGATCTGGAGTAGCAAAAGCATCAGCTTCTTCGAGGTGGTCGAGTTTAGATAGCATGTGCTCTTTCCTCGATCAGATGGCTGCCGATCCTTAGAAGGAACGCCTGAACTCTAGTTTCTCGTCACTGTTCTCAAAGTAGATGTAATGATGGTTGTTCTGTAGCTCGACGGTTCCGAAGTACTTCTTACGCCGACGATCTTTAAAGATAAACTCTTCTTCGAGATTTTGTATATAGAGTTGCTAGTATATCGATCGATGCCTCTGTTTAGAGAGGAATCTCAGACATGTAATATAATTTTTGTAATGATAATTTTTACATGTTGAATATCGACCTTATGTATAATGTTTAAATTGATTCAACCTGATAGTGTATTTAATTCAAGTCCTGCCTTTATGGCTGGTAGTTATGAATGTGTAACGTAAATCCCGATATCATATGACTACCGTTTATTAGATATGAGTTCCACCGTTGGATTTTTACCCTCTCATCTATAAAAGGAATCCTTTACGTTTCATTCATTTACCCTTAAAAGTAAGAATTTCCAAATAATGTACTTCCACTTTTCCCAGAATGGTGGTCGTCCACCTAACTCAGAAATTCAACAATTTATTAATTACGCCGACTTGGTATGGGCGGAATCGGAAAATGGAGACTTCTCAAAAACCATGAAGTCTCTGATCCCTAAAATAGGGGATCGATCGAAGTGTCCACCACATATCGACCATCCTGTACAAATGGGTAAGGGTCGGTACGGTGGCATTCCGATCTAATAGTCCAGTGGTCGGTGGAAAGCTGGTTAGTTCATTAAAACTAGAAGGCATGATCGAGAATGCTGACCACCATCGACCAATGAACAATTATGATCTCACAAAACTCTCTCTGATTCCGAGCTTCGTGATCGTAATCACGGAACCCAAAGGCGGATGTCTTCGTCGACCGGGTTTAGCTGGTAGCAAGAATGCTGGGAAAAGTGTGGAGATAAACAAAATTAGAAGCCCCCTTATTCCTGCCGCCATCCTTCTAACCTGAACAGCCTTAGTCGACAAATCGACCTTGTAAGATTGCTTTTTACAAGTCTACCGGTCAAGCGAAGCCGCATTTAGTTAGAATTTTATTTTAGTGTGTAATAGAATTCTGCCGTTGACTAGTTAGGGAATTCTTTGTACCTTTCCGATGTATTTTTCTTCTCGTAATAAACACTGCTTTATTTACGCTATCACTGAGCCATTTGGTTTTTTACTACTTGTTGGTTTTCTTACTCTTTCTGGAGATCGTTTTATCGGATTTGAAGAGTCCTTTCCGACCCAATCGGTTTTACTCAAGTATTTATTTTATTTAGGTTTTTATACCAACTTTTGGTTTTTAACCTGCGTAGATCGTTGGTTAGGAGATCAATGAGTTTATACCGACCCAATCGGTTTTACTCAAAGATTTTATTTTACTTAGGTTTTATACCAACTTTTGGTTTTTAACCTGTGTAGATCGTTCGTTAGGAGATCAATGAGTTTATACCGACCCAATCGGTTTTACTCAAAGATTTTATTTTACTTAGGTTTTATACCAACTTTTGGTTTTTAACCTGTGTAGAGTGAACTTTGACAATGGTCTTTTGTGAATTCGATGTATGGAAACAATAAGCAAAAGCTTTTTATTATAATCGTGGATAAACTTGATGCCTGAAAAGAAAATAACAAAACAAACCAAAATTCGAAAAACAAGCTAATTTCTTGTAAAATCCTGTCTGATCTCCAAAATCTTCTGCCTCGATATCAACGGCCATAATATCTTCTGAGGTTTACTGCATTCCATGTTCGAGGAAGCGGAGTTCCATCTATATGTGCTATTTTATACGATCCCTTCTTGCCGACCGCGGTTACCACGTATGGACCTTCCCAATTTTGCTGTAACTTGCCCACATGTTTTGATACTTCAACCTTTTTAAGTACCAAATCACCTTCCTTGAACAATCGCATCCTCACTCTTTGATTGTAGGCCTTTTCCATGCTGGATTTAGCTGCTTCTAACCGAAGACTGGCTTTTTCCCTTAAGGTCTCACTTAAGTCGACGTCGTCTTTTCTCAATTGGTCATTTGATTCTTCATCGTACAACTCAATTCTAGGGCTGGGGACTAGTGCCTCAACTAGGATAACTGCCTCCGATCCGTAGACTAAGCTAAATGGTGTTTCACCGGTTGAGGCTTTTACTGTAGTTCTGTTAGCCCATATGACACCGGGAAGCTCATCTAGCCATATTCCTTTGGCGTCATCCAGTCTTTTCTCGAGAGATTTGATAATTTCTCGATTTGCTACTTCAATTTGTCCGTTTGCTCGAGGATGTCCGACTGATGTAAAGTTTTGCTGTATCCCAAACTTTGAGCACCATTCTTGGACTTGTTTTCCAGCAGATTGGGTCCCATTGTCGGAAATTAAGATCCTCGGGATTCCGAAACGACATACTATATTTTTCCAAAGGAAATTTATGACCTGGAACTGAGTTATACGAGCTAGTGCTATACACTCGATCCATTTGCTGAAATATTCAACGGCGACTAGCACGTAACTCTTTTTCGATCTGGCCACTGGGAACGGCCCGACTATATCAATTCCCCATTGGTCAAAAGGCCAACAGATCGGAATTGGGTGCATTGTCTCAGCTGGTTGATGTATTATGTTTGAATGCACCTGGCAGTAATGACAATGTTTTACATAATCCTGTGCGTCTGCGTACATCGTTGGCCAATAGTACCCTGTTCTCAAGCATTTGAGTGTAAGTGCCCGAGCCCCACTGTGATTCCCTGCTTCTCCCTCATGGATACTATTAAGGATGCTTTGGGTTTGGTGCTCAGGTATGCATTTTAGCAGAATTCCCGAGATGGATCGTCTGTAAAGTTTTCCCTTTTCAATGGCATATTTTGGCGCTCGATATTTGATTCTCCTAGCTTCATTCTTATTGCTAGGGAGCGACCCTTCTTCCAAATAGGTGATTAATGGGGTCATCCAACTATCTGCGGCCAAGTCGATGTCCATTATTTCAGTAACAGGAATAGTGTCGAGATCGATCGACGGTGTTTTTGAGATTAGCCAAGTGATCACTCTTTTAGATTTACCATCCCGTGTTCCCGTAAACCTAGACAGTTGATCAGCCCATCGATTTTCTTCTCGGGGGATATTTTGAATTTCAAATTTGTCAAATCTTTCAATCAGTTCTTTTACTTTGGCCAAATATTTTATCATATTGTATTCTTTGGCCTCGTACATTCCATTTATCTGTCTCTGGATCAACTCGGAATCCGTTAAGACGTTTAAAGTTTTTATGTTGGCTTGAATTGTCATTTCCAATCCTGCGATCAGAGCCTCATACTCTGCTTCGTTATTAGTTACCATGAAATCTAGGGTGATGGCATAATTCATATCTTCGCCATTTGGTCCTTAGAAATTGATTCCGGCACCCCCACCATCTCTGCTTGATGCACCATCGACATGCATAAGCCATGCTAGATCATTGACGATCAAGATGTTATTATCACTTGCGGATGTCCCTTCTGGGCTCGCCCCCGACGGACTTGAGGTCTCTAAGAGGAAGTCGGCAAGTACTTGAGCTTTGATAGCTGTTCGCGATCGATATTCGATCTCATATTGTCCCAATTCTACAGCCCATTTAATTAATCTTCCCGAGGCTTCAGGTTTTGACAAGATTTGCCTTAAAGGTTGATTGGTAAGAACGATGATTTTATATGTTTGGAAATAGGGTCGTAATCTTCGTGCTGATGTTACTAATGCCAAGGCAAATTTTTCAATCACCATATAATTCTTTTCAGCCCCTTGCAGTAATTTACTCAAATAATAGACTGGCTTGTGTTCTGAGCCCTCATTCTTGACTAGAACTGAACTTATGGTTGCCTCGGAAATAGCGATGTATATATAAAGAGGCTGTCCTTCAGTAGGTTTGGCGAGTAGTGGAGGTGAGGTCAAGTATTCTTTTAGTCGATCGAATGCGTTGTCGCAGGCTTCGGTCCATTCAAATGTCTTGGCTCTTCTTAAGGTTTGAAAGAATGGTAGACTCTTATCTGCCGACCTCGATATGAATCGGTTAAGGGCCACAATCTTCCCTACTAAGCTCTGTACTTGAATAATATTTCTCGGAGGCCCCATTTCTGTGATAGCACGTATCTTCTCAGGGTTCGCTTCGATGCCTCTTTCGTGAACTAGGTAACCTAGGAATTTCCCAGATCTGACTCCGAAGGTGCATTTTAAGGGGTTGAGTTTCATCCCATACTTCCTTAAAATTCTAAAGCAACGATCAAGGTGTTTGATGTGGTCTTCTTCGCTCATGCTTTTGACTAACATATCATCGACATACACTTCCATTATTTCTCCGATCAGTTCTTTGAACATCAAGTTTACTAATCGTTGATAGGTCGCTCCTGCGTTTCTTAATCCGAAAGGCATTACTACAAAGCAATATACCCCCTGTTCGGTAACGAAGGCAGTTTTTTCTTGATCTCTTTCATCCATAAATATCTGGTAGAAACCCTGAAAAGCGTCCATCATGCTAAAAATAGCAAAACCAGCAGTGGAGTCAACTAATAGGTCGATTCTGGGGAGAGGATAGGGGTCCCGTGGACATAACTTGTTTAAGTCCGTAAAGTCATTACACATTCTCTATTTATTATCTTTCTTGTCCCCCTTTGACACTAACACCACATTACATAGCCACTCGGTGAAGTGTATTTCCCTGATCTGTTTAGACATTAAAAGCCTTTCGACCTCTGCTTTTATTATTTTGTCTTTCACAGGACCATGATTTCTTTTCTTTTGTCTGACTGGTTTCGCGTTCGGATTGATTTTTAAAGAGTGGGTTATTATTCTCGGATCGATCCCTACTATATCCTCCGAACTCCAGGCAAACACATCCATATTTTTCTTTAAAAAGTTAACCAACATAACTTCACCTTGTGGAGATAATTCCGTTCCGATTCTTGTAATTTTGGTCGGATCATTTACCATAAGACGAATATCTTTATGCTCGGGCGCACGTAGAGTCAAATCTATAGGTTCCTTTCCCTTTTTGTCGATCATTTCCGTATTAGGTAATTCTGGCTCTAGGGATCTTTCTGATGAAGATCCTATTGCTTTTCTTTTCGTGGGTGTTAATGGATCGACGTTCCTTTTCAATGAGAGCGCTGTATTGTAACAATCCCATGGCATGCAGTGATCATTCATTATTTCACCAACTCCTGAGTTCGTAGGGAATTTTATCTTCTGGTGATAGGTCGAAACAACTGCTCGAAATTGATTCAATGCCGGTCTCCCTAAGATAGCGTTATAAGTGAATGGTGTTTCAACCACTAAGAACTTTATCATTTTTACCACTCGATGAGGTTTTCTCCCAAGGGTTACACTTAAATTAATAGTCCCGGCAGGAACTATTTCCTATCCTCCAAATCCTATTAGTGGCGTAGCTACTCTTTGGAGAGTTATTTTTCCCAGATTCATTTGATTTCAGGCTTCAATGGCTATGATGTTAGTCGAAAATCGGGGTGATCTTCGTTGACGTCCCAATTCAAATATCTAGGGACTTCACTTTCATCAAAGCTGATTGTTTGTTTGTTAGAGCCTTTATTCTCGAGTGCCCATACTTCCTTAGGAGTGACAAGTCCTTTTTCCAGGGATCGGGCAGTCTTCCGCCTTGCGTTTCGACTATCACCCCCAGCTGGACCACCGGAGATTACATGTATTGTACCATTAACTTGATCGTTATCGATGTCGTCTCTCCTAGGCGCGCGATTGCTGGGTGATCTCTCATGAGGGTTTCTATTCCTTTCCCTCCTTCTAGGACTCCGTGTCCTTTGCCTCCTTCGATCTGTCCCGTCCACAAAATCGTTTAACTTGCCTTGTTGAATTAGTTTTTCGATCTCTTGTTTTAGGTGATAGCAGTCCTCGGTCCTATGACCGTGAGCTCGATGGTATCTACAATATAGATCATAGTTCTTTGCGCCAGGTTTAGCTTGCGTGATTCTTTTTGCTGGGGGAATTAAGTTATTTCTCTCTAGTATTACCAAAATATCCTCTCTGGGGGTATTTAGTTTGGTATACTCCACATAGCTTATTCGATCCCTAACATTCCTTTCTGGAGATCGAGGCCTGAGGTAGACATTAGGTCTTTTTTCAGGGTTACCCCCGCTATACTCCAACCTTTGGAAGACGTTTCCTTTTCGGGAAAAACGATCGTAATCCATGGCCCTTTGCATCTGTGGTTTTTCAGGCTTCCTGGATCCTGAGGTGGATGCTTTATTTTTATTTTTATCTTTTAACGAGTTCATCTCCTCTTGAGTCATATACTTTGAGGCTAATGTCATGATTTCTGCGAAGGTTCGCGGTTGTTTCCGACTTAAGGCATTACCAAATTGCCTATTTTTCGTTAGATCGAACAAGATAGATATAATATAGTCGATATTCGGGGAGTCGATCTTTAATAGTTCAACGTTGAACCTTGCCAACCAAGTCCTCAGGGATTCTCCTTCTTGTTGGATAATAGTTCCCAAGTAACTCATGGGGAGCTTTTGTCTTTTCTAGCTAGCGAACTGTTGCTCTAGTTTGTTACACAGTTCTTTGAAACTGAATATTGAATTAGGTGGTTGTTTTTCGAACCAGTCCAGTGCTAATCCCTCGAAGGTCGTGATCATTAGCTTCGCCGTATACTCCGCTGTATGAGCGTATAAGTTCATTATATTCGTGAAACTGAATATATAATCAGTTGGATCACCAGTTCCGTCGTATATGGGAAGTAGGGCAGGTAAAGGCCCTGAGGCCGGTGCTTCCCTAATTTCTAGGCAGAATGGAGAACAGGCAGCTATAATATCTTGGATTTCTCGAGAACGAGGCCAAGGTTGTTTCAAAGTCAACAGTCTTTGTTCTACTCGTTCCTCCACCATTCTCTCAATGTCTCTTTCGGAGAATCTTCTAGTCGTTCGCCGATCGATAATGGTGGCTCCTCTTCCTCATCGATCGGAATAACTATTTTTTCTCTGGATAGATATGGTTCAGGACGAGCATTAGCTCTTGCCTGGTTACCTCTTCGACCAGGGTGTCTTTTAGCGGCGTTCGGCGGGGATATGTGAGATCGTTGATCCCCGTCTGGGTTTTCTGCTTCAGCCGATACTCGTTCGTTGTCCACTCGGGCTCGTCTGATATTGTTTACCAATCTGGTCGGCGGAGTTGGGGCTGCTTCTGGGCCGACGTTTTTCGGTCCCGATGCATGTAAGATTTCAGCACATAACGAATTTACCAGTTGAGCCATTTGCCTTAGCTTTTCTTGATTGGCAGGTAACGGGGGAGGGGGAACGGATCGAACGGGTGAATTAGGGGCCCTATTTCTGCTAGGAGTTTGTCTTCCAGTATTTTGGTTGTTGTTTGTGTTTGCCGTAATATGCCCCTCTGCTTGACCCACATCTTGGTGTTCTGCGGGAGGCGGCATATTGTTAGTACTAATTCTTTAGGAATTTTCGGGCAGACTTTCTACAGTACGAGGATGCTGAGAGGTTGTGCTTCTTCCGGCGGTACGTGTGCTTTTCCTTGGATTGACCATATTCGATCGAGTAATTAACCTTGCCCCACGGTGGGCGCCAACTGATTTAGCCTAATTTCGTCTTAGGTTTAATCTCAGTAAATTATTAAAAGAACAACTTAATATATTAGGGGTTTGGCTAAAGTACTCAGGATGGAGCAATTCAAGAATAGTATAAAGAGCAGTAATTACGTAATCAAGAGTATGTGAGAGAGGAGAAATAGTTGTAGTATTATTGATAGGTTAAAATCCGGATCCTTGATACAATGTAGAACTTAGTATTTATAGTAATTGACTAATCCTAACGTGACTAGGAGTCCTATTAGGCCTAGGAATCCTGCTTAACTTAGGAGTACCGCATGGCCCAATAAATCTTCAGGATCGGTCTTCAGGTCGACTAGATATACTTGGGCGGATCGAGCCAATCTTGAGGTCTTCGCAGGTCGGATCGATTCTGAACTGGCTCGGAAAGTACTATTCGATCATAGGTGTAAAATAGCCCTCATCATCAGGCAAAGGAAATTATGGATTCTTCTACGGGTCCTTCCCGGGTTTCGATCCATAGTCCATTGGTCGACCCGAACATCCTCGAAACCTATCAGAACGAGGAGTCTCAAGTTAATTCTCCTGCTCCCGTCGACCAAACAAGAGATGACCCTCCTCATTCTGTTCAAAATGTCACGATAAATCAAACTTCTGATCGAGAAGCCTTTCAGCAGGTCGATACCATTCCTCCTAATTCTGAGGTCGAGCTAGATTTGCAAATGGGCGGACCAGTGGAAGATATTCCCGAGTCTCTTTTTACTCCTCTGACCGCTAATGTTGTCGTTTCCAGTTCTCAAGATACCCCAGTTCTTTCTCCTTCTACTATTCCTCAAGAAATGACTAAAACTGGATCTGGTCCCAGCATATCTAGTTTCAAGAATCCCATGGACGATCCTTATCTTTTAGACGACCGTTCTTTAAGAGAACAGGTCGAAGAAATAACCGATTTTGGGACAGATCGATCTGGAGGGGTCTCTATAGACGCATGCGTTCCTGCAACCTTTGAGCCCGATGGGGTATCTTGGAATTTGGGAATGGGTACCATTCTGCCCAAGGAGCTTGACAAACTGAAGGACCATTCTTCTCTGCGGCTTGTTCGATCCATCTACAAGCGTTTGGAGCTGGTAAATGGACTTTTTATTTTAATAGAAATCTCTTATCCTCTAACTTCTTAAAATTTTTATTCTAATAAGCTAAGCACGAAGCTGTTCAGCTCGGGATACAAAATGATGAGGCTTATTTTTCTCAACATGATTCCCTTGAAAGACTGGACAAAATTGCTGCTGCTCATCGGTTGCTGATGAATGAAGCTGAGAGTCTTCGAGCAGCTAATGCAAAGATTTCTAAAGAGAAAGAAAACCTAGCTCGGGCAAATAGCAGCTTGGAGTCTGACAAAGAGCAGCTTACTAAAGACAAAGAAGACTTGCTCCAACTGAACAGGAATCTAGAAGAAGTTACCCAATCCCAGATCGAGAAAGGGAAAAAACAAGTTCAATAGGGGTTTTTCTTTTGGATATAAGAAATGTACTAAAGAAATGATCACTTATCTTGGTCATCAAACGAGTCCCGACCATGATCTCGAACAGTAGACTAGGCCTCTTTATTTTTTTTTTGTGTGTAGATATAACAAATTTCTTTTTATATGAGTAGAGCTTTATGTACTGTCGATCTTTTCTTTGTGGAAGAATGCTTCGTTCCGATCTGAATGCCATAATAACTGTTGTCTATTTTCTCGGGAGAGGAAAAGTCACCTAGGTAATTGTGCCGTAACCGTAGGTATAGGACGTTTCGTATGCTGCCCGTTTAAATAATATATCCCTCCTTCTATAAATATTTCTTTTCATAATAAGAACTATAACACAACGAAGTATTATGTCATCCTTGAAAAGATATAAGAATCTCTTGTGGTACTTATGGTATCCAGATTATGGTGGAAATCCAAATCCATTCATGATAAAGGAAAGTTGGTTAGTTCATTAAAATGATGGTATCCGCTGTGTCAGGGTATTCTCTTTGACCAAGGAGGATACTTTGTATGAGTTGAATGAAGTATCCCTCGACTCAGGCGGATACTTTGTAATCTTCCTTCTGGACATCCTCCGATCAAGGAGGATACTTCGTAAAGGTCTGGTGAAGTATATTTGCCAATCTTCACCAATGCAGTGACAAGATTCCAAGAAGTACGTCGGATTGGAGGAGTAATCATTCCGAGGAGTAGCTAGTAGGCTAATAATGTCGAGTATTTGTAATTTCTTTTTCTCAATGTATGCTCTGTTTCTGTCAATTGTAACTATTGAAAATTTTAATAAAATAATTTATTTTTGAATAGTTGATCTGCGTTCTTCATTTTTGATTTCTTGACCATAGTCTATCCTATATCTGATGCTGAAAATTAGATCAACTTATAACATTCCTTAGTTATCTCATTAATCTGGACCGTTGATAGGATCTCAAGGCATCACCGTTGGATTCTCCGTTTCCTGTCTATAAAAAGGCTATCTCCTCCTTCCTTATTTCAAGAATGAAGTTGTTCATGAAAAACTTTTATCAGTTTAGTCACCATCGTCCACCAGAATGTATTGTTTTAACAAAGGAAAAGTTCCTAATTTGGTATGGGTGGAATTGGAAAAATGCGGCCTCCAACATATATGGTGATGCTCGGACAAACCTTGTAATTTGGGTTTGGTCGACCGTAATGTACGCCATAGGGTATAGCTCGAGGTCAGAGGAAAGCTGGATTCTTGCTTTATCGAAATCAACTTGTTTCTAACAGGTCGAGAATGCCATGCATGAGATCTTTCTGATCCCCTGTCGATCTGGCGAAGAAAAAGCATCAGCTTCTCCGAGGTGGTCGAGTTTAGATAGCATGTACTCTTTCCTCAACCACCTACAGCTTCCGAGCCTCGGAAGAAAATGCCTGAACTTTAGTTTCTCGTCACTGTTTTCAAAGTAGACGTAAAGATGGTTGTTCTTGTGGCTCGAAGCTTCCGAAGTACCTGTTATTCTGACGATTGTCGAAGAATAACTCTTTCTCGAGATTCTGTAGATAGGGCTGCTAGTATATCGATCGATGCTTTTGTATAGTTGAGATAAGAATCTTAAACTTGTAAAATAATATTTGTAATGAGAATCTTTGCACCATGAATATCGATCTAATGTATAACTTTTAATCGACCAACCTAGTAGTGCATTTAATTCAACTCCTGTTTTTATAGCTGGGAATTATGAATATGTAACGTAAATCCCGATAATATGTCATCACCGTTGATTGGATATAAATTCCACCGTTGGATTTTTTACCATTTCTTCTATAAAAGGAATTCTTTACCTTTCATTCATTTACTATCAAAAGTAAAATTTCTTAATAATGTACTTCCTCTTTCTCCAAAACGGTGGTCGTCCACCTAATTCGGATTTCCTGAAAACTGGTAACTATTATGACTTGGTATGGGCGGAATCGGAAAATGGAGACTTCTCAAAAACCATGAAGTCTCCGATCCCTAGAAAAGGGGATCGATTGGAATACCTATCATGTATCGACCACCCTGTGCAAATGGATAAGGGTCGGTACAGTGGTATTTCAATCTAATAGTTCTACGGTCGGTGGAAAGCTGGTAAGTTCATTAAAACAAGAAGATTTGATCGAGACTGCTGACCACCATCGACCGAAGTAAAATTTCGATCTCATGAAGCTCTGGTGAAGTATGAACCTCAGATTCTCCAAGCTTGTGGTCGAAACTTTGGAACTTAAAAGGCGGTTGTCCTCATCGACCTGGCGCAACTGGTGGCAAAAAGGCTGGAAAAAGTATGAAGATAAACAAAGACAGAAGCCTGCAATTCATACTACCCTTCTTCGAACCCAGATATCAACAGGCGATGAGATGATTTTGTAAGATTGCTTTTTACAAGTCTATCGGACAACCGAGCTGTACTTTAACAGAATTTCTTTTTAGCATGTAATAAGATTTGTCGTCGATCAATTAGATAAATCTTTGTATCTTTCCAATGTACTTTGCCATTTGTAAAAGTTTCAGGAACATGAATAAACCTTATTTTAATTATTAATATTGGTTTTCATACTTGTAGATCGTATGATATCGATCGATGAGTCTCTACCGACCCAATCGGTTTTGCTCAAAGATCTAGGTTGTATACCAATTAATGGTTTTAACCTTTGCAGATCGTTTTATTAGATCGTTGAGTGTTTACCGAGCCAATCGGTTCTACTCAAAAAATTGTATTTTACTTAGGTTTTTTACCAATTATTGGTCTTAACAAATGAAGACCGTTTTATTAGATAGATGAGTGTTTACCGGCCCAATCAGATCTACTAAAAAATTTAGGTTGTATACCAATTATTGGTTTTAACCTTTGGAGATCGTTTTATTAGATCGCTGAGTGTTTACCGACCCAATCGGTTCTACTCAAAAATTGTTTGTACTTAGGTTGTATACCAATTATTGGTTTTAACCTTTGTAGATCGTGTTATCGATGAGTTTATACCGACCCAATCGGTTTTACTCAAAGATTGTTTGTACTTAGGTCGTATACCAATTATTGGCTTTAACCTTTGTAGATCGTGTTATCGATGAGTTTATACCGACCCAATCGGTTTACTCAAATATTGTTTGTACTTAGGTTGTATACCAATTATTGGTTTTAACCTTTGTAGATCGTATGAATATTGGTTTCTTTGAATGCAATGTATGAAGAAAATAGCAAAAGCTTTTATTATTTTTGTAAACAAACTAAACGTCTAAAAGAAAATGACTGAAACAAATTGCCTTAAAAGAAAAAAGAAAATACAAGCTAACTTCTGAAATACTCAAACTGACATTCAAGACCTCATATTCTCGAGCTCATCGGCCATAATATAGTCTAAGATTTACTGCATTCCAAGTTCGAGGAAGTGGAGTTCCATCCAAATGAGCTACTTTATAAGATCCTTTTTTGCCAACCGCAGTTAGTATGAAAGGACCTTCCCAATTCTGCTGTAATTTTCCAACATGTTTTGATACCTCGGCCTTTTTAAGAACCAGATCACCTTCCTTGAATGAACGCATCCTTACTTTCTGATTGTAGGCCTTTTCCATGCTGGATTTAGCAGCCTGTAAGCGAAGATTGGCTTTTTCTCTTAGAGCTTCACTTAAATCAACATCATCTTTTCTCAATTGGTCGTTTGTTTCTTCATCGTATAACTCGATCCTTGGACTAGGAACAAGTGCCTCACCTGGGATAACTTCTTCTGAACCATAAACTAGGCTAAAAGGCGTTTCACCCGTAGAAGCCTTTACGGTAGTTCTATTAGCCCAAACGACGCCGGGAAGTTCGTCCAACCATTTTCCTTTGGCGTCATCTAGTCTTTTTTCGAGAGATTTGACAATTTCTCGATTTGCTACTTTAGTCTGCCCGTTTGCTCGAGGATGCCCTACAGATGTAAAGTTTTGCTGTATCCCAAACTTTGAGCACCATTCTTGGACTTGTTTTCCAGCAAATTGGGTCCCATTATCGGAGATCAAGATCCTCGGGATCTCGAAACGACAGACTATATTCTTCCAAAGGAAATTTATGATCTGGAATTGTGTTATCCGAGCGAGTGCTACACATTCAATCCACTTGCTGAAATATTCGACAGAGACCAGGACATAACACTTTTTCGATCTGGCCATCGGGAATGGTCCCACTATATCAATCTCCATTGGTCAAAAGGCCAACAGATCGGGATTGGGTGCATTGTTTCTGCCGTTTGATGTATTATATTTGAATGTACCTGGCAGTAATGACAATGTTTTACATAATCCTGCGCGTCTGAATATATTGTTGGCCAATAGTATCCTGTTCTCAAAAATTTGAACGTGAGTGCGCGAGCCCCCACTGTGATTTCCTGCCTCTCCTTCATGGATATCTTTGAGGATGCTTTGCGTCTGGTGCTCGGGAATACATTTCAGTAGAATTCCAGAGACGGATCGTCTGTAGAGTTTTCCATTTTCAATAGCATACCTTGGTGCTCGATATCTAATTCTCCGAGCTTCATTCTTATTGCTAGGGAGTGACCCATCTTTCAAATAGTTGATCAAAGGGGTTAACCAACTATCTGCGGCCAAGTCAATGTCCATTATTTCAATAACAGGGAACGTGTCGAGATCTATCAACGGTGTTTTCGAGATTAACCAAGTGATCACCCTTTTAGACTTACCATCCCTTGTTCCTGTAAATCTTGACAGTTGATCAGCCCAACAATTTTCTTCTCGTGGGATGTTCTGAATTTCAAACTTATCAAATTTCTCGGTCAACTCTTTTACCTTGGCCAAATACTTTATCATGTTGTATTCTTTGGCCTCATACATCCCATTGATCTGTCTTTGAATTAGCTCGAAATCAGTTAAGACGTTCCAAGCCTTTATGTTGGCTTGTATAGCCATTTCCATTCCTGCAATCAGAGCCTCATACTCTGCTTCATTGTTGGTTACCATGAAATCCAAGGTGATGGCATAGTTCATATCTTCTCCATTGGGTCCTTGGAAATTAATTCCTGCACCCCCACCATCCCTGCTTGATGCACCATCGACGTGCATAAGCCATTCTAGATTATTAACTACCAAGATGTTATTATTACTCGGAGATGTCTCTTCTGGGCTCGTCTCCGACAGACTCGAAGTTTATAGGAGGAAATCAGCAAGCACTTGAGCTTTTATTGCCGTTCGTGGTTGATATACGATCTCATATTGTCCTAGCTCTACTTCCCATTTGATCAATCTTCCCGAGGCTTCTGGTTTTGACAAAATTTGCCTTAAAGGTTGATTGGTAAGGATGATGATTTTATATGTTTGGAAATAGGGTCGTAATCATCGTGCTGACGTCACCAAAGCCAAGGCAAATTTTTCAATTACCAAATAATTCTTTTCAGCTCCTTGTAGTAATTTACTCAAATAATAGACTGGCTTGGGTTCCGAGCCCTCAATTTTAACCAAAACTGATCTTATTGCCACCTCGAAAATCGCGATGTACATATAAAGAGGCTGCCCTTCAGTAGGTTTGGCAAGCAGAATTGGCGAAGTCAAGTATTCGCAAGCCTTGGTCCATTCAAACGTTTTAGCTTTTCTTAAATTTTGAAAGAATGGTAGGCTTTTATCTGCCGATCTCGATATGAATTTATTGAGGGCTACAATTTTCCCTACTAGGCATTGTACTTCAGTAATATTCCTCGGAGGCTTCATTTCTGTGATGGAACGTATCTTTTCAGGATTTGCTTCGATGCCTCTCTGGTGAACTAGATAACCTAAATTTCCCAGATCTCACTCCAAAGGTGCATTTTAAAGGGTTGAGTTTCATTCCATATTTCCTTAAAATTTTAAAACAACGATCGAGATGTTCGATGTGGTCTTCTTCTCTCATGCTTTTTACCAACATGTCATCCACATATACTTCCATTATCTCTCCGATCAACTCTTTGAACATTAAGTTCACCAATCGTTGGTAGGTGGCTCCAGCGTTTCTTAATCCGAAAGGCATTACCACGAAACAGTATACTCCCTGTTCAGTAACGAAGGCAGTTTTTTCTTGATCTTTCTCATCCATGAATATTTGGTAGAAACCTTGGAATGCGTCCATCATGCTGAAAATAGCAAAACCAGCTGTGGAATCGACTAACAGGTCGATTCTAGGGAGCGGATAAGGGTCTCTCGGACATAACTTGTTTAAGTCCGTAAAATCATTGCACATTCTCCATTTATTATCCTTCTTGTCACCCTTTGACACTAATACGACATTACACAGCCACTCAGTAAAGTGTATCTCTCTTATCTGTTTTGACATTTAAAGTCTCTCGACCTCTGCTTTTATTATTTTGTCTTTCACAGGACCGTGATTCCTTTTCTTTTGCCTGACTGGTTTTGCGTTTGGATCGATTTTTTAGGAGTGGGTTATTATTCTTGGGTCAATCCCCACTATATCCTCCGAGCTCCAGGCGAATACGTCCATATTTTTCCTTAAAAAATTATCTAACATAACTTCTCCTTGTGGAGATAGCTCCGTTCCAATTCTGGTGATTTTGCTTGGATCATTCTCTATAAGTTGAACATCTTTATGCTCAGGCGCACGTAGACTCAAATCTATAGGTTCATTTCCCTTTTTATCGATCCTTTTCGTACTGGGCAACTCCGGCTCTTGAGATCTTTCTACTGAAGATCCTACTGCTTTTCTTTTTTACGGCGTTAATGGATCGACGTTCCTTTTTAAAGAGAGCTCGGTATTATAACA
This sequence comes from Penstemon newberryi var. newberryi, assembly GCA_030819805.1. NCBI lineage: Eukaryota > Viridiplantae > Streptophyta > Magnoliopsida > Lamiales > Plantaginaceae > Penstemon > Penstemon newberryi. Next base: position 21,303,730 of record JAUALY010000005.1, on the reverse strand, counting down.
ATCCCATGCCATGCAGTGATCATTAACTATTTCGCCGACACCTGAGATAGTATGGAATTTTATCTTCTGGTGATAGGTCGAAACAACGGCTCAGAATTGATTCAACGCCGGTCTTCCTAGAATGGCATTATATGCAAATGGCGTTTCGACCACTAAGAATTTTATCATTTTTACTACCCGATGAGGCTTGCCTCCAAGGGTTACGCTTAGATTGATGGTTCCAGCAGGAACTATCTCCAATCCTCCAAACCCTATAAATGGTGTAGCCATTCTTTGCAAAGTTATCTTCCCCAGATTCATTTGGTTCAAAGCTTCGAGGGCTATAATGTTAGCCGAGCTTCCGTTGTCGATCAGAATTCTTTTTACATTGAAGTCAGAGATTTTTAATGAGACTACCATCGGAAAATCAGGGTGGTCTTCGTTAACATCACAATTCAGATTTCTAGGGACTTCACTCTCATCGAAGCTGATTATCTGTTTATCAGAGCTCTTATTCTCGAGTGCCCATATTTCTCTAGGAATCATGACTCCTTTTTCCAGGGATCGGGCCGTCTTTCGCCTTGCGTTTCGACTATCACCCCCCGCTGGACCACCAGAGATTACATGTATGGTACAATTGATGTGATCGTTGTCGATATCATCTCTTCGAGGCGCGTGATTGCTTGGAGATCTCTGGTGAGGGCTCCTATTCCCCTCCCTCCTTCTAGGACTTCGCATCCTTTGTCTCCTTCGATCTGTTCTGTCCACGAACTCGTTCAACTTGCCTTGTTGGAATAATTTTTCGATCTCCTGCTTTAAGTGATAACAATCCTCGGTCCTATGACCGTGAGCTCGATGATATCTGCAATATAGTTCGTAGTTTTTTGCCCTAAGATTAGCTTGCGTGATTCTCTTTGTCGGGGGAATCAAGTTATTTCTTTTTAGTATTACCAAAATATCCTCTCTGGGGACGTTTAGTTTGGTATACTCCACATAGCTTATTCGATATCTGACATTCCTTTATGGAGATCGAGCCCTGAGGTAGACATTAGGTCTTTTCTCAGGGTTACTGCCGCTATATTCCAACCTCTGGAATACGTTTCCTTTTCGGGAAAATCGATCGTAATCCATGGCTTTTGGCATCGGAGGTTTGTCAGGTTTCCTTAATCCTGAAGTTGAAGCCTTATTCTTATTTTTATCCTTAATCGAATTCATTTCTTCTTGAGTCATATACTTGGAAGCCAAGGTCATGATTTCGGCAAAAGTTCGAGGCTGCTTCCGACTTAAGGCGTTGCCAAATTGCCTATTTTTCATCAGGTCGAACAAAATTGATATAATATAATCAATGTTCGGGGAATCGATCTTTAACAGTTCAACATTGAACCTTGCCAACCAACTTCTCAGGGATTCTCCTTCCTGCTGGATAATAGTTCCCAAGTAACTCATAGGGAGCTTCTGTCTTTTCTGGCTAGCGAACTGTTGTTCTAGTTTGTTACATAGTTCTCTAAAACTGAAGATTGAATTAGGTGGTTGTTTTCCGAACCAGTCCAATGCCAACCCCTCAAAAGTCGTGATCATTAACTTTGTTGTATACTCCGCTGAATGAGCGTATAAGTTCATTATGTTCGTGAAACTAAATATATAATCGCTCGGATCGCCTGTTCTGTCATATCTGGGAAGTCGATTAGGTAAAGGCCCCGAGGCCCGTGCTTCTCTAATTTCTAGGCAGAATGGGGAACAGGCTGCTATACTATCCTGGACCTCTCTAGAACGTGGCCAAGGTTGTCTTATAGTTAATAATCTTTGTTCCAATCGTTCCTCCACCATCCTCTCAATATCTCTTTCAGAGAATCTTCTAGTCGCTCGTCGATCAATAACTGGGGGCTCCTCCTCATCGTCGATCGGGATAACCGTTCTTTCCCTGGATAAACAAGGTTCAGGACGAGCATTAGCTCTTGCCTGGTTACTTTTTCGACCTGGGCGCCTTTCAGCGGCGTTTGGTGGGGAGATTTGGGATCGCTGATCCCCATCTAGGCTCTCCGCTTCAGCCGATACTCGATCATTGTCCTTTCGAGGTCCCCTGATATTATTAACCAATCTAGATGGCTGAATTGGGGCAGCCTCTGGGCCGGCCGTTTCTGGTCCTGGTACATGTAAGATTTCAGCACATAGTGAGCTTATGAGTTGAGCCATCTGCATTATCTTCTCTTGATCGGCCGGTAGAGGGGGAGGTGGGACGGATCGAACGGGTGAATTAGGGGCCCTACTCCTGCTAGGAGTTTGTCGTCCTCCTGTGTTTTGGTTATCGTCCGTCATATGCCCTTCCACACGGTCTAAATTTTGAGGATCGGCCGGAGGCTGCATATTATTAGCGCTGACTCTTTGGGAATTTCCAGGCAAGCTTTCTACAGCACGAGGAGGCTGAGAAGTTGTGCTTCCTCCTGCGTTACGCGTGCTTTTTCCTGGATTGACCATATTTCGTTCGAGCAATTCACCAGCCCCACGGTGGGCGCCAACTGATTTAGCCTGATTTCGTCTTAGGGTTAAACTCAGTAAATTATTAAAAGAAACAACTTTATATTTTAGGGGTTTGGTTAAAGTACACAGGATGGTGCAACTCAAGAGCAATATAAAACAATATATTCACGTAAAACAGGTATAAAAGAGGAGAACAATTGTATTATTACTGATAGGTAAGATAGGTTAAATTCTGGATCCTCAATACAATGTAAAACTCAGTATTTATAATGATTATCTAATCCTAACGTAACTAGGAGTCCTGTTAGGCCTAGGAATCCTGCATGGCCTAGGAGTACCGCATGGCCCAATAAATCTTCATGATCGGTCTTCAGGTCGACCAGATATATTATGGCAGGTCGAGCCGATCATGTAGCCTTCGAGGATACCTATCCCAGCCTCACAGATCGAATTGATTCTGAACTAGCTCGGAAAGTACTACATAATCATATGTGTAAAATAGCCCTCATCAGCACTGACTTTGAAGGTACTAAATTTAGTATCTTCAAAGCAGTTAAGAGGGCTAATCCCCAAAACGAAAAAAGAAGTTCAGCGAAACTCATCATGGAATGAACCATGTCCAACAAAGTTCGATTCCTTCTTTCAGACACTCCATTAAGTTGAGGTGTCCTAGGAGGAATTCGCTATGAGAGAATCCCATTCTCTTTAAGATAATCGAGGAACTCTTGGCTCAAGTATTCTCCACCTCGATCTGATTGAAGTGCCTTAATACTATGTCCCAATTGGTTCTCTACCTCCATTCGAAACTCCTTGAACTTTTCAAAGGTTTCGGATTTGTACTTCATCAAGTACACATATCCAGAATGACTAAAGTCGTCAGTGAATGTTACGAAGTAGGAGAAGCCTCCTCTTGCACTGACACTCAGTGGTCCACAAACGTCAGTATGGATCAAATCCGATTTTTGTTTTGTCCACTCTGGTTTCCTTGTGAAAAGAGATATGATTATCTTTCCTCTGAGACAAGATTCACAAGTCGAAAGTTCATCTGAGTTCTGTATTTCAAAAGCCTTAGAAGAGACCAAATTTTGGATCTTACTCTTGGAGATATGTCCAAGTCTAGCGTGCCAAAGTTGTGGACTATTATTATCAAATTTTTTGTTCTTTGATTGAATGTGCATAACGTTAGAGTTTGTTGGTTCAAGGGAATAAATACCTGATAGAATAGTGTCCTGCAAGCCAACTGTTTTGGCTACATTTAATTAGTAATAATTAAAATAACTATTCAAATCGATTAATAAATGCATTTATTTATATGGTCACCTTCATCTTATGAATAATTATCTAACATAAGGATGGAAGTCCTTAGATCACAGGGCTATGGGACAACCCGTGGACTGATCTCCAAGGCCGTGATCTAAAACTAATTCAAGGGTCGTAGAATCCATTTGAGATGGGACATCAATGGATTCGGTTAGACCCTCACGAGTGTGTATACTCCGATGAACTGGAGGATGCTGGGGTCCACGAGTATGACTGGGATAGTCGATACACACGAGTGGGTGGCTTGCTGGGATGGCAAGCACACTGAATACCCCACCTAGGAAATAACTCACCATGGAAGCGGTAGTCGCATATCGGGGATGAAGTTATTCCTATTTACAATAGTGTACGAGGAACGATCCTTATTACTTGAGGTGATAGGGTTTATCTGGTGCATGAACGTCTATGCTTTGATATGAGTCCCGACTGACTGGAGTCTACCAGAAGGTCTCTGTGGGTTCATGTTGGTATAGAGGAACGTGTATGCATGTTCATATAATCAACAGAGGATCCGTTGACCCGACTTGATAGGTTGGGAGCTTCTCCTATGAATATCTGTGAGAAACGTATTCCGGTAAATCCTTGGCCAAGGTATCTGACGGCTTTATGAAAGTAGCTCATAAAGTTTAAGTCAAAGGGAATAGTTTCGAGACCAGAATACATAATGTCGAGACAAGTAAGGAAACCGATGAAAGTCCATCACCTTAGTTTTGACTGGGAGACCAACTAATGGAAGGATTAAGTCGTACATGGTAATTGTAAAGGTTAAAGGTGCACAGAATAAATTCACCAGTGATTGGACTCCACGGGCTTGTGGCCAGACATCGACTGTGGAGTGTGGGAGAATTCCCAAATTAGCAGGTGATGAGGGATATTTCACATGCGCCATCTTAGGAAATACCTCTACTCGGGATCGACCTAGTTTTCGACCAGGAGGGTATTCTCCGACCAGAAGAACACAGTTTCCCGATCAAGACACGTTGATAGCACGAGATCCTATTTTCCGATCTACTCCTATCCTCGGAATTACTGTGGGGCCGACCTACAACTTTGCACAGCTGGCCGAGAAGTATTCTCCTACGGACGGTCCAGCTAGCTCATTACTTTTCCTATATATACGCGGCGCATTTATGACATCAGGGACGACACTATTCCCAAGAAACTCATTAAGCTCGGACTAGCAGCTCGGAATAGGCCATAGCTTATATCCCTTTGTATTTACCTTCCTAGTAGTACGACATCCTGTAATGCTCGGATAGACCTATTTTGTAATTTGTACTTGAACATTGATATTGATATACACTTATTGTTTTGCCGACTTTTTATATCCTGTGCGAACGAAAAATGGTATAATCAATTGGCGCCCACCGTGGGGCCTATTCGAGTATTAGATCGAAAAATGCCTGCTACTAGGAGATTCACGTACAATCGCGGAGAGCCTTCACAAGCTATTGGAGCTCAGCAATCAGTAAACAACCAACCAAGTAACCAATCCAGATTAAGAATTGTTCAAAAATAAAAATCGGCCGAGGGTGCAAGCTATTGCTATGACCCTTCCTCGATTTAGAATTATTCAAAGAATAAAAATCGGCCGAGGGTGCAAGCTATTGCTATGACCCTTCCTCGATTAAGAATTGTTCAAAAATAAAAATCGGCCGAGGGTGCAAGCTATTGCTATGACCCTTCCTCGATTTAGAATTATTCAAAGAATAAAAATCGGCCGAGGGTGCAAGCTATTGCTATGACCCTTCCTCGATTTAGAATTATTCAAAGAATAAAAATCGGCCGAGGGTGCAAGCTATTGCTATGACCCTTCCTCGATTAAAGATTATTCCAAAATGAAAATCGGCCGAGGGTGCAAGCTAGTGCTATGACCCTTCCTCGATAAGGAATTATTCAAAAAAGAACATGCCTATTCAGCTCGAAAAGAGCTCGATGCTCGAGATATTATGATAAAATAGATCTGCTCGAAAATTTGAAGACTTTTCAAGAACTTATTATCATTTGGAAATCCCTTAAGTTGGGATTATTATTTATTAAGCTCAGTTGTGCTCGAAGAAAACATCTCAGTTTTCAGATATTATTCATTTGAACTTTTATCAGATAGTCTTTCCGAGAAGACTTTATCGGTTCTGGATTCGAGTTAAATCGTCCCATCCAGATTGTTAAAGGTTCATCGAATTATTAATTCATCATCGAGCGGATATGGAGAAGAATGAAAGATTGCAAGTAACTCGATCTGAAAACAAAAAGTTCTTATTATTTCCGAGCAAGATACAAAAGATCAATGAAATACAAAAGCTACAACTCTATTAATATTCATCGATCGGGTTACAAAGTTGTTGGGTATGCTTATAAATAAAGTCCTAATACAACTATTATGTCCTATTCTATGGTCTTCGAGCTTCCTTCAGTTTTGTCGACCAGGAACGTTGACGAGAATCCAATGAGTACACGGTTTGTGTGATGTCCGGTAAACTTGCAAAGTGATCGAGCTGTATATGTTTATCGTCTTATGATATCTGGTTTTGAAATTAGACAATATGGATCGCAAATTATTGTTTCTGATCTCCATACTTTTCCCAGCATTCTTGCTACCAGCCGAGCCCGATCACTTCCCCGAGTTGGCGTCTAAGGTTGAAATTTCTCATTGTAAGATCCAAAAGTTCAACCTAGAGCGGCCGGTCATCATCTTATGGTCGGGAAGCTCGACCCAAAGTTACCATTTCCCATGGAAGAAAGGAAGAAATTGGTGACTCGAGGTCAAACTTCTTTTTAATGGATTGACCAGCTTTCCACCCTCGGGGATACCCCTCGGAATCCGCAATGCTAACCCTGCACAAAATACCCGAGCAAGGGTCAGTCACTTATTGGTATTCCAAGGGGAGATCCCTTCTTCAGGGATCGGAGACCCCCCGATAATCGAGGGACTCCTCTTTTCCGATTCCGCTCATACCAAAGAAGTATATGTCTTGTTTGTAAGATCGGAAGTACATTCGAAGACAAATCTCAAAGGCTTGAACAGGAAGCAGGAGGAATCCGAGCTTAGACCTCGGACAAAACATTTTGACAGTGCAAGGTAAAGGTTTTCAGATGAGTAAAAGCCCTTTATATACTAAAACCAAAAATCTGATCGACGGTCAGTATTCAACGAAACCAACGGTCCTGATCAGAGCATTTAAGACGGACGACCGTTACGCTTCCCAAGATGTAAGGACTGTTTGGTCATACTTTTTTGGAACTTAGCCGAAAAGAGGGGAATACTATGACTTGGTCAGATGTGCAATACAGAAACTTTCCGTTCTCACTTTGTTCTCGGAATTTCGATCACTCTTAACTCGAGTATAAATTGTTTTTACAAAATTAATACAGTTAAAAGGATCACTCTTAACTCGAGTATAAATTGTTTTTACAAAAATAATACAGTTACTTATTAAAAGGGAGAGAGGGTTATCATTTCAACGAGAAGAACAGTACAATAAAGAAAAAAAAAAACTTAAAAGTACAACATTTGATCGAGCATACAGAGGAAATGTCTAGACACTTTTCTCGAACAAGAGCTTGCGGACCTCGGCGTTGCGGGCCTCGTACCCCGCATCATACCCTTTTTTATAAGCCTCTTGCTCCCGCAGCTCGGCATTTTTCTTCTCTTGCTCGATGAGGTCCCTCAGCCTATCCAGCTCCTTGCTTAGCTGCTCGTGAACTTGACTCTCTTTCTGCTTCACAGCTTTCTCCGTCTCGGAGGCCAATTTCAGCTCAATGGCTCTGGCTTCTTCAAGGGACTTTGCCAATTCATCCTTCTTTTTCTCTAGCTCGAGAACAGCCACAGCATGTTGTTCGGCTTCTTGCTCGACCCGCAGCCCCAGGTTAAAAAGCTGCTGTCCAACCTTTCAAGAATAAAAGCTGGAGCGTAAAAAAAAAAAAAAAAAAAAATATATATATATATATATATATATATATATATATATATATATAAATATGTTGAGATTGGAGACTCACTTGGGTAAGCAGATCTGCGCTCGATTGTACAATTTCCCGAGCACTTTGTATGTTCGACCATTCTTGCTCGACCAACTGAATGCTGCTGAGGAAATTTTCCCAATTGCTCGGGCCAGCTTCCGCAGCTACCGCCTTAATTTTCATCTCTTCAAAATAGGCAGCAAGTGTGCGGTCAACGCGGGAGACCGAGCTCTCGACCTTGGGATTCTCACCGGGTGGAGGAGTTTTCTTCTGATCGACAGAGGAGTCATTTATTTTGATCCTTTTATTAGGAAGCTCGCTCATAACGCTCTTATTGGCCTCCAGAGCCAAAATGCTTCCAGTTAATAGCTTATTCTCCCCGGTCATTTGGATTAAGGCAGGGGTTGGAATCAGATCATCCACACGCGGCCTCTTTTTGGGGGAAGGCTCGGAGCCACCAGGTGTGACTTGCTCGTTGGGAATAACAATCTGCTTGTTTCCCTCGAAGGTGTTCCTCGACCTAGAGGGGGAATCCGCAATTTGTATAACTGACCCCGTTTTGGAGCGAACGGGCACGGAGTCAGGCGAAAGATTGGCTTCATTTTGGGCAAGACGACCTTTAAGAACCTCGGATTGTTTAGGCTCGGGATTTGATGGGGATGCGACCTTATTTTTTCCTCGATCAGCCTTAGAGATTTTTCCGACCTCCATGGAGGACTTGGACTCTCTGATCTTGGACTTTGGAAGCTTCTCCTTTTTGACCTTGAGCAATTGCTTTGGGTCAAGCTTGGAACTCACCATACCCTCCATGATCGAAATTTTATCGAAGAGAAGAAGACTCGTTTTTATTTTATCGATCAATGAGCTCCGACGAAGAAAAAATTATAATTTCAGTGATACGAATCCTAAACTGCCTCCTTCTATTTATAAGAAAAAGGAACGTTGCCTTTTGGGGACCCAACAGTCGCGAATTTCAAGTTTTCCCATGCATTATTATGAAAATCGATCGTTTTAATACCTTGCCTACTAAGGAGTTGAGTTTTCGACTGCACAGATACGCTCGATATCGATGATCTTTTATGGACAATGTAGCTCATTAAGTCACTTGTATAATTAAGCAGTATAATAAGTCATTGATAGGCTCTAATTGAATGAACTCGGAAAACTCTGTTGAATGACGAAAGCGGATCTTATATATAACCAAAAGGATTACAGAGCGTACAATGAAAAGTCCTACAATCTATTACAAGGAATTTTAAGGGATTGACTGCTCCTCTTTCCCCTCGTTCTCGGACCTATCTTCGATCTCGACCTCAGCATTTCCAGAAGCTTCTCGATCGTCCCCATCGTCAGAAGTATCTTGGTCATCTTCGTTCTCCGAACTGTCTGAACCTGAGCTCGTGCTGGACGTCTCCAAATCCAACAAATCGGGATTGGGCATTGGAACCCCGAACTCTCTCACAAATGGAGCGAACTCATGGTTTTCCCAATCTGTGGAGCTCGAGGCCGAGACTCGATAGTCCTCGCCGTCCATGTTTTTGAAGATATCCATGTGCTGCAGATATTTATTTATCTGGTTGGGGATAACCTTCGCGGAGACCAATTGTCGAACGCCCTTGTAAAAAGTAGTCTGAAGAATCTGGTCTACTCTTTTACGAGCTATGGCATCTAACGCCGGTGACTCCAAAAACTCTCTTATCGAGCTTAGGCGTGAGTCTTCTTTGCCGCGCTGATAAGATAACTCTGAATCTGCTTTAGTCTGCGCAAGCTCCTCTTCGAGCTTCTTGACTTTCTCCTCGAGCAAGCTCTTCTCAGCCACGACCTTCACCAAGTCTTCCTCAACAGCCGGGGTATACTTGGCCTTGGTAGACTCCAGTTCTTTTTGAACGGAGATGAACTGATCGCGAAGTTTAGACTCTTCCTCAAGAAGATTTCTGTACGCCAAATGAACTCGGTCGGACTCATCTTCCAACATTGAGGTGCGATTCAGCTCGCTGAGGAAGCAGTCCCCGATCTGCAAAGGAATGATGGAACAATCAATATTATGTTCAAAGACTAAAGGATAACAATCATCGCAGAAGTTTCTTACCGTATGATATGCTTGAGAAAACTGTCCCAACACGTCAAGATCGCAATGAGCCAAAAGTTCTTCTTGATCTTCGGCGAATCTCCCCGCCATGAAGATCTTTATCGCCTTCTCATGCTCGTTCTCTCCGTTTCGGTCGCGATCACTCCGAATCGATCCTCTCTCGGGATAACCTGCCGCTCGGTAACCCCTTAGTTGATCTTCGATAAAGTCCACCATATCAGGCCTGCTTCAACCAGAACGTGAGGTAAGAGCGGTTCGGTGCCGACCCCACAGTCCTCTCCTCCTTTTCGCCTCGGGAGGTCCTTCTCGATCTTCCCGGGCTCGCTGATTAAGGATCTCTTTCCCTTTAAGCTTCTTCATGGTAAACATGCTATAGCCTAGGCCAGATGAAGAAGAAGCACCGGTTTGGGTCAGAGGAGGTACCATTCGGAGGGGTTCGGCGTCCTCGGGTTCTCCCTCATTTCTGGTCTGCTGAGGTTGAATAGAGCCTCCCCGAGGAGGGATGATAGTTTGATTGGATTGTGCGGGGCCTGGTCTAACTTGTCTCCTCGGCTGGCCAGGCATCTTTTTCGAGGTAGAGGCCACTGTTTTACCGACTATGGAAGCTCGGTATTGTTCTACCATGGCACCTGAAGAAAGAAAAGATAAAATTGGTTAGGAATGAAGCCTTGAGTAGCTTATTATTATGAACGCTCGGTGAAGATTATTGTTCTTACTTAACAATCGAGGATCGTCAGCGTCTGCAAGTGGGTATGTAGCTCGGCTGAGCTCAGCTTTCCGAAGAACGGGCTCCAAAACGAGGAAAGCCGACTGGTATGGGTCGGAGCGCATCGCAGTGACAAGGCTATCTGAAATAACCTTCGTAAGCTGACCCATCAATTCTCTTTTTCCGTATACCCAATCTCACTCACCTGGCCATCTGTGTGGAACCATCTTCGAGCTCCCCTCGGAAGCTGGTACGTCAGGTCCTTTGATAAAGAAGAACCGTCTCTTCCAGTCGAGAGAATTGCTGGAGGTGATGGTCGATAAGACCGAATGATTCGAACGTTGGGAAAAATACACAAACCCAACGTTCGAGGCGGAGGAAGTGCTGACTTTGAAGAACTGCCAAAAATTGTGGAAGTTTGCGGTTTTGCCCTTGGCCTTCATCAAAACGCTGAAGGCTATCAAGTACCCAATCGAGTTGGGAAGGATCTGTGCGGGAGCCAGGGTGAACACATCTAGAACCCGCTCGAGTAACGGGGCAAAAGGGATACGCAACCCATAGGCGAATTGCTTGGCATAGAAAGCCTGGCATCCTTCCGGGGGTTTATTCACCCTTTGAGAGGGGGTCGGAATAACTAGCGCATAGCCCTCGGGGAGGAATTTACCTATCTCAGCATGGAGGTCTGCTTCGTCCTCCATTGGATCGTACGCATAAGAAATGTCGTCGACCCGTTTTTCAGTTTTCTGTGCTCGACCTGTGGCTTTGGACTTCTTCGTGACACCAGCAAGGTCGATAATTCTCACACTGCACCCTCCTCCGATCGAGTATCTCATTATCTCATGCTCGTCCAGCATCAAAGTCGAACTGTTCACATTACCGGAATCAGCATTTTCTCCGTCTCCACCTTCCTCGCCATCGGGCTCGGTGTTCTATTCCGCTTCCTCGCCAGGCTCGGAATTTTGTTGACCGGATGTTCCCTCATCGGCATTTGGCCCCAAGGCGTGCTCAATTTGGTCGACAGTTCTTCTCGTCTCATCAGAAGAATTTTCAGCGGTGTTGTAATCGTTAATGAGTTCGCCTGTGGATCCTAGGTCGGAATCCGATCGAGTAGGAACATTGGTTTGAGTTTCTGGGTTTTTGGAAGTAGACATGATGGGAAATGTCTATCGCAACGGTCGACAAAAAAGGATTCTCTTTATCGATCTGAATGCTCCGATCAGAAGTAAGTATGGAAGACGTACTCGTCTTTTCAAGTCAACCTATATATATAAAGGTTAAAAGGGTAAATTGCAAATTCAACCCCGAGTAACCGCGACGGTTAAGCTTCCACTCAGTAAATTGAAGGTTATTTTTCCGTTAATAGCATTTATGGTCCTCCAAGTTTCTGAAATGACCATCTTCGAGTCGGTAAAACAAGATTAACTACATTGTCTTCCGAGGATATGCACTCTTTTTCCCTTCGCTCAGTTTTTATCCCCTTGGGTTTTTCCGAGTAAGGTTTTTAATGAGGTATATCCGACGTAAGACCGTTCGAAACCCGCTCGATGTTGCTCATCTCTCCAATCTTCAGATTTCATAATGCCCTGTTGAATTATCGAAGAAAGACCCTCAGATCGAGAATATCATCTCCCTATTGTTCGAAGCACAACTGTCTTCCACGGCTCCGCTATAATATATATGCGCTCTTTTTCCCTGACTCGGACTTTTTCCCAATGGGTTTTTTCCGAGTAAGGTTTTTAATGAGGCATATCAAATCTTGTGATACTATGCTGTATTTACTTATCCGAGCTTCAGCTTCGCTTGTGCTCGAGAAGTGGGGGAGTATTGATGAGGGATATTTCACATGCGCCATCTTAGGAAATACCTCTACTCGGGATCGACCTAGTTTTCGACCAGGAGGGTATTCTCCGACCAGAAGAACACAGTTTCCCGATCAAGACATGTTGATAGCACGAGATCCTATTTTCCGATCTACTCCTATCCTCGGAATTACTGTGGGGCCGACCTACAACTTTGCACAGCTGGCCGAGAAGTATTCTCCTACGGACGGTCCAGCTAGCTCATTACTGTTCCTATATATACGCGGCGCATTTATGACATCAGGGACGGCACTATTCCCAAGAAACTCACTAAGCTCGGACTAGCAGCTCGGAATAGGCCATAGCTTATATCCCTTTGTATTTACCTTCCTAGTAGTACGACATCCTGTAATGCTCGGATAGACCTACTTTGTAATTTGTACTTGAACATTGATATTGATATACACTTATTGTTTTGCCGACTTTCTATATCCTGTGCGAACGAAAAACGGTATAATCAGCAGGGGTGCTAATTTTGGAATAGTCAATCGACAGAGTGTTCGATTGATTTAGAGTATAAGTTTACTCGAAAAATTAAATGCACATTTAGTTATAACCCGCGGCCAATTATGTGGTGAACCTACGGGGACATACACAAACACATCGAGCGGAAACAGGAAATGAAGAAAGTTGGGCTCGACTGGGTCGATCCATTTGGGCGCGAGAATCCGATCCAATTGGGTTTGATCAAAATGTAAAATTAAATAGGTTTTTTATTTGATAAGAATAATTAATTAAATTAGATTTAATTAATGGAGGAGAGAGAAGATTTAATTAATTAAACTTGGAGTTAAATTTAATTAAATAAATATTAATGGGAATTAATTAATTGGGCTAGGAGTCCAATTTAATTAATCAGGATAAATAGATTTTTAATTAGTGGGCCAATTAATCTTGGAGATTTAGATGGGCCCAAGACTAATTAAAAGACAAGACCATTTAATTAATGAAGTCTTGCATTAATTAAAAGGCTTAGCCCATTTAGGAGTTAGATCTTGTTAGGAATCCTAGTAGGGCTAGGATTACAAGATCTATAAATAAGCCCCATTAAGTCTTGGAGAATACACAAGACACAGTACTAAGTACACACTTTGTATAACTCTTCAAAAGCAAGAAAAAGAAAAACTCTCTCTCTCTTCCCTAAGCCCTAGCCGCCGCCCTACCCCTGACAGAAGTCGATCGACTTCTGTCTTTTCTTCTCGAGTTTCGTATCTTGATTTCTTCTATGTTCTAGCCGATCAGAGATCTCAAGGTTTTCGTGTGTATGTGGTGTACTGAACCGTAGAGGCGCAACACGTGGGGCGCTAAGCAAAAGCTTGGGACCAAAGGTGCAAAGCAAATGAGAGGACTACTTCTACAGAGTACAACATTGCTTTGGATTAGCAAGGAACGAGGTATAAACTAGATCTGTTTATTTGTTCTTGTTTAATATTAGTTTAAATATACACCGGATTGTATCCTGGCAAGATTCCCAAGGGGAGCCTAAAAGTTTTTATATTTCCGCTGTATGAGGCTCGTTTTCCTGTAAGAATCCCAACAGTGGTATCAGAGCCAAATCCGGCTCTATATTTAAACTAATGAGCAAACTCTGTGGATTAAAATCATATGTTTGATTTTAGCTGTTGATTAGATTAACATGCATGTTAAATCTGTAGATTAGATCTGTTGGATAGATCTTTAGTTTTTAACTGGATTGTTAAAACTGTAATTTTAGATTCGTTATTGTTATCATGTTTTTAATTTTGGATTAAATTAATTAAAACTGTTGATTTTAATTAATTAAGGAATCAAGAAATTGTTATATAAAAACGTATTGGGAACCGAAATCTGAAAATTGCACAGCAGTAGCACGACGACTGCACAGCGATTGCACGGCAGACGCACAACGACTGCACGGCAGACGCATGGCAGACGCACAGCGACTGCACGGCAGTTGCACGTAAACTGCACGCGCGCGATAGTGGAAAATTATGGTTTCGGGAATTTTCGTTTTTGGATAATCTTGAACAAAATCTTGGAGATTTGGTTGTTATGGAATCTTGGTGAATCTTGGATTGATCTTAGAGATCTAATTAACTAGGAAACTTAGAGTTTCATTTAAGATAAGACATTTAATTAAAATTAATGTCTTCTAGTTAATTACCAAGATTAAAGAACTTAGAGACCTTATTAAACAAGGAAACTTAGAGTTTCATTTGTGATAAGACATTTAATTAAAATTAATGTCTTCTAGCAAGTTACCATGATTATAGATCTTAGAGATCTTATTAAACAAGGAAACTTAGAGTTTCAAGATAAGGATAGATAATTAAATTGGATTTTATTTCTATATTTAATTACATTGCAAGATTAGATTCCTTGATGCTCAAGCAAGAGCATAATAGTCCTTTTAATATTGGACAATTCAAAATTAATTATATGAATAATATTTCGAATTAAAATTTAAAGAAGCCGGTAAATTTACATTATTGCCCTTATGTGAATTTATGCATGTTCTTGCTTGAATATGTGGATTGATCGAATTACCCTTAAGTCTTGTGTAGTTTATTATTGGTTTTTCATTATGGGTTGTAATTAAATGGGCCTGATTGGTGCCCCTTCTTTGTTGAATATAGAATAGGGTCTTAAGTTAGACTTAGATTAGGCTTGGAGCCCAATAGACCTCATGGAGACTTTGGAGATCAACATGGAGGCCCATTACCTTGGAGGACATGGAGGCCCAATTATGAAAGATGGTGGACATTACAAGTGAAGGCCCATGTATGCATGGGATTTATTTTGTAATAGAATTAGGCCATTTATTTTCACCCTAGGCTGACCAATTGGTCCATCACGTGGCTCGTGATGGATCGCATAGGATGGGAAATCGATCAATCGTACGTGCAATGCTAGGTGATGAATGTTTACTTTTTATATTTATTCTTTGATGTATGAGATGAATGCTTAGGATAGAAAAACGTAAACAAGATAATTGATAATCTGATGAGACCTCGCACTTGAAAATTTCATAAAACCTCCAATTGAACCTAAAATTCAATTATAATATTAAATCGTAAAACGGGCGCATAGAATGGTGTTTATGGTCCAAGCCTGTCCAATTTGTCCTAGGCATATCGTATGAATATATCTCGATGTCTCACGAGTCGTGGGTCGAGTTATAGGAAGATGGTATGTCTATTGCCTCGATGCACAATTTAGTGCCAAGGGAGAGGATAGCAAGGTTCTAGGCGCTGTCTCACGAGTCGTGGGGCGTCTAGGATTGAACTATTTCTCTTCACGAGTATTGGACATGATTTAACGCGAGTAAGTATGGATGTCTCACGAGTCGTGGGTCCATTACGAAAAACGAGCCTAAATGAACTCAAGGGTTAGTTGCGATGGTTAGTGATCGCCCACCAAATGGATCAATTGGTATGGCCAACGAGTCGTGGGTACTGAGCGATTGCATTTGGGCCTTGAGCCCATTAGGAAATTTTTATTTCCCGAACCTTATGTGGGGGCATAAGTATTCGATAAAAATAGTGGGAGTAATTTACAAATAAAAACCATGTTTGGAAATTATGCATTGATATTAATCTGCAGCGTATTTATTTCTTTTATCGTCATGTTTATGATAGTTTTTCATAAGTGATATATCCTAGAATATTTACCATCATACTTGAATCAAATAAATTGACTGAACCCAAATGAATTTTGAATGACTTCAAAACTTGAGAAATTATTCCCGAGTCCAAGCAAGGGCTCATCTCCTTACAAAGATTTCATTGGTTATCCTTTCGAAGTTACGCTTCGACTGTATGGTGATAGGTTTCACCAAGCTGCCTTTTTCGAAGTTACTCTTCAAATAAGAAAGGTGATAAGTTTCACCAATGGGTTGAGGATGGTTCTCAAGACCAAATTTTCTTGAAGGCAAACACGAAGTCTCCCTTAAATGGGAAGTAACATCTCGTTGAAAGGCCCCAAAAGTCTCGAGAGATGGAAGAAGAGTAATGGATCCTCTCTGAAGGGAAATAACCTTAGAGGTTTTTCTGTAAGGATGATAAGTTGAAAAGTCAATCAAAATGGTTCTTCCATGGATTAAGATCAAGGGAAAGAAGGAATTGAACATACTCATCCCGTAAGGGATGATTAAATTTTATTGAACTTAACCTTATGGTCAAGTAATGCATAAGGGTGTTGGACACCTGATGAAGTACTCATTGATGCATTGAATGCATCTAAAGCCATGAATTATTTAGATCGTTAGAATTTACATAGACCATCCCTTGTCTTAAGGGATGTGATGGTTCCATAATGGTTGGAACTGGTTGTGCTATAAGACCTATACGCAAAAGGTATGCTTAAGCAATTGGGTATGAAGACTCATATAATGACTAAATATAATATGCATAGTCAATAAAATATAAATAATCAAGATTCCACACACTTGAGTCGTTGTGTAACCAAAAGGCAATACACGAGCACTAAAATAAATTTTCGAATTAAAGATTCAAAAGATTGAGCTCGACTAGGTCGAGCTTGACAGGGACGCTAGAAATAGTAACCGACTTTCGAATCTTACTTAAACGGAAATCAAATTTAGTAGTTGGTTGCTAGGCAACCAAGAGGAATAAACAATTGTAATGGATTTAATCCATTTAAAAGTGTGTGAAAACACTAAAGCATTAGTGGGAGATAAGGCGTCTCTTGTACCCTCATGGGTAAAAGTACGTTGTGAAGTACAATTCCAAATTATTTTTGGAATAAAGAAGAGAGCCTAATCAATGAAAGCATGTAAGAGATTTGGATCGATTCAAAATCGAACATGCATTGGCAAATACGCCATTGATTATTTAATAGAGAATTAGATTCTCAAAATGTAAGACTTGCTCGAAACATCGTCAGTTGTCGAGCATTCTGGACATGAAAATGTCCATTAGGAAATCTTACATGAAATTCCTTATTCAATCAATTATAACTTGATCGAGAAAATCGAAGATACTGAGCTAAGTATCTATGAAGCCAGTTCCAAAACATATCAAGTGATATGGGTTTTGTAATTGTACCTTCATATGCATTCATGCGCATATGAGGTCTCCCGCTTATGTGAATAAGCTAGTGGGAGATAAGCTGGAAATAAAATTCATCTTATGCATTTCGTGGAGTATCCAAAATCTCAATAGGATACGGGTTCTATGTTCCTATAAGACAAACAACCTTTGTCTCTAGGAAAACTAACTTCTTGGAGAAGGATTTCTTGTTGGATAAGAAAGAAAACAACATAGAACTAGATGAGGTTCATAAAATCGACCTATCACCACAGGCAGTGGGAGAACCTGAGCATGAAAATGAACCAACTAGTACACATGAACTTCGAAGGTCTGAAAGACAACGTGGGGAACCCAAGAGGTACTACAGTCTGCTTCATGAAATTGGACAGTCTGAGACTAATCCAAGGACCTACGAAGAAGCTATGCAAGACATAGACTTGGGAAGGTGGCACAAAGTCATGGAATCTGAAATGGACTTCATGCACTCAAACAAGGTTTATACCTTAGTGGATCCACCAGTGGGAGTAGCTCCCTTGGGTTGCAAGTGGATCTACAAGTGAAAGCTTGGAGTGAACGGAGAGGTTATTACCTACAAAGCACGACTAGTCGCAAAATAATACATTCAAATGTCAAGCGTTGACTTTGATGATTTTTTGCATGCAGCGATGCCCAAATCCATTCAGATATTGTTGGACATATCAGCGTAGTATTAACTACGAGATATGGCAGATGGATGTAAAGATCGTTTTTCAATGGAGACATTGATAAGGAGATCTACATGGAGCAACCAAAAGGGATATACATCCAAGAAAGATGAACGCAAAGTGTGCAAACTCCGAAGGTCCATATATGGACTTAAGCAAGCTTCCCAAAGCCGGAACATACGTTTTGATGATATAATCCAAACCTTTGGATTCGTCAAAAACGTGTTCAAGCAGTGTGTGTACAAGAAAGTTAGTGGGAGTACAGTTGAATTTTTATGCTTTATGTTGATAACATTCTGCTCATTGGATATGATGCAAAAGTGTTATCCAAAACGAAAGCATGGTCCTCTACACAATTCTCAATTAAGGATTTGGGAGAAGCATCCTTTGTACTGGGTATAAGGATCTACTTGGATAGATCGAAAGGACTGCTGGGCCTCTCCCAATCAAAGTACATAGAAAATACTTAAGACATTCAGTATGGAAGAATCCAAGAGAGGATTGATTCCGATGAGACATGGTATTGCTCTCTCTGAGTCTATGGCCCCAAAGACCTCTGAGGAGAGAAGCAGGATGTCTAAGATGCCACATGCTTCCGCGATAGGAAGCATAATATGGTATGTGCAAGACCAGACATAGCGTACGCCCTAAGCGTAACTAGCCGCTATTTGTCTGACCCAAGAGAGCAGCACTGGGTAGCCGTAAAGTCAATTCTGAAGTACCTGAAAAGGACTAAAGAATTGTTCTTGGTATACGGCGAGGAGAATTGAAATTGGAAGGCTATACTGATTCTAGCTTCCAATGTGATGTAGATGATTTCGAGTCAACATCTGGAAATATCTGCCTCAATGGTGGTGCGGTGAGTTGGATACTACCGCAAATTCAACCACCGAGGCATAAAATATTGTAGCATGTGAAGCTGCAAATGAATGTGTTTGGATGAAAAACTTTGTCCAAGAATTGGACGTCGTACCTAGCATAATGGAGCTATCTCGCAAGCGAAGGAGTCGAGATCTCATCAGAAATCCAATCACGTACTAAGACGATACCATTTGATATGTTATATCATTGGTAGAGGAGACATAAAGATGGAACGTGTCATCTCAAAGGATAATACGGCGGACCCGCTAACTAAGCCAATGCCTCAAAAGGCATTCGAGAAACATCTGTCTAAGATGGGAATCAGAAGTATGAAAAGTTGGCTTTAGTACAAGTGGGAGATTGATAGAATAGTGTCCTGCAAGCCAACTGTTTTGGCTGCATTTAATTAGTAATAATTAAAATAACTATTCAAATCGATTAATAAATGCAGTTATTTATATGGTCACCTTCATCTTATGAATAATTATCTAACAAAAGGATGGAAGTCCTTAGATCACAGGGCTATGGGACAACCCGTGGACTGATCTCCAAGGTCGTGATCTAAAACTAATTCAAGGGTCGTAGAATCCATTTGAGATGGGACATCAATGGATTCGGTTAGACCCTCACGAGTGTGTATACTCAGATGAACTGGAGGATGCTGGGGTCCACGAGCATGACTGGGATAGTCGATACACACGAGTGGGTGGCTTGCTGGGATGGCAAGCGCACTGAATACCCCACCTAGGAAATAACTCACCATGGAAGCGGTAGTCGCATATCGAGGATGAAGTTATTCCTATTTACAATAGTGTACGAGAAACGATCCTTATTACTTGAGGTGATAGGGTTTATCTGGTGCACGAACGTCTATGCTTTGATATGAGTCCCGACTGACTGGAGTCTACCAAAGGTCTCTGTGGGTTCATGTTTGGTATAGAGGAACGTGTATGCAGGTTCATATCATCAACAGAGGATCCGTTGACCCGACTTGATAGGTTGGGAGCTTCTCCTATGAATATCTGTGAGAAACGTATTCCGGTAAATCCTTGGCCAAGGTATCTGACGGCTTTATGAAAGTAGCTCATAAAGTTTAAGTCAAAGGGAATAGTTTCGAGACCAGAATACATAATGATTTAGCCTAATTTCGTCTTAGGTTTAATCTCAGTAAATTATTTAAGATCAAGATTTTATATAATAAGGGTTTGGTTAAAGTACTCAGGATGGTGCAATTCAAGAACAAGCAAAATAAAAGCAAAATAATGTAATGATGTAAAATAACGATTGTATGAAGAGGCGAATAATAGTAGTATATTTCGTAGGTTAAATTCTCATCCCAAGTACAATATCAAACTCCCTATTTATAATCATTCTCTCGTCCTAAGTAAATTAGGAGTCCTATTCAGCCTAGGAATCCTGCATGGCCTAGGAGTACAATATGGCCCATTAAGTCTTCTGGGTCGGACGACAGGTCGAGCAGATATGTTTGGCGGGTCGAGCCGATCTCATGGTTCAATCAGGTCGGATCGACCTTGATTCTCGTCGGATATTCCAAGTTGGTTATATGTGCGAAATAGCCCTCATCAGTACTCCCTCACTTCTCGAGCGTAATCATAGCTGCAGCTCGTAGAAGTAGATGTAGTATTCACCTTGATATTCTCGTCGTTCATGAAATATGCCTCATTAAAAACCTAGTTCGGAAAAACCCTCTTCGGGATAAAAACCGAACGAGGAAAAAAGAGTGCATATCCGTTTGAACTGTCCACGAATAGACACGTACTTTAGCTAACGTGTGTCAGATGACGGCAAGGTCTTTTCACAATTTTGATTGGCGGGAATATGAAGAGACGCGAAGGGTTGAATCTGTCTTTTCATCGCCCATATATATAGATAAAATTAGCGGAATATTTCACTTTTTACCCCGGATATACAGATTTTCCAGCAGTAAAAGTTCATTTCGATAATCTAGCAATTTTCTTGTTTTCTCGAGCGCATCGCTTCTAAGATCAATGGCTTCGACCTCTCAGAATCCCTCTTCCCCAATTCAGAATGTAGGAGAACAAGCACCACCCAACATTCTCAATCCTAATATTCCTTCTTCTGACAACGAAGCAGCGGACGATTCTCAAGCAGAAGAGGTTAGAGACTATGCCGAGGATGAAGTTGATAGTCTGTTCGTGGAAATTATTTCATAGGAAGAAATGATGTCGAGGGCATCTAAAAAATCCAAAACAGCCCAACCTCAAATTTCCAATCCTGTGGAACTTTTTCCTTCTCGATTTAAAGAGAAAGATCTACCTTTTCTGAGAAAGGAATATGGTCGCTACTTCCCGTCGGATTTTGAGATCATCATTCCCACTTCCGAGGAAAGAGTAAACACTCCACCTGCTAACTGTCGAGCTTTTTATACGTCCCATTTTGAGCACGGGCTCCGTTTTCCCTTATCTTCAATTCTCCGTCAATTTCTGGAGACCTTCATCGTCTCACTGACCCAACTTGTTCCTAATGCCATAGCCTTTATTCTGGCCTTCTCAGTTTTAATGGTAGCGCGAGGTTTTCAACCATCGTTCCGTAATTTCCTTCACTTTTTCCGATTTTCAGTATCGACCTCCTCTAACAGGGGTTATTATTACGTTAGTCAGAGACCTGGGTATGCTGTGCTTGAAAATGCCATTTCCAGCAACAGCACGGAGTGGAAGTCGAATTTCTTTTTTGTTAAAGCTCCGACCGTGTCTATTCTTGAAAGTGGAGAAACAGAGGAGTTTTCTTACGACTGGGGATACGATGATCTTTGGGTATACGGTGGTCGAAAGGTGATTGGTCAGATGGCCCCAGACGACCAGTTTCCAACGACTTTGATCGAGGAGATGAGATCAAACAAATACCAATCCGCTTATTTGATTGGAGAAATCTTTCTTCGGAAGGCAGGATTGAGTTCCTTGGATTTTCCTATTTCCTCGGATGATCGATCCATATGTAATGTTTCCTGATAATAATAAATTTAACAAAGTATATATATGATCTTGTTGCTCATCCACATTTATTGATTTCATGTGCAGCTTCCATGGTCGAGAAATGCCGCTTTTCTGTGGTCGGTAAATCAGTCCTTTCGAACTCAAAAAAGTCTTGGGGCAAATCTCCCATAGAGCAAAAAGAATCCAGAAAAAGAAGAAGAGATCAGTTTATGGATTTGGAGGATATCGAGGAGGAGTCGTTCGAGAACGCAGATCCTATCCGAGTAGCTCCTCCCTCTTCTGGTCAGACCTCATCGGATATACCGTCTTCAAGCTCTCGCCCAGGTCGCGGTTATCCGCCCAAATTTCTTAGGGATGAACATGGTATTCTAGGCTCTCAATCTTGGTCGGAGCGCAATCCTACCGGCCCTGAAGCTAAAAGGAGAAAACAGTTCTTCGATAAAGGAGGGGAATATTTTACTCACGTCGGAGATACTGGCCATAAAGTTTCCCTGGTAGATATGATCGAGAGTCATCTTCAAGGGAACAGGCGGCTGGATATTCCGAGAAGGATACATTGGTGTCTGATGATAAGGAGAATGTCGTCGATAAATCCATTCGAATTCTCCTTTCTTCGACCTTCACTCAAGATGTAAATAGGACGATCAAGAAAAAACCTCTCGAACAGCTGGCAAGGGCAGCTCATGCTCATGAAGTGGTAATGTTCTTTAATTTGTCAACTCCTCTAATAAACGTTTCAAATTTTTTTTTTTTATTCTACATTGAGTTAGATAAATTTTTCCTTCACACAGACTGGAAATGCTTTGGTGTCGGCACTGTATGACATAGCGTTGGATAGGGATCAATGCAGCTTTGTTGAAGAAAGCAACGGGATCTTATCTGCCAGAGTTAAGGAGCTTGAAGATCAACTTGCTCAGGTCGATAGTTCTCGAGCTTCCGCTGCCACTTCATCAAATCCTCTTGCTAATCCTAATTTGGAGACTGACAATCCTCACATTATTAGCATGATGACGGATTCTAGTCGATATCAATCACAGGTCGACCAATTGACTCGTGAAATGGAAGAGCAACGAGTTGCGCATGCCACCCTCGTTAGCAAGCTTGAGTCGGATATTGATGCTCTTCGATCCCAACTTGCGACCAAGGAAGATGATTCTTCCGACTTAGAGAGGGTCATAGATGAGCACCAATCTTCAGACGTCGAGCCCATAGTCCGAGAGTTTCTCAATTCTCCCGTGCATACTGCCATAATTCATCAAAAGATTGGAGGTCTGCTCTTAAGCTCGTTCTATAAGGGTGTCGATCAATTAATCGAGTCTGGGCAGATTCCTGATAAGCGGGAGGAATATCGCAAAGTTATGGCCATTGAAAAGGACCGAAGTCTTCAAGACTATCCTCCCGACTGCTTATCCTCTGTTAAGTATAGTAATCATCCACTGGCTCACCTAGTCGAGGAGTTTGGAGCCCAAATTCCTGTGCCAACACCTGATTTGGATTTGATAAAAGATATCATGGAGAATCAGTCAGGCGAAGAGGAAGGCGATGATGCTGAGGAGGATATCGATGGAGACCATGTTGACGAAGAGAATGAAGAAGGAGAAGAAGGATCGTTCGCCAAGGAAACCAATTCACCCAATTAGGATGTTTTTTTGTGATTTTCTTTTATTTTGTTGTAAAGCTAGGCCTTTTAGATCTCGTAGATTATGTAAAACTCCTTTTTGAGATATACATCATTTTAATTCTGATATACTTTGTCGTTATGATGATCATAGTACATATTTGATGACCGCTTTTACCTTATTTTTGAATTTTTACTGTGCGCGCCAAGGTCCGAGGACATAATTGTCATTTCCTTAGCTATATATAAAGGTAAATCTTTTTGGAGTTTTACCGCGCGTCCCCACTTGCAATATAAAATTTTCTTACTATTGATCGGAGCTTTTAGTTCGATATTTCATAGGAATTCTTGATTTTCAAACCATGAGTTCCAATCTATTTTCTGGAGCTTCCAAACGATCCCAACGGGTTTTACCTCATCGGGAGACTCCGAGAAAGAAGTCTCGAACAGACGGTTCACATCCATCATCTTTCCAGGGAGGAGTTTCTTCTCGGGAAACCATTCCTCGACCTGATCCCAAATTATCTTCATCAAGCGGGAACTTAAAAGAGACGAAGAACATCCCTTCTAATGCTCCGATCCGCAGTCCAATCGTCGATCCGAAGATACTGGAGACTTTCCAGAGTGAAGGTTCTCGCTCTACTTCTTCTCCTTTAGTAGATCAAACATTTAATGAGGTATCACGAACCGTTTCCCCTCCTCCAGTCGTCCATACGACGAACGAAGAAAGTCGAGCTATTTCTCCTATCCTCGGTGAGCAAACCAATAATGATGAGTCGCGAGCCGTTTCTCCTCCTCCTGGCGTCCATATGATGAACGAGGAAAGTCAAACTATTTCTCCTACTCTCGTGGAACAATCAACGATTGAGGAGTCACGAGCTGTTCCAACTTTTCCAGATGAACGCTCAGCGGATGATCATCCCCCTTTGGGCAGAGATGTAACAAATCAGTCTATAAGTCGAGATGGTTGTGCTCAGGTCGAGGCTACTGCTTTGCATTCTGAAATTGCCACTCCCAATTCTGAGATCGATCCCACTCTACAATTAAGGGGGCCTGTGGAAGATATTCCAGAATCTTTCTTTGCCCCTCCAGGTTCGCAGGTTGTTTCGACCTCTCAAGACACTCAGGTTGTCTCCCCTGTTCGTATTCCACAAGGAGCGTCAAAAACTGGGTCTGGTCCCAGTCGTTCCGCAATTGAAAGGGTCGCGGACGACCCGTTTCTTTTAGACGAACGTCCATTTAAGGAGCAGGTCGAAGAGATAACTGAGTTTGATATGACCCGATCAGGTGGGGTTTCAATTGATGCGAGTATTCCAACAACCCTCGAGCCTGATGGGGTTTCTTGGAATCTGGGAATGGGTACTATCTTGCCTAAGGAGCTTGAAAAATTGAAGAACCACTCATCTTTGCAACTTGTCCAGTCCATTTTCAAACGTTTGGAGATGGTAAGCGTATTTTGTTGTTTGTCAAAAAAGATCTAGGTGTTTTAAGTTTTTTACCTATATTTCTCAATACAGGCTAAGCATGAAGCTCTCCAGCTCGGGATACAAAATGACGAATTCTATTTTGCTCGAGAAGAATCACTCGATCGGGTAAATTCAATTGTCGCTGCTCATCGATTGCAGATGATTGAGGTTGAGCACCTCCGAACTACCACTGAAAGGCTCACTAAAGAGAAGGAAGAACTTGCTCGAGTAAATATCAGTTTGGAGGCTGAAAGAGAGCAGCTTACCAAGGAGAAAACAGATCTTCTTCAATTGAAAGATCTGGAGTTTGACAGGGGTTTTTCCCTTGGATATGAGCAGCGTGCCCAAGAAATGATGACCTATCTTGGTTATCCGACAATTCCTGCTCATGTTCACGAAACAGTAGACAAAGGTCTTACCCCCGATCATACTCCTGAGCAGTAGACAAGAGTCTTTCTGCATTTTTTTTTTTTTTTTTTTTTAATGTAATGTAAATATATATTTTTGCCTGATAAATGGAAGAACATGCTTTTTGTTCGATTTCTGCGCCTCTTCGACCTGTATGTTGATAATTAATTTCTTGCAATATTATTGAAAGATGAGAAGTCAACTTGGTAGGTGTGCCATAACTCTAGGAACGATTCGTATGCCTTGTCCGTTGATTGGTTAATTCCCCATAGTATAAATAACTTATTGGAGAAGTAGGAAAAGAAGAAAGACTGAAATAATATGCCACCTCTGAACAGTTTAACTTGGTTTTTATGGCCTGTTGACTACGGTGGAGATGTCAAACCAGAGAGTTCTTTAGATAGACGAGAGCTGGTTAGTTCATTAAAATGGTGTTTTGTCCATGCATGCTCGAAAACTTGCCCCCAAGGCATGGAGAACGAACCTGTCTCAATTGTACGACATGAAAGTTCTTTCCTTCTCAGTGTGCTTTAGCTTGATACTGTGATCGACCCCATGGTGACCATGTGGCCCATTTAGAGGTCGGTAATTTACCAGCATCAGCAAATATACGCACTTCTGCATGTTCCTCATTTCTATGCAGCGGTAGTAGTCCGAGGAGAAGGTCAATTTGAAGGAGCAGATCATTCCGAGGAGAAGCAAAGTAGGATTAGTGAAATGTAATGACTCTTTCAAAGACCTGAATAAAATTCATTATTCCTTATATGATTATTCCGATAACAATGATTGATCATTTGTTCTGATACTGCGAACCATTCTTATAACGTTTTAAATCTGGACCGTTGATAGGACCTCAACTTAACACCATTGGATCCGTTATCCTACGCCTATAAATAGATTCAGTCCATCCCTCTCCATTTCTCAGAAGATGAAGTCATTCAAGATGAATATGTATTGTTATAAGTATCATCGTCGACGAAACTTGTCGATTTATTTACCTAATAGGTCATGAGTTGGTATGGGAGGAATTGGAAAAATGAGATCTCAATTTTAGGCTGTGATGGTCGGGCAAATCTCACAACTGGGGATTAGCTGATCATATATCACGCCGTATGATAGAGGTCGAGAGTGGAGGAAAGCAGGATTCTATGCTTTATCGAAATCAACTTGTTTCTAACTGGTTGGTGACATAATGCATGTGACCTTTCTGATCTCTACTTTAATCGGTGAAGAAGAAGCATCAACTTCGTCGAGGTGGTGGAATCATGATAGCATGCGGCTTAGGTCGCCCATTGGTACCCGCCGATCTGTAGAATAAGCCTGAACTTTAGGTTCTCGTCACTGTTCTCGAAGTAGGAGAAAAGATTATCGTTCCAAGGAAGCTTTGGAGCGTTTTGACAACGAAGTCTTTCCTTTAATATTTTGTAGTTGTAATCGCTTAGTGCTTAGATCGATGATTTCCGTTCGTATGAGGCTCTTGTACATGTAATATTGCTTTTGCTCTATAATATTCCTCGTAATGTATCTATCGATCTAATATACGACTTTTTGTTTTGACCAACTAAAGAACGTATTTACTTCCAATCCTTGTGATTTAATGCTTGCAGTTATGTCTTTGGAACGTAACTCCCGATGTGGAGTCATTGCCGTTGATTATATAAGAATGTGACCGTTGGATTTTGACTCATCCTGTCTATAAAAGGAATCTCTTATCTTCCATTTAGTTACCATCAGGAGTAAAGTTCTAAACAATGTACTCCCACTTTGTTCACAACCGCGGTCGTCCACCTAATTCGCGAATCCAACTGATCATTCATTACTTCAACTCGGTATGGGCGGAATCGGAAAATGGAGGCTTTTCAAAAACCATGAAGTCTCCGACCCCTAATAAGGGGATTAGATTGGGACGTTGTCCATAATTCGACCAACCTATTTAAATAGGTAAAGGTCGGTGTTGTGGGGTTCCGATCTAATAGTTACGTGGTAGGTGGAAAGCTGGTCAATTCATTAAAAATATTTATGTGTGACCGGGAATGCTGACCACCATCGACCATCGTAACATTATGATCTCACAAAGCCCTCTCTGATTCCAAAGCTTTGTGGTCGTCATCACGAAATTTAAAGGCGGTCGCCTTCATCGAGCTTTGGCGTTGATGGTATCAAAGATGGATATGACATGTAATAAGATCTGGTGTCGTTAGATCAGGGAGATCTGTTTTTGTTTTATGTATTTGTAATAGTTTTAGGGTCATAAATAAAATTCTTCTTTTTACTTATTAAATTCCCATCTATACCAACTGTGGTTTTTACCTCTGTAGATCGTTTGTTAGTAGATCGATGAGTTTATACCGACCCAATCGGTGTTACTCGAAAATTTATTATACTTAGGTTTTATACCAAATGTGGTTTTAACCTTTGTAGATCGTTCGTTATTAGATCGATGAGTTTATACCGACCCAATCGGTGTTACTCAAAGATTTATTATACTTAGGTTTTATACCAAACGTGGTTTTAACCTTTGAAGATCGTTCTTTATCAGATCGATGAGTTTATACCGACCCAATCGGTGTTACTCAAAGATTTATTATACTTAGGTTTTATACCAAACGTGGTTTTAACCTTTGTAGATCGTTCTTTATCAGATCGATGAGTTTATACCGACCCAATCGGTGTTACTCAAAGATTTATTATACTTAGGTTTTATACCAAACGTGGTTTTAACCTTTGAAGATCGTTCTTTATCAGATCGATGAGTTTATACCGACCCAATCGGTGTTACTCAAAGATTTATTATACTTAGGTTTTATACCAAACGTGGTTTTAACCTTTGTAGATCGTTCTTTATCAGATCGATGAGTTTATACCGACCCAATCGGTGTTACTCAAAGATTTATTAGGTTGTATACCAATTATTGGTTTTAACCTTTTCAGATCGTTCTTTGACAAAAGTCTTTTGAACATGTCAAATGTGGAAATAAGCAAAAGCTTTTTATTAGAATTGTAGGTAATTTTAATGCATGAAAGAAAAAAAAGCAAAACATCCTAGAAAATGAAAAAACTAATTTCTTGCAAATCCTATCTAACTTCTAAATCTTCTTGGCTCGAACTTAACGACCATAATATCTTCTGAGATTCACCGCATTCCATGTTCGAGGAAGCGGAGTCCCACCCATATGTGCTATCTTGTACGATCCCTTTCTTCCGACCGCAATCACCAGGTAGGGGCCTTCCCAATTCTGCTGTAACTTTCCCACGTGTTTGGAAACTTCAGCTTTTTTAAGTACTAAATCACCTTTTTGAATGAGCGTATCCTCACTTTTTGATTGTAGGCTTTTTCCATGCTGGACTTAGCCGCTTCTAAACGCAGACTGGCTTTTTCCCTTAAGGTTTCGCTCAAATCGATATCATCTTTTCTCAGCTGATCGTTTGATTCCTCCTCGTAGAGCTCAATTCTAGGGCTGGGGACTAGTGCCTCTACTGGGATGACTGCCTCCGATCCATAGACTAGGCTAAACGGTGTTTCACCCGTTGAGGCTTTTACTGTAGTTCTGTTGGCCCAAATGACGCCAGGCAGTTCGTCCAACCATTTCCCTTTGGCGTCATCCAGTCTTTTCTCGAGTGATTTGACAATCTCTCTATTTGCCACTTCAGTTTGTCCATTAGCTCTAGGATGTCCGACAGACGTGAAGTTTTGCTGTATTCCAAGCTTCGAGCACCATTCTTGAACTTGTTTTCCAGCAAGTTGGGTTCCATTGTCAGAAATCAGAATTCTTGGGATTCCGAAACGACAAACTATATTTTTCCAGAGAAAATTTATAACTTGGAACTGTGTTATCCGAGCTAAAGCTATGCATTCGATCCATTTGCTGAAATATTCGACAGCGACCAGAACATAGCTCTTCTTTGATCTGGCCATTGGGAATGGTCCCACAATATCGATTCCCCATTGATCAAAAGGCCAACAGATCGGAATAGAGTGTATCGTTTCAGCTGGTTGGTGTATTATATTTGAATGTACCTGACAGAAATGACAGTGTTTAACGTAGTCTTGTGCGTCGGCGTACATCGTCGGCCAATAATAACCTGTTCTTAAGCATTTGAGCGTAAGTGCTCGAGCGCCACTGTGATTCCCAGCTTCTCCTTCATGTATGCTTCTAAGGATGCTTTCGGAATCGTGTTCGGGAATGCATTTCAACAGAATTCCTGAGACGGACCGTCTGTAGAGTTTTCCTTCTACCATTGCATATCTGGGTGCTCGATATTTTATCCTCCTAGCTTCATTCTTACAGCTAGGGAGTGATCCATCTCTCAAATAGGTGATCAACGGAGTCATCCAACTATCCGCTGCTAAGTCGATATCCATTACTTCGATAATTGGAACAGTATCGAGGTCGATCGAAGGAGTTTTGGAGATTAACCAGGTGATTACTCTTTTAGATTTACCATCCCTTGTCCCTGTAAATCTAGATAGTTGATCAGCCCATCGATTTTCTTCTCGCGGGATATTTTGGATATCAAACTTATCAAATTTTCCAGTCAAATCTTTTACTTTCGCCAAATACTTTATCATGTTGTATTCTTTTGCTTCGTACATTCCATTAATTTGTCTCTGAATTAGCTCGGAATCCGTTAAGACATTTAGAATCTTTATATTGGCCTTTATAGCCATTTCCAATCCCGTAACCAGAGCTTCGTACTCAGCTTCGTTATTGGTTACCACGAAGTCTAAAGTAATGGCATAATTCATGTCCTCGCCGTTTGGTCCTTGAAAGTTAATTCCTGCGCCTCCACCATCTCTGCTTGAAGCGCCATCGACGTGCATTAGCCATGGTAGATTATTGACGATCATAACGCTATTATCGCTTGTCGATGTCACATCGGAGCTTGTCTCCGACATACCTGGGGTTTCAAGGAGGAAATCTGCAAGTATTTGAGCCTTGATTGCCGTTCGCGGTCGATATTCTATCTCGTATCGTCCCAATTCTACTGCCCATTTGATCAATCTTCCCGAGGCTTCTGGTTTGGATAACACTTGCCTCAGAGGCTGATTGGTAAATACAATGATCTTGTATGTTTGAAAGTAAGGCCGCAACCTTCGTGCTGATGTCACCAAAGCTAGAGCAAATTTTTCAATTGTTAAATAATTCTTTTCAGCTCCCTGCAATAACTTACTCAAGTAATAAACAGGCTTGTGTTCCGCGCCCTCAATTTTTACCATAACCGAGCTCACGGCCGCCTCGGAAATAGCAATGTATATATCTAGAGGTTGTCCCTCCGTAGGTTTGGCGAGCATAGGTGGTGAGGTTAGATAGCTTTTCAGTTGCTCGAATGCATGATCACAATCTTCAGTCCATTCAAAGGTCTTAGCTTTTCGTAAAGTTTGGAAAAATGGTAAACTTTTATCCGCGGACCTTGATATGAATCTATTGAGAGCAACAATCTTCCCTACTAGGCTTTGTACCTGAGTAATATTTCTGGGGGGCTTCATTTCAGTGATCGCCCGTATCTTCTCTGGATTTGCTTCGATGCCTCTCTCATGGACCAGGTATCCTAAGAATTTTCCCGACCTTACCCCAAATGTACATTTTAAGGGGTTGAGCTTCATTCCATATTTCCTTAAGATCTTGAAGCAACGATCAAGGTGCTTTATATGATCTTCTTCGCTCATGCTCTTTACTAGCATGTCATCGACGTACACCTCCATTATTTCTCCTATTAGCTCTTTAAACATCAGGTTAACCAATCGTTGATAGGTTGCTCCAGCATTTCTTAATTCGAACGGCATTACTATGAAACAATATACGCCTTGTTCGGTAATGAATGCAGTCTTTTCTTGATCTTTTTCATCCATGAAAATCTGATAGAAGCCTTGGAATGCATCCATCATACTGAAGAT
Source organism: Penstemon newberryi var. newberryi (assembly GCA_030819805.1). Taxonomy (NCBI): domain Eukaryota; kingdom Viridiplantae; phylum Streptophyta; class Magnoliopsida; order Lamiales; family Plantaginaceae; genus Penstemon; species Penstemon newberryi. The sequence continues at coordinate 21,272,381 of JAUALY010000005.1, read as the reverse complement.
TGCAAAACCTGCTGTGGAGTCAACCAACAGGTCGATCCTTGGGAGAGGATAAGGATCTCTTGGACACAGTTTATTCAAGTCTGTAAAATCGTTGCACATCCTCCACTTGTTATCCTTCTTGTCTCCCTTTGAGACAAGTACGACATTACACAACCACTCGGTAAAGTGTATTTCTTTAATCTGTTTAGATAGTAAAAGTCTTTCGACCTCTGCCTTTATTATTTTATCCTTCACTGGGCCATGATTTCTTTTCTTTTGCCGGACCGGTTTTGCGCTCGGATCTATCTTCAAAGAGTGAGTTATGATTCTTGGGTCGATTCCCACTATATCTTCCGAGCTCCAGGCGAAAACATCCACATTTTTTCTTAAGAAGTTGATCAACATGATTTCTCCCTGTGGAGATAGTTCAGTTCCGATCCTGGTGATCTTGGTTGGGTCATTCTCGATAAGCTTGACTTCTTTGTGCTCTGGTGCACGCAGAGTCAAATCTATTGGCTCTTTTCCCTTTTTGCTGATCGGATCCGTGCTTGGCAATTCAGGTTCCCGAGTTCTTTCCGTCGAAGATCCCACTGTTTTCCTTTTTGACGGTGTTAGAGGATCGACGTTTCTTTTTAAGGATAGTGACGTGTTGTAACAATCCCAGGCCATGCAATGGTCGTTGACTATTTCACCGACCCCAGAGATTGTTGGAAATTTGATCTTCTGGTGATAGGTCGACACTACCGCTCGGAATTGGTTTAGTGCTGGTCTTCCCAGAATGGCGTTATAAGCGAATGGTGTTTCAACCACTAAAAACTTAATCATTTTGGTCACTCGATGAGGTTTATTTCCAAGTGTTACACTCAAGTTAATAGTTCCAGCTGGAACTATTTCTGACCCTCCAAATCCTACTAGGGGCGTAGCTACTCTTTGGAGGGTTAATTTTCCGAGGTTCATTTGATTCAGCACTTCAATGGCTATTATGTTAGCTGAGCTTCCGTTGTCGATCAGAATTCTCTTAACGTTGAAATCGGATATTTTCAACGAGACCACCATAGGGAAATCGGGGTGGTCTTCGTTGTTGTCCCAATTCAGATTTCTGGGAACTTCGCTTTCGTCGAACTTGATCACTTGCTGGTTAGAGCTCTTACTCTCGAGTGCCCATATCTCTCTGGGAGCTATTATTCCTTTTTCTAGAGATCGTGCAGTTCGTCGCCTCGCATTCCGACTGTCTCCCCCTGCTGGTCCACCAGAGATTACATGTATAGTTCCGTTGATCCGATCGTCATTGATATCGTTTCGTCGGGGTGGATGGTTACTGGGAGATCTATCACGAGGACTTCTATTTTCCTCTCTCCTTCTAGGACTTCTTGTCCTTTGTCTTCTTCGATCTGCTCTATCAACAAATTCATTTAATTTACCTTGTTGAATCAATTTTTCGATTTCTTGTTTCAGATGGTAACAATCTTCGGTTCTATGACCGTGAGCTCGATGGTACCTACAATATAAATCGTAGTTCTTTGCCCCCGGTTTTGCTTGTGTGATTCTTTTTGCTGGGGGAATCAGATTATTCCTTTCCAGTATCACCAGGATGTCTTCTCTTGGGGCATTTAGTTTTGTAAACTCCACATAACTAATTCGATCTCTTATATTCCTTTCCGGAGATCGAGGCCTGAGGTAGACATTGGGTCTTTTCTCTAGGTTACTCCCATTGTGTTCTAATCTTTGAAAATCATTCCCCCTTCGGGGAAATCGATCATATTCCGTTACCCTATGCATCGGGGGTTTTTCAGGTTTTCTTGATCCTGAAGTCGATGCTTTATTCTTATTTTTGTCCTTGAAAGAGTTCATCTCTTCTTGGGTCATATATTTGGAGGCCAACGTCATGATTTCCGCAAAGGTTCTAGGTTGCTTTCGACTCAAGGCATTGCCAAATTGCCTATTCTTAGTCAGATCGAATATAATTGATATGATGTAATCAATGTTTGGAGAGTCAATCTTCAAAAGTTCCACATTGAATCTCGCTAACCAAGTTCATAAGGACTCCCCTTCTAGCTGGGTTATAGTTCCTAGATAACTCATGGGGAGTTTTTGTTTTTTCTGGCTGGCAAATTGTTGTTCTAGCTTGTTGCATAATTCTCTAAAGCTGAAGATCGAGTTAGGCGGCTATTTTCCGAACCAATCTAGTGCCAACCCCTCGAACGTTGTGATCATCAATTTGGCCGTATACTCTGCTGAATGAGCATACAAGCTCATTATGTTTGTAAAACTAAATATATAGTCGGTCGGATCACTAGTTCCATCGTATCTGGGGAGCCGAGCAGGTAGAGATCCAGAAGCATGGGCTTCCCTAATTTCTAAGCAGAAAGGGGAACAAGCAGCTATACTATCCTGTATTTCTCGGGAGCGAGGCCAAGGTTGTTGCAAAGTCAAAAGCCTTTGTTCCACTCGTTCCTCGACCATCCTCTCCAATTCTCTTTCAGAAACTCTTCTATTTGTTTGTCGATTGACAACTGGGGGTTCGTCCACGTCGTCGATCGGTATAACCGTGCGTTCCTTGGATATGCGAGGTTCAGGTCGAGCATTAGCTCTTGCCTGATTAGTTTTTCGACCAAGGTTCCTTCCTGCTACGTTTGGCGGGGATATTTGAGATCGTTGATCCGCGTCCGGACTTTCTGCTTGAGTCGATCGGTGGTCATTATTCTCCTGAGGTTCCCTGACATGGTTAACCGCTCTTGTAAAATTCCCAGCTGCCCTTACTGGTTCCGCAACTGCCTGAGTTTGTAGAATTTGAGGAAAAAACGAACTTAAAATTTGAGCAATTTGTAGTATTTTTTCCTGGTCAGCGGAAAGCGGTGCGGCAGGGACGGATTGGACAGGCGGGTTAGGAACCCTACTTGTGGTAGGAGTTTGTCGTGCTCCCTCGTTCTTATTGACGTTTTCGTTTGGTGCAACTTGTTCCTCTAAAGGATCAAGATTCTGCTGGTTTCCCGGAGGTTGTGTATTGTTAGCGCTGATTCTTTGGGAACCTTCAGGCAAGCTATCCATAGCACGAGAAGGTCAAGAATTCGTGCTTCTTCCTGCGTTACGTGCGCTTTTCCTTGGATTGGCCATATTTCGATCGAGTAATTAACCTAGCCCCTCGGTGGGCGCCAACTGATTTAGCCTAATTTCGTCTTAGGTTTAATCTCAGTAAATTATTTAAGATCAAGATTTTATATAATAAGGGTTTGGTTAAAGTACTCAGGATGGTGCAATTCAAGAACAAGCAAAATAAAAGCAAAATAATGTAATGATGTAAAATAACGATTGTATGAAGAGGCGAATAATAGTAGTATATTTCGTAGGTTAAATTCTCATCCCAAGTACAATATCAAACTCCCTATTTATAATCATTCTCTCGTCCTAAGTAAACTAGGAGTCCTATTCAGCCTAGGAATCCTGCATGGCCTAGGAGTACAATATGGCCCATTAAGTCTTCTGGGTCGGACGACAGGTCGAGCAGATATGTTTGGCGGGTCGAGCCGATCTCATGGTTTAATCAGGTCGGATCGACCTTGATTCTCGTCGGATATTCCAAGTTGGTTATATGTGCGAAATAGCCCTCATCACATAAAGTCGAGACAAGTAAGGAAACCGATGAAAGTCCTGATAGGATAGTGCCCAGCAAGCCAACACAATAGCTTGTAATAGGACTATTTTATCTTGAACGAATCTTTGATTTATTAATTAATACGCAAAGTTTATTTATTTCGTGTATAAGATAAACTAATGGCCATCTTCATCTTTCGCGAATACATTTAAGCGATTGGTTGAAACCCTGAGATCACTTATGACTATGGGACGATTCACTTCAGTATTGAGTGCAATCATGAAACAGTCTCTAAGGTAGTGATCTCATAAATGTTCCAAGTCATAGATTCCTGTCGAGACGGGGTATCGAAGGAATCGTCAAGACTTGTAGGATTATGCATGATTCACATGGAGTGAATTTGTAGAGTTTCATGAACAAGACATTTGATGTCAGTGCATATGACAAGGTGGTTCGATAGGGGATCGAACGCATCGAACGACCCGAATAGAGAAACCCATTGTGGAAGTGCGTAAAGCATATCGGTGATGGGATGTTTCTCAGGACTTATAACAGTGTACGATTTAGTCCTTAGACTTGAGGTGCTAGGGCGAATTCGGTATACGGGTGTGCGTGCTTTGATTTAGGAGCCGGTCACGTAGCCTGACTATTGTGCGCCTACGTTGGGTACGTACAGTCGTATGTGCGGATGGTTAGCATCAAGATGGGATCTACCGACTCATTGTAATGAATGAGGGAATTTCCTGTACAATCTTAGATAATAGATTCCGAGAAATCCATGGCCATGGTCGGTGACGGATTTGGAAAGGGGTTTCCAAATTTAGCAGTCACACTGGAATTATTATCCAGAATTAGAAAGTACAGAATCGAGATAATTAGAGGTGCCGACCAATTCACACACCCTAGGTCTCGATCGGGAAATTAGTCGTTAGAGGGACCGTATGTAAATGGTACTTATAAGAGGTGAGGTTCACTAATGTCAATTCACCTGAAGTTGGGCCTCATGGGCATGTGGCTAGATATCGACCATGAGGTGTGGGTACTCCTGGATTAATGGGAGATTAATTCTGGAGTGGTCAATTAAAGGAGTTTATTGATCGGAGCAATTAATTGAATATTAATTGCTCATTAATTAAATCACTAAAGTCGTGGGCCTACGGACAATTGATGGTGAACCTAGAGGGTCACACACAATACAGTTGGACAGTGACAATCAATTAAGGAAAGGTTTGATTTAAAGGGTTAAATCAAATAAAAGAATTAAAGAGTTAATTCTGAGAGAGAGATAATTAATTAGATAGTCTAATTAATTAAATATTAATTAAAGAGTTAATTAAAGAGATAAATATTTAATTGGATTAAATGGACAAATTTAATTAAGGTGGTTAATTAAATTAATGCAAGACATGGGCCAAATAATTAATGGCCCAATAGCAGGTCTTGCACAAGAGGGCTTTTGAAAGTGGCTATAAAAGGGAGTCTAAGAAGAGACTCAAACCCTAAGCAAAAGATCAACCCTAGCCGCTCCCTCTTGCGCTAGCCGCCCCCCTCCCTTTTGCTCTCTCTCCTTCACCTAGAGTTGGATCTAGATCTAGATCTAGTTCTGCCATTGACAAACCTTCCCTTCCAGTTCTAAGCCTAAGGATCGAAGGTGTCACTCAATCCATCTGGTGTGGACTATCTCTAGAGGCACAACACTTGGGGTGCTCTAGTGAACGAAAGAGAAGACCGGAGAAAACCACCACCTTGCCTGTGGTGAGGTAAATCTCGATTTACCCCTTTATATTTAGTAATTTGTTGCTAAATTATATTCAACCTATTTATATGTGCTAGTAAATAAATCCTAGGATTTGGGTGTATGAAAATTTTTAAATATTCCGCACTGTTGTTATGACAATCATACCCCATAAATCCCAACAGTGGTATCAGAGCTAAATTTATTATGCACATATGAATAGGCCTGAACACATCAAAATATATGGATATATGTGTTTGTTGTGTTCTATTTTTGATTCTTGCTTGTTATGATAAATTAAATGTTCGGATGTATGCACTTTTCGGTTTTGGGCCAAAACTGTAATTACCGAAAATTTGAGGGCTTGTGTGCAAAATTGCGATTTTGTAAAATCTGGACAGAAAGTAAAATTTTCATTTTCTGCAATTCTGGACCAAATTGTAATTTCTGGAATTTTTCAAAATCTGGACTATTTTACAATTTACGAAATGTTGGGGCTGTTTTTGCAATTCCGTAAAATCAGGGGTCTGTTTTGCATTAAACAAAAGTTTCTGGAAATTTTGTTAATTTTCTGCTTTCTGGTCCGATTTGCATGTTCTGGAAATTTTGGGGCTGATTTGTAATTTCCAAAAGTTGAGGGGTCAAAATGTAATTTTTGAAAATTCAGGGGCCGAACTGCATTTTTCAAAAGTTGAAAAACAGAAACTGTTTTGTGCACTAAAAGGGTTTAGTATATCCGGAAAGTTATTTTTTATCATAATTAATGGGGACTAAAGTGAGAATCAAAGAGGTTGTTTTAAAAGGGAGTTTTAATATAAGATAAGAAATAAGAAAATGTGTTTTGCTTGTTTCTTGCTCTACGTGAACTGTTTACGTGGTTTTCGATCGCGCCGAGCCTTGACCCTAGGGGTAGATGTGATTGGTTAATTTTTAATTTGTTGGTTTTATTGGGCCTGCGAGCTTTAAGTTTTTGGGCCACTTTGAGCCTTTGTAATAGGTAGGGCTTTACTGTTTTAAATAGTTTAGGATGGAGGCCCGTTACAAGCAAGGTGGGAGCCCAAGAAGAGTGAAGGCCATGTATGCATGGTTATTAATGTAATAGTCTAGGTCTCTTTAAAACCCAATTAGATTGACCAATAGGACCATCATCTTTGGCTCGATGATGGCCCGCATAGGAGGCTCCCGATCGAAAACATACTGTGGTAGCATGCATGCTAGGTGTGTATGTTTTTTATTTACGTATTTATATTTTAGCATGTATGGTGATGCGCGCTAGTAATTTAGATCGTAAATAAAAGATAATGCATAACTGGAGAGATCTCGAGGAGAGTTACCTCAAACTCTTAAACCCGAAAACCCCCTCTTGATAATTATATTAAGTCATATTGGGTACTTTAAAATGATGTTTTAAGATCCAAGCCTTCCATCAAAAGGAACTAGCGTGAGTTGTCCACTTATCGATTAAGGTGATCCAGAGTCTGGCACCCGAGTCGAAGAAAGAGACAATACGCGAAACTCCTTGATTCTCGTTTTAAATAAACTTGACGAGGATGGGAACTGGTCGGGACATGAACATCGACCGATAACTAGTTACGCGGATTTCATGACCGGACCCGTTGCTCATCAAAATTGATGGGTTAGACTTAACGAGTAGTACCACTCATGATGTAGCAGTGCTAGATGAGTGCGAAAATCGAGGCAAAATAGCTTGAAGGTTGTGTAGGGACACAATTGGTAAAAGTATACCTACCTAGGGAATTAATTGTATGGCCGCGAGTCGTGGGTACAATTAATGTCTGCTGGGACGTCAAGACCTGCTAGGAAATAAGATTTCCCAAACAATTGAAGGGGTAATTGTTTCGAGAAAATAGTGGGAGAACTTTGATTTAGCCTAATTTTGTCTTAGGTTTAATCTCAGTAAATTATTTAAGATCAAGATTTTATATAATAAGGGTTTGGTTAAAGTACTCAGGATGGTGCAATTCAAGAACAAGCAAAATAAAAGCAAAATAATGTAATGATGTAAAATAACGATTGTATGAAGAGGCGAATAATAGTAGTATATTTCGTAGGTTAAATTCTGGTCCCAAGTACAATATAAAACTCCCTATTTATAATCATTCTCTCGTCCTAAGTAAACTAGGAGTCCTATTCAGCCTAGGAATCCTGCATGGCCTAGGAGTACAATATGGCCCATTAAGTCTTCTGGGTCGGACGACAGGTCGAGCAGATATGTTTGGCGGGTCAAGCCGATCTCATGGTTCAATCAGGTCGGATCGACCTTGATTCTCGTCGGATATTCCAAGTTGGTTATATGTGCGAAATAGCCCTCATCAGTACTCCCTCACTTCTCGAGCGTAATCGTAGCTGCAGCTCGTAGAAGTAGATGTAGTATTCACCTTGATATTCTCGTCGTTCATGAAATATGCCTCATTAAAAACCTAGTTCGGAAAAACCCTCTTCGGGATAAAAACCGAACGAGGAAAAAAGAGTGCATATCCGTTTGAACTGTCCACGAATAGACACGTACTTTAGCTAACGTGTGTCAGATGACGGCAAGGTCTTTTCACAATTTTGATTGGCGGGAATATGAAGAGACGCGAAGGGTTGAATCTGTCTTTTCATCGCCCATATATATAGATAAAATTAGCGGGATATTTCACTTTTTACCCCGGATATACAGATTTTCCAGCAGTAAAAGTTCATTTCGATAATCTAGCAATTTTCTTGTTCTCGCGCGCATCGCTTCTAAGATCAATGGCTTCGACCTCTCAGAATCTCTCTTCCCCAATTCAGAATGTAGGAGAACAAGCACCACCCAACATTCTCAATCCTAATATTCCTTCTTCTGACAACGAAGCAGCGGACGATTCTCAAGCAGAAGAGGTTAGAGACTATGCCGAGGATGAAGTTGATAGTCTGGTCGTGGAAATTATTTCAGAGGAAGAAATGATGTCGAGGGCATCTAAAAAATCCAAAACAGCCCAACCTCAAATTTCCAATCCCGTGGAACTTTTTCCTTCTCGATTTAAAGAGAAAGATCTACCTTTTCTGAGAAAGGAATATGGTCGCTACTTCCCGTCGGATTTTGAGATCATCATTCCCACTTCCGAGGAAAGAGTAAACACTCCACCTGCTAACTGTCGAGCTTTTTATACGTCCCATTTTGAGCACGGGCTCCGTTTTCCCTTATTTCAATTCTCCGTCAATTCCTGGAGACCTTCATCGTCTCACTGACCCAACTTGTTCCTAATGCCATAGCCTTTATTATGGCCTTCTCAGTTTTAATGGTAGCGCGAGGTTTTAAACCATCGTTCTGTAATTTCCTTCACTTTTTCCGATTTTCAGTATCGACCTCCTCTAACAGGGGTTATTATTACGTTAGTCAGAGACCTGGGTATGCTGTGCTTGAAAATGCCATTTCCAGCAACAGCACGGAATGGAAGTCGAATTTCTTTTTTGTTAAAGCTCCGACCGTGTCTATTCTTGAAAGTGGAGAAACAGAGGAGTTTTCTTACGACTGGGGATACGATGATCTTTGGGTATACGGTGGTCGAAAGGTGATTGGTCAGATGGCCCCAGACGACCAGTTTCCAACTGCTTTGATCGAGGAGATGAGATCAAACAAATACCAATCCGCTTATTTGATTGGAGAAATCTTTCTTCGGAAGGCAGGATTGAGTTCCTTGGATTTTCCTATTTCCTCGGATGATCGATCCATATGTAATGTTTCCTGATAATAATAAATTTAACAAAGTATATATATGATCTTGTTGCTCATCCACATTTATTGATTTCATGTGCAGCTTCCATGGTCGAGAAATGCCGCTTTTCTGTGGTCGGTAAATCAGTCCTTTCGAACTCAAAAAAGTCTTGGGGCAAATCTCCCATAGAGCAAAAAGAATCCAGAAAAAGAAGAAGAGATCAGTTTATGGATTTGGAGGATATCGAGGAGGAGTCGTTCGAGAACGCTGATCCTATCCGAGTAGCTCCTCCCTCTTCTGGTCAGACCTCATCGGATATACCGTCTTCAAGCTCTCGCCCAGGTCGCGGTTATCCGCCCAAATTTCGTAGGGATGAACATGGTATTCTAGGCTGTCAATCTTGGTCGGAGCGCAATCCTACCGGCCCTGAAGCTAAAAGGAGAAAACAGTTCTTCGATAAAGGAGGGGAATATTTTACCCACGTCGGAGATACTGGCCATAAAGCTTCCCTGGTAGATATGATCGAGAGTCATCTTCAAGGGAAACGGGCGGCTGGATATTCCGAGAAGGATACATTGGTGTCTGATGATAAGGAGAATGTCGTCGATAAATCCATTCGAATTCTCCTTTCTTCGACCTTCACTCAAGATGTAAATAGGACGATCAAGAAAAAACCTCTCGAACAGCTGGCAAGGGCAGCTCATGCTCATGAAGTGGTAATGTTCTTCAATTTGTCAACTCCTCTAATAAACGTTTCAAAATTTTTTTTTTATTCTACATTGAGTTAGATAAATTTTTCCTTCACACAGACTGGAAATGCTTTGGTGTCGGCACTGTATGACATGGCGTTGCATAGGGATCAATGCAGCTTTGTTGAAGAAAGCAACAGGATCTTATCTGCCAGAGTTAAGGAGCTTGAAGATCAACTTGCTCAGGTCGATAGTTCTCGAGCTTCCGCTGCCACTTCATCAAATCCTCTTGCTAATCCTAATCTGGAGACTGACAATCCTCACATTATTAGCATGATGACGGATTCTAGTCGATATCAATCACAGGTCGACCAATTGACTCGTGAAATGGAAGAGCAACGAGTTGCGCATGCCACCCTCGTTAGCAAGCTTGAGTCGGATATTGATGCTCTTCGATCCCAACTTGCGACCAAGGAAGATGATTCTTCCGACTTAGAGAGGGTCATAGATGAGCACCAATCTTCAGACGTCGAGCCCATAGTCCGAGAGTTTCTCAATTCTCCCGTGCATACTGCCATAATTCATCAAAAGATTGGAGGTCTGCTCTTAAGCTCGTTCTATAAGGGTGTCGATCAATTAATCGAGTCTGGGCAGATTCCTGATAAGCGGGAGGAATATCGCAAAGTTATGGCCATTGAAAAGGACCGAAGTCTTCAAGACTATCCTCCCGACTGCTTATCCTCTGTTGAGTATAGTAATCATCCACTGGCTCACCTAGTCGAGGAGTTTGGAGCCCCAATTCCTGTGCCAACACCTGATTTGGATTTGATAAAAGATATCATGGAGAATCAGTCAGGCGAAGAGGAAGGCGATGATGCTGAGGAGGATATCGATGGAGACCATGTTGACGAAGAGAATGAAGAAGGAGAAGAAGGATCGTTCCCCAAGGAAACCAATTCACCCAATTAGGATGTTTTTTTATGATTTTCTTTTATTTTGTTGTAAAGCTAGGCCTTTTAGATCTCGTAGATTATGTAAAACACCTTTTTGAGATATACATCATTTTAATTCTGATTACGTTAGTCATTATTCTCCTGAGGTTCCCTGACATGGTTAACCGCTCTTGTAAAATTCCCAGCTGCCCCTACTGGTTCCGCAACTGCCTGAGTTTGTAGAATTTGAGGAAAAAACGAACTTAAAATTTGAGCAATTTGTAGTATTTTTTCCTGGTCAGCGGAAAGCGGTGCGGCAGGGACGGATTGGACAGGCGGGTTAGGAACCCTACTTGTGGTAGGAGTTTGTCGTGCTCCCTCGTTCTGATTGACGTTTTCGTTTGGTGCAACTTGTTCCTCTAAAGGATCAAGATTCTGCTGGTTTCCCGGAGGTTGTGTATTGTTAGCGCTGATTCTTTGGGAACCTTCGGGCAAGCTATCCATAGCACGAGAAGGTCGAGAATTCGTGCTTCTTCCTGCGTTACGTGCGCTTTTCCTTGGATTGGCCATATTTCGATCGAGTAATTAACCTAGCCCCTCGGTGGGCGCCAACTGATTTAGCCTAATTTCGTCTTAGGTTTAATCTCAGTAAATTATTTAAGATCAAGATTTTATATAATAAGGGTTTGGTTAAAGTACTCAGGATGGTGCAATTCAAGAACAAGCAAAATAAAAGCAAAATAATTTAATGATGTAAAATAACGATTGTATGAAGAGGCGAATAATAGTAGTATATTTCGTAGGTTAAATTCTGGTCCCAAGTACAATATAAAACTCCCTATTTATAATCATTCTCTCGTCCTAAGTAAACTAGGAGTCCTATTCGGCCTAGGAATCCTGCATGGCCTAAGAGTACAATATGGCCCATTAAGTCTTCTGGGTCGGACGACAGGTCGAGCAGATATGTTTGGCGGGTCAAGCCGATCTCATGGTTCAATCAGGTCGGATCGACCTTGATTCTCGTCGGATATTCCAAGTTGGTTATATGTGCGAAATAGCCCTCATCAAACTTTTTCGATAACAAGTCCAATAGTCGTTAATTATAAGTATTAATTTAGATCAGTCAGTTGAACGTTATCATATTTTTGTAGATCATTTTGCGAAAATGTTTAAGAATCCTTTATCTATCATCCTTGACACTAACAAACTGAACGGATCAAATTTAATCGACTCGCTAAGAAATTTGAGGATAGTCCTCGACTGCGATCATCGGAGCTATGTTCTCGATGCACCGATGCCTGGTGCACTTCCGGAAGGAGTTTCGGAAGAGGAACGAGCTACCCATGCTAAATGGGTTGATGATGATATTCAGGTTCGTTGCCTAATGCTAGCATCAATGACCAATGAGCTGCAGAAACAGCATGCTAAGATGCCTCATGCTGCTGATATACTTCTCCATCTCCGAGATTTATTTGGAGAGAAGTCTATGACCGAAAGGTTCAAGACGACTAGGGAGTTGTTTAATCTGAGAATGGTTGAGGGAGCCAGTGTAAAAGATCACTGTCTTCGTTTCATTAATCTGATTGAAAAAATGGAGAACTTGGAAGTAGACTTGCACGCTGATCTTAGGACTGACCTCCTACTCCATACTCTACCACGATTATTTGATCAGTTCGTGATGAATTTCAACATGGAGGAGAGAAATCTCGCTCTTCACGAACTGACCAACATGTTGGTCACGGCAGAAGCTACCCTTAAGAAGGAGAAGTGTGTCTTGATTGCTGAGCAACCCAAGGCTGCAAAGCTGAAAGAGGGCAAGAAGAAGAAGAAAGTGTTCTCTTCCAAAACAACCAAGAAGGTTGTCGAGAAAAAGAGAAAGAGCCCAGAAAATGAATGTTTCCACTGCAAGAAAGCAGGGCACTGGAAAAGGAACTGCCCTGACTACCTTAAAACGGTAGCCAAAGGTATTTTCTTTATTGAAGTTAATATTGTTGGGAATGCCCCGGTTGTCAAAACAACGAAAGTGCGGAATTTAAAATTTTTCCGAGGCACCCCAGCAGACCCAAGATATATTTTCCGCCTTATGTATGCGAAAAGGTTGAATCAAACAATCTACAATAGATAAAAAGAGGAGATATGCGATTTTACCTCATTGCAGGCAAGGTGGTGGCAACCTCCGGCTTTATTGCTGATTCACAACAAGTGATCCAATTGTCTCACCTCCATAGTGTATCCACACCAATTGGATTGTAGTGACACCTTCTATTCACAGGCTACGAACTAGATATAGAAGGCTGTCAATGGAGGAAGAAGCAGATCCAGTTTCAGAACTTGGATCCAGATATGGAAGACAGAGGGAGAGGGGGCGGCGCTGTGCAAGGGGGCGGCTAGGGCTAGGGGGCGGCTAGGGTTAATTTTCAGCTCTTTGTTTTTCAAGTGTGTTGAAGAGTTATGAAGAGTTGTCTATTTATAAGAGAAGAATCCTTCTCTCAATAGATTTCTCTTCAAGACCTTTTCCTTATCTTATAAGGAAACAAGATATACACATATATCTTCTTAGATTTTCCTTGTCATACAAGAAAACAAACTCTCCCATCCTTATCCTAGCAAAAATCGCCCCCCACCTATCTTGCAAGACTTCTTCTGGGCTTTTAATTAAAAGGCCCATGTCTTGCAACTTGATTTAATTAACCATTAATTAAATCAGCCCAATTAATTAATTAATCATTATCTCTCAATTAATTAGTACTTTAATTAATATTTAATTAATTAGACTATCTAATTAATTATTCTTCCAATTGAATTAACACTTTAATTCATTTATTGATTTAACTCCTTTAAATCAAATATTTCCTTTATGATTGTCACTGTCCAACTGTATTGTGTGTGACCCTATAGGTTCACCATCAATTGGCAGCAGGCCCACGAACCCTTCGTGATTTAATTTACGAGCAATTAATTGCTCCGATCAATTAAACACTTTTAATTGACCACTCCAGAATTAATCTCCCTTATTAATCCAGGAGTACCCACACCTCATGGTCGATGTCTAGCCACAAGCCCATGAGGCCCAACTTCAGGTGAATTGATATTTGTGAACCTCACCTCTTATAACTGCCATGTACATACGGTCCTTCTATCGACTTAATTTTCCGATCGAGACATAGGGTGTGTGAATTGATCGGCACCTCTAATTATCTCAATAACTATACTTTCTAATTCGGGATAATAATCCAGTGTGACTGCTAAATTTGGAAACCCCTTTCCAAATCCGTCACCGACCGTGGCCACGGGTTTCTCGGATCTATTATCTAATAATCGTATAGGAAATTCTCTCATCCATTACGATGAGTCGGTAGATTCCATCTTGGTACTAACCACTCGCGTACACAACTACATGCCCCCAACTTAGGCACATTATGATCAGGCTACGTGACCAGTACCTAAATCTAAGTACATATACCCATGCACCGAATTCGCCCTAGCACCTCAAGTCTAAGGACTAAATTGTACACTATTATAAGCCTTGAGAAACATCCCATCACCGATATGCGTCATGCACTTCCACAATGGGTTTCTCTGTTCGGGTCGTTCGATGCGTTCGATCCCCTATCGAACCACCTACTCATATGCACTGACATCAAATGTCTTGTTCATGAAACTCTACAAATTCACTCCATGTGAATCATGCATATTCATACAAGTCTTGGCGATTCCTTCGATACCCCGTCTCGTTCGGAATCTATGACTTGGAACGTGTTTTAAGATCACGACCTTAGAGACTGTTTCATGATTGCACTCAATACCGAAGTGAATCGTCCCATAGTCGAATGTGATCTAAGGATTTCATCCAATCGCTTAAATGTTTTTGCGAGAGATGAGTTTGGCCATTGTTTATTCTATACAGTTATAAATAAACATGCGTATTATTCATAAGAACCAAAGATTGTTTATTACAGAATAGACCTATTACAAGCTAAGGTTAATTGGCTTGCTGGGCACTATCCTATCAATCTCCCACTTGCCCTAAAGCCATTCACAACATTTCTAAGACCCATCTTTACAAGATGTCCCTCGAACGCTTTTTGCGAAAGTGGCTTCGTTAGTGGGTCAGCTATGTTGTCTTCTGAGTTGACACGATCCACGTGTATGTCTCCTCTACCAATGATCCCTCTGATCACATGGTATTTCCTCATTACGTGTTTAGATTGGTAGTGTGATCTCGGCTCCTTCGCTTGAGCTATTGCCCCGTTGTTGTCACAAAAGACTACTACAGGCTCTGCAATGCTAGGAACTACATCCAACTCTTGGATGAAGTTTCTCATCCAAACACTCTCTTTTGCCGCATCCGATGGTTGAGTCGGCAGTGGTGGACTGTTTGGAACTTTTCCAACTCACCGCTGCGCCATTGAGGCGGAATATGTATCCAGAATTGGATTTGTAATCATCCACGTCAGACTGGAAACTTGAATCAGTGAATCCTTCAAGTTTCAATTCTCCACTCCCACCGTAGACCAAAAACATATCCTTAGTCCTTCGCAGGTACTTAAGGATTGCTTTAACGGCAGTCCAGTGTTCTTCGCCTGGATTCGACTGATAGCGGCTCGTTACACTTAGAGCGTGTGCTATGTCTGGTCTAGTACACAACATCGCATACATTATGCTCCCTATAGCAGAGGCATAAGGTATGAGAGACATTCTCTTCTTTTCTTCGTCAGTTGTAGGGCACATTGACTTGGAAAGAGAGATTCCATGTCTCATTGGAAGCAATCCTCTCTTGGATTCTTCCATATTGAATCTCTTCAATATCGTGTTAATGTACTGAGATTGGGAGAGTCCCAACATCTTCTTCGATCTATCCCTATAGATACGTATCCCCAATACGTAAGATGCCTCTCCTAAATCTTTCATGGAGAATTGTGTGGATAACCATGCTTTCGTCTGAACTAACATTCTGACATCGTCCCCGATCAACAGAATATCGTCGACGTATAAAACTATGAATTGTACCGAACATAAATTGACCTTTGAAGTTTGCACACTTTGTGCTCGCTTCCTTTGGACGCAAAGCCTTCGGGCTGTTGCATAAATATCTCCTTGTCAATGTCTTCATTGAGAAAGGCTGTCTTTACGTCCATTTTCCATATCTCGTAGTCGTACCACGCTGCTATGGCTAAAAGTATCCGAATGGATTTCGACATCGCTACTGGAGAGAAGGTTTCCTCATAGTCTATTCCAGGCCTCTGAGAATAAGCTTTCGCCACTAGGCGAGCCTTATGGGTTATAACCTCTCCATTCATTCCAAGCTTACGCTTGAAGATCCATTTGCATCCTACAAGGACAGTTCCCTCAGGTGGATCGACCAAGGTCCAAACCTTGTTGGAATGCATGGAATCCATCTCGGATTGCATGGCTTCGAGTCGCGCACCCGATTCTATGTCAGACATAGCTTCTTCATAAGTCCTTGGATCAGTATCCAACTTATTGTTTTCGTGAATGAAACCAAATCTCTCTGGTTCTTTACGAATTCGATTGGACCTTCGAAGTATAGGTGTACTAGTAGGTTCAGTGAATTCAGGATCAGCTCCCACTGTTTGTGAGGATGGGTCCGATTCTTGGACTTCATCGAGTTCTACGATTGTCCCATTTCTGTTAGTGAGGAAATTATCCTCTAAGAAGTGGGCATTCCTAGACACGAACGTATTACGTTCTTTAGGATCGTAAAACAAGTATCCAATGGATTCCTTTGGATACCCCACAAATTTGCACAAGCTAGATCTACTATCCAGCTTATCTCCTTCCTTGTTCTTAACATAGGCGGGAGATCCCCATACTCGTAGATACGAATATACGAGTGCTTTACCATACCATTCTTGGTGCGGTGTTGTTGGCACTGACTTTAAAGGTACTATGTTCAGTATCTTCGAAGCAGTTAATAGGGCAAAGCCCCAAAATGAAAAGGGAAGTTCAACGAAGCTCATCATGGAACGAACCATGTCCAACAAAGTTCGATTCCTCCTTTCAGACACTCCATTCAGTTGGGGCGTCCTAGGGGGAGTTCGCTGAGCGAGAATTCCATTCTCTTTTAGATAATCGTGGAATTCTTGACTTAAGTATTCTCCTCCTCGATCAGACGAAGTTCTTTAATATTATGTCCAAGTTGGTTCTCTACTTCCATTCGAAACTCCTTGAACTTTTCAAAAGTTTCGGATTTGTACTTCATCAAGTAGATGAAGACTTTGAAGTGAAGGGAGGTTTTGATGATTTCCAAAGTCATCAGCTAAGTGGAAGCTTAGTACAAACCTTAGAAAATATTTGACCAAGGAAGAAGTATTTCAGACGAGTCAAATATGGTCCAGAAGACTACTGATCTGTTGCTGAAGAAGGATTCAGACTGGTGGACTATCAGCCGACTCAAATCAGATTAGTTCAAGTTTGGGATCAGCCGAGTAAACATCAGACGAGTGACTTCGATAGGCAGAGTGGAAGTGGATCAGAAGTTAGTGCAACGGTAATAAATGCACTTGGTGTAATAAATGCTGAAGAGGAAGGGTATTTATGACAAATGATTGAAGAGAAACCTCGTATCAGCTTGGTGCATTTAATGCGCATTTAATGCAAAGCCACAGAAAGTACAGCAGAGTGTACAGTGTTCAGTCGCAACAGCCGTTCTGCAGAAAAAGGACCAGTACTCGAGGATTTGACAACTGGCGATCTCTCAACGGGCAGATTTTCAAATCCTTAGTATAAATAGCTTAGTTCATGAGTTGAAGAAGAAGAACAACACTGAGACAGCGCATTTGAGAGTAAAAATCTGAAGCAGAAATTCTTCTAAGTCTCAAGAACAGAACACTCATCAGCTGAGTCATTTGTTGACGAAGCAAAATAGAGAGAAAACAGAAAATATTTGTAAAATCTGAGTGATTTTGTTAGGATTGTGTTGTGAGAAGTAGATATCAATCTTTGTGAGCAATATTACTTCAGAGGTTAGGAATTTCTTTGTGATTTCCTACTACGAACTTGTGGCCAGTTCATTTGTTGTTTGGCGCAAGCAGAGTGTACTGTAATCTTTGTGACTATAGTATAACCCAAGATCTAAGTGACTTGGAAGAGTGGACCAAAGGATTTATATCCATATAACCACTATAAAAATCCTTTGTGTTTTTAACTTGCATTATTTTCTGCATATTTAAAACAGCATACTGAAAACACTTAAAGGTTAACTATTTGAAAAGTTTTAAAAGGAGTTTGTTAAAACTGGGGATAAAACTATTTCAAAGTTAAGAGAAACTACTTGTGAAAAACACTTGATAAATCCGCTGCAAGTTAGTTTATTTTAAACTCTGATTTTAATAAAATCAGCTGAGTGAAATCAGAAGAGTGGTCAACTCTGTTGTTCAAAGCTTTGTGCAAGATCAGCTTAGTCTGCTTACGATTCTTGATCAGCTTAGTCTGCTGACAGAAAAGTTAGAGAATTTTTAAAAGGTAAATTTTAAAGAGGTCTATTCACCCCCCCCCCCCCTCTAGACCTCATCTGACCACTTGGGACCAACAAGTGGTATCAGAGCAGGTGGTTCATCTGAATCATTTGCCTGATCAACGAGCTTGATCCTTAAGTGTTTTTCAAAGGTTTTCAAAAGTTTTCAAAAGAGCATCTTTTTGAAAAACAAAACTTTTTGAAAAATGGACTGCATTAGCCTAGTTCCCCACATAGGCGGTATGAGCTTTGAGGACTGGAAGATACGCATGGAAATTTTCCTTGCTGCTTACAACGATAACATGTACCGGTGCATAACACAAGGTCCAATAAAAGTTACCAAGAAAATCATGGTTGATGGCGTAGAAAAGGTCGTTGAAAAAGACGTTGAGGAGATGACACCTGAGGAAATCAAGCTGAATAATCTTGATAAAGTTGGAATCTTCATCATGACCAAGTCTCTGGACAATGAATGGTTTGACAAGGTCAAACATTGCAAAACATCTAAGGAGATGTGGGATAAAGTCCGTGACATGAGCGAAGGAAACGAGTCCATCAAAGAACACAATCTGAGTGTTGCCATGGAGAAGTTTGAGAACTTCAAAATGAAACCTGGAGAAACCATTGACCAGATGGATTCAAGGTTTACAAAGGTGTTGAACAATGTTCTGAAGTTGGGTAAGACGTTCATTGATAAAGAGATCACTGTCAAAGTGTTAAAGGCGCTACCACCAAAGTTCAACATGAAGATTACAGCAATGGAAGAATCAAGGGATCTGGGGAAGATCTCACTGACGGAGCTGTTTTCCGCACTCAAGGCGTACGAGTATAAAATGCCAAGGATGGGAATAGAAGAGACCTCAACTTCTGGCCCCACTGCTGCACTGGTTGCTGCAGAAAGAACAAGAAGATCCGCCGGAAAAAGCAGAGACGAGGACCCATCTGATGAGGCCCCTGTACTAAGCAAGAAAGAATACACTGCTGGCGATGTGGCTTTCTTATTGAACGGGTTCAAAAAGTTCTACAAGAGAAAAATGAAGAACAAATATAACAATGCTTCTACTTCTAAACCTACCTCTAATTCTCATGATGTCAAGGAGGATTTTAAATCTAAAATGATGTGCTATAATTGCAGGAAATTGGGACATTTCATCAAGGACTGCCCATATCCTAAAGCGGAGAAATATACAGAGGAGGAAAAGAAACAAAGAAAAGAAAGAAGAGAGGAGATACCAGAAGAGCAAGGTGTTGTTGGCTGAAGCTGAAAAGATGGCAGCCATCTACTCATCTAACACAAAAACAGGCACTTCAAGTGACGACTCTGTTTTTGACGAGACACCTGCACTGCTCTGTCTCATGGCCAAGGAATCTGAAGATTCAGACAATGAGGTAATACTCTCTGAAAGTGAGCTTGAACTGTTTAGCTCATTTGAGCAAATGATGAACAACAAAGTAGATGTTGTGAATGAGCTTGCTAAGCTTAAGGACGAGATGATTCTGCTGAAAAAGCAAAATACTAAACTGAAATCGAAGGTTGAAAGACCTGAAGAATCAGCTATGTATAAAAAGCTTTCGCATGAATGTGAATCTCTGAGAGCTGAATGTGAAATGTACAAGGGACAAATCAAAGAACTTGAAGCTAGAATATCTCTACATAATAAGTCGTTTGTTCCTAAGCCGTCTGTTGTAACAATAGATAAACCAACTGAACAGAGTACTCCCTTGGTAAAAGAAAGTTTAGAACTGAACAAAGCTGAAAATTTTATATCTGCTGATAATAGTAATATTGTCTTGTATGTTCAGACTGCTAAACCCATTTCACCTGAGATTGAGAAAAAGGAGATAAAAACTCGTAAGGCTAAGAAGGGTAAAAAGCCTGAAAATGAAAAACAGACTGGTAAAACCAAACAGCAGAGTAGCCCAAAGAAGTCTGCTGATAAGAGTAAAACCAATCAGACTAGTAAACCTAAGTCGTCTGTTAAAGAGCAAGTTAAGAGCAGACCTAAGAAGCAAAGAAACTATAACAAAAATGCTTGGTATGGAAATGAGTCTTACTATGTGCAACCTGCTTATCCACCTTATTATGCTGCACCTCATTATCCACCTCACTATGCTGCATATCCTGCTCACCAACCAATGCATGCTTACCCTGCTAATCATGCATCATATCCTGCTTATGAGCCTTATCCTCATCATAACGATTATCAACATAGCATGCCTACTGTTTATGATGAAAATGAAGTTGCTCATGCTCCTGCTAAAACTCTAAAGCCTAAGAAGCCCAAGACTTCAACATCTT
Organism: Penstemon newberryi var. newberryi; assembly: GCA_030819805.1. Lineage (NCBI taxonomy): Eukaryota > Viridiplantae > Streptophyta > Magnoliopsida > Lamiales > Plantaginaceae > Penstemon > Penstemon newberryi. The sequence continues at coordinate 21,251,974 of JAUALY010000005.1, read as the reverse complement.
GGGTTGTCAAAGGTGACACTAATCCACCAGGACCCTCTCAATAAAGGGTACCTAAAACATTTTATTTTGTTTTGTAGGTTAGGATTAGGAGTAGGAGTAAAGTAGTGAAGAAATGGTACTTGGACAGTGGATGTTCAAGGCACATGTGTGGAGACATACATGAACTGGCAGATGCTGTTGCTGTGAATGGTCCAAGAGTTACTTTTGGAGACAGCAAAGAAGGCAAGGTTGTAGCTGTTGGAAAGCTTATCAAAGGATACATAGAGATATCTGACGTCTCATATGTTAGTGTCCTGAAGTACAATCTGCTGAGCATTAGTCAATTTTGTGACAAAGGATTTTCCGTGGTGTTTTCATTAGATAAGTGCTATGTTGAACAAGTTGGAACAAAGAAGGTTATTTTATCTGGAAGAAGACAGGGAAACATCTATGTAGTCGACTGGAATTCTGTGGACAAGAATTCAAATATTTGTTTGGTGGCTTCTACACCAAGTGAAATCAGTTGGCTTTGGCACAAAAGAATGAATCATTTGAATTTCAAGACCATAAACAGATTGATAAAGAATGATCTGGTAGAAGGAATTCCAAAGACAGTCATGAGCAAAGACAAGCTTTGTGACGCATGTCAGAAGGGTAAACAAGTGAAGTCATCTTTCAAAAGCAAGAAGCACCAATCTTCAACCAGAATTTTGGAGCTATTGCATATGGATTTGTTTGGCCCTATTGATCCAATCAGCAATGGTGGAAAGAAATACTGCCTAGCTGTTGTGGATGATTTCTCAAGATTTACTTGGGTGATTTTCATGAAGAAGAAAAGTGAAACCAAGGAACATCTTACTAATCTGATGGAACTGATCCAGAATGAGAAGAGTCAAAGAATATTGAAGATCAGATCAGATAGAGGGACTGAGTTTACAAACTCTACTGTTGAAGAGTATTGTAATTCCAGAGGAATCAGTCATGAGTACTCTGCTGCCAGAACCCCTCAACAAAATGGAGTTGCTGAAAGGAGAAACAGAACTCTAAAAGAAGCTACCAGGACAATGATAGCTGAAGCAAAGCTGCCCCAAAGATTCTGGGCAGAAGCTACAAATACAGTATGTTATACACAGAACAGGTGTATGATCAACAAAAGTCAAAACAAGACACCTTATGAGATATGGAACAACAGAAAGCCTAATTTACATTATCTTAGGATTTTTGGTTGTAAATGTTATGTTTTGAACAATGGGAAAAATCACCTTACTGCTTTTGTAGAAAAGGCTGATGAAGCTGTTTTTGTAGGTTACTCTACTGTTAGTAAAGCTTATAGAGTGTTTAACAAAAGAACTTTACTTGTAGAAGAATCTATTCATGTAGTATTTGATGAACCAAGTCAATCATCTGAAAAGAATCAAAGTGCAAATCCAGAGATATCTGCTGATTTTCAGAAATTGAGTGTGGAAAGAAAAGAAGAATATGTACCCATCATACTACCTGATTTAACTCAAGCTGTTAACTCAAGTGCTGTTCAAAATCAGTCTGCTAATTGTCTAACAGAGGAGTTGCAAACAGCTAACAGACCAGAGACTGTTCAACAGATTACAACTGTTCAACAGACTACTACTGAAACTCCAACAGTAGTGTTGCAAGATCAATCAAGAGGACAACATCCAGATTTGCAACCTGATCTCAGATGGCTCAGAGATCACCCACCTGAGTTAGTGATTGGTGATCATTTGGATAGAGTGAGAACTAGAAGGTCAACTGCAAATGAAACAATGTTTGTAAGTTTTCTTTCACAAATTGAGCCTAAGTTGATTGATGAAGCTCTTGGTGATTCTCACTGGATTGAAGCAATGCAAGAAGAGTTGAATCAATTTGAAAGGAATGAAGTCTGGTACTTAGTTCCCAGACCTACTCATCAAAGAGTAATTGGCACTAAGTGGGTATTCAGAAATAAGATGAATGAAGATGGTATGGTTACCAGAAACAAAGAAAGACAAGTTGCCAAGGGTTACTGCCAAGAAGAAGGCATTGATTTTGATGAGACATTCGCACCAGTTGCTAGGCTTGAAGCAATCAGATTGTTCTTAGCCTATGCTGCTCACAAGAACTTCACTGTCTATCAGATGGATGTGAAGTCTGCTTTTCTCAATGGAGAATTGCAAGAAGAAGTATACGTTGAACAACCTCCTGGCTTTGAAGTTTATCAGCAAGGAGACAAAGTATATCGTCTGAAGAAAGCCCTCTATGGACTGAAACAGGCTCCAAGAGCATGGTATGATACTTTATCTGATTTTCTTTTAATTAAAGGATTTCGCAAAGGTAAAGTAGATAAAACCTTGTTTACTATTGAATGGGATAATCATATATTGTTGGTACAAATATATGTGGACGATATTATTTTTGGTTCAACTAACAAACAGATGTGTGAAAGATTCTCTAAGCTGATGCAGAACAAGTTTGAAATGAGCATGATGGGAGAACTTAATTACTTTCTTGGATTACAAGTTAAACAGCTGCCTGATGGTATTTTTATTAATCAAGCAAAGTACACAAAAGATCTGTTCAAGAAATTTGGTATGGAAACTAGTTCATCTGTTAATGTTCCTATGTCTACTGGACTTCGTCTGGACAAGGATGAAGGTGGCAAATCAGTTGACATCACCAAATACAGAGGCATAATTGGGTCACTGTTATACTTAACAGCTAGCAGACCTGATATTATGTATTCTGTTGGGGTTTGTGCGAGATTTCAATCAGATCCTAAGGAATCTCATCTCTTAGCTGCTAAAAGAATACTAAAGTATCTCAAAGCCACACAAGAATTGGGATTGTGGTACCCAAGGGAATCAGAATTTGAACTTATTGGATATTCAGATTCTGACCTTGCTGGCTGCAAAATTGATAGGAAAAGTACAACAGGTGCTTGTCAATTTTTAGGCAGTCGTCTGATCTCATGGACGAGTAAGAAACAGACTTCAGTGTCCATATCTACTGCTGAAGCTGAATACATTGCTGCTGGAGCATGTTGTGCACAAATACTTTGGTTGAAGCATCAACTTGAAGACTATAATCTCAAGATCAGTGGAATCCCTATCTACTGTGATAATACAAGTGCAATTTCACTTACTCAGAATACTACTAGTCATTCCAGGACTAAGCATATTGAGATCAAACATCACTTCATCAGAGACCATGTTGAAAAAGGAAATGTTATTATTGAGTATGTTCATACAGACAATCAGATCGCTGACATTTTCACCAAACCACTGAATGAAGCAAGATTTTCCACTTTAAGAGCGGAATTGGGCTTGTTAAAATTGGATTCATAAGCTGAGGGGGAACCTATCAGAAGACTGGGTTCAACAGCTGACTAATCTGATATCAACAAGTACTGTACTTCAAGAAGACTGACTCTCAACAGACTAGTTGACTGATGAATTCTTGAATTCAGGGGGAACGTGTAAGACTAGCGGTACCCTTGTTTTAAAGATGAAATCTTCAATGACAGTAGTTGAAGTTGTTTTAATCAGAAGATTTGTTCTTAATTCTTGAAGATTTGAAGATTAATTATCTTGCTGGATTGACAAACAGCAAAGGAAGATCACTAGATATTGGCTTTCACTAGTGATGTATTGTATCAGACAAGTCGTCTGTCAGATAAGTATTTTACTCATCTGTTTTTACTTATGTCAGCTTATATTTAAGTGTTGTACAAAAACGTTTTATCAGAAACACGCTTTTATAAGTAACAGACAAGTGGCGTTTCGTTTTCCCGCCCGTCTGACATATTTAATGCTATTTTGAAATCCGCGTATCACGATCGCACGATCTGTTTTTACAGTAACTGATCTAACGGTTACCACTTTTCACGGAAACCGACAAGAACTAACATCTATAAATCCAGATCTGATCAGCTGACTAAGTTTTTACGCACCCTAAAATTTTCAAAAGCATTCAGAAAATTCTGCAAACTATCTCCTGCAAATTTCTCTCCGTTCTCTTAATTTCTTTTTCAGAATGTCTGCAAAAGAAGCTGCTGCTGAAGGCATGTTCCTGAATTACCTGACCTATCATGCGACTGGCACACCGTTGATGAAAGAAATTCTGGAGAAATTCAAAGCGGCAACGCTGGTTAACTTCATGGAGGCCCATGAAGACATGATTTTCAAGGACGAGATCTTTGAATTTTATGGTTCCAAAGACGATGTTGACTTCGACAAACTGGAGATTAAAGCCAAAATTGGGGACAAAGCTATCTGCGTAACCCCAAAATTGCTGAATGAGATGTACGGACTCTCTATTGAAGGGTCTACTGACATTGCAAACCTAGCTGAACCTTTTGATTCAGATTTCTGGAATCTGGTCTCAAAGAAGAATCAAGTGTTATCTGGAAGTATCAAAAAGAATCAGCTGAAGGATGAGTTTCAGCGAATGGCAGATTTGGTTGCCAAAGTCCTCGAGAACTGCACATTCTCTTTGGACAGCGTACCAATGAAGAGGTTTCATACTATGATAGCCATTTACTATGGGTTGAAGGTGAATTGGGCTAACTTCATCTGGTATGTGATTGCTGATCACAAAGTACGTGGTATGACTCTGCACAGGATATTCATTAGTTATCTGTTGGTAAATCTGAGATGTGCTGTGACTAATGGAAAAGAAATTCATAAGGCGAAGGAATTAAAGATCTATGATAAAGTAAAATCGAAAGAGCCTACTGCTGTGCCTGAGAAAAAGCAACAGAAAAGAAAGGCTACTGAGCCTAAAGTGCCTGCTGATAAAGGCAAGAAGAGCAAGACAGCTGTTCAAACAGCAAAACCTGCTGTTGAAGTCAGAACAGTTGTACCTAAAAGAAAGGATGCTGCTGACTTGATTGTTGATGAAACAGTCAAGGAAATCAATGAGATGTCAGTTGGGTCATCTACTGACAGAACAGTTTCAGCTGAGAAACCAGTTGAAAATGTGGCTAAAAGAACAAGAAGTGCCTTGAAAGATACTGCCACATCCACTGTTCCTATACTTCATACAAAGAAAACCATCAGAAAGAGAATGACGTTCGTTGATGAAGATACTGAGCTTTCTGATCTGGTCAGAAAAAGCCCTCCATCTGCTGAGAGGCCTGTTGAATCAGTGAAGGAGTCTGCTGAGAAGAAGTCAGCTGATCAAGTGAAACAGATTCCTACACCAACAGCTGAGGTTGCTAAACCTCAAGAGGATCCTGAAGTGCAGATCCTCGAACCAATTGCTACTGCACCTGTAGCAGTTGCATTACCAGAAACAACAGCTGTGGCACCAGTTGTTGAGTCAAGAAATGCCAGAAAGAAGAGAACTGGCAAAGCAAAAGTACCAGCCTATCACAGAAAGAAGCGCGAGGAGGCTGAACAACGAAAACGTGATGAAGCTGAGCTGAAGAGAGTTCTTGAAGCGAGCAAGAAAGAAGCTGATGTCAAAAAGATGACAGAAGCTGAACTAGCTGCCAAGGAAGCAGAAGACTTGGCAAAGGCGCTGGAAGATAGCAAGAAGGATGCATATGGACCACGGAGGTCTGGAGGCATCGTAATTGGTGAAAAGCCTAAGGAAGGAGACTTCGTGCTACCTAGGGCTGCACCAATTAATAAGAAAAAGAAGGAAGTCAGCCGAGCAATTGAGATTGTTCAAAATGACTCTGTTGCCTTCAAACGATTTGAAGCTGAGCTGGAAAGGCTTAACCAGCTGTTTCAATCAAGGACTACTTTTTTCCCTGAAAAGATTAGATACAATCAATGGAGAGAGTATAGATTGAATAAATCTGAGGAGGAGATTTGTTGGTTAATATTGGAGAAGGTTTTGAAGATGACAAAAAGGGTAATCTGGAAGTCATCAACTAAGAACTGAACAGCTTAGTGAAACCTATCTCATGGTCTGAAAGCTATGTGACCGAATCAGCAAAGTGGGATATCAGATGGGTATTATCAGCCGAGTCAAGATAGATGTGTTCACTCTTGAATCAGCCGAGAAGCCATCAGCCGAGTGATCAGCAAAGTGATCATCAGCAGAGTACTTCCACCAGCAGAGTGAAGACGGTCAGGAAGCTTATCAACGGGAACCAGCTGAGAGCTGAGTGCATTAAATGCGACTGACATAAAGTAGACATCCGTACAGCAGAGTGTACAGTGCAACAGTTGCAGGGAGCCGTTCCGCGTGTCAGGACCAGAACTCGAGGACTGTAGCTTTCTGTCATCCTTCAACGGGCAGAAATTAAAAATCTGAGAGTATAAATAGAAGACATAACTGAAGATCAAAAGTGAGCTTGCACAACTCAAGATCATATCATAAGAGCAAGATCCATCAGTTGAGTCATCTGATCACAAGCCGAAGTCATTTGTTGACAAAGCTTTTCGTTGAAGAACAGAGAACTTAGTTGTCTGTCTGAGTGACTTTCAACTGTAAAAGAAAGGAGTGTATATTCATCTTTGTGAAGTGATATAACTTCTTAGTATAGGATTTCTGAGTGATCTTCTGTACTGAAAATAGCGTGAGGAGTGTAGGTCCATCTTTGTGAGTGATCTAGCTTCGGAGAGTAGGATTTCTGTGTGATTTCTTACTGCGCACTTGTGGCTTTTCATTTGTTGATCAGCGCAAGCATTGTATACTTGATTACTTTGTGTTTTCTAGTATAACCCAAGATCTGTGTGACTTGGAAGAGTGGACTAAAGGATTTCCATCCATATAACCACTATAAAAATCCTGTGTGTTTGATTTATTTACTGCTATACTTTGCATATTTATCAAAGAACTCAAACATACGATTTAACCAAAAGATTTTAAAAAGAGTTATAAAAGCTGGGGATAAAATCTTTTGAGTGAGAAAACTTAAAGAGGAACAGATTGGTTGAAAAACACTTTGAATATCCGCTGCCAACTAGTTTCTAAAAACTCTGATTTAACATCTGAAATCAGCTAAGTGAAAATCAGATGAGTGGTCAACTCTGCTGATAAAGCTTTGTGCGCATTAGCTTAGTAGTCTTACAAATCTCGATCAGCTTAGTCTGCTGATTTGAAAAGTTAGAGAAAAAGTTTTAAAGTTTTCAGAGGTCTATTCACCCCCCCCCCCCCCCCCCTCTAGACCTCATTGACCACTTTTGGGACCAACAAGTGGTATCAGAGCAGGTTGCTCTGGTAATTTACCTGATACCATCAAGTAGCATCAGGGTAGGTGGTTTATCTTAAATCAGCTGCCTGATCAACGACCTTGATCCAAAGTGTGTTTTTCAAATTTTTCAAAAAGAGAGCATATTTTAAAAATCAAAACTTTTTGAAAAATGGATGCCATAAACCATGTTCCTCACATTGGTCTTATGAGCTTTGAAAACTGGAAAATCAGAATGGAAATCTTTCTTGCTGCTTATAATGATAACATGTTTACATGTATTACAAAAGGACCATTCAGATTCCAGAAGACTGTGAAGGTTGCTGGCCAACCAGATCAGATAGTTGACAAAGAGCTGGATGAGCTGACACCTAAAGAAAACAAATTGGTAAATCTTGATAAAAAGGCGAAGTTCATCATGTTCAGAGCTGTAGACGAAGACAATTTCCAGAAGATCAAGCATCTCAAAACTGCCAAAGAGATATGGGATAAAGTCTGCGAGCTAAGCGAAGGAAACAACGCTATCAAAGAACATAAGCTCAGTGTGGCTCTTGAGGAGTTTGAAAATTTCAAAATGAAGTCTGGTGAAACGATTGATCAGATGGATACCAGATTTACCAAAGCCCTGAATGAAGTTCTAAGGTTTGGTAAAGAATTTTCGAACAAAGAGATCACAACAAAGGTTCTGAAGGCCTTGCCACCCAAATTCAACATGAAGGTGACAGCCATGGAAGAATCAAGGGATTTAGAGAAGATCTCTCTTTCCGAACTGTTCTCATCTCTCAAAGCGTATGAGTATCATATGCCAAGATTCGGATTAGAAGTGTCAACCAGTTCAGACCCTACTGCTGCTCCAATGGCGTCAGACAAGTCAAGAAAATCAGCAGACAAGTCAAAACTGAAGACTGTGCTGAGTTCAGAAAAGGGATACACTGCTGACGACGTTACCCTGCTGCTAAATGATTTCAAGAAGTTTTACAAGAAGAAAATGAAATTAAAATATAAAAATGCTACTTCATCTTCCTCTGATCATTTTCAGGAAAACAGGGATTCCTCCAAAGCAAAACTTAAAGAGTACCATGAAGAAGAGTATGGGCTCTTGATCAAAGACCATCCAACCTCATCATCAGAGAAGTTTGCTGAAAAGGAAAAGCGTGCTAAAAAGGAGCGAAAGCTTACTAAGAGCAAATTAAAGTTAGCTGATGCAGCAAAGCTAATAAACTCCCGCACATCTTATTCAGACCGCAAGTCGTCTGATAAAGAATTTGAAGAAGTACCTGAAACCTTATGCTTAACTGCCATAGGATCTGATGATTCTGAAAATTGAGGTAACTTCTACCTATAAATGAAATGCACTATTTGAATCGATTGAATAAATGCTGAATTACAAATTCAAATATTGTTTGTGCATTTACCAAGCTTAATGAAGAGATGACTCTGCTGAAAAGAGCAAATCAGATCACTGAAACTTCAGGCTGAAAAACCTTAAGAATCAGCTGACTACCAAAAAGCTTGAGCATGAGAATGAAACTCCAAAAGCTGAGTATGCAATTTGTTTTGAAAATATAAATAAATCTGAAAGAAGTAATTGCATCATTCTCTAAAGAGAAAATCAGAGGCTTAAGAGAACAAGTCTACTGATGCTCAATAGGTTAGAAAACCTAGTAAGCTACCTAAGACTAATCAGACTAGTAAACTCATCAGCCGAGGCTGCTGATAGGAGTAAAATTGAAAATATTGAGTCTGCTTAATCTATGGAGAGTTATTAGAAAACTCAGGTAAGAAATTGAGGCAAAAATGAATTATCTGGCAAGAATTTGAATCACATTATGATAATTATTATGACATGCACTACGCTTATTCATATTATCATGTTGATCATGTTCACTGTGCTGATTGCCATCCTCATTTCAATATGCATGCTTATCACATATTTCATGCATCTTACCTTGCTTATGAGCTATGTTTTAATCATGACCAACAAATGTTGAAAACCAACAAGTGGTATCAACAAGTGGTATCAAGTACCAACAAGTGGTATTATCATGATAAAACATAAGTCACTAGATCATCACATGTTAAAGATTACACTAACCATGCTGGACCCAATAAACAAGGGTACCAAAAACAGTCATCTGTTTTGCAGGTGAAACACATGTGAGATGACAAAGATGAGTTGACTGCCTTGCAAATTTCACCAAGTTCAACAAGTAGTCTCACCAACATGCATGTACCAGCAAGTGGTATCAAATCAGTGGTATCAACAATTGGTATAATTCAAGTGGTAGACTCTACATTTGGAGATTTCAAGGAACGTGAGTTTGTTGAAAAGTTGAAGATTATCAAAGATTAACAAGTGGTTTCAGAGACCAAGTGGCATTAGAGGCCATCAACTGTTTGCAACAAGTGGTATCACCGTTCAAGTGGTATCAGTCAACCATGTGACAACAAAAATTGGTTTGTTGATTTTGGATTCATAAGTTGAGGGGGAACTTATCAGAAGACTAACCCAGAACAGCTTACTGAAATTCAACGGCTGAGTGTCTTTGAAGAGAAACTCTCATCAGACTACTTGACCACGAATTCTTGAACTTAGGGGGAACGTGTACGACTAGCGGTACTCCTAAATAAAAGATGAAGTTGTCAATAAGTCAGAATGAAGCTATCAGAAGACTGCTTCTTATCAGCTAACTGGAACTCAACAGCCAAGTAATTTTCAAGAATGTACTACACCAAGTGGTATCAGCAAGTGCTATCACACCAACAAGTGATATCAGCTGACTAATCTGATTTACACCCTTACAGAGAAAAAGGTGTTACAAGTGGTATCAGACTACAAGTAACATCAGACTACAAGTGGAATCAGACCACATATAGTATCAAGTGGTATAAATTCTTGAAGTTAGGGGAAATTTTCTAGCTGGAGTGATAAACAGCAACGAAGACTACCTCGATCAGCTAAGTACTTACCTACCTGTCTTCAGCATACTAGTTTGCAATCTTATGGAAAAGAAGTTATCCAAAATCCTAAAAAGGGGGAAGGATAAAATGAAGAAGAAAAGATGCAACTAAAGATTGGTGTTGATGACAAAAAGGGGGAAGATGGATGCAACTAAGAAACTCTTTAAGCAGAAGATCAAAAAGGGAAAAAGAACCATCAAGTGGTAATTTTTTTTAAGTTGTATCAGAGCAATAATTTCCATCTCAGAGTATGAAGACTAAATCTGAAGACTTAAGATTGGTTCTTAGTTGAAGGTTTTGTCATCATCAAAAAGGGGGAAATTGTTGGTTAATATTGGAGAAGGTTTTGAAGATGACAAAAAGGGTAATCTGGAAGTCATCAACTAAGAACTGAACAGCTTAGTGAAACCTATCTCATGGTCTGAAAGCTATGTGACCGAATCAGCAAAGTGGGATATCAGATGGGTATTATCAGCCGAGTCAAGATAGATGTGTTCACTCTTGAATCAACCGAGAAGCCATCAGCCGAGTGATCAGCAAAGTGATCATCAGCAGAGTACTTCCACCAGCAGAGTGAAGACGGTCAGGAAGCTTATCAACGGGAACCAGCTGAGAGCTGAGTGCATTAAATGCGACTGACATAAAGTAGACATCCGTACAGCAGAGTGTACAGTGCAACAGTTGCAGGGAGCCGTTCCGCGTGTCAGGACCAGAACTCGAGGACTGTAGCTTTCTGTCATCCTTCAACGGGCAGAAATTAAAAATCTGAGAGTATAAATAGAAGACATAACTGAAGATCAAAAGTGAGCTTGCACAACTCAAGATCATATCATAAGAGCAAGATCCATCAGTTGAGTCATCTGATCACAAGCCGAAGTCATTTGTTGACAAAGCTTTTCGTTGAAGAACAGAGAACTTAGTTGTCTGTCTGAGTGACTTTCAACTGTAAAAGAAAGGAGTGTATATTCATCTTTGTGAAGTGATATAACTTCTTAGTATAGGATTTCTGAGTGATCTTCTGTACTGAAAATAGCGTGAGGAGTGTAGATCCATCTTTGTGAGTGATCTAGCTTCGGAGAGTAGGATTTCTGTGTGATTTCTTACTGCGCACTTGTGGCTTTTCATTTGTTGATCAGCGCAAGCATTGTATACTTGATTACTTTGTGTTTTCTAGTATAACCCAAGATCTGTGTGACTTGGAAGAGTGGACTAAAGGATTTTCATCCATATAACCACTATAAAAATCCTGTGTGTTTGATTTATTTACTGCTATACTTTGCATATTTATCAAAGAACTCAAACATACGATTTAACCAAAAGATTTTAAAAGGAGTTATAAAAGCTGGGGATAAAATCTTTTGAGTGAGAAAACTTAAAGAGGAACAGATTGGTTGAAAAACACTTTGAATATCCGCTGCCAACTAGTTTCTAAAAACTCTGATTTAACATCTGAAATCAGCTAAGTGAAAATCAGATGAGTGGTCAACTCTGCAGATAAAGCTTTGTGCGCATCAGCTTAGTAGTCTTACAAATCTCGATCAGCTTAGTCTGCTGATTTGAAAAGTTAGAGAAAAAGTTTTAAAGTTTTCAGAGGTCTATTCACCCCCCCCCCCCCTCTAGACCTCATTGACCACTTTTGGGACCAACAAGATTCAAGCCTGGAAGGAGTTTGCTACTGAAGGGAGATGGGTTTTGAACTGGTTGCAAACAAATTCTGTTGTTAAGGCTTTAGACTCAGATTTTGTCAGAGACAGACTACATGACTATGCTAGAGTCATTGTAAGTCAGGAAGCGACTGCTATCAAAGACTCAATTCCAAAGAGACCAAGTCCTACTGATGACAGAATTGATAGAGCAGTCAAGATTGCTGTTTACACAACCTTGGAAAAATGGGTTGAGAGATCAAGGTTTGAACCAGGTACTTCAAGTACGTCATCTGTTCTGCCTAGTTTACAGCAAATCTGTTATGGCTCTGATATTAGTACTTATCAAGAGAAGCTGAAGATCAAACAGACTACTTCACCATTTGTACCAGCTGACTTGATACATCAGAAGACTGTTGTGTCTGCTGATGGTACTGAAGTTATTCACATATCTGATGAGCCTGCGGATGAAGAACCAAGGAAGGACAAGCAAGCTGTGGAAATTAATCTTGATACATCTGTGACACTGCCTGCTGCTGTCAAAGAGGAAATTCCTTTAGCTTTGGATTGGAAGGCTGGAGGTAGTCCTGTTCTTCATGAAGCAACTGTTCACCAGGAAGAGGAACCTGCTGAACTTCAACAGGAAGATGAACCTGCTGAATCATCACACCCTGCTCCTACTGTTGATTTGCATTCCTCACTGATGGAATCCATCCAGCTGCTGATTGAAACCACAATGAAGGAGATGGAGTCAAGGAATACGCTGATGATTAAACAAATGCAGGAAGAGACTGTAAGAATGGTCAAGGATGCCATTGAAGATTTTCCTCTACCACCAGACAATTCACTTGCAATCACTCAAAGTATCTTGAGCATGCACAGAAGTATTGAAGATGTGAAGGCTGATGTAGGTCACCTCCACACTGCTCTTCAAAGGAATGAAGCTGACATTGCAAGGGTTGTTAGGGTCATGAAGCAAGTTGGTGAAGCAGAAACTGAAAAGAATATTGCTCTAATGCAAGAGATTACAAACGTCACCAACAAAGCACAGACTGAACTATCAACACTTCAGTTGAATGTTGACTGTCTGAATGACCAATCTGGTGAGTTAAAGGCTAATCAACTTCGCTTGGAAGAGAATCAACTTCGCATGCAATCTACTCTAAGTCATCACTGCGCTGAACAACAAGTTCTGGATAGAAACATCAAGAAGCTTTGTGCTGCTGTCAACATAACTCCTGATCAACTCAACCCTGTTGATGCTGACAAAAAGGGGGTAGAGGAATCAGCTAAGTTAGCTGTTGATGTTGCTGCAACTAGTCAAGTACGAGACCAACGGGCTGCTGCTGGAAAGCCAAAAGAAGATGAAGTACTTGAAAAGGAAGCTGAAGATGGAGCTGATGATAAAGTAGAGCCCAAGGATGTGGCTAAAACTGACAAGGAGTTAGCTGCCTCTAAGTACTCTGCTGAAGAACAGCTTAATCCAGACATAAAGATTAAGAGGATTGAAGACATCAGAGCAAGATTTGAAGCTGATGAAAGAAGGGAAAAATTAAAAGGTCTTGCTGATGCTTTCACATCTGGTGAAGATGATGACAGTAGTGATGAAGTTGAAGAAGTTGAAGAGGAAGAAGAAGATGAAGAAGCTGAGGACTAGACTAGTAAATAGACTAGGTCATATGTTGAATTTCTGTAACAGCTTACTTCAGTTGTAATTTTTCACTTAAGTCAAATCTGTGCTTGTAACTTGTACTGTAATTTCAAAAATCAAATCTATAAAAGTTCAAGCTTCCAACACATCATTTCTATCTCAGAAATTTTTGAGGACTCAACTTTAGTTTTAGGTACAGGTACTTAGCTGAAGTTTTGTCATCATCAAAAAGGGGGAAATTGTTGGATGAAGATGAAGACTTTGAAGTGAAGGGAGGTTTTGATGATTTCCAAAGTCATCAGCTAAGTGGAAGCTTAGTACAAACCTTAGAAAATATTTGACCAAGGAAGAAGTATTTCAGACGAGTCAAATATGGTCCAGAAGACTACTGATCTGTTGCTGAAGAAGGAATCAGACTGGTGGACTATCAGCCGACTCAAATCAGATTAGTTCAAGTTTGGGATCAGCCGAGTAAACATCAGACGAGTGACTTCGATCAGCAGAGTGGAAGTGGATCAGAAGTTAGTGCAACGGTAATAAATGCACTTGGTGTAATAAATGCTGAAGAGGAAGGGTATTTATGACAAATGATTGAAGAGAAACCTCGTATCAGCTTGGTGCATTTAATGCGCATTTAATGCGAAGCGACAGAAAGTACAGCAGAGTGTATAGTGTTCAGTCGCAACAGCCGTTCTGCAGAAAAAGGACCAGTACTCGAGGATTTGACAACTGGCGATCTCTCAACGGGCAGAATTTCAAATCCTTAGTATAAATAGCTTAGTTCATGAGTTGAAGAAGAAGAACAACACTGAGACAGCGCATTTGAGAGTAAAAATCTGAAGCAGAAATTCTTCTAAGTCTCAAACTCAAGAACAGAACACTCATCAGCTGAGTCATTTGTTGACGAAGCAAAATAGAGAGAAAACAGAAAATACTTGTAAAATCTGAGTGATTTTGTTAGGATTGTGTTGTGAGAAGTAGATATCAATCTTTGTGAGCGATATTACTTCAGAGGTTAGGAATTTCTTTGTGATTTCCTACTACGAACTTGTGGCCAGTTCATTTGTTGTTTGGCGCAAGCAAAGTGTACTGTAATCTTTGTGACTATAGTATAACCCAAGATCTAAGTGACTTGGAAGAGTGGACTAAAGGATTTATATCCATATAACCACTATAAAAATCCTTTGTGTTTTTAACTTGCATTATTTTCTGCATATTTAAAACAGCATACTGAAAACACTTAAAGGTTAACTATTTGAAAAGTTTTAAAAGGAGTTTGTTAAAACTGGGGATAAAACTATTTCAAAGTTAAGAGAAACTACTTGTGAAAAACACTTGATAAATCTGTTGCAAGTTAGTTTATTTTAAACTCTGATTTTAATAAAATCAGCTGAGTGAAATCAGAAGAGTGGTCAACTCTGCTGTTCAAAGCTTTGTGCGAGATCAGCTTAGTCTGCTTACGATTCTTGATCAGCTTAGTCTGCTGACAGAAAAGTTAGAGAATTTTTAAAAGGTAAATTTTAAAGAGGTCTATTCACCCCCCCCCCCACCTCTAGACCTCATCTGACCACTTGGGACCAACACCATTCTTGGTGCGGTGTTGTTGGCACTGACTTTGAAGGTACTATGTTCAGTATCTTCGAAGCAGTTAATAGGGCCAAGCCCCAAAATGAAAAGGGAAGTTCAACGAAGCTCATCATGGAACGAACCATGTCCAACAAAGTTCGATTCCTCCTTTCAGACACTCCATTCAGTTGGGGCGTCCTAGGGGGAGTTCGCTGAGCGAGAATTCCATTCTCTTTTAGATAATCGAGGAATTCTTGACTTAAGTATTCTCCTCCTCGATCAGACGAAGTTCTTTAATACTATGTCCAAGTTGGTTCTCTACTTCCATTCGAAACTCCTTGAACTTTTCAAAAGTTTCGGATTTGTACTTCATCAAGTACACGTATCCATAACGACTGAAGTCGTCAGTGAATGTTTCGAAGTAGGAGTATCCTCCTCTTGCACTGACACTCAGTGGTCCACAAACATCAGTATGGATCAAATCCAATGTTTGTTTGGTTCGCTCGGGATTCCCGGTGAAGGGTGATTTGGTCATCTTTCCTTTGAGACAAGATTCGCAAGTCGGAAGTTCATCTAAGTTCTGTATTTCAAGAGCCTTAGAAGAAACCAACTTTTGGATTCTACTCTTGGAGATATGTCCAAGTCTAGCGTGCCAAAGTTGTGGAGTGTGATTATCATATTTTCTTTTTCTTGATTGTATGTGCAAGACGTTGAAGTTTGTAGGTTCAAGGGAATATAGACCATCCATCAAAGTACCACTTGCATAAGTTAAACCATTTTTAATTATGCTTAAAGATCCATTCATAATGGAAAAATTAAAACCATCATTATCTAATAGCGGAATAGAAACAATGTTCATAATAATTGTTGGTACGTACAAACAGTCTTTTAAAAGCAAAGTAAAATTCCCTAACACTAACTCCACGTCTCCTATAGCCTCTGCAGCAACTCTTGCTCCGTTTCCAAAACGCAGGATCCTATCCCCGGGCTTAAGTGTTCTTACTGCTCCCATCACCTGCAAATCAATGCAGATATGAGAACCCGCTGCGGTGTCTGACACCCAAGATGCACAGTTAATAGAAATATTAACTTCAACCAAGAAAATACCTTTGGCTACCATTTTCAGGTAGTCTGGGCAGTTCCTTTTCCAGTGCCCTGCTTTCTTGCAGTGGAAGCATTCATCTTCTGGGCTTTTACGCTTTTTCTCGACAACCTTGGTGACTGCTTTATAAGAGAACACCTTCTTCTTCTTTCTACCTTTCTTGGGCTTTGCAGCCTTCGATTGGTGAGCAATCATCACGTGTTTCTCTTTCTTGAGAGTGGATTCTGCCGTAACCAACAGATTGGTCAGTTCGTGAAGAGCAAGGTTTCTCTCTTCCATGTTGAAGTTCAACACGAACTGGTCGAACGAGCGAGGCAGAGTATGGAGAAGGAGGTCAGTGCTAAGTTCAGTGTGCAATTCCACGTCTAATCGCCCCAGTTTTTCAACCAGGTTGATAAAACGCAGACAGTGATCCTTGACATTGCTTCCCTCAGCCATCTTGAGATTAAATAACTCCTTAGTGGCAGCGAACCTTTCTGTACGAGACCTTTCTCCAAACATCTGTTGGAGGTGGAGAAGTATATCTCTAGCAAGCGGTATAGCTGCATGCTGTTTCTACAGCTCATTCGACATTGAAGCTAGCATGAGGCAGCGAACCTGAAGATCATCATCAACCCTTTTAGCATGGGCGGTTCGTTGTTCCTCAGTAGCTCGTTCTGCGGGTGCAGCAGGCATAGGTGTGTCGAGTACATAGCTCCGACGTTCGGAGTGGAGGACTATTCTCAAGTTTCTCAGCCAGTCGACAAAGTTTGATCCATTCAGTTTATTAGTGTCGAGGATGACAGATAATGGATTCTTAGACATTGTTCAAAAATATCTACAAATGGAAAGAAGACAACGTTCAGCTGACTGATCTATGCCTAATACTTATAATTAACGAATTTTGGTCATGGTTTCGAAAAAGTTCTCCCACTATTTTGTCGAAACAATCACCCCTTCGATTGCTTGGGAAATCCTATTTCCTAGTAGGTCTTGACGTCCCAGCAGACATTAATTGCACCCACGACTCGTGGCCATACAATTAATTCTCCAGGTAGGTATACTTTTACCAATTGTGTCACTACACAACCTTCAAGCTATTTTGCCTCGGTTTTCTCACTTATCTAGCACTGCTACATCATAAGTGTTACTAATCGTTAAGTCTATCCCATCAATCATGATGAGCAACGGGCCCGGTCGTGAAATCCCCGTAACTGGTTATCGGTCGATATTAACATCCCGACCAGTCCTCACCCTTGTCGAGTTTACTTAAAAACAGGAGTCAAGGAATTTTGCATATTGTCTCTTTCTTCGACTCGGGTGCCAGACTCTGGATCACCTCTATCAATAAGTAGACAAGTTACGCTAGTTCCTATTGATGGAAGGCTTGGATCTTTAAAACTTCATTTTAAATGTACCCAATATGACTTAATATTTAATTCGAGAGGGGGTTTTCGGGTTTGAAAGTTCATACTAAACTCTCCTCGAGATCTCACCGTGTAAGTTATGCTTTATCTTTTATTTACGATCTAGATTCTAGCGCGCATCACATACAAGCTAAATAAATAAATCGATAAATAAATTAAATCATACAAGCCATATTACCACAATATGTTTTCGATCGGGAGCCTCCTATGTGGGCCATCATCGAGCCATGATGTTGGCCCAATTGGTCAATCTAAAGGGTTCTCAATGGACCTAGGCTATTACAAAAATAACCATGCATACATGGCCTTCATTCCTTCTTGGGCTCCCACCTTGCTTGTAACGGGCCTCCATCCTAAACTATTTAAAACAGTATAGCCCTATCTATTACAAAGGCTCAAAGTGGCCCAAAAACTTAATGCTCGCAGGCCCAATAAAAACCAAACAATAAATTAAACCAATCACATCTTCCCTAGGGTCAAGGCTCGGCACGATCGAAAACCACGTAAACAGTTCACGTTGAGCAAGAAACAAGCAAACAACTTTTTACGTATTTCTTTCTTACTTTTAAAACTCCTTTTAAAAATAACAACCTATGATTCTTACTTTAGTCACTACTAATTATGAAAAAATCAATTTTCGGGTAAACAAAACAATTTTTCCGCATAAAATCAGATTCGGATTTTTCAACTTTTGAAAATTGCAGTTCGGCCCCTCAACTTTACGGAAATTGCATTTTTAACCCCAAAGATTTGAATATTACAAAACACCCCAAATTTACAAATCGGCCAGAGGACAGAAAATTAAAATTTGAATCCAGAAAATTTTCAGTTTGGCAAACAGACCCCTGAACTTTCGGAAATTACAAAACAGTCCTTTAATTTTCGGAAATTGCAAAAATGACCCAAAATTACGAACAGACCAGAATTGCAAAAACAGTCCAGATTTTTCAAAAATTTCCAGAAAACAGAAAAATAAATTTCCAGCCCTTATTTCACAAAATCGCGATTTGCATAAAAAGTCCTGAAGATTCTAAGACTATAAATTTGCCCCAAATCTTAATATGCGATTTTACCCAATCATAGATCATATCATAACAAGCAAGAATCATCACACAGAACATAATAAACGCAAATATCCATATATTTAATTATGTTCAGGCCTTTTCGCATAATAGTAATGGAATTGGATCTGATACCACTGTTGGGAATGCCCCGGTTGTCAAAACAACGAAAGTGCGGAATTTAAAATTTTTCCGAAGCACCCCAGCAGACCCAAGATATATTTTCCACCTTATGTATGCGAAAAGGTTGAATCAAACAATCTACAATAGATAAAAAGAGGAGATATGCGATTTTACTTCACTGCAGGCAAGGTGGTGGCAACCTCCGGCTTTATTGCTGATTCACAACAAGTGATTCAATTGTCTCACCTCCAGAGTGCATCCACACCAATTGGATTGTAGTGGCACCTTCTATTCACAGGCTACAAACTAGATATAGAAGGCTGTCAATGGAGGAAGAAGCAGATCCAGTTTCAGAACTTGGATCCAGATATGGAAGACAGAGAGAGAGGGGGCGGCGCTGTGCAAGGGGGCGGCTAGGGCTAGGGGGCGGCTAGGGTTAATTTTCAGCTCTTTGTTTTTCAAGTGTGTTGAAGAGTTATGAGTTGTCTATTTATAAGAGAAGAATCCTTCTCTTAATAGATTTATCTTCAAGACCTTTTCCTTATCTTATAAGGAAACAAGATATACACATATATCTTCTTAGATTTTTCTTGTCATACAAGAAAACAAACTCTCCCATCCTTATCCTAGCAAAAATCGCCCCCCACCTATCTTGCAAGACTTCTTCTGGGCTTTTAATTAAAAGGCCCATGTCTTGCAACTTGATTTAATTAACCATTAATTAAATCAGCCCAATTAATCTAATTAATCATTATCTCTCAATTAATTAGTACTTTAATTAATATTTAATTAATTAGACTATCTAATTAATTATTCTTCGAATTGAATTAACACTTTAATTCATTTATTGATTTAACTCCTTTAAACCAAATATTTCCTTTATGACTGTCACTGTCCAACTGTATTGTGTGTGACCCTCTAGGTTCACCATCAATTGGCAGCAGGCCCACGAACCCTTCGTGATTTAATTTACGAGCAATTAATTGCTCCGATCAATTAAACACTTTTAATTGTCCACTCAAGAATTAATCTCCCTTATTAATTCAGGAGTACCCACACCTCATGGTCGATGTCTAGCCACAATCCCATGAGGCCCACCTTCAGGTGAATTGATATTTGTGAACCTCACCTCTTATAACTGCCATGTACATACGGTCCTTCTATCGACTTAATTTCCGATCAAGACCTAGGGTGTGTGAATTGATCGGCACCTCTAATTATCTCAATAACTATACTTTCTAATTCGGGATAATAATCCAGTGTGACTGCTAAATTTGGAAACCCCTTTCCAAATCCGTCACCGACTGTGGCCACGGGTTTCTCGGATCTATTATCTAAGAATCGTATATGAAATTCTCTCATCCATTACGATGAGTCGGTAGATTCCATCTTGGTACTAACCACTCGCGTACACAACTACATGCACCCAACTTAGGCACATTATGATCAGGCTACTTGGCCAGTACCTAAATCTAAGTACATATACCCATGCACCGAATTCGCCCTAGCACCTCAAGTCTAAGGACTAAATCGTACACTATTATAAGCCTTGAGAAACATTCCATCACCGATATGCGTCATGCGCTTCCACAATGGGTTTCTCTGTTCGGGTCGTTCGATGCGTTCGATCCCCTATCGAACCACCTACTCATATGCACTGACATCAAATGTCTTGTTCATGAAACTCTACAAATTCACTCCATGTGAATCATGCATATTCATACAAGTCTTGGCAATTCCTTCGATACCCCATCTCGTTCGGAATCTATGACTTGGAACGTTTTTTAAGATCACGACCTTAGAGACTGTCTCATGATTGCACTCAATACCGAAGTGAATCGTCCCATAGTCGAATGTGATCTAAGGATTTCATCCAATCGCTTAAATGTTTTTGCGAGAGATGAATTTGGCCATTGTTTATTCTATACAGTTATAAATAAACATGTGTATTATTCATAAGAACCAAAGATTGTTTATTACAGAATAGACCTATTACAAGCTAAGGTTAATTGGCTTGCTGGGCACTATCCTATCAAATATTTCAATTAATTGTGCATCATGGGTGTTAGACACCGCAGCTGGTTCTCATATCTGCAATGATTTGCAGGTGATGGGAGCAGTAAGGCCTCTTAAGCCTGGGGATAGGATCCTGCGCTTTGGAAACGGAGCAAGGGTTGCGGCAGAGGCCATAGGGGACGTTGAATTAGTTTTAGGGAATTTTACTTTGGTTTTAAGAGACTGTTTGTACGTACCGACGATTATCAAAAACATTATTTCGATTACTTTGTTGGATAATGATGGTTTTTGTTTTTCCATTTCTAATGGAAGTTTTAGCATAATAAAAGGTGGTTTTACTTATGCTAGTGGTACTCTAATAAATGGTCTGTATTCCCTTGAACCAACTAATTCTAACATATTGCACATTCAATCAAAGAAAAGAAAACAAGATGATAATAGTCCACAGTTATGGCACGCTAGGCTTGGACATATATCCTGAAAGGATAGTGCCCTGCAAGCCAAATATATTTAGCTTGTATTAGGACTATCGTAATCTTTCTCTAGTATAAATGAATTAATACGCTCGTATGTTTATAGTATGTAAATCAAACAATGGCCAACTTCATCTCTCGCGAATCACTTAAACGATTGGATGAAATCCTTAGATCACATTCGACTATGGGACGATTCACTTCGGTATTGAGTGCAATCATGAAGCAGTCTCTAAGGTCGTGATCTTAAAACACGTTCCAAGTCATAGATTCCGAACGAGACGGGGTATCGAAGGAATCGCCAAGACTTGTATGAATATGCATGATTCACATGGAGTGAATTTGTAGAGTTTCATGAACAAGACATTTGATGTCAGTGCATATGAGTAGGTGGTTCGATAGGTGATCGAACGCATCGAACGACCCGAACAGAGAAACCCATTGTGGAAGCGCATGACGCACATCGGCGATGGGATGTTTCTCAAGACTTATAATAGTATACGATTTAGTCCTTGGACTTGAGGTGCTAGGGCGAATTCGGTGCATGGGTATACGTACTTTGAGGTACAGGTCACGTAGCCTGACCATAATGTGCTTAAGTTGGGTACGTATAGTTGTGTACGCGAGTGGTTAGCACTAATATGGGATCTACCGACTCAACGTAGTGTGTTGAGAGAATTTCTTATACGTTCTTAGATAATAGATTCCGAGAAACCTATGGCCATAGTTGGTGACGGATTTGGAAAGGGGTTTCCAAATTTAGCAGTCACACTGGAATCATTATCCGGAATCAGAAAGTATAGTTATCGAGATATTTAGAGGTGCCGATCAATTCACACACCCTAGGTCTCGATCGGGAAATTAAGTCGATAGAAGGACCGTATGTACATGGTACTTATAAGAGGTGAGGTTCACTGAGATCAATTCACCTGAAGTTGGGCCTCATGGGCTTGTGGCTAGACATCGACCATGAGGTGTGGGTACTCATGAATTAATAAGGAGATTAATTCTTGAGTGGTTAATTGAAGGGGTTCAATTAATCGGAGCAATTAATAAGCTCGCAAATTAAATTACGAAAGTCGTGGGCCCGCGGTCAATTGATGGTGATCTTGCACCGGATATACCTCGTTAAAAACCTTGCTCCGAAAAACCCAGAGGGATAAAAAACCCAGAGGTCATAAAAAACGGTTCGTCTGAAATGCTGGGAGAGTACGAACTAATGAGATACTCTATAGGGAACAATGACTATATGAGAATTCTCGATCTGGACGCCGTCCCGAAGAAGTCAAATGCTACGGGGAGGCTTCAGAAGACTGAAAAACGGGTCAACAAAATAATTTGTTCCTACGATCCGATCGAAAATCGAGCCGAACTTGAGGCGGAGATAGGGAAATTTCTCCCTGAAGGTTATTCGTTAATTATTATGACCTCCACTCAACTGGTCGATTCAGCACCAGAAGGATGTCAAGCCTTCTATACCAAACAATTTTCCTATGGGTTGCGGATCCCTTTCATCCCGCTGCTCGAGGAAGTTCTGGATCTATTCTCCTTGGCCCCTGCGCAGATTCTCCCGAACTCAATCGGGTACTTAATTGCTTTTAGCGTAACGATGAATGCTAAGAATAAGCTTGCCAACTTCCAAAAATTTTGGCAGATTTTCAAAATTAGCAACTCCCCAGCCTCTAATGCGGGGTTCGTGTACTTCTCTCAATGCCCGAACCAGTCCATTTTATCAACGATCGTCTCCAGTAACTCCCTGGACGGTTTTTCTTCGTTAAAGGCCCGGATGTGCCGGCCTCGGAGGGAAGTTCGGAAATGGTCCCGCACCGGTGGAGAGGTCAGCTCAATTGGATGTATGGGAAATGCGAAATCGTAGGCCACATTAAGTGGGGTCTCAGTGAACCCTTCGTAGCCTCCATGCATTCCGACCTGTATCAATCGGCTTTCCTTATCTTGGAGCCTGTTCTTAGGAAAGCGGGGTTAAGCAAGGCCACATTCGACCTCGTGGTCGGAGAAGATCGTCGAACCTTGAGTAAGATATTTTTCTATTTCAAACATATAATTCCTTAAAAGGTTTCTTTCCTTGACACAATTTTTCCTTTCCTAGGTGAGATGGTAGAAAGTTACCGAGCTTCCAAAGTTGGCAGAATCGTTGCGTCCACCTCGAAGAAGACGTCGAGTCAACCGAGGAGGTAGGTTAAACCTCACAAGACACAAACCGGTCGAACTTCTGTTCCTCCTCAAGAGAATCTCTCACAAGGGGCCCAATCCAATGCAGATGAAGAGCCCGAAAATGTCGAGCCTCCGCAAATGGTTCATCCCTCGGATCAAGGAGACCCCTCCTCGTCATCGGGACTAGGGTACAGTCTGTTTACCATGAAAAAGATGAAGGGGAAGGAGATTCGTCAAAAACGGGCCAAGGAAGATCATAACGGCGGGGCCCCTGAAGCGAAGAGGAAGAGGAACTTATTAGGTCGAAACAATAGACCTCTTCCCTGCCGTGAAGGTCGAACCTCGCCTGATATGGTGGATTTCATTGAGGACCACCGCAAGGGTCGTAGAGCGGGTGGTTATCCCCAGGACGGATCTATCTTGAGCGACCGCGGCCCCAGCGGAGAAAACGTCTACGATAAATCGATGAAGGTTTTTATGGCGGGACGCTTTGCCGAGGACCAGGACGAGCTTTTAGGTCACAGTGACCTCGATATTCTAGGACGGTTCTCTCGAGCATATCAAGGGGTACTGCACTTTTCACTGGATTAGTAACTTTTGTCTTTTACATAGAAAGTTTACTGTTTTACACTGTCCCATTACAGGTCGGAGATTACTTTCTCAATCAACTATTTCGGACCTCGCTTTTGGAAGACGAATCCGGGTGAACGTGGCCTTCAAAAAGTCTCTCTTCGAAGAAGCTAGACTTCGAGCTCAAGTTGACGAAACCAACAGAGAGCTCGTAGAGGTTAAGAAGGAGCTGGCTGACTCCAAAGCGAAGTACACTCCGGCGGTCGAGGAGAGCTTGGTGAAGGTAGTCGCGGAGAAGAGCCTACTCGAGGATGAGGTTAAAAGGCTCAAAGAGGAACTTGATCAAACCAGGGCGGACTCTGAGCAGTCCTATAAGCGTGGTAAGGAGGAGTCGCGTATGACCTCGATAAAGGAGTTTGTGGAATCTCCCGCGCTGGATGCCACTGCTCGAAAAAAGGTTGGTGGAATTCTTCAAACCACATTCTACAAAGGAGTTCAACAGTTGATAGCTGCGAAAGTCATTCCTGACAAGATGGCTGAGTATGCCGGTCACATGAACATCCTGAAGAATAGGGAAGGGGAAGACTATCAAGTTTCTTCTTCGAGTTCCAAAGCTTGGGAGACGCACGAGTTCGCCCCTTTTGTGAAAGAGTTCGGGGTTCCCATGCCAAATCCCGACCTATTAGAGCTGGAGACATCTAGCACAAGCTCGAGCTCAGAAGAGGATGATCAAGAATGTTCTGAGGACGAAGATGTCGACGTCGAGAACAGTTCTGAGACGAAGATGATGAGGAAACTCCAGACCCTTGATAGATTTTGTATTAGGTAGAAGTAGGTTTTTTCACTTGTAGCAATGTAAAGTTCTGACTGTTCTATAAACTATCTTTTTCCTTCATAAATCTGTGATAAGTGCCAAATCTTGTCGATAATTTCACATCGGATTCTGTCGTGCAGCTTAACTTAGACAATAATCTTCGTAAGTTGCACGCAGCTCGAAAGATATCTTGAACCAATCAATAAATAAATCATGCGTTGTAAGAACTCGAATTATTTCTTGTAGATACGAATATGCTAATAATCGAGCTTCGGCATATAGCTCGGAAAAACTGGGAAATCGTGATTGTTGGGTCCCCAAAAGCAACTCTTCTCTTTCTTATAAATACATGAGAAGTCAAAACCATTTACAATCATTGTTTCCAAAAATCTCACATCGGAGCTCAATAGTCGCCTCTATAATCCGAACATTTTGTTTTTAAGTACTCGACCATGGAAGATTTAGTAGGTGCCAAGCTTGATCCTAGCCAACTTTTTAAGGCCAAGAAAGATAAGGCTCCAAAATGCAAACCTAAGGATTTCAAGGCCTCGAAGGCGATCCCAAAGACTCCCAAAGCTGACCGTGGCAAAACCAAGGCCTATTCTTCATCGAACTCCGAAACTACCCGGCTCGATAAAGAGCCGGTTATACAAATAGCGGACTCCCCATCTGGAGCGAAAACCAGTTCTGAAGTGAAAATACAGGACAGTAAAGGTCCTAGCGAGCAAGTCGGTTCTGGCGGTTCTTCGCTTGCTTCGAATAAGAGATCCCGTCCGGAGGATCTCATTCCGACCCCGACATTACTCCAAATGGCCGGGGAGAAGAAGTCATTGAGTGAAGCCATTCTGGCTTCTAAGGCTGCTAAGAACGTCGTTCTCGAGCAGATTTCAACTTCTAAGGCTGCTAAGACTGCTCTCCTCGAGACTCCGAGTAAAAAGGTCAAAATAAATGACCCTTCTATTGATAGGAAGATGCCTCATCCGACGGGTAAGAATCCTGAGGCTTCCAGCTCTGTCTCCGATGTCACTCGCACATTGACCGCGGTCTTTGAGGAGATGAAAAATAAAAACGTGGTCGGGGGCGCATCTCCGAACTGTTGGGATATTGCCCTGAGTACTATTCGAGTTGCCGAGCAAGAACGGGTAAAGGAAAAGAGTGCTCGAGAAATTGTGCAGTCGAGCTCCGACCTGCTTACTCAAGTGAGTCTTGCATTCTTGCGTTACTTTTCCATATTACTTCCCTTCTTCCTCCTTTTTTTTATTAATATAATCTCTTTTTTGCAATCAAATGCATCTCGGGAAGCATTTTTTCAATCTCGGGCTGCAAGTTGAACTGGAGGCTGGGTAACGTGCTGCCGTGGTTCATGATCTGGAGAAACATAAGGCTGCCTTGCAGAGGTCTCTCGAGGAAGCTAAAGCTATCGAGCAGAAGCTGGCCTCTGAGAAGGAGAAGGTTGTAAAGCAGAAAGAGAGCCAAGTCCATGAAGAATTGATCAAGGAATTGGACAAGCTGAGGTCCATCGTTGAGCAGGAGAAGAAGGATTTCGAGCGCCGGAAGTAGGAGGCATATAATAGAGGGTATGAAGCCCGCATCGCCGAGCTTCGGAAGATTCTAGCTGAGAACAAGCTGATCTAGAGATTCAGCTTTTGTTGTAATTTTATTCTTCCTGCTTGTTTCATTGTTGTAACTTTACCTTTCCCTCTTTGTACCGTCATTTGTGAGGACAAATAAATTCTAACTTCCTTGTGATCAAATATTGCTGTGTTCTGCTCGAAAAATTTTATTTGCTTTAGAATTCTTTATGCCCAAGCTGTTCGAAATTTTTCACGCATGCACGTATCTTGTCGTGAAAATAAGGCAAAAGCTGAATCTCCCCACTCGAGTTGTGATTTGCTGAATTTCCGACCTCAAATCAACTTCTGATCGAGTCATAGTATTCCCACATTTTTAGCTAAATTCCAAAGTCATTCTGACCAAACAGTACCTAATCCTCGGGAAGCGGAACAGTCACCCGTCATAAATGCCTTTATCTGAGCCGTTGGATCATCTTGAATAATGACCGTCGATCTTCGAAATTTCTCAGTATAAAAGGGGTACTCTGCTTAGTCAAAAAATTTCACTCTGTTGTATGAAAATGAGCTCTCCGAGGACCATGCTCGGATCTCCCCTTCTTTCCGTCCAGCTCTTTGAAATTTGACTTCGAATCTTCTTTCGAGCAATTAGATACCTTGAAATTTTCTTTGGTATGGGTGGAATCGGAAAAAAAGGGATTCTCAAAAACCAGGAAGTCTCCTATCCCTGAAAATGGGATCCCCTTCGAAATACCGACAAGTAGCCGACCATTACTTGGGTATTTCTGGGCAAGGTTAGCATTGCGGGTTTCGAAGGGTCGCTCCGAGGGCGAAAAGCTGGACAGTTCATTAAAAAGGAAGATCGACATCGAGCACCAGCTTCTTTAAGATTTTTCTTGAAGAATGGTGACTTTAGGTTGAGCTTTTGGATCTTAAAATGATGACTGTCCGCTTTACCTGCTGCCTCGGGGAAGCGATCAGGTTCAGCTGGTGGCAAGAAGGCTGGAAGACGTATGGAGATAAACAGAAACAGGAGTCTGTAATTCATACTGTCTAACTTCAAAACCAAATATCATTAGACGATAAACCGAGCTGGCTTGATTGCTTTTTACAAATCTACTGGACAACCGATCTGTCACACAAACTGTGGTGCACTCATTGGACACTTGCCTATACCTGCCATCTACAACACTATAGGATGCTCGAAGTCCATAGAATAGGACAGTAGTTGTAATAGAACTTTTATTCGAAGATGCACTTATAATCTTTGTAATCCGTTCGAGAATTATCACTGAAATTGCAGCTCCTTGTATCTTGTTGAGCTTTTGTATCTGTTCGGTATTTATGAATAAAATGCTTCTTCATTGCATCCAGTTAATTTGTGATTGCCCGATGTTCGTGATCAAATCAGGAGTTGAACTTTATATAGTCCCATGCTCATTTGCTTTGTACCTTAACTTTTGCGCAGTTTGAACTCCGAACTGAAAATTCGATTTACTCAAAAATCTGTAAATGATCTAAAACAAGATGCTTCGTCGAACGATAACTAACTCGCGAAAACCACTTCGAGAAGAACTCCTTCTAAAATCAATTTTACGAACGATCAATCAACTTGTAAAGAAAAACTTCGATGAACAGAACCGATTCAAGTCTTCCATAATTTGAACATATGATCTGATAATTTTTATCATACAAGTCTTTTTTCCAGCTAAATAGTATTTTGATCTGTTTCGGACCTAAAAGTCCTAGCAATGGCTTTCACTCTTAGTCGAGACACTTTATTCTTTGCAAGTCGTATGTTACCGAGCTAAGGGGCGTAGCAACAGTTTTGTTGGTATAATTTAGAGAAGGTTTTGAAGATGACAAAAAGGGTATAATAGTCAAGAAGGGTAAATTGGAAGTCATCAACTAAGAACTAAAACAGCTTAGTGAAACCTATCTCATGGTCTGGAAGCTATGTGACCGAATCAGCCGAGTGGGATATCAGATTGGTTATTATCAGCCGAGTCAAGATAGATGTGTTCATTCTTGAATCAGCCGAGAAGCCATCAGCCGAGTGATCATCAGCAGAGTATTTCCACCAGCAGAGTGAAGACGGTCAGGAAGCTCAACGGTAACGTGCTAAGAGCTGAGTGCATTAAATGCGACTGACATAAAGTGAATATCCGTACAGCAGAGTGTACAGAGCAACAGTTGCAGAGAGCCGTTCCGCGTTTTAAGGACCAGTACTCGAGGACTGTACATTATGTCGACCTTCAACGAGCAGAAAATTCAAATCCGAGGAGTACAAATAGAAGACAAACTGAAGATCTTAAAAGAGCTTGCATTATTCAAGATCATATCCTAAGAGCAAGATCCATCAGTTGAGTCGTCTGATCGTAAGCCAAGTCATCTGTTGACGAAGTTGTTTGTTGAAGAACAAAGATCAAACGTTGTCTGTCTAAGTGACTTTCAACTGAGAATAGAAGGAGTGTATATCCATCTTTGTGAGTGATATAACTTCTTAGTATAGGTTTTCTGAGTGATCTTCTGTACTGAAAATAGCGTGAGGAGTGTAGGTCCATCTTAGTGAGTGATCTAGCTTCGAAGAGTAGGATTTCTTTGTGATCTCTTACAGCGCACTTGTGGCTTTTCATTTGTTGAATTGCGCAAGCATTGTATACTGTTAACTTAGTGTTTTCTAGTATAACCCAAGATCTTTGTGACTTGGAAGAGTGGACTAAAGGATTTTTATCCGTATAACCACTATAAAAATTCCTTGTGTTTGATTACTTGTTTTATCTTGCATATTTTCATAAGTAAACAAACTGGTTTGAAAGAAGAATTATAAACTGAGGAATTTATAAAACAGGTTTTAAACTTTGAAAGATAAACTTGTTTGAAAAACATACTTGATAAATCCGCTGCATACAAGTTTTGAAACTCTGAGTTATCTGAATCAGATTAGTGAAATCAGATGAGTGGTCAACTCTGCTGATAAAGCTTTGTGCGAAATCAGCTTAGTAGTCTTACGAATCAGATCAGCTGAGTCTGCTGATAGAAAAGTTAGAGAAAAAGTTTTAAAGTTTAGAGGTCTATTCACCCCCCTCCCCCCTCTAGACCTCATTGACCACTTTTGGGACCAACAAGTGGTATCAGAGCAGATTGGTTCATCTGATCCTCTGCCTGATCAAACGAACTTGATCCAAGGTGTGTTTTTCAAATTTTTCAAAAAGAGAGCATATTTTGAAAATCAAAAACTTTTTGAAAAAATGGATGTCATAAACCATATTCCTCACATTACTCTTATGAACTTTGAAAACTGGAAAATCAGAATGGAAATCTTTCTTGCTGCTTATAATGATGACATGTTTACATGTATTACACAATGACCATTCAGATTCCAGAAGACTGTGAAGGTTGCTGGTCAACCAGATCAGATAGTTGACAAAGAGCTGGATGAGCTGAAACCCAAAGAAATCAAGTTAGTAAATCTTGATAAAAAGGCGAAGTTCATCATGTTTAGAGCTGTAGACGAAGATAGATTCCAGAAGATCAAGCATCTCAAAACTGCCAAAGAGATGTGGGATAAAGTCTGCGAGCTAAGCGAAGGAAACAACGCTATCAAAGAACATAAGCTCAGTGTGGCTCTTGAGGAGTTTGAAAATTTCAAGATGAAGTCTGGTGAAACAATTGATCAGATGGATACCAGGTTTACCAAAGCTCTGAATGAAGTTCTAAGGTTTGGTTCTTATTCGAACAAAGAGATCACAACAAAGGTTCTCAAGGCCCTGCCACCCAAATTCAACATGAAGGTGATAGCCATGGAAGAATCAATGGATTTAGAGAAGATTTCTCTTTCCGAACTGTTCTCATCTCTCAAAGCTTATGAGTATCATATGCCAAGATTGGGATTAGAAGTGTCAACCAGTTCTGACCCTACTGCTGCTCTAATGGCGTCAGACAAGTAAAGAAAATCAGCAGACAAGTCAAAACAGAAGACTCTGCTGAGATCAGAAACAGTCTACACTGCTGACGACGTTACCCTGCTGCTAAATGATTTTGAGAAGTTCTACAAGAAGAAAATGAAATTAAAATATAAAAATGCTACTTCATCTTCTTCTGATCATTTTCAGGAAAACAGGGATTCCTTCAAAGCAAAACTTAGAGATAACAATGAAGAGGAGTATGGACTCTTGATCAAAGACCATCCAACCTCATCATCTGAGAAGTTTGCTACAAAGGAAAAGCGTGCTAAAAAGGAGCGTAAACTTAGTAAGATCAAATCAAAGTTAGCTGATGCAGCAAAGCTAATAAACTCCTTCACATCTT
Organism: Penstemon newberryi var. newberryi; assembly: GCA_030819805.1. Lineage (NCBI taxonomy): Eukaryota > Viridiplantae > Streptophyta > Magnoliopsida > Lamiales > Plantaginaceae > Penstemon > Penstemon newberryi. Next base: position 21,221,417 of record JAUALY010000005.1, on the reverse strand, counting down.
ATTCAGACCGACAGTCGTCTGATAAAGAATTTGAAGAAGTACCTGAGACCCTATGCTTAACTGCCATAGAATCTGATGATTCTGAAAACTAAGGTAACTTCTACTTATTAATATAATGCACTATTTGAATCGATTGAATAAATGCTGAATTACAAATTCAAATATTGTTTTGTGCATTTGCCAAGCTTAATGAAGAGATGACTCTGCTGAAAAGAGCAAATCAGATCACTGAAACTTTAGGTTGAAAAAACCTCAAGAATCAGCTGACTACAAAAAGCTTGAGCATGAGAATGAAACTCTAAAAGCTGAGTATGCAATTAGTAGTGAAAATATGAATGAACTTAAAAGAAGTAATTGCATCATTCTCGAAACAAGAAGAAATCAGAGGCTTAGAAGAACAAGTCTACTGATGCTTAATAGGTTAGAAAACCTAGAAAGCTACCTAAGAACTAATCAGACTACTAAAACCCATCAGCCGAGTAAGCTGAAATAGGCTGCTGATAGGAGTAACATTAAAGTGGTATCAAGTCTGCTAAATCTAAGGAGAGTTATTAAATAACTCAGGTAAGAAATTGAGGCAAAAATGAATTATCTGGCAAGAATTTGAATCACGATATGATAATTGCTATTATGACATGCACTATGCTTATTCATGTTATCATGTTGATCATGTTCACTGTGCTGATTGCCATCCTTATTTCAATATGCATGCTTATCACATATTTCATGCATCTTACCTTGCTTATGAGCATTGTTTTAATCATGACCAACAAGTGGTATTATCATGATAAAACATAAGTCACTAGATCATCACATGTTTGTACTAACCCTGCTGGACCCAATGAACAAGGGGTACCAAAAATAGTCATCTGTTTTGTAGGTGAAGCCCATGTGAGATGACAAAGATGAGTTGACTACCTTGCAAATTTCACCAAGTTCAACAGGTGGTCTCACCAACAAGCATTTACCAACAAGTGTTATCAATCAAGTGGTATCATCAAGTGGTATAATTCAAGTGGTAAACTCTACATTTGGAGATTTCAAGGAACGCAAGTTTGCTGAAAAGTTGAAGATTATCAAAGAATAATAAGTGGTATTAGAGACCAACAACTACTCGCAACAAGTGATACAAGTGGTATCAGTCAACCATGTGACAAAGAAATTGGTTTGTTGATTTTGAATTCATAAGTTGAGGGGGAACTTATCAGAAGACTAACCCAAAACAGCTTACTGGAATTCAACGGCTGAGTGTCTTTGAAGAGAAACTCTCATCAGACTACTTGACCACGGATTCTTGAACTTAGGGGGAACGTGTACGACTAGCGGTACTCCTGAATAAAGATGAAGTTTTCAATAAGTCAAAATGAAGCTATCAGAAGACTGTTTCTTATCAGCCGACTGGAACTCAACAACCAGGTGATATTCAAGAATGTACTACACCAAGTGGTATTAGCAAGTGTTATCACATCAACAAGTGGTATCAGCTGACTAATCTGATTTATATTCATACAAGTAGTATCAGACTACAAATGGAATCAGACTACAAGTGGAATCAGACCACAGATGGTATCAAGTGGTATCAATTCTTGAAGTTAGGGGGAAATTTTCTAGCTGGAGTGATAAACAGCAACGAAGTCCACCTCGATCAACCAAGTACTTATCTACCTGTCTTCAGCATACTAAGTTTGCAATCCTATAAAGAGAAAAAGGGAAAGAAGATATGCAACTCAAGTATTGGTGTTGATGACAAAAAGGGGGAAGATAAAGGATGCAACTAAGAACCCTTTAAGCAGAAGATCAGAAAGGGAAAAAGAACCATCAAGTAGTAATTTCTTTTGAAAGTTGTATCAGATCAATAAATTTCCATCTCAAGGCATGAAGACCAAATCTGAAGACTTAGAAGACGTTCTTAGTTGAAGGTTTTGTCATCATCAAAAAGGGGGAAATTGTTGGTATAATTTAGAGAAGGTTTTGAAGATGACAAAAAGGGTATAATAGTCAAGAAGGCTAAATTGGAAGTCATCAACTAAGAACTAAAACAGCTTAGTGAAACCTATCTCATGGTCTGGAAGCTATGTGACCGAATCAGCCGAGTGGGATATCAGATTGGTTATTATCAGCCGAGTCAAGATAGATGTGTTCATTCTTGAATCAGCCGAGTGATCATCAGAGTGATCATCAGCAGAGTATTTCCACCAGCAGAGTGAAGACGGTCAGGAAGCTCAACGGTAACGTGCTAAGAGCTGAGTGCATTAAATGCGACTGACATAAAGTGAATATCCGTACAGCAGAGTGTACAGAGCAACAGTTGCAGAGAGCCGTTCCGCGTTTTAAGGACCAGTACTTGAGGACTGTACATTCTGTCAACCTTCAACGGGCAGAAAATTCAAATCCGAGGAGTATAAATAGAAGACAAACTGAAGATCTTAAGAGAGCTTGCATTATTCAAGATCATATCCTAAGAGCAAGATCCATCAGTTGAGTCGTCTGATCGTAAGCCAAGTCATCTGTTGACGAAGCTGTTTGTTGAAGAACAAAGATCAAACGTTGTCTGTCTAAGTGACTTTCAACTGAGAATAAAAGGAGTGTATATCCATCTTTGTGAGTGATATAACTTCTTAGTATAGGTTTTCTGAGTGATCTCCTGTACTGAAAATAGCGTGAGGAGTGTAGGTCCATCTTAGTGAGTGATCTAGCTTCGGAGAGTAGGATTTCTTTGTGATCTCTTACAGCGCACTTGTGGCTTTTCATTTGTTGAATTGCGCAAGCATTGTATACTGTTAACTTAGTGTTTTCTAGTATAACCCAAGGTCTTTGTGACTTGGAAGAGTGGACTAAAGGATTTTTATCCATATAACCACTATAAAAATTCCTTGTGTTTGATTACTTGTTTTATCTTGCATATTTTCATAAGTAAACAAACTGGTTTGAAAGAACAATTATAAATTGAGGAATTTATAAAACAGGGGTTAAACTTTGAAAGATAAACTTGTTTGAAAAACATACTTGATAAATCCGCTGCATACAAGTTTTGAAACTCTGAGTTATATGAATCAGATTAGTGAAATCAGATGAGTGGTCAACTCTGCTGATAAAGCTTTGTGCGAAATCAGCTTAGTAGTCTTACGAATCAGATCAGCTGAGTCTGCTGATAGAAAAGTTAGAGAAAAAGTTTTAAAGTTTAGAGGTCTATTCACCCCCCTCCCCCCCTCTAGACCTCATTGACCACTTTTGGGACCAACAAGCTTTCACCCTTAGTCGAGACATTTTATTTGTTTATGCAAGTCTTTCTCCGAGCTAAGAGGCATAGCAATAGCTTTCACCCTTAGTCGAGACATTTTGCTTTTTTATGCAGGTCTTTTTCCGAGCTAAGGGGCATAGCAACAGCTTTCATCCTTGGTCAAGACCTTTTGCTTTTTTATGCAAATCTTTTTCCGAGCTAAGGGGCGTAGCAACGACTTTCACCCTTAGTCGAGACATTTTGATTTTTTATGCAAGTCTTTTTTCGAGCTGAGGGGCGTAGCAACGGCTTTCACCCTCAGTCGAGACATTATGCTTTTTTGATTATGCAAGTCTTTTTTCGAGCTGAGGGGCGTAGCAACAACTTTCACCCTCAGTCAAGACATTTTGCCTTTTTGATTATGCAAGTCTTTTTCTGAGCTGAGGGGAGTAGCAACAGCTTTCACCCTCAGTCGAGACATTTTGCCTTTTTGCTTGTGCAAGTCTTTTTCCGAGCTGAGGGGCGTAGCAACAGCTTTCACCCTCAGTCGAGACATTTTGCCTTTTTGATTATGCAAGTCTTTTTCCGAGCTGAGGGGCGTAGCAACAACTTTCACCCTCAGTCGAGACATTTTGCCTTTTTTTTTTTTTTTTTTTTTAAGCAGGTCTGTAACCGAGCTAAGGGTCGTAGCAATGGCTTTCACCCTTAGTCGAGACATTTTGCTCTCTCTTCTCGAAACATGTTTGCAACAAAGGAAAAACTTCATTAAATGTGCTAACACTTGGAATAAAACAGAATTACAAAGATAGAATTGATTACAAAAGTTATCTTCCATAGTACTTCCGTAGGTTAACAGCATTCTAACTTCTTGGCAATGTTTCTCCGTTGAGGTGAGCAATCTTGTAGGACCCCTTCTTTCCGACCTCCTGCACGAGGTAAGGGTCATCCCAGTTGGGCTGAAGTTTTCCCACATGTTTTGAGACCTCCACTTTTTTGAGGACCAAATCCCCCACTTTGAAAGTTCTTATTTTGACCTTCTTATCATAGGCTTTCTCCATGCTAGACTTAGCAGCTTGGATCTTTAGACTAGATCGCTCCCGCTTGCCATCCGGGTCGACATACATTTCTCTCAAGGATTGATTTAGGTCGGAATCATAAGATATATGATGAGGGCTATTTTGCACCTATGATCGAATAATGAAAACGAGGAACATGCAGAAGTGCGTATATTTGCTGATGTAGGTGAATTACCGACCTCTAAATAAACCAAATGAGGCATACTGCATCTAGGGTCGATCACAATATCAAGCTAAAATCACACTACGAAGGGAAGAACTTTGCTGTCATACAATTGAGACAGGATCGTTCTCCTTGCCTTGGGGACAAGTTTTCAAGCATGCATGGATGCAACACCATTTTAATGAACTAACCAGCTCTCGTCTATCTAAAGAACTCTCTGGTTTGATATCTCCACCGTAGTCCACCGTAGTTAAACTGTTCAGAGGTGGCATATCATTTCAGTTTTCGCTTCTTTTCCTACTTCTCCAATGAGTTATTTATACTATGGGGAAATAACCAATCAACGGACAAGGCATACGAATCGTTCCTACAGTTATGGCACACCTACCAAGTTGACTTCTCATCTTTCAATAATATTGCATGAAATTAATTATCAACATACAGGTCGGAGAGGCGCAGAAATTGAACAAAAAGGTTCTTCCGTTTATCAGGCAAAAATATATATTTACATTTCAAAAAAAAAAAAAAAAAAAAAAAAGACCATTGTCTACTGCTCAGGAGTGTGATCGGAAATAAGACCTTTGTCTACCGTTTCGTGAACATGAGCAGGAATTGTCGGATAACCAAGATAGGTCATCATTTCTTGGGCACGCTGCTCATATCCGAGGGAAAAACCCCTATCAAACTCCAGATCTTTCAGTTGAAGAAGATCTGTTTTCTCCTTGGTAAGCTGCTCCTTTTCAGCCTCCAAACTACTATTTACTCGAGCAAGTTCTCCATTCTCTCTAGTGAGCCTTTCAGTGGTAGCTCGGAGATGCTCAACCTCAGTCATCAGCAATCGATGAGCAGCGGCAATTATATTTGTCCGATCCAGGGATTCTTCTCGAGCAAAATAGAATTCGTCATTCTGTATTCCGAGCTGGAGAGCTTCATGTTTAGCCTGTATTGAGAGATATAAGTAAAACACTTAAAACACTTAGATCTTTTTAAGTGTTTAGCCTGTATTGAGAGATATAAGTAAAACACTTAAATACTTAGATCTTTTTAAAATAACAAAATACGCATACCATCTCTAAACGTTTGAAGATGGACTGGACAAGTTGCAGAGAAGAGTGGTTCTTCAATCTTTCAAGCTCCTTAGGCAAAATAGTACCCATTCCCAGATTCCAAGAAACCCCATCAGGATCGAGGCTTGGTGGAATACTCGCATCAATTGAAACCCCACCTGATCGGGTTATATCAAACTCGGTTATCTCTTCAACCTGCTCTTTAAATGGACGTTCATCTAAAAGAAACGGGTCGTCTGCGACCTTTTCAATTGCAGAACGACTGGGACCCGACCCAGTTTTCGACGCTCCTTGTGAAACACGAACAGGAGAGACAACCTGAGTGTCTTGAGAGGTCGAAACAACTTGCGAACCTGGATGGGAAAAGAAAGATTCTGGAATGTCTTCCACGGGCCCTCTTAGTTGCAGAGTGGGCTCGATCTCAGAATTGGGAGCAACAATCTCAGAATTGGGAGCAACAATCTCAGAATTGGGAGCAACAATCTCAGAATTTGGAGCAGTATTCACGGCCTGATGGGAACTTTCTTGACCTATGGGTCGATTTGTTATACCCCGATCGGAAGGAGAACGTTCCCCCATTGATTGGTCGATAGAAGAAGGAGAGATAGCTCGAGACTTCCCGTCGTGTGCTATATCATTGATAGGAGCAGGAGAGATAGCTCGAGACTCCTCATTGATTGATGGGTCGACTGGAGGAGGAGACATAACTCGAGACTCTTGGTCGATTGTTGGGTTTACAAGAGGAGGAGAAATAGATCGAGAACCCTCATTCTGATAGGTTTCAAGAACTCTTGGATCAACCAAGGGATTACGGATCGGAAGACCCGTCGAGGAATGCTTAGCTTTCTCCGATGGTGAAGGAATAGACTTCGCAATCTTCGGGTGTCCATCAGGTGAAGACGACAATGGGTCAGATCGAGGCATGGCTTTTCGAGGAGAAGCTCCCCCTTGGGAGGATGATTGATGAGGACTTTCCATTCGAGGCTTTTTCCTCGGAGTATCTCGTCGGGAAGAACCTCGCAGAGAGCGTTTTGAAGCTCCAGAAAATAGGTTGGAACTCATGATCAAAGAATCAAAGGTTCTTACGAAGTATCGAGTTGAGAGCTCCGAGCAACAAAAAATAAGAAATTTTATAAGTGGGGACGCGCGGTAAAAACTCCAAAAGATTCACCTTTATATATAGTTAAGGAAATGACAGTTATGTCCTCGGACCTTGGCGCGCACAGTAAAAATTCAAATGTAAGGAAAAAGCAGGTCAACGAATATGTACTGTGATCATCATAAGGACGTAGTATATCTAAGTAAAATCATATATATTATAAAAGGAAATTTACATGTTCTGCAGAGTTCAAAAGATCTACAATTACGACAAGATAAAAGAAGAAATAAAAACATCCTAACTATGGAAGTTGGTTTCTTTCAAAGGCGAGCCTTCCTTTTCTCCTTCATTCCCCTCGCTGACTTGGTCTCCTTCAACATCCTCTTCGTCGACGATATCTTCCTCTTCATTTGATTGATCCTCCAAGATATCTTTTATTAGCTCGAAATCAGGTGCTGGTACGGAAAATGGGGATCCATATTCATCGACTAAATGAGCCAGAGGATGGCCGCTATAATCAACAGAGGGTAATGACTCAGGAGGATAGTCTTGAAGACTTCGATCCTTTTCAATGGCCATGATTTTGCGATATTCATCCCGCTTATCAGGAATCTGCCCGGACTAGATTAATTGATCGACACCCTTATAGAACGAGCTCAAGAGCAGACCACCAATCTTTTGATGAATTATGGCAGTATGCACAGGAGAATTGAGAAACTCTCGAACTATGGGCTCGACGTCTGAAGAATGATGCGCATCTATGACCCTCTCTATGTCAGAAGAATCATCTTCCTTAGTCGCGAGTTGGGATCGAAGAGCATCGATATCCGACTCAAGCTTGCTAACGAGGGTAGCATGCGCAACTCTTTGCTCTTCCATTTCACGAGTCATTTGGTCGACCTGCGCTTGATATCGAGTAGAATCCGTCATCATGCTAATAATGTGAGGATTGTCAGTCTCCAGATTAGGATTAGCAAGAGGATCAGATGAAGTGGCAGCAGAAGCTCGAGAATTATCGACCTGAACAAGTTGCTCTTCGAGTTCTTTGACCCTAGCGTTCAAAATTCTGTTGCTTTCCTCGACAAATTCACATTGATCCCTATGCAATGCCATATCATATAAAGCGGACACCAAGGCATTACCCGCCTATGACAAGGAAAATTTATAAATAACCTTCAAATAGAATATTATAGGTTATTAAAAAATCAGAAGAAACTGAGGAATATTACCACTGCGTGAGCATGTGCTGCCCTTGCGAATTGCTCGAGGGGTTTTTTCTTTATCGTCCTGTTAACATCTTGAGTAAAGGTCGAAGAAAGGAGAATTCGAATGGATTTATCGACAACATTCTCCTTATCATCAGACATCAGTGTATCCTTCTCGGAATATCCAGCCGCCCGTTTCCCCTGAAGGTGACTCTCGATCATATCTACCAAGGAAGCTTTATGACCAATATCTCCGACATGAGTAAAATATTCCCCTCCTTTGTCAAAGAACTGTTTTCTCCTTTTAGCTTCTGGGCCGGTAGGATTGCGCTCCGACCAAGATTGACAACCTAGAATACCATGCTGATCCCTAAGAAATTTGGGCGGATAACCGCGACCGGAGCGAGAGCTCGAAGATGGTATGTTTGATGAGGTTTGACCAGAAGAAGGAGGAGCTACTCGGATAGGATCAACATCCTCAAACGACTCTTCCTCGATATTCTCCAGATCCATAAATTGGTCTCTCCTCCTTTTCCTCGACTCCTTCTGCTCTATGGGGGCCTTACCCCAGGACTTTTTTGAGTTCGACAGAACGGATTTTCCAACCACTGAAAAGCGGCAATTTTCCACTATGGTGGCTGCGTTGAGAAGAAATTAGACGTTAGTAAATAACGAGTTCATAGATTCTTTTATAAATAAAGTAAAGATAGGAAATGATCTTACCAAGAGGTCGATCATCCAATGGAATGGGAAACTCCAGAGAACTTAATCCAGCCTTCCTAAGAAAGATTTCTCCGATCAAATAGGCCGATTGATATTTATCCGACCTCATCTGGTCAACTAAAGCAGATGAAAATTGATCATCTGGGGACATCTGTCCGATCACCTTTCGACCGCCATATACCCAAAGATCATTATATCCCCAGTCGTGAGAAAACTCCTCTTTTTCTCCATTCTCGAGAATAGACACGGTCGGAGCTCTAACAAAAAAGAAATTTGATTTCCATTCCGTACTGTTGCTTGAAATGGCGTTTTCGAGGATAGCATAGCCGGGTCTCTGACTAACATAATAGTAACCCCTGTTGGAGGAGCTCGATACTGAAAAACGAAAAAAGTGAAGAAAATTACGGAACGAGGGCTGTAGACCTCGAGCAACCATCAAAACAGAAAATGCCATGATAAAAGCTATGGCGTTCGGAACGAGTTGAGTCAATAAGACTATGAAAGTCTCCAGAAACTGACGGAGAACTGAGGAAAGAGGAAAACGGAGCCCGTGGTCGAAGTGGGACGTATAGAAAGCTCGACAGTTAGCGGGAGGAGTATTTACTCTCTGCTCGGAAGTAGGAATAATAATCTCAAAATCCGATGGGAAATAACGACCATATTCCCTTTTCAGAAATGGTAGATCTTCTTCTCTCAATCGAGAAGGGAAAAGTTCTACAGGTGCAGAAATCTGAGGTTGGGTCGTTTTAGATTTTTTAGATGCTCTTGACATAATCTCTCCTTCTGGAATAATTTCCACGACTAAACTATCAACTTCATCCTCAGCATAATCTCTGACTTCTTCTGCTTGGGAATTGTCTATTGCCTCATTATCAGAAGAAAGGATATCAGGGTTGGGAATATTAGGAGGAACTTGTTCTCCTACGGCTTGAGTAGGGGAAGGAGGATTCTGTGAAGTCGAAGCCATTTCTCTATGTTTGGATAAAACGTGTTCGAAAGGATGAGTAAATGGGTAAACTATCGATGTAAACTTTTACTGCTGGAAGGATTAGATATTTGGGGTAAAAGTAAATTATTCCATTAATTTCTACTATATATATGGGCTGTGAAAAGACAGATTCAACCCTTCGCGTCTCTTCATATTCCCGCCAATTAAAATCATGAAAAGACCCTGCCATTGTCTGACACACGTTAACCAAGATACGTGTCTGTACGAAGAAGATTCAATCGGATATGCACTCTTTTTTCCTCGTTCGGTTTTTATCCCGAAGAGGGTTTTTCCGAACTAGGTTTTTAACGAGGCATACTCCATGAACAACAAAAAAAGATCAAGGAAAAAATAACTAATTCTACTTCTACGAGCTCCAGCTACGATTGCGCTCGAGAAGTGAGGGAGTACTGATGAGGGCTATTTTGCACCTATGATCGAATAAGTATTTATCGAGCCAGTTCAGAATCGATCCGACCTACGGGGATCTCAAGGTCGGCTCGACCAGTTAAACTCGTATTCGATCGACCTACTTTGATCGACCTACTGCCCGTCACAGGGGACTTAATGGGCCCAGCGATACTCCAAGGCCATACAGGTTTCCTAGGCCAAATAGGACTCCTAGTTCAGCTAGGACAGTAAGAATATTATAAATAGCAAATCTTACATTGTATTGGGGATCCGGAATTTTACCTAACGAAATATACTACAGTTTTCCGCCATTGATATTATTGTTGTTTTATTTCGCTTGTTCTTGAATTGCATCATCCTGAGTACTTTAACCAAACCCTTAATACATACAAAACTATTATAGAGATAAATTACTGAGATTAAACCTAAGACGAAATTAGGTTAAATCAATATAACTCTTTGTGATGGCACCAAAGTCTCGATCGGGATTACGGCCTCCGAACCGTAAACTAAGTAGAAAGGAGTCTCTCCAGTAATTGTTTTAACCGAAGTTCTATTCGCCCATACGACCCCGGGAAGCTCATCCAACCATTTACCCTTTGCGTCGGTTGAGCGCTTTTCCAGTGATCGGACAATTTCCCTGTTGGTGACTTCGGTCTGCCCATTTGCTTGGGGATGGCCGACAGAGGTGAAGTTTTGTTGAATTCCAATTTTTTCACACCACTCCACAATTTGCTTACAAGCGAAGGTTTCGTTGTCGGAGATCAATATCCTTGGTATCCCGAACCTGCAAACAATATTCTTCCACATAAAATTTATAACCTGAAACTGAATAATCTTGGTTAGCGCAATACATTCTACCCATTTGCTAAAGTATTCAACGGCCACCAAGATATAGTTTTTTCTCGATCTAGCAGTTAGGAAAGGCCCGATAATATCGATTCCCCACTTATCAAATGGCCAGCAGATCGGAATTGAGTACAATTGCTCGGCAGGTTGATGAATCAAATTCGAGTAAATTTGGCAGTGGTGGCATTTCTTGACGTAATCGATTGAGTCTGAGATCAAAGTAGGCCAATAATAGCCAGTCCTGGAACATTTTAAGGCTAATGCTCTCGCGCCGCAATGGCTGCCAGCTTCCCCTTCATGTATTTCTTTCAAGATAAAATTATGTTGACTTTCGGGTACACACTTCAATAAGATTCCCGAGCTGGATCTCTTGTACAGCTGGTCCTCGATCAAAACATACATTGGGGCTCGGTATTTAATTCACCGGGCTTCGTTAGGTTCCTCGGGTGAGACACCCTCTTTCAGATAAGCCTTTAAAGGTTCCATCCATGAAGGCCTTTGAGAATCGACTTCCATGATTTCCGAGCCCGGAGACACGTTCAAGTCTATCGCTGGAGTGTTTTACAATAACCATGTTATTACTCTCTCCCTTCATCCGTCCGTACAACCTGTAAATTTTGACAATAGATCCGCCCAAGAGTTTTCCTCTCTAGGGATAGCTTGAATCTCAAATTTATCCAGTTTTGAAACTAGATCCTTTACCCTTCTTAAGTATTTTACCATATTGAACTCCTTCGCCTCATATACTCCTTTCACCTGTCTATGTATCAGCTCGGAGTCGGTCAACACGGTAAGGGACTTAATGCTTGCTTTTATTGCCATTTCCAGTCCCGCGATCATAGCCTCGTACTCAGCTTCATTGTTGGTTACCACGAAATCCAAGGTAATCGCATAACTTAGATCCTCCCCTTCGGGGCCCTGAAAATGAATTCCGGCCCCTCCGCCTTCTCTGGTCGATGAACCATCGACATGCATTAACCAAATTTTTTCCTGGACACCAGCCACCAAGTTGACTTCGGAAACTGACTGCTCGAGTGGCTCCGTTCCCGTAGATTCTGCATTAAAATCAGCAAGGACATGTGCCTTGATCGCCGTTCAGGTTGATATTCGATCTCGAACTGCCCTAGTTCCACTGCCTACTTAATCAATCTCCCAGAGGCCTCGGGATTTGATAGCACCTGCCTTAAAGGCTAGTTCGTCAAAACGATAATTTTGTAAGTCTGAAAGTAAGGCCTTAGCTTCCTTGAGGCAATTACCAGAGCCAGTGCGAATTTTTCGATCTCCAAATAATTCTTTTATGCGCCTTGGAGTAACTTGATTAGGTAATACACGGCTTGTGGTCGGAATTCTCAATTCTCACCAAAACTGAACTTATAGCCTCTTCTTACACAGCTATGCACAAATACAAAGCTCCCCCTCGAACGGCTTTGCTAGCATTGGCGAGGAGACTAAGTATTTTTTAAGTTCCTCGAAAGCCTTGTCGCATTCCCGATTCCATTCGAAATTTTTAGATTTCCTCAATAATTTAAAGAAAGGTAGGCTCTTATCCGCAGAACGAGATATGAATCTGTTCAAAGATATGATTTTTCCGATTAAGCTCTACACCTCGGAAAGTTTCCTCGGTGGCCTGAGCTTCGTGATAGCTCTGATTTTTTAAGGGTTTGCCTCGATACCTCGCTCGTGAACCAAGTAGCCAAGAAACTTCCCCGATCTTATTCCCAAAGTGCACTTCGCCGGGTTCAATTTCATCCCGTATTTTCTCAAAATCCCGAAGCATCTATCGAGGTGCTTAATATGATCCTCCTCAGTCATGCTTTTTACGAGCATATCATCGACGTAGACTTCCATAATTTCCCCGATCAAGTCTTTGAACATCATGTTCACAAGTCTATGATACGTCGCTCCCGCTTTCCTGATAAGATAGTGCCCAGCAAGCCAATTTACTTTAGCTTGTAATAGGTCTATTCTGTAATAAACAATCTTTGATTTTATGAATAATACGCACGTGTATTTATAACTGTATAGAATAAACAATGGCCAACTTCATCTCTCGCGAATACATTTAAGCGATTGGATGAAATCCTTAGATCACATTCGACTATGGGACGATTCACTTCGGTATTGAGTGAAATCATGAAACAGTCTCTAAGGTCGTGATCTTAAAACACGTTCCAAGTCATAGATTCCGAACGAGACAGGGTATCGAAGGAATCACCAAGACTTGTATGAATATGCATGATTCACATGGAGTGAATTTGTAGAGTTTCATGAACAAGACATTTGATGTCAGTGCATATGAGTAGGTGGTTCGATAGGGGATCGAACGCATCGAACGACCCGAACAGAGAAACCCATTGTGGAAGCGCATGACGCATATCGGTGATGGGATGTTTCTCAAGGCTTATAATAGTGTACGATTTAGTCCATAGACTTGAGGTGCTAGGGCGAATTCGGTGCATGGGTGTACGTACTTTGATCTAGGTGCAGGTCACGTAGCCTGACCATAATGTGCCTAAGTTGGGTGCGTATAGTTGTGTACGCGAGTGGTTAGTACCAATATGGAATCTACCAACTCATCGTAATGGATGAGTGAATTTCCTATACGATTCTTAGATAATAGATCCGAGAAACTCGTGGCCACGGTCGGTGACGGATTTGGAAAGGGGTTTCCAAATTTAGCAGTCACACTGAATTATTATCCCGAATTAGAAAGTATAGTTATCAAGATAATTAGAGGTGCCGATCAATTCACACACCCTAGTTCTCGATCGGGAAATTAAGTCGATAGAAGGACCGTATGTACATGGCAGTTATGAAAGGTGAGGTTCACAAATATCAATTCACCTGAAGTTGGGCCTCATGGGCTTGTGGCTAGACATCGACCATGAGGTGTGGGTACTCCTGAATTAATAAGGGAGATTAATTCTGGAGTGGTCAATTAAAAGGGTTTAGTTGATCGGAGCAATTAATTGCTCGTAAATTAAATCACGAAGGGTTCGTGGGCCTTCTGCCAATTGATGGTGAACCTAGAGGGTCACACACAATACAGTTGGACAGTGACAGTCAAAAATGAAATATTTGATTTAAGGGAGTTAAATCAATAAATGAATTAAAGTGTTAATTCAATTGGAAGAATAATTAATTAGATAGTCTAATTAATTAAATATTAATTAAAGTGTTAATTAATCGAGAGATATAAATTAATTAGATTAATTGGGCTAATTTAATTAATGGGTTAATTAAATTAAGTTGCAAGATATGAGCCTTTTAATTAAAAGCCCAGAAGAAGTCTTGCCAAACTAGGTTTACTAAGGGGCGATTTTGCTAGCTAAATAATGGAAGAATTTGTTTTCTTGTATGACAAGGAAAATCTAAAAAGATATACATGTATATCTTGTTTCCTAATGAGATAAGGAAAAGATCTTGATATACATGAAAGAGATACCTATTAAGAGAAGGATTCTTCTCTTATAAATATATCTCTTCATACTTCTTCCACATGAGACTAAGCTTACACTCACTCTTGCAAAAACCATGGCCGCCCCCTCTGCCCTAGCCGCCCCCTTGCAGCACCGCCCCCCTCTCTCTCTGGTCTTCCATATCTGGATCTAGTTCTGAATCTGGATCTGCTTCTTCCTCCATTGACAACTTTCAAGATCTAGTTCGTAGCCTTTGACTTGAAGGTGTTACTACAATCCAGCTGGTGTGGATACACTCTGGAGGTGAGACAATTGGATCACTGCTTGTGAATCAACAACAAAGTCGGAGGTTACCACCACCTTGCCTGTGGTGACGTAAAAATCGCATATCTCCACTTTTAATTATTGTTGTTGTTTTTAATTCAACCTTGTCGCATACATAAGGTGGAAATTATATCTTGGGACTGCTTGGGTGCCTCGAAAAAATTTTTAAATTCCGCACTCTCGTTGTTCTGACAACCGAGGTATCCCAACAGTGGTATCAGAGCCAATTCCATTACTATTATGCGAAAAGGCCTGAACATAATTAAATATATGGATATTTGCGCTTGTTATGTTCTGTGTGATGATTCTTGCTTGTTATTATATGATCTATGATTGGGTAAAATCGCATATTGAGATTTGGGGTAGATTTATAGTTTTCGAAACTTCAGTATTTTTTGTGCAAATCGCGATTTTCTGAAATAAGGGCTGGAAATTTATTTTCTGCTTTCTGAAAATTTTTGAAAAATCTGGACTGTTTTTGCAATTCTGGTATGTACGTGTTTTTGGGTCGTTTTTGCAATTTTTGAAAATTAAAGGACTGTTTTGTAATTTCCGAAAGTTCAGGGGCAAAAACCGAAAATTTTCTGCATTCAAAAATTTATTTTCTGGTCCTCTGGCCTATTTGTTTTTGGGGGCTGTTTTGTAACTTTTCAAATCTTTGGGGTTAAAAATGCAATTTTCGTAAGGTGAGGGGCCGAACTGCAAGTTTCAAAAGTAGAAAAATTCGAATCTGTTTTTATGCGGAAAATTGTTTTGTTTACCCGAAAATTGATTTTGTCATAATTAGTAGTGACTAAAGTAAGAATCATAGGTTGTTATTTTTAAAAGGAGTTTTAAAAGTAAGAAAGAAATACCTAAAAAGTTGTTTGCTTGCTTCTTGCTCTACGTGAACTATTTACGTGGTTTTCGATCGTGCCGAGCCTTGACCCTAGGGTAGGTGTGATTGGTTTAATTTATTGTTTGGTTTTTATTGGGCCTGCGTGAGCCTTAAGTTTTTTGGCCACTTTGAGCCTTTGTAATAGATTAGGGCTTTATTGTTTTAAATAGTTTAGGATGGAGGCCAGCTACAAGCAAGGTGGGAGCCCAAGAAGAGTTGAAGGCCATGTATGCATGATAGCCTAGGTCCGTTGAGAACCCTTTAGATTGACCAATTGGGCCAACATCATGGCTCGATGATGGCCCACATAGGAGGCTCCCGATCGAAAACATATTGTGGTAGTATGCATGCTAGGCTTGTATGTTTTAATTTATTTATCGATTTATTTATTTAGCTTGTATGTGATGCACGCTAGAATCTAGATCGTAAATAAAAGATAAAGCATAACTTATGCGGTGAGATCTCGAGGAGAGTTAGTATGAACTTTCAAACCCGAAAACCCCCTCTCGAATTAAATATTAAGTCATATTGGGTACATTTAAAATGAAGTTTTAAAGATCCAAGCCTTCCATCAATAGGAACTAGCGTAAGTTGTCTACTTATCGATTTTCAGACAAAACACAAAGGGTCTTTTGAATTCACTCATTAAAAAGAATAAATTTGTCTTTAAGAAAATAAATTATTTAAAGTTAAATTCTAAGGGGACATGTGTCACTGAGATAAATGATATCTCATGTGCTCCCCATCCCTCAAAATCTCATTTTAGACAAACCCTATTTACTATGTTTTCCCCAACAGAAGATGGAGAAGAAATCAGCAGTCACAAAAAGCAATCAAGACTTAAATGTCTGAAGATTTCGTTACCATGTACTATATAAAAACTTATGGCATTAAACATATCCAATTAAGGAATGTAAATATTTTTCTTAGATATCATTGTTAACTCCTTTTAACAAAATCAAAGTCTATCTCCTATATAAGAAGATTTCACCAGTGTAAAGGCAAATATACAGACAATGGCACATAATAATAATAATGCTCCTACTATATGGACAAGAGAAGAAAACAAAATATTTGAGTCAGCCCTTGTTGAATTTCCAGATAAAACTCCTAATAGATGGGACAAAATTGCTGCTCTAATTCCTGGAAAATCAGCAAAAGAAGTTGAAGAACATTATAATGTACTTATTGAAGACATAATGGATATTGAAGCCGGAATCATAGAGCCACCGGAATATTGGGGCGATTTGGATGAATCTGATGAATTTGTTCAAAGGTTGGTTGATACTAATGAGAAGCAGGAAGATTTGAAGTAATGCGGTTGATGTTTAGTTTGTGTGATAATTAAGCCTATGTGAAAATGTTATCAAATTGGTTTTAATTTTGTGTTTTCATGGTCTTAGTATTTTCAGTCTTAAGCATGGTAATGTACTTATAAGCTATTCTGATGGTTAAATTGTTAAACTTTTTTCGTAAATATAGTGAACATTGGGAGGTCTTTTAGGGTTCCGGCAAGTTTAATATGATAAATTGTGGTGTTGAATTTTTTTCAGGAATGAATGTCATACTTAGTTTTGTTTGTACCAGCTTCTTTCTTTTTTAGAAATTGGTTGTACTAGTTTGTATTACTATTTTATTATGATTAAGAAGTAGTTTAATTGTAAAACATTATTTTATCAGTGAATTACCACAATGGCTAGAATATGATAAGTGTAAGAACTTCTATAAGACTAGTCCACTTCAATATAACTAATTAATTTGAATTCCAATTATAGAAGATGTTTCACCATACGTACCTCAAAAGGAAATTCATCAAGTATATACAGTGTTAGATTCTAGAGGAAAACCAACAAAAGATCGGATAGGTGAAATTGTACATTGTCATCTACAGCAATGCTAATTTTCTTTGCCATGTTTATATAGTAAAACCAAGGATAAAACTTTGCCCCTTTAAGTTAATTTTGAAGGGGGATCTATCTTTATATTTTGTATGTATATATGTATGCCATATTTTGTGGTGTTTGTTCCAATTAATACAAGACTAATTAGATTGATTAGGACTCATATAGTCTAGTTCATATATACTAGCTAATTCCCATCCCCAACCCCCACGCTCGGAGTCTAAACTTTGTACGCTTCCGTTAATCTCTGTTCATATCATGTGACTTTTAAGAGGAATAGTTTTAATACTTCAATTCGTCACATTTACACATAAATATTATGTATGTATTATGTGTTCTTGTCACATCCCTCGTGTTGACTTTGGTCCTTCAAAATTTGACGGAAATGAATAATTAATTTCCTCTTCAAATACCATGGATTGAATTATATATATTAATTTTCACTTCAATACCATGATTTGAATTAATATCACGCATACAATCATTGAAGCTAAAAATTGTAGTTCTTGAGCCAGCCCATACAATATCATCAACTGTAATCTCTAAAATTACTCAAGACAGACACCTATATGTACAAAAAATATTCACATGCATCCCACAAATTGTTCGACCACCTCATGAATTTACAAAACCACCACTGCAAAAGCCAAAGAGCAATTGTAATGTAGAAAGGTGAAATACATAAAATGTCAAATGAGTTCTATTCTACATTGGTTATGGCATGCTGCAATGAAGAGAACAAAAGGACTAAAATAGATTGTGGAAACTCTATTCTATATTAGTTGAACTTAATTGTGAATGTGTTTTTTACATGTAAAATTGCCACCAGTGTGGCAATATATATGTTGAGTGATATGCCAAGAACAGCGATCTAATCTAATATTGTCTTTCTTTCCTATGAGTTTTCCCAGATTAGTATATATAGCCTCCTGTATCACAATAAATATAAGAGTGAGAACAGTTATAATACAATATCCTATTCAGAGAGAATTTGCTATTATTTTGAATAAATTTTAAGAAAATAATACCATGATAAACAAAACTAAATCTACTGATCTGTTTCTATTCAGAGAGAATTTGCTATTAATTTGCTATTATTTTGAATTCAATAGAAGACTACTGATCTGTTGCTGAAGAAAGGAATCAGACTGGTGGATTTTCAGCAGACTCATATTAGATGAGTTCAGTTTGGGATTAGCCGAGTGTACATCAGACGAGTGATTTCGATCAGCAGAGTGGAAGTGATCAGAAGTTATTGCAACGGTAATAAATGCACTTGGAGTAATAAATGCTGAAGAGGAAGGGTATTTATGATAAATAATTGAAGAGAAACCTCGTATCTGCTTGGTGCATTAAATGCGAACTGACAGAAAGTACAGCAGAGTGTACAGTGATCAGTCGCAAGTAGATGTTTCTGCAGAAAGGACCAGTACTCGAGGATTTGAACACCTGTCGATCTCTCAACGGGCAGATTTTCAAATCTCAAGTATAAATAGTTCAGTTCAAGAGTTAAAGAAGAAGAGACAACACATCTGAGAGCAAATCCGAAGCAAAATTCTTCTAACTCTCAACCTCAAGAACAGAACACTCAACAGCTGAGTCATTTGTTGACGAAAGCGAAAAGAGAGATAAACAAATATACATACAAATCTGAGTGATTTTGTGAGAAAAGTGTTGTGAGGAGCTGTTATCCATCTTTGTGAGTGATAAAGCTTCGTAGTATAGAACTTCTTTGTGATTTCCTGTGAAAATCAGAAGAGTGGTCACCTCTGCTGTTCAAAGCTTTGTGCGAGATCAGCTTAGTCTACTTACGATTCTTGATCAACCTAGTCTGCTGACAGAAAAAGTTAGAGAATTTTAAAGATAAAATTTTTAAGAGGTCTATTCACCACCACCCCCCCCCCCCCCCCCCCCTCTAGACCTCATCTGACCACTTGGGACCAACAAGTGGTATCAGAGAAGGTGGTTCATTTGAATCATTTGTCTGATCAACGAGCTTGATCCTATAGTGTTTTTCAAAGGTTTTCAAAAGTTTTCAAAAGAGCATCTTTTTGAAAATAAAAACTTTTTGAAAAATGGATTGTATCAGCCATGTTCCCCACATTGGCGGTATGAGCTTTGAGGACTGGAAAATACGCATGGAAATTTTCCTTGCTGCTTATAATGATAATATGTACAGGTGCATAACACAAGGTCCGATAAGAATCACCAAAACAATCAAAGTTGATGGCCAAGATAAGGTCGTTGACAAGGAACCTGAAGAGATGACAGTTGAGGAAATCAAACTGAAAAATCTTGACAAGGTTGGAATCTTCATCATGACCAAAGCCCTCGACAACGACAGATTTGACAAGGTCAAACACTGTAAAACATCTAAGGAAATGTGGGACAAGGTCCGTGACATGAGTGAAGGGAATAACTCCATCAAAGAACACAATCTGAGTGTAGCCCTGGAGAAGTTTGAAAACTTCAAGATGAAATCTAGAGAAACCATTGACCAGATGGATTCAAGGATCACAAAGGTGCTGAACAATGTGTTAAAGTTGGGAAAGACGTTCACTGATAAAGAGATCACCATCAAAGTTTTAAAGGCGTTACCACCCAAGTTCAACATGAAGATCACAGCTATGGAAGAATCAAGGGATCTGGGGAAGATCTCTCTGATGGAGCTGTTTTCTGTACTCAAGGCGTACGAGTATAAAATGCCAAGAATGGGTATAGAAGAAACCTCAACTTCTAGCCCCACTGCCGCCCTGGTTGCCGCATAAAGATCTAGAAGATCAGCTGGGAAGATAAGAGAAGTGGACTCATCTGATGAGACCACACTGCTCAACAAGAAGGAGTACACTGCTGGCGATGTTGCCTTGTTATTAAATGGGTTCAAAAAGTTCTATAAAAGAAATATGAAGAACAAATATAACAATGCAACTACTTCTAAACCTACCTCTTATTCTCATGATAGTAAGGATGATTATAAATCCAAAATGATGTGCTATAACTGCAGGAAATTGGGACATTTCATCAATGACTGCCCATATCCTAAAGCTGAGAAGTATACTGAGGAGGAAAAGAAAACGAGGAAAGAGAGGAGACACCAGAAAAGTAAAGTGTTGTTGGCTGAAGCTGAAAAGATAGTAGCCATCTGTTCGTCTAACTCAGAATCAGGGACATCAAGTGATGACTCTACTGAAGAAGAGACACATGCACTGCTATGTCTCATGGCCAAAGAATCAGAGGATTCTGATAATGAGGTAACTCTCACTGAAAATGAAGATGAGCTATTTAGTTCATTTGAGCAAATGATGAAAAATAACTCAGATGTTGTTAATGAATTTGCAAAGCTTAAGGAAGAGATGATTGTGCTGAAAAAGCAAAATGCTAAACTGAAACTTAATGTTGAAAAACAACAAGATTCAGATAAGTATAAAAAGCTTTCGCATGAATATGAATCTCTGAAAGCAGAATGTGAAGTTTACAAAGGAAAAATCATGGAACTTGAAAAGATAATATCTAGTCATGATAAGTCGTCTGTTGCATCAGTAGAAACATCTAATGAACAGAGAACACCTTTAGTAAAAGAGAATTTAGAACTGAACAAGACTGAAAAGTTTATATCTGCTGATAACAGTAATATTATTTTATATGTTCAGACTGCTAAATCTACTTCACCTGAGACTGAGAAAAAGGAGAAGAAATCTCTTAAGGCCAAAAAGGGTAAAAATACCTGAAAATGAAAAACAGACTGGTAAAATCAAACAGCAGAGTAGTCCCAAGAAGTCTGCTGATAAGAGTAAAACCAATCAGACTAGTAAAACTAAGTCGTTTGTTAAAGAGCAAGTAAAAAGCAAGCCTAAGAAGCAAAGAAATTATAACAATGATGCTTGGTATGGAAATGAGTCTTACTATGTGCAACCTGCTTATTCACCTTATTATGTTGCACCTCATTATCCACCTTACTATGCTGCATATCCTGCTCATCATCCAATGCATGCTTACCCTGCTTATCATGCATCTTACCCTGCTTATGAGCATTATTCACATCATAATGATTATCAACATAATATGTCTGCTGATTATGGTGAAGAAAAAGTTGGTCATGCTCCTGCTAAAATTCAAAAGCTAAGAAGCCTAAGACTTCAACATCTTGGGTTGTCAAAGGTGATACTAATCCACCAGGACCTTCTCAATAAAGGGTACCTAAAACAATTTTACTTTGTTTTGTAGGTTAGGAGTAGGAGTAGGGGTAAAGTAGAGAAGAAATGGTACTTGGACAGTAGATGTTCAAGGCACATGTGTGGAGACATACATGAACTAACTGATGCTGCTGCCGTGAATGGTCCAAAAGTCACTTTTGAAGACAGCAAAGAAGCAAGATTGTTGCGGTTGGAAAGCTAATCAAAGGAAACATTGAGATATCTGACGTCTCTTATGTTAATGGCCTGAAGTACAATCTGCTAAGCATAAGTCAATTTTGTGACAAGGGATTTTCTGTAATCTTCTCATCAGATATGTGCTACGTTGAACTAATTGGAACAAAGAAGGTTATTTTATCTGGAAGAAGACAAGGAAATATCTATGTAGTCGACTGGAATTATGTGGACAGGAATTCTAATGTTTGTTTGGTGGCTTCTACACCAAGTGAAATCAGTTGGCTTTGGCACAAAAGAATGAATCATCTGAATTTCAAGACCATAAACATATTGATAAAGAATGATTTGGTAGAAGGAATTCCAAAAACAGTCATGAGCAAAGATAAGCTCTGTGATGCCTGTCAGAAGGGAAAACAAGTGAAATCATCATTCAAAAGCAAGAAGCACCAATCTTCAACCAGAATTTTGGAGCTACTTCATATGGATTTGTTTGGCCCTATTGATCCTATCAGCAATGGTGGAAAGAAATACTGCCTAGCTGTTGTGGATGATTTTTCAAGATTTACTTGGGTAATTTTCATGAAGAAGAAAAGTGAAACCAAGGAACATCTTACCAATCTGATGAAACTGATCCAGAATGAAAAGAGTCAAAGAATATTGAAGATTAAATCAAACAGAGGGACTGAATTTACAAACTCTACTGTTGAAGAGTATTGTTACTCCAGAGGAATCAATCATGAGTACTCTGCTGCCAGAACCCCTCAACAAAATGGAGTTGCTGAAAGGAGAAACAGAACTCTAAAGGAAGCTACTAGGACAATGATAGCTGAAGCAAAGCTGCCCCAAAGATTCTGGGCAGAAGCCACAAATACAGCATGTTACACCCAAAACAGATGTATGATCAACAAAAGTCAAAACAAGACACCTTATGAGCTATGGAACAACAGAAAGCCTAATTTACACTATTTTAGGATTTTTGGTTGTAAATGTTATGTTTTGAATAATGGAAAAAATCACCTTACTGCTTTTGCAGAAAAGGCTGATTAAGCTGTCTTTGTAGGATATTCTACTGTTAGTAAAGCTTACAGAGTCTTTAACAAAAGAACTTTACTAGTAGAAGAATCTATTCATGTAGTATTTGATGAACCAAACCAATCTTCTGAAAAGAATCAAAGTGCTAATCCAGAGATATCTGCTGACTTTCAGAAATTGAGTGTGGAAAGAAAAGAAGAGTATGTACCCATCTTACTACCTGATCTAAACCAAGCTGGTAACTCAAGTGCTGTTCAAAATCAGTCTGCTGATTGTCTAACAGAGGTGTTGCAAACAGATGACAGACCAGAGCCTGTTCAACAGACTACTACTGAGACTCCAACAGTAGTGTTGCAAGATCAATCAAGAGGACAACATCCAGATTTGCAACCTGATCTCAGATGACTCAGAGATCACCCACCTGATTTAGTGATTGGTGATCCACTGGTTAGAGAGAGAACAAGAAGGTCAACTGCAAATGAAACAATGTTTGTAAGTTTTCTTTCACAAATTGAGCTCAAATTAATTGATGAAGCTCTTAGTGATTCTCACTGGATTGAAGCAATGCAAGAAGAGTTAAATCAATTTGAAAGGAATGAAGTCTGGTACTTAGTTCCCGGACCTACTCATCAAAGGGTAATTGGCACTAAGTGGGTATTCAGGAATAAAATGAATGAAGATGGTATTGTTACCAGAAATAAAGCAAGACTAGTTTCCAAAGGTTACTGCCAGGAAGAAGGCATTGATTTTGATGAGACATTCGCACCAGTTGCAAGGCTTGAAGCAATCAGATTATTCTTAGCCTATGCTGCTCACAAGAACTTCACTATCTATCAGATGGATGTGAAGTCTGCTTTTCTCAATGGAGAATTGCAAGAAGAAGTTTATGTTGAACAACGTCCTGGATTTGAAGCTTATCAACAAGGAGACAAGGTATACGTCTGAAGAAAGCTCTCTATGGACTGAAACAGGCTCCAAGAGCATGGTATGATACTTTATCTCATTTTCTTTTAATTAAAGGATTTCACAAAGGTAAAGTAGATAAGACTTTGTTCACTATTGAATGGGATAATCATATATTGTTAGTACAAATATATGTGGACGATATTATTTTTGTTTCAACTAACCAACAGATGTGTGAGAAGTTCTCTAAGCTGATACAGAACAAGTTTGAAATGAGCATGATGGGAGAACTAAATTACTTTCTTGGATTACAAGTCAAACAGCTACCTGATGGTATTTTTGTTAATCAAGCAAAGTACACAAAAGATCTGTTCAAGAAATTTGGTATGGAAACTAGCTCATCTGTTAGTGTTCCTATGTCTACTAGACTTCGTCTGGACAAGGATGAAGATGGCAAATCAGTTGACATCACCAAGTACAGAGGCATAATTGGGTCACTGTTATACTTAACAGCTAGCAGACCTGATATTATGTATTCTGTTGGGGTTTGTGCAAGATTTCAATCAAATCCTAAGGAATCTCATCTCTTAGCTGCTAAAAGGATATTAAGGTATCTCAAAGGCACACAAGAATTGGGATTGTGGTATCCAAGGGAATTAGGATTTGAACTTACTGGATATTCAGATTCTGACCTTGCTGGCTGCAAAATTGATAGGAAGAGTACTACAGGTACTTGTCAATTTTTAGGCAGTCGTCTGATCTCATGGATGAGTAAGAAACAGACTTCAGTATCCATATCTACTGCTGAAGCTGAATACATTGCTGCTGGAGCATGTTGTGCACAGATACTTTGGTTGAAGCATCAACTAGAAGATTATAATCTCAAGATCAGTGGAATCCCTATCTACTGTGACAATACAAGTGCAATCTCACTTACTCAGAACACTACTAGTCCTTCCAGGACTAAGCATATTGAGATCAAACATCACTTCATCAGAGACCATGTTGAAAAAGGAAATGTTATTATTGAGTATGTTCATACAGATAATCAGATCGCTGACATTTTCACCAAACCTTTAAGTGATGCAAGATTTTCTACTCTAAGAGTGGAGCTGGGCTTGTTAAAATTGGATTCATAAGCTGAGGGGGAACCTATCAGAAGACTGGGTTCAACAGCTGACTAATCTGATAGCAACAAGTGTTATCCTTCAAGAAGACTGACTCTCAACAGACTAGTTGACTGATGAATTCTTGAATTCAGGGGGAACGTGTAAGACTGGCGGTACTCCTGTTTTAAAGATGAAATCTTCAATGATAGTTAGTTGAAGTTGTTGTAATCAGAAGATTTGTTCTTAATTCTTGAAGATTTGAAGATTATTTATCTTGCTGGATTGACAAACAGCAAAGGAAGATCACTAGATATTGGTTTTCACTAGTGATATATTGTATCAGACAAGTCATCTGCCAGATAAGTATTATTTTACTCATCTGTTTATTTATGTCAGCTTATAAACTGTGTTGTATTAAAAACGTCTTATTATAAACACGCTTTTATAAGTAACAGACAAGTGGTGTTTCAAATTCCCGCCTAGTCTGACATATTTAATAAATTTTGAAATCCGCGTATTCTGCTCACACGATCTACTTTTCAGTAACTGATCTAACGGTTGGCACAAATCACGGAAACCGACATTAAACCAATCCTTATAAATCCATATCTGATCAGTTGACTGATTTTTTTATGCACCCTCAAAATTTCAAGAGCACAAGAGCTTTTTGCTTTCAATACAAACTGCAAATTTCTCTCGTCTCTCTCCTTAATCTTTTTTAGAAAAATGAGTCACAAAGAAGCTAATGCTGAAGGTAGATTCCTGAACTACCAGACTTATCACGCAACCGGCACTCAAACGATGAAAGAAATTCTGGAGAAATTCAAAGCCGCGACACTGGTTGATTTCGTAGAGGCCCATGAAACCATGGTGTTTAAGGATCAAATCATGGAGTATTATGGTTCGACTGCAAAGCCTGACTATGAGAAGCTGGAAATCAAGACTAAGGTTGGGGGAGTAGATATCTGTATAACTCCCAAGCTGCTACATGAGAAATATCACTTATCTCTTGAAGGCTCCACAGAAATCTCCACCTTAGCTGAACCGTTGGAAGCAGAATTCTGGAATTTGGCTGCCAAGAAAAATGAAGTGCTATCTGGAAACATCAAGAAAACTCAGCTGAATGATGAGTTTCAGCGAATGGCAGACTTGTTTGCCAAGGTGATAGAGAATTGCACATTCTCGCTGGATAGTGTGCCGATGAAGAGATTTCATTCCATGATTGCTGTCTATTATGGCTTGAAGGTGAACTGGGCAACCTTTATGTGGTATATCTTGGATGATCACAAGGACCGTGGTCATTCCAACCACAGGATTTCCCTAAGTCATCTGTTCATAAATCTTGGTTGCACTATGACCCATGGAAAGGTCATACACAATGCAAAGGAGCTGAAGGTTTATGAGTCTATTCGCTCAAAGACCACTGAAAGGACTCCAGAAAAGATAAAGGAGCAACCAAAGAGGAAGGCTGCTGCTGAGCCAAAGCAGCCAGCTGTTGAAAGGAAAAAGAGGAGTAAGGTAAATGCTCCCAAGGCTTCTGTTCAAATAGCTAAGCCAGTTGTTCAAGCTAGAACAGAGTCACCTGCTGAGAAGGATGCTGCTGATGATCTTATAAATCAGACAGCTAAGGAGATTGAGCAAATGGCCTATGACATCTCTCCCGAAAGAACAGTTTCAGCTGAAGTACCAGCTGAAAACATTGCTAAGAGGACAAGGAGCGCGTTAAAAGATACTGCTACATCTGCTGCTGTCCTTCACACCAAGAAAACTGCCAGAAAGAAAATGACTTTCATTGAAGAAACTACTGAACTTTCTGATTTAGTAAGGGAAAGTCCTCCAATAGCAGAGAGGCCTATTGGATATGAGAAGCAGTCTGTTGTCAAAGAAACATCTGCTGAAAAGACTACTTCTGCACCAACAGCTGAGGTTAATCAACCTCAAGAGGATCCTAAAGTGCTGATGAGGGCTATTTTGCACCTATGATCGAATAAGTATTTATCGAGCCAGTTCAGAATCGATCCGACCTACGTGGATCTCAAGGTCGGCTCGACCGGTTAAACTCGTATTCGATCGACCTACTTCGTCCGACCAACAGTCCGTTTCAGGGGACCTAATGGGCCCTGCGATACTCCTAGGCCATACAGGTTTCCTAGGCTAAATAGGACTCCTACTTCAGTTAGGACAGGAGGAAAGTTATAAATAGCGAAACTTATATTGTATTGAGGATCCAGAATTTTACCTAACAAAATATACTACAGTTGTTCGCCATTGATATTATTATTGTTTTATTTCGCTTGTTCTTGAATTGCATCATCCTGAGTACTTTAACCAAACCCTTAATACATACAAAACTATTCTAGAGATAAATTACTGAGAACCTAAGACGAAATTAGGTTAAATCAGTTGGCGCCCACCGAGGGGCAGGTTAATTACTCGATCGAAATATGGTCAATCCAAGGAAAAGCGCACGTAACGCAGGAAGAAGCACGAATTCTCAACCTTCTCACGCTATGGATAGCTTGCCTGAAGGTTCCCAAAGAATTAGCGCTAATAACACACAACCTCCGGTAAACCAACAGAATCTTGATCCCATAGAAGAACAAGGTGCGCCAAACGAAAACATCAATCAGAACGACGGAGCGCGACAAACTCCTACCACAAGTAGGATTCCTAACCCACCTATCCAATCCGTCCCTGCCGCACCGCTTTCCGCTGACCAGGAGAAAATACTACAAATTGCTCAAATCTTAAGTTCGTTTTTTCCTCAAGTTCTACAAACCCTTAATACATACAAAACTATTCTAGAGATAAATTACTGAGATTAAACCTAAGACGAAATTAGGTTAAATCAGTTGGCGCCCACCGAGGGGCAGGTTAATTACTCGATCGAAATATGGTCAATCCAAGGAAAAGCGCACGTAACGCAGGAAGAAGCACGAATTCTCAACCTTCTCACGCTATGGATAGCTTGCCTGAAGGTTCCCAAAGAATTAGCGCTAATAACACACAACCTCCGGTAAACCAACAGAATCTTGATCCCATAGAAGAACAAGGTGCGCCAAACGAAAACATCAATCAGAACGACGGAGCGCGACAAACTCCTACCACAAGTAGGATTCCTAACCCACCTATCCAATCCGTCCCTGCCGCACCGCTTTCCGCTGACCAGGAGAAAATACTACAAATTGCTCAAATCTTAAGTTCGTTTTTTCCTCAAGTTCTACAAACCCATGCAGTTGCGGAACCAGTAAGGGCTGCCGTTGGTCCTTCAAGAGCGGCTAACGACGTCAGGGAACCTCGGGTGAATAATGACCACCAGTCAACTCAAGCTGAAAGTCCGGACGTGGACCAACGATCTCAAATATCCCCACCAAACATAGCAGGAAGGAACTTTGGTCGAAAAACTAATCAGGCAAGAGCTAATGCTCGATCTGAACCTCGCATATCCAAGGACCGCACTGTGATACCGATCGATGACGCGGACGAACCCCCAATTATCAATCGTCAAGCGACCAAGAGAATCTCTGAAAGAGACATAGAAAGGATGGTCGAGGAACGAGTCGAACAGAGGCTTCTGACTTTGCAGCAACCTTGGCCTCGTTCCCGTGAAATACAGGATAGTATAGCTGCGTGTTCCCCTTTCTGTTTAGAAATCAGGGAAGCACATGCTTCTGGATCTTTGCCCGCCCGGCTCCCCAGATATGACGGAACCACTGACCCAACCGACTACATCTTTAGTTTCACTAATATAATGAGCTTGTATGCTCATTCAGCAGAATATACGGCCAAGTTGATGATCACAACGTTTGAAGGGTTAGCATTGGATTGGTTCGGGAAACAACCGCCTAACTCGATCTTCAGCTTTAGAGAATTATGCAATAAGTTAGAACAACAATTTGCCAGCCAGAAAAAACAAAAGCTCCCTATGAGCTATCTAGGAACTATAACTCAGCTAGAAGGGGAGTCTTTGAGAAATTGGTTAGCAAGATTCAATGTGGAACTTTTAAAGATTGACTCTCCGAACATTAACTACATCATATCAATTCTATTCGATCTGACAAAAAATAGGCAATTTGGCAACGCTTTGAGTCGAAAACAACCTAGAACCTTTGCGGAAATCATGACGTTGGCTTCCAAATATATGACCCAAGAAGAGATGAATTCATTCAAAGACAAAAATAAGAATAAAGCATCGACTTCAGGGTCAAGAAAACCTGAAAAACCTCCGATGAATAGGGTAACGGAATATGATCGATTTCCCCGAAGGGGGAATGTTTTTCAAAGATTAGATCACAATGGGAGTAACCTAGAGAAAAGACCCAATGTCTACCTCAGGCCTCGATCTCCGGAAAGAAATATAAGAGATAGAATTAGTTATGTGGAGTTTACAAAATTAAATGCCCCGAGAGAAGACATTCTGGTGATACTAGAAAGGAATAATCTGATTCCCCCAGCTAAAAGAATCACACAAGCAAAACCGGGGGCAAAGAACTACGATTTATATTGTAGGTACCATCGAGCCCACGGTCATAGAACTGAAGATTGTTACCATCTGAAACAGGAAATCGAAAGATTGATTCAACAAGGTAAATTAAATGAATTTGTTGATAGAGCAGATCGAAGAAGACAAAGGACAAGAAGTCCGAGAAGGAGAGAGGAAAATAGAAGTCCCCGTGATAGATCTCCCATTAATCATCCACCCCGACGAAACGATAGCAATGACGATCGGATCAACGGAACTATACATGTAATCTCTGGTGGACCTGCAGGGGGAGACAGTCGGAATGCGAGGCGACGAACCGCACGATCTCTAGAGAAAGGAATAATAGCTCCCAGAGAAATATGGGCACTTGAGAGTAAGAGTTCTAACCAGCAAGTGATCAAGTTCGATGAGAGTGAAGTTCCCAGAAATTTGAATTGGGACAACAACGAAGACCACCCCGATTTCCCTATGGTGATCTCGTTGAAAATATCCGATTTCAATGTTAAGAGAATTCTGATCGATAACGGAAGCTCGGCTAACATAATAGCCATTGATGTGCTAAATCAAATGAACCTCGGAAAACTGACCCTACAAAGAGTAGCTACGCCCCTAGTAGGATTCGGAGGGTCAGAAATAGTTCCAGCTGGAACCATTAACTTGAGTGTAACTATGGGAAATAAACCTCATCGAGTGACCAAGATGATTAAGTTTTTAGTGGTTGAAACACCATTCGCTTATAACGCCATTCTAGGAAGACCAGCACTAAACCAGTTTCGAGCAGTAGTGTCGACCTATCACCAGAAGATCAAATTTCCAACAATCTCTGGGGTAGGTGAAATAGTTAACGACCATTGCATGGCTTGGGATTGTTACAACACGTCATTATCCTTAAAGAGAAATGTCGATCCTCTAACCCCGTCGAAAAGAAAAACGGTGGGATCTCCAACGGAAAGAACTCGGGAACCTGAATTACCCAGCACGGATCCGATCAGCAAAAAGGGAAAAGAACCGATTGATTTGACTCTGCGTGCACCTGAGCACAAAGAAGTGAACCTTGTCGAAAATGACCCAACCAAGTTCACCAGGATCGGAACAGAATTATCTCCGCAAGGAGAGATCATGTTGATCAACTTCTTAAGAGAAAATGTGGATATTTTTGCCTGGAGCTCGGAAGATATAGTCGGAATCAACCCAAGAATCATAACTCACTCTTTGAAGATAGATCCGAACGCTAGACCGGTCCGACAGAAGAAGAGAAATCATGGCCCAGTGAAGGATAAAATAATAAAGGCAGAGGTCGAAAGACTGTTACTATCTAAACAAATTAAAGAAATACACTTTACCGAGTGGTTGTGTAATGTCGTACTTGTCTCAAAGGGAGACAAGAAGGATAACAAGTGGAGAATGTGCAACGATTTTACAGACTTGAATAAACTGTGTCCAAGAGATCCTTATCCTCTCCCAAGGATCGACCTGTTGGTTGACTCAACAGCAGGTTTTGCAATCTTCAGTATGATGGATGCATTCCAAGGCTTCTATCAGATCTTCATGGATGAAAAAGATCAAGAAAAAACTGCATTCATTACCGAACAAGGCGTCTATTGTTTCATAGTAATGCCGTTCGGATTAAGAAATGCTGGAGCAACCTATCAACGATTAGTTAACCTAATGTTTAAAGAGCTGATAGGAGAAATAATGGAGGTATATGTCGATGACATGCTAGTAAAGAGCATGAGCGAAGAAGATCATATAAAGCACCTTGATCGTTGCTTCAAGATATTAAGGAAGTATGGAATGAAACTCAACCCCTTAAAATGTACATTTGGGGTAAGGTCGGGAAAATTCCTAGGATACCTGGTCCATGAGAGAGGCATCGAAGCAAATCCCGAGAAGATACGGGCAATCACCGAAATGAAACCCCCTAGAAATATTACTCAAGTACAAAGTCTAGTCGGGAAAATTGTTGCTCTCAATAGATTCATATCAAGGTCCGCAGACAAAAGTTTACCATTTTTTCAAACTTTACGAAAAGCTAAGACCTTTGAATGGACTGAAGAGTGTGATCATGCTTTCGAACAACTGAAAAACTATCTAACGTCACCACCTATGCTCGCCAAACCTACGGAAGGACAACCTCTATACATATACGTCGCTATTTCCGAGGCGGCGGTGAGCTCGGTTATGGTAAAAATAGAGGGCTCGGAACATAAGCCCGTCTATTATTTGAGTAAGTTATTGCAGGGAGCTGAGAAAAATTATCTAACAATTGAAAAATTTGCTCTGGCTTTGGTGACGTCAGCACGAAGGTTACGGCCTTACTTTCAAACATACAAGATCATTGTACTCACCAACCAGCCTCTGAGGCAAGTGTTATCCAAACCAGAGACCTCAGGAAGGTTGATCAAATGGGCCGTAGAATTGGGACAATACGAGATCGAATATAGACCACGAACTGCAATCAAGGCTCAGATACTGGCAGACTTCCTCCTTGAAACTCCGGATCTAACAGACACAAGCTCCAATGTGACATCACCAAGCGATAGCAGTATTATGATCGTCAATGATCTGCCGTGGCTTATGCACGTCGATGGTGCTTCAAGCAGAGAAGGTGGAGGCGCAGGGATCAATTTCCAAGGACCGAACGGCGAGGACATGAATTATGCCATCACTTTGGACTTCGTGGTAACCAATAATGAAGCCGAATACGAAGCTCTAATTGCGGGTTTGGAAATGGCTATACAAGCCAATATAAAGGTTTTGAATGTTTTGACAGATTCCGAGCTAATTCAGAGACAAATTAGCGGGATGTACGAAGCAAAAGAATTCAATATGATAAAATACTTGGATAAAGTAAAAAAGTTGACTGGGAAATTTGATAAGTTTGATATTCAAAACATTCCACGTGAAGAAAATCGTTGGGCCGATCAATTATCCAGGTTTACAGGAACAAGGGATGGTAAATCTAAAAGGGTGATTACCTGGCTAATCTCCAAAACTCCTTGCATCGACCTCGATGTTGTCCCAGCCAATGAAGTAATGGATATCGACTTAGCGGCGGACAGTTGGATGACTCCGTTAATCACCTATTTGAACGATGGATCTCTCCCTAGCTGTAAGAATGAAGCTAGAAGGATAAGATATCGAGCACCAAGGTATGCAATATTGGAAGGAAAACTCTATCGACGATCTGTATCTGGAATTCTAATGAAATGCATTCCCGAGCACCAGTACGAGAGTATCCTTAAAAGTATACATGAGGGAGAAGCTGGGAATCACAGTGGTGCTCGAGCACTTGCGCTCAAATGCCTAAGAACAGGATACTATTGGCCGACGATGTATACAGATGCACAAGATTATGTAAAACATTGTCATTATTGCCAAGTGCATTCGAATATAATACATCAACCTGCTGAAACAATGCACTCAATTCCGATTTGCTGGCCTTTTGATCAATGGGGAATTGACATAGTGGGACCTTTCCCACCGGCCAGGTCAAAAAAGAGTTATGTTTTAGTCGCTGTCGAATACTTCAGTAAATGGATCGAATGCATTGCCCTAGCTCGGATAACACAGTTTCAAGTAATAAATTTTCTCTGGAAAAATATAGTCTGTCGTTTTGGAATTCCGAGGATTCTAATTTCCGACAATGGAACCCAATTTGCGGGAAAACAAGTTCAAGAGTGGTGCTCGAAGTTAGGGATACAACAGAACTTTACATCTGTTGGACATCCTCGAGCAAACGGGCAGACTGAGGTAGCAAATCGAGAAATTATAAAATCCCTCGAAAAAAGACTTGACGACGCTAAAGGAAAATGGTTGGACGAACTCCCTGGTGTCGTTTGGGCTAATAGAACTACAGTCAAAGCATCTACTGGTGAAACACCGTTCAGCTTGGTATATGGTTCGGAAGCGGTCATCCCAGTCGAGGCACTTGTTCCCAGTCCGAGAATTGAGTTGTACGATGCGGAAACAAATAATCAACTCAGAAAGGACGACATCGACTTAAGCGAGACCTTGAGAGAAAAAGCCAGTCTTCGGCTAGAAGCAGCAAAATCTAGCATGGAAAAGGCCTATAATCAAAGGGTTAGAATACGGTCATTCAAAGAAGGTGATTTGGTACTTAAAAAAGTTGAAGTATCCAAACATGTGGGAAAATTACAGCAGAATTGGGAAGGCCCCTATGTGGTAATTGCGGTCGGAAAGAAGGGATCATATAAGATAGCTCATATGGATGGAACTCCGCTCCCGCGGACATGGAATGCTGTAAATCTCAGAAGATATTATGGTCGATAAAATTTAAAGATAAGAAGATTCAGGAATTAGACAGGATTTCCAAGAAATTAGTTTTCTTTTTTAGTTTTTTCAGTATGTCTTGATTATTTTCCTTTTACCATTAATTTGTCTTCAAACTATAATAAAAGCTTTTGTTTACTTCTCCATTGAACGGGCTCGGAAATGAACGATCTACAAAGGTTAAAACCACATTTGGTAAACAACCTAAGTATAATAATTTTTGAGTAACACCGATTGGGTCGGTATAAACTCATCGACCTCCTACATGAACGATCTACAAAGGTTAAAACCACATTTGGTAAACAACCTAAGTATAATAATTTTTGAATAACACCGATTGGGTCGGTATAAACTCATCGACCTCCTACATGAACGATCTACAAAGGTTAAAACCATATTTGGTAAACAACCTAAGTATAATAATTTTTGAGTAACACCGATTGGGTCGGTATAAACTCATCGATCTCCTACATGAACGATCTGAAAAGGTTAAAACCACATTTGGTAAACAACCTAAGTATAATAATTTTTGAGTAACACCGATTGGGTCGGTATAAACTCATCGATCTCCTACATGAACGATCTACTAAGGTTAAAACCACATTTGGTAAACAACCTAAGTATAGTAATTTTATCTCCTACATGAACGATCTACAAAGGTTAAAACCACAGTTGGTATAGAGCCTAAATATAACCACCGATTTATGCAAACAAACGAACTAATAATTTTATTATAACTGATAAAATATACATCGGAGAGATACATAACTACCCTAGCTACATAAAACGACAAATTCCTTTATGCGGTAAAATAAGGAGTTAACAAGAGGTCTTCAGCTCGATTTATCTCTGTATTTCTCTCAGAATTCTTGCCACCAGCTAGATCCGATCGAACCCAGTCGAGTTCGCAGCCACAAAGCTTTGGAATCAGAGAGAGCTTTGAGAGATCATAATGTTACACGGTCGATGGTAGTCAGCATTTCTCGGACATACATTCTCGTTTTAATGAACTAACCAGCTTTCCACCGACCACGTAACTAATAGATCGGAACCCCATAACACCGACCTTTACCCATCTTCATAGGATGGTCGGATGAGGGTAGGCATTCCAATCCATTCCCCTTATTAGGGGTCGGAGATTTCATGGTTTTTGAGAAATCTCCATTTTCCGATTCCGCCCATACCAAGTCGACATGTTGAGTGATTTGTTTGACTCTCGAATCAGATGGACGAGCGCCATTTAGCACAAAGAAGAAGTACATCATTTAAGGATTTTTACTTATGATGGTAATTTAAGGAAGGAATATTCCTTTTATAGACAGGTTAAGTTGAGATCCTACGGTGAGAATAGCATCCAATCAACGGCTATAACACCGCATCGGGAATAACGTTACAAAATCATAACCACAAAGCCGTAAATAAAGGAATGAAAATAAATGCGTTTTTGACTCGGTCGAAATAGAAGTATTATATTAGATCGATGAAGACAATACAACGACTATTATAGCAGAACTAGTATTACATATTCAATATTCAGCAATCAATTACGCTAAACAATTACACCTACAAAATAACAGAAGAAAGTATTTGGTTTCAGAACGCTTCAAACTTTCCTCGGAACGATCAGTTTTTTTTGAGAACAGTGACGAGAAATTAATGTTCAGGCTTATTTTACTGATCGGTGGGTATCGGTGGGCGACCTAAGCCGCAGGCTTTCTTGATGCCACCACCTTGGAAAAGTTGATGCTTCTTCTTTATCGATTAAAATAGAGATCAGAAGGGTCTCATGCTCGACGTCACCAACCGTTTAGAAACAAGTTGATTTCGATAAAGCATAGAATCCTGCTTTCCTCAACTATCGACCTCTATCATACGACGTTATATATGGTCCGCCAATCCCCGGTTGTGAGGTTTGCCCGACCCTCACCATTTAAGCTAGAGATCTCATTTTTCCAATTCCTCCCATACCAAGTCATGACCTCCTCGGTAGATAAATCGACAAATTTGGTGGCCGACAATACTTATAATAATGTATATTCATATTGAAGGACTTCAACTTCTGTGAGATGGAGAGGGATGAAGTGAATCTATTTATAGGCGGAGGATAAATGATCCAATGGTGTAAATTGAGGTCCTATCAACGGCCCAGATTAAAATCATTGTAAGAACGGTTCGCAGAATCAGGACAAATGATCGATCATTGAAAGGAAGATACAAGGAATAATGGATTTTATTCAGATCTTTGAGAAGGTCGTTACATTTTACAACAATATCGTCACAAAAAACTACATTTACATTCACGGATCGTTACAATTATTTCAAACGTTAAGCCTATTTCGCTACTCCTCGGAACGATCTGCTCCTTCAAATCTACCTTCTCCTCGGACTATTACCGCTGCATGAGAACGAGGAACATGCAGAAGTGCGTATATTTGCTGATGTAGGTGAATTACCGACCTCTAAATAAACCAAATGAGGCATACTGCATCTAGGGTCG
Organism: Penstemon newberryi var. newberryi; assembly: GCA_030819805.1. Lineage (NCBI taxonomy): Eukaryota > Viridiplantae > Streptophyta > Magnoliopsida > Lamiales > Plantaginaceae > Penstemon > Penstemon newberryi. The sequence goes on along the minus strand of JAUALY010000005.1, from coordinate 21,185,408 downwards.
ATCACAGTATCAAGCTAAAAGCACACTACGAAGGGAAGAACTTTGCTGTCATACAATTGAGACAGGATCGTTCTCCTTGCCTTGGGGACAAGTTTTCAAGCATGCATGGATGCAACACCATTTTAATGAACTAACCAGCTCTCGTCTATCTAAAGAACTCTTTGGTTTGATATCTCCACCGTAGTCCACCGTAGTTAAACTGTTCAGAGGTGGCATATTATTTCAGTTTTCGCTTCTTTTCCTACTTCTCCAATGAGTTATTTATACTATGGGGAAATAACCAATCAACGGACAAAGCATACGAATCGTTCCTACAATTATGGCACACCTACCAAGTTGACTTCTCATCTTTCAATAATATTGCATGAAATTAATTATCAACATACAGGTCGGAGAGGCGCAGAAATTGAACAAAAAGGTTCTTCCGTTTATCAGGCAAAAATATATATTTACATTTCAAAAAAAAAAAAAAAAAAAAAAAAAAAAACCCTTGTCTACTGCTCTGGAGTGTGATCGGAAATAAGACCTTTGTCTACCGTTTCGTGAACATGAGCAGGAATTGTCGGATAACCAAGATAGGTCATCATTTCTTGGGCACGCTGCTCATATCCGAGGGAAAAACCCCTATCAAATTCCAGATCTTTCAGTTGAAGAAGATCTGTTTTCTCCTTGGTAAGCTGCTCCTTTTCAGCCTCCAAACTACTATTTACTCGAGCAAGTTCTCCATTCTCTCTAGTGAGCCTTTCAGTGGTAGCTCGGAGATGCTCAACCTCAGTCATCAGCAATCGATGAGCAGCGGCAATTATATTTGTCCGATCCAGGGATTCTTCTCGAGCAAAATAGAATTCGTCATTCTATATTCCGAGCTGGAGAGCTTCATGTTTAGCCTGTATTGATAGATATAAATAAAACACTTAAAACACTTAGATCTTTTTAAAATAACAAAATACGCATACCATCTCTAAACGTTTGAAGATGGACTGGACAAGTTGCAGAGAAGAGTGGTTCTTCAATCTTTCAAGCTCCTTAGGCAAAATAGTACCCATTCCCAGATTCCAAGAAACCCCATCAGGATCGAGGCTTGGTGGAATACTCGCATCAATTGAAACCCCACCTGATCGGGTTATATCAAACTCGGTTATCTCTTCAACCTGCTCTTTAAATGGACGTTCATCTAAAAGAAACGGGTCGTCTGCGACCTTTTCAATTGCAGAACGACTGGGACCCGACCCAGTTTTCGACGCTCCTTGTGAAACACGAACAGGAGAGACAACCTGAGTGTTTTGAGAGGTCGAAACAACTTGCGAACCTGGATGGGAAAAGAAAGATTCTGGAATGTCTTCCACGGGCCCTCTTAGTTGCAGAGTGGGCTCGATCTCAGAATTGGGAGCAACAATCTCAGAATTGGGAGCAACAATCTCAGAATTTGGAGTAGTATTCACGGCCTGATGGGAACTTTCTTGACCTATGGGTCAATTTGTTATACCCCGATCGGAAGGAGGACGTTCCCCCATTGATTGGTCGATAGAAGAAGGAGAGATAGCTCGAGACTTCCCGTCATGTGCTATATCATTGATAGGAGCAGGAGAGATAGCTCGAGACTCCTCATTGATTGATGGGTCAACTGGAGGAGGAGACATAACTCGAGACTCCTGGTCGATTGTTGGGTTTACAAGAGGAGGAGAAATAGATCGAGAACCCTCATTCTGATAGGTTTCAAGAACTCTTGGATCAACCAAGGGATCACGGATCGGAAGACCCGTCGAGGAATGCCTAGCTTTCTCCAATGGTGAAGGAATAGACTTCGCAATCTTCGGATGTCCATCAGGTGAAGACGACAATGGGTCAGATCGAGGCATGGCTTTTCGAGGAGAAGCTCCCCCTTGGGAGGATGATTGATGAGGACTTTCCGTTCGAGGCTTTTTCCTCGGAGTATCTCGTCGGGAAGAACCTCGCAGAGAGCGTTTTGAAGCTCCAGAAAATAGGTTGGGACTCATGATCAAAGAATCAAAGGTTCTTACGAAGTATCGAGTTGAGAGCTCCGAGCAACAAAAAATAAGAAATTTTATAAGTGGGGACGCGCGGTAAAAACTCCAAAAGATTCACCTTTATATATAGTTAAGGAAATGACAGTTATGTCCTCGGACCTTGGCGCGCACAGTAAAAATTCAAATGTAAGGAAAAAGCAGGTCAACGAATATGTACTGTGATCATCATAAGGACGTAGTATATCTAAGTAAAATCATATATATTATAAAAGGAAATTTACATGTTCTGCAAAGTTCAAAAGATCTACAATTATGACAAGATAAAAGAAGAAATAAAAACGTCCTAACTATGGAAGTTGGTTTCTTTCAAAGGCGAGCCTTCCTTTTCTCCTTCATTCCCCTCGTTGACTTGGTCTCCTTCAACATCCTCTTCGTCGACCATATCTTCCTCTTCATTTGATTGATCCTCCAAGATATCTTTTATTAGCTCGAAATCAGGTGCTGGTACGGAAAATGGGGATCCATATTCATCGACTAAATGAGCCAGAGGATGGCCGCTATAATCAACAGAGGGTAATGACTCAGGAGGATAGTCTTGAAGACTTCGATCCTTTTCGATGGCCATGATTTTGCGATATTCATCCCGCTTATCAGGAATCTGCCCGGACTCGATTAATTGATCGACACCCTTATAGAACGAGCTCAAGAGCAGACCACCAATCTTTTGATGAATTATGGCAGTATGTACAGGAGAATTGAGAAACTCTCGAACTATGGGCTCGACGTCTGAAGAATGATGCGCATCTATGACCCTCTCTATGTCAAAAGAATCATCTTCCTTAGTCGCGAGTTGGGATCGAAGAGCATCGATTTCCGACTCAAGCTTGCTAACGAGGGTAGCATGCGCAACTCTTTGCTCTTCCATTTCACGAGTCATTTGGTCGACTTGCGCTTGATATCGACTAGAATCCGTCATCATGCTAATAATGTGAGGATTGTCAGTCTCCAGATTAGGGTTAGCAAGAGGATCAGATGAAGTGGCAGCAGAAGCTCGAGAATTATCGACCTGAACAAGTTGCTCTTCGAGTTCTTTGACCCTAGCGTTCAAGATTCTATTGCTTTCCTCGACAAATTCACATTGATCCCTATGCATTGCCATATCATATAAAGCGGACACCAAGGCATTACCCGCCTATGACAAGGAAAATTTATAAATAACCTTCAAATAGAATATTATAGGTTATTAAAAATCAGAAGAAACTGAGGAATATTACCACTGCGTGAGCATGTGCTGCCCTTGCGAATTGCTCGAGGGGTTTTTTCTTTATCGTCCTGTTAACATCTTGAGTAAAGGTCGAAGAAAGGAGAATTCGAATGGATTTATCGACAACATTCTCCTTATCATCAGACATCAGTGTATCCTTCTCGGAATATCCAGCCGCCCGTTTCCCCTGAAGGTGACTCTCGATCATATCTACCAAGGAAGCTTTATGACCAATATCTCCGACATGAGTAAAATATTCCCCTCCTTTGTCAAAGAACTGTTTTCTCCTTTTAGCTTCTGGGCCGGTAGGATTGCGCTCCGACCAAGATTGACAACCTAGAATACCATGCTGATCCCTAAGAAATTTGGGCGGATAACCACGACCGGAGCGAGAGCTCGAAGATGGTATGTTTGATGAGGTTTGACCAGAAGAAGGAGGAGCTACTCGGATAGGATCAACATCCTCAAATGACTCTTCCTCGATATTCTCCAGATCCATAAATTGATCTCTCCTCCTTTTCCTCGACTCCTTCTGCTCTATGGGGGCCTTACCCCAGGACTTTTTTGAGTTCGACAGAACGGATTTTTCAACCACTGAAAACCGGCAATTCTCCACTATGGTGGCTGCGTTGAAAAGAAATTAGACGTTAGTAAATAACGAGTTCATAGATTCTTTTATAAATAAAGTAAAGATAGGAAATGATCTTACCAAGAGGTCGATCATCCAATGGAATGGGAAACTCCAGAGAACTTAATCCAGCCTTCCTAAGAAAGATTTCTCCGATCAAATAGGCCGATTGATATTTATCCGACCTCATCTGGTCAACTAAAGCAGACGAAAATTGATCATCTGGGGACATCTGTCCGATCACCTTTCGACCGCCATATACCCAAAGATCATTATATCCCCGGTCGTGAGAAAACTCCTCTTTTTCTCCATTCTCGAGAATAGACACGGTCGGAGCTCTAACAAAAAAGAAATTTGATTTCCATTCCGTACTGTTGCTTGAAATGGCGTTTTCGAGGATAGCATAGCCGGGTCTCTGACTAACATAATAGTAACCCCTGTTGGAGGAGCTCGATACTGAAAAACGAAAAAAGTGAAGAAAATTACGGAACGAGGGCTGTAGACCTCGAGCAACCATCAAAACAGAAAATGCCATGATAAAAGCTATGGCGTTCGGAACGAGTTGAGTCAATGAGACTATGAAAGTCTCCAGAAACTGACGGAGAACTGAGGAAAGAGGAAAACGGAGCCCGTGGTCGAAGTGGGACGTATAGAAAGCTCGACAGTTAGCGGGAGGAGTATTTATTCTCTGCTCGGAAGTAGGAATAATAATCTCAAAATTCGATGGGAAATAACGACCATATTCCCTTTTCAGAAATGGTAGATCTTCTTCTCTCAATCGAGAAGGGAAAAGTTCTACAGGTGCAGAAATCTGAGGTTGGGTCGTTTTAGATTTTTTAGATGCTCTCGACATCATCTCTCCTTCTGGAATAATTTCCACGACTAAACTATCAACTTCATCCTCAGCATAATCTCTGACTTCTTCTGCTTGGGAATTATCTATTGCCTCATTATCAGAAGAAAGGATATCAGGGTTGGGAATATTAGGAGGAACTTGTTCTCCTACGGCTTGAGTAGGGGAAGGAGGATTCTGTGAAGTCGAAGCCATTTCTCTATGTTTGGATAAAACGTGTTCGAAAGAATGAGTAAACGGGTAAACTATCGACGTAAACTTTTACTGCTGGAAGGATTAGATATTTGGGGTAAAAGTAAATTATTCCATTAATTTCTACTATATATACGGACTGTGAAAAGACAGATTCAACCCTTCGCATCTCTTCATATTCCCGCCAATTAAAATCATGAAAAGACCCTGCCATTGTCTGACACACGTTAACCAAGATACGTGTCTGTACGAAGAAGATTCAATTGGATATGCACTCTTTTTTCCTCGTTCGGTTTTTATCCCGAAGAGGGTTTTTCCGAACTAGGTTTTTAACGAGGCATACTCCATGAACAACAAAAAAGATCAAGGAAAAAATAACTACTTCTACTTCTACGAGCTCCAGCTACGATTGCGCTCGAGAAGTGAGGGAGTACTGATGAGGGCTATTTTGCACCTATGATCGAATAAGTATTTATCGAGCCAGTTCAGAATCGATCCGACCTACGTGGATCTCAAGGTCGGCTCGACCGGTTAAACTCGTATTCGATCGACCTACTTCGTCCGACCAACAGTCCGTTTCAGGGGACCTAATGGGCCCTGCGATACTCCTAGGCCATACAGGTTTCCTAGGCTAAATAGGACTCCTAGTTCAGTTAGGACAGGAGGAAAGTTATAAATAGCGAAACTTATATTGTATTGAGGATCCAGAATTTTACCTAACAAAATATACTACAGTTGTTCGCCATTGATATTATTATTGTTTTATTTCGCTTGTTCTTGAATTGCATCATCCTGAGTACTTTAACCAAACCCTTAATACATACAAAACTATTCTAGAGATAAATTACTGAGATTAAACCTAAGACGAAATTAGGTTAAATCAAGTGCAGATCCTCGAACCAATCGTTGCTGCACCAATAGCAATTGTTGCTCCAGAACCAACAGTTGAGGCACCAGTTGTTGAATCAAGGGCTACCAGAAGGAGAAGAACTGGAAAGACCAAAGTGTCTGCCTATCACAAGAAGAAGCGTGAGGCAGCTGAACAAAGAAAATGTGATGCGGCTGAACTTAAATGGACTCTTGAAGCAAGCAAAATAGAAGCTGAAGTCAAGAAGATGACTGATGCAGAGTTAGCTGCCAAGGACGAAGAAGACTTGGCAAGAGCCCTAGAGGAGAGCAAGAAAGATGCTCACAGTCCAAGGAGGACTGGTGGGATAGTAATTGGCAAATCAATGGAAGGGAAGTTTATGCTACCAAGAGCCGAGCCAATCAAAAGGAAGTAAGAAGGGCACTTGAAGTTATTAAGAGTGACCCTGCAACCTTTTCCAGATTTGAGGCTGAATTAGAAAGATACAACTCCATGATCCAATCAAAGACTGTGTTCCTTGCTGAGAAAATAAGATACAACAAATGGAGGAACTACAAACTAAAGAAGTCTTGTGAAGAATTCAAAGCCTGGAAGGAGGCTACTGCTGAGGAAAGATGGATCATGAATTGGCTCCAAACCAACAACATCCAGCAAGCCTTAGACACTGATTTCTTCCACGACAGAGTACATGAGTATGCCAAACTCATTGTCACTCAGGAGGCTACTGCTCTCAAGGAATCCCTGCCCAACAAACCAGGTCCTACTGATGACCTTTTTGAGAGAGCAATCATAGTTGCAGTCTATGTTACTTTGGAAAAGTGGGTGGAAAGATCAATCTACATCAAAGGAACTTCAAGTGATCTGCCCAGTTTACCAAGTCTGCAACAGATAGCCTTTGGTTCTGAAGTCAGCTCCTATCAAGAGCAAAACAGACAACCTCAAACAACGTCTCCATTTGTGCCTGCTGATTTTATTCGTCTGAAGACAGTTGTATCTGATGATGGTTCTAGTTTTGTTCACTTAGAAGATAAGTTGGCTGATAAAGAACAAATTGAAGAACAAAAGACAGCTGAGCCAAATGTTGAACCTGCTACAAAGCTGTTAACTGATGCACCTTCCATTTCAACTGAAGCTACTCAGCTTTCAATCTTGGACTCTATAAAAGCCTTGATTGAAAACCCAATGAAGGAAATGGAAGAGAGGAACAAGGGGTTGCTGTGTAAGTTTGAAGAAACAGCTGCCAGACTTGTTCAAAATGCTGTGGAAAGCCTTCCACAACCAGCTGACCATTCCCTGTTGCTTAAAGAAGGAATTGTTGCACTGAATCGCCAAGTTGAGGATATCAAGATGGATGTGAATCAGATTCATGCAACTCTTCAAAGACATGAGACGGATTGGACTAAAGTTGGTCAAGCATTTGAAAAGGCAACTGAAGCAGAGACAGAAAAGACTGCCTATCTGTTTCAGAACTTCACTGATCAAGCTACTCAGGTTACTTCAGAGATGGCCACCTTACAAGTAAATGTGGATTATCTGAATGACCAGACTGCTGAATTGAAGTGTAATCAAGTTCAACAGAATCTTCGCCTTCAAAGCGTGGATCAAAACATCAGACTGCTATGTGATGCTGTTAGCATACTCCTGTTCCAGTTGCTCAACTCAACCCTACTGATGATGACAAAAAGGGGGAAGAGGGATCAGCTAACAAGAAGAATGCTGCATCTTTTTGTTGAAGTTACTGAGAAAGTAGAGTCTACTGAAAAGCCTACTGAACCTGCTGATGAAGAGACAAGTAGACCAACTGCTGAAGTGACCAAGACAAATGAACAAGCTGATGAAGAAGCTGATATTGAAGAAGAGCCCAAGGATGTAGCTAAGACTGATAAAGAAATAGCTGCCTCTAAGGACACTGCTGAAGAACAGCTCAATCCATATGTGAAGTATAAAAGAATTGAGGACATCGGAGCAAAATTCGAAGCTGATGAAAGAAGAGAAAAATTAAAGAATCTTGCTGATGCCTTCTCAAGCGGTGAAGAAGATGATGAAAGTGAGGAACTTGAAGAAGATGAAGAAGCTGAAGACTAGACTAGATTTTCTAGACTAGGACTTTAAATTAAAAATTTGTATCAGCTTAGTTTACTTGTAATTTCACTTTAAGTTCATTTTCTTGTAAACTTGTACTGTAATCTTAAAGATGATATCTATAAAAGTCAAGTTTTATCCAACATATCATTTCTATCTCAGAAATTTTTGAGGACTTATCTTTAGTTTTAGGTGCAGGTACTTAGCTGAAGTTTTGTCATCATCAAAAAGGGGGAAATTGTTGGATGAAGATGAAGACTTAGAAGTGAAGGGGGTTTTGATGATTTCCAAAAGTCATCAGCTAAGTATGGAAGCTTAGTTAAAACCTTAGAAGATATTTGACCAAGGAAGAAGTTACTTCAGTTGAGTCAAATATATGGTCCAGAAGACTCCTGGTCTGTTGCTGAAGAAAGGAATCGGACTGGTGGATTTTCAGCAGACTCAAATCAGATGAGTTCAGTTTGGGATCAAGCGAGTGTACATCAGACAAGTGATTTCGATCAGCAGAGTGGAAGTGATCAGAAGTTATTGCAACGGTAATAAATGCACTTGGAGTAATAAATGTTGAAGAGGAAGGGTATTTATGACAAATGATTGAAGAGAAACCTCGTATCAGCTTGGTGCATTAAATGCGAACTGACAGAAAGTACAGCAGAGTGTACAGTGATCAGTCGCAGGTAGCCGTTTCTGCAGAAAGGACCAGTACTCGAGGATTTGAACACCTGTCGATCTCTCAACGGGCAGATTTTCAAATCTCAAGTATAAATAGTTCAGTTCAAGAGTTAGAGAAGAAGAGACAACACATCTGAGAGCAAATCCGAAGCAAAATTCTTCTAACTCTCAACCTCAAGAACAGAACACTCAACAGCTGAGTCATTTGTTGACGAAAGCGAAAAGAGAGATAAACAAATATATATACAAATCTGAGTGATTTTGTGAGAAAAGTGTTGTGAGGAGCTGTTATCCATCTTTGTGAGTGATAAAGCTTCGTAGTATAGGATTTCTTTGTGATTTCCTGTAACGAACTTGTGGCCAGTTCATTTGTTGTTTGGCGCAAGTAGAGTGTATTGTAATCTGTGTGATTAAAGTATAACCCAAGATCTAAGTGACTTGGAAGAGTGGACTAAATGATTTCTTATCCATATAACCACTATAAAAATCCTTTGTGTTTATACTTGCATTATTCCTTGCATATTTTCAAAGAGCATATTTAAACACTTAAGTTAACTGTTGAAAAGTTTTAAAAGGAGTTTGCAAAAACTGGGGATAAAACTTTGTCTGAGTTAAGAAAACAACTTGTGAAAAACACTAGATAAATCCGCTGCAAATTAGTTATTTTAAAACTCTGATTTTCCTAAAATCAGCCAAGTAAAAATCAGAAGAGTGGTCACCTCTGCTGTTCAAAGCTTTGTGCGTGATCAGCTTAGTCTACTTACGATTCTTGATCAACCTAGTCTGCTGACAGAAAAAGTTAGAGAATTTTAAAGATAAAATTTTTAAGAGGTCTATTCCCCCCCCCCCCCCCCCCTCTAGACCTCATCTGACCACTTGGGACCAACACTAATGGTACTTTGATGGACGGTCTATATTCCCTTGAACCTACAAACTCCAACGTCTTGCACATACAATCAAGAAAAAGAAAATATGATAATCACACTCCACAACTTTGGCACGCTAGACTTGGACATATCTCCAAGAGTAGGATCCAAAAGTTGGTTTCTTCTAAGGCTCTTGAAATACAGAACTTAGATGAACTTCCGACTTGCGAATCTTATCTCAAAGGAAAAATGACCAAATCACCCTTCACCAGGAATCCCGAGCGAACCAAACAGACATTGGATTTGATCCATACTGACGTTTGTGGACCACTGAGTGTCAGTGCGAGAGGAGGATTCTCCTACTTCGTAACATTCACTGACGACTTCAGTCGTTATGGATACGTGTACTTGATGAAGTACAAATCCAAGACTTTTGAAAAGTTCAAGGAGTTTCGAATGGAAGTAGAGAACCAACTTGGACATAGTATTAAAGCGCTTCGATCTGACCGAGGTGGCGAATACTTAAGCCAAGAATTCCTCGATTATCTAAAAGAGAATGGAATTCTCGCACATCGAACTCCCCTTAGGACGCCCCAACTCAATGGAGTGTCTGAAAGAAGGAATCGAACTTTGTTGGACATGGTTCGTTCCATGATGAGCTTCGCTGAACTTCCCTTTTCGTTTTGGGGCTTGGCCCTATTAACTGCTTCGAAGATACTAAACATAGTACCTTCAAAGTCAGTGCCAACAAACACCACACCAAGAATGGTATGGTAAAGCACCCGTATATTCGTATCTACGAGTATGGGGATCTCCCGCCTATGTTAAGAACAAGAAAGGAGATAAGCTGGATAGTAGATCTAGTTTGTGCAAATTTGTGGGGTATCCAAAGGAATCCATTGGATACTTGTTCTACGATCCTAAAGAATGTAACACGTTCGTGTCTAGGAATGCCCACTTCTTAGAGGATGATTTCCTCACTAACAGAAATGGGACAATCATAGAACTCGATGAAGTCCAAGAATCGGACCCATCCTCACAAACAGTGGGAGCCGATCCTGAATTTACTGAACCTACTAGTACACCTATACTTCGAAGGTCCGATCGAATTCGTAAGGAACCAGAGAGATTTGGTTTCATTCACGAAAACGATAAGTTGGATAGTGATCCAAGGACTTATGAAGAAGCTATGTCTGACATAGATTCGGGTGCGTGGCTCGAAGCCATGCAATCCGAAATGGATTCCATGCATTCCAACAAGGTTTGGACCTTGGTCGATCCACCTGAGGGAACTATCCCTGTAGGATGCAAATGGATCTTCAAGCGTAAGCTTGGAATGAATGGAGAGGTTATAACCCATAATGCTCGCCTAGTGGCGAAAGGTTATTCTCAGAGGCCTGGAATAGACTATGAGGATACTTTTAGCCATAGCCGCGTGGTACGACTACGAGATATGGCAAATGGACGTAAAGACCGCCTTTCTCAATGGAGACATTGACAATGAGATCTTTATGCAACAGCCCGAAGGCTTTGCGTCCAAAGGAAGTGAGCACAAGGTGTACAAACTTCAAAGGTCAATTTATGGCCTCAAATAGGCGCCCCGAACCTGGAACATACAATTTGATGAGACAATCAAAGCTTTTGGCTTCATAAAAAACATATTTGAGCCTTGTGTGTACAAGAAGAATAGTGGGAGTTCGGTACAATTCATAGTTTTATACGTCGACGATATTCTGTTGATCGGGGACGATATCGGAATGTTAACACAGACAAAAGCGTGGTTATCCGTGCAGTTCTCCATGAAAGATTTAGGAGAGGCATCTTACGTATTGGGGATACGTATCTGTAGGGATAGATCGAAGAAGATGTTGGGACTCTCCCAATCTCAGTACATCAACACGATATTGAAGAGATTCAATATGGAAAAATCCAAGAGAGGATTGCTTCCAATGAGACATGGAATCTCTCTTTCCAAGTCAATGTGTCCTACAACTGACGAAGAAAAGAAGAGAATGTATTTCATACCTTATGCCTCTGCTATAGGGAGCATAATGTATGCGATGTTGTGTACTAGACCAGACGTTGCACACGCTCTAAGTGTAACGAGCCGCTATCAGTCGAATCCAGGCGAAGAGCACTGGACTGCCGTTAAAGCAATCCTTAAGTACCTGCGAAGGACTAAGGATATGTTTTTGGTCTACGGTGGTAGTGGAGAATTGAAACTTGAAGGATTCACTGATTCGAGTTTCCAGTCTGACGTGGATGATTACAATCCAATTCTGGATACATATTCTGCCTCAATGGGGCAGCGGTGATTTGGAAAAGTTCCAAACAGTCCACCACTGCCGACTCAATCACTGTCACAAAATATATTGCAGTATCGGATGCGGCAAAAGAGAGTGTTTGGTTGAGAAACTTCATCCAAGAGTTGGATGTAGTACCTAGCATTGCAGAACCTGTAGTAGTCTTTTGTGACAACAACGGGGCAATCGCTCAAGCGAAGGAGCCGAGATCACACCACCAATCTAAACACGTGATGAGGAAATACCATATGATCAGGGAGATCTTTGGTAGAGGAGACATACACATGGATCGTGTCAACTCAAAAGACAACATAGCTGACCCACTAACGAAGCCACTTTCTCAAAAAGCGTTCGAGGGACATCTTGTAAAGATGGGTCTTATAAATGTTTGTGAATGGCTTTAGGGCAAGTGGGAGATTGATTGGATAGTGCCCAGCAAGTCAATTCACTTTAGCTTGTAATAGGTCTATTCTGTAATAAACAATCTTTGATTTTATGAATAATACGCACGTTTATTTATAACTGTATAGAATAAACAATGGCCAACTTCATCTCTCGCGAATACATTTAAGCGATTGGATGAAATCCTTAGATCACATTCGACTATGGGACGATTCACTTCGGTATTGAGAGCAATCATAAAACAGTCGCTAAGGTCGTGATCTTAAAACACGTTCCAAGTCATAGATTCCGAACGAGACGGGGTATCGAAGGAATCACCAAGACTTGTATGAATATGCATGATTCACATGGAGTGAATTTGTAGAGTTTCATGAACAATACATTTGATGTCAGTGCATATGAGTAGGTGGTTCAATAGGGAATCGAACGCATCGAACGACCCGAACAGAGAAACCCATTGTAGAAGCGCATGACGCATATCGGTGATGGGATGTTTCTCAAGGCTTATAATAGTGTACGATTTAGTCCTTAGACTTGAGGTGCTAGGGCGAATTCGGTGCATGGGTGTACGTACTTTGATCTAGGTGCAGGTCACGTAGCCTGACCATAATGTGCCTAAGTTGGGTGCGTATAGTTGTGTACGCGAGTGGTTAGTACCAATATGGAATCTACCGACTCATCGTAATGGATGAGTGAATTTCCTATATGATTTTTAGATAATAGATCCGAGAAACCCGTGGCCATGGTCGGTGACGGATTTGGAAAGGGGTTTCCAAATTTAGCAGTCCCACTGGATTATTATCCCGAATTAGAAAGTATAGTTATCGAGATAATTAGAGGTGTCGATCAATTCACACACCCTAGTTCCCGATCAGGAAATTAAGTCGATAGAAGGACCGTATGTACATGGCAGTTATAAGAGGTGAGGTTCACAAATATCAATTCACCTGAAGTTGGGCCTCATGGGCTTGTGGCTAGACATCGACCATGAGGTGTGGGTACTCCTGAATTAATAAGGGAGATTAATTCTGGAGTGGTCAATTAAAAGGGTTTAGTTGATCGGAGCAATTAATTGCTCATAAATTAAATCACGAAAGGTTCGTGGGCCTGCTGCCAATTGATGGTGAACCTAGAGGGTCACACACAATACAGTTGGACAGTGACAGTCAAAAAGGAAATATTTGATTTAAGGGGGTTAAATCAATAAATGAATTAAAGTGTTAATTCAATTGGAAGAATAATTAAGGGGCGATTTTGCTAGCTAAATAATGGAAGAATTTGTTTTCTTGTATGACAAGGGAAAATCTAAAAAGATATACATGTATATCTTGTTTCCTAATGAGATAAGGAAAAGATCTTGATATACATGGAAGAGATACCTATTAAGAGAAGGATTATTCTCTTATAAATATATCTCTTCATACTTCTTCCACATGAGACTAAGCTTACACTCACTCTTGCAAAAACCCTGGCCGCCCCCTCTGCTCTAGCCACCCCCTTGCAGCGCCGCCCCCCTCTCTCTCTGGTCTTCCATATCTGGATCTAGTTCTCAATCTGGATCTGCTTCTTCCTCCATTGATAACCTTCAAGATCTAGTTCGTAGCCTGTGACTTGAAGGTGTTACTACAATCTAGCTGGTGTGGATACACTCTGGAGGTGAGACAATTGGATCATTGCTTGTGAATCAACAACAAAGTCGGAGGTTACCACCACCTTGCCTGTGGTGAGGTAAAAATCGCATATCTCCACTTTTAAGTATTGTTGTTGTCTTTTATTCAACCTTTTCGCATACATAAGGTGGAAATTATATCTTGGGACTGCTTGGGTGCCTCGGAAAAGTTTTTAAATTCTGCACTCTCGTTGTTCTGATAACCGAGGTATCCCAACAGTTCCGTAGTCCAAAAGGCATCACGATGAAACAATATACTCCGCGCTCTGTAATGAAAGCAGTTTTGTCCTGATCCCTTTCATTCATGAAGATTTGATAGAAGCCCGAAAGGCATCCATCATGCTAAAGAAGATAAATTCGGCGGTCGAATCAACCAACATGTCGATTCGAGGTAAGGGATAAGGATCTCTCGGGCACAGTTTGTTCAAGTCCGTAAAGTCGTTACACAATCTCCATTTGTTGTCTACCTTGTCTCCTTTTGATACCAACACAACGTTGCAAAGCCATTCAGTAAATGTTATCTCCCGGATTTGTCCGGCGGCTAACAGTCATCTACTTCAACGTTAATGATCTTATCCTTTTCTCGACCATGATTTCTTTTCTTCTGCCTAACTGGCTTTGCCTTTGGGTCGATATTCAGTGAATGCGTAATAACTCGTGGGTCAATTCTTACGATATCGTCTGAGCTCCAAGCAAATACATCGGTCTTATTTTTCAAAAAGTCGATCAGCATTGTCTCCATTCCCTTACTCAGCTCTGTTCCGATCCTGGTGAACTTTTCGGGGGAGCCAGGAACTAGCGTCACCTATTTATGATTCGGAGGCTGCACACTCATATCGAGCTCCTTTCCCTTTTTTCCTTGTAACTTTCCGCAATCTGGCAGAGGGAGATCGGATACTGACAACACCTTTTCATCGACCAACTTTCGTTTTGCATGTAGCAAAGGCTCGACTTTTTGCTTAATGGTTAGGGATGTGTTGTAACACTCCCATGCCATGTATTGATCATTTCTCATTTCTCCGACCCCTGCCAAGGTAGGGAATTTGACTTTCTGATGGTAAGTTGACACGACCGCCTTGAAGATGTTCAACGCCGGTCTTCCTAAAATAGCATTGTAGGCAAACGGAGTGCTTACTACCAGAAACTTGACCATCTTTGTTACATCCTTTGGCTTCTTCCCCAACGTGGTGCTCAAAAGGATGGTTCCGAGAGGGACAATTTCCGAACTGCCGAAACCAATAAGGGGAGTAGATACTTGATCCAGGCGCGGATGCTGCAAATTCATACGATCCAGGGCTTCTGAAGAAATTATGTTAGCCGAGCCCTCATATCTGCAGGTCGGGTGTCCTTTATCATCATCTCCTTTTTTAACTCATTAACAACTCTCTCCTGCACAATCTTCTCTAAATCTGCCTCGGTCACTTTATGATAAACCGGCTTCTTAAGCTTGTCAACAGCTTCGGGCTGGCTTTCCCCGACTACAGAATCTTCTAGATCTCGAATATTTCTTGATGGTTGCCCCGAGCGGACAATAGTTCTTGTTCGAGCTGCTCTGGGAGGATTAACTGGTGGAGCACCTATAGTAGATCGGCGAATACTCCTTTCCCTCTGCAGGTTTGAAACGGGAGCTTGGTGTCCTGATCGGTCAACCGGGGGCTTTTGGCCAGGTAATGTTTCTCGATCTGCTCTTTCAGTGTTCATAAATTCTCTACACATAGTGCCAATAATAGATCGCAGATCAGCCACTGTCGTATGTATAGGTAAATCGTTAGGCGGATCGACCGGAGGTATTTCTGACTGGTGAGCCGCTCGGGATTGGTTACTAGGCTCATTGTTAACGGAGCGTTGGGCTCCAACGGCGTGAGAAGGCTCACCGCGATTGTACGTGTATCTTCTAGTGGTAGGCATTTTTTTTATCTAATACTCGAATAGGCCCCACGGTGGGCGCCAATTGATTATGCTATTTTTCGTACGAGACCAAATAGGAAAGTAAAGCAATTTCAATAACAAGCTCGAGAATATAAGAATGTATATTAATATTCCGATCTGATTACAAGTTACAAAATAAGTCTATTCGAGCATTACAGGATGTCATACAACTAGTTTAACAAGTACAAAGAGCAAGCTCATTCTAGTTCGAAAGAAATCCGATCTGAATGTCCGAGCTGGAGTGCACCTAGGGAATCGTGTCCTGATGTCATAAATGCGGTTGGTATTTATAGGAACCGTGATGAGCTAGCTAGACCCTCCGCAGGAGAACACGTCTCGGTCCGCAGGCCAGGCCCATGGGTCGGCCTAACAGTGATTCCGAGGAGAGAAAAGATCGTAAAGAGGGTCTTGTGCTGTCGAACTGGCTCGATCGGAAACTGTGTTATGCAGGTCGGGAAATAAGCCTTCTTGGTCGGAATCAGGTCGATCTCGAGCAGGGTATTTCCTAGAATAGAGCATGCGAAATATCCCTCATCAGTGTAAGACGAGCGATACTCCTGATCAAAGCTAAAATCTTCAATGACAGTTAGTTGAAGTTATAATATCTGAAGACTTATTTTCTAATCTCGAAGACGTGAAGATTATCTTGCTGGATTGACAAACAGCAAAGGAAGATCACTAGATATTGGCTTTCTCTAGTGATACTCTATTTCAGACATGTCATATGTCAGATAAGTAAACTTGACTCATTCGTTATTTATAAGAATGTTGTTCTAAAAATGCTATATTAATAAACACGCTTTTATAAGTAAAGTACTAGGGACGTCCAGTTTTCTGCCTAGTCTGACATAATTAATAAAAATTTGAAATCCGTAATTATCGCACACACGATCAAAACGTACGTATCATGATCTAGCGATTAGCGAATAACACGGAAACCGAAGAATCCCTAATCTTATAAATCCAGATCTGATCAGATGAGTGCACTTTTTGTTGGGATTCGGTAAGATAAACAACCCTTAGCACAGCGGAAAACAAAAATTTTAAGGACCTCTTACGGAATCTTGCCAGGATACTAAACTGGTTGTATATATATGAATAATAAATGACAAGGATAATTAGATCCAAATTATACCTGTCTCCTAGCAAATCCTGGTAATTAGCAAAGTCGTGCTTTTCTTCCCTCGATAGAAGTCGATCCAAGCTTTGTTGTAGCGCCCCACGTGTTGCGCCTCTACGAGTTGATACACCACAATATCACGAAATATAATATATCCTAATCGGCTAGAACATAGGATATATTAATATCTAGAATTAGAGAACAAGATTGGAACGAGAACGAGATCGAAAAATTCTTCCAAAAGGAAGAAGAGGTTCGGCCGATCACAAGGGAGAGAGGGAGAGAATTTTCTTGACTTGGCTTTTTGGCTCTTGATTAGTGTGTATGAGATATGACCTTAGGTCTCCTACTTATAGGAATCTCATCATCCTAATCCTCCTAGGATTAGGACTCCCAAGTCTTCTAATTCTCCTACATGGGCCATGGCCCTTTTAATTGGAAGACTAAGTCTTCTAATTAATTCATGGCCCATACTTGATATAATTAATTGGATCTTTATTTAATTCCCAATTAAATAGCCCAATTAATTTATTTCTTTCTCATTTAATTAAATTAGACTCTAAGTCTATTTAATTAAATATTCCCATTATTAATTAAATCCAATTTAATTAACTAACTCACAAATTAAATTCCAATTTAATTTCCAGTCTTGATCCAATTCCAATTGGATCACTTTCGCTCCAATTGGGTCGACCCAGTCACCCCAATCGACCCAGTCGATTTAGTTGACTCAGTTGTTCTTCATTTCCTCGCTTTCGCTTCATGTGTATTGTGTATGCCCCCGTAGGTTCACCACATAATTGGCCGTGGGTTGCAATTAAATATTTATTTAATTACTAGAGTATTAAATACTTCTAAATCAATCGAACAATCTGTCGATTGATCATTCCAAAATTAGCACCCCTACTAATTTGGGAATTCTCCCACACTCCACGGTCGATGTCTGGCCACAAGCCCATGGAGCCCAATCACTGGTGAATTAATTCAGTGAACCTTTTAATCATTTACAATTTCCATATACGCTATAATCTCTCCATCGATCGATCTCCCAGTCAATACTTAAGGGCATGGATTTTTCATCGGTTCCCTTTTATTTTGTTTTGACTTTATGCATTCTGATCTCGAAATAATTCTCTTTGACTTAATCTTTATGAGCTACTTTCATAAAGCCGTCAGATACCTTGGCCAAGGATTTTACCAGAATTAATTTCTCACAGAAATCCATAGGAGAATTTCCCAACCTATCAAGTCGGGTCAATGGATCCTTTGTTGATGATATGAACCTGCATACGAGTTCCTCTATACCCAACGTGAATCCACAGAGACTTTCTGGCGATCTCCAGTCGGTCGGAATTCACATCTAAGTATAGACGTTCTCGCACCAGATAAACCCTATCACCTCAAGTGTTTGGGGATCATTCCTCGTATACTGTTGTAAATTGGAATAACTTCAACTCCGATAAGCGACTACCGCTTCCATGATGAGTTATTTCCTAGTTGGGGTATTCAGTGCACTTGCCATCCCAGCAAGCCACCCACTTATGTGTATCGACTATCCCAGTCACGCTCGTGGACCCCAGCGTCCTCCAGTTAATCTGAGTATACACATTAGTGAGAGTCTAACCGAATCCAACGATGTCCCATCTCGATTGGATTCTACGACTCTTGAATATGTTCTAGATCACGGCCTTGGAGATCAGTCCACGGGTTGTCCCATAGCCCTGTGATCTAAGGACTTATATCCTTATGCGTAGATAATTATTACATAAGATAAAGATGACCATATAATAAAGATGCATTTATTAATCTAAATTGAATAGTTCCTTTATTTATTACAATAAATGGCAGCCATACAGTTGGCTTGCCGGACACTATTCTATCAATCTCCCACTTGTCCTAAAGCCAACTTTCTATGTTCTTGAGTCCCATCTTTATCAGATGTTTCTCGTGTGCCTTTTGAGGCAGTGGCTTCGTAAGCGGGTCCGCGATATTATCTTCTGAGTCGACACGTTCCATCTTAATGTCTCCTCTACCAATGATATCCCTTATCAAATGGTATCGTCGAAGTACGTGCTTGGATTTCTGATGAGATCTCGGCTCCTTTGCTTGCGCTATTGCTCCATTATTATCACAGAAGATAGTAATGGGCTCAGCAATGCTAGGTATCACATCCAATTCCTGGATGAAGTTTTTCATCCAAACACCTTCCTTTGCAGCTTCACACGCTGCAATGTACTCTGCTTCGGTGGTTGAATCTGCGGTAGTATCTTGCTTGGAGCTTTTCCAGCTTACCGCACCACCATTGAGGCAAAATACGTATCCAGATGTTGACTTGAAATCGTCTACATCGCATTGGAAGCTCGAATCTGTAAAGCCTTCCAATTTCAATTCTCCTCCACCGTATACCAAGAACAATTCCTTAGTCCTTCTCAGGTACTTCAGAATTGCCTTTACGGCTATCCAGTGCTGCTCTCCTGGATCAGATTGATAGCGACTCGTAACGCTTAATGCGTACGCCACGTCTGGTCTAGTACATAGCATACCATACATTATGCTTCCAATAGCGGAGGCATATGGTATTTGAGACATATTGCTTCTCTCTTCAGGCGTCTTTGGGGCCATAGACTTAGAGAGTGCAATACCATGTCTCATTGGAAGTAATCCTCTCTTGGATTCTTCCATACGGAATCTCTTCAGTATTTTATCTATGTACTGTGATTGGGAGAGGCCCAGCAGTCCTTTTGATCTATCTCGGTAGATCTTTATACCTAGTACAAAGGATGCTTCTCCCAAATCCTTCATTGAGAATTGTGTAGACAACCATGCTTTTGTTTCGGATAACACCTTTATATTGTTTCCAATGAGAAGGATGTCATCAACGTAAAGCACCAAAAATTCAACTGTACTCCCACTGATCTTCTTGTACACGCAAGGTTCGAACACGTTTTTGATGAATCCAAACGTTTGGATTGTTTCATCGAAACGGAGGTTCCAACTTCGGGAAGCTTGCTTTAGTCCATAAATGGACCTCTGGAGTTTACACACCTTGTGCTCATCTCCTTTGGATGCATATCCTTTTGGTTGCTCCATGTAGATCTCCTTATCAATGTCTCCATTGAGGAAGGCGGTCTTTACATCCATCTGCCATATCTCGTAGTTATACCACGCAGCTATGGCTAGCAAGATTCGAATGGATTTAGGCATTGCAACGGGCGAGAAGGTTTCCTCAAAGTCAATGCCTGGTCTTTGAGTGTATCCTTTTGCCACTAGTCGCGCCTTGTAGGTTATTACCTCTCCGTTCACTCCTAGCTTTCGCTTATAGATCCACTTGCAACCCACGGGAGTCACTCCCACTGGTGGATCTACCAAGGTCCAGACCTTGTTTGAGTGCATGGAGTCCAATTCGGATTCCATGGCTTCACGCCACTTTCCCGAATCTATGTCCAACATAGCTTCATCGTAAGTCCTTGGGTCGGTCAGAGACTGTCCAGTCTCATGCAGCAGACCGTAGTACCTTTCGGGTTCTCTACGTTGTCTTTCTGACCTACGAAGTATTGGTGTACTTACTGGTGCACTTTCATGCTCTTGTTCTCCCACTGCCTGTGGTGATGGGTCAGCTTGTTCGACCTCTTCGGCCTTTTCAGCTTCAGTGACCTCATCCAGTTCTATGTTATGTTCTTTCTTGTCCACCAAGAAATCCTTCTCTAAGAAGTGTGTGTTCCTTGAGACAAACGTAGTTTGTCTTGTAGGATCATAGAACTCGTATCCTATAGAGTTTTCTGGATACCCCACGAATTTGCACAAAGTGGATTTTGTTTCCAATTTATCTCCCACTAGCTTCTTGACGTAAGCGGGAGATCCCCATATGCGCATGAATGCGTATGAGGGTGCCTTGCCAAACCATAATTCGTATGGTGTCTTTTGTACGGATTTAGAAGGTACCATATTTAGTATCTTCGTTGCCGTGAGGAGGGCATGTCCCCAAAATGAAAGAGGAAGGTCAGTGGCACTCATCATGGGTCGAACCATGTCCATCAAGGTTCGATTTCTTCTCTCAGCTACTCCATTTAATTGCGGTGTAGCAGGAGGAGTCCACTGAGATAATATTCCATGCTCTACAAGATAATTCAGAAATTCGTTACTAAGAAATTCTCCACCTCGGTCAGAACGAAGAGCCTTTATCGTATGACCAAGTTGATTCTCTACTTCCATCTTGAATTCTTTGAATCGCTCAAAGGCTTCAGACTTGTGTTTCAGCAAGAACACGTATCCATAACGACTATAGTCGTCAGTGAAGGTAATGAAGTAGTCGTAGCCACCTCGGGCGCTTTTTCTTAGTGGTCCACATACGTCAGTATGTATCAAGTCCAATGTTTGCTTGGTTCGCTCAGGGTTTCCTTTAAATGGCAACTTAGCCATTTTACCCTTAAGACATGGTTCACATGTTGGCATTTCATCAATGTGCTTGATTTCAAGCGCGCCAGATGATGCTAACTTTTGAATCCTTGACTTGGATATATGTCCAAGTCGAGCGTGCCATAATTGGGCAGAAATTTCATTATCTTGTTTTCTTTTGTTTTGTTGTACGTGCATAACTAATTTAGGTGGTTCTATGGTATATAGTCCATCTCTTAATGTACCAGTGAAAAACAAATGATCATTCATAAATAATGAAAAGGAACCTTTATTAATATTAAAATTAAAACCTTCATTATCTAAAACAGGAATGGAAATAATGTTTTTCACTAAGCCAGGTACATAAAGAACGTTCCTAAGGACTAATTTATTACCACCTAAATCTAACTCCACTTCGCCTATGGCCTCGGCAGCAGCTCTAGCTCCATTGCCAAATCGTAGGATCCAATCCCCAGGCCTAAGTGGCCTTGTTGCTCCCATCACCTGTAAATCATTACAAAGATGAGAACCACAAGCAGTGTCCAACACCCAAGATGCACAGTTAATTGATAAATTAACTTCAACAAGGAATATACCTTTGGAGCTCTCCAAGAACTCCTTGCAGTTCCTCTTCCAGTGTCCAGGTTTCTTGCAGTAGAAACATTTCTGTTCACCAGTAGAAGCTTTTCGCTTCTTTCCCTTTCCTATGGGCCCAGATGGTCCTTTTGCTTTGCTCGGAGGAGCATTTCCCTTCCCCTTCCCTTTCTTGGTCCTTTTAGACCTCGATTGGGTGGAAGTTGCAACCATCACTGGCTTCTCTCTTTTCATGGAAGCCTCTGCAGTGGCGAGCATATTTGCCAACTCGTGAAGTTCAACATTCATCTTGTGCATGTTGTAGTTCACTACGAATTGCTCGAATGATCTTGGCAACGATTGGAGGATTATATCCTGGCAGTATGACTTGTCCATTTTCACCTCAAGTTGACCAAGCTTTTCAATAAGCCCAATCATTTTGATACAGTGAGAGCGGACATCAGTACCCTCTGCCATCCTCGTTTGTTGCAAAGTCTTAGCAGTTTCATACCGCTCATATCTACTTTGCACCCCAAAGAGGCCATTGAGGTGTGTGTAGATTTCAAAAGCAGATTTCATATGCTCATGCTGCTTTTGAAGCTCATTCGACATGGATGCTAGCATGAGACAACGTGACTGTAAGTCATCGTCTTGCCACAATTCAGTAGCCTCTTTCTCAGTGTCACTGGCATCCAGAGCAATTGCAGGTGGGGGTCCATTAAGGACAAAAGATCGTTTCTCAGAAGCAAGAATGATCTTAAGGTTTCTGACCCAGTCATGAAAGTTGGGTCCAGTCAATTTGTTTTGTTCAAGTATGATGGAAATCGGATTCTTAGACATTATATCTACAAAAAGACGATAGAAGAAATAAATACGCGAATGATTAATTTTAAATGCACAATTTACAAACATGGTTTTTATTTGTAAATTACTCCCACTATTTTAATCAAAATCTTATGCCCCCACATAAGTTTCGGGAATATTAAAATATCCTAGCGGGCTCAAGGCCCAAATGCGATCTTCTAGTACCCACGACTCGTTGGCCATACTATTAGATCCACTTGGTGGTCGACATCGTCGTCGGTTAACCATCGCAGCTAACCCTTGAGTTCATTTAGCCTCGTTTTTCTTTATGGACCCACGACTCGTGAGACATCCATATTTACTAGCGTTAAATCATGTCCAATACTCGTGGAGAGAAATAGTTCAATCCTAGACGCCCCACGACTCGTGAGACAGCGCCTAGAACCTTGCTATCCCCTCCCTTGGCACTAAACTGTGCATCGAGGCAATAGACATATTATCTTCCTATAGCTCGACCCACGACTCGTGAGACATCGAGACATATTCGTACAATATGCCTAAGACCTAGTAATTGGATAGGCTCGGATCATAGACACCATTCATATGCGCCCGTTATTCGATTTAATATTATAATTGAGTTTTAAAGTTCAATTGGAGGTTTTTCAATTTTCTTGTGCGAGGTCTCATCAGATTATGCTTTATCTTGTTTACGTTATCTATTCTAAGCATGCATAACATACATCAAAGAATAATAAGTAAACATACATCACCTAGCAGGATATGATTGATCGATTGCCCATCCTATGCGATCCATCACGAGCCATGCGATGGATCAATTGGTCAGTCTAGGGTGGAAATTAAATGTCCTAACTATTACAATTTTCAAACCCATACATTCATGGGCCTTCTTGTAATATCCTCCTTGATTGGGCCTCCATGTATTGAATTGGGCCTCCATGTCCTCCAAGGTAATGGGCCTCCATGTGGATCTCCAAGTCTTCATGAGGTCTTCACGGCTCCAAGCCTAAACTAAGTCTAACTTATAATGACCCTATTCTATTACATTTTAATTGCGCAAGCAAGAGGCACCAATCAGGCCCATTTAATTACAACCCATAAAAAATAAATAAACCAAAACTACACAGGGCTTAGGGGCAAAATCGACCAATCCACATATTCACTCAAGAACATGCATAAATTCACATAAGGGCATAAATGTAAATTTATCGGCTCCTTTTAATTTCAATTCACAAAAATTATCCAAGTTAATTTAATTTTGAATTAATAATTAATCTCTAAGATTAATTAACTCTTACTTGAGTTCTAAGCAATCTATAATTCTTATCTTGATTAAGTTGGTTAATTAAGATAGTTACAAATCTTCCAAGATTCCTATCTTGTCCAAAACTCTAAGTTTCCCAATTTACCAAATCTCCAAGATTCTCAAGATAATCCTATTTTGATTAGATTAGATAACTAAGGTAGTTCCCAAATCTTCCAAGATTCCTACCTTATCCAAAACTCCAAGTTTCCTAATCTCACAAATCTCCAAGATTTTTCAAACTTTCCAAAATAGGCAGAATTAGAGTCCAACCAAAAATCAGCCACGAAGTGGCCAATCGAAGACTGCCACGTGGACAGCACACGCGCAGCCACGAAGTCCGCGCGTGGGCTGCCGTAGCAGCCGCTGCTGCGCGTGGCAGCGCACGGCAGCGCGCGGCTGCGCGTGACAGCACACGGCAGGCAGCCCGTAGGCTGCTGCTGTGTGTCGCACGCGCCGCCAGCGTGCTGTTCGCACGCTGCCGTGGGCAGCAGCGTGCGGTGGACGCCCAGCCGTGGTGCGCTGCCGCGCACCGCCGCGTGCCACCGCGGTTGGATCCAATTAAAACAATTTTCTTTTTGTTTTTTTTTTTTCTTGATTACTTTGATTTAATTAAAAACAGATCTAATTAAATCCCAATCCAAAAATTTAAAATTAACATGATAAAATTTTGAATCAAAATTTTTCTATTAACTCAAAGTTAATCCGATCTACGTTCTAAAACATGCATAGTAAAAGAACTAGCCACACATAAATCAAACATATGATTTAAAACACAGAATTTGCAAATTCATATATATACAAAGCCAGAGTTGGCTCTGATACCACTGTTGGGATTCGGTAAGATAAACAGCCCTTAGCACAGCGGAAAACAAAAATTTTAAGGACCTCTTACGGAATCTTGTCAGGATACTAAACTGGTTGTATATATATGAATAATAAATGACAAGGATAATTAGATCCAAATTATACCTGTCTCCTAGCAAATCCTGGTAATTAGCAAAGTCGTGCTTTTCTTCCCTCGATAGAAGTCGATCCAAGCTTTGTTGTAGCGCCCCACGTGTTGCGCCTCTACGAGTTGATACACCACAATATCACGAAATATAATATATCCTAATCGGCTAGAACATAGGATATATTAATATCTAGAATTAGAGAACAAGATTGGAACGAGAACGAGATCGAAAAATTCTTCCAAAAGGAAGAAGAGGTTCGGCCGATCACAAGGGAGAGAGGGAGAGAATTTTCTTGACTTGGCTTTTTGGCTCTTGATTAGTGTGTATGAGATATGACCTTAGGTCTCCTACTTATAGGAATCTCATCATCCTAATCCTCCTAGGATTAGGACTCCCAAGTCTTCTAATTCTCCTACATGGGCCATGGCCCTTTTAATTGGAAGACTAAGTCTTCTAATTAATTCATGGCCCATACTTGATATAATTAATTGGATCTTTATTTAATTCCCAATTAAATAGCCCAATTAATTTATTTCTTTCTCATTTAATTAAATTAGACTCTAAGTCTATTTAATTAAATATTCCCATTATTAATTAAATCCAATTTAATTAACTAACTCACAAATTAAATTCCAATTTAATTTCCAGTCTTGATCCAATTCCAATTGGATCACTTTCGCTCCAATTGGGTCGACCCAGTCACCCCAATCGACCCAGTCGATTTAGTTGACTCAGTTGTTCTTCATTTCCTCGCTTTCGCTTCATGTGTATTGTGTATGCCCCCGTAGGTTCACCACATAATTGGCCGTGGGTTGCAATTAAATATTTATTTAATTACTAGAGTATTAAATACTTCTAAATCAATCGAACACTCTGTCGATTGATCATTCCAAAATTAGCACCCCTGCTAATTTGGGAATTCTCCCACACTCCACGATCGATGTCTGGCCACAAGCCCATGGAGCCCAATCACTGGTGAATTAATTCAGTGAACCTTTTAATCATTTACAATTTCCATATACGCTATAATCTCTCCATCGATCGATCTCCCAGTCAATACTTAAGGGCATGGATTTTTCATCAGTTCCCTTTTATTTTGTTTTGACTTTATGCATTCTGATCTCGAAATAATTCTCTTTGACTTAATCTTTATGAGCTACTTTCATAAAGCCGTCAGATACCTTGGCCAAGGATTTTACCAGAATTAATTTCTCACAGAAATCCATAGGAGAATTTCCCAACCTATCAAGTCGGGTTAATGGATCCTTTGTTGATGATATGAACCTGCATACGAGTTCCTCTATACCCAACGTGAATCCACAGAGACTTTCTGGCGATCTCCAGTCGGTCGGAATTCACATCTAAGTATAGACGTTCTCGCACCAGATAAACCCTATCACCTCAAGTGTTTGGGGATCATTCCTCGTATACTGTTGTAAATTGGAATAACTTCAACTCCGATATGCGACTACCGCTTCCATGATGAGTTATTTCCTACTTGGGGTATTCAGTGCACTTGCCATCCCAGCAAGCCACCCACTTATGTGTATCGACTATCCCAGTCATGCTCGTAGACCCCAGCGTCCTCCAGTTCATCGGAGTATACACATTAGTGAGAGTCTAACCGAATCCAACGATGTCCCATCTCGATTGGATTCTACGACTCTTGAATATGTTCTAGATCACGGCCTTGGAGATCAGTCCAAGGGTTGTCCCATAGCCCTGTGATCTAAGGACTTATATCCTTATGCGTAGATAATTATTACATACCATATAATAAAGATGCATTTATTAATCTAAACTGAATAGTTCCTTTATTTATTACAATAAATGGCAGCCATACAGTTGGCTTGCCGGACACTATTCTATCACTTTTGCACCTCAAATATTTTCGCGTACTTGCTAGAACTACTAACCCTCTCTTGTATTCTTGTGAGATTCTCTATTTTCCTTCTCTAATCTTTATCACAAAACAATGGTTGGACCTGAAGGAAGATTCATGAACTACGACTTGTACCACACCACTGGTACAAAGCTCATGAAAGAGTTGATGGAGAAATTCAAAACTGCTACATTGGTAAACATCATGGAAGCACACGAAACTATGGTTTTTACTGAAGATGTTGAGTTTTACAAGAATGTCAAAGTGGACATGGAGAATTTGAAAATAACATCGACTGTAGCGGGAAAGCAAATTTGTATCTCTCCTGCCGTTTTGAGTGAGATTTACGGTTTGACGAATGAAGGAGGGGATGTGACCAATTTGGGGAGACCCAAAGAGGATGAATTTTGGAAGATAGCTGCCAAGAAAAGAGAGAAACTCATTGGGTCATCTAAGAAGAATCAGTTGTTGGATGAGTTTCAAAGAATGGCATATCTGATTGCCAAGATTTTGGAGTGTACCACGAGTGCATTAGATGGCCTACCCAAGAGAAGACTTCACACTATGATTGGAGTCTACTATGGATTGAAGATTAACTGGGCCGTTCATATGTTCATAATTCTTGATGCTAAGAAGACATACTACGTTATTCTACTGAGCCACCTGCTTATGGCTCTTAATTGCGCACCGGGAGCTGGAAAGATCATTCACAGGGCCAAGGAGTTCAAAGTATATGAGCCTGTGAAGACTGAGTCCAAAGTTGAGGCTTCTCCAGAAAAGTTGCAGAAGAAGAGAAAATATGCTGAAGTTAAGTCTGTTGAAAAGCCTACTGCTGAGAAGGCTAAGAAAACTAAGAGGGATGTCGAGGTTGTTCGGACTACTTCAAAACAATATGATGTTCAAACGGTAGTTGACCCTACTGTTCAAGCCAGAACAGACGACACCTATGAAGCTGACAAAGTGATCATTGAGATAGCTAAGGAAATTGATGATATGCCTATTGAAGACTCTCCTGAAAGAACTGAGTTAGAAGAGTTGTCAAGGGAAAATGTTGCTACAAGGACCAGAAGTGCTTTGAAGAATCCTCCCACTGTAGCAAACACTGTTAACAAAAAAGTAACTGCCAGAAAACGTCTGATGTTAAACAGCAAATTAGTTACATTTTCTGAAACAGTTAGAGAAGATCCCCCGTCTGCTGAGAGACCAGTTGAATCAGCAAAGGGATCTGACCCTGTCACTCAACAGAAGAGGTGTCTGAACCTCAAACAATAATGGAGTCTGCTGATCAGACAGAAGAGGTCACAAAGAAAGTTGTTGCCAAGAGGAAAAGAACTGGCAAGGCTAAGATGTTCTCTGCCACCAAAAAGAAGAGAGAAGAAGTTGAGCTTAAGAAGAAGGAAGAGGTTGAACTTAAAGCTGCTCTCGAGGCTAGTAAATCTAAAGCTACAACCATGAAGTTGATTGATACTGAACTAGCAGCAAAAGAAGCTGAGGATCTAGCAAAGGCCCTTGAGGCAAGCAAAGAAGATGCCCATAGACCAAGGAGGAGTGGTGGAATTGTTATTGGAGCTCCCAGGAAGGATGATTTTGTGTTACCTCATCCTAAGCTTGTAAAGAAAAAGAGAAGAGAGATCAAACATGCGCTGGAGATAGTCAAGAGTGACTCTGCTATTTTTGCAAAGTTTGAATCTGAGTTGGAGAGGTATAACACACTGTTGCAGACCAAGAGTACTTTCCTCGCTGAAAAGATTAGATACAATAGATGGAGGGAGTATAGGCTGCACCAATCCAAGGAAGAGATTAATGCCTGGAGAGAGTTCGCTAATGAAGAACGTTGGGTGTTGAATTGGCTACAAACCAGTTCAATTGAAAAGGCCCTGGACTCTGATTTCTTCCACGACAGAATACATGAGTATGTCAAATTTGTTGTCAAGGAAGAATCTACAGCATTAAAGCAACCCATTCCAAAGAAGCCAAGGTGGAATGATGATTTGGGAGAACGGGCTGTTAAGTTAGCCAGATGTGTAACTCTGGATAAGTGGATGGAGAGGTCAAGATACGGACAACGAAGTTCAAGCAATTTGATTCCACTTCCAAGTTTACAACACATTGCCTTTGGTTCTGAGATCAGAAGATATCAAGAATCAGACTACCAGCAACAGACGACATCAACTTTTGTCCCTACATTGTTTACTTTATAGTAAAACTATTGTGTCTACTGATGGTTCTGATTTTGTGCATATTTCATATGAGAAAGCTGATCTATAGGAACCTGCAAAGAACTTGTTGTAGGATCTCAAGCGCTTTACCACTACACCAAAAGCAATTGCTGTTAATGAGGGCGCAACTATTAATCTTTAACCCAAGGTTGATTCCTGTAGGGCACTCCCTACAGTTCACAACGGCAGCGCAGAGCCCCACACTAAGCGGTGGACGGACATGAGGGGCTTCGCAAGAATTCACGTGGATCCTCGGGTCTTCTCCGTGAACCTCGGCAAGTTGGGTTGCCAGACTCCGATGTAGCAATAGCGCCACAGCGAATCCGTAAGGGTGACTGCTGGAACCCCATAAATCCCAACAATCTCCCCCCCAGCAGCACTCGGGCGGATTCGAACCTGCGACCTCGCTCTGATACCAGTTCTAGGATCTCAAGCGCTTTACCACTACACCAAAAGCAATTGCTGTTAATGAGGGCGCAACTATTAATCTTTAACCCAAGGTTGATTCCTGTAGGGCACCCCCTACAGTTCACAACGGCAGCGCAGAGCCCCACACTAAGCGGTGGACGGACATGAGGGGCTTCGCAAGAATTCACGTGGATCCTCGGGTCTCCTCCGTGAACCTCGGCAAGTTGGGTTGCCAGACTCCGATGTAGCAATAGCGCCACAGCGAATCCGTAAGGGTGACTGCTGGAACCCCATAAATCCCAACAGAACTCATCACAGGAAATCATCCTTACTGATACTCCTACCTACAGATTAGTTATCTAAATACCAGGAGAGGTTAGCCATTGAATGGAAACCAGAAGCTGCTCCTGAAGAAAAAGAGACAAATGATGTTCCTCCTTCAAATGAACAAGCAGAAGTTCAGTCTGCTGATTGGGAACTGATGAAGAAGTTTATGGAAGATTTTGTCAGAAAGATTCAGGAAACTCACCAGTCCAATGAAAGCACTTTGAAACCAATGAAAGCACTTTGAAAGAAATGAAGGAACTGGAGGAGAGGAACAAGTCCTATCTGCAAAGATTTGAGGAGATTGCCTTGAGTCTTGTTGAAAAGCAGATAAGTCTGCCGACCTAGCTGATAACACTAGACTGATGATGAGAGTAGAGTTGAATAATATCAAAGATGAAGTCAGCTCAGTAAAGTCTATTGTTGACCAGTTTGCTGATAAGAATCAGAGTGGTTGGGAAGAAATATCCAAAGTTGTTGCTGAATTGATGGAAGCAGAGCAACACAAAACTGAAGCCATGTGTGAAGAATTTTGTGCTGGAGTGAATCAATCATTAGAAGGAATGACTCGTTTAGGTGAAGAAGTCCACACTCTTCTTCATAACATGGATTTCCTATGGAAGCAAGGAGAAAAACTCACTGCCACAATTCTTCAACATGATAAGTTGTTAACTGCAATGGATCAAAATGTCAGAAAGCTGTGTGAAGCCCTGAACATAGCACCTGCTCAAGTTGAAGAACTCAACCCTGCATGATGACAAAAAGGGGGAAGAGTTAGATGATACTAAGGAGGATGCTAGGGCAACTGAAGAAGAGGCTATTGATGATAAAGAGGCTGATAAGTTAGAAGAAACCAAGGATGCGGCAAAAGAAGACAAAGAGATTGCTGCTACTAAGGACTCTACTGAAGAACAACTTGATGCATTCAGGAAGCAAAAGAGGATAGAGGAACTAGCTGTTAAAATTGAGGCTGCTGATAAAGAAGATAAAATCAAATTAGAAAAAGCCAAGAAATTAGCACTGGAATTCTCTAGTGAAGAAGATGAAGAAGAGGAAGAAGACAATGAAGATTAGAATACTCTACTTTTTATCTCACATCTTTTGTAATTTTCTTTCATTTTTGTAATCTGATGTAATTGTAACAATTCAATATCAATAAAAGAAGATTACAGGTTTTTATCCAACTTAATTTCTATCTCAGAAATTTTGTGTGAAGACTTAATTGAAGATAGGTTGCGTACTTAGCTGAAGTAAATAAATTTCAATAAAGACTCAAAAATTCATCAATATCAGGAACCCTAACAATGTCAGAATTACACACAATATATGTGATAATTGAAGAAAACTTATGTGTAGCAATGAATTTTGGGAGATTTCGCAGCAAACCCGGATTTTAGAAAAGTTCGATTTGAGAGGGAGAGTTTGATGAATTGCAGAAAACCGTTCAATCACTCAAAGAAAAAATAAAACAGATCGATTCTGTATTTTAGTTTGAAGAAATCTCTTTTGTTATAAAATATATAATATTAGTGGATGTTCATGATATATTTTGTAACTCCTACATGAAATGTTTTATAACCTCCTATTGAAGAACCAGAAGTAAATAAATTTCAATAAAGACTCAAAAATTCATCAATATCAGGAACCCTAACAATGTCAGAACTACACACACAATATATGTGATAATTGAAGAAAACTTATGTGTAGAAATGAATTTTGGGAGATTTCGCAGCAAACCCGGATTTTAGAAGAGTTCGATTTGAGGGGGAGAGTTTGATGAACTGCAGAAAATCGTTCAATCACTCAAAGAAAAAATAAAACAGATCGATTATGTTTTTTAGTTTGAAGAAATCTCTTTTGTTATAAAATATATAATATTAGTGGATGTTCATGATATATTTTGTAACTCCTACATGAAATGTTTTATAACCTCCTATTGAAGAATATCATAAATGCCACATTTGAAAGGTTTTGTAACGTTTGTATTGAAGGTCATGATGTGACTGTCCATTTAATAGTATCGTAACTCTTGTCTTATTGTATTTTTCCTTAGTCCTATAAATATAGGACATTATCATGTATTGTAGACACCAAAAAAAGAATGAATAATATGATATTCTCTCCCTCTACTCTATATTGCTCTTTATATTCTACTAGTTACTTATATTTGTTGTTCCTTTTAGCTTAGTTTTATAACACATTATCAGCATGAGTATGCTCCATCTTTTGATTCTAAACTAGTTAGTCAGACCAACAAAGAGATGACCAATATGAAAATCTTTTGACAGATTTGTGTGGTACACCGCTGAAAATGAATTCACTCATTCGATAAGAATGCATAAGTAATGCGTAGGAGGTATATATGATTATTTTATTCCATGTTTATTTATACTATTCCAATGTGATTTAATTTATAGTCATATGTCTCATTCATTTTGATGATTCTAACAACTTAAGTTAATATATTTTATTATATAGTTAATGATAATGTGATACATTTGTTAAGGTTAAGAAAGCAAATACAAATACTTATAAGGGAAAATGAAAATGCTTTTACTAGATTAATACTCATGATCTAGCTCCAAGATTTTATATTGTGTTTATGTAATTTACTAAATGAAAAGTATGATTTATCGATCTTGTGTCTAAATGAATGATTAATCATTTTGAAATTTTGTTATATCAAGAACTTGAAGTTCTAACAAATGAAATATATTTTATTAGGCGAGAAGCCTTTGTGATAAATTTGAACTTGAAAAAATTAAGTTTTTTTTTTATGTTAGGCTTGAAAGAAAGTCTATGTGATAAACTCAAATCCCAAAGATTTGAGTATATATTTTTCAATCTAAAATACTATATGTTTGGTGCTTTAAAGATATGACAAATATCACCAAATTTGAATTCGTTGCCATTGCATTTCTGAAAAGTTATATGAAATACATTATTGATGTTGAAATTCATTTGAATGAAAAGAGCCTTGAAAATTTGTTATAAAAATGGGCAAACAAAAAGATAAAGTAAGTGCAATATTTTTCATTAGCCAATTCTTCCTCGAAGGATTGAAATCTTAATATGTTGGAGTAAATGGCCATTTGTCCTAGAAATTTTGGTCGAGCAATATAATCACCAAAATGTTTGATACTCCAAAAGGCTCAATACGGTATGAACGGTGGCACATGAAGTTGTACCATATTAAATATAACCAATATGACCACAAAATGTGTGTGTGATACTGACAAATGTTCACTATGAATATTTGTACCCGAACTTACAATATTTTTAAATTGGTATATGATTATACACCACGATTTTGAGATTGAATCTCAATTGAGATATATAGAGATAAATTATCATATTTTATGATTCTAAAATGTTGTTGAAGAAGTAATACCGAAAGAGAGGTTTTAAGAATACTCTAATTTTTTCAATTAATCTATTTTGTTGTTGAAAAATGAACTCTAAAATCATAACTCACACCACACTAATTGATAAGCATTACCTGAAGTGAATGTGAATGTTGATATAAATTATTTATTCATTTCCAGAAGTAATTGAAAATGATTCATTCCCATAAGTGAATATAATTAACTAAATATTGGACATGGTTTAGTCATGGTCATAATTGATATTAGCATTTCATAAAATGATTGCATTACACCAGTTAAAGTGAAACGAATATAGTGGTAAGCAAGAAAGAAAAAAACAAGTTTGTGTAAATTGATATCACTTGCTAAGGTATGGAGTTTAAGACATTGGTCTTTTACATGTCGTATGCAAATGGACTGTGTGGCTATTTTCTATACACATGTTATGTAAATGAAATTATGTTAATTCATCGATGTAAAAAATATTTTTGGTGATAAACTTGAATCACTTGAAATAACTAATATAATATGGGTGATTTATTTTATTAAGACAAGCGAAACTAATATTGAAAGGAAAAAAAAAGTATGAATATAGGTTTGATGGTAAGTTTATGTTACATTACATTTTATATTTACTTGAATATGTAATATGATTTGTTAAATTCCAATTATCTATTTGGCTTACCATTTTCTCAAGTCTTGTGATGTTTGATTTAAATTGATTAAAAAATGGTAAAACTTATTATTTTCTAAACTTTATTCGCTTTGTTTTATATATTCGATAATAATGTTGATATGAGCATCCTGATTATGCGCGAGCAATTATGTGAGCATCGTAAAAATGAATGGTGAAAATATTTATTTAGTTAACAGTGGTCAACACACACGATTATTTGAGATCGAAAATATTCTCGAACTTGAAATTAGCAAAAGCAAATATTAGTGCAATTTGAGGTACTGTATAGGCTCCAGAAGAGCTGATAAAATATTGTATGGATGAGCAAATATTTTTTTGTGAAAGAGGCTTTGTGCTCTTCAAAATCCAAAATGAATTTGTTTAATATCAACGACATACGTCTTGATGAAAATATTGACGAGTTCCATATGGAAACTATAATTAAGGGGAATATGAATATATATATATACTACATCCAATATTCCATGCCAAAGAAATATTGATGAATAGATCTGTTGCGTTCCAAATACTAGTACGCAAACTACGCAAGTATACGGTCGTTACAAGTAATATAAAACGATAAGTACATACCGAGTATCGAATCCCCACGAATGGGTAAAAGGTGGGAATAAACGAATCAATCGACGACTTATTTCATCTAAGAACGCTTGACACAAAATTATCGAACCCAAATATATGATAAGGGTGATTTTATTTAACTACGAGCGGTAAAGTAAATCTAACTACGAAAGCAAGTAAATTGGGGAGTTAATTATGCGGTAAGGAGGATTCATAAGCAATCAATTAAAGCAGATAAATCATGCGGTTGTTAGGTTAGCTATGCAAACAATCATAGGTTTAGTTGTTGTTTGTGAGTTCTAAATTAGTTAAGTCTCCCTGTCGGTTTCACTTAACTCTACCAATCTACCCAAACTCTCCATCTCCGGATCAATCACAAACACCGTTGTCACTCGATGCTCTCAGAGGGATCAAAGGCGTACCGCTGTCACCCGGGACCTAAGACTAACCCAAATCCCCGAATAAAGAGAATCTAAGTTATTTGATGCATTCACGAACGAACTCATTATACAAACACGGACCACACTAGGTATATGCCTATCCTAGGTAGAAATCCACAAATCGTCACTCGCCTAACCTTCAAAGTCCTATGTCTAGGATGCATTCAAGGTAGAATTAAGTCCGATTACATGATTACGGCAAATCAAAGTACTTAAACAATAATCTACTACAATCATTGGCCAAAAGTGCGATAAAACAATAAATCCAACAATTCAAACATAGCCCAACATCAAAACATAATTAATCAAACGATAACAATGACTCGACAATTAATATATTATGCTCGTGTTGCTACTCAAGGATTCAACGACGTTCGTATGTATCTTCCGAGTTGCATACAAACCTATCGAGTTAAACTAATCCAATTTATGTCTAAGTGGATTAAAATCTAATCGATGCATTAAACTCAAACCTTAAACGAATATGAAACGACATAGGTATATTTCTATCCTAAAATCGAATCACAATCCAAATTCATAATCAAATCCTCAAAATCACTATGTCTAGCAATCAAGAATCAATAAATCTCATCTCAAAGGTTGTCAAACCATAAGATGAACGATAAGGACGGAATCGGATTAACGAACACATATAAGCACCATACTAATCATCAAGACATCATTTAATCAAACAATAACATAAATATATATAAATCCGGAGAATTCAAATCCACAACCTTTGTTCCAAATAGAAAATAACAACATTCATATCCTAATCATAGACAACTAGGAAATAGAAAGATATCACCTAATCGGAATAAAGTCGAGAGATGGATTCTCCTCCCTTTCATCACCACCTAATCACTCCCCAAGGGTGGTGATTAACTCACCCCCTTGGTGGAGTCTTCAAATACAAGAAAAAGAAAGAAAAAGTAAAGAGAGAGTTTATGGAGGCTTGAGAGGAAAAGGGAGGCAAGGTATGTGTGTGTATGAATTGTGAGCTCCTCTTGACCCTCTTAACCTAGAAAACAAGACCAAAAAGTCTCCTAAAGGGTTATGAAATACAAGTGGAGGAAAAGGGGGAAGATACAAAAAGCCCCCTGTTTTTCCCGCAGAAAATAGCTGCTGGAACAGGGGTCTCGCGGCCGCGAGACTGAACCTCGCGGCCGCGAGGAACAGGCCGTAAGTTTTCTGCACTGCCACACTTCCTTCCGAGCAGCATATCTTTTGATTCCGAACTCCGATTGTAGATCCGTAAAGTCCGTAGCGTAGCTAACTCACTCATCTATGAAATATCCAAAATTCAGCTCATTTGGATCATCCATAAAATATATATGTACGTTTTAGTGAGAAGCTATCTACATTCTTCTACGATTTGCTTCGGGTTCTCTTTCCTTTGAAGCTCTTTCTGCGCAAAGGCTTGCATCAACGGCCACCGAGTCTTGATTTGATGGAATTGCATTGAATCATATCCTCTCGGACTTCCCTTTAGCCTTGCTAAATTCTCAAACCTACAAACAGAACAAAAACACGACAAAAAACGACGAAAACAAAAGAAAACACACAAAAGCCCAACAAAGGACCAAAAACGCAAAAGAACACAAAAACAAGCAAAAGCACGCAAAACTCGGATCAAAACAAGATATTTTGGGCTTAAGGAGATAGGTAATAACGACGTTCTCACGGCGTTATCAAGATCCCAGTATTCTTAGCAAAATTGAAATATGCGACCATGACAATGATGGATCAAAATTTATGTTGAACCAGAAGTTCATCGATTCAAATGGCATGATGAACTTGGCTATACAAAGGTAATTATGGTGCGCCGAATGATTATGGGCATCTATTAAAGAACTAGATGATTCTTTACCTATGATTATGTGTGTTGATTGCTCACAAAGTAATTAATTTGTAAGACCATCTCCTATGAAGATTGGTCATGAATCCCAAATATTTTTATGATGGTTTTAATGGGATACATGTGGACTTGTAGATCTACTTTATGGACTATTTTGGTCATGTTAGACGCATTTTTTTTAAATGGTATAATGTATGCTTATTGTCAATGCATGTGGCTTTTGCTGAGATTCTTGCTCAAATTATAAGATTGATGGCAAAGTTGCAACTCGTGTCAGGCTGAAGCCTAATATTTTTCAATTGAATAATGTGGTTGTGCGATTTAAGTTCTAGTTTCTCCACCACTAGAACAAATATGGGTCCATAAAGATGTGTTGGTTGATTTTTATTCCCCGTATGTAATCATATATCTTGAGCGCCTGACGAGGCGGTATGATTAAATCAAGATATGGTGATAATTATTTTGATGAGACAATTTTCCCGCCGTTAGGGGGAGAATTGATGCCGGTTCATGTTGAACGGCGTGAAATTATTTAAAACTAGTACATGAAATGTACAATATTTGTCTCATCTTGACCAAAGCACAAATAATACGAGCAAGATTTGAAAATTGCATTGAAGTCCTTGAAGGATAATATGCTAGCACATTATAACCGCATTTGAAGCGGATAATTACTATTGGTGCAAAAGAGAACCCTCGAAGGAAAAAGATACAAGAGATACATGTTCCTTCTGAGATGAAACTGTTTCAAGAAGCACCACAAAAAATGAAAGTCCTTGAAGACGCACATGAAACAAAACAAATATGTGAAGAGATCTCTTTGAGTTATTTGAAAAATCTAGAAAACTTTGATAAAAAGAGCATTATTATATATAATATTTTTGCTTATAAGGTCGCAATAAAAATTGTAAATCAGGATCTTGAACCGTGATCGGTTGAATGAATATCAACATAAACTAATTGACCAATATAGAAAGATGCGATACCAAATCGTTGTGGACTAGAAGTCCGCACGCCTGAAGTCGTGAAAACCGATCATTTTGAAATCGTATAGTATTTGGACTAGTAGACCACACGCCTGAAGTCGTGAAAATCGATTGAGTACAAATGAGTACTTGTACGAAAACAAAATTGTGGAAGACAAGGTACGACTTGTTGCACAAGGTTTCTCACAAATACTTGTAATTATTATGTTGAGACATATTCCCCCGTGATCGACGTAATCACGTTGCGGTATTTAATTAGCATTGATTCAATTAGTTTTGTAGTCTCTGAAAGACTAGACATGCGTCTAATGGATGTAGTTACCTCATATTTGTAAGGATCACTTGATAGTGACATTTACATGAAAATTCATAAGGGATTTAAGATTCATGTAGCACATAATCAATGTCTCGTGAAATATATTCTATTAAACTGCAATGTTCTTTGAACGGGTTAAAACAATCTGACCGGATGTGATATAATCGGCTCAATGATTACGTTGTAAATAAATGACTCATAGATAATCCAATTTTTCCATGTATTTTTATTAAACGATTTGAAAATAGATTTTCTATCATTGCGGTACACGTGGACGAGTTAAATCTCGTGGGACTCTTGAAAAGCTCACAATGACCGCAAATCATTCGATGAAAGAGTTTGAGATGGAAAATCTTGGAAAATAATGTTTTGTCTCGGCCTGCAGATCTAGCAATTATTAGATGGAATCTTTGTCCATCAATTGACATTTTATATTGATAAAGCTCATCAATTGAGCAGTCTCATGGTTGTTCGATCTTTAGATATACAGAAAAATTATTTTCGTCCTCTAGAGAACCATGAAGAACTGGTAGGTCCTGAAGTACCTTATCTAAGTGCAATTGGAGCCTTAATATATCTTACAAATTGTACAAGGCATGATATAACCTTCTCGGTTAATTTGCTT
The DNA here is from genome assembly GCA_030819805.1 of Penstemon newberryi var. newberryi. Classification (NCBI taxonomy): domain Eukaryota; kingdom Viridiplantae; phylum Streptophyta; class Magnoliopsida; order Lamiales; family Plantaginaceae; genus Penstemon; species Penstemon newberryi. Next base: position 21,146,845 of record JAUALY010000005.1, on the reverse strand, counting down.
GCAAGATATATCTATGCACTAACAATAATACATTAGAATGACGTTGAAGATATATTACACTATTTTCGTGGAACAACTGACATGAGATTAATTTACTCTAAAGACTCCAATCCACAAGTGGTGGGTAATTCATATGCTAGTTATTTTTCTAATCCGCATAAGAGTAGATCTCAAAGTGTGTATGTATTTACTTGTGGTGCTGATGCGATATCATGACAATATGTGAAACAAAACTTAGCAGCCACCTTTTCCAACCACTTTTAAAATTTTAGCATTGTACGAAGCAAGTCGTGAATGTTTATAGATGAGATCTACGACTAATATATATTCAGGAATGATGTGGCTTGCCTTAAGCAATGAATACAACAATATTATTATATGAAGACAATGCTGGTTGTATCAGAGATGACATAAATACATATCACCGAAGTTTTTCTTCATCCACGAGCTTAAAAAAATAGTGATATAGATGTTCAACAAATTCAATCAAGCAACAATTTTGTTAATGTATTCACTGAAGCATTGTCGACTACATCATTTAGAAGGGTGATCCACTAAATTGAAATGCGTAAAGTCATCAACTTGTGGACCTTGTGTCAGCATCAGGGGGAGCGTGCCATCAATAATAAGTAGCACATTGTACTCTTTTTCCTGCGTCCAAGTTTTGTCCCAATGGGTTTTCTTTGTATTGAAGGTCATGATGTGACCATTTAATAGTATTGTAACCCTTGTCTTATTGTATCTTTCTTTAGTCATATAAATATAGGACATTATCATGTATTGTAGACAACAAAAAAAGAATGAATAATATGATATTCTCTCCCTCTACTCTATATACTCTTTACATTCTACTAGTTACTTAAATTTGTTGTTTCTTTTAGCTTAGTTTTATAATATTTTTGTTATTTTGATGAGATTTAGAGAGATTTTGTTAAAGGGCATTTGTGTAATTTCAAATTTCCCTTTTATTTAACTTTTATTTTAGTAGAACTAGTCAAAGAGGTGGCCTTGAACACTAATGTCACGTGTCATATGTTTAGGAGCTTCCTTACATATACTCAAACTCAATGGATTTCTAAATTAAGAGTAGACCTACATTTATACGACGTGAATGTAACTTTAGACCTAGCCATGTTTAGTTTACCTTAATGAGAAGAATCCGGACAGGTTAGAGGTTATTTGGTAATAAATCTGGGCCAATAAACCCGACTCGTTTTACGGGCTCAAAACCTACGATACTGTTGTATAATACTGTGGATTTCAAATTCGAATTATTCAGTATTCAAACTCCAAAACCTCATCATTCATCAATGGCAACTGTTAAACCTTATTAAAACCCTAATTATCTTCACGCCTCTCCTCAGAAAACAAAACTCAGTGATGCAGGGTGGTGGTATTGGTGGTGGAGAACAAAAGCAGAGGTCGTCGTCGAGATTCGATGTGTACCGGAACCCAGCTCTCTCCGCCGCCCTCACTTCCAACTGTCTCCGCCCATCCGTCTCCACTTTTCTCTTCATCCTCTCGCTCTCATCTGCCTCCCTATTCTCTCTCCTCTTCTCTCTCTACAGGTACATATCTCTTCTCCTGTGTGTATCTTCATCGTTATATTTTTTTGTTTCTTAGCTGCTCTATTTATATTAATTATAAGTTAAAGTTAGGGTTCAATTAACTTCCTTTTCATTTAGTCTTTTGTTCAATTATTATTACTGAAAAATGGTCTTTTATTGTTTTCCTGAAACCACAAAGTAATCTGACCAAAATTGACGCACGGTGGCCTTATCTTGTGCCGTGTGATGATGATAGCTAATGTAGTGCTGTTTGTTTGATTTACACGCATTTTAGAAATGTGTCATTGCTATTAGAGGAATAAAGACATTGATCGCAATTGTGTTTGAAATTTGTTTGAATTTCTGAACAAAAAAAATGAGTTTGACTCTATTTAAGTTCACAATGAGCCTATCTCAGATGAGCTCAATTGAGTAGCTTGATCGCTTTCAAATAGTTTCACTGTATCTTGCTTTCTGGTTTGAGCTTGATTCATGTTTAAATAAGAAAGTAAGTGCGATTAAACTTAGTTAAACAGTATCTCAAGCCGAGTTTTTAGTGACTCGATTTTGTTTTCATCCTAATTATAATCTCAATGTTTGGAAAAATATATCTCGAGGGGTATGTGATTTGAGGTATGACATGAGTGTATTAAGGAATAACATTGAAACCAAAGAGCTAATCTGAATCTGATTTATGTAGGGAAGACGGAGTTGTTTCTTGTTTTGGACTCGGATATGTCTCTCATGATATTGCTCGTAAGTGATACTTAAAATTTCTGTAATAGATGGTTCAGTGGCTATTACTCTAATGTTTTCTAACTTGTGCTATCTTGTTGATATGTCAGGTCTACTTTCCAAGACGATACAAACCATTGCAAGTTTCTTTTTGCTTGGAACTTTACTTGCTCTGTTCAAGGCCGTCTCACAGTGGAGAGCAAGAAACATTGGCGATGTAACAATTGTATCACCTTCCAATGGAACAAAGGAGCGAACACACCTAACCAATAGACAACTGGGTCTTCTAGGGTTAAGGCCTAAAGTTAAGGTGGATTTAAAAGAGTCTCCAAAGAAACCTCTTAAAGCAAAAATTAGCTCAACTTCTCCATCAAATGTCCTTGTCCCCCTTCATCAGACATTGACAAGTTCCAATCAATCATCTAGAATGAGTGGTGGTAAATCAAGCACCAGTGGCGGAAAGCTAAATACCTTCACCACACCTTCCAAATCACCAGCTTCCCCCTCTATGTATCTTGTCCCCACAGCCTTTACACGATCACCAGCCTCGGCTCAGTCACCATCCCTGCAGACTTCTCCAGGTTCTGATCAGTTTATAGCAACCCCTTGGTCAAGCAAGCGACCTGCTTTTCATAGAGAGATAGCCACCGAAGATGAGCTTGAATTTTTTTTGGCTGATGTAGATGAGAAAATATCCGAAACAGTAGGTAAATTGGCAACTCCACCCTCTAGCTTAAGTGTATTTGGTGTGGCCAGTCCCAACACCATTACTAGTTCAGTTAATACTTCAGGAACTACAAGAAGTACACCTTTAAGGCCTGTTAGGATGTCCCCTGGTTACCAGAAGTTCAACACTCCCCCCAAAAAAGGGGAGGGAGATCTTCCTCCACCTATGTCCATTGAAGAATCAATCGATGCTTTTGAAAGGTTAGGCATTTATCCACATATTGAGCAGTGGCGGGATTGTCTTAGGCAGTGGTTTTCTGCTGTTTTGCTTAATCCTCTTCTTAGTAAGATTGAGACCAGCCACATAAAGGTGAGGGTTTTAATTGCATTTTTAATACGTATGTAGAGTTGACTTATTAACATTACTTCTTGACATAGCATATATATGGCCGTCACAACCCTAGAAACATCACTCTAGCAAGGATTTAGTAGTTACGCCTTTCCACTATATGTCAATGTAGACAAAAGAAAATCAGTTATGGAAACTGCATAATTTTGATAGTGGGCATACAAAGTTAGAGTCAATGACTGAGAACTTAAATCTTAAAAAAGCAAAGGCCGCCAGTTATAAAGTGTCCAATAGGTAGGTTGTTGCCACCTTTTATCTTAATGATTATTTCGCTGTTGCTAGAATCAAGAGGATTTTCATAATATAGAATGGAGCTATATAGTCATGTTTCAATTGTAAAATGGCTGTGTTTTTTTATGATAAAGATGAAATAAATACAGCGCTAATGATGTTGGTGTTTATATGCAATTCATTTAAATACCCTCCATAGTATACTTTAAATTTAGCCTTTGCAGAGCTTACTCATTCACTTGCGAAAATTACCACTTTTGTTTCGAACCTCTCTTCATTGAAGAACACTTTGGCTTGTTAACACTTCCTCTAATAGAGTGAAAGATTGGTATTCAAAGCATTCTTAACATGGAACAAAAACATTTTTATCTTACTTCATATCGTTTCTTGCAACATTGGGTCATCTCATGTCAATGTTTTCATTTGCCTATAGTTTCCAAATTAAATTAGATTTTTTTTGCCTCAAAGTAGAATGCATTTGGATGCCTAATTATTTAAGTGAACTTATTGTTGAATTTAGATGATACAGACAGTCCTACAAAACATATATTAGAGAATTGCAATGAGCTTTAAGTTGTCATGGCAGATCTTATTATACTATTAGTAGTATATATCTTAGTTTGCATACATATCCTACTTGATCATTTATATCATCCGTCTTGCAGGTTATGGAAGCAGCTGCGAAACTTAATATCACTGTTACAATCAGTCAAATTGGAAGCGATACCCCAAGTACACCTAATACTAATTTATCTCCAATTGAGAGGACTAATGAATGGAATCCGGCATTGGCAGTTGATGAAGATGGACTTCTTCACCAGCTACGTGCTAGTCTTGTCCAAGCTCTAGATGCTGGTATGCATAAGTGTTTTCATCACAATTATAGCTCTTGTATAAATTTGGCAATTTGGGAAGAAATTTATTACCCTTCATTGACTTGTAGCAAAGTTGCCTACGAGCAACTTTCAGCAATCCCCTCAGCATGCAGCCTTTGTCCCTGTTTTACAGGAGTGTATTGATGTCATTACCGAACATCAGAAACTCCATGCCCTGATGAAGGGAGAATGGGGTAAAGGTATACTTCCACAAAGTAGTTTCCGAGCAGATTATACTGTACAAAGGATTCGCTGTAAGTGTATCTCCTAGTTATTCCAGAAGTATGGTAATTGATGACAATTTACAGATCTTGTTCCTATTTATGCCTATTGAATGTAATTGTCTTGTCAAACAATTTACAGATCTCTCTGAAGGAACCTGTGTAAAGAACTATGAGCATCTAGGAAATGGAGAGGTCTATGACAAAGCAAATAAGAAATGGAGTCTTGAGCTTCCCAGTGATTCTCATTTACTTGTATATCTGTTTTGTGCTTTCCTGGAACACCCGAAGTGGATGCTGCATATGGATCCGACAACTTATGCTGGGGCCCAGTCGAGCAAGAATCCATTGTTCTTGGGTTTTCTACCTCCTAAAGAAAGGTTTCCGGAGAAGTATATAGCTATTTTATCTGGTGTCCCCTCTGTTCTGCATCCTGGCTCTTGTATTTTGGCTTTTGGGAAGCAAAGTCCCCCAGTATTTGCCTTATATTGGGACAAAAAGCCTCAATTTTCTCTCCAGGCAAGTTATAGAATCTAAATTGCATTGCACTGCTGAATTTTCAGAGAGAAATACATTCATTTGCTAGTTCCATTCATATGGATTTCATTATAAATAACCCATCCATAATTTTTCATTTCAGGGAAGAACAGCATTATGGGATTCAATCTTGCTTTTGTGCAACAAAATAAAGTGCAGTTATGGTGGTATTATTAGAGGCATGCATCTTGGTTCATCAGCCTTGAGCATTCTTCAAGTGATTGAACTAGATGAATCTGACGACTGAGAAGGTAACATTACATTACTTTTGAATTTTGATCTATTCTTTCTTGTAAGCTGCTATCATCCACACCTTCATGCTCTTCTCATGCAGCCTTTTTCCTATCAGCAGATCATCTTCGCTCACTATCTCGTATTTATCAGTAACTAATAAATATTTCTTGATGACGTAAATATGATGGAAATGGAGGTGTTCCTAGAACACATTGTTGTGATGGAGTGGGCTTTAGCTAACCAACACTTTTGACAAATGTTTGTTATTTACTTCACTAATTTTTTTTATTTTTTTATTTTTTTATTTTCTAGATGCAGATCTCAGTTGTACAAATGGATGTTCTTTAAAATTGAGATACACAGTTGGATTATAGGTAATTTATTTTGGATGAATTTTAAGATTTCTCACAAATTAGGGAATTTTATTGCATTTGAATATGCCCTTGAATATTTTGACCAAAGGTTTACAGCGAAGATTCGATTTTGCGAGAAAACGTGTGTTCTGCTGTTTTGTCAAGTACCTTTTGTTAGGCGTGAAATAATCAAGGTCTAGAATTTTAAATTAAGGTAAATATTGAGATGGATTTTTAGACCTCTTGGGGCCTTTAATCTCAAAATTGTGAAATATTTGTCTACCATATAAACGTGGGCTGATCTAGATTCAACTCCACTTATGTCGGGTTGAATTCGGAATGAGTTCGAATTTGTCCATCTAATCATGTTCAAACTTGGTAGGATCAAATCTACTAAAATCTTCATTTTCAAAATTGTAATTAATTTTCTTTGGACATGTTATGCGTCATTGTATTACTCTGAAAAATAGTTAAGTTGATACATAATCTATCAAAAGCAATACGTGCATGTAAATGAGTACATAGTTGAATTAGTGGTTAAACATTACTAATAGTACAAACTTATGAAATAAAATATTCAATATAATTTTATTTATTTATTATTGAATTCAAATCTTTAATATTCCCTCCATATATTTTGAATTACTAATCTTCCTAACGGATTAAATCTCTAATTTAATAAAAATCTAATAAATTAGGTATACTTCAAGTCGAATTGGGATTGAAATACACTGCATTGACAAGTTTGTGTGCACTTGAAAAAAGCACTCCAAAAGGAGTTGGATTCATTGTACCTTGTAGTAGTGGTGGGCAAATGGGACTGGGTTTCGGCTATCCGTCTCGTTTCGAGTGGGTTTTATCAATTAACGGAATAAAATATTTTTCAATTTTGGGACAACGAAAAACCTGGTAAAAAAAAATCAGGATGAGTTTCGGGTGTTGACCTCTACCCGATTGGGAAACCCATTCGATAACATGGAGTAATATTTGGAAAAAATGTACACATAAATGACCTAATATAATAGCAACTAAAATTTAAAACTTAAAAGCCTTTCTTCAATTCCCTAGTCTCCCTTTAGTCTTCTACCCTAAAGTTCCCAACTCAATTTCAGAACCCTCTTTCTCCGTGTGTTTATGATTATTTAATTTGGTTGGGATGATTTGATGTGGCTGTAAACTTGAATGTTTTTTCATTGTTTGGCCAGTATATTGAAGCTTGGCAATATGAAATGGCATTCATTGTGTAATGCATTTGTCAGAGACCCAATTGGCCAATTGTGACATTTTTTGGGTAAAAACCTATTTCACAATTACGGAGTGTTACAAACAGATTTTGGCAAAAACAAATCTAAACTATTTTTTGCCTTCCCGGGAAACCAGATCCTATCCCTATATCCTGGGACTTGATCAGGTACCCAAAACTCATAGGATCCTGGTTGATCTGACAGGTTTTGGGTAGTAAATTTTAAATCCCGAAACCCATTATCCGGTCCCGATCCCACTCCTCCATGTAGGCATTTCTTCCTGGCCAAGGCTTTGCCCCACCACTGCCTAAGAATCTGTACACATTTAATTTGGGGTTATAAATATGTATCCTCGTTTACGTTTTGTTTAATCTAATTTTATTATTCCAAGAAATGAAAAATAACATAAATAACTTCGATTCTTATGACTGGTAACATCCAATTTACAAACAAAATTCTTCTGTAAACCTAAATGTGGCTCTAAACCATTATACACTTAGGAAGTTATAAACCATCATACATAGGATTATTGGCAGTATATAATTGCTAATTTAAGTTTATAATAATTATATAAAAAAATTACTGCATACATATACAGTGTATTCTCAGTACGATTCAAGAGCACAAGGGACAGATCATGTTTCCTACTCTAAAGCCTTCTCCTCTACAACTTAGAAGCAAAATTAATTTAACTTCTTCTTTTCCCAAATAATGCTACCGTCAAATGTACAGTTTAGCAGGTCGCCAAGAAATACAGAGGAAACTGTGAATGCCAACACAACTTGGTTAGGAAAATAAAACATACCAAACAGTCCTCCTATGAGGAGAGTAAAAATAGAAGAAAGAGAGAGTTGATAGCTCACCAATTTGGATTGAAGGTTATCAGACCCCCACTCACTGTTGTCTCCTTGAGATGATATGAGAAAATTTCCTCCAGATATGATAGATAGATAGATGGATAGATACAGATAGATAGACAGTCCCTACTCTGAGGAGTCTGAATCAATTGACAGATATAATCTTGGTCTTACAGAACGCCGTTGTCGGGGAAATGAAAATGGACTATCTGATCTTTCCCTACTTGTCTTACCAGACCTATTGTCGTTCATACCAAGCAACAAAGATGCTGCCAATAATTAACAAATTCAAAAAGGAAAAAAAAAAGAAAAAAAGGTTAAACAACAAAGAGGTAGTAATCTGACATTCTTGTTTTGAACTACTTCACATGACATATGTGACCTATTGTCGTTCATACCAAGCAACAAAGATGCTGCCAATAATTAACAAATTCAAAAAGGAAAAAAAAAAGAAAAAAAGGTTAAACAACAAAGAGGTAGTAATCTGACATTCTTGTTTTGAACTACTTCACATGACATATGTCGTACCCTTTGTTTCATTATGAATCATATGCATGTATAACAACTCATATTGCTAAAGCTGGTCTAATTTTCTGATGACTAGTAAAAGAAAGGGTGATTTACACTCGAACCCCGTGAGATTTATCGTAATTAAAGAAAACCCCCTGTGGTTCCAAAAATTTCAAGGACACCGCTTACAGGGGTTTTTTTGTAAACATTTTCAGAAGTTGTAAGGGGTGTTTTGGTACATAGTCTAAACTAGAGGGGGTCTCCTTGTAATTTCTAAAACGTCAGGGGTTCTTTTGAAGACGACTAAACCTCAGGGAGTCCGCTCGTAAATCACCCAAAAAGGAATAGCATGTAATTAAGAACAGAGAGAACAACAAACTACTGAGAGAGAGAGAGAGAGAGAGAGAGAGAGAGAGAGAGAGAGAGCACATACCGGTGTCTGCTAATGAACTCAGGGGACCATCCTTTGGTTGTGGTTGTAGCTGCTGTCCTGAACTCAAACCATTTACTGTAGGTTCAACCTGACCCACTCCACCACCATCCCCCAGCCTAAGAGAAATCCAATCCTCAGTACGAATGCCATTTGAAACATCTGGCTGGTCTCTCAAATCAGACTGTGCTGCTGATGCAACAGATGGCCTTGTAGGGAGAAATATTTGAAGCGAAGGATCATTGCCTAATGCCAAAGGATTATCTACTAAGCCATCATTAATGTTAGAAAGTTGAGCAGTAGACTCATCAGGGACAAGTGAAGCAGATTCCATTGCCGCAGTCTCTGCAGTGGTCAGTTTATAGCCATTTACAGACGAACCATGTTGTTGCTGCTGCTGCATGTCAACCATGGCATCTGATATGTCTGCATCAGAACCAAACAACTGGAAACCAGGCCCTCCTTGGCTACCGGAAGGCAACGACCACATATTAATCCCAAAGTCATCATCATTTGTGCCATAAAGACCCAGGGATGAACTTCCACCATTACCAAGAGCAGGATTTTCATAATATGAATCGAGAATTCCGGGCTGTGGTGCTGCAGGAAAGGAAACTCCAACGTCTGGTCCAGCATCCTTGTAAGCAGCTCCAGGTGACATTAGTGCTTCAATTTCATCATCTGAATCACTGAGAACAATCACTTCTGTAGTCCCAGCTGGTGCGGAGGTAATATGATCGTTAAATCCATGTGTTGTGTCAATATTCAGGGAAATGGATTCATACTCAATACCATTAACTGTAGAAAAATCAATGTTTCCTCCACCATCCTGGTTAATACTAGCATCTTCACAATCTCTACCACTGCCAGTGGCACTGCTACTCATAGGAATAATACTCTGACCATTGTTTCCAAAAGTTTCTTCTAATCTATTTGCAGCTGAGATACCCTGCACATCATCAGGTTTGTTAAATACCCAGCAACCATTTCGGTTCTTTTTTATTCCTAGTTTTAGACCAGCATGACTATCAGAACAAATTTCCTGTTTGACTGGTTTAAGTTCTAGTTTCGGTTTTGATTCTGCAACTGTAGATGCACAGATGGTACCATCAGGCAAATGCCATAGTGCAAGCTCCCCAAGACCCCTATGATCACCCTCTGACTTAGCACGCCAAGAGCCGTCAGGCTTCACCTCAATCTCTGCTACGTCTTCTCCACAATTCCGCAGCTGTGAAACATAATTCAAAAAGTTAACATGCACACCGGATTAACGCGGCCTTAAGTCATTAATTTAGACAATACCTTAGATGTGATTTGATTGAAATACGGATCTATGATTATTTTCTCCAAAGAGTAGTTCTTCAGACAAATAGGGCATTGCCACTGCATCCACAATCAACAGACAAAAAATAAAATTACAAAGCCTCACAATAATGAATTCCGTGATATGGGAGCAACAAAAGTTCTCTGAATTAATAGGATGAATCTTCTTTTTCTTGAGAAATCATATAATATTTCATTCACAATAAGAATTGAGATTTAAGGAGTAAAATTATCTTGAAGATAAAAGCAAGAACAATTGATCGCAACATAATTTACTTGCCTTCCTAGATCGCTGATTCATTTCCACAAACACTTCAAGATCAAAACAGCCCATGTGTGCACAAGGCTTAAATCTTCCAGCAACCTTCATTCTTAAACCACTCATCTGAAGCATGCATAAGAATATAGATAACATCAGTATTTTTCATTCTTAAAACACTTCAAGACACATTATTTTTAAAAAGCATATCAAAATGATTAATCACACAGAAGCTAAAAGATTTCTGATGGAATTCCTGGGTGTACCAATAATCAAAGATAAATACACAGTGAACAAACAGAGAATATTTCAGACAACTTAACCACAAAAACAACGCCAATATCTCAACAAAGAAACAGGGGGGAAAAACCCAATAGTCAGTCTCTTTGCTCGAAAATTGCCGTGACTAGCTCTAGCTACATCCACATAATCAAGGAGAATGCATACAGATTCTAAATCAGAATGTGACCAAATAATTTTAGTTAACCAAGTATCTATCACATCCACATCCTTTAAGGCATGCTTTTTAGGTCACATAAAAAATGTGAGAACACCTGTGCTTAAGGTAGTTTTGCAGAGGGATACAGTGGTAAATGAATATTTGTCTCAAGAAATCATTATTTATATTGTTGGAAATTACTATTGGTTAAAATGAGTTGAAAGAAATTGTGCAGGTAAAAGAAACTACTCACCAGAAGGAACTTTTAGGCAACAGAGTAACAGGAGCAGTAATAGACAAACAATAAGTGGTTAAAAAGTAAAGGGTGGCTTTTTCTTTTTCCTTTTTTTTGTTTTTTGGGCGGGTGGGTGGGGTTGGGGGGGGAGGTGTTTCAGGCTTCACGCCACTAGCATGTCAACCAAAGATTTCCTTTTAAATAAAAGCATACTTGAGGTTATCTGTAGAGCCAGGACAGAGTCACTAAGGGCATAAATTGTTCTTAAACAAGATCTTAAAGCTCAACTTATATTGGACAATAGTGTTCCTGTTCATGTCAAACCCAATGCACTGAAATCCTAAAACCATATAATACAGAAACATACATGCATTCATAAATTACAAACACATTACAAGATTACTTGTGCGACAAAAAGATGCATTGGAAGCAAATATTAGCAAAGATAACATAAATGCATTGAGTGCAGACTTGACAGCTTAGCTAATAAGCATATATTAACATAACATACAGCATCACACACGTTCACATTTGTTCAGTTCTGTCTACTTTACTTCAAAGTATGCCCAAGAGTTACACAAAACAAAAATTAAGCTAACTACTTACAGGACAACGAAGATTGACAGGAATGGAATCAGCAACAACTTCAATATCACTGTCACTATCAGCATTTTCTGTGGCAGCCCCACCACCAACACATCTACGGACACGAGACAGAGCATCCTCAAAAGGCTCCCCTTCAGCCTCTTTTGGGATCATGTTAAGAACCTAACAATAAAAATGGCCAAGTACCATCAGGTTTGTGACAATTACAAAATTGACAAAAGTGTGGAAGTACAAAAAATTCTACATATTTTTTACCTCAAAGTACAATAAAGACAACCTCATAGGGGCAAAACAAGGACAAAATCATATAAGCAGAATGCAATCATACAGGTGAATATTCAAAGACAAAGGAAAATAAGAACCATAATAAAGAAAACAACACAAGACTAACTGTACTGTAGAGGTTCAAAACTGTGATAAATTTAAATAATCAAAATTCAAAAGGAAAAATGTGCTGATAACTCTTTCAAAATGACATGATAAGGGCAATATCCATGAAAGGATGAAGAGGAATTACAAGAAAGCCTAGTGGCCACCAGAAACTTCTGAATAATCTGAAGAGGCACATATTACACTTAAGATAATGAATCAAAAAACCCATGTTAACAAAGCAAATAGAAGAATTTCAATATAAAGAATGTAGGAAGATCAGTTCACCTGGTGTAAAGTACGTCGTTTTACAATTCTAACTCCCACACAGAATATGCGAACATCACATCCTGTTAAGGAAAGTTTATTAATTCCGTCTCTGGTGCATGGTGTAATCTGACAAAACAACAATACATTTACTAAGAAAATTTTCAAAAATCAACCATTGAAAGTCCAATGAAAATTAAACCAGTAAAGTAGTTGTTAAAACCCCTGCTCCCCACAGCCCAACAGAGAAATCCCAGATGGGCAGAAATATCAAATAAAGAATGAATGTAAAATCAACCACCAAGGAAAAAACAACAATATTGTGGATAAATTATCATATGTATTGAGGATAACAACAGAAACCCACCGCCTCGATCTCTCAGTAAAGTAGTTGTTAAAACCCCTGCTCCCCACAGCCCAACAGAGAAATCCCAGATGGGCAGAAATATCAAATAAAGAATGAATGTAAAATCAACCACCAAGGAAAAAACAACAATATTGTGGATAAATTATCATATGTATTGAGGATAACAACAGAAACCCACCGCCTCGATCTCATATTGTCGAACGTACACACCGTTCCAGATGAATCATAAACAATCATACCAAAGATAGTCCTTCGGTTTCGGAGGTAACCTTTAACATAGCAAACTAGACAAAGTGGATCCATATAGTCAAAACCATGAAAAGCATGTGCAATCAATTTGCGATGAAATTGTGAACTTGTGCAGTCAAAATATTCAATAGAAATTTACCGCAAAACGATGCCTTACTAAGCGGCAAAATGTGGAGGAGATATTTAACATTTTAATTTTTTGTTGACAATAATGAGATAGGAATGCTGAGGTTTCGACAAATCAAGAAATAGATAAGATGACAAATCATAATAAAATCAAGCTTCCCCCAATAAACCAAACAAAACTAACAGATGGAGATCACAAGACAACTAATACACACAATTGATTGTTTGATAAACAATTAAAAAGATGTTAATACAGAAAGAGAAAACTCACAACAGGTCCATCATCTCTACCATTCGCTCCCAGCAGCTGAGAGCCAGGTCTGTTTATTGCCCTCACTGGTACACCTGTTGAAGCCAAAAATATTTTCTAAATAGCAGTAAGAAAGGATAGTAAAAGATTAGCATAAATAAGAGCACCATCATTTACATGAAAAATAAAAGAAAAGAAAAGGGGAAATATATGACTGATAAAATTTTGAAAATGCGTAACCTCAAGCGATACAGTAGATAAAACTAATAGATACACGAGTAACCAAGCAAAAGAAACGTTGTATATCCTGATTTTACATATAGTTAAACAGACAATACATGTTTTGGTATAGAAAGAAATTTGCACTAGCATAAAGAGTCGATCTACATGTACAGATCAAAATAAAATTTTACATAGGAAACCTGTTACTGTTGAAGAATAAATTCAGCTTTCTATTTCAAACAAACCCAGTGTCATACAAGTGAGAATCTCAGAGGATAGCAATACCATTGACCTGTAGATCGGCATATTGTGGCCACTGCATCCTGAATGTCACCTTGTCATTAAGAAGCATGCACCATGCCTAGTCATCATAAAACAGCCGTCATATATTCAAACATTTGGCACTTTTTATACATACAGAATTTAATTGTTACAATTAGGCAGTATCCTGACCAACCTGAACATCATATTCTTGTTTTGACAACAAGTCCTTGTCGGCCCTTGTGAGTTGAAATGTTTTCTCAATGCTTTGACCAGGATTAGAGCTAGAAATTCCACGGATGAATCTCAGATGCAGCAAGTACGATAATATTTGATAAAAAAAATATTAACGAACAGAGGAAAGCTCATCGACAAACAAATAGCAAAGAGACATGATAGAGTACGCAAATAATTTGGAAAAGATCAAATCCAAGAGAGTAGCTACCCCCTTGCCAATAAATAATTTCTGGAAACACAACAGTCACAAAATAGAAAGCTAGATGCAATAGTACTTGAGAAAAATAAATTAAAAGGTAAGGGGTATACATAGAAGGCAAATTTTGAAAAATTAACAAATAGAAGATTCAAGTAAAATAGAAGACTAGCATCACACATTGTACAATCCATGTTAAAAACTAAAGTAGAACAGAGATATTGAGATGCTAAAAGAAAAAGAGTACAGTAGCCCAACCCACATTCTAAAACTAATGATAAACCAGTCAGGACTGGCGGCAACAAACTATTCATAACATTTTGCTTCTGCAAGTCGCATTCAATATATGAAATAAATCAAATGGTTGTCATAACTACATACCCATCTGTAGGAACATTTGTGATATTCATCTTCACAGGATAAAGAGGATGAGCAACAGTCACCCAGAAGCTGCATATTCAAAGGTACAAAGAACTATCATCAGGCATCTAAAAGCATTTCTGAATTGAATGCAAGCAAAAATAGACACTAAATGTAGATTTAACACCATAAGGCACTATAGGGGCCATTACCTTTATAAGTTATTTCACATAGATAAACTAATTCATGAAACTGGCAGAAGAAAGCATATTCAATATCCTTGCCAATCAATTTGATATTCATTAGATCAAGCATCCAACATAGATCCGGGCTCTTGAGAGTATTATTTTTACAGAATAACTATGCGATGCATTTCAAAATTTCTTGCACATATTCTTCCTAATAAAATGTAGCCTTTCTTGTTTAGTAACAGTATTTAATATTTTAATATAGTAACTCACTCCGTCCAATAGTTTTGCTCCATTTGATTTGATACAATTTTTAGAGAAAAGTTGATGTTTGGGTTGACGGTATTATAGTAATTAAAGTGTTCTTATCTTATTGTATAGTTATGGTATTCAATACAACAATAACTTATTCCCCTGCATTTTCTCCACAAATGCAATGGTAAAACAGGTATAGTGAATTAGTGAAGTCCTAGCAGCCATCACTGCGGCCACTGTTGTCCAGCCATCCACCAGAACAACGCTGTAACTTTTTGTTGTCACCTCTGTTCTGTTTCCAGATTCACAAATGATCATCCTCGTTTCTCCACTTAGATCAATCTATCCACCATCTTCACTTGTGGCACCGTCTCCATGGCTCCTTTATTCTGTAGACCTATTGTCGCTTTGTTCCTGGTCTCTTTTGAATTCTATGATTTCTAATTGGATAGAAAATAAGGTTAAAAAAATGGGCCATATCATTAACAGGTGGCCTAGTTGAGTTATTTGAGTACATTAATCCAATCTTAAGTCCAGAACTCCAGCCCATTGTTTGACCCTTTAAACAGTTTGTCAATCGTGTAACCGAGTCAGTCAAAAGTTTGATCAGTGGGTGGTTTTGTGCATTATGTTCTTGGGATTGATGTGTTAAGAGCAACTCGTAGGTTTGTTTGTAGGGAAAGTAACGAGTATTAATGTATCTCTTGGTTCCGGTGTTATGTCGTTCAACTCATAATTTCTCGTATTTTCATCTTAGTTGATATCGTTTTAGAGTTCGATACTACTTGTTTGATTGAATATCTTTTGTATTTGCAACACCTCAGAGAATACAGTATGTTATAAATTATAACTTGAGGGAGAGTGTTAAGGTTAAGGGTATTTTGGTCATTAAAGTGTCTTTTATCTTATTGTATAAATACCTTTCTAAGGTAATGATATTAAATACAATACATTCTCTCCTTTCACAACAGTTGCGATAATGTTACTTTTAAGTGGCTTTACATATTCCCTAAAAAATGGTGGTTAGGAATTGGGAGCCACATAAGCTCCATTAGTGTATGTGTAGTTTCAATGGAAAATATTGAGAGAGAGTACGAAAAAGTTCCCTATGATATATGAAAATCCTTGCTCAAAGCCTATGCCCTCTAGAATACTAAGTGAGACTGTAACTACAAGCTAGGCTTGCTATAATTTTAAATTATGAAATACCATAGTCCTCCAAGAAAAGAATCTAAAGACTACTTGTAGAAGTGGAGATATGAAAAGTCTCCTCACATCCAAAGCTAAAAAAGAAAGTGTAATTTGTCAATAAACTAAACAAAAAAGTTACTATTAAATGAGATAAATTGATGAAAGAAAACAAAGTAGAGCAGCAACAAACCCCAAAAAGAAGTATCAGCTTTCAATGCACAAGAAAAAATTAAAAGTGCATCAACAGGTCATTTTGATGTCTATATGTTGATGATATGAACAAAGTGAGAAGGAACATAGCCACTTACGGGTCAGCCCGACTCAGTCTACAAATTTCACAGTAAAAAATATCTGGAGGATTTGGTGGAGCACCCTCCACCGGTTTCTCGGGAATTATCACACATTTTATATGTTGCCAAACATTACACCTAGAATCTTCACACTGCAATAATGAAGCATACAAAAATGTCATACAAGAAATATAGTTTTAAATGTGAAATCATTATGGCCACAATGATAAAAACAACATGAACATGAAAAAGAAGTCTAAGGAGTTGCATGAATATCCACATGCTCTGGACTCCCAACAGGTAAATGTACATGTACCTTGATCATGGAATCAGTTGGTAATGAACTTCCACAGAGGCAGCGTATCTTTTCCACTTGATAAGAATCCTCAGTTTCTTCTTTGAGTTTTACTGCTGTACTGTCTGAGACGCCTTGTGATTTTGATGCCGATTCAGCTGCACCTGAAACCTGCATTTTTCTGAAAAATAGCAGGAAGAAGAAATTGCATAAGATCATCCAGTTAAGTACAGAAGAGTACTTGTCCCATTCTCCACAGATTTGCAGTTCTCACTCTTGAGCTTTATTTTCGACATTTTTCATTCACCTGATTGTCTTTTAGAGTGTTCTCTTTCAAAATATTTTCTAATTTTGATCAAAGGTAGAAAGTTGGTGAGTGAAATTCTGTGACATCTCATACTGGACTCTAAAATTTGGACATGCAAATGTAATAATTTTTAACCATGGCTTCACTTTGCACTTAACAAATGAACATATTCATGATAAAAATGTAGAACTATAAAGCTCCCTGAGAATATATTTTAGCATAGTACATGTATCAAAACAGGAAAGAGAACCTGTAAGTATCATCAACTAGCTTTGCCACTTCCTCCTTCCCAACAGCATTTTTCTTTGCCCACATTCCTGAAACTGCGAACACGATACTAAGTTACATCTATACATGGCAGTCAAATTAAACCTGCAGGATATGTGGTGCATGACACAATCAAAGTCAACACTCCCCTCATAGTTCAGTCACAAGTGTGAAATGATGCTGTTTGTGAGTTTTTCAGTAAATGGATCTTTAGTTTACTCCCATGACCCAAACAGTGTGTCTAAATACAAAAGCAAAGTGTGTCTAACAAGTAGATATGAAATGGTGAAAAAAACTATTCTTTTGTAAGCTAAAGTTACAACGGAAAGGGCAATGTCATTTACCCCGCTCATCTGAGAGAATAGCCAGTATCCGATCAACAAGGTCCTGTGCATAGTCAATGTAGATAAACCATTAGTTACCTTATTATCCTGTGTGACAAGGTAGCAGGAAGGAACACACAAAAAATGGGGGAAAAAGGTAACACTGATTATGTTAACAAAACCCATTAATTAGGCTGCAATCTTGAGTAATCTGAAGCTCACATAATTTACATTCAAAAGCTAAATATGGAACCAACAATTACAGAAAGAGCTCTGATCCAAATTTCAGATCACAATTTAAGGAGCAAATCACTATATATGTTGCTTAAATAACTGCACAAGACCAGATTACATAGACCTCCATCTATAACCAACGAAGTGTGGGGCAAGCAAATTAGAAAAAAAAAAGAAATGTACATATAATAGATTCTAAACTATAAAATGTGGTTCTGAATTCAATCTCACCGTCTCTTCAAGCCAATAAGACTATAAGAGAAACAAAATAAAGGTCAGAAGAAGATGAGTGGGTGAAAAAATCTACATCATTGATTTTTTAACATCTTACCTGCTTCTTTCCCTGCTTTGAAAGCCCTAGCTGTGTGAGGACATCCTTGAGCTCTTTTATTCGAAAATATGCTAATTGGTCCTGAAAGGCACAATAAAGTTGCTCAGACATTTCAAAGGAAATCATATAACTAGCTTAGAACACAACATCACCATCCTCAATCCCCTTATAATAAGACCAAGACCTATGAGCAAAAGCATGAGAAAGGAAACATATTATGGGATCACTTGATGGTTTTCTCGAAGTGATTGAGGAAATACTTTATTACAAAATACACTTAGTGCATCATCTTCAACCTGTTTTCCCATCATCAAACCAAACAAGACCTAACAAGAGAATTAAAGTAATTTCCTTTCAAGGGATTATAGGGTCCAGTATTTTCATATCCATCACCTAATCTCAAATAAGCCCAAAGGTTTAATCTTACACACCAACAAAATGTTATCAAACTATAGCCATACACAATCCTGTCTAATACTAACTAATCCTAATGGTTCATCACGAAATGCTAATATAAATATAAATTTCTAACCCTATAAATGCATCTGCTGCACACCGGCCATCTTGGAATGCTTAAATTAATTAGTTGTCAGCCCTGCAAAAAGTGCATGTACACAATCGAACATAAATTTTCATGGGCCACAAGTGAAAGGCAGATATACCAGAAGCGGTTCTCATGGTAACAGTCAAAATTGCATTTTCTGTTAGTAAACAGAGAGCTTCATAAGACTGAAGTTTCAGTTTTAGCCTCATCTACCATTGCCCCCTACTTTCAGAGACATTCATTGGAGCATTGAGAGGACCTTTCCCTAGTACGAGAGGACCGGGAAGGACGCACCTCTGGTGTACCAGTTATCGTGCCCACGGTAAACGCTGGCCATCATATCATTACCTAAGGAACCTTATGTCACCCAAATACCATAACTTATATTAGATGCTCCCTTAAACCATTATAATTGAAAGCTCATGTTCCCTTTCAAATAAATGTAGCAATTTCCTATCTAAGCATATCATCCAAACTTACTCCCAACCACTTATTTTCGAAGAGTGTAAGTGTAACGAGTTTGACCCTCGCTAGGCACAGAGCCCTAAAATCTATCACAAAATTTGGCAGAACTTTTAACACATGGTCGTGAATTCGTACATAATTGTCATCATATCTTGCAAAAGAGAAAGTTACAAAGAATTCGTACATAATTTTCATCATATCTAGCGATAAAGAAAGTTACAAGTGCTATACATAGCTACTGCACTGGTTAATAAGGAAATTTGCTAATTTGTGTTTTACAAACTCAATTTGGTGATAGAAATTTATCACGGTGGCGTGGCTGGGGAAGGGGGGAAATACTTCAACCTGTGCGATTTGAGCAGAGACGAAGACAAAACGTAGTTGCAAACTCAAGGAATATAACAGAAATAGAAGATGAGAAGAAAAAACAAGGGAGAGAAAAGGCGTTTTTAAGCCTTCTTGTCGGAATTCAGAAGTGACATGATGGACGCGGGCGGCTAGGGCTTCTAGTTGCTCCCATTTTTTTCCATCTTAAATTATTTTCCTGTTTTTAAGTTTTTCATCACATCTTTGAAGTTCTCTCTTTACATATATAAACATCCAATTTATATAATAGACATTAGAATTTGGCCCAAGTGACAATTTAGGAATTAGATAGGACTTAAAAGAACCACCCATGAGCTTAAGTCCAAAACAATACCTACGGACTTGAAACTAGCATCTTTTGGACAACTTTATTAAACAGTTATAGAAATTCACTAATTAAACTGAACATAGTTTTTTAAGTTTTATACACTTATAAATGACATAAATATCTCATATTCTCTAATTTCTTTCACGTCATCCAATGTTATGCTCCTGCCCCTACACCTGCACTATGTGACTTGGGTGCAAATATTTCTCAGCCAGACTCTAAAGGTGAATACGCTAAGGTTTTCACCCGAAAAAGATCTCTATCACCTGAAAGTGGCAAATTTTGTCTTCCCTAGATAATCCTAATCTTAAGAAATTTAGGGAAGAAAGAGATAAATCTTTGTCAAAACATTGTACTCAAACTTATTGATGCATTACCTAAGATATGGGGACCAAGCTTTTCTTTGTCCTATAAAATGTTTCAGAGTTCAATTTCACTATAAGTAATAGTTGATTGTCTCAAATTTACTCTTTATACCTCATTTTTATATGAAAGTTTATAAATAATGATATATGCCAGAAGTGACTCTTAAACTTCAAAAAGGACATGACTGTTGACAGCTTAAACATATTAATAATACTAAGCAGAGATATGATTCATAATTATATCAAAACAATGTAAGAATAGACCATTTTACAACATAAATAAAAGTTGACACTCTGGAGTTACCTAAGATTTAAGAATTTATAATAAATGATAATGAACTTAGAGAGGAAAAATAGATATTAATTAATAAAAGATTACAATCATAGACAGTATATGAAACCGTTAGCATCAAATGATTCATTACAAATTTTAGACTAGGTTGTTTTTTAGATGCCAAATTCAATGAATTATCAAACTTTAAATAATATTTAAATGCTCATCATGAGAGTCAAATTCCAATTTAGTGGAAGATATTGTAACATGATTCTCTACTGTATTTGAATAGTCTGAACATTTTCTATATCTACAATTATCTTTCCCAATTTGTTCAACCCCTATCATGTTATATTAGCTCGATGTATTTTAAACCTAAAAGTCGAGATGATTCAAATCAAATCTGAATTCACAAGACTCTATAATAACCAGGTAAACAGAAAGTTCAAATAAGATTCTTCAAGTTTAGTTGCAATAGCTTTACAGAGAGAGAATATAATGACACAAATGGATCAGAATAGATCAATCTAAAACTTTGGTACTAATCATACTAAAAAATAAAAATCTTTTATTCAGCATGAGCTATATTGAAATGGACCCAAAAGGCCCATTAATAATTTTCAAGATTATACTACAAAGTAAAATGGGAACGTGGTTAAATTAGTGGATGCCTGACCAGAAACCCAGATACGTATAATTACATTTAATTTATATTAGAAAAAGGATAATAGCTTAGATCTTCTTAATTATAAGAATCAGAAGAGATCTCTAATTGTTTCTGCTTGCTGCTCGGTTCTTTCTCTATGGCTACTTCCCATATGGAATGTAAAGTGAAGTTGAAATAAATAATTATACATATTCAAAATCACAGTGGGTCATTGGATGGAGATGGTGACGTTTCAGTTCCGGTGACCTGACATGACACTTAATAAAGGAAGAAACGTATGGAAATGAGATTTTTCTTTCTTAGTAAGTCTTACTTAGCAAATATGGTATAGCCAGAACAGGAGAAAACAATAATATACGGAATCTACTAGTTTTTTTCATTTTGCCAATTATAATCTCTAGCAATAAATTGGTCTTCTTCCTTCAATAAAATTACGGCGCATGAGTTTCATTTCAAGTAAAACTCAAATCTAACATGGGACACGAAAAGAAATTCCCTGTGATGATCAAAAGACCTCAACCAATATAAAACACCTCCTGGATCAAGAGTAGCAAGCAGCTCAAAAATCTGTACAGTCCGCCGTATGATTACGAGAGACAAGTTCCACATTGCTGTGAGGTTTTTCAAGTTAATGAGTGACAGATACTGGTACGGATGGAAAGTATTAAAAAATTAAGAAATACAACATTGAATGTTATATGTACTTGCAACAAAATCTTCTCTTTTTTTTTTTTTTTTTTTTTTAACTAGGGGAATAAAATCTTCTCTATTATATGACCATCATTCTTGAGTCCATTGCCGGGAAGCTAAATTATTTTTAACAACTAAAGGCTCAATGGACATAAGCACCAGGTCAAATGTCACCAACTCACCACGAGTTAAATGTAGAATTGGAGAATAATTCGTGTTACTTAATGTGCAAAATTTGATTTTGGGTAGCAATAGGTTGGACAAAAGAATGGGATCAGAGTGTGCCTGATACATACATAAATAAGATATCACTACAGAATTTAAGGTAAATCTGGATTTCTTGTATGGCTTAGTTCTCTTTGAGATAGGTAGAGGAACTAAATAAAAGCATGACATACATTCCAACCTTCTAGGCCAGAGAACCATTACTAACACCAGCTCGGATGCCTTTTTCTTTCTTTCTCCTTGCATTGGCCCAGTTGATGAAATTAACCCATCTCAACCACAAAAATGCTAAAAGAAATTAGAAGCTGATGTCATCGCTCCAAAAAGAAATGCATTTTTCTCATTTTTGGATGAAATATTTACCAGTATGTGCAATTTATGTGTGTAAGATTTGTGCTGAGTGAATCAGCATTTTTCTGGTGTAAGCAGAGAGTGAATGTGGATGGCATGTTCCTAGTCAACAGGAAGAGGGAGTGTGGTGGTCATGAGGCATTCAATACAAATGCTTCTATAGATAATAATTAATTTTGAAGTGGGTAAATAGGAATATGAGATGATTTTAAATAAGGCAAAGGAACGGACATAGGACCCCATTACATTGGCATGTGATTTCCAGAGCTCATGACCATAAGCACGAACTTGCTCATATAAGATTTTTCCTTTTGCTCACATTATTATGCAAGTCCGAACACAGCGGACTAACTCATGTAATAAATCTTTTTAGTAATAGAGATGAAATAATTACTAATTTGTGCTAAAAAAACCTAATACTCTAATAGAACACTTTCAAAAAGACCTTTTAATGCAAAAACATGACAAAAAATTTATAATATTAATGTATACTTAGAAAATAAATTAATACTTTAAAAATCTATAATGTCTTACACTTTAGACAAGCCGAACTTACTTCAGCTGAGCCTTACTTGCCTCAACTCAGCTCAACTCAAAAATTGATCAAGTTTGGTTTTAATAATGCCTTACACTTTAGATAGGCCGAACTTACTTCAGCTGAGCCTTACTTGCCTCAACTCAACTCAACTCAACTCAACTCAGAAATTGATCAAGTTTGGTTTTAAAAGCTCAAAACTCATTCATACTCAAACTTAAGTTGTTAGATCCATATTAAAGCTGGGCGAAGAAATGAGTCTCTGGCTGACCCGACTAAACTGACAGCTCTATTGCACAGTGCAGTGTTCAAACAGTTGTATGTATCACCTGCATATACATGAATGGGCACTGTGTGTCTGAGTTTTGAGGTGGTTTAAGTAGATGGAAAGAGGGAATGTATCGGAAAGGTTAAAGATAATTGTCTGGAGAACCTGATAGAATGAAATGAAGGGATCAGGGATCCCATAGTTTTTGGAGGTGTGACATATCTTGAGAGTGAATTATTTAAGAAATCAAACAAC
The DNA here is from genome assembly GCA_030819805.1 of Penstemon newberryi var. newberryi. Taxonomy (NCBI): domain Eukaryota; kingdom Viridiplantae; phylum Streptophyta; class Magnoliopsida; order Lamiales; family Plantaginaceae; genus Penstemon; species Penstemon newberryi. The sequence continues at coordinate 21,123,216 of JAUALY010000005.1, read as the reverse complement.
CCAAAAAGAGATTTGGAATAGAATCAGGTAGACCAATTGTAACCCTCTCACCTAATGCCATCTTGAAACACTAATGACCAAGACAAAGATTATTTCCTACAGAAATAAAAAGTTATTTTTTGATTCAAATGAATTACATGTTTAAATTAATTAATTGACTGGCTAAATTAAGGAAGAATCCCTAGTAATATAGCTTAGAGTAGTTCATTAACAGGATCTACAAATAAAGCTACGGATATGAATTTTTCATCAATCATAGAATCAATTATACACGTTCGGCAGGTCAAAGACACGTTCAAGATTCTCAGGTTATCCCACTCTGCGCGAGATGTGGGGGCATAAACCGTTGAAAAGGCTGATGTAAGGTCACATGTCATACATTTCTGGATTAATCCATCACGTGTTCTGGATATAATTAACCATCAATCACATGAATCAAATAATGAATGCTAGTCTATCCACACCATAGACGTGTCGAGCATAGCGACCAACAACCAATTACGACTCAAATAGCTCAATACACATTGTTTCCACTTCCACCAAAATAAACAGAAAAACAATTGTAATAACACTACAGGTCAATTCCCAAAGTAGTCGTCAATCACTGAAAATGTTGCCACGAACCATACAGTTAACAAAAGAACACTTGGGGACACAATCACTCACAGAAAGTGGAAATACCAATCTTATGCAAAAAATAAATCTAATAAAATCGTATATAAGATTAAATTTACCTTGCATCTAGAGACCAAGTCCATCTTGGAAACCCTAAAAAATACTCTGCCAGAGCAGAATCAGCACAACGATCAATTAAACTTCCTCAGAACAGAGTCCATGCACCAACTGATCCAATCAAACCAGCAAATGTAAACCATAAGAATTTCAACTAATTAGCTTCATCGTCACTAAAAAAGAGAGATTATACATAATCATAAACAGTAAGTATAAGCACATGTTACATGAAGTTTCAATTATATATATGTATATATATAAAAAGCGAGAGTTTACCGTGATAAATAAAATTTCAAAACAAATGAACCGAATAAAATTAGAAAATTCAAGGAAAAGAGCGAAAATTGAGGAGTCGAACTAAATTAGGGTTTTGGGAAGACCTAACAACGAGTCGGATTTTCACGTCTTCTTTTCCATCTCACTCAGTGGTAGGCGTTTGTGTGTGTTTTCGTTTGACCACAAAGACAGTCGGAAGGGGAAGCTACCAAATTCCCGGACGTATCGTCGGTTTATCAATTCCGGTTTATTCTCTGCAAACACGTCCGGGATTCAATTATCTGCTATCGGGTCCACTTATGACCATTTATTTCCATATTTTATTTTCTTGTCGACGTAATTGAGCTCGTGAGATTTTTGTCTACTACCGCGGAACCCAAGTAAATATTTAAGGCCTCGTTTGGCTTCATTCCAATTCAAGTGCTTCAAAATTTTATTGGGTCAAGTCCATGAAACTAGTGTTTCAAATTTAAATCCTCCCTCCGTACCAAATTTCTTATTCCTTTTTACTTTAAAAATGGTGTTTTACTAAGGAGTTAAAAAGTTAAACTTTTAACGAGTTGGCTAATTCTAGTTAAGGGTTCGCAAAACTGTTGATAGTTCACAATTCATTGCATGACATGTGTATAAAAATAATATTCTACCTATTGCTCAAGTTGTGAAAAAAAAATGTAATTTGTCCCTTTTACTCATCTTCATTCTCACTACTTTACTCAAGTTGAGATTTCCTCCCCAATTTTCTTTTATAGACTTTCTCCCCAAATTTGATTCTTCTCCGATGAATGTGTGCATGAGCTCTTCCCCATTGTTTTCCCCCAATTTTAGTTCAATTGCTTTCTATATTATTTGAGTTCGATTTTTTATTTTCTAAGAAGTACAAACTAGTCCCTGTGATGGAGCTTCGAGTGGTAAGGTTTCCCAACAAAAAATCACTATATTTGAGTTCAATTTTTTTTTTATCTATGAACACAAAAAAATCTCAGAGCCGAAAATTCCAAGAATCCTCCAATTCTGAAATTAATTCATGAATGAACCGTGCTTTTTGTATGTGGAAAACTAGCGGCACATTGGGTGGGAGGAAAGACGTGGCGTTGGGGGGGGGGGGGGGGGGGGGGGGGGAAGAGGTGGATGGTGGGAGGTTGGGTGAGGTAAGAAAGAAGGATGGCTGTTTTTGCAAAAAAGGTCAGATAAATGTTTAGGAAAATACATATTGGTCCAAGTTTAATATATTTATTTTATTAGTTTTAACTTAAATATAAATTAGATATGCTTCCATAATATTTGAGAAATTGAGATTGCTTTATAATTTTATAAATTCACATTTTAATTATTTTAATTTATGGGATTATATAAAAGATCCTCGACTATATATATGGACGGTGAAATGACGTTTCAACCCTTCGCGACGTTTCTGTTTCCCGCCAGTGAAATCATGGGAAAACCCTGTAGACGTCTGACACATGTTATTGAGCAACGTGTCGTTACATGAAAGGGTTCAACGAATATGCACTCTTTTTCCCTCGCTCGGTTTTTATCCCATAAAAGGGTTTTTCCGAACCAGGTTTTTAATGAGGCATACTTCATGAACACACCGCGACTTTATCTACTTCTACGAGCTCCATCTACGTTTACGCTCGAGAAGTGAGGGAGTATTGATGGGGGCTGTTTTACACTTAAGAAGGTATTGTACTTTTTGAGCTAGTTCAGATCGATCCGACCTGCAGTGCCGGTTAAGCCTCCTTGAAAGATCCATGATCGGCTCGATCTTCCTTTCGTATCTGGTCGACCTGAAGACTGAATCCGAAGGTTTTATGGGCCATGCAGGACTCCTAGTTACGCTAGGATACTACTAGAATTAAGATTATATATTCATTATAAATAGCGAATCCTTCATTGTATTAGGGATCCAATTTTCTCCATTGATAATAAGAATTCTATTATTTTTCTCCTCCATAATTTAATTACTTAGTTACGATATTATATACCAATCTTGAATTGCACCATCCTGAGTACTTTAACTAAGCCCTAAAATAAATCATATTCATAATAATTACTGATATTACGTCCTACGCGAAATTAGGTTAAATCAGTTGGCGCCCACCGTGGGGCAAGGTTAATTACTCGAACGAAATATGGTCAATCCAAGGAAGAGTACGCGCAATGCCGGAAAAAGCACGGCTTCTCAGCCTCCCCGTACTATTGAGGATTTACCTCAGACTTCTCAAAGGGTTAGTGCTAATAATATGCCGCCTCCGTCGGAACGACAGGATTTAGATCGTGTTGAGACTCATGTTACGGGGAATGCAGTTAATAACCAAAACGCAGGAGGACAACAAGTCCCTATTCGGAGCAGGGACCTAGACTCACCTGCTCGATCCGTCCCGCCTCCTCCCCTACCGGCTGACCAGGAAAGATTGAAGCAGATAGCTCAACTTATGAGCTCGCTATGTGCTCAAATCCGGCAAGCTCCGGCACAGGAAACTACTGATCCAGCGGCGGCTGCGGTTCAACCCCCAAGAGTGCTCAATAATAATAGGGTACCCCGAGCTGACGTGGATCGAATATCCGTTCAAGCATATAGCCCTGAAGCAGATCAGTGATCTCAGATTTCTCCACCAAACAATTATGAAAGACCTCCTGGTCGGAGAATTAATCAGGCAAGAGTTAATGCTTGTCCTGAGCCACATCAATCTAGAGAAAGAACTGTTATTCCAATCGACGACGATATGGAACCACCAATCATTGATCGACGAGCAACTAGAAGATTCTCGGAGAGAGATATCGAGAGAATGGTTGAGGAACGAGTGGAACAAAGGTTATTAGCTACAAGACAGCCCTGACCCCGCTCAAGAGACGTACAAGATAGTATTGCGACCTGTTCACCATTTTGCCTGGAAATTAAAGAAGCACAGGCCTCAGGCCAATTATCTAGTCGGCTTCCCCGATATGATGGGACAGGTGATCCATGTGATTATATATTCAGCTTCACGAACATAATGAATTTATATGCACACTCAGTGGAATACACTGCAAAGTTAGTGGTCACAACTTTCGAAGGATTAGCATTGGATTGGTTCGGAAAACAACCACCTAATTCAATCTTCAGCTTCAGAGAGCTGTGCAACAAATTAGAGCAATAATTCGCAAGCCAGAAAAGACAAAAACTCCCTATGAGCTACTTAGGGACGATTCCCCAACAGGAAGGAGAATCTTTAAGGAATTGGTTGGCGAGGTTCAATGTCGAATTACTAAAGATCGACTCTCCAAATATCGACTACATCATATCGATCTTATTCGACCTTACAAAAAACAGACAATTTGCAATGCACTAAGTCGGAAACAACCTCGAACTTTCGCAGAAATTATTGGCGTCTAAATATATGACTCAGGAAGAGATGAATTATTTCAAGGATAAGAACAAGAACAAGGCTTCCACTTCGGGATCAAAGTGACCTGATAAAGTCCCAATCCCTAGAATAACGGACTACGATCGGTCTTCCCGAAAAGGGAATGTTTTTCAAAGATTAGAGTATGGTGGAGGCAACCCTGAGAAAAGATCTAATGTCTACCTCAGACCCCGAACTCCAGAAAGGAATATCAGAGATCGAATCAATTATGTGGAGTACACCAAATTGAATGCTCCCAGAGAAGACATTTTGGTTATACTGGAAAGAAACAACTGGACTCCCTCGGCGAAAATGATAACACAAGCTAAGCCCGGGGCAAAAAACTACGATCTCTACTGCAGATATCATCGAGCACATGGTCATAGGACCTAGGATTGCTATAACTTGAAGCAGGAGATCGAAAAATTGATACAGGAAGGCAAGTTGAATGAGTTTGTGGAAAGAACCGATCGAACCATACATGTGATCTCCGATGGTCCGGCTGGGGGTGATAGCCGTAATGCGAGACGGAGAACGACTCGGTCCCTTGAACAGGAAGTAGTAATCCCTAAAGAAGTTTGGGCCCTCAAGAATAAGAGTTCTGAGAAACAAATAATCAGCTTCGATGAGAGTGAAGTCCCAAAAAATTTAAATTGGGACGTCAACGAAGACCACCCTGATTTTCCTATGGTAGTCTCACTAAAAATTTCCAACTTTAATGTCAAGAGGATCCTGATCGATAACGGCATCTCGGCTAACATAATAGCCATTGAGGCCCTGAACCAAAAGAATTTAGGAAAGTTAGCTTTACAGAGGGTAGCTACCCCACTTGTAGGGTTTGGAGGATCGGAGGATCGGAGATTGTGCCAGCAGGAACAGTTAATCTAAGTGTCACCCTCGGAATTAAACCTCAGCGAGTTGTGAAAATGATAAAGTTCCTGGTAGTGGAGACGCCATTTGCTTATAACGCCATTCTGGGTCGACCGACCCTAAATTAATTTCGAGCCGTAGTATCGACCTATCATCAGAAAATAAAATTCCCAACTATTTCGGAAGTTGAAGAAATAGTTAAAGACCACTGCATGGCATGGAATTGTTATAATACGGCACTCTCCCTAAAACGAAACGTCGACCCACTAACTCCATCGAAAAAAAAAATGGTAGGGTCATCAGTGGAAAAGCCACAAGAACCAGAAGTTCCGAGTACGGAAATGATCGACAAAAAGGGGAAAGAACCTATCGATCTGACTGTACGCGCACCTGAGCATAAGGATGTTCAATTAATAGAGAACGATTCGAGCAAAATCACTAGGATTGGAACGGAGCTAACTTCGCAAGGAGAGATCATGTTGATTAACTTCCTGAGAAAGAATACGGACGTATTTGCCTGGAGTTCGGAAGATATAGTTGGGATAGACCCAAGGATAATAACGCACTCTTTAAAGATTGATCCGAATGCAAGACCAGTTAGGCAAAAGAAAAGAAATCACGGCCCTGTAAAAGATAAAATAATAAAAGCCGAGGTCGAAAGGCTTTTGATGTCTAAACAGATAAGAGAAATACACTTTACAGAATGGTTATGTAATGTTGTACTTGTATCAAAAGGTGACAAGAAGGATAATAAGTGGAGAATGTGCAATGATTTTACGGACTTAAACAAATTATGTCCAAGAGATCCGTACCCCCTCCCCAGAATCGACCTGTTAGTCGACTCTACAGCTGGTTTTGCTATTTTTAGCATGATGGACGCTTTCCAAGGATTTTACCAGATATTTATGGATGAAAGGGATCAAGAAAAAACTGCCTTCGTTACCGAGCATGGAGTATACTGCTTTATTAGCCTTTCGGATTGAGAAACGCCGGAGCAACTTATCAACGATTAGTGAACCTAATGTTTAAGGAACTAATCGGAGAAATCATGGAGGTATACGTGGATGATATGCTGGTCAAAAGCATGAGTGAGAAGGACCATATCGAACACCTAGATCGTTGCTTCAGGATTTTAAGGAAGTATGGGATGAAGCTCAACCCGGCTAAATGCACTTTTGGAGTAAGGTCATGGAAATTTTTGGGTTACCTGGTTCACCAAAGAGGCATTGAAGCAAATCTAGAGAAGACACGCGCTATTACTGAAATGAAGCCTCCGAGAAATATCTCTCAAGTACAAAGCCTGGTTGGAAAAATAGTTGCCCTGAATAGATTCATATCTAGATCGGCAGATAAAAATCTGCCATTTTTTCAAACTTTGAGAAAATCTAAAACATTTGAATGGACCGAAGCCTGCGATAGGGCGTTCGATCAGTTGAAAGAATACCTGACTTCACCGCCGCTGCTCGCTAAGCCAACTGAAGGACAACCTCTTTATATGTACATTGCAATTTCCGAAGCAGCCATAAGTTCGGTATTAGTCAAGATAGATGGTTTGGAGCATAAGCCACTCTATTACTTGAGTAAACTGCTGCAAGGAGCTGAAAAGAATTACTTGGAGATAGAAAAGTTTGCCTTAGCGTTGGTAACATCAGCGCGAAAGCTACGACCTTACTTCCAAATATATAAAGTTATTGTCCTCACTAATCAACCTTTAAGACAAACTTTGTCAAAGCCTGAAGCATCATGAAGGTTAATCAAATGGGCAGTAGAGCTGGGGCAATATGAGATCGAATACCAACCACGAACTGCAATAAAAGCTCAAGTGCTTGTAGATTTCCTTTTGGAGACCCCCAGTCCATCAGAAACGATCCCTGAAGAGACGTTTTAAAGCAATAATGACATCTTGATCGTTAATAATCCAGTATGGCTTATGCACGTCGATGGCGCATCGAGCAGAGATGGTGGGGGTGCTGTAATAAATTTTCAAGGACCAAATGGTGAAGATTTGAACTATGCCATCACCTTGGATTTCATGGTGACAAACAACGAAGCTGAGTATGAGGCTTTAATCGTAGGAATGGAAATGGCTGCCCAAGCCAACATAAAAGCTTTGAACGTCTTAACAGACTCCGAGTTGGTTCAAAGGACAAATCAACGGACTATACGAGGCCAAGGAATACAACATGATAAAATATTTGGCCAAAGTAAAAGAGTTGACAGGAAAATTTGACAAGTTTGAAATTCAAAACATCCCGCGAGAAGAAAATCGATGGGTTGATCAATTGTCTAGATTTACAGGGTCGAGAGACGGTAAAACTAAGAGGTTGATCTCCAATACACCATCTATCGACCTCGACACCATTCCTACTACTGAGATTATGGATATTTATTTAACTACACATGGCTGGATGAGCCCTTTGTTAACCTATTTAAAGGACGCACGGATCTCTCCCTAATGATAAAAACGAGGCTCGAAGAATTAGATATCGGGCACCGAGGTACGCTATTGTAGATGAAAAACTCTATAGACGATCTGTTTCTGGAATATTATTGAAATGTATTCCCGAACATCAAACTCAGAGTATCCTCAAGGAAATTCATGAAGGAGAGGCCGGGAATCATAGCGGGGCTCGAGCACTCACTCTCAAGTGTTTAAGAACTGGATATTATTGGCCGACCTTATATTCAGACGCCCAAGATTACGTGAAATATTGTCATTACTGCCAAGTGCACTCGAATATAATCCATCAACCAGCAGAGAAGCATCCAATTCCGATCTGTTGGCCTTTCGATCAATGGGGAATTGATATCGTGGGGCCATTTCCAACTGCTAGGTCAAAAAAGAGCTACGTTCTGGTCGCTGTTGAATATTTCAGCAAATGGATTGAATGTGTGGCACTTGCGCGAATTACACAGTTTCAGGTTATAAATTTTCTTTGGAAGAATATAGTCTGCCGTTTCGGCATCCCAAGAGTCCTAATTTCCGACAATGGGACTCAATTCGCGGGAAAACAGGTTCAAGAATGGTGCTCAAAGTTGGGAATAAAGCAAAATTTTAAATCTGTGGGACATCCTCGAGCAAATGGACAAACCGAAGTCGCAAATCGAGAAATCGTCAAGTCTCTCGAAAAAAGATTGGATGACGCCAAAGGAAAGTGGTTGGATGAGCTCCCAGGGGTCGTATGGGCAAATAGAACTACGGTAAAAACCTCTACGGGAGAAATGCCTTTCAGTCTGGTTTATGGATCAGAAGCAGTTATTCCAGTCGAGGCACTTGTTCCCAGTCCAAGGATCGAATTACATGATGAGGAAATGAACGACCAGTTGAGGAAGGATGACATTGACTTAAGTGAGGCCCTAAGGGGAAAGGCCAGTCTTCGTTTACAGGCATCTAAGTCAAGCATGGAAAAGGCCTACAATCAAAGAGTAAGGATACGATCGTTCAAGGAGGGTGATCTGGTTCTTAAGAAGGTCGAAGTATCAAAACATGTCGAAAAGCTGCAGCAAAATTGGGAAGGTCCTTTCATAGTGACTCCAGTCGGTAAAAAATGATCCTATAAAATTGCTCAGTTCGATGGAACCCCGCTTCCTCGAACTTGGAACGCAGTAAACCTCAGATTATATTATGGTCGTTGAGGTCGAAAAAGGAGATTTAGAAAAGCAGTTGGAATATCTCATCTTTTACAGAATGTAGTTTTGTTTATTGTTGATTTTCCTTTTAAGGGTTTAGTCCTGTTATTTCTTTTCGACATCAGAGTCTGTCTACAATAATGATAAAAGCTTTTGCTTAATTTCTCCATACATTGCATTTTGACGGCGTAGTGAAAGTCATTATCAATTAAACCTACAAAGGTTAAAACTAATAATTGGTATAAAACCTAAGGTAAAAATTAATCTTTGAATAAAACCGATTGGGTCGATAAAAACTCATCGATCTCATTAAACGATCAACGTAGGTTAAAACCAATAATTGGTATAAAACCTAAGGTAAAAATTAATCTTTGAGTAAAATCGATTGGGTCGGTAAAAACTCATCGATCTCATAAAACGATCAACGTAGGTTAAAACCAATAATTGGTATAAAACCTAAGGTAAAAATTAATCTTTGAGTAAAACCGATTGGGTCGGTAAAAACTCATCGATCTCATAAAACGATCAACGTAGGTTAAAACCAATAATTGGTATAAAACCTAAGTAAAAATTAATATTTGAGTTGAACCGATTGGGTCGGTAAAAACTCATCGATCTCATAAAACGATCAACGTAGGTTAAAACCAATAATTGGTATAAAACCTAAGTAAAAATTAATATTTGAGTTAAACCGATTGGGACGGTTAAAAACTCATCGATCTCATAAAACGATCAATGTAGGTTAAAACCAATGATTGGTATAAAACCTAAGTAAAAATTAATCTTTGAGTTAAACCGATTGGGTCGGTAAAAACTCATCGACCTCCTAAAAAGCGATCTACAAAAGGTTAAAACCAAAAATTGGTATAAAACCTAAGTAAATTTAATCTTTGAATAAAACCGATTGGGTCGGTAAAAAACTTCAATCTATTAGAAAATTAGATCTACGAAAGTCAACCTCTGATTTCCTTTACCAATCGTTGAATTACAAGGTATTACGCAAAAACAAAGTTTATTCATAAATCCCGGAGCCGGTACAAATGATATAAATTGGAAATATACAAAGATTTCCTACATTGATCAACGACAAGCCCTATTACATGTTAAAAAGGGGTCCTATCCAATGAAGCTCGGTTGTCCAGTAGACTTGTAAAAAGCAATCTATTAGGCTCACTTTATCGACTGATGATATCTGGTTTTGAAGAAAGGCAGTATGGATTACAGGCTTCAGTCTTTGTTTATTATCATACGCCTTCCAGCATTTTGGTCACCAGCTGAGCCCGATTGACAAGGACGACCGCCATTTTAAGTTCCGAAATTTCGACCCAACCTTGGAGAAGCTGGTGCTCATACTTCACCAGAACTTCATGAGATCGAAATTCTCTTTCGGTCGGTGGTGGTCAGCAGTCTCGATCATATTTTCTTATTTTAATGAACTGACCAGCTTTCCACCGACCGCATAACTATTAGATCGGAATGCCACAATACCGACCCTTATCTATTTGCATATCATGGTCGGTATACTATAGGCATTTCGTTCAATCCCATTTTTCAGGGATCGGAGACTTCATAGTTTTTAAGAAATCTCCATTTTCCGATTCCACCCATACCAAGTCGTAATTCAGTACAATTTTCGAAAACTCCGAATTGGGTGGATGACCACTGTTTTGAAAAAGGAAGAAGTCCATTTTGAGAAGTTTTACCTGAGATAGAAAATAAGTGAAAGGTAAAATCCCATTTATAGGTGAAATGGTAAAGATCTAAGGGTTGAAACAATGGCAAATCAACGGTGGTAATTATTTATCGGGACTTGCGTTACAATGTCACAACTACCAGTCATAAATATCGGGACAATATTTAATGCAGTACAAGAATGATCGATTAAATACCAAATATTAGATCGATGCTCGACATGATTCAAATCAGATTAAGCAAATTTTACAAAGATTACACATTTGTGGCTCCTATCATACAAACGCTCGATCGTTCAACAGAATGGTTAATAGTAAAAGAACTTTCTATACAAGCCAAGAGAAGATAGTTTATGTTTGACACCATCAAGGGAAAGTACTCCCGACCTTCAGATAGTTCGAGCAATCTTCGACCAAAGCTAGGAGTAATTTCAGAGGCTTCAAGGGGTGAAAATGACCATCCTTGCAAGGTTCAAAATATCGAACCCCTTAAAGAAACTGATGCTCACACTTCACCAGATCTGCACTAGGTCGATATGATCTCCCACATGGTATTCTCGCTCCATCGTAAACAAGTTGATTTCGATAAAGCAAGAATCCAGCTTTCCTTTAACCTCGAACTACACCATATGGCACAAATAATGATCGACCAACACCCAACTATAAGGGATGCTCGATCACTACCTCATATTCCTAGAGCTCTCATATTTCCAATTCCACCCATACCAAGTCGGAAACTCATCCGTTCTTAAAGACAACAGAATCTGGTGGTCGACAATGATAATATAAGTAAATTTCTTTCCTTGATAACATCGTTTTGAAATAAATAAGGAAAGAGGTAAAAGCCTTTTTATAGGCAAATGGATGAGAATCCAACGGCGACAATTCAGGATCTTATCAACGGTTCAGATTGTATTAAAAGACAGTGCATTTCAATAAATTGGGACAGAGTTATACGCATACTCGGATTTGTCTACGATTGCTGATCAACAGTGGATAACAGTATAAAATATATGACAAAGATCGACAATTATTCTGAGGCAAAATTTCCGTAAATGTTTATTCATTTAAAAATATGTGTGGATGAATACAAAAAGAGAGGAGATTAGATTTATTGCAAAAGTCTAACTAAATCTATTACAGAAACTACAATATACAAATATATCGAATAGTCCGTTCGACAGATGCTCCTCGAAAGATGATTGCTCCTCCAATCCGACCTACTTCTTGTCTTTTGAAATTGTGCACCCACGTTTGATAGAGATCGGTGAATATACTTCACCAGACCTTTACAAAGTATCCTCCTTGGTCGAGGAATACCTCACTAAACTCTTACAAAATATCCTCCTTGGTCGAAGAGGATAAACCGACATGAGTGTTGGTCCCAAAAGTGGTCAATGAGGTCTAGAGGGGGGGGGGGGGGTGAATAGACCTCTGAAAACTTTAAAAACTTTTTCTCTAACTTTTCACATCAGCAGACTAAGCTGATCGAGATTTGTAAGACTACTAAGCTGATGCGCACAAAGCTTTATCAGCAGAGTTGACCACTCATCTGATTTTCACTCAGCTGATTTCAGATGTTAAATCAGAGTTTTTAGAAACTAGTTGGCAGCGGATATTCAAAGTGTTTTTCACCAAGCTGTTCCTCTTTAAGTTTTCTCACTCAAAAGATTTTGTCCCCAGTTTTTACAACTCCTTTTAAAATCTTTTGATTAAATCGTATGTTTGAGTTCTTTCAGAGATATGCAAAGTATAGCAGTAAATAAATCAAACACACAGGAATTTTATAGTGGTTATATGGATAAAGATCCTTTAGTCCACTCTTCCAAGTCACACAGATCTTGGGTTATACTAGAAAACACAAAGTAATCAAGTATACAATGCTTGCGCTGATCAACAAATGAAAAGCCACAACTGCGCTGTAAGAAATCACACAGAAATCCTACACTCTGAAGCTAGATCACTCACTTAGACGGATCTACACTCCTCACGCTATTTTCAGTACAAGTAATCACTCAGAAAACCTATACTAAGAAGCTATATCACTCACAAAGATGGATATACACTCCTTCTATTCTCAGTTGAAAGTCACTAAGACAGACAACGTTTGATCTTTGTTCTTCAACAAAAGCTTCGTCAACAAATGACTTCGCTTACAATCAGACGACTCAACTGATGGATCTCGCTCTTATGATATGATCTTGAGTTGTGCAAGCTCTCTTAAGATCTTCAGTTTGTCTTCTATTTATACTCCTAGGATTTGAATTTTCTGCCCGTTGAAGGTTGACAGAAAGCTATAGTCCTCGAGTACTGGTCCTGACACGCGGAACGGCTCCCTGCAACTGTTGCACTGTACACTCTGCTGTACGGATGTTTGCTTTATGTCAGTCGCATTTAATGCTCTCAGCTCACAGCTGGTTCCCGTTGATAAGCTTCCTGACCGTCTTCACTCTGCTGGTGGAAGTACTCTGCTGATGATCACTTTGTTGATCACTCGGCTGATGGCTTCTCGGCTGATTCAAGAATGAACATGTCTATCTTGACTCGGCTGATAATACCCATCTGATATCCCACTTCGCTGATTCGGTCACTTAGCTTCCAGACCATGAGATAGGTTTCACTAAGCTGTTCAGTTCTTAGTTGATGACTTCCAGATTACCCTTTTTGTCATCTTCAAAACCTTTCTCCAATATTAACCAACAATTTCCCCCTTTTTGATGATGACAAAACCTTCAACTAAGAACCAATCTTAAGTCTTCAGATTTAGTCTTCATACTCTGAGATGGAAATTATTGCTCTGATACAACTTTTTAAAAAAATTACCACTTGATGTTTCTTTTTCCCTTTCTGATCTTCCGCTTAAAGGGTTCTTAGTTGCATCCATCTTCCCCCTTTTTGTCATCAACACCAAGACTTTAGTTGCATCTTTTCTTCTCCTTTTTATCCTTCCCTCTTTTTAGGATTTGTGATAACTTCTTTTCCATAAGATTGCAAACTAGTATGCTGAAGATAGATAGGTAAGCACTTGGCTGATCGAGGTAGTCTTCGTTGCCGTTTATCACTCCAGCTAGAAAATTTCCCCTTAACTTCAAGAATTTTTACCACTTGATACCACTTGTGGTCTGACTCCACTTGTAGTCTGATACTACTTGTATGGATACAAATCAGATTAGTCAGCTGATATCACTTGTTGATGTGATAGCACTTGCTGATACCACTTGGTGTAGTACATTCTTAAAAATCACTTGGCTGTTGAGTTCCAGTCAGCTGAAAAGAAGCAGTCTTCTGATAGCTTCACTTTGACTTATTGACAACTTCATCTTTTATTTAGGAGTACCGCTAGTCGTACACGTTCCCCCTAAGTTCAAGAATTCGTGGTCAAGTAGTCTGATGAGAGTTTCTCTTCAAAGACACTCAGCTGTTGAATTCCAGTAAGCTGTTCTGGGTTAGTCTTCTGATAAGTTCCCCCTCAACTTATGAATCCAAAATCAACAAACCAATTCTGTTGTCACATGGTTGACTGATACCACTTGTTGCAAACAGTTGATGGTCTTTAATGCCACTTGGTCTCTGAAACCACTTGTTAATCTTTGATAATCTTCAACTTTTCAACAAACTCACGTTCCTTGAAATCTCCAAATGTAGAGTCTACCACTTGAATTATACCAATTGCTGATACCACTGATTTGATACCACTTGCTGGTACATGCTTGTTGGTGAGACTACTTGTTGAACTTGGTGAAATTTGCAAGGCAGTCAACTCATCTTTGTCATCTCACATGTGTTTCACCTGCAAAACAGATGACTGTTTTTGGTACCCCTTGTTCATTGGGTCCAGCATGGTTAGTGTAACCTTTATCATGTGATGATCTAGTGACTTATGTTTTATCATGATAATACCACTTGTTGTTTTTCAACATTTGTTGGTCATGATTAAAACATAGCTCATAAGCAAGGTAAGATGCATGAAATGTGTGATAAGCATGCATATTGAAATGAGGATGGCAATCAGCACAGTAAACATGATCAGCATGATAATATGAATAGGCATAAGGCATGTTGAAATAGCAATTATCATAATGTGATTCAAATTCTTGCCAAATAATTCATTTTAACCTCAATTTCTTACCTGAGTTATTTAATAACTCTCCTTAGATTCAACAGACTTGATACCACTTTTAATTTTACTCCTATCAGCAGCCTATTTCAGCTTACTCGCTGATGAGTTTTAGTAGTCTGATTTGTCTTAGGTAGCTTACTAGGTCTTCTAACCTATTGAGCATCAGTAGACTTGTTCTCTTAAGCCTCTGATTTTCTTTTTAGAGAATGATGCAATTACTTCTTTCAGGTTTATTTATATTTTCAAAACAAATTGCATACTCAGCTTTTAGAGTTTCATTCTCATGCTCAAGCTTTTTGGTAGTCAGCTGATTCTTGAGGTTTTTCAACCTGAAGTTTTAGTGATCTGATTTGCTCTTTTCAGCAGAGTCATCTCTTCATTAAGCTTGGCAAGTGCACAAACAATATTTGAATTTGAAATTCAGCATTTTTTCAATCGATTCAAATAGTGCATTTCATTTATAGGTAGAAGTTACCTCAATTTTCAGAATCATTAGATCCTATGGCAGTTAAGCATAAGGTTTCAGGTACTTCTTCAAATTCTTTATCAGACGACTTGAGGTCTGAATAAGATGTGCGGGAGTTTATTAGCTTTGCTGCATCAGCTAACTTTGATTTGCTCTTACTAAGCTTACGCTCCTTTTTAGCAGGCTTTTCCTTTTCAGCAAACTTCTCAGATGATGAGGTTGGATGGTCTTTGATCAAGAGCCCATACTCCTCTTCATGGTAGTCTCTAAGTTTTGCTTTGTAGGAATCCCTGTTTTCCTGAAAATGATCAGAAGAAGATGAAGTAGCATTTTTATATTTTAATTTCATTTTCTTCTTGTAGAACTTCTTGAAATCATTTAGCAGCAGGGTAACGTCGTCAGCAGTGTATCCCTTTTCTGAACTCAGCACAGTCTTCTGTTTTGACTTGTCTGCTGATTTTCTTGACTTGTCTGACGCCATTAGAGCAGCAGTAGGGTCTGAACTGGTTGACACTTCTAATCCCAATCTTGGCATATGATACTCATAAGCTTTGAGAGATGAGAACAGTTCGGAAAGAGAAATCTTCTCTAAATCCCTTGATTCTTCCATGGTTGTCACCTTCATGTTGAATTTGGGTGGCAAGGCCTTGAGAACCTTTGTTGTGATCTCCTTGTTCGAAAATTCTTTACCAAACCTTAGAACTTCATTCAGGGCTTTGGTAAATCTGGTATCCATCTGATCAATCGTTTCACCAGACTTCATTTTGAAATTTTCAAACTCCTCAAGAGCCACACTGAGCTTGTGTTCTTTGATAGCGTTGTTTCCTTCGCTTAGCTCGCAGACTTTATCCCACATCTCTTTGGCAGTTTTGAGATGCTTGATCTTTTGGAAATTGTCTTCGTCTACAGCTCTGAACATGATGAACTTCGCCTTTTTATCAAGATTTACCAACTTGTTTTCTTTAGGTGTCAGCTCATCCAGCTCTTTGTCAACTATCTGATCTGGTTGACCAGCAACCGTCACAATTTTCTGGAATCTGAATGGTCCTTTTGTAATACATGTAAACATGTCATCATTATAAGCAGCAAGAAAGATTTCCATTCTGATTTTCCAGTTTTCAAAGCTCATAAGACCAATGTGAGGAACATGGTTTATGGCATCCATTTTTCAAAAAGTTTTGATTTTCAATATATGCTCTCTTTTTGAAAAATTTGAAAAACACACTTTGGATAAAGCTCGTTGATCAGGCAGCTGATTCAAGATAAACCACCTACCCTGGTGCTACTTGATGGTATCAGGTAAATTACCAGAGCAACCTGCTCTGATACCACTTGTTGGTCCCAAAAGTGGTCAATGAGGTCTAGAGGGGGGGGGGGGGTGAATAGACCTCTGAAAACTTTAAAAACTTTTTCTCTAACTTTTCACATCAGCAGACTAAGCTGATCGAGATTTGTAAGACTACTAAGCTGATGCGCACAAAGCTTTATCAGCAGAGTTGACCACTCATCTGATTTTCACTCAGCTGATTTCAGACGTTAAATCAGAGTTTTTAGAAACTAGTTGGCAGCGGATATTCAAAGTGTTTTTCACCAAGCTGTTCCTCTTTAAGTTTTCTCACTCAAAAGATTTTGTCCCCAGTTTTTACAACTCCTTTTAAAATCTTTTGATTAAATCGTATGTTTGAGTTCTTTCAGAGATATGCAAAGTATAGCAGTAAATAAATCAAACACACAGGATTTTTATAGTGGTTATATGGATAAAGATCCTTTAGTCCACTCTTCCAAGTCACACAGATCTTGGGTTATACTAGAAACCACAAAGTAATCAAGTATACAATGCTTGCGCTGATCAACAAATGAAAAGCCACAAGTGCGCTGTAAGAAATCACACAGAAATCCTACACTCTGAAGCTAGATCACTCACTTAGACGGATCTAAACTCCTCACGCTATTTTCAGTACAAGTAATCACTCAGAAAACCTAACTAAGAAGCTATATCACTCACAAAGATGGATATACACTCCTTCTATTCTCAGTTGAAAGTCACTAAGACAGACAACGTTTGATCTTTGTTCTTCAACAAAAGCTTCGTCAACAAATGACTTCGCTTACGATCAGACGACTCAACTGATGGATCTCGCTCTTATGATATGATCTTGAGTTGTGCAAGCTCTCTTAAGATCTTCAGTTTGTCTTCTATTTATACTCCTAGGATTTGAATTTTCTGCCCGTTGAAGGTTGACAGAAAGCTACAGTCCTCGAGTACTGGTCCTGACACGCGGAACGGCTCCCTGCAACTGTTGCACTGTACACTCTGCTGTACGGATGTTTGCTTTATGTCAGTCGCATTTAATGCTCTCAGCTCACAGCTGGTTCCCGTTGATAAGCTTCCTGACCGTCTTCACTCTGCTGGTGGAAGTACTCTGCTGATGATCACTTTGTTGATCACTCGGCTGATGGCTTCTCGGCTGATTCAAGAATGAACATGTCTATCTTGACTCGGCTGATAATACCCATCTGATATCCCACTTCGCTGATTCGGTCACTTAGCTTCCAGACCATGAGATAGGTTTCACTAAGCTGTTCAGTTCTTAGTTGATGACTTCCAGATTACCCTTTTTGTCATCTTCAAAGCCTTTCTCCAATATTAACCAACAATGAGGAATACTTTCTTTTTAATGGACTGACCATCTTTCTCTTTTTCAACGGCCTTTGTTGATGGAGGTTCCACCGTAATCAGGGAACCACAAAAATTCTTTACCTACCACAATGCAAATAAAAAGACAAAGATGTATATGTATTAAAGATGAAGACATGATTTTCACTTATTTTGGATTCTTTATTAGCAATGAGTTATTATTTATAGCTGCGGGAATTTATGATCCAACGGACAGAATATGAAACGTTCTATGGCTATGATAACGGCACATATATCTAAACGACTTTTCCTCTACCGAGGAAATAGTCAAATACCTGTTGATCTGATCGATTCTGAAAGATGAGCTTTTCTGTACAAAAGATATGAATACATCAGAGAAAATTACAAGACATTTTTCTCTACAAAAAAATAAAAATAAATAAAAAATAAAAAATATAAGATCTACTGTTCGAGAATATGGTCAGGACTTGTACGATGACCAAGATAAGTGATCAACTCTTGAGTACGCTGCTTGTACCCGAGAGCAAAACCCTTCTCGAACTTCTGTTTCTTCCCTTTCTCGATCTGAGATTGGGTAATTTCCTCCAGATTTTTGTTTAGCTGGAGCAGGTCTTCTTTCTCCTTTTTAAGTTGCTCTTTTTCGGACTCCAAACTAAGAGGACGATCGTCTAACATCAAAGGATCATCCAATGGATTTTCGGAGCTCGGTTTAATGGGGCCGGATCCCGTTTCGATTATTCCTCGAGAAGACGAGGAGAATGGAGAACTTGAGTACCTTGGGAACCAGAAGGTATGACGGCAGTGTTGGAGGTCGGAGAAACAAAAAGAGATTCGGGGATATCTTCCATCATGGATCCCTCCATCTGCGAATTTAGGCCAATCTCAGGATTAGGAGGGATAGACTCGGGTTGTCAATCAGCCTCCTGTTCGGAAGTTTGAATCAAAGCAATGTTCGAAACATGAATTTGACAATCAACTTCCGACCGATCATCAAGAACAGGGGAGTTAGCTTGTGGCTCCTCATTTCGACAAGCTTCAAGAATATTTGGATCGACCAAAGGGCTACTGATCGAAGCTTTTGAGGGATCTATAGGGGAATCCACATGTGATTGAGATCGGAAAGGGGTATTTGCCTTAGACGTCGAGAGGTCCTCGGGTGAGGACGAGACTCGATCAGCAAAAGGCGTAGATTTTTGAGGAATCTCTCTCCCCTCGGAGGATGTTTGTTGTGAGCTCTCAATACGAGCCTTTTTCTTCAAAATGTCTTTTCTAGTGGGACCGCGTGAAGATCGCTTCGCAGCACCAGAAAACAGATTGGAACTCATGGCCGAGAAACTATGAAAACCGTGTAAAACTCGAGCTTTTTCTTCGAACGATCGCAGAGAATTTAATATTTCAAGTAGGGACTTGCGGTAATTCTTTGAAGGATTTACTTTTATATATACTTAAGGAAATGACATTTGTACCCTTAGGGGAAGGCGCGAAAAGAAAATTTAAACTGGCGGAGAATATTAAGTTATTTTGCAATCCCTATCGGGTAAAAGACAAAGGAATAAGAATTCCACGAAGGCAATATTAGGATAAAATTTATACATTTCGAGGAACGATACAAGGTTCATTTACAAAAGAACTACAAATTAGACAAGAAAAAATAATAAAGACTTGTTACAAGGATCAACAATATCTATGTCATTGACATGGCCTATTCAGTAGGGGTAGCTTCTTTCGAAGACATTTCTTCTTTATCCTCGGCTTCTCCTCTATCCTCCTGATCGTCTTCGACCTCCTCTTCAGGCTCTATATCAGGGTCGGGCACAGGTAAAGGAACTCCAAACTCATTCACCAGGTGAGCCAGGGGATGCTTACTGTATTGCACAGAAGTTAGGGACTCGGGTGGATATTCTTGAAGTTTTCGATCTTTACTGATGTCCATGACATTACGATAATCAGCACGCCGATCGGGAATTAACCCCGACTCGATCAGTTGATCGACCCCTTTTAGAATGAACTGAATAATAAGTCCCCAATTTTTTGATGAATTATGGCAGTACAAACGGGAGAGTCGAGAAATTCCCTAACAATGGGCTCAACATCAGGGGTTTTAGCCTCATTCATAGCCTTATCCATGTCGGCGTCATCATCTTTGGCCTGAAGTTGGGCTCGAAGCAAGAGAATTTCCGACTCTAGTGTGCTTATGGAAGTAGCATGAGAAACACGTTGCTCATCCAATTCTCGAGTCAGTTGATCGACCTGAGCTTGGTACCGACTAGCATCCATCATAGTACTAATAATATGAGGATTGTCAGTTTCCAGATTGGGATTATCACTAGGGCCGGGCTGAGTTTCAACGGAAGCTCTGGAACTTTCGACATTGGCAAGTTTATCTTCGAGCTCTCTGATCCTCGCCATTAATATGTTATTGGTTTCCTCCACAAACTTCCATTGATCCATGTGTAAGGCCGCATCATACATAGGGGTCACCAACACGTTCCCAGTCTGCAAAATTGAATCATATAATTAAGAATGGATCAAAGTAACTTGAATTATGTTGAAATAATCAATCTGAAGAATATATTACCACTTCATGAGCATGTGCTGTTCTTGCAAGCTGGTCTAGTGGCTCTCTTACAAAATTCCGTTGTACGTCCCTGGTGAAGGTCGCTGATAGAAGGAGTCGGATAGATTTATCGAGGATTTTCTCTTTGTCATCAGACATCAAAGTATCCTCTGCAAAATATCCGGCTGCACGCTTTCCCTGAGGTGGCTTTCAATCATATCTACAAGAGAGGCCTCGTGGCTCGAATCTCCGATATGAGTAAAATACTCACCTACGTTGCACGGACGCGGACTCGGCGACTCGGACTCGACACGATTCGGATTCGGCGACTCGTTTTCTAAAAAATCTTAAAGATACGACACGTCTTGGATACATATATTTAAAAAAAAAAATCTATATAGTTTATATAAAAATAAAATATCTTAGCATCAAAGTCAATAAATAAACATTCATTCTAATATTCATAACACAAAATCAAAATAAAAGATCAAGAAAGATGTCTACATTCACTCCAAGTACATAGTAAATGATTCAAAACAAGTCTCATATGCAAATAACATCAAAAAAAAGTCTCATAAGCAAAATAATCACTCCAAGTACATAACTATTAGTCCAATTACACAACAAGATCATCATTGAGATCTTCATTAACTTCATCAACAAACAATAATAAAAAGATAACTTTAAATTTGAAATTTGGATTTTAGTCAGAGAACAAAACTAAAACTAAAACAAAAATTCTTCTTACTTGGTACTCGATTAACAAAAATCCAAAATTCTACACAAAAGTTATCTTTCTCATTACAACTAATAACTAACACTATCCCTTTATTCAATTCATATTTCTTGGAACATTAATAAGAACATAAAATCCCCAGAAATTACACGCACCTAAAAAAAGAGATTCTGCATAAAGTGGTCTTCATCCGAACAATTGAAAATCTTAGTATGAGTGGATAATTGTAAACAAATAAGCAATGAATTCATAGGCAATTTAATCAGAACAGGCATCATAAGTGAAGGCAAGAAAAATGGTCCCATATATTCAGTTTCAATAATGCTCAAACAATCAAGATTGTGTTTAGTCTGTAGAGGATAAATAGTTAAATACATTTACCTATTTCTTCACCAAACTATTCTCCAATTTAACCTTGCCCCTCAATCTCACCGGAACTATGGCAGTAGCACAAAAAGGTAGAGAGTCTAGAGACTAGAGAGAAAGAGTCGAGACTCGAGAGTATAAGAACTTACCTTTAAATTGGAATTTGGAAGGGAGAAAATTCTTGATTCTTGATTGAATTACTATGGCCTAGGGTTTATACTTCATACTCAATTTGGGGTTTTTTGATTTAATGTGTTGTGTGGGCTGTAATGCGCCGTAGAAGAGAAGACAAAGACAGAAGACTAGTTTGGGTTTCATTATTTAAGTTGGGAATTTGCATTTTTAACCCAAAATTTTGTCAAAAATTGCAGAAAGCCCCCGCCGAGTCCTTGACCGTGTCGACTCAGCAGTTGACCGAGTCGGACTCAAGTATCCGAATTAAATCTTATTTTATTTTCTCGGACTCGCCACGTGGCGAGTCCGACGCGTGTCCCCGCCGTGTCGCGCGCGTGTCCGCGTCCGGGAGAGTCCGACTCAGCATTTTGAATTTTTTTGAAGTATCCGTGCTTCATAGATACTCACCCTATTTATCGAACAACTGTTGTTGGATGAAGATGAAGATGAAAGGCATTAAGTGAAGGGAGGTTTTGATGATTTCCAAAACATCAGAATCAGCTAAGTGGAAGCTTAGTACAAACCTTCAAAGATATTTGACTAAGGAATACTTATTTCAGACTAGTCAAATATGGTCCAGAAGACTACTGATCTGTTGCTGAAGAAAGGAATCAGACTGGTGGACTATCAGCCGACTCAAATAAGATTAGTTCAAGTTTGGGATCAGCCGAGTATATATCAGACGAGTGATTTCGATCAGCAGAGTGGAAGGGATCAAGGAGTCTGATCAACGGTAATAAATGCACTTGGAGTAATAAATGCTGAAGAGGAAGGGTATTTATGAAAAATGATTGAAGAGAAACCTCGTATCAGATTAGTGCATTAAATGCGATCTGACAGCAAGTACAGCAGAGTGTACAGTGTTCAGTCGCAGGTAGCCGTTTCTGCAGAAGGACCAGTACTCGAGGATTTGAACAGCTGTCGATCTCTCAACTGGCAGATTTTCAAATCTCAAGTATAAATAGTTCAGTTCGTGAGTTGAAGAAGAACATACAACACATTTTGAGAGCGAAAATTTGAAGCAGAATTCTTCTAAGTCTCAAACTCAAGAACAGAACACTCATCAGCCGAGTCATTTGTTGACGAAGCAGAATAGAGAGAAAACAGAAAAGACTTATAAATCTGAGTGATTTTGTTTGTATCGTGTTGTGAGAAGTAGATATCCATATTGGTCAGTGATATTACTTCAGAGAGTAGGAGTTTCTTTGTGATTTCCTATTGTGAACTTACGGCCATATCATTTGTTGTTTGGCGTAAGCAGCGTATACTGTAATCTGTGTGATTTAGTATAACCCAAGATCTAAGTGACTTGGAAGAGTGGACTAAAGGATTTCTATCCATATAACCACTATAAAAATCCTTTGTGTTTTTGTTGGTCCCAAGTGGTCAGATGAGGTTTAGAGGGGGGGGGGGGGGGGGTGAATAAACCTCTTTAAAATTTTGCCTTTTAAAATCTTCTAACTTTTCTGTCAGCAGACTAAGCTGATCAAGAATTGTAAGCAGACTAAGCTGATCTCGCACAAAGCTTTGAACAGCAGAGTTGAGAGTTGACCACTCTTCTGATTTCACTCAGCTGATTTTATCAAAATCAGAGTTTTAAAATAACTAACTTGCAGCGGATTTATCAAGTGTTTTTCACAAGTAGTTTTCTTTAACATTGAAATAGTTTTATCCCCAGTTTTACCAAACTCCTTTTAAAACTTTTCAAATAGTTAGCCTTTAAGTATTTTCAGTATGCTGTTTTAATATGCAGAAAATAATGCAAGTTAAAAACACAAAGGATTTTTATAGTGGTTATATGGATTTAAATCCTTTAGTCCACTCTTCCAAGTCACTTAGATCTTGGGTTATACTATAGTCGCAAAGATTACAGTACTCTGCTTGCGCCAAACAACAAATGAACTGGCCACAAGTTCGTAGTAGGAAATCACAAAGAAATTCCTAACCTCTGAAGTAATATCGCTCACAAAGATTGATATCTACTTCTCACAACACAACCCTAACAAAATCACTCAGATTTTACAAGTATTTTATGTTTTCTCTCTATTTTGCTTCGTCAACAAATGACTCGGCTGATGAGTGCTTTGTTCTTGAGTTTGAGACTTAGAAGAATTCTGCTTCAGATTTTTGCTCTCAAAGTGTGTTGTCTCTGTGTTGTTCTTCTTCTTCAACTCACGAACTAAGCTATTTATACTAAGGATTTGAAAATCTGCCCGTTGAGAGATCGCCAGTTGTCAAATCCTCGAGTACTGGTCCTTTTTCTGCAGAACGGCTGTTGCGACTGAACACTGTGCACTCTGCTGTACTTTCTGTCGCTTCGCATTAAATGCGCATTAAATGAACCAAGCTGATACGAGGTTTCTCTTCAATCATTTGTCATAAATACCCTTCCTCTTCAGCATTTATTACACCAAGTGCATTTATTACCGTTGCACTAACTTCTGATCCACTTCCACTCTGCTGATCGAAGTCACTCGTCTGATGTTTACTCGGCTGATCCCAAACTTGAACTAATCTGATTTGAGTCGGCTGATAGTCCACCAGTCTGATTCCTTCTTCAGCAACAGATCAGTAGTCTTCTGGACCATATTTGACTTGTCTGAAATACTTCTTCCTTGGTCAAATATTATCTAAGGTTTGTACTCAGCTTCCACTTAGCTGATGACTTTGGAAATCATCAAAACCTCCCTTCACTTCAAAGTCTTCATCTTCATCCAACAATTTCCCCCTTTTTGATGATGACAAAACTTCAGCTAAGTACCTGTACCTAAAACTAAAGTTGAGTCCTCAAAAATTTCTGAGATAGAAATGATATGTTGGAAGCTTGAACTTTTTATAGATTTGATTTTTGAAATTACAGTACAAGTTACAAGCACAAATTTGACTTAAGTGAAAAATTACAACTGAAGTAAGCTGTTACAGAAATTCAACAGATGACCTAGTCTATTTACTAGTCTAGTCCTCAGCTTCTTCATCTTCTTCTTCCTCTTCAACTTCTTCAACTTCTTCACTACTGTCATCTTCTTCACCAGATGTGAAAGCATCAGCAAGACCTTTTAATTTTTCCCTTCTTTCATCAGCTTCAAATCTTGCTCTGATGTCTTCAATTCTCTTAATCTTTATGTCTGGATTAAGCTGTTCTTCAGCAGAGTACTTAGAGGCAGCTAACTCCTTGTCAGTTTTAGCCACATCCTTGGGCTCTACTTTATCATCAGCTCCATCTTCAGCTTCCTTTTCAAGTACTTCATCTTCTTTTGGCTTTCCAGCAGCAGCCCGTTGGTCTCGTACTTGATTAGTTGCAGCAACATCAACAGCTAACTTAGCTGATTCCTCTTCCCCCTTTTTGTCAGCATCGGCAGTGTTGAGTTGATCAGGAGTTATGTTGACAGCAGCACAAAGCTTCTTGATGTTTCTATCCAGAACTTGTTGTTCAGCGCAGTGATGACTTAGAGTAGATTGCATGTGAAGTTGATTTTCTTCCAAGCGAAGTTGATTAGCCTTTAATTCACCAGATTGGTCATTCAGACAGTCAACATTCAACTGAAGTGTTGATAGTTCAGTCTGTGCTTTGTTGGTGACGTTTGTAATTTCTTGCATTAAAGCAACATTCTTCTCAGTTTCTGCTTCACCAACTTGTTTCATGACCCTAACAACCATTGCAATGTCAGCTTCATTCCTTTGAAGAGCAGTGTGGAGGTGACCTACATCAGCCTTCACATCTTCAATACTTCTATGCATGCTCAAGATACTTTGAGTAATTGCAAGTGAATTGTCTGGTGGTAGAGGAAAATCTTCAATGGCATCCTTGACCATTTTTGCAGTCTCTTCCTGCATTTGTTTAATCATCAGCGTATGCCTTGACTCCATCTCCTTCATTGTGGTTTCAATCAGCAGCTGGATGGATTCCACCAGTGAGGAATGCAAATCAGCAGTAGGAGCAGGGTGTGATGATTCAGCAGGTTCATCTTCCTGTTGAAGTTCAGCAGGTTCCTCTTCCTGTTGAACAGTTGCTTCATGAAGAACAGGACTACCTCCAGCCTTCCAATCCAAAGCTAAAGGAATTTCCTCTTTGACAGCAGCAGGCAGTGTCACAGATGTATCAAGATTAATTTCCACAGCTTGCTTGTCCTTCCTTGGTTCTTTATCCGCAGGCTCATCAGATATGTGAATAACTTCAGTACCATCAGCAGACACAACAGTCTTCTGATGTATCAAGTCAGCTGGTACAAATGGTGAAGTAGTCTGTTTGATCTTCAGCTTCTCTTGATAAGTACTAATATCAGAGCCATAACAGATTTGCTGTAAACTAGGCAGAACAGGTGACGTACTTGAAGTACCTGGTTCAAACCTTGATCTCTCAACCCATTTTTCCAAGGTTGTGTAAACAGCAATCTTGACTGCTCTATCAATTCTGTTATCAGTAGGACTTGGTCTCTTTGGAATTGAATCTTTGATAGTAGTCGCTTCCCGACTTACAATGACTCTAGCATAGTCATGTAGTCTGTCTCTAACAAAATCTGAGTCCAAAGCCTTGGCAGCAGAATTTGTTTGCAACCAGTTTAGAACCCATCTCCCTTCAGTAGCAAACTCCTTCTAGGCTTGAATCTCCTCCTCAGATTTATTCAATCTATACTCTCTCCATTGATTGTATCTAATCTTTTCAGGGAGAAAAGTAGTCCTTGATTGAAACAGCTGGTTAAGCCTTTCCAGCTCAGCTTCAAATCGTTTGAAGGCAACAGAGTCATTTTGAACAATCTCAATTGCTCGTCTGACTTCCTTCTTTTTCTTCTTAATTGGTGCAGCCCTAGGTAGCACGAAGTCTCCTTCCTTAGGCTTTTCACCAATTACGATGCCTCCAGACCTCCGTGGTCCATATGCATCCTTCTTGCTATCTTCCAGTGCCTTTGCCAAGTCTTCTGCTTCCTTGGCAGCTAGTTCGGCTTCTGTCATCTTTTTGACATCAGCTTCTTTCTTGCTCGCTTCAAGAACTCTCTTCAGCTCAGCTTCATCACGTTTTCGTTGTTCAGCCTCCTCGCGCTTCTTTCTGTGATAAGCTGGTACTTTTGCTTTGCCAGTTCTCTTCTTTCTGGCATTTCTTGACTCAACAACTGGTGCCACAGTTGTTGTTTCTGGTAATGCAACTGCTACAGGTGCAGCAGCAATTGGTTCGAGGATCTGCACTTCAGGATCCTCGTGAGGTTTAGCAACCTCAGCTGTTGGTGTAGGAATCTGTTTCACTTGATCAGCTGACTTCTTCTCAGCAGACTCCTTCACTGATTCAACAGGCCTCTCAGCAGATGGAGGGCTTTTTCTAACCAGATCAGAAAGCTCAGTATCTTCATCAACGAATGTCATTCTCTTTCTGATGGTTTTCTTTGTATGAAGTATAGGAACAGTAGATGTGGCAGTATCTTTCAAAGCACTTCTTGTTCTTTTAGCCACATTTTCAACTGGTTTCTCAGCTGAAGCTGTTCTGTCAGTAGATGACCCAACTGACATCTCATTGATTTCCTTGACTGTTTCATCAACAATCAAGTCAGCAGCATCCTTTCTTTTAGGTACAACTGTTCTGGCTTCAACAGCAGGCTTTGCTGTTTGAACAGCTGTCTTGCTCTTCTTGCCTTTATCCGCAGGCACTTTAGGCTCAGTAGCCTTTCTTTTCTGTTGCTTTTTCTCAGGCACAGCAGCAGGCTCTTTCGATTTTACTTTATCAAAGATCTTTAATTCCTTCGCCTTATGAATTTCTTTTCCATTAGTCACAGCACATCTCAGATTTACCAACAGATGACTAATGAATATCCTGTGCAGAGTCAGACCACGTACTTTGTGATCAGCAATCACATACCAGATGAAGTTAGCCCAATTTACCTTCAACCCATAGTAAATGGCTATCATAGTATGAAACCTCTTCATTGGTACGCTGTCCAAAGAGAATGTGCAGTTCTCGAGGACTTTGGCAACCAAATCTGCCATTCGCTGAAACTCATCCTTCAGCTTATTCTTTTTGATACTTCCAGTTAGCACTTGATTCTTCTTTGAGACCAGATTCCAGAAATCTGACTCAAAAGGTTCAGCTAGGTTTGCAATGTCAGTAGACCCTTCAATAGAGAGTCCATACATCTCATTCAGCAATTTTGGGGTTACGCAGATAGCTTTGTCCCCAATTTTGGCTTTAATCTCCAGTTTGTCGAAGTCAACATCGTCTTTGGAACCATAAAATTCAAAGACCTCGTCCTTGAAAATCATGTCTTCATGGGCCTCCATGAAGTTTACCAGCGTTGCCGCTTTGAATTTCTCCAGAATTTCTTTCATCAACGGTGTGCCAGTCGCATGATAGGTCAGGTAGTTCAAGAACATACCTTCAGCCGCAGCTTCTTTTGCATTTACTTTGGAACCCATTTTCCTGAAAGAGATTGAAGAGAAACGAGAGTAGATTTGCAGTTGAATGAATGCAAAAATGCTCTGAATGCTTTTGAAATTTTTAGGGTGCGTAAAAATGTAGTAAGCTGATCAGATCTGGATTTATAGATGTTGGTTCTTGTCGGTTTCCGTGAAGAGTGGTAACCGTTAGATCAGTTACTGTAAAAGCAGATCGTGTGATCGTGATACGCGGATTTCAAAATAGCATTTAATATGTCAGACAGGCGGGAATTTGAAACGCCACTTGTCTGTTACTTATAAAAGCGTGTTTTTGATAAAACGTTTTTAGTACAACACTTAAAATATAAGCTGACATGAATAGAAACAGATAAGTAGAATACTTATCTGACAGACGACTTGTCTGATACAATACATCACTAGTGAAAGCCAATATCTAGTGATCTTCCTTTGCTGTTTGTCAATCCAGCAAGATAATTAATCTTCAAATCTTCTGATTAAAACAACTTCAACTACTGTCATTGAAGATTTCATCTTTAAAACAAGGGTACCGCTAGTCTTACACGTTCCCCCTGAATTCAAGAATTCATCAGTCAACTAGTCTGTTGAGAGTTAGTCTTCTTGAAGTACAGTACTTGTTGATATCAGATTAGTCAGCTGTTGAACCCAGTCTTCTGATAGGTTCCCCCTCAGCTTATGAATCCAATTTTAACAAGCCCAATTCCGCTCTTAGAGTGGAAAATCTTGCTTCATTCAATGGTTTGGTGAAAATGTCAGCAATCTGATTGTCTGTATGAACATATTCAATAATGACATTTCCTTTTTCAACATGGTCTCTGATGAAGTGATGTTTGATCTCAATGTGCTTAGTCCTGGAATGACTAGTAGTATTCTGAGTAAGTGAGATTGCACTTGTATTGTCACAGTAGATAGGGATTCCACTGATCTTGAGATTATAGTCTTCTAGTTGATGCTTCAACCAAAGTATTTGTGCACAACATGCTCCAGCAGCAATGTATTCAGCTTCAGCAGTAGATATGGATACTGAAGTCTGTTTCTTACTCATCCATGAGATCAGACGACTGCCTAAAAATTGACAAGCACCTGTTGTACTCTTCCTATCAATTTTGCAGCCAGCAAGGTCAGAATCTGAATATCCTATAAGTTCAAATCCTGATTCCCTTGGGTACCACAATCCCAATTCTTGTGTGCCTTTGAGATACTTTAGTATCCTTTTAGCAGCTAAGAGATGAGATTCCTTAGAATCTGATTGAAATCTCGCACAAACCCAACAGAATACATAATATCAGGTCTGCTAGCTGTTAAGTATAACAGT
Source organism: Penstemon newberryi var. newberryi (assembly GCA_030819805.1). Lineage (NCBI taxonomy): Eukaryota > Viridiplantae > Streptophyta > Magnoliopsida > Lamiales > Plantaginaceae > Penstemon > Penstemon newberryi. The sequence continues at coordinate 21,093,839 of JAUALY010000005.1, read as the reverse complement.
GACCCAATTATGCCTCTGTATTTGGTGATGTCAACTGATTTGCCACCTTCATCCTTGTCCAGACGAAGTCCAGTAGACATAGGAACATTAACAGATGAACTAGTTTCCATACCAAATTTCTTGAACAGATCTTTAGTGTACTTTGCTTGATTAATAAAAATGCCATCAGGCAGCTGTTTGACTTGTAAACCAAGAAAGTAATTTAATTCTCCCATCATGCTCATTTCAAACTTGTTCTGCATCAGCTTAGAGAATCTCTCACACATCTGTTTGTTAGTTGAACCAAAAATAATATCGTCCACATATATTTGTACCAACAATATGTGATTATCCCATTCAATAGTAAACAAGGTTTTATCTACTTTACCTTTACGAAATCCTTTAATTAAAAGAAAATCAGATAAAGTATCATACCATGCTCTTGGAGCCTGTTTCAATCCATAGAGGGCTTTCCTCAGACGATATACCTTGTCTCCTTGTTGATATGCTTCAAAGCCAGGAGGTTGTTCAACGTACACTTCTTCTTGCAATTCTCCATTGAGAAAAGCAGACTTCACATTCATCTGATAGACAGTGAAGTTTTTGTGAGCAGCATAGGCTAGGAACAATCTGATTGCTTCAAGCCTTGCAACTGGTGCGAATGTCTCATCAAAATCAATGCCTTCTTCTTGGCAGTAACCTTTGGCAACTAGTCTTGCTTTATTTCTGGTAACCATACCATCTTCATTCATCTTATTTCTGAAAACCCACTTAGTGCCAATTACTCTTTGATGAGTAGGTCTGGGAACTAAGTACCAGACTTCATTCCTTTCAAATTGATTCAACTCTTCTTGCATTGCTTCAATCCAGTGAGAATAACCAAGAGCTTCATCAATCAACTTAGGCTCAATTTGTGAAAGAAAACTTACAAACATTGTTTCATTTGCAGTTGACCTTCTAGTTCTCACTCTATCCAAAGGATCACCAATCACTAACTCAGGTGGGTGATCTCTGAGCCATCTGAGATCAGGTTGCAAATCTGGATGTTGTCCTCTTGATTGATCTTGCAACACTACTGTTGGAGTCACAGTAGTAGTCTGTTGAACAGTTGTAGTCTGTTGAACAGTCTCTGGTCTGTCAGCTGTTCGCAACTCCTCTGTTAGACAATCAGCAGACTGATTTTGAACAGCACTTGAGTTAACAGCTTGAGTTAAATCAGGTAGTATGATGGGTACATATTCTTCTCTTCTTTCCACATTCAATTTCTGAAAATCAGCAGATATCTCTGGATTTGCACTTTGATTCTTTTCAGATGATTGACTTGGTTCATCAAATACTACATGAATAGATTCTTCTACAAGTAAAGTTCTTTTGTTAAACACTCTATAAGCTTTACTAACAGTAGAGTAACCTACAAAAACAGCTTCATCAGCCTTTTCTGCAAAAGCAGTAAGGTGATTTTTCCCATTGTTTAAAACATAACATTTACAACCAAAAATCCTAAGATAATGTAAATTAGGCTTTCTGTTGTTCCATATCTCATAAGGTGTCTTGTTTTGACTTTTGTTGATCATACACCTGTTCTGTGTATAACATGCTGTATTTGTAGCTTCTGCCCAGAATCTTTGGGGCAGCTTTGCTTCAGCTATCATTGTCCTGGTAGCTTCTTTTAGAGTTTTGTTTCTCCTTTCAGCAACTCCATTTTGTTGAGGGGTTCTGGCAGCAGAGTACTCATGATTGATTCCTCTGGAGTTACAATACTCTTCAACAGTAGAGTTTGTAAACTCAGTCCCTCTATCTGATCTGATCTTCAATATTCTTTGACTCTTCTCATTCTGGACCAGTTCCATCAGATTAGTAAGATGTTCCTTGGTTTCACTTTTCTTCTTCATGAAAATTACCCAAGTAAATCTTGAGAAATCATCCACAACAGCTAGGCAGTATTTCTTTCCGCCATTGCTGATTGGATCAATAGGGCCAAACAAATCCATATGCAATAGCTCCAAAATTCTGGTTGAAGATTGGTGCTTCTTGCTTTTGAAAGATGACTTCACTTGTTTACCCTTCTGACATGCGTCACACAGCTTGTCTTTGCTCATGACTGTCTTTGGAATTCCTTCTACCAAATCATTCTTTATCAATCTGTTTATGGTCTTGAAATTCAAATGATTCATTCTTTTGTGCCAAAGCCAACTGATTTCACTTGGTGTAGAAGCCACCAAACAAACATTAGAATTCTTGTCCACAGAATTCCAGTCGACTACATAGATGTTTCCCTGTCTTCTTCCAGATAAAATAACCTTCTTTGATCCAACTTGTTCAACACAGCACTTATCTGATGAAAACACCACGGAAAATCCCTTGTCACAAAATTGACTAATGCTCAGCAGATTGTACTTCAGGCCACTAACATATGAGACGTCAGATATCTCTATGTTTCCTTTGATAAGCTTTCCAACCGCTACAACCTTGCCTTCTTTGCTGTCTCCAAAAGTAACTTTTGGACCATTCACAGCAACAACATCTGCCAGTTCATGTATGTCTCCACACATGTGCCTTGAACATCCACTGTCCAAGTACCATTTCTTCACTACTTTACTCCTACTCCTAATCCTAACCTACAAAACAAAATAAAAAATGTTTTAGGTACCCTTTATTGAGAGGGTCCTGGTGGATTAGTGTCACCTTTGACAACCCAAGATATTGAAGTCTTAGGCTTCTTAGGCTTTAGAGTTTTAGCAGGAGCATGAGCAACTTCATTTTCATCATAAACAGTAGGCATGCTATGTTGATAATCGTTATGATGAGGATAAGGCTCATAAGCAGGATATGATGCATGATAAGCAGGGTAAGCATGCATTGGTTGGTGAGCAGGATATGCAGTATAGTGGGGTGGATAATGAGGTGCAGCATAATAAGGTGGATAAGCAGGTTGCACATAGTAGACTCATTTCCATACCAAGCATTTTTGTTATAGTTTCTTTGCTTCTTAGGTCTGCTCTTTACTTGCTCTTTAACAGACGACTTAGTTTTACTAGTCTGATTGGTTTTACTCTTATCAGCAGACTTCTTGGGACTACTCTGCTGTTTGGTTTTACCATTCTGTTTTTCATTTTCAGGCTTTTTACCCTTCTTAGCCTTAGGAGTGTTTATCTCCTTTTTCTCAATCTCAGGTGAAATGGGTTTAGCAGTCTGAACATACAAGACAGTATTACTATTATCAGCAGATATAAATTTTTCAGCTTTGTTCAGTTCTAAACTTTCTTTTACCAAGGGAGTACTCTGTTCAGTTGGTTTATCTGTTGTCACAACAGACGACTTAGTAACAGACGACTTATTATGTAGAGATATTCTAGCTTCAAGTTCTTTGATTTGTCCCTTGTACATTTCACATTCAGCTCTCAGAGATTCACATTCATGCGAAAGCTTTTTATACATAGCTGATTCTTCAGGTCTTTCAACCTTCGATTTCAGTTTAGTATTTTGCTTTTTCAGCAGAATCATCTCGTCCTTAAGCTTAGCAAGCTCATTCACAACATCTACTTTGTTCATCATTTGCTCAAATGAGCTAAACAGTTCAAGCTCACTTTCAGAGAGTATTACCTCATTGTCTGAATCTTCAGATTCCTTGGCCATGAGACAGAGCAGTGCAGGTGTCTCGTCAAAAACAGAGTCGTCACTTGAAGTGCCTGTTTCTGTGTTAGATGAGTAGATGGCTGCCATCTTTTCAGCCTCAGCCAACATCACCTTGCTTATTTGGTATCTCTTTTCTCTTCTTTCTTTTCTTTGTTTCTTTTTCTCCTCTGTATATTTCTCCGCTTTAGGATATGGGCAGTCCTTGATGAAATGTCCCAATTTCCTGCAATTATAGCACATCATTTTGGATTTATAATCATCCTTAATATCATGAGAATGAGAGGTAGGTTTAGAAGTAGAAGCATCGTTATATTTGTTCTTCATTTTTCTTTTATAGAACTTTTTGAACCCGTTCAATAACAAGGCAACATCGTCAGCAGTGTACTCCTTTTTGCTCAGTACTGGGGCCTCATCAGATGAGTCCTCTTCTCTGCTTTTTTCGACGAATCTTCTTGTTCTTTCTGCAGGGACCAGTGCAGCAGTGGGGCCAGAAGTTGAGGTCTCTTCTATTCCAATTCTTGGCATTTTATACTCGTACGCTTTGAGTGCAGAAAACAGCTCAGTAAGTGAGATCTTCCCTAGATCCCTTGATTCTTCCATTGCTGTAATCTTCATGTTGAACTTTGGTGGTAGCGCCTTTAGAACTTTGACAGTGATCTCCTTATCTGTAAACGTCTTACCCAACTTCAGAACATTGTTCAACACCTTTGTAAACCTTGAATCCATCTGGTCAATGGTTTCTCCAGGTTTCATTTTGAAGTTCTCAAACTTCTCCATGGCAACACTCAAATTGTGTTCTTTGATGGACTCGTTTCCTTCGCTCATGTCACGGACTTTATCTCACATCTCCTTAGATGTTTTGCAATGTTTGACCTTGTCAAACCTTTCATTGTCCAGAGCCTTGGTCATGATGAAGATTCCAACTTTATCAAGATTATTCAGCTTGATTTCATCAGGTGTCATCTCCTCAACGTCTTTTTCAACGACCTTTTCTACGCCATCAACCATGATTTTCTTGGTAACTTTTATTGGACCTTGTGTTATGCATCGGTACATGTTGTCGTTGTAAGCAGCAAGGAAAATTTCCATGCGTATCTTCCAGTCCTCAAAGCTCATACCGCCTATGTGGGGAACTAGGCTAATGCAGTCCATTTTTCAAAAAGTTTTGTTTTTCAAAAAGATGCTCTTTTGAAAACTTTTGAAAACCTTTGAAAAACACTTAAGGATCAAGCTCGTTGATCAGACAAATGATTCAGATGAACCACCTGCTCTGATACCACTTGTTGGTCCCAAGTGGTCAGATGAGGTTTAAAGGGGGGGGGGGGGGGGTGAATAAACCTCTTTAAAATTTTGCCTTTTAAAATATTCTAACTTTTCTGTCAGCAGACTAAGCTGATCAAGAATTGTAAGCAGACTAAGCTGATCTCGCACAAAGCTTTGAACAGCAGAGTTGACCACTCTTCTGATTTCACTCAGCTGATTTTATCAAAATCAGAGTTTTAAAATAACTAACTTGCAGCGGATTTATCAAGTGTTTTTCACAAGTAGTTTTCTTTAACTTTGAAATAGTTTTATCCCCAGTTTTACCAAACTCCTTTTAAAACTTTTCAAATAGTTAACCTTTAAGTGTTTTCAGTATGCTGTTTTAATATGCAGAAAATAATGCAAGTTAAAAACACAAAGGATTTTTATAGTGGTTATATGGATTTAAATCCTTTAGTCCACTCTTCCAAGTCACTTAGATCTTGGGTTATACTATAGTCACAAAGATTACAGTACACTCTGCTTGCGCCAAACAACAAATGAACTGGCCACAAGTTCGTAGTAGGAAATCACAAAGAAATTCCTAACCTCTGAAGTAATATCGCTCACAAAGATTGATATCTACTTCTCACAACACAACCCTAACAAAATCACTCAAATTTTACAAGTATTTTCTGTTTTCTCTCTATTTTGCTTCGTCAACAAATGACTCGGCTGATGAGTGCTTTGTTCTTGAGTTTGAGACTTAGAAGAATTCTGCTTCAGATTTTTGCTCTCAAAGTGTGTTGTCTCTGTGTTGTTCTTCTTCTTCAACTCACGAACTAAGCTATTTATACTAAGGATTTGAAAATCTGCCCGTTGAGAGATCGCCAGTTGTCAAATCCTCGAGTACTGGTCCTTTTTCTGCAGAACGGCTGTTGCGACTGAACACTGTACACTCTGCTGTACTTTCTGTCGCTTCGCATTAAATGCGCATTAAATGCACCAAGCTGATACGAGGTTTCTCTTCAATCATTTGTCATAAATACCCTTCCTCTTCAGCATTTATTACACCAAGTGCATTTATTACCGTTGCACTAACTTCTGATCCACTTCCACTCTGCTGATCGAAGTCACTCGTCTGATGTTTACTCGGCTGATCCCAAACTTGAACTAATCTGATTTGAGTCGGCTGATAGTCCACCAGTCTGATTCCTTCTTCAGCAACAGATCAGTAGTCTTCTGGACCATATTTGACTTGTCTGAAATACTTCTTCCTTGGTCAAATATTTTCTAAGGTTTGTACTAAGCTTCCACTTAGCTGATGACTTTGGAAATCATCAAAACCTCCCTTCACTTCAAAGTCTTCATCTTCATCCAACAGTTTTTACTTGCATAAATTTCTGCATATTTAAAACAGCATACTTAAAACACTTAAAGGTTAACTGTTGGAAAAGTTTTAAAAAGAGTTTGTTAAAACTGGGGATAAAACTATTTCAAAGTTAAAGAAAACTACTTGTGAAAAACACTTGATAAATCCGCTGCAAGTTAGTTATTTTTAAAACTCTGATTTTGATAAAATCAGCTAAGTAGAATCAGAAGAGTGGTCAACTCTGTTGTTTAAAGCTTTGTGCGAGATCAGCATAGTCAACTTACGATTACTGATCAGCTTAGTCTGCTGACAGAAAAGTTAGAAGTTTTTAAAAGGTAAATTTTAAAGAGGTCTATTCACCCCCCCTCTAGACCTCATCTGACCACTTGGGACCAACAAGTGGTATCAGAGCAGGTGGTTCATCTGAATCATTTGCCTGATCAACGAGCTTGATCCTTAAGTGATTTTCAAAGGTTTTCAAAAGTTTTCAAAAGAGCATCTTTTTGAAAAACTAAAACTTTTTGAAAAATGGATTGTATTAGCCTTGTTCCCCACATAGGCGGTATGAGCTTTGAGGACTGGAAAAGACGCATGGAAATTTTCCTTGCTGCTTACAATGATAATATGTACAGGTGCATAACCAAAGGTCCGATAAGAGTCACCAAAACAATCAAGGTTTATGGCCAAGATGTGGTTGTTGACAAAGATGAAGACGAGATGACAGCTGAAGAAATCAAGCTGAAAAATCTAGACAAAGTTGGAATCTTCATCATGACTAAAGCCCTGGACAATGAAAGGTTTGACAAGGTCAAACACCGTAAAACATCAAAAGAGATGTGGGATAAAGTCCGTGATATGAGTGAAGGAAATGATGCCATCAAAGAACACAATCTGAGTGTTGCCATGGAGAAGTTTGAAAACTTCAAAATGAAACCTGGAGAAACCATTGACCAGGTGGATTCAAGGTTTACAAAGGTGTTGAACAATGTTTGAAGTTGGGTAAGACGTTTACAGATAAGGAGATCACTGTCAAAGTTCTAAAGGCGCTACCACCAAAGTTCAACATGAAGATTACAACAATGGAAGAATCAAGGGATCTAGGGAAGATCTCACTTACTGAGCTGTTTTCTGCACTCAAGGCGTACGAGTATAAAATGCCAAGAATGGGAATAGAAGAGACCTCAACTTCTGGCCCCACTGCTGCACTGGTCCCTGCAGAAAGAACAAGAAGATTCGTCGAAAAAAGCAGAGAAGAGGACTCATCTGATGAGGCCCCAGTACTGAGCAAAAAGGAGTACACTGCTGACGATGTTGCCTTGTTATTGAACGGGTTCAAAAAGTTCTATAAAAGAAAAATGAAGAACAAATATAACGATGCTTCTACTTCTAAACCTACCTCTCATTCTCATGATATTAAGGATGATTATAAATCCAAAATGATGTGCTATAATTGCAGGAAATTGGGACATTTCATCAAGGACTGCCCATATCCTAAAGCGGAGAAATATACAGAGGAAGAAAAGAAACAAAGAAAAGAAAGAAGAGAGAAGAGATACCAAAAGAGCAAAGTGTTGTTGGCTGAAGCTGAAAAGATGGCAGCCATCTACTCATCCAACACAGAATCAGGCACGTCAAGTGATGACTCTGTTTTTGACGAGACACCTGCACTGCTCTGTCTCATGGCAAAGGAATCTGATGATTCTGACAATGAGGTAAATCTCTCTGAAAGTGAACTTGAGTTGTTTAACTCATTTGAGCAAATGATGAACAATAAAGCCGATGTTGTTTATGAATTTGCTAAGCTTAAGGACGAGTTGATTCTGCTGAAAAAGCAAAATGCTAAGCTGAAACGCAGTGTTGAAAAACCTGAAGAATCAGCCATGTATAAGAAGCTTTCGCATGAATGTGAATCTCTGAGAGCTGAATGTGAAGTTTACAAGGGACAAATCAAGGAACTTGAAGCTACAATATCTTCACTTAATAAGTTGTCTGTTCCTAAGTCATCTGTTGTGTCAATAGATAAATCTACTGAACAGAGTGCACCCTTAGTAAAAGAAAATTTAGAACTGAACAAAGCTGAAAAATATATATCTGCTGATAATAGTAACATTATCCTGTATGTTCAGACTGCTAAATCTACTTCACTGGAAACTGAGAAAAAGGAGAAGAGTCCTCCTAAGGCTAAAAAGGATAAAAAGCCTGAAAATGAAAAACAGACTGGTAAAACCAAACAGCAAAGTAGTCCAAAGAAGTCTGCTGATAAGAGTAAAACCAATCAGACTAGTAAACCTAAGTCGTCTGTTAAAGAGCAAGTAAAGAGCAGACCAAAGAAGCAAAGAAATTATAACTATAATGCTTGGTATGGAAATGAGTCTCATTATGTGCAACCTGCCTATTCACCTTATTATGCTGCACCTCATTATCCACCTTATTATGCTGCATATCCTGCTCATCAACCAATGCATGTTCACCCTGCTTATCATGCATCTTATCTTGCTTATGAGCCTTATCATCATCATAATGATTATCAACATAACATGCCTGCTGATTATGATGAAAATGAAGTTGCTCATGCTCCTGCTAAAACTCTAAAGCCTAAGTGTTGGTCCCAAGTGGTCAGATGAGGTTTAGAGGGGGGGGGGGGGGGGGGGGTGAATAAACCTCTTTAAAAATTTTACCTTTTAAAATTTCTAACTTTTCTGTCAGCAGACTAAGCTGATCAAGAATTGTAAGCAGAATAAGCTGATCTCGCACAAAGCTTTGAACAGCAGAGTTGACCACTCTTCTGATTTTACTTAGCTGATTTTATCAAAATCAGAGTTTCAAAATAACTAACTTGCAGCGGATTTGTCAAGTGTTTTTCACAAGTAGTTTCCTTAACTTAGAAAAAGTTTTATCCCCAGTTTTAAACAAACTCCTTTTTAAAACTTTTCCAGTAGTTAACCTTTAAGTGTTTTCAGTATGCTGTTTTAAATAAGCAGAAATTTATGCAAGTTAAAAACACAAAGGATTTTTATAGTGGTTATATGGATGTAAATCCTTTAGTCCACTCTTCCAAGTCACTTAGATCTTGGGTTATACTATAGTCACTAAGATTACAGTACACTCTGCTTGCGCCAAACAACAAATGAACTGACCACAAGTTCGTAGTAGGAAATCACAAAGAAATTCCTAACCTCTGAAGTAATATCGCTTACAAAGATTGATATCTACTCCTCACAACACAACCTAACAAAATCACTCAGATTTTACAAGTATTTTCTGTTTTCTCTCTATTTAGCTTCGTCAACAAATGACTCGGCTGATGAGTGCTTTGTTCTTGAGTTTGAGACTTAGAAGAATTATGCTTCAGATTTTGCTCTCAAAGTGTGTTGTCTCTGTGTTGTTCTTCTTCTTCAACTCACGAACTAAGCTATTTATACTAAGGATTTGAAAATCTGCCCGTTGAGAGATCGCCAGTTGTCAAATCCTCGAGTACTGGTCCTTTTCTGCAGAACGGCTGTTGCGACTGAACACTGTACACTCTGCAGTACTTTCTGTCGCTTCGCATTAAATGCGCATTAAATGCACCAAGCTGATACGAGGTTTCTCTTCAATCATTTGTCATAAATACCCTTCCTCTTCAGCATTTATTACCCCAAGTGCATTTATTACCGTTGCAATAACTTCTGATACACTTCCACTCTGCTGATCGAAGTCACTCGTCTGATGTATACTCGGCTGATCCCAAACTTGAACTAATCTGATTTGAGTCGGCTGATAATCCACCAGTCTGATTCCTTCTTCAGCAACAGATCAGTAGTCTTCTGGACCATATTTGACTCGTCTGAAATGTTTCTTCCTTGGTCAAATATTTTCTAAGGTTTGTACTAAGCTTCCACTTAGCTGATGACTTTGGAAATCATCAAAACCTCCCTTCACTTCAAAGTCTTCATCTTCATCCAACAGTTTCCCCCTTTTTGATGATGACAAAACTTCAGCTAAGTGCCTGTACCTAAAACTAAAGTTGAGTCCTCAAAAATTTCTGAGATAGAAATGATATGTTGGAGGCTTGAACTTTTTATAGATTTTAATCTTTTAAGAAATTACAGTACAAGTTACAAGCCAAAATTTGACTTAAGTGAAAAATTACAACTGAAGTAAGCTGTTACAAAAATTCAACAGATGACCTAGTCTATTAACTAGTCTAGTCCTCAGCTTCTTCATCTTCTTCTTCCTCTTCAACTTCTTCAACTTCATCACTACTGTCATCATCTTCACCAGATGTGAAAGCATCAGCAAGACCTTTTAATTTTTCCCTTCTTTCATCAGCTTCAAATCTTGCTTTGATGTCTTCAATCCTTTTCTTCTTCATGCCTGGATTAAGCTGTTCTTCAGCAGAGTACTTAGAGGCAGCTAACTCCTTGTCAGTTTTAGCTACTTCCTTGGGCTCTACTTTATCATCAGCTCCATCTTCAGCTTCCATTTCAAGTACTCCATCCTACTTCCTTGGGCTCTACTTTATCATCAGCTCCATCTTCAGCTTCCTTTTCAAGTACTTCATCTTCTTTTGGCTTTCCAGCAGTAGCCCGTTGGTCTCGTACTTGACTAGTTGCAGCAACATCAACAACTAACTTAGCTGATTCCTCTTCCCCCTTTTTGTCAGCATCAGCAGGGTTGAGTTGATCAGGAGTTATGTTGACCGCAGCACAAAGCTTCTTGATGTTTCTATCCAGAATTTGTTGTTCAGCGCAGTGATGACTAAGAGTAGATTGCATGCGAAGTTGATTCTCTTCCAAGCGTAGTTGATTAGCCTTTAACTCACCAGATTGGTCATTCAGACATTCAACATTCAACTGAAGTGTTGACAGTTCAGTTTGTGCTTTGTTGGTGACGTTTGTAATTTCTTGCATTAAAGCAACATTCTTCTCAGATTCTGCTTCACCAACTTGTGTCATGACCCTAACAACCCTTGCAATGTCAGTTTCATTCCTTTGAAGAGCAGTGTGGAGGTGACCTACATCAGCCTTCACATCTTCAATACTTCTGCTCATATTCAATATGCTCTGAGTTAACATTAAGGAGTTGTCTGGTGGCAGAGGAAAATCTTCAATGGCATCCTTGACCATTCTTGCAGTCTCTTCCTGCATTTGCTTAATGAACAGCTGGTTTCTCATCTCCATCTCCTTCATAGAATTCTCAATCAGCAGCTGCAATGACTCCATCAGTGAAGAATGCAAGTCAGCAGTAGGAGCAATGGGTGATGATTCAGCAGGTTCATCATCCTGTTGAACAGGGGCATCATGAAGAACAGGATTTTCTTCAGCTTTCCACTCCAAAGCTAAAGGAATTTCCTCTTTGACAGCAGCAGGCAGTGTCACAGATGTATTAAGATTGATTTCCACAGCTTGCTTGTCCTTCCTTGGTTCTTCATTTTCAGGCTCATCAGATATATGAATAACTTCAGTACCATCAGCAGACACAACAGTCTTCTGATGTATCAAGTCAGCTGGTACAAATGGTGAAGTAGTCTGTTTGATCTTCAGCTTCTCTTTATAAGTACTAATATCCGAGCCATAACAGATTTGCTGTAAACTAGGCAGAGTAGGCGTTGTACTTGATGTTCCTGGTTCAAATCTTGATCTTTCAGCCCATCTTTCCAAGGTTGTGTAAACAGCAATCTTGACTGCTCTATCAATTCAGTCCCTCTATCTGATCTGATCTTCAATATTCTTTGACTTTTCTCATTCTGGATCAGTTCCATCAGATTAGTAAGATGTTCCTTGGTTTCACTTTTCTTCTTCATGAAAATCACCCAAGTAAATCTTGAAAAATCATCCACAACAGCTAGGCAGTATTTCTTTCCACCGTTGCTGATTGGATCAATAGGGCCAAACAAATCCATGTGAAGTAGCTCCAAAATTCTAGTTGAAGATTGGTGCTTCTTACTTTGAAAGATGATTTCACTTGTTTACCCTTCTGACAGGCATCACAGAGCTTGTCTTTGCTCATGACTGTCTTTGGAATTCCTTCTACCAGATCATTCTTTATCAACCTGTTGATGGTCTTGAAATTCAAATGATTCATTCTTTTGTGCCAAAGCCAACTGATTTCACTTGGTGTAGAGGCCACTAAGCAAACATTAGAATTCCTGTCCATAGAATTCCAGTCGACCACATAGATGTTTCCTTGTCTTCTTCCAGATAGAATAACCTTCTTTGTTCCAATTTGTTCAACATAGCACTTATCTGATGAAAACTTTACAGAAAATCCCTTGTCACAAAATTGACTTATGCTCAGCAGATTATACTTCAGGCCTTTAACATAAGAGACTTCAGATATCTCAATGTTTCCTTTGATTAGCTTTCCAACCGCCATAACCTTGCCTTCTTTGCTGTCTCCAAAAGTAACTCTTGGACCATTCACAGCAGCAACATTTGTCAGTTCATGTATGTCTCCACACATGTGCTTTGAACATCCACTGTCTAAGTACCATTTCTTCTCTACTTTACTCCTACTCCTAATCCTAACCTACAAAACAAAATAAAAATGTTTTAGGTACCCTTTATTGAGAGGGTCCTGGTGGATTAGTATCACCTTTGACAACCCAAGATGTTGAAGTCTTAGGCTTCCTAGGCTTTTGAGTTTTAACAGGAGCATGAGCAACTTCATTTTCATCATAATCAGCAGGCATGTTATGTTGATAATCATTATGATGAGGATAAGGCTCATAAGCAGGATAAGATGCATGATAAGCAGGGTAGGCATGCATTGGTTGATGAGCAGGATATGCAGCAAAATGAGGTGGATAATGAGGTGCAGCATAATATGGTGGATAAGCAGGTTGCACATAATAAGACTCATTTCCATACCAAGCATTATTGTTATAGTTTCTTTACTTCTTGGGTCTGCTGTTAACTTGCTCTTTGACAGACGACTTAGGTTTACTAGTCTGATTGGTTTTACTCTTATCAGCAGACTTCTTTGGACTACTCTGCTGTTTGGTTTTACCAGTCTGTTATTCATTTTTAGGCTTTTTACCCTTTTTAGCCTTAGGAGTTTTTATCTCCTTTTTCTCTATTTCCAGTGAAGTAGATTTAGCAGTCTGAACATACAGGACAATATTACTATTATCAGCAGATATAAACTTTTCAGCTTTGTTCAGTTCTAAACTTTCTTTTACTAAGGGAGTGCTCTGTTCAATAGGTTTCTCTATTTGCACAACAGACGACTTAGGAACAGACGACTTATTATATAAGTTTATTGTAGCTTCGAGTTCCATGATTTTTCCCTTGTAGACTTCACATTCTGCTTTCAGAGATTCATATTCATGTGAAAGCTTTTTATACATGGCTGATTCTTCAGGTTTTTCAACCTTAAGTTTCAGTTTAGTATTTTACTTTTTCAGTAGAATCATCTCGTCCTTAAGCTTAGCAAGTTCATTAACAACATCTACTTTGTTGTTCATCATTTGCTCAAATGAGCTAAATAGTTCAAGCTCACTTTCAGAGAGTATTACCTCATTGTCAGAATCATCAGATTCCTTTGCCATGAGACACAGCAGTGCAGGTGTTTCGTCAAAAACAGAGTCATCACTTGAAGTGCCAGATTCTGTGTTTGATGAGTAGATGGCTGCCATCTTTTCAGCTTCAGCCAACAACACCTTGCTCTTTTGGTATCTCTTCTCTCTTCTCTCTCTTCTTTGTTTCTTTTCCTCCTCTGTGTATTTCTCTGCTTTAGGATATGGACAGTCCTTGATGAAGTGTCCCAATTTCCTGCAATTATAGCACATTAGTTTGGATTTATAATCATCCTTACTATCATGAGAAAATGAGGTAGGTTTAGAAGTAGAAGCATTGTTATATTTGTTCTTCATTTTTCTTTTATAGAACTTTTTGAACCCGTTTAGTAACAACGCAACATCGCCAGCAGTGTACTCCTTTTTACTCAGTACTGGGGCCTCATCAGATGAGTCCACTTCTATAGTTCTCCCGGCTGATCTTCTGGATTTCTCTGCAGCAACCAGGGCAGCAGTGGGACTAGAAGTTGAGGTCTCTTCTATACCCATTCTTGGCATTTTATACTCGTACGCCTTGAGTACAGAAAACAGCTCCGTCAGAGAGATCTTCCCCAGATCCCTAGATTCTTCCATAGCTGTGATCTTCATGTTGAACTTGGGTGGTAGCGCCTTCAGGACTTTGAGAGTAATCTCTTTGTCTGTGAACGTTTTTCCCAGCTTTAACACGTTGTTTAGCACTTTGGTAAACCTTGAACTCATCTGTTCATGGTTTCTCCAGGCTTCATTTTGAAGTTCTCAAACTTCTCCATGGCAACACTTAGATTGTGTTCCTTGATGGCTTCATTTCCTTCACTCATATCCTTGACTTTGTCCCACATCTCTTTTGATGTTTTACAGTGTTTGACATAGTCAAACCTTTCATTGTCCAGGACTTTAGTCATGATGAAGATTCCAACTTTATCAAGATTTTTCAACTTGATTTCTTCAGGTGTCATCTCTTCTTCATCTTTGTCCACGATCACTTCTTGATCATTGACTTTGATGGTTTTTGTGATTCTTATCGGACCTTTGGTTATGCATCTAAACATATTATCATTATAAGCAGCAAGGAAAATTTCCATGCGTATTTTCCAGTCCTCAAAGCTCATACCGCCAATGTGGGGAACATGGCCGATACAGTCCATTTTTCAAAAAGTTTTTCTTTTTCAAAAAGATGCTCTTTTTAAAACTTTTGAAAACCTTTGAAAAACACTTAAGGATCAAGCTCGTTGATCAGGCAAATGATTCAAATGAACCACCTGCTCTGATACCACTTGTTGGTCCCAAGTGGTCAGATGAGGTTTAGAGGGGGGGGGGGGGGGGTGAATAAACCTCTTTAAAAATTTTACCTTTTAAAATTTCTAACTTTTCTGTCAGCAGACTAAGCTGATCAAGAATTGTAAGCAGAATAAGCTGATCTCACACAAAGCTTTGAACAGCAGAGTTGACCACTCTTCTGATTTTACTTAGCTGATTTTATCAAAATCAGAGTTTCAAAATAACTAACTTGCAGCGGATTTGTCAAGTGTTTTTCACAAGTAGTTTCCTTAACTTAGAAAAAGTTTTATCCCCAGTTTTAAACAAACTCCTTTTTAAAACTTTTCCAGTAGTTAACCTTTAAGTGTTTTCAGTATGCTGTTTTAAATAAGCAGAAATTTATGCAAGTTAAAAACACAAAGGATTTTTATAGTGGTTATATGGATGTAAATCCTTTAGTCCACTCTTCCAAGTCACTTAGATCTTGGGTTATACTATAGTCACTAAGATTACAGTACACTCTGCTTGCGCCAAACAACAAATGAACTGGCCACAAGTTCGTAGTAGGAAATCACAAAGAAATTCCTAACCTCTGAAGTAATATCGCTCACAAAGATTGATATCTACTCCTCACAACACAACCTAACAAAATCACTCAGATTTTACAAGTATTTTCTGTTTTCTCTCTATTTAGCTTCGTCAACAAATGACTCGGCTGATGAGTGCTTTGTTATTGAGTTTGAGACTTAGAAGAATTCTGCTTCAGATTTTGCTCTCAAAGTGTGTTGTCTCTGTGTTGTTCTTCTTCTTCAACTCACGAACTAAGCTATTTATACTAAGGATTTGAAAATCTGCCCGTTGAGAGATCGCCAGTTGTCAAATCCTCGAGTACTGGTCCTTTTCTGCAGAACGGCTGTTGCGACTGAACACTGTACACTCTGCAGTACTTTCTGTCGCTTCGCATTAAATGCGCATTAAATGCAGTACTTTCTGTCGCTTCGCATTAAATGCGCATTAAATGCACCAAGCTGTTACGAGGTTTCTCTTCAATCATTTGTCATAAATACCCTTCCTCTTCAGCATTTATTACACCAAGTGCATTTATTACCGTTGCAATAACTTCTGATACACTTCCACTCTGCTGATCGAAGTCACTCGTCTGATGTATACTCGGCTGATCCCAAACTTGAACTAATCTGATTTGAGTCGGCTGATAATCCACCAGTCTGATTCCTTCTTCAGCAACATATCAGTAGTCTTCTGGACCATATTTGACTCGTCTGAAATGTTTCTTCCTTGGTCAAATATTTTCTAAGGTTTGTACTAAGCTTCCACTTAGCTGATGACTTTGGAAATCATCAAAACCTCCCTTCACTTCAAAGTCTTCATCTTCATCCAACACTAAGAAGCCTAAGACTTCAACATCTTGGGTTGTCAAAGGTGACACTAATCCACCAGGACCCTCTCAATAAAGGGTACCTAAAACATTTTTATTTTGTTTTGTAGGTTAGGATTAGGAGTAGGAGTAAAGTAGTGAAGAAATGGTACTTGGACAGTGGATGTTCAAGGCACATGTGTGGAGACATACATGAACTGGCAGATGATGTTGCTGTGAATGGTCCAAGAGTTACTTTTGGAGACAGCAAAGAAGGCAAGGTTGTTGCTATGGGAAAGCTTATCAAAGGAAACATAGAGATATCTAACGTCTCTTATGTTAGTGGCCTAAAGTACAATCTGCTGAGCATAAGTCAATTTTGTGACAAGGGATTTTCCGTAGTGTTTTCATCAGATAAGTGCTATGTTGAACAAATTGGAACAAAGAAGGTTATTTTATCTAGAAGAAGACAGGGAAACATCTATGTAGTCGACTGGAATTCTGTGGACAAGAATTCTAATGTTTGTTTGGTGGCTTCTACACCAAGTGAAATCAGTTGGCTTTGGCACAAAAGAATGAATCATTTAAATTTCAAGACCATAAACAGATTGATAAAGAATGATCTGGTAGAAGGAATTCCAAAGACAGTCATGAGCAAAGACAAGCTTTGTGACGCATGTCAGAAGGGTAAACAAGTGAAATCATCTTTCAAAAGCAAGAAGCACCAATCTTCAACCAGAATTTTGGAGCTGTTACATATGGATTTGTTTGGCCCTATTGATCCAATCAGCAATGGTGGAAAGAAATACTGCCTAGCTGTTGTGGATGATTTTTCAAGATTTACTTGGGTGATTTTCATGAAGAAGAAAAGTGAAACCAAGGAACATCTTACTAATCTGATGGAACTGATCCAGAATGAGAAGAGTCAAAGAATATTGAAGATCAGATCAAATAGAGGGACTGAATTTACAAACTCTACTGTTGAAGAGTATTGTAACTCCAGAGGAATCAATCATGAGTACTCTGCTGCCAGAACCCCTCAACAAAATGGAGTTGCTGAAAGGAGAAACAGAACTCTAAAAGAAGCTACCAGGACAATGATAGCTGAAGCAAAGCTGCCCCAAAGATTCTGGGCAGAAGCCACAAATACAGCATGTTATACACAGAACAGGTGTATGATCAACAAAAGTCAAAACAAGACACCTTATAAGATATGGAACAACAGAAAGCCTAATATACATTATCTTAGGATTTTTGGGTGTAAATGTTATGTTTTGAACAATGGGAAAAATCACCTTACTGCATTTGCAGAAAAGGCTGATGAAGCTGTTTTTGTTGGTTACTCTACTGTTAGTAAAGCTTATAGAGTGTTTAACAAAAGAACCTTACTTGTAGAAGAATCTATTCATGTAGTATTTGATGAACCAAGTCAATCATCTGAAAAGAATCAAAGTGCAAACCCAGAGATATCTGCTGACTTTCAGAAATTGAGTGTGGAAAGAAAGGAAGAATATGTACCCTTCATACTACCTGATTTAACTCAAGCTGTTAACTCAAGTGCTGTTCAAAATCAGTCTACTGATTGTCTAACAGAGGAGTTGCGAACAGCTGACAGACCAGAGACTGTTCAACAGACTACAACTGTTCAACAGACTACTACTGAGACTCCAACAGTAGTGTTGCAAGATCAATCAAGAGGACAACATCCAAATTTGCAACCTGATCTCAGATGGCTCAAAGATCACCCACCTGACTTAGTGATTGGTGATCCTTTGGATAGAGTGAGAACTAGAAGGTCAACTGCAAATGAAGCAATGTTTGTAAGTTTTCTTTCACAAATTGAGCCCAAGTTGATTGATGAAGCTCTTAGTGATTCTCACTGGATTGAAGCAATGCAAGAAGAGTTGAATCAATTTGAAAGGAATGAAGTCTGGTACTTAGTTCCCAGACCTACTCATCAAAGAGTAATTGGCACTAAGTGGGTATTCAGGAATAAAATGAATGAAGATGGTATTGTTACCAGAAACAAAGCAAGACTAGTTGCCAAAGGTTATTGCCAAGAAGAAGGCATTGATTTTGATGAGACATTCGCACCAGTTGCTAGGCTTGAAGCAATCAGATTGTTCTTAGCCTATGCTGCTTACAAAAACTTCACTGTCTATCAGATGGATGTGAAGTCTGCTTTTCTCAATGGAGAATTGCAAGAGGAAGTTTATGTTGAACAACCTCCTGGTTTTGAAGCCTATCAACAAGGAGACAAGGTGTATCGTCTGAAGAAAGCCCTCTATGGACTGAAACAGGCTCCAAGAGCATGGTATGATACTTTATCTGATTTTCTTTTAGTCAAAGGATTTCGTAAGGGTAAAGTAGATAAAACTTTGTTCACTATTGAATGGGATAATCATATATTGTTGGTACAAATATATGTGGACGATATTATTTTTGGTTCAACTAACAAATAGATGTGTGAAATATTCTCTAAGCTGATGCAGAACAAGTTTGAAATGAGCATGATGGGAGAATTAAATTACTTTCTTGGTTTACAAGTCAAACAGCTACCTGATGGTATTTTTATTAATCAAGCAAAGTACACAAAATATCTGTTTAAGAAATTTGGTATGGAAACTAGCTCATCTGTTAATGTTCCTATGTCTACTGGACTTCGTCTGGACAAGGATGAAGGTGGGAAATCAGTTGACATTACCAAATACAGAGGCATAATTGGGTCACTGTTATACTTAACAGCTAGCAGACTTTGTGCGAGATTTCAATCAGATCCTAAGGAATCTCATCTCTTAGCTGCTAAAAGGATATTAAAGTATCTCAAAGGCACACAAGAATTGGGATTGTGGTACCCAAGGGAATCAGGATTTGAACTTATTGGATATTCAGATTCTGACCTTGCTTGCTGCAAGATTGATAGGAAGAGTACTACAGGTACTTGTCAATTTTTAGGCAGTCGTCTGATCTCATGGATGAGTAAGAAACAGACTTCAGTATCCATATCTACTGCTGAAGCTGAATACATTGCTGCCGGAGCATGTTGTGCACAAATACTTTGGTTGAAGCATCAACTAGAAGACTATAATCTAAAGATCAGTGGAATCCCTATCTACTGTGACAATACAAGTGCAATTTCACTTACTCAGAATACTACTAGTCATTCCAGGACTAAGCATATTGAGATCAAACATCACTTCATCAGAGACCATGTTGAAAAAGGAAATGTTATTATTGAGTATGTTCATACAGACAACCAGATTGCTGACATTTTCACCAAACCATTAAGTGATGCAAGATTTTCTGCTCTAAGAGTAGAACTGGGCTTGTTAAATTTGGATTCATAAGCTGAGGGGGGAACCTATCAGAAGACTGGGTTCAACAGCTTACTAATCTGATATCAACAAGTTATACTTCAAGAAGACTGACTCTCAACAGACTAGTTGACTGATAAATTCTTGAATTCAGGGGGAACGTGTAAGACTAGCGGTACCCTTATTTTAAAGATGAAATCTTCAATGATAGTAGTTGAAGTTGTTTTAATCAGAAGGTTTGTTCTTAATTCTTGAAGATTTGAAGACTATTTATCTTGCTGGATTGACAAACAGCAAAGGAAGATCACTAGATATTGGCTTTCACTAGTGATATATTGTATCAGACAAGTCATTTATCAGATAAGTATTATTTTACTCATCTGTTATTATTTATGTATGCTTATATTTAAGTGTTGTACAAAAACGTTTTTATCAAAAGCACGCTTTTATAAGTAACAGACATGTGGCGTTTCAAATTCCAGCCTGTCTGACATAATTAATAAATTTTGAATTCCGCAATTCTTGCCCGCACGATTAGAAACTGACAGATCAAATAAAAAACCGTCCGCGTATAACACGGAAATCGAAGTAATTCGAAATCTATAAATCCAGATCTGATCAGAAGGGTAAACCTTACGCACCCAAAATTATCTCAAGTGAAAAAGAAGTTACTAATTCATCTATTTTCTGTCTTAAAGTGTTTTAAATTCTCTCAAACTACTTCAATTTCATCAAAATGGCCGGAGCTGAAGGACGCTACTTGAATTACGAGAAGTTCCACGCTTCTGGAACTCCTTTAAAGAAAGAAATCATGGTTAAAATCAAGGAGGCATCTCTGGTAAAGGTTTTGGAAGCTCACGAGGAGTATGTATTCACTGAAGATGTGGCTGAGTTTTACAGAACCAGGAAGAATGAGTTAACCAAGATGATTTCCGTGGCTACCGTAGGAGGAAAGACTATCTGTGTCTCCCCTGCTGTTCTAAATGAAATTTATGGGTTGAAAAATGAAGGAGGAGAGGTGTTCACACTGGGTTCAGAAAAGGAGGAGGAGTTTTGGTTTATTTGTGCAAAGGATGGAGAACCAATGACTGGAACCCTAATGAAAACTCAGTTGAAGGATGAGTTTCAGAGGTTTGCTGATATCATTGCAAAGATCTTTGAGTGTTCAACGAGTTCTTTGGATGGGTTACCTAGAAGAAGGTACCAAACAATGGTTTGTATCTACTATGGGTTACCAGTAAACTGGGCTATTTATTATTTTTACCTTTTGGCTTTGAAGAAAAATGGACATGTTATTATGCTGAGTCATCTGCTGTCGACTCTTGGTTGTCCACTTGTGAATGGGAAGACTGTCCACAAGCTAAAGGAGGTAAAGTTATATGAACCTGTGAAGGTTGAAGCTACTTCGAAAAGAAAGGCGAAGGGTAAGGCAGAGAAATCTGCTGCTACCAAGAAGCCTAAAATCAGTACAAAGGCTAAGTCTGCTGATCAAACAGCAAACCCTGCTGTTGAAGCCAGATCAGTAGAGTCTGACGCTGCTGATAAGATAGTCACTGAGGTGACTAAGGAAATTGAGGAGATGACTACTGAAACATCTCCAGAAAGAACTGAATCTGACGAACCAGTTCAAGTAAAGGAGGTTGGACGAAGAACAAGAAGTTCAGTAAAGAGAGCTGCTGAACCTCGACAATCTGAAGTGTTGCCTAAGCCAAAGGCAAAAAGGAAGTTAACTCTAGGTGGTCAAAGAGTTACTTTCCCCACTGATCCAACTACTCAAGTTAGAGATATTCCTACTGCTGAAAGACCAGTAGAAGCAGTAGAGAAAGCTGCAGAAGGAAAGACTGCAGAAAATCTATCTCTCATCAAGTCTGCTGTTGCTGAACAGCCGACTAATCTGACAGAAGAGGAGAATGTCCCACTCATTCATCCTACACCAATTGCTGCTGCTCCACTGCAGATAATGGAATCACCTGCCGCCAGAAGGAAGATAACTGGTAAGGCAAAAGTTAAAGTGGTTACTGCTGCTGAACAGAAAAAGAAAGATGAAGCAGAAAAGAAAAAGAAAGAGCAACAGCACGCTCTTAAACTTAGGGAGCTTGAAGCTCAGACTAAAAATATGTCTGCTGCTGAGATAGCTGCTAAGGAAGCTCAGGACTTGGCTAAAGCTATAGAAGCCAGTACCAAGGATGCCCATGGTCCAAGGTACAGTGGTGGAATTGAGATTGGAGACAAGAAAAAGCCAAGGGCTGTTATGCCAACACCCAAGCTGCCAAAGAAGAAACGATCTGAACTAAAGTATGCTCTGGAAATAGTTCAGAATGATCCAGAGATATTCAAACAATTTGTGGCAGATCTTCAGAGGTATAACGACATCTTGGTCCGTCAGAGTCTCTTTGTTACAGAAAAGATAAGATACAATAGATGGAGAGAACATCGCCTGACAAAGACCAAAGAGCAAATTATACAATGGAAAGAGTTTGCTGCTGAGGAAAGATGGGTTCTACAGTTTCTGGAAACTGGGTGTCTGAGGCAAGCATTGGATTCAGATCACTTCCTGGATATGGTCCATTATCGACTAAGGAAGTTGGCAAAATCTGAGGCCAAGAAGCTACAAAACTCTGTTCCTGAAATTCCAGCAGAGAATGAAGACTTAAAGAAGAGAGCTGCAAAGCTGGCACTGTCCGTAACTCTAGAAATGTGGGCAAAGAAGACCTGATATCAGAAGGGTCAACCAAGCTCACTGATACCTCTGCCAAGCTTACAACAGATCGTCTTTGGACCGGCTATTAAAACTTATGAAAATCTACCTGAACAGACAACTTCACCATTTGTACCTGCTATTATATTTAATCATAAAACTGTTGTTGCTGATGATGGTGTTGTTGTTGTTACAGAGGTAAATGAGCCAATCCAGGTCAAACAGAAGACTGCTGACAAAATCTCAACATCATCAGAGCAGTTGCCCCAACAGCAGACTACTCTGACTGATGAACCAAAGGAGTATGAGAAAACTCCTGAGATTGTTCCAGCAAGCACAGCTTTTTCATCCACTCCAGCAAGCCTGCAACCAACTATTCTGGAGTCCATCCAACAGTTGATTGCAAACTCAATGAAGGAAATGGAAGACAGACATAGAGAACAGATAAAGAAATTTGAGGAAGTAGCCTTAAATCTACTGTCTGCTGCTGCTGCTGAAAAAGTTCCCAAGGCTGCTGATCCTAGTCCTCTGATAGTGGAAGAAATAGCAAGTATCAAAAGTGAAGTACAAGCTATCAGACTGGATATGGAAACATTTGGTGCAAGGGTCAAGAATAACACAGCCGGTTGGAGGGACATTGCTGAAGTTGTTGCTAATGTAATGGAGGCTCATGAGGAGAAAGCTGAGAATATGCTGAAAGCATTCACTACATCAACTGATTTGATTATGAGTTCTCAGATTCAACTATGTGATCAAGTGGATCTTACATTTAAGAAGATTGAGTCCTATAATACATTGCAACAACTGAAAAGGGAGAATCATCTTATGGCGGTGGATGAAAACATCAGATTGATTTGTGACGCTATTAACATCACTCCAATTCTGCCTGAGGAACCTGTCAACCCTGCTGATGATGACAAAAAGGGGGAAGATGGAAGTTCTACAACGAAGAAGAAGGATGCCGATGCTAATCATTCAGCTGAAGTTACTGAAAGATTGGACTCTGCTGAAAAGGATACTGATGATGCAAATACAAGCAGACCAGATAATGAAGTAACTGAGGCAGAGAACGATGCTGATGAAGAGCCCAAAGAACCAGTAAAATCTGATAAGGAGATTGCTGCTTCCAAGGACTCAGCTGCTGAACAGTTAGATCCATACGTCAAGTACAAAAGAATAGAGGATCTCAGAAAATGATTTGAAATGCTTGAACTTGATCTCTCTAGTTCTGAACAAGAAGATGAAGACCCTGAAGATGAAGAAGAAGGAGAATCACAAGAAGAGAAGAAGGACTAGACTAAGTTATTAGACTAGGTCTCTTATAATCTTTTTGTAAATCTTTTGTAAAATTTTACTTTCTGTTATCTCTCATCTGATGAACTTGTAATCTGTAATCAATTGATACATCTATAAAAGTTCAAGTTTCCAACAAATTATTTCTATCTCAGAAATTTTTGAGGACTTAAACTTTAGCTTTAGGTACAGGTACTTAGCTGAAGTTTTGTCATCATCAAAAAGGGGGAAATTGTTGGATGAAGATGAAGATGAAAGGCATAAAGTGAAGGGAGGTTTTGATGATTTCCAAAACATCATAATCAGCTAAGTGGAAGCTTAGTACAAACCTTCAAAGATGTTTGACTAAGGAATACTTATTTCAGACTAGTCAAATATGGTCCAGAAGACTACTGATCTGTTGCTGAAGAAAGGAATCAGACTGGTGGACTATCAGCCGACTCAAATAAGATTAGTTCAAGTTTGGGATCAACCGAGTATATATCAGACGAGTGATTTCGATCAGCAGAGTGGAAGGGATCAAGGAGTCTGATCAACGGTAATAAATGCACTTGGAGTAATAAATGCTGAAGAGGAAGGGTATTTATGACAAATGATTGAAGAGAAACCTCGTATCAGATTAGTACATTAAATGCTATCTGACAGCAAGTACAGCAGAGTGTACAGTGTTCAGTCGCAGGTAGCCGTTTCTGCAGAAGGACCAGTACTCGAGGATTTGAACAGCTGTCGATCTCTCAACGAGCAGATTTTCAAATCTCAAGTATAAATAGTTCAGTTCGTGAGTTGAAGAAGAACATACAACACATTTTGAGAGCGAAAATTTGAAGCAGAATTCTTCTAAGTCTCAAACTCAAGAACAGAACACTCATCAGCCGAGTCATTTGTTGACGAAGCAGAATAGAGAGAAAACAGAAAAGACTTATAAATCTGAGTGATTTTGTTTGTATTGTGTTGTGAGAAGTAGATATCCATCTTAGTGAGTGATATTACTTCAGAGAGTAGGAGTTTCTTTGTGATTTCCTATTGTGAACTTACGGCCATATCATTTGTTGTTTGGCGTAAGCAGCGTATACTGTAATCTGTGTGATTTAGTATAACCCAAGATCTAAGTGACTTGGAAGAGTGGACTAAAGGATTTCTATCCATATAACCACTATAAAAATCCTTTGTGTTTTTACTTGCATAAATTTCTGCATATTTAAAACAGCATACTTAAAACACTTAAAGGTTAACTGTTGGAAAAGTTTTAAAAAGAGTTTGTTAAAACTGGGGATAAAACTATTTCAAAGTTAAAGAAAACTACTTGTGAAAAACACTTGATAAATCCGCTGCAAGTTAGTTATTTTTAAAACTCTGATTTTGATAAAATCAGCTAAGTAGAATCAGAAGAGTGGTCAACTCTGCTGTTTAAAGCTTTGTGCGAGATCAGCATAGTCAACTTACGATTATTGATCAGCTTAGTCTTCTGACAGAAAAGTTAGAAGTTTTTAAAAGGTAAATTTTAAAGAGGTCTATTCACCCCCCCCCCCCTCTAGACCTCATCTGACCACTTGGGACCAACAAGTGGTATCAGAGCAGGTGGTTCATCTGAATCATTTGCCTGATCAACGAGCTTGATCCTTAAGTGTTTTTCAAAGGTTTTCAAAAGTTTTCAAAAGAGCATCTTTTTGAAAAACTAAAACTTTTTGAAAAATGGATTGTATTAACCTTGTTCCCCACATAGGCGGTATGAGCTTTGAGGACTGGAAAATACGCATGGAAATTTTCCTTGCTGCTTACAATGATAATATGTACTGCTGCATAACCAAAGGTCCGATAAGAGTCACCAAAACAATCAAGGTTGATGGCCAAGATGTGGTTGTTGACAAAGATGAAGACGAGATGACAGCTGAAGAAATCAAGCTGAAAAATCTAGACAAAGTTGGAATCTTCATCATGACTAAAGCCCTGGACAATGAAAGGTTTGACAAGGTCAAACACTGTAAAACATCAAAAGAGATGTGGGATAAAGTCCGTGATATGAGTGAAGGAAATGATGCCATCAAATAACACAATCTGAGTGTTGCCATGGAGAAGTTTGAAAACTTCAAAATGAAACCTGGAGAAACCATTGACCAGATGGATTCAAGGTTTACAAAGGTGTTGAACAATGTTCTGAAGTTGGGTAAGACGTTTACAAATAAGGAGATCACTGTCAAAGTTCTAAAGGCGCTACCACCAAAGTTCAACATGAAGATTACAACAATGGAAGAACCAAGGGATCTAGGGAAGATCTCACTTACTGAGCTGTTTTCTGCACTCAAGGCGTACGAGTATAAAATGCCAAGAATGGGAATAGAAGAGACCTCAACTTCTGGCCCCACTGCTGCACTGGTCGCTGCAAAAAGAACAAGAAGATCCGTCGGAAAAAGCAGAGAAGAGGACTCATCTGATGAGGCCCCAGTACTGAGCAAAAAGGAGTACACTGCTGACGATGTTGCCTTGTTATTGAACGGGTTCAAAAAGTTCTATAAAAGAAAAATGAAGAACAAATATAACAATGCTTCTACTTCTAAACCTACCTCTCATTCTCATGATATTAAGGATGATTATAAATCCAAAATGATGTGCTATAATTGCAGGAAATTGGGACATTTCATCAAGTACTGCCCATATCCTAAAGCAGAGAAATATACAGAGGAGGAAAAGAAACAAAGAAAAGAAAGAAGAGAGAAGAGATACCAAAAGAGCAAAGTGCTGTTGGCTGAAGCTGAAAAGATGGCAGCCATCTACTCATCCAACACAGAATCAGGCACGTCAAGTGATGACTCTGTTTTTGACGAGACACCTGCACTGCTCTGTCTCATGGCAAAGGAATCTGATGATTCTGACAATGAGGTAAATCTCTCTGAAAGTGAACTTGAGTTGTTTAACTCATTTGAGCAAATGATGAACAATAAAGCCGATGTTGTTAATGAATTTGCTAAGCTTAAGGACGAGATGATTCTGCTGAAAAAGCAAAATGCTAAGCTGAAACGCAGTGTTGAAAAACCTGAAGAATCAGGTAATATTAGGATAAAAGACAAAGGAATAAGAATTCTACGAAGGCAATATTAGGATAAAATTTATACATTTCGAGGAACGGTATAAGGTTCATTTACAAAAGAACTACAAATTAGACAAGAAAAAATAATAAAGACTTGTTACAAGGATCAACGATATCTATGTCATTGAAATGGCCTATTCAGTAGGGGTAGCTTCTTTCGAAGACATTTCTTCTTTATCCTCGGCTTCTCCTCTATCCTCCTGATCATCTTCGACCTCCTCTTCAGGCTCTATATCAGGGTCGGGCACAGGTAAAGGAACTCCAAACTCATTCACCAGGTGAGCCAGGGGATGCTTACTGTATTGCACAGAAGTTAGGGACTCGGGTGGATATTCTTGAAGTTTTCGATCTTTACTGATGTCCATGACATTACGATAATCAGCACGCCGATCGGGAATTAACCCCGACTCGATCAGTTGATCGACCCCTTTATAGAATGAACTGAATAATAAGTCCCCAATTTTTCGATGAATTATGGCAGTACAAACGGGAGAGTCGAGAAATTCCCTAACAATGGGCTCAACATCAGGGGTTTTAGCCTCATTCATAGCCTTATCCATGTCGGCGTCATCATCTTTGGCCTGAAGTTGGGCTCGAAGCAAGAGAATTTCCGACTCTAGTGTGCTTATGGAAGTAGCATGAGAAACACGTTGCTCATCCAATTCTCGAGTCAGTTGATCGACCTGAGCTTGGTACCGACTAGCATCCATCATAGTACTAATAATATGAGGATTGTCAGTTTCCAGATTAGGATTATCACTAGGG
The DNA here is from genome assembly GCA_030819805.1 of Penstemon newberryi var. newberryi. Lineage (NCBI taxonomy): Eukaryota > Viridiplantae > Streptophyta > Magnoliopsida > Lamiales > Plantaginaceae > Penstemon > Penstemon newberryi. The sequence continues at coordinate 21,066,286 of JAUALY010000005.1, read as the reverse complement.
CCGGGCTGAGTTTCAACGGAAGCTCTGGAACTTTCGACATTGGCAAGTTTATCTTCGAGCTCTCTGATCCTCGCCATTAATATGTTATTGGTTTCCTCCACAAACTTCCATTGATCCATGTGTAAGGCCGCATCATACATAGCGGTCACCAACACGTTCCCAGTCTGCAAAATTGAATCATATAATTAAGAATGGATCAAAGTAACTTGAATTATGTTGAAATAATCAATTTGAAGAATATATTACCACTTCATGAGCATGTGCTGTTCTTGCAAGCTGGTCTAGTGGCTCTCTTACAAAATTCCGTTGTACGTCCCTGGTGAAGGTTGCTGATAGAAGGAGTCGGATGGATTTATCGAGGATTTTCTCTTTGTCATCAGACATCAAAGTATCCTCTGCAAAATATCCGGCTGCACGCTTTCCCTGAAGGTGGCTTTCAATCATATCTACAAGAGAGGCCTTGTGGCTCGAATCTCCGATATGAGTAAAATACTCACCCTATTTATCGAACAACTGCTTCCTCCTTTTCGCCTCTGGACCAGTAGGATTTCGTTCCGGCCAAGTTTTGCAACCAAGAATACCGTATTGATCCCTAATAAACTTTGGAGGAAAGCCGCGTCCAGGGCTAGTGCTTGAAAAGGGAATTTCCGTGGACGATTGGTTAGTCGTTGAGGGAGCAACACGGATAGGATCTGCACTCTCAAAAAACTCTTCCTCGATGTCTTCCAGATCCTGATGCTGGTCTCTTCTTCTCTTTCTGGATACCCTCTGTTCTATTGGCACTTTTCCCGACGACTTTCTCGAGCTCGAAAGGACAGTCTTTCCGACCACCGAGAAACAACATTTTTCAACCATGGAAGCTACAATATGAAAATTTGCGACATTAAAGGAACAATCATTGAAAATTCTTCTAAAGACAGATTAATTGGAATATTTAAGTTTTACCCAGTGGACGGTCATCTGTTTGGATCCGACTAGGAAAGCCGACTGGTATTTATCCGATCTCATCTTTGTTATCATGCTTGAAGAAAAATGATCATCCGGAGCCAATTCTCTGATAACCTTTCGACCACCATATACCCTGGATGCGTCGTAACCCCAGTTGAAAACGAACGATTCGGTTACCCCGTTTTCGAGTACGCGGTGGGTCGGAGGTTTGACGAAGAAGTAGTTTGACTTCCACTCCATGCTATTGCTCGAAATAGCATTCTCCAGAACAGCGAGGCCGGGTCTTTGACTAACGTAGTTATAACCTCTATTGGAGGAAGTCGAGATGGAAAGTCGAAAAAAGTGAAGAAAGTTACGGAAAGAGGGTTGTAACCCCTTCGCAACCATTAAAACAGAAAAAACCATTATAAAGGCAATGGCGTTGGGAACAAGTTGGGTTAAAGAGACAAAGAAGGTCTCTAAAAGTTGAAGAAGGATCGAAGAAAGGGGATAACGCAATCCGTGATCCAAGTGTGAAGTATAGAAAGCTCGGCAATTTTCTGGAGGTGTGTTTACCCTCTCCTCCGCGGAAGGAATGATTATTTCAAAGTCCGAGGGGAAATAACGACCATAGTCCCTTCGTAAGGTCGGAAAATCCTTTTCTTTGAGTCGAGAAGGAAAAAACTCTACAGGGGCAGAGATTTGAGGTTGGGCAGTTTTCGATTTTTTCGAGGCTTTAGTAGCCATCTCCTCTTCAGGAACTATCTCGACTACCAAACCGTCAACCCCCTTCTCCACACAATCTCTAATTTCTTTGGCCTGAATGCCATCTCCTATTTCTTCATTGTCAGAAGAAAGAATATCAGGGTTTACAACACTTTGAGTTATAGGTTCTTCTTCTTTCTAGGTTGAGGAATTATTAGGGTTTGGCGATGAGGAAGCCATGTTCTGATTAAAAACAATCTGTTCGATAAGTTGGATAAGTAGCGAGAATCTCGACTTAAATTTTTACTGCTTGAAAATCAGCATATTTGAGGTAAAAAGTAAAAAGATCCTCGACTATATATATGGACGGTGAAATGACGTTTCAACCCTTCGCGACGTTTCTGTTCCCCGCCAGTGAAATCATGGGAAAACCCTGTAGACGTCTGACACATGTTATTGAGCAACGTGTCGTTACATGAAAGGGTTCAACGAATATGCACTCTTTTTCCCTCGCTCGGTTTTTATCCCATAAAAGGGTTTTTCCGAACCAGGTTTTTAATGAGGCATACTTCATGAACCACTGCATGTTGACACCGCGACTTTATCTACTTCTACGAGCTCCATCTACGTTTACGCTCGAGAAGTGAGGGAGTACTGATGGGGGCTATTTTACACTTAAGAAGGTATTGTACTTTTCGAGCTAGTTCAGATCGATCCGATCCGCAGTGCCGGTTAAGCCTCCTCGAAAGATCCATGATCGGCTCGATCTTCCTTTCGTATCTGGTCGACCTGAAGACTGAATCCGAAGGTTTTATGGGCCATGCAGGACTCCTAGTTACGTTAGGATACTACTAGAATTAGGATTATGTATTCATTATAAATAGCGAATCCTTCATTGTATTAGGGATCCAATTTTCTCCATTGATAATAAGAATTCTATTATTTTTGTCCTCCATAATTTAATTACGTATTTACGATATTATATACCAATCTTGAATTGCACCATCCTGAGTACTTTAACTAAGCCCTAAAATAAATCATATTCATAATAATTACTGATATGACGTCCTACGCGAAATTAGGTTAAATCACGTTGCTCCTGTTGATAATGTCGAGCAATCAGAGGGGCCGGCCTCGAAGAGGCTCAAATCGAGCGGGGATCCTAAGCCCACTCCTGATCGTTCAATCGTTGTCGGAAGGGAGTCTCTAGACGCAGTTCTCGAGGCAATGAAGCAACGCTGCGGAGGCCTAGCTCCGCATACCTCAATGTTAAACCTTGCTCCCTGCTCTCGCGAGCTCGCCAATCAGCTCCGAGACCTGGGATATGTTTAGGTCAACCATTTATGTCATCGATCAGGCCACACTGGGGTCGATGGACATGAGCAACATCTTGAAGATGGGGTCCAGAATGGCCATCGGGGTAAGCTTCAATTTATTTTGTTTATTATTTTGTCAGGGTTCGTCGTTCTAACCTCGTTCCTCACTTTCTTCAGATCAACCAAGTACTTTTCCAAGCAGGCTACAAGGCGGAAGTTTTTCGAAAATGAGGGGATCGATACAGGGCTGTTTGTAAAGATAAGGAGAAGGAGCTCAAGGAAGCTTTAAAGAAATCTTCGCGGTTGGAGGAGAAGTCATCGGCTCTTGAAGTTGATATTTCTAAGAGAGACGAGAAGATTTCCTCTCTCGAGGCTGAGCTAGCGCTGCTGAAGGAGAATTTTGAAGCGCAAGTAGCTCAGAAGTCTGCAGAGAGTTATGAGAAAGGGCAGCGAGAGGCTCTGTCGTTTCATCGAGAAGCTTCACCTGACAAGAGGAAGGCCATTGTCCTCGAATTCTTCAATAGTATCATTTATCAGGAACTAGTCGATCGGCAATCTGGGGGAGAGTTGGCCAAGTTCTTTGAAAAAGGTTGGAAGCAGTGTCGTGCCAAGGGTTTTCTTAACGAGACCTTTGACGCAGGAAAGCTTAACCCTTACTATGATGAAGAGGGTGTTCCTATTGAGGAAGACGATGTTGAAGAAGAAAACCCCGAATTGCACGAGTTTGGGTTTGTGCTTGAAGTCCAAGCCGAGAAAATCGGTCGCGAGACCGCGGAGGCTCAACAGGCTGCGGCTAACAAGTCCAAGTCCTCTTCTCATGCCGACGACCTTTTGCACGAAGGTTAATTTGGCCCTCCTCCGCATTGACGTTGCGAATTTTGGCCAGCTGAGCTACTCTGACTTTTGTTATTTTTGCCTTATTTTGTAAATCAGATAGTTTGGCTTCTCGTCGATTCGCGTCTGACCTGTCGATGATGTCTTTTGTAATTTTTATATCTATTAATGGATTTTGTTTCTTTATGTCTGAAGTCTTTTAAATGAGATGGCGTATACCCTTTGGCTTTTATTTTCGTACTTGCTCTCATTTAATATACCTCATCTTATCGATAGTTGATAGGCCATTAATGCTTTTGTTAGCCTTAATTGTTAAGCAGGTGCAGATTTCGAGGATATTTATATCCGTTGATCGTGGTGCTTTAGGACCGTCAGATCATATCTCTCGTTTTCTATATAATAGGGCGTCACCTAACTTGTGATTCCATCAAGGAGCTTCGATATGCCTCGTTTTATACTTCTGTTTCGTTCTTTCATAAGTTTGCTTAATGTGAACGACATATATGGATTTCAAACCTTGGTTCGGGAGGAATTGGAAATAGGGGACAATCGAGAACATAATTATTCGGGTATCGATGAGCCCCTTAATCGTATCGATGAGCTCCTTTTTCGTTTCATTCTGGCTTTAACATGTTTAGCCATTTCAGGTCGATGCATCTTCCTTATTGGTCGACACATCTCCCTTATTTAATGCCACATTTAATTACCTGTTTTGGGTAGTTGTAATGCCGGGAGTATTTAACGGGGTTGATCTGAGCCGTTAATTGAGATTTGGTTTAGGACCGTTGGATCAAATCTTTTCATCCTATAAATAGGGAGGAGATTACTAATGGATCATGCAACAGTTTACTTCCACAAATTTGTTTAATCCAACCATGTTTATTATTTTTATCTTCACTCCTCTTCGTTCCTCCAAGCCTCCTAATCGTAAACAGTTGTTGGATGAAGATGAAGACGTAGAAGTGAAGGGAGGTTTTGATGATTTCCAAAAGTCATCAGCTAAGTATTGGAAACTTAGTCAACCTCTAAAGTTTATTTGACCAAGGAAGAAGACAAATCAGAAGGGTCAAATTTATGGTCCAGAAGACTACTGATCTGTTGCTGCATTCAGAATAAGACTGGTGGATTTTCAGCAGACTCAAATCAGATGAGTTCGATTTGGATCATCAGAGTGTTCATCAGACGAGTGGATTCGATCAGCAGAGTGGAAGTGATCAGAAGTTATTGCAACGGTAATAAATGCACCTGAAGTAATAAATGTTGTCTAGGAAGGGTATTAAAGACAAATGATTGAAGAGAAATCTCGTAACAGCAGAGTGCATTTAATGCGAACTGACAGAAAGTACATCAGAGTGTACAATGCACAGTCGCAGGTAGCCGTTCATGAAAATCGGGACCAGTACTCGAGGATTTTGAACACCTGTCGATCTCTCAACGGGCAGATTTTCAAACCTCAAGTATAAATAGTTCAAGGTTCAAGAGTTAGAGAAATCGAAGCAACACAACTGAGAGCAAATTTCGAAGCAGAATTCTTCTAAGTCTCAAAACTCAAGACAGAACACTCATCAGCTTAGTCATCTGTTGACAAAAGCAGAAGCGAGAGATAAAAGATATACACATAAATCTGAGTGATTTTGTTAGAGAAGTGTTGTGAGAAGTAGATACCCATCTTAGTGAGTGATATTACTTCAGAGGATATGTTTTCTTTGTGATTTCCTATTGCGCACTTGTGGCCATTTCATTTGTTGTTTGGCGCAAGCATTGTATATTATAAACTGAGTGTTTATAGTATAACCCAAGATCTAAGTGACTTGGAAGAGTGGACTAAAGGATTTACATCCATATAACCACTATAAAAATTGCCTGTGTTTAAGCTTTTATTTTTACTTGCATATTTTCCAAAAGCTTTCAAACATTTGAAGATAACTGTTAAAGATTTTTTAAAAGAAGTTTGTTAAAACTGGGGATAAAATCTTTCAAGTTAAAGAAACCTACTTGTGAAAAACACTTGACATATCCGCTGCAAGTAAGTTAATTGAAACTCTGATTTTCTCAAAATCAGCTAAGTAAAATCAGAAAAGTGGTCAACTCTGTTGTTCAAAGCTTTGTGCAAGATCAGCTTAGTATACTTACGAATCTTGATCAGCGTAGTCTGCTGACAGAAAAAGTTAGAAATTTTTAAAGTCAAAAGTTTTAGAGGTCTATTCACCCCCCCCCCACCCCCCCTCTAGACCTCATCTGACCACTTGGGACCAACAAGTGGTATCAGAGCAGGTGGTTCATTTGAATCATTTGCCTGATCAAGGAGCTTGATCCTAGTGTGTTTTTCAAAGGTTTGAAAAAGTTTTCAAAAGAGCATATTTTGAAAAATAAAACTTTTTGAAAAATGGATTGTATCAGCCATGTTTCCCAAATTGGCGGTATGAGTTTTGAGGACTGGAAGATCCGCATGGAAATCTTCCTTGCTGCTTATAACGACAATATGTACACGTGCATAACCAAAGGTCCTTTCAAAATCACCAAGATCATAATAGTAGATGATGTAGAAACAGTGGTGAATAAAGAGCTTGATGAGATGACAGCTGAGGAAGTCAAGCTATTCAATCTTGATAAAGTTGTGATGAGGGATATTTCGCATGCGCCATTTTAGGAAATACCCCTGCTCGTGATCGACCACAATTTCCGATCAGGAGGACTATTCTTCAACCTACAGAACGCTGTTTCCAATCAAGCCAGATTACTATCTCGAGAGCCAGTATTCCGATCTGATTTCTGACCTTATCGTTGTCCTCGGATTTACTGTGGGGTCGACCCTCAGGCCTGAACAGCTGGCAAGACATATTACCCTGCGGAGGGTCTAGCTAGCTCATCACTGTTCCTATATATACGCGGCGCATTTATGACATTAGGGACGACACGATTCCCAAGATACACTCCTGCTCGGACTAAGAGCTCGGAATAGGCCATAGCTTACTTTCCTTTGTATTTATCTAGCTAGTATTACGGCATCCTGTAACGCTCGAATAGACCCTCCTTGTAATTTGTACTCAAATCTTGATATTAATATACATCGCTTATACACTCGACTTACTTATTGTGTTGCTCAACTTTCTTTATTTATCCCGAACGAAAAAGAGCATAATCAATTGGCGCCCACCGTGGGGCCTACTCGAGTGTTAGATCAAAAAATGCGTACTACTAGAAGATATACGTACCAACGTGGAGAGCCTTCACAAGCCGTTGGAGCTCAACAGTCGGTAAACAACGAACCAAGCAACCAATCCCGAGCGGCCCACCAGTCTGAGGTGCCGCCGCTCGACCCGCCGAATGACTTACCTATTCATACGACAGTGGCCGACTTGCGTTCTATTATTGGAACTATGTGTAGAGAATTTTTGAACACAGAAAGAGCAGATCGTGAAACCGTGCCTGATCAGCAGCCTCCGGTCAATCAACCTACTACTCGGGGTCCCGTTCTAACAGGCTAAGGGAAGGAAGTGTTCGTCGATCTGCTTTGGGTGAACCTTCTAATGTTAAACCCAGGGCACCTCTAGCTAGAACCGTTGTCCGCTCAGGACAACCGTCTAAAACCCTGCGAGACTTGGAGGATTCAGTGGTCGGAGAGAGTCAACCCGAAGCTGTGGATAGGGTAAAGAAACCAGTCTACAGAAAGGTGACTGAGGCTGACTTGGAAAACATAGTACAGGAAAGGGTTGTGAAGGAGTTAAAGAAGGAAATATTGGTAAAGGAAACCCGACCTGCAGAATTCAGGGCTCGAAGGACGGAGGCCAAAGAGGATGGGGCCGTGTTCCTTGAGGATGGGCGAGACAAGGAATTGAGTACGAATATCATGCGATGTTCACCCTTTTGCCAAGAAATCAGAGAAGCTCGAGGTACGGAGACTGTTCCAACGAGGTTGCCAAGGTATAATGGAACCTCCGATCCAGGAGAACATATTAATAGTTTTATAAATGTGTTGAATCTATATGGGCATTCAGAAGACTTTTGTTGCAAAATCATGGTCACCACGTTCGAAGGGATCGCTTTGGATTGGTTCGGAAAGTTGCCTCCGAACTCCATTTTCTCTTTTGATGATTTGTGCGACAAGTTAAAACACCAGTTTGCCAGCCAAAGAAAACAGAGGTTACCTGCCAACCATTTGGGAACTGTGAAGCAACTGGAGGGAGAAACTTTAAGGCAATGGCTGGCAAGGTTTAGTATTGAGCTTCTAAAGGTCGATACTCCACATATCGAATTTTTGTCATCATTGATGTTCGAATTAACCCGTAATAGCCAATTCGGGAATGCTCTTTGTCGAAAGCAACCAAAATCTTTCGAGCGGATCATGGAAATAGCCGAAAAGTACATGATTCAAGAGGAAATGAATAAATTGAAGAACACTCAGAATCCTAGGCCCCCGCTCGAAAAGAAACCTGATAGGGCCCCTATCCCTAAACCAAGCGACTAAGGAGGGTCAAACGCGCAGCAAAGAGGCTCGGTTTGGCAAAGACTTAAGGTCTATAAACCCCAGGCTCCGACCCACAGATCTAATGTCTACAATCGACCTGCTTCTCCAGAGCGGATTCCAAGGAGGGAACCTGAGAAAAGCAGTTTCACCAGGCCGAATGCCTCGAGGGACGAAATTCTAACTGTGCTCGAGGAAAGGAATTTGGTCCCAGAAGCTCGGCGTATCACTCAGGCCAGGCCGGGGACCACGAACCACGATAAGTATTGCAGGTACCATAGGGCTCGAGGGCACAGCACCGAGGATTGTTTTAAGTTGAAACAGGAAATTGAGAAATTGATCGCCCAAGGAAAATTGAAGGAATATGTTAGGAAGGGGAATCCTAACAACCGTTTCCGATCTAGAAGTCCACGGAAGTTTTCCGAACAACACCGTGATATTCAACATCAAGCCGAAGAGCGGACGCACGGGGTGATAAACGTAATAGCTGGCGGACCTGCTGGGGGAGAGTAGGAATGCGAGAAAAAGGACAGCTAGGTCGATAAAGACAGGTGTATCGACCAAGAGTCAGGTTATGTCCTTAGAACCAGCACCTTCGATAAATCAGGTCATTAGTTTCACTGAGGATGACAGGCCAAGTGAAGTAACTTGGGAGAGTAATGAAGATGACCCTGATTTCTCGATGGTATTAACCTTGAAAATTGCTAACTTTGAGGTTAAAAGGGTGCTGATCGATAATGGTAGCTCAGCAAACATAATCTCCTCGGAAGCCCTTGATAGAATGAATCTACAACACGCACGTTTGGATTGGGTATCTACTCCGCTCATCGGATTCGGTGGATCGAAAATCGTTCCTCTCGGAACCATCCTCCTGAGTACCATAATGGGCAAGAAACCTAGAGATGTGACGAAGATGATCAAGTTCTTGGTTGTAAGTACCCCTTTCGCTTATAATGCCATTTTGGGAAGACCGGCTTTAAATATTTTCAAAGCGGTCGTATCGACGTACCATCAGAAGGTCAAGTTTCCCACTTTGGCGGGGGTTGGAGAAATGAGAAATGATCAGTGCATGGCATGGGAGTGTTACAACACGTCCCTAAACATGAAGAAGTAGTTTGAGCCTATCTTGCCCTCGAAGAGGAAGTTAGAGGATGAAAAGGTCTTCTCGGTATCCGACCTACCTCTACCGGATTGTGAAAAATTGCAAAGTAAAAAAGGAAAAGAGATCGATATGAGTGTTCAACCCCCGAATCATAAGCAGGTAACTTTAATTCCTGGTTCACCCGAGAAGTTCACCAGGATCGGGACCGAGCTAAGTCAAGGAATGGAAACCATGTTGATCGAGTTTTTGAGAGACAATGCCGATGTTTTTGCTTGGAGCTCCGATGACATTGTGGGGATCGATCCTAGGGTGATTACTCATTCGCTGAATATCGACCCTAAAGAAAAGCCGGTTAGGCAAAAGAAGAGGAACCATGGAAGGGAAAAAGACAAAATCATCAACGCTGAGGTCGATAGGTTGTTGGCTGCCGGTCAGATCAAGGAAATAACATTTACTGAATGGCTCTGCAATGTTGTGTTGGTATCAAAGGGAGAAAAGGTGGACAACAAGTGGAGAATATGTAATGACTTTACAGACTTGAACAAGTTATGTCCGAGAGATCCCTATCCCTTACCGAGGATCGATATGCTGGTCGATTCGACCGTCGGTTTCATCTTCTTTAGCATGATGGATGCTTTCCAAGGGTTCTATCAGATTTTTATGAATGAAAGGGACCAGGACAAAACAGCCTTCATTACCGAACGCGGAGTTTATTGCTTCATAGTGATGCCGTTTGGACTGCGGAATGCTGGAGCAACTTATCAAAGGCTCGTGAACATGATGTTCAAGGACTTAATTGGAGAAATCATGGAAGTTTATGTCGACGATATGCTCGTAAAGAGCATGACCGAGGAAGATCATATAAAGCACCTTGACAAATGCTTTGCAATTCTGAGGAAATACAGAATGAAACTAAATCCAGCAAAATGCACTTTCGGGGTGAGATCGGGAAAGTTTCTCGGTTATTTGGTCCACGAGCGTGGCATCGAGGCGAATTTAGAGAAAATCAGAGCTATTGCTGAACTTAAACCGCCAACGAAGTTATCCGAAGTGCAAAGTTTGATCGGAAAAATAATTTCGTTGAACAGATTTATATCCCGCTCTGCAGACAAAAGTTTGCCTTTCTTCAAATTGTTGAGGAAATCCAAAAGCTTCGAGTGGAATGAGGAGTGCGATAAAGCTTTTGAGGAGCTTAAGAAGTACTTAGTCTCCCCACCAATGTTAACAAAGCCGGTCGAGGGGGAGCCTTTGTATTTATACATAGCTGTATCAACGGATGCCATAAGCTCAGTTTTGGTGAGAATTCAGGATTCCGATCACAAGCCGGTATATTATCTGAGTAAGTTGCTTCAAGGGGCGGAGAAAAATTATTTGGAGATCGAGAAATTCGTACTTGCTCTGGTTATTGCCGCACGGAAACTGAGGCCTTAATTTCAGACTTCTAAGATTATTGTTTTGACAAACCAGCCTCTAAGGCAAGTTCTGTCAAAACCAGAGACGTCCGGAAGATTGATTAAATGGGCTGTGGAACTTAGAGAGAGGGCCTAGCGCCGTCGACCTGACTTGATCGGGAACTGAGTTCTGTAGGTCGGAAAATAACCTTCCTGAGCTGAGGTATTTCCTAATATAGTGTATGCGAAATATCCCTCATCAATACTCCCGCACTTCTCGAGCGTAAGTAAAGCTGAAGCTCAGAGAAGTAAACACAACATCATAGTAAAAAAACTTGGATATGCCTCGTTAAAAACCTTACTCGAAAAAACCCAGTGGGACAAAATCCGAGCTAGGGAAAAAGAGTGCACATCTTCTTCGGAGGAGCCCTGGAACGCTGAGATGTTTCAAGTAGAAAAGTGGCATTCTCGATCTGAGATTTTCACTTCGGTGATTTACACGGCATTACAATATCTGAAGTTCGGAGGAATACATAATACGGATCAGGCCTTGGATGGTCTTGCGTCGGAGATACCTCATTAAAAACCTTACTCGGAAAAACCCAGGGGGATAAAAACCGAGCGAGGGAAAAAGAGTGCATATCCTCAGAAGACAATGGTATCGATCCTAAAAAATTCGAGCTTAACAACCACCTCCTAAAACTTTTGGACCGGAAATGCCATTAATGGAAAGATAATTTTTGAATTTACGAACTGGAAGCTTAACCGTCGCGGTTACTCGGGGTTTAATTTACAATTTACCATTTTAACCTTTATATATATGCGTTGACCTGACGAGACGAGTACCGCTTCATAGATTACCGCAGATCGGAGTACTCACATCGATAAAAACTTTTCTTATTCATCGACCAGTACAGTAATCCTTTTCATAATGTCTAACCTAGAAAACACAGAGAACCAGATGATAATTTTTCCGAGATCAGAGTTCGATCTAGGATCCACTAGCCATCTCATAAATACGTACGAACCGACGGGAGATTCCACGGACGAAGTAAACAAAGTCATCGATGAAACTATAAAGTTCTTGGAGTCGAATAAGGGCGAGGGAACTTCTGGACAACAAAATGTCGAGCTCAGAGGGGACGGAGAGCAGAACGCGGAGCCCGATATCGAGCGCGAGGGAGAGGGGGAACCAAATGCGGAGTCTGGTAGTGATGAAGGTTCGGCTGAAGTGCTGGGAGAGCACGAGATAATGAAATACTCGATAGGAAATAACGTCTATATGAGAATCCCCGATCTGGGCGATATCTCGAAGAAGTCGAACGCCACGGGGCGGCTTCAGAAAATCGAGAAACGGGTCGACGAGATTGTCTGTGCTTACGATCCGATCGAGAGCAGGGCTGAACTCGAGGCAGAAATAGGAAAATTTCTCCCAGAAGGTTACTCGTTGGTTATCCCGACCTCTTCTCAACGGGTCAATGAGCCCCCAGAAGGATGCCAAGCCTTCTACACTAAACAATTCTCCTATGGACTGCGGATTCCTTTCGCCCCACTGCTCGAGGATGTTTTGGATATATTCTCTCTAGCTCCTGCACAGATTCTTCCGAACTCCATTGGGTACCTGATTGCTTTCAGTGTCCTGATCAAAACTAAGAACGAACTTGCCAATTTCTAGAATTTTTGGCAGTTTTTCAAAATCAGTAACTCCCCAGCTTCTAATGCAGCGTTTGTGTACTTCTCTCAACTTCCAAACCACTCCGTATGATGAGGGATATTTCGCATACGCCACCTTAGGAAATACCTCTGCTCGGGATCGACCCAGTTTCCGACCAGGAGGTATTCTCCGACCAAAAGAACATAGCTTCCCGATCAGGTCACGTTGATAGCACAAGATCCTATTTTCCGATCTACTTCTATCTTCGGAATTACTGTGGGGCCGACCTATAGCTTTTCACAGCTGGCCGAGAAGTATTCTCCTACGGACGGTCCAGCTAGCTCATTACTGTTCCTATATATACGCGGCGCATTTATGACATCAGGGACGGCATTATTCCCAAGAAACTCACAAAGCTCGGACTAGCAGCTCATAATAGGCCATAGCTTATATCTCTTTGTATTTACCTTCCTAGTAGTACGACATCCTGTAATGCTCGGATAGACCTACTTTGTAATTTGTACTTGAACATTGATATTGATATACACTTATTGTTTTTCCGACTTTCTATATCCTGTACGAACGAAAAACTGTATAATCAATTGGGGCCCACCGTGGGGCCTATTCGAGTATTAGATCGAAAAATGCCTGCTACTAGGAGATTCACGTACAATCGCGGAGAGCCTTCACAAGCTGTTGGGGCTCAGCAATCAGTAAACAACCAACCAAGTAACCAATCCCGAGCGGCCCGCCAATCTGAGGTGCCGCCGCTCGACCCGCCGAATGAATTACCTATTCATACGACGGTTGCCGATCTTCGTTCCATTATCGGAACGATGTGTAGAGAATTCCTGAACATGGAGAGAGCGGATCACGAAACTTTGCCTGGTCAACAGCCCCCGGTCGACCAACCTGCTGCCCGGGAAGGAAGTATCCGTCGATCTGCTTTGGGCGAACCGTCCAATGTTCGACCTAGAGCACCTCGAGCTAGGACAGTTGTCCGTTCAAGGCAACCTTCTAAAACGGTACAAGACTTGGAGGATTCGGTGTTCGGGGAGAGTCAACCCGAAGCCGCAGATAGGGTAAAGAAACCGGTATACAGAAAGGTAACCGAGGCTGACTTGGAGAAGATTGTGCAGGAAAGGGTTGTGAAGGAGTTAAAGAGTGAAATGTTGGTAAAAGAAACCCGACCTGCGGAAGTCAAGGCTTGAAGAACTGAGGCCAGAGAGGATGGGGCCGTTTTCGTTGAGGAAGGACGACATAAGGAGTTAAGTAAGAATATTATGAGGTGTTCGCCCTTCTGCCAAGAAATTAGAGAGGCTCGAGGAACAGAGACTGTCCCTACCAGACTGCCGAGATATAATGGAACCTCCGATCCTGGGGAGCATATAAATAGTTTCATTAATGTGTTGAACTTATATGGGCATTCAGAAGATTTTTGTTGCAAAATTATGGTCACCACGTTCGAAGGAATCGCTTTGGACTGGTTCGGAAAACTACCTCCGAACTCTATCTTCTCTTTCGATGAGTTGTGCGATAAATTAAAACACCAATTTGGTAGCCAAAGGAAACAAAGGTTACTTGCCAACCATTTGGGAACCGTGAAGCAATTGGAAGGAGAAACACTAAGACAATGGCTGGCAAGGTTCAGTATTGAACTTCTGAAAGTCGATACCCCGCAGATTGAATTTCTGTCATCGTTGATGTTCGAGCTAACCCGTAATAGCCAATTCGGGAATGCTCTCTGTCGAAAGCAACCAAAGTCTTTCGAGCGAATCATGGAAATAGCTGAAAAGTACATGATTCAGGAGGAAATGAATAAGTTAAAGAATGCTCAGAACCCTAGGCCCCCGATCGGAAAGAAACCTGATCGGGCCCCTATTCCAAAGCCAAGTGATTATGGAGGGTCAAACGCGCAGCAACGAGGCTCAATTTGGCAGAGACTTAAGGTCTATAAACCTCAGGCTCCGACCCACAGATCTAATGTCTACGGTCGACCTGCGTCACCAGAGAGGGCTCCAAGGACAGAGCGTGAAAAGAGCAGTTTTACCAGGTTGAATGCCTCGAGGGACGAAATCTTAACTGTGCTCGAGGAAAGGAATTTGGTCCCTCAAGGCAGGCGTATCACTCGGCCCAGACTAGGGGCTGTGGATAACGATAAATATTGCAGATACCACAGGGCCCGTGGGCACTGTACCGAGGATTGTTTTCAATTGAAACAGGAAATTGAGAAGTTGATTGCTCAGGGAAAATTAAAGGAGTATATTAGAAAGGAGAATCCTGTCAACCGTTTCCGATCTAGAAGTCCACGGAGGTTTTCCGAACAGCCCCGTGTCGATCAACATCAAACCGAAGAGCGGACGAACAGGGTGATAAATGTAATAGTCGGTGGACCTGCTGGGGGAGATAGCAGGAATGCTAGGAAAAGGACAGCTAGGTCGATAAAGTCGGGTGTCTCGACCAGGAGTGAGGTCATGACCTTAAAGTCAGCGTCCTCGATGAATCAAGTCATTAGTTTTACCGAGGCTGACAGACCAAGTGAAATAACTTGGGATACTAATGAAGACGACCCTGATTTTTCGATGGTCTTGACCTTGAGAATTGCAAACTTTGAAGTTAGGAGGGTGTTGATCGATAATGGTAGTTCAACGAACATAATTTCTTCAGAAGCTCTCGATAGAATGAATCTACAACATCCACGTCTGGATCGGGTATCCACCCCGCTCATTGGGTTCGGTGGATCGGAAATTGTTCCTCTCGGAACCATCCTCCTGAGTACTACTATGGGCAAGAAACCTAGAGATGTTACAAAGATGGTCAAGTTTTTGGTAGTAAGTACCCCTTTTGCTTATAATGCTATTTTGGGAAGACCTGCTTTAAACGTTTTCAAAGCAGTCGTGTCGACTTACCATCAGATGGTCAAGTTCCCCACTTTGGCGGGGGTCGGAGAGATGAGGAACGACCAGTGCATGGCGTGGGAATGTTATAGCACGTCCTTAAACTTGAAGAAGCAGTTCGAGCCAGTATTGCCCTCGAAAAGAAAGTTGGAGGATGAAAAGGTTTTTTCAGTATCCGACCTCCCCTTGCCAGATTGTGAAAAACTGAAAAGCAAAAAAGGAAAAGAAATCGACATGAGCGTTCAACCCCCGAATCATAAACAAGTAACATTAGTCCCTGGCTCCCCCGAGAAGTTCACCAGGATCGGGACCGAGCTAAGTTAAGGGATGGAAACCATGCTGATCGAATTTCTGAGAAACAACGCCGATGTCTTTGCTTGGAGCTCCGATGACATTGTAGGGATCGACCCAAGAGTGATTACTCATTCGTTGAATATCGATCCAAAAGCGAAGCCAATTAGGCAAAAGAAGAGGAATCATGGTCGGGAGAAAGATAAAATCATTAATGCCGAGGTCGACAGATTGTTAGCTGCGGGGCAGATTAAGGAGATAACTTTTACCGAGTGGCTCTGTAACGTGGTGTTGGTATCAAAGGGAGAAAAGGTGGATAACAAGTGGAGAATGTGTAATGACTTCACCGATCTGAACAAGTTGTGCCCGAGAGACCCCTATCCGTTGCCACGGATCGATATGCTGGTTGACTCGACCGCTGGTTTCATCTTTTTTAGTATGATGGATGCTTTCCAAGGGTTCTATCAAATATTTATGAATGAAAGGGACCAAGACAAAACCGCCTTTATTACTGAAAGAGGAGTGTACTGTTTTATCGTAATGCCTTTCGGACTGAGGAATGCTGGAGCGACCTATCAAAGGCTCGTGAATATGATGTTCAAAGATCTCATCGGTGAGATTATGGAAGTTTATGTTGATGATATGCTCGTGAAGAGCATGACCGAGGAGGATCATATAAAGCACCTTGACAAATGTTTCGCGATCTTAAGGAAGTACAGAATGAAACTAAATCCTGCTAAGTGCACTTTTGGGGTGAGATCGGGAAAATTCCTCGGCTATTTAGTTCACGAGCGTGGCATCGAGGCTAACCCCGAGAAAATCAGAGCAATAGCCGAGCTAAAACCACCGACGAAGTTGTCTGAAGTGCAGAGTCTAATCGGAAAAATAATATCGTTGAACAGATTTATATCCCGCTCAGCAGACAAGAGCCTGCCTTTCTTCAAATTATTGAGGAAATCGAAAAGCTTCGAGTGGAATGACGAGTGCGACAAAGCTTTCGAAGAGCTTAAGAAATACCTAGTCTCCCCACCCATGTTGGCAAAACCGGTCGAAGGGGAGCCTTTATATTTATACATAGCGGTATCGACTGAGGCAATAAGTTCAGTTTTGGTGAGAATTCAAGATTCTGAGCACAAACCGGTGTATTATCTGAGCAAGTTGCTTCAAGGGGCGGAGAAGAATTACTTGGAGATCGAGAAGTTCGCACTTGCTCTGGTTATCGCCGCACGAAGACTGAGGCCTTATTTTCAAACTTACAAAATTATTGTTTTGACGAACCAGCCTCTAAGGCAAGTCCTGTCAAAACCAGAGACGTCCGGGAGATTGATTAAATGGGCAGTGGAACTTGGACAGTTCGAAATCGAATACTGACCAAGAACAGCGATCAAGGCCCAGGTATTGGTCGATTTCATTGCGGAGTCAACAGGATCCATTTCGGTGAAACAACATGTTCCCGAGGTAAATTTAGTGGTAGATGGTCAGGAGGAAGTTTGGGTAATGCATGTCGATGGATCATCGACCAGAGAAGGAGGCGGGGCCGGAATTCACTTTCAGGGTCCCGAAGGAGAGGACCTAAATTATGCGATTACTCTAGATTTTTCGGTGACCAACAACGAAGCCGAGTACGAGGCCTTGATCGCTGGATTAGAAATGGCGATAAAAGAAAATATAAAAACCCTAACTGTGTTAACCGACTCCGAGCTGATACATAGGCAAGTGAAAGGGGTATATGAAGCAAAGGAGTTCAACATGATGAAGTATCTGAAAAGGGTGAAGGATCTGGTGGCGAAGTTATATAAGTTCGATATACAAGCTATCCCTCGAGAAGAGAACTCTTGGGCGGATTTGCTTTCAAAATTTACGGGGTCGATGGATGGACGTAAAGAGAGAGTAATAACTTGGTTGATGTCCAACACTCCAGCTGTTGATTTGAACGAGACTCCAAGCTCGGAGATCATGGAAATAGACACGCAAGGCTCTTCCTGGATGGAACCTTTGAAAAGTTACTTAAGAAGCGGTGTTCTACCGGAGGACGTAAATGAAGCACGAAGGATTAAATATCGAGCTCCGATGTATGTCTTGATCGAAGATCAGCTCTACAAGAGGTCAAGCTCGGGAGTTCTGTTGAAATGCATTCCCGAGAGTCAGTTCGAGCTTATTTTAAAAGAGGTGCATGAAGGCGAAGCTGGAAGTCATTGCGGTGCGAGAGCACTAGCTTTGAAGTGTTCAAGGACTGGTTATTACTGGCCTACTATGATTTCAGATTCCATCGACTATGTTAGGAAGTGCCATCATTGCCAAGTTTATTCAAATTTGATTCATCAGCCCGCCGAACAACTGCATTCAATTCCGATCTGCTGGCCATTTGACAAATGGGGAATCGATATTGTGGGACCATTTCCAACAGCTAGATCTAAGAAAAACTATGTCCTGGTTGCTGTGGAATACTTCAGTAAAATGGATCGAATGCGTTGAACTAACAAAAATTACTCAGTTTCAGGTGATAAATTTTCTCTGGAAGTATATTGTTTGCAGGTTCGGGATACCGAGGATCCTCATCTCCGACAACGGAACTCAGTTTGCGGGAAAACAGGAGTGGTGTGAAAAGTTTGGGATCCAGCAGAATTTCACCTCGGTCGGGCATCCCCAGGCAAACGGGCAGACCGAGGTCACCAACAGGGAAATTGTTCGGTCACTTGAAAAACGTCTGGCCGAAGCAAAAGGCAAATGGTTAGACGAGCTTCCTGGAGTAATTTGGGCGAACAGGACCTCCGTAAAGTCAGCTACAGGGGAAACTCCTTTTTCTTTGGTGTATGGTTCGGAAGCGGTAATCCCGGTCGAGGCATTAGTGCCATCACCAAGGGTCGAGTCTTATGACCCCGATCAGAACCAATCGTTGAGAGAGATGGATCTCGATCACGCAGATGGTAAACGTGACCGAGCATGCGTAAAGATCCAGGCCACCAAATCTAACATGGAAAGAGCTTACGACAAGAAGGTCAGGATAAGAACATTCAAAGTTGGGGATTTGGTGCTCAAAAAGGTAGAGGTGTCTAAGCACGTCGGAAAGCTTCAGCCTAACTGGGATGGCCCTTATGTTGTGCAAGAGGTCGGAAAAAAGGGGTCCTATAAAATTGCTCACCTCAACGGTGAAGTTTTGCCAAGAACCTGGAATGCAGTTAACCTAAGGAAATACTATGGGAGATGGTTGTAATCATTTCAATTTTCTTGTAATTCAGTCTTTACAACTCTGTTCTTTACTTCAAATGTAAGCGCAGTAAATGAAAACATCTTTTAAAGTTCAAAATTTATATTTCGAATACTATGATGAAGATATAATGCCTCGATCGAGGGTGCAAGCTGTTGCTATGACCCTTCCTCGAGGACGAAATGTTCAAAAATAAAAATCGGCCGAGGGTGCAAGCTATTGCTATGACCCTTCCTCGATTAAGAACTGTTCTAAAAACTAAAAATCGGCCGAGGGTGCAAGCTATTGCTATGACCCTTCCTCGATTAAGAACTGTTCTAAAAACTACAAATCGGCCGGGGGTGCAAGCTATTGCTATGACCCTTCCTCGATTAAGAACTGTTCTAAAAACTAAAAATCGGCCGAGGGTGCAAGCTATTACTATGACCCTTCCTCGATAAGGAATTATTCAAAAATAACATGCCTATTCAGCTTGAAAAAAGCTCGATGCTCGAGACATCATGATAAAATAGATCTGCTCGAAACTCGGAGACTTTTCAAGAACTTATTATCATTTGGAAATTCCTTAAGTTGGGATTATTATTTATTAAGCTCAGCTATGATCGAAGGAAACACCTCAACTTTCAGATATTATTCATTTGAACTTTTATCAGATAGTCTTTCCGAGAAAATTTTATCGGTCCTAGATTCGAGTTAAAGCATCCCATCCAGATTATAAAAGTTTCATCGGATTATTAATTCATCATCGAGCGGATGGGTACGAGAAGAAAGCTAATAACAAGACTATGGAGAAGAATGAAAGATTGTAAGTATTTGATCTGAAACAAAAGGTTCTTATTATTTCCGAGCAAGATACAAAAGGTCAATAAATTGCAAAGGCTACAACTTTATTTTCTTCGAACAAGATTACAAAGTTATTGAGTAGGTTTACAAATAAAGTCATACAACTACTATACCCTATTCTATGGTCTTCGAGCTTCCTTCAAATG
The DNA here is from genome assembly GCA_030819805.1 of Penstemon newberryi var. newberryi. NCBI lineage: Eukaryota > Viridiplantae > Streptophyta > Magnoliopsida > Lamiales > Plantaginaceae > Penstemon > Penstemon newberryi. The sequence continues at coordinate 21,046,507 of JAUALY010000005.1, read as the reverse complement.
TCGTCGACCAGAAACGTTGACGAGCATCCAATGAGTACACGGTTCGTGTGATGTCCGATAGACTTGCAAAGTGATCGAGCTGTATATGTTTATCGTCTTATGATATCTGGTTTTGAAATTAGACAATATGGATCGTAGATTATTGTTTCTGATCTCCATACAGTCCCCAGCATTCTCGCTACCAGCCGAGCCCGATCACTTCCCCGAGTTGGCGTCTAAGGTTACAATTCCTCCTTTTAAGATCCGTAATTGCAACCCAAGCTGGCCGGTCGTCGTTCTATGATCGAGAAGCTCGACCCAAAGTCACCATTCTTCATGGAAGAAAGGAAGAAATTGGTACTCGAGGTCAAACTTCCTTTTAATTTTCTGACCAGCTTTCCACCCTCGGGGATACCCCTCGGAATCCGCAATGCTAACCCTGCACAAAATACCCGAGCAAGGGTCAGTCACTTATTGGTATTCCAAGGGGAGATCCCTTCTTCAGGGATCGGGGACCCCCCGATAATCGAGGGACCCCTCTTTTCCGATTCCGCCCATACCAAAGAGGTATCAATCTTGTCTGTAAGATCGGAAGTACGTTCGAAGCAAAATCTCAAAGGCTTGAACAGGAAGAAGGAAGAATCCTAACTTGGTCCTCGGATAAAACATTTTGACAGTGCAAGGTAAAGATTTCCAGCTAAGTAAAAAGCCCCTTATATACTAGACCATGAATCTGATCAACGGTCAGTATTCAACGAGGCCAACGGCCTAGATCAAGGCATTAATCACGGGTGACGGTTCCGCTTCCCGAGGATTAGGTACTGTTTGGTCAGAATTTCCTTGGATTTTTGCTGAAAAAGGTAGAATACTATGACTTGGTCATATGCGCGGTGCAGAAACTTTCCGTTTTCACTTTTGCTCGGAATTTCGATCACTCTAACTCGAGTATAAATTGTTTCTACTATAAGACTTCCCGAACACACAACGACGCCGATTAAAAGAAAAGATTTATTATTCCGATGAGAATAACAATACAATAAGGAGAAAGAGTACAACATTCAATCAAGCAGAAAGCATTAAAGTTACACACGAAATCTCTACAATTTATTCCTTGAATAAGAGTCTTCGGAGTTCGGCATTACGGGCCTCCTGCTCCCGCAGTTCGGCATTTTTCTTCTCCTGCTCGACAAGGGACTTCAGCCTATCCAGTTCCTTGCTCAACTCCTCGTGAACATGGCTCTCTTTCTCCTTCACGGCTTTCTCCGTCTCAGAAACCAATTTCAGCTCGATAGCTCTGGCTTCTTCAAGGGACTTTGCCAGTGCAACCTTCTTTTCCTCCAGCTCGAGGATAGCCTTAGCATGCTGCTCGGCTTCTTGCTCAACTTGCAGCCCGAGGTTGAATAACTGCTGTCCAACCTTCAACGGACGAAAGTCGATGTTAAAAAAAAAAAAAAAAAAAAAAAGAAGAAGAAGAGACTCACTTGGTTAAGCAGATCTGTGCTCGACTGCACTATTTCCCAAGCACTTTTTCCCCTTAACTGTTCTTGCTCGGCCAATTGAATGCTGCTTAGTGTAACCTCCCAACTGCTTGGGGTAATCCCTCCAGCCAGTGCCTTACTTTTCACCTCTCCAAAAAAGGCACTAAGCGTCCGAGCAACGTTGGGGACAGAGTTTTGGATTTCTGGATTCCCGCCCGACGAAGGGGTTTTCTTCTGACCGATAGAAGGGTCATTTATTTTGGCCTTTTTATTAGGAGGCTCATTCACAACGCTCTTGGTAGCCTCTCGAGTTTCCCCAGCCATATGGATCAAAGCCGAAGTCGGAATGAGATCCTCTACGCGCGGCCTCTTAGCAAGATCAGACCCGCCAGATGCGACTTGCTCGATGGGGTTGAAGATCTGAATTTCTCCTTGCTTGTTCCCCTCGGAGCTTTTCTTCGATCTAGAAGGGGAGTCCGAAATGGGTATAACTACCTTGTTCTCGATCTGATTGGGCGACGAGTTGGGCAGAGGCATGGTTTCAGATTTGCCAAGATCACCCTTAGGGACCTCGGTTCGTTCGGTGACCACTTTCGAAGGAGTACCGACCTTGTGCTTGCCTCGATCGCTCTTAGAGACTTTTCCTACCTCCAAGGAGGACTTAGGCTCTCTAGCTTTCGACTTGGGAAGCTTCTCTTTCTTGACTTTGAACATCAACTTTGGATCGAGCTTGGAGTTCACCATTCCTTCCATAATCGTTTTATTCTTTAGTGAAGAAGAGCGCTCGGTTTCTTTTTATCGATCAATGAGCTCCGACGAAGAAAGAATTGTGATTTCAATGATACAAATCTGAAGTTTCCTCTTCTATTTATAAGAAAGAGAAACGTTGTCTATTGGGGACCCAACAGTCGCGAATTTCAAGTTTTCCCGTGCACGTTTGTGAAGATCGATCGTTCCCCGTACACCCGATCGATGAGGCCTAACTTATTATCAACATTATTTTCAAGCTACTTACAGCTTATTAAGGTGATCGTCTAGCAGAGACGTTTAATAAATTATGACATTCTTTAAGCACGCGAATTCGAAAAATATAAAACAGAGAAAGGTGATTTTATAAATGATCGAGGAAATTACAATATATACGAGCTAAAATCCTGTAACCTATTACAAGAAATCATTCTAAGGTTTTTGCTCCTCCTCATTGCCCTCATTCTCGGAACCGTCCACGACGTCGACGTCTTCATCTCCGGAAGCTTCTCGATCATCCTCATCTCCGGAACTATCTTGGCTGCTGAACTTGAGCTCGTGCCGGACGTCTCCAAATCCAGCATATCGGGATTGGGCATTGGGACCCCGAACTCTCTCACAAATGGAGCGAACTCGTGATTTTCCCAGTCTGCAGAGCTCGAGGATGGGACTCGATAGTTCTCTCCGTCCATGTTCTTGAAGATGTCCATATGTTTCAGATATTCATCGATCTTCTTGGGGATAACCTTCGCCGAGACCAGCTGTCGAACGCCCTTGTAAAAAGTGGTCTGAAGAATCTGGTCTACCCTTTTTCGAGCTATGGCATCTAACGCTGGTGACTCCAAAAACTCTCTTATCGAGCTTAGGCGTGAGTCTTCCTTGCCGCGCTGGTAGGATAACTCAGAATCAGCTTTGGTCTGTGCGAGCTCCTCCTCAAGTTTCTTGACTTTTTCCTCGAGCAAGCTCTTCTCAGCCACGACCGTCACCAAGTCTTCCTCAACGGCCGGGGTATACTTGGCCTTAGTAGACTCCAGTTCTTTTTGAACGGAGATGAACTGATCGCGAAGTTTGGACTCTTCCTCGAGTAAATTCCGGTAAGCAATATGAACCCGCTCGGACTCATCTTCCAACATTGAGGTGCGATTTAGCTCGGTGAGGAAACAGTCCCCGATCTGCAGAGAAAAAATGGAACAATAAATATTTTGTTCAAGGACCAAAAAGTAATCATCGCAGAAGTATCTTACCGTATGATATGCTCGAGCAAACTGACCCAACACGTCAAGATCGCTGTGAGCCAAAAGCTCTTCCTGATCTTCGACGAATCTCCCCGCCATGAAGATCTTTATCGTCTTATCATGCTCGTTTTCGCCGTTTCGGTCGCGATCACTCCGAATCAATCCCCTCTCGGGATAACCTGCCGCTCGGTAACATCTAAGTTGATCTTCGATAAAGTCCACCATATCAGGCTTGCTCCGACCAGAACGAGAGGTGAGAGCTGTTCGGTGCCGACCCCACAGTCCGGTCCTCCTCTTTGCCTCGGGTAGTCCCTCACGATCGTCCCGAGCTCGCCGATTAAGGATCTCTTTCCCTTTAAGCTTCTTCATGGTGAACATGCTGTATCCTAAACCAGATGAGGAGGAAGGACCAGCTTGGTTCTGAGGAACTACCACTCGAATGGGTTCAGCATCCTCGGGCTCTCCCTCGTTTCCGATCTGCTGAGGTTGGGCAGAGCCTCCCCGAGGAGGGATGATAGTTTGATTGGATTGCACGGGACCTGGCCTAACTTGTCTTCTCGGCTGGCCAGGCGTCTTTTTCGAGGTAGAAGCCACTGTCCTACCGACTATGGAAGCTCGGTATTGTTCTACCATGGTACTTGAAGAAGGAAAAGATAAATTTGGTTAGGAATGAAGCCTTACGGGTAGCTTATTATTATGAACGCTCGGTAAAGATTATTATTCCTACTTAACGATCGAGGATCGTCAACGTCTGCAAGTGGGTATGTAGCTTGGCTGAGCTCCGCTTTCCGAAGAACGGGCTCCAAAACGAGGAAAGCCGACTGGTACGGGTCGGAGCGCATCGCAGTAACAAGGTTGTCTGAAATAACCTTCGTAAGCTGACCCACCAATTCTCGTTTTCCGTACACCCAATCTCGTTCACCTGGCCATCTGTGTGGAACCATCTCCGAGCTCCCCTCGGAAGCTGGTACTTCAGGTCCTTTGATAAAGAAGAACCGTCTCTTCCAGTCGAGTGAATTGCTAGAGGTGATGGTCGATAAGACCGAATGATTCGAACGCTGGGAAAAATACACAAACCCAGCGTTCGAGGCGGAGGAGGTGCTGACTTTGAAGAACTGCCTAAAAAGGTGGAAGTTTGCAGTTTTGCCCTTGGCCTTCATCAAAACGCTGAAACCTATCAAGTACCCAATCGAGTTGGGGAGGATCTGTGCGGGAGCCAGGGTAAAAACATCTAGAACCCGCTCGAGTAACGGGGCAAAAGGGATGCGCAACCCATAGGCGAATTGCTTGGCGTAGAAAGCTTGGCATCCTTCGGGAGGCTGATTCACCCTTTGAGAGTGGGTCGGAATAACTAGCGAATAGCCCTCGGGGAGGAATTTACCTATCTCAGCCTGGAGATCTGCTTTGTCCTCTATTGGATCGTATGCACAAGAAATGTCGTCGACCCGTTTTTCAGTTTTCTGAGCTCGACCTGTGACTTTGGACTTCTTCGTGACACCAGCAAGGTCGATAATTCTCACACTGCACCCTCCTCCGATCGGGTATCTCATTATCTCATGCTCGTCCAGCATCAAAGTCGAACTGTCCACATTACCGGAATCATCATTTTCTCCATCTCCACCTTCCTCGCCATCGGGCTCGGTGTTATTTTCCGCTTCCCCACCAGGCTCGGAAATCTGTTGATCGGATGTCCCCTCACCAGCATTTGGCCCCATGGCGCGCTCAATTTGATCGACGATTCTCCTCGTCTCATCAGAAGAGTTTTCAGCGGTGTTGTAGGCGTTAATAAGTTCGCCTGTGGATCCTAGGTCGGAATCCGATCGCGTAGGATTATTGATTTGAATTTCTGGGTTTTCGGAAGTAGACATGATGGGAAAAGTTTATTGCGACAGTCGACAGAAAAAAGGGATACTCTTTTTCGATCTGAATGCTCCGATTAGAAGTAAGTATGGAAGACGTACTCGTCTATTCAAGTCAACGTATAAATATAAAGGTTAAAAGGGTAAATTGCAAATTCAACCCCGAGTAACCGCGACGGTTAAGCTTCCACTCAGTAAATTGAAGGTTATCTTTCCGTTAATAGCATTTATAGTCCTCCAAGTTTATGAAATGAGCATTTTCGGGTCGGTAAAATAAGATTAACTACATTATCTTCCGAGGATATGCTCTCTTTTTCCCTTCGCTCGGTTTTTATCCCCCTGGGTTTTTCCGAGCAAGGTTTTTAATGAGGTATATCCGACGCAAGACCGTACGAAACCCGCTCATTGTTGCTCATCTCTCCAATCGTCAGATTTCATAAGGCCCTATTGAATTATCGAAGTAAGACCCCCAGATCCAGAATACCGTCTCCCTATTGTTCGAGGCGCATCAGTTTTCCACGGCTCCGCTAGAGAAATTTGCGCTCTTTTTTCCCTTCGCTCGGTTTTTATCCCTCTGGGTTTTTCCGAGTAAGGTTTTTAACGAGGCATAACAAATCTTGTGGTGCAAAGCTGTTTACTTCTCCGAGCTTCAGCTTCACTTACGCTCGAGAAGTGGGGGAGTATTGATGAGGGATATTTCGCATACGCCACCTTAGGAAATACCTCTGCTCGGGATCGACCCAGTTTCCGACCAGGAGGTATTCTCCAACCAGAAGAACATAGCTTCCCGATCAAGTCACGTTGATAGCACAAGATCCTATTTTTCGATCTACTTCTGTCTTCGGAATTACTGTGGGGCCGACCTATAGCTTTTCACAGCTGGCCGAGAAGTATTCTCCTACGGACGGTCCAGCTAGCTCATTACTGTTCCTATATATACGCGGCGCATTTATGACATTAGGGACGGCACTATTCCCAAGAAACTCACTAAGCTCGGACTAGCAGCTCGGAATAGGCCATAGCTTATATCTCTTTGTATTTACCTTCCTAGTAGTACGACATCCTGTAATGCTCGGATAGACCTACATTGTAATTTGTACTTGAACATTGATATTGATATACACTTATTGTTTTGCCGACTTTCTATATCCTGTACGAACGAAAAACTGCATAATCACCGTACTATCGACGATCATTTCCAGCAACTCCCTGGACTAGAAGAAATGATTTTTCTTTGTTAAGGGATCGGACGTGCCGACCTCCGAGGGGAGCTCGAAAATGATCCCACACCAATGGAAAGTCCAGCGTGATTGGGTATACGGCAAACGCGAGATTATGGGCCAGATTAAGCAGGGTATCAGCGACTATATTGTTGCTTCTATGCATTCCGACCTCTACCAGTCGGCTTTCCTTATCTTGGAGCCAGTTCTGAGGAAAGCAGAGCTTAGAAAGGCGACGTTCGATCTTGGGGTCGCTGCAGATCCCCGATCCTTGAGTAAGATATTTTCGTACTTCACACATATCATTTCATTTTAAAACCTTAGTCCCTTGACACCACTTTTACTTCCCTCAGGTGAGATGGTAGAGAGTTACCGAGCTTCCATAGTCGGTAGAATTGTTGCTTCTACCTCGAAGAAGACGCCGGGCTAACCGAGGAGGCAAGTTAAACTCCATCAGGCACAAACTAGTCGAACTGCCGTTCCTCCACAGGACAACCCTTCTCAAGCTGCTCGATCCAAAGCAGATGCAGAGCCTGAAGATGTCGAGCCGCTGCAAATGGCTCCTCCCATAGATCAAGCAGGCCCTTCCTCGTCATCGGGGTTAGGGTATAGCTTGTTTACTATGAAGAAAATGAAGGGGAAGGAGATCCGTCTGAGGCGAGCCAGGGAAAATCATCATGGCGCGGCCCCCGAAGCGAAAAGGAAGAAGGAACTATGGGGTCGAAACAATAGAACTCTCCCCCATCGTGAAGGTCGATCCAAGCCTGATATGGTGGATTTTATCGAGGACCAGCTCAAGGGTCGCAGAGCGGTAGGTTATCCCGAGGAAGGATCTATTTTGAGCGACCGCGGCCGCAATGTAGAGAATGTCTATGACAAATCGATCAAAGTCTTTATGGCGGGACGCTTTGCTGAGGACCAAGAAGAGCTTTTGGCTCATGATGACCTCGACATTCTAGGCCGGTTCGCTCGAGCGCATCAGGCGGTATAGCATTTTTCACTGGAACAATAACTTTGTCTTTTTATACAGGATATTCACTGTTTCTTGTTATCCCTTTACAGGCTGGAGATTACTTCCTTACTCAGCTAAATCGTACTTCACTTTCGGAGGATGAGTCAGATCGAGTTCATAAAGCCTTCCAAAATTCTCTCTTCGAAGAAGCCAGACTTTGAACTCAACTCGCCGTGGTTCAGAAGGAATTGGCTGATTCCAAAGCTAAGTATACTACCGCGGTCGAGGAGAGCCTAGTGAAAGTAGTTGATGAGAAGAGCCTACTCGAGGATAAGGTCAAAAGGCTCGAAGAGGAACTTGCACAGACCAAGGCGGATTCTGAGCAGTCTTACCAGCGCGGTAAAGAGGAATCACGGCTGAGCTCGATAAGGGAGTTTCTAGAATCTCCCGAATTAGATGCCACTGCTCGGAAAAGGGTTGGTGGAATTCTTCAAACCACATTCTATAAAGGGGTTCAACAGCTCACGGCTGAGCTCGATAAGGGAGTTTCTAGAATCTCCCGAATTAGATGCCACTGCTCGGAAAAGGGTTGGTGGAATTCTTCAAACCACATTCTATAAAGGGGTTCAACAGCTAATCGCTGCAAAGGTCATTCCTGACAAAATGGCTGAGTATGTGAATCACATGAAACATTATGAAGAATAGGGATGGAGAAGACTATCGAGCTTCTTCCTCGAGCTCCAAAGCTTGGGAGACGCATGAGTTCGCTCCTTTCGTGGAAGAGTTCGGGGTTCCTATGCCAAATCCCGACCTATTGGAACTGGAAGCGTCTAGCACGAGCTCAAGTTTAGAAGATGGCGACCAAGAGAGTTCTGAAGATCAAGATAGTTCTGAAGGGAGTTCTGAATATGAGAAAGTCGATATCGAGAACAGCTCCGAGTGCGAGGACGACGAGGATAATCCAGACCCTTAGATAGATTTTGTAATAGATAGTAGGGCTTTCCGTTTATTGCAATGTAATCCTTTTGATTTGTTTATAAACCTTCTTTCCTATCTGTGATATGTGCCAAAACTCGACGTTAAATTCACATCGGACACTGCCGTATAACTTACCTTAGACAATAATCTTCGTAAGTTGCACGCAGCTTGGAAGGAACATCGATAACAAATGACACAACGTAGGGGAATTCAAACTTTCTTAGTAGATAAAATATACCAATAATCGATCTTCAGCATAAAGCTCGGAAAAACTTGAAATCCGCGACTGTTGGGTCCCCAAAAGCAACTTTTCTCTTTCTTATAAATACACGAGAAACCAATACAATTTGTATCATTGAATCCCAAATCTCTCACATCGGAGCTCAAAGGTCGATAATTTAATCCGAGCCATTTCTTTTTTAAGTACTCAACCATGGAAGATTTAATAGGTTCCAAAATTGATCCTACCCAAATTTATAAGGCCAAGAAAGACAAGGCTCCTAAATCCAAGTCCAAGGATCCCAAGGGCTCGAAAGAGGTCCCAAAGGCTCCCAAAGCTGACCGCGGTAAAACCAAGGTCTATCCTTCGTCGAACTCCGGACCTAATCGATCCGAGAAGGAGCCGATTATACAGATAGCGGACTCTCCCTCTGGAGCGAAAACCAATTCCGAAGTGAAAGTGCAGGTCTGTAAAAGTCCTAGCAAGCAAGTCAAATCTGGTGATTCTGTGGTTACCTCGAATAAGAGATCTCGTCTGGATGATCTGATTCCGACCCAGACCTTAATCCAAATGGCCGGGGAGAAGAAATTGGGTGAAAACATTCTGGCTTCTGAGGCCGCTAAGAGCGTCGTTATCGAGCCTCCAAATAAAAAGGTCAAAATAAATGACCCTTCTGTTGATGGGAAGACACCTCATCCGCTGGGTAAGAATTCTGAGGACTCCAGCTCGGTCTCCAATGTCAACCGCACGTTGACTGCGATTTTTTAGGAGGTGAAAAATAAGGCCGTGGTTGGGGGTGCGCCTCCGAACTGCTGGGATATTGCCCTGAGCAGTATTCAGGTAGCCGAGCAGGAACGACTAAGAGGAAAAAGTGCTCGGGAGATTGTGCAGTCGAGCTCCGACCTGCTTACTCAAGTGAGCCTTACACTCATATATATATATTTTCTTCTCTATTTTTTTTTTTTTTTTACAATCTTTCTTCTGTAATCGCACGTAGGTCGGACAACATCTTTTCAATCTCGGACTGCAAGTTGAGCTTGAGGCCGAGCAGCGTGCTGCCGTAGTCCTCGACTTGGAGAAACAAAAGGTCGCCCTGGAAAGGTCTCTCGAGGAAGCTAGAGCTATCGAGCTGAAGCTGGCCTCCGAGAAAGAGAAGGTTGTGAAGCAGAAAGAGAGCCAAGTTCATGAGGAACTGAGCAGGGAGTTGGACAAGCTGAGGTCCATTGTTGAGCAAGAGAATAAAGATTCCGAGTTGCGGGAGAAAGAGGCATATAAAAAAAGGCTATGATGAAGGGTATGAGACCCGCAGCGCCGAGCTCCGCAAGATTCTTGCTGAGAATAAGCTGATCTAGAGGCTTTTGCTTTTGTTGTAATTTTATTTTTCCTACTCGTTCAATTGTTGTAACTTTATCTTTCCCTTTCTGTATCATAATATGTTGAGGACGAATGAATTCTATTTTCCTTTAAATAATGTTGTGTTCCGCTCGGAAAATTTATATTTGCTTAAAACTTTTTTAAACCCATGCTGTTCGAGATTTTTGCACGTACGCACATATCTCGTCGTGGAAAATAAGTAAAACCTAAACTTTTTACTCGAGTTGCATTCTGCTGAATTTTCGACCTGAAAGAAAAGATGGAAAATTTTCTGCATCGGGCTCTGACTGAGTCATAGTATTCCCCCATTTTCAGCAAAGTTCCAAAGTCGTTCTGACGAAACAGAACCTAAGCCTCGGGAAGCGGAACAATCACCCGTGATAAATGCCTTAATCTGGGCCGTTAAACCAGCTGAATAATGACCGTCGATCTTCCCATCCCCTTAGTATAAAAGGAGCACTTTGCTTAGTTAAAAATTTTCACTTTGCTGTTATGAAAATGGGTTATCCGAGGACCATGCTCGATTCCTCCCTTCTTTATGTTCAAGTCTTCGAAATTTGGCTTCGAACTTTCTTTCGAGCTTACAAACACTTTAATCCTTTCTTTGGTATGGGTGGAATCGGAAAAAAGGGGCCTCTCAAATACCGAGGGGTCTCCTATCCCTAAAAATGGGATCTCTCTTCGAAATACCAATAAGTGCCCGACCCTTGCTCGGGTATTTTGGGCAGGGTTAGCATTGTGGATTTCGAAGGGTCTCTCCGAGGGCGGAAAGCTGGTCAGTCGATTAAAGAGGAAGATCGACCTCGAGCACCAGCTTCTTTAAGATCTTGAAGAGTGGTGGCTCTAGGTTGAGCTTTCGGATCTTACAATGAGAAATGTCCTCTTTACCTGCTGCCTCGGGGAAGTGATTGGGCTCAGCTGGTGGCAAGAAGGCTGGAAAAAGTATGAAGATAAGCAGAAAAAGTGGTCTGCAATTCACACTACCTAACTTCAAACCCAGATATCATTAGACGATAAACATAGCTGGCTCGATTGCCTTTTTACAAGTCTACCGGGCAACCGATCTGTCACACAAACTGTGGTGCACTCATCGGATGCTCGCCTCTACTTGCCGTCGACGACATTAAAGGATGCTCGAAGACCTTAGAATAGGGCATTGTAGTTGTAATAGAATTTTATTCGAAAATGTATTCGTGAACTTTGTAATATGTTCGAGAATTGTCAATAAAATTGTAGTTCCTAGTATCTTGTTGAACTTTGTATCTTGTTCGGAATTTATAAATAAAACACTTCTTCATGTTTTACTTAAAATATCGGCAATTTACCTCACGTCTAGTTGTCTTGTGATTGTTCTAGCTCGTAATTGTTTGCTCGATAAACATTATCATAGTTTGGAAAAATCTCAAAAATCCGAACCTAATGTTGGATTTACTTCGAACCTGAAATCAATCTGCAACCGAAATCAATCTGCAACTGGAGAATCATTGATCGATAATCATCTCGAAGAAACCTCCTCGAGAAGCAAGATATTCACATGAAATAATAACTTGAGTCCGAGAAATTCACTTCGAGCTGAACTTGATCTTTAAAAATAATCAATCAACTTGGGAAGGAACTTTAAGGAACATGATTGCTTCAGAATTTGCCATATTTCAAACATGTCATCTAATGACTTTTATTACTCAAGTCCTTTTTTTCAAAGCTAAGTAGTCAGGTCTTTTTCCGAGTTGAGGGGCATAGCAATAGCTTTCACCCTCAGTCGAGACATATCGCTTTTTTATGCAAGTCTTTTATCAAGCTGAGGGGCATAGCAACATCTTTCACCCTCAGTCGAGACATTTTGCTTTTTTATTCAAGTTTTTTTTTTTTTTGAGCGGAGGGGCATAGGAAACCGTCAGTCGAGACATTTTTGTCTTTTGTGCAAGTCTTTTTTCGAGCTGAGGGGCATAGCAACAACTTTCACCCTCAGTCGAGACATTTTGCTTTTTATGCAAGTCTTTTTCCTAGCTGAGGGGCATAGCAACAGCTTTCACCCTCAGTCGAGACATTTTGCTTTTTATGCAAGTCTTTTTCCGAGCTGAGGGGCATAGCAACAGCTTTCACCCTCAGTCAAGACATTTTGCTTTTTATGCAAGTTTTTTCCGAGCTGAGGGGCATAGCAACAGCTTTCACCCTCAGTCGAGACATTTTGCTTTTTTTTTTTATTTTTTTTTTATTTTTTTTGCAAGTCTTTTACCGAGCTAAGGGGCATAGCAACAACTTTCACCCTCAGTCGAGACATTTTGCATTCTTTTCTTCCTTCTTCTTCCCTTTTTTTTTTTATATATATATGAGCACGTCTTTTTTCGAACTGAGGGGCATAGCAACAGCTTTCACCCTCAGTCGACATATTTCGCTTTCTCTTCAGCAGGGTACTCGAAACATGGTCGGAACAAAAAGGGGAACTTCATTGATTGTGCTTACACTTGAAATAAAACAGAATTGCAAAAACAGAAATTACAAGAATAGAAAATGATTACAACTATCTTCCATAGTATTTTCTTAGGTTAACTGCATTCCAGCTTCTTGGCAAGGTTTTACCGTTAAGGTGAGAAATTTTATAGGACCCCTTCTTTCCGAACTCCTGCACGACGTAAGGGCCATTCCAGTTCGGTTGAAGTTTTCCCACATGTTTTGATACCTCCACTTTTTTGAGGACCAAGTCCCCCACTTTAATAGTTCTTATTCTAACCTTCTTATCATAAGCTTTCTCCATGCTAGACTTAGCTTCTTAGATTTTCAAACTTGTTCGGTCATGCTTGCCATCCGCATGGTCGACATCCATTTCCCTCAATTATTGATTTAGGTCGGGATCATAAGATAAAACCCTTGGCGATGACATCAAGGTCTCGATCGGGATAACGGCCTCCGAACCGTAAACTAAGGATTGATGATAGGATAGTGCCCTGCAAGCCAATATATTTAGCTTGTATTAGGACTATCGTAATCTTTCTCTAGTATAAATAAATCAATACGCTCGTTTGTTTATAGTATGTAAATCAAACAATGGCCAACTTCATCTCTCGCGAATCACTTAAGCGATTGGATGAAACCCTAAGATCACATTCAACTATGGGACGATTCACTTCGGTATTGAGTGCAATCATGAAACAGTCTCTAAGGTCGTGATCTTAAAACACGTTCCAAGTCATAGATTCCGAACGAGACGGGGTATCGAAGGAATCGCAAAGACTTGTATAAATATGCATGATTCACATGGAGTGAATTTGTAGCGTTTCATGAGCAAGGCATTTGATGCTAGTGCATATGAGTAGGTAGTTCGATAGGGGATCGAACGACCCGAACAGAGAAACCCATTGTGGAAGCGCATGACGCACATCGGCGATGGGATGTTTCTCAAACTTATAATAGTGTACGATTTAGTCCTTAGACTTGAGGTGCTAGGGCGAATTCGGTGCATGGGTATACGTACTTTGATCTAGGTACAGGTCACGTAGCCTGACCATAATGTGCCTAAGTTGGGTGCGTATAGTTGTGTACGCGAGTGGTTAGTACCAATAAGGGATCTACCGACTCAACGTAGTGTGTTGAGGGAATTTCCTATACGTTCTTAGATAATAGATTCCGAGAAACCTGTTGCAACAGTTGGTGACGGATTTGGAAAGGGGTTTCCAAATTTAGCAGTCACACTGGAATCATTATCCGGAATTAGAAAGTATAGTTATCGAGATAATTAGAGGTGCCGATCAAATCACACACCCTAGGTCTCGATCGGGAAATTAAGTCGATAGAAGGACCGTATGTACATGGTACTTATAAGAGGTGAGGTTCACTGAGATCAATTCACCTGAAGTTGGGCCTCATGGGCTTGTGTCTAGACATCGACCATGAGGTGTGGGTACTCATGAATTAATAAGGAGATTAATTCTTGAGTGGTTAATTGAAGGTGTTCAATTAATCGGAGCAATTAATAAGCTCGCAAATTAAATCACGAAAGTCGTGGGCCCGTGGCCACGACTTTCGTGAAGGTCACTGAGATCAATTCACCTGAAGTTGGGCCTCATAGGCTTGTGTCTAGACATCGACCATGAGGTGTGGGTACTCATGAATTAATAAGGAGATTAATTCTTGAGTGGTTAATTGAAGGTGTTCAATTAATCGGAGCAATTAATAAGCTCGCAAATTAAATCACGAAAGTCGTGGGCCCGCGGCCAATTGATGGTGAACATACAATTGGACTGCAACAAATCATTAAAGGAAAGTTTGATTTAAAGAGTTAAATCAAAACTGGAGAATTAAAGTGTTAATTCTTAAAGGAGAAAAATATTAATTAGAAGTAGTCTAATTAATTAATGGAGAAGGATTAATTAATTAATTGGATTAATTAATTAGATGGGCTGAATTAATTAAAAGAGTTTAATTAATTAAAAAGTCTAATTAATTAAATAGTTTAATTAATTAAAGGAGACCTAGTTAAGGAAATAAAGATAGAATGGGATTCTACTTTCCTAACTAGATAAGGGGCGATTTTGCAAGATAAATAATGGAAGAGTTTGTTTTCTTGTGTGACAGGGAAAATCTAAGAGATATACATGTATATCTTGTTTCCTAATGAGATAAGGAAAAGATCTTGATATACATGGAAGAGATATCTATTAAGAGAAGGATTCTTCTCTTATAAATATATATCTCTTCATACTCTTCCATAAGTCAAAAATGTGAAAAAACCTAAGCCCTAAGACACAAAATTTCGTGCCCCCCTCTCTCCAAAGCTGAAAAGCGCCGCCCTCTCTCCTACAGAGAAGGTTCGGCCGAATCCTGTGCAATTGCACAGGGTTCATGCGAATTGTTTTCTCCTTCTTCCTTGCTTGATAACTTTTGGATCCTAGTTCTGAGCCTGAGGATTCAAGAGAGTTGCTTCAATCCAGTTGGTGTGGATATCGCTAGAGGCACAACGCTTGGGGTGCTTCTCTCGAACCAAATTCATCAGATCTGAAAGAAGACCGGAGAAAAATCACCACAGTTCCCGTGGTAAGGTAAAATCGCTAAACACCCAATGGATGTTTCGATTTATGTAAAAATCCTTTTCGTATGACTAGATGAATAAAGATTGCTGGTTTGGGTTATTTAAAAATTTTAAATTCCGCTGCTTTTAACGTTCTGACGTTACCAATAACCCAACAGTGGTATCAGAGCCAGGTTCATTACTCTCATACGAAAATGTTTGAATATAATTTGATTGCTTTAATTGTATTGCATGTTATATTCGTGTTATTGATTCTTACTTGTTATGGGTAGATCTGATTTTGGGTAAAATTGCATAAAAACGTTTTGGGCCAATTTTGTATTTTTCGAAAATAAAGGGCTGTTTTTGTGATTAGCGATTTTTTGGAAAACTGGACTGAAATTGAGATTTTACGAACTGTGTGTGCAACTTTCTGGAAATTTTTGAATTTGGGGCTGTTTTGCCATTACTAAAAGTTTTGGGGCTGTTTTGTAAATACCGAAAACTGCAGGGGCTGAATTGCTAATTCGAAATTTTTTCTGGAAATAAAATTTTAATTTTCGGTCCTCTGCCCAGTTTTAATTTTGGGGTTAAATTGTTATTTCCAAAACTTCAGGGTCAAATCGCAATTTCCAAAAGTTGGAGGGCCGATTTGCAATTTTCAAAAGTTGAAAATTTTTATTCTGTTTTTATGCATAAAATGGTTTTGTTTATCCAAATATAGATTACCTATAATTAGTAGAGACTAAAGTAAGAATCTAGAGAAATATTTTAAAGGCGTTTAAAATAATTAAAGTAAGATAGGAAACTAGTAAATGTGTTTGCTTGTTTCTTTGCTCAACGTGAATTGTTTACGTGGTTTTCGATCGAGCCGAGCCTTGACCTTAGATGTGATTGGTTTATTTTGCTTTGGATTTTTGCTGGGCCTGCGAGCCTTTATTTGGGCCTTTTTGTGCCAATGTAATAGATTAGGGCTTTACACTAAATAGTTTAGGATGGAGGCCCATTACATGCAAGAAGGAAGCCCAATGGAGAATGAAGGCCAAGTATGCTTGGTTATTAATGTAATAGCCTAGGCCCATTAAGAACCCATTAGATAGATCAATTGGGCCAACATTATTGGCTCAATGATGGCCCAAGCATAGGTGGCTCCCGATCGAAAACATATTGTGTTAGAAATGCATGCTAGGTTTATTTATTTATGTTTTATTTATTTATTGATTCTATTATTTGGCTTGTATGGTGATGCGCGCTAGAATATTAGAACGTAAATAAGATAATTCATAATTGAAGCGGTGAGATCTCGAAAGAGTTTGCCTTAAACTTTCAAACCAGCAAATCCCCTCTTGAATTAAATATTAAGTCATATTGGGTTAAAATAAAATGAAGTATTTATATAAATCCAAGCCTTCCATCAATAGGGACTAGCGTATGTTGTCTACTTATCGATTAAGGTGATCCAGAGTCTAGCACCCGAGGCGAAGAAAGGGACAATACGTGAAATCTCTCGATTCTTGTTTATTTAATAAACTCGACAAGGGTGGGGACTGGTCGGGACATGTATAATCGACCGATAACCAGTTACGGGGATTTCATGACCGGGCCCGTTGCTCATCAAGATTGATTGGGTTAGACTTAACGAGTAGTACCACTCGTGATGTAGCAGTGCTAGATGGGTGCGAAAGTCGAGGCAAAATAGCTTGAAGGTTGTGTAGAGACACAATTGGCAATACGTATGCCTACCTAGGGAATTAGTTGTATGGCCACGAGTCGTGGGTGCAATTAATGTCCGCTGGGACGTCAAGACCTACTAGGAAATAGGATTTCCCGAACAATTGAAGGGGTAATTGTTTCGATAAAATAGTGGGAGAACTTTTACGATAGAAAGTCCAACCTTCGTAGATTATAAGTATTATTCATTAACTAGTCCTCTGTATATTTGTCTTCTCTTTAAAATAGATATTGAGATATCTATAATTATCCATTTTTTACTATTTATCCTCGACTTATAAAATAACTGGATCAAAATATCGACTGGCTTAGAAACTAGAGGATTGTCCTCAATTCCGATAGTCGGAATCAAGTTCTTAATAACTAGCCTATGCATGATGCACTTCCGAGATGAGTCTAAAAGGAGGAACGAATCACCCGTAGGGTATGGGAATATTAATGATTGTTTTCTCATATAAGGACGAGCCTCAAAAGTAGAACGAATCACCTATAGGGTATGGGAATATTAATGATTGTTTCCTCATATAAGGACGAGCCTCAAAAGTAGAACGAATCACCTATAGGGTATGGGAATCTTAACGATCGTTTCCTCATATAAGCATCAATATTGAACGAGCTAAAGAAGCGACATAGGAGTATGTCAGAAGCTTCTAAAACAAACCTCCACTTCAAAAGCTTGTTTTGAGGAGCAGTTTCGAATCGTTTGATTCGAGACCACTAAGAAGTTGTTTTAAAACTCGAGAATAAGTGAAGGAGCTGATGTCAAAGAATCACTGTCCTTGTTTTTATCAATCTAGTTGAAAACTGGATCGATTAAACGTAGGACTGCAAGTGATCTTAGCATTGACCTTCATTTAAATTCTCCTCCCGCTCATTCAAAAGATTCGTGAAATACTCTGATCTTATTTGATAAGTTGATCACATTTCATGAATTAACCAAAGTATTGGTAAAAGGCAAATAGGATAAACCTGTCATGATCGTTTACACTTCATGGACTGCAAAGTCAAAGAAGAGTAATATGAAGAAGAAGTTGTTCTCTTCTAAAGCGACCATAAAGGTAGTCGAAAGAACGCAAGTAGTCTAAAAGTCGAATTATCCCACTGAATCTTAGAAAGGCACTGATTAGTTTAATTGATTAGAAGGTCTAATTAATTAAGCAACGTTTCTATTAAAGGGTTAATTGAAAAAGTAGATGAATCAATTAAAGAGTTAATTGAAAAGAAGCAAATTAATTGAATTAAACCGTTAACTCAATTCTATTGAGTTAATGTGCTTAGTTCAATTAATACCAAGATAATAATCCACAACTTTGGCACGCTAGACTTGGACATATCTCCAAGAGTAGGATTCAAAAGTTGGTTTCTTCTAAGGCTCTTGAAATAGAGAACTTAGATGAACTTCCAACCTGCGAATCCTGTCTCACAGGAAAGATGATCAAATCTCCCTTCATAGGGAATCAAGAGCGAACCAAATAACTTTGGATTTGATCCATACGATTGAATGTGAACCACTAAAGGTTAGTGTAAGAGGAGATTACTCATACCTCGTATCTTTTTGCTAATGACTTGGGTCGTTAGTGATATATGTATCTAGTGAGATACAAATCCGAAAAACCTTTGAAAAGTTCAAAGAATTTCAAAACGAAGTAGAGAATCAACAAGGGCATAGTATTATGGCCATTCGATCTAATCGAGGTGGCAAATACTTAAGTCAAGAGTTCCTCAATTATCTTACTGAGAATGGGGTTCTCATACAACAAACTCCTCCTATGACGCCTCAACTTATTGGAGTGTCTAAGAGAAGGAATCGAACATTGTTAGACATTGTTCAATCCATGTTGAGTTTTGTTAAGCTTCCTTATGCATTCTAGGGGTTGGTCCTCCTAGCTGCATCGAAGATACTGAGCAAAGTACCTTCAAAGTCCGTGCCTACAAAGCTTTACCAAGAAAGGTATGGAAAAATACCTCTGCACTTTTACTATTGAGTATGGAGATCTCCTGCCTAAGTTGGGAACTAGAAAGGAGATAAATTGGCTAGTAGATCCAATTTGTATATAATTGTGGGGTATCCAACGAAATCCATTGGATATCTGTTCCACGACAATGAGAAACAATCGTTTCTCATAACTACCCGTTCCTCAGTTGATGAAATCCTCATCAAAGGAAACAGGGAATGTCATGGAACTTGATGAAGTCCAAGATTTGGACCCATCCCCACAAACAGTGGGAGTTAATCCAGAAACTACTGAACCGTCTAGTACACCAGTACTTCGTAGATCTGATCAAGTTCATAAGAAGCTTGAAAGATATGGTTTTACCATATACGAAGAAGCTACATTAGATGTAGACGTGCATGCATGGCAAGAGGCCATGCAACCCGAAATGGATTTCATGCATTCCAACAAGGTATGGACCTTGGTCGATCCACCCGAGGGATTTTATCCCTGTAAGTGGTGAATGGATCTTCAAGCTAGGAATAAATGGAGAGGTGTTGACCTCTAAGACTCGACTAGTGGTAGAAGGCTATTCACAAAGTTCTGGAACAGACTTTGATGAAACCTTTTCTCCAGTAGCAAAGTCTGAATCCATTCAAATTCACATTTGTTTTGATGAGACAGTCAAGGCATTTGACTTCATCAAAAACGAATATGAACCTTGAGTGTACAAAAGGATTAGTGGGAGCTCTATGAAGCTCATATTTTATATGTCGATCACATTCTGCTTATCTGGGATGATATCGGAATGTTAGCGCAGACGAAAGCATGGTTATCCATGCAATTCTCCATGAAAGATTTGGGAGAGACATCTTGCGTATTGGGATACGTATCTATAGAGATAGATCGAAGAAGATGTTGGGATTCTCTCAATCTAAGTACATAGAAACAATACTGAAAAGATTCAGTATGGAAGAATCCAAGAGAGGATTGCTTCCAATGAGACACTGTAACTCTTTTTCCAAATCGATGTGCCCTACATCGAATGAGGATAAAGGAGAATGTCTGAAATACCTTATGTTTCGACAAAAGGTAGCATGTGGTATGCTATAATATGTACTAGACCAGACGTAGAACCTGCTCAAGTGTCACGAGCAGTTACTAGTCAAACTCCGGTGAAGAGTACTGGACCACCGTAACAGATATCCTTAAGTTCTTGAGAAAGACTAAGGATTCGTTCTTGGTCTACGGTGGTAATGGAGAATTAAAACTCGAAGGATTTAATGATTCGAATTTTCAGTCTGATGTGGATGAATATATATATCCAATTTTTGGATACATATTTTGCCTCAATGGGGTAGCGGTAAGTTGGAAAGGTTCCAAGCAAAACACCATTGCCATCTCAACCACTGAAGCATAATATATCGCAGCATCGGATGCAACAAAAGAAAGTGTTTGGATGAAAAACTTCATCCAATGGTTGGATGTAGTGCCTAGCATTGCGAAGCTCGTAGTTATCTTCTGTGATAACAATGGAGTTGTTGCCAAAGCAAAGGACTCGAGATCTCACCAGAAATCTAAACACAATGAGAGAAAAGTACCATTTGATTGGAGAAATCATTGGTAGAGTAGACGTACATAATGGATGCGTCGACTCGGAAGACAACCTAGCGGATCCACTAGTAAAGTCTTTGTCACGAAAAGAGTTCGAAGAACATCTTTGGAAGATGGGTCTTAGAAGCGTTTGTGATTGGCTTTAGGGCAAGTGGGAGATTGATAGGAAAGTGCCCTGCAAGCCAATATATTTAGCTTGTATTAGGACTATCGTAATCTTTCTCTAGTATAAATAAATCAATACGCTTGTTTGTTTATAGTATGTAAATCAAACAATGGCCAACTTCATCTCTCGCGAATCACTTAAGCGATTGGATGAAACCCTAAGATCACATTCGACTATGGGACGATTCACTTTGGTATTGAGTGCAATCATGAAACAGTCTCTAAGGTCGTGATCTTAAAACACGTTCCAAGTCATAGATTCCGAACGAGACGGGGTATCGAAGGAATCGCAAAGACTTGTATAAATATGCATGATTCACATGGAGTGAATTTGTAGCGTTTCATGAGCAAGGCATTTGATGCTAGTGCATATGAGTAGGTGGTTCGATAGGGGATCGAACGACCCGAACAGAGAAACCCATTGTGGAAGCGCATGACGCACATCGGCGATGGGATGTTTCTCAAACTTATAATAGTGTACGATTTAGTCCTTAGACTTGAGGTGCTAGGGCGAATTCGGTGCATGGGTATACGTACTTTGATCTAGGTACAGGTCACGTAGCCTGACCATAATGTGCCTAAGTTGGGTGCGTATAGTTGTGTACGCGAGTGGTTAGTACCAATAAGGGATCTACCGACTCAACGTAGTGTGTTGAGGGAATTTCCTATACGTTCTTAGATAATAGATTCCGAGAAACCTGTGGCCACAGTTGGTGACGGATTTGGAAAGGGGTTTCCAAATTTAGCAGTCACACTGGAATCATTATCCGGAATTAGAAAGTATAGTTATCGAGATAATTAGAGGTGCCGATCAAATCACACACCCTAGGTCTCGATCGGGAAATTAAGTCGATAGAAGGACCGTATGTACATTGTTGGATAAAGATGAAGATGGAAGACATAAAGTGAAGGGAGGTTTTGATGATTTCCAAAACATCAGAATCAGCTAAGTATGGAAGCTTAGTAAAAACCTTCTAAGATATTTGACTAAGGAAGACTTATTCAGACTAGTCAAATATGGTTCAGAAGACTACTGATCTATTGCTGAAGAAGAAATCAGACTGGTGGAAAATCAGCCGACTCAAATCAGATTAGTTCAAGTTTGGGATCAGCCGAGTATACATCAGACGAGTAATTTCGATCAGCTGAGTGGAAGTAGATCAGAAGATCAGTGCAACGGTAATAAATGCACTTGGAGTAATAAATGATGAAGAGGAAGGGTATTAATGGAAAATGATTGAAGAGAAACCTCGTATCAGATTGGTGCATTTAATGCGATCTGACAGCAAGTACAGCAGAGTGTACAGTGTTCAGTCGCAGGTAGCCGTTTCTGCAGGAAGGACCAGTACTCGAGGATTTGAACAGCTGTCGATCTCTCAACGGGCAGAAATTCAAATCTCCAAGTATAAATAGTTCAGTTCATGAGTTGAAGGAACAACAAAATAGAGACAACACACTTTGAGAGCTAAAATTCGAAGCAGAACTTTTCTAAGTCTCAAAACTCAATAACAGAACACTCATCAGCTAAGTCATTTGTTGACGAAGCAAATAGAGAGAAAACCAGAAAATACTTGTAAAATCTAAGTGATTTTGTTAGGTTGTGTTGTGAGGAGTAGATATCAATCTTTGTGAGCGATATTACTTCAGAGGTTAGGAATTTCTTTGTGATTTCCTACTACGAACTTGTGGCCAGTTCATCTGTTGGTTGGCGCAAGCAGAGTTTACTGTAATCTTTGTGACTATAGTATAACCCAAGATCTAAGTGACTTGGAAGAGTGGACTAAAGGATTTACATCCATATAACCACTATAAAAATCCCTTGTGTTTTTAACTTGCATTATTTTCTGCATATCCATAACAGTATACTGAAAACACTTTAAGGTTAATTGTTTGAAAAGTTTTAAAAAGGACTTTGTTTAAAACTGGGGATAAAACTTTTTCTAAGATAAGTAAACTACTTGTGAAAAACACTTGATAAATCCGCTGCAAGATAGTTAATTTTGAAACTCTGATTTTGATAAAATCAGCTAAGTAAAATCAGAAGAGTGGTCAACTCTGCTGTTCAAAGCTTTGTGCAAAATCATCTTAGTCTGCTTACAATTCTTGATCAGCTTAGTCTGCTGACAGAAAAGTTAGAGATTTTTAAAAGGCAAATTTTTAAAGAGGTTTATTCACCCCCCCCCTCTAAACCTCATCTGACCACTTGGGACCAACATACATGGTACTTATAAGAGGTGAGGTTCACTCAGATCAATTCACCTGAAGTTGGGCCTCATGGGCTTGTGGCTAGACATCGACCATGAGGTGTGGGTACTCATGAATTAATAAGGAGATTAATTCTTGAGTGGTTAATTGAAGGTGTTCAATTAATCGGAGCAATTAATAAGCTCGCAAATTAAATCACGAAAGTCGTGGGCCCGCGGCCAATTGATGGTGAACCTAGAGGGTCACACACAATACAATTGGACTGCAACAAATAATTAAAGGAAAGTTTGATTTAAAGAGTTAAATCAAAACTGGAGAATTAAAGTGTTAATTCTTAAAGGAGAAAAATATTAATTAGAAGTAGTCTAATTAATTAATGGAGAAGGATTAATTAATTAAATGGGCTGAATTAATTAAAAGAGTTTAATTAATTAAAGAGTCTAATTAATTAAATAGTTTAATTAATTAAAGGAGACCTAGTTAAGGAAATAAAGATAGAATGGGATTCTACTTTCCTAACTAGATAAGGGGCGATTTTGCAAGATAAATAATGGAAGAGTTTGTTTTCTTGTGTGACAAGGAAAATCTAAGAGATATACATGTATATCTTGTTTCCTAATGAGATAAGGAAAAGATCTTGATATACATGGAAGAGATATCTATTAAGAGAAGGATTCTTCTCTTATAAATATATATCTCTTCATACTCTTCCATAAGTCAAAAATGTGAAAAAACCTAAGCCCTAAGACACAAAATTTCGTGCCCCCCTCTCTCCAAAGCTGAAAAGCGCCGCCCTCTCTCCTACAGAGAAGGTTCGGCCGAATCCTGTGCAATTGCACAGGGTTCATGCGAATTATTTTCTCCTTCTTCCTTGCTTGATAACTTTTGGATCCTAGTTCTGAGCCTGAGGATTCAAGAGAGTTGCTTCAATCCAGTTGGTGTGGATACCGCTAGAGGCACAACGCTTGGGGTGCTTCTCTCGAACCAAATTCATCAGATCTGAAAGAAGACCGGAGAAAAATCACCACCGTTCCCGTGGTAAGGTAAAATCGCTAAACACCCTATGGATGTTTCGATTTATGTAAAAATCCTTTTCGTATGACTAGATGAATAAAGATTGCTGGTTTGGGTTATTTAAAAATTTTAAATTCCGCTGCTTTTAACGTTCTGACGTTACCAATAACCCAACAAAGGAGTCTCTCCAGTAGCTGATTTAATCGACGTTCTATTCGCCCAAATGACCTCAGGAAGCTCGTCTAACCATTTTCCCTTCGCCTCAGTTAAGCGCTTTTCAAGTGATCGGACAATTTCCATGTTGGTGACCTCGGTCTGCCCGTTTGCTTGGGGATGGCCGACTGAGGTGAAATTTTGCTGAATTCCAAATTTTTCACAGCACTCCAGAATTTGCTTACCCACTAACTAAGTTCCGTTGTCAGAGATCAATACTCTTGGTATCCCGAACCTGCAAACAATATACTTCCAGAGAAAATTTATAACCTGAAACTGAGTAATCTTGGTTAGTGCAATGCATTCTACCCATTTGCTAAAGTATTTGACATCAACCAAGACATAGTTTTTTCTCGATCTAGCAGTTGGGAAAGGCCCAACGATATCGATTCCCCATTTATCAAATGGCCAGCAGATCGGAATTGAGTGCAATTGTTCTGCAATTTGATGTATCAAGTTTGAATAAATCTGGCAGTGGTGGCATTTCTTGACGTAGTCGATAGAATCTGAGATCAAAGTAGGCCAATAATAGCCAGTCCTGGAACATTTTAAGGCTGAAGCTCTCGCGCCGCAATGGCTGCCAGCCTCCCCTTCATGAATTTCCTTCAAGATAAAATTATACTGACTCTCAGGTACACACTTCAACAAAATTCCCGAGCTAGATCTCTTGTATAACTGGTCCTCGACCAAAACATACATTGGAGCTCAATACTTTACTCGCCGAGCCTCGTTAGGCTCCACGGGTAAGACACCCTCCTTTAGATAAGTTTTTAAAGGCTCCATCCATGAAGGCCCTTGAGTATCTATCTCCATGATTTTCGAGCCCGGAGACACGTTCAAGTCTATTGCTGGAATATTAGACAACAACCAAGTTATTACCCTCTTTTTTCGTCCGTCCATCGAACCTGTAAACTTTGACAGCAAATCCGCCCAAGAGTTTTCCTCTCGAGGGATAGCTTGAATCTCGAACTTATCCAGTTTTGAAACTAGATTTTTTGCCCTTTTTAAGTACTTTACCATATTGAACTCTTTCGCTTCGTACACCCCTTTCACCTGCCTATGTATCAGCTCGGAGTCTGTCAATACGGTAAGAGATTTAATGTTTGCCTTTATTGCCATTTCTAATCCCGCGATCAGAGCCTCATATTCCGCTTCATTGTTCGTTACCACAAAATCCAAAGTAATTGCATAACTAAGGTCCTTCCCTTCAGGGCCTTGAAAGTGAATTTCGGCCCCTCCACCTTCTCTAGTCGATGAACCATCGACGTGCATTAACCAGATTTTTTCTTGAACTTCTGCCACCAAGTTAACTCCGGGAACTGATTGCTCGAGTGATTCCGTTCCCGTTGATTCCGCAATAAAATCAGCAAGGACCTGTGCCTTGATCGTCGTTCAGGGTTGGTACTCGATCTCAAACTGCCCTAGTTCCACTGCCCATTTAATCAATCTCCCTGAGGCCTCAGGTTTTGACAATACCTGCCTTAAAGGCTGGTTTGTCAAAACGATAATTTTATAAGTCTGAAAGTAAGGCCTTAGCTTCCTTGCGGAAATCACCAGAGCCAGTGCGAATTTCTCGATCTCCAAATAATTCTTTTCAGCACCTTGGAGTAACTTGCTTAGGTAATACACCGGCTTGCGGTCGGAATTCTCAATTCTGACCAAAACTGAACTTATGGCCTCTTCTGACACTGCTATATACAAATACAAAGGCTCCCCCTCGATCGGTTTCGCTGGCATTGGTGGGGAGACTAAGTATTTCTTAAGCTCCTCAACAGCTTTTTCGCACTCCTCATTCCATTCGAAGTTTTTAGATTTCCTCAATAATTTAAAGAAAGGCAAGCTTTTATCTGCAAAACGGGATATGAATCTGTTCAAAGATATAATTTTTCCAATTAAACTCTGCACCTCGGAAAGTTTCCTTGGTGGCCTGAGCTCTGCAATAGCTCTGATTTTTTCAGGGTTCACCTCGATACCTCGTTCATGGACCAAGTAGCCAAGAAATTTCCCCGACCTCACACCAAAGGTGCACTTTGCTGGATTCAATTTCATTCCATATTTTCTCAAGATCCCGAAACATCTATCGAGGTGCTTAATGTGGTCTTCCTCGGTCATGCTCTTTACGAGCATATCCTCAACATATACTTCCATGATTTCCCCGATTAAATCTTTGAACATCATGTTCACAAGTCTTTGATACGTTGCTCCTGCGTTTTGCAGTCCAAAAGGCATCACGATGAAACAATACACTCCGCGCTCGGTAATGAAGGCGGTTTTGTCCTGATCCCTTTCATTCATAAAGATTTGATAGAAACCTTGGAAAGCATCCATCATGCTGAAAAAGATGAAACCAGCGGTCGAATCGACCAACATATCGATCCGTGGTAAGGGATAAGGATCTCTTGGACACAACTTGTTCAGGTCCGTGAAATCATTACACATTCTCCACTTGTTGTCTACTTTGTCTCCTTTAGATACTAACACAACATTGCAAAGCCATTCAGTAAATGTTATCTCCCTGATTTGTCCAGTGGCTAACAGTCTATCCACTTCGGCGTTAATGATCTTATCTTTTTCCCGACCATGGTTCCTTTTCTTTTGCCTAACTGGCTTCACCTTAGGGTCGATATTCAGCGAGTGAGTGATTACTCGTGGGTCGATCCCCACAATGTCGTCGGAGCTCCAAGCAAATACGTCGGCATTATTTTTCAAAAAATAGATCAACATTGTCTCCATTCCCTGACTTAGCTCGGTTCCGATCCTGGTGAACTTCTCGGGAGACCCAGGAACTAACGTCACCTGTTTATGATTCGGAGGCTGCACAATCATATCGACCTCTTTTCCCTTTTTTCCCTGTAACTTTTCGCAATCTGGTAAAGGGAGATCGAATACAGAAAAAACCTTTTCATCGACCTACTTCCGTTTTGCGGGTAGCACAGGCTCGATTTTGTTTTTTATGGTTAGGGATGTGTTGTAACACTCCCATACCATGCACTGATTATTTCTCATCTCTTCCACCCCCGCCAAAGTGGGAAACTTGACCTTCTGATGGTAAGTTGACACGACCGCTTTGAAGATGTTCAGCGCCGGTCTTCCCAAAATAGCATTATAAGCAAACGGAGTACTCATAACCAAGAACTTAACCATCTTTGTTACATCCTTTGGCTTTCTTCCCAAGGTGGTGCTCAAAAGGATGGTTCCGATAGGGACAATTTTAGAACCACCAAAACTAATAAGCGGAGTAGATACCCGATCCAGACGTGGATGCTGCAAATTCATTCGATCCAGGGCTTCAGAGGAGATTATGTTTGTCGAGCTGCCATTGTCGATCAGTACTCTCTTAACCTCGAAGTTGGCAATTTTGAGGGTCAAAACCATCAAGAAATCGGGGTCATCCTCATTAGTGTCCCAAGTTACCTCGCGCGGCCTATCAGCCTCAGTAAAACTAATGACCTGACTTATCGATGGACCTGGCTCTAATGACATAATTTCATTTCCGGTCGAGACACCTGTCTTTATCGACCTCGCTGTCCTTTTTCTCGCATTCCTGCTATCCCCTCCAGCAGGTCCGCCAGCGATCACGTTTATTACTCCGTTTGTTTGCTCCTCGACCTGATGATGATCGTTACGGGGTTGCTCAGAAAATTTCCGCGGACTCCTCGATCTGAACCGGTTGTTGGGGTTGCCCCTTCTCACATACTCTTTTAACTTCCCTTGAGCAATTAACTTCTCAATTTCTTGTTTCAACTGGAAACAATCCTCGGTGTTGTGCCCCCGAGCTCTGTGGTACCTACAGTACTTATCATGATTCATTGTCCCCGGCCTGGCCTGAGTGATACGCCGAGCCTTTGGGACCAAGTTCCTTTGCTCGAGCATGGTGAGTATCTCGTCCCTCGAGGTATTCAGCTTGGTGAAGCTACTCTTTTCAGACTCTCTCCTTGGAGCCATTTCTGGAGAAGCAGGTCGACCGTAGACATTAGATCTGTGGGTCGGAGCCTGAGGTTTATAGACGTTAAGTCTCTGCCAAACCGAGCCTCTTCGCTGCGCGTTTGACCCTCCGTAATCACTTGGCTTCGGGATAGGGGCTCTGTCAGGTTTCTTTCCGACCTGGGGCCTGGGGTTCTGAGCGTTTTTCAACTTGTTCATTTCCTCCTGAATCATGTATTTCTCAGCTATTTCCATGATTCGCTCAAAAGATTTTGGTTGCTTTCGGCAAAGAGCGTTCCCGAACTGGGTATTCCGGTTTAGCTCAAACACTAGTGATGATAAAAATTCAATCTGAGGAGTATCGACCTTCAGAAGCTCTGTACTAAATCTAGCTAGCCATTGCCTCAGTGTTTCCCCTTCTGACTGCTTTACCGTTCCTAAGTGGTTGGCTGGTAACCTTTGTTTCCTTTGACTCGCAAATTGGTGCTTCAATTTATCATAACTCGTCGAAAGAGAAAATAGAATTTGGAGGTAATTTTCCGAACCAGTCCAAGGTGATTCCTTCGAAGGTTGTGACCATAATTTTGCAGCAGAAGTCTTCTGAGTGCCCATACAAATTCAACACATTTATGAAACTATTAATGTGCTCTCCCGGATCAGTAGTTCCATTATACCTCGGTAACCTTGTCGGAACATTTTCAGTACCTCGAGCCTCTCTAATCTCCTGACAAAAAGGTTAACATCACATGATATTCGTACTTAACTCCTTATCTCGACCATCCTCGAGAATCACAACCCCATCCTCCTTAGCTTTAGCTCACCGAGCCCTTACATATGCCGGTCGGGTCTCCTTAATCAGCATTTCCTTCTTCAATTCCTTAACAAACCTCTCTTGCACAATCTTCTCTAAGTTGGCCTCGGTCACTTTACGGTAAACCGGTTTTTTTAGCTTGTCCATCGCTTCGGGCTGGCTCTCCCCGACTACAGAATCCTCTAGATCTCGAACAGTTCTAGACGGTTGCCCTGAGCGGACAACAGTTCTAGCTCGAGCTGCTCGGGAAGGATATCTGACGGAGCACCCATAGTAGATCGGTGAATGCTCCTTTCCCTTTGCTAGTTTGAAATGGGAGCTCGAGTCGTGGGTTAGTCAACCGGGGGCTGTTGGCCAGGTATGGTTTCACGATCTGCTCTTTCAGTGTTCATAAATTCTCTACACATAGTACCAATAATAGATCGTAGATCAGCTACTATCGTATGTATAGGTAAATCATTAGACGAGTCGATCAACGGCACTTCAGACTGGTGGGCCGCTCGGGATTGATTGCTAGGTTCATTGTTTGTAGGACCTCAGGCGCTACCAGTTGCCCCAAAACCAATTGGTGTTAGGAAATGCGCATACCCTTCCCTTATAGTGCATTCATTCAAGGGCCCACAATATTCGATTGTGACTCCACCTGCACACTTAGTTTGGGTGCCACCCGCACACTCAGTTTGGGTGCCACTAGACAATTGCTGTCACCCGCACACACAGTTTGGGTGCCCAACAATCTCCCCCTCAGCAATTACTCCAGCTGGGAATCGAACACGTGACCTTGGCTCTGATACCACTTGTAGGACCTCAGGCGCTACCAGTTGCCCCAAAACCAATTGGTGTTAGGAAATGCGCATACCCTTCCCTTATAGTGCATTCATTCAAGCGCCCACGATATTCGATTGTGACTCCACCCGCACACTCAGTTTGTGTGCCACCCGCACACTCAGTTTGGATGCCACTGGACAATTGCTGTCACCCGCACACACAGTTTGGGTGCCCAACATTGTTTACTGAGCGTTGAGCTCCAACGGCATGTGAAGGCTCGCCACGATTGTACGTGTATCTCCTAGTAGTAGGCATTTTTTCGATCTAACACTCGAATAGGCCCCACGGTGGGCGCCAATTGATTGTGCTCTTTTTCGTACGAGGATCAAAAAGGAAAGTAGAGCAAACACAATAATAACTTCGAGCGTATAAATGGTGTATATTGATATTCCGATCCAATTACAATATACAGAGTAGGTCTATTCGAGCATTACAGGATGCCGTACAACTAGTTAAACAAGTACAATCCGAGCTGGAGTGTACCTGGGGAAACGTGTCGTCCCTGATGTCATAAATGCGCTGGGTATTTATAGGAACAGTGATGAGCTAGATAGACCCTCCGCAGGAGAATATGCCTCGGCCAGCTGTCTAGGCCCAGGGATCGGCCCAACAGTGATTCCGAGTAGAGGAGTAAATCAGAGAGAGGGCCTAGCGCCGTCGACCTGACTTGATCGGCAACTGAGTTCTGTAGGTCGGAAAATAACCTTCCTGCTCGGGATTGAGGTCGATCTCGAGCTGAGGTATTTCCTAATATAGTGTATGCGAAATATCCCTCATCATCCAGCTAAAGCAGGAAATCAAGAAGTTAATTGCACAAGGAAAACTAAAGGAATATGTGAGAAGGGGCAACCCCAGCAATCGTTACAAATCAAGGAGCCCGCGAAAGTTTTATGAACACCAGCGTAATGCTCAAGATCAAGTTGATGAGCAAACAAATGGAGTAATAAATGTGATCGCTGGAGGACCTGCTGGGGGAGATAGCAGAAATGCAAGAAAAAGAACTGCGAGGTCGTTAAAGACATGTGTCTCGACCGGAAAGGAAATTATGTCCTTAGAACCCCGTTCGTCGGTAGATCAGGTCATTAGCTGAAAATTGTTGCTACGACCCTTAGCTCGGTAACAGACTTGCAAAGAACCAAAATGTCACGACTAAGAGTGAAAGCTGTTGCTATGACTCTTAGATCGCTAAAAGACTTGCATAAAAAAAAAAAGCAAAATGTCTCGACTAAGGGTGAAAGTTGTTGCTACGACCCTTAGCTCGGTAACAGACTTGCAAAGAAGCAAAATGTCTCAACTAAGGGTGAAAGTCGTTGCTACGACCCTTAGATCGTTTACAGACTTGCATAGAAAGAACAAATGTCTCGATCTAGAGTGAAAGTCATTGCTACGACTCTTAGATCGGAAACCGACCCAAAAAAAAACGCCTCGATCTAGAGTGAAAGCCGTTGCTGCGACTCTTAGCTCGAAAGTTGACTTGAGTAAAAATCAAATTGTATGATTAAAAGGTTGTCAGATAATGTGTTCAAGTTATGGCGGTCTCGGATTAGTTCTGTTCATTAAAGTTTTCTTCACAAGCTGGCTGGTTATTTTTAAAAACAGTTGATCTGTTTCCTCGAAGTAGTTTTGTCAAGTTGAATTATTGTACAACGATTATCTTATTTCTCGAAGCAGGTTGGTCGAGTTAGTTATTGATCAAGGAGTATCTTGTTCTCAGATCGATATCAGACTTCAGAAAAAATCGACTTTCACTACGAGATTCAAAAACAGTATGAAAGCTAAAGCATAAAGCAGCTGAACTTTTATTAGCTTATTCTCGGTCAGAATTTTTCGGAGCTCGGCGCTGCAGGCTTCATAACCTCTGGTATACGCCTCTTATTGGCGCTCGGAATCCTTTTTCTCCTCGATAATGGACCTCAGCTTGTCCAGCTCTTTGCTCAATTCTTCATGAACCTGGTCCTCCTTCTGCTTCACAGCCTTCTCCTTCTCGGAAGCTAACTTCTGCTCGATAGCTTTAGCTTCCTCGAGATAGCTCTGCAGGGCAGCTTTATTTTTCTCCAGATCAAGAGCCATGGCCGCACGTTGTTCGGCCTCCAGTTCAACTTGCAACCCGAGGTTAAAAGATGCTGCCCGAGCTGCATTTAGTTGCAAAAGTTTGAAAAAAATGTAATATGGAAAAGGAACGCAAGAGTGTAAGACTCACTTGAGTAAGCAAATCGGAGCTCGACTGCACAATTTCCTGAGCACTCTTTTCTTTCAGCAGTTCTTGCTCGGCAACTCGAATACTACTCAGAGCAATATCCCAACAGTTCGGAAGCGTACCATCAGCTGAGTTTTTATCTTTCATTTCTTCAAAGATCG
Organism: Penstemon newberryi var. newberryi; assembly: GCA_030819805.1. Taxonomy (NCBI): domain Eukaryota; kingdom Viridiplantae; phylum Streptophyta; class Magnoliopsida; order Lamiales; family Plantaginaceae; genus Penstemon; species Penstemon newberryi. The sequence goes on along the minus strand of JAUALY010000005.1, from coordinate 21,014,663 downwards.
CGGTCAATGTGCAGGTAACGTCGAAAATGGAGCTGGAAGCCGCAGGATTTTGAGGCGTCGGCTGAGGAGCACGATTTTCTTATCAAGAGAAGGGTCATTTAGTTTTATTTTTTATTTTGAGTCTCGAGGAGAACAGTTTTGGCAGCCTCAGACGCCGAAATCTACTCGAGAAGGACGCTTCTAGCAGCCTTAGATGCCAAAATGGCTTCGCTCAACAACTTCTTCTCCCCAGCCATTTGGCGTAACGCCTGGATCGGAATGAGATCCTCCGGGGAGGACCTCTTATTCGAGGCGCGGGAAGAATCACCAGAGCTGATTTGGTCACTCGGACCTTTATTGTCCAGTACCTTCGCATCAGAACCAGCTTTCAATCTAGGTGGGGAGTCAGCTACTTGAATAATCGGCTCTTTCTCGGGCTGGGTAAGCTTGGAGTTCGGAGACGAATCGACCTTTGTTTTGCCACGGTCGGCTTTAGAAGTTTTCGGGATCGCTTTCGGGATTTTAGGATCCTTAGGTCGAGATTTTTGAGCATTTTCTTTCTTAGCCTTGAAAAGTAGGCTAGGGTCAACGGAGTCACCTACTAAATCGTCCATTGTTTTAATGTTTAAAAGCAACGTGTTCGGAATATAATGTCGATTTATCAGCTCCGATGTGAGATATTTGGAAACGATGTTAATGGTTTGTAGTTACTTCCCATGTATTTATAAGAAAAAGAAAAGTTGCTTTTGGGACCCAACAATCACGACTTCCTAGTTTTTCCGAGCTATAAAGCGAAGTTCGAATATTAGCTTATTCTTATCTACTAAAAGAATTCGAGTTCTTCCTACCCATAAGTTATTTATCGTTGGTCCGAGATATCATTCGACCCGCGTGCAACTTATGAAGATTATTGTCTAAGATAAGCTGCATACCAGAGTCCGACATAAAATAACTGCCAGATGACTTTGGACATAACCCAAAATTCTAAAGAAAAAAAAAATCCTCGAGCTACCTTGATTATAAAATGATAAAAAATGATTACAAAGCAACGAATGAGGAAACCTACTTCTAGCTATTACTAAATATATCAGGGGTCAGGAGTCTCTCCATCGTCTTCACTTTCGGAGCTGTTTTCGATATCAACGTCTTCGTCCTCGGAGTCATCTTGATCATCTGCTTCTGAGCCCGAGCTCGTGCTGGATGTTTCTAACTCCAACATGTCAGGATTTGGCATGGGAACCCCGAACTCATTCACAAAGGGGGCAAATTCATGTGTCTGCCAGGCCTTGGAACTCGAAGAAGAAACTTGGTAGTCTTCCCCATCTCTATTCTTTAGGATGTTCATATGGCTAGCGTACTCGGTCATCTTGTCGGGAATGACCCCTGCAGCTATTAATTGTTGAACTCCTTCATAGAACGTGGTTTGGAGAATCCCACCAACCCTTTTTCGAGCAGTAGCATCTAGTGCAGGAGATTCCAAGAACTCCCTTATTGAGCTCATACGCGACTCTTCTTTGCCACGCTTATAGGACTGCTCGGAATCCGCCCTGACTTGATCAAGCTCTCTTTGAGTCTTTGATTTTTCTCCTCGAGGACGCTCTTCTCTGCGACTACCTTTACCAAGCTCTCCTCGACCGTCGGGGTATATTTCTCCTTCTTAGCCTCAGCCAGCTCCTTTTTCACCTCAGTAAGCTCTCTGGTGATTTTGTCAACTTGAGCTCGGAGCCTGGCCTCCTCGAAGAGAGACTTTTGGAGGACCAAGTGCAGACGATCGGATTCATCTTCCAAAACCGCAGTCCGATATACTTGACGAAGGAAATAATCTCCGACCTACACAGGGATAATGGTAAAAAAGATTCATGAATATATTATGCAAAAGAAGGAAAGATTACAACAGTCCATGGAAAAGTGCAATACCCCTTGATGTGCGCGAGAGAACCGGCCTAGGATATCGAGCTCACCATGAGCAAAGAGCTCATCCTGATCCTCGGCAAAGCGCCCCGCCATAAAAACCTTCATAGATTTATCGTAGACATTTTCTCCTGCAGGGCCGCGATTGCTCGAAATAGACCCGTCCTCGGGATAGCCACCCTCTCTTCGACCCTTGAGGTGGTCCTCGATAAAATCCACCATGTCCGGCGAGGATCGGCCTTCACGGCGTGGAAGAGGTCTATTGTTTCGACACAGTAAATCTCTCTTTCTCTTTGCAAGATGGACCCCACTGTTTCGATCCTCATTCGCCCGTTTCTGGAATATAAGATCAAAGTTAAACACTTTCAAATCTGAGTGATTTTCAACTGAGTGTTGTAAGAAGTGTATATCCAATCTTAGTGAAGAGATATAACTTCATAGTTAAGCCTTCTGAGTGATCTCCTAAAAAAAACTTAGTGTTCTAGCTTGTGGCTTATCATTTGTTATAAAAGCACAAGTTATTGTGCTGGTGACTGAATGTTCAAGTATAACCTAAATCTTCGTGATTTAAGAGTGGATTAGAAGGTTTCTTGCCTGTCGAACCACTATAAAATTTCTTGTGTGATTTACTTTCTTACATCGCATTGCATACTTTATATGCATAGTAAATCGTTTTAAAAGACAAATCTTTTAACTTGAGGAATTTTCTAAAACAAGGGGTAAAAGTTTGAAGTAGAAACTGGGTTGAAAAATATACTTATATATTCCACTGCAACAACATTTTGAAACTCTAAGTTACTTGAGAAGACGAGTAATATTAGTTAAGAGGTCTACCCTGCTGATCAACTTAGTGCCGAAACAATTCAATAGTCTTACCTTGATGATAAGCTTACTCTACTTAAGCCAAATTAGAGCAAAAAAAATTAAAATAAGGTAAAGAGGTCTATTCACCCACCACCCCCCCTCTAGACCTCATCATGAGCACTTGGGACCAACAAAAAAGATGCGTTGTCTCTTTACCTGGGTCATATCAATGGTTGAAGAGCTTCCCCTCGAGATACAACAATAACATCATCCTGATTTTTAGGATTCCATTCTCATGTCATTGCTGACACAGACAACTTTATACGAAAGATTTCCTTCAAGAAAGAACAAGATTGAATCAACACCTGAGTTAAAAGTGAATCAATCTGGTAAGTTACAAAAAAATTGCTAAAAAAGATTGCTAAAAATCTCCCAGATTTTGCTATACTGATTTTTACAGGAGAATGTGAAAAGCAATTACAGAGGGAAAGTAAAAAGCAATTGTTCAAGTACACCATGTAGAAAGCATTCATAATGAAGTCGTATTACACTTTTTCAAGTCATATACAATCAGAAATTTCTTGATCGTAGGAAACAATCTTGGTTTTGAATAGAAACATTTTATTTACCCAATATCATTAATTCAACAATAATAAAATGTCCAAATTATTTGAAGACATCATAGACACAAAATTAATATGTGCTAAAAGAATTATTGAACCATTAGAAACGTACTAAGCTATCATCCAAGAATATTCGCATTGAGACTTATAATACACAACGCTAATTCAACATCATACAATGTAAAGTTGATCTTCAAAACGGAGTTGTACCATTTACGTGTTGATTTTAGTTTGCCATGCCAACAGTACGATGATGATCCACAAGGTTTCCTATAGAGAAAATGTAAACCAAATTTTAATCGCTAGCCAGGCAACTGCCAGAATTTTCTCAACTTGAAATAATGAAGCTAAGAAATTATTGACCATTATATAAGCATCTAATTATGGAATTTTGAACAATCTTGTTACCAAAATTTTATCATAGACCGTGATCTATGAGTAAAAAGATGGTGTTCAAGTATTGCCTTCTACATGGACCAAAAGAAGGTGTTGTATTCAAATCTACATAATGATTTTATAGTCTGAGCTAAATAATCCAAGTCCCTGTAACTTATTTATAAAATCATAAAACTCACATAATCAAAATATATAGTAGTACCAAAATTTGGCTTTTCAAGAATAACCAAGTAAATCAAAAACCAATTACTCATTTCTCAAGTAACAACACTAACCAAAATATGAAACTCAATCAGGTCACTATGGTTATGAAGTTCCGATTCTAGATAGCCAAACATTATTGTATCATTAAAATATAAAATTGAGACTATTTGAATGAAACAAAATATATTTAGATTAGACAAGGGAGTGAGGCGGTGAAAGAAGGTGCTCAAAAAAATTGTCCAGATATCGTTAATGATGTACCAAGTCTTCGTCCTCTGACGTGGCAGTCAAATAAATATTACAATAAAGAACCCTGGCAAAGGTGGACACAGACGATAGAGAGCGTATCGATAACGATGTCTGTGCAATCAACCATGCATATCGATCTGTCTAAAACCGACTTGCACATCGATAAATGATAAAATAATCTATCGAACCACTTCCCGGTGGATCGAATCGATAATCTGGATCCATATCCGACCCTGGGAAACTTATCCTGATCCAACCCGGTAGGTGAAATCTACAACTATAAATACCCCTCGTTAATGAAAGAACAGGTACACACAATATACAAACCATATAACTTTGATCTCATATCTCGAGACTGACTTAGGCATCGGAGGGTTATCACTGGGTCACCACCGGTATTAACCTGGCGTAGTCTTCTTTGATTACAGGTTAGGATTCCCTATACAAAAGAGCAGAAGTCTGATTGACCTGCTTGTCCCCATATTGAGGAGCAGTGTTTTGATTGACACCTGGACTTGAACCTTAAAATAATATTAGACAGAAAACACACTCATCAATTGGCGCCGTCTGTGAGAACCATTAACTTTGAATCGAAAAAAGATGACTACGAGATCTAAAGCAGCCCTTGCACGCGATCGAGAAGAATTGAGAAACCAGAACAGAGAGGGACAAGGAGATAATATTTCCCGACCTAATCCAAACACCGCACCTATGGAAGAGGTCGGACCATCAAGGCCCGCAACACCTGTTATTTTTCAGCTTACAAGAGAGGACTTGAAAACTTTCTTGGACGATGCCCGGAAACAATGGAGGGCTGAATATACAAATGAAGAGAACAATCCCCCTCCAGAGCTCCCACCCATCGAGAGAACGAATACCGGGATAAGAGTAGAAATCGATGAGGCAAATAGCAGAGCTCATCAAAACCTAGATAAACAGAAGAGAAGGGATGATGAGGGGGAGCAGTCAGTGAGGGAGGTAAACAAATTGGCCTCCGAGGTCAGGTCCCTCCATCAGAAATTGGATCAATAGGAGAAGAAAAACAAGACGCCCATGTCTAACTCTCATTTAAGAAAGTCCCCTTTTTATGATGAAATCTTCTTCGAAAGACTTTCCCTGGATAAAAGACTACCGACCCAGCTGCCAAGATACTTCGGTACCGAAGATTCCGAGGAGCATCTGGCATCCTTTAATCTACAAATGCAGCTACATGGGATATCCAACAACGTCGCAACAAAGGCCTTCTCGACAACCTTGGCTGGCATGGCACAGTCATGGTTCGGTAGGCTGGAAGAAAATTCGATATTTGATCTCGATTAGCTGTGTGATAAATTCATGAGCCAGTTCGGAAGTAAAAAAGCTATAAGACCACCCACCAATCATTTATACTTAATAATTCACTTACCCGATGAGAGTTTCAGAACATTCATGGGGAGGTTTAACAACGAATTATTAAAGGTCGAAATGCCCAGAGTGGATTTCCTTATCACGGTCCTGTTTCAAAGCACGCTTAACCGAGGGTTTGCCAGCGCCGTGGTGAGAGAAAATCCATCGACATACGAAAAACTCATGGAGATGGAAAATCAATATATGGTGGAAGAGAAAATGATCAAACTAAGAGGAACCTTTTTCAAACTAGGCAGAACCGAGGAGAAAGAACATCATTTTCCAAATAACGAGAGAATGGTTGAAAGAAGGCAGGCCGGTCGATACGTCGAAATAAAAGGGAAATCAGAGAAGAGGACAGGGTCTTTGATCGCCTCGAAGGTATCATGATAATTATACCCCACTAAAGAAGGATGAAATGGAAAGATTAATTGTTGAGGGTCATTTGACGGGGTATGTTAAGGTGGAGAAAAATAACCGAGCAGAAGTTAGGAACATAAATGATCGCACCCCCTCAAGGTCCCCAGGAAGGCGAAAATATGATAGCCAGGGAGATCGTAACCACCTACCGATAAGAGTCAGTCGGGGATCGTCGTTAATATGATTTCGGGGGGTCCTACCGGAGGACATAGCAAGAACTCAAGGAGACTGGTTTTGAGAGCGCTCCGAGATAGGAGCAGAAACAATCGAAAAGAGATATTCTCGATAAAACCGATAGCTCCAAGTAAAACGATTATCTTCGACGACTCGGACCTCTAGCTAGGATATCTTCCGTATGATGAGCATGGCGTTCTCGATTGCCCGATGGTAATAATAGCGCAAATAGCGAGCGCGGCCGTCAAAAGAATACTTGTCGACTCTGGAAGCTCAGCAAACATCCTCTTTCTTGATGCACTGAGAAGGATGGAATTGGGGCATACACCGCTTGATCCCGTTAATACCCCCTGGTAGGGTTTGGCAAAGCACAAATAATCCCCCTCGGAACTTTGACTTTATCCTTAATGATGGGGGGCGAGAACAACTCCAAGATAAGAATGGTTAAATTTTTGTTCGTCGATGCTCCGTGTGCGTATAATATAATCCTAGGACGACCTGCCCTGAACAGTTTCCACGCAGTGCTTTCTACGTATCATCAGAAGCTAAAATTCCCAACTTCGAGAGGCGTTGGGGAAGTGCTAGGAAATATGAACGAGGCATAGGATTGCCCCGGGAAGAACCGATATATCCCGTCAAAGCTCCGAAATAAAACGAGGAGGTTCACGCTGAGGCAGTTGCTCCCATTAGCGTGGATCTTCCAGTCAAAAAAGATTTGACCAAAAAATTAAAGGAAAAGCAAGAAGAGATCATGCAAGAAAAAGAATGTTCGAAAGAATCGAGCCTTCAGAGGGTCACAAGACCATCGAGCTGATACTGGAGAGTCGTCGAAAATGACCAGAGTGGGAACTCAACTCTCCGAGGGTCTTGAGACGAAATTAATCGAATTCCTGAGGCAAAATGTGGATGCTTTCGCGTGGTCGACCACGGACATGCAAGGAATAGACCCGAAAATCATTGTTCATAGGCTAAACATCGACCCCTCTGCAAGACCTGCCCGACAAAAGAAGAGAAACTTCGGACCAGAGAGGAATAAAATAATCAAAGAGGAGGTTAAAAAGCTTCTCGATGCTGACTACATTGCATAAATTCAATTCACCGAATGGCTCTGCAATGTGGTATTGGTCTCTAAGAGTGAGGGAAAGTAACTTCACTGATCTCAACAAATTGTGCCCCCGCGACCCTTATCCTCTCCCAAGGATCGACTCCCTGGTTGACTCGACAGCAGGATGTGCAATTTCGAGTATGATGGATGCATTCCAGGGCTTTTATCAAAATTTGATGGCCTTCGAAGACCAGGAAAAAATGGCTTTCATTACAGAGATGGGTGTTTACTTCTTTAAAGTAATGCCTTTTAGATTGAGAAATGCAGGAGCTACTTACCAGAGGTTGGTCAAGAAAATGTTTGAAAACCTCCTAGGGAAGTCGATGGAGGTATACGTTGATGACATGTTAATCAAAAGTCCCGATGAGAAGGATCATCTGATACATATTAAGCAGGGCTTCGATGTAATGAGAAAGTATGGGATGAAATTGAATCCAGCGAAGTGTACCTTCGGCGTCAGATCTGGAAAATTCCTCGGCTATCTGGTAAATGAGGGAGGAATCGAGGCCAACCCAGAAAAAATCCAGGCAATTATAGACCTCAAGCCACCTCGAACTTTAAACGAGGTCCAGAAGCTAGTAGGGAAAATTACCGCTCTCAATCGTTTCATTTCTCGATCGGCCGATAAAAGTCTCCCCTTTTCAAAATAGTGAGAAACGCAAAAAAAATCGAATGGTCGCAAGAATGTGACCAAGCATTTTATCAACTCAAGACTTACTTGACCTCGCCGCCTCTTTTAGCCAAACCTCAAGATGGTGAAACCTTATATCTCTACATAGATGTCTCGGAACAAGCAATCAGTTCGGTTTTGGTTCGGATGGAAGCGAAAGACAATCGCCCCATCTATTATGTTAGCAGAGTCTTACAGGGACTGGAGAAAAACTACTCGGAAATTGAGAAGTTCGCACTAACAATCATGACTACGGCCCGAAAACTTCGTCCTTACTTCCAATCGCATAAAATCGTTGTCTTCACCAACCAACCTTTGAGACAGACTCTCTCAAAACCGAATGCATCTGGAAGACTAATCAAGTGGGCTTTCGAGCTGGGTGAGTATGACATCGATTACATGCCAAGGACATCTATTAAGGCACAGGTACTAGCTGATTTCGTCTTAGAGAACATCGCGATAGAAGAATCAGAGGCAGAGTTATGGATGCTGCACGTCGATGGGTCTTAAACCTCGACAGGAGGTGGTGCAGGTGTTTTCTTTCAGGGTCCAAAGGGAGAAGAATTGGAGTTTGCCCTGAAGTTAGATTTTCTGGTATCCAATAACGAGGCACAGTATGAGGCTTTGCTAGCTGGTCTAAAAATGGCCTCCGAAACAGGGATCCAGAACCTGATTGCATACACCGACTCCCAATTGGTTGAGAAACAATTTAAGTGGTTGTTCGAAGCCAAGGAAGATTCGATGATCAAGTATCTTGACCTCGTAAGATCTCAGGCGTCCAAATTCCAAAACTTTCAACTAGAATATATAAGAAGAACAGAGAACACCTGGGCAGATGCTTTGTCCAAATTTGGAAATCTTATCAAAGAAATAACAACAAGGAAAGTGACCTTGCTAATCTCATCAAAACCATCCATCGATACGCAATTTGAAGCCCTGGGCATCGACATTTTGAATCTCCATAACGAGGAGCCAAGTTGGAAAACAAGTCTATTGGAATACCTTATCAACGGAGTCCTACCCACCGACAACAATGAGGCAAGAAGGATTAAATACAAAGTTTCGCATTACGCCATCCTTAACAACGAGTTATATCGCCGTTCGACTTCCGGAGTACTACAGAAGTTCATTTCCGCGCCTCAATCGATGATAGTTTTAAAAGAGGTCCACGAAGGCTCATGTGGTAGCCATTCAGGAAGGAGATCGTTGGCCGTAAGGGTATCTCGATTGGGATATTATTGGCCTACTTTGGCTAAAGACGCCGATAGTTATGCACGATGCTGCGCAAAATGTCAATATCATGCCAATATGCCTCAGCAACCGGCTCAAAAAATGGAATCGATCTCGATTGCATGGCCTTTCGATCAATGGGGCATCGATTTGGTAGGACCACTTCCGACGGCGAGAGGGCAAAAGCGATTTCTTCTCGTTGGTGTCGAATACTTTAGCAAGTGGGTTGAAGTAGTCCCTTTGCAAAAGATAACCCAAACACAAATAATCAATTTCTATTGGTCTATAATTTGTAGATTTGGTCTTCCGAGAACTATCATCTCTGACAATGGAGGACAATTCATTGGAAAAAGGGTTAAGGATTGGTGTTCGAAGCATAAGATTACTCAACGCTTTACGTCGGTCGGTTGTCCGCAAACTAACGGTCAGACCGAGGTCACTAATAGGGAGATCGTTAGGCTGTTGAAAAAGAGACTAACAGAAGCCAGTGGCGCTTGGCTAGATGAGCTACCTTGGGTAATCTGGCAAATAGGACCAAAGAAAAAACAGCGACGGGAGAAACTCCTTTCAGCCTGATTTACGGTTCCGAAGTGGTAGCCCCAACATAATTGGAAGTACCTACCACCAGAATCGATCTCTATGGCGAAACAACAAATAAAGAGCGAAGAAACTACGAGGTCGACCAAACGGAAGCGAGAAGGGAGAGAGCATTAACGAGAATACGGGCATACAAAACTACTATGGCCAAGGCATATGATAAAAACGTAAGGCTGAAATTCTTCCAAGTAGGAGATTATGTCTTGAAAAGAATTGACGTATCCAAGAACAAAGGTAAACTCGAATGTAATTGGGAGGGACCTTTCAAAGTAGTCGAGATCAGAAAGAAAGGCGCTTATCGACTCTCAACGATGGATGGAAAACCAGTAGATCGGACTTGGAACGAAAGAAACCTCAGAAAATTCTATGTATAAGGATATTTTCTTTTGTTTGTTTTGAATTTCAAAGTATTTTGTATTTTGAAGTATGTAAAAGCTTCTTAGGAGCCTACTATGAAGAATTACTTGTCAAATTTATGAGCTACGAAGAAGATAAAAGCTATAAAAGCTAACCGAGAACTCGACAGCCGAAGAGGCATCGAGATAAAGCTATATAAGCTAACCAAGAACTCGATAGCCGAAGAGGCATCGAGATATAGCTATAAAAGCTAATCAAGACTCGATAGTCGAAGAGGCATCGAGATAAATCTATAAAAGCTATCCAAGAACTCGACAGCCGAAGTGGCATCGAGATAAAGCTATAAAAGCTAATCAAGACTCGACAGCCAAAGAGGCATCGAGATAAAGCTATAAAAGCTATCCAAAAACTCGACAGCCAAAGAGGCATCGAGATAAAAGCTATAAAAGCTAACCAAGAACTCGACAGCCGAAGAGGCATCGAGATAAAGCTATAAAAACTAACCAAGAACTCGACAGCCGAAGAGGCATCGAGATAAAGCTATAAAAGCTATCCAAGAACTCGACAGCCGAAGACACATCGAGATAAAAGCTATAAAAGCTAACCAAGAACTCAACAGCCGAAGAGGCATCAAGATAAAGCTATAAAAGCTAACCAAGAACTCGACAGCCGAAGAGGCATCGAGATAAAAGCTATAAAATCTAACTAAGAACTCGACAGCCAAAGAGGCATCGAGGTAAAAGCTATAAAAGCTATCCAAGAACTCGACAGCCAAAGAGGCATCGAGATAAAGCTATAAAAGCTAACAAAAGACTTGATAGCCCAAGAGGCATCGAGATTAACGTTACAAAACTAATCGAAAAATTGAAACGAAGAAATAGTCTGATCGACAAAACCTTTAACTTGCAAATACTAACTGTAAGAAAGCAAGAAGATAAGATATGAAAAGATACTTTATATTCATTCGAGAAATGTTACAATAACGAGAGAAAGCAAGTACAAAGGTCGCAAGAACTCGAAAAATAGGACTATTATTCATCAAGAAGTTACAAAGTCGGAAATACATATTTGAACTAAAGACCTATTATAAGTTCTACTACTCCTATTCTATGGTCCTCGAGCATCCAGTAGGTTTGTAGAGGGCAAGCAGAGGCAAAGACTTAAAAGCATGGGATAGGTGCACCACAACTTGTCTTTCCCATCTGGCTCGGTGATTCCAGCGATCACTAGAAGGGCATCGACGTCCACGTGATATATGTTGTTTAATTTCTGAACGCCTAAATTCCACTAGCACTAGAATCGACTGCCAACTTTTAAAAGTTGGCACCCCCCTCCGTTCGGAAGCTGATCGAACAATTGATCGGAGATATTTGTGCGTTCGATGAGCTTACAAACCCTTATCGAGTTATCGAGCAAACAAGGGCCCACTTTTCGGGGAACCCCCTTTTCCAATTATACCCATACCAAAGAAAGGTTTCGACAACTGTTATTGTTCCCAAGTGGTCAGATGAGGGGGGGGGGGTGAATAGACCTCTAAAACTTTTGACTTTAAAAATTTCTAACTTTTTCTGTCAGCAGACTACACTGATCAAGATTTGTAAGTATACTAAGCTGATCTTGCACAAAGCTTTGAACAACAGAGTTGACCACTTTTCTGATTTTACTTAGCTGATTTTGATAAAATCAGAGTTTCAATTAACTTACTTGCAGCGGATATGTCAAGTGTTTTTCACAAGTAGGTTTCTTTAACTTGAAAGATTTTATCCCCAGTTTTAACAAACTTCTTTTAAAAAATCTTTAACAGTTATCTTCAAATGTTTGAAAGCTTTTGGAAAATATGCAAGTAAAAATAAAAGCTTAAACACAGGCAATTTTTATAGTGGTTATATGGATGTAAATCCTTTAGTCCACTCTTCCAAGTCACTTAGATCTTGGGTTATACTATAAACACTCAGTTTACAATATACAATGCTTGCGCCAAACAACAAATGAAATGGCCACAAGTGCGCAATAGGAAATCACAAAGAAAACCTATCCTCTGAAGTAATATCACTCACTAAGATGGATATCTACTTCTCACAACACTTCTCTAACAAAATCACTCAGATTTATGTGTATATATTTTATCTCTTGCTTCTGCTTTTGTCAACTGATGACTAAGCTGATGAGTGTTCTGTTCTTGAGTTTTGAGACTTAGAAGAATTCTGCTTCGAAATTTGCTCTCAGTTGTGTTGCTTCGGATTCTCTAACTCTTGAACCTTGAACTATTTATACTGAGGTTTGAAAATCTGCCCGTTGAGAGATCGACAGGTGTTCAAAATCCTCGAGTACTGGTCCCTGTTTTCAGGAATGGCTACCTGCGACTGTGCACTGTACACTCTGATGTACTTTCTGTCAGTTCGCATTAAATGCACTCTGCTGTTACGAGGTTTCTCTTCAATCATTTGTCTTTAATACCCTTCCTAGACAGCATTTATTACTTCAGGTGCATTTATTACCATTGCAATAACTTCTGATCACTTCCACTCTGCTGATCGAATCCACTCGTCTGATGAACACTCTGCTGATCCAAATCGAACTCATCTGATTTGAGTCTGCTGAAAATCCACCAGTCTGATTCTGAATGCAGCAACAGATCAGTAGTCTTCTGGACCATAAATTTGACCCTTCTGATTTGTCTTCTTCCTTGGTCAAATAAACTTTAGAGGTTGACTAAGTTTCCAATACTTAGCTGATGACTTTTGGAAATCATCAAAACCTCCCTTCACTTCTACGTCTTCATCTTCATCCAACAATTTCCCCTTTTTTGATGATGACAAAACTTCAGCTAAGTACCTGTACCTAAAACTAAAGTCCTCAAAAATTTCTGAGATAGAAATAGTATGTTGGAAACTTGAACTTTTATAGATTTTCAATGAATATTACAGTACAAGTTTACAAAGAAAGAACTTAAAGTGAAATTACAAACAAAGTAAGCTGATATACAGATTTTCAATTTAAAGTCCTAGTCTAGAAAAGACTAGTCTTCATCTTCTTCATCTTCTTCATCTTCTTCATCTTCTTCAACTTCATCTTCTTCTTCTTCTTCTCCACTGGAGAAAACTTCAACCAAATTTTTAGAGGCATCATCTATCTTCTTTTTTATTTCCTCTATCCTTTTGGCTTTTCTCCAAGGATCAAGCTGTTCTTCAGCAGAGTCTTTGGAAGCAACAATCTCTTTATCAGATTTTGCTACATCCTTGGGCTCTTCTTCAGCAGCTTCTTCATCAGCAGCTTCCTTTGTCTTGGTTACTTCAGTAGCTGGTCTACTTGTCTCTTCATCAGCAGGTTTTTCAGTAGACTCCACTTTTTCAGTAACTTCCACAGCAGATGCAACATTCTTCTTGTTAGTTGATCCCTCTTCCCCCTTTTTGTCATCTTCAGTAGGGTTGAGTTGAGCAAATGGAACAGGAGTAATGTTGACAGCATCACATAGCAGTCTGATGTTTTGATCCACAGTTTGAAGTCGAAGATTCTGTTGAACTTGATTGCTCTTCAAGGCAGCAGTCTGGTCATTCAGATAATCCACATTTACTTGTAAGGTGGCCATTTCTGAAGTAACCTGAGCAGCTTGTTCAGTGAAATTCTGAAACAGATAGGCAGTCTTCTCCGTCTCTGCTTCAGTTGCCTCTTGAAATGCTTGACCAACTTTGTTCCAATCCATCTCATGTCTTTGAAGAGTTGCATGAATCTGATTCACATCCATCTTGACGCCTTCAACCTGACGAGTCAATGCAACAATTCCTTCCTTTAGTAGCATGGAATGGTCAGCTGGTTGTGGGAGACTTTCCACAGCATTTTGAACAAGTTTAGCAGATGTTTCTTCAAACTTGCACAACAGCTCTTTGTTCTTCTCTTCCATTTCCTTCATTGAATTTTCAATCAAGGCTTTATTGAGTCCATGATTGAAGTTTGAGTAGTTTCAGCTGGAATGGAAGGTGCAACAGTTAACAGCTTTGGAGTGGGTTTAGCATTTGGCTCAGCTGTCTTCTGTTCTTCAGTTGATTCTTTATCAGCCGGCTTATCTGTCACATGAACAAAATCATAACCATCAGCATATACAACAGCGGAATTCAAAATTTATTAATTACGTCAGACTAGGCGGGAAGGCGAAGCGCCACTAGTCTTTTATTTATAAAAGCGTGTTTTTGATAAAACGTTTTTAATACAACACTGTTTATAAATTGACATAAGTAAACAGATGAGTAAAATAATACTTATCTGGCAGATGACTTGTCTGATACAATATATCACTAGTGAAAACCAATATCTAGTGATCTTCCTTTGCTGTTTGTCAATCCAGCAAGATAAATAATCTTCAAGTCTTCAAGAATTAAGAACAAATCTTCTGATTAAAACAACTTCAACTAACTGTCATTGAAGATTACATCTTTAAAACATGAGTACCGCTAGTCTTACACGTTCCCCCTGAATTAAAGAATTCATCAGTCAACTAGTCTGTTGAGAGTCAGTCTTCTTGAAAAAAAGCACTTGTTGCTATTAGATTAGTCAGCTGATGAACCCAGTCTTCTGATAGGTTCATCCTCAGCTTATGAATCCAATTTTAACAAGCCTAGTTCCACTCTTAGAGTAGAAAATCTTGCATCACTCAATGGTTTGGTGAAAATGTCAGCGATCTGATTATCTGTATGAACATACTCAATAATAACATTTCCTTTTTCAACATGGTCTCTGATGAAGTGATGTTTGATCTCAAAATGCTTAGTCCTAGAATGACTAATAGTATTCTGAGTAAGTGAGATTGCACTTGTATTGTCACAGTAGATAGGTATTTCACTGATCTTGAGATTATAATCTTCTAGTTGATGCTTCAACCAAAGTATATGTGCACAACATGCTCCAGCGGCAATGTATTCAGCTTCAGTGGTAGATATGGATATTGAAGTCTGTTTCTTACTCATCCATGAGATCAGACGACTGCCTAAAAATTGACATGTACATGTAGTACTCTTCCTACAATCTTGCAGCCAGCAAGGTCAGAATCTGAATATCCAATAAGTTCAAATCCTGATTCCCTTGGATACCACTATCCCAAATCTTGAGTTCCTTTGAGATACCTTAATATCCTTTTGGCAGCTAAGAGATGAGATTCCTTAGGATTTGATTGAAATCTCGCACAAACCCTTACAGAGTACATAATGTCTGGTCTGCTAGTTGTTAGATATAACAGTGACCCTATTATGCCTCTATATTTGGTGATGTCAACTGATTTGCCATCTTCATCTTTATCCAAACGAAGTCCAGTAGACATAGGAACACTAACAAATGAGCTAGTTTCCATACCAAATTTCTTAAACAGATCTTTTGTGTACTTTGCTTGAATTATAAAAATACCATCAGGTAGTTGTTTAGCTTGTAATCCAAGAAAGTAATTAAGTTCTCCCATCATGCTCATTTCAAATTTGTTCTGCATCAGCTTAGAGAACTTTTCACACATCTGTTCGTTAGTTGAACCAAAAATAATATCGTCCACATATATTTGAACTAACAATATATGATTATCCCATTCAATAGTGAACAAAGTCTTATCTACTTTACCTTTGCGAAATCCTTTAATTAAAAGAAAGTCAGATAAAGTATCATACCATGCTCTTGGAGCCTGTTTCAGTCCATAGAGAGCTTTCTTCAGACAATATACTTTGTCTCCCTGTTGATAAGATTCAAAACCTGGAGGTTGTTCAACATAAACTTCTTCTTGCAATTCTCCATTGAGAAAAGCAGACTTCACATCCATCTGATAGACTGTGAAGTTCTTGTGAGCAGCATAGGCTAAGAATAATCTGATTGCTTCAAGCCTTGCTACTGGTGCAAAAGTCTCATCAAAATCAATGCCTTCTTCTTGGCAGTAACTCTTGGCAACTAGTCTTGTTTTGTTTCTGGTAACCATACCATCTTCATTCATTTTGTTCCTGAAGACCCACTTAGTGCCAATTACCCTTTGATGAGTAGGTCTAGGTACTAAGTACCAAACCTCATTTCTTTCAAATTGATTCAACTCTTCTTGCATTGCTTCAATCTAGTGAGAATCACTAAGGCTTCTTCAATTTGCTTAGGCTCAATCTGTGAGAGAAAACTTACAAACATAGATTCATTTGCAGCAGCTCTTCTAGTTTTCACCCTATCCAGTGGATCACCAATTACTAAGTTAGGTGGGTGATCTCTGAGCCATCTGAGATCAGGTTACAAATCTGGATGTTGTCCTCTTGAATGATCTTGCAACACTACTGTTGGAGTCTCAGTAGTAGTCTGTTGAACAGAAGTGGTCTGTTGAACAGTCTCTGGTCTGTCAGCTGTTTGCAACTCCTCTGTTAGACAATCAGTAGACTGATTTTGAACAGCACTTGAGTTACCAGCTGGGTTGAGATCAGGTAGTATGATGGGAACATATTCTTCTTTTCTTTCCATAGTCATCTTCTGAAAATCAGCAGATATCTATGTAGTTGAACTTTGATTCTTTTCAGAAGTTTGATTTGGTTCATCAAATACTACATGAATTGATTCTTCTACTAGTAAAGTTCTTTTTTTAAACACTCTATAAGCTTTACTAACAGTAGAATAACATACAAAAACAGCTTCATTAGCCTTCTCTGCAAATGCAGTAAGGTGATTTTTCCCATTATTCAAAACTAACATTTACAACCAAAAATCCTAAGATAATGTAAATTAGGCTTTCTGTTGTTCCAGACTTCATAAGGTGTCTTGTTTTGACTTTTGTTGATCATACATCTATTCTGGGTGTAGCAGGCTGTGTTTGTAGCTTCTGCCCAAAATCTTTGAGGCAGTTTTGCTTCAGCTATCATGGTTCTGGTAGCTTCTTTTAAAGTTCTGTTTCTCCTTTCAGCAACTCCATTTTGTTGAGGTGTTCTGGCAGCAGAGTACTCATGGTTGATTCCTCTGTTGTTACAATACTCTTCAACGGTAGAGTTTGTAAATTCAGTCCCTCTATCTGATCTGATCTTTAAGATCTTCAAGCTTTTCTCATTCTGGATTAGTTCCATCAGATTGGTAAGATGCTCCTTAGTTTCACTTTTCTTCTTCATGAAAATCACTCAAGTGTATCTTGAAAAATCATCCACAACAGCTAGGCAGTATTTCTTTCCACCATTGCTGATTGGATCAATAGGGCCAAACAAATCCATATGTAGTAGCTCCAAAATTCTGGTTGAAGATTGGTGCTTCTTGCTTTTGAAAGTGGACTTCACTTGTTTACCCTTCTGACAGGCGTCACAGAGCTTATCTTTGCTCATGACTGTCTTTGGAATTCCTTCTACCAAATTGTTCTTTATGAATCTGTTTGTGGTCTTGAAATTCAGATGATTCATTCTTCTGTGCCAAAGCCAACTGATTTCACTTGGTGTAGAAGCCACCAAACAAACATTTGAATTCCTGTCCACAGAATTCCAGTCGACTACATAGATATTCCCTTGTCTTCTTCCAGATAGTATCACTTTCTTTGTTCCAACTTGCTCTACATAGCACTTATCTGAAGAGAAGATAACAGAAAATCCCTTGTCACAAAATTAACTTATGCTCAGCAGATTGTACTTGAGGCCTTTCACATATGAAACGTCAGATATTTCAATGTTGCCTTTGATCAGCTTTCCACACGCCACTATCTTGCCTTCTTTGCTGCTCCAAATGTAACTTTTGGACCATCTATGGCAGCAGCATCAGCCAGTTCATGTATGTCTCCACACATGTGCCTTGAACATCCACTGTCCAAGTACCATTTCTTCTCTACTTTACTCCTACTCCTAATCCTAACCTATAAAACAAAATAAAATTGTTTTAGGTACCCTTTATTGAGAGGGTCCTTGCGGATTAGTATCACCTTTGACAACCCAAGATTTTGAAGTCTTAGGCTTCTTAGGCTTTGGAGTATTTGCAGGAGCATGAGGTACTCTATTATCATCATAATTTTCAGCAGGCATGTTATTGTGATAATAATTATGATGTGAGTATGGTTCATAAGTAGGATATGATGCATGATAAGCAGAGTAAGCATGCATTGGATGATGAGCAGGGTATGCAGCATAATAAGATGGAAATTGAGGTGCATGATATAATGGTGGATATGCAGGTTGCACATAATATGATGACTCATTTCCATACCAAGCATTTTCATATTTATAATTCTTATGCTTCTTTGGTTTGCTCTTAGCTTGCTCATTAACAGACGACTTAGATTTACTAGTCTGATTGGTTTTACTTTTATCAGCAGACTTCTTAGGACTCTGCTATTTAGTTTTACCAGTCTGTTTTTCGGTTTTAGGCTCTTTGCCCTTTTTAGCCTTAGGAGTTTTATTCTCCTTTTTCTCTTTTTCTTGTGAAGCAGGTTTAGCAGTCTGAACATACAAGATAACATTACTATTATCAGCGGATATAAACTTTTCAGTTCTGTTCAGTTCTAAACTTTCAGTTACTAAAGGTGTTCTCTGTTAATTAGATGTGTTCACTGATGCAACAGACGACTTATCATGATTAGATATTATCTTTTCTAATTCAACGATTTTTCCTTTGTAAACTTCACACTCAGCTTTCAGAGACTCATTCTCTTGCTCAAGCTTTTTATACTCAGCTGATTCTTGTGGTTTTTCAACCTGAAGTTTTAGTGAAGTATTTTGCTCTTTTAGCAGTCATCTCTTCCTTAAGCTTTGCAAATGCAGTAGCAATAGTTGAGTTATTTAACATCATTTGCTCAAATGAATTAAATAGCTCATTTTCAGCAGGAGTTACCTCATCATCAGATGATTCTGAATCTTTGGCCATTAAACAAAGTAGTGCAGGTTGTTCATCTTCAGTAGAGTTGTCATCAGACGTCTCTGAATCTGAATCAGAAGAGTAGGTGGCAGCCATCTTTTCAGCTTCTGCCATTAGCACTTTACATTTTTTGTATCTTTTCTCCTTTCTGAGCTTCTTTTCTTCCTCAGTGTACTTCTCAGCTTTAGGATATGGGCAGTCATTGATGAAATGTCCCAATTTGCTGCAATTATAGCACATTAGTTTGGATTTATAATGATCCTTACTATCATGAGAATGTGAGGTAGGGTTAGAAGTAGAAGCATTGTTGTATTTATTCTTCATTTTTTCCTTGTAGAACTTCCTGAATCCATTCAACAACAGTGCAACGTCACCAGCAGTGTACTCCTTTTTGTTGAGTAACATGGTCTCATCAGATGAGTCAATTTCTTTACTTTTGTTTGCTGATCTTCTTGAATTATCAGCAGCAACCAGTGCAGCTGTGGGACTAGAAGTTGAGGTTTCTTCTATACCCATCCTTGGCAGTTTATACTCATATGCCTTGAGTACAGAGAACAGCTCGGTGAGAGAGATCTTCCCCAGATCCCTTGATTCTTCCATGGCTGTAATCTTCATGTTGAATTTGGAAGGTAGCACCTTCAAAACTTTGACAGTGATCTCTTTATCCGTGAAGGTATTTCCCAGCTTCAATACTTCATTTAGAGTCCTTGTAAACCTTGTATCCATCTGATCAATGGTTTCTCCAGACTTCATCTTGAAGTTTTCCAACTTTTCAAGAGCTATGCTCAAGTTGTGCTCTTTGATGGCATCATTTCCTTCGCTCATTTCACGACCTTGTCCCACATTTCTTTTGCAGTTTTGCAATGCTTGACCTTATCAAATCAGTCATTGTCTAGGGCTCTGGTCATGATGAAACGGCCAACTTGATTATGCTCTTTTTCGTTCGGGATAAATAAAGAAAGTTGAGCAACACAATAAGTAAGTCGAGTGTATAAGCGATGTATTTTAATATCAAGATTTGAGTACAAATTACAAGGAGGGTCTATTCGAGCGTTACAGGATGCCGTAATACTAGCTAGATAAATACAAAGGAAAGTAAGTTATGGCCTATTCCGAGCTCTTAGTCCGAGCAGGAGTGTATCTTGGGAATCGTGTCGTCCCTGATGTCATAAATGCGCCGCGTATATATAGGAACAGTGATGAGCTAGCTAGACCCTCCACAGGGGAATACGTCTTGCCAGCTGTTCAGGCCTGAGGGTCGACCCCACAGTAATTCCGAGGACAACGATAAGGTCGGAAATCAGATCGGAATACTGGCTCTCGAGCTAGTAATCTGGCTTGATTGGAAACAGCGTTCTGTAGGTTGAAGAACAGTCCTCCTGATCGGAAATTGTGGTCGATCACGAGCAGGGGTATTTCCTAAAATTGCGCGTGCGAAATATCCCTCATCAATACTCCCCCACTTCTCGAGCGTAAGTGAAGTTGAAGCTCGGAGAAGTAAACACAGCATCATAACACAGAATTTGATATGCCTCGTTAAAAACCTTGCTTCGGAAAAACCCAGTGGGACAAAAACCGAGCGAAGGGAAAAAGAGTGCACATCTTCGGAAGACAATGTCGTTAATCTCAAATTACCGAGCTGAAATACCAACTTTTAAAAACTTAGAGGACCGTAAATGCCATTTATGGAAAGGTAATCTTCCATTTACTCAGTGGAAGCTTAACCGTCGCGGTTACTCGGGGTTTAATTTGCAATTTACCCTTTTAACCTTTATATATATGCGTTGACTTTAAGAGACGGGTACATCTTATCAACTTACCGCAGATCGGAGCATTAACATCGATAAAGAGTATCCTTTCTTGTCTACCATTTCAATATACAATCTCTAACATGTCCACCTCCGAGAACCCAGAGATTCCATCCAATATTCCTCCGAGAACAGATTCCCTCCTCTCCTCGGAATCACTGTTGGGACGATCTCTGGGCCTAGACAGCTGGCCAAGACATATTCTCCTGCGGAGGGTCTAGCTAGCTCATCACTGTTCCTATAAATACCCAGCGCATTTATGACATCAGGGACGGCACGTTTCCCCAGGTGCACTCCAGCTCGGACGTATAGATCGGATTAGGACTAGCTTGCTCTTTTGTACTTGTTTAACTAGTTGTACGGCATCCTGTAATGCTCGAATAGACCTACTCTGTATATTGTAATTGGATCGGAATATCAATACACACCATTTATACTCTCAAAGTTATTATTGTGTTTGCTCTACTTTTCTTTTTGATCCTCGTACGAAAAAAAGCATAATCACTGGAAACAATCCTCCGTGCTATGTCCCCGAGCTCTGTGGTACCTGCAATACTTATCATGTTCATTGATCCTAGTCTGGCTTGAGTGATACGCCGAGCCTCTGGGACCAAATTCCTTTCATCGAGTACGGTAAGTATCTCATCCCTCGAGGTATTTAACTTGGTGAAATTAATATTTTCGGATTCTCTCATCAGTGCCATCTCTGGAGAAGCAGGTCGACCGTAGATATTAGATATGTGGGTCGAAGCCTGTGGTTTATAGACATTAAGTCTTTGCCAAATGGAGCCTCTCCGCTGCGCGTTTGATCCTCCATAATCACCTGGCTTTGGAATAGGAGCCCTGTCCGGTTTTTTTCCGAGTAGAGGCCTCGAATTTTGAGCATTTTTTAGCTTGTTCATCTCCTCTTGGATCATGTACTTCTCAGCTATCTCCATGATCCGCTCGAAAGATTTTGGTTGTTTTCGACATAAAGCATTCCCAAATTGGGTATTTCGAGTTAATTCAAACATGAGTGACGACAAAAATTCGATCTGAGGGGTATCGACTTTCAAAAGCTCGATGCTAAATCTAGCTAACTGTTGGGCACCCAAACTGTGTGTGCGGGTGACAGCAATTGTCCAGTGGCACCCCAACTAAGTGTGCGGGTGGCACCCAAACTGAGTGTGCGGGTGGAGTCACAATCGAATATCGTGGGCGCTTGAATGAATGCACTATAAGGGAAGGGTATGCGCATTTCCTAACACCAATTGGTTTTGGGGCAACTGGTAGCGCCTGAGGTCCTACAAGTGGTATCAGAGCCAAGGTCACGTGTTCGATTCCCAGCTGGAGCAATTGCTGAGGGGGAGATTGTTGGGCACCCAAACTGTGTGTGCGGGTGACAGCAATTGTCCAGTGGCACCCAAACTAAGTGTGCGGGTGGCACCCAAACTGAGTGTGCGGGTGGAGTCACAATCGAATATCGTGGGCGCTTGAATGAATGCACTATAAGGGAAGGGTATGCGCATTTCCTAACACCAATTGGTTTTGGGGCAACTGGTAGCGCCTTAGGTCCTACACTAACCATTGTCTCAAGGTCTCTCCTTCCAACTGTTTTACCGTTCCAAGATGATTCGTCGGTAACTTTTGTTTTCTCTGACTTGCAAACTGATGTTTCAATTTGTCACATAATTCATCAAAAGAGAAAATAGAGTTTGGTGGTAATTTTCCGAACCAATCCAGAGCAATTCCCTCAAAAGTTGTGACCATTATCTTGTAGCAGAAATCCTCTAAATGCCCATATAAATTCAACACGTTGACGAAGCTATTAATGTGCTTGCCAGGATCGGTGGTCCCATTATATCTGGACAACCTTGTAGGCACAGTCTCAGTATTTCGAGCTTCCCTGATTTCTTGGCAAAAAGGCGAGCATCGCATGATGTTGGTACTTAATTCTTTGTCTCGAGTATTCTCATTAATAACAGCCCCGTTTTCCTTTACCTTGGTACGACGGGCCCTCGTATCTGCAGGTCGGGTTTCCTTTATCGATATTTCCTTATTCAACTCCTTAGCAACTCTCTCCTGTACCATCTTCTCCAAATCCGCTTCGGTCACTTTACCATAAACTGATCTCTTAGCTTTATCGACAGCTTCCGGTTGACTCTTTTCGACTACCGAATCCTCCAGATCACGAACATTTCTCGATGGTTGCCCTGAACGGATTATAGTTTTCGCTCGAGCAGCTCTGGGAGGATTAACTGGTGGAGCACCTACAGTAGATCGACGGATACTCCTTTCCCTCTATAGGTTTGAAATGGGAGCTTGATGTTCGGAATGAGCCGCGGGTTGGTCAATCGGGGGCTGTTGACCGGGTAATGACTCTTGATCTGCTCTCTCAGTGTTCATAAATTCTCTACACATAGTGCCAATAATAGATCGTAAATCAACAACTGTCGTGTGGATAGGTAAATCATTAGGTGGGTTCGCTGGGTGGAACTTCCGACTGATGAGCTGCTCCGGATTTGGTCACTTGGTTCATTGTTAACAGAGCGCTGAGCTCCTGCTGCATGATTAGGCTCGCCGTGATTGTAAGTGTATCTCCTAGTGGTAGGCATTTTTCAATCTAATACTCAAATAGGCCCCCACGGTGGGCGCCAATTGATTATGTTGTTTTTCGTATTAGAACAATATATTAATTTATATTAAAATTCCTATCTGATTACAAGTTACAAGGGTTTATTTGAGCATTACTGGATACCGTACAATTAGTTAATAAAATACAACAAGCGAGCTAGTCTAAATCCCGAGGAATCCGATCTGAATGTCCGAGCAAGGTGCACCTGGGAATGCGTGCCTGATGTCATAAATGCGCTTGGTATTTATAGGAACAGTGGTGTGCTAGGTAGACCCTCCGCATGAGAATACGTCTTGGCCCATATGCCCGATTTGGGAAATGGCCCAACAGTGAATCCGAGGAAAGGGTAGATCGGAAATAGGGCCTTGTGCAGTCAAAATCGGCTTGATCGGAATCTGTGTCCTATAGGTCGAAAAATATGCCTTCGTGGTAGGAATCGGTCCAATCTCGAGCAGGGGTATTTCCTAGAATAGAGCATGCGAAATATCCCCCGTCACTAGTAAAGGTAAACATTATAATAGTCCAAAGAAGTCTGCTGATAAGAGCAAAAATAATCAAACTAGTAACAAGTCTAAGAAGTCTGTTGGTGAGCAAGTAAAGAATAAACCTAAGAAGCAAAGAAATCATAGAAATGATAATGCTTGGTTTGGAAATGAGTCATATTATATGCAACCTGCTTATTCATCATATTATGTTGCACCTCATTATCCACCTTACTATGCTGCTGCATACCTTGCTCATCATCCTATGCATGCTTATCCTGCTTATCAAGCACTGTGCCCTACTTATGAGCATTACTCACATCATAACAATTATCATGATTATATGCCTACTGAAAATTATGATGCACCAAGAGTAACTTAAGCACCACCAAAATCTACTGAACCTAAGAATCCTAAGGTTTTCAAATCTTGGGTTGTCAAAGGTGACACTAATACTCCAGGACCCTCTCAAGAAAGGGTACTTGTTTGTCCCAAGTGGTCAATTGAGGTCTAGAGGGGAGGGCGGGGGGGTTGAATAGACCTCTTTACTTTTTCAAATTTCTCCAACTTTTCTTATCAGCAGAGTAAGCTGATCGAACTGGTGAGACTACTTTGCTGATTGCACACTTAGTTTAAACAACGAAGTTGACCACTCGTCTGATTTACTTATCTGTCTAAATTTAAATCAGAGTTTGAAACTTGTAAGCAATGGATTTGTCAAGTGTTTTTCAAACAAGTTATTTTCTTACTTAAAAGATTTTTATCCCCAGTTTTAAACTTCTTTTAAAATCTTTTAGTTTGCTCAAAGTGTTTGTATGCTTTTGAAATATGCAAGTAAAAATGCAAGTAATCAAACACAAAGAATTTTTATAGTGGTTATATAGACAAGAATGTCTTTTAGTCCACTCTTTCAAATCACGAAGATTTAGGTTATACTAGAAACACTAAGTAACCCAGTACACTCTTCTTGCGCTTTTACAACAAATGATAAAGCCACAAAGATGGATATACTATGATGTTATATCACTCACAAAGATGGATATACACTCCGCACAACACTCACAGTTTACAGAAATAACTCAGATTTAGTTTTTGCTTTGCTTCTTCAACTCGGCTTTGTCAACAGATGACTCGGCTGATGGTGATCTGTTTATGAGTTTTTGAGACTTAGAAAATTTGCTCGCTTGAATTCTCTCTCAATTGTGTTGTTGTCTCTAACTCTTGATTTCAGATCTATTTATACTCGTGAGTTTGAATTTCTGTCCGTTGAAGTAAGACAGACTTTCAGATTTTCCTCGAGCAGTGGTCCTTGTTTCAGAACGGCTTCTGCAACTGTTCACTGTACAGTTCTGATGTACTTTATGTCACGTCGCATTAAATGCACCTTGCTGATCCGAGGTTTCTCTTCAATCATTTGTCTTTAATAACCTCTTCTTACAGTATTTATTACACCAAGTGCATTTATTACCGTTGTAATAACTTCCTGATCACTTCCACCCTGCTGATCGAATTCACTCTGCTGATTCAAATCGAACTCATCTGATTTGACTCTGATGAAATCCACCAGTCTGATTCCGAACTCAGCATCAGATCAGTAGTCTTCTGGACCAAAATTCAACCCTTCTGATTTTACTTGTTTTCTCAGATTGAATTTCCAGTGGCTTGCTAAGCTTCCATTACTTAGCTGATGACTTTTGGAAATCATCAAAACCTCCCTTCATTTTTTCATCTTCATCCAACAATTTCCCCCTTTTTGATGATGACAAAACTTCAGCTAATTACCTGTAACTAAACTAAAGTTAAGTCTTCACACAAAATTTCTGAGATAGAAATTAAGTTGGAATCTGTAATCTTTTATTGATTTAGAACATATCACAATTACATCATATTACAAGAAGATTGAAAAGTTACAAAAATTTACAAAGTGATAGAGAGAAGTAAATTAGTCTTCTGATTCTTCTTCTTCTTCATCATCTTCACTTTCTTCACTAAAGAAATTTAGAACTGACTTGGCTTTTTCTAAAAGTTCTTCCTTTTCAGCAGCATCAAGTCTAACCTTAATTTCTTCTATTCTCTTAACTTTTATGTATGGATCTAGCTTTTCTTCAGCAGAATCCTTAGAAGCAGCAATCCTTTTGTCTTCCTTTGCCGCAACTTTGGGATCTTCTTCTTCAGCTTTGTCATCAACATTTTCAGCAGTTTGTTCAGCTTCATCAGCAGCCTTAGTATCTTCAGCAAGCTTATTTGTTGCCTCTTCAGAACTTTGAACTACTTCAGTAGCTTCAACAATAACATTCTTCTTGTTAGCAGATTCCTCTTTCCCCTTTTTGTCATCATCAGCAGGGTCAAGTTCCTCAACTTGTACAGGAGTGATGTTGACTGCATTGCATAACATTCTAATGTTCTGATCCATAGCATGAAGTTGCATCACTTGATGCTTCTGGTTTGCCATCAGTACTGCAGCTTGATCATTTAGATAGTCCAAATTATGATGAAGAGTTGTAATCTCTGCACCTATCTGATCAGTTGTCTCGCAAAAACTTTGAGTTGAATGTGTTGTCTTTTCTGATTCAGCTTTTGTGAGGTCTGGAAGTCCTTGGCAAGTATCCATCCAGTTAGTGCTATGCTGTTGAACAGTGTCATTGATTTGTTGAACATCAGCCTTCACATCATCAACTTGCTTTGATAAAGTGACAGGCCTTCTTTTAGCATTTTACTGCCGTCAGCAGACTGAGGAATGTTCTGAGTTGTGCTTTGAACAAGTCTGGAAGCAGCTTCTTCAAATTTGTGCAGCAGCTCCTTGTTCTTTTCCTCCATCTCTTTCATTGCATTTTCAATCAATGCCTTCATGGACTCCATGATTGTTGATTGAACATTGTTAGTTGAGGTGGTAGGAATGGCACTTCCTTCTTTTGCAGGAGTAGCTTCAGCTTTCCAAGTGATAGCTGAAGGCTCCTTTTCAGTGATGACTGCATCCAGTGGAAATTGAGGTTCAGCAATGTGAAGTTCCTCAGATGAGTCATTTTCAGTAGTTTGATTCAGATTAGCATTAGCATCTGTAATATAAACAACATCAACACCATCAGTGGCCACAACTGTTTTATGATATATAAAGTCTGCAGGCACAAAAGTTGAGGTCATTTGATGAGAGTGATCTAATTCTTGGTACTTGTTGATCTCTGAACCAAATGCATTTTGTTGTAGACTTGGTTGAGATGGCAGATCACTTGACGTTCCTTGTCTGTATCTTGATCTTTCCATTCATTTGTCCAAGGTTACGCAAACTGCTATCTTTACGGCTCTCTCTACTAAGTCTTCACCCCTCTTGGGTCTGTTTGTCATTGATTCTCGCAGAGCTATGGATTATTTCTGTACAATGAGCTTCACGGACTCATGTACTCCGTCATGGAAGAAATCAGAGTCCAAAGCTTGTTGAATGTCATTGGTTTGCAGCCAATTCAACACCCAACGCTCTTCAGCAGTAGCCTCATTCCAGGCTCTGAATTCTTCACTAGTTTTCTTCGATATGTAGTTCCTCCAGCGATTGTATCTGATCTTTTCTGCTAGGAACATACTATTTGATTGCGGAAGTGTGTTGTACCTCTCCAATTCTTCCTCAAACCTTGCAAAAACAGCAGGGTCACTTTTCACTATCTCAAGTGCCCTTTTTACTTCTTTCTTTTTCTTCGGCACAGGTTCACGACGAGGCAACACATACTTTGCATCCTTGGGATCATCAATTACTATACCTCCGCTTCGTCTGGGGCCATGAGGGTCTACATAGCTTTCCTCAAGAGCTTTGGCTAAGTCTGCTGCTTCTTTAGCAACTAACTCTGCATCAGTCAAGTTCTTGACTTCTGCTTCAACTTTGCTGGCTTCAAGAGCTGCCTTTAGCTCAGCTTCATCCTTCTTCTTTTGCTCAACCTTTTCTCTCTTTCTCTTGTTATTTTGGTATCCGAGCCTTACTAGTTCTCTTCCTTTTGGCGGCTGGTGTTTCAACAGACTTGTCTGTTGGAACAGTAGTCTGATCAGCTTGAGGTGCAGATACCTCAGCTGTCGTCTGATTTGCAGGATCAGACTCCTTCATTGATTCTGCAGGTCTTTCAGCAGCTTGAGGGACTTCTCTCACAGTTTCAGCAATTCGAACTTTTTGTCCTCCAAGTATCAGCTTCTTTCTTGCAGTAGCCTTAGTGAATGGAACTGTTGATACTGCAGCTGGAATTCTTGTCCTCTTTGATATAGGTAGCTCATCTGATTTTGTTTGTTCAGGAGATGCATCTAGAGGCATCTCATCAATCTCCTTGGCGACTTCGTAGATGATTTTATCAGCATCATCTTGTTCAACTGCTCTGGCTTCAACAACAAGAAGATCCTGCGTTTGAGCAGCAGGCTTAGTAGCCTTAACTTGAACTTTGCTTTTCTTAGCCTTAACAGTAGGATCCTTTGCTTCGGCAACTTTTCTCTTCTGTTGTTTTCTTTCAGGTGTGACAGAGGGCTTTGATTCTACTTTAATAGCCTCATACACCTTTACTTCTTTAGCTCTGTGAATAACATTTCCATGGGTCATTGCACAGCCTAAGTTCATCAGCAGATGACTTAAGAAAATCTTGTGATGATTTTGTTTAGCCTTCTTGTTATCTGCTATCAAATAAAAAATGTAGGCAGCCCAGTTTACCTTCATTCCAAAGTAAACAACTATCATGGAGTGCAGTCTTCTCTTTGGCAGTCCATCAAGTGCACTTGTACAATTTTCTCTGACCTTGGCAAATAGGCCAGCCATCCTTTGAAATTCATCTACCAACTGAGTCTTCTTAACAGACCCAGAAAGAATTTCCCCGTTCTTTGCAGCAATGTTCCAGAAATCCTTTTCTCTTGGAGCAGCCAACACTGAGAGATCAGTGGCTCCTTCATTTACCAGCCTGTATTTCTCACTCAGCAGGGCAGGAATGATACAAATATCCTTCTCTCCAACCCTAGAATTGATTTCTAGTTTTTGCAAATTAGTATTGGCATTTCTGTAGAATTCATCTACCTCAGGGCTGAAAACCATTGTCTCGTGAGCTTCCATATAGTTTACCAGTGAAGCCCCTTTGAATTTTTCCATTATTTCTTTCATTATCTTCGTACCAGTTGCGTAGTACAACTCATAATTCAAGTACCTTCCTTCAGCATTAGCTTCGGCTTTGGAACCCATGTCTGTTGTGTTAGGAAGTTGTGGTACCGACACCTCAATACAACTAAAGTAGAAATGAGAAAACTTGTGAAAATGATATAAACAATTGGAGTCGAGCACACCGTAGAAGGATTTTATTATAGCAAAAGGATTACAACACTTTGGATCCAGTTCTGACTCTTCCTCCATTGACAATCTCCAAGATCTAGTTCGTAGCCTGAGACTTGGAGGAGTTGCTACAATTCAACTGGTGTGGATACACTCTGGAGGCGAGACAGTTGGATCGCTTCGTGAATCAGACAAGAAGACCGGAGGTTACCACCACCGAACCTGTGGTGAGGTAAATCGCAAATTACCCCTCTAGTTTTATTTACGTTTTGATTAAATTGTTTATTTTGACAACCGAGGCATACCCAACAGTGGTATCAGAGCCAACTCCATTATTCTTATGCGAAAAAGGCCTGAACATAATTTAATATATGGATATTAGTGTTTATTATGTTCTATGTGATGATTCTTGCTTGTTATGATATGATGTATGCTCGGATAAATTTGCATGAATTAGTTTGGGCCGATTTTGGAATTTCCGAAAATTAGTGGACTGTTTTGCAAATTGAAATTTTCGAAAACTGAACCAAAATTGAAAATTTCATTTTCTGCGTGTTTCTGGACTGAAATTGTAATTTTTTGGATTTTCTGAAAACTGGGTCGATTAGCAATTTCTGAAAGTTTGGGGCTGTTTTTGTATTTTACGTAAACTTGAGGGGATGTTTGCAATTAACGAAAATTTCTGGGTTAAATATGTAAGTTTCTGTTTTCTGGAACGATTTGCAGCTGTCCAAATTTTTGGGGTTAATTTGTTAATTTCCTAAACTGGAGGGGTCAAAATGTAATTTTCAAAAGTTGTGGGACCAAACTGTAATTTTTCAAAAGTTGAAAAACAGAATCTGATTTTATGCTTAAAAGGGTGTTTTGTTTATCCGAAAATTAATTTTATCATAATTAGTAGAGACTAAAGTGAGGATCATGGGTTATTTTAAAATGGGGTTTTAAAATAAGGAAGATAAGAAATAAGAAAAGGAGTTTGCTTGTTTCTTGCTCTACGTGAACTGTTTACGTGGTTTTTCGATCGCGCCGAGCCTTGACCCTAGGGTAGATGTGATTGGTTTAATTTTAATTGTGTTGTTTTTATTGGGCCGCAGCCCTTAAGTTTTTGGGCCACTTTGAGCCTTTGTAATAGAATAGGGCTTTACTGTTTTAAATAGTTTAGGATGGAGGCCCATTACAAGCAAGGTGGAAGCCCAAGAAGGAATGAAGGCCATGTATGCATGGTTATTAATGTAATAGCCTAGGTCCATTAAGAACCCAATTAGATTGACCAATTAGGCCAACATCATGGCTCGATGCTGGCCCGCATAGGAGGCTCCCGATCGAAAACATACTGTGATAGCATGCATGCTAGGTGTGAATGTTTTATTTTTATTTATTGATTTATATTTGGCTTGTATGTGATACGCGCTAGAATTTAGATCCTAAATAAAAGATAAAGCATAATTAATGCGGTGAGATCTCGAGGAGAGTTTTCTTCAAACTTTCAAAACCGAAAATCCCCTCTTGAATAAATATTAAGTCATATTGGGTACTTGAAAATGAAGTTTTAATATCCAAGCCTTCCATTAATAGGAACTAGGGTAAGTTGTCTACTTATCGATTAAGGTGATCCAGAGTCTGGCACCCGAGGCGAAGAAAGGGACAATACGCGAAATTCCTTCATTCTTGTTTTTTCTTAAAACTCGAAAAAGGGTGGGGACTGGTCGGGACATGTATATCGACCGATAACCAGTTACGGGGATTTCATGACCGAGCTCGTTGCTCATCAAGATTAATGGGTTAGACTTAACGAGTAGTACCATTTATGATGTAGCAGTGCTAGATAAATGCGAAAACCGAGGTAAAATAGCTTGAAGGTTGTGTAGAGACACAATTGGTAATAGTATACCTACTTAGGGAATTAATTGTATGGCCACGAGTCGTGGGTGCAGTTAATGTCTGCCGGGACATCAAGACCTACTAGGAAATAAGATTTCCCGAACAATTAAAGGGGTTATTGTTTCGATAAAATAGTGGGAGAACTTTTTCGATAAAAAAGTCCAATATTCGTTAATTATAAGTATTTTATTAAACCTATCTGTTAATTGTTGTCTTTAAATTTATTTTAGCCATTTTAAATCCACAATCATGTACGAACAAACTTTGGCACAAAGCATCAGATATACACTCTATGAGACAAGAATGATTGGGTTCGACAGTGTTAGAGAATATTGTTCCTACCTAATCAAAATGATGAAACAAATCAAAAAGCTAGGCGTTGATTTGGATCAAGACAATGAAATTGAGATTATTCTCAATGGCTTGTCTGACTCATTTACTCATTTTGTGCATCATTTGGACATTCAGTCTGACGGGATTAAGACAAATGATTTGCGCAAGTTGTTGGACAAATATGAGAAAGCCTTTGAGAAAGGATTGGGTCTGAGTGAAGGAAAGGATTGCCCCTTGTGTAGAAAAGACGATAAATTAAGGAAGTTTGCTGGAGAGAAATTCCTGGAGAGAATAAACAAAGGTATGACCTAGTTATTCTTTCGATGTATGACATCTTATATTTATTTTTTCACATCTGTAATGTGTTTGCAGGTGATGAAGGAATTCCCTTGCCTTTGGGAAGAAGGTCGAGTCTTGAAAGACAAAGGCAAGCGTTGCTTCGATAAATAAGGGATAAATACTTCAGGAACTGGGTCAAGATACATCTTGATTTTTCTTTTTAGCATAGGTTTTACCTAGATTTTCCATCTTAGCATAGTTATAGTTTTATTTGTTTTGAGCATTATTTCGATTCATAATTTGTACAAAACATTATTGCTTTACCATTATGAATGGAATATTATTTATTTAAAGCTTTTTACTTTGTACAAAATATTGATGCTTTACCATTATGAATGGAATGTTTTTAAAGCATAGAAATGAATCAATGATAAACAATTAAAACTTTAAGTAAACTGTATGCTAAATCGAGAAAGGTAAAACAACAAGATAATCATCCACATTCTTGAAATGCTTAATTTGGACTTACTTCCAAAAGAAAGATTCGAAAGGGTGATTTCATTTGAGGCTCTTGAAACATAAAACTTGGATGAACTCGTAACTTACGAATCTTGTCTCAAAGGAATGATGACCAAAATTAACGTTTGCTAGGCATCCTAAGCATATCAAACAAAGATGGATTTGATCCATAGAGACAAATGTGGACCACTAAAGTGTTAGTACAAGAGGACATTACTTCATATATACTTACGATTTTTTTTTAATCGTCAAAGTATATGTGTACTTTGTGAAGTACAGTTCTAAAACTGTTGAATTATTCAAAGGAGTTTTCGAAATGAAGTAATTAAGTAATGTTGAAACCATTTGATTTAATCAAATTGGCGAAAACTTAAATTCCTCGATTATCTAAACAAGAATAGGATTCTCACGAAGCGAACTAAGTAGGAATCGAACTTTCTGAGAAAGGTTCAGTTTTCGATAAGACTTCGCTAAACTTCCTTATTCAATTTGGGGATAGCCTCCCCTGACTCTTCAAAAGGATACTTAGGCTAGTACCTTTCGAAGTATTTCACTACACCACCGTACCATTTATGACATGGCATAGCGCCGTTGTACGACAAAATTGGATGGTAGATCCAATTCACGCAAACTTGTGGGATATCCAACGAAATCCATTAGATACCTGTTCTACGACAGTGAGAAACAACAAGACAATCGTTTCTCCTAAGTACCCGTTCCTCAGTTGATGAATTCTTCGTCAAAGGAAATAGGGAATGTCAAGGAACTTGATGAAGTCCAAGATTTGGACCCATCCCCACAAACAGTGGGAGCTAATCCTAAAACCTACTGAACCTAATTACGCAAAAATACTTCGTGATCCAATCAAATTCGTAAGGAACTCGAAAGTTTCATTTTACGAAATTGATAAATTGGATATTGATCCAAGATTACAAAGAAACTGTGTTTGACATAGACTCAGGGACATGGCATGAGGCCATAAGATCCGAAATGGAAAGGTTCAACTTGTTTGACTCGCTTAATAGTGGTAGGTTATTCTTCAAAAGCCTTTTATAGACTAATATAGATACCTTCTCTCCACTTTTGCAACGTCAAAATCCATTCGGAAACTGTTAGCCATAGAAGGGTGGTTTGACTGCTAAAATTGACCATTGGATATGAATCCTGCCTCTCGCAATTTGAAAATTGATGAGAAGATCTTTATTCGAATCCAAGGGACAATCTATGAGTTTCAATAGAAATTCTGAACTTGGAACATGCGATTTGATAAGATAGTCGAGACTATTGACTTTATAAAACGCATATGGATTCCTATTGTGCAAAAAGATCAGTGGGAGCATAGTGTAGTTCATAGTATAACATGATGACATTCTGCTTATCAAAGAACGATATCAGAATATCAAACGCAGACGAAAGCGTGTTTTCACGCAATTCTCCATGATAAGATTTGGGAATTACATCTCACGTATTGGCAATACGTATCTATAGAGATAGAGCAAAGTAGATGCTGCAATTCTCCAAATCTAAGTACATAGACTAAATGCTGAATAGATTCAGTATGGAAGAATCCAAGAAAGGATTGTTTCCAAGGAGACGCACAAATCTCTTCTTCTTATTCAATGTGCCCTACATATATTAAGTAAAGAAGAGAATGTCTCAAAAGCCTTATGCTTTGGCATTTGGATTGCATATGGTATGCTATGTCATGTACAAGACCTGACTTAACACATGCTGTGACTATCACGAGCTACTGTTAATCGAACACCAGTTAAGGACACTGGACTGTCATAAGAGCAAACCTCAAGTAGTTTGGACACTTAGAGGATATATTGCTGGTCTACGGCAGTAGTGGAGAATTGAGACTTGAAGGATTTAGTGATTCGAGTTTTCCAGTCTGATGTGGATGATCTATTTTGTCTTGATGAAGCAGAGGTAAGTTGGAAGAATTTCCAATAGTCTACCACTGCCAACTCAAACAGAATATATGTCGCAGCATAGGATGCAGCAAAAGAAAGTGTTTAGATGAGATAATTCATCCAATGGTTTGATGAAGAACCTAGCATAGCAAAGACTATCGTTATCTTCACTGATAAAATAGGACAATTGCTCAATGAAAGGGAATCGAGATCTCACCAACGATCTGAACAAATAACCGTATGATTGGAGAAATCATAGGTAATTGAGACACGTAAAAGGGTTACGTTATCTCAACAGACAACTTAGCAGATCCACTAATGAAGCCTATATCACAAAAGAAGTTCGAAGGACATCTTGATAAGATGGGTCTTAGAAATGCTTGTGATTGGCTTTAGGGCAAGTGGGAGATTGATAAAAGAGTGCCCAGCAAGCCAATCTAAATTAGCTTGTAAGTGGACTATCTTCTTATGGTTTAATAATTTATACGCCCGTTTATTTATAGTACGTAAATTAAACAATGGCCAACTTCATCTCTCGCGAACGTATCTAAGCGATTGGATGAAATCCTAACATCACATTTGACTATGGGACGATTCACTTCAGTATGAGTACAATCATGAAACAGTCTCTAAGGTCGTGATCTTAAAACACGTTCCAAGTCATAGATTCCGAACGAGACGGGGTATCGAAGGAATCGCTAAGACTTGTACGAGTATGCATGATTCACATGGAGTGAATTTGTAGCGTTTCATGAACAAGGCATTTGATGCTAGTGCATATGACTAGGTGGTTCGATAGGGGATCGAACGCATCGAACGACCCGAACAGAGAAACACATTGTGGAAGCGCGTGTCGCATATCGGTGATGGGATGTTTCTCAAGGCTTATAATAGTGTACGATTTAGTCCTTAGACTTGAGGTGCTAAGGCGAATTCGGTGCATGGGTGTACGTACTTTGATCTAGGTGCCGGTCACGTAGCCTGACCAGTGCCTAAGTTGGGTGCGTATAGTCGTGTACGCGAATGGTTAGTACTAAGAAATGATCTATCGACTCATTCTGATAAGGTGGGAGAATTTCCTGTACGTTCTTAGATAATAGATTCCGAGAAACCCACGGCCGTGGTCAGTGACGGATTTGGAAAGGGGTTTCCAAATTTAGCAGTCACACAGGAATTATTATCCAGAATTAGAAAGTACAAAATCGAGATAATTAGAGGTGCCGATCAATTCACACACCCTAGGTCTCGGTTGGGAAATTAGTCGTTGGAAGGACCATATGTACATGGCAGTTATAAGAGGTGAGGTTGACAAGATCAATTCACCTGAAGTTGGGCATCATGGGCTTGTGGCTATACATCGACCATGAGGTGTGGGTACACCTGAATTAATAAGGAGATTAATTCTGGAGTGGTCAATTAAAAGTGTTTAATTGATCGGATCAATTAATTGCTCATTAATTAAATCACGAAAGTCGTGGGCCTGCTGCCAATTGATGGTGAACCCAGAGGGTCACAAACAATACAGTTGGACAGTGACAGTCATAAAAGGAAATAGTTGATTTAAGGAAGTTAAATCAAAGCTGATGAATTAAAGTGTTAATTCAAAGTAGAGAGTTATTAATTAGAATATCTAATTAATTAAATTATTAAAATGTCTAATTAATTAATTAGATTGTCTAATTAATTATAATATTAATTAAAGTGTTAATTAATAAAGATGGAAGAATAAATAATTAGCAATTTTCGGATTGCATAATTACAAGGCATAGGGGGCGATTTTTGCTAGGAAATAAATTGGAAGAGTTTATTTCTTGTGGGACAAGAAAGAAGGAAGAGAATCATGTGTATCTTGTTTCCTAATGAGATAAGGAAAATCTAAAAGGTATACATGTATATCTTGTTTTCTAATGAGATAAGGAAAAAGATCTTGAAGAGATATCTATTAAGAGAAGGATTCTTCTCCTATAAATATATCTCTTCATACCTCTTCCATAAGTGATTAACACAAGATTAAAAACACATGCAAAAATAACTAAGAGAAATTAAGAGCTGAAAATTTCGAGCAGCCCTAGCCACAAAAGTCCTGTGCCGCTGCCCCTTTCTCTTCCTCTCTCTTATCTGGATCTAGTTCAAGAGTTGGATCCAGTTCTGACTCTTCCTCCATTGACAATCTCCTAGATCTAGTTCGTAGCCTGAGACTTGGAGGTGTTGCTACAATCCAACTGGTGTGGATACACTCTGGAGGTGAGACACTTGGATCGCTTCGTGAATCAGACAAGAAGACCGGAGGTTACCACCACCGAACCTGTGGTGAGGTAAATCGCAAATTACTCCTCTAGTTTTATTTACGTTTTGATTAAATTATTTAATCAACCTCTTTCGCATAATGGATGTGGAGATCGAATCCTTGGGCTGATGGGGTGCCTCGGAAAAATTTTAAATTCCGCACTCTCGTTGTTTTGACAACCGAGGCATACCCAACAGTTTTCACATATCTCCCCTCAATTCATCAAGCTTTCAGTTGAACCCATGAGTAAAGTCCTAAGTGCAAATGAGTCCTCAAAGTTTCATGTCTTGCTAATGTACCATGAAAAATATTAAATCTTGCCAATTGAGTATAATATTATTAAATTACTATTCTTGTGTATATATATATACATATATTTATTTTTTGAATTTCTTAGTTGTGAAATTTCGGAGTGTAACATATGGCATGAGTGAAGTGGTAGCGTAACCTCTCGTCTCGGGCGTGTGATAGTTACCTTTCCTTAATCAAAATCCTTTGATTCCCTTCCAAACAAATAAATTAAAACAGCTGACTTTAAGCAAACAAATAATATATGCTTCAAGAAATAGAAAAAATGATTTTTTTACTCTATTTAAGCTCAAAGCACTAAATCAAAATACACTAATAATTAACTAGTGATGTAAAAGGGGGTAAAATGAGAGGCGAAAACGTAACAGTAATAGCCGTGGTGTTTGGTTTGTTTTTACTCTTGGCTTTAACGACGCCGTTTTGTTCTGGTGCCAATGTGACGTACGATCATCGGGCGTTGATAATCGACGGCAAGAGAAGAGTTTTGAT
Source organism: Penstemon newberryi var. newberryi (assembly GCA_030819805.1). NCBI lineage: Eukaryota > Viridiplantae > Streptophyta > Magnoliopsida > Lamiales > Plantaginaceae > Penstemon > Penstemon newberryi. Next base: position 20,977,540 of record JAUALY010000005.1, on the reverse strand, counting down.
ATCCGGCTCGATTCATTACATGCGCAGCACTCCTGAAGTACGAATAGAAAATTCTGGAATGCATAGATACAGTTTTTTGTATATAAATGTCGACATTTATCTTTTTATATTGAAAGTACAATGAACGCAGATGTGGCCGGACTTGATACAAAAATCAAAAGACGGAGGACTGGATGTGATTCAGACTTTTTTTTTCTGGAACTTGCATGAACCAGTTCGTGGCCAGGTATTTTCCATTTTTGTTTTTACTAAAAAAAATAAAAAAACTTATTGTGTTTCCTTAAGTGGCCATTCTTCACTTCAATTTTTCTGGGCTTCAATGGTTTGGTGGTTTTCTTTTTTACTTTTTTTTTGGGGCAGGGTACTGAAAGGATATGGCTTTTCTGAGATAGCTATTTTCGAGTGAAATGCAAAAACACCCTTGTATTTTGTTTAATTATCATAAATACTCTTGTATTATTTTGATTAGCAAAATCCTCAATGTATTTATTTTTTATTACCATAAAAATTCCTCCCGTCAAAATGACAATTATACCCACAAAGGATGTAAAATACCCCTCTTAATCTAAATATTTATCTATAACCCAATGTTAACTTTCAAAATTAGAATAACCTCTTGTTCACTTGAAAAATTAAAAAAAAAAACCTCCCTATTATCCATGAGAAGGAATTTCAAGTGAGTTTTTTTTCCCCTAATAAAAAATGAATACAGAGGGATTTTTTATCGTTAAGCAGAGCAAAGATGTTTTTGCATTTAACTCTATATTTTCTTTCTGAATTGAGGTCGTGCTGATGTTTGAAGAATATGTTGCAGTATGAATTTGATGGAAGAAAGGATTTGGTGAAATTTGTGAAATTGGTTGCTGAAGCTGGCTTATATGTTCATCTTCGAATAGGTCCCTATGCCTGTGCCGAGTGGAACTATGGGCAAGTACATTTTCTGTTTTCCCAAAGAAAAAAAGATTGAGAATTGCTATTTTTTTTATTCTGTATTGAAGGATGGCTCCTTGATATTTGACCAGTGGATTTCCTCTTTGGTTGCATTTTATACCTGGAATTGTGTTTCGAACTGATAATGAGCCATTCAAGGTTATTTTATTTTATTTTTATTGAGTTCTCCTAATTGTTAGCGGATGATTTACGGTCAGGCCCCTTGATGATTAGTCGTTTTACAAGGAATTTCCAGACGTTTTAGAAATTACAAAGAAACCCCTCTGATTTAGATTAGGTACCAAAATATCCCTTACTGCTTCAACAATCCCTACAAAGACTCCCCGAGAATGATTATAAAAATCCCCCTTAATGGGTGTCCTTGTAATTTTTTAAACCATAGAATTTTTTTTGTAATTACAGTAAATCTCAGGGGTCCGACCACAAATTATCCAATTGTTAGCTTCTGAGTAAAAACTAATACATGTTAGCTTGGTGGTTTAGGCGGAAATGAAGAGAATTACAACCAAGATTGTAGACATGATGAAGCAAGAAAATCTATATGCATCCCAAGGTGGACCAATAATATTATCTCAGGTACAATTTGCATAAAGATTGCATATTTCTTTAGAGAGCTAAATACAAAAACATCTCTTGTGTTTTGTCTAATTATCAAAAATCCCTTTAAATTATTTTTATTAGTAAACCCTCCTTTGTATTTTTTTTATTAGCAAAAAAAATATATTTGAAAATTTTTCATAAATCATAGAGAGATTTTTGTCAAATTTTTAAGTGTCATGGGGATTATTGTCAATTTTCATAGTTAACAAAGGAGTTATTGAAATTTTTTTAAGTTAAGAGGGATGTTCTTGCATCATTTGATAGTTTATAATTGTCATGTAGACTTGGAAATGAATTTTTATGCTAGTAAAAAATAAAAATAGGGTTTTTTTTTTTTATTATAAAAATAACACAACGAACATTTTAATAATTAGGCAAAACATAGAGGTTATTCGCATTTCACTCTTTTTTAAATGACAAAAATTGGTTTTCTTATTACTCATATCTAATAAAGAGAATGATATACAAATGATGGAAAGATTTATTGTCATTTCATTCCAGATTGAAAATGAGTATGGAAATGTAGAGTCTGCATATGGTGATAGTGCCAAAAGTTACATAAATTGGTCAGCACAAATGGCAACATCACTGGATACAGGGGTGCCCTGGATAATGTGCCAGCAAACTGATGCTCCTGATCCCATTGTGAGTTATTTACAATTTTAACATGATAGGATAGTGCCCTGCAAGCCAACTCAATAGCTTGTAATAGGACTATTTTATCTTGTATGAATCTTTGATTTATTAATTAATACGCAAAGTTTATTTATTTGATAAGATAAACTAATGGCCAACTTCATCTTTCGCGAACACATTTAAGCGATTGGTTGAAACCCTGAGATCACTCATGACTATGGGACGATTCACTTCAGTATTGAGTGCAATCATGAAACAGTCTCTAAGGTCGTGATCTCAAAAGTGTTCCAAGTCATAGATTCCTGTCGAGACGGGGTATCGAAGGAATCGTCAAGACTTGTAGGATTATGCATGATTCACATGGAGTGAATTTGTGGAGTTTCATGAACAAGACATTTGATGTCAGTGCATATGACTAGGTGGTTCGATAGGGGATCGAACGCATCGAACGATCCGAACAGAGAAACCCATTGTGGAAGTGCGTAAAGCATATCAGTGATGGGATGTTTCTCAGGACTTATAACAGTGTACGATTTAGTCCTTAGACTTGAGGTGCTAGGGCGAATTCGGTATACGGGTGTGCGTGCTTTGATTTAGGAGCCGGTCACGTAGCCTGACCATTGTGCGCCTACATTGGGTACGTACAGTCATATACGCGAATGGTTAGCATCAAGATAGGATCTACCGACTCATTGTAATGAATGAGGGAATTTCCTGTACATTCTTAGATAATACATTCCGAGAAATCCATGGCCATGGTCAGTGACGGATTTGGAAAGGGGTTTCCAAATTTAGCAGTCACACTGGAATTATTATCCAGAATTAGAAAGTACAGAATCGAGATAATTAGAGGTGCTGACTAATTCACACACCCTAGGTCTCGATCGGGAAATTAGTCGTTAGAGGGACCGTATGTACATGGTACTTATAAGAGGTGAGGTTCACTAATATCAATTCACCTGAAGTTGGGCCTCATGGGCTTGTGGCTAGACATCGACCATGAGGTGTGGGTACTCCTGAATTAATGGGAGATTAATTCTGGAGTGGTCAATTAAAGGAGTTTATTGATCGGAGCAATTGATTGAAAATTAATTGCTCGTTAATTAAATCACGAAAGTCGTGGGCCTACGGCCAATTGATGGTGAACCTAGAGGGTCACACACAATACAGTTGGACAGTGACAGTCAATTAAGGAAAGGTTTGATTTAAAGAGTTAAATCAAATAAAAGGATTAAAGAGTTAATTCTGAGAGAGAAATAATTAATTAGATAGTCTAATTAATTAAATATTAATTAAAGAGTTAATTAAAGTGGGAGATAATTAATTAGATTAATTGGGTTAATTTAATTAAAGTGTTTAATTAAATTAATGCAAGACATGGGCCAATTTAATTAATGGCCCAATAGCAAGTCTTGCACACAAAGGGGCTTTGGAGGTGGCTATATAAAGGAGTCTAAGTTGAGACTCAAACCCTAAGCTCGAAATCTAACCTAGCCGCCCCCCTTCACTTGGCCGCCCCCCCCCCCCCCTCTCTCCCTCTTGCTCTCTCCTTCACTTAGATCTAGATCTAGATCTAGATCAGCCATTGACAAGAATCCTTCTCTTCCATTTCTAAGCCTAAGAATTGAAGGAGTCATTCAATCCATCTGGTGTGGACTAATCTCTGGAGGCACAACACTTGGGGTGCTCAGTGAACGAGGAAAGAGAAGACCGGAGAAACCACCACCTTGCCTGTGGTGAGGTAAATTCGATTTACCACTTTTAATTTAGTAATTTGTTGCTAAATTGTATTCAACCTTATTCATATGTGCTAATAAATGTTCTTGGGAATTGGTGTATGAAAAATTGAAAAATTTTATATTCCGCAACGTTGTTTTTGACAATCATACCCATAAAAACCCAACAGTGGTATCAGAGCCAAATTTATTATGCACATATGAAAAGGCCTGAACACATCAAAATATATGGATATATGTGTTTGTTGTGTTCTGATTTTGATTCTTGCTTGTTATGATGAATTAAATTGTTCGGATGTATGCACTTTTCGGTTTTGGGCCAAATCTGTAATTACCGAAAATTTGAGGGCTTGTTTGCAAATTGCGATTTTTCGAAAATCTGGACAGAAAGTATAATTTTCATTTTCTGCAATTCTGGACCAAATTGTAATTTCTGGAATTTTTAAAATCTGGACTGTTTTTGCAATTTACGAAAGGTTTGGGCTGTTTTTGCAATTGCCGTAAATTCAGGGGTCTGTTTTGCATTAAACGAAAGTTTCTGGAAATTTTGTTAATTTTCTGCTTCCTGGTCCGATTTGCATGTTCTGGAAATTTTGGGGCTGATTTGTAATTTCCAAAAGTTGAGGGGTCAAAATGTAATTTTCGAAAATTCAGGGGCCGAACTGAAATTTTTCAAAGGTTGAAAAACAGAAACTGTTTTGTGCACTAAAAGGGTTTAGTATATCCGAAAAGTTAATTTTATCATAATTAGTAGAGACTAGAGTGAGAATCAAAGGGATTGTTTTAAAAGGTGTTTTAAAATAAGTTTATGGATTGTTTTAAAATGAGTTTTAAAACTAGAATCTGAAAGACATTTTAAAAGGAGTTTTAAAATAGGATGAGAAATAAGAAAATCTGTTTTGCTTGTTTCTTGCTCTACGTGAACTGTTTACGTGGTTTTCGATCGCGCCGAGCCTTGACCCTTAGAGTAGATGTGATTGGTTAATTTTAATTTGTTGGTTTTATTGGGTCTGCGAGCCTTAAGTTTTTGGGCCACTTTGAGCCTTTGTAATAGATAGGGCTTTACAGTTTTAATTAGATTAGGATGAAGGCCCGTTACAAGCAAGGTGGGAGCCCAAGAAGACTAAAGGCCATGTATGCATGGTAAAATGTGTAATAGTGTAGGCCTCTTTGAAACCTATTAGATTGACCAATAGGACCATCGTCTTTGGCTCGATGGTGGTCCGCATAGGAGGCTCCCGATCGAAAAACATACTGTGGTAGCATGCATGCTAGGTGTGTATGTTTTTATTTACGCATTTATATTTTAGCATGTTTGTTGATACGCGCTAGTAATTTAGATCGTAAATAAAAGATAATGCATAACTGGAACGGTGAGATCTCGAGTAGAGTTACCTCAAACTCTTAAACCCGAAAACCCCCTCTTGATAATTATATTAAGTCATATTGGGTACATTAAAATAAAGTTTTAATATCCAAGCCTTCCATCAATAGGAACTAGCGTGAGTTGTCCACTTGTCGATTAAGGTGATCCAGAGTCTGGCACCCGAGTCGAGGAAAGAGACAATACGCGAAACTCCTTGATTCTCGTTTTTAACTAAACTTGACAAGGGTGAGGATTGGTCGGGATGTGAACATCGATCATAACCAAGTTATGGGGATTTCATGACCGGGCCCGTTGCTCATCAAGATTGATGGGTTAGACTTAACGAGTAGTACCACTCATGATGTAGCAGTGCTAGATGAGTGCGAAAATCGAGGCAAAATAGCTTGAAGGTTGTGTAGGGACACAATTGGTAATAGTATACCTACCTAGGGAATTAATTGTATGGCCGCGAGTCGTGGGTGCAATTAATGTCTGCTGGGACGTCAAGACCTGCTAGGAAATAAGATTTCCCGAACAATTGAAGGGGTAATTGTTTCGAAAAAAATAGTGGGAGAACTTTTTCGATAACAAGTCCAATAGTCGTTAATTATAAGTATTAATTTAGATCAGTCAGCTGAACGTTATCATTCTATTTTGTAGATCATTTTGCGAAAATGTCTAAGAATCCATTATCTATCATCCTTGACACTAACAAACTGAACGGATCAAATTTTATCGACTGGCTAAGAAATTTGAGGATAGTCCTCGACTCCGATCGTCGGAGCTATGTTCTCGATGCCCCAATGCCTGGAGCACTTCCGGAAGGAGTTTCGGAAGAGGAACGAGCCACCCATGCTAGATGGGTTGATGATGATATTCAGGTTCGTTGCCTAATGCTAGAATCAATGACCAATGAGCTGCAGAAACAGCATGCAAAGATGTTGCATTCTGTTGATATACTTCTCCATCTCCGAAACATGTTTGGAGAGAAGTCTCGGACCGAAAGGTTCAAGACGACGAGGGAGTTATTCAATCTGAGAATGGCTGAGGGTTCAAGTGTGAAAGATCACTGTCTTCGTTTCATTAATCTGATTGAAAAATTGGAGAATTTGGAAGTAGACTTGCACGCTGATCTTAGCACTGACCTCTTGCTCCATACTCTACCACGCTCATTTGATCAGTTCGTGTTGAATTTCAACATGGAGGAGAGAAATCTCGCTCTTCACGAACTGACCAATATGTTGGTAACGGCAGAAGCTACCCTTAAGAAGGAGAAGTCTGTCTTGATTGCTGAGCAACCCAAGGCTGCAAAGCCAAAGAAGGGCAAGAAGAAGAAGAAAGTGTTCTCTTCTAAAACAACCAAGAAGGTTGTCGAGAAAAAGAGAAAGAGCCCAGAAGATGAATGTTTCCACTGCAAGAAAGCAGGGCACTGGAAAAGGAACTGCCCTGACTACCTTAAAACGGTAGCCAAAGGTATTTTCTTTATTGAAGTTAATATTTCAATTAACTGTGCATCATGGGTGTTAGACACCGCAGCTGGTTCTCATATCTGCAATGATTTGCAGGTTATGGGAGCTGTAAGACCTCTTAAGCCTGGGGATAGGATCCTACGTTTTGGAAACGGAGCAAGGGTTGCGGCAGAGGCCATAGGGGACGTAGAATTAGTTTTTGGCAATTTTACTTTGGTTTTAAAGGACTGTTTGTACGTACCAACTATTATCAAAAACATTATTTCGATTCCTTTGTTGGATAATGATGGTTTTTGTTTTTCCATTTCTAATGGAAATTTTAGCATAATAAAAGGTGGTTTTACTTATGCTAGTGGTACTTTGATAGATGGTCTTTATTCCTTAGAACCTGCTAATTCTAATGTCATGCACATTCAATCAAAGAAAAGAAAACAAGATGATAATAGTCCACAGTTATGGCACGCTAGGCTTGGACATATATCCAAGAGTAGAATTCAAAAGTTGGTTTCCTCTAGGGCTCTTGAAATACAGAACCTAGATGATCTCTCAACTTGCGAGTCCTGTCTCAAGGGAAAGATGACCAAAACGCCTTTTACTGGGAAACCAGAGCGAACCAAACAAACCTTGGATTTGATCCATACTGATGTTTGTGGACCACTGAGTGTCAGTGCAAGAGGAGGATTCTCATACTTCATTACCTTCACAGACGACTACAGTCGTTTTGGGTATGTGTACCTAATGAAGTATAAGTCCGAAGCTTTTGAAAAGTTCAAAGAGTTTCGAATGGAAGTTGAGAACCAACTTGGACACAGTATTAAGGCACTTCGATCTGATCGAAGTGGGGAATACTTAAGTCAAGAATTCCTCGATTATCTTGTAGAGAATGGAATTCTCTCACAGCGAACTCCTCCTAGAACACCACAGTTGAATGGTGTGTCTGAGAGAAGGAACCGAACTCTGTTGGACATGGTTCGTTCCATGATGAGTTTCGCTGATCTACCTTTTTCATTTTGGGGCTTAGCCCTCTTAACGGCTTCAAAGATACTTAATATAGTACCTTCAAAGTCGGTGCCGACGACGCCACACCAAGAATGGTTTGGTAAAGCACCCATGTATTCGTACCTACGAGTATGGGGATCTCCTGCCTATGTTAGGAACAAGAAGGGAGATAAACTAGATAGTAGATCTAGTTTGTGCAAATTTGTGGGGTATCCAAAGGAATCCATTGGATACCTGTTCTACGACCCTAAAGAACGAAAGACGTTCGTGTCTAGGAACGCCCACTTCTTAGAGGATGACTTCCTCACTAAAAGAAGCGGGGTGTCCGTAGAACTTGATGAAGTCCAGGAACTGGACCCATCCCCACAAACAGTGGGAGTTGATCCTGAACCTATTGAACCATCTAGTACACCAGTACTTCGAAGGTCCGATCGAATTCGTAGAGAACCCGAAAGGTTCGGCTTCATCCACGAAAATGATCAATTGGATGGTGATCCAAGGACATACGAAGAAGCTATGTCAGACATAGACTCGGGTGCATGGCAGGAAGCCATGCAATCCGAAATGGATTCCATGCATTCCAACAAGGTATGGACCTTGGTTGATCCACCTGAGGGAACTGTCCCTGTAGGCTGTAAGTGGATCTTCAAGCGCAAGCTTGGAATGAATGGAGAAGTTTTGACTCATAAGGCTCGCCTTGTGGCGAAAGGTTATTCTCAAAGGCCTGGTATAGACTATGAGGAAACCTTTTCTCCAGTAGCGATGTCAAAATCCATTCGGATCTTATTAGCCATAGCCGCGTGGTATGACTACGAGATATGGCAAATGGATGTAAAGACCGCCTTTCTCAATGGAGACATTGATAAGGAAATCTTTATGCAACAGCCAAAAGGCTTTACATCTAAAGGAAGTGAGCATAAGGTATGCAAACTTCAAAGGTCAATTTATGGTCTAAAACAGGCATCCCGAACCTGGAACAAACGTTTTGATGAGACAGTCAAAGGGTTTGGCTTCATCAAGAACGTTTATGAGTCATGTGTGTACAAGAAATTCGAAGGGGGTTCAGTACAATTTATTGTGTTGTATGTCGATGACATTCTGTTGATCGGAGACGATATCAGAACGTTAACGCAGACGAAAGCGTGGTTATCCACGCAATTCTCCATGAAAGATATGGGAGACGCATCTTACGTATTGGGAATACGTATCTATAGAGATAGATCGAAGAAGATGTTAGGACTCTCCCAATCTCAGTACATTAACACTATACTGAAACGGTTCAGTATGGAAGAATCCAAGAAGGGATTGCTTCCTATGAGACATGGGATCTCTCTTTCTAAATCTATGAGCCCTACAAATGATGAAGAAAGAAAGAGGATGTCTCTCATACCTTATGCGTCTTCCATAGGCAGCATAATGTATGCGATGTTATGTACTAGACCTGACGTAGCACACGCTCTGAGTGTGACGAGTCGCTACCAGTCAAATCAACACTGGACCGCCGTAAAGGCTATCCTCAAGTACCTGAGAAGGACTAAGGATATGTTCTTGGTCTACGGCGGTAGTGGAGAATTGAAGCTCGAAGGATTCACGGATTCGAGTTTCCAGTCTGACGTGGATGATTATAAATCCAATTCTGGATATATATTTTGCCTCAACGGAGCAGCGGTGAGTTGGAAGAGTTCCAAACAGTCCACCACTGCAGATTCAACCACTGAAGCAGAATATATTGCCGCATCGGATGCAGCAAAGGAAAGTGTTTGGATAAGAAACTTCATCCAAGAGTTGGATGTAGTACCTAGCATTGCAGAACCCATAGTAGTCTTCTGTGACAACAATGGGGCAATCGCTCAAGCAAAGGAGCCGAGATCACACCATCAGTCCAAACACGTGATGAGGAAATACCATGTGATTAGAGAAATCATTGGTAGAGGAGACATTCAAATGGAACGTGTCGACTCAAAAGATAACGTAGCTGATCCACTAACAAAGCCACTATCGCAAAAAGTGTTCGAAGAACATCTTGTGAAGATGGGTCTTAGAAATGTTTGTGATTGGCTTTAGGGCAAGTGGGAGATTGATAGGATAGTGCCCTGCAAGCCAACTCAATAGCTTGTAATAGGACTATTTTATCTTGTATGAATCTTTGATTTATTAATTAATACGCAAAGTTTATTTATTTGATAAGATAAACTAATGGCCAACTTCATCTTTCGCGAACACATTTAAGCGATTGGTTGAAACCCTGAGATCACTCATGACTATGGGACGATTCACTTCAGTATTGAGTGCAATCATGAAACAGTCTCTAAGGTCGTGATCTCAAAAGTGTTCCAAGTCATAGATTCCTGTCGAGACGGGGTATCGAAGGAATCGTCAAGACTTGTAGGATTATGCATGATTCACATGGAGTGAATTTGTGGAGTTTCATGAACAAGACATTTGATGTCAGTGCATATGACTAGGTGGTTCGATAGGGGATCGAACGCATCGAACGATCCGAACAGAGAAACCCATTGTGGAAGTGCGTAAAGCATATCAGTGATGGGATGTTTCTCAGGACTTATAACAGTGTACGATTTAGTCCTTAGACTTGAGGTGCTAGGGCGAATTCGGTATACGGGTGTGCGTGCTTTGATTTAGGAGCCGGTCACGTAGCCTGACCATTGTGCGCCTACATTGGGTACGTACAGTCATATACGCGAATGGTTAGCATCAAGATAGGATCTACCGACTCATTGTAATGAATGAGGGAATTTCCTGTACATTCTTAGATAATACATTCCGAGAAATCCATGGCCATGGTCAGTGACGGATTTGGAAAGGGGTTTCCAAATTTAGCAGTCACACTGGAATTATTATCCAGAATTAGAAAGTACAGAATCGAGATAATTAGAGGTGCTGACTAATTCACACACCCTAGGTCTCGATCGGGAAATTAGTCGTTAGAGGGACCGTATGTACATGGTACTTATAAGAGGTGAGGTTCACTAATATCAATTCACCTGAAGTTGGGCCTCATGGGCTTGTGGCTAGACATCGACCATGAGGTGTGGGTACTCCTGAATTAATGGGAGATTAATTCTGGAGTGGTCAATTAAAGGAGTTTATTGATCGGAGCAATTGATTGAAAATTAATTGCTCGTTAATTAAATCACGAAAGTCGTGGGCCTACGGCCAATTGATGGTGAACCTAGAGGGTCACACACAATACAGTTGGACAGTGACAGTCAATTAAGGAAAGGTTTGATTTAAAGAGTTAAATCAAATAAAAGGATTAAAGAGTTAATTCTGAGAGAGAAATAATTAATTAGATAGTCTAATTAATTAAATATTAATTAAAGAGTTAATTAAAGTGGGAGATAATTAATTAGATTAATTGGGTTAATTTAATTAAAGTGTTTAATTAAATTAATGCAAGACATGGGCCAATTTAATTAATGGCCCAATAGCAAGTCTTGCACACAAAGGGGCTTTGGAGGTGGCTATATAAAGGAGTCTAAGTTGAGACTCAAACCCTAAGCTCGAAATCTAACCTAGCCGCCCCCCTTCACTTGGCCGCCCCCCCCCCCCCCCCCCCCCCCCCTCTCTCCCTCTTGCTCTCTCCTTCACTTAGATCTAGATCTAGATCTAGATCAGCCATTGACAAGAATCCTTCTCTTCCATTTCTAAGCCTAAGAATTGAAGGAGTCATTCAATCCATCTGGTGTGGACTAATCTCTGGAGGCACAACACTTGGGGTGCTCAGTGAACGAGGAAAGAGAAGACCGGAGAAACCACCACCTTGCCTGTGGTGAGGTAAATTCGATTTACCACTTTTAATTTAGTAATTTGTTGCTAAATTGTATTCAACCTTATTCATATGTGCTAATAAATGTTCTTGGGAATTGGTGTATGAAAAATTGAAAAATTTTATATTCCGCAACGTTGTTTTTGACAATCATACCCATAAAAACCCAACATAACACTTGTCTTAAATAAATCTAAACCAATGAGCTTATATGTATTCTTCATTTGAACACAGATTAACACTTGCAATGGGTTTTACTGTGACCAATTCACACCAAATTCAAATAACAAGCCAAAAATGTGGACAGAGAACTGGACTGGATGGTAATATAATATCCGGTTTCTTCTTCACATCTAAGATGGTTTTTCTCAGTATTTTTTAGAGCTAAATGCAAAAATACCCCTTATACTTTGCCTAATTAGCCAAAATCCCTCTTTGTTATTTTTATTAGCAAAACCCCCTGCGTTCTTCATTTATTAGCAAAAAAATTCATTGAATTTTTATTTAATAAATCATAGAGAGGTTATTGTTAACTTTTTAAGTGGGGGATTATTTGCCAATTTTCAAAATAAACAGGGGGTTTATTGTCAATTTTTAAATAAATAGAGGTATTTTTGCATCTTTCGATAGGGGTATAATTGTCGTTTTGGCTTGGGAGGGAATTTCTTGCTAATAAAAATTAGCACATGGAAGGTTTTTGGTAATGAAAATAACAAGAGGGGATTTTTGCTAATTAGACAAAACATAAGGGGTATTTTTTTGCATTTCACTTGATTTTCTTATGTATTCATTTTGTAACTGCATTTATGATGTTCAAAAAATAAAAATCAGGTTCTCTTCATTTGGTGATCCTGTATCCTACAGACCAGTGGCAGACATTGCTTTATCCGTGGCGCGGTTTTACCAGCTTGGTGGAACCTTTCAAAACTATTACATGGTACTACTTCCCATGGTTATTATCAAAGTATTATTTCGTAATGTGTTGAATAAAGAGCTGAGCTAATTGCAAATACATCCCTTGTGCTTTGTCTAACTATAAAAAATTCTCATGTGTTCTTTTTTTATTAGCAAAAAATCTCATCTGAATTTTTTCATAAATCATAGGAATGTTTTTGTCAATTTTTAATTGAACAAGATGTTTATTGTCAATTTTTAAATTTAACAGGGGGGTTATTGATAATTTTTTAGGTTAAGGAGGGTGTTTTTGCATCCTTTGGAGAGGGTATAATTGTCATTTTAACTTGGGATGGGGGTTATTTACTAATAAAAAATAATCACAAGGAGTTTTTTGATAATAAAAATAGCAAACGGATTTTTTTGTTATTAGGCCAGGCATAGGAGATGTTTTTGCATTTTACTCGTTGAATAAACTAGATCACAAGAACTTCTTCTTATATATTATTGCATTTTTAACAGTATCATGGTGGAACTAACTTTGGTCGCACTTCTGGTGGACCTTTCATTACAACAAGCTATGACTATGATGCTCCAATTGATGAGTATGGTAAAGTTAATTTTCCTTTGTTGCATTTAGTAGCCAAATCCCATTAGCAGAAGTTGCTCATATCGGAAAGGTTTTACATGAATTGATAAACCACGCTAAAAACATCGATTATATATATTGTTTGGGTGATTTACGATGGGATCTCTAGAATCTAGTCGTCTTACAATGAATCCTAGAAGTTTCATAAATTACAAGAAGACCCCCTCTATTTAGAATATGTATCAAAACACCCCTTACAGCTTCAACAATATTTACAAAGACACTCCCTGCAACTTTTGAAAATGTTTACAAAAAATCCCCTATTTAAAACCACGAGAGATTTTCTGTAACTATGATAAATGTAAGGTCCGGGTGTGATCCTTGCTGATTATTTTGTGAAGTCTTCTTGATTCAATTTTTGTGTTCTAGGCCTTCTGAGGCAGCCTAAGTGGGGTCATTTAAAAGATGTGCACAGTGCTATTAAGCTATGTGAAGAGGCAATAGTAGCGACTGATCCAAAAACTACTTCTCTTGGTTCAAATTTGGAGGTACAACAACATCCTCCACTACTTATTTGACATATAGACCTTCATTTACATAATATTCAATAATAATTGACTAATTTTTTTAGGAGGGAAATTCACTTTTGATACCAAATATTTATCAACTTTATACTTTTCATGCCAAGCTTTTTCGAAATACAGATTTCATACCATTATTTAGTTTTGCTTCGACCGTTAAGTATTGCACGGCAGTGACAGTTAAGTGTTCAATTTTGCTTCTTCACGGGTATTTGCAATTTGGCAGGTTGGGATTATTTGCAATTCCATCCGCATCATCAACTCTCTCACCTCAGGCCCGCCTCCACCACCTCCCTTTGGCTCAACCACCACAACCCACCCCACCGCCACTTCTCTTTCTCACAATTTACAATCTTCTCTTACCTTTTCTTCATTGACAAGAAAATAACTCAAGAAATTCCCCAGAATCCCAAACCCCTTAACAAGACCCTATCAAACTTGCATTTGCCAATGCCAATATTTTTATGACCAAAGAATTCGGTAACAAAAATCTGAAATCCTTCTTTTATTCAACTTGTGTCTTGCAAACCTTTTCTATATGTGGATATGTAAAATCCCTTTATTGTTTCTTCTTCCTCTTGTATAATTTTATCAATGGATTGTGTTGTAATAATAATTATCCCATGGTAAATTCTAATTCAAACCCATCTCAACTGCATTCAAAATATACATTGTCTTGTGAATAAAATCTGTGCGGCCAAACTAGGTATTCTGGAAGAATTTTTAACATATATTATCAAAACTGAATAATTGTTTGTTTTGGGAAAAAAACGAAAGAAAAAACAGAGAAAATCATTGATTATTGCTCCTGTAGGTTTCCTGGCTGGAATAGGAAAAAAATTCTCTGTTTCTTCTTCTATTTTCGTCTTCCTTTGGAAATCCAACTAATGCGCCCTCATATGAATTGTCACCTACAAACTTGCATCAAAGTTTGATGGGGTCTTGTTCAGGGGTTTGGGAGTTGGGGAATGTTCTGCTTTTGAAGATGAGATATTTGAGTTCTTAAATGTGAAGAAATTGTTGGGTTTCGGAGAGAAATAAAGAGTTATTTTCTTGTTAATGGGGAGAAGGGAGAGAAGATTGGAGATTGTTAATGGGGGAAGGGAAGAGAAGTGGCGGTGGGGTGGGGTGGTTGAGCCAGAGGGAGGTGGTGGAGGCGGGCCGGAGGTGAGAGAGATGATGATGGGGATGGAATTGCAAATAATCCCAACCTGCCAAATTGCAAATACCCCCATGAAGAAGCGAAATTGAACACTTTACAGTCACTTGCGCGGCACGTGAATTTTGCAGTTAAAAAATTAACGGTCGAAGCAAATGTGTCGCACGGTGTTAAATCATGGTATGAAATCTGTTTTTCGGAAAAGCTTGGTATAAAAAGTGTAAAGTTGGTAAAAGTTTGATATCAAAGGTGAATTTTCCTTATTTTTTTAAAGAATATTAACTTTTCAGAATTGTTATTTTATTCTTTTAAAGGGTTATCCTTCATTATAACATAATATCAAGTTTATAAAGATGAATGTTGAAACCTTCATTAGAACATAAAATGATTAAGATGAATGTTTGCTTTTGTATTCTTTTTGAAGCATGCAGATTCTTTTGTATGACGCATCATTGTTACTCAAATTATCTAATTATTTGGCCTAGTAATTATGTCTAGATGAATTTTCTTCTTTTATTTTGTGTGGTGCATGAACTTTAGGTAGGTTTCATAACTAGATCTAATTTCTTTGGACACAGAGATACAGCTTGTAGTTTAGGCTCTATATATTTAGTTCTTGGATTTGAGTGAGTAAAAGGATAGGAAATAATAAAAATGAAACTCATATTCTACTATTTAATTCAAGAAAACTATTGTCGTAGCGTTTATGCAATAAAATCAAAGAACCAGTCTTATTGCTTTTGTTCTTCTCCTTAGGTAGATATTGTTTTTGGAGCCCTTTCATAACCAAGTATTTGAAAAAACAAATTGTATGATTGAAGAATTTTAGACTTGTATTCTCTGTCCAATGTTTAAAGGTCCAATTCCTAGATTGTATCTTTGAATTAAGCCGCTTGCTATTTATCCTTAAAATTTAAATACGAAAATACCCCTTGTGATTTGTCTAATTAGCAAATGTACCCCTATGTTATTTGTATTAGCAAAAAAACCCAGTATTCTTTTTTAATTAGCAAAACACCTCATTTGAAATTGTTTATAAATCATAGGAGGCGTTATTGTCAATTATTTAAGTGAATAGGAGGATTATTGACAGTCTTCAAAGCTAGCAGGGGGATTATTGTCAAATTTTAAGTAAATCCGTGTTTTTGCATCTTTTGGTGGGGTACAATTATCATTTTAGCTTGTAAGTGGGTTAATAAAAATTAGCACAAAGGGGTTTATGGTAATGATAATAATGCATAGATTTTTTAGCTAATTAGACAAACCATAGGGGATATTTTTGCATTTCACCCTTGTTTTTTTTCATTTTCAGGCCACTGTTTATAAAACTGAATCAGGGGGGTTATGTGCTGCTTTTCTGGCAAATATTGGCACAGAATCTGATGTTTCCGTAAACTTCAATGGCCACTCTTATCACTTGCCTGCATGGTCTGTCAGCATCTTACCTGACTGCAAGAATGTTGTACTCAATACTGCAAAAGTAAATTTTTATGTTTTGGTCTATCTGCTTTTCATCTAATTTATGGTTTTGTTGTCTTACAAGGAACCCCATGATGTTTCAGAAATTACAAGGAGACCCCTCTGGTTTAAACTATGTATCAAAACACCCCTTACCGCTTCAACAATTCTTACAAAGACATCCCCTACAACTTCTGAAAATGTTTACAAAAAAACCCCTGTAAGGGGTGTCTTGTAATTTTTGAAATCACAGGGGGTTTTATGTAATTGTGGTCTTCATATTACAGCTATCAGTTACAGATAAATTGCACTCGAACTCCCTAAGGTTTACTGTAATTACAGAAAATTCCTTGTGGTTTCAAAAATTATAAGAACACCCTTATAGAGGGTTTTTATAATCATTTTCAGAAGTTGTAGGTGGTGTCCATGTAAGGATTATTGAAGTTGTAAGGGGTGTTTTGGTACATAATCTAAACTAGAGGGGGTCTTCTTATAATTTCTGAAACGTTAGGGGTACTTATAAGACTACTAAACCTCAAAAGATCCGATCGTAAATCACCCAATAATCTAATTTATGTATACTTGGTATCCAAATGACAGATTAACTCAGTCGCCACCATCTCAAAATTCATTCATCAAACTCCAAAAGAAGATGATGATGGTTTCCTCTCGGATTGGAGTTGGATCAAAGAACCTGTAGGCATATCTAGTGATAGTGCATTCACAAAACTTGGTTTGCTGGAGCAAATAAATACAACTGCTGATCAAAGTGACTATATGTGGTATTCACTAAGGTATAATTAAGGGCTTCTTTCTTGCAATCTGTTTAGACAAGTATATTCCTTTTAATTTTACTTCCTGATTGTTTCAGCATTGAAACAAAAGGAGATGAATCTCAGACAGGGGTACTGCATGTGGATTCTCTTGGTCACACACTTTACGCATTTATTAATGGAGAACTTGCAGGTGATCAAACACAAATATCTTTCTGCTAGATATTTTTATTGAGAGAATTACACTTTTGGTACCCCTCTTTAGGTGAATTTTCATTTTTGGTACACTGTTTTATATGTTAACACATTTGGAATCACGTTTCAACAAATTATGACACATTTGATACCGCCGTTAAAAATCACCGTTAAGTGGTATTGTGGCAGTTAAGTCTTATTGCAAGTTGATGTCATTACTTATGTTGACTGACAATTTCACCCTATAACATTTCAGGCTACCAAAATAGCCCCACATCACCAAATTTAGTGACAGAGTCCACATTGTTGCCAAATTCCAAATTTCAAAATTGACTCGAATAAGACCACGTGCGGACCAATTTGGAGATTTTACTTATTATATTTAAATAACTAATTTAATTTATAAACAATATTAATAAATTATATAATACTTTAACATAAATCTAAAAAAAAACATATTCTTTTCAAATCTAAGATTTATGTAATAGTATTAATCTAATATTTATTAAAACAATAAATTATGAATAATTAGAATTTAAAAAAAAAATCTAAAAAATCCACCCTCCCAACCCCGTAACCACCCCACCCCCCATCCAAATTCCCAGGCCGCCGCCGGCCTGGGACCTTTATTTAAAAAAAAATTCTAATTTATTATTTCGATAAATATTAAATAGATTAATACTATTATATAAATCTTAGATTTGAAAAGAATATTTTTTTTTCAGATTTATATTAATTTATTAATATTGTTTATAAAATTAAATTAATTATGTAAATATTATAAGTAAAATCTCAAAATTGGTCCGCATGTGGTCTTATTCGAGTCAATTTTAAAATTTGGAATTTGGCAACAATGTGGACTCTGTCACTAAATTTGGTGATGTGGGGCTATTTTGGTAGCCTGAAATGTTATGGGGTAAAATTGTCAGTCAGCATAAGAATTGGCATCAACTTTGCAATAAGACTTAATTGACACATCACCACTTAATGTTGATTTTTAACGGTGGTACCAAATGTGTCACATTTTATTAAAACGTGGTACCAAATGTGTTGGACACTTAAAGCGGTGTACTAAAAGTGAAAATTGACCTAAAACGCGGTACCAAAAATGCAATTCTCTCCATTTTTATTTAAACAGATTGATTTAGGGATAATTACCCGAGAGATGTAGTGTAATTACACAGACCATCCTCTAAACTCGGGAAATTACTCAAATTACCTCTGAAGTATTAGATTCATTGCAGTTACCTCCTTATCACGTCAATTTCATCAAAAAAATTATATTCCAAAAATACCCCTAGATGAGATCTCATAAATCACGTCAATTTCATCAAAAAAAAATTATATTCCAAAAATACCCCTAGATAAGATCTCATAAATCACAAACAAGGGTGCGAACCGATTTCTCACTCGTTCTTTCACTGATTTCACTTTTTTTTTTTTCACAAATTTCACCTGTTTTTCCACATCAAATTCTTTTATTAGATGGTACCATATGGGTATTTCTGGAATTTTTTTTTCTGGATGAAATTTAATACCGTCAAGGGGTAAATGTAATGAATCCAATACCTCAGGGTTAGTTTGAGTAATTTCTCAAACAGGGAGGGTAGTTAGTATAATTATACTAAATCTTAGGGATAGTTTGAGTAATTCTCCCTTGTTTAATTCAATTTCACCCCTTTTTTCACCGATTCACCCGTTTTTTCACTTCAAATTATTTCCTTAGATAGTACCAATGTTTTCAGAACCGGACCGGACAGTGAACCCGTGAGCCAACTGGCCACTCGTTTTACTGGTCGAAATGGTCGGACCGCTGGTCGGACCGGATGACGTCATAATGATATAATAAATATATTTAATTTTAAAGTATATATAATTTGCATAAAATTTAAACATTATCCTACAATTGATTAAAAATATATAAAATCTTAGAATATATTTAAATTAAATCACATAATATTTACATAACTTATATCATAATTGTAATATGATACTAATTTGTAAGCTCATATAAATATAATATGACTATATTTCTTTATAAACATTTAAAAGTGTAAGTTAAAAATACAACAAACTAAGAGATTAATAAATTTAAAATATGATTATGTATAAAAGTCTAATATTCAAAATCAAACTTGCATAATATATCGATTTGATTTTCAAAATTTGACACTCTTTATCCTAAAATAATATTGGAAAGAAATATCTTATAGAACAAATTTTAATAAAAAATTATTATTTGAGTATTAATTTTCATTGATAATGTGTAAAATGTTAATTTTAGTTATCATAATCTAATTTATAAACAAATTTGGCTACAGGTTTTCTGTAATTTATAAATTTATTTTGTAGTAGAAATTCAACAAAAATGATGTAGCTCAACTGGTAAGGAAGTTACGTTTCATGCAAGAGGTTAGGTGTTCAAATCCCACCTTCTACAAGAATTTTTAGTTTATTTTTAAAATTAATAAAATTTAAAAAATCGAAAAAAAAAAAAGAAATTCAAAATCGGGTTGAACCGGCCCAAACCGGTTCGCCGGTTCACCGGTTTTGGACCGGTTCAACCCGGTTCAGACTGGTTTTTGAGTCAGCTGGTTTTAGGGGTAAATCGGACCGGACCATCCTCCAGTTCGCGGTCGAACCGGTCGGACCGGCCGGTCCGGTCCGGTTTTAATAACATTGGATAGTACCTAGGAGTATTTTTGGAATTCAATATTTTTTTGATGAAATTAACACCGTAAGGGGGTAAATGTAGTGAATTCAATACCTCAGAGATAGTTTGAGTAATTTCACAAATATGGAGAGTGGTTAGAGTAATTACACTAAACATCCGTAGTAATTTGAGTAATTTTCCCTCGTTTATATGTGGATTTGTATTATGGTTCTTATTAAACTTCTTGTACTTATCCAGAAGACATTAAGGGGTGGTCTTTTAAACAGTTTCAGTTCTGCTCTAATATTGGACTATTTGATTTTCTTACAGGGAGTGGCAAAGGAAGCCATGACAACCCCAAAGTTTCAATAGATGTTAACATAAGCCTCATAGCTGGAAAGAACAAGATTGATCTCTTGAGTTTGACAGTAGGATTACAGGTACATCCACTCTTAAGAAATTTCCTTTTGTAAAAGTGTTAGCATTTCTCTAATACATTAATGCTCTCTATAAATTCAGAACTATGGAGCATACTATGATACAGTAGGTGCAGGAGTTACAGGTCCTGTGCAGTTGAAAGGTTTACAAAATGGTTCTAATGTTGATTTATCATCGCAGCAGTGGACTTATCAGGTTAATGCAAGCATAAAAACCGTGTTATTTTTGTTAGCAAAAACTCCCCCGTGTTATTTTTTTATTGGTAAAATCTCTTATCCATGCTGGAATACATATTTTGCAGTAAAAATAACAATTATACCTTCACAAAAAATAAAAAACGCCAATCTTAATCTAAAAAATTATCGATAATCCCCCTGTTAACTTTGAAAATCGGCAATAACCCCCTATCCACTTAAAACATTAGCAATAACCTCTCTATTGACTTACGAATAAATTTCAAATGCAGTTTTTGCTAATAAAAACGAGAGAATTTCACTTTTGGTACCACAAGTAATCCTACTTTAAGGTTACGGTACCATAACTTTTAAAACATACACATTTGGTACCACATGCTATACTGTCCTCGATACATTTGGTACTTCCGTTAATTTTTGGACGGAAAATTCAATTTCGGACGGAAAGTTGATGGAAAATTTGTATTATTAGTCCTATAGTTATAGAATGCTGCCAAAGTTTGTTTCACATATTTTCTGGTTGATAAATTTACCCCAAAGTTAAAAAGGTTTATAAATTTGATATATTTTATATATTATTATTATTAAATTTCTTAAACTAATAGATTTTATATATATATATATATATATATATATATATACATATATAAACTAAATAATATTTTATATAAAATCTAATAAAATATTTCAAATTTATTAGAATTTTTTAATTTCGAAAAATGATATTTTAAAATAATTAGATTATATATATAATATAAATAAATTAATATTTTATATATAATCTGAAAAATAAATATACTTATTAAATTTTTTAAGTTTTAAAAAAAAACTTTTAAACTGATTATATTTAGGGTTTTTTGTTTTTTTTTTAATTTTTTAATTATAATAAATATAATAATTAAAATTATAATTATTTATATAATTTTAAAAAGATTTTTTTTAGGTTTTATAATAAATATTATTATCTAATTAATTTAAAAGATTTTTTTTCAATTTAAAAAATTTAATAAGTTTAATTGATACTTATTTTTCAGATTTTATATAAAATATTATTTAATGTATATGTTTTATATGTATCAAATTAGTTTAAAAGAATTTTTTTTTCGAAATTTAAAAAATCGAATAAATTTAATTGATATATTATTTTGGATTATATATAAAATATTATTTAGTTTATATATATTATATATAAAATCTAATTAGTGTAAGATAATAATAAATATAATATATAAAATTTATAAATAGGATTTATAATTAATTATATTTGCAATTGGGACTGAAATGCTTCAAACTTGTGAATTGTGGGGTAAATTGTCAAATTTTGCCAACAATCTATAACTATAGAACCAATTCTGTAAATTTTCAATCAATTTTCGGTTTAAAATTGAATTTTCCGTACAAAAATTGATGGAAGTACCAAATGTGTCGAGGGCAGTTAACATGAGGTATCAAATGTGTATGTTTTTAAAATTATTGTACCGTAACTTTAAAGTAGAGTTACTTGTGGTACCAAAAGTGAAATTCTCTCTAATAAAAATTGAACAAAGGAGGATTTTTATTAATTGAAATAACATAGGGGTTTTCTTGCCAATTAGGCAAAGCACATGGGGTATATTTGCATTTAGCTCGGTTAATTATATGTGTTATATTTATATTATATAGTTATACCTTTGATAATTGTAAGACAATACAGATTGGTTTGAGAGAAGAAGAGTTAGACCTGTTTGATGGAAGTTCATCGCTTTGGATATCACAGCCTAATTTGCTTAAGAATCAACCATTGGTATGGTACAAGACAAAGTTTAATGCCCCGAGCGGAAGCAGCCCAGTCGCATTAGATTTTACGGGAATGGGAAAGGGAGAGGCATGGATAAATGGTCAAAGCATTGGACGATATTGGCCAACCAATACAGCTGCTTCAAGTAGTGGTTGCACAAAGGACTCTTGCAATTACAGAGGATCTTATAGCCCAAGCAAATGTCAGACAAATTGTGGAAAGCCATCTCAGAAGCTGTAAGTATTATTGTGCGTGTATTTACGTATTTTTAGTCATTAAATTCTCAAGGAAGAATTACTCAAACTACCTTTGGGTATTAGATTCATTACAGTTACTCCTTACAACGTTAATCTCATATTTAAATTCCAGAAACATGTCTGACACAAACCTCAAAGGTAACAAACCGATTTCACCTGATTTTCCACTTGATTCACCCATTTTTCCACTGGTTTCAACGATTTTTTCATTGATTTAACTCAATTTCACCCTAGTTTTTTTCTCAAGTTTCACCTATTTTTTCACATCAACCTCTTTTCTTAGATGGTACTCGGGGGTATTTCTTGACATTCATTTTTTTAATGAAATTAACACCTTAAAGGATAATTATAATGAATTTGATACCTCATGGGATATTTTAAGTAATTTTCCAAACATAGGGTGGTCCGTATATATAATTGCACTAAAATTTAGGGATAGTTTGGGGGAAAATGCAAGTTACTACCCTGTGTCATGTGAAACTTACATAAAACTACCTTGTGATTTTTTTTTTCACCAAACTTCCTTGTACATTCAAAAATTCTACACAAAATACTCAATCTCCATTAGTTGCTAACACCATTAATTTTTAATTTAATTGCCTAAATTACACTTAAATATATTAAAAGTATAAGGGGTTTTGTGCAAATGTTCAAAAGTACAAGGGAGTTTTGCCCAAACATTCAAAAGTACTAGGGTTTGGCTAAACAAAGTATGCAAAAATAAAAAATCGCTTATTCTTTCCGTGAAACACACGCGCGTTAAAAAATGGACGGAAAGAGACGGATTAGGTGTTTTATGTAGGGTTTTTGAAAGTACAAGGAAGTTTGATGCAACAAAAAATTCACAACATAGTTTGGTACAGATTTTGCATAACACAGGATAGTATTGTGCATTTTCTCCTATAATCTGGGTAATCCTCCCAATTCTTAATTATTGTAATATGTTAAGTCTTGCTTGTATGCGTGCCTGCTGCAGTTATCATGTTCCTCGCTCGTGGCTTCAAGCAAGTGACAATGTCCTCGTGTTATTTGAGGAAATAGGAGGCGATCCAACACGGTTATCTTTTGCCACGAGGGAGACGGGAAGTATATGCTCTCAGATTTCTGAGATTCACCCAATTCCTGTGGCTATGTGGAGTACAACTGAAACACGAAATGAAACAGAGCCAACTCTGTTACTCGATTGCCCTTTACAGAATCAGGTCATATCTGAGATTAAATATGCAAGCTTTGGAACTCCACTTGGGAAATGTGGAAGTTTTAGCCATGGTTTATGCAACAGTGAAAAGGCTCTTTCCATTGTACAAAAGGTGCATAGTCGAAATTCATCTTTCTGATAAGAGTGAAATGCAAAAATACCCCTAAGCTTTCCCTAATTATAAATTTCTTTTTTGTTATTTTTATTATCAAAATAACCCCTTCCAAGTCGAAATGACAATTGGATGCAAAAACACCCCTCTAAACTTACAAAATTATCAAAACCCTCTGTTAACTTTGAAAATTGGCAATAACTCATTTTTACTTAAAAAATTGACAAAAACCTCTTTGTGATTTAAAAAGAATTCTCAAAGGAGTGTTTCTAACAAAATAGATTACAGAGGAGCTTTTGCTAATAAAATAACATGGGTTTTTTATTTTATAGTTACACAAAGCACAAGGGATGTTTTTGCATTTAGTTCTCCTGATAATGGCATTTGATTGGTCATTAATGTTGAATCAAATTAATTTTTACAGGCATGCGTAGGATTAGGAAGCTGCAGTATTGAAGTCTCGGTGAATACGTTTGGCGACCCATGTGAAGGAATTACTAAAAATTTAGCTGTTGAAGCTTTCTGTACAAGACCAAATCTTGGCAAACAACCTATAGTTGGTGAAGTCAAGTGACATAGCCAGTTCTGTTCTTGGTTCACTTTTAGATGATGTTTGTTGTCAATTATAGGTCAAGTATGATACTAATTAAAAAAAAATAGTAAATATAAATCTCTAAATCAATATATTCAAATTATATTTGAGCCTCTTACTGTTAATGTTGGAGACTCTGTATGTTTACTGTCATTTTTGTTTTTTTTTACAAAAGGCCTAAACTAATATTAAGCTAAGTCCCTTCAAAAAACAGCAACACCTCTTTGGGTGGGTGGGGGGGAGGGGATGTTAGGTAGTCCCAAGTATGCCCTTCTCTTTCCATGTAATGGCCAAGTTTGGCAAGCGCATCCGCACAAGCATTGTCACTCCTCTTTGTATGAATAATTTTGCAGTCCCATGGCATCCGAAGCAACCTACACCAATCATCAATAATAGCTCCAAGGGGGGTGAAGAGCAATATCCGCAACCTGAATGAGGTTTTTAACAACTTCCGAGTCTAGTTCCAAGATGATCTTCGGTACACGTCTTTCCCAAGCCACCTTAAGTCCTTCTCTTACAACCAAAAATTCCGCCATAGTAGAGACATCTCCAATTTTTTTTGAAAAGCCAAGGATCCAAGCACCCTCATCACTTCTAATTACTCCTTCCATGGCTGCACTTCTTTTCTCCGTAATGACCAGGGGCGGATATAGAATTTTTGGTCAGGGGGCTAAAATAGTACCCAAAGAAAAAAATTAATCAATCAGTCAAACTTAGATACTACTAGAAAAATGAAAATTACCACCGAAAAAATTCCAACCGAACAAAAACCGGTTGGAATTTCCATGAATTACGACCGAGAAAAAATCAGTTGGAATTTTGTTGTAATAAATTCTGACCTTATTTAAATCGGTAGGGAATTATTTAAATATTTAAATTACTACTAGTCAATATTTTGGAATTAATTATTCCAACCGATTTTAAATCGGTCAGAATTCTTCAATATATGGCCGACAGAAGCTCATTTCTTCCATTGATTCAAGTGTAAAAATTCTTCCATTTCTCTCCTCTTCTTCCTCCTCCACGCACGACCACCACCACCACATCATTTCCGGCTATTCTCTTCATCCTCCGAGCACGGCCACCACCACCACATCACTTTCGGCCACCAAAGGATAAGGCTACCACAACTACCACCGTACGTAGCACCACCACCACCACCACCACCACCACCACCACCACCACCGTAGCACCACCAACACCACCACCGCCGTAGCACCACCATTTTTCTTCTTCATATCAAGATCTAGAGGTATATATATATATATACACTATTTCAACTTGGCATTTTATATATCAAAATCATGTTTTTGTTGTAGATATTACTTATATTTTACCACCATCTTATTTTTGTCAAATTATTGAGTGTGTTTGAAATTAGTAAAAATTTAAATTTTGTTAGTAGAAATTTTTTAGATTTAATTTGTTATATAGTGTGTTTGAAATTAGTAGAAATTGTTAGACTTTGTTAGTATAGTGTGTTTGAAATGAATATAAATTGTTAGATTTTGGTTGTAGAAATTTTTTAGATTTTGTTATTACAGTTTGTTTAAAATTGTAGATTTTGTTATTAATTATAGTGTGTTTGAAATTGTTGAGTGTGCTTGAAAATTGAATTAGGGTATTAATGTGGGGTTGAATTATAATTTAGGGTTTTTAGTGGGAAAATATCGAATTAAATAAAAATAATTTTTTTTTCAAAAGTTCAGACCGATTCAAAATCAGTGGGAATAATTTCGACCGATTTTGAATAGGTGGGAATTATATTCCGACTGAATTAAAATCGGTCGAAATTTCGGTCGAATTTTGAGCCGGTCAGAATTCGATTCCGACTCGGTTTTTTCCAACCGATATTTGCGGTCAAAATTTTGTATTTTCGATCGATTTTTCCCAAAATTGTTGGGAATTTCAGTGTGAATTTTCCTTTTTTCTAGTAGTGAAAGCTTATATTATTCACGAGAAAATATATGACATAATACAAAAATGGGTAGGTGAAGTTTGACAAAAATAACTCCCACGAGATACTTTAATTACATATGATACCCCGTTATAGTCCCAAAAGAACCCAAAATATCTACGTATTTACATTAATAATTGACCACGGCGATTTCTCATTTTTTGAAATCGGTCCATGATAGCATTGTTTGAAATACTACTAAATATTTATCTCTCTATAAAGACTATTAGACTATCATTTAGTCATTGATCGCTCATTCGTTTATGAAGTCAATTTTTTACTATCTTCATAGCCGAAAAAGCTCTCTCCACTGATAGAGTTGCAACGGGTAGAATAAGCGCCAATGTCACAAGTTTGTAAACCAACGAGAATGCGACATGCCTTTATTTGCAACTATCTTCTTAGGAAGATATCTAATCTCTTTCAAGCTAGAAAAATCATCACCTGTACGAATATCCTTTATATAATTTTCAAGTTGATTGGGAAGGGCCGAGAGCTCAAGAAAAGATAAGTCGTTTGGATTGAAGATGTTGGGAGTGGGAGAAGATTTTGGCTTTAATTGTGGCTTGGGTAGAGTTACGTAATATCAGGGTGAGGTAGCATTTGGCTTGGATTAATTGGACTAATTTCTTATTTGGGCTGGGGATTTGCTGTTTGGGCTAATTTTTTTGACCTATTTGTTTTTTTTTTAAACTACAACACTACTAGACTAAAAAAAATAAAAAAATTGAGGGGGGTCTATAGACCCCCTAGCCCCTCTCTCTCCATCCGCCCTTGGTAAGAACGCTTCCATCCGTGTATAATTTAAACCAGCCCTTGTCCGGTTTAGCCCACTTAACTTGTTCCGGAGTCATCTTGATTTTTCTTTGTTTGCCCGACCATGCTTGATCAAAATCCATGACTAATCTTTTGACTGCATACACCACCTCCCTAGAGACATCGCATGAACTGAGTAGGCGTAATAATGAACTCCCTTATGCGTTTCGCCAAAGGCAGTCCCTAAGCGTGTGGGTGATTGTTTCCGCGTGCTCATAGCACCTAGGACAAAAATCCACATCCGTAAGGTTTCGTCTCTTCCTCAAAGCATTAGTAGCAATAGAATCATGAGAACACAACCAAATGAAGTATTGTATTCGATGAGGAGCTTTAATTGCTGACCAAAGCATTTCACTAACTGGCCAAGTAGATACAAATTAAATATTTGTGCCAAAATAACAGATGCCAAGAAGAACAAAAGATCTTGGACACCTTGCATCTCCCGACCAAATCCATCCACATTAGGATTACATGTTAATGGTTGATCAAATTTGATAGATGCATCCTCTTAAACAAGAAGTTCTAGTCTTAAAGCGATAATATTAATCACTTGACGTCCATCCGATGGATTTGTTATGGATATTTCATATCCACTTTTTTCTTTTTGTATGATTTTACTTACTATACCCGCTCTTTTCGTATTATAAACTGTATTGTTATTCTTGCTTCCGTCGGGATATTTTGTGAAGTCAACATATATCGTACTTAGTAACGGGGTCGGGGGAAGAATCGGAAAGGTGATTTCACTATATTTTTTTACAAGGAACAAGCCCTATCACAAGAATATTTTTTTTATTAGGGCGATAGCTCTGAAAAGACAATTTATCTCTTTATTCATCTAAGGAGAAATACGATCGGAAGGAGCTAATTCAAACCCCTCAGGTAAAATAAGAACAACCCCACATTTAGACCCCCTTGCTTACCATTAGCAAGAACTTGTTTAACTTGCTTATCACAAGGAATTCGAACAACTACTTCTAATACGGTATCAGGAAGTACCACATGTGGAACCTCAATATCCACGGCTTATTAGCTAAATGTCAATTGGCGCATACAATACTCCCGGTAGCTTCTCGTGGATTTTCATAACCTTGCTGCACAAAAATGGAATATGCACTTGAAATGGATGTCCGAGTGATGATATATATGATAAGCGATACGGGAATTGATCGAGTAATCTTTCCATTTATCCAAGAATAGGTATTTCAAGTTTGCAGGTCTAATGTAGCCATTGAATGAATTGAGCCAAAATGGCAGCATGGATGAACCTAATTCTTAATTTTTTCAACACCGAATGCTACGTCAGGGAATCATATTGTGAAATGCAAATATACCACCATAGCTTTGCCTATTTATCAAAAAAATATTTTTATTACCAAAAATCCCCTATGTTATTTTTATTACCAAAAACCCTCATGTGCTAATTTTTTTTAGCATAAAACCCATCCCAAAACAAAATAACAATTTTACCCCCTCCAAAGAATGCAAAACAACCATATTCACCTAAAAAAATTACAGTATCCCCCTATTAACTTTGAAAATTTGCAATAATCCCTGTTACACTTAAAAAATTAACAATTACCTCCCTATGATTTTGAAAGAATTTCAAATAGATTATTTTGCTGATAGAAAAAGAATAGGGGGGGGGGGGGGGGGTCGTTGCTAATAAAAATAAGACTGGGGGGTTTATGCCATTTAGACAAAACACAAGGGGTATTTTTGCATTTAGCTCGGGAATCATATATTTTTAGTCTTTCTCCAAGACAGCATTCAAGTTAAGAGAGTCAGTACATATGCACCACAATCAGGAGTTTGAATCAGGACCAAGACTTTTTAATTCAAACTTGATTTAAACTGCATTGTAGTGATGATTATCAAAGGAATAAATATTTT
Source organism: Penstemon newberryi var. newberryi (assembly GCA_030819805.1). Taxonomy (NCBI): domain Eukaryota; kingdom Viridiplantae; phylum Streptophyta; class Magnoliopsida; order Lamiales; family Plantaginaceae; genus Penstemon; species Penstemon newberryi. The sequence goes on along the minus strand of JAUALY010000005.1, from coordinate 20,948,457 downwards.
TCTTAAAAAAGAAAAAGAACCGAAAAATTAGCATTCCATTGCTGTCATATGGTGATCATTGTGCAAATGTTCAGAACAGTTTAATTAACAATAGAAGCTTAACTAATTCCTGTAGTTAAGAAAACTGTAATAATGTTACCTTCATATGTAATAAACTCTTTGTGCATGGGCAAAAAGTTTCTTTTATTCCTCACATATAGTATATTGTAGTACAGGAAAATTTACAGCCCTTATTAACAATTTATGAATCAAACACTTAAAATTAAGCAAGCATTAGCTCACTGAACAAATAAGAATATAATTATCAAATAATCATACCATGGCAACAGAATAAGCATTAGATGGTCTTTGGAATCTACAAACTTTGCATGTAGGTGAATAAAGTGATGGTGTTTGGTACTTATCTTCCCCACCAATCATAGGCATTGGCACTCCTCTCTTCACTGGACTCACATACCCTGGCCTGTATGTCTTTCCTAGAACTCCTTCAACAAAATCGGACAAATCGAAGAACTTAAATTGTGTCTCCATGTGTGCAAAAGCATCATTAGAAGGTAATTGATAGTTATGAATTCTGTTTTCTTCTTCTCCAATTGGAGTCACCCTTATGTCCATTTCCACCAGCCCCGACACCGTCACCCTAACCGTGTTAATGTCGTCAGTTCTCTCGATTACGACTTCTCTTTCTTCACTATTAGTCTTCCATTCAGCCTCTCCATCTGTGGGGACGATAATGGATTCACCATCCCATTTCACATTAAGTGTATCCACATTGTTGTTCCAATGTGTGACTCTCTTAGCTGCTAGGACTAATGTGTGTGTATCAAACATGATTGAGAGAGCTTGAACCCATGTGTAGTCGCGACTCCTTCCTTTTGGTCTACTTCCTATTAAGTGCGCGTTGATTTGGAGATTCTCATCCGAGACAATGGCGAAACTACTTCCTTTAGCTCCATGGAAGTAGAACATAACGCCATCACCGCCCACAAACCTTGGATCGTAACATAAAGAACCATATCCATTGCACTTGGGCCTTCTCCCTGCAGATTTATTTCAAAGTATTTACAAGCTAGTTATATATTAGGGAGAATACTCAAGCTACCCCTGAGGTTTAATGTAATTACACTAACCATAGGAAATTGCACAAACTATCCATGAGGTATTAGATTCATTACAATTACTCATTTACGACGTTAATTTCTGACGACGAATGTCGACATTATCAAAAATACTTTTGTAAAATTGGCGGAAAAAAAAAGTGAAACTTGGTTAAAACGGTGAAAAACGAGTTAAATTGATGGAAAAAATGGGTGATAAGAGGGTGAAGTCGGTGGGGAAACGGATGAAATCGATTTGCTATCCTTAAGGTTTGTAATTTAATTATTAGATAGTACATAGATATATTTCTGCAACTCAAACTTTTTTTTTTATAAAATTAATGTCGTAAGAGGGTAACCGTAATGAATCAAATACCTCTGTGATAGTTCAAGTAATTTTTCAAAAATGGAAGGTGATTAGTGTAATTACACTAAACATCAGGTGTACTTTGAGTAATTCTACCTATATATATTAAACACAAATTAAGGAGATTATTTGTTTAGTTGACTTACACTTGCAAGACACTTCACACTTGCTACTGCAGTCCACAAAGCATCCTTTTTTCTTTTTGTTATTTTTGGGCTTCCTTTCAGGGCATTCAGAAGGACATGTGAGGGTCTTGTAGTGGCACTTTCCCCTAGCTTGGCAGAAAAGCCGTTCCTCTCCGGTGACTGGAACTTTTGACAATGGAGTATAATTTGTTGAAGCAGCATCATTTGCAGGCCTCTTCTGTTTGTTGCCATTGGCTTCACTACTGCTATTTCCGCTGCCATTACCATTGCCATTTCCATTTCCATTTCCATTTCCGTTTCCGTTCCCGTTCCCGTTCCCATTGCCATTTCCGTTGCCGTTACCATTGTTATTGCCATTCCCGTTGCCATTGCTGTTCCCGTTCCCGTTCCCATTGTTGTTGCCGTTCCCGTTCCCATTGTTGTTGTTCCCGTTCCCGTTCCCATTGTTGTTGCCATTCCCGTTGCCATTGTTATTGCCATTCCCATTCCCGTTGTTGTTGTTGCCGTTCCCATTCCCATTGTTGTTGCCGTTCCCGTTGCCATTGTTATTGCCATTCCCATTCCCGTTGTTGTTGTTGCCATTCCCGTTGCCATTGTTATTGCCATTACCATTACCATTACCATTACCATTACCATTGCCATTACCTTGGGCTAGAATTGTATTGACTTCCATTGAAATGAGCAGGATGAGAAGGAAGGCCACTGGAAAGAATAGCCTACTAGCTTCCATTATAAATGATTATGTTTTTTCATGCAAATTTAGATCTTTCTTTTTAGTTTTATGATTTTGTATCACTGCCTTTGGGTCTTTTATAACATATAGGAGAAACTTGGCCGTGGAGTTTGGCTTAATCTTTGTGGGATTGCTTATTTACATGAAAATACAGCTAATAAACAGCCCATTTCACATTCACTAATTGCTTAAATTGCATGCTTCCATAAGAATTTGAGTCTTTGTGAAGTAAATTATTTTGACTTATGGGTTCACACTTTAGGCACATAAGATGCTTTCCTCTTCCTGTAGTAACAACTTTTTTTTTCTTTTTTTTTCTTTTTTTTTATCTGAATAAATCAAAGAAGCTCCAATTTTGACTTTACTTCTATTCTAAAATAAAGTAAAGAAGATAGAAAGTAACATTAAAATTAAGAAGAGATGAGATGGTAAATTAGCTTTAATTCCAGTATATGCACTTTGACAATATAGGATTGTTTATGAGGTAGGCGTTGGCTTAGTTATTTGGCATTTTTTATTAGCTTGGACAATAGGGGTGTTCATTACCCGCCGGACCCGACCTACCCGCTAAATCCGAACCTAACCCTACGGTTTTAATTCTTAAAAAACTTTGTAGCGATTTAAATTTTTTTCCACCCAAAGATTGTGGGTTAGGTAGCGATTTTAGTGGTTAAAAATCGCCTCTAACCCGAAACCGCATCCAATTTTTTTTCTCTTTAACTTGGGCATTCAGCTAAATGGGTTACCTAGTATCCACTTACCCATTACCCAACATTACCACAAAAAGAATATATACGGCTTTATTCACTATTATCCCGTTTCTTTCATCATCACTTAATTTTCAGGGCTAAATGCAAAATACTCACCTGTGTTATGTTAAACCTGCAAGAAATTACTCTGTGAAATTTTAATTGCGCCAAACTTCCTTGTGTTTTTAAAAACCCTGCAAAAAACACCAAATTTATAAAAAAATAGGTTGTTTTGGATCGACATATTTCAAGAAACCTTTTTTAAAATACTTCAAGTTGGTCCCTACAACTTCACGTGATATATTTTTAAAACTATTTCTTGAAATATGTTGATCCAAAACGACCTATTTTTTACAAATTGAGTGTTTTTTTTGCAGGGTTTTTAAAAACACAAAGAAGTTTAGTGCAATAAAAATTTCACATGATAGTTTCTTGCAAGTTTAGCATAACACAGGGGAGTATGTTGCATTTTTCCCTAATTTTCATTACTCATCCATCATCACCCAACAAATTCTTCACCTCAAATTGTCGTCTATTTCCAAAAGGTAAAATCTCTTCTTAAATTTATAACTTTTATTAAGAGAAGAGTAGTAAATATTTAAAACCGGGAGTCAAAAAAATCAAAGGGGATATGTGTGCAAGAAGTCAAGGTCACTTAGCAAATAGTATTTACTGAAACTTTTGCTTGTCAAATTTTTCGATCATGAAGGTAAATGGGTGTGTGAGACTATATATTTGGCTTATGCCACACTGTGTGAAAATGTGAGATAATTCCTCAAAGTGGAAGATAAGGATGTTATGTATTTGATTATACCAAGCGAGAATTAATGGGAAGGTGACATGTAGCAATAATCAATTAAAAGTCATCTATTTCCTCTATTAAGCCCGTAATTCCTCAAATTTATGGCATTGTTTTTGTTCAATCCGTCAACCTCCCGCCAACCCGCTGCACCCGTCGCTCCCCGAACGGGGCGATCTATAAACATAATAATGCAGGTGCGATTTAAAATTTTGACAACTCACATATATCGGATTGGATTGATTTTTTAATAGACTCCTCCTAAACCCAACCGCGTTCACCCCTATCGGACAATCTCAAGAATAACTATACTTCTCAGGCCAGTTTATTGTTTCTTTTGAATAATGGAATTGATTTTGTAAAGCATAGGATGTTTTGTTAATATTTTTTTTTGGGACAAACTAAGTAATTGTTTGTACCCAAAAAATCACCCTCGATTTGTCGAGGAATAATGGCTCGATAACGAGCCAATAAGCAACAATGGGCCGAAAATAACTGGTCCAACCGAAATCAAGAAACGGGTCACAGGCCCAGTATGAATTAAGCTCAATTAAATCAAGACTTGATTTTGGCCAAGTAGGAATTAATGAATTAATTAATTTATGGCCCAAGAGGGATTAATTAATTAATGGGCCAAGTTAATTAATTAGTGAGTGGCCCATTAGCAGAATTGGTAGTTGAATTAAGTTACAATATATGTAACAAAGCCACGTAATAGTTGGCTAGTCAAATACAACCATTCCCTTAAATATCTCAAAGGTAGTTTCATAAGCTAAAAGACTAGAGATTGGCTAGAATTCAAATTCAACTGCCAACTAAGCTGGGAATTGAACGTGGAAGAAAGAACAAGAAGAATAGCAACCGCCAAAGTAGTGGAGGTTGTGGAGATAGTGGAGAACAATCAGCATCAGCCGATCAGATTGGCAGACGGTTATAAATACGGGAAGACAGTCATACACACACACACACAACTCAATCAATCAACCAACTCAGTCTACACTGAAATCGGCTCAACGCCTCTCCGGAAGTCCAGCGCACGCTGCTTCTACCGTCAGTCAGCACTGCCAATTCCTTGACATCAATCGTCAATCCTCAGCAACCAGCAGGACATGGCCGCCTGATGTTCAGCACCGCCGCTCAAAGTAAGCCGCAAAGCTACTTCCGCCGTCAGCGAAGCTGTCTCGAGCGAAACCATTCGATATCAAGCAAAATAGCACGCTGCAACGTCATGTAAGTGCCCACGTAATTACATGGCAACCTCGTCAAGTAGCCATCTGCTTGATGAGTCCGCTGTCAAGTAGCCATCTGCTTGATAGCAATCGGTTGAGTAGCCATCTGCTCGATTGATGCCCTTTCCAGCGGCCACCCGTTGGTTAGGAGCCCGATTGGTAGCCATCTGCCAAGGTTGGGCGACCCATTGATGATGGTTCTCTGTCATCAGTGTTATTTTCTATCAACAAGCTGCACTGTCATATATCATCAGCTCATTTGGTGGGTCTACCTGCCAATCAAGGAGTATTTTTTCAGAACTTAATAGAATCATCAACTCGTTTGGCAAACATATGCCAACATAGGAGACTGTTTATCGTTTTGCATACTTTGTAATGTCTGTAAATCGGGGAACTCATTGTAGGCTAAAACACATGTATTTCTTTCACGTTTAATTAATATATGGAAGTATTTGGCCCGTATCTCTTGATTTTATTAAAGTATGTTTTACGTCAAGTGATTTTCATTGAGGCATGGTCAGTATGTTAGTTATGTCTTTTGAGTCAAGTCGATACAAATTACACTGATTGATTATCAACTCAATCTCTGATCTGTAAATGCATTGATGGGTTGAGTAGGCCATCGATTGGCTATGAAATTTTGGCATTTCAGGAAGGTTATCATAAATTATTTAAGTCCTGCGGCCAGGCAGGCATGGAAAAGAACTAGGGGTAGTGTTTGCCTACTCTGCCATAATCAATTGATTAGAAGTCAGTTTCATCAGGACATCTTACATTGATATCAATATGTCCTTATCAGGACATTTACTTATGTCTTACATCGATATCAACATGTCCAATTTTTAAATCGTTATGTTTGCACGCACAAACATTGGCACGCCCGCACGCATTACACATCATATCGAGCCATTTGCACATCGAGGCAATCGGTGTCAAATTTATAGCAAACAGTAATATTTCAATTTTGACATGTAGATCTGTGTACACGCCGAAATCAATATTTTCAGAATCGGACTGGACAGTGAACCGGTGAGCCGACTAGCCACTGGTTTTACTGGTCGAACCGGTCGGATCGCTGGTCGGACCGAATGACGTCATAAAATTTAAACATTATCCTACAATTGATTTCAAATATACAAAATCTTAGATTATATTTAAATTAAATCATATAAATAATTATCTAACTTATATCATAACGGTAATGTGATACTAATTTGTAAGCTCATATAAATATAATATGATTATATCTCTTTATAAAATTTTAAAAGTGTAAGTTAAAAACACAACAAACTAAGAGATTAATAAATTTTAAAATATGATTATGTATAAAAGTCTAGTATTCAAAATAAAAAACTTGCATAATATATCGATTTGACTTTCAAAATTTGACACTCTTTATCCTAAAAATAATATTGGAAAGAAATATCTTATAGAACAAATTTTAATAAAAAATTATTATCTGAGTATTAATTTTCATTGATAATGTGTAAAATGTTAATTTGAGTTAATTATCATAATCTAATTTATAAATAAATTTAGCTACACGTTTTCTAAAATTTATAAATTTTTATACTAATAGTTCAACAAAAATCATGTAGCTCAAATGGTAAGGAAGTTATGTTTCATGCAAGAGGTTAGCTGTTCAAATTCCACCTTCTACAATAAATTTTAGCTTATTTTTAACATTAAAAAAATTTTTAAAAAAAAGGGAAATTCAGAATCGGGTTGAACCGGTCCAAATCGGTTTACCGATTTTGGACCGGTTCAGTCTGGTTTTTGAGTCAAGCGTTTTTAGGGGGTCAATCGGACCGGATCAACCTCCAGTTCGCGATCGAACCGGGTCCTATCGAACCGGTAGGACCGACCGATCCGGTCCGATTTTAATAACATTGGCCGAAATGCGATAGATTATTCATTTTCTGATTCATGTAATCATAAGGCCAATTAGGGGTCCCACTCTAAAGGCCCCTCAAATTTATAAAGTTTATATTTTTTTACTTAAAATGTATTGTATAATTACAAGTACTCATGAATCTAAATGTGTTTGTTCCCAAATGAACAGATAAGAAAAAAAACAAAAGTACATCATGATCTACAATACACATAATATATCGAACTTTATTCTACATCTCACAAAATGAATTTCAAGTCAAGAATCCATATTCAGAAAATAATTATCAGAGAAATTAACCGTTTTCTACCCAACCTAAAACCTTAAACAAGACATTGAAAAAGGAACTCCAAAATTTCGTGTCTAATTCAAGAATTCAAAGCACAAACATTATGAAAATGCATCAATCACATAATATCTAATAAATCAAATTTTGTTCACATTGTAGGTATGCATAATCCTAGGGTACTCACTCATTTTAAATCACTTTATAATACATAAATTCATTTACCACTACAATCCATCTATTATAGTGGAACACACCAATTCAAATAACTTGAATGTAACCACGGAGACCGAAGCACTACAGAGATACTTATTTACCACTACAATCCACCTAAGCTTAAATTAATTTTGTTCGCGGGGGATTGTTAACCCTTACTTATACTGAAGTTAATAAGCTCTGTATATTTTTCCTTTTAGAATTAGAACCAACCAACCAATTTATTAGATCCGTAATATCAGTGCTCATAGAGTTGCAAATTGGTTGCCAAAGGAGAAATTGATATACCAATCAAATTACGCATTAAAGAGAGTTGTTGATGTCTTTTACATTGGTACTGTATTTTTCGAAAAATATTAATGGAATTAATCTATCTTGCAATAAAGAGATATATACTGTCCAAAAGTTCAAGATATTACAATAAAGAAACAAGCCTAATTCGGCTTCATATTTCCATAAACTGACATTTTTACAGGATGTTTGAATCAATACGGGAGGCCTTGGAGCATATCAATTTATTTGATAATGTCTTCATACTTGAAATATTGACGGAAGAATACTCATGACTCGAAAAAGATCCATCACAATTCACAATCAATATTAAATTATAAGTTTATATTTATAAGGCAGAGTATGAACTATATAAATTCTTAAACCTAGAACATGCTCTAAAAATATAAAATTTTCAGATTTAAAGCATATTTATTCTATATCTATCTATATACATATAAAAGTAAGAGTTAGTCAGAAAGAATTTCTTGAATTTTTTGTGCAGACTAATACACTCTTACTAAAATTGTACTATAATATATAATATAAATGATAAAATAGGAAAAAACTTGAAGAAATATACTTCTACATAAACACTAATACTTTGAAAAATAAAACGTCAATATTTATCTAAAGTTATCATCAAAAGAAAAAGAAAAACTATACTTCAATCCAACCTATCTACACTTTCGTCAAGAATAAATTATTAGAGCTCAAAGGAATTTTGATATTTAATCAAAGGATTTCTTCTTAATTAAAGATCTTTAATTAAAAATATATATATACTTTAATTAGAAGAATTTTTCCCACCGATATGATTTAGTTGTGGTCAAGAAATTTCATCGTTAAGAAGCAGAGGATCAAAATTTAAGCTACACTACATCTAATCATAGTTTTGAAGATTAACCAACAACATTTAAATAGATAATCAATTCGTGTATAATCCACATTGGTATTAAATTAATGGAAAATGATAGAAGAAAAATGAATTAAAGGAAAAAAATATGATGCAATTGATAAAATAACGTTGTAAACAGGCAAAAAAGGGGTAAGATTGAGAGAAAATGAATGATATCGACTAAACATGAGGAAATGTATTTTTTTTTCCGAGGAAAGAAGGGTAATACCAGTACATTGCTTTGGCATTAGGAAAATTGCTCTGGCTATATCAACTGCCTTTATTTTAAGGATATGTATGACTCTTGAATTTTTGTGAGTAAAACAAAAAGAAAAATAGAAATGAGAAAAATTAAGCTCAAGGTTCTAAACTAAATAATTACTACAGTATTTCCTTTTTCACATCCTATCGTGGAGCTTTTGTTCTTCCACTATGCAAGATGTTGACTTTATTAATTTTAATAAAAATATGCCCGCCCCAGGCAAATATTTGTATTATTATGTCCTAACTAATAGAAATCACAAAGTTCCTTCCAGCGGCAAGAGTTCTCACATGGCCAATTTGCTATTTATCAATTCTTAACGTGCAATGTTAATGTAAATTGTACGGGATTATTACATTTTTGGTGCTATAACTATAGCTCACTGGCGTTTCTACCCCGTATCTTTTCGGACTGGCACATTTAGTGCCACAACTTAAAAAATGGAGGCAATTTTGGTGTCAATTAAGGCCCAATTCCAAAATTGGCCCGAAATCCCCCTTGTGCCGGCCAATTTTTATGTCACATGGCTCACATATGAGGATTTCGGGCCAATTTTGAAATTGGGCATCAATTGACATCAAAATTGCCATTGATGTTGAAGTTGTGACACTAAATTTGTCAGACTGAAAAGACACGGGATAGAAAAACCAGCGATCTATAGTTGTGGTATAAAAGTACATTAATCCACTGTATTAATATATATGACCATATTAATGTGTACCAATGTATATGTTGATCCATATAATCATATTAATAATATGCAAGAAAGAAAAAAAATTTTAGAACATTTAAATGAAAGAAAAATATTTTATGAATCACTGAATTATAAAGACACGAATTTCAATTTCAGGAAGAAGTTGATTTAATTTAGTGAATTAGAGCCAAATTAATGTCTACCCTCACTTTTTCTGTGTGTACTTCTTGCTAGGGCGGATTTTTTTTTTATCTACTTAAGTATGAAATGTTGTTGATGTTATTTGTTAAGATTGATTACGCCATTGTTGACAAGGGCGGAACTAGAGAGTTTTGGTTTGGGGGGCGAGATTATTCTAATAACAAACTCGATAAATTTTCTATGTTGTGATAAAATGACAACTAGACGAGAATAAGGTAACGTTGTATTTTTATCCAATAAAATGTGAAAAAATAAATTAGTAAAAAAATTATCATATAGATTAACATAGGAATTATTGCATTTGTGATGCCACAATTATAGCTCGCTGATATTTTTGCCCCGTATTTTTTTGGGGTGACATATTTGGTGCCACAACTTCAACATCGGTGGCAATTTTGGTACCAATTGAGGTCCAATTCCAAAATTGGCCCAAAATTCTCCACGTGCGGGCAACGTAACATGAAAATTGACCTGCACAAGGGGGATTTCAGGCCAATTTTGGAATTTGACCTCAATTGACACAAAAATTGTCACTGATGTTAAAGTTGTGATACCAAATGCGCTAGCCCGAAAAGATACGGGGTAGAAACGTCAACCAACTATAGTTGTAACATAAAAAATGCAATAATCTCTAATTTGTATTGTCACCAAAGATACAAGCATGCTGCATATGTTTATATGATTAGACAAGATGTCATAGCGTAAAAATCACGTCGCACTAACTCAAAAACGCGATTATTTCTCCCAAAAAAATAAAAATAAAAGTCAACGCGCTTTTATATCCCTTTCTCAAGGCAATATTAATTTCAGACATCACACACTCACCTTTTAGGATTTGATGAACATTAAAAGAGCTGTCCAAAGTCAAAACAGCTTTTATTTAGCAGCAGATTGATTCATCTCTACGTCATCTTTTAAGCAAATCAAAATCACAAGCATCTTAATTTGTGAAACAGACACATTAATAGAGTAAAAATGATAGCTTATTACCAAAAGCTAGCTAGCAATATAAGGCCATCTCGGGGTCGAGCGGGCGGGGGGGGGGGGGGGGGGGGGGGGGGGGGGGCGCTGCGGGGTGGAGGGATTACCCTTCTCCAGTGGACGGGGCTCGAGGGCGGGGTGGGCTGCGGGGCGAGAATGGACCGGGGCCGGGGCTCCGCGGAGCCCTGGCCGCGGCTCGTTCCCGCGTGGGAAAAATGAAGAAGAAGACGGGCGCGTGAGATACACGCGCCCCTCGTTAAGTCAGGGGACTCCACTTGGCGTCCCCTGATTGGTTTTTTTTTTTTTTAATTTCTTTATTAAAAATAGTTTATTTAATATTTTTAAATAGGAAAAAATAAATTATTTAAATAAATAAATATAAAATTAAATTTCCCTCCTAAATTAAATTAAATTTGTAGAATTGAATTATTTAATAAAATTTGTTAGTATATTTATTGTATATTTACTAGTATTTAATAAATATACGTAGTCACCAATTTTTAATTGAATTATTTAATATAATAAAATTTATTTTTTTTAAAATTAAAATCATTAATAATTTATTAGAATTGTAATTAAATTTATGGGAAATTTACATAGACACCCCCTGGCTATTACCCTAATTACAAGAACTTACCCTCTTATTTCAAATATTACAAAGACACCCCCTCGAGGGGTGTATTGGTAATATATTTTAGGGGGTGTATTGGTAATATATTTTATGTTACAGGGGGTGTCCTTGTAATATAGCTTTCGGTCGAGGGGGTGTCATTGTAATTTGAAACAAGAGGGTAAGTTCCTGTAATTAGGGTAATAGACAGGGGGTGTCTATGTAAATTTCCCTAAATTTATTTATGGACAAATCATTAATAAATAAATTCAACATTTTAATTTAATATCTTTTATTGTAATTAAAAATTTAATCATTTAACTACAATAATGGTAGTGGCTATATATTTTTAAACTATCGAATTAGTTAGAAATAAAATTAAACACTTATACAAATAATTTAGATTAATACTTAAATAATAAAATAATTATTAGTATTATTAATATTAATATTAAAAACAAAATTAAAACTAGAATTATAGGTGAGAGTGGGCAAAGGAAGAAAATTGAATTAATTCCATTCCGGAGCCCTTCCATTGGAGACGACCAGACATGGCTCGGGGCAGGGGCAGGGGCAGCCCCGGGGCTCCGGAGCCCCGAGGCCCCCCCCCCCCCACCATTGGAGATGGCCTAATATGGCTAGATATTGCCAGGATAAAAATTGTTAATATCAGAATAGAAATTCTATATTTCCAAAAAAGCCCATAACATTTCTCTCTCATTTTAATTATATTTCATTTCTCTCTCTACTTTACTAATCATTAATTAATATACCTTTTTTTTAATAAATTTTCTTCCTCTTTCTTCTGTTTGTTCTTCTTCGTTCAAATCTCCTTCATCTCTCCACCTTCTTCTTCTTTGCTATGTTCAAATTCTCCATCATCTCTCAACGGGAAAAAGTGTCACAATTTGTAACCAAAAATAAATAAATAAAACACTTGAAAATTATTGAATTGTTTAGAGCTAGCAGATTTTTCATGAAAGAAATACACTTTTTCTAACCCAAGAAAATATTGAATCTCTTATCTAGATTTAATTTTTCATGTTTTTGAAGTCCCATTTTATATTATCATCTTTTTTCGTTTGGAGTAGATCTAAATTCATTAACGGTGAATTCAAATTCACTATTGTTTGTACCCAAAAAATCACCCTCGATAAATCGAGGAGGGATAGTGTGATGATGGGCCGAACCCAGTAAGTGGAGCCAAGTGAATTGGATCAGGATCGGACCCACTCTGATCCGGAAGTCAATCCGACCGAAATTAAACGGGTCACGAGCCCAATTAGAGATACGGCCCAATTTTGTAATTAATTAGTTTGGCTAAGTGTGAATTAATTAATGGATAAGGTAATTAATTTATGGGCCAAGGTTGATTAATTAAACCAAACAATGATTAAGAACAAAGAGGCCCAATGAACCTAAGGGATTATTTTGGCTATAATGGGCTAATTAAATTGATTAAGCCAATTAGTTATTGATCGGGCCAAAGATTAGTGATTGGCCCATATAATAATTAAGGCCAATAAACCAAATAATTAATTGGATAATTAATTGCAATTAGGAAATAAGAGCAATGGCCCAAGCATTAGGCCAGCCGATCCAATATGGCCCATGACCCAGCCGATGAAATGGCCCAGTAGTGAAAGGGTTGTTTAATTGATTATTTAGATAATTAATTAAAGTTGGAGATAGTTATAAAAGCCACACAATTAGCTGGCTATTCAAATTGAACACAACTAATTCCCTAGAATCTCTCAAAGTGGTTACACTAATTGGTAGAACACGTTTTGAAGCTGTTCACAACTGCCGAAATCATATCTGAAAATTGAACAAGAGAGAAGAAGAAAAAAGCAACCGCCAAGTAGTGGAGAAAGTGGAGGTTGTGGAAGCAGTGGAGAAAGTGGAGGACAAACAGCATCAGCCGATCAGTTTCTGGCAAACAACTATAAATACAGAGGGACTGCCATACACACGGGGAGAACACAACTCAATCAATCAATCAACTCAGTCTACACTGAAATCGGCTCAACGCCTCTCCGGAAGTCCAGCATCCGCTGCTTCTGTCAGTCAGTCAGCACTGCCAATTCCTTGACATCAATCGTCAATCCTCAGCAACCAGCAGGACATGGCCGCCTGAAGTCTAGCACCGCCGCTCAAAGTAAGCCGCACAGCTGCTTCCGCCGTCAGCGAAGCTGTCTCGAGCGAAACCATTCGATATCAAGCAAAATAGCACGCTGCAACGTCATGTAAGTGCCCACGTAATTACATGGCAACCTCGTCAAGTAGCCATCTGCTTGATGAGTCCGCTGTCAAGTAGCCATCTGCTTGATAGCAATCGGTTGAGTAGCCATCTGCTCAATTGATGCCCTTTCCAGCGGCCACCCGTTGGTCAGGAGCCCGATTGGTAGCCATCTGCCAAGGTTGGGCGATCCGCTGATGGTGGTTACTCGCCGTCAGTGTTACTTTCTGTCAACAAGCTTGCACTGTTTTACACATCAACTCATTTGGTGGGTTTTCCTGCCAATCAAGGAGTAATTTTCAAGACTTGAAAGAATCATCAACTCGTTTGGCAAACATATGCCAACATAGGAGACTGTTTATCGTTTTGCATGCTTTGTAATGTTTGTAAGTCGGGGAACTCATTGTAGGCTAAGACTCATATGTTTCGTTTACAATTCAATTAATAGAAGTATTTGGCCCATATCTCTTGATTTTATTAAAGCATGTTTTACGTCAAATGATTTTCATTGAGGCATGATCAATATGTTAGTCAAGCTGATATAAATTAAACTGATTGATTATCAACTCAATTTGCTGATTTGTAAATGCATTGATGTATTGAGTAAGCCATCGATTGGCTGTAAAACTTTGGCATTTCAGGAAGGTTATCATAAATTATTTAAGTCCTGCGGCCAGGCAGGCATGGAAAAGAACTAGGGGTAGTGTTTGCCTACTCTGCCATAATCAATTGATTAGAAGTCAGTTTCATCAGGACATCTTACATTGATATCAATATGTCCTTATCAGGACATTTACTTATGTCTTACATCGATATCAACATGTCCAATTTTTAAATCGTTATGTTTGCACGCACAAACATTGGCACGCCCGCACGCATTACACATCATATCGAGCCATTTGCACATCGAGGCAATCTGTGTCAAATTTACAGCAAACAATATTTTGGCACGCCCAGTGGGACTTGATAATCTTTTTGCCAAAAAATTAATCAGTTGATGCTAATCGATTGATCTTTGCTGTTGTCAGATGATACCACAGATAACGCGAAAGACTCGATCTAGCTTGACGAGGACACGCTCTGATCTAACGCACTCTCTGGAAAATCTATCCACCGTCCCGCTAACTATGGAAGGGACCGACAAGATAGAGGAACTGACAACGGAGGTCCACAACTTCACTAAAGACCTTGAGGCCAAACAGATAGAATGGTCAAATGTTGTCAGTAAGTTCGAGAACATGCTAGGCTCGGCCACTGCAGCCAGTCAGGCCAATACCGAAGCCAGCAATATTGTGAATACTTCCCTGATGCATCTGGATTAAAAAATGTCTATGCTTGCTGAGAGCATCAACACCCTTGCCAACGGGATACAATCGCAGGCCTGGACAGGGCCGCCCAAAAGCTCTGTTGACAAAGGCAAGGGACCAGCGATACATATCGGGGGAAGTGGATCAAGGGATGAAACGCCCTACAAACAGGGCAACGGACAAACTAATGTCCTTGACAAGAAAGGAAGTACCTCCAAGACCAGGTATCAACGCCCAGACTCGGGGGGCAGGTCGGAAGAGGAACGATCGGAGGCCATGGGATATGGCCCAGAGGGACATCAGGCCATCTCATCGGCCTATGATAGAACAAATCGAGCCATGGAAGGTCAGGACGACCTGTTGACGATGAATCAGGCTCAAGAAATGTTTGTGAGGAGACAAGGGAATAGGGCATCAAGGTATAATAAGCCTCATCCAGAATACATTGATCAGGTGCCATTCCCAATGAACTACAGGGCACCCAACTTCACTCTGTTTTCAGGAGAAGGGTCTCAATCTGCCACCGAGCATCTGGCTCGATTCTCTCTGGAATGTGGCAACTTGAGCAATGAACTGAAGTTAAAATTGTTTCCAAACTCACTTACCGGTATGGCGTTCCACTGGTACGCCAACCTGAAACCAGGATCGGTCCTTGACTGGCCATCCATGGAAAAGGTATTTGTGATGAATCACTATCAAGCCCCGCTTGAAGTCTCTGTCATCGAGCTATCCAACATGAAGCAGCTGACAGGGCAGACAGTAGAGGAATACATGAAAGCGTTCATCAGGGCCAGAGGCTTCTGTGCCATACCTCTGCCAGAAAAAGAATGTATCAAGATTGCCATCCATGGCATGCATTTTGAATTAAGGAAAATCATGATGGCCCAATATCATGAAGACTTGTTTGAACTGACCGATCATGCGGTCCGATATGAAAGGGTCCTAAGGGATGAAAACAGGCGACAGCCCAGAGGAAACTACCACCAAGTAGGAATGGCTGACTCCAGCGAGGAGCCGTTAAACAGGTCGATGGAGCAGCCAGGTATTGAAATCGGGTTAGCTGAAGTGGTCTGTCCAAAGAACACTGTCTGTCAGGCTCTTGCAAAACCAAAAGAGCCTCAACCAGCTATCAAGGTGCCAAATAACTTGGTAAGGAGAGATACTGAATATAAAACAGACCGCGAGAGACGCTACTCGTTTGACGTCTCCAAGACTGAGGCCATCTTTGATCAACTGTTGGCCGACAAGATCCTCAGGCTAAAAGGGGATCATGTGATACCATCGCCAATGAAAATTGCAGGTAAGACTTATTGCAAATATCACGACGTATGGACTCACTCTACGAATGAATGTCTCGTTTTCAGGTGGATGGTACAAGATCACCTTGATAAGGGCATTTTGAGATTTGCCCCAGATTGGAAAATTACTAAGCCGATGACGGTTGACACTAACCCCTTCCAACAGAACGAGGTGGGGATAAACATGGTAGGGGTTACAAATACGACAGGGGAGCATTATGCAGAAGGGGATCCACATAACTTACCCTCTTCGATGAGTATGCAAATGGGATTATGTGCCAGATGCCATGCTGACTTGGCAACAGTACCATTGTTTGTGAATCCAAACATATATGGCCAGTACATGCCTTGGCCAAACACTACACAAGGAGCGTATCCTTATCAAGTGATGCCACAGCCACAACATCAAGTTATGCCACAGTATCAAGTGATGGCACCATCTCCAGTGCCAGCACCTTTGCCAGTGCAGGCAACTCCACCAACAGTGGAACCACGTAGAGATCAGGCCATACCTAAAATGCCTCGACAGTCGCAGGAGGGCACTAGCCGTAGCAACAGGATCAGGGAAAGATCACCTGACAGATCACCGGTGAGGCAGGTCAGATCGACCACCTACCACAGAGACAGGACCGATGGGCCGTCGATCAAAACAACATCGCCTGGTCAATATAGGCCGCGAACTGTCCATACCTAGGTAACTAAATTCGCGGCTTTAGGCCTGACGCGCGCACTCGATTCGCGAATTGAGCGCGAAAACGGAATTCGAGGCAAAATTCGCGCACTCTTAAATGCTAGTTCGCGCTCTGAATGGTAGTGAGTTCGCGCACCTCCCAAATTTCCCACACAACACCTGTAAGAGCTTGACATGTGTCCACTCAAAAGTTGCAATGCAACTCTATTTCCTAGGATAATTCTTCAAATAGGCTGTAATAATTTACTGATAGGACTTGACGGCCCAGCCCATGCATTGATGGGCATTGGGAACTCCTCCAATGATGACATAAGTCATCATGATTTATTGGTAAATATCAATTTTACCATGAGATGTAAGATATAGGAAAAGTGTAGAACTATGATTCACTTAAATAAAATATACTATCACTTGTATTGGGGTATATCAAAAATTGTACTGTTAAACTATGAACAATTTTTATAAATTGTGATCTATATAAATTATAAGTAAAATATTTATCCATTGTTACAATTTTTTTTTAGTAAAAATGAGTGATACATTTTTTTTAATAGTTCTTACTTCTATTTCTTTTAAATTATTATATTACATTTTAATTATTATAATATTATTTTAAAGACGCTTTATAGGCGCTCTCATAGTTCAAATTTTCAATGTATCGCGCTCTCACGCACACGCTCCCGCACACGCACACGCTCACGCTCCACGACTTAGTTACCTAGGTCCATACCCCCGCAAATACTCGAGTAGGGAGATGGGTACCCGTGAGGCATCCGAAATTCCCTGGGAATCAAAGGGTCGATCAGATGACCAGAACGCAATATCGGCGTTACTTGCGCCAGAGGAAAGAAATCGAGACAGCCAAAGGGAAAGCCCCGATGAAACAGCGAACGGCAAAGCCACGTGATATAGAAATGAAGCCTAGACAAGAGGCTAAAGAGGCCGAGGAGGCCGAACATGGAGTTGTTTCCCTGTGGCGGTCACCAGGGAAAGCCAAATATGGCACAATTGATTTAGAGAAGGAATTAGAAGAAGACGAAAATGATCTTAGGGAGAAATTTGCCAAAATCTATGGCAAGAACGATGGTAAGAAAGACGAGGCCGAATCTGGCCAAGCAATCGAGGAAAAAGCAGTCGACGAGAAAACAAAAGAGGACGAAGGTAGTGGAACCAGCCAGCCGTCAGCCGGTTCGACAGTGATGCAGTGTAATGCAGTAAGTTCTGAACTCGTCGATGTCATCGACAAGGAGCTGGAATACTTCACTGATGGAGTTTGGGACGAAGGAATGCCAGTTGTTCAAATGGCAGAGGACTTGGAAATGATATCGGTCGATGACAGGAAGGAGACCGATTGGGACAAGAAGGTAGAAAATATTTTCCAGAAACCACCTTCATTCATGGCCAGACACATCAGGCCATTATATATATCTGGACATATCGACGGGAAGCCCATCGACAGAATGCTGGTCGATAACGGGACAGCCGTCAATGTAATGCCAGCATCTACTATGTACAAACTAGGCAAGGTCAGTGAGGACTTGATGGAAACAAGGGTGATCGTTAGCAACTTTACTGGAGGAAAGGCTGATACGTTAGGAATTTTACCTGTCGAGGTAAAGATTGGAAAGACTAGCCTAAATATTGCTTTCTTCGTGGTAGATGCTGCCACATCTTACAATGCGTTGTTGGGGAGAGACTGGATTCATTCTGCTTTATGTGTGCTGTCTTCTCTTCATCAATGTTTACTGATCTGGGGAGATGCTGCTGAACCAGAGATCATAATGGCCGATAACAGGCCATTTACTGCAAAAATCAATGCCGTCGAGGCGGCATACTATCGGGAAGATGTGGGACCTTATCGATTTGTCGGACAGGACAAATATGGACGACCTATGGAAGTCACATCGAGCAAAAAACTGACTCAGCTCGAAATGACTTGTCTCACCAAAGAACTAAGCCGGCCCTGCAATGTCAAGGAAGAGGGGCCGCAAGAAGAAAACAGTCAGTCCTTATGAATTACACTGATGAAAAGGAATCATCGGCCGATAAGGCCGAAAGAATTGAAATTGATGAGATCGTTATCATCGGCCCAGAACAGGAAGCATGTGCCGATCTGATTCAAAAGTTTCGGGCCTATGTGGCCGAATGTTATACAGGCGATCTTATCTTCGAGGAAGAAACGCCAATATCAGATGGCGGCGAAATTCAGTTAGAAGAATTGGGGACGGCGCCAGCCAAGCTTGATGACATAAAAATCCAAGTGCAAGATCCTGTCATCGAAATTGAGTTAGGCACCGAAGAGGATCATAGGCCAACGTACATCAGCGCATTGCTGGATGATGGCCAGAAAGAACGATTGATTCAAGTATTGAAAGAATACAATGATTGCTTTGCCTGGAATTACGACGAGATGCCAGGGCTAAGCAGGGAATTGGTTGAACATCGAATTCCAATACTTGAAGGGTACCTACCTCGAAAGCAGCCTCTGAGACGGATGTCAGTAGAAGTCTGTCAGCTGATCAGGGAGGAAATTGAGAAGCTGTTGAAAGCCAGTTTCATCGAGGTAGCTCGATATCCAGAGTGGGTGGCCAATGTGGTACCCGTAATGAAGAAGAACGACAAGATCAGAATATGCATCGATTTCAGAGACCTGAATCTTGCATCTCCTAAGGATGAATATCCGATGCCAATGGCAGACATGCTGATCGATGCTGCCGCTGGCAATATGTTTTTGACTGCCGTCGACGGAAGTGCAGGCTATAATCAGATATTTGTGGCCGTAGACGACGTACCGAAGTTGGCTTTTCAATGCCCAGGAGGAATAGGCACCTTCCAATGGAAAGTGATGCCATTCGGACTTAAAAACGCTGGAGCCACTTATCAACGGGCCATGAACTGCATTTTCAGTGAGTACATCGATGACTTTGTCAAAATTTACATCGATGATATTGTGATCAAATCAGCCAGTTATGAAGAACACTTGACACATTTGGCGAAGTCGTTTGCCACAATGAGAAAACATAAACTGAAACTTAATCCCTTGAAATGTGTTTTTGCAGTTGCATCAGCCAACTTTCTTGGCTTCTTAGTGCATCGCAAGGGGATTGAGGTCGACAAGAACAAGTCCAAGGCTATCCTGACAGCCAAACCTCCATCAACGAAAAAGGAGTTACAACAATTTCTTGGCAAGGTCAACTTCCTAAGGAGGTTCATATCAAACTTGGCTGGAAAAACAAAGGTCTTCTCACCTTTGTTAAAGCTCAAGGACAAAGAGGAATTTTGCTGGCAAGCGATACATGAGCAGGCGTTTCAAGAGATAAAAGACAAACTGACTACGCCGCCTGTAATGATGCCGCCAGTCAAGGGGAAACCCTTGAAATTGTATATATCTGCCACAGAGGACACTGTCGGCGGATTTCTGGCACAAGACGATGAGAACGGATTCGAACGAGCTATATATTACTTGAGCAGGCATCTGGCAGAAACGGAACAGAAGTATACCCCGATAGAAAAGGTATGCCTTGCACTGTTTTTCTCTTGCAAAAAGTTACGTCATTATATGTTGCCTGTTAAAGTGTTAGTGATTTCTAGTATTGATGTTATTAAGTATATGATAGCTAAACCTGTAATGAGAGGAAGGATCGGCCGATGGGCTATCCAACTGATGGAGTATCAATTGCAGTATGTATCGCAGAAAGCAGTCAAAGGCCAAGTATTGGCTGATTTCCTGGTTGACCATCCATGCATTGACATAGATCAAACCGTTCTGAAAGAACTGGACTTGATGACAGTAGAGATCAAGCCGTGGACACTGGCTTTCGATGGGTCAAGAACCGATAGACTGTGTGGGGCAGGTATTGTTTTGATTTCACCATCTAAGGTTAAAACTAAGTTATCGATACAATTTGATTTTGAATGTACCAATAATCAGGCCGAATACGAAGCCTTAATTATTGGACTAGAAATGCTAAGGGAGCTACATGTCAAATCTGTTACCATCGTTGGGGACTCACAGTTAGTTATCAGGCAAATTCAAGGTACATATAAATGCCGAAATCCTGCTCTTGACAAATATTACTTGACGGCAATGTCTTTACTTTCAGAATTTGCTGATGTCACTTGTTATCACATAACGAGGGGACATAATAGTGAGGCCAAAAGTTTGGCCCAATTGGCGACTGGTGTTGATCTTCCTGATAACGTCGATGAATCTCATTACGTCGTCAGGAGACGACACTGTCCATCGTTTATGTATCGGGATAATATTCTAACTGTCCTAAGTGTGTTTCAGGATCCTGATGACTGGAGAGAGCCGATAAAAAAATATCTGGCTAATCCGTCTGATAAAACATCTCGACAGACAAGGCTCAGGGCCGTCAATTATGTCCTGATGGGAGATCAATTGTTCTGAAAAGGCCATGACGGCGTGTTACTGTTATGTGTTGATCAACAGGAAGCCATGAGAATTATGATGGAAGCACATGAAGGAATCTGTGGCGCCTACCAAAACGGACACAAGTTAGCATGGCTGTTGCGCCGATATGGTTATTACTGGCCAAAGATGGTGGGAGATTGCGTTCAATTGGCAAAGGGATGTGAAAAATGCCAACGATTTGGAGTAGTCCAGAGAGTCCCTATCGAGGAGATGAACATGGTAATCAAGCCATGGCCTTTTAGATGTTGGGCCATTGATATAATCGGGGAGATACATCCATCGTCATCCAAACACCATCGATACATCATTGTGGCCACAGATTATTTCACCAAGTGGGTAGAGGCCAAACCACTCAAACAGGCCAATCAAGCCGAAGTAATGAAGTTCATCAAGGACTTAGTCATACACAGGTTTGGCCTGCCACAAACCATTGTCACTGACAGGGGGCTAATGTTTGTTGGTCAGGAGATCAAGGAGTTTGCCAGATCAATGGGTTTTGAATTGGTCCATTCAACACCTTATTATGCACAGGGGAATGGCCAAGCTGAAGCCTCAAATCGAGTCCTCAAGGATATCATTTCAAAGATGATCGAGGAAAACCCAAGAGCATGGCACCTGATGCTGTCAGAGGCATTGTGGGCTTATCGGACCAGCAAGCGAACAAGTACTGGCACTACTCCGTATAAATTGACTTATGGACAAGATGCCGTACTACCGATGGAAATAAATGTCCGATCACTTCGGGTGATGCAACAAAATGAGCTGACACCCGAAGAATACACTGAAAGTATGCTCCAGGAGCTTGATGAACTGGACGAAGTCAGAGTGGCAGCGTTGGATAGAATCGAGGCACAGAGGAGGTTGGTTGCCCGATGCTAAGATAAAAAGATACGCAGGAAACATTTTGATATCGGGGACTTGGTCTGGAGGACAGTCTTGCCACTTCATCAGCGTGAGAAAAAGTATGGCAAATGGAGTGCAACATGGCAGGGGCCATATGAAGTCTCCTCGATAACTCGAGGAGGAGGTTACATACTGAAAAAGCCAAACGGGGATCTTTGCAGAGACCCCATCAATGGAAGATATTTGAAAAAATTCAGACCAACCCTCTGGGAAACAATGTGTCTGGAACATCAGCGAGCATTGGAGTTGGAAATTGAACGGCACCAAGAGCACTTTAGTGCGCCGATACCTTTGTAAATATTAAGTTAGGGTTATTTTTAATCTTGTTTTTATTTCCCTTTCTGTTTTGTTAGATTAAGTTTTTAAAGTAGTTGTTGCATTTACTTCTAAAAATTGTGGCTAAGTACTTCGTTCTTAATTAAGTCTTTATTGTCCCTGATTTTCAAGTTTTTACAAGTTATATTTTTTGTCAAGTTACTTGGGTTGGTTTGATTTTAACTAAGTCTTGTTGACAAGGAAGTTTTGTTCATCCTTGCAAAATTAGTTTTTGGGCTGCAAATCTTTGGTACTTAGTTGGATTGGGTTCCAGTTTTGAAGAAAAACACGCGATAAACCAAGCCAAAATGAAATCTACTAAGGAAAGGAAAATAGTCTGTGGCCATCAGGCCATTACATCTACGAAAACAGGAGATAAGCTAGTCCTTGAAACCAAAATCCTAAAACTAGCTGGCACATTCGCCAATACCAATGGCTCGCAGGCCAGAAAATTAGCATCTACTGAAGGAAATCCTGTGTGAATCGGCCAAGGAACCCCTTGAGGGCCGTCTCTATTCTGGCTTGATCGGCCGCAGCAGCCGCTGCTTGAGCAACTACTTGATCTTCAGCAGCCTTGGCTTCGGAAATCAGGGCGTCGGTGTTAGCAAGCTGATCAGTAATGGACTCAGCTTCTACAGAGGCAGCCGTGATCTTGCTTCGAACGGTCTCCAACTGTCTTTGAAGTTCCTCGATGGCAGCAACCAAATCAGCCTCCGAGCCTTTAAGGTTGGCAAGTGAATCACTAAGGCTGGAACCTTGGACGTAAAGCTCATCAAACTTGGAGAGAAGGGTCCCAAGAGGAGACTCGTAAGAAGCTCTTGCCTTGATGGCCCTATCATTGTCTTTGAATTCACTCCTCATTTGGCTAAACTGTTGCGCAAAATCGGAGTAAAAGGCCACCTTGTCACGTGGGAGTCTGGCAGGGGACAACTTGCTCATCAATTCATCAAGAGATGGTCCCATGTTGATCATCAGGACATCCAATGGCTGACTCTGATAGTTCGACAATAACCCTTTGAGATGAGCAACTTCAGCAGGGGAGAACAGAGCATGGCTCGATGGCTCTGAAGCAGTCGATTGGGATTGAGAGGATGAACTCTGCAGAGAGAAGGCACGAGTGCCAGCAAATCGAGCCAAGGCTTGCATAAGCCTATGGGAGCTATCCATGGCTTGACCTGACGGAGGAGTCTGAAAATCAAAACCCAAAACAGGGTAAGTGCCATGCAAATGGAACAAAGAAGTTAAACAAAGCAATAGTAAAACTAACCACATTCAAAGGAGGAGGAGCAGAAATAGGAGTATCCTTGACGGGAACAGTCTGAGAAGGGACAACAGGTTTAGGCTGCTGGGTGGCCGTTTCCCCTGATCCCTCATCGACAGTGGTGTCAACGGGAGGATTCTCTGGAATGATCCTGGGAGATCGAGGGGTTGGAACCTCCACTCGTTGGAATCTTTCTCCATCATCTTCACTATCAGATGAGCTGACAGCCAATGTCCTGACCTTCTTGCGGGGCGGAGGATCAACTTTGATGGCTCGACGTTTGCCTTTCGAGCTCACCTCCTGACAGAAAAAGAAGAATATTAAGGTAAGTTCAAAAAAGAAAATAAAGTAAGTTAATGGGGACTACCTCCTCGTCAGAACTGCTCACGATTATGGCACTAGTGCCACCTCGTTGATGAAAGAGCCGACGAGAACGTCGGACATACAGAACAAGGGGATCAGTTACCTTGTCAGCAGAAGAGTGAGCTTCAGACTCCTGAATCGACTGAGAAGCAGCGGGGGAAGAGGTTTGTGGACTGACTATCTGAAGAGGAACAGCAAAAGGTATAACAGGCTCCTTGACAGCCTTCTTTTTTCCAGCCTGAGAGGCCGACGGTTTCTTTCCTGCAAAGAAACGAGCATGTTATTATACAACAACGATCAATAAACAAAAACAAAGGAATCTACCTGGTTGATCAAGGGCAATGGTGCCCCCGTCCTTGTATTCACATAAAATATAAATCTTGGACATGGTATGGGGGTCATCAGCGTGGTATCCCGTAAAGGAAACTTGGAAACTAGACTGATGACTACGAGAAATGGTGCCAGTGACAGGGACAGAAGCCGGAGCCACAAACCCAAATGGCTCGACAAAATCAGGGAGCAATGGGAGAGAGGGGCCGAGGGGTTTATAAAATGTATACCAGGGAGGAACTTCACCAGGACCCCCCCGTTTTTTGGCTAACTTAGAATGAGCCAATCTGGCCCTACCTATTCTATCATTCTTCAACAGCTCAAAATTAACGGAGGCTTCCTCAAACACTCTATCCTTATTATAAGGGTCCCAAGTCACATTATAAAACTTTTCAAATCGAGAAATGATAGCCAGGTTACCTTTCTTGGACGCCTTGACAAGGGCAGCAACAGATGGCTCAAGGAACGGGCCGTCACAGGAAATGATTTCAGGGTGATTAGGCACAGTGAACTTGGCTGCAGAAACATGAAAAGTATCGGGACGAGTGAGAACAAAGTAGCTATCCCACCACTTTATGAAATCGGGAGAGCTGGCAGAACTGGGATTGTACATCCTGAAAACGAAAGCATCGCGGGCCGTGCGCCAACACCTCCGCAACTCATCGAAGCTGTCCATATCCTGCAGCTCTACAAAATTGACATTTCTGTCAGTAAGGGACATGCCAAATCGAGGGATCATCTGCACAAGGCCAAATTGTCGAGCCACGTAGTGAGCAGGATAAAAACGAACGGAGCATTTAAGAGGCTTCCGTTCCGTGGCTTCCTTGGCCCCAGTAACCTTTAAACCAGCAGGGACATCCCTTGATGTCAAGAAGCTGGCCCACATTTTCTGATAATCCCTTTGAAGGTCCGCTGACATCGATGGGGAGTAGACCGATAGCATAGGAGAGCAAAAAACCAGGAAATTAGGCTCGGGGCCTTTGACCTTGTTGTAAAATCGGGAGAAGAAGTAATAAAAGTTGAAGGGTTGTAGTGTCTGCCGAGCCACAAAGCTGGCGTATATTTCATTATCAATGGGGGCAGTGGTGAATGCACAAAAATCTGGAAAATAGGCAAATAACCATGCCTGGAGCAACCAGATAGGCCCCTGCAAGAAAACACATCTCGACGCCAAAAAGCCCTCAATGCCCGCACAAAAACTGGAAAAAACAATAGGGCCTAAAGCCACTTTCTCACCCCTAGCAAGGCTAATAGCCATAGCATTGTACTCTTTGGTCACAGACAATGCAGAAGTACAGAATATATATCTCGACAGCCATAACGTAAGAAAGTGGACATGTTCAATATGAGATACCTCGACGGTGTCAGCCAGACTTTTGTATCGGCCAATAATGGGGCCATAACTTAATAAGGTAGCGCCCTTTTCATCGACAGCCGCGGGGAAGTGAAATGCATCATCTCCGGCCGATGGTTGGGGGTCGACATAACACCCAGTGGGCCCGAGGCCACTGATGGCCAAAATATCCAGAAGGGTCGGAGTCATCGGACAGTAAGCAAAGTGAAAGGTGTTGTCGGCTTTGCACCAAAACTGCACCGCTGCTCGAATGAGGGGAAGATTCAAAGATAACCCCACCTTGCAAAATTGAATGGCATCGTAAATTCCACAGAGACGCCAAACGGGGGCGAACGTTTTCTCCACCCTCCGACACCAGACCAACCAGTCCGCGTGAACGACGGAACTAGCCCATGGCCACCCGCGGGTGGTAGATTGAAAAGTAGTGGGGCTTTCGGAGAAAGGCAAAGCTTCTTGAGGGTAAAGGAGAGGATGCTCCGTGGCGGGAGGCACATCGGCGGCCGAGTGGAACGGGCCGATGGTGGTGCCGTATGGAGTCTCTTGAAGGGCTTGGGTGAAGATATGTACATCCCGTCGATCGATTTGTGCACCTGCCATGATTGTTGGAAAGAAAAAGCTTGATTTATGGTGGGTTATGGAGTATTTTGAAGAAGAAGAATCGGCTATGGAGGTTTTGAGAGAGAGAAATCGGGTGTAGGAGAAGGTGAATAGTGAAGATTTGTGTTGGGGTTTTTGTAGTGTTGGTATCTTGAAGAAAGATAAAGTGGGTTTGTTGGGAAGAGTGAATGTGATGGGACTCTTGAGAGATTGGGGACTAGGCAATTGATAGGTTTGGGGTGTTGTAATAGCCGAAAATTTGGAGAGAGAAAAAGAGGGAGTTGACACTTGGCATAGAAATTAATGGATAGGGAAACTCTTGAGATTCCCAATAAAGCCAATGTCTTGAAGAGTTAGCCAATTATGGCTAACTTTAAATACAAATGCATGCTCAATTAATGCCAATCGAGCCATAAAAGGAGGGAAATTCAAAAACTAAGTCTTATCTGATAAAATTTTATCATCAGTTAAAATTTAACAGATACGACTTACGGGGGGCATTGTTTGTACCAAAAAAATCACCCTCGATAAATCGAGGAGGGATAGTGTGATGATGGGCCGAACCCAGTAAGTGGAGCCAAGTGAATTGGATCAGGATCGGACCCACTCTGATCCGGAAGTCAATCCGACCGAAATTAAACGGGTCACGAGCCCAATTAGAGATACGGCCCAATTTTGTAATTAATTAGTTTGGCTAAGTGTGAATTAATTAATGGATAAGGTAATTAATTTACGGGCCAAGGTTGATTAATTAAACCAAACAATGATTAAGAACAAAGAGGCCCAATGAACCTAAGGGATTATTTTGGCTATAATGGGCTAATTAAATTGATTAAGCCAATTAGTTAATTGATCGGGCCAAAGATTAGTGATTGGCCCATATAATAATTAAGGCCAATAAACCAAATAATTAATTGGATAATTAATTGCAATTAGGAAATAAGAGCAATGGCCCAAGCATTAGGCCAGCCGATCCAATATGGCCCATGACCCAGCCGATAAAATCGGCCCAGTAGTGAAAGGGTTGTTTAATTGATTATTTAGATAATTAATTAAAGTTGGAGATAGTTATAAAAGCCACACAATTAGCTGGCTATTCAAATTGAACACAACTAATTCCCTAGAATCTCTCAAAGTGGTTACACTAATTGGTAGAACACGTTTTGAAGCTGTTCACAACTGCCGAAATCATATCTGAAAATTGAAGAAGAGAGAAGAAGAAAAAAGCAACCGCCAAGTAGTGGAGAAAGTGGAGGTTGTGGAAGTAGTGGAGAAAGTGGAGGACAAACAACATCAGCCGATCAGTTTCTGGCAAACAACTATAAATACAGAGGGGCTGCCATACACACGGGGAGAACACAACTCAATCAATCAATCAACTCAGTCTACACTGAAATCGGCTCAACGCCTCTCCGGAAGTCCAGCATCCGCTGCTTCTGTCAGTCAGTCAGCACTGCCAATTCCTTGACATCAATCGTCAATCCTCAGCAACCAGCAGGACATGGCCGCCTGAAGTCTAGCACCGCCGCTCAAAGTAAGCCGCACAGCTGCTTCCGCCGTCAGCGAAGCTGTCTCGAGCGAAACCATTCGATATCAAGCAAAATAGCACGCTGCAACGTCATGTAAGTGCCCACGTAATTACATGGCAACCTCGTCAAGTAGCCATCTGCTTGATGAGTCCGCTGTCAAGTAGCCATCTGCTTGATAGCAATCGGTTGAGTAGCCATCTGCTCAATTGATGCCCTTTCCAGCGGCCACCCGTTGGTCAGGAGCCCGATTGGTAGCCATCTGCCAAGGTTGGGCGATCCGCTGATGGTGGTTACTCGCCGTCAGTGTTACTTTCTGTCAACAAGCTTGCACTGTTTTACACATCAACTCATTTGGTGGGTTTTCCTGCCAATCAAGGAGTAATTTTCAAGACTTGAAAGAATCATCAACTCGTTTGGCAAACATATGCCAACACAGGAGACTGTTTATCGTTTTGCATGCTTTGTAATGTTTGTAAGTCGGGGAACTCATTGTAGGCTAAGACTCATATGTTTCGTTTACAATTCAATTAATAGAAGTATTTGGCCCATATCTCTTGATTTTATTAAAGCATGTTTTACGTCAAATGATTTTCATTGAGGCATGATCAATATGTTAGTCAAGCTGATATAAATTAAACTGATTGATTATCAACTCAATTTGCTGATTTGTAAATGCATTGATGTATTGAGTAAGCCATCGATTGGCTGTAAAACTTTGGCATTTCAGGAAGGTTATCATAAATTATTTAAGTCCTGCGGCCAGGCAGGCATGGAAAAGAACTAGGGGTAGTGTTTGCCTACTCTGCCATAATCAATTGATTAGAAGTCAGTTTCATCAGGACATCTTACATTGATATCAATATGTCCTTATCAGGACATTTACTTATGTCTTACATCGATATCAACATGTCCAATTTTTAAATCGTTATGTTTGCACGCACAAACATTGGCACGCCCGCACGCATTACACATCATATCGAGCCATTTGCACATCGAGGCAATCGGTGTCAAATTTACAGCAAACAACTATAATCTCAAATTAACATCTATTTATGTATCTTTATCTATTTAACCTTTTTTTTCATGGAGGAATTGAAAATCTTACCTTTGGAGAATACTCCATGGTGTATTTTTTACGGATCTACTTTTTGTTAGTTTCAAATCAGTAAACTAATATGAACTTGATCAATGAAGAAAATTGTAGAACAGTAATTGATTGAGAGAGTATGTAAATAAAATACATAAATCTTTATTCAATGTAATTGTTATTTTGTACAAAATAATCAACAGAACACTGCTTAAATAATAAGAAACAACAGGGGTAAACGGTCAACTTACCCTAACAGAAAAACTAATCCTAAGGCGGTGGAAGAAAGTCTAAAAACGTTAATTACAAAAGCGCTAATTATATACAGTAAATTATATACAATAACAAAAAGCCCTAACGGTCTAATAATCAATTGTGATCTTCTCTTCCAATTTCTTCTTCTGATTTCTCTGTTTGTGCTGCCATATTTGAAGCTCTGTTGATTCCCCCCGCAAGATGGCGCGTAAGGCCATCTCCAATGGAGATGGCCGGGGCCGGGGCGGGGTCGGGGTCGGGGGCGGCGGGAGAAGCCATCTCCAACGGAGAAGGGGCCGGGGCGGGGTGGGCAACGGGGCGAGGCTTGGGGCTCCGCGGAGCCCCAGCCCCGCCCCGTTCCCGCGTGGGAATTTTGGTGAAGAAAGAGGGGCGCGTGAGTTCACGCGCCCCTCTTTAAGTTAGGGGACGCCACTTGGCGTCCCCTGATTGGCTCCTTCTTTTTTTTTTTTTAAATTTTAATGATTTTAATGTTTTTAAATAAGTAAAATTAATTATATTAAATAAATATATAATAAAATTAAATTTAACAACTAAATTAAATTAAATTTGTAGAATTTAATTATTTAATATAATTTGTTAGCATATTTATTGTATATTTACTAGTATTTAATAAATATAAGTAGCCACCAATTTTTAATTGAATTATTTAATATAATAAAATTTAATTTTTTTAAAATTAAAATCATTAATAATTTATTAGAATTGTAATTAAATTTACTTATGGACAAATCATTAATAATTAAATTCAACATTTTATTTTAATTTCTTTTATTGTAATTAAAAATTTAATGATTTAATTACAATATTGGTGGTGGCTATATAATTTTAAAAATACCGAATTACTTAAAAATATAATCCTCTTTCTTGTATTTCCTTTCTTGTTTGTTGTACTTCCTTTCTTGTTTGTTGTATTTCCTATTATGTATCAATTTTAATTTTATGATTATTTACTCTCTTAAATTTTAATATTTAAATATAATTAATAATTTAATTATATTAATAAAATAATTATTAGTATTATTAATATTAATATTAAAAACAAAATTAAAAGTAGAATTATAGGTGAGAGTGGGCAAAGGAAAAAAGTGGAATTAATTCCATTTCGGAGCCCTGCCATTGGAGACGACCAGGCAGGGCTCGGGGGGAGGGCAGGGCTGGCTCGGGGCTCCGGAGCCCCGGGGCTGGCCCTCTCCATTGGAGATGGCCTAAAGATTGCGAACGCCCATCTTGAACAAAATCAAAGAAAATTGAGGTTTAGGAAGAGGTTTAATATATCAACAATTTGAGTTTTGGAAGCAATTGGAAGAAGTTTGAGGTGATTTCTGGCTATATGTTCACGAACAAAATGCAGATCAATTTCTATGTGTTTGGTGCGCTCACGAAAGATTGGATTTTGAGCCAGATGTATTGCGGAAGCGTTATCACAATAAACCACTGGAGGTAAGTTTGATTTTACTTGCAAATCTTGTAGTAATTGTGAAAGCCGCAAAATTTCACTCGTAATAGAAGCTAAAGCACGATACTCTGCTTCTGCTGATGACTTAGAAACAGTTGGTTGGCGTTTGGCCTTCCATGATATCAATGAATCCCCCAAAAATATACAAAAGCCTGTTGTGGAACGTCTAGAATCTAAGCAAGATCCCCAGTCCGAGTCACAAAACCCTATCAAGTTAAGATTAGAAGAGCTAGAATAGTATAATCCTTTACCTGGTGTATATTTCAAATACCTGAGTAGATGATGAATAGCAGCTAAATGAGCATTAGTAGGCTTAGCTACAAATTGACTTAACTTATGAACTGCATAAGAAATTTCACGACGAGTAATAGTAAGATAGATTAATCTCCCAATCAGTCTCCTATATGGAGATGGATCAAGAAGTAAGCCATTATCATTAGATTTCAGATTATTCTTCGCGTCCATAGGAATAAGAACATGCTTACTAGCCAAGTACCCTGTATCTTGTAGAATTTGAAGAGCGTACTGTCTTTGAGAGATAATAAGTCCGATTTTGAGTAGGCAGGTTCAATTCCTAGAAAATATTAAAGTCTACCTAGATCTCTCAATTTGAATATCTTAGCAAGTTTAGATTTTATGTCACAAATTAATGGAGTATTAGGTCCAGCTATAAGTATATCATCCACATAAACCAAAATAGCCAAAAAATCAGAACCAGAACCAAAAGTAAAGAGAGAGTAATCTGAACTTGATTGAGTGAAATTCATAGATTGAAGAACCTCAGTAAGCTTATGATTCCACTGTCTACAAGCCTGCTTTAACCCATATATAGATTTATTAAGTTTACAAACTAAGTGTGACGACACACATGAAGAAACAAGGTGAGGAAGAGGAGTGTAACCCTTTGGTAAAGACATATAAATCTCTTCATCAAGGTCACCATTAAGAAATGCACTAGTGATATCAAGTTGATGTAAATCCCAGTTTTGAGCCATTGCCAAAGCTAAGAGAACCCTGATAAAAACCAATTTTGCAACAGGAGAAAATGTGGTAGTGTAATCAACTCCTTCCTGTTGAGTGAAACCTTGTGCCACTAATGTAGCCTTATATCTCTCAATGGTGCCATCTGAATTAGTTTTTACTTTAAAAATCCATTTACAACCAATAGGAACTTTGTTGACTAGTAATGGTTGAATAGACCAAGTTTTAGGATGTTTAATTGCTTGATTATAAGTATGTGGTTCTGAAATACTAGAAATATTTGCTATGAAACTATGATGAGATTGTGATATGGATGAATAATCTAAAACAGAAGCTAAAGGATATCTAGAATTATTAACTGTAGTGAGATTGCAGTGATAGTCTTGGAGATAAGTAGGAGTTTTATGAGTCCTGGATGATTTTCTAATACTAGGAGGAGAAATAATATTTGGTGTAGAAGAATTAGTAGTAGTAATAGTAGGGAAATAAGATTGATCAGAGTAATTAGTAGGAGTAAGAATAGATTCATTCGGAGAAGAAATATGATCAAGTATATAGAAATTCTTGTGAAGATTTAGATTTGAACTTAAATTGTTATCAGTGAACTGATTATAAAATGAAGTATCTTTAAAAGGGAAGATGATTTTACCGAATTTCGTTAGGAAGTAACTTAGGAAAGTAAGGCAAAAACAATAATATGATAAGGGGGTAAATTGATGTGTATATAAATTCCGATCTCAATATAAAGTTTACAGGGTCTGTCCGAGTATTACAGGATGCCGTAGCTACAAGAGAATTACAAATATGAGACCTAATAGCTAGTCCGAGCAGAATGGGGATAAGGCATAGTCCGAGCTGAAGGATCAGAGCCCCCCCCCCCCCCCCCCCAAGGTTATTAATGCAATGGGTATATATAGGTGTGATGTTGGACTAGGTGATCCGCCTGTATGTGAATAAATCTTGGCCCAAAGGCCAGGCCCCTTGTCAGGCCCAAATGATAGCTCGAACGTCTGCTGCTCTGAGAACAACTTGAGGTCGGATTTTTGAGCTGGAGGTCGGATTTGAACTGGAGCTGGAGGTCGGATTTGAACTGGAGCTGGAGGTCGGATTTGTGCTGGAGCTGGAGCTAGGATTTGTGCTGGATCTGGAGCTCGAATTTGTGCTTGAGCTCGGATTTGAGCTGAGGGTCGGATTTGAGCTAAGGGATATTTCCTATTTTGGGAGCTACGAAATATCCCTCATCAGTACTCCCCCACTTCTCGAGCGCAAGTGTAGCTGAAGCTCAGAGAAGTAGATACTGCCTTCGAGGTGAATGGCTACCTTCAACTATTTGATGCTTCGGATATGCCTCATTAAAAACCTAGTCCGGAAAAATCCAGTGGGATAAAAACCTAGCTAGGGAAAAAGAGTGGGCATCTTAGAAGTCCCCAAAATGCCGAACAACTTTTAGTAGTGGGTAGAAATAGTAAATGAGATAACCCTTCGAACTGAGAGTCCCTTCCAGGGTAGTTTACCTCCCATCAACGTGTAAGTGTAGTTGAAGCTTTGAGAAGTAATAATTGTGCTGAGGTGCTGATCGACCTCGAAATCTTGATGCGTCAGATATACCTCATTAAAAACCTTATTCGGAAAAACCCTATGGGATACAAACCGAGTAAGGGAAAAAGAGTATATATCCGTGAGAGACGCTTAATAAAACATGCCGCTTTCGAACTGGAAAGTCACTTCAATTCTCAAGCAGCAATTCAAGCTGCTCTTCTTCAAATTTCTAGTTGAAACTCGAGCTGCTCCACTTCAATTTCGAGCATACTAGTCTGTTTCCGAGCTAAGAGTCATAGCAACGGCTTTCACTCTTAGTCGAGAATTTTGGAGCAGCCCTTTCTTCATTTTTCGAGCAGCATTTCAAGCTACACTCTTCATATTCCGAGCAGCAATTCAAGCTGCTCTTCTTCAAATTTCGAGCAGAAACTCGAGCTGCTCCACTGCAATTTCGAGCATACTAGTCTGTTTCCGAGCTAAGAGTCATAGCAACGGCTTTCACTCTTAGTCGAGACATTTGGAGCAGTTCTTTCTTCATTTTTCGAGCAGCAATTCAAGCTGCTCTTCTTCAAATTTTGAGCTGAAACTCGAGCTGCTCCACTTCAATTTCGAGCATACTAGTCTGTTTCCGAGCTAAGAGTCATAGCAATGGCTTTCACTCTTAGTCGAGACATTTGGAGCAGCTCTTTCTTCATTTTTCGAGCAGCAATTCAAACTGCTCTTCTTAAAATTTCGAGCTGAAACTCGAGCTGCTCCACTTCAATTTCGAGAATACGAGTTATTTCCGAGCTAAGAGCAACGACTTTCACTCTTAGTCGAGACATTTGGAGCAACTCTTTCTTCATTTTCCGAGCAGCAATTCAAGCTACTCTTCTTAAGATTCGAGCTGAAACTCGAGCTGTTCCACTTCAATTTCGAGCATACTAATCTATTTCCGAGCTAAGAGTCATAGCAACGGCTTTCACTTTTAGTCGAGACATTTGGAGCAGCTCTTTCTTCATTTTCCCAGCAGCATTTGAAGCTGCTCTTCTTCCAATTTCGAGCAGAAACTCGAGCTGCTCCACTTCCATTTCGAGCATACTAGTCTGTTTCCGAGCTAAGAGTCATATCGACGTCTTTCACTCTTAGTCGAGACATTTGGAGCAGCTCTTTCTTCATTTTTTCGGGCAGCAATTCAAGCTGCTCTTCTTCAAATTTCGAGCTGATACTCGAGCTGCTCCACTTCCATTTCGAGCGTACTAGTATGTTTCCAAGCTAAGTGTCATAGCAACGGTTTTCACTCTTAGTCGAGACATTTGGAGCAGCTCTTTCTTCATTTTCCGAGTAGCAATTCAAGCTGCTCTTCTTCAAATTTCGAGCTGATACTCGAGCTGCTCCACTTCCATTTCGAGCATACTAGTCTGTTTCCGAGCTAAGAGTCATAGCAACGACTTTCACTCTTAGTCGAGACATTTGGAGCAGCTCTTTCTTCATTTTCCGAGCAGCATTTCAAGCTGCACTTCTTCATTTTCCGAGCAGCAATTCAAGCTGCACTTCTTCATTTTCCGATCAGCAATTCAAGCTGCTCTTCTTCAAATTTCGAGCTGATACTCG
This sequence comes from Penstemon newberryi var. newberryi, assembly GCA_030819805.1. Classification (NCBI taxonomy): domain Eukaryota; kingdom Viridiplantae; phylum Streptophyta; class Magnoliopsida; order Lamiales; family Plantaginaceae; genus Penstemon; species Penstemon newberryi. The sequence continues at coordinate 20,913,474 of JAUALY010000005.1, read as the reverse complement.
AGCTGCTCCACTTCCATTTCGAGCATACTAGTATGTTTTCGAGCTAAGAGTCATAGCAACGGCTTTCACTCTTAGTCGAGACATTTGGAGCAGCTCTTTCTTCATTTTTTCGGGCAGCAATTCAAGCTGCTCTTCTTCAAATTTCGAGCTGATACTCGAGCTGCTCCACTTCCATTTCGAGCATACTAGTATGTTTCCAAGCTAAGTGTCATAGCAACGGTTTTCACTCTTAGTCGAGACATTTGGAGCAGCTCTTTCTTCATTTTCCGAGTAGCAATTCAAGCTGCTCTTCTTCAAATTTCGAGCTGATACTCGAGCTGCTCCACTTCCATTTCGAGCATACTAGTCTGTTTCCGAGCTAAGAGTCATAGCAACGACTTTCACTCTTAGTCGAGACATTTGGAGCAGCTCTTTCTTCATTTTCCGAGCAGTATTTCAAGCTGCACTTCTTCATTTTCCGAGCAGCAATTCAAGCTGCACTTCTTCATTTTTCGATCAGCAATTCAAGCTGCTCTTCTTCAAATTTCGAGCTGATACTCGAGCTGCTCCACTTCCATTTCGAGCATACTAGTATGTTTTCGAGCTAAGAGTCATAGCAACGGCTTTCACTCTTAGTCGAGACATTTGGAGCAGCTCTTTCTTCATTTTCCGAGCAGCATTTCAAGCTGCACTTCTTCATTTTCCGAGCAGCAATTCAAGCTGCTTTTCTTAAAATTTCGAGCCGATACTCGAGCTGCTCCACTTCAATTTCGAGCATACTAGTCTGTTTTCGAGCTAAGAGTCATAGCAACGGCTTTCACTCTTAGTCGAGACATTTGGAGCAGCTTTTTCTTCATTTTCCGAGCAGCATTTCAAGCTGCACTTCTACATTTTCCGAGCAGCAATTCAAGCTGCCCTTCTTCAAATTTCGAGTTGATACTCGAGCTGCTCCACTTTCATTTCGAGCATACTAGTCTGTTTCCGAGCTAAGAGTCATAGCAACGGGTTTCACTCTTAGTCGAGACATTTGGAGCAGCTCTTTCTTCTTTTTTCGAGCAGCATTTCAAGCTGCACTTCTTTATTTTCCGAGCAGCAATTCAAGCTGCACTTCTTCATTTTCCGAGCAGTAATTCAAGCTGCTCTTCTTCAAATTTCGAGCTGATACTCGAGCTGCTCCACTTCAATTTCGAGCATACTAGTCTGTTACCGAGCTAAGAGTCATAGCAACGGCTTTCACTCTTAGTCGAGACATTTGGAGCAGCTCTTTCTTCATTTTCCGAGCAGCATTTCAAGCTGCACTTCTTCATTTTCTGAGCCGCAATTCAAGCTGCACTTCTTCATTTTCCGAGCAGCTATTTAAGCTGCTCTTCTTCAAATTTCGAGCTGATACTCGAGCTGCTCCACTTCAATTTCGAGCATACTAGTTTGTTTCCGAGCTAAGAGTCATAGCAACGGCTTTCACTCTTAGTCGAGACATTTGGAGCAGCTCTTTCTTTATTTTCCGAGCAGCAATTCAAGTTGCACTTCTTCATTTTCCGAGCAGGAATTCAAGCTGCTCTTCTTTAAATTTCGAGCTGCTTTTCTTCAAATTTTGAGCAGCAATTTTGAGCTCCATTTCCATGTGGGGTGTTTTTCCCGATTGTAGGTGTTTCTCCGTGTAGCAGGCATATTTCGATCTAACACTCGACCAGGCCCCACGGTGGACGCCAACTGATTTTACCGAATTTCGTAACCAAGTAACTTAGGAAAGTAAGGCAAAAACATTAATATGATAAGGGGGTAAATTTGATGTGTATATAAATTCCGATCTCAATATAAAGTTTACAGGGTCTGTCCAAGTATTACAGGATGCCGTAGCTACAAGAAAATTACAAATATGAGACCTAATAGCTAGTCTAAGCAGAATGGGGATAAGGCATAGGCCGAGCTGCATAGTCGAGCTGAAGGATCAGAGACCCCCCCCCCCCCCCCCCCAAGGTTATTAATGCAATGGGTATATATAAGTGTGATGTTGGACTAGGTGATCCTCCTGTATGTGAATAAATCCTGGCCCAAAGGCCAGACCCCTTGTCAGGCCCAAATGATAGCTCGAATGTCTGCTGCTCTGAGAACAACTTGAGGTCGGATTTGAACTGGAGCTGGAGTTCGGATTTGAACTGGAGCTGGAGCTCGAATTTGTGCTGGAGCTGGATCTCGGATTTGTGCTTGAGCTCGGATTTGAGCTGAGGGTCGGATTTGAGCTGAGGGATATTTCCTATTTTGGGAGCTACGAAATATCCCTCATCAGAAGATATTTTTATGAAACACAACATTTCTTGAGTGAAATATTGTATGAGTGGCTAAATCCAATAATTTGTATCATTTAATCCCAGGTGAATATCCTAAAAAAACACATTTTTGTGCTCTTGGATCAAATTTGGATTTGTGTTCTTTGATAGTGGAAGCAAAAGCTAAACAACCAAAAGTCTTTAGAAAAGAATAATCAACAGGTTTTTGATAAAGTTTGGTATAAGGATTGAAGTTATCTAATAAAGGAGTAGGTAGTCTATTCATGAGGAAAACAGATGTAAGAATGCTTTCATTCCAATATTGTAATGGTAAATCAGATTGAAACATTAATGACCTAGCTATATTTAATATATGTTGATATTTCCTTTCTACCTTTGCATTTTGTTGTGGGGTCTCTACACAAGAGTATTGATGTATTATACCCATGTCAGAAAATAATTTGATGAAAGTTAACTCTTTAGCATTATCACTTCTGAACTTCTTGATTTTAGAGTTAAATTGAGTATTAATCATGTTAATGAATTTAGGCAAAATATGTTGAACATCAAATTTGAATTGTTACAAAAAAATCCATGTGAATCTAGTAAAATCATCAATAAGAGTTAAAAAATATCTAAACACATTATGTGATGTAACTTTAAAAGGACCCCAAATGTCACAATGAACTAAATCAAAAGAATTAGATGAAACAGTAGTACTTGATTTAAAAGGAAGAGACTTCTGTTTAGCTAAATGACATACTTCACAAACATGTTTATTCAATGTATTTATAGAAGGTAATCCAAGTACAGAATGTAATATGTGAATTCTATCCATGGAAGGATGGCCTAATCTATTATGCAATGTATCTATGCTAATCTTATTACAAGAGACAGAATGAATAGGAGCATTATGATGTAGTATATATAGTCCATCTATTAAGTCACACCTGCCAATCCTCTCCAAAGATGTCATGTCCTGAATGATAAAATGATGTGTTTCAAAGTTGACGCTATAATGAGATGAAGCTAACAGGGCACTAACAAATAGCAAATTAAATTTAAAATGTGGAACATAAAGAACATCATGCAATGTAATATTATTATCTAGAATTACAGTACCTTTAAAGAAAGCAGGAATAACAAAGTTATTGGGTAATGTGACAGTTGTGTTTAATGCAGGGTTGATCTTAATAAAATAATTCATATTATTGCAGATATAGTTAGAAGCCGCTGAATTTAGAATCCAGGAATCTTTAAAATGAGAAGATGAAAGTGTAGGAGTAGATAAGCATGTACCTGACTGAGCATGCACAGTGCAAGTGTTGGAATCAGTATTGCTAGTTGTACTCCCTGAATTTGCTGAAGTGTTATTGATATGGGATGTGAAAAGTTGAGTAAACTGCTCAGGAGACATTGAATGAATGATGTTCTGAAGGGATGGTGAAGATGATTGTGGCTCTGAGGAGATGTTATTTATTCTGGTATTAGGTGGTTTGTACTCAGGAGGGTAACCATGTAGTTTGAAGCATGTGTTGACAGTATGGCCTGGCATCTGACAATGAGTGCAGTATGGCATGTTTGGCCTCTGATATGATGCATGGAATGGTGGTCTGGATGAGGGTCTAAAAGTGTTGTTTTGTGGGGGGAAAGATGGTCTAAATGAAGGTTGATAGGATGTATTTGGAAATGTGGTGGATGATGGTTTTGTGGAAGTGAAAGAAGGTGTTGTTTTAGTGGAAAATGCCATTGTGTTGAGGGTGTCATTATTAGGTGAAAGGGAGTGAACAGCCCTCTGAGTTTCTTCCTGAGAGACCAAAGAGTATGCTTTTGGAACATCTGGTAAATGATCCATTAGAAGCAATTGGCTCCTAGTGTGAGAAAGGGATTCTTGAAGCCTCATTAAGAAAAACATGAGATATTGGTTTTCAAAATACTGATCCAGTTGACCACATGTGCATCTAGGTCTGAAGTTACAAATTTCATCCTATATGATCTTAAGTTTTGAAAAATATGTATTGACAGAGAGTGTTTGTTGTTGTAGATGCATAAGGTCTCTGTGGAGTTGAAACATTATGGGGCCATTTGCTTGTTGAAATCTCTGTCTTAGTTCTTTCCATAAAGCAGTAGCCACTGTATGATATTGTACAGTGTGATTTATTTCTTTAGTCATAGAATTAAGAGTCTAGGTGATAACAATGGTATTATTTCTATCCCAGTAATTTGCAAGAACTGATCATCAGTAGGTCGTGGTAAAGATTCATCAATGAAACTGAGTTTATTCTTGACAGTGAGAGCCCTAATCATGGCTTTAGACCAAGTTTGATAGTTTTTATCATCTATTTTTTCTGATACAAGAATTATCCTTGGTCCATCCACAGGATGTAGGTAAAAGGGACTAGAAGGATCCTCAATTTATGGTCTAGATCTAGATGAAGTGGATGATGTGGTAGTGGAAACAGAATGGGATCCAGCTGATGCCATTAGTGAAGAAAAGAGTATATGTGAAGAGAAAGTTGATAAGAAAGAGAGAAGAAGGAGTTTCTGGAATAAACAGATTGGAGGACAGAAATCTTGAAATAAAGAAAAGAAATTAAAGATGATAATCAAATAATAGACTGAATATATCTTGATTGGGTAGAATAAAAAAATGAAAAAAATTATTCGAAATAGACCTTGAAAGAATAGATGAAAGATTCCGAGATATGGATGGATGAAAAAGTAATGAAATCTGATGAAGAAAGAATGCGCAGAAACCAGAAATTTGATGAAGACAGAGTACGGAATCTGTGGAATGAAGAATTGAATCTAATCTTGGACTGTGGAACTAAGATATGTAGCATAAACTTTTAGTTCTCTATTGATACCACGTAAACTAATATGAACTTGATCAATGAAGAAAATTGTAGAACAGTAATTGATTGAGAGAGTATGTAAATAAAATGCAGAAATTTTTATTGAATGTAATTGTTATTATGTACAAAATAATCAACAGAACACTGGGGGTAAAACGATCAACTTACCCTAACAGAATAACTAATCCTAAGGCGGTGGAAGAAAGTCTAAAAACATTAAATACAAAAGCGCTAATTATATACAGTAAATTATATACAATAACAAAAAGCCCTAACGGTCTAATAATCAATTGTGATCTTCTCTTCCAATTTCTTCTTCTGATTTCTCTGTTTGTGTTGCCATATTTGAAGATAAGTGAAGCTCTGTTGATACAAATCACTCAAACAAGAGTAGAGAATAGAAGATGATATAAATAAAATAGATTTTTTATTGTTTAATTCCGGTTTGGCGAGTGACGGATTGATGTTGGTGAAAGGTTTAAATTGTTGAAGTTCTAATGGTTGGTGTCATGGCGAAGGAGACGATGCAACAACTAATGTTAAAAGGAATTTAAGTACATAAGCTCATTAATTATTGTACTTATTTCTATTACTGTATTTAGAAAAATCTTGGAAACATATTAATTCATAAAATAAAACATTCATTTTGATGATAAGGGCACTTTTAAAAATATATATTTTTTGTTCTGACAGCAACAATTGTTGCTCCGGCAATATCGGCATTGATTTTTTGTGCTATTTTTGATGTTTTTGTGATGATGCTGTTCTTTTTTAAATATATCAAGAAATTACATATATCTCCCTTGAAATTTGGTGAAATTACCTAAATATCTCCTATAGTTTTAAAATTACCAACACCTCCCTCCTATAAGTTTCACTTACAAATACTAATGCCGTTAGTGTAATGAACGAGGTGATGTCATCATCCTAATTTTCCTGAAATACCCATTTACCTTAGTTAATACTCCATTAACTAGTTTTGACCATATATATTTTAGGAGGGATGTATATGTAATTACAACAACTTGATGGGGTGTTGCTATAAATTTGAAAAAAATCTTTAATTCGAGTTATAATTTTTGAATTCATATACACAATTTTTTTTATACTACAATAAAAATAATAATAAGAATGTAATTCCATTTTTGCTTTTCTGATTTTTATAACATCATAAACAAATATTAAATTAAATTTGAATTGAATTTATATATAATAAATTGAATAAAATAAATAATCACATTTATAAATTCTATCTAATAATAATATTAATCATTATTTTTTGAATTTATGTGGGCTGACCCATTTATAAATAAGGTAAACTCATTATAAATTAAGATTAATCCAGTTAGCATTTTCGGTATTAATTTGATCCTTTTGTAAGTTTAGATAGCATACAGGGGGTCATGTAGACATTTTATGCATGTCATCCTATTTTTTAACAAGTTAATGTTCGGAACAGGGGCGGACTTAGACCATATTTTTCGGGGGGCCAATAGGGGCAGAGCTAGATCATCTTAGTTTAGGGACAAAGAATTTTTCTATAGCAAACTCGATATTTTTCGACTTTTTGATAAAATGACCAAAACTAACATAATATAAAACAATCATATAATTTTATTTAACAAAAGGTGAATAAAAGAAGATATACTGACAATTTTCTGTTTAAGAGTATTAGCTAAGTGAATTAATGCTTCAATAAATGGTTCAAAAAATTTAGTAATTGAGAAATAATATAATTTTTTTACGATGTAAATCTATTTTTTTTTGAAAAATAATGTGATAAAAGAATCAAAATCGAACGATTCAAGTTATTTTCAATTATTTATAATGTAGATTTATTATTAAAAACACATATTATAAAGTGATGAAAAAGTTGTTAGATCAATATTACATTTATCATATAAATCCCAATAAGTCATGTGTTAGTGTGCTAGTATTTTAAAAAATCCCACGGCCCACCTGCATAAGTCATGTGTTAGTATTTTAAAAATTAATTTTAATCGAAAAAATAATCTCAGTCCACTGCAAGAATTGAACTCAAATCAAAGAGTTCGTTCAGACCTCTAAACTTGACAAGTGTGATTTCCCCTACTCAAAGAATGAGCAATATATTACACTTACTATTCCACAAGAGTTCATTAACTCTTGGCAAAGAGAGGGTTATTTTCACCTACACTTCGGTGCAGTTCATTTAGTTTTATCCTACCAAGGAAGAAAATGTCTCCCTATCACAGCCAGACTTGCTCTGCTAGATACTCGTTTCATCGGATATGAAAACGCTGTTATCGGCACAGTTTTTACTACACTCAACAATGGAAATGTTGTTCTCACATACTTCCCCAACTTTGCCATGTCATTAAATGATGCAAATCTTTCCTCTGCTCTAAAGGTACAAGTACAAATTACTGGTGCATAACAAGTTGCTTCAGCAATAACAACAACTCTCCATCATCAATTGGTCTATTGTTTACAAGACCATGGACTCGATATTCAGGAATCTGGATCCCCATATGCTCTAATGGTTCTCGCAGAATCCGGATCTAACACACCAACAATAGTTCAAGTTCCCAGGCAAATTCCTCGTAAAGAATTAGAGCTACTTTAGCCTACGGAATGGATCACAAATTACGAGTCTCTTCACCAGACTCATGATCCAATTAAATCCACAACTTATGAGTTCCAGAAGATGCCAGATGATCGAACCAATACTATCTTCAGATTACCACAACAAGAAGAACCTTCTTCTTCAAGAACTATCTTCAAGCAAATGATGATACAAAACTCTGAAGTTGTCTGAAACTGTTGGACCCAAGTGATCAGTTGAGGTCTAGAGAGAGGGGGGGGGGGGGGGGGGGAGAGGGGGGGGGGGTGAATAGACCTCTTTACTTTTTCAAATTTGTCCAACTTTTCTTATCAGCAGAGTAAGCTAATCGAACTGGTGAGACTACTTTGCCGATTCCGCACTTAGCTTAAACAGCGAAGTTGACCACTCGTCTGATTTACTTATCTGTTTCAATTTAAATCAGAGTTTGAAACTTGTATGCAGCGGATTTTTCAAGTGTTTTTCAAACAAGTTATTTTCTTACTTAAAAGATTTTTATCCCCAGTTTTAAACTCCTTTTAAAATCTTTTAGTTTCTTCAAAGTGTTTGTATGCTTTTGAAATACGCAAGTAATCAAACACAAATAATTTTTATAGTGGTTATATAGACAAGAATCTCTTTTAGTCCACTCTTCCAAATCACGAAGATTTTGGGTTATACTAGAAACACTAAGTAATCTAGTACACTCTTCTTGCGCTTTTACAACAAATGATAAAACCACAAGTTCGCTATAGGAGATCACAAAGAAAACCTATACTATGAAGTTATATCACTCACACATATGAATATACACTTCGCAAAATACTCAATGTTTACAGAAATCACTCAGATTTAGTTTTTGCTTTGTTTCTTCAACTCGGCTTTGTCAACAGATGACTCGGCTGATGGTGATCTGTTTATGAGTTTTTGAGACTTAGAAAATTTGCTTGCTTGAATTCTCTCTCAATTGTGTTGTTGTCTCTAACTCTTGAATTCAGATCTATTTATACTCGTGAGTTTGAATTTCCGTCCGTTGAAGTAAGACATATTTTCAGATCTTCCTTGAGCAGTGGTCCTTGTCTCAGAATGGCTTCTGCAACTGTTCACTGTACAGATCTGCTGTACTTTCTGTCATGTCGCATTAAATGCACCTTGCTAATCCGAGGTTTCTCTTCAATCATTTGTCTTTAATATCCTCTTCTTATAGCATTTATTACACCAAGTGCATTTATTACCGTTGTAATAACTTCCTGATCACTTCCACTCTGCTGATCGAATCCACTCTGCTGATTCACATTCTGCTGATTCAAATCGAACTCATCTGATTTGACTCTGCTGAAATCCACCAGTCTGATTCCGTACTGAGCATCGGATCAGTAATCTTCTGGACCAAAATTCAACTCTTCTGATTTTACTTGTCTTCTCAGATTGAATTTCAGTGGCTTGCTAAGCTTCCATTACTTAGCTGATGACTTTTGGAAATCATCAAAACCTCCCTTCACTTCTTCATCTTCATCCAACAATTTCCCCCTTTTTGATGATGACAAAACTTCAGCTAAGTACCTGTAACTAAACTAAAGTTAAGTCTTCACACAAAATTTCTGAGATATAAATTAAGTTGGAATTTGTAATCTTTTATTGATTTAGTACATCAGATTACAAGAAGATTGAAAAGTTACAAAATTTACAAAGTGATAAAGAGAAGTAAATTAGTTTTCTTCTTCTTCATCATCTTCACTTTCTTCACTAAGGAAATTTAGAACTGACTTGGCTTTTTCTAAAAGTTCTTCCTTTTCAGCAGCATCAAGTTTGACCTTAATTTCTTCTATTCTTTTAACTTTTTTGTATGGATCTAGCTATTTTTCAGCGGAATCCTTAGAAGCATCAATCCTTTTGTCTTCCTTTGCCGCATCTTTGGGTTCTTCTTCTTCAGTTTTATCATCAACATTTTCAGCAATCTGTTCAGCTTCATCAACAACCTTAGTATCTTCAGCAGGCTTATTTGTTGCCTCTTCAGAACTTTGAACTACTTCAGTAGCTTCAGCAGTAACATTCTTCCTGTTAGCAGATTCCTCTTCCCCCTTTTTGTCATCATCTGCAGGGTCGAGTTCCTCAACTTGTACAGGAGTGATGTTAACTGCATTGCATAACATTCTAATGTTCTGATCCATAGCATGAAGTTGCATCACTTGATGCTTCTGATTTGCCATCAGTACTGCAACTTGATCATTTAGATAGTCCAGATTATGATGAAGAGTTGTAACCTCTGCACTTATCCGATCAGTTGTCTCACAAAAGCTTTGAACTAAATCTGAACAAGTCTGGAAGCAGCTTCTTCAAATTTTTGCAGCAGCAGCTCCTTGTTCTTTTCCTCCATCTCTTTCATTGCATTTTCAATCAATGTCTTCATGGACTCCATGATTGTTTATTGAACATTGTCAGTTGAGGTGGTAGGAATGGCACTTCCTTCTTTTGCAGGAGTAGCTTCAGCTTTCCAGGTAATATCTAAAGGCTCCTTTTCAGTGATGACTGCAGCCAGTGGAACTAGAGGATCAACAGTGTGTAGTTCCTCAGATGAGACCTTTACTACTTGATTTTAGATCAACACCAACATCTGTAACATGAATAAAATCAACACCATCAGTAGACACGAATATTTTATGATGAATAAAATCTGCAGGTACAAACGGCGAGGTCGTCTGATGTAAGTTGAAAGGTTCTTGGTATTTGCTGATTTCTGAACCAAAAGCAATATGCTGTAAGCTCGGTAGGTTTGGTAGATCACTTGATGTTCCTTGTCCGTATCTTGATCTTTCCACCCATTTGTCCAAGGTTACGCAAAGTGCTATCTTCGTAGCTCTTTCTGCTAAGTCCTCACACCTCTTGGGTCTGTTTGTCATTGATTCTCGCAGAGTCGTGGATTTCTGTACAATGAGCTTCACGTACTTATGTACTTAGTCATGGAAGAAATCATAATCCAAAGCTTGTCGAATGTCATTGGTTTGCAGCCAATTCAGCACCCAACGCTCTTCAGTATTAGCCTCATTCCAGGCTCTGAATTCTTCATTGGTTTTCTTCAATCTGTAGTTCCTCCAGCGATTGTATCTGATCTTTTCTGCTAGGAACATACTCTTTGATTGCAGAAGTGTGTTGTACCTCTCCAATTCTTCCTCAAACCTTGCAAAAATAGCAGGGTCACTTTTCACAATCTCAAGTGCCCTTTTTACTTCTTTCTTTTTCTTCGGTACAGGTTCAGGACGAGGCAAAACAAACTTTGCATCCTTGGGATCACCAATTACTATACCACCGCTTCTTCTTGGGCCATGAGCATCTACCTTGCTTGCCTCAAGAGCTTTGGCTAAGTCTGCTGCTTCTTTAGCAGCTAACTCTGCATCAGTCAAGTTCTTGACTTCTGCTTCAACTTTGCTGGCTTCAAGAGCTGACTTTAGCTCATCTTCATCTTTCTTCCTTTACTCAGCCTCTTCTCGCTTTTTCTTGTGGTATTTTGGTATCCTAGCCTTACTAGTTCTCTTCCTTCTGGCGGCTGGTGTTTCAACAGACTTGTCTGTTGAAACAGTAGTCTGATCAGCTTGAGGTGCAGATACCTCAGCTGTCGTCTGATTTACAGCATCAGACTCCTTCACTGATTCCGCTGGTCTTTCAGCAGATTGGGGATCCTCCCTTACCTTTTCAATCAAAGGAATATCTGCTCCTTTCAGAACAATTCTTTTTCTTGCTGTTGCTTTAGTGTGAACTAATGCAGGAACATCAGTAGGACTTTTCTTTGAGCTTCTTGTCCTTTTTGCCAATGGTATTTTCTCCGATAGAGTTCGTTCTGGAGATGCATCAAGAGGCATCTCATCTATTTCCTTAGCTATTTCAGAGATTATTTCATCAGCATTAAGTCCGTCAACTGGTCTAGCTTCAACAGTAGGATATGTTGTTTGACCAGTAGGCTCATCAGCCTTGAACTCTACCTTGTTCTTTTTAGCCTTAACAGCAGGCTCCTTAGCTTCAACAACTTTCCTTTTCTGCTGTTTCTTCTCAGGTGATGCTTCTGGTTTTGCCTCAACTTTAACTGGCTCATACACCTTGAGTTCTTTTAACTTGTGCACCACTTTTCCATCTCCAAGTGTGCATCCAAGTGCCATTAGCAGATGACTAAGCAAAATTACGTGCCCAGTCTTCTTCATAGCCAAAATCCTAAACATGTGAATAGCCCAGTTCACCTTCAGACCAAAGTAAATGCATATCATAGTATGACAGCGTCTTTTTGGCAGCCCATCTAAAGCACTGGTTGAACATTCCAGTATCTTTGCGATAATATCAGCCATTCTCTGATATTCATTGTTGGTTGATATTGGAGAAGGTTTTGAAGATGACAAAAAGGCCAGAACGGTTTTGAAGATTAAAGTGTCATCAACTAAGAACTGAAAAGCTTAGTGAAACCTATCTCACGGTCTGGAAGCTATGTGACCGAATCAGCAGAGTGGGAGATCAGATTGATTATCAACAGCCGAGTCAAGATAGATGTGTTCATTCTTGAATCAGCAGAGTAGCCATCAGCGGAGTGATCATCAGTAGAGTGATCATCAGCAGAGTAATCCCATCAGCAAAGTGAAGTCGGTTAGTAAGCTTATCAACGGTAACAAGCTGAGTGCATTAAATGCGACTGACATAAAGTAGATATCCGTACAGCAGAGTGTACAGAGAACAGTCTGCAAAAACTGCCGTCAGAAAAGAAGACCGTTGCTCAGGATTAAAGAGTAATTTTGCCTATCTTCAATGGGCAGAAATTCAAATCCGCGAGTATAAATAGACCAGGGACCGAAGATTGAAGAGAGACTTGCACAATTCAAGATCACATCTATAGAGCAAGATCCATCAGTTGAGTCGTCTGATCATAAGCGAAGTCATCTGTTGACGAAGCTTTTTGTTGAAGAACAAAGATCAAACGTTGTCTGTCTAAGTGACTTTCAACTGAGAAAAGAGAGAAGTACATATCCATCTGTGTGAGTGATATAACTTCGTAGTATAGGTCTTCTGAGTGATTTCCTATATTGTGAGCTTAGTACTCTTACTTAATGCTTATCATTTGTTGTAAAGCTTAAGTATTCTAGTTGCGGTGTGCTTTAGAATAGGTTTTTCTGAGTGATCTACCTGAGAGCTAAGTGTGAGCTTGTTGCTTTATCATCTGTTGTAAAAGCGCAAGTAGTGTGCTAGTTACTTTGTGTTTCTAGTGGAACCCAAGATCTAAGTGACTTGGAAGAGTGGACTAAAAGACATTCTTGTCTATATAACCACTATAAAAATTCCCTGTGTTTGATTACTTGTTTTTAACTTGCATATTTTCATAAGTAAACAAACGATTTTTAAAAGAACAATCTTTTGAATTGAGGAATTTATAAAACTGGGGTAAACTTTAAAGAGGAACTTGTTTGAAAAACATACTTGATAAAATCCGCTACATACAAGTTTTGAAACTCTGAGTATATCTGAATCAGATGAGTGGTCAACCCTGCTGAATCTGCTAAGTGCTAAATCAACATAGTAGTCTCACGAATCAGATCAGCTTAGTCTGCTGATTGATAAGTTAGAGAAAAGTTTAGAAAAAGTTTTAGAGGTCTATTCACCCCTCCCCTCCCCTCTAGACCTCATTAGACAAGTTTGGGACCAACAAGTGGTATCAGAGCAGATTGGTTCACCTGATTCTCTGCTTGATCAAACGAACTTGATCCTTGGTGTGTTTTTCAAATTTTTCAAAAAGAGCATATTTTAGAAAATCAAAACTTTTTTAAAAATGGAGTACCTAAGCCATGTTCCTCACATTGGCCATATGGACTTTGAAAATTGGAAAATCAGAATGGAAATTCTTCTTTCTGCTTATAATGATAACATGTTTACATGTATTACTAAAGGACCATTCAGATTTAAGAAGACTGTGAAGGTTGCTGGCCAACCTGATCAGATCGTTGACAAAGAGCTGGATGAGCTGACTCCTGGAGAAGTCAAGTTAGTAAATCTTGATAAAAAGGCTAAGTTCATCATGTTCAAAGCCGTAGACGAAGCTAGATTCCAGAAGATCAAACATTTGCAAACAACAAAAGAGATGTGGGATAAAGTCTACGAGCTAAGCGAAGGAAACGACGCTATCAAAGAACCCAAGCTCAGTGTGGCTCTTGAGCAGTTTGAAAATTTCAAAATGATGTCTGGTGAAACGATTGATCAAATGGATACCAGATTTACCAAAACTCTGAACGAAGTTCTAAGGCTTGGTGAAAAGTTTTCAGACAAGGAGATCACCATGAAGGTTCTAGCGGCTCTTCCACCTAAATTCGACATGAAGGTGACGGCCACGGATGAATCAAGGGATTTAGAGAAGATTTCTCTTTTCGAACTGTTCTCATCCCTCAAAGCGTACGAGTATAAGATGCCAAGAATGGGATTAGATGTGTCAACCAGTTCAGACCCTACTGCTGCACTTATCGCGTCAGACAAGTCAAGAAAATCAGATGACAAGTCAAAACAGAAGACTCTGCTGAATTCAGAAAAAAACATACACTGCTGACGACGTTACCCTTCTTCTGAATGATTTTGAGAAGTTTTATAAAAAGAAAATGAAATTAAAATATAAAAATGCTACTTCATCTTCTTCTGATCATTTTCAGGAAAACAAGGATTCCTCAAAAGCAAAACTTAGAGACAGCTATGACAGAGAGTATGGACTCTTGATCAAAGATCATCCACAGTCATCATCTGAGAAGTTTGCTGAAAAGGAAAAGCGTGCCAAAAAGGAGCGTAAGCTTAGAAAGAGCAAAGCAAAGTTAGCTGATACATCAAAACTAATAAACTCCTGCACATCTTATTCATACAACCAGTCGTCTGATAAAGAATTTGAAGAAGTACCTGAAACTCTATGCTTAATTGCCATAGAATCTGATGATTTTAAATTTAAGGTAACTTCTACTGTAAATGAAATGCACTATTTGAATCGTTTGAATAAATGCTAAATTACAAACTCAAATATTGTTGGTGCATTTGCCAAGCTTAATGAAGAGATGACTCTGCTAAAAGAGCATATCAGATCACTGAAACTTCAGGTCGAAAAAAACCTCAAGAATCAGCTGACTACAAAAAGCTTGAGCATGAGAATGAAACTCTAAAAGCTGAGTATGCAATTTGTATTGAAAATATAAATAAACTTGAAAGAAGTAATTGCATTGTTCTCTAAAAAGAAATCAGACGTTTGAAAGAAAAAGTCTACTGATGCTCAAAATGTTAGAAAACCTAGTAAGCTACCTAAGACTAAACAGACTAGTAAAACTCATCAGCCGAGTAAGCTGAAATAGGCTGCTGATAGGAGTAAAATTAAAATGTTAAGTCTGCTAAATATATGGAGAGTTATTAGAAAACTCATGTAAGAAATTGAGGCAAAAATGAATTAACTGGCAAAAGAATTTGAATCACATTATGATAATCATTATTATGACATGCACTATGCTTACTCATATTATCATGCTAATCATGTTCACTGTGCTGATTGCCATCCTCATTATATAATGCATGCTTATCACTTACTTCATGCATCTTACCTTGCTTATGAGCACTGTTTTGATCATGAGCACTGTATCATGATGAAATCAAAGTCACTAGATCATCACATGTTAAAAGTTATGCTAACCCTGCTGGACGAAGCACATGTGAGATGACAAAAATGAGTTGACTGCCATTGCAAATTTCAACAAGTGATCTTACCAGCAAGTGTGTACCAACAAATGGTATCAACAAGCAGCTTATATCAAATTGTTACAAACCATCAAGTGATATCAGACAGTGAGTGGTATCAGACAAGTGGTGTCAGACAATTGGTATAAATCAACAAATGGAATGATTTAGCCTAATTTCGTCTTAGGTTTAATCTCAGTAAATTATTAAAAGAACAACTTTATATTCAGGGTTTGGTTAAAGTACTCAGGATGGTGCAATTCAAGACTTGTATTAATTAAGCTAAACACGTAAATAAAAATATATGAACGTCGAACAATTGTATTATTATTGATAGGTAAAAATCTGGATCCTTATTACAACTGTGTATTCACTATATATAATGAATACCTAATCTTAACATAACTAGGAATCCTTCTAGGCCTAGGAATCCTGCATGGACTAGGAGTCCTGTATGGCCCAATAAAGCTTCGGGATCGATCTTTAGATTGACTATATGCAATAGGGCAGATCGAACCGATCATGGAACTTTTGAGGAGACTTATTCCGGCTTCACAGGTCGGATCGACTCTGAACTGGCTTGGGAAGTACTATTCGATCATAGGTGTAAAATAGCCCTCATCAGTACTCCCTCACTTCTCGAGCGTAATCATAGTTGGAGCTCGTAGAAGTAATTAAATCATAATCTCAACCCCTAACGGTTCATGAAATATGCCTCGTTAAAAACCTAGTTCGGAAAAAACCCTTCATGGGATAAAAAACCGAGCAAGGGAAAAAGAGTGCACATTAGTATGAACCTTTAAGGTAAAGACGCGTAGCTTGGTAACGTGTGTCAGACATATGCATAGTCTTTTCATGATTTCATTGCCGGGAATTTGAAAAGTCGCGATAGGCTGAACCGTCTTTTCACTATCCATATATATATAGTCGAAATAAGCGGGATATTTTTACTTTTTACCACCAATATCTAGATCTCTCCACAGTAAAAATTTGAGTCGATAATCTTGCAATTTAATTACTCCGTCGAACATACCGTCTTCAGAAATAATGGCTTCGACTTCGCAGAACCCCAACCCTTCCAGCCAGAATGAAGAACAACAAGTACCCCCAAACATTGTCAACCCAGAAACTCTTTCTTCTGATGAGGAAATAGGAGATGGCGTACAGGCCGAGGAAGTTAGAGATTACGAAGAGAAAGGAGTTGACAGTCTGATGGTTGAGATCGTTCCTGAGGAGGAAATGGTTGCCAGAGCATCCAAGAAATCCAAAACTGCTCAACCTCAAATTTCTGCCCCCATCGAGTTCTTTCCTTCTTGACTGAAGGAGGAGCATTTACCGGCCTTGAAGAGGGAATATGGTCGTTATTTCCATTCGGATTTCGAAATAATTCTTCCTTCTGCTGAGGAGAGAGTCAATACCCCTCCCCCAAACTGTCGAGCTTTTTATACCTCGCATTTCGAACACGGATTACGTTTTCCCCTTTCTCCGATCCTTCGTCAACTTATGGAGACTTTCTTTGTCTCTTTAACCCAACTCGTTCCAAATGCCATAACCTTTATTATGGCTTTTTCCGTTTTGATGGTTGCGAAATGTCTGCAACCCTCGTTTCGTAACTTTCTTCACTTCTTCTGACTTTCCATATCGACTTCCTCCAACTGAGGCTACTATTACGTTAGCCAAAGACCTGGATTTGCTGTTCTAGAAAACGCCATTTCAAGTAACAGTATGGAATGGAAATCGAACTTATTTTTTGTCAAGGCTCCGACCCTTCGTGTACTTGAGAATGGAGAAACTGAGGAGTTTACTTATGACTGGGGTTATAATCCATCCTGGGTGTATGGCGACCGGAAGGTGATTGGCAAAATGGCTCCGGACGACCATTTTTCTTCAGACATGGTGGAGGATGAGATCGGACAAATATCAGTCGGCTTACTTGGTCGGAGAAATCTACCTTCGAAAAGCTGGATTAAGCTCTCTGGATTTTCCCATTCCAAAGGATGATCGTCCTCTAAGTAAGATTTTATTATGAATTATTTTATCCTTTAAGGAGGATTTCTCAATCGTCGTCCTTTAATGTTTGTAACCTTATATTGTAGCTTCTATGGTCGAGAAATGCCGTTATTCAGTGGTTGGAAAGACTGTCCTTTCTAACTCGAAGAAGTCATCGGGAAAAGTCCCTATAGAGCAGAGACAATCCAGAAAAAGGAGAAGAGATCAACACCAGGATCTAGAAGACATTGAGGAAGAGTCTTTCGAAAGTGCAGATCCTATTCGAGTAGCTCATCCTATGATCGATCAGACTTCTACAGAGATACCTTCTTCGAGTATTGGTCCAGGACGAGGCTTTCCCCCCAAGTTCATCAGAGAGAAATATGGCATTCTTGGCTGTAAGACTTGGCCGGAACGTAACCCTACCGGTCCTGATGCAAAAAGGAAGAAGCAATTCTACGACAAAGAAGGCGAGTTCTTTACTCACGTTGGAGACACGAGCCACAAGGCTTCTTTGGTAGACATGATCGAGAGCCATCTGCAGGGAAAACGGGCAGCTGGATATTCTGAAAAGGACTCACTGATGACCGATGATAAATAAAACATCATTGATAAGTCAATTCGACTTCTCCTGTCCTCGTCCTTTACCAAAGATATGCAGCGAAATTTTGAAAGGGAACCTCTCGAGCAGCTGGCAAGAGTAGCTCACGCCCATGAAGTGGTAATATATCATCATACTCTTAGTTCTCAATATATTTTAAGATTTTTCACCTCATTCTTCAATTAGATAATACATTCTTTTTGCAGACTGGGAATGCATTAGTAACTGCCATGTATGATACGACATTGCATAGGGAACAGTGTAAGTTCGTGGAAGAGACCAACAACATTCTAACTGCCAAAATCAAAGAGCTCGAAGACAAACTTGCTCAGATCGATAGTTCTCGTACATCAGTTTAGATTCAGCCTGCTCCTATCACCAACCCCATTCTGGAGACTGATAATCCTCATATTATCAGTACGATGATGGACGCTAGTCGATATCAGGCGCAGGTCGATCAACTGAATCGAGAATTGGATGACCAACGTGTTTCACACGCCACCTCGATCAGTAAACTAGAGTCGGAGATTCTCTCACTTCGATCCCAACTCGCGGCTAAAGATGACGATGCCAACCTGGATAAGGTTATAGATGAAGTTCATACTCCTGACGTCGAGTCCATTGTCAAGGAGTTTCTTGATTCTCCTGTTCATACGACAATAATTCATTAGAAGATAGGAGGTCTGTTATTGAGCTCGTTTTACAAGAGGGTCGATCAATTGATCGAATCTGGGCAGATTCCTGATAGGCGGGAGGAGTATCGCAAGGTTATGGAGATCGGAAAAGATCGAAGGCTTCAAGAATACCCTCCAGAATCCTTGCCTTCCGTCGAGTACATCGATCATCCTTTAGCCCATTTAGTGACTGAGTTTGGAACTCCATTGCCTGTGCCTGCCCCTGATTTAGAGTTAGCAGAGGATGTCGACGGAGACCAAGCGGACGAAGGAGAAACTGAAGACAATGAAGGGTCGTCCTCTGAAGAAGTCACTCCCCCATCTTAGGCCACGTTTATGATTAGGGTCTTATCTGTTTTCTTCTTTAATCTTTGTAATTTTTTGTTAATCTATCTAGTAGAATACGTAACTTTTTGTGAATGAAGTTAGTGAAAAATCCTTTATTTGCTATATACAATTTTTAGTGTCAGATTTGCCCTTGTTGAAGTATCCTTTGTTGTTTTGATGATCGTAGTATGCAAATAATAACCTTCTCCGGTATACATTTGAAATTTTACTGTTCGCGCCATAGGTTGAGGACATAGTTGTCATTTCCTTTACTATATATAAAGGTAAAACCTTTGAAGTTTTACCGCGCGTCCCCACTTGCAATATAAAATTTCTCTGTAATTGATCGGAGCAACAATTCGATATTCACCAAAATTTTCGATTTTTCGGTCATGAGTTCCAATATGTTCTCTGGTGCCACTAAACGGTCTTTACGAGGCCCATCTCGACGAGATACCCCTAAAAAGAAAGCTAGGACCGAAAGCTCACACCAGCCATCTTCCGAGGGAGGGGCTGCTCCCCAAAAATCCGTACCTTCTTCCGATCAGGTTTCGACCCCCCCGGGTGATGTTCCGAGGTCTGAGGTAAATACTCCTTCTCAAATGAAGGAAATTATGGATTCTTCTACGGGTCCTTCCCGAGTTTCGATCCACAGTCCATTGGTCGATCCGAACATCCTAGAAGCTTGTCGGAACGAGGAGTCTCAAGTTAATTCTCCAGCTCCTGTCGACCAACCAAGAGATGACCCTCCTAATCCTGTTCCAAGTACCATAGTAACTCAAACTTCTGATCAACAAACCTCTCAACAGGTCGACACCATTCCTCCTCATTCTGAAGTCGGGTCAGATTTGCAAATGGGCGGATCAGTGGAAGACATCCCCGAGTCTCTTTTTGCCCCTCTGACCTCCAATGTTGTCGTTTCTAATTCCCAAAATACTCAAGTTCTTTCTCCTTCTGTCATTCCTCGAGAAATGACTAAGACCGGATCTGGTCCCAGCAAGTCGAGTTCCGAGAATTCAATGGACGAACCTTCTCTCTTAGATGACCGTCCTTTACGATCACAAGTTGAAGAAATAATCGAGTTTACAGTGGCTCGATCAGGAGGGGTATCCCTAGATGAATGTTTTCCTGTATCTTTCGAGCCCGATGGGGTATCTTGGAATTTGGGAATGGGTACTATTCTGCCAAAGGAGCTTGATAAGCTGAAGAACCACTCTTCTCTGCAGCTCGTTCAGTCCATCTTCAAGCATTTGGAGTTGGTAATTTGATTTTTTGCTTAACCAGAAATACCTTGTCTTCTAATTCTTTTAGTCCTTTGTTCTAATACTTTCACAAATTGTTTATAGGTTAAGCATGAAGCTGTTCAGCTCGGGATACAAAATGATGAAGCTTACTTTTCTGAACTTCATTCCCATGAAAGATTGGACACTATTGCTGCAGCTCATCGATTGCTGATGATCGAAGCTGAGAGTCTTCGAGCGGCTAATGAAAGGCTCTCTAAAGAGAAAGAAGATCTTGCTCGGGCAAATAGCAGTTTGGAGTCCGACAAAGAGCAGCTTACAAAGGAGAAAGAAGACCTGCTTCAGCTGAATAAAAATCTAGAAGAGGTTACCCAATCCCAGATCGAGAAAGGGAAAAAACAAGAGTTTGATAGGGGTTTTTCTCTTGGGTATAAGCAACGTACTCAAGAATTGATCACTTATCTCGGTCATCAAATGAGTCCCGACCACATTCTCGAACTGTAGACCAAGCTTCTCTTCTTCTTTTTTTTTTTTTTTTTTTTGTAATGTAAATATGATAAGATTTTTGTATGCATAGAGCTTCATGCTCTTTCAATCGTTTTTGTGTAGGATAATTCCTCGTTCCGATCTGAATATCATAATAACTGTTGTCTAATTTCTCGGGAGAGGAAAAGTCACCTAGATAGTTGTGCCGTAACCGTAGCTATAGGACGTTTCATATGCTGTCCGTTAAATAATAAATTCTTCCATTCCATAAATAATTTCCTCCACAAAAAGAACTAAAATACCAAGATGTATCATGTCTTCATCAGTAAGATATAAAAATCCAATGTGGTACTTGTGGAGTCCAGATTATGGTGGAATTATCCTTGATCATAATCTGCTAGGATAAAAGAGAACTGGTTAGTTCATTAAAATTAAGGTATTCTTCGTGTCAGGGTATTCTCTTCGACCAAGGAGGATTTTTTGTATGAGTTTGATGAGGTATCCCTCGACTCAGGCGGATACTTTGTAACCTTGTAGCTAGATATCCTCCGACCAAGGAGGATACTTCGTAAAGGTCTGGTGAAGTATATTCGCCAATCTTCACCAATGCGGGTACAAGATTTCAAGAATAAGAGGTACTGCAGATTGGAGGAGCAAATCATTCTGATAAGTAGCTAGTAGGCGAATAATATTGAGTATTTGTAATCATTCCAGTCAAAATTTTAGGAAATCATGTACCCTCCTTCCTCGATGTATTTATTCGATCATATCTGCTAATTGTAATCATTGAAATCTTTAATAAAATTATTTTGTTTGAGTAGTTGATCTGTGTTATTTATTTTTGTTTGATAAACTACTTGTTGATCACTAACTAGACCCTGAAAATTAAATCAACTGCGCGTATAATATTTCTTTGTTATCTCAACAATCTGGACCGTTGATAGGATCCCAAGGCATCACCGTTGGATTCCCTATTTTCTGCCTATATAAAGGCCATTTCCTTCTTCCTTATTTCCTAAAGATGTTGTCCATAATAAACTTTTATTTGCGCGATCATGATCGACTACCATAGTGTATTGTTGTAACAAAGAATGAGTTCCTGACTTGGCATGGGTGGGATTGGAAAAATTATGCCTCCAATATATATGGTGGTGATCGGGCAAACCTTAAAACTGGGGTTTGTTCGACCATAATCTATGCCATATAGTATAGTTCGAGGCCAGAGGAAAGCTGGATTCTTGCCTTATCGAAATCAACTTGTTTCTAACAGGTCGAGAATGCCATGCATGAGATCAAGTCGACCCACCCGGTGAAGAAAAAGCATCAGCTTCTTTAAGTAGGTCGAGATTAGATAGCATGTACACTTTCCTCAACTACTTATAGCTTCCGAGCCTTAGGGGAAGTGCCTGAACTTTAGTTTCTCGTCACTGTTCTCAAGTAGTCGTAAGGACGGTTGTTCCTCAGCCCGAGGCTTCCAAAGTTACGACTGATGGTCGGAAGTGCCAGTTATCTGATGGTCGTCGAAAATAAACTATTTTCTGTGATTCTGTAGCTAGGGCTGTTAGTATATCGATCGATGCTATTGTATAGTCGAGCTTTTGTATGATAAGAATCTTAAATTTGTAAGATAATCTTTGTAATGAGAATTTTTTCATCATGAATATTGATATGAGGTATAATTTTCAATCGATCAACCTTGTAGTGTATTTAATACAACTCCTGTCTTTATGGCTGGTAGTTATGAATATGTAACGTGAATCCCGAGAATATATCATCACCATTGATTGGATATAAATTCCACCGTTGGATCTTTTACCGCTCTTTCTATAAAAGGAATTTGTTACCTTTCATTCACTTACCATCAAAAGTAAAATTTCTTAACAATGCACTTCCTCTTTTTCCAAAACGGTGGTCGTCCACCTAATTCGGATTTCCTGAAAACTGTTAACTATTATGACTTGGTATGGGCGGAATCGGAAAATGGAGACTTCTCAAAGACTATGAAGTCTCCGATCCCTAAAAAAGGGGATCGATCGGAGTGCGTATCATATATCGACCATCTTGCGCAAATGAGTAAGGGTCGGTATAGTGGCGTTCCGATCTAATAGTTCCGTGGTCGGTGGAAAGCTGGTCAGTTCATCAAAACAAGAAAATATGACCGAGAGTGCTGATCACCATCGACCGATGTAAAATTTCGATCTCATGAAGCTCTAATGAAGTATGGACCTCAGATTCTCCAAGCTTGTGGTCGAAATTTCGGAACTTAAAAGGCGGTTTTCCTCGTCGTCCGGGCTTAGCTGGTGGCAAGAAGGCTGGAAAAAGTATGAAGATAAACAAAGACAGAAGCCTGCAATTCATACTGCCTCTCTTCAAACCTAGATAACCTCAGTCGATCAGACGATCTTGTAAGATTGCTTTTTACAAGTCTACCGGACAACCGATCTGTACTCGATTAGGACTTCCTTTTAGCATGTAATAGGATTTGTTGTCGATCGATTAGGGAGATCTTTGTATCTTTCCAATGTACTTTACTTATTTGTAATAGTTTCAGAAACATAAATAAAATTCTTCTTTTATTATTAATACTAATTTTCCTTCTAATAGGTCGTACGATGTCGATTAATGAGTCTCTACCGACCCAATCGGTTTTGCTCAAATATGTATTTTACCAATCATTGGTTTTAACCATTGAAGATCGTTTCATTAGGTTGATGAGTGTTTACCAAGCCAATCGGTTTTGCTCAATAAATTGTATTTTACTTAGGTTTTTTACCAATCATTGGTTTTAACCACTGAAGATCTATTCATTAGATCGATGAGTGTTTACCGACCTAATCGGTTTTACTCAAAAGTCTAGGTTGTATACCAATTATTGGTTTTAACCTTTGACGATCGTTTTTATTAGATCGATGAGTGTTTACCGACCCAATCGGTTTTACTCAAAAGTTTAGGCTGTATACCAATTATTGGCTTTAACCTTTGAAGATCGTTTTTTATTAGATCGATGAGTGTTTACCGACCCAATCGATTTTCTTCTCGTGGGATGTTCTGAATTTCAAACTTATCAAATTTCTCAGTCAACTCTTTTACTTTGGCCAAATACTTTATCATGTTGTATTCCTTGGCCTCATACATCCCATTGATCTGTCTTTGAATCAGCTCGGAATCCGTTAAGACGTTCAAAGCCTTTATGTTGGCTTGTATAGCCATTTCCATTCATGCAATCAGAGCCTCATACTCTGCTTCGTTGTTGGTTACCATGAAATCCAAGGTGATGGCATAGTTCATATATTCACCATTTGGTGAAATTAATTCCTGCACCCCCACCATCTCTGCTTGATGCGCCATCGACGTGCATAAGCCATGCTAGATTATTAACGATCAAGATGTTATTATCGCTTGGAGATGTCTCTTCTGGGATCGTCTCCGACAGACTTGGAGTTTCTAGGAGGAAGTCAGCAAGCACTTGAGCTTTTACTGTAGTTCGTGGTTGATATTCGATCTCGTATTGTCCCAGCTCTACTGCCCATTTGATTAACCTTCCTGAGGCTTCTGGTTTTGACAAAATTTGCCTTAAAGGTTGATTGGTAAGGACGATGATTTTATACGGAAATAGGGTCGTAATCTTCGTGCCGATGTCACCAAGGCCAAGGCAAATTTTTCGATTACCATATAATTCTTCTCAGCTCCTTGTAGTAACTTACTTAGATAATAGACTGGCTTATGTTCCGAACCCTCTATTTTAACCAACACCGAGCTTATGGCGGCCTCGAAAATCGCAATGTATATATAGAGAGGCTGTCCTTCTGTAGGTTTGGCGAGCAGTGTTGGTGAAGTCAAGTATTCTTTCAGTTGATCGAATGCCTGATCACAAGCCGCAGTCCATTCAAACGTTTTAGCTTTTCTTAAAGTCTGAAAGAATGGCAGACTTTTATCTGCCGATCTTGATATGAATCTGTTGAGGGCCACAATCTTTCCAACTAGGCTTTGTACTTGAGTAATATTCCTCGGAGGCTTCATCTCTGTGATAGCACGTATCTTTTCAGGATTTGTTTCTATACCTCTTTAGTGAACCAGGTAACCTAGAAATTTTCCAGACCTTACTCCAAAGGTGCACTTCAAAGGGTTGAGCTTCATCCCATATTTCCTCAAAATCTTGAAACAACGATTGAGGTGTTCGATGTGGTCCTCCTCGCTCATGCTTTTGACCAACATGTCATCCACATATACCTCCATTATTTATCCGATCAATTCTTTAAACATTAAGTTCACCAATCGTTGATAGGTCGCTCCAGCGTTCCTTAATCCAAAAGGCATGACCACGAAACAATACACTTCCTGTTCAGGAACGAAAGCAGTTTTTTCTTGATCCTTTTCGTTCATGAATATTTGGTAGAAACCTTGGAACGCATCCATCTTGCTGAAAATTGCAAAACCAGCTGTAGAGTAGACTAACAGGTCGATCCTGGGGAGAGGATAAGGATCTCTCGGACATAACTTGTTTAAGTCCGTAAAATCATTGCACATTCTCCATTTATTTTCCTTTTTGTCACCCTTCGACACCAATACCACATTACACATCCATTTAGTAAAATGTATTTCTCTTATCTGCTTAGACATTAAAAGCCTCTCGACCTCTGCTTTTATTATTTTGTCTTTCACAGGACCGTGATTCCTTTTCTTTTGCCTGACTGGTTTTGCGTTCGGATCGATTTTCAAAGAGTGGGTTATTATTCTCGGATCAATCCCCACTATGTCCTCCGAGCTCCAGGCAAATACGTCTATATTTTTCCTTAAGAAGTTAACTAACATGATTTCTCCTTGCGGAGATAACTCCGTCCCAATTCTGGTGATTTTGGTTGGATCATTCTCAATAAGTTGAACATCTTTATGCTCAGGTGCACGCAGAGTCAAATCTATAGGTTCTTTCCCCTTTTTATCGATCCTTTCGGTACTAGGCAGCTCTGACTCTTGGGATCTTTCCACTGATGATCCAATCGCCTTTCTCTTTGATGGTGTTAATGGGTCGACGTTTCTTTTTAGAGAAAGCGCCGTATTATAGCAGTCCCATGCCATGCAGTGATCGTTGACTATTTCGCCGACCCCTGAGATAGTACGGAATTTTATCTTCTGATGGTAGGTCGAAACAATGGCTCGGAATTGATTTAATGCCGGTCTACCTAGAATGGCCATTATATGCAAATGGCGTCTCTACCACTAGGAATTTTATCATTTTTACCACCCGATGAGGTTTGCTTCCAAGGGTTACACTCAGATTAATAGTTCCAGCTGGAACTATCTCCGATCCTCCAAATCCTATTAGTGGCGTAGCTACTCTTTGCAAAGTTATCTTCCCTAGATTCATTTGATTCAGAGCTACAATGGCTATTATGTTAGCCGAGCTTCCGTTGTCGATCATAATTCTTTTAACATTGAAGTCGGAGATTTTCAGCGAGACTACCATTGGAAAATCTGGGTGGTCTTCGTTAACATCCCAATTCAAATTTCTGGGGACTTCACTCTCATCGAAGCTTATTATCTGTTTTTCAGAGCTCTTATTCTCGAGTGCCCATACTTCCAGGGATCGAGCAGTTTTTTGCCTCGCGTTTCGACTATCACCCCCTGCCGGTCCACCAGAAATTACATGGATGGTACCATTGACGTGATCGTTGTCGATATCATCTCGTCCGGGCGCGTGGTTGTCTGGAGATCTCCTGTGAGGGCTTCTATTTCCCTCCCTCCTTCTAGGACTGCGTGTCCTTTGCCTCCTTCGATCTGTTCTTTCCACAAATTCATTCAATTTGCCTTCTTGAATCAACTTTTCGATCTCCTGTTTCAAGTGATAACAATCCTCGGTCCTATGACCGTGTGCTCGATGATATCTACAATAGAGGTCGTAGTTTTTTGCCCCAGGCTTAGCTTGTGTGATTCTCTTTGCCGGGGGAATCAAGTTATTTCTCTCTAGTATCACCAAAATATCCACTCTGGGAGCATTTAGCTTGGTATATTCCACATAATTTATCCGATCTCTGACATTCCTTTCTGGAGATCGAGGTCTGAGGTAGACATTATGTCTTTTCTCAGGGTTACTTCCACCGTATTCTAATCTTTGGAATACATTCCCTTTTCGGGAAAAACGATCATAATCCGTGGCTTTTGGCATTGGGGGTTTATCAGGCTTCCTTGATCCTGAGGTGGAGGCCTTATTCTTATTTTTATCTTTAATTGAGTTCATTTCTTCTTGAGTCATATACTTGGAAGCCAATGTCATGATTTCGGCAAAGGTTCGAGGCTGCTTCCGACTTAAGGCATTGCTAAATTGCCTATTTTTTGTCAGGTCAAACAAAATTGATATAATATAGTCAATGTTTGGGGAGTCGATTTTTAACAGTTCAACATTGAACCTTGCCAACCAACTTCTTAGGGATTCTCCTTCCTGTTGGATAACAGTTCCCAAGTAGCTCATGGGGAGCTTTTGTCTTATCTGGCTAGCGAACTGTTGTTCTAATTTGTTACACAGTTCTCTAAAACTGAAGATCGAATTAGGTTGCTGTTTTCCAAACCAGTCCAACGCTAATCCTTCAAATGTTGTGATCATTAATTTCGCCGTGTACTCCGCTGAATGAGCGTATAAGTTCATTATGTTTGTGAAACTAAATATATAGTCGCTCGGATCACCATTTCCGTCATATCTGGGAAGTCGAGTAGGTAAAGGCCCCGAGGCCTGTGCTTCTCTAATTTCTAGGCAGAATGGGGAACAAGCTGCTATACTATCCTGGACTTCTCTGGAACGGGGCCAAGGTTGTCTCATAGTCAACAACCTTTGTTCCAATCGTTCCTCCACCATTCTCTCAATATCTCTTTCAGAGAATCTTCTAGTCGCTCGCCATCGATGATTGGGGGCTCCACCTCATCCTCGATCGGAATAACCGTTCTTTCTCTAGATAAATAAGGTTCAGGACGAGCATTAGCTCTTGCCTGATTACCTCTTCGACCAGGGTGCCTTTCAACGACGTTTGGTGGAGAAATTTGGGATCGTTGATCCCCTTCTGGGCTCTCCGCTTCAGCCGATACTTGATCGTTGTCCCTTCGAGGTCCCCTAATATTGTTCACCAACCTGGATGGCTGAATTGGGGCAGCCTCTGGGCCAGCCGTTTCTGGTCCTGGTGCATGTAAGATTTCAGCATATAGTGAGCTTACAAGTTGAGCCATCTACTTTAACTTCTCTTGATCGGCCGGTAATGGGGGAGGAGGGACGGATCGAACAGGTGAGTTAGGGGCCCTGCTCCTGCTAGGAGTTTGTCGTCCTCCTGTGTTTTGGTTATCGTTTGCGTTTGCTGTAACATGCCCTTCCACACGGTCTAAATCTTGACGATCGGCAGGAGGCTGCGTATTATTAGCGCTAACTCTTTGGGAATTTTCGGGCAGACTTTCTACAACACGAGGAGGCTGGGAAGTTGTGCTTTTTCCTGTGTTACGCGTGCTTTTCCTTGGATTGACCATTATTCGATCGAGCAATTAACCTTGCCCCACGGTGGGCGCCAACTAATTTAGCCTAATTTCGTCTTAGGTTTAATCTTAGTAAATTATTAAAAGAACAACTTTATATTCAGGGTTTGGTTAAAGTACTCAGGATGGTGTAATTCAAGACTTGTATTAATTAAGCTAAACACGTAAATAAAAATATATGAACGTCGAACAATTGTATTATTATTGATAGGTAAAAATCTGGATCCTTATTGCAACTGTGTATTCACTATTTATAATGAATACCTAATCTTAACATAACTAGGAATCCTTCTAGGCCTAGGAATCCTGCATGGACTAGGAGTCCTGTATGGCCCAATAAAGCTTCGGGATCGATCTTCAAATTGACTATACGCAATAGGGCAGATCGAACCGATCATGGAACTTTCGAGGAGACTTATTCCGGCTTCACAGGTCGGATCGACTCTGAACTGGCTTGGGAAGTACTATTCGATCATAGGTGTAAAATAGCCCTTATCATGGAAGACACTACATTTGGAGATTTCAAGGAAGACAAAATTGTTGGAAAAATAAAGCTTAGCAAGAATAGGAAGTGGTATTGAGACCATTAGAAACTAACAAATGGTATTAGTCAACCATGTGACATTAGTCTTTCAGCTCTCAAGAGTTGAAATTGGGTTTGTTGATATTGAATTCATAAGTTGAAGGGGAACATATCAGAAGACTACCTCAAAACAGCTTACTGGAATTCAACGGCTGAGTGTTTGTCAAGACTGATTGTCATCAGACTACTTGACTACAGAATCTTGAACTCAAGGGGAACGTGTACGACTAGCGGTACTCCTGAATAAAGATGAAGTTTTCAATAAGTCAAAATGAAGCCATCAGAAAACTGTTTCTCATCAGCCGACTAGAACTCAACAGCCAAGTGATATTCAAGAATGTACTACACCAAGTAGTATCAGACTACAAGTTTTATCACCTCAACAAGTGGTATTAGCAGACTAATCTGATATCAATAAGTGGTATCAATTCTTGAAGAAAGGGGGAACAGTTATTCTAGCTGGAGTGATAAACAGCAAAGAAGACTACCTCGAACAACTAAGTATTCACCTACCTGTCTTCAGCATACCAAGTTTGCAATTTTATAAAGAGAAAAAGGGGAAGAAAGAGATGCAATTAAGTATTGGTGTTGATGACAAAAGGGGGAAAATAAAGATGCAACTAAGAACCCTTTAACGAG
The DNA here is from genome assembly GCA_030819805.1 of Penstemon newberryi var. newberryi. Taxonomy (NCBI): domain Eukaryota; kingdom Viridiplantae; phylum Streptophyta; class Magnoliopsida; order Lamiales; family Plantaginaceae; genus Penstemon; species Penstemon newberryi. The sequence continues at coordinate 20,884,018 of JAUALY010000005.1, read as the reverse complement.
GAAAATCAAAAAGGGAAAATAACCACCAGTTGGTATTTTTTAAAAGTTGTATCAGATCAATTGCAACAAGTGGGTTCCATCTTAGAGTATGAAGACTAAATCTAAAGACTTGGAAGATGTTCTTAGTTGAAGGTTTTGTCATCATCAAAAAGGGGGAAATTGTTGGCTGATATTGGAGAAGGTTTTGAAGATGACAAAAAGGCCAGAACGGTTTTGACGATTAAAGTGTCATCAACTAAGAACTGAAAAGCTTAGTGAAACCTATCACGGTCTGGAAGCTATGTGAACGAATCAGCAGAGTGGGAGATCAGATTGATTATCATTAGCCGAGTCAAGATAGATGTGTTCATTCTTGAATCAGCAGAGTACCCATCAGCGGAGTGATCATCAGTAGAGTGATCATCAGCAGAGTAATCCCATCAGCGAAGTGAAGTCGGTTAGTAAGCTTATCACCGGTAACAAGCTGAGTGCATTAAATGCGACTGACATAAAGTAGATATCCGTACAACAGAGTGTACAGAGAACAGTCTGCAAAAACTGTCGTCAGAAAAGAAGACCGTTGCTCAGGATTAAAGAGTAATTTCGCCTATCTTCAACGGGCATAAATTCAAATCCACGAGTATAAATAGACCAAGGACTGAAGATTGAAGTGAGACTTGCACAATTCAAGATCACATCTATAGAGCAAGATCCATCAGTTGAATCGTCTGATCATAAGCGAAGTCATCTGTTGACGAAGCTTTTTGTTGAAGAACAAAGATCAAACGTTGTCTGTCTAAGTGACTTTCAACTGAGAAAAGAGAGAAGTATATATCCATCTGTGTGAGTGATATAACTTCGTAGTATAGGTCTTCTGAGTGATTTCCTATATTGTGAGCTTAGTACTCTTACTTAATGCTTATCATTTGTTGTAAAGCTTAAGTATTCTAGTTGTTGTGTGCTTTAGAGTAGGTTTTTCTGAGTGATCTACCTGAGAGCTAAGTGTGAGCTTGTTGCTTTATCATCTGTTGTAAAAGCGCAAGTAGTGTGCTAGTTACTTTGTGTTTCTAGTGGAACCCAAGATCTAAGTGACTTGGAAGAGTGGACTAAAAGACATTCTTGTCTATATAACCACTATAAAAATTCCTTTTGTTTGATTACTTGTTTTTTAACTTGCATATTTTCATAAGTAAACAAACCTTTTTTAAAAGAACAATCTTTTAAATTGAGGAATTTATAAAATTGGGGTAAATTTTAAAGAGGAACTTGTTTTAAAAACATACTTGATAAAATCCGCTACATACAAGTTTTGAAACTCTGAGTATATCTGAATCAGATGAGTGAAATCAGATGAGTGGTCAACCCTGCTAAATCTGCTAAGTGCTAAATCAGCATAGTAGTCTCACGAATCAGATCAACTTAGTCTGCTGATAGATAAGTTAGAGAAAAGTTTAGAAAAAGTTTTAGAGGTCTATTCACCCCCCCTCCCCTCTAGACCTCATTAGACCACTTTGGGACCAACATTCATCTTTTAGTTGAGTCTTCTTGATAGACCCAGTCAGCTGTTCTCCACTCTTGGCAGCTAACAACCAGAATTCATCCTCTTTGGGTTTCCCCAAGGTTGAAACGTCTCTTCCTTCGTTTGTCAACCCATAAACAGTATTCAACACAGTAGGAGAGACACTTATCTTCTTTAATTTCCAGCAACAGTTGACACCATAGTCAAGCTGTCAAGATCTTTCTTCACATTCTTGTAGAACTCCGCTACATCTTCTGGAAATACCATTTTTTCGTGTGCTTCCAACACATCAATCAACAAAGTAGCCTTAAGCTTATCCATCAAATTCTTCATTAACTTGGTACCAGTGGCATGGTACACTTCGTAGCTCAGGTACCTTCCTTCATCTCCAGCCATTTTTAGCTAAGATTAAGAGAGTTTGCAGAAATTCTTTCAAGAAAGTAGAAAGTTAGTAACTTCTTGCAAGTTAGAATATTTGAGGTGCTTAAATGAACTTTGATGATCAGATCTGGATTTATAGGTTAAGTGGAATCATCGGTTTTTGAGATACCGGCTAACCGTTAGATCTTTCTGATCGTGCGTTCGACAGTTTTGGATTTCAAATATTATTAACACTACTAGAAAAACTGTTTTTAGCGACGGAATTCAGTGATGGATGCTAATTCCGTCGCTAATTTTGACTAAATTAGCGACGGAAGACCAATTCTGTCACTAAATTCCGTCGCTATATATTTCCGTTACTAATTCCGTCTCAAATTCTAAATAAAATAGCGACGGAGTATATATCTATCGCTAAATTCCGTCGCTAAATATTTTCGACGCTAAGCCCCTCACTATTTCCATCGCTACGGAACGATCTAAGGGAAAAAATAAAAAGAAAATTTAAATCAGCAAAAAAAAAAAAATTTAATCAGCGACGGAATTCTATTTCCCGTCGCTAAATAGAAAATATTTATAACTTAGCGACGGAATTATATTTCCGTCGCTGAATAAAAAAAATTGAAATATTTTTCTTTTCGTTTTTTGACTTAAAAAAAAAAATTAGCGACGGAGTTGTTATGTTCCGTAGCTAAGTTCCGTCGCTGGATTAAAAAAAGTTGAACTTAACGACGAATTTTGTTCCATCGCTAAGCATGGAAATAAAATTAACTAAATAAAAAATTAAATTTAGCGGCAGATTGATTTAATTCCTTAGCTAAGTTCTGAGAGTAGCGACGGAAATTAGATTCCGTCGCTTAGTGTTACATAACCATCTAATAGATAATTTGATCGAACTAATGACCGAATCGTCATTTTTTTAAAATTATTGATATATTTTCAAATTACGGAGGACTTAGTGTTACATAACCATCTAATAGACAATTTGATCGAAATAATGACCGAATCATCAATTTTTTTTTAAATTATTGATATATTTTCAAATTACGGAGGACGTAGTGTTACATAACCATCTAATAGACAATTTGATCGAATTAATGCCGAATCAACAATTTTTTAAAAATTATCGATATATTTTCATGATTACGGAGAACATAGTGACTCAAAACCATCTAATAAACAATTTGATCGAAATAATGACCGAATCATATTTTTTTTTAAAAATTATCGATATATTTTCAAATTACGAAGGACTTAGGGTTACATAACCATCTAATAGACAATTTGATCGAACTAATGACTGAATCGTCATTTTTTTTAAATTATTGATATATTTTCAAATTACGGAGGACTTAGTGTTACATAACCTTCTAATAGACAATTTGATCGAAATAATGACCGAATCATCAATTTTTTTTTTAAATTATTGATATATTTTCAAATTACGGAGGACTTAGTGTTACGTAACCATCTAATAGACAATTTGATCGAATTAATGACCGAATCATCAATTTTTTAAAAATTATCGATATATTTTCAAATTACGGAGAACATAGTGTTACATAACCATCTAATAAACAATTTGATCGAAATAATGACCGAATCATAATTTTTTTAAAAATTATCGATATATTTTCAAATTACGAAGGACTTAGTGTTACATAACCATCTAATAGACAATTTGATCGAACTAATGATCGCATCGTCATTTTTTTTTTAAATTATTGATATATTTTCAAATTACGGAGGACTTAGTGTTACATAACCATCTAATAGACAATTTGATTGAAATAATGACCGAATCATCAATTTTTTTAAATTATCGATATTCAAATTACGGAGGACTTATTGTTACATAACCATCTAATAGACAATTTGATCTAAATAATGACCGAATCATCAAAAGTTTTTTAAATTATCGATATATTTTCAAATTACGGAGGACTTAGTGTTACATAACCAGTGATCGGCTCCTAAATCAAAGTACGTACTCACGTGCACCGAATTCGCCCTAGCACCTCAAGTCAAAGGACTAAATCGTATACTATTATAAGTCTTGAGAAACATCCCATCGCCGATGTGCGTCATGCACTTCCACAAAATGGGTTTCTCTGTTCGGGTCGTTCTATGCGTTCGATCCCCTATCGAACCACCTACTCATATGCACTGACATCAAATGTCTTGTTCATGAAACTCTACAAATTCACTCCATGTTAATCATGCATATTTGTACAAGTCTTTGCGATTACTTCAATACCCCGTCTTGGTCGGAATCTATGACTTGGAACTTGTTTTAAGATCACGACCTTAGAGACTGTTTCATGATTGCACTCATACTGAAGTGAATCGTCCCATAGTCTATTGTGATCTAAGGATTTCATCCAATCACTTAAGTGATTCGCGAGAGATGAAGTTGGCCATTGTTTGATTTACATACTATAAACAAACGAGCGTATTAAATCATTTATACTAGAGAAAGTTTACGATAGTCCTAATACAAGCTAAATATATTGGCTTGCAGGGCACTATCCTTTCAGATCGAAGGCTTCAAGAATACCCACCGGAGTCCCTAACTTCCGTGCAATACAGTAAGCATCCCTTGGCTCATCTGGTGGATGAGTTTGGAGTTCCCTTGCCTGTGCCCGACCCTGATATAGAGCCGGAAGAGGAGGTCGAAGACGATCAGGAAAATAGAGGAGAGGCTGATGTTAACGAAGAAATGTCCTCGAAAGAAACTACTCCTACAGAATAGGCCATTTCAACGACATAGATTTTATCGATCCTTGTAACAAGTCTTTATTATTTTTCTTGTCGAATTTGTAGTCCTTTTGTAAATGAATCCTGTATCGTTCCATTCTCGAAATATATAAATTTTATTGTAGTATTGCTTTTGTTGGGCACCCAAACTCTGTGTGCGGGTGACAGCAATTGTCCAGTGGCACCCAAACTGAGTGTGCGGGTGGCACCCAAACTGAGTGTGCGGGTGGAGTCACAATCGAATATCGTGGGCGCTTGAATGAATGCACTATAGAATGGTATGCGCATTTCCTAACACCAATTGGTTTTGGGACAACTGGTAGCGCCTGAGGTCCTACAAGTGGTATCAGAGCCAAGGTCACGTGTTCGATTCCCAGCTGGAGCAATTGCTGAGGGGGAGATTGTTGGGCACCCAAACTGTGTGTGCGGGTGACAGCAATTGTCCAGTGGCACCCAAACTGAGTGTGCGGGTGGAGTCACAATCGAATATGGTGGGCGCTTGAATGAATGCACTATAAGGGAATGGTATGTGCATTTCCTAACACCAATTGGTTTTGGGACAACTGGTAGCGCCTGAGGTCCTACAACTTTTGTAGAATTTTTCCTTTGTCTTTCACACGATCGGGATGTGAAAATAACTTAACATTATCCACCAGTTTAAATTTTTACTTTTCGCGCCTTCCCTTGAGGACATAAATGTCATTTCCTTAAACATATATAAAGGTAAATCCTTCAAAGAATTACCGCGCGTCCCCACTTGAAATATAAAATTCTCTGCAATAGTTCTCATTAATAGCTCGAGATTTACACGGTTTCGTTAACTTCTCGGCCATGAATTCCAATCTATTTTCTGGTGCTGCGAAGCGATCTTTACGCGGTCCTACTAAAAGAGATATTCCAAAGAAAAAGGCTAGTACTGAGAGCTCACAACAAACGTCTTCCGAGGGAGGCGGGGCTCCCCAAAAATCTACGCCCTTTGCTGATCGAGTTTCGACCCAAGCGGAGGATCTCTCAACGTCTAAGGCGAACACCCCTTCCCGATCGCAAGCACATATGGATTCTCCTATAGGTCCCTCAAAAGTTTCAATCCGTAGCCTATTGGTCGATCCAAATATTCTAGAAGCTTGTCGAAATTAGGAGTCACAAGCTAATTCTCCTGTCCTTAATGATTGGTCGGAAGTCGATCCTCAAATTCCTGTTTCGAACATCGCCTTGATTCAAACTTCCGAACGGGAGACTGATCGTCAACCCAAGTCTATCCCTCCTAATCTGCAGGTCAACCCAAATTCGCAGATGGAGGGATCCATGATGAAAGACATTCCCGAATCTCTTTTTGTTTCGCCGACCTCCAACACTGCCGTCATACACTCTGGTTCCCAAGGTACTCAAGTTCTCCCTTCTCTTCGTTCTTCTCCAGGAATGATCGAAACGGGATCCGGCTCCATTAAGCCGAGCTCTGAAAATCCGTTGGACGATCCTTCACTAATAGATGATCTTCCTCTTACGCAAGTTGAAGAAATATCCGAGTTTACTTTGGATCGATCAGGAGGAGTTCTCTTGATGCATGCATTCCTGCATCTTACGTGCCTGATGGGGTATCTTGGAACCTGGGGATGGGCACAATTCTCCCAAGAGAGCTCGATAAACTAAAGAATCACTCTTCTCTACAACTTATCCAGTCCATTTTTAAGCATTTGGAGCTGGTAATATGATTCTCTGCTTTTTGAACTTCGCAACAATATTTTTATTTTCTAACTCCTTTATATCTTCCTCTAAATTCTTTATTAATTGTCATAGGTCAAGCACGAAGCTGCTAAACTCGGAATTCAGAACGATGAAGCCTACTTTACTCAGCTTGCTGCTAATACCAAATTGGACAACGTTGCCGCAGCTCATCGATCACTAATGTCCGAAGTAGAGAATCTTCGAGCTGCTAGAGAAAAGCTTACTAAAGAGAAAGAAGATCTTGCTCGGGTGAATTGCAGTCTGGAGTCCAAAAAAGAGCAGCTTAAAAAGGAGAAAGAAGACCTGCTCCAGCTAAACAAAAATCTGGAGGAAGCTACCCAATCTCAAATTGAAAAAGGGAAGAAACAGAAGTTCGAGAAATGTTTTGCTTTCGGGTATAAGCAACGTACTCAAGAGTTGATCACCTATCTGGGTCATAGAACAAGTCCTGACCATATTCTCGAACAATAGATCTTGTATATATATATATATTTTTTTAGAGAAAAATGCCTCGTAATTTTCTCTGATGTATTCATATCTTTTGTACGGAAAAGCTCCTCGTTCAGAACTGACTAGATTAACAAGTATTGACCATTTCCTCGGGAGAGGAAAAGTCGCATAGATATATGCATCGTTATCGTAGCTGTAGAACGTTTCATATAATGTCCGTTAGATCATAAATTCTCCCAGCTATAAATAATAACTCATTGCTAATAAAGAATCCAAAATAAGTGAAAATCATGTCTTCATCTTTAATACATAGACATCTTTGTCTTTGTATTTGCATTGTGGGAGGTATAGGATTTTTGTGGTTCCCTGATTACGGTGGAACCTCCATCAACAAAGGCTGTTGAAAAAGAGAAAGCTGGTCAGTCCATTAAAAATAAAGTATTCCTCATGTCGGGTTATCATCTTCGACCAAGGAGGATATTTTGTAAGAGTTTGGTGAGGTATTCCTCGACTCGGGAAAATACATTGTAAGAGTTTTGTGAGGTATTCCTTGACCAAGGAGGATACTTCATGAAGGTCTGGTGAAGTATATTCACCGATCTTCATCAAACGTAGGTGCACAATTTCAAAAGATAAGAAGTAGGTCGGATTGGAGAAGCAATCATCTTCGAGAGGCATCTGTCGAACGGACTATTCGATATACTTGTATATTGTAGTTTCTGTAATAGATGTAGTTGGACTTTTGCAATAAATGTAATCTCCTCTTTTTTGTACTCATCCGTACATATGTAGCAATCCATTTGTAAATGAATAAACATTTACAGAAATTTACTTCAGCATAATTGTCGATCTTTGTCATATATTTTATACTGTTATCCACTGTTGATCAGCAATCGTATACAAATCCGAGTATGCGTGTAACTCTCTCCCAATTTATTGCAATGCACTGTCCTTAAATAATCTGAACCGCTGATAAGATCCTTAATTATCATCGTTGGATTCTCATCCATTTGCCTATAAAAAGGCCTTTACCTCCTTCCTCATTTATTTCAAAACGATGTTTTCAAGGAAAGAAATTTATTTTTATTATCACGGTCGACCACCAGATTATGTTGTCTTTAAGAACGGACGAGTTTCAGACTTGGTATGGGTGGAATTGGAAATATGAGACCTCTAAGAATATGAGGTAATGATCGAGCATCCCTTATAGTTGGGTGTTGGTCGATCAATGCTTGCGCCATACGGTGTAGTTCGAGGTTAGAGGAAAGCTGGATTCTTGCTTTATCGAAATCAACTTGTTTACGATGGAGCGAGAACACCATGTGTGAGATCGTTTCGACCTAATGCATATATGGTGAAGTGTGAGCATCAGTTTCTTTAAGGGGGTCGTTATTTTGAACCTTGCGAGGACGGTCGTCTCCACATCTCAAAGCCTTCGAATTACTCCTATCTTTGGTCGAAGATTGCTCGAACTATCTGAAGGTCGGGAGTGCTTTCCCTTGATGGTGTCAGACATAAACTATCTTCTCTTGACCTGTACCGAAAGTTCTTTTACTATTAACCATTCTTATTTTATGATCGAGCCTTTGTGTGATAGGAAATGATCTTTGTAAAATATTCAAAATATGATGTTTATTAGGTCAAGCATCGATCTAAGATTTAATATTTAATTGATCGTTCTTGTACTGCATTTAATACAGTTCCTATATTTATGACTGGTAGTTGTGATATTGTAACGCAAGTCCTAATAAATCATTGCCACCGTTGATTACATATCAATTCAACCCTTGGATCTTTACCGTTCCATCTATAAAAGGGGTTTTACCTATCGCTTATTTTCTATCTCAGGTAAAACTTCATAAAATGGACCTTTTCCTTTTTCTAAACGGTGGTCGTCCACCCAATTCAAAAATTTCGAAAATTGCTCAGAGTTACGAACTTGGTATGGGTGGAATCGGAACATGGAGACTTCTGAAAGACCATGAAGTCTCCAATCCCTGAAAAATGGGATCGAACGGAATGCCTATAGTATACCGACCATCATGTGCAAATGGATAAAGGTCGGTACTATGGTATTCCGATCTAATAGTTCCGCGGTCGGTGGAAAGCTGGTCAGTTCATTAAAATGAGAAAATGTGATTGAGACTGCTGACCACCATCGACCGAAGGAGAATTTCGATCTCATGAAGCTCTGGTGAAGTATGAGCACCAGCTTCTCCAAGGTTGGGGTCGAAATTTTGGAACTTAAAACGGCGGTTGTCCTCGTCGATCGGGCTCAGCTGGTGACAAGGAATCTGGAAGGCGTATGATGATAAACAAAGACAGAAGTCTGTAATCCATAGTGCCTCTCTTCAAACCCAGATATCATTAGTCGATAAAATGAGCCTTTTAGATTGCTTTTTACAAGTCTACTGGACAACCGAGCTTCATTGGATAGGACCCCTCTTTGGCATGTAATAGGGCCTGTCGTTAATCAATGCAGGAAATCTTTGTATCTTTTCAATTTATATCATTTGTAGCAGTTCCAGAAATATGAACAGACTTTGTTTTTTGTGTAATACTTTGTAATCCAACAATTTGTAAACGAAATCAGAAGTTGGCTTTCGGAGCTCGAATTTTCTGATAGATTGAAATTTTTACCGACCCAATCGGTCTTATTCAATATCAATTTTGCTTAGGTTTTATACCAATTATTGGTTTTAACCTTTGTAGATCGTTTTTAAGAGATCGATGAGTTTTACCGATTTAATCGTTTTACTCAATGATTAATTTTACTTAGGTTTTATACTGTTGGTATAATCTAGATAAGGTTTTGAAGATGACAAAAAGGGTATAATAGTCAAGAAGGCTAAATTGGAAGTCATCAACTAAGAACTAAAACAGCTTAGTGAAACCTATCTCATGGTCTGGAAGCTATGTGACCGAATCAGCCGAGTGGGATATCAGATTGGTTATTATCAGCCTAGTCAAGATAGATGTGTTCATTCTTGAATCAGCCGAGAAGCCATCATCCGAGTGATCATCAGCAGAGTATTTCCACCAGCAGAATAAAGACGATCAGGAAGCTCAATGGTAACGTGCTAAGAGCTGAGTGCATTAAATGCGTCTGACATAAAGTGAATATCCGTATAGCAGAGTGTACAGAGCAACAGTTGCAGAGAGCCGTTCCGCGTTTTAAGGACCAGTACTCGAGGACTGTACATTTCTGTCAACCTTCAACGGGCAGAAGTTCAAATCCGAGGAGTATAAATAGAAGACAAACTGAAGATCTAAGAGAGACTTGCATAATTCAAGATCACATCTTAAGAGCGAGATCCATCAGTTGAGTCGTCTGATCGTAAGCGAAGTCATTTGTTGACGAAGCTTTTGTTGAAGAACAAAGATCAAACGTTGTCTGTCTAAGTGACTTTCAACTGAGAAAAGAGAGAGGGGTGTATATCCATCTGTGTGAAGTGATATAACTTCTTAGTATAGGTTTTCTGAGTGATCTCCTGTACTGAAAATAGCGTGAGAGTGTAGATCCATCTGAGTGAGTGATCTAGCTTTGTAGAGTAGGATTTCTGTGTGATTTCTTACAGCGCACTTGTGGCTTTTCATTTGTTGAATTGCGCAAGCATTGTATACTGTAATCTGTGTGACTATAGTATAACCCAAGATCTGTGTGACTTGGAAGAGTGGACTAAAGGATTTTCATCCATATAACCACTATAAAAATTCCTTGTGTTTGATTACTTGTTTTATCTTGCATATTTTCATAAGTAAACAAACTGGTTTGAAAGAACAGTTATAAATTGAGGAATTTATAAAACAGGGGTTAAACTTTGAAAGATAAACTTGTTTGAAAAACATACTTGATAAATCCGCTGCATACAAGTTTTGAAACTCTGAGTTATCTGAATCAGATTAGTGAAATCAGATGAGTGGTCAACTCTGTTGATAAAACTTTGTGCGAAATCAGCTTAGTAGTCTTACGAATCAGATCAGCTGAGTCTGCTGATAGAAAAGTTAGAGAAAAAGTTTTAAAGTTTAGAGGTCTATTCACCCCCCCACCCCCCTCTAGACCTCATTGACCACTTTTGGGACCAACAAGTGGTATCAGAGCAGATTGGTTCATCTGATCCTCTGCCTGATCAAACGAACTTGATCCTTAGTGTGTTTTTCAAGATTTTTCAAAAAAGGGCATATTTTGAAAATCAAAAACTTTTTGAAAAATGGATGTCATAAGCCATGTTCCTCACATTGGCCATATGAATTTTGAAAACTGGAAAATCAGAATGGAAATCGTTCTTGCTGCTTACGACTACAACATGTTTACCTGCATTACAAAAGGACCATTTAAATTCCAGAAGACTGTGAAGGTTGCTGACCAACCAGATCAGCTAGTTGACAAAGAGCTGGATGAGCTGACTCCCAAAGAAGTCAAGTTAGTAAACCTTGATAAAAAGGCTAAGCTCATCATGTTCAAAGCTGTAGACGAAGACAGATTCCTAAAGATCAAGCATTTCAAAACTGCCAAAGAGATGTGGGATAAAGCCTGCGAGCTAAGCGAAGGAAACAACGCTATCAAAGAACACAAGCTCAATGTGGCTCTTGAGGAGTTTGAAAATTTCAAGATGAAGTCTGGTGAAACGATTGATCAGATGGATATCAGATTTACCAAAGCTCTGAATGAAGTTCTAAGGTTTGGTAAAGAATTTTCGAACAAGGAGATCACAGCAAAGGTTCTCAAGGCCTTGCCACCCAAATTCAACATGAAGGTGACAGCCATGGAAGAATCAAAGGATTTAGAGAAGATTTCTCTTTTCGAACTGTTCTCATCCCTCAAAGCATATGAGTATCAAATGCCGAGAATGGGATTAGAAGTGTCAACCAGTTCAGACCCTACTGCTGCTCTAATAGCGTAATACAAGTCAAGAAAATCAGCAGACAAGTCAAAACAGAAGACTCTGCTGAGTTCAGAAAAAGCATACACTGCTGACGACGTTACCCTGCTGCTAAATGATTTTGAGAAGTTCTACAAGAAGAAAACGAAATTAAAATATAAAAATGCTACTTCATCTTCTTTTGATCATTTTCAGGAAAACAGGGATTCCTCCAAAGCAAAACTTAGAGAGAACAATGAAGAAGAGTATGGACTCTTGATCAAAGATTATCCACACTTATCATCAGAGAAGTTTGCTGAAAAGGAAAAGCGTGCCAAAAAGGAGCGTAAGCTAAGTAAGAGCAAAACAAAGTTAGCTGATGCAGCAAAGCTAATAAACTCCTGCACATCTTATTCAGACCGACAGTCGTCTGATAAAGAATTTGAAGAAGTACCTGAAACCTTATGCCTAACTGCCATAGAATCTGATGATTCTGAAACTGAGGTAACTTCTATTGATTAATGAAATGCACTATTTGAATCGTTTGAATAAATTTTGAATTACAAATTCAAATATTGTTTGTGCATTTGCCAAGCTTAAGGAAGAGATGACTCTGTTGAAAGAGCAAATCAGGTCACTGAAACTTCAGGTTGAAAAACCTCAAAGAATCAGCTGACTACAAAAAGCTTGAGCTTGAGAATGAAACTCTAAAAGCTGAGTGTGCAATTCGATTAGAAAATATAAATCAACTTGAAAGAAGCAATTGCATAATTCTCTAAAATGAAATCAGAGGCTTAAAAGAAGAAGTCTACTGATGCTCAAAAGGTTAGAAAACCTAGTAAGCTACCTAAGACTAATCAGACTAGTAAACTCATCAGCCGAGTAAGCTGAAATATGTTGCTGATAGGAGTAAAGTTAAGATGTCAAGTCTGCTGAATCTAAGGAGAGTTATTAAATAACTCGGGTAAGAAATTGAGGCAAAAATGAATTATTTGGCAAGAATCTGAATCACATTATGGCAAAAATGCAATATGCTTATTCATAATATCATGTTGATCATGTTCACTGTACTGATTGCCATCCTCATTTCGATATGCATGCTTATCACATATTTCATGCATCTTACCTTGCTTATGAGCATTGTTTTAATCATGACTAACAAGTGGTAGTATCATGATAAAACATAGGTCACTAAATCACCACATGTTAAAGGTTATACTAACCATGCTGGGCCCAATAAACAAGGGGTGCCAAAAATTGTCATCTGTTTTACAGGTGAAGTACATGTGAGATGACAAAGATGAGTTGACTGCCTTGCAAATTTCACCGAGCTCAACAAGTGGTCTCACCAACAAGAATTTACCAACAAGTGTTATCAATTAAGTGGTATCATCAAGTGGTATAATTCAAGTGGTAGACTCTACATTTGGAGATTTCAAGGAACGCAAGTTTGCTGAAAAGTTGAAAATTATCAAAGAATAATAAGTGGTATTAGAGACCAACAACTGCTCGCAACAAGCGATACAAGTGGTATCAGTCAACCATGTGACAAAGAAATTGGTTCGTTGACTTTGGATTCATAAGTTGAGGGGGAACTAATCAGAAGACTAACCCAAAACAGCTTACTGGAATTCAACGGCTGAGTGTCTTTAAAGAGAAACTCTCATCAGACTACTTGACCACGGATTCTTGAACTTAGGGGGAACGTGTACGACTAGTACTCCTGAATAAAGATGAAGTTTTCAATAATTCAAAATGAAGTTATCAGAAGACTGCTTCTCATCAGCCGACTGGAACTCAACAGCCAAGTGATATTCAAGAATGTACTACACCAAGTGGTATCAGGAAAGTGTTATCACATCAACAAGTGATATCAGCTGACTAATCTGATTTACATTCATGCAAGTAGTATCAGACTACAAGTAGCATCATACTACAAGTGGAATCAGACCACAGATGGTATCAAGTGGTATCAATTCTTGAAGTCAGGGGAAATTTTCTAGCTGGAGTGATAAACAGCAACGAAGACTACCTCGATCAACCAAGTACTTACCTACCTGTCTTCAGCCTACTAAGTTTGCAATCCTATAAAGAGAAAAAGGGGAAGATGAGATGCAACTTAAGTTTTGGTGTTGATGACAAAAAGGGGGAAGATAAAGGATGCAACTAAGAACCCTTTAAGCAGAAGATCAGAAAGGGGAAAAGAACCAACTATTGGTGTTTTTTTTTAAAGTTGTATCAGATCAATAAATTTCCATCTCAAGGTATGAAGACTAAATCTGAAGACTTAGAAGATGTTCTTAGTTGAAGGTTTTGTCATTATCAAAAAGGGGGAAATTGTTGGTATAATTTAGTGAAGGTTTTGAAGATGACAAAAAGGGTATAATAGTCAAGAAGGCTAAATTGGAAGTCATCAACTAAGAACTAAAACAGCTTAGTGAAACCTATCTCATGGTCTGGAAGCTATGTGACCGAATCAGCCGAGTGGGATATCAGATTGGTTATTATCAGCCTAGTCAAGATAGATGTGTTCATTCTTGAATCAGCCGAGAAGCCATCAGCCGAGTGATCATCAGCAGAGTATTTCCACCAGCAGAATAAAGACGATCAGGAAGCTCAATGGTAACGTGCTAAGAGCTGAGTGCATTAAATGCGTCTGACATAAAGTGAATATCCGTACAGCAGAGTGTACAGAGCAACAGTTGCAGAGAGCCGTTCCGCGTTTTAAGGACCAGTACTCGAGGACTGTACATTTCTGTCAACCTTCAACGGGCAGAAATTCAAATCCGAGGAGTATAAATAGAAGACAAACTGAAGATCTAAGAGAGACTTGCATAATTCAAGATCACATCTTAAGAGCGAGATCCATCAGTTGAGTCGTCTGATCGTAAGCGAAGTCATTTGTTGACGAAGCTTTTGTTGAAGAACAAAGATCAAACGTTGTCTGTCTAAGTGACTTTCAACTGAGAAAAGAGAGAGGAGTGTATATCCATCTGTGTGAAGTGATATAACTTCTTAGTATAGGTTTTCTGAGTGATCTTCTGTACTGAAATAGCGTGAGGAGTGTAGATCCATCTGAGTGAGTGATCTAGCTTCGTAGAGTAGGATTTCTGTGTGATTTCTTACTGCGCACTTGTGGTTTTTCATTTGTTGAATTGCGCAAGCACTGTATACTGTAATCTGTGTGACTATAGTATAACCTAAGATCTGTGTGACTTGGAAGAGTGGACTAAAGGATTTTCATCCATATAACCACTATAAAAATTCCTTGTGTTTGATTACTTGTTTTATCTTGCATATTTTCATAAGTAAACAAACTGGTTTGAAAGAACAGTTATAAATTGAGGAATTTATAAAACATGGTTTAAACTTTGAAAGATAAACTTGTTTGAAAAACATACTTGATAAATCCGCTGCATACAAGTTTTGAAACTCTGAGTTATCTAAATCAGATTAGTGAAATCAGATGAGTGGTCAACTCTGCTGATAAAGCTTTGTGCGAAATCAGCTTAGTAGTCTTACGAATCAAATCAGCTGAGTCTGCTGATAGAAAACTTAGAGAAAAAGTTTTAAAGTTTAGAGGTCTATTCACCCCCCCCCCCCCCTCTAGACCTCATTGACCACTTTTGGGACCAACATGTAACAATTTTTTGGTTTTAACCTTTGTAGATCGCTTTAGGAGATCGATGAGTTTTTACCAACCCAATCGGTTTTACTCAAAGATTAATTTTACTTAGGTTTTATACCAATTTTTGGTTTTAACCTTTGTAGATCGCTTTAGGAGATCGATGAGTTTTTACCGACCCAATCGGTTTTACTCAAAGATTAATTTTACTTAGGTTTAATACCAATTTTTGGTTTTAACCTTTGTAGATCGCTTTAGGAGATCGATGAGTTTTTACCTTACCGACCCAATCGGTTTTACTCAAAGATTAATTTTACTTTGGTTTTATACCAATTTTTGGTTTTAACTTTTGTAGAGCTAATCGATAATGGCTTTTACTGCACTGTCAAAATGCAATGTAGGGAGAAAATTAAGCAAAAGCTTTTATTATTATTGTAGACAGACTCTGATGTCGAAAAGAAATTACAGGACAAAACCCTAAAATGAAAATAAACAATAAACAAGCTAAATTCTGTAAAGAATAAGATATTCCAACTGCTTTCCTAAATTTTCTTTCTAGATCTCAACGACCATAATAAAGTCTGAGGTTTACTGCGTTCCAAGTTCGAGGAAGCGGGGTTCCATCCAACTGAGCAATTTTATAAGATCTTTTTTTGCCGACTGCAGTCACTACGAAAGGACCTTCCCAATTTTGCTGTAGCTTTCCGACGTGTTTTGATACTTCGACCTTCTTAAGAACCATATCACCTTTCTTGAACGATCGTATCCTTACTCTTTGATTGTAGGCCTTTTCCATGCTTGACTTAGCTGCCTGCAAACGAAGACTGGCCTTTTCCCTTAGGGCCTCACTTAAGTCAACATCATCTTTTCTCAACTGGTCATTTCTCTCCTGGTCATATAATTCGATCCTTGGACTAGGAACAAGTGCTTCGACTGGAATAATTGCTTCTGATCCATAAGCCAAACTAAAGGGCGTTTCTCCCGTAGAGGCTTTTACCGTAGTTCTATTAGCCCATACGACCCCTGGGAGCTCATCCAACCACTTTCCTTTGGCTTCATCCAACCTCTTGAACTTGGACACCATTCTTGAACTTGTTTCCCATTCGCTCGAGGATGTCCCACAGATGTAAAATTTTGCCGTATTCCAAACTTTGAACACCATTCTTGAACTTGTTTCCCAGCAAATTGTGTTCCATTATCGAAAATCAGGACTCTCGGAATGCCGAAACGGCAGACTATATTTTTCCAAAGAAAATTTATAACCTGGAATTGTATAATTCGAGCGAGTGCCATACATTCAATCTATTTGCTGAAATATTCAACAGCGACCAGAACGTAGCTATTTTTTGACCTAGCAGTTGGAAATGGCACCGAAATATCAATTCCACAATGATCGAAAGGCCAACAAATTGGAATTGGGTGCATTGTCTCTGCTGAATTATGTTCGAGTGCACTTGGCAGTAATGACAATATTTCACATAATCTTGTGCATCTGAATATAACGTCGGCCAATAATATCCAGTTCTTAAACACTTAAGAGTGAGTGCTCGAGCCCCGCTATGATTCCCGGCCATGAATTTCCTTGAGGATACTCTGAGTTTGATGTTCGGGAATACATTTTAATAATATTCCAGAAACGGATCGTCTATAGAGTTTTTCATCTACAATAGCATACCTCGGTGCCCGATATCTAATTCTTCGAGCCTCATTTTTATCACTAGGGAGAGATTCGTCTTTTAAATAGGTCAACAAAGGGCTCATCCAGCTATCTGTAGCCAGATCGATATCAATAATCTCAGTAGCAGGAACGGTATCGAGGTCGATCGATGGTGTATTGGAGATCAACCATGTGATCACCCTCTTGGTTTTACCATCTCTAGACCCTGTAAACCTATATAATTGATCAGCCCATCAATTTTCTTCTCGCGGGATATTTTGAATTTCAAACTTGTCAAATTTTCCAGTCAACTCTTTTACTTTGGCCAAATATTTTATCATGTTGTATTCCTTGGCCTCATATAGTCCGTTGACTTGTCTTTGAACCAGCTCGGAGTCTGTTAAGACGTTCAAAGTTTTTATGCTGGCTTGGATAGCCATTTCCATTACTGCGATTAAAGCCTCATACTCGACTTCGTTGTTTGTCACCATGAAATCCAGGGTGATGGCATAGTTCAAATCTTCACCATTTGGTCCATGAAAATTTATTCCAGCACCCCCACCATCTTTGCTTGAGGCGCCATCGATAAGCCACACCGGATTGTTAACGATCAAGATGTCGTTATCGCTCGAACTCGTCTCTTCAGGGATCGTTTCTGATGGACTGGGGGACTCTAAAAGGAAATTTGCAAGCACTTGAGCTTTTATCGCAGTACGTGGTTGGTACTCGATCTCATATTGCCTTAGCTCTACTGCCCATTTGATTAACCTTCCTGATGTTTCAGGCTTTGACAAAATTTGTCTTAAGGGTTGATTAGTGAGGACAATAACTTTATATGTTTGGAAGTAAGGTCGTAACTTTCACCGATCAAGAAAAAACAGCTTTCGTTACTGAACAGGGAGTATATTGTTTTGTAGTAATGCCTTTCGGATTGAGAAATGCTAGAGCAACTTATCAACTGTTGGTAACCCTAATGTTTAAGGAACTAATCGGAGAAATTATGGAGGTATATGTGGATGATATGCTGGTCAAAAGTATGAGCGAAGAGGACCACATTAAACATCTAGATCGCTGCTTCAGGATTTTAAGAAAGTATGGAATGAAGCTCAACCCGGCTAAGTGCACCTTTGGAGTAAGATCGGGGAAATTTCTGGGTTACTTAGTTCACCAAAGAGGCATCGAAGCAAATCCAGAAAAGATACGGTTATCACTGAAATGAAACCTCCAAGAAATATTTCTCAGGTGCAAAGACTGGTGGGTAAAATAGTAGCCCTGAATAATTTCATATCTTGATCGGCGGATAAAAGTCTGCCATTCTTTCAGACTTTGAGAAAATCTAAAACATTTGAATGGACCGAAACCTGCGACAGGGAGTTCGATCAATTGAAAGAATACTTGAATTCACCGCCGCTGCTCGCCAAGCCAACGGAAGGACAACCTCTTTATATGTACATTGCAATTTCCGAGGCAGCCATAAGTTCGGTATTAGTCAAGATAGATGGTTCAGAACATAAGCCAGTCTATTTGTTGGTCCCAAAAGTGGCCAGTGAGGTCTAGAGGGGGGGGGGGGGGCGGGAGGGGGTGAATAGACCTCTGAAAACTTTAAAACTTTTTCTCTAACTTTTCAAATCAGCAGACTAAGCTGATCGAGATTTGTAAGACTACTAAGCTGATGCGCACAAAGCTTTATCAGCAGAGTTGACCACTCATCTGATTTTCACTCAGCTGATTTCACATGTTAAATCAGAGTTTTAGAAACTAGTTGGCAGCGGATATTCAAAGTGTTTTTCACCAAGCTGTTCCTCTTTAAGTTTTCTCACTCAAAAGATTTTGTCCCCAGTTTTTACAACTCCTTTTAAAATCTTTTGGTTAAATCGTAAGTTTGAGTTCTTTGATAAATATGCAAAGTATAGCAGTAAATAATTCAAACACACAGGATTTTTATAGTGGTTATATGGATAAAAATCCTTTAGTCCACTCTTCCAAGTCACGAAGATCTTGGGTTATACTAGAAAACACAAAGTAATCAAGTATACAATGCTTGCGCTGATCAACAAATGAAAAGCCACAAGTGCGATATAAGAAATCACACAGAAATCCTACACTCTGAAGCTAGATCACTCACTTAGACGGATCTACACTCCTCACGCTATTTTCAGTACAAGTAATCACTCAGAAAACCTATACTAAGAAGTTATATCACTCACAAAGATAGATATATACTCCTTCTATTTTACAGCTGAAAGTCACTCAGACAGACAACTAAGTTCTCTGTTCTTCAACGAAAAGCTTTGTCAACAAATGACTTCGGCTTGTGATCAGATGACTCAACTAATGGATCTTGTTCTTATGATATGATCTTGAGTTGTGCAAGCTCTCTTTTGATCTTCAGTTATGTCTTCTATTTATACTCCCAGATTTTGAATTTTCTGCCCGTTGAAGGTTGGCAGGAATCTACAGTCCTCGAGTTCTGGTCCTGACACACGGAACGGCTCCCTGCAACTGTTGCACTGTACACTCTGCTGTACGGATGTCTACTTTATGTCAGTCGCATTTAATGCTCTCAGCTCACAGCTGGTTCCCGTTGATGAGCTTACTGACCATCTTTACTCTGCTGGTGGAAGTACTCTGCTGATGATCACTTTGCTGATCACTCGGCTGATGGCTTCTCGGCTGATTCAAGAATGAACACATCTATCTTGACTCGGCTGATAATACCCATCTGATATCCCACTCGGCTGATTTGGTCACTTAGCTTCCAGACCATGAGATAGGTTTCACTAAGCTGTTTAGTTCTTAGTTGATGACTTCCAATTTAGCCTTCTTGACTATTATGCCCTTTTTGTCATCTTCAAAACCTTCTCCAATATTAACCAACAATTTCCCCCTTTTTGATGATGACAAAACCTTCAACTAAGAACACATCTAAGTTTCTGATTTAGTCTTCATACTCTGAGATGGAAATTATTTCTCTGATACAGCTTTAAAAAAAAATTACCACTTGATGGTTCTTTTTCCCTTAAAAAAAATTACCACTTGATGGTTCTTTTTCCCTTTCTGATCTTCTGCTTAAAGGGTTCTTAGTTGCATTTATCTTCCCCCTTTTTGTCATCAACACCAAAACTTTAGTTGCATCTTTTCTTCTCCATTTTATCCTTCCCCCTTTTTAGGATTTGTGATAACTTCTTTTCCATAAGATTGCAAACTAGTATGCTGAAGATAGGTAGGTAAGCACTTGGCTGATCGAGGTAGTCTTCGTTGCCGTTTATCACTCCAGCTAGAAAATTTCCTCTTAACTTCAAGAATTTTTACCACTTGATACCACTTGTGGTCTGATTCCACTTGTAGTCTGATGCTACTTGTAGTCTGATACTACTTGTATGGATACAAATCAGATTAGTCAGCTGATATCACTTGTTGATGTGATAGCACTTGCTGATACCACTTGGTGTAGTACATTCTTGAAAATCACTTGGCTGTTGAGTTCCAGTCAGCTGATAAGAAGCAGTCTTCTGATAGCTTTATTTTGACTTATTGACAACTTCATCTTTTATTTAGGAGTACCGCTAGTCGTACACGTTCCCCCTAAGTTCAAGAATTCGTGGTCAAGTAGTCTGATGAGAGTTTCTCTTCAAAGACACTCAGCCGTTGAATTCCAGTAAGCTGTTCTGGGTTAGTCTTCTGATAAGTTCCCCCTCAACTTATGAATCCAAAATCAACAAGCCAATTTCTGTTGTCACATGGTTGACTGATACCACTTGAATAGTTGGTGATACCACTTGTTGAACTTGGTGAAATTTGCAAGGTAGTCAACTCATCTTTGTCATCTCACATGTGTTTCACCTGCAAAACAGATGACTGCTTTTGGTACCCCTTGTTTATTGGGTCCAGCATGGTTAGTGTAACCTTTAACATGTGATGATCTAGTGACTTATGTTTTATCATGATAATACCACTTGTTGTTTTTCAACATTTGTTGGTCATGATTAAAACATAGCTCATAACCCAGGTAAGATGCATGAAATATGTGATAAGCATGCATATTGAAATGAGGATGGCAATCAGCACAGTGAACATGATCAGCATGATAATATGAATAGGCATAAAGCATGTTGAAATAATAATTATCATAGTGTGATTCAAATTCTTGCCAAATAATTCATTTTAACCTCAATTTCTTACCTGAGTTATTTAATAACTCTCCTTAGATTCAACAGACTTGATACCACTTTAATTTTACTCCTATCATCAGCCTATTTCAGCTTACTCGTTGATGAGTTTTAGTAGTCTGATTTGTCTTAGGTAGCTTACTAGGTTTTCTAACCTATTGAGCATCAGTAGACTTGTTCTCTTAAGCCTCTGATTTTCTT
This sequence comes from Penstemon newberryi var. newberryi, assembly GCA_030819805.1. Lineage (NCBI taxonomy): Eukaryota > Viridiplantae > Streptophyta > Magnoliopsida > Lamiales > Plantaginaceae > Penstemon > Penstemon newberryi. Next base: position 20,862,696 of record JAUALY010000005.1, on the reverse strand, counting down.
TTTAGAGAATGATGCAATTACTTCTTTCAGGTTTATTTATATTTTCAAAACAAATTGCATACTCAGCTTTTAGAGTTTCATTCTCATGCTCAAGCTTTTTGGTAGTCAGCTGATTCTTGAGGTTTTTCAACCTGAAGTTTCAGTAATCTGATTTGCTCTTTTCAGCAGAGTCATCTCTTCATTAAGCTTGGCAAGTGCACAAACAATATCTGAATTTGAAATTCAGCATTTATTCAATCGATTCAAATAGTGCATTTCATTTATAGGTAGAAGTTACCTCAATTTTCAGAATCATCAGATCCTATGGCAGTTAAGCATAAGGTTTCAGATACTTCTTCAAATTCTTTATCAGACGACTTGCGGTCTGAATAAGATGTGCGGGAGTTTATTAGCTTTGTTGCATCAGCTAACTTTGATTTGCTCTTACTAAGCTTACGCTCCTTTTTAGCACGCTTTTCCTTTTCAGCAAACTTCTCAGATGATGAGGTTGGATGGTCTTTGATCAAGAGCCCATACTCCTCTTCATGGTAGTCTCTAAGTTTTGCTTTGTAGGAATCCCTATTTTCCTGAAAATGATCAGAAGAAGATGAAGTAGCATTTTTATATTTTAATTTCATTTTCTTCTTGTAGAACTTCTTGAAATCATTTAGCAGTAGTGTAACGTCGTCAGTAGTGTATCCCTTTTCTGAACTCAGCACAGTCTTCTGTTTTGACTTGTCTGCTGATTTTCTTGACTTGTCTGACGCCATTAGAGCAGCAGTAGGGTCTGAACTGGTTGACACTTCTAATCCCAATCTTGGCATATGATACTCATAAGCTTTGAGAGATGAGAACAGTTCGGAAAGGGAAATCTTCTCTAAATCCCTTGATTCTTCCATGGTTGTCACCTTCATGTTGAATTTGGGTGGTAAGGCCTTGAGAACCTTTGCTGTGATCTCCTTGTTCGAAAATTCTTTACCAAACTTCAGAACTTCATTCAGAGATTTGGTAAATCTGGTATCCATCTGATCAATCGTTTCACCAGACTTCATTTTGAAATTTTCAAACTCCTCAAGAGCCACACTGAGCTTGTGTTCTTTGATAGCGTTGTTTCCTTCGCTTAGCTCGCAGACTTTATCCCACATCTCTTTGGCAGTTTTGAGATGCTTGATCTTTTGGAAATTGTCTTCGTCTGCAGCTCTGAACATGATGAACTTCGCCTTTTTATCAAGATTTACCAACTTGTTTTCTTTAGGTGTCAGCTCATCCAACTCTTTGTCAACTATCTGATCTGGTTGACCAGCAACCGTCACAATCTTATGGAATCTGAATGGTCCTTTTGTAATACATGTAAACATGTCATTATTATAAGCAGCAAGAAAGATTTTCATTCTGATTTTCCAGTTTTCAAAACTCATAAGACCAATGTGAGGAACATGGTTTATGGCATCCATTTTTCAAAAAATTTTAATTTTCAAAATATGCTCTCTTTTTGAAAAATTTGAAAAACACACTTTGGATCAAGCTCGCTGATCAGGCAGCTGATTCAAGATAAACCACCTACCCTGATGCTACTTGATAGTATCAGGTAAATTACCAGAGCAACCTGCTCTGATACCACTTGTTGGTCCCAAAAGTGGTCAGTGAGGTCTAGAGGGGGGGGGGGGGGGGGGGTGGTGAATAGACCTCTGAAAACTTTAAAACTTTTTCTCTAACTTTTCAAATCAGCAGACTAAGCTGATCGAGATTTGTAAGACTACTAAGCTGATGAGCACAAAGCTTTATCAGCAGAGTTGACCACTCATCTGATTTTCACTCAGCTGATTTCAGATGTTAAATCAGAGTTTTTAGAAACTAGTTGGCAGCGGATATTCAAAGTGTTTTTCACCAAGCTGTTCCTCTTTAAGTTTTCTCACTCAAAAGATTTTGTCCCCAGTTTTTACAACTCCTTTTAAAATCTTTTGGTTAAATCGTATGTTTGAGTTCTTTGATAAATATGCAAAGTATAGCAGTAAATAATTCAAACACACAGGATTTTTATAGTGGTTATATGGATAAAAATCCTTTAGTCCACTCTTCAAAGTCACGAAGATCTTGGGTTATACTAGAAAACACAAAGTAATCAAGTATACAATGCTTGCGCTGATCAACAAATGAAAAGCCACAAGTGCGCTGTAAGAAATCACACAGAAATCCTACACTCTGAAGCTAGATCACTCACTTAGACTGATCTATACTCCTCAGGCTATTTTCAGTACAAGTAATCACTCAGAAAACCTGTACTAAGAAGTTATATCACTCACAAAGATGGATATACACTCCTTCTATTTTACAGCTGAAAGTCACTCAGACAGACAACTAAGTTCTCTGTTCTTCAACGAAAAGCTTTGTCAACAAATGACTTCGGCTTGTGATCAGATGACTCAACTGATGGATCTTGCTCTTATGATATGATCTTGAGTTGTGCAAGCTCTCTTTTGATCTTCAGTTATGTCTTCTATTTATACTCCCAGATTTTGAATTTCTGCCCGTTGAAGGTTGGCAGGAATCTATAGTCCTCGAGCTCTGGTCCTGACACGCGGAACGGCTCCCTGCAACTGTTGCACTGTACACTCTGCTGTACGGATGTCTACTTTATGTCAGTCGCATTTAATGCTCTCAGCTCACAGCTGGTTCCCGTTGATGAGCTTACTGACCATCTTTACTCTGCTGGTGGAAGTACTCTGCTGATGATCACTTTGCTCATCACTCGGTTGATGGCTTCTCGGCTGATTCAAGAATGAACACATCTATCTTGACTCGGCTGATAATACCCATCTGATATTCCACTCGGCTGACTTGGTCACTTAGCTTCCAGACCATGAGATAGGTTTCACTAAGCTGTTTAGTTCTTAGTTGATGACTTCCAATTTAGCCTTCTTGACTATTATGCCCTTTTTGTCATCTTCAAAACCTTCTCCAATATTAACCAACACTATTACTTGAGTAAACTGCTGCAAGGAGCTGAAAAGAATTACTTGGAGATAGAAAAGTTTGCCTTAGCTCTAGTAACTTCCCTTTAATTTTCTGACCAGCTTTCCACCCTCGGGGATACCCCTCGAGATCCGCAATGCTAATCCTGATAGGATAGTGCCCAGCAAGCCAATCTTAATTAGCTTGTAAGAGGACTATCTTCTTATGGTTTAATAATTAATACGACATTTTATTTATAGTACGTAAATTAAACAATGGCCAACTTCATCTCTCGCGAACGTATCTAAGCGATTGGATGAAATCCTAAGGTCACAATAGACTATGGGACGATTCACTTCGGTATTGAGTGCAATCATGAAACAGTCTCCAAGGTCGTGATCTTAAAACACGTTCCAAGTCATAGATTCCGAACGAGACAGGGTATCGAAGGAATCGCTAAGACTTGTACGAGTATGCATGATTCACATGAAGTGAATTTGTAGAGTTTCATGAACAAGACATTTGATGTCAGTGCATATGACTAGATGGTTCGATAGGGGATCGAACGCATCGAACGACCCGAACAGAGAAACCCATTGTGGAAGCGCATGACGCATATCGGTGATGGGATGTTTCTCAAGGCTTATAATAGTGTAGATTTAGTCCTTAGACTTGAGGTGCTAGGGCGAATTCGGTGCATGGATGTACGTATTTAAATTTAGGTACTGGTCACGTAGCCTGACCTTAATGTGCTTAAGTTGGGTGCGTATAGTCGTGTACGCGAGTGGTTAGTACTAAGAAAGGATCTATCGACCGTGTACCTCATTATCTCGTGCTCTCCTAGCACTTCGGCCAAACCTTCCTCATTACCAGAATCTGCATTTTGTTCGTCCTCTCCTTCGCGCTCGGCGTTGGGCTCGACGTTTTGTTCTCCATCCCCATCGTGCTCAGGGTTCTGTTGACCAGAGGTTCCCTCGCCAGCATCCGACCCCAAGACCTATTTAGCCTGATCAACGACCTTATTTACTTCATCAGGGGAGTTTTCCGTCGGTTTGTACGTATTTATGAGATCGTCCATTGACCCTAGGTCGGAGTCTGATCTCGGAGGGATATTGGTTTGGTTCTCTGGGTTTTCAGGGTTCGACATTATGAAAGAGGTTGTGAAGATCGATAAGAAAGAAAAATCTTTATCGATGTGAGTACTCCGATCTGCAGTAATTTGGGAAGCGGTACTCGTCTCATCAGGTCAACGCATATATATAAAGGTTAAAAGGGTAAATTGCAAATTAAACCCCGAGTAACCGCGACAGTTAAGCTTCCACTCAATAAATCCAAAGTTATCTTTCCATTAATGGCATTTCCGGTCCTCTAAGTTTTAAAAGGTAGTATTTCAGCTCGGTAAATTATGATTAATGACATCGTCTTCCGAAGGTGTGCATTATTTTTCCCTTTGCTCGGTTTTTATCCCATTGGGTTTTTTCGAGTAAGGTTTTTAACGAGGCATATCCGACGCAAGACTGTTCAAGACCTGCTCTCTATTATTTACTTCTCGAACTTCAGCTTCACTTACGCTCGAGAAGTGGGGGAGTATTGATGAGGGATATTTCGTATACGCCATTTTAGGAAATACCTCAGCTCGAGATCGACCTAGATCCCGACCAGGAAGGCTATTTTCCGACCTACAGAACGCTGTTTCCGGTCAAGCCAGACTATTAACACGAGACCCTATTTTCCGATCTACGTCTCTCCTCGGAATCACTGTGGGGCCGAGCCTCAGGCCTGGACAGCTGGCCGAGACACATTCCCCTGCGGAGGGTCTAGTTAGTTCATCACTGTTCCTATATATATCCAGCGCAAATATGACATCAACAACGACACTATTCCCAAGAAACACCCCATCTCGGACTTAGAGCTCGGAATAGGTTTTAGCTTGCTTTCCAAAGGTATTCATCTAGCTAGTTGTACGGCATCCAGTAACGCTCGGATAGACCTACTTTGTAATTTGTAATTGGATCTGATTATTAATATACATCATATAAACACTCGACTCTATTTATTGTTTTGCTCGACTTTCCCTATCTGTCCCGAACGAAAAAGAGCTTAATCAGAAATCATCAAAACCTCCCTTTACTTCTAAGTCTTTATCTTCATCCAACAAGGATGGGTACGATCCTTCCTGGAGAACTCGAGAAACTGAAGGATCATTCTCCCTTACGACTTGTCCAATCTATTTTCAAGCATTTGGAGCTGGTGACTTTTATACCTTAACTTTAATTTGACAAAACTTTATTTATATTCTGACACCCTTATGTTTTCTCGTAGGCGAAACATCAAACTGCTCAGCTCGGAATTCAAAATGATGACGCATATTTTGCTCGGTTTGCTACTAACACTAAACTGGACAACATTGTTGCGGCTCATCGTGTATTGATGATCGAGGCGGAGAGTCTTCGAGCGGACAACGAAAAGCTTGCAAGGGAGAAAGAAAATCTTGTTCAGTTGAATAATAACCTGGAGTCTGATAAAGAAAATCTTCTAAAAAAGAAGGAAGACTTGATTCAGCTGAACAAGAATTTGGAGGAAGTAACCCAATCCCAAATTGAGAAAGGGAAAAAGCAGGAGTTTGAAAAAGTCTTCGCCCTTGGATACAAACAACGCACCCAGGAATTGATCACATATCTTGGACATAGTACTAGTCCAGACCATATCTTCGAACAATAGATTGTTCTTTTTCTTTTTTTTTTTTTTTTTTTTGTTAAAAGGATTAATGAACTGTGCTCGTATTGAACTGTTTATTTGACAATCAATATTGCATATAGTTCGAACTCTTATTCTTTTGATGTGCTGACAAACCCATCGTGCATAACTGAATATAACTGATCGTTTCGAACATATCCTTGGGAGTGGAAAAGTTGCATAGATCTAAGTGCCGTTATCATAACCGTAGAACGGTCCAACTTCTGTCCGTTAGATTATAATTCCTTAATTATAAATAGCAACTTGTTGTGGAATGGGGAATTCTAATATAGGTGAAAATCCATGTCTTCATACACATTATATACTCCGTTCATTAAAACTTTTTTGTTTGATATTCGTGTACGGACATTTTGGAGATGGCAAAGACATCTCTGTCTTTCAAAATCTAGTATGGGAGGCATCGGAAAGTTTGGGTTCCTCGATTATAATGGAATCCGAGCTAACGAAAGCGATCGTATTGAAAAGCTGGGCAGTACATTAAAGAGAATTTACTCCTCGGAGTGGGGTATCCTCTTCGACCAAGGAGGATACTTTGTAAAGGTCTGGTGAAGTATATGCACCGACCTCATCAAGTGGAGCGCAATTCGACCCCTGCTTCTGTTAGGCATGATGCTCTTAAAGCATGTATTTGACATTCTTTAAATGAAATAAATAAATAATTTGAAATTTATTTCTCATATAATCATTTCGATTATGCATTTATTGCATAATATAAACATCAGAAAATTCCAAGTCTATTAAAGAGACTATGACTTAAGAATATATGTTATACTGGAGGATTAAAGTTATATCTAATAGACTAAATAGTCCGTAGTGAGTTAAAGTTGGGATCTTTAACTAAACACTACTAGTACGGTCCACGAAACTTTTACAATGTAGTAATTTTGATCCGAATTACTGATGTAGAGACATCGAAGGTGGAGGTACTTTGTGTAAGTCGATTACATAGGACTGGACCAGACATGATCTAGAATCATAAATAAGATACCGTTGATATTATGGTTCTAGAACATGTCAACTGATGATCATATGCGAATTGATCTAAATCCTGAGTAGGCATAAACTTTTGTTTATGTTAACGAGTTCTTTTGACTCATATATAATGGCCGTAACCATGTTGTGCCTAAAACTTATGTCTTGAAGATCCGTTGAGATAAATGGCTGGGAATGTGTTTTACAAATATGGAATCCAACCCTTCTTGCGAGAAGCTGGAATATTGATCCCCTTAAGTGTTAGTTCTGGAACTGAACAGTAGAGCGCTCTGATTTATGAATAAGTTCATAAATCAAACTGTTTACTAGTGAACTAATGGAACTTAAGGATAAAGAAGTAACTAGAGGGGCAAAACGGTAATTATTCCTAGCTCTAGTTACGAATCAATTATTGGAGGATCAAATTGCATGTAGTGATTATATCAATGGATTATCTTGATCTTAGAGTAAACTATATTGTAATGGCAAGAGTGCAATTCCAAGTCTTTAGTGGAGTCACTTGGAATTAATAGATCGAATAATTAAATTAAAGAGTTTGATAAATTATTCGATTTATTGGAGCTTGAAGTTCATGTCCATAGGTCCTCAACCACGGCTCCTGGTAATCACATTTGAACTCAAGCAATTAGAACGAATTCATTCATGTTGCATTTTGGAAATAGTTTCCTAAAATGGAAATTCCGAATTAATTAGATGATATTTAATTAATTAATTTAGAATTAATTAATTAGAAAATATCATGATTAATTGTATTAGATTTAATTATAGAATTGAAGCTAATGGAAATTGAATACGAGATTCAAGAAAAAGGAAATATTGCCATTTATAGAATTTCTAATTGTAGAAATTTATTATTTAATATGTAAATATATATGATATATTTATGTAATAAATAAAAGGAAAAATTATATATTTATATATGTAATTTTCGAAATTACATATATATAAATATATTTATGTATGTTTTAATTACTTATAAGAGTTGTATTTAATTAATAACTCTCTTAAGGTAAGAGAGAGAAGATTTCTTTTCCTAGTAGGAATCTTTGAGTGAGTCATGGTAGGAGTTTAACTCTTTCCATAACTTCTATATATACATATAAGATATAGATCTTAGATAACATTATTATTGATTTATGAAATCATTAAGATTACACTCAAAAGAAAAAGTTATTCAACCCTAAACATACAAAAAGCCACCCTTTGGTCAAGAAACAAGAAGAAGCTTCATCTTGAATTTTTGATTTCTAAAACGTGAAAGAAAGTTCGATTCTCTTAAGTTGGTGCCCACACGCCTAGTAGAAGGAGAACGTGGTTGATATCCATGGTGAAAAAGATCAAAGCCGTTTGTTCATCAAACTCAAGAAAAACATGAAACAAAAAGTTCAACCAAAAGAACGAAGGACGGGAAGCTTTCTGTAAGTTTTCTTTTTCTTTCTTTTGCATAATTAAAATATTATAGTTTATGGGATCCTCGTTTTTATGTTAGTTATTTTTGAAATATACTACGAACATAAAACCCACTAAATTCCGCAATTGGGTCGAATTAGTTCGATCTTGTTTACTCATCCGGTCGAATAGTTCGGATCCGATTGGGTAAAACACCAACAATTGGTATCAGAGCGCTCCATAACGATTTTATTTTAATTGATTGTGGGTATATGAATGTTTAAATTGTTTAAATATTGAATGGATGAATGTTTTATTTTAAGGATCGAATTTGGTGTTTTTGGGTTAGAGTTTTATAATTGTTATTTAATTTCCTAGATCTTTTGTACGCCAAAATCGTTGGCATAGGATTTTTTGTAATAATTAGATTATTTGAAGAATTTGATCGAGGGGCCTGGAGAAGGAGATGCAAGGTTTGGCCGGTGTGTTGTTAATTTGCAAAAGGAAAACAATTTCAGTGTCACGTTCCATTATGAAGACCCTTATCAGATGCAATGAAGTTGTATTAATTCTATTGGCTGGAAATTTCTACCCAATCGGTTTTTACTCGAAATTCAACTTTACTTAGGTTTTATACCAATTATTGGTTTTAACCTTTGTAGATCGATTTTCGGAGATCGACGAGTTTATACCGATCCAATCGGTTTTTACTCGAAACTCAACTTTACTTAGGTTTTATACCAATTATTATTTTTAACCTTTGTAGATCGATTTTAGGAGTTTGTAGATCGATTTTAGGAGATCGACGAGTTTACACCGACCCAATCGATTTTACTCAAAAATCAACTTTACTTAGGTTTTATACCAATTATTGGTTTTAACCTTTGTAGATCGATGAGTTTATACCGACCCAATCGGTTTTACTCAAAACTCAACTTTACTTAGGTTTTATACCAATTATTGGTTTTAACCTCTGTAGATCGTTAAGCAATAGCTTTATTGATCAGATGTATCATATTGTAAGGAGAAATTTAAGCAAAAGCTTTTATTGTATTATATTGAATAAAATTCGAACGTTGGAGAAAGAGAAAAAATAATAAACAAACCACCTAGACTTAAAAGGAAATAACTATAATACTATCTAATTTCCATCCAACGCTTCAACGACCGTAGTAACGTCTGAGGTTCACCGCGTTCCATGTCCGAGGCAATGGCATTCCATCTAAGTGAGCGATTTTATAAGATCCTTTCTTGCCAACTATTACCACTATAAAAGGACCTTTCCCAATTTTGCAGTAATTTTTCGACGTGTTTTGATACTTCGACCTTTTTAAGTACCAGGTCACCTTCCTTAAATGATAGTATTCTCACCCTTTGATTATATGCTTTTTCCATGTTTGATTTTGTTGCCTATAATCTGAAACTAGCTCTGTCTCTCAGGGCTTCAATTAGGTCAATATCATCTTTTCGTACTTGGTCGTTATTCTCCTCATCATATAATTCCGCTCTCGGACTGGGAACAAGTACTTTGACCGGAATTACTGCCTCTGATCCATATACCAAACTAAAAGGTGTTTCCCCGGTGGAAGCTTTTACTGTGGTTCGGTTTGCCCATATGACTCCTGGGAGTTCGTCCAACCACTTTCCCTTAGCTTCATTCAATCTCTTTTCGAGGGATTTTATTATTTCCCTATTAGCGACCTCTGTTTCCCCATTCGCCCGAGGATAAAATTCTGTTGTATCCCAAATTTGGTGCACCATTCCGATACTTGTTTCCCAGCAAACTGAGTTCCATTGTCTGAGATTAATACCCTCGGGATACCAAACCTGCAGACTATGTATTTCCAAAGGAAGTTTATGACTTGGAACTGCGTAATTCGGGCCAGCGCCACACATTCAATCCATTTGCTGAAGTACTCGACGACAACCAACACATAGCTCTTTTTTTATCTAGCCAAGGGGAAAGGGCCCACTATATCAATTCCTCATTGAAGGGCCAACAAATTGGGATCGGATGCATCATCTCTGCCGGTTGATGAATAATGTTTGAGTGTACTCGGCAATGATGACAGTATTTCGCGTATTCTACTGCATCTGATTTAAGGTTGGCCAATAGTATCCAGTTCTTAGACACTTCAGAGCGAGTGCCCCGAGCCCCGCCGTGATTTCCTGCCTCTCATTCATGAATCTCCCTGAGGATACTTAAAGTTTGATGTTCGGGAATACATTTTAAGAGTATTCCAGAAATGGATCGTTTGTAAAGCTTTCCCTCCACTATTGCATATCTAGGAGCTCGATATTTAATTCTTCGTGCCTCATTTTGATCATTCGGGCGGGACCCATCTTCTAGATAATTCGACAATGGACTCATCCAGCTGTCCATAGCCAGATCGATTTTCATTATCTCAGCAGTAGGAACGGTGTCGAGATCGATTGATGGAGTATTGGAGATCAACCATGTGATCACCCTATTAGTCTTACCATCTCTTGACCCAGTAAACCGAGATAATTGATCAGTCCATCGATTCTCCTCTCTCGGAATATTCTGTACCTCAAATTTATCAAACTTTCCCAGTCAGTTCTTTCACTTTTGCCAAGTATTTGATCATGTTGTATTCCTTGGCCTCATATAACCCATTGACTTGCCTTTGAACTAGCTTGGAGTCTGTTAAGACGTTCAAAGCTCTTATGTTAGCTTTTATTTCCATTTCCATCCCAGCTATCAAGGCCTCATATTTTGCTTCGTTATTTGTTACCATGAAATCAAGAGTGATAGGATAGTTCAAATCTTCTCCTTCAGGTCCTCGAAAATTTATAACTGCTCCTCCGCCATCCTTGCTCGATGCGCCGTCGACATGCATAATCCATACTGGACCGTTAACGACCAGGATGTCATTATTGCTTGAGCTTGGCTCGTCGATGAACATTTCAGATGAACTAGGGGTCTTTAAGAGGAAATCCGCAAGCATTTGAGCTTTTATCGCAGTTTGTGGTCGATATTCAATCTCATATTGTCCCAGTTCAATTACCCATTTGATCAATCTTCCCGACGCTTCTAGTTTCGATAATATTTGCCTTAGTCGTTGATTGGTGGGGACGATAATTTTATATGTTTGGAAGTAAGGTCGTAACTTCGGGGCCGCTATCACCAGCGCTAGGGCAAATTTTTCTATCTCCAAATAATTCTTTTCAGCCCCTTGTAATAGCTTGCTCAAGTAATAAACTGGCTTATGTTCCGTTGCATTTATTTTGACCAACACCGAACTTACAACAACCTCGGAAATCGCAATGTATATATAAAGAGGTTGTCTTTCTGTTGGCTTGGCAAGTAGTGGTGGAGAAGTTAGATATTCTTTCAACTGGTCGAAGGCCCGATCGCATTCTTTCGTCCATTCGAATGTCTTAGATTTTCTCGGTGTTTGCAAGAATGGAAGACTTTTATCTGCTGATCTTGATATAAACCTGTTTAGAGCAACTATCTTACCAACTAAACTTTGCCCCTATGAGATCGTTCTTGGAGGCTTCATCTCGGTGATCGCGCGTATCTTTTCGGGATTTGCTTCAATACCCCTTTGGTGGACCAAGTAACCCAAGAATTTTCCAGATCATATACCGAAGGTACACTTAGCCGGATTGAGCTTCATTCCGTATTTTCTCAAAATCGTGAAACAACGATCCAAATGATCAATATGGTCTTTCTCGCTCATACTCTTGGCGAGCATATCATCCACGTATACTTCCATGATTTCTCCAATAAGTTCTTTAAACATTAGGTTTACTAGTCGTTGATAAGTTGCTCCGGCGTTTCTCAATCCAAATGGCATCACTATGAAGCAGTATACTCCCTGTTCGGTAACAAAGGCAGTTTTGTCTTGATCCCTTTCATCCATAAATATTTGATAAAATCCTTGAAACGTATCCATCATGCTAAAAATAGCAAATCCTGCTGTAGAATCGACCAATAAGTCGATCTTAGGAAGGGGATATGGATCCCGCGGACATAACTTGTTTAGGTCCGTCAAAACATTGCACATCCTCCATTTATTATCCTTCTTATCGCCTTTTGCTACTACGACCAAATTACACAACCATTCCGTGAAATGCACTTCTCTTATCTGTTTAGACATTAAAAGCCTTTCGACCTCGACTTTTATTATTTTATCTTTAACAGGGCCGTGATTTCTCTTCTTTTGTCTAACCGGCTTTGCACTCGGATCTATTTTTAAAGAGTGGGTGATTATCCTTGGGTCTATCCCCACTATATCTTCCGATCTCCATGCGAATACGTCCGCATTATTTCTCAAAAAGTTAACTAGCATAACTTCTCCTTGGGGTGTGAGCTCAGTCCCGATCCTTGTGGTCTTATTTGGATTCTTCTCGATCAATTGAATATCCTTATTTTTCGGAGCTCGGGTAGTTAGGTCAATTGGTTTTTTCTTTTTCTATCGATCCTTTCGGTACTCAGAATCTCTGGTTTCGTTGATTTTTCTATCGATGATCCAACAATTTTCCTTTTGGAAGTCGTAAGTGGCTCGAGATTCCGTTTTAGGGAAGCTGCTGTGTTATAACAATCCCAGGCCATGCAGTGGTCGTTAATATTTTCTCCAATCCGGAAGCAGTTGGGAACTTTATCATCTGATGGTAGGTTGATACGATGGCTCGAAATAAGTTGAGCGCCTGTAGACCTAAAATGGCATTATAGGCGAATGAGGCCTCCACTACTGAGAACTTTATAATTTTTATGAGTCGCTGAGGCTTCTTCCCCAGCGGGACATTTAGATTAATTGTCCCTGCGAGCACGATCTCTGACCCTCCAAACCCGATAAGAGGGGTGGCCACCTTCTGGAGAGCTAACTTCCCCAAGTTCATTTGATTTAACGCTTCCATGGCTATTATATTGGCCGAGCTACCATTATCAATCAATATCCTCTTTACATTGAATCTAGCTATCTTAAGAGAGACCACCATAGGGAAGTCGGGGTTGTCCTCATTGACGTCCCAGTTCGAATTTCTCGAAACTTCGCTCTCATCAAAACTAATTATTTGCTTGTCAGAGGTTTTGTTTTAGAGGGCCCATACTTTCCTAGGAGCCGTTACTCCATTTTCTATTGATCGAGCGGTTCTCCGCCTTGCGTTGCGACTATCTCCTCTTGCTGGACCTCCAGAGATCACATGATAGGTTCCATTAACCTGATCATTGTCCGTGTCCTCTCGACCAGACGGGTTATCAATTGGGGATCGTCCCGAGGGACTTCTACGTTCATTTCTCCTTCTTGGACTACGTGTCCTTTGTCTTCTTCGATCCGTTCTCTCCACAAACTCACCTAATTTTCCCTCCTGTATCAGTCTTTCTATCTCTTGTTTCAGGTGATGACAATCTTCTGTCCGATGACCTTGAGCTCGATGATATCTACAATACATGTTATAGTTTTTGGCACCAGGTTTGGCTTGTGTAATCCTCTTGGCCGGAGGAATCCAGTTATTCCTCCCGAGTATGACCAATATATCTTCCCTGGGAGCATTCAACTTCGTGTACTCCAGGTAGTCAATTCGATCTCTGATATTCCGATCAGGAGAACGCGGTCTGACGTGGACATTAGATATTTTGTCAGAGTTGTTCCCCCGTACTCCAGTCTTTGAAAAACATTACCTTTTCGAAAGGATCGATCATAGTCAGATATTCTCGGGATCGGAGACTTATCAGATTTCTTTAATCCCGAGGTAGAAGCCTTGGCCTTGTTTCTATCCTTAAACTAGTTCATCTCCTCTTGGGTCATATATTTGGAGGCTAACGTCATGATTTCTGCAAAGGTCCGTGGTTGCTTCCGACTTAGAGCGTTACCGAATTGTCTGTTTTTAGTAAGGTCAAACAAGATCGATATTATGAAGTCTATATTTGGAGAATCGATCTTTAATAACTCGACGTTGAACCTCGCCAGCCAGCTTCTCAAAGATTCCCCAACCTGTTGGGGAATTGTCCCTAGATAACTCATCGGGAGTTTTTGTCTTTTTTGACTCGCGAATTGTTGCTCTAGTTTATTAGATAGTTCCCTGAAGCTGAAAATGGAGTTCGGATGTTGTTTTTCGAACCAATCTAACGCCAAACCCTCGAACGTCGTGACCATCAATTTTGCCGTGTATTCGGCTGAGTGTGCGTATATAATCACTTGGATCACCTGTGCCATCATCGGCGGAGCCGACCAGGTAGTTGGCCTGAGGCCTGCGCTTCCTTGATCTCCACACAAAAGGGAGAGCAGGCGGCAATAATATCTTGAACATCTCTCGAGTGGGGCCAGGGCTGTCTCGCCGTTCTGCTCCACTCGTTCCTCCACCATCCTTTCAATGTCTCTCTCAGAAAATCGTGTTGTAGGACGCTGGTCACGAACATGAGGTACTAAATCATCGTCAATTGATATAATGGTTTGTTCTTTAGATCAAGGATGCTCAGGACGAGCATCGGCTCTTGCCTGATTAACCCTTTGACCGGCTCGGATGTTATTACTAGCCACTCTTCTATTGTTGAGCGGTAGAGAAACTTGAGATCATTGATCAGCCTCTGGGCTTTCAGCTTGATCGGAAACTCGATCCGCTTCCCCTCGAGGCCTTCTATTTGCATCGGGCCTTCTGGGAGGTGGTACTACAGTTGCCCTTCGGTCTACAGCTTCCTGGGTCGGCCCTTGCAGAATTTGAGAGCATAAAGCACTCATTAGTTGAGCGATTTGTCTCAACTTTTCTTGATCGGCCGAGAGGGGTGGGGGAATTGATCGAGCATGTGAGTTTGATGGCATATCTTGATTAGGATTTTGTTGTCCTTGAATGTTTTGCCTATCTGTCGCGTTCCCCGTAATACGAGTTCCGAACAGATTGGATTCTGCAGCCCGCCTGGGGGCTGCTGCTTATTGTTGTTGTTTCTTCGAGAATTCTCGTTCAACTCGTCTGCCGTAGGTGGAGCCTAAGAAACTGTATTTTTTCCGGTGTTACGCGTACTTTTCCTTGGATTGACCATATTTCGTTCGAGCAATTAACCTGCCCCACGGTGGGCGCCAACTGATTTTACCGTATTTCGCGTGTGTGGTAATATCAATAAGATAATCAAATAAACAGTAATATTAGGGCTTGGTTAAAGTACTCAGTATGATGCCAGATAAGGAATAGTACGAAACAGTTAAAATAGACAATTAGATTAATGGAGACCAAAGTAGATATCTTTATTATTTAATGGAGAATTTCAGAGTCTAACCCGTATTACAACAAAGGATCTGCTATATATAATAATCACAATCCTAACCCTAGTAGTATCCTAAGATGAGTAGGAAACTCGCATGTCCCAAAAGATAATCGGATACATTCAACAGGTCGATAAGGTACGAATTTGTAGGTCGGATCGACCTTTGACCTTTCGAGGAGTTTTGACCTGTTGAGCGGATTAACCTGGACAAGCTCGAAGAGTCCGATCCAGGCTTATGTGTAAAATAGCCCTCATCAAGTATCAAGCTATATGATGAGGGGTATTTCGCATACGCCACTTTAGGAAATACCTTCTGCTCGAGGTCGGCCTCGATCCCGACCAGAATGGTATTCTCCGACCAAAAGAACATGGTTTTCCGATCAAGCTTGGTTGATAGCCCTAGATCGAGTACTCCGACCTTCTTCCCGATCTACTCGTCTCCTCGGAATTACTGTGGGGCCGACCTACAGCTTTATACAGCTGGCCGAGAGGTATTCTCCTACGGATGGTTTAGCTAGCTCATTACTGTTCCTATAAATACGCGGCGCATTTATGACATCAGGGACGGCACAACTTCCAAGATATCCATTCTGCTCGGACCTACTGTTCGAACTAGGAGCTAGTTTGTATTCTCTTTGTATTGATCATTTTAGTAGTGCGGCATCCCGTAATGCTCGGGTAGACCTGCCTTGTAATTTGTATTCGAACACCAATATTAATATACGGTTTTTACGTACTCGATTCATAGATTGTTATGCTCCACTTTCCTTATTGAACTCGAACGAAACACTGTATAATCAATTGGCGCCCACCGTGGGGCCTGCTCGGGTGTTAGATCGAAATATGCCTACTACTAGGAGATTTACGTACAATCGTGGCGAGCCTTCACACGCCGTAGGAGCTCAACGTTCTGTAAACAATGAACCAAGTAACCAATCCCGAGCGGCCCACCAATCTGAGGTGCCGCCGCTCGACCCGCCGAATGATATGCCTATTCGTACGACAGTTGCAGATTTACGTTCCATTATCGGAACCATGTGTAGAGAATTCTTGATTACGGAGAGAGCAGATCGTGAAACTCTGCCAGGTCAGCAGCCCCCGGTCGATCAACCTACTGCTCGGGGTCCGATTTCCAACAGGCCAAGGGAAGGAAGTATTCGTCGATCTTCTCTGGGCGAACCATCTGAGGTTCGACCCAACCCACCACAAGCTAGAACCATTGTCCGATCTGGGCAACCTTCTAGGAACATACAAAACTTAGAGGACTCCGTGGTCGGGGAAAGTCAACCCAAAGTTGTGGAGAGGTCTAGAAAGCCAGCTTATAGAAAGGTAACTGAGGCTGACTTGGAAAGGATGGTGCAAGAAAGGGTTGCTAAGGAGTTAGAAAAAGAGAAGCTAGTAAAGGAAACCCGACCCACAGGTGTCAGGGCTCGAGGAGTTGAGGCCAAAGAGGATGGGGTCGTGTTCCCTGAAGTGCGAAGTAGGGAATTGAGTACAAATATTATGCGATGCTCGCCTTTCTGTCAAGAAATTAAGGAAGCTCGAGGAACAGAGTCAGTCCCTACAAGATTGCCAAGATATAATGGAACCTCTGACCCCGGGGAGCATATAAACAGTTTCATAAATGTGTTGAATTTGTATGGACACTCGGAGGATTTTTGCTGCAAAATCATGGTCACCACATTTGAAGGAATTGCTTTGGATTGGTTCGGAAAACTGCCTCCGAACTCGATCTTCTCCTTTGACGAGCTGTGCGATAAATTAAAACATCAGTTTGCCAGCCAAAGGAAACAAAGGTTACCTGCTAATCATTTGGGGACGGTGAAGCAAATGGAAGGAGAAACACTGAGGCAGTGGCTGGCTAGATTTAGTATTGAACTTCTGAAAGTTGATACCCCACAGATTGAGTTTCTATCGTCATTAATGTTCGAGCTGACCCGTAATAGCCAGTTCGGAAATGCTCTCTGCCGAAAGCAACCAAAGTCTTTCGAGCGAATTATGGAAATAGCTGAGAAATACATGATCCAGGAGGAAATGAATAAGCTAAAAAATGCACAGAATCCTAGGCCCCCGATCGTGAAGAAACCTGATCGGGCCCCTATCCCTAAACCAAGCGACTACGGAGGGTCAAACGCGCAGCAAAAAGGCTCGGTTTGGCAGAGACTAAAGGTCTATAAACCTCAAGCTCCGACCCACAGATCTAATGTCTACGGTCGACCTGCATCTCCAGAGAGGACTCCGAGGATGGGGCATGAAAAAAGCAACTTTACCAGATTGAATACTTCGAGGGACGAGATTCTAACGGTACTCGAAGAGAGAAATTTAGTCCCTGGAGCTCGGCGTATCACTCAACCTAGGCCAGGGACTATGAATCACGATAAGTATTGTAGATACCACAGAGCTCGGGGGCATAGCACCGAGGATTGCTTCCAGTTGAAACAAGAGATCGAAAAACTGATTGCTCAGGGAAAGTTGAAGGAATATGTCAGGAAGGAAAACCATAACAGCCGTTATAGGTCCAGGAGTCCTAGGAGGTCCTCCGAACAACACCATGAGGATCAACGACAAGCAGAGGACCAGACGACTCGGGTGATAAATATGATATCTGGTGGGCCAGCCGGGGGAGATAGCAGGAATGCGAGGAAAAGGACCGCTAGGTCGATAAAGACTGGTCTCTCGTCTAGGAAGGAGGTCATGTCCTTAAGACCAGCGCCCTCGGTGAGCCAAGTCATTAGCTTTTCCGAGGCTGACAGACCAAGTGATGTGACTTGGGATACTAATGAAGACGACCCTGATTTTTCAATGGTCTTGACCCTGAGAATTGCTAACTTCGAGGTTAGGAGGGTGTTAATCGATAATGGCAGTTCGGCAAACATAATCTCTTCTGAGGCACTCGACAGAATGAATCTACAACACCCGCGATTGGAACGAGTATCCACCCCGCTCATTGGGTTCGGTGGATCGGAAATTGTTCCTCTCGGAACCATACTCTTGAGTACTACTATGGGCAAGAAACCTAGAGATGTTACGAAGATGGTTAAGTTCCTAGTCGTGAGTACCCCGTTCGCTTATCATGCAATCTTGGGGAGACCGGCTTTAAACGTATTCAAAGCGGTCGTGTCAACTTACCACCAGATGGTCAAGTTTCCCACTTTGGCAGGGGTCGGAGAAATGAGAAACGACCAATGCATGGCATGGGAATGTTATAACACATCTTTAAACATGAAGAAGCAGTTCGAACCAGTATTGCCCTCGAAGAGAAAGTTAGAGGAGGAAAAGGTATTATCAGTATCCGACCTCCCGTTGCCAGATTGTGAAAAGTTGCAGAGTAAAAAAGGAAAAGAGATCGATATGAGCGTACAACCCCCAAATCATAAACAAGTAACGTTAATCCATGGCTCTCCCGAGAAGTTCACCAGGATTGGGACCGAGCTAAGTCAAGGGATGGAGACCATGTTGATCGAATTCCTTAGAAACAACGCCGATGTCTTTGCTTGGAGTTCTGATGATATAGTCGGAATCGACCCGAGAGTGATCACTCATTCTTTAAATATCGATCCTAAAGCAAAGCCAGTTAGGCAAAAGAAGAGGAATCACGGTCGAGAAAAAGACAAAATCATCAATGCTGAGGTGGATAGGTTATTGGCCGCGAAACAGATTCGGGAAATAACTTTCACTGAATGGCTTTGCAATGTAGTGTTGGTGTCGAAGGGAGAGAAGGTCGACAACAAATGGAGGATGTGTAATGATTTTACCGACCTGAACAAGTTGTGTCCAAGGGACCCCTATCCTTTACCACGGATCGATATGCTGGTTGGCTCGACTGCGGGATTCATTTTCTTTAGTATGATGGATGCTTTCCAAGGGTTTTATCAAATATTTATGAATGAAAGAGATCAGGATAAAACAGCTTTTATTACCGAACGGGGAGTATACTGCTTCATTGTAATGCCGTTCGGGCTAAGGAATGCAGGAGCAACTTATCAAAGGCTCGTGAATATGATGTTCAAGGATCTTATTGGTGAGATCATGGAAGTTTATGTTGATGATATGCTAGTGAAGAGCATGACCGAGGAGGAACATATAAAGCACCTTGACAGATGTTTCGCAATCCTAAGGAAGTACAGAATGAAATTAAATCCGGCCAAGTGCACTTCCGGGGTAAGGTCGGGAAAGTTCCTCGGTTATCTGGTTCACGAGCGCGGAATCGAGGCGAATCCAGAAAAAATCCGAGCTATAGCTGAGCTACAACCGCCAACTAAATTGTCTGAAGTGCAGAGTCTAATCGGAAAAATAATATCTTTGAATAGGTTTATATCCCGATCAGCAGACAAGAGTTTGCCTTTCTTCAAGTTGTTGAGGAAATCGAAAGGCTTCGAATGGAGTGAGGAATGCAGTAAAGCTTTCGAAGAGCTTAAAAGATATTTGGTTTCCCCTCCGATGTTGGCAAAACCGGTCGAGGGGGAACCCTTGTATCTATACATAGCGGTATCAAGTGAGGCAATAAGTTCTGTTTTGGTGAGAATTCAGGATTCCGAGCATAAACCGGTATACTATCTGAGTAAGTTGCTTCAAGGGGCAGAAAAGAATTACCTGGAGATCGAGAAATTCGCACTGGCTTTAGTTATTGCCGCACGAAGGCTGCGACCTTATTTCCAAACTTACAAAATTATTGTTCTGACTAATCAACCTCTACGGCAAGTTCTATCAAAACCAGAGACGTCCGGGAGATTGATTAAATGGGCGGTGGAACTGGGTCAGTTCGAGATCGAGTACCAACCTCGAACTACAATCAAGGCTCAAGTCCTGGCTGATTTCATTGCAGAATCAACAGAGTCCAGTTCGGGCGACTTGTCAATTCCCGTGGTAAATCTGGTTGAGGATGTTCAGCACAAAGTTTGGGTAATGCATGTCGACGGGTCGTCGACTAGAGAAGGTGGTGGGGCCGGAATTCACTTTCAGGGTCCCGAGGGGGAGGATCTCAGTTATGCAATCACCCTGGACTTCGTTGTCACGAACAATGAGGCAGAGTATGAGGCTTTGATCGCAGGCTTAGAAATGGCAGTTAAAGCAAATATAAAGTCACTGACAGTGCTAACTGACTCTGAGCTCGTACACAGACAAATAAAAGGGGTTTATGAAGCAAAAGAGTTTAACATGGTGAAATATTTGAAAAGAGTGAAGGATCTGGCGACAAAGTTCGAGATATTTGATATACAAGCTATCCCTCGAGAAGAGAACTGTTGGGCGGATTTGCTTTCGAAATTTACGGGGGCGTTTGACGGACGGAAGGAAAGAATAATAACCTGGCTAATGTCCAACTCCCCAGCTATAGACTCCGACCTAACCCCAAACTCGGAGGTAATGGAGATAGATGTTCGAGGATCTTCTTGGATGGAGCCTTTGAAGGCTTATCTAAGAGATGGTACTTTACCGGAAGATACAAATCAAGCTCGAAGGATTAAATATCGAGCTCCTATGTATGTTTTGAACGAAGATAGGCTTTATAAAAGATCAAGCTCAGGAGTTTTGTTGAAGTGCATTCCTGAGAGTTAGTTCGATCTAATTTTAAAGGAGGTTCACGAAGGTGAAGCGGGAAGTCATTGCGGTGCTCGAACCTTAGCCTTGAAGTGCTCGAGGATCGGATATTATTGGCCCACTATGATCTCAGATTCCATCGACTATGTCAAGAAATGCCATCATTGCCAAATCTATTCAAATCTAATTCATCAGCCCGCCGAGCAGATGCATTCGATTCCGATCTGCTGGCCCTTCGACAAGTGGGGAATTGATATTGTGGGACCTTTCCCAACTGCTAGATCGAAAAAAACTATGTCCTGGTCGCTGTGGA
This sequence comes from Penstemon newberryi var. newberryi, assembly GCA_030819805.1. Taxonomy (NCBI): domain Eukaryota; kingdom Viridiplantae; phylum Streptophyta; class Magnoliopsida; order Lamiales; family Plantaginaceae; genus Penstemon; species Penstemon newberryi. The sequence goes on along the minus strand of JAUALY010000005.1, from coordinate 20,841,547 downwards.
ATACTTCAGCAAGTGGATCGAATGCATTGCGCTAACAAAAATTACTCAATTTCAGGTGATAAATTTTCTGTGGAAGAATATTGTTTGCAGGTTTGGTATACCGAGGATCCTCATCTCCGACAATGGAACTCAGTTCGCGGGAAAACAAATTTTGGAGTGGTGTGAAAGGTTTGGGATCCAGCAGAATTTCACGTCGGTCGGACATCCCCAGGCGAACGGACAAACCGAGGTCACCAACAGGGAAATTGTTCGATCACTTGAAAAACGTTTAGCCGAAGCGAAAGGCCATTGGTTAGACGAGCTTCCAGGAGTAATTTGGGCGAACAGGACTACAGTAAAGTCTGCTACTGGAGAAACTCCTTTCTCATTGGTTTATGGGTCGGAGGCTGTTATACCGGTGGAGACATTAGTACCTTCACCAAGGGTCGAATCTTATGATCCTGATCAGAATCAATTGCTGAGGCAGTTGGATGTCGATCAAGCAGATGGTAAACGCGACCGAGCATGCATAAAGATACAGGCCACCAAGTCCAGCATGGAAAGAGCTTATGATAAAAAAGTTAGGATACGCACATTCAAGGTCGGGGATTTGGTTCTAAAAAAGGTGGAAGTGTCTAAGCATGTCGGAAAGCTTCAGCCAAACTGGGACGGCCCTTATGTCGTGCAGGAAGTCGGAAAAAAGGGATCCTATAAAATTGCTCACCTCAACGGTGAAGCTTTGCCAAGAACTTGGAATGCAGTCAATCTGAGGAAATATTATGGAAGATAGATGTTATCATTTTTAATTTTTCTTGTAATTTACAGTCTTCTCAAACTTTACTTTCCAAAAGTGTAAGGACAATCAATGAAATCCTTGGTTCAAGTTCAAATTGTTTTCCGAGTACCATGACAAAGAAAGTCTAAGAAAATCGGACGAGGGTGAAAGCTGTTGCTATGACCCTCCCTCGATAAAATATGATCAATTAAAAAAAAAAAAAAAAAAAAAAAAAATCGGCCGAGGGTGAAAGCTGTTGCTATGACCCTCCCTCGATAAAATATGATCGAAAATAAAAATCGGCCGAGGGTGAAAGCTGTTGCTACGACCCTCCCTCGATAAAATATGATCAAAAAAGAAAAATCGGCCGAGGGTGAAAGCTGTTGCTATGACCCTCCCTCGATAAAATATGATCAATAAAAAAAAAAAAAAAAAAAAATCGGCCGAGGGTGAAAGCTGTTGCTATGACCCTCCCTCGATAGAATATGATCGAAAAAAAAAAAAAAATCGGCCGAGGGTGAAAGCTGTTGCTATGACCCTCCCTCGATAAAATTCAACGTAACTATCCAACTCCAACTGATGCTCGAAATGTTATGATGACGCAGTTCTGCTCGAAACCCGAACAACTTTCAAAAGTTTCTGATTATCTGGGGGACTACTAAAGTTGGGATCATTATTTCCTAAGTTCAATTATTCTTCAAGGGAACTTCTCAACTTTCAGATATTATTTATTTGGACGATTATCGATCAATAAATATTCTCATTAATTCATCATCAAATTGGCTTTTACGAGCAGAAGACTTACAATAAGACGTTGGAAAGGAAAAGTAAAGTGGCAACTGTATGGTTTGAAACAATAGGTTCTCATTATTATTTTCGAGCAAGATACAAAAGATCAATGAAAGGCAAATGTTACAACTTTATTGACATTCATCGAACAAATTACAAAGTTAAGAGTGTACAAATGAAGTCCTACTACAACTACAATACCCTATTCTATGGTCTTTGAGTCTTCGAGCATTTTTCAGTGTTGTCGACCAGGAATACCGCCGAACATCCGATAATTGCACCACAATTTGGAGCAAAGTGATCGAGCTGTATATGTTTATCGTCTTATGATATCTGGTTTTGAAATTAGACAATATGGATCGCGAATTATTGTTTCTGATCTCCATACAGCCCCCAGCATTCTCGCTACCAGCCGAGCCCGATCACTTCCCCGAGTTGGCGTACAAGGTTGAAATTCCTCATTTTTAGATCCGAAATTTCAACCTTTGGCAAGTCATCTTTTTATGATCGGGAAGCTTGACCCAAAGTGACCATTCTTCAAGGAAGAAAGGAAGAACTTCGTGAAACAAGATAACCCCAAAGAAAGTACTTGAGGTCAAACTCCCTTTTGATTATCTGACCTGCTTTCCGCCCTCAGGTATACCCCTCGAAACCAGCAATGCTAACCCTGCCCAAAATACTCAAGCAAGGGTCAGCCACTTGTTGGTATTTCAAGGGGAGATCCCATTTTCAGGGATCGGAGACCCCTCGATATCCGAGGGGCCACTTTTTTCCAATTCCACCCATACCAAAGGAAACCGTATTTTTAAGATGAGATCGGAAATAAGTTCGAAGCCGAATTTCAAAAGCTTGATCAGGAAGAGGAAAAGATCCGAGCTTCGTCCTCGGATAAAACATTTTTGACAGCGAAGGGTAAAGATTTTCAACTGGGTAAATGCCATATTTATACTAAAAGGATGATTCGATCGACGGTCAGTATTCAACGAAACCAACGGCGAAGATTAATTCATTTATCACGGATGACCTTTCCACTTCTCGAGATTGAGGTACTGTTTGGACAGACTTTCTTTGAAACTTAGCTGAAAAAAGAGGAATACTATGACTTGGTCAAATATGCAGTGCAGAAACTTTCCATCTCTAAAATATGCTCGGAGTTCGAACGACCACTCTTAACTCGAGTATAAATTGTTTTGACTAAGAATGCTACTTGATTGCTTACTCTTAACTCGAGTATAAATTATTTATACAGTAAATCACTTTATCAGAACACAAAACATCATCGATTAGAAGGAAGAAAAAGTTTATTATTTCAACGAGGAAAACAAGTACAAAAGGAAAAATTTAAAAGTACAACATTTAATCGAGCAGTCGACAGAGGAAATCTCTAAGCACTTTTCTCGAAGAGAAGCTTGCGGACTTCAACATTGCGGGCCTCATACCCGGCATCATAACCTTTTTGATAGGCCTCTTTCTCCCGCTGCTCGGCGCTTTTCTTCTCCTGCTCGACGAGTGACTTCAGCCTATCCAACTCCTTGCCCAACTCCTCGTGAACCTGGCTCTCTTTCTCCTTCACAGCTTTCTCCGTCTCGGAGGCCAATTTCAACTCAATGGCGCTGGCTTCTTCAAGGCACTTTGATAATGCAACCTTCTTTTCCTCCAGCTCGAGGATAACCTTCGCACGCTGTTCGGCTTCTTGTTCGACTTGAAGCCCGAGGGTAAATAACTGTTGTCCGACCTTAAATGGACAAAAAGTTATTTAGTAAAAAAAAAGAAGGGGAAGAGAGAGAACACAACACTTACTTGAAAAAGCAGATCCGTGCTCGATCGCGCCGTTTCATTCGCATCTTTCCCTGCTGGCTCGGCCATGGCCTTACTTTTCACCTCTTCAAAAAAGGCGCTAAGCGTCCGAACAACGTTGGGGACAGAGTTTTGGGGCTCTGGATTCCCACCCGACGAGGGAATTTTCTTCTGATCGACGGGAGGGTCATTTATTTTGACCTTCTTTTTGGGAGGCTCAACCACAACATCCTTATTAGCCTCCAAGGCCAGAACACTATCAGCTATTGTCCTTTTTTCCCCAGTCATTTGAATCAAGGCCGAGGTTGGAATCAGATCGTCCACGAGCGGTCTTTTATGTGGAGCAGGCTCAGAGTCACCAGATGTGATTTGCTTATTAGGCCTATTGACCTTCTTCTTGCCCTCGGAACTATTTTTCGACTGAGAGGGGGAGTCCGGAATTTGTATGACCGGCCCTTTCTCGGAGCCAGATATTTGCTTGGCCACAGTTTTGCCAAGGTCACCAATTGATTTAATAACCGCCTTCGAAGGAGAATCGACCTTGTGCTTACCTCGGTCGTTCTTAGAAGTCTTTCCTGCTTCCGAGGAGGACTTAGGTTCTTTGACTTTCGACTTGGAAGGTTTCTCTTTCTTGACTTTAAGCAACAACCTCGGGTCGATCTTGGAGTTCACCAGGCCTTCCATGATCTGTATATTTCTAATGGAGAAGAGAGCTCGATTTACTTATCGACCGAATAGCTCCGACGAAGAGTGAATTATAATTTCAGTGACAAAAATCTTAAACTACCGTCTATTTATAAGAGAAAGGAACGTTGCCTTTTTGGGAGCCCAACAGTCACGAATTTCAAGATTTCCGTGCCTATTTAAAAAGGTCGATTGTTTTGATACTACGCCTACTAAATGATTCACGCGCACGAAAATGCTCGATATCGACGTTCTTTTCATGAACCCTATGCCTCACAAAGACTTTTGTCTAGTTGAGCAGTATAATAAATTATCGATGAGGACTCAGAGAAAAACAGAAAAAGCTGATTTATAGATGATCAAAATATTTACAATGCATATAAAGAGAGTCCTACAACCTATTACATAAAATCTAAGGTTTTTACGGCTCCCCTTTGCCATCACTCTCGGAGCCATCCTCGATGTCAACGTCATTATCTCCAGAGGCTTCCCGATCATCCCCATTATCAGAAGAATCTAGATCGTCTCCGAAACTATCTTGGTTATCTTCCTCATCGGAGCCATCTGAACTCGAGCTCGAGCCGGATGTATCCAAATCCATCATGTCAGGATTGGGCATCGGAACTCCGAACTCTTCCACAAACGGAGCGAACTCGTGTCTTTCCCAGTCGGCCGAGCTCGAGGACGCGGTTCGATAGTCTTCCCCGCTAGAATTTTTCATTATATCCATGTGCTTTATATACTCCGCCATTTTGTCGGGAATAACCTTTGCTGCGGCCAACTGTTGAACCCCTTTGAAAAAGGTAGTTTGAAGGATTTCGCCGACCCTCCTTCGAGCTATGGCATACAATGCGGGAGACTCCAAAAATTCTCTTATCGAGCTTAGGCGAGAATCTTCTTTGCCCCGCTGATAAGATAGCTCGGAATCAGCCTTAGTCTGCGCAAGCTCCTCTTCAAGTTTCCTAACTTTCTCCTCGAGCAAGCTTTTCTCTTCCACGACCTTCACCAAGTTTTCCTCGACGGCAGGGGTATATTTGGCTTTCATGGACTCCAATTCTGCTTGGACGGAGGAAAATTGATTGTGCAGTTGGGATTCCTCCTTGAGCAAGTCCCTATAAGCAATATGGACTCGATCGGACTCCTCTTCTAACATCGACACACGATTCACCTCTGTGAGAAAGCAGTCCTCGATCTGCAAGAACAGGCTGGTTAGTACTTTATTCCAAAGATTTAAAACAGTTGCAACAAATGTAAAGGAATTTACCGTGTGATATGCTTTGGAGAATTGGCCCAGTACGTCGAGGTCGGAATGGCCAAGAAGCTCCTCTTGGTCCTCGGCAAATCTCCCCGCCATGAAAATCTTGATCGCCTTGTCATGTTCATTCTCGCCGTTCGGGGTGCGATCGCTTCGAATTGATCCCCTCTCGGGATAACCTGCTGCTCGGGAACCTCTAAGTTGGTCTTCGATGAAATCCACCATGTCAGGCCTACTTCGACCAGGACGGGAAGAAAGGGGCGTTCGGTGTCGACCCCACAGTCCGGTCCTCCTTTTGGCCTCGGGGGGTCCCTCGAGATCTTCCCGAGCTCTCCGATTATAAATCTCTGTCCCTCTGAGCTTCTTCATGGTAAACATGCTGTATCCCAAGCCAGAAGAAGAAGGACCAGCTTGATGAGGAGGTCGTACCATTTAGATCGGCTCAGCATTCTCAGGCTCCTCTTCGTTTCCGATCGGGCCAGTCTGGGCCGAGCTTCCCCGAGGAGGGACGGCAGTTCTGAGCTCCGGTCTAATTTGTCTCCTCGGCTGACCGGGCGTCCTTCTCGAGGTAGACGCTACCGTTTTACCAACTATGGAAGCTCGGTATTGCTCCACCATCGTACTTAAAAAAAAAATGATAAGTGATAAAATTCTCTGGATAGTTTACTATTACGGGCACTCGGGAAAGATTGTTATCCTTACTCAATGATCGAGGATCATCAGCATCTGCTAGTCGATAGGTAGCTTGGCTGAGACCAGCTTTCCGAAGAACGGGCTCTAGGACCAGGAAAGCCGACTGATACAGATCAGAACGCATCTCTTTAACCAGATCGTCTGAGACAACCTTCCCAAGCTGACCTAACACTTCTCGTTTCCCGTACACCCATTCTTGCTCGCCTGGCCATTGGTATGGAACCATCTCCGAGCTTCCCTCAGAGGCTGGTACTTCAGGTCCCTTGATAAAAAAGAACTGTTTCTTCCAGTCAAGAGAATTGCTGGAAGTTATGGTCGATAAGACCGAATGATTCGAACGCTGGGAGAAATACACAAACCCAACGTTCGAGGCGGAGGAGGTACTGATCTTGAAGAATTGCCAGAAGCGTCAGAAATTAGCAGCTTGGTTCTTGGCCTTCATCAAAATGCTAAAAGCTACCAAGTAACCAATCGAATTGGGAAGGATCTGTGCGGGAGCTAGGCTGAATGCAGCTAAAACCTGCTTGAGCAAGGGGGCAGAAGGAATGCGCAACCCATAGTCAAACTGCTTAGCGTAGAAGGCTTGACATCCTGCTGGGGGCTTGTTCACTCGTTGAGAGGGGGTCGGAATGATTAGCGAGTAGCCCTCGGGAAGGAATTTACCAATCGTAGCTTTGAGGCTTGCCTCATGCTCTTTTGGATCATACGCGCTGGAGATGTCGTCGACCCGTTTCTCGGTCTTCTGAGCTCGACCGGTGGCTTTGGACTTTTTCGCGACACCGGCTAGATCAAGAACTCTCACGCTGCACCCGCCTCCGATCTCATATCTCATAATCTCGTGCTTGTCAAACGGTACAGTCAAGCTATTCTCATGATCGGAATCTGCCTCTTCTCCATCTCCACCCTCCTTGCTGCCGCCTTCGGCATTTTCTTCCGCATCACCATCGTGCTCGGAATCCTGTCGACCTGATGTACCCTCTCCTGCGTTCGACCCCATGGCATATTCTATTTGATTGACGATTCTGTTCGTCTCTTCGGAAGAATTTTCAGTGGTTTTGAAGTCATTGATGAGTTCCCCAGTGGATCCCAGGTCGGAATCTGATCCAGAGGGAATGTTGGTTTGGACGTCGGGATTCTGGGAAGTAGACATGATTAGAAGATATTTATTGGAATGCTCGAAGTAAAGAAGAAATACTGTTTATCGATCTAAAAGCTCCGATCAGCTGTGAATTGTAAAGATGCGCTCTTTTTTCTCCAAGTAAACATATATATAAAGGTTAAAAGGGTAAATTGCAAATTCAACCCCGAGTAACCGCGACGGTTAGGCTCCTACTCAGTAAAATTGAAGATTATCTTTTGCTAATAGCATTTATGGTCCTCCAAGCTTCGGAAATGAGTATTTTTCGACTCAACGGGATAAATATGTACTCTTTTTCACCTTCGATCGGTTTTTATCCCACGGGGTTTTTCCGAGCAAGGTTTTTAACGAGGCATATCCAACCCAAGACTGTCCGGGGCCTGCTCTCTACTATCTATCTTTCCGAATTTCAATATTGCAGCTCTTGGTGAATCATCGAGGTGAATCTCTCAGGTCAAATACCTCACCCTTCTATCTTGGGGGCGATTCGGTATTTCGAGGCTCCTCCAAGGAAGATGTGCACTCTTTTTCCCTAGCTCGGATTTTGTCCCACTGGGTTTTTCCGGACTAGGTTTTTAACGAGGCATGTCCGAAAACATCAAGAGATCAAAGTCTTTCGCCGTGATGCAGTATTTACTTCTCCGAGCTTCAGCTTCACTTACGCTCAAGAAGTGGGGGAGTATTGATGAGGGGTATTTCGCATACGCCACTTTAGGAAATACCTTCTGCTCGAGGTCGGCCTCGATCCCGACCAGAATGGTATTCTACGACCAAAAGAACATGGTTTTCCGATCAAGCTTGGTTGATAGCCCTAGATCGAGTACTCCGACCTTCTTCCCGATCTACTCGTCTCCTCGGAATTACTGTGGGGCCGACCTACAGCTTTATACAGCTGGCCGAGAGGTATTCTCCTAAGGATGGTCTAGCTAGCTCATTACTGTTCCTATAAATACGCGGCGCATTTATGACATCAGGGACGGCACAACTTCCAAGATATCCATTCTGCTCGGACCTACTGTTCGAACTAGGAGCTAGTTTGTATTCTCTTTGTATTGATCATTTTAGTAGTGCGGCATCCCGTAATGCTCGGGTAGACCTGCCTTGTAATTTGTATTCGAACACCAATATTAATATACGGTTTTTACGTACTCGATTCATAGATTGTTATGCTCCACTTTCCTTATTGAACTCGAACGAAACACTGTATAATCACTATATCTATCCATTAGTTCAACGACCGTAGTAAAGCCTAAGATTCACAGCATTCCAAGTTCGAGGCAGAGGCGTTCCATCCAAATGAGCGATCTTATATGATCCATTCTTACCGACCCCGATCACAACATATGGATCATCCCAATTTTGCTGTAGCTTTCCCACGTGCTTTGATACTTCAACTTTTTAAGAACCATATCACCCTCCTTGAAGGATCAAACTCTTACTCTTTAGTTGTATGCTTTTTCTATACTCGATTTCGCTGCCTGCAATTCAAGACTACCCCTATCCCTGAGTGCTTCGGTTTGATCGACATCGTCCTTTCGTAACTGGTTGTTATCGTTCTTATCATGAAACTTCGTCCTCGGAATGGGAACTAGTACTTCGACCAGAATAACTGCTTCCAATCCATACACCAAAGTAAAAAGCGTGTCCCCCGTCGAAGCTTTTACAGTGGTTCGATTTGCCCATATGACACCTGGAAGTTCGTCCAACCACTTGCCTTTGGCGACATCCAATCTTTTCTCAAGGGACTTTATTATTTCCCTGTTTGCTACCTCAGTTTGCCCATTCGCTCGAGGATGTCCTACAGATGTGAAATTCTGCTGTATCCCAAACTTCGAGCACCATTCCAGAACTTGTTTTCCTGCAAATTGAGATCCCTTTTCGGAAATCAATATCCTCGGTATTCCAAACCTGCAAACTTTGTACTTCCAAAGGAAGTTTATAAATTGGAACTGTGTGATTCGAGCCAAAGCCATGCACTCGATCCATTTGCTGAAGTATTCAACGCCCACCAGCACATAACTCTTTTTTGATCTAGCCATAGGGAATGGACCGATTATATCAATTACCCATTGATCGAAGGGCCAACAAATTGGAATCGGATGCATCATCTCTGCAGGTTGATAAATTATATTTGAATGTACTTGGCAATGATGGCAATACTTAACATGTTATGCCGCGTCTCAAGTTAAGGTTGGCCAATAATAGCCAGTCCTTAGGCACTTTAGAGCGAGTGCTCGGGCTCCACTATGATTTCCCACTTCTCCTTCGTGAATTTCCTTTAGAATATTCTGAGTTTGGTGTTCGGGGATACATTGTAAAAGTATACCGGATATTGATCGTTTCTAGAGCTTTCCTTCTATGATTGCATATCTTGGAACTCGATACTTAATTCTCTGTGCCTCATTTTGATCATTCGGGAGGGAACCATCGATTAGATAATTCATTAATGGAGTAATCCAAATGTTCGTAGCCAGATCGATATCAATTATCTCTGCATTAGGTATTGTTGGATGAAGATGAAGCAGTGAAGGGAGGTTTTGATGATTTCCGAAAGTCATCAGCTAAGTAATGGAGGATTAGCAAGCCTCTGAAAAGTTTAACCGAGAAGGCAAGTAAAATCATAAGGTTAAATTTTGGTCCAGAAGACTATTGATCTGATGCTGAGTCAGGAATCAGACTGGTGTATTTCAGCAGAGTCAAATCAGATGAGTTCGATTTGAATTAGCAGAGTGTTCATCGGCAGAGTGAAAGGATAGTGCCCTGCAAGCCAATAGATTTTAGCTTGTATAAGGACTATCTTGTGATAAGGTTTCTCTAGTATAAATGAATCAATACGCTAGTTTGTTTATAGTATGTAACTCAAACAATGGCAAACTTCATCTCTCGCGAATCACTTAAGCGATTGGATGAAATCCTTAGATCACAATAGACTATGGGACGATTCACTTCAGTATGAGTGCAATCATGAAACAGTCTCTAAGGTCGTGATCTTAAAAAATATTCCAAGTCATAGATTTCTGTCGAGACGGGGTATCGAAGGAATCGTTAAGACTTGTACGAGTATGCATGATTCACATGGAGTGAATTTGTAGCGTTTCATGAGCAAGGCATTTGATGCCAGTGCATATGAGTAGGTGGTTCGATAGGGGATCGAACGACCCGAACAGAGAAACCCATTGTGGAAGCGCATGTCGCACATCGGCGATGGGATGTTTCTCAAGGCTTATAATAGTGTACGATTTAGTCCTTTGACTTGAGGTGCTAGGGCGAATTCGGTGCACGTGAGTACGTACTTTGATTTAGGAGCCGATCACTTAGCCTGATCATTGTGCGACTACTTTGGGTACGTAGGATCGTGTACGCGAATGGTTAGCACTGATATGGGATCTACCGACTCAACGTAGTTCGTTGAGAGAATTTCCTATACGTTCTTAGATAATATATTCCGAGAAACCTGAAAGGATAGTGCCTTGCAAGCCAATAGATTTTTGCTTGTATAAGGACTATCATGTGATAAGTTTTCTCTAGTATAAATGAATTAATACGCTCGTTTGTTTATAGTATGTAAATCAAACAATGGCAAACTTCATCTCTCGCGAATCACTTAAGCGATTGGATGAAATCCTTAGATCAAAATTGACTATGGGACGATTCACTTCAGTATGAGTGCAATCATGAAACAGTCTCTAAGGTCGTGATCTTAAAAATGTTCCAAGTCATAGATTCCTGTCGAGACGGGGTATCGAAGGAATCGTTAAGACTTGTACGAGTATGCATGATTCACAAGGAGTGAATTTGTAGCGTTTCATGAGCAAGGCATTTGATGCCAGTGCATATGAGTAGGTGGTTCGATAGGGGATCAAATGCATCGAACGACCCGAACAGAGAAACCCATTGTGGAAGCGCATGTCGCACATCGGCGATGGGATGTTTCTCAAGGCTTATAATAGTGTACGATTTAGTCCTTTGACTTGAGGTGCTAGGGCGAATTCGGTGCACGTGAGTACGTACTTTGATTTAGGAGCCGATCACTTAGCCTGATCATTGTGCGACTACTTTGGGTACGTAGGATCGTGTACGCGAATGGTTAGCACTGATATGGGATCTACCGACTCAACGTAGTTCGTTGAGAGAATTTCCTATACGTTCTTAGATAATATATTCCGAGAAACCTGAAAGGATAGTGCCCTGCAAGCCAATAGATTTTTGCTTGTATAAGGACTATCATGTGATAAGCTTTCTCTAGTATAAATGAATTAATACGCTCGTTTGTTTATAGTATGTAAATCAAACAATGGCCAACTTCATCTCTCGCGAATCACTTAAGCGATTGGATGAAATCCTTAGATCACAATAGACTATGGGACGATTCACTTCAGTATGAGTGCAATCATGAAACAGCCTCTAAGGTCGTGATCTTAAAAACGTTCCAAGTCATAGATTCCTGTCGAGACGGGGTATCGAAGGAATCGTTAAGACTTGTACGAGTATGCATGATTCATATGGAGTGAATTTGTAGCGTTTCATGCGCAAGGCATTTGATGCCAGTGCATATGAGTAGGTGGTTCGATAAGGGATCGAACGCATCGAACGACCCGAACAGAGAAACCCATTGTGGAAGCGCATGTCGCACATCGGCGATGGGATGTTTCTCAAGACTTATAATAGTGTACGATTTAGTCCTTTGACTTGAGGTGCTAGGGCGAATTCGGTGCACGTGAGTGCGTACTTTGATTTAGGAGCCGATCACTTAGCCTGATCATTGTGCGACTACTTTGGGTACGTAGGATCGTGTACGCGAATGGTTAGCACTAATATGGGTACGTAGTGCGTTGAGAGAATTTCCTATACGTTCTTAGATAATATATTCCGAGAAACCCGTGGCCACGGTCAGTGACGGATTTGGAAAGGGGTTTCCCAATTTAGCAGTCACACTGGAATTATTATCCTGAATTAGAAAGTATAGTTATCGAGATAATTAGAGGTGCCGATCAATTCACACACCCTAGGTCTCGATCGGGAAATTAGTCGATAGAGGGACCGTATGTACATGGCACTTATAGGAGGTGAGGTTCACTGAGATCAATTCACCTGAAGTTGGGCCTCATGGGCTTGTGCCTAGACATCGACCATGAGGTGTGGGTACTCATGAATTAATTGTAAGATTAATTCTTGAGTGGTTAATTGAAGGTGTTCAATTAATCGGAGCAATTTATAAGCTCGCAAATTAAATCACGAAACTCGTGGGCCCGCGGCCAATTGATGGTGAACCTAGAGGGTCACACACAATACAATTGGACTGCAACAAATCAAATAAGGAAAGTTTGATTTAAAGAGTTAAATCAAAACTGAAGAATTCAAGTGTTAATTCTTGAAGAAGAAAACTAAAGAATTAAAGAGTTAATTCTGTGAGAGAAATAATTAATTAGATAGTCTAATTGATTAAATATTAATTAAAGAGTTAATTAAAGAGTTAATTAAAGAGAGAGAAAATTAATTGGATTAATTGGGTTAATTTAATTAAAGGGCTTAATTAAATTAATTCAAGACATGGGCCAATTTAATTAATGGCCCATACTAAAGTCTTACACATAAAGGGGCCTTGAGAGGTGGCTATAAAAGGAGTCTTAAGAAGACTCAAAAACCTAAGCTAGTAAATAAATCCTAGGGACGTGGGTGTATGAAAATTTTTTAAATTCCGCAAAGTTGTTTTGACAATCATACCCCATAAATCCCAACAGTGGTATCAGAGCCAAATTTACTACGCTCATATGAATAGGCCTGAACACTTCAAAATATATGTGTATATTTGATTGTCGTGTTCTATGATTTGATTCTTGCTTGTTGTGATAAATTATGTGTTCGGGTATTAGCATAATTCGGTTTTGGGCCTAAACTGCAATTTCCAAAAATTTGAGGGCTTATGTGCAAATTGCAATTTTTCTAGAATCTGGACAGAAAGTTAAATTTTGTTTTTCTGCAATTCTGGACCAAATTGTAATTTCTGGAATTTTCAAAATCTGGACTGTTTTGCAATTAACGAAAGGCTAGGGGTTGTTTTTGCAATAACCGTAAAATCTGGGGTCTGTTTTGCTTTAAACGAAAGTTTCTGGAAATTTTGTTAATTTTCTGCTTTCTGGTCCGATTTGCATGTTCTGGAAATTTTGGGGCTGATTTGTAATTTCCAAAAGTTGAGGGGTCAAAATGTATTTTTCGAAAATTCAAGGGGCCGAACTGCAATTTTTCAAAAGTTGAAAAACAGAAACTGTTTTGTGCACTAAAGGAGTTTAGTATATCCGAAATGTTAATTTTATCATAATTAGTGGAGACTAGAGTGAGAATCAAGGGGTTATTTTAAAAGGGGTTTTAAAATAAAAATTGTGGATTGTTTTAAAAGGGGTTTTAAACTAGAATCTAAAGGTATTTTAAAAGGGAGTTTTAAAATAAGATAAGAAATAAGAAAATGAGTTTTGTTTCTTGCTCTACGTGAACTGTTTACGTGGTTTTCGATCGCGTCGAGCCTTGACCCTTAGGGTAGATGTGATTGGTTAATTTTAATTATGATGGTTTTACTGGGCCTGCGAGCCTTAAGTTTTTGGGCCACTTTGAGCCCTTGTAATAGATAGGGCTTTACTGTTTTAAATAGTTTAGGATGGAGGCCCGTTACAAGCAAGGTGGAAGCCCAAGAAGAGTGAAGGCCATGTATGCATGGTAATTTGTGTAATAGCCTAGGTCCTTTGGAACCCAATTAGGTTTGGTACGCATCGGATGCCCAGCAAACGATAACTTTGTCATCTTTTCCTTCAGACAGGATTCGCAAGTTGATAGTTCATCTAAGCCCTATTTTTCAAGATGCATCGATGACACCAACTATTGAATCCTTCCTATGGAAACACGACCTAATCTTGGGTGTCATATGTGTGGAGTATTATCTTCGTATTGATTGAACTTAACACATTAATTCAATCAATTTTGTTTGTTTTCAATTAACACTTTAATTGAAACGTTACTTTCAATTAACTCTTTAACTGATTCATTTCCCTTTTTCAATTAACTCTTTAATTGAAACGTTGCTCTCAATTAACTCTTTAATTGAAACGTTGTTTAATTAATTAGACCTTCTAATCAATTAAAGTGATATGTGTATCTTATGATGTACAAATCCAAAACTCTTGAAAAGTTCAAAGAATTTCGAATCGAAGTAGAGAATCAAACAAGGCATAGTATTAAGGCCATTCGATCTGATCGAAGATGGCAAATACTTAAGCTAGAAGTTCCTCAATTATCTTACTGAGAAAGATATTCTCGTACAACGAACTCCTTCTAAGACGCCTCAACCTGTTGGAGGGTCTAAAAGAAGAGAATCGAACCTTGTTGGACATGGTTCGATCCGTGATGAGTTTCGTTCAACATCCTTATGCATACTAAGGATTGACCGTAATGATTGCATCGAAGATACTGAACAAAGTAACTTCAAAGTCCGTGCCTGCTGAACCCTACCAAGAATGGTGTGGTAAAACACCTCTATACTCTCTCTATTGAGTATGGGGATCTCCTGCCTATGTTATGAACAAGAAAGGAGATAAATTGGATAGTAGATCCAGTTTGTACAAATTTGTGGGGTATCCAAAGAAATCCATTTGGATGCCTGTTCTACATTACTAAAGAACAAAGGGTGTTTGTTTCAAGGAATATCCATTTCTTAGAGGATGGCTTCCTCATGAATATAAATGGTACTCTTGTAGAACTTGATGAGGTCCAAGAAGTGGAACCCATCCCCACAAATAGTGGGAGTTAATCCAGAAACTGCTGAACCATCAACGTACACCAGTACTTCGTAGATCTGATCAAATTCGTAAGGAACTTGAAAGATATGGTTAGACCATATGCGAAGAATCTACATTGGATGTAGATGCTCATGTATGGCAGAATGCCATACAATCCGAAATGGATTCCATCCATTCCAACAAGGTACGGACCTTGGTCGATCCACCCGAGGTAAGTGTCCCTGTAGGTTGCAAATGGATCTTCAAGCGCAAGCTAGGAATGAATGAAGAGGTATTGACCTATAAGGCTTGCCTAATGGCAAAAAGGTTATTCACAAAGGCATGAAATGGACTTTGATGAAATCCTTTCTCCAGTAGCAACGCCTGAATCCATTTGGACTCACATTCATTTTGATGAGATAGTCAAGGCGTTTGACTTCATCTAAAACAAATGTGAACCTTGAGTGTACAAGAAGTTTAGTGGGAGCTCTTTAAAGTTCATTATTTTTACATGTCGATACCATTATGATTATCTGGGATGATATTAGAATGTTAGCACAGATGGAAGCATGATTGTCCATGCAATTCTCCATGAAAGATTTGAGAGAGACATCTTGCGTACGTATCTATGGAGATAGATCGGGGAAGATGTTGGGACTCTCTCAATCTAAGTACATAGAAACAGTACTGAAAATATTCAGTATGGAAGAATCCAAGAGAGGGTTGCTTCCAGTGAGACACTGTATCTCTCATTCCGAATCGATGTGCCCTACATGGAATGAGGAAAATGAGAATGTCTCAAATACCTTATGTTTGGACAAAAGGTAGCATATGGTATGCAATACTATGTACTAGACCAGATGTAGAACCTGCTCTTATTGCCATTAGCAGTTTCTAGTCAAACTCCAGTAAAGAGTACTGGACCACCGTAAAAGATATCCTTGAGCTCTTGAGAAAGACTAAGGATTTGATCTTGGTCTACGGTGATAATGGAGAATTGAAACTCGAAGGATTTATTAATTCGAGTTTCCAGTCTGATGTGGATGAATATATATATCCAATTTTGGATACATATTTTGCCTCAATGGGGTAGCGGTAAGTTGGAAAGGTTCCAAGGAAGCACCGTTGCCATCTTAACCACTGAAGCAAGATATATCGCAGCAAGGAATGAAGCGTAAGAAAGTGTTTGGATGAAAACCTTCATCCAAAAGTTGGATGTAGTGCCTAGCATTGCGAAGCTCGTGGTTATCTTCTGTGATAACAATGGAGCTATTGCTAAAGCAAAGGAATCGAGATCTCACCAGAAATCTAAACACAATGAGAGAAAAGTACCATCTGGTTAGAGTAATCATTGGTAGAGTTGACGCACATAATGGATCGCGTCAACTCGGAAGACAATCTAGCGGATCCACTAGATGAGCCATTGTCACGAAAAGAGTTCGAAGAACATCTTTGGAAGATGGGTCTTAGAAGCATTTGTGATTGGCTTTAGGGCAAGTGGGAGATTGAAAGGATAGTGCCCTGCAAGCAAATAGATTTTTGCTTGTATAAGGACTATCATGTGATAAGCTTTCTCTAGTATAAATGAATTAATACGCTCGTTTGTTTATAGTATGTAAATCAAACAATGGCCAACTTCATCTCTCGCGAATCACTTAAGCGATTGGATGAAATCCTTAGATCACAATAGACCATGGGACGATTCACTTCAGTATGAGTGCAATCATGAAACAGTCTCTAAGGTCGTGATCTTAAAAACGTTCCAAGTCATAGATTCCTGTCGAGACGGGGTATCGAAGGAATCGTTAAGACTTGTACGAGTATGCATGATTCACATGGAGTGAATTTGTAGCGTTTCATGAGCAAGGCATTTGATGCCAGTGCATATGAGTAGTTGGTTCGATAAGGGATCGAACGCATCGAACGACCCGAACAGAGAAACCCATTGTGGAAGCGCATGTCGCACATCGGCGATGGGATGTTTCTCAAGACTTATAATAGTGTACGATTTAGTCCTTTGACTTGAGGTGCTAGGACGAATTCGGTGCACGTGAGTGCGTACTTTGATTTAGGAGCCGATCACTTAGCCTGATCATTGTGCGACTACTTTGGGTACGTAGGATCGTGTACGCGAATGCTTAGCACTAATATGGGAACTACCGACTCAACGTAGTGCGTTGAGAGAATTTCCTATACGTTCTTAGATAATATATTCCGAGAAACCCGTGGCCACGGTCAGTGACGGATTTGGAAAGGGGTTTCCAAATTTAGCAGTCACACTGGAATTATTATCCTGAATTAGAAAGTATAGTTATCGAGATAATTAGAGGTGCCGATCAATTCACACACCCTAGGTCTCGATCGGGAAATTAGTCGATAGAGGGACCGTATGTACATGGCACTTATAGGAGGTGCGGTTCACTGAGATCAATTCACCTGAAGTTGGGCCTCATGGGCTTGTGGCTAGACATCGACCATGAGGTGTGGGTACTCATGAATTAATTGTAAGATTAATTCTTGAGTGGTTAATTGAAGGTGTTCAATTAATCGGAGCAATTTATAAGCTCGCAAATTAAATCACGAAAGTCGTGGGCCCGCGGCCAATTGATGGTGAACCTAGAGGGTCACACACAATACAATTGGACTGCAACAAATCAAATAAGGAAAGTTTGATTTAAAGAGTTAAATCAAAACTGAAGAATTAAAGTGTTAATTCTTGAAGAAGAAAACTAAAGAATTAAAGAGTTAATTCTGTGAGAGAAATAATTAATTAGATAGTCTAATTAATTAAATATTAATTAAAGAGTTAATTAAAGAGAGAGAAAATTAATTGGATTAATTGGGTTAATTTAATTAAAGGGCTTAATTAAATTAATGCAAGACATGGGCCAATTTAATTAATGACCCATACTAAAGTCTTGCACATAAAGGGGCCTTGAGAGGTGGCTATAAAAGGAGTCTTAAGAAGACTCAAAAACCTAAGCTAGTAAATAAATCCTAGGGACGTGGGTTTATGAAATTTTTTTAAATTCCGCACCGTTGTTTTGACAATCATATCCCATAAATCCCAACAAAACCTGTGGCCACGGTCAGTGACGGATTTGGAAAGGGGTTTCCAAATTTAGCAGTCACACTGGAATTATTATCCTGAATTAGAAAGTATAGTTATCGAGATAATTAGAGGTGCCGATCAATTCATACACCCTAGGTCTCGATCGGGAAATTAGTCGATAGAGGGACCGTATGTACATGGCACTTATAAGAGGTGAGGTTCACTGAGATCAATTCACCTGAAGTTGGGCCTCATGGGCTTGTGGCTAGACATCGACCATGAGGTGTGGGTACTCATGAATTAATTGTAAGATTAATTCTTGAGTGGTTAATTGAAGGTGTTCAATTAATCGGAGCAATTTATAAGCTCGCAAATTAAATCACGAAAGTCGTGGGCCCGCGGCCAATTGATGGTGAACCTAGAGGGTCACACACAATACAATTGGACTGCAACAAATCAAATAAGGAAAGTTGATTTAAAGAGTTAAATCAAAACTGAAGAATTAAAGTGTTATTTCTTGAAGAAGAAAACTAAAGAATTAAAGAGTTAATTCTGTGAGAGAAATAATTAATTAGATAGTCTAATTAATTAAATATTAATTAAGGAGTTAATTAAAGAGAGAGGGAATTAATTGGATTAATTTAATTTTTTTTTTTGATCTACTAGACTGTGTATTTACAGCTCGGACCGAAGAGTGCAAAGGGTATAGGTCCTCCCCAGTGTGATGTCTCCAGTAGGATTCGAACTTGAGTCTCGCCTCTGGGGGTCGCAAGTCACTACCACTTGGCCCAACCACCTTGGGTCAATTTAAATTAATGGCCTATACTAAAGTCTTGCACATAAAGGGGCCTTGAGAGGTGGCTATAAAAGGAGTCTTAAGAAGACTCAAAAACCTAAGCTAAAACAATAACCCTAGCCACCCACTCATGCCCTAGCCGCCCCCCTCTTGGAGAAGAGGTGTGGCTGCCCCCCCCCCCCCCCCCCTCCAATGGAAGAGAGAGGTCGCCCCCTCTCTTCCTCCAGATCTAGATCTGAATCTAGATCTGGTTTTCTTCGATCTTCCATATTTTGATTACCCTTGAATCCTAGTTCTGAGCCTGAGGATTCAAAGGGGTTGCATCATTCAATTGGTGTGGATACCGCTAGAGGCACAACACTTGGGGTGTTCCTCTCGAACCAAATCCATCAGATCTGAAAGAAGACCGGAGAAAAACCACCACCTTGCCTGTGGTGAGGTAATTTCGAATTACACCCCTTTAAATTTAGTAATTTGTTGCTAAATTATATTCAACCTGTTCATATAAGCTAGTAAATAAATCCTAGGGACGTGGGTGTATGAAAATTTATTATATTCCGCACTGTTGTTTGACAATCATATCCCATGAAAACCCAACACAGAGTGGATTCGATCAACAGAGTAGAAGTGATCAGAAAGTTATTCCAACGGTAATAAATACCCTTGGCGTAATAAATGATGTAAGAGAAGGGTATTAAAGATAAATGATTGAAGAGAAACCTCGGATCAGCATGGTGCATTAAACGTGACTTGACAGAAAATACAACAGAACTGTACAGTGAACAGTTGCAGGAAGCCGTTCGAAACAAGGACGAGTACTCGAGGAAGATCTGAAAATCTGTCTCATCTCAACGAACAGAATTCAAATCCTCAAGTATAAATAGTTCTGGATTCAATGAGTTAGAGACAAGCAACTCAAATTCAACTGAGAGAAATCACGATCAAATCTTCAAGTCTCAATACTCAAGAACAGAACCCTAACAGCGAAGTCATCTGTTGACAAGCTGAGTCGAGATAAACTAATATACATTAAAATCTTAGTGATTTCTGTAAAAGAGAGAGTTGTGAGAAGTAGTTTTCCATCTTAGTGAGTGAAATACTTTAGATGATAGGTTTTCTTTGTGATCTCCTATAGCGAACTTGTGGCTTTATCATTTGTTATAATAGCGCGAGTGTACTATTTACTAAGTGTTCATAGTATAATCTAGATCTTTGTGATTTAGAAGAGTGGACTAAAAGACTTCTTGTCTGTATAACGACTATAAATTTTTTTGCGTTGGTTTACTTACTTTTATTTGGATAATTTATCAGTAACCAAACTTTGAAAAGACTTAGGATTTTAAAAAGAAGTTTCAAAAACTGGGGATGAAATCTTTAAGTGATAAAACTTGTTTGAAAAATACTTGATATAAATCCGCTGCATAACAAGTTTCAAACTCTGATTCAATTTGAAACAGATAAGTAAAAATCAGACTAGTGGTGAACTTCGCTGAACAAGCTTTGTGCGAGAACAACTAAGTAATCTCTTAGTATTGATCAGCTTACTCTGCTGATAAGAAAAGTTAGAGAATTTTTTGAAAAGGTTCAGAGGTCTATTCACCCCCCCCCCCCCTCTAGACCTCATCTGACCAATTGGGACCAACAAGTGGTATCAGAGCAGGTGGTTCATTTGAATCATTTGCCTGATCAACGAGCTTGATCCAGAGTGTGTTTTTCAAAATCTTTCAAAAGAGCATATTTTTTAAAAATAAAAATCTTTTGAAAATGGATTGTATTAGCCATGTACGCCACATTGGCGGGATGAGTTTTGAGGACTGGAAGATTCGCATGGAAATTTTCTTTGCTGACTATAATGACAATATGTATAGATGTATTACCAAAGGTCCTATCAGAATCACCAAGACAATCAAAGTTAATGACCAGGATGTGGTTGTTGACAAAGAACTTGAAGAGATGTCAGCTGAAGAAATTAAGCTGAGCAATCTTGACAAAGTTGGAATATTCATCATGACTAGAGCCCTTGATAATGACATGTTTGACAAAGTCAAACACTGTAAAACTGCAAAAGAGATGTGGGACAAAGTTCGTTACATGAGTGAAGGGAATGATGCTATCAAAGTGCATAACTTAAGCATAGCCCTTGAGAAGTTGGAAAACTTCAAAATGAAGTCCGGAGAAACCATTGACCAAATTGACACAAGGTTTACAAGGACGTTAAATGACGTGTTAAAGTTGGGAAAGACCTTTACTGATAAAGAGATCACTGTCAAGGTTCTAAAGGCGCTACCTCTTATGTTCAACATGAAGATAACAAAAATGGAAGAATCAAGAGATTTGGGAAAAATCTCTCTTACTGAACTGTTCCCTGTACTCAAGGCATATGTGTATAAATTGCCAAGGATGGGAATACAAGAGACATCAACTTCAAATCCCACTGTTGCTTTAGTTGCTGCAGAACGAACAAGAAAATCAGCAGGAATATCAAAAGAACCAGACTCATCTGATGAGACTACTCTACTGAATAAAAAGGAGTATACTGCTGGCGATGTTGCCCTACTGTTGAACGGGTTCAAGAAGTTCTACAAGAGAAAAATGAAGAACAAATACAATCATACTTCTACTTCTAACCCTACTTCTCATTCAAATAATAGTAAGGATGATTTTAAATCCAAAAACTAATGTGCTATAGCTACAGGAAATTGGGACATTTCATTAAGGACTACCCATATCCTAAAGCCGAGAAGTATACAGAGGAAGAAAAGAAAGTAAGAAAAGAGAGGAGACATCAAAAGAGCAAAGTATTGTTGGCTAAAACTGAAAAGATAGCAGCCATCTACTCGTCTGATTCAGACTCGGAGACATCAGAAGATGACTCTGCTGAAGAAGAGACACATGCATTGCTCTATCTCATGGCCATAGAATTTGATGATTCTGACAATGAATTAACTCTCTCCGAAAAGGAAAGTGAGCTATTTAGTTCATTTGAACAAATGATGAAAAACAACACAAGTGTTGTTGATGCATTTGCAAATATTAACGAAGAGATGACTGTGTTGAAAAAGCAGAATGCCTCACTGAAACTAAAGGTTGAAAAACCAGAAGAATCAGCTGAACATAAAAAGCTTATGCATGAGAATGAATCTCTGAAAACTAAAAGTGAAGTTCATAAAGGAAAAATCATGGAACTTGAAAAGTGATAGGATAGTGCCCAACAAGCCAATTAACTTTAGCTTGTATTAGGTCTATTCTGTAATAAACAATCTTTGATTCTTATGAATAATACGCACGTTTATTTATAACTGTATAGAATAAACAATGGCCAAATTCATCTCTCGCGAATACATTTAAGCGATTGGATGAAATCCTTAGATCACATTCGACTATGGGACGATTCACTTCGGTATTGAGTGCAATCATGAAACAGTCTCTAAGGTGGTGATATTAAAACACGTTCCAAGTCATAGATTCCGAACGAGACGGGGTATCGAAGGAATCGCCAAGACTTGTATGAATATGCATGATTCACATGGAGTGAATTTGTAGAGTTTCATGAACAAGACATTTGATGCCAGTGCATATGAGTAGGTGGTTCGATAGGGGATCGAACGCATCGAACGACCCGAACAGAGAAACCCATTGTGGAAGCGCATGACGTATATCGGTGATGGGATGTTTCTCAAGACTTATAATAGTGTACGATTTAGTCCTTAGACTTGAGGTGCTAGGGCGAATTCGGTGCATGGGTATATGTACTTAGATTTAGTTACTGGGTGATAGGATAGTGCCCAGCAAGCCAATTCTCTTTAGCTTGTAATAGGACTATTCTGTAATAAACAATCTTTGATTTTATGAATAATACGCACGTTTATTTATAAATGTATAGAATAAACAATGGCCATATTCATCTCTCGCGAATACATTTAAGCGATTGGATGAAATCCTTAGATCACATTCGACTATGGGACGATTCACTTCGGTATTGAGTGCAATCATGAAACAGTCTCTAAGGTCGTGATCTTAAAACACGTTCCAAGTCATAGATTCCGAACGAGACGAGGTATCGAAGGAATCGCCAAGACTTGTACGAATAATCATGATTCACATGGAGTGAATTTGTAGAGTTTCATGAACAAGACATTTGATGTCAGTGCATATGACTAGGTGGTTCGATAGGGGATCGAACGCATCGAACGACCCGAACAGAGAAACCCATTGTGGAAGCGCATGTCGCATATCGGTGATGGGACGTTTCTCAAGACTTATAATAGTGTACGATTTAGTCCTTAGACTTGAGGTGCTAGGGCGAATTCGGTGCATAGGTATATGTACTTAGATTTAGGTACTGGTCACGTAGCCTGACCATAATGTGCCTAAGTTGGGTGCTTATAGTTGTGTACGCGAGTGGTTAGTACCAAGATGGAATCTACCGACTCATCATAATGGATGAGAGAATTTCCTATACGATTCTTAGATAATAGATCCAAGAAACCCGTGGCCACGGTCAGTGACGGATTTGGAAAAGTGTTTCCAAATTTAGCAGTCACACTGGAT
Organism: Penstemon newberryi var. newberryi; assembly: GCA_030819805.1. Taxonomy (NCBI): domain Eukaryota; kingdom Viridiplantae; phylum Streptophyta; class Magnoliopsida; order Lamiales; family Plantaginaceae; genus Penstemon; species Penstemon newberryi. Next base: position 20,818,272 of record JAUALY010000005.1, on the reverse strand, counting down.
TATTATCCCGAATTAGAAAGTATAGTTATTGGGATAATTAGAGGTGCCGATCAATTCACACACCCTAGGTCTCAATCGGGAAATTAAGTCGATAGAAGGACCGTATGTACATGGCAGTTATAAGAGGTGAGGTTCACAAATATCAATTCACCTGAAGTTGGGCTTCATGGGCTTGTGGCTAGACATCGACCATGAAGTGTGGGTACTCCTGAATTAATAAGGGAGATTAATTCTGGAGTGGTCAATTAAAAGGGTTTAATTGATCGGAGCATTTAATTGCTCATAAATTAAATCACGAAGGGTTCGTGGGCCTGCTGCCAATTGATGGTGAACCTAGAGGGTCACACACAATACAATTGGACAGTGACAGTCAAATAAGGAAATATTTGATTTAAGGGAGTTAAATCAATTAAATGAATTAAAGTGTTAATTCAAAGGGAAGAATAATTAATTAGATGGTCTAATTAATTAAATATTAATTAAAGTATTAATTAATTGAGAGATAAGAATTAATTGGATTAATTGGGCTGATTTAATTAATAGTTAATTAAATTAAGTTGCAAGACATGGGCCTTTAATTAAAAGCCCAGAAGAAGTCTTGCAAGATAAGGTGGGGGGCGATTTTATGGCTAAGGATAATAAGGAGAGTTTGTGTTCATGTATGATCTTATTTCCTTATGAGATAAGGAAGAGATCTTTAAGAGATATCTACAAAGAGAAGGTTTCTTCTCTTATAAATAAAAATCTCCGCACAAACTCTTCAACACACATGAGAATTCACTCTTGCACTCCAAAAACCCTAGCCGCCCCCTAAGCCCTAGCCGCACCACCACAGTGCCGCCGCCCCCTCTCTCTCTGTCTTCCATAGCTGGATCTAGATCTGATTCTAGATCTGTTCTTCCTCCATTGACAACCTTCTATCTCTAGTTCGTAGCCTGTGAATAGAAGGTGTTGCTACAATCCAATTGGTGTGGATACACTCTGGAGGTGATACAATTGGATCACTCGTTGTGAATCAACAAAAGCCGGAGATTGACGCCACCTTGCTTGCTGTGAGGTATATCGCATATCTCCTTCTTTATTCTATTGTAGATTTGTTTGATTCAACCTTTTCGCATACATAAGGTGGAAATATATCTTGGGTCTGCTGGGGTGCCTCGGAAAAATTTTAAATTCCGCACTCTCGTTGTTTTGACAACCGGGGCATTACCAACAGTGGTATCAGAGCCAATTCCATTACTATTATGCGAAAAGGCCTGAACATAAATAAATATATGGATATTTGTGATTGTTATGTTCTGTGTGATGATTCTTGCTTGTTATGATATGATCTTTGATTGGGTAAAATCGCATATTAAGATTTGGGGCAAATTTATAGTTTTTGAAACTTCAGGACTTTTTATGCAAATCGCGATTTTGTGAAATAAAGGGCTGGAAATTTATTTTCTGTTTTCTGGAAATATTTGAAAAATCTGGACTGTTTTTGCAAATCTGGTCTGTACGTATTTTGGGTCGTTTTTGTAATTTCCGAAAGTTCAGGGGTCTGTTTGCGAAACTGAAAATTTTCTGGATTCAAATTTTAATTTTCTGTCCTCTGGCCGATTTGTAAATTGGGGCTGTTTTGCAATTTTCAAATCTTTGGGGTTAAAAGTGCAATTTCCGTGAGTTGAGGGGCCAAACTGCAATTTTCAAAAGTTGAAAAATCCTAATCTGATTTTATGCGGAAAAATTGTTTTGTTTACCCGAAAATTGATTTTTCATAATTAGTAGTGACTAAAGTAAGAATCATAGGATATTATTTTTAAAAGGTGTTTTAAAAGTAAGAAATAAATACGTAAAAAGTTGATTGCTTGTTTCTTGCTCTACGTGAACTGTTTACGTGGTTTTCGATCGTGCCGAGCCTTGACCCTAGGGTAGATGTGATTGGTTTAATTTATTGTTGTTTTTATTGGGCCTGCGAGCCTTAAATTTTTGGGCCACTTTCAGCCTTTGTAATAGATAGGGCTTTACTGTTTTAAATAGTTTAGGATGGAGGCCCATTACAAGCAAGGTGGGAGCCCAAGAAGGAATGAAGGCCATGTATGCATGGTTATTTTTGTAATAGCCTAGGTCCATTAAGAACCCTTTAGATTGACCAATTGGGCCAACATCATGGCTCGATGATGGCCCACATAGGAGGCTCCCGATCGAAAACATATTGTGGTAGTATGCATGCTAGGCTTGTATGTTTTAATTTATTTATCGATTTATTTATTTAGCTTGTATGTGATGCGCGCTAGAATCTAGATCGTAAATAAAAGATAAAGCATAACTTATGCGGTGAGATCTCGAGGAGAGTTACTTTGAACTTTCAAACCCGAAAACCCCCTCTCGAATTAAATATTAAGTCATATTGGGTACATTTAAAATGAAGTTTTAAAGATCCAAGCCTTCCATCAATAGGAACTAGCGTGAGTTGTCTACTTATTGACGGAGGTGATCCAGAGTCTGGCACCCGAGTCGAAGAAAGGGACAATACGCAAAATTCCTTGACTCCTGTTTTTAACTAAACTAGACAAGGGTGAGGACTCGTCGGGATGTGAATATCGACCGATAACCAGTTACGGGGATTTCACGACCGGGCCTGTTGCTCATCATGATTGATGGGATAGACTTAACGATTAGTAACACTTATGATGTAGCAGTGCTAGATAAGTGAGAAAACCGAGGCAAAATAGCTTGAAGGTTGTGTAGTGACACAATTGGTAAAAGTATACCTACCTGGAGGATTAACTGTATGGCCACGAGTCGTGGGTACAATTAATGTCTGCTGGGACGTCAAGACCTACTAGGAAATAAGATTTCCCGAGCAATCAAAGGGGTGATTGTTTCGACAAAATAGTGGGAGAACTTTTTCGAAACCAAGACCAAAATTCGTTAATTATAAGTATTAGGCATAGATCAATCAGCTAAACGTTGTCTTCTTTCCATTTGTAGATATTTATTGAACAATGTCTAAAAATCCATTATCTGTCATCCTCGACGCTAATAAACTAAATGGGTCAAACTTTGTCGACTGGCTGAGAAACTTGAGGATAGTCCTCGACTCCGAACGTCGGAGCTATGTACTCGACACGCCTATGCCTGCTGCACCCGCAGCACGAGCTACTGAGGAACAACGAACCGCCCATGCTAAAAGGGTTGATGATGATCTTCAGGTTCGCTGCCTCATGTTAGCTTCAATGTCAAATGAGCTGCAGAAACAGCATGCTGGTATACCGCTTGCTAGAGATATACTTCTCCACCTCCAACAAATGTTTGGAGAAAGGTCTCGTACCGAAAGGTTCGCAGCCACTAAGGAGTTGTTTAGTCTCAAGATGGCTGAGGGAAGCAGTGTCAAGGATCACTGTCTGCGTTTCATCAACTTGGTTGAAAAACTGGGGATATTAGACGTGGAATTGCACGCTGATCTTAGCACCGACCTCCTTCTCCATACTCTGCCTCGCTCGTTCGACCAGTTCGTGTTGAATTTCAACATGGAAGAGAGAAATCTTGCTCTTCATGAACTGACCAATCTGTTGGTTACGACAGAAGCTACTCTCAAGAAAGAGAAACCCGTGATGATTGCTCACCAATCGAAGGCTGCAAAGCCCAAGAAAGGTAAAAAGAAGAAGAAGGTGTTCTCTTCTAAAGCAGTCACCAAGGTTGTCGAGAAGAAGCGCAAAAGCCCAGAAGACGAATGCTTCCACTGCAAGAAAGCAGGGCACTGGAAAAGGAACTGCCCAGACTACCTGAAAACGGTAGCCAAAGGTATTTTCTTGGTTGAAGTTAATATTTCTATTAACTGTGCATCTTGGGTGTTAGACACCGCAGCGGGTTCTCATATCTGCAATGATTTGCAGGTAATGCGAGCAGTAAGAACGCTCAAGCCCGGGGATAGGATCCTGCGTTTTGGAAACGGAGCAAGAGTTGCTGCAGAGGCTATAGGAGACGTGGAGTTAGTGATAGGAAATTTTACTTTACTTTTAAAAGACTGTTTGTACGTACCAACAATTATTAAGAACATTATTTCTATTCCGCTATTAGATAATGATGGTTTCAATTTTTCCATTATGAATGGATCTATGAGCATAATTAAAAATGGTTTAATCTATGCTAGTGGTACTTTGATGGATGGTCTATATTCCCTTGAACCTTCAAACTCCAACGTTTTGCACATACAATCAAGAAAAAGAAAATATGATAATCACACACCACAACTTTGGCACGCTAGACTTGGACATATCTCCAAGAGTAGGATCCAAAAGTTGGTTTCCTCTAAGGCTCTTGAAATACAGAACTTAGATGAACTTCCGACTTGCGAATCTTGTCTCAAAGGAAAGATGACCAAATCACCCTTCACCGGGAATCCTGAGCGAACCAAACAAACCGTGGATTTGATCCATACTGATGTTTGTGGACCACTGAGTGTCAGTGCAAGAGGAGGATACTCCTACTTCGTCACATTCACTGACGACTTCAGTCGTTATGGATACGTGTACTTGATGAAGTACAAATCCGAAACTTTTGAAAAGTTCAAGGAGTTTCGAATGGAAGTAGAGAATCAACTTGGACATAGTATTAAAGCACTTCGATCTGATCGAGGAGGAGAATACTTGAGTCAAGAATTCCTCGATTATCTAAAAGAGAATGGGATTCTCGCCCAGCGAACTCCCCCTAGGACGCCCCAACTCAATGGAGTGTCTGAAAGGAGGAATCGAACTTTGTTGGACATGGTTCGTTCCATGATGAGCTTCGCTGAACTTCCCTTTTCGTTTTGGGGCTTAGCCCTATTAACTGCTTCGAAGATACTGAACATAGTACCTTCAAAGTCAGTGCCAACTACACCACATCAAGAATGGTATGGTAAAGCACCCGTATATTCGTATCTACGAGTATGGGGATCTCCTGCCTATGTTAAGAACAAGAAAGGAGATAAGCTGGATAGTAGATCTAGTTTGTGCAAATTTGTGGGGTATCCAAAGGAATCCATTGGATACTTGTTTTACGATCCTAAAGAACGTAATACGTTCGTGTCTAGGAATGCCCACTTCTTAGAGGATGATTTCCTCACCAACAGAAATGGGACAATCATAGAACTCGATGAAGTCCAAGAATCGGACCCATCCTCACAAACAGTGGGAGCTGATCCTGATTTTACTGAACCTACTAGTACACCTATACTTCGAAGGTCTGAACGAGTTCGTAAAGAACCAGAGAGATTTGGTTTTATTCACGAAAATGATAAGTTGGATACTGATCCAAAGACTTATGAAGAAGCTATGTGTGACATAGAATCGGGTGCGTGGCTCGAAGCCATGCAATCCGAAATGGATTCCATGCATTCCAACAAGGTTTGGACCTTGGTCGATCCACCTGAGGGAACTGTCCCTGTAGGATGCAAATGGATCTTCAAGCGTAAGCTTGGAATGAATGGAGAGATAATTACCCATAAGGCTCGCCTAGTGGCGAAAGGTTATTCTCAAAGGCCTGGAATAGACTATGAGGAAACCTTTTCTCCAGTAGCGATGTCGAAATCCATTCGGATACTATTAGCCATAGCCGCGTGGTACGACTACGAAATATGGCAAATGGACGTAAAGACCGCCTTTCTCAATGGAGACATTGACAAGGAGATCTTTATGCAACAGCCCGAAGGCTTTGCGTCCAAAGGAAGCGAGCACAAGGTGTGCAAACTTCAAAGGTCAATTTATGGCCTCAAACAGGCGTCCCGAACCTGGAACATACGATTTGATGAGACAGTCAAAGCTTTTGGCTTCATCAAAAACGTATTTGAACCTTGCGTGTACAAGAAGAATAGTGGGAGTTCGGTCCAATTCATAGTTTTATACGTCGATGATATTCTGTTGATCGGGGACGATATCAGAATGTTAGCGCAGACAAAAGCGTGGTTATCCGCGCAGTTCTCCATGAAAGATTTAGGAGAGGCATCTTACGTATTGGGGATACGTATCTATAGGGATAGATCGAAGAAGATGTTGGGACTCTCCCAATCTCAGTATATCAACACGATATTGAAAAGATTCAATATGGAAGAATCCAAGAGAGGATTACTTCCAATGAGACATGGAATCTCTCTTTCCAAGTCAATGTGCCCTACAACTGACGAAGAAAAGAAGAGAATGTCTCTCATACCTTATGCCTCTGCTATAGGGAGCATAATGTATGCAATGTTGTGTACTAGACCAGACGTAGCACACGCTCTTAGTGTAACGAGCCGCTATCAGTCGAATCCAGGCGAAGAGCACTGGACTGCCATTAAAGCAATCCTTAAGTACTTACGAAGGACTAAGGATATGTTTTTGGTCTACGGTGGTAGTGGAGAATTGAAACTTGAAGGATTCACTGATTCAAGTTTCCAGTCTGACGTGGATGATTACAAGTCCAATTCTGGATACATATTCCGCCTCAATGGCGCAGCGGTGAGTTGGAAAAGTTCCAAGCAATCCACCACTGCCGACTCAACCACTGAAGCAGAATATATTGCAGCATCGGATGCAGCAAAAGAGAGTGTTTGGATGAGAAACTTCATCCAAGAGTTAGATGTAGTTCCTAGCATTGCAGAGCCTGTAGTAGTCTTCTGTGACAACAACGGGGCGATAGCTCAAGCGAAGGAGCCGAGATCACACCACCAATCTAAACACGTAATGAGGAAATACCATGTGATCAGGGAGATCATTGGTAGAGGAGACATACACGGGGATCGTGTCAACTCAGAAGACAACATAGCTGACCCACTAACGAAGCCACTTTCGCAAAAAGCGTTCGAGGGACATCTTGAAAAGATGGGTCTTAGAAATGTTTGTGAATGGCTTTAGGGCAAGTGGGAGATTGATAGGATAGTGCCCAGCAAGCCAATTCTCTTTAGCTTGTAATAGGACTATTCTGTAATAAACAATCTTTGATTTTATGAATAATACGCACGTTTATTTATAAATGTATAGAATAAACAATGGCCATATTCATCTCTCGCGAATACATTTAAGCGATTGGATGAAATCCTTAGATCACATTCGACTATGGGACGATTCACTTCGGTATTGAGTGCAATCATGAAACAGTCTCTAAGGTTGTGATCTTAAAACACGTTCCAAGTCATAGATTCCGAACGAGACGGGGTATCGAAGGAATCGCCAAGACTTGTACGAATATGCATGATTCACATGGAGTGAATTTGTAGAGTTTCATGAACAAGACATTTGATGTCAGTGCATATGACTAGGTGGTTCGATAGGGGATCGAACGCATCGAACGACCCGAACAGAGAAACCCATTGTGGAAGCGCATGTCGCATATCGGTGATGGGACGTTTCTCAAGACTTATAATAGTGTACGATTTAGTCCTTAGACTTGAGGTGCTAGGGCGAATTCGGTGCATAGGTATATGTACTTAGATTTAGGTACTGGTCACGTAGCCTGACCATAATGTGCCTAAGTTGGGTGCTTATAGTTGTGTACGCGAGTGGTTAGTACCAAGATGGAATCTACCGACTCATCATAATGGATGAGAGAATTTCCTATACGATTCTTAGATAATAGATCCAAGAAACCCGTGGCCACGGTCAGTGACGGATTTGGAAAAGTGTTTCCAAATTTAGCAGTCACACTGGATTATTATCCCGAATTAGAAAGTATAGTTATTGAGATAATTAGAGGTGCCGATCAATTCACACACCCTAGGTCTCAATCGGGAAATTAAGTCGATAGAAGGACCGTATGTACATGGCAGTTATAAGAGGTGAGGTTCACAAATATCAATTCACCTGAAGTTGGGCTTCATGGGCTTGTGGCTAGACATCGACCATGAAGTGTGGGTACTCCTGAATTAATAAGGGAAAATTAATTCTGGAGTGGTCAATTAAAAGGGTTTAATTGATCGGAGCATTTAATTGCTCATAAATTAAATCACGAAGGGTTCGTGGGCCTGCTGCCAATTGATGGTGAACCTAGAGGGTCACACACAATACAATTGGACAGTGACAGTCAAAGAAGGAAATATTTGATTTAAGGGAGTTAAATCAATTAAATGAATTAAAGTGTTAATTCAAAGGGAAGAATAATTAATTAGATGGTCTAATTAATTAAATATTAATTAAAGTATTAATTAATTGAGAGATAAGAATTAATTGGATTAATTGGGCTGATTTAATTAATAGTTAATTAAATTAAGTTGCAAGACATGGGCCTTTAATTAAAAGCCCAGAAGAAGTCTTGCAAGATAAGGTGGGGGGCGATTTTATGGCTAAGGATAATAAGGAGAGTTTGTGTTCATGTATGACAGGGAGGATCTAAGAAGATATATGATATATCTTATTTCCTTATGAGATAAGGAAGAGATCTTTAAGAGATATCTACAAAGAGAAGGTTTCTTCTCTTATAAATAAAAATCTCCTCACAAACTCTTCAACACACATGAGAATTCACTCTTGCACTCCAAAAACCCTAGCCGCCCCCTAAGCCCTAGCCGCACCACCACAGTGCCGCCGCCCCCTCTCTCTCTGTCTTCCATAGCTGGATCTAGATCTGATTCTAGATCTGTTCTTCCTCCATTGACAACCTTCTATCTCTAGTTCGTAGCCTGTGAATAGAAGGTGTTGCTACAATCCAATTGGTGTGGATACACTCTGGAGGTGATAAAATTGGATCACTCGTTGTGAATCAACAAAAGCCGGAGATTGACGCCACCTTGCTTGCTGTGAGGTATATCGCATATCTCCTTATTTATTCTATTGTAGATTTGTTTGATTCAACCTTTTCGCATACATAAGGTGGAAATATATCTTGGGTCTGCTGGGGTGCCTCGGAAAAATTTTAAATTCCGCACTCTCGTTGTTTTGACAACCGGGGCATTCCCAACACTGGGCACGTAGCCTGACCATAATGTGCCTAAGTTGGGTGCCTATAGTTGTGTTCGCGAGTGGTTAGTACCAAGATGGAATCTACCGACTCGTCGCAATGGATGAGAGAATTTCCTATACGGATTTGGAAAGGGGTTTCCAAATTTAGCAGTCACACTGGATTATTATCCCGAATTAGAAAGTATAGTTATTGAGATAATTAGTGGTGCCGATCAATTCACACACCCTAGGTCTCAATCGGGAAATTAAGTCGATAGAAGGACCGTATGTACATGGCAATTATAAGAGGTGAGGTTCACAAATATCAATTCACCTGAAGTTGGGCTTCATGGGCTTGTGGCTAGACATCGACCATGAAGTGTGGGTACTCCTGAATTAATAAGGGAGATTAATTCTGGAGTGGTCAATTAAAAGGGTTTAATTGATCGGAGCATTTAATTGCTCATAAATTAAATCACGAAGGGTTCGTGGGCCTGCTGCCAATTGATGGTGAACCTAGAGGGTCACACACAATACAATTGGACAGTGACAGTCATAAAAGGAAATATTTGATTTAAGGGAGTTAAATCAATTGAATGAATTAAAGTGTTAATTCAATTGGAAGTATAATTAATTAGATGGTCTAATTAATTAAATATTACTTAAAGTGTTAATTAATTGAGAGATAATATTTAATTGGATTAATTGGGCTGATTTAATTAATGGTTAATTAAATTAAGTTGCAAGACATGGGCCTTTTAATTAAAAGCCCAGAAGAAGTCTTGCAAGATAGGGGTGGGGCGATTTCTGGCTAAGGATAAGAAGGGAGAGTTTGTTTTCTTGTATGACAAGGAGGATCTAAGAAGATATATGTGTGTATCTTATTTCCTTATAAGATAAGGAAAAGATCTTTAAGAGATATCTACAAAGAGAAGGTTTCTTCTCTTATAAATAGATATCTCCTCACAACTCTTCCACACACTTGAAGAATTCACTCTTGCACACAAAACCCTAGCCTTCCCTTGCACAGCGCCGCCCCCCCTCTCTCTCTGTCTTCCATAGCTTGATCTATATCTGAATCTAGATCTGTTTCTTCCTCCATTGACAGCCTTCTATCTCTAGTTCGTAGCCTGTGAATAGAAGGTGTTGCTACAATCCAATTGGTGTGGATACACTCTGGAGGTGAGACAATTGGATCACTCGTTGTGAATCAGCAAAAAGCCAGAGATTGCCACCACCTTGCCTGCAGTGAGGTAAATCGCATATCTCCATCTTTTATCTATTGTAGATTGTTTGATTCAACCTTTTCGCATACATAAGGTGGAAAATATATCTTGGGTCTGCTGGGGTGCCTCGGAAAAATTTTAAATTCCGTACACTCGTTGTTTTGACAACCGGGGCATTCCCAACAGTGGTATCAGAGCCAATTCCATTACTATTATGCGAAAAGGCCTGAACATAAATAAATATATAGATATTTGTGATTGTTATGTTCTGTGTGATGATTCTTGCTTGTTATGATATGATCCTTGATTGGGTAAAATCGCATATTAAGATTTGGGGCAAATTTATAGTTTTTGAAACTTCAGGACTTTTTATGCAAATCGCGATTTCGTGAAATAAAGGGCTGGAAATTTTTTTCAGTTTTCTGGAAATATTTGAAAAATCTGGACTGTTTTTGCAAATCTGGTCTGTACGTATTTTTTGGTCATTTTTGCAATTTCCGAAAACTAAAGGACTGTTTTGTAATTTCCAAAAGTTCAGGGGTCTGTTTGCGAAACTGAAAATTTTCTGGATTCAAATTTTAATTTTCTGTCCTCTGGCCGATTTGTAAATTGGGGCTGTTTTGCAATTTTCAAATCTTTGGGGTTAAAAGTGCAATTTCCATGAGTTGAGGGGCCGAACTGCAATTTTCAAAAGTTGAAAATCCGAATCTGATTTTATGCGGAAAAATTGTTTTGTTTACCCGAAAATTGATTTTGTCATAATTAGTAGTGACTAAGGTAAGAATCATAGGATGTTATTTTTAAAAGGAGTTTTAAAAGTAAGAAATAAATACGTAAAAAGTTGTTTGCTTGTTTCTTGCTCTACGTGAACTGTTTACGTAGTTTTCGATCGTGCCGAGCCTTGACCCTAGGGTAGATGTGATTGGTTTAATTTATTGTCTGGTTTTTATTGGGCCTGCGAGCCTTAAGTTTTTGGGCCACTTTGAGCCTTTGTAATAGATAGGGCTTTACTGTTTTAAATAGTTTAGGATGGAGGCCCGTTACAAGCAAGGTGGGAGCCCAAGAAGGAATGAAGGCCATATATGCATGGTTATTTTTGTAATAGCCTAGGACCATTAAGAACCCTTTAGATTGACCAATTGGGCCAACATCATGGCTCGATGATGGCCCACATAGGAGGCTCCCGATCGAAAACATATTGTGGTAGTATGCATGCTAGGCTTTATGTTTTAATTTATTTATCGATTTATTCATTTAGCTTGTATGTGATGCGTGCTAGAATCTAGATCGTAAATAAAAGATAAAGCATAACTTATGCGGTGAGATCAAGAGGAGAGTTACTTCGAACTTTCAAACCCGAAAACCCCCTCTCGAATTAAATATTAAGTCAAATTGGGTACATTCAAAATGAAGTTTTAAAGATCCAAGACTTCCATCAATAGGAACTAGCGTGAGTTGTCTACTTATTGATAGAGGTGATCCAGAGTATGGCACCCGGGTCGAAGAAAGGGAGAATACGCAAAATTCCTTGACTCCTGTTTTTAACTAAACTAGACAAGGGTGAGGACTGATCGGGATGTGAATATCGACCGATAACCAGTTACGGGGATTTCACGACCGGGCCTGTTGCTCATCATGATTGATGGGATCGACTTAACGATTAGTAACACTTATGATGTAGCAGTGCTAGATAAGTGAGAAAACCGAGGCAAAATAGCTTGAAGGTTGTGTAGTGACACAGTTGGTAAAAGTATACCTACCTGGAGAATTAATTGTATGGCCACGAGTCGTGGGTGCAATTAATGTCTGCTGGGACGTCAAGACCTACTAGGAAATAAGATTTCCATAGCAATCAAAGGGGTGATTGATTCGACAAAATAGTGGGAGAACTTTTTCGAAACCAAGACCAAAATTCGTTAATTATAAGTATTAGGCATAGATCAGTCAGCTAAACGTTGTCTTCTTTCCATTTGTAGATATTTATTGAACAATGTCTAAAAATCCATTATCTGTCATCCTCGACGCTAATAAACTGAATGGGTCAAATTTTGTCGACTGGCTAAGAAACTTGAGGATAGTCCTCGACTCCGAACGTCGGAGCTATGTACTCGACACGCCTATGCCTGCTGCACCCGCAGCACGAGCTACTGAGGAACAACGAACCGCCCATGCTAAAAGGGTTGATGATGATCTTCAGGTTCGCTGCCTCATGTTAGCTTCAATGTCAAATGAGCTGCAGAAACAGCATGCTGGTATACCGCTTTCTAGAGATATAGTTCTCCACCTCCAACAGATGTTTGGAGAAAGGTCTCGTACCGAAAGGTTCGCAGCCACTAAGGAGTTGTTTAATCTCAAGATGGCTGAGGGAAGTAGTGTCAAGGATCACTGTCTGCGTTTCATCAACCTGATTGAAAAATTGGGGAGATTGGAAGTAGAATTGCACGCTGATCTTAGCACTGATCTTCTCCTCCATACTCTGCCTCGCTCGTTCGACCAGTTCGTGTTGAACTTCAACATGGAAGAGAGAAATCTTGCTCTTCACGAACTGACCAATCTGTTGGTTACGGCAGAAGCCACTCTCAAGAAAGGGAAACAGGTGATGATTGCTCACCAATCAAAGGCTGCAAAGCCCAAGAAAGGTAAAAAGAAGAAGAAGGTGTTCTCTTCTAAAGCAGTCACCAAGGTTGTCGAGAAAAAGCGCAAAAGCCCAGAAGACGAATGCTTCCACTGCAAGAAAGCAGGGCACTGGAAAAGGAACTGCCCAGACTACCTGAAAACGGTAGCCAAAGGTATTTTCTTGGTTGAAGTTAATATTTCTATTAACTGTGCATCTTGGGTGTTAGACACCGCAGCGAGTTCTCATATCTGCAATGATTTGCAGGTGATGGGAGCAGTAAGAACACTTAAGCCCGGGGATAGGATCCTTCGTTTTGGAAACGGAGCAAGAGTTGCTGCAGAGGCTATAGGAGACGTGGAGTTAGTAATAGGGAATTTTAATTTACTTTTAAAAGACTGTTTGTACGTACCAACAATTATTAAGAACATTATTTCTATTCCGCTATTAGATAATGATGGTTTCAATTTTTCCATTATGAATGGATCTATGAGCATAATTAAAAATGGTTTAATCTATGCTAGTGGTACTTTGATGGATGGTCTTTATTCCTTTGAACCTACAAACTCCAACGTTTTGCACATACAATCAAGGAAAAGAAAATACGATAATCATACACCACAACTTTGGCACGCTAGACTTGGACATATCTCCAAGAGTAGGATCCAAAAGTTGGTTTCCTCTAAGGCTCTTGAAATACAGAACTTAGATGAACTTCCGACTTGCGAGTCTTGTCTCAAAGGAAAGATGACCAAATCACCCTTCACCGGGAATCCTGAGCGAACCAAACAAACATTGGATTTGATCCATACTGACGTTTGTGGACCACTGAGTGTCAGTGCAAGAGGAGGATACTCCTACTTCGTAACATTCACTGACGACTTGAGTCGTTATGGATATGTGTACTTGATGAAGTACAAATCCGAAACTTTTGAAAAGTTCAAGGAGTTTCGAATGGAAGTAGAGAATCAACTTGGACATAGTATTAAAGCACTTCGATTTGATCGAGGAGGAGAATACTTAAGTCAAGAATTCCTCGATTATCTAAAAGAGAATGGGATTCTCGCTCAACGAACTCCCCCTAGGACGCCCCAACTCAATGGAGTGTCTGAAAGGAGGAATCGAACTTTGTTGGACATGGTTCGTTCCATGATGAGCTTCGCTGAACTTCCCTTTTCATTTTGGGGCTTAGCCCTATTAACTGCTTCGAAGATACTGAACATAGTACCTTCAAAGTCAGTGCCAACAACACCACATCAAGAATGGTATGGTAAAGCACCTGTATATTCGTATCTACGAGTATGGGGATCTCCCGCCTATGTTAAGAACAAGAAAGGAGATAAGCTGGATAGTAGATCTAGTTTGTGCAAATTTGTGGGGTATCCAAAGGAATCCATTGGATACTTGTTCTACGATCCTAAAGAACGTAATACGTTCGTGTCTAGGAATGCCCACTTCTTACAGGATGATTTCCTCACCAACAGAAATGGGACAATCGTAGAACTCGATGAAGTCCGAGAATCGGACCCATCCTCACAAACAGTGGGAGCTGATCCTGAATTTACTGAACCTACTAGTACACCTATACTTCGAAGGTCTGATCGAATTCGTAAAGAACCAGAGAGATTTGGTTTCATTCACGAAAACGATAAGTTGGATACTGATCCAAGGACTTATGAAGAAGCTATGTCTGACATAGAATCGGGTGCGTGGCTCGAAGCCATGCAATCCGAAATGGATTCCATGCATTCCAACAAGGTTTGGACCTTGGTCGATCCACCTGAGGGAACTGTCCCTGTAGGATGCAAATGGATCTTCAAGCGTAAGCTTGGAATGAATGGAGAGGTTATAACCCATAAGGCTCGCCTAGTGGCGAAAGGATATTCTCAAAGGCCAGGAATAGACTATGAGGAAACCTTTTCTCCAGTAGCGATGTCAAAATCCATTCGGATACTATTAGCCATAGCCGCGTGGTACGACTACGAAATATGGCAAATGGACGTAAAGACAGCCTTTCTCAATGGAGACATTGACAAGGAGATCTTTATGCAACAGCCCGAAGGCTTTGCGTCCAAAGGAAGCGAGCACAAGGTGTGCAAACTTCAAAGGTCAATTTATGGCCTCAAGCAGGCGTCCCGAACCTGGAACATACGATTTGATGAGACAGTCAAAGCTTTTGGCTTCATCAAAAACGTATTTGAGCCTTGTGTGTACAAGAAAAATAGTGGGAGTTCGGTACAATTCATAGTTTTATACGTCGATGATATTCTGTTGATCGGGGACGCTATCAGAATGTTAGCGCAGACGAAAGCGTGGTTATCCGCGCAGTTCTCCATGAAAGATTTAGGAGAGGCATCTTACGTATTGGGGATACGTATCTATAGGGATAGATCGAAGAAGATGTTGGGACTCTTCCAATCTCAGTATATCAACACTATATTGAAGAGATTCAATATTGATTATGCTCTTTTTCGTTCGTGTCGAATAAGGAAAGTTGAGCAAAACAATAAATGTATCGAGCGTGTAAATGTGAATATTAATGTCAAGATCCAGTTACAAGTTACAAAGTAGGTCTATCCGAGCATTACAGGATGTCGTACCACTAGATAGATAAATATAAAGAAATGCAAGCTAAAGCCTATTCCGAGCTTCGAGTCCGAGCAGGAGTCTTTCTTGGGAATTGTGTCGTCCCTGATGTCATAAAAGCAACCCGTATATATAGGAACAATATTGAGCTAGGTAAACCCTCCGCATGGGAATACGTCTCGCCAGCTGTCCAGTACTAGGGGTCGGCCCCACAGTAATTCCGAGGATAGGGGCAGATCGGAAAGTTGGATCTTGCGCTATCATTCAGACTTGATCGGAGAACCATGTTCTTCTGGTCGGAGAACGCCTTTCCTGGTCGGGATCTAGGTCGATCTCGAGCAGAGGTATTTCCTAAGATAAAGTATGCGAAATATCCCTCATCAGTACTCCCCCACTTCTCGAGCGTAAGTGAAGTTGAAGCTCGGAGAAGTAACACAGCATCGTAGCGCACGTTTTGATATGCCTCATTAAAAACCTTACTCGGAAAAACCCAGTGGACAAAGTCCGAGACAGGGAAAAAGAGCACATATTTTCTTTGGAGGAGCCTTGTAAGAGTTTTTCTGATTTGAATATTTCGCTTTGATGACGTTACCATATTTGCAGCTCGGAGAAATAATAATAGAGGTCGAGTGTTGAATAGTCTCGGGTCGGACATGCCTCGTTAAAAACCCTACTTGAAAAAACCCTGTGGGATAAAAACCGAGCGAAGGGAAAAAGAGTGCACATCTTTGGAGGACGCTGTTGTTAATCTTAATCTACCGAGTTAAAATATCAACTTTTAAAACTAAGAGGACCGCAAATGCTATTTATGGAAAGATGATCTTCAATTTTACTGAGTGGAAGGTTAACCGTCGCGGTTACTCGGGGTTGGATTTGCAATTTACCCTTTTAACCTTTATATATATACGTTGACCTGAAAAGACGAGTACGCCTTTCCAATTTACTGCAGATCGGAGCATTCAGATCGATAAAGAGTATTCTTTCTTGTCGATCATTCCACAACTATTTTCTAACATGTCTACCTCCCAGAATCCAGAGGTTCCGTCCAATAATCCTTCGAGGTCAGATTCCGACCTAGGGTCCATGGACGAACTCATCAATGACTACAAAACCACTGAAAATTCTCCTGATGAGACGAATAAAATCGTCGATCAAATTGAACGTGCCTTAGGATCAAATGCTGGCGAGGGGACGTCTGGTCAACAGAATTCCGAGCCTGGTGGGGACGCGGAACAAAACATCGAGCCCAATAGCGAGGAAGGAGGAGATGGAGAAAATCCTGATTCCGATAATGAGGATAGCTCGACTGTGGCGCAGGACGAACATGAGATAATGAGATATCTGATCGGAGGGGTATGCAGTGTGAGAATCCTCGACCTTGCCGGCGTCACGAAGAAGTCCAAAGCCACAGGTCGAGCTCAGAAAACTAAGAAACGAGTCGACGATATCTCTAGTGCATACGATCCAACAGAAGACGAAGCAAGCCTCAAAGCTGAGATAGGTAAATTCCTTCCCGAGGGCTATTCGTTAGTTATTCCGACCCCCTCTCAAAGGGTGAATCAGCCACCTGAAGGATGTCAAGCTTTCTATGCCAAGCAATTTGCCTATGGGTTGCGTATCCCCTTTGCCCCGTTACTCGAGCAGGTTTTAGATGTATTCTCCCTGGCTCCCGCACAGATCCTCCCCAACTCGATTGGATATTTGATAGCTTTCAGTGTTTTGATGAAGGCTAAGGGCAAAATTGCTAATTTCCACCATTTTTGGCAGTTCTTTAAAGTCAGCACTTCCTCCGCCTCGAACGCAGGGTTTGTGTATTTTTCCCAGCGTTCAAACCATTCGGTCTTATCGACCATAGTCTCTAGCAATTCTCTCGACTGGAAGAGACGGTTCTTTATTAAAGGACCTGAAGAACCAGCTTCTGAAGGGAGCTCGGAGATGGTTCCTCACACGTGGAAGGGTCAGCGAAATTGGGTGTACGAAAAACGAGAACTGATAGGTCGGCTCAAGAAGGTTATTCGAGACGAGCTTGTTACCGAGATGCGTTCCGACCCATATCAGTCGGCTTTTCTTGTTTTAGAGCCCGTTCTTCGGAAAGCGGAGCTCAGCCAAGCTACTTACCCGCTTGCATACGCTGTCGATCCTCGATCGTTAAGTAAGAATAATAATCTTTTCCGACCGACCGTAATAATATGCTATTCAGAAAGTTTCATTCCTTAATCAAAATAACCTTTCCTTTCTGCAGGTACGATGGTAGAGCAATACCGAGCTTCCATAGTCGGCAGGACAGTGGCCTCTACCTCGAAAAAGACGCCTGGCCAGCCGAGGAGGCAAGTCAGACCACACTCTGCGCAATCTAATCAAGTTGCAATCCCTCCTCGGGGAGGTTCAACTCATCCTGACCAGATCGGAGCCGAGATAGAGCCCGAGGATGCTGAGCCGATCCGTATGGTACCTCCCTCGAACCAAGTTGGTCCTTCTTCTTCATCTGGTCTAGGATACAACATGTTCACCATGAAGAAGCTCAAAGGGAAAGAAATCCTTAATCGGCGAGCTCGGGAAGATAGTGATGGACCCCTGAGGCGAAAAGAAGGACTGGATTGTGGGGTCGACACCGCACAGCTCTTACCAGCCGTTCGGGTCGAGGTAGGCCCGATATGGTGGACTTTATTGAAGATCAACTTAGAGGTTACCGAGCGGCGGGTTATCCCGAGAGGGGATCGATTCGGAGTGATCGCGACCCCAGTGGTGAGAACGAGCACGACAAGGCGATAAAGATCTTCATGGCGGGGAGATTCGCCGAGGATCAGGAGGAGCTTTTGGCTCATTGCGATCTCGATGTATTAGGTCGATTCTGCTGAGCGTACCATACGGTAAAAGCCCTTTGCAATGGTTATAACTGTTTAGGTCTTTGAGCAAAATATTAATTATCCTGTCATTGCAGATTGGGGACTGCTTTCCAAACTTCGCGATCAATTCATCTCCGTTCAGAAAGAATTGGAGTCTACTAAGGCTAAGTACACCCCGGCCGTTGAGGAAGACTTGGTGAAGATCGTGGCTGAGAAGAGCTTGCTCGAGGAAAAAGTCAAGAAACTTGAAGAGGAGCTCGCGCAGACCAGAGCTGATTCTGAGTTATCCTATCAGCGCGGCAAGGAAGACTCACACCTAAGCTCGATAAGAGAGTTTTTGGAGTCACCCGCGCTAGATGCCATAGCTCGGAAAAGGGTAGATGAAATCCTCCAGACTACTTTCTATAAAGGCGTTCGACAACTGGTCTCCGCGAAAGTCATTCCCAACAACATAGATGAGTACTTAAAGCACATGAACATCTTCAAAAATATGGACGGGGAAAACTATCGAGTCTCATCCTCGAGCTCCGTAGACTGGGAAAAACACGAGTTCGCTCCATTTGTGAGAGAGTTCGGGGTTCCAATGCCCAATCCCGATATGCTGGATTTGGAGACGTCCAGCACGAGCTCAAGTTCAGATAGCTCTGAGGATGAAGACGACCGAGATAGTTCTGGAGAGGATGATGATCAAGATGCTTCTGATGATGGGGATGATCGAGAAGCTTCTGGAGATGAAAAGGTTGACGTCGAGGATGGTTCCGAGAGCGAGGGCAATGAGGAGCAGCAAAACCCTTAAAAGAGATTCCTTGTAATAGATCATAGGATTTTTCATCGTATGAATTGTAATCTCCTCGGTTATTTATGAAATCTGCTTTTGATTATACCGTTTTTCGTTCGAGTTTAATAAGGAAAGTAGGGTATAACAATATATGAATCGAGCATGTGAAAATTGTATATTAATATTGGTGTTCGAATATAAATTACAAAGCAGGTCTACCCGAGCATTACGGGATGTCGTACTACTAAAAAGACCGAAACAAAGAGAATACAATCTAGCTCCTAGTTCGAACAGTAGGTCCGAGCAGGGGGTATTCCTTGGAAGTTGTGTCGTCCCTGATTGCATAAATGCGCCGCGTATTTATAGGAACAGTAATGAGCTAGCTAGACCATCCGTAGGAGAATAGCTCTCGGCCAGCTGTGTAAAGCTGTAGGTCGGTCCCACAATAATTCCGAGGATACGAGTAGATCGGGAAGAAGGTCGGAGTAATTGATCTAGAGCTATCAGTCTGGCTTGATCGGAAAACCATGTTCTTCAGGTCGGAGAATACCATTCTGATCGGGATCGAGGCTGACCCCGAGCAGAAGGTATTTCCTAAAGTGGCGTATGCGAAATACCCCTCATCAATACTCCCCCACTTCTCGAGCGTAAGTGAAGCTGAAGCTCGGAGAAGTAAACACTGCATCACGGCGAAAGACTTTGATTTCTTGATGTTTCGGACATGCCTTGTTAAAAACCTAGTCCGGAAAAACCCAGTGGGACAAAATCCGAGCTAGGGAAAAAGAGTGCACATCTTCCTTGGAGGGGCCTCGAAATACCGAATCGCCCCAAAAATAGAAGGGTGAAGTTTTTGACCTGAGAGATTCACCTCGATGATTCACCAGGAGCTGCAATATTTGAAGTTTGGAGAAATAGATAGGAGAGAATAGGCCTTGGACAGTCTTGAGTTGGATATGCCTCGTTAAAAACCTTGCTCGGAAAAACCCTGTGGGATAAAAACCGAGCGAAGGGGAAAAAGAGTGCATATTTTATCCTGTTGACTCGAAAAATACTCATTTCTAAAGCTTGGAGGACCATAATTGCTATTAACGAAAGGTAATCTTCAATTTTACTGAGTGGGAGCCTAATCGTCGCGGTTACTCGGGGTTGAATTTGCAATTTACCCTTTTAACCTTTATATATATGTTTACTTGAAAAAAAAAGAGTGCATCTTTACAATCCACAGCGGATCGGAGCATTTATATCGATAAACAGTATTTCTTCCTTATTTCGAGCAAACCAATAAATATCTTCTAATCATGTCTACTTCCCGGAATCCCGACGTCCAAACCAATATTCCTTCTGGATCAGATTCCGACCTAGGATCCACAGGCGAACTTATCAATGACTTCAAAACCACTGAAAATTCTTCCGAAGAGACGAATAAAATCGTCAATCAAATAGAGCATGCCATGGGGTCGAACGCTGGAGAGGGTACATCAGGTCGACAGGATTCCGAGCACGATGGTGATGCGGAAAAAAATGCCGAAGGCGACAGCGAGGAGGGTGGAGATGGAGAAGAAGCTGATTCCGACCATGAGAATAGCTTGACTGTACCGTTTGACAAGCATGAGATTATGAGATATGAGATCGGAGGCGGGTGCAGTGTGAGAATTCTTGATCTAGTCGGTGTCGCGAAAAAGTCCAAAGCCACAGGTCGAGCTCAGAAGACCGAGAAACGGGTCGACGACATCTCAAGTGCGTATGATCCAAAAGAGCATGAGGCAAACCTCAAAGCTATGATAGGTAAATTCCTTCCCGAGGGTTACTCGCTAATCATTCCGACCCCCTCTCAAAGAGTGAATAAGCCCCCAGCAGGATGTCAAGCCTTCTACGCTAAGCAGTTTGACTATGGGCTGCGCATTCCTTTTGCCCCCTTACTCAAGCAGGTTTTAGATGCATTCAGCCTGGCTCCCGCACAGATCCTTCCCAATTCGATTGGGTACTTGATAGCTTTTAGCGTTTTGATGAAGGCCAAGAACCAAGCCGCTAATTTCCGACGCTTCTGGCAATTCTTCAAGATCAGTACCTCCTCCGCCTCGAACGCTGGGTTTGTGTATTTCTCCCAGCGTTCGAATCATTCGGTCTTATCGACCATAACTTCTAGCAATTCTCTCGACTGGAAGAAACAGTTCTTTTTTATCAAGGGACCTGAAGTACCGGCCTCTGAGGGAAGCTCGGAGATGGTTCCATACAAATGGCCAGGTGAGCAAGAATGGGTGTACGAAAAACGAGAATTGTTAGGCCAGCTTGGGAAGGTTATCCCAGACGATCTGGTTAAAGAGATGCGTTCTGATCTGTATCAGTCGGCTTTCCTGGTCCTAGAGCCCGTTCTTCGGAAAGCTGGTCTCAGCCAAGCTACCTATCGACTAGCAGATGCTGATGATCCTCGAACATTGAGTAAGGATAACAATCTTTCCCGAGTAACCGCAACAGTAAACTATTCAGAGAATTTTATTACTTATCATTTTTATTCTTCAGGTACGATGGTGGAGCAATACCGAGTTTCCATAGTCGGTAAAACGGTAGCATCTACCTCGAGAAGGATGCCCGGTCAGCCGAGGAGACAAATACTAGAGCCTAGAACAGCCGTCCCACCTCGGGGAAGCTCGGCTCCGACTGACCAGATCGGGAACGAAGGGGAGCCCGAGGATGCTGAGCCGATCCAAATGGTACCACCTCCCCACCAAGCTGGTCCTTCTTCTTCTGGCTTAGGATACAGCATGTTTACTATGAAGAAGCTCAAAGGGACAGAGATCTATAATCGGAGAGCTCGGGAAGATCTCGAGGGACCCCCCGAGGCCAAAAGGAGGACCGGATTGTGGGGTCGACACCGAACGCCCCTTTCTTCCCGTCCTGGTCGAAGTAGGCCTGACATGGTGGACTTCATCGAAGATCAACTTAGAGGTTCCCGAGCAGCAGGTTATCCCGAGAGGGGATCAATTCGAAGTGACCGCACCCCGAATGGGGAGAACGAACATGATAAGGCGATCAAGATTTTCAGGGCGGGGAGATTTGCCGAGGACCAGGAGGAGCTTCTTGGCCATTGCGACCTCGACGTATTAGGCCAATTCTCCAAAGCATATCACACGGTAAACCCCTTTACATTTGTTGCAACTGTTTAAGTCTTGGAGTAAAATACTAACCACCCTGTTCTCGCAGATCGGGGACTGCTTTCTTACCGAGGTGAATCGTGTCTCAATGTTAGAAGAGGAGTCCGACCGGGTCCATATCGCTTATAGGGACTTACTCAAGGAGGAATCTCAACTTCGCAACCAATTTATCTCCGTCCAGAAAGAATTGGAGTCCATGAAAGCTAAATATACCCCGGCCGTTGAGGAAGATTTGGTGAAGGTCGTGGAAGAG
This sequence comes from Penstemon newberryi var. newberryi, assembly GCA_030819805.1. Lineage (NCBI taxonomy): Eukaryota > Viridiplantae > Streptophyta > Magnoliopsida > Lamiales > Plantaginaceae > Penstemon > Penstemon newberryi. Next base: position 20,795,941 of record JAUALY010000005.1, on the reverse strand, counting down.
AAGAGCTTGCTCGAGGAGAAGGTTAAGAAACTTGAAGAGGAGCTCGCGCAAACTAAAGATGATTCCGAGCTATCTTATCAACGTGGCAAAGAAGACTCTCGCCTACGCTCGATAAGAGAATTTTTGGAGTCTCCTGCGTTGGATGCCATAGCTCGTAAAAGGGTCGGAGAAATCCTTCAGACTACTTTCTATAAAGGCGTTCGACAACTTGTCTCCGCGAAAGTCATCCCCAATAAGATAGATGAGTACTTGAAACACATGGACATTTTCAAGAATATGGAGGGAAAAGATTATCAAGTCTCATCCTCGAGCTCCGCCAACTGGGAAAAACATGAGTTCGCTCCGTTCGTGGAAGAGTTCGGAGTTCCAATGCCCAATCCTGACTTGATGGACTTGGATACGTCCAGCGCGAGCTCGAGTTCAGACAGCTCAGGTAGTTCGGATAGCTCTGATGACAGTTCCGGAGAGGAAAATCAAGATCCTTCTGACAATGGGGATGATCGAGAAGCTTCTGGGGATAAAGACGTCGATGTCGAAGGTGGCTCCGAGAGTGAGGACAAAGAGGACCCTTAGGTTTCTTTGTAATAGATTGTAGGACCCTTTATTACATGCCCTTGTAATTACTTCGATTATCTACAAAATCTGCTTTTTTCAGTTTTTCTCTGAGTCCGTTCATCGACAATTTATTATACTACTCAATTAGACAAAAGTCTTTGTGAGCCATAAGGTTTATAAAAGAACGTCGATATCGAGCATTTCCGTGCATGTGAATCACTTAGTAGGCACGGTAACAAAACAATCGACCTTTTTAATAGAGCACGGAAAAACTTGAAATTCGCGACTGTTGGACTCTCAAAAAGGCAACGCTCCTTTTTTTTTTTTTTTCTTATAAATAGAAGGCAGTTCTAAGATTTGTATCACTGAAATTGTAATTCTCTCTTCGTCGGACCTAATTGATCGATAAAATAAGTCGAGCTCTCGTGTGCACTAGAAATTTACAGATCATGGAAGGCCTGGTGAACTCCAAGATTGATCCGAGGTTGTTGCTTAAAGTCAAGAAACAGAAATCTTCCAAGTCGAGAGTCAAAGAAACTAAGTCCTCCTCGGAAGCAGGAAAGACCCCTAAGAACGACCGAGGCAAGCACAAGGTCGATTCTCCTTCGAAGACGGTCATTGAACCAACTGGTGACCTTGGCAAAACTGCGGCCAAGCAATTATCTGGCTCCGAGAAAGGGCCGGTCATATCAATTCCGGACTCCCCTTCCCGGTCGAAAAATAGCTCCGAAGGGAAGAAGAAGGTCGAGAGCCCTAATAAGCAGATCACATCTGGTGAGCCTGAGCCTGCTTCTTATAAAAGATCGCGTGTGGTCGATCTGATTCCGACCTCGGCCTTGATCCAAATGGCTGGGGATACTAAGATATTGGCTGATAGCGTTCTGGCCTTGGAGGTTAACAAGGGTGTTGCGGTTGAGCCTCCCAATAAGAAGGTCAAAATAAATGACCCTCCCGTCGATCAAAAGAAAACTCCGTCGCCGGGTGGGAACCCGGGAACCCAAAACTCTGTCCCCAATGTTGCTCGGACGCTAAGTGCCTTTTTTGAAGAGGTGAAAAGTAAGGCCCTGGCCGAACAAGAAGGGAAAAGTGCGGATGAGCTGGTGCAATCGAGCACAGATCTGCTTTTTCAAGTGAGTGTCCTCTCTTTCCCCCCCCCCCTTTTTTTTTTATTTTATTTTTAATAACACAACTCCTCTCGTCCATTTAAGGTCGGACAACAGTTATTTAGCCTCGGGCTGCAAGATGAGCAAGAAGCCGAACAGCGTGCTAAGGTTATCCTCGAGCTGGAGGAAAAGAAGGTTGCACTATCAAGGTCCCTCGAAGAAGCTAGAGCTATCGAGCTGAATTTGGCTTCCGAGACAGAAAAAGCTGTGAAGCAGAAAGAGAGCCAGGTTCACGAGGAGTTGAGCAAGGAGCTGGATAGGCTGAAGTTGCTCGTCGAGCAGGAGAAGAAAAATGCCGAGCAGCGGGAACAAGAGGCCTATCAGAAAGGTTATGATGCCGGGTACGAGGCCCGCAACGTTGAAGTCCGCAAGCTTCTGTTCGAGAAAAGTGTTTAGAGATTTCTTCTTTTGCTCAACAGAATGTTGTACTATTAAATTTCTTCCTTTGTACTCGTTTTCCCCGTTGGAATAATAAACTTTTTCTTCCTTCTAATCAATGGTATTTTGTGTCTGGTGAATTGATTAATGCTGTAAAAACAACTTATACTCGAGTGAAGAGTAATTAATCGAGTTGCATTCTTACTGTTGGAACAATTTATACTCGAGTTAAGAGTGATCGATATTCCGAGCACAAAGTAAGAAGGAAAGTTTCTGCACTGCATATTTGACCAAGTCATAATATTCCCCTTTTTTCAGCTAAGTTTCAAAGAAAGTCCGTCCAAACAGCACCTTAGTCTCGGGAAGTGGAACGGTCACCCGTGATAAATGCCGTAATCTGAGCCGTTGGTTTTGCTGAATACAGACCGTCGATCAACTCTTCCCTTTAGTATAAATATGGCATTCACTCAGTTGAAAATCTTTACCTTCAGCTGTCAAAAATGTTTTATCCGAGGACGAAGCTCGGATCCCTCCTTCCCGTTCAAGCCTTTGAAATTTGGCTTCGGACTTATTTTCGACCTCATCATAAAAATACAGTTTCCTTTGGTATTGGTGGAATTGGAAAAGAGGGGATCCTCGGATATTGGGGGGTCTCCGATCCCTGAAAACGGGATCTCCCCTTGAAATACCAACAATTGACTGACCCTTGCTTGGGTATTTTGGGCAGGGTTAGCATTGCTGGTTTCAAGGGGTATTCCCGAGGGCGGAAAGCAGGTCAGAAAATTAAAAGGAAGTTTGACCTCAAGTACTTTCTTTGAGGTTATCTTGTTTCACCAATTTCTTCCTTTCTTCCCTGAAGAATGGTAACTTTGGGTCAAGCTTCCCGATCGTAAAAGGATGACCGGCTTGCTTGGGTTGCAATTACAGATCTTAAAATGAGGAATTGCAACCTTGGACGCCAACTCGGGGAAGTGATCGGGCTCTGCTGGTATCGAGAATGCTGGGAAAAGTATGGAGAATCAGAAAACCCAGATATCATTAGACGATAAACATAGACAGCTCGACCGCTTTTCAAGTCCAGGGGACAACTGATTTGTCAAACAAATTGTGGAGCACTCATCGGATGTTCGCCAATATTCCTGGTCAACAACATTGAAGGATGCTCGAAGACTCGAATACCATAGAATAGGGTATTGTAGTTGGACTTCATTTGTATACTCAACAACTTTGTAATCTGTTCGATGAATTTCAATAAAGTTGTAACATTTGCCTTTCATTGAATTTTTGTATCTTGCTCGAATACACTGATGAGAAATAGTCGCAACTTTTCCTTTCCATCGTCTTAACATAAGTATTCTGCTCGTACAAACCAACTCGACAACGAATTAATGATCCGACGAAACTTAAATATTTGGATGACAAGGTTGAACTTGTATCTGGAACATTTATTGATCGATGAACTGTCCTCGGAAAGATTATCCGATAATCGTCCAAATGAATAATGTCTGAAAACTAAGAAGTTCCCCTGAAGAATAATTGAACTTAGGAAATAATGATCCCAACTTTAGTAATTCCCCAGATAATCAGAAACTCTTGAAAACTGTTCGGGTTTCGAGCAGAACTGCATCATCATAACAATTTGAGCATCAGTTGGGGTTGGATAGTCACGTTGAATTTTTTATCGAGGGAGGGTCATAACAAAGGCTTTCACCCTCGGCCGATTTTGGTTTCTGAACATATTTTATCGAGGGAGGGTCATAGCAAAGGCTTTCACCCTCGGTCGATTTTGATTTTTGAACATATTTTATCGAGGGAGGGTCATAGCAAAGGCTTTCACCCTCGGCCGATTTTGATTTTTGAACACGTTTTGTCGAGGGAGGGTCATAGCAAAGGCTTTCACCCTCGGCCGATTTTGATTTCTGAACATGTTTTATCGAGGGAGGGTCATAGCAAAAGCTTTCACCCTCGGCCGATTTTGATTTCTGAACATGTTTTATCGAGGGAGGGTCATAGCAAAAGCTTTCACCCTCGGCCGATTTTGATTTATGAACATGTTTTATCGAGGGAGGGTCATAGCAAAAGCTTTCACCCTCGGCCGATTTTGATTTCTGAACATGTTTTTTCGAGGGAGGGTCATAGCAAAAGCTTTCACCCTCGGCCGATAATGTTAGACTTTCTTTGTCATGGTACTCGGAATACAATTTGAACTTGAACCAAGGATTTCATTGATTGTCCTTACATATTTAGGAAAGTAAAGTTTGAGAAAACTTTAAATTACAAGAAAAATTAAAATGAGTGCATCTATCTTCCATAATATTTCCTCAGATTGACTGCATTCCAAGTTCTTGGCAAAACTTCACCGTTGAGGTGAGCAATTTTATAGGACCCCTCCTTCCCGACCTCCTGCACGACATAAGGGCCGTCCCAGTTTGGCTGAAGCTTTTCGACATGCTTAGATACTTCCACCTTTTTTAGAACCAAATCCCCGACCTTGAATGTCCTTATCCTGACTTTTTTATCATAAGCTTTTTCCATGCTGGACTTGGTGGCTTGTATCTTTATGCACGCTCGGTCGCGTTTACCATCTGCTTGATCGACATCCATCTGCCTCAGCAATTGATTCTGATCGGGGTCATAAGACTCGACCCTTGGTGAAGGTACCAATGTCTCCACCGGTATAACAGCCTCCGACCCATAAACCAATGAGAAAGGAGTTTCTCTAGTAGCAGACTTTATTGTAGTCCTGTTCGTCCAAATTACTCCTGGAAGCTCGTCTAACCAATGGCCTTTTGCTTCGGCTAAACGTTTTTCAAGTGATCGAACAATTTCCCTGTTGGTGACCTCGGTTTGTCCGTTCGCCTGGGGATGTCCGACCGACGTGAAATTCTGCTGGATCCCAAACTTTTCGCACCATTCCAAAATTTGCTTTCCCGCGAATTGAGTTCCATTGTCGGAGATGAGGATCCTCGGTATACCGAACCTGCAAACAATATTCTTCCAGAGAAAATTTATCACCTGAAATTGAGTAATTTTTGTTAGCGCAATGCATTCGATCCATTTATTGAAGTATTCCACAGCGACCAGGACATAGTTTTTTCTCGATCTAGCAGTTGGGAAAGGTCCCACAATATCGATCACCCATTTGTCGAAGGGCCAGCAGATCGGAATTGAATGCAGCTGCTCGGCGGGCTGATGAATCAAATTTGAATAAATTTGGCAATGATGGCATTTCTTGACATAATCGATACAATCTGACATCATAGTAGGCCAATAATATCCAATTCTCGAGCATTTCAAGGCTAAGGCTCGAGCACCGCAATGATTCCCAGCCTCGCCTTCGTGCACCTCCTTTAAAATAAGATTGAGTTGACTCTCTGGGATACACTTCAATAGAACTCCCGAGCTCGACCTCTTGTAGAGCTGATCGTCGATCAAAACATACACTGGAGCTCGATATTTAATCCTTCGAGCTTCATTTACGTCTTCCGGCAGAACACCGCTTCTTAAGTAGTTTTTCAGAGGTTCCATCCACGTACTGCCTTGCGTGTCTATTTCCATGATTTCCGAGTTCGGAGCCACGTTCAATTCTATAGCTGGAGAATTAGACATCAACCAAGTTATTATTCTCTCCTTTCGCCCATCCATCGAACCTGTAAATTTTGAAAGCAAATCCGCCCAACAGTTTTCCTCTCGAGGGATAGCTTGTATATCAAACCTTTCAAACTTTGCCGCCAGATCCTTCACCCTTTTCAAATATTTTACCATGTTAAATTCTTTTGCGTCATAAACTCCCTTCACTTGTCTATGTACGAGCTCGGAGTCGGTCAACACTGTGAGAGACTTTATGCTCGCTTTAATCGCCATTTCTAAACCTGCAATTAAAGCCTCGTACTCTGCTTCATTTTTCGTAACTACAAAATCTAGGGTGATCGCATAACTGAGGTCCTCTCCCTCGGGACCTTGGAAATGAATTCCGGCCCCACCTCCTTCTCTGGTCGATGACCCATCAACGTGCATCAACCAAATTTTTTCCCGAACGTCTACCACGAGGTTTACTTCTGTAACTAATCGATCTCCCGAGCCCGCTCCTGTCGACTCTGCAATGAAATCTGCCAGAACTTGAGCTTTGATGGCTGTTCGGGGTTGGTACTCGATGTCGAACTGTCCCAGTTCCACTGCCCATTTAATCAATCTGCCGGATGTCTCTGGTTTCGACAGAACTTGCCTTAACGGTTGGTTAGTCAAAACAATAATTTTGTAAGTTTGGAAATAAGGCCTCAGTCTTCGCGCGGCCACTATTAGAGCAAGTGCGAATTTCTCAATTTCCATGTAGTTCTTCTCCGCCCCTTGAAGTAACTTGCTCATATAATATACTGGTTTATGCTCGGAATCTTGAATTCTCACCAGAACAGAACTTATTGCTTCACTTGATACTGCTATGTATAAATACAAAGGTTCTCCCTCGACTGGTTTTGCCAACATTGGAGGGGAAACCAAGTATCTTTTAAGCTCTTCGAAAGCTTTACTGCACTCCTCATTCCATTCGAAACCTTTCGATTTCCTCAACAACTTGAAGAAAGGTAAACTCTTGTCTGCTGATCGGGATATAAACCTATTCAAGGATATTATTTTTCCGATTAGACTCTGCACTTCAGACAACTTAGTTGGCGGTTGTAGCTCAGCCATAGCTCGGATCTTTTCTGGGTTTGCCTCAATTCCTCGTTCGTGCACCAGATAACCGAGGAATTTTCCCGACCTTACCCCGAAAGTGCATTTAGCCGGATTTAATTTCATTCTGTACTTTCTTAGGATCGCGAAACATCTGTCAAGGTGCTTTATATGATCCTCCTCGGTCATGCTCTTCACTAGCATATCATCAACATAAACTTCCATGATCTCACCAATAAGATCCTTGAACATCATATTCACGAGCCTTTGATAAGTTGCTCCTGCATTCCTTAGCCCGAACGGCACTACAATGAAGCAGTACACTCCCCGTTCGGTAATAAAAGCTGTTTTATCCTGATCTATCTCATTCATAAATATTGGATAAAACCCTTGGAAAGCATCCATCATACTAAAGAAAATGAATCCCGCAGTTGAGTCAACCAGCATATCGATCCGTGGTAAAGGATAGGGGTCCCTTGGACACAACTTGTTCAGGTCGGTAAAATCATTACACATCCTCCATTTGTTGTCGACCTTCTCTCCCTTCGACACCAACACTACATTGCAAAGCCATTCAGTGAAAGTTATTTCCCGAATCTGTTTCGCGGCCAATAACCTATCCACCTCAGCATTGATGATTTTGTCTTTTTCTCGACCGTGATTCCTCTTCTTTTGTCTAACTGGCTTTGCTTTAGGATCGATATTTAAAGAATGAGTGATCACCCCTGGGTCGATTCCGACTATATCATCCGAACTCCAAGCAAAGACATCGGCGTTGTTTCTAAGGAATTCGATCAACATGGTCTCCATCCCTTGACTTAGCTCGGTCCCAATTCTGGTGAACTTCTCGGGAGAGCCAGGGATTAACGTTACTTGTTTATGATTTGGGGGTTGTACGCTCATATCGATCTCTTTTCCTTTTTTACTCTGCAACTTTTCACAATCTGGCAACGGGAGGTCGGATACTGAGAATACCTTTTCCTCCTCTAACTTTCTCTTCGAGGGCAATACTAGCTCAAACTGCTTCTTCATGTTTAAAGATGTGTTATAACATTCCCATGCCATGCACCGGTCGTTCCTCATTTCTCCGACCCCTGCGAACGTGGGAAACTTGACCATCTGGTGGTAAGTTGACACGACTGCTTTGAATACATTTAAAGCCGGTCTTCCCAAAATTGCGTTATAAGCGAACGGGGTACTTACGACCAAGAACTTAACCATCTTTGTAACATCTTTAGGTTTCTTACCCATAGTAGTACTCAAGAGTATGGTTCCGAGAGGAACAATTTCCAATCCACCGAACCCAACGAGCGGGGTGGATACCCGTTCCAGTCGCGGATATTGTAGATTCATTCTGTCGAGCGCCTCGGAAGAGATTATGTTTGCCGAACTGCCATTATCGATTAACACCCTCCTAACTTCGAAGTTAGCAATTCTCAGGGTCAAAACCATCGAAAAATCAGGGTCATCTTCATTAGTATCCCAAGTCACATCACTAGGTCTGTCAGCCTCGGAAAAACTAATGACTTGATTTATCGAGGGCGCTGGTTTTAAGGACATGACCTCTTTCCTAGTCGAGACACCAGTCTTTATCGACCTAGCAGTCCTTTTCCTCGCATTCCTGCTATCTCCCCCAGCTGGCCCACCAGATATCATATTTATCACCCGATTCGTCTGGTCCTCTGCTTGTTGTTGATCCTCACGGTGTTGTTCGAAGGACCTCCTAGGACTTCTGGATCTATAACGGCTGTTATGGTTCTCCTTTCTGACATATTCCTTCAACTTTCCCTGAGCAATCAGTTTTTCGATCTCTTGTTTTAACTGAAAACAATCCTCGGTGCTATGCCCCCGAGCTCTGTGGTATCTGCAATACTTATCGTGATTCATAGTCCCTGGCCTAGGTTGAGTGATACGCCGAGCTCCAGGGACCAAATTTCTCTCCTCGAGGACTGTTAGAATCTCGTCCCTTGAGGTATTCAGTCTGGTAAAGTTGCTTTCTTCATGCTCCGCCCTCGGAGCCCTATCTGGAGATGCAGGTCGACCGTAGACATTAGATCTGTGGGTCGGGGCCTGAGGTTTATAGACCTTAAGTCTCTGCCAAACCGAGCCTCTTTGCTACGTGTTTGACCCTCCGTAGTCGCTTGGTTTTGGGATAGGGGCCCGATCAGGTTTCTTCACGATCGGGGGCCTAGGATTCTGTGCGTTCTTTAACTTATTCATTTCCTCCTGGATCATGTATTTCTCAGCTATTTCCATAATCCGCTCGAAAGACTTTGGTTGCTTTCGGCAGAGAGCATTCCCGAACTGGCTATTACGGGTTAGCTCGAACATCAACGATGATAGAAATTCAATCTGTGGGGTATCAACTTTCAGAAGTTCAATACTGAATCTTGCCAGCCATTGCCTCAGTGTTTCTCCTTCCATTTGTTTCACTGTTCCTAAATGATTAGCAGGTAACCTTTGTTTCCTTTGGCTAGCAAACTGATGTTTCAATTTATCGCACAACTCATCGAAATAGAAGATCGAGTTCGGAGGTAGTTTTCCGAACCAATCCAAAGCAATTCCCTCGAACGTTGTGACCATGATTTTGCAACAAAAATCCTCCGAATGTGCATATAAATTCAATACATTTATGAAACTGTTTATATGCTCCCCGGGGTCAGAGGTCCCATTATATCTTGGCAATCTAGTCGGGACCGCTTCTGTTCCCCGAGCTTCTCTAATTTCTTGACAGAAAGGCGAACATCGCATAATATTCGTGCTCAGTTCCCTATTTCGTCCTTCAAGGAAAGCGGCCCCATCCTCTCTGGCCTCAACTCCTCGAGCCCTGGCGTCTGCGGGTCGGGTTTCCTTTATTAACATTTTTCTCCAACTCCTTAGTAACTCTTTCTTGAACAATCTTTTCCAAGTCAGCCTCGGTCACCTTTCTGTAGGCTGGCTTTCTAGACCTCTCCACAGCTTTGGGTTGACTTTCCCCGACCACGGAATCCTCTAAGTTTTGTATGTTCCTAGAAGGTTGCCCAGATCGGACAACGGTTCTAGCTTGTGGCGGGTTGGGTCGAACATCAGATGGTTCGCCCAAAGCAGATCGACGAATACTTCCTTCCCTTGGCCTGTTGGAAATCGGACCCCGAGCAGCAGGTTGATCGACCGGGGGCTGCTGGCCTGGTAGAGTTTCACGATCTGCTCTCTCCGTGTTCAAGAATTCTCTACACATAGTTCCGATAATGGAACGCAAATCAGCCACTGTTGTATGAATAGGCTTATCATTCGGCGGGTCGAGCGGCGGCACCTCAGATTGGTGGGCTGCTCGGGATTGGTTACTTGGTTCATTGTTTACAGAACGTTGAGCTCCTACGGCGTGTGAAGGCTCGCCGCGATTGTATGTAAATCTCCTAGTAGTAGGCATATTTCGATCTAACACCCGAGTAGGCCCCTCGGTGGGCGCCAATTGATTATACCGTTTTTCGTTCGAGTTCAATAAGGAAAGTAGGGTATAACAATATATGAATCGAGCATGTGAAAATTGTATATTAATATTGGTGTTCGAATATAAATTACAAAGCAGGTCTACCCGAGCATTACGGGATGTCGTACTACTAAAAAGACCGAAACAAAGAGAATACAATCTAGCTCCTAGTTCGAACAGTAGGTCCGAGCAGGGGGTATTCCTTGGAAGTTGTGCCGTCCCTGATGTCATAAATGCGCCGCGTATTTATAGGAACAGTAATGAGCTAGCTAGACCATCCGTAGGAGAATAGCTCTCGGCCAGCTGTGTAAAGCTGTAGGTCGGTCCCACAATAATTCCGAGGATACGAGTAGATCGGGAAGAAGGTCGGAGTAATTGATCTAGAGCTATCAGTCTGGCTTGATCGGAAAACCATGTTCTTCAGGTCGGAGAATACCTTTCTGATCGGGATCGAGGCTGACCCCGAGCAGAAGGTATTTCCTAAAGTGGCGTATGCGAAATACCCCTCATCAGCTTTTCTTTGTTTAACGACGTTTTTCCGAGTCCAAGCGCTTTAAAGTTTCTCTGTGATTAAATATACAGCTCAACTAGAGGACAGTCTTAGTAAGCTGTGATGAGCTCGAAATATAATGTCTATAATGAGTTAGGTCCCATTGACTAAGATAGACTTCCTTAGGAGAGATAAAAAATTATCGACCTTCATAGATATGCACGGAAAAACTTGAAATTCGTTACTGTTGGGTCCCCAATAGGCAATGTTTCTTTTTCTTATAAATAGAAGATTTTGATTCAGATTTGTATCATTGAACTCATATTTCTTTGCACATCGGAGCTCAGAGATCGATAAAATAAACCGAGCCTTTTTCTCCTTACTAAAATTTAGATCATGGAGGGTATGGTGAGTTCCAAGCTTGATCCAAAGCAATTGTTCAAGGTCAAAAAGGAGAAGGGCCCTAAGTCCAAAGTCAGAGAGTCTAAGTCCTCCACGGAGGCAGGGAAAATCTCTAAGGGCGATCGAGGCAAAAGTAAGGTCGACTCCCCTTCGAATCCCGAGCTCAAACAATCCGAGGCTTCAAAGGGTGACCTTGCTAAAACAGAGGCCCATCCTTCGCCTAACTCCGCGCCTATTCGCTACGAGAAACGGCCGGTTATACAAATTGCGGACTCCCCATCCCGGTCGAAGAACAGCTCCGAGGGGAGCAAGAAGGTCGTTAGCCCTAACAAGCAAGTAACATTTGGTGGCTCCGAGCCTACTCCCAACAAAAGGCCGCGCGTGGATGATCTGATTCCGACCCCAGCCTTAATCCAAATGACTGGGGAAAATAAGACATTAGCTGGAAGTATTTTGGCTCTGGAGGCTAATAAGAGCGTTATAAACGAGCCTCCTAATAAAAAGGTCAAAATAAATGACCCTTCTGTCGATCAGAGGAAACCTCCTCCGCCGGGTGAGAGTCCCAAGGGCGAGAGTTTGGTCTCCCGCGTTGACCGCACACTTGCCGCTTATTTTGAAGAGGTCAAAAATAAGGCGTTAGCTACAGGAGCAGGCCCGAGCAGTTGGGAGATCCTCCTTAACAGTATTCAGTTGGCCGAGCAAGAGCGGTTGAAAGGGAAAAGTGCTCGGGAAATTGTACAATCGAGCGCAGATCTGCTCACCCAAGTGAGTCTCCAAATTTAATATTCCAACCTTTTTTTTTTTTTTTTTTTTTAATGCTCCAGCTTTTTATTCCTTGAATGTTGGACATCAGCTATTCAACCTCTGGCTGCAGGTCGAGCTAGAAGCCGAGCAGCGTGCTGTGGCTATCCTCGAGTTGGAGGAGAAGAAGGTTGCACTGGCGAAGTCTCTTGAAGAAACCAGAGCCATCGAGCTGAAATTGGCCTCTGAGAAGGAGAAAGCTGTGAAGCAGAGAGAGAGCCAAGTTCACGAGGAGTTGAGCAAGGAGTTGGATAGGCTGAAGTCCCTTGTCGAGCAGGAGAAGAAAAATGCCGAGCTGCGGGAGCAAGAGGCCCATAAGAAAGGTTATGACGCGGGGTATGAGGCCCGCAATGTTGAACTCCGCAAGCTCCTGTTCGAGAAATAAAGTGTAGAGATCTCGTGTAATTTCTTCTGCTTTCTGCTTGACCAAATGTTGTACTTTTAACTTTTTTCCTTTTTGTAATGTTATTTTCGTTGGAATAATAAACCTTTATTTTTACATTCAAGTTGCCTTCTTATCGTAGAACAATTTATACTCGAGCTAAGAGTTATCATTATTCCGAGCATACAGTAAAAAACGGAAAATTTCTGTACTGCACGTCTGACCAAGTCATAGTATTCCACTTTTTTTGGGCTACGTTCCAAAGAAAGTTTGACCAAACAGTGCTTAAACCTTGGGAAACGGAACGGTCACCCGTGATAAATGCTTTGATCTGGACCGTTGGTTTCGTTGAATACTGACCGTCGATCAGATTTTTGGTTTAGTATATAAAGGGCTTTTTTACTCAGCTGAAAATCTTTACCTTGCCCTGTCAAAATGTTTTCTCCGAGGTCTAAGCTCGGATTTGACCTTTCCGTTCAAGCCTTTGAAATCTGGCTTCGGACTTACTTCCGACCTCTCAATCAGAACACATTTTCCTTTGGTATGGGTGGAATTGGAAAAGATGGGCCCCTTGATTATCGGGGGGTCTTCGATCCCTGAAGAAGGGATCTCCCCTTGGAATACCAATAAGTGACTGACCCTTGCTCGGGTATTTTGGGCAGGGTTAGCATTGCGGATTCCGAGGGGTATCCCCAAGGGCGGAAAGCTGGTCAGATAATTAAAAGGAAGTTTGACCTCAAGTACCAATTTCTTCCTTTCTTCCATGAAGAATGGTAACTTTAGGTCGAGCTCTCTGATTAATAAAAAGACTACCGGCTAGTCTAGGTTGAAATTTCGGATATTAATAAGAGGAATTTCAACCTTAGACGCCAACTCGGGGAAGTGATCGGGCTCGGCTGCTAGCAAGAATGCTGGGGACTGTATGGAGATCAGAAAAAAAAAATAACCTGCGATCCATATTGTCTAATTTCAAAACCAGATATCGTTAGACGATAGACATATACAGCTCGATCACTTTACAAGTCTACCGGACAACAGATTTGTCGTACAAACCGCGGTGCAGTCATCGGATGCTCGACAATACTCCTGGTCGGCGATACTGAAGGATGCTGGAAGACCATAGAATAGGGCACAGTAGTTGTGTTAGGACTTTATTTGTAAACATACTCAATAACTTTGTAATCCGTTCGATGAATATCAATAAAGCTGTAGTTTTTGTATTTCATTGATCCCTTGTATCCTGGTCGGAATTAAATAATAAGACTATTATGTTTCAAATAGAATACTTGCAATCTATCTTCCTTTCCACAACATCCAACTCGATGACGAACTAACAATCTGATGTAACTTTAAACATGTGAACGGAAATAACCCATATTTGGAACATTCGTTGAATAATAACTGAAATCAGAGAAGTTTTCATCGAGCATAACTGAACTTTAAGAAATAATAACCCCAGCTTGAGGAACATGAAGTCCTCGAAATATCTTCAAATTTCGAGCAGAGCTACTTCATTATATCACTTCAAGGATCAGTTGATTTTATCCAACAATAGATTTTTTGGCTTCATTAATTGAGCAACAGCTTTCACCCTCGGCCGATTTTTTTTATTTTTTATTTTTTTATTTTTTTATTTTTATTTTTTGGAACAATTCTGTATCGAGGAAGGGTCATAGCGACGGCTTGCACCCTCGGTCGATATTATTTTTTCTAAAGATGATTTTATTGAGGAAGGGTCATAGCAACAGCTTGCACCCTCGGTCGATATTATCTTCTAAAGATGATTTTATCGGGGAAGGGTATTTTCATTTTCCAAAGATGATTTTATCGAGGAAGGGTCATAGCAACAGCTTGCACCCTCGGTCGATTTTCATATTCTAAAGATGATTGATTTTCATTTTCCAAAGATGATTTTATCGAGGAAGGGTCATAGCAACAGCTTCCACCCTCGGTCGATATTATTTTCTAAACATGGATTTATCGAGGAAGGGTCATAGCAATAGCTTGCACCCTCGATCGATACATGTTGCTCTGTCTTCGTCCTGGTACTCGGAATACAAATTGAGCTTAAAGGGAGGATTTCATTGATTGTGCTTACACTTGAAGTAAAAAGAGAGAATTGTAAAAGCTGTAAATTACAAGTAAAATTAAAATGATTGCAATTATCTTCCGTAATATTTCCTCAGGTTAACTGCATTCCAAGTTCTTGGCAAGACTTCACCGTTGAGGTGAGCAATTTTATAGGACCCCTTCTTTCCGACCTCCTGCACGACATAAGGTCCATCCCAGTTCGGTTGAAGCTTTCCGACGTGCTTAGATACCTCCACCTTTTTGAGGACCAAATCCCCAACTTTGAATGTTCTTACCCTGACTTTCTTGTCATAAGCTCTTTCCATGCTAGACTTGGTGGCTTGGATCTTTATGCATGCTCGGTCGCGTTTGCCATCTGCATGATCGACATCCATTTCTCTCAACAAATGGTTCTGATCGCGATCATAAGATTCAACCCTCGGCGATGGCACTAAAGTCTCGACTGGAATTACAGCCTCCGAACCGTATATCAGTGAGAAAGGAGTCTCTCCAGTAGCTGACTTGACTGAGGTCCTGTTCGCCCAAATTAATCCAGGAAGCTCGTCCAACCATTTTCCTTTTGCCTCGGCCAAACGTTTTTCAAGAGATCGTACAATCTCCCTGTTTGTGACCTCGGTCTGTCCGTTTGCCTGGGGATGCCCGACCGAGCTGAAATTCTGTTGGATTCCAAACTTTTCGCACCATTCCAAAATCTGCTTTCCCGCAAATTGAGTTCCGTTGTCGGAGATCAGGACCCTCGGTATCCCGAACCCGCAAACAATAAATTTCCAGAGAAAATTTAAAACCTGAAACTGAGTAATCTTGGTTAATGCAATGCATTCGACCCATTTACTGAAATATTCAACAGCAACCAGGACATAGTTTTTTCTCGATCTAGCTGTTGGGAAGGGTCCCACGATATCGATCCCCCATTTGTCGAATGGCCAACAGATCGGAATAGAATGCAACTGTTCGGCGGGCTGATGAATCAAATTTGAATAAATTTGGCAATGATGACATTTCTTAACATAGTCGATGGAATCTGTAATCATAGTAGGCCAATAATATCCAGTCCTTGAGCACTTCAATGCTAATGCTCTCGCACCGCAATGACTTCCAGCTTCACCTTCGTGCATTTCTTTTAAAATAAGCTCGAACTGATTCTCCGGAACGCATTTCAACAAAATTCCCGAGCTCGACCTCTTATAAAGTTGGTCCTCGATCAAAACGTACATTGGAGCTCGATATTTAATTCGTCGGGCTTCGTTTGTGTCCTCTGGCAAAGTACCATTTCTTAGATAAGTTTTCAATGGCTCCATCCATGAAGGCCCTTGAGCATCTATCTCCATTATCTCCGAACTTGGAGTTACGTTCAAATCTATAGCTAGAGAGCTGGACATCAACCAAGTTATTACCCTCTCTTTACGTCCATCCATCGACCCCGTAAATTTTGAAAGCAAATCCGCCCAAGAGTTTTCTTCTCGAGGGATAGCTTGTATATCGAACTTATTCAGCTTTGCCACCAGATCCTTCACCCTTTTCAGATACTTCAACATGTTAAACTCTTTTGCCTCATAAACCCCCTTCACTTGTCTGTGTATGAGCTCGGAGTCTGTCAACACGGTGAGGGACTTTATGTTCGCTTTAACTGCCATTTCTAATCCCGCAACCAAGGCCTCGTACTCTGCTTCATTGTTTGTGACCACAAAATCTAGGGTGATTGCATAACTGAGATCCTCTCCCTCGGGACCCTGAAAATGAACTCCAGCCCCACCTCCTTCTCTGGTCGACGACCCATCGACGTGCATCAACCAAACTTTCTCATGAACATCTATCACTAGGTTTACCTCGGGAATTTGTGGCTTTTCCGAACCGGATCCTGTCGACTCCGCAATGAAATCAGCCAGGACCTGGGCTTTTATTGCTGTTCGGGGTTGGTATTCAATTTCGAACTGTCCAAGTTCCACTGCCCATTTAATCAATCTCCCGGACGTCTCTGGTCTTGACAGAACTTGCCTTAGAGGCTGGTTTGTCAAAACAATAATTTTGTAAGTCTGAAAATAAGGTCGGAGTTTCCGTGCGGCGATAACTAAAGCAAGCGCGAACTTCTCGATCTCCAAGTAATTCTTCTCTGCCCCTTGAAGCAACTTACTCAGATAATACACCGGTTTGTGGTCGGAATCCTGAACTCTCACCAAAACTGAACTTATTGCCTCAGTCGATACTGCTATGTATAAATACAAAGGCTCCCCCTCGACCGGTTTTGGCAACATTGGTGGGGAGACCAAGTATTTTTTAAGCTCTTCGAAAGCTTTATCGCATTCCTCATTCCATTCGAAGCTTTTCGACTTCCTTAACAATTTGAAGAAAGGCAAACTCTTGTCTGCTGAGCGGGATATAAATCTGTTCAACGATATTACTTTTCCGATCAGACTCTGTACTTCAGATAACTTCGTAGGTGGTTTTAGCTCGGCTATGGCTCTGATTTTCTCAGGGTTTGCCTCGATTCCACGCTCGTGGACCAAATAACCGAGGAATTTTCCCGATCTCACCCCAAAAGTGCACTTAGCAGGATTCAGTTTCATTCTGTACTTCCTTAAGATCGCGAAACATTTGTCAAGGTGCTTTATACGATCCTCCTCGGTCATGCTTTTCACGAGCATATCATCAACATAAACTTCCATAACCTCACCGATGAGATCCTTGAACATCATATTCACGAGCCTTTTATAAGTCGCTCCAGCATTCCTCAGTCCGAAAGGCATTACAATGAAACAGTACAGTCCTCGTTCAGTGATAAAGGCGGTTTTGTCTTGATCCCTTTCATTCATAAATATTTGATAGAACCCTTGGAAAGCATCCATCATACTAAAAAAGATGAAACCAGCGGTCGAGTCAACCAGCATATCGATCCGTGGTAAGGGATAGGGGTCTCTTGGACACAACTTGTTCAGATCGGTGAAGTCATTACACATTCTCCACTTGTTGTCCACCTTTTCTCCCATTGATACCAACACTACGTTACAAAGCCACTCGGTAAAAGTTATTTCCTTAATCTGCCCAGCAGCTAACAATCTGTCGACCTCAGCATTAATGATTTTATCTTTTTCCCGACCATGATTCCTCTTCTTTTGCCTAACCGGCTTCGCTTTCTGATCAATATTCAATGAATGAGTAATAACCCTCGGGTCGATCCCTACAATGTCATCGGAGCTCCAAGCAAAGACATCGGCGTTGTTTCTGAGAAATTCGATCAGCATAGTCTCCATCCCTTGGCATAGCTCAGTCCCGATCCTGGTGAACTTCTCGGGTGAGCCCGGAACTAATGTTACCTGTTTATGGTTTGGGGGTTGAACGCTCATATCGATCTCTTTTCCTTTCTTACTTTGTAGTTTTTCACAATCTGGCAAAGGGAGGTCGGATACTGAGAATACCTTTTCATCCTCTAACTTTCTCTTCGAGGGCAATATTGGCTCAAACTGCTTCTTCATGTTCAAGGACGTGTTATAGCATTCCCATGCCATGCATTGGTCATTTCTCATTTCTCCGACCCCCGCCAAAGTGGGAAACTTGACCATCTGACTTTAAGTCGACACGACTGGTTTGAAAACGTTTAAAGCTGGTCTTCCCAAAATAGCATTATAAGCAAAAGGGGTACTCACGACCAAAAACTTAACCATCTTTGTGACATCTTTAGGTTTCTTGCCCATAGTAGTACTCATGAGGATGGTTCCGAGAGGAACAATTTCCGATCCACCAAAACCAATGAGCGGGGTGGATACCCGATCCAGACGTGGATGCTGTAGATTCATTCTATCGAGAGCTTCTGAAGAGATTATGTTCGCTGAACTACCATTATCGATCAACACCCTCTTAACTTCAAAGTTAGCAATTCTCAAGGTTAAGACCATCGAAAAATCAAGGTCGTCTTCATTAGTATCCCAAGTTATTTCAGTTGGTCTATCAGCCTCGGTAAAACTAATGACTTGATTTATCGAGGACGCTGACCTTAAGGTCATGACCTCACTCCTGGTCGAGACACCCGTCTTTATCGACCTAGCTGTTCTTTTCCTTGCATTTCTGCTATCTCCCCCAGCAGGTCCACCAGCTATTACATTTATCACCCCGTTCGTCTGTTCTTCGACTTGATGTTGATCGACACGGTGCTGTTCGGAAAACCTCCGTGGACTTCTAGATCGGAAATGGTTGTTAGGATTCTCCTTTCTAACATACTCCTTTAATTTTCCCTGGTCAATCAACTTCTCAATTTCCTGTTTAAATTGAAAACAATCCTCGGTACTATGCCCTCGGGTCCTGTGGTATCTGGAATATTTATCGTTATTCATATCCCCTGGTCTGGACTGAGTGATACGCCTGCCTTCAGGGACCAAATTCCTTTCCTCGAGCACAGTTAAGATTTCGTCCCTTGAGGCATTTAGCCTAGTAAAACTACTTTTTTCAGGTTCTCTTCTCTGGGCCCTCTCTGGAGATGCAGGTCGACCGTAGACATTAGATCTGTGGGTCGGAGCCTGAGGTTTATAGACCTTAAGTCTCTGCCAAACCGAGCCTCTTTGCTGCGCGTTCGACCCTCCATAGTCGCTTGGCTTTGGGATAGGGGCCCGATCAGGTTTCTTTCCGATCGGGGGCCTAGGATTCTGAGCATTCTTTAATTTATTCATTTTCTCCTGAATCATGTATTTCTCGGCTATTTCCATGATTCGCTCGAAAGACTTCGGTTGCTTTCGGCAGAGAGCATTCCCGAATTGGCTGTTACGCGTTAACTCGAACATCAATGATGACAGAAATTCAATCTGTGGGGTATCAACTTTTAGAAGTTCAATACTAAACCTTGCCAGCCATTGCCTTAGTGTTTCTCCTTCCAGTTGCTTCACCGTTCCTAAATGATTGGCAGGTAATCTTTGTTTCCTTTGGCTGGCAAATTGGTGTTTTAATTTATCGCACAACTCATCAAAAGAGAAGATAGAGTTCGGAGGTAGTTTTCCGAACCAATCCAAAGCAATTCCCTCGAACGTGGTGACCATGATTTTGCAACAAAAATCTTCTGAATGCCCATATAAGTTCAACACATTTATGAAACTGTTTATATGCTCCCCCGGGTCGGAGGTTCCATTATATCTTGGCAACCTAGTTGGGACGGTCTCTGTACCTCGAGCCTCTCTAATTTCTTGGCAAAAGGGTGAACACCGCATGATATTCGTACTTAACTCCTTGTCTCGCCCATCCTCGAGGAACACGGCCCCATCTTCTTTGGCCTCTGTTCTCCGAGCCCTGATGTCTGCGGGTCGGGTCTCCTTGACTAACATCTCCTTCTTTAGCTCCTTCACAACTCTTTCCTGCACTATCTTTTCTAAGTCAGACTCAGTTACTTTTCTGTAGACCGGCTTTTTAGACCTATCCGCGGCTTCAGGTTGACTTTCCCCGACCACGGAATCTTCCAAGCCTTGGATGGTTCTAGAGGGTTGCCCTGAACGGACAACAGTTCTAGCTCGAGGAGCCTTGGGTTGAACATCGGACGGCTCACCCAAAGCGGATCGGCGAATACTTCCTTCCCTCTGCCCGTTGGAAGCAGGACCCCGAGCAGTAGGTTGATCAACCGGGGGCTGTTGACCAGGCAGAGTTTCACGATCCGCTCTCTCCGTGTTCAGGAATTCTCTACACAAAGTTCCAATAATAGAACGTAGATCGGCAACTGTCGTATGAATAGGTAAATCATTGGGAGGGTCGAGCTGCGGCACCTCGGACTGGTGGACCGCTCGAGATTGGGTACTTGGTTCGTTGATTACTGACTGCTGAGCTCCAACAGCTTGTGAAGGCTCACCACGTTGGTACGTATATCTCCTAGTAGTGGGCATTTTTCGATCTAATACTCGAATAGGCCCCACGGTGGGCGCCAATTGATTATGCTCTTTTTCGTTCGTGTCGAATAAGGAAAGTTGAGCAAAACAATAAATGTATCGAGCGTGTAAATGTGTATATTAATGTTAAGATCCGGTTACAAGTTACAAAGTAGGTCTATCCGAGCATTACAGGATGCCGTACCACTAGCTAGATAAATATAAAGAAAAGCAAGCTAAAGCCTATTCCGAGCTTCGAGTCCGAGCAGGAGTCTTTCTTGGGAATTGTGTCGTCCCTGATGTCATAAAAGCACCCCGTATATATAGGAACAATATTGAGCTAGGTAAACCCTCCGCATGGGAATACGTCTCTGATGAGGGCTATTTTGCACATATAATGGAATAAAGCTTTCCGAGGAGGTTCAGAATCGATCTGACCTGAGAATACTATAAGATCGACTCGATCCGCCCAAATGTATCTGATCGACCAGAAGACCGATCCAGAAGATTTAATGGGCCATGCAGTTCTCCTAAGCCGTGCAAGATTCCTAGGCCTAATAGGACTCCTAGTCAAGTTAGGACTAGACAATTATTATAAATACTGAGTTCTACATTGTATCAAGCATCCAAACGTTTAACCTATCAATTAGAATACAACTATTTCTCCTCTCTCACATACTTTTGATTACGTAATTACTGCTCTTTATACTATTCTTGAATTGCTCCATCCTGAGTACTTTAACCAAACCCCTATTAAATTAAGTTGTTCTTTTAATAATTTACTGAGTTTAACCTTAAGACGAAATTAGGCTAAATCAGTTGGCGCCCACCGAGGGGCAGGTTAATTACTCGATCGAAATATGGTCAATCCAAGAAAAAGCACACGTAACGCAGGAAGAAGCACGAGTTCTCGACCTTCTCGTGCTATGGATAGTCTGCCTGAGAATTCCCAAAGGGTCAGCACTAATAATACGCAGCCTCCGGCAAATCACCAAAATTTAGATCCTGTAGAGGAACATGTTGCAGTGAATGCTAACATCAATCAAAATGAAGGAGGACAACAAACTCCTAGCGTGAGTCAGGCCCCTAACTCACCCATTCGATCCGTCCCTGCTCCCCCGCTATCGGCTAACCAGGAAAAAATACTACAAATTGCTCAGTTTCTAAGTTCATTTTTTCCTCAAATTCTACCGACTCCGGCAGCCGCGGAACAAGCAAGGGCTGTTGTTCGTCCCTCGAGAGCGGTTAATAATGACAGGGAACCTCGGGAAAATAACGATCATCAATTAACTCAAGCAGAGAGTCCAGATGCGGACCAACGATCTCAAATCTCCCCACCAAACGTAGCTGGAAGGCACCTTGGTCGAAGAACTAATCAGGCAAGAGCTAATGCTCGACCTGAACTTCACCTGTCCAAGGAACAAACTGTTATCCCGATCGATGACGTGGACGAACCCCCAGTTGTCAATCGACAAGCAACTAGAAGAGTCTCTGAAAGAGATATAGAGAGGATGGTCGAGGAACGATTGGAGCAAAGGTTATTAACCATGAGACAACCCTGGCCACGTTCCCGAGAGGTCCAGGATAATATAGCAGTCTGTTCTCCATTCTGCCAAGAAATAAGAGAAGCACAGGCATCTGGGCCCTTACCGGCCCGACTTCCCAGATACGACGGAACTGGTGATCCAACTGATTACATATTCAGTTTCACGAATATCATGAACTTATACGCTCATTCAGCAGAGTACACGGTGAAGCTAATGATCACAACCTACAAGGGATTAGCACTGGACTGGTTCGGAAAACAGCCACCTAACTCTATCTTCAGTTTTAGAGAACTATGTAACAAATTAGAGCAGCAGTTCGCTAGCCAGAAACGGCAAAAACTCCCCATGAGTTACCTAGGAACTATTATCCAACAAGAAGGAGAATCCTTGAGGACTTGGCTCGCAAGGTTCAATATCGAACTATTGAAGATCGATTCGCCGAATATCGATTATATCATATCAATTTTGTTCGACCTAACGAAAAATAGGCAATTTGGCAATGCCTTGAGTCGGAAGCAGCCACGAACTTTTGCAGAAATCATGACGCTAGCTTCAAAGTATATGACTCAAGAAGAAATGAACTCATTCAAAGATAAGAATAAGAATAAAGCATCCACTTCGGGATCTAGGAAGCCTGAAAAACCACAGATGCAAAAAGCCATGGATTACGATCGATATCCTAGGAGGGAAAATGTTTTCAAAAGACTGGAGTTTAGTGGGGGTAATCCTGAGAAAAGACCTTATGTCTACCTCAGGCCTCGATCCCCAGAAAGGAACGTAAGGGATCGAATAAGCTATGTCTAATATACCAAACTAAATACCCCCAGGGAGGATATTCTTGTAATGTTAGAAAGAAATAGCTTGATTCCCCCAGCAAAAAGAATTACGCAAGCAAAACCTGGGGCAAGGAACTACGATCTATATTGTAGATACCATCGAGCTCATGGTCATAAAACCGAGGATTGCTATCACCTGAAACAGGAGATTGAGAAGTTAATACAACGAGGCAAGTTAAACGAATTCGTAGACAGAACGGATCGAAGGAGACAAAGGACTCGGAGTCCTAGAAGGAGGGAAGGAAATAGAAGCCCTCCCAAAAGATCGCCCAGCAATCGCGCAATTAGGAGAGATGACATCGATAATGATCGAGTCAATGGTACGATACCCGTAATCTCCGGTGGCCCTGCAGGGGGAGACAGTCGAAACGCAAGACGAAAGACAGCTCGATCCCTGGAAAAAGGACTGGTCATTCCTAAGGAAGTTTGGGCGCTCGAAAATAAAGGCTTTGACAAGCACACAATCAGTTTTTATGAAAGTGAAGTCCCTAAAAACCTCAACTGGGATGTAAACGAAGACCACCCCAATTTTCCAATGGTGGTCTCACTAAGGATCTCCGACTTTAACGTAAAAAGTATTCTGATCGACAACGGGAGTTCGGCTAACATAATAGCCATCGAAGCGTTAAATCAAATGAACCTGGGAAAGATAACTCTCCAAAGAGTGGCTACGCCACTAATAGGATTTGGAGGATCGGAAATAGTTCCAGCTGGGACTATCAACTTGAGTGTGACCCTCGGAAGTAAACCTCATCGAGTGGTCAAAATGATTAAATTCTTAGTAGTAGAAACACCATTCGCTTATAATGCAATCCTAGGTAGACCGGCATTAAACCAATTCCGAGCTGTCGTTTCAACCTATCACCAGAAGATTAAATTTCCTACAATCTCTGGGGTCGGCGAAATAGTCAACGACCACTGTATGGCCTGGGATTGTTACAATACTGCTCTATCTTTGAAAAGGAACGTTGATCCGTTGACGCCTTCGAAAAGAAAAACAGTAGGGTCTTCGATGGAGAGATCTCTAGAGCCTGAATTGCCAAGTACAGAAAGGATCGATAAAAAAGGGAAAGAGCCAATAGATTTGACTCTACGTGCGCCTGAGCACAAAGAGGTCAAGCTCATCGAGAATGATCCAACCAAAATCACCAGGATCGGAACTGAACTGTCTCCACAGGGAGAAATTATGTTAATCAATTTCTTAAGAAAAAATGTAGATGTCTTCTCCTGGAGCTCGGAGGATATAGTGGGGATCGACCCAAGAATAATAACCCACTCTTTAAAGATAGATCCGAGCGTAAAATCGGTCAGACAGAAGAAAAGAATCATGGCCCTGTAAAGGACAAAATAATAAAAGCAGAGGTCGAAAGGCTTTTATTGTCTAAACAGATTAGAGAAATACACTTTACTGAGTGGCTGTGTAATGTCGTACTTGTCTCAAAGGGTGACAAGAAGGATAACAAGTGGAGAATGTGTAACGATTTTATGGACTTAAACAAATTGTGTCCAAGAGATCCTTACCCTCTCCAAAGGATCGATCTTTTGGTCGACTCAACAGCAGGATTTGCAATTTTCAGTATGATGGACGCATTTCAAGGTTTCTACCAAATTTTCATGGACGAAAAAGATCAAAAAAAGACTGCATTCGTCACCGAACAGGGAGTATATTGTTTTGTAGTAATGTCGTTCGGATTGAGAAACGCAGGAGCAACTTATCAACGACTAGTGAACCTGATGTTTAAAGATCTGATCGGAGAAATAATGGAGGTATACGTCGATGATATGTTGGTCAAAAGCATGAACGAAGAAGACCACATTCGGCACCTTGATCGATGCTTCAAAATTTTAAGAAAGTACGGAATGAAACTAAATCCCTTAAAATGTACCTTTGGGGTAAGATCTGGAAAATTCTTAGGATACCTAGTTCATGAAAGAGGCATCGAGGCGAATCCAGAAAATATTATGTGCTATCACCGAAATGAAGCCTCCCAGGAATATTACCCAAGTGCAAAGCTTGGTAGGAAAAATTGTGGCTTTAAATAGAATCATATCAAGGTCAGCAGATAAGAGCCTGCCGTTCTTTCAAACGTTGAGAAAAGCCAAGACCTTCGAATGGACCGAGGCATGTGATCGTGCTTTCGACCAATTGAAAGAATATCTGACCTCACCACCGTTGCTCGCCAAACCCGCTGAAGGACAGCCTCTTTACATATACATCGCTATTTCCAAAGCAGCAGTAAGCTCGGTTATGGTAAAGATTGACGGCTCGGAGCACAAGCCAGTCTATTATTTGAGTAAATTACTTCAAGGAGCTGAAAAGAATTATCTCGTGATCGAAAAATTCGCTTTGGCTTTGGTAACATCAGCGCGAAGATTGCGACCTTATTTCCAAACGTACAAGACTATCGTGCTTACAAACCAACCTTTAAGACAAATTTTGTCGAAACCTGAGGCCTCGGGAAGACTAATCAAATGGGCCATAAAGCTGGGACAATATGAGATCGAATATCAACCTCGAACGGCAATCAAAGCTCAAGTGCTCGCTGACTTCTTCCTTGAAATCCCAACGAGTTTGGAAGAGACATCCACTAGTGATATTAATGTCTTGATCGTTAATAATCTAACATGGCTTATGCACGTCGACGGTGCATCTAGTAGAGATTGGGGGGGGGGGGGTGCTGGAATTAATTTCCAAGGACCGAATGGTGAAGATATGAATTATGCCATCACCCTAGACTTCATGGTAACCAATAATGAAGCGGAATATGAAGCTCTGATCGCTGGGTTGGAAATGGCGATCCAAGCCAACATAAAGAATTTAAATGTCTTAACAGATTATGAGCTGATCCAGAGACAAATAAATGGAATGTACGAGGCCAAATAATACAATATGATAAAGTATTTGGCAAAGGTAAAAGAGATGACTGGAAAGTTTGACAAGTTCGGCATTCAAAATATTCCACGTGAAGAGAATCGATGGGCTGATCAACTATCCAGATTCACAGGAACAAGAGATGGTAATTCTAAAAGAGTAATCACCCTGGTTAATCTCCAAGACTCCATCCATCGATCTCGATATTGTTCCTGTAACCGAAGTGATGGATATTGACCTAGCAGCAGACAGCTGGATGACCCCGCTAATCACCTATCTGAAAGGTGGAACACTCCCTGGCTGTAAAAATGAAGCTAGGAGAATAAGATATCGAGCACCACGATATGCAATGCTAGAGGAAAAACTCAATAGACGGTCTGTTTCTGGAATCCTGTTAAAATGCATTCCCGAGCACCATGAAGGAGAAGTTGGGAATCATAGTGGAGCTCGTGCACTCACACTCAAGTGTTTAAGAACTGGATATTATTGGCCAACGATGTACGCAGATGCGCAGGATTACGTCAAACATTGTCATTATTGCCAAGTGCATTCTAATATAATACATCAACCAGCAGAGACTATGCACTCGATCCCAATCTGCTGGCCTTTCGATCAATGGGGTATTGACATAGTAGGACCATTCCCTATCGCCAGGTTAAAAAAGAGCTATGTCTTGGTCGCTGTCGAGTATTTTAGCAAATGGATTGAATGTATAGCCCTAGCTCGAATAACACAGTTTCAGGTTATAAATTTTCTTTGGAAAAATATAGTCTGTCGTTTTGAAATTCCGAGGATTTTAATTTCGGACAACGGAACCCAATTTGCTGGAAAACAAGTTCAAGAGTGGTGTTCGAAGTTTGGAATACAACAAAACTTCACGTCCGTCGGACATCCTCGAGCAAATGGGCAGACAGAAGTAGCAAATCGGGAAATTATCAAATCTCTAGAAAAAAGACTGGATGAAGCTAAAGGAAAATGGTTAGATGAGCTTCCACGCGTCATTTGGGCCAATAGAACCACAGTAAAAGCATCAACGGGTGAAACACCGTTTAGCTTAGCCTATGGGTCGGAGGCAGTTATCCCAGTTGAAGCACTAGTCCCCCAGCCCTAGAATTGAGCTGCACGAGGAAGAATCAAATGATCAATTAAGAAAAGACGACATCGATTTAAGTGAGACCTTGAGGGAAAAAGCTAGTCTGCGTTTAGAGGCAGCTAAATCCAGCATGGAAAAAGCCTACAATCAAAGGGTCAGGATACGATCGTTCAAAGAAGGTGATTTAGTACTTAAAAAGGTTGAGGTATCCAAACGTGTGGGAAAATTACAGCAAAATTGGGAAGGTCCCTATGTGGTGATTTCGGTCGGCAAAAAGGGATCATATAAGATAGCTCATATGGATGGAACTCTACTCCCTCGAACATGGAATGCAGTAAACCTCATAAGATATTATGGCCGTTAATCTAAAAATAGGAGGTCTTCAAAATTAGATCAGATTATTAGCTCGTTTTTTATCCTTCAGTTTGTTTTGTTTTTATTTTTATTTTTTTAAGACATCAGATTCATCCACAATTGCAATAAAAGCTTTTGCTTATTTTCATCTTATGTCACAATTAGAAGACCTTTGTCTAAATTCACTCTACAAAGGTTAAAACCAAAATTGGTAAAAAACCTAAGTACGATAAATCTTTGAGTAAAACTGATTGGGTCGGTATAAACTCATCGATCTCCTAACAAACGATCAACAAAGGTTAAAACCAAAATTGGTAAAAATCCTAAGTACGATAAATCTTTGAGTAAAACCGATTGGGTCGGTATAAACTCATCGATCTCCTAACGAACG
The DNA here is from genome assembly GCA_030819805.1 of Penstemon newberryi var. newberryi. Classification (NCBI taxonomy): domain Eukaryota; kingdom Viridiplantae; phylum Streptophyta; class Magnoliopsida; order Lamiales; family Plantaginaceae; genus Penstemon; species Penstemon newberryi. Next base: position 20,768,615 of record JAUALY010000005.1, on the reverse strand, counting down.
ATCAACAAAGGTTAAAACCAAAATTGGTAAAAAACCTAAGTACGATAAATCTTCGAGTAAAACCGATTGGGTCGGTATAAACTCATCGATCTCCTAACGAACGATCAACAAAGGTTAAAACCAAAATGGGTAAAAAACCTCAGTACGATAAATTTTTGAGTAATACCTATTGGGTCGGTATAAATTCATTGATCGACATAATGTAATATGTAAAAAGGGAATTTAATAAATAAAAAGAAGAATTTTATTTATGTCCCTAAAACTATTACAATTACATATAATATCTTGGAAAGACAAAACAGATCTTCCTGATCTATCGACACCGGACCCTATTACATGCTAAAGACATTCTTGCTACCAACTACGCCAAGCTCAACAAAGACGACCGCCTTTAAGTTTCGTGATTACGACCACAAAGCTTTGGAATCAGAGAGAGCTTTGTGAGATCATAATGTTACGATGGTCGATGGTGGTCAGCATTTCTGGATCATTCGTTCTCGTTTTAATGAACTGGCCAGCTTTCCACCGCCCACGTAACTGATAGATAGGAACCCCACAACACCGACCTTTACCTGTTTGTGTACGTTGGTCGATTCAAGGTTGGCATTCCGATCTATTCCCCTTATTAGGGGTCGGAGATTTTATGGTTTTTGAGAAATCTCCATTTTCCGATTCCGCCCATACCAAGTCGAGGTGATGAATGATTTGTTGGATTCGCGAATTAGGCGGACGACCGCCATTTTGAACAAAGAGGAAGTACATTGTTTAAAATTTTTACTCCTGATGGTAACTAAATGGGAGAGAAAAGGTTCATTTTATAGACAGGATGAGTTAAAATCCAACGGTGAAACTCGCATATAATCAACGGCAATGACATATCATCGGGATTTACGTTACAGCGTCATAACTACATGCCTTAAATACGGGATAAATGCGCTTTTGAGTCGGTCAAAATAAAAGTCGTATATTAGATCGATGGAGACAGTACAAAGACTATCATAGCGAAACTAATTTTACATATCAAAAATTCCTATCTGAACGGAAATTATCGATCAATGCACTAAGCAATTACACCTACAAAATATCAAAGGAAAGAATCTGGTTTCCAGACGTTTCAGAGCTTCCTCGGAACGATCGTCTTTTCTTGTACTTTGAGAACAGTGACGAGAAACTAAAGTTCAGGCATCCTTCTTAAGATCGACATCTGTCGATTATCGAGAGAAGGACGCATGTTTTCTCAACTTGACCACCTCGAAAAAGTTGATGCTTCTTCTTTACAAAGTAAAACAGGGATCAGAAGGATCTCATGCATTGCATCATCACCTGCTAGAAACAAGTTGATTTCGATAAGCCAAGAATCCTGCTTTCCTCTGATCTCGACCTCTATCTTATGGCATAGTCTATCGTCAACTAATCCCCAGTTATGAGATTAGCCCGACCATCACCATATAGGATGGAGATCTCATTTTTCCAATTTCTCCCATACCAAGTCAAGAATTCCTCATTTGATAAGGTAACACATTTTGGTGGTCGACGATGCTTATAACAGTAAAAATTCTTCTTGAACAAATTCATTTTTGAAGAATGAGGAAGCATGGAATACCCCCTTTTTATAGGCTGGAGGCGTAAGATCCAATGGTGTTGCATTGAGAACTAATCTACGGTCCAGATTTCTACATTGGCGACTTAACTCACAGCGTCCAGTATATGATCGATTATTATTACAGATCTAAAAGTACAAGACTCCAGATAAACAAATCAAGAGTAATTGATTTTATTCAAATCTTTAAGAGGATCATTACAGTGCACGAAAACAGCTGATCGTCAGAAAAAACTACATTTATCTTCGAAAATTAACTACAATTGTTACAAATATTAGCCTACTATGCTACTCCTCGGAATGATTTGCTCCTTCAATCCGACGTACTCCATATCATGATGAAGTCTGTAAATTTGTTGATACTGGTGAATTGTCGACCTTCAAACGGGCGACATCGTAATCGGGAAGCATGCTGCATCTGGGGTCGATCACGGTATCAAGTTAAAAGCACACTGAGCGAGGAATGGTTCAACGAGTAATTCTTTCTTCAAACGATGAAGGAAAGAACTTTGCTGCCGTATATTTGAGACAGGTTCGTTCTCCGTGCCTTGGAGACAATGTTTCGAGCATGCATGGACAAAAGGGTGTTCTGGGGTTTTCTCGAATCTCGACACAGTAGCCTCCTTGGTCGAAAAGCATACCTGCCTCAGGGGATACCGTCATTTTAATGAACTAACCAGCTCTCGCCTATCCTGCAATAATTTGGTTGGATATCTCCACCATAATCGACATGCCATAAATACCAATATGAAATACTTATAGGAGACATGTTGTTTCTATCTTTTGAGTTTCCTACTTCTCCAATGGGTTATTTATAGCATGGGGAAGTGTTCAATTAATGAACGAGCATATGAAACGCTTTACGGTTACGGCACAACTACCAAGGTGCCCTTTCCTCTCCCAAGAAGATAGATGACAGTTATTTTGATATTTAGATCGAAACAACGTCTATTTCTGCATATAAGCGATGGAAACAACGAGTTGCTCTATCTTACAACATGTCTATCTTACAAAAGGAGTTCGTTATATTACATTTTTTCCATAAAAAAAAAAAAATAAAAAAAAAAATAAAAATAAAAAATAAAAAAGAAAAAGAAAAAGACCCTTGTCTATTGTTCAAAAGCATGATCGGGACTTGTCTGATGAGCAAGATAGGTCATCATTTCTTTCTTACTTTACTTATATCCAAGAGAAAAACCCCTGTCGAACTCTTGCTCTTTCAATTGAAGCAGATTTTCTTTCTCCTTAGTAAGCTGGTCGTTATCAGACTCCAAGCTCCTATTTGCTTGAGCTAGTTCTTCTTTCTCTTTAGTAAGTCTTTCAGCAGCAGCTCGGAGATTCTCCACCTCGGTCATCAGCGATCGATGAGCAGCAGCAATATTGTTTACCCGTTCGAGGGATTCTTCTCGGGCAAAGTAAGATTCATCATTTTGTATCCCGAGCTGGAGAGCTTCATGCTTAGTCTGTTATGAAAAAATATGGATAAGGAACTTCAAAGGTCTAGATCTCTATTAACAATAACAAAGATACACTTACCATCTCCAAACGTTTGAAAATGGACTGAACAAGCTGCAAAGAAAAATGGTTTTTCAATTTCTCAAGATCCTTGGGAAGAATAGTACCCATTCTCAGAGTCCAAGAAACCCCATCAGGCTCAAGGGATGTTGGAATGCAGGCATTGATGTTGGGATTTTATGGTTATGATTGTCAAAAACAACGTTGCGGAATATAAAATTTTTCAATTTTTCATACACCAATTCCCAAGAACATTTATTAGCACATATGAACAAGGTTGAATACAATTTAGCAACAAATTACTAAATTAAAATGTGGTAAATCGAATTTACCTCACCACAGCAAGGTGGTGGTTTCTCCGGTCTTCTCTTTCCTCGTTTACTGAGCACCCCAAATTTTGTGCCTCCAGAGATTAGTCCACACCAGATGGATGGAATGACACCTTCGAATCCTTAGGCTAAGAACTGGAATTGAAGGTTTTGTCAATGGCAGATCTAGATCTAAGTGAAGAAGAGAGCAAGAGGGGGAGAGGGGGGCGGCCAAGCTGAGGGGGCGGCTAGGTCTAGGTTTTAGCTTAGGGTTTTGAGTCTCCACTTAGACTCCTTTATATAGCCACCTTCAAGGCCCCTTTGTGTGCAAGACTTAGTATGGGCCATTAATTAAATTGGCCCATGTCTTGCATTAATTTAATTAAACCATTTAATTAAATTAACCCAATTAATCCAATTAATTTTTCTCCCACTTTAATTAACTCTTTAATTAATATTTAATTAATTAGACTATCTAATTAATTATTTCTCTCTCAGAATTAACTCTTTAATTCTTTTATTTGATTTAACTCTTTAAATCGAACCTTTCCTTAATTGACTGTCACTGTCCAACTGTATTGTGTGTGACCCTCTAGGTTCACCATCAATTGGCCGTAGGCCCACATTTCTGTGATTTAATTAACGAGCAATTAATATTCAATTAATTGCTCCGATCAATAAACTCCTTTAATTGACCATTCCAGAATTAATCTCCCATTAATTCAGGAGTACCCACACCTCATGATCGATGTCTAGCCACAAGCCCATGAGGCCCAACTTCAGGTGAATTGATATTAGTGAACCTCACCTCTTATAAGTACCATGTACATACGGTCCCTCTAACGACTAATTTCCCGATCGAGACCTAGGGTGTGTGATTTAGTCAGCACCTCTAATTATCTCGATTCTGTACTTTCTAATTCTGGATAATAATTCCAGTGTGACTGCTAAATTTGGAAACCCCTTTCCAAATCCGTCACTGACTAGGCCACGGATTTCTCTGAATCTATTATCTAAGAACGTACAGGAAATTCCCTCATCCATTACAATGAGTCGGTAGATCCCATCTTGATGCTAACCATCCGCACATACGACTATATACGTACCCAAAGTAGGCGCACAATGGTGAGGCTACGTGACCGGCTCCTAAATCAAAATACGCACACCCGTATGCCGAATTCGCCCTAGCATCTCAAGTCTAAGGACTAAATCGTACACTGTTATAAGTCCTGAGAAACATCCCATCACTGATATGCTTTACGCACTTCCACAATGGGTTTCTCTGTTCGGGTCGTTCGATGCGTTCGATCCCCTATCGAACCACCTAGTCATATGCACTGACATCAAATGTCTTGTTCATGAAACTCCACAAATTCACTCCATGTGAATCATGCATAATCCTACAAGTCTTGACGATTCCTTCGATACCCCGTCTCGACAGGAATCTATGACTTGGAACACTTTTGAGATCACGACCTTAGAGACTGTTTCATGATGGCACTCAATGCTGAAGGGAATCGTCCCATAGTCATGAGTGATCTCAGGGTTTCAACCAATCGCTTAAATGTTTTCGCGAAAGATGAAGTTGGCCATTAGTTTATCTTATTAAATAAATAAACTTTGCGTATTAATTAATAAATCAAAGATTCATTCAAGATAAAATAGTCCTATTACAAGCTATAGAGTTGGCTTGCAGGGCACTATCCTATCAATCTCCCACTTGCCCTAAAGCCAATCACAAACATTTCTAAGACCCATCTTCACAAGATGTTCTTCGAACACTTTTTGCGATAGTGGCTTCGTTAGTGGATCATCTACGTTATCTTTTGAGTCGACACGTTCCATTTGAATGTCTCCTCTACCAATGATTTCTCTAATCACATGGTATTTCCTCATCACGTGTTTGGACTAATGGTGTGATCTCGGCTCCTTTGCTTGAGCGATTGCCCCATTGTTGTCACAGAAGACTACTATGGGTTCTGCAATGCTAGGTACTACATCCAACTCTTGGATGAAGTTTCTTATCCAAACACTCTCCTTTGCTGCATCCGATGCGGCAATATATTCTGCTTCAGTGGTTGAATCTGCAGTGGTGGACTGCTTGGAACTCTTCCAACTCACCGCTGCTCCGTTGAGGCAAAATATATATCCAGAATTGGATTTATAATCATCCACGTCAGACTGGAAACTCGAATCCGTGAATCCTTCGAGCTTCAATTCTCCACTACCGCCGTAGACCAAGAACATATCCTTAGTCCTTCTCAGGTACTTGAGGATAGCCTTTATGGCGGTCCAGTGTTCCTTCCCGGGATTTGACTGGTAGCGACTCGTCACACTCAGAGCGTGTGCTACGTCAGGTCTAGTACATAACATCGCATACATTATGCTGCCTATGGCAGATGCATAAGGTATGAGAGACATTCTCTTCCTTTCTTCATCATTTGTAGGGCACATAGATTTAGAAAGAGAGATCCCATGTCTCATAGGAAGCAATCCCTTCTTGGATTCTTCCATACTGAACCGTTTCAGTATAGTGTTAATGTATTGAGATTGGGAGAGTCCTAACATCTTCTTCGATCTATCTCTATAGATACGTATCCCCAATACGTAAGATGCGTCTCCCATATCTTTCATGGAGAATTGCGTGGATAACCACGCTTTTGTCTGCGTTAACGTTCTGATATCGTCTCCGATCAACAGAATGTCATCGACATACAACACAATAAATTGTACTGAACCCTCTTCAAATTTCTTGTACACACATGACTCATAAACGTTCTTGATGAAGCCAAACCCTTTGACTGTCTCATCAAAACTTTTGTTCTAGGTTCGGGATGCCTGTTTTAGGCCATAAATTGACCTTTGAAGTTTGCAGACCTTATGCTCACTTCCTTTAGATGTAAAGCCTTTTGGCTGTTGCATAAAGATTTCCTTATCAATGTCTCCATTGAGAAAGGCGGTCTTTACATCCATTTTCCATATCTCGTAGTCATACCACGCGGCTATGGCTAATAATATCCGAATGGATTTTGACATCGCCACTGGGGAAAAAGTTTCCTCATAGTCTATACCAGGCCTTTGAGAATAACCTTTCGCCACAAGGCGAGCCTTATGAGTCAAAACCTCTCCATTCATTCCAAGCTTGCGCTTGAAGATCCACTTACAGCCTACAGGGACAGTTCCCTCATGTGGATCAACCAAGGTCCATACCTTGTTGGAATGCATGGAATCCATTTCGGATTGCATGGCTTCCTGCCATGCACCCGAGTCTATGTCTGACATAGCTTCTTCGTATGTCCTTGGATCACCATCCAATTGATCATTTTCGTGGATGAAGCCGAACCTTTCGGGTTCTCTACGAATTCGATCGGACCTTCGAAGTACTGGTGTACTAGATGGTTCAATAGGTTCAGGATCAACTCCCACTGTTTGTGGGGATGGGTCCACTTCCTGGACTTCATCAAGTTCTACGGACACCCCGCTTCTTTTAGTGAGGAAGTCATCCTCTAAGAAGTGGGCGTTCCTAGACACGAACGTCTTTCGTTCTTTAGGGTCGTAGAACAGATATCCAATGGATTCATTTGGATACCCCACAAATTTGCACAAACTAGATCTACTATCTAGTTTATCTCCCTTCTTGTTCCTAACATAGGCAGGAGATCCCCATACTCGTAAATACGAATACATGGGTGCTTTACCAAACCATTCTTGGTGTGGCGTCGTCGGCACCGACTTTGAAGGTACTATATTAAGTATCTTTGAAGCCGTTAAGAGGGCTAAGCCCCAAAATGAAAAATGTAGATCAGCGAAACTCATCATGGAACGAACCATGTCCAACAGAGTTCGGTTCCTTCTCTCAGACACACCATTCAACTGTGGTGTTCTAGGAGGAGTTCGCTGTGAGAGAATTCCATTCTCTACAAGATAATCGAAGAATTCTTGACTTAAGTATTCCCCACCTCGATCAGATCGAAGTGCCTTAATACTATGTCCAAGTTGGATTTCAACTTCCATTCGAAACTCTTTGAACTTTTCAAAAGCTTCGGACTTATACTTCATTAGGTACACATACCCAAAACGACTGTAGTCGAATGAAGTACGAGAAACCTCCTCTTGCACTGACACTCAGTGGTCCACAAACATCGGTATGGATCAAATCCAAGGTTTGTTTGGTTCGCTCCGGTTTCCCAGTAAAGGGCATTTTGGTCATCTTTCCCTTGAGACAGGACTCGCAAGTTGAGAAATCATCAAGGTTCTTTATCTCAAGAGCCCTAGAGGAAACCAACTTTTGAATTCTACTCTTGGATATATGTCCAAGCCTAGCGTGCCATAACTGTGGACTATTATCATCTTGTTTTCTTTTCTTTGATTGAATGTGCATGACATTGGAATTAGCAGGTTCTAAGGAATAAAGACCATCTATCAAAGTACCACTAGCATAAGTAAAACCACCTTTTATTATGCTAAAAATTCCATTAGAGATGGAAAAACAAAAACCATCATCATCCAACAAAGGAATCGAAATAATGTTTTTGATAATAGTCGGTACGTACAAACAGTCCTTTAAAACCAAAGTAAAATTCCCAAAAACTAATTCTACGTCCCCTATGGCCTCTGCCGCAACCCTTGCTCCGTTTCCAAAGCGTAGGATCCTATCCCCAGGTTTAAGAGGTCTTACTGCTCCCATCACCTGCAAATCATTGCAGATATGAGAACCAGCTGCGGTGTCTAACACCCATGATGCACAGTTAATCGAAATATTAACTTCAATAAAGAAAATGCCTTTGGCTACCGTTTTAAGGTAGTCAGGGCAGTTCCTTTTCCAGTGCCCTGCTTTCTTGCAGTGGAAACATTCATCTTCCGGGCTCTTTCTCTTTTTCTCGACAACCTTCTTGGTTGTTTTGGAAGAGAACACTTTATTCTTCTTCTTGCCCTTCTTTGGCATTGCAGCCTTGGGTTGCTCAGCAATCATGACAGACTTCTCCTTCTTAAGGGTAGCTTCTGCCGTTACCAACATATTGGTCAGTTCATGAAGAGCGAGATTTCTCTCCTCCATGTTGAAATTCAACACGAACTGATCAAATGAGCGTGGTAGAGTATGGAGTAATAGGTCAGTGCTAAGATCAGCGTGCAAGTCTACTTCCAAGTTCTCTAATTTTTCAATCAGATTAATGAAACGAAGACACTGATCTTTCACACTTGAACCCTCAGCCATTCTCAGATTAAACAACTCCCTCGTCGTCTTGAACCTTTCGGTCCGAGACTTCTCTCCAAATAAATCTCGGAGATGGAGAAGTATATCAGCAGCATGAGGCATCTTAGCATGCTGTTTCTGTAGCTCATTGGTCATTGATGCTAGCATTAGGCAACGAACCTGAATATCATCATCAACCCATCTAGCATGGGTGGCTCGTTCCTCTTCCGAAACTCCTTCCGGAAGTGCTCCAGGCATTGGGGCATCGAGAGCATAGCTCCGACGATCGGAGTCGAGGACTATCCTCAAATTTCTTAGCCAGTCGATAAAATTTGATCCGTTCAGTTTGTTAGTGTCAAGGATGATAGATAAAGGATTCTTAGACATTTTCGCAAAATGATCTACAAAATGAAATGATAACGTTCAGCTGACTGATCTAAATTAATACTTATAATTAACGACTATTGGACTTGTTATCGAAAAAGTTCTCCCACTATTTTCTCGAAACAATTACCCCTTTAATTGTTCGGGAAATCTTATTTCCTAGCAGGTCTTGACGTCCCTGCAGACATTAATTGTACCCACGACTCGCGGCCATACAATTAATTCCCTAGGTAGGTATACTATTACCAATTGTGTCCCTACACAACCTTCAAGCTATTTTGCCTCGATTTTCGCATTCATCTAGCACTACTACATCATGAATGGTACTACTCGTTAAGTCTAACCCATCAATCTTGATGAGCAACGGGCCCGGTCATGAAATCCCCATAACTTGGTTATGATCGATGTTCACATCCCGACCAATCCTCACCCTTGTCAAGTTTAGTTAAAAACGAGAATCAAGGAGTTTCGCGTATTGTCTCTTTCCTCGACTCGGGTGCCAGACTCTGGATCACCTTAATCAACAAGTGGACAACTCACGCTAGTTCCTATTGATGGAAGGCTTGGATATTAAAACTTTATTTTAATTTACCCAATATGACTTAATATAATTTTCAAGAGGGGGTTTTCGGGTTTAAGAGTTTGTGGTAACTCTACTCGAGATCGCACCGTTCCAGTTATGCAATATCTTTTATTTACGATCTAAATTACTAGTGCGTATCACTATACATGCCAAAAAATAAATACGTAAATAAATCATACACACCTAGCATGCATGCTACCACATTATGTTTTCGATCGGGAGCCTCCTATGCGGACCACCATCGAGCCAAAGACGATGGTCCTATTGGTCAATCTAATAGGTTTCAAAGAGGCCTATGCTATTACACATTTTACCATGCATACATGGCCTTTAGTCTTCTTGGGCTCCCACCTTGCTTGTAACGGGCCTCCATCCTAGTCTAATAAAACAGTAAAGCCCTATCTATTACAATGGCTCAAAGTGGCCCAAAAACTTAAGGCTCGCAGGCCCAATAAAACCAACAAATTAAAATTAACCAATCACATCTACCCTAAGGGTCAAGGCTCGGCGCGATCGAAAAACCACGTAAACAGTTCACGTAGAGCAAGAAACAAGCAAAACATATTTTCTTATTTCTTATCTTATTTTAAAACTCCTTTTAAAATGTCTATCAGATTCTAGTTTTAAAACTCATTTTAAAACAATCCATAATCTTATTTTAAAACACCTTTTAAAACAATCTCTTTGATTCTCACTCTAGTCCCTACTAATTATGATAAAATTAACTTTTCGGATATACTAAACCCTTTTGCACAAAACAGTTTCTGTTTTTCAACCTTTGAAAAATTTCAGTTCGGCCCCTGAATTTTCGAAAATTACATTTTGACCCCTCAACTTTTGGAAATTACAAATCAGCCGCGAAATTTCCAGAACATGCAAATCGGACCAGCAAGCAGAAAATTAACAAAATTTCCAGAAACTTTCGTTTAATGCAAAACAGACCCCTGAATTTACGGCAATTGCAAAAACAGCCCAAACCTTTCGTAAATTGCAAAACAGTCCAGATTTTAAAAATTCCAGAAATTACAATTTGGTCCAGAATTGCAGAAAATGAAAATTTTATTTTATGTCCAGATTTTACAAAAATCGCAATTTGCAAACAAGCCCTCAAATTTTCGGTAATTACAGATTTGGCCCAAAAATCGAAAAGTGCATAGATCCGAACAATTTAATTTATCATAACAAGCAAGAATCAAAAATCAGAACACAACAAACACATATATCCATATATTTTGATGTGTTCAGGCCTTTTCATATGTACATAATAAATTAGGCTCTGATACCACTGTTGGGATTTTATGGGTATGATTGTCAAAAACAACATTGCGGAATATAAAATTTTTCAATTTTTCATACACCAATTCCCAAGAACATTTATTAGCACATATGAACAAGGTTGAATACAATTTAGCAACAAATTACTAAATTAAAAGGTGGTAAATCGAATTTACCTCACCAGATGGATGGAATGACACCTTCGAATCCTTAGGCTAAGAACTGGAATTGAAGGTTTTGTCAATGGCAGATCTAGATCTAGATCTAGATCTAAGTGAAGAAGAGAGCAAGAGGGAGAGAGGGGGGCGGCCAAGCTGAGGGGGCGGCTAGGTCTAGGTTTTAGCTTAGGGTTTTGAGTCTCCACTTAGACTCATTTATATAGCCACCTTCAAGGCCCCTTTGTGTGCAAGACTTAGTATGGGCCATTAATTAAATTGGCCCATGTCTTGCATTAATTTAATTAAACCATTTAATTAAATTAACCCAATTAATCCAATTAATTTTTCTTCCACTTTAATTAACTCTTTAATTAATATTTAATTAATTAGACTATCTAATTAATTATTTCTCTCTCAGAATTAACCCTTTAATTCTTTTATTTGATTTAACTCTTTAAATCAAACCTTTCCTTAATTGACTGTCACTGTCCAACTGTATTGTGTGTGACCCTCTAGGTTCACCATCAATTGGCCGTAGGCCCACATTTCTGTGATTTAATTAACGAGCAATTAATATTCAATTAATTGCTCCGATCAATAAACTCCTTTAATTGACCACTTCAGAATTAATCTCCCATTAATTCAGGAGTGCCCACACCTCATGGTCGATGTCTAGCCACAAGCCCATGAGGCCCAACTTCAGGTGAATTGATATTAGTGAACCTCACCTCTTATAAGTACCATGTACATACGGTCCCTCTAACGACTAATTTCCCGATCGAGACCTAGGGTGTGTGAATTAGTCAGCACCTCTAATTATCTCGATTCTGTACTTTCTAATTCTGGATAATAATTCCAGTGTGACTGCAAAATTTGGAAACCCCTTTCCAAATCCGTCACTGACCATAACACTGGAATTATTATCTAAGAACGTACAGGAAATTCCCTCATCCATTACAATGAGTCGGTAGATCCCATCTTGATGCTAACCATCCGCACATACGACTATACGTACCCAAAGTAGGCGCACAATGGTGAGGCTACGTGACCGGCTCCTAAATCAAAATACGCACACCCGTATGCCGAATTCGCCCTAGCATCTCAAGTCTAAGGACTAAATCGTACACTGTTATAAGTCCTGAGAAACATCCCATCACTGATATGCTTTACGCACTTCCACAATGGGTTTCTCTGTTCGGGTCGTTCGATGCGTTCGATCCCCTATCGAACCACCTAGTCATATGCACTGACATCAAATGTCTTGTTCATGAAACTCCACAAATTCACTCCATGTGAATCATGCATAATCCTACAAGTCTTGACGATTCCTTCGATACTCCGTCTCGACAGGAATCTATGACTTGGAACACTTTTGAGATCACGACCTTAGAGACTGTTTCAGGATTGCACTCAATACTGAAGTGAATCGTCCCATAGTCATGAGTGATCTCAGGGTTTCAACCAATCGCTTAAATGTTTTCGCGAAAGATGAAGTTGGCCATTAGTTTATCTTATTAAATAAATAAACTTTGCGTATTAATTAATAAATCAAAGATTCATTCAAGATAAAATAGTCCTATTACAAGCTATAGAGTTGGCTTGCAGGGCACTATCCTATCAATCGATCGAAACCCCTCCAGATCGACTCATTTCGAACTCAGTTATCTCCTCGACCTGCTCCTTAAAAGGACGTTCGTCTAAAAGAGACGGATCGTCCGCGGTATTTTCTAAACCAGAATGACGGGGACCAGACCCAGTTTTTGATACGTCTTGAGAAATGGGGACAGGTGAGATGGCTTGGGTATGTTGAGAAATTGAAACAACAACCTGTGAACGCAAAGGGGCAAAGAAAGACTCTGGAATATCTTCCACCGGACCCCCTGGTTGCAGAGTTGGCTCAACGTAAGAATTGGGGACAGTAATTACGTCCTGCCGAGAACCTTCTAGACTTGAAGTTTGATTTGTTGCATCTCGATCGGCAGGGGGACGTTCGTCCATTGATCGGTCGACTGGAGGAGAAGAAGTAGCTCGAAACTCCTCGTTCGTTATCTGGTTGACTGGAGGAAGAGAAGTAGCTCGAAACTCCTCGTTCGTTATCTGGACGACTGGAGGAGGAGAAGTAGCTCGAAACTCCTCGTTTGTTGTTGGGTCAACAAGAGGAGAAGAGGTTGATCGGGAACCCTCGTTCTGGTAAGCCTCCAATACTTTTTGATCGACTATTGTACTACGGATTGGGGCCCCTGAAGGTCCCGTTGAAGAAATCCTACTTTCCCTTGTCGGAGAAAGAATATCCTTCACTATTTTCGGATTTCCGCCTGATGGGGATAATACCGGATTAGATCGAGGAACAGCTTCCCAAGAAGAAGCTCCTCCTTGAGAAGATGATTGACGTGAACCATCAGTTCGGGCTTTCTTCCTCGGAGTATCTCGTCGGGACAGACCCCGCAGAGATCGTTTGGCAGCTCCAGAAAAGAGGTTGGAACTCATGATCAAAAAGTTAGAAATTCTTATGAAATATTGAACTATGAGCTCCGATCAACGGCAAGAAAATTTATTATTACAAGTGGGGACGCGCGGTAAAACTTCAAAGATTTTACCTTTATATATAGTAAAGGAAATGCCAATTATGTCCTCAATCCTTGGCGCGCAAAGTAAAATTCAAAATGGAAAACAGATTGGATCATCCAATGCATGCAACGATCATCAAAATAACGAAGAATATTTCATTGAAAATCATATATATCAACGGAGGAACTTTACATCAGATATAATTACAGAATTTGCAAAGTCTGCTAAATAATGAAACAAAATTACAAAGATTAAAGATTAAAACAAAACCCCAACATTTTGAAGGCAACCTAAGATGGGGAGTTATTTTCCTACGGGGACAATCTTTCTTCACCTTCTTATTCTCCCTCATCAGCTTGATTTCCTTCAGTATCCTCTTCGATATCCTCGTTTTCCTCTTCGTCTTCTCGATCTCCTACTGCCTGCTCTATTAACCCCAAGTCGGGCTCGGGTACGGGAAATGGAGTTCCGTATACATCGACTAAATGAGCTAAAGGATGATTACTATATTCGACAGAAGGCAAGCAGTCGGGGGGATAATCTTGGAGTTTACGATCATTTTCAATCGACATAACTTTGCGATATTCCTCGCGTCGATCAGGAATCTGTCCAGACTCGATTAGTTGGTCGACCCCCTTAAAGAATGAGCTCAAGAGCAGATCTCCAATCTTCTGATGAATTATGGCAGTGTTCACTGGAAAAATCAAGAAACTCGCGAACAATGGGCTCGACGTCCAGAGACTGATGCTCGTCTATGGCCTTCTCCAAATCAGAGGAGCCGTCTTCCTTGGTCGCCAGTTGAGATCGAAGAATAACAATCTCCGACTCCAGTTTGCTAACAACAGTGGCATGCGCGACTCGTTGGTCTTCCATTTCTCGATTCATCTGATCGACCTGCGCCTGGTATCGACTGGATTCCGTCATCATACTGATAATATGAGGATTTTCGGTCTCCAGGTTCGGATTGGCAATAGGAGCAGATTGATTTTCAGCGGAAGCACGAGAATTATTGGTCCGAGCAAGTTGTTCTTCAAGCTCCTTAACTTTAGCATTTAAAATTTTATTGCTTTCTTCAACATACTTGCATTGTTCTCTATGCAATGCCATGTCATAAAGTGCGGACACCAAAGCATTACCAGTCTGTGGCAAGGAAAAATGGTCTAAATGAAAATGGAGTAGAATATTGAGGTTTATTAAAAGAATGGATGGAATTGAAAAATATTACCACTTCATGGGCATGTGCTGCCCTTGCCAACTATTCGAGAGGCTTTTTCTTAACCGTCCTATATACATCTTGGACAAAGGTCGAAGATAGGAGGAGTCGAATGGATTTATCGATGACGTTCTCCTTGTCATCAGACATTAATGTATCCTTCTCGGAATATCCGGCTGCTCGTTTCCCTTGGAGATGACTCTCAATCATATCTACCAGAAGCTTTATGGCTAGTATCTCCGACATGAGTAAAATACTCTCCTTCTTTGTCAAAGAATTGAGTTCTTCTTCTAGCTTCAGGGCCGGTAGGATTACGATCTGACCAAGATTGACAGCCCAGAATGCCGTGTTCATCTCTAAGGAATTTCGGTGGATAACCACGACCTGAACGAGAGCTTGTAGACGGTATATCTGATGAAGTCTGACCAGAAAGAGGGGGAGCTACTCGGATAGGATCTGCGTTCTCGAACGAATCCTCCTCTATGTCCTCCAGATCTATGATTTGATTTCTTCTTCTCTTTCTGGATTGTCTCTGCTCTATGGGGACTTTGCCTGATGTTTTTCTCGAATTTGAAAGGACAGATTTTCCGACCACGGAAAAACGGCAGTTATCGACCATGGTGGCTGCAACATGAAATCAATAAACATTAGTGAACGAAAAATTCATAAATCTTTCCCTAAGAAAAATCTAAACAGGAAAAGTCTTACCCAAAGATCGATTGTCCGATGGAATGAGAAAATCCAGAGAACTCAATCCCGCCTTCCGAAGGAAAACTTCTCCGATCAAATAAGCTGATTGATATTTATTTGATCTCATCTCCTCAATCAAATCAGATGAAAATTGGTCGTTTGGGGCCATCTCGCCAGTCACCTTCCGACCCCCGTACACCCGAGAATCGCTGTATTCCCAGTCGTAAGTAAACTCCTCAGTTTCTCCGTTTTCAAGGACATGCACGTTCGGAGCCTTAACGAAAAAGAAGTTAGATTTCCATTCCGTACTGTTGCTCGAAATGGCGTTTTCAAGAACGGCATACCCAGGTGGGATGTATAGAAGGCACGACAATTCGTAGGAGGGGTGTAGACTCTCTCCTCGGAGGAAGGTATAATGATCTCAAAATCCGACGGAAAATATCGACCATACTCCCTTTTCAAATAGGGTAGATCTTCTTCTTTCCATCGAGAAGGAAAGAATTCGATAGGAGCGGAAATTTGAGGTTGGGCCGTCTTAGATTTTTTGGATGCCCTGGCCATCATCTCCTCTTCTGGAATGATTTCTACCACCAAGTTATCAACTTCCTTTTCTTCATAATCTCTGACTTCTTCTACCTGAACATCATCCGCTGCCTCATCCTCAGAGGAAAGGATATCAGGATTGGGGATGTTAGGTGGTATTTGTTCCCCGACGTTTTGAGTTAAAGAATGGGGATTCTGCGAGGTCGAAGCCATTGAACCTTAAAGTAATGTGCTCGATGAAATAAGAAGATGGCAAGTTTTTCGACTTAAACTTTTACCGCAAGAAGGATCTAAATATCTGGGGTAAAAAGTAAAATATCCCGCGATTTTCGATTATATATATGGGCGGTGAAAATATAGATTCAACCCTTTGCGTCTCTTCGTATTCCCGCCAAATAAACCTTGAAAAGACTTTATGATTGTCTGACACACGTTACTAAAATACATGTCCCTATGTGGTTAGTTCAATTGAGAATGCACTCTTTTTCCCTTATTCGGTTTTTATCCCTTGAAGGGTTTTTCCGAACTAGGTTTTTAACGAGGCATATTTCATGAACGATTAAAGGACCAAAGCAACAACCACTTTTACTTCTACGAGATCCAGCTATGATTACGCTCGAGAAGTGAGGGAGTACTGATGAGGGCTATTTTGCACATATAATGGAATAAAGCATTCCGAGGAGGTTCAGAATCGATCTGACCTGAGAATACTATAAGATCGACTCGATCCGCCCAAATGTATCTGATCGACCAGAAGACCGATCCAGAAGATTTAATGGGCCATGCAGTTCTCCTAAGCCGTGCAAGATTCCTAGGCCTAATAGGACTCCTAGTCAAGTTAGGACTAGACAATTATTATAAATACTGAGTTCTACATTGTATCAAGCATCCAAAAGTTTAACCTATCAATTAGAATACAACTATTTCTCCTCTCTCACATACTTTTGATTACGTAATTACTGCTCTTTATACTATTCTTGAATTGCTCCATCCTGAGTACTTTAACCAAACCCCTATTAAATTAAGTGGTTCTTTTAATAATTGACTGAGTTTAACCTTAAGACGAAATTAGGCTAAATCAGTCTCGCCAGCTGTCCAGTACTAGGGGTCGGCCCCACAGTAATTCCGAGGATAGGGGCAGATCGGAAAGTTGGATCTTGCGCTATCATTCAGACTTGATCGGAGAACCATGTTCTTCTGGTCGGAGAACGCCTTTCCTGGTCGGGATCTAGGTCGATCTCGAGCAGAGGTATTTCCTAAGATAAAGTATGCGAAATATCCGTCATCAAATATGGAAGAATCCAAGAGAGGATTGCTTCCAATGAGATATGGAATCTCTCTTTCCAATTCGATGTGCCCTACAACTGACGAAGAAAAGAAGAGAATGTCTCTCATACCTTATGCCTCTGCTATAGGGACCATAATGTAAGCGATGTTGTGTACTAGACCAGACGTAGCACACGCTCTTAGTGTAACGAGCCGCTATCAGTCAAATCCAGGCGAAGAGCACTGGACTGCCGTTAAAGCAATCCTTAAGTACTTGCGAAGGACTAAAGATATGTTTTTGGTCTACGGTGGTAGTGGAGAATTGAAACTTGAAGGATTCACTGATTCAAGTTTCCAGTCTGACGTGGATGATTACAAATCCAATTCTGGATACATATTCCGCCTCAATGGCGCAGCGGTGAGTTGGAAAAGTTCCAAACAGTCCACCACTGCCGACTCAACCACTGAAGCAGAATATATTGCAGCATCGGATGCAGCAAAAGAGAGTGTTTGGATGAGAAACTTCATCCAAGAGTTGGATGTAGTTCCTAGCATTGCAAAGCCTGTAGTAGTCTTCTGTGACAACAACGCGGCGATAGCTCAAGCGAAGGAGCCGAGATCACACCACCAATCTAAACACGTAATGAGGAAATACCATGTGATCAGGGAGATCATTGGTAGAGGAGACATACATGTGGATCGTGTTAACTCATAGGACAACATAGCTGACCCACTAACGAAGCCACTTTCGCAAAAGATGTTCGAGGGACATCTTGTAAAAATGGGTCTTAGAAATGTTTGTGAATGGCTTTAGGGCAAGTGGGAGATTGATAGGATAGTGCCCAGCAAGCCAATTAACTTTAGCTTGTATTAGGTCTATTCTGTAATAAACAATCTTTGATTCTTATGAATAATACGCACGTTTATTTATAACTGTATAGAATAAACAATGGCCAAATTCATCTCTCGCGAATACATTTAAGTGATTGGATGAAATCCTTAGATCACATTCGACTATGGGACGATTCACTTCGGTATTGAGTGCAATCATGAAACAGTCTCTAAGGTCGTGATCTTAAAACACGTTCCAAGTCATAGATTCCGAACGAGACGGGGTATCGAAGGAATCACCAAGACTTGTATGAATATGCATGATTCACATGGAGTGAATTTGTAGAGTTTCATGAACAAGACATTTGATGTCAGTGCATATGAGTAGGTGGTTCGATAGTGGATCGAACGCATCGAACGACCCGAACAGAGAAACCCATTGTGGAAGCGCATGACGCATATCGGTGATGGGATGTTTCTCAAGACTTATAATAGTGTACGATTTAGTCCTTAGACTTGAGGTGCTAGGGCGAATTCGGTGCATGGGTATACGTACTTAGATTTAGGTACTGGTCACGTAGCCTGACCATAATGTGCCTAAGTTGGGTGCCTATAGTTGTGTACGCGAGTGGTTAGTACCAAGATGGAATCTACCGACTCGTCGCAATGGATGAGAGAATTTCCTAAACGATTCTTAGATAATAGATCCGAGAAACCCGTGATCACGGTCGGTGACGGATTTGGAAAGGGGTTTCCAAATTTTGCAGTCACACTGGATTATTATCCCGAATTAGAAAGTATAGTTATTGAGATAATTAGAGGTGCCGATCAATTCACACACCCTAGGTCTCAATCGGGAAATTAAGTCGATAGAAGGACCGTATGTACATGGCAATTATAAGAGGTGAGGTTCACAAATATCAATTCACCTGAAGTTGGGCTTCATGGGCTTGTGGCTAGACATCGACCATGAAGTGTGGTACTCCTGAATTAATAAGGAAGATTAATTCTGGAGTGGTCAATTAAAAGGGTTTAATTGATCGGAGCATTTAATTGCTCATAAATTAAATCACGAAGGGTTCGTGGGCCTGCTGCCAATTGATGGTGAACCTAGAGGGTCACACACAATACAATTGGACATTGACAGTCATAAAAGGAAATATTTGATTTAAGGGAGTTAAATCAATTGAATGAATTAAAGTGTTAATTCAATTGGAAGGATAATTAATTAGATGGTCTAATTAATTAAATATTAATTAAAGTGTTAATTAATTGAGAGATAATAATTAATTGGATTAATTGGGCTGATTTAATTAATGGTTAATTAAATTAAGTTGCAAGACATGGGCCTTTTAATTAAAAGCCCAGAAGAAGTCTTGCAAGATAGGGGTGGGGCGATTTCTGGCTATGGATAAGAAGGGAGAGTTTGTTTTCTTGTATGACAAGGAGGATCTAAGAAGATATATGTGTGTATCTTATTTCCTTATAAGATAAGGAAAAGAGAGATATCTACAAAGAGAAGGTTTCTTCTCTTATAAATAGATATCTCCTCACAACTCTTGCACACACTTGAAGAATTCACTCTTGCACACAAAACTCTAGCCGCCCCTATACCCTAGCCGCCCCCTGCACAGCGCCGCCCCCCACTCTCTCTCTGTCTTCCATAGCTTGATCTTGATCTGAATCTAGATCTGTTTCTTCCTCCATTGACAGCCTTCTATCTCTAGTTCGTAGCCTGTGAATAGAAGGTGTTGCTACAATCCAATTGGTGTGGATACACTCTGGAGGTGAGACAATTGGATCACTCGTTGTGAATCAGCAAAAAGCCGGAGATTGCCACCACCTTGCCTGCAGTGAGGTAAATCGCATATCTCCATCTTTTATCTATTGTAGATTGTTTGATTCAACCTTTTCGCATACATAAGGTGGAAAATATATTTTGGGTCTGCTGGGGTGCCTCGGAAAAATTTTAAATTCCGCACTCTCGTTGTTTTGACAACCGGGGCATTCCCAACAAAAAGATCATTTCTGCTCATGATAAGTCTTCTGTTGCATCAGTGAACATACCTAGTAAACAAAAACTACCTTTAGAAAAAAAAAGTTTAGAACTGAACCGAGCTGAAAAATTTGTATTGATAACAGTAGTGTTATCCTATATGTTCAGACAACTAAACCTACTTCACTAGGAAAAGAGAAAAAGGTGATGAAATCTCCAAGGGCTAAAAAGGGTAAAGAGCCTAAAATTGAAAAACAGACTAGTAAAGCTAAACAACAGAGGATCCCTAAGAAGTCTGCTGATAAGAGCAAACATAATCAGACTAGTAACAAGTCTAATTCGTCTGTTAAAGAGCAAGTAAGAAATAAACCTAAGAAGCAAATAAATCATAGAAATGATAATGCTTGGTATGGAAATGAGTCATATTATGTGCAACCCACTTATTCTCCATATTATGCTGCACCTCATTATCCACCTTACTATGTTGCATACCCCGCTCATCATCCGATGCATGCTTATCCTGCTTATCATGCACCGTATCCTACTTATGAGCAATACTCACATCATAATGATTATCATGATAACACGCATACTGAAAATTATGATGCACCACGAGTAACAAAGGCACTACCAAACTCTACTGAGCCTAAGAAGCCTAAGGTTTCCAAATCTTGGGTTGTGAAAGATGATACTAATCCGCCAGGACCCTCTCAATAAAGGGTACCTAAGACATTTTTATTTTGTTTTGTAGGTTAGGATTAGGAGTAGGAGTAAAGTAGAGAAGAAATGGTACTTAGACAGTGGATGTTCGAGACACATGTGTGGTGACATACATGAACTGAATGATGCTTGTTGGATGAAGATGAAGACTTAGAAGTGAAGGGAGCTTTTGATGATTTCCAAAAGTCATCAGCTAAGTACTGGAAGCTTAGTTCAAATCTCTATAATTATTTGACCAAGGATGAAGACATATCAGAAGGGTCAAATTTATGGTCCAGAAGACTACTGATCTGTTGCTGCATTCGGAATCAGACTGGTGGATTTTCAGCAGACTCAAATCAGATGAATTCGATTTGGATCAGCAGAGTGTTCATCAGACAAGTGGATTCGATCAGCAGAGTGGAAGTGATCAGAAGTTATTGCAAAGGTAATAAATGCACCTGAAGTAATAAATGCTGTAAGGGAAGGGTATTAAAGACAAATGATTGAAGAGAAACCTCGGATCAGCATAGTGCATTTAATGCAACTGACAGAAAGTACAGCAGAGTGTACAGTGTACAGTTGCAGGTAGTCGTTCCTGAAATTGGAGGACCAGTACTCGAGAAATCAGAATTCTGTCTTTCTTCAACGGATAGGATTCAAATCTCAAGTATAAATAGTTCAAGGTTCATGAGTTAGAAGACGCGAAACAACACACTTGAGAGAATTTTCGAAGCAAAACTTATCTAAGTCTAAAAAACTCAAGAACAGAACACTCATCAGTCTAGTCATCTGTTGACGAAAGCCGAAGTTGAAGATCAAAGATATACACATAAATCTGAGTGATTTTGTAAGAGAAGTGTTGTGAGAAGTAGATATCCATCTTAGTGAGTGATATAACTTTAGAGTATAGGTTTTCTTTGTGATTTCCTATTGGGCACTTGTGGCCATTTCATTTGTTGTTTGGCGCAAGCATCGTATATTGTAAACTGTGTGTTTATAGTATAACCCAAGATCTAAGTGACTTGGAAGAGTGGACTAAAGGATTTACATCCATATAACCACTAAAAAAAATTGCTTGTGTTTGAGTGTGCATTTTTACTTGCATATTTTTCAAAAGCTTTCAAACACTTAAGTTAACTGTTAAAGATTTTAAAAAGGAGTTTGCAAAAACTGGGGATAAAATCTTTTAAGTTAAAGAAAACTACTTGTGAAAAACACTTGATAAATCCGCTGCAAGTAAGTTATTTAAAACTCTAATTTTCTCAAAATCAGCTAAGTAAAATCAGAAGAGTGGTCAACTCTGTTGTTCAAAGCTTTGTGCGCGATCAGCTTAGTCTACTTACGAATCTTGATCAGCTTAGTCTGCTCACAGAAAAAGTTAGAGAATTTAAAGTTAAAATTTTCAGAGGTCTATTCACCTCCCCCCTCTAGACCTCATCTGAGCACTTGGGACGACCAAGTGGTATCAGAGCAGGTGGTTCATTTGAATCATTTGCCTGATCAACGAGCTTGATCCTAGTGTGTTTTTCAAAGGTTTGAAAAAGTTTTCAAAAGATCATATTTTGAAAAATAAAAACTTTTTGAAAAATGGATTGTATCAGCCATGTTCCCCACATCGGCGGTATGAGTTTTGGGGACTGGAAGATCCGCATGGAAATCTTCCTTGCTGCTTACAACGATAATATGTACACTTGCATAACAAAAGGTCCTTTCAAAATCACCAAGACCATCAAAGTAAATGACGAAGAAATGGTGGTGAATAAAGAGCTTGATGAGATGACAACTGAGGAATTCAAGCTGTTCAATCTAGATAAAGTTGGCCATTTCATCATGGCCAGAGCCCTAGACAATGACCGATTTGATAAGGTCAAGCATTGCAAAACTCCAAAAGAAATGTGGGACAATGTTCGTGACATGAGCGAAGGAAATGATGCCATCAAAGAACACAACTTGAGCACAGCTCTTGAAAAGTTTGAGAACTTCAAGATGAAGTCTGGAGAAACCATTGATCAGATGGATACAAGGTTTACAAGGACTCTAAATGAAGTATTGAAGGTGGAAAAGACCTTCTTGGATAAAGAGATCACTGTCAAAGTTTTGAAGGCGCTACCTCCCAAATTCAACATGAAGATTACAGCCATGGAAGAATCAAGGGATCTGGGGAAGATCTCTCTCACCGAGCTGTTTTCTGTACTCAAGGCGTATGAGTATAAACTGCCAAGAATGGGTATAGAAGAGACCTCAACTTCTAATCCCACAACTGCCCTAGTTGCTGCTGAAAATTCAAGAAGATCAGCAAACAAAAGTAAAGAAATGGACTCATCTGATGAGACCATGTTGCTCAACAAAAAGAGTACACTGCTGGTGACGTCGCACTGTTGTTGAATGGATTCAAGAAGTTCTACATGAGAAAAATGAAGAACAAATACAACAATGCTTCTACTTCTAACCCTACCTCACATTCTCATGATAGTAAGGATAGTTATAAATCCAAACTAATGTGCTATAACTGCAGGAAATTGGGACATTTCATCAAGGACTGCCCATATCCTAAAGGTGAGAAGTATACTGAGAAGGAAAAGAAAATCAGAAAGGAGAAGAGATACAACAAAAGTAAAGTGCTGATGGCAGAAGCTGAAAAGATGGCTGCTGTCTACTCGTCTGATTCAGATTCAGAGACTTCTGATGACAGATCTACTGAAGATGAGCAACCTGCACTACTTTGTCTAATGGCCAAAGATTCAGAATCATCTGATGATGAGGTAACTCCTACTGAAAATGAGCTATTTAATTCATTTAAGCAAATGATGTTAAATAACTCTAGTATTGTCACTGCTTTTGAAAAGCTTAAGGAAGAGATGACTATGCTAAAAGGGCAAAATACTTCACTGAAACTTCAGGTTGAAAAACCACAAGAATCAGCTGAGTATAAAAAGCTTGAGCAAGAGAATGAATCTCTGAAAGCTGAATGTGAAGTCTACAAAGGAAAAATCATGGAATTAGAAAAGATAATATCTAATCATGATAAGTCGTCTGTTGCATCAATGAACACATCTAATGAACAGAGAACACCTTTAGTAACTGAAAGTTTACAACTGAACATAACTGAAAAATTTATATCTGCTGATAATAGTAATATTATCTTGTATGTTCAGACTACTAAACCTGTTTCACAGGAAAAAGAGAAAAAGGAGAATAAAACTCCTAAGGCTAAAAAGGGTAAAGAGCCTAAAACTGAAAAACAGACTGGTAAAACTAAACAGTAGAGTCCTAAGAAGTCTGCTGATAAAAGTAAAACCAATCAGACTAGTAAAACTAAGTCGTCTGTTAATGAGCAAGCTAAAAGCAAACCAAAGAAGCATAAGAATTATAAACATGAAAATGCTAGGTATGGAAATGAGTCATCATATTATGTGCAACCTGCATATCCACCAATATATCATGCACCTCAATTTCCATCTTACTATGCTGCATACCCTGCTCATCATCCAATGCATGCTTACCCTGCTTATCATGCATCATACCCTACTTATGAGCCATACTCACATCATAATTATTATAACAATAACATGCCTGCTGAAAATTATGATGATACCAGAGTACCTCATGCTCCTGCAAACACTCCAAAGCCTAAGAAGCCTAAGACATCAAAATCTTGGGTTGTCAAAGGTGATACTAATCCGCAAGGACCCTCTCAATAAAGGGTACCGAAAACAATTTTTTGTTTTGTAGGATAGGATTAGGAGTAGGAGTAAAGTAGAGAGGAAATGGTACTTGGACAGTGGATGTTCAAGGCACATGTGTGGAGACATACATGAACTGACTGATGTTACTGCCATAGACGGTCCAAAAGTTACATTTGGAGACAGCAAAGAAGGCAAGATTGTGGCGTGTGGAAAGCTAATCAAAGGCAACATTGAAATATCTGACGTTTCTTATTGTTGGGTTATTGGTAACGTCAGAACGTTAAAAGCAGCGGAATTTAAAATTTTTTAAATAACCCAAACCAGCAATCTTTATTCATCTAGTCATACGAAAAGGATTTTTACATAAATCGAAACATCCATAGGGTGTTTAGCGATTTTACCTTACCACGGGAACGGTGGTGATTTTTCTCCGGTCTTCTTTTAGATCTGATGAATTTGGTTCGAGAGAAGCACCCCAAGGGTTGTGCCTCTAGCGGTATCCACACCAACTGGATTGAAGCAACTCTCTTGAATCCTCAGGCTCAGAACTAGGATCCAAAAGTTATCATGCAAGGAAGAAAGAAGAAAAGACCAGATCTAGATCCAGATCCAGATCTGGAAGACGAGAAGGGGGCGGCCACTCCAGATGGAGAAGGGGGCGGCGACCACTCCTCTTGGAGAGAGGGGGCACGAAATTTTGTGTATTGGGGCTTAGGTTTTTCAAGTGTGTTGAAGAGTTATGAAGAGTTGTCTATTTATAAGAGAAGAATCCTTCTCTTAATAGATATCTCTTCAAGACATTTTCCTTATCTTATAAGGAAACAAGATATGCACATATATCTTCTTAGATCCTCCTTGTCATACAAGAAAACAAACTCTCCCATCCTTATCTTGTTAGGAAAGTAGAATCTCATTCTATCTTTATTTCCTTAACTAACTAGGTCTCCTTTAATTAATTAAACTCTTTAATTAATTAGACTCTTTAATTAATTAAACTCTTTTAATTAATTCAGCCCATTTAATTAATTAATCCAATTAATTAATTAATCCTTCTCCATTAATTAATTATACTACTTCGAATTAATATTTTTCTCCTTTAAGAATTAACACTTTAATTCTCCAGTTTTGATTTAACTCTTTAAATCAAACTTTCCTTATATGTGTGTGACCCTCTAGGTTCACCATCAATTGGCCGCAGGCCCACGACTTTCGTGATTTAATTTATAAGCTTATTAATTGCTCCGATTAATTGAACCCCTTCAATTAACCACTCAAGAATTAATCTCCTTATTAATTCATGAGTACCCAGACCTCATGGTCGATGTCTAGCCACAAGCCCATGAGGCCCAACTTCAGGTGAATTGATCTCAGTGAACCTCACCTCTTATAAGTACCATGTACATACGGTCCTTCTATCGACTTAATTTCCCGATCGAGACCTAGGGTGTGTGAATTGATCGGCACCTCTAATTATCTCGATAACTATACTTTCTAATTCCGGATAATGATTCCAGTGTGACTGCTAAATTTGGAAACCTCTTTCCAAATCCATCACCAACTGTGGCCACAAGTTTCTCGGAATCTATTATCTAAGAACGTATAGGAAATTCCCTCAACACACTACGTTGAGTCGGTAGATCCCTTATTGGTACTAACCACTCGCGTACACAACTATACGCACCCAACTTAGGCACATTATGGTCAGGCTACGTGACCTGTACCTAAATCTAAGTACGCACACCCATGCACCGAATTCGCCCTAGCACCTCAAGTCTAAGGACTAAATCGTACACTATTATAAGTTTGAGAAACATCCCATCGCCGATGTGCGTCATGCGCTTCCACAATGGGTTTCTCTGTTCGGGTCGTTCGATGCGTTCGATCCCCCTATCGAACCACCTACTCATATGCACTAGCATCAAATGCCTTGCTCATGAAACGCTACAAATTCACTCCATGTGAATCATGCATATTTATACAAGTCTTTGCGATTCCTTCGATACCCCGTCTCGTTCGAAATCTATGACTTGGAACGTGTTTTAAGATCACGACCTTAGAGACTGTTTCATGATTGCACTCAATACCGAAGTGAATCGTCCCATAGTCGAATGTGATCTTAGGGTTTCATCCAATCGCTTAAGTGATTCGCGAGAGATGAAGTTGGCCATTGTTTGATTTACATAATATAAACAAACGAGCGTATTAATTCATTTATACTAGAGAAAGATTACGATAGTCCTAATACAAGCTAAATATATTGGCTTGCAGGGCACTATCCTATCAATCTCCCACTTGCCCTAAAGCCAATCACAAACGCTTCTAAGACCCATCTTCCAAAGATGTTCTTCGAACTCTTTTCGTGACAAAGACTTTACTAGTGGATCCGCTAGGTTGTCTTCCAAGTCGACGCATCCGTTATGTACGTCTACTCTACCAATGATTTCTCCAATCAAATGGTACTTTTCTCTCATTGTGTTTAGATTTCTGGTGAGATCTCGAGTCCTTTGCTTTAGCAACAACTCCATTGTTATCACAGAAGATAACCATGAGCTTCGCAATGCTAGGCACTACATCCAACTATTGGATGAAGTTTTTCATCCAAACACTTTCTTTTGTTGCATCCGATGATGCGATATATTATGCTTCAGTGGTTGAGATGGCAATGGTGTTTTGCTTGGAACCTTTCCAATTTACCGCTACCCCATTGAGGCAAAATATGTTTCCAAAAATTGGATATATATATTCATCCACATCAGACTGAAAATTCGAATCATTAAATCCTTCTAGTTTTAATTCTCCATTACCACCGTAGACCATGAACGAATCCTTAGTCTTTCTCAAGAACTTAAGGATATCTATTACGGTGGTCCAGTACTCTTCACCGGATTTTGACTAGTAACAGCTCGTGACACTTGAGCAGGTTCTATGTCTGGTCTAGTACATATTATAGCATACCACATGCTACCTTTTGTCGAAACATAAGGTATTTGAGACATTCTCCTTTATCCTCATTCGATGTAGGGCACATCAATTTGGAAAAGGAGTTACGGTGTCTCATTGGAAGCAATCCTCTCTTGGATTCTTCCATACTGAATCTTTTCAGTATTGTTTCTATGTACTTAAATTGAGAGAATCCCAACATATTCTTCGATCTATCTCTATAGATACGTATCCCAATACGCAATATGTCTCTCCCAAATCTTTCATGGAGAATTGCATGGATAACCATGCTTTCGTCTGCGCTAAGATTTCGATATCATCCCAGATAAGCAGAATATGATCAACATATAAAATATGAGCTTCATAGAGCTCCCACTAATCCTTTTGTACACTCAAGGTTCATATTCGTTTTTGATGAAGTCAAATGCCTTGACTGTCTCATCAAAACAAATGTGAATCTAAATGGATTCAGACATTGCTAATGGAGAAAAGGTTTCATCAAAGTCTGTTCCAGAACTTTGTGAATAGCTTTTACCACTAGATGAGTCTTAGAGGTCAACACCTCTCCGTTTATTCCTAGCTTGAAGATCCATTCATTACTTACAGGGATAAAAAACCCTCGGGTGGATCGACCAAGGTCCATACCTTGTTGGAATGTATGGAATCCAATTCGGGTTGCATGACCTCTTGCCATGATGCACGTCTACATCTAATGTAGCTTCTTCGTATATGGTAAAACCATATCTTTCAAGCTTCTTATGAACTTGATCAGATCTACGAAGTACTGGTGTACTAGACGATTCAGTAGATTTTGGATTAACTCCCACTGTTTGTGGGGATGGGTCCAAATCTTGGACTTCATCAAGTTCCATGACATTCCCTATTTCCTTTGACGAGGATTTCATCAACTGAGGAACGGGTAGTTATGAGAAACGATTGTTTCTCATTGTCGTGGAACAGGTATCCAATGGATTTCGTTGGATACCCCACAATTATATACAAATTGGATCTACTAGCCAATTTATCTCCTTTCTAGTTCCCAACTTAGGCAGGAGATCTCCATACTCAATAGTAAAAGTGCAGAGGTATTTTTCCATACCTTTCTTGGTAAAGCTTTGTAGGCACGGACTTTGAAGGTACTTTGCTCAGTATCTTCGATGCAGCCAGGAGGACCAACCCCTAGAATGCATAAGGAAGCTTAACAAAACTCATTATGGATCGAACCATGTCCAACAAAGTTCGATTCATTCTCTAAGACACCTCAATTATGTCTTAGAATGAGTTAGTTATATGAGAATCCCATTCTCAGTAAGATAATCGAGGAATTCTAAGCTTAAGTATTTGCCACCTCGATCAGATCGAATGGCCATAATACTATGCCCTTGTTGATTCTCTACTTCGTTTTGAAATTCTTTGAACTTTTCAAAGGTTTTTCGGATTTGTATCTCACTAGATACATATATCACTAACGACCAAAGTCATTAGCAAAAAGGTACAAGGTATGAGTAATCTCCTCTTATACTAACCTTTAGTTGTCCACATTCAATCGTATGGATCAAATCCAAAGTTATTTGGTTCGCTCTTGATTCCCTGTGAAGGGAGATTTGGTCATCTTTCCTATGAGACAGGATTCGCAGGTTGGAAGTTCATCTAAGTTCTATATTTCAAGAGCCTTAGAAGAAACCAACTTTTGAATCCTACTCTTGGAGATATGTCCAAGTCTAGCGTGCCAAAGTTGTGGATTATTATCTTGGTATTAATTGAACTAAGCACATTAACTCAATAGAATTGAGTTAATGGTTTAATTCAATTAATTTTCTTCCTTTCAATTAACTCTTTAATTGATTCATCTCCTTTTTCAATTAACCCTTTAATAGAAACGTTGCTTAATTAATTAGACCTTCTAATCAATTAAACTAATCAGTGCCTTTCTAAGATTCAGTGGGATAATTCGACTTTTAGACTACTTGCGTTCTTTCGACTACCTTATGGTCGCTTTAGAAGAGAAGAACTTCTTCTTCATATTACTCTTCTTTAACTTTGCAGTCCATGAAGTGTAAACGATGATGATAGGTTTATCCTGGTTTATCCTATTTGCCTTTTACCAATACTTTGGTTAATTCATGAAATGTGATCAACTTATCAAATAAGATCAGAGTATTTCACGAATCTTTTGAATGAGCTGGAGGAGAATTTAAATGGAGGTCAATGCTAAGATCACTTGCAGGCCTACGTTTAATCGATCCAGTTTTCAACTAGATTGATAAAAACAAGGACAGTGATACTTTGACATCAGCTCCTTCACTTGTTCTCGAGTTTTAAAACAACTCCTTAGTGGTCTCGAATCAAACGATTCGAAACTGCTCCTCAAAACAAGCTTTTGAAGTGGAGGTTTGTTTTAGAAGCTTCAGACATACTCCTATGTCGCTTCTTTAGCTCGTTCAATCTTGATGCTTATATGAGGAAACGATCGTTAAGATTCCCATACCCTATAGGTGATTCGTTCTACTTTTGAGGCTCGTCCTTATATGAGGAAACGATCATTAATATTCCCATACCCTACGGGTGATTCGTTCCTCCTTTTAGACTCATCTCGGAAGTGCATCAGGCATAGGCTAGTTATTAAGAACATGATTCCGACTTTCGGAATTAAGGACAATCCTCAAGTTTCTAAGCCAGTCGATATTTTGATCCAGTTATTTTATAAGTCGAGGATAAATAGTAAAAAATGGATAATTATAGATATCTCAATATCTATTTTAAAGAGAAGACAAAAATACAGAGGACTAGTTAATGAATAATACTTATAATCTACGAAGGTTGGACTTTCTATCGTAAAAGTTCTCCCACTATTTTATTGAAACAATTACCCCTTCAATTGTTCGGGAAATCCAATTTCCTTGTAGGTCTTGACGTCCCAGCGGACATTAATTGCACCCACGACTCGTGGCCATACAACTAATTCCCTAGGTAGGCATACGTATTGCCAATTGTGTCTCTACACAACCTTCAAGCTATTTTGCCTCGATTTTCGCACCCATCTAGCACTGCTACATCATGAGTGGTACTACTCGTTAAGTCTAACCCAATCAATATCGATGAGCAACGGGCCCGATCATGAAATCCCCGTAACTGGTTATCGGTCGATTATACATGTCCCGACCAGTCCCCATCCTTGTCGAGTTTTAAATAAACAAGAATCGAGAGATTTCACGTATTGTCCCTTTCTTCGCCTCGGGTGCCAGACTCTGGATCACCTTAATCGATAAGTAGACAACATACGCTAGTCCCTATTGATGGAAGACTTGGATTTATATAAATACTTCATTTTATTTTAACCCAATATGACTTAATATTTAATTCAAGAGGGGATTTGCTGGTTTGAAAGTTTAAGGCAAACTCTCTCGAGATCTCACCGCTTCAATTATGAATTATCTTATTTACATTCTAATATTCTAGAGCGCATCACCATACAAGCCAAATAATAGAACCAATAAATAAATAAGACATAAATAAATAAACCTAGCATGCATTTCTAACACAATATGTTTTCGATCAGGAGCCACCTATGCTTGGGCCATCATTGAGCCAATAATGTTGGCCCAATTGGTCTATCTAATGGGTTCTTAATGGGCCTAGGCTATTACATTAATAACCAAGCATACTTGCCATCATTCTCCATTGGGCTTCCTTCTTGCATGTAATGGGCCTCCATCCTAAACTATTTAATGTAAAGCCCTAATCTATTACATTGGCACAAAAAGGCCCAAATAAAGGCTCGCAGGCCCAACAAAAATCCAAAGCAAAAATAAACCAATCACATCTAAGGTCAAGGCTCGGCTCGATCGAAAACCACGTAAACAATTAACGTTGAGCAAAGAAACAAGCAAACACATTTACTAGTTTCCTATCTTACTTTAATTATTTTAAACACCTTTAAAATATTTCTCTAGATTCTTACTTTAGTCTCTACTAATTATAGGTAATCTATATTCGGATAAAATAAACCATTTTATGCATAAAAACAGAATAAAAATTTTCAACTTTTGAAAATTGCAATTCGGCCCTCCAACTTTTGGAAATTGCGATTTGAAACACTGAAGTTTTGGAAATAACAATTTAACCCCAAAATTAAAACTGGGCAGAGGACAGAAAATTAAAATTTTATTTCCAGAAAAATTTTGAATTTGCAATTCAGCCCCTGCAGTTTTCGGTATTTACAAAATAGCCCCAAAACTTTTAGTAATTGCAAAATAGCCCCGAATTCAAAAATTTCCAGAAAGTTGCATTCTGTCCAGAAAACACACAGTTCGTAAAATCTCAATTTCAGTCCAGTTTTCCAAAAAAAATCCCTAATCGCAAAAACAGCCCTTTATTTTCGAAAAAATACAAAATTGGCCCAAAACGTTTTTATGCAATTTTACCCAAAATCAGATCTACCCATCAAGTAAGAATCAATAACACGAATATAACATGCAATACAATAAATCAATCAAATTATATTCAGACCTTTTCGTATGAGAGGAATGAATTAGGCTATGATACCACTGTTGGGTTATTGGTAACGTCAGAACGTTAAAAGCAGCGGAATTTAAAATTTTTTAAATAACCCAAACAAGCAATCTTTATTCATCTAGTCATACGAAAAGGATTTTTACATAAATCGAAACATCCATAGGGTGTTTAGCGATTTTACCTTACCACGGGAACGGTGGTGATTTTTCTCCGGTCTTCTTTCAGATCTGATGAATTTGGTTCGAGAGAAGCACCCTAAGCGTTGTGCCTCTAGCGGTATCCACACCAACTGGATTGAAGCAACTCTCTTGAATCCTCAGGCTCAGAACTAGGATCCAAAAGTTATCATGCAAGGAAGAAAGAAGAAAAGACCAGATCTAGATCCAGATCCAGATCTGGAAGACGAGAAGGGGGCGGCCACTCCAGATGGAGAAGGGGGCGGCGGCCACTCCTCTTGGAGAGAGGGGGCACGAAATTTTGTGTATTGGGGCCTAGGTTTTTCAAGTGTGTTGAAGAGTTATGAAGAGTTGTCTATTTATAAGAGAAGAATCCTTCTCTTAATAGATATCTCTTCAAAATATTTTCCTTATCTTATAAGGAAACAAGATATACACATATATCTTCTTAGATCCTCCTTGTCATACAAGAAAACAAACTCTCCCATCCTTATCTTGTTAGGAAAGTAGAATCCCACTCTATCTTTATTTCCTTAACTAACTAGGTCTCCTTTAATCAATTAAACTCTTTAATTAATTAGACTCTTTAATTAATTAAACTCTTTTAACTAATTCGGCCCATTTAATTAATTAATCCAATTAATTAATTAATCCTTCTCCATTAATTAATTAGACTACTTCTATTTAATATTTTTCTCCTTTAAGAATTAACACTTTAATTCTCCAGTTTTGATTTAACTCTTTAAATCAAACTTTCCTTATATGATTTGTTGCAGTCCAATTGTATTGTGTGTGACCCTCTAGGTTCACCATCAATTGGCCGCGGGCCGACGACTTTCGTGATTTAATTTATAATCTTATTAATTGCTCCGATTAATTGAACCCCTTCAATTAACCACTCAACAATTAATCTCCTTATTAATTCATGAGTACCCACACCTCATGGTCGATGTCTAGCCACAAGCCCATGAGGCCCAACTTCAGGTGAATTGATCTCAGTGAACCTCACCTCTTATAAGTACCATGTACATACGGTCCTTCTATCGACTTAATTTCCCGATCGAGACCTAGGGTGTGTGAATTGATCGGCACCTCTAATTATCTCGATAACTATACTTTCTAATTCCGGATAATGATTCCAGTGTGACTGCTAAATTTGGAAACCCCTTTCCAAATCTGTCACCAACTGTGGCCACAGATTTCTCGGAATCTATTATCTAAGAACGTATAGGAAATTCCCTCAACACACTACGTTGAGTCGGTAGATCCCTTATTGGTACTAACCACTCGCGTACACAACTATACG
This sequence comes from Penstemon newberryi var. newberryi, assembly GCA_030819805.1. Taxonomy (NCBI): domain Eukaryota; kingdom Viridiplantae; phylum Streptophyta; class Magnoliopsida; order Lamiales; family Plantaginaceae; genus Penstemon; species Penstemon newberryi. The sequence goes on along the minus strand of JAUALY010000005.1, from coordinate 20,735,166 downwards.
CACCCAAATTAGGCACATTATGGTCACGCTACGTGACCTGTACCTAAATCTAAGTACGCACACCCATGCACCGAATTCGCCCTAGCACCTCAAGTCTAAGGACTAAATCGTATACTATTATAAGTTTGAGAAACATCCCATCGCCGATGTGCGTCATGCGCTTCCACAAAAGGTTTCTCTATTCGGGTCGTTCGATGCGTTCGATCCCCTATCGAACCACCTACTCATATGCACTAGCATCAAATGCCTTGCTCATGAAACGCTACAAATTCACTCCATGTGAATCATGCATATTTATACAAGTCTTTGCGATTTCTTCGATACCCCGTCTCGTTCGGAATCTATGACTTGGAACGTGTTTTAAGATCACGACCTTAGAGACTGTTTCATGATTGCACTCAATACCGAAGTGAATCGTCCCATAGTCCAATGTGATATTAGGGTTTCATCCAATCGCTTAAGTGATTCGAGAGAGATGAAGTTGGCCATTGTTTGATTTACATACTATAAACAAACGAGCGTATTAATTCATTTATACTAGAGAAAGATTACGATAGTCCTAATACAAGCTAAATATATTGGCTTGCAGGGCACTATCCTATCACTTATGTTAAAGGACTCAAGTACAATCTGCTGAGCATAAGTCAATTTTGTGACAAGGGATTCTCTATTATCTTCTCATCTGATAAGTGCTACGTAGAGCAAGTTGGAACCAAGAAAGTGATACTATCTGGAAGAAGACAAGGGAATATCTATGTAGTAGACTGGAATTCTGTGGACAGGAATTCTAATGTTTGTTTGGTGGTTTCTACACCAAGTGAAATCATTTGGCTTTGGTAGAAGGAATTCCAAAGACAGTCATGAGCAAATATAAGCTCTGTGACGCCTGTCAGAAGGGTAAACAAGTGAAGTCCACTTTCAAAAGCAAGAAGCACCAATCTTCAATCAGAATTTTGGAGCTACTTCATATGGATTTGTTTGGCCCTATTGATCCAATCAGCAATGGTGGAAAGAAGTACTGCCTAGCTGTTGTGGATGATTTTTCAAGATACACTTGGGTGATTTTCATGAAAAAGAAAAGTGAAACCAAGGAGCATCTTACCAATCTAATGGAACTGATCCAGAATGAGAAAAGCTTGAAGATTTTAAAGATCAGATCAGATAGAGGGACTGAACAAACTCTATTGTTGAAGAGTATTGTAACACCAGATGAATCAATTATGAATACTATGCTGCCAGAACACCTCAACAAAATGGAGTTGCTGAAAGGAGAAACATAACTCTAAAAGAAGCTACCAGGACTATGATAGCTGAAGCAAAACAGCCTCAAAGATTTTGGTCAGAAGCTACAAACACAGCCTGCTACACCCAGAACAGATGTATGATCAACAAAAGTCAAAACAAGACACCTTATGAAGTCTGGAACAACAGAAAGCCTAATATACACTATCTTAGGATTTTTGGTTGTAAATGTTATGTTTTGAATAATGGGAAAAATTACCTCACTGCATTTACAGAGAAGGCTGATGAAGCTGTTTTTGTAGGTTACTCTAGTGTTAGTAAAGCCTATAGAGCTTTTAACAAATGGAGTGAATACAGATTGAACAAGTCTAAAGCTGAAATCCAAGCCTGGAGAGAGTTTGCTGAAGAAGTATGTTGGGTTCTCAGTTGGCTGCAAACAACCTCAGTTGCAAAAGCTTTGGATTCAGACTTTATGCGTGACATATTACATGGTTTTGATAAAACCATTGTCAAGCAAGAGGCGACTGCTATCAAGGACTCATTGCCAAATAAGCCAGGTCCATCTGATGACCTCGTTAATAGAGCAGTCAAGATTGCTATTTACACTACTTTGGAGAAATGGGTGCAAAGATCACGTTATGAACAAGGAACAACTAGTGATATGCCCAGTCTGCCAAGTTTACAGCAAATTGCCTTTGGCTCAGAGATCAGTACATTTCAAGAACAGCTGAGTGTCCAACAGTCTACATCAACATTTGTTCCAGCTTTCTTGATTCTTCAGAAGAATATCGTGTCTGCTGATGGTGCTGATGTCATTCACATTGCTGACGAGCCAGCTGATGAAGAACCAAGGAAAGATCAGCATGCTGTGGAGATTAACCTTGATCCATCCAAACCACTGCTTGCTGCTGTTATAGAGAAGAGCCCTTTAGCCCTTGAGTGCAAGGCTAAAGAAGCTCAAGTTCTTCATGAAGCACTTGTACACCAGGAAGCTGCTGCTGCATCACCCTCAACCATTCCTACTGCTGATATTCATTCCTCACTCATGGAATCAATGCAGAACCCAATTGAAAATGCTATGAAGGAAATGGAAGAGAAAAACAAGCTGATGCTAAAGCAAGTAGAGGAGGCTACTGCCAAGATTGTGCGGGATGCCATTGACAACTTTCCTCTCCCAGCTGATAATTCATTGCAATTGACTCGAAGCATCCTGAGCATGAATCAATATATTGAAGATGTAAAGGCGGATGTGAATCACTTACATGCTACTCTTCAAAGAAATGAGTCAGATTGGTCAAGGATGTGAATCACTTACATGATACAGTAAAGACTGATGCAAGAGTTCTCTGATGCTGCTGTTAAAGTTCATGATGAAATATCAACACTTCAGCTGAATGTTGATTACATGAATGACCAAGCTGGTGCAATGAAAGCTACTCAACAACATCACTCTGCTCAACTCCAAGTGGTGGATCAAAACATCAGGAAGTTGTGTGCTGCTGTCAACATCTCTCCTGATCAACTCAACCCTGCTGATGATGACAAAAAATGGGAAGAGGGGTCAGCTAAAAAGAGTGTTGCCACTGCAACTGTTCAAGTACCGGAGCAAAGATCTGCTGCTGAAAAGCCTGCTGAAGATGAAGTACTTGAAGAGAAAGCTGAAGATGATGAAGAAGCTGTTGAAGAAGAGCCCAAGGACGTAGCAAAATCTGACAAAGAGATTGATGCTTCCAAGGACACTCCTGAAGAACAGCTTGATCCATTCAGGAAAACAAGGAAGATGGAGGAGATCAGAAGAAGAGTTGAAGCTGCCAATAGAAACCTGACTCCTGCTGATGTGTTTTCCAGTGGAGAAGATGAGGAAGATGAAGTTGAAGAAGGAGAAGAAGAAGAAGAGGAAGATGACGAAGAAGCCGAAGACTAGTCTAGGTCTCTTAATTCAAAAATTTGTATATCAGCTTACTTTGTTGTAAATTTTACTTTAAGTCCATCTTTGTAAACTTGTACTGTAACATTCAAAGAAAATCTATAAAAGTTCAAGTTTCCAACATATTATTTCTATCTAAGAAATTTTTGAGGACATAACTTTAGTTTAGGTACAGGTACTTAGCTGAAGTTTTGTCATCATCAAAAAGGGGGAAATTGTTGGATGAAGATGAAGACTTAGAAGTGAAGGGAGATTTTGATGATTTCCAAAAGTCATCAGCTAAGTATTGGAAGCTTAGTTCAAATCTCTATAATTTTTTGACCAAGGATGAAGACATATCAGAAGGGTCAAATTTATGGTCCAGAAGACTACTGATCTGTTCCTGCATTCGGAATCAGACTGGTGGATTTTCAGCAGACTCAAATCAGATGAGTTCGATTTGGATCAACAGAGTGTTCATCAGACGAGTGGATTCGATCAGCAGAGTGGAAGTGATCAGAAGTTATTGTAACGGTAATAAATGCACTCAAAATTAGAAACCCATTTTATTTCTTCCTTCAATTGATTAGACCCTTCTAATTAATTTTAACTAAATTAATTTAACACTTAAATTAAGAGAGTCCTTTAATTAATTAATCCCCATTAATTAATTACTACTTCTTGTCAAATCCAAGTTGACTTTAATAGATCGAACTAAGTTGCATCTTGTGCTTTTATCTCATCAAGCCACCCACTCATATGCATTGATATCTACCATATCGATGTCCATGGAACTATCCATCCCCATGCAAGAGAGAATGCATACTCGTGCAAGTCTTATCGAATACAATGATGCCCTATCTCAATAGTATTCTACGACTTGGAAAGCTTTTAAGATCTTAAACCATAGTAGAACATATCCCATAGAGGGATGCACCATGTTCCATAGTTTCAACGATCTAAGGGCTTCATAAATTGCTTAAATGTATTACAATAAATGAAGAATTGCCAATGCGAACTTTTATTGATCATGAATAAGATTGATTACAAGAGTATTTACAAGACAACCGATTGGCTTGCAGGACACTACTCTAACAATCTCCCACTTGCACTAAAGTCAATCGTTCATAATTTTAAGGCCGATCTTAAGTCGATGTCCTTCAAAAGCCTTGATTGGCAATGGTTTAGTCAGCGGGCCCGCCACATTTTCTTCCGAGTCAACGCGCGCCACTCTCACGTCTCCTCTATCAATGATATCTCATATCAAATGATCTCGCCTCAATACATGCTTGGATCTTTGATGAGATCTTGGCTCCTTTTCTTGCGTAATGGCCCCGTTGTTATCACATAAGATAGTAATGGGTTCGACAATGCTAGAAATTACACCCAACTCTTGGATGAAGTTTCGCATCCAAACACCTTCCTTAGCAGCATCACACGCGGCTATAGATTCTGCTTCGGTTGTGGAATCGGCTACAGTTTCCTGTTTGGAACTCTTCCAACTCAGTGCACCTCCGTTCAAGCAAAATACAAAACTTAGACTTGGAGTCATCTACATCACACAGAAAAATAGAGTCAGTGTGACCCTATAGTTTTAATTCTCCATTACCGTAGACCAAGAACAAATCCTTAGTTCTTCTCAAGTACTTAAGGATTGTTTTTACGGCACTCCAGTGACTTTCACCTGGATTAGATTGAAAGCGGCTTGTAACACTGAGAGCCTGTGCCACATCCGGCCTAGTACATAGCATGGCATACATTATGCTCCCTATAGCGGACGCATAAGGTATCTTTGACATCCTTTCTCTTTCATCGTCAGTCTTGGGAGACATAGACTTGGAGAAATGGATTCCATGTCGCATTGGAAGAAACCCTTTCTTCGAATCATCAATACTAAACCTCTTTAGTATATTTTCTATGTACAACATTTGGGATATCCCTAGCAACCTTTTAGATCTATCTCTATAGATCCGTATTCCCAATACAAAGGATGCTTCTCCAAAATCTTTCATGGAGAATTTTGTAGATAACTTGTGCTTTAGTCTTCTCTAGTATTCCTAACTCATTCCCAATGAGAAGAATTGATTATGCTCTTTTTCGTACAATATTAGTAAGGAAAGTCGAGAAAAACAATAACTAAAATCGAGTGTATAAATGATGTGTATTGATATTTCAATCCAATTACAAATTACAAAGTAGGTCTATCCGAGCGTTACGGGATGCCGTACAACTAGTGAAACAGAAATAAAAGCAAACTAAACCTATTCCGAGCTCTATGTCCGAGCTGGAGCATTCCTAGGGAAATGTGCCGTTATTGATGTCATAAATGCGCCGGGTATATATAGGAACAGTGATGAGCTAGCTAGACCCTCCGCAGGGGATTATGTCTCAGCCAGCTGTCCAGGCCAGTGGGTCGGTCCCACAGTGATTCCAAGGAGAGAAGTAGATCGGAAAATAGGATCTTGTGCTAATAATCTGGCTTGATCGAAAGCTGGGTTCTGCAGGACGAAAATTAGCTTTCCTGGTCGGGGTTGAGGTCGATCTCTAGCTGAGGTATTTCCTAAATTGGCGTACACGAAATATCCCTCATCAATACTCCCCCACTTCTCGAGCGTAAGTGGAGCTGAAGCTCGGAGAAGTAAATACAGCATCAAGATAGAATTTGAATATGCCTCATTAAAAACCTTAATCGGAAAAACCCAGTGGGACAAAATCCGAGCTAGGGAAATAGAGCGAACATTTTCTCTCGAAGAGCCCTGGAAAGGCGAGATGCTTCAGACCATAGAAGGGCGGAGTTCTCGATCTGATTATTCTACTTCGATGACTTTATGATATCCGAAGTTCGGAGTAAAAGATAATAGAGACCAAATGTTGAGCGATCTTGCATCGGATACGCCTCATTAAAAACCTTACTCGGAAAAACCCAACGGGACAAAATCCGAGCAAGGGAAAAAGAGTGCATACCTCGGGAGACGATGACGTTAATCTACCATTTATCGAGCTAAAAGATCACGTTTCAAAACTTTGAGGACTGGAAATGCCATTAATGGAAAGATAACTTTTGAATTCACTGAGTGGAAGCTTAACCGTCGCGGTTACTCGGGATTTAATTTGCAATTTACCCTTTTAACCTTTGTATATATGCGTTGACCTGATGAGACGAGTACCGCTTCACAGATTACTGCAGATCGGAGTCCTCACATCGATAAAGACTTTTCTTCTTCATCGATCATCACAATAATCCCTTTTCAGAATGTCTAACATCGAAAACACAGAGAACCAGATAATAATTCCTCCGAGATCAGAGTCCGACCTAGGATCCATGAGCAATCTCATAAATACGTACGAACCGACAGGAGACTCCCCCGATGAAGTAAATAAAGTTGTCGATCAGGCTATACAGGTCTTGAGGTCGGATACGGGCGAGGGAACTTCTGGTCAACAAAATGCTGAGCTCGAAGGGGACGGAGAACAAAACGCGGAGCCTGATGCCGAGCGCGAAGGAGAGGGGGAACAAAATGCAGACTCTGGTAGCGAAGAAGGTTCGGCCGAAGTGCTGGGAGAGCACGAGATAATGAGATATACGATCGGAAATAACGTCTCTGTGAGAATCCTCGATCTTAGCGCTATCTCGAAGAAGTCTAATACCATGGGGCGGCTTCAGAAAACCGAGAAGCGGGTCGACGAGATTGTCTGTGCATACGACCCGGTCGAGAGCAGGGCAGAACTTGAGGCAGAGATAGGGAAATTTCTCCCAGAGGGTTACTCGTTGGTTCTTCAAAATCAGCAACTCCCCGGCCTCCAACGTTGGGTTCGTGTATTTCTCCCAACGTCCGAACCATTCGGTTTTATCCATGACCGTCTCTAGCAACTCCCTGGATTGGAAGAAGCGATTCTTCTTCGTTAAGGGACCGGATGAGCCGGTTTCCGAGGGGAGCTCGGAGAAGATCCCGCACCGATGGAAAGGTCGGCGTGATTGGGTCTACGGCAAACGCGAGCTCATGGGCCAAGTTAAGCAGGGTATCCGTGACTATGTAGTTGCCGCGATGCATTCCGACCTTTATCAGTCGGCTTTTCTTATTTTGGAGCCCGTTCTTCGAAAAGCGGAGCTTAGCAAGGCGACGTTCGCTCTCGCGGACGCTGTCGATCCCCGATCCTTGAGTAAGAAGAATTTTTATTTCTTATATTTTTACCATGTTATCCCAAAACTTCGTTCCTAATGTCATTCTTCCCTTCTTCAGGTGATATGGTAGAGAAATACCGAGCTTCCATAGTTGGTAGAATTGTGGCTTCTACCTCGAAGAAGACACCGGGCCAACCGAGGAGGCAAATTAAACCTCATCAGGCACGGACTACCCAAACTACGGTCCCTCCTCGGGGCGACCCTCCTCAAGCTGCCCGAACTATGGTACCTCCTCGGGGCGACCCTCCTCAAGCTGCCCGACCAGAAGCGAATGAAGAGCCCGAAGATGCCGAGCCGCTGCAAATGGTTCGCCCCTTAAACCAAGTTGGCCCTTCCACGTCCTCGGGATTGGGATACAGTTTGTTTACTATGAGGAAGTTGAGGGGGGAAGAGATCCGTAATAGGCGAGCCAGGGAAAGCGATGAGGCCCCCGAAGTGAAGAGGAGGAAAGACTTATGGGGACGAAACAATAGACCTCTCATTTGTCGCGCAGGTCGAGACAAGCCCGATATGGTGGACTTTATCGAGGATCAACTTAAGGGTCCCAGAGCGGAAGGTTATCCCGAGGGTGGATCTATTAAGAGCGATCGCAGCCCGAATTGAGAGAATGTTCATGACAAATCAATCAAAGTCTTCATGGCGGGGCGCTTCGCCGAGGATCAGGAGGAGCTTTTGGCTCACGACGACCTAGATATCCTTGGCCGGTTTGCTCGAGCATACCAGGCGGTACAACACTTTTACTGTAATAATACCCTTAGTCTTTTATACAGCATACTTACTGTTTCTTGCTATCCCTTAACAGGTCGGGGATTGCTTCCTTACTGAGCTGAATCGTACCTCACTCTTGGACGATGAGTCTGATCGAGTTCATGCGGCCTACCAAAATTCTCTCTTCGAAGAAGCCAAACTCCGAAATCAACTCGCCGCGGTCCAGAAAGAATTAGATGATTCTAAAGCTAAGTATACTTCGGCTGTCGAGGAGAGCTTGGTGAAAGTGGTTGAGGAGAAGAGCCTGCTCGATGTTGGTTTTTACCCAATCGGATCATGAACAATTCGATCCAATTGAATAAAACAGGATCGAACTTATTCGAACCAGTTGCGGAATTCGGTGCGTTTTATGTTTTCAATATATTTCAAAAATATTTTACATAAAACATGAGGATCACATAACAAATATTATTTTAATTTATGCAAAAGAGAGAGAAAGCAAATCATACCGAAAGCTTCCTGTCCTTCGTCTTTTCGGTTGAACTTTGGTGTTAGGATGAGATCAACAAACTTTCTTGATCTTTTTAACCCTTGATCTTCAACCCCGTTTCTGTTGGTCCCAAGTGGTAGATGAGGTTTAGAGGGGGGGGGGGGGGGGTGAATAAACCTCTTTAAAATTTTGCCTTTTAAAATCTTCTAACTTTTCTGTCAGCAGACTAAGCTGATCAAGAATTGTAAGCAGACTAAGCTGATCTCGCACAAAGCTTTGAACAGCAGAGTTGACCACTCTTCTGATTTCACTCAGCTGATTTTATCAAAATCAGAGTTTTAAAATAACTAACTTGCAACGGATTTATCAAGTGTTTTTCACAAGTAGTTTTTCCTTAACTTTGAAATAGTTTTGTCCCCAGTTTTAACAATCTCCTTTTAAAACTTTTCAAATAGTTAACCTTTTAGTGTTTTCAGTATGCTGTTTTAATATGCAGAAAATAATCCAAGTTAAAAACACAAAGGATTTTTATAGTGGTTATATGGATTTAAATCCTTTAGTCCACTCTTCCAAGTCACTTAGATCTTGGGTTATACTATAGTCACAAAGATTACAGTACACTCTGCTTGCGCCAAACAACAAATGAACTGGCCACAAGTTCGTAGTAGGAAATCACAAAGAAATTCCTAACCTCTGAAGTAATATCGCTCACAAAGATTGATATCTACTTCTCACAACACAATCCTAACAAAATCACTCAGATTTTACAAGTATTTTATGTTTTCTCTCTATTTTGCTTCGTCAACAAATGACTCGGCTGATGAGTGCTTTGTTCTTGAGTTTGAGACTTAGAAGAATTCTGCTTCAGATTTTTGCTCTCAAAGTGTGTTGTCTCTGTGTTGTTCTTCTTCTTCAACTCACGAACTAAGCTATTTATACTAAGGATTTGAAAATCTGCCCGTTGAGAGATCGCCAGTTGTCAAATCCTCGAGTACTGGTCCTTTTTCTGCAGAACGGCTGTTGCGACTGAACACTGTACACTCTGCTGTACTTTCTGTCGCTTCGCATTAAATGCGCATTAAATGCACCAAGCTGATACGAGGTTTCTCTTCAATCATTTGTCATAAATACCCTTCCTCTTCAGCATTTATTACACCAAGTGCATTTATTACCGTTGCACTAACTTCTGATCCACTTCCACTCTGTTGATCGAAGTCACTCGTCTGATGTTTACTCGGCTGATCCCAAACTTGAACTAATCTGATTTGAGTCTGCTGATAGTCCACCAGTCTGATTCCTTCTTCAGCAACAGATCAGTAGTCTTCTGGACCATATTTGACTCGTCTGAAATACTTCTTCCTTGGTCAAATATTTTCTAAGGTTTGTACTAAGCTTCCACTTAGCTGATGACTTTGGAAATCATCAAAACCTCCCTTCACTTCAAAGTCTTCATCTTCATCCAACAGTTTCTCCTTCTACTAGTGGGTGGGCACTAACCTTTTAAGTTTGGATAACTAAACTCTAGAAATTGGAAGAACAAATTTCTCCTAATTTCTAAGGTGATGGACGATTTTTGTGTAGAGAAAAAGAGAGAGAGATTTTCTTGCTTTTGTTACAAAATTGTATCTCTGCAAAAACTCATATAATTTAGAAAAGAGATATCTTATATATATAGATATGTCATACATATCCCCTTTCCTTATCTTTCTCAACTACTTTCTCCTAACTCAAATAGGATTCCATCTCCTTCCTTCTAAGTAATTGCATTATTTGTATATATCTTATATTATGAGTATATCATATATAATCATAAAATGCATTTTCCTATTAAGGAAATTCCTACACAAATTTTTAATTCAATAATTAAATTTGATTTAATCTATTGTCATATTTTTAATTGATTAATTCACAATTCATCAATTAAATATTACAATTAATTCATTATGTATATTTTAGAAAAAATAATTTCCCAAAATATATCGAGAGTTTAATCATTCTTATTATAGGTTCAATCGTAGAATAATAGGAGCCGGAATTGGGACCTATGGACATGTAATTTCAAGCTCCAATAAATTAAATAATTAATTAAACTCATTAATTAATATATTCAATTTATTAATTCCAAGTGACTCCACTAAAGACTTGGAATTGCACTCTTGTCCTTACATTATATTTTACTCGAAAGATCATAGTGTCCATTGATATAATCATTACATATGATTTAACCCTCCAAGAATTGATTCATAATTAAAGCTAGGCGAAATTACCGTTTTGCCCCTATAATTATTTCTTAATCCTTAAGTTCCATTAATTCACTAGTGAACAGTTTGGTTTATAAATATTTTCACAAACCAGAGTACTCGAACTGTTCAGTTCCAGAATTAACACTTAAGGGAATCAATTAACTCAGCTTTCCGCAGAAAGAGTTGGATTCCATATCTGTAGTGCACATTCCCAGCCATTTATCTCAACGGACCTCCAAGACATAAGTGTGTGACATGATTAACAAACAAGTCACTACCCATGAGTCAAAAGGACTCGCTGACACAAACAGGAGTTTATGTCTACTCAGGATTCAGATTAATTCATATATGATCATCGTGTGACATGTATTGAAATCTAAAGTTAACGGTATCTTATAATAGATTTCAATTCATGTCTGGTCCAGTCCTATGTAAATCATATTACATAAAGCACCTCCACCTTTAATGTCACAACATCAATGATCCGGATCGAGATCATTGAATTCTTAATTTTCAGTGGACCGTACTAGTAGTAATTAGTTAAAGATCCCAACTTTAACTTACTACGGACTATTTAGTCTATTGTTTATAACTTTAATCCTCTTGTACATCCTTATATATACAAAAGTCATATTTAATAAATAGACATGGAATTTTCTGATAATTATATTATACTAGATAAAATGCATAATCGAATCGAATATATGAAATTCAAAAAACCAAACAATTTATTTATTTTCAATTAATAATGTTCATCAAACGCTTTATGAGCACTATTCCTAACAATCTCCCACTTGCTCTTAAAGCAAATGAGACATGTCCCTCAAACCTATTCCTTCCAAGTGTGCCTCAAATGACTTTATTGGCAGTGTCTTGGTAAACAGATCCGCAAGGTTATGTTCAGAAGCTATCTTCATAACCGCTACATCCCCTCGACCTACGATATCCCTTATCAGATGATATTTTCTTTCAATATGCTTGCTCCTCTTGTGACTCCTTGGTTCCTTTGAATTAGCAACTGCCCCACTGTTGTCGCAAAACAGTGTAAGTGGCTGATCCATATATGGAACTACTTCCAGATCGGTGTAGAACTTTCTGAGCCAGACAGCCTCTTTAGCCGCTTCGCAAGCTGCTATGTATTCGGCTTCCATGGTTGAATCTGCAGTGCGATTGTTTTACACTTCTCCAAACTACTGCAGCACCACCAAGAGTGAATATTGACCCCGATATCGACCTTCGATGATCTTTGTCTGATTGAAAATCAGAATCAGTATATCCTATAGGGCTCAGGTCACCACCTGAATACACAAGCATATAGTTTCTCGTTCTCCTTAGATACTTGAGAATATGCTTTACTGCGATCCAGTGATCCAATCCAGGGTTGGATTGAAAACGACTGACTCTGCCTACTTTGTAGCAGATATCAGGTCTAGTACACAACATTGCATACATAAGACTTCCTACTGCTGAAGCATAGGGAATCCGTCTCATATCCTCTTCTTCCTGAGGTGTCTTAAGACATTGCTCTTTAGAGAGAACAATTCCATGTCGGGTCGGTAATTGACCTTTCTTGGAATTCTGCATCGAAAAACGAGCTAACACCTTATCAATATAAGATGCTTGAGACAGAGCCAATAGCTTGTTCTTACGATCCCTTATGATTTGGATGCCAAGAACATAACTTGCTTCACCCAAATCTTTCATTTGGAACTGCTCGGATAGCCATCTCTTTATGTTAGATAATATCCCTACATCATTCCCAATGAGTAGAATATCATCTACATAAAGTACCAAGAAGACCACCTTCTTATCCTTGACGTATTTGTATACACAAGGTTCATCAATATTTTGTTCAAACCCATAGGTTTTGATTGTTTCATCAAACCTTAGATTCCAGGACCTAGAAGCTTGCTTGAGCCCATAAATGGACTTAAGAAGCTTACAGACTTTCTGCTCTTGTCCTTGAACAACGAATCCCTCTGGTTGCATCATGTAGATGCTCTCCTCAAGATAGCCATTCAGAAAAGCTGTCTTGACATCCATTTGCCATATCTCATAATCGAGGCTGGCAGCAATGGATAAGAGAATGCGTATGGATTTAATCATAGCTACTGGTGAGAAATTTTCTTCATAATCAACTCCCTCTTTTTGGGTATAACCCTTTGCCACTAGCCTGGCTTTGAAAGTCTGGACTTTCCCATCAATACCTCTCTTCTTCTTATAGATCCATTTGCACCCAATGGGCCTGACTTGTTCAGGTGGATCTACAAGTTCCCAGACAGAGTTAGAGTTCATAGACTCCATCTCTTGGTTCATGGCTTCTTGCCATTTTTCCTTATCAGAATCTTCCATTGCATGCTTGTATGACAATGGATCATTTTGGTTAGTGTCAGACACTAGAAGGCTCTCATCCCTGTAGCGAGCGGGTAATCTTATTACTCTCCCACTACTTCGAGGTACCAACGGAATCTGATTAGGAACTGTGGTCTTTTGACTTGGTCGTTCATCAGTGGTTGACTGCGGTCTATCAATTACGTCAGCTTGGAGTTCTTCTAATATTATTTTACTTCGAGGTTTAAAGTTTGTCATATAAGTGTGCTCAAGAAAAGTGGCATCTGTCGATACAAATCCTTTCTTATCTTGAGTACTATAGAACAAACCACCTCTAGTGCCTTCAGCATATCCGACGAACAGACACACTTCTGTTCGCGCATCTAACTTTCCAAAATCACTCCTCAGCACGTGTGCAGGACATCCCCATATGCGAAAATGTTGTAAACTAGGTTTACGCCCTTTCCACAACTCTAAGGGTGTCTTTTGGATGGATTTGGAAGGTACTACATTCAAAATGTAGTTTGCGGTTCTTAGTGCATATCCCCAGAAAGATTTTGCCAATGAGGAGTAACTCATCATAGATCTAACCATTCCTAATAACGTTCTGTTCCGCCTTTCCGCAACACCATTTTGTTGGGGTGTTCCAGGTGATGTGAGTTGGGTTTCAATTCCACGCTCCACCAAGTAATCCTTGAATTCATAACTCAAGTATTCTCCTCCTCGATCAGATCTAAGAGTTTTAAGTGATTTACCTAACTGCTTTTCAGCTGCTAAGAATTCTTTAAACTTATCAAAAGTTTCAGATTTTCTTTGCATTAGGTATAAATAACCATATCGTGAATAATCATCAATAAAAGTGACGAAGTATTCATAACCTCCTCGAGCTTCCACATTTAAGGGACCACAAAGGTCACTGTGTACCAACTCAAGAGGTTCTTTGGCTCTTAGGCCCTTTGCAGAGAAAGGTCTTCTAGTCATCTTTCCCTCAATGCAGGATTCACAAACAGGAAGAGAGCCAACTTTTAACTCTCTTAAAGGACCTTCCTTTACAAGCCTGTTTATCCTTTCGAGGTTAATATGTCCTAACCTTAGATGCCAAAGATATGTGTCATCACTTTCGGATATTTTAGAACGTTTGTTAGACCTAGGATTTGCTACCTTAAATAATTCAGAATTATTTATTAATCGTTCGTCAGGCCTTAATACGTACAGTCCATTTTCAACACTTACATTGCATATAAATAATCCATTTCTAGAAATAACTATCTTATTATTAGAAAATGTAATATTAAATTTTTGTTCATGCAATATAGAAAGAGAAATCAAATTTCTCGAAAAACCAGGAATAAAATAAACATTGTTCAAAACAAGAAATTTACTCCTAAAATCTAAACGGACTGTTCCTATGGCCTTTGCTGAAACGAACGCCCCATTTCCAACTCTCATTGTCACTTCCCCCTTCAGCAAGCTCCTTCAAAGAACTAAGCATCTGAATAGAAGAACAAATATGGTTAGTGGCTCCTGAATCAATTATCCAGGTTGAATAATCATCAACCACTAAGCAAGTTTCTAAAACTAGTAAATCGAATTTACCTTTCTTTTGCTCTTTCTTTTTGGCGAGATACTTTTTACAGTTTCTCTTCCAATGCCCATCTATCCCACAATGAAAACATTTTCCTTTGGGTTCTTTCTTCTTTGAATTGTTCTTGCCTTTGCCTTTGAATCGCTTCTTGGCTTTGGGCTCAGATTCAGACCCACCATTTGCCTTCTTCTTGTTCTTGTTCTTAACAGCAGAGGAAGACTGACCTTGCTCGGTAACATTTACCTCTCGCTCTTGAGACCTTATCTTGGATATGGCCTCAAAAGTTTGTAACTCGTTCAATAACTGAGTCATGTTATACTCCAACTTGTTCATTATATAGTTGGTAGTAAACGGAGCAAAGTCAGGCGTTAGTGACCCAAGTATGATGCTAACTTGAGTTTTATCATCTATGGTGGCCCTATGTATTTCTGCCTCATGCACAGTGTTGATCATGTCCAGCACATGATCTCTTACTGGAGCACCTTTCTTCATCCCTGCGTTCATGAATCTACGAGTAGCTTCATGTCGGCTTTGATCAGAAGGTTGCCCAAACATTGCTTGCAGTGATTCCCATATCTCATATGAAAATTCCATGTTTTCATGTTTCTGCCTGAGAACATCACTCATGGATGCAAGCATGTAGCATTTCACTTTGTTGTTGGTTTGAATCCAACTATCATATTTTTCTCGTACAGTACGAGTGGCAGTGACAGGGGGTTCTGGAGGACATTCCTCTGTGAGAACGAACTTTTGGTTCTCACAAACCATCATAATATTCATATTAGATTTCCATTTTGCATAATTGTCCCCAATCAATTTTTCGTTTGATAGTAAAGCAATAATTGGGTTTGAAGAAGACATGATTGCTGAAAATAAATAAATTTAAAGTTTCAATCATACATTCAACATAATTATCATAATTCGGAATAGTAAACGTGATGCATGAATGCAACTCTAAAGAAAAACACATAAAACATTTTACTAATCCGCGATAAAATAATGTAGCTATTAATATGATGCCGTAGGGTCGATCACATTAATACTAAATTAAGTTCGAGACAATCTCAAATTAATGAATGAACTAAAATATCTCATATTTATCTTTCATTATTAATTACCGCTATTTTTAGTCAATATGTATTTAACTAATTTTAAATACACATTTATGAGTGTAACCTATTATTTAAGACTTCATGACTTAACTTAGACTTGCCTCCGTAGGGATGATCAAGCTAAAATACATCAATTAGTCCTATCTCAAGGAAGTTTAATCTTGTTATTGACATAAGTTAGACACCTTCCGTAGGGAGGATGCAAACTAGGCATCTCGAGACGCTACCCATATCTCACTATATTAAACTAAGAATAGAGACTGTAGGATATATCCATATATGTCCTTCTCCCACTCAATATTTATAAAACATGTGTTTTATTTTTAAATAAACATCTTATGTTTAATTAATCTACATTAACTTCGCTAGGTTTCTAATCTCTTATCTAATTAAGGATTAAAATTAGAATCCAATCTTATTTGGACCTAGATTGTTACGTAGATCATTTAATCCAATCTAATTGGGTAATAGGTAATTTTAGACATTCTAAATTTGAAGTGGGTCAAATTAATATTTAACCAATCTAATTGGGTCAAAGTTTAATTAGATATTCTAATATACAAAAAGTCATAACTTTTAGCTGAACTTGCTATTATTAATTTTTCCTAACTCAACTTATCACCTAAATAAATAATTGCTTATTTAACTATTAAATCATACAATTATTTAGGTTATCTTAGTTTTCTAAAAACTAATAAAATTACATACACAAAACATATATATCACATATATCTATATGTATGCATGCATAAATAAAATTGTGGGTAATATGAATGACAAGATATTTGCATGCACATATTATCGACATAATATAAACAAGCAAATAGGAGCGGGTCGGGTGTCCTGGGTTACAAAAATAATAAAAACTATTTCTATTACATAACAAGCTTCCAATACGAATCTTCATCTTCATGTACTTTGGGAAAAAATCTCCACCAATCCCAAAACAATTTTGGTACTTTCCTAACAATTCAAAATTGTAATTATACCAAATCGAGATTCAAATCAAATTTTGTTCTCTTAATTAATTATGTGGGTCAGACCCACAAATTAAAGTATTTGGGTTGGGCTGTGAGATTCCCTAGGCCCAAAACCCAAAATTGGCAAAGCCCAATTTTGGGCAGTGCCGTGAGACAAGTCTCACGGCCACTTGGTGTCCACCAAAGGGTTTGGCTGTGAGACTTGTCTCACGGCCGGCCCTAAGGTGTAAAAAAAAAATTTTTTTTTTTTTTTTTTTTTTTTTTTTTTTTTTTTTTTTTTGTTTTTACAGAAAAAGTGCCAGTTGCCCAAAGGTTGATCGTTGCTATTGTTCTCCTCTTTCTTTTCCAATCGGCGTGCTTTTCAAGATTATTGTAATTCTTTGTATTAATCTAATTATTACAAAAAATCCTATGCCATCAAATTTTGGCGTACAACATAATTCTAATAAAATTAAAACTATGCCTCATATGGGAGGCCCCAAGAACACCATAATTCGACCGCTCCAATAATTTAATAAAAATCAAATCATCATCCACAGTTATAAAACAAACAATCAAATTATGCAATTACCCACAATCAATTAAAATAATATCGTTATGGACCGCTCTGATACCAATTGTTGGTTTTTACCCAATCCGATCATGAACAATTCGATCCAATTGAATAAAACAGGATCGAACTTATTCGAACCAGTTGCGGAATTCGGTGGGTTTTATGTTTTCAATATATTTCAAAAATATTTTACATAAAACATGAGGATCACATAAAAAATATTATTTTAATTTATGCAAAAGAGAGAGAAAGCAAATCATACCGAAAGCTTCCTGTCCTTCGTCTTTTCGGTTGAACTTTGGTGTTAGGATGAGATCAACAAACTTTCTTGATCTTTTTAACCCTTGATCTTCAACCCCGTTTCTCCTTCTACTAGTGGGTGGGCACTAACCTTTTAAGTTTGGATAACTAAACTCTAGAAATTGGAAGAACAAATTTCTCCTAATTTCTAAGGTGATGGACGATTTTTGTGCAGAGAAAAAGAGAGAGAGATTTTCTTGCTTTTGTTACAAAATTGTATCTCTGCAAAAACTCATATAATTTAGAAAAGAGATATCTTATATATATAGATATGTCATACATATCCTCTTTCCTTATCTTTCTCAACTACTTTCTCCTAACTCAAATAGGATTCCATCTCCTTCCTTCTAAGTAATTGCATTATTTGTATATATCTTATATTATGAGTATATCATATAAAATCATAAAATGCATTTTCCTATTAAGGAAATTCCTACACAAATTTAATTCAATAATTAAATTTGATTTAATCTATTTTCATATTTTTAATTGATTAATTCACAATTCATCAATTAAATATTACAATTAATTCATTATGTATATTTTAATTTCCCAAAATATATCGAGAGTTTAATCATTCTTATTATAGGTTCAATCGTAGAATAATAGGAGCCGGAATTGGGACCTATGGACATGTAATTTCAAGCTCCAATAAATTAAATAATTAATTAAACTCATTAATTAATATATTCAATTTATTAATTCCAAGTGACTCCACTAAAGACTTGGAATTGCACTCTTGTCCTTACATTATATTTTACTCGAAAGATCAGAGTGTCCATTGATATAATCATTACATATGATTTAACCCTCCAAGAATTGATTCATAATTAAAGCTAGGCGAAATTACCGTTTTGCCCCTATAATTATTTCTTAATCCTTAAGTTCCATTATTTCACTAGTGAACAGTTTGGTTCATAAATATTTTCACAAACCAGAGTACTCGAACTGTTCAGTTCCAGAATTAACACTTAAGGGAATCAATTAACTCAGCTTTCCGCAGAAAGAGTTGGATTCCATATCTGTAGTGCACATTCCCAGCCATTTATCTCAACGGACCTCCAAGACATAAGTGTGTGACATGATTAACAAACAAGTCACTACCCATGAGTCAAAAGGACTCGCTGACACAAACAGGAGTTTATGTCTACTCAGGATTCAGATTAATTCATATATGATCATCGTGTGACATGTATTGAAATCTAAAGTTAACGGTATCTTATAATAGATTTCAATTCATGTCTGGTCCAGTCCTATGTAAATCATATTACATAAAGCACCTCCACCTTTAATGTCACAACATCAATGATCCGGATCGAGATCATTGAATTCTTAATTTTCAGTGGACCGTACTAGTAGTAATTAGTTAAAGATCCCAACTTTAACTTACTACGGACTATTTAGTCTATTGTTTATAACTTTAATCCTCTTGTACATCCTTATATATACAAAAGTCATATTTAATAAATAGACATGGAATTTTTTGATAATTATATTATACTAGATAAAATGCATAATCGAATCGAATATATGAAATTCAAAAAACCAAACAATTTATTTATTTTCAATTAATAATGTTCATCAAACGCTTTATGAGCACTATTCCTAACACTCGAGGATAAGGTCAAGGGGCTCGAAGAGGAACTCGCACAGACCAAGGCTGATTCTGAATTGTCTTATCAGCGTGGTAAGGAGGAATCACGGCTGAGCTCGATAAGGGAGTTTCTGGAATCTCCCGCATTGGATGCCATTGCTCGAAAAAGGGTCGGTGAGATTCTTCAGACCACCTTCTACAAAGGGGTTCAACAGTTGATCACTACAGATGTCATCCCCGACAAGATGGATTAGTACGTGAAACATACGGACATTCTGAAGAACATGGACGGAGAAGAGTATCGAGCTTCATCCTCGATTTCCAAAGACTGGGAGACGCATGAGTTCGCCCTTTTTGTGGAAAAGTGATAACGACGTGAAAACGTCGTTATTATCTATCTCTTTAAGCCCGAAATATCTTGTTTTGATCCGAGGTTCTGTTTGTCTTTGCTTGTTTTCGTGTCTTTTGTGCTTTTGGTCCCTTTGTTCGACCTTTGTTCGTTTTTCGTGTTTTGTTCGTGTTTTAATTGAGTTTATCGGTGGTTTGCAGGATTCGACACCTTGAAGCAATTTCGGGAGTGTTTACTGCGTGGAGTGCAAGTCGCTTTCAACCGAGGGGAGGCCTAACGCAAAAGAAAGAGCAAGAATAGAGAATTTAGGCATCTGCCTAATCTCGCCGCCGCGAGATTATTCCTCGCCGCCGCGAGTTGGTGGCAGAGAGTTGTGCAAACTCTCTGCCTCAACCTCGCGGCCGCGAGCTTTGATCTCGCGGCTGCGAGGTCCTGCCCAACTGAAGGCTCGCGGCCGCGAGCTTAGGCCGCGAGACCTGCTCTGTTTTCTGCGCGGATTGGAGGGGCTTTTTGTACATATCCCCTTTTTCCCCACTTGTATTTCATGATCTTTTTGGGGACTTTTTGGTCTTGTTTTTTAGGTTAAGAGGGTCAAGAGGAGCTCACAATTCACATTCCCTCATACCTTGCCTCCCTTTTCCTCTCAAGCCTCCCTCAACTCTCTCTTTACTTTTTCTTTCTTTTTCTTGTATTTGAAGACTCCACCAAGGGGGTGAGTTAATCACCACCCTTGGGGAGTGATTAGGTGGTGATTAAAGGGAGGAGAATCCATCTCTCGATTTTATTCCGATTAGGTGATATCTTTCTATTTCCTAGTTGTCTATGATTAGGATATGAATGTTGTTATTTTCTACTTGGAACAAAGGTTGTGGATTTGAATTCTTTGGATTTATATATATTTATGTTATTGTTTGATTAAATGATGTCTTGATGATTAGTATGGTGCTTATATGTGTTCGTTAATCCGATTCCGTGCTTATCGTTCATCTTATGGTTTGACAACCTTTGAGATGAGATTTATTGATTCTTGATTGCTAGACATAGTGATTTTGAGGATTTGATTATGAATTTGGATTGTGATTCGATTTTAGGATAGACATATACCTATGTCGTTTCATATTCGTTTAAGGTTTGAGTTTAATGCATCGATTAGATTTTAATCCACTTAGACATAAATTGGATTAGTTTAACTCGATAGGTTTGTATGCAACTCGGAAGATACATACGAACGTCCTTGAATCCTTGAGTAGCAACACGAGCATAATATATTAATTGTCGAGTCATTGTTATCGTTTGATTAATTATGTTTTGATGTTGGGCTATGTTTGAATTGTTGGATTTATTGTTTTATCGCACTTTTGGCCAATGATTGTAGTAGATTATTGTTTAAGTACTTTGATTTGTCGTAATCATGTAATCGGACTTAATTCTACCTTGAATGCATCCTAGACATAGGACTTTGAAGGTTAGGCGAGTGACGATTTGTGGATTTCTACCTAGGATAGGCATATACCTAGTGTGGTCTGTGTTTGTATAATGAGTTCGTTCGTGAATGCATCAAATAACTTAGATTCTCTTTATTCGGGGATTTGGGTTAGTCTTAGGTCCCGGGTGACAGCGGTACGCCTTTGAGCCCTCTGAGAGCATCGAGTGACAACGATGTTTGTGATTGATCCGGAGATGGAGAGTTTGGGTAGATTGGTAGAGTTAAGTGAGACCGACAGGGAGACTTAACTAATTTAGAACTCACAAACAACAACTAAACCTAGGATTGTTTGCATAGCTAACCTAACAACCGCATGATTTATCTGCTTTAATTGATTGCTTATAAATCCTCCTTACCGCATAATTAACTCCCCAATTTACTTGCTTTCGTAGTTAGATTTACTTTACCGCTCGTAGTTAAATAAAATCACCCTTATCATATATTTTGGGTTCGATAATTTTGTGTCAAGCGTTCGTAACTGAAATAAGCCGTCGATTGATTCATTTATTCCCACCTTTTACCCATTCGTGGGGATTCGATACTCGGTATGTACTTACCGTTTTATATTACCTGTAACGACCGTATACTTGCGTAGTTTGCGTATTAGTATTTGGAACGCAACAAATTTTTGGCGCCGTTGCCGGGGAATGTGGTAACGTGTGGAGTAAATGACGATATTGATGGCTAGTTTTGTGTTTGATAGCTTGATACTTCGTGCTAATCTTGATCTTTTTGTTTCTTTGCGAGGTTCGATCGATTTATTGCGAAGAGCTTAAGGATTTTGATGAGCCTATGTTTTTTTGGGGAATCATGGACGATGGGAGTAGTTTTGGTGACGATCAAACCATTCCTCGTATCAAGTCAAGCTCGTGACTTAAAACAAGCATTCTTTCCCTTTTTCATCTTGTTTTGTTTTGTTTTGTTTTTGTTTGTGTTGTGTTGTAGGTGATGATTGTGCATGATAAAGAAGTAATGGCAAGCATGATTGAGGATTCGAGACGGAAGTTAACCACGGGATGCACGGACTCCATGATCGACAAAAGGGCGTAACCTTTACATTTTTGCATTCCGGTTGGTTTATTTTGCGCTTACAATGCTATATCTATATATCCGTACTTGATTGGTTTTAATTATCCATGCTTGCTTGAATTGGATAGAGTCGTGCTTGATCATTCACCTTGTTGTTTTCTTTGTTTTGTTTTTGTTTTTGTTTGTCTTTCCTCTGTGTGCTTGTGTGGTTGTCGTGTCGACCTCCCTCCATTTTTCTCAATTCACACAATGGGGACATTGTGCGTTTTAAGTTTGGGGGAGAGAGGTCGCAAGTACTTGCATACATGCTAGGTCGACCCACCAAATTTTTTCAAATTCTTATTATTATTTGAGCATGCTTCTACAAAATTTGAGCACATTGGCTAAGGCTAGGTTGTATTTGAGGTGGATAAAGAACTTTAGTGATAATAGGTTTTAGGACTCCTCTTGCGTAACTTAGATTCTCTCCAAACTTTAGTTTGAAAACTAAGTGTGAAATGAGCAAAATGGCCTAAGTTTGGGGGAGTGAACCCTTTTCAAGATTGAAAAACCTTTGAACACCTAGCTCTTAAAAGAAATGAGTAGAGAAGTTGCTAAAATGTATGCTCTTCTATGAGAGAAAAGAAAGGCCATGCCTTCAATTGATGAAATTCATGAATCATTTATGTAATTCCTCTATTTCGTTGTAATAGTGCAAGGTTTGTAGTGAAAAGTTCATATGTAATGCACAAAGAAAAGGAATGGTGCTAGTAGCCCACAAAGTCAAATGTTTAGAAGCACAAGCAACCATAAATAGTGCTAGATTTGTGTTGTAATATCATTGTAAAAGCACGAAATGCTATATTATCATTGTAAATCAAAAGAAAACCATTTATGTGAGAAAGATCTAGGGACTAAAATTGTTAATTAGTTCAAGAAAGGGGAAAACACTCTTAAATTACCTACAACTTAGTTTCACGATGTGATTGGAGCATAAGGTTTGAAACCTAAGGTTAGGAGATAGTTTATGTTAACGTGAGGAGCCCATGCAAGTAGAACCGATGATTTTAATCTATTGGGGCGTATTCACCTAAGATAGAATCTAGCCGAAGCCATCACACACACACGTGGAGCTTGTTTTAGGAATAATTTGAAAGTGTTAAGTTTTGGCATTTTGATCTTAAGCATGTTTGTTTTGTTCTTGTTTTTTTTTTTGTTTTGCTTTCTTTGCTCGAGGACGAGCAAGTGTTTAAGTTTGGGGGTGTTGATAACGCCGTGAAAACGTCGTTATTATCTATCTCTTTAAGCCCGAAATATCTTGTTTTGATCCGAGTTTCTGTTTGTCTTTGCTTGTTTTCGTGTCTTTTGTGCTTTTGGTCCCTTTGTTCGACCTTTGTTCGTTTTTCGTGTTTTGTTCGTGTTTTAATTGAGTTTATCGGTGGTTTGCAGGATTCGACACCTTGAAGCAATTTCGGGAGTGTTTACTGCGTGGAGTGCAAGTCGCTTTCAACCGAGGGGAGGCCTAACGCAAAAGAAAGAGCAAGAATAGAGAATTTAGGCATCTGCCTCACCTCGCCACCGCGAGATTATTCCTCGCCGCCGCGAGTTGGTGGCAGAGAGTTGTGCAAACTCTCTGCTTCAACCTCGCGGCCGCGAGCTTTGATCTCGCGGCTGCGAGGTCCTGCCCAACTGAAGGCTCGCGGCCGCGAGCTTAGGTCTCGCGGCCGCGAGACCTGCTCTGTTTTCTGCGCGGATTGGAGGGGCTTTTTGTACATATTCCCTTTTCCCCCACTTGTATTTCATGATCTTTTTGGGGACTTTTTGGTCTTATTTTCTAGGTTAAGAGGGTCAAGAGGAGCTCACAATTCACATTCCCTCATACCTTGCCTCCCTTTTCCTCTCAAGCCTCCCTCAACTCTCTCTTTACTTTTGTGTCAAGCGTTCATAACTGAAATAAGCCGTCGATTGATTCGTTTATTCCCACCTTTTTCCCATTCGTGGGGATTCGATACTCGGTATGTACTTACCGTTTTATATTACATGTAACGACCGTATACTTGCGTAGTTTGCGTATTAGTATTTGGAACGCAACAAAGAGTTCGGGGTTCCCATGCCGAATCCCGACCTACTGGAATTGGAAGTGTCCAGTTCGAGCTCGAGTTCAGATGAAGACGACCAAGATAGCTCTGGAGATGAGGATGAACAAGAGACTTCTGAGGATGAGGGTGACCAAGAGGCTTCTGGAGATGAGGACGTCGACGTCGAGAACAACTCCGAGGGCGAGGACGACGAGGAGGGACCAAACCCTTAGAATGATTTTTGTAATAGTCTATAGGGTTTTCCTTTTTGTTGTAATGTAATCCTTGTGATCGTTTATAAACCATATTTTCCATCCGTGACATGTGCCAAAAATCCCGATGTTTAAATTCTTGTCGAATTTCATCGTACGACTCAACTAGACAATAGTCTTTGTGAATTGCACGCGGTTCGCAAAGAACATCGATAACAAACTATGCCACGTAGGTTAAAGCAAACTTCCTTAGTGGATAAAATATACCAAATCGATCTTCACAGTATAGCTCGGAAAAACTTGAAATTCGCGACTGTTGGGTCCCCAAAAGGCAACGTTTCTCTTTCTTATAAATACATGAGAAACCCACAAAGTTTGTATCATTGAAATCCTAATCTTTCACATCCGAGCTCACAAGTCGATAAAATAATCCGAACCATTTCTTCACTAAACACTCGATCATGGATGGACTAGTAGGTTCCAAGCTTGACCCAACTCAACTCTTCAAAGCCAAGAAAGACAAAGCTCCCATGTCCAAGTCCAAGGATTCTAAGGCTTCTACAGAGATCCCAAAGGCTTCGAAAGCTGATCGTGGTAAAAATAAGGTCGATCCTCCTTCGAACTCAGGACCTAATCGATCAGAGGCTCCCAAGGCTGACCGCGGCAAAGCCAAGGTTGATCCTTCGTTGAATTCTGCGCCTATTCGTTCCGAGAGGGAACCGGTCATAGAGATTGCGGATTCCCCTTCTAGAGCGAAAAACAGTTCCGAGGGGAAAGCGCAGGTTGCTAAGAGTCCTAGCAAGCAAGCGAACGAGCTTGCCTCTAACAAGAGGTCTCGTATAGATGATCTGATTCTGACCCAGGCCTTAATCCAAATGGCGGGGGAGAAGAAATTGCCGGGTGAAAACATTCTGGCTTCGAAGGCTGCCAAGAACGTCGATATCGAGCCTCCAAATAAAAAGGTCAAAATAAATGACCCCGAAATAAATGACCCTTCTCTGCTGGACAAGAATCTCCGTCTCCGACGTTACTCGCACACTGAGTGCGATCTTTGAGGAGATGAAAAATAATGCCGTGGTTGGAGGCGTAACTCCGAGCTGTTGGGATATTACTTTGGGTAGTATTCAGGTTGCCGAGCAGGAACGGTTTATAAGCAAAAGTGCTCGGGAGATAGTGCAATCGAGCTCTGATCTGCTTACTCAAGTGGGTCTTTTTTTTTTTCTTTCTAAAACCTCTGTTCTACAATCCCACGTAGGTCGGACAGCATCTTTTCAACCTCGGATTGCAAGTTGAGCTTGAAGCCGAGCAGCGTGCTGCTGTAGTCCTCAACTTGGAGAAACAAAAGATCGCCCTGGAGAAGTCTCTCGACGAAGCTAGGGCTATCGAGCTGAAGCTGGCCTCCGAGACAGAGAAGGCTGTAAAGCATAAAGAGAGCCAAGTTCATGAGGAACTGAGCAAGGAGTTGGACAAGCTGAAGTCCATTGTCGAGCAAGAGAAGAAAGATTCTGAGCGCCGGGAGCAAGAGGCGTATAAGAAAGGCTATGATGAAGGGTACGAGGCCCGCAGCGTCGAGCTCCGCAAGATCTTATCTGAGAATAAGCTGATCTAGAGAGTCAGCTTTGTTTGTAACTTTACCCTTCCTGCTTGTTCAAATGCTGTAACTTTATCTTTTTCCCTTTCTGTAATCGTTATTTTCAGCGGATGAATAAATTTTCTCTCTCTTAAATAATGCTGTGTTCTGCTCGGAAATTCACACTTATTTTAAATTCTGTAAACTCAAATTGTTCGATGATTTAGCGTACATACATATAGCTCGTCATGGAAAATAAGGAAGATCGAATCTTTTTACTCGAGTTGCATCTTTCAGATTCTCCCGATCTGAAAGTAAAGGTGGAAAATTTTCTGCAATGGGATCTGACCGAGTCATAGTATTCCCACATTTTCAGCAAAGTTCCAAAGATGTTCTGACCAAACAGTAACTAATCCTCGGGAAGCGGAACAGTCACCCGTGATAAATGCCTTGATCTGGGCCGTTAGATTCGTTGAATAATGACCGTCGATCTTCCCTTCCCCTTAGTATATAAGGGTCACTTTACTCAGTTGAAATTTTTTACTTTGCACTATGAAAATGGGTTATCCGAGGACTAAGCTCGGTCCCTCCCTCCTTTCTGTTCAAGCCTTCGAGATTTGGCTTCGAACTTTCTTCCGAGCTTACAAACAACTTAACTCTTTCTTTGGTATGGGTGGAATCGAAAAAAAGGGGCCCCTCGAAGATCGGGGGATCTCTGATCCCTGAAAATGGGATCTCCCTTCGAAATACCAATATGCGACGACCCTTGCTTGGGTATTTTGGGTAGGGTTAGCATTGCGAATTTCGAAGGGACTCCCCGAGGGCGGAAAGCTGGTCAGTCGATTAAAAGGAAGATCAATCTCGAGTACCAGCCTCTTTGAGATTTTCTTGAAGAATGGTAAATTTGGGTCGAGCTTTCGGATCGTAAAATGATGACTGGCCGCTTTAGGTTGAAATTTCGGATCTTAAAATGAGAAATTTCAGCTCTACCTGCTACCTCGGGGAAGTGATCGGGCTCAGCTGGTGGCAAGAAGGCTGGGGACTGTATGGAGATAAGCATAAAAGGTGGTCTGCAATTCATATTGTCTAACTTCAAAACCAGATATCATAAGACGATAAACATGCTGGCTCGATTGCTTTTTACAAGTCTAATGGGCAACCGATCTGTCACACAAACTGTGGTGCACTCATCGGATGCTCGCCTTCGCTCGCGGTCGACGACACTAAAGGATGCTCGAAGACCTTAGAATAGGGCATAGTAGTTGTAATAGGATTTTACTCGAGAATGTACTCATGAACTATGTATCTGTTCGAGAATTATCAATAAAATTGTAGTTCCTTGTATCTTGTTGAGCTTTTGTATCTTTGTTCGGAATTTATAAATAAATCATTCCTTATGTTTTACTTTGAATATTTTTCAATCGATCTATCGTCCATTTGTCTAGTAATCGTTCTTGCTCATAATTTCTCGCTCGATAAACATTATCATAGTCTGGAAAATTTTCTAAAACTTTATCCTGGAATCAACCCGCAACTGGAGAATTATCGCTCGAATAAATCACCTCGGACAAAACCTTCTCGATAAGTGAGACATCCACATAAATAATGGCTCAAGTCTGATAAATTTACTTCGATCAGAACATAATCTTGAAAACAATAAATCAACTTGGGCAGGAATTTCAAGGAACATGAATGCTTCAAAACCTCCATATCTCGAGCAAGGCTACTTTAGAATTTTATTTCGAGCAGCATTCGATCTTGGAAATAATAAATTATTTGACCATCTTTATCAATTAAGTCCTTTTTTCCAAACTAAATAGTCATGTTCTTTTATCGAGCAAGTCTTTTTCCGATCTGAGGGGCATAGCAACAGCGTTCTCCCTCAGTCGAGACATTCTGCTATTTTGTTCACGTCTTTTATCGAGCTGAGGGGCGTAGCAACAGCTTTCACCCTCAGTCGAGATATTTTGCTTTTTGTGCAAGTCTTTTACCGAGCTGAGAAGCATAGCAACAGCTTTCACCCTCAGTCGAGACATTTTGCTTTGTCTTTTTCCGAGCTGAGGAGCATAGCAACAACTTTCACCCTTAGTCGAGACATTTTGCTATTTTTGAGCAAGTCTTTACTGAGCTGAGGGGCATAGCAACAGCTTTCACCCTCAGTCGAGACATTTTGCTTTTTTGTGCACGTCTTTTATCGAGCTGAGGGGTGTAGCAACATCTTTCACCCTCAGTCGAGACATTTTGCTATTTTGGGCAAGTCTTTTTCCCAGCTAGGGGGCATAGCAACAACTTTCACCCTCAGTCGAGACATTTTGCTTTTTTGTGCATATCTTTTATCGAGCTGAGGTGCGTAGCAACAGCTTTCACACTCAGTCGAGACATTTTGCTATTTTGAGCAAGTCTTTTTTCGAGCTGAGGGGCATAGCAACAACTTTCACCCTTAGTCGAGACATTTTGCTTTTTTGTGCACGTCTTTTATCGAGCTGAGGGGCGTAGCAATAACTTTCACCCTCAGTCGAGACATTTTGCTATATTGAGCAAGTCTTTTTCCAAGCTGGGGGGCATATCAACAGCTTTCACCCTCAGTCGAGACATTTTGCTATTTTTGAGCAAGTCTTTACCGAGCTGAGGGGCATAGCAACAGCTTTCACCCTCAGTCGAGACATTTTGCTTTTTTGTTTGTACTTCTCCTCCTCTCTTTTTTTATTTTTTTATTTTTTTATTTTTTATAATCGTCTTTAACCGAGCAGAGGGGCATAGCAACAGCTTTCACCCTCTGTCGAGACAATCTGCTCTCTCTTCAGCATGGTACTCGGAATTACAGTCGGAAAAGGAAAGAAAAACTTCATTGATTGTGCTTACACTTGAAACAAACAGAGTAGCAAAAACCGAAAATTACAAGTATAGAAAATGATTACAACTATTTTCCATAGTATTTTCTTAGGTTGACTGCGTTCCAGCTTCTTGGCAAAGTTTCACCATCAAGTTGAGCAATTTTATAGGATCCCTTCTTTCCGACCTCCTGCACGACGTAAAGGCCATCCCAGTTCGGTTGAAGTTTTCTGACGTGCTTTGACACCTCTACTCTTTTGAGGACCAAATCCCCCACCTTAAATGCTCTTATTCTGACTTTTTTGTCATAAGCTTTTTCCATACTGGACTTAGTTGCTTGGATTTTCACACTTGCTTGGTCACGCTTGCCATCCGCATGGTCGACCTCCATGTCCCTCAATGACTGATTTTGGTCGGGATCATAAGATAAAACCCTTGGTGATGGGACCAAGGTCTCGACTGGGATAACGACCTCCGAACTGTAAACTAAAGAGAAAGGAGTCTCTCCAGTAGCTGATTTAATCGAAGTTCTATTCGCCCAAATAACCCCGGGGAGCTCATCCAACCATTTTCCCTTCGCTTCCGTTAGGCGCTTTTCTAGTGATCGGACGATTTCCCTGTTGGTGACCTCAGTCTGCCCGTTCGCTTGGGGATGGCCGACCCATGTGAAATTTTGCTGGATCCCAAATTTGTCACACCATTCCAGAATTTGTTTTCCTGCGAACTGAGTTCCGTTGTCGGAGATCAATATTTTCGGTATCCTAAACCTGCAAACAATATACTTCCAGAGAAAATTTATAACCTGAAACTGAGTAATCTTGGTTAGTGCAATGCATTCTACCCATTTGTTAAAGTATTCAACAGCAACCAAGACATAGTTCTTTCTCGATCTAGCAGTTGGGAAAGGTCCCACAATATCAATTCCCCATTTATCAAATGGCCAGTAGATCGGAATTGAGTGTAACTGTTCAGCAGGTTGATGAATCAAGTTTGAATAAATCTGGCAGTGGTGGCATTTGTTGACGTAGTCGATAGAATCCGAAGTCAAAGTAGGCCAATGATAGCCAGTCCTGGAGAACTTTAAGGCCAACGCCCTCGCGCCGCAATGGCTGCTGGCCTCACCTTCATGAATTTCTTTCAAAATGAGATCAAATTGACTTTCGGGTATACATTTCAGCAGAATTCCCGAGCTGGATCTTTTGTAGAGCTGGTCCTTGATCAAAACATACATCGGGGCTCGATATTTAATCCGTCGGGCCTCGTTTGATTCATCGGGTAAAACTCCGTCCTTAAGATAAGCTTTTAAAGGTTCCATCCAAGAAGGCCCTTGAGTGTCTATCTCCAAGATTTCTGAGCCCGGAGACACGTTCAAGTCTATTGCTGGAGTGTTCGACAATAACCAAGTTATTACCCTCTCTTTTCGTCCATCCATCGATCCTGTAAATTTAGACAACAAATCAGCCCAAGAGTTCTCTTCCCGAGGGATAGATTGAATCTCGAACTTATCTAGCTTCGAAACTAGACTCTTCACCCTTGCTAAATATTTAACCATGTTGAATTCTTTTGCCTCATAGACCCCTTTCACCTGCCTATGTATCAGCTCAGAGTCGGTCAACACGGTGAGAAATTTAATGCTTGCCTTTATTGCCATTTCTAGTCCCGCGATCAGAGCCTCATACTCCGCTTCATTATTTGTCACCACGAAATCCAAAGTAATCGCGTAACTAAGGTCTTCTCCATCAGGGCCTTGAAAGTGAATTCCGGCCCCTCCTCCTTCTCTAGTCGATGAACCGTCGACGTGCATTAACCAGATTTTCTCCTGAACTTCTGCCACCAAGTTAACTTCTGGAACTGACTGCTCGAGTGACGTCGTTCCCGTTGATTCTACAATAAAATCAGCGCCTTGATCGCCGTTCGGGGTTGGTACTCGATCTCGAACTGTCCAAGTTCCACTGCCAATTTAATCAATCTCCCTGATGCCTCGGGTTTTGACAGAACCTGCCTTAAAGGCTGGTTTGTCAAAACGGTAATCTTATAAGTCTGAAAGTAAGGCCTTAGCTTCCGAGCTGCAATCACCAGAGCTATTGCGAATTTCTCGATTTCCAAATAATTTTTCTCCGCGCCTTGGAGCAACTTGCTTAGGTAATATACCGGCTTGTGATCGGAATTCTCAACTCTTACCAAAACAGAACTTATGGCCTCTTCTGACACTGCTATGTATAAATATAGAGGTTCCCCCTCGACCGGTTTTGCTAGCATTGATGGGGAGACTAAGTATTTTTTAAGCTGTTCGAATGCTTTATCGCACTCCTCATTCCATTCGAAACTTTTTGATTTCCTCAACAATTTAAAGAAAGGCAAGCTCTTATTCGCGGAACGGGATATGAATGTATTCAAAGAGATAATTTTTCCGATTAAACTCTGCACTTCAGAAAGTTTCCTTGGTGGTCTGAGCTCAGCATTAGCTCTAATTTTTTCAGGATTGGCCTCGATACCACGCTCGTGGACTAAATAGCCAAGAAACTTCCCCGACCTCACACCAAAAGTACACTTTGCAGGATTTAACTTCATTCCATACTTTCTCAAGATCCCAAAACACCTATCGAGGTGCTTGATGTGGTCTTCCTCGGTCATGCTCTTGACGAGCATATCATCTACATACACTTCCATAATCTCTCCGATTAAATCTTTGAACATCATGTTCACAAGTATTTGACACGTTGCTCCTGCATTTCGCAACCCAAAAGGCATCACTATGAAACAATACACTCCGCGCTCAGTAATGAAAGCGGTTTTGTCTTGATCCCTTTCATTCATAAATATTTGATAGAAACCTAGGAAGGCTTCCATCATGCTGAAAAAGATGAAACCAGCGGTCGAATCGACCAGCATATCGATCCGTGGCAAGGGATAGGGATCTCTCGGACACAACTTGTTCAGGTCTGTAAAATCATTACACATTCTCCACTTGTTGTCTGCCTTTTCTCCCTTAGATACTAACACAACATTGCAGAGCCATTTAGTAAATGTTATCTCCTTGATTTGTCCAGCGGCTAACAATCTATCCACTTCGGCGTTAATGATCTTATCTTTTTCCCGACCATGATTCCTTTTCTTTTGCCTAACTGACTTTGCCTTAGGGTCGATATTCAGTGTATGAGTGATTACCCGTGGGTCAATCCCTACAATGTCGTCAGAGCTCCAAGCAAATACATCAGCATTATTCTTCAAAAACTCGATCAACATTGTCTCCATTCCCTGACTGAGCTCGGTCCCGATCCTGGTGAACTTCTCGGGGGAGCCCGGAACCAACGTCACCTGCTTATGATTCGGGGGTTGCACGCTCATATCGACATCTTTTCCCTTTTTTCCCTGTAACTTTTCACAATCTGTTAAAGGGAGATCGGATACTGAAAAAACCTTTTCATCGACCAACTTCCATTTCGCGGGTAGTACAGGCTCGAATTGATTCTTCATGGTTAGGGACGTGTTGTAACACTCCCATGCCATGAACTGATCGTTTCTCATTTCTCCGACCCCCGCCAAAGTGGGAAACTTGCCCTTCTGATGGTAAGTCGACACGACCGCTTTAAAAATGTTTAGTGCCGGTCTTCCCAAAATAGCATTATAGGCAAAAGGGGTACTCACAACTAAGAACTTTACCGTCTTTGTCACATCTTTTGGTTTTCTGCCCAAGGTGGTGCTCAAAAGGATGGTTCCAAGAGGAACAATTTTCGAGCCACCAAAACCAATAAGTGGAGTAGACACCCGATCTAGACGTGGGTGCTGCAAATTCATTCGATGAAAGGCTTCAGAGGAAATTATGTTTGCCGAGCTGCCATTGTCGATCAGTACTCTCTTGACCTCGAAGTTAGCAATTTTAGAGTCAACACCATCGAGAAATCGGGGACATCTTCATTAGTGTCCCATGTTACCTCACTCGGCCTGTCAGCCTCAGTAAAACTAATGACCTGATTTATCGACGGAGCTGGCTCTAAGGACATAATTTCATTTTCGATCGAGACACCTGTCTTTATCGACCTCGCTGTCCTTTTTCTCGCATTCCTGCTATCTCCTCCTGTAGGTCCGCCAGCTATCACATTTATCACTCCGTTCGTTTGCTCCTCGACTTGATGCTGATCAGTACGGTGTTGTTCATAAACTTCCGCGGACTCCTCGATCGGAACCGGTTGTTGGGGTTACCCCTTCTAACATATTCCTTTATCTTTCCCTGAGCAATCAATTTCTCAATTTCTTGTTTTAACTGAAAACAATCCTCGATGCTGTGCCCCCGAGCCCTGTGGTACCTGCAATACTTATCATGATTCATCGTCCCCGGCCTGGCCTGAGTGATTCGCCGAGCCTCTGGGACCAAATTCCTTTCCTCGAGCACGGTTAGTATTTCGTACCTCGAGGTATTCAGCTTAGTGAAACTGCTTTTTACAGGTTCTCTCCTTGGAGCCCGCTCTGGAGAAGCAGGTCGACCGTAGACATTAGATCTGTGGGTCAGAGCCTGAGGTTTATAGACCTTAAGTCTCTGCCAAACCGAGCCTCTTTGCTGCGCGTTTGACCCTCCGTAATCACTTGGCTTAGGGATAGGGGCCCTGTCAGGTTTTTTCCCGACCTGGGGCCTGGGGTTCTGAGCGTTCTTCAACTTGTTCATTTCCTCCTGAATCATGTATTTTTCAGCTATTTCCATGATTCGCTCGAAAGATTTAGGTTGCTTTCGACAAAGAGCGTTCCCGAATTGGGTATTGCGGGTTAGCTCGAACATCAATGATGACAAAAATTCGATCTGAGGAGTATCGACTTTCAGAAGCTCGATACTAAACCTAGCCAGCCATTGCCTTAATGTTTCCCCTTCTAACTGCTTCACCGTCCCCAAATGGTTGGCTGGTAACCTTTGTTTCCTCTGACTTGCAAATTGGTGTTTCAACTTATCGTATAACTCGTCAAAAGAGAAGATAGAGTTCGGAGGTAATTTTCTGAACCAGTCCAAAGCAATTCCTTCAAAAGTGGTGACCATAATTTTGCAACAGAAGTCTTCTGAGTGCCCGTACAGATTCAACACGTTTATGAAACTATTAGTGTGCTCTCCCAGATCAGTAGTTCCATTATACCTCGGTAACCTTGTTGGAACTGTCTCAGTTCCTCGAGCTTCTCTAATCTCTTGGCAAAAGGGTGAACATCGCATGATATTCGTACTTAACTCCTTATCTCGACCATCCTCGAGGAATACAACCCCATCCTCCTTAGCCTCAGCTCGTCCAGCCCTAAAATCCATGGGTCGAGTTTCCTTAACCAGCATCTCCTTCTTCAACTCTTTGACAACTCTCTCCTGCACAATCTTCTCCAAATCAACCTCGGTCACTTTACGGTAAACCGGCTTCTTTAACTTGTCCTCAGCTTCGGGCTGACTTTCCCCGACTACAGAATCTTCCAGGTCTTGGACAGTTCTAGACGGTTGCACTGAGCGGACAACAGTCCTAGCTCGGGGTGCCCGGGGAAGGTTATCGGACGGAGCACCTGATTTAACCTAGTTTCGTCTTAGGTTTAATCTCAGTATATTTATATAAGATCACAAAGTTATGATTTAAGGGGTTTGGTTAAAGTACTCAGGATGGTGCAATTCAAGAACAAGCAACGTAATATAATTGAATCAATAACAATAACGTGAGAGGCGAACAATAATAGTGTATTTCGTAGGTAAAAAACCCCTTAATACAATGTAAAACTCAGTATTTATAATAATTCTCAAGTCCTAATTTGACTAGGAGTCCTATTAGGCCTAGGAATCCTGCCTGGCTTAGGAGAACTGCACAGCCCACTTAAATCTTCTAGATCGATCTGTCTGGTCGATCTGATACATTTGGGCGGATCGAGTCGATCTTGTAGTATTCACAGGTCGGATCGATCCTGAACCTCCTCGAGAAGTTTTAGTCCCTTATACGTGTAAAATAGCCCTCATTAGTACTCCCTCACTTCTCGAGCGTAATTGTAGCTGTAGCTCGTAGAAGTAAAATATAGTAGTTACCCTGGTCTTTTCATCGTTCACGAAATATGCCTCATTAAAAACCTAGTTCGGAAAAACCCTTTTTGGGATAAAAACCGAACGAGGAAAAAAGAGTGCAAATCTGTTTGAACCTTCTATGTATAGACATGTATTTTGGGTTAACGTGTGTCAGACAACGGCTGGTCTTTTCATGACTTTGATTGGCGGGAATACGAAGAGACGCGGAGGGCTGAATCCGTCTTTTCACCACCCATATATATAGTCGAACTTTGCGGGATATTTTTACTTTTACCCCAGATATTTAATCCTCCCAGCAGTAAAAGCTTAAATCGATAATCTTGTCAATTTCTTACTTCCTCGAGCATATTATTTCAAGGACTAATGGCTTCGACGTCGCAGAATCCTCCTTCTTCAACCCAAAACGTAGATGAACAAGTACCTCCTAACATCCTTAATCCTGAAATCCCTCCATCTGAGGAAGAAGCTGCGGATATTGCCCAAGTAGAGGAAGTCAGAAATTACTAAGAACAGGAGGTTGATGGCTTGGTGGTGGAGATTATCCCAGAGGAAGAGATGGTATCGCGGGCATCTAAGAAATCAAAAATGTCTCAACCTCAAATTTCTGCCCCCGTGGAATTTTTTCCTTCTCGATGGAAAAAGGATGATCTACCTTCTTTGAAAAAGGAATACGGTCGCTATTTCCCCTCGGACTTTGAGATCATTATTCCTTCTTCCGAGGAGAGAGTCAATACTCCTCCCGCCAACTGTCGAGCTTTTTACACGTCCCATTTCGAGCATGGGCTCCGTTTTCCCCTATCTTCAGTTCTTCGTCAATTTCTGGAGACTTTAATTGTCTCATTGACCCAACTTGTTCCGAATGCTATAGCTTTTATTATGGCATTCTCTGTGTTGATGGTTGCTCGAGGTCTGCAACCCTCATTCGACAATTTTCTCCACTTTTTCCGACTCTCTGTATCGACCTCCTCCAACAGAGGTTATTATTATGTCAGCCAAAGACCTGGCTACGCAATTCTTGAAAACCCCATTTCAAGCAACAGCACGGAATGGAAATCCAGTTTCTTTTTCGTTAAGGCTCCGACTGTGCATATCCTCGAGAATGGTGAACCCGAGGAGTTTACTCATGATTGGGAATATAACGATGCTTGGGTATATGGTGGTCGAAAAGTGATCGGCGAGATGTCCCCGGACGACCAATTCTCATCCGCTATGATCGAGGAGATGAGATTAAATAAGTACCAATCAGCTTATTTGATCGGAGAGATCTTTCTTCGAAAAGCAGAACTGAGTTCTCTGGAGTTTTCCATTCTACCGGATAATCGATCTCTAGGTAAAGTCATTTCCTAACTTCACTTTATTCATGAAAAGATTATGAACTCGACATTTTCTAACACCTATCTTTTTCGCAATGCAGCCACCATGGTCGAGAACTGCCGTTTTTCCGTAGTCGGAAAATCTGTTCTTTCGAATTCGAAAAAGTCCTGGGGTAAAGCCCCCATAGAGCAAAAGGAATCTAGAAAGAAGAGAAGGAATCAATTCCAAGATCTGGAAGACATCGAGGAGGAGTCATCCGAGAATGCAGATCCTATCCGAATAGCTCCTCCTTTCTCTGGTCTAACTTCTTCAGACATACCGACTTCAAGCTCTCGTCCAGGCCGTGGTTATCCTCCCAAAACTTTTAGGGAGAAATATGGCATTCTAGGTAGTAAAGATTGGCCCGAACGTAATCCTACAGGTCCTGAAGCCAAAAGAAGAACCCAATTTTTTGACAAAGGAGGAGAGTACTTCACTCATGTCGGAGATTCTAGCCATCAAGCTTCTTTGGTAGACATGATTGAGAGTCATCTTCAAGGAAAACGGGCAGCCGGTTATTCCGAGAAGGATTCATTGGTCTCTGACGATAAGGAGAACGTGGTCGATAAATCCATTCGAGTTCTTCTATCCTCGACCTTTGTCCGAGACGTGGAGAGGACCATTAGGAAGAAACCCCTCGAACAGCTAGCGAGGGCAGCTCATGCTCACGAAGTGGTAATATTATTTGGCTCTCTCTATTCTTTTAACAGCCTTCAATATTTTTCTTGATTTTTATTTAGACAAGTTTCCTACACGACAGACCGGAAATGCCATGGTGTCTGCGCTATACGATATGGCGTTGCATAGGGATCAATGCAAATATGTTGAGGAAAACAACAATATTTTAATCGCCAGAGTTAAGGAGCTTGAAGATCAACTTGCTCTGGTCGATAATTCTCGAGCTTCCATTGCCACTTCATCCGATCCTCTTGCTAATCCTAATTTGGAGACCGACAATCCTCACATTATTAGCATGATGACGGATTCTAGTCGATACCAAGCGCAGGTCGACCAATTGACTCGTGAAATGGAAGAGCAACGAGTTGCGCATGCCACCCTCGTTAGCAAGCTTGAGTCGGATATTGATGCTCTTCGATCTCAACTTGCGACCAAGGAAGATGATTCTTCTGACTTAGAGAGGGTCATAGATGCGCACCAATCTTCAGACGTCGAGCCCATAGTCCGTGAGTTTCTCGATTCTCCCGTGCATACTGCCATAATTCATCAAAAGATTGGAGGTCTGCTCTTAAGCTCGTTCTATAAGGGTGTCGATCAATTAACCGAGTCTGGGCAGATTCCTGATAAGCGGGAGGAATATCGCAGAGTTATGGCCATTGAAAAGGACCGAAGTCTTCAAGACTATCCTCCCGACTGCTTATCCTCTGTTGAGTATAGTAATCATCCATTGGCTCACCTAGTCGAGGAGTATGGAGCCCCAATTCCTGTGCCAACACCTGATTTGGATTTGATAAAGGATATCATGGAGAATCAGTCAGGCGAAGAGGAAGGCGACGATGCCGAGGAGGATATCAAGGGAGAACATGTCGACGAAGGGAATGAAGAAGGAGAGGAAGGATCGTCCCCCAAGGAAACCAATTTACCAAGTTAGGATGTTTTTTATGATTTTCTTTTATTTTGTTGTAAAGCTAGGCCTTTTAAATCTCGTAGATTATGTAAAACTCCTTTTTGAGATATATATCATTTTAATTCTGATATACTTCGTCGTTATGATGATCATAGTACATATTTGATGACCCGCTTTTACCTTATTTTTGAATTTTAACTGTGCGCGCCAAGGTCCGAGGACATAATTGTCATTTCCTTAGCTATATATAAAGGTAAATCTTTTTGGGGTTTTACCGCGCGTCCCCACTTGCAATATAAAATTTTCTTGCCATTGATCGGAGCTCTTTGTTCGATATTTCATAGGAATTCCTGATTTTCTGACCATGAGTTCCAATCTATTTTCTGGAGCTTCCAAACGATCCCAACGGGCCTTACCTCATCGGGAGACTCCGAGAAAGAAATCTCGAACGGACGGTTCACATCCATCATCTTTCCAGGGAGGAGTTTCCTCTCGGGAAACCATTCCTCGACCTGATCCAAAATTATCCTCGTCAAGCGGGAACTTAAAAGAAACGAAGAACATCCCCTCTAACGCCCAGATCCGCAGTCCAATTGTCGATCCGAAGATGCTGGAGGCTTTCCAGAGTGAAGGTTCTCGCTCTACTTCTCCTCCTTTAGTAGAACAAACATTTAATGAGGTATCACGAACTGTTTCCCCCCCTCCAGTCGTCCATATGATGAACGAGGAAAGTCAAGCTATTTCTCCTACTCTCGGGGAACAATCAACGAATGAGGAGTCACGAGATGTTCCTACTTTTCCAGATGAATGATCAGTGGATGAACATTCCCCTCCAGGCCGAGATGCAACAAATCAATCTATAAGTCGAGATGGTTGCGCTCAGGTCTCGGCTACTGCTCCTCATTCTGAGATTGCCGCTCCCAATTCTGAGATCGATCCCACTCTGCAATTAAGGGGTCCTGTGGAAGATATTCCAGAATCTTTCTTTGCCCCTCCAGGGTCACAGGTTGTTTCGACCTCAAGACACTCAGGTTGTCTCTCCTGTTCGTATTTCACAAGAAGCGTCAAAAACTGGGTCTGGTCCCAGACGTTCTGATTTTGAAAAGGTCGCGGATGACCCATTTCTTTTAGACGAACGTCCATTGAAGGAGCAGGTCGAAGAGATAACTGAGTTTGATATGACCCGATCAGGTGGGGTTTCGATTGATGCATGTATTCCAACAACCCTCGAGCCTGATGGGGTTTCTTGGAATCTGGGAATGGGTACTATTTTGCCTAAGGAGCTTGATAAATTGAAGAACCACTCTTCCTTGCAACTTGTCCAGTCCATTTTCAAACGTTTGGAGATGGTAAACGTATTTTGTTGTTTGTCAAAATAGATCTAGGTGTTTTAAGTTTTTCACCCATATTTCTCAAAACAGGCTAAGCATGAAGCTCTCCAGCTCAGGATACAAAATGACGAATCTTATTTTGCTCGAGAAGAATCCCTCGATCGGGTAAATACAATTGCCGCTGCTCATCGATTGCAGATAACTGAGGTTGAGCACCTCCGAGCTACCACTGAAAGGCTCACTAGAGAGAAGGAAGAACATGCTCGAGTAAATAGCAGTTTGGAGGCTGAAAAAGAGCAGCTTACCAAGGAGAATACAGATCTTCTTCAGTTGAAAGATCTGGAGTTTGATAGGGGTTTTTCACTTGGATATGAGCAGCGTGCCCAAGAAATGATGACTTATCTTGGTTATCCGACAATTCCTGCTCATGTTCACGAAACGGTAGACAAAGATCTTACCCCCGATCATACTCCCGAGCAGTAGCCAAGAGTCTTTCTGCATTTTTTTTTATTTTTTTTTTGATTGAAATGTAAATATATATTTTGCCTGATAAATGGAAGAACATGCTTTTTGTTCGATTTCTGCGCCTCTTCGACCTGCATGTTGATAATTAACTTCTTGCAATATTATTGGAAGACGAGAAGTCAACTTGGTAGGTGTGCCATAACTGTAGGAACGATTCGTATGCTCTGTCCATTGATTGGTTATTTCCCCGTAGTATAAAGAACTTGTTGGAGAAGTAGGAAAATAAGAAATACGGATACAATATGCCACATCTGAACAGTTTAATTTGGTTTTTATGTCCTGTTAACTATGGTGGAGATATCAACCAGATAGTTTTTTGGATAGGCGAGAGCTGGTTAGTTCATTAAAATGGTGTTTTGTCCATGCATGCTCGAAAACTTGCCCCCAAGGCAAGGAGAACGAACCTGTCTCAATTGTATGACAGCAAAGTTCTTCCCCTCTTAGTGTGCTTTAGCTTGATACTGTGATCGACCCTAGATGCAGTATGCCTCCTGGTTACCACTTGGCTCATTTAGAGGTCGGTAATTCACCAGCATCACGCACTTCTGCATGTTCCTCGTTTTTATGCAGCGGTAGTAGTCTGAGGAGAAGGTCGATTTGAAGGAGCAGATCATTCCGAGGAGTAGCAAAGTAGGACTAGTGTTTGAAATAATTGTAACGATCCTTGAATGTAAATGTAGTTTTTTGTGACGATATGGCTGTACTTGTGAAATGTAATGACTCTCTCAAAGACCTGAATAAAATCAATTATTCTTTGTATGTTCAGTCCGATAACAATGATTGATCATTTTTTCTGATACTGCGATCCATTCTTATAACGTTTTAAATCTGGACCGTTGATAGGACCTCAATTTAACACCATTGGATCCTTTATCCTCCGCCTATAAATAGATTCACTCCATCCCTCTCCATTTCTCAGAAGATGAAGTCATTCAAGATGAATATGTATTGTTATAAGTATCATCGTCGACCAAACTTGTCGATTTATTTACCTAAGAGGTCATGAGTTGGTATGGGAGGAATTGGAAAAATGAGATCTCCATTTTAAGCTGTGATGGTCGGGCAATTCTCACAACTGGGGATTAGCTGATCATATATCACGCCGTATGATAGAGGTCGAGAGTGGAGGAAAGCAGGATTCTATGCTTTATCGAAATCAACTTGTTTCTAACTGGTTGGTGACATCATGCATGAGACCCTTCTGATCTCTACTTTAATCGGCGAAGAAGAAGCATCAACTTCTTCGAGGTGGTGGCATCATGATAGCGTGCGGCTTAGGTCGCCCACTGGTACCCGCCGATCTGTAGAATAAGCCTGAACTTTAGGTTCTCGTCACTGTTCTCAAAGTGGGAGAAAAGATGATCGTTCCGAGGAAGCTTTGAAGCGTTTTGACAATGAAGTCTTTCCTTTGATATTTTGTAGTTGTAATCGCTTAGTGCTTAGATCGATGATTTCCGTTCGGATAAGGCTCTTGTACATGTATTATTGCTTTTGCTCTACAATATTCTTCGTAATGTATCTATCGATCTAATATACGATTTTTGTTTTTATCGACTCAAGAACATATTTACTTCCAATCCTTGTTATTTAATGCTTGCAGTTATGTCTTGGGAACGTAACTCCCGATGTGGCGTCATGGCCGTTGATTATATAAGAGTGTGACCGTTGGATTTTGACTCATCCTGTCTATAAAATGAATCTTTTATCTTCCATTTAGTTACCATCAGGAGTAAAGTTCTAAACAATGAACTCCCTCTTTGTTCACAACCGCGGTCGTCCACCTAATTCGCGGATCCAACTAATCATTCATTACTTCGACTTGGTATGGGCGGAATCGGAAAATGGAGGCTTTTCAAAAACCATGAAGTCTCCGACCCCTAATAAGGGGATTAGATTGGAACGTTGTCCATAATTCGATCAACCAATTTAAATAGGTAAAGGTCGGTGTTGTGGGGTTCCGATCTAATAGTTACGTGGTAGGTGGAAAGCTGGTCAGTTCATTAAAAATATTTATGTGTGATCGGGATTGCTGACCACCATCGACCATCGTAACATTATGATCTCACAAAGCTCTCTCTGATTCCAAAGCTTAGTGGTCGTCATCACGAAACTTAAAGGCGGTCGTCTTCGTCGAGCTTTGGCGTTGATGGTATCAAAGATGGATATAACATGTAATAGGATCTGGTGTCGTTAGATCAGGGAGATCTGTTTTTGTCTTTTCAAGATATTTTATGTATTTGTAATAGTTTTAGGGTCATAAATAAAATTCTTCTTTTTACTTATTAAATTCCCATTTATACCAACTGTGGTTTTTACCTCTGTAGATCGTTTGTTAGTAGATCGATGAGTTTATACCGACCCAATCGGTGTTACTCAAAGATTTATTATACTTAGGTTTTATACCAACTGTGGTTTTAACCTTTGTAGATCCTTCTTTATTAGATCGATGAGTTTATACCGACCCAATCGGTGTTACTCAAAGATTTATTATACTTAGGTTTTATACCAAATGTGGTTTTAACCTTTGTAGATCGTTCGTTAGTAGATCGATGAGTTTATACCGACCCAATCGGTGTTACTCAATGATTTATTATACTTAGGTTTTATACCAAATGTGGTTTTAACCTTTGTAGATCGTTCGTTAGTAGATCGATGAGTTTATACCGACCCAATCGGTGTTACTCAAAGATTTATTATACTTAGGTTTTATACCAAATGTGGTTTTAACCTTTGTAGATCGTTCGTTGACAAAAGTCTTTTGAACATGTCACATGTGGAAATAAGCAAAAGCTTTTTACTAGAATTGTAGGTCATTTTATGCATGAAAGGAAAAAATCAAAACATTCTAGAAAATGGAAAAACTAATTTCTTGCAAATCCTATCTAACTTCTAAATCTTCTTGGCTCGAACTTAACGACCATAATATCTTCTGAGATTCACCGCATTCCATGTTCGAGGAAGCGGAGTCCCATCCATATGTGCTATCTTGTACGATCCCTTTTTTCCGACCGCAATCACCACGTAGGGACCTTCCCAATTTTGCTGTAACTTTCCCACGTGTTTGGAAACTTCAACTTTTTTAAGTACCAAATCACCTTCTTTGAATGAGCGTATCCTCACCTTTTGATTGTAGGCTTTTTCCATGCTGGACTTTGCCGCTTCTAAACGCAGACTGGCTTTTTCCCTTAAGGTTTCGCTCAAATCTATATCATCTTTTCTCAGTTGATCGTTTGATTCCTCCTCGTAGAGCTCAATTCTAGGGCTGGGGACTAGCGCCTCTACTGGGATGGCTGCCTCCGACCCATAGACTAGGCTAAACTGTGTTTCACCCGTTGAGGCTTTTACTGTAGTTCTGTTGGCCCAAATGACGCCTGGCAGTTCGTCCAACCATTTCCCTTTGGCGTCGTCCAGTCTTTTCTCGAGTGATTTGACAATCTCTCGATTTGCCACTTCAGTTTGTCCATTAGCTCTAGGATGTCCGACAGACGTGAAGTTTTGCTGTATTCCAAGCTTCGAGCACCATTCTTGAACTTGTTTTCCAGCAAATTGGGTTCCATTGTCAGAAATCAGAATTCTTGGGATTCCGAAACGACAAACTATATTTTTCCAGAGAAAATTTATAACTTGGAACTGTGTTATCCGAGATAAAGCTATGCATTCGATCCACTTGCTGAAATATTCGACAGCGACCAAAACATAACTCTTCTTTGATCTGGCCATTGGGAATGGTCCCACAATATCGATTCCCCATTGATCAAAAGGCCAACAGATCGGAATTGGGTGTATCGTTTCAGCTGGTTGGTGTATTATATTTGA
This sequence comes from Penstemon newberryi var. newberryi, assembly GCA_030819805.1. Lineage (NCBI taxonomy): Eukaryota > Viridiplantae > Streptophyta > Magnoliopsida > Lamiales > Plantaginaceae > Penstemon > Penstemon newberryi. Next base: position 20,691,763 of record JAUALY010000005.1, on the reverse strand, counting down.
ATGTACCTGACAGTAATGACAGTGTTTAACGTAGTCTTGTGCGTCGGCGTACATCGTCGGCCAATAATAACCTGTTCTCAAGCATTTTAGCGTAAGTGCTCGAGCGCCACTGTGATTCCCAGCTTCTCCTTCATATATGCTTCTAAGGATGCTTTCGGAATTATGTTCGGGAATGCATTTCAACAGAATTCCTGAGACGGATCGTCTGTAGAGTTTTCCTTCTATCATTGCATATCTTGGTGCTCGATATTTTATCCTCCTAGCTTCATTTTTACAGCTAGGGAGTGATCCATCTCTCAAATAGGTGATCAATGGAGTCATCCAACTATCCGCTACTAAGTCGATATCCATTACTTCGATAACTGGAACAGTATCGAGGTCGATCGAAGGAGTTTTGGAGATTAACCAGGTGATTACTCTTTTAGACTTACCATCCCTTGTCACTGTAAATCTAGATAGTTGATCAGCCCATCGATTTTCTTCTCGTGGGATATTTTGGATATCAAACTTATCAAATTTCCCAGTCAAATCTTTTACTTTCGCCAAATACTTTATCATGTTGTATTCTTTCGCTTCGTACATTCCATTAATTTGTCTCGGAATTAGCTCGGAATCCGTTAAGACATTTAGAATCTTTATATTGGCCTTTATAGCCATTTCCAATCCCGCACTAGAGCTTCGTACTCAGCTTCGTTATTGGTTACCACGAAGTCTAAAGTAAGGGCATAATTCATGTCCTCGCCGTTTGGCCCTTGAAAATTAATTCCTGCCCCCCCACCATCTCTGCTTGATGCGCCATCGACATGCATAAGCCATGGCGGGTCATTGACAATCATAATACTGTTATCGCTTGTCGATGCAGCTTCGGGGCTTGTTTCCGACATACTTGGAGTTTCAAGGAGGAAATCAGCAAGTATCTGAGCCTTGATTGCAGTTCGCGGTTGATATTCGATCTCATACTGTCCCAATTCTACCGCCCATTTGATTAATCTTCCCGAGGCTTCTGGTTTCGATAAAACTTGCCTCAGAGGTTGATTTGTAAGTACGATGATCTTATATGTCTGGAAGTATGGCCGCAACCTTCGTGCTGACGTCACCAAGGCCAGAGCAAATTTTTCAATTGTTAAATAATTCTTTTTCGCTCCTTGCAGCAACTTACTCAAATAATAGACAGGCTTGTGTTCCGAGCCCTCAATTTTTACCATAACCGAGCTCACAGCCGCCTCGGAAATTGCAATGTAAATGTATAGAGGTTGTCCTTCTGTAGGTTTGGCAAGCATAGGTGGTGAGGTCAAATAATTTTTGAGTTGCTCGAATGCATGATCACATTCCTCAGTCCATTCAAAGGTCTTAGCTTTTCGCAAAGTTTGAAAAAATGGTAAACTTTTGTCTGCGGACCTTGATATGAATCTATTAAGAGCAACAATCTTCCCGACCAGACTTTGCACCTGAGTAATATTTCTAGGAGGCTTCATTTCAGTAATAGCACGTATCTTCTCAGGATTCGCTTCGATGCCTCTCTCGTGGACCAGGTAACCTAAGAATTTCCCTGACCTTACCCCAAAGGTACATTTTAAGGGGTTGAGCTTCATTCCGTATTTCCTCAAGATTTTGAAGCATCGATCAAGGTGTCTAATGTGGTCTTCTTCACTCATGCTTTTCACCAACATGTTATCGACATAAACTTCCATTATTTTCCCGATCAACTCTTTAAACATCAAGTTGACCAACCGTTGATATGTAGCTCCGGCATTTCTTAATCCGAACGGCATTACTATGAAAAAATATACGCCCTGTTCGGTAATGAACGCAGTCTTTTCTTGATCTCTTTCATCCATAAAAATCTGATAGAAACCTTGGAATGCATCCATCATACTAAAAATTGCAAAACCTGTTGTCGAGTCGACCAACAGGTCGATCCTTGGGAGAGGATAAGGATCTATCGGACATAATTTATTCAAGTCTGTAAAATCGTTGCACATCCTCCACTTGTTATCCTTTTTGTCACCCTTCGAGACAAGTACGACATTACACAACCATTCAGTAAAGTGTATTTCTCTAATTTGCTTAGATAATAAAAGTCTTTCGACCTCTGCTTTTATTATTTTATCCTTCACTGGGCCATGATTTCTTTTCTTTTGTCTGACAGGTTTTGCGCTCGATATCTTCAAATAGTGAGTTATGATTCTCGTGTCGATCCCCACTATATCTTCCGAGCTCCAGGCGAAAACATCCACATTTTTTCTTAAGAAGTTGATCAACATGATTTCTCCCTGTGGAGATAGTTCTGTTCCGATCCTGGTGATTTTGGTCGGATCACTTTCGATAAGCTTGACCTCTTTATGCTCTGGTGCCCGTAGAGTCAGATCTATGGGCTCTTTCCCTTTTTTACTAATCGGGTCCGTGCTAGGCAACTCAGGCTCCCGAGATCTTTCCGTCGAGGATCCCACCGTTTTTCTTTTTGACGGTGTTAGAGGATCGACGTTCCTTTTTAAAGACAGTGCCGTGTTGTAACAATCCCAGGCCATGCAGTGGTCGTTAACGATTTCGCCAACACCAAATACTGTAGGAAATTTTATCTTCTGGTGATAAGTTGATACAACTGCTCGAAATTGGTTTAATGCCGGTCTCCCCAAAATGGCATTATAAGCGAAAGGTGCTTCTACCACTAAGAATTTTATCATTTTGACCACTCGATGAGGTTTGTTCCCAAGAGTTACACTCAGATTGATAGTTCCGGCTGGAACTATTTCTGATCCTCCAAATCCTACCAGTGGTGTAGCTACTTTTTGGAGAGTTATTTTTCCCAAATTCATCTGGTTCAGCACTTCGATGGCTATTATGTTAGCCGAGCTCCCATTGTCGATTAAAATTCTCTTGACATTGAAATCGGCAATTTTCAATGAGACTACCATGGGAAAATCGGGGTGGTCTTCGTTATTATCCCAATTCAGGTTTCTGGGGGCTTCGCTCTCGTCGAACTTAATTATGTGTTGGTCGGAGTTTTTCCTCTCGAGCGCCCATACCTCTTTAGGGGTCATAATCCTCTTTTCTAGAGATCGTGCGACCTTTCGTCTGGCATTCCGACTATCTCCCCCCGCTGGTCCACCGGAGATCACATGTATTGTACCATTGACCTGGTCGTCATCGATTTCATTCCTTCGGGGAGCATGATTACTGGTAGATCTATCACGAGGACTTCTATTTTCCTCTCTCCTTCTAGGACTTCTTGTTCTTTGTCTTCTTCGATCTGCTCTATCTATGAATTCATTCAATCTACCTTGTTGAATCAATTTTTCAATTTCTTCTTTCAGGTGATAACAGTCCTCGGTCCTATGACCATGAGCTCGATGGTACCTACAATATAAATCGTAGTTCTTTGCCCCCGGTTTTGCCTGTGTGATTCTTTTTGCTGGGGGGATTAAATTATTTCTTTCCAGTATCACCAGGATGTCTTCTCTTGGGGCATTTAGTTTTGTAAACTCCACGTAATTTATTCGATCTCTTATATTCCTTTCAGGAGATCGAGGCCTGAGGTAGACATTGGGTCTTCTCTCAGGGTTACTCCCATTGTGTTCTAATCTTTGAAAAACGTTCCCTCTACGGGGAAATCGATCATAATCCGTTACCCTTTGCACCGGAGGTTTTTCAGGTTTTCTTGACCCTGAAGCCGATGCTTTATTCTTATTTTTGTCTTTGAAAGAATTCATTTCTTCTTGGGTCATATATTTGGAGGCCAAAGTCATAATTTCTGCAAAGGTTCTTGGCTGCTTTCGACTCAAAGCGTTGCCAAATTGCCTATTTTTTGTCAGATCAAAAAGAATTGAAATGATGTAATCAATATTTGGGGAGTCAATCTTCAAAAGTTCTACATTGAATGAACCTTGCTAACCATGTTCTTAAGGATTCCCCATCTTGCTGGACTATTGTTCCCAGATAGCTCATGGGGAGCTTTTGTTTTTTCTGGCTGGCAAATTGTTGTTCTAGCTTGTTGCACAACTCTCTAAAACTGAAGATCGAGTTAGGCGGTTGTTTTCCGAACCAATCTAGTGCCAACCCCTCGAACGTTGTGATCATCAATTTGGCTGTATATTCTGCTGAATGAGCATACAAGCTCATTATGTTTGTAAAACTAAATATATAGTCGGTCGGGTCACTAGTTCCATCGTATCTGGGGAGCCGAGCAGGTAGAGATCCAGAAGCATGGGCTTCCCTAATTTCTAAGCAAAAAGGGGAACAAGCAGCTATACTATCCTGTATCTCTCGGGAGCGAGGCCAAGGTTGTTGCAAAGTCAAAAGCCTTTGTTCCACTCGTTCCTCGACCATCCTCTCTAACTCTCTTTCAGAAACTCTTCTATTTGTTTGTCGATTAACAACTGGAGGATCGTCCACGTCGTCGATCGGTATAACAGAGCGTTCCTTGGATAGGCGAGGTTCAGGTCGAGCATTAGCTCTTGCCTGATTAGTTTTTCGACCAAGGTTCCTTCCTGCTACGTTTGGCGGGGATATTTGAGATCGTTGATCCGCGTCCGGACTTTCTGCTTGAGTTGACTGGTGGTCATTATTCTCCCGAGGTTCCCTAACATTATTAACCGCTCTTGAAGGACCAACAGTCGCCCTTACTGGTTCCGCAACTGCCGGAGTCTGTAGAATTTGAGGAAAAAACGAACCTAAAAGTTGAGCAATTTGCAGTATTTTTTCCTGGTCAGCGGAGAGCGGGGGATCCGGGACAGATCGAACGGGTGAGTTAGGGGCCTGACTCACGCTAGGAGTTCGTTGTCCTCCCTGACTTTGATTGTTGTTAGCGTTTGCTGCAACATGTTCCTCCACAGGGTTTAAATTTTGGTGATTTGCGGGAGGCTGCGTATTATTAGCGGTGACCCTGTGGGAATTTTCAGGAAGGCTATCCGCAGCATGAGAAGGTCTTGAATTGGTGCTTCTTCCTGCGTTACGCGCGCTCTTCCTTGGATTGGCCATATTCGATCGAGTAATTAACCTGCCCCTCAGTGGGCGCCAACTGATTTAACCTAGTTTCGTCTTAGGTTTAATCTCAGTATATTTATATAAGATCACAAAGTTATGATTTAAGGGGTTTGGTTAAAGTACTCAGGATGGTGCAATTCAAGAACAAGCAACGTAATATAATTGAATCAATAACAATAACGTGAGAGGCGAACAATAATAGTGTATTTCGTAGGTAAAAAACCCCTTAATACAATGTAAAACTCAGTATTTATAATAATTCTCAAGTCCTAATTTGACTAGGAGTCCTATTAGGCCTAGGAATCCTGCCTGGCTTAGGAGAACCGCACAGCCCACTTAAATCTTCTAGATCGATCTGTCTGGTCGATCTCATACATTTGGGCGGATCGAGTCGATCTTGTAGTATTAACAGGTCGGATCGATCCTGAACCTCCTCGGGAAGCTTTAGTCCCTTATATGTGTAAAATAGCCCTCATCAGCACCCATAGCAGATCGACGAATGCTCCCTTCCCACCGTGGGGCTGTTGGCCAGGTATGGTTTCACGATCTGCTCTTTCCGTGTTCAGAAATTCTCTACACATGGTACCAATAATAGATCGCAGATCATCCACTGTCGTATGTATAGGCAAGTCGTTAGGCGGGCCGACCGGCGGCACCTCTGACTGGTGGGCCGCTTGGGATTGATTGCTTGGTTCATTGTTTACTGAGCGTTGAGAGGCTCGCCGCGAATGTAGGTGTATCTCCTAGTAGTAGGCATTTTTTTGATCTAACACTCGAATAGGCCCCACGGTGGGCGCCAATTGATTATGCTTTTTTTCGTACAAGATTAGTTAAGGAAAGTCGAGCAAAACAATAACTAAAATCGAGTGTATAAATGATGTGTATTGATATTCCGATCCAATTACAAATTACAAAGTAGGTCTATCTGAGCGTTACGGGATGCCGTACAACTAGCGAAACAGCAACAAAAGCAAACTAAACCTATTCCGAGCTCTATGTCCGAGCTGGAGTATTCCTAGGGAAATGTGCCGTTATTGATGTCATAAATGCGCCGGGTATATATAGGAACAGTGATGAGCTAGCTTGACCCTCCGCAGGGGATTATGTCTCGGCCAGCTGTCCAGGCCAGTGGGTCGGTCCCACAGTGATTCCGAGGAGAGAAGTAGATCGGAAAATAGGATCTTGTGCTAATAATCTGGCTTGATCGAAAGCTGGGTTCTGCAGGTCGAAAATTTGCTTTCCTGGTCGGGGTCGAGGTCGATCTCGAGATGAGGTATTTCCTAAAATGGCGTACACAAAATATCCCTCATCAATCATGACATAAAGCACTATAAACTCTATTGAGCTCCCACTAACCTTCTTGTACACACAAGGTTCATAGACGTTCTTGATGAAGCCAAATTTGACTGTCTCATCAAAACGCTTGTTCCAATTTCGGGATGCTTGTTTAAGTCCATAAATGGACCTTTGTAGTTTGCAAACCTTTTGCTCACTACCTTTGGGTGTGAAACCTCTTGGTTGCTCCATATAAATTTCTTCTTCAATGTCTCCATTGAGAAAAGTGGTTTTCACATCCATTTGCCATATCTCATAGTCACCATACGGCTATGGCAAGTAAGATCCGAATGGACTTCGGCATGGCTACCGGTGAGAAGGTTTCCTCAAAGTCGATGCCCGGCCTTTGAGTGTAACCCTTCGCAACTAGTCTTGCCTTGTAGGTCGTCACCTATCCATTTACTCCAAGCTTTCGCTTATAGATCCACTTGCAACCAACGGGTACTATTCCCTTTGGTGGATCTACCAAGGTCCATACCTTGTTTGAGTACATGGAGTCAAATTCGGGTCTCAGGGCTTCAAGCCATTTTCCCGAATATATGTCTAGCATAGCTTCTTCATAAGTTCTAGGATCAATATCCAATTGCCCAGTCTCATGTATCAATCCGAATCGTTCGGGTTGTTTATGTTCACGAGTGGACCTACGAAGTTGTTGTGTACTAGTGGTTTCCTCATTACTCTCATTTGTTTCCATCTCTTGTGGTGATTCATCTGTCTCACGAACTTCCTCCAATTCTATCTCCACCTTCTCCTTATCAAGAAGACGTTTTTCCAAGAAATTGGCATTCCTAGAAACAAACACACTTTGTTCCTTAGGATCATAGAATTGATATCCAATAGACTCTCTAGGATATCCCACAAATTTGCACAAGGTGGACTTGGCTTCCAACTTATCTCCCACTAGCTTCTTGACATAAGCGGGAGACCCCCAAATTCTAATGAATTTATAAGAGGGTGCTTTGCCGAACCACATCTCATGAGGTGTCTTAGGCACGGTTTTTGAAGGTACTACGTTTAGTATCTTTGAAGCCGTAAGAAGAGCCAAATCCCAAAAGCTTCTAGGTATATCAGTGAAACTCATCATGGATCGAACAATGTCCAACATAGTTCTATTCCTTCTCTCCGATACTCAATTCAACTGAGGAGTACCCGGAGGAGTCCACTTTGAGAGAATCCCATTCTCTTTCAAATAATCGAGGAATTCGCCACTCAAGTATTCTCCACCTCGATCGGATCGAAGTGACTTAAAACTTTTACCGAGTTGCTTTCCTACTTCATTTCGAAACTCTTTGAACCTTTCAAAAGCTTCAGAATTATGTGTTATGAGATACACATATCCATACCGAGAATGATCATCGGTGAAGGTAATGAAGTACTTATAACCTCCTCGAGCACTAACACTTAGTGGTCCACATATATCCGTATGATTCAAATCCAAAGTGCTTGAAGCACGTTCCGGTTTCCCAAAGAATGGAAATTTGGTCATTTTTCCCTTTAAGCAAGATTCGCAAGTTGGGAACTCATCCAATTCCACTATTTCTAGAGACCCACTTGAGACCAACCTTTGAATCCTCTTCTTGGAAATATGTCCAAGTCTAGCATGCCATATATATGCGGAGTTACCGTTATTTGCCTTTCGTTTCTTAATATTATTCTGAACATGCATTATAGTATTAGATGTTATGGACTTTTCAAGATTATACAATCCATTAGCTAATGTACCTTTTGCATATAAAGAACCATTCTTTGAAATGCTAAAAATTCCATTCACAATGGTAAACCAATAACCTTCTTGATCCAAAACAGGAATGGAAATAAGGTTCTTGATTAAAGTAGGTACATAGAGACCATCTCTAAGGACTAGCTTACAATGTCCTACATCTAGTACTACATCCCCTATTGCTTCGGCTGCAACTTTTGCACCATTGCCCAAGCGGAGGATCCAATCTTCGGGTTTAAGGGGTCTTGTTGTTCTCATCACATATTTTTCATTACAAAGGTGAGAACCACAAGCGGTGTCCAACACCCAATTTGCATTATTAATGAAAATATTAACTTCAACAAAAAATATACTTTGATTCTTATTTGGGACGGTTTTGAGGTAAAGAGGACAATTCCTCTTCCAATGCCCTTCTTTGTTACAATGGAAACAAGTACCCTTAGGCACCTTGCCCTTACCATAGGAGTGGCCTTAAGAGGCTTCTTGTCCTTAGAGGAACTTTTCCCCATCTTTTTCTTTCCCTTTGCCTTTCGGCCCTTGGAAGAAGAGGGAGCAAACATCACATGTTTATCCTTTACAAGAGAGCGTTCCGCCGTGTAAAGCATATTAACAAGTTCATGAAGTCCAAATTCCATGTTGTGCATGTTAAAGTTCATCACAAAGTTGTCAAATGAGCGGGGCAATGATTGAAGGATCAAATCCATATAGAGTTCATTGTCCATAACCACTTTAAGATGAGCAAGCTTTTCGATGAGTCCAATCATTTTAAGCCCATGCTCACGGACCGATGAACCCTCAATCATGCGAGCTTGGAAAAGCTCCTTACTAGCCAAGTAACGTTCTTGCCGACCCGGAGTCGAGAACAAATCGGACAAGTGAAGGTGGATTTCCGAAGCATGAGACATGTTCTCATGTTGCTTTTGACGCTCATTAGACATTGAGGCCAACATGAGGCAACGAGCTTGAAGATCATCTTCGACTCATTTGTCAAAGGTGACCTGCTCCTCATCCGATGAATCAGTCGGTAAGGCCACAGGGGGTGGTGCGGCAAGGACATAGCTTATTTTCTCAGAATCGAGAACAATGCGAAGGTTGCGGAGCCAATCGGAGTAATTTGGCCCGGTGAGTTTGTTTGAGTCAAGTATCATATGAAGTGGGTTCTTTGCCATTTTTAAAACACTTTTAAATCTACAAAGGCGAAAAAGATTATATTTAGCGTTCATTTAATTTTCAATATTCTTTATGATTTTGGACTTCTAACCATAAAGGTCTCCCGCTATTTTATCGAATTCCATGCCCCCACATGGTAAACGAGAAATCAAATTTCTTAGTAGGTCTCAAAGTCCTAAAGACATTTTCCACACCCACGACTCGTGAGACATGTGGTCAATTCAATAGGTAGACAATAAATTGCCAATCGTTTCTACCAAACGACCTTTGAGAATATTTTGCCTCGCTTTTCGTATGGATCCACGACTCGTGCGATATCCATATTATTAAACGTTAAGTCTACACCATCAATCATGATAAGACATACCCCAATCATGGACGTTCCACGACTCGTGAGACAACGCCATGACCCAAATATGCCCCACCCTTGGCACTATAATTCGTGCATCAAGGAAACAATCATATTGCTCTAATTGCACCCGTTCCACGACTCGTGAGACAACGGATGAATCGAATACAACTTATGACCGATCCCTATTGATGGAAGGCATGGACTACGAAAACTCGCTTGCCCATTATGACTTAATTATTAAACTCAATTAGGTCGAGTGGAGGTTTGTAATTCTTTGAAGTTTCAAGATCTCATCAATTTTAGTTGTTTATCTTTGTTAGGTGATCTATCCTAACATGCATCACATACATCAAATGGATAAAATACCAACAAAGCATAAACGGCCCTAGCATGCTCCTATCGCGTGGTGGATGATCATGGGCCGATCCTATGCGGTCCATTCCGAGCCAAGAAATGTCCCAATTGGTCAATCAAGGGTAAGCAAACAAAATGAAAATAGAATCCTATTCTATTACATATGCATCACCATGCATACATGGCCTTCAAGGTCTTCAAATCCTCCAAGTCCTTCAAGTCCTTCATCTTGAATAAACCTCACAACCTAATGCCTACTCTCTTTACATTGACATAAGTCAAGAAATAAGAGGCATGCAAGCCCCATTTAATTACAAACCCATATCATCAAATGAATTACAAGATTACAATCCAATCACATAAGGTCAAGGCCACTAGATCATCCACCCATACATTCATCACACAACGATTGCATCGATAATATAAATTTACCAAGGAGATTATCTACCAATTTCTAAAGGACTAAGGCCTGTCAATTGTGGTGTCCCAATTTAATGAGACCAAAGAACACAAATTTAGATAACTTGATGTAGGAGCTCGATAGGTGCTTGAATTTAGGTTTTATGACCAATCCGGCTCATCCTTAAGTTATCCATAAGTGAAGAGGCTTACCCACAGCCCTACATCACTTTAGGAAACCGTAGGACTCACTAGATTTAGGCAACTTTACCGGTGGGTGCGACTGTTCAACTACAACCCGGCACGTACGGTCTTTTCACCAAAAACTAATTTTCATACTTAAACCATTATTACTCCATACATCCCTATATCTAATAAAGTGTTCTTAAACATTATCTAACCATAATCATCCACAAAAACAGCCACTAAATCCGAAAGCAAATCGGTTGATGCACTTCAAATTTTAACAACCCGTTTTCACCAAAACGTAAGGAAACATTCATAACACTTATGAATCACGAATCTAATATGAAAATGCATGATTTGGCTCTGATACCAGTTGATGGTAATGGCCCTAAGGTCAGCCAAGGCCCAGCGGAAAACAAAAATTTTAATCGGGGACAAAAACGGCCCGAAAAACAACTACTTTGCAACAAAACTTTGGAGACCTTCTACCATTACTATCCTAGAATCATCTTGCATACTAAGTTCATATCAGAAGGAAAGATATCAAGTAATACCTCTCCCAATCTAGGGAGGTGACGAGCCGCAATGAATCGGGACAAGCAAGTAACACCCGAAACCTTCTAGCTTACGAGTTCAACACCTACAAGCTCCAAGCTTCGATCTCCTCGTTTGAATCTTCTTTCTCCAAGGACCTCAAGAAAATCCACACCAAGATCTCCAAATGTAGATCCTCCAAAGCTAGCCCACACACACAAGTGATAGCACTTAAGGAGTAAAGAAGATGAACTAGATCTAGCAAATACACCCTCAATCTATTAGCTAGAATGAAGTAGTACTTGAATCAAGTAAGAAACTTGATAAAGGAAGAAAAAGAGATGAAGAAAACAACTTTTCTTTCTAGAGAGAGAGAGAAATCCGAACACACACTAAAAGGTGTAGTGTGTGTATTTGTCTTGCAACTTGAATCACTCTTTTTGATAGATTACAATATCTTATCTTTATGTGTGTATAACATGCAATGTAGTTTATTGTTGAATCACATCCACCAATAAGACTTGTAGCTTTAATGTGCTTCCCAAGCACACTACTTTTGATGCAAGATAGTGGTGGAGGCCACCACTAACACATAATAAGATATATTTCTCTCTTGTATATATATATATCACATATATATATCAACATTATATCATATCATATATGATCATCTCATAAGACTCATTTAAATTGGTCTTGGGTTAATTGGACATTTATTTCCCAATTAATAAATCCAATCTCTGATTCAAAATTAGAAACCCAATTTATTTCTTCCTTCAATTGATTAGACCCTTCTAATTAATTTTAACTAAATTAAATTAACACTTAAATTTATAGAGTCCTTTAATTAATTACTACTTCTTGTCAAATCCAATTTGACTTTAATAGATCGAACTAAGTTGCATCCTGTGCTATTGTGTGTGGTCCCTTGGGTTCACCATCAATTAGTTGTGGGCTCACAAACCATTTGTGATTTAATTAAGAGATTAATTAAACTACCTTTAATCAATCACTCTTAAATATGATCTCATCAAATCTAGAGTACCCAACACTCGAGGTAGTCATCTAGTCACGGTCGACGAGTCCTAACTAATGATGAATATAAAGTGTGAACCTTTCTTTGATTGATCTCATTAATCCTCTTACGCATACCATGCACGTACGCTCCTTCCAATAACTTATTTCCCGATCGAGGCCTAGGACATGGAGTCCAACGGATTCCTATTAGCCTTGATAACTATGCATCTTTATTCTTAATGGTGATTCCTTTTAGTGATTATCGATTTGGAAACTTCTTTCCAAATCTAACATCACTCACTTCGGCCAAAGATTCCCGGAATCAATCCATATAAAATAATTCATAGGAAATCGCCCAACCACATTACGGTGGGGTTTAATGGATCATTTATTGACGTCATTAACTTCACTACGAAGCAATCCATAACCAATGTGAAACTATAATGACTCGCTAATTAGTTCTCGAGTAACACATCAAAGCATAAACGCTTCGCATGAAGTTCACTCTAACGTCTCAAGTCAAAGGACCAATTTACGTACACTGTCGTAAGTAGAAGAATTCTTCATCTCCGATAAACTCCTAAGATAAGATTCTTCCAGCGGTGTTGGTCCCAAGTGGTCAGATGAGGTCTAGGGGGGGGGGGGGGGGTGAATAAACCTCTAAAACTTTTACCTTTAAAATTCTCTAACTTTTTCTGTCAGCAGACTAAGCTGATCAAGATTCGTAAGTAGACTAAGTTGATCGCGCACAAAGCTTTGAACAACAGACTTGACCACTCTTCTAATTTTACCTAGCTGATTTTGAGAAAATTAGAGTTTTGATTAACTTACTTGCAGCGGATTTGTCAAGTGTTTTTCACAAGTAGGTTTCTTTAACTTTGAAAGATTTTATCCCCAAGTTTTAACAAACTCCTTTTTAAAATCTTTAACAGTTAACTTTAATTGTTTGAAAGCTTTTGAAAAATATGCAAGTAAAAATGCAAACTTAGACACAGTCAATTTTTATAGTGGTTATATGGATGTAAATCCTTTAGTCCACTCTTCCAAGTCACTTAGATCTTGGGTTATACTATAAACACAAAGTTTACAATATACAATGCTTGCGCCAAACAACAAATGAAATGGCCACAAGTGCGCAATAGGAAATCACAAAGAAAACCTATCCTCTGAAGTAATATCACTCACTAAGATGGATATCTACTTCTCACAACACTTCTCTAACAAAATCACTCAGATTTACGTGTATATCTTTTTATCTCTCAGTTCTGCTTTCGTCAACAGATGACTAAGCTGATGAGTGTTCTGTTCTTGAGTTTTGAGACTTAGAAATATTTTATTTTGAATTTTCTCTCAGTTGTGTTGCTTCGGATATCTCTAACTCTTGAACCTTGAACTATTTATACTTGAGGTTTGAAAATCTGCCCGTTGAGAGATCGACAGGTGTTCAAAATCCTCGAGTACTGGTCCATGTTTTCAGAACGGCTTCTGCAACTGTGCACTGTACAGTTCTGCTGTACTTTCTGTCACTTCGCATTTAATGCACCTCACTGATCCGAGGTTTCTCTTCAATCATTTGTCTTTAATACCCATCTCTTACAGCATTTATTACTCCGAGTGCATTTATTACCGTTGCAATAACTTCTAATCACTTCCACTCTGCTGATCCAATCCACTCGTCTGATGAACACTCTGCTGATCCAAATCGAACTCATCTGATTTGAGTCTGATGAAAATCCACCAGTCTGATTCCGAATGTAGCAACAGATCAGTAGTCTTCTGGACCATACATTTGACCCTTCTGATTTGTCTTCATACTTGGTCAAATAATTTAAGAGGTTTGAACTAAGCTTCCAATACTTAGCTGATGACTTTTGGAAATCATCAAAACCTCCCTTCACTTCTAAGTCTTCATCTTCATCCAACAATTTCCCCCATTTTAATGATGACAAAACTTCAGCTAAGTACTTGTGCCTAAAACTAAAGTTAAGTCCTCAAAAATTTCTGAGATAGAAATAGTATGTTGGAAACTTGAACTTTTATAAATTTTCAATGAATATTACAGTACAAGTTCTCAAAGAAAAAATTAAAGAGAAAATTACAACAAAGTAAGCTGATATACAAATTTTCAATTTAAGAACCAAGTCTAGAAGATCTAGTCTAGTCTTCAGCTTCTTCATCATCTCCTCTTCTTCTTCTCCTTCTTCAACTTCATCATCTCCTTCTTCAACTTCATCATCCTCTTCTTCTCCACTAGAAAACATAACCAAGTTCTTAGAGGCAGCTTCGATCTTCTTTTTGATGTCCTCTAATCTCTTGTACTTTCTATCTGGATCTAGCTGTTCTTCAGCAGAGTCTTTGGAAGCAGCCAATTCTTTGTCAGATTTTGCTACGTCCTTGGGCTCTTCTTCAGCAGCTTTCTCTTCAAGTACTTCTTCTTCAGCAGGCTTTTCAGCAGCAGGTCTTTGCTCTAGTACTTGAACAGTTGTAGTGGCAACACTCTTTTTAGCTGACTCCTCTTCCCCCTTTTTGTCATCATCAGTAGGGTTAAGTTGATCAAGAGAGATGTTGACAGCAGCACACAGCTTTCTGATGTTCTGATCCAGAACTTGGAGTTGAGCAGAGTGATGTTGTTGAGTAGCTTTCATTGCTCCAGCTTGGTCATTTATGTAATCAGCATTCAGCTGAAGTGTTGACATTTCATTTTGAACTTGAACAGCAGCAGACTCTTGCATCATACTTTCAGTCTTTACTATTTCAGCAGCAGATAGTTCTCTTAGAGCGTTCTCCATCCTTGACCAGTCTGACTCATGTCTCTGAAGAGTAGTATGTAAGTGGTTTACATCCACCTTCACATCTTAAATATTTTGATTCATACTCAGAATGCTTTGAGTCAGTTGCAATGAGTTATCAGCTGGTAGAGGAAAGTTATCAATGGCATCCCGCACTATCTTGGCAGTAGCCTCCTCTCCTTGCTTCAGCATCATCTTATTTCTCTCTTCCATTTCCTTCATAGCATTTTCAATTAAAGTCTGCATTGATTCCATGAGTGAGGAATGGATATCAGCAGTAGGAATGGTTGAGGGTGATGCAACAGCAGTTTCCTGGTGAACAGGAGCTTCATGAAGAACTGGAGCTTCTTCAGCCTTCCACTCAAGTGCTAAAGGGCTCTTATCTTTAACAGCAGTTGGCAATGACTTAGATGTATCAAGGTTGATCTCCTCACCTTGCTGGTCTTTTCTTGGTTCTTCATCAGCTGGCTCATCAGCTATGTGAATGACATCAGCACCATCAGCAGACACAATAGTCTTTTGATGAATCAAGAGAGCTGGAACAAATGTTGATGTAGACTGTTGGACACTCAGCTGTTCTTGAAATGTACTGATCTCTGAGCCAAAGGCGATTTGCTGTAAACTTGGCAGACTAGGCATATCACTGGTTGTTCCTGGTTCATGCCGTGATCTTTGCACACATTTCTCCAAGGTTGTATAAACAACAATCTTGACTGCTCTATCAACTAGGTCATTAGATGGACCTGGCTTGTTTGGCAAGGAATCCTTGATAGCAGTCGCCTCTTGTTTTACAATGGTTTTTGCAAAACCATGTAATCTGTCACGAACAAAGTCTGAATCCAAAGCTTTGGCAACTGAAGTAGTTTGCAGCCAACTTAAAACCCAACGTCCTTCTTCAACAAACTCTCTCCAGGCTTGGATTTCAGCTTCAGACATGTTTAACCTGTATTCCCTCCATCTGTTGTATCTGATCTTCTCTGGGAGGAAAACAATTCTTGATTGAAGATGCTGATTCAGCCTTTCAAGCTCAGCTTCAAACTTTTCAAAGGCAGCAAAGTCACCTTTGACAATGTCAAGTGCTCTTCTGACTTCAAACTTCTTTCGCTTGATTGGTTTGGCTCTTGGTAGCACAAATTTCCCTTCCAAGGGTTTCCCGATCACAATACCTCCTGACCGTCTAGGTCCATAGGCATCTTTCTTGTTTTCTTCCAAGGCCTTTGCCAAGTCTTCTGCTTCCTTGGCAGCAATCTCTGCATCAGTCAATTGTTTTGTTTGAGCATCAATCTTGCTCAGCTCAATCACTTTCTGGACTTCGGCCTCATCTCTTTTCCTCTGTTCTTCTCTTTCTCTGAGCCCTGGATTCAATGACTGGTGCGGCAGCAGTAGGTTCAGGAGCAGCTATTGCAATAGGTTCAGCAACAATTGGATCTACAATTATAACTTCAGGCTCCTCTTGAGGTCTGCTCACCTCAGCTATTGGTGCAGTAGTCTGATTTTTCTGGGCATCAGCAGACTTACTTCCAACAGGCCTCTCTGCTGATGGAGGACTTGATCTAACTACATCAGTAAATTCAGTTGGTGAATCGATCTGAGTTAGCCTCTTTCTTGCAGTTACCTTAGTTTGAACAATTCTTGTAGTGGCAGTGTCCTTAAGAGCACTCCTTGTCCTCTTTGCCACATTCTCCAAAGGTAGCTCAGCAGATGGTGTTCGTTCAGGAGATATATCATATGCCATTTCTTCAATCTCCTTAACTGTCTGATCTATAAGAGCATCAGCAGTTTCTTTTTCTTTAGGCTCTGATTCTGTTCTGGCTTGAACAGCTGGCTGGGCTGTTTGAACAGAAGCCTTAGGAGCAGTCACCTTACTCCTCTTTTTCTTATCAGCCTTCCTCTTAGATTGCCTCTTTTCTGGCACGACAGCAGACTCTTTGATTCTGACAGCCTTGACGGCCTCATAGATTTTCAGTTCCTTAGCCTTGTGAATTTCTTTGCCATTCGTCATAGAACATCCCAGATTCATCAGCAGATGACTAAGAAAGATTTTGTGAAGAGTTTGACCACGCTCCTTGTGATCAGCAATAATGTACCAAACATAATTTGCCCAGTTTACTTTCAGCACATAGTAAACTGCAATCATCGTATGAAATCTCTTCATTGGTACACTATCAAGGGAGAAAGTGCAGTTCTCCACAATCTTGGCAAAGAGATCTGCCATTCTCTGAAATTCATCCTTCAGCTGGGGCTTCTTTATGTTTCCTGAGAGGATTTCATTCGACTTCGCAGCTATTTTCCAGAAGTCAGCCTCCAACGGCTCAGCCAAGGTAGAAAGTTCAGTTGAACCTTCAATAGATAATCCATACTTCTCGTTCAACACCTTAGGAGTCAGACATATGTCTATTCCCCCAACCTTAGCCTTGATTTCCAGATTTTCATAGTTTGGTTTCCCATCAGATTTGTAAAACTCCAGAACTTCTGGTGTAAATACCATTTCTCCATGAGCTTCCATGTTAGTTTACCAGCGAAGCAGCTTTGAATTTTTCCAAAGTCTCTTTTATAAGTTGAGTGCCTGTTGCGTAATAGGTCTGGTAGTTCAAGAATCTACCCTCAGCGTTTGCGTCCTTGGAACTCATTGTTTTATGAAAAAGATTAGAAAGAAACGAAAGAAATTTGCAGAAAGTATGAATGCAAAAATGCTCTTGTGTACTTAGGAAATTTTGAATATGCGTAAAAGATTAGTCAGCTGATCAGATCTGGATTTATAAAGGTTGGATGATATCGGTTTCCGTGATTTAAGCCAACCGTTAGATCAGTTACTGATATCTTACGTTTTAGTACAACACTGTTTATAAATTGACATAAGTAAACAGACGAATAAAATAATACTTATCTGGCAGATGACTTGTCTGATACAATATATCACTAGTGAAAACCAATATCTAGTGATCTTCCTTTGCTGTTTGTCAATCCAGCAAGATAAATAATCTTCATGTCTTCAAGAATTAAGAACAAATCTTCTGATTAAAACAACTTCAACTAACTGTCATTGAAGATTTCATCTTTAAAACAGGAGTACCGCTAGTCTTACACGTTCCCCCTGAATTCAAGAATCTATCAGTCAACTAGTCTGTTGAGAGTTAGTCTTCTTGAAGAATAATACTTGTTTCTATCAGATTAGTCAGCTGATGAACCCAGTCTTCTGATAGGTTCCCCCTCAGCTTATGAATCCAATTTCAACAAGCCTAGTTCCATTTTTAGAGTAGAAAATCTTGCATCACTCAATGGTTTGGTGAAAATGTCAGCGATCTGATTATCTGTATGAACATACTCAATAATAAAATTTCCTTTTTCAACATGGTCTCTGATGAAGTGATGTTTATCTCAATATGCTTAGTCCTGGAATGATTAGTAGTATTCTGAGTAAGTGAGATTACTCTTGTATTGTCACAGTAGATAGGTATTCCACTGATCTTGAGATTATAATCTTCTAGTTGATGCTTCAACCAAAGTATATGTGCACAACATGCTCCAGCAGCAATGTATTCATCTTCAGCAGTAGATATGGATACTGAAGTCTGTTTCTTACTCATCCACGAAATCAGACGACTGCCTAAAAATTGACAAGTACTTGTAGTACTCTCCCTATCAATTTTGTAGCCAGCAAGGTCAGAATCTGAATATCCAATAAGTTCAAATCCGGATTCCCTTGGATACCACAATCCTAATTCTTGAGTGCCTTTGAGATACCTTGATATATTTTTGGCAGCTAAGAGATGAGATTCCTTAGGATTTGATTGAAATCTCGCACAAACCCCAACAGAATACATAATATCAGGTCTGCTAGCTGTTAAGTATAACAGTGACCCAATTATGCCTCTGTACTTTGTGATGTCAACTGATTTGCCATCTTCATCCTTGTCCAAACGAAGTCCAGTAGACATTGGAACACTAACATATGAGCTAGTTTCCATACCAAATTTCTTAAAAAATCTTTTGTGTACTTTGCTTAATTAATAAAAATACCATCAGGTAGCTGTTTAATTTGTAATCCAAGAAAGTAATTAAGTTCTCCCATCATGCTCATTTCAAACTTGTTCTCCATCAGCTTAGAGAACTTTTCACACATCTGTTCGTTAGTTGAACCAAAAATAATATTGTCCACATATATTTGAAAAGCAGACTTCACATCCATCTGATAGACTGTGAAGTTCTTGTGAGCAGCATAAGCTAAGAATATTCTGATTGCTTCAAGCCTTGCAACTGGTGCAAATGTCTCATCAAAATCAATGCCTTCTTCCTGGCAGTAACCTTTGGCAACTAGTCTTGCTTTATTTCTGGTAACAATACCATCTTCATTCATTATATTCCTGAAGACCCACTTAGTGTCAATTACCCTTTGATGAGTAGGTCTAGGTACTAAGTACCAAACCTCATTTCTTTCAATCCAGTGACAATCACTAAGAGCTTCTTCAATTTGCTTGGGCTCAATCTGTGAGAGAAAACTTACAAACATAGATTCATTGGCAGCAGCTCTTCTAGTCTTCACTCTATCCAGTGGATCACCAATCACTAAGTCTGGTGGGTGATCTCTGAGCCATCTGAGATCAGGTTGCAAATCTGGATGTTGTCCTCTTGAATGATCTTGCAACACTACTGTTGGAGTCTCAGTAGTAGTCTGTTGAACAGAAGTGGTCTGTTCAACAGTCTCTGGTCTGTCAGCTGTTTGCAACTCCTCTGTTAGACAATCAGTAGACTGATTTTGAACAGCACCTGAGTTACCAGCTGGGTTGAGATCAGGTAGTATGATGGGAACATACTCTTCTTTTCTTTCCACACTCAATTTCTGAAAATCAGTAGATATTTCTGGATTAGTACTTTGGTTCTTTTCAGAAGATTGATTTGGCTCATCAAATACTACATGTATTGATTCTTCTACAAGTAAAGTCCTTTTGTTAAAAACTCTATAGGCTTTACTAACAGTAGAGTAACCTACAAAGACAACTTCATCATCCTTCTCTGCAAAAGCAGTAAGGTGATTTTTCCCATTATTCAAAACATAACATTTACAACCAAAATCCTAAGATAATGTATATTAGGCTTTCTGTTGTTCCACAGTTCATAAGGTGTCTTGTTTTGACTCTTGTTGATCATGCATCTGTTCTGGTGTAGCAGGGTGTATTTGTGGCTTCTGCGCAAAATCTTTGAGGCAGTTTTGCTTCAGCTATCATTGTCCTGGTAGCTTCTTTTAGAGTTATATTTCTCCTTTCAGCAACTCCATTTTGTTGAGGGGTTCTGGCAGCAGAGTACTCATGGTTGATTCCTCTGGAGTTACAATACTCTTCAACAGTATAGTTTGTAAATTGAGTGCCCCTGTCTGATCTGATCTTCAATATTCTTTGACTCTTTTCATTATGGATCAGTTCCATCAGATTGGTAAGATGTTCCTTGGTTTCACTTTTCTTTTTCATGAAAATCACCCAAGTAAATTTTGAATAATCATCCACAACAGCTAGGCAGTATTTCTTTACACCATTGCTGATAGGATCAATAGGGCCAAACAGATCCATATGTAGTAGCTCCAAAATCCTGGTTGAAGATTGGTGCTTCTTGCTTTTGAAAGTGGGACTTCACTTGTTTACCCTTCTGACAGGCGTCACAGAGCTTATCTTTGCTCATGACTGTCTTTGGAATTCCTTCTACCAATCATATTTGATTAATCTGTTGATGGTCTTGAAATTCAAATGATTCATTCTTTTGTGCCATAGCCAACTGATTTCACTTGGTGTAGAGGCCACCAAACAAACATTAGAATTCTTGTCCACAGAATTCCAGTCAACTATATAGATATTCCCTTGTCTTCTTCAAGATAGTATCACCTTTTTGGTTCCAACTTGCTCTACATAGCACTTATCTGATGAGAAGATAACAGAAAATCCTTTGTCACAAAATTGACTTATGCTCAGCCGATTGTACTTCAGGCCATTAACATAAGAGACGTCAGATATCTCAATGTTTCCTTTGATTAGCTTTCCAACAGCAACTATCTTGCCTTCTTTGCTGTCTCCAAAAGTGACTCTTGGACCATTTACGGCAGCAACATCAGTCATTTCATGTATGTCACCACACATGTGCCTCGAACATCCACTGTCCAAGCACCATTTCTTTTCTACTTTACTCCTACTCCTAATCCTAACCTACAAAACAAAATAAAATTGTTATAGGTACCCTTTAGTGAGAGGGTCCTGGTGGATTAGTATCACCTTTGACAACCCAAGATTTTGAAGTCTTAGGCTTCTTAGGCTTTGGAGTATTTGCAGGAGCATGAGGTACTCTGTTATCATCATAATTTTCAGCAGGCATGTTATTGTGATAATCATTATGATGTGAGTATGGCTCCTAAGTCGGGTATGATGCATGATAAGCAGGGTAAGCATGCATTGGATGATGAACAGGGTATGCAGCATAATAAGATGGAAATTGAGGTGCATGATATAATGGTGGATATGCAGGTTGCACATAATATGATGACTCATTTCCATACCAAGCATTTTCATATTTATAATTCTTATGCTTCTTTGGTTTGCCCTTAGCTTGCTTATTAACAGACGACTTCGATTTACTAGTTTGATTGGTTTTACTCTTATCAGCAGACTTATTAGAACTCTGCTGTTTAGTTTTACCAGTCTGTTTTTCAGTCTTAGGCTCTTTGCCCTTTTTATCCTTAGGAGTTTTATTCTCCTTTTTCTCTTTTTCTTGTGAAGTAGATCTAGTAGTCTGAACATATAAGATGACATTACTATTATCAGCAGATATAAACTTTTCAATTTTGTTCAGTTCTAAACTTTCAGTTACTAAAGGTGTTCTCTGTTCATTAAATGTGTTCATTGATGCAACAGGCGAATTATCATGATTAGATATTGTCTTTTCTAATTCAATGATTTTCCCTTTGCAAACTTCATACTCAGCTTTCAGAGATTCATTCTCTTGCTCAAGCTTTTTATACTCAGCTAATTCTTGTGGTTTTTCAACCTGAAGTTTCAGTGAAGTATTTTGCTCTTTTAGCATAGTCATCTCTTCCTTAAGCTTTGCAAATGCAGTAGCAATACTTGAGTTATTTAACATCATTTGCTCAAATGAATTAAATAGCTCATTTTCAGCAGGAGTTACCTCATCATCAGATGATTCTGAATCTTTGGCCATTAAACAAATTAGTGCAGGTTGTTCATCTTCGGTAGAGTTGTCATCAGACGTCTCTGAATCTGAATCAGACGGGTAGACAGTAGCCATCTTTTCAGCTTCTGCCATTAGCACTTTACTTTCTGAGTTTCTTTTCTTCCTCAGTGTACTTCTCAGCTTTAGGATATGGGCAGTCCTTGATGAAATGTCCCAATTTCCTGCAATTATAGCACATTAGTTTGGATTTATAATTATCCTTACTATCATGAGAATGTGAGGTAGGGTTAGAAGTAGAAGCATTGTTGTATTTGTTCTTCATTTTTCTCTTGTAGAACTTCTTGAATCCATTTAACAACAATGCAACATCACCAGCAGTGTACTCCTTTTTGTTGAGCAGCATGGTCTCTTCAGATGAGTCCATCTCTTTACTTTTGTTTGCTGATCTTCTTGAATTTTCAGCAGCAACTAGGGCAGCTGTGGGATTAGAAGTTGAGGTCTCTTCTATACCAATCCTTGACAATTTATACTCATACGCCTTGAGTACAGAGAACAGCTCGGTGAGAGAGATCTTCTCCAGATCCCTTGATTCTTCCATGGCTATAATCTTCATGTTGAATTTGGGAGGTAGCGCCTGCAAGTCTTTGACAGTGATCTCTTTATCTTAGAAGGTCTTTCCCAGCTTCAATACTTCATGTAGAGTCCTTGTAAACCGTGTATCCATCTGATCAATGGTTTCTCCAGACTTCATCTTGAAGTTTTCCAATTTTTCAAGAGCTATGCTCAAGTTGTGCTCTTTGATGGCATCATTTCCTTCGCTCATGTCACGAACCTTATCCCACATTTCTTTTGCAGTTTTGCAATGCTTGACCTTATCAAATCGGTCATTGTCTAGGGCTCTGGTCATGATGAAATGGCAAACTTGATCAAGATTGAACAGCTTGACTTCCTCAGCTGTCTTCTCATCAAGCTCTTTCTTTACCACCATTTCTTCGTCATCTACTTTGACGGTTTTGGTGATTTTGAAAGGACCTTTAGTTATGCACGTGTACATATTATCGTTATAAGCAGCAAAGAAGATTTCCATGCTGATCTTCCAGTCCTCAAAACTCATACCGCCAATGTGGGGAACATGGCTGATACAATCCCTTTTTCAAAGAGTTTTATTTTTCAAAATATGCTCTTTTGAAAACTTTTCAAACCTTTGAAAAACACACTAGGATCAAGCTCGTTGATCAGGTAAATGATTCAAATGAGCCACCTGCTCTGATACCACTTGTTGGTCCCAAGTGGTCAGATGAGGTCTAGAGGGGGGGGGGGGGGGGGGGGGTAAATAGACCTCTAAAACTTTTACCTTTAAAATTCTCTGACTTTTTCTGTCAGTAGATAAAGATTCGTAAGCAGACTAAGCTGATCGCGCACAAAGCTTTGAACAGCAGAGTTGACCACTCTTCTGATTTTACTTAGCTGATTTTGAGAAAATCAGAGTTTTGATTAACTTACTTGCAGCAGATTTGTCAAGTATTTTTCACAAGTAGGTTTCTTTAACTTTGATAGATTTTATCCCCAGTTTTAACAAACTCATTTTTAAAATCTTTAACAGTTAACTTTAAGTGTTTGAAAGCTTTTGAAAAATATGCAAGTAAAAATGCAAACTTAAACACAGTCAATTTTTATCGTGGTTATATGGATGTAAATCCTTTAGTCCACTCTTCCAAGTCACTTAGATCTTGGGTTATACTATAAACACAAAGTTTACAATATATAATGCTTGAGCCAAACAACAAATGAAATGGCCACAAGTGCGCAATAGGAAATCACAAAGAAAACCTATCCTCTGAAGTAATATCACTCACCAAGATGGATATCTACTTCTCACAACACTTCTCTAACAAAATCACTCAAATTTATGTGTATATCTTTTTATCTCTCAGTTCTGCTTTCGTAAACATATGACCAAGCTGATGAGTGTTTTGTTCTTGAGTTTTGAGACTTAGAAAGATTTGATCTTGAATTTTCTCTCAGTTGTGTTGCTTCGGATATATCTAACTCTTGAACCTTGAACAATTTATACTTGATGCTTGAAAATCTGCCCATTGAGAGATCGACAGGTGTTCAAAATCCTCGAGTACTGGTCCCTGTTTTTCAGAACGGCTTCTGCAACTGTGCACTGTACAGTTCTGCTGTACTTTCTGTCACTTCGCATTAAATGCACCTTGCTGATCCGAGGTTTCTCTTCAATCATTTGTCTTTAATACCCTTCTCTTACAGCATTTATTACACCGAGTGCATTTATTACCGTTGCAATAACTTCTGATCACTTCCACTCTGCTGATCGAATCCACTTATCTGATGAACACTCTGCTGATCCAAATTGAACTCATCTGATTTGAGTCTGCTGAAAATCCACCAGTCTGATTCCGAATGCAGCAACAGATCAGTAGTCTTCTGGACCATAAATTTGACCCTTCTGATTTGTCTTCATACTTGCTCAAATAATTTAAGAGGTTTGAACTAAGCTTCCAATACTTAGCTGATGACTTTTGGAAACCATCAAAACCTCTCTTCAATTCTAAGTCTTCATTTTCATCCAACAAGCGGGGTTTCGATGCGCTTGATCTCATCAAGCCACCCACTCATATGCATTGATATTTACCATATCGATGTCCGTGGAACTATCCATCCCCATGCAAGAGAGAATGCATACTCGTGCAAGTCTTATCGAATACAATGATGCCCTATCTCAATAGTATTCTACGACTTGGAGAGCTTTTAAGATCTTAAACCATAGTAGAACATATTCCATAGAGGGATGCACCATGTTCCATAGTTTCAATGATCTAAGGGCTTCATAATTTGCTTAAAATTATTACAATAAATGAAGAATTGCCAATGCGAACTTTTATTGATCATGAATAAGATTGATTACAAGAGTATTTACAAGACAACCGATTGGCTTGCAGGGCACTACTCTAACAGACTGACCCAAGAACTGGAGGAGCAACGGGTCTCTTTCGCGACTTCTATGAGTGCGTTGGAATCGAAAAATCGTTTTCTTCGTACACAACTTGAGGCCAAAAATGATGAGAATGATATAGATGAGGCCAAGCGAGAATTTCAGAACGAGAACGTCGAGCCCATCATTAGGAAATTCCTTAATTCTCCTGTTCATATTGCCATAGCTTCTGTCGATTTCAACGGCCATCCCCTGGCTCATTTAGGGGAGGAGTTTGGAACTCCCTTACCAGTGCCTACTCTTGATGAAGAGTCAGATAATGAGATTGTAGACGACCAGGATAACGAAGAAGGAGTTGAGGTCGAAGCCGAAGAGAAGGCCGAAGAAGCAGCTCGCGATGACTAGGCCACTTCCAAAGGAAATGGGATTAATAAAGAAGAATTGAAGATACTTTCAGACGGATAATTTATAATCTTATAATTGATCTTAATCAGTTTGTAGCGAATTACTACTTTTTGATGTATATAGCTATAATTTTGCCAAGTTATTCGTATATGTAGTAGCTCAACTCATGGAAATATTTTGATTTTATACTCTGCTGCTTTGTTGTCTTATCTTTTCATTTTTAGACATAAGTCTTTTTGATTTAACCGTTAAACATTCGTTTTTGGCTCGAGATTCACGCTTAGACGATCAGGTATAAACTATTTACATTTTTGAATTTCCTTTTAGCGCCTTCCCTCAAGGATTCTAACGTCATTTCCTTAGGTATATATAAGGGTAAAATCTTCGAAAAGTTACCGCGCGTCCCCACTTGAAGTATAAAATTCTCTGCAGTAGTTCGGAGTAAAAGATCAAGATTTTCGTATTTCTTATCTTTCTTCGAAGATGAGTTCTAACCTCTTTTTTGGCGCTGCGAAACGGACCTTACGTGATCCCTCGAAGAGAAACATCCCGAAGAAAATAGCTCGTACCGAAGGTTCTCGACAAACATTTTCCGAAATAGGAGAAACTCCTCAGAAATCTACACCTCCTGAGGATCGAGCTCCGACCCGCCCTGAAGATCATTCAGCTTCTGAGGAGGGCACTCCTCTCCAATCACATCCTTATAACGGTTCCACTAGAGGTTCGGGTAATCCATCTGAAGCTCCGATCCGTAGTCCATTAGTTGACCAGGATATTCTCGATGCTTGTCGTAATGAGGAGTCTATCGTTAACTCCCCAGGTATCACTGCTGGGGAGGAAGTCATTTTTGAAATTCCTGTTTCGGATGCTGCCATGATTCATGTTCCTAGTGAGAAGACTGGTTAGCTGTTCAAGTCTGTTCCCCTTGATTCTGTGGCCAATCCTAATTCAGAGGTCGAGAAGAATACAGTGGAAGATATTCCAGCATCTCTCTTCGTCGTATCTACCTCTGAAACAGCTATCGTTAATTCGGGACCCCTTGGTACCCAGGTTCTCCCTTTTCCTCGTTTAACCAATCAAATGATTGATTCGGGACCCGGGCCTTCTAACCCGAGGAGTGCCTTGAATCCGTTGGATGATCCTTCGCTGCTAGATGATCGTCCGCTTAGAACTCAAGTCGATGAGATCTGTGATTTCGCTATGGAACGATCGGGAGGGGTATCCATCGATGCCAGTTTTCCTGCTTCTTATGGACCTGATGGGGTGTCCTGGAATTTGGGGATGGGCACGATCCTTCCTGGAGAACTTGAGAAGCTGAAGGACCATTCTCCCTTGCAACTTGTCCAGTATATTTTCAAGCATTTGGAGCTGGTAAATTTTATACCTTAATTCTGATTTTGCAAAATTTTCTTTATATCCTGATCGCTTACGTTTTCTTGTAGGCGAAACATCAAATTGCTCAGCTCGGAATTCAAAACGATGACGCGTATTTTGCTCGGTTCACTACTGATACTAAGCTGGACAACATTGCTGCGGCTCATCGTGTATTGATGATCGAGGATGAGCGTCTTCGAGCTGACAACGAAAAGCTCGCAAGGGAGAAAGAGAATCTCGTTCAGCTGAATAATAATCTGGAGTCTGAGAAAGAAAATCTTACAAAAGAGAATGAAGACTTGATTCAGCTGAACAAGAATTTGGAGGAGGTCACCCAATCCCAAATTGAGAAAGGAAAAAAGCAAGAGTTTGAAAAAGGCTTCGCTCTTGGATACAAACAACGCACCCAGGAATTGATCACCTATCTTGGACATAGTACTAGTCCATACCATATCTTCGAACAAAAGATTGTTCTTTTTTTTTTGTTATTACGGATTAATGAATAAATTGTTCTCGTTCGAACTCATATTATTTTGATGTACTTTTTGACTCATCGTGTATAACTGAATATAATAGCTTGTTTCGAACATATCCTTGGGTGTGGAAAAGTCGCATAGATTTAAGCACCATTATCGTAACCATAGAATGGTTCAACTTCTGTACGTTAGATTATAATTCTCTAATTATAAATAGCAACTTGTTGTGAATGAGGAAACCAAATATAAGTGAAAATCCATGTCTTCTGACACATTACATACTCCGTTCATTAAAACTAACTTTTTCGACATTCGTGTGCGAACCTTTTGGCGATGGCAAAAACATCTCAGTCTTTCACCATTTAGTATGGGAGGTATCGGAAACTTTGGGTTCCTCAATTATAATGGAATCCGCTCAAACGAGAGAGCTCGTATGAAGAGCTAGGCAGTTCATTAAAAATGATTTTTCCCTCAGAGTGGGGTATCCTCTTCGACCAATGAGGATACTTTGTAAAGGTCTGGTGAAGTATATGCACCGACCTCATCAAGTGGAGCGCAATTCGACCCCTGCTCGTCCCGGGCGCATCAAGACCAAGTGACTAATGTAGTGTAGGACCAAACTTATCGAAACAGTATTGTGTAAATAATCTCGCAATTGTACATCTTTGTTGTCATGAATAAAATAATTTTAAGACTATTTCTCGATCCTTGTATCTCTATTTTTCACTGAGCAGTCTCTTGTTGTCTTACATGGTAAAATGCGAATGGTATATAAGTTGTAGATAGTTCTCGATTATCAATTGTAGTTACTTTCGAACAGATTGGGCCCAATTCCCAATTGATTTCTGAAAATGGGGTTGTATGTGCAATATGCGGGGGTGATTAAAAAAAACTTTTGACCAGTCAACAATCTGAACCGTTGATAAAATTCGCGTGGTAACCGCTGGACCTTTATCCAATTGTCTATAAAAAGGGTTTTTACTCCCTTCCATTTTATCTTCACGATATTACTATATGATGACGACTCTTTTTTTTTGTTATTATGGTCGCCCGCCAGATTTAGATCGTTCTAAACATGACCAAGTTTTTGTGTTGGTATGGGTGGAATTGGAAATATGAGACCCCTTATACATCATAAAGTCTTCGACCCCCAAAAATTGGGATTCGATGGAATATGAGGCAGTGACCTGATGAGGGATATTTCGTATGCGCCATTTTAGGAAATACCTCCGCTCGAGATCGACCCGGGTCTCGACCAGAAAAGATATTCTCCGAGCAGAAGAACTCAGTTTCCAGCCAAGTCAGACTGATCGCTCGGGATTCCTCTTTCCGATCTACCTAACTCCTCGGACTTATCATGAGCCCGACCACAGGCCTGGACAGCTGGCCGAGATATTTTCCCCTGTGGAGGGTCTAGCTAGCCCATCACTGTTCCTATATATACCACCGCATTTATGACATTAAGGGACACGTTTTCCAAGAAACACTCCAGCTCGGACTTAGAGTTCGGATTAGGCTTTATCTCGCTTAACTTTGTATTTGATCTAGCTAGTTTTACGGCATCCAATACCGCCCGAATAGACCTATTTTGTAATCTGTGTTTGATCTGATTATTAATATACCTTCACCATCTACTTGACTTGTTTATTGTTTGGCTCGACTTCCTATATTTGTATCCCAACGAAAAAGAGCTTAATCAATTGGCGCCCACCGTGGGGCCTGTTCGGGTGTTAGATCGAAAAATGCCTACTACTAGGAGATTCACGTACAATCGCGGCGAGCCTTCACACGCCGTACAAGCTCAACGTTCTGTAAACAACGAACCAAGTAACCAGTCTCGAGCGGCACACCAGTCCGAAGCACCGCCGCTCGACCCACCTGCTGACCTGCCCATACATACTACGATGGCCGATCTGCGTTCCATTGTCAATACTATGTGTAGAGAATTCATGAATCCTGGCCAGCAGCTTCCTGTCGATCAGTCCGCGGTTCGATCGGGGCACCGGGGTCCCGCTTCAAACTTACGAGGGGAAGGGAGTGTTCGCCGATCTGCCCGGGATGCTGCATCGGATCTTCCCAGAGAGGCTCGAGAAAGACCAGGAGGCCGATCAGAGCAACCGTCTAGGGCCCCCCGAGGCCAAGAAGATTCTGTAGTAGGGGAGAGTCAGCCCAATGATCGGAACAATTTGAAGAAGCCAGTTTATCGTAAAGTAACAGAGGCTGATTTGGAAAAAATTGTACAAGAAAGAGTCGTTAAGGAGTTGAAGAAGGAAATGTTGTTTAAGGAAACCCATCCCCCGGGTATAAGGGGTCGACGAGCTGAAACTAAGGAAGATGAGGAATTGGTCCTCCAGGATGGTAGAGAAAAGGAGTTAAGTACGAATATCATGCGATGTTCACCTTTCTGCCAAGAGATCAGAGAGGCTCGAGGCACTGAAACAGTTCCAACAAGGTTGCCAAGGTGTAACGGGACTACCGACCCCGGAGAACACATTAACACGTTCATAAATGTGTTGAACTTGTACGGACACTCAGAAGACTTCTGTTGCAAAATTATGGTAACCACGTTCGAAGGAATTGCTTTGGACGCTCTATAAAGATGAAGCAGAGCTAGACGCTCTATAAAAATGAAGCAGAGCTAGACGCTCTATAAAGATGAAACAGAGCCAGACGCTCTATAAAAATGACAGAGCAAAATATCTAAGACCCTAGGTCGAAAAAAGATGCTCTATAAAACAGAGCAAGACGCTGCTCTATAAAAAAAAAAAAAAAACGAAAGATCATCGCTCTATAAAGCAACTAAAGCAGAGCTAAACGCTCTATAAAAATGAAGCAGAGCTAGACGCTCTATAAAAATGAAACAGAGCCAGACGCTCTATAAGAATGACAGAGCAAAATATCTAAGACCCTAGGTCGAAAAAAGATGCTCTATAAAACAGAGCAAGACGCTGCTCTATAAAAAAAAAAACGAAAGAGAATCGCTCTATAAAGCAACTAAAGCAGAGCTAGACGCTCTATAAAAATGAAGCAGAGCTAGACGCTCTATAAAAATGAAACAGAGCCAGACGCTCTATAATAATGAAAGGGCAAAATGTCTAAGACCTTAGGTCGGAAAAAGACGCTCTATAAAAAACGTAAGAGCACCGCTCTATAAAGCAACAAAAATCTTTCGAACAACGGGTACACAAGAGGGTCATTCTTCCTAAAGTTGGTTTATTATTCCCAAGATTATATTAGAGCCATCTGCTCGGGAAGTGGAACCCCCGAGAACCTCCTTACTCCACGGGAATCTTTATAAAGTAGGTTTATTATTTCCAAATAATATATTCAAGCCTAAGGAGGTTGATCAGACTTGAACTTTATTATGAAGAATTTAATATCTTATTTATTAAGAGATCTATCCGAAGATGATGTTAGACGATCGATAAATCCCTTATTATGGTTTGATTTTACATTAGGAATTTAGCCCTTCTCCTCGGGTTACATTTTTCTATTTGGAACTAAATTACGAGCAAAAAGTAATCATAACTGAGATCAGAAGAGATTAAAGATTGCAAAATAATTAAGAAGAAACATGAAGTTTTATTCATAAATTCCGAGCAGACTACAAATGGGCAATGAGATACAAGGAACCGCAGTTTTATTGATGTTCATCGAACAGATTACAAAGTCTTCGAATACATTTACAAATGAAGTCCTACTACAACTACTATGCCCTATTCTATGGTCTTCGAACATCTTCTAGCGCAATCGACTGCGGGCAATGCCCAACGGTTTATGTAACAAGTGATCGGGCAGCATATATTTATCGTCTGATGATATCTGGTTTTGAAATTAGACAATATGGATCGCAGATCATCTTTCTGATTATCTCCATACTTTTCCCAGCATTCTTGCTACCAGCCGAGCCCGATCACTTCCCCGAGTTGGCGTCTAAGATTGAAATTTCTCATTGTAAGATCCGAAAGTTCAACCTAGAGCGGCCGGTCATCATTTTATGGTCGGGAAGCTCGACCCTAGGTTACCATTTCCCTTGGAAGAAAGGAAGAAATTGGTGACTCGAGGTCAAACTTCCTTTTAATGGGTTGACCAGCTTTCCACCCTCGGGCATACCCCTCGAAATCCGAAATGCTAACCCTGCCCAAAATATCCGAGCAAGGGTCAGTCACTTGTTGGTATTTCAAGGGGAGATCCCGTTTTTAGGGATCGGAGACCCCCGATATCCGAGGATCCCCTCTTTTCCGATTCCACCCATACCGAAGGATTGTGTGTTTTGTTTATAAGATCGAAAGTACATTCGAAGCCAAATCTCAAAGGCTTGAACAGGA
The DNA here is from genome assembly GCA_030819805.1 of Penstemon newberryi var. newberryi. NCBI lineage: Eukaryota > Viridiplantae > Streptophyta > Magnoliopsida > Lamiales > Plantaginaceae > Penstemon > Penstemon newberryi. The sequence continues at coordinate 20,660,215 of JAUALY010000005.1, read as the reverse complement.
AGAAGAAAGAATCCGAACTCAGACCTCGGATAAAACATTTTGACAGGGCAAGCTAAAGAGTTTCAGATGAGTAAAAGGCCCTTTTTATACAAAACCAAATATCTGATCGACGGTCAGTATTCAACGAAATCAACGGTCCTGATCACAGCATTTATCACGGGTGACCGTTCCGTTTCCCAAGACTTAGGTATTGTTTGGTCAGATTTTATTTGGAACTTAGCAGAAAAAAGGGGAATACTATGACTTGGTCAGATGTACAGTGCAGAAAATTTCCGATTTTCACTTTATGCTCGGACTGTGGATCACTCTTAACTCGAGTATAAATTGTTTTAACAGTGAAACTGCAACTTGAATGTTCACTCTTAGCTCGAGTATAAATTGTTTTACGATGAAAAGATAGTAAATATTTTCCTCAGGTACACAACATCATCGATTAGAAGCAAGGAAAAGTTTATTATTTCGACAAGAAAAACAAGTACAAAAGGGAAAAATTTAAAAGTACAACATTTAGTCGAGCGTAAAGCAGAAATCCCTAGACAGTTTTCTCCAACAGGAGCTTACGGACCTCGACGTTGCGGGCCTCATACCCCGCGTCGTACCCTTTTTTATAAGCCTCTTGCTCCCGCAGCTCGGCATTTGTCTTCTCCTGCTCGATGAGGCTCTTCAGCCTATCCAACTCTTTGCTCAACTCCTCATGGACTTGGCTTTCTCTCAGCTTCACAGCTTTCTCTGCCTCGGAAGCCAACTTCAGCTAGTTAGCTCTAGATTCTTCACGAGATTTCTCCAGCTCATTTTTCTGTTTCTCCAAGTCGCGAACCACTGCAGCACGCTGCTCTGTTTCGAGCTCAACCTGTAACCCGAGGTTAAAAATGTGCTGCCTGACCTGCATAGGTTTACAAATGAGATTCTAGGATTTTTTAAAAAAAAAAAAAAAAAAAAAAAAAAAAAAGAAGAAAAGGTGTATATGTTGAACTAACTTGAAAGAGCAGATCAGAACTCGATTGTACAAGTTCTCGAGCACTTTTTCCCTTAAGCCGCTCCTGTTCGGCCAACTGGATGCTACTCAAAATAACGTCCCAACCGCTCGGGGCAACGCCTCCGGCCGCTGCATTGCCTTTTACCTCCCCAAAAATTGCACTAAGTGTACAACCGACATTGGAGACAGAGTGGAAAGCCAAGGGATTTATGTCGACCTTCTCCTTCTCAGCGGAAGGATCATTTATTTTGTCGACCTTCTCCTTCTCAGCAGAAGGATAATTTATTTTGAGTTTTTCCTTCTCAGTAAAAGGGTCATTTATTTTGACCCTTTTATTTTGAGGCTCGGTGACAATGTCCTTAGCAGCCTCCGTAGACGAAGTACTCCCGCCTAGTACTTTATTTGCCCCGGTCATTTGGATTAAGGTCGAGGTCGGAATCATATCCTCGGAATGAGGCCTTTTGTTTAAAGTCTGCCCGGAAACACCGGATGTGTTTTTCTTACTAGGACTGTTCTTCGATTTAGAGGGGGAGTCAGGAATCTCTACAATTGGCTCCTCCCCGGACGTAGTGTGCACGGATTTTAGTGGAGGATCGACCTTGGTTTTTCCGTGATCGTTTTTGGGGGCCTCTGATTGTATTGGACTTGCTTTCAAATTAGGATCGATTTTATTCTTGCCTCGATCAGCTTTCAATGTTTTTGGTGCCTCTGAGGAGGACTTGGATTCTTTGTTTTTGGGTCTAGGAGTTTTTTCTTTCTTGGGTTTGATGAACCTGGTTGGGTCGAGCTTGGTACCAACTAATCCGTCCATGGTCAAGTGTTTAGAGAAGAAAGACTTCGGACAATATGATCGACCTAAGAGCTCTGATGCGTGAAATTAGTATTTCAAATGGTACGAAACTTATGAACTTCTCGCATATTTATAAGGAAGAGAAAAGTCGCCTTTGGGAGCCCAACAATCGCGAATTCCAAAGTTTTTCCGATCTGCATCGTGGAGATCGATTGATTATTATTTCCTATGTTGAGTAATATGTCACCTGCGGTTCGATATCTATATTCCTATTCGGACCATTCGAACACTTACAGAGGCTACTATCTGATTAAGTTATATTTTAAGTTGGGACAAAATTATCACGTCGGATGTTGACACATCGTAAGGGCAAAAGAGGATTTATAAATGTTCAAAAATAGATACAATGAAAGGAGAAACCTATCATCTATTACAAAAATAGAGGTGCTTTCTTCGTCGTCATCCTCCTGGTCATCCTCCCCTGAGCTCGAGCTCGAACTGGACGATGCTACCTCCAGCATAACAGGATTTGGCATAGGAACCCCAAACTCTTCCACAAAGGGGGCGAACTCGTGTGTCTCCCAATTCTGGGAACTCGAGGATGCAGTTTGATAATCTTTTCCACGAGAATTCTTCATGATATCCATGAACTTTATATATTCTACCATCTTGTCGGGAATGACCTCTGCGGCAGCCAACTGTTGGACACCTTTGTAGAAAGTAGTCTGAAGGATTTCGCCGACCCTTTTTCGAGCTATAGCGTCCAGGGCGGGGAACTCCAAAAACTCCCTTATTGAGCTCAGGCGCGACTCCTCCTTTCCACGTTGATAAGACAGCTCTGAGTCAGTCTTGGTTTGCGCGAGTTCTTCTTCGAGCTGTTTCACCCTGTCCTCGAGTAGACTCTTCTCAGCGACAACCTTAACTAATTCCTCCTCGACCGCAGGGGTATACTTGAACTTCGACTCCTCCAGTTCTTTCTGGACCGCAAGGAGTTTTTGACGAAGTTTGGCTTCTTCAAAGAGGGAGTTTCGATAGGCTAGGTGGACTCGGTCGGACTCGTCTTCGAGCAGCGAGGTGCGATTAAGTTCTGTGAGGAAACAATCCCCGATCTGCCAAGAAACAAGACGACGGTTAATATTCTGTATAAACGTCTAAGAGTCACTCCAAATGTTTCTTTACCTCATGATGCGCTCGCGCAAATCGACCTAGTATATCGAGATCGTTGTGAGCCAGAAGTTCTTCCTGATCCTCCGCGAATCTTCCCGCCATGAAGATTTTTATCGCTTTGTCGTGTTCGTTCTCTCCAGTCGGGCCGCGGTCACTCCGAATGGATCCTCCCTTAGGATAACCCGACGCTCGGTGGCCTTTAAGCTGATTTTCTATAAAATCCACCATGTCAGGTTTTTCTCGACCCGGACGGCGAGTAAGGGGTGTTCGATGTCGACCCCATAATCCTGCCCTTCCCTTCGCCTCAGGAGCTCCCTCCTGGTCTTCTCGAGTTCGTCGGTTACTAATCTCCATGCCCTTCATCTTTCTCATGGTGAACAAGCTGTATCCCAATCCAGACGACGTAGAAGGACCAGCTTGGTCTGTTGGAAAGACCATTCGTAACGGTTCGGGATTCTCTGGCTCCTCGATGGTTTGTTTTTTAGCAGTTTGAGCAGGATTGCTTTGTGGGGGAACAGTGGATCGATTACCCGGTACTTGAGGAATTATGGCTTGCCGCCTCGGTTGACCTGGCGTTTTCTTTGAGGTGGAGGCCACAGTTTTACCGACTATGGAAGCCCGATAAGACCCGACCATGTCACCTAAAAAGCAGATGATATTTATAAGGTTGGAGATTTAGGACAATAGGTCTAAAGATGATAGACTAAGAATTTGAACTTACTCAACGATCGGGTATCGACTGCATCCGCATGCTCGAACGTGGCTTTACTAAGGCCTGCCTTCCGAAGGACGGGCTCTAGGATCAGAAATGCCGACTGATATAGGTCGGAATGCATCTCGGCGACGGCCTTATCACTAATGCCCTGCTTAAGTGAGCCCATGAATTCACGCTTCCCGCACACCCAGTCACGTCGACCTGTCCATTGATGAGGGCCCATCTCCGAACTCCCCTCCGAAACTGGCGCATCGGGTCCCTTGATAAAGAAAAATTGTTTCTTCCAATCAAGTGAGTTGCTAGAAACAATTGTGGATAAGATCGATTGGTTTGGCCGTTGTGAAAAATACACGAACCCTGTATTAGAGGCCGATGAGTTGCTAACTTTAAAGAATTGCCAAAAGTTCTGGAAATTGTCACGTTTGCCTTTGGCTTTCATTAACACACTGAAGGCTATCAAGTATCTAATGGAATTAGGTAGGATCTGCGCAGGTGCAAGAGCGAATACATCCAGAATTTGATCGACCAGGGGTGCAAAGGGGATCCGCAGCCCATAAGCAAATTGTTTAGCGTAGAAGGCTTGACACCCCTCAGGCGGCTGGTTTACTCGTTGAGAAGAAGTCGGAATAACCAGCGAGTATCCTTCAGGAAGATATTTTCCAATCTCAGCCTCAAGATCAGCTTTACTCTCGATCGGGTCATATGAACAGACTATCTCATCTACCCGTTTCTCAGTCTTCTGAGCTCGAGCTGGGACGTTAGTAGTAGCTTTCTTCGGAATGGAGTCTAGATCGAGGATTCTCACCATACATCCATGACCGACGGGATACTTCATTATTTCGTGTTTTTCCAACGCCCCGACCTCATCCTCTTCACTATCGGAGTCTGAATCTTCTTCACGCTCGGCATTGGACTCAGTATTTTGTTCTGCGTTACCTTCGGGTTCAGGTATCTTTTGTCCAGACGTTCCCTCGCCAGCGTCCGACTCCAACACCCTCTAGACTTGTTCGATGATCTTATTTGCCTCGTCGGGAGAATTTGCAGTAGTTTTGAAGGTATCGATTAGTTAATCGATGAGTTTATAACGACCCAATCGGTTTTACTCAAAATTCAATTTTACTTAGGTTTTATACCAATTGTTGGTTTTAACCTTTATAGATCTAGTTTAGGAGATCGATGAGTTTATACCGACCCAATCGGTTTTACTCAAAGTTCAATTTTACTTAGGTTTTATACCAATTATTGGTTTTAACATTTGTAGATCAATTTTAGGAGATCGATGAGTTTATACCGACCCAATCGGTTCTACTCAAGATTCAATTTTACTTAGGTTTTATACCAAAACTTGGTTTTAACCTTTGTAGATCGTTAAGCAATAGCTTTTTTGATCGGATGTATCATATTGTAAGGAAAAATTTAAGCAAAAGCTATTATTTGTATTATACTGGATAAGATTCGAAAGTTCAAAAATAAAGAAAAACATTTAACAAACGAACTAGACTTAAAGGTAAATAACTATAATATTATCTAATTTCCATCCAATGCTTCAACTACCGTAGTAACGTCTGAGGTCTACCGCGTTCCATGTCCGAGGCAACGACGTTCCATCTAAGTGAGCGATTTTATAAGATCCTTTATTGCTTACACTGATTACTATAAAAGGTCCTTCCCAATTTTGTTGTAATTTTTCGACGTGTTTTGACACTTCGACCTTTTTAAGTACCAGGTCACCTTCTTTAAAAGATCGTATTCTCACCCTCTGATTATATGCTTTTTCCAAGTTTGATTTTGCCGCCTGTAATCTGAGACTAGCCCTATCTCTCAGGGCTTCAGTTAGTTCGATATCATCCTTTCGTGCTGGGTCGTTATTCTCCTCGTCATATAATTCCGTTCTTGGACTGGGAACTAATACTTCGACCAGAATGACTGCCTCTGATCCATATACCAAACTAAAAGGTGTTTCCCAGTGGAAGCCTTTACAGTGGTTTAGTTTGCCCATATGAATCCTGGGAGCTCGTCCAACCACTTTCCCTTAGCTTCATCCAATCTCTTTTCGAGGGATTTTATTATTTCCCTATTAGCGACATTTGTTTTCCCATTCGCCCGAGGATGTCCCACAGACGTAAAATTCTGTTGTATCCCAAAGTTTGAGCACCATTCCAATACTTGTGTTCCCAGCAAACTGAGTTCCATTGTCCGAGATTAATACCCTCGGAAAAACAAACCTGCAGACTATGTATTTCCAAAGGAAATTTATGACTTGGAACTGAGTAATTCGTGCTAGGGCCACACATTCGATCCATTTGCTGAAGTACTCAACGGCTACCAACACATAGATCTTTTTTGATCTAGCCAAAGGGAAGGGGCCCACTATATCAATTCCCCATTGATCGAAGGGCCAAAAAATTGGGATTGAGTGCATCATCTCTGCCGATTGATGAATAATATTTGAATGTACTTGGCAATGATGACAGTATTTCACGTACTCTACTGAATCTGAATTTAAGGTCGGCCAATAGTATCCAGTTCTTAAACACTTCAGAGCGAGCACCCGAGCCCCGCCATGATTTCCTGCCTCTCCTTCATGTTCTCCTTGAGGATACTTTGAGTCTGATGTTCGGGGATACATTTTCAGAGTACTCCTGAGACAGATCGTTTGTAAAGCTTTCCCTCGACAATTGCATATCTAGGGGCTCGATATTTAATTTTTCGTGCCTCGTTCTGATCATTCGTGAATATGCTGTTTTTCTTATTAGAACAAATATGGAAATAAGGTAATGCAAGCACAAATACAAGTTTGGGAATATATCGATGTATATTAAAATTGCGATCTGATTACAAGTTACAAGGGTCTATTTGAGCATTACTGGATGTCGTATAATTAGTTAATAAAATACAATGAGCGAGCTTGCCTAAATCCCGAGGAATCCGAGCTGAAAGTCCGAGCAAGGTGCACCTAGGAATGCGTGTCTGATGTCATAAATGCACTTGGCATTTATAGGTATAATGGTATGCTAGGTAGACCCTCCACATGAGAATGCGTCTCGGCCCATAGGCCAGGTCCATGGGTCGGCGCAACAGTGAATCCGAGGAGAAGAGTCGGATCGGAACTGGAACCTTGAGCAGTCAAATCGGCTTGATCGGAAAACGTGTCTTGTAGGTCGGAAAACATCTTTCAGCTCGGAAACTATCAGATCTCGAACATGGGTATTTCCTAAGATAGAGCATGCGAAATATCCCTCATCAATACTCCCCCACTTCTCGAGCATAAGTGAAGCTGAAGATCGGAGAAGTAGATATTGCTTCAAGGTAAATGGCTTTGATTTCTTGGTGTTTTGGATATGCCTCATTAAAAACCTAGTACGAAAAAACCCAGTGGGATAAAATCCGAGCTAGGGAAAAAGAGTGCACATCCTCTAGAGAAGTCCCAGAATGCCGAATTGGTCCAATGATAAATAAATTAAATCTTCGATCTGAGAGTCTGCTATAGTTGTTTGTTCTAGCGCCAGGATAGTTGGAGCTCAGGGAAGTAGATAACCAAGCGCGAGTGCTGATCGAACTTGAAATCATGCTGCATCAGATATAACTCATTAAAAACCTCGTCCGGAAAAACCCTGTGGGATAAAATCGAGCGAGAGAAAAAGAGTACATACCCGTGGAAGACGATGACAATAATTGGTTACTTCCGAGCTGAAAAATCATACTTCGAAAACTTGTGTACCGGAAATGCCATTAATGGAAAGATAGTTTTGGAAATTTACTGAGTGGAAGCTTCACCGTCGCTATTACTCGGGGTTTGGTTTGCAATTTACCCTTTTGACCCTTATATATATACGTTGACCTGAAGAGATGTGCATCGCTTCTAAAATTACCACAGATCGGAGTACTCATATCGAGAAAAGAAAAATACGTCTACTTATCGATCAACAAAGTAATTTCTTTCAGAATGTCCGTCGCAAAGACATCAAGGGTAAAACTATAATCCCCGCGGGATCGGAATCCGATCCTGATTCTGAAACTCGTTTTATAAATGTGTATCAACCGTCGGGAGATGGGACGGATGAATTAGACTTAGTGATCAACGCCGCGTTGGAATCATTATCCTCAAAAGAAGGCGAGGAACCTTCGAATAAGCAAACTATCGAGGGTTAAGGAGATGGAGGACAGAACGCGGAGGTCGGCATTGATGAGGAATCTTCAGAATCACTGGGTGATAACGAAATAATGAGATACTCCATAGGGAAGAATCTGATGATGAGAATTTTCGCCCTAGACTCCATCCCGAAAAAGACAAACGCTGCGGGTAGGCTTCAGAAAACAGAAAAGAGGGTCGATGAAATCATCTGCGCTTATGACCCTATTAAAAGTCGAGCCGAGCTGGAAGCTGAGGTCGGGAAATATCTTCCGGAGGGTTTTTCGATTGTTATCCCGACTGCCGAACAACGCGTCGATGCTCCCCCAGAAGAATGTCAAGCCTTCTATACTAAACAGTTTTCTTATGGGCTAAGGATCCCTTTTATCCAGCTGCTCCAGGAAGTTCTGGACTTGTTTTCCTTAGCCCTAGCGCAAGTTCTTTCGAACTCGATCGGATACTTGGTCGCTTTTTGCGTTTTGATGAAGGCAAGAAATAAACGCGTCAATTTCCAAAACTTTTGGCAGATCTTCAAGATCAGCAATTCCCCGACCTCCAACGCTGGATTCGTATATTTCTCCCAATGTCCGAACAAGTCCATTTTGTCGACCATTGTCTCGAGTAATTTTATGGACTGGAAACGTCGGTTTTTCTTTGTCAAAGGTCCGGATGTACCAACCAGTGAAGGGAGCTCGAAAATGGTCCCACGTGAGTGGAAAGGTCAGCTCGACTGGGTGTATGGAAAACGTGAGATCCATGGCCTTGTTCGGTGGGCTATTAGTGAGTCATTCGTTGCCTCCATGCACTCCGACCTGTACCAGTCGCCTTTCCTCATTTTGGAGCCCGTTTTGAGAAAAGCGGGCCTAAGCCAAGCCACATCCGATCTCGGGGTCGCAGAAGATCCCCGAACCTTGAGTAAGATACTTTTCCACTTTAGATAATCCATCCTTAATAATTTATCATTTCTTGATAAAACTCCTCTCTTTTCTTAGGTGAGATGGTGGAAAGTTATCGAGCTTCCATGGTTGGTAAAACTGTAGCGTCGACCCAGGTCAGCCCAGGAGGCAAAATAAGCTGCCTCAAACTCTGGTCGGTCGAACTGCTAACCCTCCCCGAGATAATATCTCTCTAAGGGCCCGAGCTGACCTGGAGGATGATCCTGAAAACGTCGAGCCGCTGCGAGTAGTTCATCCTACGGACCCACAGGGCCCCTCCTCCTCGGCGGGACAAGGATACAGCCTGTTCACCCTTAAGAAGATGAAAGGGAAGGAGATATTTCAGAAACGGGCGAACGAGGATCGGAACATTGGGCTCCCTCTCGCGAAGAGAAATAGAGATCTATTAGGTCGAAATAATAGACCTCTTCCATGCCGCGAAGGACGATCCTCGCTGGAAATGGTGGATTTCATCGAGGATCATCTCAAGGGTCGCAGAGCGGGTGGCTACCCTGAAGACGGGTCTTTTTCGAGCGATCACGGCCCTGCCGGACAAAATGTCTATGATAAATCTCTGAAGGTTTTTATGGCGGGGCGATTTGCCGACGACCAAGATGAGCTATTTGCTCATGGTGAGCTCGATATCCTAGGCCGGTTCTTGCGCGCGCATCAAGGGGTATTGTATTTTGGATGCACTATTACGTGATATATTCACGAATCTTTTTTTTTTACCGTTATCCCTGTGTAGGTCAGAGATTATTTCCTCCATCAGGTTTATCGGACTGCACTTTTGGAAGATGAATCCGATCGCCTGCATTTGGCCCTCCAAAAGTCTCTCTTCGAAGAGGCCAGGCTCCGAGCTCAAGTTGACAAAACTACCCAAGAGCTTATTGAGGTTAAAAAGGAGCTGGTTGAGGCTAAGAAGGAGAAATATACTACAGCGGTCGAGGAGAGCTTGGTAAAGGTAGTTGCGAAGAAGAGCGTCCTCGAGGAGGAAAACCAAAGACTCAAAGAAGAGCTTGATCAAGTCAAGGCAGATTCCGAGCAGTACTATAAATGTGGCAAAGAAGAGTCACGTATGAGCTCAATAAGGGAGTTCTTGGAATCTCCTGCGCTAGATGCCACTGCTCGAAAAAGGGTTGGTGGGATTCTCCAAACCACCTTCTATAAGGGAGTTCAACAATTGATAGCTGCAGGGATCATTCCCGACAAGATGACCGAGTACGCTAGTCATATGAACATCCTAAAGATTAGAGATGGGGAAGACTACCAAGTTTCTTCTTCGAGTTCCAAGGCCTGGGAGACACATGAATTTGCCCCCTTCGTGACTGAGTTCGGGTTTCCCATGCCAAATCCTGACATGTTGGAGTTAGAAACATCCAGCACGAAGACGACGTTGATATCTGAGGACGAAGACGTCGATATCGAAGACAGCTCCGAAAGTGAAGACGACGGAGAGACTCCCGACCCCTGATATGCTTAGTAATAGATAGTAGTAGGTTTCTTCTTTTGTTGTTTTGTAATCATTTTGACAATTATTTTAATCAAGGTAGCTCGAGGAATCTTTTCCTTTAGAAATTGTGTTATGTCCAAAGTCATCTGCCAATAATTTATGTCGGATTCTGGTGTGCAACTTATCTTAGACAAAGATCTTCGTAAGTTGTATGTAGGTCGAATAATATCTCGAACCCACGATAAATAAGTTATCCGTAAGGAAGAACTCGAATTCTTTTCATAGATAAGAATATGCTAATAATCGAACTTCGCCTTTTAGCTCGGAAAAACTAGGAAGTCACGACTGTTGGGTCCCAAAAGTAACTTTTCTCTTTCTTATAAATACATGTGAAGTAACTATAATCCATTATCATTGTTTCCAAATATCTCACATCGGAGCTGATAAATCGACGTTATATTCCGAACACGTTTCTTTTTGACATCAGAGAATGGACGATCTAATAGGTGTCCCCTTGATCCTAGCCAATTTTTCAAGGTTAAGAAAGAAACGCTCAAAAATCTCGATCTAGGGACTCAAAAATCTCAAAAGCAATCCCAAAAACTTCTAAAGCTAATGGAGGCAAAACAAAGGTCGATTTGTCTCCGAACTCCAAGCCTACCCAGCCCGAGAAAGAGCCGATTATACAAGTAGCCGACTCCCCAACTGGATCAAAAGTTGGTCCTCACACGAAGGTACCGGACAATAAAGATCCGAGCGAGCAACCCAGCTATGGTGGTTCTTCCCGTGCTTGGAACAAGAGGGCCCGCCCGGAGGATCTCATTCCGATCCTGGCGTTACGCCAGATGGCTGGGGAGAAAAGGTTGTTGAGCGAAGCCATTTCGGCGTCTGAGGATGATAGGAGCATTCTCCTTGAGCAAATTTCTACGTCTGAGGCTGCCAAGACCGTTCTCCTTGAGACCCGAGATAAAAGGATCAAACTAAATGACCCTACCTTTGACAAAAACATACTCCGTACTCCTCAACCGACGCCTCAAAATCCTGCGGCTTCCAGCTCCATTTTCGGCGTTACTCGCACACTGACCGCATCTTCGAAGAAATGAAAGATAAAACCCCAGCTGATGGTGTTCTTCCGAACTGCTGGGATATTGCTCTGAGTAGTATTCGAGTCGCCAAGCAAGAACGGCTAAAAGAAAAGAGTGCTCGGGAAATTGTGTAGTCGAGCTCCGATTTGCTTACTTAAGTAAGTCTTACACTCTTGCGTTCCTTTTCCATATTACTATCATTATTATTATATTTTTTTTAATAACTTTTGCAAGTAAATGCAGCTCGGGGAGCATCTTTTTAACTTCGGGATGCAAGTCGAGCTGGAGGCTGGACAACGTGCGACCATCACTCTTGATCTGGGGAAAAATAAAGTTGCCCTGCAGAGCTATCTCGAGGAAGCTAAAGCTATCGAGCACAAGTTAGCTTCCGAGAAGGAGAAGGCTGTAAAGCAGAAGGAGAACCAGGTCCATGAAGAATTGAGCAAGGAGCTGGACAAGCTGAGGTCCATTATCGAGCAGGAGAAAAAAGATTCCGAGCTTCACGAAGAAGAGGCGTATAATAGAGGTCATGAAGCCCGCAGCGCCGAGCTCCGAAAAATTCTGAGCGAGAATAATCTAATCTAGAGATTTAGCTTTGTTGTAATCCTATCCTCTTTCGCTTGTTTTTTGTTGTAATCTTATTTTCACTTTTCCGTACTGTCGATTGTGAGAACAGATAATTTTCTGAGTATTGACCAGCATGTCTTCTTCCGATTAATATTTTTATTGTGTTTTTCTGCTTGGAACATTTGTGTCGTGCTCGAGATTTACTTGACTGCATGTCAATTTAAGTTCTTTATTTTTTGACTTGTAATCAATTGAATTTCCGATCTCAAAATAGGAATGGAAAATAAATCTGCACTAACTTCTGACCGAGTCATATAATCTTCACTCTTTTAGCAAAATTCCAATTTTTTCCTGACCAAATAGTACCTATTCCTCAGGAAGTGGAACGGTCACCCGTGATTAATGCCTTCATCTGGGCCGTTCAATCATCTTAAATACTGACCGTCGATCTCTAAACCTCCTTAGTATAAAAGGGGTTGTTTGCTCCGTTAAAAAATTTCACTCTGCTGTGTGAAAATGAGTTCTCAGAGAACCACGCTCGGAACCTCCCTACTGCCCGTTCAATGTTTTGAAATTCGACTTCGAACTTTCTTTCGAGTACTTAGATATCTCGAACTTTTTCTTGGTATGGGTGGAATTGGAAAACGGGGATTTCTCAAAGACCATGAAGTCTCCGATCCCAGAAGAATGGGATAAAGCGGAATACCAGCGGTTTACCGGCCATCATGTGCAAATGGATAAGGGTCGGTGTTGTGGTATTCCGAACTAACAGTTCCGAGGTCGGTGGAAAGCTGGTCAGTTCATTAAAAGAAGAAAATGACCTCAAGACTGCTGACCACCACCGACCGAAGGAGAATTTCGACCTCATGCAGCTCTGGCGAAGTATGAGCACCAGCTTCTCCAAGGTGGGGGTCGGAATTTCGGAACTTAAAATTGTGGTTGTCCTCGTCGATTGAGCTCAGCTGGTGGCAAGAATGCTGGAAGGCATATGATGATAAACAAAGACAGAAGTCTGTAATTCATATTGCCTAACTTCAAAACCAGATATCATCAGACGATAAATCGAGCTGGCTTGATTGCTTCTTACAAGTCTACTGGACAACCGAGCTTCATAGAATAGGCCACTTAGACATGTAATAGGATTCGAAAAAATCGAACAGTGTAAAGAACATTTATAATTTTTGAACCTCGAACAATTGTAACCGCTCGGAATTATGAATGAAACTGTCATTTAAGTAACTTTTGTATCTCGAACATTTGTAACTGCTCGGAATTTTGGATCGTACTGTATTACTTTATAATACTTCTTGCTCTTGTAATTGCTCGAAAATTTGTAATAAAATCAGAAGTTGAACTTGTACTTCCATGTTTAGCTGCTTTATGCTTTAGCTTTTATACTGTTTGAATTCCGTACTGAAACTCGATTTTTTCGAAAGTTTGATATTGATCTAAAGACAAGATATATATCGATCAATAACCAACTCGACAAATCCACCTCGAGAAATAATATATTCGTGGAGTAAGAATTTCAGTCGGAAAAAACACTTTGAGGAGTAAGATAATCGTTGAACGATAATTCAACTTGGCAAAACCACTTCGAGAAATAAGATTTTCCTGAAAACTCGATCCAAATCAACTGCTTAAAAATAATCAATCAACCTGTGAAGAAAACTTCAAGGAACAGAACTAATCTGAGTCGGCCATAACTCGAACACATTATCTGACAAGTCTGTTACCGATCTAAGAGTCGTAGCACCGGCTTTCCCTCTTAGTCGAGACATTTTGCACTTTTTATGCAAGTCCGTTACCGATCTAAGAGTCGTTGCAACAACTTTCACTCTTAGTCGAGACATTTACTCTTTTAATACAAATTTGTTACCAATCTAAGAGTGGTAGCAACAACTTTCACTCTTAGTCGAGACATTTTCTCTTTTAATGCAAGTCTGTTACCGAACTAAGAGTCGTAGCAAAAGCTTTCACTCTTAGTCGAGACATTTGCTCTTTTCATGCAAGTCTTTTACCGATCTAAGAGTCGTAGCAACGGCTTTCACTCTTAGTCGAGACATTTGCTCTTTTTGTGCAAGTCTTTTACCGATCTAAGAGTCGTAGCAACAACCTTCACTCTTAGTCGAGACATTTGCTCTTTTTATGCAAGTCTTTTACCGATCTAAGAGTCGTAGCAACAACTTTAACTCTTAGTCGAGACATTTGCTCTTTTAATGCAAGTCTGTTACCGATCTAAGAGTCGTAGCAACAACTTTCACTCTTAGTCGAGACATTTTCTCTTTTTATGCAAGTCTTTTACCGATCTAAGAGTCGTAGCAACGACTTTCACTCTTAGTCCAGACATTTGCTTTTTTTTTTTATCAAAGGTATCCGAAACACATTGGGAACAAAAGGAAAACTTCATTAATCGTGCAAATACTTGGATAAAAGCAGAATTACAAAAAACAGTCTGATTACAAAAGCTATTTTCCATAATATTTCCATAAGTTAACAGCATTCCAGCTTCTTGGCAATGCTTCGCCGTTGAGGTGAGCAATCTTGTAGGACCCCTTCTTTCCGACCTCATGCACAACGTAAGGGCCATCCCAGTTGGGCTGAAGTTTTCCAACATGTTTCGAGACCTCCACTTTTTTGAGGACCAAGTCCCCGACCTTGAAGGTTTTGATTCTGACTTTCTGATCGTATGCCTTTTCCATGCTAGATTTGGTAGCTTGGATCTTCAGTCTGGCTCGATCCAGCTTGTTGTCCGCATAGTCGAGATCCATTTCTCTCAAAGAGTGATTTAAATTGAATTCATGAGACATGACCCTTGGTGATGGCACTAATGTTTCGATCGGGATTACGGCCTCCGAACCATAAACCAAGCATAATGGAGTTTCGCTGGTAGCTGTTTTGACTTAAGTTCAGTTTGCCCATATGACCCTGGATGATGAGGGATATTTCGAGATTGGACGGATTCCGACCAAGAAGGCATATTTTCCGACCTACAGAACACAGTTTCCGATCTAGCCGACTTGGTAGCGCAAGACCCGATCTCCGATCGACCCTTCTCCTCGGATTCACTGTTTGGCCGATTCTCAAGCCAGGCCTATGGGCCGAGACATATTCTCATGCGGATGGTCTACCTAGCACACCACTGTTCTTATAAATACCAAGCGCATTTATGACATCAGACACGCTTCCCCAGTTGCACCCTGCTCGGACATTCAGATCAGATTTCCTCGGGACTTAGACTAACTCGCTTATTGTACTTATTAACTAATTGTACGGCATCCAGTAATGCTCAAATAGACCTTTGTAACTTGTAATCAGATCGGAATATTAATATACATCCTTATATTCTCGAACTCATAATTGTGCTTGCATTAGCTTATTTCCATACTTGTTCCCCTACGAAAAACAACATTGTTGGTCCCAAGTGGTCAGATGAGGTCTAGAGGGGGGGGGGGGGGGGGGGGTGAATAGACCTCTTTAAAATTTACCTTTTAAAAACTTCTAACTTTTCTGTCAGCAGACTAAGCTGATCAAGAATTGTAAGCAGACTAAGCTGATCTCGCACAAAGCTTTGAACAGCAGAGTTGACCACTCTTCTGATTCTACTTAGCTGATTTTATCAAAATCAGAGTTTTGAAAATAACTAACTTGCAGCTGATTTATCAAGTGTTTTTCACAAGTAGTTTTCTTTAAATTTGAAATAGTTTTATCCCCAGTTTTAACAAACTCTTTTTAAAACTTTTCCAACAGTTAACCTTTAAGTGTTTTAAGTATGTTGTTTTAAATATGCAGAAAATTATGCAAGTAAAAACACAAAGGATTTTTATAGTGGTTATATGGATAAAAATCCTTTAGTCCACTCTTCCAAGTCACTTAGATCTTGGGTTATACTAAATCACACAGATTACAGTATACGCTGCTTACGCCAAACAACAAATGATATGGCCGTAAGTTCACAATAGGAAATCACAAAGAAACTCCTACTCTCTGAAGTAATATCACTCACTAAGATGGATATCTACTTCTCACAACACGATACAAACAAAATCACTCAGATTTATAAGTCTTTTTCTGTTTTCTCACTATTCTGCTTCGTCAACAAATGACTCGGCTGATGAGTGTTCTGTTCTTGAGTTTGAGACTTAGAAGAATTCTGCTTCAGATTTTTGCTCTCAAAATGTGTTGTATATTCTTCTTCAACTCACGAACTGAACTATTTATACTTGGAGATTTGAAAATTTGCCCGTTGAGAGATAGACAGCTGTTCAAATCCTCGAGTACTGGTCCTTCTGCCTAAACGGCTACCTGTGACTGAACACTGTACACTCTGCTGTACTTGCTGTCAGATCGCATTTAATGCACCAATCTGATACGAGGTTTCTCTTCAATCATTTGTCATAAATACCCTTCCTCTTCAGCATTTATTACTCCAAGTGCATTTATTACCGTTGATCAGACTCTTTGATCCCTTCCACTCAGCTGATCGAAATCACTCGTCTGATGTATACTCGGCTGATCCCAAACTTGAACTAATCTTATTTGAGTCGGCTGATAGTCCACCAGTCTGATTCCTTTCTTCAGCAAAAGATCAGTAGTCTTCTGGACCATATTTGACTAGTCTGAAATAAGTATTCCTTAGTCAAATAACTTTGAAGGTTTGTACTAAGCTTCCACTTAGCTGATTCTGATGTTTTGAAAATCATCAAAACCTCCCTTCACTTTATGCCTTCCATCTTCATCTTCATCCAACAAACATAATCAATTGGCGCCCACCGAGGGGCCTATTTGAGTATTATATCAAAAAATGCCTACCACTAGAAGATACACGTTCAATCGCGGCGAGCCTTCTCACGCCGTAGGAGCCCAGCGCTCTGTTAACAACGAACCTAGTGACCAATCCCGAGCTGCTCATCAGTCAGAAGTTCCACCAGTTAATCCGCCTAATGATTTACCCATCCATACAACATTGGCTGATTTGCGATCTATTATTGGCACTATTTGTAGAGAATTTATTAACAGAGAAAGAGCAGATCGAGAAACATTAACCGGCCAACAGCCCCCGGTTGACCAACCTGCGGCTCGTTCAGGACATCAAGCTCCCGTTTCAAACCTGCAGAGTGAAATGAGTATCCGTCGATCTGGAAGATTCTGTGGTCGGAGAGAGTCAGCCCGAAACTATTGATAAAGTTAAGAGGTCGGTTTATCGTAAAGTGACCGAAGCGGATTTGGAGAAGATGGTACATGAGAGAGTTGCTAAGGAATTGAACAAGGAAATATTGATAAAGAAAACCCGACCTGCAGATACGAGGGCCCGACTTACCGAAGCAAAGGGGAACGGGGCTGTTATTCATGAAAGTGCTCGAGACAGAGAATTAAGTACCAACATCATGCGATGTTCGCCTTTTTGCTAAGAAATCAAAGAGGCTCGAAATACTGAGACCGTGCCTATAAGGTTGCCCAGATACAATGGGACCACCGATCCTGGCGAGCACATTAATAGCTTCATAAATGTGTTGAATTTATATGGGCATTCAGAGGATTTCTGCTGCAAGATAATGGTCACAACCTTTGAGGGAATCGCTCTGGATCGGTTCGGAAAATTACCACCGAACTCTATTTTCTCCATTGATGAATTATGTGATAAATTGAAACATCAGTTTGCAAGTCAAAGAAAACAAAAGTTACCGGCAAATCACCTTGGAACGGTAAAACAGCTGGAAGGAGAGACCCTGAGGAAATGGTTAGCTAGATTTAGTATCGAGCTTTTGAAAGTCGATACCCCTCAAATCGAATTTTTGTCGTCACTCATGTTTGAGTTAACTCGAAATACCAAGTTTGGGAACGCTTTATGTCGAAAACAACCAAAATCCTTCAAGCGGATCATGGAGATAGCTGAGAAGTTCATCATTCAAGAGGAGATGAACAAGCTAAAAAATGCTCAAAATCCGAGGCCCCAGCTCGGAAAGAAACCCGATAGGGCTTCCAAAACCAGGTGATTATGGAGGGTCAAACGCGCAGCGGAGAGGCTCGGTTTGGCAAAGACTTAATGTCTATAAACCACAGGCTCCGACCCACAGATCTAACGTCTACGGTCGACCTGCTTCTCCAGAAATGGCACCGAGGAGAGAATCTGAAAAGATTAATTTCACCAAGTTGAATACTTCGAGGGATGAGATACTTTCCGTACTCGAGGAAAAAAATTTGGTTCCAGAGGCTCGGCGTATCACTCAAGCCAGGCCGGGATCAATGAACCATGATAAGTATTCCAGGTACCAAAGAGCTCGGGGACATAGCACGGAAGTTGGAAATTGAGAAGTTAATTGCTCAAGGAAAACTAAAGGAGTATGTGAGAAGGAGAAACCCCAACAACCGTTACAGATCAAGGAGCTCGAGAAAGTTTCCTGAGCATCAGCGTACTGCACACGATCAAGCTGATGAGCTAACAAATGGAGTAATAAATGTGATCGCTGGTGGACCAACAGGGGGAGATAGCAGAAATGCGAGGAAAAGAACGACGAGGTCAATAAAGACAAGTGTCTCAACCGGGAAGGAAATTATGTCCTTAGAACCTCGTTCATCGGTAGATCAGGTCATTAGCTTTAGTGATGCTGATAGACCGCGTGATGTAACCTGGGATACAAATGAGGATGACCCCGATTTCTCGATGTTCTTGACCCTTAGAATTGCAAATTTCGAGGTCAATAGAGTATTAATCGATAATGGCAGCTCGGCGAACATAATCTCTTCAGAAGCACTGGATCGGATGAATTTGCAGCATCCGCGCCTGGATCGAGTATCTACTCCTCTAATTGGATTCGGCGGTTCGGAAATTGTCCCTCTCGGAACCATTCTTTTTAGCACCACTTTGGGGAAAAAACCAAAGGACGTAACGAAAATGATTAAGTTTCTGGTAGTAAGCACTCCATTTGCCTACAATGCTATCTTGGGAAGACCGGCGTTGAATATCTTCAAGGCTGTCGTATTGACTTACCATCAGAAGGTCAAATTTCTAACTATGGCAAGGGTCGGTGAAATGAGGAATGATCAATACATGGCATGGGAATGTTACAACACATCTCTAACCATTAAGCAAAAAATCGAGCCCTTGCTACCTGCAAAAAGAAAGTCGATCGATGAAAAGGTGTTTTCAGTATCCGATCTCCCTCTCTGCCTGATTGCATAAAGTTGCAAGGAAAAAAGGGAAAGGAGGTTGATATGAGCGTGCAACCTCCGAATCACAAACAGGTGATGCTGGTTCCTGGCTCCCCTGAAAAATTCACTAGGATTGGGACCGAGCTAAGTCCGGGAATGGAGACAATGCTGATCGATTTTTTGAAAAATAATGCTGATGTATTTGCTTGGAGCTCCGACGATATCATAGGAATTGACCCGCGAGTTATTATACTCACTCTTTGAATATCAACCCAAAAGCCAAACCAGTTAAGCAGAAGAAGAGAAACCATGGCCGAGAAAAGGATAAAATTATCAATGCGGAAGTAGCCAGACTTTTGGCTGTCGGTCAAATTCGGGAAATAACGTTTACTGAGTGGCTTTGCAACGACTTTTGGCTGCCACAAGTGGAGAATGTGCAACGACTTTACAGATTTGAACAAGTTGTGTCCAAGAGATCCCTATCCCTTGCCTCGGATCGATATGTTGGTCGATTCGACCGCAGGATTTATTTTCTTCAGCATGATGGATGCATTTCAGGGTTTCTATCAAATCTTCATGAACTAAAGGGATCAGGACAAAACTGCTTTCATTACTGAGCGTGGAGTATATTGTTTCATTATAATGCCTTTTGGACTACGGAACGCAGGAGCAACATATCAAAGACTTGTGAACATGATGTTTAAGGATTTGATTGGGGAAATTATGTAAGTCTATGTTGACGATATGCTCGTAAAAAGCATGACCGAGAGGATCACATTAAGCACCTGGATAGATGTTTCGGGATTTTGAGAAAGTACGGAATGAAATTGAATCCCGTGAAATATACCTTTGGGGTGAGATCGGGAAAGTTTCTGGGTTACCTAGTCCACGAGCGAGGTATCGAGGCAAATCCTGAAAAAATCAGAGCTATTGCTGAGCTCAGGCCACCGAGGAAACTTGTGTAAGTCTGAAAGAAGGTACTTAGCTTCCTAGCGGAAATTACCAGACCTGTGCAAATTTTTCGATCTCCAAATGGTGTTATCAAAACCCGAGGCCTCTGGGAGACTAATCAAGTGGGCAGTGGAACTTGGGCAATTTGAGATCGAATATTAACCCCCGAACAGCAATCAAGGCACGGGTCCTTGTTGACTTTATTGTGGAATCAACGGGAACGGAACGACTCAAGGAAGAAGTTTTCGAAGTCAACTTGGTTGCGGAGGCCCAGGAAAAGATATGGTTAATGCATGTAGATGGTTCTTCGACCAGAGAAGGAGAAGGGGCCTAAATACATTTTCAAGGGCCCGAAGGGGAAGATCTAAGTTACGCAATTACCTTGGATTTTGTGGTTACAAATAATGAGGCTGAATAAGAGGCTTTGATCGCGGGGCTGTAAATGGCGATAAAATCAAACATTAAGTCTCTTATCATATTGACCAATTCCGAGCTAGTACATAGACAGGTGAAGGGAGTATATGAGGCGAAGGAATTCAATATGGTGAAAGACTTGAAAAGAGTAAAGGATATAACTTCAAAATTGGATAAATTTGAGATTCAAGCTATCCCTAGGGAGGAAAACACTTGGGCAGATCTATTGTTGAAATTCACAGGTTCTATGGATGGACGGAAAGAAAGAACTATAACTTGGTTATTGTCAAAAACTCCGGCTATAGACTTGAACGCGTCTCCGAGCTCGGAAATCATGGAGGTGGATACTCAAAAGCCTTCATGGATGGAGCCTCTAAAAGCTTATCTGAAAGAGGGTATCTTACCCAAGGAACCTAACGAAGCTCGAAAAATCAAATACCGAGCCCCATTGTATGTATTGATCGAGGATCAACTTTACAAGAGATCTTGCTCGGGGATATTATTGAAATGTGTCCCCGAAAGTCAATACAAATTTATCTTGAAAGAAACACATGAAGGGGAAGCTGGCAGCCATTGTGGCGCGAGGGCGTTAGCCTTACAATGTTCTCGGTGTGGTTATTATTGGCCTACCTTGATTTCGGACTCAATCGATTACGTAAAAAAATGCCACCGCTGTCAAATTCATTCGAACTTAATTCACCAACCCGCAGAACAAATGCACTCGATTCCGATCTGCTGGCCATTTGATAAATGGGGAATTGATCATTGGGCCTTTCCCGACTGCCAGGTCGAGAAAAAACTATGTCTTGGTTGCTGTTGAATACTTCAGCAAATGGGTGGAATGTATTGCACTAACCAAGATTACTCAGTTTCAAGTTATAAATTTTCTGTGAAAGAATATTGTTTGCAGGTTCGGATTACCGAGGGTATTGATCTCCGACAACGGAACGCAGTTCGCGGGTTAGCAAATTGTGGAGTGGTGTGAAAAATTTGGAATTCATAAAAATTTCACCTCTGTCGGCCATCCCCAAGCAAACGGGCAGACCGAGGTCACTAACAGGGAAATTATCCGATCGCTTGAAAAGCGCTTAACTGACGCAAAAGGGAAGTGGTTGGATGAGCTTCCTGGGGTCATATGGGCAAATAGAACTTCAGTTAAAACAGCTACTGGAGAGACTCATTTCTGCTTGGTTTACGGGTCGGAGGCCGTAATCCAGATCGAAACTTTGGTGCCATCGCCAAGAGTCATATCTTATGAATCCGGTCTAAATCACTCTTTGAGAGAAATGGATATCGACCATGTGGACAGCAATCGGGATCGAGCAAGTTTAAAGATCCAAGCAGCCAAGTCTATCATGGAGAAGGCGTATAATCAGAAGGTCAAAAATAAGAACTTTCAAGGTGGGGGACTTGGTCCTCAAAAAAGTGGAGGTCTCGAAACATGTTGGAAAACTTCAGCCCAACTGGGATGGCCCTTACGTCGTGCAGGAGGTCGGAAAGAAGGGGTCCTACAAGAATGCTCACCTCAACGGCGAAACATTGCCAAGGAGCTGGAATGTCGTTAACTTACGCAAGTATTATGGAAGATAACTTTTGTAATCAGACTGTTCCTTGTAATTTCTGTTTTTGTTCCAAGTATTTGCACAATTAATGAAGTTTTCCTTTGTTCCCGATGCTTGAATAAATGGTCGAATTCGTGCTTCCATGAGTAAAATATGAGTATATGTTTGCATAATGATGTAATTGCACTTTTCTTTGTAAAGTGTTTTTATTTATTTGAAGGAAATGTCGATGAAAATGGATACTTTTTAGGGTGCCCATGGATGTTAGGGTATAATATATCGTGCATAAGTTCATTTTTAGTGACCTTTGAGGTGAACTATAATGTTCTTCACACAATTCGCTAAAATTGAATAATTTTAGGGTTCCCTATGTGAAACAAGATTATACTAATATTCTTGGCCCTGTGTTTTTTCAGATAATCTTTTTCCTTTAAAATACCAACCGTGCTTTAATCACGTGATATAGAATGTTTTTTTGGTATGTTACGCCTATGTTTTTTCTACACTGCTCTTTCGCCTACCATATCTAAAACTATCGTATCACAACATATAGATTGCATGATCCGAGTTTCAAATTCTTTCGATTCAGAGATAATATTGTACATTTCAGGGGAAGAACACGAGCATTCTGGATTTTTTTGATGTTTTCTCTTGATGAATAGTTGACTGTCAAATTCGATTATTAAACAATTCAAAGTTCACGTAATCAAGAATTCGTATATCGAGATTCACGTTCGTCTTAATTTGATTTAAATTGATCGACTTTGGAGTGTAATGTGTACGTAAATACCATTTTGTTCTTTTTGTGCCAATTTAATTTTTCATAGAGGACGTGATTTCATGACCAAAAATTTTAATTGTTATTATCTACATGATAGAGTATTTGGGCCGAGTTTTATGTTCGTTTCTCATCTCGATAAATTGGTTACTCGATGGTTCTCTTGTTAGAAAAAGGTTATTTTGAGAACTTGTCTTCCTCCTTTATACGTATTACATTGATCCAAATCTTAGAAAGTGAGCCATCAACACAATGGAAAAATTTATGGTTGATTTTTTCCGAGTCCATGTTGAAGTGTCATTCTTGGGCTACCATGTCCATGGAGTCCTAATAAATTGCATGACTCGAGTTTAAAATTAAAATTATTAGGAGATAATATGGTCCATTTTTGGTCCCCAATAGCAGAATTCTAGCATTGGACACTTACATTGCTGAAACTTTCTTATATAGTCTTTTGATTGTCAAACTAGCCTAGTCTAACAATTCACAATTCCCGTGATTTAATAAGTATATTCCCGGGTTTCTTGTTCTATATAGATCAATTTTTGCTTGTTATGTGTAAAAGAATCCCATTTTGGGAAATTTGTGCCAATTTCTTTCACGCAAATTTTTGAAAGTTAGTTGATATTTGGGTTGGGTTTCATGTTCCTACCTTTACTTGATAGAATTTTCTATTTGACGTTGTTCTTGTTGAAACAATGAATTTTACTAATTTTATTCTTCATTCTTTACCGGAAATCCATTGACCCAACTCGAATTGTGAGTAATCACTCGAAATATAATGTTGTGGTTGAGTTTTTATTGTTCCCGATGCTTGAATAAATGGTCGAATTCGTGCTTCCAAGAGTAAAATATGAGTATATGTTTGCATAATGATGTAATTGCACTTTTCTTTGTAAAGTGTTTTTATTTATTTGAAGCAAATGTCGATGAAAATGGATACTTTTTAGGGTGCCCATGGGATGTTAGGGTGTAATATATCGTGCATAAGTTCATTTTTAGTGACCTTTGAGGTGAACTATAATGTTCTTAACACAATTCGCTAAAATTGAATAATTTTAGGGTTCCCTATGTGAAACAAGATTATACTAATATTCTTGGCCCTGTGTTTTTTCAGATAATCTTTTTCCTTTAAAATTCCAACCGTGCTTTAATCACGTGATATAGAATGTTTGTTTGGTTTGTTACGCCTATGTTTTTTCTACACTGCTCTTTCGCCTACAATATCTAAAACTATCGTATCACAACATATAGATTGCATGATCCGAGTTTCAAATTCTTTCGATTCAGAGATAACATTGTACATTTCAGGGGAAGAACACGAGCATTCTGGATTTTTGATGTTTTCTCTTGATGAATAGTTGACTGTCAAATTCGATTATTAAACAATTCAAAGTTCACGTAATCAAGAATTCGTATATCGAGATTCACGTTCGTCTAAATTTGATTTAAAATAAACAACTTTGGAGTGTAATGTGTACGCAAATACCATTTTGTTCTTTTTGTGCCAATTTAATTTTTCATAGGGGACGTGATTTCATGACCAAAATTTTTAATTGTTATTATCCACATGATAGAGTATTTGGGACGAGTTTCATGTTCGTTTCTCATCTCGATAAATTGGCTACTCAATGGTTCTCTTGTTAGAAAAAGGTTATTTTGAGAACTTGTCTTCCTCCTTTATACGTATTACATTGATCCAAATCTTAGAAAGTGAGCCATCAACACAATGGAAAAATTTATGGTTGATTTTTTCCGAGTCCATGTTGAAGTTTCATTCTTGGGGTACCATGTCCATGTAGTCCTAATAAATTGCATGACTCGAGTTTAAAATTAAAATTAGTCGGAGATAATATGGTACATTTTTGGTCCCCAATGGCTGAACTCTATCATTGGACACTTACATTGCTGAAACTTTCTTATATAGTCTTTTGATTGTCAAACTAGCCGAGTCAAACAATTCACAATTCCCGTGATTTAATAATTGTATTCCCGAGTTTCTTGTTCTATATAGATAAATTTTTGGTTGTTATGTGTAAAGAATCCCATTTTGGGAAATTTGTGCCAATTTCTTTCACACAAATTTTTGAAAGTTAGCTGATATTTTGGTTGAGTTTCATGTTCCTACCTCTACTTGATAGAATTTTCTATTTGACTTTGTTCTTGTTGAAACAATGAATTTTACGAATTTTATTCTTCATTCTATACAGCAAATCCATTGGCCAAACTCGGATTGTGAGTTATCACTCGATATCTAATGTTGTGGTTGAGTTTTTATTGTTCCTGGTGCTCGAATAAATGGTCGAATTCGTGCTTCCATGAGTAAAATATGAGTATATGTTTGCATAATGATGTAATTGCACTTTTCTTTGTAAAGTGTTTTTGTTTATTTGAAGAAAATGTCGATGAAAATTGATACTTTTTAGGGTGCCCATTGGATGTTAGGTTGTAATATATCGTGCATAAGTTCATTTTTAGTGACCTTTGAGGTGAACTATAATGTTCTTCACACAATTCGCTAAAATTGAATAATTTTAGGGTGCCCTATGTGAAACAAGATTATACTAATATTCTTGGCCCTGTGTTTTTTCAGATAATCTTTTTCCTTTAAAATTCCAACCATGCTTTAATCACGTGATATAGAAAGTTTGTTATGTATGTTACGCCTATGTTTTTTCTACACTGCTCTTTCGCCTATCATATCTAAAACTATCGTATCACAACATATAGATTGCATGATCCGAGTTTCAAATTCTTTCGATTCATAGATAACATGGTACATTTTAGGGAAGAACACGAGCATTCTGGATTTTTTTGATGTTTTCTCTTGATGAATAGTTGACTGTCAAATTCGATTATTAAACAATTCAAAGTTCACGTAATCAAGAATTCGTATATCGAGATTCACGTTCGTCTAAATTTGATTTAAATTGATCAACTTTGGAGTGTAATGTGTACGCAAATACCATTTTGTTCTTTTTGTGCCAATTTAATTTTTCATAGAGGACGTGTTTTCAGGACCAAAATTTTTAATTGTTATTATCCACATGATAGAGTATTTGGGCCGAGTTTCATGTTCGTTTTTCATCTCGATAAAATTGGTTAGTCCATGGTTCTCTTGTTAGAAAAAGGTTATTTTGAGAACTTGTCTTCCTCCTTTATACGTATTACATTGATCCAAATCTTAGAAAGTGAGCCATCAACACAATGGAAAAATTTATGGTTGATTTTTTCCGAGTCCATGTTGAAGTTTCATTCTTGGGGTACCATGTCCATGTAGTCCTAATAAATTGCATGACTCGAGTTTAAAATTAAAATTAGTCGGAGATAATATGGTACATTTTTGGTCCCCAATGGCTGAACTCTATCATTGGACACTTACATTGCTGAAACTTTCTTATATAGTCTTTTGATTGTCAAACTAGCCGAGTCAAACAATTCACAATTCCCGTGATTTAATAATTGTATTCCCGAGTTTCTTGTTCTATATAGATCAATTTTTGGTTGTTATGTGTAAAGAATCCCATTTTGGGAAATTTGTGCCAATTTCTTTCACACAAATTTTTGAAAGTTAGCTGATATTTTGGTTGAGTTTCATGTTCCTACCTCTACTTGATAGAATTTTCTATTTGACTTTGTTCTTGTTGAAACAATGAATTTTACGAATTTTATTCTTCATTCTATACAGCAAATCCATTGGCCAAACTCGGATTGTGAGTTATCACTCGATATCTAATGTTGTGGTTGAGTTTTTATTGTTCCTGGTGCTCGAATAAATGGTCGAATTCGTGCTTCCATGAGTAAAATATGAGTATATGTTTGCATAATGATGTAATTGCACTTTTCTTTGTAAAGTGTTTTTGTTTATTTGAAGAAAATGTCGATGAAAATTGATACTTTTTAGGGTGCCCATTGGATGTTAGGTTGTAATATATCGTGCATAAGTTCATTTTTAGTGACCTTTGAGGTGAACTATAATGTTCTTCACACAATTCGCTAAAATTGAATAATTTTAGGGTGCCCTATGTGAAACAAGATTATACTAATATTCTTGGCCCTGTGTTTTTTCAGATAATCTTTTTCCTTTAAAATTCCAACCATGCTTTAATCACGTGATATAGAAAGTTTGTTATGTATGTTACGCCTATGTTTTTTCTACACTGCTCTTTCGCCTATCATATCTAAAACTATCGTATCACAACATATAGATTGCACGATCCGAGTTTCAAATTCTTTCGATTCAGAGATAACATGGTACATTTTAGGGGAAGAACACGAGCATTCTGGATTTTTTTGATGTTTTCTCTTGATGAATAGTTGACTGTCAAATTCGATTATTAAACAATTCAAAGTTCACGTAATCAAGAATTCGTATATCGAGATTCACGTTCGTCTTAATTTGATTTAAATTGATCGACTTTGGAGTGTAATGTGTACGCAAATACCATTTTGTTCTTTTTGTGCAAATTTAATTTTTCATAGAGGACGTGATTTCATGACCAAAAATTTTAATTGTTATTATCCACATGATAGATTATTTGGGCCGAGTTTCATGTTCGTTTCTCATCTCGATAAATTGGTTACTCGATGGTTCTCTTGTTAGAAAAAGGTTATTTTGAGAACTTGTCTTCCTCCTTTATACGTATTACATTGATCCAAATCTTAGAAAGTGAGCCATCAACACAATGGAAAAATTTATGGTTGATTTTTTCCGAGTCCATGCTGAAGTTTCATTCTTGGGGTACCATGTCCATGGAGTCCTAATAAATTGCATGACCCGAGTTTAAAATTAAAATTAGTCGGAGATAATATGGTCCATTTTTTGTCCCCAATGGCTGAACTCTAGCATTGGACACTTACATTGCTGAAACTTTCTTATATAGTCTTTTGATTGTCAAACTAGCCTAGTCAAACAATTCACAATTCCCGTGATTTAATAATTATATTCCCGAGTTTCTTGTTCTATATAGATAAATTTTTGCTTGTTATGTGTCACAGAATCCCATTTTGGGAAATTTGTGCCAATTTCTTTCACACAAATTTTTGAAAGTTAGTTGATATTTGGGTTGAGTTTCATGTTCGTACCTCTACTTGATAGAATTTTCTATTTGACATTGTTCTTGTTCAAACAATGAATTTTACGAATTTTATTCTTCATTCTTTACAGGAAATCCATTGACCCAACTCGGATTGTGAGTAATCACTCGAAATATAATGTTGTGGTCGAGATTTTATTGTTCCCGATGCTTGAATAAATGGTCGAATTCGTGCTTCCATGAGTAAAATATGAGTATATGTTTGCATAATGATGTAATTGCACCTTTCTTTGTAAAGTGTTTTTATTTATTTGAAGGAAATGTCGATGAAAATGGATACTTTTTAGGGTGCCCATGGATGTTAGGGTGTAATATATCGTGCATAAGTTCATTTTTAGTGACCTTTGAGGTGAACTATAATGTTCTTCACACAATTCGCTAAAATTGAATAATTTTAGGGTTCCCTATGTGAAACAAGATTATACTAATATTATTGGCCCTGTGTTTTTTCAGATAAACTTTTTCCTTTAAAATACCAAACGAGCTTTAATCACGTGATATAGAATGTTTTTTTGGTATGTTACGCCTATGTTTTTTCTACACTGCTCTTTCGCCTACCATATCTAAAACTATCGTATCACAACATATAGATTGCATGATCCAAGTTTCAAATTCTTTCGATTCAGAGATAACATTGTACATTTTAGAGGAAGAACACGAGCATTCTGGATTTTTTTGATGTTTTCTCTTGATGAATAGTTGACTGTCAAATTCGATTATTAAACAATTCAAAGTTCACGTAATCAGGAATTCGTATATCGAGATTCACGTTCGTCTTAATTTGATTTAAATTGATCGACTTTGGAGTGTAATGTGTACGCAAATACCATTTTGTTCTTTTTGTGCCAATTTAATTTTTCATAGAGGACGTGATTTCATGACCAAAAATTTTAATTGTTATTATCCACATGATAGATTATTTGGGCCGAATTTCATGTTCGTTTCTCATCTCGATAAATTGGTTACTCGATGGTTCTCTTGTTAGAAAAAGGTTATTTTGAGAACTTGTCTTCCTCCTTTATACGTATTACATTGATCCAAATCTTAGAAAGTGAGCCATCAACACAATGGAAAAATTTATGGTTGATTTTTTCCGAGTCCATGTTGAAGTTTCATTCTTGGGGTACCATGTCCATGGAGTCCTAATAAATTGCATGACTCGAGTTTAAAATTAAAATTAGTCGGAGCTAATATGGTCCATTTTTGGTCCCCAATGGCTGAACTCTAGCATTGGACACTTACATTGCTGAAACTTTCTTATATAGTCTTTTGATTGTCAAACTAGCCTAGTCAAACAATTCACAATTCCCGTGATTTAATAATTATATTCCCGAGTTTCTTGTTCTATAAAGATCAATTTTTGCTTGTTATGTGTAAAAGAATCCCATTTTGGGAAATTTGTGCCAATTTCTTTCACACAAATTTTTGAAAGTTAGCTGATATTTTGGTTGAGTTTCATGTTCGTACCTCTACTTGATAGAATTTTCTATTTGACTTTGTTCTTGTTGAAACAATGAATTTTACGAATTTTATTCTTCATTCTATACAGCAAATCCATTGGCCCAACTCGGATTGTGAGTTATAACTCGATATCTAATGTTGTGGTTGAGTTTTTATTGTTCCCGGTGCTCGAATAAATGGTCGAATTCGTGCTTCCATGAGTAAAATATGAGTATATGATTGCATAATGATGTAATTGCACTCTTCTTTGGAAAGTGTTTTTATTTATGTGAAGGAAATGTCGATGAAAATGGATACTTTTTAGGTGCCCATGGGAAGTTAGGGTGTAATATATCGTGCATAAGTTCATTTTTAGTGACCTTTGAGGTGAACTATAATGTTCTTCACACAATTCGCTAAAATTGAATAATTTTAGGGTTCCCTATGTGAAACAAGATTATACTAATATTATTGGCCCTGTGTTTTTTCAGATAATCTTTTTCCTTTAAAATTCCAACCGTGCTTTAATCACGTGATATAGAATGTTTGTTTGGTTTGTTACGCCTATGTTTTTTCTACACTGCTCTTTCGCCTACCATATCTAAAACTATCGTATCACAACATATAGATTGCATGATCCGAGTTTCAAATTCTTTCGATTCAGAGATAACATTGTACATTTTAGGGGAAGAACACGAGCATTCTGGATTTTTGATGTTTTCTCTTGATGAATAGTTGACTGTCAAATTAGATTATTAAACAATTCAAAGTTCACGTAATCAAGAATTCGTATATCGAGATTCACGTTCGTCTAAATTTGATTTAAAATAAACAACTTTGGAGTGTAATGTGTACGCAAATACCATTTTGTTCTTTTTGTGCCAATTTAATTTTTCATAGAGGACGTGATTTCATGACCAAAAATTTTAATTGTTATTATCCACATGATAGAGTATTTGGGACGAGTTTCATGTTCATTTCTCATCTCGATAAATTGGCGACTCAATGGTTCTCTTGTTAGAAAAAGGTTATTTTGAGAACTTGTCTTCCTCCTTTATACGTATTACATTGATCCAAATCTTAGAAAGTGAGCCATCAACACAATGGAAAAATTTATGGTTGATTTTTTCCGAGTCCATGTTGAATTTTCATTCTTGGGCTACCATGTCCATGGAGTCCTAATAAATTGCATGACTCCAGTTTAAAATTAAAATTAGTCGGAGATAATATGGTCCATTTTTGGTCCCCAATGGCTGAACTCTAGCATTGGACACTTACATTGCTGAAACTTTCTTATATAGTCTTTTGATTGTCAAACTAGCCTAGTCAAACAATTCACAATTCCCGTGATTTAATAATTATATTCCCGAGTTTCTTGTTCTATAAAGATCAATTTTTGCTTGTTATGTGTAAAAGAATCCCATTTTGGGAAATTTGTGCCAATTTTTTTCACACAAATTTTTGAAAGTTAGCTGATATTTTGGTTGAGTTTCATGTTCCTACCTCTACTTGATAGAATTTTCTATTTGACTTTGTTCTTGTTGAAACAATGAATTTTACGAATTTTATTCTTCATTCTATACAGCAAATCCATTGGCCCAACTCGGATTGTGAGTTATCCCTCGATATCTAATGTTGTGGTTGAGTTTTTATTGTTCCCGGTGCTCGAATAAATGGTCGAATTCGTGCTTCCATGAGTAAAATATGAGTATATGTTTGCATAATGATGTAATTGCACTCTTCTTTGGAAAGTGTTTTTATTTATGTGAAGGAAATGTCGATGAAAATGGATACTTTTTAGGGTGCCCATGGGAAGTTAGGGTGTAATATATCGTGCATAAGTTCATTTTTAGTGACCTTTGAGGTGAACTATAATGTTCTTCACACAATTCGCTAAAATTGAATAATTTTAGGGTGCCCTATGTGAAACAAGATTATACTAATATTCTTGGCCCTGTGTTTTTTCAGATAATCTTTTTCCTTTAAAATTCCAACCATGCTTTAATCACGTGATATAGAAAGTTTGTTATGTATGTTACGCCTATGTTTTTTCTACACTGCTCTTTCGCCTATCATATCTAAAACTATCGTATCACAACATATAGATTGCACGATCCGAGTTTCAAATTCTTTCGATTCAGAGATAACATGGTACATTTTAGGGGAAGAACACGAGCATTCTGGATTTTTTTGATGTTTTCTCTTGATGAATAGTTGACTGTCAAATTCGATTATTAAACAATTCAAAGTTCACGTAATCAAGAATTCGTATATCGAGATTCACGTTCGTCTTAATTTGATTTAAATCGATCGACTTTGGAGTGTAATGTGTACGCAAATACCATTTTGTTCTTTTTGTGCCAATTTAATTTTTCATAGAGGACGTGATTTCATGAACAAAAATTTTAATTGTTATTATCCACATGATAGATTATTTGGGCCCAGTTTCATGTTCGTTTCTCATCTCGATAAATTGGTTACTCGATGGTTCTCTTGTTAGAAAAAGGTTATTTTGAGAACTTGTCTTCCTCCTTTATACGTATTACATTGATCCAAATCTTAGAAAGTGAGCCATCAACACAATGGAAAAATTTATGGTTGATTTTTTCCGAGTCCATGTTGAAGTTTCATTCTTGGGCTACCATGTCCATGGAGTCCTAATAAATTGCATGACTCGCGTTTAAAATTAAAATTATTAGGAGATAATATGGTCCATTTTTGGTCCCCAATAGCAGAACTCTAGCATTGGACACTTACATTGCTGAAACTTTCTTATATAGTCTTTTGATTGTCAAACTAGCCTAGTCTAACAATTCACAATTCCCGTGATTTAATAGTTATATTCCCGGGTTTCTTGTTCTATATAGATCAATTTTTGCTTGTTATGTGTAAAAGAATCCCATTTTGGGAAATTTGTGCCAATTTCTTTCACGCAAATTTTTGAAAGTTAGTTGATATTTGGGTTGAGTTTCATGTTCCTACCTCTACTTGATAGAATTTTCTATTTGACGTTGTTCTTGTTGAAACAATGAATTTTACTAATTTTATTCTTCATTCTTTACCGAAAATCCAATGACCCAACTCGAATTGTGAGTAATCACTCGAAATATAATGTTGTGGTTGAGTTTTTATTGTTCCCGATGCTTGAATAAATGGTCGAATTCGTGCTTCCAAGAGTAAAATATGAGTATATGTTTGCATAATGATGTAATTGCACTTTTCTTTGTAAAGTGTTTTTATTTATTTGAAGCAAATGTCGATGAAAATGGATACTTTTAAGGGTGCCCATGGGATTTTAGGGTGTAATATATCGTGCATAAGTTCATTTTTAGTGACCTTTGAGGTGAACTATAATGTTCTTCCCACAATTCGCTAAAATTGAATAATTTTAGGGTTCCCTATGTGAAACAAGATTATACTAATATTCTTGGCCCTGTGTTTTTTCAGATAATCTTTTTCCTTTAAAATTCCAACCATGCTTTAATCACGTGATATAGAAAGTTTGTTATGTATGTTACGCCTATGTTTTTTCTACACTGCTCTTTCGCCTATCATATCTAAAACTATCGTATCACAACATATAGATTGCATGATCCGAGTTTCAAATTCTTTCGATTCATAGATAACATGGTACATTTTAGGGAAGAACACGAGCATTCTGGATTTTTTTGATGTTTTCTCTTGATGAATAGTTGACTGTCAAATTAGATTATTAAACAATTCAAAGTTCACGTAATCAAGAATTCGTATATCGAGATTCACGTTCGTCTAAATTTGATTTAAAATAAACAACTTTGGAGTGTAATGTGTACGCAAATACCATTTTGTTCTTTTTGTGCCAATTTAATTTTTCATAGAGGACGTGATTTCATGACCAAAAATTTTAATTGTTATTATCCACATGATAGAGTATTTGGGACGAGTTTCATGTTCGTTTCTCATCTCGATAAATTGGCGACTCAATGGTTCTCTTGTTAGAAAAAGGTTATTTTGAGAACTTGTCTTCCTCCTTTATACGTATTACATTGATCCAAATCTTAGAAAGTGAGCCATCAACACAATGGAAAAATTTATGGTTGATTTTTTCCGAGTCCATGTTGAAGTTTCATTCTTGGGGTACCATGTCCATGGAGTCCTAATAAATTGCATGACTCGAGTTTAAAATTAAAATTAGTCGGAGATAATATGGTCCATTTTTGGTCCCCAATGGCTGAACTCTAGCATTGGACACTTACATTGCTGAAACTTTCTTATATAGTCTTTTCATTGTCAAACTAGCCAAGTCAAACAATTCACAATTCCCGTGATTTAATAATTATATTCCCGAGTTTCTTGTTCTATATAGATCAATTTTTGCTTGTTATGTGTCAAAGAATCCCATTTTGGGAAATTTGTGCCAATTTCTTTCACACAAATTTTTGAAAGTTAGTTGATATTTGGGTTGAGTTTCATGTTCCTACCTCTACTTGATAGAATTTTCTATTTGACATTGTTCTTGTTCAAACAATGAATTTTACGAATTTTATTCTTCATTCTTTACAGGAAATCCATTGACCCAACTCGGATTGTGAGTAATCACTCGAAATATAATGTTGTGGTTGAGTTTTTATTGTTCCCGATGCTTGAATAAATGGTCGAATTCGTGCTTCCATGAGTAAAATATGAGTATATGTTTGCATAATGATGTAATTGCACTTTTCTTTGTAAAGTGTTTTTGTTTATTTGAAGAAAATGTCGATGAAAATTGATACTTTTTAGGGTGCCCATTGGATGTTAGGTTGTAATATATCGTGCATAAGTTCATTTTTAGTGACCTTTGAGGTGAACTATAATGTTCTTCACACAATTCGCTAAAATTGAATAATTTTAGGGTGCCCTATGTGAAACAAGATTATACTAATATTCTTGGCCCTGTGTTTTTTCAGATAATCTTTTTCCTTTAAAATTCCAACCATGCTTTAATCACGTGATATAGAAAGTTTGTTATGTATGTTACGCCTATGTTTTTTCTACACTGCTCTTTCGCCTATCATATCTAAAACTATCGTATCACAACATATAGATTGCATGATCCGAGTTTCAAATTCTTTCGATTCATAGATAACATGGTACATTTTAGGGAAGAACACGAGCATTCTGGATTTTTTTGATGTTTTCTCTTGATGAATAGTTGACTGTCAAATTCGATTATTAAACAATTCAAAGTTCACGTAATCAAGAATTCGTATATCGAGATTCACGTTCGTCTAAATTTGATTTAAATTGATCAACTTTGGAGTGTAATGTGTACGCAAATACCATTTTGTTCTTTTTGTGCCAATTTAATTTTTCATAGAGGACGTGTTTTCAGGACCAAAATTTTTAATTGTTATTATCCACATGATAGAGTATTTGGGCCGAGTTTCATGTTCGTTTTTCATCTCGATAAAATTGGTTAGTCCATGGTTCTCTTGTTAGAAAAAGGTTATTTTGAGAACTTGTCTTCCTCCTTTATACGTATTACATTGATCCAAATCTTAGAAAGTGAGCCATCAACACAATGGAAAAATTTATGGTTGATTTTTTCCGAGTCCATGTTGAAGTTTCATTCTTGGGGTACCATGTCCATGTAGTCCTAATAAATTGCATGACTCGAGTTTAAAATTAAAATTAGTCGGAGATAATATGGTACATTTTTGGTCCCCAATGGCTGAACTCTATCATTGGACACTTACATTGCTGAAACTTTCTTATATAGTCTTTTGATTGTCAAACTAGCCGAGTCAAACAATTCACAATTCCCGTGATTTAATAATTGTATTCCCGAGTTTCTTGTTCTATATAGATCAATTTTTGGTTGTTATGTGTAAAGAATCCCATTTTGGGAAATTTGTGCCAATTTCTTTCACACAAATTTTTGAAAGTTAGCTGATATTTTGGTTGAGTTTCATGTTCCTACCTCTACTTGATAGAATTTTCTATTTGACTTTGTTCTTGTTGAAACAATGAATTTTACGAATTTTATTCTTCATTCTATACAGCAAATCCATTGGCCAAACTCGGATTGTGAGTTATCACTCGATATCTAATGTTGTGGTTGAGTTTTTATTGTTCCTGGTGCTCGAATAAATGGTCGAATTCGTGCTTCCATGAGTAAAATATGAGTATATGTTTGCATAATGATGTAATTGCACTTTTCTTTGTAAAGTGTTTTTGTTTATTTGAAGAAAATGTCGATGAAAATTGATACTTTTTAGGGTGCCCATTGGATGTTAGGTTGTAATATATCGTGCATAAGTTCATTTTTAGTGACCTTTGAGGTGAACTATAATGTTCTTCACACAATTCGCTAAAATTGAATAATTTTAGGGTGCCCTATGTGAAACAAGATTATACTAATATTCTTGGCCCTGTGTTTTTTCAGATAATCTTTTTCCTTTAAAATTCCAACCATGCTTTAATCACGTGATATAGAAAGTTTGTTATGTATGTTACGCCTATGTTTTTTCTACACTGCTCTTTCGCCTATCATATCTAAAACTATCGTATCACAACATATAGATTGCACGATCCGAGTTTCAAATTCTTTCGATTCAGAGATAACATGGTACATTTTAGGGGAAGAACACGAGCATTCTGGATTTTTTTGATGTTTTCTCTTGATGAATAGTTGACTGTCAAATTCGATTATTAAACAATTCAAAGTTCACGTAATCAAGAATTCGTATATCGAGATTCACGTTCGTCTTAATTTGATTTAAATTGATCGACTTTGGAGTGTAATGTGTACGCAAATACCATTTTGTTCTTTTTGTGCAAATTTAATTTTTCATAGAGGACGTGATTTCATGACCAAAAATTTTAATTGTTATTATCCACATGATAGATTATTTGGGCCGAGTTTCATGTTCGTTTCTCATCTCGATAAATTGGTTACTCGATGGTTCTCTTGTTAGAAAAAGGTTATTTTGAGAACTTGTCTTCCTCCTTTATACGTATTACATTGATCCAAATCTTAGAAAGTGAGCCATCAACACAATGGAAAAATTTATGGTTGATTTTTTCCGAGTCCATGCTGAAGTTTCATTCTTGGGGTACCATGTCCATGGAGTCCTAATAAATTGCATGACCCGAGTTTAAAATTAAAATTAGTCGGAGATAATATGGTCCATTTTTTGTCCCCAATGGCTGAACTCTAGCATTGGACACTTACATTGCTGAAACTTTCTTATATAGTCTTTTGATTGTCAAACTAGCCTAGTCAAACAATTCACAATTCCCGTGATTTAATAATTATATTCCCGAGTTTCTTGTTCTATATAGATAAATTTTTGCTTGTTATGTGTCACAGAATCCCATTTTGGGAAATTTGTGCCAATTTCTTTCACACAAATTTTTGAAAGTTAGTTGATATTTGGGTTGAGTTTCATGTTCGTACCTCTACTTGATAGAATTTTCTATTTGACATTGTTCTTGTTCAAACAATGAATTTTACGAATTTTATTCTTCATTCTTTACAGGAAATCCATTGACCCAACTCGGATTGTGAGTAATCACTCGAAATATAATGTTGTGGTCGAGATTTTATTGTTCCCGATGCTTGAATAAATGGTCGAATTCGTGCTTCCATGAGTAAAATATGAGTATATGTTTGCATAATGATGTAATTGCACCTTTCTTTGTAAAGTGTTTTTATTTATTTGAAGGAAATGTCGATGAAAATGGATACTTTTTAGGGTGCCCATGGATGTTAGGGTGTAATATATCGTGCATAAGTTCATTTTTAGTGACCTTTGAGGTGAACTATAATGTTCTTCACACAATTCGCTAAAATTGAATAATTTTAGGGTTCCCTATGTGAAACAAGATTATACTAATATTATTGGCCCTGTGTTTTTTCAGATAAACTTTTTCCTTTAAAATACCAAACGAGCTTTAATCACGTGATATAGAATGTTTTTTTGGTATGTTACGCCTATGTTTTTTCTACACTGCTCTTTCGCCTACCATATCTAAAACTATCGTATCACAACATATAGATTGCATGATCCAAGTTTCAAATTCTTTCGATTCAGAGATAACATTGTACATTTTAGAGGAAGAACACGAGCATTCTGGATTTTTTTGATGTTTTCTCTTGATGAATAATTGACTGTCAAATTCGATTATTAAACAATTCAAAGTTCACGTAATCAGGAATTCGTATATCGAGATTCACGTTCGTCTTAATTTGATTTAAATTGATCGACTTTGGAGTGTAATGTGTACGCAAATACCATTTTGTTCTTTTTGTGCCAATTTAATTTTTCATAGAGGACGTGATTTCATGACCAAAAATTTTAATTGTTATTATCCACATGATAGATTATTTGGGCCGAATTTCATGTTCGTTTCTCATCTCGATAAATTGGTTACTCGATGGTTCTCTTGTTAGAAAAAGGTTATTTTGAGAACTTGTCTTCCTCCTTTATACGTATTACATTGATCCAAATCTTAGAAAGTGAGCCATCAACACAATGGAAAAATTTATGGTTGATTTTTTCCGAGTCCATGTTGAAG
Source organism: Penstemon newberryi var. newberryi (assembly GCA_030819805.1). Taxonomy (NCBI): domain Eukaryota; kingdom Viridiplantae; phylum Streptophyta; class Magnoliopsida; order Lamiales; family Plantaginaceae; genus Penstemon; species Penstemon newberryi. The sequence continues at coordinate 20,622,464 of JAUALY010000005.1, read as the reverse complement.
TTTCATTCTTGGGGTACCATGTCCATGGAGTCCTAATAAATTGCATGACTCGAGTTTAAAATTAAAATTAGTCGGAGCTAATATGGTCCATTTTTGGTCCCCAATGGCTGAACTCTAGCATTGGACACTTACATTGCTGAAACTTTCTTATATAGTCTTTTGATTGTCAAACTAGCCTAGTCAAACAATTCACAATTCCCGTGATTTAATAATTATATTCCCGAGTTTCTTGTTCTATAAAGATCAATTTTTGCTTGTTATGTGTAAAAGAATCCCATTTTGGGAAATTTGTGCCAATTTCTTTCACACAAATTTTTGAAAGTTAGCTGATATTTTGGTTGAGTTTCATGTTCGTACCTCTACTTGATAGAATTTTCTATTTGACTTTGTTCTTGTTGAAACAATGAATTTTACGAATTTTATTCTTCATTCTATACAGCAAATCCATTGGCCCAACTCGGATTGTGAGTTATAACTCGATATCTAATGTTGTGGTTGAGTTTTTATTGTTCCCGGTGCTCGAATAAATGGTCGAATTCGTGCTTCCATGAGTAAAATATGAGTATATGATTGCATAATGATGTAATTGCACTCTTCTTTGGAAAGTGTTTTTATTTATGTGAAGGAAATGTCGATGAAAATGGATACTTTTTAGGTGCCCATGGGAAGTTAGGGTGTAATATATCGTGCATAAGTTCATTTTTAGTGACCTTTGAGGTGAACTATAATGTTCTTCACACAATTCGCTAAAATTGAATAGTTTTAGGGTGCCCTATGTGAAACAAGATTATACTAATATTCTTGGCCCTGTGTTTTTTCAGATAATCTTTTTCCTTTAAAATTCCAACCGTGCTTTAATCACGTGATATAGAATGTTTGTTATGTATGTTACGCCTATGTTTTTTCTACACTATTCTTTCGCCTATCATATCTAAAACTATCGTATCACAACATATAGATTGCATGATCCGAGTTTCAAATTCTTTCGATTCAGAGATAACATGGTACATTTTAGGGGAAGAACACGAGCATTCTGGATTTTTTTGATGTTTTCTCTTGATGAATAGTTGACTGTCAAATTCGATTATTAAACAATTCAAAGTTCACGTAATCAAGAATTCGTATATCGAGATTCACGTTCGTCTTAATTTGATTTAAATCGATCGACTTTGGAGTGTAATGTGTACGCAAATACCATTTTGTTCTTTTTGTGCCAATTTAATTTTTCATAGAGGACGTGATTTCATGAACAAAAATTTTAATTGTTATTATCCACATGATAGATTATTTGGGCCCAGTTTCATGTTCGTTTCTCATCTCGATAAATTGGTTACTCGATGGTTCTCTTGTTAGAAAAAGGTTATTTTGAGAACTTGTCTTCCTCCTTTATACGTATTACATTGATCCAAATCTTAGAAAGTGAGCCATCAACACAATGGAAAAATTTATGGTTGATTTTTTCCGAGTCCATGTTGAAGTGTCATTCTTGGGCTACCATGTCCATGGAGTCCTAATAAATTGCATGACTCGCGTTTAAAATTAAAATTATTAGGAGATAATATGGTCCATTTTTGGTCCCCAATAGCAGAACTCTAGCATTGGACACTTACATTGCTGAAACTTTCTTATATAGTCTTTTGATTGTCAAACTAGCCTAGTCTAACAATTCACAATTCCCGTGATTTAATAGTTATATTCCCGGGTTTCTTGTTCTATATAGATCAATTTTTGCTTGTTATGTGTAAAAGAATCCCATTTTGGGAAATTTGTGCCAATTTCTTTCACGCAAATTTTTGAAAGTTAGTTGATATTTGGGTTGAGTTTCATGTTCCTACCTCTACTTGATAGAATTTTCTATTTGACGTTGTTCTTGTTGAAACAATGAATTTTACTAATTTTATTCTTCATTCTTTACCGAAAATCCAATGACCCAACTCGAATTGTGAGTAATCACTCGAAATATAATGTTGTGGTTGAGTTTTTATTGTTCCCGATGCTTGAATAAATGGTCGAATTCGTGCTTCCAAGAGTAAAATATGAGTATATGTTTGCATAATGATGTAATTGCACTTTTCTTTGTAAAGTGTTTTTATTTATTTGAAGCAAATGTCGATGAAAATGGATACTTTTAAGGGTGCCCATGGGATTTTAGGGTGTAATATATCGTGCATAAGTTCATTTTTAGTGACCTTTGAGGTGAACTATAATGTTCTTCACACAATTCGCTAAAATTGAATAATTTTAGGGTTCCCTATGTGAAACAAGATTATACTAATATTCTTGGCCCTGTGTTTTTTCAGATAATCTTTTTCCTTTAAAATTCCAACCATGCTTTAATCACGTGATATAGAAAGTTTGTTATGTATGTTACGCCTATGTTTTTTCTACACTGCTCTTTCGCCTATCATATCTAAAACTATCGTATCACAACATATAGATTGCATGATCCGAGTTTCAAATTCTTTCGATTCATAGATAACATGGTACATTTTAGGGAAGAACACGAGCATTCTGGATTTTTTTGATGTTTTCTCTTGATGAATAGTTGACTGTCAAATTAGATTATTAAACAATTCAAAGTTCACGTAATCAAGAATTCGTATATCGAGATTCACGTTCGTCTAAATTTGATTTAAAATAAACAACTTTGGAGTGTAATGTGTACGCAAATACCATTTTGTTCTTTTTGTGCCAATTTAATTTTTCATAGAGGACGTGATTTCATGACCAAAAATTTTAATTGTTATTATCCACATGATAGAGTATTTGGGACGAGTTTCATGTTCGTTTCTCATCTCGATAAATTGGCGACTCAATGGTTCTCTTGTTAGAAAAAGGTTATTTTGAGAACTTGTCTTCCTCCTTTATACGTATTACATTGATCCAAATCTTAGAAAGTGAGCCATCAACACAATGGAAAAATTTATGGTTGATTTTTTCCGAGTCCATGTTGAAGTTTCATTCTTGGGGTACCATGTCCATGGAGTCCTAATAAATTGCATGACTCGAGTTTAAAATTAAAATTAGTCGGAGATAATATGGTCCATTTTTGGTCCCCAATGGCTGAACTCTAGCATTGGACACTTACATTGCTGAAACTTTCTTATATAGTCTTTTCATTGTCAAACTAGCCAAGTCAAACAATTCACAATTCCCGTGATTTAATAATTATATTCCCGAGTTTCTTGTTCTATATAGATCAATTTTTGCTTGTTATGTGTCAAAGAATCCCATTTTGGGAAATTTGTGCCAATTTCTTTCACACAAATTTTTGAAAGTTAGTTGATATTTGGGTTGAGTTTCATGTTCCTACCTCTACTTGATAGAATTTTCTATTTGACATTGTTCTTGTTCAAACAATGAATTTTACGAATTTTATTCTTCATTCTTTACAGGAAATCCATTGACCCAACTCGGATTGTGAGTAATCACTCGAAATATAATGTTGTGGTTGAGTTTTTATTGTTCCCGATGCTTGAATAAATGGTCGAATTCGTGCTTCCATGAGTAAAATATGAGTATATGTTTGCATAATGATGTAATTGCACTTTTCTTTGTAAAGTGTTTTTATTTATTTGAAGGAAATGTCGATGAAAATGGATACTTTTTAGGGTGCCCATGGATGTTAGGGTGTAATATATCGTGCATAAGTTCATTTTTAGTGACCTTTGAGGTGAACTATAATGTTCTTCACACAATTCGCTAAAATTGAATAATTTTAGGGTTCCCTATGTGAAACAAGATTATACTAATATTCTTGGCCCTGTGTTTTTTCAGATAATTTTTTTCCTTTAAAATTCCAACCGTGCTTTAATCACGTGATATAGAATGTTTGTTTGGTTTGTTACGCCTATGTTTTTTCTACACTGCTCTTTCGCCTACCATATCTAAAACTATCGTATCACAACATATAGATTGCATGATCCGAGTTTCAAATTCTTTCGATTCAGAGATAACATTGTACATTTCAGGGGAAGAACACGAGCATTCTGGATTTTTTTGATGTTTTCTCTTGATGAATAGTTGACTGTCAAATTTGATTATTAAACAATTCAAAGTTCACGTAATCAGGAATTCGTATATCGAGATTCACGTTCGTCTTAATTTGATTTAAATTGATCGACTTTGGAGTGTAATGTGTACGCAAATACCATTTTGTTCTATTTGTGCCAATTTAATTTTTCATAGAGGACGTGATTTCATGACCAAAAATTTTAATTGTTATTATCCACATGATAGAGTATTTGGGCCGAGTTTTATGTTCGTTTCTCATCTCGATAAATTGGTTACTCGATGGTTCTCTTGTTAGAAAAAGGTTATTTTGAGAACTTGTCTTCCTCCTTTATACGTATTACATTGATCCAAATCTTAGAAAGTGAGCCATCAACACAATGGAAAAATTTATGGTTGATTTTTTCCGAGTCCATGTTGAAGTGTCATTCTTGGGCTACCATGTCCATGGAGTCCTAATAAATTGCATGACTCGCGTTTAAAATTAAAATTATTAGGAGATAATATGGTCCATTTTTGGTCCCCAATAGCAGAACTCTAGCATTGGACACTTACATTGCTGAAACTTTCTTATATAGTCTTTTGATTGTCAAACTAGCCTAGTCTAACAATTCACAATTCCCGTGATTTAATAGTTATATTCCCGGGTTTCTTGTTCTATATAGATCAATTTTTGCTTGTTATGTGTAAAAGAATCCCATTTTGGGAAATTTGTGCCAATTTCTTTCACGCAAATTTTTGAAAGTTAGTTGATATTTGGGTTGAGTTTCATGTTCCTACCTCTACTTGATAGAATTTTCTATTTGACGTTGTTCTTGTTGAAACAATGAATTTTACTAATTTTATTCTTCATTCTTTACCGGAAATCCAATGACCCAACTCGAATTGTGAGTAATCACTCGAAATATAATGTTGTGGTTGAGTTTTTATTGTTCCCGATGCTTGAATAAATGGTCGAATTCGTGCTTCCAAGAGTAAAATATGAGTATATGTTTGCATAATGATGTAATTGCACTTTTCTTTGTAAAGTGTTTTTATTTATTTGAAGCAAATGTCGATGAAAATGGATACTTTTAAGGGTGCCCATGGGATGTTAGGGTGTAATATATCGTGCATAAGTTCATTTTTAGTGACCTTTGAGGTGAACTATAATGTTCTTCACACAATTCGCTAAAATTGAATAATTTTAGGGTTCCCTATGTGAAACAAGATTATACTAATATTCTTGGCCCTGTGTTTTTTCAGATAATCTTTTTCCTTTAAAATTCCAACCGTGCTTTAATCACGTGATATAGAATGTTTGTTTGGTTTGTTACGCCTATGTTTTTTCTACACTGCTCTTTCGCCTACCATATCTAAAACTATCGTATCACAACATATAGATTGCATGATCCGAGTTTCAAATTCTTTCGATTCAGAGATAACATTGTACATTTTAGGGGAAGAACACGAGCATTCTGGATTTTTGATGTTTTCTCTTGATGAATAGTTGACTGTCAAATTAGATTATTAAACAATTCAAAGTTCACGTAATCAAGAATTCGTATATCGAGATTCACGTTCGTCTAAATTTGATTTAAAATAAACAACTTTGGAGTGTAATGTGTACGCAAATACCATTTTGTTCTTTTTGTGCCAATTTAATTTTTCATAGAGGACGTGATTTCATGACCAAAAATTTTAATTGTTATTATCCACATGATAGAGTATTTGGGACGAGTTTCATGTTCATTTCTCATCTCGATAAATTGGCGACTCAATGGTTCTCTTGTTAGAAAAAGGTTATTTTGAGAACTTGTCTTCCTCCTTTATACGTATTACATTGATCCAAATCTTAGAAAGTGAGCCATCAACACAATGGAAAAATTTATGGTTGATTTTTTCCGAGTCCATGTTGAATTTTCTTTCTTGGGCTACCATGTCCATGGAGTCCTAATAAATTGCATGACTCCAGTTTAAAATTAAAATTAGTCGGAGATAATATGGTCCATTTTTGGTCCCCAATGGCTGAACTCTAGCATTGGACACTTACATTGCTGAAACTTTCTTATATAGTCTTTTGATTGTCAAACTAGCCTAGTCAAACAATTCACAATTCCCGTGATTTAATAATTATATTCCCGAGTTTCTTGTTCTATAAAGATCAATTTTTGCTTGTTATGTGTAAAAGAATCCCATTTTGGGAAATTTGTGCCAATTTTTTTCACACAAATTTTTGAAAGTTAGCTGATATTTTGGTTGAGTTTCATGTTCCTACCTCTACTTGATAGAATTTTCTATTTGACTTTGTTCTTGTTGAAACAATGAATTTTACGAATTTTATTCTTCATTCTATACAGCAAATCCATTGGCCCAACTCGGATTGTGAGTTATCCCTCGATATCTAATGTTGTGGTTGAGTTTTTATTGTTCCCGGTGCTCGAATAAATGGTCGAATTCGTGCTTCCATGAGTAAAATATGAGTATATGTTTGCATAATGATGTAATTGCACTCTTCTTTGGAAAGTGTTTTTATTTATGTGAAGGAAATGTCGATGAAAATGGATACTTTTTAGGGTGCCCATGGGAAGTTAGGGTGTAATATATCGTGCATAAGTTCATTTTTAGTGACCTTTGAGGTGAACTATAATGTTCTTCACACAATTCGCTAAAATTGAATAATTTTAGGGTGCCCTATGTGAAACAAGATTATACTAATATTCTTGGCCCTGTGTTTTTTCAGATAATCTTTTTCCTTTAAAATTCCAACCGTGCTTTAATCACGTGATATAGAATGTTTGTTATGTATGTTACGCCTATGTTTTTTCTACACTGCTCTTTCGCCTATCATATCTAAAACTATCGTATCACAACATATAGATTGCATGATCCGAGTTTCAAATTCTTTCGATTCATAGATAACATGGTACATTTTAGGGGAAGAACACGAGCATTCTGGATGTTTTTGATGTTTTCTCTTGATGAATAGTTGACTGTCAAATTCGATTATTAAACAATTCAAAGTTCACGTAATCAAGAATTCGTATATCGAGATTCACGTTCGTCTAAATTTGATTTAAATTGATCAACTTTGGAGTGTAATGTGTACGCAAATACCATTTTGTTCTTTTTGTGCCAATTTAATTTTTCATAGAGGACGTGTTTTCATGACCAAAATTTATAATTGTTATTATCCACATGATAGAGTATTTGGGCCGAGTTTCATGTTCGTTTTTCATCTCGATAAAATTGGTTAGTCCATGGTTCTCTTGTTAGAAAAAGGTTATTTTGAGAACTTGTCTTCCTCCTTTATACGTATTACATTGATCCAAATCTTAGAAAATGAGCCATCAACACAATGGAAAAATTTATGGTTGATTTTTTCCGAGTCCATGTTGAAGTTTCATTCTTGGGGTACCATGTCCATGTAGTCCTAATAAATTGCATGACTCGAGTTTAAAATTAAAATTAGTCGGAGATAATATGGTCCATTTTTGGTCCCCAATGGCAGAACTCTATCATTGGACACTTACATTGCTGAAACTTTCTTATATAGTCTTTTGATTGTCAAACTAGCCGAGTCAAACAATTCACAATTCCCGTGATTTAATAATTGTATTCCCGAGTTTCTTGTTCTATATAGATCAATTTTTTGTTGTTATGTGTAAAAGAATCCCATTTTGGGAAATTTGTGCCAATTTCTTTCACACAAATTTTTGAAAGTTAGCTGATATTTTGGTTGAGTTTCATGTTCCTACCTCTACTTGATAGAATTTTCTATTTGACGTTGTTCTTGTTGAAACAATGAATTTTACTAATTTTATTCTTCATTCTTTACCGGAAATCCATTGACCCAACTCGAATTGTGAGTAATCACTCGAAATATAATGTTGTGGTTGAGTTTTTATTGTTCCCGGTGCTCGAATAAATGGTCGAATTCGTGCTTCCATGAGTAAAATATGAGTATATGTTTGCATAATGATGTAATTGCACTTTTCTTTGTAAAGTGTTTTTGTTTATTTGAAGAAAATGTCGATGAAAATTGATACTTTTTAGGGTGCCCATGGGATGTTAGGGTGTAATATATCGTGCATAAGTTCATTTTTAGTGACCTTTGAGGTGAACTATAATGTTCTTCACACAATTCGCTAAAATTGAATAATTTTAAGGTGCCCTATGTGAAACAAGATTATACTAATATTCTTGGCCCTGTGTTTTTTCAGATAATCTTTTTCCTTTAAAATTCCAACCGTGCTTTAATCACGTGATATAGAATGTTTGTTATGTATGTTACGCCTATGTTTTTTCTACACTGCTCTTTCGCCTACCATATCTAAAACTATCGTATCACAACATATAGATTGCATGATCCGAGTTTCAAATTCTTTCGATTCAGAGATAACATGGTACATTTCAGGGTAAGAACACGAGCATTCTGGATTTTTTTGATGTTTTCTCTTGATGAATAGTTGACTGTCAAATTCGATTATTAAACAATTCAAAGTTCACGTAATCAAGAATTCGTATATCGAGATTCACGTTCGTCTTAATTTGATTTAAATCGATTGACTTTGGAGTGTAATGTGTACGCAAATACCATTTTGTTCTTTTTGTGCCAATTTAATTTTTCATAGAGGACGTGATTTCATGACCAAAAATTTTAATTGTTATTATCCACATGATAGATTATTTGGGCCGAGTTTCATGTTCGTTTCTCATCTCGATAAATTGGTTACTCGATGGTTCTCTTGTTAGAAAAAGGTTATTTTGAGAACTTTTCTTCCTCCTTTATACGTATTACATTGATCCAAATCTTAGAAAGTGATCCATCAACACAATGGAAAAATTTATGGTTGATTTTTTCCGAGTCCATGTTGAAGTTTCATTCTTGGGGTACCATGTCCATGGAGTCCTAATAAATTGCATGACTCGAGTTTAAAATTAAAATTATTCGGAGATAATATGGTCCATTTTTGGTCCCCAATGGCTGAACTCTAGCATTGGACACTTACATTGCTGAAACTTTCTTATATAGTCTTTTGATTGTCAAACTAGCCTAGTCAAACAATTCACAATTCACGTGATTTAATAATTATATTCCCGAGTTTCTTGTTCTATATAGATCAATTTTTGCTTGTTATGTGTCAAAGAATCCCATTTTGGGAAATTTGTGCCAATTTCTTTCACACAAATTTTTGAAAGTTAGTTGATATTTGGGTTGAGTTTCATGTTCCTACCTCTACTTGATAGAATTTTCTATTTGACATTGTTCTTGTTCAAACAATGAATTTTACGAATTTTATTATTCATTCTTTACAGGAAATCCATTGACCTAACTCGGATTGTGAGTAATCACTCGAAATATAATGTTGTGGTTGAGTTTTTATTGTTCCCGATGCTTGAATAAATGGTCGAATTCCTACTTCCATGAGTAAAATATGAGTATATGTTTGCATAATGATGTAATTGCACTTTTCTTTGTAAAGTGTTTTTATTTATTTGAAGGAAATGTCGATGAAAATGGATACTTTTTAGGGTGCCCATGGATGTTAGGGTGTAATATATCGTGCATAAGTTCATTTTTAGTGACCTTTGAGGTGAACTATAATGTTCTTCACACAATTCGCTAAAATTGAATAATTTTAGGGTTCCCTATGTGAAACAAGATTATACTAATATTCTTGGCCCTGTGTTTTTTCAGATAATCTTTTTCCTTTAAAATACCAACCGAGCTTTAATCACGTGATATAGAATGTTTTTTTGGTATGTTACGCCTATGTTTTTTCTACACTGCTCTTTCGCCTACCATATCTAAAACTATCGTATCACAACATATAGATTGCATGATCCGAGTTTCAAATTCTTTCGAATTCAGAGATAACATTGTACATTTCAGGGGAAGAACACGAGCATTCTGGATTTTTTTGATGTTTTCTCTTGATGAATAGTTGACTGTCAAATTCGATTATTAAACAATTCAAAGTTCACGTAATCAAGAATTCGTATATCGAGATTCACGTTCGTCTTAATTTGATTTAAATTGATCGACTTTGGAGTGTAATGTGTACACAAATACCATTTTGTTCTTTTTGTGCCAATTTAATTTTTCATAGAGGACGTGATTTCATGACCAAAAATTTTAATTGTTATTATCCACATGATAGAGTATTTGGGCCGAGTTTTGTGTTCGTTTCTCATCTCGATAAATTGGTTACTCGATGGTTCTCTTGTTAGAAAAAGGTTATTTTGAGAACTTGTCTTCCTCCTTTATACGTATTACATTGATCCAAATCTTAGAAAGTGATCCATCAACACAATGGAAAAATTTATGGTTGATTTTTTCCGAGTCCATGTTGAAGTGTCATTCTTGGGCTACCATGTCCATGGAGTCCTAATAAATTGCATGACTCGAGTTTAAAATTAAAATTATTAGGAGATAATATGGTCCATTTTTGGTCCCCAATAGCAGAACTCTAGCATTGGACACTTACATTGCTGAAACTTTCTTATATAGTCTTTTGATTGTCAAACTAGCCTAGTCTAACAATTCACAATTCCCGTGATTTAATAATTATATTCCCGGGTTTCTTGTTCTATATAGATCAATTTTTGCTTGTTATGTGTAAAAGAATCCCATTTTGGGAAATTTGTGCCAATTTCTTTCACGCAAATTTTTGAAAGTTAGTTGATATTTGGGTTGAGTTTCATGTTCCTACCTCTACTTGATAGAATTTTCTATTTGACGTTGTTCTTGTTGAAACAATGAATTTTACTAATTTTATTCTTCATTCTTTACCGGAAATCCATTGACCCAACTCGGATTGTGAGTAATCACTCGAAATATAATGTTGTGGTTGAGTTTTTATTGTTCCCGATGCTTGAATAAATGGTCGAATTCGTGCTTCCAAGAGTAAAATATGAGTATATGTTTGCATAATGATGTAATTGCACTTTTCTTTGTAAAGTGTTTTTATTTATTTGAAGCAAATGTCGATGAAAATGGATACTTTTTAGGGTGCCCATGGGATGTTAGGGTGTAATATATCGTGCATAAGTTCATTTTTAGTGACCTTTGAGGTGAACTATAATGTTCTTCACACAATTCGCTAAAATTGAATAATCTTAGGGTTCCCTATGTGAAACAAGATTATACTAATATTCTTGGCCCTGTGTTTTTTCAGATAATCTTTTTCCTTTAAAATTCCAACCGTGCTTTAATCACGTGATATAGAATGTTTGTTTGGTTTGTTACACCTATGTTTTTTCTACACTGCTCTTTCGCCTACCATATCTAAAACTATCGTATCACAACATATAGATTGCATGATCCGAGTTTCAAATTCTTTCGATTCAGAGATAACATTGTACATTTTAGGGGAAGAACACGAGCATTCTGGATTTTTGATGTTTTCTCTTGATGAATAGTTGACTGTCAAATTCGATTATTAAACAATTCAAAGTTCACGTAATCAAGAATTCGTATATCGAGATTCACGTTCGTCTAAATTTGATTTAAAATAAACAACTTTGGAGTGTAATGTGTACGCAAATACCATTTTGTTCTTTTTGTGCCAATTTAATTTTTCATAGAGGACGTGATTTCATGACCAAAAATTTTAATTGTTATTATCCACATGATAGAGTATTTGGGACGAGTTTCATGTTCGTTTCTCATCTCGATAAATTGGCTACTCAATGGTTCTCTTGTTAGAAAAAGGTTATTTTGAGAACTTGTCTTCCTCCTTTATACGTATTACATTGATCCAAATCTTAGAAAGTGAGCCATCAACACAATGGAAAAATTTATGGTTGATTTTTTCCGAGTCCATGTTGAATTTTCATTCTTGGGCTACCATGTCCATGGAGTCCTAATAAATTGCATGACACGAGTTTAAAATTAAAATTAGTCGGAGAGAATATGGTCCATTTTTGGTCCCCAATGGCTGAACTCTAGCATTGGACACTTACATTGCTGAAACTTTCTTATATAGACTTTTGATTGTCAAACTAGCCTAGTCAAACAATTCACAATTCCCGTGATTTAATAATTATATTCTCGAGTTTCTTGTTCTATAAAGATCAATTTTTGCTTGTTATGTGTAAAAGAATCCCATTTTGGGAAATTTGTGCCAATTTCTTTCACACAAATTTTTGAAAGTTAGCTGATATTTTGGTTGAGTTTCATGTTCCTACCTCTACTTGATAGAATTTTCTATTTGACTTTGTTCTTGTTGAAACAATGAATTTTACGAATTTTATTCTTCATTCTATACAGCAAATCCATTGGCCCAACTCGGATTGTGAGTTATCACTCGATATCTAATGTTGTGGTTGAGTTTTTATTGTTCCCGGTGCTCGAATAAATGGTCGAATTCGTGCTTCCATGAGTAAAATATGAGTATATGTTTGCATAATGATGTAATTGCACTCTTCTTTGGAAAGTGTTTTTATTTATGTGAAGGAAATGTCGATGAAAATGGATACTTTTTAGGGTGCCCATGGTAAGTTAGGGTGTAATATATCGTGCATAAGTTCATTTTTAGTGACCTTTGAGGTGAACTATAATGTTCTTCACACAATTCGCTAAAATTGAATAATTTTAGGGTGCCCTATGTGAAACAAGATTATACTAATATTCTTGGCCCTGTGTTTTTTCAGATAATCTTTTTCCTTTAAAATTCCAACCATGCTTTAATCACGTGATATAGAATGTTTGTTATGTATGTTACGCATATGTTTTTTCTACACTGCTCTTTCGCCTATCATATCTAAAACTATCGTATCACAACATATAGATTGCATGATCCGAGTTTCAAATTCTTTCGATTCATAGATAACATGGTACATTTTAGGGGAAGAACACGAGCATTCTGGATTTTTTTGATGTTTTCTCTTGATGAATAGTTGACTGTCAAATTCGATTATTTAACAATTCAAAGTTCACGTAATCAAGAATTCGTATATCGAGATTCACGTTCGTCTAAATTTGATTTAAATTGATCAACTTTGGAGTGTAATGTGTACGCAAATACCATTTTGTTCTTTTTGTGCCAATTTAATTTTTCATAGAGGACGTGTTTTCATGACCAAAATTTTTAATTGTTATTATCCACATGATAGAGTATTTGGGCCGAGTTTCATGTTCGTTTTTCATCTCGATAAAATTGGTTAGTCCATGGTTCTCTTGTTAGAAAAAGGTTATTTTGATAACTTGTCTTCCTCCTTTATACGTATTACATTGATCCAAATCTTAGAAAGTGAGTCATCAACACAATGGAAAAATTTATGGTTGATTTTTTCCGAGTCCATGTTGAAGTTTCATTCTTGGGGTACCATGTCCATGTAGTCCTAATAAATTGCATGACTCGAGTTTAAAATTAAAATTAGTCGGAGATAATATGGTCCATTTTTGGTCCCCAATGGCAGAACTCTATCATTGGACACTTACATTGCTGAAACTTTCTTATATAGTCTTTTGATTGTCAAACTAGCCGAGTCAAACAATTCACAATTCCCGTGATTTAATAATTGTATTCCTGAGTTTCTTGTTCTATATAGATCAATTTTTGGTTGTTATGTGTAAAAGAATCCCATTTTGGGAAATTTGTGCCAATTTCTTTCACACAAATTTTTGAAAGTTAGCTGATATTTTGGTTGAGTTTCATGTTCCTACCTCTACTTGATAGAATTTTCTATTTGACTTTGTTCTTGTTGAAACAATGAATTTTACGAATTTTATTCTTCATTCTATACAGCAAATCCATTGGCCCAACTCGGATTGTGAGTTATCACTCGATATCTAATGTTGTGGTTGAGTTTTTATTGTTCCCGGTGCTCGAATAAATGGTCGAATTCATGCTTCCATGAGTAAAATATGAGTATATGTTTGCATAATGATGTAATTGCACTTTTCTTTGTAAAGTGTTTTTGTTTATTTGAAGAAAATGTCGATGAAAATTGATACTTTTTAGGGTGCCCATGGGATGTTAGGGTGTAATATATCGTGCATAAGTTCATTTTTAGTGACCTTTGAGGTGAACTATAATGTTCTTCACACAATTCGCTAAAATTGAATAATTTTAGGGTGCCCTATGTGAAAAAAGATTATACTAATATTCTTGGCCCTGTGTTTGTTCAGATAATCTTTTTCCTTTAAAATTCCAACCGTGCTTTAATCACGTGATATATAATGTTTGTTATGTATGTTACGCCTATGTTTTTTCTACACTGCTCTTTCGTCTATCATATCTAAAACTATCGTATCACAACATATAGATTGCATGATCCGAGTTTCAAATTCTTTCGATTCAGAGATAACATGGTACATTTTAGGGGAAGAACACGAGCATTCTGGATTTTTTTGATGTTTTCTCTTGATGAATAGTTGACTGTCAAATTCAATTATTAAACAATTCAAAGTTCACGTAATCAAGAATTCGTATATCGAGATTCACGTTCGTCTTAATTTGATTTAAATTGATCGACTTTGGAGTGTAATGTGTACGCAAATACCATTTTGTTCTTTTTGTGCCAATTTAATTTTTCATATAGGACGTGATTTCATGACCAAAAATTTTAATTGTTATTATCCACATGATAGATTATTTGGGCCGAGTTTCATGTTCGTTTCTCATCTTGATAAATTGGTTACTCGATGGTTCTCTTGTTAGAAAAAGGTTATTTTGAGAACTTGTTTTCCTCCTTTATACGTATTACATTGATCCAAATCTTAGAAAGTGAGCCATCAACACAATGGAAAAATTTATGGTTGATTTTTTCCGAGTCCATGTTGAAGTTTCATTCTTGGGGTACCATGTCCATGTAGTCCTAATAAATTGCATGACTCGAGTTTAAAATTAAAATTAGTCGGAGATAATATGGTCCATTTTTGGTCCCCAATGGCAGAACTCTATCATTGGACACTTACATTGCTGAAACTTTCTTATATAGTCTTTTGATTGTCAAACTAGCCGAGTCAAACAATTCACAATTCCCGTGATTTAATAATTGTATTCCTGAGTTTCTTGTTCTATATAGATCAATTTTTGGTTGTTATGTGTAAAAGAATCCCATTTTGGGAAATTTGTGCCAATTTCTTTCACACAAATTTTTGAAAGTTAGCTGATATTTTGGTTGAGTTTCATGTTCCTACCTCTACTTGATAGAATTTTCTATTTGACTTTGTTCTTGTTGAAACAATGAATTTTACGAATTTTATTCTTCATTCTATACAGCAAATCCATTGGCCCAACTCGGATTGTGAGTTATCACTCGATATCTAATGTTGTGGTTGAGTTTTTATTGTTCCCGGTGCTCGAATAAATGGTCGAATTCATGCTTCCATGAGTAAAATATGAGTATATGTTTGCATAATGATGTAATTGCACTTTTCTTTGTAAAGTGTTTTTGTTTATTTGAAGAAAATGTCGATGAAAATTGATACTTTTTAGGGTGCCCATGGGATGTTAGGGTGTAATATATCGTGCATAAGTTCATTTTTAGTGACCTTTGAGGTGAACTATAATGTTCTTCACACAATTCGCTAAAATTGAATAATTTTAGGGTGCCCTATGTGAAAAAAGATTATACTAATATTCTTGGCCCTGTGTTTGTTCAGATAATCTTTTTCCTTTAAAATTCCAACCGTGCTTTAATCACGTGATATATAATGTTTGTTATGTATGTTACGCCTATGTTTTTTCTACACTGCTCTTTCGTCTATCATATCTAAAACTATCGTATCACAACATATAGATTGCATGATCCGAGTTTCAAATTCTTTCGATTCAGAGATAACATGGTACATTTTAGGGGAAGAACACGAGCATTCTGGATTTTTTTGATGTTTTCTCTTGATGAATAGTTGACTGTCAAATTCAATTATTAAACAATTCAAAGTTCACGTAATCAAGAATTCGTATATCGAGATTCACGTTCGTCTTAATTTGATTTAAATTGATCGACTTTGGAGTGTAATGTGTACGCAAATACCATTTTGTTCTTTTTGTGCCAATTTAATTTTTCATATAGGACGTGATTTCATGACCAAAAATTTTAATTGTTATTATCCACATGATAGATTATTTGGGCCGAGTTTCATGTTCGTTTCTCATCTTGATAAATTGGTTACTCGATGGTTCTCTTGTTAGAAAAAGGTTATTTTGAGAACTTGTTTTCCTCCTTTATACGTATTACATTGATCCAAATCTTAGAAAGTGAGCCATCAACACAATGGAAAAATTTATGGTTGATTTTTTCCGAGTCCATGTTGAAGTTTCATTCTTGGGGTACCATGTCCATGGAGTCCTAATAAATTGCATGACTCGAGTTTAAAATTAAAATTAGTCGGAGATAATATGGTCCATTTTTGGTCCCCAATGGCTGAACTCTAGCATTGGACACTTACATTGCTGAAACTTTCTTATATAGTCTTCTGATTGTCAAACTAGCCTAGTCAAACAATTCACAATTCCCGTGATTTAATAATTATATTCCCGAGTTTCTTGTTCTATATAGATCAATTTTTGCTTGTTATGTGTCAAAGAAACCCATTTTGGGAAATTTGTGCCAATTTCTTTCACACAAATTTTTGAAAGTTAGTTGATATTTGGGTTGAGTTTCATGTTCCTACCTCTACTTGATAGAATTTTCTATTTGACATTGTTCTTGTTCAAACAATGAATTTTACGAATTTTATTCTTCATTCTTTACAGGAAATCCATTGACCCAACTCGGATTGTGAGTAATCACTCGAAATATAATGTTGTGGTTGAGTTTTTATTGTTCCCGATCCTTGAATAAATGGTCGAATTCGTGCTTCCATGAGTAAAATATGAGTATATGTTTGCATAATGATGTAATTGCACTTTTCTTTGTAAAGTGTTTTTATTTATTTGAAGGAAATGTCGATGAAAATGGATACTTTTTAGGGTACCCATGGGATGTTAGGGTGTAATATATCGTGCATAAGTTCATTTTTAGTGACCTTTGAGGTGAACTATAATGTTCTTCACACAATTCGCTAAAATTGAATAATTTTAGGGTGCCCTATGTGAAACAAGATTATACTAATATTCTTGGCCCTGTGTTTTTTCAGATAATCTTTTTCCTTTAAAATTTCAACCGTGCTTTAATCACGTGATATAGAATGTTTGTTATGTATGTTACGCCTATGTTTTTTCTACACTTCTCTTTCGCCTATCATATCTAAAACTATCGTATCACAACATATAGATTGCATGATCCGAGTTTCAAATTCTTTCGATTCAGAGATAACATGGTACATTTTAGGGGAAGAAAACGAGCATTCTGGATTTTTTTGATGTTTTCTCTTGATGAATAGTTGACTGTCAAATTCGATTATTAAACAATTCAAAGTTCACGTAATCAATAATTCGTATATCGAGATTCACGTTCGTCTTAATTTGATTTAAATTGATCGACTTTGGAGTGTAATGTGTACGAAAATACCATTTTGTTTTTTTGTGCCAATTTAATTTTTCATAGAGGACGTGATTTCATGACCAAAAATTTTAATTGTTATTATCCACATGATAGATTATTTGGGCCGAGTTTCATGTTCGTTTCTCATCTCGATAAATTGGTTACTCGATGGTTCTCTTGTTAGAAAAAGGTTATTTTGAGAACTTGTCTTCCTTTTTTATACGTATTACATTGATCCAAATCTTAGAAAGTGAGCCATCAACACAATGGAAAAATTTATGGTTGATTTTTTCCGAGTCCATGTTGAAGTTTCATTCTTGGGCTACCATGTCCATGGAGTCCTAATAAATTGCATGACCCGAGTTTAAAATTAAAATTATTAGGAGATAATATGGTCCATTTTTGGTCCCCAATAGCAGAACTCTAGCATTGGACACTTACATTGCTGAAACTTTCTTATATAGTCTTTTGATTGTCAAACTAGCCTAGTCAAACAATTCACAATTCCCGTGATTTAATAATTATATTCCCGGGTTTCTTGTTCTATATAGATCAATTTTTGCTTGTTATGTGTAAAAGAATCCCATTTTGGGAAATTTGTGCCAATTTCTTTCACGCAAATTTTTGAAAGTTAGTTGATATTTGGGTTGAGTTTTGTGTTCCTACCTCTACTTGATAAAATTTTCTATTTGACGTTGTTCTTGTTGAAACAATGAATTTTACTAATTTTATTCTTCATTCTTTACCGGAAATCCATTGACCCAACTCGGATTGTGAGTAATCACTCAAAATATAATGTTGTGGTTGAGTTTTTATTGTTCCCCATGCTTGAATAAATGGTCGAATTCGTGCTTCCATGAGTAAAGTATGAGTATATGTTTGCATAATGATGTAATTGCACTTTTCTTTGTAAAGTGTTTTTATTTAGTTGAAGCAAATGTCGATGAAAATGGATACTTTTTAGGGTGCCCATGGGATGTTAGGGTGTAATATATCGTGCATAAGTTCATTTTTAGTGACCTTTGAGGTGAACTATAATGTTCTTCACACAATTCGCTAAAATTGAATAATTTTAGGGTGCCCTATAGGAAACAAGATTATACTAATATTCTTGGCCCTGTATTTTTTCAGATAATCTTTTTCCTTTAAAATTCCAACCGTGCTTTAATCACATGATATAGAATGTTTGTTTGGTATGTTACGCCTCTGTTTTTTCTACACTGCTCTTTCGCCTACCATATCTAAAACTATCGTATCACAACATATAGATTGCATGATCCGAGTTTCAAATTCTTTCGATTCAGAGATAACATGGTGTATTTCAAGGGAAGAACACGAGCATTCTGGATATTTTTGATGTTTTCTCTTGATGAATAGTTGACTGTCAAATTCGATTATTAAACAATTCAAAGTTCACGTAATCAAGAATTTGTATATCGAGATTCACGTTCGTCTTAATTTGATTTAAATTGATCAACTTTGGAGTGTAATGTGTACGCAAATAACATTTTGTTCTTTTTGTGCCAATTTAATTTTTCATAGAGGACGTGTTTTCCTGACCAAAATTTTTAATTGTTATTATCCACATGATAGAGTATTTGGGCCGAGTTTCATGTTCGTTTCTCATCTCGATAAAATTGGTTACTCGATGGTTCTCTTGTTAGAAAAAGGTTATTTTGAGAACTTGTCTTCCTTCTTTATACCTATTACATTGATCTAAATCTTAGAAAGTGAGCCATCAATACGATGGAAAAATTTATGGTTGATTTGTTCCGAGACCATGTTGCAGTTTTTATTTTTGGGGTACCGTGTCCTTGGAGTCCTAATAAATTGCATGTTTCGAGTTTAAAATTAAAATTATTAGGAGATAACCTGGTCCATTTTTGGTCCCCCAAGGCAGAACTCTAGCATTGGACACTTACGTTGCTGAAACTTTCTTATATAGTCTTTTGATTGTCAAACTAGCCTAGTCAACAATTCACAATTCCCGTGATTTCATAATTATATTCCCGAGTTTCTTGTTCCTCTGAGTTAATTCTATAAAGATCAATTTTTGGTTGTTATGTGTAAAAGAATCCCATTTTGGGAAATTTGTGCCAATTTCTTTCACACAAATTTTTGAAAGTTAGCTGATATTTTGGTTGAGTTTCATGTTCCTACCTCTACTTGATAGAATTTTCTATTTGACTTTGTTCTTGTTGAAACAATGAATTTTACGAATTTTATTCTTCATTCTATACAGCAAATCCATTGGCCCAACTCGGATTGTGAGTTATCACTCGATATCTAATGTTGTGGTTGAGTTTTTATTGTTCCCGGTGCTCGAATAAATGGTCGAATTCGTGCTTCCATGAGTAAAATATGAGTATATGTTTGCATAATGATGTAATTGCACTCTTCTTTGGAAAGTGTTTTTATTTATGTGAAGGAAATGTCGATGAAAATGGATACTTTTTAGGGTGCCCATGGGAAGTTAGGGTGTAATATATCGTGCATAAGTTCATTTTTAGTGACCTTTGAGGTGAACTATAATGTTCTTCACACAATTCGCTAAAATTGAATAATTTTAGGGTGCCCTATGTGAAACAAGATTATACTAATATTCTTGGCCCTGTGTTTTTTCAGATAATCTTTTTCCTTTAAAATTCCAACCATGCTTTAATCACGTGATATAGAATGTTTGTTATGTATGTTACGCCTATGTTTTTTCTACACTGCTCTTTCGCCTATCATATCTAAAACTATCGTATCACAACATATAGATTGCATGATCCGAGTTTCAAATTCTTTCGATTCATAGATAACATGGTACATTTTAGGGGAAGAACACGAGCATTCTGGATTTTTTAGATGTTTTCTCTTGATGAATAGTTGACTGTCAAATTCGATTATTAAACAATTCAAAGTTCACGTAATCAAGAATTCGTATATCGAGATTCACGTTCGTCTAAATTTGATTTAAATTGATCAACTTTGGAGTGTAATGTGTACGCAAATACCATTTTTTTCTTTTTGTGCCAATTTAATTTTTCATAGAGGACGTGTTTTCATGACCAAATTTTTTAATTGTTATTATCCACATGATAGAGTATTTGGGCCGAGTTTCATGTTCGTTTTTCATCTCGATAAAATTGGTTAGTCCATGGTTCTCTTGTTAGAAAAAGGTTATTTTGAGAACTTGTCTTCCTCCTTTATACGTATTACATTGATCCAAATCTTAGAAAGTGAGCCATCAACACAATGGAAAAATTTATGGTTGATTTTTTCCGAGTCCATGTTGAAGTTTCATTCTTGGGGTACCATGTCCATGTAGTCCTAATAAATTGCATGACTCGAGTTTAAAATTAAAATTAGTCGGAGATAATATGGTCCATTTTTGGTCCCCAATGGCAGAACTCTATCATTGGACACTTACATTGCTGAAACTTTCCTATATAGTCTTTTGATTGTCAAACTAGCCGAGTCAAACAATTCACAATTCCCGTGATTTAATAATTGTATGCCCGAGTTTCTTGTTCTATATAGATCAATTTTTGGTTGTTATGTGTAAAATAATCCCATTTTGGGAAATTTGTGCCAATTTCTTTCACACAAATTTTTGAAAGTTAGTTGATATTTGGGTTGAGTTTCATGTTCCTACCTCTACTTGATAGAATTTTCTATTTGACATTGTTCTTGTTCAAACAATGAATTTTACGAATTTTATTCTTCATTCTTTACAGGAAATCCATTGACCCAACTCGGATTGTGAGTAATCACTCGAAATATAATGTTGTGGTTGAGTTTTTATTGTTCCCGATGCTTGAATAAATGGTCGAATTCGTGCTTCTATGAGTAAAATATGAGTATATGTTTGCATAATGATGTAATTGCACTTTTCTTTGTAAAGTGTTTTTGTTTATTTGAAGAAAATGTCGATGAAAATGGATACTTTTAAGGGTGCCCATGGGATGTTAGGGTGTAATATATCGTGCATAAGTTCATTTTTAGTGACCTTTGAGGTGAACTATAATGTTCTTCAGACAAATCGCTAAAATTGAATAATTTTAGGGTGCCCTATGTGAAACAATATTATACTAATATTCTTGGCACTGTGTTTTTTCAGATAATCTTTTTCCTTTAAAATTCCAACCGTGCTTTAATCACGTGATATAGAATGTTTGTTTTGTATGTTACGCCTATGTTTTTTCTACATTGCTCTTTCGCCTACCATATCTAAAACTATCGTATCACAACATATAGATTGCATGATCCGAGTTTCAAATTCTTTCGATTCAGAGATAACATGGTACATTTCAGGGGAAGAACACGAGCATTCTGGATTTTTTTTATGTTTTCTCTTGATGAATAGTTGACTGTCAAATTCGATTATTAAACAATTCAAAGTTCACGTAATCAAGAATTCGTATATCGAGATTCACGTTCGTCTTAATTTGATTTAAATTTATCAACTTTGGAATGTAATGTGTACGCAAATTACATTTTGTTCTTTTTGTGCCAATTTAATTTTTCATAGAGGATGTGTTTTCATGACCAAAATTTTTAATTGTAATTATCCACATGATAGAGTATTTGGGCCGAGTTTCATGTTCGTTTCTCATCTCGATAAAATTGGTTACTCGATGGTTCTCTTGTTAGAAAAAGGTTATTTTGAGAACTTGTCTTCCTCCTTTTTACCTATTACATTGATCCAAATCTTAAAAAGTGAGCCATTAATACAATGGAAAAATTTATGGTTGATTTGTTCCGCGTCCATGTTGCAGTTTTTATTTTTGGGGTACCGCGTCCTTGGAGTCCTAATAAATTGCATGTTTCAAGTTTAAAATTAAAATTATTAGTAGATAACCTGGTCCATTTTTGGTCCCCAAAGGCAGAACTCTAGCATTGGACACTTACATTGCTGAAACTTTCTTATATAGTCTTTTGATTGTCAAACTAGCCTAGTCAACAATTCACAATTCCCGTGATTTAATAATTATATTCCCGAGTTTCTTGTTCCTCTGAGTTAATTCTATAAAGATCAATTTTTGGTTGTTATGTGTAAAAGAATCCCATTTTGGGAAATTTGTGCCAATTTCTTTCACACAAATTTTTGAAAGTTAGCTGATATTTTGGTTGAGTTTCATGTTCCTACCTCTACTTGATAGAATTTTCTATTTGACGTTGTTCTTGTTGAAACAATGAATTTTACGAATTTTATTCTTCATTCTTTACAGGTAATCCATTGACCCAACTCGGATTGTGAGTTATCACTCGATATCTAATGTTGTGGTTGAGTTTTTATTGTTCCCGGTGCTTGAATAAATGGTCGAATTCGTGCTTCCATGAGTAAAATATGAGTATATGTTTGCATAATGATATAATTGCACTCTTCTTTGGAAAGTGTTTTTATTTATGTGAAGGAAATGTCAATGAAAATGGATACTTTTTAGGGTGCCCATGGGAAGTTAGGTTGTAATATATCGTGCATAAGTTCATTTTTAGTGACCTTTGAGGTGAACTATAATGTTCTTCACACAATTCGCTAAAATTGAATAATTTTAGGGTGCCCTATTTGAAACTAGATTATACTAATATTCTTGGCCCTGTGTTTTTTAGATAATCTTTTTCCTTTAAAATTCCAACCGTGCTTTAATCACGTGATATAGAATGTTTGTTTGGTTTGTTACGCCTATGTTTTTTCTACACTGCTCTTTCGCCTACCATATCTAAAACTATCGTATCACAACATATAGATTGCATGATCCGAGTTTCAAATTCTTTCGATTCAGAGATAACATGGTACATTTCAGGGGAAGAACACGAGCATTCTGGATTTTTTTGATGTTTTCTCGTGATGAATAGTTGACTGTCAAATTCGATTATTAATCAATTCAAAGTTCACGTAATCAAGAATTCGTATATCGAGATTCACGTTCGTCTTAATTTGATTTAAATTGATCAACTTTAGAGTGTAATGTGTACGCAAATACCATTTTGTTCTTTTTGTGCCAATTTAATTTTTCATAGAGGACGTGTTTTCATGACCAAAATTTTTAATTGTTATTATCCACATGATAGAGTATTTGGGCCGAGTTTCATGTTCGTTTCTCATCTCGATAAAATTGGTTACTCGATGGTTCTCTTGTTAGAAAAAGGTTATTTTGAGAACTTGTCTTCCTCCTTTATACGTATTACATTGATCCAAATCATGGAAAGTGACCCATCAACACAATGGAAAAATTTATGGTTGATTTTTTCCGAGTCCATGTTGAAGTTTCATTCTTGGGGTACCATGTCCATGGAGTCCTAATAAATTGGATGACTCGAGTTTAAAATTAAAATTAGTCGGAGATAACATGGTCCATTTTTGGTCCCCAATGGCATGGACACTTACATTGCTGAAACTTTCTTATATAGTGTTTTGATTGTCAAACTAGTCTAGTCAACAATTCACAATTCCCGTGATTTAATAATTATATTCCCGAGTTTCTTGTTCCTCTGAGTTAATTCTATAAAGATCAATTTTTGGTTGTTATGTGTAAAAGAATCCCATTTTGGGAAATTTGTGCCAATTTCTTTCACACAAATTTTTTAAAGTTAGTTGATACTTGTGTTGAGTTTCATGTTCCTACCTCTACTTGATAGAATTTTCAATTTGACGTTGTTTTTGTTGAAACAATTAATTTTACGAATTTTATTCTTCATTCTTTATAGGAAATCCATTGACCCAACTCGGATTGTGAGTTAACACTCGATATATAATGTTGTGGTTGAGTTTTTATTGTTCCCGGTGCTTGAATAAATGGTCGAATTTGTGCTTCCATGAGTAAAATATGAGTATATTTGCATAATGATTATTAAACTCGGATATTTTTTATGTTTCCTCTTGATGGATCGTTGACTGTCAAATTCGATTATTAAACAATTCAAAGTTCACGTAATCGAGAATTCGTATATCAGGCTTCACGTTCGTATAAATTTGATTTAAATTGATCAAATTTGGAGTGTAATGTGTACGCAAATAACATTTTTATCTTTTTGTGCCAATTAAGTTTTTTCATAGAGGTTGTGTTTCATGACAAAAAAATTTAATTGTTATTATCCACAGGATAGAGTATTTTGGCCGGGTTTCATGTTCTTTTCTCATCTCGATAAAATTGGTTACTCGATGGTTCTCTTGTTAAGAAAAGGGTATTTTGAGAACTTGTCTTCCTTTTTTATACCTGTTACACCGATTCAATTCTCAGAAAGTGTGCCATCAACACAATGGAAAAATTTGTGGTTGATTTTTTCCGAGTCCATGTTGAAGTTTCATTCTTGAGGTACCATGTCCATGGAGTCCTAATAAATTGCATGACTCGAGTTTAAAATTAAACTAGTAGGAGATAACATGGTCCATTTTTGGTCCCCAATGGCAGAACTCTAGCATTGGACACTTACATTGCTAAAACTTTCTTATATAGTCTTTTGATTGTCAAACTAGCCTAGTCAACAATTCACAATTCCCGTGATTTAATAATTATATTCCCGAGTTTCTTGTTAATCTGAGTTAATTCTATAAAGATCCATTTTTAGTTGTTATGTGTAAAAGAATCCCATTTTGGGAAATTTGTGCAAATTTCTTTCACAAAATTTTTTGAAAGTTAGTCGATATTTGGGTTGAGTTTCATGTTTCACCTGATAGAATTTTCTATTTGACGTTTTCCTTGTTGAAACAATGAATTTTACGAATTTTATTCTTCATTCTTTACAGGCAATCTATTGACCCAACTCGGATTGTGAGTTATCACTCGAAATATAATGTTGTGGTTTAGTTTTTATTGTTCCCGGTGCTCGAATAAATGGTCGAATTCATGCTTCCATGAGTAAAATTTGAGTATATGTTTGCATAATGATGTAATTGCACTCTTCTTTGGAAAGTGTTTCTATTTATGAGAAGGAAATGTCGATGAAAATGGATACTTTTTAGGGTGCCCATGGGAAGTTAGGGTGTAATGTATCGTGCATAAGTTCATTTTTAGTGACCTTTGAGGTGAACTATAATGTTCTTCACACAATTCGCTAAAATTGAATAATTTTAGGGTGCCCTCTGTGAAACAAGATTATACTAATATTGTTGGCCCTGTGTTTTTTCAGATAATCTTTTTCCTTTAAAATCCCAACCGTGCTTTAATCACGTGATATAGAATGTTTGTTTGGTATGTTACGCCTATGTTTTTTCTACACTGCTCTTTCGCCTACCATATCTAAAACAATCGTATCACAACATATAGAATCCGAGTTTCAAGTTCTTTCGATTCAGAGATAACATGGTACAATTGAGGGGAAGAACACGAGCATTTTGGATTTTTTTGATGTTTTCTCTTGATGAATAGTTGACTATCAAATTCGATTATTAAACAATTCAAAGTTCACGTAATCAAGAATTTGTATATCGAGCTTCACGTTCTTCTAAATTAGATTTAAATTGATCAACTTTGGAGTGTAAGGTGTACGCAAATAACATTTTGTTCTTTTTGTGCCAATTTAATTTTTCATAGAGGACGTGTTTTCATGATCAAAATTTTTAATTGTTATTATCCACATGATAGAGTATTTGGGCCGAGTTTCATGTTCGTTTCTCATCTCGATAAAATTGGTTACTCGATGGTTCTCTTGTTAGAAAAATGTTATTTTGAGAACTTGTCTTCCTCCTTTATACCTATTACATTGATCCAAATCTTAGAAAGTGAGCCATCATCACAATGGAAAAATTTATGGTTGATTTTTTCCGAGTCCATGTTGAAGTTTCATTCTTGGGGTACCATGTCCATGGAGTCCTAATAAATTGCATGACTCGAGTTTAAAATTAAAATTAGTCGGAGATAACATGGTCCATTTTTGGTCCCCAATGGCAGAACTCTTGCATTGGACACTTACATTGCTGAAACTTTCTTATATAGTCTGTTGATTGTCAAACTAGCCTAGTCAACAATTCACAATTCCCATGATTTAATAATTATATTCTCGAGTTTCTTGTTCCTCTGAGTTAATTCTATGAAGATCAATTTTTGGTTGTTATGTGTAAAAGAATCCCATTTTGGGAAATTTGTGCCAATTTCTTTCACACAATTTTTTTAAAGTTAGTTGATACTTGTGTTGAGTTTCATGATCCTACCTCTACTTGATAGAATTTTCTATTTGACGTTGTTTTTGTTGAAACAATTAATTTTACGAATTTTATTCTTCATTCTTTACAGGAAATCCATTGACCCAACTCGGATTGTGAGTTAACACTCGATATATAATGTTGTGGTTGAGTTTTTATTGTTCCCGGTGCTTGAATAAATGGTCGAATTTGTGCTTCTATGAGTAAAATATGAGTGTATTTGCATAATGATGTAATTGCACTTTTCTTTGGAAAGTGTTTTTATTTATGTGAAGGAAATGTCGATGAAAATGGATACTTTTTAGGGTGCCCATGGGAAGTTAAGGTGTAATATATCGTGCATAAGTTCATTTTTAGTGACCTTTTAGGTGAACTATAATGTTCTTCACACAATTCGCTAAAATTAAATAATTTTAGGGTGCCCTATGTGAAACAAGGTTATACTAATAAATGGTCGAATTTGTGCTTCCATGAGTAAAATATGAGTATATGTTTGCATAATGATGTAATTGCACTCTTCTTTGGAAAGTGTTTTTATTTATGTGAAGGAAATGTCGATGAAAATGGATACTTTTTAGGGTGCCCATGGGAAGTTAGGTTGTAATATATCCTGCATAAGTTCATTTTTAGTGACCTTTGAGGTGAACTATAATGTTCTTCACACAATTCGCTAAAATTAAATAATTTTAGGGTGCCCTATGTGAAACAAGATTATACTAATATTCTTGGCCCTGTGTTTTTTCAGATAATCTTTTTCCTTTAAAATTCCAACCGTGCTTTAATCACGTGATATAGAATGTATGTTTGGTATGTTACGCCTATGTTTTTCTACACTGCTCATTCGCCTACCATATCTAAAACTATCGTATCACAACATATAGATTGCATGATCCGAGTTTCAAATTCTTTCGATTCAGAGATAACATGGTACATTTCAGGGGGAGAACACGAGCATTCTGGATTTTTTTTTTGATGTTTTCTCTTGATGAATAGTTGACTGTCAATTTCGATTATTAAATAATTCAAAGTTCACGTAATCAAGAATTCGTATATCGAGATTCACGTTCGTCTAAATTTGATTTAGATTGATCAACTTTGGAGTGTAATGTGTACGCAAATAACATTTTGTTCTTTTTGTGCCAATTTAATTTTTCATATTCGACGTGTTTTCATGACCAAAATTTTTAATTGTTATTATCCACATGATAGAGTATTTGGATCGAGTTTCATGTTCGTTTCTCATCTTGATAAAATTGGTTACTCGATGGTTCTCTTGTTGAAAAAATGTTATTTTGAGAACTTGTCTTCCTCCTTCATACCTATTACATTGATCCAAATCTCAGAAAGTGTGCCATCAACACAATTGAAAAATTTATGGTTGATTTGTTCCGAGTCCATGTTGAATTTTCATTTTTGGGGTACCATGTCCCCGGAGTCCTAATAAATTGCATGATTCGAGTTTAAAATTAAAATTATTAGGAGATAACATGGTCCACTTTTGTTCCCCCAAGGCAGAACTCTAGCATTGGACACTTACATTGCTGAAACATTCTTATATGGTCTTTTGAATATCAAACTAGTCTAGTAAACAATTCAAAATTCACGTGATATAATAATTATATCCTCGAGTTTCTTGTTCATCTGAGTTCATTCTATAAAGATCAATTATTGGGTATTATGCGTAAAAGAATCACATTTTGGAAAATTTGTGCCAATTTCTTTCATACCAAATTTGAAAGTTAGTTGATATTTGTGTTGAGTTTCATGTGAACCTCTACTTGATAGAATTTTCTTTTTTACGTTGTTCTTCTTGAAACAAGGGAATTTTAAGAATTTTATTCTTCATTCTTTAAGGGCAATCCATTGATCCCAACTCAGAATCTGAGTTATCACTCTGTTGGGTTATTGGTAACGTCAGAACGTCAAAAACAGCGCAATTTTAAAATTTTTAAAACAAACCAAGCAGAATCTTTATTCATCTAGTCATACGAAAAGGATTTTTACACAAATAAACCAACAATAGAGGGTTTATCGATTTTTACCTCACCACAGGAACGGTGGTGATTTTTCTCCGGTCTTCTTTCAGATCTGCAGGACTTTTGGTTCGGAGAAGCACCCCATGTGTTGTGCCTCTAGCGGGTGTCCACACCAACTGGATTGTAGCAACTCCTTTGAATCCAAAGGCTCAGAACTAAGATCCAAAAGATATCAGACAGGAAGAAGGAAGAAGAAAATCGCATGAACCCAGGGCGGCGCTTTTCAGATTTGGAGAGAGGGGGGGGGGGGGGGGGGGGCAGCTACATCTTTTAATAGGGCCTAGGTTTTTGAGGTCTTGAGCTCCTTATATAGATAAGGAGTCTTGACCTAGATGTGATCTATGATAGGATAGTGCCCAACAAGCCAATTCACTTTAGCTTGTAATAGGTCTATTCTGTAATAAACAATCTTTGATTTTTTGAATAATACGCGCGTTTATTTGTAACTGTATAGAATAAACAATGGCCAACTTCATCTCTCGCGAATACATTTAAGCGATTGGATGAAATCCTTAGATCACATTCGACTATGGGACGATTCACTTCGGTAATGAGTGCAATCATGAAACAGTCTCTAAGGTCGTGATCTTAAAACACGTTCCAAGTCATAGATTCCGAACGAGACGGGGTATCGAAGGAATCGCCAAGACTTATATGAATATGCATGATTCACATGGAGTGAATTTGTAGAGTTTCATGATCAAGACATTTGATGTCAGTGCATGTGAGTACATGGTTCGATAGGAGATCGAACGCATCGAACGACCCGAACAGAGAAACTCATTGTGGAAGCGCATGACGCATATCGGTGATGGGATGTTTCTCAAGGCTTATAATAGTGTACGATTTAGTCCTTAGACTTGAGGTGCTAGGGCGAATTCGGTGCATGAGTATATGTACTTTGATCTAGGTGCAGGTCACGTAGCCTGACCATAATGTGCCTAAATTGGGTGCGTATAGTTGTGTACGCGAGTGGTTGGTACCAATATGGAATCTACCGACTCATCGTAATGGATGAGAGAATTTTCTATACGATTCTTAGATAATAGATCCGAGAAACCCGTGGCCACGGTCGGTGACGGAATTGGAAAGGGGTTTCCAAATTTAGCAGTCACACTGGATTATTATCCCGAATTAGAAAGTATAGTTATCGAGATAATTAGAGGTGCCGATCAATTCACACACCCTAGGTCTCGATCGGGAAATTAAGTCGATAGAAGGACCGTATGTACATGGCAGTTATAAGAGGTGAGGTTGGGCTTGTGGCTAGACATCGACCATGAGGTGTGAGTACTCCTGAATTAATAAGGGAGATTAATTCTGGAGTGGTCAATTAAAAGGGTTTAGTTGATCGGAACAATTAATTGCTCGTAAATTAAATCACGAAGGGTTCGTGGGCCTGCTGCCAATTGATGGTGAACTTAGAGGGTCACACACAATACAGTGACAGTCATAAAAGGAAATATTTGATTTAAGGGAGTTAAATCAATAAATGAATTAAAGTGTTAATTCAATTGGAAGAATAATTAATTAGATAGTCTAATTAATTAAATATTAATTAAAGTGTTAATTAATTGAGAGATATTAATTAATTAGATTAATTGGGCTAATTTAATTAATGGGTTAATTAAATTAAGTTGCAAGACATGGGCCTTTTAATTAATAGCCCAGAAGAATTCTTGCAAGACTAGGTTAACTAAGGGGGCCTATATAAGGAGTCTAGGAGAGACTTAAACACAATCTTACACACTCTTGCATAAACCCTAGCCGCCCCCTGCCTGCGCCGCCCCCTCTCTCTCTCTGGTCTTCCATATATGGATCTAGATCTGAATCTAGATTTGCTTCTTCCTCCATGGACAACCTTCAAGATCAAGTTCGTAGCTTGTGACTTGAAGGTGTTACTACAATCCAGCTGGTGTGGATACACTCTGGAGGTGAGACAATTGGATCACTGCTTGTGAATCAACAACAAAGCCGAAGGTTACCACCACCTTGCCTGTGGTGAGGTAAAAATCGCATATCACCCCCTTTATGTTTATTGTTGTTGTTTGATTCAACCTTTTCGCATACATAAGGTGGGAATTATATCTTGGGACTGATGGGTATCTCGAAATTTTTTTAAATTCCGCACTCTCGTTGTTTTGACAATCGAGATATCCCAACAGTAGTATCAGAGCCAACTCCATTACTATTATGCGAAAAGGCCTGAACATAATATAATATATGGATATATGCGTTTGTTATGTTATGTGTGATGATTCTTGCTTGTTATGATATGCTCTATGATTGGGTAAAATCGCATATTGAGATTTGGGGCAGATTTATAGCTTTCGAAACTTCAGGGCTTTTTGTGCAAATCGCGATTTTTCTGAAATAAGGGCTGGAAATTTATTTTCTGCTTTCTGGAAATTTTTGAAAAATCTGGACTGTTTTTGCAATTCTGGTTTGTACGTGTTTTTGGGTCATTTTTGCAATTTCCAAAAATTAAAGGACTGTTTTGTAATTTCCGAAAGTTCAGGGGTCTGTTTGCAAAACCCGAAATTTTTCTGGATTCAAAATTTTATTTTCTGGTCCTCTGGCCGATTTGTTTTTGGGGGCTGTTTTGTAACTTTTCAAAAACCTTGGGGTTAAAAATGCAATTTCCGTAAGTTGAGGGTCCGAACTGCAATTTTCAAAAGTTGAAAAATCCGAATCTGTTTTTATGCTGAAAATTGTTTTGTTTACCCGAAAATTGATTTTTTCATAATTAGTAGTGACTAAAGTAAGAATCATAGGCTGTTATTTTTAAAAGGAGTTTTAAAAGTAAGAAAGAAATACGTAAAAAGTTGTTTGCTTGTTTCTTGCTCTACGTGAACTATTTACGTGGTTTTCGATCATGCCGAGCCTTGACCCTAGGGTAGATGTGATTGGTTTAATTTATTGTTTGGTTTTTATTGGGCCTGCGAGCCTTGAGTTTTTGAGCCACTTTGAGCCTTTGTAATAGATTAGGGCTTTACTGTTTTAAATAGTTTAGGATGGAGGCCCGTTACAAGCAAGGTGGGAGCCCAAGAAGAGTTGAAGGCCATGTATGCATGATTAGGGCGTTACAACCAATTGGGCCAACATTGTTGGTCCCAAGTGGTCAGATGAGGTCTAGAGGGGGGGGTGAATAGACCTCTTTAAAACTTTACCTTTTTAAAAATTCTCTAACTTTTCTGTCAGCAGACTAAGCTGATCAAGAATTGTAAGCAAACTAAGCTGATCTCGCACAAAGCTTTGAACAGCAGAGTTGACCACTCTTCTGATTTCACTCAGCTGATTTTATCAAAATCAGAGTTTCAAAAATAACTAACTTGCAGCGGATTTATCAAGTGTTTTTCACAAGTAGTTTTCTTTAACTTAGAAAAAGTTTTATCCCCAGTTTTAACAAACTCCTTTTAAAACCTTTTAACAGTCAACCTTTAAGTGTTTTAAGTATGCTTCTTTGAAATATGCAGAAAGTAATGCAAGTTAAAAACACAAAGGATTTTTATAGTGGTTATATGGATATAAATCCTTTAGTCCACTCTTCCAAGTCACTTAGATCTTGGGTTATACTATATCACGCAGATTACAGTATACACTGCTTACGCCAAACAACAAATGATATGGCCGTAAGTTCACAATAGGAAATCACAAAGAAACTCCTATCCTCTGAAGTAATATCGCTCACAAAGATTGATATCTACTCCTCACAACACAATCTAACAAAATCACTCAGATTTTACAAGTATTTTCTGTTTTCTCTCTATTTTGCTTCGTCAACAAATGACTCAGCTGTTGAGTGTTCTGTTCTAGAGTTTGAGACTTAGAAGAATTTCTGCTTCAGATTTTTGCTCTCAAATGCGCTGTCTCAGTGTTGTATCTTCTTCAATCTCACGAACTGAACTATTTATACTTGGAGATTTGAAAATCTGCCCGTTGAGAGATCGGCAGCTGTCAAATCCTCGAGTACTGGTCCTTTTTGCAGAAACGGCTGCTGCGACTGAACACTGTACACTCTGCTGTACTTTCTGTCGCTTCGCATTAAATGCGCATTAAATGCACCAAGCTGATACGAGGTTTCTCTTCAATCATTTGTCATAAATACCCTTCCTCTTCAGCATTTATTACTCCAAGTGCATTTATTAGCGTTGCACTAACTTCTGATCTACTTCCACTCTGCTGATCGAAGTCACTCGTCTGATGTGTACTCGGCTGATCCCAAACTTGAACTAATCTGATTTGAGTTGGCTGATAATCCACCAGTCTAATTCCTTCTTCAGCAACAGATCAGTAGTCTTCTGGACCATATTTGACTAGTCTGAAATACTTCATCCTTGGTCAAATATCTTCTAAGGTTTATACTAAGCTTT
This sequence comes from Penstemon newberryi var. newberryi, assembly GCA_030819805.1. Classification (NCBI taxonomy): domain Eukaryota; kingdom Viridiplantae; phylum Streptophyta; class Magnoliopsida; order Lamiales; family Plantaginaceae; genus Penstemon; species Penstemon newberryi. The sequence continues at coordinate 20,589,492 of JAUALY010000005.1, read as the reverse complement.
CACTTAGCTGATGACTTTGGAAATCATCAAAACCTCCCTTCACTTCAAAGTCTTCATCTTCATCCAACAATTTCCCCCTTTTTGATGATGACAAAACTTCAGCTAAGTACCTGTACCTAAAACTAAAGTTGAGTCCTCAAAAATTTCTGAGATAGAAATGATGTATTGGAAGCTTGAACATTTATAGATATATTTGAAAAGTTACAGTATAAGTTACAAGCAAAATTAGACTTAAGTGAAAAATTACAAAGAAAGCTGGTTACAAATTTTCAACAAATGACCTAGTTTAGTAACTAGTCTAGTCCTCAGCTTCTTCATCTTCTTCTTCATCCCCTTCTTCAACTTCTTCTTCAACTTCATCACTACTATCATCATCTTCACCAGATGTGAATGCATCAGCAAGACTCTTTAATTTTTCCTTTCTTTCTTCAGCTTCAAATCTTGCTCTGATGTCTTCAATCCTTTTCTTCTTTAAGTCCGGATTAAGCTGTTCTTCAGCAGAGTACTTAGAGGCAGCTAACTCCTTGTCAGTTTTAGCTACTTCCTTGGGCTCTACTTTATCATCAGCTTCATCTTTAGCTTCTTCTTCAAGTACTTCTTCATTTGGCTTTCCAGCAGCAGCCCGTTGGTCTCGTACTTGAATAGTTGCAGCAGTATCAACAGTTAACTTAGCTGACTCCTCTTCCCCCTTTTTGTCAGCATCAGCAGGGTTGAGTTGATCAGGAGTTATGTTGACAGCAGCACAAAGCTTCTTGATGTTTCTGTCCAAAACTTGTTGTTCAGCACAATGATGATCGAGAGTGGTTCCCATGCGAAGTTGAGCAGCTTCCATGCGAAGTTGAGCAGCTTCCATGCGAAGTTGATTTGTCTTTGATTCACCAGCTTGGTCATTTAGGCAATCAACATTCAATTGAAGTGTTGGCAGTTCAGTGTGTGCTTTGTTGGTGACATTGGTAATCTCTTGCATTAATGCAACATTCTTCTCCATCTCTACTTCACCAACTTGTTTCATGACCCTAACAACTCCAGCAATGTCAGTTTCATTCCTTTGAAGAGCAGTGTGGAGGTGACTTACATCAGCCTTCACTTCTTCAATACTTCTATTCATGTTCAAAATGCTCTGAGTTAGCATCAAGGAGTTATCTGGTGGTAGAGGAAAATCTTCAATGGCATTCTTAACCATTCTTGCAGTCTCTTCCTGCATTTGCTTAATGAACAGCTGGTTTCTCATCTCCATCTCCTTCATAGAATTTTCAATCAGCAGCTGCAATGACTCCATCAGTGAAGAATGCAAGTCAGCAGTGGGAGCAATGGGTGATGACTCAGCAGGTTCATCTTCCTGTTGAACAGGGGCATCATGAAGAACAGGACTTTCTTCAGCTTTCCATTCCAGAGCTAAAGGAGCTAAGTCCTTGATCACAGCAGGCAGCTTCGTTGATGTATCCAAATTGATTTCCTCAGCTTGCTGGTCTTTTCTTTGTTCTTCACTAGCTGGCTCATCAGCAATGTGAATGACTTCAGCACCATCAGTAGACACTATAGTCTTCTGACGAATCAAGTCAGCTGGTACGAAGGGTGAAGTAGTCTGTTTGATCTTTAGCTTCTCTTGATAAGTGCTGATATCAGAGCCATAGCAGATTTGCTGTAAACTTGGCAGAGTAGGCGATGTACTTGATGTTCCTGGTTCAAATCTTGATCTTTCAGCCCATCTTTCCAAGGTTGTGTAAACAGCAATCTGGACTGCTCTATCAATCCTATCATCAGTAGGACTTGGCTTCTTTGGAATAGATTCCTTGATGGCAGTCGCTTCCTGACTTACAATGACTTTTGCAAAGTCATGTAGTCTGTCCCTTACAAAATCTGAGTCCAATGCCTTGGCAACAGAAGTTGTTTGCAACCAGTTCAAAACCCATCTTCCTTCTGTAGCAAACTCCTTCCAGGCTTGAATCTCCTCCTCAGATTTATTCAATCTATACTCTCTCCATTGATTGTATCTGATCTTCTCAGGGAGAAAAGTAGTCCTTGATTGAAACAGCTGGTTAAGCCTTTCCAGCTTAGCTTCAAACTTTTTAAAGGCAGCAGAGTCACTTTGAACAATCTCAATTGCTCTTCTGACCTCCTTCTTTTTCTTCTTAATTGGCTCAGCCCTTGGCAGAACAAAAGCTCCTTCCTTAGGCTTCTCTCCAATTTTGATGCCTTCTGACCTACTTGGTCCATAAGCATCCTTCTTGCTCTCTTCTAGGGCCTTTGCCAAGTCTTCTGCTTCCTTGGCAGCCAGTTCAGCTTCTGTCATTTTCTTGACGTCAGCATCCTTTTTGCTTGTTTCCAGAGCTCTCTTCAGCTCAGCTTCATCACGTTTTCTTTGTTCAGCTTCCTCACGTTTCTTTTTGTGATAAGCTGAAACCTTTGCCTTGCCAGTTCTTTTTCTTCTGGCATTTCCTGATTCAACAACTGGTGCCACAGCTGTTGTTTCTGGTGGTGCAATTGCTACTGGTGCAGCAACAATAGGCTCAAGGATCTGCACTTCAGGATCCTTTTGAGGTTCAGCAACCTCAGCCGTTGGTGTAGAAGTCTTTTCCACTTGATCAGCTGACTTCTCTTCAGCAGACTTCTCTGTTGATCGAACAGGCCTCTCAGCAGATTGAGGGCTTTTTCTAACCAACTCAGAAAGTTCCTTATCTTCGTCAATAAAGGTCATCCTCTTTCTGATGGTTTTCTTTGTATGGAGAACAGGAGCAGTAGATGTAGCAGTGTCCTTCATAGCACTTCTTGTCCTTTTAGCTACATTTTCAGCCGGTAGCTCAGCTGAAATTGTCTTGTCAGAAGATGTCCCAACTGACATTTCGTCAATCTCCTTAACTGTTTCATCAATGACAGAATCCACAGCATCCTTCTTCTTAGACGAACCTGTTCTGGCTTGAACAGCAGGCTTTGCTGTTTGAACAGTTGTCTTCCTTTTCTTGCCTTTATCAGCAGGCACTTTAGGCTCAGTAGCCTTTCTCTTCTGTTGCTTTTTCTCAGGCACAGCAGCAGGCTCTTTTGATCTTCCAGTTTTCACTGGGTCATAAGTTCTCAGTTCCTTCGCCTTATGAACATCCTTGCCATTGGTCACAACACATCCCAAATTGACCAGCAGGTGACTAAGGAATATCCTGTGCAGAGTCAGACCACGCACTTTGTGATCAGCAAGCACATACCAAATGAAGTTTGCCCAATTTATCTTCAAGCCGTAGAAAATGGCTATCATTGTATGAAACCTCTTCATTGCTACGCTGTCCAACGAGAATGTGCAATTCTCAAGGACCTTGGCAACCAAATCTGCCATCCGCTGAAACTCATCCTTCAGCTGATTTTTCTTGATGCCTCCAGACATCACTTGATTCTTCTTCGAAGCCAAATTCCAGAAATCTGACTCGAGCGGTTCAGCTAAGTTTGCAATATCAGTAGACCCTTCAAGAGAGAGTCCGTACATCTCATTCAGCAACTTGGGGGTAACACAAATAGCTTTATCCCCAATTTTGGCAGTGATTTCCAACTTTTCAAAATTCACCTCGTCTTTTGAACCATAAAATTCAAAGACCTCGTCCTTGAAAATCATATCTTCATGGGCCTCCATGAAGTTAACCAGTGTGGCTGCCTTGAATTTCTCCAAAATTTCTTTCATCAATGGTGTGCCAGTCGTATGGTAAGTCAGGTAGTTCAAGAACATACCCTCAGCAGCAGCTTCTTTGGCAGACATTCTGAAAAGAGATTAAGGAAACGGAGAGAAATTTGCAGTAGATAGTTGCAAAATTTGCTCTGAATGCTTTTGAAATTTTTAGGGTGCGTAAGAGCTTAGTAAGCTGATCAGATCTGAACTTATAGATGTTGGTTCTTGTCGTTTTCCGTGAAAGGCGTCAACCGTTAGATCAGTTACTTGAAAAGCAGATCGTGTGATCGTGATACGCGGATTTCAAAATAGCATTTAATATGTCAGACAGGCGGGAATTTGAAACGCCACTTGTCTGTTACTTATAAAAGCGTGTTTCTGATAAAACGTTTTTAGTACAACACTTAAATATAAGCTGACATAAATAACAACAGATGAGTAAAATAATACTTATCTGATAGACGACTTGACTGATACAATATATCACTAGTGAAAGCCAATATCTAGTGATCTTCCTTTGCTGTTTGTCAATCCAGCAAGATAAGTAATCTTCGAATCTTCAAGAATTAAGAACAGATCTTCTGATTAAACAACTTCAACTAACTGTCATTGAAGATTTCATCTTTAAAAACAAGGGTACCGCTAGTCTTACACGTTCCCCCTGAATTCAAAAATTCAACAGTCAACTAGTCTGTTGAGAGTCAGTCTTCTTGAAGTACAGTACTTGTTGATATCAGATTAGTCAGCTGTTGAACCCAGTCTTTTGATAGGTTCCCCCTCAGCTTATGAATCCAATTTTAACAAGCCCAATTCCGCTCTTAGAGTGGAAAATCTTGCTTCATTCAAAGGTTTGGTGAAAATGTCAGCAATCTGATTGTCTGTATGAACATACTCAATAATAACATTTCCCTTTTCAACGTGGTCTCTGATGAAGTGATGTTTGATCTCAATATGCTTAGTCCTGGAATGACTAGTAGTATTCTGAGTAAGTGAGATTGCACTTGTATTGTCACAGTAGATAGGGATTCCACTGATCTTAAGATTATAGTCTTCTAGTTGATGCTTCAACCAAAGTATTTGTGCACAACATGCTCCAGCAGCAATGTATTCAGCTTCAGCAGTAGATATGGATACTGAAGTCTGTTTCTTACTCACCCATGAGATCAGACGACTGCCTAAAAATTGACAAGCACCTGTAGTACTCTTCCTATCAATCTTGCAGCCAGCGAGGTCAGAATCTGAATATCCAATAAGTTCAAATCCTGATTCCCTTGGGTACCACAATCCCAATTCTTGTGTGCCTTTGAGATATTTTAGTATCCTTTTAGCAGCTAAGAGATGAGATTCCTTAGGATCTGATTGAAATCCCGCACAAACCCCAACAGAATACATAATATCTGGTGTACTAGCTGTTAAGTATAACAGTGACCCAATTATGCCTCTGTATTTGGTGATGTCAACTGACTTGCCACCTTCATCCTTGTCCAGACGAAGTCCAGTAGACATAGGAACATTAACAGATGAGCTAGTTTCCATACCAAATTTCTTGAACAGATCTTTTGTGTACTTTGCTTGATTAATAAAGATACCGTCAGGTAGCTGTTTGACTTGTAGGCCAAGAAAGTAATTTAATTCTCCCATCATGCTCATTTCAAACTTGTTCTGCATCAGCTTAGAGAACCTCTCACACATCTGTTTGTTAGTTGAACCGAAAATAATATCGTCCACATATATTTGTACCAACAATATATGATTATCCCATTCAATAGTGAACAAGGTTTTATCTACTTTACCTTTGCGAAATCCTTTAATTAAAAGAAAATCAGATAAAGTGTCATACCATGCTCTTGGAGCCTGTTTCAGTCCATAGAGAGCTTTCCTCAGACGATATACTTTTTCTCCTTGTTGATAAACTTCAAAGCCAGGAGGTTGTTCAACATAAACTTCTTCTTGCAATTCTCCATTGAGAAAAGCAGACTTCACATCCATTTGATAGACAGTGAAGTTCTTGTAAGCAGCATAGGCTAGGAATAATCTGATTGCTTCAAGCCTTGCAACTGGTGTGAATGTCTCATCAAAATCAATGCCTTCTTCTTGGCAGTAACCCTTGGCAACTAGTCTTGCTTTGTTTCTGGTAACCATACCATCTTCATTCATCTTATTTCTGAAAACCCACTTAGTGCCAATTACTCTTTGATGAGTAGGTCTGAGAACTAAGTACCAGACTTCATTCCTTTCAAATTGATTCAACTCTTCTTGCATTGCTTCAATCCAGTGAGAATCACTAAGAGCTTCATCAATCAACTTAGGCTCAATTTGTGAAAGAAAACTTACAAACATTGTTTCATTTGCAGTAGACCTTCTAGTTCTCACTCTATCCAAAGGATCACCAATCACTAAGTCAGGTGGGTGATCTCTGAGCCATCTGAGATCAGGTTGCAAATCTGGATGTTGTCCTCTTGATTGATCTTGCAACACTACTGTTGGAGTTTCAGTAGTAGTCTGTTGAACAGTTGTAGTCTGTTGAACAGTCTCTGGTCTGTTAACTGTTCGCAACTCCTCTGTTAGACAATCAGTAGACTGATTTTGAACAGCACTTGAGTTAACAGCTTGAGTTAAATCAGGTAGTATGATGGGTACATATTCTTCCTTTCCTTCCACATTCAATTTCTGAAAGTCAGCAGATATCTCTGGATTTGCACTTTGATTCTTTTCAGAAGATTGACTTGGTTCATCAAATACTACATGAATAGATTCTTCTACAAGTAAAGTTCTTTTGTTAAACACTCTATAAGCTTTACTAACAGTAGAGTAACCTACAAAAACAGCTTCATCAGCCTTTTCTGCAAATGCAGTAAGGTGATTTTTCCCGTTGTTCAAAACATAACATTTACAACCAAAAATTCTAAGATAATGTAAATTAGGCTTTCTGTTGTTCCATATTTCATAAGGTGTCTTGTTTTGACTTTTGTTGATCATACACCTGTTCTGTGTATAACATGCTGTATTTGTGGCTTCTGCCCAGAATCTTTGGGGCAGCTTTGCTTCAGCTATCATTGTCCTGGTAGCTTCTTTTAGAGTTCTGTTTCTCCTTTCAGCAACTCCATTTTGTTGAGGGGTTCTGGCAGCAGAGTACTCATGACTGATTCCTCTGGAATTACAATACTCTTCAACAGTAGAGTTTGTAAATTCAGTCTCTCTATCTGATCTGATCTTCAATATTCTTTGACTCTTCTCATTCTGGATCAGTTCCATCAGATTAGTAAGATGTTCCTTGGTTTCACTTTTCTTCTTCATGAAAATCACCCAAGTAAATCTTGAAAAATCATCCACAACAGCCAGGCAGTATTTCTTTCCACCATTGCTGATTGGATCAATAGGGCCAAACAAATCCATATGCAATAGCTCCAAAATTCTGGTTGAAGATTGGTGTTTCTTGCTTTTGAAAGATGACTTCACTTGTTTACCCTTCTGACATGCGTCACACAACTTGTCTTTGCTCATGACTGTCTTTGGAATTCCTTCTACCAGATCATTCTTTATTAATCTGTTTATAGTCTTGAAATTCAAATGATTCATTCTTTTGTGCCAAAGCCAACTGATTTCACTTGGTGTAGAAGCCACCAAACAAACATTAGAATTCTTGTCCACAGAATTCCAGTCGACTACATAGATATTTCCCTGTCTTCTTCCAGATAAAATAACCTTCTTTGTTCCAACTTGTTCAACATAGCACTTATCTGATGAAAACACTACGGAAAATCCCTTGTCACAAAATTGACTTATGCTCAGCAGATTGTACTTCAGGCCATTAACATAAGAGACGTCAGATATCTCTATGTTTCCTTTGATTAGCTTTCCAACAGCTACAACCTTGCCTTCTTGCTGTCTCCAAAAGTAACTCTTGGACCATTCACAGCAACAGCATCTGCCAGTTCATGTATGTCTCCACACATGTGCCTTGAACATCCACTGTCCAAGTACCATTTCTTCACTACTTTACTCCTACTCCTAATCCTAATCCTAACCTACAAAACAAAATAAAATTGTTTTAGGTACCCTTTATTGAGAGGGTCCTGGTGGATTAGTGTCACCTTTGACAACCCAAGATGTTGAAGTCTTAGGCTTCTTAGGCTTCAGAGTTTTAGCAGGAGCATGAGCAACTTCATTTTCATCATAATCAGCAGGCATTTTATGTTGATAATCATTTTGATGATGATAAGGCTCATAAGCAGGATAAGATGCATGATAAGCAGGGTAAGCATGCATTGGTTGATGAGCAGGATATGCAGCATAATAAGGTGGATAATGAGGTGCAGCATAATAAGGTGAATAAGCAGGTTGCACATAATGAGACTCATTTCCATACCAAGCATTATAGTTATAATTTCTTTGCTTCTTAGGTCTGCTCTTAACTTGCTCTTTAACAGACGACTTAGGTTTACTAGTCTGATTGGTTTTACTCTTATCAGCAGACTTCTTTGGACTACTCTGCTGTTTGGTTTTACCAGTCTGTTTTTCATTTTCAGGCTTTTTACCCTTTTTAGCCTTAGGAGGACTCTTCTCCTTTTTCTCATTCTCAAGTGAAGCAGATTTAGCAGTCTGAACATACAAGATAATGTTACTATTATCAGCAGATATAAATTTTTCAGCTCTGTTCAGTTCTAAATTTTCTTTTACTAAGGGAGTACTCTGTTCAGTTGATTTATCTATTGACACAACAGACGACTTATTGTATAAAGATATAGTAGCTTCGAGTTCCATGATTTGTCCCTTGTAAACTTCACATTCTGCTTTCAGAGATTCATATTCATGCGAAAGCTTTTTATACATGGCTGATTCTTCAGGTCTTCCAACCTTAAGTTTCAGTTTAGCATTTTGCTTTTTCAGCAGAATCATCTCGTCCTTAAGCTTAGCAAGCTCATTAACAACATCTACTTTGTTGTTCATCATCTGCTCAAATGAGCTAAACAGTTCAAGCTCACTTTCAGAGAGTATTACCTCATTGTCAGAATCATCAGATTCCTTGGCCATGAGACACATCAGTGCAGGTGTTTCGTCAAAAACAGAGTCATCACTTGAAGTGCCAGATTCTGTGTTTGATGAGTAGATGGCTGCCATCTTTTCAGCTTCAGCCAACAACACTTTGCTCTTTTGGTATCTCTTCTCTCGTCTCTCTTTTCTTTGTTTCTTTTCCTCCTCCGTGTACTTCTCCGCTTTAGGATATGGGCAGTCCTTGATGAAATGTCCCAATTTCCTGCAATTATAGCACATCATTTTGGATTTATAATCATCCTTAATGTCATGAGAATTAGAGGTAGGTTTAGAAGTAGAAGCATTGTTATAGTTGTTCTTCATTTTTCTTTTGTAGAACTTTTTGAACCCGTTTAATAACAAAGCCACATCGCCAGCAGTGTACTCCTTTTTGCTCAGTACTGGGGCCTCATCAGATGAGTCCTCTTCTCTGCTTTTTCCGGCGGATCTTCTTGTTCTTTCTGCAGCGACCAGGGCAGCAGTGGGGCCAGAAGTTGAGGTCTCTTCTATTCCCATCCTTGGCATTTTATACTCGTACGCCTTGAGTACAGAAAACAGCTCAGTCAGTGAGATCTTCCCCAGATCTCTTGATTCTTCCATCGCTGTAATCTTCATGTTGAACTTGGGTGGCAGCGCCTTTAAGACTTTGACAGTGATCTCCTTATCAGTAAACGTCTTTCCCAACTTTAGAACATTGTTCAACACCTTTGTAAACCTTGTATCCATCTGGTCAATGGTTTCTCCAGGTTTCATCTTGAAGTTCTCAAACTTCTCCAGGGCAACACTCAAGTTGTGTTCTTTAATAGAGTCATTCCTTTCACTCATGTCACGGACTTTGTCCCACATCTCTTTAGATGTTTTGCAGTGTTTGACCTTGTCAAACCTTTCATTGTCCAGGGCCTTCGTCATGATGAAGATTCCGACTTTGTCAAGATTCTTCAACTTGATTTCCTCTGGTGACATCTCTGATCGTTCTTTGTCAACGACCGTATCTACGCCATCAATTTTGATTGTCTTGGTAATTCTTATTGGACCTTGTGTTATGCACGTGTACATATTGTCATTGTAAGCAGCAAGGAAAATTTCCATGCGGATCTTCCAGTCCTCAAAGCTCATACCGTCTATGTGGGGAACTAGGCTAATACAATTCATTTTTCAAAAAGTTTTTGTTTTTCAAAAAGATGCTCTTTTGAAAACTTTTGAAAACCTTTGAAAAACACTTAAGGATTAAGCTCGTTGATCAGGCAAATGATTCAGATGAACCACCGGCTCTGATACCACTTGTTGGTCCCAAGTGGTCAGATGAGGTCTAGAGGGGGGGGGGGGGTGAATAGACCTCTTTAAAACTTTACCTTTTTAAAAATTCTCTAACTTTTCTGTCAGCAGACTAAGTTGATCAAGAATTGTAAGCAGACTAAGCTGATCTCGCACAAAGCTTTGAACAGCAGAGTTGACCACTCTTCTGATTTCACTCAGCTGATTTTATCAAAATCAGAGTTTCAAAAATAACTAACTTGCAGCGGATTTATCAAGTGTTTTTCACAAGTAGTTTTCTTTAACTTAGAAAAAGTTTTATCCCCAGTTTTAACAAACTCCTTTTAAAACCTTTTAACAGTCAACCTTTAAGTGTTTTAAGTTCTTTGAAATATGCAGAAAGTAATGCAAGTTAAAAACACAAAGGATTTTTATAGTGGTTATATGGATATAAATCCTTTAGTCCACTCTTCCAAGTCACTTAGATCTTGGGTTATACTATATCACGCAGATTACAGTATACACTGCTTACGCCAAACAACAAATGATATGGCCGTAAGTTCACAATAGGAAATCACAAAGAAACTCCTATCCTCTAAAGTAATATCGCTCACAAAGATTGATATCTACTCCTCACAACACAACCTAACAAAATCACTCAGATTTTACAAGTATTTTCTGTTTTCTCTCTATTTTGCTTCGTCAACAAATGACTCAGCTGTTGAGTGTTCTGTTCTAGAGTTTGAGACTTAGAAGAATTTCTGCTTCAGATTTTTGCTCTCAAATGCGCTGTCTCAGTGTTGTATCTTCTTCAATCTCACGAACTGAACTATTTATACTTGGAGATTTGAAAATCTGCCCGTTGAGAGATCGGCAGCTGTCAAATCCTCGAGTACTGGTCCTTTTTGCAGAAACGGCTGCTGCGACTGAACACTGTACACTCTGCTGTACTTTCTGTCGCTTCGCATTAAATGCGCATTAAATGCACCAAGCTGATACGAGGTTTCTCTTCAATCATTTGTCATAAATACCCTTGCTCTTCAGCATTTATTACTCCAAGTGCATTTATTACCGTTGCACTAACTTCTGATCTACTTCTACTCTGCTGATCGATGTGTACTCGGCTGATCCCAAACTTGAACTAATCTGATTTGAGTTGGCTGATAATCCACCAGTCTGATTCCTTCTTCAGCAACAGATCAGTAGTCTTCTGGACCATATTTGACTAGTCTGAAATACTTCTTCCTTGGTCAAATATCTTCTAAGGTTTATACTAAGCTTTCACTTAGCTGATGACTTTGGAAATCATCAAAACCTCCCTTCACTTCAAAGTCTTCATCTTCATCCAACAAACATCATGGCTCGATGATGGCCCACATAGGAGGCTCCCGATCGAAAACATATTGTGGTAGTATGCATGCTAGGCTTGTATATTTTAATTTATTTATCGATTTATTTATTTAGCTTGTATGTGATGCGCGCTAGAATCTAGATCGTAAATAAAAGATAAAGCATAACTTATGCGGTGAGATCTCGAGGAGAGTTAGTATGAACTTTCAAACCCGAAAACCCCCTCTCGAATTAAATATTAAGTCACATTGGGTACATTTAAAATGAAGTTTTAAAGATCCAAGCCTTCCATCAATAGGAACTAGCGTAAGTTGTCTACTTATCGATGGAGGTGATCCAGAGTCTGGCACCCGAGTCGAAAAAGGGACAATACGCGAAATTCCTCGATTCCTAATTTTAACTAAACTCGACAAGGGTGAGGACTGGTCGGGATGTGAATATCGACCGATAACCAGTTACGGGGATTTCACGACCGGGCCAGTTGCTCATCATGATTGATGGGTGAGACTTAACGATTAGTAACACTTATGATGTAGCAGTGCTAGATAAGTGAGAAAACCGAGGCAAAATAGCTTGAAGGTTGTGTAGTGACACAATTGGTAAAAGTATACCTACCTGGAGAATTAATTGTATGGCCACGAGTCATGGATACAATTAATGTCTGCTGGGACGTCAAGACCTACTAGGAGATAAGATTTCCCGAGCAATCAAAGGGGTGATTGTTTCGACAAAATAGTGGGAGAACTTTTTCGAAACCAAGACCAAACTTCGTTAATTATAAGTATTAAGCATAGATCAGTCAGCTAAACGTTGTCTTCTTTCAATTTGTAGATATTTTTGAACAATGTCTAAAAATCCATTATCTGTCATCCTCGACGCTAATAAACTGAATGGGTCAAACTTTGTCGACTGGCTGAGAAACTTGAGGATAGTCCTCGACTCCGAACGTCGGAGCTATATACTCGACACACCTATGCCTGCTGCACCCGCAGCACGAGCTAGTGAGGAACAACGAACCGCCCATGCTAAAAGGGTTGATGATGATCTTCAAGTTCGCTGCCTCATGCTAGCTTCAATGTTGAATGAGCTGCAGAAACAGCATGCTGCTATACCGCTTGCCAGAGATATACTTCTCCACCTCCAACAGATGTTTGGTGAAAGGTCTCGTACCGAAAGGTTCGCGGCCACTAAGGAGTTGTTTAATCTCAAGATGGCTGAGGGAAGCAGTGTCAAGGATCACTGTCTGCGTTTCATCAACCTGGTTGAAAAATTGGGGCGATTAGTCGTGGAATTGCACGCTGATCTTAGCACTGACCATCTTTCTCTATACTCTGCCTCGCTCGTTCCACCAGTTCGTGTTGAACTTCAACATGGAATACATAAACCTTGCTCTTCACGAACTGACCAATCTGTTGGTTACGGCAGAATCCACTCTCAAGAAGGAGAAACCCGTGATGATTGCTCACCAATCGAAGGCTGCAAAGCCCAAGAAAGGTAAAAAGATGAAGAAAGTGTTCTCTTCCAAAGCAGTCACCAAGGTTGTCGAGAAAAAGCACAAAAGCCCAGACGACGAATGCTTCCACTGCAAGAAAGCAGAGCACTGGAAAAGGAACTGCCTAGACCACCTGAAACTGGTAGCCAAAGGTATTTTCTTGGTTGAAGTTAATATTTCTATTAACTGTGCATCATGGGTGTTAGACACCGCAGCAGGTTCTCATATCTGCAATGATTTGCAGGTGATGGGAGCAGTAAGAACACTGAAGCCCGGGGGTAGGATCCTGCATTTTGGAAACGGAGCAAGGGTTGCTGTAGAGGCTATAGGAGACGTGGAGTTAGTGATAGAGAATTTTACTTTACTTTTGAAAGACTGTTTGTACGTACCAACAATAATTAAGAACATTATTTCTATTCCACTTTTAGATAATGATGGTTTTAGTTTTTCCATTGCGAATGGATCTTTATGCAAAAAATTAAAAATGGTTTAACTTATGCTAGTGGTACTTTGATGGACGGTCTATATTCCCTTGAACCTACAAACTCCAACGTCATGCACATACAATCAAGAAAAAGAAAATATGATAATAACAAACCACAACTTTGGCACGCTAGACTTGGACATATCTCCAAGATGAGGATCCAAAAGTTAGTTTCTTGTAAGGCTCTTGAAATACAGAACTTAGATGAACTTCCGACTTGCGAGTCCTGTCTCAAAGGAAAGATGACCAAATCACCCTTCACCGGGAATCCCGAGCGAACCAAACAAACATTGGATTTGATCCATACTGACGTTTGTGGACCACTGAGTGTCAGTGCGAGAGGAGGATTCTCCTACTTCGTAACATTCACTGTCGACTTCAGTCGTTATGGATACGTGTACTTGATGAAGTACAAATCCGAAACTTTTGAAAAGTTCAAGGAGTTTCGAATGAAAGTAGAGAACCAACTTGTACATAGTATTAAAGCGCTTCGATCTGACCGAGATGGCGAATACTTAAGCCAAGAATTCCTCGATTATCTAAAAGAGAATGGAATTCTCACGCAGCGAACTCCCCCTAGGACGCCCCAACTCAATGGAGTGTCTGAAAGGAGGAATCGAACTTTGTTGGACATGGTTCGTCCCATGATGAGCTTCGCTGAACTTCCCTTTTCGTTTTGGGGCTTGGCCCATTAATTGCTCCGAAGATACTAAACATAGTACCTTCAAAGTCAGTGCCAACAACACCACACCAAGAATGGTATGGTAAAGCACCCGTATATTCGTATCTACGAGTATGGGGATCTCCCGCCTATGTTAAGAACAAGAAAGGAGCTGGATAGTAGATCTAGTTTGTACAAATTTGTGGGGTATCCAAAGGAATCCATTGGATACTTGTTCTACGATCCTAAAGAACGTAATACGTTCGTGTCTAGGAATGCCCACTTCTTAGAGGATGTTTCCTCACCAACAGAAATGGGATAATCGTAGAACTCGATGAAGTCCAAGAATCGAACCCATCCTCACAAACAGTGGGAGTTGATCCTGAATTTACTTAACCTACTAGTACACCTATACTTCGAAGGTCCGATCGAATTCGTAAGGAACCAGAGAGATTTGGTTTCATTCACGAAAATGATAAGTTGGATAGTGATCCAAGGACTTATGAAGAAGCTATGTCTGACATAGATCCGGGTGCGTGTCTCGAAGCCATGCAATCCGAAATGGATTCCATGCATTCCAACAAGGTTTGGACCTTGGTCGATCCACCCGAGGGAACTATCCCTGTAGGATGCAAATGGATCTTCAAGCGTAAGCTTGGAATGAATGGAGAGGTTATAACCCATAAGGCTCGCCTAGTGGCGAAAGGTTATTCTCAGAGGCCTGGAATAGACTATTAGGAAACCTTCTCTCCAGTAGCGATGTCGAAATCCATTCGGATACTTTTAGCCATAGCTGCGTCGTACGACTACGAGATATGGAAAATGGACGTAAAGACCGCCTTTCTCAATGGAGACATTGACAAGGAGATCTTTATGCAACAGCCCGAAGGCTTTGCGTCCAAAGGAAGCGAGCACAAGGTGTGCAAACTTCAAAGGTCAATTTATGGCCTCAAACAGACGTCCCGAACCTGGAACATACGATTTGATGAGACAGTCAAAGCTTTTGGCTTCATCAAAAACGTGTTTGAGCCTTGTGTGTACAAGAAGAATAGTGGGAGTTCGGTACAATTCATAGTTTTATACGTCGACGACATTCTGTTGATCGGGGACGATATCGAAATGTTAACGCAGACGAAAGCGTGGTTACACGCGCAGTTCTCCATGAAAGATATGGGAGAGGCATCTTACGTATTGGGGATACGTATTTATAGGGATAGATCGAAGAAGATGTTGGGACTCTCCCAATCTCAGTACATCAACACGATATTGAAGAGATTCAATATGGAAGAATCCAAGAGAGGATTGCTTCCAATGAGACATGGAATCTCTCTTTCCAAGTCAATGTGCCCTACAACTGACGAAGAAAAGAAGAGAATGTCTCTCATACCTTATGCCTCTGCTATAGGGAGCATAATGTTAGCGATGTTGTGTACTAGACCAGACGTAGCACACGCTCTAAGTGTAACGAGCCGCTATCAGTCGAATCCAGGCGAAGAGCACTGGACTGCCGTTAAAGCAATCCTTAAGTACCTGCGAAGGACTAAGGATATGTTTTTGGTCTACAGTGGTAGTGGAGAATTGAAACTTGAAGGATTCACTGATTCGAGTTTCAAGTCTGACGTGGATGATTACAAATCCAATTCTGGATACATATTCCGCCTCAATGGCACAACGATGAGTTGGAAAAGTTCCAAACAGTCTACCACTGCCGACTCAACCACTGAAGCAGAATATATTGCAGCATCGGATGCGGCAAAAGAGAGTGTTTGGATGAGAAACTTCATCCAAGAATTGGATGTAGTTCCTAGCATTGCAGAGCTTGTAGTAGTCTTCTGTGACAACAACGGGGCGATAGCTCAAGCGAAGGAGCCGAGATCACACCACCAATCTAAACACGTGATGAGGAAATACCATGTGATCTGGGAGATCATTGGTAGAGGAGACATACACATGGATCGTGTCAACTCAGAAGACAACATAGCTGACCCACTAACGAAGCCACTTTCGTAAAAAGCGTTCGAGGGACATCTTGAAAAGATGGGTCTTAGAAATGTTTGTGAATGGCTTTAGGGCAAGTGGGAGATTGATAGGATAGTGCCCAGCAAGCCAATTCACTTTAGCTTGTAATAGGTCTATTCTGTAATAAACAATCTTTGATTTTATGAATAATACGCGCGTTTATTTATAACTGTATAGAATAAAAAATGGCCAACTTCATCTCTCGCGAATACATTTAAGCGATTGGATGAAATCCTTAGATCACATTCAACTATGGGATGATTCACTTCGGTATTGAGTGCAATCATGAAACAGTCTCTAAGGTCGTGATCTTAAAACACGTTCCAAGTCATAGATTCCGAACGAGACGGGGTATCGAAGGAATCGCCAAGACTTGTATGAATATGCATTCACATGGAGTGAATTTGTAGAGTTTCATGAACAAGACATTTCATGTCAGTGCATGTGAGTAGGTGGTTCGATAGGGGGTCGAACGCATCGAACGACCCGAACAGAGAAACTCATTGTGGAAGCGCATGACGCATATCGGTGATGGGATGTTTCTCAAGGCTTATAATAGTGTACGATTTAGTCCTTAGACTTGAGGTGCTAGGGCGAATTCGGTGCATGAGTATACGTACTTTGATCTAGGTGCATGTCACGTAGCCTGACCATAATGTGCCTAAATTGGGTGCGTATAGTTGTGTACGCGAGTGGTTAGTACCAATATGGAATCTACCGACTCATCGTAATGGATGAGAGAATTTCCTATACGATTCTTAGATAATAGATCCGAGAAACCCGTGGCCACGGACTTGGAAAGGGGTTTCCAAATTTAGCAGTCACACTGGATTATTATCCCGAATTAGAAAGTATAGTTATCGAGATAATTAGAGGTGCCGATCAATTCACACACCCTAGGTCTCGATCGGGAAATTAAGTCGATAGAAGGACCGTATGTACATGGTACTTATAAGAGGTGAGGTTCACTAAGATCAATTCACCTGAAGTTGGGCCTCATGGGCTTGTGGCTAGACATCGACCATGAGGTGTGGGTACTCATGAATTAATAAGGAGATTAATTCTTGAGTGGTTAATTGAAAGGGTTTAGTTGATCGGAGCAATTAATTGCTCGTAAATTAAATCACGAAGGGTTCGTGGGCCTGCTGCCAATTGATGGTGAACCTAGAGGGTCACACACAATACAGTTGGACAGTGACAGTCATAAAAAGAAATATTTGATCTAAGGGAGTTAAATCAATAAATGAATTAAAGTGTTAATTCAATTGGATGAATAATTAATTAGATAGTCTAATTAGTTAAATATTAATTAAAGTGTTAATTAATTGAGAGATATTAATTAATTAGATTAATTGGGCTTTAATGGGTTAATTAAATTATGTTGCAAGACATGGGCCTTTTAATTAATAGCCCAGAAGAAGTCTTGCAATACTAGGTTAACTAAGGGGGCCTATATAAGGAGCCTAGGAGAGACTCAAACACAATCTTACACACTCTTGAATAAACTCTAGCCGCCCCCTGCCTGCGCCGCCCCCTCTCTCTCTGGTCTTCCATATCTAGATCTAGATCTGAATCTAGATCTGCTTCTTCCTCCATTGACAACCTTCAAGATCTAGTTCGTAGCCTGTGACTTGAAGGTGTTACTACAATCCAGCTGGTGTGGATACAATTTAATTGGATCACTTCTTGTGAATCAACAACAAAGCCGGAGGTTACCACCACCTTGCCTGTGGTGAGGTAAAAATTGCATATCACCCCCTTTATGTTTATTGTTGTTGTTTGATTCAACCTTTTCGCATACATAAGGTGGAAATTAAATCTTGGGACTGATGGGTATCTCGGAAATTTTTTAAGTTCCGCACTCTCGTTGTTTTGACAGCCGAGATATCCCAACAATCTAATCCAAGTAGGAAACTTAAAGCCCATTTACTTATGGCCTTTATTTGTTGCCTAATGGACCTAGACCACCTTTTAATTAATTAAACTCTTTTAATTAATTCAGCCCATTTAATTAATTAATCAAATTATTTAATTAATTCCTCTATTATTATTAATTAACACTTTAATTAGTTTTCTTCTTCAAGAATTAACACTTTAATTCTTCAGTTTTGATTTAACTCTTTAAATCAAACTTTTCTTATATGATTTGTTGCAGTCCAATTGTATTGTGTGTGACCCTCTAGGTTCTCCATCAATTTGCCGCGGGCCCACGACTTTCGTGATTTAATTTGCGAGCTTATTAATTGCTCAGATTAATTGAACACCTTCAATTAACCACTCAAGAATTAATCTTCTTATTAATTCATGAGTACCCACACCTCATGGTCGATGACTAGCCACAAGCCCATGAGGCCCAACTTCAGGTCAATTGATCTCAGTGAACCTCACCTCTTATAAGTACCATGTACATACAGTCCTTCTATCGACTTAATTTCCTGATCGAGACCTAGGGTGTGTTAATTGATCGACACCTCTAATTATCTCAATAACTATACTTTCTAATTCTGTATAATAATTCCAGTGTGACTGCTAAATTTGGAAACCCCTTTCCAAATCCGTCACCAACTGCGGCCGCAGGTTTGTTGGAATATATTATCTAAGAACGTATAGGAAATTCTCTCAACACACTACGTTGAGTCAGTAGATCCCATATTAGTGCTAACCATCCGCGTACACGATCCTACGTACCCAAAGTAGTCGCACAATGATCAGGCTAAGTGATCGGCTCCTAAATCAAACTACGTACTCACGTGCACCGAATTCGCCCTAGCACCTCAAGTCAAAGGACTAAATCGTACACTATTATAAGTCTTGAGAAACATCCCATCGCCGATGTGCGTCATGTGCTTCCACAATGGGTTTCTCTGTTCGGGTCGCTCGATGCGTTCGATCCCCTATCGAACCACCTACTCATATGCACTGGCATCAAATGCCTTTCTCATGAAACGCTACAAATTCACTCCATGTGAATCATGCATACTTGTAAAAGTCTTTGCGATTCCTTCGATCCCCCGTCTCGTTCGGAATCTATGACTTGGAACATGTTTTAAGATCACGACCTTAGAGACCGTTTCATGATTGCACTCATACTGAAGTGAATCGTCCCATAGTCTATTGTGATCTAAGGATTTCATCCAATCGCTTAAGTGATTTGCGAGAGATGAAGTTGGCCATTGTTTGATTTACATACTATAAACAAACGAGCGTATTAACTCATTTATACTAGAGAAAGTTTACGATAGTCCTAATACAAGCTAAATATTTGGGCTTGCAGGGCACTATCCTTTCAATCTCCCACTTGCCCTAAAGCTAATCACAAACGCTTCTAGGACCCATCTTTCAAAGATGTTCTTTGAACACTGTTCGTGACAAAGGCTTTGCTAGTGGATCCACTAGATTGTCTTCCGAGTCGATGTAGTCCATTATGTACGTCTACTCTACCAATGATTTCTCTAATCAAATGGTACCTTTTCTCTTGTTGTGTTGAGATTTTTGGTGAGATCTCGATTCTATTGCTTTAGCAATAGCTCCATTGTTATCACTGAAGATAAACATGAGCTTTTCAATGCTAGGCACTACATCCAACTATTGGATGAAGTTTTTCATCCAAACACTTTATTTCGTTGCATCTTATGTTGCGATATTTTTTGCTTCAGTGGTTGATACAGCAACGGTGAGTGGTTGATTCAGCAACGGTGCTTTGCTTGGAACCTTTCCAATTTGCCGCTACCCCATTGAGGCAAAATGTGTATCCAAAAATTGGATCTATATTCATCCACATCAGACTGGAAAACTTGAATCAGTAAATCCTTCGGGTTTCATTTCCCCATTACCACCGTACACCAAGAACAAATCCTTTGTTTTTCTCAAGAGCTTAAGGATATCTTTTACGGTGGTGCAGTTCTATTCACCGGAGTTTGACTAGTAACTGCTCGTGACACTTAGAGCATGTTCTAAGTCTAGTACATAGTATAGCATACAATATGCTACCTTTTGTTGAAACATAAGGTATTTGAGACATTCTCCTTTTATCCTCATCCGATGTAGGGCATATCGATTTGGAAGGAGAGATAATGTGTCTCATTGGAATCACTCGTCTCTTGGATTCTTCCATACTGAATCTTTTCAGTATTGTTTCTATGTACTTAGATTTAGAGAGTCCAAACATCTTTCATGGAGAATTGCATGGACAACCATGCATTGTCTGTGCTAACATTTCGATATCATACCAGATAAGCAGAATGTCATCGACATATAAAATATGAGCTCCATAGAGCTCCCAATAATCCTCTTGTACACTCAAGGTTCATATTCGTTTTTGATGAAGTCAAATGCCTTGACTGTCTCATCAAACAAATGTGAATTTGAATGGATTCAGACATTGCTACTGGAGAAAAAGTTTCATCAAAGTCTGTTCCAGGTCTTTGTGAATCACATTTCGCCACTAGTTGAGTCTTAGAGGTCAACACCTCTCCATTCATTCCTAGCTTGAAGATCCACTTACAACTTACAGGGATAATTCCCTCGGGTGGATCGACCAAGCTCCATACCTTGTTGGAATGTATGGAATCCATTTTGGATTGCATGATCCCTTGTCATGCATGCATGTCTACATCCAACGTAGCTTCTTCTTATATGGTGAAACCATATCTTTCAAGCTCCTCACGAACTTGATCAGATATACGTAGTATTTGTGTACTAGATGGTTTAGTAGTTTCTGGATTTGCTCCCACTGTTTGTGGGGATGGGTTCACTTCTTGGACCTCATCAAGTTCTACAAGAGTACCATTTCTATTCATGAGGAAGTCATCCTCTAAGAAATGGATATTCCTTGAAACAAACACCCTTTGTTCTTTAGGATTGTAGAACAGGTATCCAATGGATTTCTTATACCCAACAAATTTATACAAATTAGATCTACTAGCCAATTTATCTCCTTTCTACTTCCTAACTTAGGCAGGAGATCCCCATACTCAAAAGTAAGAGTATGGAGGTGTTTTTCCATACCATTCTTGGTAAGGCTTTGTAGGCACGGATTTTGAAGGTACTATTTTTAGTATCTTCAGTGCAGTCATAAGGGTCAACCCCTAGAATGCATAAGGAAGCTTAACAAAACTCATCATGGATAGAACCATGTCCAACAAGGTTCGATCGAATGGCCGTAATACTATGCCCTTGTTGATTCTCTACTTCGTTTCGAAATTCTTTGAACTTTTCAAAGGTTTCGGATTTGTATTTCATAAGATACACATATCACTAACGACTAAAATCATCAGTAAAAATCACGAGGTTTGAGTAATCACCTCTCACACTAACGTTTAGTGGTCCACATTCATTTGCATGGATCAAATCCAAAGTTATTTTGGTACGCACCGGATGCCCAGCAAACGGTAGCTTTGTCATCTTTTCCCTCATACAGGATTCAGAAGTTGATAGTTCATCTAAGGTCTTTATTTCGAGAAGCATCGATGACATCAGCTTTTGAATCCTTCACATGGAAATGTGACCTAACCTTGCATCCCATATGTGTGGATTATTATCTTAGAATTAATTGAACTAACACATTAATTCAATCGTATTGAATTAGCTCATTAATTTAATAAACTTGTTTCCTTTCAATTAACTCTTTAATTGATTCATTTCCTTTTCAAGTAACTCTTTAATTGATTCATTTCCTTTTCAATTAACTCTTTAATTGAAACGTTGCTTAATTAATTAGACCTTCTAATCAATTAAACTTATCAGTGCCTTTCTTAGGTGCAGTGGGAAAATTCGACTTTTAGGCTACTTGCGTTCTTTTGACTACCTTTATGGTTGCTTTTAGAAGAGAACAAATTCTTCTTCTTTTTACCCTTGTTTGACTTTGTAGTCCTTGAAGTGTGAACGGTCATAACAGGTTCATCTTATTTGCCTTTTACCAATATTTTGGTTAATTCATGAAATGTGATCAACTTATCAAATAAGTTCAGAGTATTTTACGAATCCTTTGAATGAGCAGGGAGGAGAATTTAGGTGAAGGTCAATGTTAAGATCACTTGCAGGCCTACGTTTAATCGATCCTGTTTTCAACCAGATTGATAAAACAAGGACAGTGATCCTTGACATTAGTTCCTTCACTTATTCTCGAGTTTTAAAACAACTCCTTAGTGGTCTCGAATCAAAAGATTCGAAACTGCTCCTCAAAACAAGCTTTTGAGGTGGAGGTTTGTTTTAGAAGCTTCAGACATACTCCTACGTCGCTTCTATAGCTCGTTCAATCTTGATGCTTATTTGAGGAAATGATCATTGAAATTCCCTATAGGTGATTCGTTCCCTTTTTTAGACTCATCCTTATATGAGGAAACGATCATTAAAATTCCCATACCCTATAGGTGATTCGTTCTTCTTTTAGACTCATCTCATAAGTGCATCAGGCCTAGGCTAGTTATTAAGAACATGATTCCGACTTTCGGAATTGAGGACAATCCTCAAGTTTCTCACTAGTTGATATTTTGATCCATTTATTTTATAAGTCGAGGATAAATAGTATAATGGATAATTATAGATATCTCAATATCTATTTTAAAGAGAAGACAAATATATAGTGGACTAGTTAATGAGTAATACTAATAATCTACGAATGTTGGACTTTCTATCGTACAAGTTCTCCCACTATTTTATCGAAACAATTACCCCTTCAATTGTTCGGGAAATCCTATTTCCTAGTAGGTCTTGACGTCCCAGCAGACATTAATTGTACCCACGACTCGTGACCCATACAACTAATTCCCTAGGTAGGCATACTTATTGCCAATTGTGTCTCTACACAACCTTCAAGCTATTTTGCCTCGATTTTGCACCCATCTAGCACTGCTACATCATGAGTGGTACTACTCGTTAAGTCTAACCCATCAATCTCGATGAGCAACGGGCCCGGTCATGAAATCCCCGTAACTGGTTATCGGTCGATTATACATGTCCCGACCAGTCCCCACCCTTGTCGAGTTTATTTAAAAACAAGAATCGAGAGATTTCACGTATTGTCCCTTTCTTCGCCTCGGGTGCCAGACTCTGGATCACCTTAATCGATAAGTAGACAACATACGCTATTCCCTATTGATGGAAGGCTTGGATTTATATAAATACTTCATTTTATTTTAACCCAATGTGACTTAATATTTAATTCAATAGGGGATTTGCTGGTTTGAAAGTTTAAGGCAAACTCTCTCGAGATCTCACCTCTTCAATTATGAATTATCTTATTTACGTTCTAATATTCTAGCGCGCATCACCATACAAGCCAAATAATAGAACCAATAAATAAATAAGACATAAATAAATAAACCTAGCATGCAGTTCTAACACAATATGTTTTCTATCGGGAGCCACCTATGTTTGGGCCATAATTGAGCCAATAATGTTGGCCCAATTGGTTTATCTAATGGGTTCTTAATGGGCCTAGGCTATTACATTAATAACCAAGCATATTTGGCCTTCATTCTCCACTGGGCATCCTTCTTCCATGTAATGGGCCTCCATCCTAAACTATTTAATGTAAAGCCCTAATCTATTACATTGGCACAAAAAGGCCCAAATATAGGCTCACAGGCCCAACAAAAATCCAAAGCAAAATAAACCAATCACATCTAAGGTCAAGGCTCGGCTCGATCGAAAACCACGTAAACAATTCACGTTGAGCAAAGAAACAAGCAAACACATTTACTAGTTTCCTATCTTACTTCAATTATTTTAAATGCTTTTAAAATATTTCTCTAGATTCTTACTTTAGTCTCTACTAATTATAGGTAATCTATATTCGGATAAACAAAACCATTTTCTGCATAAAAAACAGAATAAAAATTTTTAACTTTTGAAAATTGCAATTCGGCCCTCCAACTTTTGGAAATTGCGATTTGACCCCTGAAGTTTTGGAAATTACAATTAAACCCCAAATATAAAACTGGGCAGAGGACCGAAAATAAAAAATTTATTCCAGAAAAATTTTGAATTTGCAATTCGGCCCCTGCAGTTTTCGGTATTTACAAAACAGCCCCAAAACTTTCGGTATTTACAAAACAGCCCCAAATTCTAAAATTTCCAGAAAATAACAATCTGTCCAGAAAACATACAGTTCGAGAAATATCAATTTCAGCCCAGTTTTCCAAAAAATCACAAATCCTAAAAAACGGCCCTTTAATTTTCAAAAAAAATTCAAATTGGCCCAAAACATTTTTATGCAATTTTACCCAAAATCAGATCTACCCATAACAAGTAAGAATCAATAACACGAATATAACATGCAATACAATAAGGCAATCAAATTATATTCAGACCTTTTCGTAGGAGAGTAATGAACCTGGCTCTGATACCATTGTTAGGTTATTGGTAACGTCAGAACGTCAAAATCAGCGGAATTTTAGAAATTTTAAAACAACCCAAGCAGAATCTTTATTCATCTAGTCATACGAAAAGGATTTTTACACAAATAAACCAACAATAGGGGATTTATCGATTTTTACCTCACCACAGGAACGGTGGTGGTTTTTCTCCGGTCTTCTTTCAGATCTGCAGGACTTTTGGTTCGGAGAAGCACCCCATGTGTTGTGCCTGTAGCGGTGTCCACACCAACTGGATTGTAGCAACTCCTTTGAATCCACAGGCTCAGAACTAAGATCCAAAAGATATCAGACAGGAAGAAGGAAGAAGAAAATCGCATGACCCCTGTGCAATTGCACAGGGTTCGGCCGAACCCATCTCTGTAAGAGAGAGGGCGGCGCTTTTCAGATTTGGAGAGGGGGGGGGGGGGGGGGGGGGGCGGCTACATCTTGTATTAGGCCTAGGTTTTTGAGGTCTTGAGCTCCTTATATAGATAAGGAGTCTTGACCTAGATGTGATCTAATCCAAGTAGGAAATTTAAAGCCCATTTACTTATGGCCTTTATTTGTTTCCTAATGGACCTAGACCACCTTTTAATTAATTAAACTCTTTTAATTAATTCAGAACATTTAATTAATTAATCAAATTAATTAATTAATTCCTCTCTTATTAATTAGCACTTTAATTAGTTTTCTTCTTCAAGAATTAACACTTTAATTCTTCAGTTTTGATTTAACTCTTTAAATCAAACTTTCCTTATATGATTTGTTGCAGTCCAATTGTATTTTGTGTGACCCTCTAGGTTCACCATCAATTGGCCGCGGGCCCACGAATTTCGTGATTTAATTTGCGAGCTTATTAATTGCTCCGATTAATTGAAAACCTTCAATTAACCACTCAAGAATTAATCTTCTTATTAATTCATGAGTACCCACACCTCATGGTCGATGTCTAGCCACAAGCCCATGAGGCCCAACTTCAGGTGAATTGATCTCAGTGAACCTCACCTCTTATAAGTACCATGTACATACGGTCCTTCTATCGACTTAATTTTTCGATCGAGACCTAGGGTGTGTTAATTGATCGGCACCTCTAATTATCTCATTAACTATACTTTCTAATTCTGGATAATAATTCCAGTGTGACTGCTAAATTTGGAAACCCCTTTCCAAATCCGTCACCAACTGTGGCCGCAGGTTTCTCGGAATATATTATCTAAGAACTTATAGGAAATTCTCTCAACACACTACGTTGAGTCGGTAGATCCCATATTAGTGCTAACCATTCGCGTACACGATCCTACATACCCAAAGTAGTCGCACAATGATCAGGCTAAGTGATCGGCTCCTAAATCAAAGTACGTACTCACGTGCACCGAATTCGCCCTAGCACCTCAAGTCAAAGGACTAAATCGTACACTATTATAAGTCTTGAGAAACATCCCATCGCCGATGTGCGTCATGCGTTTCCACAATGGGTTTATCTGTTCGGGTCGTTCGATGCGTTCGATTCCCTATCGAACCACCTACTCATATGCACTAGCATCAAATGCCTTGCTCATGAAACGCAACAAATTCACTCCATGTGAATCATGCATACTTGTACAAGTCTTTGCGATTCCTTCGATACCCCGTCTCGTTCGGAATCTATGACTTGGAACATGTTTTAAGATCACGACCTTAGAGACTGTTTCATTATTGCACTCATACTAAAGTGAATCGTCCCATAGTCTATCGTGATCTAAGGATTTCATCTTATTGCTTAAGTTATTCGCGAGAGATGAAGTTGGCCATTGTTTGATTTACATACTATAAACAAACGAGCTTATTAACTCATTTATACTAGAGAAAGTTTACGATAGTCCTAATACAAGCTAAATATATTGGTTTGCAGGGCACTATTCTTTCAATCTCCCACTTGCCCTAAAGCCAATCATAAACGCTTCTAGGACCCATCTTTCAAAAATGTTCTTTGAACACTTTTCGTGACAAAGGCTTTGCTAGTGGATCCATTAGATTGTCTTCCGAGTCGACGTAGTCCATTATGTACGTCTACTCTACCAATGATTTCTCTAATCAAATGGTACCTTTTCTCTTATTGTGTTTAGATTTATGGTGAGATCTCGATTCCATTGCTTTAGCAATAGCTCCATTGTTATCACTGAAGATAACCATGAGCTTTGCAATGCTAGGCACTTCATCCAACTATTGGATGAAGTTTTTCATCCAAACACTTTATTTCGTTGCATCTGATGTTGCGATATATTTTGCTTCAGTGGTTGATTCAGCAACGGTGCTTTGCTTGGAACCTTTCCAATTTACCGCTACCTCATTGAGGCAAAATGTGTATCCAAAATTTGGATCTATATTCATCCACATCAGACTGGAAAACTTGAATCAGTAAATCCTTCGCGTTTCGATTCCCCACTACCACCGTACACCAAGAACAAATCCTTTGTTTTTCTCGAGAGCTTAAGGATATCTTTTACGGTGGTCCAGTGCTCTTCACCGGAGTTTGACTAGTAACTGCTCGTGACACTTAGAGCATGTTCTACGTCTGGTCTAGTACATAGTATAGCATACAATATGCTACCTTTTGTTGAAACATAAGGTATTTGAGACATTCTCCTTTTATCCTCATCCGATGTAGGGCATACCGATTTGGAAGGAGAGATAATGTGTCTCATTGGAATCAATCCTCTCTTGGATTCTTCCATACTGAATCTTTTCAGTATTGTTTCTATGTACTTAAATTTAGAGAGTCCCAACATCTTCTTCTATCTATCTCTATAGATACGTATCCCAATGCGTAAGATGCCTCTCCCAAATATTTCATGGAGAATTACATGGACATTGCTTTCGTCTGCGCTAACATTCCGATATCATCCCAGAAAAGCATAATGTCATCGACATATAAAATATGAGCTCTATAGAGCTCCCAATAATCCTCTTGTACACTCAAGGTTCATATTCGTTTTTGATGAAGTCAAATGCCTTGACTGTCTCATCAAACAAATGTGAATCTGAATGGATTCAGACATTGCTACTGGAGAAAAAGTTTCATCAAAGTCTGTTCCAGATCTTTGTGAATCACATTTCGCCACTAGTCGAGTCTTAGAGGTCAACACCTCTCCAATCATCCTAGCTTGAAGATCCACTTACAACTTACAGGGATAATTCCCTCGGGTGGATTGACCAAGGTCCATACCTTGTTGGAATGTATGGAATCCATTTTGGATTGCATGACCCCTTGTCATGCATGCATGTCTACATCCAATGTAGCTTCTTCGTATATGGTGAAACCATATCTTTCAACCTCCTCACGAACTTGATCAGATCTTCGTAGTATTGGTGTACTAGATGGTTCAGTAGTTTCTGGATTTGCTCCCACTGTTTGTGGGGATGGGTTCACTTCTTGGACCTCATCAAGTTCTACAAGAGTACCATTTCTATTCATGAGGAAGTCATCCTCTAAGAAATGGATATTCCTTGAAACAAACACCCTTTGTTCTTTAGGATTGTAGAACAGGTATCCAATGGATTTCTTATACCCCACAAATTTATACAAATTGGATCTACTAGCCAATTTATCTCCTTTCTACTTCCTAACTTAGGCAGGAGATCCCCATACTGAAAAGTAAAAGTATAGAGGTGTTTTGCCATATCATTCTTGGTAAGGCTTTGTAGGCACGGTTTTTGAAGGTACTATTTTTAGTATCTTCGGTGCAATCATAAGGGTCAACCCCTAGAATGCATAAGGAAGCTTAACAAAACTCATCATGGATCGAACCATGTCCAACAAGGTTCGATTCATTCTCTCTGACACTCCAATCAATTGAGCCGTCTTAGGAGGAGTTCGTTATATGAGAATCTCATTCTCAGTTAAATAATCGAGGAATTCTTAGCTTAAGTATTTGCCACCTCGATTTGATCGAATGGCCGTAATACTATGCCCTTGTTGATTCTCTACTTCGTTTCGAAATTCTTTGAACTTTTCAAAGGTTTCGGATTTGTATTTCATAAGATACACATATCACTAACGACTAAAGTCATTAGTAAAAATCACGAAGTTTGAGTAATCACCTCTCACACTAACGTTTAGTGGTCCACATTCATTTGCATGGATCAAATCCAAAGTTATTTTGGTACGCACCGGATGCCCAGCAAACGGTAGCTTTGTCATCTTTTGCCTCAGACAGGATTCGCAAGTTGATAGTTCATCTAAGGTCTTTATTTCAAGAAGCATCGATGACACCAGCTCTTGAATCCTTCCTATGGAAATGTGACCTAACCTTGCATCCCATATGTGCGGATTATTATCTTAGAATTAATTGAACTAACACATTAATTCAATCGTATTGAATTAGCTCATTAATTTAATAAACTTGCTTCCTTTCAATTAACTCTTTAATTGATTCATTTCCTTTTCAAGTAACTCTTTAATTGATTCATTTCCTTTTCAATCAACTCTTTAATTGAAATGTTGCTTAATTAATTAGACCTTCTAATCAATTAAACTTATCAGTGCCTTTCTTAGGTGCAGTGGGAAAATTCGACTTTTAGGCTACTTGCGTTCTTTGACTACCTTTATGGTCGCTTTTAGAAGAGAACAAATTCTTCTTCTTTTTACCCTTCTCTGACTTTGCAGTCCTTGAAGTGTAAACTATCATAACAGGTTCATCTTATTTGCCTTTTACCAATATTTTGGTTAATTCATGAAATGTGATCAACTTATCAAATAAGTTCAGAGTATTTCACGAATCGTTTGAATGAGCAGGGAGGAGAATTTAGGTGAAGGTCAATGTTAAGATCACTTGCAGGCCTACGTTTAATCGATCCAGTTTTCAACCAGATTGATAAAACAAGGAAAGTGAGCCTTGACATTAGTTCCTTCACTTATTCTCGAGTTTTAAAACAACTCCTTAGTGGTCTCGAATCAAAAGATTCGAAACTGCTCCTCAAAACAAGCTTTTGAGGTGGAGGTTTGTTTTAGAAGCTTGAGACATACTCCTACGTCGCTTCTATAGCTTTTTCAATCTTGATGCTTATTTGAGGAAACGATCATTGAAATTCCCTATAGGTGATTCCTTTCCCTTTTGAGACTCATCCTTATATGAGGAAACGATCATTAAAATTCCCATACCCTATAGGTGATTCGTTCTTCTTTTAGACTCATCTCAGAAGTGCATCATGCCTAGGCTAGTTATTAAGAACATGATTCCGACTTTCGAAATTGAGGACAATCCTCAAGTTTCTACGCCAGTCGATATTTTGATCCATTTATTTTATAAGTCGAGGATAAATAGTATAATGGATAATTATGATAGAAATAGTGTCCGGCAAGCCAACTGTATGGCTGTCATTTATTGTATTAAATAAAGGAACTATTCAATTTAGATTTATAAATACATTTTTATTATATGGTCATCTTTATCTTATGTAATAATTATCTACGCATAAGGATAGAAGTCCTTAGATCACAGGGCTATGGGATAACCCGTGGACTGATCTCCAAGGCCGTGATCTAGAACATATTCAAGAGTCGTCGAATCCAATCGAGATAGGACATCGTTGGATTCGGTTAGACTCTGACTAATGTGTATACTCCGATGAACTGGAGAACACTGGGGTCCACGAGCGTGACTGGGATAGTCGATACATATAAGTAGGTGACTTGCTGGGATGGCAAGTGCACTGAATACCCCAATCAGGAAATAACTCAACATGGAAGGGGGAGTCGCATATCGGGGTTGAAGTTATTCCAATTTACAATAATATACGAGGAATGATCCCTAATACTTGAGGTGATAGGGTTTATCTGGTGCGAGAACGTCTATACTTAGATGTGAGTTCCGACCGACTGGAGATTACCAGAAAGTCTCTGTGGATTCACGTTGGGTATAGAGGGACTCGTATGCAGGTTCATATCATCAACAAAGGATCCATTGACCCGACTTGATAGGTTGGGAATTTCTCCTATGGATTTCTGTGAGAAATTAATTCTGGTTGTTGGTCCTAAAAGTGGTCAATGATGTCTAGAGGGGGGGTGGGGGGTGAATAGACCTCTGAAAACTTTAAAAACTTTTTCTCTAACTTTTCAAATCAGCAGACTAAGCTGATCGAGATTTGTAAGACTACTAAGCTGATGTGCACAAAGCTCTATCAGCAGAGTTGACCACTCATCTGATTTTCACTCAGCTGATTTCAGATGTTAAATCAGAGTTTTAGAAACTAGTTGGCAGCGGATATTCAAAGTGTTTTTCACCAAGCTGTTCCTCTTTAAGTTTTCTC
Organism: Penstemon newberryi var. newberryi; assembly: GCA_030819805.1. Classification (NCBI taxonomy): domain Eukaryota; kingdom Viridiplantae; phylum Streptophyta; class Magnoliopsida; order Lamiales; family Plantaginaceae; genus Penstemon; species Penstemon newberryi. Next base: position 20,558,904 of record JAUALY010000005.1, on the reverse strand, counting down.
ACTCAAAAGATTTTATCCCCAGTTTTTACAACTCATTTTGAAATCATTTGGTTAAATCGTATGTTTGAGTTCTTTGATAAATATGCAAAGTATAACTGTAAATAATTCAAACACACATAATTTTTATAGTGGTTATATAGACAATCGTCTTTGAGTCCACTCTTCCAAGTCACGAAGATCTTGGGTTATACTATAAACACACAGTTTACAATATACTCTTCTTGCGCAATTCAACAAATGAAGAGCCACAAGTGCGCTGTAAGAAATCACACAGAAATCCTACACTCTGAAGCTAGATCACTCACTAAGATGGACCTACACTTCTCACGCTGTTTTCAGTACAAGTAATCACTCAGAAAACCTATACTAAGAAGCTATATCACTCACAAAGATGAATATACACTCCTTCTATTCTCAGTTGAAAGTCACTAAGACAGACAACGTATGATCTCTGTTCTTCAACAAGAAGCTTCGTCAACAAATGACTTCGCTCAAGATCAGACGACTCAACTGATGGATCTCGCTCTTAGGATATGATCTTGAATAATGCAAGTTCACTTAAGATCTTCAGTTTGTCTTCTATTTATACTCCTTGGATTTGAATTTTCTGCCCGTTGAAGGTTGACAGAAAGCTACAGTCCTCGAGTACTGGTCCTGACACGCGGAACGGCTCCCTGCAACTGTTGCACTGTACACTCTGCTGTACGGATGTTTGCTTTATGTCAGTCGCATTTAATGCACTCAGCTCTTAGGTCGTTGCGTTGATAAGCTTACTTGACCGTCTTCAATCTGCTGGTGGAAATACTCAACTGATGATCACTTTGCTGATCACTCGGCTGATGGCTTCTCGGCTGATTCAAGAATGAACACATCTATCTTGACTCGGCTGATAACACCCATATGTTATCCCACTTTGCTGATTCGGTCACATAGCTTTCAGACCATGAGATAGGTTTCACTAAGCTGTTTAGTTCTTAGTTGATGACTTCCAGATTACCTTTTTTGTCATCTTCAAAACCTTCTCCAATATTAACCAACAATTTTCCCCTTTTTGATGATGACAAAACTTTCAACTAAGAACCAATCTTAAGTCTTCAGATTTAGTTTTCATGCTTTGAGATGGAAATTCTTTTGGTCCGATACAACTTTTGAAAAAGTACCACTTGCATGAGATGGTTCTTTTTCCCTTTCTGATCTTCTGCTTAAAGGGTTCTTAGTTGCATCCATCTTCCCCCTTTTTGTCATCAACACCAAAACTTTAGTTGCATATTTTCTTCTCCATTTTATCCTTCCCCCTTTTTAGGATTTGTGATAACTTCTTTTCCATAAGATTGCAAACTAGTATGCTGAAGATAGGTAGGTAAGCACTTGGCTGATCGAGGTAGTCTTCGTTGCTGTTTATCACTCCAGCTAGAAAATTTCCTCTTAACTTCAAGAATTTTTTTACCACTTGATACCACTTGTGGTCTGATTCCACTTGTAGTCTGAAGCTACTTGTAGTCTGATACTACTTGTATGGATACAAATCAGATTAGTTAGCTGATATCACTTGTTGATGTGATAGCACTTGCTGATACCACTTGGTGTAGTACATTCTTGAAAATCACTTGGCTGTTGAGTTCCAGTCAGCTGATAAGAAGCAGTCTTCTGATAGCTTCATTTCGACTTATTGACAACTTCATCTTTTATTTTAGGAGTACCGCTAGTCGTACACGTTCCCCCTAAGTTCAAGAATTCGTGGTCAAGTAGTCTGATGAGAGTTTCTCTTCAGAGACACTCAGCTGTTGAATTCCAGTAAGCTGTTCTGGGTTAGTCTTCTGATAAGTTCCCCCTCAACTTATGAATCCAAAATCAACAAACCAATTTATGTTGTCACATGGTTGACTGATACCACTTGAATAGTTGGTGATACCACTTGTTGGACTTGGCGAAATTTGCAAGGCAGTCAACTCATCTTTGTCATCTCACATGTGTTTCACCTGCAAAACAGGTGACTGTTTTTGGTATCCCTTGTTTATTGGGTCCAGCATGGTTAGTGTAACCTTTAACATGTGATGATCTAGTGACATATATTTTATCATGATAATACCACTTGTTGTTTTTCAACATTTGTTGGTCATGATTAAAACATAGCTCATAAGCAAGGTAAGATGCATGAAATATGTGATAAGCATGCATATTGAAATGAGGATGGCAATCAGCACAGTGAACATGATCAGCATGATAATATGAATAGGCATAAAGCATGTTGAAATAACAATTATCATAATGTGATTCAAATTCTTGCCAAATAATTCATTTTAACCTCAATTTCTTACCTGAGTTATTTAATAACTCTCCTTAGATTCAACAGACTTGATACCACTTTAATTTTACTCCTATCAGCAGCCTATTTCAGCTTACTCGCTGATGAGTTTTAGTAGTCTGATTTGTCTTAGGTAGCTTACTAGGTTTTCTAACCTATTGAGCATCAGTAGACTTGTTCTCTTAAGCCTCTGATTTTCTTTTTAGAGAATGATGCAATTACTTCTTTCAGGTTTATTTATATTTTCAAAACAAATTGCATACTCAGCTTTTAGAGTTTCATTCTCATGCTCAAGCTTTTTGGTAGTCAGCTGATTCTTGAGGTTTTTCAACCTGAAGTTTCAGTTATCTGATTTGCTCTTTTCAGCAGAGTCATCTCTTCATTAAGCTTGGCAAGTGCACAAACAATATTTGAATTTGAAATTCAGCATTTATTCAATCGATTCAAATAGTGCATTTCATTTATAGGTAGAAGTTACCTCAATTTTCAGAATCATCAGATCCTATGGCAGTTAAGCATAAGGTTTCAGGTACTTCTTCAAATTCTTTATCAGACGACTTGCGGTCTAAATAAGATGTGCGGGAGTTTATTAGCTTTGCTGCATCAGCTAACTTTGATTTGCTCTTACTAAGCTTACGCTCCTTTTTAGCATGCTTTTCCTTTTCAGCAAACTTCCCAGATGATGAGGTTGGATGGTCTTTGATCAAGAGCCCATTCTCCTCTTCATGGTAGTCTATAAGTTTTGCTTTGTAGGAATCCCTTTTTTCCTGAAAATGATCAGAAGAAGATGAAGTAGCATTTTTATATTTTAATTTCATTTTCTTCTTGTAGAACTTCTTGAAATCATTTAGCAGCAGGGTAACATCATCAGCAGTGTATCCTTTTTCTGAACTCAGCACAGTCTTCTGTTTTGACTTGTCTGCTGATTTTCTTGATTTGTCTGACGCCATTAGAGCAGCAGTAGGGTCTGAACTGGTTGACACTTCTAATCCCAATCTTGGCATATGATACTCATACGCTTTGAGAGATGAGAACAGTTCGGAAAGGGAAATCTTCTCTAAATCCCTTGATTCTTCCATGGCTGCCACCTTCATGTTGAATTTAGGTGGCAAGGCCTTGAGAACCTTTGTTGTGATCTCCTTGTTCGAAAATTCTTTACCAAATCTTAGAACTTCATTCAGGGCTTTGGTAAATCTGGTATCCATCTGATCAATCGTTTCACCAGACTTCATTTTGAAATTTTCAAACTCCTCAAGAGCCACACTGAGCTTGTGTTCTTTGATAGCGTTGTTTCCTTCGCTTAGCTCGCAGACTTTATCCCACATCTCTTTGGCAGTTTTGAGATGCTTGATCTTTTGGAAATTGTCTTCGTCTACAGCTCTGAACATGATGAACTTCGCCTTTTTATCAAGGTTTACCAACTTGTTTTCTTTAGGTGTCAGCTCATCCAGCTCTTTGTCAACTATCTGATTTGGTTGACCAGCAACCGTCACAATCTTCTGGAATCTGAATGGTCCTTTTGTAATACATGTGAACATGTCATCATTATAAGTAGCAAGAAAGATTTCCATTCTGATTTTCCAGTTTTCAAAGCTCATAAGACCAATGTGAGGAACATGGTTTATGACATCCATTTTTCAAAGAGTTTAGATTTTTCAAAATATGCTCTCTTTTTGAAAAATTTGAAAAACACACTTTGGATCAAGCTCGTTGATCAGGCAGCTGATTCAAGATAAACCACCTACCCTGATGCTACTTGATGGTATCAGGTAAATTACCAGAGCAACCTGCTCTGATACCACTTGTTGGTCCTAAAAGTGGTCAACGAGGTCTAGAGGGGGGTGGGGGGTGAATAGACCTCTGAAAACTTTAAAAACTTTTTCTCTAACTTTTCAAATCAGCAGACTAAGCTGATCGAGATTTGTAAGACTACTAAGCTGATGTGCACAAAGCTCTATCAGCAGAGTTGACCACTCATCTGATTTTCACTCAGCTGATTTCAGATGTCAAATCAGAGTTTAAGAAACTAGTTGGAAGCGGATATTCAAAGTGTTTTTCACCAAGCTGTTCCTCTTTAAGTTTTCTCACTCAAAAGATTTTTGTCCCCAGTTTTTACAACTCATTTTAAAATCTTTTGGTTAGATCGTATGTTTGAGTTCTTTGATAAATATGCAAAGTATAACTGTAAATAATTCAAACACACATAATTTTTATAGTGGTTATATAGACAATCGTCTTTTAGTCCACTCTTCCAAGTCACGAAGATCTTGGGTTATACTATAAACACACAGTTTACAATATACTCTTCTTGCGCAATTCAACAAATGAAGAGCCACAAGTGCGCTGTAAGAAATCACACAGAAATCCTACACTCTGAAGCTAGATCACTCACTAAGATGGACCTACACTTCTCACGCTGTTTTCAGTACAAGTAATCACTCAGAAAACCTATACTAAGAAGCTATATCACTCACAAAGATGAATATACACTCCTTCTATTCTCAGTTGAAAGTCACTAAGACAGACAACGTATGATCTCTGTTCTTCAACAAGAAGCTTCGTCAACAAATGACTTCGCTCAAGATCAGACGACTCAACTGATGGATCTCGCTCTTAGGATATGATCTTGAATAATGCAAGCTCACTTAAGATCTTCAGTTTGTCTTCTATTTATACTCCTCGGATTTGAATTTTCTGCCTGTTGAAGGTTGACAAAAAGCTACAGTCCTCTAGTACTGGTCCTGACACGCGGAACGCCTCCCTGCAACTGTTGCACTGTACACTCTGCTGTACGGATGTTTGCTTTATGTCAGTCGGATTTAATGCACTCAGCTCTTAGCTCGTTGCGTTGATAAGCTTACTTGACCGTCTTCACTCTGCTGGTGGAAATACTCTGTTGATGATCACTTTGCTGATCACTCGGCTGATGGCTTCTCGGCTGATTCAAGAATGAACACATCTATCTTGACTCGGCTAATAACACCCATCTGTTATCCCACTTTGCTGATTCGGTCACATAGCTTTCAGACCATGAGATAGGTTTCACTAAGCTGTTTAGTTCTTAGTTGATGACTTCCAGATTACCCTTTTTGTCATCTTCAAAACCTTCTCCAATATTAACCAACACTTTTATGAAAGTAGCTCATAAAGATTAAGTCAAAGAGAATTATTTCGAGATCAGAATGCATAAAGTCAAGACGAATGAAAAGGGAACCGATGAAAAATCCATGCCCTTAAGTTTTGACTGGGAGATCGATCGATGGAGAGATTATGTCGTACATGGTAATTGTAAATGATTAAAAGGTTCACTGAATTAATTCACCAGTGATTGGGCTCCATGGGCTTGTGGCCAGACATCGACCGTGGAGTGTGGGATAATTCCCAAATTGGCAGGGGTGCTAATTTTGGAATGATCAGTCGACAGAGTGTTCTATTGATTTAGAGTATTTAATACTCGAGTAATTAAATAAATATTTAATTATAACCCACGGCCAATTATGTGGTGAACCTACGGGGGCATACACAATACACATGAAGCGAAAGCTAGGAAATGGAGAATGACTGGGTCGACTGGGTCGACCCAATTGGAGCAAGTAAAATCCAATTGGAGTTGGATCGAAATTATAAGTTAAATTGAAATTTAATTTGTAAGTTAATTAATTAAATTAGATTTAATTAATTTCGGGAATATTTAATTAAATAGGCTTGGAGCCTAATTTAATTAAATGAGAGAGTAATTAATTAATTGGGCCATTTTAATTGAGAAATTAAATAAAGCCCCAATTAATTAAATTAGGAATGGGCCATGTATTAATTAGAAGACTTAGTCTTCCAATTAAAAGGGTCATGACCCATGTAGGAGAGTTAGAAGACTTAGAGTCCTAGTCCTAGGAGGATTAGGATGATGAGATACTTATATATAGGAGACTATATGTCATATCTCATACACACACAACTCAAGAAGCAAGAAAAATCTAAGTCTAGCAAAAACACTCTCTCCCTCTCTCTCCAAATCGGCCGAACCACTTCTTCATTAGAAGTGATTTTCGTTTTTCTATTTTTGCTCCCATATTGTTCTCTAACCGTAGATCTTGATAAATCCTATGTTCTAGCCGATTAGGATTTATTAAATTTCGTGATATTGTGGTGTATCAACCCGTAGAGGCGCAACACGTGGGGCGCAACAACAAGCTTGGGATCGAGCCAACCGAAGGGAGAAACGCAACGACTTTGCTAACGGCAGGAATTTGCAAGGAGACAGGTATAACTTGGAACTAAGTTATTATCGTCGTTTTAATATTCATATATATACATCCAGTTTAGTATCCTGGCAAGATTCCGTAAGAGGTCCTTAAAAATTACTAAATTCCGCTGCCTGTAGGGCTATTTATCTTACCGAATCCCAACAGTGGTATCAGAGCCAACTCTGGCTTTGTATATATATGAATTTGCAAATTCTGTGTTTTAAATCATATGTTTGATTTATATGTGGCTAGTTCTTTTACTATGCATGTTTTAGAACGTAGATCTGTTTAACTTGGAGTTAAAAGAAAATTTTGATTCAAATTTTTATCATGTTAATTTTTAATTTTGGATTAAGATTTAATTAAAATTGGATCAGTTTTTAATTAAATCAAAAGTAATCAAGAAAAAAAAATTATAGATCAACCGCGGTGGCACGCGGGGCAACACGCGGCAGCGCGTGAACAGCGCGCTGCCTGCGCGACCAGCTCACGACAGCTGCCTACAGGCAGACTGCCGCGCGCTGGCAGGCACAGCAGCAAGCTGCCACGCTCTGCCACGAGCAGCGGCGGCTGCCCCGGACAGCCCACGCGCGGACTTAATGGCCGCGTGTGTGTTGGCCACGTGGTAGCCTTCGATTGGTCACTTAGTGGCTGAATTATGGTTGGTCTCTAATTTGCCTATTTTGGAAAGTTTAAAAATCTTGGAGATTTGTGGGATTAGGAAACTTGGAGTTTTGGATAAGGTAGGAATCTTGGAAGATTAGGGAACTACCTTAGTTATCTAATCTAGTCAAAATAGGATTATCTTGAGAATCTTAGAGATTTTGAAAAATTGGGAAACTTAGAGTTTTGGATAAGATAGGAATCTTTGAAGATTTGTAACTATCTTCATTAACCAACTTAATCAAGATAAGAATTGTAGATTACTTATAACTCAAGTAAGAGTTAATTAATCTTAGAGATTAATTGTTAATTCAAAATTAATTAACTTGGATAATTTTTGTGAATTAAAATTAAAGGAGCCGATAAATTTACATTTTTGCCCTTATGTGAATTTATGCATGTTCTTGAGTGAATATGTGGATTGATCGATTTCTGCCCCTAAGCCCTGTGTAGTTTTTGGTTTATTTTTATGGGTTGTAATTAAATGGGCTCGATTGGTTCCCCTTGCTTGCGCAATTGAAATGTAACAGAATAGGGCCATTTTAAGTTAGACTTAGTTTAGGCTTGGAGCCGAGAAGACCTCATGAAGACTTGAAGATCCACATGGAGGCCCATTACCTTGGAGGACATGGAGGCCCAATTCAATACATGGAGGCCCAATCAAGAAGGACATTACAAGGTGGCCCATGCATGTATGGGTTTGATAAATGTAATAGATTAGGACATTTAATTTCCACCATAGACTGACCAATTGATCAATCGCTTGGCTCGTGATGGATCGCATAGGATGGGCAATCGATCAATCATATCCTGTTTTGCTATGTGATGTATGTTTACTTTTTATTCTTTGATGTATGTCATGCATGCTTAGAATAGATAACGTAAACAAGATAAAGCATAATCTGATGAGACCTCGCACAAGAATATTTGATAAAACCTCCAATTGAACTTTAAAACTCAATTATAATAATAAATTGAATAACGGGCGCATATGAATGGTGTCTATGGTCCGAGCCTATCCAATTACTAGGCCTTAGGCATATTGTACAAATATATCTCGATGTCTCACGAGTCGTGGGTCGAGCTATAGGAAGATAATATGTATATTGCCTCGATGCACAGTTTAGTGCCAAGGGAGAGGATAGCAAGGTTCTAGGCGCTGTCTCACGAGTCGTGGGGCGTCTAGGATTGAACTATTTCTCTCCACGAGTATTGGACATGATTTAACGCTTGTAAGTATGGATGTCTCACGAGTCGTGGGTCCATAACGAAAAACGAGGCTAAATGAACTCAAGGGTTAGCTGCGATGGTTAACCGACGACGATGTCGACCACCAAGTGGATCAAATAGTATGGCCAACGAGTCGTGGGTACTAGGAGATTGCATTTGGGCCTTGAGCCCGCTAGGATATTTTATATTCCCGAAACTTATGTGGGGGCATAAGATTTTGATTAAAATAGTGGGAGTAATTTACAAATAAAAACCATGTTTGTAAATTGTGCATTTAAAATTAATCATTCGCGTATTTATTTCTTCTATCTCTTTTTATAGATATGATGTCTAAAGAGCTTAGAGCACTTAGATATTTGTCCATCTCATCGCTTGAACGTAACATTTTAACTGGACCAAACCTGCACTTCTGGTCGCACCACTTGATTGGACATTTTGATGCTGAAAACATTTGATACGTTTTGTTTGTACCTCCACCCGTTGATATTTCACATGATGTTCCCGATGAGCTTCGAAAAAGCATCACCAAATGGAAATTGGATGATAGCTTAGCTCGTGATTACATGTTGGAATATATGTCACTTGATCTGCGGTTACAACATGAGCATATGGTATCCGCGAAAGAGATTCTCTCGAATCTCAAATTCCTTTATGGGATTAGAGATGGTCGTCGCAGATTCGCGATAACGAGAGAACTCTTGCAAGCAAGAAAGAGAAATGAAACTCCTGTCGGAATCCACGTACACAAAATGATTCGACTTCTGTCTGAACTCGATGATATGGGTGTCGTGATGGACAATGATTTTCGTGTGGATATAATCCTGCAATCTCTTCCAAGATCATATGACAGTTTCATCGCGGACTTGAATCTCCAAAGGCGAGAGATCACTATGCACGTCCTGCGACAAATGCTCGAGGAACATGAAGCTTCTTTTGGAAAGAAAGCAGGGGTTGGCGAAAAGACTGGGCGGCGATCAAAGTCAAAACAAATGGAAACCAGAGCTCCTTACCGCACGAGGTCAAGGGAGAGGATCAAGGTAGAGTTCTTGGAGAGCTGGAAAGGTATATTCCTTGTTGAAGTTAATTTGTCAACTAACTGTGCATCTTGGGTGTTAGACACTGCTTGTGGTTCTCATCTTTGTAATGATTTACAAGGTGATGGGAGCAACAAGGCTACTTAGGCCTGGGGATTGGATCTTGCGATTTGGCAATGGAGCTAGAGCTGCTGCCGAGGCCATAGGCGAAGTGGAGTTAGATTTAGGTGGTAATAAGTTAGTCCTTAGGAACGTTCTTTATGTACCTGGTTTAGTGAAAAACATTATTTCTATTCCTGTTTTGGATAATGAAGGTTTTAATTTTGCTATCAATAAAGGTTCCTTTTCATTATTCATGAATGATCATTTGTTTTTCACTGGTACATTGAAAGATGGACTATACACCATAGAACCACCTAAGTTAGTTATGCACGTACAACAAAACAAAAGAAAACGAGAAAATGAAATATCTGCCCAATTATGGCACGCTCGACTTGGACATATATCCAAGTCAAGGATTCAAAAGTTAGCATCATCTGGCGCGCTTGAAATCAAGCACATTGATGAAATGCCAACATGTGAACCATGTCTTAAGGGTAAAATGGCTAAACTGTCATTTAAAGGAAACCCTGAGCGAACCAAACAAACATTGGACTTGATACATACTGACGTATGTGGACCACTAAGAAAAAGTGCCCGAGGTGGCTACGATTACTTCATTACCTTCACTGATGACTATAGTCGTTATGGGTATGTGTTCTTGCTGAAACACAAGTCTGAAGCCTTTGAGCGATTCAAAGAATTCAAGATGGAAGTAGAAAATCAACTTGGTCATACGATAAAGGCTCTTCGTTCTGACCGAGGTGGAGAATTTCTTAGTAACGAATTTCTGAATTATCTTGTAGAGCATGGGATACTATCGCAGTGGACTCCTCCTGCTACACCCCAACTGAATGGAGTAGCAGAGAGAAGGAATCAAACCTTGATGGACATGGTTCGATCCATGATGAGTGCCACTGACCTTCCTCTTTCATTTTGGGGACATGCCCTCCTCACGGCAACAAAGATACTAAATATGGTACCTTCTAAATCCGTACAAAAGACACCATACGAATTATGGTTTGGCAAGGCACCCTCATACGCATTCATGCGCATATGGGGATCTCCCGCTTACGTCAAGAAGCTAGTGGGAGATAAATTGGAAACAAAATCCACTTTGTGCAAATTCGTGGGGTATCCAGAAAACTCGATAGGATACGAGTTCTATGATCCTACGAGACAGACTACGTGTGTCTCAAGGAACGCGCACTTCTTGGAGAAGGATTTCTTGTTGGACAAGAAGGAACACAACATAGAACTGGATGAGGTCACTGAAGCTGAGAAGGCCGACGAGGTCGATCAAGCCGACCCACCACCACAGGCAGTGGGAGAACAAGAGCATGAAAGTGCACCAGTAAGTACACCATTACTTCGTAGGTCAGAAAGACAATGTAGAGAACCCGAGAGGTACTACGGTCTGCTGCACGAGACTGGACAGTCTCTAACCGACCCAAGGACTTACTATGAAGCTATGTTGGACATAGATTCGGGAAAGTGGCCCGAAGCCATGTAATCCCAATTGGACTCCATGCACTCAAACAAGGTCTAAACCTTGGTAGATCCACCAGTGGGAGTGACTCCCGTGGGTTGCAAGTGGATCTATAAGCGGAAGCTAGGAGTGAACGGAGAGGTGATAACCTACAAGGCGCGACTAGTGGCAAAAGGATACACTCAAAGACCAAGCATTAACTTTGAGGAAACCTTCTCGCCCGTCGCAATGCCTAAATCCATTCGAATCTTGCTGGCCATAGCTGCGTGTTATAACTACGAGATATGGCAGATGGATGTAAAGACCGCCTTCCTCAATGGAGACATTGATAAGGAGATCTACATGGAGCAACCAAAAGGATATGCATCCAAAGGAGATGAGCACAAGGTGTGCAAACTCCAGAGATCCATTTATGGACTGAAGCAAGCTTCCCGAAGTTGGAACATCCGTTTCGATGAAACAATCCAAACATTTGGATTCATCAAAAACGTGTTCGAACCTTGCGTGTACAAGAAGATCAGTGGTAGTACAATTGAATTTTTGGTGCTTTACGTTGATGACACCCTTCTCATTGGAAACAATGTAAAGGTGTTATCCGAAACGAAAGCATTGTTGTCTACACAATTCTCAATGAAGGATTTGGGAGAAGCATCCTTTGTACTAGGTATGAGGATCTACCGAGATAGATCAAAAGGACTGTTGGGCCTCTCCCAATCGCAGTACATAGATAAAATACTGAAGAGATTCCATATGGAAGAATCCAAGAGAGGATTACTTCCAATGAGACATGGAATTGCACTCTCTAAGTCTATGGCCCCAAAGACGCCTGAACAGATAAGCAATATGTCTCAAATACCATATGCCTCCGCTATTGGAAGCATAATGTATGGTATGCTATGTACTAGACCAGACGTGGCGTACGTATTATGCGTTACGAGTCGCTATCAGTCTGATCCAGGAGAGCAGCACTGGATAGCCGTAAAGGCAATTCTGAAGTACCTGAGAAGGACTAAGGAATTGTTCTTGGTATACGGTGGAGGAGAATTGAAATTGGAAGGCTTTACGGATTCGAGCTTCCAATGCGATGTAGACGACTTCAAGTCAATATCTGGATACGTATTCTGCCTCAATGGTGGTGCGGTAAGTTGGAAAAGCTCCAAGCAAGATACTACCGTAGATTCAACCACCGAAGCAGAATACATTGCAGCGTGTGAAGCCGCAAAGGAAGGTGTTTGGATGAAAAACTTCATCCAAGAATTGGATGTGATACCTAGCATTGCTGAGCCCATTACTATCTTCTGTGATAATAATTGAGCAATAGCGCAAGCAAAGGAGCCGAGATCTCATCAGAAATCCAAGCACGTACTCAGACGATACCATTTGATAAGGGATATCATTGGTAGAGGAGACATAAAGATGGAACGTGTCGACTCGGAAGATAATACCGCGGACCCGCTGACGAAGCCACTGCCTCAAAAGGCATACGAGAAACATCTGCTAAAGATGGGACTCAAGAACATAGAAAGTTGGCTTTAGGACAAGTGGGAGATTGATAGAAATAGTGTCCGGCAAGCCAATTGTATGGCTGTCATTTATTGTATTAAATAAATGAACTATTCAATTTAGATTAATAAATGCATTTTTATTATATGGTCATCTTTATCTCATGTAATAATTATCTACGCATAAGGATAGAAGTCCTTAGATCACAGGGCTATGGGACAACCCGTGGACTAATCTACAAGGCCGTGATCTAGAACATATTCAAGAGTCGTAGAATCCAATCGAGATAGGACATCGTTGGATTCTGTTAGACTCTCACTAATGTGTATACTCCAATGAACTGGAGAACACTGGGGTCCACGAGCGTGACTGGGATAGTTGATACACATAAGTGGGTGACTTGCTGGGATGGCAACTGCACTGAATACCCCAATTAGGAAATAACTCACCATAGAAGCGGTAGTCGCATATCGGGGTTGAAGTTATTCCAATTTACAATAGTATACGAGGAATGATCCCTAATACTTGAGGTGATAGGGTTTATCTGGTGCGAGAACGTCTATACTTAGATGTGAGTTCCGACCGACTGGAGATTACCAGAAAGTCTCTGTGGATTCACGTTGGGTATAGAGAGACTCGTATGCAGGTTCATATCATCAACAAAGGATCCATTGACCCGACTTGATAGGTTGGGAATTTCTCCTATGGATTTCTGTGAGAAATTAATTCTGGTAAAATCCTTGGCCAAGGTATCTGACGACTTTATGAAAGTAGCTCATAAAGATTAAGTCAAAGAGAATTATTTCGAGATCAAAATGCATAAAGTCAAGACGAATAAAAGGGAACCGATGAAAAATCCATGCCCTTAAGTTTTGACTGGGAGATCGATCGATGGAGAGATTATGTCGTATATGGTAATTGTAAATGATTAAAAGGTTCACTGAATTAATTCACCAGTGATTGGGCTCCATGGGCTTGTGGCCAGACATCGACCGTGGAGTGTGGGAGAATTCCCAAATTGGCAGGGGTGCTAATTTTGGAATGATCAGTCGACAGAGTGTTCGATTGATTTAGAGTATTTAATACTTGAGTAATTAAATAAATATTTAATTATAACCCACGGCCAATTATGTGGTGAACCTACGGGGGCATACACAATACACATGAAGCGAAAGCGAGGAAATGGAGAACGACTGGGTCGACCGGGTCGACCCAATTGGAGCAAGAAAAATCCAATTGGAGTTGGATCGAAATTATAAGTTAAATTGAAATAAATGAGAGAGTAATTAATTAATTGGGCCATTTAATTGAGAAATTAAATAAAGCCCCAATTAATTAAATTAGGAATGGGCCATGTATTAATTAGAAGACTTAGTCTTCCAATTAAAAAGGCCATGGCCCATGTAGGAGAGTTAGAAGACTTAGAGTCCTAGTCCTAGGAGGATTAGGATGATGAGATACTTATATATAGGAGACTATATGTTCTAGCCGATTAGGATTTATTAAATTTCGTGATATTGTGGTGTATCAACCCGTAGAGGCGCAACACGTGGGGAGCTCCAACAGGCTTGGGATCGAGCCAACCGACGGGAGAAACGCAACGACTTTGCTAACGGCAGGACTTTGCAAGGAGACAGGTATAACTTGGAACTAAGTTATTATCGTTGTTTTAATATTCATATATATACATCCAGTTTAGTATCTTGGCAAGATTCCGTAAGAGGTCCTTAAAAATTATTAAATTCCGCTGCCTGTAGGGCTGTTTATCTTACCGAATCCCAACAAATTATAGATATCTCAATATCTATTTTAAAGAGAAGACAAATATATAGTGGACTAGTTAATGAGTAATACTTATAATCGACGAAGGTTGGACTTTCTATCGTAAAATTTCTCCTACTATTTTATCGAAACAATTACCCCTTCAATTGTTCGGGAAATCCTATTTCCTAGTAGGTCTTGACGTCCCAGCGGACATTAATTGTACCCACGACTCGTGGCCATACAACTAATTCCCTAGGTAGGCATACTTATTGCCAATTGTGTCTCTACACAACCTTCAAGCTATTTTGCCTCGATTTTGCACCCATCTAGCACTGCTACATCATGAGTGGTACTACTCGTTAAGTCTAACACATCAATCTCGATGAGAAACGGGCCCGGTCATGAAATCCCCGTAACTGGTTATCGGTCGATTATACATGTCCCGACCTGTCCCCACACTTGTCGAGTTTATTTAAAAACAAGAATCGAGAGATTTCACGTATTGTCCCTTTCTTCGCCTCGGGTGCCAGACTCTGGATCACCTTAATCGATAAGTAGACAACATACGCTATTCCCTATTGATGGAAGGCTCGGATTTATATAAATACTTCATTTTATTTTAACCCAATGTGACTTAATATTTAATTCAAGAGGGGATTTGCTGGTTTGAAAGTTTAAGGCAAACTCTCTCGAGATCTCACCGCTTCAATTATGAATTATCTTATTTACGTTCTAATATTCTAGCGCGCATCACCATACAAGCCAAATAATAAAACCAATAAATAAATATGACATAAATAAATAAACCTAGCATGCATTTCTAACACAATATGCTTTCTATCGGGAGCCACCTATGTTTGCGCCATATTGAGCCAATAATGTTGGCCCAATTGGTCTATCTAATAGGTTCTTAATGGGCCTAGGCTATTACATTAATAACCAAGCATATTTGGCCTTCATTTTCCACTGGGCATCCTTCTTGCATGTAATGGGCCTCCATCGTAAACTATTTAATGTAAAGCCCTAATCTATTACATTGGCACAAAAAGGCCCAAATAAAGGCTCACAGGCCCAACAAAAATCCAAAGCAAAATAAACCAATCACATCTAAGGTCAAGGCTCGGCTCGATCGAAAACCACGTAAACAATTCACGTTGAGCAAAGAAACAAGCAAACACATTTACTAGTTTCCTATCTTACTTCAATTATTTTAAATGCTTTTAAAATATTTCTCTAGATTCTTACTTTAGTCTCTACTAATTATAGGTAATCTATATTCGAATAAACAAAACCATTTTATGCATAAAAAACAGAATAAAAATTTTCAACTTTTGAAAATTGCAATTCGGCCCTCCAACTTTTGGAAATTGCGATTTGAACCCTGAAGTTTTGGAAATTACAATTAAACCCCAAATATAAAACTGGGCAGAGGACCGAAAATAAAAAATTTATTCCAGAAAAATTTCGAATTTGCAATTCGGCCCCTGCAGTTTTCGGTATTTGCAAAACATCCCCAAAACTTTCGGTATTTACAAAACAGCCCCAAATTCTAAAATTTCCAGAAAATAACAATCTGTCAAGAAAACATACAGTTCGAGAAATATCAATTTCAGTCCAGTTTTCCAAAAAATCGCTAATAGCAAAAACGGCCCTTTAATTTTCAAAAAAAAATTCAAAACTGGCCCAAAACGTTTTTATGCAATTTTACCCAAAATCAGTTCTACCCATAACAAGTAAGAATCAATAACACGAATATAACTTGCAATACAATAAGGCAATAAAATTATATTCAGACTTTTTCGTATGAGAGTAATGAACCTGGCTCTGATACCACTGTTGGGTTATTGGTAACGTCAGAACGTCAAAAGCAGCGGAATTTTAAAATTTTTAAAACAACCCAAGCAGAATCTTTATTCATCTAGTCATACGAAAAGGATTTTTACACAAATAAACCAACAATAGGGGATTTATCGATTTTTACCTCACCACAGGAACGGTGGTGGTTTTTCTCCGGTCTTCTTTCAGATCTGCAGGACTTTTGGTTCGGAGAAGCACCCCATGTGTTGTGCCTCTAGAGGTGTCCACACCAACTGGATAGTAGCAACTCCTTTGAATCCACAGGCTCAGAACTAAGATCCAAAAGATATCAGACAGGAAGAAGGAAGAAGAAAATCGCATGAACCTTGTGCAATTGCACAGGGTTCGGCCGAACCCATCTCTGTAAGAGGGCGGCGCTTTTCAGATTTGGAGAGAGGGGGTCGGCTACATCTTGTATTAGGTTTTTGAGGTCTTGAGCTTCTTATATAGATAAGGAGTCTTGACCTAGATGTGATCTAATCCAAGTAGGAAACTTAAAGCCCATTTACTTATGGCCTTTATTTGTTTCCTAATGGACCTAGACCACCTTTTAATTAATTAAACTCTTTTAATTAATTCAGAACATTTAATTAATTAATCAAATTAATTAATTAATTCCTCTCTTATTAATGTTAACTTTAATTAGTTTTCTTCTTCAACAATTAACACTTTAATTCTTCAGTTTTGATTTAACTCTTTAAATCAACCTTTCCTCATATTATTTGTTGCAGTCCAATTGTATTGTGTGTGACCCTCTAGGTTCACCATCAATTTTCGTGATTTAATTTGCGAGCTTATTAATTGCTCCGATTAATTGAACACCTTCAATTAACCACTCAAGAATTAATCTTCTTATTAATTCATGAGTACCCACACCTCATAGTCGATGTCTAGCCACAAGCCCATGAGGCCCAACTTCAGGTGAATTGATCTCAGTGAACCTCACCTCTTATAAGTACCATGTACATACGGTCCTTCTATCGACTTAATTTTCCGATCGAGACCTAGGGTGTGTTAATTGATCGGCACCTCTAATTATCTCAATAACTATACTTTCTAATTCTGGATAATAATTCTAGTGTGACTGCTAAATTTGGAAACCCCTTTCCAAATCCGTCACCAACTGTGGCCGCAGGTTTCTCGGAATATATTATCTAAGAACTTATAGGAAATTCTCTCAACACACTACATTGTGTCGGTAGATCCCATATTAGTGCTAACCATTCGGGTACACGATCCTACGTACCCATAGTAGTCGCACAATGATCAGGCTAAGTGATCGGCTCCTAGATCAAAGTACGTACTCACGTGCACCGAATTCGCCCTAGCACCTCAAGTCAAAGGACTAAATCGTACACTATTATAAATCTTGAGAAACATCCCATCGCCGATGTGCGTCATGCGCTTCCACAATGGGTTTCTCTGTTCGGGTCGTTCGATCCCCTATCGAACCACCTACTCATATGCACTGGCATCAAATGCCTTGCTCATGAAATGCTACAAATTCACTCCATGTGAATCATGCATACTTGTACAAGTCTTTGCGATTCCTTCGATACCCCGTCTCGTTCGGAATCTATGACTTGGAACATGTTTCATGATTGCACTCATACTGAAGTGAATCGTCCCATAGTCTATTGTGATCTAAGGATTTCATCCAATCGCTTAAGTGATTCGCGAGAGATGAAGTTGGCCATTGTTTGATTTACATACTATAAACAAACGAGCGTATTAAATCATTTATACTAGAGAAAGTTTACGATAGTCCTAATACAAGCTAAATATATTGGCTTGCAGGGTACTATCCTTTCACACTCGATATATAATGTGTTGGTTGAGTTTTTATTGTTGCCGGTGCATGAATAAATGGTGGAATTCGTGCTTCCATGAGTAAAATATGAGTATATGTTTGGAAATGATGTAATTGCACTCTTCTTTGGAAAGTGTTTTTATTTATGTGAAAGAAATGTCGATGAAAATGTATACTTTTTAGGGTGCCCTTGGGGTTAGGGTGTAATATATTGTGCATATGTTCATTTTTAGTGACCTTTTAGGTGAACTATAATGTTCTTCACACAATTCGCTAAAATTGAATAATTTTAGGTTGCCTATGTGAAACAAGATTATACTAATATTGTTGGCCCTGTGTTTTTTCAGATAATCTTTTGCCTTTCAAATTCCAACCGTGCTTTAATCACGTGATATAGAATGTTTGTCTTGTATTTTACGCCTTTGTTTTTTCTACACTGCTCTTTCGCCTACCATATCTAAAACTATCGTATCACAACATATAGATTGCATGATCCGAGTTTCAAATTCTTTCGATTCAGAGATAACATGGTACAGTTCAGGTCCCTGGGATGGACACGAGCATTCTAGATTTTTTTGATGTTTTTTCTTGATGGATAGTTGACTGTTCAAATTCGATTATTAAACAATTCAAAGTTCACGTAATCGAGAATTCATATATCGAGCTTCACGTTCGTCTAAATTTGATTTAAATTGATCAACTTCGGAGTGTAATGTGTACGCAAATAACATTTTGTTCTTTTTGTGCCAATTTAGTTTTTCATAGAGGTTGTGTTTCATGACAAAAAAAATTAATTGTTATTATCCACAGGATAGAGTATTTTGGCCGGGTTTCATGTTTTT
The DNA here is from genome assembly GCA_030819805.1 of Penstemon newberryi var. newberryi. NCBI lineage: Eukaryota > Viridiplantae > Streptophyta > Magnoliopsida > Lamiales > Plantaginaceae > Penstemon > Penstemon newberryi. Next base: position 20,540,064 of record JAUALY010000005.1, on the reverse strand, counting down.
TTCTCATCTCGGTAAAATTGGTTACTCGATGGTTCTCTTGTTAAGAAAATGGTATTTTGAGAACTTGTCTTCCTCCTTTATACCTGTTACATCGATCCAAATCTCAGAAAGTGTGCCATCAACAAACACAATGGAATTTTTTTTTGGTTCAGATTCTTTTTGTTCCGTGTCCACGTTGAAGTTATCATTTTTGGGGTAACATGTCCTTGGAGTCCTAATAAATTGCATATTCGAGGCTTGTTCCCCTGAGTTCATTCTATAAAGATCAATTTTTGGGTGTTATACGTAAAAGAATCACATTTTGGAAAATCTGTGCCAATTTCTTTCAAACCAAATTTTGAAAGTTAGTTGGTATTTAGGTTGAGTTACATGTTCCTACCTCTACTTGATAGAATTTTCTATTTGACGTTGTTCTTGTTGAAACAAGGGAATTTTAAAATTTTTTGTCTTCATTCTTTACATGCAATCCATTGATCCCAACTCGGAATGTGAGTTATCACTCGATATATAATGTTGTGCTTGAGTTTTTATTGTTCCCGGTGCATGAATAAATGGTCAAATTCGTGCTTCCATGACTAAAATGTGAGTATATGTTCGGAAAATGATGTAATTGCACCCTTCTTTGGAAAGTGTTTTTATTTACGTGAAAGAAATGTCGATGAAAATGGATACTTTTTAGGGTGCCCTTGGGAAACTAGGGTGTAACATATCATGCATAAGTTCATTTTTAGTGACCTTTTAGGTGAACTATAATGTTCTTCACACAATTCGCTAAAATTGAATAATTTTAGGGTGTCCTAAGTGAAAGAAGATTATACTAGTATTCTTGGTCCTGTGTTTTTTCAGATAATCTTTTGACTTTCAAATTCCAACTAAGCTTTAATCACGTGATATAGAATGTTTGATTGGTATGCCTATTTTTTTCTACACTGCTCGTTGGCGTACAATATCTAAAACTATCGTATCACAACATATAGATTGCATGATCCGAGTTTCAAATTCTTTCGATTCATAGATAATATTGAACATTTCAGGTCCCTGGGAAGGACACGAGCATTCTAGATTTTTTTTATGTTTTCTCTTGATGGATAGTTATCTGTCAAATTCTATTATTAAACAATTCAAAGTTCACGTATTCGAGAATTCGTATATCGATTTTCACGTTCTTCTGAATTTTATTTAAATTGATCAACTTTGGAGTGTAATGTGTACGCAAATAACATTTTGTTCTATTTGTGCCAATTAATTGTTATTATCCACATGATAGAGTATTTTGGCCGGGTTTCATGTTCTTTTCTCATCTCGATAAAATTGGTTACTCAATGGTTCTCTTGTTAGAAAAAAGGTATTTCGAGAACTTGTCTTCCTCCTTTATACATATTACATTGATCCAAATCTCAAAAAGTGTGCCATCAACACAATGGAAAAATTTATGGTTGATTTTTTCCGAGTCCATGTGGAAGTTTCATTCTTGGGTTACCATGTCCTTGGATTCCTAATAAATTGCATGACTCGAGTTTAAAATTAAAATTATTCGGAGATAACATGGTCCATTTTTGGTCCCCAATGGCAGAACTCTAGCATTGGACACTTACATTGCTGAAACTTTCTTATATAGTCTTTTAATTGTCAAAGTAGCCTAGTCAACAATTCACAATTCCCGTGATTTAATAATTATATTCCCGAGTTTCTTGTTCCTCTGAGTTAATTCTATAAAGATCAAATTTTGGTTGTTATGTGTAAAAGAATCCCATTTTAGGAAATTTGTGCCAATTTCTTTCACACAAATTTTTGAAAGTTAGTTGATATTTGGGTTGAGTTTCATGTTCCTACCTCTACTTGATAAAATTTTCTATTTGACGTTGTTCTTGTTGAAACAAGGGAATTTTAAGAATTTTATTCTTCATTCTTTACAGGAAATCCATTGACCTAACTCAGAATGTGAGTTATAACTCGATATATAATGTTGTGGTTGAGTTTTAATTGTTCCCGGTGCTTGAATAAACGGTAGAATTCGTGCTTCCATGAGTAAAATATGAGTATATGTTTGGATAATGATGTAATTGCACGCTTCTTTGGAAAGTGTTTTTATTTATGTGAAAGAAATGTCGATGAAAATTGACACTTTTTAGGGTGCCCTTAGGAAGTTATGGTGTAATATATCGTGCACAAGTTCATTTTTAGTGACCTTTTAGCTGAACTATAATGTTCTTCACACAATTCGCTAAAATTGAATAATTTAAGGGTGCCCTATGTGAAACAAGATTATACTAATATTCTTGGCACTGTGTTTTTTTAGATAATCTTTTGCCTTTCAAAATCCAACCGTGCTTTAATCACGTTATATAGAATGTTTGTTTGGTATGTTACGCCTGTGTGTTTTCTACACTGCTCTTTCGCCTACCATATCTAAAACTATCGTATCACAACATATAGATTACATGATCCGAGTTTCATATTCTTTCGATTCAGAGATAACATGGTACATTTCAGGTTCTTGGGAAGGACACGAGCATTCTGGATCTTTTTGATGTTTTCTCTTGATGGATAGTTGACTGTCAAATTCAATTATTAAACAATTCAAAGTTCATGTAATTGAGAATTCGTATATCGAGCTTCACGTCTAAATTTACTTTAAATTGATCAACTTTGGAGTGCAATGTGTACGTAAATAACATTTTGTTCTTTTTGTGCCAGTTTAATTTTTCATAGAGGACGTGTTTTCATGACCAAAATTTTTAATTGTTATTATCCACACGATAGAGTATTTGGGCCGAGTTTCATGTTCATTTCTCATCTCGATAAAATTGGTTACTCGATGGTTCTCTTTTTAGAAAAAGGTTATTTTGAGAACTTGTCTACCTCCTTTATACCTATTACATTGATCCAAATCTCAGAAAGTGTGCCATCAACCCAATGGAAAAATTTATGGTTGATTTGTTCCGAGTCCATGTTGAATTTTCATTTTTGGGGTACCATGTCCTCGGAGTCCTAATAAATTGGATGATTCGACACTACTAGAATAAGATGAAATTTCAACGGAAATTTCGACAAATTTTACAAAAAATTTCGACAGATTTCAATATTTCGACGGAATTTTCGACAGAAAAAATCGGTCACAGAAAGGCTCGTCGAAATCAAGATTTTGACAGAAAATATTTCGACAGATAATTTCGACTGGTTTTTTTTTTTTGTTGAAATTTTGATTTTTTTATTTTTTTTATTTTCTGTTCACACTAATTTCGATTTTCCACACAATCCAAAATAACGAAAATTATTAAATATAGAACATTCACTGAAATAAAAAATTCCCAAAATATCAAATACATTCAAATTAAACATCAAACAACATTCAAATCTAAACATCAAACACGTTGAAATACCGAAATCACAAAATCCCAAAATTAGAATACGATCATACTACACAACAAACCAATACTACATTCAAGTTAATTTCCAACAGTTACATTAATCCAAACAACTCAAATCCACAATCTGAGTCAAGCTAAATACTTGAACATGTTGAGGTTCTTTTCATCTTGTTCCAAGTAGTCCCGCGTTATCAAATCTTCAATCAGCTTTTTAATTAACTTAATATTGGGCTGCAGAAATAATAAATCATATTAGTACTAAATCTAAACTATGCTCAAGGAAAAAGTTCCAAGAGTAATAAAAAAAGCTTAACTCACCATTCCTTCCATCTTAGAAGTGAATTGAGAGCACCACACTGCTAACTTTGTCAAAATTGAAGTGCTGCTTTTGAAGTATATCACCTCAAGTTTAAATTTGATAAATATATCACACACAATTCAACCTTCTCAATTCTTAGATTGACTTGAATCAATCAATATCGATATTACAAATTCCTTATTAAAATATGTACAATAACTAATTATAAGACTAGAAATGCCTACTTCTTTTTGTGGGATATCCAAGAACTTAAAATTTCTTGACCGAATCTCAGTTTTTGCCACTAAAATATAGCCTCATCTAACACAAATATTTGTTTTTGTGACATCAATTTTTATCTATATTATTGGCTGAACAACCATTTTTTTTAATGTATATGAATATGATGATACCTGTGAACTACTAATTTTTAAGCACATAAATGCAATTAAACCATTAATTAAAGTAAAGTGTGATTGATGTACATAATAAGCTCAAAGCTAGATTGCAAAAATAAAATAAAGTCAAATCTCAAAACCCTTCAAAATTAACATTTACCTAATACTTATAAAAACTAGCAAAACTCAAGCTGTTTTTTTACATTTCACAATAACTCCAGCTTTCAGCCTCCTAAAACCCCCTAATAAACAATTACACAAGCAACTAACACTCAAATATCAAAGAAGAGCAAAAAATCAAGTCAACTTTATTCTTCATATTATCATAAGGGCTAATTGATGATCCAACTAATAAACAGCCAGAAATCGAACATGGGTAACATTTGCAATCTCGTAAGCACTAATTGATGATCCAACTAATAAAATTAGTACTAAACTAGAAAATTACCCTACTTCTAGTGGTTCACCTTTAGTGGTCTACGGTTATTGCATAATTTCTACAAGCATACAAATTCTACTTTTGCTAGACCAAAAAATATGATCACAAAATATATAACTAACAATAAAAGATGCCTACTATTTTTATCTATATTCACAGTGCATATATGTCATTATCAGCAAATACCCAACTTGACTTTGTAAAAACAAATTTACGTACATAAATTATCAAAATCAGTCCTCAATTCATACCTCCTAGAATTGTAATTTCTTGACCCAAAATGCGGCGTCGGAGGCGTGGATGGAGCTGGAGGCGGAGGTGTAGTCGGAGGCAGAGGTGGAGGTGGGGGCAGAGGCGGAGGCGGTACAGATCTGGATCTGGAGCGGGAGTCGTGCGTGGCGGAGCTGGAAAGGGAGTCGTGCGTGGCGGAGCTGGAACGGGAGGCGTGCGTGGCGGAGCTGTAGCCGGAGCCGCGTACTTGTCGGAGCTGGAGCCGACGGAGTCGTGGAGATCTGGAGCCGTAGCCGACGGAGCCGTGAAGATCTGGAGCCGGAGACGAGGACGGAGGTTGAGCTGGAGATGAAGGCGTCGGAGGGAGAGAATACGTCGGAGAGAGAGGCGCGGGGAGAGAGAAAGATTTAAGGTGGGGGGAAGATAATGGAAGAAGAAAGGAAAGAATGGCTATACATACAATTTCAATTTCAACAGAAAATTTAACGGAAATTTTCGGTTGAAATTTTGAAAAATTTTCAACGGATTTTGTAATCTGTCGAATTTTTTTGAATTTTCAACAGAAAATTTCTGTCGAAAAAGTTAATTAATTTCGACAGATTTACTTTCTGTCGAAATTTGTATTAATTCATTTTTTTTTTATTTTTTTCGACAAATAATTTCGACGGAATTTAGGTCGGTCGAAAATATTTTTTCTGTTGAAATTTTTCGACGGAATTTTTTTCTGTTGAAATTTTATTAAATATTTCAACTGATTTAAATCTGTTGAAAATTTTCTGTTGAAATTTCTGCTTTTTCTAGTAGTGCGAGTTTAAAATTAAAATTATTAGGAGATAACATGGTCCATTTTTGGTCCCCCAAGGCAGAACTCTTGCATTGGACACTTACATTTCTGAAACTTTCTTATTTGGTCTTTTGATTGTCAAACTAGTCTAGTCAACAATTCACAATTCACATGATATAATAATTATTTCCCCGAGTTTCTTGTTCATCTGAGTTCATTCAATAAAGATAAATTATTGGGTATTATGCGTAAAAGAATCACATTTTGAAAAATTTGTGCCAATTTCTTTCATACCAAATTATGAAAGTTAGTTGATATTTGGTGATGAGGGCTATTCTGCACATAAAACCAGCTAGGAATATCCGAGGAGATTCAAGATCGATCCGACCTGTTTAAGCTAAGGGATCGGCTCGACCAGCCCAATACATATCTGATCGACCTACTATCCGTTTCAGGGGACTTAATGGGCCGTGCAATATTCCTAGGCCATGCAGGTTTCCTAGGTAATATAGGACTCCTAGTTCAATTAGGACGGGGGGAATATTATAAATAGCGAATCTTACATTGTATTAAGGATCCAGAATTTTACCTAACGAAATATACTACAGTTGTTCGCCGTTCATATTATTGTGATTTTACGCCATTATATTATTTCGCTTGTTCTTGAATTGCACCATCCTGAGTACTTTAACCAAACCCTTAATACATACGAAACTATTCTAAAGATAAATTACTGAGATTAAACCCAAGACGAAATTCGGTTAAATCAGTTGGCGCCCACCGTGGGGCAAGGTTAATTACTCGATCGGAATATGGCCAATCCAAGGAGAAGCGCACGTAACGAGGGAAGAAGCACGAATTCTCGACCCTCTCGTGCTATGGATAGCTTGCCTGAAGGTTCCCAAAGAATCAGCGCTAACAATACACAACCTCCGGGAAACCAACAGAATCTAGACCCTTTGGAGGAACAAGTTGCACCAAACGAAAACATCAATCGAAACGACGGAGCACGACAAACTCCTACCACAAGTAGGATTCCTAACCCACCTGTCCAATCCGTCCCTGCCGCACCGCTTTCCGCTGACCAGGAAAAAATACTACAAATTGCTCAAATTTTAAGTTCGTTTTTTCCTCAAAATCTACAAACTCATGCAGTTGCGGAGCCGGTAAGGGCAGCTGTTGGTCCTTCTAGAGCGGTTAACAATACCAGGGAACCTCGGGAGAATAATGACCACCAGTCAACTCAAGCTGAAAGTCCGGACGCGGATCAACGATCTCAAGTATCCCTGCCAAACGTAGCAGGAAGAAACCTTGGTCGAAAAACTAATCAGGCAAGAGCTAATGCTCGATCTGAACCTCGCTTATCCAAGGACCGCACTGTTATACCGATCGACGATGCGGACGAACCCCCAGTTATCAATCGACAAGCGACCAAGAGAATCTCTGAAAGAGATATAGAAAGGATGGTCGAGGAGCGAGTCGAGCAGAGGCTTCTGACTCTGCAGCAACCTTGGCCTCGTTCCCGTGAAATACAGGATAGTATAGCTGCGTGTTCCCCTTTCTGTTTAGAAATCAGGGAAGCACATGCTTCTGGATCTTTACCCGCCCGGCTCCCCAGATACGACGGAACCACTGACCCAACTGACTACATCTTTAGTTTCACTAATATAATGAGCCTGTATGCTCATTCAGCTGAATATACGGCCAAATTGATGATCACAACGTTTGAGGGGTTAGCATTGGATTGGTTCGGAAAACAACCGCCTAACTCCATCTTCAGCTTTAGAGAATTGTGCAACAAGTTAGAACAACAATTTGCCAGCCAGAAAAAACAAAAACTCCCCATGAGCTATCTAGGAACTATAACCCAGCTAGAAGGGGAGTCGTTAAGAACTTGGTTAGCGAGGTTTAATGTGGAACTTTTGAAGATTGACTCTCCGAACATTGATTACATCATATCAATTCTATTTGATCTGACTAAGAATAGGCAATTTGGCAACGCCTTGAGTCGAAAGCAACCTAGAACCTTTGCTGAAATCATGACGTTGGCCTCCAAATATATGACACAAGAAGAGATGAACTCTTTTAAGGACAAAAATAAGAATAAAGCATCGACTTCAGGATCAAGGAAACCTGAAAAACCCCCAATGAATAGAGTAACGGAATATGATCGATTTCCCCGAAGAGGGAACGTGTTTCAAAGGTTAGAACACAGTGGGAGTAACCTTGAGAAAAGACCCAATGTCTACCTCAGGCCTCGATCTCCAGAAAGGAATATAAGAGATCGAATTAGTTATGTGGAGTTTACAAAACTAAATACCCCTAGAGAAGACATCCTGGTGATACTGGAAAGGAATAATCTGATTCCCCCAGCAAAAAGAATCACACAAGCTAAACCTGGGGCAAAGAACTACGATTTATACTGTAGGTACCATCGTGCTCACGGTCATAGAACCGAAGATTGTTATCATCTGAAACAAGAAATCGAAAAATTGATTCAACACGGCAAATTAAATGAATTTGTTGATAGAGCAGATCGAAGAAGACAAAGGACAAGAAGTCCTAGAAGGAGAGAGGAAAATAGAAGTCCTCGTGATAGATCTCCCAGTAACCGTCCACCCCGACGAAACGATAGCAATGACGATCGGATCAACGGAACTATACATGTAATCTCTGGTGGACCTGCAGGGGGAGACAGTCGGAATGCGAGGCGACGAACCGCACGATCTCTAGAGAAAGGAATAATAGCTCCCAGAGAAATATGGGCACTTGAGAGTAAGAGCTCTAACCAGCAAGTGATCAAGTTCGACGAGAGCGAAGTTCCCAGAAATTTGAATTGGGACAACAACGAAGACCACCCCGATTTCCCTATGGTGATCTCGTTGAAAATATCCGATTTCAATGTTAAGAGAATTCTGATCGATAACGGAAGCTCGGCTAACATAATAGCCATTGATGTGCTCAATCAAATGAACCTCGGAAAATTGACCCTACAAAGAGTAGCTACGCCCCTAGTAGGATTTGGAGGGTCAGAAATAGTTCCAGCTGGAACCATTAACTTGAGTGTAACTCTTGGAAATAAACCTCATCGAGTGACCAAGATGATTAAGTTTTTAGTGGTTGAAACACCATTCGCTTATAACGCCATTCTGGGAAGACCAGCACTAAACCAATTTCGAGCAGTAGTGTCGACCTATCACCAGAAGATCAAATTTCCAACAATCTCTGGGGTTGGTGAAATAGTTAACGACCATTGCATGGCTTGGGATTGTTACAACACGTCACTATCCTTAAAGAGAAATGTGGATCCTCTAACCCCGTCGAAAAGAAAAACGGTGGGATCTTCAACGGAAAGAACTCGGGAACCTGAATTACCAAGCACGGATCCGATCAGCAAAAAGGGAAAAGAACCGATAGATTTGACTCTGCGTGCACCTGAGCACAAAGAAGTCAACCTTGTCGAAGATGACCCAACCAAGATCACCAGGATCGGAACTGAATTATCTCCACAGGGAGAAATCATGTTGATCAACTTCTTAAGAAAAAATGTGGATATTTTCGCCTGGAGCTCGGAAGATATAGTCGGAATCGACCCAAGAATCATAACTCACTCTTTGAAGATAGATCCGAACGCAAAACCGGTCCAGCAGAAGAAAAGAAATCATGGCCCAGTGAAGGATAAAATAATAAAGGCAGAGGTCGAAAGACTTTTACTATCTAAAAAATTTAAAGAAATACACTTTACCGAGTGGTTGTGTAATGTCGTACTTGTCTCAAAGGGAGACAAGAAGGATAACAAGTGGAGGATGTGCAACGATTTTACGGACTTGAATAAACTATGTCCAAGAGATCCTTATCCTCTCCCAAGGATCGACCTGTTGGTTGACTCAACAGCAGGTTTTGCAATCTTCAGTATGATGGATGCATTCCAAGGCTTCTATCAGATCTTCATGGATGAAAAAGATCAAGAAAAAACTGCATTCATTACCGAACAAGGCGTATATTGTTTCATAGTAATGCCGTTCGGATTAAGAAATGCTGGAGCAACCTATCAACGATTGGTTAACCTAATGTTTAAAGAGCTAATAGGAGAAATAATGGAGGTATATGTCGACGACATGCTAGTAAAGAGCATGAGCGAAGAAGATCATATAAGGCACCTTGATCATTGCTTCAAGATATTAAGGAAGTATGGAATGAAACTCAACCCCTTAAAATGTACATTTGGGGTAAGGTCGGGAAAATTCCTAGGATACCTGGTCCATGAGAGAGGCATCGAAGCAAATCCCGAGAAGATACGGGCAATCACCGAAATGAAGCCCCCTAGAAATATTACTCAAGTGCAAAGTCTAGTTGGGAAGATTGTTGCTCTCAATAGATTCATATCAAGGTCCGCAGACAAAAGTTTACCATTTTTTCAAACTTTACGAAAAGCTAAGATCTTTGAATGGACTGAAGAGTGTGATCATGCTTTCGAACAACTGAAAAACTATCTAACTTCACCACCTATGCTCGCCAAACCTACGGAAGGACAACCTCTATATATATACATCGCTATTTCCGAGGCCGCCGTGAGCTCGGTTATGGTAAAAATAGAGGGCTCGGAACACAAGCCCGTCTATTATTTGAGTAAGTTATTGCAGGGAGCTGAAAAAAATTATCTAACAATTGAAAAATTTGCTTTGGCTTTGGTGACGTCAGCACGAAGGTTGCGGCCTTACTTTCAAACATACAAGATCATCGTACTCACCAATCAGCCTCTGAGGCAAGTGTTATCCAAACCAGAGGCCTCAGGAAGATTGATCAAATGGGCTGTAGAATTGGGACAATACGAGATCGAATATCGTCCACGAACTGCAATCAAGGCTCAGATACTGGCAGACTTCCTCCTTGAAACTCCGGGTCTATCGGAAACAAGCTCCAATGTGACATCGCCAAGCGATAGCAGTATTATGATCGTCACTGACCTGCCATGGCTTATGCACGTCGATGGTGCTTCAAGCAGAGAAGGTGGAGGCGCAGGGATCAATTTCCAAGGACCAAACGGCGAGGACATGAATTATGCCATCACTTTGGACTTCGTGGTAACCAATAACGAAGCCGAATATGAGGCTCTAATTGCGGGTTTGGAAATGGCTATACAAGCCAATATAAAGATTTTGAATGTTTTGACAGATTCCGAGCTAATTCAGAGACAAATTAGCGGGATGTACGAAGCAAAAGAATTCAATATGATAAAATACTTGGATAAAGTAAAAAAGTTGACTGGGAAATTTGATAAGTTTGATATTCAAAATATTCCACGTGAAGAAAATCGTTGGGCTGATCAACTATCCAGGTTTACAGGAACAAGGGATGGTAAATCTAAAAGGGTGATCACCTGGCTAATCTCCAAAACTCCTTCCATCGAACTCGATATTGTCCCAGCTAATGAAGTAATGGATATCGACTTGGCGGCGGACAGTTGGATGACTCCGTTAATCACCTATTTGAACGATGGATCTCTCCCTAGCCATAAGAATGAAGCTAGAAGGATAAGATATCGAGCACCAAGGTATGCAATATTGGATGGAAAACTCTATCGACGATCTGTCTCTGGAATTCTGCTGAAATGCATTCCTGAGCACCAGTACGAGAGTATCCTTAAAAGTATACATGAAGGAGAAGCTGGGAATCACAGCGGCGCTCGAGCACTCGCGTTCAAATGCTTAAGAACTGGATACTATTGGCCGACGATGTATGCAGATGCACAAGATTATGTAAAACATTGTCATTATTGCCAAGTGCATTCGAATATAATACATCAACCTGCTGAAACAATGCACTCAATTCCGATCTGCTGGCCTTTTGACCAATGGGGAATTGATATAGTGGGACCTTTTCCACCGGCCAGGTCAAAAAAGAGTTATGTCTTAGTCGCAGTCGAATACTTCAGTAAATGGATCGAATGCATTGCCCTAGCTCGGATAACACAGTTTCAAGTAATAAATTTTCTCTGGAAAAATATAGTCTGTCGTTTTGGAATTCCTAGGATTTTAATTTCCGACAATGGAACCCAATTTGCGGGGAAACAAGTTCAAGAGTGGTGCTCGAAGTTAGGGATACAACAAAACTTTACATCTGTTGGACATCCTCGAGCAAACGGGCAGACTGAGGTGGCAAATCGAGAAATTATAAAATCCCTCGAAAAAAGACTTGACGACGCTAAAGGAAAATGGTTGGACGAACTTCCTGGTGTCGTTTGGGCTAACAGAACTACAGTCAAAGCAGCTACTGGTGAAACACCGTTCAGCTTGGTATATGGTTCGGAAGCGGTTATCCCAGTCGAGGCACTTGTTCCCAGTCCGAGAATTGAGTTGTACGATGAAGAAACAAATAATCAACTCAGAAAGGACGACATCGACCTAAGCGAGACCTTGAGAGAAAAAGCCAGTCTTCGGCTAGAAGCAGCAAAATCTAGCATGGAAAAGGCCTATAATCAAAGGGTGAGAATACGGTCATTCAAAGAAGGTGATTTGGTACTTAAAAAAGTAGAAGTATCCAAACATGTGGGAAAATTACAGCAGAATTGGGAAGGCCCCTATGTGGTAATTGCGATCGGAAAGAAGGGATCATACAAGATAGCTCATGTGGATGGAACTCCGCTCCCGCGGACGTGGAATGCTGTAAATCTCAGAAGATATTATGGTCGATAGAGTTCGAAGATCAGAAGATTCAGAAATTTGACAGGATTTCCAAGAAATTAGTTTTCTTTTTAGTTTTTTCAGTATGTCTTGTTATTTTCTTTTTACCATTAATTTGTCTTCAACTATAATAAAAGCTTTTGCTTTCTTCTCCATCGGACGCGCTCAGAAAACGATTTTTTAAATGAATGACCTACGAAGGTTAAAACCAATAATTGGTATACAACCTAATTTTTTGAGTAAAACCGATTGGGTCGGTATAAACTCATCGATCTCCTACATGAACGATCTACAAAGGTTAAAACCACATTTGGTAAACAACCTAAGTATAATAATCTTTGAGTAACACCGATTGGGTCGGTATAAACTCATCGATCTCCTACATGAACGATCTACAAAGGTTAAAACCACATTTTGTAAACAACCTAAGTATAATAATTTTTTGAGTAAAACCGATTGGGTCGGTATAAACTCATCGATCTCCTACATGAACGATCTACAAAGGTTAAAACCACATTTGGTAAACAACCTAAGTATAATAATCTTTGAGTAACACCGATTGGGTCGGTATAAACTCATCGATCTCCTACATGAACGATCTACAAAGGTTAAAACCACATTTGGTAAACAACCTAAGTATAATAATCTTTGAGTAACACCGATTGGGTCGGTATAAACTCATCGATCTCCTACATGAACGATCTACAGAGGTTAAAACCACATTTGGTAAACAACCTAAGTATAATAATTTTTAAGTAACACCGATTGGGTCGGTATAAACTCATCGCTCTCCTACAGGAACGATCTACAAAAGTTAAAACCACAGTTGGTATAAAACCTAAATATAACTACCGATCTACGCAAATAAACGAACTAATATTAATATATATAATTTTATTATCACTGATGAAATATACATCGGAAAGATACATAAACTACCCTAGCTACATAAAACAACAAATTCCATCATGCGATAAAGTAAGGAGGTAACAAGAGGACTTCAGCTCGATTTATCTCTGTATTTCTCTCAGAATTCTTGCCACCAGCTAGAACCGATCGAACCCAGTCAAGCTCGCAGCCACAAAGCTTTGGAATCAGAGAGAGCTTTGAGAGATCATAATGTTACAACGGTCGATGGTAGTCAGCATTTTTCGGACATACATTCTCGTTTTAATGAACTAAACAGCTTTCCACCGACCGCGTAACTAATAGATCGGAACCCCACAACACCGACCTTTACCCATCTTCATAGGATGGTCGGATGAGGGTAGGCATTCCAATCCATTCCCCTTATTAGGGGTCGGAGATTTCATGGTTTTTGAGAAATCTCCATTTTCCGATTCCGCCCATACCAAGTCGACGTGGTGAGTGATTTGTTTGACTCTCGAATTAGGTGGACGACCGTCATTTAGGACAAAGAAGAAGTACATCATTTAAGGATTTTTACTTATGATGATAACTAAAGGAAGGAAGATTCCTTTTATAGACAGGTTAAGTTGAAATCCTACGGTGAGACTCGCATCCAATCAACGGCTATAACACCACATCGGGAATAACGTTACAAAATCATAACCGCAAGCCGTAAATAAAGGAATGGAAATAAATGCGTTTTTGACTCGGTCGAAATAGAGGTATTATATTAGATCGATGAAGACAATACAACGACTATCATAGCAGAGTTAGTATTACATATTCAATATTCATCGATCAACTACGCTAAACAATTACACCTACAAAATAACAAAAGAAAGAATTTGGTTTCAGAACGCTTCAAACTTTCCTCGGAACGATCATCTTTTCTCCTACTTTGAGAACAGTGACGAGAACCTAATGTTCAGGCTTATTCTACTGATCGGTGGGTACCAGTGGGCGACCTAAGCCGCAGGCTTTCATGATGCCACCACCTTGAAGAAGTTGATGCTTCTTCTTTATCGATTAAAATAGAGATCAGAAGGGTCTCATGCTCGACGTCACCAACCATTTAGAAACAAGTTGATTTCGATAAAGCATAGAATCCTGCTTTCCTCCACTATCGACCTCTATCATACGGCGTTATATATGGTCAACCAATCCCCGGTTGTGAGGTTTGCCCGACCCTCACCATTTAAGATAGAGATCTCATTTTTCCAATTCCTCCCATACCAAGTCATGACCTCATCAGTAGATAAATCGACAAATTTGGTGGCCGACAATACTTATAACAATACATATTCATATTGAATGACTTCATCTTCTAAGAAATGGAGAGGGATGGAGTGAATCTATTTATAGGCGGAGGATAAAGGATCCAATGGTGTTAAATTGAGGTCCTATCAACGGCCCAGATTAAAAACGTTGTAAGAATGGTTCGCAGAATCAGGACAAATGATCGATCATTATTATTGGAGTGAAGATACAAGGAATAATGGATTTTATTCAGATCTTTGAGAAGGTCGTTACATTTCACAACAATATCGTCACAAAAAACTACATTTACATTCAAGGATCGTTACAATTATTTCAAACGTTAATCCTACTTTGCTACTCCTCGGAATGATCTGCTCCTTCAAATCGACCTTCTCCTCGGACTATTACCGCTGCATGAAAACGAGGAACATGCAGAAGTGCGTATATTTGCTGATGCAGGTGAATTACCGACCTCTAAATAAGCCAAATGAGGCATACTGCATCTAGGGTCGATCACAGTATCAAGCTAAAAGCACACTACGAAGGGAAGAACTTTGCTGTCATACAATTGAGACAGGATCGTTCTCCTTGCCTTGGGGGCAAGTTTTCAAGCATGCATGGATGCAACACCATTTTAATGAACTAACCAGCTCTCGTCTATCTAAAGAACTCTCTGGTTTGATATCTCCACCGTAGTCCACCGTAGTTAAACTGTTCAGAGGTGGCATATTATTTCAGTTTTTTCTTCTTTTCCTACTTCTCCAATGAGTTATTTATACTATGGGGAATTAACCAATCAACGGACAAGGCATACGAATCGTTCCTACAGTTATGGCACACCTACCAAGTTGACTTCTCATCTTTCAATAATATTACATGAAATTAATTATCAACATACAGGTCGGAGAGGCGCAGAAATCGAACAAAAAGGTTCTTCCGTTTATCAGGCAAAAATATATATTTACATTTCAAAAAAAAAAAAAA
This sequence comes from Penstemon newberryi var. newberryi, assembly GCA_030819805.1. NCBI lineage: Eukaryota > Viridiplantae > Streptophyta > Magnoliopsida > Lamiales > Plantaginaceae > Penstemon > Penstemon newberryi. The sequence goes on along the minus strand of JAUALY010000005.1, from coordinate 20,524,710 downwards.
AAAAAAAAATATATATATAGCAGAAAGACTCTTGTCTACTGCTCAGGAGTATGATCGGAAATAAGACCTTTGTCTACCGTTTCGTGAACATGAGCAGGAATTGTCGGATAACCAAGATAGGTCATCATTTCTTGGGCACGCTGCTCATATCCGAGGGAAAAACCCCTATCAAACTCCAGATCTTTCAGTTGAAGAAGATCTGTTTTCTCCTTGGTAAGCTGCTCCTTTTCAGCCTCCAAACTACTATTTACTCGAGCAAGTTCTCCCTTCTCTCTAGTGAGCCTTTCAGTGGTAGCTCGGAGATGCTCAACCTCAGTCATCAGCAATCGATGAGCAGCGGCAATTATATTTACCCGATCGAGGGATTCTTCTCGAGCAAAATAGAATTCGTCATTTTGTATCCCGAGTTGGAGAGCCTCATGCTTAGCCTGTATTGAGAAATATAAGTAAAACACTTAAAACACCTAGATCTTTTTAACAAATAACAAAATACGCATACCATCTCTAAACGTTTGAAGATGGACTGGACAAGTTGCAGAGAAGAGTGGTTCTTCAATTTTTCAAGCTCCTTAGGCAAGATAGTACCCATTCCCAGATTCCAAGAAACCCCATCAGGATCGAGGGTTGGTGGAATACTCGCATCAATTGAAACCCCACCTGATCGGGTTATATCGAACTCAGTTATCTCTTCAACCTGCTCCTTAAATGGACGCTCGTCTAAAAGAAATGGGTCGTCCGCAACCTTTTCAATTGCAGAACGACTGGGACCAGACCCAGTTTTCGACGCTCCTTGTGAAATACGAACAGGAGAGACAACCTGAGTGTCTTGAGAGGTCGAAACAACTTGCGAACCAGGATGGGCAAAGAAAGATTTCGGAATATCTTCCACAGGCCCCCTTAATTGTAGAGTGGGATCGATCTCAGAAACGGGAGTGGCAATTTCAGAATGAAGAGCAGTAGCCTTGACCTGAGCACAACCATCTCGACTTATAGACTGATTTGTTACATCTCTGCCCGAAGGGGAATGATCATCCACTAAGCGTTCATCTGGAAAAATTGGAACAGTTCGTGACTCCTCATTTATTGATTGGTCCACGAGGATAGGAGAAATAGCTCGACTTTCCTCGTTCGTTGTATGGACGCTTGGAGGGGGAGAAACGGTTCGCGACTCCTCATTATTGGTTTGCTCTCCAAGAATAGGAGAAATAGCTTGACTTTCCTCGTTTGTCGTATGGACGACTGGAGGGGGGGAAACGGTTCGTGATACCTCATTAAATGTTTGCTCTACTAAAGGAGGAGAAGTAGAGCAAGAACCTTCACTCTGGAAAACCTCCAGCATCTTCGGATCGACAATCGGACTGCGGATCGGGGCATTAGAAGGGATATCCTTCGTTTCTTTTAAATTCCCGCTTGACGAGGATAATTTTGGATCAGGTCGAGGAATGGTTTCCCGAGAAGAAGCTCCCCCTTGGGAGGATGATTGATGAGAACTTTCCGTTCGGGATCTTTTCTTCGGGGTATCTCTTCGGGGAAGACCTCGTAGAGATCGTTTGGCAGCTCCAGAAAATAGGTTGGAACTCATGATCATAAAATCAGGAATATTTGTGAATTATCGAACTATGAGCTCCGATCAATGACAAGAAAATTTTATATAGTAAGTGGGGACGCGCGGTAAAACCCCAAAAGATTTACCTTTATATATAGTTAAGGAAATGACTATTATGTCCTTGAACCTTGGCGCGCACAGTAAAAATTCGAAATTAAGGTAAAAAAGAGTCATCAAATATGCATTGTGATCAGCATAACGACAAAGTATATCAGATCTAGAATAATATATATCACAAAAAGGAGTTTTACATAATCTACGAGATTAAAAAGGCCTAGCTTTACAATAAAATAAAAGAAAACCATAAAAAATATCCTAACTGGGTGAATTGATTTCCTTGGGGGACGATCCCTCCTTTTCTTCTTTGTTCCTTTCGTCGACACGGTCTCCCTCGATATCTTCCTCGGCATCATCACCTTCCTCTTCGCCTGACTGATTCTCCATAATATCCTTTATCAAATCCAAATCAGGTGTTGGCACGGGAATTGGAGCTCCATATTCCTCGACAAGGTGAGCCAATGGATGATTGTTATACTCTACAGAGGATAAGCAGTCGGGAGGATAGTCTTGAAGACTTCGATCCTTTTCGATGGCCATGACTTTGCGATATTCCTCCCGCTTATCAGGAATCTGCCCAGACTCGATTAATTGATCGACACCCTTATAAAACGAGCTCAAGAGCAGACCACCAATCTTTTGATGAATTATGGCAGTATGCACGGGAGAATTGAGAAACTCTCGAACTATGGGCTCGACGTCTAAAGATTGATGCGCATCTATGACCCTCTCTATGTCAGAAGAATCATCTTCCTTAGCCGCGAGTTGGGATCGAAGAGCAGCAATATCCGACTCAAGCTTGCTAACGAGGGTGGCGTGCGCGACTCTTTGCTCTTCTATTTCACGAGTCATTTGGTCGACCTGCGCTTGATATCTACTAGAATCCGTCATCATGCTAATAATGTGAGGATTGTCGGTCTCCAAATTAGGATTAGCAAGAGGATCAGACGAAGTGGCAGCAGAAGCTCGAGAATTATCAACCTGAGCAAGTTGATCTTCAAGCTCCTTAACTCTGGCAGATAAAATCCTGTTACTTTCTTCAACAAAGCTGCATTGATCCCTATGCAACGCCATATCATACAGTGCCGACACCAAAGCATTTCCAGTCTATATGAAGAAATTTTTTATCTAAATCAATATAGAATAAAAGAACATTTACTAAAGGGGTTGACAAATTAAAGAACATCACCACTTCATGAGCATGAGCTGCTCTTGCCAGCTGTTCGAGAGGTTTTTTCTTGATCGTCCTATTTACATCTTGAGTGAAGGTCGAAGAAAGGAGAATTCGAATGGATTTATCGACGACATTCTCCTTATCATCAGACGCCAATGTATCCTTCTCGGAGTATCCAGCCGCCCGTTTCCCTTGAAGGTGACTCTCGATCATATCTACCAGGGAAGCTTTGTGACCAATATCTCCGACATGAGTAAAATATTCCCCTCCTTTGTCGAAGAACTGTTTTCTCCTTTTAGCTTCGGGGCCGGTAGGATTGCGCTCCGACCAAGATTGACAGCCTAGAATACCATGTTGATCCCTAAGAAATTTGGGCGGATAACCGCGGCCTTGGCGAGAGCTTGAAGACGGTATATCCGATGAGGTTTGACCAGAAGAAGGAGGAGCTACTCGGATAGGATCAGCATTTTCGAACGACTCCTCCTCGATATCCTCCAAACCCATAAACTGATCTCTTCTTCTTTTTCTGGATTCTTTTTGCTCTATGGGAGATTTACCCCAAGACTTTTTTGAATTTGAAAGGACTGATTTACCAACCACAGAAAAGCGACAATTCTCGACCATGGAAGCTGTAGATGAAACCAATAAACGTGGATGAGCAGCAAGATCATATATATATCTTATTAAAATTATTATTATCGGAAAACATTACATATGGGTCGATCATCAGAGGAAATAGGAAAGTCCAAGGAACTCAATCCTGCCTTCCGAAGGAAGATCTCTCCGATCAAATGAGCTGATTGGTACTTATTTAGTCTCATCTCCTCGATCATAGTGGATGAGAATTGGTCGTCCGGGGCCATCTCGCCGATTACTCTTCGACCACCGTATACCCAAGAATCATTATAGCCCCAATCATGAGCAAACTCCTGATTCTCTCCGTTCTCAAGAATGCGCACTGTCGGAGCTTTAACAAAGAAGAAATTTGACTTCCATTCCGTGCTGTTGCTGGAAATGGCATTTTCAAGCACAGCATACCCCGGTCTCTGGCTAACATAATAATAACCTCTGTTTGAGGAGGTCGATACTGAAAATCGAAAAAAGTGAAGGAAATTGCGGAAAGATGGTTGAAAACCTCGTGCTACCATTAAAACTGAAAAGGCCATAATAAAGGCTATGGCGTTAGGAACAAGTTGGGTCAGTGAGACGATAAAGGTCTCCAGAAACTGACGAAGAATTGAAGATAAGGGAAAACGGAGCCCATGATCAAAATGGGACGTATAAAAAGCTCGACAGTTAGCAGGTGGAGTGTTTACTCTTTCCTCGGAAGTAGGGATGATGATCTCAAATTCCGATGGGAAGTAACGACCATATTCCTTTTTTAGAAAAGGTAAATCTTTCTCTTTAAATCGAGAAGGAAAAAGTTCCACAGGATTGGAAATTTGAGGTTGGGCTGTTTTGGATTTTTTAGATGCCATTCTTCTTCTGAAATAATTTCCACGACCAAACTATCAACTTCATCTTCGGCATAGTCTCTAACCTCTTCTGCTGGAGAATCGTTCGCTACTTCATTGTCAGAAGAAGGAATATCAGGATTGAGAATATTAAGTGGTGCTTGTTCTCCTACATTCTGAATTGGGGAAGGGAGATTCTGCGACGTCGATGCCATTAGTCTTTGAAATAATGGGCTCGAAAAAATAAGAAAATGATAAGATCGTCGACTTAAGCTTTTACTGCTGGAAGATTTAAATATCTGGGGTAAAAGTAAAATATCCCGCAAATTTCGATTATATATATGGGCGGTGAAAAGACGGATTCAGCCCTTCGCGTCTCTTCATGTTCCCGCCAATCAAAATCATGAAAAGACCCAGCCGTTGTCTGACACACTTTAACCAAGATACATGTCTGTACGTAGAAGGTTCAAACGGATATGCACTCTTTTTTCCTCGTTCGGTTTTTATCCCGATGAGGGTTTTTCCGAACCAGGTTTTTAACGAGGCATATTTCGTAAACGATGAAAAAATCAAGGTAACAACTACTTCTACTTCTATGAGCTACAGCTACGTTTACGCTCAAGAAGTGAGGGAGTACTGATGAGGGCTATTCTGCACATAAAACCAGCTAGGAATATCCGAGGAGATTCAAGATCGATCCGACCTGTTTAAGCTAAGGGATCGGCTCGACCAGCCCAATACATATCTGATCGACCTACTCTGTTCGACCTTTTATCCATTTCAGGGGACTTAATGGGCCGTGCAATATTCCTAGGCCATGCAGGTTTCCTAGGTAATATAGGACTCCTAGTTCAATTAGGACGGGGGGAATATTATAAATAGCGAATCTTACATTGTATTAAGGATCCAGAATTTTACCTAACGAAATATACTACAGTTGTTCGCCGTTCATATTATTGTGATTTTACGCCATTATATTATTTCGCTTGTTCTTGAATTGCACCATCCTGAGTACTTTAACCAAACCCTTAATACATACGAAACTATTCTAAAGATAAATTACTGAGATTAAACCCAAGACGAAATTCGGTTAAATCATTTGGGTTGAGTTTCATGTTCCTACCTCTACTTGATAGAATTTTCGATTTGACGTTGTTCTTGTTGAAACAATGGAATTTTAAGAAATTTTGTCTTCATTCTTTATAGGCAATCCATTGATCCCAACTCGGAATGTGAGGATATATAATTTTGTGGTTGAGTTTTTAAATTTTGAAAGTTAGTTGATATTTGAGTTGAGTTTCATGTTCCTACCTCTACTTGATAGAATTTTCGATTTGACGTTGTTCTTGTTGAAACAAGGGAATTTTAAGAATTTTTGTCTTCATTCTTTACACGCAATCCATTGAACCCAACTCGGAATGTGAGTTATCACTCGATATATAATGTTGTGGTTGATTTTTATTGTTCCCGGTGCATGAATAAATGGTCAAATTCGTGCTTCCATGACTAAAATGCGAGTATATGTTTGGAAAATGATGTAATTGCACTCTTCTTTGGAAAGTGTTTTTATTTACGTGAAAGAAATGTCGATGAAAATGGATACTTTTTAGGGTGCTCTTGGGAAACTAGGTTGTAATATATCATGCATAAGTTCATTTTTAGTGACCTTTTAGGTGAACTATAATGTTCTTCACTCAATTTGCTAAAATTGAATAATTTTTAGTGTGCCCTATGCGAAACAAGATTATACTAATATTCTTATGCCTACTGAAAATTATGATGCACCAAGAGTAACAAAGGCACCACCAATTTTTCTTTGTTTTGTAGGTTAGGATTATGAGTAGGAGTAAAGTAGAGAAGAAGCGGTACTTGGATAGTGGTTGTTCAAGGCACATGTGTGGAGACATACATGAACTGACTGATGCTGCTGCCATAGACGGTCCAAAAGTGACATTATGAGAGAGCAAAGAAGGCAAGATTGTGGCGTGTGGAAAGCTTATCAAAGGCAACATTGAGATATCTGACGTCTCTTATGTTAACGGCCTGAAGTACAATCTGCTGAGCATAAGTTAATTTTGTGACAAAGGATTTTCTCTAATCTTCTCATCAGTTAAGTGCTACGTGGAGCAAATTGGAACAAAGAAGATGATATTATCTGGAATAAGACAAGGAAACATCTATATAGTCGACTGAAATTCTGTGGACAGGAATTCTAATGTTTGTTTGGTGGCCTCTACACCAAGTGAAGTTAGTTAGCTATGGTACAAAAGAATGAATCACGTAAACTTCAAGACCATCAACAGATTAATCAAGAACAATTTGGTTGAAGGATTACCAAAAACCAGCATGATCAAAGACAAACTTTGTGATGCGTGTCAGAAGGGTGAACAAATCAAGTCATCATTCAAAAGCAAGAAGCACCAATCTTCTAACAGGATTTTGGAGCTACTTCACATGGATTTGTTTGGTCCTATTGATCCAATCAGCAATGGTGGGAAGAAGTACTGCCTAACTGTTGTGGATGATTATTCAAGATTTACTTGGGTGATTTTCATGAACAAGAAAAGTGAGACCAAGGAACATCTTACCAATCTGATGGAAAGGATCCAAAATGAAAAGAGCTTAAAGATACTAAGGATCAGATCATATAGGGGCACTAAGTTTACAAACTCTACTGTTGAAGAGTATTGTAATTCCAGAGGAATCAACCATGAGTACTCTGCTGCCAGGACCCCTCAACAGAATGGAGTTGCTGAAAGGAGAAACAGAACTCTAAAAGAAGCTACCAGAACTATGTTAGCTGAAGCAAAACTGGCTCAAAGATTTTGGGCAGAAGCCACAAACATAGCATGCTATACCCAGAACAGGTGCATGATCAACAAGAGTCAAAACAAAACACCTTATGAGCTATGGAATAACAGGAATCCTATCCATTATCTTAGAATATTTGGTTGTAAATGTTTTGTTTTGAATAATGGGAAAAATCACCTTACTGCTTTTGCAGAAAAGGCTGATGAAGTTGTTTTTGTAGGTTACTCTACTGTTAGTAAAGCTTACAGAGTCTTTAATAAAAGAACTTTACTTGTATAAGAGTCTATTCATGTAGTATTTGATGAGCCTACTCAATGTTCTGAAAAGAATCAAAGTACTAATCCCAATTTATCTACTGATCTTCAGAAATTGACCATGGAAAGAAAAGAAGAATATGTACACATAATACTACCTGATCCCGACCAAGCTGATAACTCAAGTGTTGTTCAAAATCAGATGATTGATTGTCTAACAGACGAGTTGCAAACATCTGACAGACCAGAGACTGTTCAACAAACTACTACTTAGACTCCAACAGTAGTGTTGCAAGATCAATCAAGAGGACAACATCTAAATTTGCAACCTGATCTTAGATGGCTCAGAGATCACCCACCTGATCTTGTGATTGATGATCCACTGGACAGAGTAAGAACAAGAAGGTCAACTGCAAATGAAACAATGTTTGTAAGTTTTTTTCACAGATTAAGCCTAAATTAATTGATGAAGCTCTTAGTGATTCTCACTGGATTGAAGCAATGCAAGAAGAGTTGAATCAATTTGAAAGAAATGAGGTTTGGTACCTAGTACCTAGACCTACTCATCAAAGGGTAATTGACACTAAGTGGGAATTCAGGAACAAAATGAATGAAGATGGTATTGTTGATAGAAATAGTGTCCGGCAAGCCAACTGTGTTGGTCAATATTGGAGAAGGTTTTGAAGATGACAAAAAGGGTAATCTGGAAGTCATCAACTAAGAACTGAACAGTAAACCTATCTCATGGTCTGGAAGATAAGTGACCGAATCAGCGAAGTGGGATATCAGATGGGTATTATCAGCCGAGTCAAGATAGATGTGTTCATTCTTGAATCAGCCGAGAAGCCATCAGCCGAGTGATCATCAAAGTGATCATCAACAGAGTACTTCCACCAGCAGAGTGAAGACGGTCAGGAAGCTTATCAGAGGCTGACTACCAAAAAGCTTGAGCATGAGAATGAAACTCTAAAAGCTGAGTATGCAATTTGTTTTGAAAATATAAATAAACCTGAAAGAAGTAATTTCATCATTCTCTAAAAAGAAAATCAGAGGCTTAAGAGAACAAGTCTACTGATGCTCAATAGGTTAGAAAACCTAGTAAGCTACCTAAGACAAATCAGACTACTAAAACTCATCAGCGAGTAAGCTGAAATAGGCTGCTGATAGGAGTAAAATTAAAGTGGTATCAAGTCTGTTGAATCTAAGGAGAATTATTAAATAACTTAGGTAAGAAATTGAGGTTAAAATGAATTATTTGACAAGAATTTGAATCACATTATGATAATTGTCATTTCAACATGCTTTATGCCTATTCATATTATCATGCTGATCATGTTCACTGTGCTGATTGCCATCCTCATTTCAATATGCATGCTTATCACATATTTCATGCATCTTACCTTGCTTATGAGCTATGTTTTAATCATGACCAACAAATGTTGAAAAACAACAAGTGGTATTATCATGATAAAACATAAGTCACTAGATCATCACATGTTAAAGGTTACACTAACCATGCTGGACCCAATAAACTAGTCATCTGTTTTGCAGGTGAAACACATGTGAGATGACAAAGATGAGTTGACTGCCTTGCAAATTTCACCGAGTTCAACAAGTGGTATCACCAACTATTCAAGTGGTATCAGTCAACCATGTGACAACATAAATTGGTTTGTTGATTTTGGATTCATAAGTTGAGGGGGAACTTATCAGAAGACTAACCCAGAACAGCTTACTGGAATTCAACGGCTGAGTGTCTTTGAAGAGAAACTCTCATCAGACTACTTGACCACGAATTCTTGAACTTAGGGGGAACGTGTACGACTAGCGGTACTCCTAAATAAAAGATGAAGTTGTCAATAAGTCAAAATGAAGCTATCAGAAGACTGCTTCTTATCAGCTGACTAGAACTCAACAGCCAAGTGATTTTCAAGAATGTACTACACCAAGTGGTATCAGCAAGTGCTATCACATCAACAAGTGATATCAGCTGACTAATCTGATTTGTATCCATACAAGTAGTATTAGACTACAAGTAGCATCAGACTACAAGTGGAATCAGACCACAAGTGGTATCAAGTGGTAAAAATTCTTGAAGTTAAGAGGAAATTTTCTAGCTGGAGTGATAAACGGCAACGAAGACTACCTCGATCAGCCAAGTGCTTACCTACCTATCTTCAGCACACTAGTTTGCAATCTTATGGAAAAGAAGTTATCACAAATCCTAAAAAGGGGGAAGGATAAAATGGAGAAGAAAAGATGCAACTAAAGTTTTGGTGTTGATGACAAAAAGGGGGAAGATGGATGCAACTAAGAAACCTTTAAGCAGAAGATCAGAAAGGGAAAAAGAACCATCACATGCAAGTGGTATTTTTTAAAAAAAAGTTGTATCAGACCAAAAGAATTTCCATCTCAAAGCATGAAGACTAAATCTGAAGACTTAAGATTGGTTCTTAGTTGAAGGTTTTGTCATCATCAAAAAGAGGAAAATTGTTGGTCAATATTGGAGAAGGTTTTGAAGATGACAAAAAGGGTAATCTGGAAGTCATCAACTAAGAACTGAACAGCTTAGTGAAACCTATCTCATGGTCTGGAAGCTAAGTGACCGAATCAGCGAAGTGGGATATCAGATGGGTATTATCAGCCGAGTCAAGATAGATGTGTTCATTCTTGAATCAGCCGAGAAGCCATCAGCCGAGTGATCATCAGAGTGATCATCAGCAGAGTACTTCCACCAGCAGAGTGAAGACGGTCAGGAAGCTTATCAACGGGAACCAGCTAAGAGCTGAGTGCATTAAATGCGACTGACATAAAGCAAACATCCGTACAACAGAGTGTACAGTGCAACAGTTGCAGGGAGCCGTTACGCGTGTCAGGACCAGTACTCGAGGACTGTAGCTTTCTGTCAACCTTCAACGGGCAGAAAATTCAAATCCGAGGAGTATAAATAGAAGACTAACTGAAGATCAAAAGAGAGCTTGCACAACTCAAGATCATATCATAAGAGCAAGATCCATCAGTTGAGTCATCTGATCACAAGCCGAAGTCATTTGTTGACAAAGCTTTTTGTTGAAGAACAGGGAACTTAGTTGTCTGTCTGAGTGACTTTCAGCTGTAAAAGAGAGGAGTGTATATCCATCTTTGTGAGTGATATAGCTTCCTAGTATAGGATTTCTGAGTGATCTTCTGTACTGAAAATAGCGTGAGGAGTGTAGATCCGTCTAAGTGAGTGATCTAGCTTCAGAGTGTAGAATTTCTGTGTGATTTCTTACAGCGCACTTGTGGCTTTTCATTTGTTGATCAGCGCAAGCATTGTATACTTGATTAATTTGTGTTTTCTAGTATAACCCAAGATCTTCGTGACTTGGAAGAGTGGACTAAAGGATTTTTATCCATATAACCACTATAAAAATCCTGTGTGTTTGATTTACTGTTTGCTATACTTTGCATATTTATCTAAGAACTCAAACATACGATTTTAATCAAAAGATTTTAAAAGGAGTTGTAAAAACTGGGGATAAAATCTTTTGAGTGAGAAAACTTAAAGAGGAACAACTTGGTGAAAAACACTTTGAATATCCGCTGCCGACTAGTTTCTAAAAACTTTGATTTAACATCTGAAATCAGCTGAGTGAAAATCAGATGAGTGGTCAACCCTGCTGATAAAGCTTTGTGCGCATCAGCTTAGTAGTCTTACAAATCTCGATCAGCTTAGTCTGCTGATTTGAAAAGTTAGAGAAAAAGTTTTAAAGTTTTCAGAGGTCTATTCACCCCCCCCCCCCCTCTAGACCTCATTGACCACTTTTGGGACCAACAAACTGTATGGCTGCGATTTATTGTATTAAATAAAGGAACTATTCAATTTATATTAATAAATGCACTTTGTTATAAATGGTCAACTTTATCTTATGTAACAATTATCTAAGCATAAGGATAGAAGTCCTTAGATCACAGTGCTATGGGACAACCCGTGGACTGATCTCCAAGGCCGTGATCTAGAACATATTCAAGAGTCGTAGAATCCATTTGAGAAAGGACACCATTGGATTCAGTTAGACTCTCACTGATGTGTATACTCCGATGAACTGGAGGATGCTGGGGTCCACGAGCGTGACTGGGATAGTCGATACACAGAAGTGGGTGACTTGCTGAGAAGGCAAGTTCACTGAATACCCCAATTAGGAAATAACTCACCATGGAAGAGGTAGTCGCATATCGGGGTCGAAGTTATTCCGATTTGCAATAGTATACGAGGAATCCCTAATACTTGAGGTGATAGGGTTTATCTGGTGCGAGAACGTCTATTCTTTGATGTGAGTTCCGACCGACTGGAGATTACCAGAAGGTCTCTGAGGATTCACGTTGGGTATAGAGGAACTCGTATGCAGGTTCATATCATCAACAAATGATCCATTGACCCGACTTGATAGGTTGGGAAATTCTCCTATGGATTTCTGTGAGAAACTAATTCTGGTAAAACCCTCGGCCGAGGTATCTGACGACTTTATGAAAGTAGCTCATAAAGATTAAGTCAAAGAGAATTATTTCGAGACCAGAGTGCATAACGTCAAGACGAGGAAAGGGAATCGATGAAAAGTCCATACCCTTAAGTCTCGACTGGGAGATCGATTGATGGAGAGATCATGTCGTATATGGAAATTGTAAATGTTTAAAGGTTCACTGAATTAATTCACCAGTGATTGGGCTCCATGGGCTTGTGGCCAGACATCGACCGTGGAGTGTGGGAGAATTCCTAAATTGGCAGGGGTGCTAATTTTGGAATGATCAGTCGACAGAGTGTTCGATTGATTTAGAGTATTTAATACTCGAGTAATTAAATAAATATTTAATTATAACCCACGGCCAATTATGTGGTGAACCTACGGGGGCATACACAATAAACATGAAGCGAAAGCAAGGAAACGAAGAACAACTGAATCGACTGGGTCGACCCAATTGGAGCAGACGAGATCCGATTGGAATTGGATCAAGAATATAAATTAAATTGGATTTTAATTTGTAAGTTAATTAATTAAATTAGATTTAATTAATTATAAAGAGATATTTAATTAATTAGGCTTGGAGTCTAATCTAATTAAATGAGAGAGTAATTGATTAATTGGGCCATTTAATTGGGAAATTAAATAAAGCCTCAATTAATTAATTAGAATAGGCCATTAATTAATTAGAAGACTTAGTCTTCCAATTAAAAGGCCATGGCCCATTTAGGAGAAAAGATAAGACTTGAAGTCCTATTCTTTTTAGGATTAGGATTTATGAGATATCTATATATATGAGAATATATATCATATCTCATATAGAATATCTAACACACAAGAAAATCAAGTCTTGCAAAATTCTCTCCCTCTCCTCTCTTTCTCATCTCGGCCGAATTCTCTCTCTCTCTAGAGGAGTTTTCGATTTTTGATTTTTGCTCCCATTTGTTCTCTAGTTTTAGATCTTAATAATTTCTATGTTCTAGCCGATTAGGATTATTAAGGTTTTGGTGATATTATGGTGTATCAACCCGTAGAGGCGCAACACGTGGGGTGCTATATTATCTTGGGATCAAATTTGCAAAAGAAAGGGATAAACGCATCCACTTTGCTAGGCTCGGATTTGCAAGGAGACAGGTATAACTTTGTGACAAAGTTTTATCTTCGTTATATATATATATATATATATATATAGAGGTCCTTAAAATTTTTAAATTCCGCTGTCTGAAGGGCTGTTTATCTTACTGAATCCCAACATTGGTATCAGAGCCAAATCTGGCTTTGTATATATATATGAATTTGCAAATTCTGTGTTTTAAATCATATGTTTGATTTATGGTTGGCTAGTTCTTTTAATATGCATGTTTTAGAACGTAGATCTGTTTAACTTGGAGTTAAAGAAAATATTTTGATTCAAAATTTTATCATGTTATTTTATTTTGGATTGGATTTAATTAATGGTATTGTTTTTAATTAAATCATGTAATCAAGAAAAAAAAATATTTGATCAACCGCGGCTGGTCGGCCACCGCGAAGCCGCTACACGCAGCAGCGCGTGAACAGCGTGCTGCCTGCGCGAGCAGCTATCGCGTGCTGGCAAGCGCAGCAGCACGCTGCCACGCGCTGCCATGAGCAGCAGCGGCTGTCACGTGCAGCGCACGCGCAGACTTCGTGGCCGCGTGTGTGTTGGCCACGTGGCAGCCTCTGATTGGTCATTGCGTGACTGATCTCGGTTGAAAGTTTGAAAATCTTGGAGATTTGTTAGATTAGGAAACTTGGAGTTTTGGATAAGGTAGAGAATCTTGGAAGATTTGGGATCTACCTTAGTTATCTAATCTAATCAAAATAGAATTATCTTGAGAATCTTAGAGATTTAGATAAGTTGGGAAACTTGGAGATTTTGGATAAGATGGGAATCTTTGAAAGATTTGTAACTATCTTAATTAACCAACATAATCAAGATAGGAATTGTAGATTACTTATAAATCAAGTAAGAGTTAATTAATCTTAGAGGTTAATTGATAATTCAAAATAATTAACTTGGATAAATATTTGTGAATTAAAATTAAAGGAGCCGATAAATTTACATTTATGCCCTTATGTGAATTTATGCATGTTCTTGAGTGAATGTGTGGATTGATCGACATTGCCCTTAAGCCCTGTGTAGTTTTTGGTTTATTTTATTATGGGTTGTAATTAAATGGGCCTGATTGGTGCCCCTTGTTTGCGCAATTAAAATGTAATAGAATAGGGCCTTAAGTTAGACTTAGAATAGGCTTGGAGCCAAGAAGGTCATGAAGACTTGGAGATCCACATGGAGGCCCATTACCTTGGAGGACATGGAGGCCTAATTCAAAAGCATGGAGGCCCAATCAAGGAGGACATGAAATTACAAGTGAAGGCCCATGTATGTGTGGGTTTGATTATTGTAATAGATTAGGGCATTTAATTTTCACCCTAGACTGACCAATTGGCCCATCACTTGGCTCGTGATGGATCGCATAGGATGGGAAATCGATCAACCATATTATGCAATGCTAAGTGATGTATATGTTTACTTTTCTGCTTATTCTTTGGTGTATGTAATGCTTGCTTAGAATAGAAAACGTAAACAAGATAAAGAATAACCTGATGAGACCTCGCACAAGAATACTTCTTAAAACCTCAAATTGAATTAAAATTCAATTATAATATTAAATCGAATAAACGGGCGCATATGAATAGTATCTATGGTCCGAACCTATCCAATTACTGGGTCTTAGGCATATCGTACGAATATATCTCGATGTCTCACGAGTCGTAGGTCGAGCTATAGGAAGATGGTATGTCTATTGCCTCGATGCACAGTTTAGTGCCAAGGGAGGGGATAGCAAGGTTCTAGGCGCTGTCTCACGAGTCGTGGGGCGTCTGGGGTTGAACTATTTCTCTCCACGAGTATTGGACATGATTTAACGCTAGTAAGTATGGATGTCTCACGAGTCGTGGGTCCATAACGAAAAACGAGGCTAAATGAACTCAAGGGTTAGCTGCGATGGTTAACCGACGATGATGTCGACCACCAAGTGAATCAATTAGTATGGCCAACGAGTCGTGGGTACTGAGAGATTGCATTTGGGCCTTGAGCCCGCTAGGATATTTTAATATTCCCGAAACTTATGTAGGAGCATAAGATTTTGATTAAAATAGTGGGAGTAATTTACAAATTAAATCCATGTTTGTAAATTGTGCATTTAAAATTAATCATTCGCGTATTTACTTCTTCTATCGTCTTTTTGTAGATATAATGTCTAAGAATCCGATTTCCATTATACTTGAACAAAACAATTTGACTGGACCAAACCTGCACTTCTGGTCGCACCACTTGAATGGACTTTTTGATGCTGAAAACATTTCATACGTTTTGTCTGTACCTCCACCAATTGACATTCCACTTTATGTTCCCGATGAGCTTCGAAAAAGCATCACCAAATGGAAATTGGATGATAGCTTAGCTCGTGATTACATGTTGGAATATATGTCACTTGATCTGCGGTTACAACATGAGCATATGGTATTCGCAAAAGAGATTCTCTCGAATCTCAAATTCCTTTATGGGATTCGAGATGGTCGTCACAGATTTGCGATAACGAGAGAACTCTTGCAAGCAAGAAAGAGACGCGAAACTCCTGCTGGAATCCACGTGCACAAGATGATTCGACTTCTTACTGAACTCGATGACATGGGTGTCGTGTTGGACAATGATTTTTGTGTGGATGTAATCCTTCAATCTCATCCTACATCATATGGCAGGTTTATCATGGACTTGAATCTCCAAAGAAGAGAGATCACTATGCATGATTTACAAGAAATGCTTGAGGAACATGAAGCTTCTTTTGGAAAGAAAGCGTATCCAATGGTTGGTAAAAAGACTGGACAGCAATCAAAGTCAAAGAGAGTGGAAACCAGAACTCCTTACTGCACAAGATCAAGGGAGAGGAACTGCAAGGAGTTCTTGGAGAACTCCAAAGGTATATTCCTTGTTGAAGTTAATTTATCAATTAACTGTGCATCTTGGGTGTTAGACACTGCTTGTGGTTCTCATCTTTGTAATGATTTACAGGTGATGGGAGCAGCAAGGCCACTTAGGCCTGGGGATTGGATCCTGCGATTTGGCAATGGAGCTAGAGCTGCTGCCGAAGCCATAGGCGAAGTGGAGTTAGATTTAGGTGGTGATAGATTTGTCCTTATGAACATTCTTTATGTACCTGGTTTAGTGAAAAACATTATTTCAATTCCTATTTTGGATAATGAAGGTTTTAATTTTTTAATTAATAAAGGTTCCTTTTCATTATTTAAGAATGATCGTTTGTTTATCACTGGTACATTAAAGGATGGACTATACACCGTAGAACCACCTAAATTAGTTATGCACGTACAACAAAACAAATGAAAACAAGATAATGAAATTTCTGCCCAATTATGGCACGCTCGACTTGGACATATATCCAAGTTAAGGATTCAAAAGTTAATCTCATCTGGCGCGCTTGAAATAAAGCACATTGATGAAATGCCAACTTGCGAACCATGTCTTAAGGGTAAAATGGATAAACTGCCGTTTAAAGGAAACCCAGAGCGAGCCACAAGGACATTGGACTTAATACATACTGACGTATGTGGACCACTAAGAAAGAGTGCCCGAGGTGGCTACGACTACTTCATTACCTTCACTGACTACAATAGTCGTTATGGGTATGTGTTCTTGTTGAAACACAAGTCTGAAGCTTTTGAGAGATTCAAAGAGTTCATAATGGAAGTAGAAAACCAACTTGGTCACACAATAAAGGCTCTTCATTCTGATCGAGGTGGTAAGTTTCTTAGTAACGAATTTCTCAATTATCTTGTGGAGCATGGAATATTGTCTCAGTGGACTCCTCCTGCTACACCGCGATTAAATGGAGTAGCTGAGAGAAGGAATCGAACCTTGATGGACATGGTTCGATCCATGATGAGTGCCACTGATCTTCCTCTTTCATTTTGGGGACATGCCCTTCTCACGGCAACGAAGATACTGAATATGGTACCTTCTAAATCCGTACAAAAGCCACCATACGAGATGTGGTTTGGCAAGGCACCTTCGTACGCATTCAAGCGCGTATGGGGATCTTCCACTTACGTCAAGAAGCTAGTGGGAGATATATTGGAAACTAAATCCACTTTGTGCAAATTCGTGGGGTATCCAGAAAATTCAATTGGATACGAGTTCTATGATCCTTCAAGACAAACTACATTTGTTTCAAGGAATGCGCACTTCTTAGAGAAGGATTTCTTGTTGGACAAGAAAGAACACAACATAGAACTGGATGAAGTCACTGAAGCTGAAAAGGCCGAAGAGGTTGACCAAGCTAACCCATCACCACAGGCAGTGGGAGTACAAGAGCATGAAAGTGCACCAGAAAGTACACCAATACTTCGTAGGTCAGAAAGACAACGTAGAGAACACGAGAGGTACTACGGTCTGCTGCATGAGACTGGACAGTCTCTGAACGACCCAAGGACTTACGATGAAGCTATGTTGGACATAGATTCGGGAAAATGGCGCGAAGCCATGGAATCCGAGTTGGACTCCATGCACTCCAACAAGGTCTGGACCTTGGTAGATCCACCAATGGGAATAACTCCCGTGGGTTGCAAGTGGATCTATAAGCGCAAGCTTGGAGTGAACGGAGAGGTTATTCCTACAAGGCGCGACTAGTGGCAAAAGGATACACTCAAAGACCAGGCATTGACTTTGAGGAAACCTTCTCGCCCATCGCAATGCCTAAATCCATTCGAATCTAGCTGGCCATAGCTGCGTGGTTTAACTACGAGATATGGCAGATGGATGTAAAGACCGCCTTCCTCAATGGAGACATTGATAAGGAGATCTACATGGAGCAACCAAAAGGATATGCATCCAAAGGAGATGAGCACAAGGTGTGCAAACTCCAGAGGTCCATTTATGGACTCAAGCAAGCTTCCCGAAGTTGGAACATCCGTTTCGACGATACAATCCAAACTTTTGGGTTTATCAAGAACGTGTTCGAACCTTGCGTGTACAAGAAAGTCAGTGGGAGTACAGTTGAATTCTAGTGCTTTACGTTGATGACATTCTTCTCATTGGAAATAATGTGAAGATGTTATCAGAAACGTAAGCATGGCTGTCTACACAATTCTCAATGAAGGACTTGGGAGAAGCATACTTTGTACTAGGTATAAGGATCAACAGAGATAGATCGAAAGGACTGCTGGGCCTCTCCTAGTCACAGTACATAGATAAAATACTGAAGAGATTCAGTATGGAAGAATCCAAGAGAGGATTACTTCCCTTGAGACATGGAATTGCACTCTCTAAGTCTATGGCCCCAAAGACACCTGAAGAGAGAAGCAAAATGTCTCAAATACCATATGCCTCCGCTATAGGAAGCATAATGTATGGTATGCTATGTACTAGACCAGACGTAGCCTAAGCATTGAGCGTTACTAGTCGCTATCAGTCTGATCTAGGAGAGCAGCACTGGATAGCCGTAAAGGCAATTCTGAAGTACCTGAGAAGGACTAAAGTACTTCAGAATTGTTCTTGGTATACGGTGGAGGAGAATTGAAATTGGAAGGCTTTACAGATTCAAGCTTCTAATGTGACGTAGACGACTTCAAGTCAACATCTGGATATGTGTTCTGCCTCAATGGTGGTGCGGTAAGCTGGAAAAGCTCCAAGCAAGATTGATAGGGTTTATCTGGTGCGAGAACGTCTATGCTTTGATGTGAGTTCCGACCGACTGGAGATTACCAGAAGGTCTCTGAGGATTCACGTTGGGTATAGAGGAACTTGTATGCAGGTTCATATCATCAACAAAGGATCCATTGACCCGACTTGATAGGTTGGGAAATTCTCCTATGGATTTCTGTGAGAAACTAATTCTGGTAAAACCCTCGGCCGAGGTATCTGACGACTTTATGAAAGTACCTCATAAAGATTAAGTCAAAGAGAATTATTTCGAGACCAGAGTGCATAACGTCAAGACGAGGAAAGGGAACCGATGAAAAGTCCATACCCTTAAGTCTCGACTTGGAGATCGATTGATGGAGAGATCATGTCGTATATGGAAATTGTAAATGTTTAAAGGTTCACTGAATTAATTCACCAGTGATTGGGCTCCATGGGCTTGTGGCCAGACATCGACCGTGGAGTGTGGAAGAATTCCTAAATTGGCAGGGGTGCTAATTTTGGAATGATCAGTCGACAGAGTGTTCGATTGATTTAGAGTATTTAATACTCGAGTAATTAAATAAATATTTAATTATAACCCACGACCAATTATGTGGTGAACCTACGGGGACATACACAATACACATGATGCGAAAGCAAGGAAACGAAGAACAACTGAATGAACTGGGTCGACCTAATGGAGCAGACGAGATCCTATTGGAATTGGATCAAGAATATAAATTAAATTGGAATTTAATTTGTAAGTTAATTAATTAAATTATATTTAATTAATTATAAAGAGATATTTAATTAATTAGGCTTGGAGCCTAATTTAATTAAATGAGATAGTAATTGATTAATTGGGCCATTTAATTGGAAAATTAAATAAAGCCTCAATTAATTAATTAGAATGGGCCATTAATTAATTAGATGACTTAGTCTTCCAATTAAAAGGCCATGGCCCATGTAGGAGAATAGATAAGACTTGAAGTCCTATTCCTTTTGGGATTAGGATTTATAAGATATCTATATATATGAGAATATATATCATATCTCATATAGAATATCTAACACACAAGAAATTCAAGTTTGCAAAATTCTCTCCCTCTCCTCTCTCTCTCATCTCGGCCGAACTCTCTCTCTCTCTAGAGGAGTTTTCGATTTTTGATTTTTGCTCCCAATTGTTCTCTAGTTTTAGATCTTAATAATTTCTATGTTCTAGCCGATTAGGATTATTAAGGTTTTCGTGATATTGTGGTGTATCAACCCGTAGAGGCGCAACACGTGGGGCGCTATATTATCTTGGGATCAAATTTGCAAAAGAAAGGGAGAAACGCATCCACTTTGCTAGGCTCGAATTTGCAAGGAGACAGGTATAACTTTGTGACAAAGTTTTATCTTAGTTATTTATATTCATATATATACATCCAGATTGTATCTTGGCAAGATTCATCTAAGAGGTCCTTAAATTTTTAAATTCCGCTGCCTGAAGGACTGTTTATCTTACTGAATCCCAACAATTGTTACCAGAAATAAAGCAAGACTAGTGGCCAAAGGTTACTGCCAAGAAATCGGCATTGACTCTGATGAAACATTTGCACTTGTAGCTAGGCTTGAAGCATTCAGACTATTTCTTGCCTATGCTGCTCATAAGAACTTCACAATCTATCAGATTGATGTGAAGTCTGCTTTTCTCAGTGGAGAATTGCAAGAACAAGTTTATATAGAACAATCTCCAGGATTTGAAGCTTATCAACAAGGAGACAAAGTAGATCGTCTGAGGAAAGCTCTATATGGACTAAAGCAAGCTCTAATATCTACAATATATCGTTTGAGGAAACCAGCTCATATGTTGTTATTCCAATGTCTACTGGACTTCGTCTTGACAAGGATGAAGATGGAAAATCAGTGGACATCACCAAATATAGAGGCATAATTTGGTCTCTGCTGTACCTCACTGCCAGCAGACCAAATATTATGTACTCAGTTGGGGTTTGTGCGAGATTTCAATCAAATCCAAAGGAATCTCACCTCCTAGCTGCAAAGAGGATATTAAGGTATTTTAAAGGTGTACACAGGATTTGGGATTATGGTATCCAAGGGAATCAGGATTTGAACTTATTGGATATTCAGATTCTGACCTTGCTGGCTGCAAATTGATAGGAAGAGTACTACAGGTACATATCAATTCCTAGGTAGCCGTCTGATCTCATGGATGAGTAAGAAACAGACTTCAATATCCATATCTACTGCTGAAGCTGAATACATTACTGCTGGAGCATGTTGTGCACAGATACTTTGGTTGAAACATCAACTAGAAGACTACAACATCAAAATCAGTGGAATTCCAATCTACTGTGACAATACAAGTGCAATTTCACTTATTCAGAACACTACAAGTCATTATAGGACTAAGCATATTGAGATCAAACATCACTTCATCAGAGATCATGTTGAGAAAGGAAATGTCATAATTGAATATATTCATACAGACAATCAAATAGCTGACATTTTCACCAAACCATTGAGTGATGCAAGATTTTCTACTCTCGGAGTGGAATTAGGCTTGTTAAAATTGGATTCATAAGCTGAGGGAAAACCTATCAGAAGACTATGGTTCATCAACTGACTAATCTGATAACAAGTGGTATTCTTCAAGAACTAACTTTCAACAGACTAGTTGATTGATTGATTCTTGAATTCAGAGAGACGTGTAAGACTTGTGGTACTCCTGATTAGAGAATAAATCTTCAATGACAGTTAGTTGAAGTTGTTTTTATCAGAAGATGCGTTCTTAATTCTTGAAGACCTGAAGACTATTTATCTTGCTGGATTGACAAACAACAAAGGAATATCACTAGCTATTGGCTTTCACTAGTGATATATTGTATCAGACAAGTCATCGGTCAGATAAGTGAAATCTACTCATCTGATACGTTATATAAGTGTTGTACTAAAAATGCTAAAATACAAAACACACTTTTATAAGTAACAGACAAGTAACGTTTTGCATTCCCGGCTATTCTGACAAATAAATATAATATTTGAAATCCGTAATTGATGCACACACGATCAAACGGATCTAGCGGTTAGCGGATATCACGAAAACCTTTGATATCACTAAACCTATAAATCTAGATCTAATCAGCATACCTCACTTACGTACCCCAAATATTCATACTCTCAAGAAGTTACTAACCTTCTATTTTCTTGAGAGCAAAAATTCTTCTGCACCCTCTTATCTTTATTTAATCTCAGAAATAGAACTATGGCTGGAGCTGAAGGACGTTTTCTAAACTATCAAGTTTACCACGCAATTAGAACCAAGGTCATGGAGGAGCTGATGGAGAAACTGAAGGAAACTTCTCTGGTTGATGTACTGGAAGCTGATGAAACAATGGTCTTCCCTCACGACGTAACTGAATTCTATAAGAATGAAAAGATTGATCTGGAGAAGAACACCATGACCTCCACTGTTGCTGGAAAACAAATTTGTATCTCACCTGCTGTCCTTAGTGAGATTTACAAGTTGAAAAACGAGGGTGAGGGTATCTCGACCTTGGGAAAACCTAAAGAAAATGACTTCTGGAAGATAGCTGCGAAGAAAGGAGAGCAGTTAACTGGGTCAATCAAAAAAGACCCAACTGACTGACGAGTACCAGAGGCTAGCTGACCTAATAGCCAAAATACTTGAGTGTTCGACAAGTGCTCTAGATGGGCTGCCCAAGCGAAGATTTCACACCATGATTTGTATCTACTACGGACTGAACGTGAACTGGGCTGTTCATATGTTCAGAATCCTTGCCACAAAGAAATCTGGGAACGTTATCATGCTAAGTCACTTGCTGATGGCATTAAGTTGCACAATGGGAGCTGAAAAGGTTGTGCATAAACTCAAGGAGTTCAAGGTTTACGAACTAGTCAAGTCAGAGACTAAGCCTGAAGTAACACCTGAAAAGAAGCAGCAGAAAAGAAAAGCTGCTGATGTGAAGGTTACTACTAAGCCTGTTGTTGAGGCTAAAAAGAGCGAGACTGATGACAAGGCTGCTGAGCCTACTGTTCAAACAGTGGTCAACCCTACTGTTCAAGCCAGAACAGTTGATGTCACAAATGCTGATGAGATTATATCTCAAGTTGCTCAGGATATTGATGCTATGCCCATTGGGGATTCTCCTGAAAGAACTTAATCAGAAGAGCTACCTTTAGAAAATATGTCAAAAAGGACAAGAAGTTCACTGAAAACCCCTGCTATTGCACCTACTTTGGTACATACTACAGCAACCGCCAGGAAGAAATTGATGTTGGGAGGACAGAAAGTTACATTTTCTACTGTTAGAGAAGATTCTCCATCCGCTGAAAGACCAGTGGAATCAGCTAAGGAAGCTGATAACATCAATCAGACGACAGTAGAGGTATCTGCACGTCAAGCTGATAAGTATGTTGTTCCATTAACAGAGACTACTGATAAACCCTCCGCCAGAAAGAAGAGAACTGGTAAGGAAAAAGTATCCCGTTACCACAAGAAGAAAAGGAAACAAGTTGAGCAAAGAAAGAAAGATGAAGATGAGCTCAAAGCTGCTATTGAAGCCAGCAAATCTGAAGCTACCGAGTTGACTGAGGCAGAATTAGCTGCCAAAGAAGCTGAAGACTTAGCCTTAGCACTTGAGTCTAGCAAGACAGATGCTCATGGCTCACAGAAAAGTGGTGGGATAGTAATTTGTGAACCCAGAGAAGAAGGGTTTTGATGAGGGGTATTTCGCATACGCCGTTTTAGGAAGTACCTATGCTCGAGATCGACCAGGAATGGTATTCTCGACCAGAAGAATCTAGTTTTCCGATCAAGTCAGATTGATAGTACGGGATCTACTCTCCGACCTGCTCACCGCCTCGGGATTACTGTGGGGCCGACCTACAGCTTTGTACAGCTGGCCGAAAGGTATTCTCCTACGGACGGTCCAGCTAGCTCATTATTGTTCCTATAAATACGCGGCGCATTTATGACATTGACGGAGGGCACAACTTCCAAGAAAGGCCCTAAGCTCGGACTTACTGTTCGGATTAGGAACCAGCTTGTTTATTCCTTGTATTTACTTTCCTAGTTGTACGACATCCTGTAATGCTCGAGTAGACCAATCTTGTAACCTGAACTCAACATTCGATTGTGATATATAAGATTTACGCACTCTATACACTTATTGTTTTTCTCGACTTTCCTTATTTGGTACGAACGAAATACAGCATAATCAATTGGCGCCCACCGTGGGGCCTGTTCGGGTGTTAGATCGAAAAATGCCTACTACTAGGAGATTTACATACAATCGCGGCGAGCCTTCACACGCCGTTGGAGCGCAGCGCTCAGTAAACAATGAACCAAGCTATGGAAGATAGTTGCACTCATTTTTAACTTTTACCGTAATTTTCAGTTTTCTCAAATTTTACTTTCCCTAAAACTTGTATGGAAGTTCAATGAAATCCTCTATTTCAGTTCAAACTGTATTCCGAGTACCATGACAAAGAAAGACTAATTTTATCGGCCGAGGGTGAAAGCTTTTGCTATGACCCTCCCTCGATAAATCATGTTCAAAAAAATGAGAATCGGCCGAGGGTGAAAGCTTTTGCTATGACCCTCCCTCGATAAATCATGTTAAAAAAAGAAAATCGGCCGAGCGTGAAAGCTTTTGCTATGACCCTCCCTCGATAAATCATGTTCAAAAAAGAAAATCGGCCGAGGGTGAAAGCTTTTGCTATGACCCTCCCTCGATAAATCATGTTCAAAAAAATAAATCGGCCGAGGGTGAAAGCTTTTGCTATGACCCTCCCTCGATAAATCATGTTCAAAAAAGAAAATCGGCCGAGGGTGAAAGCAAAAATTTTCACCCTTCCTCGATAGAAATTTTACGCGACTATCCAGCTCACTTAATAACGGTCGATTACGTAAGCAAACAGTTCAATTTTGATTAACTCCAACTGATGCTCAAAATGCTATGATGAAGCGGTTCTGCTCGAAACCCGAACACTCTTCAAGAATTTCTTACCACTTGGAAATTCCTTAAGTTGGGAGTATTGTTTCTTAAGTTGGGATTATTATTTAATAAATGCAGTTATACTGCAGAGGAACTTCTCAGTTTTCAGATATTATTCATTTGGACGATTATCAGATAATCTTTCCGAGGACAGTTTATCGATCAACCTTATCATCCAAATATTTAAGTTTCATCGGATCATTAATTCGTCGTCGAGTTGGTTTTTACGAGCAGAATACTAATATTAAGACGATAGAAAGAAAAGTTGCAACTATTTGATTTGAAACGAAAGGTTCTTATTATTATTTTCGAGCAAGATACAAAGATCAAGGGGAGCAAAGGTTACAACTTTATTAACATCCATCGAACAGATTACAAAGTTAGTATGATTACAAAGTCCTAATACGACGACTGTACACTATTCTATGGTCTTCGAGCATCCTTCAGTGTTGTTGACCAGGAATATTGGTGAACGTCCGATGAGTGCACCACAATCTGTTCGACAAATCAGTTGTCCCCTCGACTTGTAAAGCGATCGAGCTGCCTATGTTTATCGTCTAATGATATCTAGGTTTTCTGATTATCTCCATACTCTTCCAAGCATTCTTGCTACCAGCAGCTGAGCCCGAACACTTCCCCGAGTTGGCATCTAAGGTTGCAATTCCTCATTTTAAGATCCGTAATTGCAACCTAAGCCGGCCAGTTATCATTTCATGGTCCGGAAGCTCGACCCAAAATTACCGATCTTCAAAGAAGAAAGGAAGAAATTGGTGACTCGAGGTCAAACTTCCTTTTAATTTTCTGACCAGTTTTCCCCCCACAGGTATACCCCTCGAGATCCGTAATGCTAACCCTGCACAAAATACCCGAGCAAGGGTCAGTCACTTATTGGTATTCCAAGGGGAGATCCCGTTTTCAGGGATCAGAGACCCCCAGATAGAGGAGGTGTTCCTATTTTCCAATTCCACCCATACCAAAGGAAACTGTATTTCTATGCTGAGATCAGAAATAAGTTCGAAGCCAAATTTCAAAGGCTTGAACGGGAAGAAGGAAGGATCCGAGCTTCGTCCTCGGATAAAACATTTTTGACAGCGGAATGTAAAGATTTTCAACTGAGTGAATGCCATATTTATACTAAAAGGAAGATTTGATCGACGGTCTGTATTCAACGAAAACAACGGCTCAGATTAAGGCATTTATCACGGGTGACCGTTCCACTTCCCGAGATTAAGGTACTGTTTGGACAGACTTTCTTTGAAACTTAGCTAAAAAAAAGGGGAATACTATGACTTGGTCAAATATGCAGTGCAGAAACTTTCCCTTTTACTTTGTGCTCGGAATGTCGATCACTCTTAACTCGAGTATAAATTGTTTATGCATTGAGAATGCAACATGAATGATCACTCTTAACTCGAGTATAAATTGTTTATGCATTGAGAATGCAACATGAATGAACACTCTTAACTCGAGTATAAATTGTTTTTACAAAAAAGTACAATTTGAACGATAACTCTTAACTCGAGTATAAATTGTTTATGCATTGAGAATGCAACATGAATGATCATTCTTAACTCGAGTATAAATTGTTTATGCATTGAGAATGCAACATGAATGAACACTCTTAACTCGAGTATAAATTGTTTTTACAAAAAAGTACAATTTGAAAGATCACTCTTAACTCGAGTATAAATTGTTTTGACAGTGAATGCAGCTTGAATGATCACTCTTAACTCGAGTATAAATTGTTCCAACAGTAAGAATGCAACTCGATTGATTACTCTTAACTCGAGTATAAATTGTTTATACAGTAAATCAATTCACCAGACACAAAATACCATCGATTAGAAGGAAGAAAAAGTTTATTATTCCAACGGGGAAAACAAGTACAAAAGGAAGAAGTTTAAAAGTACAACATTTAGTCGAGCAAAAGAAGAAATCTCTAAACACTTTTCTCGAACAGAAGCTTGCGGACTTCAACGTTGCGGGCCTCATACCCGGCATCATAACCTTTTTGATAGGCCTCTTGCTCCCGCTGCTCGGCGTTTTTCTTCTCCTGCTCGACGAGCGACTTCAGCCTATCCAGCTCCTTGCTCAACTCCTCGTGAACCTGGCTCTCTTTCTGCTTCACAGCTTTCTCTGTCTCGGAAGCCAATTTCAGCTCGATAGCTCTAGCTTCTTCAAGGGACCTTGATAATGCAACCTTCTTTTCCTCCAGCTCGAGGATAACCAAAGCACGCTGTTCGGCTTTTTGCTCGACTTGCAGCCCAAGGCTAAATAACTGTTGTCCGACCTTAAATGTACAAAAGTTGTTGTGTTAGTAAAAATAAAAAAAAAGGGAGAGAGTGAGAGGACACTCACTTGAAAAAGCAGATCTGTGCTCGATTGCACCATTTTATTCGAATTTTTCCCTTCTGGTTCGGCCATGGCCTTACTTTTCACCTCTTAAAAAAAGGTGCTAAGCGTCCGAGCAACATTGGGGACAGAGTTTTGGGGTTCTGGGTTCCCGCCCGACGATGGAGTTTTCTTCTGATCGACGGGAGGGTCATTTATTTTGACCTTCTTATTGGGAGGCTCAACCGCAACACCCTTATTAGCCTCCAAGGCCAGAACACTATCAGCCAATATCTTAGTATCCCCAGCCATTTGGATCAAGGCCGAGCGGAATCAGATCGTCCACACGCGGTCTTTTATAGGGAGCAGGCTCAGAGTCACCAGATGTGATTTGCTTATTAGGGCTCTCGACCTTCTTGTTCCCCTCGGAGCTATTTTTCGACTGAGAGAGGGAGTCCGGAATTGGTATGACCGGCCCTTTCTCGGAGCCAGATAATTGCTTGGCCGCAGTTTTGCCAAGGTCACCAGTTGATTCAATGACCGCCTTCGAAGGAGAATCAACCTTGTGCTTGCATCGGTCATTCTTAGAAGTCTTTCCTGCTTCCGAGGAGGACTTAGGTTCTTTGACTCTCGACTTGGAAGATTTCTCTTTCTTGACTTTGAGCAACAACCTCGGGTCGATCTTGGAGTTCACCAGGCCTTCCATGATCTCTATGTTTCTAGTGGAGAAGAGAGCTCGACTTATTTTATCGATCAATTAGCTCCGACGAAGAGAGAATTATAATTTCAGTGATACAAATCTTAAACTGCCTTCTATTTATAAGAAAAAAGGAACGTTGCCTTTTTGAGAATCCAACAGTCGCGAATTTCAAGTTTTTCCGTGCCCTATTAAAAAGGTCGATTGTTTTGATACCGTGCCTAGTAAGTGATTCACATGCACGAAAATGCTCGATATCGACGTTCTTTTATGAATATTATGGCTCACAAAGACTTTTGTCTAGTTGAGCAGTATAATAAATTACTGATGAGCGGACTCAGAGAACTTAAACAGAAAAAGCAGATTTTATAGATGATCGAAATAATTTCAGTGCATATAATAAAGGGTCCTACAATCTATTACAAGAAATCTAAGGGTTTGACTGCTCCTCTTTGCCTTCACTCTCGGAGCCACCCTCGACATCGACGTTATTATCTCCAGAAGCTTCTCGATCGTCCCCATCGTCAGAAGGATCTTGATCTTCCTCTCCGGAACTGTTATCAGAGCTATCTGAACTATCTGAGCTATCTGAACTCGAGCTCGCGCTGGACGTATCCAAGTCCCTCAAGTCAGGATTGGGCATTGGAACTCCGAACTCTTCCACAAACGGAGCGAACTCATGTTTTTCCCAGTTGGCGGAGCTCGAGGATGAGACTTGATAATCTTCTCCATTCATATTCTTGAAAATGTCCATGTGTTTCAAGTACTCATCTATCTTATTGGGAATGACTTTCGCGGAGACAAGTTGTCGAACGCCTTTATAGAAGGTAGTCTGAAGGACTTGATCGACCCTTTTACGAGCTATAGCATCCAACGCGGGAGACTCCAAAAATTATCTTATCGAGCTTAGGCGAGAGTCTTCTTTGCCACGCTGATAAGATAACTCGGAATCAGCCTTAGTTTGCGCGAGCTCCTCTTCAAGTTTCTTAACCTTCTCCTTGAGCAAGCTCTTCTCTTCCACGACCTTCACCAAGTCTTCCTCGACGGCCGGGGTATACTTGGCTTTCATGGACTCCAATTCTTTTTGGACGGAGATAAATTGATTGCGAAGTTGGGATTCTTCCTTGAGTAAGTCCCTATAAGCGATATGGACCCGATCGGACTCCTCTTCTAACATTGAGACACGATTCACCTCAGTAAGAAAGCAGTCCCCGATCTGCAAGAATAGGGTGGTTAGTATTTTGTTCCAAGACGTAAACAGTTACAACAAATGTAAAGGGATTTACCGTGTGATATGCTTTGGAGAATTGGCCTAATACGTCAAGGTCGCAATGGCCAAGAAGCTCCTCCTGGTCCTCGGCAAACCTCCCCGACATGAAAATTTTGATCGCCTTGTCGTGCTCGTTCTCGCCGTTTGGGGTGCGATCATTTCGAATTGATCCCCTCTCGGGATAACCCGCTGCTCGGGAACCTCTAAGTTGATCTTCGATGAAGTCCACCATATCAGGCCTACTTCGACCAGAACGGGAAGAAAGGGGTGTTCGGTGTCGACCCCACAATCCGGTCCTCCTTTTAGCCTCAGGGGGTCCCTCGAGATCTTCTCGAGCTCGTCGATTGTAGATCTCTGTCCCTTTGAGCTTCTTCAGGGTAAACATGCTGTATCCTAAGCCAGAAGAAGAAGAAGGACCAGCTTGGTGAGGAGGTGGTACCATTTGGATCGGCTCAGCATTCTCGGGCTCCCCTTCGTTTCCGATCTGGTCAGTCTGAGCCGAGCTTCCCCGAGGAGGGACGACAGTTCTAGGCTCCAGTCTAATTTGTCTCCTCGGCTGACCGGGCGTCTTTCTCGAGGTAGATGCTACAGTTTTACCGACTATGGAAGCTCGGTATTGCTCCACCATTGTACCTGACGAAATAAAAATTGAGAAATGATAACGAAATCCTCAGAATAGCATACCATCACGGTCACTCGGGAAAGATTATTATCCTTACTCAATGTTCGAGGATCATCAGCATCTGCTAGTTGATAGGTAGCTCGGCTGAGTCCAGCTTTTCGAAGAACAGGCTCCAGAATAAGGAAAGCCGACTGATAGGGATCGGAACGCATCTCTTTAACAAGATCGTCTGGGATAACCTTCACAAGCTGGCCTAACAATTCTCGTTTTCGTAGACCCAGTCTCGCTCACCTGGCCATTTGTGTGGAACCATCGCCGAGCTCCCCTCGGAAGCCGGTACTTCAGGTCCTCTGATAAAAAAGAACTGTTTCTTCCAGTTGAGAGAATTGCTAGAAGTTATGGTCGATAAGACCGAATGATTCGAACGCTGGGAGAAATACACGAACCCATCGTTCGAGGCGGAGGAAGTACTGATCTTGAAGAATTGCCAAAAGCGCCGGAAATTAGCAGCCTTGTCCTTGGCCTTCATCAAAACGCTGAAAGCTATCAAATACCCAATCGAGTTGGGAAGGATCTGTGCGGGAGCCAGGGAGAATGCATCTAAAACCTGCTCAAGTAATGGGGCAAAAGGAATGCGCAACCCATAGTCAAATTGTTTAGCATAAAAACCTTGACATCCTGCTGGGGGCTTGTTCACTCTTTGAGAGGAGGTCGGAATCACTAGCAAGTAGCCTTCGGGAAGGAATTTACCTATCGCAGCTTTGAGGTTTGCCTCATCCTCTTTTGGATCATACGCACTGGAGATTTCATCGACCCGTTTCTCAGTCTTCTGAGCTCGACCTGTGGCTTTGGACTTTTTCGTGACACCGGCTAGGTCGAGGATTCTCACACTGCACCCGCCTCCGATTTGATATCTCATTATCTCATGCTTGTCAAACGGTACAGTCAAGCTATTCTCATTGTCGGAGTCAGCTTTTTCTCCATCTCCACCCTCCTCGCTGTCGGCCTCGGCATTTTGTTCCGCATCACCACCGTGCTTGGAATCCTGTCGACCGGATGTCCCCTCTCCAGCGTTTGACCCCATGGCATACTCTATTTGGTTGACGATTCTATTCGTCTCTTCGGAAGAATTTTCAGTGGTTTTGTAGTCATTGATGAGTTTGCCTGTGGATCCTAGGCCGGAATCTGATCGCGAAGGAATATTGGTTTGGACGTCGGGATTCTGGGAAGTAGACATGATTAGAAGATATTTATTGGAATGCTCGAAAAAGAAGAAATATTGTTTATCGATCTAAATGCTCCGATCCGCTGTGAATTGTAAAGATGCACTCTTTTTTCCAAGTAAACATATATATATAAAGGTTAAAAGGGTAAATTGCAAATTCAACCCCGAGTAACCGCGACGGTTAAGCTCCCGCTTAGTAAAATTGAGGGTCATTTCCCATTAATAGCACCTATGGTCCTCCAAGTCTCAGAAATAGATATTTCGAGTCAGAAAGATAAGATTAAACTACGTTGTCTTCCGAGGATATGCACTCTTTTTCCCTTCGCTCGGTTTTTATCCCCCTGGGTTTTTCCGAGTAAGGTTTTTAACGAGGCATATCCGACTCAAGATTGTTCAAGACTTGATCTCTATTATTTATTTTCTCCGAACTTCGGATACTGTAATCTCATCGAAGTAAAATATTCTGATCGAGAACTCCGCCCTCCTGTGGTTTGAAACATCTCGCCTTTCCAAGGCCCATCCAGAAAAAATATGCGCTCTTTTTCCCTAGCTCGGATTTTGTCCCACTGGGTTTTTCCGAGTAAGGTTTTTAATGAGGCATATCAAAATCTCGTGATACAATGCTGTGTTTACTTCTCAAAGCTTCAGCTTCGCTTATGCTCGAGAAGTGGGGGAGTCTTGATGAGGGGTATTTCGCATACGCCGTTTTAGGAAGTACCTATGCTCGAGATCGACCAGGAATGGTATTCTCGACCGGAAGAATCTAGTTTTCCGATCAAGTCAGATTGATAGTACGGGATCTACTCTCCGACCTGCTCACCGTCTCGGGATTACTGTGGGGCCGACCTACAGCTTTGTACAGTTGGCCGAAAGGTATTCTCCTACGGACGGTCCAGCTAGCTCATTACTGTTCCTATAAATACGCGGCGCATTTATGACATTGACGGAGGGCACAACTTCCAAGAAAGGCCCTAAGCTCGGACTTTTTGTTCGGATTAGGAACCAGCTTGTTTATTCCTTGTATTTACTTTCCTAGTTGTACGACATCCTGTAATGCTCGAGTAGACCCATCTTGTAACCTGAACTCAACATTCGATTGTGATATATAAGATTTACGCACTCTATACACTTATTGTTTTGCTCGACTTTCCTTATTTGGTACGAACGAAATACAGCATAATCAGGTTTGTGTTGCCTCGTCCTCAGATCATCAAGAAAAAGAAAAGAGAAGTCAGACATGCACTGGAGATAGTTAAGAGTGATCCTACTGTCTTCATCAACTTTGAAAGTGAACTGGAGAGGTATAACACCTTGCTGCAATCTAAGTGTATCTTCCTTGCTTAAAAGATCAGATACAATAGATGGAGAAACTACAGATTAAGCAAGACCAGTGAAGAATTCAAGGCCTGGAAAGAGGCTGCTGCTGAGGAAAGTTGGGTATTGAAGTGGTTGCAGACCTCCAATATCAAACAAGCGTTGGATTCAAACTTCTTCTATGACAGAGTGCATGAGTATGCAAAGATCATAGTACAAAAGGTGTCAACAGCTCTCAGAGAATCAATGACAATGAAGCCCAGAAGGGGAGAAGACCCAATTGGATCGGATTCTCGCGCCCAAATGGATCGACCTAGTCGAGTCCAACTTTCTTCGTTTCCTGTTTCCGCTCGATGTGTTTGTGTATGTCCCCGTAGGTTCACCACATAATTGGCCGCGGGTTATAACTAAATGTGCATTTAATTATTCGAGTAAACTTATACTCTAAATCAATCGAACACTCTGTCGATTGACCATTCCAAAATTAGCACCCCTGCTAATTTGGGAATTCTCCCACACTCCACAGTCGATGTCTGGCCACAAGCCCGTGGAGCCCCATCACTGGTGAATTAATTTAGTGAACCTTTAACCTTTACAATTACCATGTACGACTTAATCCTTCCATTAGTTGGTCTCCCAGTCAAGACTAAGGTTATGGACTTTCATCGGTTTCCTTATTTGTCTCCACTTTATGTATTCTGGTCTCGAAACTATTCCCTTTGACTTAAACTTTATGAGCTACTTTCATAAAGCCGTCAGATACCTTGGCCAAGGATTTACCGGAATACGTTTCTCACAGATATTCATAGGAGAAGCTCCCAACCTATCAAGTCGGGTCAACGGATCCTCTGTTGATGATATGAACTTGCATACACGTTCCTCTATACCCAACATGAACCCACAGAGACCTTCTGGTAGACTCCAGTCAGTCGGGACTCATATCAAAGCATAGACGTTCGTGCACCAGATAAACCCTATCACCTCAAGTAATAAGGATCGTTCCTATTACACTATTGTAAATAGGAATAACTTCATCCCCGATATGCGACTACCGCTTCCATGGTGAGTTATTTCCTAGGTGGGGTATTCAGTGCGCTTGCCATCCCAGCAAGCCACCTACTCGTTTGTATCGACTATCCCAGTTACGCTCGTGTACCCCAGCGTCCTCCAGTTCATCGGAGTATACACACTCGTGAGGGTCTAACCGAATCCATTTATGTCCCATCTCAAATGGATTCTACGACCCTTGAATTAGTTTTAGATTACGGCCTTGGAGATCAGTCCACAGGTTGTCCCATAGCCCTGTGATCTAAGGACTTCCATCCTTATGTTAGATAATTATTCATAAGATGAAGGTGACCATATAAATAAATGCATTTATTAATCCATTTGAATGGTCCTTTTAATTTAAATGCAGCCAAAACAGTTGGCTTGCAGGACACTATTCTATAAATCTCCCACTTGTACTAAAGCCAACTCTCCATACTTCTGATTCCCATCTTAGACAGATGTTTCTTGAATGCCTTTGAGGCAATGGCTTAGTTAGCGGGTCCGTCGTATTATTCTTTGAGGTGACACGTTCCATCTTTATGTCTCCTCTACCAATGATATAACATATCAAATGGTATTGTCTTATTTCGTGCTCGGATTTCTGATGAGATCTCGACTCCTTCGCTTGCGAGATAGCTCCATTATTATCACAGAAGATAGTAATGGCTCGGCAATGCTAGGTACGACGTCCAATTCTTGGACGAAGTTTTTCATCCAAACACATTCCTTTGCAGCTTCACATGCTACAATATTTTATTCCTCGGTGGTTGAATTTGCGGTAGTATCCAACTCACCGCACCACCTTTGAGGCAGATATATCCAGATGTTGATTTGAAATCATCTACATCACATTGGAAGCTAGAATCAGTATAGCCTTCCAATTTCAATTATCCCTCGCCGTATACTAAGAACAATTCTTTAGTCCTTTTCAGGTACTTCAAAATTGACTTTACAGCTACCCAGTGCTGCTCTCCTAGGTCAGACAAATATCGGTTAGTTACGCTCAGGGCGTACGCTATGTCTGGTTTTGTACATAGCATATGATATTATGCTTCCTTTCATAGAGGCATGTGGTATCTTAGACATCTTGCTTCTCTCCTCAAAGGTCTTTGGGGCCATAGACTTAGAGAGAGCAATACTATGTCTCATCGGAAGAAATCCTCTCTTGGATTCTTCCATACTAAGTGTCTTCAGTATTTTATCTATGTACTTTAATTTGGGAGAGGTCCAGCAGTCCTTTCGATCTATCCATGTAGATCCTTGTACCCAGTACAAAGAATGCTTCTCCCAAATTCTTCATTGAGAATTGTGTAGAAAACCGTGCTTTCGTTTCGGATAACACTTTTGCATCATATCCAGTGAGCAGAATGTTATCAACATAAAGCATAAAAATTCAACTGACTCCCACTAACTTTCTTGTACACACACTTCTTGAACACGTTTTTGACGAATCCAAAGGTTTGGATTATATCATCAAAATGTATGTTTCGGCTTTGGAAGCTTGCTTAAGTCCATATATGGACCTTCAGAGTTTGCACACTTTTTGCACATCTCCCTTGGATGTATATCCCTTTTGGTTGCTTCATGTAGATCTCCTTATCAATGTCTCCATTGAAAAACGATATTTACATCCTTCTGCCATATCTCGTAGCTGATACTACGCTGATATGTCCAAAAATATCTGAATGGATTTGGGCATCGCTACATGCAAAAGTTCATCAAAGTCAATGCTCGACATTTGAGTGTATCATTTTGCAACTAGTCGTGCCTTTTAGGTAATAACCTCTCCATTCACTCCAAGCTTCCGCTTATAGATCCACTTGCAATCCAAGGGAGCTACTCCCACTGGTGGATCTACCAAGGTACAAACCTTGTTAGAGTGCATGGAGTCCATTTCAGATTCCATGGCTTTTTGCCACCTTCCCAAATCTATGTCTTGCATAGATTTTTCGTAGGTCCTTGGATTAGTATCAGACTGTGCAATTTCATGCAGCAAACTGTACCTCTCGGGTTCCCTACGTTGTCTTTCAGACCTTCGAAGTTCATGTGTACTAGTTGGTTCATTTTCATGCTCAGGTTCTCCCACTGCCTGTGGTGATGGGTCGATTTTATGAACCTCATCTAGTTCTATGTTATTTTCTTTCTTGTCCAACAAGAAATCCTTCTCCAAGAAGTTAGTTTTCCTAGAGACAAAGGTTGTTTGTCTTAGAGGAACATAGAACTCGTATCCTATTGAGATTTTGGATACTCCACGAAATGCATAAGATGGATTTTATTTCCAGCTTATCTCCCACTAGCTTATTCACATAAGCGGGAGACCTCATATGCGCATGAATGCATATGAAGGTACAATACCAAAACCCAAATCACTTGATATGTTTTGGAGCTGGCTTCATAGATACTTAGCTCAGTATCTTCGATTTTCTCGATCAAGTTATAATTGATTGAATAAGGAATTTCATGTAAGATTTCCTAATGGACATTTTCATGTCCAGAATGCTCGACAACTGACGATGTTTCGAGCGGGTCTTACATTTTGAGAATCTAATTCTTTATTAAATAATCAATGGCGTATTTGCCAATGCATGTTCGATTTTGAATCGATCCAAATCTCTTACATGCTTTCATTGATTAGGCTCTCTTCTTTATTCCAAAAATAATTTGGAATTGTCTTCACAACGTACTTTTACCCATGAGGGTACAAGAGACGCCTTATCTCCCACTAATGCTTTAGTGTTTTCACACACTTTTAAATGGATTAAATCCATTACAATTGTCCATTCCTCTTGGTTGCCTAGCAACCAACTACTAAATTTGATTTCCGTTTAAGTAAGATTCGAAAGTCGGTTACTATTTCTAGCGTCCCTGTCAAGCTTGACCTAGTCGAGCTCAATCTTTTGAATCTTTAATTCGGAAATTTATTTTAGTGCTCGTGTATCGCCTTTCGGTTACACAACGACTCAAATGTGTGGAATCTTGATTATTTATATTTTATTGACTATGCATATTATATTTAGTCGTTATATGAGTATTCATACCCATTTGCTTATGCATACCTTTTGCGTATAGGTCTTATAGCGCAACCAGTTCCAACCATTATGGAACCATCACATCCCTTAAGACAAGGGATGGTCTAAGCAAATTCTAACGATCTAAATAATTCATGGCTTTAGATGCATTCAATGCATCAACGAGTACTTCATCGGGTGTCCAACACCCTTATGCATTACTTGACCATAAGATTAAGTTCCATAAAATTTAATCATCCCTTACGGGATGAGTATGTTCAATTCCTTCTTTCCCTTGATCTTAATCCATGGAAGAACCATTTTGATTGACTTTTCAACTTATCATCCTTACAGAAAAACCTCTAAGGTTATTTCCCTTCAGAAAGGATCCATTCATCTTCTTCCATCTCTCGAGACTTTTGTGGCCTTTCAACGAGATGTTACTTCCCATTTAAGGGAGACTTCATGTTTGCCTTCAAGAAAATTTGGGCTTGAGAACCATTCTCAACCCATTGGTGAAACTTATCACCTTTCTTATTTGAAGAGTAACTTCGAAAAAGGCAGCTTGGTGAAACCTATCACCATTCCCGTCGAAGCGTAACTTCGAAAGGATAACCAATGAAATCTTTGTAAGGAGATGAGTCCTTGCTTGGACTCGAGAATAATTTCTCAAGTTTTGAAGTCATTCAAAATTCATTTGGGTTCAGTCAATTTATTTGATTCAAGTATGATGGTAAATATTCTAGGATATATCACTTATGAAAAAATATCATAAACATGACGATAAAAGAAATAAATACGCGGCAGATTAATATCAATGCATAATTTACAAACATGGTTTTTATTTGTAAATTACTCCCACTATTTTTATGGAATACTTATGCCCCCACATAAGATTCGGGAAATAAAAATTTCCTAATGGGCTCAAGGCCCAAATGCAATCGCTCAGTACCCACGACTCGTTGGCCATACCAATTGATCCACTTGGTGGGCGATCACGTCGTCGGTTAACCATCGCAGCTAACCCTTGAGTTCATTTAGCCTCATTTTTCGTTATGGACCCACGACTCGTGAGAACTTACTCGCGTTAAATCATGTCCAATACTCGTGAAGAGAAATAGTTCAATCTTAGACGCCCCACGACTCGTGAGACAGCGCCTAGAACCTTGCTATCCTCTCCCTTAGCACTGAACTGTGCATCGAGGCAATAGACATACCATTTTCCTATAACTCGACCCACGACTCGCGAGACATCGAGATATATTCATACGATATGCCTAAGACCTAGTAATTGGATAGGCTCGGACCATAAACACCATTCTATGCGCCCATTTTACGATTTAATATTATAATTGAATTTTAGGTTCAATTGGAGGTTTTATGAAATTTTCAAGTGCGAGGTCTCATCGGATTATCAATTATCTTGTTTACGTTTTTCTATCCTAAGCATGCATCTCATACATCAAAGAATAAATACAAAAAGTAAACATTCATCACCTAGCATTGCACGTACGATTGATCGATTTCCCATCCTATGCGATCCATCACGAGCCACGTGATGGACCAATTGGTCAGTCTAGGGTGAAAATAAATGGCCTAATTCTATTACAAAATAAATCCCATGCTTACATGGGCCTTCACTTGTAATGTCCACCATCTTTCAGAATTGGGCCTCCATGTTGATCTCCAAAGTCTCCATGAGGTCTATCGGGCTCCAAGCCTAATCTAAGTCTAACTTAAGACCCTATTCTATTGCATTTGAATTCAACAAAGAAGGGGCACCTATCAGGCCCATTTAATTACAACCCATAATGAAAAACCAATAATAAACTACACAGGACTTAAAGGTTATTCGATCAATCCACATATTCAAGCAAGAACATGAATAAATTCACATAAGGGCAATAATGTAAATTTATCGGCTTCTTTAAATTTTAATTCGAAATATTATTCATATAATTAATTTTGAATTGTCCAATATTAAAAGGACTATTATGCTCTTGCTTGAGCATCAAGGAATCTAATCTTGCAATTTAATTAAAGATAGAAATAAAATCCAATTTAATTATCTATCCTTATCTTGAAACTCTAAGTTTCCTTGTTTAATAAGATCTCTAAGATTTATAATCATGGTAACTTACTAGAAGACATTAATTTTAATTAAATGTCTTATCACAAATGAAACTCTAAGTTTCCTTGTTTAATTAGATCTCTAAGATCTATAATCATGGTAACTTACTAGAAGGCATTAATTTTAATTAAATGTCTTATCACAAATGAAACTCTAAGTTTCCTTGTTTAATTAGATCTCTAAGATCTATAATCATGGTAACTTACTAGAAGACATTAATTTTAATTAAATGTCTTATCACAAATGAAACTCTAAGTTTCCTTGTTTAATTAGATCTCTAAGATCTATAATCATGGTAACTTACTAGAAGGCATTAATTTTAATTAAATGTCTTATCACAAATGAAACAATAAGTTTCCTTGTTTAATTAGATCTCTAAGATCTATAATCATGATAACTTACTAGAAGACATTAATTTTAATTAAATGTCTTATCACAAATAAAACTCTAAGTTTCCTTGTTTAATAAGATCTCTAAGATCTTTAATCTCAGTAACTAACTAGAAGACATTAATTTTGATTAAATGTCTTATCTTAAATGTAACTCTAAGTTTCCTAGTTAATTAGATCTCTAAGATTCACCAAGATTCCATAACAACCAAATCTCCAAGATTTTGTTCAAGATTATCCAAAAACGAAAATTCCCGAAACCCTAATTTTCCACTATCGCGCGCGTGCAGTTTACGTGCAACTGCCGTGCAACCGCCGTGCAGCTGCTGTGCAGTCGCTGTGCGTCTGCCGTGCAACTGCTGTGCATCTACCGTGCAACTGCCGTGCAATAACTGTGCGTCTGTCGTGCAGTCGTCGTGCAGTCGTCGTGCAACTGCTGTGCAATTTTCAGATTTCGGTTCCCAATACGTTTTTATATAACAATTTCTTGATTCCTTAATTAATTAAAATCAACAGTTTTAATTAATTTAATCCAAAATTAAAAACATGATAACAATAACGAATCTAAAATTAAAGTTTTAACAATCCAGTTAAAAACTAAAGATCTATCCAACAGATCTACTCTACATATCTAACATGCATGTTAATCTAATCAACAGCTAAAATCAAACATATGATTTTAATCCACAGAGTTTGCTCATTAGTTTAAATATAGAGCCGGATTTGGCTCTGATACCACTGTTGGGATTCTTACGGGAAAACGAGCCTCAGGCAGCGGAAATATAAAACTTTTAGGCTCCCCTTGGGAATCTTGCCAGGATACAATCCGGTATATATTTAAACTAATATTAAACAAGAACAAATAAACAGATCTAGTTTATACCTCGTTCCTTGCTAATCCAAAGCAATGTTGTACTCTGTAGAAGTAGTCCTCTCATTTGCTTTGCACCTTTGGTCCCAAGCTTTTGCTTAGCGCCCCACGTGTTGCGCCTCTACGGTTCAGTACACCACATACACACGAAAACCTTGAGATCTCTGATCGGCTAGAACACAGAAGAAATCAAGATACGAAACTCGAGAAGAAAA
Source organism: Penstemon newberryi var. newberryi (assembly GCA_030819805.1). Lineage (NCBI taxonomy): Eukaryota > Viridiplantae > Streptophyta > Magnoliopsida > Lamiales > Plantaginaceae > Penstemon > Penstemon newberryi. The sequence goes on along the minus strand of JAUALY010000005.1, from coordinate 20,484,988 downwards.
GACAGAAGTTGATCGACTTCTGTCAGGGGTAGGGGCGGCGGCTAGGGCTTAGGGAAGAGAGAGAGAGAGTTTTTCTTTTTTTTGCTTTTGAAGAGTTATACAAAGTGTGTACTTAGTATTGTGTCTTGTGTATTCTCTAAGACTTAATGGGGCTTATTTATAGATCTTGTAATCCTAGCCCTAATAGGATTCCTAACAAGATCTAACTCCTAACTGGGCTAAGCCTTTTAACTAATGCAAGACTTCATTAATTAAATGGTCTTGTCTTTTAATTAGCCTTGGGCCCATCTAAATCTCCAAGATTAATTGGCCCACTAATTAAAAATCCATTTATCCTAATTAATTAAATTGGACTCCTAGCCCAATTAATTAATTCCCATTAATCTTTATTTAATTAAATTAAACTCCAAGTTTAATTAATTAAATCTTCTCTCTCCACAATTAATTAAATCTAATTTAATTAATTATTCTTATCAAATTAAAAACCTATTTAATTTGACATTTTGATCCAACCCAATTGGATCGGATTCTCGCGCCCAAATGGATCGACCCAGTCGAGTCCAACTTTCTTCATTTCCTGTTTCCGCTCGATGTGTTTGTGTATGTCCCCGTAGGTTCACCACATAACTGGCCGCGGGTTATAACTAAATGTGCATTTAATTATTCGAGTAAACTTATACTCTAAATCAATCGAACACTCTGTCGATTGACCATTCCAAAATTTGCACCCCTGCTAATTTGGGAATTCTCCCACACTCCACAGTCGATGTCTGGCCACAAGCTCGTGGAGCCCAATCACTGGTGAATTAATTCAGTGAACCTTTAACCTTTACAATTACCATGTACGACTTAATCCTTCCATTAGTTGGTCTCCCAGTCAAGACTAAGGTTATGGACTTTCATCGGTTTCCTTACTTGTCTCGACTTTATGTATTCTGGTCTCGAAACTATTCCCTTTGACTTAAACTTTATGAGCTACTTTCATAAAGCCGTCAGATACCTTGGCCAAGGATTTACCGGAATATGTTTCTCACAGATATTCATAGGAGAAGCTCCCAAACTATCAAGTCGGGTCAACGGATCCTTTGTTGATGATATGAACCTGCATACACGTTCCTCTATACCCAACATGAACCCACAGAGACCTTCTGGTAGATTCCAGTCAGTCCGGACTCATATCAAAGCATAGACGTTCGTGCACCATATAAACCCTATCACCTCAAGTAATAAGGATTGTTCCTCGTACACTATTGTAAATAGGAATAACTTCATCCCCGATATGCGACTACCGCTTCCACGGTGAGTTATTTCCTAGGTGGGGTATTCAGTGCGCTTGCCATCCCAGCAAGCCACCCACTCGTGTGTATCGACTATCCCAGTCACGCTCGTGTACCCCAGCGTCCTCCAGTTCACCGGAGTATACACACTCGTGAGGGTCTAACCGAATCCATTGATGTCCCATCTCAAATGGATTCTACGACCCTTGAATTAGTTTTAGATCACGGCCTTGGAGATCAGTCCACGGGTTGTCCCATAGCCCTGTGATCTAAGGACTTCCATCCTTATGTTAGATAATTATTCATAAGATGAAGGTGACCATATAAATAAATGCATTTATTAATCCATTTGAATGGTCCTTTTAATTTAAATGCAGCCAAAACAGTTGGCTTGCAGGACACTATTCTATCAGAATAGACCTCTGAACCTTTTAAAAAATTTCTCTAACTTTTCTTATCAGCAGAGTAAGTTGATCAACACTATGAGATAACTTAGCTGTTTGCGCACAAAGCTTGTTCAACGAAGTTGACCACTAGTTTGATTTTACTTATATGTTTCAAATTGAATCAGAGTTTGAAACTTGTTATGCAGCGGATTTATATCAAGTGTTTTTTAAACAAGTTTTTATCACTTAAAGATTTTATCCCCAGTTTTTGAAAACTCCTTTTAAAATCTTAAGTCTTTTCAGAGTTTGGTTACTTATGAAAATATGCAAGTAAAAGTATGTAAACCAACACAAGAATTTTTATAGTGGTTATATAGACAAAAAGTCTTTTAGTCCACTCTTCTAAATCACGAAGATTTAGGTTATACTATGAGCACTTAGTAAATAGTACACTCTGCTTGTGCTTTTACAACAAATGATAAAGCTACAAGTTCACTATAGAGAATCACAAAGAAAGCCTATACTCTGAAGTTATATCATTCACTAAGATGACTCGGTTGATAGTGATCTGTTCTTGAGTTTTGTAGACTTAGAAAATTTGCTCGCTTGAATTCTCTCTTAGTTGTTGTGTTGTCTCTAACTCTTGAATCTTGATCTATTTATACTCGCGAATTTGAATTCTGCCCGTTGAAGTGAGACAGATTTAAGATCTTCCTCGAGTACTGGTCCCTGTTTCTGAATGGCTCTCTGCAACTGTTCATTGTACAGTTCTGTTGTACTTTCTGTCAAGTCGCATTTAATGCATCTTGCTGATACGAGGTTTTCCTTCAATCATTTGTCTTTAATACCCTCTTCTTACAACATTTATTATGCTAAGTGCATTTATTATTGTTGGAATAACTTTCTGATCACTTCTACTCTGCTGATCGAATCCACTCTGCTGATTCAAATCGAACTCATCTGATTTGACTCTGCTGAAATCCACCAGTGTGATTCCGAACTCAGTATCAGATCAGTAGTCTTCTGGACCAAAATTTAACCTTCTGATTTTACTTGTCTTCTCACTTAAACTTTTCAGAGGCTTGCTAAGCTTCCATTACTTAGCTGATGACTTTTAGAAATCATCAAAACCTCCCTTCACTTCTTCATCTTCATCCAACACAGAACTTAAAATTCCCCTTGAAGCAAGCAAATTGGACACCGCTAAGGCACTTACTCAATCAGAGATAGAGGCTAAAGAGACTGAAGATTTGGCTAAGGCCCTTGAGCTCAGTCAGAAAGAAGCTCATGGACCAAGAAGAGGGACTGCATTAACCATTGGAGTTCCGAAAAAAGATGGATCTGCTTTGCCTAGACCAAAGAAAATAAAGAAGAAATCCCATGAAATCAAACATGCACTGGACATAGTGAGGGGAGACCTTTCTGTCCTAGCTAAGTTTGAAGAGGAATTGGAAAGGTATAACAATAAAATCTAATCTCAGAGTCTATTGCTCCTATAAAAGATGACATTTTGGCTTGGAAGGATTTCTCTGCCGAAGGAGCTTGAATACTCAACTGGTTGTGTACAAGCTCTGTTGAAAGAGCACTGGACTCTGATTTCTTCCGTGACAGACTACATAATCACATGAAGACTCTTGTTAAAAGAGAATCCACTGCATCAAAGGCAACCATAACCAAGAAACCAAGAGTTGGAGATGATATAGAGGATAGAGTTGTTAAGATAGACATCTGTGTTACTTTGGAGAAATGGATTGAAAGATCCAGTTATCAAAAGGGAAGTAGCAGTGATCTACGACAACTTCCCAGTTTGCAACACAATGCATTATGTCCTGAAATCAGACAATTTCTAGAATCAGACTGCTTACACCATACTAGTACTTCAACATTTATTCCTACATTGTTGATCCATGGAAAAACGGTTGTCAGCTGATAAGTTTGATAATGCGCAGATTATAGATGAAATTGACGATGTACAAGAACCAAAGAAGGACTCGGCTATCGAGCTTGTTGTTTTGAATTCCATGAAGACCTTTATGGAAAATGCTATGAAGGAGATGGAGGAAAAGAACAAGGCTCTAATGCTGAAATTTGAGGAGATGGCCTCAAACCTTGTTCAAAGCACGCTGCATAGTATCCAATTGCATATTGACTAAAGTATGCTGTTGAGGGAAGAGATGAATATCATTAAGGAAGAATTTAGAGTCCGAAGTTCAACGATTCAGTGAAGGAGAAGTGATTCTGCTCAAATTTGTAACTAATAGAAATAGCTAGAACGGTATGAAATCAGTTGCAAATAATAGCGTAATAGTATATTCCGATCCCATGATGTAAATTACAAGGTTTGTTCAAGTATTACAGGATGTCGTAAGCTAGAAGATGAATATACAAATTCCTATCTTCTAATCCTAGCTATATGCCTTGGAAAATGTGCCCTATGTCATCAAATGTACTTGGTATATATAGGTGTATGTGGGACTAAGTGATCCTTTCATACTAGAATATGTCTCGGCCCATATCCCAGTTCGTGTGACAGGCCCAACTTGTAGCTCGAAAGTTCAATGCTTGGAAATAGGTCAGCGATCTTGGCAGCGTCTTGGGATCGGAATTCATAGCCTTGTAGATCGAAAAGGTGCACCGAGCTGAGGGATATTTCCTACTTCGGACAATACGAAATATCCCTCATCATTACCCCCTCCACTTCTCGAGCATAAGCGTAGATGAAGCTCGGAGAAGTAACTAGGGATCGACTTTCCAAATGCATCGGAAATGCCTCGATAAAAACTTTTCTCGGAAAAACCTATTGGGATAAAAACTGATCAAGGGAAAAATAGCATATATCCATAAGATGCGATGGTCGACAATCTTATACTTTTATGTTCGGGAAATCCAGTTGCTGTTTTATGACATGATCCCAATTCTTGCTCAAACCCGGGAGTTATACCAACTGGTTTTATTCTTAGACCATTCATTCCTTAGAAAATATCATTTACGAGCGCAAGATAGGATGGAGCTTATCAGAGAAACTTAAAATAATGTTCTCTGGAAAATCCAATCGATTTTCTAGTTTCTGGCTGCACGAGGACAATGCTTGAAGTTGAGGGGCTATTTTGACTTTTCCTTAAAATTTTGGGCGGAAGTTAAACCGTCACGGTTATTTTCGGACTGGTTATGCAATTTCCAAATACCCCTCATATAAATACGTTGACCCCGTAAAAATATAATGATTCACGTGATCGGAGCTATTTGTTCGAGAAAACAACTAGTGCCACATCGAAAACTTCCTTTTGCAAATAGCCCTTCACTTTACTTCCCAGAAAACTTCTCCATCAATGAGTGAAGTCGAGGAGAACTTAATCGACTAAGCCCCTCGAGTAGAGACAACCCCAGATTCAAGTGCGAGCTCTGAGTCAGGAAGCGAGGGCTCAGAAAGCTCGAAGACCTCATCAGAAACATCGTCAAAAACATCAATGGAAGCGGAAGAACCCAGGTCGGAGGTGATTCCGGTGGCTCGGAAACCTGTCGCGACCGTGGAGGCTGAAACAAGCATTGTAGTTCCCTCTCCAGAACAAGTAAACACTGAACAAGCAGAGGAAGAAAATGAAAACGAAGAAGAACACGAGGAGAATCTCAATGTGGGGCATATTATTGAAGAGAAATACACTATTAGGAACGTCATCGTAAAGGTTCCCCTCTCAAGGTAAAGGACAATCCGAGCAAGCTTCAACACACCGAGCAGCAAGTCCAAAATATACCTTCTAATTATAACCCGAAGAGATATCTGCAAACGCAGGAATCCGACTTCGGAAAATACCTTCCAGTTGGTTTTTCGATTGTAATATCAACTGAGAATCAGAGGGCAAACGATCCTCCAGAGAACTGTATGGCCTTTTATGCTCAACAGTTCGAATATGGTCTTCGAATTCCGTTTTGCCCCCTGCTGCAGGAAGTATTGGAGATTTTTAACCTTGCTCCCTCCCAAATCATTCCGAACTCGATCGGATATATAATTTCTTTTAGTGCGTTGATGAAAGCCAAATGAAAGGTTGCCAATATTTAAAACTTTTGGCAAATTTTCAAGATCAACAACTCGGTTGCTTCGAACGCAGGTTTTTACTACTTCTCCCAACAGGCAAAATGATCTATCCTCTCTTCCATGGCTGCGAGCAATAGTTCTACTTGGAAGTATAACTATTTCTTTGTCCGAGAGCCCACACACCTGCAATCGATAAAGAAGGCTCGAAACCCGTAGCTTTCAAATGGAACTTCCAGAGTAACTGGTCCTACGAAAAGCGCTCTGTTGAAACTAAACTTCCTACGGCGTTGTCCGAGAAATTTCTGGCCCCCATGCTGGCTGATCTATATCAAGCTGCAGCTCTGGTCCTCGAGCCACTGTTGACAAAAGTTGGTTTGAGTCCCGCGACTTTCTTGATCGCGTCTGATGATCGAACTTTAAGTAATACTTGAGTCCATTCTTATTCTCAATCTTTCTTCCTTTAAAACCTTATATAAATTTTCTCGAATTAGGCATGATGGTCGAAGCTACTCGAGCGTCGGTGATCGGAACTACTGTTGCTTCGACCTCGAAGAAAAATCGAGGGGAACCTCGATAAGCTCAAATCTCGAGCTTTGAAAATTAACGATGAGGTTGAGATAGAAGATGGGAATGAAGAAGCTATTAATGTTGATCCCTTGACCATTATATATTCTGCATCTTTCTCTGCGGCATCACCGACCATAGCTCCCTCTTCGGAGATGGGGTATAGCCTTTATACAATAAAGACCTTGGAAGCTCGCAACGAAGCTCAAAAGCGAGCTGTATGGATGCAGGCCTTTGGTGACCATGAGCACAGAAAAAGGTAACATAAACACCAAGGATTTAGGTATGACTTAGGTTAGGGCTGGGGTGAACGTATTCGAAACATGGGTCACAATGGAAGGAAGAGGGTATCTAAGCCCACGAAATATATCGAGTAAAAGAATCGACAACCCTCGGGGTTAGTGGTAACCCTATCCGTAGGTTTAGGAATAATGACTTGGAACCCCATAGGAAAATATTTCCCGTACTCCCTTTGTAGGTTGGCTTATTCCTGAGGAGTATCTTGATATTTGGTCGGAATTTCATCGACTGGAAGAGATGGTTGTTGTAGGTTTGCCTTCTAAGAAGTTTTCTTCGGAGCCTTGGTAACAGACTCAATTGTAACGTGGACTACAAGTCCATCCTCCTTCCTTTCCCCATGAAGATTGACTTCCTCAGCAGCCTCACCTTCCTCGATCTTTTCATGGTCGGAACATATGGGTTCAGATGCCTCCCTGACCGGTCTTAAATTATGTTCATCAATGACCTCTTGGTGGGCGTTCAGATCAGGATATTTTCTAGAAGTCGACATTCCGATAAAAGGAATTCAATGAAATAAGGAGATTTTAGGATTATCGAGTTAGCAAATTTTGACTGCTCCGATCTCACTGCAAATAAGGTAAAAAGTAAGTCAAACTTGGTTGACTTATGATATTTATACGGAAGGGGAGTAAAGATGTTTCAGTCCTTGGCTTCTTGACGACGCTTCACTTTCCCGCCTTACATAATTGCAACTCCAATCCCTAAAAATATTATAATGTCAACTATATATTTGTTGGGTTTATTTACATCCTTCTCCACGATTTGTATATACCAACACATATGTACTATTTTTCCCTTGTTCGGTTTTTATCCCAATGGATTTTTCCGAGTAAGATTTTTAATGAGGCATGTTCAATATAGATATGGAGGCTGATCAAAAGCATAATTTTACTTCTCTGAGCTACAACTACACTTGCGCTCGTGAAGTGGGGGAGTAATGATCAGGGCTATTTCATATCTCACCAGATCGGGTTCTTCGACCTGATCAAGATCTATCTAGAATTCTCCGATCCCGATCGGTCCCCATCTTTATCGACCAAGATTAGCAGAAGTACCTCTCAAGGCCTCTCATATCGATCTGCCTGGCCGACCTATGTATTCCGAGAAGCTCGTGGGCCATAGACGGTCTCCTATGGGCCCTAGGGTTCTATCCTGAAGACACGTGTTAGCCTATAAATACTAGAATATTTATTTTTAGAAGGACTTTTGGCATTCATCACTTACTCCCACTTTGTTAGATCGGTACTCTAGCTCGATATTCCACACGCTTTACTTATTCTTTGTCTTGTTCCATCCTTAGTAGCTTGGTCAGGCCCTTAATTCTCTGTAATACAATTCAATAATACTTAATAAAGTACGAATTCTCCCAGTTTACTGATTACTTTACATTATTTATTGATTTTACTTATTCCGACAAATTACGGTAAAATCAGATTAACACGCAAATTGTTTTATATATATTGAATGAACAATGGCCACCTTTTATCTCTCGTGAATACATATAAGCGATTGGTTGAAGTCTTATGATCACATTCGACTATGGGACGATTCACTTTAGTATGAGCGCAATCATGAAACTGTCTCTAAGGTCGTGATCTTAAAACACGTTCCAAGTCATAGATTCCGAACGAGATGGAGTATCAAAGGAATCACTAAGACTTGTACGATTATGCATGATTCACATGGAGTGAATTTGTAGCATTTCATGAACAAGGAATTTGATGCTAGTGCATATGAGTAGGTGGTTCGATAAGGGATCGAACACATTGAACGACCCGAATAGAGAAACCCATTGTGAAAGTTCATGTCGCATATCGGTGATGGGATGTTTCTCAAGACTTATAATAGTGTATGATTTAGTCCTTAGACTTGAGATGCTAGGGCAAATTCGGTCCACGGGTGTGCGTACTTTGATTTAGGTGTCGATCACGTAGCTTGATCATTGTGCGCCTACTTTGGGTGCTTATAGTCGTGTACTCGAATGGTTAGTATCAATATAGGATCTACCGACTCATTGTAATGAATGAGAGAATTTCATGTACGTTCTTTGATAATATATTCCGAGAAATCCATGGCCATGGTCGATGATGGATTTGGGAAGGAGTTTCCAAATTTAGCAGTCACACTGGAATTATTATCCGGAATTAGAAAGTACATAATCAGATGAAAATCGATATATGGTCGTATGGGTACCTCATAAAAAATTTTAAATTCCGCACTTTCGTTGTTCTGACAACCGAGGTATCGCAACTGTGGTATCAGAGCCAATTCCATTACTCTTATGCGAAAAGGCATGAACATAATTGAATATCTGGATATTTTGTTTATTATGTTCAGTGTGATGATTCTTACTTGTTATGATATTGTCATTGTTCGGGTAAAATTGCATAATTTGATTTGGGGCAAAAGTGCAGTTAAGAAATTTTAAGGGCTTAAATTCAAATCGCAATTTCTGAAAATCTGGGATGGAGTATAAATTTCTGTTTCTGAAGAGTTTCTGGACTGTTCGAAAATTTAGGGTTATTTTATAATTTCCGAAAGTTAAGGGACTGGTTTGCAATTTTTGTAACTTCAGGTGTCTGTAAGCAAAAATGAAAATTTTCTGGATTTAAGTTTTCATTTTTCAGTTCTCTGGCCGATTTAAAATTATGGGGCTAATTTGTAATTTCCAAAACTTTGGGGGTTAAATGCAATTTTCAAAAACTGAGGGGCCGAATTGCAGTTTTCAAAAGTTTAAAAAATCCTAATCTTTTTTAATGCATAAAAGTGTTTTGTTTATCCGAAATTTAATTTTATTATAATTAGTAGTGACTAAAGTAAGAAAATCATAGGTTATTTTAAAATGAGTTTTAAAATAAGAAAGAATAGAAATATGTAAAAGTTATTTGCTTGTTTCTTGCTCTACGTGGACTGTTTACGTTTTTTTTTTACCGAGACGAGCCTTGACCCTAGGGGTAGATGTGATTGGTTTAATTTATTGTCTGGTTTTTATTGGGCCTGTGTGCTTTAAGTTTTTCGGCCACCTTGAGCCTCTGTAATAGAGTAGGGTTTTATTTTTAATAGTTTAGGATGGAGGCCCATTACAAGTAAGGTGGAGGCTCAAGAAGAATTGAAGGTCATGAATGCATGGTTATTAATGTAATAGCCTAGGACCATTAAGAATTCATTAGATTGACCAGCATGGCCAACATCATGGCTCGATGTTGGCCCCAATTGAAAACATATTGTTGTAGTATGCATGCTAGGTGTGTATGTTTTATTTTATTTATTGATTTGTTTTTAGCATGTATGTGATGCGAGCTAGTAATTAGATCATAAATAAAAGATAAAGCATAATTAATACAATGAGAACTCGAGGAGAGTTACCTCTAACTTTCAAACCCGAAAACCCCTCTTGAAATAAATATTAAGTCATATTGGGTACATTAAAATGAAGTTTTAAAGATCCAAGCCTTCGATCAATAAGAACTAGCGTAAGTTGTCTACTTATTGATTAAGGTGATCCCGAGTTTGTGTTGGATGAAGATGAAGAAGTGAAGGGAGGTTTTGATGATTTCCAAAAGTCATCAGCTAAGTAATGGAAGCTTAGCAAGCCTCTGAAAATTCAATCTGAGAAGACAAGTAAAATCAGAAGGGTTGAATTTTGGCCCAGAAGACTACTGATCTGATGCTGAGTACGGAATCAGACTGGTGGATTTCAGCAGAGTCAAATCAGATGAGTTCGATTTAAATAAGAAGAGTGTTCATCAGCAGAGTGGATTCGATCAACATAGTGGAAGTGATCAGGAAGTGATTACAACAGTAATAAATGCACTTGGTGTAATAAATGCTGTAAGAAGATGGTATTAAAGACAAATGATTGAAGAGAAACCTCGGATCAGCAAGGTGCATTTAATGCGACTTGACAGAAAGTACAGCAGAATTGTACAGTGAACAGTTGCAGAAGCCGTTCTGAAACAAGGACCACTACTCGAGGAAGATCTGAAAATCTGTCTTACTTCAACAGACAGAAATTCAAACTCACAAGTATAAATAGATCTGCATTCAAGAGTTAGAGACAACAAGAACAACAACACAATTGAGAGAGAAATCAAGCAAGCAAATTTTCTAAGTCTCAAAAACTCATAAACAGATCACCAACAGCCAAGTCATCTGTTGACAAAGTCGAGTTGAAGAAACAAAGCAAAAACTAAATCTGGAGTGATTTCTGTAAACTGAGAGTGTTGTGGGGAGTGTATATTCATCTTTGTGAGTGATATAACTTCATAGTATAGGTTTTCTTTGTGATCTCCTATAACAAACTTGTGGCTTTATCATTTGGTGTAAAAGCGCCAGAAGAGTGTACTAGGTTACTTAGTGTTTCTAGTATAACCCAAAATCTTCGTGATTTGGAAGAGTGGACTAACAGACATTCTTGTCTATGTAACCACTATAAAAATTCCTTGTGTTTGATTATTTGCATGTTTACTTGCATATTTCAAAAGCATACAAACACTTTGAGCAAACTAAAAGATTTTAAAAGGAGTTTAAAACTGGGGATAAAAATATTTTAAGTAAGAAAAATAACTTGTTTGAAAAACACTTGACAAATCCGCTGCATACAAATTTCAAACTCTGATTTAAATCAGACGAGTGGTCAACTTCGCTGTTTAAGCTAAGTGCGCAATCAGCAAAGTAGTCTCACCAGTTCGATCAGCTTACTCTGCTGCTAAGAAAAGTCGGAGAAATTTGAAAAAGTGTTGGATGAAGATGAAGATGGAAGGCATAAAGTGAAGGGAGGTTTTGATGATTTCCAAAGTCATCAGCTAAGTGGAAGCTTAGTACAAACCTTAGAAGATATTTGACCAAGGAAGATGTATTCTAGACAAGTCAAATATGGTCCAGAAGACTACTGATCTGTTGCTGAAGAAGGAATCAGACTGGTGGACTATCAGCCGACTCAAATCAGATTAGTTCAAGTTTGGGATCAGCCGAGTATACATCAGACGAGTGACTTCGATCAGCAGAGTGGAAGTGGATCAGAAGTTATTGCAACGGTAATAAATGCACTTGTTGTAATAAATGCTGAAGAGGAAGGGTATTTATGACAAATGATTGAAGAGAAACCTCGTATCAGCTTGGTGCATTTAATGCGCATTTAATACGAAGCGACAGAAAGTACACCAGAGTGTACAGTGTTCAGTCGCAACAGCCGTTTCTGCAGAAAGGACCAGTACTCGAGGATTTGACAGCTGCCGATCTCTCAACGGACAGATTTTCAAATCTCCAAGTATAAATAGTTCAGTTCGTGAGTTGAAGAAGAGACAACACATTTTGAGAGCAAAAATCTGAAGCAGAATTCTTCTAAGTCTCAAACTCAAGAACAGAACACTCATCAGCCGAGTCATTTGTTGACGAAGCAGAATAGAGAGAAAACAGAAAAAGACTTATAAATCTGAGTGATTTTGTTTGTATCGTGTTGTGAGAAGTAGATATCCATCTTAGTGAGTGATATTACTTCAGAGAGTAGGAGTTTCTTTGTGATTTCCTATTGTGAACTTACGGCTATATCATTTGTTGTTTGGCGTAAGCAGCGTATACTGTAATCTGTGTGATTTAGTATAACCCAAGATCTAAGTGACTTGGAAGAGTGGACTAAAGGATTTCTATCCATATAACCACTATAAAAATCCTTTGTGTTTTTAACTTGCATAAATTTCTGCATATTTGAAACAGCATACTTAAAACACTTAAAGGTTAACTGTTGGAAAAGTTTTAAAAGGAGTTTGTTAAAACTGGGGATAAAACTATTTCAAAGTTAAAGAAAACTACTTGTGAAAAATACTTGATAAATCCGCTGCAAGTTAGTTATTTTTAAAACTCTGATTTTGATAAAATCAGCTAAGTAGAATCAGAAGAGTGGTCAACTCTGCTGTTCAAAGCTTTGTGCGAGACCAGCTTAGTCTGCTGACAGAAAAGTTAGAAGTTTTTAAAAGGTAAATTTTAAAGAGGTCTATTCACCCCCCCCCCCCCCCCCTCTAGACCTCATCTGACCACTTGGGACCAACAAGTGGTATCAGAGCAGGTGGTTCATCTGAATCATTTGCCTGATCAACGAGCTTGATCCTTAAGTGTTTTTCAAAGGTTTTCAAAAGTTTTTAAAAAAGCACCATTTTGAAAAACTAAAACTTTTTGAAAATGGATTGTATTAGCCTTGTTCCCCACATAGGTGGTATGAGCTTTGAGGACTGGAAAATACGCATGGAAATTTTCCTTGCTGCTTACAATGATAATATGTACAGGTGCATAACAAAAGGTCCGATAAGAGTTACCAAAACAATCAAGGTTGATGGCCAAGATACGGTCGTTGACAAAGATGAAGACGAGATGACAGCTGAAGAAATCAAGCTGAAAAATCTAGACAAAGTTGGAATCTTTATCATGACTAAAGCCCTGGACAATGAAAGGTTTGACAAGGTCAAACACTGTAAAACATCAAAAGAGATGTGGGATAAAGTCCGTGATATGAGTGAAGGAAATGATGCCATCAAAGAACACAATCTGAGTGTTGCCATGGAGAAGTTTGAAAACTTCAAAATGAAACCTGGAGAAACCATTGACCAGGTGGATTCAAGGTTTACAAAGGTGTTGAACAATGTTCTGAAGTTGGGTAAGACGTTTACAGATAAGGAGATCACTGTCAAAGTTCTAAAGGCGCTACCACCAAAGTTCAACATGAAGATTACAGCAATGGAAGAATCAAGTGATCTGGGGAAGATCTCACTTACTGAGCTGTTTTCTGCACTCAAGGCGTACGAGTATAAAATGCCAAGAATGGGAATAGAAGAGACCTCAACTTCTGGCCCCACTGCTGCACTGGTCGCTGCAGAAAGAACAAGAAGATCCGTCGGAGAAAGCAGAGAAGAGGACTCATCTGATGAGGCCCCAGTACTGAGCAAGAAGGAGTACACTGCTGACGATGTTGCTTTGTTATTGAACGGGTTCAAAAAGTTCTATAAAAGAAAAATGAAGAACAAATATAACAATGCTTCTACTTCTAAACCTACCTCTCATTCTCATGATATTAAGGATGATTATAAATCCAAAATGATGTGCTATAATTGCAGGAAATGGGACATTTCATCAAGGACTGCCCATATCCTAAAGCGGAGAAATATACAGAGGAGGAAAAGAAACAAAGAAAAGAAAGAAGAGAGAAGAGATACCAAAAGAGCAAAGTGTTGTTGGCTGAAGCTGAAAAGATGGCAGCCATCTACTCATCCAACACAGAATCAGGCTCGTCAAGTGATGACTCTGTTTTTGACGAGACACCTGCACTGCTCTGTTTCATGGCAAAGGAATCTGATGATTCTGACAATGAGGTAAATCTCTCTGAAAGTGAACTTGAGTTGTTTAACTCATTTGAGCAAATGATGAACAATAAAGCCGATGTTGTTAATGAATTTGCTAAGCTTAAGGACGAGATGATTCTGCTGAAAAAGCAAAATGCTAAGCTGAAACGCAGTGTTGAAAAACCTGAAGAATCAGCCTTGTATAAAAAGCTCTCGCATGAATGTGAATCTCTGAGAGCCGAATGTGAAGTTTACAAGGGACAAATCAAGGAACTTGAAGCTACAATATCTTTTCATAATAAGTCGTTTGTTCCTCAGTCGTCTGTTGTGTCAATGGATAAATCAACTGAACAGAGTCCACCCTTAGTAAAAGAAAATTTAGAACTGAACAGAGCTGAGAAATTTATATCTGCTGATAATAGTAACATTATCTTGTATGTTCAGACTGCTAAATCAACTTCACTGGAAATTGAGAAAAAGGAGAAGAGTCCTCCTAAGGCTAAAAAGGGTAAAAAGACTGAAAATGAAAAACAGACTGGTAAAACCAAACAGCAGAGTAGTCCAAAGAAGTCTGCTGATAAGAGTAAAACCAATCAGACTAGTAAACCTAAGTCGTCTGTTAAAGAGCAAGTAAAGAGCAGACCAAAGAAGCAAAGAAATTATAACTATAATGCTTGGTATGGAAATGAGTCTCATTATGTGCAACCTGCTTATTCACCTTAATATGCTGCACCTCATTATCCACCTTATTATGCTGCATATCCTTCTCATCAACCAATGCATGGTTACCCTGCTTATCATGCATCTTATACTGCTTATGAGCCTTATCCTCATCATAATAATTTTCAACATAACATGCCTGCTGATTATGATGAAAATGAAGTTGCTCATGCTCCTGCTAAAACTCTAAAGCCTAAGAAGCCTAAGACTTCAACATCTTGGGTTGTCAAAGGTGACACTAATCCACCAGGACCCTCTCAATAAAGGGTACCTAAAACATTTCTATTTTGTTTTGTAGGTTAGGATTAGGAGTAGGAGTAAAGTAGTGAAGAAATGGTACTTGGACAGTGGATGTTCAAGGCACATGTGTGGAGACATACATGAACTGGCAGATGCTATTGCTGTAAAAGGTCCAAGAGTTACTTTTGGAGACAGCAAAGAAGGCAAGGTTGTTGCTGTTGGAAAGCTTATCAAAGGAAACATAGAGATATCTGACGTCTCTTATGTTAGTGGCCTGAAGTACAATCTGCTGAGCATAAGTCAATTTTGTGACAAGGGATTTTCCGTAGTGTTTTCATCAGATAAGTGCTATGTTGAGCAAATTGGAACAAAGAAGGTTATTTTATCTGGAAGAAGACAGGGAAATATCTATGTAGTCGACTGGAATTCTGTGGACAAGAATTCTAATGTCTACACCAAGTGAAATCAGTTGGCTTTGGCACAAAAGAATGAATCATTTGAATTTCAAGACCATAAACATATTGATAAAGAATGATCTGGTAGAAGGAATTCCAAAGACAGTCATGAGCAAAGACAAGCTTTGTGACGCATGTGAGAAGGGTAAACAAGTGAAGTCATCTTTCAAAAGCAAGAAGCACCAATCTTCAACCAGAATTTTGGAGCTGTTACATATGGATTTGTTTGGCCCTATTGATCCAATCAGCAATGGTGGAAAGAAATACTGCCTAGCTGTTGTGGATGATTTTTCAAGATTTACTTGGGTGATTTTCATGAAGAAGAAAAGTGAAACCAAGGAACATCTTACTAATCTGATGAAACTGATCCAGAATGAGAAGAGTCAAAGAATATTGAAGATCAGATCAGATAGAGGGACTGAATTTACAAACTCTACTGTTGAAGAGTATTGTAACTCCAGAGGAATCAATCATGAGTACTCTGCTGCCAGAACCCCTCAACAAAATGGAGTTGCTGAAAGGAGAAACAGAACTCTAAAAGAAGCTACCAGGACAATGATAGCTGAAGCAAAGCTGCCCCAAAGATTCTGGGCAGAAGCCACAAATACAACATGTTATACACAGAACAAATGTATGATCAACAAAAGTCAAAACAAGACACCTTATGAGATATGGAACAACAGAAAGCCTAATTTACATTATCTTAAGATTTTTGGTTGTAAATGTTATGTTTTGAACAATGGGAAAAATCACCTTACTGCATTTGCAGAAAAGGCTGATGAAGCTGTTTTTGTAGGTTACTCTACTGTTAGTAAAGCTTATAGAGTGTTTAACAAAAGAAATTTACTTGTAGAAGAATCTATTCATGTAGTATTTGATGAACCAAGTCAATCATCTGAAAAGAATCAAAGTGCAAACCCAGAAGTATCTGCTGACTTTCAGAAATTGAGTGTGGAAAGAAAGGAAGAATATGTACCCATCATACTACCTGATTTAACTCAAGCTGTTTACTCAAGTGTTGTTCAAAATCAGTCTGCTGATTGTCTAACAGAGGAGTTGCAAACAGCTGACAGACCAGAAACTGTTCAACAGACTACAACTGTTCAACAGACTACTACTGAGACTCCAACAGTAGTGTTGCAAGATCAATCAAGAGGACAACATCCAGATTTGCAACCTGATCTCAGATGGCTCAAAGATCACCCACCTGACTTAGTGATTGGTGATCCTTTGGATAGAGTGAGAACTAGAAGGTCAACTGCAAATGAGACAATGTTTGTAAGTTTTCTTTCACAAATTGAGCCTAAGTTAATTGATGAAGCTCTTAGTGATTCTCACTGGATTGAAGCAATGCAAGAAGAGTTGAATCAATTTGAAAGAAATGAAGTCTGGTACTTAGTTCCCAGACCTACTCATCAAAGAGTAATTGGCACTAAGTGGGTATTCAGGAATAAGATGAATGAAGATGGTATTGTTACCAGAAACAAAGCAAGACTAGTTGCCAAGGGTTATTGCCAAGAAGAAGGCATTGATTTTGATGAGACATTCGCACCGGTTGTTAGGCTTGAAGCAATCAGATTATTCTTAGCCTATGCTGCTTATAAGAACTTCACTGTATATAAGATGGATGTGAAGTCTGCTTTTCTCAATGGAGAATGGCAAGAGGAAGTTTATGTTGAACAACCTCCTGGTTTTGAAGTTTATCAACAAGGAGACAAGGTGTATCGTCTGAAGAAAGCCCTCTATGGACTGAAACAGGCTCCAAGAGCATGGTATGATACTTTATCTGATTTTATTTTAGTTAAAGGATTTCGTAAAGGTAAAGTAGATAAGACTCTGTTTACTATTGAATGGGATAATCATATATTGTTGGTACAAATATATGTGGACGATATTATTTTTGGTTCAACTAACAAACAGATGTGTGAAAGATTCTCTAAGCTGATGCAGAATAAGTTTGAAATGAGCATGATGGGAGAATTAAATTACTTTCTTGGATTACAAGTCAAACAGCTACCTGATGGTATTTTTATTAATCAAGCAAAGTACACAAAAGATCTGTTCAAGAAATTTGGTATGGAAACTAGTTCATCTGTTAATGTTCCTATGTCTACTGGACTTCGTCTGGACAAGGATGAAGGTGGCAAATCAGTTGACATCACCAAATACAGAGGCATAATTGGGTCACTGTTATACTTAACAGCTAGCAGACCAGATATTATGTATTCTGTTGGAGTTTGTGCGAGATTTCAATCAGATCCTAAGGAATCTCATCTCTTAGCTGCTAAAAGGATATTAAAGTATCTAAAAGGCACACAAGAATTGGGATTGTGGTACCCAAGGGAATCAGGATTTGAACTTATTGGATATTCAGATTCTGACCTTGCTGGCTGCAAGATTGATAGGAAAAGTACTACAGGTACTTGTCAATTTTTAGGCAGTCGTCTGATCTCATGGATGAGTAAGAAACAAACTTCAGTATCCATATCTACTGCTGAAGCTGAATACATTGCTGCTGGAGCATGTTGTGCACAAATACTTTGGTTGAAGCATCAACTAGAAGACTATAATCTCAAGATCAGTGGAATCCCTATCTACTGTGACAATACAAGTGCAATTTCACTTACTCAGAATACTACTAGTCATTCCAGGACTAAGCATATTGAGATCAAACATCACTTCATCAGAGACCATGTTGAAAAAGGAAATGTTATTATTGAGTATGTTCATACAGACAATTAGATTGCTGACATTCTCACCAAACCACTAAGTGATGCAAGATTTTCTGCTCTAAGAGTAGAACTGGGCTTGTTAAATTTGGATTCATAAGCTGAGGGGGAACCTATCAGAAGACTGGGTTCAACAGCTTACTAATCTGATATCAACAAGTGTTATCCTTCAAGAAGACTAACTCTCAACAGATTAGTTGACTGATGAATTCTTGAATTCAGGGGGAACGTGTAAGACTAGCGGTACCCTTGTTTTAAAGATGAAATCTTCAACGACAGTAGTTGAAGTTGTTTTAATCAGAAGATTTGTTCTTAATTCTTGAAGATTTGAAGACTATTTATCTTGTTGGATTGACAAACAGCAAAGGAAGATCACTAGATATTGGCTTTCACTAGTGATAAATTGTATCAGACAAGTCGTCTATCAGATAAGTATTATTTTACTCATCTGTTTTATTTATGTCAGCTTATATTTAAGTGTTGTACAAAAACGTTTTTATCAAAAGCACGCTTTTATAAGTAACAGACAAGTGGCGTTTCAAATTTCCGCCTGTCTGACATATTTAATGATATTTTGAAATCCGCATATCACGATCGCACGATCAGCTTTTCAAGTAACTGATCCAACGGTTACCACTTTTCACGAAAACCGACAAGAACTAACATCTATAAATCCAGATCTGATCAGCTTACTAAGCTTTTACGCACCCTCAAAATTTCAAAAGCATACAGAGCAATTCTGCATTCATCTATTGCAAATTTCTCTCCGTTTTTCCTCAATCTTTTTCAGAATGTCTGCCAAAGAAGCTGCTGCTGAAGGTATGTTCTTAAACTACCTGACCTATCATACGACTGGCACACCATTAATGAAAGAAATTTTGGAGAAGTTCAAGGCGGCTACACTGGTTAACTTCATGGAGGCCCATGAAGATATGATTTTCAAAGACCAAGTGATGGAGTTTTATGGCTCGAAAGAGGAGGTCAATTTTGAAAACCTGGAAATTGTTGCCAAAATTGGGGATAAAGTCATCTGCGTGACCCCCAATCTGCTGAATGAGAAGTACGGACTCTCTCTTGAAGGGTCTACTGAGATTTCTAACCTAGCTGAACCTCTTGAAGCAGATTTCTGGAATCTGGCTTCCAAGAAAAATCAAGTGCTGTCTGGAAGCATCAAGAAAAACCAGCTGAAGGATGAATTTCAGCGAATGGCTGATTTGGTAGCCAAGGTCCTTGAGAATTGCACATTCTCGTTGGACAGCGTACCAATGAAGAGATTTCACACAATGATAGCCATTTTCTATGGTTTGAAGGTGAACTGGGCTAACTTCATTTGGTATGTACTTGCTGATCACAAAGTGCGTGGTCTGACTCTGCACAGGATATTCCTTAGTCATCTGCTGGTGAATTTGGGATGTGCTGTAACTAATGGCAAGGATGTCCATAAGGCTAAGGAGCTGAAAATTTATGACCCAATGAAAACTGGTAGATCAAAAGAGTCTGCTGCTGTGCCAGAGAAGAAGCAATCTAAAAGAAAGGCTTCTGAACCTGAGAATCCTGCTGTCAAAAGCAAAAAGAGCAAGACAACTGTTCAAACAGCTGAGCCAGCTGTTAAAGCCAGAACAGTCGTGTCTAGGAGAAGGGATGCTGTTGACCTGATTGTTGATGAAACGGTCAAAGAAATTGATGAGATGACAATTGAGTCATCTCCTGAAAGAACAGTTTCAGCTGAGCTACCAGCTGAAAATGTGGCAAAAAGGACAAAAAGTGCTATGAAAGACACTGCCACTTCTACTGCTCCTGCTGATGTCCCTTTTACCAAGAAAACTGTCAGAAAGAAGATGACGTTCATAGAAGAAGACACTGAACTTTCTGAGTTAGTTAGAGAAAGCCCTCAATCTGCTGAGAGGCCTGTTAAAGTAGTAAAGAAGTCTGCTGCAGTAAAGTCAGCTGATGAACAAGTAAAACACACTTCTACACCAACAGCTGAGGTTGCTGAACCTCAAAAGGATCCTGAAGTGCAGATCCTTGAACCTGTTGCTGCTGCACCAGTAGCAATTGCACCACCAGAATCAACAGCTGCAGCACCAGTTGTTGAATCCAGAGCTGCCAGAAAGAAGAGAACTGGCAAAGCAAAAGTGTCAGCTTATCACAAGAAGAAGCGTGAGGACGCTGAGCAGAGAAAACGTGAAGAAGCTGAGCTTAAGAGAGCTCTTGAAGCGAGCAAAAGGGATGCTGATGTCAAAAAGATGACTGACGCAGAGTTAGCTGCCAAGGAAGCAGAAGACTTGGCAAAGGCTATTGAAGATAGCAAAAAGGATGCATATGGACCACGGAGGTCTGAAGGCATCGTGATTGGAGAAAGACCCAAGGAAGGACAATTTATCTTACCAAGGGCTGAACCAATCAAAAAGAAGAAGTCTGAAGTTAGAAGAGCAATTCAGATAGTCCAAAGTGACTCTACTGTCTTCAAAAGATTTGAAGCTGAGCTAGAGAAGATGAATCAGCTGCTTCAATCTAGGACTACCTTTCTCCCAGAAAAGATAAGGTACAATCGTTGGAGGGAGTATAGGTTAAACAAATCTGAGGAAGAGATCCAAGCTTGGAAGGAGTTTGCTGCTGAAGGCCGTTGGGTTCTAAGTTGGCTGCATACAAATTCTGTTGCCAAGGCACTGGACTCAGATTTTGTAAAGGACAGATTACATGACTATGCTAAAGTCATTGTATTGGAAGAGGCAACTACTATCAAAAACTCAATTCCAAATAAACCAGGTCCTGCTAATGATCGGATTGATAGAGCAGTTAAAGTTGCTGTCTACACTACATTGGAGAAATGGGCTGAGAGATCAAGATTTGGATCAGGAACATCAAGTTCAATGCCCAGTCTGCCAAGTTTGCAACAAATTGCCTATGGCTCTGATATCAATACTTATCAAGAAAAGCTGAGTATTCAACATACTACTTCACCTTTCGTACCAGCTGACTTGATTCGTCAGAAGACTGTCGTGTCTACTGATGGTATTGAAATCATTCACATTGCTGAGGAGCCAGCTAGTGAAGAACAAAAGAAGGACCAGCAAGCTGAGGAGATTGATTTGAATACATCAAAGAAGCTGCCTGCTGTGGTCAAGGACTTAGTTCCTTTAGCTTTGGAGTGGAAAGCTGAAGACAGTCCTGTTCTTCATGAAGCACCTATTCAACAAGAAGAGGAGCCTGTTGAATCATCACCCCCTGCTCCTACTGCTGACTTGCATTCCTCGCTGATGGAATCAATGCAGCTGCTGATTGAAACTGCCATGAAGGAGATGGAGTTGAGGAATCAGCTGATGATAAAGCAAATGCAGGAAGAGACTGCAAAAATGGTCAAGGACGCCATTGATAATTTTCCTCTACCACCAGACAACTCCCTGATGCTGACTCAAAGCATATTGAACTTGAATAGAAATATTGAAGATGTGAAGGCTGATGTGGGTCATCTGCATTCTGCACTTCAAATGTTGGGTTATTGGTAACGTCAGAACGTTAAAAGCAGCGGAATTTAAAATTTTTAAATAACCCAAGCAGAATCTTTATTCATCTAGTCATACGAAAAGGATTTTTACATAAATCGAAACATCCATAGAGTGTTTAGCGATTTTACCTTACCACGGGAACGGTGGTGATTTTTCTCCGGTCTTCTTTCAGATCTGATGAATTTGGTTCGAGAGAAGCACCCCAAGCGTTGTGCCTCTAGCGGTACCCACACCAACTGGATTGAAGCAACTCTCTTGAATCCTCAGGCTCAGAACTAGGATCCAAAAGTTATCAAGCAAGGAAGAAGGAGAAAACAATTCGCATGAACCCTGTGCAATTGCACAGGATTCGGCCGAACCTTCTCTGTAGGAGAGAGGGCGGCGCTTTTCAGCTTTGGAGAGAGGGGGGCACGAAATTTTGTGTCTTAGGGCTTAGGTTTTTCACGTGTGACTTATGGAAGAGTATGAAGAGATATATATTTATAAGAGAAGAATCCTTCTCTTAATAGATATCTCTTCCATGTATATCAAGATCTTTTTCCTTATCTCATTAGGAAACAAGATATACATGTACATCTCTTAGATTTTCCTTGTCACACAAGAAAACAAACTCTTCCATTATTTATATTGCAAAATCGCCCCTTATCTAGTTTAGGAAAGTAGAATCCCATTCTATCTTTATTTCCTTAACTAACTAGGTCTCCTTTAATTAATTAAACTCTTTAATTAATTAGACTCCTTAATTAATTAAACTCTTTTAATTAATTCAGCCCATTTAATTAATTAATCCAATTAATTAATTAATCCTTCTCCATTAATTAATTAGACTACTTCTAATTAATATTTTTCTCCCTTAAGAATTAACACTTTAATTCTCCAATTTTGATTTAACTCTTTAAATCAAACTTTCCTTATATGATTTGTTGCAGTCCAATTGTATTGTGTGTGACCCTCTAGGTTCACCATCAATTGGCCGCGGGCCCACGACTTTCGTGATTTAATTTATGAGCTTATTAATTGCTCCGATTAATTGAACCCTTTCAATTAACCACTCAAGAATTAATCTCCTTATTAATTCATGAGTACCCACACCTCATGGTCGATGTCTAGCCACAAGCCCATGAGGCCCAACTTCAGGTGAATTGATCTTAGTGAACCTCACCTCTTATAAGTACCATGTACATACGGTCCTTCTATCGACTTAATTTCCCTATCGAGACCTAGGGTGTGTGAATTGATCGGCACCTCTAATTATCTCGATAACTATACTTTCTAATTCCGGATAATGATTCCAGTGTGACTGCTAAATTTGGAAACCCCTTTCCAAATCCGTCACCAACTGTGGCCACAGGTTTCTCGGAATCTATTATCTAAGAACGTATAGGAAATTCCCTCAACACACTACGTTGAGTCGGTAGATCCCTTATTGGTACTAACCACTCGCGTACACAACTATACGCACCCAACTTAGGCACATTATGATCAGGCTACGTGACCTGTACCTAGATCAAAGTACGTATACCCATGCACCGAATTGGGCCTAGCACCTCAAGTCTAAGGACTAAATCGTACACTATTATAAGTCTTGAGAAACATCCCATCGCCGATGTGCGTCATGCACTTCCACAATGGGTTTCTCTGTTCGGGTCGTTCGATGCGTTCGATCCCCTATCGAGCCACCTACTCATATGCACTAGCATCAAATGCCTTGCTCATGAAACGCTACAAATTCACTCCATGTGAATCATGCATATTTATACAAGTCTTTGCGATTCCTTCGATACCCCGTCTCGTTCGGAATCTATGACTTGGAACATGTTTTAAGATCACGACCTTAGAGACTGTTTCATGATTGCACTCAATACCGAAGTGAATCGTCCCATAGTCGAATGTGATCTTAGGATTTCATCCAATCGCTTAAGTGATTCGCGAGAGATGAAGTTGGCCATTGTTTGATTTACATACTATAAACAAACGAGCGTATTAATTCATTTATACTAGAGAAAGATTAGGATAGTCCTAATACAAGCTAAATATATTGGCTTGCAGGGCACTATCCTATCAATCTCCCACTTGCCCTAAAGCCAATCACAAACGCTTCTAAGACCCATCTTCCAAAGATGTTCTTCGAACTCTTTTCGTGACATAGGCTTTACTAGTGGATCCGCTAGGTTGTCTTTCGAGTCGACACGATCCATTATGTGTGTCAACTCTTACCAATGATTTCTCTAATCAAATGGTACTTTTCTCTCATTGTGTTTAGATTTCTGGTGAGATCTCGAGTCCTTTGCTTTAGCAACAACTCCATTGTTATCACAGAAGATAACCATGAGCTTCGCAATGCTATGCACTACATCCAACTATTGGATGAAGTTTTTCATCCAAACACTTTCTTTTGTTGCATCCGATGCTGCGATATATTATGCTTCAGTGGTTGAGTCGGCAACGGTGCTTTGCTTGGAACCTTTCCAATTTACCGCTACCCCATTGAGGCAAAATATGTATCCAAAATTGGATATATATATTCATCCACATCAGACTGAAAATTCGAATCATTAAATCCTTCGAGTTTTAATTCTCCATTACCACCGCAGACCAAGAACGAATCCTTAGTCTTTCTCAAGAACTTAAGGATATCTGTTATGGTGGTCCAGTACTCTTCACCGGAGTTTGGCTAGTAACTGCTCGTGACACTTGAGCAGGTTCTACGTCTGGTCTAGTACATAGTATAGCATACCACATGCTTCCTTTTGTCGAAACATATGGTATTTGAGACATTCTCCTTTATCCTCATTCGATGTAGGGCACATCGATTTGGAAAAAGAGTTACAGTGTCTCATTGGAAGCAATCCTCTCTTGGATTCTTCCATACTGAATCTTTTCAGTATTGTTTCTATGTACTTAGATTGAGAGAATCCCAGCATCTTCTTCGATCTATCTCTATAGATACGTATCCCAATACGCAAGATGTCTCTCCCAAATCTTTCATGGAGAATTGCATGGATAACCATGCTTTCGTCTGCGCTAACATTCCGATATTATCCCAGATAAGCAGAATGTGATCGACATATAAAATATGAGCTCCATAGAGCTCCCACTAATCCTTTTGTACACTCAAGGTTCATATTCGTTTTTGATGAAGTCAAATGCCTTGACTGTCTCATCAAAGCAAATGTGAATTTGAATGTATTCGGACTTTGCTACTGGAGAAAAGGTTTCATCAAAGTCTGTTCTAGAACTTTGTGAATAGCCTTTTACCACTAGTCGAGTCTTAGAGGTCAACACCTCTCCATTTATTCCTAGCTTGAAGATCCATTCACTACTTACAGGGATAAAATCCCTCGGGTGGATCGACCAAGGTCCATACCTTGTTGGAATGCATGAAATCCATTTTGGGTTGCATGGCCTCTTGCCATGCATGCACGTCTACATCTAATGTAGCTTCTTCGTATATGGTAAAACCATATCTTTCAAGCTTCTTATGAACTTGATCAGATCTATGAAGTACTGGTGTACTAGACGATTCAGTAGTTTCTGGATTAACTCCCACTGTTTGTGGGGATGGGTCCAAATCTTGGACTTCATCAAGTTCCATGACATTCCCTATTTCCTTTGACGAGGAATTTATCAACAGAGGAACGGGTAGTTAAGAGAAACGATTGTTTCTCATTGTCGTGGAACAGGTATCCAATGGATTTCGTTGGATACCCCACAATTATATACAAATTGGATCTACTAGCCAATTTATCTCCTTTCTAGTTCCCAACTTAGGCAGGAGATCTCCATACTCAATAGTAAAAGTGCAGAGGTATTTTGCCATACCTTTCTTGGTAAAGCTTTGTAGGCACGGACTTTGAAGGTACTTTGCTCAGTATCTTCGATGCAGCCAGGAGGACCAACCCCTAGAATGCATAAGGAAGCTTAACAAAACTCAACATGGATTGAACAATGTCTAACAATGTTCGATTCCTTCTCTTAGACACTCCAATAAGTTGAGGCGTCATAGGAGGAGTTTGTTGTATGAGAACCCCATTCTCAGTAAGATAATTGAGGAACCCTTGACTTAAGTATTTGCCACCTCGATCAGATCGAGTGGCCATAATACTATGCCCTTGTTGATTCTCTACTTCGTTTCGAAATTCTTTGAACTTTTCAAAGGTTTTTCGGATTTGTATCTCACTAGATACATATATCACTAACGACCAAAGTCATTTAGCAAAAAGGTACGAGGTATGAGTAATCTCCTCTTACACTAACCTTTAGTGGTCCACATTCATTCGTATGGATCAAATCCAAAGTTATTTGGTTTGCTCTTGATTCCTTGTGAAGGAAGATTTGGTCATCTTTCCTGTGAGACAGGATTCGCAGGTTGGAAGTTCATCTAAGTTCTATATTTCAAGAGCCTTAGAAGAAACCAACTTTTGAATCCTACTCTTGGAGATATGTCCAAGTCTAGCGTGCCAAAGTTGTGGATTATTATCTTGGTATTAATTGAACTAAGCACATTAACTCAATAGAATTGAGTTAACGGTTTAATTTAATTAATTTGCTTCCTTTCAATTAACTCTTTAATTGATTCATCTCCTTTTTCAATTAACCCTTTAATTGAAATGTTGCTTAATTAATTAGACCTTCTAATCAATTAAACTAATCAGTGCCTTTCTAAGATTCAGTGGGATAATTCGACTTTTAGACTACTTGCGTTCTTTCGACTACCTTTATGGTCGATTTTAGAAGAGAACAACTTCTTCTTCATATTACTCTTCTTTGACTTTGCAGTCCATGAAGTGTAAACGATCATGACAGGTTTATCCTATTTGCCTTTTACCAATACTTTGGTTAATTCATGAAATGTGAACAACTTATCAAATAAGATCAGAGTATTTCATGAACCTTTTGAATGAGCGGGAGGAGAATTTAAATGGAGGTCAATGCTAAGATCACTTGCAGGCCTACGTTTAATCGATCCAGTTTTCAACTAGATTGATAAAAACAAGGACAGTGATACTTTGACATCAGCTCCTTCACTTATTCTCGAGTTTTAAAACAACTCCTTAGTGGTCTCGAATCAAACGATTCGAAACTGCTCCTCAAAACAAGCTTTTGAAGTGGAGGTTTGTTTTAGAAGCTTCAGACATACTCCTATGTCGCTTCTTTAGCTCGTTCAATCTTGATGCTTATATGAGGAAACGATCGTTAAGATTCCCATACCCTATAGGTGATTCATTCCACTTTTGAAACTCGTCCTTATATGAGGAAACGATCATTAATATCCCCATACCCTACGGGTGATTCGTTCCTCCTTTTAGACTCATCTCGGAAGTGCATCAGGCATAGGCTAGTTATTAAGAACATGATTCTGACTTTCGGAATTGAGGACAATCCTCAAGTTTCTACGCCAGTCGATATTTTAATCAAGTTATTTTATAAGTTGAGGATAAATAGTATAATGGATTATTATAAATATCTAAATATCTATTTTAAAGAGAAGACAAATATATAGAGGACTAGTTAATGAATAATACTTATAATCTACGAAGGTTGGACTTTCTATCGTAAAAGTTTTCCCACTATTTTATCGAAACAATTACCCCTTCAATTGTTCGAGAAATCCTATTTCCTAGTAGGTCTTGACGTCCCAGCGGACATTAATTGCACCCACGACTCGTGGCCATACAACTAATTCCCCAGGTAGGCATACTTATTGCCAATTGTGTCCCTACACAACCTTCAAGCTATTTTGCCTCGATTTTCGCACCCATCTAGCACTGCTACATCATGAGTGGTACTACTCGTTAAGTCTAACCCAATCAATCTCGATGAGCAACGGGTCCGGTCATGAAATCCCCGTAACTGGTTATCGGTCGATTATACAGGTCCCGACCAGTCCCCACCCTTGTCGAGTTTATGTAACAAACAAGAATCGAGAGATTTCACGTATTGTCCCTTTCTTCGCCTCGGGTGCCAGACTCTGGATCACCTTAATCGATAAGTAGACAACATACGCTAGTCCTTATTGATGGAAGGCTTGGATTTATATAAATACTTCATTTTATTTTAACCCAATATGACTTAATATTTAATTCAAGAGGGGATTTGCTGGTTTGAAAGTTTAAGGCAAACTCTCTCGAGATCTCACCGCTTCAATTATGAATTATCTTATTTACGTTCTAATATTCTAGCGCGCATCACCATACAAGCCAAATAATAGAATCAATAAATAAATAAACCTAGCATGCATTTCTAACACAATATGTTTTCGATCGGGAGCCACCTATGCTTGGGCCATCATTGAGCCAATAATGTTAGCCCAATTGGTCTATCTAATGGGTTCTTAATGGGCCTAGGCTATTACATTAATAACCAAGCATACTTGGCCTTCATTCTCCATTGGGCTTCCTTCTTGCATGTAATGGGCCTCCATCCTAAACTATTTAATGCAAAACCCTAATCTATTACATTGGCACAAAAAGGCCCAAATAAAGGCTCGCAGGCCCAGCAAAAATCCAAAGCAAAATAAACCAATCACATCTAAGGTCAAGGCTCGGCTCGATCGAAAACCACGTAAACAATTCACGTTGAGCAAAGAAACAAGCAAACACATTTACTAGTTTCCTATCTTACTTCAATTATTTTAAACGCCTTTAAAATATTTCTCTAGATTCTTACTTTAGTCTCGACTAATTATAGGTAATCTATATTTGGATAAACAAAACCATTTTATGCATAAAAACAGAATAAAAATTTTCAACTTTTGAAAATTGCAATTCGGCCCTCCAACTTTTGGAAATTGCGATTTGAAACCCTGAAGTTTTGGAAATAACAATTTAACCCCAAAATAAAAACTGGGCAGAGGACCGCAAATTAAAATTTTATTTCCAGAAAAAATTCGAATTTGCAATTCAGCCCCTGCAGTTTTCGGTATTTACAAAACAGCCGCAAAACTTTTGGTAATTGCAAAACAGCCCCAAATTTGAAAATTTCCAGAAAGTTGCATTCTGTCCAGAAAACACACAGCTCGTAAAATCTCAATTTCAGTCCAGTTTTCCAAAAACTCGCTAATCGCAAAAACAGACCTTTATTTTCGAAAAATACAAAATTGGCCCAAAACGTTTTTATGCAATTTTACCCAAAATCAGATCTACCCATAACAAGTAAGAATCAACAACACGAATATAATATGCAATACAATAAAGCAATCAAATTATATTCAGACCTTTTCGTATGAGAGTAATGAATTAGGCTCTGATACCACTGTTGGGTTATTGGTAACGTCAAAACGTTAAAAGCAGCGGAATTTAAAATTTTTAAATAACCCAAGCAGAATCTTTATTCATCTAGTCATACTAAAAGGATTTTTATATAAATCGAAACATCCATAGGGTGTTTAGCGATTTTACCTTACCACGGGAACGGTGGTGATTTTTCTCCGGTCTTCTTTCAGATCTGATGAATTTGGTTCGAGAGAAGCACCCCAAGCGTTGTGCCTCTAGCGGTATCCACACCAACTGGATTGAAGCTACTCTCTTGAATCCTCAGGCTCAGAACTAGGATCCAAAAGTTATCAAGCAAGGAAGAAGGAGAAAACAATTCGCATGAACCCTGTGCAATTGCACAGGATTCGGCCGAACCTTCTCTGTAGGAGAGAGGGCGGCGCTTTTCAGCTTTGGAGAGAGGGGGGCACGAAATTTTGTGTCTTAGGGCTTAGGTTTTTCACGTGTGACTTATGGAAGAGTATGAAGAGATATATATTTATAAGAGAAGAATCCTTCTCTTAATAGATATCTCTTCCATGTATATCAAGATCTTTTTCCTTATCTCATTAGGAAACAATATATACATGTATATCTCTTAGATTTTCCTTGTCACACAAGAAAACAAACTCTTCCATTATTTATATTGCAAAATCGCCCCTTATCTAGTTTAGGAAAGTAGAATCCCATTCTATCTTTATTTGCTTAACTAACGAGGTCTCCTTTAATTAATTAAACTCTTTAATTAATTAGACTCTTTAATTAATTAAACTCTTTTAATTAATTCAGCCCATTTAATTAATTAATCCAATTAATTAATTAATCCTTCTCCATTAATTAATTAGACTACTTCTAATTAATATTTTTCTCCCTTAAGAATTAACACTTTCTCCAATTTTGATTTAACTCTTTAAATCAAACTTTCCTTATATGATTTGTTGCAGTCCAATTGTATTGTGTGTGACCCTCTAGGTTCACCATCAATTGGCCGCGGGCCCACGACTTTCGTGATTTACTTTATGAGCTTATTAATTGCTCCGATTAATTGAACCCTTTCAATTAACCACTCAAGAATTAATCTCCTTATTAATTCATGAGTACCCACACCTCATGGTTGATGTCTAGCCACAAGCCCATGAGGCCCAACTTCAGGTGAATTGATCTCAGTGAACCTCACCTCTTATAAGTACCATGTACATACGGTCCTTCTATCGATTTAATTTCCCGATCGAGACCTAGGGTGTGTGAATTGATCGGCACCTCTAATTATCTCGATAACTATACTTTCTAATTCCGGATAATGATTCCAGTGTGACTGCTAAATTTGGAAACCCCTTTCCAAATCCGTCACCAACTATGGCCACAGGTTTCTCGGAATCTATTATCTAAGAACGTATAGGAAATTCCCTCAACACACTACGTTGAGTCGGTAGATCCCTTATTGGTACTAACCACTCGCGTACACAACTATACGCACCCAACTTAGGCACATTATGATCAGGCTACGTGACCTGTACCTAGATCAAAGTACGTATACCCATGCACCGAATTCGCCCTAGCACCTCAAGTCTAAGGACTAAACCGTACACTATTATAAGTCTTGAGAAACATCCCATCGCCGATGTGCGTCATTCACTTCCACAATGGGTTTCTCTGTTCGGGTCGTTCGATGCGTTCGATCCCCTATCGAACCACCTAATCATATGCACTAGCATCAAATGCCTTGCTCATGAAACGCTACAAATTCACTCCATGTGAATCATGCATATTTATACAAGTCTTTGCGATTCCTTCGATACCCCGTCTCGTTCGGAATCTATGACTTGGAACATGTTTTAAGATCACGACCTTAGAGACTGTTTCATGATTGCACTCAATACCGAAGTGAATCGTCCCATAGTCGAATGTGATCTTAGGATTTCATCCAATCGCTTAAGTGATTCGCGAGAGATGAAGTTGGCCATTGTTTGATTTACATACTATAAACAAACGAGCGTATTAATTCATTTATACTAGAGAAAGATTAGGATAGTCCTAATACAAGCTAAATATATTGGCTTGCAGTTCACTATCCTATCATCAAAGCCATGAGTCTGACATTGCTGGGATTGGAAGAGTCATGAGACAAGTTGGTGAAGCAGAAATTGAGAAGAATGTGGCCTTAATGCAAGAGTTCACTGCTGTCACTACTAAAGCTCAAAATGAAATATCAACACTTCAACTGAATGTTGATTGCCTGAGTGACCAATCTGGTGAGTTAAAATCAAATCAACTTCGCATGGAAGCTAATCAACTTCGCATGGAAACTACACTAAATCATCACTGTGCTGAGCAACAAATTCTGGATAAAACATCAAAAAGCTTTGTGCTGCTGTCAACATAACTCCTGATCAACTCAACCCTGCTGCTGATGACAAAAAGGGGGAAGAGGAATCATCTAAGGGAACTGTTGATGATGCAACTGTTCAAGTACGAGACCAACGGGCTGCTGCTGGAAAGCCAAGTGAAGAAGAAGTACTTGAAGAGGAAGCTGAAGATGAAGCTGATGATAAAGTGGAGCCCAATGATGTACCTAAGACTGACAAGAAGTTAGCTGCCTCCAAGTACTCTGCTGAAGAACAGCTCAATCCAGATGTTAAGTATAAGAGGATTGAGGACATCAGAGCAAAGTTTGAAGCCGATGAATGAAGTGAAAAATTAAAAGGCCTTGCTGATGTTTTCTCAAGTGGTGAAGACGAAAGTAGTGAAGAAGTTGAAGAAGAGGAAGATGAAGAAGAAGAAGATGAAGAAGCTGAGGACTAGACTAGGATTACTAGACTAGGTCATCTGTTGAATTTATGTAACCAGCTTACTTCACTTGTATTTTGTAATTTTTCATTTAAGTCTATCTTTGCTTGTAACTTGTACTGTAATTTTCAAAATCATCTATAAAAGTTCAAGCTTCCAATACATAATTTCTACCTCAGAAATTTTTGAGGACTCAACTTTAGTTTTAGGTACAAGTACATAGCTGAAGTTTTGTCATCATCAAAAAGGGGGAAATTGT
Organism: Penstemon newberryi var. newberryi; assembly: GCA_030819805.1. Classification (NCBI taxonomy): domain Eukaryota; kingdom Viridiplantae; phylum Streptophyta; class Magnoliopsida; order Lamiales; family Plantaginaceae; genus Penstemon; species Penstemon newberryi. The sequence goes on along the minus strand of JAUALY010000005.1, from coordinate 20,453,145 downwards.
TGGATGAAGATGAAGATGGAAGGCATAAAGTGAAGGGAGGTTTTGATGATTTCCAAAGTCATCAGCTAAGTGGAAGCTTAGTACAAACCTTAGAAGATATTTGACCAAGGAAGATGTATTCTAGACAAGTCAAATATGGTCCAGAAGACTACTGATCTGTTGCTGAAGAAGGAATCAGACTGGTGGACTATCAGCCGACTCAAATTAGATTAGTTCAAGTTTGGGATCAGCCGAGTATACATCAGACGAGTGACTTCGATCAGCAGAGTGGAAGTGGATCAGAAGTTATTGCAACGGTAATAAATGCACTTGGTGTAATAAATCATGAAGAGAAAGGGTATTTATGACAAATGATTGAAGAGAAACCTCGTATCAGCTTGGTGCATTTAATGCGAAGCGACATAAAGTACAGCAAAGTGTACAGTGTTCAGTCGCAACAGCCGTTTCTGCAGAAAGGACCAGTACTCGAGGATTTGACAGCTGCCGATCTCTCAACCGGCAGATTTTCAAATCTCCAAGTACAAATAGTTCAGTTCGTGAGTTGAAGAAGAGACAACACATTTTGAGAGCAAAAATCTGAAACAGAATTCTTCTAAGTCTCAAACTCAAGAACAGAACACTCATCAGCCGAGTCATTTGTTGACGAAGCAGAATAGAGAGAAAACAGAAAAAGACTTATAAATCTGAGTGATTTTGTTTGTATCGTGTTGTGAGAAGTAGATATCCATCTTAGTGAGTGATATTACTTCAGAGAGTAGGAGTTTCTTTGTGATTTCCTATTGTGAACTTACGGCCATATCATTTGTTGTTTGGCGTAAGCAACGTATACTGTAATCTGTGTGATTTAGTATAACCCAAGATCTAAGTGACTTGGAAGAGTGGACTAAAGGATTTCTATCCATATAACCACTATAAAAATCCTTTGTGTTTTTAACTTGCATAAATTTCTGCATATTTGAAACAGCATACTTAAAACACTTAAAGGTTAACTGTTGGAAAAGTTTTAAAAGGAGTTTGTTAAAACTGGGGATAAAACTATTTCAAAGTTAAAGAAAACTACTTGTGAAAAACACTTGATAAATCCGCTGCAAGTTAGTTATTTTTAAAACTCTGATTTTGATAAAATCAGCTAAGTCGAATCAGAAGAGTGGTCAACTCTGCTGTTCAAAGCTTTGTGCGAGATCAGCTTAGTCTGCTTACAATTCTTGATCAGCTTAGTCTGCTGACAGAAAAGTTAGAAGTTTTTAAAAGGTAAATTTTAAAGAGGTCTATTCACCCCCCCCCCCCCCCCTCTAGACCTCATCTAACCACTTGGGACCAACAAAAAACAAAGATGTCTATTCACCCTCCACCCCTCCCCCCTCCTCTAGACCTCAACTGACCACTTGGGACCAACAAGTGGTATCAGAGCAGGTGGTTCAACTTAATCATCTGACTGATCAACGAGCTTGATCCAAAATGTGTTTTTCAAAAGTTTTCAAAAGAGCATTTTTTTAAAAATAAAATCTTTTGAAAATGGATTGTATTATCCATGTACCCCACATTGGCGGGATGAGTTTTGAGGACTGGAAAATCTGCATGGAAATTTTCCTTGCTGCTTACAATGACAATATGTATAGATGCATAATCAAAGGTCCTATCAGAATCACCAAAACAATCAAAGTTAATGACCAGGATGTGGTTGTTGACATAGAACCCGAAGAGATGTCAGCTGAAGAAATCAAGCTGAGCAATCTTGACAAGGTTGGCATATTCATCATGACAAGAGCCCTTGATAATGACAGGTTTGACAAAGTCAAACACCGCAAAATTGCAAAAGAGATGTGGGATAAAGTTCGTGATATGAGCGAAGGGAATGATGCAATCAAAGAACATAACTTAAGCATAGCCCTTGAGAAGTTGGAAAACTTCAAAATCAAGTCATCGAGAAACCATTGACCAAATGGACTCAAGGTTTACAAGGACGCTAAATGACGTGTTAAAGTTGGGAAAGACCTTTACTGATAAGGAGATCACAGTTAAAGTTTTAAAGGTGCTACCTCCCAAGTTCAACATGAAGATCACAGCCATGGAATAATCAAGGGATCTGGGGAAGATCTCTCTGACGAAGCTATTTTCTGTACTCAAGGCATATAATTGCCTAGAATGGGAATAGAAGAGACATCAACTTCCAATCCCACTGCTGCCTTAGTTGCTGTAGAAAAATAAAAAAGATCAGCAGGCCAAACAAAATAGATGGAATCATCTGACACTCAATAAAAAGGAGTATACTGCTGGAGACGTTGCGTTGTTATTGAATGGATTCAAGAAGTTCTACAAAAGAAAATTGAAGAACAAATACAATAATGCTTCTACTTCTAACCCTACCTAGCTCTTATTCTCATGAAAGTAAGGATAATTATAAATCAAACTAATGTGCTATAACTACAGGCAATTGGGACACTTCATCAAGGACTGCCCATATCCTAAAGCTGAGAAATATACAGAGGAAGTAAAGAAAGTAAGGAAAGAGAGGAGACATCAAAAGGGCAAAGTACGGTTGGCTGAAGTTGAAAAGATAGCAGCCATCTACTCGTCTGATTCAGATTCGGAGACATCAGAAGATGACTCTACTGAAGAAGAGACACCGTCATTGCTCTGTCTCAGGGCCAAAGAATCAGAGGATTCTGACAATGAGGTAACTCTCTGAAAATGAAAATGAGCACATTTGAACAAATGATCAAAAACAACACAAACGTTGTTGATGCATTTGCAAAGCTTAAGGAAGAGATGACTGTTCTGAAAAAGCAAAATTCTCTACTGAAACTTAACGTTGAAAAACCGCAAGAATCAGCTAAGTACAAAGAGCTTGCGCATGAGAATGAATCTCTGAAAGCAGAATGTGAAGTTTACAAAGGAAAAATCATGGAACTTGAAAAGATAATATTCACTCATGATAAGTCGTCTGTTGCATCAGTGAACACAACTAGTGAACAGAAACCGCCTTTACTAAAAGAAAGTTTAGAACTGAACCGCACTGAAGAATTCATATCTGCTGATAACAATAAGGTTATCTTATATGTTTAGACAACTAAACCTACTTCACTAGAAAAAGAGCCTAAAATTGAAAAACAAACAAATAAAGCTAAACAACAGAGTAGTCCTAAGAAGTCTGCTGATAAGAGCAAAAGCAATCAGACTAGTAACAAGCCTAAGTCGTCTGTTAATGAGCAAGTAAGAACCAAACCTAAGAAGCAAAGAAATCATAGAAATGATAATGCTTGATATGGAAATGAGTCTTATTATGTGCAACCTGCTTATTCATCATATTATGCTGCACCTTATTATCCACCTTACTATGCTGCATATCTTGCTCACCTTACTATACTTCGTTTTGTAGGTTAGGATTAGGAGTAGGAGTAAAGTAGAGAAGAAATGGTACTTGGAAAGTGGATGTTCGAGGCACATGTGTGGTGACATACATGAAATGACTGATGCTGCTGCCATAGACGGTCCAAATGTAACTTTTGGAGACAACAAAGAAGGCAAGATTGTTGCGTGTGGAAAGCTTATCAAAGGAAACATTGAGATATCTGATGTCTATATATTAAAGGCCTAGAGTACAATCTGCTGAGCATAAGTCAATTTTGTGACAAAGGATTTTCAGTTATCTTCTCATCATATAAGTGCTACGTGGAGCAAATTGGAACAAAGAAGGTAATTTTATCTGGAAGACGACAAGGAAATATCTACTTAGTTGACTGGAATTCTGTGGATAAGAATTCTAATGTTTGTTTGGTGGCCTCTACACCAAGTGAAGTTAGATGGCTATGGCACAAAAGAATGAATCATTTGAATTTCAAGACCATCAACAAATTAATCAAGAATGATTTGGTAGAAGGAATTCCAAAGACAGTCATGAGTAAAGACAAGCTCTGTGAGCATGTCAAAAGGGTAAACAAGTTAAATCATCTTTCAAAAGCAAGAAGCTGTTGGGATTTATGGGGTATGATTGTCAAAACAACAGTGCGGAATATAAAAAAATTTCATACACCCACGTCCCTAGGATTTATTTACTAGCACATATGAACAGGTTGAATATAATTTAGCAACAAATTACTAAATTTAAAGGGTGTAAATCGTAATTTTCCTCACCACAGGAACGGTGGTGGTTTTTCTCCGGTCTTCTTTCATATCTGATGGATTTGGTTCAAGAAAAGCACCCCATGTGTTGTGCCTCTAGCGGTGTCCACACCAACTGGATTGAAGCAACTCTCTTGAATCCTCAGGCTCAGAACTAGGATGGAAGAGATATCAAGCAGGAAGAATGAAGAAGAAAACCAGATCTAGATCCAGATCTAGATCTGGATGAGAGAGGGGCGGCCTCTCTAGCTTGGATAAGGGGGCGGCACACATTCCTAGGTGGAATTTCGTGGCTTTATGGAGGCTAGGGTTTTTGGAGTCTCATACTCCTTATTTATAGATTACTCTTGACCTAGTTTTGACCTAATCCAACTAGGAAACTTAAAGCCCATTTACTTATGGCCTTTATTTGTTTCCTAATGGACCTAGACCACCTTTTAATTAGTTAAACTCCTTTAATTAATTCAACCCATTTAATTAATTAATCCAATTAATTAATTAAATTAATTCCTCTCTCATTGATTAACTCTTTAATTAATTAGTTTTCTTCTTCAAGAATTAACACTTTAATTCTTCAGTTTTGATTTAACTCTTTAAATCAAACTTTCCTTATATGATTTGTTGCAGTCCAATTGTATTGTGTGTGACCCTCTAGGTTCACCATCAATTGGCCGCGGGCCCACGACTTTCGTGATTTAATTTGCGAGCTTATAAATTGCTCCGATTAATTGAACACCTTCAATTAACCACTCAAGAATAAATCTTACAATTAATTCATGAGTACCCACACCTCATGGTCGATGTCTAGCCACAAGCCCATGAGGCCCAACTTCAGGTGAATTGATCTCAGTGAACCTCACCTCTTATAAGTGCCATGTACATACGGTCACTCTATCGACTAATTTCCCGATCGAGACCTAGAGTGTGTGAATTGATCGGCACCTCTAATTGTCTCGATAACTATACTTTCTAATTCAGGATAATAATTCCAGTGTGACTGCTAAATTTGGAAACCCCTTTCCAAATCCGTCACTGACCGTGGCCACGGGTTTCTCGGAATATATTATCTAAGAACGTATAGGAAATTCTCTCAACGCAGTACGTTGAGTCGGTAGATCCCATATCAGTGCTAACCATTCGCGTACACGATCTTATGTACCCAAAGTAGTCGCACAATGATCAGGCTAAGTGATCGGCTCCTAAATCAAAGTACGTACTCACGTGCACCGAATTCGCCCTAGCACCTCAAGTCAAAGGACTAAATCGTACACTATTATAAGCCTTGAGAAACATCCCATCGCCGATGTGCGACATGCGCTTCCACAATGGGTTTCTCTGTTCGGGTCGTTCGATGCGTTCGATCCCCTATCGAACCACCTACTCATATGCACTGGCATCAAATGCCTTGCTCATGAAACGCTACAAATTCACTCCACGTGAATCATGCATACTCGTACAAGTCTTAACGATTCCTTCGATACCCCGTCTCGACAGGAATCTATGACTTGGAACGTTTTTAAGATCACGACCTTAGAGACTGTTTCATGATTGCACTCATACTGAAGTGAATCGTCCCATAGTCTATTGTGATCTAAGGATTTCATCCAATCGCTTAAGTGATTCGCGAGAGATGAAGATGGCCATTGTTTGATTTACATACTATAAACAAACAAGCGTATTAATTCATTTATACTAGAGAAAGCTTATCACATGATAGTCCTTATACAAGCTAAAATCTATTGGCTTGCAGGGCACTATCCTTTCAATCTCCCACTTGCCCTAAAGCCAATCACAAACGCTTCTAAGACCCATCTTCCAAAGATGTTCTTCGAACTCTTTTTGTGACAAAGGCTCTACTAGTGGATCCGCTAGATTGTCTTCCGAGTTGACGCGATCCATTATGTGCGTCAACTCTACCAATGATTACTCTAATCAGATGGTACTTTTCTCTCATTGTGTTTAGATTTCTGGTGAGATCTCGAGTCCTTTGCTTTAGCAATAGCTCCATTATCATAGAAGATAACCACGAGCTTCGCAATGCTAGGCACTACATCCAACTTTTGGATGAAGTTTTTCATCCAAACACTTTCTTTCGCTGCATTACATGCTGCGATATATCTTGCTTCAGCGGTTAAGATGGCAACGGTGCTTTCCTTGGAACCTTTCCAACTTACCGCTACCCCATTGAGGCAAAATATTTATCCAAAATTGGATATATATATTCATCCACATCAGACTGGAAACTCGAATCAGTAAATTCTTCGAGTTTCAATTCTCCACTACCATCGTAGACCAAGATCAAATCCTTAGTCTTTCTCAAGAGCTTAAGGATATCTTTTACGGTGGTCCAGTACTCTTCACTGGAGTTTGACTAGTAACTGCTCGTGGCATTTAGAGCAGGTTCTACATCTGGTCTAGTACATAGTATTGCATACCATATGCTACCTTTTGTCCAAACATAAGGTATATGAGACATTCTCCTTTTCCTCATTCGATGTAGGGCACATCGATTCGGAAGGAGAGATACAGTGTCTCACTGGAAGCAACCCTCTCTTGGATTCTTCCATACTGAATATTTTCAGTACTGTTTCTATGTACTTAGATTGAGAGAATCCCAACATCTTCCCCGATCTATCTCCATAGATACGTATCTTAATACGCAAGATGTCTCTCTCGAATCTTTCATGGAGAATTGCATGGATAAACATGCTTCCGTCTGTGCTAACATTCCAATATCATCCCAGATAATCAAAATGTTATCGACATGTAAAAATAATGAACTTTAAAGAGCTCCCACTAAACTTCTTGTACACTCAAGGTTCACATTTGTTTTCGATGAAGTCAAACGCCTTGACTTTCTCATCAAAATGAATGTGAGTCCAAATGGATTCAGACATTGCTAATGGAGAAAAGATTTCATCAAAGTCCGTTCCAGGCCTTTGTGTATAACCTTTTGCCATTAGGCAAGTCTTATAAGTCAATACCTTTTCATTCATTCCTAGCTTGCGCTTGAAGATCCATTTGCAACCTACAGGGATATTTCCCTCGGGTGGATCGACCAAGGTCCGTACCTTGTTGGAATGGATGTAATCCATTTCGGATTGTATGACCTCTTGCCATACATGAGCGTCTACATCCAATGTAGATTCTTCGTATATGGTCTAACCATATGTTTCAAGTTTCTCACGAACTTGATCAGATCTACGAAGTACTGGTGTACGTTGATGGTTCAGCAGTTTCTGGATTAACTCCCACTGTTTATGGGGATGGGTTCCACTACTTGTACCTCATCATGTTCTACTAGGGTACCATTTCTATTCATGAGGAAGTCATCCTCCAAGAAATGGATATTCCTTAAAACAAACACCCTTTGTTCTTTAGGAATGTAGAACAGGCATCCAAATGGATTTCTTTGGATACCCCACAAATTTGTACAAACTGGATCTACTATCCAATTTATCTCCTTTCTTGTTCCTAACATAGGTAGGAGATCCCCATACTCAATAGAGAGAGTATAGAGGTGTTTTACCACACCATTCTTGGTAGGGTTTTGCAGGCACGAACTTTGAAGTTACTTTGTTTAGTATCTTCGATGCAATCATTAGGGTCAATCCCTAGAATGTATAAGGATGTTGAACGAAACTCATCACGGATCGAACCATGTCCAACAAGGTTCGATTCTCTTCTTTCAGACCCTCTAATAGGTTGAGGCGTCTTAGGAGGAGTTCGTTGTATGAGAATCTCTTTCTCAGTAAGATAATCGAGGAACTCCTAGCTTAAGTATTTGCCACCTCGATCAGATCGAATGGCCTTAATACTATGCCTTGGTTGATTCTCTACTTTGTTTCGAAATTCTTTGAACTTTTCAAGAGTTTCGGATTTGTACATCATAAGATATACATATCACTAATGACTAAAGTCATCAGTAAACCTCACGAGGTATGAGTAATCTCCTCTCACGCTAACACTTTAGTGGTCCACATTCATTCGTATGGATCCAATCCAAAAATTTGTTTGGTACGCACCGGATTCCTAGCAAACGGTAACTTTGTCATCTTTTCCTTCAGACAGGATTCGCAAGTTGATAGTTCATCTAAGCTGTATTTCAAGAAGCATCGATGACACCAGCTTTTGATTCCTTCCTATGGAAACGCGACCTAATCTTGCGTGCCATATGTGTGGAGTATTATCTTGGTATTGATTGAACTTAACATATTAATTCAATCAATTTTGTTTCCTTTCAATTAACTCTTTAATTGAAACGTTACTTTCAATTAACTCTTTAATTGATTCATTTCCCTTTTTTCAATTAACTCTTTAATTGAAACGTTGCTCTCAATTAACTCTTTAATTGAAACGTTGTTTAATTAATTAGACCTTCTAATCAATTAAACTTGTCAATGCCTTTCTTAGGTGCAGTGGGATAATTTGATTTTTGGCTACTTGCGTTCTTTCCACTACCTTCACGTTTGCTTTGGAAGAGAACACTTTCTTCTTCCTTTTACTCTTCTTTGACTTTGCAGTCATTGAAGTGTAAGCAATCATGACAGGTATACCTTTTAAAAGGTTCCTATTTGCCTTTTACCAATACTTTGGTTATTTTGAGAAACCTGATCAACTTATCAAATAAGTTCAGAGTTTTTCATGAATAGTTCGAATGAGCGGGGAGGAGAATTTAGGAGGAAGTCAACGTTAAGATCACTTGCAGGCCTACATTTAATCGATCCAGTTATCAACCAGATTGATAAAACAAGGACAGTGATCCTTGACATTAGTTCCTTCACTTATTCTCGAGTTTTAAACAACACCTTAGAAATCTCGAATCAAATGATTCGAAATTGCTCCTCAAAACAAGCCTTTTGAGGTGGAGGTTTGTTTTAGAAGTTTCAGACATACTCCTATGTCGCTTCTTTAGCTCGTTCAATCTTGATGCTTATATGAGGCAACGATCATTGAAATTCCCATACTCTATAGGTGATCGTTCCTCTTTTGAGACGCATCTCAAAATGCATCAGGCATAGGTTGATTATTAGGAACACGATTCCGACTTTCGGAATTGAGGACAATCCCCAAGTTTCTAAGCCAATCAATATTTTAATCCAGTTATTTTCTAAGTCGAGGATAAATAGTAAAATGGACAATTCATATAGATATCTCAATATCTAATCTAAAGAGAAGACAAAAATCTAGATGATTAGTTAATGAATAATACTTATAATCTACGAAGGTTGGACTTTCTATCGTAAAAGTTCTCCCACTATTTTAGCGAAACAATTACCCCTTCAATTGTTCGGGAAATCCTATTTCCTAGTAGGTCTTGACGTCCCAGCGGACATTAATTGCACCCACGACTCGCGGCCATACAATTAATACCCCAGGTAGGCATACTTATTGCCAATTGTGTCCCTACACAACCTTCAAGCTATTTTGCCTCGATTTTCGCACTCATCTAGCACTGCTACATCATGAGTGGTACTACTCGTTAAGTCTAACCCATCAATCTTGATGAGCAACAGGCCCGGTCATGAAATCCCCATAACTTGGTTATGGTCGATGTTCATGTCCCGACCAGTCCCCACCCTTGTCAAGTTTAGTTAAAAACGAGAATCAAGGAGTTTCGCGTATTGTCTCTTTCTTCGACTCGGGTGCCAGACTCTGGATCACCGTAATCGATAAGTGGACAACTCACGCTAGTTCCTATTGATGGAAGGCTTGGATTTATATAAATACTTCATTTTATTTTAACCCAATATGACTTAATATTATTTTCAAGAGGGGTTTTTCGGGTCTAATAATTGGAGGTAACACTCCTCGAGATCTCACCGTTCCAGTTATGCATTATCCTTTATTTACGATCTTCATTACTAGCGCGCATCACCATACATGCTAAAAATATAAATCAGTAAATAAAACATACACACCTAGCATGCATGCTACCACAATATGTTTTCGATCGGGAGCCTCCTATGCGGGCCATCATCGAGCCAAAGATGATGGTCCTATTGGTCAATCTAATTGGGTTCTAATGGACCTAGGCTATTACACAAATAACCATGCATACATGGCCTTCACTTTTATTGGGCTCCCACCTTGCTTGTAACGGGCCTCCATCCTAAACTATTTAAAACAGTAAAGCCCTATCTATTACAAGGGCTCAAAGTGGCCCAAAAATTTAAGGCTCGCAGGCCCAATAAAACCAACATAATTAAAATTAACCAATCACATCTACCCCTAGGGTCAAGGCTCGGCGCGATCGAAAACCACGTAAACAGTTCACGTAGAGCAAGAAACAAGCAAAACACCTTTTTCTCATTTCTTATCTTATTTTAAAACTCCCTTTTAAAATACCTTTAGATTCTAGTTTTAAAACCCCTTTTAAAACAATCCACAATTTTTATTTTAAAACCCCTTTTAAAATAAACCCTTGATTCTCACTCCAGTCTCCACTAATTATGATAAAATTAACTTTTCGGATATACTAAACTCCTTTAGTGCACAAAACAGTTTCTGTTTTTCAACTTTTGAAAAAATGCAGTACGGCCCCTGAATTTTCGAAAATTACATTTTGACCCCTCAACTTTTGGAAATTACAAATCAGCCCCAAAATTTCCAGAACATGCAAATCGGACCAGAAAGCAGAAAATTAACAAAATTTCCAGAAACTTTCGTTTAAAGCAAAACAGACCCCAGATTTTACGTAAATTGCAAAAACAGCCCCTAGCCTTTTGTTAATTGCAAAAAAGTCCAGAGTTTGAAAATTCCAGAAATTACAATTTGGTCCAGAATTGCAGAAAAACAAAATTTAACTTTCTGTCCAGATTTTCGAAAAATTGCAATTTGCTCATAAGCCCTCAAATTTTCGGAAATTGCAGTTTAGGCCCAAAACCGAATTATGCTAATAACCGAACACATAATTTATCATAACAAGCAAGAATCAAATTATAGAACACAACAATCAAATATACACATATATTTTGAAGTGTTCAGGCCTATTCATATGAGCGTAGTAAATTTGGCTCTGATACCACTGTTGGGATTTATGGGGTATGATTGTCAAAACAACAGTGCGGAATATAAAAAATTTTCATACACCCACGTCCCTAGGATTTATTTACTAGCACATATGAACAGGTTGAATATAATTTAGCAACAAATTACTAAATTTAAACGGTGTAAATCGTAATTTACCTCACCACAGGAACGGTGGTGGTTTTTCTCCGGTCTTCTTTCAGATCTGATGGATTTGGTTCGAGAGAAGCACCCCATGTGTTGTGCCTCTAGCGGTGTCCACACCAACTGGATTGAAGCAACTCTCTTGAATCCTCAGGCTCAGAAATAGGATGGAAGAGATATCAAGCAGGAAGAATGAAGAAGAAAACCAGATCTAGATCCAGATCTAGATCTGGATGAGAGAGGGGCGGCCTCTCTAGCTTGGAGAAAGGGGCGGCACACATTCCTAGGTGGAATTTCGTGGCTTTATGGAGGCTAGGGTTTTTGGAGTCTCATACTCCTTATTTATAGATTACTCTTGACCTAGTTTTGACCTAATCCAACTAGGAAACTTAAAGCCCATTTACTTATGGCCTTTATTTGTTTCCTAATGGACCTAGACCACCTTTTAATTAATTAAACTCCTTTAATTAATTCAACCCATTTAATTAATTAATCCAATTAATTAATTAAATTAATTCCTCTCTCATTAATTAACTCTTTAATTAATTAGTTTTCTTCTTCAAGAATTAACACTTTAATTCTTCAGTTTTGATTTAACTCTTTAAATCAAACTTTCCTTATATGATTTGTTGCAGTCCAATTGTATTGTGTGTGACCCTCTAGGTTCACCATCAATTGGCTGCGGGCCCACGACTTTCGTGATTTAATTTGCGAGCTTATAAATTGCTCCGATTAGTTGAACACCTTCAATTAACCACTCAAGAATTAATCTTACAATTAATTCATGAGTACCCACACCTCATGGTCGATGTCTAGCCACAAGCCCATGAGGCCCAACTTCAGGTGAATTGATCTCAGTGAACCTCACCTCTTATAAGTGCCATGTACATACGGTCCCTCTATCGACTAATTTCCCGATCGAGACCTAGAGTGTGTGAATTGATCGGCACCTCTAATTGTCTCGATAACTATACTTTCTAATTCAGGATAATAATTCCAGTGTGACTGCTAAATTTGGAAACCCCTTTCCAAATCCGTCACTGACCGTGGCCACGGGTTTCTCGGAATATATTATCTAAGAACGTATAGGAAATTCTCTCAACGCACTACGTTGAGTCGGTAAATCCCATATCAGTGCTAACCATTCACGTACACGATCCTATGTACCCAAAGTAGTCGCACAATGATCAGGCTAAGTGATCGGCTCCTAAATCAAAGTACGTACTCACGTGCACCGAATTCGCCCTAGCACCTCAAGTCAAAGGACTAAATCGTACACTATTATAAGACTTGAGAAACATCCCATCGCCGATGTGCGACATGCGCTTCCACAATGGGTTTCTCTGTTCGGGTCGTTCGATGCGTTCGATCCCCTATCGAACCACCTACTCATATGCACTGGCATCAAATGCCTTGCTCATGAAACGCTACAAATTCACTCCACGTGAATCATGCATACTCGTACAAGTCTTAACGATTCCTTCGATACCCCGTCTCGACAGGAATCTATGACTTGGAACGTTTTTAAGATCACGACCTTAGAGACTGTTTCATGATTGCACTCATACTGAAGTGAATCGTCCTATAGTATTGTGATCTAAGGATTTCATCCAATCGCTTAAGTGATTCGCGAGAGATGAAGATGGCCATTGTTTGATTTACATACTATAAACAAACAAGCGTATTAATTCATTTATATTAGAGAAAGCTTATCACATGATAGTCCTTATACAAGCTAAAATCTATTGGCTTGCAGGGCACTATCCTTTCAGAAGCACCAATTTTCAACCAGAATTTTGGAGCTACTACATATGGATTTGTTTGGACCTATTGGTCCTATCAGCAATGGTGGAAAGAACCCCTCAACAAAATGGAGTTGCTGAGATGAGAAACAAAACTCTAAAAGAAGTTACCAGAACAATGATAGCTGAAGCTAAACTGCCCCAAAGATTCTGGCCAGAAGCCACAAATACAGTATGCTACACACAGAACAGATGAATGATCAACAAGAGTCAGAACAAGACACCTTATGAACTGTGGAATAACAGGAGGCCTAATATTCATTATCTTAGAATATTTGGTTGTAAAAGTTTTGTTTTGAATAATGGGAAAAATTACCTTACTTCCTTTGCAGAAAAGGCTGATGAAGCTATTTTTGTAGGTTACTCTACTGTTTGTAAAGCCTACAGAGTATTTACCAAAAGGACTTTACTTGTAGAAGAATCAATTCATGTAGTATTTGATGAACCTAATCAATCTTCTGAAAAGAATCAAGTACTAATCCTGATTTATCTACAGATCTTCAGAAATTGACCATGGAAAGAAAAGAAGAATATGTACCCATCATAGTACCTGATTTCAAACAAGCTGATAACTGAAGTGTTGTTCAAAATCAGCCTACTGATTGTATAACAAACGAGTTGCAAACAACTGACAGACCAGAGATTGTTCAATAGACTACTACTGAGACTCCAACAGTAGTGTTGCAAGATCAATCAAGAGGACAACATCCAGATTTGCAACCTGATCTTAGATGGCCCAGAGATCACCCACCTGATCTTGTGATTGGTGATCCACTGGATAGAGTAGGAACAAGAAGGTCAACTATAAATGAATCAATGTTTGTAAGTTTTCTTTCACAAATTGAGCCTAAACTTATTGATGAAGCTCTTAGTGATTTGATAGAAATAGTGTCCGGCAAGCCAACTGTATGGCTGCGATTTATTGTAATAAATAAGGAACTATTCAATTTAGATTAATAAATGCATCTTATTAAATGGTCAACTTTATCTTTATGTAATAATTATCTAAGCATAAGGATAGAAATCCTTAGATCACAGGGCTATGGGACAACCCGTGGATTGGTCTCCAAGGCCGTGATCTAGAACAAATTCAAGAGTCGTAGAATCCATTTGAGAAATGACATCATTGGATTCAGTTAGACTCTCACAGATTTGTATACTCCGATGAACTGGAGGACGCTGGGGTACACGAGCGTGACTGGGATAGTCGATACACAAAAGATGGTGACTTGCTGAGAAGGCAAGTGCACTGAATACCCCAATTACGAAATAACTCACCATGGAAGCGGTAGTCGCATATCGGGGTCGAAGTTATTCCTATTTGCAATAGTATACGAGGAACGATCCCTAATACTTGAGGTGATAGGGTTTATCTGGTGCGAGAACGTCTATGCTTTGATGTGAGTTCCGGCCGACTGGAGATTACCAGAAGGTCTCTGAGGATTCACGTTGGGTATAGAGGAACTCGTATGCAGGTTCATATCATCAACAAAGGATCCATTGACCCGACTTGATAGGTTGGGAAATTCTCCTATGGATTTCTATGAGAAACTAATTCTGGAAAAACCCTTGGTCGAGGTATTTGACGACTTTATGAAAGTAGCTCATAAAGATTAAGTCAAAGAGAATTATTTCGAGACCAGAGTGCATAACTACAAGACGAAGAAAGGGAACCAATGAAAATTCCATACCCTTAAGTCTCGACTGGGAGATCGACTATTGGAGAGATCATGTCGTATATGGCAATTGTAAATGATTAAAAGGTTCACTGAATTAATTCACCAGTGATTGGGCTCCATGGGCTTGTGGCCAGACATCGACTGTGGAGTGTGGGAGAGTTCCCAAATTAGCAGGGGTGCTAATTTCTGAATGATCAGTCGACATAGTGTTTGATTGATTTAAAGTATTTAATACTTGAATAATTTAATGAATATTTAATTATAACCCGCGGCCACTTATGTGGTGAACCTACGGGGCATACACAATACACATGAAGCGAAAGCAAGGAAACAAAAAACAAGTGGATCGACTGGGTCGACCCAATTGGAGCAGGGCGAGATCCGATTGGATTGGATCAAGATTATAAATTAAATTGGAATTTAATTTGTAAGTTAATTAATTTAAATTGGATTTAATTAATTATAGAAATATTTAATTAAATAGGCTTAGAGTCTAATTTAATTAAATGAGGGAGTAATTAATTAATTGGGCCATTTAATTGAGAAATTAAATAAGACCACAATTAATTAAAGAGATTGGGCCATTAATTAATTAGAAGGCTTAGTTTTCCTTAAAAGGCCATGGCCCATATAGGAAAATAGAAGACTTAAATCCTATTCCTAATAGGATTAGGAGATGTGAGATATCTATATATATGTAAATATATATCATATCAAAAGAAGAACAACAAAATATATACACTCAAGAGAAAAATAAGTCTTGAAAATAATCTCTCTCCTCTCTCTCTCTCTCTCTCTTGGCCGAACTCTCTCTCTCTCAAGGTTTTCGTGATATTGTGGTGTAACAACTCGTAGAGGCGCAACACGTGGGGCGCTACGTAAACTTTAGGATCAAAGGTGCAAAAGAAAGGAGGAAACGAATCTACACTTTTGCCAAGCTTGGATTTGCAAGGAGATAGGTAAAACTTTATACTTAAAGTTTTATTATCGTTTTATTTACATTCATATATATATATATATATATCCAGATTGTATCCTAGCAAGATTCATCTAAGAGGCCCTTAAAAATTTTAATTTCAGCTGCCTGAAGGGTTGTTTATCTTACTGAATCCCAACAGTGGTATCAGAGCCAAATCTGGCTTTATATATATATGAATTTGCAAATTCTGTGTTTTAAATCATATGTTTGATTTATGGTTGGCTAGTTCTTTTACTATGAATGTTTTAGAACGTAGATCTATTTAACTTGGAGTTAAAAGAAAATATTTTGATTCGAAAATTTTTATGATGTTATTTTATTTTGGATTAGATTTAATTAATGATGATGTTTTTAATTAAATAAAGTAATCAGAAAAACAAAAACAAAAAAAAATTAGATCAACCGAGTTGGTGCGTGGCAGCGCACCGCGGCTAGGCGGCCACCGCGAAGCTGCTACACGCAGCAGCGCGTGAACAACGCGCTGCCTGCGCGAGCAGCATGCGACAGCTGCCTACGTGCAGTCTGCCGCGTGTTGGCACGCGCAGCGGCTGCCGCGTACAGCCCATGCGCGGCCTTCATGGCCTCGTGTGTGTTGCCCACGTGGTGGCCTCGGATTGGTCACTAAGTGGCTGTTTGTGGTTGGTCTCTATTTTTGCCTATTTTGGAAAGTTTGTGAATCTTGGAGATTTGGTAGATTAGGAAATTTGGAGTTTTGGATGAGGTAGAAAATCTTGGAAGATTTGGGAACTACCTTAGTTATCTAATCTAATCAGAATAGGATTATCTTGAGAATTTTGGAGATTTAGATGAGTTGGGAAAGTTAGAGTTTTTGGATAAAATGGGATTCTTTAAAAGATTTGTAACTATCTTAATTAACCAACATAATCAAGATAGGAATTGTAGATTACTTAAAACTCAAGTAAGAGATAATTAATCTTAGAGATTAATTGATAATTCAAAATAATTAATATGGATAAATTTTTTATGAATTAAAATTAATGGAGCCGATAAATTTACAATTTTGCCGTTATGTGAATTTATCCATGTTCTTGAGTGAATGTGTGGATTGATCGATTTTTCCCTTAAGCCCTTTGTTGTATTTGGTTTATTTTATTATGGGTTGTAATTAAATGGGCCTGATTGGTGCCCCTTGTTTGCGCAATTAAAATGTAATAGAATAGGGCCTTAAGTTAGACTTAGAATAGGCTTGGAGCCAAGAAGACCTCATGAAGACTTGGAGATCCACATGGAGGCCCATTACCTTGGAGGACATGGAGGCCTAATCAAGGAGGACATGAAATTACAAGTGACGGCCCATGTATGCGTGGGATTGATTATTGTAATAGATTAGGACATTTAAATTTTTACCCTAGACTGACCAATTGGTCCATCACTTGGCTCGTGATGGATCGCATAGGATGGGCAATCGATCAATCATATTATGCAATGCTAGGTGATGTATGTTTACTTTTCTGCACATTCTTTGATGTCTGTTATGCATGCTTAGAATTGAAAACGTAAACAAGATAAAGCATAACCTGATGAGACCTCGCACATGAATACTTCATAAAACCTCCAATTGAACTTAAAATTCAATTATAATATTAAATTGAATAACGGGCGCATATGAATAGTATCTATGGTCCAAGCCTATCCAATTACTAGGTCTTAGGCATATCGTACGAATATATCTCGATGTCTCACGAGTCGTGGGTCAAGCTATAGGAAGATGGCATGTCTATTGCCTCGATGCACAGTTTAGTGCCAAGGGAGGGGATAACAAGGTTCTAGGCGCTGTCTCACGAGCCGTGGGGCGTCTAGGATTGAACTATTTCTCTGCACGAGTGTTGGACATGATTTAACGCTAGTAAGTATGGATGTCTCACGAGTCGTGGGTCCAAAACAAAAAACGAGGCTAAATGAACTCAGGTTTAGCTGCGATGGTTAACCGACGACGTTGTCGACCACCAAGTGAATAAATTAGTATGGCCAACGAGTCGTGGGTATTGAGAGATTGCATTTGGGCCTTGAGCCCGCTAGGATATTTTGATATTCCCGAAACATATGTGGGGGCATAAAATTTTGATTAAAACAGTGGGAGTAATTTACAAATGAAATCCATGTTTGTAAATTGTGCATTTAAAATTAATCATTCGCGTATTTATTTCTTCTATCGTCTTTTTGTAGATATAATGTCTAAGAATCCGATTTCCATTATATTTGAACAAAACAAATTGACTGGACCAAACTTTCATGACTGGGTCAAAAACCTTAAGATCATTCTAGCTTCTGAGAAACGATCTTTTGTTCTTGATGGGCCCCCTCCTGTAATTGCTACGGATGTTGATGCAACTGAGAAAGAGGTTGCTGAATTGTGGCACGACGATGACTTACAGGCACGTTGTCTTATGCTTGCATCCATGTCGAATGAGCTTCAAAAGTAACATGAGCATATGAAATCTGCTTTTGAAATCTATACACACCTCAATGGCCTCTTTGGGGTGCAAAGTAGATATGAACGGTATGAAACTGCTAAGACTCTACAACAAATGAGGATGGCAGAAGGTACTGATGTCTGCTCTCACTGTATCAAGATGATTGGGCTCATTGAGAAGCTTGGTCAACTTGAGGTGAAAATGGACAAGACGTACTGCCAGGATATAATCCTCCTGTCGTTGCCGAGATCATTCGAGCAATTCGTTGTGAACTACAACATGCACAAGATGAATGTTGAACTTCACGAGTTGGCTAATATGCTTGCCACTGCAGAGGCTTCTATGAAAAGAGAGAATCCAGTGATGGTTGCAACTTCCACCCAATCGAAGTCTAAGAGGGCCAAGAAAGGGAAGGGGAAGGGGAATACTCCTTCATCCAAAGTGAAAGGACCATCTCGGCTCGCAGGGAAAGGAAAGAAGCGCAAAGCTTCTGCTGGTGAACAAAAATGTTTCTACTGCAAGAAACCTGGACATTGGAAGAGGAACTGCAAGGAGTTCTTGGAGAACTCCAAAGGTATATTCCTTGTTGAAGTTAATTTATCAATTAACCGTGCATCTTGGGTGTTAGACACTGCTTGAGGTTCTCATCTTTGTAATGATTTACAGGGGATGGGAGCAACAAGGCCACTTAGGCCTGGGGATTGGATCTTGCGATTTGGCAATGGAGCTAGAGTTGCTGCCGAGGCCATAGGTGAAGTGGAGTTAGATTTAGGTGGTGATAGATTAGTCCTTAGGAACGTTCTTTATGTACCAGGTTTAGTGAAAAACATTATTTCAATTCCTGTTTTGGATAATGAAGGTTTTAATTTTTCAATTAATAAAGGTTCCTTTTCATTATTTAAGAATGATCGTTTGTTTATCACTGGTACATTAAAGGATGGACTATACACCATAGAACCACCTTAATTAGTTATGCACGTACAACAAAATAAAAGAAAACAAGATAATGAAATTTCTGCCCAATTATGGCACGCTCGACTTGGACATATATCCAAGCCAAGGATCCAAAAGTTAGCCTCATCTGGCGGGCTTGAAATAAAGCACATTGATGAAATGCCAACTTGCGAACCATGTCTTAAGGGTAAAATGGCTAAACTGCCGTTTAAAGGAAACCCCGAGCGAGCCACAAGACATTGGACGTAATACATACTGACGTATGTGGACCACTAAGAAAGAGTGCCCAAGGTGGCTACGACTACTTCATTACCTTCACTGACGACTATAGTCGTTATGGGTATGTGTTCTTGTTGAAACACAAGTCTGAAGCTTTTGAGCGATTCAAAGAGTTCAAAATGGAAGTAGAAAACCAACTTGGTCACACGATAAAGGCTCATCGTTCTGATCGAGGTGGCGAGTTTCTTAATAACAAACCGCAATTAAATGTAGTAGCTGAGAGAAGGAATCGAGCCTTGATGGACATGGTTCGATCCATGATGAGTGCCACTGATCTTCCTCTTTCATTTTGGGGACATGCCCTCCTCACGGCAACGAAGATACTGAATATGGTACCTTCTAAATCCGTACAAAAGACACCATACGAGATGTGGTTTGGCAAGGCACCCTCGTACGCATTCATGCGCGTATGGGGATCTCCCGCTTACGTCAAGAAGCTAGTGGGAGATAAATTGGAAACTAAATCCACTTTGTGCAAATTCATGGGGTATCCAGAAAATTCAATTGGATACGAGTTCTATGATCCTTCAAGATAAACTACATTTGTTTCGAGGAATGCGCACTTCTTAGAGAAGGATTTCTTGTTGGACAAGAAAGAACACAACATAGAACTGGATGAGGTCACTGAAGCTGAAAAGGCCGAAGAGGTCGACCAAGCTGACCCATCACCACAGGCAGTGGGAGAACAAGAGCATGAAAGTGCACCAGAAAGTACACCAATACTTCGTAGGTCAGAAAGATAACGTAGAGAACTCGAGAGGTACTACGGTCTGCTGCATGACACTGGACAGTCTCTGAACGACCCAAGGACTTATGATGAAGCTATGTTGGACATAGATTCGGGAAAATGGTGCGAAGCCATGGAATCTGAGTTGGACTCCATGCACTCCAACAAGGTCTGGACCTTGGTAGATCCACCAATGGGAATAACTCCCGTGGGTTGCAAGTGGATCTATAAGCGCAAGCTTGGAGTGAACAGAGAGGTAATAACCTACAAGGCGCGACTAGTGGCAAAATGATACACTCAAAGACCAGGCATTGACTTTGAGGAAACCTTCTCGCCCGTCGCAATGCCTAAATCCATTCGAATCTTGCTGGCCATAGCTGCGTGGTTTAACTACGAGATATGGCAGATGGATGTAAAGACCGCCTTCCTCAATGGAGACATTGATAAGGAGATCTACATGGAGCAACCAAAAGGATATGCATCCAAAGGAGATGAGCACAAGGTGTGCAAACTCCAGAGGTCCATTTATGGACTCAAGCAAGCTTCCCGAAGTAGGAACATCCGTTTCGACGATACAATCCAAACTTTTGGGTTTATCAAGAACGTGTTCGAACCTTGCGTGTACAAGAAAGTCAGTGGGAGTACAGTTGAATTTCTAGTGCTTTACGTTGATGACATTTTTCTCATTGGAAACAATGTAAAGGTGTTATCAGAAACGAAAGCATGGCTGTCTACACAATTTTCAATGAAGGATTTGGAAGAAGCATCCTTTGTACTAGGTATAAGGATCTACAGAGATAGATCGAAAGGACTGCTGAGCCCCTCCCAATCAAAGTACATAGATAAAATACTGAAGAGATTCAGTATGGAAGAATCCAAGAGAGGATTACTTCCCATGAGACATGGAATTGCACTCTCTAAGTCTATGGCCCCAAAGACACCTGAAGAGAGGAGCAAAATGTATCAAATACCATATGCCTCCGCTGTAGGAATCATAATGTATGGTATGTTATGTACTAGACCAGACGTAGCCTATGCATTGAGCGTTACTAGTCGCTATCAGTCTGATCCAGGAGAGCAGCACTGGATAACCATGAAGGCAATTCTGAAGTACCTGAGAAGGACTAAAGAATTGTTCTTGGTATACGGTGGAGGAGAATTTAAATTGGAAGGCTTTACAGATTCAAGCTTCCAATCTGATGTAGACGACTTCAAGTCAACATCTGGATATGTGTTCTGCCTCAATGGTGGTGCGATAAGCTGGAAAAGCTCAAAGCAAGATACTACCGCATATTCCACCACCGAAGTGGAATATATTGCAGCATGTGAAACTGCAAAGGAAGGTGTTTGGATGAAAAACTTCATCCAAGAACTGGATGTGATACCTAGCATTGCTGAGCCCATTACTATCTTTTGTGATAACAATGGAGCTATAGCGCAAGCAAAGGAGCCGAGATCTCATCAGAAATCCAAGCACGTACTGAGACGATACCATTTGATAAGGGATATCATTGGTAGAGGAGACATAAAGATGGAACGTGTCGACTCGGAAGATAATACAGCGGACCCGCTTACGAAGCCACTGCCCCAAAAGGCATTCGAGAAACATCTGCAAAAGATGGGACTCAAGAACATAGGAAGTTGGCTTTAGAACAAGTGGGAGATTGATAGAAATAGTGTCCGGCAAGCCAACTGTATGGCTGCGATTTATTGTAATAAATAAGGAACTATTCAATTTAGATTAATAAATGCATCTTATTAAATGGTCAACTTTATCTTTATGTAATAATTATCTAAGCATAAGGATAGAAGTCCTTAGATCACAGGGCTATGGGACAACCTATGGACTGATCTCCAAGGCCGTGATCTAGAACACATTCAAGAGTCCTAGAATCCATTTGAGAAAGGACATCATTGGATTCAGTTAGACTCTCACTGATGTGTATACTTCGATGAACTGGAGAACGCTGGGGTCCACGAGCGTGACTAGGATAGTCGATACACATAAGTGGGTGACTTGCTGAGAAGGCAAGTGCACTGAATACCCCAATTAGGAAATAACTCACCATGGAAGCGGTAGTCGCATATCGGGGTCGAAGTTATTCCTATTTGCAATAGTATACGAGGAACGATCCCTAATACTTGAGGTGATAGGGTTTATCTGGTGCGAGAACGTCTATGCTTTGATGTGAGTTCCGACCGACTGGAGATTACCAGAAGGTCTCTGAGGATTCACGTTGGGTATAGGGGAACTCGTATGCAGGTTCATATCATCAACAAAGGATCCATTAACCCGACTTGATATGTTGGGAAATTCTCCTATGGATTTCTGTGAGAAACTAATTCTGGTAAAACCCTCGACCGAGGTATCTGACGACTTTATGAAAGTAGCTCATAAAGATTAAGTCAAAGAGAATTATTTCGAGACCAGAGTGCAAAACGTCAAGACGAAGAAAGGGAACCAATGAAAAGTCCATACCCTTAAGACTCGACTGGGAGATCGACTAATTGAGAGATCATGTCGTATATGGCAATTGTAAATGAACCTGCGGGGCCATACACAATACACATGAAGCGAAAGCAAGGAAACAAAGAACAAGTGGATCGACTGGGTCGACCCAATTGGAGCATGGCGAGATCCAATTGGATTGGATCAAGACTATAAATTATATTGGAATTTAATTTGTAAGTTAATTAATTTAAATTGGATTTAATTAATTATTGAAATATTTAATTAAATAGGCTTAGAGCCTAATTTAATTAAATGAGAGAGTAATTAATTAATTGGGCCATTTAATTGAGAAATTAAATAAGGCCACAATTAATTAAAGAGATTGGGCCATTAATTAATTAGAAGACTTAGTCTTCCAATTAAAAGGCCATAGCCCATGTAGAAAAAGAGAAGACTTAAATCCTATTCCTAATAGGATTAGGAGTTGTGAGATATCTATATATATATCATATCAAAAGAAGAAAAACACAAGATATACACTCAAGAGAAAAATAAGTCTTGAAAATAATCTCTCTCCTCTCTTTCTCTCTCGGCCGAACTCTCTCTCTCTCAAGAGGAGATTTCGATTTTTTGCTCTTTTGTATTTTAGTTTAGATCTTGATAATTTCTATGTTCTAGCCGATTAGAATTATCAAGGTTTCGTGATATTGTGGTGTAACTCGTTGATGAGGGATATTTCGCATACGCCATTTTAGGAAGTACCTCTGCTCGAGATCGACCACAATCCCGACCTGGAAGACTATTCTTCGACCTGCAGAACGCTGTTTCCGATCAAGCCAGATTGATAGTTCGAGACCTTACTTTCCGATCGACGTCTCTCCTCGGAATCACTGTGGGGCCGACCCTCAGGCCTGGACAGCTGGCCGAGACAGTTCCCCCTGCGGAGGGTCTAGCTAGCTCATCACTGTTCCTATATATACGCGGCGCATTTATGACATCAAGAACAACACTATTCCCAAGATACACCCCAGCTCGGACATAGAGCTCGGAATAGGTTTTAGCTTGCTTTTCTTTGTACTTGTCTAGCTAGTTGTACGGCATCCCGTAACGCTCGAGTAGACGTACTTTGTAACTTGTAATTGGATCTGGTTATTAATACATATCACTTACACACTCGGCTTTATTTATTGTTTTGCTCGACTTTCCTTATTTATTCCGAACGAAAAAGAGCATAATCAATTGGCGCCCACCGTGGGGCCTATTCGGGTGTTAGATCGAAAAATGCCTACTACTAGGAGATACACGTACAATCGCGGCGAGCCTTCACATGTCGTTGGAGCTCAACGCTCGGTAAACAATGAACCAAGTAATCAATCCCGAGTGGCCCACCAGTCTGAGGTGTTGGTCCCAAGTGGTCAGATGAGGTTTAGAGGGGGGGGGGGGGGGGGGGTGAATAAACCTCTTTAAAAATTTTGCCTTTTAAAAACTTCTAACTTTTCTGTCAGCAGACTAAGCTGATCAAGAATTGTAAGCAGACTAAGCTGATCTCGCACAAAGCTTTGAACAGCAGAGTTGACCACTCTTCTAATTTTACTTAGCTGATTTTATCAAAATCAGAGTTTCAAAAATAACTAACTTGCAGCGGATTTATCAAGTGTTTTTCACAAGTAGTTTTCCTTAACTTTGAAATAGTTTTATCCCCAGTTTTTAACAAACTCCTTTAAAAACTTTTTCAACAGTTAACCTTTAAGTGTTTTAAGTATGGTGTTTTTTTAAATATGCAGAAATTTATGCAAGTAAAAACACAAAGGATTTTTATAGTGGTTATATGGATATAAATCCTTTAGTCCACTCTTCCAAGTCACTTAGATCTTGGGTTATACTATAGTCACAAAGATTACAGTACACTCTGCTTGCGCCAAACAACAAATTAACTGGCCACAAGTTCGTAGTAGGAAATCACAAAGAAATTCCTAACCTCTGAACTAATATCGCTCACAAAGATTGATATCTACTTCTCACAACACAGTCCTAACAAAATCACTCAGATTTTACAAGTATTTTCTGTTTTCTCTCTATTTTGCTTCGTCAACAAATGACTCGGCTAATGAGTGCTTTGTTCTTGAGTTTGAGACTTAGAAGAATTCTGCTTCAGATTTTTGCTCTCAAATACGCTGTCTCAGTGTTGTTCTTCTTCTTCAACTCACGAACTAAGCTATTTATACTAAGGATTTGAAAATCTACCCGTTGAGAGATTGCCAGTTGTCAAATCCTCGAGTACTGGTCCTTTTTCTGCAGAACGGCTGTTGCGACTGAACAATGTACACTCTGCTGTACTTTCTGTCGCTTCGCATTAAATGCGCATTAAATGCACCAAGCTGATACGAGGTTTCTCTTCAATCATTTGTCATAAATACCCTTCCTCTTCAGCATTTATTACACCAAGTGCATTTATTACCGTTGCACTAACTTCTGATCCACTTCCACTCTGCTGATCGAAGTCACTCGTCTGATGTTTACTCGGCTGATCCCAAATTTGAACTAATCTGATTTGAGTCGGCTGATAGTCCACCAGTTTGATTCCTTCTTCAGCAACAGATCAGTAGTCTTCTGGACCATATTTGACTCGTCTGAAATACTTCTTCCTTGGTCAAATATCTTTGAAGGTTTGTACTAAGCTTCCACTTAGCTGATGACTTTGGAAATCATCAAAACCTCCCTTCACTTCAAAGTCTTCATCTTCATCCAACAATTTCCCCCTTTTTGATGATGACAAAACTTCAGCTAAGTACCTGTACCTAAAACTAAAGTTGAGTCCTCAAAAATTTCTGAGATAGAAATGATATGTTGGAAGCTTGAACTTTTATAGATTTGATTTTTGAAATTACAGTACAAGTTACAAGCAAAAACTGACTTAAGTGAAAAATTACAACTGAAGTAAGCTGTTACAGAAATTCAACAGATGACCTAGTCTATTTACTAGTCTAGTCCTCAGCTTCTTCATCTTCTTCTTCCTCTTCAACTTCTTCAACTTCATCACTACTGTCATCATCTTCACCAGATGTGAAAGCATCAGCAAGACCTTTTAATTTTTCCCTTCTTTCATCAGCTTCAAATCTTGCTCTGATGTCTTCAATTCTCTTAATCTTGATGTCTGGATTAAGCTGTTCTTCAGCAGAGTACTTAGAGGCAGCTAACTCCTTGTCAGTTTTAGCTACTTCCTTGGGCTCTACTTTATCATCAGCTCCATCTTCAGCTTCCTTTTCAAGTACTTCATCTTCTTTTGGCTTTCCAGCAGCAGCCCGTTGGTCTCGTACTTGACTAGTTGCAGCAACATCAACAGCTAACTTAGCTGATTCCTCTTCCCCCTTTTTGTCAGCATCAGCAGGGTTGAGTTGATCAGGAGTTATGTTGACAGCAGCACAAAGCTTCTTGATGTTTCTATCCAGAACTTGTTGTTCAGCGCAGTGATGACTTAGAGTAGATTGCATGCGAAGTTGATTTTCTTCCAAGCGAAGTTGATTAGCCTTTAATTCACCAGATTGGTCATTCAGACAGTCAACATTCAACTGAAGTGTTCACAGTTCAGTGTGTGCTTTGTTGGTGACGTTTGTAATCTCTTGCATTAGAGCAATATTCTTTTCAGTTTCTGCTTCACCAACTTGCTTCATGACCCTAACAACCCTTGCAATGTCAGCTTCATTCCTTTGAAGAGCAGTGTGGAGGTGACTTACATCAGCCTTCACATCTTCAATACTTCTATGCATGCTCAAGATACTTTGAGTAATTGCAAGTGAATTGTCTGGTGGTAGAGGAAAATCTTCAATGGCATCCTTGACCATTTTTGCAGTCTCTTCCTGCATTTGCTTAATGAACAGCTGATTTCTCATCTCCATCTCTTTAATAGAATTCTCAATCAGCAGCTGCAATGACTCCATCAGCGAAGAATGCAAGTCAGCAGTAGGAGTAGGTTGTGATGATTCAGCAGGTTCCTCTTCCTGTTGAACAGGGGCATCATGAAGAACAGGACTTTCTTCAATTTTCCACTCCAAAGCTAAAGGAATTTCCTCTTTGACAGCAGCAGGCAGTGTCACAGATGTATCAAGATTAATTTCCACAGCTTGCTTGTCCTTCCTTGGTTCTTAATCTTCAGGCTCATCAGATATGTGAATAACTTCAGTACCATCAGCAGACACAACAGTCTTCTGATGTATCAAGTCAGCTGGTACAAATGGTGAAGTAGTCTGTTTGATCTTCAGCTTCTCTTGATAAGTACTAATATCAGAGCCATAACAGATTTGCTGTAAACTAGGCAGAGTAGGCGTTGTACTTGATGTTCCTGGTTCAAATCTTGATCTTTCAGCCCATCTTTCCAAGGTTGTGTAAACAGCAATCTTGACTGCTCTATCAATTCTGTCATCAGTAGGACTTGGCTTCTTTGGAATAGAATCCTTGATGGCAGTCGCTTCCTGACTTACAATGACTCTAGCATAGTCATGTAGTCTGTCTCTAACAAAATCTGAGTCCAAAGCCTTGGCAACAGAATTTGTTTGCAACCATTTTAGAACCCATCTCCCTTCAGTAGCAAACTCCTTCCAGGCTTGAATCTCCTCCTCAGATTTATTCAATCTATACTCTCTCCATTGATTGTATCTAATCTTTTCAGGGAGAAAAGTAGTCCTTGATTGAAACAGCTGGTTAAGCCTTTCCAGCTCAGCTTCAAATCGTTTGAAGGCAACAGAGTCATTTTGAACAATCTCAATTGCTCCTCTGACTTCCTTCTTTTTCTTCTTAATTGGTGCAGCCCTAGGTAGCACGAAGTCTCCTTCCTTAGGCTTTTCACCAATTACGATGCCTCCAGACCTCCTTGGTCCATGAGCATCCTTCTTGCTCTCTTCTAAGGCCTTTGCCAAGTCTGCTTCTTCCTTGGCAGCCAACTCAGCTTCTGTCATTTTCTTGACATCAGCGTCCTTTTTACTTGCTTCAAGAGCTCTCTTCAGCTCAGATTCATCACGTTTTCTCTGCTCAGCTTCCTCACGCTTCTTCTTGTGATAAGCTGACACCTTTGCCTTGCCAGTTCTTTTCCTTCTGGCATTTCTTGACTTAACAACTGGTGCCACAGCTGTTGTTTCTGGTAATGCAACTGCTACAGGTGCAGCAGCAATTGGTTCGAGGATCTGCACTTCAGGATCCTCTTGAGGTTTAGCAACCTCAGCTGTTAGTGTAGGAATCTGTTTCACTTGATCAGCTGACTTCTTCTCAGCAGACTCCTTCACTGATTCAACAGGCCTCTCAGCAGATGAAGGGCTTTTTCTAACCAGATCAGAAAGCTCAGTATCTTCATCAACGAACGTCATCAATGAAAGCTCAGTATCTTTCATTGCACTCCTTGTTCTTTTAGCCACATTTTCAGCTGGTAGCTCAGCTGAAATTGTCTTATCAGAAGATGTCCCAACTGACATTTCGTCAATTTCCTTAACTGTTTCATCAATAACAGAATCCACAGCATCCTTTCTTTTAGGCACAACTGTTCTGGCTTCAACAGCAGGCTTTGCTGTTTGAACAGCTGTTTTGCTCTTCTTGCCTTTATCAGCAGGCACTTTAGGCTCAGTAGCCTTTCTTTTCTGTTGCTTTTTCTCAGGCACAGCAGCAGGCTCTTTCGATTTTACTTTATCATAGATCTTTAATTCCTTCGCCTTATGAATTTCTTTTCCATTAGTCACAGCACATCTCAGATTTACCAACAGATGACTAATGAATATCCTGTGCAGAGTCAGACCACGTACTTTGTGATCAGCAATCACATACCAGATGAAGTTAGCCCAATTTACCTTCAACCCATAGTAAATGGCTATCATAGTATGAAACCTCTTCATTGGTACGCTGTCCAAGGAGAATGTGCAGTTCTCGAGGACTTTGGCAACCAAATCTGCCATTCGCTGGAACTCATCCTTCAGCTGATTCTTTTTGATACTTCCAGATAGCACTTGATTCTTCTTTGAGACCAGATTCCAGAAATCTGACTCAAAAGGTTCAGCTAGGTTTGCAATGTCAGTAGACCCTTCAATAGAGAGTCCGTACATCTCATTCAGCAATTTTGGGGTTACGCAGATAGCTTTGTCCCCAATTTTGGCTTTAATCTCCAGTTTGTCGAAGTCAACATCGTCTTTGGAACCATAAAATTCAAAGACCTCGTCCTTGAAAATCATGTCTTCATGAGCCTCCATGAAGTTAACCAGCGTTGCCGCTTTGAATTTCTCCAGAATTTCTTTCATCAATGGTGTGCCAGTCGCATGATAAGTCAGGTAGTTCAAGAACATACCTTCAGCCGCAGCTTCTTTTGCATTTACCTTGGAACCCATTTTCCTGAAAGAGATTGAAGAGAAACGAGAGTAGATTTGCAGTTGAATAAATGCAAAAATGCTCTGAATGCTTTTGAAATTTTTAGGGTGCGTAAAAATGTAGTAAGCTGATCAGATCTGGATTTATAGATGTTGGTTCTTGTCGGTTTCCGTGAAAAGTGGTAACCGTTAGATCAGTTACTTGAAAAGCAGATCGTGCGATCGTGATACGCGGATTTCAAAATAGCATTTAATATGTCAGACAGGCGGGAATTTGAAACGCCACTTGTCTGTTACTTATAAAAGCGTGTTTCTGATAAAACGTTTTTGTACAACACTTAAAATATAAGCTAACATGAATAAAAACAGATGAGTAAAATACTTATCTGACAGACGACTTGTCTGATACAATACATCACTAGTGAAAGCCAATATCTAGTGATCTTCCTTTGCTGTTTGTCAATTCAGCAAGATAATTAATCTTCAAATCTTCAAGAATTAAGAACAAATCTTCTGATTAAAACAACTTCAACTACTGTCATTGAAGATTTCATCTTTAAAACAAGGGTACCGCTAGTCTTACACGTTCCCCCTGAATTCAAGAATTCATCAGTCAACTAGTCTGTTGAGAGTCAGTCTTCTTGAAGTACAGTACTTGTTGATATCAGATTAGTCAGCTGTTGAACCCAGTCTTCTGATAGGTTCCCCCTCAGCTTATGAATCCAATTTTAACAAGCCCAATTCCGCTCTTAGAGTGGAAAATCTCGCTTCATTCAATGGTTTGGTGAAAATGTCAGCAATCTGATTG
This sequence comes from Penstemon newberryi var. newberryi, assembly GCA_030819805.1. NCBI lineage: Eukaryota > Viridiplantae > Streptophyta > Magnoliopsida > Lamiales > Plantaginaceae > Penstemon > Penstemon newberryi. Next base: position 20,423,394 of record JAUALY010000005.1, on the reverse strand, counting down.
TCTGTATGAACATACTCAATAATAACATTTCCCTTTTCAACATGGTCTCTGATGAAGTGATGTTTGATCTCAATATGCTTAGTCCTGGAATGACTAGTAGTATTCTGAGTAAGTGAGATTGCACTTGTATTGTCACAGTAGATAGGGATTCCACTGATCTTGAGATTAAAGTCTTCTAGTTGATGCTTCAACCAAAGTATTTGTGCACAACATGCTCCAGCAGCAATGTATTCAGCTTCAGCAGTAGATATGGATACTGAAGTCTGTTTCTTACTCATCCATGAGATCAGACGACTGCCTAAAAATTGACAAGTACCTGTAGTACTCTTCCTATCAATTTTGCAGCCAGCAAGGTCAGAATCTGAATATCCAATAAGTTCAAATCCTGATTCTCTTGGGTACCACAATCCCAATTCTTGAGTGCCTTTGAGATACTTTAGTATTCTTTTAGCAGCTAAGAGATGAGATTCCTTAGGATCTGATTGAAATCTCGCACAAACCCCAACAGAATACATAATATCTGGTCTGCTAGCTGTTAAGTATAACAGTGACCCAATTATGCCTCTGTATTTGGTGATGTCAACTGATTTGCCACCTTCATCCTTGTCCAGACGAAGTCCAGTAGACATAGGAACATTAACAGATGAACTAGTTTCCATACCAAATTTCTTGAACAGATCTTTTGTGTACTTTGCTTGATTAATAAAAATACCATCAGGCAGCTGTTTGACTTGTAAACCAAGAAAGTAATTTAATTCTCCCATCATGCCCATTTCAAACTTGTTCTCCATCAGCTTAGAGAATCTTTCACACATCTGTTTGTTAGTTGAACCAAAAATAATATCGTCCACATATATTTGTACCAACAATATATGATTATCCCATTCAATAGTAAACAAGGTTTTATCTACTTTACCTTTGCGAAATCCTTTAATTAAAAGAAAATCAGATAAAGTATCATACCATGCTCTTGGAGCCTGTTTCAGTCCATAGAGGGCTTTCTTCAGACGATATACCTTGTCTCCTTGTTGATAAACTTCAAAACCAGGAGGTTGTTCAACATAAACTTCCTTTTGCAATTCTCCATTGAGAAAAGCAGACTTCACATCCATCTGATAGACAGTGAAGTTCTTGTGAGCAGCATAGGCTAGGAACAATCTGATTGCTTCAAGCCTTGCAACTGGTGCGAATGTCTCATCAAAATCAATGCCTTCTTCTTGGCAGTAACCTTTGGCAACTAGTCTTGCTTTGTTTCTGGTAACCATACCATCTTCATTCATCTTATTTCTGAAACACCACTTAGTGCCAATTACTCTTTGATGAGTAGGTCTGGGAACTAAGTACCAAACTTCATTCCTTTCAAATTGATTCAACTCTTCTTGCATTGCTTCAATCCAGTGAGAATCACCAAGAGCTTCATCAATCAACTTAGGCTCAATTTGTGAAAGAAAACTTACAAACATTGTTTCATTTGCAGTTGACCTTCTAGTTCTCACTCTATCCAAAGGATCACCAATCATTAACTCAGGTGGGTGATCTCTGAGCCATCTGAGATCAGGTTGCAAATCTGGATGTTGTCCTCTTGATTGATCTTGCAACACTACTGTTGGAGTCTCAGTAGTATTCTGTTGAACAGTTGTAGTCTGTTGAACAGTCTCTGGTCTGTCAGCTGTTCGCAACTCCTCTGTTAGACAATCAGTAGACTGATTTTGAACAGCACTTGAGTTAACAGCTTGAGTTAAATCAGGTAGTATGATGGGTACATATTCTTCTTTTCTTTCCACATTCAATTTCTGAAAGTCAGCAGATATCTCTGGGTTTGCACTTTGATTCTTTTCAGATGATTGACTTGGTTCATCAAATACTACATGAATAGATTCTTCTACAAGTAAAGTTCTTTTGTTAAACACTCTATAAGCTTTACTAACAGTAGAGTAACCTACAAAAACAGCTTCATCAGCCTTTTCTGCAAAAGCAGTAAGGTGATTTTTCCCATTGTTCAAAACATAACATTTACAACCACAAATCCTAAGATAATGTAAATTAGGCTTTCTGTTGTTCCATATCTCATAAGGTGTCTTGTTTTGACTTTTGTTGATCGTACACCTGTTCTGTGTATAACATGCTGTATTTGTAGCTTCTGCCCAGAATCTTTGGGGCAGCTTTGCTTCAGCTATCATTGTCCTGGTAGCTTCTTTTAGAGTTCTATTTCTCCTTTCAGCAACTCCATTTTGTTGAGGGGTTCTGTCAGTAGAGTTTGTAAACTCAGTCCCTCTATCTGATCTGATCTTCAATATTCTTAGACTCTTCTCATTCTGGATCAGTTCCATCAGATTAGTAAGATGTTCCTTGGTTTCACTTTTCTTCATCATGAAAATTACCCAAGTAAATCTTGAAAAATCATCCACAACAGCTAGGCAGTATTTCTTTCCACCATTGCTGATTGGATCAATAGGGCCAAATAAGTCCATATGTAATAGCTCCAAAATTCTGGCTGAAGATTGGTGCTTCTTGCTCTTGAAAGATGACTTCACTTGTTTACCCTTCTGACAGGCATCACAGAGCTTGTCTTTGCTCATGACTGTCTTTGGAATTCCTTCTACCAGATCATTCTTTATCAATCTGTTTATGGTCTTGAAATTCAAATGATTCATTCTTTTATGCCAAAGCCAACTGATTTCACTTGGTGTAGAAGCCACCAAACAAATATTAGAATTCTTGTCCACAGAATTCCAGTCGACTACATAGATGTTTCCTTGTCTTCTTCCAGATAAAATAACCTTCTTTGTTCCAACTTGTTCAACATAGCACTTATCTGATGAAAACACTACGGAAAATCCTTTGTCACAAAATTGACTAATGCTCAGCAGATTGTACTTCAGGCCACTAACATATGAGACGTCAGATATCTCTATGTTTCTTTTGATAAGCTTCCCAACATCTACAACCTTGCCTTCTTTGCTGTCTCCAAAAGTAACTCTTGGACCATTCACAGCAACAGCATCTGCCAGTTCATGTATGTCTCCACACATGTGCCTTGAACATCCACTGTCCAAGTACCATTTCTTCACTACTTTACTCCTACTCCTAATCCTAACCTACAAAACAAAATAAAAATGTTTTAGGTTCCCTTTATTGAGAGGGTCCTGGTGGATTAGTGTCACCTTTGACAACCCAAGATGTTGAAGTCTTAGGCTTCTTAGGCTTTAGAGTTTTAGCAGGAGCATGAGCAACTTCATTTTCATCATAATCAGCAGGCATGTTATGTTGATAATCATTATGATGATGATAAGGTTCATAAGCAGGATAAGATGCATGATAAGCAGGGTAAGCATGCATTGGTTGGTGAGCAGGATATGCAGCATAGTGAGGTGGATAATGAGGTGCAGCATAATAAGGTGGATAAGCAGGTTGCACATAGTAAGACTCATTTCCATACCAAGCATTTTTGTTATAGTTTCTTTGCTTCTTAGGTCTGCTCTTTTCTTGCTCTTTAACAGACGACTTAGTTTTATTAGTCTGATTGGTTTTACTCTTATCAGCAGACTTCTTGGGACTACTCTGCTTTTTGGTTTTACCAGTCTGTTTTTCATTTTCAGGCTTTTTACCCTTCTTAGCCTTAGGAGTGTTTATCTCCTTTTTCTCAATCTCATGTGAAATGGGTTTAGTAGTCTGAACATACAAGATAATATTACTATTATCAGCAGATATAAATTTTTCAGCTTTGTTCAGTTCTAAACTTTCTTTTACCAAGGGAGTACTCTGTTCAATAGGTTTCTCTACTGTCACAACAGACGACTTAGGAACAGACGACTTATTATGTAGAGATATTCTAGCTTCAAGTTCTTTGATTTGTCCCTTGTACATTTCACATTCAGCTCTCAGAGATTCACATTCATGCGAAAGCTTTTTATACATAGCTGATTCTTCAGGTCTTTCAACCTTCGATTTCAGTTTAGTATTTTGCTTTTTCAGCAGAATCATCTCGTCCTTAAGCTTAGCAAGCTCATTCACAACATCTACTTTGTTGTTCATCATTTGCTCAAATGAGCTAAACAGTTCAAGCTCACTTTCAGAGAGTATTACCTCATTGTCTGAATCATCAAATTCCTTGGCCATGAGACAGAGCAGTGCAGGTGTCTCGTCAAAAACAGAGTCGTCACTTGAAGTGCCTGTTTCTGTGTTAGATGAGTAGATGGCTGCCATCTTTTCAGCTTCAGCCAACAGCACCTTGCTCTTCTGGTATCTCTTCTCTCTTCTTTCTTTTCTTTGTTTCTTTTCCTCCTCTGTATATTTCTCCGCTTTAGGATATGGGCAGTCCTTGATGAAATGTCCCAATTTCCTGCAATTATAGCACATCATTTTAGATTTAAAATCCTCCTTGACATCATGAGAATTAGAGGTAGGTTTAGAAGTGGAAGCATTGTTATATTTGTTCTTCATTTTTCTCTTGTAGAACGTTTTGAACCCGTTCAATAACAAAGCCACATCGCCAGCAGTGTATTCTTTCTTGCTTAGTACAGGGGCCTCATCAGATGAGTCCTCGTCTCTGCTTTTTCAGGCGGATCTTCTTGTTCTTTCTGCAGCAACCAGTGCAGCAGTGGGGCCAGAAGTTGAGGTCTCTTCTATTCCCATCCTTGGCATTTTATACTCGTACGCCTTGAGTGCGGAAAACAGCTCCGTCAGTGAGATCTTCCCCAGATCCCTTGATTCTTCCATCGTTGTTATCTTCATGTTGAACTTTGGTGGTAGCGCCTTTAACACTTTGACAGTGATCTCTTTATCAGTGAACGTCTTACCCAACTTCAGAACATTGTTCAACACCTTTGTAAACCTTGAATCCATCTGGTCAATGGTTTCTCCAGGTTTCATTTTGAAGTTCTCAAACTTCTCCATGGCAACACTCAGATTGTGTTCTTTGGTGGACTCGTTTCCTTCGCTCATGTCACGGACTTTATCCCACATCTCCTTAGATGTTTTGCAATGTTTGACCTTGTCAAACCTTTCATTGTCCAGAGCCTTGGTCATGATGAAGATTCTAACTTTATCAAGATTATTCAGCTTGATTTCCTCAGGTGTCATCTCCTCAACGTCTTTTTCAACGACCTTTTCTACGCCATCAACCATGATTTTCTTGGTAACTTTTATTGGACCTTATGTTATGCATCGGTACATGTTATCGTTGTAAGCAGCAAGGAAAATTTCCATGCGTATCTTCCAGTCCTCAAAGCTCATACCGCCTATGTGGGGAACTAGGCTAATGCAGTCCATTTTTCAAAAAGTTTTGTTTTTCAAAAAGATGCTCTTTTGAAAACTTTTGAAAACCTTTGAAAAACACTTAAGGATCAAGCTCGTTGATCAGTCAGATGATTCAGATGAACCACCTGCTCTGATACCACTTGTTGGTCCCAAGTGGTCAGATGAGGTTTAGAGGGGAGGAGGGGCTGAATAAACCTCTTTAAAAATTTTGCCTTTTAAAAACTTCTAACTTTTCTGTCAGCAGACTAAGCTGATCAAGAATTGTAAGCAGACTAAGCTGATCTCGCACAAAGCTTTGAACAGCAGAGTTGACCACTCTTCTAATTTTACTTAGCTGATTTTATCAAAATCAGAGTTTCAAAAATAACTAACTTGCAGCGGATTTATCAAGTGTTTTTCACAAGTAGTTTTCCTTAACTTTGAAATAGTTTTATCCCCAGTTTTTAACAAACTCCTTTAAAAACTTTTTCAACAGTTAACCTTTAAGTGTTTTAAGTATGGTGTTTTTTTAAATATGCAGAAATTTATGCAAGTAAAAACACAAAGGATTTTTATAGTGGTTATATGGATATAAATCCTTTAGTCCACTCTTCCAAGTCACTTAGATCTTGGGTTATACTATAGTCACAAAGATTACAGTACACTCTGCTTGCGCCAAACAACAAATGAACTGGCCACAAGTTCGTAGTAGGAAATCACAAAGAAATTCCTAACCTCTGAAGTAATATCGCTCACAAAGATTGATATCTACTTCTCACAACACAGTCCTAACAAAATCACTCAGATTTTACAAGTATTTTCTGTTTTCTCTCTATTTTGCTTCGTCAACAAATGACTAGGCTGATGAGTGCTTTGTTCTTGAGTTTGAGACTTAGAAGAATTCTGCTTCAGATTTTTGCTCTCAAATGCGCTGTCTCAGTGTTGTTCTTCTTCTTCAACTCACGAACTAAGCTATTTATACTAAGGATTTGAAAATCTGCCCGTTGAGAGATCGCCAGTTGTCAAATCCTCGAGTACTGGTCCTTTTTCTGCAGAACGGCTGTTGCGACTGAACACTGTACACTCTGCTGTACTTTCTGTCGCTTCGCATTAAATGCGCATTAAATGCACCAAGCTGATACGAGGTTTCTCTTCAATCATTTGTCATAAATACCCTTCCTCTTCAGCATTTATTACACCAAGTGCATTTATTACCGTTGCACTAACTTCTGATCCACTTCCACTCTGCTGATCGAAGTCACTCGTCTGATGTTTACTCGGCTGATCCCAAATTTGAACTAATCTGATTTGAGTCGGCTGATAGTCCACCAGTTTGATTCCTTCTTCAGCAACAGATTAGTAGTCTTCTGGACCATATTTGACTCGTCTGAAATACTTCTTCCTTGGTCAAATATCTTTGAAGGTTTGTACTAAGCTTCCACTTAGCTGATGACTTTGGAAATCATCAAAACCTCCCTTCACTTCAAAGTCTTCATCTTCATCCAACATGAGGTGCCGTCGCTCGATCTGCCGAATGATTTGCCCATTCATACAACAGTGGTCGATCTGCGATCTATTATTGGAACCATGTGTAGAGAGTTTCTGAACACGGAAAGAGCAGATCGTGAAACTGTGCCGGGTCAGCAACCCCCAGTCGATCAACCTACCGCTCGGGGTCCCGTTTCTAACAGGTAAAGGGAAGGGAGTATTCTTCGATCCGCTTTGGGTGAACCGTCCAATGTTCAGCCCAGAGCACCTCGAGTTAGAACCGTTGTCCGCTCGGGGCAACCATCTAGAACCGTCCAAGACTTGGAAGATTCAGTGGTTGGGCAAAGTCAGCCCGAAGCTGCAGATAGGTTAAAGAAGCCAGTCTATAGAAAGGTGACCGAGGCTGACTTGGAGAAGATTGTGCAGGAGAGAGTAGTAAAAGAGTTGAAGGAAATGCGGGTTAAGGAAACCCGACCCGCGGACGTAAGGGCTCGGTGAGCCGAGGCTAAAGAGGATGGGGCTGTTTTCCTCGAGGACGGTCGAGAAAAGGAATTAAGTACGAATATCATGCGATGTTCACCCTTCTGCCAAGAGATTAGAGAAGCCCGAGGTACTGAAACAGTTCCCACGAGGTTACCAAGGTATAATGGAACCACCGATCCAGGAGAACATATTAATAGTGTCATTAATGTGTTGAATTTATATGGGCATTCAGAAGACTTCTGTTGCAAAATCATGGTCACCACGTTCGAAGGAATTGCTTTGGACTGGTTCGGAAAAGCTACCTCTGAACTCTACGTAAAATGTCTCGACTGAGGATGAAAGCTGTTGCTATGCCCCTCAGCTCGGTTAGGGACGCTCGTGTAAAAAAAAAAAAAAAAAAAAAAAAAAAAAAAAAAAAAAAAATAGGGGAAGGAGAAGAGGAAAGAAGAAAGAGCAAAATGTCTCGACTGAGGGTGAAAGCTGTTGCTATGCCCCTCAGCTCGGTTAAAGACGCCCGTGTAAAAAAAAAAGGAGAAGAGGAAAGAAGAAAGAGCAAAATGTCTCGACTGAGGATGAAAGCTGTTGTTATGCCCCTCAGCTCGGTTAAAGACGCTTGTGTAAAAAAACTAAAAGGAGAAGAGGAAAGAAGAAAGAGCAAAATGTCTCGACTGAGGGTGAAAGCTGTTGCTATGCCCCTCAGCTCGGAAAAAGACCTGCTCAAAAAAGGAAAATATCTAGACTGAGGGTGAAAGTTGTTGCTATGCCCCTCAGCTCGATAAAGACTTACTCAAAAAAGCAAAATGTCTCGACTGAAGGTGAAAGCTGTTGCTATGCCCCTCAGCTCGATAAAGACTTGCTCAAAAAAGCAAATTGTCTCGACTGAGGGTGAAAGTTGTTGCTATGCCCCTCAGCTGGATAAAGACTTGCTCAAGAAAGCAAAATGTCTCGACTGAGGGTGAAAGCTGTTGCTGTGCCCCTCAGCTCGATGAAGACTTGCTCAAAAAAGCAAAATGTCTCGTCTGAGGGTGAAAGCTGTTGCTATTCCCCTCAGCTCGATAAAGACTTGCTCAAGAAAGCAAAATGTCTCGACTGAGGGTGAAAGTTGTTGCTATGCCCCTCAGCTCGACAAAGACTTGCTCAAAAAAGCAAAATGTCTCGACTGAGGGTGAAAGTTGTTGCTATGCCCCTCAGCTCGATAAAGACTTGCGCGAATAAAACATGACTATCTAGCTTGGAGAAAAAGACTTGAATGATAAACTGTCAAATTATTTATCGTCGGACAAAATCAAAAGCTGCTCTGATGAGGGATATTTTGTATACGCCATTTTAGGAAATACCTCTGCTCGAGATCGACCCGGATCCCGTCCAGGAAAGGTATCCTCCAACCAGAAGAACTGAGTTTCCAGCCAAGTCAGACCGATCGCTCGGGATTCCTCTTTCCAATCTACTAAACTCTTGGATTTATCATGAGCCCGACCACAGGCCTGGACAGATGGCCGAGATATCTTCCCTTGTGGAGGGTCTAGCTAGCCCTTCACTGTTCCTATATATACCACTGCATTTATGATACTAGGGAGGACACGATTTCCAAGAAACACACTTGCTCGGACCTAGAGTTCGGATTAGGCTTTATCTCGCTTAACTTTGTACTTGATCTAGCTAGTTTTACGACATCCAGTAACGCCCGAATAGACCTACTTTGTAATCTGTATCCGATCTGATTATTAATACATATTCCCTTTTTACTTTGATTTGTTCTTTATCTTTGCTCGACTTTCTATATTTGTGTCCCAACGGAAAAAATTGATTTAGCTCTTTTCCGTAAAACTATTCGGGCGTTACTGGATGTCGTAAAACTAGCTAGATCAAGTACAAAGTTAAGCGAGATAAAGCCTAATCCGAACTCTAGGTCCGAGCAAGTGTGTTTCTTGGAAATCGTGTCCTCCCTGGTATCATAAATGCGGTGGTATATATAGGAACAGTGAAGGGCTAGCTAGACCCTCCACAGGGGAAGATATCTCGGCCATCTGTCCAGGCCTGTGGTCGGGCTCATGATAAATCCGAGGAGTTTAGTAGATCGGAAAGAGGAATCCCGAGCGATCGGTCTGACTTGGCTGGAAACTCAGTTCTTCTGGTTGGAGGATACCTTTCCTGGACGGGATCCGGGTCGATCTCGAGCGGAGGTATTTCCTAAAATGGCGTATACAAAATATCCCTCATCATGCTCGAAATTATATAATTAAGTAGCTCTGCCCGAGATATGAAGATTTTTGGAAGAACCCATATTCTTTGGAATTCCTTCTCAAGATGGTTTATTATTTTCCAAGATTTCATTCGGATCGAAGTTTTTAAAGTTTCATCGGATTATCAGTTCGTCATCGAGTTGGATGTTGCGAGCAAGAATAATAACAAGGACGATCGAAAAGAAAGATAAACTGCAAATGTTCAAGTTGAAAAATAACACTCTTATTCATAAATTCCGAACAGAATACAAGGGATCAATGAAATACAAGGGGCTACAGTTTTATTGATGTTCATCGAACAGATTACAAAGATCTTGAGTACATTTGCAAATAAAGTCCTATTACAACTACTGTTCCCTATTCTATAGTCTTCGAGCTTCCATTAGTGTTGTCGACCACGAGCAGAGGGAAGCATCCGATGAGTGCACCACAATTTGTGTGACAGATCGGTTGTCCGATAGACTTGTAAAGTGATCGAGATGTATATGTTTATCGTCTGATGATATCTGGTTTTGAAATTAGACAATATGGGTTGCAGACCACCTTTTTTGCATATCTCCATACAGTCCCCAGCCTTCTTGCGGCCAGCCGAGCCCGATCACTTCCCCGAGTTGGCGTCTAAGGTTGAAATTCCTCATTTTAAGATCCGAAATTTCGACCTAGAGCAGCCAGTCGTCATTTTATGATCCGAAAGCTCGACCCAAAGTTACCATTCTTCAAGAAAATCTCAAATAAATTGGTACTCGAGGTCAAACTTCCTTTTAATTTTCTGACCAGCTTTCCGCCCTCGGGGATACCCCTCTAGATCCACAATGCTAACCCTGCCCAAAATACCCAAGCAAGGGTCGGTTGCATATCGGTATTTCGAAGGGAGATCCCACTTTCAGGGATCGGAGACCCCCCGATCATCGAGGGGCCCCTTTTTTCCGATTCCACCCATACCAAAGAAATATATATTTTGTTTGTGAGGTCGGAGATATGTTCGAAGCCAGATCTCGAAAGCTTGAACAGGAAGAAGGAAGGAACAGAGCTTAGTCCTCGGATGAAACATTTTAACGGTGTGAAGTAAAAAATTTCAGCTGATTAAAAGGTCCTTTATATATTAAAGAAAGTTTAGATCGACGGTCATTAATCAACGGAATCAACGGCCCATATTACAGCATTTATCACGGGTGACCGTTCCGCTTCCTGAGTGTTAGGTACTATTTGGTCAGAATTTCCTTGGAACTTAGCTGGAAAAATGGGAATACTATGACTTGGTCAGAGGTGCGGTGCAGAAAACTTTCCGTTTTCACCACAGGCTCGGAATTTCGGTCTATTGCAGCTCAAATATTATTTGTTTCAACGATGAGATATTTATATGAGTAAAAAGTATCAAAACAATTTGAATGTAAAGAAGTTCAATGTAAGTATCCGACCACAGAACAACATTACTTAAAAGAAAGAAAGTTATTATTCCGACGGAGAATAACATTACAAAAAAAGGAAAAGGATAAAAGTACAACATTTGATCGAGCAGAAAGGAATAAAGTTACAAGCAATGGAAAAAGTCTCTAAATCAGCTTGTTCTCAGACAAGATTTTGTGGAGCTCGACACTGCGGGCCTCGTACCCCGCATCATAACCTTTCTTATACGCCTCTTTCTCCCGCAGCTCGGCATTTTTCTTCTCCTGCTCGACAATGGACTTCAGCCTGTCCAGCTCTTTGCTCAACTCCTCGTGGACTTGGCACTCTTTCTGCCTCACAGCTTTCTCCGTCTCAGAGGCCAGCTTCAGCTCGATAGCTCTAGCTTCATCAAGAGATTTCGCCAGTGCGACCTTCTTTTCCTCCAACTCGAGGACCGTCGCAGGGCGCTGCTCGGCTTCTAGCTCGACCTGCAACCCGAGGTTGAAAAGGTGCTGCCCAACCTACATGGGATCATCGAAGAAGTTAAAAAAAAAAAAATATAAGACTTACTTGGGTAAGCAGATCTGAACCCGATTGCACAAGTTCTCGAGCGCTTTTCCCTCTGTTCCAAGTAATGTCCCAACTGTTCGGTGTTATTCCCCCAGCCACGACCTTACTTTTAATCTCCTCAAAAATTGCACTAAGTGTGCGAGTGACGTCGGAGACAGAGCTGGAAGCCTCGGGATTCTTGCCCGACAGAGGAGACTCTTTCTTATCAACAGAAGGGTCATTTATTTTGACCTTTTTACTCTGAGGCTCGATAACAACGTTCTTAGTAGCCTCCAGAGCCAAAACACTTTCACCTAATGCTTTGTTCTCCCAGTCATTTGTATTAAGGTTGGGGTCGGAATCAGATCATCTACACGAGGCCTTTCGTTTGAAGCATGCTCGGAGCCATCAGATATGACTTGCTTGCTAGGACTAACGACCCGCGCTTTCCCCTCAGAGCTGTTCTTCGACCTGGAGGGGGAGTCAGCGATTTGTATAACCGGCTCTATCCCAGAACGAATGGGCACGGACTTCGGTGAAGGGTCGACCTTATTTTTGCCACGATCAACCTTCGAAACCTTCGATGCCTCCACGGAGGACTTGGAATCTTTGGCTTTGAACTTAGGAGCTTTATCTTTCTTGGTTTTGAACATTTGAGTGGGGTCGAGTTTGGAGCTTATTAGTCCGTCCATGTTCGAGTGTTAATGAAGGAATGGCTCGGATTATTTATTCAATCAATTAGCTCCGATCTGAAAGATAAGGATTTCAAAGATTCAAACTTTGTTAGTTTATCAGGTATTTATAAGCAAAAGAAACGTTGACTTTTGGGGACCCAACAATCGCGAATTTCAAGATTTTCCGAATTACGTTATGAGGATCGACCGTTATAATGTTTTATCTACTAAGGAAATTGGCTTTCGTCCGCATCGCATAGTTCGACATCGATGTTCTTTTTCAAGCCCCTTACAGCTTACAAAGACTATTGTCTAGTTGAGTTGCATTATAAGTTCTGACAAAGTTTATGCGTTAGGACTTGCCACATATCGCAAACAAAGAGAGATTTCATAAATGATCAAGTGAATTATATTACAGCAAAAGAAAAACCCTGCTATCTATTACAAAGATCTTTCTAAGGGTTTGGTTCATCCTCATCGTCCTCGCTCTCAGAGTCATTTTCGATGTCAACCTTATCGTCCCCAGAAGCCTCTCGATCATCTCCGTCTTCAGAGGTATCTTGACCATCATCTTCTCCAGAGCTATCAGAACTCGAGCTCGAGCTGGAGACGTCCAATTCCTGCATATCGGGATTGGGCATGGGAACCTCGAACTCTCTCACAAAAGGGGCGAACTCATGCGTCTCCCAATCTGTGGAACTCGAGGATGAAACTCGATAGTTTTCTCCGTCCATATTCTTTAGGATGTCCATGTGCTTCGCGTACTCCTCCATCTCGTCAGGGATGACTTTCGCGGCGATCGACTGTCGAACCCCTTTGTAAAAGGTAGTTTGAAGAATCTCGCCGACCCTTTTCCGAGCAATGGCGTCCAATGCGGGAGATTCCAAAAACTCCCTTATCGAGCTCAGGCGTGACTCCTCCTTACCACGCTGATAAGACGACTCTGAATCAGTCTTGGTCTGTGCAAGTTCTTCTTCGAGCCTCTTGACCTTATCTTCGAGCAGGCCTTTCTCCTCAACAACCTTCACCAAGCTCTCCTCGACCACCGGGGTATACTTAGCCTTAGAATCTTCCAATTCTTTCTGGACTGTGGCAAGCTGATTGTGAAGTTTGGCTTCTTCAAAGAGAGAGTTTTGGTAGGCCATGTGAACTCGATCGGACTCGTCTTCCAACATCGAGGTACGATTCAACTCGGTGAGAAAGCAGTCTCCGATCTGCAAAGGGATAGCAGAAAACAGTTAATATTCTGTATAAAGATCTAAAGAGTTATTATTACAATAAAGGAACTTGTACCGTGTGATGCGCTCGAGCGAATCGACCTAGTATATCGAGGTCGTTATGAGCCAAAAGTTCCTCCTGATCCTCGGTGAATCGCCCGGCCATGAAGATTTTGATCGACTTGTCATGCTCGTTCTCCTCCCTCGGGTCGCGATCGCTCAAAATTGATCCACCCTCGGGGTAACCTGCCGCTCTGTGACCCTTAAGCTGATCCTCGATGAAATCCACCATATCGGGTTTATCTCGACCCGAACGACGAGTGAGAGGTCTTCTATGTCGTCCCCACAATCCTGTCATTCTCTTCGCTTCGGGGGTGGCTCGTCGATGAAAGATCTCTTCCCCCCTTAGTTTCCTCATGGTAAACATACTGTATCCCAGTCCAGATGTAGTGGAAGGGCCAGCTTGGTTTGGAGGAGGGACCATTTGCAACGGCTCGGGATTCTCGGGCTCTTCAACCGTTTCAGCTCGGGCAGCTTGAGAAGAATCGCCCCGAGGAGGGACTGCAGTTCGGTTAGTCTGTGCCTGGTGGGGTTTAACTTGCCTCCTCGGTTGGCCCGACGTCTTTTTCGAGGTAGAAGCCACGATTCTACCGACTATGGAAGCTGTTGGGTTTTTGCGCGGTACTATTGTCAAAAACAACGTGCGGAATATTCAAAAAATTTTAATACACACGAAATACCCATGAGCCCAGGATCTCAGTTATCTAACTCATACGAAAAACTGGTATTTGAATCACAATTCAAAACATTAAAAAGTTGGTAATTTCGAAAATTACCTCACCACAGGCAAGGTGGTGGTTTTTCTCCGGTCTTCAATAGTTCACTAGAGCACCCCAAGTGTTGTGCCTCTAGAAAAGTCCACACCAGATGGATTTGAATGACTTCACGTAATCCTCAGGCTCAGAACTAGGATTATGGAATTGTCTACTTCAGGAATTGGATCCAGATCCAGAGAAGAAAACTTGGAGAACAAGGGGCGGCTATGGCAGGGTTCGGCCAAGAGGGGGGGGGGGGGGGGGGGGGGGGGCGTCTAGGGCTTTTAATTTTCAGCTAAAATTCTTTTTGCATTGCTTGTGCATTAGTTGTTCATTAGTTGTTAAGGTTAAAGATATAGTGATATATATCTCTCTTATTAGAAGACTACTTCTTCTAATAGAGATATATCATATCTTTGATATATCTTTCTTTATCACATAAGGAAGATATGTATCATATCTTTAGTATATCTTTCCTTATCACATAAGGAAGATATATGTAGATATCATATCTTCTTCTTCTTTCTTGTCCTACAAGAATATATCTCTTCCAACTTTATTTCCTAGCAAAATCGCCCCCTAGCTTAATTAATTAATCCTAGATTAATTTAATTAAAATCCTCTTAGCATATAATCGGCCCTTATGTTTAATTGATTAATCCAAGATTAATCAATTAACATTTCCATGGTTAAAATCGGCCCATGAAGTTTAATTAATTAATCCACTATTAATTAATTAATCTTCCTAATTAATTAACACCTTAATTAATAGTTTAATCAATTAGACATTCTAATCGATTATTTAATTAGACATTCTAATTAATAATTCTCCATTTCGAATTAACACTTTAATTCACATTTAATTAATTAGACCATCTAATTAATTATTCTTCTCATTGAATTAACATTTTAATTCACTGATTGATTTAACTTCTTTAAATCAAACATTTCCTTTTAGACTGTCACTGTCCAACTGTATTGTGTGTGACCCTCTAGGTTCACCATCAATTGGCAGTAGGCCCACGACTTTCGTGATTTAATTAGTGAACAATTAATAAGCAATTAATTGCTCCGAACAATTAAACACTTTAATTGACCACTCCAAAATTAATTTCCCATTAATTCAGGAGTACCCACACCTCATGGTCGATGTCTAGCCATAAGCCCATGAGGCCCAACTTCAGGTGAATTGATATTCGTGAACCTTCACCTCTTATAAATGCCATGTACATACGGTCCTTCTATCAACTAATTTCCCGATTGAGACCTAGGGTGTGTGAATTGGTCGGCACCTCTAATTATCTCAATTCTGTACTTTCTAATTCAGGATAATAATTCCAGTGTGACTGCTAAATTTGGAAACCCCTTTCCAAATCCGTCACCGACCACGGCCGTGGGTTTCTCGGAATTTACTATCTAAGAACGTACAGGAAATTCTCTCATCTTATCAAGATGAGTCAATAGATCCTATATTAGTACTAACCATTCGCGTACACGTTCATACGTACCCAAAGTAGTCGCACAATAATCAGGCTATGTGATCGGCTCCTAAATCAAAGTACGTATTCCCGTGTACCGAATTCGCCCTAGTACCTCAAGTCCGAGGACTAAATCGTACACTATTATAAGTCTTGAGAGACTTCCCATTACCGATATGCTTAATGCACTTCCACGATGGGTCTCTCTGTTCGGGTCGTTCGATGCGTTCGATCCCCTATCGAACCACCTAGTCATATGCACTGACATCAAAATGTCTTGTTCATGAAACTCTACAAATTCACTTCATGTGAATCATGCATAATCCT
Source organism: Penstemon newberryi var. newberryi (assembly GCA_030819805.1). Taxonomy (NCBI): domain Eukaryota; kingdom Viridiplantae; phylum Streptophyta; class Magnoliopsida; order Lamiales; family Plantaginaceae; genus Penstemon; species Penstemon newberryi. The sequence goes on along the minus strand of JAUALY010000005.1, from coordinate 20,407,496 downwards.
ACAAGTCTTAGCGATTCCCTCGATACCCCGTCTCGATAGGAATCTACGACTTGGAACAGTTTTAAGATCACGACCTTAGAGACTGTTTCATGATTGCACTCAATGCTGAAGTGAATCGCCCCATAGTCGAATGTGATCTTAGGATTTCATCCAATCGCTTAGATAAGTTCGCGAGAGATGAAGATGGCCATTGTTTAATTCACGTACTATGAATAAACGGGCGTATTATCTTATGAATCATAAGATTGCTTTCTAAGGTAGTCCCTTTACAAGCTCGTATTTGTTTTGCTTGCTGGGCACTATCCTATCAATCTCCCACTTGCCCTAAAGCCAACCACATACATTTCTAAGGCCCATCCTTCTCAAGATGTCCGTCAAACCCTTTTGTGATTATGACTTAATTAGTGGATCTGCTATGTTATCTCTTGCCGTGGATTACTCCCACATCTTTTTCTACCTATGATTTTTTCAGATCATATGGTATACTTTATTTTGTGTTTAGATCATGGGTGAGATCTCGATTCCTTTGCTAAAGCAATTGCCTTAAGTTATCACAGAAGATAATTATAGGCTTTGCAATGCTAGGCACTTCTTCCACTTATTGGAAGAAGTTTTATCCAAACACTTTCTTTTGCTGTATCCAATACTGCGAGAGATTATGTTCTATTGGTTGAGTTGGCATCGATTCTCTATTTGAACTCCTTCAAATCATCGTTGCCCCATTTAGACAGAATATAGAATCCACATCAGACAGGAAACTCGAATCCCTAAATCCTTCGAGTTTCAATTTCTCCATTTATTACCGCTGACCAGCAATATTTCCTTTAAGCTTGTTAAGCTCTTAAGGATTGCTCCTTTTCGGTAACCCAGTCCTCCTTACTGGTGTTCGACTAACAGTACAGCTCATAAAATTTTGAGCACGTGTCTAGTCTGGTCTTGTACATGACGTTGCATACCTTATGCTACCTTTTCTTAAAAGGGTGTTCAGAAACAATCTCCTCTTTACTCATCACATGTAGGGCACATTGATTTTGAGAGAGATTTTGTGTCTCTATGGAAGCAATCCTCTCTAGGATTCTTCCATACTGAATCCATTCAGTTTTTGTCCATGTACTTAGATTTAAGATTTGAGACATCTTCTATAATCTATCTCCATAGATACGTATTGCCAATACGTGAGATGTATCCCTTAAATCTTTTAATGAAGAATTGCGTGATCGAACACGCTTTCGTCTGCGTTTTAACATTCATACATCTCTATGTCAACTTCAATGTTATTATCATGTTATTTTACGAACAGCACAAAACTCCCACTGATTCTTTTGTACATTCGGATTTACATGCAATTTTGATAAAGTCAACTGCCTTGACTATCTCATCCAGTCGCATGTTCCAGTTTTGGGTTACTGGTCTAGAGTCATAGATTTACCTTTGAATTAAATCCAATGGTTATGGCTCGTGATCAAACCACGCTTCTATGGCTCAGGGTTTCTTAATGGATTTTGATAATCCATTTAGATCACATCGTAATCCCTTGGATCATTATCCATCTGATCATTTTCGTAAATGTGCAAGTCTTCTACGAATTTGATTTGATATTCGAAATATCTGTGTACAAAAATTTGGTTCAGTAAGTTTGGAAAGAATCTCCCACTATTTGTAGGGATGGGTCCAAGTCTAGGACTTCATCAAGTTCTATTATAATCCCATTTCTTTTCGCGAGGGAACCATCCTCTAAGAATTGGGTATTCCTAAAATGAACTCCTTTAGCTCTTTAGGATAATAGAACAGGTATCCAATGTATTTGGTTGGATACCCTACAAATTTGCTCGAATCGGATCTACCATCCAATTTACAATTCATGGGTGATGCACCATACTGAAGTTAGTACGGTGTTGTAGGAATTGACTTTAAAAGGTACTAGCCCAAGTATCCTCGAAAAGACAAAGGGTTGAACCCTAGAGTTAAATGAGGAATTTTAGCAATACTAATTAAGGAATGAATCTAGTCTTGCATAGTTCGATTCCTTCTATTAGATTTAACTTGTTGTTCAAGAATTCTATTCTTGACTTAGATAATTGAGTAATTTTAAGGCTTATGTATTCATCACTTCGATCATATCGAACGACCATACATCAATGCCTTTATTTGCTTCGGTTTTTGGAACTCCTTTTGAATTCCTTCAACATTTCCAAAACTTGTACTCTCAAAGTACCTATATCCAAAAATCATGAGGATAATTTTGTGAAGCAATTAATTTCTCACACTAACGCCTTAGTGATCCACATGTGTCTTTATGGATTAGATCCATTGATCACTTGGTATGTTTACAAATCGATCAATTTTCCCTTATCAGACAGGATTCGCAATTTCAGAGTTCATCAAGGTTCTTTATTTCAAGAGACCTTTAAATGATGAACAACTCATTGATTCCTTCTATGGAAATTAGTTCGATTTTAAGCATGCCATAACTGTGGATAATTATCTAGTTTGTTTTACTTTTCTCGATTTAGCATAAATGTCATTAGGTTTTATCATCGTTTATTTCCTTGCTTTAAATACATTCCATTCATAATGGTAAAGCAATTTTGTACAAAGTAAAAGCTTTAATTAAAAATAATTCCATTCACAATGGTAAAGCTAAAAGGTTTCGTACAAAGTTTGAAATAAATCTTAAATAGATAAAACTATTAATGCTTAACTCGAAAATTTTAAGTAAAACAATTGCTAAAAAGAAAAATCTAGGTGCGTCTTGACCCAGCTCCTGAAGCACTTTTCCCTTATTTGCCGAAGCAACTCTTTCCTTCGTCTTACAAGGTATGCCCTCTTTCCCAAGGGCAAGGGAATGCCATCATCACCTGCAAACACTTTACAGATGTGAGTGACTATTTAGATGTCATACATCAAAGAATAACTAGGTCATACCTTTGTTCATTCTATTCAGGAATTTCTTTCCAGCAAGTATCCTCAACTCTTTGTCTTTCCCACATAATGGGCAATCCTTTCCTTCACTCAAACCTTCTCCTTTCTCAAAGGCTTTCTCATATTTGTCCAACAACTTATGTAAATCATTTGTTTTAATTCCGTCACACGGAATGTCACAATGATCCATAAAATGAGAAAAAGTGTCAGACAAGCCATTGATGATAATCTCTATTTCATCATTTTGATCCAAATCAGCACCTAGCTTTTTGATTCGTTTCATCATCTTGATTAGGTAAGAACAATATTCACTAACATTGTTAAACCCAATCATGCTTGTCTCATGAAGTGAATTGATCATGAGTTGTGCTAATGTTTGTTCGTACATGATTGTGGACTTTCAAATGGCTAAAATAAAATAAAAGACAACAGTAAGCAGACAGGTTTAAGATAATACTTATAATTAACGAAAATTGGTCTTTCTATCGAAAAAGTTCTCCCACTATTTTATCGAAACAATAACCCCTTTAATTGTTCGGGAAATCCTATTTCCTAGTAGGTCTTGAGGTCCCAGCAGACATTAATTGCACCCACGACTCGCGGCCATACAATTAATTCCCTAGGTAGGTATACATTTACCAATTGTGTCCCTACACAACCTTCAAGCTATTTTGCCTCGATTTTCACATTTATCTAGCACTGCTACATCATAAATGGTACTACTCGTTAAGTCTAACCCATCAATCGTGATGAGCAACGGGCCCGAACATGTCAACCCCTGGGACTCCCAGTCGATCGCATGCCCCGACCAATTCCCACCCTTGTCAAGTTTATTTAAAAACGAGAATCGAGAGATTTCGCGTATTGTCCCTTTCTTCGCCTCGGGTGCCAGACTCTGGATCACCTTAATCGATAAGTAGACAACTCACGCTAGTCCCTATTGATGGAAGGCTTGGATTTATACAACTTCATTTTATAGTTAACCCAATATGACTTAATATTTTATTCAAGAGGGGATTTTCGGTTTTAGAAAGTTTGAGGTAACTCTCTTCGAGATCTCACCGCATTCTATTATGCTTTATCTTTTATTTAGTGATCTAATTTCTAGCGCGCATCACATACAAGCCAAAATAAATCAATAAATAATATAAAGCATTCACACCTAGCATGCATGCTACCACAGTATGTTTTCGATCGGGAGCCTCCTATGCGGGCCATCATCGAACCATGATGTTGGCCCAATTGGTCAATCTAACTGGGTTCTTAAAGGATATAACAAGTTACACAAGTAACCATGCATACATGGCCTTCATTCCTTCTTGGGCCTCTACCTTGCTTGTAATGGGCCTCCATCCTAAACTATTAAAACGGTAAAGCCCTAATCTATTACAAAGGCTCAAAGTGGCCCAAAAAATTAAAGGCTCGCAGGCCCAATAAAAACCAAGACAATTAAATTAAACCAATCACATCTACCCTAGGGTCAAGGCTCGGCACGATCGAAAACCACGTAAACAGTTCACGTTGAGCAAGAAACAAGCAAAATAAATTTTTCTTATTTCTTATATTATTTTAAAACTACCTTTTAAAATAACCCAAGATTCTAATTTTAAAACCCCTTTTAAAACAATCTCTTAACTTTCATTTTAAAACTCCTTTTAAAATAAATCACAATTTCTATTTTAAAACTCCTTTTAAAATAACTCATGAATCTCGCTCTAGTCTCCACTAATTATGATAAAATTAATCTTTAATAAATAACCTTTTTAAGCATAAGACAAGTTCTGGAAATTTCAACTTTGGAAAATTACAGTTTGGTCCCTCAATTTTCGAAAATTACGTTTTGACCCTAAAACTTTCGGAAATAACAAATTAAACCCAAAAATTCCAGAACATGCAAATCGGCCCAGAAAACAGGAATTAACACTTTAATTCCAGAAACTTTCGTTAATCGCAAAACAGCCCCCTGAAGTTATGGAAATTACAAAACAGCCCCATGATTTACGGAAATTGCGAACAGACCCAATTTCCAGAAAAACAGAATTTCAATTCCAGCCCAGATTTTGCAGAAAAATAAAATTTCAGATTCTGTCCAGATTTTATAAAAATCGCATCTTGCAATTTTAGTCCTGTAAATTTCGTAAATTGCAGATCTGGCCCAAACAAGAATTATGCTATTTATCCGAACACATAATTAATCATAATCAGCAAGATCCATGCACAGAACACGACAAATAAATATATATATAAAATTTGAAGTGTTCAGATCCGTTTTCGTATGAGCGTAATAACTTTGGCTCTGATACCACTGTTGGGTTTTTGCGCGGTACTATTGTCAAAAACAACGTGCGGAATATTCAAAAAATTTTAATACACACGAAATACCCATGAGCCCAGGATCTCAGTTATCTAACTCATACGAAAAACTGGTATTTGAATCACAATTCAAAACATTAAAAAGTTAGTAATTTCGAAAATTACCTCACCACAGGCAAGGTGGTGGTTTTTCTCCGGTCTTCAATAGTTCACTAGAGCACCCCAAGTGTTGTGCCTCTAGAAAAGTCCACACCAGATGGATTTGAATGACTTCACGTAATCCTCAGGCTCAGAACTAGGATTATGGAATTGTCTACTTCAGGAATTGGATCCAGATCTAGAGAAGAAAACTTGGAGAACAAGGGGCGGCTATGGCAGGGTTCGGCCAAGAGGGGGTGGCGGCTAGGGCATTTAATTTTCAGCTAAAATTCTTTTTGCATTGCTTGTGCATTAGTTGTTCATTAGTTGTTAAGGTTAAAGATATAGTGATATATATCTCTCTTATTAGAAGACTCCTTCTTCTAATAGAGATATATCATATCTTTGATATATCTTTCTTTATCACATAAGGAAGATATATATCATATCTTTAGTATATCTTTCCTTATCACATAAGGAAGATATATGTAGATATCATATCTTCTTCTTCTTTCTTGTCCTACAAGAATATATCTCTTCCAACTTTATTTCCTAGCAAAATCGCCCCCTAGCTTAATTAATTAATCCTAGATTAATTTAATTAAAATCCTCTTAGCATATAATCGGCCCTTATGTTTAATTGATTAATCCAAGATTAATCAATTAACATTTCCATGGTTAAAATCGGCCCATGAAGTTTAATTAATTAATCCACTATTAATTAATTAATCTTCCTAATTAATTAACACCTTAATTAATAGTTTAATCAATTAGACATTCTAATCGATTATTCAATTAAAAATTCTAATTAATAATTCTCCATTTCGAATTAACACTTTAATTCACATTTAATTAATTAGACCATCTAATTAATTATTCTTCTCATTGAATTAACATTTTAATTCACTGATTGATTTAACTTCTTTAAATCAAACATTTCCTTTTAGACTGTCACTGTCCAACTGTATTGTGTGTGACCCTCTAGGTTCACCATCAATTGGCAGTAGGCCCACGACTTTCGTGATTTAATTAGTGAACAATTAATAAGCAATTAATTGCTCCGATCAATTAAACACTTTAATTGACCACTCCAAAATTAATTTCCCATTAATTCAGGAGTACCCACACCTCATGGTCGATGTCTAGCCACAAGCCCATGAGGCCCAACTTCAGGTGAATTGATATTCGTGAACCTTCACCTCTTATAAATGCCATGTACATACGGTCCTTCTATCAACTAATTTCCCGATTGAGACCTAGGGTGTGTGAATTGGTCGGCACCTCTAATTATCTCAATTCTGTACTTTCTAATTTAGGATAATAATTCCAGTGTGACTGCTAAATTTGGAAACCCCTTTCCAAATCCGTCACCGACCACGGCCGTGGGTTTCTCGGAATTTACTATCTAAGAACGTACAGGAAATTCTCTCATCTTATCAAGATGAGTCGATAGATCCTATGTAACGCCCCAAAAATTTCGGACCCTTTGGACTTTTAGTCCAATTTCATGTGCCACGTTTTATTCTTGAAGTTAAGCATTAATTTGAACTAAAATATACACTTTAATTAAATCTTGTGATCTTTTGAACTTTGAATAATCCAAAATATAAAAGTTACTTTAAAATTAGATTAAGACCTTTTGAAATTCTTCGGGCTTGGATGCACAAAAAAATTTATTTGAAGGGGTAAAATGTAAGTTTTTAAAACTTTAGGGGGCAAAGTGCAAATTTGCCCTAGAATCTTGTAGGCTGCTAAAGTGAAATAATTTTCTGTCCTAGGACAGCCTAAGGGCTTCTAAGGCATGCCCTTGGGTGGAGTAAACTCCACCACCCAAGAAATACATTCATTGGTGGAATTGGTGAGTAATTATAATCACATCTTCCCCATATTGTATGTATATGTGTATATACATTAAAAATCTGATTTCTTAGTCCAATAAATATCTCACTCAAACCCACTTTATCTTCTTTACAACTTAAAATACTTAGATATAGAGAGGGAAAGAGACAACACAAGAAAGATACAATTTTCGGACTTTCACTACACAGCCTCGGTTTTTCGACCATTCCGTCTTCGTCCACCGTTGGATCATGCCCACATTTTGCGTGAAGGTCCTACACACATGGGGCTACATATTGACCGTTCGGATCGTCGTTTGAATCTCCCGGAGTGAATCGGCAGTCGTCAGAAATTGGTGAAAAGTAAGGATTTGAGGGCTTTTGTTATGAACTACCACCGGAGCCGCCACCACTGCCACCGGAGCAGCCACCACCACCTTCGGAGGTCTGAAAATGAAGAGAGTTTCATCTCCTTCGTTGCTTTGGGTAAAAATCCGTCTATGCATGTGTTCTTTAATATTTGTGATTTTACATTCTTTTCTTCAAGTATATATTGAAGAACTTTAGTTTATCCATTGTAGTTTTTGTTAAAAGTTGTTAAGTTTAATTTAATGTTAGATTTTTAATGTGGATTTGTTTGGGTTTTGATGAGATATTGCTTATATGTTTGGATCTTGATTTATTTTTGTAAGAAAGTTAATGTTGTTAAATTTCAAAACTTTGGGGGTATTTTTGAAAGGTTTTAAAAGTTTAAGGGTTAGGGCTGTGATATTTTTTTGGGAGTAAAAAAAATGGACTGAGAATCTCTATTTTTGTTTGATATTTGGTATGAGTTTACTTAAAAATTATTTGTTTTAAAGTTGCTCCGAGTTTGTTTGCAAAAAGGGAGTTTTTGAAACTTTTGGGGTTATTTTTGTAAATCCGAAAATAAGGGGGCAAAGCCGCTGTTTTGTCGCTGTTTTTATAGTTACTTTTATAAACTTTTGATTAGTTGATTTGATGTAGAGCTTTGTTCACTTTTGTTTTAAGATTGAAAATTTGTAAATTTTTCCGAAGAAAAATTATGATTAAAGAACTTTTTGTTTCTCATTGTTAGTTGGTGAAAAGTTATTAAAACTTATTTTTAATCTCAGTTTTATAGTGAAATTATGCTTAATTATTTTTAAATATTGCTTAGATGCTTGGACCTTGAATTATCTTTCAAGAAAGTTGATTTTCTTAAGTTTTCAAAACTATAAGGGTATTTTTGAAAAATTTTAAACTTGTGGGATTTTTAAAGCTTTGATTTTTGAAGTAACAAGATACTTAATACTCTGTTTTTATTTGATTTTTGATATGGGTTTAGTTAAAAATCATTTGATTTAAAGTTTGTTCCAAATTTTTGCAAAAATGGATGTTTTCAAAAGTTTAGGGGCTGTTTTGTAAATCTGGAAAATGAAGGGAAAATTTGATGTTTTGGCGTTGTTTTATGTAATTAGTATTTTTAATTTTTGAAAATAATTACTCTTAATTGAAGTGATGTCGTAAGTTCTAATCACTTTTGTGCGATGTATTAGTTTAGGAAGTCCTTGTGTAGGATTTTCCTTAAGGTTGTTAGATACATTCTAAGTCGTATACGTACTTGCTCAGGTTTCGGATACGCTTCATTTGTGGAGTTTAGTCGCTATACTAAGCGACAAAGGTGAGCGTTGTGTGTTGAATTTGTATGTCGGTCCGATGTGCTAGTAGATCGAGTCAAACATTTACTTATGCTCTTAATAATCAAAGCATGTGTTATATTATAATTTCTATTGCATGTTGTTAGAAAGAGATTGGACTTGTTACGTCGACATTACTCGCATGAAATCCTTAGTATATCAACATGATAATCCAATGCATGCTACATCCAAATCTACTAGTTGCGAATATATTTTACTAAATTATCATGATACCCAAAATTTGCATTTGATAAGTTGTTAAATGTTGATAATATGTTAAATATGTTTGATATGTTATGTTTCCATCTGTTTCCGATTTTGTGTCTCCGTTTGTTTTCGATTTTGTGTGGGCCCCTTTTGATTGGTATATGGACCCGATGCCAACCTGGCCGGCAAGGGCCGGCAGGATTGTCACGGTTACCCGTAGGCCTGGCCTTACAATCCAAGTGGGGAGGAACACTTGGGGAATAAGGACAAACTTTGGCAAAGACATGTCGATGCACTTCAGATAGTAAGGTCGCTCCTTACTCGGTGTGTTTGGATGGACATCAGACTGAGGATGGAGGGTAAGTGGAGGACGGCATCAACAATTCCTGGTTATGTGAATTCTGTGTTTCTTCCGTCTTGAATATATGTTTAATTTGCTTGATAACATGCTTATGTTATATAATATGTTGCATCCCAATTCGCACATAGCCTCACTAAGTTGGACGATCAACTTATGCGTTCCATGTTTCATTCTTTTCAGTTTCAGGTGTTCTAGAAATTAATAGTCGGGTTGCGGTTAGGTTATCACGGTTGCAGTCCCACCCTAGTATTTAGGAGAGTAGTTATATTTTGTTATCGATTTATGTTCTTTTTCGATTTTGTTTTAAATCTTGCTTAGAATATTTGAATCGTTAAAGTTGATTATATTTTCATAAAAGAGACAAGATTTTCATAAATTGCTTATTTACCTCTCTCGGTTGATTTGTTCGAATCTTTTGATATGTTGTGATCAAATGCTTCCGCTTTAAAACCTATACTATGAAAATTGATTTTACTTTTTCGTCAAAAAAAAAAAAAAAAAAACCTTAGTAATTTAAATTGTTCTTGTTTTATTTTGAACCGCTTCCGCTTAAAACTTTTGATTCTCGATTTTATTTTCGTCAAAAAAACAAAAGTTTCGATATTTTAACACTTTTTCAAAATAATAATAATTTTTCGACTGTTATTCGACGGACCCGTGGAGCCAGGCCGTCACATCCTATATTAGTACTAACCATTCGCGTACACGTTCATCGTACCCAAAGTAGTCGCACAATAATCAGGCTATGTGATCGGCTCCTAAATCAAAGTACGTATTCCCGTGTACCAAATTCGCCCTAGTACCTCAAGTCCGAGGACTAAATCGTACACTATTATAAGTCTTAGAGACTTCCCATTACCTACATGCTTAATGCACTTCCACGATGGGTCTCTTTGTTCGGGTCGTTCGATGCGTTCGATCCCCTATCGAACCACCTAGTCATATGCACTGACATCAAAATGTCTTGTTCATGAAACTCTACAAATTCACTTCATGTGAATCATGCATAATCCTACAAGTCTTAGCGATTCCCTCGATACCCCGTCTCGATAGGAATCTACGACTTGGAACGGTTTTAAGATCACGACCTTAGAGACTGTTTCATGATTGCACTCAGTACTGAAGTGAATCGCCCCATAGTCGAATGTGATCTTAGGATTTCATCCAATCGCTTAGATAAGTTCGCGAGAGATGAAGATGGCCATTGTTTAATTCACGTACTATGAATAAACGGGCGTATTATCTTATGAATCATAAGATTGCTTTCTAAGGTAGTCCCTTTACAAGCTCGTATTTGTTGGCTTGCTGGGCACTATCCTATCAGAAGCTCGGTATTGTTCTACCATAGCACCTGAAGAAAGGAAGAAATGGTTAAGGAATAAAGTTTCTGAATAACGCACTTGTATATTAAGAATTAAATTTCTTTCTTACTTAGCAATCGGGGATCGACGGCGTCCGCGAGTGGGAACGTCGCTTTGCTAAGCCCCGTTTTCCGAAGAACGGGCTCCAAAATAAGAAAAGCCGACTGATACGGGTCGGAATGCATCTCGGCAACGACGTAGTCGCGGACACTTTTGGCCTATGAGTTCGCGTTTACCGTACACCCAGTCACGCCGACCTTTCCATTGGAGTGGGACCATCTCCGAGCTCCCCTCGAAAACTGGCTCATCAGGACCTTTGACGAAGAAGAACTGTTTCTTCCAATCCAGAGAGTTGCTGGAGACAATTGTGGATAAGACTGAATGGTTCGAGCGTTGTGAGAAATACACGAACCCTGCGTTGGAGGCCGAGGAATTGCTGATCTTGAAGAACTGCCAAAAGTTCTGGAAATCGTCACGTTTGCCTTTAGCTTTCATCAGGACACTACTAAAGGCTATTAGGTATCCGATGGAGTTGGGAAGGATTTGCGCGGGAGCTAAAGAGAATACATCCAAAACTTCTTCGAGCAGTGGTGCAAAGGGAATCCGCAGCCCGTAAGAAAATTGCTTAGCATAGAAGGCTTGACATCCCTCCGGCGGCTTATTGACCCGTTGAGAGGAAGTCGGGATAACCAGCGAGTAACCCTCGGGGAGAAATTTCCCTATCTCAGCCTCGAGTTCTGCTTTGCTTTCGATCGGATCGTATGCACTGGCAATTTCATCGACCCGCTTTTCAGTTTTCTGGGGCTGCCCTTTAGCCTTAGACTTCTTTGAGATAGCTGATAGGTCGAGGATTCTCACAAAGACGTTATTTCCGACCGTATATCTCATAATCTCGTGCTCTCCCAGCACTGCGGCCGAAACTTCCTCGCTACCAGAACCTGCATTTTGTTCGTCTTCTCCTTCGCGCTTAGTGTTGGGCTCGACGTTTTGATCTTCTTCCCCATCGTGCTCAGGGTTCTGTTGACCAGAAGTTCCCTCGCCAGTATCCATTCCCAAGACCTGTTCAGCCTGATCGACGATCTTATTTACTTCATCAGTGGAGTTTTCCGTCGTTTTGTACGTATTTATGAGATCGTCCCTTGACCCTAGGTCGGAGTCTGATCTCGGAGGGATGTCGGTTTGGTTCTCTGGGTTTTCAGGGTTAGACATTTTGAAAGAAATTGTGATGATCGATATGAAAGAAAAGTCTTTATCGATGTGAGTACTCCGATCTGCAGTAATTTGGGAAGCGGTACTCGTCTCGTCAGGTCAACGCATATATATAAAGGTTAAAAGGGTAAATTGCAAATTAAACCCCGAGTAACCGCGACGGTTAAGCTTCCACTCAGTAAATCCAAAGTTATCTTTCCATTAATGGCATTTCCGGTCCTCTAAGTTTTAAAAGATAGTATTTCAGCTCGGAAAATTATGGTTAACAACATCGTCTTCCGAAGGTGTGCACTCTTTTTCCCTTTGCTCGGTTTTTATCACACTGGGTTTTTCGAGTAAGGTTTTTAACGAGGCATATCCCACACAAGACTGTTCAAGACCTGCTCTCTATTATTTATTTCTCCGAACTTCAAATATGGTAGCTCCTTGTAAGGTCATCGAAGTAAAATATTCAGATCGGGAACTTCGCCTTTCTATTGATTGAAGCATCTCACCTTTACAGGGCCCCTCCAGAGAAAATGTGCGCTCTTTTTCCCTAGCTCGGATTTTGTCCCACTGGGTTTTTCCGAGTAAGGTTTTTAATGAGGCATATCCAAATTTTGTTATTACGATGCTGTGTTTACTTCTCCGAGCTTCAGCTTCACTTACGCTCGAGAAGTGGGGGAGTATTGATGAGGGATATTTCGCATACGCCATTTTAGGAAGTACCTCTGCTCGAGATCAACCACAATCATGACCTGGAAGACTATTCTTCGACCTGCAGAACGCTGTTTCCGATCAAGCCAGATTGATAGTTCGAGACCTTACTTTCCGATCTACGTCTCTCCTCGGAATCACTGTGGGGCCGACCCTCAGGCCTGGACAGCTGGCCGAGACAGTTCCCCCTGCAGAAGGTCTAGCTAGCTCATCACTGTTCCTACATATACGCGGCGCATTTATGACATCAATAACGACACTATTCCCAAGATACACCCCAGCTCGGACATAGAGCTCGGAATAGGTTTTAGCTCGCTTTTCTTTGTACTTGTCTAGCTAGTTGTACGGCATCCCGTAACGCTCGAGTAGACCTACTTTGTAACTTGTAATTGGATCTGATTATTAATACATATCACTTACACACTCGACTTTATTTATTGTTCTGCTCGACTTTCCTTATTTATTCCGAACGAAAAAGAGCATAATCACTCGTAGAGGCGCAACACGTGCGGCGCTATGTAAACTTTAGGATCAAAGGTGCAAAAGAAAGGAGGAAACGTATCTACACTTTTGCCAAGCTTGGATTTGCAAGGAGATAGGTAAAACTTTATACTTAAAGTTTTATTATCGTTTTATTTACATTCATATATATTTATCCAGATTGTATCCTGGCAAGATTCATCTAAGAGGCCCTTAAAATTTTTAATTTCCGCTGCCTGAAGGGTTGTTTATCTTACTGAATCCCAGCATGATTCTCACTGGATTGAAGCAATCCAATAAGAGTTAAATCAATTTGAAAGAAATGAGGTTTGGTACTTGGTACCTAGACCTACTCATCAAAGAGTCATTGACACTAAGTGGATTTTCAGAAATAAAATGAATGAAGATGGTATAGTTACAAGAATTAAAGCAAGACTAGTTGCCAAAGGTTACTGCCAAGAACAAGGCATTGATTTTGATGAGACATTTGCACCTGTGGCAAGGCTTGAAGCAATCAGATTATTCTTAGCCTATGCTGCTCACAAGAACTTCACTGTCTATTCAGATAGATGTGAAGTCTGCTTTTCTCAATGGAGAACTGTAAGAAGAAGTGTATGTTGAAGTATATCAACATGGAGACAAAGTGTATCGTCTAAAGAAAGCCCTGCATGGACTAAAGCAAGCACCAAGAGCATGGTATGATTGATACCTTATCTGATTTTCTTTTAATTAAAGGATTTCGCAAAGGTAAAGTAGACAAGACCTTGTTTACTACTGAATGGGATAATCATATATTGCTATTTCAAATATATGTGGACGATATTATTTTTAGTTCAACTAACAAACATATGTGTGAGAAGTTCTCTAAGCTGATGCAGAATAAGTTTGAAATGAGCATGATGGGAGAACTTAATTACTTTCTTGGATTACAAATGAAACAGCTGCCTGATGGCATATTTATTAATCAAGCAAAGTACACAAAAGACCTGTTCAAGAAATTAGGTATAGAAACTAGCTCATCTGTTGCTATTCCAATGTCTACTAGACTTCGCCTTGACAAGGATGAAGATGGAAAATCAGTGGACATCACCAAATATAGAGGCATAATTGGGTCACTGTTGTACCTCACTGCCAGCAGACCAGATATTATGTACTCTGTTGGGGTTTGTGCGAGATTTCAATTAAATCCAAAGGATTCTCATCTCTTAGCTGCTAAAAGGATATTAAGTTATCTCAAAGGCACTCAAGAATTGGGATTGTGGTATCCAAGGGAATCATGATTTGAACTTATTGGATATTCAGATTCTGACCTTGCTGGCTGCAAAATTGATAGGAAGAGTACTACAGGTATTTGTTAATTTTTAGGCAGTCGTCTGATCTCATGGATGAGTAAGAAACAGACTTCAGTATCCATATCTACTGCTGAAGCTGAATAAATTGTTGCTGGAGCATCTTGTGCACAGATACTTTGGTTGAAACATCAACTAGAAAATTACAATTTCAAAATCAGTGGAATCCCTATCTACTGTGACAATTCAAGTGCAATCTCACTCACTCAGAATACAACAAGTCATTATAGGATTAAGCATATTGAGATCAAACATCACTTCATAAGAGATCATGTTGAGAAAGGAAATGTCATTATTGAGTGTATTCATACAGACAATCAGATAGCTGACATTTTCACCAAACCATTAAGTGATGCAAGATTTTCTACTCTAAGAGTGGAATTAGGCTTGTTAAATTTGGATTCATAAGCTGAGGGGAACCTATCAGAAGACTAAGGTTCATCAGCTGAGTAATCTGATAACAAGTGGTATTCTTCAAGAAGACTGACTTTCAACAGACTAGTTGACTGATAGATTCTTGAACTCAGGGGGAACATGTAAGACGAGCGTTACTCCTGACTAAAAGATGAAATCTTCAATAACAGTTAGTTAGAGTTGCTTTATCAGAAGATTTGTTCTTAATTCTTGAAGACCTGAAGATTATTTATCTTGCTGGATTGACAAACAGCAAAGGAAGATCACTAGCTATTGGCTTTCACTAGTGATATAATATATCAGACAAGTCATCTGTCAGATAAGTACAATTCTACTCATCTGATTATTTATAAGAGTACAATGTTAAAAACGCTTTATCTAAAACACGCTTTTATAAGTAAAGAACTAGGGACGTTTCATTTTCCCGCCTAGTCTGACATAATTTATAATATTTGAAATCCGTAATTGTCGCACACACGATTGTAACTGACAGATACATATCTAACGGTTGGCGGATAACACGAAAATCAAAAATTTCCCAACCCTATAAATCCAGATCTGATCAGAAGAGTGACTTTACACACCTCAAAATTTAAAACTCGCAAGAACTACTAATCTTCACTGTTTTCTTGTGAGATTTCTCTTGCACTCTACACTAATTCCCGCAGATATCATGGGTTCCAAAGATGCTGCTAATGCTGAAGGAAGGTATCTAAATTATGAGATGTTGGTCCCAAGTGGTCAGATGAGGTCTAGAGGGGGGGGGGGGTGAATAGACCTTTTAAAACTTTAAAAAATTTCTCTAACTTTTCTTATCAGCAGAGTAAGCTGATCAATAACGCGTAAGACTACTTCACTGATTGCGCATTTAGCTTAATCAGTAGAGTTGACCACTCTTCGGATCTAACTTATCTGATTCAAATATAATCAGAGTTTGAAATACTTGTTTGCAGCGGATTTATCAAGTGTTTTTCAACAAGTTGTTTTCTTCCTTAAAAGATTTTAACCCCAGTTTTTAAACTCCTTTTTAAAATCTTTTGTTAAGTTCGTATGTTTGAAGTTCTTTGAAAATATGCAAGTAAAATGCAATAAACAAACACACATAATTTTTATAGTGGTTATATGGATTGAAATCCTTTAGTCCACTATTCCAAGTCACTTAGATCTTGGGTTATACTATAAACACACAGTTTACAATATACACTGCTTGCGCAATTCAACAAATTAAAAAGCCACAAGTTCGTAGTAAGAAATCACTAAGAAGTCCTACTCTCTGAAGCTAGATCACTCACTTAGATGGATCTACACTCCTCAAAACTTTCTCTGTTTACAGAATCACTTAGATTTTGTCTTTAGCTTTGATTTCAACTTCGGCTTGAGTCAACAGATGACTAAGTTGATAAGTGTTCTTGAGTTTGAGACTTAGAAAGATTTGATCTTGAATAAAATTCTCTCAATGCAGTTGTGTGTCTCTAACTCTTGAACCATGAACTATTTATACTTGAGGTTTGAATTTCTGCCCATTGAAGAAATCAGATCTTTAGATTTTCCTCGAGTACTGGTCCCAATTTCAGAACGGCTTCTGCAACTGTTCACTATACAGTTCTGCTGTACTTTCTGTCACGTCGCATTAAATGCACCTTGCTGATCCGAGGTTTCTCTTCAATCATTGGACTTTAATACCCTTCTCTTACAACATTTATTACACTGAGTGCATTTATTACCGTTGGAATAACTTATGGATCACTTCAACTATGCTGATCAAATCTACTTTTCTGATGAACACTCTACTGATTCAAACCGAACTCATCTGATTTGACTCTGCTGATATCCACCAGTCTGATTCCGAACTCAGCATCAGATCAGTAGTCTTCTGGACCAAAATTCAACCCTTCTTATTTTACTTGTCTTCTCAGATTGAATTTCCAGAGGTTGCTAAGCTTCCATTACTTAGCTGATGACTTTGGAAATCATCAAAACCTCCCTTCACTTCTTCATCTTCATCCAACAATTTCCCCCTTTTTGATGATGACAAAACTTCAGTTAAGTACCTGTAACTAACTAAAGCTAAGTCTTCACACAAAATTTCTGAGATAGAAATTAAGTTGGAATTTGTAATCTTTCATTTATATTTGAATATTCATTACAAGTACATCAGATTACAAAAAATGAAAAAGTTACAAAAAGATATAGAAAATTACAGAAGTTTTACAAGACAAAATAGTCTAAGTATCAGAGCTATTAGTCTTCTTGATCTTCCTCTTCATCTATTTCTTCTTCTTCTTCTCCACTTGAGAAAACTTCAACCGAGTTTTTAGAGCCAGCATCTATCTTCTTTTTGATTTCCTCTATCCTCTTGGCTTTTCTGAAAGGATCAAGCTGTTCTTCAGCAGAGTCTTTGGAGGCAGCTAACTCTTGTCAGATTTCGCTACATCCTTAGGCTCTTCAATCTTTTCAGCTTCTTCTTCATCAGCAGCGTCCTTAGTCTTAGTTACGTCATCAACTGGTCTACTTGTCTCTTCATCAGCAGGTTTTTCAGTAGACTCCACTCTTTCAGTAACTTCAACTGTAGATGCAACATTTTTCTTGTTAGCTAATCCCTCTTCCCCCTTTTTGTCATCAGCAGTAGGGTTGAGTTGTTCAACTTGAACAGGAGTAATGTTGACGGCATTGCAAAGCACTGATGTTTTGATCCATTGCTTGAAGTTGAAGATTTTGTTGTTGTTCATTGCTCTTTAAGGCAGCAACTTGGTCGTTCAGACAATCCACATTTATTTGCAGAGTGGCAACTTCTAAAGTAACCTGAGCAGCTTGTTCTGTGAAGTTCTGAAACAGGTAGGATGTCTTCATTGCTTCTGCTTCAGTAGCTTCATGAAAAGCTTTACCAACATTTGTCCAATCCATTTCATGTCTGTGAAGAGTGGCATGCAACTGATTTACATCAGCCTTGACATCTTCAACTTGACGATTTAAGGCAACAAGTCCTTCTTTTAGCAACATTGAATGGTCAACTGGTTGTGGAAGGCTTTCCACAACACTTTGAACAATCTTGGCAGCTGCTTCTTCAAATTTACTTAGCAGCTCCTTGTTCCTTCTTCCATCTCCTTCATAGAACTTTCAATCAAGGCCTTTATTGAATCCATGATTGAAGTTTGAGCAGTTTTAGCTTGGATGGTAGGTTCAGCAGTTAGCAGCTTTTGATTTGCTTCAGTGTTTGGCTCAACTGCTTTTGCTTCCTCTGTTGAATCTTTATCAACGGGCTTATCTGCAACATGAGTAAACTCAGAACCGTCAGCAGACACAATAGTTTTCTGATGAATGAAATCAGCAGGCACGAATGTTGATGTTGTCTGATGTAATATGATCTGCTCTTGATAAGTACTGATTTCATAACCAAAAGCAATTTGTTGCAGACTTGGTAGACTGGGCAGATCACTAGATGTTCCTTTGATGTACACTGATCTTTCAACCCATTTTTACAAGGTAACATACACTGCAACTTTGACAGCTCTCTCAAACAGGTCATCAGATGGACCAGGTTTATTTGGCAGTGAATTCTTGAGAGCAATTGCTTCCTGAGTAACTATGAGTTTGGCATACTCATGTATTCTGTCATGAAAGAAGTCAGAGTCTAAAGCTTGTTGAATGTCATTGGTCTGCAACCAATCCATTATCCAACTTTCTTCAGCAGCAGCCTCCTTCCAGGCTCTGAATTCTTCACTTGACTTTTTCAACCTGTAGTTCCTCCAGCGATTGTATCTTATCTTTTCAGCTAGGAACACAGTTCTTGATTGAAGGAGGGAGTTGTATCTTTCCAGTTCAGCTTCAAATCTGGGGAAGGTAGCAGGGTCACTTCTAACAACTTCCAGTGCCCTCTTCACTTCTTTCTTCTTCTTTTTAACTGGTTGAGCTCTTGGCAACCGAAACTTCCCTTCTAGTGATTTTCCAATCACTATACCACCAGTTCTTCTTGGACCGTGGGCATCCTTCTTACTTTCTTCTAAAGCTTTAGCTAAATCTTCTTGTTCCTTGGCAGCTAGCTCTGCTTCAGTCATATTTTTGACTTCAGCCTCTGCCTTACTGGCTTCAAGAATTCTTTGAAGTTCAGCTTCATCTCTTTTTCTTTGTTCTGCTTCTTCTCTTTTCTTCTTGTGATAAGCAGACACTTTAGCTTTGCCAGTTCTCTTCCTTCTGGCAGCTTTAGATTCAACAACTGGTGCCTCAGCTATTGGAGCAGCAAACTGAACTACTTGAGTAGTAGTCTGATCAGCTTGAGGTGCTGATGCCTCAGTTGTCTTCTGATCAGATTCCTTTGCTGAAATAACTGGTCTCTCAGCAGATTGAGTGACTTCTCTAACTGTTTCAGCACTTCTGACATCTTGTTCACTCAAAACCAGTTTTTTTCTAGCAGTTGTCTTAGTGAGAACAACAGTGGTTGCAGGAGAGATGTCAAAAGCCATGCTCTCTATCTCCTTAACTGCCTCATCAATTATGTCATAAGCAGCCTCTCCTGATCTGGCTTGAACAGCTGGGGGAGCTGTTTGATCAGTAGACTTAGAAGCTTTAGCCTTGCTCTTCTTGGCTTTAACTGCAGGTTCCTTAGGCTCTGTGGCCTTTCTTTTAGATTGCCTCTTATCTGGCGTACCAGTAGGTTCTTTGAATTTGATAGCCTTAACGGCTTCATAGATTTTCAGCTCCTTGGCCTGATGAATGACTTTGTCGTGAGTCATTGTACAGCCTAAGCTCATCAGCAAATGGTTTAAAAAGATCTTATGATTGCTCTCCTTGTGCTCTGCAATTATGTAGAACACATAAGCAGCCCAGTTTACCTTCAAACCATAGTAAACAGCAATCATAGAGTGCGTTGGGTACTCCATCCAGAGAAAAAGTGCAGTTCTCAATGACCTTTGCGAACAGGTCAGCCATTCTTTGAAATTCATCGAGCAACTGAGTCTTCTTTACTGACCTAGTGAGAATTTCACCCTTCCTCGCAGCAATTTTCCAAAACTCAGCCTCTAATGGAGCAGCCAACGCAACCAAGTCCGTAGAACCCTCGTTGGACAGTCCATACTTTCTCATTTAGCAGGGTAGGAGTTATACATATATCTTTTCCTCCAACCTTCGCTGTAATCTCCATTTTCTCCACCTCACGCTTAGCAGTGCGGTAGAATTCATCCACTTCTGGGTAGAATACCATAGTCTCGTGAGCTTCCATGAAGTTTACCAGAGAAGAAGTTGTGAATTTCTCCAATATCTCCTTCATCAGATTCGTTCCAGTGGCATGATAAGTATCGTAGTTGTTAAACCTTCCCTCAGCATTAGCAGCTTTGGAACCCATGATCTTTCTGAAAATGGTTAATGAAAAGCAGAGAGAATTTTGCAGGAAATATGAAGGACATAATGCTTGTGTGCTTAGAAAACTTGAAGTGCACGTAAAAACCTTAGTAGTCTGATCAGATTGGTTTAATAGAGTTGGGGATTCATCGGTTACCGTGTTATCCGCCAACCGTTAGATCAGTTTCTGTCAGTTTCAATCGTGTGCACGTAATTTACTGATTTCAAATTTTATTAATTATGCCAGACTAGGCGGGAAAACGAAACGTCCCTAGTCCTTTATTTATAAAAGCTTGTTTTCAGATATAGCGTTTTTAACACAGTTCTCTTATAAATTGACATAAATAATCAGATGAGTAAAATAATACTTATCTGGCAGATGACTTGTCTGATACAATATATCACTAGTGAAAGCCAATAGCTAGTGATCTTCCTTTGTTGTTTGTAAATTCGGCAAGATAATTAATCTTCAGGTCTTCAAGAATTAAGAACACATCTTCCAATAGTATAACTTTGATTTAACCTAATTTCGTCTTAAGGTTTAATCTCAGTAAATTTAATAAAGAACACAATTTATTGTATTAAGGGTTTGGTTAAAGAACTCAGGATGATGCAATTCAAGAATAAGCACAGTAATATAATTGAGTAGATTACAATAATATGAAGAGGCAAATAATGTAGTATATTTCGTAGGTTAAAATCCGCCCCAAATACAATGTAAGATTCGCTATTTATAATATTCCTCCTGTCCTAACTGAACTAGGAGTCCTATTTAGCCTAAGAAACCTGCATGGCCTAGGAGTATCGCAGGGCCCATTAGGTCCCCTGAAACGGACAGTAGGTCGATCAGAGTAGGTCGATCGGATATATATTTGTCTGGTCGAGCCGATCTTGAGGTCTTCACAGGTCGGATCGATTCTGAACTGGCTCAAAAAGTACTATTCGATCATAGGTGTAAAATAGCCCTCATCAGTACTCCCTCACTTCTCGAGCGTAATCGTAGCTGTAGCTCGTAGAAGTAGATGTAGTATTTACCTTGGTCTTTTCGTCGTTCATGAAACATGCCTCATTAAAAACCTAGTTCGGAAAAACCCTCTTCGGGATGAAAAACCGAACGAGGAAAAAAGAGTGCATATTCGTTAGAACTTTCTACGAACAGACACGTACTTTAATTATCGTGTGTCAGAATTCGGCAGGGTCTTTTCACAATTTTGATTGGCGGGAATATGAAGAGACGCGAAAGGTTGAATCTGTCTTTTCACCGCCCATATATATAGTCAAAATTAGCGGGATATTTTACTTTTACCACAGATATTTAACCCTTCCAGCAGTAAAAGCTTAAATCGACAATCTTGTCAACTTCTTACTTCCTCGAGCTTGTTATTTTAAGGACTGATGGCATCGACCTCGCAGAATCCTCATTCTTCAACCCAAAACATAGATGAACAAGTACCTCCTAACATCCTTAATCCTGATATTCCCTCATCTGATGAGGAAGGAGCAAACAATTCACAAGTGGAGGAGATCAGAGATTACACCGAAAAAGAAGTTGATAGTTTGGTAGTGGAAATCATCCCGGAGGAAGAAATGGTTTCGAAGGCATCCAAGAAATCCAAAACGTCTCAACCTCAAATTTCTGCCCCTGTAGAATTCTTTCCTTCTCGATGGAAAGAAGATGACCTTCCTTTTTTGAAAAAGGAATATGGTCGCTATTTTCCCTCGGATTGTGAGATCATTATCCCTTCTTCCGAGGAAAGAGTCAACACTCCTCCCGCCGACTGTCGAGCTTTTTACACGTCCCATTTCGAGCATGGGCTCCGTTTTCCCCTGTCTTCGGTTCTTCGTCAATTTCTAGAAACCTTCATTGTTTCATTAACACAACTTGTCCCAAATGCTATAGCTTTTATTATGGCGTTCTCTGTCTTGATGGTCGCTCGAGGTCTGCAACCCTCATTCCGCAATTTTCTTCATTTTTTCCGATTTTCCGTATCGAGCTCCTCCAATAGAGGTTATTATTATGTCAGCCAAAGACCTGGCTACGCAATTCTTGAAAATGCTATTTCAAGTAACAGCACAGAATGGAAATCAAGCTTCTTTTTTGTTAAGGCTCCGACCGTGCGCATTCTTGAAAATGGAGAAACTCAGGAGTTTGCTCATGATTGGGGCTATAACGATTCTTGGGTATATGGTGGTCGAAGAGTAATCGGCGAGATGGCCCCGGACGACCAATTTTCATCCGCTATGATCGAGGAGATGAGATTAAATAAGTACCAATCTGCTTATTTGATCGGAGAGGTCTTTCTTCGGAAAGCTGGACTGAGTTCTTTGGAGTTTCCCATTCCATCGGATGATCGATCTCTAGGTAAGATCATTTCCTAACTTCACTTTATTCATAAAAGGATTTATGAATTCGTCATTTACTAACGTCTATCTTCTTCTCAATGCAGCCACCATGGTCGAGAACTGCCGTTTTTCTGTGGTCGGCAAATCTGTTCTTTCGAACTCAAAAAAGTCCTGGGGTAAAGCCCCTATAGAGCAGAAGGAATCTAGAAAAAGGAGAAGGAATCAATTCCAAGATCTGGAAGACATCGAGGAGGAGTCGTCCGAGAATGCAGATCCTATCCTAATAGCTCCTCCTCTTTCTGGTCTAACTTCTTCAGACATACTGGCTTCGAGCTCTCGTCCAGGTCGCGGTTATCCTCCCAAAACTTTTAGGGAAAAATATGGTATCCTGGGTAGTAAATATTGGCCTGAACGTAATCCTACTGGCCCTGAAGCCAAAAGAAGAACCCAATTTTTTGACAAAGGAGGAGAGTATTTCACTCATGTCGGAGATACTAGCCACCAAGCCTCTTTGGTGGATATGATAGAGAGTCATCTTCAAGGACGGCGGGCGGCAGGTTATTCTGAGAAGGACTCATTGATGTCCGATGACAAGGAGAATGTGGTCGATAAGTCCATTCGCGTTCTTTTATCTTCGACCTTTGTTCGAGACGTGGAGAGGACTATTATGAAGAAACCTCTCGAACAGCTTGCAAGGGCTGCTCATGCCCATGAAGTGGTAATATTCTTTAACTCCTTTTATTCTGTCGATAATCCTTGATATTCTTCTTTTTACTTATTAAATTCCCATTTATACCAACTGTGGTTTTTACCTTTGTAGATCGTTTGTTAGTAGATCGATGAGTTTATACCGACCCAATCGGTGTTACTCAAAAGATTTATTATACTTAGATTTTACACCAACTGTGGTTTTAACATTTGTAAATCGTTCTTTATTAGATCGATGAGTTTATACCGACCCAATCGGTGTTACTCAAAGATTTATTATACTTAGGTTTTATACCAAATGTGGTTTTAACCTTTGTAGATCGCTCGTTAGTAGATCGATGAGTTTATACCGATCCAATCGGTGTTACTCAAAGATTTATTATACTTAGGTTTTATACCAAACGTGGTTTTAACCTTTGTAGATCGTTCTTTAGTAGATCGATGAGTTTATACCGACCCAATCGGTGTTACTCAAAGATTTATTAGGTTGTATACCAATTATTGGTTTTAACCTTATTAGATCGGTCGTTAGTAGATCGATGAGTGTATACCGACCCAATCGGTGTTACTCAAAGATTTATTAGGTTGTATACCAATTATTGGTTTTAACCTTATTAGATCGGTCGTTAGTAGATCGATGAGTGTATACAGACCCAATCGGTGTTACTCAAAGATTTATTAGGTTGTATACCAATTATTGGTTTTAACCTTATTAGATCGGTCGTTAGTAGATCGATGAGTGTATACCGACCCAATCGGTGTTACTCAAAGACTTATTAGGTTGTATACCAATTATTGGTTTTAACCTTATTAGATCGGTCGTTAGTAGATCGATGAGTTTATACCGACCCAATCGGTGTTACTCAAAGATTTATTAGGTTGTATACCAATTATTGGTTTTAACCTTATTAGATCGGTCGTTAGTAGATCGATGAGTGTATACCGACCCAATCGGTGTTACTCAAAGATTTATTAGGTTGTATACCAATTATTGGTTTTAACCTTTGTAGATCGTTCTTTCACAAGAGTCTTTTGAACATGTCAAATGTGGAAATAAGCAAAAGCTTTTTATTAGAATTGTAGGTAATTTTAATGCATGAAAGGAAAAAAAGCAAAACATCCTAGAAAATGAAAAAACTATTTTCTTGCAAATCCTATCTAACTTCTAAATCTTCTTGGCTCGAACTTAACGACCATAATATCTTCTGAGATTCACCGCATTCCATGTTCGAGGAAGTGGAGTCCCATCCATATGTGCTATCTTGTACGATCCCTTTTTTCCGACCGCAATCACCACGTAGGGACCTTCCCAATTTTGCTGTAACTTTCCCACGTGTTTGGAAACTTCAACTTTTTTAAGTACCAAATCACCTTCTTTGAATGAGCGTATCCTTACTTTTTGATTGTAGGCTTTTTCCATGCTGGACTTAGTTGCTTCTAAACGCAGACTGGCTTTTTCCCTTAAGGTTTCGCTCAAATCGATGTCATCTTTTCTCAGTTGATCGTTTGATTCCTCCTCGTAGAGCTCAATTCTAGGGTTGGGGACTAGTGCCTCTACTGGGATGACTGCCTCCGATCCATAGACTAGGCTAAACGGTGTTTCACCCGTTGAGGCTTTTACTGTAGTTCTGTTGGCCCAAATGACGCCTGGCAGTTCGTCCAACCATTTCCCTTTGGCGTCGTCCAGTCTTTTCTCGAGTGATTTGACAATCTCTTTATTTGCCACTTCAGTTTGTCCATTAGCTCTAGGATGTCCGACAGACGTGAAGTTTTGCTGTATTCCAAGCTTCGAGCACCATTCTTGAACTTGTTTTCCAGCAAATTGGGTTCCATTGTCAGAAATCAGAATTCTTGGGATTCCGAAACGACAAACTATATTTTTCCAGAGAAAATTTATAACTTGGAACTGTGTTATCCGAGCTAAAGCTATGCATTCGATCCACTTGCTGAAATATTCGACAGCGACCAAAACATAGCTCTTCTTTGATCTGGCCATTGGGAATGGTCCCACAATATCGATTCCCCATTGATCAAAAGGCCAACAGATCGGAATTGGGTGTATCGTTTCAGCTGGTTGGTGTATTATATTTGAATGTACCTGACAGAAATGACAGTGTTTAACATAGTCTTGTGCGTCGGCGTACATCGTCGGCCAATAATAACCTGTTCTCAAGCATTTGAGCGTAAGTGCTCGAGCGCCACTGTGATTCCCAGCTTCTCCTTCATGTATGCTTCTAAGGATGCTTTCGGAATCGTGTTCGGGAATGCATTTCAACAGAATTCCTGAGACGGACCGTCTGTAGAGTTTTCCTTCTACCATTGCATATCTGGGTGCTCGATATTTTATCCTCCTAGCTTCATTCTTACAGCTAGGGAATGATCCATCTCTCAAATAGGTGATCAACGGAGTCATCCAACTATCCGCTGCTAAGTCGATATCCATTACTTCGATAATTGGAACAGTATCGAGGTCGATCGAAGGAGTTTTGGAGATTAACCAGGTGATTACTCTTTTAGATTTACCATCCCTTGTCCCTGTAAATCTAGATAGTTGATCAGCCCATCAATTTTCTTCTCGTGGGATATTTTGGATATCAAACTTATCAAATTTCCCAGTCAAATCTTTTACTTTCGCCAAATACTTTATCATGTTGTATTCTTTCGCTTCGTACATTCCATTAATTTGTCTCTGAATTAGCTCGGAATCCGTTAAGACATTTAGAATCTTTATATTGGCCTTTATAACCATTTCCAATCCCGTAACCAGAGCTTCGTACTCAGCTTCGTTATTGGTTACCACGAAGTCTAAAGTAATGGCATAATTCATGTCCTCGCCGTTTGGCCCTTGAAAATTAATTCCCGCGCCTCCACCATCTCTGCTTGAAGCACCATCGACGTGCATAAGCCATGGTAGATTATTGACGATCATAACACTATTATCGCTTGTCGATGTCACATCGGAGCTTGTCTCCGACATACCTGGGGTTTCAAGGAGGAAATCTGCAAGTATTTGAGCCTTGATTGCCGTTCGCGGTCGATATTCTATCTCGTATTGTCCCAATTCTACTGCCCATTTGATCAATCTTCCCGAGGCTTCTGGTTTGGATAACACTTGTCTCAGAGGCTGATTGGTAAATACAATGATCTTGTATGTTTGAAAGTAAGGCCGCAACCTTCGTGCTGATGTCACCAAAGCTAGAGCAAATTTTTCAATTGTTAAATAATTATTTTCAGCTCCCTGCAATAACTTACTCAGGTAATAAACAGGCTTGTATTCCGCGCCCTCAATTTTTACCATAACCGAGCTCACGGCCGCCTCGGAAATAGCAATGTATATATATAGAGGTTGTCCCTCCGTAGGTTTGGCGAGCATAGGTGGTGAGGTTAGATAGCTTTTCAGTTGCTCGAATGCATGATCACAATCTTCAGTCCATTCAAAGGTCTTGGCTTTTCGTAAAGTTTGGAAAAATGGTAAACTTTTATCCGCGGACCTTGATATGAATCTATTGAGAGCAACAATCTTCCCTACTAGGCTTTGTACCTGAGTAATATTTCTGGGGGGCTTCATTTCAGTGATCGCCCTTATCTTCTCTGGATTTGCTTCGATGCCTCTCTCATGGACCAGGTATCCTAAGAATTTTCCCGACCTTACCCCAAATGTACATTTTAAGGGGTTGAGCTTCATTCCATATTTCCTTAAGATCTTGAAACAACGATCAAGGTGCTTTATATGATCTTCTTCGCTCATGCTCTTTACTAGCATGTCATCGACGTACACCTCCATTATTTATCCTATTAGCTCTTTAAACATCAGGTTAACCAATCGTTGATAGGTTGCTCCAGCATTTCTTAATCCGAACGGCATTACTATGAAACAATATACGCCTTGTTCGATAATGAATGCAGTCTTTTCTTGATCTTTTTCATCCATGAAAATCTGATAGAAGCCTTGGAATGCATCCATCATACTGAAGATTGCAAATCCTGCTGTGGAGTCAACCAACAGGTCGATCCTTGGGAGAGGATAAGGATCTCTTGGACACAGTTTATTCAAGTCTGTAAAATCGTTACACATCCTCCACTTGTTATCCTTCTTGTCTCCCTTTGAGACAAGTACGACATTACACAACCACTCGGTAAAGTGTATTTCTTTAATCTGTTTAGATAGTAAAAGTCTTTCGACCTCTGCCTTTATTATTTTATCCTTCACTGGGCCATGATTTCTTTTCTTTTGCCGGACCGGTTTTGCGCTTGGATCTATCTTCAAAGAGTGAGTTATGATTCTTGGGTCGATTCCCACTATATCTTCCGAGCTCCAGGCGAAAACATCCACATTTTTTCTTACGAAGTTGATCAACATGATTTCTCCTTGTGGAGATAGTTCAGTTCCGATCCTGGTGATCTTGGTTGGGTCATTCTCGATAAGCTTGACTTCTTTGTGCTCTGGTGCACGCAGAGTCAAATCTATTGGCTCTTTTCCCTTTTTGCTGATCGGATCCGTGCTTGGCAATTCAGGTTCCCGAATTCTATCCGTCGAAGATCCCACTGTTTTCCTTTTTGACGGTGTTAGAGGATCGACGTTTCTTTTTAAGGATAGTGACGTGTTGTAACAATCCCAGGCCATGCAATGGTCGTTGACTATTTCACCGACCCCAGAGATTGTTGGAAATTTGATCTTATGGTGATAGGTCGACACTACCGCTCGGAATTGGTTTAGTGCTGGTCTTCCCAGAATGGCGTTATAAGCGAATGGTGTTTCAACAACTAAAAACTTAATCATTTTGGTCACTCGATGAGGTTTATTTCCAAGAGTTACACTCAGGTTAATAGTTCCAGCTGGAACTATTTCCGACCCTCCAAATCCTACTAGGGGCGTAGCTACTCTTTGGAAGGTTAATTTTCCGAGGTTCATTTGATTCAGCACTTCAATGGCTATTATATTAGCTGAGCTTCCGTTGTCGATCAGAATTCTCTTGACGTTGAAATCGGATATTTTCAATGAGACCACCATAGGGAAATCGGGGTGGTCTTCGTTGTTGTCCCAATTCAGATTTCTGGGGACTTCGCTTTCGTCGAACTTGATTACTTGCTGGTTAGAGCTCTTACTCTCGAGTGCCCATATCTCTTTGGGAGCGATTATTCCTTTTTCTAAAGATCGTGCAGTCCGTCGTCTCGCATTCCGACTGTCTCCCCCTGCTGGTCCACCGGAGATTACATGTATAGTTCCATTGATCCGATCGTCATCGATATCGTTTCGTCGGGGCGGATGGTTACTGGGAGATCTACCATGATGACTTCTATTTTCCCCTCCCCTTCTAGGACTTCTTGTCCTTTGTCTTCTTCGATCTGCTCTATCAACAAATTCATTTAATTTACCTTGTTGAATCAATTTTTCGATTTCTTGTTTCAGATGATAACAATCTTCGGTTCTATGACCGTGAGCACGATGGTACCTACAATATAAATCGTAGTTCTTTGCCCCAGGTTTAGCTTGTGTGATTCTTTTTGATGGGGGAATTAGATTATTCCTTTCCAGTATCACCAGGATGTCTTCTCTTGGGGCATTTAGTTTTGTAAACTCCACATAACTAATTCGATCTCTTATATTCCTTTCGGAAGATCGAGGCCTGAGGTAGACATTGGGTCTTTTCTCAAGGTTACTCCCATTGTGTTCTAATCTTTGAAACACGTTCCCTCTTCGGGGAAATCGATCATATTCCGTTACCCTATGCATCGGGGGTTTTTCAGGTTTTCTTGATCCTGAAGTCGATGCTTTATTCTTATTTTTGTCCTTGAAAGAGTTCATCTCTTCTTGTGTCATATATTTGGAGGCCAACGTCATGATTTCCGCAAAGGTTCTAGGTTGCTTTCGGCTCAAGGCGTTGCCAAATTGCCTATTCTTAGTCAGATCGAATAGAATTGATATGATGTAATCAATGTTCGGAGAGTCAATCTTCAAAAGTTCCACATTGAACCTCGCTAACCAAGTTCTTAAGGACTCCCCTTCTAGCTGGGTTATAGTTCCTAGATAACTCATGGGGAGTTTTTGTTTTTTCTGGCTGGCAAATTGTTGTTCTAGCTTGTTGCACAATTCTCTAAAGCTGAAGATCGAGTTAGGTGGTTGTTTTCCGAACCAATCCAATGCTAATCCCTCAAACGTTGTGATCATCAACTTGGCCGTGTATTCTGCTGAATGAGCATACAGGCTCATTATATTAGTGAAACTAAAGATGTAGTCGGTTGGGTCAGTGGTTCCGTCGTATCTGGGGAGCCGGGCAGGCAAAGATCCGGAAGCATGTGCTTCCCTGATTTCTAAACAAAAAGGGGAACAGGCAGCTATACTATCCTGTATTTCACGGGAACGAGGCCAAGGTTGTTGCAAAGTCAGAAGCCTCTGTTCGACTCGCTCCTCGACCATCCTCTCTATATCTCTTTCAGAAATTCTTTTGGTTGCTTGTCGATTGATAATTGGGGGTTCGTCCACATCATCGATCGGTATAACAGTGTGTTCCTTGGATAGGCGAGGTTCAGGTCGAGCATTAGCTCTTGCCTGATTAGTTTTTCGACCCAGGTTCTTTCCCGCTACGTTTGGCGGGGATATTTGAGATCGTTGATCCGCGTCCGGACTTTCTGCTTGAGTTGACTGGTGGTCATTATTCTCTCGAGGTTCCCTGATATTGTTAACCGCTCTTGAAGGACCAACAGCTGCCCTTACTGGTTCCGCAACTGCATGAGTTTGTAGAATTTGAGGAAAAAACGAACTTAAAATTTGAGCAATTTGTAGTATTTTTTCCTGGTCTGCGGAAAGCGGAGCAGCAGGGACGGATTGGACAGGCGGGTCAGGAGCCCTACTTGTGGTAGGAGTTTGTCGTGCTCCCTCGTTCTGATTGATGTTTTCGTTTGGTGCAACTTGTTCCTCTAAAGGATCAAGATTCTGCTGGTTTCCCGGAGGTTGTGTATCGTTAGCGCTGATTCTTTGGGAACCTTCAGGCAAGCTATCCATTGCACGAGAAGGTCGAGAATTCGTGCTTCTTCCTGCGTTACGTGCGCTTTTCCTTGGATTGACCATATTTCGATCGAGTAATTAACCTTGCCCCTCGGTGGGCGCCAACTGATTTAACCTAATTTCGTCTTAAGGTTTAATCTCAGTAAATTTAATAAAGAACACAATTTATTGTATTAAGGGTTTGGTTAAAGTACTCAGGATGATGCAATTCAAGAATAAGCACAGTAATATAATTGAGTAGATTACAATAATATGAAGAGGCAAATAATGTAGTATATTTCGTAGGTTAAAATCCGCCCCAAATACAATGTAAGATTCGCTATTTATAATATTCCTCCTGTCCTAACTGAACTAGGAGTCCTATTTAGCCTAAGAAACCTGCATGGCCTAGGAGTATCGCAAGGCCCATTAGGTCCCCTGAAACGGACAGTAGGTCGATCAGAGTAGGTCGATCGGATATGTATTTGTCTGGTCGAGCCGATCTTGAGGTCTTCACAGGTCGGATCGATTCTGAACTGGCTCAAAAAGTACTATTCGATCATAGGTGTAAAATAGCCCTCATCAAACTTCAACTAACTGTCATTGAAGATTTCAACTTTTAATCAGGAGTACCGCTAGTCTTACACGTTCCCCCCCGAGTTCAAGAATCTATCAGTCAACTAGTCTGTTGAGAGTTAGTCTTCTTGAAGAATAATAATTGTTGCTATCAGATTAGTCAGCTGATGAACCCAGTCTTCTGATAGGTTCCCCCTCAGCTTATGAATCAAATTTTAACAAGCCCAGTTCCACTCTTAGAGTAGAAAATCTTGCATCACTTAATGGTTTGGTGAAAATGTCAGCGATCTGATTATCTGTATGAACATATTCAATAATAAAGTTCCTTTTTCAACATGGTCTCTTATGAAGTGATGTTTGATCTCAATATGCTTAGTCCTGGAATGACTAGTAGTATTCTGAGTAAGTGAGATTGCACTTGTATTGTCAAAGTAGATAGGGATTCCTCTGATCTTGAGATTGTAATCTTCTAGTTGATGTTTCAACCAAATTATAT
This sequence comes from Penstemon newberryi var. newberryi, assembly GCA_030819805.1. Lineage (NCBI taxonomy): Eukaryota > Viridiplantae > Streptophyta > Magnoliopsida > Lamiales > Plantaginaceae > Penstemon > Penstemon newberryi. The sequence goes on along the minus strand of JAUALY010000005.1, from coordinate 20,376,069 downwards.
GTGCACAACATGCTCCAGCAGCAATGTATTCAGCTTCAGCAGTAGATATGGATACTGAAGTCTGTTTCTTACTCATCCATGAGATCAGACGACTGCCTAGAAATTGACATGTACCTGTAGTACTCTTCTTATCAATTTTGCAGCCAGCAAGGTCAGAATCTGAATATCCAATAAGTTCAAATCCTGATTCCCTTGGATACCACAATCCCAATTCTTGAGTGCCTTTGAGATACCTTAATATCCTTTTGGCAGCTAAGAGATGAGATTCCTTAGGATTTGATTGAAATCTCGCACAAACCCCAACAGAGTACATAATGTCTGGTCTGCTTGCTGTTAGATATAACAGTGACCCTATTATGCCTCTATATTTGGTGATGTCCACTGATTTTCCATCTTCATCCTTGTCAAGGCGAAGTCCAGTAGACATTGGAATAGCACTAGATGAGCTAGTTTCCATACCAAATTTCTTGAATAGATCTTTTGTGTACTTTGCTTGATTAATAAATATGCCATCAGGCAACTGTTTCACTTGCAATACAAGAAAGTAATTTAGTTCTCCCATCATGCTCATTTTAAACTTGTTCTGCATCAGCTTAGAGAACTTTTCACACATCTGTTGGTTAGTTGAACCAAAAATAATATCGTCCACATATATTTGAACTAACAATATATGATTATACCATTCAATAGTGAACAAGGTCTTGTCTACTTTACCTTTGCAAAATCCTTTGATTAAAAGAAAATCAGATAAGGTATCATACCATGCTCTTGGTGCTTGCTTAAGTCCATAGAGAGCTTTCTACAGACGATACACTTTATCTCCTTGTTGATAGACTTCAAATCCTGGAGGTTGTTCAATATAAACTTCTTCTTGCAATTCTCTATTGAGAAAAGCAGACTTCACATCCATCTGATAGATAGTGAAGTTCTTGTGAGCAGCATAGGCTAAGAATAATCTGATTGCTTCAAGCCTTGCAACTGGTCCGTATGTCTCATCAAAATCAATGCCTTCTTCTTGGCAGTAACCTTTGGCAACTAGTCTTGCTTTATTTCTGGTAACAATACCATATTCATTCATTTTGTTCCTGAATACCCACTTAGTGCCAATGACTCTTTGATGAGTAGGTCTAGGTACCAAGTACCAAACCTCATTTCTTTCAAATTAATTTAACTCTTCTTGCATTGCTTCAATCCAGTGAGAACCACTAAGAGCTCCATCAATTAATTTGGGCTCAATTTGTGAAAGAAAACTTACAAACATTGATTCATTTGCAGTTGACCTTCTTGTTCTCACTCTATCCAATGGATCACCAATCACTAGTTCAGGTGGGTGATCTATGAGCCATCTGAGATCAGGTTGCAAATCTGGATGTTGTCCTCTTGATTGATCTTACAACACTACTATTGGAGTCTCAGTAGTAGTCTGTTGAATAGGCTCTGGTCTGTCAGCTGTTTGCAACTCCTCTGTTAGACAATGAGTAGACTGATTTTGAACAGCACTTGAGTTATCAGCTTGGTTGAGATCAGGTAGTAAGATGGGTACATACTCTTCTTTTCTTTCCACATTCAATTTCTGAATATCAGTAGATATATCTGGAATAGTACTTTGATTCTTTTTAGAAGATTGATTTGGCTCATCAAATACTACATGAATTGATTCTTCTACAAGTAAAGTCCTTTTGTTAAAAACTCTATAGGCTTTACTAACAGTAGAGTAACCTACAAAAACAGCTTCATCAGCCTTTTCTGCAAAAGCAGTAAGGTGATTTTTCCCATTATTCAAAATAAAACATTTACAACCAAATATCCTAAGATAATGAATATTAGGTTTCCTGTTGTTCCACAGTTCATAAGGTGTTTTATTTTGACTCTTGTTGATCATGCATCTGTTCTGGGTGTAGCATGCTGTATTTGTGGCTTCTGCCCAGAATCTTTGAGGCAGTTTAGCTTCAGCTATCATTGTCCTGGTAGCTTCTTTTAGAGTTCTGTTTCTCCTTTCAGCAACTCCATTTTGTTGAGGGGTTCTGCCAGCAGAGTACTCATGGTTGATTCCTCTAGAGTTACAATACTCTTCAACAGTAGAGTTCGTAAATTCAGTGCCCCTGTCTGATCTGATCTTCAATATTCTTAGACTCTTTTCATTTTGGATCAGGTCCATCAGATTGGTAAGATGTTCCTTGGTTTCACTTTTCTTTTTCATGAATATTACCTAAGTAAATCTTGAATAATCATCCACAACATCTAGGCAGTATTTCTTTCCACCATTGCTGATAGGATCAATAGGGCCAAACAGATCCATGTGAAGTAGCTCCAAAATTCGGGTTGAAGATTGGTGCTTCTTGCTTTTGAATGTTGATTTCACTTGTTTGCCCTTCTGACATGCGTCACACAGCTTGTCTTTGCTCATTACTGTCTTTGGAATTCCTTCTACCAAATCATTCTTGATTAATCTGTTGATGGTCTTGAAATTCAAATGATTCATCCTTTTGTGCCATAGCCAACTGATTTCACTTGGTGTAGAAGCCACCAAACAAACATTAGAATTCTTGTCCACAGAATTCCAGTCAACTATATAGATGTTCCCTTGTCTTCTTCCAGATAATATCACCTTCTTGGTCCCAACTTGCTTTACATAGCACATATCTGATGAGAAGATAACAGAAAATCCTTTGTCACAAAATTGACTTATGCTCAGCAGATTGTACTTCAGGCATTTAACATATAAGACGTCAGATATCTCAATGTTTCCTTTGATAAGCTTTCCACACGCAACAATCTTGCCTTCTTTGCTGTCGCCAACAGTAACATTTGGACCATCTACAGTAGCAGCATCAGTCAGTTCATGTATGTCACCACACATGTGCCTCGAGCATCCACTGTCCAAGTACAATTTCTTCTCTACTTTACTCCTACTCCTAATCCTAACCTACAAAACAAAAAAAAATTATTTTAGGTACCCTTTATTGAGAGGGTCCTGGAGGATTAGTATCACCTTTGACAACCCAAGATTTGGAAACCGTAGGCTTCTTAGGTTCAGTAGAGTTTGGTGGTGATTTCTTTACTCTTGAATCATCATAAGTTTCAGTATGCATGTGTTCATGGTAATTATTATGATGAGAGTAATGCTCATAAGCAGGGTACGGTGCATGATAAGCAGGATAAGCATGCATCGGATGATGAGCAGGATAAGCAGCATAGTAAGGTGGATAATGAGGTGCAGCATAATATGATGAACATGCAGGTTGCATATAATAAGACTCATTTCCATACCAAGCATCATTATTATAATTTCTTTGCTTCTTTGGTTTTGTTATTACTTGCTCTTTAACAGACGACTTAGATTTACTAGTCTGATTAGTTTTTCTCTTATAAGCAGACTTCTTAGGACTACTCTGTTGTTTAGCTTTAGTAGTCTGTTTTCAACTTTAGGCTCTTTACCCTTTTTAGCCTTTGGAGATTTCTTCTCCTTTTTCTCTATTTCTGGTGAAGTAGATTTAGCAGTCTGAACATACAAGATAACATTGTTGTTATCAGCAGATATAAATTTTTCAGTTTTGTTTAGTTCTAAATTTTATTTTACTAAAGGTGTTCTCTGTTCATTTGATGTGCTTACTGATGCAACAGACGACTTATCATGAGTGGATATGATCTTTTCTAGCTCCATGATTTTTCCTTTGTAAACTTCACATTCTGCTTTCAGAGATTCATACTCATGCTCAAGCTTTTTATACTCAGCTGATTCTTGTGGTTTTTCACCATTAAGTTTCAGTAGAGAATTTTGCTTTTTCAGCACAGTCATCTCTTCCTTAAGCTTTGCAAATTCATTAACAACGTTTGTGTTGTTTTTCATCATTTGCTCAAATGAACTAAATAGCTCATTTTCATTTTCAGAGAGAGTTACATCATTGTCAGAATCCTCTGATTCTTTGGCCATGAGACAGAGCAGTGCAGGTGTCTCTTCTTCAGCAGAGTCATCATCTGATGTCCCCGATTCTGAATTAGACGAGTAGATGGCTGCTATCTTTTCAGCTTCAGCCAACAATACTTTGCACTTCTGATGTCTCCTCTCTTTTCTCGCTTTCTTTTCCTCCTCAGTATACTTCTCAGCTTTAGGATATGGGCAGTCCTTAATGAAGTGTCCCAATTTCCTGCAATTGTAGCACATTAGTTTGGATTTAAAATCATCCTTACTATTATATGAAGTAGAGGTAGGATTAGAATTAGAAGCATTGTTATATTTGTTCTTCATTTTTCTTTTGTAGAACTTTTTGAACCCATTTAACAACAACGCAACATCGCCAGCAGTGTACTCTTTTTTTATGGAGCAGCATGGTCTCATCAGATGAGTCCACTTCCTTTATCTTTCCGGCTGATCTTCTGAATTTTTCTGCAGCAACCAGAGCAGCAGTGGGACTAGAAGTTGAGGTCTCTTCTATACCCATTCTTGGCAGTTTATACTCATACGCCTTGAGTACAGAAAACAGCTCTGTCAGAGAGATCTTCCCCAGATCCCTTGATTCTTTTATTGTTGTGATCTTCATGTTGAACTTGGGAGGTAGCGCTTTTAACACTTTGACAGTGATCTCTTTATCAGTAAAGGTATTTCCCAACTTTAACACGTTATTCAACGACTTGGCGAACCTTGAATCCATCTGGTCAATGGTTTCTCCGGGCTTCATCTTGAAGTTTTCCAACTTCTTAAGGGCTATGCTAAGGTTGTGCTCTTTAATGGCATCATTCCCTTCGCTCATATCACGAACTTTGTCCCACATCTCTTTTGATGTCTTGCAGTGTTTGACTCTGTCAAATCTGTCATTGTCGAGGGCTTTAGTCATGATGAAAATTCCAACCTTATCAAGATTGCTCAGCTTTATTTCTTCAGCTGTCATCTCTTCAGGTTCTTTGTCAACAACCACCTCCTGGTCATTAACCTTGATTGTTTTGGTGATTCTGATTGGACCTTTTGTTATGCACCTGTACATGTTATTATTATAAGCAGCAAGGAAAATTTCCATACAAATTTTCCAGTCCTCAAAACTCATTTTGCCAATATGGCGTCCATGGTTGATACAATCCATTTTTCAAAAAGTTTTTCTTTTCAAAAAGATGCTCTTTTGAAAACTTTTCAAAACCTCTGAAAAACACACTAGGATCAAGCTCGTTGATCAGGCAAATGATTCAAATGAACTACCTGCTCTGATACCACTTGTTGGTCCCAAATGGTCAGATGAGGTCTAGAGGGGGGGGGGGGGGGGGTGAATAGACCTCTTACAACTTTCAAAAATTTCTTTAACTTTTCTTATCAGCAGAGTAAGTTGATCAAGAACGCGTAAGACTACTTCACCGATTGCGCACTTAGCTTAATCAGTAGAGTTGACCACTCGTCTGATTTAACTTATCTGATTCAAATATAATCAGAGTTTGAAATACTTGTTTGCAGCGGATTTATCAAGTGTTTTTCAATAAGTTGTTTTCTTCCTTGAAAGATTTTAACCCCAGTTTTTAAACTCCTTTTAAAATCTTTTGTTAAGTTCGTATGTTTGAAGTTCTTTGAAAATATGCAAGTAAAATGCAGTAAACAAACACACAGAATTTTTATAGTGGTTATATGGATTGAAATCCTTTAGTCCACTCTTCCAAGTCACTTAGATCTTGGGTTATACTATAAACACACAGTTTACAATATACACTGCTTGCGCAATTCAACAAATGAAAAGCCACAAGTTCATAGTAAGAAATCACTAAGAAGTCCTACTCTCTGAAGCTAGATCACTCACTTAGGGATCTACACTCCTCACAACTTTCTCTGTTTACAGAATTACTTAGATTTTGTCTTTGGCTTTGATTTCAACTTGGGCTTGAGTCCACAGATGACTAAGCTGATAAGTGTTCTGTTCTTGAGTTTGAGACATAGAAAGATTTGATCTTGAATAAAATTCTCTCAATGCAGTTGTGTGTCTGTAACTCTTGAACCTTGAACTATTTACACTTGAGGTTTGAATTTATGCCCGTTGAACAAAGCAGATCTTCAGATTTTCCTCGAATACTGGTCCATGTTTCAGAATGGCTTCTGCAACTGTTCACTATACAGTTCTGCTGTACTTTCTGTCACGTCGCATTAAATGCACCTTGTTGATCTGAGGTTTCTCTTCAATCATTGTACTTTAATACCCTTCTCTTACAACATTTATTACACCGAGTGCATTTATTATCGTTGGAATGACTTTCTGATCACTTCAACTTTGCCGATCGAATCTACTCTTCTGATGAACATTCTGTTGATTCCGAACTCATCTGTGACTCTACTGAAATCCACCAGTCTGATTCCGAACTCAACATCAGATCAGTAGTCTTCTGGACCAAAATTCAACCCTTCTGATTTTACTTGTCATCTCAGATTGAATTTCCAGAGGTTGCTAAGCTTCCATTACTTAGCTGATGACTTTTGGAAATCATCAAAACCTCCCTTCACTTCTTCATCTTCATCCAACATGAGATGTATCTCGCTACTGGTATGAAACTCCTGAAGGAGATTATGGAAAAATTCAAAGCCTCATCACTTGTGAACTACATGGAAGCACGTGAAACAATGGTGTTCAGTCCAGAGGTTGATGAATTCTATGCTAGTGCAAAGGTTGATTTCGAGAGACTGGAAATCAAAGCCAAAGTTGGAGGGAAGGATATCTGTATCACTCCAGCTGTGTTAAGTGAAAAGTATGGCTTGACAAACGAAGGATGTTGGGTTATTGGTAACGTCAGAACGTTAAAAGCAGCGGAATTTAAAATTTTTTAAATAACCCAAACCAGCAATCTTTATTCATCTAGTCATACGAAAAGGATTTTACATAAATCGAAATATCCATAGGGTGTTTAGCGATTTTACCTTACCACGGGAACGGTGGTGATTTTTCTTCGGTCTTCTTTCAAATCTGATGAATTTGGTTCGAGAGAAGCACCCCAAGCGTTGTGCCTCTAGCGGTATCCACACCAACTGGATTGAAGCAACTCTCTTGAATCCTCAGGCTCAGAACTAGGATCCAAAAGTTATCAAGCAAGGAAGAAGGAGAAAACAATTCGCATGAACCCTGTGCAATTGCACAGGATTTGGCCGAACCTTCTCTGTAGGAGAGAGGGCGGCGCTTTTCAGCTTTGGAGAGAGGGGGGCACGAAATTTTGTGTCTTAGGGCTTAGGTTTTTCACTTGTCACTTGACTTATGGAAGAGTATGAAGAGATATATATTTATAAGAGAATAATCCTTCTCTTAATAGATATCTCTTCCATGTATATCAAGATCTTTTTCCTTATCTCATTAGGAAATAAGATATACATGTATATCTCTTAGATTTTCCTTGTCACACAAGAAAACAAACTCTTCCATTATTTATCTTGCAAAATCGCCCCTTATCTAGTTAGGAAAGTAGAATCCTATTCTATCTTTATTTCCTTAACTAATTAGGTCTCCTTTAATTAATTAAACTCTTTAATTAATTAGACTCTTTAATTAATTAAACTTTTTTAATTAATTCAGCGCATTTAATTAATTAATCCAATTAATTAATTAATCCTTCTCCATTAATTAATTAGACTACTTCTAATTAATATTTTTCTCCCTTAAGAATTAACACTTTAATTCTCCAGTTTTGATTTAACTCTTTAAATCAACCTTTCCTTATATGATTTGTTGCAGTCCAATTGTATTGTGTGTGACCCTCTAGGTTCGCCATCAATTGGCCGCGGGCCCACGACTTTCGTGATTTAATTTGCGAGCTTATTAATTGCTCCGATTAATTGAACACCTTCAATTAACCACTCAAGAATTAATCTCCTTATTAATTCATGAGTACCCACACCTCATGGTCGATGTCTAGCCACAAGCCCATGAGGCCCAACTTCAGGTGAATTGATCTCAGTGAACCTCACCTCTTATAAGTACCATGTACATACGGTCCTTCTATCGACTTAATTTCCCGATCGAGACCTAGGGTGTGTGAATTGATCGGCACCTCTAATTATCTCGATAACTATACTTTCTAATTCCGAATAATGATTCCAGTGTGACTGCTAAATTTGGAAACCCCTTTCCAAATCCGTCACCAACTGTGGCCACAGGTTTCTCGGAATCTATTATCTAAGAACGTATAGGAAATTCCCTCAACATACTACGTTGAGTCGGTAGATCCCTTATTGGTACTAACCACTCGCGTACACAACTATACGCACCCAACTTAGGCACATTATGGTCAGGCTACGTGACCTGTACCTAGATCAAAGTACGTATACCCATGCACCGAATTCGCCCTAGCACCTCAAGTCCAAGGACTAAATCGTACACTATTATAAGTTCGAGAAACATCCCATCGCCGATGTGCGTCATGCGCTTCCACAATGGGTTTCTCTGTTCGGGTCGTTCGATGCGTTCGATCCCCTATCGAACCACCTACTCATATGCACTAGCATCAAATGCCTTGCTCATGAAACGCTACAATTTCACTCCATGTGAATCATGCATATTTATACAAGTCATTGCGATTCCTTCGATACCCCGTCTCGTTCGGAATCTATGACTTGGAACATGTTTTAAGATCACGACCTTAGAGACTGTTTCATGATTGCACTCAATACCGAAGTGAATCGTCCCATAGTCGAATGTGATCTTAGGATTTCATCCAATCACTTAAGTGATTCGCGAGAGATGAAGTTGGCCATTGTTTGATTTACATACTATAAACAAACGAGCGTATTAATTCATTTATACTAGAGAAAGATTACGATAGTCCTAATACAAGCTAAATATATTGGCTTGCAGGGCACTATCCTATCAATCTCCCACTTGCCCTAAAGCTAATCATAAACGCTTCTAAGACCTATCTTCCAAAGATGTTCTTCGAACTCTTTTCGTGACAAAGACTTTACTAGTGGATCCGCTAGGTTGGCTTCCGAGTCGACGTCATCCATTATGTACGTCTACTCTACCAATGATTTCTCCAATCAAATGGTACTTTTCTCTCATTGTGTTTAGATTTCTGGTGAGATCTCGAGTTTTTTTTTTTTCCTTTAGCAACAACTCCATTGTTATCACAGAAGATAACCATGAGCTTCGCAATGCTAGGCACTACATCCAACTATTGGATGAAGTTTTTCATCCAAACACTTTCTTTTGTTGCATCCGATGCTGCTATATATTATGCTTCAGTGGTTGAGTCGGTAACGGTGCTTTGCTTGGAACCTTTCCAATTTACCGCTACCTCATTGAGGCAAAATATGTATCCAAAAATGGATATATATATTCATCCACATCAGACTGAAAATTCGAATCATTAAATCCTTCGAGTTTTAATTCTCCACTACCACCGTAGACCAAGAACAAATCCTTAGTATTTCTCAAGAGCTTAAGGATATCTGTTACGGTGGTCCAGTACTCTTCACCGGATTTTGACTAGTAACTGCTCGTGACACTTGAGCAGGTTCTACGTCTGGTCTAGTACATATTATAGCATACCACATGCTACCTTTTGTCGAAACATAAGGTATTTGAGACATTCTCCTTTTATCCTCATTCGATGTAGGGCACATCGATTTGAAAAAGAGATACAGTGTCTCATTGGAAACCATCCTCTCTTGGATTCTTCCATACTGAATCTTTTCAGTATTGTTTCTATGTACTTAGATTGAGAGAATCCCAACATCTTCTTCGATCTATCTCTATAGATACTTCTTCGATCTATCTCTATAGATACGTATCCCAATACGCAAGATGTCTCTCCCAAATCTTTCATGGAGAATTGCATGGATAACCATGCTTTCGTCTGCGCTAACATTCCGATATCATCCCAGATAAGCAGAACGTGATCGACATATAAAATATGAGCTTCATAGAGCTCCCACTAATCCTTTTGTACACTCAAGGTTCATATTCGTTTTTGATGAAGTCAAATGCCTTGACTGTCTCATCAAAACAAATGTGAATCTAAATGGATTCAGACATTGCTACTGGAGAAAAGGTTTCATCAAAGTCTGTTCCAGAACTTTGTGAATAGCCTTTTACCACTAGTCGAGTCTTAGAGGTCAACACCTCTCCATTTATTCCTAGCTTGAAGATCAATTCACTACTTACAGGGATAAAATCCCTCGGGTGGATCGACCAAGGTCCATACCTTGTTGGAATGCATGAAATCCATTTCGGGTTGCATGGCCTCTTGCCATGATGCACGTCTACATCTAATGTAGCTTCTTCGTATATGGTAAAACCATATCTTTCAAGCTCTTCATGAACTTGATCAGATCTACGAAGTATTGGTGTACTAGATGATTCAGTAGTTTCTGGATTAACTCCCACTGTTTGTGGGGATGGGTCCAAATCTTGGACTTCATCAAGTTCCATGACATTCCCTATTTTCTTTGACGAGGATTTCATCAACTGAGGAACTGGTAGTTATGAGAAACGATTGTTTCTTATTGTCGTGGAACAGGTATCCAATGGATTTCGTTGGATACCCCACAATTATATACAAATTGGATCTACTAGCCAATTTATCTCCTTTCTAGTTCCCAACTTAGGCAGGAGATCTCCATACTCAATAGTAAAAGTGCAGAGGTATTTTGCCATACCTTTCTTGGTAAAGCTTTGTAGGCACGGACTTTGAAGGTACTTTGCTCAGTATCTTCGATGCAGCCAGGAGGACCAACCCCTAGAATGCATAAGGAAGCTTAACAAAACTCAACATGGATTGAACAATGTCTAACAATGTTCGATTCCTTCTCTTAGACACTCCAATAAGTTGAGGTGTCATAGGAGGAGTTTGTTGTATGAGAATCCCATTCTCAGTAAGATAATCGAGGAATTCTAAGCTTAAGTATTTGCCACCTCGATCAGATCGAACGGCCATAATACTATGCCCTTGTTGATTCTCTACTTCGTTTTGAAATTCTTTGAACTTTTCAAAGGTTTTTCGGATTTGTATCTCACTAGATACATATATCACTAACGACCAAAGTCATTAGCAAAAAGGTACGAGGTATAAGTAATCTCCTCTTATACTAACCTTTAGTTGTCCACATTCAATCGTATGGATCAAATCCAAAGTTATTTGGTTCGCTCTTGATTCCCTGTGAAGGGAGATTTGGTCATCTTTCCTATGAGACATGATTCGCAGGTTGGAAGTTCATCTAAGTTCTATACTTCAAGAGCCTTAGAAGAAACCAATTTTTGAATCCTACTCTTGGAGATATGTCCAAAGCGTGCCAAAGTTGTGGATTATTATCTTGGTATTAATTGAACTAAGCACATTAACTCAATAGAATTGAGTTAACGGTTTAATTCAATTAATTTGCTTCCTTTCAATTAACTCTTTAATTGATTCATCTCCTTTTTCAATTAACCCTTTAATTGAAACGTTGCTTAATTAATTAGACCTTCTAATCAATTAAACTAATCAGTGCCTTTCTAAGATTCAGTGGGATAATTCGACTTTTAGACTACTTACGTTCTTTCGATTACCTTTATGGTCGATTTTAGAAGAGAACAACTTCTTCTTCATATTACTCTTCTTTGACTTTGCAGTCCATGAAGTGTAAACGATCATGACAGGTTTATTCTATTTGCCTTTTACCAATACTTTGGTTAATTCATGAAATGTGAACACCAAATAAGATCAGAGTATTTCACGAATCTTTTGAATGAGCGGGAGGAGAATTTAAATGGAGGTCAATGCTAAGATCACTTGCAGGCCTACGTTTAATCGATCCAGTTTTCAACTAGATTGATAAAAACAAGGACAGTGATACTTTGACATCAGCTCCTTCACTTATTCTCGAGTTTTAAAACAACTCCTTAGTGGTCTTGAATCAAACGATTCGAAACTGCTCCTCAAAACAAGCTTTTGAAGTGGAGGTTTGTTTTAGAAGCTTCAGACATACTCCTATGTCGCTTCTTTAGCTCGTTCAATCTTGATGCTTATATAAGGAAACGATCGTTAAGATTCCCATACCCTATAGGTGATTCGTTCCACTTTCGAGGCTCGTCCTTATATGAGGAAACGATCATTAATATTCCCATACCCTACGGGTGATTCGTTCTTCCTTTTAGACTCATCTCGGAAGTGCATCAGGCATAGGCTAGTTATTGAGAACATGATTCCGGCTTTCGGAATTGAGGACAATCCTCAGGTTTCTAAGCCAGTCGATATTTTGATCCAGTTATTTTATAAGTCGAGGATAAATAGTAAAAAATGGATAATTATAGATATCTCAATATCTATTTTAAAGAGAAGACAAAAATACAGAGGACAAGTTAATGAATAATACTTATAATCTACGAAGGTTGGACTTTCTATCGTAAAAGTTCTCCCACTATTTTATCGAAACAATTACCCCTTCAATTGTTCGGGAAATCCTATTTCCTAGTAGGTCTTGACGTCCCAGCGGACATTAATTGCACCCACGACTCGTGGCCATACAACTAATTCCCTAGGTAGGCATACGTATTGCCAATTGTGTCTCTACACAACCTTCAAGCTATTTTGCCTTGATTTTCGCACCCATCTAGCACTGCTACATCATGAGTGGTACTATTCGTTAAGTCTAACCCAATCAATCTCGATGAGCAACGGGCCCGGTCATGAAATCTCCGTAACTAGTTATCGGTCGATTATACATGTCCCGACCAGTCCCCACCCTTGTCGAGTTTATTAAATAAACAAGAATCGAGAGATTTCACGTATTGTCCCTTTCTTCGCCTCGGGTGCCAGACTCTGGATCACCTTAATCGATAAGTAGACAACATACGCTAGTCCCTATTGATGGAAGGCTTGGATTTATATAAATACTTCATTTTATTTTAACCCAATATGACTTAATATTTAATTCAAGAGGGGATTTGCTGGTTTGAAAGTTTAAGGCAAACTCTCTCGAGATCTCACCGCTTCAATTATGAATTATCTTATTTACGTTCTAATATTCTAGCGCGCATCACCATACAAGCCAAATAATAGAATCAATAAATAAATAAAACATAAATAAATAAACCTAGCATGCATTTCTAACACAATATGTTTTCGATCGGGAGCCACCTATGCTTGGGCCATCATTGAGCCAATAATGTTGGCCCAATTGGTCTATCTAATGGGTTCTTAATGGGCCTAGGCTATTACATTAATAACCAAGCATACTTGGCCTTCATTCTCCATTGGGCTTCCTTCTTGCATGTAATGGGCCTCCATCCTAAACTATTTAATGTGAAGTCATAATCTATTACATTGGCACAAAAAGCCCCAAATAAAGGCTCGTAGGCCCAGCAAAAATCCAAAGCAAAATAAACCAATCACATCTAAGGTCAAGGCTCGGCTCGATCGAAAACCACGTAAACAATTCACGTTGAGCAAAGAAACAAGCAAACACATTTACTAGTTTCCTATCTTACTTTAATTATTTTAAACGCCTTTAAAATATTTATCTAGATTCTTACTTTAGTCTCTACTAATTATAGGTAATCTATATTCGGATAAAAAAAACCATTTTATGCATAAAAACAGAATAAAAATTTTCAACTTTTGAAAATTGCAATTCGGCCCTCCAACTTTTGGAAATTGCGATTTGAAACCCTGAAGTTTTGGAAATAACAATTTAACCCCAAAATTAAAACTGGGCAGAGGACCGAAAATTAAAATTTTATTTCCAGAAAAATTTCAAATTTGCAATTCAGCCCCTGCAGTTTTCGGTATTTACAAAACAGCCCCAAAACTTTTAGTAATTGCAAAACAGCCCCAAATTCAAAAATTTCCAGAAAGTTGCATTATGTCCAGAAAACACACTTTTAGTAATTGCAAAAACAGCCCTTTATTTTCGAAAAATACAAAATTGGCCCAAAACGTTTTTATGCAATTTTACCCAAAATCAGATCTACCCATAACAAGTAAGAATCAATAACACGAATATAACATGCAATACAATAAGGCAATCAAATTATATTCAGACATTTTCGTATGATATTAATGAATTAGGCTCTGATACCACTGTTGGGTTATTGGTAACGTCAGAACGTTAAAAGCAGCGGAATTTAAAATTTTTTAAATAACCCAAACCAGCAATCTTTATTCATCTAGTCATACGAAAAGGATTTTACATAAATCGAAATATCCATAGGGTGTTTAGCGATTTTACCTTACCACGGGAACGGTGGTGATTTTTCTCCGGTCTTCTTTCAAATCTGATGAATTTGGTTCGAGAGAAGCACCCCAAGCCTTGTGCCTCTAGCGGTATCCACACCAACTGGATTGAAGCAACTCTCTTGAATCCTCAGGCTCAGAACTGGGATCCAAAAGTTTTCAAGCAAGGAAGAAGGAGAAAACAATTCGCATGAACCCTGTGCAATTGCACAGGATTTGGCCGAACCTTCTCTGTAGGAGAGAGGGCGGCGCTTTTCAGCTTTGGAGAGAGGGGGGCACGAAATTTTGTGTCTTAGGGCTTAGGTTTTTCACTTGTCACTTGACTTATGGAAGAGTATGAAGAGATATATATTTATAAGAGAATAATCCTTCTCTTAATAGATATCTCTTCCATGTATATCAAGATCTTTTTCCTTATCTCATTAGGAAACAAGATATACATGTATATCTCTTAGATTTTCCTTGTCACACAAGAAAACAAACTCTTCCATTATTTATCTTGCAAAATCGCCCCTTATCTAGTTAGGAAAGTAGAATCCTATTCTATCTTTATTTCCTTAACTAATTAGGTCTCCTTTAATTAATTAAACTCTTTAATTAATTAGACTCTTTAATTAATTAAACTCTTTAATTAATTAGACTCTTTAATTAATTAAACTTTTTTAATTAATTCAGCGCATTTAATTAATTAATCCAATTAATTAATTAATCCTTCTCCATTAATTAATTAGACTACTTCTAATTAATATTTTTCTCCCTTAAGAATTAACACTTTAATTCTCCAGTTTTGATTTAACTCTTTAAATCAAACTTTCCTTATATGATTTGTTGCAGTCCCATTGTATTGTGTGTGACCCTCTAGGTTCGCCATCAATTGGCCGCGGGCCCACGACTTTCGTGATTTAATTTGCGAGATTATTAATTGCTCCGATTAATTGAACACCTTCAAGTAACCACTCAAGAATTAATCTCCTTATTAATTCATGAGTACCCACACCTCATGGTCGATGTCTAGCCACAAGCCCATGAGGCCCAACTTCAGGTGAATTGATCTCAGTGAACCTCACCTCTTATAAGTACCATGTACATACGGTCCTTCTATCGACTTAATTTCCCGATCGAGACATAGGGTGTGTGAATTGATCGGCACCTCTAATTATCTCGATAACTATACTTTCTAATTCCGGATAATGATTCCAGTGTGACTGCTAAATTTGGAAACCCCTTTCCAAATCCGTCACCAACTGTGGCCACAGGTTTCTCGGAATCTATTACCTAAGAACGTATAGGAAATTCCCTCAACATACTACGTTGAGTCGGTAGATCCCTTATTGGTACTAACCACTCGCGTACACAACTATACGCACCCAACTTAGGCACATTATGGTCAGGCTACGTGACCTGTACCTAGATCAAAGTACGTATACCCATGCACCGAATTCGCCCTAGCACCTCAAGTCCAAGGACTAAATCGTACACTATGGGTTTCTCTGTTCGGGTCGTTCGATGCGTTCGATCCCCTATCGAACCACCTACTCATATGCACTAGCATCAAATGCCTTGCTCATGAAACGCTTCAAATTCACTCCATGTGAATCATGCATATTTATACAAGTCTTTGCGATTCCTTCGATACCCCGTCTCGTTCGGAATCTATGACTTGGAACATGTTTTAAGATCACGACCTTAGAGACTGTTTCATGATTGCACTCAATACCAAAGTGAATCGTCCCATAGTCGAATGTGATCTTAGGATTTCATCCAATCACTTAAGTGATTCGCGAGAGATGAAGTTGGCCATTGTTTGATTTACATACTATAAACAAACGAGCGTATTAATTCATTTATACTAGAGAAAGATTACGATAGTCCTAATACAAGCTAAATATATTGGCTTGCAGGGCACTATCCTATCAAAGGAGCTACTGATTTATCAGTGTTGGCTACTCCTTTAGAAAAGGATTTCTGGAAGATCGCTGCTAAGATGGGTGAAATTCTCACGGGTTCATTCAAGAAGACTCGACTGATTGACGAATTTCAAAGGAAAGCTGATTTGTTTGCCAAAATCATTGAAAATTGCACCAGTGCACTTGATGGATTGCCTAAAAGAAGGATGCACTCAATGATGGCAGTTTACTATATAATGAAAGTAAACTGGGCCGTTTATGTGTTCTATGTGATAGCAGATCACAAAGAGACAGGACACTATCACCATAAAATCTTCTTAAGTCATTTGTTGATGAGCTTAGGCTGTGGAATGACTGATGGGAAAGTCATTCATAGAGCAAAAGAAGTTAAGGTTTATGAAGCCATCAAAGCAGAAACCAAACAAAAAGTAACGCCTGAGAAGAAACAACAGAAAAGAAAAATTGTTGAAGCTAAGGAGCCTGTTGTTAAGGCTAAGAAAACAAAGGCTGATGTTAAGGCTGCTAAGCCTGCTGTTCAAACAGTAGCTAACCCTGCTGTTGAAGCCAAAACAGCTGACCTTGCTGATGACATTATCTCTGAAGTTGTCAGGGATATTGATGCAATGCCTTTAGAGGACTCTCCTGAAATATCCATTTCAGAAGAAGTACCTGCTGAAAACATCTCAAAAAGAAGAAGAAGTGAAATCAAAGATATTGCTGCTCCAAAACTTGTTCACACAAAGGCAACTGCCAGAAAAAGGATACTCTTAGCAAAACATCATGTAACTTTTTCTGAGCAAGTAAGGGAAGATCCTCAGTTTGCTGAGAGACCAGTAGAAAAAGCGAGAAAAGGCTGAGCAAAGGAAGAAAGATGAAGCTGAGCTTAAGTCAGCTCTTGAAGCCAGCAAAGCTGAAGCAGAAGTCAAGAACTTGACTGATGCAGAGTTAGCTACTAAAGAAGCAGCAGACTTAGCCAAAGCTCTTGAGGCAAGCAAGGTAGATGCTCGTGGCCCAAGAAGAAGTGGTGGTATAGTAATTTGTGATCCCAAGGATGTAAAGTTTGTGTTGCCCCATCCTGAACCTATGCCAAAGAAAAAGAAAGTAAAAAGGGCACTTGAGATTGTGAAAAGTGATCCTACTGTTTTTGCAAGGTTTGAGGAAGAATTGGGGAGGTACAACACACTTCTGCAATCAAAGATTAATTTCCAAGCAGAAAAGATCAGATGCAATCGCTGGAGGAACTACAGGTTGAAGAAAACCAGTGAAGAATTCATAGCCTGGAATGAGGCTACTGCTGAAGAGCGTTGGGTGCTAAATTGGCTGCAAACCAATAACATTCAACAAGCTTTGGACTTTGACTTCTTCCATGACAGAGTACATGAGTACGTGAAGCTCATTGTACAGAAAGAATCCACAGCTCTGCGAGAATCAATGCCAAACAGACCCAAGAAGGATGAAGACTAAGAAGAAAGAGCTGTGAAGATAGCAGTCTGCGTAACCTTGGATAAATGGGTGGAAAGATCAAGATACGGACAAGGAACATCAAGTGATCTACCAAACCTACCGAGCTTACAGCATATTGCGTTTGGTTAAGAAATCAGCAAATTCCAAGAACCAGTCAACTTACATCAGACGACCTCGCCGTTTGTACTTGCCGATTTTATTCATCATAAAACAATCGTGTCTACTGATGGTGTTGATTTTATTCATGTTACAAATGTTGGTGCTGATCTAAATCAAACAGTGAAGGACTCATCTGAGGAACTACACACTGCTGATCCTCTAGTTCCACAAGATGAAGTCATCACGGAGAAGGAGCCTTTAGCTATAACCTGGAAAGCTGAAGCTACTCCAGCAAAAGAAGGAAGTGCCATTCCTACCACCTCAACTGAAAATGTTCAATCAACAATCATGGAGTCCATGAAGGCATTGATTGAAAATGCAATGAAAGAGATGGAGGAAAAGAACAAGGAGCTGCTGCAAAGATTTGAAGAAGCTGCTTCCAGACTTGTTCAGAGCACTGTTCAAAGCATCCTACAGCCTACTGATAGTTTTGTGCTATTGAAAGAAGGCTTAGTTACCTTGACAAATCAAGTTAGTGGTATGAAGGCTGATATTCAACAAATCAGTGAAACCATTAAGAAGAATGAGGCTGATTGGATGAAGGTTAACCAAGCATTTGTGAATGCAATAGAGTCTGGTGAAGAAAAGACAACAAATCTGAATGATCAAGCTGCGGTACTAATGGTTAATAAAAAACAACAAGCACTACAACTGTCTGCAATGGATCACAACATCAGATTGCTATGCAATGCAGTCAATATTACTCCTGTTCAAGCTGAGAAACTCGACCCTGCTGATGATGACAAAAAGGGGGAAGAGGAATATGCTAACAAGAAGAATGTTACTGCTGAAGTTACTGAAGTAGTTCAAAGTTCTGAAGAGGCAACAAATAAGCCTGCTGAAGATACTAAGGCTGCTGATGAAGCTGAACAGACTACTGAAGAATTACCCAAGGATGCGGCAAAGGAAGACAAAAGAATTGATGCTTCTAAGGATTCTGTTGAAGAACAACTAGATCCATTCAGAAAGACAAAAGGAATAGAGGAAATAAAAGCTAGAACTGAGGCTGCTGACAAAGCCAAGAAACTAGTTCTAACTTTCTCTAGTGGTGAAAGTGAAGATGATGAAGAAGAAGAAGAAGAAAAAAACTAATTTACTTCTCTTTATCATTTTGTAACTTTTCAATCTTCTTGTAATCTGATGTAATTGTAATGTGTTCTAAATCAATAAAATTACAACTCAATTTCTATCTCTGAAATTTTGTGTGAAGACTTAACTTTAGTTTAGTTACAGGTACTTAGCTAAAGTTTTGCCATCATCAAAAAGGGGAAAATTGTTGGATGAAGATGAAGAAGTGAAGGGAGATTTTGATGATTTCCAAAAGTCATCAGCTAATTAATGGAAGCTTAGCAAGCCTCCGAAAATTCAATCTGAGAAGGCAAGTAAAATCAGAAGGGTTGAATTTTGGTCCAGAAGACTACTGATCTGATGCTGAGTACGGAATCAGACTGGTGGATTTCAGCAGAGTCAAATCAGATGAGTTCGATTTGAATCAGCAGAGTGGTCATCAGCATAGTGATTACAACGATAATAAATGCACTTGGTGTAATAAATGCTGTAAGAAGAGGGTATTAAAGACAAATGATTGAAGAGAAACCTCGGATCAGCAAGGTGCATTTAATGCGACTTGACAGAAAGTATAGCAGAACTGTACAGTGAACAGTTGCAGAAGTCGTTCTGAAACAAGGACCACTACTCGAGGAAGATCTGAAAATATGTCTTACTTCAACGGACAGAAATTCAAACTCACCAGTATAAATAGATCCGCATTCAAGAGTTAGAGACAACAAGAACAACAACACAATTGAGAGAGAAATCAAGCAAGCAAATTTTCTAAGTCTCAAAAACTCATAAACAGATCTCCATCAGCCGAGTCATCGTTGACAAAGCCGAGATGAAGAAACAAAGCAAAAACTAAATCTGAGTGATTTCTGTAAACTGAGAGTGTTGTGCAGAGTGTATATCCATCTTTGTGAGTGATATAACTTCATAGTATAGATTTTCTTTGTGATCTCCTATAGCGAACTTGTGGCTTTATCATTTGTTGTAAAAGCGCAAGAAGAGTGTACTAGGTTACTTAGTGTTTCTAGTATAACCCAAAATCTTCGTGATTTGGAAGAGTGGACTAAAAGACATTCTTGTCTATATAACCACTATAAAAATTCCTTGTGTTTGATTACTTGCATATTTCAAAAGCATACAAACACTTTGAGGAAACTAAAAGATTTTAAAAAGAGTTTAAAACTGGGAATAAAAATCTTTTAAGTAAGAAAAATAACTTGTTTGAAAAACACTTGACAAATCCGCTACATACAAGCTTCAAACTCTGATTTAAATTGAAACAGATAAGTAAATCAGGCGAGTGGTCAACTTCGATGTTTTAGCTAAGTGCGCAATCAGCAAAGTAGTCTCACCAGTTCGATCAGCTTACTCTACTGATAAGAAAAGTCGGAGAAATTTGAAAAAGTGAAGAGGTCTATTCACCCCCCCCCCCCCCCCTCTAGACCTCAACTGACCACTTGGGACCAACAGTATGGCACCCGAGGTGAAGAAAGGGACAATACACGAAATTCCTTGACTCTTGTTTTTAAATAAACTCGACAGGGGTAGGGATTGGTCGGGACATGTATATCTCCCGATAACCAAATACGGAGATTTCATGACCGGTACGTTGCTCATCAAGATTGATGGGTTAGACTTAACGAGTAGTACCACTCATGATGTAGTAGTGCTAGATGAGTGTGAAAACCGAGGCAAAGTAACTTTAAGGTTGTGTAGAGACACAATTGCTAAAAGTATACCTACCTAGGGAATTAATTGTATGGCCACGAGTCGTGGGTGCAATTAATGTCTGCTGGGAAGTCAAGACCTACTAGGAAATAAGATTTCTCAAACAATTGAAGGGGTAATTCTTTCGACAAAATAGTAGGAAAACTTTATCGAAAGCAAGTCCAATATTCGTTGATTATAAGTGTTCAGCATAGATCAGTCAGCTGAAGGTTGTCTTCTTTTCATTTAAGATATCAATATATCTTTAAGTTCCATTATCCATCATTCTCGAGTAACAAAATTAACTGGATCAAACAATATCGATTGGCTTAGTTAATTGAGGATTGTCCTCGATTTTGAAAGTCAGAATTAAGTTCTTAACTAACATATGCCTGAAGCACCTCTGAGTTGAGTCTCGGAAGAGGAATGAATCACTTACAGAAAATGGGTTGATGGTGATCTTCATGATTCATTTCCTCATATATGTCGAATGAGTTGCAGAAGCGACATAAGAGTACTTCTCAACCTCCACCTCAAATAGTTATTTGGGGAGCAGTTTAGAACCGAAGGGTTCGGGACTACTAAGGAGTTGTTTAACTCGATAATAATTGAAGGAGCCAATACCAAATATCACTGTCTTCGTTTTCTGGTTAAAAAACTAGAGAGATTAGACATATGCCTGCAAGCTGATCTTAGTTTTGACCTCCTCTTGCATTCTCTTCCTAGCTCATTCGAACAATTCATGATCTGATGAGTTGGTCACACTTCATGAATTAACTTTTGTGTTGAAGAAGGCATAAGTAACCTTGAAAAAGGATAAACATGTCATGATCGCTCACACTTTGAAGACTGCAAAGTTGAAGAAGGGTAAAATGAAGAAGAAAGTGTTCTCTTCAAAAACGACCGCGAAGGTAGTTAAGAAAAAGCGCAAAAGCCCATGAGTCGAACTCTTCCATTGTTAGAAAATAGGGCGCTAAATGGTTATGCAGTTTTTCCTACGAGATCAAATAGGAAGTAAAGCAAATGCAGTTATGAGTTCGAGAATATAAGGATGTATATTAATATTCCGATCTGATTACAAATTACAAAGGTCTATTTGAGCATTACTGGATGCCGTACAATGAGTTAATAAGTACAATAAGCGAGCTAGTCTAAGTCCGACAGGAATTCGATCTGAATGTCCGAGATGAGTGCACCTGGGGAAGCGTGCCTGATGTCATAAATGCGCTTGGTATTTATAGGAATAGTGGTGAGCTAGGTAGACCCTCCGCATGAGAACACGTCTCGGCCCGTAGGCCAGGCCCATGGGTCAGCCCAACAATGAACCAGATGAGAGGGGTAGATCGAAAATAGGGCCATGCGCTGTCAAACCGGCTTGATCGGAAACTGTGTTCTGCAGGTCGAAAAACACGCCTTCTTGGTCGAAAACAGATCGATCTCGATCAGGGTATTTCCTAGAATAGAGCATGTGAAATATCCCTCATCAATACTCCCCCACTTCTCGAGCGTAAGTTAAGCTGAAGCTCGGAGAAGTAAATACAGCTTCAAGGTGAATGACTTTGATTCTTAGGGTTTTGGATATGCCTCATTAAAATCCTAGTCCGGAAAAACCCAGTCGGATAAAATCCGAGCTAGGGAAAAAGAGTGCACACCTTTTTTGGAAAAGTCCCAAAATGCCGAATTGCTTCAATAATAGAAGAATGAAGTCTTCGATCTGAGAGTTTATTTTGATCGTCCGTCCTGGCACTAAAATATTTGAAGATCGGGGAAATAGATAATAGAGAACAGGTGCTGAATGATTTTGCGTCGGATATACCTCGTTAAAAACCTTTTTCGGAAAAACCCAGAGGGATAAAAACCGAGCAAGGGAAAAAGAGTACATATCCACGGAAGATGGTGGCATTAATTTGCTACTTTCGAGCTAAAAAATCATGCTTCAAAACTTTGTGGACCGGAAATGCCATTAATGGGAAGATAATTTTTGTATTTACTGAGTGGAAGCTTAACCGTCGCGGTTACTCGGGGTTTGATTTGCAATTTACCCTTTTAACCTTTATATATATGTTGACTTGAAGAGACATGCATTGTTTCTTTAGATTACTGCAGATCGGAGTGTTCACATTGAGAAAAGAAAAAATACGTCTATTTATCGATCAGCAAAGTAATTCTTCCAGAATGTCTGACGCAGAAAATGTCAAAGGCAAGGCTGTAATTACCACGGGATTGGAGTCTGATCCTGAATCTGAGACTTATCTTATAAATACGTATCAATCGACGGGAGATTCGACGGATGAGTTAGAAATAGTCATCAATGACGCGTTGGGTTCATCAAACTCGAAAGACGACGAGAACACTTCGAAAAAGCAAAATATCGAGCCCGAAGGAGATGGAGGACATAATACGGAGGTCGATACAGAACTTGAAGGAGATGGGGGACAGAATGCGGAGGTCGGCAGTGATGATGGTTCGTCTGAAATGCTGGGAGAGCACGAATTAATGAGATATTCTATAGGGAATAATGCCTATATGAGAATTCTCGACCTGGACGCCATCCCGAAGAAGTCAAATGCCACAGGGAGGCTTCAGTAGACTGAAAAACGGGTCGATGAAATTGTCTGCTCTTATGATCCGATCGAGAGCCGAGCCAAACTTGAGGCGGAGATAGGAAAATTTCTCCCAGAAGGCTATTCGTTAGTTATCCCGACCTCCGCTCAACGCGTCGATGCACCGCCAGAAGGATGTCAAGCCTTCTACACTAAACAGTTTTCCTATGGGCTGCGGATCCCTTTCATCCCGCTGCTCGATGAAGTTCTGGATCTATTTTCCTTGGCCCCTACGCAGATTCTACCGAACTCAATCGGGTACCTGATCGCCTTCAGTGTCCTAATGAAGGCCAAAAATAAACGTGCCAACTTTCAAAATTTCTGGCAAATCTTCAAGATCAGTAACTCCCCAGCTTCTAATGCGCGGTTCGTGTACTTCTCTCAACGTCCGAACCAATCTATTTTGTCGACCATCGTCTCTAGTAACTCTATGGACTGGAAACGATGGTTTTTCTTCGTTAAGGGCCCAGACGAGCCGGCTACCGAGGGTAGTTCGGAAATGGTTCCGCATCGGTGGAAAGGTCAACCCGATTGGATGTATGGGAAACGTGAAATCCAGGGCCACATTCGGTAGGGTCTCAGCGAATCTTTTGTTGACTCCATGCATTCTGATCTATATCAATCGGCTTTTCTTATCTAGGAGCCTGTTATGAGGAAAGCGGGGCTAAGCCAGGCCACATTCGATCTCGGGGTCGCAGAAGATCCCCGAACCTTGAGTAAGATACTTTCCTACTTTAGATATATCACTCTTAAAAAGACTTTCGTTCCTTGATAAAATTCCTTCCTTTTCTTAGGTGAGATGGTGGAAAGCTACCGAGCTTCCAAAGTTGGTAAAATCGTTGCGTTAACTTCGAACAAGACGCCGGGACAACCGAGGAGGCAAAATAAACCTCACCAAACTCAGGCCGGTCGAACTGTTGTTCCTCCTCGAGATAATCTCTCTCTGGGGGCCCGAACTGATGCAGAGGAAGAGCCCGAAAATGCCGAGCCGCTGCAAATGGTTCATCCTGCGGGTCCAGGAGGCCCCTCCTCCTCGTCGGGACAAGGATACATCCTATTTACCCTTAAAAAGACGAAGGGGAAGGAGATTTTCCAAAAATGGGCCAATGAAGATCGGAACAGCGGGGTCCCCGTAGCAAAGAGGAAGAGGGATTTATTAGGTCGGAACAATAGACCTCTTCCACGCCGGGAAGGCCGAACCTCGCCTGACATGGTGGATTTCATTGAGGACCACCTCAAGGGTCGAAGAGCGGGTGGTTATTCCGAGGACGGGTCTATCCTGAGCGATCGCGGCCCCGGAAGAGAAAGTGTCTATGATAAATCCATGAAGGTTTTTATAGCAGGACGCTTTGCCGAGGACTAGGATGAGCTCTTTGCTCATGATGACCTCGATATCCTAGGACGATTCTCTCGCGCATATCAAAGGGGTAATGCACTTTTCACTGGATTAGTAATCTTTTATCCTTTAGCTAGAATATTTTAGAGTTTTCCATTGTCCCTTTGTAGGTCAGAGATTATTTCCTTAATCAACTATACCGGACCGAGCTTTTGGAAGACGAATCCGATCGACTGCAAGTGGCCTTGCAAAAGTCTCTCTTCGAAGAAGCCAGGCTTCGAGCTCAAGTTGACAAGACCACTAGAGAGCTTGCTGAAGTTAAAAAGGAACTGGCTGATTCTAAAGAGAAGTACACTCCGGCGGTCGAGGAGAGCTTGGTGAAGGTAGTCGCAGAGAAGAGCGTGCTCGAGGAAGAGATTAAAAGACTCAAAGAAGAACTTGATCAAACCAGGGCGGATTCCGAGCAGTCCTATAAGCGTGGTAAAGAAGAATCGCGTATGAGCTCGATAAGGGAGTTTTTGGAATCTCCCGCTAGATGACACTGCTCGGAAAAGGGTTGGTGGAATTCTTCAAACCACATTCTACAAAGGATTCCAAACAGTTGATAGTTGCAGGGGTCATTCCGGACAAGATGACTGAGTATGCCAGTCACATGAACATCCTAAAGAATAGAGATGGGGAAGACTACCAAGTTTCTTCTTCGAGTTCCAAGGCTTGGGAGACACATGAGTTCGCCCCTTTTGTGAACGAGTTCGGGGTTCCCATGCCGAATCCCGACCTATTGGAGCTAGAAACATCTAGCACGAGATCGGGCTCCAAAGAGGATGATCAAGATGATTCTGAGGATGAAGATGTCAACATCGAGAACAGTTCCGAGAGTGAGGACGATGGGAAGACTCCCGATCCTTGATAGATTTTGTAATAGGTAGAAATAGGTTTTCTCATTCGTAGCACTGTAAACTTTTTTGACTGTTTTATAAACTAAATAGTTCATGGAATCTTTTTTCTTTAGAAATCTGTGCTATGTGCAAAGTCTTTTGTCAATAATTTCACATCAGACTTTGTCGTGCAGCTTATCTTAGACAATAATCTTCGTAAGTTGCACGCAGGTCGAAATATATCTTGAGCCAACGATAAATAAATTACGCGTTGTAAGAACTTCAAAATTTTCCTTGCAGATAAGAATATGCTAATAATCGAGCTTCGGCTTATAGCTCGAAAAAACTGGGAATTCGCCACTGTTGGGTCCCAAAAGCAACTTTTCTCTTTCTTATAAATATATGAGAAGTAACTACAATTCCTTATCATCGTTTCCAAATATCTCACATCGGAGCTCATTAGTCGATGTCATATTCCGAACACGTTGCTTTAATATCAGACCATGGATAATTTAGTAGGTGCTCAGCTCGATCCTAGCCAACTTTTCAAGGCCAAGAAAGATAAAGCTCAAAAATCCAGACCTAAGGACCTCAAGATCCCAAAAGCGATCCCAAAAACTTCAAAAGCCGATCGTGGCAAAACCAAGGCTGATTCCTCTTCGACCTCAGAGCATATCAAGCTCGAGAAAGAGTCAGCTATACAAATAGCGGACTCCCCACCCGGATCGAAAACCGGTCCTGACGCGAAGGTACAAGACGATATGGGTCCTAGCAAGCAGATCAGCTCTGGCGATTCTTCTCGTGCTTCAAATAAGAGATCCCGTTCGGAGGATCTCATTCCGACCCAGACGTTACGCCAAATGGCTGGGGAGAAGAAGTTGTTGAGTGAAGCCATTTCGGCTTCTAAGGCTACTAGGAGCGTCCTTCTCGAGCAGATTTCAGCGTCTGAGGCTGCTAAGACTGCTCTTCTCGAGACTCAAAATAAAAATATAAAAATAAATGACCCTTCCCTTGATAAGAAAATATCTCATCCAACGGTTAAGAATCCTGAGGCTTCCAGCTCTGTTTCCGATGTTACCCGCGATCTTTGAAGAAACGAAAAATGAAACCTTAGTTGACGGTGTGCCTCCAAACTGTTAGGATATTGCACTGAGTACTATTCGAGTTGCCGAGCGGGAATGGCTAAAAGAAGAGTGCTCGGGAAATTGTGCAGTCGAGCTCCGACCTGCTTACTCAAGTGAGTCTTGCATTCTTGCGTTTCTTTTCCATATTACTTATCTTTTTTTTTTTTATAATCTCTTTTTTGCAATCAAATGCAGCTCGGGCAGCGTCTTTTTAACCTCGGGTTGCAAGTTGAACAGGAGGCCGGGCAACGTGCTGTCGTGGCTCTTGATCTGGAGAACCACAAAGCTGCCCTGCAGAGCTCTCTCGAGGAGGCTAAAGCTATCGAGCAGAAGTTAGCTTCTGAGAAGGAGAAGGCTGTAAAGCAGAAGGAGAGCCAGGTCCATGAAGAATTGAGCAAGGAGTTGGACAAGCTGAGGTCCATCGTCGAGCAGGAGAAGAAGGACTCCGAGCGCTAGGAGCAAGAGGCATATAATAGAGGGTATGAAGCCCGCAGCGCCGAGCTCCGAAAGATTCTGACTTAGAATAAGCTGATCTAGAGATTCAACTTTGTTGTAATTCTGTTCTTTCTGCTTGTTTTATTGTTGTAATTTTAACTCACTATCTCGTATTGCCGTTTTGTAGGGATGAAATAATTTTCTTAGTATCGATCAACATGTCTTTTTTCTGATTAATACCTTATTGCTTGGAATACTTATCTTGTACGAGATTTTTCTTGCATGCGCGTATCTTGTCGTGAAAATAAGAACACATTGAACTCTTTATCTCGACTCGTGATTTACTGAATTTCCGATCTCAAAATAAGGATGGAAATAAGCCTGCACCAAGTTCTGACCGAGTCATAGGATCCTTACATTTTTAGCAAAATTCCAAAATCATTCTGACCAAACAGTACCTAATCATCGGGAAGCGGAACGGTCACCCGTGATTAATATCTTCATCTGGGCCGTTAAATCATCTTAAATATTGGCCGTCGATCTTCAAATCTTCTTAGTATAAAAGGGGTAGTTTGCTTAGTTAAAAAATTTCACTCTGCTGTGTGAAAATGAGTTATCCGAGGACCATGCTCGGAGCCTCCCATCTTTCCGTTCAACTCTTTGAAATTCAACTTCGAACTTTCTTTCGAGCACTTAGATACTTCACTCTTTTCTTTGGTATGGGTGGAATCGGGAAAAGGGGACTTCTCAAAGACCATGAAGTCTCCGATCCCAGAAAAATGGGATAAAGCAGAATACCAATGGACTTCCGGCCATTAGTTGCAAATGGATAAGGGTCGGTGCTTTGGTATTCCGTGCTAATGGTTCTGAGGCCAGTGGAAAGCTGGTCAGTTCATTAAAGAGGAAGATCGACCTCGAGCACCAGCTTCTTTAAGGTTTTTCTTGAAGAATGGTGACTTTAGGTTGAAATTTCAGATCTTAAAATGGTGATTGTCCGCTTTACTTGCTACCTCGGAGAAGCGATCGGGCTCAGCTGGTGGCAAAAATGCTGGAAGGCATTTGATGATAAACAAAGACAAAAGTCTGTAATTCATACTGCCTTACTTCAAAACCAAATATCATTAGACGATAAACCGAGCCGGCTTGATTGCTTTTTACAAGTCAACTGGACAACCGAGCTTCATAGAATAGGTCTCTTAGACATGTAATAGGATTCGAAATTGAACCGTGTGAAGAAGTGTTTGTAACTTTTCTGTACCTCGAACACTTGTAACTGCTCGGAAGTATGAAAGAATTATCTTTGAACTAGTTTTTTTGTATCTCGATCATCTATATTTGCTCGGCATTTTGGATTGTACCGTAATACTTTATAATATTTCTTGTTCTTGTAACTGCATCGAAAATTGTAATAAAAATTCTCGAGTTGAAGCTTATACTTTGATCTTTATCTGCTTTTGTTTTAGCTTCTATATTGTTTCAATCTCAAACGGAAAGTCGATTTTCTTTTAAGGTCTGATTTCGATCTGAAAAACATGATGTTTCTTAATAACCAACTCGACCAATCCGCCCCGAGAAAAGTAGATATTCGTAGAATAAAATTTCAGTCGGGATTAATCATTTCGAGGAGTAAGATAATCGTTGTACGATAATTCCACTCGGTAAACCATTTCGAGAAAATCGATTTCTCCAGAAAGCTTAGTCCAAATCAATCTGTTTAAGAATAATCAATCAACTGGTGAAGAAAATTTTAATAAACAGAACTTGTCCGAGATTGCCCCAACTTGAAACAAAGACAATTTTATGACTTCCATTTTTTATCGATGCATTTTGACTTTTTTATTTTCCGATCTAAGAGTCGTAACAACGGCTTTCACTCTTGACCTTTAGTCGAAAGATTTTGCTGCTTATGCAAGTCTTTTTCCGAGCTAAGGGTCGTAGCAACAGCTTTCACCCTTAGTCGAGACATTTTACTTTTTCATGCAAGTCTGTAACCGATCTAGGGGTCGTATCAACAGCTTTCACCCTTAGTCGAGACATTTTTGCTTTTCATGCAAGTCTTTTTTCGAGCTAAGGGTCGTAGCAACAACTTTCACCCCTAGTCGAGACATTTTTGCTTTTTATGCAAGTCTTTTTTCGAGCTAAGGGTCGTAGCAACAACTTTCACCCCTAGTCGAGACATTTTGCTTTTTTATGCAAGTCTGTAACCGATCTAAGGGTCGTAGCAACGACTTTCATCCTTAGTTGAGACATTTGCTCTTTTTTCGCAAGTCTTTTTCCGAGCTAAGGTTCATAGCAACAACTTTCACCCTTAGTCGAGACAATTTTCTTTTTTATGCAAGTCTTTTTCCGAGCTGGTCGTAGCAACACCTTTCACCCTTAGTCGAGACATTTTGCTTTTTTTTTTTTTTTTTTTTTTTTTTTTTTTAGTGCAAGTCTGTAACCGAGCTAAGGGTCGTAGCAACATCTTTCACACTTAGTCGAGACATTTGCTATTTATTATTATTTTTTTTTAATATGCAGGTCTGTAACCGATCTAAGGGTCGTAGCAACAACTTTCACCCTTAGTCGAGACATTTGCTCTTTTTTTTTTTTATAATCAAAGGTATTCGAAACACGTTGGGAACAAAGGAAAACTTCATTAATTGTGCAAACACTTGGAACAAAACAGAAATCACAAAAACAGAATTGATTACAAAAGTTATATTCCATAGTACTTCCGTAAGTTAATAGCATTCCAGCTCCTTGGCAATGTTTCGCCGTTGAGGTGAGCAATCTTGTAGGACCCCTTCTTTCCTACCTCCTGCATGACGTAAGGGCCATCCCAGTTGGGCTGAAGTTTTCCAACATGTTTCGAGACCTCCACTTTTTTGAGGACCTAGTCCCCCACCTTGAAAGTTCTTATTATGACCTTCTGATCATACGCCTTCTCCATGCTAGATTTAGCAGCTTGGATCTTTAAACATGCTCGATCCCGCTTGCCGTCAGCATGATCGATATCCATTTCTCTCAAAGAGTGTGATTTAGATCAGATTCATAAGATATGACTCTTGGCGATGGCACCAAAGTCTCGATCGGGATTACTGCCTCCGAACCGTAAACCAAGCAGAAAGGAGTCTCTCCAGTAGATGTTTTAACCGAAGTTCTATTTGCCCATACGAACCCGGGAAGCTCATCCAACCATTTTCCTTTTGCATCAGTTAAACGCTTTTCGAGCGATCGGATAATTTCCCTGTTGGTGACTTCGGTCTGCCCATTTGCTTGGGGATGGCCGACAGAGGTGAAATTTTGCTGAATTCCAAATTTTTCACACCACTCCACAATTTGCTTACCTGCGAACTGCATTCCGTTGTCGGAGATCAATACCCTCGGTATCCCGAACCTGCAAACAATATTCTTCCACAGAAAATTTATAACTTGAAACTGAGTAATCTTGGTTAGCGCAATACATTCCACCCATTTGCTAAAATATTCAACAGCAACCAAGATGTAGTTTTTCCTCAATCTGGCAGTCGGAAAAGGCCCAATGATATCAATTCCCCATTTATCAAATGGCCAGCAGATTGGAACCGAGTGCATTTGCTCGGCGGGTTGATGAATCAAGTTCGAGTAAATTTGGCAGTGGTGGCATTTTTTGACGTAGTCTATTGAGTCCGAAATAAAAGTAGTCCAATAGTAACCATTCCTGGAACACTTTAAAGCTAACGCCCTCGCGCCACAATGGTTGCCAGCTTCCCCTTCATGTATTTCTTTCAAGATAAAATTATATTGACTTTCGGGGACACACTTTAATAAAATTCCCGAGCTCGATCTCTTGTACAGTTGGTCCTCGATCAATACATACATTGGGGCTCGGTATTTGATTCGTCGAGCTCCGTTAGGTTCCTTAGGCAAGACACCCTCTTTCAGATAAGCTTTTAAAGGCTCCATCCATGAAGACTTTTGAGTGTCCACCTCCATGATTTCCGAGCTCGGAGACGCGTTCAAGTCTATTGCTGGAGTGTTTGACAATAACCAAGTTATAGTTCTTTCTTTCCGTCTGTCCATAGAACCTGTGAATTTCGACAATAGATCCGCCCAAGAGTTTTCCTCTCTAGGGATAGCTTGAATTTCGAACTTATCTAATTTTGAAGCTAGATCCTGTACTCTTTTCAAGTACTTCACCATATTGAACTCCTTCGCCTCATATACTCCCTTCACTTGTCTATGCACCAGTTCGGAGTCGGTCAATATGGTAAGAGACTTAATGTTTGCTTTTATCGCCATTTCCAGCCCCGGGATCCGAGCTTCATATTCAGCCTCGTTGTTTGTAACCACGAAATCCAAGGTAATCGCGTAACTTAGATCTTCCCCTTCGGGACCTTGAAAATGAATTCCGACCCCTCCCTCTTCTCTGGTCGATGAACCATCGACATGCATTAACCAAATCTTTTCCTGGACCTCTGCCACCATGTTGACTTCGGAAACTGGTTGCTCGAGTGGTTTCGTTCCCGTTGATTTTGCGATAAAGTCAGCAAGGACCTGTGCCTTGATTGCTGTTCGGGGCTGATATTCGATCTCGAATTGCCCAAGTTCCACTGCCCACTTGATTAGTCTCCCCGAGGTCTCGGGTTTTGATAACACCTGCCTCAAAGGCTGGTTAGTCAAGACGACAATTTTGTAAGTCTGAAAGTAGGTCCTTAGCTTCCTAGCGGCAATTGCCAGAGCCAGTGCAAATTTTTCGATCTCCAAATAATTCTTTTCAGCGCCTTGGAGTAACTTGCTTAGGTAATACACCGGCTTATGGTCGGAATTCTCAATTCTTACTAAAACTGAACTTATGGCCTCTTCTGACACAGCTGTGTACAAATACAAAGGCTCCCCCTCGACTGGTTTTGCTAGCATTGGCGGAGAGACTAAGTATTTTTTAAGTTCCTCAAAAGCCTTGTCGCACTTTTCGTTCCACTCAAAATTCTTAGATTTTCTCAACAATTTAAAGAAGGGTAAGCTTTTATCCGCAGAACGAGATATAAATTTGTTTAAAGATATGATCTTTCCGATTAAACTCTGAACCTCGGAAAGTTTCCTCGGTGGCCTGAGCTCAGCAATAGCTCTGATTTTTTCAGGATTTGCCTCGATACCTCGCTCGTGGACTAAGTAGCCCAGAAACTTTCCCGATCTCGCTCCGAAGGTGCATTTCGCGGGATTCAATTTCATTCCGTACTTTCTCAAAATCCTGAAACATCTATCGAGGTGCTTAATGTGATCCTCCACGGTCATGCTTTTTACAAGCATATCGTCGACGTAGACTTCCATAATCTCCCGATCAAATCCTTGAACATCATGTTCACAAGTCTTTGATATGTAGCTCCTGCGTCCGTAGTCCAAAAGGCATTACAATGAAACAATATACTCCGCTCTCGGTAATGAAAGCGGTTTTGTCTTGATCCCTTTCGTTCATGAAGATTTGATAGAAACCCTGAAAGGCATCCATCATGCTGAAGAAAATAAATCCTGCAGTCGAATCGACCAACATATCGATCCGAGGTAAGGGATAAGGATCTCTTGGGCACAATTTGTTCAAATCCGTAAAGTCGTTGCACATCCTCCACTTGTTATCGACCTTGCTTCCTTTAGATACCAACACCACGTTGCAAAGCCATTCAGTAAACGTTATCTCTCGGATTTGTCCGGCGGCTATAAGTCTGTCTACTTCCGCGTTAATGATCTTATCCTTTTCTCGACCATGATTTCTTTTCTTTTGCCTAACTAGTTTGGCTTTTGGGTCGATATTCAGGGAGTGCGTAATAACTCGTGGTTCAATTCCCACGATATCGTCGGA
Source organism: Penstemon newberryi var. newberryi (assembly GCA_030819805.1). Lineage (NCBI taxonomy): Eukaryota > Viridiplantae > Streptophyta > Magnoliopsida > Lamiales > Plantaginaceae > Penstemon > Penstemon newberryi. The sequence continues at coordinate 20,343,413 of JAUALY010000005.1, read as the reverse complement.
GCTCCAAGCATATACATCAGCATTATTTTTCAAAAAGTCGATCAGCATTGTCCCCATTCCCTGACTTAGCTCGGTCCCGATCCTGGTGAATTTTTCGGGGGAGCCAGGAACCAGCGTCACCTGTTTGTGATTCGGAGGTTGCATGCTCATATCAACCTCCTTTCCTTTTTTTCCTTTTAATTTTTCGCAATCAGGCAGAGGGAGATCAGATACTGAAAACACCTTTTCATCGATCGACTTTCTTTTTGCAGGTAGCAAGGGCTCAATTTTTTGCTTAATGGTTAGAGATGTGTTGTAACATTCCCATGCCATGTATTGATCATTCCTCATTTCACCGACCCCTGCCATAGTTGGAAATTTGACATTCTGATGGTAAGTTGATACGACGGCCTTGAAGTCATTCAACGCCGGTCTTCCCAAGATAGCATTGTGGGCAAATGGAGTGCTTACTACCAGAAACTTAACCATATTCGTTACGTACTTTGGTTTCTTCCCCAAAGTGGTGCTTAGAAGAATGGTTCCGAGAGGGACAATTTCCGAACCGTCGAAACCAATTAGAGGAGTAGATACTCGATCCAGGCGCAGATGCTGCAAATTCTTCCGATCCAGAGCCTCTAAAGAGATTATATTCGCCGAGCTGCCATTATCTATTAATACTCTCTTGACTTTGAAATTTGCAATTCTGAGGGTCAAGACCATCGAGAAATCGGGGTCATCCTTATTTGTATCCCAGGTTACATCACGCGGCCTATCAGCATTACTAAAGCTAATGACCTGATCTACCGATGCACGAGGTTCTAAGGACAAAATTTCGTTTCCGGTCGAGAGACCTGTCTTTATCGACCTTGCAGTTCTTTTTCTTGCATTCCTGCTATCTCCTCCTGCAGGTCCACCAGCGATCACATTTATTACACCGTTCGTCTGCTCGTCAACTTGATGTTGATCATTACGCTGTTGCTCAGAAAACTTTCGCGGGCTCCTTGATCTGTATCTGTTGTTGCGGTTGCCCCTTCTCACATACTCCTTTAGTTTTCCTTGAGCAATTAACTTCTCAATTTCCTGTTTTAGCTGGAAACTATCCTCCGTGCTATGTCCCCGAGATCTGTGGTACCTACAATACTTATCATGGTTCATTGATCCCGGCCTGGCTTGAATGATACGCCAAGCCTCTGGGACCAAATTTCTTTCCTCAAGTACGGTGAGTATCTCATCCCTCGAAGTATTCAACTTGGTGAAATTAATCGTTCCAGATTCTCTCCTCGGTGCCATCTCTGGAGAAGCAGGTCGACCGTAGACATTAGATCTGTGGGTCGGGGCCTGAGGTTTATAGACGTTAAGTCTCTGCCAAACTGAGCCTCTCCGCTGCGCGTTTGACCCTCCATAATCACCTGGTTTCGGGATAGGAGCTCTGTCAGGTTTCTTTCCGATCTAGGGCCTGGGATTTTGAGCATTTTTTAGCTTGTTCATCTCCTCTTGAATCATGTACTTCTCAGCTATCTCCATGATCCGTTCGAAGGATTTTGGTTGTTTTCGACATAAGGCATTCCCAAACTGGGTATTTCTAGTTAACTCAAACATAAGTGACGACAAAAAATCGATTTGAGGGTATCGACTTTCAGAAGCTCGATACTAAATCTAGATAGCCATTGCCTCAGGGTCTCTCCTTCCAGCTGCTTTACCGTTCCAAGGTGATTCGCCGGTAACTTTTGTTTTCTCTGACTTGCAAACTGATGCTTAAATTTATCGCATAATTCGTCGAAAGAGAAAATAGAATTCGGAGGCAATTTTTCGAACCAATCCAAGGCAATTCCTTCGAAAGTTGTAACCATTATATTGCAACAGAAAATGTTGGTCCCAAGTGGTCAGATGAGGTCTAGAGGGGGGTGGGGGGGTGAATAGACCTCTTAAAAATTTTACCTTTAAAATTCTACAACTTTTTCTGTCAGCAGACTAAGCTGATCAAGATTCGTAAGTAGACTAAGCTGATCTAGCACAAAGCTTTGAACAACAGAGTTGACCACTCTTCTGATTTTACTTAGCTGATTTTGAGAAAATCAGAGTTTTAAAATAACTTACTTGCAGCGGATTTATCAAGTGTTTTTCACAAGTAGTTTTCTTTAACTTAGAAAAGTTTTATCCCCAATTTTTGCAAACTTCTCTTAAAATCTTTTCAACAGTTAATCTTTTAAGGTGTTTGAAAGCTTTTGAAAATTATGCAAGTAAAATGCAATAAACAACCACACAGAATTTTTATAGTGGTTATATGGATAAAAATCCTTCAGTCCACTCTTCTAAGTCACTTAGATCTTGGGTCATACTATAAACACATAGTTTACAATATACTCTGCTTGCGCCAAACAACAAATGAATTGTCCACAAGTTCGTTACAGGAAATCACAAAGAAGTCCTATACTACAAAGCTTTATCACTCACAAAGATGGATAACAGCTTCTCACAACACGTTTCTCACAAAATCACTCAGATTTTTATGTATATTCTTTTATCTCTCTTTTCTGCTTTCGTCAACAAATGACTAAGCTGATGAGTGTTCTGTTCTTAAGTTTGAGACTTAGAGGAATTCTGCTTCAAAAATTTGCTCTCAGTTGTGTTGTCTCATCTTCTCTAACTCTTGAACTTGAACTATTTATACTTGATATTTAAAAATCTGCCCGTTGAGAGATCGACAGGTGTCCAAATCCTCGAGTACTGGTTCTGGTTTCAGAAACGGCTACCTGCGACTGAACACTGTACACTCTGCTGTACTTTCTGTCAGTTCGCATTAAATGCACTCTGCTGATCCGAGGTTTCTCTTCAATCATTTGTCTTTAATACCCTTCCCAGACAACATTTATTACTTCAGGTGCATTTATTACCGTTGCAATAACTTCTGATCACTTTCACTCTGCTGATCGAATCCACTCGTCTGATGAACACTCGGTTGATCCCAAACTGAACTCATCTGATTTGAGTCTGCTGAAAATCCACCAGTCTGATTCCATTCTTCAGCAAAAGATCAGTAGTCTTCTGGACCATAAGATTTGACCCTTCTGATTTGGCTTCTTCCTTGGTCAAAAATCTTCTAAGGGATTGACTAAGTTACATTACTTAGCTGGTGATGATGTTTTGGAAATCATCAAAACCTCCCTTCACTTCTAAGTCTTTATCTTCATCTTCATCCAACAATTTCCCCCTTTTTGATGATGACAAAACTTCAGCTAAGTACCTGTACCTAAAACTAAAGTTAAGTCCTCAAAAATTTCTGAGATAGAAATGATGTATTGGATAAAACTTGACTTTTATATATTTGATCTTTGAAGTTACAGTACAAGTTTTACAAAAGATGGACTTAGAGTAAAAGTTACAACAATGTAAGCTGATACAATGATTTTCAACAAGTAACCTAGTCTAGAAATTCTAGTCTAGTCTTCAGCTTCTTCAGCTTCTTCTTCCTCTTCCTCAAGTTCCTCATCTTCATCATCTTCTTCTTCTTCTTCTCCACTGGAAAACAGATCAGCATTAGTCAGATTTCTACCGGCAGCTTCGACTCTTCTTCTGATTTCCTGAATCCTGCTGGTTTTTCTGAATGGATCTAACTGTTCTTCAGCAGAGTCTTTCGAAGCAGCAATCTCTTTGTCTGATTTTGCCACATCCTTAGGCTCTTCAACATTTTTAGCTTCTTCATCAGCTTCTTCATCAGCAGCTTCCTTTGTCTTGGTTATTTCAGCAGTTGGTCTACTTGTCTCTCCATCAACAGGCTTTTCAGTAGACTCCACTTTCTTAGTAACTTCAACAACAGATGCAACATTCTTCTTGTTGGCTGATCCCTCTTCCCCCTTTTTGTCATCATCAGTAGGGTTGAGTTGAGCAACTGGAACAGGAGTAATGTTGACAGCATCACATAGCAGTCTGATGTTTTGATCCACGGTTTGAAGTCGAAGATTCTGTTGAACTTGATTACACTTCAAGGCAGCAGTCTGATCATTCAGATAATCCACATTTACTTGTAAGGTGTCTATCTTTGAAGTAACCTGAGCAGCTTGGTCAGTGAAATTCTGAAACAGATAGGCAGTTTTCTCCGTCTCTGCTTCAGTTGCCTCTTGAAATGCTCGACCAACTTTAGTCCAGTCCATCTCATGTCTTTGAAGAGTTGCATGAATCTGATTTACATCCATCTTGACATCTTCAACTTGACGAGTCAATGCAACAATTCCTTCTTTAAGCAGCATGGAATGGTCAACTGGTTGTGGAAGGCTTTCTACAGCATTTTGAACAAGTTTGGCAGCTGTTTCTTCAAACTTGCACAGCAGCTCTTTGTTCCTCTGTTCCATTTCCTTCATAGAGTTTTCAATCAAGGCTTTTATGGAGTCCATGATTGAAGGTTGAGCATATTCAGCTGGAATAGAAGGTGCATCAGTAACAGCTTTGTAGCAGGTTCAGCATTTGGCTCAGCTGTTTTCTGTTCTTCAGTTCATTCTTTATCAGCTGGCTTATCTTCCAAATGAACAAAACCAGAACCATCAGCAGATACAACGGTCTTCTGACGTATAAAATCAGCAGGCACAAAGGGAGACGTTGTCTGAGGTTGGCTGTTTTGCTCTTGATAAGAGCTGACTTCAGAACCAAAGGCTATCTGTTGCAGACTTGGTAAACTGGGCAGATCACTTGAGGTTCCTTTGATGTATACTGATCTTTCCACCCACTTTTCCAAGGTGACATATACTGCAACTTTGATTGCTCTCTCAAAAAGGTCATCAGTCGGACCAGGTTTGTTTGGCAAGGATTCCTTGAGAGCAGCAGCCTCCTGAGTCACACTGAGTTTGGCATACTCATGTACTCTGTCATGGAAGAAATCAGTGTCTAAGGCTTGTTGGATATTATTGGTTTGGAGCCAATTCATAATCCATCTCTCTTCAGCATCAGCCTCCTTCCAGGCTCTGAATTCTTCACATGTCTTCTTTAATATGTAGTTCCTCCATTTGTTGTATCTCATCTTCTCAGCTAGGAACACAGTTTTGGATTGGATCAGGGAGTTGTATCTTTCCAGTTCAGCTTCAAATCTGGAAAAGGTAGCAAAGTCACTTTTAACAACTTCAAGTGCCCTCTTTACTTCCTTTTTCTTCTTTTTAACTGGCTTGGGTCTTGGTAGCACAAACTTCCCTTCTAGTCACTATCCCACCAGTCCTTCTTGGACCGTGAGCATCCTTCTTGCTTTCTTCTAGGGCTCTTGCCAAGTCTTCTTCCTCTTTGGCAGCTAACTCTGCTTCAGTCATCTTCTTGACTTCAGCTTCAACTTTGCTTGCTTCAAGAGTTCTTTTAAGCTCAGCTTCGTCCCGTTTTCTCTGTTTTTCTTCTTCATGCTTTTTCTTGTGATAAGCAGACACTTTGGTCTTGCCAGTTCTTCTCCTTCTGGCAGCCCTTGACTCAACAATTGGTGCCTCAGCTGTTTGAGTAGTAGCCTGATCTGTTTGAGGAACAGAAGCCTCAACAATAGTCTGATTTGCAGCTTCAGACTCTTTCACAGATTCAACAGGTCTCTCTGCTGATGGAGGATCATTTCTTACAATATCAGATAACTCCGTTGGAGGATCATTTGCTCACGGTCCTTCTTGGACCGTGAGCATCCTTCTTGCTTTCTTCTAGGGCTCTTGCCAAGTCTTCTTCCTCTTTGGCAGCTAACTCTGCTTCAGTCATCTTCTTGACTTCAGCTTCAGCTTTGCTTGCTTCAAGAGTTCTTTTAAGCTCAGCTTCGTCCCGTTTTCTCTGTTTTTCTTCTTCATGCTTTTTCTTGTGATAAGCAGACACTTTGGTCTTGCCAGTTCTTCTCATTCTGGCAGCCCTTGACTCAACAACTGGTGCCTCAGCTGTTTGAGTAGTAGTCTGATCTGTTTGAGGAACAGAAGCCTCAACAATAGTCTGATTTGCAGCTTCAGACTGTTTCACAGATTCAACAGGTCTCTCTGCTGATGGAGGATCATTTCTTACAATATCAGATAACTCCGTTGGAGGATCATTTGCTCACGGTCCTTCTTGGACCGTGAGCATCCTTCTTGCTTTCTTCTAGGGCTCTTGCCAAGTCTTCTTCCTCTTTGGCAGCTAACTCTGCTTCAGTCATCTTCTTGACTTCAGCTTCAGCTTTGCTTGCTTCAAGAGTTCTTTTAAGCTCAGCTTCGTCCCGTTTTCTCTGTTTTTCTTCTTCATGCTTTTTCTTGTGATAAGCAGACACTTTGGTCTTGCCAGTTCTTCTCCTTCTGGCAGCCCTTGACTCAACAACTGGTGCCTCAGCTGTTTGAGTAGTAGTCTGATCTGTTTGAGGAACAGAAGCCTCAACAATTTGTCTGATTTGTAGCTTCAGACTCTTTCACAGATTCAACAGGTCTCTCTGCTGATGGAGGATCATTTCTTACAATATCAGATAACTCCGTTGGAGAATCTATCAGCGTAATCCTCTTTCTTGCAGTAGACTTAGTTTGAACTACCCTTGTTGCAGCAGTATCTTTTAAAGCACTCCTTGTTCTTTTTGCAACATATTCAGCAGTCAGGTCTGCTGAGGGAGTTCTTTCAGGAAATATGTCAAGAGGCATTTCCTCAATCTCCTTGACTGTCTGATTAATGAGAGCATCAACAGTCTCTTTCCCTTCTTCCTTTTCTGCTGATCTGGCTTGAACAGCTGGGTGAGCTGTTTGATCAGTAGACTTGGATGCTGCAGCCTTGCTTTTCTTTGCTTTGGCAGCAGGCTCCTTAGGCTCTGAGGCCTTTCTTTTTTATTGCCTCTTTTCTGGCGTAGCATCAGGCTCTTTAATTTTGACTGCCTTAACGGCTTCATAGATCTTCAATTCTTTGGCAGCATGGATCACTTTGCCATTAGTCATTGTGCATCCCAGATTCATCAGTAAATGACTGAGAAAAATCTTATGATTGCTCTCCTTGTGCTCTGCAGTTATGTAGAACACATAAGCAGCCCAGTTTACCCTTAGAACGTAATAAACTGCAATCATAGAATGCAACCTTCTCTTGGGGACTCCATCCAGAGAAAAGGTGCAGTTTTCGATGACCTTTGCAAACAGGTCCGCCATTCTTTGAAATTCATCCACCAACTGAGTCTTCTTAACTTACCCAGTGAGAATTTCACCCTTCTTGGCAGCAATCTTCCAAAATTCAACCTCCAAAGGAATAGCCAACGCAGCCAGGTTAGTAGAACCTTCGTTGGACAGTCCATACTTCTCATTCAACAAGGTAGTAGTGATGCAAACATCTTTACCTCCAACCTTTGCTTTAATCTCCATCTTCTCTACCTCACGCTTAGCAGTGCGGTAGAATTCATCCACTTCAGGGTAGAATACCAAAGTCTCGTGAGCTTCCATGAAATTCACCAGAGAGGAAGCTTTGAATTTCTCCAAAATCTCCTTCATCAGCTTCGTTCCAGTGGCATGATAAGTAACATAGTGAAAGGATAGTGCCCTGCAAGCCAATATATTTAGCTTGTATTAGGACTATCGTAAACTTTCTCTAGTATAAATGAATTAATAAGCTCGTTTGTTTATAGTATGTAAATCAAACAATGACCAACTTCATCTCTGGCGAATCACTTAAGCGATTGGATGAAATCCTTGGATCAAAATAGACTATGGGACGATTCACTTCAGTATGAGTGCAATCATGAAACAGTCTCTAAGGTCGTGATCTTAAAACATGTTCCAAGTCATAGATTCCAAACGAGACGGGGTATCGAAGGAATCGCAAAGACTTGTACAAGTATGCATGATTCACTTGGAATGAATTTGTAGCGTTTCATGAGCAAGGCATTTGATGCTAGTGCATATGAGTAGGTGGTTCGATAGGGGATCGAACGCATCAAACGACCCGAACAGAGAAACCCATTGTGGAAGCGCGTGACGCACATCGGCGATGGGATGTTTCTCAAGACTTATAATAGTGTACGATTTAGTCCTTTGACATGAGGTGCTAGGGAGAATTTGGTGCACGTGAGTACGTACTTTGATTTAGGATCCGATCACTAAGCCTGATCATTGTGCGACTACTTTGGGTACGTAGGATCGTGTACGCGAATGGTTAGCACTAATATGGGATCTACCGACTCAACGTAGTCTGTTGAGAGAATTTCCTATACGTTCTTAGATAATAGATTCCGAGAAACCTATGATCATAGTTGGTGACGAATTTGGAAAGGGGTTTCCAAATTTAGCAGTCACACTGGAATTATTATCCGGAATTAGAAAGTATAGTTATCGAGATAATTAGAGGTGTCGATCAATTCACACACCCTAGGTCTCGATCGGGAAATAAAGTCGATAGAAGGACCGTATGTACATGGTACTTATAAGAGGTGAGGTTCACTGAGATCAATTCACCTGACGGTGGGCCTCATGGGCTTGTGGCTAGACATCGACCATGAGGTGTGGGTACTCATGAATTAATAAGGAGATTAATTCTTGAGTGGTTAATTGAAGGTGTTCAATTAATCGGAGCAATTATAAGCTCATTAATTAAATCACGAAAGTCGTGGGCCCACGGCCAATTGATGGTGAACCTAGAGGGTCACACACAATACAATTGGACTGCAACAAATCATATAAGAAAAGTTTGATTTAAAGAGTTAAATCAAAACTAAAGAATTAAAGTGTTAATTCTTAAAGGAGAAAATATTAATTAGAAGTAGTCTAATTAATTAATGGAGAAGGATTAATTAATTAATTAGATTAATTAATTAAATGGGCTGAATTAATTAAAAGAGTTTAATTAACTAAAAGATGGTTTAGGTCCATTAGGAAACAAATAAAGGCCATAAGCAAATGGGCTTTAAGTTTCCTAGTAGGATTAGAACACATCTAGGTCAAGACTCCTTATCTATAAATAAGGAGTTGGAGACTCAAAACCTAGAACAAGACTAAGTAGGAGCCGCCCCCCTCTCTCCAAGATCTGAAAATCGCCCCCCTTCCCTCTTACAGAGATGGTCGGCCGAACCCTGTGAAATTGCACAGGGTTCATGCGATTTCTTCTTCTTTCTTCCTTGCTTGATAACATTTGGATCTTAGTTCAGAGCCTGTGGATCCAAAGGAGTTGCTTCAATCCAGTTGGTGTGGATACCGCTAGAGGCACAACACTTGGGGTGCTTCTCCGAACCAAAAGTCCTGCAGATCTGAAAGAAGACTGGAGAAAAACCACCACCGTTCCCGTGGTAAGGTAAAATCGCTAAACACCCTATGGATGTTTTGATTTGTGTAAAAATTCTTTTCGTATGACTAGATGAATAAAGATTCTGCTTGGGTTATTTTAAATTTTAAAATTCCGCTGCTTTTAACGTTCTGATGTTACCAATAACCAAAAGTGGTATCAGAGCCTAATTCATTACTCTCATACGAAAATGTCTGAATATAATTTGATTGCGTTATTGTATTGCATGTTATATTCGTGTTATTGATTCTTACTTGTTATGGGTAGATCTGATTTTGGGTAAAATTGCATAAAAACATTTTGGGCCAATTTTGTATTTTACGAAAATTGAAGGGCTAATATGCGATTAGCGATTTTTCGAAATCTGGACTGAAATTGAAATTTTTGAACTGTGTGTTTTCTGGACTCAATTGTAACTTTCTGGAAATTTTTTAAATTTGGGGCTGTTTTGCAATTACCGAAAGTTTTGGGGCTGTTTTGTAAATACCGAAAACTGCAGGGGCTGAATTGTAAATTCGAAATTTTTCTGGAAATAATTTTTTTTTAATTTCGGTCCTCTGCCCAGTTTTGTATTTGGGGTTAATTGGTAATTTCCAAAACTTCAGGGGTCAAATCGCAATTTCCAAAAGTTGGAGGGCCGAATTGCAATTTTCAAAAGTTGAATTTTTTTATTCTGTTTTTATGCATAAAATGGTTTTGTTTATCCGAATATAGATTACCTATAATTAGTAGAGACTAAAGTAAGAATCTAGAGAAATATTTTAAAGGCGTTTAAAATAATTGAAGTAAGATAAGAAACTGGTAAATGTGTTTGCTTGTTTCTTTGCTCAACGTGAATTGTTTACGTGGTTTTCGATCGAGCCGAGCCTTGACCTTAGATGTGATTGGTTTATTTTGCTTTGGATTTTTGTTGGGCCTGCGAGCCTTTATTTGGGCCTTTTTGTGCCAATGTAATAGATTAGGGCTTTACATTAAATAGTTTATGATGGAGGCCCATTACATGCAAGAAGGAAGCCCAATGGAGAATGAAGGCCAAGTATGCTTGGTTATTAATGTAATAGCCCCCCATTAAGAACCCATTAGATAGACCAATTGGGCCAAATGATGGCCCAAGCATAGGTGGCTCCCGATCGAAAACATATTGTGTTAGAAATGCATGCTAGGTTTATTTATTTATGTATTATTTATTTATTGGTTCTATTATTTGGCTCGTATGGTGATGTGCACTAGAATATTAGAACATAAATAAGATAATTCATAATTGAAGCGGTGAGATCTCGAGAAGTTTGACTTAAACTTTCAAACCAGCAAATCCCCTCTTGAATTAAATATTAAGTCATATTGGGTTAAAATAAAATGAAGTATTTATATAAATCCAAGCCTTCCATCAATAGGGACTAGCGTATGTTGTCTACTTATCGATTAAGGTGATCCAGAGTCTGGCACCCGAGGCGAAGAAAGGGGCAATACGTGAAATCTCTCGATTCTTGTTTATTAAATAAACTCGACAAGGGTGGGACTGGTCGGGACATGTATAATCGACCGATAACCAATTACGGGGATTTCATGACCGGGCCCGTTGCTCATCGAGATTGATGGGTTAGACTTAACGAGTAGTACCACTCATGATGTAGCAGTGCTAGATGAGTGCGAAAATCGAGGCAAAATAGCTTGAAGGTTGTGTAGGGACACAATTGGCAATAAGTATGCCTACCTAGGGAATTAGTTGTATGGCCACGAGTCGTGGGTGCAATTAATGTCCGCTGGGACGTCAAGACCTACTAGGAAATAGGATTTCCCGAACAATTGAAGGGGTAATTGTTTCGATAAAATAATGGGAGAACTTTTACGATAGAAAGTCCAACCTTCGTAGATTATAAGTATTATTCATTAACTAGTCCTCTATATATTTGTCTTCTCTTTATAATAGATATTGAGATATCTATAATTATCCATTATACTATTTATCCTCGACTTATAAAATAACTGGATCAAAATATTGACTGGCTTAGAAACTTGAGGATTGTCCTCAATTCCGAAAGTCGGAATTATGTTCTTAATAACTAGCCTATGCCTGATGTACTTCCGAGATGAGTCTAAAAGGGGGAACGAATCACCCGTAGAGTATGGGAACATTAATGATCGTTTCCTCATATAAGGATGTGTCTCAAAAGTGGAACGAATCGCCTATAAGGTATGGGAATCTTAACGATCGTTTCCTCAAATAAGCATCAAGATTGAACGAGCTAAAGAAGCGACATAGGAGTATGTCTGAAGCTTCTAAAACAAACCTCCACCTCAAAAGCTTGTTTCGAGGAGCAGTTTCGAATCGTTTGATTCGAGACCACTAAGGAGTTGTTTTAAAACTCGAGAATAAGTGATGGAGCTGATGTCAAGGATCACTGTCCTAAAAGTCAAAGATTAAACGTAGGCCTGCAAGTGATCTTAACATTGACCTTCACCTAAATTCTCCTTCCTTCTCATTCAAACGATTCGTGAAATACTATGAACTTATTTCATAAGTTGATCACATTTCATGAATTAACCAAAATAATGGAAAATGGCAAATAGGATGAACCTGTCATGATCGTTCACACTTCAAGGACTGCAAAGTCAAAGAAGGGTAAAAAGAAGAAAAAAGTGTTCTCTTCTAAAGCGACCATAAAGGTAGTCGAAAGAACACATGTAGCCTAAAAGTCGAATTGTCCCACTGCACCTAAGAAAGGCACTGATAAGTTTAATTGATTAGAAGGTCTAATTAATTAAGCGACGTTTCAATTAAAGAGTTAATTGAAAAGGAAATGAATCAATTAAAGAGTTAATTGAAAGCAATGTTTCAATTAAAGAGTTAATTGAAAGGAAGCAAAATGATTGAATTAAACTGTTAAATTAATTCGATTAAATTAATGTGTTAAGTTCAAATTTATACCAAGATAATAATCCACATATATGGCATGCAAGGTTAGGTCACATTTCTATAGGAAGAATTCAAAAGCTGGTGTCATCGACGCTTCTTGAAATACAGAGCTTAGATGAACTATCAACTTGCGAATCATGTCTGAAGGAAAAGATGACAAACCTACCGTTTGTTAGGCATCCGGTGCGTACCAAAAGAACTTTGGATTTGATCCAAACAAATGAATGTGGACCACTAAATGTTAGTGCTAAAGGAGATTACTCATACCTCGTAACTTTTACTGACGACTTTAATCGTTAGTGATAGGCCTGAAAACGAGCCCAAACGAACCGTACAAACAAGTGTTCGGATTTGGGCTCGAAAATAAGCCCAGCTGTTCAGGCTCGGCTCGAACTCGGGCCTTTGAAAAAAAAATTGTTTAGGCTCGGCTCGAGTTTCGACATATATGTTCACGAGTACTCGAAAGCTCGATATTTGAATTTTCTTTGTGCATGTACTCAGCAACCGACAGCAGACCCACAACATAATAAATGCAATTTTAGCAAAAAGTAAAAGTACTGACATAAAAGTAAAATGTATTGGTTCTTGCACCTTTTCCCTTTTATTTTACTTTATAGCATCTCGAATTTTCCCTTCTCTTTCCTCTCTATCTCCTTTCTGTTTTCCATGAATTTTTTTTGCACCTTCCTCCATTTTCTTTTGTATGTTCACCAATTTTAAGAAAATGTGTCTCCAGTTTAATTGAACTAAGGTGTCACTTCTTCAGGTCCAATAAACCTTAGTTTCCTTTTCCCCAATTTTTTCAATTTGGAATGAAATTTCATCTTTAACTTTGGCCAAAAGTTAGGGTAATTTTATGGTGAGGAACGAAATTTATGGAGAAATCAAATCATTCTGAAGATTTGTGCGATTTGGTTCCAAAACAGAAAATATGGACGTGATAAAAGAAGAAGAAAATTGGTATTTAAAGCATTCGCACTTCTGTACCTCACTGCCCCTCAAGTTCACGACCTCGACGATCCGAACAATGGAGTGATTGAACTCGGCTCGAAATTTCATCCGAGCCTGAGATTTTGTTCAAGCTCAGCTCGGTTCGAGTTCAAACGAGTTCGAGCGAGTTCGTGCCGAGCCGAGTTCGAGCCGAGTCACGAGCTACTCGGTTCGCCTTTCACCCCGAGTTAGTGATATATGTATCTTATGAAGTTCAACTCCGAAACTCTTGAAAAGTTCAAAGAATTTCGAAACGAATTAGAGAATCAACAACGCATAGTATTTAGGCCATTCGATCTTATCGAGGTGGCAAATACTTAAGCTTAGAATTCCTCGATTATCTTACTGAGAATGGGATTCTCATACTACTAACTCCTCCTAAGACGCCTCAACTACTTGAAGTATCTAAGAGAATGAATTGAACTTTGTTGGACATGGTTTGATCCATAATGAGTTCGGTTAAGCTTCCTTATGCATTCAAGGGTTTGACCCTCCTGATTGCATCGAAGATAACTGAACATAGTACCTTCAAAATTCGTGCCTACAAAGCCTTACCAAGAATGGTATGGTAAAGCACCTCTATACTCTTACTTATGAGTATAGGGATCTCCTGCCTAAGTTAGGAACAAGAAATGAGATAAATTGGATAGTAGATCCAATTTGTATAAGTTTGTGGAGTATCCAAAGAAATCCATTGGATACCTGTTCTGCAATCCTAAAGAACAAAGGGTGTTTGTTTCAAGGAATATCCATTTCTTAGAGGATGACTTCCTCATGAATAGAAATGGTACTCTTGTAGAACTTGATGAGGTCCAAAAAGTGGAACCCATCCCCACAAACATTGGGAGCAAATCCAGAAACTGCTGAACCGTCTAGTACACCAGTACTTCGTAGATCTGATCAAGTTCGTAAGAAGCTTGAAAGATATGGTTTCACCATATACGAAGAAGCTACATTGGATGTAGACATGCATGCATGGCAAGAGGCCATGCAATACAAAATGGATTCCATACATTCCAACAAGGTATGGACCTTGGTCGATCCACCCGAGGGAATTGTCCCTGTTAGTTGTAATTGGATCTTCAAGCTAGGAATGAATGGAGAGGTGTTGACCTCTAAGACTCGACTAGTGGTAAAAAGGCTATTCACAAAGTTCTGGAACAAACTTTGATGAAACTTTTTCTCCAGTAGCAATGTCTGAATCCATTCAGATTCACATTTGTTTTGATGAGACAGTCAAGGCATTTGACTTCATCAAAAACGAATATGAACCTTGAGTGTACAAGAGGATTAGTGGGAGCTCTATGAAGCTCATATTTTATATGTCGATGACATTCTGCTTATCAGGGATGATATCGGAATGTTAGCGCAGACGAAAGCATGGTTGTCCATGCAATTCTCCATGAAAGATTTGGGAGATGCATCTTACGTATTGAGATATGTATCTATAGAGATAGATCGAAGAAGATGTTGGGAATCTCTAAATCTAAGTACATAGAAACAATACTGAAAAGATTCAGTATGGAAGAATCCAAGAGAGGATTGCTTCGAAAGAGACACTGTAACTCTTTTTCCAAATCGATGTGCCCTACATCGAATGAGGATTAAAGGAGAATGTCTCAAATACCTTATGTTTCGACAAAAGGTAGCATGTGGTATGCTATACTATGTACTAGACCAGATGTAGGACCTGCTCAAGTGTCATGAGCAGTTACTAGTCAAACTCCGGTGAAAAGCACTGGACCACCGTCAAAGCTACCCTTAAGTTCTTGAGAAAGACTAAGGAATTGCTCTTGGTCTACAGTGGTAGTGGAGAATTAAAACTCGAGGGATTTAATGATTCGAGTTTCCAATCTGATGTGGATGAATATATATATATCCAATTTTGGATACATATTTTGCCTCAATGGGGTAGCGGTAAATTGGAAAGGTTCCAAGCAAAGCACCGTTGCCGACTCAACCACTGAAGCATAATATATCGCAGTATCGGATGCAACAAAATAAAGTGTTTGTTAGAAAAACTTCATCCAATAGTTGGATGTAGTGCCTAGCATTGCGAAGCTCATGGTTATCTTCTATGATAACAATAGAGCTATTGCTAAAGCAAAGGAATCGAGATCTCACCAGAAATCTAAACACAATGAGAGAAAAGTACCATTTGATTGGAGAAATCATTGGTAGAGTAGACGTAAATAATGGATGCGTCGACTCGGAAGATAATTTAGTGGATCCACTAGTAAAGCCTTTGTCACGAAAAGAGTTCGAAGAACATCTTTGGAAGATGGGTCTTAGAAGCGTTTGTGATTGGCTTTAGGGCAAGTGGGAGATTGAAAGGATAGTGCCCTGCAAGCCAATATATTTAGCTTGTATTAGGACTATCGTAAACTTTCTCTAGTATAAATGAATCAATACGCTCGTTTGTTTATAGTATGTAAATCAAACAATGGCTTACTTCATCTCTCGCGAATCACTTAAGCGATTGGATGAAATCCTTGGATCACAATAGACTATGGGACGATTCACTTCAGTATGAGTGCAATCATGAAACAGTCTTTAAGGTCGTGATCTTAAAACATGTTCCAAGTCATAGATTCCGAACGAGACGGGGTATCGAAGGAATCGCAAAGACTTGTACAAGTATGCATGATTCACTCGGAGTGAATTTGTAGCATTTCATGAGCAAGGCATTTGATGCTAGTGCATATGAGTAGGTGGTTCGATAGGGGATCGAACGCATCAAACGACCCGAACAGAGAAACCCATTGTGGAAGCGCGTGACGCACATCGGCGATGGGATGTTTCTCAAGACTTATAATAGTGTACGATTTAGTCCTTTGACTTGAGGTGCTAGGGCGAATTCGGTGCACGTGAGTGCGTACTTTGATTTAGGAGCCGATCACTAAGCCTGATCATTGTGCAACTACTTTGGGCATGTAGGATCGTGTACGCGAATGGTTAGCACTAATATGGGATCTACCGACTCAACGTAGTGTGTTGAGAGAATTTCCTATACGTTCTTAGATAATAGATTCCGAGAAACCTATGATCATAGTTGGTGACGGATTTGGAAAGGGATTTCCAAATTTAGCAGTCACACTGGAATTATTATCCGGAATTAGAAAGTATAGTTATCGAGATAATTAGAGGTGCCGATCAATTCACACACCCTAGGTCTCGATCGGGAAATTAAGTCGATAGAAGGACCGTATGTACATGGTACTTATAAGAGGTAAGGTTCGCTGAGATCAATTCACCTGATGGGCCTCATGGGCTTGTGGCTAGACATCGACCATGAGGTGTGGGTACTCATGAATTAATAAGGAGATTAATTCTTGAGTGGTTAATTGAAGGTGTTCAATTAATCGGAGCAATTATAAGCTCATTAATTAAATCACGAAAGTCGTGGGCCCACGGCCAATTGATGGTGAACCTAGAGGGTCACACACAATACAATTGGACTGCAACAAATCATATAAGAAAAGTTTGATTTAAAGAGTTAAATCAAAACTGGATAATTAAAGTGTTAATTCTTAAAGGAGAAAATATTAATTAGAAGTAGTCTAATTAATTAATGGAGAAGGATTAATTAATTAATTGGATTAATTAATTAAATGGGCTGAATTAATTAAAAGAGTTTAATTAATTAAAAGATGATTTAGGTCCATTAGGAAACAAATAAAGGCCATAAGCAAATGGGCTTTAAGTTTCCTAGTAGGATTAGAACACATCTAGGTCAAGACTCCTTATCTATAAATAAGGAGTTGGAGACTCAAAACCTAGAACAAGACTAAGTAGTAGCCGCCCCCCTCTCTCCAAGATCTGAAAATCGCCCCCTTCCCTCTTACAGAGATGGTCGACCGAACCCTGTGAAATTGCACAGGGTTCATGCGATTTCTTCTTCTTTCTTCCTTGCTTGATAACGTTTGGATCTTAATTCTGAGCCTGTGGATCCAAAGGAGTTGCTTCAATCCAGTTGGTGTGGATACCGCTAGAGGCACAACACTTGGGGTGCTTCTCCGAACCAAAAGTCCTGCAGATCTGAAAGAAGACTGGAGAAAAACCAACACCGTTCCCGTGGTAAGGTAAAATCGCTAGACACCCTATGGATGTTTTGATTTGTGTAAAAATCCTTTTTGTATGACTAGATGTATAAAGATTCTGCTTGGGTTATTTTAAATTTTAAAATTCCGCTGCTTTTAACGTTCTGACGTTACCAAGAACCCAACACATAGTTGATAAATCTTCCCTCAGCATTAGCAGCTTTTGAAGTCATGATTTTTCTGGAAAATGGTAAATGAAAAGCAGAGAGAATTTTGCAGAAAAATATGAAGGATAGAATGCTCTATACTTAGAAAAATTTGAAGTGCGCGTAAGAGATGACTCAGCTGATCAGATCTGGATTTATAAGGGTTGGTTTGATGTCGGTTTCCGTGATTCAAGACAACCGTTAGATCAGTTACTGATAAAGTAAATCGTGTGAGCGAGATACGCGGATTTCAAAATTTATTAATTATGTCAGACTAGGCGGGAAGTTGAAACGCCACTAGTCTCTTATTTATCAAAACGTGTTTATGATAATACGTTTTTAATACAACACTGTTTATAAACTGACATAAGTAAACAGATGAGTAAAATAATACTTATCTGGCAGATGACTTGTCTGATACAATATATCACTAGTGAAAGCCAATATCTAGTGATCTTCCTTTGCTGTTTGTCAATCCAGCAAGATAAATAATCTTCAAATCTTCAAGAATTAAGAACAAATCTTCTGATTAAAACAACTTCAACTAATTGTCATTGAGGATTTCATCTTTAAAACAGGAGTACCGCTAGTCTTACACGTTCCCCCTGAATTCAAGAATTCATCAGTCAACTAGTCTGTTGAAAGTCAGTCTTCTTGAAGAGTAACACTTGTTGCTATCAGATTAGTCAGCTGATGAACCCAGTCTTCTGATAGGTTCCCCCTCAGCTTATGAATCCAATTTTAACAAGCCTAGTTCCACTCTTAGAGTAGAAAATCTTGCATCACTCAATGGTTTGGTGAAAATGTCAGCGATCTGATTATCTGTATGAACATACTCAATAATAACATTTCCTTTTTCAACATGGTCTCTGATGAAGTGATGTTTGATCTCAATATGCTTAGTCCTGGAATGACTAGGAGTATTCTGAGTAAGTGAGATTGCACTTGTATTGTCACAGTAGATAGGGATTCCACTGATCTTGAGATTGTAATCTTCTAGTTGATGCTTCAACCAAAGTATATGTGCACAACATGCTCCAGCAGCAATGTATTCAGCTTCAACAGTAGATATGGATACTGAAGTCTGTTTCTTACTCATCCATGAGATCAGACGACTGCCTAGAAATTGACAAGTACCTGTAGTACTCTTCCTATCAATCTTGCAGCCAGCAAGGTCAGAATCTGAATATCCAATAAGTTCAAATCCTGATTCCCTTGGATACCACAATCCCAATTATTGAGTGCCTTTGAGATACCTTAATATCCTTTTAGCAGCTAAGAGATGAGATTCCTTAGGATTTGATTGAAATCTCGCACAAACCCCAACAGAATACATAATATCAGGTATGCTAGTTGTTAAGTATAACAGTGACCCTATTATGCCTCTGTACTTGGTGATGTCAACTGATTTTCCATCTTCATCTTTGTCCAGACGAAGTCCAGTAGACATAGGAACACTAACAGATGAGCTAGTTTCCATACCAAATTTCTTGAACAGATCTTTAGTGTACTTTGCTTGATTAATAAAAATACCATCAGGTAGCTGTTTGACTTGTAATCCAAGAAAGTAATTTAGTTCTCCCATCATGCTAATTTCAAACTTGTTCTGCATCAGCTTAGAGAACTTTTCACATATCTGTTGGTTAGTTGAACCAAAAATAATATCGTCCACATATATTTGAACTATCAATATATGATTATCCCATTCAATAGTGAACAAAGTCTTATCTACTTTACCTTTGCGAAATCCTTTAATCAAAAGAAAATCAGATAAAGTATCATACCATGCTCTTGGAGCCTGTTTCAGTCCATAAAGAGCTTTTTTCAGACGATATACTTTGTCTACTTGTTGATAGGCTTCAAATCCAGGAGGTTGTTCAACATAAACTTCCTCTTGCAATTCTCCATTGAGAAAAGCAGACTTCACATCCATCTGATAGACAGTGAAGTTCTTGTGAGCAGCATAGGCTAAGAATAATCTGATTGCTTCATGCCTTGCAAGTGGTGCGAATGTATCATCAAAATCAATGCCTTCTTCCTGGCAGTAACCTTTGGCAACTAGTCTTGCTTTATTTCTGGTAACAATACCATCTTCATTCATTTTGTTCCTGAATACCCACTTAGTGCCAATGACTCTTTGATGAGTAGGT
Organism: Penstemon newberryi var. newberryi; assembly: GCA_030819805.1. Classification (NCBI taxonomy): domain Eukaryota; kingdom Viridiplantae; phylum Streptophyta; class Magnoliopsida; order Lamiales; family Plantaginaceae; genus Penstemon; species Penstemon newberryi. The sequence continues at coordinate 20,323,918 of JAUALY010000005.1, read as the reverse complement.
CTAGGTACCAAGTACCAAACCTCATTTATTTCAAATTAATTTAACTCTTCTTGCATTGCTTCAATCCAGTGAGAATCACTAAGAGCTTCATCAATTAATTTGGGCTCAAATTGTGAAAGAAAACTTACAAACATTGATTCATTTGCAGTTGACCTTCTTGCTCTAACTCTATCCAATGGATCACCAATCACTAGTTCAGGTGGGTGATCTATGAGCCATCTGAGATCAGGTTGCAAATCTGGATGTTGTCCTCTTGATTGATCTTGCAACATTACTGTTGGAGTCTCAGTAGTAGTCTGTTGAACAGGCTCTGGTCTGTCAGCTGTTTGCAACTCCTCTGTTAGACAATCAGTAGACTGATTTTGAACAGCACTTGAGTTACCAGCTTGGTTTAGATCAGGTAGTAAGATGGGTACATACTCTTCTTTTCTTTCCACACTCAATTTCTGAAAGTCAGAAGATATGTCTGGATTAGCACTTTGATTCTTTTCAGAAGATTGGTTTGGTTCCTCAAATACTACATGAATAGATTCTTCTACAAGTAAAGTTCATTTGTTAAAGACTCTGTAAGCTTTACTAACAGTAGAATATCCTACAAAGACAGCTTCATCAGCCTTCTCTGCAAAAGCAGTAAGGTGATTTTTCCCATTATTCAAAACATAACATTTACAACCAAAAATCCTAAGATAGTGTATGTTAGGCTTTTTGTTGTTCCACAGTTCATAAGGTGCCTTGTTTTGACTTTTGTTGATCATGCATCTGTTCTGGGTGTAGCAGGCTGTATTTGTGGCTTCTGCCCAGAATCTTTGGGGCAGTTTTACTTCAGCTATCATTGTCCTGGTAGCTTCTTTTAGAGTTCTGTTTCTCCTTTCAGCAACTCCATTTTGTTGAGGGGTTCTGGCAGCAGAGTACTCATGGTTGATTCCTCTGGAGTTACAATACTCTTCAACAATAGAGTTTGTAAATTCAGTCCCTCTATCTGATCTGATATTCAATATTCTTTTACTCTTTTCATTTTGGATCAGTTCTATCAGATTGGTAAGATGTTCCTTGGTTTCACTTTTCTTCTTCATGAAAATCACCCAAGTAAATCTTGAATAATCATCCACAACAGCTAGGCAGTATTTCTTTCCACCATTGCTGATAGGATCAATAGGGCCAACCAGATCCATATGTAGTAGCTCCAAAATTCTGGTTGCAGATTGGTGCTTCTAGCTCTTGAAAGTGGACTTCACTTGTTTACCCTTCTGACAGGCGTCACAGAGCTTATCTTTGCTCATGACTGTCTTTGGAATTCCTTCTACCAAATCATTCTTTATTAATCTTTTTATGGTCTTGAAATTCAAATGATTCATTCTTTTGTGCCAAAGCCAACTGATTTCTCTTGGAGTAGAAGCCACCAAACAAACATTAGAATTCCTGTCCACAGAATTCCAGTCGACTACATAGATATTCCCTTGTCTTCTTCCAGATAAAATAACCTTCTTTGTTCCAATTTGTTCAACGTAGCACCTATCTGATGAGAAGATAACAGAAAATCCCTTGTCACAAAATTGACTTATGCTTAGCAGATTGTACTTCAGGCCATTAACATAAGAGACGTCAGATATCTCAATGTTTCCTTTGATTAACTTTCCAACCGCAACAATCTTGCCTTCTTTGCTGTCTCCAAAAGTGACTCTTGGACCATTTACGGCAGCAGCATCAGTCAGTTCATGTATGTCTCCACACATGTGCCTTGAACATTCACTGTCCAAGTACCATTTCTTCTCTACTTTACTCCTACTCATAATCCTAACCTACAAAACAAAAGAAAATTGTTTTAGGTACCCTTTATTGAGAGGGTCCTGGTGGATTAGTATCACCTTTGACAACCCAAGATGTTGAAGTCTTAGGCTTCTTAGGCTTTTGAGTTTTAGCAGGAGCATGAGCAACTTTTTCTTCACCATAATCAGCAGACATATTATGTTGATAATCATTATGATGTGAATAATGCTTATAAGCAGGGTAGGGTGCATGATAAGAAGGATATGCATGCATTGGATGAGCAGGATATGTAGCATAATAAGGTGGATAATGAGGTGCAGCATAATAATATGAGCAAGCAGGTTGCACATAATAAGACTCATTTCCATACCAAGCATCATTATTATAATTTCTTTGCTTCTTAGGTCTGCTCTTTACTTGCTCTTTAACAGACGACTTAGTTTTACTAGTCTAATTGGTTTTACTCTTATTAGCAGACTTCTTAGGACTACTCTGATGTTTGGTTTTACCAGTTTGTTTTTCATTTTCAGGCTTTTTACCCTTTTTAGCCTTAGGAGATTTCTTCTCCTTTATCTTTATCTCAAGTGAAGTAGATTTAGCAGTCTGAACATATAAAATAACATTACTATTATCAGCAGATATAAACTTTTCAGTCTTGTTCAGTTCTAAATTCACTTTTACTAAAGGTGTTCTCTGTTCATTAGGTGTATCTACTGATGCAACAGACGACTTATCATGACTAGATATTATCTTTTCAAGTTCCATGATTTTTCCTTTGTAAACTTCACATTCTGCTTTCAGAGATTCATACTCATGCGAAAGCTTTTTATACTTAGCTGATTCTTGTTGTTTTTCATCATTAATTTTCAGTTCAGTATTTTGCTTTTTCAACACAATCATCTCTTCCTTAAGCTTTGCAAACTCATTAACAACATTTTTGTTGATTTTCATCATTTGCTCAAATGAACTAAATAGCTCATCTTCATTTTCAGTGAGAGTTACCTAATTATCAGCTTTAGGATATGGGCAGTCCTTAATGAAATGTCCTAATTTCCTGCAGTTATAGCACATTATTTTGGATTTAAAATCATCCTTACTATTATATGAAGTAGAGGTAGGGTTAGAAGTAGAAGCATTGTTATATTTGTTCTTCATTTTTCTTTAATAGAACTTTTTGAACCCATTTAATAACAAAGCAACGTCACCAGCAGTGTACTCCTTTCTATTGAGCAGTGTGGTCTCATCAGATGAGTCCACTTCTCTTATCTTCCCGGCTGAACTTCTTGATCTTTCTGCAGCAACCAGGGCAGCAGTGGGACTAGAAGTTGATGTCTCTTCTATACCCATTCTTGGCATTTTATACTCATACGCCTTGAGTACAGAAAACAGCTCTGTCAGAGAGATCTTCCCCAGATCCCTTGATTCTTCCATTGCTGTGATCTTCATGTTGAGCTTGGGTGGTAGCGCCTTTAAAACTTTAACGGTGATCTCTTTATCAGTGAACACCTTTCCCAACTTTAACACATTGTTCAACACCTTTGTGAACCTTGAATCCATCTGGTCAATGGTTTCTCCAGATTTCATCTTGAAGTATTCTAACTTCTCCAGGGCTATGCTCAGATTGTGTTCTTTAATGGAGTCATTCCCTTCACTCATATCACGGACCTTATCCCACATCTCCTTAGATGTCTTGCAGTGTTTGACCTAGTCAAATCTATCGTTGTCGAGGGCTTTGGTCATGATGAAGATTCCAACCTTATCAAGATTTTTCAGTTTTATCTCCTCAACTGTCATCTCTTACGGTTCCTTGTCAACAACCGTATCATGGCCATCAACTTTGACCGTTTTGGTGATTCTTATAGGACCTTGGGTTATGCACCTGTACATATTATCATTATAAGCAGCAAGAAAAATTTCCATGCGTATTTTCCAGTCCTCAAAGCTCATTCCGCCAATGTGGGGTACATGGATGATACAGTCCATTTTTCAAAAAATTTCTTTTCAAAAAGATGCTCTTTTGAAAACCTTTGAAAAACACTATAGGATCAAGCTCGTTGATCAGGCAAATTATTCAAATGAACCACCTGCTCTGATACCACTTGTTGGTCCCAAGTGGTCAGATGAGATCTAGAGAGGGGGGGGGGGGGGGGGGTGAATAGACCTCTTAAAAATTTTACCTTTAAAATTCTCTAACTTTTTCTGTCAGCAGACTAAGCTGATCAAGATTCGTAAGTAGAATAAGCTGATCTAGCACAAAGCTTTGAACAGCAGAGTTGACCACTCTTCGGATTTTACTTAGCTGATTTTGAGAAAATCAGAATTTTAAAATAACTTACTTGCAGCGGATTTATCAAGTGTTTTTCACAAGTAGTTTTCTTTAACTTAGAAAAGTTTTATCCCCAATTTTTGCAAACTTCTCTTAAAATCTTTTCAACAGTTAATCTTTTATGGTGTTTGAAAGCTTTTGAAATTTATGCAAGTAAAATGCAATAAACAAACACACAGAATTTTTATAGTGGTTATATGGATAAAAATCCTTTAGTCCACTCTTCCAAGTCACTTAGATCTTGGGTTATACTATAAACACACAGTTTACAATATACTCTGCTTGTGCCAAACAACAAATGAACTGGCCACAAGTTCGTTACAGGAAATCACAAAGAAGTCCTATACTACAAAGCTTTATCACTCACAAAGATGGATAACAACTTCTCACAACACGTTTCTCACAAAATCACTCAGATTTTTATGTATATTCTTTTATCTCTGTTTTCTGCTTTCGTCAACAAATGACTAGGCTGATGAGTGTTCTATTCTTGAGTTTGAGACTTAGAAGAATTCTGCTTCAAAAATTTGCTCTCAGTTGTGTTGTCTCATCTTCTCTAACTCTTGAACTTGAACTATTTATACTTGAGATTTGAAAATCTGCCTGTTGAGAGATCGACAGGTGTCCAAATCCTCGAGTACTGGTCCTAGTTTCAGAAACGGCTACCTGCGACTGAACACTGTACACTCTGATGTACTTTCTGTCAGTTCACATTAAATGCACTCTGTTGATCCGAGGTTTTTCTTCAATCATTTGTCTTTAATACCCTTCCCAGACAGCATTTATTACTTCAGGTGCATTTATTACCGTTGCAATAACTTCTGATCACTTCCACTCTGCTGATCGAATCCACTCGTCTGATGAACACTCGGCTGATCCCAAACTGAACTCATCTGATTTGAGTCTGCTGAAAATCCACCAGTCTGATTACATTCTTCAGCAAAAGATCAATAGTCTTCTGGACCATAAGATTTGACCCTTCTGATTTGGCTTCTTCCTTGGTCAAAAATCTTCTAAGGGATTGACTAAGTTCCATTACTTAGCTGGTGATGATGTTTTGGAAATCATCAAAACCTCCCTTCATTTCGAAGTCTTTATCTTCATCTTCATCCAACAGAAAACCTCTGAATGCCCATATAAATTCAACACATTTATGAAGCTATTTCTGTGTTCGCCAGGATCAATAGTCCCATTGTATCTGGGTAACCTTGTGGAGACGGTCTCAGAATTTCGAGCCTCTCTAATTTCCTGGCAAAAAGGCGAACATCGCATGATGTTGGTACTTAACTCTCTGTCTCGAACACCTTTGAGAATAACAGCCTCGTTCTCCTTTGCTTCGGTTCGCCGGGCCCTCACATCTGCAGGTCTGGTTTCCTTTATTAATATCTCCTTGTTCAACTCCTTAACAACTCTCTCTTGTATCATCTTCTCCAAATCTGCTTCGGTCACTTTACGATAAACCGGCTTCTTAAGTTTATCAACAACTTCGGGCTGGCTTTCTCCGACCACAGAATCTTCTAGCTCATGAACATTTCTTGATGGTTGCCCTGAGCGGATTATAGTTCTTGTTCGAGCTGCTCTGGGAGGATTAACTGGTGGAGCACCTATAATAGATCGACGGATACTCCTTTCCCTCTGCAGGTTTGAAACGGGAGCTTGATGTCCTGATCGAGCCGCGGGTTGGTCAACCGGGGGCTATTGGCCGGGTAATGTTTATCGATCTGCTCTTTCTATATTCATAAATTCTCTACACATAGTGCCAATAATAGATAGCAAATCAGCCACTGTCTTATGGATAGGTAAGTCATTATACGTTGACAGAGCGCTGGGCTACTACGGCGTGAGAAGGCTCGCCGCGATTGTACGTGTATCTTCTAGTCGTAGGCATTTTTTCGATCTAATACTCAAATAGGCCCCACGGTGGGCGCCAATTGATTATGCAGTTTTTCGTACGAGATCAAATAGGAAAGTAAAGCAAATACAGTTATGAGTTCGAGAATATAAGTATGTATATTAATATTCCGATCTGATTACAAATTACAAAGGTCTATTTGAGCATTACTGGATGCCGTACAATCAGTTAATAAGTACAAAAAGCGAGCTAGTCTAAGTCCAAAAGGAATCCTATCTGAATGTCCCAGATGGGTGCACCTGGGGAAGCGTGCCTGATGTCATAAATGTGCTTGGTATTTATAGGAACAATGGTGAGCTAGGTAGACCCTCCGCATGAGAACACGTCTCGGCCCGTAGACCAGGCCCATGGGTCGGCCCAATAGTGAACCCGAGGAGAGGGGTAGATCGGAAATAGGGTCATGCGCTGTCAAACCGGCTTGATCGGAAACTATGTTCTCCAGGTCGGAAAACACGCCTTCTTGGTCGGAAACAGATCAATCTCGAGCAGGGTAATTAATTGGGCAAGGTTTTAATTAAAGAGTTGAAACTAAATGAGTGATTGAATTAAAGAGTTAATTAAATTAATTAAAAGATAATAGTCCACAACTTTGACACACTAGACTTGGACATATCTCCAAGAGTAGGATCCAAAAGTTGGTCTCTACTAAGGCTCATGAAATACAAACTTGGATGAACTTCCAACTTACGAATCATGTCTCAAAGAAAAGATGACCAAATCTCATTTTACAGGGAAACCAGAGCGTACCAAACAAACAATGGATTTGATCCATGCTGACGTTTGTGGACCACTGCGTGTCAGTGTAAGAGGAGGCTTCTCATACTTCATAACATTCACGGACGAATTTTTTGGGTATGTGTACTTTATGAAGTACAAATTCGAAACTTTTGAAAAGTTCAAGAAGTTTCGAATGGAAGTAGAGAACCAATTGGGACATAGTATTAAAGCACTTCGATCAGATCGAGGTGGAGAATACTTAAGCCAAGAATTTCTCGATTATCTTAAAGAGAATGGGATTCTCTCACAAGAACTCCTCCTAGGACACCTCACCTCAATGGAGTGTCTGAAAGAAGGAATCGAACTATGTTGGACATGGTTCGTTCCATGATGAGTTTCGCTGAACTTTCTTTTTCATTTTGGGGATTAGCCATCCTAACTGCTTTGAAGATACTAAACTTGATGAGGGATATTTCCGACCTTCAAAGGCAATGGATTCCAATCTCAAGACTCTGTATTGTCCGCGGACCTGTTTCTGAACATGAAACATTCGAGCTCAAGTTGGGCCTGGCACACGGCCTGGGCTATGGGCCGAGACATATTCTAGTGTGGAAGGATCACCTAGCCCCACCATACACCTATATATACCAAGTACATTTCATGACAGATTATAAGAAGGATCACCTAGCCCCACCATACACGCACTTCAAGGCATACAACTCGGACTAGATGATAGGTTTTTTTGTATTCATCTTGTAATGTACGGCATCCTGTAATACCCGAACAGACCCTATAAATCATTAATATAAAGATTGGAATACCATTATTTAGTTACCACTCGCACTTACTTTAAACTATTCTTTTTTATGAGCAGAATCAATTGGCGCCCATCGTGGGGCCTGCTCGGGTATTAGATCGAAATATTCCAGCTACACGAAGAAATACTTATAATCAGACAATCAAGGGGAGGGACAACCTTCTGTTAATTTGGGTCTGAACAATGATCAATCCCAGACAGGAAATCAATCAGAGCTCCCTCCCGACGATCAACACATTCACACAATTGTTGCTGATTTGAGATCAATTATCGAAACAATGGGTAAGGAATTTTTTAACACAGAGAAGGGAAATAAAGAACCTTGGGTGGACCCTCGGGTCGATGAGGAACTAATTATGCTGTGTTTCGTTCGTATCAAATAAGGAAAGTCGAGCAAAACGATAAGTGTATAGAGTGCGTAAATCTTATATATCACTATCAAATATCGAGTTCAGATTACAAAACGGGTCTACTCGAGCATTACAGGATGTCGTACAACTAGGAAAGTAAATCCAAGGAATAAACAAGCTGGTTCCTAACCCGAACAGTAAGTCCGAGCTTAGGGCCTTTCTTGGAAGTTGTGCCGTCCCTTGATGTCATAAATGCGCCGCGTATTTATAGGAACAGTAATGAGCTAGCTGGACCGTCCGTAGGAGAATACCTCTCGGCCAGCTGTACAAAGCTGTAGGTCGGCCCCACAGTAATCCCGAGGCGGTGAGCAGATCGGAGAGTAGATCCCGTACTATCAATCTGACTTGATCGGAAAACTAGATTCTTCTGGTCGAGAATACCATTCCTGGTCGGGAAGAGGTCGATCTCGAGCATAGGTACTTCCTAAAACGGCGTATGCGAAATACCCCTCATCAATACTCCCCCACTTCTCGAGCGTAAGTGAAGCTGAAGCTCGGAGAAGTAAACAGCATCGTACCACAAGATTTGTTATGCCTCATTAAAAACCTTACTCGGAAAAACCCAGTGGGATAAAAACCGAGCGAAGGGAAAAGAGCGCATATTTCTCTGGCGAATCCCAGGAAGATTGAGATGCTTCGAACAACAGAAGGATGATGATCTTCGATCAGATAGTTTTACCTCGATGATTTAATATGGCATTATGACATCTGAAGTTCGGAGAAGTAAGCAATAGAGAACAGGTCTCGAACGGTCTTGCATCGGATATACCTCATTAAAAACCTCACTTGGAAAAACCCAGGGGGACAAAAACCGAGCGAAGGGAAAAAGAGTGCATATCCTCGGAAGACAACGTAGTTTAATCTTATCTTTCTGACTCGAAATATCTATTTCTGAGACTTGGAGGACCATAGGTGCTATTAGCGGAAAAATGACCCTCAATTTTACTAAGCGGGAGCTTAACCGTCGCAGTTACTCGGGGTTGAATTTGCAATTTACCCTTTTAACCTTTATATATATACGTTTACTTGGAAAAAAGAGTACATCTTTACAATTCATAGCGGATCGGAGCATTTAGATCGATAAACAGTATTTCTTCTTTTTCGAGCATTCCAATAAATACCTTCTAATCATGTCTACTTCCCAGAATCCCGACGTCCAAACCAATATTCCTTCGCGATCAGATTCCGGCCTAGGATCCACAGGCGAACTCATCAATGACTACAAAACCACTGAAAATTCTTCCGAAGAGACGAATAGAATCGTCAACCAAATAGAGTATGCCATGGGGTCAAACGCTGGAGAGGGGACATCCGGTCGACAGGATTCCGAGCACGGTGGTGATGCGGAACAAAATGCCGAGGCCGACAGCGAGGAGGGTGGAGATGGAGAAAAAGCTGACTCCGACAATGAGAATAGCTTGACTGTACCGTTTGACAAGCATGAGATAATGAGATATCAAATCGGAGGCGGGTGCAGTGTGAGAATCCTCGACCTAGCCGGTGTCACGAAAAAGTCCAAAGCCACAGGTCGAGCTCAAAAGACTGAGAAACGGGTCAATGAAATCTCCGGTGCGTATGATCCAAAAGAGGATGAGGCAAACCTCAAAGCTGCGATAGGTAAATTCCTTCCCGAAGGCTACTCGCTAGTGATTCCGACCTCCTCTCAAAGAGTGAACAAGCCCCCAGCAGGATGTCAAGCTTTTTATGCTAAGCAATTTGACTATGGGTTGCGCATTCCTTTTGCCCCATTACTTGAGCAGGTTTTAGATGCATTCTCCCTGGCTCCCGCACAGATCATTCCCAACTCGATTGGGTATTTGATAGCTTTCAGCGTTTTGATGAAGGCCAAGGACAAGGCTGCTAATTTCCCGCGCTTTTGGCAATTCTTCAAGATCAGTACTTCCTCCGCCTCGAACGATGGGTTCGTGTATTTCTCCCAGCGTTCGAATCATTCGGTCTTATCGACCATAACTTCTAGCAATTCTCTCAACTGGAAGAAACAGTTCTTCTTTATCAGAGGACCTGAAGTACCGGCTTCCGAGGGGAGCTCGGAGATGGTTCCACACAAATGGCCAGGTGAGCAAGACTGGGTGTACGGAAAGCGAGAACTGTTAGGTCAGCTTCAGAAGGTCATTCAAGACGATGTCGTCAGAGAGATGCGCTCCGACCCGTATCAGTCGGCCTTCCTGGTCCTAGAGCCCGTTCTTCGGAAAGCTGGGCTCAGCCAAGCTACCTATCGACTAGCAGATGCTGATGACCCTCGAACGTTGAGTAAGGATAATAGCCTTTCTCGAGTGACCGTAATAGTAAGCTATTCAGAGAATTTTATTACTTATCATTTTTATTTCTTCAGGTACGATGGTGGAGCAATACCGAGCTTCCATAGTCGGTAAGACTGTGGCATCTACCTCGAGAAAGACGCCCGGTCAGCCGAGAAGACAAGTTAGACCAGAGCCTAAAACTGTCGTCCCTCCTCAGGGAAGCTCGGCTCAAACTGACCAGATCGGAAATGAAGGGGAGCCCGAGGAAGCTGAGCCGATCCGAATGGTACCTCCTCCGAACCAAGCTGGTCCTTCTTCTTCTTCTGGCTTAGGATACAGCATGTTTACCATGAAGAAGCTCAAAGGGACAGAGATCTACAATCGGCGAGCTCGGGAAGATCTCGAGGGACCCCCCGAGGCTAAAAGGAGGACCGGATTGTGGGGTCGACACCGAACACCCCTTTCTTCCCGTTCTGGTCGAAGTAGGCCTGATATGGTGGACTTCATCGAAGATCAACTTAGAGGTTCCCGAGCAGCGGGTTATCCCGAGAGGGGATCAATTCGAAGTGATCGCACCCCAAACGGCGAGAACGAGCACGACAAGGCGATCAAGATTTTCATGGCGGGGAGATTTGCCGAGGACCAGGAGGAGCTTCTTGGCCATTGCGACCTTGACGTATTAGGCCAATTCTCCAAAGCATATCACACGGTAAATCCCTTTACATCTGTTGTACCTGTTTAAGTCTTGGAACAAAATACTAACCACCCTGTTCTTGCTGATCGGGGACTGCTTTCTTACTGAGGTGAATCGTGTCTCAATGTTAGAAGAGGAGTCCGATCGGGTCCATATCGCTTATACGGACTTACTCAAGGAAGAATCCCAACTTCGCAATCAATTTACCTCCGTCCAAAAATAATTGGAGTCCATGAAAGCCAGTATACCCCGGCCGTCGAGGAAGACTTGGTGAAGGTCGTGGAAGAGAAGAGCTTGCTCGAGGAGAAGGTTAAGAAACTTGAAGAGGAGCTCGCGCAAACTAAGGCTGATTCCGAGTTATCTTATCAGCGTGGCAAAGAAGACTCTCGCCTAAGCTCGATAAGAGAATTTTTGGAGTCTCCCGCGCTGGATGCTATAGCTCGTAAAAGGGTCGATCAAGTCCTCCAGACTACCTTCTATAAAGACGTTCGACAACTTGTCTCCGCGAAAGTCATTCCCAATAAGATAGATGAGTACTTGAAACACATGGACATTTTCAAGAATATGAACGGAGAAGATTATCAAGTCTCATCCTCGAGCTCCGCCAACTGGGAAAAACATGAGTTCGCTTCGTTTGTGGAAGAGTTCGGAGTTCCAATGCCCAATCCTGACTTGATGGACTTGGATACGTCCAGCGCGAGCTCGAGTTCAGATAGCTCAGATAGTTCAGATAGCTCTGATGACAGTTCCGGAGAGGAAGATCAAGATCCTTCTGACGATGGGGACGATCGAGAAGCTTCTGGAGATAATAACGTCGATGTCGAGGGTGGCTCCGAGAGTGAAGGAAAAGAGGAGCAGTCAAACCCTTAGATTTCTTGTAATAGATTGTAGGACACTTTATTATATGCACTGTAATTATTTCGATCATCTATAAAATCTGCTTTTTCTGTTTAAGTTCTCTGAGTCCGCTCATCAGTAATTTATTATACTGCTCAACTAGACAAAAGTCTTTGTGAGCCATAAGATTCATAAAAGAACGTCGATATCGAGCATTTTCGTGCATGTGAATCACTTACTAGGCACGGTATCAAAACAATCGACCTTTTTAATAGGGCACGAAAAAACTTGAAATTCGCGACTGTTGGATTCTCAAAAAGGCAACGTTCCTTTTTTCTTATAAATAGAAGGCAGTTTAAGATTTGTATCACTGAAATTATAATTCTCTCTTCGTCGGAGCTAATTGATCGATAAAATAAGTCGAGCTCTCTTCTCCACTAGAAACATACAGATCATGGAAGGCCTGGTGAACTCCAAGATCGACCCGAGGTTGTTGCTCAAAGTCAAGAAAGAGAAATCTTCCAAGTCGAGAGTCAAAGAACCTAAGTCCTCCTCGGAAGCAGGAAAGACTTCTAAGAACGACCGAGGCAAGCACAAGGTCGATTCTCCTTCGAAGGCGGTCATTGAATCAACTGGTGACCTTGGCAAAACTGCGGCCAAGCAATTATCTGGCTCCGAGAAAGGGCCGGTCATACCAATTCCGGACTCCCTCTCTCAGACGAAAAATAGCTCCGAGGGGAACAAGAAGGTCGAGAGCCCTAATAAGCAAATCACATCTGGTGACTCTGAGCCTGCTCCCTATAAAAGACCGCGTGTGGACGATCTGATTCCGACCTCGGCCTTGATCCAAATGGCTGGGGATACTAAGATATTGGCTGATAGTGTTCTGGCCATGGAGGCTAATAAGGGTGTTGCGGTTGAGCCTCCCAATAAGAAGGTCAAAATAAATGACCCTCCCGTCGATCAGAAGAAAACTCCATCGTCGGGCGGGAACCCAGAACCCCAAAACTCTGTCCCCAATGTTGCTCGGACGCTTAGCGCCTTTTTTGAAGAGGTGAAAAGTAAGGCCATGGCCGAACCAGAAGGGAAAAATTCGAATAAAATGGTGCAATCGAGCACAGATCTGCTTTTTCAAGTGAGTGTCCTCTCACTCTCTCCTTTTTTTTTTTTTTTTTTACTAACACAACAACTTTTGTCCATTTAAGGTCGGACAACAGTTATTTAGCCTCGGGCTACAAGTCGAGCAAGAAGCCGAACAGCGTGCTAAGGTTATCCTCGAGCTGGAGGAAAAGAAGGTTGCATTATCAAGGTCCCTTGAAGAAGCTAGAGCTATCGAGCTGAAATTGGCTTCCGAGACAGAGAAAGCTGTGAAGCAGAAAGAGAGCCAGGTTCACGAGGAGTTGAGCAAGGAGCTGGATAGGCTGAAGTCGCTCGTCGAGCAGGAGAAGAAAAACGCCGAGCAGCGGGAGCAAGAGGCCTATCAAAAAGGTTATGATGCCGGGTATGAGGCCCGCAACGTTGAAGTCCGCAAGCTTCTGTTCGAGAAAAGTGTCTAGAGATTTCTTCATTTGCTCAACTAAATGTTGTACTTTTAAACTTCTTCCTTTTGTACTTGTTTTCCCCGTTGGAATAATAAACTTTTTCTTCCTTCTAATCGATGGTATTTTGTGTCTGGTGAATTGATTTACTGTATAAACAATTTATACTCGAGTTAAGAGTAATCAATCGAGTTGCATTCTTACTGTTGGAACGATTTATACTCGAGTTAAGAGTGATCATTCAAGCTGCATTCACTGTCAAAACAATTTATACTCGAGTTAAGAGTGATCGTTCAAATTGTACTTTTTTGTAAAAACAATTTATACTCGAGTTAAGAGTGTTCATTCAAGCTGCATTCACTGTCAAAACAATTTATACTCGAGTTAAAAGTGATCGTTCAAATTGTACTTTTTTGTAAAAACAATTTATACTCGAGTTAAGAGTGTTCATTCATGTTGCATTCTCAATGCATAAACAATTTATACTCGAGTTAAGAGTGATCGACATTCCGAGCACAAAGAAAAAAGGGAAAGTTTCTGCACTGCATATTTGACCGAGTCATAGTATTCCCCTTTTTTTCAGCTAAGTTTCAAAGAAAGTCTGTCCAAACAGTACCTTAATCTCGGGAAGTGGAACGGTCACCCGTGATAAATGCCTTAATCTGAGCCGTTGGTTTCGTTGAATACAGACCGTCGATCAAATCTTCCTTTTAGTATAAATATGGCATTCACTCAGTTGAAAATCTTTACCTTCCGCTGTCAAAAATGTTTTATCCGAGGACGAAGCTCGGATCCTTCCTTCTTCCCGTTCAAGCCTTTGAAATTTGGCTTCGAACGTACATTCGATCTTTCGTACAAGACATAAACTTCTTTGGTATGGGTGGAATCGGAAAAAAGGAGCACCTCCTCTATCTGGGGGTCTCTGATCCCCGAAAGCGGGATCTCCCCTCGAGATGCGATTGTTCGATTAACACTTGCTCGAGTACTTTGCGCAGGGTTAGCATTACGGATCTCGAGGGGTATACCCGAGGGTGGAAAGCTGGTCAGAAAATTAAAAGGAAGTTTGACCTCGAGTCACCAATTTCTTTCTTTCTTCTTTGAAGATCGGTAATTTTGGGTCGAGCTTCCCGACCATGAAATGATAACTGGCCGGCTTAGGTTGCAATTACGGATCTTAAAATGAGGAATTGCAACCTTAGATGCCAACACGGGGAAGTGTTCGGGCTCAGCTGCTGGTAGCAAGAATGCTGGGAAAAGTATGGAGATAATCAGAAAACCCAGATATCATTAGACGATAAACATAGGCAGCTCGATCGCTTTACAAGTCGAGGGGACAACTGATTTGTCGAACAGATTGTGGTGCACTCATCGGACGTTCACCAATATTCCTGGTCAACAACACTGAAGGATGCTCGAGGACCATAGAATAGTGTACAGTAGTCGTATTAGGACTTTGTAATCATACTAACTTTGTAATCTGTTCGATGGATGTTAATAAAGTTGTAACCTTTGCGTCCCCTTGATCTTTGTATCTTGCTCGAAAATAATAATAAGAACCTTTCGTTTCAAATCAAATAGTTGCAACTTTTCTTTCTATCGTCTTAATATTAGTAATCTGCTCATAAAAACCAACTCGACGACGAATTAATGATCCGAAGAAACTTAAATATTTGGATGATAAGGTTGATCGATAAACTGTCCTCGGAAAGATTATCTGATAATCGTCCAAATGAATAATATCTGAAAACTGAGAAGTTCCTCTGCAGTATAACTGCATTTATTAAATAATAATCCCAACTTAAGAAACAATACTCCCAACTTAAGGAATTTCCAAGTGGTAAGAAATTCTTGAAGAGTGTTCGGGTTTCGAGCAGAACCGCTTCATCATAGCATTTTGAGCATCAGTTGGAGTTAATCAAAATTGAACTGTTTGCTTACGTAATCGACCGTTATTAAGTGAGCTGGATAGTCGCGTAAAATTTCTATCGAGGAAGGGTGAAAATTTTTGCTTTCACCCTCGGCCGATTTTCTTTTTTGAACATGATTTATCGAGGGAGGGTCATAGCAAAAGCTTTCACCCTCGGCCGATTTTCTTTTTTGAACATGTTTTATCGAGGGAGGGTCATAGCAAAAGCTTTCACCCTCGGCCGATTCTCATTTTTTTGAACATGATTTATCGAGGGAGGGTCATAGCAAAAGCTTTCACCCTCGGCCGATTTTCTTTTTTGAACATGATTTATCGAGGGAGGGTCATAGCAAAAGCTTTCACCCTCGGCCGATTCTCATTTTTTTGAACATGATTTATCGAGGGAGGGTCATAGCAAAAGCTTTCACCCTCGGCCGATTCTCATTTTTTTGAACATGATTTATCGAGGGAGGGTCATAGCAAAAACTTTCACCCTCGGCCGATTTTCTTTTTTGAACATGATTTATCGAGGGAGGGTCATAGCAAAAGCTTTCACCCTCGGCCGATTTTCTTTTTTGAACATATGTTATCGAGGGAGGGTCATAGCAAAAGCTTTCACCCTCGGCCGATAATATTAGTCTTTCTTTGTTATGGTACTCGGAATATAGTTTGAACTTAAATAGAGGAATTCATTGAACTTCCATACAAGTTTTAGGGAAAGTAAAATTTACATCTAGAACTGACAATTAATGTATAACATCATATTCACGAGCCTTTGATAAGTTGCTCCTGCATTCTTTAGCCCGAACGGCATTACAATGAAGCAGTACACTCCTCGTTCGGTAATAAAGGCTGTTTTATCCTGATCTCTCTCATTCATAAATATTTGATAAAACCCTTGGAAAGCATCCATCATACTAAAGAAAATGAATCCCGCAGTCGAGTCGACCAGCACATCGATCCGTGGTAAAGGATAGGGGTCCCTTGGACACAATTTGTTCAGGTCGGTAAAATCATTACACATTCTCCATTTGTTGTCGACCTTCTCTCCCTTCGACACCAACACTACATTGCAAAGCCACTCAGTGAATGTTATTTCCCGAATCTGTTTTGCGGCCAATAATCTATCCACCTCAGCATTGATGATTTTGTCTTTTTCTCGACCGTGATTCCTCTTCTTTTGTCTAACTGGCTTTGCTTTAGGATCGATATTTAAAGAGTGAGTGATCACCCTTGGGTCGATTCCGACGATATCATCCGAACTCCAAGCAAAGACATCGGCGTTGTTTCTAAGGAATTCGATCAGCATGGTCTCCATCCCTTTACTTTTTTATGATTTGGGGGTTGTACGCTCATATCGATCTCTTTTCCTTTTTTACTCTGCAACTTTTCACAATCTGGCAAAGGGAGGTCGGAAACAGAGAATACCTTTTCGTCTTCTAATTTCCTCTTTGAGGGCAATAATGGCTCGAAGTGCTTCTTCATGTTTAGGGACGTGTTGTAACATTCCCATGCCATGCATTGGTCGTTCCTCATTTCTCCGACCCCTGCCAAAGTGGGAAACTTGACCATCTGGTGGTAAATTGACACGACCGCTTTGAATACATTTAAAGCCGGTCTTCCCAAAATTGCATTATAAGCGAACGGGGTACTCACGACCAAGAACTTAACCATCTTCGTAACATCTTTAGGTTTCTTACCCATAGTAGTACTCAAGAGTATGGTTCCGAGAGGAACAATTTCCGATCCACCGAACCCAATGAGCGGGGTGGATACCCGTTCCAGTCGCGGGTGTTGTAGATTCCTTCTGTCGAGCGCCTCAGAAGAGATTATGTTTGCCGAACTGCCATTATCGATTAACACCCTCCTAACCTCGAAGTTAGCAATTCTCAGGGTCAAGACCATCGAAAAATCGGGGTCATCTTCATTAGTATCCCAGGTCACATCACTAGGTCTGTCAGCCTCGGAAAACCTAATGACTTGATTTATCGAGGGCGCTGGTCTTAAGGACATGACCTCTTTCCTGGTCGAGACACCAGTCTTTATCGACCTAGCAGTCCTTTTCCTCGCATTCCTGATATCTCCCCCAGCTGGCCCACCAGATATCATATTTATCACCCGATTCGTCTGGTCCTCTGCTTGTTGATGACCCTCACGGTGCTGTTCGGAGGACCTCCTAGGACTTCTGGATCGATAACGGCTGTTATGGTTCTCCTTTCTGACATATTCCTTCAACTTTCCCTGAGCAATCAGTTTCTCGATCTCTTGTTTTAACTGAAAACAATCCTCGGTGCTATGCCCCCGAGCCCTGTGGTATCTGCAATACTTATCGTGATTCATGGTCCCTGGCCTAGGTTGAGTGATGCTCCAGGGACCAAATTTCTCTCCTCGAGCACCGTTAGAATCTCGTCCCTCGAGGTATTCAATCTGGTAAAGCTGCTTTTTTCATGCTCCGTCCTCGGAGCCCTCTCTGGAGATGCAGGTCGACCGTAGACATTAGATCTGTGGGTCGGAGCCTGAGGTTTATAGACCTTAAGTCTCTGCCAAACCGAGCCTCTTTGCTGCGCGTTTGACCCTCCGTAGTCGCTTGGCTTCGGGATAGGGGCCCGATCAGGTTTCTTCACGATCGGGGGCCTAGGATTCTGTGCATTCTTTAACTTATTCATTTCCTCCTGGATCATGTATTTCTCAGCTATTTCCATAATTCGCTCGAAAGACTTTGGTTGCTTTCGGCAGAGAGCATTCCCGAACTGGCTATTACAGGTCAGCTCGAACATCAATGATGACAGAAACTCAATCTGTGGGGTATCAACTTTCAGAAGTTCAATACTAAATCTAGCCAGCCACTGCCTCAGTGTTTCTCCTTCCATTTGCTTCACCGTTCCCAAATGATTAGCAGGTAACCTTTGTTTCCTTTGGCTGGCAAACTGGTGTTTTAATTTATCGCACAACTCGTCAAAAGAGAAGATCGAGTTCGGAGGCAATTTTCCGAACCAATCCAAAGCAATTCCCTTGAACGTGGTGACCATGATTTTGCAGCAAAAATCCTCCGAATGTCCATATAAATTCAACACATTTATGAAACTGTTTATATGCTCCCCGGGGTCAGAGGTTCCATTATATCTTGGCAATCTGGTAGGGACTGTCTCTGTTCCTCGAGCCTCCTTAATTTCTTGACAGAAAGGCGAGCATCGCATAATATTTGTACTTAATTCCCTATTTCGCCCTTCAGGGAAAACGGCCCCATCCTCTTTGGCCTCAACTCCTCGAGCCCTGACATCTGCGGGTCGGGTTTCCTTTACTAACATCTCCTTCTCTAACTCCTTAGCAACCCTTTCTTGCACAATCTTTTCCAAGTCAGCCTCAGTCACCTTTCTGTAGGCTGGCTTTCTAGACCTCTCCACAGCTTTGGGTTGACTTTCCCCGACCACTGAATCCTCTAAGTTTTGTACGTTCCTAGAAGGTTGCCCAGATCGGACAACGGTTCTAGCTTGTGGTGGGTTGGGTCGAACATCAGATGGTTCGCCCAAAGCAGATCGACGAATACTTCATTCCCTTGGCCTGTTGGAAATTGGACCCCGAGCAGTAGGTTGATCGACCGGGGGCTGCTGGCCTGGCAGAGTTTCACGATCTGCTCTCTCCGTGTTCAAGAATTCTCTACACATAGTTCCGATAATGGAACGCAAATCGGCCACTGTCGTATGAATAGGCATATCATTCGGCGGGTCGAGCGACGGCACCTCAGATTGGTGGGCCGCTCGGGATTGGTTACTTGGTTCATTGTTTACTGAGCGCTGCGCTCCAACGGCTTGCGAGGGCTCGCCACGATTGTATGTAAATCTCCTAGTAGTAGGCATTTTTCGATCTAACACCCGAACAGGCCCCACGGTGGGCGCCAATTGATTATGCTGTGTTTCGTTCGTACCAAATAAGGAAAGTCGAGCAAAACGATAAGTGTATAGAGTGCGTAAATCTTATATATCACTATCAAATATCGAGTTCAGATTACAAAACGGGTCTACTCGAGCATTACAGGATGTCGTACAACTAGGAAAGTAAATACAAGGAATAAACAAGCTGGTTCCTAACCCGAACAGTAAGTCCGAGCTTAGGGCCTTTCTTGGAAGTTGTGCCGTCCCTTGATGTCATAAATGCGCCGCGTATTTATAGGAACAGTAATGAGCTAGCTGGACCGTCCGTAGGAGAATACCTCTCGGCCAGTTGTACAAAGCTGTAGGTCGGCCCCACAGTAATCCCGAGGCGGTGAGCAGATCGGAGAGTAGATCCCGTACTATCAATCTGACTTGATCGAAAAACTAGATTCTTCTGGTCGAGAATACCATTCCTGGTCGGGAAGAGGTCGATCTCGAGCATAGGTACTGCCTCGAGTGAGAAGAGAGATGGAAGTGTTAGGAGGTATACCGTTAGAGGAGCCCCTCGTAGCCTAAACCCAGCTCTAGCAAGAACTTTTGTTTGTTCTGAGCATAATAAGGGCACTGATGACGCTTCAATATTAGTGAAAGCTGTCCAGAAGCTCGAGAAAAAGCAAAACAACCAACCGTCCGCAGGGTTTCAGAAGCGGAGCTCGAAAAAATAATCGATGTGAGGGTTGCAAAACATCTCGCGGGCGACAATCGATCTAAAAACTTTCAAGATCGAGGAAAGGAGCGAGGGGATGTGGAGGTAATCGATGATAGAAGGAACTTGCTCCCGCTAACGGTTCGAGAAAAGGAAATCGGGAACAGTATAATGAGATGTTCTGCCATTTGTCGAGAAATTCGGGAAGCCAGAGGATTGGTAAAAGTGCCCACTCGTCTACCTTGCTACAATGGAACGACTGATCCTAAACACATTAATAGTTTTATCAATGTGTTGAATATATACGGCCATTCGGAAGATTTTTGTTGCAAAATCATGGTGACTACCTTCGACGGCATCGCTGTGGATTGGTTAGGAAATCTCACGCCAAATTCGATCTTCTCATTCGACGAGTTGTGTGATAGGCTGAAGCATCAATTTGCGAGTCAGAGAAAGCCTAGGTTGCCTGCTAATCACTTGGGTACGATTAGGCAGTTGGATGGGGAATCGTTGAGACGGCTAGCAAGATTCATTATAGAGCTGTTGAAAGTGGATACTCCACAGATCAAATTTTTATCTTCTTTGATGTTTGAGCTCACTCGAAATGTGAAGTTCGAAAACGCACTATACAGGAAACATCCTAAGTCTTTTGGAAGAATTATGGAAATTGTTGAAAAGTATATAATTCAGGAGGAAATGAATAGAATGAAGAATTCCCAAAGTCAAAAGTCCCGGATCAGCAAGAAGTTGGAATGAGCCCCAATCCCTAAGATCGGAGATTATGGGGGACGGAATAATAATCAACGAGAAAGTATGTGGCAAAGGCTGGATGTCTATAAACCACCAGTGGCTGGCCAAAGACATGATGTTTATGTTAGACCACCTTCTCCTGAGCGAGCACCTCGGAGAAATATTGATCGGGTCAACTTCACTTATTTGAATGCATCACGAGACGAAATACTGATGGAATAATTGGGCTACCAAACGTCATGTTGGATGAAAATGAAGAAGTGAAGGGAGGTTTTGATGATTTCCAAAAGTCATCAGCTAAGTAATGGAAGCTTAGCTACCTATGGGAAATTCAATCTGAGAAGACAAGTAAAATCAGAACGGTTGAATTTTGGTCCAGAAGACTACTGATCTGATGCTGAGTTCGAAATCAGACCGGTGGATTTCAGCAAAGTCAAATCAGATGAGTTCGGTTTGAATCAGCAGAGTGTTCATCAGAAGAGTAGATTCGATCAGCAGAGTAGAAGAGATCAGAAAGTCATTCCAATTGATGAGGGATATTTCGCATACTCTATTTTAGGAAATACCCAGATCGAGATCGAATTTGTTTCCGACCCAGAAGGCTTATTTCTGACCTGCATAACACCATTCCCGATCAAGCCAGATCGATAGCACAAGGCCCTCTTTCCGATCTACTACTCTCCTCGAAATCACTGTTGAGCCGATCCATGGGCCTGGCCTGTCGGCCGAGACATGATCTCCTACGGAGGGTCTAGCTAGCTCATCACTGTTCCTATAAATACCAAGTGCATTTATGACATCAAGGACGACACGTTTCCCCAGGTGCACCCCAGCTCGGACGTATAGATCGGATATCTTCCGAACTAGGATTAGATTGCTTTCTATACTTGTTTAACTAGTTGTACGGCATCCTGTAATGCTCGAATAGACCTACTTTGTAACTTGTAATTGGATCGGAATATTAATACACACCTTTGTATTCTCGAACTTGATATTGTACTTGTTCTGCTTTCCTAATTGATCCTTGTACGAAAAAGAGCATAATCAATTGGCGCCCACCGAGGGGTCTATTTGGGTATTAGATCGAAAAAATGCCTACCACTAGAAGATACACGTACAATCGTGGCGAGCCATCACATGCCGTTGGGGCCCAACATTCCATAAACAATGAACTTAGCAACCAATCCCGAGCAGCTCACCAGTCTGAAATGTCGCCGGTCGATCCGCCTAATGACTTACCTATACATACGAATGTGGCTGATCTGCGATCTATTATTGGCACTATGTGTAGAGAATTTATGAACACTGAAAGAGCAGATCGAGAAAACTTACCCGGCCAACAGCCCCCGGTTGACCAACCCGTGGCTCAATCAGGACACCAAGCTCCCGTTTCAAACCTGCAAAGGGAAAGGAGTATTCACCGATCTACTATAGGTGCTCCGCCAGTTAACCCTCCCAGAGCAGCTCGAGCAAGAACTATTGTCCGCTCGGGGCAACCGTCGAGAAGTGTTCGAGATTTGGAAAATTCTGTAGTCGGGGAAAGCCAGCCCGAAGCGGTGGACAAGCTAAAAAAGCCAGCTTACCGTAGAGTGACCGAGGCAGATTTAGAGAAGATTGTGCAGGAGAGGGTTGTTAAGGAATTGAAAAAGGAGATGCTAATCAAGGAAACCCGACCTGCGGATGTAAGGGCACGGCGAACTGAAGCAAAGGAGAACGGGGATGTGGTTCTCGAGGGTGGTCGAGATAAAGAGTTAAGTACGAATATCATGCGATGTTCGCCCTTTTGCCAGGAAATTAGAGAGGCTAGAAATACTGAAACTGTTCCTACAATGTTACCGAGGTATACCGAGGTATAATGGGACTACCGATCCTGGCGAACACATTAATAGTTTTATAAATGTGTTGAATTTGTATGGGCACTCAGAGGACTTCTGTTGCAAAATAATGGTCACAACCTTCGAAGAAATTGCCTTGGACTGGTTCGGAAAATTTCCTCCGAATTCTATTTTTTCTTTCGACGAGTTATGCGATAAATTGAAGCATCAATTTGCGAGTCAAAGGAAACAAAAGTTACCGGCGAACCACATGGAAACGGTGAAGCAGTTGGAAGGGGAAACGCTGAGGCAATGGCTGGCTAGATTTAGTATCGAACTTCTGAAAGTCGATACCCCTCAAATTGAATTTTTATCATCACTAATGTTTGAGCTAACTCAGAATACCTAGTTCGGGAACGCTCTATGTCAGAAGCAACCAAAGTTTAAAGAACGCTCAGAATCCCAGACCCCAGGTCGGAAAGAAACCTGACAGGGCCCCTATCCCAAAGCCATGAGATTACGGAGGGTCAAACGCGCAGCGAAGAGGATCGGTTTGGCAGAGACTTAACGTCTATAAACCTCAGGCTCCGACCCACGGATCTAATGTCCACGGTCGACCTGCTTCTCCAGAAATGGCACCAAGGAGAGAATCTGAAAAGAGTAGTTTCACCAAGTTGAATACCTCGAGGGACAAGATACTCACTGTACTCGAGGAAAGAAATTTGGTCCCAGAGGCTCAGCGTATCACTCAGGCCAGGCCGGGATCAATGAACCACGATAAGTACTGCAAGTACCACAGAGCTCGGGGACACAGCACCGAGGATTGTTTCCAGTTAAAACAGGAAATTGAGAAGTTAATTGCTCAAGGAAAATTAAAAGAGTATGTGAGAAGGGGCAACCCCAACAACAGATTCAGATCAAGAAGTCCGCGAAAATTTTCTGAGCAACACCGTAATGATCTGCACCAGGTCGAGGAGCGAACGAACGGAGTAATAAACGTGATCGCTGGCGGACCTGCAGGTGGGGATAGCAGAAATGCGAGAAAAAGGACAGCGAGGTCGATAAAGACAGGTGTCTCGACCAGAAACGAAATTATGTCCTTAAAGCCAGGCTCATCGATAAATCAGGTCATTAGTTTTACTGAGGCTGATAGGCCGCGCGAGGTAACATGGGATACAAATGAGGATGACCCCGATTTCTCGATGGTCTTGACCCTCAAAATTGCAAACTTCGAGGTCAAAAAGGGGTTGATCGACATTGGGAGCTCAGCGAACATAATCTCCTCAGAAGCCCTGGATCGTATGAATTTGCAGCATCCACGTCTGGATCGGGTATCTACCCCACTTGTTGGTTTCGGCGGTTCGGAAATTGTCTCTCTCGGAACCATCCTTTTGAGCAACACTTTGGGGAGGAAGCCTAAAGATGTAACCAAAATGGTTAAGTTCCTGGTAGTGAGTACTCCGTTCGCCTACAATGCTATTTTGGGAAGACCGGCGTTGAACACCTTCAAGGCTGTCGTGTCTACTTACCATCAGAAGGTTAAATTTCCAACTATGGCGGGGGTCGGAGAAATGAGAAATGATCAATACATGGCATGGGAGTGTTACAACACATCCCTAACCATTAAGCAAAAAATCGAGCCTTTGCTACCTGCAAAACGGAAGTTGGTCGATGAAAAGGTGTTTTCAGTATCTGATCTCCCTCTGCCAGATTGCGAAAAGTTATAGGGGAAAAGGGAAAGGAGGTCGATATGAGTGTGCAGCCTCCGAATCACAAACAGGTGACGCTAGTTCCTGGCTCCCCAGAAAAGTTCACCAGGATTGGAACCGAGCTTAGTCAGGGAATGGAGACAAATCGATTTCTTGAAAAACAATGCCGATGTATTTGCTTGGAGCTCCGACGATATTGTGGGGATTGACCCACGAGTTATTACTCATTCGCTAAATATCGACCCAAAGGCAAAGCCGGTTAGGCAAAAGAAAAGGAATCATGGTCGGGAAAAAGATAAGATCATTAACGCCGAAGTAGATAGACTGTTAGCCGCCAGACAAATCAGAGAGATAACATTTGAATGGCTTTGCAATGTTGTGTTGGTATCTAAAGGAGACAAGGTAGACAACAAATGGAGAATGTGTAACGACTTTACGGACTTGAATAAACTGTGCCCAAGAAATCATTATCCCTTACCTCGGATCGATATGTTGGTTGATTCGACCGCTGGGTTTATCTTCTTCAGCATGATGGATTCCTTTCAAGGTTTCTATCAAATCTTCATGAATGAAAGGGATCAAGACAAAACCGCTTTCATTATCGAGCGCGGAGTATATTGTTTCATCGTGATGCCTTTCGGACTACGGAATGCAGGAGCGACATATCAAAGGCTCGTGAACATGATGTTCAAAGACTTGATTGGGGAAATTATGGAAGTCTATGTCGACGATATGCTCGTAAAAAGCATGACCGAGGAAGACCACATAAAGCACCTCGGTAGATGTTTCGAGATCTTGAGAAAGTACGGGATGAAATTAAATCCGGCAAAGTGCACCTTTGGCGTGAGATCGGGGAAGTTTCTTGGCTACTTGGGCAAATCCTGAAAAATCAGAGCTATTGATGAGCTCAGGCCACCAAGGAAACTTTCCGAGGTACAGAGCTTGATCGGAAAAATCATATCTTTGAACAGATTCATATCTCGTTCTGCGGATAAAAGCTTGCCATTCTTTAAATTATTGAGAAAATCAAAAAATTTCGAGTGGAATGAGGAGTGCGACAAAGCTTTTGAGGTACTTAAGAAATACTTAGTCTCCCCATCAATGCTAGCAAAACAAGTCGAGGGGGAGCCTTTGTATTTGTACATAGCTGTGTCAGAAGAGGCCATAAGTTCAGTTTTGGTAAGGATTGAGAACTCCGACCACAAGCCGGTGTATTACCTAAGCAAGTTACTCCAAGGTGCAGAAAAGAATTATTTGGAGATCGAAAAATTTGCACTGGCTCTGGTAATTGCCGCGAGGAAGCTAAGGCCTTACTTTCAGACTTACAAAATTATCGTGTTGAAGAACCAGCCTTTAAGGCAGGTATTGTCAAAAGTTGAGGCCTCTGGGAGATTGATTAAGTGGGCAGTGGAACTAGGGCAGTTCGAGATCGAATATCAACCCCGAATGACGATCAAGGCACAGGTCCTTGCTGATTTTATTGCAGAATCAACGGGAACGGAATCACTCGAGCAGTCAGTTCTCGAAGTTAATTTGGTGGCAGAAGTTCAGGAAAAAATTTGGTTAATGCACGTCGATGGTTCATCGACTAGAGAAGGTGGAGGGGTCGGAATTCACTTTCAGGGCCCTGAAGGGGAGAACCTTAGTTACGCAATTACTTTGGATTTTGTGGTAACCAACAATGAAGTTGAGTATGAGGCTCTGATCGCGGGGTTGGAAATGGCAATAAAAGCAAGCATAAAATCTCTTACTGTGTTGACCGACTCCGAGCTGATACATAGACAGGTGAAAGGAGTATATGAGGCGAAAGAGTTCAATATGGTAAAATACTTAAAAAGGGTAAAGGATCTAGTTTCAAAACTGGATAAGTTCGAAATTCAAGCTATCCCTCGAGAGGAAAACTTTTGGGCGGATTTATTATCAAAGTTTACGGGTTCTATAGACGGACGAAAAGAGAGAGTAATAACTTGGTTGTTGTCTAACACTCCAGCAATAGACTTGAACGTGTCTCCAGGCTCGGAAATCCTGGAGATAGATACTCAAGGGTCTTCATGGATGGAACCTTTAAAAGCTTATCTGAGGACGGTGTCTTACCCGAGGAACCTAACGAGGCCCGACGAATTAAGTATCGAGCACCAATGTATGTTTTGATCGAGGACCAGTTGTACAAGAGATCCAGCTAGGGAATTTTATTGAAGTGTGTACCCGAAAGTCAATATAATTTTATCTTGAAAGAAATTCATGAAGGAGAGGCTGGCAGCCATTGTGGCGCGAGAGCATTAGCCTTAAAGTGTTCCAGGACTGGCTATTATTGGCCTACTTTGATCTCAGACTCAATCGATTACGTCAAGAAATGCCACCACTGCCAGATTTACTCAAACTTGATACATCAACCTGCCGAAGAATTGCACTCAATTCCGATCTGCTGGCCATTTGATAAGTGGGGAATCGATATCATCGGGCCTTTCCCAACTGCTAGATCGAGGAAAAACTATGTCTTGGTTGCTGTTGAATACTTTAGTAAATGGGTAGAATGTATTGCGCTAACCAAGATTACTCAGTTTCAGGTTATAAATTTTTTGTGGAAGAATATTGTTTGCAGGTTCAGGATACCAAGGGTATTGATCTCCGACAACGGAACCCAGTTCACGGGTAAGCAAATTCTGGAGTGGTGTGAAAAATTTAGAATTCAGCAAAACTTCACCTCAGTCGGCTATCCCCAAGCAAACGGGTAGACCGAGGTCACCAACAGGGAGATTGTCCGATCACTCGAAAAGCGCTTAAACGACGCAAAGGGAAAATGGTTAGATGAGCTTCCCGAGGTCATATGGGCGAATAGAACTTCGGTTAAAACAGCTACTGGAGAGACTCCTTTCTGCTTGGTTTACGGTTCGGAGGCCTTAATCCCGATCGAGACCTTGGTGCCATCACCAAGAGTTATATCTTATGATCCCGACCTAAATCAATCATTGAGAGAAATGGATGTCGACCATGCGGATAGAAAGCGGGATCGAGCAAGTATAAAAATCCAAGCTGCTAAGTCTAGCATGGAGAAAGCGTATGATAAGAAGGTCAGAGTAAGAACTTTCAAAGTGGGGGACTTGGTCCTCAAAAAAGTGGAGGTCTCAAAACATGTGGGAAAACTTCAGCCGAACTGGGATGGCCCTTACGTCGTGCAGGAGGTCGGAAAGAAGGGGTCCCACAAAATTGCTCACCTTAACGGTGAAACATTGCCAAGAAGTTGGAACGCAGTTAACCTACGGAAATACTATGGAAGATAACTTTTGTAATTGTTTTCTATTCTTGTAATTCTGTTTTTTTTTTTGCATTTTGGTTTTATTCCAAGTGTTTGCACAATTAATGAAGTTCTTTCCTTTTGTTCCAAAAGTGTTCCAAGTACTTTTGCGTAAAAAAAAAAAAAAAAAAAAAAAAAAAAAGCAAAATGTCTCGACTGAGGGTGAAAGTTGTTGCTATGCCCCTCAGCTCGGAAAAAGACTTGCATAAAAAGCAAAATGTCTCGACTGAGGGTGAAAGTTGTTGCTATACCACTCAGCTCGGTTACAGACTTGCATAAAAAGAGCAAAATGTCTCGACTGAGGGTGAAAGTTGTTGCTATGCCCCTCAGCTCGGAAAAAGACTTGCATAAAAAGCAAAATGTCTCGACTGAGGGTGAAAGTTGTTGCTATGCCCCTCAGCTCGGAAAAAGACTTGCATAAAAGTCAAAATGTCTCGACTGAGGGTGAAAGCTGTTGCTATGCCCCTCAGCTCGGAAAAAGACTTGCATAAAAGCAAAATGTCTCGACTGAGGGTGAAAGTTGTTGCTATGCCCCTCAGCTCGGAAAAAGACTTGCATAAAAAGCAAAATGTCTCGACTGAGGGTGAAAGCTGTTGCTATGCCCCTCAGCTCGGAAAAAGACTTGCATAAAAGCAAAATGTCTCGACTGAGGGTGAAAGTTGTTGCTATGCCCCTCAGCTCGGTTACGGACTTGCACAAAAAGAAAAAATATCTCGACCAAGAGCAAGGCAAGTTGCTATGACTATGTGGCTTGAAAAAAGACTTGTATAAAAAAGTCATCAGATAACATGTTAAAAATATGGCAGACTTGAAGTTGTTATGTTCCTTGAAGTTTTCTCCACAAGTTGATTGATCATTTTTAAAATGTTGGATTTTAGATCGAGTTTCTGCTCGAAGTGGTTTTCTGACTAAAATTATTATTCATTCGAACATCTTACTTCTTGAGGTGGTATTTCCGAGTTGGTTATCGTTCGATGAATTTCAGTTCGGATTTCAAACAGGTGCAAAACGTTAAAGTATAAAACAATTAAGCATGGAAGTATAAAGTTCAACTCCTGGTTTATTCACAAATATCGAGCAATTACAAGCTAGTGCGATCAGAAATTATAAATCCCGAACAGATACAAAAGCTCAACAAGATTATAAGTACATTTCCGAATAAAAGTTCTATTACAACTACTGTGTCCTATGCTATGGTCTTCGAGCATCCTATAGTGTTGTTGACGGCAAGCAGAGGCAAGTATATGATGAGTGCACCACAGTTTGTGTGACAGATCGGTTGCCCAGTAGACTCAAACGAGCCAGCTCGGTTTATCGTCTAATGATATCTGGGTTTGAAGTAAGGCAATATGAATTACAGATTTCTGCTTCTGTTTATCTCCATACGCCTTTCCAGCATTCTTGCCACCAGCTGAGCCCGAAAGCTCAACCTAAAGTCACCACTCTTCAAGAAAATCCTTAAAGAAGCTGGTGCTCGAGATCGATCTTCCATTTTAATCGACTTTCCAGCTTTCCGCCCTCGAAAGGACCCTTCGAAATCCGCAATGTTAACCCTGCCCAAAATGCCCAAGCAAGGGTCGGCCATTTGTCGGTATTCCAAAGGGAGATCCCATTTTTCAGGGATCGGAGACCTCTCGGTATTTGAGAGGCCCCTTTTTTTCGATTCCACCCATACCAAAGAAAGAAGTAAAATATTTGTGAGCTCGAAAGAAAGTTCGAAGTTGAATCTCAAAGACTTGAACAGAAAGAAGGGAAGCCCCGAGCATGGTCCTCGGATAACCCATTTTCATACAGCAGAGTGAAAAATTTTAACTGAGCAAAGTACTCCTTTTATACTAAGAGGATTGGAAGATCGACGGTCGTTATTCAACATGATTTAACGGTCCAGATGAAGGCATTTATCACGGGTAACTGTTCAGCTTCCCGAGGATTAGGTACTGTTTGGTCAGAACGACTTTGGAACTTTGCTAAAAATATGGGAATACTATGACTAGGTCAGAACTTGATGCAGGCATTTTTCCATCTTTCTTTTGAGGTCGGAAATTCAGCAAATCACAACTCGAGTGAGAAAATTCAGGGTTTTTCTTATTTTCACATCGAGATACGTGTATGCTTGCAAGATCTCGAACAGCTTGGATTTGAGAAGTTCTAGGCAAATAAAATATCCGAGCGAAACACAGCAATATTTGATCATAAGGAAGATAGAATTTATTTGTCCTTAACAAATGACGGTACAAAGAGGAAAAGGTAAAGTTACAACAAGGAAACGAGCAGGAAGAATAAAATTACAACAAAAGCTGAATCTCTAGATCAGCTTATTCTCAGCTAGAATCTTTCGGAGCTCGACGCTGCAGGCTTCATACCCTCTATTATACACCTCCTGCTCCCGGCGCTCGGAGTCCTTCTTCGCTCAACGATGGACCTCAGCTTGTCCAATTCCATGCTCATTTCCTCATGGACTTGGCTCTATTTCTGCTTTACAGCCTTCTCCTTCTCAGAGGCCAGCTTCTGCTCGATAGCTTTAGCTTCCTCGAGAGACCTCTGCAAGGCAACCTTTTGTTTCTCCAGATCGAGAACCACGACAGCACGTTGCTCGGCCTCCAGCTCAACTTGCAGCCCGAGATTGAAAAGATGATGTCCGACCTACATGGGATTGCAATAAGAGATATAAAAAAAAAAAAAAAGGTGGGGGGGGGGGGGGGGGGGGGGAAGTAATATGGAAAAATAACGCGAAAATGCAAGGCTCACTTGAGTAAGTAGGTCGGAGCTCGACTGCACAATTTTTCGAGCATTTTTTTCTCTTAGCCGTTCCTGCTCGGCTACCTGAATACTACTCATGGCAATATCCCAACAGTTCGGAGACACGCCCCCAACCACGGCCTTATTTTTCATCTCCTCAAAAATTGCAGTCCATGTGCGAGTGACATCGGAGACAGAGATGGAAGCCTCAAGATTCTTACCCAACGGAAAGGCATTTTCCTATCAACGGAAGGGTCATTTATTTTGACCTTTTTATTTGGAGGCTCGAGAACGACGTTCTTAGCAGCCTCATAAGCCAAAATGGTTTCACCCAACAACTTCTTCTCCCCGGCCATTTGGATTAATGTGTGGGTCGGGATCAGATCCTCCGGATGGGATCTCTTATTCGAGGCAAGCACAGAATCGCCAGAGTTGACTTGCTCGCTAGGACCTTTACCGGCCTGCATTTTCACTTCGGAACTGGTTTTCGCTCCAGAGAGGGAGTCCGCTATCTGTATAACCGGCTCTTTCTCGAGCTGATTAGGTTCGGAGTTCGATGAAGGATCGACCTTGGTTTTGCCACGATCGGCTTTGGAAGGCTTTGGGACCGCCTTCGAGACTTTGAGATCCTTGGGTTTAGATTTTGGAGCCTTATCTTTCTTGGCCTTAAAAAGTTGGGTAGGATCGAGCTTGGCACCTACTAAATCTTCCATGGTCGAGTACTTAAAAAATAAGCTGTTCGGATTATATTGTCGACTTTTGAGCTCCGATGTGAGATATTTGGAAACAATGATGGTAAATTGTATAATTTTCTCATGTATTTATAAGAGAGAGAAAAGTTGCTTTTGGGGACCCAACGGTCGCGATTTCCCAGTTTTTCCGAGCTATATGCCGAAGCTCGATTATTGGCATATCTTATCTACAAGAAAGAGTTGAAGTCCCTACGACGTGTTCTTTATTTATTAATGCTTCACGATTTCTTTCGACCTACAAGCAACTTAATAAGATTATTGTCTAAGTTAAGCTGCACGACAAAATCTGATGTGAAATTATGGACAAGATTTGGCACATATCACAGATTAACGAAGGGAAAAGATAGTTTATAGAACAGTCAAAAAGTTTACATTGCAACAAATAGAAAATCCTACTTCTACCTATTACAAAATCTATCTAAGGGTCGGGATTCTCCTCATCGTCTTCGCTCTCGGAGCTGTTCTCGATATCGACCTCTTCATCTTCAGAACTCTCTTGATCATCCTCTTCTGAACTCGAGCTCGTCCTAGATGCTTCCAGCTCCAATAGATCAGGATTTGGCATGGGAACCCCGAACTCTTCCACGAATGGGGCAATTTCGTGCGTCTCCCAAGCTTTGGAACTCGAAGAAGAAGCTTGATAATCTTCCCCATCCCTATTCTTCAGAATGTTCATGTGATTGGCATACTCAGCCATTTTATCAGGAATGACCTTTGCAGCAATCAGCTGTTGAACTCCTTTGTAGAATGTGGTTTGAAGAATTCCACCAACCCTTTTTCGAGCAGTGGCATCCAGTGCGGGAGATTCCAGAAACTCTCTTATCGAGCTCATACGAGATTCCTCTTTACCACGCTGGTAAGATTGTTCAGAATCCGCCTTGGTGTGTTCGAGTTCCTCTTCGAGCCTTTTGACCTTATCCTCGAGCAGGCTCTTCTCCGCGACTACCTTCACCAAGCTCTCCTCGACCGCGGGAGTGTACTTAGCTTTGGAGTCAGCTAGTTCCTTCTTAACCTCGGCAAGCTCTCTATTTGTTTTGTCAACTTGAGCTCGAAGTCTAGCTTCTTCGAAGAGAGACTTCTGGAAGGCCACATGCACCCGATCTGATTCATCTTCCAATAGCGAGGTCCGATATAGTTGATTGAGAAAGTAATCTCCGACCTGTAAAGGAATAATAGAAAACAGTGAACATCCTATGTAAAAGACAGCAAGTTACGAAGCCAGTGAAAAATGCAGTACCCCTTGATGTGCTCGAGCGAACAGCCCTAGAATATCGAGGTCACTGTGACCCAGGAGCTCGTCCTGATCCTCCGCAAAGCTTCCCGCCATGAATCACTGTTTTATCATAGACATTTTCTCCAACGGGGCCGCGGCCGCTCAAAATAGACCCATCCTCGGGATAACCACCCGCTCTGCGACTCTTGAGGTGGTCCTCGATGAAATCCACCATGTCAGGCGAGGTTCGGCCTTCACGGTGGGAAAGAGCTCTATTGTTTCGACCCCATAAGTCCCTCTTCCTCTTCGCTTCGGGGGCCCCGCCGTCCTGATTTTCCTTGGCACATTTTAGACGAATCTCCTTCCCCTTCATCCTTTTCATGGTAAACAAGCTGTACCCTAGTCCAGATGACAAGGAGGGACCACCTTGACTCGCAGGAAGAGCCATTTGTAGTGGCTCGGTATTTTCGGCCTCTTCATCTGCATCGGATCGGGCCCCCTGAGAAGGATTCTCTCAAGGAGGGACAACAGTTCGACTGGTTTGTGTCTGATGGGGTTTAACCTGGCTCCTCGGTTGGCCCGGCATCTTCTTCGAGGTAGAAGCAACAATTCTGCCGACTTTGGAAGCTCGGTAACTCTCTACCATCTCACCTAAGGAAAGTAAAAATGGTGTCAAAGAACAAAAGTTTTGAAATAAAATAATATGTTTGAAGTAGGAAAATATCTTACTCAAGGATCGGGGATCTTATGTGACCCCGAGGTCGAACGTGGCCTGGCTTAGCCCCGCTAACCTCAGAACTGGCTCCAAGATGAGGAAAGCCGATTGATATAGGTCGGAATGCATAGAGGCACAATAGGTTCACGGAGACCCCACTTAATGTGGCCCATGATTTCGCGTTTGCCATATATCCAATCGCGTTGACCTTTCCATCGGTGCGGGATCATTTCCGAGCTCCCCTCAGAGTCCGGGATATCCGGTCCTTTAACGAAGAAAAACCGTATTTTCCAGTCCAGGGTATTACTGGAGACGATCGTCGATAAAATGGAGTGGTTCGGGCGTTGAGAAAAATACACAAACCCCGCGTTAGAAGCTGGGGAGTTGTTGATTTTGAAAATTTGCCAAAATTTTTGGAAGTTGGCGGGTTTGTTCTTAGACTTCATCAGGACACTGAAGGCGATCAGGTACCCAATGGAGTTTGGGAGAATCTGTGCGGGGGCTAAAGAAAATAAATCCAAAGCTTCCTCGAGCAATGGGATGAAAGGGATCCGCAGCCCATAGGAAAATTGTTTAGTATAGAAGGCTTGGCATCCTTCTGGGGGTGCATCGACCCGTTGAGAAGAGGTCGGGATAACCAACGAATAGCCTTCTGGGAGAAATTTTCCTATTTCAGCCTCATGTTCGGCTCCGCTCTCAATCGGATCGTAGGAACAGATAATTTCGTCGACCCGTTTCTCGGTATTCTAAAGCCGCCCCGTGGCGTTCGACTTCTTAGGGATAGCGTCCAGATCGAGAATTCTCATATAGACATTATTCCCTATTGAGTATCTCGTTAATTCATGCACTCCAAGCTTTTCAGGAGAGCCGTCATCACTACTGGACTCAGCATTTGGTTCCCCATCTCCCTCACGCTCGATGTTAGGCTCTGCGTTCTGCTCTCCATCCCCTTCGGGCTCGGTATTCTATTTTTCTGAAGTTCCCTCACCCTTGTTCGACTCTAAGAAGTTTATAGCATCATCGATGACTCTATTCACCTCATCCGACGAATCTCCCCTCGGTTCGTACGTATTTATGAGATGACTGGTAGATCCAAGATCGGACTCCGATCTCAGGGGAACTACCATCTGGCCTTCTACGTTTTTTGTGTTGGACATTCTGAAAAGAATTATTGTACTGATCGATGAATAAGAAATGTTTTTTTTTTCTCGATGTGAGCACTCCGATCTGCGGTAATTTAAGAAGCAATGCCCGTCTCGTCAGGTCAACGCATATATATAAAGGTTAAAAGGGTAAATTGCAAATCAAACCCCGAGTAACCGCGACGGTTAAGCTTCCACTCAGTAAATTCTAAAATTAACTTCTCATTAATGTCACTTCCGGTCCACAAAGTTTTGAAAGATGATCTTCGAGCTCGATAAATTGCAGATTAACACCACCATCTTCCGAGGATATGCACTCTTTTTCCCTCGCTCGGTTTTTATCCCTCTGGGTTTTTCCGAGTAAGGTTTTTAATGAGGTATATCCCACGCAAGATTGTTCTGCACTTGTTCCCTATTATCTATTTCTCCAAAGTTCAGGTATTGTAGCGACAAGTTGAATCATCGAAGTAAAGCTCTCAGGTCGAAAGCATCGTCCTTCTATTATTTGAAGCGTCTCAGTATTCCAGGGCTCCTCCAAAGAAGATGTGCACTCTTTTTCCCTAGCTCGGATTTTGTCCCACTGGGTTTTTCCGAGTAAGGGTTTTAACGAGGCATATCCAAGTTTTACCATGAAGCTGTGTTTACTTCTCCGAGCTTCAGCTTCACTTATGCTCGAGAAGTGGGGGAGTATTGAAGAGGGATATTTCGCATGCTCTATTCTAGGAAATACTCAGATCGAGATCGAACTTGTTTCCGACCCAGAAGGCTTATTTCCGACCCGCAGAACACCATTCCCGATCAAGCCAGATCAATAGCACAAGGCCCTCTTTTCTATCTACTACATGATCTCCTGCGGAGGGTCTAGCTAGCTCATCACTATTCCTATAAATACCAAGTGCATTTATGACATCAAGGACGACACGTTTCCCTAGGTGCACCCCAGCTCGGACGTATAGATCGGATATCTTTCGAACTAGGATTAGCTTGCTTTCTGTACTTGTTTAACTAGTTGTACGGCATCCTGTAATGCTCGAATAGACCTACTTTGTAACTTGTAATTGGATCGGAATATTATTACACACCTTTGTATTCTCGAACTTGATATTGTACTTGCTCTGCTTTCCTAATTGATCCTTGTACGAAAAAGAGCATAATCACCAACGGTAATAAATGCACTCGGTGTAATAAATGTTGTAAGAGAAGGGTATTAAAGTCCAATGAATGAAGAGAAACCTCGGATCAGCAAGGTGCATTTACGACGTGACAGAAAGTATAGCAGAACAGTACAGTGAACAGTTGCAGAAGCCGTTCTGAAATAGGGACCAGTATTCGAGGAAAATCTGAAGATCTGCTTTGTTCAACGGGCATAAATTCAAACCTCAAGTATAAATAGTTCAAGATTCAAGAATTAGAGACACACAACTGCATTGAGAGAATTTTATTCAAGATCTATATCACAAACTCAAGAACAGAACACTTATCAGCTTAGTCATTTGTTGACTCAAGCCGAAGTTAAAATCCAAGCCAAAGACAAAATCTAAGTGATTCTGTAAACAGAGAAAGTTGTGAGGAGTGTAGATCCATCTAAGTGAGTGATTTAGCTTCACAGAGTAGGACTTCTTAGTGATTTCTTACTACGAACTTGTGGCCTTTCATTTGTGGAATTGCACAAGCAGTGTATATTGTAAATTGTGTGTTTATAGTATAACCCAATATCTAAGTGACTTGGAAGAGTGGACTAAAGGATTTCAATCCATATAACCACTATAAAAATTCTGTGTGTTTGTTTATTGCATTTTACTTGCATATTTTCAAAGAACTTCAAACATACGAACTTAACAAAAGATTTTAAAAAGGAGTTTAAAAACTAGGGTTAAAATCTTTTAAGGAAGAAAACAACTTGTTGAAAAACACTTGATAAATCCGATGCAAACAAGTATTTCAAGCTCTGATTATATTTGAATCAGATAAGTTAAATCAGACGAGTGGTCAACTCTACTAATTAAGCTAACTGCGCAATCAGTGAAGTAGTCTTACGCGTTCTTGATAAGCTTACTCGGCTGATAAGAAAAGTTAGAGAAATTTTTGAAAGTTTTCAGATGTCTATTCATCCCCCCCCCCCCCCCCCCCCCGAGACCTCATCTGACCACTTGGGACCAACAAGTTGTATTAGAGCAGGTGGTTCATTTGAAAATCCTAGTGTGTTTTTCAAAGGTTTTCAAAAGTTTTCAAAGAGCATCTTTTTGAAAAGAAAAACTTTTTGAAAAATGGATTGTATCAGCCATGTACCCCACATTGGCGGAATGAGTTTTGAGGACTGGAAAATTCGTATGGAAATTTTCCTTGCTGCTTATAACAATAATATGTACAGGTGCATAACCAAAGGTCCAATCAGAATCACCAAAACAATCAAGGTTAATGACCAGGAGGTGGTTGTTGATAAAGAACCTGAAGAGATGACAGCTGAAGAAATAAAGCTGAGCAATCTTGATAAGGTTGGAATTTTCATCATGACTAAAGCCCTCGACAATGACAGATTTGACAAAGTCAAACACTGCAAGACATCAAAAGAGATGTGGGACAAAGTTCGTGATATGAGCGAAGGGAATGATGCCATTAAAGAGCACAACCTAAGCATAGCCCTTGAGAAGTTGGAAAAATTCAAGATGAAGCCCGGAGAAACCATTGACCAGATGGTTCAAGGTTCACCAAGGCGTTGAATAACGTGTTAAAGTTGGGAAAGACCTTTACTGATAAGGAGATCACTGTAAAAGTTCTAAAGGCACAGGCACTACCTCCGAAGTTCCACATGAAGATCACAGCAATGGAAGAATCAAGGGATCTGGGGAAGATATCTCTGACAATGCTGTTTTCTGTACTCAAGGCGTATGAGTATAAACTGCCAAGAATGGGTATAGAAGAGACCTCAACTTCTAGTCCCACTGCTGCTCTGGTTGCTGCAGAAAAATTCAGAAGATCAGCCGGAAAGATAAAGGAAGTGGACTCATCTGATGAGACCATGCTGCTCAATAAAAAGGAGTACACTGCTGGCGATGTTGCGTTGTTACTGAATGGGTTCAAAAAGTTCTATAAAAGAAAAATGAAGAACAAATATAACAATGCTTCTACTTCTAACCCTACCTCTACTTCATATAATAGTAAGGATGATTTTAAATCCAAACTAATGTGCTACAATTGCAGGAAATTGGGACACTTCATTAAGGACTGCCCATATCCTAAAGCTGAGAAGTATACTGAGGAGGAAAAGAAAGAGAGAAAAGAGAGGAGACGCCAGAAGAGCAAAGTATTGTTGGCTGAAGCTGAAAAGATAGCAGCCATCTACTCGTCTAATTCAGAATCGGGGACATCAGATGATGACTCTACTGAAGAAGAGACACCCGCACTACTCTGTCTCTCATGGCCAAAGAATCAGAGGATTCTGACAAAGAGGTAACTCTCTCTAAAAATGAAAATGAACTATTTAGTTCATATCCGCAAATGATGAAAAACAACACAAACGTTGTTAATGAATTTGCAAAGCTTAAGGAAGAGATGACTGTGCTGAAAAAGCAAAATTCTCTACTGAAACTTAATGGTGAAAAACCACAAGAATCAACTGAGTATAAAAAGCTTGAGCATGAGTTTGAATCTCTGAAAGCAGAATGTGAAGTTTACAAAGGAAAAATCATGGACTTAGAAAAGATCATATCTACTCATGATAAGTCGTCTGTTGCATCAGTAAGCACATCTATTGAACAGAGAACACCTTTAGTAAAGCAAAATTTAGAATTGAACCGAACTGAGAAATTTATATCCGCTGATAACAGTAATGTTATCTTGTATGTTCAGACTGCTAAATCTACTTCACCAGAAATAGATAAAAAGGAGAAGAAATCTCCAAAGGCTAAAAAGGGTAAAGAGCCTAAAGTTGAAAAACAGACTAGTAAAGCTAAACAGCAGAGTAGTCCTAAGAAGTCTGCTGATAAGAGCAAAACTAATCAGACTAGTAAATCTAAGTCGTCTGTTAAAGAGCAAGTAAGAACTAAACCAAAGAAGCAAAGAAATTATAATAATGATACTTGGTATGGAAATGAGTCTTATTATGTGCAACCTGCTTATTCATCTTATTATGTTGCACCTCATTATCCACCTTACTATGCTGCTTATCCTGCTCATCATCCGATGCATGCATATCCTGCTTATCATGCACCGTACCCTGCTTATTAGCATTACTATCATCATAATAATTATCATGAACATATGCATACTGAAAATTATGATGATTCAAGAGTGAAGAAATCACCACCAAACTCTACTGAACCTAAGAAGCCTAAGGTTTCTAAATCTTGGGTTGTCAAAGGTGATACTAATCCACCAGGACCCTCTCAATAAAGGGTACCTAAAACAATTTAATTTTATTTTGTAGGTTAGGATTAGGAGTAGGAGTAAAGTAGAGAAGAAATGGTACTTGGACAGTGCATGTTCGAGGCACATGTGTGGTGACAAACATGAACTGACAGATGCTGTTGCCCTAGATGGTCCAAATGTTACTTTTGGAGACAACAAAGAAGGCAAGATTGTTGCGTGTGGGAAGCTTATCAAAGGAAACATTGAGATATCTGACGTGTCATATGTTAAAGGCCTAAAGTACAATCTGTTGAGCATAAGTCAATTTTGTGACAAAGGATTTTCTGTTATCTTCTCATCAGATAAGTGCTATGTAGAGCAAGTTGGAACCAAGAAGGTGATATTATCTGGAAGAAGACAAGGGAACATCCGTATAGTTGACTGGAATTCTATGGACAAGAATTCTAATTTTTGTTTGGTGGCCTCTACACCAAGTGAAATCAGTTGGCTATGGCACAAAAGGATGAATCATTTGAATTTCAAGACCATCAACAGATTAATTAAGAACGATTTGGTAGAACGAATTCCAAAGACAGTCACGAGCAAAGACAAGTTGTGTGATGCATGTCAGAAGGGTAAACAAGTGAAATAAACTTTCAAAAGCAAGAAGCACCAATCTTCAACCAGAATTTTGGAGCTACTTCACATGGATCTGTTTGGCCCGATTGATCCTATCAGCAATGGTGGAAAAAAATAATGCTTAGCTGTTGTGGATGATTATTCAAGATTTACTTGGTGATATTCATGAAAAAGAAAAGTGAAACCAAGGAACATCTTACCAATCTGATGGAACTGATCCAGAATGAAAAGAGCTTAAGAATATTGAAGATCATATCAGACAGGGCCACTGAATTTACAAACTCTACTGTTGAAGAGTATTGTAACTCCAGAGGAATCAACCATGAGTACTCTGCTGCCAGAACCCCTCAACAAAATGGAGTTGCTGAAAGGAGAAACAGAACTCTAAAAGAAGCTACCAGGACTATGATAGCTGAAGCAAAACTGCCTCAAAGATTATGGGCAGAAGCCACAAATACAGCATGCTATACCCAGAACAGATGCATGATCAACAAGAGTCAAAATAAAACACCTTATGAACCGTGGAACAACAGGAAACCTAATATTCATTATCTTAGGATATTTGGTTGTAAATGTTTTGTTTTGAATAATGGAAAAAATCACCTTACTGCTTTTGCAGAAAACGCTGATGAAGCTGTTTTTGTAGGTTACTCTACTGTTAGTAAAGCCTATAGAGTTTTTAACAATAGGACTTTACTTGTAGAAGAATCAATTCATGTAGTATTTGATGAGCCAAATCAATCTTCTGAAAAGAATCAAAGTACTAATCCAGATATATCTACTAAATTTCAGAAATTGAATGTGGAAAGAAAAGAAGAGTATGTACCCATCTTACTACCGGATCTCAACCAA
The DNA here is from genome assembly GCA_030819805.1 of Penstemon newberryi var. newberryi. NCBI lineage: Eukaryota > Viridiplantae > Streptophyta > Magnoliopsida > Lamiales > Plantaginaceae > Penstemon > Penstemon newberryi. The sequence continues at coordinate 20,284,188 of JAUALY010000005.1, read as the reverse complement.
GCTGATAACTCAAGTGTTGTTCAAAATCAATCTACTGATTGTCTAAAAGAGGAGTTGCAAACAGCTGACAGACCAGAGCCTGTTCAACAGACTACTACTGAGACTCCAACAGTAGTGTTGCAAGATCAATCAAGAGGACAACATCCAGATTTTGCAACCTGATCTCAGGTGGCTCAGAGATCACCCACCTGAACTAGTGATTGGTGATCCACTGGATAGAGTAAGAACAAGAAGGTCAACTGCAAATGAATCAATGTTTGTAAGTTTTCTTTCACAAGTTGAGCCCAAATTAATTGATGAAGCTCTTAGTGATTCTCACTGGATTGAAGCAATGCAAGAAGAGTTAAATCAATTTGAAAGAAATGCGGTTTGGTACTTGGTACCTAGACCTACTCATCAAAGAGTCATTGGCACTAAGTGGGTATTCATGAACGAAATGAATGAAGATGGTATTGTTACCAGAAATATAGAAAGACTACTTGCCAAAGGTTACTGCCAAGAAGAAGTCATTGATTTTGATGAGACATTCGCACCACTTGCAAGGCTTGAAGCAATCAGATTATTCTTAGCCTATGCTGCTCACAAGAACTTCACTGTCTATCATATGGATGTGAAGTCTTTTTTTCTCAATGGAGAATTGCAAGAAGAAGTTTATGTTGAACAACCTCGAGGATTTGAAGTCTATCAACAAGGAGACAAAGTGTATCGTCTAAAGAAAGCTCTCTATGGACTTAAGCAAGCAACAAGAGCATGGTATGATACCTTATCTGATTTTCTTTCAATCAAAGGATCTCGCAATGGTAAAGTAGACAAGACCTTGATCACTATTGAATGGGATAATCATATATTGTTAGTTCAAATATATGTGGACGATATTATTTTTGGTTCAACTAACCAACAGATGTGTGAAAAGTTCTCTAAGCTGATGCAGAACAAGTTTGAAATGAGCATGATGGGAGAACTAAATTACTTTCTTGGATTGCAAGTGAAACATTTGCCTGATGGCATATTTATTAATCAAGCAAAGTACACAAAATATCCATTCAAGAAATTTGGTATGGAAACTAGCTCATCTATTGCTATTCCAATGTCTACTGGACTTCGCCTTGACAAGGATGAAGATGGAAAATCAGTGGACATCACCAAATATAGAGGCATAATAGGGTCACTGTTATATCTAACAGCTAGCAGACCTGACATTATGTACTATGTTGGGGTTTGTGCGATATTTCAATCAAATCATAAGGAATCTCATCTCTTAGCTACCAAAAGGATATTAAGGTATCTCAAAGGCACTCAAGAATTGGGATTGTGGTATCCAAGGAAATCATGATTTGAACTTATTGGATATTCAGATTCTGACCTTGCTGGCTGTAAGATTGATAAGAAGAGTACTACAGGTACATGTCAATTTTTAGGCAGTCGTCTGATCTCATGGATGAGTAAGAAATAGACTTCAGTATCCATATCTACTGCTGAAGCTGAATACATTGCTGCTGGAGCATGTTGTGTACAGATACTTTGGTTGAAACATCAACTAGAAGATTACAATCTCAAGATCAGTGGAATCCCTATCTACTGTGACAATACAAGTGCAATCTCACTTACTCAAAATACTACTAGTCATTCCAGGACTAAGCATATTGAGATCAAACATCACTTCATAAGAGATCATGTTGAAAAAGGAAATGTAATTATTGAATATGTTCATACAGATAATCAGATCGCTGACATTTTCACCAAACCATTAAGTGATGCAAGATTTTCTACTCTAAGAGTGCAACTAGGCTTGTTAAATTTGGATTCATAAGCTGAGGGGGAACCTATCAGAAAACTGGGTTCATCAGCTGACTAATCTGATAACAACAAGTATTATTCTTCAAGAAGACTGACTCTCAACATACTAGTTGACTGATAGATTCTTGAACTCAGGGGGAACGTGTAAGACTAGTGGTACTCCTGATTAAAAGATGAAATCTTCAATGACAATTAGTTGAAGTTATATTATTGGAAGATTTGTTCTTAATTCTTGAAAATCTGAAGATTAATTATCTTGCTGGATTGACAAACAGCAAAGGAAGATCACTAGACATTGGCTTTCACTAGTGATGTATTGTATCAGACAAGTCATCTGCCAGATAAGTATTATTTTACTCATCTGATTATTTATGTCATTTTATAAGAGAACTGTATTAAAAACGCTATATCTGAAAACACGCTTTTATAAATAAATGACTAGGGACGTTTCGTTTTCCCGCCTAGTCTGACATAATTAATAAAATTTGAAATCCGTAAATTAAGCGCACACGATTGAAATTGATCTAACGGTTGGCGGATAACACGGAAACCGATGAATCCCAAACTCTATTAAACCAGATCTGATCAGACTACTAAGGTTTTACGCGCACTTCAAATTTTCTAATTACACAAGCATTATGTCCTTCATATTTTCTGCAAAATTCTCTCTTCTTTTCATTAACCATTTTCAGAAAGATCATGGGTTCCAAAGCTGCTAATGCTGAGGGAAGGTTTATCAACTACTATACTTATCATGCCACTGGAACGAAACTGATGAAGGAGATATTGGAGAAATTCAAAGCTTCCTCACTGGTGAACTTCATGGAGGCTCACTAGAGTATGGTATTCAACCCAGAAGTGGATGAATTCTACTGCACTGCTAAGCGTGAGGTGGAGAAAATGGAGATTACAGCGAAGGTTGGCGGAAAAGATATATGTATCACTCCTGCCTTGCTGAATGAGAAGTATGGACTCTCCAACGAGGGTTCTACGGACTTGGTTGCGTTGGCTGCTCCATTAGAGACTGAGTTTTGGAAAATCGCTGCTAAGAAGGGTGAAATTCTCACTGGGTCAGTAAAGAAGACTCAGTTGATGGATGAATTTCAAAGAATGGCTGACCTGTTCGCAAAGGTCATTGAGAACTGCACTTTTTCTCTGGATGGAGTACCCAAGAGAAGGCTGCACTCTATGATTGCAGTTTACTATGGTCTGAAGGTAAACTGGGCTGCTTATGTGTTCTACATAATTGCAGAGCACAAGGAGAGCAATCATAAGATCTTTTTAAGCCATCTGCTGATGAGCTTAGGTTGTGCAATGACTAATGGCAAAGTCATTCATCAGGCCAACAAGCTGAAAATCTATGAAGCCGTCAAGGCTATCAAATTCAAAGAACCTGCTGGTACGCCAGAAAAGAGGCAATCTAAAAGAAAGGCCACAGAGCCTAAGGAACCTGCAGTTAAAGCCAAGAAAAGTAAGGCTAAAGCTTCTAAGTCTACTGATCAAACAGCTCCCCCAGCTGTTCAAGCCAGATCAGAAGAGGCTGCTGACAAAATAATTGATAAGACAGTTAAGGAGATAGAGAGCATGGCTTTTGACATCTCTCCTGAAAGAACTCTTTTAGCTGAGCTGCCAGCTGAAAATATTGCAAAAAGAACAAGAAGCGCAGTAAAAGATACTGCTGCAACCACTGCCGTTCACACAAAAACAACAGCAAGAAAGAAGCTGATATTGGGAGGACCAAAAGATAGAATCTCAGAAACAGTTAGAGAAGATCCCCCATCTGCTGAAAGACCAGCAGAATCAGCTAAGGAGGTTGATCAAACAACAACAGAGGCTTTTGTCCCTTTAACAAAGAAGTCCACTGCTATATCAGCTGAGGTCAGCATACCTCAAGAGGAACATCAGATAACTGTTCCTGAAACTGCTGCAACAGCTGAGGCACCAGTTGTTGAATCAAGGATTGCCAGAAAGAAGAGAACTGGCAAGGCCAAAGTGTCCACTTACCACAAGAAGAAAAGGGAAGAAGCCGAGCAAAGGAAAAGAGATAAAGCTAAGCTTCAAAGAGCCCTTGATGCAAGTAAAGCAGAAGCTGAAGTAAAAAATATGACTGAAGCAGAGCTAGCTGCCAAGGAACAAGAAGACTTGGCAAGAGCTCTAGAAGAGAGCAAGAAGGATGCTCATGGTCCAAGAAGAACTGGTGGTATAGTGATTGGCAAATCACTAGAAGGGAAGTTTTTGTTGCCACAAGCAAAGCCAGTCAAAAAGAGGAAGAAAGAAGTGAAGAGGGCACTGGAAGTTGTCAGAAGTGACCCTGCTACTTTTTCCAAATTTGAGGCTGAGCAAGAAAGATACAACTCCCTTTAATTACAATCAAAAACTGTGTTCCTAGCTGAAAAGATCAGATACAATCGATGGAGGAACTACAGGTTGAAAAAGTCAAGTGAAGAATTCAGAGGCTGGAAGGAGGCTGCTGCTGAAGAAAGTTGGATAATGAATTGGTTGCAAACCAATGATATTCAAAAAGCTTTAGACTCTGATTTCTTTCATGACAGAGTGCATAGTTACTCAAGAAGCAACTGCTCTCAAGAATTCAATGCCAAATAAACCTGGTCCATCTGATGACCTGTTTGAGAGAGCTGTCAAAGTTACAGGCTATGTTACTTTGGAAAAATGGGTTGAAAGATCAATGTACATCAAAGGGACATCTAGTGATATGCCCAGTCTCCCAAGTCTGCAACAGATTGCTTTTGGTTCTGAGATCAACAACTATCAAGAGCAGATCAGATTACCTCAGACGACATCAACTTTCGTGCCTGCTGATTTCATTCATCAGAAAACTATTGTGTCTACTGATGGTTCTGATTTTATTTACATTACAGATGAGCCTGCTGATAAAGAATCAACAGAGAAAGAAAAAGCGGTTGAGCCAAACACTGAAGCAAATCAAAAGCTGCTAACTGATGAACCTACCATCCAAGCTGAAACTGTTCAAGCTTCAATCATGGACTCAATGAAGGCCTTGATTGAAAGTTCAATGAGGAGTGTAGATCCATCCAAGTGAGTGATCTAGCTTCATAAAGTAGGACTTCTTAGTGATTTCTTACTACGAACATGTGGCCTTTCATTTGTTGAATTGCGCAAGCAGTGTATATTGTAAATTGTGTGTTTATAGTATAACCCAAGATCTAAGTGACTTGTAAGAGTGGACTAAAGGATTTCAATCCATATAACCACTATAAAAATTCTGTGTGTTTGTTTATTGCATTTTACTTGCATATTTTCAAAGAACTTCAAACATACGAACTTAACAAAAGATTTTAAAAAGGAGTTTAAAACCTAGGGTTAAAATCTTTTAAGGAAGAAAACAACTTGTTGAAAAACACTTGATAAATCCGCTGCAAACAAGTATTTCAAACTCTGATTATATTTGAATCAGATAAGTTAAATCAGACGAGTGGTCAACTCTACTGATTAAGCTAAGTGCGCAATCAATGAAGTAGTCTTACGCGTTCTTGATCAGCTTACTCTGCTGATAAGAAAAGTTAGAGAAATTTTTGAAAGTTTTCAGAGGTCTATTCACACCCCCCCCCCCCCCCCCCCCCCGAGACCTCATATGACCACTTGGGTCCAACTGTTGGGATTCTTACGGGAAAACGAGCCTCATGCAGCGGAAATATAAAACTTTTTGGCTCCCATTGGGAATCTTGCAAGGATACAATCCGGTCTATATTTAAACTAATATTATACAAGAATATATAAACAGATCAAGTTTATACCTCGTTCTTTGCACTTCCAAAGCAAATTCTGACACTGTAGAAGTAGATCCCTGAGATCCACGAACTTGCCCTCAAGATTGCACTTTCTGTCCCCAAGCTTTTGCTTAGCGCCCCACGTGTTGCGCCTCTACGATTCAGTACACCACATACACACGAAAACCTTGAGATCTCTGATCTGCTAGAACACAGAAGAAATCAAGATGCGAAACTCGAGAAGAAAAGATAGAAGTGGATCGACTTTTGTCAGGGGCAGGGGCGACGGCTCAGGTTTTGGAGAGAGAGAGATTTTTGCTTTCTTGCTTTTTGTGTGCTACAAAATGCTAAGTGGTGAAACTTGATTCTATCCTCTTGCAAGACTTAATGAGTTATATATATAGATCTTTTAATCCTAACCCTAATAGGATTCCTAATAAGATCTACTTACTAAATGGGCTAAGCCTTTTAATTAATGCAAGACTTCATTAATTAAATGGTTTTGTCTTTTAATTAGTCTTTGGCCCATCTAAATCTCCAAGATTAGTTGGCCCACTAATTAAAACACATTTATCCTAATTAATTAAATTGGACTCCTAGTCCAATTAATTAATTTCCATTAATCTTTATTCAATTAAATTAAACTCTAAGTTTAATTAATTAATTCTTCTCTCTCTCCTCAATTAATTAAATCTAATCTAATTAATTATTCTTATCAAATTAAAAACCTATTTAATTTGACATCTCGATTTAATCCAATTGGATCGGATTCTCGCGCCCAAATGGATCGACCCAGTTGAGTCCAACTTTCTTCGTTTCCTGTTTCCGCTCGAAGTGTTTGTGTATGTCCCCGTAGGTTCACCACATAATTGGCCGCGGGTTATAATCAAATATATATTTAATTATTCGAGTAAACCTATACTCTAAATCAATTGAACACTCTGTCAATTGACCATTCCAAAATTAGCACCCCTGCTAATTTGGGAATTCTCCCACACTCCACAGTCGATGTCTGGCCGCAAGCCCGTAGAGCCCAATCACTGGTGAATTAATTCAGTGAACCTTTATTCTTTACAATTACCATGTATGACTTAATCCTTCCATTAGTTTGTCTCCCAGTCAAGACTAAGGTTATGGACTTTCATCGGTTTCCTTTCTTGTCTCGACTATATGTATTCTGGTCTCGAAACTATTCCCTTTGACTTAACCTTTATGAGCTACTTTCATAAAGGCGTCAGATACCTTGGCCAAGGTTTTACCAGAATACGTTTCTCACAGAGATTCATAGGAGAAGCTCCCAACCTATCAAGTCGGGTCAACGGATCCTCTGTTGATGATATGAACCTGCACACACGTTTCTCTATACCAAACATGAACCCAGAGAGACCTTCTGGTAGACTCCAGTCAGTCGGGACTCATATCAAAGCATAGACGTTCGTGTACCAGATAAACCCTATCACCTCAAGTAATAAGGATCGTTCCTCGTACACTATTGTAAATAGGAATAACTACATCCTCGATATGCGTCTACCGCTTCCATGGTGAGTTATTTCCTAGTTGGGGTATTCAGTGCGCTTGCCATCCCAGCAAGCCACCCACTCGAGTGTATCGACTATCCCAGCCATGCTCGTGGACCCCAACATCCTCCAGTTCATCGGAGTATACACACTCGTGAGGGTCTAACCGAATCCATTGATGTCCCATCTCAAATGGATTCTACGACCCTTGAATTAGTTTTAGATCACGGCCTTGGAGATCAGTCCACGGTTTGTCCCATAGCCCTGTGATCTAAGGACTTCCATCCTTATGTCAGATAATTATTCATAAGATGAAGGTGACCATATAAATAAATACATTTATTAATCGAATTGAATAGTTCTTTTAATTATTACTAATTAAATGCAGCCAAAATAGTTGGCTCGCAGGACACTATTACATCAATCTTCCACTTGTACTAAAGCCAACCCTTTTGAGGCAATGACTTAGTTAGCGGGTCCGCCGTATTATCCTTTGGATGACACGTTCCATCTTTATGTCTCCTCTACCAATGATATAATATATCAAATGGTATCGTCTTAATACGTGCTTGGATTTCTGATGAGATCTCGACTCCTTTGCTTGCGAGATAGCTCTATTATTATCACAGAAGATAATAATGGCTCGACACTGCTAGGTACGACGTCCAATTCTTGGACGAAGTTTTTCATCCAAACACATTTCTTTGCAGCTTCACATGCTACATGTTGAGGGCTATTTTACACCTATGATTGAATAGTACATTCCGAGCTAGTTCAGAATCGATCCGACCTGTGAAGTCGGAATAAGTCTCCTCGAAAGTTCCATGATCGGCTCAATCTGCCTTTCTGCGTCTAGTCGACCTGAAGATCGATCCCGAAGGTTTATTGGGCCATGCAGGACTCCTAGTTATGTTAGGATACTACTTATGTTAGGATAGGGTATTCATTATAAATAGCGAATCCTACATTGTATTATGGATCCGATTTTTCCCCATCAATAATAAGAATTCAATTGTTCTCACTTACATAATTTATCTACATATTTGGGTATAATTCATACAAGTCTTGAATTGCACCATCCTGAGTACTTTAACCAAACCCTAAATATAAATCATTGTTATAATAAATACTGATATTACGGCCTAGAGACGAAATTAGGTTAAATCAGTTGGCGCCCACCGTGGGGCAAGGTTAATTGCTCGAACGAATATTGGTCAATCCAAGGAAAAGTACACGAACACTGGAAAAAGCACGACTTCTCAGCCTCCCCGTGTTGTAGAAGATTTGCCTGAAACTTCCCAAAGGATTAGCTGTAATAGTATGCCGCCTCCAGCAGAACGTCAGGATTTAGATCGTATGGAAACGCATATTATGGGGAACGCGGCTAATAACCAAAACGCTGGGAGACAGCAAGCCCCTAGTCGGAGCAGGGCCCCCGACTCACTTGCTCGATCCGTCCCTCCTCCCCCCTTACCGGCTGATCAGGAAAGGTTGAAGCAGATTGCTCAACTTATGAGCTCACTATGTGCTCAAATTTTGCAAGCACCGGCACCGAAAACAGCAGGACCAACGGGCGCCGCGGTTCAGCCCTCAAAAGTGATCAATAATAATAGGGGACATCGATCGAGTATCGGCTCAAGCGGAGAGTCCTGAATCAGATCAACTATCCCAGATTTCGCCACCTAACATTAATCAGGCAAGAGTTAATGCTCGTCCTGAACCACATCAGTCTAGAGAAGGACTGTTATTCCGATCGACGATGATATGGAGCCCCCAATCATTGATCGACGAGCAACTAGAAGATTCTCAGAGAGAGATATCGAGAGAATGGTGGAGGAACGAGTGGAACAGAGGTTGTTGGATACAAGACAGCCCTGGCCCCGCTCAAGAGAAGTACAAGATAGTATCGCGACCTCTTCCCCGTTTTGCCTGGAGATTAAAGAAGCGCAGGCCTCGGGACCTTTACCTAGTAGACTTCCCAGATACGACGGGACAGGTGATCCGTGTGACTATATATTCAGTTTCACAAATATAATGAACTTATACGCTCACTCAGCTGAGTACACCGCAAATTTAATGGTCACGACGTTTGAAGGATTAGCGCTGGATTGGTTCGGAAAACAACCACCTAATTCAATCTTTAGCTTCAGAGAGCTATGTAACAAGCTAGAGCAACAGTTTGCAAGCCAGGAAAGACAAAAGCTCCCTATGAGCTACTTGGGAACTATAACCCAACAGGAAGGAGAATCCCTAAGAAGCTGGTTGGCGAGGTTCAACGTCGAATTGTTAAAGATCGACTCCCCAAATATTGACTATATCATATCAATTTTGTTCGACCTTACGAAAAATAGGTAATTTGGCAATGCATTAAGTCGGAAGCAACCTCGAACCTTTGCGGAAATTATGACATTGGCTTCCAAGTATATGATTCAAGAGGAAATGAATTCGTTTAAAGATAAGAACAAGAATAAGGCTTCCACTTCAGGATCAAGGAGACTTGATAAAGCCCCACTGCCTAAAACCATGGTCTACGATCGGTTTTCCAGAAAAGGGAATGTATTTCAAAGATTGGAATATGGCGGAAGCAACCCTGAGAAAAGACCTAATGTCTACCTCAGACCTCGAACTCCGGAAAGGAATGTCAGAGATCGGATCAGTTATGTGGAGTATACCAAACTAAATGCTCCCAAAGAGGATATATTGGTGATACTGGAAAGAAACAACTGGATTCCCCCGGCAAAGAGAATTACACAAGCTAAGCCTGGGGCGAAAAACTACGATCTCTATTGTAGATATCATCGAGCACACGGTCATAGGACCGAGGATTGTTATCACTTGAAGCAGGAGATCGAAAAGTTGATCCAAGAAGGCAAGTTGAGTGAGTTTGTGGAAAGAACAGATCGAAGGAGACAAAGGACACGCAGTCCCAGAAGAAGGGAGGGGAATAGAAGCCCACCCAGGAGGTCTCCAGGCAACAACGCGCCCCGTAGAGATGACATCGATAACGATCACGTCAATGGAACCATTCATGTGATCTCTGGTGGTCCGGCAGGGGAAGATAGTCGTAACGCAAGACGAAGAACGACTCGATCTCTGGAAAAGGAAGTTGTAATCCCTAAAGAAATATGGGCACTCGAGAATAAGAATTCGAAGAAGCAGATAATCAGCTTCGATGAGAGTGAGGTCCCGAAAAATTTGAATTGGGACATTAACGAAGACCACCCTGATTTTTCTATGGTAGTTTCACTAAAAATTTCCGATTTCAATGTCAAGAGAATTCTGATCGATAATTGTAGCTCGACTAACATAATAGCCATTGAAGCTCTGAATCAAATGAATCTAGGGAAGTTAACTTTACAAAGGGTGGCTACACCGCTGGTAGGGTTCGGAGGGTCGGAGATCGTACCAGCAGGAACTATTAATCTAAGCGTCACCCTCCGGAGTAAACCTCAGCGAGTCGTAAAAATGATAAAGTTCCTGGTAGTGGAGACGCCGTTTGCTTATAATGCCATTCTGGGTAGACCAGCCTTAAATCAATTCCGAGCCGTGGTCTATCAACAGAAGATAAAATTCCCTACTATTTCGGGAGTCGGGGAAATAGTTAACGATCACTGCATGGCATGGGATTGTTATAATTGATAGGATAGTGCCCAGCAAGCCAATCTTAATTAGCTTGTAAGAGGACTATCTTCTTATGGTTTAACAATTAATACGCCCGTCTATTTATAGTACGTAAATTAAACAATGGCCAACTTCATCTTTTGCGAACGTATCTAAGCGATTGGATGAAATCCTAAGATCACATTCGACTATGGGACTATTCACTTCAGTATTGAGTGGAATCATGAAACAGTCTCTAAGGTCGTGATCTTAAAACACGTTCCAAGTCATAGATTCCGAACGAGACGGGGTATCTAAGGAATCGCTAAGACTTGTACGAGTATGCATGATTCACATTGAGTGAATTTGTAGAGTTTCATGAACAAGGCATTTAATGTCAGTGCATATGACTAGGTGGTTCGATAGGGGATCGAACGCATCGAACGACCCGAACAGAGAAACCCATTGTGGAAGCGCATGACGCATATCGGTGATGGGATGTTTCTCAAGGCTTATAATAGTGTACGATTTAGTCCTTAGACTTGAGGTGCTAGGGCGAATTCGGTGCATGGGTGTACGTACTTAGATTTAGGTACTGGTCACGTAGCCTGACCTTAATGTGCCTAAGTTGGGTGCGTATAGTCGTGTACGCGAGTGGTTAGTACTAAGAAATGATCTATCGACTCATCCTGATAAGGTGGGAGAATTTCCTATACGTTCTTAGATAATATATCCCGAGGAACCTGCGGCCGCAGTCGGTGACGAATTTGGAACGGGGTTTCCAAATTTAGCAATCACACTGGAATTATTATCCGGAATTAGAAAGTATAGTTATCGAGATAATTAGAGGTGCCGGTCAATTCACACACCCTAGGTCTCGGTCGGGAAATTAGTCTTTGGAAGCACCGTATGTACATGGCAATTATAAGAGGTGAGGTTCACAAGATCTGTTGGATGAAGATGAAGATGGAAGACATAAAGTGAAGGGAGGTTTTGATGATTTCCAAAACATCAGAATCAGCTAAGTATGGAAGCTTAGTAAAAACCTTCTAAGATATTTGACTAAGGAAGACTTATTCAGACTAGTCAAATATGGTCCAGAAGACTACTGATCTATTGCTGAAGAAGAAATCAGACTGGTGGAAAATCAGCCGACTCAAATCAGATTAGTTCAAGTTTGGGATCAGCCGAGTATACATCAGACGAGTAATTTCGATCAGCTGAGTGGAAGTAGATCAGAAGATCAGTGCAACGGTAATAAATGCACTTGGAGTAATAAATGATGAAGAGGAAGGGTATTAATGGCAAATGATTGAAGAGAAACCTCGTATCAGATTGGTGCATTTAATGCGATCTGACAGCAAGTACAGCAGAGTGTACAGTGTTCAGTCGCAGGTAGCCGTTTCTGCAGGAAGGACCAGTACTCGAGGATTTGAACAGCTGTCGATCTCTCAACGGGCAGAAATTCGAATCTCCAAGTATAAATAGTTCAGTTCATGAGTTGAAAAAAAAAAAAAAACAACACTGAGACAACACACTTTGAGAGCTGAAATTCAAAGCAGAACTTTTCTAAGTCTCAAAACTCAAGAACAGAACACTCATCAGCTAAGTCATTTGTTGACGAAGCAAATAGAGAGAAAACCAGAAAATACTTGTAAAATCTGAGTGATTTTGTTAGGTTGTGTTGTGAGGAGTAGATATCAATCTTTGTGAGCGATATTACTTCAGAGGTTAGGAATTTCTTTGTGATTTCCTACTACGAACTTGTGGCCAGTTCATCTGTTGGTTGGCGCAAGCAGAGTTTACTGTAATCTTTGTGACTATAGTATAACCCAAGATCTAAGTGACTTGGAAGAGTGGACTAAAGGATTTACATCCATATAACCACTATAAAAATCCCTTGTGTTTTTAACTTGCATTATTTTCTGCATATCCATAACAGTATACTGAAAACACTTTAAGGTTAATTGTTTGAAAAGTTTTAAAAAGGAGTTTGTTTAAAACTGGGGATAAAACTTTTTCTAAGATAAGTAAACTACTTGTGAAAAACACTTGATAAATCCGCTGCAAGATAGTTAATTTTGAAACTCTAATTTTGATAAAATCAGCTAAGTAAAATCAGAAGAGTGGTCAACTCTGCTGTTCAAAGCTTTGTGCAAGATCAGCTTAGTCTGCTTACAATTCTTGATCAGCTTAGTCTGCTGACAGAAAAGTTAGAGATCTTTAAAAGGCAAATTTTTAAAGAGGTTTATTCACCCCCCCCCCCTCTAAACCTCATCTGACCACTTGGGACCAACAAGTGGTATCAGAGCAGGTGGTTCATCTGAATCATCTGACTAATCAACGAGCTTGATCCTTAAGTGTTTTTCAAAGGTATTCAAAAGTTTTCAAAAGAGCATTTTTTTTTGAAAAAAAACAAAACCTTTTTGAAAAATGGATTGTATCAGCCTAGTTCCCCACATAGGCGGTATGAGCTTTGAGGACTGGAAAATACGCATGGAAATTTTCCTTGCTGCTTACAACGATAATATGTACAGATGCATAACAAAAGGTCCAATAAGGATTACCAAGACAATCAAAATTGATGGCGTAGATACGGTTGTTGATAAAGATGAAGACGAGATGACACCTGAAGAAATCAAGTTGAAAAATCTTGATAAAGTTGGAATCTTCATCATGACTAAAGCCCTGGACAATGAAAGGTTTGACTATGTCAAACACTGTAAAACATCAAAAGAGATGTGGGACAAAGTCAGGGATATGAGTGAAGGAAATGAAGCCATCAAGGAACACAATCTAAGTGTTGCCATGGAGAAGTTTGATAACTTCAAAATGAAGCCTGGAGAAACCATTGAACAAATGAGTTCAAGGTTTACCAAAGTGCTGAACAACGTGTTAAAGCTGGGTAAGACGTTCACAGACAAAGAGATTACTCTCAAAGTCTTGAAGGCTCTACCACCCAAGTTCAACATGAAGATCACAGCTATGGAAGAATCTAGGGATCTGGGGAAGATCTCTCTGACAGAGTTGTTTTCTGTACTCAAGGCGTACGAGTATAAAATACCAAGGATGGGAATAGAAGAGACCTCAACTTCTGGCCCCACTGCTGCACTGGTTGCTGCAGAAAGAACAAGAAGAACATCTGGAAAAAGCAGAGAAGTGGACTCATCTGATGAGGCCCCAGTACTGAGCAAAAAGGAGTATACTGCTGACGATGTTGCGTTGTTACTGAACGGGTTCAAAAAGTTCTACAAGAGAAAAATAAAGAACAAATATAACAATGCTTCTACTTCTAAACCTACCTCTAATTCTCATGATATTAAGGATGATTATAAATCCAAAATGATGTGCTATAATTGCAGGAAATTGGGACACTTCATCAAGGACTGCCCATATCCTAAAGCGGAGAAGTACACAGAGGAGGAAAAGAAACAAAGAAAAGAAAGAAGAGAGAAGAGATACCAAAAGAGCAAGGTGCTGCTGGCTGAAGCTGAAAAGATGGCATCCATCTACTCTTCAAACACAGAATCTGGCACTTCAAGTGATGACTCTGTTTTTGACGAAACACCTGCACTGCTGTGTCTCATGGCAAAGGAATCTGATGATTCTGACAATGAGGTAATACTCTCTGAAAGTGAGCTTGAACTGTTTAACTCATTTGAGCAAATGATGAACAACAAAGTAGATGTTGTTAATGAGCTTGCTAAGCTTAAGGACGAGATGATTCTGCTGAAAAAGCAAAATGCTAAACTAAAACTTAAGGCTGAAAAACCTGAAGAATCAGCCACGTATAAAAAGCTTTCGCATGAATGTGAATCTCTGAGAGCTGAATGTGAAATGTACAAGGGACAAATCAAAGAACTTGAAGCTAGAATATCTTTGCATAATAAGTCGTCTGTTCCTAAGTCGTCTGTTGTGACAATAGATAAACCAACTGAACAGAGTACTCCCTTAGTAAAAGAAAGTTTAGAACTGAACAAAGCTGAGAAATTTATATCTGCTGATAATAGTAATATTGTCTTGTATGATAATAGTAATACAGTCAGAAAAGGAAATAGTTGATTTAAGGAAGTTAAATCAAAGTTAATGAATTAAAGTGTTAATTCAAAGAGGAGAATTATTAATTAGAATATCTAATTAAATTATTAGAGTGTCTAATTAATTAATTGGATTATCTAATTAATTATAATATTAATTAAAGTGATTAATTAATAAAATTGAAGAAGAATTAATCATGCAATTTTCGGATTGCATGACTAAGGCATAAGGGGCGATTTTAGCTAATGGATAAGTGGAAGAATTAGTTTCTTGTTGGACAAGTGACAAGGAAGAGATTTGGTTAAATCTTGTTTCCTATTGTGATAAGGAAAGGATTTACCAAATCTTGATGAGATATCTAATAAGAGAAGGACTCTTCTCTTATAAATATAACTCATCACATATCTTCCATAAGAGATCAAGACAAGAATAAAAACACATGCAAAATAAGCAAGAGAAAAATAGGAGCTGAAAATCGCCCCACCCTAGACAGAAAAAGTTATGTGCCGCCGCCCTCTTCCTGTTCTCTCTTCATCTGGATCTAGATCAAGAACTGGATCTGGATCCACCTCTTCCTTCATTGACAAATCTCCAGGATCTAGTTCGTAGCCTGTGACTTGGAGACGTTGCTACAATCCAATTGGTGTGGATACGTTCTGGAGGTGAGACAATTGGATCACTACATCGTGAATCAAACAAGAAGACCGGAGGTTACCACCACCGAACCTGTGATGAGGTAATTCGCATATTACCCCCTCTTTTGTTTAAATTGTTGTTTGATTCAACCTTTTCGCATATGTAATATGGAGATCGATTTCTTGGGACTGATGGGTGCCTCGGAAAAATTTTAAATTCCGCACTTTCGTTGTTCTGACAACCGAGGCATATCCCAACAGTGGTATCAGAGCCAACTCCATTATTCTTATGTGAAAAAGGCCTGAACATAATTTAATATATGGATATTAGTGTTTATTATGTTCTATGTGATGATTCTTGCTTGTTATGATATGATGTATGCTCGGATAAATTTGCATGAATTAGTTTGGGCCGATTTTGAATTTCCGAAAATTAGTGGACTGTTTTTGCAAATAGCGATTTACGAAAACTGGACCAAAATTGAAAAATTCATTTTCTGCATGTTTCTGGACTGAAATTGTAATTTTCTGGATTTTCTGAAAACTGGGTCGTTTTGCAATTTCCGTAAGTTGGGGATGTTTTTGTAATTTATGTAAACTTCAGGGGCTGTTTGCAATTAACGAAAATTTCTGGGTTAAATCTGTAAAGTTTCTGTTTTCTGGACCGATTTGCAGCTGTCAAAATTTTTGGGGTTAATTTGTTAATTTCCAAAACTTGAGGGGTCAAAATGTAATTTTCAAAAGTTGAGGGACCAAACTGTAATTTTCAAAAATTGAAAAACAGAATCTGTTTTTGTGCATAAAATGTGTTTTTGTTTATCCGAAAATAAATTTTATCATAATTAGTAGAGACTAAAGGATTATTTTAAAAGGAGTTTTAAAATAAGGAAGATAAGAAATAAGAAAAAGTTGTTTGCTTGTTTCTTGCTCTACGTGAACTGTTTACGTGGTTTTCGATCGTGCCGAGCCTTGACCCTAGGGTAGATGTGATTGGTTTATTTTTAATTGTGTTGTTTTTATTGGGCCTGCGAGCCTTAAAGTTTTTGGGCCACTTTGAGCCTTTGTAATAGAATAGGGCTTTACTGTTTTAAATAGTTTAGGATAGAGGCCCATTACAAGCAAAGGTGGAGGCCCAAGAAGGAATGAAGGCCATGTATGCATGGTTATTATTGTAATAGCCTAGCTCCATTAAGAACCCAATTAGATTGACCAATTGGGCCAACATCATGGCTCGATGCTGGCCTGCATAGGAGGCTCCCGATCGAAAACATACTGTGGTAGCATGCATGCTAGGTGTGAATGTTTTATTTTTATTTGTCGATTTGTTTATGGCTTGTATGTGATGCGCGCTAGTAATTAGATCGTAAATAAAAGATAAAGCATAATTAATGCGGTGAGATCTCGAGGAGAGTTTCTTCAAACTTTCAAAACCGAAAATCCCCTCTTGAATAAATATTAAGTCACATTGGGTACTTTAAAATGATGTTTTAATATCCAAGCCTTCCATTAATAGGAACTAGCGTAAGTTGTCTACTTATCGATTAAGGTGATCCAGAGTCTGGCACCCGAGGCGAAGAAAGGGACAATACGCGAAATTCCTTGATTCTTGTTTTCTTAAAACTCGACATGTGCATTCACCCTCCCGATCACAAACAAGTCGAGTTAATTCCGGGGAACCTTGAAAAGTTCACGCGGATTGGTACCGAGTTGAAGAGCAACGTTGATGTTTTTGCTTGGATTTTGGATTATATTATCGGGATCGACCCTAGAGTAATCACCCATTCCCTAAATACAGATCCTAAGGCCAAGACCGTGAGCCAGAAGAAAAGTAATAACGATCGAGAAAAGGATAAGATAATTGATGTCAAGGTGGATAGACTTCTAGCCACAAAACAGATCAGGGAAGTCGTTGATTTAACGTGATTTCACCGATCAATAAATGAGAACTTGAAAAATAAATAAAGCGTTATGTAAGAGTTCGAACATAATTGGACAAAGGTCTTTATATATATATATCGAACCATGGAGTACAAAGTATTTGAGTATCTCAGGCTTGCCGGTACAGTATTGGATACCGTTCTAACGTTCTTATTGCTATTAATCATACAGAAAATAAGTGTAAAGCTAGATCCGAACATAAATGTCTGAGCCATATTCTTGCCTTGGAAAGCATGCTGAGTCATTAAATGTACCGGGTGTATATACATGTACCGTGGTGCCAGGTAGACCCCCCTGCATTGGATAAATCCCTAGGCCCAGGGGTCTTGGGCAAGGCCATCCCGTTGGCGTATAGTGCGGCCCAAGAGATGGAGATCGGAGTACGAGCAGGGGATCCTGTTTGGAAAGCGCCCTGATCGAGATTAGCCCCTTGTGGGATATTCCTCATCAATACCCCCCCCCCCCTCCCCACTTCTTCGAGTTCGAGCGCAGCGAAGAGTTCGGAGAAGTACAAAATATCGTCGTGTTTCGAGATCGTGGAATTTTTGGTTCCATATCGCAAAATCCTTGAATTTTAGGGCCTTAGCTGCAATTTTTCCTTTCGCGCCCATTGGTACAATGAAGAGGCGCGAAAGTAAGGGTCTCTCAGCGCAATTTCCCTTTTTATCCTTGTATAAATAGTAGGGGGCCTTCATTTTACGTTTACCTTTTTTGACTTTTTAATGCTCGGAGCATCAGTATTTTCTTTGATCGAAAAGTTTTCTTGTATTTTCGATATTCGTCAAGTATATTATCTGCATTGTGTGGGTCAAAAGATATATCTCGAGCAAAAGAGATTTAAGCCTCCAATTCTAGCTCAGATTCCGAAGGGGGCTCGAGCTCAGGGTCGAGCTCCTCTGAGGAAGTTCCTCAGAACCAGCCTTTGGCACGTAAACCCCATCGTCCTCGGGTAGACTAAAACTCATCCGGAGAGCCATCAGAAATTGAGTCAGTCTGATACTATCACGATAGTCAACAAACTTCTCCTGGTGATGACGAGGACGATCGTACGGAGGTCTGGGGCAACTACGACCGGAAAAGATGTGTAGAGAATCTAGATGGTAGAGTCGTCCCGGAACAACCATCTATTGTGCAGGCGGAGATAGTGATCTATAAGGGTATTTTCTTTCAAATCTTCCCTCATGTTTTCAACCGCACCTCTCGTCAACTTAAGACGAAAGTTCCAGCGAAGATGCGGAGTGTGGTTTTTTCGAGCCTAAGGAGCAGCAGGATGCTCTTAGCAAATATAGCAAGTACCTTCCTCCTGGTTGGTCGATAATCTTTAAGACCGAAGATCAACGCGCCATCGATCCGCCGGAAGGTTGTTGGGCTTTCTATGCCAAACAATTTAGTCACGGACTCAGGTTGCCTTTGCACTTCAAGGGGACAAGTGGAATCTCTTCCTCACACGATTCGTGTGAAATATCTTAAAATTGGTTTTATACTTGAGTTTCTCAATGTTTTCAGGCTCGCTCCGAGTCAAGTAGTTCCCAACTTTATGGCTAACTTGATTGCCTTCATAGTGCTCATGAAGGCTCACAATAAAGTTCCTAACTTCAAGATTTTTTGGTATTTGTTCAAGATTACCATCTCTGTCGCTTCGAATTATGGTTTTTTCAACATCTCTCAGTGTGCTCGAAGGTGTGTCTTCGATCAATACACTTCAAGCAACGGGGCAGGTTGGAAGCATGAATATTTTTATGTCCGACCTTCAACGGAGGACGTAAACAAGATGAACTGCCCTCGGGCCTGGCGATACGAAAAAATGGAGGTGGTAGGTACTCTTCTCCACCAATTTGACCCTGATTTTATGAGGGGTTCCCTATCAATCAGCGTTGATCATAAGGGAGGTGATTTTATGCAAGGCCGGGATCAGCAATCTTACCGTCGCCGAGGATGCTCGCTCTTTATGTAAGTGTTATTTAATTTGATTAGATTCTTGTCCTCCTTATATTACGAATTCTCACCTAATTTATTTTCAGCTGAGATTATCGCCACATGCCGGGCCTCCGTTGAAGGAAAAGTAGTGGCTTCGAGCTCCAAGGCTCAAGAAACCTCAAAGAGACAGAAGCCAGCTCTTGCTCGTAAATCTAACAAAAGGTCTCGAGTAGAAACGTCTCCCATAATCGAAGTGCATGATGAGGCCTATCATCAGTCTGGAGACACATTATCAGTAAGTCCCATCGCTGAAAACCATGATTTGGTTTCAAGGCATGGCGCGGGAAAGGGTCTAATGGCTTTTTTACAGATGGAGGCCGAGCATAGGCAAAAGAAAAATGAAGAAGTTGAACCGTCCCGTCATCCTCCTCGGCCAAAAGTGCGAGCATCAACGTATGATTTGGCTCGGGATGTAATAGATGTTGTTCGGACTTACCTGGATGGTCCCCGAGCCGGAGGCTATCCTACTAATGGAACTTTTTACACTGAGTCTGCAGAGGGAGAGAGCCTTGCAGAGAAGTCTGTTAACATTTTCCTTGCTAGTCGATTCAAAAACGATCGGAGCGATCTTTTGACCAAGGAGAACAAACAGATCCTTAGGACTTTGCTCGTTACCACCAAGGGGTACGGATCTTAAAAAAAATTTGACTTAATCTCTTCGTCTTGTAGGTTGGGGATTTAGGACTCCAAGGCATTTACAAGTCTGAGCTTGAGAAGAACCGGTTCGAAAAGACATTAAAAGATCTTGAAAAAGCTTGGGCTGAAATAGCTGGTTTGAAGTCCAAACGTAAGTTTGAGCCCTCTAAAGAGAAGCCTGTTGAAGAGGAATCAATTATTGAGACCGTGTTCGAGAGAAGTGACCTTGAAAAAGAGTTGGACGACGTTAAGAAGGAGCTTGCTCAAGTTAAATACTAGTCCGAGCAGGCTTATCAACAGGGTAGGGAAATAGCAAGGCTGGATGCTGCTCGGGATTTCCTACGATCACCAGTGGCCGATGTTATCTTCAAAGCTCAAGCTGCCAGTCTATTGCAAACTAGCTTCTTTGAAGGTGTCCAACAACTTGTTGCCAAGGGCATCATACCGGATGACTTAGAGACTTACGCTAGCATTATGGACTTCACCAAAAATGCCCAAGTGCAAACCTTACAAAGCATCGTCTTCAACTTCCGTTCAAAACTAGGAGCAAAACGAGTTCGCGCCCCTCTTTCCAGAGTTCGGAAAGTCTTCTTATAATCCCAACTTGAACGAAATATTAAGTTCTGATGACGTGGTTGTAGAAAATGAACACCTTGATCGATTCAGTGAGGAGATTGAAAACATGCTGATCGTTGGTGCTGAAGGTCCTCCTAAAGACCCTCCTAAAAATCCAGCGACAATAGCGACAAATTCCGCTAAAGATTCATAGAATGTATATATTATTTTTTTTTGTAAACACTTTCTTGCAATGTTCGACGTAAATGTTTGTAGTGAAATTCCGATTGTGGCTTTAATGAAGAGGTTTTTTGTCCATCCTTATGACTTTTATCTCTTAATTTACTTTGCTTTCGTATGAATTATCAATCCGAAATAAATGTCTCCTAATCATATAAAATTAGGCGTTGATCCACTGCACTAGGTAGACTGATTTTTCGATCTGGAAGCATTTCAGGTGTTTTGTGTGGGTCCCCAACTGAAACCTATATATATGAATGAAGAAAAGCTTCCTTTTCATCATTATACCAATATCTTGTTCGGAGCTCTCTTTTGGCCTAATATTTTTCGAACGTAATAATTGACCCAAAAATGGACGGATTCACCAACTTTCACACTTTTGACACGACAGAATAAATAAGGCCAAGTTCAGTTCCCTTAAAAGTTCAGCTGTTGGCGAGGGCTCGAGCAAATCTCCAATTAAGGTAGTTGACGATCCTGCTCAGCTCGACGTAGAAGAAAGAGTTCCCGAACAGCCATCGGCAAAAAGGGTGGTTGATGATCCTCTAATTCTCGAAGATGGGAAAAAGATTTCCGATCAACAACCAATTCAAGACAGCACTAGTATTCCCACAGGAGTAGTTAAGTCTCCTGCTTAGAATAAAAAGGCGAATAAAAGCGTAACGTCTACTGCAAAATCGGCCAGAGCTTTGTCCGTGCCTTCTGAACAACCAAAGGAGTCTGTTCCTAAGCAGATAAAAGAGAAAACCTCCCAAGTGGAAAAGATAAAGAAGCGACCAGCTTCGGAATAAAAGCTCCCTATCCTTCTGGGTACCATCTACTTGATACTTGATCTCTGCTGGAGATCTATCAAGATATGAAGAAATTTCCCCCTAGGGACCTTTCGAGCATTCCTATTTCGGTCAATGTTGAGATATTAAATTTTGGGGGTTCAGAAGGGTTTTCTTGGAATATGACGCTTAACAATCTCCTTCCGGCCGAGCAAGACAAATTGCTGCACATCCCCCCTTCCAAGATCGTACAATCCGCCTTTAAGTGGAGTGTTTTTGTACGTGTTTTGGCTTTTTTTTTTTAATTAAGGTATAACCCCTATTTTCTCGTACAGGTCGAACAACATATCTTCAACCTTGGGCTGCAGTGTGAAATTGAGAGGCTTCGTAATGAGCAAGTTATGTCCGAGCTTGACAAACTTCGCGGAGACATGAAAACATCCCAAGAAGAAGCTCGGTCGATTGAGGAGCTGAAAACTTAGCTGACTCAACAAAAGGCTGAGTTTATTCAAGAAAAAGAGAAATTTAATCCAAGAGGTGGACAACCTCCGAACTCAACTATCCTCGGCAAAAAATTCGGCTGCGCAACATGCTAAGGAAGAATTCGACCGTCGTTATTAGCTTCGAGATTCTGAAGTAAGGGATTTTCTGAAGAAACTTTAACGGGTCGATTGTCTTAGTGTGTTCGAGATTTGTTTTCTTTTGTATCTTTAATTTCTGCTCCTTTGTATTTTTAATTTTAGTTTCCATGTAACCCCCTTTTTATCGATCAAAATAGAATAATCTAATTTTGCGTGATTTAACCTTAATTTTTCGTCCGAGCGGCTCCATATTCAATCGTAAAACTTCGTTTGAATCCTTACGAGTCATTTGTAAAAGTCTACTTGTGAATCTGTGGTTGGATGTCCGAGTTTGGAATGGATTACGAGGTTTTCAAGCTGAGTCGTTGATTGTATATCCTAGATGATGACTGCTGGATTAACCCCCTTTCCTCTATAAAAGATGGAGTGTAGTTGCCCTTATTTTCACCAAAATCTCAAACATGTTTTTCCTTTATTCGCGTCACCCTCTCGTGATCGATTCCTATTTTTACCATGAGATCCTCTTGCGTAGCAAGTTTGAGAAACATAGAGTTTTCTAACCTTTCTGTTGGTATGGGTGGAATTGGAAATTTAAGCCTTCACCTGTTTGAGACTATATTGGTGAAGGCTTCCCCTATTCAGTCTTGGATGGCATACTCGATCAAAAGTGCAAGTGTCGCCTTTCTAAGGACGAGAAACCATATGTCAGCATGTGTAACAACATGCCATGTAATAAGGTTGCACCTCATTCCTCGTCCAAAAGGCTTCGAACTCCGCCGGATGTCGCTCCAAGACCTAGTGAGGAACAATATTTGAGACATAATCTTCACCAAGAGCTCCAACTATGACTGCTCTTGAGGCTTGTCTAGTGGGCCGAGGATGAAGACAGCTACTCGGAATCTTTCATTATAACCATAGGAATGACAGGAGTAGTCTAGTAGTTTATTCTTTGTACGTTGCCACAACTGTTTTGTAATTTATCTCGAACTCAGAATAATATTTGTTGATAACAACTGTTTTAAATGGACCTACTACATTTTTCGAGCATGCGCTCTGATGTTAGATATTATATGAGGTAGTTGGAGAGTCAGGTGCATTTGATGCTATCATCTTGACCGTTGATCCCGGTGATTCTTGGCCGTTGATTAGTTGACTCAGTTCCTATATAAGGATTGCATTTGGGAATATACTTCACCCATCCACTCTCTTACTGCTTCCAATGATATTTATTAAGATAATGCTCGATTTTAAATTCGAGTTAGACGACGTTCGATTGGATCTATAGAATTTTATTGGTATGGGTTTGGAGAATAATTAATTGGATGGTCTAATTAATTAAATATTAATTCAAGTATTAATTAATAAAATAGAGAAATTGATTAATTAGAGTGTCTAATAATTGGGCCTATTTAATTATAGTATTTAATTAAATAAATGCAAGAGTTGGGCCTTTTAAGGAATAGGCCAATGAGAAGTCTTGCACAATAAGGGAAAGGGATGGCTTATAAATAGGAATCTTGAAGACTCCAAAATCTAATCTTGAATTTAGCATTCCCTAACCCTAGCCGCCCCTAGCCCTAGCCACCCCCTTCTTCTCTCTTCTCACCCATCTAGATCTAGATCTAGATTTAGATCTAAGTTCCTCCATTGTCAAACCTTCTCGTTCTAGTTAGCCTGAGACTTGAAGGTGTTTCTACAATCCATCTGGTGTGGATACACTCTAGAGGCACGACGTTTGTAGTGCTACTGTGAATCAAAAGAAGACCGAATATTTCCACTTGTGGTGAGGTAAAATTGCAAATCTTCCCTTCTTGCTTTTGATTTTATTGTTGTGTGCTTTAATTCAAACTTTTTCGCATATGTAAGATGAAAATCGATTTATGGCATGTATGGGTACCTCGGAATTTTTTTTTATTCCGCACTTCTGTTGTTCTGACTACCAAGGTATCCCAACAAAAAAAGAAGCGATTCGGAAGATCGAAGGAGATGATCGTCGGTTGAAGTATGAATTGGGCCTAACATGTAGGAGCTCTCGCGGTGAATCTGGGGTTGGGAGAAACTAGCGCTGGAAGATGTCATCAGAAGAATAGAGATTAACAAGAAAAAAGAAGGATTCACGCCTAAAGAGAGCAGAAATTGCTTGAATAAGATCAAGAAAAGAAAGGGAGTTAGAGAGTTCAAGGTGAAGTGTTGATCAAGGATGAAATTGGAGTTTAAATAGTCCAAGAGATCTAGGGCTCTTTGGAGTCCAAACGGCACCAAACACATCAAGAAAGCCAATGACTACCTTTTCTTGAAACTTCCGCGCAAAGCACGCCGTTGGAAGGAATGGTTTTTAACATGTGGCATAAAAGTCAAATCAGCACGTATTTGTATAAGCGGGTACGTATCTAGGTAATGATCACTATTAACGTTAATATTAATCTTAATGCCTCAATGAACATCACCGATGGCGACAGACCAAGTATGGTCAATTACCATTGCTATGATACCACCAAAACACGACTATTTAGCCACACCAAATGGCTCGATGAGCCACTAAAATTAATTTAGGGAATAAGTTATGGTCGAAGTCCTTCAACCACAACTTACAGGGGCATTGTTTATGCCATAAATTCACAATTCCCAAAGTGCCCTTCGGTGGAATGCATCGCCCCATCGGTGTTGCCATCACCATCGATGCAGATAAAGTTTTAGGCTCAGAATATCAGCACATTTCCAAATGCACCGAGGGGACAACCGCCGATGAGAACTCTGTCGTCGGTGGCTTGGCAGATACATTGCCCAATGATCAATAATTTGGCTACATTAACAACATGGCCTAAATAAGTGGAAGAGATAAGACCACGTGAGTGGACTCATTCTCCCACCTAACACGGCCACATAAACACCCAAGAAGCATGATTGACCAGGTCTCTTGGGCGTACGCAAATAAAGGAGAGGTACAACTGAACTTATCACCGATTTGAACTCAATGCTGGAGTTCAAAAGTTATCGATGGAAGGCAAACCAACCTACTATCAATATTTTTATGCCTCTAAGTTTTATTTAATATCCAATGTTGACTTAGGCATTGGAGAAGGCTCTGCCGGCATAACCCCGACTTAGTATTTCTCCTTTTTGCAAGTATTGACGTACATGTTATGAATATTCAAACGCGGACTGAAGAGATCCTATTTGTATTCGGGTCCAGAGGTTTATCGCACATTACCTACCACCTACATTTTACCATCTCAAACTCTATAAAAGTCATTGCTATGACACGTGACCCCCGCTTTCCTCCCCAAGCCTCTACTTTCAAGCACAATTCAAGTCACATTTCAAACTTTCAAAACCCAAAATTCAAATAAATCTAAATTGTGCTGCAAATGTTTCGTCTTTAAAACCAACACTCGTCGAAACCAGACTGAAATCGATCCATCTACACCCAAAGTTTCTTAATATTTTTTATGAGAAGAATCAATTAGAATATTTAATCAAAACGGCAAAAATGCTCAAGCACAACAAAATAAATTCATATCCCAATCCATTGATAAGTTATAGAACTAGTGAGATTATAATATTTTTTTAAATACGATTAGTTTTATTTAGGGTAAACATTATTAATGGTCCTCCTTATCATTAACTTTTTACATAGTGATCCCTCTTGTATTTTTATTCCCATGTTAGTCCCTACCATGAATTATTTGTTTCACTTTGGTCATTTGCAAGAGGTCTTTTACTTATAGTGTTACACTTTAGTTCCTCGTAAAATTGTTTTGTATCAGCTTAGTCTCTCAAAAAATTG
Source organism: Penstemon newberryi var. newberryi (assembly GCA_030819805.1). Classification (NCBI taxonomy): domain Eukaryota; kingdom Viridiplantae; phylum Streptophyta; class Magnoliopsida; order Lamiales; family Plantaginaceae; genus Penstemon; species Penstemon newberryi. The sequence goes on along the minus strand of JAUALY010000005.1, from coordinate 20,258,368 downwards.
TTTCTTTATCAATTTAGTCTCTCATAAAACTGTTTTGGCACTTTAATTCATCTTGGACCACCTGAAAATGACCAAAGTGAAACAAATAATTCATAGCGGGGACTAACATAGGAAAATAAACACAAGAAAGACCACTCCGTAAAAAAATAATAATAAGAAGGATCATTAATAATGTTTACCCTTTTATTTATTTTATTCTTTAAAGTGACAAGTGAAAAAATATATAAATCTTTCCACCTGTCTTATTTAGCCTAATTATTTAGACCTACTTAGCAGACGGGTTATCGCTATCTTTTAGACTAAAACATGTAATATAGCTTTTGTAAATGACCACACTTAAAAATTAGGGTTGTCAATGGTTTGGACTCGGACCGAATTGAGATTGCTTCGAATTCGAGTCCAATTTTCAATTAATGAGACCGGATTCGAATCCGAATCTGTACGGATCCTTAAAAACCATACCAGGTACGAGTCCGAGTCTGGAGGATATCCTAGATCCGAATATTTGATCCGAATGAAATATTCGGATCTGAAATCCCCACCATGGACAACTTCAGATTTATCTCCTCCCACACCACTAATGCCGGAAATTTCACCGGTAAACATGGAGGTCAAAAGTAAAACTTGTTGGACATTATAATAGGAGACAAAAACACCATGATGCAAAAGAACAGATCGATTTTTAAGATAAGATGAAGGGAAAAAAATCAAAAAAAAAACTAACTTGTAAAAGATAAGGTAGATGAATGAAAAAGAGAGATAGGGGATAAGCGGTTATCGGAGATGTAGTGTAGTGTTCAATTAGAAAGAGCATTTATTGATTTGGGCTTTTACCTTATTTGAAATATCTGCTAGTAAAATTTATTTATAGGAAAACAAAGAAGAAGCCCAAATCAATTTAAAAAGTAAGGGTCTATTTGGATTGGTTTTGAAGTTTTGTGGGTCTCGGTTTAAAAAAATTATTTTGGATGGTTTCGATGAAACATTTGAGACCTTATTTTGATGGGTTTTGACTGTTGGGTTTGTGGTTTGAATAAATTGAAACCCTACTTGGATTGTGTTTGGATGTTGGGGTTTAGGGGAAAAAGTAGGTGGTAGGTGTCAAATCAATGTCTTTTTTAGTAAGATTTGGGGAAAAAAGTAGGTGATAGGTGTCAAATCAATGTTTCATAGGTTTGGTTTGAAGAGTTTGAGTGTGAATCTTTGAATAGGTTTTTGATGGTTTTATGGGTTTGACGAAAATTCATTTGAAAGGGTTTTGGCTCTGTATCGCGAAATTCGCGAGACCGGGCCAAAACTCATCCACATACACCCTGAGTTCATTTTGGTGGGTCAACTTCTGATGTCTAGTCAGTTTCTTTTGAGATATTTGTCGTGTAGTTAAATTAAGGACAATTTTCCTTAGGGTAACATTAGTCTTACAACCTATTTGTATAACAGTACAACCTATATTTAAAGGAAGTAATGGTTTTTTTTTTTTATTATTATTTTGGGTTTATCAGTCAATTATTTCTTATTAGTAAGATTAGCAGTACAATATTCATAATTAATAAAAAGATTCATACATATCTGCTTGATATAATAATCTTTTTAAAACACAGTATTTGTAATATATAAATAAAATAACATCATCTTCAAGTAATTGAGCAATGTAATTTTAAGTTTTTTTTTTTTTTTTATTGAACTTGAGATTGTGATTGGATTTACCATAAATCTTAAATGAGTCAAAATTAAATGAGTTGTCATCGTGTGGAACACAAGTCGAAATCAAATTTATTAGTAAAGATTTTTAATGTGTGTTTACATTTTTAGTTCATATTCGATGTCGAAATGTCAATAGAACTTCTAAAGTTATGAGACAGTGAATATGTTACAAATTCACTTTCAATTGTAAAAACTTTTAACATTTTTAAATTATAGAAACAAGATCAAAATGTCAGATATGACATAATAACAAATTCAAAATTTGGATGTAAAAGACACATACATGTTTAATAGAAAAAGACACAATGGGGGTGTGAAAATTGCAAAAGATTTTAACAAAGCAAAAGTGTGCGGTTGAAATTGCAATAGACACGTACTAACAGGTAAAACAAGTTGTTCAAACTATTCGCACAAAGCAAAAAAATTCAACAAATTATAAGTGGACTCAAATTTATTATTTAAAATTTTGGGGGTAAAAATTGCAATAGATACTTTGAAACCGGTTAAACAAGTTGCCCACACTCTTTCCACAAAGCAAACTTTTTCCACCCAATCAAATTGGACTGTACAAAATAGGACTGTCATATAAACATTTTCCTTTTCTTTATCTTTGTTATATCTAATGTAATAAAATTTATAAATTATATTACATGTGTATTCACGGATTCAGATCTTAAACGAATCGAATCATGCAAAATCCATATTAGTTCCATCTATTTCGAATTACGGATTTGCTAATCAGATTAAATTCATCGAAGTCTTAATCGAATAATATTCTAATAAATCGGATAGAATCAGGATTAAAATCTCCCCATTGACAGTCCTACTTAAGATTATGCGAAAAAATGTGATAGATGTTCAGTATATACAAATAAAATTCATTGTAATATTTAAGCTATTAACCTGTTTGAATTTTCTTCGAGTCGTAAGATATTCCTTCAAAATGAAAGGTGGGTCTTGGTCTCAAATAGCACACATTACAAAGTTTCTGAATATAGTGCAAATAAATTTCAGTATATCAACTTTGAATAAAATCATCAACTAGTATTGCCATCAAGCAAGACCTCTCCCTAAAATTATAAATTACCATGGTTTTCTATCTCTCAGGTTCAAGCCGGTTTATCCTCAAATGCAATTTAATCACAATCAATGTAATTCGCATGCATTAATCAAAGAGAAAATATATACTTATATCTCAACTGCTGTACAAAAAACAGCACTTCTCCCTTATATCTCAACTGCTGTACAAAAAACAGCACACTTCTCTATGTTAATAATTATCACTCACGTGAGATTATTATCAATCAGAGATCAAACACCACTACTCCTCTCTGCCTGTTGTTGTGTCTGCTTTTGCTTGCACCAACACAAGTACTGAGGGATTGACCCTTCTTCTCCAATGACCCAACCGTGCTCTGCAACTTTCTCTAGAGTCATTCTTTGTCTTGGATCTGCAAAATAAAATCAAACTGTGATGAAAATGAATTGAATAAAAGGATGAGCTAATGCCAATTTACACCCTTGTGATATGGATAATGTTTAAATTACCCCTCTGTGATTTGGAAAACAACACTTCCTTTAACCAGAGAGTATAACTCACTCGCCAAAACTGAGAGTGAGCATGAAGAGTTGGTTTTGTAACATGGGGGGGAGGGGGTTAAAGAGCAACATTTATCATAACACAGGGGGTAAAGTACCACATTTATCATAACACTGGGGGTAAGTGCCACATGTAAGAGGGTAGCTCCGTCAATACGTATTTATTTCAAGTATAAAAATGTCAGGGAGGCAGTGTGAAACTTTTATAAGATTATAGGGGGGATAAAGTGCTCTTTTTTAAATCATATGGGGGTAAATTGAACATTATGCATATCACAGGACGGTAAATTGCCATTAACTCTAAAGAAGATGGAAATCATTATGTCAGAAAAAAAAATGAATTAACCTTTGGAAAGAAGGCCCTCAAGTAGGTTCTTCAAAAGAGGGTTCATCTCATCAGGGAGCAAAACTGGGTTATTTACTATCTGAAGAAAGCAACATCATCCATAATTGAAAAACCCAATACAAAACTAAAGCTGAACAAAGACATGGAAGAGAGAAACCAAAACTGGAACAGAGACATGTATGTGCGTGTATATGTATAGATAGATGGAAAAAGTATTTTTGAACCTTATCGTAGGTATCCTGAAGAGTTTCTCCTAGAAATGGGTATTTCCCAAGAATCATGTAGTACAAAGTGACTCCAACTGCCCATGTATCAGCAGCTTTTCCACGATATGTTATACCTAGATATATGATGTATTCGATGTGAGTCTAGATGATAAAATGCAATAATGGGTTTAGTTGTTAGTGATAAAGGAAAACACTGACAGACTGACCTAAACAACATTCAGGTGCAGTAAATACAGGGGTTCCAGGAGAGCGCCGAAGCTCGTCATTATCATCCTATACATAAAAAGGTTATCAACAAATTGCACACATCCCAGTGAACACTGATCAAAAGAACAATTTCATACAAACTTAACAATGACAACAACATCATAGGGTCATTGAAGAAATTCAACTTGTTTCCCCTGGCCCAGCACCAACAAATCCTAACTTACAGTTCCATTGACAGGGGGCATAAAAAATATCTTTTCTTATTAGCAACCAAACTCCATTTTGGAAGACTTCTGACTCAGTTGAGCGAGACCGGGCCAGAACTCTTCCACATAGGCCCTACAAGTTGTTGTTGAGTTTATTGTTCCACTTGCAATGTCAGGTGATCTCAACAATGGGCCACCATTGCGTCCCTTAGTAAATTAATTTTCACATTTGATTGCGGTTTACAATTTGACTTTCTCTTAACTTTTGTTCTTTTTATGAACGAAATGCCTAAATAGGTGCTTTTGTAGATCATCTACAAATTATATTCATTAAATGATATCCAAGGCAAATATTCATGCATGAATCATGTAAGCCAAAATGAAATTTATGCTCCCTTCACAATTCTTTTTTCGTGTATATTATGAGGGTAAAATGGTCACTTTAGTAATAATATTGGATGTGCTGATGTGGTGTGAACTGGAGTAACACAAGATAGAGGAAGACTTGTGACAATCGAAAAGAGTATTTGGCATTTTACACCCCATAAATACATCATTTTGGTACTTTGCACCCTGAAATTAGAATGTTGGCACATTGCACCCTCAAATTGCATTTTCTGTGGCGAAATGCTCCCTATTGGTGTGCCAAATGCCCATTGTATTGCCAGGAATATGCAATTCAAGGGTGCAAAATGCAAATAATTTTAGGGTGCAAAGTGCCAAAACATATATTTTCGGGTTGCAAAATGATAATTACTCCAATCAGAAGTAACAACTGGAGATAACTTCCCATAAAGAGAAAAAAAAAAAAAAAACTCATTTCTAAGTCCCATGTGCAAAAATAGTTGGTACCACGCATGAAAAAGAACAGTGACAAGTAGTTTGGAAAACTTTCATAATTTCATTTGATTCCATTTCTAAAGATATATGAAACAAAAAGAAGCAAATTATATCCCCACAAAAATAGCTGAAATCAAAATTTCAGGTTCCATTTGTTGTAAAAAATATGAATAAATATACTGAAATTACAAGGATTTTATGATTAATTATTAACGAAGGTTGAGTTGACATCCATGCACATATTGACAATGAAATGTAATAAATACTTTCTGGATGCAGTGTGCAAGTAAATGTGTTAACAGCCTAGCTCCCAAGAAACTAGAAATGCAAAGAATGGGTTTATTCAAAAATATAACAGGAAATCAAATAGTGACAGTCGACACAGATTAATTATTGTAGAAATTTTTGTATCCCACAGACCGAACTCATATGAAAATACAAGTTCAAGACACAGACTGCGCAATGCTATTTATAAACTACTGGAATGCTTTTCATGAGCTATTATTCACTTGGTGCAATAAATTAACAATGATCTTGAAGCCTCTTTCATCCCATCAAGCCCCTCCTATCGCACAGGCAAATCATGCATATCATGCTGATATCAGCGACAAGTTCATTATGTAATCTCTCTTACCTCAAAAACTTGACTGACGCTAAAATCTCCGATCTTGACCGTGCCAGAACCAGTAACTAACAAGTTATCTGGTTTTATATCTCCATGCACAATGTTCTGTTAGTTGGACACGATAACATACCGTGTTAATTCACTAGAAAGGCGAAGGTAAACATTGGAACTTAGATTAAGTGCACAAAAACATTATTAGACAAGTATTTGCAAGGTTAAACTGTAAAAATACTGAGCCTCAACTTGTAATGGTGCATATGTTATTTCGAAGATATAGTTCTGATGTTTAAGTTAAGTGCTGGAAACCATCATGAATATTTATACAAAAGCATGGCACCACCAAAAATGCTTTGAAGTAAAAGAGGTACAAATTAAAATAATTATTGATAAAAGAAAAGTAAGTTCTTCAGGATATTGTAAAGACAACCCCAGGTGGGTGCAGACAATATTTGCAACTTGATATGTGGTAGCAATTATAATTATAAATGAAGTGATAAATATGATTTGAATCTCTCGGTTTGACCAAATTGAAGTTGTATTTAATTCACATGTCCAGGATGGTTTTGCAGCAACACTACAAATAAGGATGTGAATTACAAATACTAAGCTATTTTTTTGACAAATTCATGCATTAGTGAACTGGAAACTTTGTTATGACATACATTTCGCAAATAGTGAAGCCAGCATAAGGACTACAAAACTTGTTATCACCCATAACTGGCTTTGGACTGATATAAAAGTCTACATTTCAAAGATATAATAACTTCACAAACAGTTCCATGTATCAAATGTGAGCTCTTGGGTCCAAAAAGATTAACTGACAACCAGAGAAAAAGGTTGTGACTTAGCAGGCAAAAAGGTAAAACATAAAGAAATTAAATATAAACATTTCTGTCAACTATCATCTCGAGAGTATGTATGGCATTCAGGTTAAGATGACATGGAAACTACTGGGAAAACTAAGTAAAATACAAAGGTCAGGTAACATCAATGAAGTGCCAAAACAAGCAATATATGTTACTAGTGTAATTAAACTGATGAACAAAATTGCAAAAAAGTCTTGGGATCATACATGAGCATGGAGATACATCAAACCAGAAACAACATCACGTAAGTATTTCCGTGCAGTATTTTCTCCTAGACCACCTGGAGGACCAGAACTCTCATAGACCCATTTGCCTTCTACATATTCAAGAACTGCAACAAAGTAGCAGTAGGATTCAAGTCAGATGAATACCCAACATTAGCCCTGGGGGTGGGAGGTGGGGGTGGTTAAAAATAGGAGGGAATAACATAAATTACCCATATAGAAATGATCTGTTGTTGGATCATCAATAACCTCTACAAGATTGACTATATTAGGATGGCTCAATACTTTCATGATTAAAACCTGAAAACATAACACCCGTAGACAGAAGAAACTGTCACCATGACCAAATCATATCATGAACTACTAAAGCAACATATGATCCACATAAATGTTTAAAACTGACTGCTGACAGGGCAACGATAATGAAGGGAGCATGATATAGTTACAATCAGAACTATTATTAATTAGTTGTGGACACTAGAAAAATGGCTGTCAAAATATCACTAAACTAACAATAAGATGGGAAGGATGGAGATCATTAATAAATGTGGAATATCGGTAACTGATCACAAAAGAAAGAAATAAGTGTGTTTGTGTTTTTTGTGTGTGTGTGTGTGTGTGTGTGTGTGTGTGTGTGAGTGTGTGAGAGAGAGAGAGAGAGAGAGAGAGAGAGTATGAATACCTCACGGAAAACATCAGTCATTGCAGTTTCTGAAGGTGCAACTCGTAGCTTCAACAAATGAGATTTGTGGAAGGCCTGTGTCCAAAAATTGAGAGAATAGCTTGTAATCATATGAAGCAACCATTACCTACACAGCTTTACATTTTTCTAGAGGTTCTTAGTTATTGTCTTCATGAAGACTAATGAGACTAAATCGATTCAAGCTTTGCTCTTCTTGCAGGTTAACAAATAAAAATTCCCACCGATGCATTCACATTCATGTAAACCACAATGCTCAGCCCAAACCAAACCTCAATGTCTCATTTGCCGTAGGAAAAGTTCTTTCACAGGAGGTGAAGGAAAAATTAGCTCTCTGTTAAGTAACATATTTGAAAATCCAAAGAACACTTTTTACCTAAAGAATAAGGAGTACGAAAAAGACATTGTGAAATTGAATACTTAAATACCTAAAAATTAAAGAAACGTGAAGAAGTATTACCTTTATTGCATAATACTTTTCATCTAAACGGCTTCGATAGAGAATCTACATTTTCCCAAGGTCACAAATTAAATCATGTATAGAAAATCCAAGGTAAATATTTTTCTGCAACATGCTCACCACTTTTCCATAACTACCAGCACCGATCTTGCGTTCACGGATATATTCATTGATAGTCTTGTTTCCATTTTCATCCTGAAAATTTAGAAGTTAATAAAATAATAGAACCAGATCATCAATAATCAACATTAAATGCAATAATACTACACTACAAAAATCACATGGCAATCTTTTTTACCAAAATAAAGATATGCATTTAACTTTAGCTACCCCACTTTATAAGCAGATTTAGCAAGCAGCTATACATTCAGGCATACCGATGTATTTTTATTGTAGCATGTTTGCAACTTTAACAGCCACACTAACAAGCTAGATAAAGTTACATATCGAGAATAGGAAAGCAATGGAAACTTTTATATGCACAGGTTTTTAATGGAACATGAACATCATGAATTTTGACTACGTGAAACCACAGTTAAATGTAAATTTTGTCACATGAGAGATATAGAATAATTTCATGAAATCTTAGAGAGATTGGAGTAGGTAAGAGGTGAGAGGGTGAAAGGCCGGTTATTTGGTTGATGCTTCTGTGGTTAAAGAAGATCAAAGGTTTCAGTTTTAACTTAGTCTTTTCATTGATTTATTCCCTTCTTTTTAAAGTTTTCAAGTATCTTTTAAATATTACTTCGTATTCGTTTTAGTTGCTTTATACCGATCTTATTTATAATTGTTTAGCTATGTCAAATAGAGAAAAAAAAAAAAAAAAAAAAAAAAAAAAAAAGGTGATTTACGACCAGACCCCCTGACGTTTACAAGGAACCCTCTTTGGTTTAGACTGTATATCAAAACACCCCTTACAGCTTCAAAATCCTTACAAGGACACCCCATACAACTTCTTAAAATGTTTACAAAAAACCCCTTGTAAGGGGTGTCCATGTATTTTTTGAAACCGCAGGGGTTCCAAGTGTAAATCACCCAAAAAAGAATTCATATACTGATTTCAAATTTCCAAATACAGATGAACTAGCCCCATCACAAGACTAAACAATAACCATTATTTTATCAGTGCACGTGATGAAACTCATCAGCATTTATCCGCATCGTACCTCGGAGCGAAAAACAATGGAGGTTTCCTTAACAGGATTCTCCCTGCAAATCAATCCATGTTGTATCCTGTACATGAGAATCTCCTCTGATCTTTTTGTTGGGCTTTGGAATTCACAGTCATTCCCATTCCCAGTATCAGTCATATCACTATTATAAAAGCCATCATCATCATCATCCACATCGGTATCTAACAAGGGTTCCTGAGAAGTATTATTGTCTGTCACCCTACTAGCTCTCAACACCTTCTTGCGCTTTCTAACAAATGAGAAACCAAAACACCCACAACAATCCATTTCTTTCACTTTTTCAATTGAATTCCTCTTGAAAAACATCACCACACAAAGATTATCACCCAATAACAAACTTGATTACAGAACCTGAAGAACAAAAAGATTAGACCAATATGTCAAGACCTAACTGTAAATTCAGTAATAATGAATTATAAGATACATATCTAAATCTCACAGCATGGAATCGCAACCCTGGAATTAAAAATCCAGGGGTAAAAATTCATGCCACCATCATAGCAGAAAATTTCCTAATTTCAAATTTCCCAAATGGAAGTAAAGTCAATTATAACCTTTTTGCTTTGTCAATCGCGTAGTGGGCTTTCAGAAGCCCGATTGGCCACACTATTTTAGAGGATGCCATTCAGCAAAATGAAAAATACAGTTGATCATACTGATCCCCTTGCAATTTGAAGCGGACATAGCTAGGCCTCCAGTTTAATTATTGTTGTTATAAGCTCGGAAAGCAAAGAAATCCAGGTTCTCTGAGCCAGCAACGCATTGACCTTCAGCCCCACAAGTTATAGGTAATCTTCATCAAGTTGGCAATAATAATATGATTATTTAACAAATTAAAGAAAATAAACATAATTCATACGAAAGCCTAACCATTAAAATTATGGGGTCATTCCAGGTATGGACAAAAGGTTGGATCCAGAAAGGTCAGAAAATGACATCACAAAAGAAATATGGAACAACTCATTTATATGATAAAAGGAATCCAAAAGTCAACAAAGTTTTACAAATGTACCTGTCTTAGGATCGTGTTCAACAATAAAAGCCCTAGCTCAGAATTCAATTAGCGATTTCTGATATAAATAAAGAAACGATGGGGAGAAGAAGAAAATCGATGAATTTCAAGACTAATTTTCAAAAGTCTCAGCTTTAATCACAGTTCAATCGGTTATTCTACGAATATTCAGCTGCAGAAGAGAGAGGAGAAAGAGGGAGGATGTACGGAGAAGAAATTTAGGATGATATTAATCCAAGAGATTTATTTGGAAAAACAAAGTGGACTTAAGTGGGTGTTTGGGGAGATTTTTGTTAAATGGACTGTACGGGTTCTGTTGTATGGGGTCGTGCAACGTTTGGTCAACCATGCCGAAACCAATTTTGAATTTTCATGTTCGTGCCTAGTATTGACGGGGCGTCTAGCATCCAAAACCCCTTGTAGGTTTTGCACATAGAACACCCCCTTCAGAATTTGACATATGTCATGTTAGTTGTATAATATACATAGTAGGTGTTGGTGTTTTACCCAATCGGATCCGAATGATTCGACCCAACGAGTAAACAGGATCGAACTAATTTGACCCAATTGCGGAATTTGGTGGGTTTTATGTTTCCAGTATATTTCAAAAATAACTTACATAAATACGAGGATCACATAAACGATAATATTTTAATTATGCAAAAGAAAGAAAAAGAAAACTTACAGAAAGCTTCCCGTCCTTCGTTCATTTGTTTGAACTTTTTGCTTCATGTTTTTCTTTAGTTTGATGAACAAACGACTTTGATCTTTTTCACCATTGATATCAACCACGTTCTCCTTCTACTAGGCGTATGGGCACCAACTTAAGAGAATCGAACTTTTCATTAATGTTGTAGAGATCAAAATTTCAAGATGAAATTTCTTCTCTATTTCTTGAACAAGGGGTGGCTTTTGTATGTTTAGGGTTGAAGAACTTTTTCTTCTTTTGAGTTTGATCTTAATGATTTCATAAATCGTTGATGTATTCTATAAGATGTATATCTCATATGTATATTTATAGATATGGGAGGAGTTAAACTCCTACCATAACTCACTCAAAGTTTCCTACTAGGAAAAGAACTCTTCTTTATCTTACCTTAAGAGAGTTATTAATTAAATACAACTCTTGTAAGTAATTAAAACATACATAAATATATTTATATATATAATTTCGAAAATTACATATAAAAATATATAATTTTTCCTTTCATTTATTATATAAATATATGATATATATTTACATAGTAAATAATGAATTTCTACAATTAGAAATTCCATAAATGCTAATGTTTCCTTTTTCTTGAATCTAGTATTCAATTTCCATTAGATTCAATTCAATAATTAAATCTAATGCAACTAATCATGATTTTTTCTAATTAACTAATTCTAAATTATCTAATTAAATATCATCTAATTAGTTCTGAGTTTCTATTTTGGGAAACTATTTCTAAAATGCAACATGAATGAATTCGTTCTAATTTTTTGAGTTCAAAAGTAGATTATCAGGAGCCGTGGTTGAGGACCTATGGACATGTAACTTCAAGCTCCAATAAATCGAATAATTTATGAAACTCTTTAATATAATTAATTCGATCTATTAATTCCAAGTGACTCCACTAAAGACTAGGAATTGCACTCTTGTCATTACAATATATTTTACTCTAAAGATCAAAATAGTCCATTGATATAATCACTACATGCAATTTGATCCTCCAATAATTGATTCGTAACTAGAGCTAGGCGTAATTACCGTCTTGCCCCCTCTAATTACTTCTTTATCCTTAAGTTCCATTAGTTCACTAGTAAACAGTTGATTTATGAACTTATTCATAAATCAGAGCGCTCTACTGTTCAGTTCCAGAACTAACACTTAAGGGAATCAATATTCCAGCTTCTCGCAAGAAGGATTGGATTCCATATCTGTAGAACACATTCCCAACCATTTATCTCAACGGATCTTCAAGACATAAGTTTTAGGCTCGACATGGTTACGGGCCATTACCTATGAGTCAAAAGAACTCGTTAACATAAACAGGAGTTTATGCCTACTCAGGATTTAGATCAATTCGCATATGATCATCAGTTGACATGTTCTAGAACCATAATATCAACGGTATCTTATTTATGCTTCTAGATCATGTCTGGTCCAGTCCTATGTAATCGAATTACACAAAGTACCTCCACCTTCGATGTCTCTACATCAGTAATTCGGATCAAAATTACTATATTGTAAATGTTTCGTGGACCGTACTAGTAGTGTTTAGTTAAAGATCCCAACTTTAACTCACTACGGACTTTTTAGTCTATTACATATAACTTTAATCCTCCAGTATAACATATATACTTAAGTCATAGCCTCTTTAATAGACTTTGAATTTTCTGATGTTTATATTATGCAATAAATGCATAATCTAAATGATTATATGAAAAATAAATTTCACATTTATTTATTTATTTCATTTAAAGAATGTCAAATACATGCTTTAAGAGCATCATGCCTAACAATCTCCCACTTGCTCTAAAGCATGTGAGATATATCTCTCAAACCCATTCGCTCCAAATGTGCTTCAAACGATTTTGAAGGCACTATTTGGTAATTGCCTTTTAGCTGCTTCACAAGCTGCTATTCACTTTATATGGTCATATAGTAAAGAGTTGTTTCAAATAACAACTATGCCGTCAAGAGTGAATATTGATCAAGATGTCGACTTTCGACTTCCTTTGACTAAGAGTCAAAATTAATTATCCTACAAGGTTCAGGTCTTCACCTGAATACAAGAGCATATAATCCATTGCTCTATTAGGACACTTGAGAATACGTTTCACTCGAACTCCTCATTTTTAACGACAGATGATATCCTATGTCATTCCTAATGAGATAGACATCATCGATATAAACTACTAAGAAAACCACATTCTTTTCTTTGATATACTTGTATACACAAGATTTATCAATTGTTTTCCTCAAATCAATGGGCTTTGATTGTTTCATCAAACCTTAGATTTCAAGACTTACATGCTTGCTTAAGTTTACAAATGGACTTTTGCAGCTAACAGACTTTCTGTTCTTGGCCTTGATAAACGAACCCTTCTGATTGCATCTTATGAATGCTCTCCTTAAGATAGCTATTCAAAAAAGCTGTCTTGACATCCAATTTTCATATCATATAATAAATGTTGGATGTGATGGATAAGAGGATGTGTATGGAACTAAGCTTAGCAACACGTGAGAAAGTTTCTTCATAGTCAACTCCCTCTTTTCAAGTATAACCACTTTGCTATTAGTGATAGTGCCCAGCAAGCCAATCTTAATTAGCTTGTAAGAGGACTATTTTCTTATGGTTTAATAATTAATACGACCGTTTATTTATAGTACGTAAATTAAACAATGGCCAACTTCATCTCTCGCGAACGTATCTAAGCGATTGGATGAAATCCTAAGGTCACAATAGACTATGGGACGATTCACTTCGGTATTGAGTGCAATCATGAAACAGTCTCTAAGGTCATGATCTTAAAACACGTTCCAAGTCATAGATTCCGAACGAGACAGGGTATCGAAGGAATCGCTAAGACTTGTACGAGTATGCATGATTCACATGAAGTGAATTTGTAGAGTTTCATGAACAAGACATTTGATGTCAGTGCATATGACTAGGTGGTTCGATAGGGGATCGAACGCATCGAACGACCCGAACAGAGAAACCCATTGTGGAAGCGCATGACGCATATCGGTGATGGGATATTTCTCAAGGCTTATAATAGTGTACGATTTAGTCCTTAGACTTGAGGTGCTAGGGCGAATTCGGTGCATGGTTGTACGTATTTAGATTTAGGTACTGGTCACGTAGCCTGACCTTAATGTGCTTAAGTTGGGTGCGTATAGTCGTGTACGCGAGTGGTTAGTACTAAGAAAGGATCTATCGACTCATCCTGATAAGGTGGGAGAATTTCCTATACGTTCTTAGATAATATGTTCCGAGGAACCTGCGGCCGCAGTCGGTGACGGATTTGGAAAGGGGTTTCCAAATTTAGCAGTCACACTGGAATTATTATCCGGAATTAGAAAGTATAGTTGTCGAGATAATTAGAGGTGCCGGTCAATTCACAGACCCTAGGTCTCGGTCGGGAAATTAGTCTTTGGAAGGACCGTATGTACATGGCAATTATAAGAGGTGAGGTTCACAAGATCAATTCACCTGAAGTTGGGCTTCATGGGCTTGTGGCTAGACATCGACCATGAAGTGTGGGTACTCCTGAATTAATAAGGGAAATTAATTCTGGAGTGGTCAATTAAAAGTGTTTAATTGATCGGAGCATTTAATTGCTCGTTAATTAAATCACGAAAGTCGTGGACCTACTGCCAATTGATGGTGAACCCAGAGGGTCACACACAATACAGTTGGACAGTGACAGTCAAAAAGGAAATAGTTGATTTAAGGAAGTTAAATCAAAGTTAATGAATTAAAGTGTTAATTCAAAGAGGAGAATTATTAATTAGAATATCTAATTAAATTATTAGAGTGTCTAATTAATTAATTGGATTATCTAATTAATTATGATATTAATTAAAGTGGTTAATTAATTAAATGGAAGAAGAATTTAGCATGCAATTTTCGGATTGCATGGATAAGGCATGAGGGGCGATTTTTGGCTAGGAGATAAGTGGAAGAGTTTGTTTCTTGTTTGACAAGTGACAAAGAAGAGATTTGGTTGAATTTTGTTTCCTATTGTGATAAGGAAAGGATTCACCAAATCTTGATGAGATATCTAATAAGAGAAGGACTCTTCTCTTATAAATATAACTCATCATATCTTCCACAATAACAAGAGAACTAATCCATGCAATAAAAGAGAGAATTTGGAGAGCTGAAAATCGTGATCAGCCCTAGCCAAAACCCAGTGCCGCCGCCGCCCCTTCTTCTTCTTCTCTTTCATCTGGATCTAGTTCAAGAGCTGGATCCAGTCCCAACTCTTCCTTCACTGACAAATCTCCAAGGTCTAGTTCGTAGCCTGTGACTTGGAGACGTTGCTACAATCCATCTGGTGTGGATACATTCTGGAGGTGAGACAATTGGATCACTGCATCGTGAATCAAACTAAAAAGCCGGAGTTTACCACCACCGAACCTATGAAGAGGTATTTCGAATATCACCCCTTTGTTTCTATTATTGTTTGATTCAACCTATTTCACATAAATAGTATGGAGATCGAATTTTGGGACTGATGGGGTGCCTCGGAAAAATTTTAAATTCCGCACTCTCGTTGTTCTGATAACCGGGGCATACCCAACAATTAGCCTAACCTTTTGAAAGTCTATACTTTCTTGTTCATACCTCTCTTATTCTTATAGATCCAATTATATCAAATATATTTGATCTTATCATGTGGATCTATAAATTTTCCAGATGTTATAGGATTCATCGCACCTTGCCATTTTTCCTTATTAGAATCTTCCATTGCATGCTTGTATGACAATGAATCATCTTGATTTGTGTCGTACACTACTAGAGGTACTTCTCATCATGCTCGCAGAAGGTGAGTAGTCTAACTACCCTCCCACTACGACGAGGTACCAATAATCAGGAATTGTGGTCTTGTATTGAGGTAATTTATCAGTAGTTAACTGAGGTGTGCCGATCTCATCAACTTAAATTTCTTCCAATATTATTTAACTATGAGGGTTAAAGTTTGTTATCTAGCTTTCCTCAATAAAAGTGATATTCGTCGATACGAATCCTCTTTTATCTTGGGTGCTACGAAATCATCAACTTCTAGCTTCGAGTAGTTTGCCTAGAAACAAACACACTTCAAACCACAGTTTCAACTTTTCAGTCCTTCCTTTCAGCACGTGTGCTAGACACCCACATATGTGAAAGTATTGTAAACTAACTTTACAACCATTCCACAACTCTATGGGAGTCTTGACTTGTTTGTTGTTACATTCAAAATGTAGATTGCTGTTTCTCGTGCCTATCACAGGAAAGACATTGGTAATGAGGTGTATAGTTCATTATTGATCTAACCATTTCTAAAAACTTCTATTGTAGAGTTTCAGGTGATGTGAGTTGGATTGAATTCTACGCTCCAGCGAGTAGTCCTTTGAATTCGTAATCCAAGTTTTCTCTTCCTTGATCTTATCAAAGAGTTTTGAGTGATTTACCTAAATGTTATTCAACATCTCTAGGAATTCTTTAATCTTTCCAGAAGATTCAGATTTCTTTTGCTTTAGGTAAACATGAATAGTGTTGACTTTCAACTCTCTCAAGGGACATTCATTTACTAGCATGTTTATCCTATCCAGGTTAGTATGTACTAACCTTAGATGCCAAAGATATGTGTTATCACTCTTAGAAGTTTTAGAACGCATGATTTATCAATAATTTGCTACCTAAAATAATTCATAAATTATTTATCGATCATTTATGACATTTACAGTCGATGTTCTATGTTTGCATCATAACCATTTTCTGAAATAACAATCTTATTATCATAAAAAGTAAAATAACAATCTTATTCATGCAATCATAATTGAGAAATCAAATTTCTGGAAAAGTTTAGGAATAAATTATACATTGTTCAAAACAATGAATCTATTCCTAAATTCTAAGTGGACTGTTCATATGGTCTTTACAAAAAATGATTGCCCATTTTCCAACATTCATTGTGACATTCCATTTGGCAAGTCCCTTTGAAGAACCAAACATCTAAAGAAGAATAAATGCGATTAGTGGTCTCTGATTTAAATATTCAGAATGACAAATCATTTTCCACTAATAAGTTTCCAAAAACCAGTAAATCAAATTTACCTTTTCGTTTTGATCTTCTTATCGCAGAGATAACTTTTATAGTTTCTCTTTCAATGCCCATGAACTCCATAATGAAAACATTTTCTCTTATGAATTATGCATTGATATTAATCTGCCACGTATTTATTTCTTTTATTGTCATGTTTATGATAGTTTTTCATAAGTGATATATCCTAGAATATTTACCATCATACTTGAATCAAATAAATTGACTGAACCCAGATGAATTTTGAATGAATTCAAAACTTGAGAAATTATTCTCGAGTCCAAGCAAGGACTCATCTCCTTACAAAGATTTCATTGGTTATCCTTTCGAAGTTACGCTTCGACTGGAATGGTGATAGGTTTCACCAAGCTGCCTTTTTCGAAGTTACTCTTCAAATAAGAAAGGTGATAAGTTTCACCAATGGGTTGAGGATGGTTCTCAAGCCCAAATTTTCTTGAAGGCAAACATGAAGTCTCCCTTAAATGGGAAGTAACATCTCGTTGAAAGGCCCCCAAAAGGCTCGAGAGATGGAAGATGAGGAATGGATCCTCTCTGAAGGGAAATAACCTTAGAGGTTTTTCTGTAAGGATGATAAGTCGAAAAGTCAATCAAAATGGTTCTTCCATGGATTGAGATCAAGGGAAAGAGAGAAAGAAGGAATTGAACCTACTCATCCCGTAAGGGATGATTAAATTTTATTGAACTTAACCTTATGGTCAAGTAATGCATAAGGGTGTTGGACGCCCGATGAAGTACTCATTGATGCATTGAATGCATCTAAAGCCATGAATTATTTAGATCGTTATAATTTGCTTATACCATCCCTTGTCTTAAGGGATGTGATAGTTCCATAATGGTTGGAACTGATTGCGCTATAAGATTTATACGCAAAAGGTATAAATAAGCAAAAGTGTATGAATACTCATGCAACGACTAAATATAATATGCATAGTCAATAAAATATAAATAATCAAGATTCCACACAGTTGAGTCGTTGTATAACTGAAAGGCGATACACGAGCACTAAAATAAATTTTCGAATTAAAGATTCAAAAGATAGAGCTCGACTAGGTCTAGCTTGACTGGGATGCTAGAAATAGTAACTGACTTTCGAATCTTGCTTAACGGAAATCAAATTTAGTAGTTGGTTGCTAGGCAACCAAGAGGAATAAACAATTGTAATGGATTTAATCCATTTAAAAGTGTGTGAAAACACTAAAGCATTAGTGGGAGATAAGGCGTCTCTTATATCCTCATGGGTAAAAGTACGTTGTGAAGTACAATTCCAAATTATTTTTGGAATAAAGAAGAGAGCCTAATCAATGAAAGCATGTAAGAGATTTGGATCGATTCAAAATCGAACATGCATTAGCAAATACGCCATTGATTATTTAATAGAGAATTAGATTCTCAAAATGTAAGACCCGCTCGAAACATCGTCAGTTGTCGAGCATTCTGGACATGAAAATGTCCATTATGAAATCTTACATGAAATTTCTTATTCAATCAATTATAACTTGATCGAGAAAATCGAAGATACTGAGCTAAGTATCTATGAAGCCAGTTCCAAAACATATCAAGTGATATGGGTTTTGGTATTGTACCTTCATATGCATTCATGCGCATATGAGGTCTCCCGCTTATGTGAATAAGCTAGTGGGAGATAAGCTTGAAATAAAATCCATCTTATGCATTACGTGGAGTATCCAAAATCTCAATAGGATACGAGTTCTATGTTCCTCTAAGACAAACAACCTTTGTCTCTAGGAAAACTAACTTCTTGGAGAAGGATTTCTTGATGGAAAAGAAAGAAAACAACATAGAACTAGATGAGGTTCATAAAATCGACCCATCACCACAGGCAGTGGGAGAACCCGAGCATGAAAATGAACCATCTAGTACACATGAACTTCGAAGGTCTGAAAGACAACGTAGGGAACCCGAGAGGTACTACAGTCTGCTGCATGAAATTGGACAGTCTGAGACTAATCCAAGGACCTACGAAGAATCTATGCAAGACATAGATTTGGGAAGGTGGCAAAAAGCCATGGAATCTAAAATGGACTCCATGCACTCTAACAAGGTTTGTACCTTGGTAGATCCACCAGTGGGAGT
This sequence comes from Penstemon newberryi var. newberryi, assembly GCA_030819805.1. NCBI lineage: Eukaryota > Viridiplantae > Streptophyta > Magnoliopsida > Lamiales > Plantaginaceae > Penstemon > Penstemon newberryi. The sequence continues at coordinate 20,239,249 of JAUALY010000005.1, read as the reverse complement.
AGCTCCCTTGGGTTGCAAGTGGATCTATAAGCGGAAGCTTGGAGTGAATGGAGAGGTTATTACCTAAAAGGCACGACTAGTCGCAAAATGATACACTCAAATGCCGAGCATTGACTTTGATGAACTTTTGCATGTAGCGATGCCCAAATCCATTTAGATATTTTTGGACATATCAGCGTAGTATCAGCTACGAGATATGGCAGAAGGATGTAAAGATCGTTTTTCAATGGAGACATTGATAAGGAGATCTACATGAAGCAACCAAAAGGGATATATATCCAAGAGAGATGAGCACAAAGTGTGCAAACCCCGAAGGTCCATATATGGACTTAAGCAAGCTTCCCAAAGCCGAAACATACGTTTTGATGATGTAATCCAAACCTTTGGATTCGTCAAGAACGTGTTCAAGCAGTGTATGTACAAGAAAGTTAGTGGAAGTACAGTTGAATTTTTATGCTTTATGTTGATAACATTCTGATCATTGGATATGATGCAAAAGTGATATCCGAAACGAAAGCATTGTTTTCTACACAATTCTCAATGAAGGATTTGGGAGAAGCATCATTTGTACTGGGTACAAGGATCTACATGGATAGATCGAAAGGACTGCTGGGCCTCTCCCAATCAAAGTACATAGATAAAATACTGAAGACATTCAGTATGGAAGAATCCAAGAGAGGATTGCTTCCGATGAGACATAGTATTGCTCTCTCTGAGTCTATGGCCCCAAAGACATCTGAGGAGAGAAGCATGGTGTCTAAGATACCACATGCCTCCGCGATAGGAAGCATAATATGGTATGTTATGTACAAGACCAGACATAGCGTACGCCCTGAGAGTAACTAGCCGCTATTTGTCTGACCAGGAGAGCAGCACTGGGTAGCCGTAAAGTCAATTCTGAAGTACCTGAAAAGGACTAAAGAATTGTTCTTAGTATACGGCGGGGGGAGAATTGAAATTGGAAGGCTATACTGATTCTAGCTTCCAATGTGATGTAGATGATTTCAAGTCAACATCTGGATATATCTGCCTCAAAGGTGGTGCGGTGAGTTGGATACTACCGCAAATTCAACCACCGAGGCATAAAATATTGTAGCATGTGAAGCCGCAAAGGAATGTGTTTGGATGAAAAACTTCGTCCAAGAATTGGACGTTGTACCTAGCATTGCCGAGCCATTATTATCTTCTGTGATAATAATGGAGCTATCTCGCAAGCGAAGGAGTCGAGATCTCATCAGAAATCCGAGCACGAAATAAGACGATACCATTTGATATGTTATATCATTGGTAGAGGAGACATAAAGATGGAACGTGTCACCTCAAAGAATAATACGGCGGACCCGCTAACTAAGCCATTGCCTCAAAGGCATTCAAGAAACATCTGTCTAAAATGGGAATCAGAAGTATGGAGAGTTGGCTTTAGTACAAGTGGGAGATTGATAGAATAGTGTCCTGCAAGCCAACTGTTTTGGCTGCATTTAAATTAAAAGGACCATTCAAATGGATTAATAAATGCATTTATTTACATGGTCACCTTCATCTTATGTAATAATTATCTACGCATAAGGATAGAAGTCCTTAGATCACAGGACTATGGGACAACCCGTGGACTGATCTCCAAGGTCGTGATCTAGAACATATTCAAGAGTCGTAGAATCCAATCAAGATAGGACATCGTTGGATTCGGTTAGACTCTCACTAATGTGTATACTCCGATGAACTGGAGAACGCTGGGGTCCACGAGCGTGACTGGGATAGTCGATACACATAAGTGGGTGACTTGCTGGGATGGCGAGTGCACTGAATACCCCAATTAGGAAATAACTCACCATGGAAGCGGTAGTCGCATATCGGAGTTGAAGTTATTCCAATTTACAATAGTATACGAGGAATGATCCCTAAATACTTGAGGTGATAGGGTTTATCTGGTGCGAGAACGTCTATACTTAGATGTGAGTTCCGACCGACTGGAGATTACCAGAAAGTCTCTGTGGATTCACGTTGGGTATAGGGGGACTCGTATGCAGGTTCATATCATCAACAAAGGATCCATTGACCCGACTTGATAGGTTGGGAAATTCTCCTATGGATTTCTGTGAGAAATTAATTCTGGTAAAATCCTTGACCAAGGTATCTGACGGCTTTATGAAAGTAGCTCATAAAGATTAAGTCAAAGAGAATTATTTCAAGATCAGAATGCATAAGGTCAAAACAAATTAAAAGGGAACCGATGAAAAATCCATACCCTTAAGTCTTAACTGGGAGATCGATCGATGGAGAGATTATATTGTATATGGAAATTGTAAATGATTAAAAGGTTCACTGAATTAATTCACCAGTGATTGGGCTCCATGGGCTTGTGGCCAGACATCGACCGTGGAGTGTGGGAGAATTCCCAAATTAGCAGGGGTGCTAATTTTGGAATGATCAGTCGACAGAGTGTTTGATTGATTTAGAGTATTTAATACTCGAGTAATTAAATGAATATTTAATTATAACCCACGGCCAATTATGTGGTGAACCTACGGGGGCTACACAATACACATGAAGCGAAAGCGAGAAAAATGGAGAACAACTGAGTCAACTAAATCAACTGGGTCGATTTGGGTGACTTGGTCCACTGGGTCGACCCAATTAGAGCGAAAATGATCCGATTGGAATTGGATCAAGACTATAAATTAAATTGGAATTTAATTTGTGAGTTAATTAATTAAATTGGATTTAATTAATTATGGGAATATTTAATTAAATAGACTTAGGGTCTAATTTAATTAAATGAGAAAGAAATAAATTAATTGGGCTATTTAATTGAGAAATTAAATAAAGACCCAATTAATTAAATCAAGTATGGGCCATGAATTAATTAGAAGACTTGGTCTTCCAATTAAAAGGGCCATGGCCCATGTAGGAGAGTTAGAAGACGTAGGAGTCATAATCCTAGGAGGATTAGGAGAATGAGATACCTATAAATAGGAGACTTGATGTCATATCTCAAACACTCAACTAAAGAGCCAAAAATCTAAGTCAAGCAAAACTCTCTCCCTCTCTCTCTCTCCCAATTCGGCCGAACCCTCTTCTTCTTTGGAAGAGTTTTCGTTTTTCGATTCTTGCTCCCAAATTGTTCTCTAGTTTTAGATCTTAATATATCTTATGTTCTAGCCGATTAGGATATATTAATTTTCGTGATATTGTGGTGTATCAACCCGTAGAGGCGCAACACGTGGGGCGCTCCAACAAACTTGGGATCGAGCCAACCGAAGGGAGAAACATAACGACTTTGCTAACAGCAGGGATTTGCAAGGAGACAGGTATAACTTGGATCTAAGTTATCACGGTTGTTTTATTATTCATATATATACAACCAGTTTAGTATCCTGGCAAGATTCCGTAAGAGGTCCTAAAATTTTAATTTCCGCTGCGTTAAGGGCTGTTTATCTTACCGAATCCCAACAAGTATGTACCAACCTTAGATGCCAAAGATATGTGTTATCACTCTTAGAAGTTTTAGAACGCATGATTGATCAATAATTTGCTACCTAAAATAATTCATAAATTATTTATCGATCATTTATGACATTTACAGTCCATGTTCTATGTTTGCATCATAACCATTTTCTGAAATAACAATCTTATTATCAGAAAAAGTAAAATAACAATCTTATTCATGCAATCATAATTGAGAAATCAAATTTCTAGAGAAGTTTAGGAATAAATTATACATTGTTCAAAACAATGAATCTATTCCTAAATTCTAAGTGGACTGTTCATATGGTCTTTACAAAATATGATTGCCCATTTTCCAACATTCATTGTGACATTCCATTTGGCAAGTCCCTTTGAAGAACCAAACATCTAAAGAAGAATAAATGCGATTAGTGGTCTCTGATTTAAATATTCAGAATGACAAATCATTTTCCACTAATAAGTTTTCAAAAACCAGTAAATCAATTTCGTTTTGATCTTCTTATCGCAGAGATACCTTTTATAGTTTCTCTTTCAATGCCCATGAACTCCATAATGAAAACATTTTCTCTTATGAATTTTGTTCATGGAGTTGTTCTTATTTCACTTGCCCTAGGATGCTCATAGCTTCCTCGTGTCTTGACTCAGACCCACCTTTCGCCCTCTTCCTCTTTTTGTTATTAACAATAGAGGAAGACGAACTTTGCTTGACAACGTTTGCCTCATACTTTTTAGCCTTATGTTTAAATATGGCTTCAAAAGTCTGCCATTCGTTTTAGCAATTTAGTCATGCTATAAATCAACTTATTCTTAATATAGTTGGATGTGAACGCAGAAAAGTCTGGCATGTGTGACCCAATAATTACACTAATTTGAGTCATCTCTTCAATGGTGGCCTCATGTATTGCCGCCTTGTGCACAATATTAATCATGTCAATTACATAATCTCTTACCGAATTGTCCTTTTTAAACTTACCCTTCATGAATCTACGAGGCGATTCATGTCGACTTTGTTCAGAAGGTTTGCTAAACATGAGTTGTAAAGATTCTCATAACTCGTATGAGTTCTCCATGTAATGTTTCTTCTTAAGAACAACGTTCATGGAAGCAATCATGTAGCAACGCACCTTGTAGTTGGTTCGGATACAACTATCATATTTATCTCGTACGGTACGAGAAGCACCAGCGAGAGGTTCTGGAGGACAATCCTCTGTGAGAACGAACTCTTGATTCTCACAAATCATTCGTATGTTAATATTGGATTTTCAATTAACGTAGTTACATTCCCCAGTTAGTTTTTCGTTCGAGAGTAAACCCACAAATAAGTTTGTAATAGACATAATTGTTGAATAAATAAAAAAATATTGAAATTCGATCATACATTCATAATAAACATCATATTTCGGAATAGTAAACGTGATGCATGAATGCAACTCTTAAGAAAAACACATAAAGCAAATTACTAATCCGCGATAAAATAATTTAGCTACTAATATGATGCCGTAGGGTCGATCATATTAATACTAAATTAAGTTCGAGACAGTCTCAAATTAATGAGTGAACTAAAATATCTCATATTCATCTTTCACTATTAATTACCGCATTATTTGGTCAACATGTATTCAACTAACTTAAATACATGATTATGAGTGTAACCTATTGTTTCAGATTTTATGACTTAACTTAGATTTGTCACCGTAGGGTAGATCAAGCTAAAATACATCAATAAATCCTATCTCAAGGAAGTTTAATCTTGTTATTGATATAGGTTAGACACCTTCTGTAGGGAGGATGCAATCTAGGCACCGCGAGGCGCTACCTAAATCTCACTTTATTAAACTAACAATAGAGAACGTAGGATATATCGACATATATCCTTCTCCCACTCAATAATTTTAAAACATGTGTTTTATCTAAATAAATATTTACGTTTTAATAATCTACATAAACATCACTAGATTTTTAATCTCTAAGCTAATTTAGGATTAAAATCCAATCTAATTGAGTCTAATTAATTATGTAGATTATCTTGCAATCTAATTGGACATTAGGTGATCTTAGACTATCTAAGTTGAGATGGGACCTAAAATTAATAATTATCCAATCAAATTGGACTTCGGTTCCTTTAGACATTCTAACTATGCTAACTTTTAGGTGAACCCTTATTAATTTTTACAAAACTCAAGAATCACCCAATTTTAAATAATGCTCATAAGTTTAACAATTAAACTAATTCATTATTAAAATAAATTTGTTTTCATAAAACAAATTATACGAGCATGCATCAAAACATATATATATCGAATATAAATCTATATGTGATGCATGGACATAATAAAACGATTGTGGGTATCATGAATGACATGTAATATGCATGAACATGCTATCAATCATAACATAAGCATAAATAAAAACGGCGGGTCGGGTGTTTTTGGGTATTTCTAAAATTACAACCCATGAGAAAAAATACAACCCATAAGAAAATAAGAACGAGCCTAATTATTACAAAATTAGCTTCCTTTACAGATCTTCAAGTCCATTCTTGTTTTCTTCTCCATCGTGCCCAAATTGCAAAGTGCACCAACCCAAATAATTTTGATTAAGTTCTAAACTTATATCGATAACCCAATGTATAACTGGTTGTGGGACAATCGCACATCTAACACTAATTGTCTGGTCAATGAGACTATCCCATGACCGGATAAAAATTTCTTAAATCAAATTCGAGAATATCAATGAACAAATTCAGATGGATTTGTAAACTTTCCCATTACATGGAAATCTTCAAGTACGTGAATAATTAGTGATGCCAAGTAGAAAAGGGTCGTGTCTTGAATGGTGAGTTTATATGCTGTCCAAGCCTAATATGCACATTTAATTTATGGGATCCAAAGCGTACTTCTCCCATTGCAATTTTCTGTGCACTAATGTCTGAATTTACTTTTGAAATTAATTACAAAAGCAATTGGTCACCTCCTCTACGTACGCTGCTGACCAATACTCTTCCAATTACAACGAAATAGTTGATCTAATCCACGTTCAGAGAGTCGTTTCTTCGGGTCTTCGAATTTCTTTAAATTATCTAATTATTACAAAATTCCTATGCCAACAAAATTGGCGTACAACAGGTTCTAGGAATTTAAATAACAATTATAAAATCCTAACCCAAAAACATCAAATTCGACCCCTAAATAAAAACATTCATCCATTCATAATTTAAACAATTTAAACATGCATATACCCACAATCAATTAAAATAAAATCGTTATGGATCGCTCTGATACCAATTATTGGTGTTTTACCCAATCGGATCCGAACGATTCGACCGAACGAGTAAACATGATCGAACTAATTCGACCCAATTGCGGAATTTGGTGGGTTTTATGTTTCCAGTATATTTCAAAAATAACTTACATAAATACAAGGATCCCATAAACGATAATATTTTAATTATGCAAAAGAAAGAAAAAGAAAACTTACAGAAAGCTTCCCGTCCTTCGTTCATTTGGTTGAACTTTTTGCTTCATGCTTTTCTTTAGTTTGATGAATAAACGACTTTGATCTTTTTCACCATTGATATCAACCACGTTCTCCTTCTACTAGGCGTGTGGGCACCAACTTAAGAGAATCGAACTTTTCATTAATGTTGTAGAGATCAAAATTTCAAGATGAAATTTCTTCTCTGTTTCTTGAACAAGGGGTGGTTTTTGTATGTTTAGGGTTGAAGAACTTTTTCTTCTTTTGAGTTTGATCTTAATGATTTCATAAATCGTTGATCTATTCTATAAGATCTATATCTCATATGTATATTTATAGATATGGGAGGAGTTAACTTCCTATCATAACTCACTCAAAGTTTCCTACTAGGAAAAGAACTCTTCTTTATCTTACCTTAAGAGAGTTATTAATTAAATACAACTCTTGTAAGTAATTAAAACATACATAAATATATTTATATATATAATTTCGAAAATTACTTATAAAAATATATAATTTTTCCTTTCATTTATTATATAAATATATCATATATATTTACATAGTAAATAATGAATTTCTACAATTAGAAATTCCATAAATGCTAATGTTTCCTTTTTCTTGAATCTAGTATTCAATTTCCATTAGATTCAATTCAATAATTAAATCTAATGCAACTAATCATGATTTTTTCTAATTAACTAATTCTAAATTAGCTAATTAAATATCATCTAATTAGTTCTGAGTTTCTATTTTGGGAAACTATTTCTAAAATGCAACATGAATGAATTCGTTCTAATTTCTTGAGTTCAAAAGTAGATTATCAGGAGCCGTGGTTGAGGACCTATGGACATGTAACTTCAAGCTCCAATAAATCGAATAATTTATCAAACTCTTTAATATAATTAATTCGATCTATTAATTCCATGTGACTCCACTAAAGACTAGGAATTGCACTCTTGTCATTACAATATATTTTACTCTAAAGATCAAAATAGTCCATTGATATAATCACTACATGCAATTTGATCCTCCAATAATTGATTCGTAACTAGAGCTAGGCGTAATTACCGTCTTGCCCCTCTAATTACTTCTTTATCCTTAAGTTCCATTAGTTCACTAGTAAACAGTTGATTTATGAACTTATTCATAAATCAGAGCGCTCTACTGTTCAGTTCCAGAACTAACACTTAAGGGAATCAATATTCCAGATTCTCGCAAGAAGGGTTGGATTCCAAATCTGTAGAACACATTCCCAGCCATTTATCTCAACGGATCTTCAAGACATAAGTTTTAGGCTCGACATGGTTACGGGCCATTACCTATGAGTCAAAAGAACTCGTTAACATAAACAGGAGTTTATGCCTACTCAGGATTTAGATCAATTCGCATATGATCATCAGTTGACATGTTCTAGAACCATAATATCAATGGTATCTTATTTATGCTTCTAGATCATGTCTGGTCCAGTCCTATGTAATCGAATTACACAAAATACCTCCACCTTCGATGTCTCTACATCAGTAATTCGGATCAAAATTACTATATTGTAAATGTTTCGTGGATCGTACTAGTAGTGTTTAGTTAAAGATCCCAACTTTAACTCACTACGGACTTTTTAGTCTATTAGATATAATTTTAATCCTCCAGTATAACATATATACTTAAGTCATAGCCTCTTTAATAGACTTTGAATTTTCTGATGTTTATATTATGCAATACATGCATAATCTAAATGATTATATGAAAAATAAATTTCAAATTTATTTATTTATTTCATTTAAAGAATGTCAAATACATGCTTTAAGAGCATCGTGCCTAACAGTAGGTTTGTTTATCATTCTCAAAAGACACTAATATCCACTAACTCCTTTATAAAATTGAATCATATAGTTAAAATCAAGCTCTTTTTCCGTTGATCTTTTTTATTATTGTCTGAAAAAAAAAACACTTTTCATTTAGTATTTAGATAAACCTTAAATTTTTTTCACTAATTTTGGTTTACGGAAGAGTTAATGTTGCTGGTTCTCCGTTTGGATCACCCGATTGAGTAAAATCAACAAATTTCACTAGTTTCTAGTTTTGATTCTTCGTTTGGATCCCCGATTGAGTAAAATCAACAAATTTCACTAGTTTTTAGTTTTGATTTAAGGAAGAGTTAATGTTATTATAAGTGTTGGTTCTCCGTTTGGATCCCCCGATTGAGTAAAATCAACAATTTTCACTAGTTTGATTTACGAAGAGTTTTTTTTTTTTTTTTTTATAAGAGTTAATGTTACTATAAGTGTTGATTCTCGGTTTGGATCCCCCGATTGAGTAAAATCAACAAATATCACTAGTTTTGATTTACAGAAGAGTTAATGCTACCATAAGTGTTGGTTCTGCGTTTGGATCCTCCGCTAAGGATCCGCGTTCGATTAATATTTAATATAGTACCATATACATTTAACTTTCATGTTTTATAAAATTATTTCTAATGTTCACTTCTTTTTTGGTAATTTATTATGTAGACTTAAAATTATACTATAATATTGATAGCTACAAGTGAAAATGGAAGGTATTTTACATAACTTAAATATATTATAGTACCAGTGGTATTACTATTACCAACAAGCTAACATTCATTCAATTATAATTAGTCGTGTTTAGTAATTTACCATTTATTGTAGAAATTATAAAATTTGTATTATGATCCTACAAATTACCTACAATCATTTTCTTCCTCTTTAGCTTGTATAATTTTTTTGGATTAGATAATTCAAAATATTTATATATTGAAGTAAATATACATAAAATTATTTTTTATTTAGATTCGGATCTTTGTGTTGAATATCGAATTTTTTCGTAATTCGGATTCGGATTCGGATTCAGTTGCACTTTTGAAAATCCGACCGGATCCGGATACACTTTTGAAAACACTACTCACTCCACCGAATCCGTCGTCAGCCACACCACCCACTGCCATTCCTCATCGATTCATTCCCCTGTTCTCTTTTAAGAAATAAGCTTATTTAACTCCTTCATGAACCACCCGAAATAGCCCATAAATCAGCCAATGCCATAACTTGGAATTCAAAGTTACAGTCCCAAATTGAAGAGGGGAAAGGGGTGGGGTTTTGGGGCGGTGGAGATTCTTGTTGTCACGTAGAGGAAAAGGAATTCGGCAGTCATGAATTTGTTTGTAGACGTCGACGGTGGGTGCTGGGTGGGGAGGGAAAATGGAATTAGGCGGCCATGAATTTGTTGGTGGACGTCGACGGTGGTGCTGGGTGGAGTGGGGGAATTTTTACTGTATTCGTTTTATTAAAATTAAATATTTTCTTATTTTATTTTTTGTGGTATAAAAGGAGATAGGTATTAATTAATTAAAGATGTGTAGTTTATTCAAAAAGAAATTATTTTCAAGACAAAATATATGTGTTAATTAAGTTATTCAATACTAATGAAAAGTAAGAGAATAAAGCATGGTTTTGGATTTTTATTATTAAATTAAAACAAAGGGTACAATGGTCATTTACACTTTCAAAAGTTTGTACACAAAAAGTGTAATTGTACAACCTAAATTTCGTAATCGAGGCTCAGGATTGAAATTATGAATTTGTATGGCTAGGATGTGGGTTTTGCATGTGCAAAACACTACACCCACTTTTGGATGGTAGAAATCCATAGTATTGAACCAAATTTTCGGTTCATTACATAGTACGAAGTAAATTGTCGAACTTTAAATATTTTATTTCGGTATTAAGGTCTTTTTAGCGAACCAAATTGGCAACACTGAAATATGTGTTTAATTTTTTAATTATAATGTGAGGTCTTGTGTTTTGAAATAATTCTTTTAGTTTTTTGCTCCCATTAAGTGGTGATATAGGAATCAAGTATGGGTAATCCGCGACTCAAAGAAGTAAGCAACGAGGGACAGTTCAACCTCCAGTCCTATAATACTAAGGGTCGCTCTGAAGCGAGAAAAGCCCTCCCTCATATCCAGCGTAACATCCTACATGCCAAATTTATCAAAATCAAGGGCAAATTCATCCAATATATGCAACCCCTCTATTTAGGGATGTGGGGGGTGTTATGGAAGCTCTACTCCACGCATGCATATCAGGTCCCTATAATTAGATATCTACCTCGAGGGAATCCCACATTCAGGTATAAAAATCACAAGTCCAGTGCCAACATTCCAATAGCTTATTATTTTCACCAAGTGGACACTTCACTCATCATAGCTTCTCATTGCTCATAGTGACTTGCAATCCTCATTTGTTTTAGTGACAAATAAGTAGTTTGTAATTGGATATATTATCGGCAATTTAGCTAAGGCACTGTTTACTGAGCCGATGTAGAGCAAATTGTATAATATATGGCATCTTAGATCAATGTATATTGTACATGACCATCATACCAATGTTATTCCGTCTGTATTTCACTGAATTGTTTCACTGCCGAATCCTCCCAATTTGTAGAGTAGTGTAATATTAGTCCAAATCAAACCATCACGAATAACAACCTTTACACAATTTGCTCGTATATGAAATCCTAGACCATGTTATATTTTCCATGGCCATCTTGGGATCAACGGGCATTCCGACTGATCTTAACCTTAAACTTGTATTTTGATAGGATAGTGCCCAGCAAGCCAATACCTGTTAGCTTGTAATAGGACTATTCTGTAATAAACAGTCTTTCAATTAATGATTAATACGCACGTTTATTTATAATGTATAGAATGAACAATGGCCAACTTCATCTTTCGCGAATAGATTTAAGCGATTGGTTGAAATCCTAAGATCACATTTGACTATGGGACGATTCACTTCAGTATGAGTGCAAACATGAAACAGTCTCTAAGGTCGTGATCTTAAAACACGTTCCAAATCATAGATTCCGAACGAGATAGGGTATCGTAGGAATCGTCAAGACTTGTACGATTTTGCATGATTCACATGGAGTGAATTTGTATCATTTTATGAACAATACATTTGATGTCAATGCATATGAGTAGGTGGATCGATAGGGGATTGAACGCATCATGACCCGAACAGAGAAACCCATTGTGGAAGCGCATGTCGCATATCGGTGATGGGATGTTTCTCAAGACTTATAATAGTGTACGATTTAGTCCTTAGACTTGAGATACTAGGACGAATTCGGTGCACAAGTGTGCGTACTTTGATGTAGGTGCCGATCACTTAGCCTGATCATTGTGTGCCTACTTTGGGTGCGTATAGTCATGTATGAGAATGGTTAGTGTCAATATGAGATCTACTGACTCATCGTAACGGAAGAGAGAATTTACTGTGCGTTCTTAGATAATAGATTCTGAGAAACCTTTGGCCACGGTCAGTGACGAATATGGAAAGGGATTTCCAAATTTAGCAGTCAACTGGAATTATTATCCAGAATTAGAAAGTACAGAATCTAGATAATAAGAGGTGCCGATCAATTCACACACCCTAGGTCTCGATTGGGAAATTAAGTCGATAGAAGGATCGTATGTACATGGCAGTTATAAGAGGTGAGGTTCACAAGATCAATTCACCTGAAGTTGGGCCTCATAGGCTTGTGGCTAGACATCGACCATGAGGTGTAGGTACTCCTGAATTAATGGAAGATTAATTCTGAAGTGGTCAATTAAAAGTGTTTAGTTGATCGGAGCAATTAATTGTTTATAATTAAATCACTAAGAGTTTGTGGGCCTGCTGCCAATTGATGGTGAACCTAGAGGGTCACACACAATACAGTTGGACAGTGACAGTCAATAAGGAAATATGTGATTTAAGGAAGTTAAATCAATAATTGAATTAAAGTGTTAGTTCAATTTGAAGAATAATTAATTAGATAGTCTGATTAATTAAAATATTAATTAAAGGGTTAATTAATAATAGAGTGGAATTAATTAGATTAATTGAGCTTATTTAATTAAGGAGTTAATTAAATAAAATGCAAGACTTGGGGCATTTAAATAATGGGCCATAAAGAAGTCTTGTATATCAAGTAAATGCGGTGGCTTATAAATAGGATTCTTAAGAGACTCCTTAAACCTAACATTCACTTTGCAAGAATTAACCCTAGCCGCCCCCTCTCTCACTCTTCTCTCCCATCTGGATCTAGATCTAGATATGTATTCCTCTATTGACAAACCTTCAAGCTCTAGTTCTAAGCTTGTGACTTTAAGGTGTTGCTACAATATGACTGATGTGGATACACTCTAGAAGCACGACACTTCGAGTGCTATTGTGAATCAAAAGAAGATCAGAGATTTCCACCACCAAACCCGTGGTGAGGTAAATCACATATCACCCCCTTTCTTGCTTTTGATTATTGTTTTGTGCTTTAATCAACCTTTTCGTATATGTAAGATGGAATATGATATATGGGCAAAAAAATTTTAAATTCCGCACTTTCGTTGTTCTAACAACCGAGGTATGCCAACAATGGTATCAGAGCCAATTCCATTACTCTTATACGAAAAGGCCTGAACATAATTAAATATATGGATATTTGTGATAATTATGTTCTGTGTGATGATTCTTACTTGTTATAATATTGTCTTTGGTCGGGTAAAGTTGCATAATTTGATTTGGGGCAAAAGTACAGTTTTCGAAACTTTAAGTGCTTATTTGCAAATCGCGATTTTCTGAAAATCTGGGCTGCAAATTAATTTTCTGGTTTCTGGAAAATTTCTGGACTGTTTTTGTAATTTCTGGATAGTTCGTAAATTTGGGGTTGTTTTGTAATTTCCAAAAGTTAAGGGACTATTTTGAAATTTCCGTAACTTCAGGGGTTTATTTGCAAAAACAAAAAATTTCTGGATTTAAATTGTCTTTTTCAGTTCTCTGGCCGATTTGATTCTGTGGGGCTGATTTGTAATTTCCAAAACTTTTGGGGCTAAAAATTCAATCGTAAATTGAGGGGCCGAACTGTAATTTTCAAAAGTTGAAAAATCCGAATATATTTTTTTATGCATAAAATGTTTTGTTTATCCGAAAATTGATTTTATTATAATTAGTAGTGACTAAAGTAAGAATTATAGGATATTTTAAAATGTGTTTTAAAATAAGAAAGGAAAGAAATGCGTAAAAGTTGTTTGCATGTTTCTTGCTTTACGTGGTTTTCGATCGTGCCGAGCCTTGACCCTAGGGGTAGATGTGATTGGTTTTTTTTATTGTTTGATTTTTATTGGGCCTGCGAGACTTAAGTTTTTGGGCCACTTTGAGCCTTTGTAATAGATTAAGGTTTTGCTTTTAAATAGTTTAAAATGAAGGCCCATTACAAGCAAGGTGGAGGCCCAAGAAGAATTGAATGCCATGTATGCATGGTTATTAATGTAATAGCCTAGGGCCATTAAGAACCCTTTAGATTGACCAATTAGGCCAACATCATGGCTCTCGATGCGGCCCTTATAGGAGTCTCCCGATCGAAAACATGTTGTGGTAGCATGCATGCTAGGTGTGTATGTTTTATTTTATTTATTGATTTGTTCTTAGCATGTATGTGATGCGCGCTAGTAATTAGATCGTAAATAAAAGATAAAGCATAATTAATACGGTGAGATCTCGAGGAGAGTTAGCTCTAACTTTTAAACCCGAAAAAACCACTCTTGAATTAAAAATTAAGTCATATTGGTTACATTAAAATGAAGTTTTAAAGATCCAAGTCTTCCATCAATAGGAACTAGCGTAAGTTGTCTACTTATCAATTAAGGTGATCCAGAGTCTGGCACCCGAGGCGAAGAAAGGGACAATACACAAAATTTCTTGACTCTTGTTTTTAAATAAACTCGACAAGGATGGGGATTGGTCGGGACATGTATATCGACCGATAACCAGATACGGAGATTTCATGACCGGGCCCGTTGCTCATCAAGATTGATGTGTTAGACTTAACGAGTAGTAACACTCATGATGTAGCAGTGCTAGTTGAGTGCGAAAACCGAAGTAAAATAGGTTGAAGGTTGTGTAAGGACACAATTGGTAAAAATATACATACCTAGGGAATTAATTGTATGGTCACGAGTCGTGGGTACAATTAATGTCTGCTGGGACGTCAAGACCTACTAAGAAATAAGATTTCCCGAGCAATTAAAGGGGTAATTGTTTCGACAAAATAGTGGGAGAACTTTATCGATAGCAAGTCCAAAATTCGTTAATTATAAGTATTAAGCTTAGATCAGTCAGCTAAACGTTGTCTTCTTTTCACTTGTAGATTAATTTTATACAATGTCTAAAAATCCATTATCCGTCATCCTCGACGCTAATAAATTGAATGGATCAAACTTTGTCGACTGACTGAGAAACTTGAGGATTGTCCTCAATTTCGAACGTCGAGATTATGTTCTTAACTAGCCCATACTGAAGCACCTCTGAGCTGTGTTGGGTTATTGGTAACGTCAGAACGTTAAAAGCAGCGGAATTTAAAATTTTTTAAATAACCCAAGCAGAATCTTTATTCATCTAGTCATACGAAAAGGATTTTTACACAAATCAAAACATCCATAGGGTGTTTAGCGATTTTACCTCACCACAGGAACGGTAGTGATTTTTCTCTGGTCTTCTTTCAGATCTGCAAGATTTGGTTCGGAGAAGCACCCCATATGTTTTGCCTCTAGCGGTATCCACACCAACTGGATTGAAGCAACTCTCTTGAATCCTCAGGCTCAGAACTAGGATGGAAGAGATATCAAGCAGAAAGAATGAAGAAGAAAACCAGATCTAGATCCAGATCTAGATCTGGATAAGAGAGGGGCGGCCTCTCTAGCTTGGAGAAGGGGGCTGCTTTTTCAGATTTCTAGTGAAGGGGGCGGCTCCTTCTCTTGTGTGTTTGGGGTGAGGGTTTTGGTCTCCTACTCCTTATTTATAGATAAGGAGTCTTGACCTAATGTGATCTAGTTCAACTAGGAAACTTAAAGCCCATTTACTTATGGCCTTTATTTGTTTCCTAATGGACTTAGATCCCCTTTTAATTAATTAAACCTATTCAATTAATTCAGTCCATTTAATTAATTAATTCAATTAATTAATTAATTCTTCTCCATTAATTAATTAGACTACTTCTAATTAATATTTTTTCTCCTTTAAGAATTAACACTTTAATTCTCCAGTTTTGATTTAACTCTTTAAATCAAACTTTCCTCATATGATTTGTTGCAGTCCAATTGTATTGTGTGTGACCCTCTAGGTTCACCATCAATTGGCCGCGGGCCCATGACTTTCGTGATTTAATTTGCGAGCTTATTAATTGCTCCGATTAATTGAACACCTTCAATTAACCACTCAAGAATTAATCTCCTTATTAATTCATGAGTACCCACACCTCATGGTCGATGTCTAGCCACAAGCCCATGAGGCCCAACTTCAGGTGAATTGATCTCAGTGAACCTTACCTCTTATAAGTACCATGTACATACGGTACTTCTATCGACTTAATTTCCCGATCGAGACCTAGGGTGTGTGAATTGATCGACACCTCTAATTATCTCGATAACTATACTTTCTAATTCCGGATAATGATTCCAGTGTGACTGCTAAATTTGGAAACCCCTTTCCAAATCCGTCACCAACTATGGCCATAGGTTTCTCGGAATCTATTATCTAAGAACGTATAGGAAATTCCCTCATCCATTACGATGAGTCGGTAGATTCCATCTTGGTACTAACCACTCGCGTACACAACTATAGGCACCCAACTTAGGTACATTATGGTCAGGCTACGTGACCAAAACCTAAATCTAAGTACATATACTTATGCACCGAATTCGCCCTAGCTAGCACCTCAAGTCTAAGGACTAAATCGTACACTATTATAAGTCTTGAGAAACGTCCCATCACCGATATGCATCATGCGCTTCCACAATGGGTTTCTCTGTTCGGGTCGTTCGATGCGTTCGATCCCCTATCGAACCACCTACTCATATGCACTGACATCAAATGTCTTGTTCATGAAACTCTACAAATTCACTCCATGTGAATCATGCATATTTATACAAGTCTTTGCAATTCCTTCGATACCCCGTCTCGTTCGGAATCTATGACTTGGAACATGTTTTAAGATCACGACCTTAAAGACTGTTTCATGATTGCACTCAATACCGAAGTGAATCGTCCCATAGTCGAATGTGATCTTAGGGTTTCATCCAATCGCTTAAATGTATTCGCGAGAGATGAATTTGGCCATTGTTTGATTTACATACTATAAACAAACGAGCGTATTAATTCATTTATACTAGAGAGAGATTACGATAGTCCTAATACAAGCTAAATATATTGGCTTGCAGGGCACTATCCTATCAAGCTGAGCGTCAGAAGAGGAACGAATCACCTACAAAAAATGGGTTGATGGTGATCTTCATGATTCATTTTCACATATATGTCAGCAGCAGAAGCGACATAAGAGTATGTCTCAAGCTTCTGAAATAGACCTCCAACTAAAGGGGTTGTTTAATAAGAGAATAGCTGAAGGAGCTAATGCTAAAGATCACTATCTTCGTTTTATCAACCTGGTTGAAAAACTAGAGCGATTAGACGTAGGTCTGCAAGCTGATCTTAGCTTTGATCTACTCCTCCATTCTCTTCCTAGCTCATTTGAACAATTCGTGATATGGTGAGTTGATCACGCTTCATGAATTAACCAATGTGTTGGTAACGACATAAGCAACCTTGTAAAAGGGTAAACCTGTCATGATCGCTCACACTTCGAAGACTGCAAAGTCGGAGAAGGGTAAAAAGAAGAAGAAAGAGTTCTCTTCCAAAGCGACCACTAAGGTTGTTGAGAAAAGGCACAAAAGCCAACGAGTCGAACTCTTCCACTGCTAGAAAACAAGGCACTGAAAAAGGAAAATAATTAATTGATTAGAATGTCTAATTAATTAAGCAATGTTTTAATTAAAGATTTAATTAAAAAGAAATGAATGATTGAATTCATGAGTTAAATCAGTTAGTTAGGATAATAATAGTCCACAATTTTGGCACGCTAGACTTGGACATATCTCCAAGAGTAGGATCCAAAACTTGGTCTCTTCTAAGACTCTTGAAATACAGAACTTAGATGAACTTCCAACTTGCGAATCCTGTCTCAGAGGAAAGATGACCAGATCTCCTTTCACAGGGAATCTAGAGCGGATCAAACAAACATTGGATTTGATCCTTACTGACGTTTGTGGACCACTGAGTGTCAGTGTAAGAGGAGGCTTCTCCTACTTCGTAACATTCACAGACGACTTTAGTCGTTATGGATATGTGTACTTGATGAAGTACAAATCCGAAACTTTTGAAAAGTTCAAGGAGTTTCGAATGGAAGTAGAGAACCAATTGGGACATATTATTAAGGCATTTCGATCAGATCGAGGTGGAGAATACTTAAGCCAATAATTCCTCGACTATCTTAAACAGAATGGGATTCTCTCACAACGAACTCATCCTAGGACACCTCAACTCAATGGAGTGTGTGAAAGAAGGAATCGAACTTTGTTGGACATGGTTCGTTCTATGATGAGTTTCGTTGAACTTCCTTTTTCATTTTGGGGTTAACTCTCTTAACTGCTTCGAAAATACTAAATCTTTTACCTTCAAAGTCAGTGCCTACGACACCACACCAAGAATGGTATGGTAAAACACCCGTATATTCATATCTGCTAGTATAGGGATCTCCTGCCTATGTTAGGAACAAGAAAGGAGATAAACTGGATAGTAGATCTAGTTTGTGCAAATTTGTGGGGTATCAAAAGGAATCCATTGGATACCTGTTCTACGATCCTAAAGAACGAAAGACGTTCGTTTCTAGGAACGCCCACTTCTTGGAGAATGATTTCCTCACCAACAGAAATGGGACAATCCTAGAACTTGATGAAGTCGAAGATTCAAACCCATCCCCACAAACAGTGAGAGTTGATCCTGAACCTACTGAATCAACTAGTACACCAGTACTTCGAAGATCCGATCGAATTAGTAAGGAACCAGAAAGGTTCGGTTTCATTCACGAAAATGGTTAGTTGGATGGTGATCCAAGGACTTAAGACGAAACTATGTTTGACATAGACTCGGGTGCATTGCTCGAATCCATGCAATCTGAAATGGATTCCATGCATTCCAACAAGGTATGGACCTTGGTTGATCCACCTGAGGAAACTGTTCGTGTAGGTTGTAAATGGATCTTCAAGCGTAAGCTTGGAATGAATGGAGAAGTTTTAACTCAAAAGGCTCGTCTAGTGGCGAATGGTTATTCTCAGAGGCCTGTTATAGACTATGAGGAAATATTTTCTCCAGTTGTGATGTCAAAATCTATTCGGATACTCTTAGCCATATCCGTGTGGTATGACTATGAGATATTGCAAATGGATGTAAAGACCGCCTTTCTCAATGGAGACATTGACATGGAGATCTTTATGCAATAGCCTGAGGGCTTTGCATCCGAAGGGAGTGAACATAAAGTCTGCAAACTCCAAAGGTCAATTTATGGCCTTAAAGAGGCATCCCGAACCTGGAACATACCATTTGATGAGATAATCAAGGCGTGTGGCTTTATCAAAAACGTATTTGAGCCATGTGTGTACAAGAAAATTAGTGGGAGTTCGGTACAATATATTGTTTTATATGTCGATGATATTCTGTTGATCGGGGACGATATCAGAATGTTAGCGCAGACGAAAGCGTGGTTATCCACGCAATTCTCCATGAAAGATTTGGGAGAGGCATCTTACGTATTGAGGATACGTATCTATAGAGACAGATCGAAGAAGATGTTAGGACTCTCCCAATCTCAGTACATCAACACGATACTGAAAAGATTCATTATGGAAGAATCCAAGAAATGCTTCCAATGAGACATGAAATCTCTCTTTCCATGTCAATGTGCTCTACAAGTGATGAGGAAAAGAAGAGGATGTCTCTCATACCTTATGCCTCTGCTATAGGCAGCATAATGTATGCAATGTTATGTAGTAGACTTGACGTAGCACATGCTCTGAGTGTCACGAGCCGCTATCAGTCAAATCCCGAGGAGCACTGGACTACTGTAAAAGAAATCCTTAAGTACCTAAGAAGGACTAAGGATATGTTCTTGGTCTACCGCAGTAGTGGAGAATTGAAACTCGAAGGATTCACGGATTGGAAGAGAACCAAGCAATCCACCACTGCCGACTCAACCACTGAAGCATAATATGTCGCAGCATCGGATGCAGTGAAGGAAAGTGTGTGGATGAGAAACTTCGTCCAAGAGTTGGATGTAGTACCTAGCATTGCAGAACCCGCAATAGTCTTCTGTGACAACAACGGGGCAATCGCTCAACCGAAGGAACCGAGATCACACCACTAGTTTAAAAACGTGATGAGGAAATACCATGTAATTAGGGAAATCATTGGTAGAGGAGATTTTCATATGGATCGTGTCGACTTAGAAGACAACATACCTGATCCACTAACGAAGCCGTTATCGCAAAAAGTAGGGGTGGGCGCGGGTCGAGTATTTAGGGTATTGGGTATTTCGGGTCGGGTACCCGACCTGGCGGGTAGTGAATTTTTACACCCAAAACCCGACCCGATCTGGCGGGTACTCGAACTTCGGGTACCCGAAATTTTTGGGTATTTCGGGTATTGGGTTTCGGGTACCCGAAATTTCACTCTTTTTTATTTTTATTTTTTATATATATATGTACAAGACAAAAAAGAAAAAAAAAAAATAATAAAACCCTATTTTTCACATTCAAGACAGCCAAATAAGTATGATTAGAAGTAAAACTTAAAACAAAACAATTAACAATTAATTGAGATATAAACAAAAATGTTACCTGGAATGAAGATTCGAAAGAACCCCAAAAGATCCAATCTTGGAGACACCAATTAAAGTAAATCTATTGAAAACTTCACTTTCTTTATGAAGATATGTGCTGCTAATTGCTAAATAATTGCTGGGCCAATTTTTTTTTTTTTTTTGTTAAATACCCGAACGGGTCCGAACGGGTCCCGAAATACCCGTTCGGGTGTGAGTCTAATACCCAATATCCAACCCGAAAATATATTTCGGGTTCGGGAATGTCAAAAAACACATTTTTTTGTCCCAAACGGGTCGGGACGGGTCCCAAAAAACCCGACCCAAACGCCCAGCCCTAGCAAAAAGTGTTCGAGGGACATCATGTAAAGATGGGTCTTGTAAGTGTTTGAGATTGGCTTTAGGGCAAGTGGGAGATTGATAGGATAGTGCCCAGCATGCCAATACCTGTTAACTTGTAATAGGACTATTCTGTAATAAACAATCTTTAAATTAGTGATTAATACGCACGTTTATTTATAATGTATAGAATGAACAATGACCAACTTCGCGAATAAATTTAAGCGATTGGTTAAAATCCTAAGTTCACATTTGACTATGGGACGATTCACTTCAGTATGAGTGCAATCATGAAACAGTCTCTAAGGTCGTGATCTTAAAACACATTCTAAGTCATAGATTCCGAACGAGACGGGGTATCGTAGGAATCGTCAAGACTTGTACGATTATGCATGATTCACATAGAGTGAATTTGTAGCGTTTCATGAAAAAGACATTTGATGTCAGTGCATATGAGTAGATGGTGATAGGATAGTGCCCGGCAAGCCAATTTAATTAGCTTGTTAGAGGACTATCTTGTATTACATTCTTCTGGTTTAATAATTAATACGCCCGTTTATTTATAGTACGTTAATTAAACAATGGCCAACTTCATCTCTCGCGAACGTATCTAAGCGATTGGATGAAATCCTAAGATCACATTCGACTATGGGACGATTCACTTCAGTATGAGTGCAATCATGAAACAGCCTCTAAGGTCGTGATCTTAAAACACGTTCCAAGTCATAGATTCCGAACGAGACGGGGTATCGAAGGAATCGCTAAGACTTGTACAATTATGCATGATTCACATGGAGTGAATTTGTAGCGTTTCATGAACAAGACATTTGATGTCATTGCATATGAGTAGGTGGTTCGATAGGGGATCGAACGCATCAAACGACCCGAACAGAGAAACCCATTGTGGAAGCGCATGTCGCATATCGGTGATGGGATGTTTCTCAAGGCTTGTAATAGTGTACGATTTAGTCCTTAGACTTGAGGTACTAGGGCGAATTCGGTACACGAGAATACATACTTTGATTTAGGAGCCGATCACGTAGCTTGATCGTTGTGCGACTACTTTGGGTACGTATGATCGTGTACGCGAATGGTTAGTACTAAGAAAGGATCTATCGACTCATCCTGATAAGGTGGGAGAATTTCCTGTACGTTCCTAGATAAAAGATTCCGAGAAACCCACGACCGTGGTCAATGACGGATTTGGAAAGGGATTTCCAAATTTAGCAGTCACACTGAAATTATTATCTAGAATTAGAAAGTACAAAATCGAGATAATTAGAGGTGCTGATCAATTCACACACCCTAGGTCTCGGTCGGAAAATTAGTCGTTGGAAGGACCGTATCTACATGGCAGTTACAAGAGGTGAGGTTTACAAGATCGATTCACCTGAAGTTGGGCCTCATGGGCTTGTGGCTAGACATCGACCATGAGGTGTGGGTACTCCTGAATTATAAGGAGATTAATTCTGGAGTGGTCAATTAAAAGTGTTTAATTGATCGGAGCAATTAAATTGCTCATTAATTAAATCACGAGAGCCGTGGGCCTACTGCCAATTGATGGTAAACCCAGAGGGTCACACACAATACAATTGGATAGTGACAGTCAAAAGGGAAATAGTTGATTTAAAGAAGTTAAATCAAAGTTAGTGAATTAAAGTGTTAGTTCAAAGTGGAGAGTTATTAATGTCTAATTAATTAAATTAGAATGTCTAATTAATTAATTAGAATATCTAATTTAACTAGAATGTCTAATTAATTGAAATATTAATTAAAGTATTAATTAATTGGAAGAATTGTTTTAGTCAATTTTCGGATTGATTAAAAAGGCAAGGGGCGATTTTGACTAGATTAAATAGAAGAGTTAATTTCTTGTGGGACAAGAAAGAGGAAGAGATTTGTGCAAAACTTGTTTCCTTATGTGATAAGGAAAGAAATAAAAGATATGCTTGATATGAGATATCTATTAGAAGAAGGAGTCTTCTAATATAAATATCTCATCATATCTCTCAAAACCTAATGTTGTTTTTGTTGAAAATTCAGCTATAGCCACCCCCTGCACTTGGCTGATCCCTCTTCCACTTCTTCTCTCCCATCTGGATCTAGATCTGTATCTGGATCCGATTCTCCATTGACAAAATTCCAATCTCTAGTTCTTAGCCTCCGAATTGGAATTGTTGCTACAATCCAGCTGGTGTGGATACACTCTGGAGGTGAGACATTTGGATCGCTTTAGTCAATCAAAAAAAGAAGACCGGAGGTTACCACCACCGAACCTGTGGTGAGGTAAATAGCGATTTCACCCCCTCTAGTTTCTGTTAATGCTTTGATTATTGTTTTAATCAACCTTATCGCATTATGAATGTGGAAATCGAATCATGGGCTGTATGGGTACCTCGAAAATATTCTAAATTCTGCACTTTCGTTGTTTTGACAACCGAGATATCCCAACCGAGATATCCCAACAGATCCCAACATCATGGCTCGATGCTGGCCCACATAGGAGGCTCCCGATCGAAAACATATTGTGGTAGCATGCATGCTAGGTATGGATGTTTTATTTTTATTTATTGGTTTATATTTGGCTTGAATGTGATGCGCGCTAGAATTTAGATCGTAAATAAATGATAAAGCATAATTAATGCGGTGAGATCTCGAGGAGAGTTTTCTTCAAACTTTCGAACCCGAAAATCCCCTCTTCAATAAATATTAAGGGTGAGTTTGGCCCAGCGATTTGAAAAACAATTATAGGAGAATTAATTTTACTAAAATGGATTTTGGCAATAATTGATTATGATAAAATGCAATTATAAAATAATTGCTTTTGGATAATAGATTTTGCAAAAGTAACACTTTAGTAACTTCTAAAATAAGTTGATTTTTAGCTTCTGGAGATCCCAAAAGTGATTATGATATTGGGGGCCAAACATCATTAAAATCACAGTTGACTAAAAACAATTTCTATAATTGGGGCCAAATGCTTCAAAAATCACAATGAAGGTCTAGAAGTGTTTTTAAGAGTTCCCACCGCTGGGCCAAACTCACCCTAAGTCACATTGGGTACTTTAAAATGATGTTTTAATATCCAAGCCTTCCATCAATAGGAACAAGCGTAAGTTGCTACTTATCGATTAAGGTGATCCAGAGTCTGGCACCCGAGGCGAAGAAAGGGACAATACGCAAAATTCCTTGATTCTTGTTTTCTTAAAACTCGACAAGGGTGGGGACTGGTCGGAAAATGTATATCGACCGATAACCAGTTACGGGGATTTCATGACCGGGCCTGTTGCTCATCATGATTGATGGGTTAGACTTAACGAGTAGTACCATTTATGATGTAGCAGTGCTAGATAAATGCAAAAACCGAGGCAAAATATCTTGAAGGTTGTGTAGGGACACAACTGGTAATAGTATACCTACCTAGGGAGTTAATTGTATGGCCACGAGTCGTGGGTGCAGTTAATGTCTGCTGGGACGTCAAGACCTACTAGGAAATAGGATTTCCCGAACAATTAAAGGGGTTATTGTTTCGATAAAAATAGTGGGAGAACTTTTCGATAAAAAGTCCAATTTTCGTTAATTATAAGTATTAGACTTAAACCTATCCACTAATAGTTGTCTTTAAATTCATTTTAGCCATTCTAAATCCACAATCATGTACGAACAAACTTTGGCACAAAGCATCAGATATACACTCTATGAGACAAGCATGATTGTATTCAACAATGTTAGAGAATATTGTTCCTACCTAATCAAGATGATGAAACAAATCAAAAAGCTAGGCGTTGATTTGGATCAAGACGATGAAATTGAGATTATTCTCAGTGGCTTGTCTGACTCATTTACTCATTTTTGTGCATCATTTAGACATTCCGTTTGACGGGATTAAGATAAATGATTTGCGCAAGTTGTTGGACAAATATGAGAAAGCCTTTGAGAAAGGATTGGGTCTGAGTGAATGAAATGATTGCCCCTTGTGTAGGAAAGACGATAAATTAAGGAAGTTTGCCGGAAAGAAATTTCTGGAGAGAATGAACAAAGGTATGACCTAGTTATTCTTATCGATGTTTGACATCTTATATTATTTTACACATCTGTAAAGTGTTTGCAGGTGATGATGATAGAATAGTGTCCTGCAAGCCAACTGTTTTGGCTGCATTTAAATTAAAGGACCATTCAAATGGATTAATAAATGCATTTATTTATATGGTCACCTTCATCTTATGAATAATTATCTAACATAAGGATGGAAGTCCTTAGATCACAGGGCTATGGGACAACCCGTGGACTGATCTCCAAGGCCGTGATCTAAAACTAATTCAAGGGTCGTAGAATCCATTTGAGATGGGACATCAATGGATTCGGTTAGACCCTCACGAGTGTGTATATTCCGATGAACTGGAGGAATCTAGGGTTCACGAGCGTGACTGGGATAGTCGATACACACGAGTAGGTGGTTTGCTGGGATGGCAAGCGCACTGAATACCCCACCTAGGAAATAACTCACCATGGAAGCAGTAGTCGCATATCGGGGATGAAGTTATTGGGTATGCCCAATTCCATTCAGATATTATTGGACATATCAGGATAGTATTAACTACGAGGTATGGTAGATGGATGTAAAGATCGTCTTTTTCAATGGAGACATTGATAAGGAGATCTACATGAAGCATCCAAAAGGGATATACATCCAAGAGAGATGAGCACAAAGTGTGCAAACTCCGAAGGTCCATATATGTACTTAAGCAAGCTTCCCAAAGCCGGAACATACGTTTTGATGATATAATCCAAACCTTTGGATTCGTCAAAAACGTGTTCAAGCAGTGTGTGTACAAGAAAGTTAGTGGGAGTATAGTTGAATTTTTATGCTTTATGTTGATAACATTCTGCTCATTGGATATGATGCAAAAGTGTTATCTGAAACGAAAGCATGGTTTTCTACACAATTCTCAATGAAGGATTTGGGAGAAGCATCATTTGTACTAGGTACAAGGATCTACATGGATAGATCGAAAGGACTGCTGGGCCTCTCCCAATCAAAGTACATAGATAAAATACTGAAGACATTCAGTATGGAAGAATCCAAGAGAGGATTGCTTCCGATGAGACATGGTATTGCTCTCTCTGAGTCTATGGCCCCAAAGACTTCTGAGGAGAGAAGCATGATGTCTAAGATACCACATGCCTCCGCGATAGGAAGCATAATATGGTATGTTATGTACAAGACCAGACGTAGCGTACGCCCTGAGAGTAAATAGCCGCTATTTGTCTGACCCAGGAGAGCAGCACTGGGTAGCCGTAAAGTCAATTCTGAAGTACCTGAAAAGGACTAAAGAATTGTTCTTGGTATATGGCGGGGGAGAATTGAAATTGGAAGGCTATACTGGTTCTAGCTTCCAATGTGATGTAGATGATTTCGAGTTAATATTTGGATATATTTGCCTCAATGGTGGTGCGGTGAGTTGGATACTACCGCAAATTAAACCACCGAGGCATAAAATATTGTAGCATGTTAAGCTGCAAAGGAATGTGTTTGGATGAAAAACTTCGTCCAAGAATTGGACGTCGTACCTAGCATTGCCGAGCCATTACTATCTTCTGTGATAATAATGGAGCTATCTCGCAAGCGAAGGAGTCGAGATCTCATCAGAAATCCGAGCACGAAATAAGACGATACCATTTGATATGTTATAACATTGGTAGAGGAGACATAAAGATGGAACGTGTCACCTTAAAGAATAATACGGCGGACCCGCTAACTAAGCCATTGCCTCAAAGGCATTCAAGAAACATCTGTCTAAGATGGGAATCAGAAGTATGGAGAGTTGGATTTAGTACAAGTGGGAGATTGATAGAATAGTGTCCTGCAAGCCAACTGTTTTGGCTGCATTTAAATTAAAAGGACCATTCAAATGGATTAATAAATGCATTTATTTATATGGTCACCTTCATCTTATGAATAATTATCTAACATAAGGATGGAAGTCCTTAGATCACAGGGCTATGGGACAACCCGTGGACTGATCTCCAAGGCCATTATCTAAAACTAATTCAAGGGTCGTAGAATCCATTTGAGATGGGACATCAATGGATTCGGTTAGACCCTCACGAGTGTGTATACTCCGATGAACTGGAGGACGCTGGGGTTCACGAGCGTGACTGGGATAGTCGATACACACGAGTGGGTGGCTTGCTGGGATGGCAAGCACACTGAATACCATACCTAGGAAATAACTTACCATGGAAGCGGTAGTCGCATATCGGGGATGAAGTTATTCCTATTTACAATAGTGTACGAGGAACGATCCTTATTACATGAGGTGATAGGGTTCATCTGGTGCACGAACGTCTATGCTTTGATATAAGTCCCGACTGACTGGAGTCTACCAGTAGGTCTCTGTGGGTTCATGTTGGGTATAGAGGAACGCGTGTGCAGGTTCGTATCATCAACAGATGATCCGTTGACCCGACTTGATAGGTTGGGAGCTTCTCCTATGAATATCTGTGAGAAACGTATTCCGGTAAATCCTTGGCCAAGGTATCTGACGGCTTTATGAAAGTAGCTCATAAAGTTTAAGTCAAAGGGAATAGTTTCGAGACCAGAATACATAAAGTCGAGACAATTAAGGAAATCGATGAAAGTCCATAACCTTAGTCTTGACTGGGAGACCAACCAATGGAAGGATTAAGTCGTACATGGTAATTGTAAAGGTTAAAGGTTCACTGAATTAATTCACCAGTGATTGGGCTCCACGGGCTTGTGGCCAGACATCGACTGTGGAGTGTGGGAGAATTCCCAAATTAGCAGGGGTGATAATTTTGGAATGGTCAATCGACAGAGTGTTCGATTGATTTAGAGTATAAGTTTACTCGAATAATTAAATGCACATTTAGTTATAACCTGCGGCCAATTATGTGGTAAACCTACGGGGACATACACAAACACATCGAGCGGAAACAGGAAACGAAGAAAGTTGGACTCGACTGGGTCGATCCATTTGGGCGCGAGAATCCGATCCAATTGGGTTGGATCAAAATGTCAAATTAAATAGGTTTTTAATTTGATAAGAATAATTAATTAAATTAGATTTAATTAATTGAGGAGAGAGAAGATTTAATTAATTAAACTTGGAGTTTAATTTAATTAAATAAAAATTAATTGGAATTAATTAATTGGGCTAGGAGTCCAATTTAATTAATTAGGATAAATGGATTTTTAATTAGTGGGCCAATTAATCTTGGAGATTTAGATGGGCCCAAGACTAATTAAAAGACAAGACCATTTAATTAATGAAGTCTTGCATTAATTAAAAGGCTTAGCCCATTTAGGAGTTAGATCTTGTTAGGAATCCTAGTAGGGCTAGGATTACAAGATCTATAAATAAGCCCCATTAAGTCTTGGAGAATATACAAGACACAATACTAAGTACACACTTTGTATAACTCTTCAAAAGCAAGAAAAAGAAAAACTCTCTCTCTCTTCCCTAAGCCCTAGCCGCCGCCCCTACCCCTGACAGAAGTCGATCGACTTCTGTCTTTTCTTCTCGAGTTTCGTATCTTGATTTCTTCTGTGTTCTAGCCGATCAGAGATCTCAAGGTTTTCGTGTGTATGTGAAGCAAAAGCTTGGGACCAAAGGTGCAAAGCAAATGAGAGGACTACTTCTACAGAGTACAACATTGCTTTGGATTAGCAAGGAACGAGGTATAAACTAGATCTGTTTATTTGTTCTTGTTTAATATTAGTTTAAATGAAAGGACTACTTCTACAAAGTACAACTAAAAGCTTTATATTTCCGCTGCCTGAGGCTTTTTTTCCCGTAAGAATCCCAACAGATGAAGGAATTCCCTGTTGGGAATCCATGGGTATGATTGTCAAATACAACGTTGCGGAATATAAAATTTTTCAATTTTTCATACACCAATTCCCAAGAACACTTATTAGCACATATGAATAAGGTTGAAAACAATTTAGCAACAAATTACTAAATTTGAAGGTGGTAAATCGAGATTTACCTCACCACAGGCAAGGTGGTGGTTTCTCCGGTCTTCTTTTTGGATCACTAGAGCACCCCAAGTGTTGTGCCTTTAGAGATAAGTCCACACTAGCTAGATCTGTGATTGCTTCAGTCCTCAGGCTCAGAACTAGGAAAGAAACACGTCAGATTCAAGAGTTGGATCAAAATCCAACTCTAGATGTAGAAGTAGAAGGTGGAGAGAGATGGTGCACTGCCGATCTACACAACCACGGCGGCGGTGTGGCTGTTTGGACGGCGGCGGCGGCTAGGGCAAGAGGAGGCGGCGGCGGTTATGGAGAGAGGCTAGGGTTTGATTCTTGCTTTTGTCGCTTAGGGTTTTGAGTCTCCAAGACTCATATTTATAGCTCACTTCAAACCCTATCTCTCCTTAGCTAATGGGCCACTAGTTAAGTTGGCCCATCCCTCCTATTTAATTAATTCTTTTAATTAAATAGCCCAGTCATTCAATTAACACTTTAATTAAATGGCCCATTCATTTAATTAACACTTTAATTAAATGTTCCAATAAATCTAATTAAAGATTTAATACTTCAACTAACCCTTTAATTAAATATTTAATTAATTAGATAATTCTAATTAATTTTCTCTCTCCTAGAATTAACCCTTTAATTCTTTTACTTTGATTTAACCCTTTAAATCAATTATTTCTACAATTGACTATCACAGTTCCAACTGTATTGTGTGTGACCCTCTAGGTTCACCATCAATTGGCCGCAGGCTCACATTTCTGTGATTTAATTAACGAGCAATTAATATTCAATTAATTGCTCCGATCAATAAACTCCTTTAATTGACCACTCCAGAATTAATCTCCCATTAATTCAGGAGTACCCACACCTCATGGTCGATGTCTAGCCACAAGCCCATGAGGCCCAACTTCAGGTGAATTGACATTAGTGAACCTCACCTCTTATAAGTACCATGTACATACGGTCCCTATAACGACTAATTTCCCGGTCGAGACCTAGGGTGTGTGAATTAGTCAGCACCTCTAATTATCTCGATTCTGTACTTTCTAATTCTGGATAATAATTCCAGTGTGACTGCTAAATTTGGAAACTCCTTTCCAAATCCGTCACAGACCATGGCCATGGATTTCTCGGAATCTATTATCTAAGAACGTACAGGAAATTCCCTCATTCATTACAATGAGTCGGTAGATCCCATCTTGATGCTAACCATCCGCGTATACGACTGTACGTACCCAATGTAGGCGCACAATGGTCAGGCTACGTGACCGGCTCCTAAATCAAAGTACGCACACCCGTATACCGAATTCGCCCTAGCACCTCAAGTCTAAGGACTAAATCCTACACTGTTATAAGTCCTGAGAAACATCCCATCACTGATATGCTTTACGCACTTCCACAATGGGTTTCTCTGTTCAGGTCGTTCGATGCGTTCGATCCCCTATCGAACCACCTAGTCATATGCATTGACATCAAATGTCTTGTTCATGAAACTCCACAAATTCACTCCATGTGAATCATGCATAATCCTACAAGTCTTGACGATTCCTTCGATACCCCGTCTCGACAGGAATCTATGACTTGGAACACTTTTGAGATCACGACCTTAGAGACTGTTTCATGATTGCACTCAATACTGAAGTGAATCGTCCCATAGTCATGAGTGATCTCAGGGTTTCAACCAATCGCTTAAATGTGTTCGCGAAAGATGAAGTTGGCCATTAGTTTATCTTATGAAATAAATAAACTTTGCGTATTAATTAATAAATCAAAGATTCATTCAAGATAAAATAGTCCTATTACAAGCTATTGAGTTGGCTTGCTGGGCACTATCCTATCAATCTCCCACTTGCCCTAAAGCCAATCACAAACATTTCTAAGACCCATCTTCATAAGATGTTCTTCGAACTCCTTTTGCGATAGTGGCTTCGTTAGTGGATCAGCTACGTTATCTTTTGTGTCGACACGTTCCATTTGAATGTTTCCTCTACCAATGATTTCTCTAATCACATGGTATTTCCTCATCACGTGTTTGGACTGATGGTGTGATCTCGGCTCCTTTGCTTGAGCGATTGCCCCATTGTTGTCACAGAAGACTACCATGGGCTCTGCAATGCTAGGTACTACATCCAACTCTTGGATAAAGTTTCTCATCCAAACACTTTCCTTTGCTGCATCCGATGCGGCAATATATTCTGCTTCAGTGGTTGAATCTGCAGTGGTGGACTGCTTGGAACTCTTCCAATTCACCGCTGCTCCGTTGAGGCAAAATATATATCCAGAATTGGATTTATAATCATCCACGTCAGACTGGAAACTCGAATACGTGAATCCTTCGAGTTTCAATTCTCCACTACCGCCGTAGACCAAGAACATATCCTTAGTCCTTCTCAGGTACTTGAGGATAGCCTTTACGGCGGTCCAGTGTTCCTCCCCTGGATTTGACTGGTAGCGACTCGTCACACTCAGAGCGTGTGCTACGTCAGGTCTAGTACATAACATCGCATACATTATGCTGCCTATGGCAGACGCATAAGGTATGAGAGACATCCTCTTCCTTTCTTCATCATTTGTAGGGCACATAGATTTAGAAAGAGAGATCCCACGTCTCATTGGAAGCAATCCCTTCTTGGATTCTTCCATACTGAACCGTTTCAGTATAGTGTTAATGTACTGAGATTGGAAGAGTCCTAACATCTTCTTTGATCTATCTCTATAGATACGTATTCCCAATACGTAAGATGCGTCTCCCATATCTTTCATGGAGAATTGCGTGGATAACCACGCTTTCGTCTGCGTCAACGTTCTGATATCGTCTCCGATTAACAGAATGTCATCGACATACAACACAATAAATTGTACCGAACCCCCTTCGAATTTCTTGTACACGCACGACTCATAAACGTTCTTGATGAAGCCAAACCCTTTGACTGTCTCATCAAAACGTTTGTTCCAGGTTCGGGATGCCTGTTTTAGGCCATAAATTGACCTTTGAAGTTTGCAGACCTTATGCTCACTTCCTTTAGATGTAAAGCCTTTTGGCTGTTGCATAAAGATTTCTTTATCAATGTTTCCATTGAGAAAGGCGGTCTTTACATCCATTTGCCATATCTCGTAGTCATACCACGCGGCTATGGCTAATAATATCCGAATGGATTTTGACATCGCCACTGGAGAGAAGGTTTCCTCATAGTCTATACCAGGCCTTTGAGAATAACCTTTCGCCACAAGGCGAGCCTTATGAGTCAAAACCTCTCCATTCATTCCAAGCTTGCGCTTGAAGATCCACTTACAGCCTACAGGGACAGTTCCCTCAGGTGGATCAACCAAGGTCCATACCTTGTTGGAATGCATGGAATCCATTTCGAATTGCATGGCTTCCTGCCATGCACCCGATTCTATGTCTGACATAGCTTCTTCGTATGTCCTTGGATCACCATCCAAT
Source organism: Penstemon newberryi var. newberryi (assembly GCA_030819805.1). Lineage (NCBI taxonomy): Eukaryota > Viridiplantae > Streptophyta > Magnoliopsida > Lamiales > Plantaginaceae > Penstemon > Penstemon newberryi. The sequence goes on along the minus strand of JAUALY010000005.1, from coordinate 20,206,763 downwards.
TGATCGTTCTCGTGAATAAAGCCATACCTCTCAGGCTCTCTACGAACTCGATCGGACCTTCGAAGTACTTGTGTACTAGATGGTTCAATAGGTTCAGAATCAACTCCCACTGTTTGTGGGGATGGGTCCACTTCCTGGACTTCATCAAGTTCTACGGACACCCCGCTTCTTTTAGTGAGGAAGTCATCCTCTAAGAAGTGGGCGTTCCTAGACACGAACGTCTTTCGTTCTTTAGGGTCGTAGAACAGGTATCCAATGGATTCCTTTGGATACCCCACAAATTTGCACAAACTAGATCTACTTTCTAGTTTATCTCCTTTCTTGTTCCTAACATAGGCAGGAGATCCCCATACTCGTAAATACGAGTACATGGGTGCTTTACCAAACCATTCTTGGTGTGGCGTCGTCGGCACCGACTTTGAAGGTACTATATTAAGTATCTTTGAAGCCGTTAAGAGGGCTAAGCCCCAAAATGAAAAAGGAAGATCAGCGAAACTCATCATGGAACGAACCATGTCCAACAAAGTTCGGTTCCTTCTCTCAGACACACCATTCAACTGCGGTGTTCTAGGAGGAGTTCGCTGTGAGAGAATTCAATTCCCTACAAGATAATCGAGGAATTCTTGACTTAAGTATTCCCCACCTCGATCAGATCGAAGTGCCTTAATACTGTGTCCAAGTTGGTTCTCAACTTCCATTCGAAACTCTTTGAACTTTTCAAAAGCTTAGACTTATACTTCATTAGGTACACATACCCAAAACGACTGTAGTCGTCTGTGAAAGTTATGAAGTATGAGAATCCTCCTCTTGCACTGACACTCAGTGGTCCACAAACATCGGTATGGGTCAAATCCAAGGTTTGTTTGGTTCGCTCCGGTTTCCCAGTAAAAGGCGATTTGGTCATCTTTCCCTTGAGACAGGACTCGCAAGTTGAGAGATCATCTAGGTTCTGTATTTCAAGAGCCCTAGAGGAAACCAACTTTTGAATTCTACTCTTGGATATATGTCCAAGCCTAGCGTGCCATAACTGTGGACTATTATCATCTTGTTTTCTTTTCTTTGATTGAATGTGCATGACATTAGAATTAGCAGGTTCTAAGGAATAAAGACCATCTATCAAAGTACCACTAGCATAAGTAAAACCACCTTTTATTATGCTAAAATATTCCATTAGAAAGGGAAAAACAAAAACCATCATTATCCAACAAAGGAATCGAAATAATGTTTTTGATAATAGTCGGTACGTACAAACAGTCTTTTAAAACCAAAGTAAAATTCCCTAAAACTAATTCAACGTCCCCTATGGCCTCTGCCGCAACCCTTGCTCCGTTTCCAAAGCGCAGGATCCTATCCCCAGGTTTAAGAGGTCTTACTGCTCCCATCACCTGCAAATCATTGCAGATATGAGAACCAGCTGCGGTGTCTAACACCCATGATGCACAGTTAATTGAAATATTAACTTCAATAAAGAAAATACCTTTGGCTACCGTTTTAAGGTAGTCAGGGCAGTTCCTTTTCCAGTGCCCTGCTTTCTTGCAGTGGAAACATTCATCTTCTGGGCTTTTTCTCTTTTTCTCGACAACCTTCTTGGTTGTTTTGGAAGAGAACACTTTCTTCTTCTTCTTGCCCTTCTTTGGCTTTGCAGCCTTGGGTTGCTCAGCAATCAAGACAGACTTCTCCTTCTTAAGGGTAGCTTCTGCCGTTACCAACATATTGGTCAGTTCGTGAAGAGCGAGATTTCTCTCCTCCATGTTGAAATTCAACACGAACTGATCAAATGAGCGTGGTAGAGTATGGAGTAATAGGTCAGTGCTAAGATCAGCGTGCAAGTCTACTTCCAAGTTCTCTAATTTTTCAATCAGATTAATGAAACGAAGACAGTGATCTTTCACACTTGAACCCTCAGCCATTCTCATATTAAACAACTCCCTCGTTGTCTTGAACCTTACGGTCCGAGACTTCTCTCCAAACATGTTTCGGAGATGGAGAAGTATATCAGCAGAATGCAACATCTTTGCATGCTGTTTTTGTAGCTCATTGGTCATTGATGCTAGCATTAGGCAACGAACCTGAATATCATCATCAACCCATCTAGCATGGGTGGCTCGCTCCTCTTCCGAAACTCCTTCCGGAAGTGCTCCAGGCATTGGGGCATCGATAGATAATGGATTTTTAGACATTTTCGCAAAATGATCTACAAAATGAAATGATAACGTTCAGCTGACTGATCTAAATTAATACTTATAATTAACGACTATTGGACTTGTTATCGAAAAAGTTCTCCCACTATTTTCTCGAAACAATTACCCCTTCAATTATACGGGAAATCTTATTTCCTAGTAGGTCTTGACGTCCCAGCAGACATTAATTGCACCCACGACTCGCGGCCATACAATTAATTCCCTAGGTAGGTATACTATTACCAATTGTGTCCCTACACAACCTTCAAGCTATTTTGTCTCGATTTTCGCACTCATCTAGCACTGCTACATCATGAGTGGTACTACTCGTTAAGTCTAACCCATCAATCTTGATGAGCAACTGGCCCGGTCATGAAATCCCCATAACTTGGTTATGGTCGATGTTTATGTCCCGACCAGTCCCCACCCTTGTCAAGTTAAAAACGAGAATCAAGGAGTTTTGCGTATTGTCTCTTTCCTCGACTCGGGTGCCAGACTCTGGATCACCTTAATCGACAAGTGGACAACTCACGCTAGTTCCTATTGATGGAAGGCTTGGATATTAAAACTTTATTTTAATGTACCCAATATGACTTAATATAATTATCAAGAGGGGTTTTTTCGGGTTTAAGAGTTTGAGGTAACTCTACTCGAGATCTCATCGTTCCAGTTATGCATTATCTTTTATTTACGATCTAAATTACTAGCGCGTATCACCATACATGCTAAAATAATAAATACGTAAATAAAAGGAACATACACACCTAGCATGCATGCTACCACAGTATGTTTTCGATCGGGAGCCTCCTATGCGGACCACCATCTAACCAAAGAAGATGGTCCTACTGGTCAATCTAATAGGTTTCATAGAGGCCTACTCTATTACACACTTTACCATGCATACATGGCCTTTATTCTTCTTGGGCTCCCACCTTGCTTGTAACGGGCCTCCATCCTAAACTAATAAAACAGTAACGCCCTATCTATTACAATGGCTCAAAGTGGCCCAAAAACTTAAGGCTCGCAGGCCCAATAAAACCAACAATTAAAAATTAACCAATCACATCTACCCTAAGGGTCAAGGCTCGGCGCGATCGAAAACCACGTAAACAGTTCACGTAGAGCAAGAAACAAGCAAAACATGTTTTCTTATTTCTTATCCTATTTTAAAACTCCTTTTAAAACAACTTCTTTTAATTCTCACTTTAGTCCCCACTACTTTATGATAAAAATTAATTTTTCGGATTTACTAAACCCTTTTAGTGCACAAAACAGTTTCTGTTTTTCAACTTTTGAAAAAATTGCAGTTCGGCCCCCTGAATTTTCGAAAATTACATTTTGACCCCTCAAAATTTCCAGAAACTTTCGTTTAATGCAAAACAGACCCTTGATTTTACGGTAATTGCAAAAACAGCCCAAACCTCTCGTAAATTGCAAAACAGTCCAGATTTTGAAAATTCCAGAAATTACAATTTGGTCCAGAATTGCAGAAAATGAAAATTTTACTTTCTGTCCAGATTTTACAAAAATCGTAATTTGCAAACAAGCCCTCAAATTTTCGGTAATTACAGATTTGGCCCAAAACCGAAAAGTGCATAGATCCGAACAATTTAATTTATCATAACAAGCAAGAATAAAAAATCAGAACACAACAAACACATATATCCATATATTTTGATGTGTTCAGGCCTTTTCATATGTGCATAATAAATTTGGCTCTGATACCACTGTTGGGAATCCATGGGTATGATTGTCAAATACAACGTTGCGGAATATAAAATTTTTCAATTTTTCATACACCAATTCCCAAGAACACTTATTAGCACATATGAATAAGGTTGAAAACAATTTAGCAACAAATTACTAAATTTAAAGGTGGTAAATCGAGATTTACCTCACCACAGGCAAGGTGGTGGTTTCTCCGGTCTTCTTTTTGGATCACTAGAACACCCCAAGTGTTGTGCCTCTAGAGATAAGTCCACACCAGCTAGATCTGTGATTGCTTCAGTCTCAGGCTCAGAACTAGGAAAGAAACACGTCAGATTCAAGAGTTGGATCAAAATCCAACTCTAGATGTAGAAGTAGAAGGTGGAGAGAGATGGTGCACTGCCGATCTACACAACCACGGCGGCAGTGTGGCTGTTTGGACGGCGGCGGCGGCGGCGGCTAGGGCAAGAGGAGGGTGCGGCAGCTATGGAGAGAGGCTAGGGTTTGATTCTTGCTTTTGTTGCTTAGGGTTTTGAGTCTCCAAGACTCATATTTATAGCTCACTTCAAACACTATCTCTCCTTAGCTAATGGGCCACTAGTTAAGTTGGCCCATCCCTCCTATTTAATTAATTCTTTTAATTAAATAGCCCAGTCATTCAATTAACACTTTAATTAAATGGCCCATTCATTTAATTAACACTTTAATTAAATGTTCCAATAAATCTAATTAAAGATTTAATACTTTAATTAACCCTTTAATTAAATATTTAATTAATTAGATAATTCTAATTAATTTTCTCTCTCCTAGAATTAACCCTTTAATTCTTTTACTTTGATTTAACCCTTTAAATCAATTCTTTCTACAATTGACTATCACAGTTCCAACTGTATTGTGTGTGACCCTCTAGGTTCACCATCAATTGGCCGCAGGCTCACATTTCTGTGATTTAATTAACGAGCAATTAGTATTCAATTAATTGCTATGATCAATAAACTCCTTTAATTGACCACTCCCGAATTAATCTCCCATTAATTCAGGAGTACCCACACCTCATGGTCGATGTCTAGCCACAAGCCCATGAGGCCCAACTTCAGGTGAATTGACATTAGTGAACCTCACCTCTTATAAGTACCATGTACATACGGTCCCTCTAACGACTAATTTCCCGATCGAGACCTAGGGTGTGTGAATTAGTCAGCACCTCTAATTATCTCGATTCTGTACTTTCTAATTCTGGATAATAATTCCAGTGTGACTGCTAAATTTGGAAACTCCTTTCCAAATCCGTCACAGACCATGGCCATGGATTTCTCATAATCTATTATCTAAGAACGTACAGGAAATTCCCTCATTCATTACAATGAGTCGGTAGATCCCATCTTGATGCTAACCATCCGCGTATATGACTGTACGTACCCAATGTAGGCGCACAATGGTCAGGCTACGTGACCGGCTCCTAAATCAAAGTACGCACACCCGTATACCGAATTCGCCCTAGCACCTCAAGTCTAAGGACTAAATCGTACACTGTTATAAGTCCTGAGAAACATCCCATCACTGATATGCTTTACGCACTTCCACAATGGGTTTCTCTGTTTGGGTCGTTCGATCCCCTATCGAACCACCTAGTCATATGCGTTGACATCAAATGTCTTGTTCATGAAACTCCACAAATTCACTCCATGTGAATCATGCATAATCCTACAAGTCTTGACGATTCCTTCGATACCCCGTCTCGACAGGAATCTATGACTTGGAACACTTTTGAGATCACGACCTTAGAGACTGTTTCATGATTGCACTCAATACTGAAGTGAATCGTCCCATAGTCATGAGTGATCTCAGGGTTTCAACCAATCGCTTAAATGTGTTCGCGAAAGATGAAGTTGGCCATTAGTTTATCTTATGAAATAAATAAACTTTGCGTATTAATTAATAAATCAAAGATTCATTCAAGATAAAATAGTCCTATTACAAGCTATTGAGTTGGCTTGCTGGGCACTATCCTATCATTCCCTTGCCTTTGGGAAGAAGGGCGAGTCTTGGAAGACAGAGGTAAGCGTTGCTTCGACAAATAAGGGAAAAATACTTCAGGAACTGGGTCAAGATACATCTTGATTTTTCTTTTTAGCATAGGTTTTAAATTAGAATGTCTAATTAATTAATTAGAATATCTAATTTAACTGGAATGTCTAATTAATTGAAATATTAATTAAAGTGTTAATTAATTGGAAAAATTGTTTAAGTCAATTTTCGGATTTATTAAATTAAAGCAAGGGGCGATTTTGACTAGATTAAATAGAAGAGTTAAATTTCTTGTGGGACAAGAAAGAGGAAGAGATTTGTGCAAATCTTATTTCCTTATGTGATAAGGAAAGAAATAAAAGATATGCTTGATATGAGATATCTATTAGAAGGAGTTTTCTCATATAAATATCTCATCATATCTCTCAAAACCTAATGTTGTTTTTGCTAAAAATTCAGCTATAGCCGCCCCCTGCACTTGGCCGATCCCTCTTCCACTTCTTCTCTCCCATCCGGATCTATATCTGTATCTGGATCCGATTCCTCCATTGACAAAATTCCAATCTCTAGTTCTTAGCCTGCGAATTGGAATTGTTGCTACAATCCAGCTGGTGTGGATACACTCTGGAGGCGAGACACTTGGATCGCTTTAGTGAATCAAAAAGAGAAGACCGGAGGTTACCACCACCGAACCTGTGGTGAGGTAAATAGCGATTTCACCCCCTCTAATTTCTGTTAATGCTTTGATTATTGTTTTAATCAACCTTATCGCATTATGAATGCGGAAATCGAATCATGGGCTGTATGGGTACCTCGAAAAAATTTTAAATTCCGCACTTTCGTTGTTTTGACAACCGAGATATCCCAACAGATGGCTCGATAGGGGATCGAACGTATCAAACGACCCGAACAGAGAAACCCATTGTGGAAGCGCATGTCTCATATCGGTGATGGGATGTTTCTCAAGACTTATAATAGTGTACGATTTAGTCCTTAGACTTGAGATACTAGGGCGAATTCGGTGCACGAGTGTGAGTACTTTGATTTAGGTGCCGATCACGTAGATGGATCATTGTGTGCCTACTTTGGGTGCGTAGAGTCGTGTATGCGAATGATTAGTGTCAACATGAGATCTACCGATTCATCCTAATAGATGAGAGAATGTCCCGTACGTTCTTAGATAATATATTTCGAGAAACCTGATTTAACTTGATTTCGTTCGTAGGTTATAATATCAGTAATCGAGAATAATTATGAGAACAGTTTTGTATTTACGGTTTGGTTAAAGTACTCAGGATGGTGCAATTCAAGATATGTATGAGATATAGTAAACGCATAGATAAAAATATGTAAGAGGAGAACAATTGAACTATTATTATTGATAGGCAAAATTCTGGATCCTTGATACAATGTTGAACTCATTATTTATAATAATTGTCTAGTCCTAACTTGACTAGGAGTCCTATTAGGCCTAGGAATTTTGCACGGCTTAGGAGAACTGCATAGCCCATTAAATCTTCTGGATCGGTCTTCTGGTCGATCAGATACATTTGGGCGGATCGAGTCGATCTTATAGTATTCACAGGTCGGATCGATTCTGAACCTCCTCGAAAAGCTTTATTCCATTATATGTGCAAAATAGCCCTCATCAGTACTCCCTCACTTCTCGAGCGTAATCGTAGCTGGAGCTCGCAGAAGTAAAAGTGGTTGTTGCTTTGGTCCTTTAATCGTTCATGAAATATGCCTCGTTAAAAACCTAGTTCAGAAAAACCCTTCAAGGGATAAAAACCGAATAAGGGAAAAAGAGTGCATTCTCAATTGAACTAACCACATAGGGACACGTATTTTAGTAACGTGTGTTAGACAATCATAAAGTCTTTTCAAGGTTTATTTGGCGGGAATATGAAGAGACGCGAAGGGTTGAATCTGTCTTTTCACCGCCCATATATATAATCGAAAATCGCGGGATATTTTACTTTTTACCCCAGATATTTAGATCCTTCTTGCGGTAAAAGTTTAAATCGAAAAACTTGCCATCTTCTTATTTCATCGAGCACATTACTTTAAGGTTCAATGGCTTCGACCTCTCAGAATCCCCTTTCTTTAACTCAAAACGTCGGGGAACAAATACCACCTAACATCCCCAATCCTGATATCCTTTCCTCTGAGGATGAGGCAGCGGATGATGTTCAGGTAGAAGAAGTCAGAGATTATGAAGAAAAGGAAGTTGATAACTTGGTGGTAGAAATCATTCCAGAGGAGGAGATGATGGCCAGGGCATCCAAAAAATCTAAGACGGCCCAACCTCAAATTTCCGCTCCTATCGAATTCTTTCATTCTCGATGGAAAGAAGAAGATCTACCCTATTTGAAAAGGGAGTATGGTCGATATTTTCCGTCGGATTTTGAGATCATTATACCTTCCTCCGAGGAGAGAGTCAACACCCCTCCTACGAATTGTCGTGCCTTCTATACGTCCCACCTCGAGCATGGATTGCGTTTCCCCCTCTCTCCAATTCTTCGTCAATATAGAGACTTTCTTTGTTTCTCTGACACAACTTGTTCCAAATGCCATTGCCTTTATGATGGCATTTTCTGTTTTGATGGTCGCACGAGGTTTGCAACCATCATTCCGTAATTTTCTTCACTTTTTCTGACTTTCTGTATCGACCTCCTCCAACAGGGGCTATTATTACGTTAGCCAAAGACCTGGGTATGCCGTTCTTGAAAACGCCATTTCGAGCAACAGTACGGAATGGAAATCTAACTTCTTTTTCGTTAAGGCTCCGACCGTGCATGTCCTTGAAAACGGAGAAACTGAGGAGTTTACTTACGACTCGGGATACAGCGATTCTTGGGTGTACGGGGGTCGGAAGGTGACTGGCGAGATGGCCCCAGACGATCAATTTTCATATGATTTGATTGAGGAGATGAGATCAAATAAATATCAATCAGCTTATTTGATCGGAGAAGTTTTCCTTCGGAAGGCGGGATTGAGTTCTCTGGATTTTCTCATTCCATCGGACAATCGATCTTTAGGTAAGACTTTTCCTGTTTAGATTTTTCTTAGGGAAAGATTTATGAATTTGTCGTTCACTAATATTTATCGATTTCTTGTTGCTACCACCATGGTCTGGAACTGCCGTTTTTCCGTGGTCGGAAAATCTGTCCTTTCAAATTCGAGAAAAACATCGGGCAAAGTCCCCATAGAGCAGAGACAATCCAGAAAGAGAAGAAGAAATCAAATCATAGATCTGGAGGACATAGAGGAGGATTCGTTCGAGAACGCAGATCCTATCCGAGTAGCTCCCCCTCTATCTGGTCAGACTTCATCAGATATACCGTCTACAAGCTCTCGTTCAGGCCGTGGTTATCCACCCAAATTCCTTAGAGATGAACACGGCATTCTGGGCTGTCAATCTTGGTCAGATCGTAATCCTACCGGTCCTGAAGCTAGAAGAAGAACTCAATTCTTTGACAAAGAAGGAGAGTATTTTACTCATGTCGGAGATACTAGCCATAAAGCTTCTCTGGTAGATATGATTGAGAGTCATCTCCAAGGGAAACGAGTAGCCGGATATTCCGAGAAGGATACATTAATGTCTGATGAAAAGGAGAACGTCATCGATAAATCCATTCGACTCCTCCTATCTACGACCTTTGTCCGAGATGTAGATAGGACGGTTAAGAAAAAGCCTCTCGAACAGTTGGCAAGGGCAGCACATGCCCATGAAGTGGTAATATTTTTCAATTCCATCCATTCTTTTAATAAACCTCAATATTCTACTCCATTTTCATTTAGACCATTTTTCCTTGCCACAGACTGGTAATGCTTTGGTGTCCGCACTTTATGACATGGCATTGCATAGAGAACAATGCAAGTATGTTGAAGAAAGCAATAAAATTTTAAATGCTAAAGTTAAGGAGCTTGAAGAACAACTTGCTCGGACCAATAATTCTCGTGCTTCCGCTGAAAATCAATCTGCTCCTATTGCCAATCCGAACCTGGAGACCGACAATCCTCATATTATCAGTATGATGACGGAATCCAGTCGATACCAGGCGCAGGTCGATCCGATGAATCGAGAAATGGAAGACCAACGAGTCGCGCATGCCACTGTTGTTAGCAAACTGGAGTCGGAGATTGTTATTCTTCGATCTCAACTGGCGACCAAGGAAGACGGCTCCTCTGATTTGGAGAAGGCCATAGACGAGCATCAGTCTCTGGACGTCGAGCCCATTGTTCGCGAGTTTCTTGATTCTCCAGTGCACACTGCCATATTCATCAGAAGATTGGAAATCTGCTCTTGAGCTCATTCTTTAAGGGGGTTGACCAACTAATCGAGTCTGGACAGATTCCTGATCGGCGCGAGGAATATCGCAAAGTTATGTCGATTGAAAAGGATCGTAAACTCAAAGATTATCCCCCCGACTGCTTGCCTTCTGTTGAATATAGTAATCATCCTTTAGCTCATTTAGTCGATGTATACGGAACTCCATTTCCCGTACCCGAGCCCGACTTGGGTTTAATAGAGCAGGCAGTAGGAGATCGAGAAGACGAAGAGGAAAATGAGGATATCGAAGAGGATACTGAAGGAAATCAAGCTGATGAGGGAGAATAAGAAGGTGAAGAAAGATTGTCCCCGTAGGAAAATAACTCCCCATCTTAGGTTGCCTTCAAAATGTTGGAGTTTTGTTTTAATCTTTAATCTTTGTAATTTTGTTTCATTATTTAGCAGGCTTTGCAAATTCTGTAATTATATCCGATGTAAAGTTCCTCCGTTGATATATATGATTTTTCAATGAAATATTCTTCGTTATTTTGATGATCGTTGCATGCATTGGATGATCCAATCTGTTTTCCATTTTGAATTTTACTTTGTGCGCCAAGGATTGAGGACATAATTGTCATTTCCTTTACAATATATAAAGATAAAATCTTTGAAGTTTTACCGCGCGTCCCCACTTGTAATAATAAATTTTCTTGCCGTTGATCGGAGCTCGTAGTTCAATATTTCATAAGAATTTCTAACTTTTTGATCATGAGTTCCAACCTCTTTTCTGGAGCTGCCAAACGATCTCTGCGGGGTCTGTCCCGACGAGATACTCCGAGGAAGAAAGCCCGAACTGATGGTTCACGTCAATCATCTTCTCATGGAGGAGCTTCTTCTCGGGAAGCTGTTCCTCGATCTGATCCGGTATTATCCCCATCAGGCGGAAATCCGAAAATAGTGGAGGATATTCTTTCTCCGACAAGGGAAAGTAGGATTTCTTCAACGGGATCTTCTGGGGCCCCAATCCGTAGTCCAATAGTCGATCCAAAAGTATTGGAGGCTTACCAGAACGAGGGTTCCCGATCTACCTCTTCTCCTCTTGTAGACCCAACAACAAACGAGGAGTTTCGAGCTACTTCTCCTCCTCCAGTCGTCCAGATAACGAACGAGGAGTCTCGAGCTACTTCTCCTCCTCCAGCCGATCAGATAACGAACGAGGAGTTTCGAGCTACTTCTTCTTCTCTAGTCGACCGATCAATGGATGAACGTCCCCCTTCTGATGGAGATGCAACAAATCAAACTTCAAGTCAAGAAGGTTCCCAGCAGGACGTAATTACTGTCGTTGAGCCAACTCTGGAACTGGGGGGCCCTGTGGAAGATATTCCTGAGTCTTTCTTTGCCCCTTTGCGTTCACAGGCTGTTGTTTCAACTTCTCAACATACCCAAGCCATCTCACCTGTCCCCATTTCTCAAGACGTATCAAAGACTGGGTCTGGTCCCAGTCATTCTGGTTTTGAAAATACCGCGGACGATCCGTCTCTTTTAGACGAACGTCCTTTTAAGGAGCAGGTCGATGAGATAACTGAGTTCGATCGATGCCTGCATTCCAACATCCCTCGAGCCTGATGGGGTTTCTTGGACTCTGGGAATGGGTACTATTCTTCCCAAGGAGCTTGAGAAATTGAAAAACCATTCTTCTTTGCAGCTTGTTCAGTCCATTTTCAAACGTTTGGAGATGGTAAGCGTATCTTTGTTATTGTCAATAGAGATCTAGACCTTTGAAGTTCCTAATCCATATTTTTTCATAACAGGCTAAGCATGAAGCTCTCCAGCTCGGGATACAAAATGATGAATCTTACTTTGCCCCGAGAAGAATCCCTCGAACGGGTAAACAATATTGCTGCTGCTCATCGATCGCTGATGACCGAGGTGGAGAATCTCCGAGCTGCTGCTGAAAGACTTACCAAAGAGAAAGAAGAACTAGCTCAAGCAAATAGGAGCTTGGAGTCTGATAAAGAGCAGCTTACTAAGGAGAAAGAAAATCTGCTTCAATTGAAAGAGCAAGAGTTCGACAGGGGTTTTTCTCTTGGATATAAGCAAAGTAAGAAAGAAATGATGACCTATCTTGCTCATCAGACAAGTCCCGATCATGCTTTTTGAACAATAGACAAGGGTCTTCCATTATATATATTTTTTTTTTAGTATGATGTAAATATACATTTTGCCTGATGAATAGAGAATCATGCTCTTTTTGTTCGATATCTGTATAGGCGATGCGTCTTTTCGACCTGTTTGCCTGCTAACAACTTGAAAACCAATTTGGTAGTTGTGCCGTAACCGTAGGACTTTTCGTATGCTTTGTGCATTAATTGAGCATTTTCCCATACTATAAATAACCCATTTGAGAAGTATGAAACTTAAAATATGGAAGATAACATAACTCCCATAAATTTTTCATTCTTGTATTTATGGCATGTCGACTACGGTGGAGATATCAACCCAATTACTTTGTGAGTAATGAAAGCTGGTTAGTTCATTAAAATGATGGTGTCCCCTGGGGCAGGTATGCTGTTCGACCAAGGAGGCTACTTTGTCGAGACAGGAGAAAAACCCCAGAACACCCTTCTGTCCATGCATACTCGAGAATTTGTCTCCAAAGCACGGAGAACGAACCTGTCTCACTTGTACGACAGCAAGGGTCTTCCTTCATCGTTTGCAGAAATAATTACCCTTCGAACCATTCCTCTCTCAGTGTGCTTTTAACTTGATGCTTTTAACTTGATACTGTGACCGACCCCAGATGCAGCATGTTCCCTGATTACAATGTCGCTCGTTTGGAGGTCGACAGTTCACTAGCATCAGCAAATATACGCACTTCTGCATGTTCCTCGTCTCTTTTGATTTCAATCTAAAAAGGAACAAAATCCAGAGCTTGGATAACATTTTCTTCTGCTCAAGTGGACACTTGGTATTCTTTTATTTGGACATCCTCCGACCAAGGAAGATATCTCGTGAAGGTCTGGTGAAGTATATTTGTCAATCTTCACCATGGTATGGTGTACGTCGGATTGAAGGAGCAGATCATTCGGAAGAGTAGCATAGTAGGCTAATATTTGTAACGATTGTAGTTAATTTTCGAAGATAAATGTAGTTTTTTCTGACGATCAGCTGTTTTCGAGCACTGTAATGATCCTCTTAAAGATTTGAATAAAATCAATTACTCTTGATTTGTTTATCTGGAGTCTTGTACTTTTAGATCTGTAATAATAATCGATCATATACTGGACGTTGTGAGTTAAGTTGCCCATGTAGAAATCTGGACCGTAGATTAGTTCTCAATGCAACACCATTGGATCTTATGCCTCCATCCTATAAAAAGGGGCCATTCCATGCTTCCTCATTCTTCAAAAATGAATTTGTTCAAGAAGAATTTTTACTGTTATAAGCATCGTCGACCACCAAAATGTGTTACCTTATCAAATGAGGAATTCTTGACTTGGTATGGGAGGAATTGGAAAAATGAGATCTCCATCCTATGGTGATGGTCGAGATCAGAGGAAAGCAGGATTCTTGGCTTATCGAAATCAACTTGTTTCTAGCAAGGCGATGATGCCATGCATGAGATCCTTCTGATCCCTGTTTTACTTTGTAAATAAGAAGCATCAACTTTTTCGAGGTGGTCAAGTTGAGAAAACATGCGTCCTTCTCTCGATAATCGACAGATGTCGATCTTAAGAAGGATGCCTGAACTTTAGTTTCTCGTCACTGTTCTCAAAGTAGAAGAAAAGACGATCGTTCCGAGGAAGCTCTGAAACGTCTGGAAACCAGATTCTTTCCTTTGATATTTTGTAGGTGTAATTGCTTAGTGCATTGATCGAAAATTTCCGTTCAGATAGGAATTTTTGATATGTAAAAGTAGTTTCGCTATGATAGTCTTTGTACTGTCTCCATCGATCTAATATACGACTTTTATTTTGACCGACTCAAAAGCGCATTTATCCCGTATTTAAGGCATGTAGTTATGACGCTGTAACGTAAATCCCGATGATATGTCATTGCCGTTGATTATATGCGAGTTTCACCGTTGGATTTTAACTCATCCTGTCTATAAAAGGAACCTTTTTATCTCCCATTTAGTTACCATCAGGAGTAAAAATTTTAAACAATGTACTTCCTCTTTGTTCGAAATGGCGGTCGTCCGCCTAATTCGCGAATCCAGCAAATCATTCATTACCTCGACTTGGTATGGGCGGAATCGGAAAATGGAGATTTCTCAAAAACCATGAAATCTCCGACCCCTAATAAGGGGAATAGATCGGAATGCCAACCTTTAATCGACCAACCTATACAAACAGGTAAAGGTCGGTGTTGTGGGGTTCCGATCTATCAGTTACGTGGGCGGTGGAAAGCTGGCCAGTTCATTAAAACGAGAACGTATGATCCAGAAATGCTGACCACCATCGACCATCGTAACATTATGATCTCACAAAGCTCTCTCTGATTCCAAAGCTTTGTGGTCGTAATCACGAAACATAAAGGCGGTCGTCTTCGTTGAGCTTGGCGTAGTTGGTAGCAAGAATGTCTTTAGCATGTAATAGGGTCCGGTGTCGATAGATCAGGAAAATCTGTTTTGTCTTTCCAAGATATTTTATGTAATTGTAATAGTTTTAGGGACATAAATAAAATTCTTCTTTTTATTTATTAAATTCCCTTTTTACATATTACATTATGTCGATCAATGAATTTATACCGACCTAATCGGTATTACTCAAAAAAATTTCGTACTGAGGTTTTTTACCCATTTTGGTTTTAACCTTTGTTGATCGTTCGTTAGGAGATCGAGGAGTTTATACCGACCCAATCGATTTTACTCGAAGATTTATCGTACTTAGGTTTTTTACCAATTTTGGTTTTAACCTTTGTTGATCGTTCGTTAGGAGATCGATGAGTTTATACCGACCCAATCGGTTTTACTCAAAGATTTATCGTACTTAGGTTTTTTACCAATTTTGGTTTTAACCTTTGTTGATTGTTTGTTAGGAGATCGATGAGTTTATACCGACCCAATTGGTTTTACTCAAAGATTTATTGTACTTAGGTTTTCTACCAATTTTGGTTTTAACCTTTTTTGATCGTTTGTTAGGAGATCGATGAGTTTATACCGACCCAATCGGTTTTACTCAAAGATTTATCGTACTTAGGTTTTTTGCCAAGTTTGGTTTTAACCTTTGTAGAGTGAATTTAGACAAAAGTCTTCTAATTGCGACATAAGATGAAAATAAGTAAAAGCTTTTATTGCAATTGTGGATGAATCTGATGTCTTAAAAAAATAATAAAAAAAAAAACAAAACAAACTGAAGGATAAAAATCGAGATAATAATCTGATCTAATTTTGAAGACTTCCTATTTTTAGATTAACGGCCATAATATCTTCTGAGGTTTACTGCATTCCATGTTCGAGGGAGTGGAGTTCCATCCATATGAGCTATCTTATATGATCCCTTTTTACCGACCGAAATCACCACATAGGGACCTTCCCAATTTTGCTGTAATTTTCCCACATGTTTGGATACCTCAACCTTTTTAAGTACTAAATCACCTTCTTTTAACGATTGTATCCTGACCCTTTGATTGTAGGCTTTTTCCATGCTGGATTTAGCTGCCTCGAAACGCAGACTAGCTTTTTCCCTCAAGGTCTCACTTAAATCGATGTCGTCTTTTCTTAATTGATCATTTGATTCTTCCTCGTGCAGCTCAATTCTAGGGCTGGGGACTAGTGCTTCAACTGGGATAACTGCCTCCGACCCATAGACTAAGCTAAACGGTGTTTCACCCGTTGATGCTTTTACTGTGGTTCTATTGGCCCAGATGACGCCTGGAAGCTCATCTAACCATTTTCCTTTAGCTTCATCCAGTCTTTTTTCTAGAGATTTGATAATTTCCCGATTTGCTACTTCTGTCTGCCCATTTGCTCGAGGATGTCCGACGGACGTGAAGTTTTGTTGTATGCCAAACTTCGAGCACCACTCTTGAACTTGTTTTCCAGCAAATTGGGTTCCGTTGTCCGAAATTAAAATCCTCGGAATTCCGAAACGAGAGACTATATTTTTCCAAAGAAAATTTATAACCTGAATTTGTGTTATTCGAGCTAGGGCTATACATCCAATCCATTTGCTAAAATACTCGACAGCGACCAAGACATAGCTCTTTTTTGACCTGGCGATAGGGAATGGTCCTACTATGTCAATACCCCATTGATCGAAAGGCCAGCAGATTGGGATCGAGTGCATAGTCTCTGCTGGTTGATGTATTATATTAGAATGCACTTGGCAATAATGACAATGTTTGACGTAATCCTGCGCATCTGCGTACATCGTTGGCCAATAATACCCAGTTCTTAAACACTTGAGTGTGAGTGCACGAGCTCCACTATGATTCCTAGCTTCTCCTTCATGGATACTATGGAGGATGCTTTGGACCTGGTGCTCGGGAATGCATTTTAACAGGATTCTAGAAACAGACCGTCTATAGAGTTTTTCCTCTAGCATTGCATATCGTGGCGCTCGATATCTTATTCTCCTAGCTTCATTTTTACAGCCAGGGAGTGTTCCATCTTTCAGATAGGTGATTAGCGGGGTCATCCAGCTGTCTGCTGCTAGGTCAATATCCATCACATCGGTTGTAGGAACAATATCGAGATCGATGGATAGAGTCTTGGAGATTAACCAGGTGATTACTCTTTTGGACTTACCATCTCTTGTTCCTGTGAATCTGGATAGTTGAACAACCCATCGATTCTCTTCACGTGGAATATTTTGAATGCCGAACTTGTCAAACTTTCCAGTCATCTCTTTTACCTTTGCCAAATACTTTATCATATTGTATTCTTTGGCCTCGTACATTCCATTTATTTGTCTCTGGATCAGCTCAGAATCTGTTAGGACATTTAAATTCTTTATGTTGGCTTGGATCGCCATTTCCAACCCAGCGATCAGAGCTTCATATTCCGCTTCATTATTGGTTACCATGAAGTCTAGGGTGATGGAATAATTCATATCTTCACCTTTCGGTCCTTGGAAATTGATTCCAGCACCCCCCCCCCCATCTCTACTCGATGCACCGTCGACGTGCATAAGCCATGTTAGATTATTAACGATCAAGACATTATTATCACTAGTGGATGTTTCTTCCAAACTCGTTGGGATTTCAAGGAGGAAGTCAGCGAGCACTTGAGCTTTGATTGCCGTTCGAGGTTGATATTCGATCTCATATTGTCCCAGCTCTATGGCCCATTTGATTAGTCTTCCCGAGGCCTCAGGTTTCGACAAAATTTGTCTTAAAGGTTAGTTTGTAAGCACGATAATCTTGTACATTTGGAAATAAGGTCGCAATCTTCGTGCTGATGTTACCAAAGCCAAAGCGAATTTTTCGATCACGAGATACTTTCTTTTCAGCTCCTTGCAGTAATTTACTCAAATAATAGACTGGCTTGTGCTCCGAGCCGTCAATCTTTACCATAACCGAGCTTACTGCTGCTTCGGAAATAGCGATGTATATGTAAAGAGGCTGCCCTTCAGCGGGTTTGGCGAGCAACGGTGGTGAGGTCAGATATTCTTTCAATTGGTCGAAAGCACGATCACATGCCTCGGTCCATTCGAAGGTCTTGGCTTTTCTCAACGTTTGAAAGAACGGCAGGCTCTTATCTGCTGACCTTGATATGAATCTATTTAAGGCCACAATTTTTCCTACCAAGCTTTGCACTTGGGTAATGTTCCTGGGAGGCTTCATTTCGGTGATAGCACGTATTTTTTCTGGATTCGCCTCGATGCCTCTTTCATGAACTAGGTATCCTAAGAATTTTCCAGATCTTACCCCAAAGGTACATTTTAAGGGATTTAGTTTCATTCCGTAGTTTCTTAAAATTCTGAAGCATCGATCAAGGTGCCGAATGGGGTCTTCTTCGCTCATGCTTTTGACCAACATATCATCGACATATACCTCCATTATTTCTCCGATCAGTTCTTTAAACATCAGGTTCACTAGTCGTTGATAAGTTGCCCCTACGTTTCTCAATCCGAACGGCATTACTACAAAACAATATATTCCCTGTTCGGTGACGAATGCAGTCTTTTCTTGATCTTTTTCGTCCATGAAAATTTGGTAGAAACCTTGAAATGCGTCCATCATACTGAAAATTGCAAATCCTGCTGTTGAGTCGACCAAAAGATCGATCCTTGGGAGAGGGTAAGGATCTCTTGGACACAATTTGTTTAAGTCCGTAAAATCGTTACACATTCTCCACTTGTTATCCTTCTTGTCACCCTTTGAGACAAGTACGACATTACACAGCCACTCAGTAAAGTGTATTTCTCTAATCTGTTTAGACAATAAAAGCCTTTCGACCTCTGCTTTTATTATTTTGTCCTTTACAGGGCCATGATTTCTTTTCTTCTGTCTGACCGGTTTTGCGCTCAGATCTATCTTTAAAGAGTGGGTTATTATTCTTGGGTCGATCCCCACTATATCCTCCGAGCTCCAGGCGAAGACATCTACATTTTTTCTTAAGAAATTGATTAACATAATTTTTCCCTGTGGAGACAGTTCAGTTCCGATCCTGGTGATTTTGGTTGGATCATTCTCGATGAGCTTGACCTCTTTGTGCTCAGGCGCACTTAGAGTCAAATCTATTGGCTCTTTCCCTTTTTTATCGATCCTTTCTGTACTTGGCAATTCAGGCTCTGGAGATCTCTCCATCGAAGACCCTACTGTTTTTCTTTTCGAAGGCGTCAACGGATCAACGTTCCTTTTCAAAGATAGAGCAGTATTGTAACAATCCCAGGCCATACAGTGGTCGTTGACTATTTCGCCGACCCCAGAGATTGTAGGAAATTTAATCTTCTGGTGATAGGTCGAAACGACAGCTCGGAATTGGTTTAATGCCGGTCTACCTAGGATTGCATTATAAGCGAATGGTGTTTCTACTACTAAGAATTTAATCATTTTTACCACTCGATGAGGTTTACTTCCGAGGGTCTCACTCGAGTTGATAGTCCCAGCTGGAACTATTTCCGATCCTCCAAATCCTACTAGTGGCGTAGCCACTCTTTGGAGAGTTATCTTTCCCAGGTTCATTTGATTTAACGCTTCGATGGCTATTATATTAGCCGAACTCCCGTTGTCGATCAGAATTCTTTTTACGTTAAAGTCAGAGATCCTTAGTGAGACCACCATTGGAAAATCGGGGTGGTCTTCGTTTACATCCCAGTTGAGGTTTTTAGGGACTTCACTTTCATCAAAACTGATTGTGTGCTCGTCAAAGCCTTTATTTTCGAGCGCCCAAACTTCCTTAGGAATGACCAGTCCTTTTTCCAGGGATCGAGCTGTCTTTCGTCTTGCGTTTCGACTGTCTCCCCCTGCAGGGCCGCCGGAGATTACGTGTATCGTACCATTGACTCGATCATTATCGATGTCATCTCTCCTAATTGAGCGATTGCTGGGCGATCTTTCGGGAGGGCTTCTATTTCCTTCCCTCCTTCTAGGACTCCGAGTCCTTTGTCTCCTTCGATCCGTTCTGTCTACGAATTCGTTTAACTTGCCTTGTTGTATTAACTTCTCAATCTCCTGTTTCAGGTGATAGCAATCCTCGGTTTTATGACCATGAGCTCGATGGTATCTACAATATAGATCGTAGTTCCTTGCCCCAGGGTTTGCTTGCGTAATTCTTTTTGCTGGGGGAATCAAGCTATTTCTTTCTAACATTACAAGAATATCCTCCCTGGGGGTATTTAGTTTGGTATATTCGACATAGCTTATTCGATCCCTTACGTTCCTTTCTGGGGATCGAGGCCTGAGGTAGACATTAGGTCTTTTCTCAGGATTACCCCCACTAAACTCCAGTCTTTTGAAGACATTTTCCCTCCTAGGATATCGATCGTAATCCATGGCTTTTTGCATCTGTGGTTTTTCAGGCCTCCTAGATCCCGAAGTGGATGCTTTATTCTTATTCTTATCTTTGAATGAGTTCATTTCTTCTTGAGTCATATACTTTGAGGCTAGCGTCATGATTTATGCAAAAGTTCGTGGCTGCTTCCGACTCAAGGCATTGCCAAATTGCCTATTTTTCGTTAGGTCGAACAAAATTGATATTATATAATCGATATTCGGCGAATTGATCTTCAATAGTTCGACATTGAACCTTGCGAGCCAAGTCCTCAAGGATTCTCCTTCTTGTTGGATAATAGTTCCTAGGTAACTCATGGGGAGTTTTTACCGTTTTTGGCTAGCGAACTGCTGCTCTAATTTGTTACATAGTTCTCTAAAACTGAAGATAGAGTTAGGTGGCTGTTTTCCGAACCAGTCCAGTGCTAATCCCTCGTAGGTTGTGATCATTAGCTTCGCCGTGTACTCTGCTGAATGAGCGTATAAGTTCATGATATTCGTGAAACTGAATATGTAATCAGTTGGATCACCAGTTCCGTCGTATCTGGGAAGTCGGGCCGGTAAGGGCCCAGATGCTTGTGCTTCTCTTATTTCTTGGCAGAATGGAGAACAGGCTGCTATATTATCCTGGACCTCTCGGGAACGTGGCCAGGGTTGTCTCATGGTTAATAACCTTTGCTCTAATCGTTCCTCGACCATCCTCTCTATATCTCTTTCAGAGACTCTCCTAGTTGCTTGTCGATTGACAACTGGGGGTTCGTCCACGTCATCGATCGGTATAACAGTTTGTTCCTTGGACAGGCGAGGTTCAGGTCGAGCATTAGCTCTTGCCTGATTAGTTCTTCGACCAAGGTGCCTTCCAGCTACGTTTGGTGGGGAGATTTGAGATCGTTGGTCCGCATCTGGACTCTCTGCTTGAGTTGATTGATGATCGTTATTTTCCCGAGGTTCCCTGTCATTATTAACCGCTCTCGAGGGACGAACAGCAGCCCTTGCTTGTTCCGCGGCTGCCGGAGTCGGTAGAATTTGAGGAAAAAATGAACTTAGAAGCTGAGCAATTTGTAGTATTTTTTCCTGGTCAGCCGATAGCGGGGGAGCAGGGACGGATCGAATGGGTGAGTTAGGGGCCTGACTCACGCTAGGTGTTTGTTGTCCTCCTTCGTTTTGATTGATGTTAGCGTTCGCTGCAACATGTTCCTCTACAGGATCTAAATTTTGGTGATTTGCCGGAGGCTGCGTATTATTAGCGCTGACCCTTTGGGAATTCTCAGGCAGGCTATCCATAGCACGAGAAGGTCGAGAACTCGTGCTTCTTCCTGCGTTACGTGTGCTTTTTCTTGGATTGACCATATTTCGATCGAGTAATTAACCTGCCCCACGGTGGGCGCCAACTGATTTAACCTGATTTCGTTCGTAGGTTATAATATCAGTAATCGAGAATAATTATGAGGACAGTTTTGTATTTAGGGTTTGGTTAAAGTACTCAGGATGGTGCAATTCAAGATATGTATGAGATATAGTAAACGCGTAGATAAAAATATGTAAGAGGAGAACAATTGAACTATTATTATTGATAGGCAAAATTCTGGATCCTTGATACAATGTAGAACTCATTATTTATAATAATTGTCTAGTCCTAACTTGACTAGGAGTCCTATTAGGCCTAGGAATCTTGCACGGCTTAGGAGAACTGCATGGCCCATTAAATCTTCTGGATCGGTCTTCTGGTCGATCAGATACATTTGGGCGGATCGAGTCGATCTTATAGTATTCACAGGTCGGATCGATTCTGAACCTCCTCAGAAAGCTTTATTCCATTATATGTGCAAAATAGCCCTCATCAAAACCCATGGCCACGGTCGGTGACGGATTTGGAAAGGGGTTTCCAAATATATTAGTCACACTGGAATTATTATCCAGAATTAGAAAGTACATAATCGAGATAATTAGAGGTGCCGATCAATTCACACACCCTATGTCTTGATCAAGAAATTAAGTCGATAGAAGGACCGTATGTACATGGCAGTTATAAGAGGTGAGGTTCACAAGATCAATTCACTTGACGTTGGCCCTCATGGGCTTGTGGCTAGATATCGACCATGAGGTGTGAGTACTCCTGAATTAATGGGAGATTAATTTTGGAGTGGTCAATTAAAAGTGTTTAATTGATCGGAGAAATTAATTGCTCATGATTAAATCACGAAGAGTTCGTGGGCTTGCGACCAATTGATGGTGAACCTAGAGGGTTACACACAATACAGTTGGACAGTGACAGTCAATAAGGAAATATGTGATTTAAGGAAGTTAAATCAATAATTGAATTAAAGTGTTAGTTCAATTTGAAGAATAATTAATTAGATAGTCTAATTAATTAAAATATCAATTAAAGTGTTAATTAATAATAAAGAGGAATTAATTAGATTAATTGGGCTAATTTAATTAAGGAGTTAATTAAATAAAACGCAAGACTTGGGCCATTTTAATAACGGGCCATAAAGAAGTCTTGCATATCAAGTAAATGAGGTGGCTTATAAATAGGAGTCTTAAGAGACTCCTTAAACTTAATCTTCACTTTGCAAGAACTAACCCTAGCCGCCCCCTCTCTCACTCTTCTCTCCCATCTAGATCTAGATCTAGATCTAGATTTGTATTCCTCCATTGACAAACCTTCAAGCTCTAGAGGCACGACACTTGGAGTGCTACTATGAATCAAAGGAAGATCGGAGATTTCCACCACCGAACCCGTGGTGAGGTAAATCGCATATCACCCCCTTTCTTGCATTTTATTATTGTTTTGTGCTTTAATCAACCTTTTCGTATATGTAAGATGGAATATGATTTATGGACTCCATGGGTATCTCCAATTTTTTTTTTTAAATTTTGCACTTTTGTTGTTCTGACAACCGAGGCATCCCAACATATGTTTACGCGTTTATCCTCGATCAACGTGTATTTCAATTGCACTCACCCCACGGGACACTATATAATGTTTAAGTCATGTGGTCATGTAGGCATATACAACCACCTAGGAGTAAAAGTTTGGTTACTCTGATCAATCGTTTGACTTAGTTAGTATTCACATAAGTGTATTACTCAACCCTCAAATGTGGATAGTCCCGTTGTACATTGATAGTCAAATTTACTGGCAAGCCCGTACATTTTATATTTACTTCTCCTGATCGACTAGCGGCCCGACCATATTTAGGCTAAACATGAGCAATTCCTGTGATGTTCACGTAAGTAAGTAAGCTTGCATGAATGAGATTTAACATAGGGGTTGTTTTGAATTTACACTACAATTAATATGAAATAAACTAGTTAAACTAACTAAGCTAATTGAACTAGAATGGAAGAAATCAATTGGATAAAAGAGAATTTAGGGAACTATTTCAAGTAGAAACATCAATTATCTGTCTTGATTGGCTCAATTGCTAATGATAGAGGATTTAATTAATACCCATTGATTCATATTAGTCATGCCTATCTATCGACCTCAAAGGACCCAACCAATCTACATGTTCTTTATCCTCGGTTTCATCAAGAACCATGCTAACAGTCAATGCTGAAGGGAAATTTCACTATAGAAACTTAAGGGATATTGTTTTCACTCAAGACCTAAGCTTATGTTGGAATGAAATTTAGAAGAAAAGGGTTTTGATGATAACAAAAAGGAAGTCATCAACTAAGTAATGGAAAGCTTAGTAAATATTTTTCGAAAATGAATACTTGTATTAAAGATGATTATTGAAGACAAGAAGTATTCAAGGATTGAAGATTCAATCATGTGATATGATTGAATTACGATTTGGAAGACAAGTGACAAAAGTCATCTTAGTGGAAATCTCGGATCAGTGAAGACCAGACTGGTCATTTTCAGCAGAGTCAAGACAAATGAGTGAAGATTTGATTTAACAGAGTGACGATCAGCGGAGTGATTTCCGTCAACTAAGTGGAAGTGGTCAGAAGTCATTCCAACGGTAATAAATGCACATGGAGTAATAAATGTTATTTGAGAGGGGTATTAATGGCAATGATTGAAGTAATAAATTCAAACTACCTCGTATCAGCTAAGTGCATTTAATGCGACTGTCAGATCCGCACAACAATGATCATATCCGTACAACAATATACAATGCTACAGTTGCATATCGCCTTTTCAAAACATGACCGTTACTAAGGATCAAACTGTAATTTTGCCAATCTTCAACGGGCAGAAATTCAAATCCTATAGTATAAATAGATAGTGATTCAAGAGTGGACAAAGACACAACACATAATTCAAAAATCTAAGTCCAAACTCTCAAAGCAAGAACTATCAGCCTAGTCATCTTTTGACGAAACAAAAGTTGAAGATCAAAGATCAAACACTTTCAAATCTGAGTGATTATTCAACTGGGTGCTATAGAAGTGTATATCCAATCTATGTAAGAAGATATAACTTCATTTTCTTGAGTTGAATTCTTTAGAATAGGATTTTCTGAGTGAATTTCTGTGAGAACTGAGTGTTCTAGTTGAGTCATGTCATTTGTTGTAAAATCTCAAGGGTATACTAGGTTACTAACTGTTTCTAGTATAACCTCAATCTTCATGATTTAGAAGAGTGGATTAAGAGGTTTTCTGCCAGGGGTTACACATGACGAGGAATGTTTTTGGTGAAGTAATATTTAATTTCCATCAATCCAAATGTCAACGTCAAACGATCCTCCTCAATATGTAGTCAAGCAGGTCAATCAAGCTTTTCCACTATTTTTGGGGAACCTAACCTGTAATCAGAGAAAACTACGTCAGGCTAATGTCGGTGGTGACCCGGCGATAACCCTCCGATGCTTAAGTAAGTGTCGAGATATTTGTTCGTGATCAAAGCTTAAGGTTTCCCTTTTTGTGCGTACCTTTTGGCTTATTAATGAGGGGTATTTATAGTTTTCAGAACTAATCTTTTGGGTCAAATACGGTCCAGGCGTTTCGTTAACCTTTTAAGAGAAAAGATCCGAAGGTCTTTATGGATAATATACGGTTTATTTAACATGATACGTCGAGATGGGAGCATGTAGGTGTGGCATCGACAACTCTTAGGTGCAATCAATATCAGTAATCGGTCAGTGACTGGGAATATCGACTCACGACACGTGTAATTGCGGAGGTCTTAATCCTGTCGATGTTAGTGGGTTCTAGGTGGTTTGTTTATATTTGATGAGGGCTATTTTACACGTATAAGGGACTAAAGCTTCCCGAGGAGTTTCAGGATCGATCCGACCTGTGAATACTACAAGATCGACTCGATCCTCCCAAATGTATCAGATCGACCAGACAGATCGATCTAGAAGATTTAAGTGGGCTGTGCGGTTCTCCTAATCCAGGCAGGATTCCTAGGCCTAATAGGACTCCTAGTCAAATTAGGACTTGAGAATTATTATAAATACTGAGTTTTACATTGTATTAGGGGGGTTTTTACCTACGAAATATACTATTATTGTTCGCCTCTCACGTTATTGTTATTGATTCAATTATATTATGTTGCTTGTTCTTGAATTTCACCATACTGAGTACTTTAACCAAACCCCTTAAATCATAACTTTGTGATCTTATATAAATATACTGAGATTGAACCTAAGACGAAACTAGGTTAAATCAGTTGGCGCCCACCGAGGGGCAGGTTAATTACTCGATCGAATATGGCCAATCCAAGGAAGAGCGCGCGTAACGCAGGAAGAAGCACCAATTCAAGACCTTCTCATGCTGCGGATAGCCTTCCTGAAAATTCCCACAGGGTCAACGCTAATAATACGCAGCCTCCCGCAAATCACCAAAATTTAGACCCTGTGGAGGAACATGCTGCAGCAAACGCTAACAACAATCAAAGTCATGGAGGACAACGAACTCCTAGCGTGAGTCAGGCCCCTAACTCACCCGTTCGATCTGTCCCGGCTCCCCCGCTCTCCGCTGACCAGGAAAAAATACTGCAAATTGCTCAACTTTTAGGTTCGTTTTTTCCTCAAATTCTACAGACTCCGGCAGTTGCGGAACCAGTAAGGGCGACTGTTGGTCCTTCGAGAGCGGTTAATAATGTCAGGGAACCTCGGGAGAATAATGACCACCAGTCAACTCAAGCAGAAAGTCCGGACTCGGATCAACGATCTCAAATATCCCCGCCAAACGTAGCAGGAAGGAACCTTGGTCGAAAAACTAATCAGGCAAGAGCTAATGCTCGACCTGAACCTCGCCTATCCAAGGAACGCTCTGTTATACCGATCGACGACGTGGACGATCCTCCAGTTGTTAATCGACAAACAAATAGAAGAGTTTCTGAAAGAGAGTTAGAGAGGATGGTCGAGGAACGAGTGGAACAAAGGCTTTTGACTTTGCAACAACCTTGGCCTCGCTCCCGAGAGATACAGGATAGTATAGCTGCTTGTTCGCCTTTTTGCTTAGAAATTAGGGAAGCCCATGCTTCTGGATCTCTACCTGCTCGGCTCCCCAGATACGATGGAACTAGTGACCCGACCAACTATATATTTAGTTTTACAAACATAATGAGCTTGTATGCTCATTCAGCAGAATATACGGCCAAATTGATGATCACAACGTTCGAGGGGTTGGCACTAGATTGGTTCGGAAAACAACAGCCTAACTCGATCTTCAGTTTTAGAGAGTTGTGCAACAAGCTAGAACAACAATTTGCCAGCCAGAAAAAACAAAAGCTCCCCATGAGCTATCTGGGAACAATAGTCCAGCAAGATGGGGAATCCTTAAGAACATGGTTAGCAAGGTTCAATGTAGAACTTTTGAAGATTGACTCCCCAAATATTGATTACATCATTTCAATTCTTTTTGATCTGACAAAAAATAGGCAATTTGGCAACGCTTTGAGTCGAAAGCAGCCAAGAACCTTTGCAGAAATTATGACTTTGGCCTCCAAATATATGACCCCCAAGAAGAAATGAATTCTTTCAAAGACAAAAATAAGAATAAAGCATCGACTTCAGGGTCAAGAAAACCTGAAAAACCTCCGGTGCAAAGGGTAACGGATTATGATCGATTTCCCCGTAGAGGGAACGTTTTTCAAAGATTAGAACACATGGGAGTAACCCTGAGAGAAGACCCAATGTCTACCTCAGGCCTCGATCTCCTGAAAGGAATATAAGAGATCGAATAAGTTACGTGGAGTTTACAAAACTAAATGCCCCAAGAGAAGACATCCTGGTGATACTGGAAAGAAATAATTTAATCCCCCCAGCAAAAAGAATCACACAGGCAAAACCGGGGGCAAAGAACTACGATTTATATTGTAGGTACCATCGAGCTCATGGTCATAGGACCGAGGACTGTTATCACCTGAAACAAGAAATTGAAAAATTGATTCAACAAGGTAGATTGAATGAATTCATAGATAGAGCAGATCGAAGAAGACAAAGAACAAGAAGTCCTAGAAGGAGAGAGGAAAATAGAAGTCCTCGTGATAGATCTACCAGTAATCATGCTCCCCGAAGGAATGAAATCGATGACGACCAGGTCAATGGTACAATACATGTGATCTCCGGTGGACCAGCGGGGGGAGATAGTCGGAATGCCAGACGAAAGGTCGCACGATCTCTAGAAAAGGGGATTATGACCCCTAAAGAGGTATGGGCGCTCGAGAGGAAAACCTCCGACCAACACATAATTAAGTTCGACGAGAGCGAAGCCCCCAGAAACCTGAATTGGGATAATAACGAAGACCACCCCGATTTTCCAATGTCAAGAGAATTTTAATCGACAATGGGAGCTCGGATAACATAATAGCCATTGAAGTGCTGAACCAGATGAATTTGGGAAAAATAACTCTCCAAAAAGTAGCTACGCCACTGGTAGGATTTGGAGGATCAGAAATAGTTCCAGCCGGAACTATCAATCTGAGTGTAACTCTTGGGAACAAACCTCATCGAGTGGTCAAAATGATAAAATTCTTAGTGGTAGAAGCACCTTTCGCTTATAATGCCATTTTGGGGAGACCAGCATTAAACCAATTTCGAGCAGTTGTATCAACTTATCACCAGAAGATAAAATTTCCTACAGTATCTGGTGTCGGCGAAATCGTTAACGACCACTACATGGCCTGGGATTGTTACAACACGGCACTGTCTTTAAAAAGGAACGTCGATCCTCTAACACCGTCAAAAAGAAAAACGGTGGGATCCTCGACGGAAAGATCTCGGGAGCCTGAGTTGCCTAGCACGGACCTGATTAGTAAAAAAGGGAAAGAGCCCATAGATCTGACTCTACGGGCACCAGAACATAAAGAGGTCAAGCTTATCGAAAGTGATCCGACCAAAATCACCAGGATCGGAACAGAACTATCTCCACAGGGAGAAATCATGTTGATCAACTTCTTAAGAAAAAATGTGGATGTTTTCGCCTGGAGCTCGGAAGATATAGTGGGGATCGACCCGAGAATCATAACTCACTCTTTGAAGATAGATCCGAGCGCAAAACCTGTCAGACAAAAGAAAAGAAATCATGGCCCAGTGAAGGATAAAATAATAAAAGCAGAGGTCGAAAGACTTTTATTATCTAAGCAGATTAGAGAAATACACTTTACTGAATGGTTGTGTAATGTCGTACTTGTCTCGAAGGGTGACAAAAAGGATAACAAGTGGAGGATGTGCAACGATTTTACAGACTTGAATAAATTATGTCCGAGAGATCCTTATCCTCTCCCAAGGATCGACCTGTTGGTCGACTCGACAGCAGGCTTTGCAATTTTTAGTATGATGGATGCATTCCAAGGTTTCTATCAGATTTTTATGGATGAAAGAGATCAAGAAAAGACTGCGTTCATTACCGAACATGGCGTATATTGTTTCATAGTAATGCCGTTCGGATTAAGAAATGCCGGAGCTACATATCAACGGTTGGTCAACTTGATGTTTAAAGAGTTGATCGGGGAAATAATGGAAGTTTATGTCGATGACATGTTGGTGAAAAGCATGAGTGAAGAAGACCACATTAGACACCTTGATCGATGCTTCAAAATCTTGAGGAAATACGGAATGAAGCTCAACCCCTTAAAATGTACCTTTAGGGTAAGGTCAGGGAAATTCTTAGGTTACCTGGTCCACGAGAGAGGCATCGAAGCGAATCCTGAGAAGATACGTGCTATTACTGAAATGAAGCCTCCTAGAAATATTACTCAGGTGCAAAGACTGGTCGGGAAGATTGTTGCTCTTAATAGATTCATATCAAGGTCCGCAGACAAAAGTTTACCATTTTTTCAAACTTTGCGAAAAGCTAAGACCTTTGAATGGACTGAGGAATGTGATCATGCATTCGAGCAACTCAAAAATTATTTGACCTCACCACCTATGCTTGCCAAACCTACAGAAGGACAACCTCCATACATTTACATTGCAATTTCCGAGGCGGCTGTGAGCTCGGTTATGGTGAAAATTGAGGGCTCGGAACACAAGCCTGTCTATTATTTGAGTAAGTTGCTGCAAGGAGCGGAAAAGAATTATTTAACAATTGAAAAATTTGCTCTGGCCTTAGTGACGTCAGCACGAAGGTTGCGGCCATACTTCCAGACATATAAGATCATCGTACTTACAAATCAACCTCTGAGGCAAGTTTTATCGAAACCAGAAGCCTCGGGAAGATTAATCAAATGGGCGGTAGAATTGGGACAGTATGAGATCGAATATCAACCGCGAACTGCAATCAAGGCTCAGATACTTGCTGATTTCCTCCTTGAAACTCCAAGTATGTCGGAAACAAGCCCCGAAGCTGCATCGACAAGCGATAACAGTATTATGATTGTCAATGACCCGCCATGGCTTATGCATGTCGATGGCGCATCAAGCAGAGATGGTGGGGGGGCAGGAATTAATTTTCAAGGGCCAAACGGCGAGGACATGAATTATGCCATTACTTTAGACTTCGTGGTAACCAATAACGAAGCTGAGTACGAAGCTCTAGTTGCGGGATTGGAAATGGCTATAAAGGCCAATATAAAGATTCTAAATGTCTTAACGGATTCCGAGCTAATTCAGAGACAAATTAATGGAATGTACGAAGCGAAAGAATACAACATGATAAAGTATTTGGCGAAAGTAAAAGATTTGACTGGGAAATTTGATAAGTTTGATATCCAAAATATCCCACGAGAAGAAAATCGATGGGCTGATCAACTATCTAGATTTACAGGGACAAGGGATGGTAAATCTAAAAGAGTAATCACCTGGTTAATCTCCAAAACTCCTTCGATCGACCTCGATACTGTTCCAGTTATCGAAGTAATGGATATCGACTTAGCAGCGGATAGTTGGATGACTCCATTGATCACCTATTTGAGAGATGGATCACTCCCTAGCTGTAAAAATGAAGCTAGGAGGATAAAATATCGAGCACCAAGATACGCAATGATAGAAGGAAAACTCTACAGACGGTCCGTCTCAGGAATTCTGTTGAAATGCATTCCCGAACACAATTCCGAAAGCATCCTTAGAAGCATACATGAAGGAGAAGCTGGGAATCACAGTGGCGCTCGAGCACTTATGCTAAAATGCTTGAGAACAGGTTATTATTGGCCGACGATGTACGCCGACGCGCAAGACTACGTTAAACACTGTCATTACTGTCAGGTACATTCAAATATAATACACCAACCAGCTGAAACGATACACCCAATTCCGATCTGTTGGCCTTTTGATCAATGGGGAATCGATATTGTGGGACCATTCCCAATGGCCAGATCGAAGAAGAGTTATGTTTTGGTCGCTGTCGAATATTTCAGCAAGTGGATCGAATGCATAGCTTTAGCTCGGATAACACAGTTCCAAGTTATAAATTTTCTCTGGAAAAATATAGTTTGTCGTTTCGGAATCCCAAGAATTCTGATTTCTGACAATGGAACCCAATTTGCTGGAAAACAAGTTCAAGAATGGTGCTCGAAGCTTGGAATACAACAAAACTTCACGTCTGTCGGACATCCTAGAGCTAATGGACAAACTGAAGTGGCAAATCGAGAGATTGTCAAATCACTCGAGAAAAGACTGGACGACGCCAAAGGGAAATGGTTGGACGAACTGCCAGGCGTCATTTGGGCCAACAGAACTACAGTAAAAGCCTCAACGGGTGAAACACCGTTTAGCCTAGTCTATGGGTCGGAGGCAGTCATCCCAGTAGAGGCGCTAGTCCCCAGCCCTAGAATTGAGCTCTACGAGGAGGAATCAAACGATCAACTGAGAAAAGATGATATCGATTTGAGCGAAACCTTAAGGGAAAAAGCCAGTCTGCGTTTAGAAGCGGCAAAGTCCAGCATGGAAAAAGCCTACAATCAAAAGGTGAGGATACGCTCATTCAAAGAAGGTGATTTGGTACTTAAAAAAGTTGAAGTTTCCAAACACGTGGGAAAGTTACAGCAAAATTGGGAAGGTCCCTACGTGGTGATTGCGGTCGGAAAAAAGGGATCGTACAAGATAGCACATATGGATGGGACTCCGCTTCCTCGAACATGGAATGCGGTGAATCTCAGAAGATATTATGGTCGTTAAGTTCGAGCCAAGAAGATTTAGAAGTTAGATAGGATTTGCAAGAAATTAGTTTTTCCATTTTCTAGAATGTTTTGATTTTTTCCTTTCATGCATTAAAATGACCTACAATTCTAGTAAAAAGCTTTTGCTTATTTCCACATGTGACATGTTCAAAAGACTTTTGTCAACGAACGATCTACAAAGGTTAAAACCACATTTAGTATAAAACCTAAGTATAATAAATCTTTGAGTAACACCGATTGGGTCGGTATAAACTCATCGATCTACTAACGAACGATCTACAAAGGTTAAAACCACATTTGGTATAAAACCTAAGTATAATAAATCTTTGAGTAACACCGATTGGGTCGGTATAAACTCATCGATCTACTAACGAACGATCTACAAAGGTTAAAACCACATTTGGTATAAAACCTAAGTATAATAAATCTTTGAGTAACACCGATTGGGTATAAACTCATCGATCTAATAAAGAACGATCTACAAAGGTTAAAACCACAGTTGGTATAAAACCTAAGTATAATAAATCTTTGAGTAACACCGATTGGGTCGGTATAAACTCATCGATCTAC
The DNA here is from genome assembly GCA_030819805.1 of Penstemon newberryi var. newberryi. Classification (NCBI taxonomy): domain Eukaryota; kingdom Viridiplantae; phylum Streptophyta; class Magnoliopsida; order Lamiales; family Plantaginaceae; genus Penstemon; species Penstemon newberryi. The sequence goes on along the minus strand of JAUALY010000005.1, from coordinate 20,174,539 downwards.
TAACAAACGATCTACAGAGGTAAAAACCACAGTTGGTATAAATGGGAATTTAATAAGTAAAAAGAAGAATTTTATTTATGACCCTAAAACTATTACAAATACATAAAATATCTTGAAAAGACAAAAACAGATCTCCCTGATCTAACGACACCAGATCCTATTACATGTTATATCCATCTTTGATACCATCAACGCCAAAGCTCGACGAAGACGACCGCCTTTAAGTTTCGTGATGACAACCACAAAGCTTTGGAATCAGAGAGAGCTTTGTGAGATCATAATGTTATGATGGTCGATGGTGGTCAGCATTCCGGTCACACATAAATATTTTTAATGAACTGACCAGCTTTCCACCTACCACGTAACTATTAGATCGGAACCCCACAACACCGACCTTTACCTATTTAAATAGGTTGATCGAATTATGGACAACGTTCCAATCTAATCCCCTTATTAGGGGTCGGAGACTTCATGGTTTTTGAAAAGCCTCCATTTTCCGATTCCGCCCATACCGAGTCGAAGTAATGAATGATTAGTTGGATCCGCGAATTAGGTGGACGACCGCGGTTGTGAACAAAGAGGGAGTACATTGTTTAGAACTTTACTCCTGATGGTAACTAAATGGAAGATAAAAGATTCCTTTTATAGACAGGATGAGTCAAAATCCAACGGTCACACTCTTATATAATCAACGGCCATGACGCCACATCGGGAGTTACGTTCCAAAGACATAACTGCAAGCATTAAATAACAAGGATTGGAAGTAAATACGTTCTTGAGTCGATAAAAACAAAAATCGTATATTAGATCGATAGATACATTACGAAGAATATTGTAGAGCAAAAGCAATAACACATGTAAAAGAGCCTTATCCGAACGGAAATCATCGATCTAAGCACTAAGCGATTACAACTACAAAATATCAAAGGAAAGACTTCGTTGTCAAAACGCTTCAAAGCTTCCTCGGAACGATCATCTTTTCTCCCACTTTGAGAACAGTGACGAGAACCTAAAGTTCAAGCTTATTCTACAGATCGGCGGGTACCAGTGGGCGACCTAAGCCGCACGCTATCATGATGCCACCACCTCGAAGAAGTTGATGCTTCTTCTTCGCCGATAAAAGTAGAGATCAGAAGGGTCTCATGCATGATGTCACCAACCAGTTAGAAACAAGTTGATTTCGATAAAGCATAGAATCCTGCTTTCCTCCACTCTCGACCTCTATCATACGGCGTGATATATGATCAGCTAATCCCCAGTTGTGAGAATTGCCCGACCATCACAGCTTAAAATGGAGATCTCATTTTTCCAATTCCTCCCATACCGACTCATGACCTCTTAGGTAAATAAATCGACAAGTTTGGTCGACGATGATACTTATAACAATACATATTCATCTTGAATGACTTCATCTTCTGAGAAATGGAGAGGGATGGAGTGAATCTATTTATAGGCGGAGGATAAAGGATCCAATGGTGTTAAATTGAGGTCCTATCAACGGTCCAGATTTAAAACGTTATAAGAATGGATCGCAGTATCAGAAAAAATGATCAATCATTGTTATCGGACTGAACATACAAAGAATAATTGATTTTATTCAGGTCTTTGAGAGAGTCATTACATTTCACAAGTACAGCCATATCGTCACAAAAAACTACATTTACATTCAAGGATCGTTACAATTATTTCAAACACTAGTCCTACTTTGCTACTCCTCGGAATGATCTGCTCTTTCAAATCGACCTTCTCCTCCGACTACTACCGCTGCATAAAAACGAGGAACATGCAGAATTGCGTATATTTGCTGATGCTGGTGAATTACCGACCTCTAAATGAGCCAAGTGGTAACCAGGAGGCATACTGCATCTAGGGTCGATCACAGTATCAAGCTAAAGCACACTAAGAGGGGAAGAACTTTGCTGTCATACAATTGAGACAGGTTCGTTCTCATTGCCTTGGGGGCAAGTTTTCGAGCATGCATGGACAAAACACCATTTTAATGAACTAACCAGCTCTCGCCTATCCAAAAAACTATCTGCTTGATATCTCCACCATAGTCAACAGGACATAAAAACCAAATTAAACTGTTCAGAGGTGGCATATTGTATCCGTATTTCTTATTTTCCTACTTCTCCAACAAGTTCTTTATACTACGGGGAAATAACCAATCAATGGACAGAGCATACGAATCGTTCCTACAGTTATGGCACACCTACCAAGTTGACTTCTCGTCTTCCAATAATATTGCAAGAAGTTAATTATCAACATGCAGGTCGAAGAGGCGCAAAAATCGAACAAAAAGCATGTTCTTCCATTTATCAGGCAAAATATATATTTACATTTCAATCAAAAAAAAAAAAAAAAAAAATGCAGAAAGACTCTTGTCTACTGCTCGGGAGTATGATCGGGGGTAAGATCTTTGTCTACCGTTTCGTGAACATGAGCAGGAATTGTCGGATAACCAAGATAAGTCATCATTTCTTGGGCACGCTGCTCATATCCAAGGGAAAAACCCCTATCAAACTCCAGATCTTTCAACAGAAGAAGATCTGTTTTCTCCTTGGTAAGCTGCTCTTTTTCAGCCTCCAAACTGCTATTTACTCGAGCAAGTTCTTCCTTCTCTCTAGTGAGCCTTTCAGTGGTAGCTCGGAGGTGCTCAACCTCAGTCATCTACAACCGATGAGCAGCGGCAATTGTATTTACCCGATCGAGGGATTCTTCTCGAGCAAAATAAGATTCGTCATTTTGTATCCCGAGCTGGAGAGCTTCATGCTTAGCCTGTTTTGAGAAATATGGGTGGAAAACTTAAAACACCTAGATCTTTTTTGACAAACAACAAAATACGCTTACCATCTCCAAACGTTTCAAAATGGATTGGACAAGTTGCAAAGAAGAATGGTTCTTCAATTTATCAAGCTCCTTAGGCAAAATAGTATCCATTCCCAGATTCCAAGAAACCCCATCAGGCTCGAGGGTTGTTGGAATACATGCATCAATCGAAACCCCACCTGATCGGGTCATATCAAACTCAGTTATCTCTTCGACCTGCTCCTTAAATGGACGTTCGTCTAAAAGAAACGGGTCATCCGCGACCTTTTCAAAATCAGAACAACTGGGACCAGACCCAGTTTTTGACGCTTCTTGTGAAATACGAACAGGAGAGACAACCTGAGTGTCTTGAGAGGTCGAAACAACCTGTGAACCTGGAGGGGCAAAGAAAGATTCTGGAATATCTTCCACAGGCCCCCTTAATTGCAGAGTGGGATCGATCTCAGAATTGGGAGCGGCAATCTCAGAATGAGGAGCAGTAGCCGAGACCTGAGCGCAACCATCTCGACTTATATATTGATTTGTTGCATCTCGGCCTGAAGGGGAATGTTCATCCACTGATCGTTCATCTGGAAAAGTAGGAACAGCTCGTGACTCCTCATTCGTTGATTGTTCCCCGAGAGTAGGAGAAATAGCTTGACTTTCCTCGTTCATCATATGGACGACTGGAGGAGGAGAAACGGTTCGCGACTCCTCATTTATGGTTTGTTCCCCGAGAATAGGAGAAATAGCTTGACTTTCCTCGTTTGTCATATGGACGACTGGAGGGGGGGAAACAGTTCGAGATACCTCATTAAATGTTTGCTCTACTAAAGGAGGAGAAGTAGAGCGAGAACCTTCACTCTGGAAAGCCTCCAGCATCTTCGGATCGACAATTGGACTGCGGATCGGGGCGTTAGAGGGGATGTTCTTCGTTTCTTTTAAGTTCCCGCTTGACGAGGATAATTTTGGATCAGGTCGAGGAATGGTTTCCCGAGAGGAAACTCCTCCCTGGAAAGATGATGGATGTGAACCGTCCGTTCGAGATTTCTTTCTCGGAGTCTCCCGACGAGGTAAAGCCCGTTGGGATCGTTTGGAAGCTCCAGAAAATAGATTGGAACTCATGGTCAGAAAATCAGGAATTCCTATGAAATATCGAACTAAGAGCTCCGATCAATGGCAAGAAAATTTTATATTGCAAGTGGGGACGCGCGGTAAAACCCCAAAAAGATTTACCTTTATATATAGCTAAGGAAATGACAATTATGTCCTCGGACCTTGGCACGCACAGTTAAAATTCAAAAATAAGGTAAAAGCGGGTCATCAAATATGTACTATGATCATCATAACGACGAAGTATATCAGAATTAAAATGATATATATCTCAAAAAGGAGTTTTACATAATCTACGAGATTTAAAAGGCCTAGCTTTACAACAAAATAAAAGAAAATCATAAAAAACATCCTAACTGGGTAAATTGGTTTCCTTGGGGGACGATCCTTCCTCTCCTTCTTCATTCCCTTCGTCGACATGGTCTCCCTCGATATCCTCCTCGGCATCGTCGCCTTCCTCTTCGCCTGACTGATTCTCCATGATATCCTTTATCAAATCCAAATCAGGTGTTGGCACAGGAATTGGGGCTCCTTACTCCTCGACTAGGTGAGCCAATGGATGATTACTATACTCAACAGAGGATAAGCAGTCGGGAGGATAGTCTTGAAGACTTCGGTCCTTTTCAATGGCCATAACTCTGCGATATTCCTCCCGCTTATCAGGAATCTGCCCAGACTCGATTAATTGATCGACACCCTTATAGAACGAGCTTAAGAGCAGACCTCCAATCTTTTGATGAATTATGGCAATATGCACGGGAGAATCGAGAAACTCACGGACTATGGGCTCGACGTCTGAAGATTGGTGCGCATCTATGACCCTCTCTAAGTCAGAAGAATCATCTTCCTTGGTCGCAAGTTGAGATCGAAGAGCATCAATATCCGACTCAAGCTTGCTAACGAGGGTGGCATGCGCAACTCGTTGCTCTTCCATTTCACGAGTCAATTGGTCGACCTGCGCTTGGTATCGACTAGAATCCGTCATCATGCTAATAATGTGAGGATTGTCGGTCTCCAAATTAGGATTAGCAAGAGGATCGGATGAAGTGGCAGCGGAAGCTCGAGAATTATCGACCTGAGCAAGTTGATCTTCAAGCTCCTTAACTCTGGCTATTAAAATATTGTTGTTTTCCTCAACATATTTGCATTGATCCCTATGCAACGCCATATCGTATAGCGCAGACACCATGGCATTTCCGGCCTGTCGTGTAGGAAACTTGTCTAAATAAAAATCAAGAAAAATATTGAAGGCTGTTAAAAGAATAGAGAGAGCCAAATAATATTACCACTTCGTGAGCATGAGCTGCCCTCGCTAGCTGTTCGAGGGGTTTCTTCCTAATGTTCCTCTCCACGTCTCGGACAAAGGTCGAGGATAGAAGAACTCGAATGGATTTATCGACCACGTTCTCCTAATCGTCAGAGACCAATGAATCCTTCTCGTAATAACCGGCTGCCCGTTTTCCTTGAAGATGACTCTCAATCATGTCTACCAAAGAAGCTTGATGGCTAGAATCTCCGACATGAGTGAAGTACTCTCCTCCTTTGTCAAAAAACTGGGTTCTTCTTTTGGCTTCAGGACCTGTAGGATTACGTTCGGGCCAATCTTTACTACCTAGAATGCCATATTTCTCCCTAAAAGTGTTGGGAGGATAACCACGGCCTGGACGAGAGCTTGAAGTCGGTATGTCTGAAGAAGTTAGTCCAGAGAAAGGAGGAGCTATTCGGATAGGATCTGCATTCTCGGATGACTCCTCCTCGATGTCTTCCAGATCTTGGAATTGATTCCTTCTCCTCTTTCTAGATTCCTTTTGCTCTATGGGGGCTTTACCCCAGGACTTTTTCGAATTCGAAAGAACAGATTTTCCGACTACGGAAAAACTGTAGTTCTCGACCATGGTGGCTGCATTGCGAAAAAGATAGGTGTTAGAAAATGTCGAGTTCATAATCTTTTTATGAATAAAGTGAAGTTAGGAAATGACTTTACCTAGAGATCGATTATCCGGTGGAATGGAAAACTCCAGAGAACTCAGTCCTGCTTTTCGAAGAAAGATCTCTCCGATCAAATAAGCTGATTGGTACTTATTTAATCTCATCTCCTCGATCATAGCGGATGAGAATTGGTCGTCCGGGGCCATCTCCCCGATCACTTTTCGACCACCATATACCCAAGCATTGTTATATCCCCAATCATGAGTAAACTCCTCGGGTTCACCATTCTCGAGGATATGCACAGTCGGAGCCTTAACGAAAAAGAAACTGGATTTCCATTCCGTGCTGTTGCTTGAAATGGCGTTTTCAAGAATTGCGTAGCCAGGTCTTTGGCTGACATAATAATAACCTCTGTTGGAGGAGGTCGATACAGAGAGTCGGAAAAAGTGGAGAAAATTGCGGAATGAGGGTTGCAGACCTCGAGCAACCATCAACACAGAGAATGCCATAATAAAAGCTATAGCATTCGGAACAAGTTGGGTCAATGAGACAATAAAAGTCTCCAGAAATTGACGAAGAACTGAAGATAGGGGAAAACGGAGCCCATGCTCGAAATGGGACGTGTAAAAAGCTCGACAGTTGGCGGGAGGAGTATTGACTCTCTCCTCGGAAGAAGGAATAATGATCTCAAAGTCCGAGGGGAAATAGCGACCGTATTCCTTTTTCAAAGAAGGTAGATCATCCTTTTTCCATCGAGAAGGAAAAAATTCCACGGGGGCAGAAATTTGAGGTTGAGACATTTTTGATTTCTTAGATGCCCGCGATACCATCTCTTCCTCTGGGATAATCTCCACCACCAAGCCATCAACCTCCTGTTCTTCGTAATTTCTGACTTCCTCTACTTGGGCAATATCCGCAGCTTCTTCCTCAGATGGAGGGATTTCAGGATTAAGGATGTTAGGAGGTACTTGTTCATCTACGTTTTGGGTTGAAGAAGGAGGATTCTGTGACGTCGAAGCCATTAGTCCTTGAAATAATATGCTCGAGGAAGTAAGAAATTGACAAGATTATCGATTTAAGCTTTTACTGCTGGGAGGATTAAATATCTGGGGTAAAAGTAAAAATATCCCGCAAATTTTGACTATATATATGGGTGGTGAAAAGACGGATTCAGCCCTCCGCGTCTCTTCGTATTCCCGCCAATCAAAGTCATGAAAAGACCAGCCGTTGTCTGACACACGTTAACCCAAAATACATGTCTATACATAGAAGGTTCGAACAGATTTGCACTCTTTTTTCCTCGTTCGGTTTTTATCCCAAAAAGGGTTTTTCCGAACTAGGTTTTTAATGAGGCATATTTCATGAACGATGAAAAGACCAGGGTAACTACTATTTTTTACTTCTACGAGCTACAACTACAATTACGCTCGAGAAGTGAGGGAGTACTGATGAGGGCTATTTTACACGTATAAGGGACTAAAGCTTCCCGGGGAGGTTCAGGATCGATCCGACCTGTGAATACTACAAGATCGACTCGATCCGCCCAAATGTATCAGATCGACCAGACAGATCGATCTAGAAGATTTAAGTGGGATGTGCGGTTCTCCTAAGCCAGGCAGGATTCCTAGGCCTAATAGGACTCCTAGTCAAATTAGGACTTGAGAATTATTATAAATACTGAGTTTTACATTGTATTAGGGGGGTTTTTACCTACGAAATATACTATTATTGTTCGCCTCTCACGTTATTGTTATTGATTCAATTATATTACGTTGCTTGTTCTTGAATTGCACCATACTGAGTACTTTAACCAAACCCCTTAAATCATAACTTTGTGATCTTATATAAATATACTGAGATTAAACATAAGACGAAACTAGGTTAAATCAATATTTGACTGCTATGTTGGATGACGAAGTCTTGGTACATCAAGAGTCCCCCAAGTTCTAGAGTTCAAGCATAGGTTGAAGTCTTGAATTTTATGTTGAGGTGGTTTAAATATTTTTTGAATTTTCGTGTACTTCTGAGTATGTTGTATAAGAGCGGGCATATTCTTCCAAGGACCAAACGAAATGGAATTGGAATTTGCACTTAAACTAGTCTTCTCGGTAACTAATAATTAAGCAGAGTATGAAGCCTTGTTGGCTGGATTGAAGATGGCATATGAAACAAGAATTCAACATATTGTAGTCTACACAAACTCCCGATTAGTCGAGAGACAATTCAAAGGGCTGTTAGAGGCAAACGAGGACTCTATCATCAAATACCTAGAACTCGTAAGGTATCACGCGTCCAAATTTCAAAGTATTCAATTGGATTATATAAGGAGAACGAAGAATACTCGAGCTGACGCACATTCGGGAACTTAATAGAGGGAGTAACGACCAGGAAAGGGACATTGCTAATATCCACCAAACCAGCTATCGATACTCATGTCGAGCCTTCAGGAGCTGAGGTACTAAACATACAAGATGCAGCGAGGAACTTGAAAACAAGTCTTTTGGAGTATTTAGCCGAGGGATTGTTACCTTCAGACACAAATGAGGCGAGAAGACTCAAGTATAAGGCACCTCATTATACTATGTTAAACAGTGAGCTGTATCGACGCTCGATATCAGGGCCACTGCTAAAATGCGTCTTGACATCACAATCAACCTCAGTATTGAAAGAAGTTCATGAGGGCTCGTGCGGAAGTCATTCAGGGGGCAAATCACTGGCCGTGAGGATTTCTCCAATGGGATATTATTGGCCGACCTTGGCTAAAGACGCTGATAATTATGCAATGTGTTGTGCGAAATGTCAATATCACGCTAACATGCCCCAACAACCGGCTCAGAAAATGGAATCGATTTCAATTTCTTGGCCTTTCGATCAATGTGGCGTAGACCTTGTGGGGCCGTTTCCCACCGCACGACGACAAAAACGATTTCTACTTGTTGGTGTAGAGTATTTTAGCAAGTGGATAGAAGTCGTTCCCATGCAGAAAATTACGCACACACATATAATCAACTTCTACTGGTCTATAATTTGCAGATTTGGTCTCCCAAGAATGATTATCTCGGACAAAGGGGGACAATTCGTTGGAAAAAAAAGTTAAGGAATGGTGCTCGAAGCATAAAATAACACAACATTTTACCTCCGTAGGATGCCTGCAAACGAACGGTCAAACCGAAGTCACTAATAGAGAAATCGTTAGGCTATTAAAGAAGAGATTGATGGAGGCCAGCGGGGCATGGCTGGATGAATTGCCATGGGTATTATGGGCAAATAGGAACAAAGAAAAAACAGCGACAAGAGAGACTCCTTTCAGCTTAGTCTACGGATCCGAAGCCGTGGCTCCGGCTGAGTTAAAAGTACCAACTACCAGAGTCGAGCTTTATGGCAAGAAGGTCAACGAAGAGAGGAGAAAATACGAGGTAGATCAAACAGAGGCTGAAAATTTAGGTCTACAAAACAGCGATGGCAAAGGCTTACGATAAGAACGTATATCTGAAGTTCTTTCAAGTTGGGGATTACGTCTTGAAAATAGTCGAGGTATCAAAAAACAAAGGAAAGCTCAATAGCAATTGGGAAGGGCCGTTTAAAGTAATCGAAGTTGGAAAGAAAGGGGCATACCGCCTCCTAACTATGGATGGAAAACCATTAGATCGTACATGGAATGGAAGGAACCTTAGAAAATTCTACACTTGACTAGTATTCTTCTTAGTTCATGTAACTTCCTTTTTGCCTTGTTTTTGTAAACTGTTTTGTAATAGTGTATCTACGGAATCATCATGAACTATACTTTTGAAGTCGGTTCTAAGCTTAAATTTATAAGATACTCGACAACCGAAAAGGCATTGAGGAGCAAGCTATTAAAGCTATAAATAGAAGACACTCGACAGCCGAAAAGGCATCGAGGAGCAAGCTATTAAAGCTATAAATAGAAGATACTCGACAGCCGAAAAGGCATCAAGGAGCAAGTTATAAAAGGTATAAAATAGAAGATACTCGACAGCCAAAAATACATCGAGGAGCAAGCTATAAATAGAAGATACTCGACAGCCGAAAAGGCATCGAGGAGCAAGCTATTAAAGCTATAAATAGAAGATACTCGACAGCCGAAAAGGCATCTAGGAGCAAGCTATAAAAGCTATAAATAGAAGATACTAGACATCTGAAAAGGCATCGAGGAACAAGCATTAAAAGATGTAAATAGAAGATGCTCGACAGCCGAAAAGGCATCGAGGAGAGAAACAAGAAAGCTAAAAAGAACACGGCCGAATAGGAATCGAAAAGAACAGTTGTAGAAACCAAAAACAGAAGAACTTCAACTTAAATATGCCACCCTATTGATTAAGGGAGTTAATATCGACATATGTATATGTTCTTTATTATGAAGATAAAATCGCCTCTAGTCGACATAAAGAAAAGATAAAATCTTTATAACTAAGAGGTTACAACTGAATCCACTACTATCCAAGCACGGATATTACATATCACAGAACATACAGAGAAGACAATGGATTGCTCGACTAAAGGTATTACATTAACAATTCAAATAAAAACTAAAATAAAATCCACGTCAGCTTCAGAACTCGAGTCAGAATCCTTGGCCATCGAATAGTTTCAGCAGATGCATAGTTTTTACACGCAGTTATAACCGAACCATCCTCACCATGATTGAGACCTATCAATCGACAAGGTAGATGCAACGATGTTACACAACGGCTATCGCATTAACTAATTGATGACTCCATCATGATCAAGCACAACCCATTTGTAGCCCAACTGACGAATGGATGCCTTCACAAATTTAGTAGCAAACAGGTGAAGGCACCAATTTTCCAATCCCACCCATACCAAAAACAAAGCTCTAGTCGTTTTCTTGTTTACATCGAGACGAATTACGAAAATTACAACAAAGATGAAAAAAGAAGAGTATTACAACAGACATGTTGAAAATTCATAAATACATTGGATGGGTATGACGCCCTATTTATGGACAAAGAAAAGATGATCCAACGGAGGAGCTACACCACGATCAACGGTTTAAATAGTAGCATTTATTATGCCCAAGTTCTCAACTACTTGAAAATTAATGAGCCTGAACATATTAAATACTATTAAGGCATTAAATGTGGAATAATACCTAAACTTCCCTAACACCAATACCTATTTTGATTTAACACGTATGGTTCAATATGATTTAAAACATTATGCGCTATGTCGGTCTGAACGCTATCTCAATCAAAGATGATCTAAATTATAGTCAGAATTGGATATGCCATATTGAGAAAAAAAATCAGCTCGAAGGAAAGAGTCAACGAAATTCATTAAATCGAAATGAAAAGAAAAGAATAAAAGTCACCATCGACAGGCCGGGCACAAATCAATGACTAGCAAGGCTGTATGATTACAAAAGCAAAAAGGAGAAACAAAGGACTAATCAGAATAGCTCGACTAACAAAAAATCATAGGGTCAATTGAGAGGAGGCCCATTTCGACCTTCGTCATAAAGATCGTCGACATATAGAATTGCCCGATCAGATGAAGACTTTTTGGCAGCCTTTTTTCGTTGTTCCTCGGCTTCGCGAGTAAACTTCTCTACTTGGACCCCTAGCATAAAACCAAATTCATGTTCCTCGGGGTCCCATGCTTCGACTTCTTCCTCCTCAGCAATAGGCTGACCCTCCTCATCTAAATAAGGGTTCATAAGCTGTTCGTTAAAATACTCGTTCAGAAAATCCTTTGCCCGACACTGTTTCCATTCTTTGTTGAAAAATTTACTGAATTCTCCGCCAGATTGCCGATCAACCATCTCTTGATACACTGGGCTGTTCGTTAATCTTTTTCTATTTTCTTGTGAGATTTTCTGCATTCCTTCTGTAATCTTTAACAGAAATCATCGGATCCAAAACTGCTAACGCTGAAGGAAGGTACCTGAACTACGAGCAGTTTTATGTGTCTGGAACCAAACTCATGAAAGGCTAATGGAGAAATTTAAGGAAGCTTCGTTGGTTAATTTCATGGAAGATCATGAAACTATGGTTTTCATCCCTGAAATGGATGAATTCTACAGAACTGCTAAGGTTGATTTGCACAAGCTACAAATTACTGCCAATGTAGGAGGAAAAGATGTTTGTATATCTCCTGCTCTGCCAGCGAAAAATATGGTTTGAAGAACGAAGGAGCTACATACCTTGCTTTGTTGGCTGCTTCGTTAGAAAAAGATTTTTGGAAAATCGCTGCAAAAGATGGAGAAATACTTATTGGTTCGTCTAAAAGGACTTAATTGATAGACGAATTTCAAAGGATGGCTGACCTATTTGCTAAGGTCATTGAGTGTTGCACAAGTGCACTGGCTGGTTTGCCTAAGAGAAGATTGCACTCTATGATGGCTGTTTACTATGGAATGACAATAAACTGGGAAGTTTATGTATTCTACATTTTGGCAGATCATAAGGACACTAGACATTTTCATCATAAGATTTTTCTTAGTCATCTGCTGATGAGTGTTGGCTGTGGAATGACACATGGAAAGGTCATTCACAGAGCAAAAGAAGTTAAGGTTTATGAGCATGTAAAATCTGAGGCTAAAGTAGATATAACACTGAGAAGAAGCAAACAAAGAAATGGAAGTCTACTGAAGACAAGCCTGCTGAAAAGGCTAAGAAGAGTAAGAGTGATGTTGAGGTTGTTGAAACTACTTCAAAACAACCTGCTGTTCAAACAGTAGTTGACCCTACTGCTCAAGCCAGAACAGACGAAACCAATTATACTAACAAAGTAATTGTTGAGATTGCTAAGGAGATTGATGAGATGTCTATGGAAGACGACTCTCCTGAAAGAACTGAATCAGAGGAATTGCCTAAAGAGAATGTTTCTACAAGGACGAGAAGTTTTGTGAAGAATCCTACCACAATGATGGGGGCTAAATTATATCTGAGCTAGATCGGACTTCTCGAACGAATTCAGATCGGGTTGTGTGGTCATTCCGATTTGAGTATTCGTATCTTATTGACCCGACACTTCATGGGCCGTGCAATGACTCCTACTCGTCATAGGATCATATTAGGGCTAAATGTGTTAGGCTATAAATAGGAGATTTGTCATTGTAATTAGGGTTGGAATCTGTATTATTCAATATATAATAAATACATTACTTCTACTCTCCATATTTGAGATTGGCTATCATCGATTATATACTTTTCTTTGAGTTGCACCATCTTGAGCACTTTGGCCAAACCTTTAAGTTTTGATCGATAATATTTATTATCACTCTTTTTTATAAATATTGTTCATTTCTTAGTTAATTTTCTGTTTTACTCTTTCTTACGAAATTCGGTAAAATCAGTTGGCGCCCACCGTGGGGCCAGGTCAATTGTTCGAACGAAATATGGTCAATCCAAGGAAAAGTTGGCGGACAGCAGGAAAAAACTCCACTTCTTAGGCTCCAACTGCGGCGGACAATCAGCATGAGAATTCTCCCAGAAACAGCGGCAACAATCAAGGACCTCTCGATGGACAACAGAGGTTTAATCATACAAGGACTCGTCTTAGTCAAGTAGGGACTAATAAACAAAACACCCAAAACCAATAGCTTCCCGATCCAAATATTCCCTTGAATCCACCAGCTCAGTCTATCCCTCCACCCCTCTCTGCCGAAGACGAGCGACTAAAACAGATTGCTCAGCTGATGAGCGCTTTGTGTGCTCAAATATTGCAAAAACACACTGAAGATCCAATCGAACCTGAAGTAGGTCCCACTCAACCTCCTCAAAGACCTAATGTCTGTAGGAGGCCTCGAGATGAACCTGATCGAGTTTTCGATCAAGGTTACAGCCCGGCGGCTGATCAGAGGACCTGCAATTCTCAGCTAGTTGATAAAAGGAGACAGGCGAATGCTAACATTCGACCCGAGCAAAGGAATAGTCAGGCAAGAGCCGATCCTCGTCCTGGACAACGTCAATCTAGAGAACATACTATTGTCCCAATTGATGATAGTATCATACCTCCGATCAATGACAATAGGCCAACAAAATGATTCTCCGAAAGAGATATTGAGTGAATGGTGGAGGAACGAGTAGAACAACGCTTGGTAGCTATAAGACAGCCTTGGCCTCGATCTCGAGAGGTTTAAGACAACATAGCCGCATGCTCACCCTTTTGTCAGGAGATCAAGGAAGCACAAGCTTCAGGTCCTCTACCGAGCCATCTACCTAGATATGATGGTACCGGAGATCTGAGCGATTATATATTTAGCTTCCTGAATATAATGAACTTATACGCGCACTCGGTCGAATATACTGCAAAATTAATGGTAACCACTCTTGAAGGTCTGGCATTAGATTTGTTCGAAAAACAACCTCCAAATTCCATATTCAGCTTAAGGGAACTATTCAACAAACTAGAACAGCAATATGCGAGCCAGAAAAAACAGAAACTTCCCATGAGCTATTTGGGGACAATCAAACAACACGACGGGTAGTCCTTAAGAAACTGGCTGGGGAGATTCAACGTCGAATTACTAAAGATCGACTCTCCTAATATAAACTACATCATATCGATCTTGTTTGACCTTATAAAGAACAGACAATTTCGTAATGCTCTAAGTCGGAAACCACTTTTGCGGAGATTATGACGTTAGCTTCCAAATATATGACACAAGAGGAAATGAACTTGTTTAAGGACCAGAACAAAGGAAAAGGCTCAACGTCAGGATTGAAGAAACCGGACAAAGCTCCAATCCCAAGAATTTCTGACTAAGATCGTTCCTTCAGAAAAGGAAACGTTTTTAATTGATTGGACTATGGGGGTTCGGATTCTAACAAAAGATCTAATGTCTATGTTAGACCACGTTCTCCTGATCGAAATTTAAGGGATCGGATTGGCCACGTGGAATATACAAGATTGAATACTCCTAGGGAGGATATATTAGCGGTCCTCGATAGGAACAACTGGATTCCCCCAGCTAAGAGAATTACACAGGCCATGCCAGGAGCTATGAACTACAATCTGTATTGTAGGTATCATCGAGCTCATGGCCATCGAACAGAAGATTGCCATCATCTTAAACAAGAGATCGAAAAATTGATATAGGAAGGAAGATTGGATGAATTTGTCGAAAGGTCAGATCGAAAAAGGTAAAGATCTCACAGTCCTAGAGGGATGAGTGAGCGGAGAAGTCCATTGAGACGTTTGCCTAATAATAATGTACCCAATAGAGATGATCTATACAATGATAAGGTCAATGGGACCATACATGTAATATCAGGAGGGCCCACGGGAGGAGATAGTCATAATGCAAGAAAAAGAACCGCTCGATCGATAGAAATGGGAATCACAGCCCCCAGGGAAGTATTGGCTCTGGAAAATAAAACCTTTGATAAACAAGTAATTTGTTTTGATGAGAGTGAGGTTCCGAGGAACATGAATTGGGATGTCAATGAGGACAACCCTGATTTTCCTATGGTAGTCTCTCTTAAGATTGCTAGTTACAATGTTAAGAGAATATTGATCGATAACGGTAGCTCGGCCAATATAATAGCATTTGAAGCCTTGAATCAAATGAATTTAGGAAAATTGTCTCTATAGAGGGTATCTACTCATCTAATCGGAATCGGAGGATCGGAAATTGTGCCTACGTGCACAATCAACTTGAGTGTCACACTTGGGAAGAAACCGCAACGGATCGTGAAAATGATCAAGTTTTTGGTGGTGGAGGCCCCATTCGCTTATAACACCATTCTGGGACGACCTACACTTAATCAATTTCGAGCTTTCGTCTCAACGTACCATCAAAAGATGAAATTCTCGATCGCGTATGGAATCGAAGAAATAGTTAATGACCACTGCATGGACTGGGATTGCTGTAATACAGCACTTCCCCTAAAACAGAAGATCGAGCCACTTACTACTAAAAGAAAATCCGTTGGATCATCAACATAAAGGTCGATGGAGTCTGAAATTCTCAATACCGTTAGGATTGATAGAAAAGAAAAAGAGCATGTCGACTTGGCCATTCGACCTCCGGAACATAAAGATATTCAGTTAATCGAGAATGATCCTAGTAAAACAACTAGGATCGGGACAGAGCTCACATCACAAGGAGAAATTATGTTAATTGAATTTTTTAGAAGAAATGTGGACGTGTTTGCATGGAGGTCGGAAGACATAGTGGGTGATCGATAGATCCGAATGGGAAACCGATCAAACAGAAGAAAATGAACCATGGCCCTGTTAAAGGCAAAATTATAAAAGCCGAGGTCGAGAGGCTTTTGATGTCTAAACAGATAAGAGAGATACATTTTACTGAGTGGTTGTGTAACGTGGTTTTAGTGTCAAAAGGTAACAAGAAAGACAATAAATGGAGAATGTGCAACGATTTCACGGACCTGAATAAACTATGTCCACGAGATCCTTACCCTCTTCCCATGATCGATTTGCTGGTCGATTCCACTTCTGGATTTGCCATATTCAGTATGATGGATACCTTTCAGGGATTCTATCAGATATTTATGGGCAAAAGGGATCAAGAAAAAACCTCTTTTGTTACTGAGCAGGGGGTATACTGCTTCATCGTTATGCCATTCGGATTAAAAAATGTGGGGCAACATATCAGCGCTTGGTAAACTTGATGTTTAAAGAACTTATCGGAGAAATTATGGAGGTATATGTGGATGACATGCTGGTCAAAAGCATGAGCGAGAAGGATCATATTGATCACTTGGATCGCTGCTTCAAGATTTTGAGAAAATACGGAATGAAGCTCAATCCTGCTAAATGTACCTTTGGAGTGAAGTCTGGAAAATTTTTGGGCTATTTAGTCCATCAAAGGGGAATCAAAGCAAATCCCGAGAAGATATGTGCAATCACCTAGTTGAGACCACCGAGGACAATCTCCGAGGTACAAAGTCTGGTCGGTAAAATTGTTGCTCTAAACAGGTTCATATCTAGATCAGCAGATAAAAGTCTACTTTTCTTCCAGACATTAAGAAAAGCCAAATCATTCGAATGGACAAAAGAATGTGATCGAGCTTTCGATTAGCTGAAAGAATATTGGATTTCCTCCCCATTGCTTGCTAAGCCCACTGAGGGACAACTTCTTTATCTCTACATCGCGATCTTCGGAGCTGCAGTGAGTTCGGTATTAGTAAAAATTGAAGGAACGGAACATAAGCCAGTCGATTACTTGAGCAAACCGCTACAAGGGGCAGAAAGAACTATATGGAGATAGAAAAATTTGCTTTGGCTCTAGTAGTGGCTGCTTGGCAGTTAAGGCCTTATTTCCAGACCTATAAAATCATAGTCCTTACAAATCAACTCCTAAGGCAGGTTTTGTCGAAACCAAACGTCGCGACGATTGATAAAATGGCTTATTTAGCTAGGGCAATATGAGATTGATTATCAGCCAAGAAACGCTATAAAAGCTCAAGTACTCGCTGATTTCCTTTTAGAGACTCAGAGCTCATCTGATATGGCGGTCGATCAATTAAGTTCAAGTTGCGACGACATTTTAGTCGTAAATGGTCCTATTTGGCTTATGCACGTCAACGGAGCATCAAGTAAAGATGGTGGGGGTGCGGGAATAAATTTTCGAGGACCAGAAAGGGAAGATTTAAACTATACTATCACTCTCTATTTCATGGTGACAAATAATGAAGCAGAATATGAAGCATTGATTGCAGGATGGAAATGGCAATCAAAGCCAATATTAGAACTCTCAATGTGTTAACGGACTCCGAGCTTGTTCAAAGACAGGTCAACGGATTATATGAAGCCAAGGAATATAATATGATCAAATATTTGGCTGAAGTGAAGGAATTGATCGCTAAATTCGATAAGTTCGAAGTACAGAACATACCAAGGGATGAAAATTGATGGGCAGACCAATTGTCTCGATTTACTGGGTCGAGAGATGGTAAGACCGAGAGAATAATCACATGGTTGATCTCCAATACCCCAACAATTGATCTCGACACAGTACCTAATGCAAAGATATTGGACATTGTTCTGGCTACGGATAGTTGGATTACTCCGTTAGTGAAGTATCTCACCGACGATTCCCTCCCGACCGATCAAAATGAGGCTCGAAGAATTAAATATCGTGCTCCAAGATATGCGGTCGTAGAACGATCGATATCAGGACTACTATTGAAATGCATTCATGAGCACCAAACTCAAAATGTTCTAAAGGACATCCGTGAAGGAGAGACAGGGAATCATAGTGGAGCTCGAGTACTTGCGATAAAGGGCTTAAGGACTGGCTACGTCAGAGGAGGTGGAATATGTGAAAAGATGTCATCATTGCCAGGTGCATTCAAATATAATCCATCAACCTGCAGAGATAATGCATCCGATACCGATCTGTTGGCCCTTCGATCAATGGGGAATTGATATTATCGGTCCATTCCCTATGTCAAGGTCGAAGAAGAATTATGTACTAGTGGCCGTTGAATACTTCAGCAAATGGATCGAGTGCACCGCTTTAGCACTAATTACTCAGTTCCAAGTTATAAGTTTCCTATGGAAATATATAGTCTGCAGATTTGGGATTCCGAGAATATTAATTTCCGACAATGGAACTCAGTTTGCAGGAAAACAAGTTTTGGAATGGTGCTCAAAGTTTGGGATACATCATAATTTTACATCTGTAGGGCATCCTCGAGCAAATGGGCAAACTGAGGTAGCAAACGGAGAAATAATAAAGTCCCTTGAAAAAAGATTGGATGACGCCAAGGGCAAGTGGTTGGACGAACTTCCAGGTGTTATATGGGCAAATCGAACCACAGTAAATGTTCAACAGGGGAAACACCTTTTAGCTTGGTCTATGGGTCGGAAGCAGTTATCCCTGTCGAGATACTAGTTCCAACGATCAACTACGTCAAAACGATGTCGATCAAGCTGAAGCACTAAGGGACAGGACTAGTCTAAGATTGCAGGCAGCAAAATCGAGCATGGAAAAGGCGTACAACCAAAGAGTAAGAGTCCGATCCTTCAAGGAAGGTGATTTGGTTCTTAAGAAAGTTGAGGTATCAAAACATGTGGGAAAACTCCAGCAAGTCTGGGATGGTCCGTATGTCGTGATTAGGGTCGGTAAGAAAGGATCTTATAAAATTGCTCATTTGGATGGAACGCCTCTGCCTCGAACTTGGAATGCAGTTAACCTGAGGCTCTACTATAGCCGCTGAAGTAATGGAGAGATATAGTATAATACTACACTTTACTTTTCATTCTTATTTTTAGTTCATTCATTGTTTTCCTACTAGGTTGTTGAATTCTTTTTTCAATTGAAATAATAAAAGCTCTTGCTTAAATTTTCTCCATACAATCGTTTATGTATGATCGAGAAAGCTGTTGCTTATCGATCTAATGTCATCGATCTACAAAGGTTAAAGCCAATAATTGGTATAAAACCTAAGTGTTAAAACAAAATTTGAGTAAAACCTATTGGGTCGGTAGAAACTCATTGATCTCCTAAACATCGATCTACAAAGGTTAAAGCCAATAATGGGCATAGAACCTATGTGTTAAAACTAAATTTGAGTAAAACCGATTGGGTCGGTAGAAACTCATCGATATCCTAAACATCGATCTACAAAGGTTAAAGCTAATAATTGGCATAAAAGCTAAGTGTTAAAACAAAATTTCAGTACAACCGATCGGGTCGATAGAAACTCATCGATCTCCTAAACATCGATCTACAAAGGTTAAAGCTAATAATTGGCATAAAACCTAAGTGTCAAAGCAAAATTTGAGCAAAATCGACTGGGTCGGTAGAAACTCATCGATCTCCTAAACGTCGATCTACAAAGGTTAAAACCAATAATTGGCATAAAACCTTAGTTAAAGAAAAATTTGAGTAAAATCCATTGGGTCGGTAGAAACTCATCGATGTCCTAAACATCGATCTACAAAGGTTAAAGCCAATAGTTGGCATAAAACCTGAGTATTCAAATAAATTTGAGTAAAATCTTGGAGCAAACCGTTCAGTTGAGGCAAGGAATTAAGCGAACTGAAGAATAAAGTAAACCAGAAATTCGACTTTGAATTTTCTTGATAAAAATTTGAGACAAATAATTACAAGAATTACGATTCATAAAATATGAGCAGTTACAAAAGCACAAGTTCATTGTTATCTAACAAAATATCGAGTACAGAGATTCAGTTACATCTGATGATTTATATCTAAGGGTCCTATACTATGACGCTCGACCATCGAGTAGACTTGTAGAAAGCAATCCAGCTCGCAGGCTCGGTCAGGAGAAGATTGTTTATGTTTATTGTCGTCAGAGAAAGGTTGTCTATGTTTATCGTCTGATTTTCGAGCATTCCAAGCATCGTTCGAGCTAAACCAGGAGCAATTTCCGAGCTTCAGGCAAGCTCGACGACGAGGACAACCACCATTTCAAGTTCCGAAATTTTGACATCTCTTGAAGAAGCTGTTGCTCATACTTCAACAGAGCTTCATGAGATCGAAATTCTTCTTGGGTCGATGGTGGTTAGCATTTCAGAGGTAGATTTTTTCTTTTAATGAACTGACCAGTTTTCCACCGACCTCGAAACTAGTTATACAGAATACCAAGGTACCGACCTTCATCCAATTGCAAATGATGGTCGGTCCATCGATGGTATTCCATTAGATCCCATTTTTAAGGGATCAGAGACTTCATAATAGTTAAGAAGTCCCATATTTCCAATTCCACCCATACCAAGTCGAAAATTTGTTGGATTATTGCACTATCTAAATTGGGGTCGACCACCATTTTCAAAGAAGAAATTTTCCATCAAGAGAAGTTTACTGGATGTAAAAATTGAAGGAGGTAAAAGCCTTTTATCGATAGAGTGGTAAAGATCTAACGGTTGCCAACAAAGTTAATCAACGGTGAAGATTAATTATCGGGAAACGTGGCAAACGTTTCAACTACCCAAAATAAAGACGGGTAAAAACCTCCACTTTCAGGAAATAATCAAAGAAAACGTAGGGGGTAATCGGAGAAATCATGGATGAATGGTCGAGCCTAGATACGTAAAAAAAAAGAAAAAAAAAAGCCCGGGTTACGTAATACAACCAGCTCTACAAAACTAGCGGCAAAACAATATACAATGCCAAAGAAAGGTCAGATCAAGCACTTCCAACATTCACAACACTTATTTATAACAAAAGGAATCAGAAAGTTTACATCATTCAAGCATTCAGTATGTTTACTTCAAATTTTAAAAAGGAAAACAAAATGGAACTTTACAAAGGAGATCTACAGCTCGAGATTATGATCGGGTGAGGTACAATACCCGAGAAAGGTAATTAATTCTTGTTACGTTGTTTATATCCGAAGAAAAAACCCGCGTTGAACTCCTTCTTCTTCCCCTTTTCGATTCTGTGCTTGAGTGACCTCTTCAAGTTTCTTGTTCAGTTGGATTAAATCCTCCTTTTCCTAGAGAATAGTCTCCTTATCGAAAGTCAGCTCGGCATTTAGCTTCGAGAGCCTCTCATTATCTGCTCGGAGTTGTTCTGCCTCGATCATCAGAGCCCGATGAGCAGCGGCTATATTGTCAAGTTTCCTATCAGTGGAAAACCTAGCAAATTGAACATCATCGTTTTGAATCCCGAGCTGCATAATTTGATGCTTCGCCTAAGAGCAAGCAGGAAAGAAGTCAGTATGAGTCGAAAAAGTAACAAAGTTAAATTTGGAAGAATAAAATTTTACCAGTTCCAAGTATTTTATACTTGACTGAACCAGACTTAAAGAAGAAATATCATTTAATTTATCCAGTTCGGCATGAAGGATCGAACCAACCCCTAAGTTCCAGCATACTCCGTCAGGCTCATTTGACTCAGGAATAGTCGCATAGATCGATACTCCTCCAGATCATTCAATGCTAAAGTCCCTGATCTCCTCGATCTGGTTGCTGAGTGAACGT
Organism: Penstemon newberryi var. newberryi; assembly: GCA_030819805.1. NCBI lineage: Eukaryota > Viridiplantae > Streptophyta > Magnoliopsida > Lamiales > Plantaginaceae > Penstemon > Penstemon newberryi. The sequence continues at coordinate 20,152,786 of JAUALY010000005.1, read as the reverse complement.
TCATCCAACAAGGAAGAATAGTCAGAGGGATTAAAAATATTCCTTTGGAGGGAAGGTGCAGAATCGGAGGTGATTATCTATTTACTAGTTACAGGGGGAGAATGAAGGGTTTGAGACCCTTCGCAACCAGAAGGATGGAAAAGGCCATAATGAAAGCCATAGAGTTGGGAACAAGCTGGGTTAAGGAAAGTATGAAGAGTTGGGTTACAGGTAACGTCAGAACGTTAAAAGCAGCGGAATTTTAATTTTTTAAGTAACTTAAACCAGCAATCTTTATTCATCTAATCATACGAATGGGTTTTACATTAAATCAACAAATAATAGAGTGTTTAGCGATTTTTACCTCACCACAGGAACGGTGGTAGGTTTTCTCCGGTCTTCTTTTAGATATGCAGGATTTTTGGCTCGAGAGAAGCACCCCACGTGTTGTGCTTCTGGCGGTATCCACACCAACTGGATTGAAGCAACTCTCTGGAATTCTTAGGCTCATAACTAGAATACAAGAGGTATCAAGCATGGAAGAAGAAGAAGAAGACCATATTCAGATCCAGATCTAGATCTGGAAGAGAGAGACGGGAGGCCACTTCTCTGGGAAAAAAAAGGACTTTTTTTTTTTTTGAAGACTTAGGGCTAGGGTTTTTTTGATCTCCTACTTCTTATTTATAGATAAGGATGTTGGGTTATTGGTAACGTCAGAACGTCAAAAGCAGCGGAATTTAAAATTTTTAAAATAACCCAAGCAGAATCTTTATTCATCTAGTCATACGAAAAGGATTTATACATAAATCGAAACATCCATAGGGTGTTTAGCGATTTTAGATCCCACCACGGGAACGGTGGTGATTTTTCTCCGGTCTTCTTTCAGATCTGCAGGATTTGGTTCGGAGAAGCACCCCATGTGTTGTGCCTCTAGCGGTATCCACACCAACTGGATTGAAGCAACTCTCTTGAATCCTCAGGCTCAGAACTAGGATGGAAGAGATACCATGCAAGGAAGAAAGAAGACAGAAATTGCGTGAACCCTGTGCAATTGCACAGGATTCGGCCGAACCTTCTCTGCAAGAGAGGGGGCGGCGGTTTTCAGCTTTGGAGAGAGGGGGGGCACGAAATTTTGTGTCTTCTAGGGCTTAGGTTTTTCACTTATGACTTATGGAAGAGTATGAAGAGATATATATTTATAAGAGAAGAATCCTTCTCTTAATAGATATCTCTTCCATGTATATCAAGACCTTTTTCCTTATCTCATTAGGAAACAAGATATACATGTATATCTCTTAGATTTTCCTTGTCACACAAGAAAACAAACTCTTCCATTATATATCTTGCAAAATCGCCCCTTATCTAGTTTAGGAAAGTAGAATCCCATTCTATCTTTATTTCCTTAACTAACTAGGTCTCCTTTAATTAATTAAACTCTTTAATTAATTAGACACTTTAATTAATTAAACTCTTTTAATTAATTCAGCCCATTTAATTAATTAATCCAATTAATTAATTAATTCTTCTCCATTAATTAATTAGACTACTTCTAATTAATATTTTTCTCCTTTAAGAATTAACACTTTAATTCTCCAGTTTTGATTTAACTCTTTAAATCAAACTTTCCTTATATGATTTGTTGCAGTCCAATTGTATTGTGTGTGACCCTCTAGGTTCACCATCAATTGGCCGCGGGCCCACGACTTTCGTGATTTAATTTGTGAGCTTATGAATTGCTCCGATTAATTGAACACCTTCAATTAACCACTCAAGAATTAATCTCCTTATTAATTCATGAGTACCCACACCTCATGGTCGATGTCTAGCCACAAGCCCATGAGGCCCAACTTCAGGTGAATTGATCTCAGTGAACCTCACCTCTTATAAGTACCATGTACATACGGTCCTTCTATCGACTTAATTTCCCGATCGAGACCTAGGGTGTGTGAATTGATCGGCACCTCTAATTATCTCGATAACTATACTTTCTAATTCCGGATAATGATTTCAGTGTGACTGCTAAATTTGGAAACCCCTTTCCAAATCCGTCACCAACCATGGCCATGGGTTTCTCGAAATCTATTATCTAAGAACGTATAGGAAATTCTCTCAACACACCACGTTGAGTCGGTAGATCCCATATTGATGCTAACCATTCGCGTACACGACTATACGCACCCAACTTAGGCACACAATGATCAGGCTACGTGATCGGCACCTAAATCTAAGTACGCACACCCATGCACCGAATTCGCCCTAGCATCTCAAGTCTAAGGACTAAATCGTACACTATTATAAGTTTGAGAAACATCCCATCGCCGATGTGCGTCATGCGCTTCCACAATGGGTTTCTCTGTTCGGGTCGTTCGATGCGTTCGATCCCCTATCGAACCACCTACTCATATGCACTAGCATCAAATGCCTTGCTCATGAAACGCTACAAATTCACTCCATGTGAATCATGCATACTTATACAAGTCTTTGCGATTCCTTCGATACCCCGTCTCGTTCGGAATCTATGACTTGGAACGTTTTAAGATCACGACCTTAGAAACTGTTTCATGATTGCACTCATACTGAAGTGAATCGTTCCATAGTCTATTGTGATCTAAGGATTTCATCCAATCGCTTAAGTGATTTGCGAGAGATGAAGTTGGCCATTGTTTGATGTACATACTATAAACAAACGAGCGTATTAATTCATTTATACTAGAGAAAGATTACGATAGTCCTAATACAAGCTAAATATATTGGCTTGCAGGGCACTATCCTATCAAAGGAGTCTTGACCTAGATGTGATCTAATCCAATTAGGAAACTTAAAGCCCATTTACTTATGGCCTTTATTTGTTTCCTAATGGACTTAGATCATCTTTTAATTAATTAAACTCCTTTAATTAATTCAACCCATTTAATTAATTAATACAATTAATTAATTAATTAATTCATCTCTTTATTAATTAACTCTTTAATTAATTAATTTTTCTTCTTCAAGAATTAACACTTTAATTCTTCAGTTTTGATTTAACTCTTTAAATCAAACTTTGCTTATTTGATTTGTTGCAGTCCAATTTTATTGTGTGTGACACTCTAGGTTCACCATCAATTGGCCGCGTGCCACGACTTTCGTGATTTAATTTACGAGCCTATAAATTGCTCTGATTGAACACCTTTAATTAACCACTCAAGAATTAATCTTACTATTAATTCATGAGTACCCACATCTCATGGTCGATGTGTGGCCACAAGCCCATGAGGCCCAACTTCAGGTGAATTGATCTCAGTGATCCTCATCTCTTATAAATACCATGTACATACAGTCCCTCTATCGACTAATTTCCCGATCGAGACCTAGGATGTGTGAATTGATCGGCACCTCTAATTATCTCGATAACTATACTTTCTAATTCCGGATAATAATTCCAGTGTGACTGCTAAATTTGGAAACCCCTTTCCAAATCTATCACCAACTGTGGCCACAGGTTTCTCGGAATCTATTATTTAAGAATGTATAGAAAATTCTCTCATCACACTACGTTGAGTCGGTAGATCCCATATTAGTGCTACCCATTCGCGCACACGATCCTACGTACCTAAAGTGGTCGCACAATGATCAGGCTAAGTGATCGGCTCCAAAATCAAAGTATGTAGTCACGTGCACCGAATTCGCTCTAGCATCTCAAGTCAAATGACTAAATCGTACACTATTATAAGTCTTGAGAAACATCCCATTGCCGATATGCGTCATACGCTTCCACAATGGGTATCTCTGTTCGGGTCGTTCGATGCGTTCGATCCCCTATCGAACCACCTACTCATATGCTCTAGCATCAAATGCCTAGCTCATGAAACGCTACAAATTCAATACACGAGAATCATGCATATTTGTACAAGTCTTTGCGATTGCTTCGATACCCCGTCTTGTTTGGAATCTATGACTTGGAACTTGTTTTAAGATCACGACCTTAGAGAGTGTTTCATGATTGCACTCATACTGAAGTGAATCGTCCCATAGTCTATTGTGATCTAAGGATTTCATCCAATCGCTTAAGTAATTCGCGAGAGATGAAGTTTGCCATTGTTTGATTTACATACTATAAACAAACAAACGTATTAATTAATTTATACCAAAGAAAGTTTATGATAGTTATAATACAAGCTAAATCTATTGGCTTGCAGGGCACTATCATTTCATGAAGGTCTCAAGTATTTCGAACAGGATGTGAGGAAAGGGGTATCAGAGCTCGTGGTCAAGGTGAGAAGTATAGAAAGCTCGACAATTGTCAGGAGAAGTGTTAACTCTTTGCTCGAGCGTCAGAATAACGATCTCAAAATCCGATGGAAAATAGCGAGCATAATCCCACTGTAGCTCGACCAGATCTTCTTTAGTATATCTTGAGGGAACAAGTTCAACTGGAGCCGAAACATGAGGTTGAGTCGTCTTTGCCCTTTTAGAGGATTTCTTTGCCAGTTCCTCCTCTGAAGTAATCTCGACTACGAGGCCATCCACTACTTCTTCTGCGCAGTTTGTATTTTCATCAGCAGGGACTCCATCTCCAACTTTTTCATTTTTCGAGGAAGCATGTTCCAAGTTCTCGACTACGTTAGTGATAACACATTCATCTTCAATATGGGGAAGAGAATCGAGATTCAATTGTGAAGTCGACATTTTTCGCAGGAAACAATGAAGTTCGACGAGATCACTATATGCTAAGAATTTCGACCTAAAAATATTACTACTCCGATCCTGAATTATATGCAGTAAAAGTGAAAGTGACCTCGTTGACTTCGAGTATATATATGGGTAGGGAAATGACGTTTTAGCCCTTGATGACGTTTCATTTTCCTGCCTATGCAAATTTCGGAACAGGCCCCAGTACTCATGACAACGCTTCATTCCGTCCTAATTGCGGTAGAAAAGACTCTACAAATATGTACTTTTTTTGCCTCGTTCAGTTTTTATCCCAAAAAAGGGTTTTTCCGAACAAGGTTTTTAATGAGGCATATTCTATGAATCTGTTATGAAAGATTATTAAGAAATTTATTATACTTCCACGAGCTTCAGCTACTCTTGCGCTCGAGAAGTGAGGGAGTACTGATGGGAGCTAAATTATATCTGAGCTAGATCGGACTTTTCGAACGAATTCAGCTGGGGTTGTGTGGTTATTCCGATTTGAGTATTCGTATCTTATCGACCTGACACTTCATGGGCCGCGCAATGACTCCTACTCGTCCTAGGATCCTATTAGGGATAAATGTATTAGGCTATAAATAGGAGATTTTTCATTGTAATTAGGGTTGGAATCTGTATTATTCAACATATAATAAATACATTACTTCTACTCTCCATATTTGAGATTGGCTATCATCGATTATATATTTTTCTTTGAGTTGCACCATCCTGAGCACTTTGGCCAAGCCTTTAAGTTTTGATCGATAATAATTTATTATCACTCTGTTTTATAAATATTGTTGATTTCTTAGTTAATTTACTGTTTTACTCTTTCTTACGAAATTCGGTAAAATCACACAATAGCAAACATTATTCACACCAAAGAGACTGCTAGAAAACAACTGATATTACATGGTAAACAAGTTAAGTTTTCTGAAACAGTCAGAGAAGATCCCCCTTCTGCTGAACGACCCATTGAATCAACAAAGGGATCTGATGCTGTCAGCTAAGTGACAGAAGAGGTTACTGAACCTCAACCACCAATAACTGAGTCTGCAAATCAGACTGAAGAGGTCATAAAGCAAGTTGTTGCCAAGAGGAAAAGAACATGCAAAGCTAAAATGTCCTCTGCCTCTAAAAATAAGAGAGAGGAGGCTGAGCTCGAGAAACAAGAAGAAGCTGACCTCAAAGCTGCTGTTGTGGCTAGTGAATCTGAAGTTGTTAAGACAAAGATGACTGAACCTGAACCAGCATCAAAGAAAGTTGATGATTTAGCCAAGGCCCTTGAGATAAGTACAAAGGATACTTGTTGGTCCCAAGTGGTCAGATGAGGTCTAGGGGGGGCGGGGGGAGGGGTGAATAGACCTCTGTACCTTTAGATTTTTTCTCTAACTTTATATAAACAGAGTAAGCTTACAGTTCGTATGAGACTACTCAGCTAATTTAGCACTTAGCTTATTCATCGTAAGTTAGACCACTCGTTTGATTTTCTTATCTTTTCAGACAACTTCAGAGTTTTAAAACTTGTATGCAGCTGATATGAATGTGTGTTTTTCAAACAAATTTACCTTCAAATGTTTTACCCCAGTTTTTAGAAATTCCTCTTTTAAAAGATTTGCCTTTTAAAACTTTTACTTATCTTATGAAAGTTATGCAATGCAGATGCAATTAAGTAAGGTAAGTAACACATGAATTTTTATAGTGTTTTGGTAGACAGAATCCCCCTTAGTCCACTCTTTTAAATCACGAAGATTTAGGTTCTACTAGAACACTTAGTAACTAGTACAGTATTTGTGCTTTTACAACAAATGATTAAGCAGCAAGCTCACAATAGGACATCACAAAGAAGACCTGTTCTACGAAGTAATATCATTCACTAAGATGTATATCTACTTCTCACAACACTCAGTTCAACAAAATCACTCATATTTTTAGTGTTTGAACTTTTTCTTCAAATTCGCTTCGTCAACATATGACTTGGCTGATGATCTGTTCTGAGTTTGAGACTTAGAAAAATTTGCTCTTTAAAATCCCTCTCAGTTGTTGTGTTGTCTCTAACTCTTGAAAGTAAATCTATTTATACTCGACATTCGAATTATGTCCGTTGAAGTGAGACAAATTTTAGATCTTCCTCGAGTTTTGATCATAACCTTAAATGGCTCCTGCAACTGTTCACTTTACAGTCTGCTGTACGAATCTGTCAGTCGCATTAAATGCACCATGCTGATACGAGGTTATTTGAATTAACTCCTCCAATAATTTATCATAAATACCCTTCTCGAACAACATTTATTACACCAAGTGCATTTATTACCGTTGGAATGACATCTGGTCCCTTTCTACTTAGTTGATCAACTTATGGAAATCATCAAAACCTTCCCTCAACTTCTTAATCTTCATCCAGTAATTTTCCCCTTTTTGATTATGACAAAATTCAGTTAAGTCCCTAACCTAACTCCAGTTAAGTCTTCACACAAAATTTCTAGATAGAAATTAAGTTGGATAAATCTTGTAATCTTTTATTGATGTAGATATTGAATATTACAAATACATCATATTACAAAAATAAAGAAAGATTACAAAGATAAAAGTAGAGTCTTCTTAGTCTTCATTTTCTTCGTCTTCTTCTACTTCTTCTTCTTCTTCTTCTTCATCATCATCATCATCTTCATCTTCTTCACTAGAGAAGTCCAATGCTAATTTCTTGGCTTTTTCTAACTTGATTTTGTCTTCTTTATCAGCAGCCTCAATCTTAGCAGCTAGTTGCTCTCTCTTCTTTGCTTTCCTAAATGGATCAAGTTGTTCTTCGGCAGAGTCCTTAGAAGCAACAATTTCTTTGTCTTCCTTTGTCGCATCTTTGGTCTCTTCTAATGTATCAGCTTCTTCAACATCATCATCAACCTTTACTTCTTTAGCAACTTCATCAACTTTAGCTTCCTCCTTTTCAACAGATAACTCTTCCCCCTTTTTGACATCATCAGCAAGGTTGAGTTTGTCAATTGGTGTAGGTGGAATATTCAAGGCTTTACAAAGCTTTCTGATGAAGTTATGTTTGATCTCAATATGCTAAGTCCTTGAATGAGTTGTAGTATTCTGAGTAAGTGAAATTGCACTTGAATTGTCACAGTAAGGAATTCTACCGATTTTAATATTGTAGTCTTCTAGTTAATGCTTCAAACAAAGTATTTGGGCACAACATGCCCCAGCAGCAATGTATTCAGCTTCAGTAGTAGATATAAAAAGTTAAGTATGTTTCTTACTCATTGATAACGCCGTGAAAACATCGTTCTTACGAAATTCGGTAAAATCACACAATAGCAAACATTATTCACACCAAAGAGACTGCTAGAAAACAACTGATATTACATGGTAAACAAGTTAAGTTTTCAAGATGTAATCTAGTCCTATTTAAAGGACCTATTTCTTTAATAAAATTAAGATGTAGTCTTCAATATTTTGTGTGAGTATTCTCCACCTTCTTTGAAGAATTTTTTTTCATGAACTTATCAAGGAGTAAAATCTTTGTGCGTTCAATTACTTATCAAACGATTCAGTCAACATCGTTTGTGGCGTCCTCATGAACTTATCAAGAAGACTTGTGGCGTTCATTCATCGACTTATCAAACGATTCATCCATCATCATTTGTGGCGTTTTCATTATACCGAGGTTCTTGTTTGTCTATAAACATTGGGTCGAGGTTTCCATCTAATCCTGATTGTAGAACGATCCTTGGAGTCCTAATTTTTCGAGTCTCGTTATTAGTGGCGAGGTTCGTATCACTTTCACCCAATTCATAACTTCTTCTAGGCTATTTAGTGACGGTTTGTTTTAAATCCGTTGACTCTTTTTGCACCATGAGTTTGATGTACTCATGTACTCAGTCATGAAAGAAATCAGAGTCCATTGCTTGTTTGATGGAGTTGGTTTTCAATCAGTTCAACACCTAATTCTCTTCATCAACAAACTCTCTCCAAGCATTGATTTCTTCCTTTGATGTATATAGTTTGTACTCCTTCCACCGGTTGTATCCGATATTTTCAGCGGGGAAAGTACTTCTTTTCTGTAACAATGTGTTGTACCTCTCCAGCTCAGATTCAAACTTGACGAAGACAGCAGGGTCACTTTTAACTATCTCCAGTGCATGTTTGATCTTTCTTCTCTTTTATTTATGATCATAGGACGAGGCATCACAAATGCATCCTTTTTCAATTCTCAAATAGCATCTTCTTTATTTTCCTCGAGGGCCTTAGCTAGATCCTCAGCTTCATTTGCTGCTAGTTCTGCTTCAGTCATCTCTTTTGTAGCAGCTTCGGATATACTAGCCTCAAGAGCAACTTTAAGTTCTGCTTCTTCTTTCTTTTTAAGCTCAACCTCTTTTCTTTTATTCTTTGTGGTGTAGAACACTTTAGCTTTGCCACTTCTTTTTCTCTTGACAGTAGCTGCCTTAGTGACCTCTCCTGTCTGATCAACATACTTTGTTATTGGTTGAGGTTCATACACCTCTTCTGTTTGATCAACAGACTTTGTTATTGGTTGAGGTTCGGACACCTCTTCTGTCATTCGACTGATAGCATCAGATCCCTTTGCTGATTCAACTGGTCTCTCAGAAGAAGGGGGATCTTCTCTCACTACATCAGAAAAAGTAACATGTTGCCCTGCCAACATCAATCGTTTTCTGGCAGTTGTCTTTGTATGAACAAGGGTTGTTGCAGCAGCAGGATTCTTCAGGGCACTTCTGGTCCTTGCAGCAACATTCTCTTTTGGTAGCTCCACTGATCCAGTTCTCTCAGGGGAGTCTTCAATAGGCATATCATCAATCTCCTTAGTTATTTCAGATCAGTGGTGTCATCTGTTCTGGTTTGAACAGTAGAGTTAACTACTGTTTGAACAGCAGGCTGCTTTGAAAGTGGACTCATCAGCCTTGTCATCACCTTTAGTTTTCTTAGCCTTTCCAACAACAGGCTTTTCATCAGCAAATTTTCTCTTCTTCTGCTTTTATTCTGGTGAGGCCTCAACTCTGGCCTCAGTCTTCACATGCTCATATACTTTGAACTCTTTGGCTTTGTGAAATCACTTTTCCAGCTCCTAGTGAGCAGTGTAGAGCCATGAGTAGGTGGCTCAACAAGATGACATGTCCTGACTTCTTAGTAGCAAGAATCATGAACATGTGAACAACCCAAATAATCTTCAATCCGTAGTAGACTTCAACCATAGTATGAAGTCTTCTCTTGAGCAAGCCATCCAGTGCAGTCGTAGTACACTCTAGAATTTCGGCAATTACGTCTGCCATCCTTTGAAATTCATCAATCAGCTGAGTCTTCTTAGACGACCTAGTGAGCTTTTCTCCCTTCTTGGTCGCGATTTTCCAAAATTCCTCTTCTTTAGGTCTCCCCAAAGTAGTCACGTCTCCTCCTTCACTTGCCAGTCCATAAATTTCACTCAGAACGGCAGGAGATATGCAAATTTTCTTTCCAGCTACAGTTGATGTCATTGTGAACTTTTCCATGTCCAGCTTGACATTCTTGTAATACTCGGCAACATTTTCAGTAAAAACCATGGTCTCATGTGCTCCCATGATATTTACAAGAGTAGCAGATTTGAATTTTTCCATCAGCTCTTTCATCAGCTTTGTACCAGTAGCGTGGTACATATCATAATTCACGAACGTTCCTTGTGGACCGGTCATTGATTCTGTTTAAGATTTGAAAAGATCTCACAAAAAATAGTAGAGAATTAGTAGTTCTTGCAAGTGTGAAAAAATATTTGAGGTGCGTAAGTGCAGTCATCTGATTAGATCTGGATTTATAGAGTTACGGGATCATCGGTTACTTTGATATCCGCTAACTGTCAGATCATTACGCGTACGTTTTGATCGTGTGTGCTACATTTACAGAATTCAAATATTAATTAATTATGTCAGACTAGGCGGGAAACTGAAACGTCCCTAGTACATTACTTATAAAAGCGTGTTTGTAAATATAGCAGTTTTAGACCAACAGTCTTATAAATAAATGATGAGTCAATTATACTTATCTGACAGATGACGTATCTGAAAATAGATTATCACTAGAGAAAGCCAATAGCTAATAATCTTCCTTTGTTGTTTGTCAATCCAGCAAGATAATATTCACATATTCAAAAAGAAATCTTCTAATAATACAACTTCAACTAACTGTCACTAAAGATTTCATCTTTAATCAGGAGTACCGCTCGTCTTACACGTACCCCCTGAGTTCAAGAATCTATCAGTCAACTAGTCTGTTGAGAGTTAGTCTTGAAGTTTACTTAGCTGTTGAAAGTTAGTAAGCTGATGAACCACATACTTCTGATAGGTTCCCCCTCAACTTATGAATCCAAATTTAACAAGCCCAATTCTACCCTTACAGTAGAAAATCTTACATCACTCAATGGTTTGGTGAAAATGTCAGCTATCTGATTGTCACTATGAACATACTCGATTATGACATTCCATTTTTCAACATGGTCTCTTATGAAGTTATGTTTGATCTCAATATGCTAAGTCCGTGAATGACTTGTAGTATTCTGAGTAAGTGAAATTGCACTTGAATTGTCACAGTAAGGAATTCTACCGATTTTAATATTGTAGTCTTCTAGTTAATGCTTCAAACAAAGTATTTGGGCACAACATTCCCCAGCAGCAATGTATTCAGCTTCAGTAGTAGATATAAAAAGTTAAGTATGTTTCTTACTCATTGATAACGCCGTGAAAACATCGTTCTTACGAAATTCGGTAAAATCACACAATAGCAAACATTATTCACACCAAAGAGACTGCTAGAAAACAACTGATATTACATGGTAAACAAGTTAAGTTTTCTGAAACAGTCAGAGAAGATCCCCCTTCTGCTGAACGACCCATTGAATCAACAAAGGGATCTGATGTTGTCAGCTAAGTGACAGAAGAGGTTACTGAACCTCAACCACCAATAACTGAGTCTGCAAATCAGACTGAAGACGTCATAAAGCAAGTTGTTGCCAAGAGGAAAAGAACATGCAAAGCTAAAATGTCCTCTGCTTCTAAAAATAAGAGAGAGGAGGCTGAGCTCGAGAAACAAGAAGAAGCTGACCTCAAAGCTGCTCTCGTGGCTAGTGAATCTGAAGTTGTTAAGACAAAGATGACTGAACCTGAACCAGCATCAAAGAAAGTTGATGATTTAGCCAAGGCCCTTGAGATAAGTACAAAGGATGCTTGTTGGTCCCAAGTGGTCAGATGAGGTCTAGGGGGGGCGGGGGGAGGGGTGAATAGACCTCTGTACCTTTAGATTTTTTCTCTAACTTTGTATAAACAGAGTAAGCTTATAGTTCGTATGAGACTACTCAGCTAATTTAGCACTTAGCTTATTCATCGTAAGTTAGACCACTCGTTTGATTTGCTTATCTTTTCAGACAACTTCAGAGTTTTAAAACTTGTATGCAGCTGATATGAATGTGTGTTTTTCAAACAAATTTACCTTCAAATGTTTTACCCCAGTTTTTAGAAATTCCTCTTTTAAAAGATTTGCCTTTTAAAACTTTTACTTATCTTATGAAAGTTATGCAATGCAGATGCAATTAAGTAAGGTAAGTAACACATGAATTTTTATAGTGGTTTGGTAGACAGAATCCCCCTTAGTCCACTCTTTTAAATCACGAAGATTTAGGTTCTACTAGAACACTTAGTAACTAGTACAATACTTGTGCTTTTACAACAAATGATTAAGCAGCAAGCTCACAATAGGACATCACAAAGAAGACCTGTTCTACGAAGTAATATCATTCACTAAGATGGATATCTACTTCTCACAACACTCAGTTCAACAAAATCACTCATATTTTTAGTGTTTGAACTTTTTCTTCAAATTCGCTTCGTCAACATATGACTTGGCTGATGATCTGTTCTGAGTTTGAGACTTAGAAAAATTTGCTCTTTAAAATCCCTCTCAGTTGTTGTGTTGTCTCTAACTCTTGAAAGTAAATCTATTTATACTCGACATTCGAATTATGTCCGTTGAAGTGAGACAAATTTTAGATCTTCCTCGAGTTTTGATCATAACCTTAAATGGCTCCTGCAACTGTTCACTTTACAGTCTGCTGTACGAATCTGTCAGTCGCATTAAATGCACCATGCTGATACGAGGTTATTTGAATTAACTCCTCCAATAATTTATCATAAATACCCTTCTCGAACAACATTTATTACACCAAGTGCATTTATTACCGTTGGAATGACATCTGATCCCTTTCTACTTAGTTGATCAACTTATGGAAATCATCAAAACCTTCCCTCAACTTCTTAATCTTCATCCAGTAATTTCCCCCTTTTTGATTATGACAAAATTCAGTTAAGTCCCTAACCTAACTCCAGTTAAGTCTTCACACAAAATTTCTAGATAGAAATTAAGTTGGATAAATCTTGTAATCTTTTATTGATGTAGATATTGAATATTACAAATACATCATATTACAAAAATAAAGAAAGATTACAAAGATAAAAGTAGAGTCTTCTTAGTCTTCATTTTCTTCGTCTTCTTCTACTTCTTCTTCTTGTTCTTCTTTTTCTTCTTCTTCATCATCATCATCTTCTTCATCTTCTTCACTAGAGAAGTCCAATGCTAATTTCTTGGCTTTTTCTAACTTGATTTTGTCTTCTTTATCAGCAGCCTCAATCTTAGCAGCTAGTTCCTCTCTCTTCTTTGCTTTCCTAAATGGATCAAGTTGTTCTTCGGCAGAGTCCTTAGAAGCAACAATTTCTTTGTCTTCCTTTGTCGCATCTTTGGTCTCTTCTAATGTATCAGCTTCTTCAACATCATCATCAACCTTTACTTCTTTAGCAACCTCATCAACTTTAGCTTCCTCCTTTTCAACCGATAACTCTTCCCCCTTTTTGACATCATCAGCAAGGTTGATTTTGTCAATTGGTGTAGGTGGAATATTCAAGGCTTTACAAAGCTTTCTGATGTTTGATCCATTGAAGTTAGCATCTTATCATGTTGAAGACTGGAAGCAGTGAGTTGTTCTCCTTGTTTCACAGGAAACCCATGTTTTAATGAAGTACTTTGACTTCTTCAACTAACCGTGTCATTCCTTCTAAGGATTGATTCATTCCTTCATTATTTCTTCATACATGGCTAGTGACTTGTGTTGCTCTGCTTCCAAAGATTCAACAACAACATTAGATATCTCTCCCAACCACTATGATTTTTATCAGTGAACTAATCAACAACAGACTTTACTGAATTGACTTCTTCTTTGATATTATTCAACTCTACTCTTGTCAGCAGTCTTGTGTTGTCAGCTAGGTCAGCAGCTCTTTCAGTGCTTGCAACAAGTCTTGAGGCAATCTCCTCATATTTATGCAAATAAGACTTGTTTCTTTCCTCCAGTTCCTTCATCTCATTCAATGTACTTTTATTGGCCTGATGGGTTTCTTGAACCTTTCTGATTGAATCTTCCTTGAACTTCTACATCAGTTCCCAATCAGCAGACTGAACGTTTGCTTGTTCACTTGGAGAAGAAACAACGCTGGACTAAGCTTCCTCAGGAGTAGCTTCAAATTTCCATTCAATAGGTAACTTCTCCTGGATTTTCGGCAACTCATCCAATGGAACAGAGGCATCAGTGAGAATGATCTTCTAAGATGAGTCATTTTCAAGTTTCTGTAGATCAGCTTTTTCATCTGTAATATGCACAAAATCAGTACCATCAGTAGACACAACAGTTTTACAGTAAGTAAACAACATAGGAACAAAAGGTGAAGTCGTCTGTTGTAGGTAAATCTGATTCTTGATTTTTTCTGATCTCCAAACCAAAAGTAATATGTTGTAAGCTTGGTAGTGGCGTCAGATTACTGGAGCTTCCCTGTCCATATCTTGACATCTCCACCTATTTATCCAAGGTTACACATATAGCCAACTTCACAGCTCTTTCTGATGTGACCATAAAGAGCTCGTAAAAGGAAGTAATATATGTGAAAGACATGGAGGAAAAGTCATGACATTGATTGAATAATTAATTGAAGACAAGTTGTTGGGTCAAGAAGGTTTACTTGCTCATCAAGATTGAAGAAGATATAGCCCAATAATTAATTGACATGTTTTATTTAGTTTCCTTTTAGATTTAGGATTTAGTTTCCTTGTTTTGTTAGGAGTTAGTTTATTCTTTACTAGGATTTTGTTTCCTTTTGGTATTAGGTTAGTTTACTATTTTATTGTTTCCTAGTTCTTTTCAAGATGTAATCTAGTCCTATTTAAAGGACCTATTTCTTTAATAAAATTAAGATGTAGTCTTCAATATTTTGTGTGAGTATTCTCCACCTTCTGATTGTGCTTATCTTCGTTCGAGTTCAATAAGGAAAGTAGAGCATAACAATATATGGATCAAGTACGTGAAAACTGTATATTAATATTGGTGTTCGAATATAAATTACAAAGCAGGTCTACCCGAGCATTACGGGATGCCGCACTACTAAAACGACCAATACAAAGAGAATACAAGCTAGCTTCTAGTTCGAACAGTAGGTCCGAGCAGGGGGTATTCCTTGGAAGTTGTGCCGTCCCTGATGTCATAAATGCACCGCGTATTTATAGGAACAGTAATGAGCTACCTGGACCGTCCATAGGAGAAAACCTCTCGGCCAGCTGTACTAAGCTGTAGGTCGGCCCCACAGTAATTCCGAGGAGACGAGTAGATCGGGAAGAAGGTCGGAGTACTTGATCTAGAGCCATCAGTCTGGCTTGATCGGAAAACCATGTTCTTCAGGTCGGAGAATACCATTCTGATCAGGATCGAGGCTGACCTCGAGGAGAAGGTATTTCCTAAAGTGGCGTATGCGAAATACCCCTCATCAATACTCCCCCACTTCTCGAGCGTAAGTGAAGCTGAAGCTCGGAGAAGTAAACACTGCATCACGGCAAAAGATTTTGATTTCTTGATGTTTCGGACATGCCTCGTTAAAAACCTAGTCCGGAAAAACCCAGTGGGACAAAATCCGAACTAGGGAAAAAGAGTGCACATCTTCCTTGGAGGGGCCTCGAAATACCGAATCGCCCCAAAAATAGAAGGGTGAAGTTTGACCTGAGAGATTCACCTCGATGATTCACCAGGAGCTGCAATATTTAAAGTTCGGAGAAATAGATAGGAGAGAATAGGCCTTGGACAGTCTTGAGTTGGATATGCCTCGTTAAAAACCTTGCTCGGAAAAACCCTGTGGGATAAAAACCGAGCGAAGGGGAAGAAGAGTGCATATTTCATCCTGCTGACTCGAACATACTCACTTATGAAGCTTGGAGGACCATAATTGCTATTAACAAAAGATAATCTTCACTTTTACTGAGTGGGAGCTTAACCGTCGCGGTTACTCGGGGTTGAATTTGCAATTTACCCTTTTAACCTTTATATATACGTTTACTTGGAAAAAAGAGTGCATCTTTACAATTCACAGCGGATCGGAGCATTTAGATCGATAAACAGTATTTCTTCCTTATTTAGAGCATTCCAATAAATATCTTCTAATCATGTCTACTTCCCAGAATCCCGACGTCCAAACCAATATTCCTTCTGGATCGGATTCCGATCTGGGATCCACAGGCGAACTTATCAATGACTTCAAAACCACTGAAAATTCTTCCGAAGAGACGAATAGAATCGTTAATCAAATAGAGCATGCCATGGGGTCGAACGCTGGAGAGGGTACATCAGGTCGACAGGATTCTGAGCACGATGGTGATGCGGAGCAAAATGCCGAAGCCGATAGCGAGGAGGGTGGAGATGGAGAAAAAGCTGATTCCGACCATGAGAATAGCTTGACTGTACCGTTTGACAAGCATGAGATTATGAGATATGAGATCGGAGGCGGGTGCAGTGTGAGAATTCTCGACCTAGCCGGTGTCGCGAAAAAGTCCAAAGCCACAGGTCGGGCTCAGAAGACCGAGAAACGGGTCGACGACATCCCAAGTGCGTATGATCCAAAAGAGCATGAGGCAAACCTTCAAGCTACGATTGGTAAATTCCTTCCCGAGGGTTACTCGCTAATCATTCCGACCCCCTCTCAACGAGTGAATAAGCCCCCAGCAGGGTGTCAAGGTTTCTACGCTAAGCAGTTTGACTATGGGTTGCGCATTCCCTTTGCCCCCTTACTCGGGCAGGTTTTAGATGCATTCAGCCTGGCTCCCGCACAGATCCTTCCCAACTCGATTGGGTACTTGATAGCTTTTAGCGTTTTGATGAAGGCCAAGAACCAAGCCGCTAATTTCCGACGCTTCTGGCAATTCTTCAAGATCAGTACCTCCTCCGCCTCGAACGCTGGGTTTGTGTATTTTTCCCAACGTTCGAATCATTCGGTCTTATCGACCATAACTTCTAGCAATTCTCTCGACTGGAAAAAACAATTCTTTTTTATTAAGGGACCTGAAGTACCGGCCTCTGAGGGAAGCTCGGAGATGGTTCCTTACAAATGGCCAGGTGAGCAAGAATGGGTGTACGGAAAACGAGAATTGTTAGGCCAGCTTGGGAAGGTTATCCCAGACGATCTGGTTAAAGAAATGCGTTCTGATTTGTATCAGTCGGCTTTCCTTATTTTGGAGCCTGTTCTTCGAAAAGCTGGACTCAGCCGAGCTACCTATCGATTAGCAGATGCTGAAGACCCTCGAACGTTGCGTAAGTATAATAGCCTTTCTTGAGTGACCTTAATAGTAAGCTGTTCAACGAATTTCATTAACATTTTACTTTTACTTCGTCAGGTGCAATGGTGGAACAATACCGAGCTTCCATAGTCGGTAAAACGGTGGCATCTACCTCGAGGAAGACGCCCGGTCAGCCGAGAAGACAAACCAGACTGGAGCCTCGAACTGTCGTCCCTCCTCGGGGAAACTTGACTCAGACTGACCAGATCGGAAAAGAAGGGGAGCCCGAGAATGCTGAGCCGATCCGAATGGTACCACCTTCTCACCAAGCTGGTCCTTCTTCTTCTTCTGGCTTAGGATACAGCATGTTTACCATGAAAGAAGCTCCGAGGGACAGAGATCTATAATCGGAGAGCTCGGGAAGATCTCGAGGGACCCCCCGAGGCCAAAAGGAGGACCGGATTGTGGGGTCGACACCGAACGCCCCTTTCTTCCCGTCCTGGTCGAAGTAGGCCAGACATGGTGGATTTCATCGAAGACCAACTTAGAGGTTCCCGAGCAGCAGGTTATCCTGAAAGGGGATCAATTCGAAGTGATCGCACCCCGAACGGCGAGAACGAACATGACAAGGCGATCAAGATTTTCATGGCGGGGAGATTTGCCGAGGACCAGGAGGAGCTTCTTGGCCATTGCGACCTCGACGTACTGGGCCAATTCTCCAAAGCATATCACACGGTAAATCCCTTTACATTTGTTGTAACTGTTTTAAGTCTTGGAATAGAGTACTAACCAGCCTGTTCTTGCAGATCGTGGACTGCTTTCTCACAGAGGTGAATCGTGTGTCGATGTTAGAAGAGGAGTCCGATCGAGTCCATATCGCTTATAGGGACTTACTCAAGGAGGAATCCCCACTGCGCAATCAATTTTCCTCCGTCCAAGCAGAATTGGAGTCGATGAAAGCCAAATATACCCCTGCCGTCGAGGAAGACTTGGTGAAGGTCGTGGAAGAGAAGAGCTTGCTCGAGGAGAAAGTTAAGAAACTTGAAGAGGAGCTCGTGCAGACTAAGGCTGATTCCGAGTTATCTTATCAGCGGGGCAAAGAAGACTCTCGCCTAAGCTCGATAAGAGAATTTTTGGAGTCACCCGCGTTGGATGCCATAGCTCGAAGGAGGGTCGGCGAAATTCTTCAAACTACCTTTTTCAAAGGGGTTCAACAGTTGGCCGCAGCAAAGGTTATTCCCGACAAAATGACGGAGTATATAAAGCACATGGATATCATGAAAAATTCTCGCGGGGAAGACTATCGAACCGCGTCCTCGAGCTCGGCTGACTGGGAAAGACACGAGTTCGCTCCGTTTGTGGAAGAGTTCGGAGTTCCAATGCCCAATCCTGACTTGATGGACTTGGATACATCCAGCGCGAGCTCGAGTTCAGATGGCACGAGTTCAGATGGCACGAGTTCAGATGACTGTTCCGGAGAGGAAGATCGAGATTCTTCTGATGATGGGGATGATCGAGAAGCTTCTGGAGATAACGACGTCGACGTCGAGGGTGACTCCGAGGGTGAGGGTAAAGAGGAGCAGTCAAACCCTTAGATTTCTTGTAATAGATTGTAGGATCCTTTATTATATGCATTGTAATTATTTCGATCATCTATAAAATATGCTTTTCCTGTTAAGTTCTCTGAGTCCTCTCATCAGTAATTTACTATATTGCTCAACTAGACAAAAGTCTTTGTGAGCCATAAGGTTCATAAAAAGAACGTCGATATCGAGCATTTTCGTGCATGTGAATCACTTAGTAGGCACGGTATCAAAACGATCGACCTTTTTAAATGGGCACGGAAATCTTGAAATTCGCGACTGTTGGGCTCCCAAAAAGGCGACGTTCCTTTCTCTTATAAATAGAAGGCAGTTTAAGATTTGTATCACTGAAATTATAATTCACTCTTCGTCGGAGCTAATCGATCGATACAATAAACCGAACTCTCTTCTCCATTAGAAATATACAGATCATGGAAGGCCTGGTGAACTCCAAACTTGATCCCAAACTATTGTTGAAGGTCAAAAAGGAGAAAGGTCCAAAGTCCAAAATTAGAGAATCTAAATCCTCCTCGGACGCAGGAAAATCCTCTAAGAGCGACCGCGGGAAACGCAAGATCGATTCTCCTTCGAATGTGGTCAACGAACAAACTGAAGCCCCTAAAGGTAATCTTGGCAAAGCTGAGACCAAGCCTTTTCCCAACCCGTCACCCGCTCGGATCGAGGACAAAGCAGTTATACCAATTTCCGGTTCTCCTCCTATATCTAAGGACAGCTCGGTGGTGAACAAGCAAAGCTCTGAGTTTGCTTCGATAAAAAATCCGGTCGTTGACGATCTGACTCCAACCTCAATTCTGATTCAGATGACGGGGGCGAACCAGACAATGTGGTCGAGCCTCCCAATAAGAAGGTCAAAATAAATGACCTTTCCGTCGATCAGAGGAAGATTCCCTCATCGGGTGGGAACCCAGAGCCTCAAAACTCTGTTTCCAACGTTGCTCGGACGCTTAGTGCCTTTTTTGAAGAGGTGAAAAGTAAGGCCATGGCAGAACCAGAAGGGAAAAATGCGAATGAAACGGCGCGATCGAGCACAGATCTGCTTTTTCAAGTAAGTGTCCTCTCTCTCCCCCCCCTTTTATTTTTTTTTTTTTTTTAAAAAAATAACTTTTTTGTCCATTTAAGGTCGGACAACAGTTATTTACCCTCGGGCTGCAAGTCGAGCAAGAAGCCGAACAGCGTGCGAAGGTTATCCTCGAGCTGGAGGAAAAGAAGGTTGCATTATCAAGGTCTCTTGAAGAAGCCAGAGCCATCGAGCTGAAATTGGCCTCCGAGACGGAGAAAGCTGTTAAGGAGAAAGAGAGCCAGGTTCACGAGGAGTTGAGCAAGGAGTTGGACAGGCTGAAGTCACTCGTCGAGCAGGAGAAGAAAAGCGCCGAGCAGCGGGAGAAAGATGCCTATCGAAAAGGTTATGAGGCCGGGTATGAGGCCCGCAATGTTGAAGTCCGCAAGCTTCTGTTCGAGAAAAGCGTCTAGAGATTTCTTCTTTTGCTCAGCTGAATGTTGTACTTTTATATTTCTTCTTCTTGTATTCGTTTCCCCGTCGGAATAATAAACTTTTTTCTTCCTTCTAATCAATAGTATTTCGTGTTGTTGGAACAATTTATACTCGAGTTAAGAGTGAATAATTGAGTTGCATTCTTACTGGTGGAACAATTTATACTCGAGTTAAGAGTGATCGATATTCCGAGCACAAAGTAAGAAGGAAAGTTTCTACACTGCATATTTGACCAAGTCATAATATTCCCCTTTTTTTAGCTAAGTTTCAAAGAAAGTCCGTCCAAACAGCACCTTAGTCTCGGGAAGTGGAACGGTCACCCGTGATAAATGCCGTAATCTGAGCCGTTGGTTTCGCTGAATACAGACCGTCGATCAACTCTTCCCTTTAGTAAAAATATGGCATTCACTCAGTTGAAAATCTTTACCTTCCGCTGTCAAAAATGTTTCATCCGAGGACGAAGCTCGGATCCCTCCTTCCCGTTCAAGCCTTTGAAATTTGGCTTCGGACTTACTTTCGACCTCATCATAAAAATACAGTTTCCTTCGGTATGGGTGGAATCGGAAAAGAGGGGATCCTCGGATATTGGGGGGTCTCCGATCCCTGAAAACGGGATCTCCCCTTGAAATACCAACAAGTGACTGACCCTTGCTTGGGTATTTTGGGCAGGGTTAGCATTTCAGATTTCGAGGGGTTTCCCCGAGGGTGGAAAGCTGGTCAGATAATCAAAAGGAAGTTCATCCTCAAATCACCAATTTCTTCCTTTCTTCTTTGAAGATCGGTAATTTTAGGTTGAGCTTCCCGATTATGGAATGATGACTGGCTGGCTTAGGTTGAGCTTTCAGATCTTACAATGAGAAATTTCAACCTTAGACACCAACTCGGGGAATTGATCGGGCTCGTCTGGTAGCAAGAATACTGGGGACTGTATGGAGATCCGAAAAAATAATCTGCGATCCATATTGTCTAATTTCAAAACCAGATATCATAAGACGATATACATATACAGCTCGATCACTTTGTCACAAATTGTGGTGCAGTCATCGGATGCTCGGCGATATTCCTGGTCGACAACACTGAAAGATGCTCGAAGACTCGAAGACCATAGAATAGGGTACTGTAGTTGTATTAGGACTTCATTTGTACACTCAACAACTTTGTAATCTGTTCGATGAATGCCAATAAAGTTGTAACATTTTCCTTTCATTGATCTTTTGTATCTTGCTTGAACATAATGATAAGAGCCTTCCGTTTCGAATCAAATAATTGCGACTATTCTTTCCTTCGTCTTAACATTAGTATTCTGTTCGTAAAAACCAACTCGACAACGAATTAATGATCCGACGAAACTTAAACATTTGGATGATAAGGTTGAACTTGTATCTGGAACATTTATTGATCGATGAACTGTCCTCGAAAAGATTATCCGATAATCGTCCAAATGAATAATGTCTGAAAACTAAGAAGTTCCCCTGAAGAATAATTGAACTTTGGAAATAATGATCCCAACTTTAGTAATTTCCCGGATAATCAGAAACTCTTGAAAACTGTTCAGGCTTCGAGCAGAACTGCATCATCATAACATTTTGAGCATCAGTTGGGGTTGGATAGTCACGTTGAATTTTTATCGAGGGAGGGTCATAGCAAAGGCTTTCACCCTCGGCCGATTTTGATTTTTTGAACGTGTTTTATCGAGGGAGGGTCATAGCAAAAGCTTTCGCCCTCGGCCAATTTTGATTTCTGAACGTGTTTTATCGAGGGTGGGTCATAGCAAAAGCTTTCACCCTCGGCCGATTTTGATTTCTGAACGTGTTTTATCGAGGGAGGGTCATAGCAAAAGCTTTCACCCTCGGCCGATTTAGATTTCTGAACGTGTTTTATCGAGGGAGGGTCATAGCAAAAGCTTTCACCCTCGGCCGATTTTGATTTTTGAACATGTCTTATCGAGGGAGGGTCATAGCAAAAGCTTTCACCCTCGGCCGATTTTGATTTCTGAACGTGTTTTATCGAGGGAGGGTCATAGCAAAAGCTTTCACCCTCGGCCGATTTTGATTTTTGAACATGTCTTATCGAGGGAGGGTCATAGCAAAAGCTTTCACCCTCGGCCGATTTCCTTTTTGAATAATAATTTTATATCGAGGGAGGGTCATAGCGACAGCTTTCACCCTCGGCCGATAAAATTAGTTTTTCTTTGTCATGGTACTCGGAATACAGTTTGAACTCAAAAATAGAGGATTTCATTGATCTTCCATACAAGTTTTTAGGGAAAGTAAAATTTGAGAAAACTGGAAATTACAGTAAAAGTTAAAAATAAGTGCAACTATTGTCCATAATATTTTCTCAGATTAACTGCATTCCAAGTTCTTGGCAAAACTTCGCCGTTGAGGTGAGCAATTTTATAGGACCCCTTCTTCCCGACCTCCTGCACGACATAAGGGCCGTCCCAGTTTGGCTGAAGCTTTCCGACGTGCTTAGATACTTCCACCTTTTTTAGAACCAATTCCCCGACCTTGAATGTCCTTATCCTGACTTTTTTATCATAAGCTTTTTCCATGCTGGACTTGGTGGCTTGTATCCTTATGCACGCTCGGTCGCGTTTACCATCTGCTTGATCGACATCCAACTGCCTCAGCAATTGATTCCGATCAGGATCATAAGATTCGACCCTTGGTGAAGGTACTAATGTCTCCACCGGTATAACAGCCTCCGACCCGTAAACCAATGAGAAAGGAGTTTCTCCAGTAGCAGACTTTACTGTAGTCCTGTTCGCCCAAATTACTCCTGGAAGCTCGTCTAACCAATGGCCTTTTGCTTCGGCTAAACGTTTTTCAAGTGATTGAACAATTTCCCTGTTGGTGACCTCGGTTTGTCCGTTCGCCTGGGGATGTCCGACCGACGTGAAATTCTGCTGGATCCCAAACCTTTCGCACCACTCCAAAATTTGCTTTCCCGCGAATGGAGTTCCATTGTCGGAGATGAGGATCCTCGGTATACCAAACCTGCAAACAATATTCTTCCAGAGAAAATTTATCACCTGAAATTGAGTAATTTTTGTTAGCGCAATGCATTCGATCCATTTACTAAAGTATTCCACAGCGACCAGGATATAGTTTTTTCTCGATCTAGCAGTTGGGAAAGGTCCCACAATATCAATTCCCCACTTGTCGAAGGGCCAGCAGATCGGAATCGAATGCATCTGCTCGGCGGGCTGATGAATTAGATTTGAATAGATTTGGCAATGATGGCATTTCTTGACATAGTCGATGGAATCCGAAATCATAGTAGGCCAATAATATCCAGTCCTCGAGCACTTCAAGGCTAAGGCTCGAGCACCGCAATGATTTCCCGATTCACCTTCGTGAACCTCCTTTAAAATGAGATCGAACTGACTCTCGGGAATGCATTTCAACAAAAAGCCTGAGCTTGATCTTTTATAAAGCCTATCTTCGTTCAAAACGTACATTGGAGCCCGATATTTAATCCTTCGAGCTTGATTTGTATCTTCCGGTAAAGCACCATCTCATAGATAAGCCTTCAAAGGCTCCATCCAAGAAGATTCTCGAACGTCTATCTCCATTATCTCCGAGTTTGGGGTTACGTCGGAATCTATAGCCGGGGAGTTGGACATTAGCCAAGTTATTACTCTTTCCTTCCGTCCGTCAATCGACCCCGTAAATTTCGAAAGCAAATCCGCCCAACAGTTCTCTTCTCGAGGGATAGCTTGTATATCAAACATCTCGAACTTTGTCGCCAGACCCTTCACTCTTTTCAAATATTTCACCATGTTAAACTCTTTTGCTTCATAAACCCCTTTTATTTGTCTATGGACGAGCTCGGAGTCAGTTAGCACTGTCAGTGACTTTATATTTGCTTTAACTGCCATTTCTAAACCCACGATCAAAGCCTCATACTCTGCCTCATTGTTCGTGACTACGAAGTCCAGGGTGATTGCATAACTGAGATCCTCCCCCTCGGGACCCTGAAAGTGAATTCCGGCCATATTGTCTAATTTCAAAACCAGATATCATAAGACGATATACATATACAGCTCGATCACTTTGTCACAAATTGTGGTGCAGTCATCGGATGCTCGGCGATATTCCTGGTCGACAACACTGAAAGATGCTCGAAGACTCGAAGACCATAGAATAGGGTACTGTAGTTGTATTAGGACTTCATTTGTACACTCAACAACTTTGTAATCTGTTCGATGAATGCCAATAAAGTTGTAACATTTGCCTTTCATTGATCTTTTGTATCTTGCTTGAACATAATGATAAGAGCCTTCCGTTTCGAATCAAATAATTGCGACTATTCTTTCCTTCGTCTTAACATTAGTATTCTGTTCGTAAAAACCAACTCGACAACGAATTAATGATCCGACGAAACTTAAACATTTGGATGATAAGGTTGAACTTGTATCTGGAACATTTATTGATCGATGAACTGTCCTCGGAAAGATTATCCGATAATCGTCCAAATGAGTAATGTCTGAAAACTAAGAAGTTCCCCTGAAGAATAATTGAACTTTGGAAATAATGATCCCAACTTTAGTAATTTCCCGGATAATTAGAAACTCTTGAAAACTGTTCAGGCTTCGAGCAGAACTGCATCATCATAACATTTTGAGCATCAGTTGGGGTTGGATAGTCACGTTGAATTTTTATCGAGGGAGGGTCATAGCAAAGGCTTTCACCCTCGGCCGATTTTGATTTTTTGAACTTGTTTTATCGAGGGAGGGTCATAGCAAAAGCTTTCGCCCTCGGCCGATTTTGATTTCTGAACGTGTTTTATCGAGGGAGGGTCATAGCAAAAGCTTTCACCCTCGGCCGATTTTGATTTCTGAACGTGTTTTATCGAGGGAGGGTCATAGCAAAAGCTTTCACCCTCGGCCGATTTTGATTTCTGAACGTGTTTTATCGAGGGAGGGTCATAGCAAAAGCTTTCACCCTCGGCCGATTTTGATTTTTGAACATGTCCTATCGAGGGAGGGTCATAGCAAAAGCTTTCACCCTCGGCCGATTTTGATTTCTGAACGTGTTTTATCGAGGGAGGGTCATAGCAAAAGCTTTCACCCTCGGTCGATTTTGATTTTTGAACATGTCTTATCGAGGGAGGGCGCCAATTGATTATGCTTATCTTCGTTCGAGTTCAATAAGGAAAGTAGAGCATAACAATATATGGATCAAGTACGTGAAAACTGTATATTAATATTGGTGTTCGAATATAAATTACAAAGCAGGTCTACCCGAGCATTACGGGATGCCGCACTACTAAAACGACCAATACAAAGAGAATACAAGCTAGCTTCTAGTTCTTTTCAAGATGTAATCTAGTCCTATTTAAAGGACCTATTTCTTTAATAAAATTAAGATGTAGTCTTCAATATTTTGTGTGAGTATTCTCCACCTTCTTTGAAGAATTTTTTTTCATGAACTTATCAAGGAGTAAAATCTTTGTGCGTTCAATTACTTATCAAACGATTCAGTCAACATCGTTTGTGGCGTCCTCATGAACTTATCAAGAAGACTTGTGGCGTTCATTCATCGACTTATCAAACGATTCATCCATCATCATTTGTGGCGTTTTCATTATACCGAGGTTCTTGTTTGTCTATAAACAGTGGGTCGAGGTTTCCATCTAATCCTGATTGTAGAACAATCCTTGGAGTCCTAATTTTTCGAGTCTCGTTATTCGTGGCGAGGTTCGTATCACTTTCACCCAATTCATAACTTCTTCTAGGCTATTTAGTGACGGTTTGTTTTAAATCCGTTGACTCTTTTTGCACCATGAGTTTGATGTACTCATGTACTCAGTCATGAAAGAAATCAGAGTCCATTGCTTGTTTGATGGAGTTGGTTTTCAATCAGTTCAACACCTAATTCTCTTCATCAACAAACTCTCTCCAAGCATTGATTTCTTCCTTTGATGTATATAGTCTGTACTCCTTCCACCGGTTGTATCTGATATTTTCAGCGGGGAAAGTACTTCTTCTCTGTAACAATGTGTTGTACCTCTCCAGCTCAGATTCAAACTTGACGAAGACAGCAGGGTCACTTTTAACTATCTCCAGTGCATGTTTGATCTTTCTTCTCTTTTCTTTATGATCATAGGACGAGGCATCACAAATGCATCCTTTTTCAATTCTCAAATAACAATTCCACTACTTCTCCTCGGGCTGTGAGCATCTTCTTTATTTTCCTCGAGGGCCTTAGCTAGATCCTCAGCTTCATTTGCTGCTAGTTCTGCTTCAGTCATCTCTTTTGTAGCAGCTTCGGATATACTAGCCTCAAGAGCAACTTTAAGTTCTGCTTCTTCTTTCTTTTTAAGCTCAACCTCTTTTCTTTTATTCTTTGTGGTGTAGAACACTTTAGCTTTGCCACTTCTTTTTCTCTTGACAGTAGCTGCCTTAGTGACCTCTCCTGTCTGATCAACATACTTTGTTATTGGTTGAGGTTCATACACCTCTTCTGTTTGATCAACAGACTTTGTTATTGGTTGAGGTTCGGACACCTCTCCTGTCATTCGACTGATAGCATCAGATCCCTTTGCTGATTCAACTGGTCTCTCAGAAGAAGGGGGATCTTCTCTCACTACATCAGAAAAAGTAACATGTTGCCCTGCCAACATCAATCGTTTTCTGGTAGTTGCCTTTGTATGAACAAGGGTTGTTGCAGCAGCAGGATTCTTCAGGGCACTTCTGGTCCTTGCAGCAACATTCTCTTTTGGTAGCTCCACTGATCCAGTTCTCTCAGGGGAGTCTTCAATAGGCATATCATCAATCTCCTTAGTTATTTCAGATCAGTGGTGTCATCTGTTCTGGTTTGAACAGTAGAGTTAACTACTGTTTGAACAGCAGGCTGCTTTGAAAGTGGACTCATCAGCCTTGTCATCACCTTTAGTTTTCTTAGCCTTTCCAACAACAGGCTTTTCATCAGCAAATTTTCTCTTCTTCTGCTTTTATTCTGGTGAGGCCTCAACTCTGGCCTCAGTCTTCACATGCTCATATACTTTGAACTCTTTGGCTTTGTGAAATCACTTTTCCAGCTCCTAGTGAGCAGTGTAGAGCCATGAGTAGGTGGCTCAACAAGATGACATGTCCTGACTTCTTAGTAGCAAGAATCATGAACATGTGAACAACCCAAATAATCTTCAATCCGTAGTAGACTTCAACCATAGTATGAAGTCTTCTCTTGAGCAAGCCATCCAGTGCAGTCGT
Source organism: Penstemon newberryi var. newberryi (assembly GCA_030819805.1). Classification (NCBI taxonomy): domain Eukaryota; kingdom Viridiplantae; phylum Streptophyta; class Magnoliopsida; order Lamiales; family Plantaginaceae; genus Penstemon; species Penstemon newberryi. The sequence goes on along the minus strand of JAUALY010000005.1, from coordinate 20,125,200 downwards.
AGTACACTCTAGAATTTCGGCAATTACGTCTGCCATCCTTTGAAATTCATCAATCAGCTGAGTCTTCTTAGACGACCTAGTGAGCTTTTCTCCCTTCTTGGTCGCGATTTTCCAAAATTCCTCTTCTTTAGGTCTCCCCAAAGTAGTCACGTCTCCTCCTTCACTTGCCAGTCCATAAATTTCACTCAGAACGGCAGGAGATATGCAAATTTTCTTTCCAGCTACAGTTGATGTCATTGTGAACTTTTCCATGTCCAGCTTGACATTCTTGTAATACTCGGCAACATTTTCAGTAAAAACCATGGTCTCATGTGCTCCCATGATATTTACAAGAGTAGCAGATTTGAATTTTTCCATCAGCTCTTTCATCATCTTTGTACCAGTAGCGTGGTACATATCATAATTCACGAACGTTCCTTGTGGACCGGTCATTGATTCTGTTTAAGATTTGAAAAGATCTCACAAAAAATAGTAGAGAATTAGTAGTTCTTGCAAGTGTGCAAAAATATTTGAGGTGCGTAAGTGCAGTCATCTGATTAGATCTGGATTTATAGAGTTACGGGATCATCGGTTACTTTGATATCCGCTAACTGTCGGATCATTACGCGTACGTTTTGATCGTGTGTGCTACATTTACGGAATTCAAATATTAATTAATTATGTCAGACTAGGCGGGAAACTGAAACGTCCCTAGTACATTACTTATAAAAGCGTGTTTGTAAATATAGCAGTTTTAGAACAACACTCTTATAAATAAATGATGAGTCAATTATACTTATCTGACAGATGACGTATCTGAAAATAGATTATCACTAGAGAAAGCCAATAGCTAATAATCTTCCTTTGTTGTTTGTCAATCCAGCAAGATAATATTCACATATTCAAAAAGAAATCTTCTAATAATACAACTTCAACTAATTGTCACTAAAGATTTCATCTTTAATCAGGAGTACCGCTCGTCTTACACGTACCCCCTGAGTTTAAGAATCTATCAGTCAACTAGTCTGTTGAGAGTTAGTCTTGAAGTTTACTTAGCTGTTGAAAGTTAGTAAGCTGATGAACCACATTCTTCTGATAGGTTCCCCCACAACTTATGAATCCAAATTTAACAAGCCCAATTCTACCCTTACAGTAGAAAATCTTACATCACTCAATGGTTTGGTGAAAATGTCAGCTATCTGATTGTCACAATGAACATACTCGATTATGACATTCCATTTTTCAACATGGTCTCTTATGAAGTTATGTTTGATCTCAATATGCTAAGTCCTTGAATGAGTTGTAGTATTCTGAGTAAGTGAAATTGCACTTGAATTGTCACAGTAAGGAATTCTACCGATTTTAATATTGTAGTCTTCTAGTTAATGCTTCAAACAAAGTATTTGGGCACAACATGCCCCAGCAGCAATGTATTCAGCTTCAGTAGTAGATATAAAAAGTTAAGTATGTTTCTTACTCATTGATAACGCCGTGAAAACATCGTTCTTACGAAATTCGGTAAAATCACACAATAGCAAACATTATTCACACCAAAGAGACTGCTAGAAAACAACTGATATTACATGGTAAACAAGTTAAGTTTTCACGATGTAATCTAGTCCTATTTAAAGGACCTATTTCTTTAATAAAATTAAGATGTAGTCTTCAATATTTTGTGTGAGTATTCTCCACCTTCTTTGAAGAATTTTTTTTCATGAACTTATCAAGGAGTAAAATCTTTGTGCGTTCAATTACTTATCAAACGATTCAGTCAACATCGTTTGTGGCGTCCTCATGAACTTATCAAGAAGACTTGTGGCGTTCATTCATCGACTTATCAAACGATTCATCCATCATCATTTGTGGCGTTTTCATTATACCGAGGTTCTTGTTTGTCTATAAACAATGGGTCGAGGTTTCCATCTAATCCTGATTGTAGAACGATCCTTGGAGTCCTAATTTTTCGAGTCTCGTTATTCGTGGCGAGGTTCGTATCACTTTCACCCAATTCATAACTTCTTCTAGGCTATTTAGTGACGGTTTGTTTTAAATCCGTTGACTCTTTTTGCACCATGAGTTTGATGTACTCATGTACTCAGTCATGAAAGAAATCAGAGTCCATTGCTTGTTTGATGGAGTTGGTTTTCAATCAGTTCAACACCTAATTCTCTTCATCAACAAACTCTCTCCAAGCATTGATTTCTTCCTTTGATGTATATAGTCTGTACTCCTTCCACCGGTTGTATCTGATATTTTCAGCGGGGAAAGTACTTCTTTTCTGTAACAATGTGTTGTACCTCTCCAGCTCAGATTCAAACTTGACGAAGACAGCAGGGTCACTTTTAACTATCTCCAGTGCATGTTTGATCTTTCTTCTCTTTTCTTTATGATCATAGGACGAGGCATCACAAATGCATCCTTTTTCAATTCTCAAATAACAATTCCACTACTTCTCCTCGGGCTGTGAGCATCTTCTTTATTTTCCTCGAGGGCCTTAGCTAGATCCTCAGCTTCATTTGCTGCTAGTTCTGCTTCAGTCATCTCTTTTGTAGCAGCTTCGGATATACTAGCCTCAAGAGCAACTTTAAGTTCTGCTTCTTCTTTCTTTTTAAGCTCAACCTCTTTTCTTTTATTCTTTGTGGTGTAGAACACTTTAGCTTTGCCACTTCTTTTTCTCTTGACAGTAGCTGCCTTAGTGACCTCTCCTGTCTGATCAACATACTTTGTTATTGGTTGAGGTTCATACACCTCTTCTGTTTGATCAACAGACTTTGTTATTGGTTGAGGTTCGGACACCTCTTCTGTCATTCGACTGATAGCATCAGATCCCTTTGCTGATTCAACTGGTCTCTCAGAAGAAGGGGGATCTTCTCTCACTACATCAGAAAAAGTAACATGTCGCCCTGCCAACATCAATCGTTTTCTGGCAGTTTGCCTTTGTATGAACAAGGGTTGTTGCAGCAGCAGGATTCTTCAGGGCACTTCTGGTCCTTGCAGCAACATTCTCTTTTGGTAGCTCAACTGATCCAGTTCTCTCCGGGGAGTCTTCAATAGGCATATCATCAATCTCCTTAGTTATTTCAGATCAGTGGTGTCATCTGTTCTGGTTTGAACAGTAGAGTTAACTACTGTTTGAACAGCAGGCTGCTTTGAAAGTGGACTCAACTGCCTTGTCATCACCTTTAGTTTTCTTAGCCTTTCCAACAACAGGCTTTTCATCAGCAAATTTTCTCTTCTTCTGCTTTTATTCTGGTGAGGCCTCAACTCTGGCCTCAGTCTTCACATGCTCATATACTTTGAACTCTTTGGCTTTGTGAAATCACTTTTCCAGCTCCTAGTGAGCAGTGTAGAGCCATGAGTAGGTGGCTCAACAAGATGACATGTCCTGACTTCTTAGTAGCAAGAATCATGAACATGTGAACAACCCAAATAATCTTCAATCCATAGTAGACTTCAACCATAGTATGAAGTCTTCTCTTGAGCAAGCCATCCAGTGCAGTCGTAGTACACTCTAGAATTTCGGCAATTACGTCTGCCATCCTTTGAAATTCATCAATCAGCTGAGTCTTCTTAGACGACCTAGTGAGCTTTTCTCCCTTCTTGGTCGCGATTTTCCAAAATTCCTCTTCTTTAGGTCTCCCCAAAGTAGTCACGTCTCCTCCTTCACTTGCCAGTCCATAAATTTCACTCAGAACGGCAGGAGATTTGCAAATTTTCTTTCCAGCTACAGTTGATGTCATTGTGAACTTTTCCATGTCCAGCTTGACATTCTTGTAATACTCGGCAACATTTTCAGTAAAAACCATGGTCTCATGTGCTCCCATGATATTTACAAGAGTAGCAGATTTGAATTTTTCCATCAGCTCTTTCATCAGCTTTGTACCAGTAGCGTGGTACATATCATAATTCACGAACGTTCCTTGTGGACCGATCATTGATTCTGTTTAAGATTTGAAAAGATCTCACAAAAAATAGTAGAGAATTAGTAGTTCTTGCAAGTGTGCAAAAATATTTGAGGTGCGTAAGTGCAGTCATCTGATTAGATCTGGATTTATAGAGTTACGGGATCATCGGTTACTTTGATATCCGCTAACTGTCAGATCATTACGCGTACGTTTTGATCGTGTGTGCTACATTTACGGAATTCAAATATTAATTAATTATGTCAGACTAGGCGGGAAACTGAAACGTCCCTAGTACATTACTTATAAAAGCGTGTTTGTAAATATAGCAGTTTTAGAACAACACTCTTATAAATAAATGATGAGTCAATTATACTTATCTGACAGATGACGTATCTGAAAATAGATTATCACTAGAGAAAGCCAATAGCTAATAATCTTCCTTTGTTGTTTGTCAATCCAGCAAGATAATATTCACATATTCAAAAAGAAATCTTCTAATAATACAACTTCAACTAACTGTCACTAAAGATTTCATCTTTAATCAGGAGTACCGCTCGTCTTACACGTACCCCCTGAGTTCAAGAATCTATCAGTCAACTAGTCTGTTGAGAGTTAGTCTTGAAGTTTACTTAGCTGTTGAAAGTTAGTAAGCTGATGAACCACATTCTTCTGATAGGTTCCCCCTCAACTTATGAATCCAAATTTAACAAGCCCAATTCTACCCTTACAGTAGAAAATCTTACATCACTCAATGGTTTGGTGAAAATGTCAGCTATCTGATTGTCACTATGAACATACTCGATTATGACATTCCATTTTTCAACATGGTCTCTTATGAAGTTATGTTTGATCTCAATATGCTAAGTCCTTGAATGAGTTGTAGTATTCTGAGTAAGTGAAATTGCACTTGAATTGTCACAGTAAGGAGTTCTACCGTTTTTAATATTGTAGTCTTCTAGTTAATGCTTCAAACAAAGTATTTGGGCACAACATGCCCCAACAGCAATGTATTCAGCTTCAGTAGTAGATATAAAAAGTTAAGTATGTTTCTTACTCATTGATAACGCCGTGAAAACATCGTTATTACGTGTCACCTTAAGCCCAAAACATATTGTTTTGATCCGAGTTTTGTGCGCTTTTGCTTGTTTTCGTGTCTTTTGCGTCTTTGGCCCCTTTGTTTGACCTTTTTTCGTTTTTTCGTGTTTTGTTCGTGATTATATGTGGTTTGCAGGAAACGACACCTTGAAGCCATGTTGTGAGTATTTGTTGCATGAAGTGCAAGTCGTTTTCAACCACGTGAGCCTAACGGAAAAGCTAGCACAAGAATTGAAGATTTAGGCCCCTGCCTTCACCTCACCGCTGTGAGTTCCAACCCCACCGCGGTGAGGTCCACTGCCTCAATCTCACCGCCGCGAGCCTAAACCTCACCGCTGTGAGGTCCTTAATTTTTGAAGACTCACCGCGGTGGGGTTTCACCCACCGCAGTGGGGTGAACGGTGAGACTTGCTCTGTTCCATAGCGAGGAATGGAGGGTTTTTTTGTATATTTCCCCTATATCCTTAATTGTAATTTTAAACTTCTTGGGGGACTTTTTGGTCTTTGTTACCATAGTTTTTGGGGTAACTTAGGCAATTTTGAGTAGTGGGTACCTTGCTATTAGGGCAAGAAGGAAAAATCTGTACTCAACTTTTCATTACTTTCTTCTACACTTTGGCTTTGAACACCTTTGGAGGCTAAAGAGAAGTTGTTGTGGATTTTTCATCTACTAAGTTTCCTTTGTCTTTAATCTCTTCTCCTAGCATTTATAGTATGAAAATGTTTAACTTTGATGTATTGAATATTTCATTTTCTAATATGAGTAGCTAAACCTTTAATTTCTAGGTTTTTGTGAATCCTATGTTTGATCCATGATTGAATGATGAATTAATGGTTGATACTATGATTGGATGTATTTGTTAATCTACTTTTGTGCTTTTATCATCTTATTGTTTGGCCAAGTTTGATATGCTATGTATTGGTTCTTGATTGCTTGACAAAGTGGATTGAGAGTTAGATTGTAAAACTAGATTATGATTTGATTCTAGGATAGACATATACCTAGTTCATTTCATGTTCTTCTAAGGTTTGAGTTAATGCATCAACTAGGTTTAGTCCTTTTAGACATAAATTGGATTAATCTAACTTGATAGGCTTGTATTCAATTCGAAAGATACATACGAACACTCTTGAATCCTTGAACATCAAACACAAGTGTAGTTATCAATTGTTGAGTCATTTGTTTTGTATTAAGCTAGGTGACAGAGAATCCTAGGAACCTTTATTATTAGATTCAAACAAGTGTTTGTTTAAGTGTTTAAATCACCATCACTCCACCTTAGTTTTAATATCAAAATCACCACCTTACTAAACTTAATTCACATGAATTCAAGTCGAAGTAACAAGAATGTAGTTGGTAACTAATCGAACAATTCCTCGTGGGTTCGACACTCATTTGTCACTTTATTACTTGTAAACGACCGTATACTTGCGTACATTGCGTACTAGTATTAGGAACGCAACAAGTTTTTGGCGCCGTTGCCGGGAAATTTATAATGATTATTTGCCAAATTACATTCTTGTGTATTTTAGCTTGGATTTGTTATTGACTTTGTGTTTTTGTTTTCATAGGTACTTTTCTCTTAGTGTATTGCATGGGTCTACTAGAGCTTTAGTCGATGCAACCGCGGGTGGTGCTATATTGGCCAAGTCTTATGATGAAGCTTCTGAAATTCTTGACACCATGGCTTATAACAATCACTCATGTACATCCGGGAGAGCAACCTCTACTAAATCTACTCCTGAAAAACTCGAATTGGATGCAATTACGGCATTAAGTGCCCAAATGGCTACTTTGAGTAATAAAGTGGATAAACTTGGCCAAAAGCTGGAGGTAGTCCAACAAGTAAAAGCCATGCCACCTAAACTGTGTGACATGTACTTATGAGATGTGTCCCGGAAACCCCGAGGCAGTGAATTACCTTGGGAATAACTATCGAAACAATCAAGGACACCATTCATATCAAAACAACTATGTCCCTCATTGGCAAAAGCATCCAAACTTTTCTTGAAGTAATCCAAATAATGGCCAACAACAACCATATCATGGAGGCCATCAATCCTCCGCAACCCCCCGGGTTTCAAGAAAAACAAAAGCAACCCGTTGAATCAAAACCATCATGGGAAGATGCATTTGGTGATTTCATGAAGCATACCACCAAATATATGGTTAACAATGACTCAAAATTGCAAGAAGTCTTCAAACACCAACATGAACACTCGGTTGCATTGAGAAACCTTCGAACTCAAATGGGGCAAGTCTCACAAGCTTTAAGTGTAAGGCCTCAAGGGTCTTTGCCAAGTACAACCGAGTCACCTAATCAAGAATCTAATAAACATTGCAAAGCTATTTCCTTGAGGAATGGAAAACGATATGAAGGCCCGACTATGCCTAATGAAAATTACACTGTCGAGTTAGTGAACTCAGTGCCTCTATCTTATTTGATTCTTAGTATATTTTTACTTAGCTCATTCTGAATCGTTTCCATTAGATTGGTGAGATGTTTCTTGGTTTCACTTTTCTTTTTCATGAAAATCACCCAAGTATACCCAAAAAAACCATCCACGTCAGCTAGGCAGTATTTATTAGCACGAGTGCTAATAGGATCAATGGGTCCAAACAAATCCATGTGAAGAAGTTCCAGTATTATATCAGATGACGTATGCTTCTTACTTTTGAAAGATGATTTAATTTGTTTAACTTTCTGACAGGCATCACACAACTTGTCTTTGCTCATGTTAATTCTAGGAAGACCTTCAACCAAGTTGTTCTTGTCTAATATATTAATGGTCTTGAAGTTAACATGATTCATTATTTTATGCCATATCCAACTGATCTCGCTTGGTGATGTAGCCACCAACTATACATTTTAATGCGAATCAATAGAATTCCAGTAGAGACTATGTATATATTTCCTTGTCTTTGTCCAGATAATATCATTTTTTGTCTCAATTTGCTCAACCTAGCACTTATCTGATCTGAAGACAACTTCATATCCTTTGTCACATAATTGACTAATACTCAGCAGATTATACATCAGGCCTTTGACATATGATACATCTGAAATTTCCAGAGTTCCTTTGATAAGCTTGACTTTTCCCATAATATTGCTTTCTTTATTGTCCCCAAAAGTAACGGATGGTCCGTTGAAATCAGCAAGATTAGTCAACTCATTTTCGTTACCACACATGTGCCTTGAACATCCACTGTCCAAGTACTACTTCTTGTTTACACTACTCCTACTCCTAACCTAGAAAACAGATTATTGTTTTAGGTACCCTCATTGATTGGGTCCTGCAGGAATAGTACTACCTTTGACAACCCAAGCTTTAATAGTCTTAGGCTTCTTAGGTTTAGTAGCTTTCTTTGGTGCTTTAGTGATATTTACATCATGAGTTTCAAAATGTTGATCATAGTACTAACTGTCATGATGAGGATAATGATTGTACGCATGGTAAGATGCATGATAATTTGGGTAAGAATGCATTGGATAATGAGGAAGGTATGCAGAAACATAGTGAGGAGGATAATGAGGTGCATGATATAATGATATATAAGCAAGTTATGCATTGTAATAACTATCATCATAATATGACTCATATCCATTCCAGGTATTTTTTTTCTTATAAGTGCTTTTCTTCTTGGGTTTCCTCTTTCCTGTCTCATCCTTAGATTTAGCAGACTTAGCAGTATTATGTTTGTTCTTATTCTTATCAGCAAAATTCTTAAAACTGCTGTGTTGTTGAAATTTACTGGTTTGTTTAGCCTTCTTAGGTTTCTTATCCTGTTTAATTTCAGTAGCCTTCTTCCCTTTAGCCTCTTCTTCCACTTTAGAACTTGTGGAATTACTTTGAACAAATAGAATAATTCTACCATCATTGTTTGATGTGAAATTTTTAGCATTGTATTGTTCTGAGTAATTAAATCCTAAGCCAGGTTTATCAAAAGGAAGTCTTAGAACATTTATCATGTTTTCTACAGCTTCAGATGACTTAGTGATTGATATAATGATCTTTTTGAGTTCAAAAATCTTTCCATTGTGAACTTCACATTCTTCTTTCAGAGTTTCATTCTCATGCTCAAGCTTTTTAAACTCAACTGATTCTTAAGGTTTTTCAACCTTTAGTTTCAGTGAATTATTTTGTGCATTAAGCAGAGTCATCTCTTCTTTAAGCTTAGTGAATGCACCTACAACATTTGTATTTGTAACCATCAATAGGTACCACATTATCAGAATCGTAAGATTCCTAGGCCATTAGACATAGCAAAGCAGGTTCTTCTTCTATTTCGAATTCTTCATCGAATGTGTCTGAATCTGATGTGCCTGAGCTTACTAGCTTCACTGCTTCACCTAATAGTGTTTTGCTCTTACTTAGCTTTCGCTCCATTTTGGCACGATTTTCCTCATCAACAAACTTTTGCGAAATAGGACGTGGGCATTCTTTAATGAAGTGACCCAACTCCTTACAGTTGTCCCATTTTTGCTTTTGTGGAATCCCTGTTTTCCTGAAATTAGTTATAAGAAGATGAAGTAGCATTATTATATTTTGTTTTCATTTTCCTTCTGTAGAACTTCTTAAAACCATTTAGCAGCAGGGCAACGTCGTCAACAAAGTACTCTTTGTCTGATTTCAGCATAGTCTCATCATATGTTGCTTTCTGCTTGGACTTTCCAGCTGATTTCCTTGACGTATCTGACGCGACGAGAGCAGTGGTGAGATCTGAACTTGATGTCTCATTGATTCCCATTCTAGGCAACTTGTGAGAGACGAAAACAGTTCAGTGAGGGAAATCTTTCCCATGTCTCTTGATTATTCCATGGTTGTCACCTTCACGTTGAACTTAGGTGGAAGAGCCTTAAGAACCTTCATTGTGATCTCCTTGTCTGAAAAATGATAGGATAGTATCCAGCAAGCCAACCAAATTAGCTTGTTAGAGGACTGTCTTATTCTTAGGGTTTAATAATTATTACGCCTGTTTATTTATAGTACATAAATTAAACAATGGCCATCTTCATCTTTCGCGAACGTATCTAAGCGATTGGATGAAATCCTAAGATCACATTCGACTATGGGATGATTCACTTTAGTATGAGTGCAATCAGGAAACAGTAGCAAAGGTCGTGATCTTAAAACACGTTCCAAGTCATAGATTCCGAACGAGACGGGGTATTGAAGGAATCACTAAGACTTGTACGAATATGCATGATTCACGTGGAGTGAATTTGTAGCGTTTCATGAGCAAGGCATTTGATGCTAGTGCATATGAGTAGGTGGTTCGATAGGGGATCGAACGCATCGAATGACCCGAACATAGAAACCCACTGTGGAAGCGCGTGTCCCATATCGTTGATGGGATGTTTCTCAAGACTTATGATAGTGTACGATTTAGTCCTTGGACTTGAGGTACTAGGGCGAATTCAATACACGAGAGTACGTACTTTGATTTAAGAGCCGATCACGTAGCCTGATTATTGTGCGACTACTTTGGGTACGTTTGATCGTGTACGCGGATGGTTAATACTAAGATAGGATCTATCGACTCATTCTGATAAGATGAGAGAATTTCTAGTACGTTCTTAGATAGTAGATTCCGAGAAACCTATGGCCACGTTCGGTGACGGATTTGGAAAGGGGTTTCCAAATTTAGCAATCACACTAGAATTATTATCCAGAATTAGAAAGTACAGAATCGAGATAATTAGAGGTGCCGATCAATTCACACACCCTAGGTCTTGATCGGGAAATTAGTGGCTGGAAGGACCGTATGTACATGGCAGTTATAAGAGGTGAGGTTCACAAGATCAATTCACCTGAAGTTGGGCCTCATGGGCTTGTGGATAGACATCGACCATGAGGTGTGGGTACTCCTGAATAAACAAGAAGATTAATTTTGGAGTGGTCAATTAAAAGTTTTTAAGTGATCGGAGCGATTAATTGCTCATTAATTAAATCACGAAAGTCGTGGGCCTGCTGCCAATTTTTGGTGAACCTAGAGCGTCACCCACAATACAGTTGGACAGTGACATTCAAAAATGAAATAGGTGATTTAAAGAAGTTCAATCAAAGTTAGTGAATTAAAGTGTTAATTCAAAGTGCAGAATTATTAATTAGAATGTCTAATTAATTAAATTATTAATCAGAATGTCTAATTAATTAAAGTATTAATTAAAGTGTTAATTAATAAATTGGAAGATATAATTTGATTAATTTTCAGAATTAATTAAATAGGGGTGAGCGATTTTTATTAATTAAAAGAGTTTGATTATTGGAAGAGTTAGTTTCTTGTATGACAAGAAAATGAGAAGATATAATGTATATCTTGTTTCCTTATGTGATAAGGAAAGAATATAATAAGCATAAGATGAGTTATCTATTAGAAGGAGGATTCTTCTAATATATATAGATGTAATAGCGTGAGGGGGAACTCACAATTTATATAACCCCAGGAATGTGTACGGGACAAAAGGACCAACCCCTAAAACAAAAGAGACAAAAGACAACAAAGCGAGAAAGCAGAGTGAACCGCCAACATGCTGGCAAACTACCCACGCAGGGGCACAAGTAAAAAACCAACACAACAGAGCAAGAAAGCAAAATGAACAGCCAACATCCTGGCAAACTACCCACACAGGGGCGCAAATATCTAAATGCCCATATATTGGGAGAAACCCACGCAGGGGTACAAATAGAATAAAACCAACATACTGGCCAAAACACCCACGTAGGGGCAATATCATAACAAATAATCCTAAACAAGAGTAACAACTTCTTCCATCAGCCTCCACGATATATCCGCCTTTGAGCCCTGATGAAGGAAAAACTAGTCACAAGAAAATATCCCCTGGAAGTCAAAGATAAGAAGCAACTCCTCAAACAACCTCCAATATAAGGAAAAATAATCACAAGCAAATATCCCATGGAAGTCAAAGATAAGTAGCAACTCCTCAAACAGCCTCAAATATATAGCCACCTATAAGCCCTGAGAGAAAAGTAGAACCACTAGCAAATACCCTCCATCCAACACAACACAACCAAAAAGCTACAAAATGGCGATCAAAAGGCAAAAATCACCACCACAACACAATTCCAATCCCTGAGATGAAATTCCTGAAAACAAACTCAACCAAACGGATCACCATGTACAATGAACCCCCAACAACCAACAACACCAACACCTCAACACAACCAACAACCACCATCATAAAACAGTGTGTGAAAAGTGCAAAGGCATGGGTTAGTATAGATGTGGTGATTTTACTGAGATCAATTACCTGGCAGAATAAATGAGTGAAGTCCACACATGTGAGATGTATGAACTTGTCCAGTCATATAAGATGACCAGACCTACATGCAAAACAGGACTGCCAGGCATTGGAAGCAAGGATAACCAAAAGGTAGAATTGCCAATGGACCAGGGAACTCATCCAGAAAATAAAATAAAGGGCTTCCTAACATGCAAAGGGAGTATATACTGTAAAGTGCAATGAGATGCATCTAAAGGTTGTCCCTGAGTGAATAAGTCAGTGCAGACCAACTTACACACTGTGACCCAGACTCAACCAGTGTGTGCAGTGCATAGGAGGCACAATTTAGAAGTGGTGAGTGAAGTGGCGTCTGTAAGTTAGCTAATATCGATAAAACCATGAGAGATGGCTAAATCATGCAAGAACAAAGATAGCTAACCTCAGAAAAAGCAAGGGTAAATCAAATGATAGCAAAGAAAGGCCGGGGTGCGGGCCAAAGTAAAAAAAGATCAGCTATATGCACAGATAGGAATACTACTCTATATGAAATGCAGCTAAAGAACTACCCCCTAATAGAATTTCAGAACAGTCTGATAGACTACCCTGGACATCAATATCATATAGAGGTAAAGAGGGCTTATTTGGTATGTCTGAAGGAAGGCATCTGAAATTTATCACACCAAATATCATATCTCAAGAATAACTAATGAATCAAAAATCTTGCATTGCTGAAAATTAGACCTAGTCGCCCCATGCTTTGCCGCGCCTCTTCCTATTCCTCTCTAACATCTGGATCTAGATCTAGATCTGTATTCCTCCATTGAAAAACCTTTAAGCTCTAGTTCTAAGCCTGTGACTTGGAGGTGTTGCTACAATCTGACTAGTGTGGATACATTCTAGAGGCTGTTGGGTTATTGGTAACGTCAGAACATTAAAAGCAGCGGAATTTTAAAGTTTTTAAAACAACCCAAGCAGAATCTTTATTCATCTAGTCACACGAAAAGGATTTTTACACAAATAAACCAACAATAGGGGGTTTATCGATTTTTATCTCACCACAGGAATGGTGGTGGTTTATCTCCTATCTTCTTTCAGATCTGTAGGACTTTTGATTCGGAGAAGCACTGTTGGTCCCAAGTGGTCAGATGAGGTTTAGAGGGGGGGGGGGGGGGGGGGGTGAATAAACCTCTTTAAAATTTATCTTTTAAAAACTTCTCTAACTTTTCTGTCAGCAGACTAAGCTGATCAAGAATTGTAAGCAGACTAAGCTGATCTTGCACAAGGCTTAGAACAGCAGAGTTGACCACTCTTCTGATTTTACTTAGCTGATTTTATCAAAATCAGAGTTACAAAAATAACCAACTTGCAGCGGATTTATCAAGTGTTTTTCACAAGTAGTTTTCCTTAACTTTGAAATAGTTTTATCCCCAGTTTTTAACAAACTCCTTTGAAAACTTTTTCAGCAGTTAACATTTAAGTGTTTTCAGTATGCTGTTTTAAATAAGCAGAAATTTATGCAAGTTAAAAACACAAAGGATTTTTATAGTGGTTATATGGATGTAAATCCTTTAGTCCACTCTTCCAAGTCACTTAGATTTTGGGTTATACCAAATCACACAGATTACAGTATACACTTCTTACGCCAAACAACAAATGAAATGGCCGTAAGTTCACAATAGGAAATCACAAAGAAATTCCTAACCTCTGAAGTAATATCGTTCACAAAGATTGATATCTACTCCTCACAACACAACCTAACAAAATCACTCAGATTTTACAAGTCTTTTATGTTTTCTCTCTATTTAGCTTCGTCATCAAATGACTCGGCTGATGAGTGTTCTGTTCTTGAGTTTGAGACTTAGAAGAATTCTTGCTTCAGATTTTTACTCTCAAATGCGCTGTCTCAGTGTTGTTGTCTTCTTCCTCAACTCACGAACTGAACTATTTATACTTGGAGATTTGAAAATCTGCCCGTTGAGAGATCGACAGCTGTTCAAATCCTCGAGTACTGGTCCTTTCTGCAGAAACGGCTACCTGCGACTGAACACTGTACACACTGCTGTACTTGCTGTCAGATCGCATTAAATGCACCAATCTGATACGAGGTTTCTCTTCAATCATTTGTCATTAATACCCTTCCTCTTTAGCATTTATTACTCCAAGTGCATTTATTACCGTTGCACTGATCTTCTGATACACTTCCACTCAGCTGACCGAAATTACTCGTCTGATGTATACTCGGCTGATCCCAAACTTGAACTAATCTGATTTGAGTCGGCTGATAATCCACCAGTCTGATTCCTTCTTCAGCAACAGATCAGTAGTCTTCTGGACCATATTTGACTCGTCTGAAATGTTTCTTCCTTGGTCAAATATTTTTCTAAGGTTTGTACTAAGCTTCCACTTAGCTGATGACTTTGGAAATCATCAAAACCTCCCTTCACTTCAAGGTCTTCATCTTCATCCAACAATTTTCCCCTTTTTGATGATGACAAAACTTCAGCTAAGTGCCTGTACCTAAAACTAAAGTTTAAGCCCTCAAAAATTTCTGAGATAGAAATAATTTGTTGGAAACTTGAACTTTTATAGATATATCAATTGATTACAGAGTACAAGTTCAAATGATGAAGTAGCAGAAAGTAAAAATTTTACAAGTTTAACAAAAAGATTACAAGCGACCTAGTCTAGTAACTTAGTCTAGTCCTTCTTCTCTTCTTGTGTTTCTCCTTCTTCTTCATCTTCAAGGTCTTCGTCAGAACTTGAGAGATCTTGTTCAAGCATTTCAAATCTTTTTCTGAGATCCTCTATTATTTTGTACTTGACGTATGGATCCAATTGTTCAGCAGCGGAGTCCTTGGAAGCAGCAATTTCCTTATCAGATTTTACTAGTTCTTTGGGCTCTTCATCAGCATCGTTGTCTGCCTCAGTTACTTCATTATCTGGTCTGCTAGTATTTTCATCATCAGCATCATTTTCAGCAGAGTCCAATTTTTCAGTAACGTCAGCTGATAGATTAGTATCAGCACCCTTCTTCTTCGTTGTAGAATCTCCATCTTCCCCCTTTTTGTCATCATCAGCAGGGTAGACGGGTTCTTCAGGCAGAACAGGAGTGATGTTGATTGCGTCACAAATCAATCTGATGTTTTTATCCACCGCCATAAGATGATTTTCCCTTTTCAGTTGCTGCAATGTGTTATACGACTCAATCTTCTTGAATGTAAGATCCACTTGATCACAAAGTTGAATCTGAGAACTCAGAATCAAATCAGCTGATGTAGTGAATGCTTTCAGCATACTCTCAGCTTTTACTTCATGAGCCTCCATTGCATTTGCAACAACTTCATTTATGTCCCTCCAACCAGCCGTGTTGTTCTTGACCCTTGCACCAAATGTCTCCATATCAAGTCTGATAGCTTGTACTTCACTTTTGATGTTTGCTATTTCTTCTACTATCAGAGGGCTAGGATCAGCAACCTTTGGGACTTTTTCAGCAGCAGTAGACAGCATAGTTAAGGCTACTTCTTCAAAGTTCTTCATATGTTCTCTATGTCTGTCTTCCATTTCCTTCATAGAATTGGCAATTAACTGTTGGATGGACTCCAAGATAGTTGGTTGTAAGTTTTCTGAAGGTGATGGAGTAACTGTGCTTGCTGGTACAATCTCAGGAGTTTTCTCAGACTCCTTTGGTTCATCAGTCAGAGTAGTCTGCTGTTGGGGCAACTTCTCTGATGATGTTGAAATTTCAGCATTCTTCTTTTGGACCTGTATTGGCTCATTTACCTCTGTAACAACATCAACACCATTATCAGCAACAACAGTTTTATGTGTAAATATAATAGCAGGTACAAATGGTGAAGTTGTCTGTTCAGGTAGATCTTCATATGTTTTGATAGCCGGTCCAAAGACGATATGTTGCAAGCTTGGCAGGGGCGTCAGTGAACTTGGTTGACCCTTCTGGTGTCTAGAACTCTTTGCCCACATTTCCAAGGTTATGGAAAGTGCCAGCTTTACCATTCTGTTCTTTAGATCTTCATCAGCATCTGGAATTTCAGGAACAGAATTTTGTAGCATCTTGGCTTCAGACTTCGCCAACTTCCTCATCCGATAGTGGATCATATCAAAGAAGTGATCTGAATCCAATGCTTGCCTTAGACATCCACTTTCCAGAAATTGCAGGACCCATCTTTCCTCAGCAGCAAATTCCTTCCACTGTACTATTTGTTCTTTGGTCTTTGTCAGACGATATTCTCTCCATCTATTATATCGTATCTTTTCAGTCACAAAGAGACTCTGACGGACCAAAACATCATTATACCGCTCAAGGTTTGCCACAAACTGTTTGAATATCTCTGGATCATTTTGAACTATTTCCAGAGCATATTTCAGTTCTGATCTTTTCTTCTTTGGCAGCTTAGGTGTTGGCATAACAGCCTTTGGCTTCTTTGGATCTCCAATAGTGATTCCACCACTGTACCTTGGACCTTGGGCATCCTTGGTACTGGCTTCAATAGCCTTAGCCAAATCCTGAGCTTCCTTAGCAGCTATCTCAGCTTCAGACATATTTTTAGCCTGAGCCTCAAGCTCCCTAAGTTTACGAGCGTTTTCTTTTTCTTTCTTTTTCTTTTCTGCTTCATCTATCTTTTTCTGTTCAGCAGCAGTAATCACTTTAACCTTTGCCTTACCAGTTCTCTTCCTTCTGGCGGCAGGTGATTCCACTATTTGCAGTGGAGCAGCAGCAATTGGTGTAGGATGAATGAGTGGGACATTCTCCTCTGCTGTCAGAGTAGTCGGCTGTTCAGCAACAACAGACTTGTCAAGAGATTGGTCCTCTGCTGTCTCATCTTCTGCAACTTTTTCTACTGCATCTGCTGGTCTTTCAGCAGCAGGGGTTTCTCTGACTTGAATAGTTGGAGCAGTAGTAAAGGTAACTCGTTGACCACCCAGAGTTAACTTTCTTTTTGCCTTTGGCTTGGGCAAAATCTCAGTTTGTCGAGGTTCAGCAATTCTCTTTACTGAACTTCTTGTTCTTCGTCCAACCTCTTTTAGTTGAACTGGTTCGTCAGACTCAGTTCTTTCTGGAGATGTTTCAGTACTCATCTCATCAATTTCCTTAGTCACCTCAGTGACTATCTTGTCAGCAACATCTGCAGACTCTACTGATCTGGCTTCAACAGCAGGGTTTGCTGTTTGATCAGCAGACTTAGCCTTGATAATAATTTTGGGCTTCTTGGCAGCAGGCTTCTCTACTTTTCCCTTTGCTTTTCTTTTAAAGGTAGCTTCAACCTTAACTGGTTCATACATTTTTACCTCCTTCAGTTTGTGAACCACTTTCCCATTCACAAGTGGACATCCAAGCGTTGAGAGCAGATGACTCATCATTACCACATGTCCATTTTTCTTTAACGCCAGAAGATAAAAATAATGAACAGCCCAGTTTACTGGTAACCCATAGTAGATGCAGACCATTGTTTGGTACCTTCTCCTAGGTAACCCATCTAAAGAGCTCGTACAGCATTCGAGAATCTTTGCTATAATGTCTGCAAATCTTTGAAACTCATCCTTTAACTGAGTTTTCATTAAACTTCCAGTCATCGGTTCTCCATCCTTAGCACAAATAAACCAAAATTCTTCCTCTTTTTCTGAAGCCAGAGTGTATACTTCTCCTCCTTCATTTTTCAGATCGTAAATTTCATTCAAAACAGCAGGCGAAATACAGATAGTTTTACCTCCGACAGTAGCCACATAAATCATCTTGTTTAGGTCATTTTTCCTAGATCCGTAGAATTCAGCGACATCTTCAGTGAAAACATACTCTTCGTGAGCTTCCAAAACTTTTACCAATGACGCCTCTTTGATTTTAACCATAATTTCCTTCATTAGAGGAGTTCCAGAAGCGTAGAACTTCTCGTAATTCAAGTAGCGTCCTTCAGCTCCGACCATTTTAATGAAACTGAAGTAGCTTGAGAGAAATTAAACACTTTTAAGACAGAATAGATGAGTTAGTAACTTCTTTTTCACTTAGGATAATTTTGGGTGCGTAAGGTTTAACCCTTCTGATCAGATCTGGATTTATAGATTTCGAATTGCTTCGGTTTCCGTGTTATACGCGGACGGTTTGATTTGATCTGTCAGTTTTTAATCGTGCGGGCGAGAATCGCGGAATTCAAAATTTATTAATTATGTCAGACAGGCGGGAATTTGAAACGCCACTTGTCTGTTACTTATAAAAGCGTGATTTTGATAAAACGTTTTTGCACAACACTTTAAATATAAGGAGACATAAATAATAACAGATGAGTAAAATAATACTTATCTGATAGACGAATTGTCTGATACAATATATCACTAGTGAAAGCCAATATCTAGTGATCTTCCTTTGCTGTTTGTCAATCCAGCAAGATAAATAATCTTCAAGTCTTCAAGAATTAAGAACAAATCTTCTGATTAAATAACTTCAACTAACTGTCATTGAAGATTTCCTCTTTAAAACAAGGGTACCGCTAGTCTTACACGTTCCCCCTGAATTCAAGAATTCATTAGTCAACTAGTCTGTTGAGAGTCAGTCTTCTTGAAGTGTAACACTTGTTGATATTAGATTAGTAAGCTGTTGAACCCAGTCTTCTGATAGGTTCCCCCTCAGCTTATGAATCCAATTTTAACAAGCCCAATTCCGCTCTTAGAGTGGAAAATCTTGCTTCATTCAATGGTTTAGTGAAAATGTCAGCAATCTGGTTGTCTGTATGAACATATTCAATAATAACATTTCCTTTTTCAACATGGTCTCTGATGAAGTGATGTTTGATCTCAATGTGCTTAGTCCTGGAATGACTAGTAGTATTCTGAGTAAGTGAAATTGCACTTGTATTATCACAGTAGATAGGGATTCCACTGATCTTAAGATTATAATCTTCTAGTTGATGCTTCAACCAAAGTATTTGTGCACAACATGCTCCAGCAGCAATGTATTCTGCTTCAGCAGTAGATATGGACACTGAAGTCCGTTTCTTACTCATCCATGAGATCAGACGACTGCCTAAAAATTGACAGGCACCTGTAGTACTTTTCCTATCAATTTTGCAGCCAGCAAGGTCAGAATCTGAATATCCTATAAGTTCAAATCCTGATTCCCTTGGGTACCACAATCCCAATTCTTTAGTGCCTTTGAGATACTTTAGTATTCTTTTAGCAGCTAAGAGATGAGATTCCTTGGGATTCGATTGAAATCTCGCACAAACCCCAACAGAATACATAATATCAGGTCTGCTAGCTGTTAAGTATAACAGTGACCCAATTATGCCTCTGTATTTGGTGATGTCCACTGATTTTCCACCTTCATCCTTGTCCAGACGAAGTCCAGTAGACATAGGAACATTAACAGATGAACTAGTTTCCATACCAAATTTCTTGAACAGATCTTTTGTGTACTTTGCTTGATTAATAAAGATGCCATCAGGCAGCTGTTTGACTTGTAATCCAAGAAAGTAATTTAATTCTCCCATCATGCTCATTTCAAACTTATTTTGCATCAGCTTAGAGAATTTTTGACACATCTGTTTGTTAGTTGAACCAAAAATAATATCGTCCACATATATTTGAACTAACAATATATGTTCTTCCCATTCAATAGTGAACAAAGTCTTGTCTACTTTACCTTTACGAAATCCTTTAACTAAAAGAAAATCAGATAGAGTATCATACCATGCTCTTGGAGCCTGTTTCAGTCCATAAAGAGCTTTCTTCAGACGATATACCTTGTCTCCCTGTTGATATACTTCAAAGCCAGGAGGTTGTTCAACGTACACTTCTTCTTGCAATTCTCCATTGAGAAAAGCAGACTTCACATCCATTTGATAGACAGTGAAGTTCTTGTGAGCAACATAAGCTAGAAACAGTCTGATTGCTTCAAGCCTTGCAACTGGTGCGAATGTCTCATCAAAATCAATGCCTTCTTCTTGGCAGTAACCTTTGGCAACTAGTCTTACTTTGTTTCTGGTAACCATACCATCTTCATTCATCTTATTTCTGAAAACCCACTTAGTGCCAATTACTCTTTGATGAGTAGGTCTAGGTACCAAGTACCAAACTTCATTCCTTTCAAATTGATTCAACTCTTCTTGCATAGCTTCAATCCAGTGAGAATCACCAAGAGCTTCATCAATTAATTTAGGCTCAATTTGTGAAAGAAAACTTACAAACATTGTTTCATTTGCAGTTGACCTTCTTGTTCTAACTCTGTCAAGGGGATCAACAATCACTAGTTCAGGTGGGTGATCTTTTAGCCATCTGAGATCAGGTTGCAAATCTGGATGTTGTCCTCTTGATTGATCTTGTAACACTACTGTTGGAGTCTCAGTAGTAGTCTGTTGAACAGTTGTAGTCTGTTGAACAGTCTCTGGTCTGTCAGCTGTTTGCAACTCCTCTGTTAGACAATCAGTAGACTGATTTTGAACAGCACTTGAGTTAACAGCTCTTGTCAAATCAGGTAGTATGATGGGTACATATTCTTCTTTTCTTTCCACACTCAATTTCTGAAATTCAGCAGATAGTTCTTGATTTGCACTTTGATTCTTTTCAGAAGATTGACTTGGTTCATCAAATACTACATGAATAGATTCTTCTACAAGTAAAGTTCTTTTGTTAAACACTCTATAATATTTACTAACAGTAGAGTAACCTACAAAAACAGCTTCATCAGCCGTCTCTGCAAATGCAGTAAGGTGATATTTCCCATTGTTCAAAACATAACATTTACAACCAAAAATCCTAAGATAATGTAAATTAGGCTTTCTGTTGTTCCATAGCTCATAAGGTGTCTTGTTTTGACTTTTGTTGATCATACACCTATTCTGTGTATAACATGTTGTATTTGTAGCTTCTGCCCAGAATCTTTGGGGCAGCTTTGCTTCAGCTATCATTGTCCTGGTAGCTTCTTTTAGAGTTCTGTTTCTCCTTTCAGCAACTCCATTTTGTTGAGGGGTTCTGGCAGCAGAGTACTCATGGCTGATTCCTCTGGAATTACAATACTCTTCAACAGTAGAGTTTGTAAATTCAGTCCCTCTATCTGATCTGATCTTCAAAATTCTTTGACTCTTCTCATTCTGGATCAGTTCCATCAGATTAATAAGATGTTCCTTGGTTTCACTTTTCTTCTTCATGAAAATCACCCAAGTAAATCTTGAAAAATCATCCACAACAGCTAGGCAGTATTTCTTTTCACCATTGCTGATTGGGTCAATAGGGCCAAACAAATCCATATGTAATAGCTCCAAAATTTTGGTTGAAGATTGGTGCTTCTTGCTTTTGAAAGATGACTTCACTTGTTTACCCTTTTGACATGCGTCACAAAGTTTGTCTTTGCTCATGACTGTCTTTGGAATTCCTTCTACCAGATCATTCTTTATCAACCTGTTGATGGTCTTGAAATTCAAATGATTCATTCTTTTGTGCCAAAGCCAACTGATTTCACTTGGTGTAGAGGCCACTAAGCAAACATTAGAATTCCTGTCCATAGAATTCCAGTCGACTACATAGATGTTTCCCTCTCTTCTTCCAGATAAAATAACCTTCTTTGTTCCAACTTGTTCAACATAGCACTTATCTGATGAAAACACTACGGAAAATCCCTTGTCACAAAATTGACTTATGCTCAGCAGATTGTACTTTAGGCCACTAACATATGAGACGTCAGATATCTCTATGTTTCCTTTGATAAGCTTTCCAACAGCTACAATCTTGCCTTCTTTGCTGTCTCCAAAAGTAACTCTTGGACCATTCACAGCAACGGCATCTGCCAGTTCATGTATGTCTCCACACATGTGCCTTGAACATCCACTGTCCAAGTACCATTTCTTCACTACTTTACTCCTACTCCTAATCCTAACCTACAAAACAAAATAAAAATGTTTTAGGTACCCTTTATTGAGAGGGTCCTGGTGGATTAGTGTCACCTTTGACAACCCAAGATGTTGAAGTCTTAGGCTTCTTAGGCTTTACAGTTTTAGCAGGAGCATGAGCAATTTCATTTTCATCATAATTAGCAGGCATGTTATGTTGATAATCATTATGATGATGATAAGGCTCATAAGCAGGATAGGATGCATGATAAGCAGGGTAAGCATGCATTGGTTGGTGAGCAGGATATGCAACAAAATGAGGTGGATAATGAGGTGCAGCATAATATGGTGGATAAGCAGGTTGCACATAATAAGACTCATTTCCATACCAAGCATTATTGTTATAATTTCTTTGCTTCTTGGGTCTGCTCTTAACTTGCTCTTTAACAGACGACTTAGGTTTACTAGTCTGATTGGTTTTACTCTTATCAGCAGATTTCTTGGGACTACTCTGCTGTTTGGTTTTACCAGTCTGTTTTTCATTTTCAGGCTTTTTACCCTTTTTAGCCTTAGGAGGACTCTTCTCCTTTTTCTCTATTTCCAGTGAAGTAGATTTAGCAGTCTGAACATACAGGACAATATTACTATTATCAGCAGATATAAACTTTTCAGCTTTGTTCAGTTCTAAACTTTCTTTTACTAAGGGAGTGCTCTGTTCAATAGGTTTCTCTATTTGCGCAACAGACGACTTAGGAACAGACGACTTATTATATAAGTTTATTGTTGCTTCGAGTTCCATGATTTTTCCCTTGTAGACTTCACATTCTGCTTTCAGAGATTCATATTCATGTGAAAGCTTTTTATATATGGCTGATTCTTCAGGTTTTTCAACCTTAAGTTTCAGTTTAGTATTTTGCTTTTTCAGTAGAATCATCTCGTCCTTAAGCTTAGCAAGTTCATTAACAACATCTACTTTGTTGTTCATCATTTGCTCAAATGAGCTAAATAGTTCAAGCTCACTTTCAGAGAGTATTACCTCATTGTCAGAATCATCAGATTCCTTGGCCATGAGACAGAGCAGTGCAGGTGTCTCGTCGAAAACAGAGTCATCACTTGAAGTTCCAGATTCTGTGTTTGATGAGTAGATGGCTGCAATCTTTTCAGCTTCAGCCAACAGCACCTTGCTCTTTTGGTATCTCTTCTCTCTTCTCTCTTCTCTCTCTTCTTTGTTTCTTTTCCTCCTCTGTGTATTTCTCTGCTTTAGGATATGGACAGTCCTTGATGAAGTGTCCCAATTTCCTGCAATTATAGCACATTAGTTTGGATTTATAATCATCCTTACTATCATGAGAAAATGAGGTAGGTTTAGAAGTAGAAGCATTGTTATATTTGTTCTTCATTTTTCTTTTATAGAACTTTTTGAACCCATTTAGTAACAACGCAACATCGCCAGCAGTGTACTCCTTTTTACTCAGCACTGTGGCCTCATCAGATGAGTCCACTTCTATAGTTCTCCCGGCTGATCTTCTGGATTTCTCTGCAGCAACCAGGGCAGCAGTGGGACTAGAAGTTGAGGTCTCTTCTATACCCATTCTTGGCATTTTATACTCGTACGCCTTGAGTACAGAAAACAGCTCCGTCAGAGAGATCTTCCCCAGATCCCTAGATTCTTCCATAGATGTGATCTTCATGTTGAACTTAGGTGGTAGCGCCTTCAGGACTTTGAGAGTAATCTCTTTGTCTGTGAACGTCTTTCCCAGCTTCAACACGTTGTTTAGCACTTTGGTAAACCTTGAACTCATCTGTTCAATGGTTTCTCCAGGCTTCATTTTGAAGTTCTCAAACTTCTCCATGGAAACACTTAGATTGTGTTCCTTGATGGCTTCATTTCCTTCACTCATATCCCTGACTTTGTCCCACATCTCTGTTGATGTTTTACAGTGTTTGACATAGTCAAACCTTTCATTGTCCAGGGCTTTAGTCATGATGAAGATTCCAACTTTATCAAGATTTTTCAACTTGATTTCTTCAGGTGTCATCTCTTCTTCATCTTTGTCCACGATCACTTCTTGATCATTGACTTTGATGGTTTTTGTGATTCTTATCGGACCTTTGGTTATGCATCTAAACATATTATCATTATAAGCAGCAAGGAAAATTTCCATGCGTATTTTCCAGTCCTCAAAGCTCATACCGCCAATGTGGGGAACATGGCCGATACAGTCCATTTTTCAAAAAGTTTTTCTTTTTCAAAAGGATGCTCTTTTTAAAACTTTTGAAAACCTTTGAAAAACACTCTAGGATCAAGCTCGTTGATCAGGCAAATGATTCAAATGAACCACCTACTCTGATACCACTTGTTGGTCCCAAGTGGTCAGATGAGGTTTAGAGGGGGGGGGGGGGGGTGAATAAACCTCTTTAAAATTTATCTTTTAAAAACTTCTCTAACTTTTCTGTCAGCAGACTAAGCTGATCAAGAATTGTAAGCAGACTAAGCTGATCTTTCACAAGGCTTAGAACAGCAGAGTTGACCACTCTTCTCATTTTACTTAGCTGATTTTATCAAAATCAGAGTTACAAAAATAACCAACTTGCAGCGGATTTATCAAGTATTTTTCACAAGTAGTTTTCCTTAACTTTGAAATAGTTTTATCCCCAGTTTTTAACAAACTCCTTTGAAAACTTTTTCAGCAGTTAACCTTTAAGTGTTTTCAGTATGCTGTTTTAAATAAGCAGAAATTTATGCAAGTTAAAAACACAAAGGATTTTTATAGTGGTTATATGGATGTAAATCCTTTAGTCCACTCTTCCAAGTCACTTAGATCTTGGGTTATACCAAATCACACAGATTACAGTATACACTTCTTACGCCAAACAACAAATGAAATGGCCGTAAGTTCACAATAGGAAATCACAAAGAAATTCCTAACCTCTGAAGTAATATCGTTCACAAATATTGATATCTACTCCTCACAACACAACCTAACAAAATCACTCAGATTTTACAAGTCTTTTCTGTTTTCTCTCTATTTAGCTTCGTCAACAAATGACTCGGCTGATGAGTGTTCTGTTCTTGAGTTTGAGACTTAGAAGAATTCTTGCTTCAGATTTTTACTCTCAAATGTGTTGTCTCAATGTTGTTGTCTTCTTCCTCAACTCACGAACTGAACTATTTATACTTGGAGATTTGAAAATTTGCCCGTTGAGAGATCGACAGCCGTTCAAATCCTCGAGTACTGGTCCTTTCTGCAGAAACGGCTACCTGCGACTGAACACTGTACACTCTGTTGTACTTGCTGTCAGATCGCATTAAATGCACCAATCTGATACGAGGTTTCTCTTCAATCATTTGTCATTAATACCCTTCCTCTTTAGCATTTATTACTCCAAGTGCATTTATTACCGTTGCACTGATCTTCTGATACACTTCCACTCAGCTGACCGAAATTACTCGTCTGATGTATACTCGGCTGATCCCAAACTTGAACTAATCTAATTTGAGCCGGCTGATAATCCACCAGTCTGATTCCTTCTTCAGCAACAGATCAGTAGTCTTCTGGACCATATTTGACTCGTCTGAAATGTTTCTTCCTTGGTCAAATATTTTTCTAAGGTTTGTACTAAGCTTCCACTTAGCTGATGACTTTGGAAATCATCAAAACCTCCCTTCACTTCAAGGTCTTCATCTTCATCCAACAAGCACCCCATGTGTTGTGCCTCTAGCGGTGTCCACACCAACTGGATTGAAGCAACTCCTTTTGAATCCACATGCTCAGAACTAAGATTCAAAGGTTATCAAGCAAGGAAGAAGGAGAAAAGACCAGATGATCTAGATCTGAAAGATGAGAAGGGG
Organism: Penstemon newberryi var. newberryi; assembly: GCA_030819805.1. Classification (NCBI taxonomy): domain Eukaryota; kingdom Viridiplantae; phylum Streptophyta; class Magnoliopsida; order Lamiales; family Plantaginaceae; genus Penstemon; species Penstemon newberryi. The sequence goes on along the minus strand of JAUALY010000005.1, from coordinate 20,099,288 downwards.
GCGGCCACTCCAGATGGAGAAGGGGGCGGCGGCCATTCCTCTTGGAAAGGGGGGGGGGGGGGGGGGGGGGGCAATTTTCTTGTCTTGTGTTGGCTAGGGATTTTGAGGTCTTGAGCTCCTTATATAGATAAGGAGTCTTGACCTAGATGTGACCTAATCCATGTAGGAAAATTAAAGCCCATTTACTTATGGCCTTTATTTGTTTCCTAATGGACTTAAATCATCCTTTAATTAATTAAACACTTTTAATTAATTCAGCCCATTTAATTAATTAATTCAATTACTTAATTAAATTAGTTCCTCTCTTATTAATTAACACTTTAATTAATTAGTTTTCTTCCTTAAGAATTAACACCTTAATTCTTCAGTTTTGATTTAACTCTTTAAATCAAACTTCCCTTATATGATTTGTAGCAGTCCAATTGTATTGTGTGTGACCCTCTAGGTTCACCATCAATTGGCCGCGGGCCCACGACTTTCGTGATTTAATTTGCGAGCTTATTAATTGCTTCGATTAATTGAACACCTTCAATTAACCACTCAAGAATTAATCTCCTTATTAATTCATGAGTACCCATACCTCATGGTCGATGTCTAGCCACAAGCTCATGAGGCCCAACTTCAGGTGAATTGATCTCAGTGAACCTCACCTCTTATAAGTACCATGTACATACGGTCCTTCTATCGACTTAATTTCCCGATCGAGACCTAGGGTGTGTGAATTGATCTGCACCTCTAATTATCTCGATAGCTATACTTTGTAATTCCAGATAATAATTCCAGTGTGACTGCTAAATTTGGAAACCCCTTTCTAAATCCGTCACCAACTGTGGCCACAGGTTTCTCGGAATCTATTATCTAAGAACGTATAGAAAATTCACTCAACACACTACGTTGAGTCGGTAGATCCCATATTAGTGCTAACCATTCGCGTACACGATCCTACGTACCCAAAGTAGTAGCACAATGATCAGGCCAAGTGATCGGCTCCTAAATCAAAGTACGTACTCACGTGCACCGAATTCGCCCTAGCACCTCAAGTCTAAGGACTAAATCGTACACTATTATAAGTCTTGGGAAACATCCCATCTCTGATGTGCGTCATGCGCTTCCACAATGGGTTTCTCTGTTCGGGTCGTTCGATGCGTTCGATCCCCTATCGAACCACCTACTCATATGCACTGGCATCAAATGCCTTGCTCATGAAACGCTACAAATTCACTCCACGTGAATCATGCATATTTGTACAAGTCTTTGCGATTCCTTCGATACCCCGTCTCGGTCGAAATCTATGACTTGGAACATGTTTTAAGATCACGATCTTAAAGACGGTTTCATAATTGCACTCATACTGAAGTGAATCGTCCCATAGTCTATTGTGATCTAAGGATTTCATCCAATCGCTTAAGTAATTCGCGAGAGATGAAGTTGGCCATTGTTTGATTTACATACTATAAACAAACGAGCGTATTAATTCATTTATACTAGAGAAAGCTTACGATAGTCCTAATACAAGCTAAATATATTGGCTTGCAGGGCACTATCCTTTCAAGGCACGACACTTGGAGTGCTACTGTGAATCAAAAGAAGACCGGAGATTTCCACCACCGAACCTGTGGTGAGGTAAATTGCAATTTCACTCTTCTACTTTTGATTACTGCTTTATTTCAACCTTATTGCATATGTAAGATGGAATTTTATTTATGGGTTGCATGGGTATCTCGAAAAAATTTTAAAATTCCGCACTTTTGTTGTTCTGACAACCTAGATATTCCAACAAAAAATTCTTACCAAGCTTAAGAACGTCGTTCAAAGTTTTGATAAATCTGGTATCCATTTGATTGATAGTTTCTCCAAACATCATTTTGAAATTCTCAAACTTTTCGATTGCCACACCCAGTTGATGTTCCTTGATGGCTTCGTTTCCTTCGCTCATTGAACAAACTTTATGCCACATTTCCTTAGCCGTTTTGCTGTGTTTGATTTTGTGGAATCTTTCTTAGTCTAGTGCTTTGGTCATGATGAATCATCCCGCTTTATCCAGGTTGACTAGCTTGATTTCTTCAGCAGTCATCTCATGTGGTTCCTTGTCAACTATCACATCAGGTTCATCAGTAACCTTGATTGTCTTTGTGAATCTGAAGGGTCCTCTTGTAATGCAAATGTACATGTTATCGTTATATGCATCAAGAAAAGCTTCCATTCTGATTTTCCAGTCATCAAAGTCCATACCACCAGTGTGAGGAAAATGACTAATGCACTCCATTTTCGAAAAGCTTTAATTTTTCAAAATATGCTCGTTGATCAGGCAGATGATCCAAATGATACACCTACTCTGATACCACTTGTTGGTCCCAAGTGGTTTGATGAGGTGTAGAGGGGGAGGGGGGGGGGGGGGGTGAATAGACCTCTTAACCTTTTTAAAACTTTTCTCATTTTTTTAAGAAGAGTCAACTAATCATTAAGATGAGTCCACTTAGCTGATTTGCACTTAGCTTATCAATGGGATATATCACTTAGCTGATTTGCTCGTCTTACTTAAGATATCAGAGTTTTCAAACAAAGTTGCAGCGGATATGTGGAAGTATGTTTTTCAAACAATGTTTTTAACCTAATTAAAACTTAAAAAGTTTTACCACTGGTTTTAGAAAATTCCTCAAATGAAAAGTCGTATCTTTTAGAAATGATTTACTTAGCTTATAAAGAATGCAGTGCAATGCAATAAAATAAATCACACAAGGAATTTTTATAGTGGTTCGGCAGGAATAAATCATCTTAATCCACTCTTCTAAATCACGAAGATTTAGGTTATACTATTAAAACACAGTAGCCAATGCAAGGGTCTTGTGCTTTTATAACAAATGATAAGCAGCAAAATAGAACACTCAATTTTGATTAGGAAATCACGCAAAGAACCTAACTACGAAGCTATATCTTTTCACTCAGATTGGATATACACTTCTCACAACACTTAGTTGAAAAAATCACTTAAATTTTAAAAGTTTGGCCTTTTTCATAAACTTGGCTTCCTCAACAAATGATTATGCTGATAGAACTTGCTTCGAGAGTTTGAGCTTCAGATTTTGCATGTAGATGTTGTGTTGTTGCTCACTATTGAATCTCGATCTATTTATATTGTGTGATTTGAGTTTTACCCGTTGAAGGTAAGCGAAATTGCAATTTTACTCCCTGTCAACTGTCATTAATTGAACGCCTCCCTGCAACAACTTTACTGTACAGTTACAGTCTATCTACTATACGGTTCTGTCAGGTGCATTAAATGCATTCAGCTGATCCGAGAGAATTTGAATTTATTGCTTCAATCATTGCCTTTAATACCCTTCTTAGATAGCATTTATTACCTTAGGTGCATTTATTACCGTTGAAATAACTTCGGACCACTTCCACTTAGTTGATGAGATCACTAAGCTGACAATCACTCTGTTGGATCAAGTCTTCACTCATCCGTCTTGACTCTGCTGAAATTGACTAATCTGGTCTTCACTTTTCCTGCGATCTTCACTAAGCTTATTTTGGTCACTCGTCTTCCAGACCGTAATTCAATCTTCTATTAATCTGATTCATACTTCTCTTTTCAGATTGAATCTTCAAAGGTTAACTAAGCTTCCATTACTTAGCTAATGACACTTTTGTTATCATCAAAACCTTTATCTTCGAAATTTCTTTCCAACATTCTCTGTTTATAATCACAATTTGCATGATTTAAAAACTCAATTTAATATCAAACGCAAGTATGGCAGAATTCATTTAGAACCATCAAATTATATTTTTGCTTTATCTTCCATTTCAATAAGTAAGTTCATTGCTCATATAATATTAATTTAATCGAACACTTGAGCATTTAAGTTTCTGCAACTTCATTTTGTGAATTAAAGTTTGTGAAGCACTTTGCAAACCAAATTTAGGTAGCAGTTTTAGTCTGATTTCAAAGCTATTGTTTTTCTTATTTATATTTCTCCACTACTTTGACTATTTAAATTTCCTATATATATATATATATATATATATATTAGGGGAATGCACCACTCAAGGCGCGGTGATGTGTGCCCCGATCATGTGTGTATAAATTATTTTTGTTTTATGTATGTGCATCTAAATCACACATGTTTAAATATTGATTATTGGAGAGGTTTGCAGAACTTTATTTTATCATTTATAGGAGGTTATTTTTATTCAATTTGTAGGTATACATTTATATCTAGGTTGAAAAACTCATATGGTTTGAAATTTGTATATATAGAGGTCCTTCTATTGTCATTTACAAGCTTAATGTGTTTCTATAAAAGATCAATCAATCCTAGAATCACAGGAACTTCTTAATCATATACACATTCTAAGAGGAGAACACCTCGCAGCTTATAGAAAAGAACTTTTAAGGTGGCTCAACTCAAGCGTGGTTAAAGTTATATTTCAAGTTGGAGGATGATTTAACGTGTTTTCGTTTGTTCAATATTATGAAATAAAGCAAGTAATAGATTCAAGCTATGATATATATATATTCCTAACGTGTTATAAGCTACAATAGAGGTCTGCTTTTACAATACAGGATGCCGTACTAACACTAATCTATGGGTACCGATCAGTCCTGTCTTGAAAAACGTGTCTATATCATTAAATGTACTTGGTATTTATAAGTGTACTGTTGTGCTAGGTAGATCAGTACGTGCGGGATAATTCCCAGGCACATGGTCCAGCGCGCAACCCTTCAGCCGAAGGCCTTGGGCCGGCCCAGAGTGTCATTGTCGGAATTCTCGTGTTCCGAAGTATCTTCTTGCTCGGAAATTGTTCGTATAGCTCATTATTGGCAGCTTAAGAGTGTGCAAGTAGAGAAAATTATTACTCTCATGCAGAAAATCTGCAACTTGGTGCAAATTTGTATTTTGCCCCCCTAACCCCCCCACCCCCCCACCCCCCCCGAAGTTTTAGGAAGTACATTTTTGTCCCCAAAAACAAAATTTTCGTGCAACCAAGCCCAAAAATTTCCAAAAGGCCTTAACATTATTGTTTTTTTTTTAGGTTGAATCAATTGTAAAATTGATATCAACTTGAATTTTTGATTTGTTTAATTATTTTTGTAGTTAGTTGGAGGAGAGTGATTACTTTGGAAGGAGAAGTTTTTATTCAATTCATTAACTTCCTTTTTTCTTACATCACATTTGAGCAATACATTCTTATTTATACTTGTCTATGTAATTTTCTGGACTATCTAGGACATTCACTAATTCTAGATTATTCTCTACTATCTTGGATTTTTATTCAATTCATTAACTTCCTTTTTTCTTACATCACATTTGACCAATACATTCTTATTTATACTTGTCTATATAATTTTCTAGACTATCTAGGACATCCACTAATTCTAGATTATTCTCTACTATCTTGGATTTTCTAGGATTATTAGATATCATTCTAGATTCCTCTACCATATGATTGTTTTGAATCTGTTGGGTTTTAAATCCGAATCAACCGTAATTTACTTACTTGAATCGGATCGGATAATCGCCGGTTGCTTGAAGTGGGTGATCCGGAGAGAATCCTTCTTTGCCATCGATCTAACCGTGGTTGAATCACCGATGCTTTCATGTTTTGGTGCTCCCGATCAAGACACAAATCACGTACAGAAATGAGCCATAATTCCACAATCCAAATGCCCCAATTATAGTTGATGATATGTGCATATATATATATATATTACCCGGAATATATATGTATGTAACTCCTTTTATCATGTGAATATATATACTTATTATATATATATGTGTAAGTAGGAGAAAAAAGAGGGGAGAAGAGAGCTTGAGAGTTGAAGTGCCAATTTTGGAGAGAAGCTACGGCTTCTCTGTTCTCTCCAAATTGGAGAAGTCCACTTTTGGACTTCTCTCCTTTCAGATAGTGTGGGGAAGCCGTATGCTTCCCCCACTTCAATTAAGTGGGGAGTTAATCTCCCATTAAGGGAGGTTAACTGCCTAATGGGGTGGTTAAAAATAACCACTCCCTCCAAAACTCTCTTTTCAAAATTGGACCGGGTCGGGTTAGCTCGAATGGGCGTATCCACCCGTCTCAAATCAACATCTCCCACCCGTCTCAAATCAACATCTTCCACTCGCACATGAGGGCTAAACCGAGTCTACAGTGACTATAACAACATACTCATCAGCTTCATACAGACAAGTGGATCGTGTGACCGGCAAGCGCAGGAGCATTAAGTGTCATACACCTATTAGGGTATATAACAACTCTTATTCACAAAACATGAGGACATCATGACTCGCTATACCCCAAACCCCATTTCACTAACCGAATTATCTCTGATCCCTCAAATCAACAAAAGAGCATACTTCACTCCACCACTCTCTTGGATTCATAATCATGTCTCAAACTCTCAAGTTCGACATATTGGCTGGCCAGCTTTGAATTCAAGCAGTGTGTGTTAGCTTCATAAAGTTTTCCTTTCCTACCTGAATCTTTCGATCTTACTTCAGCAACTTTCCTAGACACGGACCGCATCGCTGTATGATTCATAGCTATTAGTGATGTGCTAAAGTAGCAACACCTTGGTAAGATCTCCAGAAACGGTTAAAAGTCATAAGGGTACCTATTAAGGTTGTAATAAACCTCTGGGCCTCACACAATGAGTGAGCAGGGATCTTTCACTCATTTCCCAATGGTCACTAAGGCACACGTGGTATGAAACACGTGCTACTGTAGTTTACTTCATTCTATGAAGTGTATATCATTTAAACAACACAGTACAGATTTTAGTACAAGTGTACGCCTACACTTTACCTGAATTTTCTCCTTATCCTCGATAAATGATTAACTCGAGAAAATTCACATTTGGCCACTCGACAAGTTTAATGGATGGTGGGAATTCATTCTTCTTCGATTACTTGTATATACAAAAGTAATCTCATCTTAATTAATCAATCGACATTTTTTTCTGATTCTGCACTCATGCAAGACTGTGATTACTTAAGTCACAACAATAATCTTAAGTCGATTATAATTAAGGCGATCCTAGTTTTATCTTGCGCTCTTTACAAGGATAAAACAATCTCATCTCTGCACGTTCCCAACATCAGAGGCGATTGCTCGTGTGAGAGAGCCAATCTCTACTAGTCCGACATATCTTAGGACATTGAATGTATTATTTCCAAATCATGTACACAAGCATTCAAATGTCACAAAACTTATGGGCTTTATCTTATGAACTTCCAAGTTCAATTAGATCAAAAATCTACGCAACTTTAGAGATTGATAGGCAACCCACGTAAGAATCTCCAGTTATGGTCTTAGTACAAGAAGCTCGACCATCTATTGTACGTAGATGCTAACTACAAAGTTCTCTATTAACTTTGTTAAGATATCTCCACAAAATTTCTCAATTTTGTGTAAGTGTTTGGTCTCATTAAAATAATATCCATATTGCAAGCTATGAAAGTGTTTCGCAACATAAAAATATGTCAACACAACTCGGAGGTAGCTCTTTATCTTCCCAAAGAAGTAATAAATACCTCTTGACCAAACAACTATCCATACTGCGTATGTGACATCAATTTTACAACAATTGTACACATAGATACACATGTCTCATTAATGCTTAAGAGATCAATTGCAGTATACTAAAGGTTTCTCGATAACCTTTTCACTAAAGTCTAAAAATCATGCAAATGATTTGACTTATTAATATTGACCAGATCCATGGCACAACATAAATCAGAGTAGGTAATTGGTTTGGAACCAATTAATGATTCAAGATCGGAATCAGTGATCTAGACATTTCACTTAAAGTGCACATTTCAAGAATCAGAATTCTACCTCTTACTATGAGAGTATCAGTAGGTATTAAATTCAGAATTATTCAAGTGTCGGTTGACCACTTATAAAAATTCATTGAATTTCACCAAGTTTTCTACCTACAAGTCCTCAATTCATTCATAAATAATTAAGGACGACCATTTTCAAAACAGTCCTTTTATACTCAAGGTTATCCCAACAAATAGGGTAACTCAAACATTAAGAAATGGAATCCAGTAGACAAATGTTGTTCATCCATCAAAATGAAAACCGACGTGATTGTTTAGACAATCTCTTATTGCCTAAAATAATCTTAAAGCTCAAAGATTTCAAGTTCGAGAACTTTGATATCTCAACTTTTCAGATTAATAGTCTTTTATTCATTTGGAATACTTTCATGCCTAAAATTTGACTATAGTAAGAAACAGGTAAGAAACCATGTGCCTCTTTGAAAGTTAACCAATACAAAAATCGGTTTAAATCTTAGGCGGGTACTAAGTCTTCCTTCCATTTGTTTACTGTATCTCACCCATGAGATAGAATAACATCTTTCAGTATTTGAAATAAGTTACGGTTCAGGTGTAGTCCCTTCATTTGAATAGATCCAATAGAACATAAATTGCTCCCACTCAAAAGAAGCAATTTTGGATAATCACTTCCAAGTGATAAGTCAAATGAATAACTAATTACCCCTTGAACCGGTTTACACTAACATGTTCAAATACACAAAGATCAGTTATCTAGTAAATACATCTTTCGAAAGATTGTATTTCTTGATTTAATAAGAAATTTACTTCCATCTCATTGTTCATTCAAGAACATAAACCATTAGACATTATATATCCTCCAAAGATATATTTTTCTTGCGTGATCATGTTTCAAAACACATTAGAAATAAAGTTAAGACAAACTCAACTATTTGATCACATCGTCTAAGGTAGCTCAGGTCAAATCATCATCTGACCCTAGCTTTTAGAAGTTGGAAATTACTATTATTGAAGGTTCACAAAATATGCATTTAATGTTAACAAAATTTCCACATGGAAATTCAAGGGGTTAACTTGAGATGCATTGAACTCCATCCCATCAAATAAATCGAGTTATTTCCCTTAACACAATTATACAAATAAAAGTGTTAGAAATAACTGATACTCAGATGTTTCATTACACAGATCACAAAATGATCGTATAGATATTCATATTCCTGATCTTGTATCAGAACCTTATGTTCATCGATACATTTGACTCTCTAAAAATTTCAAAAACACAGAAGTGTTTCAATTTTACAAGAGATCAAATTAAAATGATCAAGACATATAATATTTTTATAAAAGTAATGAAAGGACGGATTCATCCAACCTTCACTAATATTAAATCACTAGAATTGACCAAAATGGAAGTTTAACTCCAACGACCTAACGATATAGTTATGGTGTCTTGTTTCAATTGAAATAGTGCAAGGGCAAACCAATTTTCAGAAACGACTTGAAAAAAATCTTCTCATTGATTTAGTGTTTCCACTAGCCCAAATTGACCTAAACAAATATGTCTTCAACATATTTTGTGATGCATCAGGTGTTGATAGTACAACAACAATCAACTATGCAATTGAAACGTTTAGTCAATAATGACACTTCAAACTATCACTAAATGTCTAAAACATTTAAGTATCACTCAAAATGATACTAATCAAGTCAACGATGAATTCAAGTCGAAATCTAATCCAAGAACAAAATCAACAGTCAAGTTTATTTTCCCGAAGGTACACAAATGTACCTTAATAAACTTGAGTGAGGACGCAAACACTTTTCAGTTATTAGTTACCATAAACCTATAGTCCACATAGGATAAGGTTAGTAACGTGTTTTCGAAAAATAATAATTATAACAGTGTTATTGAGTGCTACATTTTCAACTTCATCCATTGACGAGTGAGAGAACCAAGGATATGGTAAATAGAGCACTTATGATCCCATGCCATTTCAGATTATCAAAATATGGCTGTGATTGTTCTTCCAACTAGAATTATCTCCAGTCTCCTTTAAAACATATTTTGTCACAAAGGCTTCAGTATTTGGTCTAGAAACACCAAATAATTTTTTAAGAAGCACAATGAAATACTTGCCATTTGAGAAAGTCATTTACAGATATGTGAATCGACACGACCTTTGAATGGTCTTTAAAAAGGAACGAGACTGAATCGAACTTGAATTCAGTAACTCAAAAGAGAAGAATTATGGCTACTTGACATTTAATCCTTCGTTTAAGTTTGACTGTACTCTCATAAGTATTCAACATACTAGGTAAGAGTGTATGTTCCAATGGTCAAACTTTTAAGTCAAGCGTCTACCTGGTTAGAGCTATATTTCTATATTGCTCCCAAAGGAAAACGTTCTACGAGGCCATAATTTAAAGACTAGGAGCGGAATCATGTCAAACGACATTCGAAAAGTCTTTGATCTCTTTCTCGAGTAATAAGACCACAACAGGTCTTTAATAACTTGATAGATGTTTTCTACAACATCACATTATCCTACTCACATTCTAAATCTACAGCGACAAAGTGTTGCAACTTTGTCAATGAGTACTTTGCAAGTACTCGTCTAATTAGAATCGATCGCCATGATCTGTCAATATAGAGACATCATATTAGCCCATCTAAGTATAGGTGATTTTATACATAGCAAACTGAACTCGTTTTAAATCCCATAAGGTACAAAATCGAAAGGGTCACTATGTGGCCCAATCATCTCCCGTATCCAATGATCATTATCACTAATTCAATTCCTTAGTACAAAATCTAGTAGTTCCAGGTGAGAATTACATAAATTCTTCCAACCTAGGAACTCCCACTCGAGTACTTAATTCAAAGTACTTACAAATGTTTAATGTGCATCGTGTTACTGATAGAATAGTGTCCAGCAAGCCAACTGTATGGCTGCCATTTATTGTAATAAATAAAGGAACTGTTCAATTTAGATTAATAAATGCATCTTTATTATATGGTCAACTTTATCTTATGTAATAATTATCTACGCATAAGGATATAAGTCCTTAGATCACAGAGCTATGGGACAACCCGTGGACGGATCTCCAAGGCCGTGATCTAGAACATATTCAAGAGTCGTAGAATCCAATCGAGATGGGACATTATTGGATTCGGTTAGACTCTCACTAATGTGTATACTCCGATGAACTGGAGGACGCGGGGGTCCACGAGCGTGACTGGGATAGTCGATAAACATAAGTGGGTGACTTGCTGGGATGGCAAGGCCACTGAATACCCCAATTAGGAAATAACTCACCATGGAAGCGGTAGTCGCATATCGGAGTTGAAGTTATTCCAATTTACAATAGTATACGAGGAATGATCCCTAAATACTTGAGGTGATAGGGTTTATCTGGTGCGAGAACGTCTATACTTAAATGTGAGTTCCGACCGACTGGAGATTACCAGAAAGTCTCTGTGGATTCACGTTGGGTATAGAGGGACTCGTATGCAGGTTCATATCATCAACCAATGATCCATTGACCCGACTTGATAGGTTGGGAAATTCTCCTATGGATTTCTGTGAGAAATTAATTCTGGTAAAATCCTTGGCCAAGGTATCTGACGGCTTTATGAAAGTAGCTCATAAAGATTAAGTCACAGAGAATTATTTCGAGATCAGAATTCATAAAGTCAAAACGAATTAAAAGGGAACCGATGAAAAATCCATGCCCTTAAGTATTTACTGGGAGATCGATCGATGGAGATATTATAGCGTATATGGAAATTGTAAATGATTAAAAGGTTCACTGAATTAATTCACCAGTGATTGGGCTCCATGGGCTTGTGGCCAGACATCGACCGTGGAGTGTGGGAGAATTCCCAAATTGGCAGGGGTGCTAATTTTGGAATGATCATTCGACAGAGTGTTCGATTGATTTAGAGTATTTAATACTCGAGTAATTAAATAAATATTTAATTATAACCCACGGCCAATTATGTGGTGAACCTACGGGGGCATACACAATACACATGAAGCGAAAGCGAGGAAATGGAGAACAATTGAGTCAACTAAATCGACTGGGTCGATTGGGGTGACTGGGTCGACCCAATTGGAGCGAACTTGATCCAATTGGAATTGGATCAAGACTGGAAATTAAATTGGAATTTAATTTGTGAGTTAGTTAATTAAATTGGATTTAATTAATTATGGGAAAATTTAATTAAATAGACTTAGAGTCTAATTTAATTAAATGAGAAAGAAATAAATTAATTGGGCCATTTAATTGAGAAATTAAATAAAAACCCAATTAATTAAATCATGTATGTGCCATGAATTAATTAGAAGACTTGGTCTTCCAATTAAAAGGGCCATGGCCTATGTACTTGGTCTTCCAATTAAAAGGGCCATGGCCTATGTAGGAGAGTTAGAAGTCTTGGGAGTCCTAATCCTAGGAGGATTAGGATTATGAGATTCCTATAAATAGGAGACTTGATGTCATATCTCATACACACTAATCAAGAGCCAAAAAGCCAAGTCAAGAAAAATTCTCTGCCTCTCTCCCTAGTGAAATCGGCCGAACTCTTTTTCCATTTTGGAAGAATTTTTTGATTTCGTTTTTCGTTCCAATCTTGTTCTCTAATCCTAGATATTAATATATCCTATGTTCTAACCGATTAGGATATATTATATTTCGTGATATTGTGGTGTATCAACTCGTAGAGGCGCAACTCGTGGGGCGCTACAACAAAGCTTGGATTGATTCTACCGAGGGAGAAAACGCAACGACTTTGCTAGTTACTTGGATTTTCTAGGAGACAGGTATAATTTGGATCAAATTATTCTTGTCGTTTTAATATTCATATATATACAACCAGTTTAGTATCCTGGCAAGATTCCGTAAGAGGTCCTTAAAATTTTTGTTTTTCGCTGCCTGAAGGGCTGTTTATCTTAGCGAATCCCAACAGTGGTATCAGAGCCAACTCTGGCTTTGTATATATATGAATTTGCAAATTCTGTGTTTTTAAATCATATGCTTGATTTATGTGTGGCTAGTTCTTTAACTATGTATGTTTAGAACGTAGATCTGTTTAACTTGGAGTTAAAGAAAAATTTTGATTCGAAATTTTTTCACGTTATTTTAATTTTTGGATTGGAATTTAATTGAAATTGTTTTTAATTAAATCATATAGTAATCGAAAAAAAAAAATTTAATTGGATCCAACAGCGCGCACCGCGGCTAGGCGGCCACCGCACGCTGCTGCCCACGGCAACGTGCGAACACCACGCTGGCCGCGCGTGCGACACACAGCAGCAGCCTACGGGCTGCCTGCCGTGTACTGTCACGCGCAGCTGCCTGCTGCCGTACGCTGCCACGCGCAACAGCGGCTGCCACGGGCAGCCCACGCACGGACTTCGTGGCCGCGCGTGTGCTGTCCACGTGGCAGTTCGCTATTGGCCGAGATATGGCTGATTATGGTTGGACTCTAATTCTGCCTATTTTGAAAAATTCTGAAAATCTTGGAGATTTGTGAGATTAGGAAACTTGGAGTTTTGGATAAGGTAGGAATCTTGGAAGATTTGGGAACTACCTTAGTTATCTAATCTAATCAAAATAGGATTATCTTGAGAATCTTGGAGATTTGGAAAATTGGGAAACTTAGAGTTTTGGACAAGATAGAAATCTTGGAAGATTTGTAACTATCTTAATTAACCAACTTTATCAAGATAAGAATTGTAGATTACTTAGAACTCAAGTAAGAGTTAATTAATCTTAGAGATTAATTGTTAATTCAAAATTAATTAACTTGGATAATTTTTTGTGAATTAAAATTAAAAGGAGCCGAAAATTTTACATTTTTGTAATTATGTGAATTTGTGCATGTTCTTGAGTGAATATGTGGATTGATCGATTTCTGCCCCTAAGCCCTGTGTAGTTTTTGGTTTATTTTTATGGGTTGTAATTAAATGGGCCTGATTGGTGCCCCTTGCTTGCGCAATTAAAATGTAATAGAATAGGGCCATTATAAGTTAGACTTAGTTTAGGCTTGGAGCCGAGAAGACCTCATGAAAACTTGGAGATCCACATGGAGGCCCATTACCTTGGAGGACATGGAGGCCCAATTCAATACATAGAGGCCCAATCAAGGAGGATATTACAAGAAGGCCCATGCGTGTATGGGTTTGAAAATTGTAATAGTTAGGACATTTAATTTCCACACTAGACTGACCAATTGATCCATCGCATGGCTCGTGATGGATCGCATACGATGGGCAATCGATCAATCATATCTTGCTAGGTGGTGTATGTTTACTTATTATTCTTTGATGTATGTTATGCATGCTTAGAATAGATGACGTAAACAAGATTTAACGGGCGCATATGAATGGTGTCTATGGTCCGAGCCTATCCAATTACTAGGTCTTAGGCATATTATACGAATATATCTCGATGTCTCACGAGTCGTGGGTCGAGCTATAGGAAGATAATATGTCTATTGCCTCGATGCACAGTTTAGTGCCAAGGGAGGGGATAGCAAGGTTCTAGGCGTTGTCTCATGAGTCGTGGGGCGTCTAGGATTGAACTATTTCTCTCCACGAGTATTGGACATGATTTAACGCTAGTAAATATGGATGTCTCACGAGTCGTGGGTCCATAACGAAAAACGAGGCTAAATGAACTCAAGGGTTAGCTGCGATGGTTAACCGACGACGATGTCGTCCACCAAGTGGATCAAATAGTATGGCCAACGAGTTGTGGGTACTAGGAGATTGCATTTGGGCCTTGAGCCCGCTAGGATATTTTAATATTCCCGAAACTTATGTGGGGGAATAAGGTTTTGATTAAAATAGTGGGAGTAATTTACAAATAAAAACCATGTTTGTAAATTGTGCATTTAATATTAATCATTCGCGTATTTATTTCTTCTATCGTCTTTTTATAGATATGATGACTAAAGAGCTTAGAGCACTTAGAGATTTGTCCATCTCATCACTTGAACGTAACATTTTAACTGGACCAAACCTGCACTTCTGGTCGCACCATTTGATTGGACTTTTTGATGCTGAAAACATTTCATACGTTTTGTCTGTACCTCCACCCGTTGATATTTCACATGATGTTCCCGATGAGCTTCGAAAAAGCATCACCAAATGGAAATTGGATGATAGCTTAGCTCGTGATTACATGTTGGAATATATGTCACTTGATCTGCGGTTACAACATGAGCATATGGTATCCGCAAAAGAGATTCTCTCGAATCTCAAATTCCTTTATGGGATTAGAGATGGTCGTCGCAGATTCGCGATAACGAGAGAACTCTTGCAAGCAAGAAAGAGAAGAGAAACTCCTGTCGGAATCCACGTACACAAGATGATTCGACTTCTGTCTGAACTCGATGATATGGGTGTCGTGATGGACAATGATTTTCGTGTGGATACAATCCTACAATCTCTTCCTAGATCATATGACAGTTTCATCGCGGACTTGAATCTCCAAAGGCGAGAGATTACTGTGCACGTCTTGCGACAAATGCTCGAGGAACATGAAGCTTCTTTTGGAAAGAAAGCAGGGGTTGGCGAAAGGAATGGGCGGCGATCAAAGTCAAAACAAATTGAAACCAGAGCTCCTTACTGTACGAAGTCAAGGGAGAGGATCAAAGTAGAGTTCTTGGAGAACTCGAAAGGTATATTCCTTGTTGAAGTTAATTTATCAATTAACTGTGCATCTTGGGTGTTAGACATTGCTTGTGGTTCTCATCTTTGTAATGATTTACAGGTGATGGGAGCAACAAGGCCACTTAGGCCTGGGGATTGGATCATGCGATTTGGCAATGGAACTAGAGCTGCTGTCGAGGCCATAGGCGAAGTGGAGTTAGATTTAGGTGGTAATAAGTTAGTCCTTAGGAACGTTCTTTATGTACCTGGTTTAGTGAAAAACATTATTTCCATTCCTGTTTTGGATAATGAAGGTTTTAATTTTAGTATTAATAAAGATTCCTTTTCATTATTCATGAATGATCATTGTTTTTTCACTGGTACATTGAAAGATGGACTATACACCATAGAACCACCTAAATTAGTTATGCACGTACAACAAAACAAAAGAAAATGTTGGATGAAGATGAAGATGGAAGGTATGAAGTGAAGGGAGGTTTTGATGATTTCCAAAGTCATCAGCTAAGTGGAAGCTTAGTACAAACATTAGAAGATATTTGACCAAGGAAGAAGTATTTCAGACGAGTCAAATATGGTCTAGAAGACTACTGATTTGTTGCTGAAGAAAGGAATCAGACTGGTGGACTATCAGCCGACTCAAATAAGATTAGTTCAAGTTTGGGATCAGCCGAGTATACATCAGATGAGTAATTTCGATCAGCAGAGTAGAAGGGATCAAGAAGTCTGATCAACGGTAATAAATGCACTTGGAGTAATAAATGCTGAAGAGGAAGGGTATTTATGACAAATGATTGAAGAGAAACCTCGTATCAGCTTGGTGCATTAAATGCGATCTGACAGAAAGTACAGCAGAGTGTACAGTGCTCAGTCGCAGGTAGCCGTTTCTGCAGAAGGACCAGTACTCGATGATTTGGACACCTGTCGATCTCTCAACGGGCAGATTTTCAAATCTCAAGTATAAATAGTTCAGTTCATGAGTTGAAGAAGAAGAGACAACACATTTTGAGAGCAAAAATCTGAAGCAAAATTCTTCTAAGTCTCAAACTCAAGAACAGAACACTCATCAGCCGAGTCATTTGTTGACGAAGCAGAATAGAGAGAAAACAGAATATACTTATAAATCTGAGTGATTTTGTTAGAATAGTGTTGTGAGAAGTAGATATCCATCTTAGTGAGTGATATTACTTCAGATGATAGGAGTTTCTTTGTGATTTCCTATTACGCACTTGTGGCCGTTTCATTTGTTGATAGGCGCAAGCAGAGTGTACTGTAATCTTTGCGACTATAGTATAACCCAAGATCTAAGTGACTTGGAAGAGTGGACTAAAGGATTTCTATCCATATAACCACTATAAAAATCCTTTGTGTTTTTACTTGCATAATTTTCTGCATATTTGAACGAGCATATTTAAAACACTAAAAGGTTAATTGTTGGAAAAGTTTTAAAGTTTGTTAAAACTGGGGATAAAACTATTTCAATGTTAAAGAAAACTACTTGTGAAAAACACTTGATAAATCCCCTGCAAGTTAGTTATTTTAAAACTCTGATTTTGATAAAATCAGCTGAGTGAAATCAGAAGAGTGGTCAACTCTGCTGTTCCAAGCTTTGTGCGAGATCAGCATAGTCAACTTACGATTACCGATCAGCTTAGTCTGCTGACAGAAAAGTTAGAAGTTTTTAAAAGATAAATTTTAAAGAGGTCTAGTCACCCCCCCCCCCCCCCTCTAGACCTCATCTGACCACTTGGGACCAACAAGTGGTATCAGAGCAGGTGGTTCATCTGAATCATTTGCCTGATCAACGAGCTTGATCCTAGAGTGTTTTTCAAAGGTTTTCAAAAGTTTTCAAAAGAGCATCTTTTTGAAAAACTAAAACTTTTTGAAAAATGGATTGTATCAGCCTTGTTCCCCACATAGGCGGTAGGAGCTTTGAGGACTGGAAAATACGCATGGATATTTTCCTTGCTGCTTACAATGATAATATGTACAGGTGCATAACAAAAGGTCCGATAAGAGTCACCAAAACAATCAAAGTTGATGGCCAAGATACGGTCGTTGACAAAGATGAAGACGAGATGACAGCTGAAGAAATCAAGCTGAAAAATCTTGATAAAGTGGAAATCTTCATCATGACTAAAGCCCTGGACAATGAAAGGTTTGACAAGGTCAAACACTGTAAAACATCAAAAGAGATGTGGGATAAAGTCCGTGATATGAGTGAAGGGAATGATGCCATCAAAGAACACAATCTGAGCATAGCCCAGGAGAAGTTTGAAAACTTCAAGATTAAATCTGGAGAAACCATTGACCAGATGGATTCAAGGTTCACTAAAGTGCTGAACAACGTGTTAAAGCTGGGTAAGACGTTCACAGACAAAGAGATTACTCTCAAAGTCCTGAAGGCGCTACCACCCAAGTTCAACATGAAGATCATAGCAATGGAAGAATCAAGGGATCAGGGGAAGATCTATCTGACGGAGCTGTTTTCTGTACTCAAGGCGTACGAGTATAAAATGCCAAGAATGGGTATAGAAGAGACCTCAACTTCTAGTCCCACTGCTGCCCTGGTTGCTGCAGAAAAATCCAGAAGATCAGCCGGAAGAACTATAGAAGTGGACTCATCTGATGAGGCCATAGTACTGAACAAAAAGGAGTACTCTGCTGACGATGTTGCTTTGTTATTGAACGGGTTCAAAAAGTTCTATAAAAGAAAAATGAAGAACAAATATAACAATGCTTCTACTTCTAAACCTACCTCTCATTCTCATGATATTAAGGATGATTATAAATCCAAAATGATGTGCTATAATTGCAGGAAATTGGGACACTTCATCAAGGACTGCCCATATCCTAAAGCGGAGAAGTATACAGAGGAGGAAAAGAAACAAAGGAAAGAAAGAAGAGAGAAGAGATACCAAAAGAGCAAAGTGTTGTTGGCTGAAGCTGAAAAGATGGCATCCATCTACTCATCAAATTCAGAATCAGGCACGTCAAGTGATGACTCTATTTTTGAAGAGACACCTGCACTGCTCTGTCTCATGGCAAAGGAATCTGATGATTCTGACAATGAGGTAATACTCTCTGAAAGTGAACTTGAGCTATTTAGTTCATTTGAGAAAATGATGAACAATAAAGCCGATGTTGTTAGTGAATTTGCTAAGCTTAAGGACGAGATGATTCTGCTGAAAAAGCAAAATGCAAAACTGAAACGCAGTGTTGAAAAACCTGAAGAATCAGCCATGTATAAAAAGCTTTCGCATGAATGTGAATCTCTGAGAGCAGAATGTGAAGTTTACAAGGGACAAATCAAGGAACTTGAAGCTACAATATCTTCACTTAATAAGTGGTCTGTTCCTAAGTCGTCTGTTGTGTTAATAGATAAATCAACTGAACAGAGTCCACCCTTAGTAAAAGAAAATTTAGAACTGAACAGAGCTGAGAAATTTATATCTGCTGATAATAACAATGTTATCATGTATGTTCAGACTGCTAAATCTACTTCACTGGAAATTGAGAAAAAGGAGAAGAGTCCTCCTAAGGCTAAAAAGGGTAAAAAGCCTGAAAATGAAAAACAGACTGGTAAAACCAAACAGCAGATTAGTCCTAAGAAGTCTGCTGATAAGAGTAAAACCAATCAGACTAGTAAACCTAAGTCGTCTGTTAAAGAGCAAGTAAAGAGCAGACCAAGGAAGCAAAGAAATTATAACAATAATGCTTGGTATGGAAATGAGTCTTATTATGTGCAACCTGCTTACTCACCTTATTATGCTGCACCTCATTATCCACCTTATTATGCTGCATATCCTGCTCATCAACCAATGCATGCCTACCCTGCTTATCATGCATCTTATCCTGCTTATGAGCCTTATCCTCATCATAATGATTATCAACATAACATGCATGCTGATTATGATGAAAATGAAGTTGCTCATGCTCCTGCTAAAACTCTGAAGCCGAAGAAGCCTAAGACTTCAACATCTTGGGTTGTCAAAGGTGACACTAATCCACCAGGACCCTCTCAATAAAAGGGTACCTAAAACATTTTTATTTTGTTTTGTAGGTTAGGATTAAGAGGAGGAGTAAAGTAGTGAAGAAATGGTACTTGGACAGTGGATGTTCAAGGCACATGTGTGGAGACATACATGAACTGGCAGATGCTGTTGCTGTAAATGGTCCAAGAGTTACTTTTGGAGACAGCAAAGAAGGCAAGGTTGTTGCTGTTGGAAAGCTTATCAAAGGAAACATAGAGATATCTGACGTCTCTTATGTTAGTGGCCTGAAGTACAATCTGCTGAGCATAAGTCAATTTTGTGACAAGGGATTTTCCGTAGTGTTTTCATCAGATAAGTGCTATGTTGAACAAATTGGAACAAAGAATGTTATTTTATCTGGAAGAAGACAGGAAAATATCTATGTAGTCGACTGGAATTCTGTGGACAAGAATTCTAATGTTTGTTTGGTGGCTTCTACACCAAGTGAAATCAGTTGGCTGTGGCACAAAAGAATGAATCATTTGAATTTCAAGACCATAAACAGATTGATAAAGAATGATCTGGTAGAAGGAATTCCAAAGACAGTCATGAGCAAAGACAAGCTTTGTGACGCATGTCAGAAGGGTAAACAAGTGAAATCATCTTTCAAAAGCAAGAAGCACCAATCTTCAACAAGAATTTTGGAGTTATTACATATGGATTTGTTTGGCCCTATTGATCCAATCAGCAATGGTGGAAAGAAATACTGCCTGGCTGTTGTGGATGATTTTTCAAGATTTACTTGGGTGATTTTCATGAAGAAGAAAAGTGAAACCAAGGAACATCTTACTAATCTGATGGAACTGATCCAGAATGAGAAGAGTCAAAGAATATTGAAGATCAGATCAGATAGAGGGACTGAATTTACAAACTCTACTGTTGAAGAGTATGTTACACCAGAGGAATCAATCATGAGTACTCTGCTGCCAGAACCCCTCAACAAAATGGAGTTGCTGAAAAGAGAAACAGAACTCTAAAAGAAGCTACCAGGACAATGATAGCTGAAGCAAAGCTGCCCCAAAGATTCTGGGCAGAAGCCACAAATACAGCATGTTATACACAGAACAGATGTATGATCAACAAAAGTCAAAACAAGACACCTTATGAGATATGGAACAACAAAAAGCCTAATTTACATTATCTTAGGATTTTTGGTTGTAAATGTTATGTTTTGAACAATGGGAAAAATCACCTTACTGCATTTGCAGAAAAGGCTGATGAGGCTGTTTTTGTAGGTTACTCTACTGTTAGTAAAGCTTATAGAGTGTTTAACAAAAGAACTTTACTTGTAGAAGAATCTATTCATGTAGTATTTGATGAACCAAGCCAATCATCTGAAAAGAATCA
This sequence comes from Penstemon newberryi var. newberryi, assembly GCA_030819805.1. Classification (NCBI taxonomy): domain Eukaryota; kingdom Viridiplantae; phylum Streptophyta; class Magnoliopsida; order Lamiales; family Plantaginaceae; genus Penstemon; species Penstemon newberryi. The sequence goes on along the minus strand of JAUALY010000005.1, from coordinate 20,078,429 downwards.
ATGTGCAAACCCAGAGGTATCTGCTGACTTTCAGAAATTGAGTGTGGAAAGAAAGGAAGAATATGTACCCATCATACTACCTGATTTAACTCAAGCTGTTAACTCAAGTGCTGTTCAAAATCAGTCTGCTGATTGTCTAACAGAGGAGTTGCGAACAGCTGACAGACCAGAGACTGTTCAACAGACTACAACTGTTCAACAGACTACTACTGTTCAACAGACTACTACTGAGACTCCAACAGTAGTGTTGCAAGATTAATCAAGAGGACAACATCCAGATTTGCAACCTGATCTCAGATGGCTCAAAGATCACCCACCTGACTTAGTGATTGGTGATCCTTTGGATAGAGTGAGAACTAGAAGGTCAACTGCAAATGAAACTATGTTTGTAAGTTTTCTTTCACAAATTGAGCCTAAGTTAATTGATGAAGCTCTTAGTGATTCTCATTGGATTGAAGCAATGCAAGAAGAGTTGAATCAATTTGAAAGGAATGAAGTCTGGTACTTAGTTCCCTGACCTACTCATCAAAGAGTAATTGGCACTAAGTGGGTATTCAGGAATAAAATGAATGAAGATGGTATTTTTACCAGAAACAAAGCAAGACTAGTTGCCAAAGGTTACTGCCAAGAAGAAGGCATTGATTTTGATGAGACATTTGCACCAGTTGCAAGGCTTGAAGCAATCAGATTATTCTTAGCCTATGCTGCTTACAAGAACTTCACTGTCTACCAGATGGATGTGAAGTCTGCTTTTCTCAATGGAGAATTGCAAGAGGAAGTTTATGTTGAACAACCTCCTGGCTTTGAAGCTTATCAAGAAGGAGACAAAGTGTATCGTCTGAAGAAAGCTCTCTATGGACTGAAACAGGCTCCAAGAGCATGGTATGATACTTTATCTGATTTTCTTTTAGTTAAAGGATTTCGCAAAGGTAAAGTAGATAAGACTTTGTTCACTATTGAATGGGATAATCATATATTGTTGGTACAAATATATGTGGACGATATTATTTTTGGTTCAACTAACAAACAGATGTGTGAAAGGTTCTGTAAGCTGATGCAAAACAAATTTGAAATTAGCATGATGGGAGAACTAAATTACTTTCTTCGATTACAAGTTAAACAGCTACCTGATGGTATTTTTATTAATCAAGCAAAGTACACAAAATATCTGTTCAAGAAATTTGGTATGGAAACTAGTTCATCTGTAAATGTTCCTATGTCTACTGGACTTCGTCTGGACAAGGATGAAGGTGGCAAATCAGTTGACATTACCAAATACAGAGGCATAATTGGGTCCCTGTTATACTTAACAGCTAGCAGACCAGATATTATGTATTCTGTTGGGGTTTGTGCGAGATTTCAATCAGATCCTAAGGAATCTCACCTCTTAGCTGCTAAAAGGATACTAAAGTATCTCAAAGGCACACAAGAATTGGGATTGTGGTACCCAAGGGAATCAGGATTTGAACTTATTGGATATTCAGATTCTGACCTTGCTGGCTGCAAGATTGATAAGAAGAGTACTACAGGTACTTGTCAATTTTTAGGCAGTCGTCTGATCTCATGGATGAGTAAGAAACAGACTTCAGTATCCATATCTACTGCTGAAGCTGAATACATTGCTGCTGGAGCATGTTGTGCACAAATACTTTGGTTGAAACATCAACTAGAAGACTATAATCTCAAGATTAGTGGAATCCCTATCTAGTGTGACAATACAAGTGCAATCTCACTTACTCAGAATACTACTAGTCATTCCAGGACTAAGCATATTGAGATCAAACATCACTTCATCAGAGACCATGTTGAAAAGGGAAATGTTATTATTGAGTATGTTCATACAGACAACCAGATTGTTGACATTTTCACCAAACCATTAAATGATGCAAGATTTTCTGCTCTAAGAGTAGAACTGGGCTTGTTAAATTTGGATTCATAAGCTGAGGGGGAACCTATCAGAAGACTGGGTTCAACAGCTTACTAATCTGATATCAACAAGTGTTATCCTTCAAGAAGACTGACTCTCAACAGACTAGTTGACTGATGAATTCTTGAATTCAGGGGGAACGTGTAAGACTAGCGGTACCCTTGTCTTAAAGATGAAATCTTCAATGAAAGTAGTTGAAGTTGTTTTAAATCAGAAGATTTGTTCTTAATTCTTGAAGATTTGAAGACTATTTATCTTGCTGGATTGACAAACAGCAAAGGAAGATCACTAGATATTGGCTTTCACTAGTGATATATTGTATCAGACAAGTCGTCTATCAGATAAGTATTATTTTACTCATCTGTTTTTATTTATGTCAGCTTATATTTAAGTGTTGTACTAAAAACGTATTTTCTGAAACACGCTTTTATAAGTAACAGACATGTGGCGTTTCAAATTCCCGCCTGTCTGACATAATTAATAAATTTTGAATTCCGCAATTCTCGCCCGCACGATTAGAAACTGATAGATTAAATCAAACCGTTCGCGTAAAGCACGGAAACCTAGGCGTTTCATAATCTATAAATCCAGATCTGATCAGAAGGGTAAACCTTACGCACCCAAAATTATCTCAAGTGAAAAAGAAGTTACTAATTCATCTACTTTCTGTCTTAAAGTGTTCTAAATTCTCTCAAACTACTACAATTTCATTACAATGGCCGGAGCCGAAGGACGCTACTTGAATTACGAGAAGTTCCACGCTACTGGAACTCCTCTAATGAAGGAAATCATGGTTAAAATTAACGAGGCTTCTCTGGTGAAAGTGTTGGAAGCTCATGAAGATTATGTGTTCACTGAAGATGTAGCTGAGTTTTACAGAACCAGGAAGAATGATTTAACCAAGATGATTTATGTGGCTACTGTAGGAGGAAAGACTGTCTTTGTCTCCCCTGCTGTTCTAAATGAAGTTTATGATCTGAGAAATGAAGGAGGAGAGGTATTCACTCTGGGTTCAGAAAAAGAGGAGGAATTTTGGTTTATCTGTGCTAAGGAGGGAGAAGCAATGACTGGAACCCTGATGAAGACTCAGTTGAAGGACGAGTTTCAGAGGTTTGCAGATATTATTGCAAAGATTTTGGAGTGTTCTACTAGCTCCTTGGATGGGTTACCTAGAAGAAGGTACCAAACAATGGTTTGTATCTACTATGGGTTACAAGTTAACTGGGCTATTCATTATTTTTACCTTCTAGCTTTAAAGAAAAATGGACATGTGATAATGTTGAGTCATCTGCTTTCGACTCTTGGTTGTCCGCTTGTAAATGGGAAGATAGTCCACAAGCTAAAGGAGGTGAAGGTGTATGAACCGGTAAAAGTTGAAGTTGCTTCAAAAAGAAAGGCGAAGGGAAAGACAGAGAAGTCTGCTGCTACCAAGAAGCCTAAAATTACTACAAAGGCTAAGTCTGCTGATCAAACAGCAAACCCTGCTGTTGAAGCCAGATCTGTAGAGTCTGAAGCTGATGTTGCTGATAAGTTAGTCACTGAGGTGACTAAAGAAATTGATGAGATGACTACTGAAACATCTCCAGAGAGAACTGAGTCTGACGAGCCAGTTCTAGTAAAAGAGGTTGGACGAAGAACAAGAAGTTCAGTAAAGAGAACTGCTGAACCTCGACAAACTGAAATACTGCCTAAGCCAAAGGCAAAAAGGAAGTTAACTTTAGGTGGTCAAAGAGTTACCTTCACTACTGATCCAACAACTCAAGTCAGAGAAAATCCTGCTGCTGAAAGACCAGTAGATGCAGTAGAGAAAGCTGCAGAAGATAAGACTGCAGAGGATCTGTTGGTCCCAAGTGGTCAGATGAGGTTTAGAGGGGGGGAGAATAAACCTCTTTAAAAATTTTACCCTTTTAAAAACTTCTAACTTATCTGTCAGCAGACTAAGCTGATCAAGAATTGTAAGCAGACTAAGCTAATCTCGCACAAAGCTTTGAACAGCAGAGTTGACCACTCTTCTGATTTTACTTAGCTGATTTTATCAAAATCAGAGTTACAAAAATAACTAACTTGCAGCGGATTTATCAAGTGTTTTTCACAAGTAGTTTTCCTTAACTTTGAAATAGTTTTATCCCCAGTTTTAACAAACTCCTTTTAAAACTTTTCAAACAGTTAACCTTTAAGTGTTTTCAGTATGCTGTTTTAAATATGCAGAAAATAATGCAAGTTAAAAACACAAAGGATTTTTATAGTGGTTATATGGATGTAAATCCTTTAGTCCACTCTTCCAAGTCACTTAGATCTTGGGTTATACTAAATCACACAAATTGCAGTATACACTTCTTACGCCAAACAACAAATGAAGTGGCCGTAAGTTCACAATAGGAAATCACAAAGAAATTCCTAACCTCTGAAGTAATATCGCTCACAAAGATTGATATCTACTCCTCACAACACAATCTAACAAAATCACTCAGATTTTACAAGTATTTTCTGTTTTCTCTCTATTTAGCTTCGTCAACAAATGACTCGGCTGATGAGTGTTCTGTTCTTTGAGTTTGAGACTTAGAAGAATTCTTGTTCAGATTTTTGCTCTCAAATGCGCTGTCTCAGTGTTGTATGTCTTCTTCAACTCACGAACTGAACTATTTATACTTGGAGATTTGAATTTCTGCCCGTTGAGAGATCGACAGCTGTTCAAATCCTCGAGTACTGGTCCTTTCTGCAGAAACGGCTACCTGCGACTGAACACTGTACACTCTGCTGTACTTGCTGTCAGATCGCATTAAATGCACCAATCTGATACGAGGTTTCTCTTCAATCATTTGTCATTAATACCCTTCCTCTTCAGCATTTATTACTTCAAGTGCATTTATTACCGTTGCACTGATCTTCTGATCTACTTGCACTTAGCTGATCGAAATTACTCGTCTGATGTATACTCGGCTGATCCCAAACTTGAACTAATCTGATTTGAGTCGGCTGATTGTCCACCAGTCTGATTTCTTCTTCAGCAATAGATCAGTAATCTTCTGGACCATATTTGACTAGTCTGAATAAGTCTTCCTTAGTCAAATATCTTTGAAGGTTTTTACTAAGCTTCCATACTTAGCTGATTCTGATGTTTTGGAAATCATCAAAACCTCCCTTCACTTTATGCCTTCTTTCTTCATCTTCATCCAACAATTTCCCCCTTTTTGATGATGACAAAACTTCAGCTAAGTACCTGTTCCTAAAGCTAAAGTTTAAGTCCTCAAAAATTTCTGAGATAGAAATAATTTGTTGGAAACTTGAACTTTTATAGATATATCAATTGATTACAGATTACAAGTTCAAATGATGAAGTAGCAGAAAAAAAATTTACAAGTTTAACAAAAAGATTACAAGCGACCTAGTCTAATAACTTAGTCTAGTCCTTCTTCTCTTCTTGTGTTTCTCCTTCTTCTTCATCTTCAAGGTCTTCATCTTCTTGTTCAGAACTAGAGAGATCTTGTTCAAGCATTTCAAATCTTTTTCTGAGATCCTCTATTCTTTTGTACTTGACGTATGGATCTAACTGTTCAGCAGCAGAGTCCTTGGAAGCAGCAATTTCCTTATCAGATTTTACTGGTTCTTTGGGCTCCTCATCAGCATCGTTGTCTGCCTCAGTTACTTCATTATCTGGTCTGCTTGTATTTTCATCATCAGCATCCTTTTCAGCAGAGTCCAATTTTTCAGTAACGTCAGCTGATAGATTAGCATCAGCACCCTTCTTCTTCGTTGTAGAATCTCCATCTTCCCCCTTTTTGTCATCATCAGCAGGGTAGACGGGTTCTTCAGGCAGAACAGGAGTTGTAACGACCCGACTCCGCGGGCCGTTAGATATCACTCGATCAAACAGTAATTTATGAAAATGTTTAAGATGCTAATTTTTGAAAACATTTATAAAATCAAATTCAATGACAAAAGTTCAAAAATGAAGTGATTGATTTGAATCATGACCAAATACTTGATTAAAATAAGACTTAAGAGAGATAAATGCCAATAGTTTATTAAAATGATTGAGGTCAAACTGAAATAAACCAGTCAAGAACAATTGATATAAAAATGATGATTTGAAATACTTAATTTTTTTATAAAACACAAAATCAACTTCAACAGAATCCCATCAGTTCGTATATAACTGCCAAAATGACCACTTTTAATCAAAATATTATAAATCACTTCAATTGTACATAAATTTTGAAACAATAATATAAACGAAGATCTTAAAGTCACAAAATAATTTTAAATAAATGTACAACTATTCTACAAATACTATGGTGGGACCGCAATCGGGATGACCTAACCGCAGCCTGAACTATCGTTTCCCAAAAAATCTGAAGCTGAAAAGAACGAAACATGGAACGCGTAAGTTGAATAAATCAACTTAGTGAGGCCAGTGCATGTGTGCACGTGATGCGTGAATCAGGCATATACAAATGATGCATATCAATTACAATACTCATGCAGTTCACGAAATTATTTACAAAATGAAACAGATAATCAGACAGTTCAGTGCACAGACTCGTAACTATATTGGGCTAGTGGGATTCATATGCTGACCAATTACTCAACACATATGACGAAATCGCAAGAATTTCAATATACAAAAGGAAACAAACAATGCAACATACAAACACATAATATTCTCATGAATTAACACTTCAAAGATTTATAATCACATAGAAAGGATACGGAACCCAAAATTTGGGTTTGTTGATGCTGCACTACACGAATTTTATCACTCACGAACCACGAAATGCATTGACCGGTCGCTGCCACGAAAGATCTTATGTACCAATAACATTATCCCCTTGATGTAAGATCAAGATAGTGGTAGATCAAGTTTTACCCAAACCAACCACCATCACACGAACATCATTTTCACACCCAAACATACAAGTATAAACATAAAAGTAAACATGTAGAGTGAGATAAAGTACTACACCCCGACAACATTTAGCAAACTGACAATATACATATAATACAAGCACTACAAAAATATATATTTATGCAATCATAAAGGTCATGTACCACAATTTCCATCAATCATGTACGGTTTATTATAACAAATTGTGCTAAAGTTGAAACTATATGTAACCAATTTCAATCCATAAAGTGCGATCAATTACTGCGAACATCGCAAACACAAAATTCTAAATGTTCTACTATAGTATTCAAGCATACACATCGCAACATGCTCATACAATAAATCAACACATAATCACAAACAAGTTACGGCTCTCACCTATTACGGATTGAAGAGATGGTTGTTTACCGCCTTCACCTGTCACGCAATTCAATTCGATTAGAATCTCGAACCAAAGAAACTAAACGCGTCAAAATCTAAATTCCTAAACGAAGCTTCTACTTAACCCAAAAGTATACGAATGAATTTCAATTCGATTCGGACTAAGCGCAAGACACTCAATAATACGAATATCAATTATCCACCTAAAACGAGGACGACATTTCTAACAATCTAATTTCATCATATAACCACATTAAGTCGACCAAAATTCATTATCCAGTCATATATTACTTATGTAAAACCTAGAATCACATCTTTCCAAATTGAGTGGACTCGGAAAAAATCAACCATAAATTTTTCCATTGTGTTGATGGCTCACTTTCTAAGATTTGGATCAATGTAATACGTATAAAGGAGGAAGACAAGTTCTCAAAATAACCTTTTTCTAACAAGAGAACCATCGAGTAACCAATTTATCGAGATGAGAAACGAACATGAAACTCGGCCCAAATAATCTATCATGTGGATAATAACAATTAAAATTTTTGGTCATGAAATCACGTCCTCTATGAAAAATTAAATTGGCACAAAAAGAACAAAATGGTATTTGCGTACACATTACACTCCAAAGTCGATCAATTTAAATCAAATTAAGACGAACGTGAATCTCGATATACGAATTCTTGATTACGTGAACTTTGAATTGTTTAATAATCGAATTTGACAGTCAACTATTCATCAAGAGAAAACATCAAAAAAATCCAGAATGCTCGTGTTCTTCCCCTAAAATGTACCATGTTATCTCTGAATCGAAAGAATTTGAAACTCGGATCATGCAATCTATATGTTGTGATACGATAGTTTTAGATATGATAGGCGAAAGAGCAGTGTAGAAAAAACATAGGCGTAACATACATAACAAACATTCTATATCACGTGATTAAAGCACGGTTGGAATTTTAAAGGAAAAAGATTATCTGAAAAAAAAACAGGGCCAAGAATATTAGTATAATCTTGTTTCACATAGGGCACCCTAAAATTATTCAATTTTAGCGAATTGTGTGAAGAACATTATAGTTCACCTCAAAGGTCACTAAAAATGAACTTATGCACGATATATTACACCCTAACATCCCATGGGCACCCTAAAAAGTATCAATTTTCATCGACATTTTCTTCAAATAAACAAAAACACTTTACAAAGAAAAGTGCAATTACATCATTATGCAAACATATACTCATATTTTACTCATGGAAGCACGAATTCGACCATTTATTCGAGCACCGGGAACAATAAAAACTCAACCACAACATTAGATATCGAGTGATAACTCACAATCCGGGTTGGGCCAATGGATTTGCTGTATAGAATGAAGAATAAAATTCGTAAAATTCATTGTTTCAACAAGAACAAAGTCAAATAGAAAATTCTATCAAGTAGAGGTAGGAACATGAAACTCAACCCAAATATCAACTAACTTTCAAAAATTTGCGTGAAAGAAATTGGCACAAATTTCCCAAAATGGGATTCTTTTACACATAACAAGCAAAAATTGATCTATATAGAACAAGAAACCCGGGAATATAATTATTAAATCACGGGAATTGTGAATTGTTAGACTAGGCTAGTTTGACAATCAAAAGACTATATAAGAAAGTTTCAGCAATGTAAGTGTCCAATGCTAGAGTTCTGCTATTGGGGACCAAAAATGGACCATATTATCTCCTAATAATTTTAATTTTAAACTCAAGTCATGCAATTTATTAGGACTCCATGGACATGGTAGCCCAAGAATGACACTTCAACATGGACTCGGAAAAAATCAACCATAAATTTTTCCATTGTGTTGATGGCTCACTTTCTAAGATTTGGATCAATGTAATACGTATAAAGGAGGAAGACAAGTTCTCAAAATAACTTTTTTCTAACAAGAGAACCATCGAGTAACCAATTTATCGAGATGAGAAACGAACATAAAACTCGACCCAAATACTCTATCACGTGGATAATAACAATTAAAATTTTTGGTCATGAAATCACGTCCTCTATGAAAAATTAAATTGGCACAAAAAGAACAAAATGGTATTTGCGTACACATTACACTCCAAAGTCGATCAATTTAAATCAAATTAAGACGAACGTGAATCTCGATATACGAATTCTTGATTACGTGAACTTTGAATTGTTTAATAATCGAATTTGACAGTCAACTATTCATCAAGAGAAAACATCAAAAAAATCCAGAATGCTCGTGTTCTTCCCCTGAAATGTACAATGTTATCTATGAATCGAAAGAATTTGAAACTCGGATCATGCAATCTATATGTTGTGATACGATAGTTTTAGATATGGTAGGCGAAAGAGCAGTGTAGAAAAAACATAGGCGTAACATACCAAAAAAACATTCTATATCACGTGATTAAAGCACGGTTGGTATTTTAAAGGAAAAAGATTATCTGAAAAAACACAGGGCCAAGAATATTAGTATAATCTTGTTTCACATAGGGAACCCTAAAATTATTCAATTTTAGCGAATTGTGTGAAGAACATTATAGTTCACCTCAAAGGTCACTAAAAATGAACTTATGCACGATATATTACACCCTTACATCCATCGGCACCCTAAAAAGTATCCATTTTCATCGACATTTGCTTCAAAAAAATAAAAACACTTTACAAAGAAAAGTGCAATTACATCATTATGCAAACATATACTCATATTTTACTCATGGAAGCACGAATTCGACCATTTATTCAATCATCGGGAACAATAAAAACTCAACCACAACATTATATTTCGAGTGATTACTCACAATCCGAGTTGGGTCAATGGATTTCCTGTAAAGAATGAAGAATAAAATTCGTAAAATTCATTGTTTGAACAAGAACAATGTCAAATAGAAAATTCTATCAAGTAGAGGTAGGAACATGAAACTAAACCCAAATATCAACTAACTTTCAAAAATTTGTGTGAAAGAAATTGGCACAAATTTCCCAAAATGGGATTCTTTGACACATAACAAGCAAAAATTGATCTATATAGAACAAGAAACTCGGGAATATAATTATTAAATCACGGGAATTGTGAATTGTTTGACTAGGCTAGTTTGACAATCAAAAGACTATATAAGAAAGTTTCAGCAATGTAAGTGTCCAATGCTAGAGTTCAGCCATTGGGGACCAAAAATGGACCATATTATCTCCGACTAATTTTAATTTTAAACTCGAGTCATGCAATTTATTAGGACTCCATGGACATGGTACCCCAAGAATGAAACTTCAACATGGACTCGGAAAAAATCAACCATAAATTTTTCCATTGTGTTGATGGCTCACTTTCTAAGATTTGGATCAATGTAATACGTATAAAGGAGGAAGACAAGTTCTCAAAATAACCTTTTTCTAACAAGAGAACCATCGAGTAACCAATTTATCGAGATGAGAAACGAACATGAAACTCGGCCCAAATAATCTATCATGTGGATAATAACAATTAAAATTTTTGGTCATGAAATCACGTCCCCTATGAAAAATTAAATTGGCACAAAAAGAACAAAATGGTATTTGCGTACACATTACACTCCAAAGTCGATCAATTTAAATCAAATTAAGACGAACGTGAATCTCGATATACGAATTCTTGATTACGTGAACTTTGAATTGTTTAATAATCGAATTTGACAGTCAACTATTCATCAAGAGAAAACATCAAAAAAATCCAGAATGCTCGTGTTCTTCCCCTAAAATGTACCATGTTATCTCTGAATCGAAAGAATTTGAAACTCGGATCATGCAATCTATATGTTGTGATACGATAGTTTTAGATATGATAGGCGAAAGAGCAGTGTAGAAAAAACATAGGCGTAACATACATAACAAACATTCTATATCACGTGATTAAAGCACGGTTGGAATTTTAAAGGAAAAAGATTATCTGAAAAAAAACAGGGCCAAGAATATTAGTATAATCTTGTTTCACATAGGGCACCCTAAAATTATTCAATTTTAGCGAATTGTGTGAAGAACATTATAGTTCACCTCAAAGGTCACTAAAAATGAACTTATGCACGATATATTACACCCTAACATCCCATGGGCACCCTAAAAAGTATCAATTTTCATCGACATTTTCTTCAAATAAACAAAAACACTTTACAAAGAAAAGTGCAATTACATCATTATGCAAACATATACTCATATTTTACTCATGGAAGCACGAATTCGACCATTTATTCGAGCACCGGGAACAATAAAAACTCAACCACAACATTAGATATCGAGTGATAACTCACAATCCGAGTTGGGCCAATGGATTTGCTGTATAGAATGAAAAATAAAATTCGTAAAATTCATTGTTTCAACAAGAACAAAGTCAAATAGAAAATTCTATCAAGTAGAGGTAGGAACATGAAACTCAACCCAAATATCAACTAATTTTCAAAAATTTGCGTGAAAGAAATTGGCACAAATTTCCCAAAATGGGATTCTTTTACACATAACAAGCAAAAATTGATCTATATAGAACAAGAAACCCGGGAATATAATTATTAAATCACGGGAATTGTGAATTGTTAGACTAGGCTAGTTTGACAATCAAAAGACTATATAAGAAAGTTTCAGCAATGTAAGTGTCCAATGCTAGAGTTCTGCTATTGGGGACCAAAAATGGACCATATTATCTCCTAATAATTTTAATTTTAAACTCGAGTCATGCAATTTATTAGGACTCCATGGACATGGTAGCCCAAGAATGACACTTCAACATGGACTCGGAAAAAATCAACCATAAATTTTTCCATTGTGTTGATGGCTCACTTTCTAAGATTTGGATCAATGTAATACGTATAAAGGAGGAAGACAAGTTCTCAAAATAACCTTTTTCTAACAAGAGAACCATCGAGTAACCAATTTATCGAGATGAGTAACGAACATAAAACTCGGCCCAAATAATCTATCATGTGGATAATAACAATTAAAATTTTTGGTCATGAAATCACGTCCTCTATGAAAAATTAAATTGGCACAAAAAGAACAAAATGGTATTTGCGTACACATTACACTCCAAAGTCGATCAATTTAAATCAAATTAAGACGAACGTGAATCTCGATATACGAATTCTTGATTACGTGAACTTTGAATTGTTTAATAATCGAATTTGACAGTCAACTATTCATCAAGAGAAAACATCAAAAAAATCCAGAATGCTCGTGTTCTTCCCCTAAAATGTACCATGTTATCTCTGAATCGAAAGAATTTGAAACTCGGATCATGCAATCTATATGTTGTGATACGATAGTTTTAGATATGATAGGCGAAAGAGCAGTGTAGAAAAAACATAGGCGTAACATACATAACAAACATTCTATATCACGTGATTAAAGCACGGTTGGAATTTTAAAGGAAAAAGATTATCTGAAAAAAAACAGGGCCAAGAATATTAGTATAATCTTGTTTCACATAGGGCACCCTAAAATTATTCAATTTTAGCGAATTGTGTGAAGAACATTATAGTTCACCTCAAAGGTCACTAAAAATGAACTTATGCACGATATATTACACCCTAACATCCCATGGGCACCCTAAAAAGTATCAATTTTCATCGACATTTTCTTCAAATAAACAAAAACACTTTACAAAGAAAAGTGCAATTACATCATTATGCAAACATATACTCATATTTTACTCATGGAAGCACGAATTCGACCATTTATTCGAGCACCGGGAACAATAAAAATTCAACCACAACATTAGATATCGAGTGATAACTCACAATCCGAGTTGGGCCAATGGATTTGCTATATAGAATGAAGAATAAAATTCGTAAAATTCATTGTTTCAACAAGAACAAAGTCAAATAGAAAATTCTATCAAGTAGAGGTAGGAACATGAAACTCAACCCAAATATCAACTAACTTTCAAAAATTTGCGTGAAAGAAATTGGCACAAATTTCCCAAAATGGGATTCTTTTACACATAACAAGCAAAAATTGATCTATATAGAACAAGAAACCCGGGAATATGATTATTAAATCACGGGAATTGTGAATTGTTAGACTAGGCTAGTTTGACAATCAAAAGACTATATAAGAAAGTTTCAGCAATGTAAGTGTCCAATGCTAGAGTTCTGCTATTGGGGACCAAAAATGGACCATATTATCTCCTAATAATTTTAATTTTAAACTCGAGTCATGCAATTTATTAGGACTCCATGGACATGGTAGCCCAAGAATGACACTTCAACATGGACTCGGAAAAAATCAACCATAAATTTTTCCATTGTGTTGATGGCTCACTTTCTAAGATTTGGATCAATGTAATACGTATAAAGGAGGAAGACAAGTTCTCAAAATAACTTTTTTCTAACAAGAGAACCATCGAGTAACCAATTTATCGAGATGAGAAACGAACATAAAACTCGACCCAAATACTCTATCACGTGGATAATAACAATTAAAATTTTTGGTCATGAAATCACGTCCTCTATGAAAAATTAAATTGGCACAAAAAGAACAAAATGGTATTTGCGTACACATTACACTCCAAAGTCGATCAATTTAAATCAAATTAAGACGAACGTGAATCTCGATATACGAATTCTTGATTACGTGAACTTTGAATTGTTTAATAATCGAATTTGACAGTCAACTATTCATCAAGAGAAAACATCAAAAAAATCCAGAATGCTCGTGTTCTTCCCCTGAAATGTACAATGTTATCTATGAATCGAAAGAATTTGAAACTCGGATCATGCAATCTATATGTTGTGATACGATAGTTTTAGATATGGTAGGCGAAAGAGCAGTGTAGAAAAAACATAGGCGTAACATACCAAAAAAACATTCTATATCACGTGATTAAAGCACGGTTGGTATTTTAAAGGAAAAAGATTATCTGAAAAAACACAGGGCCAAGAATATTAGTATAATCTTGTTTCACATAGGGAACCCTAAAATTATTCAATTTTAGCGAATTGTGTGAAGAACATTATAGTTCACCTCAAAGGTCACTAAAAATGAACTTATGCACGATATATTACACCCTTACATCCATCGGCACCCTAAAAAGTATCCATTTTCATCGACATTTGCTTCAAAAAAATAAAAACACTTTACAAAGAAAAGTGCAATTACATCATTATGCAAACATATACTCATATTTTACTCATGGAAGCACGAATTCGACCATTTATTCAATCATCGGGAACAATAAAAACTCAACCACAACATTATATTTCGAGTGATTACTCACAATCCGAGTTGGGTCAATGGATTTCCTGTAAAGAATGAAGAATAAAATTCGTAAAATTCATTGTTTGAACAAGAACAATGTCAAATAGAAAATTCTATCAAGTAGAGGTAGGAACATGAAACTAAACCCAAATATCAACTAACTTTCAAAAATTTGTGTGAAAGAAATTGGCACAAATTTCCCAAAATGGGATTCTTTGACACATAACAAGCAAAAATTGATCTATATAGAACAAGAAACTCGGGAATATAATTATTAAATCACGGGAATTGTGAATTGTTTGACTAGGCTAGTTTGACAATCAAAAGACTATATAAGAAAGTTTCAGCAATGTAAGTGTCCAATGCTAGAGTTCAGCCATTGGGGACCAAAAATGGACCATATTATCTCCGACTAATTTTAATTTTAAACTCGAGTCATGCAATTTATTAGGACTCCATGGACATGGTACCCCAAGAATGAAACTTCAACATGGACTCGGAAAAAATCAACCATAAATTTTTCCATTGTGTTGATGGCTCACTTTCTAAGATTTGGATCAATGTAATACGTATAAAGGAGGAAGACAAGTTCTCAAAATAACCTTTTTCTAACAAGAGAACCATCGAGTAACCAATTTATCGAGATGAGAAACGAACATGAAACTCGGCCCAAATAATCTATCATGTGGATAATAACAATTAAAATTTTTGGTCATGAAATCACGTCCCCTATGAAAAATTAAATTGGCACAAAAAGAACAAAATGGTATTTGCGTACACATTACACTCCAAAGTTGTTTATTTTAAATCAAATTTAGACGAACGTGAATCTCGATATACGAATTCTTGATTACGTGAACTTTGAATTGTTTAATAATCGAATTTGACAGTCAACTATTCATCAAGAGAAAACATCAAAAATCCAGAATGCTCGTGTTCTTCCCCTAAAATGTACAATGTTATCTCTGAATCGAAAGAATTTGAAACTCGGATCATGCAATCTATATGTTGTGATACGATAGTTTTAGATATGGTAGGCGAAAGAGCAGTGTAGAAAAAACATTGGCGTAACATACATAACAAACATTCTATATCACGTGATTAAAGCACGGTTGGAATTTTAAAGGAAAAAGATTATCTGAAAAAACACATGGCCAAGAATATTAGTATAATCTTGTTTCACATAGGGAACCCTAAAATTATTCAAGTTTAGCGAATTGTGTGAAGAACATTATAGTTCACCTCAAAGGTCAGTAAAAATGAACTTATGCACGATATATTACACCCTAACATCCCATGGGCACCCTAAAACGTATCCATTTTCATCGACATTTGCTTCAAATAAATAAAAACACTTTACA
Source organism: Penstemon newberryi var. newberryi (assembly GCA_030819805.1). Classification (NCBI taxonomy): domain Eukaryota; kingdom Viridiplantae; phylum Streptophyta; class Magnoliopsida; order Lamiales; family Plantaginaceae; genus Penstemon; species Penstemon newberryi. The sequence continues at coordinate 20,062,644 of JAUALY010000005.1, read as the reverse complement.
AAGAAAAGTGCAATTACATCATTATGCAAACATATACTCATATTTTACTCTTGGAATCACGAATTCGACCATTTATTCAAGCATCGGGAACAATAAAAACTCAACCACAACATTATATTTCGAGTGATTACTCACAATCCGAGTTGGGTCAATGGATTTCCGGTAAAGAATGAAGAATAAAATTAGTAAAATTCATTGTTTCCACAAGAACAACGTCAAATAGAAAATTCTATCAAGTAGAGGTAGGAACATGAAACTCAACCCAAATATCAACTAACTTTCAAAAATTTGCGTGAAAGAAATTGGCACAAATTTCCCAAAATGGGATTCTTTTACACATAACAAGCAAAAATTGATCTATATAGAACAAGAAACCCAGGAATATAATTATTAAATCACGGGAATTGTGAATTGTTTGACTAGGCTAGTTTGACAATCAAAAGACTATATAAGAAAGTTTCAGCAATGTAAGTGTCCAATGCTAGAGTTCAGCCATTGGGGACCAAAAATGGACCATATTATCTCCGACTAATTTTAATTTTAAACTCGAGTCATGCAATTTATTAGGACTCCATGGACATGGTACCCCAAGAATGAAACTTCAACATGGACTCGGAAAAAATCAACCATAAATTTTTCCATTGTGTTGATGGCTCACTTTCTAAGATTTGGATCAATGTAATACGTATAAAGGAGGAAGACAAGTTCTCAAAATAACCTTTTTCTAACAAGAGAACCATCGAGTAACCAATTTATCGAGATGAGAAACGAACATGAAACTCGGCCCAAATAATCTATCATGTGGATAATAACAATTAAAATTTTTGGTCATGAAATCACGTCCCCTATGAAAAATTAAATTGGCACAAAAAGAACAAAATGGTATTTGCGTACACATTACACTCCAAAGTTGTTTATTTTAAATCAAATTTAGACGAACGTGAATCTCGATATACGAATTCTTGATTACGTGAACTTTGAATTGTTTAATAATCGAATTTGACAGTCAACTATTCTTCAAGAGAAAATATCAAAAATCCAGAATGCTCGTGTTCTCCCCTAAAATGTACAATGTTATCTCTGAATCGAAAGAATTTGAAACTCGGATCATGCAATCTATATGTTGTGATACGATAGTTTTAGATATGGTAGGCGAAAGAGCAGTGTAGAAAAAACATAGGCGTAACAAACTAAACAAACATTCTACATCACGTTATTAAAGCACGGTTGGAATTTTAAAGGAAAAAGATTATCTGAAAAAACACATGGCCAAGAATATTAGTATAATCTTGTTTCACATAGGGAACCCTAAAATTATTCAATTTTAGCGAATTGTGTGAAGAACATTATAGTTCACCTCAAAGGTCACTAAAAATGAACTTATGCACGATATATTACACCCTAACATCCCATGGGCACCCTAAAAAGTATCCATTTTCATCGACATTTGCTTCAAATAAATAAAAACACTTTCCAAAGAAGAGTGCAATTACATCATTATGCAAACATATACTCATATTTTACTCATGGAAGCACGAATTCGACCATTTATTCGAGCACCGGGAACAATAAAAACTCAACCACAACATTAGATATCGAGTGATAACTAACAATCCGAGTTGGGCCAATGGATTTGCTGTATAGAATGAAGAATAAAATTCGTAAAATTCATTGTTTCAACAAGAACAAAGTCAAATAGAAAATTCTATCAAGTAGAGGTAGGAACATGAAACTCAACCAAAATATCAGCTAACTTTCAAAAATTTGTGTGAAAGAAATTGGCACAAATTTCCCAAAATGAGATTCTTTTACACATAACAAGCAAAAATTGATCTTTATAGAACAAGAAACTCGGGAATATAATTATTAAATCACGGGAATTGTGAATTGTTTGACTAGGCTAGTTTGACAATCAAAAGACTATATAAGAAAGTTTCAGCAATGTAAGTGTCCAATGCTAGAGTTCAGCCATTGGGGACCAAAAATGGACCATATTATCTCCGACTAATTTTAATTTTAAACTCGAGTCATGCAATTTATTAGGACTCCATGGACATGGTAGCCCAAGAATGAAAATTCAACATGGACTCGGAAAAAATCAACCATAAATTTTTCCATTGTGTTGATGGCTCACTTTCTAAGATTTGGATCAATGTAATACGTATAAAGGAGGAAGACAAGTTCTCAAAATAACCTTTTTCTAACAAGAGAACCATTGAGTAGCCAATTTATCGAGATGAGAAACGAACATGAAACTCGTCCCAAATACTCTATCATGTGGATAATAACAATTAAAATTTTTGGTCATGAAATCACGTCCTCTATGAAAAATTAAATTGGCACAAAAAGAACAAAATGGTATTTGCGTACACATTACACTCCAAAGTTGTTTATTTTAAATCAAATTTAGACGAACGTGAATCTCGATATACGAATTCTTGATTACGTGAACTTTGAATTGTTTAATAATCGAATTTGACAGTCAACTATTCATCAAGAGAAAACATCAAAAATCCAGAATGCTCGTGTTCTTCCCCTAAAATGTACAATGTTATCTCTGAATCGAAAGAATTTGAAACTCGGATCATGCAATCTATATGTTGTGATACGATAGTTTTAGATATGGTAGGCGAAAGAGCAGTGTAGAAAAAACATAGGCGTAACAAACCAAACAAACATTCTATATCACGTTATTAAAGCACGGTTGGAATTTTAAAGGAAAAAGATTATCTGAAAAAACACATGGCCAAGAATATTAGTATAATCTTGTTTCACATAGGGAACCCTAAAATTATTCAATTTTATCGAATTGTGTGAAGAACATTATAGTTCACCTCAAAGGTCACTAAATATGAACTTATGCACGATATATTACACCCTAACTTCCCATGGGCACCCTAAAAAGTATCCATTTTCATCGACATTTCCTTCACATAAATAAAAACACTTTCCAAAGAAGAGTGCAATTACATCATTATGCAAACATATACTCATATTTTACTCATGGAAGCACGAATTCGACCATTTATTCGAGCACCGGGAACAATAAAAACTCAACCACAACATTAGATATCGAGTGATAACTCACAATCCGAGTTGGGCCAATGGATTTGCTGTATAGAATGAAGAATAAAATTCGTAAAATTCATTGTTTCAACAAGAACAAAGTCAAATAGAAAATTCTATCAAGTAGAGGTAGGAACATGAAACTCAACCAAAATATCAGCTAACTTTCAAAAATTTGTGTGAAATAAATTGGCACAAATTTCCCAAAATGAGATTCTTTTACACATAACAAGCAAAAATTGATCTTTATAGAACAAGAAACTCGGGAATATAATTATTAAATCACGGGAATTGTGAATTGTTTGACTAGGCTAGTTTGACAATCAAAAGACTATATAAGAAAGTTTCAGCAATGTAAGTGTCCAATGCTAGAGTTCAGCCATTGGGGACCAAAAATGGACCATATTATCTCCGACTAATTTTAATTTTAAACTCGAGTCATGCAATTTATTAGGACTCCATGGACATGGTAGCCCAAGAATGAAAATTCAACATGGACTCGGAAAAAATCAACCATAAATTTTTCCATTGTGTTGATGGCTCACTTTCTAAGATTTGGATCAATGTAATACGTATAAAGGAGGAAGACAAGTTCTCAAAATAACCTTTTTCTAACAAGAGAACCATTGAGTAGCCAATTTATCGAGATGAGAAACGAACATGAAACTCGTCCCAAATACTCTATCATGTGGATAATAACAATTAAAATTTTTGGTCATGAAATCGCGTCCTCTATGAAAAATTAAATTGGCACAAAAAGAACAAAATGGTATTTGCGTACACATTACACTCCAAAGTTGTTTATTTTAAATCAAATTTAGACGAACGTGAATCTCGATATACGAATTCTTGATTACGTGAACTTTGAATTGTTTAATAATCGAATTTGACAGTCAACTATTCTTCAAGAGAAAATATCAAAAATCCAGAATGCTCGTGTTCTCCCCTAAAATGTACAATGTTATCTCTGAATCGAAAGAATTTGAAACTCGGATCATGCAATCTATATGTTGTGATACGATAGTTTTAGATATGGTAGGCGAAAGAGCAGTGTAGAAAAAACATAGGCGTAACAAACTAAACAAACATTCTATATCACGTTATTAAAGCACGGTTGGAATTTTAAAGGAAAAAGATTATCTGAAAAAACACATGGCCAAGAATATTAGTATAATCTTGTTTCACATAGGGAACCCTAAAATTATTCAATTTTAGCGAATTGTGTGAAGAACATTATAGTTCACCTCAAAGGTCACTAAAAATGAACTTATGCACGATATATTACACCCTAACATCCCATGGGCACCCTAAAAAGTATCCATTTTCATCGACATTTGCTTCAAATAAATAAAAACACTTTCCAAAGAAGAGTGCAATTACATCATTATGCAAACATATACTCATATTTTACTCATGGAAGCACGAATTCGACCATTTATTCGAGCACCGGGAACAATAAAAACTCAACCACAACATTAGATTTCGAGTGATAACTCACAATCCGAGTTGGGCCAATGGATTTGCTGTATAGAATGAAGAATAAAATTCGTAAAATTCATTGTTTCAACAAGAACAAAGTCAAATAGAAAATTCTATCAAGTAGAGGTAGGAACATGAAACTCAACCAAAATATCAGCTAACTTTCAAAAATTTGTGTGAAAGAAATTGGCACAAATTTCCCAAAATGAGATTCTTTTACACATAACAAGCAAAAATTGATCTTTATAGAACAAGAAACTCGGGAATATAATTATTAAATCACGGGAATTGTGAATTGTTTGACTAGGCTAGTTTGACAATCAAAAGACTATATAAGAAAGTTTCAGCAATGTAAGTGTCCAATGCTAGAGTTCAGCCATTGGGGACCAAAAATGGACCATATTATCTCCGACTAATTTTAATTTTAAACTCGAGTCATGCAATTTATTAGGACTCCATGGACATGGTAGCCCAAGAATGAAAATTCAACATGGACTCGGAAAAAATCAACCATAAATTTTTCCATTGTGTTGATGGCTCACTTTCTAAGATTTGGATCAATGTAATACGTATAAAGGAGGAAGACAAGTTCTCAAAATAACCTTTTTCTAACAAGAGAACCATTGAGTAGCCAATTTATCGAGATGAGAAACGAACATGAAACTCGTCCCAAATACTCTATCATGTGGATAATAACAATTAAAATTTTTGGTCATGAAATCACGTCCTCTATGAAAAATTAAATTGGCACAAAAAGAACAAAATGGTATTTGCGTACACATTACACTCCAAAGTTGTTTATTTTAAATCAAATTTAGACGAACGTGAATCTCGATATACGAATTCTTGATTACGTGAACTTTGAATTGTTTAATAATCGAATTTGACAGTCAACTATTCATCAAGAGAAAACATCAAAAATCCAGAATGCTCGTGTTCTTCCCCTAAAATGTACAATGTTATCTCTGAATCGAAAGAATTTGAAACTCGGATCATGCAATCTATATGTTGTGATACGATAGTTTTAGATATGGTAGGCGAAAGAGCAGTGTAGAAAAAACATAGGCGTAACAAACCAAACAAACATTCTATATCACGTTATTAAAGCACGGTTGGAATTTTAAAGGAAAAAGATTATCTGAAAAAACACATGGCCAAGAATATTAGTATAATCTTGTTTCACATAGGGAACCCTAAAATTATTCAATTTTAGCGAATTGTGTGAAGAACATTATAGTTCACCTCAAAGGTCACTAAAAATGAACTTATGCACGATATATTACACCCTAACATCCCATGGGCACCCTAAAAAGTATCCATTTTCATCGACATTTGCTTCAAATAAATAAAAACACTTTACAAAGAAAAGTGCAATTACATCATTATGCAAACATATACATATTTTACTCTTGAAAGCACGAATTCGACCATTTATTCAAGCATCGGGAACAATAAAAACTCAACCACAACATTATATTTCGAGTGATTACTCACAATCCGAGTTGGGTCAATGGATTTCCGGTAAAGAATGAAGAATAAAATTAGTAAAATTCATTGTTTCAACAAGAACAACGTCAAATAGAAAATTCTATCAAGTAGAGGTAGGAACATGAAACTCAACCCAAATATCAACCAACTTTCAAAAATTTGCGTGAAAGAAATTGGCACAAATTTCCCAAAATGGGATTCTTTTACACATAACAAGCAAAAATTGATCTATATAGAACAAGATACCCTAAAATTTAATTATTAAATCACGAGAATTGTGAATTGTTAGACTAGGCTAGTTTGACAATCAAAAGACTATATAAGAAAGTTTCAGCAATGTAAGTGTCCAATGCTAGAGTTCTGCTATTGGGGACCAAAAATGAACCATATTATCTCCTAATAATTTTAATTTTAAACTCGAGTCATGCAATTTATTAGGACTCCATGGACATGGTAGCCCAAGAATGACACTTCAACATGGACTCGAAAAAAATCAACCATAAATTTTTCCATTGTGTTGATGGCTCACTTTCTAAGATTTGGATCAATGTAATACGTATAAAGGAGGAAGACAAGTTCTCAAAATAACCTTTTTCTAACAAGAGAACCATCGAGTAACCAATTTATCGAGATGAGAAACGAACATAAAACTAAGCCCAAACACTCTATCATGTGGATAATAACAATTAAAATTTTTGGTCATGAAATCACGTCCTCTATGAAAAATTAAATTGGCACAAAAAGAACAAAATGGTATTTCCGTACACATTACACTCCAAAGTCGATCAATTTAAATCAAATTAAGACGAACGTGAATCTCGATATACGAATTCTTGATTACGTGAACTTTGAATTGTTTAATAATCGAATTTGACAGTCAACTATTCATCAAGAGAAAACATCAAAAAAATCCAGAATGCTCGTGTTCTTCCCCTGAAATGTACAATGTTATCTCTGAATCGAAAGAATTTGAAACTCGGATCATGCAATCTATATGTTGTGATACGATAGTTTTAGATATGGTAGGCGAAAGAGCAGTGTAGAAAAACCATAGGTGTAACATACCAAAAAAACATTCTATATCACGTGATTAAAGCACGGTTGGTATTTTAAAGGAAAAAGATTATCTGAAAAAACACAGGGCCAAGAATATTAGTATAATCTTGTTTCACATAGGGAGCCCTAAAATTATTCAATTTTAGCGAATTGTGTGAAGAACATTATAGTTCACCTCAAAGGTCACTAAAAATGAACTTATGCACGATATATTACACCCTAACATCCATGGGCACCCTAAAAAGTATCCATTTTCATCGACATTTGCTTCAAATAAATAAAAACACTTTACAAAGAAAAGTGCAATTACAACATTATGCAAACATATACTAATATTTTACTCATGGAAGCACGAATTCGACCATTTATTCAAGCATCGGGAACAATAAAAACTCAACCACAACACTATATTTCGAGTGATCGAGTTGGGTCAATGGATTTCCTGTAAAGAATGAAGAATAAAATTCGTAAAATTCCTTGTTTGAACAAGAACAATGTCAAATAGAAAATTCTATCAAGTTGAGGTAGGAACATGAAACTCAACCCAAATATCAACTAACTTTAAAAAATTTGTGTGAAAGATATTGGCACAAATTTCCCAAAATGGGATTCTTTGACACATAACAAGCAAAAATTGATCTATATAGAACAAGAAACTCGGGAATATAATTATTAAATCACGGGAATTGTGAATTGTTTGACTAGGCTAGTTTGACAATCAAAAGACTATATAAGAAAGTTTCAGCAATGTAAGTGTCCAATGCTAGAGTTCAACCATTGGGGACCAAAAATGGACCATATTATCTCCGACTAATTTTAATTTTAAACTCGAGTCATGCAATTTATAAGGACTCCATGGACATGGTACCCCAAGAATGAAACTTCAACGTGGACTCGGAAAAAATCAACCATAAATTTTTCCATTGTGTTGATGGCTCACTTTCTAAGATTTGGATCAATGTAATACGTATAAAGGAGGAAGACAAGTTCTCAAAATGACCTTTTCCTAACAAGAAAACCATCGAGTAACCAATTTATCGAGATGAGAAACGAACATGAAACTCGGCCCAAATATTCTATCATGTGGATAATAACAATTAAAATTTTTGGTCATGAAATCACGTCCTCTATGAAAAATTAAATTGGCACAAAAAGAACAAAATGGTATTTGCGTACACATTACACTCCAAAGTTGATCAATTTAAATCAAATTTAGACGAACGTGAATCTCGATATACGAATTTTTGATTACGTGAACTTTGAATTGTTTAATAATCGAATTTGACAGTGAATTATTCATCAAGAGAAAACATAAAAAAAATCCAGAATGCTCGTGTTCTTCCCCTGAAATGTACCATGTTATCTCTGAATCGAAAGAATTTGAAACTCGGATCATGCAATCTATGTTTTGTGATACGATAGTTTTAGATATGGTAGGCGAAAGAGCAGTATAGAAAAAACATAGGCGTAACATACCGAACAAACATTATATATCACGTAATTAAAGCACGGTTGGAATTTTAAAGGAAAAAGATTATCTGAAAAAACACAGGGCCAAGAATATTAGTATAATCTTGTTTCACATAGGGAACCCTAAAATTATTCAATTTTAGCGAATTGTGTGAAGAACATTATAGTTCACCTCAAAGGTCACTAAAAATGAACCTATGCACGATATATTACACACTAACTTCCCATGGGCACCCTAAAAAGTATCCATTTTCATCGACATTTCCTTCACATAATTAAAAACACTTTCCAATGAAGAGTGCAATTACATCATTATGCAAACATATACTCATATTTTACTCATGGAAGCACGAATTCGACCATTTATTCGAGCACCGAGAACAATAAAAACTCAACCACAACATTAGATATCGAGTGATAACTCACAATCCGAGTTGGGTCAATGGATTCCCTGTAAAGAATGAAGAATAAAATTCGTAAAATTCATTGTTTCAACAAGAACAACGTCAAATAGAAAATTCTATCAAGTAGAGGTAGGAACATGAAACTCAACCCAAATATCAGCTAACTTTCAAAAATTTGTGTTCAAGAAATTGGCACAAATTTCCCAAATTGGGATTCTTTTACACGTAGCAACCAAAAATTGATCTTTATAGAATTAACTCAGAAGAACAAGAAACTCGGGAATATAATTATTAAATCACGGGAATAGTGAATTGTTGACTAGGCTAGTTTGACAATTAAAAGACTATATAAGAAAGTTGATAGGATAGTGCCCAGCAAGCCAATTCTCTTTAGCTTGTAATAGGACTATTCTGTAATAAACAGTCTTTGATTTTTATGAATAATACGCATGTTTATTTATAACTGTATAGAATAAACAATGGCCATATTCATCTCTCGCGAATACATTTAAGCGATTGGATGAAATCCTTAGATCACATTCGACAATGGGACGATTCACTTCGGTATTGAGTGCAATCATGAAACAGTCTCTAAGGTCGTGATCTTAAAACCCGTTCCAAGTCATAGATTCCGAACGAGACGGGGTATCGAAGGAATCGCCAAGACTTGTACGAATATGCATGATTCACATGGAGTGAATTTGTAGAGTTTCATGAACAAGACATTTGATGTCAGTGCATATGACTAGGTGGTTCGATAGGGGATCGAACGCATCGAACGACCCGAACAGAGAAACCCATTGTGGAAGCGCATGACGCATATCGGTGATGGGACGTTTCTCAAGACTTATAATAGTGTACGATTTAGTCCTTAGACTTGAGGTGCTAGGGCGAATTCGGTGCATAGGTATATGTACTTAGATTTAGGTACTGGTCACGTAGCCTGACCATAATGTGCCTAAGTTGGGTGCCTATAGTTGTGTACGCGAATGGTTAGTACCAAGATGGAATCTACCGACTCATCGTAATGGATGAGAGAATTTCCTATACGATTCTTGGATAATAGATCCAAGAAACCCGTGGCCACGGTCAGTGACGGATTTGGAAAGGGGTTTCCAAATTTAGCAGTCACACTGGATTATTATCCCGAATTAGAAAGTATAGTTATTGAGATAATTAGAGGTGCCAATCAATTCACACACCCTAGGTCTCAATCGGGAAATTAAGTCGATAGAAGGACCGTATGTACATGGCAGTTATAAGAGGTGAGGTTCACAAATATCAATTCACCTGAAGTTGGGCTTCATGGGCTTGTGGCTAGACATCGACCATGAAGTGTGGGTACTCCTGAATTAATAAGGGAGATTAATTCTGGAGTGGTCAATTAAAAGGGTTTAATTGAACGGAGCATTTAATTGCTCATAAATTAAATCACGAAGGGTTCGTGGGCCTGCTGCCAATGATGGTGAACCTAGAGGGTCACACACAATACAATTGGACAGTGATAGTCAAAGAAGGAAATAAGTGATTTAAGGGAGTTAAATCAATTAAGTGAATTAAAGTGTTAATTCAATTGGAAGGATAATTAAGTAGATGGTCTAATTAATTAAATATTAATTAAGGTGTTAATTAATTGAGAGATGTTAATTAATTGGATTAATTGGGCTGATTTAATTAATGGTTAATTAAATTAAGTTGCAAGACATGGGCCTTTAATTAAAAGCCCAGAAGAAGTCTTGCAAGATAAGGTGGGGGGCGATTTTTAGCTAGGGATAAGAAGGAAGAGTTTGTTTCCATGTGAAACAAGAAGGATTTAAGAAGATATATGAGTATATCTTATTTCCTTATGAGATAAGGAAGAGATCTTTAAGAGATATCTTCAAAGAGAAGGTTTCTTCTCTTATAAATAGATATCTCCTCACAACTCTTCCACATGCTTAATTGTTAACACTTTAAAGAGCTGAAAATTAAACCCAAGCCGCCCCCTACACCCTAGCCGCCCCCTCTCTCTCTGTTCTTCCATATCAGGATCTAGATCTGAATCTAGATCTGTTCTTCCTCCATTGACAATCTTCTATCTCTAGTTCGTAGCCTGTGAATAGAAGGTGTTGCTACCATCCAATTGGTGTGGATACACTCTGGAGGTGAGACAATTGGATCACTCGTTGTGAATCAACAAAAGCCGGAGATTGACGCCACCTTGCTTGTAGTGAGGTATATCGCATATCTTCTTCTTTATTCTATTGTAGATTTGTTTGATTCAACCTTTCCGCATACATAAGGTGGAAATATATCTTGGGTCTGCTGGGGTGCCTCGAAAAATTTTAAATTCCGCACTCTCGTTGTTTTGACAACCGGGGCATTCCCAACAGTGGTATCAGAGCCAATTCCATTACTATTATGCGAAAAGGCCTGAACATAAATAAATATATGGATATTTGTGATTGTTATGTTCTGTGTGATGATTCTTGCTTGTTATGATATGATCTTTAATTGGGTAAAATCGCATATTAAGATTTGGGGCAAATTTATAGTTTTTGAAACTTCAGGACTTTTTATGCAAATCGCGATTTTTGTGAAATAAAGGGCTGGAAATTTATTTTCTGTTTTCTGGAAATATTTGAAAAATCTGGACTGTTTTTGCAAATCTGGTCTGTACGTATTTTTGGGTCGTTTTTGCAATTTCAGAAAATTAAAGGACTGTTTTGTAATTTCCGAAAGTTCAGGGGTCTGTTTGCGAAACTGAAAATTTTCTGGATTCAAATTTTAATTTTCTGTCCTCTGGCCGATTTGTAAATTGGGGCTGTTTTGCAATTTTCAAATCTTTGGGGTTAAAAGTGTAATTTCCGTGAGTTGAGGGGCCGAACTGCAATTTTCAAAAGTTGAAAAATACGAATCTGATTTTATGCGGAAAAATTGTTTTGTTTACCCGAAAATTGATTTTGTCATAATTAGTAGTGACTAAAGTAAGAATCATAGGATATTAATTTTAAAAGGTGTTTTAAAAGTAAGAAAGAAATACGTAAAAAAGTTGTTTGCTTGTTTCTTGCTCTACGTGAACTGTTTACGTGGTTTTCGATCGTGCCGAGCCTTGACCCTAGGGTAGATGTGATTGGTTTAATTTATTGTTGTTTTTATTGGGCCTGCGAGCCTTAAGTTTTTGGGCCACTTTGAGCCTTTGTAATAGATAGGGCTTTACTGTTTTAAATAGTTTAGGATGGAGGCCCATTACAAGCAAGGTGGGAGCCCAAGAAGAAATGAAGGCCATGTATGCATGGTTATTTTTGTAATAGCCTAGGTCCATTAAGAACCCTTTAGATTGACCAATTGGGCCAACATCATGGCTCGATGATGGCCCACATAGGAGGCTCCCGATCGAAAACATATTGTGGTAGTATGCATGCTAGGCTTGTATGTTTTAATTTATTTATCGATTTATTTATTAAGCTTGTATGTGATGCGCGCTAGAATCTAGATCGTAAATAAAAGATAAAGCATAACTTATGCGGTGAGATCTCGAGGAAGAGTTACTTTGAACTTTCAAACCCGAAAACCCCCTCTCGAATTAAATATTAAGTCATATTGGGTACGTTTAAAATGAAGTTTTAATGATCCAAGCCTTCCATCAATAGGAACTAGCGTGAGTTGTCTACTTATTGACAGAGGTGATCCAGAGTCTGGCACCCGAGTCGAAGAAAGGGACAATACGCAAAATTCCTTGACTCCTGTTTTTAACTAAACTAGACAAGGGTGAGGACTCGTCGGGATGTGAATATCGACCGATAACCAGTTACGGGGATTTCACGACCGGGCCTGTTGCTCATCATGATTGATGGGATAGACTTAACGATTAGTAACACTTATGATGTAGCAGTGCTAGATAAGTGAGAAAACCGAGGCAAAATAGCTTGAAGGTTGTGTAGTGACACAATTGGTAAAAGTATACCTACCTGGAGAATTAACTGTATGGCCACGAGTCGTGGGTACAATTAATGTCTGCTGGGACGTCAAGACCTACTAGGAAATAAGATTTCCCGAGCAATCAAAGGGGTGATTGTTTCGACAAAATAGTGGGAGAACTTTTTCGAAACCAAGACCAAAATTCGTTAATTATAAGTATTAGGCATAGATCAGTCAGCTAAACGTTGTCTTCTTTCCATTTGTAGATATTTACTGAACAATGTCTAAAAATCCATTATCTGTCATCCTCGACGCTAATAAACTAAATGGGTCAAACTTTGTCGACTGGCTGAGAAACTTGAGGATAGTCCTCGACTCCGAACGTCGGAGCTATGTACTCGACACGCCTATGCCTGCTGCACCCGCAGCACGAGCTACTGAGGAACAACGAACCGCCCATGCTAAAAGGGTTGATGATGATCTTCAGGTTCGCTGCCTCATGTTAGCTTCAATGTCAAATGAGCTGCAGAAACAGCATGCTGGTATACCGCTTGCTAGAGATATACTTCTCCACCTCCAACAGATGTTTGGAGAAAGGTCTCGTACCGAAAGGTTCGCAGCCACTAAGGAGTTGTTTAGTCTCAAGATGGCTGAGGGAAGCAGTGTCAAGGATCACTGTCTGCGTTTCATCAACTTGGTTGAAAAACTGGGGCGATTAGACGTGGAATTGCACGCTGATCTTAGCACTGACCTCCTTCTCCATACTCTGCCTCGCTCGTTCGACCAGTTCGTGTTGAATTTCAACATGGAAGACAGAAACCTTGCTCTTCACGAACTGACCAATCTGTTGGTTACGGCAGAAGCCACTCTCAAGAAAGAGAAACCCGTGATGATTGCTCACCAATCGAAGGCTGCAAAGCCCAAGAAAGGTAAAAAGAAGAAGAAGGTGTTCTCTTCTAAAGCAGTCACCAAGGTTGTCGAGAAGAAGCGCAAAAGCCCAGAAGACGAATGCTTCCACTGCAAGAAAGCAGGGCACTGGAAAAGGAACTGCCCAGACTACCTGAAAACGGTAGCCAAAGGTATTTTCTTGGTTGAAGTTAATATTTCTATTAACTGTGCATCTTGGGTGTTAGACACCGCAGCGGGTTCTCATATCTACAATGATTTGCAGGTGATGGGAGCAGTAAGAACGCTCAAGCCCGGGGATAGGATCCTGCGTTTTGGAAACGGAGCAAGAGTTGCTGCAGAGGTTGTAGGAGACGTGGAGTTAGTGATAGGGAATTTTACTTTACTTTTAAAAGACTGTTTGTACGTACCAACTATTATTAAGAATATTATTTCTATTCCGTTATTGGATAATGATGGTTTTAATTTTTCCATTATGAATGGATCTATGAGCATAATTAAAAATGGTTTAATTTATGCTAGTGGTACTCTGATGGATGGTCTATATTCCCTTGAACCTACAAACTCCAACGTTTTGCACATACAATCAAGAAAAAGAAAATACGATAATCACACACCACAACTTTGGCACGCTAGACTTGGACATATCTCCAAGAGTAGGATCCAAAAGTTGGTTTCCTCTAAAGGCTCTTGAAATACAGAACTTAGATGAACTTCCGACTTGCGAATCTTGTCTCAAAGGAAAGATGACCAAATCACCCTTCACCGGGAATCCTGAGCGAACCAAACAAACTTTGGATTTGATCCATACTGATGTTTGTGGACCACTGAGTGTCAGTGCAAGAGGAGGATACTCCTACTTCGTCACATTCACTGACGACTTCAGTCGTTATGGATACGTGTACTTGATGAAGTACAAATCCGAAACTTTTGAAAAGTTCAAGGAGTTTCGAATGGAAGTAGAGAATCAACTTGGACATAGTATTAAAGCACTTCGATCTGATCGAGGAGGAGAATAATTAAGTCAAGAATTCCTCGATTATCTAAAAGAGAATGGGATTCTCGCTCAGCGAACTCCCCCTAGGACGCCCCAACTCAATGGAGTGTCTGAAAGGAGGAATCGAACTTTGTTGGACATGGTTCGTTCCATGATGAGCTTCGCTGAACTTTCCTTTTCATTTTGGGGCTTAGCCCTATTAACTGCTTCGAAGATACTGAACATAGTACCTTCAAAGTCAGTGCCAACTACACCACATCAAGAATGGTATGGTAAAGCACCCGTATATTCGTATCTACGAGTATGGGGATCTCCTGCCTATGTTAAGAACAAGAAAGGAGATAAGCTGGATAGTAGATCTAGTTTGTGCAAATTTGTGGGGTATCCAAAGGAATCCATTGGATACTTGTTTTACGATCCTAAAGAACGTAATACGTTCGTCCTAGGAATGCCCACTTCTTAGAGGATGATTTCCTCACCAACAGAAATGGGACAATCGTAGAACTCGATGAAGTCCAAGATTCGGACCCATCCTCACAAACAGTGGGAGTTGATCCTGATTTTACTGAACCTACTAGTACACCTATACTTTGAAGGTCTGATCGAGTTCGTAAAGAACCAGAGAGATTTGGTTTCATTCACGAAAACGATAAGTTGGATACTGATCCAAGGACTTATGAAGAAGCTATGTCTGACATAGAATCGGGTGCGTGGCTCGAAGCCATGCAATCCGAAATGGATTCCATGCATTCCAACAAGGTTTGGACCTTGGTCGATCCACCTGAGGGAACTATCCCTGTAGGATGCAAATGGATCTTCAAGCGTAAGCTTGGAATGAATGGAGAGGTAATAACCCATAAGGCTCGCCTAGTGGCGAAAGGTTATTCTCAAAGGCCTGGAATAGACTATGAGGAAACCTTTTCTCCAGTAGCGATGTCGAAATCCATTCGGATACTATTAGCCATAGCCGCGTGGTACGACTACGAAATATGGCAAATGGACGTAAAGACCGCCTTTCTCAATGGAGACATTGACAAGGAGATCTTTATGCAACAGCCCGAAGGCTTTGCGTCCAAAGGAAGCGAGCACAAGGTGTGCAAACTTCAAAGGTCAATTTATGGCCTCAAACAGGCGTCCCGAACCTGGAACATACGATTTGATGAGACAGTCAAAGCTTTTGGCTTCATCAAAAACGTATTTGAACCTTGTGTGTACAAGAAGAATAGTGGGAGTTCGGTACAATTCATAGTTTTATATGTCGATGATATTCTGTTGATCGGGGACGATATCAGAATGTTAGCGCAGACAAAAGCGTGGTTATCCGCGCAGTTCTCCATGAAAGATTTAGGAGAGGCATCTTACGTATTGGGGATACGTATCTATAGGGATAGATCGAAGAAGATGTTGGGACTCTCCCAATCTCAGTATATCAACACGATATTGAAGAGATTCAATATGGAAGAATCCAAGAGAGGATTGCTTCCAATGAGACATGGAATCTCTCTTTCCAAGTCAATGTGCCCTACAACTGACGAAGAAAAGAAGAGAATGTCTCTCATACCTTATGCCTCTGCTATAGGAAGCATAATGTATGCGATGTTGTGTACTAGACCAGACGTAGCACACGCTCTTAGTGTAACGAGCCGCTATCAGTCGAATCCAGGCGAAGAGCACTGGACTGCCGTCAAAGCAATCCTTAAGTACTTTCGAAGGACTAAGGATATGTTTTTGGTCTACGGTGGTAGTGGAGAATTGAAACTTGAAGGATTCACTGATTCAAGTTTCCAGTCTGACGTGGATGATTACAAGTCCAATTATGGATACATATTCCGCCTCAATGGCGCAGCGGTGAGTTGGAAAAGTTCCAAGCAATCCACCACTGCCGACTCAACCACTGAAGCAGAATATATTGCAGCATCGGATGCGGCAAAAGAGAGTGTTTGGATGAGAAACTTCATCCAAGAGTTGGATGTAGTTCCTAGCATTGCAGAGCCTGTAGTAGTCTTCTGTGACAACAACGGGGCGATAGCTCAAGCGAAGGAGCCGAGATCACACCACCAATCTAAACACGTAATGAGGAAATACCATGTGATCAGGGAGATCATTGGTAGAGGAGACATACACGTGGATCGTGTCAACTCAGAAGACAACATAGCTGACCCACTAACAAAGCCACTTTCGCAAAAAGCGTTAAAGGGACATCTTGTAAAGATGGGTCTTAGAAATGTTTGTGAATGGCTTTAGGGCAAGTGGGAGATTGATAGGATAGTGCCCAGCAAGCCAATTCTCTTTAGCTTGTAATAGGACTATTCTGTAATAAACAGTCTTTGATTTTTATGAATAATACGCACGTTTATTTATAACTGTATAGAATAAACAATGGCCATATTCATCTCTCGCGAATACATTTAAGCGATTGGATGAAATCCTTAGATCACATTCGACTATGGGACGATTCACTTCGGTATTGAGTGCAATCATGAAACAGTCTCTAAGGTCGTGATCTTAAAACCCGTTCCAAGTCATAGATTCCGAACGAGACGGGGTATCGAAGGAATCGCCAAGACTTGTACGAATATGCATGATTCACATGGAGTGAATTTGTAGAGTTTCATGAACAAGACATTTGATGTCAGTGCATATGACTAGGTGGTTCGATAGGGGATCGAACGCATCGAACGACCCGAACAGAGAAACCCATTGTGGAAGCGCATGACGCATATCGGTGATGGGACGTTTCTCAAGACTTATAATAGTGTACGATTTAGTCCTTAGACTTGAGGTGCTAGGGCGAATTCGGTGCATAGGTATATGTACTTAGATTTAGGTACTGGTCACGTAGCCTGACCATAATGTGCCTAAGTTGGGTGCCTATAGTTGTGTACGCGAATGGTTAGTACCAAGATGGAATCTACCGACTCATCGTAATGGATGAGAGAATTTCCTATACGATTTTTAGATAATAGATCCAAGAAACCCGTGGCCACGATCAGTGACGGATTTGGAAAGGGGTTTCCAAATTTAGCAGTCACACTGGATTATTATCCCGAATTAGAAAGTATAGTTATTGAGATAATTAGAGGTGCCGATCAATTCACACACCCTAGGTCTCAATCGGGAAATTAAGTCGATAGAAGGACCGTATGTACATGGCAGTTATAAGAGGTGAGGTTCACAAATATCAATTCACCTGAAGTTGGGCTTCATGGGCTTGTGGCTAGACATCGACCATGAAGTGTGGGTACTCCTGAATTAATAAGGGAGATTAATTCTGGAGTGGTCAATTAAAAGGGTTTAATTGATCGGAGCATTTAATTGCTCATAAATTAAATTACGAAGGGTTCGTGGGCCTGCTGCCAATTGATGGTGAACCTAGAGGGTCACACACAATACAATTGGACAGTGACAGTCAAAGAAGGAAATAAGTGATTTAAGGGAGTTAAATCAATTAAGTGAATTAAAGTGTTAATTCAATTGGAAGGATAATTAATTAGATGGTCTAATTAATTAAATATTAATTAAGGTGTTAATTAATTGAGAGATGTTAATTAATTGGATTAATTGGGCTGATTTAATTAATGGTTAATTAAATTAAGTTGCAAGACATGGGCCTTTAATTAAAAGCCCAGAAGAAGTCTTGCAAGATAAGGTGGGGGGCGATTTTTAGCTAGGGATAAGAAGGAAGAGTTTGTTTCCATGTGAAACAAGAAGGATCTAAGAAGATATATGAGTATATCTTATTTCCTTATGAGATAAGGAAGAGATCTTTAAGAGATATCTTCAAAGAGAAGGTTTCTTCTCTTAAAAATAGATATCTCCTCACAACTCTTCCACATGCTTAATTGTTAACACTTTAAAGAGCTGAAAATTAAACCCTAGCCCCCCCCCCCTACACCCTAGCCGCCCCCTTGCAGTGCCGCCGCCCCCTCTCTCTCTGTTCTTCCATATCAGGATCTAGATCTGAATCTAGATATGTTCTTCCTCCATTGACAACCTTCTATCACTAGTTCGTAGCCTGTGAATAGAAGGTGTTGCTACCATCCAATTGGTGTGGATACACTCTGGAAGTGAGACAATTGGATCACTCGTTGTGAATCAACAAAAGCCGGAGATTGACGCCACCTTGCTTGCAGTGAGGTATTTCGCATATCTTCTTCTTTATTCTATTGTAGATTTGTTTGATTCAACCTTTTCGCATACATAAGGTGGAAATATATCTTGGGTCTGCTGGGGTGCCTCGAAAAATTTTAAATTCCGCACTCTCGTTGTTTTGACAACCGGGGCATTCCCATCAAAAGTTTCAGCAATGTAAGTGTCCAATGCTAGAGTTCTGCCTTGGGGGACCAAAAATGGACCAGGTTATCTCCTAATAATTTTAATTTTAAACTCGAAACATGAAATTTATTAGGACTCCAAGGACTCGGAACAAATCAACCATAAAATTTTCCATTGTGTTGATGGCTCACTTTCTAAGATTTGGATCAATGTAATAGGTATAAAGGAGGAAGACAAGTTCTCAAAATAACCTTTTTCTAACAAGAGAACCATCGAGTAACAAATTTTATCGAGATGAGAAACGAACATGAAACTCGGCCCACAAGAGGGGCCGGGAGCCCTGCAACTCCTTAACAACAAGATCATCCCAAAGAAACAAATGTTCATACCAAAGAATTACTTCTGAGAGTTTGCCAATTGCCCTAAGCGGTACTCCTGACCTAGGCGGTACTTACAGGCTTATCTCATACATAACTTCTTTAGACAAACATTCATCCTTCAAACTGATCAAGTATCAAGAAGTACAGGGACAGTAGCTTACTTCATGGATCATTCCATAGTCTTTTACAATTTTCTGATGTACAGGATCCTCAGAGAGGCAAGTACAGAGCATACTTATTGAAAAGTTATGAGCATATTAACCAAGAACCTTAGAGAGGTTTCTGAAGAACTAGAAGAAGAAGTGTTTAAGTAAACATGATTATGTAAAGAGTAGTTTATTGATTGATTTTAGAATGAGTTACAACTGATACAAGCTCCTCTATATATAGAGGGCGGACTCCAAACATATTACAATACAACTTAATATTTTACAAGTCCACCATACACGTGGAATCTACTGCTCACAATAATACAACCGACAGCATAAAGTAAACACACTAGCTAAAGCAGACTCTAAGGACCACACCTTTATTAAAGCACCTTTATTAAAGCACCTTTAATAAAGTACCTTTATTAAAACACCTTTATCTGCATCACGGACTATTATCTGGAGAGTCTTGTCGGATGTCTCCTTCACTTGTATGCATAATCATCGGATCAAAGTCATCAGCATCCATTGGATCAGCTGTATTGTTTAGGGGCATGTTTGGATCAAACTGTTCATAAACCAATTCAAGATCTATGGATCCATAATCCCAAGGGTCTTGAGCATCTTGAAACAATTCTTGGTTTGGATTCATCTGAGGATCTTCTTGTTGATCTTGTTGAGTTGAGATTTCAAAATCATCTCTGAGAGAATAACTTGGTCCTGTAATAGGAAATGGCAGACTCAGAGTTGAAGTACAATCCACATCTTCAATAAGTGTAGTAGGGACTTTATTGATTCGACATAGATGCCTGAATAACCAAGTTAGTTCCTCTGGTTTATCTCCTATACCACCATCAGTAGTGGTAAAAACGTATCCATAGGACTGAGGAATCAACCTTTTTCCAATTCCCGAGTAGTAAGGCCTCTTTAGAGTGATAACAGTGTAAGGATTGGCCATATGAGAAACTTCCTTAATGGTATTCTTCAAAACTTTAATCCAGTCTTTTCTGGTCCAATAACCATATAAGAATTTGGTTATCTTGGGTTCAAGAGACCTTTTGCGAATATCTTTAAGGAGAAAGATAAGCTTTATTTCAATGGCAAAGTAACTAATCATTCCGAGGCACCAGAAGTACCAATATCCTTCAGTGGGGAGAGTAATTTCATCATGAAATGTAAAGATAGGAAGGAAAGGGTGATCTGGATAAAACTTTCCCTGTTCAAGAGGAATATTCATTAGCAACAAGAATTTTGCCTGATAATAGAAAAGATTATTTTTGGCAAAGCTTTTGAGTCGTCCTGGGCTGTCAAGAGGTGGAGTAGTTTCTGGGAATTCTGGTAAAATGGTTTCATTAGGCTGAGAGGATGAAGCCATTAAGATCAGTGGAATTGTCTTCTGAGGAGATATAAGAAGGATTTGTTTTGGTCTGGATAACAAATCTGGAATGAGGTTCTTGTCTCCTTTTATATGCTGAACTTCGAACTGGTACTTAGAAAACCAATCCTTTAATCTCAATAATTGAGGTTCTGGAATACCTCTGTTCTTGAATTCAAAAATTCGAGGAAAGGATGAGTTGTCCATTTGTACAGTGAAGTGGTGTCCAATCAGATGGAATTCAAATTTTTTGATTCCATATTTTACGGCCAAGATTTCTTTGTAGACTGTATGATAATGCTTTTCAGCATCTTTGAATTGTCCACTGGCATGTCCACAAAAGTATTTCTTTCCGTCAATCTCTTCAATGAGTATAGCACCCCAATACTCATCGCTGGCATCAGTCTGTAGGATCCTTTTTCCTTTATCAGGAATCTTTAAAGGAGGGGGCTTTTGGCAAAGCTGCTTAAGTTGTCTGACAGCTGTAGTCTGATTGATTCCCCAAGGTGGGGCTTCCTTTTTGAGTAATCTGGACAGCTGGCTAGTGTATCTGGAACACTGTGGTAGAAAATCCTTCAGATAATTAACTATCCCAAGGAACTGTTGAATTTCCTTAGTAGTTAAGTTTTCATCCGGAAACTTGAGTAGCTCCTGTGCAATATGTGGACCAGGCTGGTACTGTCCATCAGAGAAATTCATTCCAAGAAATTCAATTTCTTTTTGTCCAATATAACCTTTCTTTTCAGAAAGCATAATGCCGTAATGTTGGACTATTTCATGGAATTTTTCTAGTAGAGCTTCATGTGACTGCTTGTCCTTTGAAAATAACAGGATGTCATCAATATAGACCAAAGCACTGTGTAGAATGGGCTCAAATATTTGGGTCATGGCCTTTTGGAATAGTGATGGGGCGACTTTAAGCCCAAAAGGCATAACTGTCCACTGGAATTGGGCTGTAGGTATACAGAAAGCAGTTTTGTATCTATCTTTAGGATCAATTCCTAACTGCCAAAATCCTGGTTTGAGATCAAACTTGGAAAAGATATGGGCTTGGGTTAACTGAGAGAATAGCATTTGGGTTCGAGGTAAAGGAAATTTATCATCTGATAAGAAATGGTTTAAAGGCTTGTAGTCTATAACCAACCTCTTTTTCCCTCTGACCTGTTCTGATCTTTTGTTAACATAAAACGCCTGGCAAGCCCAATTGGATTTTGTTGGCTCAATAAGCCCAAGTTCTTGGAGTTGTTGACATTCTTGGTTGGCTAAGGCTAAATCATCAGGAGTCATTCCTGGATGAGTAGCTTTAGTGGGGTTCACATCCTCATTCATCTTGAAAGGTAGCTGGATGAAGAACTTGGAATTCTTCCATAATGGATTAGGATGAGTGAACTCAGCATGAGACTCTGCACAACAGTCTTGTAATTTTGAAGCTATCTGGTGAAATTCTTTCGGAGCATTTGAAAGAGCATAGATCTTCTGGATTGTAGTATAAGGCTGAAACTGCCGTTTATACTTTATACCATTGGGAAGTAACATGAGTTTCTGAGCTTTGTGATAAAGATCAAACCCAATTAGAAGATCTTTTCCGTGTAACTTACTTCCAATTACCTTCATCCATACAATGCAATCTGGAAAGAACTGAATTCCAATTGGATGTTTAGTAATTAGAGAAGTTTTGAACTTTTGTCCATCTGCTGCTTGGAAATATTCATAATGAGTGGTCCATGCTTCTTTTGGAAGGATATCTTGATTCATCATGGACTTAGCAGCTCCAGTATCCATAAAACCAATCACTTTTATTGGCCTTTCATACTTCGAGGGAAGTACCTGGATATTAATGTGGGGAGATGGAATAGCTTCCTGGCTAATAGTAACAAAGTGTAGTATAGGAAGGTATTCTGCTTCTGGTTCGGACTCAGATGAACTGGACTTTTCTTCTGATACAATTTCTTCAAGAGCAAAGAGGCTCTCTTTTGTTTGTTCATCTTGTTCAGAGAAAAGAGATTCAACATCAGTATCAACGAGTGTAGTCTCAGTGTGCTGAAGAATATGAGTAATCATTCTGGTAGACTTGTTTCTGTTTTGAGGACAATTTTTTGCAAAATGTCCTTTGTTATTACAGATGTAACATCGATCTGTCTTCTTGTTCCTGAATGATTTCTTCTTAAAAAATCTGAGACGTCCCTTCTGCTTAGAAGATTATTTTTTATGTCCTTTGGACATCTTCTTGGGATGGCATGAACAATTATCTTTGGATTTGCATTTAATCTCCAGATGAGATTTCTTGCAAGCTTTGTCAAGATTCGTTTTGTTTTTCAACAAGGATTTGAACAGAGTTTGTTGCTCACAAAGCTTTTCAATTGTTGCAATTGCCATCTGATGGATTTCTCCAAGAGTGAGAGTATTGATGTCCTTATGTGCAGCTTCAACGAACCTGTTGAGTTCTTGATGAATCTCTTTAGGAAGGGATGCAGCATAGACATGCTTGAGATTAGGATCATTGCTTCCATTCAGAACATAGTAGAGTTCTGACATTCTTTTAAAATGAAGATCCAAATCTTTTCTTTGTAAAGAACAGCACTTCATGGCAAAATAATTTTGTTGTGCCAGTTTATCATAGATAGAACTATCTCCAATAAATTCTTGATGAATTGCGCCGAGTACACGAGATAATTCTGCTTGGAAAAACAACATCTGCCTGTATTGCCCAAGTGCCAAAAACCATTCTCTTAGAGTTCCTGTAAATCTTGAAGCAAATTCTCTTATTATAACAGGAAGTCTGTGCTCTTTGGTTTTCTGTAAATCTATCCTGGCTGCAAAAGATTGAAGTCTTTCTCTTCTTTTGCTAACTGGAATATCATCAAATGTAAACCAAGGGCCATTGGATGGTTTAGCAGGTGAAGTATCCACTTGAGGTGGTGGAGTATCTTCCATCGTTGTCTCTTCCTCAGTTTCAGAAGGTTGTTGCTCTTGATATGAAGAGGAAGATGGATCAGCCATAAGAATCTTTGAGATGTCAGCAAAATCCTTTTCTGTTTCAGAATTTTGACTAGAAGATTCTATGGAAGTAGAGGATGACGAGCTCTCATCAGATGTTTCAGAGGATTGATCATGTTCAATCTCAGTTTTGGGAAAATCTCGGATCATGAGAGATTTGGGAGTGTCATCTATTTTGGCTTTGAGTTTTTCTCCTTTAGGTGGCACAGTCTTTTTAGACTTTTGTTTTACTGGAGGTTCCTCAAAGGGAATATCGGATGCCATGGCGAATTGTCTAGAATATCCAGAAGTTGATTTTGGTGGTTCGAAAAAGGATAAGGATGGTGTTTGTAAGAAAGGAAGATTAGGGTTGAGCCTTCTCTTTCTATCCTCTTCCATGTAATGGAGATCCTTTTTCAGCTTCCTGATTTCTGCTTCTTTCTGATCAAACTCAGGGCCCATGATATGTTGGGAAATAAGATATCTGAGTTCTTTGTCAAGAAGATCAATTCTGGCAACAATTCTGGTATAGATCCTTTCAAGTTCTAAAGTGATGAAATCAACTTTGTTGGAATTTTCTTGAACTTGAGATAAAACCTTGTCAACTTTTGAATCTATTTGAACCAAGGTTTTATTTTGTACTCTGGAATTGGAAGTGTTCCAATTCAAGACTTCTTCTGCCGGAGTCAAGTCTGGAATAGTCCTGCCATCAGAAGTTACTGTGGTGGAAACAACATATGGCCTAGTGGTTATTGATCCAGCTGTATTTCTTTCCAAGGGAGGAAATTCTGTCTCATAATTATGAAACATCATACAAGGCTGAACTTGTGGGATAGCTGGTACAATAGGCGGCATAGATTGTCTGCAAGACTTTCTTCGTTCCTTTCTCAGGATTGCCAGAGCTTCATTGTAACAAGGCAGTGGTTGAGTACTTGGAGGTGGATCTAGATCTGGATCATCAGATCTGTTGTTTCTGCAAGAAAGACGTTGTTTTCTTGCCTTTCTTCTTCTTCTTCTTCTACTGGCTTCACTTTCATCATCATCTTCAGAATCAGATTGTTCATCACAAGAACATCCTGGATCACATCTGGATGGGTCAACATCCCATATAAAGTGACCATCAATTTTATCCGTGTAGGCATGAGAACCATCAGGATTAAATGATGCTATAGGGATAGGAATTCTGGATCCATTCCATCCTATAGTTTCTCTGGAATCATTCACTGGTTGTATCATCAATTGTTTGTTGAAGATGGGTTTAGATTTGGAAGTAGTAGCTTCCTCTTCTTGTGGTAGTTTAAAGATAGTCTTTGTGCGACCATCTGTCATCTGCTGGAACTCGTAGTTGGTGGATCTGATAGGCTCATGAGTCTGTTGAAGAGACTCTTAGTTTGTTATCCATTCAGTAGGCATGAGAAGCTCCAATTCTATTCGAGGAATTTGCCTAGGAACTTGGACAATGGTTGGTGTGTTAGATCCAGATTCTGCAAGAATCATTAAGGCATCTGGAGAACCAGATCCTTGAAGATCGAGTCCATGGTCTTGAAGACGGTAAACCAATTGATGATGGAGAGTTGCTGTGATTGCTGAGGCAATTTGTTCTGCACCAGTGATCTGAACTTGGATCTTTAAAGCCGTGGAAAGATTTCCATCGTTTAAAGACATAGCAAAATTGGGGAAGTAAGTGAGTACAGCACTTCCGTTGTTGAGGGTGGTGACGACTGTCCCTATGACAGCATGTTCATATCTGGTGAAGCGAGTGTCTAGAAGAGCAAGCCTGGCTGTGACAGGAAGACCTTTTCTTCCTTGATAGGAGAGTACTTAACGGACTGCTCCAAAGTGGAGATGAGTGTAACCCTCTCTCTGCCAAGAGCTAATAAATTCCTGAGGAATATTTAGAGTGACATATTGCTCTTTTTTGGAGTAGGGGAGATCACATTTATCTAGCTTGGAGGTTTGTACAAATTCTTTGGTTTGAGGTCTATTAGAAGAGATGAGAGAACGAATTCCTCTCAGAGAACCTCTTTTTCTGTAAATATTGTACGTACTTATTAATGGTGGAACTGACTGTTCTACAACTGCGGAATCAGGAATGGTAGTGTATTCTACAAGGTTTTCAATTTTACTGGTAGAGTGACGAGGTAGAGATAGAGAAGAGGACACAGAAATAAGTTGATCTGCAGATAAACTGGGAGTAGTCATGTTTATGTGAAATTCAACTAGTTCTTCTTCTACCAACTCTTCAGGTAACAAGGTTAATATACTCTTGGGGCTCTTTTGAGAAATGAAAAATTTTGGTCAAGAAAACACGTCCTCTATGAAAAATTAAATTGGCACAAAAAGAACAAAATGTTATTTGCGTACACATTACACTCCAAAGTTGATCAATTTAAATCAAATTAAGACGAACGTGAATCTCGATATACGAATTCTTGATTACGTGAACTTTGAATTGTTTAATAATCGAATTTGACAGTCAACTATTCATCAAGAGAAAACATCAAAAAAATCCAGAATGCTGGTGTTCTTCCCCTGAAATACACCATGTTATCTCTGAATCGAAAGAATTTGAAACTCGGATCATGCAATCTATATGTTGTGATACGATAGTTTTAGATATGGTTGGCGAAAGAACAGTGTAGAAAAAACAGAGGCGTAACATACCAAACAAACATTCTATATCAAGTGATTAAAGCACGGTTGGAATTTTAAAGGAAAAAGATTATCTGAAAAAACACAGGGCCAAGAATATTAGTATAATCTTGTTTCCTATAGGGCACCTTAAAATTATTCAATTTAAGCGAATTGTGTGAAGAACATTATAGTTCACCTCAAAGGTCACTAAAAATGAACTTATGCACGATATATTACACCCTAACATCCCATGGGCACCCTAAAAAGTATCCATTTTCATCGACATTTGCTTCAAATAAATAAAAACACTTTACAAAGAAAAGTGCAATTACATCATTATGCAAACATATACTCATATTTTACTCATGGAAGCACGAATTCGACCATTTATTCAAGCATGGGGAACAATAAAAACTCAACCACAACATTATATTTTGAGTGATTACTCACAATCCGAGTTGGGTCAATGGATTTCCGGTAAAGAATGAAGAATAAAATTAGTAAAATTCATTGTTTCAACAAGAACAACGTCAAATAGAAAATTCTATCAAGTAGAGGTAGGAACATGAAACTCAACCCAAATATCAACTAACTTTCAAAAATTTGCGTGAAAGAAATTGGCACAAATTTCCCAAAATGGGATTCTTTTACACATAACAAGCAAAAATTGATCTATATAGAACAAGAAACCCAGGAATATAATTATTAAATCACGGGAATTGTGAATTGTTTGACTAGGCTAGTTTGACAATCAAAAGACTATATAAGAAAGTTTCAGCAATGTAAGTGTCCAATGCTAGAGTTCTGCTATTGGGGACCAAAAATGGACCATATTATCTCCTAATAATTTTAATTTTAAACTCGAGTCATGCAATTTATTAGGACTCCATGGACATGGTAGCCCAAGAATGACACTTCAACATGGACTCGGAAAAAATCAACC
Source organism: Penstemon newberryi var. newberryi (assembly GCA_030819805.1). Taxonomy (NCBI): domain Eukaryota; kingdom Viridiplantae; phylum Streptophyta; class Magnoliopsida; order Lamiales; family Plantaginaceae; genus Penstemon; species Penstemon newberryi. Next base: position 20,035,146 of record JAUALY010000005.1, on the reverse strand, counting down.
ATAAATTTTTCCATTGTGTTGATGGCTCACTTTCTAAGATTTGGATCAATGTAATACGTATAAAGGAGGAAGACAAGTTCTCAAAATAACCTTTTTCTAACAAGAGAACCATCGAGTAACCAATTTATCGAGATGAGAAACGAACATGAAACTCGTCCCAAATATTCTATCATGTGGATAATAACAATTAAAATTTTTGGTCATGAAATCACGTCCTCTATGAAAAATTAAATTGGCACAAAAAGAACAAAATGGTATTTGCGTACACATTACACTCCAAAGTTGATCAATTTAAATCAAATTTAGACGAACGTGAATCTCGATATACGAATTCTTGATTACGTGAACTTTGAATTGTTTAATAATCGAATTTGACAGTCAATTATTCATCAAGAGAAAACCTAAAAAAAATCCAGAATGCTCGTGTTCTTCCCCTGAAATGTACCATGTTATCTCTGAATCGAAAGAATTTGAAACTCGGATCATGCAATCTATGTTTTGTGATACGATAGTTTTAGATATGGTAGGCGAAAGAGCAGTATAGAAAAAACATAGGCGTAACATACCGAACAAACATTATATATCACGTGATTAAAGCACGGTTGGAATTTTAAAGGAAAAAGATTATCTGAAAAAACACAGGGCCAAGAATATTAGTATAATCTTGTTTCACATAGGGAACCCAAAAATTATTCAATTTTAGCGAATTGTGTGAAAAACATTATAGTTCACCTCAAAGGTCACTAAAAATGAACCTATGCACGATATATTACACCCTAACTTCCCATGGGCACCCTAAAAAGTATCCATTTTCATCGACATTTCCTTCACATAATTAAAAACACTTTCCAAAGAAGAGTGCAATTACATCATTATGCAAACATATACTCATATTTTACTCATGGAAGCACGAATTCGACCATTTATTCGAGCACCGGGAACAATAAAAACTCAACCACAACATTAGATATCGAGTGATAACTCACAATCCGAGTTGGGTGAATGGATTCCCTGTAAAGAATGAAGAATAAAATTCGTAAAATTCATTGTTTCAACAAGAACAACGTCAAATAGAAAATTCTATCAAGTAGAGGTAGGAACATGAAACTCAACCCAAATATCAGCTAACTTTCAAAAATTTGTGTTTAAGAAATTGGCACAAATTTCCCAAAATGGGATTCTTTTACACATAGCAACCAAAAATTGATCTTTATAGAATTAACTCAGAAGAACAAGAAACTCGGGAATATAATTATTAAATCACGGGAATAGTGAATTGTTGACTGGGCTAGTTTGACAATCAAAAGACTATATAAGAAAGTTTCAGCAATGTAAGTGTCCAATGCTAGAGTTCTGCCTTGGGGGACCAAAAATGGACCAGGTTATCTCCTAATAATTTTAATCTTAAACTCGAAACATGAAATTTATTAGGACTCCAAGGACACGGTACCCCAAAAATAAAAACTGCAACATGGACTCGGAACAAATCAACCATAAAATTTTCCATTGTGTTTATGGCTCACTTTCTAAGATTTGGATCAATGTAATAGATATAAAGGAGGAAGACAAGTTCTCAAAATAACCTTTTTCTAACAAGAGAACCATCGAGTAACAAATTTTATCGAGATGAGAAACGAACATGAAACTCGGCCCAAATACTCTATCATGTGGATAATAACAATTAAAAATTTTGGTCAAGAAAACACGTCCTCTATGAAAAATTAAATTGGCACAAAAAGAACAAAATGTTATTTGCGTACACATTACACTCCAAAGTTGATCAATTTAAATCAAATTAAGACGAACGTGAATCTCGATATACGAATTCTTGATTACGTGAACTTTGAATTGTTTAATAATCGAATTTAACAGTCAACTATTCATCAAGAGAAAACATCAAAAAAATCCAGAATGCTCGTGTTCTTACCCTGAAATGTACCATGTTATCTCTGAATCGAAAGAATTTGAAACTCGGATCATGCAATCTATATGTTGTGATACGATAGTTTTAGATATGGTAGGCGAAAGAGCAGTGTAGAAAAAACATAGGCATAACATACCAAAAAAACATTCTATATCACGTGATTAAAGCACGGTTGGAATTTTAAGGGAAAAAGATTATCTGAAAAAACACAGGGCCAAGAATATTAGTATAATCTTGTTTCACATAGGGAACCCTAAAATTATTCAATTTTAGCGAATTGTGTGAAGAACATTATAGTTCACCTCAAAGGTCACTAAAAATGAACATAGGCACGATATATTACACCCTAACATCCCATGGGCACCCTAAAAAGTATCCATTTTCATCGACATTTGCTTCAAATAAATAAAAACACTTTACAAAGAAAAGTGCAATTACATCATTATGCAAACATATACTCATATTTTACTCATGGAAGCACGAATTCGACCATTTATTCAAGCATCGGGAACAATAAAAACTCAACCACAACATTATATTTTGAGTGATTACTCACAATCTGAGTTGGGTCAATGGATTTCCTGTAAAGAATGAAGAATACAATTAGTAAAATTCATTGTTTCAACAAGAACAACGTCAAATAGAAAATTCTATCAAGTAGAGGTAGGAACATGAAACTCAACCCAAATATCAACTAACTTTAAAAAAATTGTGTGAAAGAAATTGGCACAAATTTCCCAAAATGGGATTCTTTTACACATAACAAGCAAAAATTGATCTATATAGAACAATAAACCCGGGAATATAATTATTAAATCACGGGAATTGTGAATTGTTTGACTAGGCTAGTTTGACAATCAAAAGAATATATAAGAAAGTTTCAGCAATGTAAGTGTCCAATGCTAGAGTTCTGCCATTGGGGACCAAAATTGGACAATGTTATCTCCGACTAATTTTAATTTTAAACTCGAGTCATGCAATTTATTAGGACTCCATGCACATGGTACCCCAAGAATGAAACTTCAACATGGACTAGGAAAAAATCAACCATAAAATTTTCCATTGTGTTGATGGCTCACTTTCTAAGATTTGGATCAATGTAATACGTATAAAGGAGGAAGACAAGTTCTCAAAATAACCTTTTTCTAACAAGAGAACCATCGAGTAACCAATTTTATCGAGATGAGAAACGAACATGAAACTCGGCCCAAATATTTTATCATGTGGATAATAACAATTAAAAATTTTGGTCATGAAAACACGTCCTCTATGAAAAATTAAATTGGCACAAAAAGAACAAAATGTTATTTGCGTACACATTACACTCCAAAGTTGATCAATTTAAATCAAATTTAGACGAACGTGAATCTCGATATACGAATTCTTGATTAAGAGAACTTTGAATTGTTTACTAATCGAATTTGACAGTCAACTATTCATCAAGAGAAAACATCAAAAAAATCCAGAATGCTCATGTTCTTTCCCTGAAATGTACCATGTTATCTCTGAATCGAAAGAATTTGAAACTCGGATCATGCAATCTATATGTTGTGATACGATAGTTTTAGATATGGCAGGCGAAAGAGCAGTGTAGAAAAAACATAGGCGTAACATACCAAACAAACATTCTATATCACGTGATTAAAGCACGGTTGGAATTTTAAAGGAAAAAAATTATATGAAAAAACACAGGGCCAAGAATATTAGTATAATCTTGTTTCACATAGGGAACCCTAAAATTATTCAATTTTAGCGAATTGTGTGAAGAACATTATAGTTCACCTCAAAGGTCACTAAAAATGAACTTAGGCACGATATATTACACCCTAACATCCCATGGGCACCCTAAAAAGTATCCATTTTCATCGACATTTGCTTCAAATAAATAAAAACACTTTACAAAGAAAAGTGCAATTACATCATTATGCAAACATATACTCATATTTTACTCATGGAAGCACGAATTCGACCATTTATTCAAGTATCGGGAACAATAAAAACTCAACCACAACATTATATTTTGAGTGATTACTCACAATCCGAGTTGGGTCAATGGATTTCCTGTAAAGAATGAAGAATAAAATTAGTAAAATTCATTGTTTCAACAAGAACAACGTCAAATAGAAAATTCTATCAAGTAGAGGTAGGAACATGAAACTCAACCCAAATATCAACTAACTTTCAAAAATTTGTGTGAAAGAAATTGGCACAAATTTCCCAAAATGGGATTCTTTTACACATAACAAGCAAAAATTGATCTATATAGAACAAGAAACCCGGGGATATATTTATTAAATCACGGGAATTGTGAATTGTTTGACTAGGCTAGTTTGACAATCAAAAGATTATATAAGAAAGTTTCAGCAATGTAAGTGTCCAATGCTAGAGTTCTGCCATTGGGGACCAAAAATGGACCATATTATCTCCGACTAATTTTAATTTTAAACTCGAGTCATGCAATTTATTAGGACTCCATGGACATGGTAGCCCAAGAATGAAACTTCAACATGGACTCGGAAAAAATCAACCATAAATTTTTCCATTGTGTTGATGGCTCACTTTCTAAGATTTTGATCAATGTAATACGTATAAAGGAGGAAGACAAGTTCTCAAAATAACATTTTTCTAACAAGAGAACCATCGAGTAACCAATTTATCGAGATGAGAAACGAAACTCGGCCCAAATACTCTATCATGTGGATAATAACAATTAAAATTTTTGGTCATGCACGTCCTCTATGAAAAATTAAATTGGCACAAAAAGAACAAAATGGTATTTGCGTACACATTACACTCCAAAGTTGTTTATTTTAGAAAAAATTTAGACGAACGTGAATCTCGATATTCGAATTCTTTATTACGTGAACTTTGAATTGTTTAATTATCGAATTTGACAGTTAACTATTTACCAAGAGAAAACATCAAAAAAATCCAGAATGCTTGTGTTCTTCCCCTGAAATGTACAATGTTATCTCTGAATCGAAAGAATTTGAAACTCGGATCATGCAATCTATATGTTGTGATACGATAGTTTTAGATATGGTAGGCGAAAGAGCAGTTAGAAAAAACATAGGCGTAACATACCAAACAAACATTCTATATCACATGATTAAATCACGGTTGGAATTTTAAAGGAAAAAGATTATCTGAAAAAACACAGGGCCAAGAATATTAGTATAATCTTGTTTCACATAGGGAACCCTAAAATTATTCAATTTTAGCGATTTGTGTGAAGAACATTATAGTTCACCTCAAAGGTCACTAAAAATGAACTTATGCACGATATATTACACCCTAACATCCACGGGCACCCTAAAAAGTATCCATTTTCATCGACATTTGCTTCAAATAAATAAAAACACTTTAGAAAGAAAAGTGCAATTACATCATTATGCAAACATATACTCATATTTTACTCATGGAAGCACGAATTCGACCATTTATTCAGAAGAACAAGAAACTCGGGAATATAATTATTAAATCACGGGAATAGTGAATTGTTGACTAGGCTAGTTTGACAATCAAAAGACTATATAAGAAAGTTTCAGCAATGTAAGTGTCCAATGCTAGAGTTCTGCCTTGGGGGACCAAAAATGGACCATATTATCTCCTAATAATTTTAATTTTAAACTCGAGTCATGCAATTTATTAGGACTCCATGGACATGGTAGCCCAAGAATGACACTTCAACATGGACTCGGAAAAAATCAACCATAAATTTTTCCATTGTGTTGATGGCTCACTTTCTAAGATTTGGATCAATGTAATACGTATAAAGGAGGAAGACAAGTTCTCAAAATAACCTTTTTCTAACAAGAGAACCATCGAGTAACCAATTTATCGAGATTAGAAACGAACATAAAACTCGGCCCAAATACTCTATCATGTGGATAATAACAATTAAAATTTTTGGTCATGAAATCACGTCCTCTATGAAAAATTAAATTGGCACAAAAAGAACAAAATGGTATTTGCGTACACATTACACTCCAAAGTCGATCAATTTAAATCAAATTAAGACGAACGTGAATCTCGATATACGAATTCTTGATTACGTGAACTTTGAATTGACAGTCAACTATTCATCAAGAGAAAACATCAAAAAAATCCAGAATGCTCGTGTTCTTCCCCTGAAATGTATAATGTTATCTCTGAATCGAAAGAATTTGAAACTCGGATCATGCAATCTATATGTTGTGATACGATAGTTTTAGATATGGTAGGCGAAAGAGCAGTGTAGAAAAAACATAGGCGTAACATACCAAAAAAACATTCTATATCACGTGATTAAAGCACGGTTGGTATTTTAAAGGAAAAAGATTATCTGAAAAAACACAGGGCCAAGAATATTAGTATAATCTTGTTTCACATAGAACCCTAAAATTATTCAATTTTAGCGAATTGTGTGAAGAACATTATAGTTCACCTCAAAGGTCACTAAAAATGAACTTATGCACGATATATTACACCCTAACATCCATGGGCACCCTAAAAAGTATCCATTTTCATCGACATTTGCTTAAAATAAATAAAAACACTTTCCAAAGAAAAGTGCAATTACATCATTATGCAAACATATACTCATATTTTACTCATGGAAGCACGAATTCGACCATTTATTCAAGCATCGGGAACAATAAAAACTCAACCACAACATTATATTTCGAGTGATTACTTACAATCCGAGTTGGGTCAATGGATTTCCTGTAAAGAATGAAGAATAAAATTCGTAAAATTCATTGTTTGAACGAGAACAATGTCAAATAGAAAATTCTATCAAGTAGAGGTAGGAACATGAAACTAAACCCAAATATCAACTAACTTTCAAAAATTTGTGTGAAAGAAATTGGCACAAATTTCCCAAAATGGGATTCTTTGACACATAACAAGCAAAAATTGATCTATATAGAACAAGAAACTCGGGAATATAATTATTAAATCACGGGAATTGTGAATTGTTTGACTAGGCTAGTTTGACAATCAAAAGACTATATAAGAAAGTTTCAGCAATGTAAGTGTCCAATGCTAGAGTTCAGCCATTGGGGACCAAAAATGGACCATATTATCTCCGACTAATTTTAATTTTAAACTCGAGTCATGCAATTTATTAGGACTCCATGGACATGGTACCCCAAGAATGAAACTTCAACATGGACTCGGAAAAAATCAACCATAAATTTTTCCATTGTGTTGATGGCTCACTTTCTAAGATTTGGATCAATGTAATACGTATAAAGGAGGAAGACAAGTTCTCAAAATAACCTTTTTCTAACAAGAGAACCATCGAGTAACCAATTTATCGAGATGAGAAACGAACATGAAACTCGGCCCAAATAATCTATCATGTGGATAATAACAATTAAAATTTTTGGTCATGAAATCACGTCCTCTTTGAAAAATTAAATTGGCACAAAAAGAACAAAATGGTATTTGCGTACACATTACACTCCAAAGTCGATCAATTTAAATCAAATTAAGACGAACGTGAATCTTGATATACGAATTCTTGATTACGTGAACTTTGAATTGTTTAATAATCGAATTTGACAGTCAACTATTCATCAAGAGAAAACATCAAAAAAATCCAGAATGCTCGTGTTCTTCCCCTGAAATGTACAATGTTATCTCTGAATCGAAAGAATTTGAAACTCGGATCATGCAATCTATATGTTGTGATACGATAGTTTTAGATATGGTAGGCGAAAGAGCAGTGTAGAAAAAACATAGGCGTAACATACCAAAAAAACATTCTATATCACGTGATTAAAGCACGGTTGGTATTTTAAAGGAAAAAGATTATCTGAAAAAACACAGGGCCAAGAATATTAGTATAATCTTGTTTCACATAGGGAACCCTAAAATTATTCAATTTTAGCGAATTGTGTGAAGAACATTATAGTTCACCTCAAAGGTCACTAAAAATGAACTTATGCACGATATATTACACCCTAACATCCATGGGCACCCTAAAAAGTATCCATTTTCATCGACATTTGCTTCAAATAAATAAAAACACTTTACAAAGAAAAGTGCAATTACATCATTATGCAAACATATACTCATATTTTACTCATGGAAGCACGAATTCGACCATTTATTCAAGCATCGGGAACAATAAAAACTCAACCACAACATTATATTTCGAGTGATTACTCACAATCCCAGTTGGGTCAATGGATTTCCTGTAAAGAATGAAGAATAAAATTCGTAAAATTCATTGTTTGAACAAGAACAATGTCAAATAGAAAATTCTATCAAGTAGAGGTAGGAACATGAAACTCAACCCAAATATCAACTAACTTTCAAAAATTTGTGTGAAAGAAATTGGCACAAATTTCCCAAAATGGGATTCTTTGACACATAACAAGCAAAAATTGATCTATATAGAACAAGAAACTCGGGAATATAATTATTAAATCACGGGAATTGGGAATTGTTTGACTAGGCTAGTTTGACAATCAAAAGACTATATAAGAAAGTTTCAGCAATGTAAGTGTCCAATGCTAGAGTTCAGCCATTGGGGACCAAAAATGGACCATATTATCTCCGACTAATTTTAATTTTAAACTCGAGTAATGCAATTTATTAGGACTCCATGGACATGGTACCCCAAGAATGAAACTTCAACATGGACTCGGAAAAAATCAACCATAAATTTTTCCATTGTGTTGATGGCTCACTTTCTAAGATTTTGATCAATGTAATACGTATAAAGGAGGAAGACAAGTTCTCAAAATAACCTTTTTCTAACAAGAGAACCATCGAGTAACCAATTTATCGAGATGAGAAACGAACATGAAACTCGGCCAAAATAATCTATCATGTGGATAATAACAATTAAAATTTTTGGTCATGAAATCACGTCCTCTATGAAAAATTAAATTGGCACAAAAAGAACAAAATGGTATTTGCGTACACATTACACTCCAAAGTCGATCAATTTAAATCAAATTAAGACGAACGTGAATCTCGATATACGAATTCTTGATTACGTGAACTTTGAATTGTTTAATAGTCGAATTTGACAGTCAACTATTCATCAAGAGAAAACATCAAAAAAATCCAGAATGCTCGTGTTCTTCCCCTAAAATGTACCATGTTATCTCTGAATCGAAAGAATTTGAAACTCGGATCATGCAATCTATATGTTGTGATACGATAGTTTTAGATATGATAGGCGAAAGAGCAGTGTAGAAAAAACATAGGCGTAACATACATAACAAACATTCTATATCACGTGATTAAAGCACGGTTGGAATTTTAAAGGAAAAAGATTATCTGAAAAAACACAGGGCCAAGAATATTAGTATAATCTTGTTTCACATAGGGCACCCTAAAATTATTCAATTTTAGCGAATTGTGTGAAGAACATTATAGTTCACCTCAAAGGTCACTAAAAATGAATTTATGCACGATATATTACACCCTAACTTCCCATGGGCACCCTAAAAAGTATCCATTTTCATCGACATTACCTTCACATAAATAAAAACACTTTCCAAAGAAGAGTGCAATTACATCATTATGCAAACATATACTCATATTTTACTCATGGAAGCACGGATTCGACCATTTATTCGAGCACCGGGAACAATAAAAACTCAACCACAACATTAGATATCGAGTGATAACTCACAATCCGAGTTGGGCCAATGGATTTGCTGTATAGAATGAAGAATAAAATTCGTAAAATTCACTGTTTCAACAAGAACAAAGTCAAATAGAAAATTCTATCAAGTAGAGGTAGGAACATGAAACTCAACCAAAATATCAGCTAACTTTCAAAAATTTGTGTGAAAGAAATTGGCACAAATTTCCCAAAATGGGATTCTTTTACACATAACAAGCAAAAATTGATCTTTATAGAACAAGAAACTCGGGAATATAATTATTAAATCACGGGAATTGTGAATTGTTTGACTAGGCTAGTTTGACAATCAAAAGACTATATAAGAAAGTTTCAGCCATGTAAGTGTCCAATGCTAGAGTTCAGCCATTGGGGACCAAAAATGGACCATATTATCTCCGACTAATTTTAATTTTAAACTCGAGTCATGCAATTTATTAGGACTCCATGGACATGGTAGCCCAAGAATGAAAATTCAACATGGACTCGGAAAAAATCAACCATAAATTTTTCCATTGTGTTGATGGCTCACTTTCTAAGATTTGGATCAATGTAATACGTATAAAGGAGGAAGACAAGTTCTCAAAATAACCTTTTTCTAACAAGAGAACCATTGAGTAGCCAATTTATCGAGATGAGAAACGAACATGAAACTCGTCCCAAATACTCTATCGTGTGGATAATAACAATTAAAATTTTTGGTCATGAAATCACGTCCTCTATGAAAAATTAAAATGGCACAAAAAGAACAAAATGGTATTTGCGTACACATTACACTCCAAAGTTGTTTATTTTAAATCAAATTTAGACGAACGTGAATCTCGATATACGAATTCTTGATTACGTGAACTTTGAATTGTTTAATAATCGAATTTGACAGTCAACTATTCATCAAGAGAAAACATCAAAAATCCAGAATGCTCGTGTTCTTCCCCTAAAATGTACAATGTTATCTCTGAATCGAAAGAATTTGAAACTCGGATCATGCAATCTATATGTTGTGATACGATAGTTTTAGATATGGTAGACGAAAGAGCAGTGTAGAAAAAACATAGGCGTAACAAACCAAACAAACATTCTATATCACGTTATTAAAGCATCGTTGGAATTTTAAAGGAAAAGATTATCTGAAAAAACACATGGCCAAGAATATTAGTATAATCTTGTTTCACATAGGGAACCCTAAAATTCTTCAATTTTAGCGAATTGTGTGAAGAACATTATAGTTCACCTCAAAGGTCACTAAAAATGAACTTATGCACGATATATTACACCCTAACATCCCATGGGCACCCTAAAAAGTATCCATTTTCATCGACATTTGCTTCAAATAAATAAAAACACTTTACAAAGAAAAGTGCAATTACATCATTATGCAAACATATACACATTTTACTCTTGAAAGCACGAATTCGACCATTTATTCAAGCATCGGGAACAATAAAAACTCAACCACAACATTATATTTCGAGTGATTACTCACAATCCGAGTTGGGTCAATGGATTTCCGGTAAAGAATGAAGAATAAAATTATTAAAATTCATTGTTTCAACAAGAACAACGTCAAATAGAAAATTCTATCAAGTAGAGGTAGGAACATGAAACTCAACCCAAATATCAACTAACTTTCAAAAATTTCCGTGAAAGAAATTCGCACAAATTTCCAAAAATGGGATTCTTTTACACATAACAAGCAAAAATTGATCTATATAGAACAAGAAACCCGGGAATATAATTATTAAATCACGGGAATTGTGAATTGTTAGACTAGGCTAGTTTGACAATCAAAAGACTATATAAGAAAGTTTCAGCAATGTAAGTGTCCAATGCTAGAGTTCTGCTATTGGGGACCAAAAATGGACCATATTATCTCCTAATAATTTTAATTTTAAACTCGAGTCATGCAATTTATTAGGACTCCATGGACATGGTAGCCCAAGAATGACACTTCAACATGGACTCGGAAAAAATCAACCATAAATTTTTCCATTGTGTTGATGGCTCACTTTCTAAGATTTGGATCAATGTAATACGTATAAAGGAGGAAGACAAGTTCTCAAAATAACCTTTTTCTAACAAGAGAACCATCGAGTAACCAATTTATCGAGATGAGAAACGAACATAAAACTCGGCCCAAATACTCTATCACGTGGATAATAACAATTAAAATTTTTGGTCTTGAAATCACGTCCTCTATGAAAAATTAAATTGGCACAAAAAGAACAAAATGGTATTTGCGTACACATTACACACCAAAGTCGATCAATTTAAATCAAATTAAGACGAACGTGAATCTCGATATACGAATTCTTGATTACGTGAACTTTGAATTGTTTAATAATCGAATTTGACAGTCAACTATTCATCAAGAGAAAACATCAAAAAAATCCAGAATGCTCGTGTTCTTCCCCTGAAATGTACAATGTTATCTCTGAATCGAAAGAATTTGAAACTCGGATCATGCAATCTATATGTTGTGATACGATAGTTTTAGATATGGTATGCGAAAGAGCAGTGTAGAAAAACCATGGGTGTAACATACCAAAAAAACATTCTATATCACGTGATTAAAGCACGGTTGGTATTTTAAAGGAAAAAGATTATCTGAAAAAACACAGGGCCAAGAATATTAGTATAATCTTGTTTCACATAGGGGGCCCTAAAATTATTCAATTTTAGCGAATTGTGTGAAGAACATTATAGTTCACCTCAAAGGTCACTAAAAATGAACTTATGCACGATATATTACACCCTAACATCCATGGGCACCCTAAAAAGTATCCATTTTCATCGACATTTGCTTCAAATAAATAAAAACACTTTACAAAGAAAAGTGCAATTACATCATTATGCAAACATATACTCATATTTTACTCATGGAAGCACGAATTCGACCATTTATTCAAGCATCGGGAACAATAAAAACTCAACCACAACATTATATTTCGAGTGATTACTCACAATCCCAGTTGGGTCAATGGATTTCCTGTAAAGAATGAAGAATAAAATTCGTAAAATTCATTGTTTGAACAAGAACAATGTCAAATAGAAAATTCTATCAAGTAGAGGTAGGAACATGAAACTCAACCCAAATATCAACTAACTTTCAAAAATTTGTGTGAAAGAAATTGGCACAAATTTCCCAAAATGGGATTCTTTGACACATAACAAGCAAAAATTGATCTATATAGAACAAGAAACTCGGGAATATAATTATTAAATCACGGGAATTGTGAATTGTTTGACTAGGCTAGTTTGACAATCAAAAGACTATATAAGAAATTTTCAGCAATGTAAGTGTCCAATGCTAGAGTTCAGCCATTGGGGACCAAAAATGGACCATATTATCTCCGACTAATTTTAATTTTAAACTCGAGTAATGCAATTTATTAGGACTCCATGGACATGGTACCCCAAGAATGAAACTTCAACATGGACTCGGAAAAAATCAACCATAAATTTTTCCATTGTGTTGATGGCTCACTTTCTAAGATTTTGATCAATGTAATACGTATAAAGGAGGAAGACAAGTTCTCAAAATAACCTTTTTCTAACAAGAGAACCATCGAGTAACCAATTTATCGAGATGAGAAACGAACATGAAACTCGGCCCAAATAATCTATCATGTGGATAATAACAATTAAAATTTTTGGTCATGAAATCACGTCCTCTATGAAAAATTAAATTGGCACAAAAAGAACAAAATGGTATTTGCGTACACATTACACTCCAAAGTTGTTTATTTTAAATCAAATTTAGACGAACGTGAATCTCGATATACGAATTCTTGATTACGTGAACTTTGAATTGTTTAATAATCGAATTTGACAGTCAACTATTCATCAAGAGAAAACATCAAAAAAATCCAGAATGCTCGTGTTCTTCCCCTAAAATGTACCATGTTATCTCTGAATCGAAAGAATTTGAAACTCGGATCATGCAATCTATATGTTGTGATACGATAGTTTTAGATATGATAGGCGAAAGAGCAGTGTAGAAAAAACATAGGCGTAACATACATAACAAACATTCTATATCACGTGATTAAAGCACGGTTGGAATTTTAAAGGAAAAAGATTATCTGAAAAAACACAGGGCCAAGAATATTAGTATAATCTTGTTTCACATAGGGCACCCTAAAATTATTCAATTTTAGCGAATTGTGTGAAGAACATTATAGTTCACCTCAAAGGTCACTAAAAATGAATTTATGCACGATATATTACACCCTAACTTCCCATGGGCACCCTAAAAAGTATCCATTTTCATCGACATTTCCTTCACATAAATAAAAACACTTTCCAAAGAAGAGTGCAATTACATCATTATGCAAACATATACTCATATTTTACTCATGGAAGCACGGATTCGACCATTTATTCGAGCACCGGGAACAATAAAAACTCAACCACAACATTAGATATCGAGTGATAACTCACAATCCGAGTTGGGCCAATGGATTTGCTGTATAGAATGAAGAATAAAATTCGTAAAATTCACTGTTTCAACAAGAACAAAGTCAAATAGAAAATTCTATCAAGTAGAGGTAGGAACATGAAACTCAACCAAAATATCAGCTAACTTTCAAAAATTTGTGTGAAAGAAATTGGCACAAATTTCCCAAAATGGGATTCTTTTACACATAACAAGCAAAAATTGATCTTTATAGAACAAGAAACTCGGGAATATAATTATTAAATCACGGGAATTGTGAATTGTTTGACTAGGCTAGTTTGACAATCAAAAGACTATATAAGAAAGTTTCAGCCATGTAAGTGTCCAATGCTAGAGTTCAGCCATTGGGGACCAAAAATGGACCATATTATCTCCGACTAATTTTAATTTTAAACTCGAGTCATGCAATTTATTAGGACTCCATGGACATGGTAGCCCAAGAATGAAAATTCAACATGGACTCGGAAAAAATCAACCATAAATTTTTCCATTGTGTTGATGGCTCACTTTCTAAGATTTGGATCAATGTAATACGTATAAAGGAGGAAGACAAGTTCTCAAAATAACCTTTTTCTAACAAGAGAACCATTGAGTAGCCAATTTATCGAGATGAGAAACGAACATGAAACTCGTCCCAAATACTCTATCGTGTGGATAATAACAATTAAAATTTTTGGTCATGAAATCACGTCCTCTATGAAAAATTAAAATGGCACAAAAAGAACAAAATGGTATTTGCGTACACATTACACTCCAAAGTTGTTTATTTTAAATCAAATTTAGACGAACGTGAATCTCGATATACGAATTCTTGATTACGTGAACTTTGAATTGTTTAATAATCGAATTTGACAGTCAACTATTCATCAAGAGAAAACATCAAAAATCCAGAATGCTCGTGTTCTTCCCCTAAAATGTACAATGTTATCTCTGAATCGAAAGAATTTGAAACTCGGATCATGCAATCTATATGTTGTGATACGATAGTTTTAGATATGGTAGGCGAAAGAGCAGTGTAGAAAAAACATAGGCGTAACAAACCAAACAAACATTCTATATCACGTTATTAAAGCATGGTTGGAATTTTAAAGGAAAAGATTATCTGAAAAAACACATGGCCAAGAATATTAGTATAATCTTGTTTCACATAGGGAACCCTAAAATTATTCAATTTTAGCGAATTGTGTGAAGAACATTATAGTTCACCTCAAAGGTCACTAAAAATGAACTTATGCACGATATATTACACCCTAACATCCCATGGGCACCCTAAAAAGTATCCATTTTCATCGACATTTGCTTCAAATAAATAAAAACACTTTACAAAGAAAAGTGCAATTACATCATTATGCAAACATATACACATTTTACTCTTGAAAGCACGAATTCGACCATTTATTCAAGCATCGGGAACAATAAAAACTCAACCACAACATTATATTTCGAGTGATTACTCACAATCCGAGTTGGGTCAATGGATTTCCGGTAAAGAATGAAGAATAAAATTATTAAAATTCATTGTTTCAACAAGAACAACGTCAAATAGAAAATTCTATCAAGTAGAGGTAGGAACATGAAACTCAACCCAAATATCAACTAACTTTCAAAAATTTGCGTGAAAGAAATTCGCACAAATTTCCAAAAATGGGATTCTTTTACACATAACAAGCAAAAATTGATCTATATAGAACAAGAAACCCTGGAATATAATTATTAAATCACGGGAATTGTGAATTGTTAGACTAGGCTAGTTTGACAATCAAAAGACTATATAAGAAAGTTTCAGAAATGTAAGTGTCCAATGCTAGAGTTCTGCTATTGGGGACCAAAAATGGACCATATTATCTCCTAATAATTTTAATTTTAAACTCGAGTCATGCAATTTATTAGGACTCCATGGACATGGTAGCCCAAGAATGACACTTCAACATGGACTCGGAAAAAATCAACCATAAATTTTTCCATTGTGTTGATGGCTCACTTTCTAAGATTTGGATCAATGTAATACGTATAAAGGAGGAAGACAAGTTCTCAAAATAACCTTTTTCTAACAAGAGAACCATCGAGTAACCAATTTATCGAGATGAGAAACGAACATAAAACTCGGCCCAAATACTCTATCACGTGGATAATAACAATTAAAATTTTTGGTCTTGAAATCACGTCCTCTATGAAAAATTAAATTGGCACAAAAAGAACAAAATGGTATTTGCGTACACATTACACTCCAAAGTCGATCAATTTAAATCAAATTAAGACGAACGTGAATCTCGATATACGAATTCTTGATTACGTGAACTTTGAATTGTTTAATAATCGAATTTGACAGTCAACTATTCATCAAGAGAAAACATCAAAAAAATCCAGAATGCTCGTGTTCTTCCCCTGAAATGTACAATGTTATCTCTGAATCGAAAGAATTTGAAACTCGGATCATGCAATCTATATGTTGTGATACGATAGTTTTAGATATGGTATGCGAAAGAGCAGTGTAGAAAAACCATGGGTGTAACATACCAAAAAAACATTCTATATCACGTGATTAAAGCACGGTTGGTATTTTAAAGGAAAAAGATTATCTGAAAAAACACAGGGCCAAGAATATTAGTATAATCTTGTTTCACATAGGGGGCCCTAAAATTATTCAATTTTAGCGAATTGTGTGAAGAACATTATAGTTCACCTCAAAGGTCACTAAAAATGAACTTATGCACGATATATTACACCCTAACATCCATGGGCACCCTAAAAAGTATCCATTTTCATCGACATTTGCTTCAAATAAATAAAAACACTTTACAAAGAAAAGTGCAATTACATCATTATGCAAACATATACTCATATTTTACTCATGGAAGCACGAATTCGACCATTTATTCAAGCATCGGGAACAATAAAAACTCAACCACCACATTATATTTCGAGTGATCGAGTTGGGTCAATGGATTTCCTGTAAAGAATGAAGAATAAAATTCGTAAAATTCCTTGTTTGAACAAGAACAATGTCAAATAGAAAATTCTATCAAGTTGAGGTAGGAACATGAAACTCAACCCAAATATCAACTAACTTTCAAAAATTTGTGTGAAAGAAATTGGCACAAATTTCCCAAAATGGGATTCTTTGACACATAACAAGCAAAAATTGATCTATATAGAACAAGAAACTCGGGAATATAATTATTAAATCACGGGAATTGTGAATTGTTTGACTAGGCTAGTTTGACAATCAAAAGACTATATAAGAAATTTTCAGCAATGTAAGTGTCCAATGCTAGAGTTCAGCCATTGGGGACCAAAAATGGACCATATTATCTCCGACTAATTTTAATTTTAAACTCGAGTAATGCAATTTATTAGGACTCCATGGACATGGTACCCCAAGAATGAAACTTCAACATGGACTCGGAAAAAATCAACCATAAATTTTTCCATTGTGTTGATGGCTCACTTTCTAAGATTTTGATCAATGTAATACGTATAAAGGAGGAAGACAAGTTCTCAAAATAACCTTTTTCTAACAAGAGAACCATCGAGTAACCAATTTATCGAGATGAGAAACGAACATGAAACTCGGCCCAAATAATCTATCATGTGGATAATAACAATTAAAATTTTTGGTCATGAAATCACGTCCTCTATGAAAAATTAAATTGGCACAGAAAGAACAAAATGGTATTTGCGTACACATTACACTCCAAAGTTGTTTATTTTAAATCAAATTTAGACGAACGTGAATCTCGATATACGAATTCTTGATTACGTGAACTTTGAATTGTTTAATAATCGAATTTGACAGTGAATTATTCATCAAGAGAAAACATAAAAAAAATCCAGAATGCTCGTGTTCTTCCCCTGAAATGTACCATGTTATCTCTGAATCGAAAGAATTTGAAACTCGGATCATGCAATCTATGTTTTGTGATACGATAGTTTTAGATATGGTAGGCGAAAGAGCAGTATAGAAAAAACATAGGCGTAACAAACCGAACAAACATTATATATCACGTGATTAAAGCACGGTTGGAATTTTAAAGGAAAAAGATTATCTGAAAAAACACAGGGCCAAGAATATTAGTATAATCTTGTTTCACATAGGGAACCCTAAAATTATTCAATTTTAGCGAATTGTGTGAAGAACATTATAGTTCACCTCAAAGGTCACTAAAAATGAACCTATGCACGATATATTACACCCTAACTTCCCATGGGCACCCTAAAAAGTATCCATTTTCATCGACATTTCCTTCACATAATTAAAAACACTTTCCAAAGAAGAGTGCAATTACATCATTATGCAAACATATACTCATATTTTACTCATGGAAGCACGAATTCGACCATTTATTCGAGCACCGGGAACAATAAAAACTCAACCACAACATTAGATATCGAGTGATAACTCACAATTCGAGTTGGGTCAATGGATTCCCTGTAAAGAATGAAGAATAAAATTCGTAAAATTCATTGTTTCAACAAGAACAACGTCAAATAGAAAATTCTATCAAGTAGAGGTAGGAACATGAAACTCAACCCAAATATCAGCTAACTTTCAAAAATTTGTGTTCAAGAAATTGGCACAAATTTCCCAAATTGGGATTCTTTTACACATAGCAACCAAAAATTGATCTTTATAGAATTAACTCAGAAGAACAAGAAACTCGGGAATATAATTATTAAATCACGGGAATAGTGAATTGTTGACTAGGCTAGTTTGACAATTAAAAGACTATATAAGAAAGTTGATAGGATAGTGCCCAGCAAGCCAATTCTCTTTAGCTTGTAATAGGACTATTCTGTAATAAACAGTCTTTGATTTTTATGAATAATACGCATGTTTATTTATAACTGTATAGAATAAACAATGGCCATATTCATCTCTCGCGAATACATTTAAGCGATTGGATGAAATCCTTAGATCACATTCGACTATGGGAAGATTCACTTCGGTATTGAGTGCAATCATGAAACAGTCTCTAAGGTCGTGATCTTAAAACCCGTTCCAAGTCATAGATTCCGAACGAGACGGGGTATCGAAGGAATCGCCAAGACTTGTACGAATATGCATGATTCACATGGAGTGAATTTGTAGAGTTTCATGAACAAGACATTTGATGTCAGTGCATATGACTAGGTGGTTCGATAGGGGATCGAACGCATCGAACGACCCGAACAGAGAAACCCATTGTAGAAGCGCATGACGCATATCGGTGATGGGACGTTTCTCAAGACTTATAATAGTGTACGATTTAGTCCTTAGACTTGAGGTGCTAGGGCGAATTCGGTGCATAGGTATATGTACTTAGATTTAGGTACTGGTCACGTAGCCTGACCATAATGTGCCTAAGTTGGGTGCCTATAGTTGTGTACGCGAATGGTTAGTACCAAGATGGAATCTATCGACTCATCGTAATGGATGAGAGAATTTCCTATACGATTCTTAGATAATAGATCCAAGAAACCCGTGGCCACGGTCAGTGACGGATTTGGAAAGGGGTTTCCAAATTTAGCAGTCACACTGGATTATTATCCCGAATTAGAAAGTATAGTTATTGAGATAATTAGAGGTGCCGATCAATTCACACACCCTAGGTCTCAATCGGGAAATTAAGTCGATAGAAGGACCGTATGTACATGGCAGTTATAAGAGGTGAGGTTCACAAATATCAATTCACCTGAAGTTGGGCTTCATGGGCTTGTGGCTAGACATCGACCATGAAGTGTGGGTACTCCTGAATTAATAAGGGAGATTAATTCTGGAGTGGTCAATTAAAAGTGTTTAATTGATCGGAGCATTTAATTGCTCATACATTAAATCACGAAGGGTTCGTGGGCCTGCTGCCAATTGATGGTGAACCTAGAGGGTCACACACAATACAATTGGACAGTGACAGTCAAAGAAGGAAATATGTGATTTAAGGGAGTTAAATCAATTAAGTGAATTAAAGTGTTAATTCAATTGGAAGGATAATTAATTAGATGGTCTAATTAATTAAATATTAATTAAGGTGTTAATTAATTGAGAGATATTAATTAATTGGATTAATTGGGCTGATTTAATTAATGGTTAATTAAATTAAGTTGCAAGACATGGGCCTTTAATTAAAAGCCCAGAAGAAGTCTTGCAAGATAAGGTGGGGGGCGATTTTTAGCTAGGGATAAGAAGGAAGAGTTTGTTTCCATGTGAAACAAGAAGGATCTAAGAAGATATATGAGTATATCTTATTTCCTTATGAGATAAGGAAGAGATCTTTAAGAGATATCTACAAAGAGAAGGTTTCTTCTCTTATAAATAGATATCTCCTCACAACTCTTCCACATGCTTAATTGTTAACACTTTAAAGAGCTGAAAATTAAACCCTAGCCGCCCCCTTGCAGTGCCGCCGCCCCCTTGCAGTGCCGCCGCCCCCTCTCTCTTTGTTCTTCCATATCAGGATCTAGATCTGAATCTAGATCTGTTCTTCCTCCATTGACAACCTTCTATCTCTAGTTCGTAGCCTGTGAATAGAAGGTGTTGCTACCATCCAATTGGTGTGGATACACTCTGGAGGTGAGACAATTGGATCACTCGTTGTGAATCAACAAAAGCCGGAGATTGACGCCACCTTGCTTGCAGTGAGGTATATCGCATATCTTCTTCTTTATTCTATTGTAGATTTGTTTGATTCAACCTTTTCGCATACATGAGGTGGAAATATATCTTGGGTCTGCTGGGGTGCCTCGGAAAAATTTTAAATTCCGCACTCTCGTTGTTTTGACAACCGGGGCATTCCCAACAGTGGTATCAGAGCCAATTCCATTACTATTATGCGAAAAGGCCTGAACATAAATAAATATATGGATATTTGTGATTGTTATGTTCTGTGTGATGATTCTTGCTTGTTATGATATGATCTTTAATTGGGTAAAATCGCATATTAAGATTTGGGGCAAATTTATAGTTTTTGAAACTTCAGGACTTTTTATGCAAATCGCGATTTTTGGAAATAAAGGGCTGAAAATTTATTTTCTGTTTTCTGGAAATATTTGAAAAATCTGGACTGTTTTTGCAAATCTGGTTTGTACGTATTTTTGGGTCGTTTTTGCAATTTCCAAAAATTAAAGGACTGTTTTGTAATTTCCGAAAGTTCAGGGGTCTGTTTGCGAAACTGAAAATTTTCTGGATTCTAATTTTAATTTTCTGTCCTCTGGCCGATTTGTAAATTGGGGCTGTTTTGCAATTTTCAAATCTTTGGGGTTAAAAGTGTAATTTCCGTGAGTTGAGGGGCCGAACTGCTATTTTCAAAAGTTGAAAATACGAATCTGATTTTATGCGGAAAAATTGTTTTGTTTACCCGAAAATTGATTTTGTCATAATTAGTAGTGACTAAAGTAAGAATCATAGGATATTATTTTTAAAAGGTGTTTTAAAAGTAAGAAAGAAATACGTAAAAAGTTGTTTGCTTGTTTCTTGCTCTACGTGAACTGTTTACGTGGTTTTCGATCGTGCCGAGCCTTGACCCTAGGGTAGATGTGATTGGTTTAATTAATTGTTGTTTTTATTGGGCCTGCGAGCCTTAAGTTTTTGGGCCACTTTGAGCCTTTGTAATAGATAGGGCTTTACTGTTTTAAATAGTTTAGGATGGAGGCCCATTACAAGCAAGGTGGGAGCCCAAGAAGAAATGAAGGCCATGTATGCATGGTTATTTTTGTAATAGCCTAGGTCCATTAAGAACCCTTTAGATTGACCAATTGGGCCAACATCATGGCTCGATGATGGCCCACATAGGAGGCTCCCGATCGAAAACATATTGTGGTAGTATGCATGCTAGGCTTGTATGTTTTAATTTATTTATCGATTTATTTATTTCGCTTGTATGTGATGCGCGCTAGAATCTAGATCGTAAATAAAAGATAAAGCATAACTTATGCGGTGAGATCTCGAGGAGAGTTACTTTGAACTTTCAACTAAGAACTAATCTTAAGTCTTCAGATTTAGTCTTCATGCCTTGAGATGGAAATTCTTTTGGTCCGATACAACTTTTTTAAAAAAAATACCACTTGCATGTGATGGTTCTTTTTCCCTTTCTGATCTTCTGCTTAAAGGGTTCTTAGTTGCATCCATCTTCCCCCTTTTTATCATCAACACCAAAACTTTAGTTGCATCTTTTCTTCTCCATTTTATCCTTCCCCCTTTTTAGGATTTGAGATAACTTCTTTTCCATAAGATTGCAAACTAGTATGCTGAAGACAGGTAGGTAAGCACTTGGCTGATCGAGGTAGTCTTCGTTGCCGTTTATCACTCCAGCTAGAAAATTTCCTCTTAACTTCAAGAATTTTTACCACTTTATACCACTTGTGGTCTGATTCCACTTGTAGTCTGATGCTACTTGTAGTCTGATACTACTTGTATTGATACAAATCAGATTAGTCCGCTGATATCACTCGTTGATGTGATAGCACTTGCTGATACCACTTGGTGTAGTACATTCTTGAAAATCACTTGGCTGTTGAGTTCCAGTCAGCTGATAAGAAGCAGTCTTCTGATAGCTTCATTTTGACTTATTGACAACTTCATCTTTTATTTAGGAGTACCGCTAGTCGTACACGTTCCCCCTAAGTTTAAGAATTCGTGGTCAAGTAGTCTGATGAGAGTTTCTCTTCAAAGACACTCAGCCGTTAAATTCCAGTAAGCTGTTCTGGGTTAGTCTTCTGATAAGTTCCCCCTCAACTTATGAATCCAAAATCAACAGACCAATTTCTGTTGTCACATGGTTGACTGATACCACTTGAATGGTGATAACACTTGTTGCAAACAGTTGATGGTCTACCACTTGTTAATCTTTGATAATCTTCAACTTTTCAACAAACTCACGTTCCTTGAAAACTCCAAATGTAGAGTCTACCACTTGAATTATACCAATTTCTGATACCACTGATTTGATACCACTTGCTGGTACATGCTTGTTGGTGAGACTACTTGTTGAACTTGGTGAAATTTGCAAGGCAGTCAACTCATCTTTGTCATCTCACATGTGTTTCACCTGCAAAACAGATGACTGTTTTTGGTACCCCTTGTTTATTGGGTCCAGCATGGTTAGTGTAACCTATAACATGTGATGATCTAGTGACTCATGTTTTATCCTGATAATACCACTTGTTGTTTTTCAACATTTGTTGGTCATGATTAAAACATAGCTCATAAGCAAGGTAAGATGCATGAAATGTGTGATAAGCATGCATATTGAAATGAGGATGGCAATCAGCACAGTAAACATGATCAGCATGATAATATGAATAAGCGTAGTGCATGTCATAATAATTATCATAATGTGATTCAAATTCTTGCCAAATAATTCATTTTAACCTCAATTTCTTACCTGAGTTTTCTAATAACTCTCCATAGATTAAGCAGACTCAATATTTTCAATTTTACTCCTATCAGCAGCCTCGGCTGATGAGTTTACTAGTCTGATTAGTCTTAGGTAGCTTACTAGGTTTTCTAACCTATTGAGCATCAGTAGACTTGTTCTTTTAAGCCTCTGATTTTCTTTTGAGAGAATGATGCAATTACTTCTTTCAGGTTTATTTATATTTTCAAAACAAATTGCATATTCAGCTTTTGGAGTCTCATTCTCATGCTCAAGCTTTTTGGCAGTCAGCTGATTCTTTGAGGTTTTTCAACCTGAGATTTCAGTGATCTGATGTGCTCTTTTCAGCAGAGTCATCTCTTCATTAAGCTTGGCAAATGCACAATCAATATTTGAATTTGAAATTCAGCATTTATTCATTCGATTCAAATAGTGCATTACATTAATCAGTAGAAGTTACCCCAAATTTTCAGAATCATCAAATTCTATGGCAGTTAAGCATATGGTTTCAGGTACTTCTTCAAATTCTTTATCAGACGACTTGTGGTCTGAATAAGATGTGCAGGAGTTTATTAGCTTTGCTGCATCAGCTAACTTTGTTTTGCTCTTACTAAGCTTTCGCTCCTTTTTAGCACGCTTTTCCCTTTCAGCAAGCTTCTCAGATGATGAGGTTGGATGGTCTTTGATCAAGAGCCCATATTCCTCTTCATGGTAGTCTCTAAGTTTTGCTTTGTAGGAATCCCTGTTTTCCTGAAAATGATCAGAAGAAGATGAAGTAGCATTTTTATATTTTAATTTCATTTTCTTTTTGTTGAACTTCTTGAAATCATTTAGCAGCAGGGTAACGTCGTCAGCAGTATATCCCTTTTCTGAACTCAGCACAGTCTTCTGTTTTGACTTGTCTGCTGATTTTCTTGACTTGTCTGACGCCATTAGAGCAGCAGAAGGGTCTGAACTGGTTGACACTTCTAATCCCAATCTTGGCATATGATACTCATACGCTTTGAGAGATGAGAACAGTTCGGAAAAGAAATCTTCTCTAAATCCCTTGATTCTTCCATGGTTGTCACCTTCATGTTGAATTTAGGTGGCAAGGCCTTGAGAACCTTTGTTGTGATCTCCTTGTTCGAAAATTCTTTACCAAACCTTAGAACTTCATTCAGGGCTTTGGTAAATCTGGTATCCATCTGATCAATCGTTTCACCAGACTTCATTTTGAAATTTTCAAACTCCTCAAGAGCCACACTGAGCTTGTGTTCTTTGATAGCGTCGTTTCCTTCGCTTAGCCCGCAGACTTTATCCCACATCTCTTTGGCAGTTTTGAGATGCTTGATCTTTTGGAAGTTGTCTTCGTCTACAGCTCTGAACATGATGAACTTCGCCTTTTTATCAAGATTTACCAACTTGTTTTCTTTAGGTGTCAGCTCATCCAGCTCTTTGTCAACTATTTGATCTGGTTGGCCAGCAACCTTCACAGTCTTCTGGAATCTGAATGGTCCTTTTGTAATACATGTAAACATGTCATCATTATAAGCAGCAAGAAAAATTTCCATTCTGATTTTCCAGTTTTCAAAGCTCATAAGACCAATGTGAGGAACATGGTTTATGGCATCCATTTTTCAAAAAAATTTGATTTTCAAAATATGCTCTCTTTTTGAAAAATTTGAAAAACACACTTTGGATCAAGCTCGTTGATCAGGCAGCTGATTCAAGATAAACCATCTGCTCTGATACCACTTGATGGTATCAGGTAAATTACCAGAGCAACCTGCTCTGATACCACTTGTTGGTCCCAAAAGTGGTCAATGAGGTCTAGAGGGGAGGGGGGGGGGGGGGGTGAATAGACCTCTGAAAACTTTAAAACTTTTTCTCTAACTTTTCAAATCAGCAGACTAAGCTGATCGAGATTTGTAAGACTACTAACTGATGCGCACAAAGCTTTATCAGAGTTTTTAGAAACTAGTTGGCAGCGGATTTGTCAAGTGTTTTTCAACCAAGCTGTTCCTCTTTAAGTTTTCTCACTCAAAAGATTTTGTCCCCAGTTTTTACAACTCCTTTTTAAAATCTTTTGGTTAAATCGTATGTTTGAGTTCTTTGATAAATATGCAAAGTATAACAGTAAGTAATTCAAACACACAGGATTTTTATAGTGGTTATATGGATGAAAATCCTTTAGTCCACTCTTCCAAGTCACACAGATCTTGGGTTATACTAGAAAACACAAAATAATCAAGTATACAATGCTTGCGCTGATCAACAAATGAAAAGCCACAAGTGCGCTGTAAGAAATCACACAGAAATCCTACACTCAGAAGCTAGATCACTCACTAAGATGGACCTACACTCCTCACGCTTTTTTCCGTACAAGTAATCACTCAGAAAACCTATACCAAGAAGTTATATCACTCACAAAGATGGATATACACTCCTTTTATTCTCAGTTGACAGTCACTTAGACAGGCAATGCTTGATCTTTGTTCTTCAACAAACAGCTTCGTCAACAAATGACTTCGCTTACGATCAGACGACTCAACTAATGGATCTCGCTCTTATGATATGATCTTTAGTAATGCAAGCTATCTTTAGATCTTCAGTTATGTCCTCTATTTATACTCCCAGATTTTGAATTTCTGCCCATTGAAGGTTGGCAGGAATCTACAGTCCTCGAGTTCTGGTCCTGACACGCGGAACGGCTCCCTGCAACTGTTGCACTGTACACTCTGCTGTACGGATGTTTGCTTTATGTCAGTCTCATTTAATGCACTCAGCTCACAGCTGGTTCCCGTTGATAAGCTTTCTGACCGTCTTCACTCTGCTGGTGGAAGTACTCTGCGGATGATCACTTTGCTGATCACTCGGCTGATGGCTTCTCGGCTGATTCAAGAATGAACACATCTATCTTGACTCGGCTGATAATACCCATCAGATATTCCACTTCGCTGATTCGGTCACTTAGCTTCCAGACCATGAGATAGGTTTCACTAAGCTGTTCAGTTCTTAGTTGATGACTTCCAGATTACCCTTTTTGTCATCTTCAAAACCTTCTCCAATATTAACCAACACACCCTAAAATTATTCCATTTTAGCGAATTGTGTGAAGAACATTATAGTTCACCTCAAAGGCCACTAAAAATGAACTTATGCACGATATATTACACCCTAACTTCCCATGAGCACCCTAAAAAGTATCCATTTTCATCGACATTTCCTTCACATAAATAAAAACACTTTCCAAAGAAGAGTGCAATTACATCATTATGCAAACATATACTCATATTTTACTCATGGAAGCACGAATTCGACCATTTATTCAAGCACCGGGAACAATAAAAACTCAACCACAACATTAGATATCGAGTGATAACTCACAATCCGAGTTGGGTCAATGGATTGCCTGTAAAGAATGAAGAATAAAATTCGTAAAATTCATTGTTTCAACAAGAACAACGTCAAATAGAAAATTTCTATCAAGTAGAGGTAGGAACATGAAACTCAACCCAAATACCAACTAACTTTCAAAAATTTGTGTGAAAGAAATTGGCACAAATTTCTCAAAATGGGATTCTTTTACACATAACAACCAAAAATTGATCTATATAGAACAAGAAACTCGAGAATATAATTATTAAATCACGGGAATTGTGAATTGTTTGACTAGGCTAGTTTGACAATCAAAAGACTATATAAGAAAGTTTCAGCAATGTAAGTGTCCAATGCTAGAGTTCTGCCATTGGGGACCAAAAATGGACCTTGTTATCTCCGACTAATTTTAATTTTAAACTCGAGTCATGCAATTTATTAGGACTCCATGGACATGGTATCCCAAGAACGAAACTTCATCATGGACTCGGAAAAAATCAACCATAAATTTTTCTATTGTGTTGATGGATCATTTCTAAGATTTGGATCAATGTAGTACGTATAAAGGAGGAAGACAAGTTCTCAAAATAACATTTTTCTAACAAGAGAACCATCGAGTAACCAATTTTATCGAGATGAGAAACGAACCTGAAACTCGGCCCAAATACTCTATCATGTGGATAATAACAATTAAAAATTTTGGTCATGAAAATACGTCCTCTATGAAAAATTAAATTGGCACAAAAAGAACAAAATGTTATTTGCGTACATATTATACTCCAAAGTTGATCAATTTAAATCAAATTTAGACGAACGTGAATCTCGATATACGAATTCTTGATTACGTGAACTTTGAATTGTTTAATAATCGAATTTGACAGTCAACTATTCATCAAGAGAAAACATCAAAAAAATCCAGAATGCTCGTGTTCTTCCCCTGAAATGTACCATGTTATCTCTGAATCGAAAGAATTTGAAACTCGGATCATGCAATCTATATGTTGTGATACGATAGTTTTAGATATGGTAGGCGAAGAGCAGTGTAGAAAAAACATAGGCGTAACATACCAAACAAACATTCTATATCACGTGATTAAAGCACGGTTGGAATTTTAAAGGAAAAAGATTATCTGAAAAAACACAGGGCCAAGAATATTAGTATAATCTTGTTTCACATAGGGCACCCTAAAATTATTCAATTTTAGCGAATTGTGTGAAGAACATTATAGTTCACCTCAAAGGTCACTAAAAATGAACTTATGCACGATATATTACTCCCTAACATCCCATGGGCACCCTAAAAAGTATCCATTTTCATCAACATTTCCTTCACATAAATAAAAATACTTTCCAAAGAAGAGTAATAAAAACTCAACCACAACATTAGATATCGAGTGATAACTCACAATCCGAGTTGGGTCAATGGATTGCCTGTAAAGAATGAAGAATAAAATTCGTAAAATTCATTGTTTCAACAAGAGCAACGTCAAATAGAAAATTCTATCAAGTAGAGGTAGGAACATGAAACTCGACCCAAATATCAGCTAACTTTCAAAAAATTTGTGTGAAAGAAATTGGCACAAATTTCCCAAAATGGGATCTTTTACACATAACAACCAAAAATTGATGTTTATAGAATTAACTCAGAGGAACAAGAAACTCGGGAATATAATTATTAAATCACAGGAATTGTGAATTGTTGACTAGGCTAGTTTGACAATCAAAAGACCATATAAGAAAGTTTCAGCAATGTAAGTGTCCAATGCTAGAGTTCTGCCTTGGGGGACCAAAAATGGACCAGGTTATCTCTTAATAATTTTAATTTTAAACAAGAAACATGCAATTTATTAGGACTCCAAGGACATGGTACCCCAAAAATAAAAACTGCAACATGGACTCGGAACAAATCAACCATAAATTTTTCCATTGTGTTGATGACTCACTTTCTAAGATTTGGATCAATGTAATAGGTATAAAGGAGGAAGAAAAGTTCTCAAAATAACCTTTTTCTAACAAGAGAACCATCGAGTAACCAATTTTATCGAGATGAGAAACGGACATGAGACTCGGCCCAAATACTCTATCATGTGGATAATAACAATTAAAAATTTTGGTCATGAAAACACGTCCTCTATGAAAAATTAAATTGGCACAAAAAGAACAAAATGTTATTTGCGTACACATTACACTCCAAAGTTGATCAATTTAAATCAAATTTAGACGAACGTGAATCTCGATATACGAATTCTTGATTAAGTGAACTTTGAATTGTTTAATAATCGAATTTGACAGTCAACTATTCATCAAGAGAAAACACCAAAAAAATCCAGAATGCTCGTGTTCTTTCCCTAAAATGTACCATGTTAGCTCTGAATCGAAAGAATTTGAAACTCGGATCATGTAATCCATATGTTGTGATACGATAGTTTTAGATATGGTAGGCGAAAGAGCAGTGTAGAAAAAACATAGGCGTAACATACCAAACAAACATTCTATATCACGTGATTAAAGCACGGTTGGAATTTTAAAGGAAAAAGATTATCTGAAAAAACACAGGGCCAAGAATATTAGTATAATCTTGTTTCACATAGGGCACCCTAAAATTATTCAATTTTAGCGAATTATGTGAAGAACATTATAGTTCACCTCAAAGGTCACTAAAAATGAACTTATGCACGATATATTACTCCCTAACTTCCCATGGGCACCCTAAAAAGTATCCATTTTCATCAACATTTTCTTCACATAAATAAAAATACTTTCCAAAGAAGAGTGCAATTACATCATTATGCAAACATATACTCATATTTTACTCATGGAAGCACGAATTCGACCATTTATTCAAGCACCGGGGACAATAAAAACTCAACCACAACATTAGATATCGAGTGATAACTCACAATCCGAGTTGGGTCAATGGATTGCCTGTAAAGAATGAAGAATAAAATTCGTAAAATTCATTGTTTCAACAAGAGCAACGTCAAATAGAAAATTCTATCAAGTAGAGGTAGGAACATGAAACTCGACCCAAATATCAGCTAACTTTCAAAAAATTTGTGTGAAAGAAATTGGCACAAATTTCCCAAAATGGGATCTTTTACACATAACAACCAAAAATTGATGTTTATAGAATTAACTCAGAGGAACAAGAAACTCGGGAATATAATTATTAAATCACAGGAATTGTGAATTGTTGACTAGGCTAGTTTGACAATCAAAAGACTATATAAGAAAGTTTCAGCAATGTAAGTGTCCAATGCTAGAGTTCTGCCTTGGGGGACCAAAAATGGACCAGGTTATCTCCTAATAATTTTAATTTTAAACTAGAAACATGCAATTTATTAGGACTCCAAGGACATGGTACCCCAAAAATAAAAACTGCAACATGGACTCGGAACAAATCAACCATAAATTTTTCCATTGTGTTGATGACTCACTTTCTAAGATTTGGATCAATGTAATAGGTATAAAGGAGGAAGACAAGTTCTCAAAATAACATTTTTCTAACAAGAGAACCATCGAGTAACCAATTTTATCGAGATGAGAAACGAACATGAAACTCGGCCCAAATACTCTATCATGTGGATAATAACAATTAAAAATTTTGGTCATGAAAACACGTCCTCTATGAAAAATTAAATTGGCACAAAAAGAACAAAATGTTATTTGCGTACACATTACACTCCAAAGTTGATCAATTTAAATCAAATTTAGACGAACGTGAATCTCGATATACGAATTCTTGATTAAGTGAACTTTGAATTGTTTAATAATCGAATTTGACAGTCAACTATTCATCAAGAGAAAACACCAAAAAAATCCAGAATGCTCGTGTTCTTCCCCTAAAATGTACCATGTTATCTCTGAATCGAAAGAATTTGAAACTCGGATCATGTAATCTATATGTTGTGATACGATAGTTTTAGATATGGTAGGCGAAAGAGCAGTGTAGAAAAAACATAGGCGTAACATACCAAACAAACATTCTATATCACGTAATTAAAGCACGGTTGGAATTTTAAAGGAAAAAGATTATCTGAAAAAACACAGGGCCAAGAATATTAGTATAATCTTGTTTCACATAGGGCACCCTAAAATTATTCAATTTTAGCGAATTGTGTGAAGAACATTATAGTTCACCTCAAAGGTCACTAAAAATGAACTTATGCACGATATATTACTCCCTAACTTGCCGTGGGCACCCTAAAAAGTATCCATTTTCATCAACATTTCCTTCACATAAATAAAAATACTTTCCAAAGAAGAGTGCAATTACATCATTATGCAAACATATACTCATATTTTACTAATGGAAGCACGAATTCGACCATTTATTCAAACACCGGGAACAATAAAAACTCAACCACAACATTAGATATCGAGTGATAACTCACAATCCGAGTTGGGTCAATGGATTGCCTGTAAAGAATGAAGAATAAAATTCGTAAAATTCATTGTTTCAACAAGAACAACGTCAAATAGAAAATTCTATCAAGTAGAGGTAGGAACATGAAACTCAACCCAAATACCAACTAACTTTCAAAAATTTGTGTGAAAGAAATTGGCACAAATTTCTCAAAATGGGATTCTTTTACACATAACAACCAAAAATTGATCTATATAGAACAAGAGACTCGAGAATATAATTATTAAATCACGGGAATTGTGAATTGTTTGACTAGGCTAGTTTGACAATCAAAAGACTATATAAGAAAGTTTCAGCAATGTAAGTGTCCAATGCTAGAGTTCTGCCATTGGGGACCAAAAATGGACCTTGTTATCTCCGACTAATTTTAATTTTAAACTCGAGTCATGCAATTTATTAGGACTCCATGGACATGGTATCCCAAGAACGAAACTTCTACTTGGACTCGGAAAAAATCAACCATAAATTTTTCCATTGTGTTGATGGCTCACTTTCTAAGATTTGGATCAATGTAATAGGTATAAAGGAGGAAGAAAAGTTCTCAAAATAACCTTTTTCTAACAAGAGAACCATCGAGTAACCAATTTTATCGAGATGAGAAACGGACATGAGACTCGGCCCAAATACTCTATCATGTGGATAATAACAATTAAAAATTTTGGTCATGAAAACACGTCCTCTATGAAAAATTAAATTGGCACAAAAAGAACAAAATGTTATTTGCGTACACATTACACTCCAAAGTTGATCAATTTAAATCAAATTTAGACGAACGTGAATCTCGATATACGAATTCTTGATTAAGTGAACTTTGAATTGTTTAATAATCGAATTTGACAGTCAACTATTCATCAAGAGAAAATATCAAAAAAATCCAGAATGCTCGTGTTCTTCCCCTGAAATGTACCATGTTATCTCTGAATCGAAAGAATTTGAAACTCGGATCATGGAATCTATATGTTGTGATACGAAAGTTTTAGATGTGGTAGGCGAAAGAGCAGTGTAGAAAACACATAGGCGTAACATACCAAACAAACATTCTATATCACGTGATTAAAGCACGGTTGGAATTTTAAAAGAAAAAGATTATCTGAAAAAACACAGGGCCAAGAATATTAGTATAATCTTGTTTCACATAGGGAACCCTAAAATTATTCCATTTTAGCGAATTGTGTGAAGAACATTATAGTTCTCCTCAAAGGTCACTAAAAATGAACTTATGCACGATATATTAAACCCTAAGTTCCCATTGGCACCCTAAAAAGTATCCATTTTCATCGACATTTCCTTCACATAAATAAAAACACTTTCCAAAGAAGAGTGCAATTACATCATTATGCAAACATATACTCATATTTTACTCATGGAAGCACGAATTCGACCATTTATTCGAGCACCGGGAACAATAAAAACTCAACCACAACATTAGATATCGAGTGATAACTCACAATCCGAGTTGGGCCAATGGATTTGCTGTATAGAATGAAGAATAAAATTCGTAAAATTCATTGTTTCAACAAGAACAAAGTCAAATAGAAAATTCTATCAAGTAGAGGTAGGAACATGAAACTCAACAAAAATATCAGCTAACTTTCAAAAATTTGTGTGAAATAAATTGGCACAAATTTCCCAAAATGAGATTCTTTTACACATAACAAGCAAAAATTGATCTTTATAGAACAAGAAACTCGGGAATATAATTATTAAATCACGGGAATTGTGAATTGTTTGACTAGGCTAGTTTGACAATCAAAAGACTATATAAGAAAGTTTCAGCAATGTAAGTGTCCAATGCTAGAGTTCTGCCATTGGGGACCAAAAATGGACCTTGTTATCTCCGACTAATTTTAATTTTAAACTCGAGTCATGCAATTTATTAGGACTCCATGGACATGGTATCCCAAGAACGAAACTTCTACTTGGACTCGGAAAAAATCAACCATAAATTTTTCCATTGTGTTGATGGCTCACTTTCTAAGATTTGGATCAATGTAATAGGTATAAAGGAGGAAGAAAAGTTCTCAAAATAACCTTTTTCTAACAAGAGAACCATCGAGTAACCAATTTTATCGAGATGAGAAACGGACATGAGACTCGGCCCAAATACTCTATCATGTGGATAATAACAATTAAAAATTTTGGTCATGAAAACACGTCCTCTATGAAAAATTAAATTGGCACAAAAAGAACAAAATGTTATTTGCGTACACATTACACTCCAAAGTTGATCAATTTAAATCAAATTTAGACGAACGTGAATCTCGATATACGAATTCTTGATTAAGTGAACTTTGAATTGTTTAATAATCGAATTTGACAGTCAACTATTCATCAAGAGAAAATATCAAAAAAATCCAGAATGCTCGTGTTCTTCCCCTGAAATGTACCATGTTATCTCTGAATCGAAAGAATTTGAAACTCGGATCATGGAATCTATATGTTGTGATACGAAAGTTTTAGATGTGGTAGGCGAAAGAGCAGTGTAGAAAACACATAGGCGTAACATACCAAACAAACATTCTATATCACGTGATTAAAGCACGGTTGGAATTTTAAAAGAAAAAGATTATCTGAAAAAACACAGGGCCAAGAATATTAGTATAATCTTGTTTCACATAGGGAACCCTAAAATTATTCCATTTTAGCGAATTGTGTGAAGAACATTATAGTTCTCCTCAAAGGTCACTAAAAATGAACTTATGCACGATATATTAAACCCTAAGTTCCCATTGGCACCCTAAAAAGTATCCATTTTCATCGACATTTCCTTCACATAAATAAAAACACTTTCCAAAGAAGAGTGCAATTACATCATTATGCAAACATATACTCATATTTTACTCATGGAAGCACGAATTCGACCATTTATTCGAGCACCGGGAACAATAAAAACTCAACCACAACATTAGATATCGAGTGATAACTCACAATCCGAGTTGGGCCAATGGATTTGCTGTATAGAATGAAGAATAAAATTCGTAAAATTCATTGTTTCAACAAGAACAAAGTCAAATAGAAAATTCTATCAAGTAGAGGTAGGAACATGAAACTCAACAAAAATATCAGCTAACTTTCAAAAATTTGTGTGAAATAAATTGGCACAAATTTCCCAAAATGAGATTCTTTTACACATAACAAGCAAAAATTGATCTTTATAGAACAAGAAACTCGGGAATATAATTATTAAATCACGGGAATTGTGAATTGTTTGACTAGGCTAGTTTGACAATCAAAAGACTATATAAGAAAGTTTCAGCAATGTAAGTGTCCAATGCTAGAGTTCTGCCATTGGGGACCAAAAATGGACCTTGTTATCTCCGACTAATTTTAATTTTAAACTCGAGTCATGCAATTTATTAGGACTCCATGGACATGGTATCCCAAGAACGAAACTTCTACTTGGACTCGGAAAAAATCAACCATAAATTTTTCCATTGTGTTGATGGCTCACTTTCTAAGATTTGGATCAATGTAATAGGTATAAAGGAGGAAGAAAAGTTCTCAAAATAACCTTTTTCTAACAAGAGAACCATCGAGTAACCAATTTTATCGAGATGAGAAACGGACATGAGACTCGGCCCAAATACTCTATCATGTGGATAATAACAATTAAAAATTTTGGTCATGAAAACACGTCCTCTATGAAAAATTAAATTGGCACAAAAAGAACAAAATGTTATTTGCGTACACATTACACTCCAAAGTTGATCAATTTAAATCAAATTTAGACGAACGTGAATCTCGATATACGAATTCTTGATTAAGTGAACTTTGAATTGTTTAATAATCGAATTTGACAGTCAACTATTCATCAAGAGAAAATATCAAAAAAATCCAAAATGCTCGTGTTCTTCCCCTGAAATGTACCATGTTATCTCTGAATCGAAAGAATTTGAAACTCGGATCATGGAATCTATATGTTGTGATACGAAAGTTTTAGATGTGGTAGGCGAAAGAGCAGTGTAGAAAACACATAGGCGTAACATACCAAACAAACATTCTATATCACGTGATTAAAGCACGGTTGGAATTTTAAAAGAAAAAGATTATCTGAAAAAACACAGGGCCAAGAATATTAGTATAATCTTGTTTCACATAGGGAACCCTAAAATTATTCCATTTTAGCGAATTGTGTGAAGAACATTATAGTTCTCCTCAAAGGTCACTAAAAATGAACTTATGCACGATATATTAAACCCTAAGTTCCCATTGGCACCCTAAAAAGTATCCATTTTCATCGACATTTCCTTCACATAAATAAAAACACTTTCCAAAGAAGAGTGCAATTACATCATTATGCAAACATATACTCATATTTTACTCATGGAAGCACGAATTCGACCATTTATTCGAGCACCGGGAACAATAAAAACTCAACCACAACATTAGATATCGAGTGATAACTCACAATCCGAGTTGGGCCAATGGATTTGCTGTATAGAATGAAGAATAAAATTCGTAAAATTCATTGTTTCAACAAGAACAAAGTCAAATAGAAAATTCTATCAAGTAGAGGTAGGAACATGAAACTCAACAAAAATATCAGCTAACTTTCAAAAATTTGTGTGAAATAAATTGGCACAAATTTCCCAAAATGAGATTCTTTTACACATAACAAGCAAAAATTGATCTTTATAGAACAAGAAACTCGAGAATATAATTATTAAATCACGGGAATTGTGAATTGTTTGACTAGGCTAGTTTGACAATCAAAAGACTATATAAGAAAGTTTCAGCAATGTAAGTGTCCAATGCTAGAGTTCTGCCATTGGGGACCAAAAATGGACCTTGTTATCTCCGACTAATTTTAATTTTAAACTCGAGTCATGCAATTTATTAGGACTCCATGGACATGGTATCCCAAGAACGAAACTTCTACTTGGACTCGGAAAAAATCAACCATAAATTTTTCCATTGTGTTGATGGCTCACTTTCTAAGATTTGGATCAATGTAATAGGTATAAAGGAGGAAGAAAAGTTCTCAAAATAACCTTTTTCTAACAAGAGAACCATCGAGTAACCAATTTTATCGAGATGAGAAACGGACATGAGACTCGGCCCAAATACTCTATCATGTGGATAATAACAATTAAAAATTTTGGTCATGAAAACACGTCCTCTATGAAAAATTAAATTGGCACAAAAAGAACAAAATGTTATTTGCGTACACATTACACTCCAAAGTTGATCAATTTAAATCAAATTTAGACGAACGTGAATCTCGATATACGAATTCTTGATTAAGTGAACTTTGAATTGTTTAATAATCGAATTTGACAGTCAACTATTCATCAAGAGAAAATATCAAAAAAATCCAGAATGCTCGTGTTCTTCCCCTGAAATGTACCATGTTATCTCTGAATCGAAAGAATTTGAAACTCGGATCATGGAATCTATATGTTGTGATACGAAAGTTTTAGATGTGGTAGGCGAAAGAGCAGTGTAGAAAACACATAGGCGTAACATACCAAACAAACATTCTATATCACGTGATTAAAGCACGGTTGGAATTTTAAAAGAAAAAGATTATCTGAAAAAACACAGGGCCAAGAATATTAGTATAATCTTGTTTCACATAGGGAACCCTAAAATTATTCCATTTTAGCGAATTGTGTGAAGAACATTATAGTTCTCCTCAAAGGTCACTAAAAATGAACTTATGCACGATATATTAAACCCTAAGTTCCCATTGGCACCCTAAAAAGTATCCATTTTCATCGACATTTCCTTCACATAAATAAAAACACTTTCCAAAGAAGAGTGCAATTACATCATTATGCAAACATATACTCATATTTTACTCATGGAAGCACGAATTCGACCATTTATTCAAGCACCGGGAACAATAAAAACTCAACCACAACATTAGATATCGAGTGATAACTCACAATCCGAGTTGGGTCAATGGATTGCCTGTAAAGAATGAAGAATAAAATTCGTAAAATTCATTGTTTCAACAAGAACAACGTCAAATAGAAAATTCTATCAAGTAGAGGTAGGAACATGAAACTCGACCCAAATATCAGCTAACTTTCAAAAATTTGTGTGAAAGAAATTTGCACAAATTTCCCAAAATGGGATTCTTTTACACATAACAACCAAAAATTGATCTTTATAGAATTAACTCAGAGGAACAAGAAACTCGGGAATATAATTATTAAATCACGGGAATTGTGAATTGTTGACTAGGCTAGTTTGACAATCAAAAGACTATATAAGAAAGTTTCAGCAATGTAAGTGTCCAATGCTAGAGTTCTGCCTTGGGGGACCAAAAATGGACCAGGTTATCTCCTAATAATTTTAATTTTAAACTCGAAACATCCAATTTATTAGGACTCCAAGGACATGGTACCCCAAAAATAAAAACTGCAACATGGACTCGGAACAAATCAACCATAAATTTTTCCATTGTGTTGATGGCTCACTTTCTAAGATTTGGATCAATGTAATAGGTATAAAGGAGGAAGACAAGTTCTCAAAATAACCTTTTTCTAACAAGAGAACCATCGAGTAACCAATTTTATCGAGATGAGAAACGAACATGAAACTCGGCCCAAATACTCTATCATGTGGATAATAACAATTAAAAATTTTGGTCATGAAAACACGTCCTCTATGAAAAATTAAATTGGCACAAAAAGAACAAAATGTTATTTGCGTACACATTACACTCCAAAGTTGATCAATTTAAATCAAATTTAGACGAACGTGAATCTCGATATACGAATTCTTGATTAAGTGAACTTTGAATTGTTTAATAATCGAATTTGACAGTCAACTATTCATCAAGAGAAAACACCAAAAAAATCCAGAATGCTCGTGTTCTTCCCCTAAAATGTACCATGTTATCTCTGAATCGAAAGAATTTGAAACTCGGATCATGTAATCTATATGTTGTGATACGATAGTTTTAGATATGGTAGGCGAAAGAGCAGTGTAGAAAAAACATAGGCGTAACATACCAAACAAACATTCTATATCACGTAATTAAAGCACGGTTGGAATTTTAAAGGAAAAAGATTATCTGAAAAAACACAGGGCCAAGAATATTAGTATAATCTTGTTTCACATAGGGCACCCTAAAATTATTCAATTTTAGCGAATTGTGTGAAGAACATTATAGTTCACCTCAAAGGTCACTAAAAATGAACTTATGCACGATATATTACTCCCTAACTTCCCATGGGCACCCTAAAAAGTATCCATTTTCATCAACATTTCCTTCACATAAATAAAAATACTTTCCAAAGAAGAGTGCAATTACATCATTATGCAAACATATACTCATATTTTACTCATGGAAGCACGAATTCGACCATTTATTCAAGCACCGGGGACAATAAAAACTCAACCACAACATTAGATATCGAGTGATAACTCACAATCCGAGTTGGGTCAATGGATTGCCTGTAAAGAATGAAGAATAAAATTCGTAAAATTCATTGTTTCAACAAGAGCAACGTCAAATAGAAAATTCTATCAAGTAGAGGTAGGAACATGAAACTCGACCCAAATATCAGCTAACTTTCAAAAAATTTGTGTGAAAGAAATTGGCACAAATTTCCCAAAATGGGATCTTTTACAAATAACAACCAAAAATTGATGTTTATAGAATTAACTCAGAGGAACAAGAAACTCGGGAATATAATTATTAAATCACAGGAATTGTGAATTGTTGACTAGGCTAGTTTGACAATCAAAAGACTATATAAGAAAGTTTCAGCAATGTAAGTGTCCAATGCTAGAGTTCTGCCTTGGGGGACCAAAAATGGACCAGGTTATCTCCTAATAATTTTAATTTTAAACTAGAAACATGCAATTTATTAGGACTCCAAGGACATGGTACCCCAAAAATAAAAACTGCAACATGGACTCGTAACAAATCAACCATAAATTTTTCCATTGTGTTGATGACTCACTTTCTAAGATTTGGATCAATGTAATAGGTATAAAGGAGGAAGACAAGTTCTCAAAATAACCTTTTTCTAACAAGAGAACCATCGATTAACCAATTTTATCGAGATGAGAAACGAACATGAAACTCGGCCCAAATACTCTATCATGTGGATAATAACAATTAAAAATTTTGGTCATGAAAACACGTCCTCTATGAAAAATTAAATTGGCACAAAAAGAACAAAATGTTATTTGCGTACACATTACACTCCAAAGTTGATCAATTTAAATCAAATTTAGACGAACGTGAATCTCGATATACGAATTCTTGATTAAGTGAACTTTGAATTGTTTAATAATCGAATTTGACAGTCAACTATTCATCAAGAGAAAACACCAAAAAAATCCAGAATGCTCGTGTTCTTCCCCTAAAATGTACCATGTTATCTTCGAATCGAAAGAATTTGAAACTCGGATCATGTAATCTATATGTTGTGATACGATAGTTTTAGATATGGTAGGCGAAAGAGCAGTGTAGAAAAAACATAGGCGTAACAAACCAAACAAACATTCTATATCACGTGATTAAAGCACGGTTGGAATTTTAAAGGAAAAAGATTATCTGAAAAAACACAGGGCCAAGAATATTAGTATAATCTTGTTTCACATAGGGCACCCTAAAATTATTCCATTTTAGCGAATTGTGTGAAGAACATTATAGTTCTCCTCAAAGGTCACTAAAAATGAACTTATGCACGATATATTACACCCTAAGTTCCCATTTGCACCCTAAAAAGTATCCATTTTCATCGACATTTCCTTCACATAAATAAAAACACATTCCAAAGAAGAGTGCAATTACATCATTATGCAAACATATACTCATATTTTACTCATGGAAGCACGAATTCGACCATTTATTCAAACACCGGGAACAATAAAAACTCAACCACAACATTAGATATCGAGTGATAACTCACAATCCGAGTTGGGTCAATGGATTGCCTGTAAAGAATGAAGAATAAAATTCGTAAAATTCATTGTTTCAACAAGAACAACGTCAAATAGAAAATTCTATCAAGTAGAGGTAGGAACATGAAACTCAACCCAAATACCAACTAACTTTCAAAAATTTGTGTGAAAGAAATTGGCACAAATTTCTCAAAATGGGATTCTTTTACACATAACAACCAAAAATTGATCTATATAGAACAAGAGACTCGAGAATATAATTATTAAATCACGGGAATTGTGAATTGTTTGACTAGGCTAGTTTGACAATCAAAAGACTATATAAGAAAGTTTCAGCAATGTAAGTGTCCAATGCTAGAGTTCTGCCATTGGGGACCAAAAATGGACCTTGTTATCTCCGACTAATTTTAATTTTAAACTCGAGTCATGCAATTTATTAGGACTCCATGGACATGGTATCCCAAGAACGAAACTTCTACTTGGACTCGGAAAAAATCAACCATAAATTTTTCCATTGTGTTGATGGCTCACTTTCTAAGATTTGGATCAATGTAATACGTATAAAGGTGGAAGGCAAGTTCTCAAAATAACCTTTTTCTAACAAGAGAACCATCGAGTAACCAATTTTATCGAGATGAGAAACGAACCTGAAACTCGGCCCAAATACTCTATCATGTGGATAATAACAATTAAAAATTTTGGTCATGAAAACACGTCCTCTATGAAAAATTAAATTGGCACAAAAAGAACAAAATGTTATTTGCGTACATATTATACTCCAAAGTTGATCAATTTAAATCAAATTTAGACGAACGTGAATCTCGATATACGAATTCTTGATTACGTGAAATTTGAATTGTTTAATAATCGAATTTGACAGTCAACTATTCATCAAGAGAAAACATCAAGAAAATCCAGAATGCTCGTGTTCTTCCCCTGAAATGTACCATGTTATCTCTGAATCGAAAGAATTTGAAACTCGGATCATGCAATCTATATGTTGTGATACGATAGTTTTAAATATGGTAGGCGAAGTGCAGTGTAGAAAAAACATAGGAGTAACATACCAAACAAACATTCTATATCACGTGATTAAAGCACGGTTGGAATTTTAAAGGAAAAAGATTATCTGAAAAAACACAGGGCCAAGAATATTAGTATAATCTTGTTTCACATAGGGCACCCTAAAATTATTCAATTTTAGCGAATTGTGTGAAGAACATTATAGTTCACCTCAAAGGCCACTAAAAATGAACTTATGCACGATATATTACTCCCTAACTTCCCATGGGCACCCTAAAAAGTATCCATTTTCATCGACATTTCCTTCACATAAATAAAAACACTTTCCAAAGAAGAGTGCAATTACATCATTATGCAAACATATACTCATATTTTACTCATGGAAGCACGAATTCGACCATTTATTCAAGCACCGGGAACAATAAAAACTCAACCACAACATTAGATATCTTGTGATAACTTACAATCCGAGTTGGGTCAATGTATTGCCTGTAAAGAATGAAGAATAAAATTCGTAAAATTCATTGTTTCAACAAGAACAACGTCAAATAGAAAATTCTATCAAGTAGAGGTAGGAACATGAAACTCGACCCAAATATCAGCTAACTTTCAAAAATTTGTGTGAAAGAAATTGGCACAAATTTCCCAAAATGGGATTCTTTTACACATAACAACCAAAAATTGATCTTTATAGAATTAACTCAGAGGAACAAGAAACTCGGGAATATAATTATTAAATCACGGGAATTGTGAATTGTTGACTAGGCTAGTTTGACAATCAAAAGTCTATATAAGAAAGTTTCAGCAATGTAAGTGTCCAATGCTAGAGTTCTGCCTTGGGGGACCAAAAATGGACCAGGTTATCTCCTAATAATTTTAATTTTAAACTCGAAACATCCAATTTATTAGGACTCCAAGGACATGGTACCCCAAAAATAAAAACTGCAACATGGACTCGGAAAAAATCAACCATAAATTTTTCCATTGTGTTGATGGCTCACTTTCTAAGATTTGGATCAATGTAATAGGTATAAAGGAGGAAGAAAAGTTCTCAAAATAACCTTTTTCTAACAAGAGAACCATCGAGTAACCAATTTTATCGAGATGAGAAACGGACATGAGACTCGGCCCAAATACTCTATCATGTGGATAATAACAATTAAAAATTTTGGTCATGAAAACACGTCCTCTATGAAAAATTAAATTGGCACAAAAAGAACAAAATGTTATTTGCGTACACATTACACTCCAAAGTTGATCAATTTAAATCAAATTTAGACGAACGTGAATCTCGATATACGAATTCTTGATTAAGTGAACTTTGAATTGTTTAATAATCGAATTTGACAGTCAACTATTCATCAAGAGAAAATATCAAAAAAATCCAGAATGCTCGTGTTCTTCCCCTGAAATGTACCATGTTATCTCTGAATCGAAAGAATTTGAAACTCGGATCATGGAATCTATATGTTGTGATACGAAAGTTTTAGATGTGGTAGGCGAAAGAGCAGTGTAGAAAACACATAGGCGTAACATACCAAACAAACATTCTATATCACGTGATTAAAGAACGGTTGGAATTTTAAAAGAAAAAGATTATCTGAAAAAACACAGGGCCAAGAATATTAGTATAATTATGTTTCACATAGGGAACCCTAAAATTATTCCATTTTAGCGAATTGTGTGAAGAACATTATAGTTCTCCTCAAAGGTCACTAAAAATGAACTTATGCACGATATATTAAACCCTAAGTTCCCATTGGCACCCTAAAAAGTATCCATTTTCATCGACATTTCCTTCACATAAATAAAAACACTTTCCAAAGAAGAGTGCAATTACATCATTATGCAAACATATACTCATATTTTACTCATGGAAGCACGAATTCGACCATTTATTCAAGCACCGGGAACAATAAAAACTCAACCACAACATTAGATATCGAGTGATAACTCACAATCCGAGTTGGGTCAATGGATTGCCTGTAAAGAATGAAGAATAAAATTCGTAAAATTCATTGTTTCAACAAGAGCAACGTCAAATAGAAAATTCTATCAAGTAGAGGTAGGAACATGAAACTCGACCCAAATATCAGCTAACTTTCAAAAAATTTGTGTGAAAGAAATTGGCACAAATTTCCCAAAATGGGATCTTTTACAAATAACAACCAAAAATTGATGTTTATAGAATTAACTCAGAGGAACAAGAAACTCGGGAATATAATTATTAAATCACAGGAATTGTGAATTGTTGACTAGGCTAGTTTGACAATCAAAAGACTATATAAGAAAGTTTCAGCAATGTAAGTGTCCAATGCTAGAGTTCTGCCTTGGGGGACCAAAAATGGACCAGGTTATCTCCTAATAATTTTAATTTTAAACTAGAAACATGCAATTTATTAGGACTCCAAGGACATGGTACCCCAAAAATAAAAACTGCAACATGGACTCGTAACAAATCAACCATAAATTTTTCCATTGTGTTGATGACTCACTTTCTAAGATTTGGATCAATGTAATAGGTATAAAGGAGGAAGACAAGTTCTCAAAATAACCTTTTTCTAACAAGAGAACCATCGATTAACCAATTTTATCGAGATGAGAAACGAACATGAAACTCGGCCCAAATACTCTATCATGTGGATAATAACAATTAAAAATTTTGGTCATGAAAACACGTCCTCTATGAAAAATTAAATTGGCACAAAAAGAACAAAATGTTATTTGCGTACACATTACACTCCAAAGTTGATCAATTTAAATCAAATTTAGACGAACGTGAATCTCGATATA
Source organism: Penstemon newberryi var. newberryi (assembly GCA_030819805.1). Lineage (NCBI taxonomy): Eukaryota > Viridiplantae > Streptophyta > Magnoliopsida > Lamiales > Plantaginaceae > Penstemon > Penstemon newberryi. Next base: position 19,991,322 of record JAUALY010000005.1, on the reverse strand, counting down.
CGAATTCTTGATTAAGTGAACTTTGAATTGTTTAATAATCGAATTTGACAGTCAACTATTCATCAAGAGAAAATATCAAAAAAATCCAGAATGCTCGTGTTCTTCCCCTGAAATGTACCATGTTATCTCTGAATCGAAAGAATTTGAAACTCGGATCATGGAATCTATATGTTGTGATACGAAAGTTTTAGATGTGGTAGGCGAAAGAGCAGTGTAGAAAACACATAGGCGTAACATACCAAACAAACATTCTATATCACGTGATTAAAGAACGGTTGGAATTTTAAAAGAAAAAGATTATCTGAAAAAACACAGGGCCAAGAATATTAGTATAATTATGTTTCACATAGGGAACCCTAAAATTATTCCATTTTAGCGAATTGTGTGAAGAACATTATAGTTCTCCTCAAAGGTCACTAAAAATGAACTTATGCACGATATATTAAACCCTAAGTTCCCATTGGCACCCTAAAAAGTATCCATTTTCATCGACATTTCCTTCACATAAATAAAAACACTTTCCAAAGAAGAGTGCAATTACATCATTATGCAAACATATACTCATATTTTACTCATGGAAGCACGAATTCGACCATTTATTCAAGCACCGGGAACAATAAAAACTCAACCACAACATTAGATATCGAGTGATAACTCACAATCCGAGTTGGGTCAATGGATTGCCTGTAAAGAATGAAGAATAAAATTCGTAAAATTCATTGTTTCAACAAGAGCAACGTCAAATAGAAAATTCTATCAAGTAGAGGTAGGAACATGAAACTCGACCCAAATATCAGCTAACTTTCAAAAAATTTGTGTGAAAGAAATTGGCACAAATTTCCCAAAATGGGATCTTTTACAAATAACAACCAAAAATTGATGTTTATAGAATTAACTCAGAGGAACAAGAAACTCGGGAATATAATTATTAAATCACAGGAATTGTGAATTGTTGACTAGGCTAGTTTGACAATCAAAAGACTATATAAGAAAGTTTCAGCAATGTAAGTGTCCAATGCTAGAGTTCTGCCTTGGGGGACCAAAAATGGACCAGGTTATCTCCTAATAATTTTAATTTTAAACTAGAAACATGCAATTTATTAGGACTCCAAGGACATGGTACCCCAAAAATAAAAACTGCAACATGGACTCGTAACAAATCAACCATAAATTTTTCCATTGTGTTGATGACTCACTTTCTAAGATTTGGATCAATGTAATAGGTATAAAGGAGGAAGACAAGTTCTCAAAATAACCTTTTTCTAACAAGAGAACCATCGATTAACCAATTTTATCGAGATGAGAAACGAACATGAAACTCGGCCCAAATACTCTATCATGTGGATAATAACAATTAAAAATTTTGGTCATGAAAACACGTCCTCTATGAAAAATTAAATTGGCACAAAAAGAACAAAATGTTATTTGCGTACACATTACACTCCAAAGTTGATCAATTTAAATCAAATTTAGACGAACGTGAATCTCGATATACGAATTCTTGATTAAGTGAACTTTGAATTGTTTAATAATCGAATTTGACAGTCAACTATTCATCAAGAGAAAACACCAAAAAAATCCAGAATGCTCGTGTTCTTCCCCTAAAATGTACCATGTTATCTTCGAATCGAAAGAATTTGAAACTCGGATCATGTAATCTATATGTTGTGATACGATAGTTTTAGATATGGTAGGCGAAAGAGCAGTGTAGAAAAAACATAGGCGTAACAAACCAAACAAACATTCTATATCACGTGATTAAAGCACGGTTGGAATTTTAAAGGAAAAAGATTATCTGAAAAAACACAGGGCCAAGAATATTAGTATAATCTTGTTTCACATAGGGCACCCTAAAATTATTCCATTTTAGCGAATTGTGTGAAGAACATTATAGTTCTCCTCAAAGGTCACTAAAAATGAACTTATGCACGATATATTACACCCTAAGTTCCCATTTGCACCCTAAAAAGTATCCATTTTCATCGACATTTCCTTCACATAAATAAAAACACATTCCAAAGAAGAGTGCAATTACATCATTATGCAAACATATACTCATATTTTACTCATGGAAGCACGAATTCGACCATTTATTCAAACACCGGGAACAATAAAAACTCAACCACAACATTAGATATCGAGTGATAACTCACAATCCGAGTTGGGTCAATGGATTGCCTGTAAAGAATGAAGAATAAAATTCGTAAAATTCATTGTTTCAACAAGAACAACGTCAAATAGAAAATTCTATCAAGTAGAGGTAGGAACATGAAACTCAACCCAAATACCAACTAACTTTCAAAAATTTGTGTGAAAGAAATTGGCACAAATTTCTCAAAATGGGATTCTTTTACACATAACAACCAAAAATTGATCTATATAGAACAAGAGACTCGAGAATATAATTATTAAATCACGGGAATTGTGAATTGTTTGACTAGGCTAGTTTGACAATCAAAAGACTATATAAGAAAGTTTCAGCAATGTAAGTGTCCAATGCTAGAGTTCTGCCATTGGGGACCAAAAATGGACCTTGTTATCTCCGACTAATTTTAATTTTAAACTCGAGTCATGCAATTTATTAGGACTCCATGGACATGGTATCCCAAGAACGAAACTTCTACTTGGACTCGGAAAAAATCAACCATAAATTTTTCCATTGTGTTGATGGCTCACTTTCTAAGATTTGGATCAATGTAATACGTATAAAGGTGGAAGGCAAGTTCTCAAAATAACCTTTTTCTAACAAGAGAACCATCGAGTAACCAATTTTATCGAGATGAGAAACGAACCTGAAACTCGGCCCAAATACTCTATCATGTGGATAATAACAATTAAAAATTTTGGTCATGAAAACACGTCCTCTATGAAAAATTAAATTGGCACAAAAAGAACAAAATGTTATTTGCGTACATATTATACTCCAAAGTTGATCAATTTAAATCAAATTTAGACGAACGTGAATCTCGATATACGAATTCTTGATTACGTGAAATTTGAATTGTTTAATAATCGAATTTGACAGTCAACTATTCATCAAGAGAAAACATCAAGAAAATCCAGAATGCTCGTGTTCTTCCCCTGAAATGTACCATGTTATCTCTGAATCGAAAGAATTTGAAACTCGGATCATGCAATCTATATGTTGTGATACGATAGTTTTAAATATGGTAGGCGAAGTGCAGTGTAGAAAAAACATAGGAGTAACATACCAAACAAACATTCTATATCACGTGATTAAAGCACGGTTGGAATTTTAAAGGAAAAAGATTATCTGAAAAAACACAGGGCCAAGAATATTAGTATAATCTTGTTTCACATAGGGCACCCTAAAATTATTCAATTTTAGCGAATTGTGTGAAGAACATTATAGTTCACCTCAAAGGCCACTAAAAATGAACTTATGCACGATATATTACTCCCTAACTTCCCATGGGCACCCTAAAAAGTATCCATTTTCATCGACATTTCCTTCACATAAATAAAAACACTTTCCAAAGAAGAGTGCAATTACATCATTATGCAAACATATACTCATATTTTACTCATGGAAGCACGAATTCGACCATTTATTCAAGCACCGGGAACAATAAAAACTCAACCACAACATTAGATATCTTGTGATAACTTACAATCCGAGTTGGGTCAATGTATTGCCTGTAAAGAATGAAGAATAAAATTCGTAAAATTCATTGTTTCAACAAGAACAACGTCAAATAGAAAATTCTATCAAGTAGAGGTAGGAACATGAAACTCGACCCAAATATCAGCTAACTTTCAAAAATTTGTGTGAAAGAAATTGGCACAAATTTCCCAAAATGGGATTCTTTTACACATAACAACCAAAAATTGATCTTTATAGAATTAACTCAGAGGAACAAGAAACTCGGGAATATAATTATTAAATCACGGGAATTGTGAATTGTTGACTAGGCTAGTTTGACAATCAAAAGTCTATATAAGAAAGTTTCAGCAATGTAAGTGTCCAATGCTAGAGTTCTGCCTTGGGGGACCAAAAATGGACCAGGTTATCTCCTAATAATTTTAATTTTAAACTCGAAACATCCAATTTATTAGGACTCCAAGGACATGGTACCCCAAAAATAAAAACTGCAACATGGACTCGGAAAAAATCAACCATAAATTTTTCCATTGTGTTGATGGCTCACTTTCTAAGATTTGGATCAATGTAATAGGTATAAAGGAGGAAGAAAAGTTCTCAAAATAACCTTTTTCTAACAAGAGAACCATCGAGTAACCAATTTTATCGAGATGAGAAACGGACATGAGACTCGGCCCAAATACTCTATCATGTGGATAATAACAATTAAAAATTTTGGTCATGAAAACACGTCCTCTATGAAAAATTAAATTGGCACAAAAAGAACAAAATGTTATTTGCGTACACATTACACTCCAAAGTTGATCAATTTAAATCAAATTTAGACGAACGTGAATCTCGATATACGAATTCTTGATTAAGTGAACTTTGAATTGTTTAATAATCGAATTTGACAGTCAACTATTCATCAAGAGAAAATATCAAAAAAATCCAGAATGCTCGTGTTCTTCCCCTGAAATGTACCATGTTATCTCTGAATCGAAAGAATTTGAAACTCGGATCATGGAATCTATATGTTGTGATACGAAAGTTTTAGATGTGGTAGGCGAAAGAGCAGTGTAGAAAACACATAGGCGTAACATACCAAACAAACATTCTATATCACGTGATTAAAGAACGGTTGGAATTTTAAAAGAAAAAGATTATCTGAAAAAACACAGGGCCAAGAATATTAGTATAATTATGTTTCACATAGGGAACCCTAAAATTATTCCATTTTAGCGAATTGTGTGAAGAACATTATAGTTCTCCTCAAAGGTCACTAAAAATGAACTTATGCACGATATATTAAACCCTAAGTTCCCATTGGCACCCTAAAAAGTATCCATTTTCATCGACATTTCCTTCACATAAATAAAAACACTTTCCAAAGAAGAGTGCAATTACATCATTATGCAAACATATACTCATATTTTACTCATGGAAGCACGAATTCGACCATTTATTCAAGCACCGGGAACAATAAAAACTCAACCACAACATTAGATATCGAGTGATAACTCACAATCCGAGTTGGGTCAATGGATTGCCTGTAAAGAATGAAGAATAAAATTCGTAAAATTCATTGTTTCAACAAGAACAACGTCAAATAGAAAATTCTATCAAGTAGAGGTAGGAACATGAAACTCGACCCAAATATCAGCTAACTTTCAAAAATTTGTGTGAAAGAAATTGGCACAAATTTCCCAAAATGGGATTCTTTTACACATAACAACCAAAAATTGATCTTTATAGAATTAACTCAGAGGAACAAGAAACTCGGGAATATAATTATTAAATCACAGGAATTGTGAATTGTTGACTAGGCTAGTTTGACAATCAAAAGACTATATAAGAAAGTTTCAGCAATGTAAGTGTCCAATGCTAGAGTTCTGCCTTGGGGGACCAAAAATGGACCAGGTTATCTCCTAATAATTTTAATTTTAAACTAGAAACATGCAATTTATTAGGACTCCAAGGACATGGTACCCCAAAAATAAAAACTGCAACATGGACTCGGAACAAATCAACCATAAATTTTTCCATTGTGTTGATGGCTCACTTTCTAAGATTTGGATCAATGTAATAGGTATAAAGGAGGAAGACAAGTTCTCAAAATAACCTTTTTCTAACAAGAGAACCATCGAGTAACCAATTTTATCGAGATGAGAAACGAACATGAAACTCGGCCCAAATACTCTATCATGTGGATAATAACAATTAAAAATTTTGGTCATGAAAACACGTCCTCTATGAAAAATTAAATTGGCACAAAAAGAACAAAATGTTATTTGCGTACACATTACACTCCAAAGATGATCAATTTAAATCAAATTTAGACGAACGTGAATCTCGATATACGAATTCTTGATTAAGTGAACTTTGAATTGTTTAATAATGGAATTTGACAGTCAACTATTCATCAAGAGAAAACACCAAAAAAATCCAGAATGCTCGTGTTCTTCCCCTAAAATGTACCATGTTATCTCTGAATCGAAAGAATTTGAAACTCGGATCATGTAATCTATATGTTGTGATACGATAGTTTTAGATATGGTAGGCGAAAGAGCAGTGTAGAAAAAACATAGGCGTAACATACCAAACAAACATTCTATATCACGTGATTAAAGCACGGTTGGAATTTTAAAGGAAAAAGATTATCTGAAAAAACACAGGGCCAAGAATATTAGTATAATCTTGTTTCACATAGGGCACCCTAAAATTATTCAATTTTAGCGAATTGTGTGAAGAACATTATAGTTCACCTCAAAGGTCACTAAAAATGAACTTATGCACGATATATTACTCCCTAACTTCCCATGGGCACCCTAAAAAGTATCCATTTTCATCAACATTTCCTTCACATAAATAAAAATACTTTCCAAAGAAGAGTGCAATTACATCATTATGCAAACATATACTCATATTTTACTCATGGAAGCACGAATTCGACCATTTATTCAAGCACCGGGGACAATAAAAACTCAACCACAACATTAGATATCGAGTGATAACTCACAATCCGAGTTGGGTCAATGGATTGCCTGTAAAGAATGAAGAATAAAATTCGTAAAATTCATTGTTTCAACAAGAGCAACGTCAAATAGAAAATTCTATCAAGTAGAGGTAGGAACATGAAACTCGACCCAAATATCAGCTAACTTTCAAAAAATTTGTGTGAAAGAAATTGGCACAAATTTCCCAAAATGGGATCTTTTACAAATAACAACCAAAAATTGATGTTTATAGAATTAACTCAGAGGAACAAGAAACTCGGGAATATAATTATTAAATCACAGGAATTGTGAATTGTTGACTAGGCTAGTTTGACAATCAAAAGACTATATAAGAAAGTTTCAGCAATGTAAGTGTCCAATGCTAGAGTTCTGCCTTGGGGGACCAAAAATGGACCAGGTTATCTCCTAATAATTTTAATTTTAAACTAGAAACATGCAATTTATTAGGACTCCAAGGACATGGTACCCCAAAAATAAAAACTGCAACATGGACTCGGAACAAATCAACCATAAATTTTTCCATTGTGTTGATGACTCACTTTCTAAGATTTGGATCAATGTAATAGGTATAAAGGAGGAAGACAAGTTCTCAAAATAACCTTTTTCTAACAAGAGAACCATCGAGTAACGAATTTTATCGAGATGAGAAACGAACATGAAACTCGGCCCAAATACTCTATCATGTGGATAATAACAATTAAAAATTTTGGTCATGAAAACACGTCCTCTATGAAAAATTAAATTGGCACAAAAAGAACAAAATGTTATTTGCGTACACATTACACTCCAAAGTTGATCAATTTAAATCAAATTTAGACGAACGTGAATCTCGATATACGAATTCTTGATTAAGTGAACTTTGAATTGTTTAATAATCGAATTTGACAGTCAACTATTCATCAAGAGAAAACACCAAAAAAATCCAGAATGCTCGTGTTCTTCCCCTAAAATGTACCATGTTATCTCCGAATCGAAAGAATTTGAAACTCGGATCATGTAATCTATATGTTGTGATACGATAGTTTTAGATATGGTAGGCGAAAGAGCAGTGTAGAAAAAACATAGGCGTAACATACCAAACAAACATTCTATATCACGTGATTAAAGCACGGTTGGAATTTTAAAGGAAAAAGATTATCTGAAAAAACACAGGGCCAAGAATATTAGTATAATCTTGTTTCACATAGGGCACCCTAAAATTATTCCATTTTAGCGAATTGTGTGAAGAACATTATAGTTCTCCTCAAAGGTCACTAAAAATGAACTTATGCACGATATATTACACCCTAAGTTCCCATTTGCACCCTAAAAAGTATCCATTTTCATCGACATTTCCTTCACATAAATAAAAACACTTTCCAAAGAAGAGTGCAATTACATCATTATGCAAACATATACTCATATTTTACTCATGGAAGCACTAATTCGACCATTTATTCAAACACCGGGAACAATAAAAACTCAACCACAACATTAGATATCGAGTGATAACTCACAATCCGAGTTGGGTCAATGGATTGCCTGTAAAGAATGAAGAATAAAATTCGTAAAATTCATTGTTTCAACAAGAACAACGTCAAATAGAAAATTCTATCAAGTAGAGGTAGGAACATGAAACTCAACCCAAATACCAACTAACATTCAAAAATTTGTGTGAAAGAAATTGGCACAAATTTCTCAAAATGGGATTCTTTTACACATAACAACCAAAAATTGATCTATATAGAACAAGAGACTCGAGAATATAATTATTAAATCACGGGAATTGTGAATTGTTTGACTAGGCTAGTTTGACAATCAAAAGACTATATAAGAAAGTTTCAGCAATGTAAGTGTCCAATGCTAGAGTTCTGCCATTGGGGACCAAAAATGGACCTTGTTATCTCCGACTAATTTTAATTTTAAACTCGAGTCATGCAATTTATTAGGATTCCATGGACATGGTATCCCAAGAACGAAACTTCTACTTGGACTCGGAAAAAATCAACCATAAATTTTTCCATTGTGTTGATGGCTCACTTTCTAAGATTTGGATCAATGTAATACGTATAAAGGTGGAAGGCAAGTTCTCAAAATAACCTTTTTCTAACAAGAGAACCATCGAGTAACCAATTTTATCGAGATGAGAAACGAACCTGAAACTCGGCCCAAATACTCTATCATGTGGATAATAACAATTAAAAATTTTGGTCATGAAAACACGTCCTCTATGAAAAATTAAATTGGCACAAAAAGAACAAAATGTTATTTGCGTACATATTATACTCCAAAGTTGATCAATTTAAATCAAATTTAGACGAACGTGAATCTCGATATACGAATTCTTGATTACGTGAAATTTGAATTGTTTAATAATCGAATTTGACAGTCAACTATTCATCAAGAGAAAACATCAAGAAAATCCAGAATGCTCGTGTTCTTCCCCTGAAATGTACCATGTTATCTCTGAATCGAAAGAATTTGAAACTCGGATCATGCAATCTATATGTTGTGATACGATAGTTTTAAATATGGTAGGCGAAGTGCAGTGTAGAAAAAACATAGGAGTAACACACCAAACAAACATTCTATATCACGTGATTAAAGCACGGTTGGAATTTTAAAGGAAAAAGATTATCTGAAAAAACACAGGGCCAAGAATATTAGTATAATCTTGTTTCACATAGGGCACCCTAAAATTATTCAATTTTAGCGAATTGTGTGAAGAACATTATAGTTCACCTCAAAGGCCACTAAAAATGAACTTATGCACGATATATTACTCCCTAACTTCCCATGGGCACCCTAAAAAGTATCCATTTTCATCGACATTTCCTTCACATAAATAAAAACACTTTCCAAAGAAGAGTGCAATTACATCATTATGCAAACATATACTCATATTTTACTCATGGAAGCACGAATTTGACCATTTATTCAAGCACCGGGAACAATAAAAACTCAACCACAACATTAGATATCTTTTGATAACTCACAATCCGAGTTGGGTCAATGTATTGCCTGTAAAGAATGAAGAATAAAATTCGTAAAATTCATTGTTTCAACAAGAACAACGTCAAATAGAAAATTCTATCAAGTAGAGGTAGGAACATGAAACTCGACCCAAATATCAGCTAACTTTCAAAAATTTGTGTGAAAGAAATTGGCACAAATTTCCCAAAATGGGATTCTTTTACACATAACAACCAAAAATTGATCTTTATAGAATTAACTCAGAGGAACAAGAAACTCGGGAATATAATTATTAAATCACGGGAATTGTGAATTGTTGACTAGGCTAGTTTGACAATCAAAAGTCTATATAAGAAAGTTTCAGCAATGTAAGTGTCCAATGCTAGAGTTCTGCCTTGGGGGACCAAAAATGGACCAGGTTATCTCCTAATAATTTTAATTTTAAACTCGAAACATCCAATTTATTAGGACTCCAAGGACATGGTACCCCAAAAATAAAAACTGCAACATGGACTCGGAAAAAATCAACCATAAATTTTTCCATTGTGTTGATGGCTCACTTTCTAAGATTTGGATCATAGTAATAGGTATAAAGGAGGAAGAAAAGTTCTCAAAATAACCTTTTTCTAACAAGAGAACCATCGAGTAACCAATTTTATCGAGATGAGAAACGGACATGAGACTCGGCCCAAATACTCTATCATGTGGATAATAACAATTAAAAATTTTGGTCATGAAAACACGTCCTCTATGAAAAATTAAATTGGCACAAAAAGAACAAAATGTTATTTGCGTACACATTACACTCCAAAGTTGATCAATTCAAATCAAATTTAGACGAACGTGAATCTCGATATACGAATTCTTTATTAAGTGAACTTTGAATTGTTTAATAATCGAATTTGACAGTCAACTATTCATCAAGAGAAAATATCAAAAAATCCAGAATGCTCGTGTTCTTCCACTGAAATGTACCATGTTATCTCTGAATCGAAAGAATTTGAAACTCGGATCATGGAATCTATATGTTGTGATACGAAAGTTTTAGATGTGGTAGGCGAAAGAGCAGTGTAGAAAACACATAGGCGTAACATACCAAACAAACATTCTATATCACGTGATTAAAGCACGGTTGGAATTTGAAAAGAAAAAGATTATCTGAAAAAACACAGGGCCAAGAATATTAGTATAATCTTGTTTCACATAGGGAACCCTAAAATTATTCCATTTTAGCGAATTGTGTGAAGAACATTATAGTTCTCCTCAAAGGTCACTAAAAATGAACTTATGCACGATATATTAAACCCTAAGTTCCCATTGGCACCCTAAAAAGTATCCATTTTCATCGACATTTCCTTCACATAAATAAAAACACTTTCCAAAGAAGAGTGCAATTACATCATTATGCAAACATATACTCATATTTTACTCATGGAAGCACGAATTCGACCATTTATTCAAGCACCGGGAACAATAAAAACTCAACCACAACATTAGATATCTTGTTATAACTCACAATCCGAGTTGGGTCAATGGATTGCCTGTAAAGAATGAAGAATAAAATTCGTAAAATTCATTGTTTCAACAAGAACAACGTCAAATAGAAAATTCTATCAAGTAGAGGTAGGAACATGAAACTCGACCCAAATATCAGCTAACTTTCAAAAATTTGTGTGAAAGAAATTGGCACAAATTTCCCAAAATGGGATTCTTTTACACATAACAACCAAAAATTGATCTTTATAGAATTAACTCAGAGGAACAAGAAACTCGGGAATATAATTATTAAATCACGGGAATTGTGAATTGTTGACTAGGCTAGTTTGACAATCAAAAGACTATATAAGAAAGTTTCAGCAATGTAAGTGTCCAATGCTAGAGTTCTGCCTTGGGGGACCAAAAATGGACCAGGTTATCTCGTAATAATTTTAATTTTAAACTCGAAACATCCAATTTATTAGGACTCCAAGGACATGGTACCCCAAAAATAAAAACTGCAACATGGACTCGGAACAAATCAACCATAAATTTTTCCATTGTGTTGATGGCTCACTTTCTAAGATTTGGATCAATGTAATAGGTATAAAGGAGGAAGACAAGTTCTCAAAATAACCTTTTTCTAACAAGAGAACCATCGAGTAACCAATTTTATCGAGATGAGAAACGAACATGAAACTCGGCCCAAATACTCTATCATGTGGATAATAACAATTAAAAATTTTGGTCATGAAAACCCGTCCTCTATGAAAAATTAAATTGGCACAAAAAGAACAAAATGTTATTTGCGTACACATTACACTCCAAAGTTGATCAATTTAAATCAAATTTAGACGAACGTGAATCTCGATATACGAATTCTTGATTAAGTGAACTTTGAATTGTTTAATAATCGAATTTGACAGTCAACTATTCATCAAGAGAAAATATCAAAAAAATCCAGAATGCTCGTGTTCTTCCCCTGAAATGTACCATGTTATCTCTGAATCGAAAGAATTTGAAACTCGGATCATGGAATCTATATGTTGTGATACGAAAGTTTGAGATGTGGTAGGCGAAATAGCAGTGTAGAAAACACATAGGCGTAACATACCAAACAAACATTCTATATCACGTGATTAAAGCACGGTTGTAATTTTAAAAGAAAAAGATTATCTGAAAAAACACAGGGCCAAGAATATTAGTATAATCTTGTTTCACATAGGGAACCCTAAAATTATTCCATTTTAGCGAATTATGTGAAGAACATTATAGTTCTCCTCAAAGGTCACTAAAAATGAACTTATGCACGATATATTAAACCCTAAGTTCCCATTGGCACCCTAAAAAGTATCCATTTTCATCGACATTTCCTTCACATAAATAAAAACACTTTCCAAAGAAGAGTGCAATTACATCATTATGCAAACATATACTCATATTTTACTCATGGAAGCACGAATTCGACCATTTATTCAAGCACCGGGAACAATAAAAACTCAACCACAACATTAGATATCGAGTGATAACTCACAATCCGAGTTGGGTCAATGGATTGCCTGTAAAGAATGAAGAATAAAATTCGTAAAATTCATTGTTTCAACAAGAACAACGTCAAATAGAAAATTCTATCAAGTAGAGGTAGGAACATGAAACTCGACCCAAATATCAGCTAACTTTCAAAAATTTGTGTGAAAGAAATTGGCACAAATTTCCCAAAATGGGATTCTTTTACACATAACAACCAAAAATTGATCTTTATAGAATTAACTCAGAGGAACAAGAAACTCGGGAATATAATTATTAAATCACGGGAATTGTGAATTGTTGACTAGGCTAGTTTGACAATCAAAAGACTATATAAGAAAGTTTCAGCAATGTAAGTGTCCAATGCTAGAGTTCTGCCTTGGGGGACCAAAAATGGACCAGGTTATCTCCTAATAATTTTAATTTTAAACTCGAAACATCCAATTTATTAGGACTCCAAGGACATGGTACCCCAAAAATAAAAACTGCAACATGGACTCGGAACAAATCAACCATAAATTTTTCCATTGTGTTGATGGCTCACTTTCTAAGATTTGGATCAATGTAATAGGTATAAAGGAGGAAGACAAGTTCTCAAAATAACCTTTTTCTAACAAGAGAACCATCGAGTAACCAATTTTATCGAGATGAGAAACGAACATGAAACTCGGCCCAAATACTCTATCATGTGGATAATAACAATTAAAAATTTTGGTCATGAAAACCCGTCCTCTATGAAAAATTAAATTGGCACAAAAAGAACAAAATGTTATTTGCGTACACATTACACTCCAAAGTTGATCAATTTAAATCAAATTTAGACGAACGTGAATCTCGATATACGAATTCTTGATTAAGTGAACTTTGAATTGTTTAATAATCGAATTTGACAGTCAACTATTCATCAAGAGAAAATATCAAAAAAATCCAGAATGCTCGTGTTCTTCCCCTGAAATGTACCATGTTATCTCTGAATCGAAAGAATTTGAAACTCGGATCATGGAATCTATATGTTGTGATACGAAAGTTTTAGATGTGGTAGGCGAAATAGCAGTGTAGAAAACACATAGGCGTAACATACCAAACAAACATTCTATATCACGTGATTAAAGCACGGTTGTAATTTTAAAAGAAAAAGATTATCTGAAAAAACACAGGGCCAAGAATATTAGTATAATCTTGTTTCACATAGGGAACCCTAAAATTATTCCATTTTAGCGAATTGTGTGAAGAACATTATAGTTCTCCTCAAAGGTCACTAAAAATGAACTTATGCACGATATATTAAACCCTAAGTTCCCATTGGCACCCTAAAAAGTATCCATTTTCATCGACATTTCCTTCACATAAATAAAAACACTTTCCAAAGAAGAGTGCAATTACATCATTATGCAAACATATACTCATATTTTACTCATGGAAGCACGAATTCGACCATTTATTCAAGCACCGGGAACAATAAAAACTCAACCACAACATTAGATATCGAGTGATAACTCACAATCCGAGTTGGGTCAATGGATTGCCTGTAAAGAATGAAGAATAAAATTCGTAAAATTCATTGTTTCAACAAGAACAACGTCAAATAGAAAATTCTATCAAGTAGAGGTAGGAACATGAAACTCGACCCAAATATCAGCTAACTTTCAAAAATTTGTGTGAAAGAAATTGGCACAAATTTCCCAAAATGGGATTCTTTTACACATAACAACCAAAAATTGATCTTTATAGAATTAACTCAGAGGAACAAGAAACTCGGGAATATAATTATTAAATCACGGGAATTGTGAATTGTTGACTAGGCTAGTTTGACAATCAAAAGACTATATAAGAAAGTTTCAGCAATGTAAGTGTCCAATGCTAGAGTTCTGCCTTGGGGGACCAAAAATGGACCAGGTTATCTCCTAATAATTTTAATTTTAAACTCGAAACATCCAATTTATTAGGACTCCAAGGACATGGTACCCCAAAAATAAAAACTGCAACATGGACTCGGAACAAATCAACCATAAATTTTTCCATTGTGTTGATGGCTCACTTTCTAAGATTTGGATCAATGTAATAGGTATAAAGGAGGAAGACAAGTTCTCAAAATAACATTTTTCTAACAAGAGAACCATCGAGTAACCAATTTTATCGAGATGAGAAACGAACATGAAACTCGGCCCAAATACTCTATCATGTGGATAATAACAATTAAAAATTTTGGTCATGAAAACCCGTCCTCTATGAAAAATTAAATTGGAACAAAAAGAACAAAATGTTATTTGCGTACACATTACACTCCAAAGTTGATCAATTTAAATCAAATTTAGACGAACGTGAATCTCGATATACGAATTCTTGATTAAGTGAACTTTGAATTGTTTAATAATCGAATTTGACAGTCAACTATTCATCAAGAGAAAATATCAAAAAAATCCAGAATGCTCGTGTTCTTCCCCTGAAATGTACCATGTTATCTCTGAATCGAAAGAATTTGAAACTCGGATCATGGAATCTATATGTTGTGATACGAAAGTTTTAGATGTGGTAGGCGAAAGAGCAGTGTAGAAAACACATAGGCGTAACATACCAAACAAACATTCTATATCACGTGATTAAAGCACGGTTGGAATTTTAAAAGAAAAAGATTATCTGAAAAAACACAGGGCCAAGAATATTAGTATAATCTTGTTTCACATAGGGAACCCTAAAATTATTCCATTTTAGTGAATTGTGTGAAGAACATTATAGTTCTCCTCAAAGGTCACTAAAAATGAACTTATGCACGATATATTAAACCCTAAGTTCCCATTGGCACCCTAAAAAGTATCCATTTTCATCGACATTTCCTTCACATAAATAAAAACACTTTCCAAAGAAGAGTGCAATTACATCATTATGCAAACATATACTCATATTTTACTCATGGAAGCACGAATTCGACCATTTATTCAAGCACCGGGAACAATAAAAACTCAACCACAACATTAGATATCGAGTGATAACTCATAATCCGAGTTGGGTCAATGGATTGCCTGTAAAGAATGAAGAATAAAATTCGTAAAATTCATTGTTTCAACAAGAACAACGTCAAATAGAAAATTCTATCAAGTAGAGGTAGGAACATGAAACTCGACCCAAATATCAGCTAACTTTCAAAAATTTGTGTGAAAGAAATTGGCACAAATTTCCCAAAATGGGATTCTTTTACACATAACAACCAAAAATTGATCTTTATAGAATTAACTCAGAGGAACAAGAAACTCGGGAATATAATTATTAAATCACGGGAATTGTGAATTGTTGACTAGGCTAGTTTGACAATCAAAAGACTATATAAGAAAGTTTCAGCAATGTAAGTGTCCAATGCTAGAGTTCTGCCTTGGGGGACCAAAAATGGACCAGGTTATCTCCTAATAATTTGAATTTTAAACTCGAAACATCCAATTTATTAGGACTCCAAGGACATGGTACCCCAAAAATAAAAACTGCAACATGGACTCGGAACAAATCAACCATAAATTTTTCCATTGTGTTGATGGCTCACTTTCTAAGATTTGGATCAATGTAATAGGTATAAAGGAGGAAGACAAGTTCTCAAAATAACCTTTTTCTAACAAGAGAACCATCGAGTAACCAATTTTATCGAGATGAGAAACGAACATGAAACTCGGCCCAAATACTCTATCATGTGGATAATAACAATTAAAAATTTTGGTCATGAAAACCCGTCCTCTATGAAAAATTAAATTGGCACAAAAAGAACAAAATGTTATTTGCGTACACATTACACTCCAAAGTTGATCAATTTAAATCAAATTTAGACGAACGTGAATCTCGATATACGAATTCTTGATTAAGTGAACTTTGAATTGTTTAATAATCGAATTTGACAGTCAACTATTCATCAAGAGAAAATATCAAAAAAATCCAGAATGCTCGTGTTCTTCCCCTGAAATGTACCATGTTATCTCTGAATCGAAAGAATTTGAAACTCGGATCATGGAATCTATATGTTGTGATACGAAAGTTTTAGATGTGTTAGGCGAAAGAGCAGTGTAGAAAACACATAGGCGTAACATACCAAACAAACATTCTATATCACGTGATTAAAGCACGGTTGGAATTTTATAAGAAAAAGATTATCTGAAAAAACACAGGGCCAAGAATATTAGTATAATCTTGTTTCACATAGGGAACCCTAAAATTATTCCATTTTAGCGAATTGTGTGAAGAACATTATAGTTCTCCTCAAAGGTCACTAAAAATGAACTTATGCACGATATATTAAACCCTAAGTTCCCATTGGCACCCTAAAAAGTATCCATTTTCATCGACATTTCCTTCACATAAATAAAAACACTTTCCAAAGAAGAGTGCAATTACATCATTATGCAAACATATACTCATATTTTACTCATGGAAGCACGAATTCGACCATTTATTCAAGCACCGGGAACAATAAAAACTCAACCACAACATTAGATATCGAGTGATAACTCACAATCCGAGTTGGGTCAATGGATTGCCTGTAAAGAATGAAGAATAAAATTCGTAAAATTCATTGTTTCAACAAGAACAACGTCAAATAGAAAATTCTATCAAGTAGAGGTAGGAACATGAAACTCGACCCAAATATCAGCTAACTTTCAAAAATTTGTGTGAAAGAAATTGGCACAAATTTCCCAAAATGGGATTCTTTTACACATAACAACCAAAAATTGATCTTTATAGAATTAACTCAGAGGAACAAGAAACTCGGGAATATAATTATTAAATCACGGGAATTGTGAATTGTTGACTAGGCTAGTTTGACAATCAAAAGACTATATAAGAAAGTTTCAGCAATGTAAGTGTCCAATGCTAGAGTTCTGCCTTGGGGGACCAAAAATGGACCAGGTTATCTCCTAATAATTTTAATTTTAAACTCGAAACATCCAATTTATTAGGACTCCAAGGACATGGTACCCCAAAAATAAAAACTGCAACATGGACTCGGAACAAATCAACCATAAATTTTTCCATTGTGTTGATGGCTCACTTTCTAGGATTTGGATCAATGTAATAGGTATAAAGGAGGAAGACAAGTTCTCAAAATAACCTTTTTCTAACAAGAGAACCATCGAGTAACCAATTTTATCGAGATGAGAAACGAACATGAAACTCGGCCCAAATACTCTATCATGTGGATAATAACAATTAAAAATTTTGGTCATGAAAACCCGTCCTCTATGAAAAATTAAATTGGCACAAAAAGAACAAAATGTTATTTGCGTACACATTACACTCCAAAGTTGATCAATTTAAATCAAATTTAGACGAACGTGAATCTCGATATACGAATTCTTGATTAAGTGAACTTTGAATTGTTTAATAATCGAATTTGACAGTCAACTATTCATCAAGAGAAAATATCAAAAAAATCCAGAATGCTCGTGTTCTTCCCCTGAAATGTACCATGTTATCTCTGAATCGAAAGAATTTGAAACTCGGATCATGGAATCTATATGTTGTGATACGAAAGTTTTAGATGTGGTAGGCGAAAGAGCAGTGTAGAAAACACATAGGCGTAACATACCAAACAAACATTCTATATCACGTGATTAAAGCACGGTTGGAATTTTATAAGAAAAAGATTATCTGAAAAAACACAGGGCCAAGAATATTAGTATAATCTTGTTTCACATAGGGAACCCTAAAATTATTCCATTTTAGCGAATTGTGTGAAGAACATTATAGTTCTCCTCAAAGGTCACTAAAAATGAACTTATGCACGATATATTAAACCCTAAGTTCCCATTGGCACCCTAAAAAGTATCCATTTTCATCGACATTTCCTTCACATAAATAAAAACACTTTCCAAAGAAGAGTGCAATTACATCATTATGCAAACATATACTCATATTTTACTCATGGAAGCACGAATTCGACCATTTATTCAAGCACCGGGAACAATAAAAACTCAACCACAACATTAGATATCGAGTGATAACTCACAATCCGAGTTGGGTCAATGGATTGCCTGTAAAGAATGAAGAATAAAATTCGTAAAATTCATTGTTTCAACAAGAACAACGTCAAATAGAAAATTCTATCAAGTAGAGGTAGGAACATGAAACTCGACCCAAATATCAGCTAACTTTCAAAAATTTGTGTGAAAGAAATTGGCACAAATTTCCCAAAATGGGATTCTTTTACACATAACAACCAAAAATTGATCTTTATAGAATTAACTCAGAGGAACAAGAAACTCGGGAATATAATTATTAAATCACGGGAATTGTGAATTGTTGACTAGGCTAGTTTGACAATCAAAAGACTATATAAGAAAGTTTCAGCAATGTAAGTGTCCAATGCTAGAGTTCTGCCTTGGGGGACCAAAAATGGACCAGGTTATCTCCTAATAATTTGAATTTTAAACTCGAAACATCCAATTTATTAGGACTCCAAGGACATGGTACCCCAAAAATAAAAACTGCAACATGGACTCGGAACAAATCAACCATAAATTTTTCCATTGTGTTGATGGCTCACTTTCTAAGATTTGGATCAATGTAATAGGTATAAAGGAGGAAGACAAGTTCTCAAAATAACCTTTTTCTAACAAGAGAACCATCGAGTAACCAATTTTATCGAGATGAGAAACGAACATGAAACTCGGCCCAAATACTCTATCATGTGGATAATAACAATTAAAAATTTTGGTCATGAAAACCCGTCCTCTATGAAAAATTAAATTGGCACAAAAAGAACAAAATGTTATTTGCGTACACATTACACTCCAAAGTTGATCAATTTAAATCAAATTTAGACGAACGTGAATCTCGATATACGAATTCTTGATTAAGTGAACTTTGAATTGTTTAATAATCGAATTTGACAGTCAACTATTCATCAAGAGAAAATATCAAAAAAATCCAGAATGCTCGTGTTCTTCCCCTGAAATGTACCATGTTATCTCTGAATCGAAAGAATTTGAAACTCGGATCATGGAATCTATATGTTGTGATACGAAAGTTTTAGATGTGTTAGGCGAAAGAGCAGTGTAGAAAACACATAGGCGTAACATACCAAACAAACATTCTATATCACGTGATTAAAGCACGGTTGGAATTTTATAAGAAAAAGATTATCTGAAAAAACACAGGGCCAAGAATATTAGTATAATCTTGTTTCACATAGGGAACCCTAAAATTATTCCATTTTAGCGAATTGTGTGAAGAACATTATAGTTCTCCTCAAAGGTCACTAAAAATGAACTTATGCACGATATATTAAACCCTAAGTTCCCATTGGCACCCTAAAAAGTATCCATTTTCATCGACATTTCCTTCACATAAATAAAAACACTTTCCAAAGAAGAGTGCAATTACATCATTATGCAAACATATACTCATATTTTACTCATGGAAGCACGAATTCGACCATTTATTCAAGCACCGGGAACAATAAAAACTCAACCACAACATTAGATATCGAGTGATAACTCACAATCCGAGTTGGGTCAATGGATTGCCTGTAAAGAATGAAGAATAAAATTCGTAAAATTCATTGTTTCAACAAGAACAACGTCAAATAGAAAATTCTATCAAGTAGAGGTAGGAACATGAAACTCGACCCAAATATCAGCTAACTTTCAAAAATTTGTGTGAAAGAAATTGGCACAAATTTCCCAAAATGGGATTCTTTTACACATAACAACCAAAAATTGATCTTTATAGAATTAACTCAGAGGAACAAGAAACTCGGGAATATAATTATTAAATCACGGGAATTGTGAATTGTTGACTAGGCTAGTTTGACAATCAAAAGACTATATAAGAAAGTTTCAGCAATGTAAGTGTCCAATGCTAGAGTTCTGCCTTGGGGGACCAAAAATGGACCAGGTTATCTCCTAATAATTTTAATTTTAAACTCGAAACATCCAATTTATTAGGACTCCAAGGACATGGTACCCCAAAAATAAAAACTGCAACATGGACTCGGAACAAATCAACCATAAATTTTTCCATTGTGTTGATGGCTCACTTTCTAAGATTTGGATCAATGTAATAGGTATAAAGGAGGAAGACAAGTTCTCAAAATAACCTTTTTCTAACAAGAGAACCATCGAGTAACCAATTTTATCGAGATGAGAAACGAACATGAAACTCGGCCCAAATACTCTATCATGTGGATAATAACAATTAAAAATTTTGGTCATGAAAACCCGTCCTCTATGAAAAATTAAATTGGCACAAAAAGAACAAAATGTTATTTGCGTACACATTACACTCCAAAGTTGATCAATTTAAATCAAATTTAGACGAACGTGAATCTCGATATACGAATTCTTGATTAAGTGAACTTTGAATTGTTTAATAATCGAATTTGACAGTCAACTATTCATCAAGAGAAAATATCAAAAAAATCCAGAATGCTCGTGTTCTTCCCCTGAAATGTACCATGTTATCTCTGAATCGAAAGAATTTGAAACTCGGATCATGGAATCTATATGTTGTGATACGAAAGTTTTAGATGTGGTAGGCGAAAGAGCAGTGTAGAAAACACATAGGCGTAACATACCAAACAAACATTCTATATCACGTGATTAAAGCACGGTTGGAATTTTATAAGAAAAAGATTATCTGAAAAAACACAGGGCCAAGAATATTAGTATAATCTTGTTTCACATAGGGAACCCTAAAATTATTCCATTTTAGCGAATTGTGTGAAGAACATTATAGTTCTCCTCAAAGGTCACTAAAAATGAACTTATGCACGATATATTAAACCCTAAGTTCCCATTGGCACCCTAAAAAGTATCCATTTTCATCGACATTTCCTTCACATAAATAAAAACACTTTCCAAAGAAGAGTGCAATTACATCATTATGCAAACATATACTCATATTTTACTCATGGAAGCACGAATTCGACCATTTATTCAAGCACCGGGAACAATAAAAACTCAACCACAACATTAGATATCGAGTGATAACTCACAATCCGAGTTGGGTCAATGGATTGCCTGTAAAGAATGAAGAATAAAATTCGTAAAATTCATTGTTTCAACAAGAACAACGTCAAATAGAAAATTCTATCAAGTAGAGGTAGGAACATGAAACTCGACCCAAATATCAGCTAACTTTCAAAAATTTGTGTGAAAGAAATTGGCACAAATTTCCCAAAATGGGATTCTTTTACACATAACAACCAAAAATTGATCTTTATAGAATTAACTCAGAGGAACAAGAAACTCGGGAATATAATTATTAAATCACGGGAATTGTGAATTGTTGACTAGGCTAGTTTGACAATCAAAAGACTATATAAGAAAGTTTCAGCAATGTAAGTGTCCAATGCTAGAGTTCTGCCTTGGGGGACCAAAAATGGACCAGGTTATCTCCTAATAATTTGAATTTTAAACTCGAAACATCCAATTTATTAGGACTCCAAGGACATGGTACCCCAAAAATAAAAACTGCAACATGGACTCGGAACAAATCAACCATAAATTTTTCCATTGTGTTGATGGCTCACTTTCTAAGATTTGGATCAATGTAATAGGTATAAAGGAGGAAGACAAGTTCTCAAAATAACCTTTTTCTAACAAGAGAACCATCGAGTAACCAATTTTATCGAGATGAGAAACGAACATGAAACTCGGCCCAAATACTCTATCATGTGGATAATAACAATTAAAAATTTTGGTCATGAAAACCCGTCCTCTATGAAAAATTAAATTGGCACAAAAAGAACAAAATGTTATTTGCGTACACATTACACTCCAAAGTTGATCAATTTAAATCAAATTTAGACGAACGTGAATCTCGATATACGAATTCTTGATTAAGTGAACTTTGAATTGTTTAATAATCGAATTTGACAGTCAACTATTCATCAAGAGAAAATATCAAAAAAATCCAGAATGCTCGTGTTCTTCCCCTGAAATGTACCATGTTATCTCTAAATCGAAAGAATTTGAAACTCGGATCATGGAATCTATATGTTGTGATACGAAAGTTTTAGATGTGGTAGGCGAAAGAGCAGTGTAGAAAACACATAGGCGTAACATACAAAACAAACATTCTATATCATGTGATTAAAGCACGGTTGGAATTTTAAAAGAAAAAGATTATCTGAAAAAACACAGGGCCAAGAATATTAGTATAATCTTGTTTCACATAGGGAACCCTAAAATTATTCCATTTTAGCGAATTGTGTGAAGAACATTATAGTTCTCCTCAAAGGTCACCAAAAATGAACTTATGCACGATATATTAAACCCTAAGTTCCCATTGGCACCCTAAAAAGTATCCATTTTCATCGACATTTCCTTCACATAAATAAAAACACTTTCCAAAGAAGAGTGCAATTACATCATTATGCAAACATATACTCATATTTTACTCATGGAAGCACGAATTCGACCATTTATTCAAGCACCGGGAACAATAAAAACTCAACCACAACATTAGATATCGAGTGATAACTCATAATCCGAGTTGGGTCAATGGATTGCCTGTAAAGAATGAAGAATAAAATTCGTAAAATTCATTGTTTCAACAAGAACAACGTCAAATAGAAAATTCTATCAAGTAGAGGTAGGAACATGAAACTCGACCCAAATATCAGCTAACTTTCAAAAATTTGTGTGAAAGAAATTGGCACAAATTTCCCAAAATGGGATTCTTTTACACATAACAACCAAAAATTGATCTTTATAGAATTAACTCAGAGGAACAAGAAACTCGGGAATATAATTATTAAATCACGGGAATTGTGAATTGTTGACTAGGCTAGTTTGACAATCAAAAGACTATATAAGAAAGTTTCAGCAATGTAAGTGTCCAATGCTAGAGTTCTGCCTTGGGGGACCAAAAATGGACCAGGTTATCTCCTAATAATTTGAATTTTAAACTCGAAACATCCAATTTATTAGGACTCCAAGGACATGGTACCCCAAAAATAAAAACTGCAACATGGACTCGGAACAAATCAACCATAAATTTTTCCATTGTGTTGATGGCTCACTTTCTAAGATTTGGATCAATGTAATAGGTATAAAGGAGGAAGACAAGTTCTCAAAATAACCTTTTTCTAACAAGAGAACCATCGAGTAACAAATTTTATCGAGATGAGAAACGAACATGAAACTCGGCCCAAATACTCTATCATGTGGATAATAACAATTAAAAATTTTGGTCATGAAAACCCGTCCTCTATGAAAAATTAAATTGGCACAAAAAGAACAAAATGTTATTTGCGTACACATTACACTCCAAAGTTGATCAATTTAAATCAAATTTAGACGAACGTGAATCTCGATATACGAATTCTTGATTAAGTGAACTTTGAATTGTTTAATAATCGAATTTGACAGTCAACTATTCATCAAGAGAAAATATCAAAAAAATCCAGAATGCTCGTGTTCTTCCCCTGAAATGTACCATGTTATCTCTGAATCGAAAGAATTTGAAACTCGGATCATGGAATCTATATGTTGTGATACGAAAGTTTTAGATGTGGTAGGCGAAAGAGCAGTGTAGAAAACACATAGGCGTAACATACCAAACAAACATTCTATATCACGTGATTAAAGCACGGTTGGAATTTTAAAAGAAAAAGATTATCTGAAAAAACACAGGGCCAAGAATATTAGTATAATCTTGTTTCACATAGGGAACCCTAAAATTATTCCATTTTAGCGAATTGTGTGAAGAACATTATAGTTCTCCTCAAAGGTCACTAAAAATGAACTTATGCACGATATATTAAACCCTAAGTTCCCATTGGCACCCTAAAAAGTATCCATTTTCATCGACATTTCCTTCACATAAATAAAAACACTTTCCAAAGAAGAGTGCAATTACATCATTATGCAAACATATACTCATATTTTACTCATGGAAGCACGAATTCGACCATTTATTCAAGCACCGGGAACAATAAAAACTCAACCACAACATTAGATATCGAGTGATAACTCATAATCCGAGTTGGGTCAATGGATTGCCTGTAAAGAATGAAGAATAAAATTCGTAAAATTCATTGTTTCAACAAGAACAACGTCAAATAGAAAATTCTATCAAGTAGAGGTAGGAACATGAAACTCGACCCAAATATCAGCTAACTTTCAAAAATTTGTGTGAAAGAAATTGGCACAAATTTCCCAAAATGGGATTCTTTTACACATAACAACCAAAAATTGATCTTTATAGAATTAACTCAGAGGAACAAGAAACTCGGGAATATAATTATTAAATCACGGGAATTGTGAATTGTTGACTAGGCTAGTTTGACAATCAAAAGACTATATAAGAAAGTTTCAGCAATGTAAGTGTCCAATGCTAGAGTTCTGCCTTGGGGGACCAAAAATGGACCAGGTTATCTCCTAATAATTTGAATTTTAAACTCGAAACATCCAATTTATTAGGACTCCAAGGACATGGTACCCCAAAAATAAAAACTGCAACATGGACTCGGAACAAATCAACCATAAATTTTTCCATTGTGTTGATGGCTCACTTTCTAAGATTTGGATCAATGTAATAGGTATAAAGGAGGAAGACAAGTTCTCAAAATAACCTTTTTCTAACAAGAGAACCATCGAGTAACCAATTTTATCGAGATGAGAAACGAACATGAAACTCGGCCCAAATACTCTATCATGTGGATAATAACAATTAAAAATTTTGGTCATGAAAACCCGTCCTCTATGAAAAATTAAATTGGCACAAAAAGAACAAAATGTTATTTGCGTACACATTACACTCCAAAGTTGATCAATTTAAATCAAATTTAGACGAACGTGAATCTCGATATACGAATTCTTGATTAAGTGAACTTTGAATTGTTTAATAATCGAATTTGACAGTCAACTATTCATCAAGAGAAAATATCAAAAAAATCCAGAATGCTCGTGTTCTTCCCCTGAAATGTACCATGTTATCTCTAAATCGAAAGAATTTGAAACTCGGATCATGGAATCTATATGTTGTGATACGAAAGTTTTAGATGTGGTAGGCGAAAGAGCAGTGTAGAAAACACATAGGCGTAACATACAAAACAAACATTCTATATCATGTGATTAAAGCACGGTTGGAATTTTAAAAGAAAAAGATTATCTGAAAAAACACAGGGCCAAGAATATTAGTATAATCTTGTTTCACATAGGGAACCCTAAAATTATTCCATTTTAGCGAATTGTGTGAAGAACATTATAGTTCTCCTCAAAGGTCACTAAAAATGAACTTATGCACGATATATTAAACCCTAAGTTCCCATTGGCACCCTAAAAAGTATCCATTTTCATCGACATTTCCTTCACATAAATAAAAACACTTTCCAAAGAAGAGTGCAATTACATCATTATGCAAACATATACTCATATTTTACTCATGGAAGCACGAATTCGACCATTTATTCAAGCACCGGGAACAATAAAAACTCAACCACAACATTAGATATCGAGTGATAACTCACAATCCGAGTTGGGTCAATGGATTGCCTGTAAAGAATGAAGAATAAAATTCGTAAAATTCATTGTTTCAACAAGAACAACGTCAAATAGAAAATTCTATCAAGTAGAGGTAGGAACATGAAACTCGACCCAAATATCAGCTAACTTTCAAAAATTTGTGTGAAAGAAATTTGCACAAATTTCCCAAAATGGGATTCTTTTACACATAACAACCAAAAATTGATCTTTATAGAATTAACTCAGAGGAACAAGAAACTCGGGAATATAATTATTAAATCACGGGAATTGTGAATTGTTGACTAGGCTAGTTTGACAATCAAAAGACTATATAAGAAAGTTTCAGCAATGTAAGTGTCCAATGCTAGAGTTCTGCCTTGGGGGACCAAAAATGGACCAGGTTATCTCCTAATAATTTGAATTTTAAACTCGAAACATCCAATTTATTAGGACTCCAAGGACATGGTACCCCAAAAATAAAAACTGCAACATGGACTCGGAACAAATCAACCATAAATTTTTCCATTGTGTTGATGGCTCACTTTCTAAGATTTGGATCAATGTAATAGGTATAAAGGAGGAAGACAAGTTCTCAAAATAACCTTTTTCTAACAAGAGAACCATCGAGTAACCAATTTTATCGAGATGAGAAACGAACATGAAACTCGGCCCAAATACTCTATCATGTGGATAATAACAATTAAAAATTTTGGTCATGAAAACCCGTCCTCTATGAAAAATTAAATTGGAACAAAAAGAACAAAATGTTATTTGCGTACACATTACACTCCAAAGTTGATCAATTTAAATCAAATTTAGACGAACGTGAATCTCGATATACGAATTCTTGATTAAGTGAACTTTGAATTGTTTAATAATCGAATTTGACAGTCAACTATTCATCAAGAGAAAATATCAAAAAAATCCAGAATGCTCGTGTTCTTCCCCTGAAATGTACCATGTTATCTCTGAATCGAAAGAATTTGAAACTCGGATCATGGAATCTATATGTTGTGATACGAAAGTTTTAGATGTGGTAGGCGAAAGAGCAGTGTAGAAAACACATAGTCGTAACATACCAAACAAACATTCTATATCACGTGATTAAAGCACGGTTGGAATTTTAAAAGAAAAAGATTATCTGAAAAAACACAGGGCCAAGAATATTAGTATAATCTTGTTTCACATAGGGAACCCTAAAATTATTCCATTTTAGCGAATTGTGTGAAGAACATTATAGTTCTCCTCAAAGGTCACTAAAAATGAACTTATGCACGATATATTAAACCCTAAGTTCCCATTGGCACCCTAAAAAGTATCCATTTTCATCGACATTTCCTTCACATAAATAAAAACACTTTCCAAAGAAGAGTGCAATTACATCATTATGCAAACATATACTCATATTTTACTCATGGAAGCACGAATTCGACCATTTATTCAAGCACCGGGAACAATAAAAACTCAACCACAACATTAGATATCGAGTGATAACTCACAATCCGAGTTGGGTCAATGGATTGCCTGTAAAGAATGAAGAATAAAATTCGTAAAATTCATTGTTTCAACAAGAACAACGTCAAATAGAAAATTCTATCAAGTAGAGGTAGGAACATGAAACTCGACCCAAATATCAGCTAACTTTCAAAAATTTGTGTGAAAGAAATTGGCACAAATTTCCCAAAATGTGATTCTTTTACACATAACAACCAAAAATTGATCTTTATAGAATTAACTCAGAGGAACAAGAAACTCGTGAATATAATTATTAAATCACGGGAATTGTGAATTGTTGACTAGGCTAGTTTGACAATCAAAAGACTATATAAGAAAGTTTCAGCAATGTAAGTGTCCAATGCTAGAGTTCTGCCTTGGGGGACCAAAAATGGACCAGGTTATCTCCTAATAATTTGAATTTTAAACTCGAAACATCCAATTTATTAGGACTCCAAGGACATGGTACCCCAAAAATAAAAACTGCAACATGGACTCGGAACAAATCAACCATAAATTTTTCCATTGTGTTGATGGCTCACTTTCTAAGATTTGGATCAATGTAATAGGTATAAATGAGGAAGACAAGTTCTCAAAATAACCTTTTTCTAACAAGAGAACCATCGAGTAACCAATTTTATCGAGATGAGAAACGAACATGAAACTCGGCCCAAATACTCTATCATGTGGATAATAACAATTAAAAAATTTGGTCATGAAAACCCGTCCTCTATGAAAAATTAAATTGGCACAAAAAGAACAAAATGTTATTTGCGTACACATTACACTCCAAAGTTGATCAATTTAAATCAAATTTAGACGAACGTGAATCTCGATATACGAATTCTTGATTAAGTGAACTTTGAATTGTTTAATAATCGAATTTGACAGTCAACTATTCATCAAGAGAAAATATCAAAAAAATCCAGAATGCTCGTGTTCTTCCCCTGAAATGTACCATGTTATCTCTGAATCGAAAGAATTTGAAACTCGGATCATGGAATCTATATGTTGTGATACGAAAGTTTTAGATGTGGTAGGCGAAAGAGCAGTGTAGAAAACACATAGGCGTAACATACAAAACAAACATTCTATATCACGTGATTAAAGCACGGTTGGAATTTTAAAAGAAAAAGATTATCTGAAAAAACACTGGGCCAAGAATATTAGTATAATCTTGTTTCACATATGGAACCCTAAAATTATTCCATTTTAGCGAATTGTGTGAAGAACATTATAGTTCTCCTCAAAGGTCACTAAAAATGAACTTATGCACGATATATTAAACCCTAAGTTCCCATTGGCACCCTAAAAAGTATCCATTTTCATCGACATTTCCTTCACATAAATAAAAACACTTTCCAAAGAAGAGTGCAATTACATCATTATGCAAACATATACTCATATTTTACTCATGGAAGCACGAATTCGACCATTTATTCAAGCACCGGGAACAATAAAAACTCAACCACAACATTAGATATCGAGTGATAACTCACAATCCGAGTTGGGTCAATGGATTGCCTGTAAAGAATGAAGAATAAAATTCGTAAAATTCATTGTTTCAACAAGAACAACGTCAAATAGAAAATTCTATCAAGTAGAGGTAGGAACATGAAACTCGACCCAAATATTAGCAAACTTTCAAAAATTTGTGTGAAAGAAATTGCCACAAATTTCCCAAAATGGGATTCTTTTACACATAACAACCAAAAATTGATCTTTATAGAATTAACTCAGAGGAACAAGAAACTCGGGAATATAATTATTAAATCACGGGAATTGTGAATTGTTGACTAGGCTAGTTTGACAATCAAAAGACTATATAAGAAAGTTTCAGCAATGTTAGTGTCCAATGCTAGAGTTCTGCCTTGGGGGACCAAAAATGGACCAGGTTATCTCCTAATAATTTTAATTTTAAACTCGAAACATCCAATTTATTAGGACTCCAAGGACATGGTACCCCAAAAATAAAAACTGCAACATGGACTCGGAACAAATCAACCATAAATTTTTCCATTGTGTTGATGGCTCACTTTCTAAGATTTGGATCAATGTAATAGGTATAAAGGAGGAAGACAAGTTCTCAAAATAACCTTTTTCTAACAAGAGAACCATCGAGTAACCAATTTTATCGAGATGAGAAACGAACATGAAACTCGGCCCAAATACTCTATCATGTGGATAATAACAATTAAAAAATTTGGTCATGAAAACCCGTCCTCTATGAAAAATTAAATTGGCACAAAAAGAACAAAATGTTATTTGCGTACACATTACACTCCAAAGTTGATAAATTTAAATCAAATTTAGACGAACGTGAATCTCGATATACGAATTCTTGATTAAGTGAACTTTGAATTGTTTAATAATCGAATTTGACAGTCAACTATTCATCAAGAGAAAATATCAAAAAAATCCAGAATGCTCGTGTTCTTCCCCTGAAATGTACCATGTTATCTCTGAATCGAAAGAATTTGAAACTCGGATCATGGAATCTATATGTTGTGATACGAAAGTTTTAGATGTGGTAGGCGAAAGAGCAGTGTAGAAAACACATAGGCGTAACATACCAAACAAACATTCTATATCACGTGATTAAAGCACGGTTGGAATTTTAAAAGAAAAAGATTATCTGAAAAAACACAGGGCCAAGAATATTAGTATAATCTTGTTTCACATAGGGAACCCTAAAATTATTCCATTTTAGCGAATTGTGTGAAGAACATTATAGTTCTCCTCAAAGGTCACTAAAAATGAACTTATGCACGATATATTAAACCCTAAGTTCCCATTGGCACCCTAAAAAGTATCCATTTTCATCGACATTTCCTTCACATAAATAAAAACACTTTCCAAAGAAGAGTGCAATTACATCATTATGCAAACATATACTCATATTTTACTCAAGGAAGCACGAATTCGACCATTTATTCAAGCACCGGGAACAATAAAAACTCAACCACAACATTAGATATCGAGTGATAACTCACAATCCGAGTTGGGTCAATGGATTGCCTGTAAAGAATGAAGAATAAAATTCGTAAAATTCATTGTTTCAACAAGAACAACGTCAAATAGAAAATTCTATCAAGTAGAAGTAGGAACATGAAACTCAACCCAAATACCAACTTTCAAGAATTTGTGTGAAAGAAATTGGCACAAATTTCTCAAAATGGGATTCTTTTACACATAACAACCAAAAATTGATCTTTATAGAACAAGAACTCGAGGATATAATTATTAAATCACGGGAATTGTGAATTGTTTGACTAGGCTAGTTTGACAATCAAAAGACTATATAAGAAAGTTTCAGCAATGTAAGTGTCCAATGCTAGAGTTCTGCCATTGGGGACCAAAAATGGACCTTGTTATCTCCGACTAATTTTAATTTTAAACTCGAGTCATGCAATTTTTTAGGACTCCATGGACATGGTATCCCAAGAACGAAACTTCAACATGGACTCGGAAAAAATCAACCATAAATTTTTCCATTGTGTTGATGGCTCACTTTCTAAGATTTGGATCAATGTAATACGTATAAAGGAGGAAGACTAGTTCTCAAAATAACATTTTTCTAACAAGAGAACCATCGAGTAACCAATTTTATCGAGATGAGAAACGAACTTGAAACTCGGCCCAAATACTCTATCATGTGGATAATAACAATTAAAAATTTTGGTCATGAAAACACGTCCTCTATGAAAAATTAAATTGGCACAAAAAAAACTCAACCACAACATTAGATATCGAGTGATAACTCACAATCCGAGTTGGGTCAATGGATTGCCTGTAAAGAATGAAGAATAAAATTCGTAAAATTCATTGTTTCAACAAGAACAACGTCAAATAGAAAATTCTATCAAGTAGAGGGAGGAACATGAAACTCGACCCAAATATCAGCTAACTTTCAAAAATTTGTGTGAAAGAAATTGGCACAAATTTCCCAAAATGGGATTCTTTTACACATAACAACCAAAAATTGATCTTTATAGAATTAACTCAGAGGAACAAGAAACTCGGGAATATAATTATTAAATCACGGGAATTGTGAATTGTTGACTAGGCTAGTTTGACAATCAAAAGACTATATAAGAAAGTTTCAGCAATGTAAGTGTCCAATTCTAGAGTTCTGCCTTGGGGGACCAAAAATGGACCAGGTTATCTCCTAATAATTTTAATTTTAAACTCGAAACATGCAATTTATTAGGACTCCAAGGACAAGGTACCCCAAAAATAAAAACTGCAACATGGACTCGGAACAAATCAACCTTAAATTTTTCCATTGTGTTGATGGCTCACTTTCTAAGATTTGGATCAATGTAATAGGTATAAAGGAGGAAGACAAGTTCACAAAATAACCTTTTTCTAACAAGAGAACCATCGAGTAACAAATTTTATCGAGATGAGAAACGAACATGAAACTCGGCCCAAATACTCTATCATGTGGATAATAACAATTAAAAATTTTGGTCATGAAAACACGTCCTTTATGAAAAATTAAATTGGCACAAAAAGAACAAAATGTTATTTGCGTACACATTACACTCCAAAGTTGATCAATTTAAATCAAATTTAGACGAATGTGAATCTCGATATACGAATTCTTGATTACGTGAACTTTGAATTGTTTAATAATCGAATTTGACAGTCAACTATTCATCAAGAGAAAACATCAAAAAAATCCAGAATGCTCGTGTTCTTCCCCTAAAATGTACCATGTTATCTCTGAATCGAAAGAATTTGAAACTCGGATCATGCAATCTATATGTTGTGATACGATAGTTTTAGATATGGTAGGCGAAAGAGCAGTGTAGAAAAAACATAGGCGTAACATACCAAACAAACATTCTATATCACGTGATTAAAGCACGGTTGGAATTTTAAAGGAAAAAGATTATCTGAAAAAACACAGGGCCAATAATATTAGTATAATCTTGTTTCACAGGGCACCCTAAAATTATTTAATTTTAGCGAATTGTGTGAAGAACATTATAAGTTCACCTCAAAGGTCACTAAAAATGAATTTATGCACGATATATTACACCCTAACTTCCCATGGGCACCCTAAAAAGTATCCATTGTCATCGACATTTTCTTCACATAAATAAAAACACTTTCCTAAGAAGAGTGCAATAACATCATTATGCAAACAAATCATGGAAGCACGAATTCGACCATTTATTCAAGCACCGAGAACAATAAAAACTCAAGCACAACATTAGATATCGAGTGATAACTCACAATCCGAGTTGGGTCAATGGATTGCCTGTAAAGAATGAAGAATAAAATTCGTAGAATTCATTGTTTCAACAAGAACAACGTCAAATAGAAAATTATATCAAGTAGAGGTAGGAACATGAAACTCAACCCAAATATCAGCTAACTTTCAGAAATTTGTGTGAAAGAAATTGGCACAAATTTCCCAAAATGGGATTCTTTTACACATAACAACCAAAAATTGATCTTTATAGAATTAACTCAGAGGAACAAGAAACTCGGGAATATAATTATTAAATCACGGGAATTGTGAATTGTTGACTAGGCTAGTTTGACAATCAAAAGACTATATAAGAAAGTTTCAGCAATGTAAGTGTCCAATGCTAGAGTTCTGCCTTGGGGGACCAAAAATGGACCAGGTTATCTCCTTATAATTTTAATTTTAAACTCGAAACATCCAATTTATTAGGACTCCAAGGACATGGTACCCCAAAAATAAAAACTGCAACATGGACTCGGAACAAATCAACCATAAATTTTTCCATTGTGTTGATGGCTCACTTTCTAAGATTTGGATCAATGTAATAGGTATAAAGGAGGAAGACAAGTTCTCAAAATAACCTTTTTCTAACAAGAGAACCATCGAGTAACCAATTTTATCGAGATGAGAAACGAACATGAAACTCGGCCCAAATACTCTATCATGTGGATAATAACAATTAAAAATTTTGGTCATGAAAACACGTCCTCTATGAAAAATTAAATTGGCACAAAAAGAACAAAATGTTATTTGCGTACGCATTACACTCCAAAGTTGATCAATTTAAATCAAATTTAGACGAACGTGAATCTCGATATACGAATTCTTGATTACGTGAACTTTGAATTGTTTAATAATCGAATTTGACAGTCAACTATTCATCAAGAGAAAACATCAAAAAAATCCAGAATGCTCGTGTTCTTCCCCTGAAATGTACCATGTTATCTCTGAATCGAAAGAATTTGAAACTCGGATCATGCAATCTATATGTTGTGATACGATAGTTTTAGATATGGTAGGCGAAAGAGCAGTGTAGAAAAAACATAGGCGTAACATACCAAACAAACATTCTATATCACGTGATTAAAGCACGGTTGAAATTTTAAAGGAAAAAGATTATCTAAAAAAACACAGGACCAAGAATATTAGTATAATCTTGTTTCACATAGGGCACCCTAAAATTATTCAATTTTAGCGAATTTTGTGAAGAACATTATAGTTCACCTCAAAGGTCACTAAAAATGAACTTATGCACGATAAATATTACACCCTAACTTCCCATGGGCACCCAAAAAGTATCCATTTTCATCGACATTTCCTTCACATAAATAAAAACACTTTCCAAAGAAGAGTGCAATTACATCATTATGCAAACATATATTCATATTTTACTCATGGAAGCACGAATTCGACCATTTATTCAAGCACCGGGAACAATAAAAACTCAACCACAACATTAGATATCGAGTGATAACTCACAATCCGAGTTGGGTCAATGGATTGCCTGTAAAGAATGAAGAATAAAATTCGTAAAATTCATTGTTTCAACAAGAACAACGTCAAATAGAAAATTCTATCAAGTAGAGGTAGGAACATGAAACTCGACCCAAATATCAGCTAACTTTCAAGAATTTGTGTGAAAGAAATTGGCACAAATTTCTCAAAATGGGATTCTTTTACACATAACAACCAAAAATTGATCTTTATAGAATTAACTCAGAGGAACAAGAAACTCGGGAATATAATTATTAAATCAAGGGAATTGTGAATTGTTGACTAGGCTAGTTTGACAATCAAAAGACTATATAAGAAAGTTTCGGCAATGTAAGTGTCCAATGCTAGAGTTCTGCCTTGGGGGACCAAAAATGGACCAGGTTATCTCCTAATAATTTTAATTTTAAACTCGAAACATGCAATTTATTAGGACTCCAAGGACATGGTACCCCAGAAATAAAAACTGCAATATGGACTCGGGACAAATCAACCATAAATTTTTCCATTGTGTTGATGGCTCACTTTCTAAGATTTGGATCAATGTAATAGGTATAAAGGAGGAAGACAAGTTCTCAAATTAAACTTTTTCTAACAGGAGAACCATCGAGTAACCAATTTTATCGAGATGAGAAACGAACATGAAACTCGGCCCAAATACTCTATCATGTGGATAATAACAATTAAAAATTTTGGTCATGAAAACACGTCCTCTATGAAAAATTAAATAAGCACAAAAAGAACAAAATGTTATTTGCGTACGCATTACACTCCAAAGTTGATCAATTTAAATCAATTTTAGACGAACGTGAATCTCGATATACGAATTCTTGATTACGTGAACTTTGAATTGTTTAATAATCGAATTTGACAGTCAACTATTCATCAAGAGAAAACATCAAAAAAATCCAGAATGCTCGTGTTCTTCCCCTGAAATGTACCATGTTATCTCTGAATCAAAAGAATTTGAAACTCGGATCATGCAATCTATATGTTGTGATACGATAGTTTTAGATATGGTAGGCGAAAGAGCAGTGTAGAAAAAACATAGGTGTAACATACCAAACAAACATTCTAAATCACGTGATTAAAGCACGGTTGGAATTTTAAAGGAAAAATATTATCTAAAAAAACACAGGACCAAGAATATTAGTATAATCTTGTTTCACATAGGGCACCCTAAAATTATTCAATTTTATCGAATTTTGTGAAGAACATTATAGTTCACCTCAAAGGTCACTAAAAATGAACTTATGCACGATAAATATTACACCCTAACTTCCCATGGGCACCCTAAAAAGTATCCATTTTCATCGACATTTCCTTCACATAAATAAAAACACTTTCCAAAGAAGAGTGCAATTACATCATTATGCAAACATATATTCATATTTTACTCATGGAAGCACGAATTCGACCATTTATTCAAGCACCGGGAACAATAAAAACTCAACCACAACATTAGATATCGAGTGATAACTCACAATCCGAGTTGGGTCAATGGATTGCCTGTAAAGAATGAAGAATAAAATTCGTAAAATTCATTGTTTCAACAAGAACAACGTCAAATAGAAAATTCTATCAAGTAGAGGTAGGAACATGAAACTCGACCCAAATATCAGCTAACTTTCAAGAATTTGTGTGAAAGAAATTGGCACAAATTTCCCAAAATGGGATTCTTTTACACATAACAACCAAAAATTGATCTTTATAGAATTAACTCAGAGGAACAAGAAACTCGGGAATATAATTATTAAATCACGGGAATTGTGAAATGTTGACTAGGCTAGTTTGACAATCAAAAGACTATATAAGAAAGTTTCAGCAATGTAAGTGTCCAATGCTAGAGTTCTGCCTTGGGGGACCAAAAATGGACCAGGTTATCTCCTAATAATTTTAATTTTAAACTCGAAACATGCAATTTATTAGGACTCCAAGGACATGGTACCCCAGAAATAAAAACTGCAACATGGACTCGGGACAAATCAACCATAAATTTTTCCATTGTGTTGATGGCTCACTTTCTAAGATTTGGATCAATGTAATAGGTATAAAGGAGGAAGACAAGTTCTCAAAATAACCTTTTTCTAACAAGAGAACCATCGAGAAACCAATTTTATCGAGATGAGAAACGAACATGAAACTCGGCCCAAATACTCTATCATGTGGATAATAGCAATTAAAAATTTTGGTCATGAAAACACGTCCTCTATGAAAAATTAAATTGGCAAAAAAAGAACAAAATGTTATTTGCGTACGCATTACACTCCAAAGTTGATCAATTTAAATCAAATTTAGACGAACGTGAATCTCGATATACGAATTCTTGATTACGTGAACTTTGAATTGTTTAATAATCGAATTTGACAGTCAACTATTCATCAAGAGAAAACATCAAAAAAATCCAGAATGCTTGTGTTCTTCCCCTGAAATGTACCATGTTATCTCTGAATCGAAAGAATTTGAAACTCAGATCATGCAATATATATGTTGTGATACGATAGTTTTAGATATGGTAGGCGAAAGAGCAGTGTAGAAAAAACATAGGCGTAACATACCAAACAAACATTCTATATCACGTGATTAAAGCACGGTTGGAATTTTAAAGGAAAAAGATTATCTGAAAAAACACAGGGCCAAGAATATTAGTATAATCTTGTTTCACATAGGGCACCCTAAAATTATTCAATTTTAGCGAATTGTGTGAAGAACATTATAGTTCACCTCAAAGGTCACTAAAAATGAACTTATGCACGATATACTACACCCTAACTTCCCATAGGCACCCTAAAAAGTATCCATTTTCATCGACATTTCCTTCACATAAATAAAAACACTTTCCAAAGAAGAGTGCAATTACATCATTATGCAAACATATACTCATATTTTATTCATGGAAGCACGAATTCGACCATTTATTGAAGCACCGGGAACAATAAAAACTCAACCACAACATTAGATATTGAGTGATAACTCACAATCCGAGTTGGGTCAATGGATTGCCTGTAAAGAATGAAGAATAAAATTCGTAAAATTCATTGTTTCAACAAGAACAACGTCAAATAGAAAATTCTATCAAGTAGAGGTAGGAACATGAAACTCAACCCAAATATCAGCTAACTTTCAAAAATTTGTGTGAAAGAAATTGGCACAAATTTCCCAAAATGGGATTCTTTTACACATAACAACCAAAAATTGATCTTTATAGAATTAACTCAGCGGAACAAGAAACTCGGGAATATAATTATTAAATCACGGGAATTGTGAATTGTTGACTAGGCTAGTTTGACAATCAAAAGACTATATAAGAAAGTTTAAGCAATGTAAGTGTCCTATGCTAGAGTTCTGCCTTGGGGGACAAAAAATGGACCAGGTTATCTCCTAATAATTTTAATTTTAAACTCGAAACCTCCAATTTATTAGGACTCCAAGGACATGGTACCCCAAAAATAAAAACTGCAACATGGACTCGGAACAAATCAACCATAAATTTTTCCATTGTGTTGATGGCTCACTTTCTAAGATTTGGATCAATGTAATAGGTATAAAGGAGGAAGACAAGTTCTCAAAATAACCTTTTTCTAACAAGAGAACCATCGAGTAACCAATTTTATCGAGATGAGAAACGAACATGAAACTCGGCCCAAATACTCTATCATGTGGATAATAACAATTAAAAATTTTGGTCATGAAAACACGTCCTCTATGAAAAATTAAATTGGCACAAAAAGAACAAAATGTTATTTGCGTACACATTACACTCCAAAGTTGATCAATTTAAATGAAATTTAGACGAACGTGAATCTCGATATACGAATTCTTTATTACGTGAACTTTGAATTGTTTAATAATCGAATTTGAGAGTCAACTATTCATCAAGAGAAAACATCAAAAAAATCCTGAATGCTCGTGTTCTTCCCCTGAAATGTACCATGTTATCTCTGAATCGAAAAAATTTAAAACTCGGATCATGCAATCTATATGTTGTGATACGATAGTTTTAGATATAGTAGGCGAAAGAGCAGTGTAGAAAAAACATAGGCGTAACATACCAAACAAACATTTTATATCACGTGATTAAAGCAAGATTGGAATTTTAAAAGAAAAAGATTACCTGAAAAAACACAGGGCCAAGAATATTAGTATAATCTTGTTTCACATAGGGCACCCTAAAATTATTCAATTTTAGCGAATTGTGTGAAGAACATTATATTTCACCTCAAAGGTCACTAAAAATGAACTTATGCACGATATATTACACTCTAACTTCCCATGGGCACCCTAAAAAGTATCCATTTTCATCGACATGTCCTTCACATAAATAAAAACACTTTCCTAAGAAGAGTGCAATTACATCATTATGCAAACATTTACTCATGGAAGCACGAATTCGACCATTTATTCAAGCACCGAGAACAATAAAAACTCAACCACAACATTAGATATCGAGTGATAACTCACAATCCGAGTTGGGTCAATGGATTGCCTGTAAAGAATGAAGAATAAAATTCGTAGAATTCATTGTTTCAACAACAACGTCAAATAGAAAATTATATCAAGTAGAGGTAGGAACATGAAACTCAACCCAAATATCAGCTAACTTTCAAAAATTTGTGTGAAAGAAATTGGCATAAATTTCCCAAAATGGGATTCTTTTACACATAACAACCAAAAATTGATCTTTATAGAATTAACTTAGAGGAACAATAAACTCGGGAATATAATTATTAAATCACGGGAATTGTGAATTTTTGACTAGGCTAGTTTGACAATCAAAAGACTATATAAGAAAGTTTCAGCAATGTAAGTGTCCAATGCTAGAGTTCTGCATTGGGGGACCAAAAATGGACCAGGTTATCTCCTAATAATTTTAATTTTAAACTAAAAACATGCAATTTATTAGGACTCCAAGGACATGGTACCCCAAAAATAAAAACTGCAACATGGACTCGGAACAAATCAACCATAAATTTTTCCATTATGTTGATGGCTCACTTTCTAAGATTTGGATCAATTTAATAGGTATAAAGGAGGAAGACAAGTTCACAAAATAACCTTTTTCTAACAA
This sequence comes from Penstemon newberryi var. newberryi, assembly GCA_030819805.1. Lineage (NCBI taxonomy): Eukaryota > Viridiplantae > Streptophyta > Magnoliopsida > Lamiales > Plantaginaceae > Penstemon > Penstemon newberryi. The sequence goes on along the minus strand of JAUALY010000005.1, from coordinate 19,951,988 downwards.
GAGAACCATCGAGTAACAAATTTTATCGAGATGAGAAACGAACATGAAACTCGGCCCAAATACTCTATCATGTGGATAATAACAATTAAAAATTTTGGTCATGAAAACACGTCCTCTATGAAAAATTAAATTGGCACAAAAAGAACAAAATGTTATTTGCGTACACATTACACTCCAAAGTTGATCAATTTAAATCAAATTTAGACGAACGTGAATCTCGATATACGAATTCTTGATTACGTGAACTTTGAATTGTTTAATAATCGAATTTGACAGTCAACTATTCATCAAGAGAAAACATCAAAAAAATCCAGAATGCTCGTGTTCTTCCCCTGAAATGTACCATGTTATCTCTGAATCGAAAGAATTTGAAACTCGGATCATGCAATCTATATGTTGTGATACGATAGTTTTAGATATGGTAGGCGAAAGAGCAGTGTAGAAAAAACATTGGCGTAACATACCAAACAAACATTCTATATCACGTGATTAAAGCACGGTTGGAATTTTAAAGGAAAAAGATTATCTGAAAAAACACAGGACCAAGAATATTAGTATAATCTTGTTTCACATAGGGCACCCTAAAATTATTCAATTTTAGCGAATTTTGTGAAGAACATTATAGTTCACCTCAAAGGTCACTAAAAATGAACTTATGCACGATAAATATTACACCCTAACTTCCCATGGGCACCCTAAAAAGTATCTATTTTCATCGACATTTCCTTCACATAAATAAAAACACTTTCCAAAGAAGAGTGCAATTACATCATTATGCAAACATATATTCATATTTTACTCATGGAAGCACGAATTCGACCATTTATACAAGCACCGGGAACAATAAAAAACTCAACCACAACATTAGATATCGAGTGATAACTCACAATCCGAGTTGGGTCAATGGATTGCCTGTAAAGAATGAAGAATAAAATTCGTAAAATTCATTGTTTCAACAAGAACAACGTCAAATAGAAAATTCTATCAAGTAGAGGTAGGAACATGAAACTCGACCCAAATATCAGCTAACTTTCAAGAATTTGTGTGAAAGAAATTGGCACAAATTTCCCAAAATGGGATTCTTTTACACATAACAACCAAAAATTGATCTTTATAGAATTAACTCAGAGGAACAAGAAACTCGGGAATATAATTATTAAATCACGGGAATTGTGAATTGTGGACTAGGCTAGTTTGACAAACAAAAGACTATATAAGAAAGTTTCAGCAATGTAAGTGTCCAATGCTAGAGTTCTGCCTTGGGGGACCAAAAATGGACCAGGTTATCTCCTAATAATTTTAATTTTAAACTCGAAACATGCAATTTATTAGGACTCCAAGGACATGGTACCCCAGAAATAAAAACTGCAACATGGACTCGGGACAAATCAACCATAAATTTTTCCATTGTGTTGATGGCTCACTTTCTAAGATTTGGATCAATGTAATAGGTATAAAGGAGGAAGACAAGTTCTCAAAATAACCTTTTTCTAACAAGAGAACCATCGAGTAACCAATTTTATCGAGATGAGAAACGAACATGAAACTCGGCCCAAATACTCTATCATGTGGATAATAACAATTAAAAATTTTGGTCATGAAAACACGTCCTCTATGAAAAATTAAATTGGCACAAAAAGAACAAAATGTTATTTGTGTACGCATTACACTCCAAAGTTGATCAATTTAAATCAAATTTAGACGAACGTGAATCTCGATATACGAATTCTTGATTACGTGAACTTTGAATTGTTTAATAATCGAATTTGACAATCAACTATTCATCAAGAGAAAACATCAAAAAAATCCAGACTGCTCGTGTTCTTCCCCTGAAATGTACCATGTTATCTCTGAATCGAAAGAATTTGAAACTCGGATCATGCAATCTATATGTTGTGATACGATAGTTTTAGATATGGTAGGCGAAAGAGCAGTGTAGAAAAAACATAGGCGTAACATACCAAACAAACATTCTATATCACGTGATTAAAGCACGGTTGGAATTTTAAAGGAAAAAGATTATCTGAAAAAACACAGAGCCAAGAATATTAGTATAATCTTGTTTCACATAGGGCACCCTAAAATTATTCAATTTTAGCGAATTGTGTGAAGAACATTATAGTTCACCTCAAAGGTCACTAAAAATGAACTTATGCACGATATACTACACCCTAACTTCCCATGGGCACCCTAAAAAGTATCCATTTTCATCGACATTTCCTTCACATAAATAAAAACACTTTCCAAAGAAGAGTGCAATTACATCATTATGCAAACATATACTCATATTTTATTCATGGAAGCACGAATTCGACCATTTATTCAAGCACCGGGAACAATAAAAACTCAACCACAACATTAGATATCGAGTGATAACTCACAATCCGAGTTGGGTCAATGGATTGCCTGTAAAGAATGAAGAATAAAATTCGTAAAATTCATTGTTTCAACAAGAACAACGTCAAATAGAAAATTCTATCAAGTAGAGGTAGGAACATGAAACTCGACCCAAATATCAGCTAACTTTCAAAAATTTGTGTGAAAGAAATTGGAACAAATTTCCCAAAATGGGATTCTTTTACACATAACAACCAAAAATTGATCTTTATAGAATTAACTCAGAGGAACAAGAAACTCGGGAATATAATTATTAAATCACGGGAATTGTGAATTGTTGACTAGGCTAGTTTGACAATCAAAAGACTATATAAGAAAGTTTCAGCAATGTAAGTGTCCTATGCTTGAGTTCTGCCTTGGGGGACAAAAAATGGACCAGGTTATCTCCTAATAATTTTAATTTTAAACTCGAAACATCCAATTTATTAGGACTCCAAGGACATGGTACCCCAAAAATAAAAACTGCAACATGGACTCGGAACAAATCAACCATAAATTTTTCCATTGTGTTGATGGCTCACTTTCTAAGATTTGGATCAATGTAATAGGTATAAAGGAGGAAGACAAGTTCTCAAAATAACCTTTTTCTAACAAGAGAACCATCGAGTAACCAATTTTATCGAGATGAGAAACGAACATGAAACTCGGCCCAAATACTCTATCATGTGGATAATAACAATTAAAAATTTTGGTCATGAAAACACGTCCTCTATGAAAAATTAAATTGGCACAAAAAGAACAAAATGTTATTGGCGTACACATTACACTCCAAAGTTTATCAATTTAAATGAAATTTAGACGAACGTGAATCTCGATATACGAATTCTTAATTACGTGAACTTTGAATTGTTTAATAATCGAATTTGACAGTCAACTATTCATCAAGAGAAAACATCAAAAAAATCCAGAATGCTCGCGTTCTTCCCCTGAAATGTACCATGTTATCTCTGAATCGAAAAAATTTAAAACTCGGATCATGCAATCTATATGTTGTGATACGATAGTTTTAGATATAGTTGGCGAAAGAGCAGTGTAGAAAAAACATAGGCGTAACATACCAAACAAACATTCTATATCACGTGATTAAAGCAAGATTGGAATTTTAAAAGAAAAAGATTACCTGAAAAAACACAGGGCCAAGAATATTAGTATAATCTTGTTTCACATAGGGCACCCTAAAATTATTCAATTTTAGCGAATTGTGTGAAGAACATTATAGTTCACATCAAAGGTCACTAAAAATGAACTTATGCACGATATATTACACTCTAACTTCCCATGGGCACCCTAAAAAGTATCCATTTTCATCGACATTTCCTTCACATAAATAAAAACACTTTCCTAAGAAGAGTGCAATTACATCATTATGCAAACATTTACTCATGGAAGCACGAATTCGACCATTTATTCAAGCACCGAGAACAATAAAAACTCAACCACAACATTAGATATCGAGTGATAACTCACAATCCGAGTTGGGTCAATGGATTGCCTGTAAAGAATGAAGAATAAAATTCGTAGAATTCATTGTTTCAACAAGAACAACGTCAAATAGAAAATTATATCAAGTAGAGGTAGGAACATGAAACTCGACCCAAATATCAGCTAACTTTCAAAAATTTGTGTGAAAGAAATTGGCATAAATTTCCCAAAATGGGATTCTTTTACACAAAACAACCAAAAATTGATCTTTATAGAATTAACTCAGAGGAACAAGAAACTCGGGAATATAATTATTAAATCACGGGAATTGTGAATTGTTGACTAGGCTAGTTTGACAATCAAAAGACTATATAAGAAAGTTTCAGCAATGTAAGTGTCCTATGCTAGAGTTCAGCCTTGGGGGACAAAAAATGTACCAGGTTATCTCCTATTAATTTTAATTTTAAACTCGAAACATCCAATTTATTAGGACTCCAAGGACATGGTACCCCAAATATAAAAACTGCAACATGGACTCGGAACAAATCAACCATAAATTTTTCCATTGTGTTGATGGCTCACTTTCTAAGATTTGGATCAATGTAATAGGTATAAAGGAGGAAGACAAGTTCTCAAAATAACCTTTTTCTAACAAGAGAACCATCGAGTAACCAATTTTATCGAGATGAGAAACGAACATGAAACTCGGCCCAAATACTCTATCATGTGGATAATAACAATTAAAAATTTTGGTCATGAAAACACGTCCTCTATGAAAAATTAAATTGGCACAAAAAGAACAAAATGTTATTTGCGTACACATTACACTCCAAAGTTGATCAATTTAAATGAAATTTAGACGAACGTGAATCTCGATATACGAATTCTTGATTACGTGAACTTTGAATTGTTTAATAATCGAATTTGACAGTCAACTATTCATCAAGAGAAAACATCAAAAAAATCCAGAATGCTCGCGTTCTTCCCCTGAAATGTACCATGTTATCTCTGAATCGAAAAAATTTAAAACTCGGATCATGCAATCTATATGTTGTGATACGATAGTTTTAGATATAGTTGGCGAAAGAGCAGTGTAGAAAAAACATAGGCGTAACATACCAAACAAACATTCTATATCACGTGATTAAAGCAAGATTGGAATTTTAAAAGAAAAAGATTACCTGAAAAAACACAGGGCCAAGAATATTAGTATAATCTTGTTTCACATAGGGCACCCTAAAATTATTCAATTTTAGCGAATTGTGTGAAGAACATTATAGTTCACATCAAAGGTCACTAAAAATGAACTTATGCACGATATATTACACTCTAACTTCCCATGGGCACCCTAAAAAGTATCCATTTTCATCGACATTTCCTTCACATAAATAAAAACACTTTCCTAAGAAGAGTGCAATTACATCATTATGCAAACATTTACTCATGGAAGCACGAATTCGACCATTTATTCAAGCACCGAGAACAATAAAAACTCAACCACAACATTAGATATCGAGTGATAACTCACAATCCGAGTTGGGTCAATGGATTGCCTGTAAAGAATGAAGAATAAAATTCGTAGAATTCATTGTTTCAACAAGAACAACGTCAAATAGAAAATTATATCAAGTAGAGGTAGGAACATGAAACTCGACCCAAATATCAGCTAACTTTCAAAAATTTGTGTGAAAGAAATTGGCATAAATTTCCCAAAATGGGATTCTTTTACACAAAACAACCAAAAATTGATCTTTATAGAATTAACTCAGAGGAACAAGAAACTCGGGAATATAATTATTAAATCACGGGAATTGTGAATTGTTGACTAGGCTAGTTTGACAATCAAAAGACAATATAAGAAAGTTTCAGCAATGTAAGTGTCCTATGCTAGAGTTCAGCCTTGGGGGACAAAAAATGTACCAGGTTATCTCCTATTAATTTTAATTTTAAACTCGAAACATCCAATTTATTAGGACTCCAAGGACATGGTACCCCAAATATAAAAACTGCAACATGGACTCGGAACAAATCAACCATAAATTTTTCCATTGTGTTGATGGCTCACTTTCTAAGATTTGGATCAATGTAATAGGTATAAAGGAGGAAGACAAGTTCTCAAAATAACCTTTTTCTAACAAGAGAACCATCGAGTAACCAATTTTATCGAGATGAGAAACGAACATGAAACTCGGCCCAAATACTCTATCATGTGGATAATAACAATTAAAAATTTTGGTCATGAAAACACGTCCTCTATGAAAAATTAAATTGGCACAAAAAGAACAAAATGTTATTTGCGTACACATTACACTCCAAAGTTGATCAATTTAAATGAAATTTAGACGAACGTGAATCTCGATATACGAATTCTTGATTACGTGAACTTTGAATTGTTTAATAATCGAATTTGACAGTCAACTATTCATCAAGAGAAAACATCAAAAAAATCCAGAATGCTCGCGTTCTTCCCCTGAAATGTACCATGTTATCTCTGAATCGAAAAAATTTAAAACTCGGATCATGCAATCTATATGTTGTGATACGATAGTTTTAGATATAGTAGGCGAAAGAGCAGTGTAGAAAAAACATAGGCGTAACATACCAAACAAACATTCTATATCACGTGATTAAAGCAAGATTGGAATTTTAAAAGAAAAAGATTACCTGAAAAAACACAGGGCCAAGAATATTAGTATAATCTTGTTTCACATAGGGCACCCTAAAATTATTCAATTTTAGCGAATTGTGTGAAGAACATTATAGTTCACCTCAAAGGTCACTAAAAATGAACTTATGCACGATATATTACACTCTAACTTCCCATGGGCACCCTAAAAAGTATCCATTTTCATCGACATTTCCTTCACATAAATAAAAACACTTTCCTAAGAAGAGTGCAATTACATCATTATGCAAACATTTACTCATGGAAGCACGAATTCGACCATTTATTCAAGCACCGAGAACAATAAAAACTCAACCACAACATTAGATATCGAGTGATAACTCACAATCCGAGTTGAGTCAATGGATTGCCTGTAAAGAATGAAGAATAAAATTCGTAGAATTCATTGTTTCAACAAGAACAACGTCAAATAGAAAATTATATCAAGTAGAGGTAGGAACATGAAACTCAACCCAAATATCAGCTAACTTTCAAAAATTTGTGTGAAAGAAATTGGCATAAATTTCCCAAAATGGGATTCTTTTACACATAACAACCAAAAATTGATCGTTATAGAATTAACTCAGAGGAACAAGAAACTCGGGAATATAATTATTAAATCACGGGAATTGTGAATTTTTTATTAGGCTAGTTTGACAATCAAAAGACTATATAAGAAAGTTTCAGCAATGTAAGTGTCCAATGCTAGAGTTCTGCCTTGGGGGACCAAAAATGGACCAGGTTATCTCCTAATAATTTTAATTTTAAACTCAAAACATGCAATTTATTAGGACTCCAAGGACATGGTACCCCAAAAATAAAAACTGCAACATGGACTCGGAACAAATCAACCATAAATTTTTCCATTGTGTTGATGGCTCACTTTCTAAGATTTGGATCAATGTAATAGGTATAAAGGAGGAAGACAAGTTCACAAAATAACCTTTTTCTAACAAGAGAACCATCGAGTAACAAATTTTATCGAGATGACCAACGAACATGAAACTCGGCCCAAATACTCTATCATGTGGATAATAACAATTAAAAATTTTGGTCATGAAAACACGTCCTCTATGAAAAATTAAATTGGCACAAAAAGAACAAAATGTTATTTGCGTACACATTACACTCCAAAGTTGATCAATTTAAATCAAATTTAGACGAACGTGAATCTCGATATACGAATTCTTGATTACGTGAACTTTGAATTGTTTAATAATCGAATTTGACAGTCAACTATTCATCAAGAGAAAACATCAAAAAAATCCAGAATGCTCGCGTTCTTCCCCTGAAATGTACCATGTTATCTCTGAATCGAAAAAATTTAAAACTCGGATCATGCAATCTATATGTTGTGATACGATAGTTTTAGATATAGTAGGCGAAAGAGCAGTGTAGAAAAAACATAGGCGTAACATACCAAACAAACATTCTATATCACGTGATTAAAGCAAGATTGGAATTTTAAAAGAAAAAGATTACCTGAAAAAACACAGGGCCAAGAATATTAGTATAATCTTGTTTCACATAGGGCACCCTAAAATTATTCAATTTTAGCGAATTGTGTGAAGAACATTATAGTTCACCTCAAAGGTCACTAAAAATGAACTTATGCACGATATATTACACTCTAACTTCCCATGGGCACCCTAAAAAGTATCCATTTTCATCGACATTTCCTTCACATAAATAAAAACACTTTCCTAAGAAGAGTGCAATTACATCATTATGCAAACATTTACTCATGGAAGCACGAATTCGACCATTTATTCAAGCACCGGGAACAATAAAAACTCAACCACAACATTAGATATCGAGTGATAACTCACAATCCGAGTTGGGTCAATGGATTGCCTGTAAAGAATGAAGAATAAAATTCGTAAAATTCATTGTTTCAACAAGAACAACGTCAAATAGAAAATTCTATCAAGTAGAGGTAGGAACATGAAACTCGACCCAAATATCAGCTAACTTTCAAGAATTTGTGTGAAAGAAATTGGCACAAATTTCCCAAAATGGGATTCTTTTACACATAACAACCAAAAATTGATCTTTATAGAATTAACTCAGAGGAACAAGAAACTCGGGAATATAATTATTAAATCACGGGAATTGTGAATTGTTGACTAGGCTAGTTTGACAATCAAAAGACTATATAAGAAAGTTTCAGCAATGTAAGTGTCCAATGCTAGAGTTCTGCCTTGGGGGACCAAAAATGGACCAGGTTATCTCCTAATAATTTTAATTTTAAACTCGAAACATGCAATTTATTAGGACTCCAAGGACATGGTACCCCAGAAATAAAAACTGCAACATGGACTCGGGACAAATCAACCATAAATTTTTCCATTGTGTTGATGGCTCACTTTCTAAGATTTGGATCAATGTAATAGGTATAAGGCTCACTTTCTAAGATTTGGATCAATGTAATAGGTATAAAGGAGGAAGACAAGTTCTCAAAATAACCTTTTTCTAACAAGAGAACCATCGAGTAACCAATTTTATCGAGATGAGAAACGAACATGAAACTCGGCCCAAATACTCTATCATGTGGATAATAACAATTAAAAATTTTGGTCATGAAAACACGTCCTCTATGAAAAATTAAATTGGCAGAAAAAGAACAAAATGTTATTTGCGTACGCATTACACTCCAAAGTTGATCAATTTAAATCAAATTTAGACGAACGTGAATCTCGATATACGAATTCTTGATTACGTGAACTTTGAATTGTTTAATAATCGAATTTTACAATAAACTATTCCTCAAGAGAAAACATCAAAAAAATCCAGAATGCTCGTGTTCTTCCCCTGAAATGTACCATGTTATCTCTGAATCGAAAGAATTTGAAACTCGGATCATGCAATCTATATGTTGTGATACATTAGTTTTAGATATGGTAGGCGAAAGAGCAGTGTAGAAAAAATATAGGCGTAACATACCAATAAAACATTCTATATCACGTGATTAAAGCACGGTTGGAATTTTAAAGGAAAAGGATTATCTGAAAAAACACAGGACCAAGAATATTAGTATAATCTTGTTTCACATAGGGCACCCTAAAATTATTCAATTTTAGCGAATTGTGTGAAGAACATTATAGTTCACCTCAAAGGTCACTAAAAATGAACTTATGCACGATATATTACACCCTAACTTCCCATGGGCACCCTAAAAAGTATCCATTTTCATCGACATTTCCTTCACATAAATAAAAACACTTTCCAAAGAAGAGTGCAATTACATCATTATGCAAACATATATTCATATTTTACTCATGGAAGCACGAATTCGACCATTTATTCAAGCACCGGGAACAATAAAAACTCAACCACAACATTAGATATCGAGTGATAACTCACAATCCGAGTTTGCCTGTAAAGAATGAAGAATAAAATTCGTAAAATTCATTGTTTCAACAAGAACAACGTCAAATAGAAAATTCTATCAAGTAGAGGTAGGAACATGAAACTCGAACCAAATATCAGCTAACTTTCAAGAATTTGTGTGAAAGAAATTGGCACAAATTTTCCAAAATGGGATTCTTTTACACATAACAACCAAAAATTGATCTTTATAGAATTAACTCAGAGGAACAAGAAACTCGGGAATATAATTATTAAATCACGGGAATTGTGAATTGTTGACTAGGCTAGTTTGACAATCAAAAGACTATATAAGAAAGTTTCAGCAATGTAAGTTTCCAATGCTAGAGTTCTGCCTTGGGGGACCAAAAATGGACCATGTTATCTCCTAATAATTTTAATTTTAAACTCGAAACATGCAATTTATTAGGACTCCAAGGACATGGTACCCCAAAAATAAAAACTGCAACATGAACTCGGGACAAATCAACCATAAATTTTTCCATTGTGTTGATGGCTCACTTTCTAAGATTTGGATCAATGTAATAGGTATAAAGGAGGAAGACAAGTTCTCAAAATAACCTTTTTCTAACAAGAGAACCATCGAGTAACCAATTTTATCGAGATGAGAAACGAACATGAAACTCGGCCCAAATACTCTATCATGTGGATAATAAAAATTAAAAATTTTTGTCATGAAAACACGTCCTCTATGAAAAATTAAATTGGCACAAAAAGAACAAAATGTTATTTGCGTACGCATTACACTCCAAAGTTGATCAATTTAAATCAAATTTAGACGAACGTGATTCTCGATATACGAATTCTTGATTACGTGAACTTTGAATTGTTTAATAATCGAATTTGACAGTCAACTATTCATCAAGAGAAACATCAAAAAAATCCAGAATGCTCGTGTTCTTCCCCAGAAATGTACCATGTTATCTCTGAATCGAAAGAATTTGAAACTCGGATCATGCAATCTATATGTTGTGATACGATAGTTTTAGATATGGTAGGCGAAAGAGCAGAGTAGAAAAAACATAGGCGTAACATACCAAACAAACATTCTATATCACGTGATTAAAGCACGGTTGGAATTTTAAAGGAAAAATATTATCTGAAAAAACACAGGACCAAGAATATTAGTATAATCTTGTTTCACATAGGGCACCCTAAAATTATTCAATTTTAGCGAATTGTGTGAAGAACATTATAGTTCACCTCAAAGGTCACTAAAAATGAACTTATGCACGATATATTACACCCTAACTTCCCTTGGGCACCCTAAAAAGTATCCATTTTCATCGACATTTCCTTCACATAAATAAAAACACTTTCCAACGAAGAGTGCAATTACATCATTATGCAAACATATACTTATATTTTACTCATGGAAGCACGAATTCGACCATTTATTCAAGCACCGGGAACAATAAAAACTCAAACCACAACATTAGATATCGAGTGATAACTCACAATCCGAGTTTGCCTGTAAAGAATGAAGAATAAAATTCGTAAAATTCATTGTTTCAACAAGAACAACGTCAAATAGAAAATTCTATCAAGTAGAGGTAGGAACATGAAACTCAACCCAAATATCAGCTAACTTTCAAAAATTTGTGTGAAAGAAATTGGCACAAATTTCCCAAAATGGGATTCTTTTACACATAACAACCAAAAATTGATCTTTATAGAATTAACTCAGAGGAACAAGAAACTCGGGAATATAATTATTAAATCACGGGAATTGTGAATTGTTGACTAGGCTAGTTTGACAATCAAAAGACTATATAAGAAAGTTTCAGCAATGTAAGTGTCCAATGCTAGAGTTCTGCCTTGGGGGACCAAAAATGGACCAGGTTATCTCCTAATAATTTTAATTTTAAACTCGAAACATGCAATTTATTAGGACTCCAAGGACATGGTACCCCAAAAATAAAAACTGCAACATGGACTCGGGACAAATCAACCATAAATATTTCCATTGTGTTGATGGCTCACTTTCTAAGATTTGGATCAATGTAATAGGTATAAAGGAGGAAGACAAGTTCTCAAAATAACCTTTTTCTAACAAGAGAACCATCGAGTAACCAATTTTATCGAGATGAGAAACGAACATGAAACTCGGCCCAAATACTCTATCATGTGGATAATAACAATTAAAAATTTTGGTCATGAAAACACGTCCTCTATGAAAAATTAAATTGGCACAAAAAGAACAAAATGTTATTTGCGTACGCATTACACTCCAAAGTTGATCAATTTAAATCAAATTTAGACGAACGTGATTCTCGATATACGAATTCTTGATTACGTGAACTTTGAATTGTTTAATAATCGAATTTGACAGTCAACTATTCATCAAGAGAAACATCAAAAAAATCCAGAATGCTCGTGTTCTTCCCCTGAAATGTACCATGTTATCTCTGAATCGAAAGAATTTGAAACTCGGATCATGCAATCTATATGTTGTGATACGATAGTTTTAGATATGGTAGGCGAAAGAGCAGTGTAGAAAAAACATAGGCGTAACATACCAAACAAACATTCTATATCACGTGATTAAAGCACGGTTGGAATTTTAAAGGAAAAATATTATCTGAAAAAACACAGGACCAAGAATATTAGTATAATCTTGTTTCACATAGGGCACCCTAAAATTATTCAATTTTAGCGAATTGTGTGAAGAACATTATAGTTCACCTCAAAGGTCACTAAAAATGAACTTATGCACGATATATTACACCCTAACTTCCCATGGGCACCCTAAAAAGTATCCATTTTCATCGACATTTCCTTCACATAAATAAAAACACTTTCCAACGAAGAGTGCAATTACATCATTATGCAAACATATACTTATATTTTACTCATGGAAGCACGAATTCGACCATTTATTCAAGCACCGGGAACAATAAAAACTCAACCACAACATTAGATATCGAGTGACAACTCACAATCCGAGTTGGGTCAATGGATTGCCTGTAAAGAATGAAGAATAAAATTCGTAAAATTCATTGTTTCAACAAGAACAACGTCAAATAGAAAATTCTATCAAGTAGAGGTAGGAACATGAAACTCAACCCAAATATCAGCTAACTTTCAAAAATTTGTGTGAAAGAAATTGGCACAAATTTCCCAAAATGGGATTCTTTTACACATAACAACCAAAAATTGATCTTTATAGAATTAACTCAGAGGAACAAGAAACTCGGGAATATAATTATTAAATCACGGGAATTGTGAATTGTTGACTAGGCTAGTTTGACAATCAAAAGACTATATAAGAAAGTTTCAGCAATGTAAGTGTCCAATGCTAGAGTTCTGCCTTGGGGGACCAAAAATGGACCAGGTTATCTCCTAATAATTTTAATTTTAAACTCGAAACATGCAATTTATTAGGACTCCAAGGACATGGTACCCCAAAAATAAAAACTGCAACATGGACTCGGGACAAATCAACCATAAATCTTTCCATTGTGTTGATGGCTCACTTTCTAAGATTTGGATCAATGTAATAGGTATAAAGGAGGAAGACAAGTTCTCAAAATAACCTTTTTCTAACAAGAGAACCATCGAGTAACCAATTTTATCGAGATGAGAAACGAACATGAAACTCGGCCCAAATACTCTATCATGTGGATAATAACAATTAAAAATTTTGGTCATGAAAACACGTCCTCTATGAAAAATTAAATTGGCACAAAAAGAACAAAATGTTATTTGCGTACGCATTACACTCCAAAGTTGATCAATTTAAATCAAATTTAGACGAACGTGATTCTCGATATACGAATTCTTGATTACGTGAACTTTGAATTGTTTAATAATCGAATTTGACAGTCAACTATTCATCAAGAGAAACATCAAAAAAATCCAGAATGCTCGTGTTCTTCCCCAGAAATGTACCATGTTATCTCTGAATCGAAAGAATTTGAAACTCGGATCATGCAATCTATATGTTGTGATACGATAGTTTTAGATATGGTAGGCGAAAGAGCAGTGTAGAAAAAATATAGGCGTAACATACCAAACAAACATTCTATATCACGTGATTAAAGCACGGTTGGAATTTTAAAGGAAAAATATTATCTGAAAAAACACAGGACCAAGAATATTAGTATAATCTTGTTTCACATAGGGCACCCTAAAATTATTCAATTTTAGCGAATTGTGTGAAGAACATTATAGTTCACCTCAATAGTCACTAAAAATGAACTTATGCACGATATATTACACCCTAACTTCCCATGGGCACCCTAAAAAGTATCCATTTTCATCGACATTTCCTTCACATAAATAAAAACACTTTCCAACGAAGAGTGCAATTACATCATTATGCAAACATATACTTATATTTTACTCATGGAAGCACGAATTCGACCATTTATTCAAGCACCGGGAACAATAAAAACTCAACCACAACATTAGATATCGAGTGATAACTCACAATCCGAGTTTGCCTGTAAAGAATGAAGAATAAAATTCGTAAAATTCATTGTTTCAACAAGAACAACGTCAAATAGAAAATTCTATCAAGTAGAGGTAGGAACATGAAACTCAGCCCAAATATCAGCTAACTTTCAAAAATTTGTGTGAAAGAAATTGGCACAAATTTCCCAAAATGTGATTCTTTTACACATAACAACCAAAAATTGATCTTTATAGAATTAACTCAGAGGAACAAGAAACTCGGGAATATAATTATTAAATCACGGGAATTGTGAATTGTTGACTAGGCTAGTTTGACAATCAAAAGACTATATAAGAAAGTTTCAGCAATGTAAGTGTCCAATGCTAGAGTTCTGCCTTGGGGGACCAAAAATGGACCAGGTTATCTCCTAATAATTTTAATTTTAAACTCGAAACATGCAATTTATTAGGACTCCAAGGACATGGTACCCCAAAAATAAAAACTGCAACATGGACTCGGGACAAATCAACCATAAATCTTTCCATTGTGTTGATGGCTCACTTTCTAAGATTTGGATCAATGTAATAGGTATAAAGGAGGAAGACAAGTTCTCAAAATAACCTTTTTCTAACAAGAGAACCATCGAGTAACCAATTTTATCGAGATGAGAAACGAACATGAAACTCGGCCCAAATACTCTATCATGTGGATAATAAAAATTAAAAATTTTGGTCATGAAAACACGTCCTCTATGAATAATTAAATTGGCACAAAAAGAACAAAATGTTATTTGCGTACACATTACACTCCAAAGTTGATCAATTTAAATCAAATTTAGACGAACGTGATTCTCGATATACGAATTCTTGATTACGTGAACTTTGAATTGTTTAATAATCGAATTTGACAGTCAACTATTCATCAAGAGAAACATCAAAAAAATCCAGAATGCTCGTGTTCTTCCCCAGAAATGTACCATGTTATCTCTGAATCGAAAGAATTTGAAACTCGGATCATGCAATCTATATGTTGTGATACGATAGTTTTAGATATGGTAGGCGAAAGAGCAGTGTAGAAAAAATATAGGCGTAACATACCAAACAAACATTCTATATCACGTGATTAAAGCACGGTTGGAATTTTAAAGGAAAAAGATTATCTGAAAAAACACAGGGCCAAGAATATTAGTATAATCTTGTTTCACATAGGGCACCCTAAAATTATTCAATTTTAGCGAATTGTGTGAAGAACATTATAGTTCACCTCAAAGGTCACTAAAAATGAACTTATGCACGATATATTACACCCTAACTTCCCATGGGCACCCTAAAAAGTATCCATTTTCATCGACATTTCCTTCACATAAATAAAAACACTTTCCAACGAAGAGTGCAATTACATCATTATGCAAACATATACTTATATTTTACTCATGGAAGCACGAATTCGACCATTTATTCAAGCACCGGGAACAATAAAAACTCAACCACAACATTAGATATCGAGTGATAACTCACAATCCGAGTTGGGTCAATGGATTGCCTGTAAAGAATGAAGAATAAAATTCGTAAAATTCATTGTTTCAACAAGAACAACGTCAAATAGAAAATTCTATCAAGTAGAGGTAGGAACATGAAACTCAACCCAAATATCAGCTAACTTTCAAAAATTTGTGTGAAAGAAATTGGCACAAATTTCCCAAAATGGGATTCTTTTACACATAACAACCAAAAATTGATCTTTATAGAATTAACTCAGAGGAACAAGAAACTCGGGAATATAATTATTAAATCACGGGAATTGTGAATTGTTGACTAGGCTAGTTTGACAATCAAAAGACTATATAAGAAAGTTTCAGCAATGTAAGTGTCCAATGCTAGAGTTCTGCCTTGGGGGACCAAAAATGGACCAGGTTATCTCCTAATAATTTTAATTTTAAACTCGAAACATGCAATTTATTAGGACTCCAAGGACATGGTACCCCAGAAATAAAAACTGCAACATGGACTCGGGACAAATCAACCATAAATTTTTCCATTGTGTTGATGGCTCACTTTCTAAGATTTGGATCAATGTAATAGGTATAAGGCTCACTTTCTAAGATTTGGATCAATGTAATAGGTATAAAGGAGGAAGACAAGTTCTCAAAATAACCTTTTTCTAACAAGAGAACCATCGAGTAACCAATTTTATCGAGATGAGAAACGAACATGAAACTCGGCCCAAATACTCTATCATGTGGATAATAACAATTAAAAATTTTGGTCATGAAAACACGTCCTCTATGAAAAATTAAATTGGCAGAAAAAGAACAAAATGTTATTTGCGTACGCATTACACTCCAAAGTTGATCAATTTAAATCAAATTTAGACGAACGTGAATCTCGATATACGAATTCTTGATTACGTGAACTTTGAATTGTTTAATAATCGAATTTTACAATCAACTATTCATCAAGAGAAAACATCAAAAAAATCCAGAATGCTCGTGTTCTTCCCCTGAAATGTACCATGTTATCTCTGAATCGAAAGAATTTGAAACTCGCATCATGCAATCTATATGTTGTGATACATTAGTTTTAGATATGGTAGGCGAAAGAGCAGTGTAGAAAAAATATAGGCGTAACATACCAATAAAACATTCTATATCACGTGATTAAAGCACGGTTGGAATTTTAAAGGAAAAAGATTATCTGAAAAAACACAGGACCAAGAATATTAGTATAATCTTGTTTCACATAGGGCACCCTAAAATTATTCAATTTTAGCGAATTGTGTGAAGAACATTATAGTTCACCTCAAAGGTCACTAAAAATGAACTTATGCACGATATATTACACCCTAACTTCCCCTGGGCACCCTAAAAAGTATCAATTTTCATCGACATTTCCTTCACATAAATAAAAACACTTTCCAAAGAAGAGTGCAATTACATCATTATGCAAACATATATTCATATTTTACTCATGGAAGCACGAATTCGACCATTTATTCAAGCACCGGGAAAAATAAAAACTCAACCACAACATTAGATATCGACTGATAACTCACAATCCGAGTTTGCCTGTAAAGAATGAAGAATAAAATTCGTAAAATTCATTGTTTCAACAAGAACAACGTCAAATAGAAAATTCTATCAAGTAGAGGTAGGAACATGAAACTCGAACCAAATATCAGCTAACTTTCAAGAATTTGTGTGAAAGAAATTGGCACAAATTTTCCAAAATGGGATTCTTTTACACATAACAACCAAAAATTGATCTTTATAGAATTAACTCAGAGGAACAAGAAACTCGGGAATATAATTATTAAATCACGGGAATTGTGAATTGTTGACTAGGCTATAGTTTGACAATCAAAAGACTATATAAGAAAGTTTCAGCAATGTAAGTGTCCAATGCTAGAGTTCTGCCTTGGGGGACCAAAAATGGACCAGGTTATCTCCTAATAATTTTAATTTTAAACTCGAAACATGCAATTTATTAGGACTCCAAGGACATGGTACCCCAAAAATAAAAACTGCAACATGAACTCGGGACAAATCAACCATAAATTTTTCCATTGTGTTGATGGCTCACTTTCTAAGATTTGGATCAATGTAATAGGTATAAAGGAGGAAGACAAGTTCTCAAAATAACCTTTTTCTAACAAGAGAACCATCGAGTAACCAATTTTATCGAGATGAGAAACGAACATGAAACTCGGCCCAAATACTCTATCATGTGGATAATAACAATTAAAAATTTTGGTCATGAAAACACGTCCTCTATGAAAAATTAAATTGTCACAAAAAGAACAAAATGTTATTTGCGTACACATTACACTCCAAAGTTGATCAATTTAAATCAAATTTAGACGAACGTGATTCTCGATATACGAATTCTTGATTACGTGAACTTTGAATTGTTTAATAATCGAATTTGACAGTCAACTATTCATCAAGAGAAACATCAAAAAAATCCAGAATGCTCGTGTTCTTCCCCAGAAATGTACCATGTTATCTCTGAATCGAAAGAATTTGAAACTCGGATCATGCAATCTATATGTTGTGATACGATAGTTTTAGATATGGTAGGCGAAAGAGCAGTGTAGAAAAAACATAGGCGTAACATACCAAACAAACATTCTATATCACGTGATTAAAGCACGGTTGGAATTTTAAAGGAAAAATATTATCTGAAAAAACACAAGACCAAGAATATTAGTATAATCTTGTTTCACATAGGGCACCCTAAAATTATTCAATTTTAGCGAATTGTGTGAAGAACATTATAGTTCACCTCAAAGGTCACTAAAAATGAACTTATGCACGATATATTACACCCTAACTTCCCATGGGCACCCTAAAAAGTATCCATTTTCATCGACATTTCCTTCACATAAATAAAAAAACTTTCCAACGAAGAGTGCAATTACATCATTATGCAAACATATACTTATATTTTACTCATGGAAGCACGAATTCGGCCATTTATTCAAGCACCGGGAACAATAAAAACTCAACCACAACATTAGATATCGAGTGATAACTCACAATCCGAGTTGGGTCAATGGATTGCCTGTAAAGAATGAAGAATAAAATTCGTAAAATTCATTGTTTCAACAAGAACAACGTCAAATAGAAAATTCTATCAAGTAGAGGTAGGAACATGAAACTCAACCCAAATATCAGCTAACTTTCAAAAATTTGTGTGAAAGAAATTGGCACAAATTTCCCAAAATGGGATTCTTTTACACATAACAACCAAAAATTGATCTTTATAGAATTAACTCAGAGGAACAAGAAACTCGGGAATATAATTATTAAATCACGGGAATTGTGAATTGTTGACTAGGCTAGTTTGACAATCAAAAGACTATATAAGAAAGTTTCAGCAATGTAAGTGTCCAATGCTAGAGTTCTGCCTTGGGGGACCAAAAATGGACCAGGTTATATCCTAATAATTTTAATTTTAAACTCGAAACATGCAATTTATTAGGACTCCAAGGACATGGTACCCCAAAAATAAAAACTGCAACATGGACTCGGGACAAATCAACCATAAATCTTTCCATTGTGTTGATGGCTCACTTTCTAAGATTTGGATCAATGTAATAGGTATAAAGGAGGAAGACAAGTTCTCAAAATAACCTTTTTCTAACAAGAGAACCATCGAGTAACCAATTTTATCGAGATGAGAAACGAACATGAAACTCGGCCCAAATACTCTATCATGTGGATAATAACAATTAAAAATTTTGGTCATGAAAACACGTCCTCTATGAAAAATTAAATTGGCACAAAAAGAACAAAATGTTATTTGCGTACGCATTACACTCCAAAGTTGATCAATTTAAATCAAATTTAGACGAACGTGATTCTCGATATACGAATTCTTGATTACGTGAACTTTGAATTGTTTAATAATCGAATTTGACAGTCAACTATTTATCAAGAGAAACATCAAAAAAATCCAGAATGCTCGTGTTCTTCCCCAGAAATGTACCATGTTATCTCTGAATCGAAAGAATTTGAAACTCGGATCATGCAATCTATATGTTGTGATACGATAGTTTTAGATATGGTAGGCGAAAGAGCAGTGTAGAAAAAACATAGGCGTAACATACCAAACAAACATTCTATATCACGTGATTAAAGCACGGTTGGAATTTTAAAGGAAAAATATTATCTGAAAAAACACAGGACCAAGAATATTAGTATAATCTTGTTTCACATAGGGCACCCTAAAATTATTCAATTTTAGCGAATTGTGTGAAGAACATTATAGTTCACCTCAAAGGTCACTAAAAATGAACTTATGCACGATATATTACAACCTAACTTCCCATGGGCACCCTAAAAAGTATCCATTTTCATCGACATTTCCTTCACATAAATAAAAACACTTTCCAAAGAAGAGTGCAATTACATCATTATGCAAACATATACTTATATTTTACTCATGGAAGCACGAATTCGACCATTTATTCAAGCACCGGGAACAATAAAAACTCAACCACAACATTAGATATCGAGTGATAACTCACAATCCGAGTTGGGTCAATGGATTGCCTGTAAAGAATGAAGAATAAAATTCGTAAAATTCATTGTTTCAACAAGAACAACGTCAAATAGAAAATTCTATCAAGTAGAGGTAGGAACATGAAACTCAACCCAAATATCAGCTAACTTTCAAAAATTTGTGTGAAAGAAATTGGCACAAATTTCCCAAAATGGGATTCTTTTACACATAAAAACCAAAAATTGATCTTTATAGAATTAACTCAGAGGAACAAGAAACTCGGGAATATAATTATTAAATCACGGGAATTGTGAATTGTTGACTAGGCTAGTTTGACAATCAAAAGACTATATAAGAAAGTTTCAGCAATGTAAGTGTCCAATGCTAGAGTTCTGCCTTCGGGGACCAAAAATGGACCAGGTTATCTCCTAATAATTTTAATTTTAAACTCGAAACATGCAATTTATTAGGACTCCGAGGACATGGTACCCCAAAAATAAAAACTGCAACATGGACTCGGGACAAATCAACCATAAATCTTTCCATTGTGTTGATGGCTCACTTTCTAAGATTTGGATCAATGTAATAGGTATAATGGAGGAAGACAAGTTCTCAAAATAACCTTTTTCTAACAAGAGAACCATCGAGTAACCAATTTTATCGAGATGAGAAACGAACATGAAACTCGGCCCAAATACTCTATCATGTGGATAATAACAATTAAAAATTTTGGTCATGAAAACACGTCCTCTATGAAAAATTAAATTGGCACAAAAAGAACAAAATGTTATTTGCGTACGCATTACACTCCAAAGTTGATCAATTTAAATCAAATTTAGAAGAACGTGAATCTCGATATACGAATTCTTGACTACGTGAACTTTGAATTGTTTAATAATCGAATTTGACAGTCAACTATTCATCAAGAGAAACATCAAAAAAATCCAGAATGCTCGTGTTCTTCCCCAGAAATGTACCATGTTATCTCTGAATCGAAAGAATTTGAAACTCGGATCATGCAATCTATATGTTGTGATACGATAGTTTTAGATATGGTAGGCGAAAGAGCAGTGTAGAAAAAACATAGGCGTAACATACCAAACAAACATTCTATATCACGTGATTAAAGCACGGTTGGAATTTTAAAGGAAAAATATTATCTGAAAAAACACAGGACCAAGAATATTAGTATAATCTTGTTTCACATAGGGCACCCTAAAATTATTCAATTTTAGCGAATTGTGTGAAGAACATTATAGTTCACCTCAAAGGTAACTAAAAATGAACTTATGCACGATATATTACACCCTAACTTCCCATGGGCACCCTAAAAAGTATCCATTTTCATCGACATTTCCTTCACATAAATAAAAACACTTTCCTAAGAAGAGTGCAATTACATCATTATGCAAACATTTACTCATGGAAGCACGAATTCGACCATTTATTCAAGCACCGGGAACAATAAAAACTAAACCACAACATTAGATATCGAGTGATAACTCACAATCCGAGTTGGGTCAATGGATTGCCTGTAAAGAATGAAGAATAAAATTCGTAAAATTCATTGTTTCAACAAGAACAACGTCAAATAGAAAATTCTATCAAGTAGAGGTAGGAACATGAAACTCAACCCCAATATCAGCTGACTTTCAAAAATTTGTGTGAAAGAAATTGGCACAAATTTCCCAAAATGGAATTCTTTTACACATAACAACCAAAAATTGATCTTTATAAAATTAACTCAGAGGAACAAGAAACTCGGGAATATAATTATTAAATCACGGGAATTGTGAATTGTTGACTAGGCTAGTTTGACAATCAAAAGACTATATAAGAAAGTTTCAGCAATGTAAGTGTCCAATGCTAGAGTTCTGCCTTGGGGGACCAAAAATGGACCAGGTTATCTCCTAATAATTTTAATTTTAAACTCGAAACATGCAATTTATTAGGACTCCAAGGACATGGTACCCCAAAAATAAAAACTGCAACATGGACTCGGTACAAATCAACCATAAATTTTTCCATTGTGATGATGGCTCACTTTCTAAGATTTGGATCAATGTAATAGGTGTAAAGGAGGAAGACAAGTTCTAAAAATAACCTTTTTCTAACAAGAGAACCATCGAGTAACCAATTTTATCGAGATGAGAAACGAACATGAAACTCGGCCCAAATACTCTATCATGTGGATAATAACAATTAAAAATTTTGGTCATGAAAACACGTCCTCTATGAAAAATTAAATTGGCACAAAAAGAACAAAATGTTATTTGCGTACGCATTACACTCCAAAGTTGATCAATTTAAATCAAATTTAGACGAACGTGAATCTCGATATACGAATTCTTGATTACGTGAACTTTGAATTGTTTAATAATCGAATTTTACAATCAACTATTCATCAAGAGAAAACATCAAAAAAATCCAGAATGCTCGTGTTCTTCCCCTGAAATGTACCATGTTATCTCTGAATCGAAAGAATTTGAAACTCGGATCATGCAATCTATATGTTGTGATACATTAGTTTTAGATATGGTAGGCGAAAGAGCAGTGTAGAAAAAATATAGGCGTAACATACCAATAAAACATTCTATATCACGTGATTAAAGCACGGTTGGAATTTTAAAGGAAAAAGATTATCTGAAAAAACACAGGACCAAGAATATTAGTATAATCTTGTTTCACATAGGGCACCCTAAAATTATTCAATTTTAGCGAATTGTGTGAAGAACATTATAGTTCACCTCAAAGGTCACTAAAAATGAACTTATGCACGATATATTACACCCTAACTTCCCATGGGCACCCTAAAAAGTATCCATTTTCATCGACATTTCCTTCACATAAATAAAAACACTTTCCAAAGAAGAGTGCAATTACATCATTATGCAAACATATATTCATATTTTACTCATGGAAGCACGAATTCGACCATTTATTCAAGCACCGGGAACAATAAAAACTCAACCACAACATTAGATATCGAGTGATAACTCACAATCCGAGTTTGCCTGTAAAGAATGAAGAATAAAATTCGTAAAATTCATTGTTTCAACAAGAACAACGTCAAATAGAAAATTCTATCAAGTAGAGGTAGGAACATGAAACTCGAACCAAATATCAGCTAACTTTCAAGAATTTGTGTGAAAGAAATTGGCACAAATTTTCCAAAATTGGATTCTTTTACACATAACAACCAAAAATTGATCTTTATAGAATTAACTCAGAGGAACAAGAAACTCGGGAATATAATTATTAAATCACGGGAATTGTGAATTGTTGACTAGGAAAGTTTGACAATCAAAAGACTATATAAGAAAGTTTCAGCAATGTAAGTGTCCAATGCTAGAGTTCTGCCTTGGGGGACCAAAAATGGACCAGGTTATCTCCTAATAATTTTAATTTTAAACTCGAAACATGCAATTTATTAGGACTCCAAGGACATGGTACCCCAAAAATAAAAACTGCAACATGGACTCGGGACAAATCAACCATAAATCTTTCCATTGTGTTGATGGCTCACTTTCTAAGATTTGGATCAATGTAATAGGTATAATGGAGGAAGACAAGTTCTCAAAATAACCTTTTTCTAACAAGAGAACCATTGAGTAACCAATTTTATCGAGATGAGAAACGAACATGAAACTCGGCCCAAATACTCTATCATGTGGATAATAACAATTAAAAATTTTGGTCATGAAAACACGTCCTCTATGAAAAATTAAATTGGCACAAAAAGAACAAAATGTTATTTGCGTACGCATTACACTCCAAAGTTGATCAATTTAAATCAAATTTAGAAGAACGTGAATCTCGATATACGAATTCTTGACTACGTGAACTTTTAATTGTTTAATAATCGAATTTGACAGTCAACTATTCATCAAGAGAAACATCAAAAAAATCCAGAATGCTCGTGTTCTTCCCCTGAAATGTACCATGTTATCTCTGAATCGAAAGAATTTGAAACTCGGATCATGCAATCTATATGTTGTGATACGATAGTTTTAGATATGGTAGGCGAAAGAGCAGTGTAGAAAAAACATAGGCGTAACATACCAAACAAACATTCTATATCACGTGATTAAAGCACGGTTGGAATTTTAAAGGAAAAAGATTATCTGAAAAAACACAGAACCAAGAATATTAGTATAATCTTGTTTCACATAGGGCACCCTAAAATTATTCAATTTTAGCGAATTGTGTGAAGAACATTATAGTTCACCTCAAAGGTCACTAAAAATGAACTTATGCACGATATATTACACCCTAACTTCCCATGGGCACCCTAAAAAGTATCCATTTTCATCGACATTTCCTTCACATAAATAAAAACACTTTCCTAAGAAGAGTGCAATTACATCATTATGCAAACATTTACTCATGGAAGCACGAATTCGACCATTTATTCAAGCACCGGGAACAATAAAAACTAAACCACAACATTAGATATCGAGTGATAACTCACAATCCGAGTTGGGTCAATGGATTGCCTGTAAAGAATGAAGAATAAAATTCGTAAAATTCATTGTTTCAACAAGAACAACGTCAAATAGAAAATTCTATCAAGTAGAGGTAGGAACATGAAACTCAACCCAAATATCAGCTGACTTTCAAAAATTTATGTGAAAGAAATTGGCACAAATTTCCCAAAATGGAATTCTTTTACACATAACAACCAAAAATTGATCTTTATAGAATTAACTCAGAGGAACAAGAAACTCGGGAATATAATTATTAAATCACGCGAATTGTGAATTGTTGACTAGGCTAGTTTGACAATCAAAAGACTATATAAGAAAGTTTCAGCAATGTAAGTGTCCAATGCTAGAGTTCTGCCTTGGGGGACCAAAAATGGACCAGGTTATCTCCTAATAATTTTAATTTTAAACTCGAAACATGCAATTTATTAGGACTCCAAGGACATGGTACCCCAAAAATAAAAACTGCAACATGGAATCGGTACAAATCAACCATAAATTTTTCCATTGTGTTGATGGCTCACTTTCTAAGATTTGGATCAATGTAATAGGTATAATGGAGGAAGACAAGTTCTCAAAATAACCTTTTTCTAACAAGAGAACCATCGAGTAACCAATTTTATCGAGATGAGAAACGAACATGAAACTCGGCCCAAATACTCTATCATGTGGATAATAACAATTAAAAATTTTGGTCATGAAAACACGTCCTCTATGAAAAATTAAATTGGCACAAAAAGAACAAAATGTTATTTGCGTACGCATTACACTCCAAAGTTGATCAATTTAAATCAAATTTAGAAGAACGTGAATCTCGATATACGAATTCTTGACTACGTGAACTTTGAATTGTTTAATAATCGAATTTGACAGTCAACTATTCATCAAGAGAAACATCAAAAAAATCCAGAATGCTCGTGTTCTTCCCCAGAAATGTACCATGTTATCTCTGAATCGAAAGAATTTGAAACTCGGATCATGCAATCTATATGTTGTGATACGATAGTTTTAGATATGGTAGGCGAAAGAGCAGTGTAGAAAAAACATAGGCGTAACATACCAAACAAACATTCTATATCACGTGATTAAAGCACGGTTGGAATTTTAAAGGAAAAATATTATCTGAAAAAACACAGGACCAAGAATATTAGTATAATCTTGTTTCACATAGGGCACCCTAAAATTATTCAATTTTAGCGAATTGTGTGAAGAACATTATAGTTCACCTCAAAGGTAACTAAAAATGAACTTATGCACGATATATTACACCCTAACTTCCCATGGGCACCCTAAAAAGTATCCATTTTCATCGACATTTCCTTCACATAAATAAAAACACTTTCCTAAGAAGAGTGCAATTACATCATTATGCAAACATTTACTCATGGAAGCACGAATTCGACCATTTATTCAAGCACCGGGAACAATAAAAACTAAACCACAACATTAGATATCGAGTGATAACTCACAATCCGAGTTGGGTCAATGGATTGCCTGTAAAGAATGAAGAATAAAATTCGTAAAATTCATTGTTTCAACAAGAACAACGTCAAATAGAAAATTCTATCAAGTAGAGGTAGGAACATGAAACTCAACCCAAATATCAGCTGACTTTCAAAAATTTGTGTGAAAGAAATTGGCACAAATTTCCCAAAATGGAATTCTTTTACACATAACAACCAAAAATTGATCTTTATAAAATTAACTCAGAGGAACAAGAAACTCGGGAATATAATTATTAAATCACGGGAATTGTGAATTGTTGACTAGGCTAGTTTGACAATCAAAAGACTATATAAGAAAGTTTCAGCAATGTAAGTGTCCAATGCTAGAGTTCTGCCTTGGGGGACCAAAAATGGACCAGGTTATCTCCTAATAATTTTAATTTTAAACTCGAAACATGCAATTTATTAGGACTCCAAGGACATGGTACCCCAAAAATAAAAACTGCAACATGGACTCGGTACAAATCAACCATAAATTTTTCCATTGTGTTGATGGCTCACTTTCTAAGATTTGGATCAATGTAATAGGTGTAAAGGAGGAAGACAAGTTCTCAAAATAACCTTTTTCTAACAAGAGAACCATCGAGTAACCAATTTTATCGAGATGAGAAACGAACATGAAACTCGGCCCAAATACTCTATCATGTGGATAATAACAATTAAAAATTTTGGTCATGAAAACACGTCCTCTATGAAAAATTAAATTGGCACAAAAAGAACAAAATGTTATTTGCGTACGCATTACACTCCAAAGTTGATCAATTTAAATCAAATTTAGACGAACGTGAATCTCGATATACGAATTCTTGATTACGTGAACTTTGAATTGTTTAATAATCGAATTTTACAATCAACTATTCATCAAGAGAAAACATCAAAAAAATCCAGAATGCTCGTGTTCTTCCCCTGAAATGTACCATGTTAATTCTCTGAATCGAAAGAATTTGAAACTCGGATCATGCAATCTATATGTTGTGATACATTAGTTTTAGATATGGTAGGCGAAAGAGCAGTGTAGAAAAAATATAGGCGTAACATACCAATAAAACATTCTATATCACGTGATTAAAGCACGGTTGGAATTTTAAAGGAAAAAGATTATCTGAAAAAACACAGGACCAAGAATATTAGTATAATCTTGTTTCACATAGGGCACCCTAAAATTATTCAATTTTAGCGAATTGTGTGAAGAACATTATAGTTCACCTCAAAGGTCACTAAAAATGAACTTATGCACGATATATTACACCCTAACTTCCCATGGGCACCCTAAAAAGTATCCATTTTCATCGACATTTCCTTCACATAAATAAAAACACTTTCCAAAGAAGAGTGCAATTACATCATTATGCAAACATATATTCATATTTTACTCATGGAAGCACGAATTCGACCATTTATTCAAGCACCGGGAACAATAAAAACTCAACCACAACATTAGATATCGAGTGATAACTCACAATCCGAGTTTGCCTGTAAAGAATGAAGAATAAAATTCGTAAAATTCATTGTTTCAACAAGAACAACGTCAAATAGAAAATTCTATCAAGTGGAGGTAGGAACATGAAACTCGAACCAAATATCAGCTAACTTTCAAGAATTTGTGTGAAAGAAATTGGCACAAATTTTCCAAAATTGGATTCTTTTACACATAACAACCAAAAATTGATCTTTATAGAATTAACTCAGAGGAACAAGAAACTCGGGAATATAATTATTAAATCACGGGAATTGTGAATTGTTGACTAGGCTTGTTTGACAATCAAAAGACTATATAAGAAAGTTTCAGCAATGTAAGTGTCCAATGCTAGAGTTCTGCCTTGGGGGACCAAAAATGGACCAGGTTATCTCCTAATAATTTTAATTTTAAACTCGAAACATGCAATTTATTAGGACTCCAAGGACATGGTACCCCAAAAATAAAAACTGCAACATGGACTCGGGACAAATCAACCATAAATCTTTCCATTGTGTTGATGGCTCACTTTCTAAGATTTGGATCAATGTAATAGGTATAATGGAGGAAGACAAGTTCTCAAAATAACCTTTTTCTAACAAGAGAACCATTGAGTAACCAATTTTATCGAGATGAGAAACGAACATGAAACTCGGCCCAAATACTCTATCATGTGGATAATAACAATTAAAAATTTTGGTCATGAAAACACGTCCTCTATGAAAAATTAAATTGGCACAAAAAGAACAAAATGTTATTTGCGTACGCATTACACTCCAAAGTTGATCAATTTAAATCAAATTTAGAAGAACGTGAATCTCGATATACGAATTCTTGACTACGTGAACTTTTAATTGTTTAATAATCGAATTTGACAGTCAACTATTCATCAAGAGAAACATCAAAAAAATCCAGAATGCTCGTGTTCTTCCCCTGAAATGTACCATGTTATCTCTGAATCGAAAGAATTTGAAACTCGGATCATGCAATCTATATGTTGTGATACGATAGTTTTAGATATGGTAGGCGAAAGAGCAGTGTAGAAAAAACATAGGCGTAACATACCAAACAAACATTCTATATCACGTGATTACAGCACGGTTGGAATTTTAAAGGAAAAAGATTATCTGAAAAAACACAAAACCAAGAATATTAGTATAATCTTGTTTCACATAGGGCACCCTAAAATTATTCAATTTTAGCGAATTGTGTGAAGAACATTATAGTTCACCTCAAAGGTCACTAAAAATGAACTTATGCACGATATATTACACCCTAACTTCCCATGGGCACCCTAAAAAGTATCCATTTTCATCGACATTTCCTTCACATAAATAAAAACACTTTCCTAAGAAGAGTGCAATTACATCATTATGCAAACATTTACTCATGGAAGCACGAATTCGACCATTTATTCAAGCACCGGGAACAATAAAAACTAAACCACAACATTAGATATCGAGTGATAACTCACAATCCGAGTTGGGTCAATGGATTGCCTGTAAAGAATGAAGAATAAAATTCGTAAAATTCATTGTTTCAACAAGAACAACGTCAAATAGAAAATTCTATCAAGTAGAGGTAGGAACATGAAACTCAACCCAAATATCAGCTGACTTTCAAAAATTTATGTGAAAGAAATTGGCACAAATTTCCCAAAATGGAATTCTTTTACACATAACAACCAAAAATTGATCTTTATAGAATTAACTCAGAGGAACAAGAAACTCGGGAATATAATTATTAAATCACGCGAATTGTGAATTGTTGACTAGGCTAGTTTGACAATCAAAAGACTATATAAGAAAGTTTCAGCAATGTAAGTGTCCAATGCTAGAGTTCTGCCTTGGGGGACCAAAAATGGACCAGGTTATCTCCTAATAATTTTAATTTTAAACTCGAAACATGCAATTTATTAGGACTCCAAGGACATGGTACCCCAAAAATAAAAACTGCAACATGGACTCGGTACAAATCAACCATAAATTTTTCCATTGTGTTGATGGCTCACTTTCTAAGATTTGGATCAATGTAATAGGTATAAACGAGGAAGAATCGAGTAACCAATTTTATCGAGATGAGAAACGAACATGAAACTCGGCCCAAATACTCTATCATGTGGATAATAACAATTAAAAATTTTGGTCATGAAAACACGTCCTCTATGAAAAATTAAATTGGCACAAAAAGAACAAAATGTTATTTGCGTACGCATTACACTCCAAAGTTGATCAATTTAAATCAAATTTAGACGAACGTGAATCTCGATATACGAATTCTTGATTACGTGAACTTTGAATTGTTTAATAATCGAATTTGACAGTCAACTATTCATCAAGAGAAACATCAAAAAAATCCAGAATGCTCGTGTTCTTCCCCTGAAATGTACCATGTTATCTCTGAATCGAAAGAATTTGAAACTCGGATCATGCAATCTATATGTTGTGATACGATAGTTTTAGATATGGTAGGCGAAAGAGCAGTGTAGAAAAAACATAGGCGTAACATACCAAACAAACATTCTATATCACGTGATTAAAGCACGGTTGGAATTTTAAAAGAAAAAGATTATCTGAAAAAACACAGAACCAAGAATATTAGTATAATCTTGTTTCACATAGGGCACCCTAAAATTATTCAATTTTAGCGAATTGTGTGAAGAACATTATAGTTCACCTCAAAGGTCACTAAAAATGAACTTATGCACGATATATTACACCCTAACTTCCCATGGGCACCCTAAAAAGTATCCATTTTCATCGACATTTCCTTCACATAAATAAAAACACTTTCCTAAGAAGAGTGCAATTACATCATTATGCAAACATTTACTCATGGAAGCACGAATTCGACCATTTATTCAAGCACCGGGAACAATAAAAACTAAACCACAACATTAGATATCGAGTGATAACTCACAATCCGAGTTGGGTCAATGGATTGCCTGTAAAGAATGAAGAATAAAATTCGTAAAATTCATTGTTTCAACAAGAACAACGTCAAATAGAAAATTCTATCAAGTAGAGGTAGGAACATGAAACTCAACCCAAATATCACCTAACTTTCAAAAATTTATGTGAAAGAAATTGGCACAAATTTCCCAAAATGGAATTCTTTTACACATAACAACCAAAAATTGATCTTTATAGAATTAACTCAGAGGAACAAGAAACTCGGGAATATAATTATTAAATCACGGGAATTGTGAATTGTTGACTAGGCTAGTTTGACAATCAAAAGACTATATAAGAAAGTTTCAGCAATGTAAGTGTCCAATGCTAGAGTTCTGCCTTGGGGGACCAAAAATGGACCAGGTTATCTCCTAATAATTTTAATTTTAAACTCGAAACATGCAATTTATTAGGACTCCAAGGACATGGTACCCCAAAAATAAAAACTGCAACATGGACTCGGTACAAATCAACCATAAATTTTTCCATTGTGTTGATGGCTCACTTTCTAAGATTTGGATCAATGTAATAGGTATAAACGAGGAAGAATCGAGTAACCAATTTTATCGAGATGAGAAACGAACATGAAACTCGGCCCAAATACTCTATCATGTGGATAATAACAATTAAAAATTTTGGTCATGAAAACACGTCCTCTATGAAAAATTAAATTGGCACAAAAAGAACAAAATGTTATTTGCGTACGCATTACACTCCAAAGTTGATCAATTTAAATCAAATTTAGACGAACGTGAATCTCGATATACGAATTCTTGATTACGTGAACTTTGAATTGTTTAATAATCGAATTTGACAGTCAACTATTCATCAAGAGAAACATCAAAAAAATCCAGAATGCTCGTGTTCTTCCCCTGAAATGTACCATGTTATCTCT
Source organism: Penstemon newberryi var. newberryi (assembly GCA_030819805.1). Lineage (NCBI taxonomy): Eukaryota > Viridiplantae > Streptophyta > Magnoliopsida > Lamiales > Plantaginaceae > Penstemon > Penstemon newberryi. The sequence continues at coordinate 19,920,428 of JAUALY010000005.1, read as the reverse complement.
GAATCGAAAGAATTTGAAACTCGGATCATGCAATCTATATGTTGTGATACGATAGTTTTAGATATGGTAGGCGAAAGAACATAGGCGTAACATACCAAACAAACATTCTATATCACGTGATAAAAGCACGGTTGGAATTTTAAAGGAAAAAGACTATCTGAAGAAACACAGGACAAAGAATATTAGTATAATCTTGTTTCACATAGGGCACCCTAAAATTATTCAATTTTAGCGAATTGTGTGAAGAACAATATAGTTCACCTCAAAGGTCACTAAAAATGAACTTATGCACGATATATTACACCCTAACTTCCCATGTGCACCCTAAAAAGTATCCATTTTCATCGACATTTCCTTCACATAAATAAAAACACTTTCCTAAGAAGAGTGCAATTACATCATTATGCAAACATTTACTCATGGAAGCACGAATTCGACCATTTATTCAAGCACCGGGAACAATAAAAACTCAACCACAACATTAGATATCGAGTGATAACTCACAATCCGAGTTGGGTCAATGGATTGCCTGTAAAGAATGAAGAATAAAATTCGTAAAATTCATTGTTTCAACAAGAACAACGTCAAATAGAAAATTCTATCAAGTAGAGGTAGGAACATGAAACTCAACCCAAATATCAGCTAACTTTCAAAAATTTGTGTGAAAGAAATTAGCACAAATTTCCCAAAATGGGATTCTTTTACACATAACAACCAAAAATTGATCTTTATAGAATTAACTCAGAGGAACAAGAAACTCGGGAATATAATTATTAAATCACGGGAATTGTGAATTGTTGACTAGGCTAGTTTGACAATCAAAAGACTATATAAGAAAGTTTCAGCAATGTAAGTGTCCAATGCTAGAGTTCTGCCTTGGGGGACCAAAAATGGACCAGGTTATCTCCTAATAATTTTAATTTTAAACTCGAAACATGCAATTTATTAGGACTCCAAGGACATGGTACCCCAAAAATAAAAACTGCAACATGAACTCGGGACAAATCAACCATAAATTTTTCCATTGTGTTGATGGCTCACTTTCTAAGATTTGGATCAATGTAATAGGTATAAAGGAGGAAGACAAGTTCTCAAAATAACCTTTTTCTAACAAGAGAACCATCGAGTAACCAATTTTATCGAGATGAGAAACGAACATGAAACTCGACCCAAATACTCTATCATGTGGATAATAACAATTAAAAATTTTGGTCATGAAAACACGTCCTCTATGAAAAATTAAATTCGCACAAAAAGAACAAAATGTTATTTGCGTACGCATTACACTCAAAAGTTGATCAATTTAAATCAAATTTAGACGAACGTGAATCTCGATATACGAATTCTTGATTACGTGAACTTTGAATTGTTTAATAATCGAATTTGACAGTCAACTATTCGTCAAGAGAAACATCAAAAAAATCCAGAATGCTCGTGTTCTTCCCCTGAAATGTACCATGTTATCTCTGAATCGAAAGAATTTGAAACTCGGATCATGCAATCTATATGTTGTGATACGATAGTTTTAGATATGGTAGGCGAAAGAGCAGTGTAGAAAAAACATAGGCGTAACATACCAAACAAACATTCTATATCACGTGATTAAAGCACGGTTGGAATTTTAAAGGAAAAAGACTATCTGAAGAAAGACAGGACCAAGAATATTAGTATAATCTTGTTTCACATAGGGCACCCTAAAATTATTCAATTTTAGCGAATTGTGTGAAGAACATTATAGTTCACCTCAAAGGTAACTAAAAATGAACTTATGCACGATATATTACACCCTAACTTCCCATGGGCACCCTAAAAAGTATCCATTTTCATCGACATTTCCTTCACATAAATAAAAACACTTTCCTAAGAAGAGTGCAATTACATCATTATGCAAACATTTACTCATGGAAGCACGAATTCGACCATTTATTCAAGCACCGGGAACAATAAAAACTAAACCACAACATTAGATATCGAGTGATAACTCACAATCCGAGTTGGGTCAATGGATTGCCTGTAAAGAATGAAGAATAAAATTCGTAAAATTCATTGTTTCAACAAGAACTACGTCAAATAGAAAATTCTATCAAGTAGAGGTAGGAACATGAAACTCAACCCAAATATCAGCTGACTTTCAAAAATTTGTGTGAAAGAAATTGGCACAAATTTCCCAAAATGGAATTCTTTTACACATAACAACCAAAAATTGATCTTTATAAAATTAACTCAGAGGAACAAGAAACTCGGGAATATAATTATTAAATCACGGGAATTGTGAATTGTTGACTAGGCTAGTTTGACAATCAAAAGACTATATAAGAAAGTTTCAGCAATGTAAGTGTCCAATGCTAGAGTTCTGCCTTGGGGGACCAAAAATGGACCAGGTTATCTCCTAATAATTTTAATTTTAAACTCGAAACATGCAATTTATTAGGACTCCAAGGACATGGTACCCCAAAAATAAAAACTGCAACATGGACTCGGTACAAATCAACCATAAATTTTTCCATTGTGTTGATGGCTCACTTTCTAAGATTTGGATCAATGTAATAGGTGTAAAGGAGGAAGACAAGTTCTCAAAATAACCTTTTTCTAACAAGAGAACCATCGAGTAACCAATTTTATCGAGATGAGAAACGAACATGAAACTCGGCCCAAATACTCTATCATGTGGATAATAACAATTAAAAATTTTGGTCATGAAAACACGTCCTCTATGAAAAATTAAATTGGCACAAAAAGAACAAAATGTTATTTGCGTACGCATTACACTCCAAAGTTGATCAATTTAAATCAAATTTAGACGAACGTGAATCTCGATATACGAATTCTTGATTACGTGAACTTTGAATTGTTTAATAATCGAATTTTACAATCAACTATTCATCAAGAGAAAACATCAAAAAAATCCAGAATGCTCGTGTTCTTCCCCTGAAATGTACCATGTTATCTCTGAATCGAAAGAATTTGAAACTCGGATCATGCAATCTATATGTTGTGATACATTAGTTTTAGATATGGTAGGCGAAAGAGCAGTGTAGAAAAAATATAGGCGTAACATACCAATAATACATTCTATATCACGTGATTAAAGCACGGTTGGAATTTTAAAGGAAAAAGATTATCTGAAAAAACACAGGACCAAGAATATTAGTATAATCTTGTTTCACATAGGGCACCCTAAAATTATTCAATTTTAGCGAATTGTGTGAAGAACATTGTAGTTCACCTCAAAGGTCACTAAAAATGAACTTATGCACGATATATTACACCCTAACTTCCCATGGGCACCCTAAAAAGTATCCATTTTCATCGACATTTCCTTCACATAAATAAAAACACTTTCCAAAGAAGAGTGCAATTACATCATTATGCAAACATATATTCATATTTTACTCATGGAAGCACGAATTCGACCATTTATTCAAGCACCGGGAACAATAAAAACTCAACCACAACATTAGATATCGAGTGATAACTCACAATCCGAGTTTGCCTGTAAAGAATGAGGAATAAAATTCGTAAAATTCATTGTTTCAACAAGAACAACGTCAAATAGAAAATTCTATCAAGTAGAGGTAGGAACATGAAACTCGAACCAAATATCAGCTAACTTTCAAGAATTTGTGTGAAAGAAATTGGCACAAATTTTCCAAAATTGGATTCTTTTACACATAACAACCAAAAATTGATCTTTATAGAATTAACTCAGAGGAACAAGAAACTCGGGAATATAATTATTAAATCACGGGAATTGTGAATTGTTGACTAGGCTAGTTTGACAATCAAAAGACTATATAAGAAAGTTTCAGCAATGTAAGTGTCCAATGCTAGAGTTCTGCCTTGGGGGACCAAAAATGGACCAGGTTATCTCCTAATAATTTTAATTTTAAACTCGAAACATGCAATTTATTAGGACTCCAAGGACATGGTACCCCAAAAATAAAAACTGCAACATGGACTCGGGACAAATCAACCATAAATCTTTCCATTGTGTTGATGGCTCACTTTCTAAGATTTGGATCAATGTAATAGGTATAATGGAGGAAGACAAGTTCTCAAAATAACCTTTTTCTAACAAGAGAACCATTGAGTAACCAATTTTATCGAGATGAGAAACGAACATGAAACTCGCCCCAAATACTCTATCATGTGGATAATAACAATTAAAAATTTTGGTCATGAAAACACGTCCTCTATGAAAAATTAAATTGGCACAAAAAGAACAAAATGTTATTTGCGTACGCATTACACTCCAAAGTTGATCAATTTAAATCAAATTTAGAAGAACGTGAATCTCGATATACGAATTCTTGACTACGTGAACTTTTAATTGTTTAATAATCGAATTTGACAGTCAACTATTCATCAAGAGAAACATCAAAAAAATCCAGAATGCTCGTGTTCTTCCCCTGAAATGTACCATGTTATCTCTGAATCGAAAGAATTTGAAACTCGGATCATGCAATCTATATGTTGTGATACGATAGTTTTAGATATGGTAGGCGAAAGAGCAGTGTAGAAAAAACATAGGCGTAACATACCAAACAAACATTCTATATCACGTGATTAAAGCACGGTTGGAATTTTAAAGGAAAAAGATTATCTGAAAAAACACAGAACCAAGAATATTAGTATAATCTTGTTTCACATAGGGCACCCTAAAATTATTCAATTTTAGCGAATTGTGTGAAGAACATTATAGTTCACCTCAAAGGTCACTAAAAATGAACTTATGCACGATATATTACACCCTAACTTCCCATGGGCACCCTAAAAAGTATCCATTTTCATCGACATTTCCTTCACATAAATAAAAACACTTTCCTAAGAAGAGTGCAATTACATCATTATGCAAACATTTACTCATGGAAGCACGAATTCGACCATTTATTCAAGCACCGGGAACAATAAAAACTAAACCACAACATTAGATATCGAGTGATAACTCACAATCCGAGTTGGGTCAATGGATTGCCTGTAAAGAATGAAGAATAAAATTCGTAAAATTCATTGTTTCAACAAGAACAACGTCAAATAGAAAATTCTATCAAGTAGAGGTAGGAACATGAAACTCAACCCAAATATCAGCTGACTTTCAAAAATTTATGTGAAAGAAATTGGCACAAATTTCCCAAAATGGAATTCTTTTACACATAACAACCAAAAATTGATCTTTATAGAATTAACTCAGAGGAACAAGAAACTCGGGAATATAATTATTAAATCACGCGAATTGTGAATTGTTGACTAGGCTAGTTTGACAATCAAAAGACTATATAAGAAAGTTTCAGCAATGTAAGTGTCCAATGCTAGAGTTCTGCCTTGGGGGACCAAAAATGGACCAGGTTATCTCCTAATAATTTTAATTTTAAACTCGAAACATGCAATTTATTAGGACTCCAAGGACATGGTACCCCAAAAATAAAAACTGCAACATGGACTCGGTACAAATCAACCATAAATTTTTCCATTGTGTTGATGGCTCACTTTCTAAGATTTGGATCAATGTAATAGGTATAAACGAGGAAGACAAGTTCTCAAAATAACCTTTTTCTAACAAGAGAACCATCGAGTAACCAATTTTATCGAGATGAGAAACGAACATGAAACTCGGCCCAAATACTCTATCATGTGGATAATAACAATTAAAAATTTTGGTCATGAAAACACGTCCTCTATGAAAAATTAAATTGGCACAAAAAGAACAAAATGTTATTTGCGTACGCATTACACTCCAAAGTTGATCAATTTAAATCAAATTTAGACGAACTTGAATCTCGATATACGAATTCTTGATTACGTGAACTTTGAATTGTTTAATAATCGAATTTGACAGTCAACTATTCATCAAGAGAAACATCAAAAAAATCCAGAATGCTCGTGTTCTTCCCCTGAAATGTACCATGTTATCTCTGAATCGAAAGAATTTGAAACTCGGATCATGCAATCTATATGTTGTGATACGATAGTTTTAGATATGGTAGGCGAAAGAACATAGGCGTAACATACCAAACAAACATTCTATATCACGTGATTAAAGCACAGTTGGAATTTTAAAGGAAAAAGACTATCTGAAGAAACACAGGACAAAGAATATTAGTATAATCTTGTTTCACATAGGGCACCCTAAAATTATTCAATTTTAGCGAATTGTGTGAAGAACATTATAGTTCACCTCAAAGGTCACTAAAAATGAACTTATGCACGATATATTACACCCTAACTTCCCATGTGCACCCTAAAAAGTATCCATTTTCATCGACATTTCCTTCACATAAATAAAAACACTTTCCTAAGAAGAGTGCAATTACATCATTATGCAAACATTTACTCATGGAAGCACGAATTCGACCATTTATTCAAGCACCGGGAACAATAAAAACTCAACCACAACATTAGATATCGAGTGATAACTCACAATCCGAGTTGGGTCAATGGATTGCCTGTAAAGAATGAAGAATAAAATTCGTAAAATTCATTGTTTCAACAAGAACAACGTCAAATAGAAAATTCTATCAAGTAGAGGTAGGAACATGAAACTCAACCCAAATATCAGCTAACTTTCAAAAATTTGTGTGAAAGAAATTAGCACAAATTTCCCAAAATGGGATTCTTTTACACATAACAACCAAAAATTGATCTTTATAGAATTAACTCAGAGGAACAAGAAACTCGGGAATATAATTATTAAATCACGGGAATTGTGAATTGTTGACTAGGCTAGTTTGACAATCAAAAGACTATATAAGAAAGTTTCAGCAATGTAAGTGTCCAATGCTAGAGTTCTGCCTTGGGGGACCAAAAATGGACCAGGTTATCTCCTAATAATTTTAATTTTAAACTCGAAACATGCAATTTATTAGGACTCCAAGGACATGGTACCCCAAAAATAAAAACTGCAACATGGACTCGGGACAAATCAACCATAAATCTTTCCATTGTGTTGATGGCTCACTTTCTAAGATTTGGATCAATGTAATAGGTATAATGGAGGAAGACAAGTTCTCAAAATAACCTTTTTCTAACAAGAGAACCATTGAGTAACCAATTTTATCGAGATGAGAAACGAACATGAAACTCGGCCCAAATACTCTATCATGTGGATAATAACAATTAAAAATTTTGGTCATGAAAACACGTCCTCTATGAAAAATTAAATTGGCACAAAAAGAACAAAATGTTATTTGCGTACGCATTACACTCCAAAGTTGATCAATTTAAATCAAATTTAGACGAACGTGAATCTCGATATACGAATTCTTGATTACGTGAACTTTGAATTGTTTAATAATCGAATTTGACAGTCAACTATTCATCAAGAGAAACATCAAAAAAATCCAGAATGCTCGTGTTCTTCCCCTGAAATGTACCATGTTATCTCTGAATCGAAAGAATTTGAAACTCGGATCATGCAATCTATATGTTGTGATACGATAGTTTTAGATATGGTAGGCGAAAGAGCAGTGTAGAAAAAACATAGGCGTAACATACCAAACAAACATTCTATATCACGTGATTAAAGCACGGTTGGAATTTTAAAAGAAAAAGATTATCTGAAAAAACACAGAACCAAGAATATTAGTATAATCTTGTTTCACATAGGGCACCCTAAAATTATTCAATTTTAGCGAATTGTGTGAAGAACATTATAGTTCACCTCAAAGGTCACTAAAAATGAACTTATGCACGATATATTACACCCTAACTTCCCATGGGCACCCTAAAAAGTATCCATTTTCATCGACATTTCCTTCACATAAATAAAAACACTTTCCTAAGAAGAGTGCAATTACATCATTATGCAAACATTTACTCATGGAAGCACGAATTCGACCATTTATTCAAGCACCGGGAACAATAAAAACTAAACCACAACATTAGATATCGAGTGATAACTCACAATCCGAGTTGGGTCAATGGATTGCCTGTAAAGAATGAAGAATAAAATTCGTAAAATTCATTGTTTCAACAAGAACAACGTCAAATAGAAAATTCTATCAAGTAGAGGTAGGAACATGAAACTCAACCCAAATATCAGCTAACTTTCAAAAATTTATGTGAAAGAAATTGGCACAAATTTCCCAAAATGGAATTCTTTTACACATAACAACCAAAAATTGATCTTTATAGAATTAACTCAGAGGAACAAGAAACTCGGGAATATAATTATTAAATCACGGGAATTGTGAATTGTTGACTAGGCTAGTTTGACAATCAAAAGACTATATAAGAAAGTTTCAGCAATGTAAGTGTCCAATGCTAGAGTTCTGCCTTGGGGGACCAAAAATGGACCAGGTTATCTCCTAATAATTTTAATTTTAAACTCGAAACATGCAATTTATTAGGACTCCAAGGACATGGTACCCCAAAAATAAAAACTGCAACATGGACTCGGTACAAATCAACCATAAATTTTTCCATTGTGTTGATGGCTCACTTTCTAAGATTTGGATCAATGTAATAGGTATAAACGAGGAAGAATCGAGTAACCAATTTTATCGAGATGAGAAACGAACATGAAACTCGGCCCAAATACTCTATCATGTGGATAATAACAATTAAAAATTTTGGTCATGAAAACACGTCCTCTATGAAAAATTAAATTGGCACAAAAAGAACAAAATGTTATTTGCGTACGCATTACACTCCAAAGTTGATCAATTTAAATCAAATTTAGACGAACGTGAATCTCGATATACGAATTCTTGATTACGTGAACTTTGAATTGTTTAATAATCGAATTTGACAGTCAACTATTCATCAAGAGAAACATCAAAAAAATCCAGAATGCTCGTGTTCTTCCCCTGAAATGTACCATGTTATCTCTGAATCGAAAGAATTTGAAACTCGGATCATGCAATCTATATGTTGTGATACGATAGTTTTAGATATGGTAGGCGAAAGAACATAGGCGTAACATACCAAACAAACATTCTATATCACGTGATTAAAGCACGGTTGGAATTTTAAAGGAAAAAGACTATCTGAAGAAACACAGGACAAAGAATATTAGTATAATCTTGTTTCACATAGGGCACCCTAAAATTATTCAATTTTAGCGAATTGTGTGAAGAACATTATAGTTCACCTCAAAGGTCACTAAAAATGAACTTATGCACGATATATTACACCCTAACTTCCCATGTGCACCCTAAAAAGTATCCATTTTCATCGACATTTCCTTCACATAAATAAAAACACTTTCCTAAGAAGAGTGCAATTACATCATTATGCAAACATTTACTCATGGAAGCACGAATTCGACCATTTATTCAAGCACCGGGAACAATAAAAACTCAACCACAACATTAGATATCGAGTGATAACTCACAATCCGAGTTGGGTCATTGGATTGCCTGTAAAGAATGAAGAATAAAATTCGTAAAATTCATTGTTTCAACAAGAACAACGTCAAATAGAAAATTCTATCAAGTAGAGGTAGGAACATGAAACTCAACCCAAATATCAGCTAACTTTCAAAAATTTGTGTGAAAGAAATTAGCACAAATTTCCCAAAATGGGATTCTTTTACACATAACAACCAAAAATTGATCTTTATAGAATTAACTCAGAGGAACAAGAAACTCGGGAATATAATTATTAAATCACGGGAATTGTGAATTGTTGACTAGGCTAGTTTGACAATCAAAAGACTATATAAGAAAGTTTCAGCAATGTAAGTGTCCAATGCTAGAGTTCTGCCTTGGGGGACCAAAAATGGACCAGGTTATCTCCTAATAATTTTAATTTTAAACTCGAAACATGCAATTTATTAGGACTCCAAGGACATGGTACCCCAAAAATAAAAACTGCAACATGAACTCGGGACAAATCAACCATAAATTTTTCCATTGTGTTGATGGCTCACTTTCTAAGATTTGGATCAATGTAATAGGTATAAAGGAGGAAGACAAGTTCTCAAAATAACCTTTTTCTAACAAGAGAACCATCGAGTAACCAATTTTATCGAGATGAGAAACGAACATGAAACTCGACCCAAATACTCTATCATGTGGATAATAACAATTAAAAATTTTGGTCATGAAAACACGTCCTCTATGAAAAATTAAATTCGCACAAAAAGAACAAAATGTTATTTGCGTACGCATTACACTCAAAAGTTGATCAATTTAAATCAAATTTAGACGAACGTGAATCTCGATATACGAATTCTTGATTACGTGAACTTTGAATTGTTTAATAATCGAATTTGACAGTCAACTATTCGTCAAGAGAAACATCAAAAAAATCCAGAATGCTCGTGTTCTTCCCCTGAAATGTACCATGTTATCTCTGAATCGAAAGAATTTGAAACTCGGATCATGCAATCTATATGTTGTGATACGATAGTTTTAGATATGGTAGGCGAAAGAGCAGTGTAGAAAAAACATAGGCGTAACATACCAAACAAACATTCTATATCACGTGATTAAAGCACGGTTGGAATTTTAAAGGAAAAAGACTATCTGAAGAAAGACAGGACCAAGAATATTAGTATAATCTTGTTTCACATAGGGCACCCTAAAATTATTCAATTTTAGCGAATTGTGTGAAGAACATTATAGTTCACCTCAAAGGTCACTAAAAATGAACTTATGCACGATATATTACACCCTAACTTCCCATGGGCACCCTAAAAAGTATCCATTTTCATCGACATTTCCTTCACATAAATAAAAACAATTTCCAAAGAAGAGCGCAATTACATCTTTAGGCAAACATATACTCATATTTAACTCATGGAAGCACAAATTCGACCATTTATCAAGCACCGGGAACAATAAAAACTCAACCACAACATTAGATATCGAGTGATAACTCACAATCCGAGTTGGGTCAATGGATTGCCTGTAAACAATGAAGAATAAAATTCGTAAAATTCATTGTTTCAACAAGAACAACGTCAAATAGAAAATTCTATCAAGTAGAGGTAGGAACATGAAACTCAACCCAAATATCAGCTAACTTTCAAAAATTTGTGTGAAAGAAATTGGCACAAATTTTCCAAAATGGGATTCTTTTACACATAACAACCAAAAATTGATCTTTATTGAATTAACTCAGAGGAACAAGAAACTCGGGAATATAATTATTAAATCACGGGAATTGTGAATTGTTGACTAGGCTAGTTTAACAATCAAAAGGCTATATAAGAAAGTTTCAGCAATGTAAGTGTCCAATGCTAGAGTTCTGCCTTGGGGGACCAAAAATGGACCAGGTGATCTCCTAATAATTTTAATTTTAAACTCGAAACATGCAATTTATTTGGACTCCAAGGACATGGTACCCCAAAAATAAAAACTGCAACATGGAATCGGAACAAATCAACCATAAATTTTTCCATTGTGTTGATGGCTCACTTTCTAAGATTTGGATCAATGTAATAGGTATAAAGGAGGAAGACAAGTTCTCAAAATAACCTTTTTCTAACAAGAGAACCACCGAGAAACCAATTTTATCGAGATGAGAAACGAACATGAAACTCGGTCCAAATACTCTATCATGTGGATAATAACAATTAAAAATTTTGGTCATTGAAACACGTCCTCTATGAAAAATTAAATTCGCACAAAAAGAACAAAATGTTATTTGCGTACACATTACACTCCAAAGTTGATCAATTTAAATCAAATTTAGACGAACGTGAATCTCGATATACGAATTCTTGATTACGTGAACTTTGAATTGTTTAATAATCGAATTCGACAGTCAACTATTCATCAAGAGAAAACATCAAAAAAATCCAGAATGCTCGTGTTCTTCCCCTGAAATGTAACATGTTATCTCTGAATCGAAAGAATTTGAAACTCGGATCATGCAATCTATATGTTGTGATACGATAGTTTTAGATATGGTAGGCGAAAGAGCAGTGTAGAAAAAACATAGGCGTAACATACCAAACAAACATTCTATATCACGTGATTAAAGCACGTTTGGAATTTTAAAGGAAAAAGATTATCTGAAAAAACACAGGGCCAAGAATATTAGTATAATTTTGTTTCACATAGGGCACCCTAAAATTATTCAATTTTAGCGAATTGTGTGAATAACATTATAGTTCACCTCAAGGGTCACTAAAAATGAACTTATGCACGATATATTACACCCTAACTTCCCATGGGCACCCTAAAAAGTATCCATTTTCATCGAAATATCCTTCACATAAATAAAAACACTTTCCAAAGAAGAGTGCAATTACATCATTATGCAAACATATACTCATATTTTACTCATGGAAGCAAGAATTCGACCATTTATTCAAGCACCGGGAACAATAAAAACTCAACCACAACATTATATATCGAGTGATAACTCACAATCCGAGTTGGGTCAATGGATTGCCTGTAAAGAATGAAAAATAAAATTCGTAAAATTCATTGTTTCAACAAGAACAACGTCAAATAGAAAATTCTATCAAGTAGAGGTAGGAATTCTTTTACACATAACAACCAAAAATTGATCTTTATAGAATTAACTCAGAGGAACAAGAAACTCGGGAATATAATTATTAAATCACGGGAATTGTGAATTGTTGACTAGGCTAGTTTGACAATCAAAAAACTATATAAGAGTGTTTCAGCAATGTAAGTGTCCAATGCTAGAGTTCTGCCTTGGGGGACCAAAAATGGACCAGGTTATCTCCTATCTATAGTAATAAATGATAGTTATATATAGTAATAAATAGTATATTATATTTAGTACTAGAACTTTATTTGTTTCTTAGTTTATTAGTGGTTTTTGTTTCCTAGTTGTTTAGGGAGATTTATTTCCTAGTCAAAGTAGATACTAAAAGTCCTATTCCTAGTCTTGTTAGGACTTAATTTTCAGCTTATATATAGTCCTAATATGTCATAGAAGACATACAACTTGAATCTTATTATTTTAGTGAGAAGGAATTCTCTAGTTTCTTTGAAGAACTCTTTTTAACTTATAAGGATTTTTCAATTTGTCTATTTCTTGTGGTATTAATTCATCGACTTATCAAACGATTCATCCATCATCGTTTTTGGCGTCCTACCGAACTTATCAAGAAGACTTGTGGCGTTCAACATCGACTTATCAAACGATTCAGTCAATATCGTTTGTGGCGTCCCCGTGAACTTATCAAGGCGACTTGTGGCGTTCATCCATCCTAAATCTGATTGTTGAACGATCTTCAATTCCTTATAATGCGGGTCTCGTTTTTCTTAACTTGTGATTCACACGGATCATGAGTCGTTGAAACACTTGAAGAGTCAACAAAAGTTGAGTAGGAGACATGCACGATGGGTGGAATTCATTGAAACATTTCCCTTTGTCATCCGATAGAAGAAAGGTAAAGAGAATGTTGTCGCAGATGCACTTTCTAGAAGATTTGTCTTACTCTCCACTCTCGATGCAAAATTACTTGGTTTTGAGCATATTAAAGAATTATATCCTTTAGACCATGATTTTTCTGAGGAATTTCGAAATTGTGAGAAAAATGCAATGGGTAAGTTCTTTAGACATGAGGGTTTCTAGTTACGAGAAAATAAGTTATGTGTTCCTCATTGTTCTTTGCGTGAGTTGTTAGTAAGGGAATCACATGGTGGAGGTCTAATGGGACACTTTGGAGTTAGTTAAACCTTAGTGATTTTGCAAGAACATTTTTATTGGCCTCATATGAAAAAGGATGTTGAGAGAATTTGTGAAAGATGTGTCACTTTTAAGCAAGCAAAATCTAGAGTACAATCTCGTGGTTTATACATGCCACTACCAATTCCTAGTGATCCTTGGATTGATATTTCAATGGATTTTGTTTTACGTTTACCTAGGTCTAAACGAGGTAGGGATTCAATTTTTGTGGTTGTAGATAGGTTTTCTAAAATGGCACATTTCATTCCATGTACGAAAGCTAATAATGCGTCTAATATTGCTGACTTATTCTTTCGAGAAATTGTTAGATTACATGGAATGCCTCGAACCATTGTTTCCGATACAGATGCTAAGTTTTTGAGCTTTTGGAAAACCTTGTGGTGTAAGTTAAGGACTAAGTTGTTATTTTCCACCACTTGTAATCCACAAACTGATGGTCAAACTGAAGTAGTAAATAGGACTTTATCTACTTTGTTGAGGGCTATAATTAAAAAGAACATCAAAACATGGGAAGAATGTTTACCACATGTTGAGTTAGCTTACAATCGTACCATTCATTATGCTTCTAAGTTTTCCCCATTTGAAATAGTTTATGGTTTTAATCCCTCAACTCCATTGGATTTAACACAATTATCTTTGTCCGAAAGAGTTAACTTGGATGGAAATAAAAAGGTTGAATTTGCTAAGCAGATACATGAAAAGGCAAGATTCAATATAGAGAAGAAGACGGAACAATATGCAAAGCAAGCCAACAAAGGGCGTCGCAAGGTACTTTTTGAACCCGGAGATTGGGTTTGGTTGCACATGAGGAAAGAAATATTTCCATCCCAAAGGCGTTCGAAGTTGCTCCCAAGGGGAGATGGTCCATTTCAAGTTCTTGAGCGCTTCAATGACAATGCCTACAAGCTAGACCTACCAGGTGAGTACAATGTTAGCACTACATTCAATGTTACTGATTTAAGTCCCTTTGATGTAGGTGCTGATTTGAGGGCAAATCCTTTTCAAGAGGAGGGGAATGATGAGGACATAAATGGAAAATCGCACTTTGAGGAACCAGTCAAAGTTCCACAAGGTCCAGTGACGAGAGCAAGAGCCAAACGTTTCAAGGAAGAAGAACTCAATGAGTTAATAAATCAAGCGCAACAAAAGGAGTTGGATGTGTTCGGAAAGGAACAACCAAATTTTGTCAACATTATACAAGTCCAGCTAAATGCAATTTCTCAAGAAGGGAGTGGATAAGATAACTAGCATGTTTTGTCATCTATATTAATAAATGATAGTTATCTATAGTAATAAATAATATAATATATTTAGTAGTAGAACTATATTTGTTTCTTAGTTTATTAGTGGTTTTTGTTTCCTAGTTGTTTAGGGAGATTTATTTCCTAGTCAAAGTAGATTACTCTAGAAGTCCTATTCCTAGTCTTGTTAGGACTTAATTTTCAGCTTATATCTGTAATAGAAGACACACAACTTGAATCTTATTATTTTAGTGGGAAGGAATTCTCTAGTTTCTTTGAAGAACTCCTTTGAACTTATAAGGATTTTTCAATTTGTCTAATTCTTGTGGCGTTCATTCATCGACTTATCAAACGATTCATCCATCATCGTTTGTGGCGTCCTACCGAACTTATCAAGAAGACTTGTGGCGTTCAACATCGACTTATCAAACGATTCAGTCAATATCGTTTGTGGCGTCCCCGTGAACTTATCAAGGCGACTTGTGGCGTTCATCCATCCTAAACCTGATTGTAGAATGATCTTTCAATTCCTTATAATGCGGGTCTCGTTTTTCTTAACTTGTTATTCACACGGATCATGAGTCGTTGAAACACTTGAAGAGTCAACAAAAGTTGAGTAGGAGACATGCACGATGGGTGGAATTCATTGAAACATTTCTCTATGTCATCCGATAGAAGAAAGATAAAGAGAATGTTGTCGCGGATGCATTTTCTAGAAGATTTGTCTTACTCTTCACTCTCGATGCAAAATTACTTGGTTTTGAGCATATTAAAGAATTATATCCTTTAGACCATGATTTTTCTGAGGAATTTCGAAATTTTTAGAAAAAATGGGTAAGTTCTGTAGACATGAGGGTTTCTTGTTACGAGAAAATAAGTTATGTGTTCCTAATTGTTCTTTGCGTGAGTTGTTCGTAAGGGAATCACATGGTGGAGGTCTAATGGGACACTTTGGAGTTAGTAAAACCTTAGCGATTTTGCAAGAACATTTTTATTGGCCTCATATGAAAAAGGATGTTGAGAGAATTTGTGAAAGATGTGTCACTTGTAAGCAAGCAAAATCTAGAGTACAACCTTGTGGTTTATACATGCCACTACCAATTCCTAGTGATCCTTGGATTGATATTTCAATGGATTTTGTTTTAGGTTTACCTAGGTCTAAACGAGGTAGGGATTCAATTTTTGTGGTTGTAGATAGGTTTTCTAAAATGGCACATTTCATTCCATGTACGAAAACTGATAATGCGTCTAATAATGCTGACTTATTCTTTCGAGAAATTGTTAGATTACATGGAATGCCTCGAACCATTGTGTTCCGATACAGATGCTAAGTTTTTGAGTTAAGTTTGGAAAACCTTGTGGTGTAAGTTAGGGACTAAGTTGTTATTTTCCACCACTTGTCATCCACAAACTGATGGTCAAACTGAAGTAGTAAATAGGACTTTATCTACTTTGTTGAGGGCTATAATTAAAAAGAACATCAAAACATGGGAAGAATGTTTACCACATGTTGAGTTTGCTTACAATCGTACCATTCATTCTGCTTCTAAGTTTTCTCCATTTGAAATAGTTTATGGTTTTAATCCCTTAACTCCATTGGATTTCACACCATTACCTTTGTCCGAAAGAGTTAACTTGGATGGAAAGAAAAAGGCTGAATTTGTTAAGCAGATACATGAAAAGGCAAGATTCAATATAGAGAAGAAGACGGAATAATATGCAAAGCAAGCCAACAAAGGGCGTCGCAAGGTAGTTTTTGAACCCGGAGATTGGGTTTGGTTGCACATGAGGAAAGAAATATTTTCATCCCAAAGGCGTTCGAAGTTGCTCCCAAGGGGAGATGGTCCTTTTCAAGTTCTTGAGCGCGTTAATGACAATGCCTACAAGCTAGACCTACCAGGTGAGTACAATGTTAGCACTACATTCAATGTTACTGATTTAAGTCCTTTTGATGTAGGTGCTGATTTCAGGGAAAATCCTTTTCAAGAGGAGGGGAATGATGAGGACATAAATGGAAAATCGTCTTTTAAGAACCAGTCAAAGTTCCACAAGGTCCAGTGACGAGAGCAAGAGCCAAACGTTTCAAGGAAGAAGAACTCAATGAGTTAATAAATCAAGCGCAACAAAAGGAGTTGGATGTGTTCGGAATATATTAATAAATGATAGTTGTCTATTGTAATAATATATTATATTTAGTAGTAGGACTATATTTGTTTCTTAGTTTATTAGTGGTTTTTGTTTCCTAGTTGTTTAGGGAGATTTATTTCCTAGTCAAAGTAGATTACTCTAGAAGTCCTATTCCTAGTCTTGTTAGGACTTAATGTTCAACATATATGGAGTCCTAATATGTAATAGAAGACACACAACTTGAATCTTATTATTTTAGTGGGAAGGAATTCTCTAGTTTCTTTGAAGAACTCTTTCGAACTTATAAGGATTTTTCAATTTGTCTAATTCTTGTGGCGTTCATTCATCGACTTATCAAACGATTCATCCATCATCGTTTGTGGCGTCCTACCGAACATTAATATAGAAGACTTGTGGCATTCAACATCGACTTATCAAACGATTCAGTCAATATCGTTTGTGGCGTCCCCGTGAACTTATCAAGGCGACTTGTTGCGTTCATCCATCCTAAACCTGATTGTAGAACGATCTTTCAATTCCTTATAATGCGGGTCTCGTTTTTCTTAACTTGTGATTCACACGGATCATGAGTCGTTGAAACACTTGAAGAGTCAACAAAAGTTGAGTAGGAGACATGCACGATGGGTGGAATTCATTGAAACATTTCCCTATGTCATCCAATAGAAGAAAGGTAAAGAGATTGTTGTCGCGGATGTATTTTCTAGAAGATTTGTCTTACTCTCCACTCTCGATGCAAAATTACTTGGTTTTGAGCATATTAAAGAATTATATCCTTTAGACCATGATTTTTCTGAGGAATTTCGAAATTTTGAGAAAAATGCAATGGGTAAGTTCTTTAGACATGAGGGTTTCTAGTTACGAGAAAATAAGTTATGTGTTCCTCATTGTTCTTTGCGTGAGTTGTTAGTAAGGGAATCACATGGTGGAGGTCTAATGGGACACTTTGGAGTTAGTTAAACCTTAGTGATTTTGCAAGAACATTTTTATTGGCCTCATATGAAAAAGGATGTTGAGAGAATTTGTGAAAGATGTGTCACTTTTAAGCAAGCAAAATCTAGAGTACAATCTCGTGGTTTATACATGCCACTACCAATTCCTAGTGATCCTTGGATTGATATTTCAATGGATTTTGTTTTACGTTTACCTAGGTCTAAACGAGGTAGGGATTCAATTTTTGTGGTTGTAGATAGGTTTTCTAAAATGGCACATTTCATTCCATGTACGAAAACTGATAATGCGTCTAATATTGCTGACTTATTCTTTCAAGAAATTGTTAGATTACATGGAATGCCTCGAACCATTGTTTCCGATACAGATGCTAAGTTTTTGAGTTAATTTTTGAAAACCTTGTGGTGTAAGTTAGGGACTAAGTTGTTATTTTCCACAACTTGTCATCCACAAACTGATGGTCAAACTGAAGTAGTAAATAGGACTTTATCTACTTTGTTGAGGGCTATAATTAAAAAGAACATCAAAACATGGGAAGAATGTTTACCACATGTTGAGTTTGCTTACAATCGTACCATTCATTCTGCTTCTAAGTTTTCTCCGTTTGAAATAGTTTATGGTTTTAATCCCTTAACTCCATTGGATTTAACACCATTACCTTTGTCCGAAAGAGTTAACTTGGATGGAAAGAAAAAGGCTGAATTTGTTAAGCAGATACATGAAAAGGCAAGATTCAATATAGAGAAGAAGACGGAACAATATGCAAAGCAAGCCAACAAAGGGCGTCGCAAGGTAGTTTTTGAACCAGGAGATTGGGTTTGGTTGCACATGAGGAAAGAAATATTTTCATCCCAAAGGCGTTCGAAGTTGTTCCCAAAGGGAGATGGTCCTTTTCAAGTTCTTGAGCGCGTTAATGACAATGCCTACAAGCTAGACCTACCAGGTGAGTACAATGTTAACACTACATTCAATGTATCTGATTTAAGTCCTTTTGATGTAGGTGCTGATTTCAGGGAAAATCCTTTTCAAGAGGACGGGAATGATGAGGACATAAATGGAAAATCTTCATTTAAGAACAGTCAAAGTTCCACAGGGTCCAGTGACGAGAGCAAGAGCCAAACGTCTCAAGGAAGAAGAACTCAATGAGTTAATAAATCAAGCGCAACAAAAGGAGTTGGATGTGTTCGGAAAGGAACAACCAAATTTTGTCAACATTATACAAGTCCAACTAAATGCAATTTCTCAAGAAGGGAGTGGATAAGATAACTAGCATGTTTTGTCATCTATATTAATAAATGATAGTTATCTATAGTAATAAATAATATATTATATTTAGTAGTAGAACTATATTTGTTTCTTAGTTTATTAGTGGTTTTTGTTTCCTAGTTGTTTAGGGAGATTTATTACCTAGTCAAAGTAGATTACTCTAGAAGTCCTATTCCTAGTCTTGTTAGGACTTAATGTTCAGCTTATATAGAGTCCTAATATGTAATAGAAGACACACAACTTGAATCTTATTATTTTAGTGGGAAGGAATTCTCTAGTTTCTTTGAAGAACTCTTTTGAACTTATAAGGATTTTTCAATTTGTCTAATTCTTGTGGCGTTCATTCATCGACTTATCAAACGATTCATCCATCATCGTTTGTGGCGTCCTACCGAACTTATCAAGAAGACTTGTGGCATTCAACATCGACTTATCAAACGATTCAGTCAATATCGTTTGTGGCGTCCCCGTGAACTTATCAAGGCGACTTGTGGCGTTCATCCATCCTAAACCTGATTGTAGAACGATCTTTCAATTCCTTATAATGCGGGTCTCGTTTTTCTTAACATGTGATTCACACGGATCATGAGTCGTTGAAACACTTGAAGAGTCAACAAAAGTTGAGTATGAGACATGCACGATGGGTGGAATTCATTGAAACATTTTCCTATGTCATCCGATAGAAGAAAGGTAAAGAGAATGTTGTCGCGGATGTATTTTCTAGAAGATTTGTCTTACTCTCCACTCTCGATGCAAAATTACTTGGTTTTGAGCATATTAAAGAATTATATCCTTTAGACCATGATTATTCTGAGGAATTTCGAAATTTTGAGAAAAATGCAATGGGTAAGTTCTTTAGACATGAGGGTTTCTTGTTACGAGAAAATAAGTTATGTGTTCCTAATTGTTCTTTGCGTGAGTTGTTCGTATGGGAATCACATGGTGGAGGTCTAATGGGACACTTTGAAGTTAGTAAAACCTTAGCGATTTTGCAAGAACATTTTTATTGGCCTCATATGAAAAAGGATGTTGAGAGAATTTGTGAAAGATGTGTCACTTGTAAGCAAGCAAAATCTAGAGTACAACCTCGTGGTTTATACATGCCACTACCAATTCCTAGTGATCCTTGGATTGATATTTCAATGGATTTTGTTTTAGGTTTACCTAGGTCTAAACGAGGTAGGGATTCAATTTTTGTGGTTGTAGATAGGTTTTCTAAAATGGCACATTTCATTCCATGTACGAAAACTGATAATGCTTCTAATATTGCTGACTTATTCTTTCAAGAAATTGTTAGATTACATGGAATGCCTCGAACCATTGTTTCCGATACAGATGCTAAGTTTTTGAGTTAATTTTTGAAAACCTTGTGGTGTAAGTTAGGGACTAAGTTGTTATTTTCCACAACTTGTCATCCACAAACTGATGGTCAAACTGAAGTAGTAAATAGGACTTTATCTACTTTGTTGAGGGCTATAATTAAAAAGAACATCAAAACATGGGAAGAATGTTTACCACATGTTGAGTTTGCTTACAATCGTACCATTCATTCTGCTTCTAAGTTTTCTCCTTTGAAATAGTTTATGGTTTTAATCCCTTAACTCCATTGGATTTAACACCATTACCTTTGCCCGAAAGAGTTAACTTGGATGGAAAGAAAAAGGCTGAATTTGTTAAGCAGATACATGAAAAGGCAAGATTCAATATAGAGAAGAAGACGGAACAATATGCAAAGCAAGCCAACAAAGGGCGTCGCAAGGTAGTTTTTGAACCAGGAGATTGGGTTTGGTTGCACATGAGGAAAGAAATATTTTCATCCCAAAGGCGTTCGAAGTTGTTCCCAAAGGGAGATGGTCCTTTTCAAGTTCTTGAGCGCGTTAATGACAATGCCTACAAGCTAGACCTACCAGGTGAGTACAATGTTAACACTACATTCAATGTATCTGATTTAAGTCCTTTTGATGTAGGTGCTGATTTCAGGGAAAATCCTTTTCAAGAGGACGGGAATGATGAGGACATAAATGGAAAATCTTCATTTAAGAACAGTCAAAGTTCCACAGGGTCCAGTGACGAGAGCAAGAGCCAAACGTCTCAAGGAAGAAGAACTCAATGAGTTAATAAATCAAGCGCAACAAAAGGAGTTGGATGTGTTCGGAAAGGAACAACCAAATTTTGTCAACATTATACAAGTCCAACTAAATGCAATTTCTCAAGAAGGGAGTGGATAAGATAACTAGCATGTTTTGTCATCTATATTAATAAATGATAGTTATCTATAGTAATAAATAATATATTATATTTAGTAGTAGAACTATATTTGTTTCTTAGTTTATTAGTGGTTTTTGTTTCCTAGTTGTTTAGGGAGATTTATTACCTAGTCAAAGTAGATTACTCTAGAAGTCCTATTCCTAGTCTTGTTAGGACTTAATGTTCAGCTTATATAGAGTCCTAATATGTAATAGAAGACACACAACTTGAATCTTATTATTTTAGTGGGAAGGAATTCTCTAGTTTCTTTGAAGAACTCTTTTGAACTTATAAGGATTTTTCAATTTGTCTAATTCTTGTGGCGTTCATTCATCGACTTATCAAACGATTCATCCATCATCGTTTGTGGCGTCCTACCGAACTTATCAAGAAGACTTGTGGCATTCAACATCGACTTATCAAACGATTCAGTCAATATCGTTTGTGGCGTCCCCGTGAACTTATCAAGGCGACTTGTGGCGTTCATCCATCCTAAACCTGATTGTAGAACGATCTTTCAATTCCTTATAATGCGGGTCTCGTTTTTCTTAACATGTGATTCACACGGATCATGAGTCGTTGAAACACTTGAAGAGTCAACAAAAGTTGAGTATGAGACATGCACGATGGGTGGAATTCATTGAAACATTTTCCTATGTCATCCGATAGAAGAAAGGTAAAGAGAATGTTGTCGCGGATGTATTTTCTAGAAGATTTGTCTTACTCTCCACTCTCGATGCAAAATTACTTGGTTTTGAGCATATTAAAGAATTATATCCTTTAGACCATGATTATTCTGAGGAATTTCGAAATTTTGAGAAAAATGCAATGGGTAAGTTCTTTAGACATGAGGGTTTCTTGTTACGAGAAAATAAGTTATGTGTTCCTAATTGTTCTTTGCGTGAGTTGTTCGTATGGGAATCACATGGTGGAGGTCTAATGGGACACTTTGAAGTTAGTAAAACCTTAGCGATTTTGCAAGAACATTTTTATTGGCCTCATATGAAAAAGGATGTTGAGAGAATTTGTGAAAGATGTGTCACTTGTAAGCAAGCAAAATCTAGAGTACAACCTCGTGGTTTATACATGCCACTACCAATTCCTAGTGATCCTTGGATTGATATTTCAATGGATTTTGTTTTAGGTTTACCTAGGTCTAAACGAGGTAGGGATTCAATTTTTGTGGTTGTAGATAGGTTTTCTAAAATGGCACATTTCATTCCATGTACGAAAACTGATAATGCTTCTAATATTGCTGACTTATTCTTTCAAGAAATTGTTAGATTACATGGAATGCCTCGAACCATTGTTTCCGATACAGATGCTAAGTTTTTGAGTTAATTTTTGAAAACCTTGTGGTGTAAGTTAGGGACTAAGTTGTTATTTTCCACAACTTGTCATCCACAAACTGATGGTCAAACTGAAGTAGTAAATAGGACTTTATCTACTTTGTTGAGGGCTATAATTAAAAAGAACATCAAAACATGGGAAGAATGTTTACCACATGTTGAGTTTGCTTACAATCGTACCATTCATTCTGCTTCTAAGTTTTCTCCTTTGAAATAGTTTATGGTTTTAATCCCTTAACTCCATTGGATTTAACACCATTACCTTTGCCCGAAAGAGTTAACTTGGATGGAAAGAAAAAGGCTGAATTTGTTAAGCAGATACATGAAAAGGCAAGATTCAATATAGAGAAGAAGACGGAACAATATGCAAAGCAAGCCAACAAAGGGCGTCGCAAGGTAGTTTTTGAACCAGGAGATTGGGTTTGGTTGCACATGAGGAAAGAAATATTTTCATCCCAAAGGCGTTCGAAGTTGTTCCCAAAGGGAGATGGTCCTTTTCAAGTTCTTGAGCGCGTTAATGACAATGCCTACAAGCTAGACCTACCAGGTGAGTACAATGTTAACACTACATTCAATGTATCTGATTTAAGTCCTTTTGATGTAGGTGCTGATTTCAGGGAAAATCCTTTTCAAGAGGACGGGAATGATGAGGACATAAATGGAAAATCTTCATTTAAGAACAGTCAAAGTTCCACAGGGTCCAGTGACGAGAGCAAGAGCCAAACGTCTCAAGGAAGAAGAACTCAATGAGTTAATAAATCAAGCGCAACAAAAGGAGTTGGATGTGTTCGGAAAGGAACAACCAAATTTTGTCAACATTATACAAGTCCAACTAAATGCAATTTCTCAAGAAGGGAGTGGATAAGATAACTAGCATGTTTTGTCATCTATATTAATAAATGATAGTTATCTATAGTAATAAATAATATATTATATTTAGTAGTAGAACTATATTTGTTTCTTAGTTTATTAGTGGTTTTTGTTTCCTAGTTGTTTAGGGAGATTTATTACCTAGTCAAAGTAGATTACTCTAGAAGTCCTATTCCTAGTCTTGTTAGGACTTAATGTTCAGCTTATATAGAGTCCTAATATGTAATAGAAGACACACAACTTGAATCTTATTATTTTAGTGGGAAGGAATTCTCTAGTTTCTTTGAAGAACTCTTTTGAACTTATAAGGATTTTTCAATTTGTCTAATTCTTGTGGCGTTCATTCATCGACTTATCAAACGATTCATCCATCATCGTTTGTGGCGTCCTACCGAACTTATCAAGAAGACTTGTGGCATTCAACATCGACTTATCAAACGATTCAGTCAATATCGTTTGTGGCGTCCCCGTGAACTTATCAAGGCGACTTGTGGCGTTCATCCATCCTAAACCTGATTGTAGAACGATCTTTCAATTCCTTATAATGCGGGTCTCGTTTTTCTTAACATGTGATTCACACGGATCATGAGTCGTTGAAACACTTGAAGAGTCAACAAAAGTTGAGTATGAGACATGCACGATGGGTGGAATTCATTGAAACATTTTCCTATGTCATCCGATAGAAGAAAGGTAAAGAGAATGTTGTCGCGGATGTATTTTCTAGAAGATTTGTCTTACTCTCCACTCTCGATGCAAAATTACTTGGTTTTGAGCATATTAAAGAATTATATCCTTTAGACCATGATTATTCTGAGGAATTTCGAAATTTTGAGAAAAATGCAATGGGTAAGTTCTTTAGACATGAGGGTTTCTTGTTACGAGAAAATAAGTTATGTGTTCCTAATTGTTCTTTGCGTGAGTTGTTCGTATGGGAATCACATGGTGGAGGTCTAATGGGACACTTTGAAGTTAGTAAAACCTTAGCGATTTTGCAAGAACATTTTTATTGGCCTCATATGAAAAAGGATGTTGAGAGAATTTGTGAAAGATGTGTCACTTGTAAGCAAGCAAAATCTAGAGTACAACCTCGTGGTTTATACATGCCACTACCAATTCCTAGTGATCCTTGGATTGATATTTCAATGGATTTTGTTTTAGGTTTACCTAGGTCTAAACGAGGTAGGGATTCAATTTTTGTGGTTGTAGATAGGTTTTCTAAAATGGCACATTTCATTCCATGTACGAAAACTGATAATGCTTCTAATATTGCTGACTTATTCTTTCAAGAAATTGTTAGATTACATGGAATGCCTCGAACCATTGTTTCCGATACAGATGCTAAGTTTTTGAGTTAATTTTTGAAAACCTTGTGGTGTAAGTTAGGGACTAAGTTGTTATTTTCCACAACTTGTCATCCACAAACTGATGGTCAAACTGAAGTAGTAAATAGGACTTTATCTACTTTGTTGAGGGCTATAATTAAAAAGAACATCAAAACATGGGAAGAATGTTTACCACATGTTGAGTTTGCTTACAATCGTACCATTCATTCTGCTTCTAAGTTTTCTCCGTTTGAAATAGTTTATGGTTTTAATCCCTTAACTCCATTGGATTTAACACCATTACCTTTGCCCGAAAGAGTTAACTTGGATGGAAAGAAAAAGGCTGAATTTGTTAAGCAGATACATGAAAAGGCAAGATTCAATATAGAGAAGAAGACGGAACAATATGCAAAGCAAGCCAACAAAGGGCGTCGCAAGGTAGTTTTTGAACCAGGAGATTGGGTTTGGTTGCACATGAGGAAAGAAATATTTTCATCCCAAAGGCGTTCGAAGTTGTTCCCAAAGGGAGATGGTCCTTTTCAAGTTCTTGAGCGCGTTAATGACAATGCCTACAAGCTAGACCTACCAGGTGAGTACAATGTTAACACTACATTCAATGTATCTGATTTAAGTCCTTTTGATGTAGGTGCTGATTTCAGGGAAAATCCTTTTCAAGAGGACGGGAATGATGAGGACATAAATGGAAAATCTTCATTTAAGAACAGTCAAAGTTCCACAGGGTCCAGTGACGAGAGCAAGAGCCAAACGTCTCAAGGAAGAAGAACTCAATGAGTTAATAAATCAAGCGCAACAAAAGGAGTTGGATGTGTTCGGAAAGGAACAACCAAATTTTGTCAACATTATACAAGTCCAACTAAATGCAATTTCTCAAGAAGGGAGTGGATAAGATAACTAGCATGTTTTGTCATCTATATTAATAAATGATAGTTATCTATAGTAATAAATAATATATTATATTTAGTAGTAGAACTATATTTGTTTCTTAGTTTATTAGTGGTTTTTGTTTCCTAGTTGTTTAGGGAGATTTATTACCTAGTCAAAGTAGATTACTCTAGAAGTCCTATTCCTAGTCTTGTTAGGACTTAATGTTCAGCTTATATAGAGTCCTAATATGTAATAGAAGACACACAACTTGAATCTTATTATTTTAGTGGGAAGGAATTCTCTAGTTTCTTTGAAGAACTCTTTTGAACTTATAAGGATTTTTCAATTTGTCTAATTCTTGTGGCGTTCATTCATCGACTTATCAAACGATTCATCCATCATCGTTTGTGGCGTCCTACCGAACTTATCAAGAAGACTTGTGGCATTCAACATCGACTTATCAAACGATTCAGTCAATATCGTTTGTGGCGTCCCCGTGAACTTATCAAGGCGACTTGTGGCGTTCATCCATCCTAAACCTGATTGTAGAACGATCTTTCAATTCCTTATAATGCGGGTCTCGTTTTTCTTAACATGTGATTCACACGGATCATGAGTCGTTGAAACACTTGAAGAGTCAACAAAAGTTGAGTATGAGACATGCACTATGGGTGGAATTCATTGAAACATTTCCCTATGTCATCCGATTGCCATAAACACAATGGAATATCTTATGGTTGAGATTCATTTTGTTCCGTGTCCATATTGAAGATTTCATTTTTGGGGTGCCATTTTCTTGGAGATATAATAAATTGCATGATTCTAGTTTAAAATTAAAATAATTTGGAGGTAAAATGGTCCATTTTTGGTACCCATAGGTCGGAACTCTGGAATTGGATATTTACATTGCTAAAACTTTCTTGTATGGTCTTCTCATTGTCAAACTAGTCTAGTCAAGTGCCAATTTCTTTCACACCAAATTTTGAAAGTTAGTTGATATTTGGGTTGAGTTTCATGTTCCTTCCTCCACTTGATAGAATTTTCTATTTGACGTTGTTCTTGATGAAACAAGGGAATTTTAAGAATTATTGTCTTCATTCTTTACAGGCAATCCATTGATCCCAACTTGAATGTGAGTTATCGCTCGATATATATAATGTTGTGGTTGAGTGTTTTTGTTCCCGATCCATGAAGAAATGGTCAATTTTGTTATTTTATTATTAAAACGCGAGTATATGTTTGGCAAAGGATATAATCGCACTCTTCTTTGGAAAGTGTTTTATTTACGTGGAATAAATGTCGTTGAAACCTTGTTCTAAATGGGGATACTTTTTAGGGTGCCTTTGTGAAACTAGGGTGTGATAGATTGGACTTAATTTCATTTTTAGTGACCTTTTAGGTGACCTATAATGTTCTTCACACAATTTGCTAAAATTGAATAATATTAGGGTGCCCTATGTGAAATAAAAATATAATAATATTCTTGGTCCTGTGTTTTTTCAGATAATCTTTTGCCTTTCAAATTTATGTTGTGCTTTAATCACGTTATATGGAATGTTTGTTTGGTATGTTACACTGCTCTTTCGCCTACCATATCTAAAACTATCTTGTCACAACATATAGATTGCATGATCCGAGTTTCAAATTCTTCTGATTCAGAGTTAACATGGTACATTTCTGGGCCATGGGATGGACACGAGCATTATGGATTTCTTTTTTGATGTTTTCTCTTGATGGATAGTTGATTGTCAAATTCGATTATAAAACAATTCAAAGTTCATGTAATCGAGAATTCGTATATCGAGTTTTACGTTCATCTGAATTTAATTAAAATTGATCAACTTTGTAGTGTAATGTGTAGGGAAATAACATTTTGTTCTTTATGTGCCAATTTAATTTTTCTTAAAGGATGTGTTTTCATGACCAATTTTTTTAATTGTTATTCTCCACGGGATAGTGTATTTGGGCCGAGTTTCATGTTCTTTTCTCATCTCGATAAAATTGGTTACTCGATGGTTCTCTTGATAGAAAAAGGGAATTTAAAGAACTTGTCTTCCTCGTTTATACCTATTAAATTGATCCAAATCTCATAAAGTGTGCCATAAACACAATGGAATATCTTATGGTTGAGATTCATTTTGTTCCGTGTCCATATTGAAGATTTCATTTTTGGGGTGCCATGTCCTTGGAGATATAATAAATTGCATGATCCTAGTCTAAAATTATAATAATTTGGAGGTAAAATGGTCCATTTTTGGTACACATAGGTCGGAACTCTGGAATTAGATATTTACATTGCTGAAACTTTCTTGTATGGTCTTCTCATTGTCAAACTAGTCTAGTCAAGTGCCAATTTCTTTCACACCAAATTTTCAAAGTTAGTTGATATTTGGGTTGAGTTTCATGTTCCTTCCTCTACTTGATAGAATTTTCTATTTGACGTTGTTCTCGATGAAACAAGGGAATTAAGAATAATTGTCTTCATTCTTTACAGGCAATCCATTGATCCTGATACGAACCACGTTAAGAAAAACGAGACCCGCATTATAAGGAATTGAAAGATCGTTCTACAATCAGGTTTAGGATGGATGAACGCCACAAGTTGCCTTGATAAGTTCACGGGGACGCCACAAACGATATTGACTGAATCGTTTGATAAGTCGATGTTGAACGCCACAAGTCTTCTTGATAAGTTCGGTAGGACGCCACAAATGATGATGGATGAATCGTTTGATAAGTCGATGAATGAACGCCACAAGAATTAGACAAATTGAAAAATCCTTGATAAGTTCAAAAGAGTTCTTCAAATAAACTAGAGAATTCCTTCTCACTAAAATAATAAGATTCAAGTTGTGTGTCTTCTATTACATATTAGGCCTATATATAAGCTGAAAATTAAGTCCTAACAAGACTAGGAATAGGACTTCTAGAGTAATCTACTTTGACTAGGAAACAAAAACCTCTAATAAACTAGGAAACAAATAAAGTTCTACTACTAAATATAATATACTATTTATTACTATAGATAACTATCATTTATTACTATAGATGACTAAACATGCTAGTTATCTTATCCACTCCCTTCTTGAGAAATTGCATTTAGTTGGACTTGTATAATGTTGACAAAATTTGGTTGTTCATTTCCGAACACATCCAACTCCTTTTGTTGCGCTTGATTTATTAACTCATTGAGTTCTTCTTCCTTGAAACGTTTGGCTCTTGCTCTAGTCACTGGACCTTGTGGAACTTTGATTGGTTCTTCAAAGTGCAATTTTCCATTTATGTCCTCATCATTCCCCTCCTCTTGAAAAGGATTTGCCCTCAAATCATCACCTACATCAAAAGGACTTAAATCAGTAACATTGAATGTAGTGCTAACATTGTACTCACCTGGTAGGTCTAGCTTGTAGGCATTGTCATTGACGCGCTCAAGAACTTGAAAAGGACCATCTCCCCTTGAGAGCAACTTCGAACGCCTTTGGGATGGAAATCTTTCTTTCCTCATGTGCAACCAAACCCAATCTCCGGGTTCAAAAACTACCTTGCGACGCCCTTTGTTGGCTTGCTTTGCATATTGTTCCGTCTTCTTCTCTATATTGAATCTTGCCTTTTCATGTATCTGCTTAACAAATTCAGCCTTTTTCTTTCCATTCAAGTTAACTCTTTCAGACAAAGGTAATGGTGTTAAATCCAATGGAGTTAAGGGATTAAAACCATAAACTATTTCAAATGGAGAAAACTTAGAAGCAGAATGAATGGTACGATTGTAAGCAAACTCAACATGTGGTAAACATTCTTCCCATGTTTTGATGTTCTTTTTAATTATAGCCCTCAACAAAGTAGATAAAGTCCTAATTACTACTTCAGTTTGACCATCAGTTTGTGGATGACAAGTGGTGGAAAATAACAACTTAGTCCCTAACTTACACCACAAGGTTTTCCAAAAGTAACTCAAAAACTTAGCATCTCTATCGGAAACAATGGTTCGAGGCATTCCATGTAATCTAACAATTTCTCGAAAGAATAAGTCAGCAATATTAGACGCATTATCAGTTTTCGTACATGGAATGAAATGTGCCATTTTAGAAAACCTATCTACAACCACAAAAATTGAATCCCTACCTCGTTTAGACCTAGGTAAACCTAAAACAAAATCCATTGAAATATCAATCCAAGGATCACTAGGAATTGGTAGTGGCAAGTATTAACCATGAGGTTGTACTCTAGATTTTGCTTGCTTACAAGTGACACATCTTTCACAAATTCTCTCAACATCCTTTTTCATATGAGGCCAATAAAAATGTTCATGCAAAATCGCTAAGGTTTTACTAACTCCAAAGTGTCCCATTAGACCTCCACCATGTGATTCCCTTACTAACAACTCACGCAAAGAACAATTAGGAACACATAACTTATTTTCTCGAAACAAGAAACCCTCATGTCTAAAGAACTTACCCATTGCATTTTTCTCACAATTTCGAAATTCCTCAGAAAAATCATGGTCTAAAGGATATAATTCTTTAATATGCTCAAAACCAAGTAATTTTGCATCAAGAGTGGAGAGTAAGACATACCTTCTAGAAAGTGCATCCGCAACAACATTCTCTTTACCTTTCTTGTATCGGATGACATAGGGAAATGTTTCAATGAATTCCACCCATCGTGCATGTCTCCTACTCAACTTTTGTTGACTCTTCAAGTGTTTCAACGACTCATGATCCGTGTGAATCACAAACTCCTTAGGCCAAAGATAGTGTTGCCATGTTTGTAAAGCTCGCACCAACGCGTACAACTCCTTGTCGTAAGTAGGGTAGTTTAGAGCTGCCCCGCTTAGTTTCTCGCTAAAAAAAGCAATTGGTTTTCCTCCTTGCATGAGGACTGCTCCAACACCTAATCCTGATGCATCACATTCAATTTCAAATGTTAGTGTAAAGTTAGGCAGAGCTAATAAAGGAGCATTAGTTAATTTCTCTTTGAGCAATTGGAAAGCCCTTTCTTGCTCGTCTTCCCACTTAAACCCAACATTCTTCTTGATAACCTCAGTAAGTGGTGCTGCAATGCTGCTAAAGTTCTTCACAAATCTCCTATAGAAGCTAGCAAGTCCATGAAAGCTCCTAACTTGTCCTACACTTGTGGGACTCGGCCATTCTTGAATTGCTCGGATTTTATCCTCATCAACATGTATACCATGTGCACTAACAACAAAACCAAGAAACACAAGCTTATCGGTGCAAAAAGTGCACTTCTTCATGTTAGCAAATAATTTCTCCTTTCGTAAAACTTCAAGAACAGAATGTAAATGCTTAACATGATCATCTTGATTTTCGCTATAAATAAGAATATCATCAAAATAGACAACTACAAATTTTCCTATGAAAGCACGCAAAACATGGTTCATTAATCGCATGAAAGTGCTTGGTGCATTAGTTAGACCAAATGGCATAACCAACCACTCATATAAACCAAATTTTGTCTTAAAAGCTGTTTTCCATTCATCACTTCTTTCATTCTTATTTGATGATATCCACTTTTCAAATCAATTTTAGAAAATACACAAGCACCATGCAATTCATCTAGCATATCATCAAGACGAGGAATAGGATGGCGATACCTGATTGTTATATTGTTGACGGCTCGGCAATCAACACACATTCTCCATGTCCCATCCTTTTTAGGAACCAAAATCACTGGAACAGCGCATGGACTCATGCTTTCTCTTACGGAACCCTTTTCCATCAATTCACTAACTTGCCGTTGTAGCTCTTTTGTTTCTTCAGGGTTGCTACGATAGGCTGGTCGGTTTGGAATGGAAGCACCGGGTACAAAGTCAATTTGATGTTCAATCCCTCGAATAGGTGGTAAACCAGGTGGAATTTCCACGGGAAAGACATCCTCAAATTCCTGCAAAAGGGATGCAACTGAACTAGGCAAAAAAGAGTTATAGTTGTTAGTATTCAATGCCTCTTTGTACACAAGAACAATTATTGGTTGACTTGAGAACATCGCTTTTTTTATGTGACCCACTCTCGCATAGATATTGCTTTTTGTTCTCTCATTCTTTTGTTCATTCATTGAAACCTCTCCTTTTTTTCTACTCTTTTTTTTCCTCGTCCACTCTTTGTTTTTCTTGTCTCTCGATTTCTTTTCCTACAACACTCTTTTTTTCTTGCTCACTCTCTTTTTGTAATCTCAGTTGATCTTCATAAACTTGTCTTGGAGTCAAAGGTACTAGAGTGATGGTACGTTGGTCATGTACAAAAGAGTACTTGTTAGTGAAACCATCATGCTTAACACGTCGATCAAACTGCCATGGACGTCCTAGTAGCAAATGTCCAGCTTGCATAGGTACAACATCGCACAAAACTTCATCTTCATATTTTCCTATGCGAAAAGGAACAAGGACTTGTTTTTCTACCCTTATTTGACCAGTATTATTAAGCCATTGCAGTTTGTAGGGCTGTAGATGTTTGGTAGTCGGCAACCCTAACTTTTCAACCATAGTTGTGCTAGCAACATTAGTACAACTCCCTCCATCAATAATCATACTACATACTTTGTTTTGGACATGGCATCTAGTATGAAAAATGTTTTCCCTTTGTACTTCGTCACTCTCTTTGATTTGCACACTTAACGCTCTTCTTGCAACCAACAACTCCCCATGGACAGCATATTCCTCCTCATTAGCAACCTCCAATGGTGGCATAGATTCATTGTCCTCCTCACTATCGGTTTCAACTTCTCCATTATCTCGTATCACCATAACTCTTCTATTTGGGCATTGGTTTGCTATGTGCCCCCTACCTTGACATTTAAAACACTTAATATCACGATTTCGAGTAGTGGAATAATCAGTTTTACCTTGATTGCTACGAGTTGATTGCTCTTGTTTTGACTCAAATCTAGCCTTGGTTGAGACTTGCTTCTCCTCTTTCTTGAATGTATTATGTTTCCACGAATTAGCACCATACCTTGAATTATCACCCCTTCTCTTAAGTTGGCCCTCAATTTTAATAGCCATATGCAACATGTCCTCCAACTCAACATAATGCTGCAATTCTACTCGATTGGCAATTTCTTGATTCAAGCCCGCTAAAAATCGTGCCATAGTAGCCTCTCGGTCCTCCTCTATGTTTGCTCGGATCATGGCTAACTCCATCTCTTGGTAGTAGTCTTCGACACTCCGATTTCCTTGTACCAGCCCTTGCAACTTCTTGTACAAATCCCGATAATAGTGGCTAGGTACAAAACGCTTTCTCATTACTGTTTTCATCACCTCCCAAGTGTCCACCGGTTGTTCTCCATTTCGTCTCCTGTTTAAAACCAATTGATCCCACCAAACATTAGCATAATCAGTAAACTCAGTGGCTGCAAGTTTTACCTTTTTTATCTCGGAGTAGTCGTGGCAATCAAAAACTCGCTCCAGTTTCTTTTCCCACTCAAGATAGGTTTCGGGGTCGTTTCTCCCTTGAAACGAAGGAATGTTTATCTTAATATTACCCAAGTTATTATCCTCCCTATTCCTAACTTCTCTACCCAAACCACGATTTCTCCTATGGCGACTAGATGATCCTTGATCTCCTTCACTAAACCTATCATCATAGTCTTCTTCATCCTCATCTCTTAAGTCCCTAGGTTGAACTCTCCCTCTCCTATTCGTATTAGAAGTAGTTTTTCGATGTCCCTCAGTTACACTTTCTACCCTATCCAACCTTTCGTGAACTTGTTCCAACTCCGTCCTCAATAACCTCTTCATCTCTCCCATCAAAGCTTCCGACATAAACTTCATATCAAACTTTCCCGACTGTT
The DNA here is from genome assembly GCA_030819805.1 of Penstemon newberryi var. newberryi. NCBI lineage: Eukaryota > Viridiplantae > Streptophyta > Magnoliopsida > Lamiales > Plantaginaceae > Penstemon > Penstemon newberryi. The sequence goes on along the minus strand of JAUALY010000005.1, from coordinate 19,886,732 downwards.
CTCCAGAGATGTTTTTGTTATTGGGATCAGACATGATTTGCTGCAGAAAAAAAGTTAGAACAAAAATAAATAAAATAAAGGACCTCACAATTCACACCCTTACGTGTTTCACTCAAATTAATGATTCACTCAACACTCGTGTTTTCGCACAAAAATTATGGCTTTTACCCTCAAATAATCAAACTCTCTTGCCTTTTTCCACTCTTTGAATTCCCTTTGCTTCATTTTGAACTAATTTAAAACAACACAAGGATATTCAATGTGAACAAACTCTATGACAAGAAAACTAACAAACCAAATCTAGGAAGATTCTTTCAATAAGGCAGGTGCAAGACTTAGAAGAATTTTTAGTGTAGACAATCTCTAAGTCTAGAAAACTATCAAACTCAAACTAGGAAGCTCAATAAAGACAACTTTGTTTCAAAATTTCGGACTTTTTTTTTTTTTTTTGTCCTAACAAGACTAGGAATAGGACTTCTAGAGTAATCTACTTTGACTAGGAAACAAAAACCTCTAATAAACTAGGAAACAAATAAAGTTCTACTACTAAATATAATATACTATTTATTACTATAGATAACTATCATTTATTACTATAGATGACTAAACATGCTAGTTATCTTATCCACTCCCTTCTTGAGAAATTGCATTTAGTTGGACTTGTATAATGTTGACAAAATTTGATTGTTCATTTCCGAACACATCCAACTCCTTTTGTTGCGCTTGATTTATTAACTCATTGAGTTCTTCTTCCTTGAAACGTTTGGCTCTTGCTCTAGTCACTGGACCATGTGGAACTTTGATTGGTTCTTCAAAGTGCAATTTTCCATTTATGTCCTCATCAGATCCCAACTTGAATGTGAGTTATCGCTCGATATATATAATGTTGTGGTTGAGTGTTTTTTGTTCCCGATCCATGAAGAAATGGTCAATTTTGTTATTTTATTATTAAAACGCGAGTATATGTTTGGCAAAGGATATAATCGCACTCTTCTTTGGAAAGTGTTTTATTTACGTGGAATAAATGTCGTTGAAACCTTGTGCTAAATGGGAATACTTTTTAGGGTGCCTTTGTGAAACTATGGTGTGATAGATTGTACTTAATTTCATTTAGTGACCTTTTAGGTGACCTATAATGTTCTTCACACAATTTGCTAAAATTGAATAATATTAGGGTGCCCTATGTGAAATAAGAATATAATAATATTCTTGGTCCTGTGTTTTTTCAGATAATCTTTTGCCTTTCAAATTTATGTTGTGCTTTAATCACGTTATATGGAATGTTTGTTTGGTTTGTTACACTGCTCTTTCACCTACCATATCTAAAACTATCTTGTCACAACATATAGATTGCATGATCCGAGTTTCAAATTCTTCTGATTCAGAGTTAACATGGTACATTTCGGGGCCATGGGATGGACACGAGCATTATGGATTTCTTTTTTGATGTTTTCTCTTGATGGATAGTTGATTGTCAAATTCGATTATAAAACAATTCAAAGTTCATGTAATCGAGAATTCGTATACCGAGTTTTACGTTCATATGAATTTATTAAAAGTGATCAACTTTGTAGTGTAATGTGTAGGGAAATAACATTTTGTTCTTTATGTGCCAATTTAATTTTTCTTAAAGGATGTGTTTTCATGACCAATTTTTTTAATTGTTATTCTCCACGGGATAGTGTATTTGTGCCGAGTTTCATGTTCTTTTCTCATCTCGATAAAATTGGTTACTCGATGGTTCTCTTGATAGAAAAAGGGAATTTAAAGAACTTGTCTTCCTCGTTTATACCTACTAAATTGATCCAAATCTCATAAAGTGTGCCATAAACACAATGGAATATCTTATGGTTGAGATTCATTTTGTTCCGTGTCCATATTGAAGATTTCATTTTTGGGGTGCCATGTTCTTGGAGATATAATAAATTGCATGATCCTAGTCTAAAATTAAAATAATTTGGAGGTAAAATGGTCCATTTTTGGTACCCATAGGTCGGAACTCTGGAATTAGATATTTACATTGCTGAAACTTTCTTATATGGTCTTCTCATTGTCAAACTAGTCTAGTCAAGTGCCAATTTCTTTCACACCAAATTTTGAAAGTTAGTTGATATTTGGGTTTAGTTTCATGTTCCTTCCTCTACTTGATAGAATTTTCTATTTGACGTTGTTCTTGATGAAACAAGGGAATTTTAAGAATTATTGTCTTCATTCTTTACAGGCAATCCATTGATCCCAACTTGAATGTGAGTTATCGCTCGATATATATAATGTTGTGGTTGAGTGTTTTTTGTTCCCGATCCACGAAGAAATGGTCAATTTTGTTATTTTATTATTAAAACGCGAGTATATGTTTTGCAAAGGATATAATCGCACTCTTCTTTGGAAAGTGTTTTATTTACGTGGAATAAATGTCGTTGAAACCTTGTGCTAAATGGGGATACTTTTTAGGGTGCCTTTGTGAAACTATGGTGTGATAGATTGTACTTAATTTCATTTTTAGTGAGCTTTTAGGTGACCTATAATGTTCTTCACACAATTTGCTAAAATTGAATAATATTAGGGTGCCCTATGTGAAATAAGAATATAATAATATTCTTGGTCCTGTGTTTTTTCAGATAATCTTTTGCCTTTCAAATTTATGTTGTGCTTTAATCACATTATATGGAATGTTTGTTTGGTATGTTACACTGCTCTTTCGCCTACCATATCTAAAACTATCTTGTCACAACATATAGATTGCATGATCCGAGTTTCAAATTCTTCTGATTCAGAGTTAACATGGTACATTTTGGGGCCATGGGATGGACACGAGCATTATGGATTTCTTTTTTGATGTTTTCTCTTGATGGATAGTTGATTTTCAAATTCGATTATAAAACAATTCAAAGTTCATGTAATCGAGAATTCGTATACCGAGTTTTACGTTCATCTGAATTTAATTAAAAGTGATCAACTTTGTAGTGTAATGTGTAGGGAAATAACATTTTGTTCTTTATGTGCCAATTTAATTTTTCTTAAAGGATGTGTTTTCATGACCAATTTTTTTAATTGTTATTCTCCACGGGATAGTGTATTTGGGCCGAGTTTCATGTTCTTTTCTCATCTCGATAAAATTGGTTACTCGATGGTTCTCTTGATAGAAAAAGGGAATTTAAAGAACTTGTCTTCCTCGTTTATACCTATTAAATTGATCCAAATCTCATAAAGTGTGCCATAAACACAATGGAATATCTTATCGTTGAGATTCATTTTGTTCCGTCTCCATATTGAAGATTTCATTTTTGGGGTGCCATGTCCTTGGAGATATAATAAATTGCATGATCCTAGTCTAAAATTAAAATAATTTGGAGGTAAAATGGTCCATTTTTGGTACCCATAGGTCGGAACTCTGGAATTAGATATTTACATTGCTGAAACTTTCTTGTATGGTCTTCTCATTGTCAAACTAGTCTAGTCAAGTGCCAATTTCTTTCACACCAAATTTTGAAAGTTAGTTGATATTTGGGTTGAGTTTCATGTTCCTTCCTCTACTTGATAGAATTTTCTATTTGACGTTGTTCTTGATGAAACAAGGGAATTTTAAGAATTATTGTCTTCATTCTTTACAGGCAATCCATTGATCCCAACTTGAATGTGAGTTATCGCTCGATATATATAATGTTGTGGTTGAGTGTTTTTTGTTCCCGATCCATGAAGAAATGGTCAATTTTGTTATTTTATTATTAAAACGCGAGTATATGTTTGGAAAAGGATATAATCGCACTCTTCTTTGGAAAGTGTTTTATTTACGTGGAATAAATGTCGTTGAAACCTTGTGCTAAATGGGGATACTTTTTAGGGTGCCTTTGTGAAACTATGGTGTGATAGATTGTACTTAATTTCATTTTTACTGACCTTTTAGGTGACCTATAATGTTCTTCACACAATTTGCTAAAATTGAATAATATTAGGGTGCCCTATGTGAAATAAGAATATAATAATATTCTTGGTCCTGTGTTTTTTCAGATAATCTTTTGCCTTTCAAATTTATGTTGTGCTTTAATCACGTTATATGGAATGTTTGTTTGGTTTGTTACACTGCTCTTTCGCCTACCATATCTAAAACTATCTTGTCACAACATATAGATTGCATGATCCGAGTTTCAAATTCTTCTGATTCAGAGTTAACATGGTACATTTCGGGGCCATGGGATTGACACGAGCATTACGGATTTCTTTTTTGATGTTTTCTCTTGATGGATAGTTGATTGTCAAATTCGATTATAAAACAATTCAAAGTTCATGTAATCGAGAATTCGTATACCGAGTTTTACGTTCATCTGAATTTAATTAAAATTGATCAAGTTTGTAGTGTATTGTGTAGGGAAATAACATTTTGTTCTTTATGTGCCAATTTAGTTTTTCTTAAAGGATGTGTTTTCATGACCAATTTTTTTAATTGTTATTCTCCACGGGATATTGTATTTGGGCCGAGTTTCATGTTCTTTTCTCATCTCGATAAAATTGGTTACTCGATGGTTCTCTTGATAGAAAAAGGGAATTTAAAGCACTTGTCTTCCTCGTTTATACCTATTAAATTGATCCAAATCTCATAAAGTGTGCCATAAACACAATGGAATATCTTATCGTTGAGATTCATTTTGTTCCGTGTCCATATTGAAGATTTCATTTTTGGGGTGCCATGTCCTTGGAGATATAATAAATTGCATGATCCTAGTTTAAAATTAAAATAATTTGGAGGTAAAATGGTCCATTTTTGGTACCCATAGGTCGGAACTCTGGAATTGGATATTTACATTGCTGAAACTTTCTTGTATGGTCTTCTCATTGTCAAACTAGTCTAGTCAAGTGCCAATTTCTTTCACACCAAATTTTGAAAGTTAGTTGATATTTGGGTTGAGTTTCATGTTCCTTCCTCTACTTGATAGAATTTTCTATTTGACGTTGTTCTTAATGAAACAAGGGAATTTTAAGAATTATTGTCTTCATTCTTTACAGGAAATCCATTGATCCCAACTTGAATGTGAGTTATCGCTCGATATATATAATGTTGTGGTTGAGTGTTTTTTGTTCCCGATCCATGATGAAATGGTCAATTTTGTTATTTTATTATTAAAACGCGAGTATATGTTTGGCAAAGGATATAATCGCACTCTTCTTTGGAAAGTGTTTTATTTACGTGGAATAAATGTCGTTGAAACCTTGTGCTAAATTGGGATACTTTTTAGGGTGCCTTTGTGAAACTATGGTGTGATAGATTGTACTTAATTTCATTTTTAGTGACCTTTTAGGTGACCTATAATGTTCTTCACACAATTTGCTAAAATTGAATAATATTAGGGTGCTCTATGTGAAATAAGAATATAATAATATTCTTGGTCCTGTGTTTTTTCAGATAATCTTTTGCCTTTCAAATTTATGTTGTGCTTTAATCACTTTATATGGAATGTTTGTTTGGTATGTTACACTGCTCTTTCGCCTACCATATCTAAAACTATCTTGTCACAACATATAGATTGCGTGATCCGAGTTTCAAATTCTTCTGATTCAGAGTTAACATGGTACATTTCGGGGCCATGGGATGGACACGAGCATTATGGATTTCTTTTTTGATGTTTTCTCTTGATGGATAGTTGATTGTCAAATTCGATTATAAAACAATTAAAAGTTCATGTAATCGAGAATTCGTATACCGAGTTTTACGTTAATCTGAATTTAATTAAAATTGATCAACTTTGTAGTGTATTGTGTAGGGAAATAACATTTTGTTCTTTATGTGCCAATTTAGTTTTTCTTAAAGGATGTGTTTTCATGACCAATTTTTTTAATTGTTATTCTCCACGGGATAGTGTATTTGGGCCGAGTTTCATGTTCTTATCTCATCTCGATAAAATTGGTTACTCGATGGTTCTCTTGATAGAAAAAGGGAATTTAAAGAACTTGTCTTCCTCGTTTATTCCTATTAAATTGATCCAAATCTCATAAAGTGTGCCATAAACACAATGGAATATCTTATCGTTGAGATTCTTTTTGTTCCGTGTCCATATTGAAGATTTCATTTTTGGGGTGCCATGTCCTTGGAGATATAATAAATTGCATGATCCTAGTTTAAAATTAAAATAATTTGGAGGTAAAATGGTCCATTTTTGGTACCCATAGGTCGGAACTCTGGAATTGGATATTTACATTGCTGAAACTTTCTTGTATGGTCTTCTCATTGTCAAACTAGTCTAGTCAAGTGCCAATTTCTTTCACACCAAATTTTGAAAGTTAGTTGATATTTGGGTTGAGTTTCATGTTCCTTCCTCTACTTGATAGAATTTTCTATTTGACGTTGTTCTTGATGAAACAAGGGAATTTTAAGAATTATTGTCTTCATTCTTTACAGGCAATCCATTGATCCCAACTTGAATGTGAGTTATCGCTCGATATATATAATGTTGTGGTTGAGTGTTTTTTGTTCCCGATCCATGAAGAAATGGTCAATTTTGTTATTTTATTATTAAAACGCGAGTATATGTTTGGCAAAGGATATAATCGCACTCTTCTTTGGAAAGGGTTTTATTTACGTGGAATAAATGTCGTTGAAACCTTGTGCTAAATGGGGATACTTTTTAGGGTGCCTTTGTGAAACTATGGTGTGATAGATTGTACTTAATTTCATTTTTAGTGACCTTTTAGGTGACCTATAATGTTCTTCACACAATTTGCTAAAATTGAATAATATTAGGGTGCCCTATGTGAAATAAGAATATAATAATATTCTTGGTCCTGTGTTTTTTCAGATAATCTTTTGCCTTTCAAATTTATGTTGTGCTTTAATCACGTTATATGGAATGTTTGTTTGGTATGTTACACTGCTCTTTCGCCTACCATATCTAAAACTATCTTGTCACAACATATAGATTGCATGATCCGAGTTTCAAATTCTTCTGATTCAGAGTAAACATGGTACATTTCGGGGCCATGGGATTGACACGAGCATTACGGATTTCTTTTTTGATGTTTTCTCTTGATGGATAGTTGATTGTCAAATTCGATTATAAAACAATTCAAAGTTCATGTAATCGAGAATTCGTATACCGAGTTTCACGTTAATCTGAATTTAATTAAAATTGATCAACTTTGTAGTGTATTGTGTAGGGAAATAACATTTTGTTCTTTATGTGCCAATTTAGTTTTTCTTAAAGGATGTGTTTTCATGACCAATTTTTTTAATTGTTATTCTCCACGGAATAGTGTATTTGGGCCGAGTTTCATGTTCTTTTCTCATCTCGATAAAATTGGTTACTCGATGGTTCTCTTGATAGAAAAAGAGAATTTAAAGAACTTGTCTTCCTCGTTTATACCTATTAAATTGATCCAAATCTCATAAAGTGTGCCATAAACACAATGGAATATCTTATCGTTGAGATTCTTTTTGTTCCGTGTCCATATTGAAGATATCATTTTTGGGGTGCCATGTCCTTGGAGATATAATAAATTGCATGATCCTAGTTTAAAATTAAAATAATTTGGAGGTAAAATGGTCCATTTTTGGTACCCATAGGTCGAAACTCTGGAATTGGATATTTACATTGCTGAAACTTTCTTGTATGGTCTTCTCATTGTCAAACTAGTCTAGTCAAGTGCCAATTTCTTTCACACCAAATTTTGAAAGTTAGTTGATATTTGGGTTGAGTTTCATGTTCCTTCCTCTACTTGATAGAATTTTCTATTTGACGTTGTTCTTGATGAAACAAGGGAATTTTAAGAATTATTATCTTCATTCTTTACAGGCAATCCATTGATCCCAACTTGAATGTGAGTTATCGCTCGATATATATAATGTTGTGGTTGAGTGTTTTTTGTTCCCGATCCATGAAGAAATGGTCGATTTTGTTATTTTATTATTAAAACGCGAGTATATGTTTGGCAAAGGATATAATCGCACTCTTCTTTGGAAAGTGTTTTATTTACGTGGAATAAATGTCGTTGAAACCTTTTGCTAAATTGGGATACTTTTTAGGGTGCCTTTGTGAAACTAGGGTGTGATAGATTGGACTTAATTTCATTTTTAGTGACCTTTTTGGTGACCTATATGCCATGTCCTTGGAGATATAATAAATTGCATGATCCTAGTCTAAAATTAAAATAATTTTGAGGTAAAATGGTCCATTTTTGGTACCCATAGGTCGGAACTCTGGAATTAGATATTTACATTGCTGAAACTTTCTTGTATGGTCTTCTCATTGTCAAACTAGTCTAGTCAAGTGCAAATTTCTTTCACCCCAAATTTTGAAAGTTAGTTGATATTTGGGTTGAGTTTCATGTTCCTTCCTCTACTTGATAGAATTTTCTATTTGACGTTGTTCTTGATGAAACAAGGGAATTTTAAGAATTATTGTCTTCATTCTTTACAGGCAATCCATTGATCCCAACTTGAATGTGAGTTATCGCTCGATATATATAATGTTGTGGTTGAGTGTTTTTTGTTCCCGATCCATGAAGAAATGGTCAATTTTGTTATTTTATTATTAAAACGCGAGTATATGTTTGGCAAAGGATATAATCGCACTCTTCTTTGGAAAGTGTTTTATTTACGTGGAATAAATGTCGTTGAAACCTTGTGCTAAATGGGGATACTTTTTAGGGTGCCTTTGTGAAACTATGGTGTGATAGATTTTACTTAATTTCATTTTTACTGACCTTTTAGGTGACCTATAATGTTCTTCACACAATTTGCTAAAATTGAATAATATTAGGGTGCCCTATGTGAAATAAGAATATAATAATATTCTTGGTCCTGTGTTTTTTCAGATAATCTTTTGCCTTTCAAATTTATGTTGTGGTTTAATCACGTTATATGGAATGTTTGTTTGGTATGTTACACTGCTATTTCGCCTACCATATCTAAAACTATCTTGTCACAACATATAGATTGCATGATCCGAGTTTCAAATTCTTCTGATTCAGAGTTAACATGGTACATTTCGGGGCCATGGGATTGACACGAGCATTACGGATTTCTTTTTTGATGTTTTCTCTTGATGGATAGTTGATTGTCAAATTCGATTATAAAACAATTCAAAGTTCATGTAATCGAGAATTCGTATACCGAGTTTTACGTTAATCTGAATTTAATTAAAATTGATCAACTTTGTAGTGTATTGTGTAGGGAAATAACATTTTGTTCTTTATGTGCCAATTTAGTTTTTCTTAAAGGATGTGTTTTCATGACCAATTTTTTTAATTGTTATTCTCCACGGGATAGTGTATTTGGGCCGAGTTTCATGTTCTTTTCTGATCTCGATAAAATTGGTTACTCGATGGTTCTCTTGATAGAAAAAGGGAATTTAAAGAACTTGTCTTCCTCGTTTATTCCTATTAAATTGATCCAAATCTCATAAAGTGTGCCATAAACACAATGGAATATCTTATCGTTGAGATTCTTTTTGTTCCGTGTCCATATTGAAGATTTCATTTTTGGGGTGCCATGTCCTTGGAGATATAATAAATTGCATGATCCTAGTTTAAAATTAAAATAATTTGGAGGTAAAATGGTCCATTTTTGGTACCCATAGGTCGGAACTCTGGAATTAGATATTTACATTGCTGAAACTTTCTTGTATGGTCTTCTCATTTCAAACTAGTCTAGTCAAGTGCCAATTTCTTTCACACCAAATTTTGAAAGTTAGTTGATATTTGGGTTGAGTTTCATGTTCCTTCCTCTACTTGATAGAATTTTCTATTTGACGTTGTTCTTGATGAAACAAGGGAATTTTAAGAATTATTGTCTTCATTCTTTACAGGCAATCCATTGATCCCAACTTGAATGTGAGTTATCGCTCGATATATATAATGTTGTGGTTGAGTGTTTTTTGTTCCCGATCCATGAAGAAATGGTCAATTTTGTTATTTTATTATTAAAACGCGAGTATATGTTTGGCAAAGGATATAATCGCACTCTTCTTTGGAAAGTGTTTTATTTACGTGGAATAAATGTCGTTGAAACCTTTTGCTAAATGGGAATACTTTTTAGGGTGCCTTTGTGAAACTATGGTGTGATAGATTGTACTTAATTTCATTTTTAGTGACCTTTTAGGTGACCTATAATGTTCTTCACACAATTTGCTAAAATTGAAAAATATTAGGGTGCCCTATGTGAAATAAGAATATAATAATATTCTTGGTCCTGTGTTTTTTCAGATAATCTTTTGCCTTTCAAATTTATGTTGTGCTTTAATCACGTTATATGGAATGTTTGTTTGGTATGTTACACTGCTCTTTCGCCTACCATATCTAAAACTATCTTGTCACAACATATAGATTGCATGATCCGAGTTTCAAATTCTTCTGATTCAGAGTTAACATGGTACATTTCGGGGCCATGGGATGGACACGAGCATTATGGATTTCTTTTTTGATGTTTTCTCTTGATGGATAGTTGATTGTCAAATTCGATTATAAAACAATTCAAAGTTCATGTAATCGAGAATTCGTATACCAAGTTTTACGTTCATCTGAATTTAATTAAAATTGATCAACTTTGTATTGTAATGTGTAGGGAAATAACATTTTGTTCTTTATGTGCCAATTTAATTTTTCTTAAAGGATGTGTTTTCATGACCAATTTTTTTAATTGTTATTCTCCACGGGATAGTGTATTTGGGTCGAGTTTCATGTTCTTTTCTGATCTCGATAAAATTGGTTACTCGATGGTTCTCTTGATAGAAAAAGGGAATTTAAAGAACGTGTCTTCCTCGTTTATACCTATTAAATGGATCCAAATCTCATAAAGTGTGCCATAAACATAATGGAATATCTTATGGTTGAGATTCATTTTTTTCCGTGTCCATATTGAAGATTTCATTTTTGGGGTGCCATGTCCTTGGAGATATAATAAATTGCATGATCCTAGACTAAAATTAAAATAATTTGAAGGTAAAATGGTCCATTTTTGGTACCCATAGGTCGGAACTCTGGAATTGGATATTTACATTGCTGAAACTTTCTTGTATGGTCTTCTCATTGTCAAACTAGTCTAGTCAAGTGCCAATTTCTTTCACACCAAATTTTGAAAGTTAGTTGATATTTGGGTTGAGTTTCATGTTCCTTCCTCTACTTGATAGAATTTTCTATTTGACGTTGTTCTTGATGAAACAAGGGAATTTTAAGAATTATTGTCTTCATTCTTTACAGGCAATCCATTGATCCCAACTTGAATGTGAGTTATCGCTCGATATATATAATGTTGTGGTTGAGTGTTTTTTGTTCCCGATCCATGAAGAAATGGTCAATTTTGTTATTTTATTATTAAAACGCGAGTATATGTTTGGCAAAGGATATAATCGCACTCTTCTTTGGAAAGTGTTTTATTTAGGTGGAATAAATGTCGTTGAAACCTTCTGCTAAATGGGGATACTTTTTAGGGTGCCTTTGTGAAACTAGGGTGTGATAGATTGGACTTAATTTCATTTTTAGTGACCTTTTAGGTGACCTATATGCCATGTCCTTGGAGATATAATAAATTGCATGATCCTAGTCTAAAATTAAAATAATTTGGAGGTAAAATGGTCCATTTTTGGTACCCATAGGTCGGAACTCTGGAATTAGATATTTACATTGCTGAAACTTTCTTGTATGGTCTTCTCATTGTCAAATTAGTCTAGTCAAGTGCCAATTTCTTTCACACCAAATTTTGAAAGTTAGTTGATATTTGGGTTGAGTTTCATGTTCCTTCCTCTACTTGATAGAATTTTTTATTTGACGTTGTTCTTGATGAAACAAGGGAATTTTAAGAATTATTGTCTTCATTCTTTACAGGCAATCCATTGATCCCAACTTGAATGTGAGTTATCGCTCGATATATATAATGTTGTGGTTGAGTGTTTTTTGTTCCCGATCCATGAAGAAATGGTCAATTTTGTTATTTTATTATTAAAACGCGAGTATATGTTTGGCAAAGGATATAATCGCACTCTTCTTTGGAAAGTGTTTTATTTACGTGGAATAAATGTCGTTGAAACCTTGTGCTAAATGGGAATACTTTTTAGGGTGCCTTTGTGAAACTATGGTGTGATAGATTGTACTTAATTTCATTTTTAGTGACCTTTTAGGTGACCTATAATGTTCTTCACACAATTTGCTAAAATTGAATAATATTAGGGTGCCCTATGTGAAATAAGAATATAATAATATTCTTGGTCCTGTGTTTTTTCAGATAATCTTTTGCCTTTCAAATTTATGTTGTGCTTTAATCACGTTATATGGAATGTTTGTTTGGTTTGTTACACTGCTCTTTCGCCTACCATATCTAAAACTATCTTGTCACAACATATAGATTGCATGATCCGAGTTTCAAATTCTTCTGATTCAGAGTTAACATGGTACATTTCGGGGCCATGGGATGGACACGAGCATTATGGATTTCTTTTTTGATGTTTTCTCTTGATGGATAGTTGATTGTCAAATTCGATTATAAAACAATTCAAAGTTCATGTAATCGAGAATTCGTATACCGAGTTTTACGTTCATCTGAATTTAATTAAAATTGATCAACTTTGTAGTGTAATGTGTAGGGAAATAACATTTTGTTCTTTATGTGCCAATTTAATTTTTCTTAAAGGATGTGTTTTCATGACCAATTTTTTTAATTGTTATTCTCCACGGGATAGTGTATTTGGGCCGAGTTTCTTGTTCTTTTCTCATCTCGATAAAATTGGTTACTCGATGGTTCTCTTGATAGAAAAAGGGAATTTAAAGAACTTGTCTTCCTCGTTTATACCTATTAAATTGATCCAAATCTCATAAAGTGTGCCATAAACACAATGGAATATCTTATGGTTGAGATTCATTTTGTTCCTTGTCCATATTGAAAATTTCATTTTTGGGGTTCCATGTCCTTGGAGATATAATAAATTGCATGATCCTAGTCTAAAATTAAAATAATTTGGAGGTAAAATGGTCCATTTTTGGTACCCATAGGTCGGAACTCTGGAATCAGATATTTACATTGCTGAAACTTTCTTGTATGGTCTTCTCATTGTCAAACTAGTCTAGTCAAGTGCTAATTTCTTTCACACCAAATTTTGAAAGTTAGTTGATATTTGGGTTGAGTTTCATGTTCCTTCCTCTACTTGATAGAATTTTCTATTTGACGTTGTTCTTGATGAAACAAGGGAATTTTAAGAATTATTGTCTTCATTCTTTACAGGCAATCCATTGATCCCAACTTGAATGTGAGTTATCGCTCGATATATATAATGTTGTGGTTGAGTGTTTTTTGTTCCCGATGCATGAAGAAATGGTCAATTTTGTTATTTTATTATTAAAACGCGAGTATATGTTTGGCAAAGGATATAATCGCACTCTTCTTTGGAAAGTGTTTTATTTACGTGGAATAAATGTCGTTGAAACCTTGTGCTAAATGGGAATAATTTTTAGGGTGCCTTTGTGAAACTATGGTGTGATAGATTGTACTTAATTTCATTTTTAGTGACCTTTTAGGTGACCTATAATGTTCTTCACACAATTTGCTAAAATTGAATAATATTAGGGTGCCCTATGTGAAATAAGAATATAATAATATTCTTGGTCCTGTGTTTTTTCAGATAATCTTTTGCCTTTCAAATTTATGTTGTGCTTTAATCACGTTATATGGAATGTTTGTTTGGTTTGTTACACTGCTCTTTCGCCTACCATATCTAAAACTATCTTGTCACAACATATAGATTGCATGATCCGAGTTTCAAATTCTTCTGATTCAGAGTTAACATGGTACATTTCGGGGCCATGGGATGGACACGAGCATTATGGATTTCTTTTTTGATGTTTTCTCTTGATGGATAGTTGATTATCAAATTCGATTATAAAACAATTCAAAGTTCATGTAATCGAGAATTCGTATACCGAGTTTTACGTTCATCTGAATTTAATTAAAATTGATCAACTTTGTAGTGTAATGTGTAGGGAAATAACATTTTGTTCTTTATGTGCCAATTTAATTTTTCTTAAAGGATGTGTTTTCATGACCAATTTTTTTAATTGTTATTCTCCACGGGATAGTGTATTTGGGCCGAGTTTCTTGTTCTTTTCTCATCTCGATAAAATTGGTTACTCGATGGTTCTCTTGATAGAAAAAGGGAATTTAAAGAACTTGTCTTCCTCGTTTATACCTATTAAATTGATCCAAATATCATAAAGTGTGTCATAAACACAATGGAATATCTTATGGTTGAGATTCATTTCGTTCCGTGTCCATATTGAAGATTTCATTTTTGGGGTGCCATGTCCTTGGAGATATAATAAATTGCATGATCCTAGTCTAAAATTAAAATAATTTGGAGGTAAAATGGTCCATTTTTGGTACCCATCGGTCGGAACTCTGGAATTGGATATTTACATTGCTGAAACTTTCTTGTATGGTCTTCTCATTGTCAAACTAGTCTAGTCAAGTGCCAATTTCTTTCACACCAAATTTTGAAAGTTAGTTTATATTTGGGTTGAGTTTCATGTTCCTTCCTCTACTTGATAGAATTTTCTATTTGACGTTGTTCTTGATGAAACAAGGGAATTTTAAGAATTATTGTCTTCATTCTTTACAGGCAATCCATTGATCCCAACTTGAATGTGAGTTATCGCTCGATATATATAATGTTGTGGTTGAGTGTTTTTTGTTCCCGATCCATGAAGAAATGGTCAATTTTGTTATTTTATTATTAAAACGCGAGTATATGTTTGGCAAAGGATATAATCGCACTCTTCTTTGGAAAGTGTTTTATTTACGTGGAATAAATGTCGTTGAAACCTTCTGCTAAATGGGGATACTTTTTAGGGTGCCTTTGTGAAACTAGGGTGTGATAGATTGGACTTAATTTCATTTTTAGTGACCTTTTAGGTGACCTATATGCCATGTCCTTGGAGATATAATAAATTGCATGATCCTAGTCTAAAATTAAAATAATTTGGAGGTAAAATGGTCCATTTTTGGTACCCATAGGTCGGAACTCTGGAATTAGATATTTACATTGCTGAAACTTTCTTGTATGGTCTTCTCATTGTCAAACTAGTCTAGTCAAGTGCAAATTTCTTTCACACCAAATTTTGAAAGTTAGTTGATATTTGGGTTGAGTTTCATGTTCCTTCCTCTACTTGATAGAATTTTCTATTTGACGTTGTTCTTGATGAAACAAGGGAATTTTAAGAATTATTGTCTTCATTCTTTACAGGCAATCCATTGATCCCAACTTGAATGTGAGTTATCGCTCGATATATATAATGTTGTGGTTGAGTGTTTTTTGTTCCCGATCCATGAAGAAATGGTCAATTTTGTTATTTTATTATTAAAACGCGAGTATATGTTTGGCAAAGGATATAATCGCACTTTTCTTTGGAAAGTGTTTTATTTACGTAGAATAAATGTCGTTGAAACCTTGTGCTAAATGGGGATACTTTTTAGGGTGCCTTTGTGAAACTATGGTGTGATAGATTTTACTTAATTTCATTTTTACTGACCTTTTAGGTGACCTATAATGTTCTTCACACAATTTGCTAAAATTGAATAATATTAGGGTGCCCTATGTGAAATAAATATATAATAATATTCTTGGTCTTGTGTTTTTTCAGATAATCTTTTGCCTTTCAAATTTATGTTGTGGTTTAATCACGTTATATGGAATGTTTGTTTGGTATGTTACACTGCTCTTTCGCCTACCATATCTAAAACTATCTTGTCACAACATATAGATTGCATGATCCGAGTTTCAAATTCTTCTGATTCAGAGTTAACATGGTACATTTCGGGGCCATGGGATTGACACGAGCATTACGGATTTCTTTTTTGATGTTTTCTCTTGATGGATAGTTGATTGTCAAATTCGATTATAAAACAATTCAAAGTTCATGTAATCGATAATTCGTATACCGAGTTTTACGTTAATCTGAATTTAATTAAAATTGATCAACTTTGTAGTGTATTGTGTAGGGAAATAACATTTTGTTCTTTATGTGCCAATTTGGTTTTTCTTAAAGGATGTGTTTTCATGACCAATTTTTTTAATTGTTATTCTCCACGGGATAGTGTATTTGGGCCGAGTTTCATGTTCTTTTCTCATCTCGATAAAATTGGTTACGTGTGCCATAAACACAATGGAATATCTTATGGTTGAGATTCATTTTGTTCCATGTCCTTATTGAAGATTTCATTTTTGGGGTGCCATGTCCTTGGAGATATAATAAATTGCATGATCCTAGTCTAAAATTAAAATAATTTGGAGGTAAAATGGTCCATTTTTGGTACCCATAGGTCGGAACTCTGGAATTAGATATTTACATTGCTGAAACTTTCTTGTATGGTCTTCTCATTGTCAAACTAGTCTAGTCAAGTGCCAATTTCTTTCACACCAAATTTTAAAAGTTAGTTGATATTTGGGTTGAGTTTCATGTTCCTTCCTCTACTTGATAGAATTTTCTATTTGACGTTGTTCTTGATGAAACAAGGGAATTTTAAGAATTATTGTCTTCATTCTTTACAGGCAATCCATTGATCCCAACTTGAATGTGAGTTATCGCTCGATATATATAATGTTGTGGTTGAGTGTTTTTTGTTCCCGATCCATGAAGAAATGGTCAATTTTGTTATTTTATTATTAAAACGCGAGTATATGTTTGGCAAAGGATATAATCGCACTCTTCTTTGGAAAGTGTTTTATTTACGTGGAATAAATGTCGTTGAAACCTTGTGCTAAATGGGGATACTTTTTAGGGTGCCTTTGTGAAACTAGGGTGTGATAGATTGGACTTAATTTCATTTTTAGTGACCTTTTAGGTGACCTATAATGTTCTTCACACAATTTGCTAAAATTGAATAATATTAGGGTGCCCTATGTGAAATAAGAATATAATAATATTCTTGGTCCTGTGTTTTTTCAGATAATCTTTTGCCTTTCAAATTTATGTTGTGCTTTAATCACGTTATATGGAATGTTTGTTTGGTATGTTACACTGCTCTTTCGCCTACCATATCTAAAACTATCTTGTCACAACATATAGATTGCATGATCCGAGTTTCAAATTCTTCTGATTCAGAGTTAACATGGTACATTTCGGGGCCATGGGATTGACACGAGCATTATGGATTTCTTTTTTGATGTTTTATCTTGATGGATAGTTGATTGTCAAATTCGATTATAAAACAATTCAAAGTTCATTTAATCGAGAATTCGTATACCGAGTTTTACGTTAATCTGAATTTAATTAAAATTGATCAACTTTGTAGTGTATTGTGTAGGGAAATAACATTTTGTTCTTTATGTGCCAATTTAGTTTTTCTTAAAGGATGTGTTTTCATGACCAATTTTTTTAATTGTTATTCTCCACGGGATAGTGTATTTGGGCCGAGTTTCATGTTCTTTTCTCATCTAGATAAAATTGGTTACTCGATGGTTCTCTTGATAGAAAAAGGGAATTTAAAGAACTTGTCTTCCTCGTTTATACCTATTAAATTGATCCAAATCTCATAAAGTGTGCCATAAACACAATGGAATATCTTATGGTTGAGATTCATTTTGTTCCGTGTCCATATTGAAGATTTCATTTTTGGGGTGCCATGTCCTTGGAGATATAATAAATTGCATGATCCTAGTCTAAAATTAAAATAATTTGGAGGTAAAATGGTCCATTTTTGGTACCCATAGGTCGGAACTCTGGAATTAGATATTTACATTGCTGAAACTTTCTTGTATGGTCTTCTCATTTCAAACTAGTCTAGTCAAGTGCCAATTTCTTTCACACCAAATTTTGAAAGTTAGTTGATATTTGGGTTGAGTTTCATGTTCCTTCCTCTACTTGATAGAATTTTCTATTTGACGTTGTTCTTGATGAAACAAGGGAATTTTAAGAATTATTGTCTTCATTCTTTACAGGCAATCCATTGATCCCAACTTGAATGTGAGTTATCGCTCGATATATATAATGTTGTGGTTGAGTGTTTTTTGTTCCCGATCCATGAAGAAATGGTCAATTTTGTTATTTTATTATTAAAACGCGAGTATATGTTTGGCAAAGGATATAATCGCACTCTTCTTTGGAAAGTGTTTTATTTACGTGGAATAAATGTCGTTGAAACCTTCTGCTAAATGGGGATACTTTTTAGGGTGCCTTTGTGAAACTAGGGTGTGATAGATTGGACTTAATTTCATTTTTAGTGACCTTTTAGGTGACCTATATGCCATGTCCTTGGAGATATAATAAATTGCATGATCCTAGTCTAAAATTAAAATAATTTGGAGGTAAAATGGTCCATTTTTGGTACCCATAGGTCGGAACTCTGGAATTAGATATTTACATTGCTGAAACTTTCTTGTATGGTCTTCTCATTGTCAAACTAGTCTAGTCAAGTGCAAATTTCTTTCACACCAAATTTTGAAAGTTAGTTGATATTTGGGTTGAGTTTCATGTTCCTTCCTCTACTTGATAGAATTTTCTATTTGACGTTGTTCTTGATGAAACAAGGGAATTTTAAGAATTATTGTCTTCATTCTTTACAGGCAATCCATTGATCCCAACTTGAATGTGAGTTATCGCTCGATATATATAATGTTGTGGTTGAGTGTTTTTTTGTTCCTGATCCATGAAGAAATGGTCAATTTTGTTATTTTATTATTAAAACGCGAGTATATGTTTGGCAAAGGATATAATCGCACTCTTCTTTGGAAAGTGTTTTATTTACGTTGAATAAATGTCGTTGAAACCTTGTGCTAAATGGGGATACTTTTTAGGGTGCCTTTGTGAAACTATGGTGTGATAGATTGTACTTAATTTCATTTTTAGTGACCTTTTAGGTGACCTATAATGTTCATCACACAATTTGCTAAAATTGAATAATATTAGGGTGCCCTATGTGAAATAAGAATATAATAATATTCTTGGTCCTGTGTTTTTTCATATAATCTTTTGCCTTTCAAATTTATGTTGTGCTTTAATCACGTTATATGGAATGTTTCTTTGCTTTGTTACACTGCTCTTTCTCCTACCATATCAAAAACTATCTTGTCACAACATATAGATTGCATGATCCGAGTTTCAAATTCTTCTGATTCAGAGTTAACATGGTACATTTCTGGCCCATGGGATGGACACGAGCATTATGGATTTCTTTTTTGATGTTTTCTCTTGATGGATAGTTGATTGTCAAATTCGATTATAAAACAATTCAAAGTTCATGTAATCGAGAATTCGTATACCGAGTTTTACGTTCATCTGAATTTAATTAAAATTGATCAACTTTGTAGTGTAATGTGTAGAGAAATAACATTTTGTTCTTTATGTGCCAATTTAATTTTTCTTAAAGGATGTGTTTTCATGACCAATTTTTTTAATTGTTATTCTCCACGGGATAGTGTATTTGGGCCGAGTTTCTTGTTCTTTTCTCATCTCGATAAAATTTGTTACTCGATGGTTCTTTTGATAGAAAAAGGGAATTTAAAGAACTTGTCTTCCTCGTTTATACCTATTAAATTGATCCAAATCTCATAAAGTGTGCCATAAACACAATGGAATATCTTATGGTTGAGATTCATTTTGTTCCGTGTCCATATTGAAGATTTCATTTTAGGGGTGCCATGTCCTTGGAGATATAATAAATTGCATGATCCTAGTCTAAAATTAAAATAATTTGGAGGTAAAATGGTCCATTTTTGGTACCCATAGGTCGGAACTCTGGAATCAGATATTTACATTGCTGAAACTTTCTTGTATGGTCTTCTCATTGTCAAACTAGTCTAGTCAAGTGCTAATTTCTTTCACACCAAATTTTGAAAGTTAGTTGATATTTGGGTTGAGTTTCATGTTCCTTCCTCTACTTGATAGAATTTTCTATTTGACGTTGTTCTTGATGAAACAAGGGAATTTTAAGAATTATTGTCTTCATTCTTTACAGGCAATCCATTGATCCCAACTTGAATGTGAGTTATCGCTCGATATATATAAAGTTGTGGTTGAGTGTTTTTTGTTCCCGATCCATGAAGAAATGGTCAATTTTGTTATTTTATTATTAAAACGCGAGTATATGTTTGGCAAAGGATATAATCGCACTCTTCTTTGGAAAGTGTTTTATTTACGTGGAATAAATGTCGTTGAAACCTTGTGCTAAATGGGAATACTTTTTAAGGTGCCTTTGTGAAACTATGGTGTGATAGATTGTACTTAATTTCATTTTTAGTGACCTTTTAGGTGACCTATAATGTTCTTCACACAATTTGCTAAAATTGAATAATATTAGGGTGCCCTATGTGAAATAAGAATATAATAATATTCTTGGTCCTGTGTTTTTTCAGATAATCTTTTGCCTTTCAAATTTATGTTGTGCTTTAATCACGTTATATGGAATGTTTGTTTGGTTTGTTACACTGCTCTTTCGCCTACCATATCTAAAACTATCTTGTCACAACATATAGATTGCATGATCCGAGTTTCAAATTCTTCTGATTCAGAGTTAACATGGTACATTTCGGGGCCATGGGATGGACACGAGCATTATGGATTTCTTTTTTGATGTTTTCTCTTGATGGATAGTTGATTGTCAAATTCGATTATAAAACAATTCAAAGTTCATGTAATCGAGAATTCGTATACCGAGTTTTACGTTCATCTGAATTTAATTAAAATTGATCAACTTTGTAGTGTAATGTGTAGGGAAATAACATTTTGTTCTTTATGTGCCAATTTAATTTTTCTTAAAGGATATGTTTTCATGACCAATTTTTTTAATTGTTATTCTCCACGGGATAGTGTATTTGGGCCGAATTTCTTGTTCTTTTCTCATCTCGATAGAATTGGTTACTCGATGGTTCTCTTGATAGAAAAAGGGAATTTAAAGAACTTGTCTTCCTCGTTTATACCTATTAAATTGATCCAAATCTCATAAAGTGTGCCATAAACACAATGGAATATCTTATGGTTGAGATTCATTTTGTTCCGTGTCCATATTGAAGATTTCATTTTTGGGGTGCCATGTCCTTGGAGATATAATAAATTGCATGATCCTAGTCTAAAATTAAAATAATTTGGAGGTAAAATGGTCCATTTTTGGTACCCATTGGTCGGAACTCTGGAATCAGATATTTACATTGCTGAAACTTTCTTGTATGGTCTTCTTATTGTCAAACTAGTCTAGTCAAGTGCTAATTTCTTTCACACTAAATTTTGAAAGTTAGTTGATATTTGGGTTGAGTTTCATGTTCCTTCCTCTACTTGATAGAATTTTCTATTTGACGTTGTTCTTGATGAAACAAGGGAATTTTAAGAATTATTGTCTTCATTCTTTACAGGCAATCCATTGATCCCAACTTGAATGTGAGTTATCGCTCGATATATATAATGTTGTGGTTGAGTGTTTTTTGTTCCCGATCCATGAAGAAATGGTCAATTTTGTTATTTTATTATTAAAACGCGAGTATATGTTTGGCAAAGGATATAATCGCACTCTTCTTTGGAAAGTGTTTTATTTACGTGGAATAAATGTCGTTGAAACGTTGTGCTAAATGGGAATACTTTTTAGGGTGCCTTTGTGAAACTATGGTGTGATAGATTGTACTTAATTTCATTTTTAGTGACCTTTTAGGTGACCTATAATGTTCTTCACACAATTTGCTAAAATTGAATAATATTAGGGTGCCCTATGTGAAATAAGAATATAATAATATTCTTGGTCCTGTGTTTTTTCAGATAATCTTTTGCCTTTCAAATTTATGTTGTGCTTTAATCACGTTATATGAAATGTTTGTTTGGTTTGTTACACTGCTCTTTCGCCTACCATATCTAAAACTATCTTGTCACAACATATAGATTGCATGATCCGAGTTTCAAATTCTTCTGATTCAGAGTTAACATGGTACATTTCGGGGCCATGGGATGGACACGAGCATTATGGATTTCTTTTTTGATGTTTTCTCTTGATGGATAGTTGATTGTCAAATTCGATTATAAAACAATTCAAAGTTCAAGTAATCGAGAATTCGTATACCGAGTTTTACGTTCATCTGAATTTAATTAAAATTGATCAACTTTGTAGTGTAATGTGTAGGGAAATAACATTTTGTTCTTTATGTGCCAATTTAATTTTTCTTAAAGGATGTGTTTTCATGACCAATTTTTTTAATTGTTATTCTCCACGGGATAGTGTATTTGGGCCGAGTTTCTTGTTCTTTTCTCATCTCGATAAAATTGGTTACTCGATGGTTCTCTTGATAGAAAAAGGGAATTTAAAGAACTTGTCTTCCTCGTTTATACCTATTAAATTGATCCAAATCTCATAAAGTGTGCCATAAACACAATGGAATATCTTATGGTTGAGATTCATTTTGTTCCGTGTCCATATTTGATGAGAATCACCAAGAACAAGTACAAGCTAAGGATCCATTGTATGTTCCAATTGGGCCAATTACAAGGGCAAGATCCAAAAAACTGAAGGAAGCATTTAACGGGCTAATTCAAGAGATATGGGCTGATTCTAACATGCATAAGTTTGGCCCAAAAGAAGATGCATTGGTTTTGAATTTAATCCAATCAATATAATCTGATGGCTTTTGGAATTCATTGAAGTTACTTACATAGAATTAAGTCTTATGGGAAAGAGAAGCTTCAATTAGGCTTTATTTACATCAGATTTTAATATATACAAGTCCATATAGATAATAGTCAAGATTTTTCATATTTCTATATGTATTTGGAGGATTCTAGGCACCTTTTTGTATCCCAACACATATGAAAACGTGTTGGTTTTAATTACTATGGTTGGAGACTTGTTCCAACCCTATATATAAGTAGTATGGCTGAATGTAAGGAATCATCTTTGGCTGAAAATATAAAGTGAGTTTTTACTCCTCTTTTGGTTCTTCATTGAACTTCAGAACTTATCAAGGTTTCTCCTTGTGGCGTTCAAAACTTGAATACTTGTGGTTTGCGATTCTTTATAATCGTTGGGTCACAAGTTCACTACAATCTGGAATACTTGTGGTTTGCGATTCCTTGTAATCGTTGGGTCAGTAGTTCACTACAATCTGGAATACTAGTGGTTTGCGATTCCTTATAATCGTTGGGTCACAAGTTCACTATCACTTTCAATCTGAATTTTAGTTTTTCTTGGGATGAAATTGAATCTTCCTATTGAGGTTCGCATCATTTGGTATCAGAGCAAGGTACTAAAATCAGATTACTATCCTTTATCTTTATTTTTTGTTCCTATATATTTAGTCCATTTCTATTAATCTCTTCTTTCCTACTCTTAAATCTCTTTGTGAGTATTCAGTATCCAGCAAAAAAAAAAAAAAAAAAAAATACGTCAAAAAAAAAAAATAGAAAAAGAAAACTTGACCAAAAAAAAAAAAAAAAAAAAAAAGGTCATAAAAAAAAGAAAAGAAAAGAAAAACGTGATTGATAAAAAAAAAAGGTGATTTGTGGATACAACTACTTTCTATATTCTGATTTATTCTTCAATTCTCTCAAATCTAAAAAAAAATTCTCATTCTCTTTGATTCATTATTTCTGAAATACCCGCCCATTGATATTCATTGTTTAAACAATACAAGTTGAACCTCTTGATTAAAGTTTACTAGTTCATTAAAGAACTGAAAAGGGGAGTTACGAGTGGAAAAAGGCAAGAGAGTGTGAGATTATTAGAGGGTAAAAGCCGTATTGAGTGAAACACGAGTGTTGAGTGACATTATTCGAGTGTAAACACGTGAGGGAGTGCTGTGAGGATTTATTTCTAATTGTTGTAACTAGTTTCAAATATGTCTACAAGTGGTGAAGCAATAAACAAAGGCGGACAGGGGGATATATTTATGTTGCAAGCCGTGCAAAAACAGTTTGAACGTATGAACGTAATGTTTAATGAGATTCGGGATCGGATGGATAGGCAAGACGATGCTATTGCTACTTTAAACAGGGGACATCCGGAAAGAGCTCCTAATGCTAGAAGGGAAGAAAGGAATGCAAATGAAGATGGTTTTGGTTACAATTCCAATGACGAGTTCCATGAAGATGATGACCAAGGCTCATTGAATGGTGAGGGCAGATTCATACAAAGGAGAGGAAGGCATGATAGAGGTTTTCAAAGAGGTCCGAGATGGCAAGATAGAGATGACAGAAGCTTGGGAAACATCAAAGTAAAGATACCATCTTTCCAAGGCAAAAATGACCCAGAAGTGTACTTGGACTGGGAAAGGAAGGTGGAGCTGATTTTCGAATGCCATAACTACTCCGAGGAGAAAAAGGTAAAACTTACTGTTATTGAGTTTACCGATTATGCTATTATATGGTGGGATCAACTTGTGATGACCAGGAGAAGAAATGGTGAAAGGCCTATTAGGACATGGGATGAAATGAAAGCTATCATGAGGAGGCGTTTTGTTCCTAGTCACTATCATAGGGACTTATTTCAGAAGTTACAAAGTCTTACTCAAGGCTTTAAAAGCGTGGAAGATTACCACAAGGAGATGGAGATTTCCATGATCAGGGCTAATATAGAGGAGGATAGAGAAGCTACCATGGCAAGGTTTCTCAATGGGCTGAATCGGGACATTGCAAATGTAGTTGAGTTGCAACATTATGTGGAGTTGGAGGACATGGTGCATATGGCAATAAAGGTAGAACGACAACTTAAAAGGAAGGGAACTCGATCTTTCCAAAATCCAAGCTCCTCTACTTCATGGAGGTCGAATGGGAGGAAAGATGAAGGGGCTAATTCCAAATTCAAAACAGAAGCACCAAAGAGAAAAGATGAAGTTGACAATGTCAATAGAGGTAAAACTGAATTACCAACTCGTAATCGTGATATTAAGTGTTTTAAGTGTTTGGGAACAGGTCACATAGCTTCACAATGTCCAAACAAGAGAACCATGATTGAACATGCTAACGGAGATGTGGAGACTGAAAGTGAGAGTGATGATGATGATCAGATGCCAAAAGACACTAGTGACAACGATATTGAATATCCGGTGGAGGGAGAGTCACTTGTGGCTAGGCGTGCTTTAAGTGCCCAAGTCAAAGAAGATGATGTTGATGAGCAAAGGGAGAACATCTTCCATACTAGGTGCCATGTAAATAATAAGGTGTGTAGTATGATCATTGATGGGGGAAGTTGTACAAACGTTGCTAGTACTACTTTGGTTGAAAAGTTAAAGTTACTTACCTTGAAACACCCTAGACCATATAGGCTGCAATGGTTGAATGATTGTGGGGAGGTTAAGGTGACAAGGCAAGTATTAGTCTCGTTTTCAATCGGGAAGTACAAGGATGAAGTGCTTTGCGATGTCGTTCCAATGCAAGCAGGTCACATATTGTTGGGCAGACCATGGCAATTTGATAGGAAGGTTACTCATGATGGTTTCAAAAATCGACATACTCTTGTAAAAGATAACAGATCTATTACTCTTGTACCATTGACACCCAAACAAGTGTATGAAGATCAAATGAAAATGAAAAGAGAGAGTGAGTTGAAAATAAATAATGAGGCTGAAATTTCAAAGAAAAAAAGTGAAAAAGAGAGTGAAAAGAAAGAGGGAAAAAAACAAGTGAGTTTTAATGCTAAGACGAGTGATATCAAGAGTGCCTTGAATTCAAAAAAGCTTATGATTTTACTTGTGTACAAAGAGGCAAGTTTTAGCACTAACGAATTTAATGAATCTTTGCCTAGTGTTGTTGTCTCTTTGTTACAGGAATACGAAGATGTGTTTCCAGATGATGTACCTAATGGATTGCCACCTATAAGAGGAATAGAGCATCAGATTGATTTTGTGCCCGGTGCCGCCATTCCTAATCGGCCAGCCTATAGAAGTAATCCAGAGGAAACAAAGGAACTTCAAAGGCAAGTTGAGGAGTTGCTAAAAAAGGGCCACGTGAGAGAAAGCATGAGTCCGTGCGCTGTACCGGTGTTACTTGTACCTAAGAAGGATGGGACTTGGAGGATGTGTGTGGATTGCAGGGCTATCAACAACATTACGGTAAAGTATCGATATCCCATTCCTAGACTAGATGATATGTTGGATGAATTGCATGGGTCAAGTATTTTCACAAAAATTGATTTGAAAAGTGGGTATCATCAAATTAGGATGAAAGAAGGTGATGAATGGAAAACTGCTTTTAAAACAAAATATGGATTGTATGAGTGGTTGGTAATGCCTTTTGGTTTATCTAATGCACCTAGTACATTCATGAGATTAATGAACCATGTCTTGCGGGCGTTTATTGGCAAATTTGTTGTGGTTTATTTTGATGACATTTTGGTGTATAGCAAAAGCTTAGATGAGCATATTGAACATTTGCATTGTGTGTTTGATGTTTTGAGAAAAGAAAAATTGTTTGTCAAATTTAAAAAGTGTTCTTTTTGCTTGGAAAAAATTGTGTTTCTTGGCTATATTGTTAGCGCAAATGGAATTGGAGTGGATGAAGAAAAGGTAAAGGCTATCAAGGAATGGCCCACACCTAAGTCACTTTCCGAGGTGAGAAGTTTTCATGGTTTGGCTAGTTTTTATCGACGATTTGTCAAAAATTTCAGTACACTAGCTGCACCACTCACTGAAATTGTTAAGAAATCGGTAGGGTTTCATTGGGGTAATGAACAAGAACATGCATTTTCTGAAATTAAAGAAAGATTGTGTAGTGCTCCGTTGTTAGCCTTACCTAATTTTTCTAAAACATTTGAAATTGAGTGTGATGCTTCAGGAATAGGTATTGGAGCTGTTTTAATGCAGGAGCAGCGACCGATAGCTTATTTTAGTGAAAAACTAAATGGGGCTGTTTTGAACTATTCGACGTATGACAAGGAGCTTTATGCATTGGTGAGAGCATTGGAGACTTGGCAACATTACCTTTGGTCGAGAGAATTCGTCATTCACACTGACCATGAATCCTTGAAGCACTTGAAAGGACAGGGTAAGTTGAATAGAAGACACGCCAAGTGGTCAGAATTTATCGAGACATTCCCATATGTAATCAAATACAAGCAAGGTAAGGAAAATATTGTGGCTGATGCGCTATCGAGAAGGTATGCTCTTGTTTCTACTTTAAATGCAAAGTTGTTGGGATTTGAATATGTGAAAGAATTATATGCTACTGATGATGACTTTGCTAGTGTGTATGGAGCATGTGAAAAATCAGCATTTGGTAAGTTTTATAGACTTGATGGGTACTTGTTTAGAGAGAATAAACTTTGTGTGCCTAACAGTTCTATGCGTGAGTTGCTTGTACGTGAAGCACATGGAGGTGGTTTGATGGGTCACTTTGGTATAAGGAAGACTTTAGAAGTGTTGCGTGAACATTTCTTTTGGCCTAAAATGAAACGTGATGTGGAAAGAATTTGTTCTAGATGTGTTACTTGTAAGCAGGCCAAATCTAGAGTCTTACCCCATGGTTTATACACTCCTTTACCCGTACCTACTGCACCTTGGGTAGACATTTCGATGGATTTTGTTTTGGGTTTGCCTAGGTCAAGAAAAGGTAGGGATTCGATTTTTGTGGTGGTTGATAGGTTTTCTAAAATGGCACATTTCATATCATGTAATAAAACTGATGATGCAACAAATATTGCTGATTTGTTCTTTCGGGAGATTGTACGACTTCACGGTGTTCCTAGGAGCATTGTATCTGATCGGGATGTTAAGTTCCTTAGCTATTTTTGGAAAGTCTTGTGGGGAAAAATGGGTACTAAGTTGTTATTTTCAACTACTTGCCACCCTCAAACAGATGGACAAACCGAGGTTGTGAATAGAACTTTAACTACTTTGTTGCGTACTATAATTCAAAAGAACTTAAAAAAATGGGAAGATTGTTTGCCATTCATTGAATTTGCATATAACCGAAGTGTTCATTCTACTACTGATTTTTCACCATTTGAGGTTGTTTATGGTTTTAATCCACTAACTCCTTTAGATTTGCTGCCTTTGCCAGTTAATGAAAGAGCTAGTTTGGATGGTCAAAAGAAGGCTGAGATGGTGAAGAAACTTCATGAAAGTGTCCGGGAGCATATCGCAAAGAAAAATGAACAATATGCTAACAAAGCTAATAAAGGGCGGAGACAAGTCATTTTTGAACCAGGTGATTGGGTTTGGGTACATATGCGGAGGGAAAGATTCCCTGAACGTAGGCGGTCCAAGTTACAACCAAGAGGAGATGGTCCATTTCAAGTTCTTGAAAGAGTGAATGATAATGCATATAAGTTGGATCTTCCAGGTGAGTATAAGATTAGTTCTACATTTAATGTTGCTGATCTTTCTCTTTTTGATGTAGGTGAAGATTCGAGGACGAATCCTTTTGAAGAGAGGGAAGATGATGAGAATCACCAAGAACAAGTACAAGCTAAGGATCCATTGTATGTTCCAATTGGGCCAATTACAAGGGCAAGATCCAAAAAACTGAAGGAAGCATTTAACGGGCTAATTCAAGAGATATGGGCTGATTCTAACATGCATAAGTTTGGCCCAAAAGAAGATGCATTGGTTTTGAATTTAATCCAAACAATATAATCTGATGGCTTTTGGAATTCATTGAAGTTACTTACATAGAATTAAGTCTTATGGGAAAGAGAAGCTTCAATTAGGCTTTATTTACATCAGATTTTAATATATACAAGTCCATATAGATAATAGTCAAGATTTTTCATATTTCTATATGTATTTGGAGGATTCTAGGCACCTTTTTGTATCCCAACACATATGAAAACGTGTTGGCTTTAATTACTATGGTTGGAGACTTGTTCCAACCCTATATATAAGTAGTATGGCTGAATGTAAGGAATCATCTTTGGCTGAAAATATAAAGTGAGTTTTTACTCCTCTTTTGGTTCTTCATTGAACTTCAGAACTTATCAAGGTTTCTCCTTGTGGCGTTCAAAACTTGAATACTTGTGGTTTGCGATTCTTTATAATCGTTGGGTCACAAGTTCACTACAATCTGGAATACTTGTGGTTTGCGACTCCTTGTAATCGTTGGGTCAGTAGTTCACTACAATCTGGAATACTAGTGGTTTGCGATTCCTTATAATCGTTGGGTCACAAGTTCACTATCACTTTCAATCTGAATTTTAGTTTTTCTTGGGATGAAAATGAATCTTCCTATTGAGGTTCGCATCAATATTGAAGATTTCATTTTTGGGGTGCCATGTCCTTGGAGATATAATAAATTTCATGATCCTAGTCTAAAATTAAAATAATTTGGAGGTAAAATGGTCCATTTTTGGTACCCATAGGTCGGAACTCTGGAATCAGATATTTACATTGCTGAAACTTTCTTGTATGGTCTTCTCATTGTCAAACTAGTCTAGTCAAGTGCTAATTTCTTTCACACCAAATTTTGAAAGTTAGTTGATATTTGGGTTGAGTTTCATGTTCCTTCCTCTACTTGATAGAATTTTCTATTTGACGTTGTTCTTGATGAAACAAGGGAATTTTAAGAATTATTGTCTTCATTCTTTACAGGCAATCCATTGATCCCAACTTGAATGTGAGTTATCGCTCGATATATATAATGTTGTGGTTGAGTGTTTTTTGTTCCCGATCCATGAAGAAATGGTCAATTTTGTTATTTTATTATTAAAACGCGAGTATATGTTTGGCAAAGGATATAATCGTACTCTTCTTTGGAAAGTGTTTTATTTACGTGGAATAAATGTCGTTGAAACCTTGTGCTAAATGGGAATACTTTTTAGGGTGCCTTTGTGAAACTATGGTGTGATAGATTGTACTTAATTTCATTTTTAGTGACCTTTTAGGTGACCTATAATGTTCTTCACACAATTTGCTAAAATTGAATAATATTAGGGTGCCCTATGTGAAATAAGAATATAATAATATTCTTGGTCCCGTGTTTTTTCAGATAATCTTTTGCCTTTCAAATTTATGTTGTGCTTTAATCACGTTATATGGAATGTTTGTTTGGTTTGTTACACTGCTCTTTCGCCTACCATATCTAAAACTATCTTGTCACAACATATAGATTGCATGATCCGAGTTTCAAATTCTTCTGATTCAGAGTTAACATGGTACATTTCGGGGCCATGGGATGGACACGAGCATTATGGATTTCTTTTTTGATGTTTTCTCTTGATGGATAGTTGATTGTCAAATTCGATTATAAAACAATTCAAAGTTCATGTAATCGAGAATTCGTATACCGAGTTTTACGTTCATCTGAATTTAATTAAAATTGATCAACTTTGTAGTGTAATGTGTAGGGAAATAACATTTTGTTCTTTATGTGCCAATTTAATTTTTCTTAAAGGATGTGTTTTCATGACCAATTTTTTTAATTGTTATTCTCCACGGGATAGTGTATTTGGGCCGAGTTTCTTGTTCTTTTCTCATCTCGATAAAATTGGTTACTCGATGGTTCTCTTGATAGAAAAAGGGAATTTAAAGAACTTGTCTTCCTCGTTTATACCTATTAAATTGATCCAAATATCATAAAGTGTGCCATAAACACAATGGAATATCTTATGGTTGAGATTCATTTCGTTCCGTGTCCATATTGAAGATTTCATTTTTGGGGTGCCATGTCCTTGGAGATATAATAAATTGCATGATCCTAGTCTAAAATTAAAAATAATTTGGAGGTAAAATGGTCCATTTTTGGTACCCATAGGTCGGAACTCTGGAATTAGATATTTACATTGCTGAAACTTTCTTGTATGGTCTTCTCATTGTCAAACTAGTCTAGTCAAGTGCCAATTTCTTTCACACCAAATTTTGAAAGTTAGTTGATATTTGGGTTGAGTTTCATGTTCCTTCCTCTACTTGATAGAATTTTCTATTTGACGTTGTTCTTGATGAAACAAGGGAATTTTAAGAATTATTGTCTTGATTCTTTACAGGCAATCCATTGATCCCAACTTGAATGTGAGTTATCGCTCGATATATATAATGTTGTGGTTGAGTGTTTTTTGTACCCGATCCATGAAGAAATGGTCAATTTTGTTATTTTATTATTAAAACGCGAGTATATGTTTGGCAAAGGATATAATCGCACTCTTCTTTGGAAAGTGTTTTATTTACGTGGAATAAATGTCGCTGAAACCTTCTGCTAAATGGGATACTTTTTAGGGTGCCTTTGTGAAACTAGGGTGTGATAGATTGGACTTAATTTCATTTTTAGTGACCTTTTAGGTGACCTATATGCCATGTCCTTGGAGATATAATAAATTGCATGATCCTAGTCTAAAATTAAAATAATTTGGAGGTAAAATGGTCCATTTTTGGTACCCATAGGTCGGAACTCTGGAATTATATATTTACATTGCTGAAACTTTCTTGTATGGTCTTCTCATTGTCAAACTAGTCTAGTAAAGTGCCAATTTCTTTCACACCAAATTTTGAAAGTTAGTTGATATTTGGGTTGAGTTTCATGTTCCTTCCTCTACTTGATAGAATTTTCTATTTGACGTTGTTCTTGATGAAACAAGGGAATTTTAAGAATTATTGTCTTCATTCTTTACAGGCAATCCATTGATCCCAACTTGAATGTGAGTTATCGCTCGATATATATAATGTTGTGGTTGAGTGTTTTTTGTTCCCGATCCATGAAGAAATGGTCAATTTTGTTATTTTATTATTAAAACGCGAGTATATGTTTGGCAAAGGATATAATCGCACTCTTCTTTGGAAAGTGTTTTATTTACGTGGAATAAATGTCGTTGAAACCTTGTGCTAAATGGGGATACTTTTTAGGGTGCCTTTGTGAAACTATGGTGTGATAGATTGTATTTAATTTCATTTTTAGTGACCTTTTAGGTGACCTATAATGTTCTTCACACAATTTGCTAAAATTGAATAATATTAGGGTGCCCTATGTGAAATAAGAATATAATAATATTCTTGGTCCTGTGTTTTTTCAGATAATCTTTTGCCTTTCAAATTTATGTTGTGCTTTAATCACGTTATACGGAATGTTTGTTTGGTTTGTTACACTGCTCCTTCACCTACCATATCTAAAACTATCTTGTCACAACATATAGATTGCATGATCCGAGTTTCAAATTCTTCTGATTCAGAGTTAACATGGTACATTTCGGGGCCATGGGATGGACTCGAGCATTATGGATTTCTTTTTTGATGTTTTCTCTTGATGGATAGTTGATTGTCAAATTCGATTATAAAACAATTCAAAGTTCATGTAATCGAGAATTCGTATACCGAGTTTTACGTTCCATCTGAATTTAATTAAAATTGATCAACTTTGTAGTGTAATGTGTAGGGAAATAACATTTTGTTCTTTATGTGCCAATTTAATTTTTCTTAAAGGATGTGTTTTCATGACCAATTTTTTTAATTGTTATTCTCCACAGTGATAGTGTATTTGGGCCGAGTTTCATGTTCTTTTCTCATCTAAATAAAATTGGTTACTCGATGGTTCTCTTGATAGAAAAAGGGAATTTAAAGAACTTGTCTTCCTCGTTTATACCTATTAAATTGATCCAAATCTCATAAAGTGTGCCATAAACACAATGGAATATCTTATGGTTGAGATTCATTTTGTTCCGTGTCCATATTGAAGATTTCATTTTTGGGGTGCCATGTCCTTGGAGATATAATAAATTGCATGATCCTAGTCTAAAATTAAAATAATTTGGAGGTAAAATGGTCCATTTTTGGTACCCATAGGTCGGAACTCTGGAATTAGATATTTACATTGCTGAAACTTTCTTGTATGGCCTTCTCATTGTCAAACTAGTCTAGTCAAGTGCCAATTTCTTTCACACCAAATTTTGAAAGTTAGTTGATATTTGGGTTGAGTTTCATGTTCCTTCCTCTACTTGATAGAATTTTCTATTTGACGTTGTTCTTGATGAAACAAGGGAATTTTAAGAATTATTGTCTTCATTCTTTACAGGCAATCCATTGATCCCAACTTGAATGTGAGTTATCGCTCGATATATATAATGTTGTGGTTGAGTGTTTTTTGTTCCCGATCGATGAAGAAATGGTCAATTTTGTTATTTTATTATTAAAACGCGAGTATATGTTTGGCAAAGGATATAATCGCACTCTTCTTTGGAAAGTGTTTTATTTACGTGGAATAAATGTCGTGGAAACCTTCTGCTAAATGGGATATTTTTAGGGTGCCTTTGTGAAACTAGGGTGTGATAGATTGGACTTAATTTCAGTTTTAGTGACCTTTTAGGTGACCTATATGCCATGTCCTTGGAGATATAATAAATTGCATGATCCTAGTCTAAAATTAAAATAATTTGGAGGTAAAATGGTCCATTTTTGGTACCCATAGGTCGGAACTCTGGAATTAGATATTTACATTGCTGAAACTTTCTTGTATGGTCTTCTCATTGTCAAACTAGTCTAGTAAAGTGCCAATTTCTTTCACACCAAATTTTGAAAGTTAGTTGATATTTGGGTTGAGTTTCATGTTCCTTCCTCTACTTGATAGAATTTTCTATTTGACGTTGTTCTTGACGAAACAAGGGAATTTTAAGAATTATTGTCTTCATTCTTTACAGGCAATCCATTGATCCCAACTTGAATGTGAGTTATCGCTCGATATATATAATGTTGTGGTTGAGTGTTTTTTGTTCCCGATCCATGAAGAAATGGTCAATTTTGTTATTTTATTATTAAAACGCGAGTATATGTTTGGCAAAGGATATAATCGCACTCTTCTTTGGAAAGTGTTTTATTTACGTGGAATAAATGTCGTTGAAACCTTGTGCTAAATGGGGATACTTTTTAGGGTGCCTTTGTGCAACTATGGTGTGATAGATTGTACTTAATTTCATTTTTAGTGACCTTTTAGGTGACCTATAATGTTCTTCACACAATTTGCTAAAATTGAATAATATTAGGGTGCCCTATGTGAAATAAGAATATAATAATATTCTTGGTCCTGTGTTTTTTCAGATAATCTTTTGCCTTTCAAATTTATGTTGTGCTTTAATCACGTTATATGGAATGTTTGTTTGGTTTGTTACACTGCTCTTTCGCCTACCATATCTAAACCTATCTTGTCACAACATATAGATTGCATGATCCAGTTTCAAATTCTTCTGATTCAGAGTTAACATGGTACATTTCGGGGCCATGGGATGGACACGAGCATTATGGATTTCATTTTTGATGTTTTCTCTTGATGGATAGTTGATTGTCAAATTCGATTATAAAACAATTCAAAGTTCATGTAATCGAGAATTCGTATACCGAGTTTTACGTTCATCTGAATTTAATTAAAATTGATCAACTTTGTAGTGTAATGTGTAGGGAAATAACATTTTGTTCTTTATGTGCCAATTTAATTTTTCTTAAATGATGTGTTTTCATGACCAATTTTTTTAATTGTTATTCTCCACGGTGATAGTGTATTTGGGCCGAGTTTCATGTTCTTTTCTCATCTAAATAAAATTGGTTACTCGATGGTTCTCTTGATAGAAAAAGGGAATTTAAAGAACTTGTCTTCCTCGTTTATACCTATTAAATTGATCCAAATCTCATAAAGTGTGTCATAAACACAATGGAATATCTTATGGTTGAGATTCATTTTGTTCCGTGTCCATATTGAAGATTTCATTTTTGGGGTGCCATGTCCTTGGAGATATAATAAATTGCATGATCCTAGTCTAAAATTAAAATAATTTGGAGGTAAAATGGTCCATTTTTGGTACCCATAGGTCGGAACTCTGGAATTAGATATTTACATTGCTGAAACTTTCTTGTATGGTCTTCTCATTGTCAAACTAGTCTAGTCAAGTGCCAATTTCTTTCACACCAAATTTTGAAAGTTAGTTGATATTTGGGTTGAGTTTCATGTTCCTTCCTCTACTTGATAGAATTTTCTATTTGACGTTGTTCTTGATGAAACAAGGGAATTTTAAGAATTATTGTCTTCATTCTTTACAGGCAATCCATTGATCCCAACTTGAATGTGAGTTATCGCTCGATATATATAATGTTGTGGTTGAGTGTTTTTTGTTCCCGATCGATGAAGAAATGGTCAATTTTGTTATTTTATTATTAAAACGCGAGTATATGTTTGGCAAAGGATATAATCGCACTCTTCTTTGGAAAGTGTTTTATTTACGTGGAATAAATGTCGTTGAAACCTTGTGCTAAATGGGAATACTTTTTAGGGTGCCTTTGTGAAACTATGGTGTGATAGATTGTACTTAATTTCATTTTTAGTGACCTTTTAGGTGACCTATAATGTTCTTCACACAATTTGCTAAAATTGAATAATATTAGGGTGCCCTATGTGAAATAAGAATATAATAATATTCTTGGTCCTGTGTTTTTTCAGATAATCTTTTGCCTTTCAAATTTATGTTGTGCTTTAATCACGTTATATGGAATGTTTGTTTGGTTTGTTACACTGCTCTTTCGCCTACCATATCTAAAACAATCTTGTCACAACATATAGATTGCATGATCCGAGTTTCAAATTCTTCTGATTCAGAGTTAACATGGTACATTTCGGGGCCATGGGATGGACACGAGCATTATGGATTTCTTTTTTGATGTTTTCTCTTGATGGATCGTTGATTGTCAAATTCGATTATAAAACAATTCAAAGTTCATGTAATCGAGAATTCGTATACCGAGTTTTACGTTCATCTGAATTTAATTAAAATTGATCAACTTTGTAGTGTAATGTGTAGGGAAATAACATTTTGTTCTTTATGTGCCAATTTAATTTTTCTTAAATGATGTGTTTTCATGACCAATTTTTTTAATTGTTATTCTCCACGGGATAGTGTATTTGGGCCGAGTTTCTTGTTCTTTTCTCATCTCGATAAAATTGGTTACTCGATGGTTCTCTTGATAGAAAAAGGGAATTTAAAGAACTTGTCTTCCTCGTTTATACCTATTAAATTGATCCAAATCTCATAAAGTGTGCCATAAACACAATGGAATATCTTATGGTTGAGATTCATTTTGTTCCGTGTCCATATTGAAGATTTCATTTTTGGGGTGCCATGTCCTTGGAGATATAATAAATTGCATGATCCTAGTCTAAAATTAAAATAATTTGGAGGTAAAATGGTCCATTTTTGGTACCCATAGGTCGGAACTCTGGAATTAGATATTTACATTGCTGAAACTTTCTTGTATGGTCTTCTCATTGTCAAACTAGTCTAGTCAAGTGCCAATTTCTTTCACACCAAATTTTGAAAGTTAGTTGATATTTGGGTTGAGTTTCATGTTCCTTCTTCTACTTGATAGAATTTTCTATTTGACGTTGTTCTTGATGAAACAAGGGAATTTTAAGAATTATTGTCTTCATTCTTTACAGGCAATCCATTGATCCCAACTTGAATGTGAGTTATCGCTCGATATATATAATGTTGTGGTTGAGTGTTTTTTGTTCCCGATCCATGAAGAAATGGTCAATTTTGTTATTTTATTATTAAAACGCGAGTATATGTTTGGCAAAGGATATAATCGCACTCTTCTTTGGAAAGTGTTTTATTTACGTGGAATAAATGTCGCTGAAACCTTCTGCTAAATGGGATACTTTTTAGGGTGCCTTTGTGAAACTAGGGTGTGATAGATTGGACTTAATTTCATTTTTAGTGACCTTTTAGGTGACCTATATGCCATGTCCTTGGAGATATAATAAATTGCATGATCCTAGTCTAAAATTAAAATAATTTGGAGGTAAAATGTTCCATTTTTGGTACCCATAGGTCGGAACTCTGGAATTAGATATTTACATTGCTGAAACTTTCTTGTATGGTCTTCTCATTGTCAAACTAGTCTAGTAAAGTGCCAATTTCTTTCACACCAAATTTTGAAAGTTAGTTGATATTTGGGTTGAGTTTCATATTCCTTTCTCTACTTGATAGAATTTTCTATTTGACGTTGTTCTTGATGAAACAAGGGAATTTTAAGAATTATTGTCTTCATTCTTTACAGGCAATCCATTGATCCCAACTTGAATGTTAGTTATCGCTCGATATATATAATGTTGTGGTTGAGTGTTTTTTGTTCCCGATCCATGAAGAAATGGTCAATTTTGTTATTTTATTATTAAAACGCGAGTATATGTTTGGCAAAGGATATAATCGCACTCTTCTTTGGAAAGTGTTTTATTTACGTGGAATAAATGTCGTTGAAACCTTGTGCTAAATGGGGATACTTTTTAGGGTGCCTTTGTGAAACTATGGTGTGATAGATTGTACTTAATTTCATTTTTAGTGACCTTTTAGGTGACCTATAATGTTCTTCACACAATTTGCTAAAATTGAATAATATTAGGGTGCCCTATGTGAAATAAGAATATAATAATATTCTTGGTCCTGTGTTTTTTCAGATAATCTTTTGCCTTTCAAATTTATGTTGTGCTTTAATCACGTTATACGGAATGTTTGTTTGGTTTGTTACACTGCTCTTTCGCCTACCATATCTAAAACTATCTTGTCACAACATATAGATTGCATGATCCGAGTTTCAAATTCTTCTGATTCAGAGTTAACATGGTACATTTCGGGGCCATGGGATGGACACGAGCATTATGGATTTCTTTTTTGATGTTTTCTCTTGATGGATAGTTGATTGTCAAATTCGATTATAAAACAATTCAAAGTTCATGTAATCGAGAATTCGTATACCGAGTTTTACGTTCATCTGAATTTAATTAGAATTGATCAACTTTGTAGTGTAATGTGTAGGGAAATAACATTTTGTTCTTTATGTGCCAATTTAATTTTTCTTAAAGGATGTGTTTTCATGACCAATTTTTTTAATTGTTATTCTCCACGGGATAGTGTATTTGGGCCGAGTTTCTTGTTCTTTTCTCATCTCGATAAAATTGGTTACTCGATGGTTCTCTTGATAGAAAAAGGGAATTTAAAGAACTTGTCTTCCTCGTTTATACCTATTAAATTGATCCAAATCTCATAAAGTGTGCCATAAACACAATGGAATATCTTATGGTTGAGATTCATTTTGTTCCGTGTCCATATTGAAGATTTCATTTTTGGGGTGCCATGTCCTTGGAGATATAATAAATTGCATGATCCTAGTCAAAAATTAAAATAATTTGGAGGTAAAATGGTCCATTTTTGGTACCCATAGGTCGGAACTCTGGAATCAGATATTTACATTGCTGAAACTTTCTTGTATGGTCTTCTCATTGTCAAACTAGTCTAGTCAAGTGCTAATATCTTTCACACCAAATTTTGAAAGTTAGTTGATATTTGGGTTGAGTTTCATGTTCCTTCCTCTACTTGATAGAATTTTCTATTTGACGTTGTTCTTGACGAAACAAGGGAATTTTAAGAATTATTGTCTTCATTCTTTACAGGCAATCCATTGATCCCAACTTGAATGTGAGTTATCGCTCGATATATATAATGTTGTGGTTGAGTGTTTTTTGTTCCCGATCCATGAAGAAATGGTCAATTTTGTTATTTTATTATTAAAACGCGAGTATATGTTTGGCAAAGGATATAATCGCACTCTTCTTTGGAAAGTGTTTTATTTACGTGGAATAAATGTCGTTGAAACCTTGTGCTAAATGGAGATACTTTTTAGGGTGCCTTTGTGCAACTATGGTGTGATAGATTGTACTTAATTTCATTTTTAGTGACCTTTTAGGTGACCTATAATGTTCTTCACACAATTTGCTAAAATTGAATAATATTAGGGTGCCCTATGTGAAATAAGAATATAATAATATTCTTGGTCCTGTGTTTTTTCAGATAATCTTTTGCCTTTCAAATTTATGTTGTGCTTTAATCACGTTATATGGAATGTTTGTTTGGTTTGTTACACTGCTCTTTCGCCTACCATAACTAAACCTATCTTGTCACAACATATAGATTGCATGATCCAGTTTCAAATTCTTCTGATTCAGAGTTAACATGGTACATTTCGGGGCCATGGGATGGACACGAGCATTATGGATTTCTTTTTTGATGTTTTCTCTTGATGGATAGTTGATTGTCAAATTCGATTATAAAACAATTCAAAGTTCATGTAATCGAGAATTCGTATACCGAGTTTTACGTTCATCTGAATTTAATTAAAATTGATCAACTTTGTAGTGTAATGTGTAGGGAAATAACATTTTGTTCTTTATGTGCCAATTTAATTTTTCTTAAAGGATGTGTTTTCATGACCAATTTTTTTAATTGTTATTCTCCACGGTGATAGTGTATTTGGGCCGAGTTTCATGTTCTTTTCTCATCTAAATAAAATTGGTTACTCGATGGTTCTCTTGATAGAAAAAGGGAATTTAAAGAACTTGTCTTCCTCGTTTATACCTATTAAATTGATCCAAATCTCATAAAGTGTGCCATAAACACAATGGAATATCTTATGGTTGAGATTCATTTTGTTCCGTGTCCATATTGAAGATTTCATTTTTGGGGTGCCATGTCCTTGGAGATATAATAAATTGCATGATCCTAGTCTAAAATTAAAATAATTTGGAGGTAAAATGGTCCATTTTTGGTACCCATAGGTCGGAACTCTGGAATTAGATATTTACATTGCTGAAACTTTCTTGTATGGTCTTCTCATTGTCAAACTAGTCTAGTCAAGTGCCAATTTCTTTCACACCAAATTTTGAAAGTTAGTTGATATTTGGGTTGAGTTTCATGTTCCTTCCTCTACTTGATAGAATTTTCTATTTGACGTTGTTCTTGATGAAACAAGGGAATTTTAAGAATTATTGTCTTCATTCTTTACAGGCAATCCATTGATCCCAACTTGAATGTGAGTTATCGCTCGATATATATAATGTTGTGGTTGAGTGTTTTTTGTTCCCGATCGATGAAGAAATGGTCAATTTTGTTATTTTATTATTAAAACGCGAGTATATGTTTGGCAAAGGATATAATCGCACTCTTCTTTGGAAAGTGTTTTATTTACGTGGAATAAATGTCGTGGAAACCTTCTGCTAAATGGGATATTTTTAGGGTGCCTTTGTGAAACTAGGGTGTGATAGATTGGACTTAATTTCAGTTTTAGTGACCTTTTAGGTGACCTATATGCCATGTCCTTGGAGATATAATAAATTGCATGATCCTAGTCTAAAATTAAAATAATTTGGAGGTAAAATGGTCCATTTTTGGTACCCATAGGTCGGAACTCTGGAATTAGATATTTACATTGCTGAAACTTTCTTGTATGGTCTTCTCATTGTCAAACTAGTCTAGTAAAGTGCCAATTTCTTTCACACCAAATTTTGAAAGTTAGTTGATATTTGGGTTGAGTTTCATGTTCCTTCCTCTACTTGATAGAATTTTCTATTTGACGTTGTTCTTGA
Source organism: Penstemon newberryi var. newberryi (assembly GCA_030819805.1). Classification (NCBI taxonomy): domain Eukaryota; kingdom Viridiplantae; phylum Streptophyta; class Magnoliopsida; order Lamiales; family Plantaginaceae; genus Penstemon; species Penstemon newberryi. The sequence goes on along the minus strand of JAUALY010000005.1, from coordinate 19,846,487 downwards.
CGAAACAAGGGAATTTTAAGAATTATTGTCTTCATTCTTTACAGGCAATCCATTGATCCAAACTTGAATGTGAGTTATCGCTCGATATATATAATGTTGTGGTTGAGTGTTTTTTGTTCCCGATCCATGAAGAAATGGTCAATTTTGTTATTTTATTATTAAAACGCGAGTATATGTTTGGCAAAGGATATAATCGCACTCTTCTTTGGAAAGTGTTTTATTTACGTGGAATAAATGTCGTTGAAACCTTGTGCTAAATGGGGATACTTTTTAGGGTGCCTTTGTGCAACTATGGTGTGATAGATTGTACTTAATTTCATTTTTAGTGACCTTTTAGGTGACCTATAATGTTCTTCACACAATTTGCTAAAATTGAATAATATTAGGGTGCCCTATGTGAAATAAGAATATAATAATATTCTTGGTCCTGTGTTTTTTCAGATAATCTTTTGCCTTTCAAATTTATGTTGTGCTTTAATCACGTTATATGGAATGTTTGTTTGGTTTGTTACACTGCTCTTTCGCCTACCATATCTAAACCTATCTTGTCACAACATATAGATTGCATGATCCAGTTTCAAATTCTTCTGATTCAGAGTTAACATGGTACATTTCGGGGCCATGGGATGGACACGAGCATTATGGATTTCTTTTTTGATGTTTTCTCTTGATGGATAGTTGATTGTCAAATTCGATTATAAAACAATTCAAAGTTCATGTAATCGAGAATTCGTATACCGAGTTTTACGTTCATCTGAATTTAATTAAAATTGATCAACTTTGTAGTGTAATGTGTAGGGAAATAACATTTTGTTCTTTATGTGCCAATTTAATTTTTCTTAAAGGATGTGTTTTCATGACCAATTTTTTTAATTGTTATTCTCCACGGTGATAGTGTATTTGGGCCGAGTTTCATGTTCTTTTCTCATCTAAATAAAATTGGTTACTCGATGGTTCTCTTGATAGAAAAAGGGAATTTAAAGAACTTGTCTTCCTCGTTTATACCTATTAAATTGATCCAAATCTCATAAAGTGTGCCATAAACACAATGGAATATCTTATGGTTGAGATTCATTTTGTTCCGTGTCCATATTGAAGATTTCATTTTTGGGGTGCCATGTCCTTGGAGATATAATAAATTGCATGATCCTAGTCTAAAATTAAAATAATTTGGAGGTAAAATGGTCCATTTTTGGTACCCATAGGTCGGAACTCTGGAATTAGATATTTACATTGCTGAAACTTTCTTGTATGGTCTTCTCATTGTCAAACTAGTCTAGTCAAGTGCCAATTTCTTTCACACCAAATTTTGAAAGTTAGTTGATATTTGGGTTGAGTTTCATGTTCCTTCCTCTACTTGATAGAATTTTCTATTTGACGTTGTTCTTGATGAAACAAGGGAATTTTAAGAATTATTGTCTTCATTCTTTACAGGCAATCCATTGATCCCAACTTGAATGTGAGTTATCGCTCGATATATATAATGTTGTGGTTGAGTGTTTTTTGTTCCCGATCCATGAAGAAATGGTCAATTTTGTTATTTTATTATTAAAACGCGAGTATATGTTTGGCAAAGGATATAATCGCACTCTTCTTTGGAAAGTGTTTTATTTACGTGGAATAAATGTCGTTGAAACCTTGTGCTAAATGGGGATACTTTTTAGGGTGCCTTTGTGAAACTATGGTGTGATAGATTGTACTTAATTTCATTTTTAGTGACCTTTTAGGTGACCTATAATGTTCTTCACACAATTTGCTAAAATTGAATAATATTAGGGTGCCCTATGTGAAATAAGAATATAATAATATTCTTGGTCCTGTGTTTTTTCAGATAATCTTTTGCCTTTCAAATTTATGTTGTGCTTTAATCACGTTATATGGAATGTTTGTTTGGTTTGTTACACTGCTCTTTCGCCTACCATATCTAAAACTATCTTGTCACAACATATAGATTGCATGATCCGAGTTTCAAATTCTTCTGATTCAGAGTTAACATGGTACATTTCGGGGCCATGGGATGGACACGAGCATTATGGATTTCTTTTTTGATGTTTTCTCTTGATGGATAGTTGATTGTCAAATTCGATTATAAAACAATTCAAAGTTCATGTAATCGAGAATTCGTATACCGAGTTTTACGTTCATCTGAATTTAATTAAAATTGATCAACTTTGTAGTGTAATGTGTAGGGAAATAACATTTTGTTCTTTATGTGCCAATTTAATTTTTCTTAAAGGATGTGTTTTCATGACCAATTTTTTTAATTGTTATTCTCCACGGGATAGTGTATTTGGGCCGAGTTTCTTGTTCTTTTCTCATCTCGATAAAATTGGTTACTCGATGGTTCTCTTGATAGAAAAAGGGAATTTAAAGAACTTGTCTTCCTCGTTTATACCTATTAAATTGATCCAAATCTCATAAAGTGTGCCATAAACACAATGGAATATCTTATGGTTGAGATTCATTTTGTTCCGTGTCCATATTGAAGATTTCATTTTTGGGGTGCCATGTCCTTGGAGATATAATAAATTGCATGATCCTAGTCAAAAATTAAAATAATTTGGAGGTAAAATGGTCCATTTTTGGTACCCATAGGTCGGAACTCTGGAATCAGATATTTACATTGCTGAAACTTTCTTGTATGGTCTTCTCATTGTCAAACTAGTCTAGTCAAGTGCTAATTTCTTTCACACCAAATTTTGAAAGTTAGTTGATATTTGGGTTGAGTTTCATGTTCCTTCCTCTACTTGATAGAATTTTCTATTTGACGTTGTTCTTGATGAAACAAGGGAATTTTAAGAATTATTGTCTTCATTCTTTACAGGCAATCCATTGATCCCAACTTGAATGTGAGTTATCGCTCGATATATATAATGTTGTGGTTGAGTGTTTTTTGTTCCCGATCCATGAAGAAATGGTCAATTTTGTTATTTTATTATTAAAACGCGAGTATATGTTTGGCAAAGGATATAATCGCACTCTTCTTTGGAAAGTGTTTTATTTACGTGGAATAAATGTCGTTGAAACCTTGTGCTAAATGGGAATACTTTTTAGGGTGCCTTTGTGAAACTATGGTGTGATAGATTGTACTTAATTTCATTTTTAGTGACCTTTTAGGTGACCTATAATGTTCTTCACACAATTTGCTAAAATTGAATAATATTAGGGTGCCCTATGTGAAATAAGAATATAATAATATTCTTGGTCCTGTGTTTTTTCAGATAATCTTTTGCCTTTCAAATTTATGTTGTGCTTTAATCACGTTATATGGAATGTTTGTTTGGTTTGTTACACTGCTCTTTCGCCTACCATATCTAAAACTATCTTGTCACAACATATAGATTGCATGATCCGAGTTTCAAATTCTTCTGATTCAGAGTTAACATGGTACATTTCGGGGCCATGGGATGGACACGAGCATTATGGATTTCTTTTTTGATGTTTTCTCTTGATGGATCGTTGATTGTCAAATTCGATTATAAAACAATTCAAAGTTCATGTAATCGAGAATTCGTATACCGAGTTTTACGTTCATCTGAATTTAATTAAAATTGATCAACTTTGTAGTGTAATGTGTAGGGAAATAACATTTGTTCTTTATGTGCCAATTTAATTTTTCTTAAAGGATGTGTTTTCATGACCAATTTTTTTAATTGTTATTCTCCACGGGATAGTGTATTTGGGCCGAGTTTCTTGTTCTTTTCTCATCTCGATAAAATTGGTTACTCGATGGTTCTCTTGATAGAAAAAGGGAATTTAAAGAACTTGTCTTCCTCGTTTATACCTATTAAATTGATCCAAATCTCATAAAGTGTGCCATAAACACAATGGAATATCTTATGGTTGAGATTCATTTTGTTCCGTGTCCATATTGAAGATTTCATTTTTGGGGTGCCATGTCCTTGGAGATATAATAAATTGCATGATCCTAGTCAAAAATTAAAATAATTTGGAGGTAAAATGGTCCATTTTTGGTACCCATAGGTCGGAACTCTGGAATCAGATATTTACATTGCTGAAACTTTCTTGTATGGTCTTCTCATTGTCAAACTAGTCTAGTCAAGTGCTAATTTCTTTCACACCAAATTTTGAAAGTTAGTTGATATTTGGGTTGAGTTTCATGTTCCTTCCTCTACTTGATAGAATTTTCTATTTGACGTTGTTCTTGATGAAACAAGGGAATTTTAAGAATTATTGTCTTCATTCTTTACAGGCAATCCATTGATCCCAACTTGAATGTGAGTTATCGCTCGATATATATAATGTTGTGGTTGAGTGTTTTTTGTTCCCGATCCATGAAGAAATGGTCAATTTTGTTATTTTATTATTAAAACGCGAGTATATGTTTGGCAAAGGATATAATCGCACTCTTCTTTGGAAAGTGTTTTATTTACGTGGAATAAATGTCGTTGAAACCTTGTGCTAAATGGGAATACTTTTTAGGGTGCCTTTGTGAAACTATGGTGTGATAGATTGTACTTAATTTCATTTTTAGTGACCTTTTAGGTGACCTATAATGTTCTTCACACAATTTGCTAAAATTGAATAATATTAGGGTGCCCTATGTGAAATAAGAATATAATAATATTCTTGGTCCTGTGTTTTTTCAGATAATCTTTTGCCTTTCAAATTTATGTTGTGCTTTAATCACGTTATATGGAATGTTTGTTTGGTTTGTTACACTGCTCTTTCGCCTACCATATCTAAAACTATCTTGTCACAACATATAGATTGCATGATCCGAGTTTCAAATTCTTCTGATTCAGAGTTAACATGGTACATTTCGGGGCCATGGGATGGACACGAGCATTATGGATTTCTTTTTTGATGTTTTCTCTTGATGGATCGTTGATTGTCAAATTCGATTATAAAACAATTCAAAGTTCATGTAATCGAGAATTCGTATACCGAGTTTTACGTTCATCTGAATTTAATTAAAATTGATCAACTTTGTAGTGTAATGTGTAGGGAAATAACATTTGTTCTTTATGTGCCAATTTAATTTTTCTTAAAGGATGTGTTTTCATGACCAATTTTTTTAATTGTTATTCTCCACGGGATAGTGTATTTGGGCCGAGTTTCTTGTTCTTTTCTCATCTCGATAAAATTGGTTACTCGATGGTTCTCTTGATAGAAAAAGGGAATTTAAAGAACTTGTCTTCCTCGTTTATACCTATTAAATTGATCCAAATCTCATAAAGTGTGCCATAAACACAATGGAATATCTTATGGTTGAGATTCATTTTGTTCCGTGTACATATTGAAGATTTCATTTTTGGGGTGCCATGTCCTTGGAGATATAATAAATTGCATGATCCTAGTCTAAAATTAAAATAATTTGGAGGTAAAATGGTCCATTTTTGGTACCCATAGGTCGGAACTCTGGAATTAGATATTTACATTGCTGAAACTTTCTTGTATGGTCTTCTCATTGTCAAACTAGTCTAGTCAAGTGCCAATTTATTTCACACCAAATTTTGAAAGTTAGTTGATATTTGGGTTGAGTTTCATGTTCCTTCCTCTACTTGATAGAATTTTCTATTTGACGTTGTTCTTGATGAAACAAGGGAATTTTAAGAATTATTGTCTTCATTCTTTACAGGCAATCCATTGATCCCAACTTGAATGTGAGTTATCGCTCGATATATATAATGTTGTGGTTGAGTGTTTTTTGTTCCCGATCCATGAAGAAATGGTCAATTTTGTTATTTTATTATTAAAACGCGAGTATATGTTTGGCAAAGGATATAATCGCACTCTTCTTTGGAAAGTGTTTTATTTACGTGGAATAAATGTCGTTGAAACCTTGTGCTAAATGGGGATACTTTTTAGGGTGCCTTTGTGCAACTATGGTGTGATAGATTGTACTTAATTTCATTTTTAGTGACCTTTTAGGTGACCTATAATGTTCTTCCCCCAATTTGCTAAAATTGAATAATATTAGGGTGCCCTATGTGAAATAAGAATATAATAATATTCTTGGTCCTGTGTTTTTTCAGATAATCTTTTGCCTTTCAAATTTATGTTGTGCTTTAATCACGTTATATGGAATGTTTGTTTGGTTAGTACTGTACTCCGCTGCTGCTACTCTCTCCCCCACTTTTATGTATATGACCTGGTACCCGAGTGGTATTAGAGCCACGTTGGAATAGGTATGATATTGTATTAATATTAATATTGTATTAATGTTTTATTAATGTTTGCAATTTTGTTATCGTGTCTTATTATTGTTATGTTATTAATGTATGTTTGTATTATTGTTATTTTGTGTTATTGTTGTTATGTTATTAATGCTTATTTGAATGATTAATTTTAAGTTTGTCTTAGTTAATTCTGAGTTTTATAATTTGTGCTTAAGTGATTATAAATTTTATAAAAGTTTATGTGAACAGTTCCCAGATCATCCTGGTTACAATCATTTCGTGTGTATGCGTAACCATAATCAAAGTTTAATTAAACATATTAGTGTTTTACTTGCAGCTTAGTTTTTTTTATGCCTCCATTAAAATTAAATTCTAAATACGTCAATTTTTCCGTGTTATATGCTTATATTAAAGAAGAATATATAAGATATAAAAAAAATTGTGAAAGGTTTCTAGACGATATTTGGTATATTAACCAAAGAGATTATTATCATCAACTGCTTGTTCGCTTTAATATTTTATTAGCAGCTTAATTTCTTTGTGTTCTACTTTTGTTTTATTTAGTGTTTTAGATTGAAGCTTTAGTTTTCCAAAGTATAGTTTTACAGTGAAACCCGGGGATTTTCCCTTAAGTCGCGTAGCCAGAATAGTCCCTGTCTTTGGCCGGTGTATAGGCTGTTTTGGGATTGGCATAAATCGTTGACAGTGATCTGTAGAATTATGCAGAGGTTGGCTAGATCTTTGTCTAAAAGACAAGGTGAGACAAGTGGTAGTAACAAAGAAATTATTTTAAATGAAAATTTTGAAAAATCTTTGCAAAACTGGAAATTACCAGTACAATCTTCTGTTTATAAACAGAAAGGAACTTTTGAATTTTCTTCTGATTATGTTGTTAAAACTGTAGAAGAAGCTATTCCTTTAACTGAAGGATATAATTCTTTTCAATTATTATCTAGAAATTTAATTGAAAAACATAGACAACAATATAAATTTCTTCATGTTGGCCTAATCCAAGTAGGTCTAAAGCCTGCTACAAGACTCGGATTAAATACATCCGCTATAATTTGTGTTCGAGATAAAAGACATAAAAAATTCCATGACTCCTTATTAGGAATAATTGAGTCCAGTCTTTGTGATGGACCCATCTACTTTTCTTGCTTTCCAAATTTCACTTTATCTCTTACAGATCCAACTCTAATGCACGCCTTGTGTCTTGATATTAAATCTGATGGGTTTAATATGATGCAAGGATCAGAAAATATAATCCTTATTTATAGGATTCAATATAAAGTTATGAACACAGTAGTGCCAAGAATCAGAGATTTTGCCTTCGAACAGAAGGGATCTACTACTTTGTTTATTACAAATTTATCTAAAAGCAATTTAAAAGTACCCAAAACAATTACTTGGGATCAGGTTAATTTACCTGAACAATGGATTTTAGAAAAGGCAAGTGAACCTGTTAAACAGGAAAATAGAGAATTAGAAGAAATAGTTGAATATCCTGATGGAGATGTTGAAATTAAATTCTCTAATCAAAGAATTGCTAGACTTAATTTAGGGCAAAGTAGTCGATTTACTAGACCTAATTCTGCAGGTCCAAGTAGACTTAATTTAGAAAGAAGATCTACTTCTTCTGGCCCGTTATCTAAATTTGAAAAAGAAACCATATTAGGAACAAAATTTACTCCTGATGGGGTTAATCAACCTCAATATAATGTTAGTATACCATCAACTGTTACCCCAACAGAAATTGAAGTTGATACTAACACAGGAAGAAAATCTCCGACCGCTTCTGACATGGGTTATAATAGTGACACAAGTGTTTTAACTATTACAATTCCTGAAGAAGTTGGTTTTCCTTTTGACGGAATTGCTAAAGAATTATTTTATTCTCCTGAAAATGAAATTCGAAGAAAGTGGTTTTTCCAAGAAGATATTAAAAGTCAAAAGAAATTATTTACATCTTATAAGAGATTTCTACAGATAAATAAAGATGTCATTGATTTCTTTGATTTCTTGAAAAAATACTTTTATTTAAATAAAAAACAATTTCCTGATTTTGAGAACAAAAATTTTGTGTCAACAATTGAATCTTCCTATAAAAGGGATTTTGTCACTAAAAATGGAAAAGTTTTCAAAAGCATCCACCCTCCAGAAGTTAATTTAACCGTTAAAATCGATGGAGAAGAAATTCTAGCCACACCTTATAGAAAAAAGGGTGATAATATTGATGCTGTTGTGCAACAAAATAATTTTACAAATTTAACTCTCAAAACTATTGGAGATCAATTAAATAGAATTGAGAAAAATATTGATCTAAATTCAGATCAACAAAAGGTTTCTAAAGAAGAAACTTCTGTAATTGATAAAAGGGTTTTATTTAAACCAATGTCTTCTGAAAAGATTGATTTTAAAATAAAACCACCAGATCCTTCCTCTGAGATGGTTGACGAAATAATAAAGAGATTAAAAAATCTTGGGCTTAATGAAAAGGAATTGTCACCTTTGGAACAAAATTCAGATAGTGAATCTAATATTGAAAGTCAAGATCAAACTTCCGAGATGGAAGAAAAAATTGATCAACTTGAAGATATGTTCTTAACAGAACAAAACCAACAACAACATTTTCAAGTTAATAAATTATCATCTTCTTATAAGAAGAAAATGGTATACAATGTACCAGCAAAGCCTTATTATCATAAGCCAACACCAGTTGATTTACAACTTGAGCAGCATGATGAATACATGACTGTTCAATTTGATGGCAGATCCATTAATGAATGGAATATAGATGGAATGTCAGAATACCAGATGCAAACAGTATTGCATTATATGACTATGTATGCAACTGCCTGCAAAGCAAATGGAAATTCTGATCAAAATATTGCTAAAGCCATAACTCAAGGCTTTACTGGACAACTAAAAGGTTGGTGGGATTTCTACCTACCAGAAGATGCAAAATTGCATATTTTAAGAGCTGTTAAAGTTGAAGTTGTTGATAACCAACCTGTGCAAGTTACAGATTGTGTTAATACGCTATTATATACTATAGCAAAGCATTTTATTGGAACAACTTCATTACAGTTGGATAAAACACAAGAACAGTTAATGAATTTAAGATGTCAAAACTTATCTCAGTTTAAATGGTATAAAGATGTGTTCTTCTCTAAAGTTTTTACTAGAGAAGATAGTCAACACGATTTTTGGAAAGAAAAGTTCTTATCAGGACTCCCTCATTTTTTCTCAGAAAAAATAAGGAATAGAATAAAACAGAAACATAATGGCATTATTCCGTATGCCCAATATACTTATGGAGATCTATCTTCTGAAATTATCTCTGAAGGCATAAATTTATGTAATGAAATTAAATTACATAGACAAATTCAAAAAGAAAAGGTTTTAGGAAAAAGAATTATAGGAGACTTCTGTGAACAAATTGGTTTACCTCCTATAGGACCTTCTAGTGATAAAAGGAAACATAAGACTAATAAAGTCTCAAAAAATTCTAAGAATTTAAATTATTTTCCTAAAAAGAGAAAGAAAGGTTTTTATAAAGGAAAGAAGAATAAAGGAGAAAGTTCTTCGACCCCTAGGCAGAAACCCATTCCATTATGTTGGAGATGTCAAAAACCTGGTCATTACGCTAATAAGTGTAAAATGAAAAAGAAAATCAATAGTTTAGATATTGACGAAGGTCTTAAAAGAACTTTACAAAAACTCTTTCTTAATGAAGAAGGAGAAAAAAGAGATTTTAAAATTACTGCTATAATTGACAATGAAGAAACTGAAGAATCTGAGAATTCTAAAGGATCCGAAACAGAATCCGAACAATCAGATAATTCTGGTTGCGAAGGAAACTGTGATTATTATAAAGCCTTATGTCAGGCAAATGGATTATGCACCTTAACTAAAGAGGATAATTTTATTCTCGATATAATTGATCAAATTACTGATCCAGTTGCTAAAAGAGAAATGCTCCAAAAATATTTGGAACAATACAGTCAGAAAAAATCTGAAAAAGGAATAAAATTCAAAGAACCAGAGACTTATATTCTAAAAGAAATTTTAAATAGGGCTAAGACCTCTAAAGAAAAGGATTCAGAGGATTCATGTACTAGTGAATTAATTCACGAAGTAAAAATTCTTAAAAAAGAATTAAGTGACTTAAAGTCTAGAGTTTCTTTAATTGAATTAAGAAATCTTGAAACAGATCTCAGTCCTAATCAGGACAATGACGATTATGAAAAAGATTCTTTAAAAGAAGAAAATGTAAATGCATCATTAACATTTGTGAATATGATTGATAGGGTTATTACTCATAAATGGCACATTAAAATAAAAATCATTGTTCATAGAGAATATACTCTCTCTGCAATTGCTATGGTTGATTCTGGAGCTGATTTGAATTGTATCAATGAAGGGTTAATTCCTTCTAGATATTTTTCTAAAACTACTGAAATTCTTAATGCTGCAGATGGCCGAAAGCTTATAGTAAAATATAAGTTACAAAATACTGCTGTCTGTAACAATGGAATTTGCCTTGAAATGCCATTTATAATGGTTAAAGAATTATCTCATGATGTAATTCTAGGAAATCCCTTTCTACACATGCTTTATCCCATAAAAAGCATTGACGAAAGAGGAATTACTAGCACTGTTGATTCACAAGAAATAACATTTAATTTTATTACACAACCTCGTTATCACGAGATTGATCTAATTCAAAAGAAAATAGAAAGAAAAGAAAAGTTTCTTAATTCCTTATCTCAGGAAATTAATTACAAAAAAATAGCTGAAAAGATACAGCAGCCTCATATCCAAAAGAAAATAAATGAGTTACAAGAATTTATAACTAAAACAATATGTGCAGAAATTCCTAATGCCTTCTGGGAAAGGAAGAAACATATAGTAAATCTTCCATATGAACCAGATTTTAAGGAAAATCAAATTCAAACTAAGGCCAGACCTATAGCTATGGGTCCACGCCACCTTGAAATCTGCAAAAAAGAAATTGACGAGTTATTACTCAAAGGATTAATTAGAAAATCCTACAGTCCTTGGAGTTGTCCAGCATTTTATGTTGAAAATGCTGCAGAATTAGAACGAGGTGTTCCTAGGCTTGTTATTAATTATAAGCCACTAAATAAAGCATTAAGATGGATTAGATATCCTATCCCTAATAAAAGAGATTTGTTAAATCGGCTTTACACAGCCAAAGTTATGTCAAAATTTGATATGAAATCGGGATTCTGGCAGATTCAAATTGCTGAAGAAGACCGATATAAAACTGCATTTACAGTACCATTTGGACACTACGAATGGAACGTAATGCCTTTTGGGTTAAAAAATGCCCCTTCTGAATTTCAAAATATTATGAATGAAATTTTTAGTCCATATACTAAATTTTGTATAGTATATATTGATGATGTCTTAATTTTTTCAGACAATATTGATCAACATTTTAAACATCTACATGCATTTATTAATGCTGTTAAAAGAGCAGGATTAGTTGTATCTGCAAAGAAAGTAAAATTATTTCAAACTGAAATTCGATTTCTTGGACATACTATTAAAGAAGGAACTATCTTTCCAATAGATAGATCCATAGTTTTTGCGGAAAAATTTCCGAATGAAATAAAAGAAAAAACTCAACTACAAAGGTTTCTTGGAAGTCTTAATTACATATCAGACTTCTATAAAAATTTGGCAATAGATGGAAAACCTTTATTTGAAAGGTTACGAAAAAATCCCCCTGAATCGACAAATATCCATACAGAGGCCGTTATCAAAATAAAAAATAAAATAAAGGAAATTCCTTGTCTTGCAATTGCAAACCCAGATGCTTTTAAAATTGTTGAAACAGACGCATCTGAATTAGGTTATGGAGGAATCCTTAAACAAAGGATAGATAATAAAATTACTCTTGTTAGATTCACCTCAGGGATCTGGCAAGGACCAAGGAAAAATTATTCCACAGTTTAAAAAGAAATTTTATCAATTGTATTATGTATTCAAAAATTTGAAAGTGATTTGTTGAATAAAAAATTCCTAATTAGGGTTGATTGCAAATCTGCTAAAGATATTCTAGAAAAGGATGTTAAAAATATAGCATCTAAACAAATTTTTGCTAGATGGCAGGGAATTTTGTCTGTCTTTGATTTTGATATTGAATTTATTAAAGGATCAAATAATTCTTTACCTGATTTTCTAACCCGTGAATTTTTGCAAGGAAATGGAGAAAGAGAATAAAGATAAAGGAAAAGGGAAGTCTAAAGAGACACCCCCAAAGAAGGATTTGTCTTATAAGACAATGGTTGGTAAATCAATTGATCAATTAAAAAATGAAGCCTTAAAGGCCACTCCAAAAGAATCTAAATTAAGAGATGATGCTTATGCAATAGCAATACAGACTAATTTGTCTACTGAATTTGTTTATCCGTATATCCCTTATTCCACTATATGGATAACTCCTCTCGAGCTTAAATACGCTCACCTCAATGCTAATTGAGCAGCTTCTTTCTATTTAAAAGACTCTGCTGACCCATATCTTTGGCCAAAGGAATGTACTTTCTATTATGCCATTTTACAAACTACTAAATCAGTAGAATTTGACTCAATTTCAAGATCTAGTGCGGAATGGGCTTATTCCAAAGCCTTTATTAAAAAAGTTTTAACTCCAGAAACTTGGAATGGAGACCTATATAGAAACCACGAAATTCCAAGTGGTAATAGAAAAAATTTAGAAAAATATTGGTTCAATTATTTTGACTACATTAAAGCATGGGAAGGAGCCTTTTGTTATGACAATAGGCAAAGAAAACATAGTTGGTTCCTACAATTTAGAGATTTTAATACCACTAATCTCCCTCAGTGGTTTATTAAATGGTTCTACAACTGGGGATCTCATCCTATTATTTTCCCCGATAAAATTAGATGTGTTTTTGAAGATTTTAAGAAATCTAACCCCTCATTAAAAACACCTGAGCTTAATTTTGTAGCTTTTTATCAAGTCCCATGGATTGTCAAATGGGATGTGGTTATTTCCAACCTTCCAATTAAAAAATTTGATGAAACCGTTACTCATGTTCCCGCATTAGGAAGAAGAGTTTTAATTAAATGGTGGGACAAATTTGAATTTTTTAAAGATTCAATTTTTGCACAGAAAGGTATTGTTTCTTTTGAGCCACCACAGCCGAAGACTCCAGCTCCTAAAACGGATATTACTGAATTTCTTAAAGAATTGATAGCCTCATCATCAGCATCTAAAGAAGACCTGAGGAAACAACTTAGAGAAATTTTAGGAGAACAATCTAGCTCGTCCAGCCACTGTTCTGACAACGAGACTCAGAAGACCGACGACACCATGATGGATTCCCAAGACCCGTACGCATAATTTGCGGTTACTATTCACAGTCACTATTCACGGTTACTGTTCACGGTTACTGTTCATGTTACTGTTCAGTCACTGTTCATGTTACTGTTCACCATAATTGTTGGTACTGTTCATTTTACTGTTGGTCATAATTGCTGGTCCTGTTCATTTTCTAAATTGAAGAAAGTTTTGGCGTCCGATAGCTCTGGAATCCGAGTTTGAAGTCCGCCAGCTGCCTATATATAGGCCCTCCATTCTGAAGAAGAGACACGCTCAAGAATTACGATCTACTCACTATATCCAAGCAACCCTTCTACAAAAGATTATCATCTTTTATATTTTGTAATATACACTTCAAATTTGTAATATAGCTTGATAGTTTGGTTAGTACTGTACTCCGCTGCTGCTACTCTCTCCCCCACTTTTATGTATATGACCTGGTACCCGAGTGGTATCAGAGCCACGTTGGAATAGGTATGATATTGTATTAATATTAATATTGTATTAATGTTTTATTAATGTTTGCAATTTTGTTATCGTGTCTTATTATTGTTATGTTATTAATGTATGTTTGTATTATTGTTATTTTGTGTTATTGTTGTTATGTTATTAATGCTTATTTGAATGATTAATTTTAAGTTTGTCTTAGTTAATTCTGAGTTTTATAATTTGTGCTTAAGTGGTTATAAATTTTATAAAAGTTTATGTGAACAGTTCCCAGATCATCCTGGTTACAATCATTTCGTGTGTATGCGTAACCATAATCAAAGTTTAATTAAACGTATTAGTGTTTTACTTGCAGCTTAGTCTTTTTATGCCTCCATTAAAATTAAATTCTAAATACGTCAATTTTTCCGTGTTATATGCTTATATTAAAGAAGAATATATAAGATATAAAAAAATTTGTGAAAGGTTTCCAGACGATATTTGGTATATTAACCAAAGAGATTATTATCATCAACTGCTTGTTCGCTTTAATATTTTATTAGCAGCTTAATTTCTTTGTGTTCTACTTTTGTTTTATTTAGTGTTTTAGATTGAAGCTTTAGTTTTCCAAAGTATAGTTTTACAGTGAAACCCGGGGATTTTCCCTCAAGTCGCGTAGCCTGAATAGTCCCTGTCTTTGGCCGGTGTATAGGCTGTTTTGGGATTGGCATAAACCGTTGACAGTGATCTGTAGAATTATGCAGAGGTTGGCTAGATCTTTGTCTAAAAGACAAGGTGAGACAAGTGGTAGTAACAAAGAAATTATTTTAAATGAAAATTTTGAAAAATCTTTGCAAAACTGGAAATTACCAGTACAATCTTCTGTTTATAAACAGAAAGGAACTTTTGAATTTTCTTCTGATTATGTTGTTAAAACTGTAGAAGAAGCTATTCCTTTAACTGAAGGATATAATTCTTTTCAATTATTATCTAGAAATTTAATTGAAAAACATAGACAACAATATAAATTTCTTCATGTTGGCCTAATCCAAGTAGGTCTAAAGCCTGCTACAAGACTCGGATTAAATACATCCGCAATAATTTGTGTTCGAGATAAAAGACATAATAAATTTCATGATTCCTTATTAGGAATAATTGAGTCCAGTCTTTGTGATGGACCCATCTACTTTTCTTGTTTTCCAAATTTCACTTTATCTCTTACAGATCCAACTCTAATGCACGCATTGTGTCTTGATATTAAATCTGATGGGTTTAATATGATGCAAGGATCAGAAAATATAATCCTTATTTACAGGATTCAATATAAAGTTATGAACACAGTAGTGCCAAGAATCAGAGATTTTGCCTTCGAACATAAGGGATCTACTACTTTGTTTATTACAAATTTATCTAAAAGCAATTTAAAAGTACCCAAAACAATTACTTGGGATCAGGTTAATTTACCTGAACAATGGATTTTAGAAAAGGCAAGTGAACCTGTTAAACAGGAAAATAGAGAATTAGAAGAAATAGTTGAATATCCTGATGGAGATGTTGAAATTAAATTCTCTAATCAAAGAATTGCTAGACTTAATTTAGGGCAAAGTAGTCGATTTACTAGACCTAATTCTGCAGATTGGAATTAAATTCTCTAATCTAAGAGCTGTTAAAGTTGAAGTTGTTGATAATCAACCTGTGCAAGTTACAGATTGTGTTAATACGCTATTATATACTATAGCAAAACATTTTATTGGAACAACTTCATTACAGTTGGATAAAACACAAGAACAGTTAATGAATTTAAGATGTCAAAACTTATCTCAGTTTAAATGGTATAAAGATGTGTTCTTCTCTAAAGTTTTTACTAGAGAAGATAGTCAACACGATTTTTGGAAAGAAAAGTTCTTATCAGGACTCCCTCATTTTTTCTCAGAAAAAATAAGGAATAGAATAAAGCAGAAACATAATGGCATTATTCCGTATGCCCAATATACTTATGGAGATCTATCTTCTGAAATTATCTCTGAAGGAGTAAATTTATGTAATGAAATTAAATTACATAGACAAATTCAAAAAGAAAAGGTTTTAGGAAAAAGAATTATAGGAGACTTCTGTGAACAAATTGGTTTACCTCCTATAGGACCTTCTAGTGATAAAAGGAAACATAAGACTAATAAAGTCTCAAAAAATTCTAAGAATTTAAATTATTTTCCTAAAAGGAGAAAGAAAGGGTTTTATAAAGGAAAGAAGAATAAAGGAGAAAGTTCTTCGACCCCTAGGCAGAAACCCATTCCATTATGTTGGAAATGTCAAAAACCTGGTCATTACGATGGTATCTACAATATAGATCGTAGTTCCTTGCCCCAGGTTTGGCTTGCGTAATTCTTTTTGCTGGGGGAATCAAGTTATTTCTCTCTAATATTACAAGAATATCCTCTCTGGGGGTATTTAATTTGGTATACTCGACATAGCTTATTCGATCCCTTACGTTCCTTTTTGAAGATCGAGGCCTGAGGTAGACATTAGGTCTTTTCTCAGGGTTACCCCCGCTAAACTCCAGTCTTTTGAAAACGTTTTCCCTCCTAGGATACCGATCGTAATCCATGGCTTTTTGCATCTGTGGTCTTTCAGGCCTCCTAGATCCCGAAGTGGATGCTTTACTCTTATTCTTATCTTTGAATGAGTTCATCTCTTCTTGAGTCATATACTTTGAGGCTAGCGTCATGATTTCTGCAAAAGTTTGAGCCAAATTGCCTATTTTTCGTTAGGTCGAACAAAATCGATATGATATAATCGATATTCGGCGAGTCGATCTTCAACAGTTCAACATTGAACCTTGCCAGCCAAGTCCTCAAGGATTCTCCTTCTTGTTGGATAATAGTTCCTAGGTAACTCATGGGGAGCTTTTGCCGTTTCTGGCTAGCGAACTGCTGCTCTAGTTTGTTACATAGTTCTCTAAAACTGAAAATTTAATTAGGTGGCTGTTTTCCAAACCAGTCCAGTGCTAATCCCTCGTAGGTTGTGATCATTAGCTTCGCCGTGTACTCTGCTGAATGAGCGTATAAGTTCATGATATTCGTGAAACTGAATATGTAATCAGTTGGATCACCAGTTCCGTCATATCTGGGAAGTCGGGCCGGTAAGGGCCCAGAGGCCTGTGCCTCTCTTATTTCTTGGCAGAATGGAGAACAGGCTGCTATACTATCCTGGACTTCTCGGGAACGTGGCCAAGGTTGTCTCATGGTTAATAACCTTTGCTCCAATAGTTCCTCGACCATCCTCTCTATATCTCTTTCAGAGACTCTTCTAGTTGCTTGTCGATTGACAACTGGGGGCTCCTCCTCGTCATCGATCGGGATAACCGTCTGTTCCTTGGACAAGCGAGGTTCAGGACGAGCATTAGCTCTTGCCTGATTAGTTCTTCGACCAAGGTGCCTTCCAGCTACGTTTGGTGGGGAGACTTGAGATCGTTGGTCCGCATCTGGACTCTCTGCTTGAGTTGATAGACGATCGTTATTTCCCCGAGGTTCCCTGTCATTATTAACCGCCTTCGAGGGACGAACTGCAGCCCTTGTTGGTTCCGCGACTGCCGGAGTTGGTAGAATTTGAGGAAATATTGAACTTAAAAGCTGAGCAATTTGTAGTATTTTTTCCTGGTCAGTCGGTAGCGGGGGAGCAGGGACGGATTGCATGGGTGAGTTAGGAGCCTGACTCGCGCTAGGAGTTTGTTGTCCTCCCGCGTTTTGATTGATGTTAGCGTTTGCTGCAACATGTTCCTCTACAGGATCTAAACTTTGGTGATTTGCCGGAGGCTGCATATCATTAGCGCTGACCCTTTGGGAATTCTCAGCCAGGCTATCTATAGCACGAGAAGGTCGAGAACTCGTGCTTCTTCTTGCGTTACGTGTGCTTTTTCTTGGATTGACCATATTTCGATCGAGTAATTAACCTGCCCCTCGGTGGGCGCCAACTGATTTGGCCTAATTTCGTCTTAGGTTTAATCTCAGTAAATTATTAAAAGAACAACTTTATACTTAGGGTTTGGTTAAAGTACTCAGGATGGTGCAATTCAAGAATAGTATGAAATATTACTGTAATCACGTAAATAAGTATATGAGAGGAGAACAATTGTATTATTGATAAGTTAAATTCTGGATCCTTAATACATGGTAAGATTCACTATTTATAATATTCATCATGTCCTAACGGAGCTAGGAGTCCTATTAAGACTAGGAATCCTGCATGGCCTGGGAGTACCGCACGGCCCAATAAGTCTTCTGGATCGGGCATTAGGTCGATCAGATACATGTTGGCAGGTCGAGCCGATCTCGATCAAAGGTCGGATCACGGGTCGGATCGATCTTGATTCTCCTCGGAAAACCCTACTCGGTTATATGTGTAAAAATAGCCCTCATCAATGGGTCACGGGTCGAAGCCTTAACAAAAAAGAAGTTCGATTTCCATTCCGTACTGTTGCTCGAAATGGCGTTTTCAAGAACGGCATACCCAGGTCTTTGGCTAACGTAATAATAGCCTCTGTTGGAGGAGGTCGATACGGAAAGTGTTGGTCCCAAAAGTGGTCAATGAGGTCTAGAGGGGGGGGGGGGGTGAATAGACCTCTGAAAACTTTAAAACTTTTTCTCTAACTTTTCAAATCAGCAGACTAAGCTGATCGAGATTTGTAAGACTACTAAGCTGATGCGCACAAAGCATTATCAGCAGAGTTGACCACTCATCTGATTTTCACTTAGCTGATTTCAGATGTTAAATCAGAGTTTTAGAAACTAGTTGGCAGCGGATTTGTCAAGTGTTTTTCAACCAATCTGTTCCTCTTTAAGTTTTCTCACTCAAAAGATTTTGTCCCCAGTTTTTACAACTCCTTTTAAAATCTTTTGGTTAAATCGTATGTTTGAGTTCTTTGATAAATATGCAAAGTATAACAATAAATAATTTAAACACACAGGATTTTTATAGTGGTTATATGGATAAAAATCCTTTAGTCCACTCTTCCAAGTCACACAGATCTTGGGTTATACTAGAAAACACAAAGTAATCAAGTATGCAATGCTTGTGCTGATCAACAAATGAAAAGTCACAAGTGCGCTGTAAGAAATCACACAGAAATCCTACACTCCGAAGCTAGATCACTCACTTAGACGGATCTACACTCCTCACGCTATTTTCAGTACAGAAGATCACTCAGAAATCCTATACTAGGAAGCTATATCACTCACAAAGATGGATATACACTCCTCTCTTTTACAGCTGAAAGTCACTCAGACGGACAACTAAGTTCTCTGTTCTTCAACGAAAAGCTTTGTCAACAAATGACTTCGGCTTGTGATCAGATGACTCAACTGATGGATCTTGCTCTTATGATATGATCTTGAGTTGTGCAAGCTCTCTTTAGATCTTCAGTTATGTCTTCTATTTATACTCTCAGATTTTTGAATTTCTGCCCGTTGAAGGTTGGCAGGAATCTACAGTCCTCGAGTTCTGGTCCTGACACGCGGAACGGCTCCCTGCAACTGTTGCACTGTACACTCTGCTGTACGGATGTCTACTTTATGTCAGTCGCATTTAATGCAATCAGCTCTTAGCTGGTTCCCGTTGATAAGCTTCCTGACCGTCTTCACTCTGCTGGTGGAAGTACTCTGCTGATGATCACTTTGCTGATCACTCGGCTGATGGCTTCTCGGCTGATTCAAGAATGAACACATCTATCTTGACTCGGCTGATAATACCCATCTGATATCCCACTCGGCTGATTCGGTCACTTAGCTTCCAGACCATGAGATAGGTTTCACTAAGCTGTTCAATTCTTAGTTGATGACTTCCAGATTACCCTTTTTGTCATCTTCAAAACCTTCTCCAATATTAACCAACAGAAAGTCGAAAAAAGGGAAGAAAATTACGGAATGAGGACTGCAGACCTCGTGCGACCATCAAAACAGAGAAAGCCATTATAAAGGCTATGGCATTGGGAACAAGTTGGGTCAGGGAGACAAAGAAAGTCTCTAAGAATTGACGAAGAATTGGAGAAAGGGGAAAACGGAGCCCATGTTCGAAGTGGGACGTATAGAATGCTCGACAGTTCGTAGGAGGGGTATTGACTCTCTCCTCGGGGGAAGGAATAACGATCTCAGAATTCGACGGGAAATAACGATCGTATTCCCTTTTCAAAATAGGTAGATCTTCTTCTTTCCATCGAGAAGGAAAGAATTCCACAAGAGCAGAAATTTGAGGTTGAGCCGTCTTAGATTTCTTGGATGCCCTGGACATCATCTCCTCCTCTGGAACAATCTCTACCACCAAGCTATCAACCTCTTTTTCTTCATAGTCTCTGATCTCTTCTACTTGAGCATCGTCTGCTGCTTCATCCTCAGATGAAAGGATATTAGGATTGGGGATGTTAGGTGGTACTTGTTCTCCTACATTTTGAGTTGAGGAATGGGGATTCTGCGAGGTCGAAGCCATTGACCCTTGAAGTAATGTGCTCGATGAAATAAGAAAATGGCAAGTTTATCGACTTAAACTTTTACTGCAAGAGGATCTAAATATTTGGGTAAAAAGTAAAATATCCCGCGATTTTCGATTATATATATGGGCGGTGAAAAGACGGATTCAACCCTTCGCGTCTCTTCGTATTCCCGCCAAATAGAACCTTGAAAAGACTTTATGATTATCTGACACACGTTACTAAAATACGTGTCCCTATATGGATGGTTCAATCGAAAATGCACTCTTTTTTCCTTATTCGGTTTTTATCCCTTGAAGGGTTTTTCCGAACTAGGTTTTTAACGAGGCATATTTCATGAACAATGAAAGGACCAGAGTCACAACCACATTTACTTCTACGAGCTCCAGCTACAATTACGCTCGAGAAGTGAGGGAGTACTGATGAGGGCTATTTTTACACATATAACCGAGCAGGGTTTTCCGAGGAGAATCAAGATCGATCCGACCCTTGATCCGACCTTTGATCGAGATCGGCTCGACCTGCCAACATGTATCTGATCGACCTAATGCCCGATCCAGAAGACTTATTGGGCCGTGCAGTACTCCCAGGCCATGCAGGATTCCTAGGCTTAATAGGACTCCTAGCTCCGTTAGGATATGATGAATATTATAAATAGTGAATCTTACCATGTATTAAGGATCCAGAATTTAACTTATCAATAATAAAATTGTTCTCCTCTCATATACTTATTTACGTGATTACAGTAATATTTCATACTATTCTTGA
Source organism: Penstemon newberryi var. newberryi (assembly GCA_030819805.1). Lineage (NCBI taxonomy): Eukaryota > Viridiplantae > Streptophyta > Magnoliopsida > Lamiales > Plantaginaceae > Penstemon > Penstemon newberryi. The sequence continues at coordinate 19,825,297 of JAUALY010000005.1, read as the reverse complement.
AATTGCATCATCCTGAGTACTTTAACCAAACCCTAAGTATAAAGTTGTTCTTTTAATAATTTAGTGAGATTAAACCTAAGACGAAATTAGGCCAAATCAATATCCATTTAAGTGAGTGATCTAGCTTCAGAGAGTAGGATTTCTTTGTGATTCCCTGCTGCGAACTTGTGGCTTTTCATTTGTTGAATTGCGCAAGCATTGTATATTGTAAATTGTGTGTTTATATTATAACTCAAGATCTAAGTGACTTGGAAGAGTGGACTAAAGGATTTCAATCCATATAACCACAATAAAAATTATGTGTGTTTGTTTATTGCAATTTACTTGCATATTTTCAAAGAACTTCAAACATACGAACTTAACAAAAGATTTTAAAAGGAGTTTAAAAATTGGGGATAAAATCTTTTGAGGAAGAAAACAACTTGTTGAAAAACACTTGATAAATCCGCTGCAAACAAGTATTTCAAACTCTGATAATATTTGAATCAGATAAGTTACATCAGACGAGTGGTCAACTAAACTGATTAAGCTAAGTGCGCAATTAGCGAAGTAGTCTTACGATTTCTTGATCAGCTTACTCTGCGGATAAGAAAAGTTAGAGAAATTTTTGAAAGTTTTCAGAGGTCTATTCACCCCCCCCCCCCCCCCCCCCCCTTCTCTCTAGACCTCATCTGACCACTTGGGACCAACACACACTTTATTTGTATTGCGCCATCCTTAGTAGTTTGGTCAGGCCCGATATTCTTTGTAATTCAGATCAATTATATTCAATAAAGCACACATTCTCGATATTTATTGACTACTTTATTTATTTTATTGATTTTACTAAGTCGTACGAAATTCAGTAAAATCAACGGAAAGGAAAAATTAAATGCTATTTGTATAGTCCTAGGATCAGAAGGGTTATGACTAATCATCAACATTGAACTCAAACATTCCTCGGACATCAGGGGTTGCTACAGAGTCTGAACAGTGCAGAGCCGCCACCAGCATTTATAGACGTTTGAATTCAGTAGAAAGTGATAAGGGTATTCCTGGAATTAAAGGATCTTTCAACAGTCTAAAATCTAATATAAATATTAGTCAGTTTGAATTGAAGAACTCAACCCGAGCACAAATCAAAGCAATCAAGTGAGAACACTCATATTAAACCTATCAAAACCACTAAGCTGTTTTGAGAGATCAGTTTGAAAATTGAAGAAAACATGTGTAAGTTTATTTCTGAGAGATTTAAACTTGTGTGTAAGCTAAAGAGCTTAGAGAATTTCTAAGAAAATGTTTCCATTTACTTTCGAGTAAAGGTTCTACTTGGACGTAGAATTTGTAACGTCAAGTGTTGTATTAGTCTAAGAGATTATTGCATTATCTTCTAAAGTTTTAAGGAAGAAGAGTGGATTAGAGGGATTACACCACCCTTGAACCACTATAAATTATGTGCTCTTTAATTTTTTGCATTTACATTCGCATATTCATACGAACAAACTAGTCATCTGTTGAGGTTGATTTTAAAGGACTTAAAATAATTTTTCAAAGGAGTAAGATATTATATTTACAAAATGTTGTTTGAAAGAAAAACATTTTATTTAAAACTCTGTTATTATTCTGCTGCATAACTCAAACTCTGATTTCACCAGGTATTGTCATTTTTCTATTTAAAAATACTTGAGTGTTTTACTATGTTGTTGGTTGGACTCATCTTTCAGTTAACTAATTCACTAATCTGTTTCATAACAGTTAAGTGTTCTACTTATCTTAAGGACTATTTTGAGTAAATTTAAAAAGTTTTTAAAAAATGTTTATTCACCCTCTTGTCCCTCTAAACCCTTTTGACCCCTTGGGACCAACATCGGCTCATATATTTATTCAGGTTTTTAAGGCTTATTTCGAGTTATTTCAGAAGAGAAAATTTTACTAACTTCTTTCTTTTCTTTTAGTACAGCAAAAAACCCGAATCTTCATGGATCAACATATCCTGCATTTTCGTCGAAACATTTCCAAAAGAATTTTCTTTTTTAACTTTTTCTTTTTGAAAATATTTTAAAATTTGATTGACAAAAACATACACTATAAACTAAAGTTTGATCCATGATCGTAATTACATCCGTAATTATTATGTTAGAAGAATACTTTGAGACCTTGACAGTTAATCCTCAATATAATTGATAATAAAACATACTCCATTAGTTGAGTAGTACGGAGTACTTTAATTTTCAAATATTCGTTTTACTTTTTTTCATGCTTTGATCAACAAAGTTCATCAATCTTTATCTACCCACTTAAACTTATTTCATTCCCTATTCTCCATCCATAAGTTAAATTTATTTCATTCCTATTCTTTGAAGGTTCTTTTTGGAAGTTACACGTGAACATAAACAAATTCACCAAAAAAAAAAAAAAAAAAAAAAAACCACTAAAAAAAAAAGAAAAAACACTAATAAAAAAGATACAGAAAAGGTTAAGAACTTCCATTTTTCTTTTTTTTTTGGTGATAAATAAAGCTATGATTACAGTAATTCGGTTGGATCAGTTCCGGGCGGAGCTTTTGAGAAAAGAGCCACTTTTTGTGATTTCACGAAGAGGCTTATCTGTGAATCGGATAATATTGTAGACCCATGCCCCATATATGGCCCCTGCTGTTGGGCCTAAAAGGTAGATCCAAATACCTCTGTAGTTGCTTGAAACAATTGCTGGTCCCAAACTTCTTGCTGGATTCATTGAGGCCCCAGATATTGGTCTATTCACCAAAAATATTCAACTCATTAATGATATCGATAAAAGTGGAGCTAAGGCCAATTTATTCCCTTAAAATGCATAATATTTAATTTATCACTCTATAATTTGAAAAATGGCACCTTATCACCTTATGAAAATAAAAAAAAAACAATTTATCTTCTTCAGTTGAAGAGTATAACTCACTTGACGAAATTTAGAGTGGACATGAAAATTATTTTGTAACATAAAGGGGTGAATTGCTATATTCATCATGACACAAGGAGGCAAATTGCCATATTTATCATAATATAGGGGTAAGACTGTTATATTTTCATAACCTAGGGGGATAAATTGCCGCATATAAAAATGTCAGGGAGGTTGTGTGAAACTTTTGTAAAATTACACGGGAGAAGATATTATTTTTCAAATCACAGAAAAATAAATTGAACATTATGAATATCACATGTGATAAATTATCATTAACTCCAAAAAAATTGATACGAAAAAGGAATAAAGAATTGTCTAAAAAGTCAAAACTGATACTAGAGCAGTCAACTCATGGAAATAAATTATTTATATCGTCATTTAATGAAATTAAATTTTAATTACATAAAAAAAACTCGAATCCGGAAGATTTTGTCATGCAATAGAAGTATGTGGATGCTTTGTTGTAATAGATAAAATAATGTATACAGTTTATAAATGGTTATTTTTTTGGTTAATAAATCAGATGTATATCTTATATAACCACTGAATTACTGCCAAATCTCATGTGATTAAAAATCCCCATCTGTTTGAGATTTGTTTATAGACTACTTAAAATGCCAAAGTTGTACTTATTTATTGAAGGATAGGGCCCAAAATAAAATATAATCAATATGAGCCACAAAAAGGAAAAAATAGTAACTTAAAAAACTTGATTTGTAGCTCGACTTTATTCATAAATAAATGACAAAATGTAGTTAAAAACAAAATATTGTTTAAGCTTGACTTATTTTAGAATTAAATGGACCTTGTTTGAGCTCGACTTATATTCAGTTCGATTAAAATTTAATCGAACTCGATCTTTTAAACAATTAAAACAAAATTAAACACGACAAAAATATTAACTAAAACACACCTAAATCAAGGACATAATAACCAAATAATTGACTAAAGACTCTAAAATAGTGTGAGAGATTATCTTTTGATTTTCACAACCAAATTGACAAAATAAAGTAAAATTAACTCTTAGCCATAAACGTACCCAGCAAACATAACGTTAAGCAGAACTGTAGCTCCAACAGCCAAACCAGCCAATTCTCTAATCTGTCACAAACAATACAATAAATTATTATTAAGTATTTAAATAACTTCATTTCATTGCATATAAGATTAAAACAAGGACATTAGATCAAATTCGAATATGTTATCAATCAAATATTTTTGGTCATAAAACCGAGGATTGCTATCACCTAAAACAGGAGATTGAGAAATTAATTCAACAAGGCAAGTTAAACGAGTTCGTAGACAGAATGAATCGAAGGAGACAAAGGACGGAGTCCTAGAAGGAGGGAAGAAAATAGAAGCCCTCACGAAAGATCGCCCAGCAATCGCGCGCTCAGGAGAGACGACATCGATAATGATCGAGTCAATGGTACGATACACGTAATCTCCGGTGGCCCTGCTGGGGGAGACAGTCGAAACACAAGACGGAAGACAACTCGATCCCTGGAAAAAGGACTGGTCATTCCTAAGGAAGTATGGGCGCTCGAGAATAAAGGCTCTGACAAACATACGATCAGCTTTGATGAAAGTGAAGCCCCAAAAAACCTCAACTGGGACGTTAACGAAGATCACCCCGACTTCCCAATGGTAGTCTCATTAAGAATCTCTGACTTTAATGTTAAAAGAATCTTGATCGACAACGGGAGCTCCGCTAACATCATAGCCATCGAAGCTTTAAATCAAATGAATTTGGGAAAAATAACTCTTCAAAGGGTAGCCACGCCACTTGTAGGGTTTGGAGGATCGGAAATAGTTCCAGCCGGAACCATTAATTTAAGTGTAACCCTGGGGAGCAAACCTCATCGAGTAGTAAAAATGATAAAATTCCTGGTAGTAGAAACGCCATTCGCATACAATGCCATCTTAGGCAGACCAGCATTGAATTTGTTCCGAGCCGTAGTCTCGACCTATCATCAAAAGATGAAGTTCCCAACACCCTCGGGAGTCGGCGAAATAGTCAATGATCATTGCATGGCTTGGGATTGTTACAATACAGCGCTCTCTTTGAAAAGAAATGTCGATCCATTAACACCTTCTAAAAGAAAGGCAGTAGGATCTTCGGTTGAAAGATCTCAAGAGCCGGAGTTGCCAAGTACTGAAAGGATCGAGAAGAAGGGAAAGGAGCCTATAGACCTAACTCTACGAGCACCATAGCATAAAGATATTCGACTTATAGAGAACGATCCAACAAAAATCACCAGAATTGGAACGGAATTATCTTCAGAAGGAGAAGTTATGCTGGTCAACTTCTTAAGAGCTAATATGGATGTGTTCGCCTGGAGTTCGGAGGATATAGTGGGGATTGACCCGAGGATAATAACCCACTCTCTGAAAATCGATCCAAACGCAAAACCAGTTAGACAAAAGAAAAGAAATCACGGTCCTGTAAAAGACAAAATCATAAAAGCTGAGGTCGAAAGGCTTTTAATGTCTAAACAGATTAGGGAAATACATTTCACCGAGTGGCTATGTAACGTGGTGTTGGTGTCGAAAGGGGACAAGAAAGATAATAAGTGGAGAATGTGTAATGACTTTACGGACCTGAACAAGTTATGTCCAAGGGACCCTTATCCACTCCCCAGAATCGACCTTTTAGTTGACTCCACTGCCGGTTTTGCTATTTTTAGCATGATGGACTCCTTTCAGGGTTTTTACCAGATATTTATGGATGAAAAAGACCAAGAGAAAACGGCTTTCGTTACTGAACAGGGAGTGTATTGTTTCGTGGTAATGCCTTTCGGATTGAGGAATGCAGGAGCAACCTATCAACGATTAGTGAACCTAATGTTTAAAGAGCTGATCGGAGAAATAATGGAAGTGTATGTCGATGATATGTTGGTAAAAAGCATGAGTGAAGAAGACCACATCAAACACCTTGATCGTTGCTTCTGAATTCTAAGGAAGTACGGAATGAAGCTTAACCCTTTGAAATGCACCTTCGGGGTCAGATCCGGAAAGTTCCTAGGTTACTTAGTTCACGAAAGAGGCATCGAAGCGAACCCAGAGAAGATACGTGCTATCACAGAAATGAAACCCCCAAGAAATATCACTCAAGTACAGAGCATAGTAGGAAAAATCGTGGCCCTCAACCGATTCAGATCAAGGTCGGCAGATAAGAGCCTTCCATTCTTTCAGACCTTGCGAAAAGCCAAGACGTTTGAATTGACCGAGGCTTGCGACCACGCATTCGATCGACTGAAAGAATACTTGACCTCACCTCCACTACTCGCAAAACCAAGTGAAGGGCAACCTCTTTAAATATACATTGCTATTTCAGAAGCAGCAATAAGTTCTGTTCTGGTCAAGATTGAGGGGTCAGAGCACAAGCCAGTTTATTATTTAAGTAAATTACTGCAAGGAGCTGAAAAGAATTATCTGGTGATTGAAAAGTTTGCCTTGGCATTGGTAACATCAGCACGAAGATTACGACCCTATTTTCAAACGTATAAAATCATCGTTCTTACCAATCAACCTCTGAGGCAAGTTTTATCAAAACCTGAAACCTCAGGAAGATTGATCAAATGGGTTGTAGAATTAGGACAGTACGAGATCGAATATCAACCTCGAACGGCAATCAAAGCTCAAGTGCTTGCCGACTTCCTCCTAGAAATCCCGACGAGCCTGGAAGATACATCACGTCGACGGTGCATCAAGCAGAGATGGGGGGGGTGCTGGAATCAGTTTCCAAGGACCGAATGGCGAAGATATGAATTATGCCATCACCCTAGACTTCATGGTAACCAACAATGAAGCGGAATATGAAGCTCTGATCGCTGGATTGGAAATGGCGATTCAAGCCAACATAAAGAATTTAAACGTCTTAACGGATTCCGAGCTGATCCAGAGACAGATAAATGGAATGTACGAGGCCAAAGAATACAATATGATAAAATATTTGGCCAAAGTGAAAGAGCTGACTGAGAGTTTTGACAAATTTGAAATTCAGAATATTCCCCGAGAGGAAAATAAATGGACCGATCAACTGTCTAGGTTTACGGGAACGAGCGACAGCAAATCTAAAAGGGTGATCACTAAAACACCATCGATCGATCTCGACACTATTCCTGCTATTAAAATAATGGACATCGACTTGGCTGCAAATAGTTGGATAACCCCACTAATCACCTATTTGGAAGAGGGGGCGCTATTAATTCACGAAGTAAAAATTCTTAAAAAAGAATTAAGTGACTTAAAGTCTAGAGTTTCTTTAATTGAATTAAGAAATCTTGAAACAGATCTCAGTCCTAATCAGGACAATGACGATTATGAAAAAGATTCTTTAAAAGAAGAAAATGTAAATGCATCATTAACATTTGTGAATATGATTGATAGGGTTATTACTCATAAATGGCATATTAAAATAAAAATCATTGTTCATAGAGAATATACTCTCTCTGCAATTGCTATGGTAGATTCTGGAGCTGATTTGAATTGTATCAATGAAGGGTTAATTCCTTCTAGATATTTTTCCAAAACTACTGAAATTCTTAATGCTGCAGATGGCCGAAAGCTTATAGTAAAATATAAGTTACAAAATACTGCTGTCTGTAACAATGGAATTTGCCTTGAAATGCCATTTATAATGGTAAAAGATTTATCTCACGATGTAATTCTAGGAAATCCCTTTCTACATATGCTTTATCCCATAAAAAGCATTGACGAAAGAGGAATTACTAGCACAATTGATTCACAAGAAATAACATTTAATTTTATTACACAACCTCGTTATCACGAGATTGATCTAATTCAAAAGAAAATAGAAAGAAAAGAAAAGTTTCTTAATTCCTTATCTCAGGAAATTAATTACAAAAAAATAGCTGAAAAGATACAGCAGCCTCATATTCAAAAGAAAATAAATGAGTTACAAGAATTCATAACTAAAATAATATGTGCAGAAATTCCTAATGCCTTCTGGGAAAGGAAGAAACATATAGTAAATCTTCCATATGAACCAGATTTTAAGGAAAATCAAATTCAAACTAAGGCCAGACCTATAGCTATGGGTCCACGACACCTTGAAATCTGCAAAAAAGAAATTGACGAGTTATTACTCAAAGGATTAATTAGAAAATCCTACAGTCCCTGGAGTTGTCCAGCATTTTATGTTGAAAATGCTGCAGAATTAGAACGAGGTGTTCCTAGGCTTGTTATTAATTATAAGCCATTAAATAAAGCACTAAGATGGATTAGATATCCCATCCCTAATAAAAGAGATTTACTAAATCGGCTTTACACAGCCAAAGTAATGTCAAAATTTGATATGAAGTCGGGATTCTGGCAGATTCAAATTGCCGAAGAAGACAGATATAAAACTGCATTTACGGTACCATTTGGACACTACGAATGGAACGTAATGCCTTTTAGGTTAAAAAATGCCCCTTCTGAATTTCAAAATATTATGAATGAAATTTTTAGTCTATATACTAAATTTTGTATAGTATATATTGATGATGTCTTAATTTTTTCAGACAATATTGATCAACATTTTAAACATCTACATGCATTTATTAATGCTGTTAAAAGAGCAGGATTAGTTGTATCTGCAAAGAAAGTAAAATTATTTCAAACTGAAATTCGGTTTCTTGGACATACTATTAAAGAAGGAACTATCTTTCCAATAGATAGATCCATAGTTTTTGCGGAAAAAATTCCGAATGAAATAAAAGAAAAAACTCAACTACAAAGGTTTCTTGGAAGTCTTAATTACATATCAGACTTCTATAAAAATTTGGCAATAGATGCAAAACCTTTATTTGAAAGGTTACGAAAAAATCCCCCTGAATGGACAAATATCCATACAGAGGCCGTTATCAAAATAAAAAATAAAATAAAGGAAATTCCTTGTCTTGCAATTGCAAACCCAGATGCTTTTAAAATTGTTGAAACAGACGCATCTGAATTAGGTTATGGAGGAATCCTTAAACAAAGGATAGATAATAAAATTACTCTTGTTAGATTCACCTCAGGGATCTGGCAAGGACCAAGGAAAAATTATTCCACAGTTAAAAAAGAAATTTTATCAATTGTATTATGTATTCAAAAATTTGAAAGTGATTTGTTGAATAAAAAATTCCTAATTAGGGTTGATTGCAAATCTGCTAAAGATATTCTAGAAAAGGATGTTAAAAATATAGCATCTAAACAAATTTTTGCTAGATGGCAGGGAATTTTGTCTGTCTTTGATTTTGATATTGAATTTATTAAAGGATCAAATAATTCTTTACCTGATTTTCTAACCCGTGAATTTTTGCAAGGAAATGGAGAAAAAGAATAAAGATAAAGGAAAAGGGAAGTCTAAAGAGACACCCCCAAAGAAGGATTTGTCTTGTAAGACAATGGTTGGTAAATCAATTGATCAATTAAAAAATGAAGCCTTAAAGGCCACTCCAAAAGAATCTAAATTAAGAGATGATGCATATGCAATAGCAATACAGACTAATTTGTCTACTGAATTTGTTTATTCGTATATCCCTTATTCTACTATATGGATAACTCCTCTCGAGCTTAAATATGCTCATCTCAATGCTAATGAAGCAGCTTCTTTTTATTTGAAAGATTCTGCTGATCCATATCTTTGGCTTAAAGAATGTACTTTCTATTATGCCATTTTACAAACTACTAAATCAGTAGAATTTGACTCAATTTCAAGATCTAGTGCGGAATGGGCTTATTCCAAAGCCTTTATTAAAAAAGTTTTAACTCCAGAAACTTGGAATGGAGACCTATATAGAAACCACGAAATTCCAAGTGGTAAGAAAAAATTTAGAAAAATATTGGTTCAATTATTTTGACTACATTAAAGCATGGGAAGGAGCCTTTTGTTATGACAATAGGCAAAGAAAGCATAGTTGGTTCCTACAATTTAGAGATTTTAATACCACTAATCTCCCTCAGTGGTTTATTAAATGGTTCTACAACTGGGGATCTCATCCTATTATTTTCCCCGATAAAATTAGATGTGTTTTTGAAGATTTTAAGAAATCTAACCCCTCATTAAAAACACCTGAGCTTAATTTTGTAGCTTTTTATCAAGTCCCATGGATTGTCAAATGGGATGTGGTTATTTCCAACCTTCCAATTAAAAAATTTGATGAAACCGTTACTCATGTTCCCGCATTAGGAAGAAGAGTTTTAATTAAATGGTGGGACAAATTTGAATTTTTTAAAGATTCAATTTTTGCACAGAAAGGTATTGTTTCATTTGAGCCACCACAGCCGAAGACTCAAGCTCCTAAAACGGATATTACTGAATTTCTTAAAGAATTGATAGCCTCATCATCAGCATCTAAAGAAGACCTGAGGAAACAACTTAGAAAGATTTTGGGAGAATCATCCAGTGCGTCTAGCCACAGTCCATCTGACAACGAGACTCAGAAGACCGACGACACCATGATGGATTCCCAAGACCCGTACGCATAATTCGCGGTTACTATTCACGGTTACTATTCACGGTTACTGTTCATGTTACTGTTCAGTCACTGTTCATGTTACTGTTCACCATAATTGTTGGTACTGTTCATTTTACTGTTGGTCATAATTGCTGGTCCTGTTCATTTTCTAAATTGAAGAAAGTTTTGGCGTCCGATAGCTCTGGAATCCGAGTTTGAAGTCCGCCAGCTGCCTATATATAGGCCCTCCATTCTGAAGAAGAGGCACGCTCAAGAATTATCAGCTACTCACTATATCCAAGCAACCCTTCCACTAAAGATTATCATCTTTTATATTTTGTAATATACATTTCAAATTTGTAATATAGCTTGATAGTTAGTTTTGTACTGTACTCCGCTGCTGCTACTCTCCCCCACTTTTATGTATATGACCTGGTACCCGAGTGATATTACTGAATTTCTTAAAGAATTGATAGCCTCATCATCAGCATCTAAAGAAGACCTGAGGAAACAACTTAGAGAGATTTTGGGAGAATCATCCAGTGCGTCTAGCCACAGTCCATCTGACGACGAGACTCAGAAGAACGACGACACCATGATGGATTCCCAAGACCCGTACGCATAATTCGCGGTTACTATTCACGGCTACTATTCATGGTTACTATTCACGGTTACTGTTCAGTCACTGTTCATGTTACTGTTCACCATAATTGTTGGTACTGTACAGTACAAAACTAACTATCAAGCTATATTACAAATTTGAAATGTATATTACAAAATATAAAAGATGATAATCTTTAGTGGAAGGGTTGCTTGGATATAGTGAGTAGCTGATAATTCTTGAGCGTGCCTCTTCTTCAGAATGGAGGGCCTATATATAGGCAGCTGGCGGACTTCAAACTCGGATTCCAGAGCTATCGGACGCCAAAACTTTCTTCAATTTAGAAAATGAACAGGACCAGCAATTATGACCAACAGTAAAATGAACAGTACCAACAATTATGGTGAACAGTAACATGAACAGTACCAACAATTATGGTGAACAGTAACATGAACAGTGACTGAACAGTAACATGAACAGTAGCCGTGAATAGTAACCATGAATAGTAGCCGTGAATAGTAACCGCGAATTATGTGTACGGGTCTTGGGAATCCATCATGGTGTCGTCGGTCTTCTGAGTCTCGTTGTCAGAACAGTGGCTAGACGAGCTAGATGGTTCTCCCAAAATTTCTCTAAGTTGCTTCCTCAGGTCTTCTTTGGATGCTGATGATGAGGCTATCAATTCTTTAAGAAATTCAGTAATATCCGTTTTAGGAGCTTGAGTCTTCGGCTGTGGTGGCTCAAAAGAAACAATACCTTTCTGTGCAAAATTTGAATCTTTAAAAAATTCAAATTTGTCCCACCATTTAATTAAAACTCTTCTTCCTAATGCGGGAACATGAGTAACGGTTTCATCAAATTTTTTAATTGGAAGGTTGGAAATAACCACATCCCATTTGACAATCCATGGGACTTGATAAAAAGCTACAAAATTAAGCTCAGGTGTTTTTAATGAGGGGTTAGATTTCTTAAAATCTTCAAAAACACATCTAATTTTATCGGGGAAAATAATAGGATGAGATCCCCAGTTGTAGAACCATTTAATAAACCACTGAGGGAGATTAGTGGTATTAAAATCTCTAAATTGTAGGAACCAACTATGTTTTCTTTGCCTATTGTCATAACAAAAGGCTCCTTCCCATGCTTTAATGTAGTCAAAATAATTGAACCAATATTTTTCTAAATTTTTTCTATTACCACTTGGAATTTCGTGGTTTCTATATAGGTCTCCATTCCAAGTTTCTGGAGTTAAAACTTTTTTAATAAAGGCTTTGGAATAAGCCCATTCCGCACCAGATCTTGAAATTGAGTCAAATTCTACTGATTTAGTAGTTTGTAAAATGGCATAATAGAAAGTACATTCCTTTGGCCAAAGATATGGGTCAGCAGAGTCTTTTAAATAGAAAGAAGCTGCTTCATTAGCATTGAGGTGAGCGTATTTAAGCTCGAGAGGAGTTATCCATATAGTGGAATAAGGGATATACGGATAAACAAATTCAGTAGACAAATTAGTCTGTATTGCTATTGCATAAGCATCATCTCTTAATTTAGATTCTTTTGGAGTGGCCTTTAAGGCTTCATTTTTTAATTGATCAATTGATTTACCAACCATTGTCTTATAAGACAAATCCTTCTTTGGGGGTGTCTCTTTAGACTTCCCTTTTCCTTTATCTTTATTCTTTTTCTCCATTTCCTTGCAAAAATTCACGGGTTAGAAAATCAGGTAAAGAATTATTTGATCCTTTAATAAATTCAATATCAAAATCAAAGACAGACAAATTTCCCTGCCATCTAGCAAAAATTTGTTTTGATGCTATATTTTTAACATCCTTTTCTAGAATATCTTTAGCAGATTTGCAATCAACCCTAATTAGGAATTTTTTATTCAACAAATCACTTTCAAATTTTTGAATACATAATACAATTGATAAAATTTCTTTTTTAACTGTGGAATAATTTTTCCTTGGTCCTTGCCAGATCCCTGAGGTGAATCTAACAAGAGTAATTTTATTATCTATCCTTTGTTTAAGGATTCCTCCATAACCTAATTCAGATGCGTCTGTTTCAACAATTTTAAAAGCATCTGGGTTTGCAATTGCAAGACAAGGAATTTCCTTTATTTTATTTTTTATTTTGATAACGGCCTCTGTATGGATATTTGTCCATTCAGGGGGATTTTTTCGTAACCTTTCAAATAAAGGTTTTGCATCTATTGCCAAATTTTTATAGAAGTCTGATATGTAATTAAGACTTCCAAGAAACCTTTGTAGTTGAGTTTTCTCTTTTATTTCATTCGGAAATTTTTCCACAAAAACTATGGATCTATCTATTGGAAAGATAGTTCCTTCTTTAATAGTATGTCCAAGAAACCGAATTTCAGTTTGAAATAATTTTACTTTCTTTGCAGATACAACTAATCCTGCTCTTTTAACAGCATTAATAAATGCATGTAGATGTTTAAAATGTTGATCAATATTGTCTGAAAAAATTAAGACATCATCAATATATACTATACAAAATTTAGTATATGGACTAAAAATTTCATTCATAATATTTTGAAATTCAGAAGGGGCATTTTTTAACCCAAAAGGCATTACGTTCCATTCGTAGTGTCCAAATGGTACTGTAAATGCAGTTTTATATCGGTCTTCTTCAGCAATTTGAATCTGCCAGAATCCCGATTTCATATCAAATTTTGACATAACTTTGGCTGTGTAAAGCCGATTTAGTAAATCTCTTTTATTAGGGATAGGATATCTAATCCATCGTAATGCTTTATTTAATGGCTTATAATTAATAACAAGCCTAGGAACACCTCGTTCTAATTCTGCAGCATTTTCAACATAAAATGCTGGACAACTCCAAGGACTGTAGGATTTTCTAATTAATCCTTTGAGTAATAACTCGTCGATTTCGTTTTTGCAGATTTCAAGGTGGCGTGGACCCATAACTATAGGTCTGGCCTTAGTTTGAATTTGATATTCCTTAAAATCTGGTTCATATGGAAGATTTACTATATGTTTCTTCCTTTCCCAGAAGGCATTAGGAATTTCTGCACATATTGTTTTAGTTATAAATTCTTGTAACTCATTTATTTTCTTTTGGATATGAGGCTGCTGTATCTTTTCAGCTATTTTTTTGTAATTAATTTCCTGAGATAAGGAATTAAGAAACTTTTCTTTTCTTTCTATTTTCTTTTGAATTAGATCAATCTCGTGATAACGAGGTTGTGTAATAAAATTAAATGTTATTTCTTGTGAATCAACAGTGCTAGTAATTCCTCTTTTGTCAATGCTTTTTATGGGATAAAGCATGTGTAGAAAGGGATTTCCTAGAATTACATCATGAGATAATTCTTTAACCATTATAAATGGCATTTCAAGGCAAATTCCATTGTTACAGACAGCAGTATTTTGTAACTTATATTTTACTATAAGCTTTCGGCCATCTGCAGCATTAAGAATTTCAGTAGTTTTGGAAAAATATCTAGAAGGAATTAACCCTTCATTGATACAATTCAAATCAGCTCCAGAATCTACCATAGCAATTGCAGAGAGAGTATATTCTCTATGAACAATGATTTTTATTTTAATATGCCATTTATGAGTAATAACCCTATCAATCATATTCACAAATGTTAATGATGCATTTACATTTTCTTCTTTTAAAGAATCTTTTTCATAATCGTCATTGTCCTGATTAGGACTGAGATCTGTTTCAAGATTTCTTAATTCAATTAAAGAAACTCTAGACTTTAAGTCACTTAATTCTTTTTTAAGAATTTTTACTTCGTGAATTAATTCACTAGTACATGAATCCTCTGAATCCTTTTCTTTAGAGGTCTTAGCCCTATTTAGAATTTCTTTTAGACTATAAGTCTCTGGTTCTTTGAATTTTATTCCCTTTTCAGATTTTTTCTGACTGTATTGTTCCAAATATTTTTGGAGCATTTCTCTTTTAGCAACTGGATCAGTAATTTGATCAATTATATCGAGAATAAAATTATCCTCTTTAGTTAAGGTGCATAATCCATTTGCCTGACATAAGGCTTTATAATAATCACAGTTTCCTTCGCAACCAGAATTATCTGATTGTTCGGATTCTGTTTCGGATCCTTCAGAATTCTCAGATTCTTCAGTTTCTTCATTGTCAATTATAGCAGTAATTTTAAAATCTCTTTTTTCTCCTTCTTCATTAAGAAAGAGTTTTTGTAAAGTTCTTTTAAGACCTTCGTCAATATCTAAACTATTGATTTTCTTTTTCATTTTACACTTATTAGCGTAATGACCAGGTTTTTGACATTTCCAACATAATGGAATGGGTTTCTGCCTAGGGGTCGAAGAACTTTCTCCTTTATTCTTCTTTCCTTTATAAAAATCTTTCTTTCTCCTTTTAGGAAAATAATTTAAATTCTTAGAATTTTTTGAGACTTTATTAGTCTTATGTTTCCTTCTATCACTAGAATGTCCTATAGGAGGTAAACCAATTTGTTCACAGAAGTCTCCTATAATTCTTTTTCCTAAAACCTTTTCTTTTTGAATTTGTCTATGTAATTTAATTTCATTACATAAATTTATTCCTTCAGAGATAATTTCAGAAGATAGATCTCCATAAGTATATTGGGCATACGGAATAATGCCATTATGTTTCTGCTTTATTCTATTCCTTATTTTTTCTGAGAAAAAATGAGGGAGTCCTGATAAGAACTTTTCTTTCCAAAAATCGTGTTGACTATCTTCTCTAGTAAAAACTTTAGAGAAGAACACATCTTTATACCATTTAAACTGAGATAAGTTTTGACATCTTAAATTCATTAACTGTTCTTGTGTTTTATCCAACTGTAATGAAGTTGTTCCAATAAAATGCTTTGCTATAGTATATAATAGCGTATTAACACAATCTGTAACTTGCACAGGTTGGTTATCAACAACTTCAACTTTAACAGCTCTTAAAATATGCAATTTTGCCTCTTCTGGTAGGTAGAAATCCCACCAACCTTTTAATTGTCCAGTAAAGCCTTGAGTTATGGCTTTAGCAATGTTTTGATCAGAATTTCCATTTGCTTTGCAGGCAGTTGCATACATAGTCATGTAATGCAATACTGTTTGCATCTGGTATTCTGACATTCCATCTATATTCCATTCATTAATGGATCTGCCATCAAATTGAACAGTCATGTATTCATCATGCTGCTCAAGTTGTAAATCAACTGGTGTTGGCTTATGATAATAAGGCTTTGCTGGTACATTGTATACCATTTTCTTCTTATAAGAAGATGATAATTTATTAACTTGAAAATGTTGTTGTTGGTTTTGTTCTGTTAAGAACATATCTTCAAGTTGATCAATTTTTTCTTCCATCTCGGAAGTTTGATCTTGACTTTCAATATTAGATTCACTATCTGAATTTTGTTCCAAAGGTGACAATTCCTTTTCATTAAGCCCAAGATTTTTAATCTCTTTATTATTTCGTCAACCATCTCAGAGGAAGAATCTGGTGGTTTTATTTTAAAATCAATCTTTTCAGAAGACATTGGTTTAAATAAAACTCTTTTATCAATTACAGAAGTTTCTTCTTTAGAAACCTTTTGTTGATCTGAATTTAGATCAATATTTTTCTCAATTCTATTTAATTGATCTCCAATAGTTTTGAGAGTTAAATTTGTAAAATTATTTTGTTGCACAACAGCATCAATATTATCACCCTTTTTTCTATAAGGTGTGGCTAGAATTTCTTCTCCATCGATTTTAACGGTTAAATTAACTTCTGGAGGGTGGATGCTTTTGAAAACTTTTCCATTTTTAGTGACAAAATTCCTGTTATAGGAAGATTCAATTGTTGACACAAAATTTTTGTTCTCAAAATCAGGAAATTGTTTTTTATTTAATTAAAAGTATTTTTTCAAGAAATCAAAGAAATCATTGACATCTTTATTTATCTGTAGAAATCTCTTATAAGATGTAAATAATTTCTTTTGACTTTTAATATCTTCTTGGAAAAACCACTTTCTTCGAATTTCATTTTCAGGAGAATAAAATAATTCTTTAGCAATTCCGTCAAAAGGAAAACAAACTTCTTCAGGAATTGTAATAGTTAAAACACTTGTGTCACTATTATAACCCATGTCAGAAGCGGTCGGAGATTTTCTTCCTGTGTTAGTATCAACTTCAATTTCTGTTGGGGTAACAGTTGATGGTATACTAACATTATATTGAGGTTGATTAACCCCATCAGGAGTAAATTTTGTTCCTAATATGGTTTCCTTTTCAAATTTAGATAGCGGGGCAGAAGAAGTAGATCTTCTTTCCAAATTAAGTCTACTTGGACCTGCTGAATTAGGTCTAGTAAATCGACTACTCTGCCCTAAATTAAGTCTAGCAATTCTTTGATTAGAGAATTTAATTTCAACATCTCCATCAGGATATTCAACTATTTCTTCTAATTCTCTATTTTCCTGTTTAACAGGTTCACTTGCCTTTTCTAAAATCCATTGTTCAGGTAAATTAACCTGATCCCAAGTAATTGTTTTGGGTACTTTTAAATTGCTTTTAGATAAATTTGTAATAAACAAAGTAGTAGATCCCTTATGTTCGAAGGCAAAATCTCTGATTCTTGGCACTACTGTGTTCATAACTTTATATTGAATCCTGTAAATAAGGATTATATTTTCTGATCCTTGCATCATATTAAACCCATCAGATTTAATATCAAGACACAATGCGTGCATTAGAGTTGGATCTGTAAGAGATAAAGTGAAATTTGGAAAGCAAGAAAAGTAGATGGGTCCATCACAAAGACTGGACTCAATTATTCCTAATAAGGAGTCATGGAATTTATTATGTCTTTTATCTCGAACACAAATTATAGCGGATGTATTTAATCCGAGTCTTGTAGCAGGCTTTAGACCTACTTGGATTAGGCCAACATGAAGAAATTTATATTGTTGTCTATGTTTTTCAATTAAATTTCTAGATAATAATTGAAAAGAATTATATCCTTCAGTTAAAGGAATAGCTTCTTCTACAGTTTTAACAACATAATCAGAAGAAAATTCAAAAGTTCCTTTCTGTTTATAAACAGAAGATTGTACTGGTAATTTCCAGTTTTGCAAAGATTTTTCAAAATTTTCATTTAAAATAATTTATTTGTTACTACCACTTGTCTCACCTTGTCTTTTAGACAAAGATCTAGCCAACCTCTGCATAATTCTACAGATCACTGTCAACGATTTATGCCAATCCCAAAACAGCCTATACACCGGCCAAAGACAGGGACTATTCAGGCTACGCGACTTAAGGGAAAATCCCCGGGTTTCACTGTAAAACTATACTTTGGAAAACTAAAGCTTCAATCTAAAACACTAAATAAAACAAAAGTAGAACACAAAGAAATTAAGCTGCTAATAAAATATTAAAGCGAACAAGCAGTTGATGATAATAATCTCTTTGGTTAATATACCAAATATCGTCTGGAAACCTTTCACAAATTTTTTTATATCTTATATATTCTTCTTTAATATAAGCATATAACACGGAAAAATTGACGTATTTAGAATTTAATTTTAATGGAGGCATAAAAAGACTAAGCTGCAAGTAAAACACTAATACGTTTAATTAAACTTTGATTATGGTTACGCATACACACGAAATGATTGTAACCAGGATGATCTGGGAACTGTTCACATAAACTTTTATAAAATTTATAATCACTTAAGCACAAATTATAAAACTCAGAATTAACTAAGACAAACTTAAAATTAATCATTCAAATAAGCATTAATAACATAACAACAATAACACAAAATAACAATAATACAAACATACATTAATAACATAACAATAATAAGACACGATAACAAAATTGCAAACATTAATAAAATTGAAAGTTAGTTGATATTTGGGTTGAGTTTCATGTTCCTTCCTCTACTTGATAGAATTTTCTATTTGACGTTGTTCTTGATGAAACAAGGGAATTTTAAGAATTATTGTCTTCATTCTTTACAGGCAATCCATTGATCCCAACTTGAATGTGAGTTATCGCTCGATATATATAATGTTGTGGTTGAGTGTTTTTTGTTCCCGATCCATGAAGAAATGGTCAATTTTGTTATTTTATTATTAAAACGCGAGTATATGTTTGGCAAAGGATATAATCGCACTCTTCTTTGGAAAGTGTTTTATTTACGTGGAATAAATGTCGTTGAAACCTTGTGCTAAATGGGGATACTTTTTAGGGTGCCTTTGTGCAACTATGGTGTGATAGATTGTACTTAATTTCATTTTTAGTGACCTTTTAGGTGACCTATAATGTTCTTCACCCAATTTGCTAAAATTGAATAATATTAGGGTGCCCTATGTGAAATAAGAATATAATAATATTCTTGGTCCTGTGTTTTTTCAGATAATCTTTTTTGCCTTTCAAATTTATGTTGTGCTTTAATCGTTATATGGAATGTTTGTTTGGTTTGTTACACTGCTCTTTCGCCTACCATATCTAAACCTATCTTGTCACAACATATAGATTGCATGATCCAGTTTCAAATTCTTCTGATTCAGAGTTAACATGGTACATTTCGGGGCCATGGGATGGACACGAGCATTATGGATTTCTTTTTTTTTGATGTTTTCTCTTGATGGATAGTTGATTGTCAAATTCGATTATAAAACAATTCAAAGTTCATGTAATCGAGAATTCGTATACCGAGTTTTACGTTCCATCTGAATTTAATTAAAATTGATCAACTTTGTAGTGTAATGTGTAGGGAAATAACATTTTGTTCTTTATGTGCCAATTTAATTTTTCTTAAAGGATGTGTTTTCATGACCAATTTTTGTAATTGTTATTCTCCACGGTGATAGTGTATTTGGGCCGAGTTTCATGTTCTTTTCTCATCTAAATAAAATTGGTTACTCGATGGTTCTCTTGATAGAAAAAGGGAATTTAAAGAACTTGTCTTCCTCGTTTATACCTATTAAATTGATCAAAATCTCATAAAGTGTGCCATAAACACAATGGAATATCTTATGGTAGAGATTCATTTTGTTCCGTGTCCATATTGAAGATTTCATTTTTGGGGTGCCATGTCCTTGGAGATATAATAAATTGCATGATCCTAGTCTAAAATTAAAATAATTTGGAGGTAAAATGGTCCATTTTTGGTACCCATAGGTCGGAACTCTGGAATTAGATATTTACATTGCTGAAACTTTCTTGTATTGTCTTCTCATTGTCAAACTAGTCTAGTAAAGTGCCAATTTCTTTCACACCAAATTTTGAAAGTTAGTTGATATTTGGGTTGAGTTTCATGTTCCTTCCTAGATACTTGATAGAATTTTCTATTTGACGTTGTTCTTGACGAAACAAGGGAATTTTAAGAATTATTGTCTTCATTCTTTACAGGCAATCCATTGATCCCAACTTGAATGTGAGTTATCGCTCGATATATATAATGTTGTGGTTGAGTGTTTTTTGTTCCCGATCCATGAAGAAATGGTCAATTTTGTTATTTTATTATTAAAACGCGAGTATATGTTTGGCAAAGGATATAATCGCACTCTTCTTTGGAAAGTGTTTTATTTACGTGGAATAAATGTCGTTGAAACCTTGTGCTAAATGGGGATACTTTTTAGGGTGCCTTTGTGCAACTATGGTGTGATAGATTGTACTTAATTTCATTTTTAGTGACCTTTTAGGTGACCTATAATGTTCTTCACACAATTTGCTAAAATTGAATAATATTAGGGTGCCCTATGTGAAATAAGAATATAATAATATTCTTGGTCCTGTGTTTTTTCAGATAATCTTTTGCCTTTCAAATTTATGTTGTGCTTTAATCACGTTATATGGAATGTTTGTTTGGTTTGTTACACTGCTCTTTCGCCTACCATATCTAAACCTATCTTGTCACAACATATAGATTGCATGATCCAGTTTCAAATTCTTCTGATTCAGAGTTAACATGGTACATTTCGGGGCCATGGGATGGACACGAGCATTATGGATTTCTTTTTTGATGTTTTCTCTTGATGGATAGTTGATTGTCAAATTCGATTATAAAACAATTCAAAGTTCATGTAATCGAGAATTCGTATACCGAGTTTTACGTTCATCTGAATTTAATTAAAATTGATCAACTTTGTAGTGTAATGTGTATGGAAATAACATTTTGTTCTTTATGTGCCAATTTAATTTTTCTTAAAGGATGTGTTTTCATGACCAATTTTTTTAATTGTTATTCTCCACGGGATAGTGTATTTGGGCCGAGTTTCTTGTTCTTTTCTCATCTCGATAAAATTGGTTACTCGATGGTTCTTTTGATAGAAAAAGGGAATTTAAAGAACTTGTCTTCCTCGTTTATACCTATTAAATTGATCCAAATCTCATAAAGTGTGCCATAAACACAATGGAATATCTTATGGTTGAGATTCATTTTGTTCCGTGTCCATATTGAAGATTTCATTTTTGGGGTGCCATGTCCTTGGAGATATAACAAATTGCATGATCCTAGTCTAAAATTAAAATAATTTGGAGGTAAAATGGTCCATTTTTGGTACCCATAGGTCGGAACTCTGGAATTAGATATTTACATTGCTGAAACTTTCTTGTATGGTCTTCTCATTGGCAAACTAGTCTAGTCAAGTGCAATTTCTTTCACACCAAATTTTGAAAGTTAGTTGATATTTGGGTTGAGTTTCATGTTCCTTCCTCTACTTGATAGAATTTTCTATTTGACGTTGTTCTTGATGAAACAAGGGAATTTTAAGAATTATTGTCTTCATTCTTTACAGGCAATCCATTGATCCCAACTTGAATGTGAGTTATCGCTCGATATATATAATGTTGTGGTTGAGTGTTTTTTGTTCCCGATCCATGAAGAAATGGTCAATTTTGTTATTTTATTATTAAAACGCGAGTATATGTTTGGCAAAGGATATAATCGCACTCTTCTTTGGAAAGTGTTTTATTTACGTGGAATAAATGTCGTTGAAACCTTGTGCTAAATGGGATACTTTTTAGGGTGCCTTTGTGAAACTAGGGTGTGATAGATTGGGCTTAATTTCAGTTTTAGTGACCTTTTAGGTGACCTATATGCCATGTCCTTGGAGATATAATAAATTGCATGATCCTAGTCTAAAATTAAAATAATTTGGAGGTAAAATGGTCCATTTTTGGTACCCATAGGTCGGAACTCTGGAATTAGATATTTACATTGCTGAAACTTTCTTGTATGGTCTTCTCATTGTCAAACTAGTCTAGTAAAGTGCCAATTTCTTTCACACCAAATTTTGAAAGTTAGTTGATATTTGGGTTGAGTTTCATGTTCCTTCCTAGATACTTGATAGAATTTTCTATTTGACGTTGTTCTTGACGAAACAAGGGAATTTTAAGAATTATTGTCTTCATTCTTTACAGGCAATCCATTGATCCCAACTTGAATGTGAGTTATCGCTCGATATATATAATGTTGTGGTTGAGTATTTTTTGTTCCCGATCCATGAAGAAATGGTCAATTTTGTTATTTTATTATTAAAACGCGAGTATATGTTTGGCAAAGGATATAATCGCACTCTTCTTTGGAAAGTGTTTTATTTACGTGGAATAAATGTCATTGAAACCTTGTGCTAAATGGGGATACTTTTTAGGGTGCCTTTGTGCAACTATGGTGTGATAGATTGTACTTAATTTCATTTTTAGTGACCTTTTAGGTGACCTATAATGTTCTTCACACAATTTGCTAAAATTGAATAATATTAGGGTGCCCTATGTGAAATAAGAATATAATAATATTCTTGGTCCTGTGTTTTTTCAGATAATCTTTTGCCTTTCAAATTTATGTTGTGCTTTAATCACGTTATATGGAATGTTTGTTTGGTTTGTTACACTGCTCTTTCGCCTACCATATCTAAACCTATCTTGTCACAACATATAGATTGCATGATCCAGTTTCAAATTCTTCTGATTCAGAGTTAACATGGTACATTTCGAGGCCATGGGATGGACACGAGCATTATGGATTTCTTTTTTGATGTTTTCTCTTGATGGATAGTTGATTGTCAAATTCGATTATAAAACAATTCAAAGTTCATGTAATCGAGAATTCGTATACCGAGTTTTACGTTCATCTGAATTTAATTAAAATTGATCAACTTTGTAGTGTAATGTGTAGGGAAATAACATTTTGTTCTTTATGTGCCAATTTAATTTTTCTTAAAGGATGTGTTTTCATGACCAATTTTTTTAATTGTTATTCTCCACGGGATAGTGTATTTGGGCCGAGTTTCATGTTCTTTTCTCATCTAAATAAAATTGGTTACTCGATGGTTCTCTTGATAGAAAAAGGGAATTTAAAGAACTTGTCTTCCTCGTTTATACCTATTAAATTGATCCAAATCTCATAAAGTGTGCCATAAACACAATGGAATATCTTATGGTTGAGATTCAATTTGTTGCGTGTCCATATTGAAGATTTCATTTTTGGGGTGCCATGTCCTTGGAGATAATATTAATTGCATGATTCTAGTTCAAAATTAAAATAATTTGGAGGTAAAATGGTCCATTTTTGGTACCCATAGGTCGGAACTCTGGAATTAGATATTTACATTGCTGAAACTTTCTTGTATGGTCTTCTCATTGTCAAACTAGTCTAGTCAAGTGCCAATTTCTTTCACACCAAATTTTGAAAGTTAGTTGATATTTGGGTTGAGTTTCATGTTCCTTCCTCTACTTGATAGAATTTTCTATTTGACGTTGTTCTTGATGAAACAAGGGAATTTTAAGAATTATTGTCTTCATTCTTTACAGGCAATCCATTGATCCCAACTTGAATGTGAGTTATCGCTCGATATATATAATGTTGTGGTTGAGTGTTTTTTGTTCCCGATCCATGAAGAAATGGTCAATTTTGTTATTTTATTATTAAAACGCGAGTATATGTTTGGCAAAGGATATAATCGCACTCTTCTTTGGAAAGTGTTTTATTTACGTGGAATAAATGTCGTTGAAACCTTGTGCTAAATGGGGATACTTTTTAGGGTGCCTTTGTGAAACTATGGTGTGATAGATTGTACTTAATTTCATTTTTAGTGACCTTTTAGGTGACCTATAATGTTCTTCACACAATTTGCTAAAATTGAATAATATTAGGGTGCCCTATGTGAAATAAGAATATAATAATATTCTTGGTCCTGTGTTTTTTCAGATAATCTTTTGCCTTTCAAATTTATGTTGTGCTTTAATCACGTTATATGGAATGTTTGTTTGGTTTGTTACACTGCTCTTTCGCCTACCATATCTAAAACTATCTTGTCACAACATATAGATTGCATGATCCGAGTTTCAAATTCTTCTGATTCAAAGTTAACATGGTACATTTCGGGGCCATGGGATGGACACGAGCATTATGGATTTCTTTTTTGATGTTTTCTCTTGATGGATAGTTGATTGTCAAATTCGATTATAAAACAATTCAAAGTTCATGTAATCGAGAATTCGTATACCGAGTTTTACGTTCATCTGAATTTAATTAAAATTGATCAACTTTGTAGTGTAATGTGTAGGGAAATAACATTTTGTTCTTTATGTGCCAATTTAATTTTTCTTAAAGGATGTGTTTTCATGACCAATTTTTTTAATTGTTATTCTCCACGGGATAGTGTATTTGGGCCGAGTTTCTTGTTCTTTTCTCATCTCGATAAAATTGGTTACTCGATGGTTCTCTTGATAGAAAAAGGGAATTTAAAGAACTTGTCTTCCTCGTTTATACCTATTAAATTGATCCAAATCTCATAAAGTGTGCCATAAACACAATGGAATATCTTATAGTTGAGATTCATTTTGTTCCGTGTCCATATTGAAGATTTCATTTTTGGGGTGCCATGTCTTTGGAGATATAATAAATTGCATGATCCTAGTCTAAAATTAAAATAATTTGGAGGTAAAATGGTCCATTTTTGGTACCCATAGGTCGGAACTCTGGAATTAGATATTTACATTGCTGAAACTTTCTTGTATGGTCTTCTCATTGTCAAACTAGTCTAGTCAAGTGCCAATTTCATTCACACCAAATTTTGAAAGTTAGTTGATATTTGGGTTGAGTTTCATGTTCCTTCCTCTACTTGATAGAATTTTCTATTTGACGTTGTTCTTGATGAAACAAGGGAATTTTAAGAATAGTCTTCATTCTTTACAGGCAATCCATTGATCCCAACTTGAATGTGAGTTATCGCTCGATATATATAATGTTGTGGTTGAGTGTTTTTTGTTCCCGATCGATGAAGAAATGGTCAATTTTGTTATTTTATTATTAAAACGCGAGTATATGTTTGGCAAAGGATATAATCGCACTCTTCTTTGGAAAGTGTTTTATTTACGTGGAATAAATGTCGTTGAAACCTTGTGCTAAATGGGATACTTTTTAGGGTTCCTTTGTGAAACTAGGGTGTGATAGATTGGACTTAATTTCAGTTTTAGTGACCTTTTAGGTGACCTATATGCCATGTCCTTGGAGATATAATAAATTGCATGATCCTAGTCTAAAATTAAAATAATTTGGAGGTAAAATGGTCCATTTTTGGTACCCATAGGTCGGAACTCTGGAATTAGATATTTACATTGCTGAAACTTTCTTGTATGGTCTTCTCATTGTCAAACTAGTCTAGTAAAGTGCCAATTTCTTTCACACCAAATTTTGAAAGTTAGTTGATATTTGGGTTGAGTTTCATGTTCCTTCCTCTACTTGATAGAATTTTCTATTTGACGTTGTTCTTGATGAAACAAGGGAATTTTAAGAATTATTGTCTTCATTCTTTACAGGCAATCCATTGATCCCAACTTGAATGTGAGTTATCGCTCGATGTATATAATGTTGTGGTTGAGTGTTTTTTGTTCCCGATCCATGAAGAAATGGTCAATTTTGTTATTTTATTATTAAAACGCGAGTATATGTTTGGCAAAGGATATAATCGCACTCTTCTTTGGAAAGTGTTTTATTTACGTGGAATAAATGTCGTTGAAACCTTGTGCTAAATGGGGATACTTTTTAGGGTGCCTTTGTGAAACTATGGTGTGATAGATTGTACTTAATTTCATTTTTAGTGACCTTCACACAATTTGCTAAAATTGAATAATATTAGGGTGCCCTATGTGAAATAAGAATATAATAATATTCTTGGTCCTGTGTTTTTTTAGATAATCTTTTGCCTTTCAAATTTATGTTGTGCTTTAATCACGTTATATGGAATGTTTGTTTGGTTTGTTACACTGCTCTTTCGCCTACCATATCTAAACCTATCTTGTCACAACATATAGATTGCATGATCCAGTTTCAAATTCTTCTGATTCAGAGTTAACATGGTACATTTCGGGGCCATGGGATGGACACGAGCATTATGGATTTCTTTTTTGATGTTTTCTCTTGATGGATAGTTGATTGTCAAATTCGATTATAAAACAATTCAAAATTCATGTAATCGAGAATTCGTATACCGAGTTTTACGTTCATCTGAATTTAATTAAAATTGATCAACTTTGTAGTGTAATGTGTAGGGAAATAACATTTTGTTCTTTATGTGCCAATTTAATTTTTCTTAAAGGATGTGTTTTCATGACCAATTTTTTTAATTGTTATTCTCCACGGGATAGTGTATTTGGGCCGAGTTTCTTGTTCTTTTCTCATCTCGATAAAATTGGTTACTCGATGGTTCTCTTGATAGGAACAGGGAATTTAAAGAACTTGTCTTCCTCGTTTATACCTATTAAATTGATCCAAATCTCATAAAGTGTGCCATAAACACAATGGAATATCTTATGGTTGAGATTCATTTTGTTCCGTGTCCATATTGAAGATTTCATTTTTGGGGTGCCATGTCCTTGGAGATATAATAAATTGCATGATCCTAGTCTAAAATTAAAATAATTTGGAGGTAAAATGGTCCATTTTTGGTACCCATAGGTCGGAACTCTGGAATTAGATATTTACATTGCTGAAACTTTCTTGTATGGTCTTCTCATTGTCAAACTAGTCTAGTCAAGTGCCAATTTCTTTCACACCAAATTTTGAAAGTTAGTTGATATTTGGGTTGAGTTTCATGTTCCTTCCTCTACTTGATAGAATTTTCTATTTGACGTTGTTCTTGATGAAACAAGGGAATTTTAAGAATTATTGTCTTCATTCTTTACAGGCAATCCATTGATCCCAACTTGAATGTGAGTTATCGCTCGATATATATAATGTTGTGGTTGAGTGTTTTTTGTTCCCGATCCATGAAGAAATGGTCAATTTTGTTATTTTATTATTAAAACGCGAGTATATGTTTGGCAAAGGATATAATCGCACTCTTCTTTGGAAAGTGTTTTATTTACGTGGAATAAATGTCGTTGAAACCTTCTGCTAAATGGGATACTTTTTAGGGTGCCTTTGTGAAACTAGGGTGTGATAGATTGGACTTAATTTCATTTTTAGTGACCTTTTAGGTGACCTATATGCCATGTCCTTGGAGATATAATAAACTGCATGATCCTAGTCTAAAATTAAAATAATTTGGAGGTAAAATGGTCCATTTTTGCTACCCATAGGTCGGAACTCTGGAATTAGATATTTACATTGCTGAAACTTTCTTGTATGGTCTTCTCATTGTCAAACTAGTCTAGTAAGTGCCAATTTCTTTCACACCAAATTTTGAAAGTTAGTTGATATTTGGGTTGAGTTTCATGTTCCTTCCTCTACTTGATAGAATTTTCTATTTGACGTTGTTCTTGATGAAACAAGGGAATTTTAAGAATTATTGTCTTCATTCTTTACAGGCAATCCATTGATCCCAACTTGAATGTGAGTTATCGCTCGATATATATAATGTTGTGGTTGAGTGTTTTTTGTTCCCGATCCATGAAGAAATGGTCAATTTTGTTATTTTATTATTAAAACGCGAGTATATGTTTGGCAAAGGATATAATCGCACTCTTCTTTGGAAAGGTTTTTATTTACGTGGAATAAATGTCGTTGAAACCTTGTGCTAAATGGGGATACTTTTTAGGGTGCCTTTGTGAAACTATGGTGTGATAGATTGTACTTAATTTCATTTTTAGTGACCTTTTAGGTGACCTATAATGTTCTTCACACAATTTGCTAAAATTGAATAATATTAGGGTGCCCTATGTGAAATAAGAATATAATAATATTCTTGGTCCTGTGTTTTTTCAGATAATCTTTTGCCTTTCAAATTTATGTTGTGCTTTAATCACGTTATATGGAATGTTTGTTTGGTTTGTTACACTGCTCTTTCGCCTACCATATCTAAAACTATCTTGTCACAACATATAGATTGCATGATCCGAGTTTCAAATTCTTCTGATTCAAAGTTAACATGGTACATTTCGGGGCCATGGGATGGACACGAGCATTATGGATTTCTTTTTTGATGTTTTCTCTTGATGGATAGTTGATTGTCAAATTCGATTATAAAACAATTCAAAGTTCATGTAATCGAGAATTCGTATACCGAGTTTTACGTTCATCTGAATTTAATTAAAATTGATCAACTTTGTAGTGTAATGTGTAGGGAAATAACATTTTGTTCTTTATGTGCCAATTTAATTTTTCTTAAAGGATGTGTTTTCATGACCAATTTTTGTAATTGTTATTCTCCACGGTGATAGTGTATTTGGGCCGAGTTTCATGTTCTTTTCTCATCTAAATAAAATTGGTTACTCGATGGTTCTCTTGATAGAAAAAGGGAATTTAAAGAACTTGTCTTCCTCGTTTATACCTATTAAATTGATCAAAATCTCATAAAGTGTGCCATAAACACAATGGAATATCTTATGGTTGAGATTCATTTTGTTCCGTGTCCATATTGAAGATTTCATTTTTGGGGTGCCATGTCCTTGGAGATATAATAAATTGCATGATCCTAGTCTAAAATTAAAATAATTTGGAGGTAAAATGGTCCATTTTTGGTACCCATAGGTCGGAACTCTGGAATTAGATATTTACATTGCTGAAACTTTCTTGTATTGTCTTCTCATTGTCAAACTAGTCTAGTAAAGTGCCAATTTCTTTCACACCAAATTTTGAAAGTTAGTTGATATTTGGGTTG
This sequence comes from Penstemon newberryi var. newberryi, assembly GCA_030819805.1. Lineage (NCBI taxonomy): Eukaryota > Viridiplantae > Streptophyta > Magnoliopsida > Lamiales > Plantaginaceae > Penstemon > Penstemon newberryi. Next base: position 19,796,237 of record JAUALY010000005.1, on the reverse strand, counting down.
AGTTTCATGTTCCTTCCTAGATACTTGATAGAATTTTCTATTTGACGTTGTTCTTGATGAAACAAGGGAATTTTAAGAATTATTGTCTTCATTCTTTACAGGCAATCCATTGATCCCAACTTGAATGTGAGTTATCGCTCGATATATATAATGTTGTGGTTGAGTGTTTTTTGTTCCCGATCCATGAAGAAATGGTCAATTTTGTTATTTTATTATTAAAACGCGAGTATATGTTTGGCAAAGGATATAATCGCACTCTTCTTTGGAAAGTGTTTTATTTACGTGGAATAAATGTCGTTGAAACCTTGTGCTAAATGGGATACTTTTTAGGGTGCCTTTGTGAAACTAGGGTGTGATAGATTGGGCTTAATTTCAGTTTTAGTGACCTTTTAGGTGACCTATATGCCATGTCCTTGGAGATATAATAAATTGCATGATCCTAGTCTAAAATTAAAATAATTTGGAGGTAAAATGGTCCATTTTTGGTACCCATAGGTCGGAACTCTGGAATTAGATATTTACATTGCTGAAACTTTCTTGTATGGTCTTCTCATTGGCAAACTAGTCTAGTCAAGTGCAATTTCTTTCACACCAAATTTTGAAAGTTAGTTGATATTTGGGTTGAGTTTCATGTTCCTTCCTCTACTTGATAGAATTTTCTATTTGACGTTGTTCTTGATGAAACAAGGGAATTTTAAGAATTATTGTCTTCATTCTTTACAGGCAATCCATTGATCCCAACTTGAATGTGAGTTATCGCTCGATATATATAATGTTGTGGTTGAGTGTTTTTTGTTCCCGATCCATGAAGAAATGGTCAATTTTGTTATTTTATTATTAAAACGCGAGTATATGTTTGGCAAAGGATATAATCGCACTCTTCTTTGGAAAGTGTTTTATTTACGTGGAATAAATGTCGTTGAAACCTTGTGCTAAATGGGATACTTTTTAGGGTGCCTTTGTGAAACTAGGGTGTGATAGATTGGGCTTAATTTCAGTTTTAGTGACCTTTTAGGTGACCTATATGCCATGTCCTTGGAGATATAATAAATTGCATGATCCTAGTCTAAAATTAAAATAATTTGGAGGTAAAATGGTCCATTTTTGGTACCCATAGGTCGGAACTCTGGAATTAGATATTTACATTGCTGAAACTTTCTTGTATGGTCTTCTCATTGTCAAACTAGTCTAGTAAAGTGCCAATTTCTTTCACACCAAATTTTGAAAGTTAGTTGATATTTGGGTTGAGTTTCATGTTCCTTCCTAGATACTTGATAGAATTTTCTATTTGACGTTGTTCTTGACGAAACAAGGGAATTTTAAGAATTATTGTCTTCATTCTTTACAGGCAATCCATTGATCCCAACTTGAATGTGAGTTATCGCTCGATATATATAATGTTGTGGTTGAGTATTTTTTGTTCCCGATCCATGAAGAAATGGTCAATTTTGTTATTTTATTATTAAAACGCGAGTATATGTTTGGCAAAGGATATAATCGCACTCTTCTTTGGAAAGTGTTTTATTTACGTGGAATAAATGTCATTGAAACCTTGTGCTAAATGGGGATACTTTTTAGGGTGCCTTTGTGCAACTATGGTGTGATAGATTGTACTTAATTTCATTTTTAGTGACCTTTTAGGTGACCTATAATGTTCTTCACACAATTTGCTAAAATTGAATAATATTAGGGTGCCCTATGTGAAATAAGAATATAATAATATTCTTGGTCCTGTGTTTTTTCAGATAATCTTTTGCCTTTCAAATTTATGTTGTGCTTTAATCACGTTATATGGAATGTTTGTTTGGTTTGTTACACTGCTCTTTCGCCTACCATATCTAAACCTATCTTGTCACAACATATAGATTGCATGATCCAGTTTCAAATTCTTCTGATTCAGAGTTAACATGGTACATTTCGAGGCCATGGGATGGACACGAGCATTATGGATTTCTTTTTTGATGTTTTCTCTTGATGGATAGTTGATTGTCAAATTCGATTATAAAACAATTCAAAGTTCATGTAATCGAGAATTCGTATACCGAGTTTTACGTTCATCTGAATTTAATTAAAATTGATCAACTTTGTAGTGTAATGTGTAGGGAAATAACATTTTGTTCTTTATGTGCCAATTTAATTTTTCTTAAAGGATGTGTTTTCATGACCAATTTTTTTAATTGTTATTCTCCACGGGATAGTGTATTTGGGCCGAGTTTCATGTTCTTTTCTCATCTAAATAAAATTGGTTACTCGATGGTTCTCTTGATAGAAAAAGGGAATTTAAAGAACTTGTCTTCCTCGTTTATACCTATTAAATTGATCCAAATCTCATAAAGTGTGCCATAAACACAATGGAATATCTTATGGTTGAGATTCAATTTGTTGCGTGTCCATATTGAAGATTTCATTTTTGGGGTGCCATGTCCTTGGAGATAATATTAATTGCATGATTCTAGTTCAAAATTAAAATAATTTGGAGGTAAAATGGTCCATTTTTGGTACCCATAGGTCGGAACTCTGGAATTAGATATTTACATTGCTGAAACTTTCTTGTATGGTCTTCTCATTGTCAAACTAGTCTAGTCAAGTGCCAATTTCTTTCACACCAAATTTTGAAAGTTAGTTGATATTTGGGTTGAGTTTCATGTTCCTTCCTCTACTTGATAGAATTTTCTATTTGACGTTGTTCTTGATGAAACAAGGGAATTTTAAGAATTATTGTCTTCATTCTTTACAGGCAATCCATTGATCCCAACTTGAATGTGAGTTATCGCTCGATATATATAATGTTGTGGTTGAGTGTTTTTTGTTCCCGATCCATGAAGAAATGGTCAATTTTGTTATTTTATTATTAAAACGCGAGTATATGTTTGGCAAAGGATATAATCGCACTCTTCTTTGGAAAGTGTTTTATTTACGTGGAATAAATGTCGTTGAAACCTTGTGCTAAATGGGGATACTTTTTAGGGTGCCTTTGTGAAACTATGGTGTGATAGATTGTACTTAATTTCATTTTTAGTGACCTTTTAGGTGACCTATAATGTTCTTCACACAATTTGCTAAAATTGAATAATATTAGGGTGCCCTATGTGAAATAAGAATATAATAATATTCTTGGTCCTGTGTTTTTTCAGATAATCTTTTGCCTTTCAAATTTATGTTGTGCTTTAATCACGTTATATGGAATGTTTGTTTGGTTTGTTACACTGCTCTTTCGCCTACCATATCTAAAACTATCTTGTCACAACATATAGATTGCATGATCCGAGTTTCAAATTCTTCTGATTCAAAGTTAACATGGTACATTTCGGGGCCATGGGATGGACACGAGCATTATGGATTTCTTTTTTGATGTTTTCTCTTGATGGATAGTTGATTGTCAAATTCGATTATAAAACAATTCAAAGTTCATGTAATCGAGAATTCGTATACCGAGTTTTACGTTCATCTGAATTTAATTAAAATTGATCAACTTTGTAGTGTAATGTGTAGGGAAATAACATTTTGTTCTTTATGTGCCAATTTAATTTTTCTTAAAGGATGTGTTTTCATGACCAATTTTTTTAATTGTTATTCTCCACGGGATAGTGTATTTGGGCCGAGTTTCTTGTTCTTTTCTCATCTCGATAAAATTGGTTACTCGATGGTTCTCTTGATAGAAAAAGGGAATTTAAAGAACTTGTCTTCCTCGTTTATACCTATTAAATTGATCCAAATCTCATAAAGTGTGCCATAAACACAATGGAATATCTTATAGTTGAGATTCATTTTGTTCCGTGTCCATATTGAAGATTTCATTTTTGGGGTGCCATGTCTTTGGAGATATAATAAATTGCATGATCCTAGTCTAAAATTAAAATAATTTGGAGGTAAAATGGTCCATTTTTGGTACCCATAGGTCGGAACTCTGGAATTAGATATTTACATTGCTGAAACTTTCTTGTATGGTCTTCTCATTGTCAAACTAGTCTAGTCAAGTGCCAATTTCATTCACACCAAATTTTGAAAGTTAGTTGATATTTGGGTTGAGTTTCATGTTCCTTCCTCTACTTGATAGAATTTTCTATTTGACGTTGTTCTTGATGAAACAAGGGAATTTTAAGAATAGTCTTCATTCTTTACAGGCAATCCATTGATCCCAACTTGAATGTGAGTTATCGCTCGATATATATAATGTTGTGGTTGAGTGTTTTTTGTTCCCGATCGATGAAGAAATGGTCAATTTTGTTATTTTATTATTAAAACGCGAGTATATGTTTGGCAAAGGATATAATCGCACTCTTCTTTGGAAAGTGTTTTATTTACGTGGAATAAATGTCGTTGAAACCTTGTGCTAAATGGGATACTTTTTAGGGTTCCTTTGTGAAACTAGGGTGTGATAGATTGGACTTAATTTCAGTTTTAGTGACCTTTTAGGTGACCTATATGCCATGTCCTTGGAGATATAATAAATTGCATGATCCTAGTCTAAAATTAAAATAATTTGGAGGTAAAATGGTCCATTTTTGGTACCCATAGGTCGGAACTCTGGAATTAGATATTTACATTGCTGAAACTTTCTTGTATGGTCTTCTCATTGTCAAACTAGTCTAGTAAAGTGCCAATTTCTTTCACACCAAATTTTGAAAGTTAGTTGATATTTGGGTTGAGTTTCATGTTCCTTCCTCTACTTGATAGAATTTTCTATTTGACGTTGTTCTTGATGAAACAAGGGAATTTTAAGAATTATTGTCTTCATTCTTTACAGGCAATCCATTGATCCCAACTTGAATGTGAGTTATCGCTCGATGTATATAATGTTGTGGTTGAGTGTTTTTTGTTCCCGATCCATGAAGAAATGGTCAATTTTGTTATTTTATTATTAAAACGCGAGTATATGTTTGGCAAAGGATATAATCGCACTCTTCTTTGGAAAGTGTTTTATTTACGTGGAATAAATGTCGTTGAAACCTTGTGCTAAATGGGGATACTTTTTAGGGTGCCTTTGTGAAACTATGGTGTGATAGATTGTACTTAATTTCATTTTTAGTGACCTTCACACAATTTGCTAAAATTGAATAATATTAGGGTGCCCTATGTGAAATAAGAATATAATAATATTCTTGGTCCTGTGTTTTTTTAGATAATCTTTTGCCTTTCAAATTTATGTTGTGCTTTAATCACGTTATATGGAATGTTTGTTTGGTTTGTTACACTGCTCTTTCGCCTACCATATCTAAACCTATCTTGTCACAACATATAGATTGCATGATCCAGTTTCAAATTCTTCTGATTCAGAGTTAACATGGTACATTTCGGGGCCATGGGATGGACACGAGCATTATGGATTTCTTTTTTGATGTTTTCTCTTGATGGATAGTTGATTGTCAAATTCGATTATAAAACAATTCAAAATTCATGTAATCGAGAATTCGTATACCGAGTTTTACGTTCATCTGAATTTAATTAAAATTGATCAACTTTGTAGTGTAATGTGTAGGGAAATAACATTTTGTTCTTTATGTGCCAATTTAATTTTTCTTAAAGGATGTGTTTTCATGACCAATTTTTTTAATTGTTATTCTCCACGGGATAGTGTATTTGGGCCGAGTTTCTTGTTCTTTTCTCATCTCGATAAAATTGGTTACTCGATGGTTCTCTTGATAGGAACAGGGAATTTAAAGAACTTGTCTTCCTCGTTTATACCTATTAAATTGATCCAAATCTCATAAAGTGTGCCATAAACACAATGGAATATCTTATGGTTGAGATTCATTTTGTTCCGTGTCCATATTGAAGATTTCATTTTTGGGGTGCCATGTCCTTGGAGATATAATAAATTGCATGATCCTAGTCTAAAATTAAAATAATTTGGAGGTAAAATGGTCCATTTTTGGTACCCATAGGTCGGAACTCTGGAATTAGATATTTACATTGCTGAAACTTTCTTGTATGGTCTTCTCATTGTCAAACTAGTCTAGTCAAGTGCCAATTTCTTTCACACCAAATTTTGAAAGTTAGTTGATATTTGGGTTGAGTTTCATGTTCCTTCCTCTACTTGATAGAATTTTCTATTTGACGTTGTTCTTGATGAAACAAGGGAATTTTAAGAATTATTGTCTTCATTCTTTACAGGCAATCCATTGATCCCAACTTGAATGTGAGTTATCGCTCGATATATATAATGTTGTGGTTGAGTGTTTTTTGTTCCCGATCCATGAAGAAATGGTCAATTTTGTTATTTTATTATTAAAACGCGAGTATATGTTTGGCAAAGGATATAATCGCACTCTTCTTTGGAAAGTGTTTTATTTACGTGGAATAAATGTCGTTGAAACCTTCTGCTAAATGGGATACTTTTTAGGGTGCCTTTGTGAAACTAGGGTGTGATAGATTGGACTTAATTTCATTTTTAGTGACCTTTTAGGTGACCTATATGCCATGTCCTTGGAGATATAATAAACTGCATGATCCTAGTCTAAAATTAAAATAATTTGGAGGTAAAATGGTCCATTTTTGCTACCCATAGGTCGGAACTCTGGAATTAGATATTTACATTGCTGAAACTTTCTTGTATGGTCTTCTCATTGTCAAACTAGTCTAGTAAGTGCCAATTTCTTTCACACCAAATTTTGAAAGTTAGTTGATATTTGGGTTGAGTTTCATGTTCCTTCCTCTACTTGATAGAATTTTCTATTTGACGTTGTTCTTGATGAAACAAGGGAATTTTAAGAATTATTGTCTTCATTCTTTACAGGCAATCCATTGATCCCAACTTGAATGTGAGTTATCGCTCGATATATATAATGTTGTGGTTGAGTGTTTTTTGTTCCCGATCCATGAAGAAATGGTCAATTTTGTTATTTTATTATTAAAACGCGAGTATATGTTTGGCAAAGGATATAATCGCACTCTTCTTTGGAAAGGTTTTTATTTACGTGGAATAAATGTCGTTGAAACCTTGTGCTAAATGGGGATACTTTTTAGGGTGCCTTTGTGAAACTATGGTGTGATAGATTGTACTTAATTTCATTTTTAGTGACCTTTTAGGTGACCTATAATGTTCTTCACACAATTTGCTAAAATTGAATAATATTAGGGTGCCCTATGTGAAATAAGAATATAATAATATTCTTGGTCCTGTGTTTTTTCAGATAATCTTTTGCCTTTCAAATTTATGTTGTGCTTTAATCACGTTATATGGAATGTTTGTTTGGTTTGTTACACTGCTCTTTCGCCTACCATATCTAAAACTATCTTGTCACAACATATAGATTGCATGATCCGAGTTTCAAATTCTTCTGATTCAGAGTTAACATGGTACATTTCGGGGCCATGGGATGGACACGAGCATTATGGATTTCTTTTTTGATGTTTTCTCTTGATGGATAGTTGATTGTCAAATTCGATTATAAAACAATTCAAAATTCATGTAATCGAGAATTCGTATACCGAGTTTTACGTTCATCTGAATTTAATTAAAATTGATCAACTTTGTAGTGTAATGTGTAGGGAAATAACATTTTGTTCTTTATGTGCCAATTTAATTTTTCTTAAAGGATGTGTTTTCATGACCAATTTTTTTAATTGTTATTCTCCACGGGATAGTGTATTTGGGCCGAGTTTCTTGTTCTTTTCTCATCTCGATAAAATTGGTTACTCGATGGTTCTCTTGATAGGAACAGGGAATTTAAAGAACTTGTCTTCCTCGTTTATACCTATTAAATTGATCCAAATCTCATAAAGTGTGCCATAAACACAATGGAATATCTTATGGTTGAGATTCATTTTGTTCCGTGTCCATATTGAAGATTTCATTTTTGGGGTGCCATGTCCTTGGAGATATAATAAATTGCATGATCCTAGTCTAAAATTAAAATAATTTGGAGGTAAAATGGTCCATTTTTGGTACCCATAGGTCGGAACTCTGGAATTAGATATTTACATTGCTGAAACTTTCTTGTATGGTCTTCTCATTGTCAAACTAGTCTAGTCAAGTGCCAATTTCTTTCACACCAAATTTTGAAAGTTAGTTGATATTTGGGTTGAGTTTCATGTTCCTTCCTCTACTTGATAGAATTTTCTATTTGACGTTGTTCTTGATGAAACAAGGGAATTTTAAGAATTATTGTCTTCATTCTTTACAGGAAATCCATTGATCCCAACTTGAATGTGAGTTATCGCTCGATATATATAATGTTGTGGTTGAGTGTTTTTTGTTCCCGATCCATGAAAAATGGTCAATTTTGTTATTTTATTATTAAAACGCGAGTATATGTTTGGCAAAGGATATAATCGCACTCTTCTTTGGAAAGTGTTTTATTTACGTGGAATAAATGTCGTTGAAACCTTGTGCTAAATGGGATACTTTTTAGGGTGCCTTTGTGAAACTAGGGTGTGATAGATTGGACTTAATTTCAGTTTTAGTGACCTTTTAGGTGACCTATAATGTTCTTCACACAATTTGCTAAAATTGAATAATATTAGGGTGCCCTATGTGAAATAAGAATATAATAATATTCTTGGTCCTGTGTTTTTTCAGATAATCTTTTGCCTTTCAAATTTATGTTGTGCTTTAATCACGTTATATGGAATGTTTGTTTGGTTTGTTACACTGCTCTTTCGCCTACCATATCTAAACCTATCTTGTCACAACATATAGATTGCATGATCCAGTTTCAAATTCTTCTGATTCAGAGTTAACATGGTACATTTCGGGGCCATGGGATGGACACGAGCATTATGGATTTCTTTTTTGATGTTTTCTCTTGATGGATAGTTGATTGTCAAATTCGATTATAAAACAATTCAAAGTTCATGTAATCGAGAATTCGTATACCGAGTTTTACGTTCATCTGAATTTAATTAAAATTGATCAACTTTGTAGTGTAATGTGTATGGAAATAACATTTTGTTCTTTATGTGCCAATTTAATTTTTCTTAAAGGATGTGTTTTCATGACCAATTTTTTTAATTGTTATTCTCCACGGGATAGTGTATTTGGGCCGAGTTTCTTGTTCTTTTCTCATCTCGATAAAATTGGTTACTCGATGGTTCTCTTGATAGAAAAAGGGAATTTAAAGAACTTGTCTTCCTCGTTTATACCTATTAAATTGATCCAAATCTCATAAAGTGTGCCATAAACACAATGGAATATCTTATGGTTGAGATTCATTTTGTTCCGTGTCCATATTGAAGATTTCATTTTTGGGGTGCCATGTCCTTGGAGATATAACAAATTGCATGATCCTAGTCTAAAATTAAAATAATTTGGAGGTAAAATGGTCCATTTTTGGTACCCATAGGTCGGAACTCTGGAATTAGATATTTACATTGCTGAAACTTTCTTGTATGGTCTTCTCATTGGCAAACTAGTCTAGTCAAGTGCAATTTCTTTCACACCAAATTTTGAAAGTTAGTTGATATTTGGGTTGAGTTTCATGTTCCTTCCTCTACTTGATAGAATTTTCTATTTGACGTTGTTCTTGATGAAACAAGGGAATTTTAAGAATTATTGTCTTCATTCTTTACAGGCAATCCATTGATCCCAACTTGAATGTGAGTTATCGCTCGATATATATAATGTTGTGGTTGAGTGTTTTTTGTTCCCGATCCATGAAGAAATGGTCAATTTTGTTATTTTATTATTAAAACGCGAGTATATGTTTGGCAAAGGATATAATCGCACTCTTCTTTGGAAAGTGTTTTATTTACGTGGAATAAATGTCGTTGAAACCTTGTGCTAAATGGGATACTTTTTAGGGTGCCTTTGTGAAACTAGGGTGTGATAGATTGGACTTAATTTCAGTTTTAGTGACCTTTTAGGTGACCTATATGCCATGTCCTTGGAGATATAATAAATTGCATGATCCTAGTCTAAAATTAAAATAATTTGGAGGTAAAATGGTCCATTTTTGGTACCCATAGGTCGGAACTCTGGAATTAGATATTTACATTGCTGAAACTTTCTTGTATGGTCTTCTCATTGTCAAACTAGTCTAGTAAAGTGCCAATTTCTTTCACACCAAATTTTGAAAGTTAGTTGATATTTGGGTTGAGTTTCATGTTCCTTCCTAGATACTTGATAGAATTTTCTATTTGACGTTGTTCTTGGCGAAACAAGGGAATTTTAAGAATTATTGTCTTCATTCTTTACAGGCAATCCATTGATCCCAACTTGAATGTGAGTTATCGCTCGATATATATAATGTTGTGGTTGAGTATTTTTTGTTCCCGATCCATGAAGAAATGGTCAATTTTGTTATTTTATTATTAAAACGCGAGTATATGTTTGGCAAAGGATATAATCGCACTCTTCTTTGGAAAGTGTTTTATTTACGTGGAATAAATGTCATTGAAACCTTGTGCTAAATGGGGATACTTTTTAGGGTGCCTTTGTGCAACTATGGTGTGATAGATTGTACTTAATTTCATTTTTAGTGACCTTTTAGGTGACCTATAATGTTCTTCACACAATTTGCTAAAATTGAATAATATTAGGGTGCCCTATGTGAAATAAGAATATAATAATATTCTTGGTCCTGTGTTTTTTCAGATAATCTTTTGCCTTTCAAATTTATGTTGTGCTTTAATCACGTTATATGGAATGTTTGTTTGGTTTGTTACACTGCTCTTTCGCCTACCATATCTAAACCTATCTTGTCACAACATATAGATTGCATGATCCAGTTTCAAATTCTTCTGATTCAGAGTTAACATGGTACATTTCGAGGCCATGGGATGGACACGAGCATTATGGATTTCTTTTTTGATGTTTTCTCTTGATGGATAGTTGATTGTCAAATTCGATTATAAAACAATTCAAAGTTCATGTAATCGAGAATTCGTATACCGAGTTTTACGTTCATCTGAATTTAATTAAAATTGATCAACTTTGTAGTGTAATGTGTAGGGAAATAACATTTTGTTCTTTATGTGCCAATTTAATTTTTCTTAAAGGATGTGTTTTCATGACCAATTTTTTTAATTGTTATTCTCCACGGGATAGTGTATTTGGGCCGAGTTTCATGTTCTTTTCTCATCTAAATAAAATTGGTTACTCGATGGTTCTCTTGATAGAAAAAGGGAATTTAAAGAACTTGTCTTCCTCGTTTATACCTATTAAATTGATCCAAATCTCATAAAGTGTGCCATAAACACAATGGAATATCTTATGGTTGAGATTCAATTTGTTGCGTGTCCATATTGAAGATTTCATTTTTGGGGTGCCATGTCCTTGGAGATAATATTAATTGCATGATTCTAGTTCAAAATTAAAATAATTTGGAGGTAAAATGGTCCATTTTTGGTACCCATAGGTCGGAACTCTGGAATTAGATATTTACATTGCTGAAACTTTCTTGTATGGTCTTCTCATTGTCAAACTAGTCTAGTCAAGTGCCAATTTCTTTCACACCAAATTTTGAAAGTTAGTTGATATTTGGGTTGAGTTTCATGTTCCTTCCTCTACTTGATAGAATTTTCTATTTGACGTTGTTCTTGATGAAACAAGGGAATTTTAAGAATTATTGTCTTCATTCTTTACAGGCAATCCATTGATCCCAACTTGAATGTGAGTTATCGCTCGATATATATAATGTTGTGGTTGAGTGTTTTTTGTTCCCGATCCATGAAGAAATGGTCAATTTTGTTATTTTATTATTAAAACGCGAGTATATGTTTGGCAAAGGATATAATCGCACTCTTCTTTGGAAAGTGTTTTATTTACGTGGAATAAATGTCGTTGAAACCTTGTGCTAAATGGGGATACTTTTTAGGGTGCCTTTGTGAAACTATGGTGTGATAGATTGTACTTAATTTCATTTTTAGTGACCTTTTAGGTGACCTATAATGTTCTTCACACAATTTGCTAAAATTGAATAATATTAGGGTGCCCTATGTGAAATAAGAATATAATAATATTCTTGGTCCTGTGTTTTTTCAGATAATCTTTTGCCTTTCAAATTTATGTTGTGCTTTAATCACGTTATATGGAATGTTTGTTTGGTTTGTTACACTGCTCTTTCGCCTACCATATCTAAAACTATCTTGTCACAACATATAGATTGCATGATCCGAGTTTCAAATTCTTCTGATTCAGAGTTAACATGGTACATTTCGGGGCCATGGGATGGACACGAGCATTATGGATTTCTTTTTTGATGTTTTCTCTTGATGGATAGTTGATTGTCAAATTCGATTATAAAACAATTCAAAGTTCATGTAATCGAGAATTCATATACCGAGTTTTACGTTCATCTGAATTTAATTAAAATTGATCAACTTTGTAGTGTAATGTGTAGGGAAATAACATTTTGTTCTTTATGTGCCAATTTAATTTTTCTTAAAGGATGTGTTTTCATGACCAATTTTTTTAATTGTTATTCTCCACGGGATAGTGTATTTTGGCCGAGTTTCTTGTTCTTTTCTCATCTCGATAAAATTGGTTACTCGATGGTTCTCTTGATAGAAAAAGGGAATTTAAAGAACTTGTCTTCCTCGTTTATACCTATTAAATTGATCCAAATCTCATAAAGTGTGCCATAAACACAATGGAATATCTTATAGTTGAGATTCATTTTGTTCCGTGTCCATATTGAAGATTTCATTTTTGGGGTGCCATGTCTTTGGAGATATAATAAATTGCATGATCCTAGTCTAAAATTAAAATAATTTGGAGGTAAAATGGTCCATTTTTGGTACCCATAGGTCGGAACTCTGGAATTAGATATTTACATTGCTGAAACTTTCTTGTATGGTCTTCTCATTGTCAAACTAGTCTAGTCAAGTGCCAATTTCATTCACACCAAATTTTGAAAGTTAGTTGATATTTGGGTTGAGTTTCATGTTCCTTCCTCTACTTGATAGAATTTTCTATTTGACGTTGTTCTTGATGAAACAAGGGAATTTTAAGAATAGTCTTCATTCTTTACAGGCAATCCATTGATCCCAACTTGAATGTGAGTTATCGCTCGATATATATAATGTTGTGGTTGAGTGTTTTTTGTTCCCGATCGATGAAGAAATGGTCAATTTTGTTATTTTATTATTAAAACGCGAGTATATGTTTGGCAAAGGATATAATCGCACTCTTCTTTGGAAAGTGTTTTATTTACGTGGAATAAATGTCGTTGAAACCTTGTGCTAAATGGGATACTTTTTAGGGTTCCTTTGTGAAACTAGGGTGTGATAGATTGGACTTAATTTCAGTTTTAGTGACCTTTTAGGTGACCTATATGCCATGTCCTTGGAGATATAATAAATTGCATGATCCTAGTCTAAAATTAAAATAATTTGGAGGTAAAATGGTCCATTTTTGGTACCCATAGGTCGGAACTCTGGAATTAGATATTTACATTGCTGAAACTTTCTTGTATGGTCTTCTCATTGTCAAACTAGTCTAGTAAAGTGCCAATTTCTTTCACACCAAATTTTGAAAGTTAGTTGATATTTGGGTTGAGTTTCATGTTCCTTCCTCTACTTGATAGAATTTTCTATTTGACGTTGTTCTTGATGAAACAAGGGAATTTTAAGAATTATTGTCTTCATTCTTTACAGGCAATCCATTGATCCCAACTTGAATGTGAGTTATCGCTCGATGTATATAATGTTGTGGTTGAGTGTTTTTTGTTCCCGATCCATGAAGAAATGGTCAATTTTGTTATTTTATTATTAAAACGCGAGTATATGTTTGGCAAAGGATATAATCGCACTCTTCTTTGGAAAGTGTTTTATTTACGTGGAATAAATGTCGTTGAAACCTTGTGCTAAATGGGGATACTTTTTAGGGTGCCTTTGTGAAACTATGGTGTGATAGATTGTACTTAATTTCATTTTTAGTGACCTTCACACAATTTGCTAAAATTGAATAATATTAGGGTGCCCTATGTGAAATAAGAATATAATAATATTCTTGGTCCTGTGTTTTTTTAGATAATCTTTTGCCTTTCAAATTTATGTTGTGCTTTAATCACGTTATATGGAATGTTTCTTTGGTTTGTTACACTGCTCTTTCGCCTACCATATCTAAACCTATCTTGTCACAACATATAGATTGCATGATCCAGTTTCAAATTCTTCTGATTCAGAGTTAACATGGTACATTTCGGGGCCATGGGATGGACACGAGCATTATGGATTTCTTTTTTGATGTTTTCTCTTGATGGATAGTTGATTGTCAAATTCGATTATAAAACAATTCAAAATTCATGTAATCGAGAATTCGTATACCGAGTTTTACGTTCATCTGAATTTAATTAAAATTGATCAACTTTGTAGTGTAATGTGTAGGGAAATAACATTTTGTTCTTTATGTGCCAATTTAATTTTTCTTAAAGGATGTGTTTTCATGACCAATTTTTTTAATTGTTATTCTCCACGGGATAGTGTATTTGGGCCGAGTTTCTTGTTCTTTTCTCATCTCGATAAAATTGGTTACTCGATGGTTCTCTTGATAGGAACAGGGAATTTAAAGAACTTGTCTTCCTCGTTTATACCTATTAAATTGATCCAAATCTCATAAAGTGTGCCATAAACACAATGGAATATCTTATGGTTGAGATTCATTTTATTCCGTGTCCATATTGAAGATTTCATTTTTGGGGTGCCATGTCCTTGGAGATATAATAAATTGCATGATCCTAGTCTAAAATTAAAATAATTTGGAGGTAAAATGGTCCATTTTTGGTACCCATAGGTCGGAACTCTGGAATTAGATATTTACATTGCTGAAACTTTCTTGTATGGTCTTCTCATTGTCAAACTAGTCTAGTCAAGTGCCAATTTCTTTCACACCAAATTTTGAAAGTTAGTTGATATTTGGGTTGAGTTTCATGTTCCTTCCTCTACTTGATAGAATTTTCTATTTGACGTTGTTCTTGATGAAACAAGGGAATTTTAAGAATTATTGTCTTCATTCTTTACAGGCAATCCATTGATCCCAACTTGAATGTGAGTTATCGCTCGATATATATAATGTTGTGGTTGAGTGTTTTTTGTTCCCGATCCATGAAGAAATGGTCAATTTTGTTATTTTATTATTAAAACGCGAGTATATGTTTGGCAAAGGATATAATCGCACTCTTCTTTGGAAAGTGTTTTATTTACGTGGAATAAATGTCGTTGAAACCTTCTGCTAAATGGGATACTTTTTAGGGTGCCTTTGTGAAACTAGGGTGTGATAGATTGGACTTAATTTCATTTTTAGTGACCTTTTAGGTGACCTATATGCCATGTCCTTGGAGATATAATAAACTGCATGATCCTAGTCTAAAATTAAAATAATTTGGAGGTAAAATGGTCCATTTTTGCTACCCATAGGTCGGAACTCTGGAATTAGATATTTACATTGCTGAAACTTTCTTGTATGGTCTTCTCATTGTCAAACTAGTCTAGTAAGTGCCAATTTCTTTCACACCAAATTTTGAAAGTTAGTTGATATTTGGGTTGAGTTTCATGTTCCTTCCTCTACTTGATAGAATTTTCTATTTGACGTTGTTCTTGATGAAACAAGGGAATTTTAAGAATTATTGTCTTCATTCTTTACAGGCAATCCATTGATCCCAACTTGAATGTGAGTTATCGCTCGATATATATAATGTTGTGGTTGAGTGTTTTTTGTTCCCGATCCATGAAGAAATGGTCAATTTTGTTATTTTATTATTAAAACGCGAGTATATGTTTGGCAAAGGATATAATCGCACTCTTCTTTGGAAAGGTTTTTATTTACGTGGAATAAATGTCGTTGAAACCTTGTGCTAAATGGGGATACTTTTTAGGGTGCCTTTGTGAA
The DNA here is from genome assembly GCA_030819805.1 of Penstemon newberryi var. newberryi. Classification (NCBI taxonomy): domain Eukaryota; kingdom Viridiplantae; phylum Streptophyta; class Magnoliopsida; order Lamiales; family Plantaginaceae; genus Penstemon; species Penstemon newberryi. The sequence continues at coordinate 19,780,468 of JAUALY010000005.1, read as the reverse complement.
ACTATGGTGTGATAGATTGTACTTAATTTCATTTTTAGTGACCTTTTAGGTGACCTATAATGTTCTTCACACAATTTGCTAAAATTGAATAATATTAGGGTGCCCTATGTGAAATAAGAATATAATAATATTCTTGGTCCTGTGTTTTTTCAGATAATCTTTTGCCTTTCAAATTTATGTTGTGCTTTAATCACGTTATATGGAATGTTTGTTTGGTTTGTTACACTGCTCTTTCGCCTACCATATCTAAAACTATCTTGTCACAACATATAGATTGCATGATCCGAGTTTCAAATTCTTCTGATTCAGAGTTAACATGGTACATTTCGGGGCCATGGGATGGACACGAGCATTATGGATTTCTTTTTTGATGTTTTCTCTTGATGGATAGTTGATTGTCAAATTCGATTATAAAACAATTCAAAATTCATGTAATCGAGAATTCGTATACCGAGTTTTACGTTCATCTGAATTTAATTAAAATTGATCAACTTTGTAGTGTAATGTGTAGGGAAATAACATTTTGTTCTTTATGTGCCAATTTAATTTTTCTTAAAGGATGTGTTTTCATGACCAATTTTTTTAATTGTTATTCTCCACGGGATAGTGTATTTGGGCCGAGTTTCTTGTTCTTTTCTCATCTCGATAAAATTGGTTACTCGATGGTTCTCTTGATAGGAACAGGGAATTTAAAGAACTTGTCTTCCTCGTTTATACCTATTAAATTGATCCAAATCTCATAAAGTGTGCCATAAACACAATGGAATATCTTATGGTTGAGATTCATTTTGTTCCGTGTCCATATTGAAGATTTCATTTTTGGGGTGCCATGTCCTTGGAGATATAATAAATTGCATGATCCTAGTCTAAAATTAAAATAATTTGGAGGTAAAATGGTCCATTTTTGGTACCCATAGGTCGGAACTCTGGAATTAGATATTTACATTGCTGAAACTTTCTTGTATGGTCTTCTCATTGTCAAACTAGTCTAGTCAAGTGCCAATTTCTTTCACACCAAATTTTGAAAGTTAGTTGATATTTGGGTTGAGTTTCATGTTCCTTCCTCTACTTGATAGAATTTTCTATTTGACGTTGTTCTTGATGAAACAAGGGAATTTTAAGAATTATTGTCTTCATTCTTTACAGGAAATCCATTGATCCCAACTTGAATGTGAGTTATCGCTCGATATATATAATGTTGTGGTTGAGTGTTTTTTGTTCCCGATCCATGAAGAAATGGTCAATTTTGTTATTTTATTATTAAAACGCGAGTATATGTTTGGCAAAGGATATAATCGCACTCTTCTTTGGAAAGTGTTTTATTTACGTGGAATAAATGTCGTTGAAACCTTGTGCTAAATGGGGATACTTTTTAGGGTGCCTTTGTGAAACTATGGTGTGATAGATTGTACTTAATTTCATTTTTAGTGACCTTCACACAATTTGCTAAAATTGAATAATATTAGGGTGCCCTATGTGAAATAAGAATATAATAATATTCTTGGTCCTGTGTTTTTTTAGATAATCTTTTGCCTTTCAAATTTATGTTGTGCTTTAATCACGTTATATGGAATGTTTGTTTGGTTTGTTACACTGCTCTTTCGCCTACCATATCTAAACCTATCTTGTCACAACATATAGATTGCATGATCCAGTTTCAAATTCTTCTGATTCAGAGTTAACATGGTACATTTCGGGGCCATGGGATGGACACGAGCATTATGGATTTCTTTTTTGATGTTTTCTCTTGATGGATAGTTGATTGTCAAATTCGATTATAAAACAATTCAAAATTCATGTAATCGAGAATTCGTATACCGAGTTTTACGTTCATCTGAATTTAATTAAAATTGATCAACTTTGTAGTGTAATGTGTAGGGAAATAACATTTTGTTCTTTATGTGCCAATTTAATTTTTCTTAAAGGATGTGTTTTCATGACCAATTTTTTTAATTGTTATTCTCCACGGGATAGTGTATTTGGGCCGAGTTTCTTGTTCTTTTCTCATCTCGATAAAATTGGTTACTCGATGGTTCTCTTGATAGGAACAGGGAATTTAAAGAACTTGTCTTCCTCGTTTATACCTATTAAATTGATCCAAATCTCATAAAGTGTGCCATAAACACAATGGAATATCTTATGGTTGAGATTCATTTTGTTCCGTGTCCATATTGAAGATTTCATTTTTGGGGTGCCATGTCCTTGGAGATATAATAAATTGCATGATCCTAGTCTAAAATTAAAATAATTTGGAGGTAAAATGGTCCATTTTTGGTACCCATAGGTCGGAACTCTGGAATTAGATATTTACATTGCTGAAACTTTCTTGTATGGTCTTCTCATTGTCAAACTAGTCTAGTCAAGTGCCAATTTCTTTCACACCAAATTTTGAAAGTTAGTTGATATTTGGGTTGAGTTTCATGTTCCTTCCTCTACTTGATAGAATTTTCTATTTGACGTTGTTCTTGATGAAACAAGGGAATTTTAAGAATTATTGTCTTCATTCTTTACAGGCAATCCATTGATCCCAACTTGAATGTGAGTTATCGCTCGATATATATAATGTTGTGGTTGAGTGTTTTTTGTTCCCGATCCATGAAGAAATGGTCAATTTTGTTATTTTATTATTAAAACGCGAGTATATGTTTGGCAAAGGATATAATCGCACTCTTCTTTGGAAAGTGTTTTATTTACGTGGAATAAATGTCGTTGAAACCTTGTGCTAAATGGGGATACTTTTTAGGGTGCCTTTGTGAAACTATGGTGTGATAGATTGTACTTAATTTAATTTTTAGTGACCTTTTAGGTGACCTATAATGTTCTTCACACAATTTGCTAAAATTGAATAATATTAGGGTGCCCTATGTGAAATAAGAATATAATAATATTCTTGGTCCTGTGTTTTTTCAGATAATCTTTTGCCTTTCAAATTTATGTTGTGCTTTAATCACGTTATATGGAATGTTTGTTTGGTTTGTTACACTGCTCTTTCGCCTACCATATCTAAAACTATCTTGTCACAACATATAGATTGCATGATCCGAGTTTCAAATTCTTCTGATTCAAAGTTAACATGGTACATTTCGGGGCCATGGGATGGACACGAGCATTATGGATTTCTTTTTTGATGTTTTCTCTTGATGGATAGTTGATTGTCAAATTCGATTATAAAACAATTCAAAGTTCATGTAATCGAGAATTCGTATACCGAGTTTTACGTTCATCTGAATTTAATTAAAATTGATCAACTTTGTAGTGTAATGTGTAGGGAAATAACATTTTGTTCTTTATGTGCCAATTTAATTTTTCTTAAAGGATGTGTTTTCATGACCAATTTTTTTAATTGTTATTCTCCACGGGATAGTGTATTTGGGCCGAGTTTCTTGTTCTTTTCTCATCTCGATAAAATTGGTTACTCGATGGTTCTCTTGATAGAAAAAGGGAATTTAAAGAACTTGTCTTCCTCGTTTATACCTATTAAATTGATCCAAATCTCATAAAGTGTGCCATAAACACAATGGAATATCTTATAGTTGAGATTCATTTTGTTCCGTGTCCATATTGAAGATTTCATTTTTGGGGTGCCATGTCTTTGGAGATATAATAAATTGCATGATCCTAGTCTAAAATTAAAATAATTTGGAGGTAAAATGGTCCATTTTTGGTACCCATAGGTCGGAACTCTGGAATTAGATATTTACATTGCTGAAACTTTCTTGTATGGTCTTCTCATTGTCAAACTAGTCTAGTCAAGTGCCAATTTCATTCACACCAAATTTTGAAAGTTAGTTGATATTTGGGTTGAGTTTCATGTTCCTTCCTCTACTTGATAGAATTTTCTATTTGACGTTGTTCTTGATGAAACAAGGGAATTTTAAGAATAGTCTTCATTCTTTACAGGCAATCCATTGATCCCAACTTGAATGTGAGTTATCGCTCGATATATATAATGTTGTGGTTGAGTGTTTTTTGTTCCCGATCGATGAAGAAATGGTCAATTTTGTTATTTTATTATTAAAACGCGAGTATATGTTTGGCAAAGGATATAATCGCACTCTTCTTTGGAAAGTGTTTTATTTACGTGGAATAAATGTCGTTGAAACCTTGTGCTAAATGGGATACTTTTTAGGGTTCCTTTGTGAAACTAGGGTGTGATAGATTGGACTTAATTTCAGTTTTAGTGACCTTTTAGGTGACCTATATGCCATGTCCTTGGAGATATAATAAATTGCATGATCCTAGTCTAAAATTAAAATAATTTGGAGGTAAAATGGTCCATTTTTGGTACCCATAGGTCGGAACTCTGGAATTAGATATTTACATTGCTGAAACTTTCTTGTATGGTCTTCTCATTGTCAAACTAGTCTAGTAAAGTGCCAATTTCTTTCACACCAAATTTTGAAAGTTAGTTGATATTTGGGTTGAGTTTCATGTTCCTTCCTCTACTTGATAGAATTTTCTATTTGACGTTGTTCTTGATGAAACAAGGGAATTTTAAGAATTATTGTCTTCATTCTTTACAGGCAATCCATTGATCCCAACTTGAATGTGAGTTATCGCTCGATGTATATAATGTTGTGGTTGAGTGTTTTTTGTTCCCGATCCATGAAGAAATGGTCAATTTTGTTATTTTATTATTAAAACGCGAGTATATGTTTGGCAAAGGATATAATCGCACTCTTCTTTGGAAAGTGTTTTATTTACGTGGAATAAATGTCGTTGAAACCTTGTGCTAAATGGGGATACTTTTTAGGGTGCCTTTGTGAAACTATGGTGTGATAGATTGTACTTAATTTCATTTTTAGTGACCTTCACACAATTTGCTAAAATTGAATAATATTAGGGTGCCCTATGTGAAATAAGAATATAATAATATTCTTGGTCCTGTGTTTTTTTAGATAATCTTTTGCCTTTCAAATTTATGTTGTGCTTTAATCACGTTATATGGAATGTTTGTTTGGTTTGTTACACTGCTCTTTCGCCTACCATATCTAAACCTATCTTGTCACAACATATAGATTGCATGATCCAGTTTCAAATTCTTCTGATTCAGAGTTAACATGGTACATTTCGGGGCCATGGGATGGACACGAGCATTATGGATTTCTTTTTTGATGTTTTCTCTTGATGGATAGTTGATTGTCAAATTCGATTATAAAACAATTCAAAATTCATGTAATCGAGAATTCGTATACCGAGTTTTACGTTCATCTGAATTTAATTAAAATTGATCAACTTTGTAGTGTAATGTGTAGGGAAATAACATTTTGTTCTTTATGTGCCAATTTAATTTTTCTTAAAGGATGTGTTTTCATGACCAATTTTTTTAATTGTTATTCTCCACGGGATAGTGTATTTGGGCCGAGTTTCTTGTTCTTTTCTCATCTCGATAAAATTGGTTACTCGATGGTTCTCTTGATAGGAACAGGGAATTTAAAGAACTTGTCTTCCTCGTTTATACCTATTAAATTGATCCAAATCTCATAAAGTGTGCCATAAACACAATGGAATATCTTATGGTTGAGATTCATTTTGTTCCGTGTCCATATTGAAGATTTCATTTTTGGGGTGCCATGTCCTTGGAGATATAATAAATTGCATGATCCTAGTCTAAAATTAAAATAATTTGGAGGTAAAATGGTCCATTTTTGGTACCCATAGGTCGGAACTCTGGAATTAGATATTTACATTGCTGAAACTTTCTTGTATGGTCTTCTCATTGTCAAACTAGTCTAGTCAAGTGCCAATTTCTTTCACACCAAATTTTGAAAGTTAGTTGATATTTGGGTTGAGTTTCATGTTCCTTCCTCTACTTGATAGAATTTTCTATTTGACGTTGTTCTTGATGAAACAAGGGAATTTTAAGAATTATTGTCTTCATTCTTTACAGGCAATCCATTGATCCCAACTTGAATGTGAGTTATCGCTCGATATATATAATGTTGTGGTTGAGTGTTTTTTGTTCCCGATCCATGAAGAAATGGTCAATTTTGTTATTTTATTATTAAAACGCGAGTATATGTTTGGCAAAGGATATAATCGCACTCTTCTTTGGAAAGTGTTTTATTTACGTGGAATAAATGTCGTTGAAACCTTCTGCTAAATGGGATACTTTTTAGGGTGCCTTTGTGAAACTAGGGTGTGATAGATTGGACTTAATTTCATTTTTAGTGACCTTTTAGGTGACCTATATGCCATGTCCTTGGAGATATAATAAACTGCATGATCCTAGTCTAAAATTAAAATAATTTGGAGGTAAAATGGTCCATTTTTGCTACCCATAGGTCGGAACTCTGGAATTAGATATTTACATTGCTGAAACTTTCTTGTATGGTCTTCTCATTGTCAAACTAGTCTAGTAAGTGCCAATTTCTTTCACACCAAATTTTGAAAGTTAGTTGATATTTGGGTTGAGTTTCATGTTCCTTCCTCTACTTGATAGAATTTTCTATTTGACGTTGTTCTTGATGAAACAAGGGAATTTTAAGAATTATTGTCTTCATTCTTTACAGGCAATCCATTGATCCCAACTTGAATGTGAGTTATCGCTCGATATATATAATGTTGTGGTTGAGTGTTTTTTGTTCCCGATCCATGAAGAAATGGTCAATTTTGTTATTTTATTATTAAAACGCGAGTATATGTTTGGCAAAGGATATAATCGCACTCTTCTTTGGAAAGGTTTTTATTTACGTGGAATAAATGTCGTTGAAACCTTGTGCTAAATGGGGATACTTTTTAGGGTGCCTTTGTGAAACTATGGTGTGATAGATTGTACTTAATTTCATTTTTAGTGACCTTTTAGGTGACCTATAATGTTCTTCACACAATTTGCTAAAATTGAATAATATTAGGGTGCCCTATGTGAAATAAGAATATAATAATATTCTTGGTCCTGTGTTTTTTCAGATAATCTTTTGCCTTTCAAATTTATGTTGTGCTTTAATCACGTTATATGGAATGTTTGTTTGGTTTGTTACACTGCTCTTTCGCCTACCATATCTAAAACTATCTTGTCACAACATATAGATTGCATGATCCGAGTTTCAAATTCTTCTGATTCAGAGTTAACATGGTACATTTCGGGGCCATGGGATGGACACGAGCATTATGGATTTCTTTTTTGATGTTTTCTCTTGATGGATAGTTGATTGTCAAATTCGATTATAAAACAATTCAAAATTCATGTAATCGAGAATTCGTATACCGAGTTTTACGTTCATCTGAATTTAATTAAAATTGATCAACTTTGTAGTGTAATGTGTAGGGAAATAACATTTTGTTCTTTATGTGCCAATTTAATTTTTCTTAAAGGATGTGTTTTCATGACCAATTTTTTTAATTGTTATTCTCCACGGGATAGTGTATTTGGGCCGAGTTTCTTGTTCTTTTCTCATCTCGATAAAATTGGTTACTCGATGGTTCTCTTGATAGGAACAGGGAATTTAAAGAACTTGTCTTCCTCGTTTATACCTATTAAATTGATCCAAATCTCATAAAGTGTGCCATAAACACAATGGAATATCTTATGGTTGAGATTCATTTTGTTCCGTGTCCATATTGAAGATTTCATTTTTGGGGTGCCATGTCCTTGGAGATATAATAAATTGCATGATCCTAGTCTAAAATTAAAATAATTTGGAGGTAAAATGGTCCATTTTTGGTACCCATAGGTCGGAACTCTGGAATTAGATATTTACATTGCTGAAACTTTCTTGTATGGTCTTCTCATTGTCAAACTAGTCTAGTCAAGTGCCAATTTCTTTCACACCAAATTTTGAAAGTTAGTTGATATTTGGGTTGAGTTTCATGTTCCTTCCTCTACTTGATAGAATTTTCTATTTGACGTTGTTCTTGATGAAACAAGGGAATTTTAAGAATTATTGTCTTCATTCTTTACAGGAAATCCATTGATCCCAACTTGAATGTGAGTTATCGCTCGATATATATAATGTTGTGGTTGAGTGTTTTTTGTTCCCGATCCATGAAGAAATGGTCAATTTTGTTATTTTATTATTAAAACGCGAGTATATGTTTGGCAAAGGATATAATCGCACTCTTCTTTGGAAAGTGTTTTATTTACGTGGAATAAATGTCGTTGAAACCTTGTGCTAAATGGGGATACTTTTTAGGGTGCCTTTGTGAAACTATGGTGTGATAGATTGTACTTAATTTCATTTTTAGTGACCTTCACACAATTTGCTAAAATTGAATAATATTAGGGTGCCCTATGTGAAATAAGAATATAATAATATTCTTGGTCCTGTGTTTTTTTAGATAATCTTTTGCCTTTCAAATTTATGTTGTGCTTTAATCACGTTATATGGAATGTTTGTTTGGTTTGTTACACTGCTCTTTCGCCTACCATATCTAAACCTATCTTGTCACAACATATAGATTGCATGATCCAGTTTCAAATTCTTCTGATTCAGAGTTAACATGGTACATTTCGGGGCCATGGGATGGACACGAGCATTATGGATTTCTTTTTTGATGTTTTCTCTTGATGGATAGTTGATTGTCAAATTCGATTATAAAACAATTCAAAATTCATGTAATCGAGAATTCGTATACCGAGTTTTACGTTCATCTGAATTTAATTAAAATTGATCAACTTTGTAGTGTAATGTGTAGGGAAATAACATTTTGTTCTTTATGTGCCAATTTAATTTTTCTTAAAGGATGTGTTTTCATGACCAATTTTTTTAATTGTTATTCTCCACGGGATAGTGTATTTGGGCCGAGTTTCTTGTTCTTTTCTCATCTCGATAAAATTGGTTACTCGATGGTTCTTTTGATAGGAACAGGGAATTTAAAGAACTTGTCTTCCTCGTTTATACCTATTAAATTGATCCAAATCTCATAAAGTGTGCCATAAACACAATGGAATATCTTATGGTTGAGATTCATTTTGTTCCGTGTCCATATTGAAGATTTCATTTTTGGGGTGCCATGTCCTTGGAGATATAATAAATTGCATGATCCTAGTCTAAAATTAAAATAATTTGGAGGTAAAATGGTCCATTTTTGGTACCCATAGGTCGGAACTCTGGAATTAGATATTTACATTGCTGAAACTTTCTTGTATGGTCTTCTCATTGTCAAACTAGTCTAGTCAAGTGCCAATTTCTTTCACACCAAATTTTGAAAGTTAGTTGATATTTGGGTTGAGTTTCATGTTCCTTCCTCTACTTGATAGAATTTTCTATTTGACGTTGTTCTTGATGAAACAAGGGAATTTTAAGAATTATTGTCTTCATTCTTTACAGGCAATCCATTGATCCCAACTTGAATGTGAGTTATCGCTCGATATATATAATGTTGTGGTTGAGTGTTTTTTGTTCCCGATCCATGAAGAAATGGTCAATTTTGTTATTTTATTATTAAAACGCGAGTATATGTTTGGCAAAGGATATAATCGCACTCTTCTTTGGAAAGTGTTTTATTTACGTGGAATAAATGTCGTTGAAACCTTCTGCTAAATGGGATACTTTTTAGGGTGCCTTTGTGAAACTAGGGTGTGATAGATTGGACTTAATTTCATTTTTAGTGACCTTTTAGGTGACCTATATGCCATGTCCTTGGAGATATAATAAACTGCATGATCCTAGTCTAAAATTAAAATAATTTGGAGGTAAAATGGTCCATTTTTGCTACCCATAGGTCGGAACTCTGGAATTAGATATTTACATTGCTGAAACTTTCTTGTATGGTCTTCTCATTGTCAAACTTGTCTAGTAAGTGCCAATTTCTTTCACACCAAATTTTGAAAGTTAGTTGATATTTGGGTTGAGTTTCATGTTCCTTCCTCTACTTGATAGAATTTTCTATTTGACGTTGTTCTTGATGAAACAAGGGAATTTTAAGAATTATTGTCTTCATTCTTTACAGGCAATCCATTGATCCCAACTTGAATGTGAGTTATCGCTCGATATATATAATGTTGTGGTTGAGTGTTTTTTGTTCCCGATCCATGAAGAAATGGTCAATTTTGTTATTTTATTATTAAAACGCGAGTATATGTTTGGCAAAGGATATAATCGCACTCTTCTTTGGAAAGGTTTTTATTTACGTGGAATAAATGTCGTTGAAACCTTGTGCTAAATGGGGATACTTTTTAGGGTGCCTTTGTGAAACTATGGTGTGATAGATTGTACTTAATTTCATTTTTAGTGACCTTTTAGGTGACCTATAATGTTCTTCACACAATTTGCTAAAATTGAATAATATTAGGGTGCCCTATGTGAAATAAGAATATAATAATATTCTTGGTCCTGTGTTTTTTCAGATAATCTTTTGCCTTTCAAATTTATGTTGTGCTTTAATCACGTTATATGGAATGTTTGTTTGGTTTGTTACACTGCTCTTTCGCCTACCATATCTAAAACTATCTTGTCACAACATATAGATTGCATGATCCGAGTTTCAAATTCTTCTGATTCAGAGTTAACATGGTACATTTCGGGGCCATGGGATGGACACGAGCATTATGGATTTCTTTTTTGATGTTTTCTCTTGATGGATAGTTGATTGTCAAATTCGATTATAAAACAATTCAAAATTCATGTAATCGAGAATTCGTATACCGAGTTTTACGTTCATCTGAATTTAATTAAAATTGATCAACTTTGTAGTGTAATGTGTAGGGAAATAACATTTTGTTCTTTATGTGCCAATTTAATTTTTCTTAAAGGATGTGTTTTCATGACCAATTTTTTTAATTGTTATTCTCCACGGGATAGTGTATTTGGGCCGAGTTTCTTGTTCTTTTCTCATCTCGATAAAATTGGTTACTCGATGGTTCTCTTGATAGGAACAGGGAATTTAAAGAACTTGTCTTCCTCGTTTATACCTATTAAATTGATCCAAATCTCATAAAGTGTGCCATAAACACAATGGAATATCTTATGGTTGAGATTCATTTTGTTCCGTGTCCATATTGAAGATTTCATTTTTGGGGTGCCATGTCCTTGGAGATATAATAAATTGCATGATCCTAGTCTAAAATTAAAATAATTTGGAGGTAAAATGGTCCATTTTTGGTACCCATAGGTCGGAACTCTGGAATTAGATATTTACATTGCTGAAACTTTCTTGTATGGTCTTCTCATTGTCAAACTAGTCTAGTCAAGTGCCAATTTCTTTCACACCAAATTTTGAAAGTTAGTTGATATTTGGGTTGAGTTTCATGTTCCTTCCTCTACTTGATAGAATTTTCTATTTGACGTTGTTCTTGATGAAACAAGGGAATTTTAAGAATTATTGTCTTCATTCTTTACAGGAAATCCATTGATCCCAACTTGAATGTGAGTTATCGCTCGATATATATAATGTTGTGGTTGAGTGTTTTTTGTTCCCGATCCATGAAAAATGGTCAATTTTGTTATTTTATTATTAAAACGCGAGTATATGTTTGGCAAAGGATATAATCGCACTCTTCTTTGGAAAGTGTTTTATTTACGTGGAATAAATGTCGTTGAAACCTTCTGCTAAATGGGATACTTTTTAGGGTGCCTTTGTGAAACTAGGGTGTGATAGATTGGACTTAATTTCATTTTTAGTGACCTTTTAGGTGACCTATATGCCATGTCATTGGAGATATAATAAATTGCATGATCCTAGTCTAAAATTAAAATAATTTGGAGGTAAAATGGTCCATTTTTGGTACCCATAGGTCGGAACTCTGGAATTAGATATTTACATTGCTGAAACTTTCTTGTATGGTCTTCTCTTTGTCAAACTAGTCTAGTAAAGTGGCAATTTCTTTCACACCAAATTTTGAAAGTTAGTTGATATTTGGGTTGAGTTTCATGTTCCTTCCTCTACTTGATAGAATTTTCTATTTGACGTTGTTCTTGATGAAACAAGGGAATTTTAAGAATTATTGTCTTCATTCTTTACAGGCAATCCATTGATCCCAACTTGAATGTGAGTTATCGCTCGATATATATAATGTTGTGGTTGAGTGTTTTTTGCTCCCGATCCATGAAGAAATGGTCAATTTTGTTATTTTATTATTAAAACGCGAGTATATGTTTGGCAAAGGATATAATCGCACTCTTCTTTGGAAAGTGTTTTATTTACGTGGAATAAATGTCGTTGAAACCTTGTGTTAAATGGGGATACTTTTTAGGGTGCCTTTGTGAAACTATGGTGTGATAGATTGTACTTAATTTCATTTTTAGTGACCTTTTAGGTGACCTATAATGTTCTTCACACAATTTGCTAAAATTGAATAATATTAGGGTGCCCTATGTGAAATAAGAATATAATAATATTCTTGGTCCTGTGTTTTTTTAGATAATCTTTTGCCTTTCAAATTTATGTTGTGCTTTAATCACGTTATATGGAATGTTTGTTTGGTTTGTTACACTGCTCTTTCGCCTACCATATCTAAACCTATCTTGTCACAACATATAGATTGCATGATCCAGTTTCAAATTCTTCTGATTCAGAGTTAACATGGTACATTTCGGGGCCATGGGATGGACACGAGCATTATGGATTTCTTTTTTGATGTTTTCTCTTGATGGATAGTTGATTGTCAAATTCGATTATAAAACAATTCAAAGTTCATGTAATCGAGAATTCGTATACCGAGTTTTACGTTCATCTGAATTTAATTAAAATTGATCAACTTTGTAGTGTAATGTGTAGGGAAATAACATTTTGTTCTTTATGTGCCAATTTAATTTTTCTTAAAGGATGTGTTTTCATGACCAATTTTTTTAATTGTTATTCTCCACGGGATAGTGTATTTGGGCCGAGTTTCTTGTTCTTTTCTCATCTCGATAAAATTGGTTACTCGATGGTTCTCTTGATAGAAAAAGGGAATTTAAAGAACTTGTCTTCCTCGTTTATACCTATTAAATTGATCCAAATCTCATAAAGTGTGCCATAAACACAATGGAATATCTTATGGTTGAGATTCATTTTGTTCCGTGTCCATATTGAAGATTTCATTTTTGGGGTGCCATGTCCTTGGAGATATAATAAATTGCATGATCCTAGTCTAAAATTAAAATAATTTGGAGGTAAAATGGTCCATTTTTGGTACCCATAGGTCGGAACTCTGGAATTAGATATTTACATTGCTGAAACTTTCTTGTATGGTCTTCTCATTGTCAAACTAGTCTAGTCAAGTGCCAATTTCTTTCACACCAAATTTTGAAAGTTAGTTGATATTTGGGTTGAGTTTCATGTTCCTTCCTCTACTTGATAGAATTTTCTATTTGACGTTGTTCTTGATGAAACAAGGGAATTTTAAGAATTATTGTCTTCATTCTTTACAGGCAATCCATTGATCCCAACTTGAATGTGAGTTATCGCTCGATATATATAATGTTGTGGTTGAGTGTTTTTTGTTCCCGATCCATGAAGAAATGGTCAATTTTGTTATTTTATTATTAAAACGCGAGTATATGTTTGGCAAAGGATATAATCGCACTCTTCTTTGGAAAGTGTTTTATTTACGTGGAATAAATGTCGTTGAAACCTTCTGCTAAATGGGATACTTTTTAGGGTGCCTTTGTGAAACTAGGGTGTGATAGATTGGACTTAATTTCATTTTTAGTGACCTTTTAGGTGACCTATATGCCATGTCCTTGGAGATATAATAAACTGCATGATCCTAGTCTAAAATTAAAATAATTTGGAGGTAAAATGGTCCATTTTTGCTACCCATAGGTCGGAACTCTGGAATTAGATATTTACATTGCTGAAACTTTCTTGTATGGTCTTCTCATTGTCAAACTAGTCTAGTAAAGTGCCAATTTCTTTCACACCAAATTTTGAAAGTTAGTTGATATTTGGGTTGAGTTTCATGTTCCTTCCTCTACTTGATAGAATTTTCTATTTGACGTTGTTCTTGATGAAACAAGGGAATTTTAAGAATTATTGTCTTCATTCTTTACAGGCAATCCATTGATCCCAACTTGAATGTGAGTTATCGCTCGATATATATAATGTTGTGGTTGAGTGTTTTTTGTTCCTGATCCATGAAGAAATGGTCAATTTTGTTATTTTATTATTAAAACGCGAGTATATGTTTGGCAAAGGATATAATCGCACTCTTCTTTGGAAAGTGTTTTATTTACGTGGAATAAATGTCGTTGAAACCTTCTGCTAAATGGGATACTTTTTAGGGTGCCTTTGTGAAACTAGGGTGTGATAGATTGGACTTAATTTCATTTTTAGTGACCTTTTAGGTGACCTATAATGTTCTTCACACAATTTGCTAAAATTGAATAATATTAGGGTGCCCTATGTGAAATAAGAATATAATAATATTCTTGGTCCTGTGTTTTTTCAGATAATCTTTTGCCTTTCAAATTTATGTTGTGCTTTAATCACGTTATATGGAATGTTTGTTTGGTTTGTTACACTGCTCTTTCGCCTACCATATCTAAAACTATCTTGTCACAACATATAGATTGCATGATCCGAGTTTCAAATTCTTCTGATTCAGAGTTAACATGGTACATTTCGGGGCCATGGGATGGACACGAGCATTATGGATTTCTTTTTTGATGTTTTCTCTTGATGGATAGTTGATTGTAAAATTCGATTATAAAACAATTCAAAGTTCATGTAATCGAGAATTCGTATACCGAGTTTTACGTTCATCTGAATTTAATTAAAAATGATCAACTTTGTAGTGTAATGTGTAGGGAAATAACATTTTGTTCTTTATGTGCCAATTTAATTTTTCTTAAAGGATGTGTTTTCATGACCAATTTTTTTAATTGTTATTCTCCACGGGATAGTGTATTTGGGCCGAGTTTCATGTTCTTTTCTCATCTTAATAAAATTGGTTACTCGATGGTTCTCTTGATAGAAAAAGGGAATTTAAAGAACTTGTCTTCCTCGTTTATACCTATTAAATTGATCCAAATCTCATAAAGTGTGCCATAAACACAATGGAATATCTTATGGTTGAGATTCAATTTGTTGCGTGTCCATATTGAAGATTTCATTTTTGGGGTGCCATGTCCTTGGAGATATAATAAATTGCATGATTCTAGTTCAAAATTAAAATAATTTGGAGGTAAAATGGTCCATTTTTGGTACCCATAGGTCGGAACTCTGGAATTAGATATTTACATTGCTGAAACTTTCTTGTATGGTCTTCTCATTGTCAAACCAGTCTAGTCAAGTGCCAATTTCTTTCACACCAAATTTTGAAAGTTAGTTGATATTTGGGTTGAGTTTCATGTTCCTTCCTCTACTTGATAGAATTTTCTATTTGACGTTGTTCTTGATGAAACAAGGGAATTTTAAGAATTATTGTCTTCATTCTTTACAGGCAATCCATTGATCCCAACTTGAATGTTAGTTATCGCTCGATATATATAATGTTTTGGTTGAGTGTTTTTTGTTCCCGATCCATGAAGAAATGGTCAATTTTGTTATTTTATTATTAAAACGCGAGTATATGTTTGGCAAAGGATATAATCGCACTCTTCTTTGGAAAGTGTTTTATTTACGTGGAATAAATGTCGTTGAAACCTTGTGCTAAATGGGGATACTTTTTAGGGTGCCTTTGTGAAACTATGGTGTGATAGATTGTACTTAATTTCATTTTTAGTGACCTTTTAGGTGACCTATAATGTTCTTCACACAATTTGCTAAAATTGAATAATATTAGGGTGCCCTATGTGAAATAAGAATATAATAATATTCTTGGTCCTGTGTTTTTTCAGATAATCTTTTGCCTTTCAAATTTATGTTGTGCTTTAATCACGTTATATGGAATGTTTGTTTGGTTTGTTACACTGCTCTTTCGCTTACCATATCTAAACCTATCTTGTCACAACATATAGATTGCATGATCCAGTTTCAAATTCTTCTGATTCAGATTTAACATGGTACATTTCGGGGCCATGGGATGGACACGAGCATTATGGATTTCTTTTTTGATGTTTTCTCTTGATGGATAGTTGATTGTCAAATTCGATTATAAAACAATTCAAAGTTCATGTCATCGAGAATTCGTATACCGAGTTTTACGTTCATCTGAATTTAAATAAAATTGATCAACTTTGTAGTGTAATGTGTAGGGAAATAACATTTTGTTCTTTATGTGCCAATTTAATTTTTCTTAAAGGATGTGTTTTCATGACCAATTTTTTTAATTGTTATTCTCCACGGGATAGTGTATTTGGGCCGAGTTTCTTGTTCTTTTCTCATCTCGATAAAATTGGTTACACGATGGTTCTCTTGATAGAAAAAGGGAATTTAAAGAACTTGTCTTCCTCGTTTATACCTATTAAATTGATCCAAATCTCATAAAGTGTGCCATAAACACAATGGAATATCTTATGGTTGAGATTCATTTTGTTCCGTGTCCATATTGAAGATTTCATTTTTGGGGTGCCATGTCCTTGGAGATATAATAAATTGCATGATCCTAGTCTAAAATTAAAATAATTTGGAGGTAAAATGGTCCATTTTTGGTACCCATAGGTCGGAACTCTGGAATTAGATATTTACATTGCTGAAACTTTCTTGTATGGTCTTCTCATTGTCAAACTAGTCTAGTCAAGTGCAATTTCTTTCACACCAAATTTTGAAAGTTAGTTGATATTTGGGTTGAGTTTCATGTTCCTTCCTCTACTTGATAGAATTTTCTATTTGACGTTGTTCTTGATGAAACAAGGGAATTTTAAGAATTATTGTCTTCATTCTTTACAGGCAATCCATTGATCCCAACTTGAATGTGAGTTATCGCTCGATATATATAATGTTGTGGTTGAGTGTTTTTTGTTCCCGATCCATGAAGAAATGGTCAATTTTGTTATTTTATTATTAAAACGCGAGTATATGTTTGGCAAAGGATATAATCGCACTCTTCTTTGGAAAGTGTTTTATTTACGTGGAATAAATGTCGTTGAAACCTTCTGCTAAATGGGATACTTTTTAGGGTGCCTTTGTGAAACTAGGGTGTGATAGATTGGACTTAATTTCAGTTTTAGTGACCTTTTAGGTGACCAATATGCCATGCCCTTGGAGATATAATAAATTGCATGATCCTAGTCTAAAATTAAAATAATTTGGAGGTAAAATGGTCCATTTTTGGTACCCATAGGTCGGAACTCTGGAATTAGATATTTACATTGCTGAAACTTTCTTGTATGGTCTTCTCATTGTCAAACTAGTCTAGTCAAGTGCCAATTTCTTTCACACCAAATTTTGAAAGTTAGTTGATATTTGGGTTGAGTTTCATGTTCCTTCCTCTACTTGATAGAATTTTCTATTTGACGTTGTTCTTGATGAAACAAGGGAATTTTAAGAATTATTGTCTTCATTCTTTACAGGCAATCCATTGATCCCAACTTGAATGTGAGTTATCGCTCGATATATATAATGTTGTGGTTGAGTGTTTTTTGTTCCCGATCCATGAAGAAATGGTCAATTTTGTTATTTTATTATTAAAACGCGAGTATATGTTTGGCAAAGGATATAATAGCACTCTTCTTTGGAAAGTGTTTTATTTACGTGGAATAAATGTCGTTGAAACCTTCTGCTAAATGGGATACTTTTTAGGGTGCCTTTGTGAAACTAGGGTGTGATAGATTGGACTTAATTTCAGTTTTTGTGACCTTTTAGGTGACCAATATGCCATGCCCTTGGAGATATAATAAATTGCATGATCCTAGTCTAAAATTAAAATAATTTGGAGGTAAAATGGTCCATTTTTGGTACCCATAGGTCGGAACTCTGGAATCAGATATTTACATTGCTGAAACTTTCTTGTATGGTCTTCTCATTGTCAAACTAGTCTAGTAAAGTGCCAATTTCTTTCACACCAAATTTTGAAAGTTAGTTGATATTTGGGTTGAGTTTCATGTTCCTTCCTAGATACTTGATAGAATTTTCTATTTGACGTTGTTCTTGACGAAACAAGGGAATTTTAAGAATTATTGTCTTCATTCTTTACAGGCAATCCATTGATCCCAACTTGAATGTGAGTTATCGCTCGATATATATAATGTTGTGGTTGAGTATTTTTTGTTCCCGATCCATGAAGAAATGGTCAATTTTGTTATTTTATTATTAAAACGCGAATATATGTTTGGCAAAGGATATAATCGCACTCTTCTTTGGAAAGTGTTTTATTTACGTGGAATAAATGTCGTTGAAACCTTGTGCTAAATGGGGATACTTTTTAGGGTGCCTTTGTGCAACTATGGTGTGATAGATTGTACTTAATTTCATTTTTAGTGACCTTTTAGGTGACCTATAATGTTCTTCACACAATTTGCTAAAATTGAATAATATTAGGGTGCCCTATGTGAAATAAGAATATAATAATATTCTTGGTCCTGTGTTTTTTCAGATAATCTTTTGCCTTTCAAATTTATGTTGTGCTTTAATCACGTTATATGGAATGTTTGTTTGGTTTGTTACACTGCTCTTTCGCCTACCATATCTAAACCTATCTTGTCACAACATATAGATTGCATGATCCAGTTTCAAATTCTTCTGATTCAGAGTTAACATGGTACATTTCGGGGCCATGGGATGGACACGAGCATTATGGATTTCTTTTTTGATGTTTTCTCTTGATGGATAGTTGATTGTCAAATTCGATTATAAATCAATTCAAAGTTCATGTAATCGAGAATTCGTATACCGAGTTTTACGTTCATCTGAATTTAATTAAAATTGATCAACTTTGTAGTGTAATGTGTAGGGAAATAACATTTTGTTCTTTATGTGCCAATTTAATTTTTCTTAAAGGATGTGTTTTCATGACCAATTTTTTTAATTGTTATTCTCCACGGGAAAGTGTATTTGGGCCGAGTTTCATGTTCTTTTCTCATCTAAATAAAATTGGTTACTCGATGGTTCTCTTGATAGAAAAAGGGAATTTAAAGAACTTGTCTTCCTCGTTTATACCTATTAAATTGATCCAAATCTCATAAAGTGTGCCATAAACACAATGGAATATCTTATGGTTGAGATTCAATTTGTTGCGTGTCCATATTGAAGATTTCATTTTTGGGGTGCCATGTCCTTGGAGATATAATTAATTGCATGATTCTAGTTCAAAATTAAAATAATTTGGAGGTAAAATGGTCCATTTTTGGTACCCATAGGTCGGAACTCTGGAATTAGATATTTACATTGCTGAAACTTTCTTGTATTGTCTTCTCATTGTCAAACTAGTCTAGTCAAGTGCCAATTTCTTTCACACCAAATTTTGAAAGTTAGTTGATATTTGGGTTGAGTTTCATGTTCCTTCCTCTACTTGATAGAATTTTCTATTTGACGTTGTTCTTGATGAAACAAGGGAATTTTAAGAATTATTGTCTTCATTCTTTACAGGCAATCCATTGATCCCAACTTGAATGTGAGTTATCGCTCGATATATATAATGTTGTGGTTGAGTGTTTTTTGTTCCCGATCCATGAAGAAATGGTCAATTTTGTTATTTTATTATTAAAACGCGAGTATATGTTTGGCAAAGGATATATAATCGCACTCTTCTTTGGAAAGTGTTTTATTTACGTGGAATAAATGTCGTTGAAACCTTGTGCTAAATGGGGATACTTTTTAGGGTGCCTTTGTGAAACTATGGTGTGATAGATTGTACTTAATTTCATTTTTAGTGACCTTTTAGGTGACCTATAATGTTCTTCACACAATTTGCTAAAATTGAATAATATTAGGGTGCCCTATGTGAAATAAGAATATAATAATATTCTTGGTCCTGTGTTTTTTCAGATAATCTTTTGCCTTTCAAATTTATGTTGTGATTTAATCACGTTATATGGAATGTTTGTTTGGTTTGTTACACTGCTCTTTCGCCTACCATATCTTAAACTATCTTGTCACAACATATAGATTGCATGATCCGAGTTTCAAATTCTTCTGATTCAGAGTTAACATGGTACATTTCGGGGCCATGGGATGGACACGAGCATTATGGATTTCTTTTTTGATGTTTTCTCTTGATGGATAGTTGATTGTCAAATTCGATTATAAAACAATTCAAAGTTCATGTAATCGAGAATTCGTATACCGAGTTTTACGTTCATCTGAATTTAATTAAAATTGATCAACTTTGTAGTGTAATGTGTAGGGAAATAACATTTTGTTCTTTATGTGCCAATTTAATTTTTCTTAAAGGATGTGTTTTCATGACCAATTTTTTTAATTGTTATTCTCCACGGGATAGTGTATTTGGGCCGAGTTTCATGTTCTTTTCTCATCTAAATAAAATTGGTTACTCGATGGTTCTCTTGATAGAAAAAGGGAATTTAAAGAACTTGTCTTCCTCGTTTATACCTATTAAATTGATCCAAATCTCATAAAGTGTGCCATAAACACAATGGAATATCTTATGGTTGAGATTCAATTTGTTGCGTGTCCATATTGAAGATTTCATTTTTGGGGTGCCATGTCCTTGGAGATATAATTAATTGCATGATTCTAGTTCAAAATTAAAATAATTTGGAGGTAAAATGGTCCATTTTTGGTACCCATAGGTCGGAACTCTGGAATTAGATATTTACATTGCTGAAACTTTCTTGTATTGTCTTCTCATTGTCAAACTAGTCTAGTCAAGTGCCAATTTCTTTCACACCAAATTTTGAAAGTTAGTTGATATTTGGGTTGAGTTTCATGTTCCTTCCTCTACTTGATAGAATTTTCTATTTGACGTTGTTCTTGATGAAACAAGGGAATTTTAAGAATTATTGTCTTCATTCTTTACAGGCAATCCATTGATCCCAACTTGAATGTGAGTTATCGCTCGATATATATAATGTTGTGGTTGAGTGTTTTTTGTTCCCGATCCATGAAGAAATGGTCAATTTTGTTATTTTATTATTAAAACGCGAGTATATGTTTGGCAAAGGATATATAATCGCACTCTTCTTTGGAAAGTGTTTTATTTACGTGGAATAAATGTCGTTGAAACCTTGTGCTAAATGGGGATACTTTTTAGGGTGCCTTTGTGAAACTATGGTGTGATAGATTGTACTTAATTTCATTTTTAGTGACCTTTTAGGTGACCTATAATGTTCTTCACACAATTTGCTAAAATTGAATAATATTAGGGTGCCCTATGTGAAATAAGAATATAATAATATTCTTGGTCCTGTGTTTTTTTAGATAATCTTTAGCCTTTCAAATTTATGTTGTGCTTTAATCACGTTATATGGAATGTTTGTTTGGTTTGTTACACTGCTCTTTCGCCTACCATATCTAAACCTATCTTGTCACAACATATAGATTGCATGATCCAGTTTCAAATTCTTCTGATTCAGAGTTAACATGGTACATTTCGGGGCCATGGGATGGACACGAGCATTATGGATTTCTTTTTTGATGTTTTCTCTTGATGGATAGTTGATTGTCAAATTCGATTATAAAACAATTCAAAGTTCATGTAATCGAGAATTCGTATACCGAGTTTTACGTTCATCTGAATTTAATTAAAATTGATCAACTTTGTAGTGTAATGTGTAGGGAAATAACATTTTGTTCTTTATGTGCCAATTTAATTTTTCTTAAAGGATGTGTTTTCATGACCAATTTTTTTAATTGTTATTCTCCACGGGATAGTGTATTTGGGCCGAGTTTCTTGTTCTTTTCTCATCTCGATAAAATTGGTTACTCGATGGTTCTCTTGATAGAAACAGGGAATTTAAAGAACTTGTCTTCCTCGTTTATACCTATTAAATTGATCCAAATCTCATAAAGTGTGCCATAAACACAATGGAATATCTTATGGTTGAGATTCATTTTGTTCCGTGTCCATATTGAAGATTTCATTTTTGGGGTGCCATGTCCTTGGAGATATAATAAATTGCATGATCCTAGTCTAAAATTAAAATAATTTGGAGGTAAAATGGTCCATTTTTGGTACCCATAGGTCGGAACTCTGGAATTAGATATTTACATTGCTGAAACTTTCTTGTATGGTCTTCTCATTGTCAAACTAGTCTAGTCAAGTGCCAATTTCTTTCACACCAAATTTTGAAAGTTAGTTGATATTTGGGTTGAGTTTCATGTTCCTTCCTCTACTTGATAGAATTTTCTATTTGACGTTGTTCTTGATGAAACAAGGGAATTTTAAGAATTATTGTCTTCATTCTTTACAGGCAATCCATTGATCCCAACTTGAATGTGAGTTATCGCTCGATATATATAATGTTGTGGTTGAGTGTTTTTTGTTCCCGATCCATGAAGAAATGGTCAATTTTGTTATTTTATTATTAAAACGCGAGTATATGTTTGGCAAAGGATATAATCGCACTCTTCTTCGGAAAGTGTTTTATTTACGTGGAATAAATGTCGTTGAAACCTTCTGCTAAATGGGATACTTTTTAGGGTGCCTTTGTGAAACTAGGGTGTAATAGATTGGACTTAATTTCATTTTTAGTGACCTTTTAGGTGACCTATATGCCATGTCATTGGAGATATAATAAATTGCATGATCCTAGTCTAAAATTAAAATAATTTGGAGGTAAAATGGTCCATTTTTGGTACCCATAGGTCGGAACTCTGGAATTAGATATTTACATTGCTGAAACTTTCTTGTATGGTCTTCTCATTGTCAAACTAGTCTAGTAAAGTGCCAATTTCTTTCACACCAAATTTTGAAAGTTAGTTGATATTTGGGTTGAGTTTCATGTTCCTTCCTCTACTTGATAGAATTTTCTATTTGACGTTGTTCTTGATGAAACAAGGGAATTTTAAGAATTATTGTCTTCATTCTTTACAGGCAATCCATTGATCCCAACTTGAATGTGAGTTATCGCTCGATATATATAATGTTGTGGTTGAGTGTTTTTTGTTCCCGATCCATGAAGAAATGGTCAATTTTGTTATTTTATTATTAAAACGCGAGTATATGTTTGGCAAAGGATATAATCGCACTCTTCTTTGGAAAGTGTTCTATTTACGTGGAATAAATGTCGTTGAAACCTTGTGCTAAATGGGGATACTTTTTAGGGTGCCTTTGTGAAACTATGGTGTGATAGATTGTACTTAATTTCATTTTTAGTGACCTTTTAGGTGACCTATAATGTTCTTCACACAATTTGCTAAAATTGAATAATATTAGGGTGCCCTATGTGAAATAAGAATATAATAATATTCTTGGTCCTGTGTTTTTTCAGATAATCTTTTGCCTTTCAAATTTATGTTGTGCTTTAATCACGTTATACGGAATGTTTGTTTGGTTTGTTACACTGCTCTTTCGCCTACCATATCTAAAACTATCTTGTCACAACATATAGATTGCATGATCCGAGTTTCAAATTCTTCTGATTCAGAGTTAACATGGTAGATTTCGGGGCCATGGGATGGACACGAGCATTATGGATTTCTTTTTTGATGTTTTCTCTTGATGGATAGTTGATTGTCAAAATCGATTATAAAACAATTCAAAGTTCATGTAATCGAGAATTCGTATACCGAGTTTTACGTTCATCTGAATTTAATTAAAATTGATCAACTTTGTAGTGTAATGTGTAGGGAAATAACATTTTGTTCTTTATGTGCCAATTTAATTTTTCTTAAAGGATGTGTTTTCATGACCAATTTTTTTAATTGTTATTCTCCACGGGATAGTGTATTTGGGCCGAGTTTCATGTTCTTTTCTCATCTAAATAAAATTGGTTACTCGATGGTTCTCTTGATAGAAAAAGGGAATTTAAAGAACTTGTCTTCCTCGTTTATACCTATTAAATTGATCCAAATCTCATAAAGTGTGCCATAAACACAATGGAATATCTTATGGTTGAGATTCAATTTGTTGAAGATTTCATTTTTGGGGTGCCATGTCCTTGGAGATATAATAAATTGCATGATTCTAGTTCAAAATTAAAATAATTTGGAGGTAAAATGGTCCATTTTTGGTACCCATAGGTCGGAACTCTGGAATTAGATATTTACATTGCTGAAACTTTCTTGTATGGTCTTCTCATTGTCAAACTAGTCTAGTCAAGTGCCAATTTCTTTCACACCAAATTTTGAAAGTTAGTTGATATTTGGGTTGAGTTTCATGTTCCTTCCTCTACTTGATAGAATTTTCTATTTGATGTTGTTCTTGATGAAACAAGGGAATTTTAAGAATTATTGTCTTCATTCTTTACAGGCAATCCATTGATCCCAACTTGAATGTGAGTTATCGCTCGATATATATAATGTTGTGGTTGAGTGTTTTTTGTTCCCGATCCATGAAGAAATGGTCAATTTTGTTATTTTATTATTAAAACGCGAGTATATGTTTGGCAAAGGATATAATCGCACTCTTCTTTGGAAAGTGTTCTATTTACGTGGAATAAATGTCGTTGAAACCTTGTGCTAAATGGGGATACTTTTTAGGGTGCCTTTGTGAAACTATGGTGTGATAGATTGTACTTAATTTCATTTTTAGTGACCTTTTAGGTGACCTATAATGTTCTTCACACAATTTGCTAAAATTGAATAATATTAGGGTGCCCTATGTGAAATAAGAATATAATAATATTCTTGGTCCTGTGTTTTTTCAGATAATCTTTTGCCTTTCAAATTTATGTTGTGCTTTAATCACGTTATACGGAATGTTTGTTTGGTTTGTTACACTGCTCTTTCGCCTACCATATCTAAAACTATCTTGTCACAACATATAGATTGCATGATCCGAGTTTCAAATTCTTCTGATTCAGAGTTAACATGGTAGATTTCGGGGCCATGGGATGGACACGAGCATTATGGATTTCTTTTTTGATGTTTTCTCTTGATGGATAGTTGATTGTCAAAATCGATTATAAAACAATTCAAAGTTCATGTAATCGAGAATTCGTATACCGAGTTTTACGTTCATCTGAATTTAATTAAAATTGATCAACTTTGTAGTGTAATGTGTAGGGAAATAACATTTTGTTCTTTATGTGCCAATTTAATTTTTCTTAAAGGATGTGTTTTCATGACCAATTTTTTTAATTGTTATTCTCCACGGGATAGTGTATTTGGGCCGAGTTTCATGTTCTTTTCTCATCTAAATAAAATTGGTTACTCGATGGTTCTCTTGATAGAAAAAGGGAATTTAAAGAACTTGTCTTCCTCGTTTATACCTATTAAATTGATCCAAATCTCATAAAGTGTGCCATAAACACAATGGAATATCTTATGGTTGAGATTCAATTTGTTGCGTGTCCATATTTAAGATTTCATTTTTGGGGTGCCATGTCCTTGGAGATATAATAAATTGCATGATTCTAGTTCAAAATTAAAATAATTTGGAGGTAAATGGTCCATTTTTGGTACCCATAGGTCGGAACTCTGGAATTAGATATTTACATTGCTGAAACTTTCTTGTATGGTCTTCTCATTGTCAAACTAGTCTAGTCAAGTGCCAATTTCTTTCACACCAAATTTTGAAAGTTAGTTGATATTTGGGTTGAGTTTCATGTTCCTCCCTCTACTTGATAGAATTTTCTATTTGATGTTGTTCTTGATGAAACAAGGGAATTTTAAGAATTATTGTCTTCATTCTTTACAGGCAATCCATTGATCCCAACTTGAATGTGAGTTATCGCTCGATATATATAATGTTGTGGTTGAGTGTTTTTTGTTCCCGATCCATGAAGAAATGGTCAATTTTGTTATTTTATTATTAAAACGCGAGTATATGTTTGGCAAAGGATATAATCGCACTCTTCTTTGGAAAGTGTTCTATTTACGTGGAATAAATGTCGTTGAAACCTTGTGCTAAATGGGGATACTTTTTAGGGTGCCTTTGTGAAACTATGGTGTGATAGATTGTACTTAATTTCATTTTTAGTGACCTTTTAGGTGACCTATAATGTTCTTCACACAATTTGCTAAAATTGAATAATATTAGGGTGCCCTATGTGAAATAAGAATATAATAATATTCTTGGTCCTGTGTTTTTTCAGATAATCTTTTGCCTTTCAAATTTATGTTGTGCTTTAATCACGTTATATGGAATGTTTGTTTGGTTTGTTACACTGCTCTTTCGCCTACCATATCTAAACCTATCTTGTCACAACATATAGATTGCATGATCCAGTTTCAAATTCTTCTGATTCAGAGTTAACATGGTACAATTCGGGGCCATGGGATGGACACGAGCATTATGGATTTCTTTATTGATGTTTTCTCTTGATGGATAGTTGATTGTCAAATTCGATTATAAAACAATTCAAAGTTCATGTAATCGAGAATTCGTATACCGAGTTTTACGTTCATCTGAATTTAATTAAAATTGATCAACTTTGTATCGTAATGTGTAGGGAAATAACATTTTGTTCTTTATGTGCCAATTTAATTTTTCTTAAAGGATGTGTTTTCATGACCAATTTTTTTAATTGTTATTCTCCACGGGATAGTGTATTTGGGCCGAGTTTCATGTTCTTTTCTCATCTAAATAAAATTGGTTACTCGATGGTTCTCTTGATAGAAAAAGGGAATTTAAAGAACTTGTCTTCCTCGTTTATACCTATTAAATTGATCCAAATCTCATAAAGTGTGCCATAAACACAATGGAATATCTTATGGTTGAGATTCAATTTGTTGAAGATTTCATTTTTGGGGTGCCATGTCCTTGGAGATATAATAAATTGCATGATTCTAGTTCAAAATTAAAATAATTTGGAGGTAAAATGGTCCATTTTTGGTACCCATAGGTCGGAACTCTGGAATTAGATATTTACATTGCTGAAACTTTCTTGTATGGTCTTCTCATTGTCAAACTAGTCTAGTCAAGTGCAATTTCTTTCACACCAAATTTTGAAAGTTAGTTGATATTTGGGTTGAGTTTCCATGTTCCTTCCTCTACTTGATAGAATTTTCTATTTGACGTTGTTCTTGATGAAACAAGGGAATTTTAAGAATTATTGTCTTCATTCTTTACAGGCAATCCATTGATCCCAACTTGAATGTGAGTTATCGCTCGATATATATAATGTTGTGGTTGAGTGTTTTTTGTTCCCGATCCATGAAGAAATGGTCAATTTTGTTATTTTATTATTAAAACGCGAGTATATGTTTGGCAAAGGATATAATCGCACTCTTCTTTGGAAAGTGTTTTATTTACGTGGAATAAATGTCGTTGAAACCTTGTGCTAAATGGGGATACTTTTTAGGGTGCCTTTGTGAAACTATGGTGTGATAGATTGTACTTAATTTCATTTTTAGTGACCTTTTAGGTGACCTATAATGTTCTTCACACAATTTGCTAAAATTGAATAATATTAGGGTGCCCTATGTGAAATAAGAATATAATAATATTCTTGGTCCTGTGTTTTTTTAGATAATCTTTTCCCTTTCAAATTTATGTTGTGCTTTAATCACGTTATATGGAATGTTTGTTTGGTTTGTTACACTGCTCTTTCGCCTACCATATCTAAACCTATCTTGTCACAACATATAGATTGCATGATCCAGTTTCAAATTCTTCTGATTCAGAGTTAACATGGTACATTTCGGGGCCATGGGATGGACACGAGCATTATGGATTTCTTTTTTGATGTTTTCTCTTGATGGATAGTTGATTGTCAAATTCGATTATAAAACAATTCAAAGTTCATGTAATCGAGAATTCGTATACCGAGTTTTACGTTCATCTGAATTTAATTAAAATTGATCAACTTTGTAGTGTAATGTGTAGGGAAATAACATTTTGTTCTTTATGTGCCAATTTAATTTTTCTTAAAGGATGTGTTTTCATGACCAATTTTTTTAATTGTTATTCTCCACGGGATAGTGTATTTGGGCCGAGTTTCTTGTTCTTTTCTCATCTCGATAAAATTGGTTACTCGATGGTTCTCTTGATAGAAACAGCGAATTTAAAGAACTTGTCTTCCTCGTTTATACCTATTAAATTGATCCAAATCTCATAAAGTGTGCCATAAACACAATGGAATATCTTATGGTTGAGATTCATTTTGTTCCGTGTCCATATTGAAGATTTCATTTTTGGGGTGCCATGTCCTTGGAGATATAATAAATTGCATGATCCTAGTCTAAAATTAAAATAATTTGGAGGTAAAATGGTCCATTTTTGGTACCCATAGGTCGGAACTCTGGAATTAGATATTTACATTGCTGAAACTTTCTTGTATGGTCTTCTCATTGTCAAACTAGTCTAGTCAAGTGCCAATTTCTTTCACACCAAATTTTGAAAGTTAGTTGATATTTGGGTTGAGTTTCATGTTCCTTCCTCTACTTGATAGAATTTTCTATTTGACGTTGTTCTTGATGAAACAAGGGAATTTTAAGAATTATTGTCTTCATTCTTTACAGGCAATCCATTGATCCCAACTTGAATGTGAGTTATCGCTCGATATATATAATGTTGTGGTTGAGTGTTTTTTGTTCCCGATCCATGAAGAAATGGTCAATTTTGTTATTTTATTATTAAAACGCGAGTATATGTTTGGCAAAGGATATAATCGCACTCTTCTTCGGAAAGTGTTTTATTTACGTGGAATAAATGTCGTTGAAACCTTCTGCTAAATGGGATACTTTTTAGGGTGCCTTTGTGAAACTAGGGTGTGATAGATTGGACTTAATTTCATTTTTAGTGACCTTTTAGGTGACCTATATGCCATGTCATTGGAGATATAATAAATTGCATGATCCTAGTCTAAAATTAAAATAATTTGGAGGTAAAATGGTCCATTTTTGGTACCCATAGGTCGGAACTCTGGAATTAGATATTTACATTGCTGAAACTTTCTTGTATGGTCTTCTCATTGTCAAACTAGTCTAGTAAAGTGCCAATTTCTTTCACACCAAATTTTGAAAGTTAGTTGATATTTGGGTTGAGTTTCATGTTCCTTCCTCTACTTGATAGAATTTTCTATTTGACGTTGTTCTTGATGAAACAAGGGAATTTTAAGAATTATTGTCTTCATTCTTTACAGGCAATCCATTGATCCCAACTTGAATGTGAGTTATCGCTCGATATATATAATGTTGTGGTTGAGTGTTTTTTGTTCCCGATCCATGAAGAAATGGTCAATTTTGTTATTTTATTATTAAAACGCGAGTATATGTTTGGCAAAGGATATAATCGCACTCTTCTTTGGAAAGTGTTTTATTTACGTGGAATAAATGTCGTTGAAACCTTGTGCTAAATGGGGATACTTTTTAGGGTGCCTTTGTGAAACTATGGTGTGATAGATTGTACTTAATTTCATTTTTAGTGACCTTTTAGGTGACCTATAATGTTCTTCACACAATTTGCTAAAATTGAATAATATTAGGGTGCCCTATGTGAAATAAGAATATAATAATATTCTTGGTCCTGTGTTTTTTCAGATAATCTTTTGCCTTTCAAATTTATGTTGTGCTTTAATCACGTTATACGGAATGTTTGTTTGGTTTGTTACACTGCTCTTTCGCCTACCATATCTAAAACTATCTTGTCACAACATATAGATTGCATGATCCGAGTTTCAAATTCTTCTGATTCAGAGTTAACATGGTAGATTTCGGGGCCATGGGATGGACACGAGCATTATGGATTTCTTTTTTGATGTTTTCTCTTGATGGATAGTTGATTGTCAAAATCGATTATAAAACAATTCAAAGTTCATGTAATCGAGAATTCGTATACCGAGTTTTACGTTCATCTGAATTTAATTAAAATTGATCAACTTTGTAGTGTAATGTGTAGGGAAATAACATTTTGTTCTTTATGTGCCAATTTAATTTTTCTTAAAGGATGTGTTTTCATGACCAATTTTTTTAATTGTTATTCTCCACGGGATAGTGTATTTGGGCCGAGTTTCATGTTCTTTTCTCATCTAAATAAAATTGGTTACTCGATGGTTCTCTTGATAGAAAAAGGGAATTTAAAGAACTTGTCTTCCTCGTTTATACCTATTAAATTGATCCAAATCTCATAAAGTGTGCCATAAACACAATGGAATATCTTATGGTTGAGATTCAATTTGTTGAAGATTTCATTTTTGGGGTGCCATGTCCTTGGAGATATAATAAATTGCATGATTCTAGTTCAAAATTAAAATAATTTGGAGGTAAAATGGTCCATTTTTGGTACCCATAGGTCGGAACTCTGGAATTAGATATTTACATTGCTGAAACTTTCTTGTATGGTCTTCTCATTGTCAAACTAGTCTAGTCAAGTGCCAATTTCTTTCACACCAAATTTTGAAAGTTAGTTGATATTTGGGTTGAGTTTCATGTTCCTTCCTCTACTTGATAGAATTTTCTATTTGATGTTGTTCTTGATGAAACAAGGGAATTTTAAGAATTATTGTCTTCATTCTTTACAGGCAATCCATTGATCCCAACTTGAATGTGAGTTATCGCTCGATATATATAATGTTGTGGTTGAGTGTTTTTTGTTCCCGATCCATGAAGAAATGGTCAATTTTGTTATTTTATTATTAAAACGCGAGTATATGTTTGGCAAAGGATATAATCGCACTCTTCTTTGGAAAGTGTTCTATTTACGTGGAATAAATGTCGTTGAAACCTTGTGCTAAATGGGGATACTTTTTAGGGTGCCTTTGTGAAACTATGGTGTGATAGATTGTACTTAATTTCATTTTTAGTGACCTTTTAGGTGACCTATAATGTTCTTCACACAATTTGCTAAAATTGAATAATATTAGGGTGCCCTATGTGAAATAAGAATATAATAATATTCTTGGTCCTGTGTTTTTTCAGATAATCTTTTGCCTTTCAAATTTATGTTGTGCTTTAATCACGTTATATGGAATGTTTGTTTGGTTTGTTACACTGCTCTTTCGCCTACCATATCTAAACCTATCTTGTCACAACATATAGATTGCATGATCCAGTTTCAAATTCTTCTGATTCAGAGTTAACATGGTACAATTCGGGGCCATGGGATGGACACGAGCATTATGGATTTCTTTATTGATGTTTTCTCTTGATGGATAGTTGATTGTCAAATTCGATTATAAAACAATTCAAAGTTCATGTAATCGAGAATTCGTATACCGAGTTTTACGTTCATCTGAATTTAATTAAAATTGATCAACTTTGTATCGTAATGTGTAGGGAAATAACATTTTGTTCTTTATGTGCCAATTTAATTTTTCTTAAAGGATGTGTTTTCATGACCAATTTTTTTAATTGTTATTCTCCACGGGATAGTGTATTTGGGCCGAGTTTCTTGTTCTTTTCTCATCTCGATAAAATTGGTTACTCGATGGTTCTCTTGATAGAAACAGGGAATTTAAAGAACTTGTCTTCCTCGTTTATACCTATTAAATTGATCCAAATCTCATAAAGTGTGCCATAAACACAATGGAATATCTTATGGTTGAGATTCATTTTGTTCCGTGTCCATATTGAAGATTTCATTTTTGGGGTGCCATGTCCTTGGAGATATAATAAATTGCATTATCCTAGTCTAAAATTAAAATAATTTGGAGGTAAAATGGTCCATTTTTGGTACCCATAGGTCGGAACTCTGGAATTAGATATTTACATTGCTGAAACTTTCTTGTATGGTCTTCTCATTGTCAAACTAGTCTAGTCAAGTGCCAATTTCTTTCACACCAAATTTTGAAAGTTAGTTGATATTTGGGTTGAGTTTCATGTTCCTTCCTCTACTTGATAGAATTTTCTAATTGACGTTGTTCTTGATGAAACAAGGGAATTTTAAGAATTATTGTCTTCATTCTTTACAGGCAATCCATTGATCCCAACTTGAATGTGAGTTATCGCTCGATATATATAATGTTGTGGTTGAGTGTTTTTTGTTCCCGATCCATGAAGAAATGGTCAATTTTGTTATTTTATTATTAAAACGCGAGTATATGTTTGGCAAAGGATATAATCGCACTCTTCTTTGGAAAGTGTTCTATTTACGTGGAATAAATGTCGTTGAAACCTTGTGCTAAATGGGGATACTTTTTAGGGTGCCTTTGTGAAACTATGGTGTGATAGATTGTACTTAATTTCATTTTTAGTGACCTTTTAGGTGACCTATAATGTTCTTCACACAATTTGCTAAAATTGAATAATATTAGGGTGCCCTATGTGAAATAAGAATATAATAATATTCTTGGTCCTGTGTT
Organism: Penstemon newberryi var. newberryi; assembly: GCA_030819805.1. Classification (NCBI taxonomy): domain Eukaryota; kingdom Viridiplantae; phylum Streptophyta; class Magnoliopsida; order Lamiales; family Plantaginaceae; genus Penstemon; species Penstemon newberryi. The sequence continues at coordinate 19,748,423 of JAUALY010000005.1, read as the reverse complement.
TTTTCAGATAATCTTTTGCCTTTCAAATTTATGTTGTGCTTTAATCACGTTATACGGAATGTTTGTTTGGTTTGTTACACTGCTCTTTCGCCTACCATATCTAAAACTATCTTGTCACAACATATAGATTGCATGATCCGAGTTTCAAATTCTTCTGATTCAGAGTTAACATGGTAGATTTCGGGGCCATGGGATGGACACGAGCATTATGGATTTCTTTTTTGATGTTTTCTCTTGATGGATAGTTGATTGTCAAAATCGATTATAAAACAATTCAAAGTTCATGTAATCGAGAATTCGTATACCGAGTTTTACGTTCATCTGAATTTAATTAAAATTGATCAACTTTGTAGTGTAATGTGTAGGGAAATAACATTTTGTTCTTTATGTGCCAATTTAATTTTTCTTAAAGGATGTGTTTTCATGACCAATTTTTTTAATTGTTATTCTCCACGGGATAGTGTATTTGGGCCGAGTTTCATGTTCTTTTCTCATCTAAATAAAATTGGTTACTCGATGGTTCTCTTGATAGAAAAAGGGAATTTAAAGAACTTGTCTTCCTCGTTTATACCTATTAAATTGATCCAAATCTCATAAAGTGTGCCATAAACACAATGGAATATCTTATGGTTGAGATTCAATTTGTTGAAGATTTCATTTTTGGGGTGCCATGTCCTTGGAGATATAATAAATTGCATGATTCTAGTTCAAAATTAAAATAATTTGGAGGTAAAATGGTCCATTTTTGGTACCCATAGGTCGGAACTCTGGAATTAGATATTTACATTGCTGAAACTTTCTTGTATGGTCTTCTCATTGTCAAACTAGTCTAGTCAAGTGCCAATTTCTTTCACACCAAATTTTGAAAGTTAGTTGATATTTGGGTTGAGTTTCATGTTCCTTCCTCTACTTGATAGAATTTTCTATTTGATGTTGTTCTTGATGAAACAAGGGAATTTTAAGAATTATTGTCTTCATTCTTTACAGGCAATCCATTGATCCCAACTTGAATGTGAGTTATCGCTCGATATATATAATGTTGTGGTTGAGTGTTTTTTGTTCCCGATCCATGAAGAAATGGTCAATTTTGTTATTTTATTATTAAAACGCGAGTATATGTTTGGCAAAGGATATAATCGCACTCTTCTTTGGAAAGTGTTCTATTTACGTGGAATAAATGTCGTTGAAACCTTGTGCTAAATGGGGATACTTTTTAGGGTGCCTTTGTGAAACTATGGTGTGATAGATTGTACTTAATTTCATTTTTAGTGACCTTTTAGGTGACCTATAATGTTCTTCACACAATTTGCTAAAATTGAATAATATTAGGGTGCCCTATGTGAAATAAGAATATAATAATATTCTTGGTCCTGTGTTTTTTCAGATAATCTTTTGCCTTTCAAATTTATGTTGTGCTTTAATCACGTTATACGGAATGTTTGTTTGGTTTGTTACACTGCTCTTTCGCCTACCATATCTAAAACTATCTTGTCACAACATATAGATTGCATGATCCGAGTTTCAAATTCTTCTGATTCAGAGTTAACATGGTAGATTTCGGGGCCATGGGATGGACACGAGCATTATGGATTTCTTTTTTGATGTTTTCTCTTGATGGATAGTTGATTGTCAAAATCGATTATAAAACAATTCAAAGTTCATGTAATCGAGAATTCGTATACCGAGTTTTACGTTCATCTGAATTTAATTAAAATTGATCAACTTTGTAGTGTAATGTGTAGGGAAATAACATTTTGTTCTTTATGTGCCAATTTAATTTTTCTTAAAGGATGTGTTTTCATGACCAATTTTTTTAATTGTTATTCTCCACGGGATAGTGTATTTGGGCCGAGTTTCATGTCCTTTTCTCATCTAAATAAAATTGGTTACTCGATGGTTCTCTTGATAGAAAAAGGGAATTTAAAGAACTTGTCTTCCTCGTTTATACCTATTAAATTGATCCAAATCTCATAAAGTGTGCCATAAACACAATGGAATATCTTATGGTTGAGATTCAATTTGTTGCGTGTCCATATTTAAGATTTCATTTTTGGGGTGCCATGTCCTTGGAGATATAATAAATTGCATGATTCTAGTTCAAAATTAAAATAATTTGGAGGTAAAATGGTCCATTTTTGGTACCCATAGGTCGGAACTCTGGAATTAGATATTTACATTGCTGAAACTTTCTTGTATGGTCTTCTCATTGTCAAACTAGTCTAGTCAAGTGCCAATTTCTTTCACACCAAATTTTGAAAGTTAGTTGATATTTGGGTTGAGTTTCATGTTCCTTCCTCTACTTGATAGAATTTTCTATTTGATGTTGTTCTTGATGAAACAAGGGAATTTTAAGAATTATTGTCTTCATTCTTTACAGGCAATCCATTGATCCCAACTTGAATGTGAGTTATCGCTCGATATATATAATGTTGTGGTTGAGTGTTTTTTGTTCCCGATCCATGAAGAAATGGTCAATTTTGTTATTTTATTATTAAAACGCGAGTATATGTTTGGCAAAGGATATAATCGCACTCTTCTTTGGAAAGTGTTCTATTTACGTGGAATAAATGTCGTTGAAACCTTGTGCTAAATGGGGATACTTTTTAGGGTGCCTTTGTGAAACTATGGTGTGATAGATTGTACTTAATTTCATTTTTAGTGACCTTTTAGGTGACCTATAATGTTCTTCACACAATTTGCTAAAATTGAATAATATTAGGGTGCCCTATGTGAAATAAGAATATAATAATATTCTTGGTCCTGTGTTTTTTCAGATAATCTTTTGCCTTTCAAATTTATGTTGTGCTTTAATCACGTTATATGGAATGTTTGTTTGGTTTGTTACACTGCTCTTTCGCCTACCATATCTAAACCTATCTTGTCACAACATATAGATTGCATGATCCAGTTTCAAATTCTTCTGATTCAGAGTTAACATTGTACAATTCGGGGCCATGGGATGGACACGAGCATTATGGATTTCTTTATTGATGTTTTCTCTTGATGGATAGTTGATTGTCAAATTCGATTATAAAACAATTCAAAGTTCATGTAATCGAGAATTCGTATACCGAGTTTTACGTTCATCTGAATTTAATTAAAATTGATCAACTTTGTATCGTAATGTGTAGGGAAATAACATTTTGTTCTTTATGTGCCAATTTAATTTTTCTTAAAGGATGTGTTTTCATGACCAATTTTTTTAATTGTTATTCTCCACGGGATAGTGTATTTGGGCCGAGTTTCTTGTTCTTTTCTCATCTCGATAAAATTGGTTACTCGATGGTTCTCTTGATAGAAACAGGGAATTTAAAGAACTTGTCTTCCTCGTTTATACCTATTAAATTGATCCAAATCTCATAAAGTGTGCCATAAACACAATGGAATATCTTATGGTTGAGATTCATTTTGTTCCGTGTCCATATTGAAGATTTCATTTTTGGGGTGCCATGTCCTTGGAGATATAATAAATTGCATGATCCTAGTCTAAAATTAAAATAATTTGGAGGTAAAATGGTCCATTTTTGGTACCCATAGGTCGGAACTCTGGAATTAGATATTTACATTGCTGAAACTTTCTTGTATGGTCTTCTCATTGTCAAACTAGTCTAGTCAAGTGCCAATTTCTTTCACACCAAATTTTGAAAGTTAGTTGATATTTGGGTTGAGTTTCATGTTCCTTCCTCTACTTGATAGAATTTTCTAATTGACGTTGTTCTTGATGAAACAAGGGAATTTTAAGAATTATTGTCTTCATTCTTTACAGGCAATCCATTGATCCCAACTTGAATGTGAGTTATCGCTCGATATATATAATGTTGTGGTTGAGTGTTTTTTGTTCCCGATCCATGAAGAAATGGTCAATTTTGTTATTTTATTATTAAAACGCGAGTATATGTTTGGCAAAGGATATAATCGCACTCTTCTTTGGAAAGTGTTTTATTTACGTGGAATAAATGTCGTTGAAACCTTCTGCTAAATGGGATACTTTTTAGGGTGCCTTTGTGAAACTAGGGTGTGATAGATTGGACTTAATTTCATTTTTAGTGACCTTTTAGGTGACCTATATGCCATGTCATTGGAGATATAATAAATTGCATGATCCTAGTCTAAAATTAAAATAATTTGGAGGTAAAATGGTCCATTTTTGGTACCCATAGGTCGGAACTCTGGAATTAGATATTTACATTGCTGAAACTTTCTTGTATGGTCTTCTCATTGTCAAACTAGTCTAGTAAAGTGCCAATTTCTTTCACACCAAATTTTGAAAGTTAGTTGATATTTGGGTTGAGTTTCATGTTCCTTCCTCTACTTGATAGAATTTTCTATTTGACGTTGTTCTTGATGAAACAAGGGAATTTTAAGAATTATTGTCTTCATTCTTTACAGGCAATCCATTGATCCCAACTTGAATGTGAGTTATCGCTCGATATATATAATGTTGTGGTTGAGTGTTTTTTGTTCCCGATCCATGAAGAAATGGTCAATTTTGTTATTTTATTATTAAAACGCGAGTATATGTTTGGCAAAGGATATAATCGCACTCTTCTTTGGAAAGTGTTTTATTTACGTGGAATAAATGTCGTTGAAACCTTGTGCTAAATGGGGATACTTTTTAGGGTGCCTTTGTGAAACTATGGTGTGATAGATTGTACTTAATTTCATTTTTAGTGAACTTTTAGGTGACCTATAATGTTCTTCACACAATTTGCTAAAATTGAATAATATTAGGGTGCCCTATGTGAAATAAGAATATAATAATATTCTTGGTCCTGTGTTTTTTTAGATAATCTTTTGCCTTTCAAATTTATGTTGTGCTTTAATCACGTTATATGGAATGTTTGTTTGGTTTGTTACACTGCTCTTTCGCCTACCACATCTAAACCTATCTTGTCACAACATATAGATTGCATGAACCAGTTTCAAATTCTTCTGATTCAGAGTTAACATGGTACATTTCGGGGCCATGGGATGGACACGAGCATTATGGATTTCTTTTTTGATGTTTTCTCTTGATGGATAGTTGATTGTCAAATTCGATTATAAAACAATTCAAAGTTCATGTAATCGAGAATTCGTATACCGAGGTTTACGTTCATCTGAATTTAATTAAAATTGATCAACTTTGTAGTGTAATGTGTAGGGAAATAACATTTTGTTCTTTATGTGCCAATTTAATTTTTCTTAAAGGATGTGTTTTCATGACCAATTTTTTTAATTGTTATTCTCCACGGGATAGTGTATTTGGGCCGAGTTTCTTGTTCTTTTCTCATCTCGATAAAATTGGTTACTCGATGGTTCTCTTGATAGAAAAAGGGAATTTAAAGAACTTGTCTTCCTCGTTTATACCTATTAAATTGATCCAAATCTCATAAAGTGTGCCATAAACACAATGGAATATCTTATGGTTGAGATTCATTTTGTTCCGTGTCCATATTGAAGATTTCATTTTTGGGGTGCCATGTCCTTGGAGATATAATAAATTGCATGATCCTAGTCAAAAATTAAAATAATTTGGAGGTAAAATGGTCCATTTTTGGTACCCATAGGTCGGAACTCTGGAATCAGATATTTACATTGCTGAAACTTTCTTGTATGGTCTTCTCATTGTCAAACTAGTCTAGTGAAGTGCTAATTTCTTTCACACCAAATTTTGAAAGTTAGTTGATATTTGGATTGAGTTTCATGTTCCTTCCTCTACTTGATAGAATTTTCTATTTGACGTTGTTCTTGATGAAACAAGGGAATTTTAAGAATTATTGTCTTCATTCTTTACAGGCAATCCATTGATCCCAACTTGAATGTGAGTTATCGCTCGATATATATAATGTTGTGGTTGAGTGTTTTTTGTTCCCGATCCATGAAGAAATGGTCAATTTTGTTATTTTATTATTAAAACGCGAGTATATGTTTGGCAAAGGATATAATCGCACTCTTCTTTGGAAAGTGTTTTATTTACGTGGAATAAATGTCGTTGAAACCTTGTGCTAAATGGGAATACTTTTTAGGGTGCCTTTGTGAAACTATGGTGTGATAGATTGTACTTAATTTCATTTTTAGTGACCTTTTAGGTGACCTATAATGTTCTTCACACAATTTGCTAAAATTGAATAATATTAGGGTGCCCTATGTGAAATAAGAATATAATAATATTCTTGGTCATGTGTTTTTTCAGATAATCTTTTGCCTTTCAAATTTATGTTGTGCTTTAATCACGTTATATGGAATGTTTGTTTGGTTTGTTACACTGCTCTTTCGCCTACCATATCTAAAACTATCTTGTCACAACATATAGATTGCATGATCCGAGTTTCAAATTCTTCTGATTCAGAGTTAACATGGTACATTTCGGGGCCATGGGATGGACACGAGCATTATGGATTTCTTTTTTGATGTTTTCTCTTGATGGATCGTTGATTGTCAAATTCGATTATAAAACAATTCAAAGTTCATGTAATCGAGAATTCGTATACCGAGTTTTACGTTCATCTGAATTTAATTAAAATTGATCAACTTTGTAGTGTAATGTGTAGGGAAATAACATTTTGTTCTTTATGTGCCAATTTAATTTTTCTTAAAGGATGTGTTTTCATGACCAATTTTTTTAATTGTTATTCGCCACGGGATAGTGTATTTGGGCCGAGTTTCTTGTTCTTTTCTCATCTCGATGAAATTGGTTACTCGATGGTTCTCTTGATAGAAAAAGGGAATTTAAAGAACTTTTCTTCCTCGTTTATACCTATTAAATTGATCCAAATCTCATAAAGTGTGCCATAAACACAATGGAATATCTTATGGTTGAGATTCATTTTGTTCCGTGTCCATATTGAAGATTTCATTTTTGGGGTGCCATGTCCTTGGAGATATAATAAATTGCATGATCCTAGTCTAAAATTAAAATAATTTGGAGGTAAAATGGTCCATTTTTGGTACCCATAGGTCGGAACTCTGGAATTAGATATTTACATTGCTGAAACTTTCTTGTATGGTCTTCTCATTGTCAAACTAGTCTAGTCAAGTGCCAATTTCTTTCACACCAAATTTTGAAAGTTAGTTGATATTTGGGTTGAGTTTCATGTTCCTTCCTCTACTTGATAGAATTTTCTATTTGACGTTGTTCTTGATGAAACAAGGGAATTTTAAGAATTATTGTCTTCATTCTTTACAGGCAATCCATTGATCCCAACTTGAATGTGAGTTATCGCTCGATATATATAATGTTGTGGTTGAGTGTTTTTTGTTCCCGATCCATGAAGAAATGGTCAATTTTGTTATTTTATTATTAAAACGCGAGTATATGTTTGGCAAAGGATATAATCGCACTCTTCTTTGGAAAGTATTTTATTTACGTGGAATAAATGTCATTGAAACCTTCTGCTAAATGGGATACTTTTTAGGGTGCCTTTGTGAAACTAGGGTGTGATAGATTGGACTTAATTTCATTTTTAGTGACCTTTTGGTGACCTATATGCCATGTCCTTGGAGATATAATAAATTGCATGATCCTAGTCTAAAATTAAAATAATTAGTAGGTAAAATGGTCCATTTTTGGTACCCATAGGTCGGAACTCTGGAATTAGATATTTACATTGCTGAAACTTTCTTGTATGGTCTTCTCATTGTCAAACTAGTCTAGTCAAGTGCCAATTTCTTTCACACCAAATTTTGAAAGTTAGTTGATATTTGGGTTGAGTTTCATGTTCCTTCCTCTACTTGATAGAATTTTCTATTTGACGTTGTTCTTGATGAAACAAGGGAATTTTAAGAATTATTGTCTTCATTCTTTACAGGCAATCCATTGATCCCAACTTGAATGTGAGTTATCGCTCGATATATATAATGTTGTGGTTGAGTGTTTTTTGTTCCCGATCCATGAAGAAATGGTCAATTTTGTTATTTTATTATTAAAACGCGAGTATATGTTTGGCAAAGGATATAATCGCACTCTTCTTTGGAAAGTGTTTTATTTACGTGGAATAAATGTCGTTGAAACCTTGTGCTAAATGGGGATACTTTTTAGGGTGCCTTTGTGAAACTATGGTGTGATAGATTGTACTTAATTTCATTTTTAGTGAACTTTTAGGTGACCTATAATGTTCTTCACACAATTTGCTAAAATTGAATAATATTAGGGTGCCCTATGTGAAATAAGAATATAATAATATTCTTGGTCCTGTGTTTTTTTAGATAATCTTTTGCCTTTCAAATTTATGTTGTGCTTTAATCACGTTATATGGAATGTTTGTTTGGTTTGTTACACTGCTCTTTCGCCTACCACATCTAAACCTATCTTGTCACAACATATAGATTGCATGGACCAGTTTCAAATTCTTCTGATTCAGAGTTAACATGGTACATTTCGGGGCCATGGGATGGACACGAGCATTATGGATTTCTTTTTTGATGTTTTCTCTTGATGGATAGTTGATTGTCAAATTCGATTATAAAACAATTCAAAGTTCATGTAATCGAGAATTCGTATACCGAGGTTTACGTTCATCTGAATTTAATTAAAATTGATCAACTTTGTAGTGTAATGTGTAGGGAAATAACATTTTGTTCTTTATGTGCCAATTTAATTTTTCTTAAAGGATGTGTTTTCATGACCAATTTTTTTAATTGTTATTCTCCACGGGATAGTGTATTTGGGCCGAGTTTCTTGTTCTTTTCTCATCTCGATAAAATTGGTTACTCGATGGTTCTCTTGATAGAAAAAGGGAATTTAAAGAACTTGTCTTCCTCGTTTATACCTATTAAATTGATCCAAATCTCATAAAGTGTGCCATAAACACAATGGAATATCTTATGGTTGAGATTCATTTTGTTCCGTGTCAATATTGAAGATTTCATTTTTGGGGTGCCATGTCCTTGGAGATATAATAAATTGCATGATCCTAGTCAAAAATTAAAATAATTTGGAGGTAAAATGGTCCATTTTTGGTACCCATAGGTCGGAACTCTGGAATCAGATATTTACATTGCTGAAACTTTCTTGTATGGTCTTCTCATTGTCAAACTAGTCTAGTGAAGTGCTAATTTCTTTCACACCAAATTTTGAAAGTTAGTTGATATTTGGATTGAGTTTCATGTTCCTTCCTCTACTTGATAGAATTTTCTATTTGACGTTGTTCTTGATGAAACAAGGGAATTTTAAGAATTATTGTCTTCATTCTTTACAGGCAATCCATTGATCCCAACTTGAATGTGAGTTATCGCTCGATATATATAATGTTGTGGTTGAGTGTTTTTTGTTCCCGATCCATGAAGAAATGGTCAATTTTGTTATTTTATTATTAAAACGCGAGTATATGTTTGGCAAAGGATATAATCGCACTCTTCTTTGGAAAGTGTTTTATTTACGTGGAATAAATGTCGTTGAAACCTTGTGCTAAATGGGAATACTTTTTAGGGTGCCTTTGTGAAACTATGGTGTGATAGATTGTACTTAATTTCATTTTTAGTGACCTTTTAGGTGACCTATAATGTTCTTCACACAATTTGCTAAAATTGAATAATATTAGGGTGCCCTATGTGAAATAAGAATATAATAATATTCTTGGTCATGTGTTTTTTCAGATAATCTTTTGCCTTTCAAATTTATGTTGTGCTTTAATCACGTTATATGGAATGTTTGTTTGGTTTGTTACACTGCTCTTTCGCCTACCATATCTAAAACTATCTTGTCACAACATATAGATTGCATGATCCGAGTTTCAAATTCTTCTGATTCAGAGTTAACATGGTACATTTCGGGGCCATGGGATGGACACGAGCATTATGGATTTCTTTTTTGATGTTTTCTCTTGATGGATCGTTGATTGTCAAATTCGATTATAAAACAATTCAAAGTTCATGTAATCGAGAATTCGTATACCGAGTTTTACGTTCATCTGAATTTAATTAAAATTGATCAACTTTGTAGTGTAATGTGTAGGGAAATAACATTTTGTTCTTTATGTGCCAATTTAATTTTTCTTAAAGGATGTGTTTTCATGACCAATTTTTTTAATTGTTATTCGCCACGGGATAGTGTATTTGGGCCGAGTTTCTTGTTCTTTTCTCATCTCGATGAAATTGGTTACTCGATGGTTCTCTTGATAGAAAAAGGGAATTTAAAGAACTTTTCTTCCTCGTTTATACCTATTAAATTGATCCAAATCTCATAAAGTGTGCCATAAACACAATGGAATATCTTATGGTTGAGATTCATTTTGTTCCGTGTCCATATTGAAGATTTCATTTTTGGGGTGCCATGTCCTTGGAGATATAATAAATTGCATGATCCTAGTCTAAAATTAAAATAATTTGGAGGTAAAATGGTCCATTTTTGGTACCCATAGGTCGGAACTCTGGAATTAGATATTTACATTGCTGAAACTTTCTTGTATGGTCTTCTCATTGTCAAACTAGTCTAGTCAAGTGCCAATTTCTTTCACACCAAATTTTGAAAGTTAGTTGATATTTGGGTTGAGTTTCATGTTCCTTCCTCTACTTGATAGAATTTTCTATTTGACGTTGTTCTTGATGAAACAAGGGAATTTTAAGAATTATTGTCTTCATTCTTTACAGGCAATCCATTGATCCCAACTTGAATGTGAGTTATCGCTCGATATATATAATGTTGTGGTTGAGTGTTTTTTGTTCCCGATCCATGAAGAAATGGTCAATTTTGTTATTTTATTATTAAAACGCGAGTATATGTTTGGCAAAGGATATAATCGCACTCTTCTTTGGAAAGTATTTTATTTACGTGGAATAAATGTCATTGAAACCTTCTGCTAAATGGGATACTTTTTAGGGTGCCTTTGTGAAACTAGGGTGTGATAGATTGGACTTAATTTCATTTTTAGTGACCTTTTAGGTGACCTATATGCCATGTCCTTGGAGATATAATAAATTGCATGATCCTAGTCTAAAATTAAAATAATTAGTAGGTAAAATGGTCCATTTTTGGTACCCATAGGTCGGAACTCTGGAATTAGATATTTACATTGCTGAAACTTTCTTGTATGGTCTTCTCATTGTCAAACTAGTCTAGTCAAGTGCCAATTTCTTTCACACCAAATTATGAAAGTTAGTTGATATTTGGGTTGAGTTTCATGTTCCTTCCTCTACTTGATAGAATTTTCTATTTGACGTTGTTCTTGATGAAACAAGGGAATTTTAAGAATTATTGTCTTCATTCTTTACAGGCAATCCATTGATCCCAACTTGAATGTGAGTTATCGCTCGATATATATAATGTTGTGGTTGAGTGTTTTTTGTTCCCGATCCATGAAGAAATGGTCAATTTTGTTATTTTATTATTAAAACGCGAGTATATGTTTGGCAAAGGATATAATCGCACTCTTCTTTGGAAAGTGTTTTATTTACGTGGAATAAATGTCGTTGAAACCTTGTGCTAAATGGGGATACTTTTTAGGGTGCCTTTGTGAAACTATGGTGTGATAGATTGTACTTAATTTCATTTTTAGTGAACTTTTAGGTGACCTATAATGTTCTTCACACAATTTGCTAAAATTGAATAATATTAGGGTGCCCTATGTGAAATAAGAATATAATAATATTCTTGGTCCTGTGTTTTTTTAGATAATCTTTTGCCTTTCAAATTTATGTTGTGCTTTAATCACGTTATATGGAATGTTTGTTTGGTTTGTTACACTGCTCTTTCGCCTACCACATCTAAACCTATCTTGTCACAACATATAGATTGCATGAACCAGTTTCAAATTCTTCTGATTCAGAGTTAACATGGTACATTTCGGGGCCATGGGATGGACACGAGCATTATGGATTTCTTTTTTGATGTTTTCTCTTGATGGATAGTTGATTGTCAAATTCGATTATAAAACAATTCAAAGTTCATGTAATCGAGAATTCGTATACCGAGGTTTACGTTCATCTGAATTTAATTAAAATTGATCAACTTTGTAGTGTAATGTGTAGGGAAATAACATTTTGTTCTTTATGTGCCAATTTAATTTTTCTTAAAGGATGTGTTTTCATGACCAATTTTTTTAATTGTTATTCTCCACGGGATAGTGTATTTGGGCCGAGTTTCTTGTTCTTTTCTCATCTCGATAAAATTGGTTACTCGATGGTTCTCTTGATAGAAAAAGGGAATTTAAAGAACTTGTCTTCCTCGTTTATACCTATTAAATTGATCCAAATCTCATAAAGTGTGCCATAAACACAATGGAATATCTTATGGTTGAGATTCATTTTGTTCCGTGTCCATATTGAAGATTTCATTTTTGGGGTGCCATGTCCTTGGAGATATAATAAATTGCATGATCCTAGTCAAAAATTAAAATAATTTGGAGGTAAAATGGTCCATTTTTGGTACCCATAGGTCGGAACTCTGGAATCAGATATTTACATTGCTGAAACTTTCTTGTATGGTCTTCTCATTGTCAAACTAGTCTAGTGAAGTGCTAATTTCTTTCACACCAAATTTTGAAAGTTAGTTGATATTTGGATTGAGTTTCATGTTCCTTCCTCTACTTGATAGAATTTTCTATTTGACGTTGTTCTTGATGAAACAAGGGAATTTTAAGAATTATTGTCTTCATTCTTTACAGGCAATCCATTGATCCCAACTTGAATGTGAGTTATCGCTCGATATATATAATGTTGTGGTTGAGTGTTTTTTGTTCCCGATCCATGAAGAAATGGTCAATTTTGTTATTTTATTATTAAAACGCGAGTATATGTTTGGCAAAGGATATAATCGCACTCTTCTTTGGAAAGTGTTTTATTTACGTGGAATAAATGTCGTTGAAACCTTGTGCTAAATGGGAATACTTTTTAGGGTGCCTTTGTGAAACTATGGTGTGATAGATTGTACTTAATTTCATTTTTAGTGACCTTTTAGGTGACCTATAATGTTCTTCACACAATTTGCTAAAATTGAATAATATTAGGGTGCCCTATGTGAAATAAGAATATAATAATATTCTTGGTCATGTGTTTTTTCAGATAATCTTTTGCCTTTCAAATTTATGTTGTGCTTTAATCACGTTATATGGAATGTTTGTTTGGTTTGTTACACTGCTCTTTCGCCTACCATATCTAAAACTATCTTGTCACAACATATAGATTGCATGATCCGAGTTTCAAATTCTTCTGATTCAGAGTTAACATGGTACATTTCGGGGCCATGGGATGGACACGAGCATTATGGATTTCTTTTTTGATGTTTTCTCTTGATGGATCGTTGATTGTCAAATTCGATTATAAAACAATTCAAAGTTCATGTAATCGAGAATTCGTATACCGAGTTTTACGTTCATCTGAATTTAATTAAAATTGATCAACTTTGTAGTGTAATGTGTAGGGAAATAACATTTTGTTCTTTATGTGCCAATTTAATTTTTCTTAATGGATGTGTTTTCATGACCAATTTTTTTAATTGTTATTCGCCACGGGATAGTGTATTTGGGCCGAGTTTCTTGTTCTTTTCTCATCTCGATGAAATTGGTTACTCGATGGTTCTCTTGATAGAAAAAGGGAATTTAAAGAACTTTTCTTCCTCGTTTATACCTATTAAATTGATCCAAATCTCATAAAGTGTGCCATAAACACAATGGAATATCTTATGGTTGAGATTCATTTTGTTCCGTGTCCATATTGAAGATTTCATTTTTGGGGTGCCATGTCCTTGGAGATATAATAAATTGCATGATCCTAGTCTAAAATTAAAATAATTTGGAGGTAAAATGGTCCATTTTTGGTACCCATAGGTCGGAACTCTGGAATTAGATATTTACATTGCTGAAACTTTCTTGTATGGTCTTCTCATTGTCAAACTAGTCTAGTCAAGTGCCAATTTCTTTCACACCAAATTTTGAAAGTTAGTTGATATTTGGGTTGAGTTTCATGTTCCTTCCTCTACTTGATAGAATTTTCTATTTGACGTTGTTCTTGATGAAACAAGGGAATTTTAAGAATTATTGTCTTCATTCTTTACAGGCAATCCATTGATCCCAACTTGAATGTGAGTTATCGCTCGATATATATAATGTTGTGGTTGAGTGTTTTTTGTTCCCGATCCATGAAGAAATGGTCAATTTTGTTATTTTATTATTAAAACGCGAGTATATGTTTGGCAAAGGATATAATCGCACTCTTCTTTGGAAAGTATTTTATTTACGTGGAATAAATGTCATTGAAACCTTCTGCTAAATGGGATACTTTTTAGGGTGCCTTTGTGAAACTAGGGTGTGATAGATTGGACTTAATTTCATTTTTAGTGACCTTTTAGGTGACCTATATGCCATGTCCTTGGAGATATAATAAATTGCATGATCCTAGTCTAAAATTAAAATAATTAGTAGGTAAAATGGTCCATTTTTGGTACCCATAGGTCGGAACTCTGGAATTAGATATTTACATTGCTGAAACTTTCTTGTATGGTCTTCTCATTGTCAAACTAGTCTAGTCAAGTGCCAATTTCTTTCACACCAAATTTTGAAAGTTAGTTGATATTTGGGTTGAGTTTCATGCTCCTTCCTCTACTTGATAGAATTTTCTATTTGACGTTGTTCTTGATGAAACAAGGGAATTTTAAGAATTATTGTCTTCATTCTTTACAGGCAATCCATTGATCCCAACTTGAATGTGAGTTATCGCTCGATATATATAATGTTGTGGTTGAGTGTTTTTTGTTCCCGATCCATGAAGAAATGGTCAATTTTGTTATTTTATTATTAAAACGCGAGTATATGTTTGGCAAAGGATATAATCGCACTCTTCTTTGGAAAGTGTTTTATTTATGTGGAATAAATGTCGTTGAAACCTTGTGCTAAATGGGGATACTTTTTAGGGTGCCTTTGTGAAACTATGGTGTGATAGATTGTACTTAATTTCATTTTTAGTGACCTTTTAGGTGACCTATAATGTTCTTCACACAATTTGCTAAAATTGAATAATATTAGGGTGCCCTATGTGAAATAAGAATATAATAATATTCTTGGTCCTGTGTTTTTTCAGATAATCTTTTGCCTTTCAAATTTATGTTGTGCTTTAATCACGTTATATGGAATGTTTGTTTGGTTTGTTACACTGCTCTTTCGCCTACCATATCTAAAACTATCTTGTCACAACATATAGATTGCATGATCCGAGTTTCAAATTCTTCTGATTCAGAGTTAACATGGTACATTTCGGGGCCATGGGATGGACACGAGCATTATGGATTTCTTTTTTGATGTTTTCTCTTGATGGATCGTTGATTGTCAAATTCGATTATAAAACAATTCAAAGTTCATGTAATCGAGAATTCGTATACCGAGTTTTACGTTCATCTGAATTTAATTAAAATTGATCAACTTTGTAGTGTAATGTGTAGGGAAATAACATTTTGTTCTTTATGTGCCAATTTAATTTTTCTTAAAGGATGTGTTTTCATGACCAATTTTTTTAATTGTTATTCTCCACGGGATAGTGTATTTGGGCCGAGTTTCTTGTTCTTTTCTCATCTCGATAAAATTGGTTACTCGATGGTTCTCTTGATAGAAAAAGGGAATTTAAAGAACTTGTCTTCCTCGTTTATACCTATTAAATTGATCCAAATCTCATAAAGTGTGCCATAAACACAATGGAATATCTTATGGTTGAGATTCATTTTGTTCCGTGTCCATATTGAAGATTTCATTTTTGGGGTGCCATGTCCTTGGAGATATAATAAATTGCATGATCCAAGTCTAAAATTAAAATAATTTGGAGGTAAAATGGTCCATTTTTGGTACCCATAGGTCGGAACTCTGGAATTAGATATTTACATTGCTGAAACTTTCTTGTATGGTCTTCTCATTGTCAAACTAGTCTAGTCAAGTGCAATTTCTTTCACACCAAATTTTGAAAGTTAGTTGATATTTGGGTTGAGTTTCATGTTCCTTCCTCTACTTGATAGAATTTTCTATTTGACGTTGTTCTTGATGAAACGAGGGAATTTTAAGAATTATTGTCATTCTTTACAGTCAATCCATTGATCCCAACTTGAATGTGAGTTATCGCTCGATATATATAATGTTGTGGTTGAGTGTTTTTTGTTCCCGATCGATGAAGAAATGGTCAATTTTGTTATTTTATTATTAAAACGCGAGTATATGTTTGGCAAATGATATAATCGCACTCTTCTTTGGAAAGTGTTTTATTTACGTGGAATAAATGTCGTTGAAACCATCTGCTAAATGGGATACTTTTTAGGGTGCCTTTGTGAAACTAGGGTGTGATAGATTGGACTTAATTTCAGTTTTAGTGACCTTTTAGGTGACCTATATGCCATGTCCTTGGAGATATAATAAATTGCATGATCCTAGTCTAAAATTAAAATAATTTGGAGGTAAAATGGTCAATTTTTGGTACCCATAGGTCGGAACTCTGGAATTAGATATTTACATTGCTGAAACTTTCTTGTATGGTCTTCTCATTGTCAAACTAGTCTAGTAAAGTGCCAATTTCTTTCACACCAAATTTTGAAAGTTAGTTGATATTTGGGTTGAGTTTCATGTTCCTTCCTCTACTTGATAGAATTTTCTATTTGACGTTGTTCTTGACGAAACAAGGGAATTTTAAGAATTATTGTCTTCATTCTTTACAGGCAATCCATTGATCCCAACTTGAATGTGAGTTATCGCTCGATATATATAATGTTGTGGTTGAGTGTTTTTTGTTCCCGATCCATGAAGAAATGGTCAATTTTGTTATTTTATTATTAAAACGCGAGTATATGTTTGGCAAAGGATATAATCGCACTCTTCTTTGGAAAGTGTTTTATTTACGTGGAATAAATGTCGTTGAAACCTTGTGCTAAATGGGGATACTTTTTAGGGTGCCTTTGTGCAACTATGGTGTGATAGATTGTACTTAATTTCATTTTTAGTGACCTTTTAGGTGACCTATAATGTTCTTCACACAATTTGCTAAAATTGAATAATATTAGGGTGCCCTATGTGAAATAAGAATATAATAATATTCTTGGTCCTGTGTTTTTTCAGATAATCTTTTTGCCTTTCAAATTTATGTTGTGCTTTAATCACGTTATATGGAATGTTTGTTTGGTTTGTTACACTGCTCTTTCGCCTACCATATCTAAACCTATCTTGTCACAACACATAGATTGCATGATCCAGTTTCAAATTCTTCTGATTCAGAGTTAACATGGTACATTTCGGGGCCATGGGATGGACACGAGCATTATGGATTTCTTTTTTGATGTTTTCTCTTGATGGATAGTTGATTGTCAAATTCGATTATAAAACAATTCAAAGTTCATGTAATCGAGAATTCGTATACCGAGTTTTACGTTCATCTGAATTTAATTAAAATTGATCAACTTTGTAGTGTAATGTGTAGGGAAATAACATTTTGTTCTTTATGTGCCAATTTAATTTTTCTTAAAGGATGTGTTTTCATGACCAATTTTTTTAATTGTTATTCTCCACGGTGATAGTGTATTTGGGCCGAGTTTCATGTTCTTTTCTCATCTAAATAAAATTGGTTACTCGATGGTTCTCTTGATAGAAAAAGGGAATTTAAAGAACTTGTCTTCCTCGTTTATACCTATTAAATTGATCCAAATCTCATAAAGTGTGCCATAAACACAATGGAATATCTTATGGTTGAGATTCATTTTGTTCCGTGTCCATATTGAAGATTTCATTTTTGGGGTGCCATGTCCTTGGAGATATAATAAATTGCATGATCCTAGTCTAAAATTAAAATAATTTGGAGGTAAAATGGTCCATTTTTGGTACCCATAGGTCGGAACTCTGGAATTAGATATTTACATTGCTGAAACTTTCTTGTATGGTCTTCTCATTGTCAAACTAGTCTAGTCAAGTGCCAATTTCTTTCACACCAAATTTTGAAAGTTAGTTGATATTTGGGTTGAGTTTCATGTTCCTTCCTCTACTTGATAGAATTTTCTATTTGACGTTGTTCTTGATGAAACAAGGGAATTTTAAGAATTATTGTCTTCATTCTTTACAGGCAATCCATTGATCCCAACTTGAATGTGAGTTATCGCTCGATATATATAATGTTGTGGTTGAGTGTTTTTTGTTCCCGATCCATGAAGAAATGGTCAATTTTGTTATTTTATTATTAAAACGCGAGTATATGTTTGGCAAAGGATATAATCGCACTCTTCTTTGGAAAGTGTTTTATTTACGTGGAATAAATGTTGTTGAAACCTTGTGCTAAATGGGAATACTTTTTAGGGTGCCTTTGTGAAACTATGGTGTGATAGATTGTACTTAATTTCATTTTTAGTGACCTTTTAGGTGACCTATAATGTTCTTCACACAATTTGCTAAAATTGAATAATATTAGGGTGCCCTATGTGAAATAAGAATATAATAATATTCTTGGTCCTGTGTTTTTTCAGATAATCTTTTGCCTTTCAAATTTATGTTGTGCTTTAATCACGTTATATGGAATGTTTGTTTGGTTTGTTACACTGCTCTTTCGCCTACCATATCTAAAACTATCTTGTCACAACATATAGATTGCATGATCCGAGTTTCAAATTCTTCTGATTCAGAGTTAACATGGTACATTTCGGAGCCATGGGATGGACACGAGCATTATGGATTTCTTTTTTGATGTTTTCTCTTGATGGATCGTTGATTGTCAAATTCGATTATAAAACAATTCAAAGTTCATGTAATCGAGAATTCGTATACCGAGTTTTACGTTCATCTGAATTTAATTAAAATTGATCAACTTTGTAGTGTAATGTGTAGGGAAATAACATTTTGTTCTTTATGTGCCAATTTAATTTTTCTTAAAGGATGTGTTTTCATGACCAATTTTTTTAATTGTTATTCTCCACGGGATAGTGTATTTGGGCCGAGTTTCTTGTTCTTTTCTCATCTCGATAAAATTGGTTACTCGATGGTTCTCTTGATAGAAAAAGGGAATTTAAAGAACTTGTCTTCCTCGTTTATACCTATTAAATTGATCTAAATCTCATAAAGTGTGCCATAAACACAATGGAATATCTTATGGTTGAGATTCATTTTGTTCCGTGTCCATATTGAAGATTTCATTTTTGGGGTGCCATGTCCTTGGAGATATAATAAATTGCATGATCCTAGTCTAAAATTAAAATAATTTGGAGGTAAAATGGTCCATTTTTGGTACCCATAGGTCGGAACTCTGGAATTAGATATTTACATTGCTGAAACTTTCTTGTATGGTCTTCTCATTGTCAAACTAGTCTAGTAAAGTGCCAATTTCTTTCACACCAAATTTTGAAAGTTAGTTGATATTTGGGTTGAGTTTCATGTTCCTTCCTCTACTTGATAGAATTTTCTATTTGACGTTGTTCTTGATGAAACAAGGGAATTTTAGGAATTATTGTCTTCATTCTTTACAGGCAATCCATTGATCCCAACTTGAATGTGAGTTATCGCTCGATATATATAATGTTGTGGTTGAGTGTTTTTTGTTCCCGATCCATGAAGAAATGGTCAATTTTGTTATTTTATTATTAAAACGCGAGTATATGTTTGGCAAAGGATATAATCGCACTCTTCTTTGGAAAGTGTTTTATTTACGTGGAATAAATGTCGTTGAAACCTTGTGCTAAATGGGGATACTTTTTAGGGTGCCTTTGTGAAACTATGGTGTGATAGATTGTACTTAATTTCATTTTTAGTGACCTTTTAGGTGACCTATAATGTTCTTCACACAATTTGCTAAAATTGAATAATATTAGGGTGCCCTATGTGAAATAAGAATATAATAATATTCTTGGTCCTGTGTTTTTTCAGATAATCTTTTGCCTTTCAAATTTATGTTGTGCTTTAATCACGTTATATGGAATGTTTGTTTGGTCTGTTACACTGCTCTTTCGCCTACCATATCTAAACCTATCTTGTCACAACATATAGATTGCATGATCCAGTTTCAAATTCTTCTGATTCAGAGTTAACATGGTACATTTCGGGCCATGGGATGGACACGAGCATTATGGATTTCTTTTTTGATGTTTTCTCTTGATGGATAGTTGATTGTCAAATTCGATTATAAAACAATTCAAAGTTCATGTAATCGAGAATTCGTATACCGAGTTTTACGTTCATCTGAATTTAATTAAAATTGATCAACTTTGTAGTGTAATGTGTAGGGAAATAACATTTTGTTCTTTATGTGCCAATTTAATTTTTCTTCAAGGATGTGTTTTCATGACCAATTTTTTTAATTGTTATTCTCCACGGGATAGTGTATTTGGGCCGAGTTTCTTGTTCTTTTCTCATCTCGATAAAATTGGTTACTCGATGGTTCTCTTGATAGAAACAGGGAATTTAAAGAACTTGTCTTCCTCGTTTATACCTATTAAATTGATCCAAATCTCATAAAGTGTGCCATAAACACAATGGAATATCTTATGGTTGAGATTCATTTTGTTCCGTGTCCATATTGAAGATTTCATTTTTGGGGTGCCATGTCCTTGGAGATATAATAAATTGCATGATCCTAGTCTAAAATAAAAATAATTTGGAGGTAAAATGGTCCATTTTTGGTACCCATAGGTCGGAACTCTGGAATTAGATATTTACATTGCTGAAACTTTCTTGTATGGTCTTCTCATTGTCAAACTAGTCTAGTCAAGTGCCAATTTCTTTCACACCAAATTTTGAAAGTTAGTTGATATTTGGGTTGAGTTTCATGTTCCTTCCTCTACTTGATAGAATTTTCTATTTGACGTTGTTCTTGATGAAACAAGGGAATTTTAAGAATTATTGTCTTCATTCTTTACAGGCAATCCATTGATCCCAACTTGAATGTGAGTTATCGCTCGATATATATAATGTTGTGGTTGAGTGTTTTTTGTTCCCGATCCATGAAGAAATGGTCAATTTTGTTATTTTATTATTAAAACGCGAGTATATGTTTGGCAAAGGATATAATCGCACTCTTCTTTGGAAAGTGTTTTATTTACGTGGAATAAATGTCGTTGAAACCATCTGCTAAATGGGATACTTTTTAGGGTGCCTTTGTGAAACTAGGGTGTGATAGATTGGACTTAATTTCAGTTTTAGTGACCTTTTAGGTGACCTATATGCCATGTCCTTGGAGATATAATAAATTGCATGATCCTAGTCTAAAATTAAAATAATTTGGAGGTAAAATGGTCAATTTTTGGTACCCATAGGTCGGAACTCTGGAATTAGATATTTACATTGCTGAAACTTTCTTGTATGGTCTTCTCATTGTCAAACTAGTCTAGTAAAGTGCCAATTTCTTTCACACCAAATTTTGAAAGTTAGTTGATATTTGGGTTGAGTTTCATGTTCCTTCCTCTACTTGATAGAATTTTCTATTTGACGTTGTTCTTGACGAAACAAGGGAATTTTAAGAATTATTGTCTTCATTCTTTACAGGCAATCCATTGATCCCAACTTGAATGTGAGTTATCGCTCGATATATATAATGTTGTGGTTGAGTGTTTTTTGTTCCCGATCCATGAAGAAATGGTCAATTTTGTTATTTTATTATTAAAACGCGAGTATATGTTTGGCAAAGGATATAATCGCACTCTTCTTTGGAAAGTGTTTTATTTACGTGGAATAAATGTCGTTGAAACCTTGTGCTAAATGGGGATACTTTTTAGGGTGCCTTTGTGCAACTATGGTGTGATAGATTGTACTTAATTTCATTTTTAGTGACCTTTTAGGTGACCTATAATGTTCTTCACACAATTTGCTAAAATTGAATAATATTAGGGTGCCCTATGTGAAATAAGAATATAATAATATTCTTGGTCCTGTGTTTTTTCAGATAATCTTTTTGCCTTTCAAATTTATGTTGTGCTTTAATCACGTTATATGGAATGTTTGTTTGGTTTGTTACACTGCTCTTTCGCCTACCATATCTAAACCTATCTTGTCACAACACATAGATTGCATGATCCAGTTTCAAATTCTTCTGATTCAGAGTTAACATGGTACATTTCGGGGCCATGGGATGGACACGAGCATTATGGATTTCTTTTTTGATGTTTTCTCTTGATGGATAGTTGATTGTCAAATTCGATTATAAAACAATTCAAAGTTCATGTAATCGAGAATTCGTATACCGAGTTTTACGTTCATCTGAATTTAATTAAAATTGATCAACTTTGTAGTGTAATGTGTAGGGAAATAACATTTTGTTCTTTATGTGCCAATTTAATTTTTCTTAAAGGATGTGTTTTCATGACCAATTTTTTTAATTGTTATTCTCCACGGTGATAGTGTATTTGGGCCGAGTTTCATGTTCTTTTCTCATCTAAATAAAATTGGTTACTCGATGGTTCTCTTGATAGAAAAAGGGAATTTAAAGAACTTGTCTTCCTCGTTTATACCTATTAAATTGATCCAAATCTCATAAAGTGTGCCATAAACACAATGGAATATCTTATGGTTGAGATTCATTTTGTTCCGTGTCCATATTGAAGATTTCATTTTTGGGGTGCCATGTCCTTGGAGATATAATAAATTGCATGATCCTAGTCTAAAATTAAAATAATTTGGAGGTAAAATGGTCCATTTTTGGTACCCATAGGTCGGAACTCTGGAATTAGATATTTACATTGCTGAAACTTTCTTGTATGGTCTTCTCATTGTCAAACTAGTCTAGTCAAGTGCCAATTTCTTTCACACCAAATTTTGAAAGTTAGTTGATATTTGGGTTGAGTTTCATGTTCCTTCCTCTACTTGATAGAATTTTCTATTTGACGTTGTTCTTGATGAAACAAGGGAATTTTAAGAATTATTGTCTTCATTCTTTACAGGCAATCCATTGATCCCAACTTGAATGTGAGTTATCGCTCGATATATATAATGTTGTGGTTGAGTGTTTTTTGTTCCCGATCCATGAAGAAATGGTCAATTTTGTTATTTTATTATTAAAACGCGAGTATATGTTTGGCAAAGGATATAATCGCACTCTTCTTTGGAAAGTGTTTTATTTACGTGGAATAAATGTCGTTGAAACCTTGTGCTAAATGGGAATACTTTTTAGGGTGCCTTTGTGAAACTATGGTGTGATAGATTGTACTTAATTTCATTTTTAGTGACCTTTTAGGTGACCTATAATGTTCTTCACACAATTTGCTAAAATTGAATAATATTAGGGTGCCCTATGTGAAATAAGAATATAATAATATTCTTGGTCCTGTGTTTTTTCAGATAATCTTTTGCCTTTCAAATTTATGTTGTGCTTTAATCACGTTATATGGAATGTTTGTTTGGTCTGTTACACTGCTCTTTCGCCTACCATATCTAAACCTATCTTGTCACAACATATAGATTGCATGATCCAGTTTCAAATTCTTCTGATTCAGAGTTAACATGGTACATTTCGGGCCATGGGATGGACACGAGCATTATGGATTTCTTTTTTGATGTTTTCTCTTGATGGATAGTTGATTGTCAAATTCGATTATAAAACAATTCAAAGTTCATGTAATCGAGAATTCGTATACCGAGTTTTACGTTCATCTGAATTTAATTAAAATTGATCAACTTTGTAGTGTAATGTGTAGGGAAATAACATTTTGTTCTTTATGTGCCAATTTAATTTTTCTTCAAGGATGTGTTTTCATGACCAATTTTTTTAATTGTTATTCTCCACGGGATAGTGTATTTGGGCCGAGTTTCTTGTTCTTTTCTCATCTCGATAAAATTGGTTACTCGATGGTTCTCTTGATAGAAACAGGGAATTTAAAGAACTTGTCTTCCTCGTTTATACCTATTAAATTGATCCAAATCTCATAAAGTGTGCCATAAACACAATGGAATATCTTATGGTTGAGATTCATTTTGTTCCGTGTCCATATTGAAGATTTCATTTTTGGGGTGCCATGTCCTTGGAGATATAATAAATTGCATGATCCTAGTCTAAAATTAAAATAATTTGGAGGTAAAATGGTCCATTTTTGGTACCCATAGGTCGGAACTCTGGAATTAGATATTTACATTGCTGAAACTTTCTTGTATGGTCTTCTCATTGTCAAACTAGTCTAGTCAAGTGCCAATTTCTTTCACACCAAATTTTGAAAGTTAGTTGATATTTGGGTTGAGTTTCATGTTCCTTCCTCTACTTGATAGAATTTTCTATTTGACGTTGTTCTTGATGAAACAAGGGAATTTTAAGAATTATTGTCTTCATTCTTTACAGGCAATCCATTGATCCCAACTTGAATGTGAGTTATCGCTCGATATATATAATGTTGTGGTTGAGTGTTTTTTGTTCCCGATCCATGAAGAAATGGTCAATTTTGTTATTTTATTATTAAAACGCGAGTATATGTTTGGCAAAGGATATAATCGCACTCTTCTTTGGAAAGTGTTTTATTTACGTGGAATAAATGTCGTTGAAACCATCTGCTAAATGGGATACTTTTTAGGGTGCCTTTGTGAAACTAGGGTGTGATAGATTGGACTTAATTTCAGTTTTAGTGACCTTTTAGGTGACCTATATGCCATGTCCTTGGAGATATAATAAATTGCATGATCCTAGTCTAAAATTAAAATAATTTGGAGGTAAAATGGTCAATTTTTGGTACCCATAGGTCGGAACTCTGGAATTAGATATTTACATTGCTGAAACTTTCTTGTATGGTCTTCTCATTGTCAAACTAGTCTAGTAAAGTGCCAATTTCTTTCACACCAAATTTTGAAAGTTAGTTGATATTTGGGTTGAGTTTCATGTTCCTTCCTCTACTTGATAGAATTTTCTATTTGACGTTGTTCTTGACGAAACAAGGGAATTTTAAGAATTATTGTCTTCATTCTTTACAGGCAATCCATTGATCCCAACTTGAATGTGAGTTATCGCTCGATATATATAATGTTGTGGTTGAGTGTTTTTTGTTCCCGATCCATGAAGAAATGGTCAATTTTGTTATTTTATTATTAAAACGCGAGTATATGTTTGGCAAAGGATATAATCGCACTCTTCTTTGGAAAGTGTTTTATTTACGTGGAATAAATGTCGTTGAAACCTTGTGCTAAATGGGGATACTTTTTAGGGTGCCTTTGTGCAACTATGGTGTGATAGATTGTACTTAATTTCATTTTTAGTGACCTTTTAGGTGACCTATAATGTTCTTCACACAATTTGCTAAAATTGAATAATATTAGGGTGCCCTATGTGAAATAAGAATATAATAATATTCTTGGTCCTGTGTTTTTTCAGATAATCTTTTTGCCTTTCAAATTTATGTTGTGCTTTAATCACGTTATATGGAATGTTTGTTTGGTTTGTTACACTGCTCTTTCGCCTACCATATCTAAACCTATCTTGTCACAACACATAGATTGCATGATCCAGTTTCAAATTCTTCTGATTCAGAGTTAACATGGTACATTTCGGGGCCATGGGATGGACACGAGCATTATGGATTTCTTTTTCGATGTTTTCTCTTGATGGATAGTTGATTGTCAAATTCGATTATAAAACAATTCAAAGTTCATGTAATCGAGAATTCGTATACCGAGTTTTACGTTCATCTGAATTTAATTAAAATTGATCAACTTTGTAGTGTAATGTGTAGGGAAATAACATTTTGTTCTTTATGTGCCAATTTAATTTTTCTTAAAGGATGTGTTTTCATGACCAATTTTTTTAATTGTTATTCTCCACGGTGATAGTGTATTTGGGCCGAGTTTCATGTTCTTTTCTCATCTAAATAAAATTGGTTACTCGATGGTTCTCTTGATAGAAAAAGGGAATTTAAAGAACTTGTCTTCCTCGTTTATACCTATTAAATTGATCCAAATCTCATAAAGTGTGCCATAAACACAATGGAATATCTTATGGTTGAGATTCATTTTGTTCCGTGTCCATATTGAAGATTTCATTTTTGGGGTGCCATGTCCTTGGAGATATAATAAATTGCATGATCCTAGTCTAAAATTAAAATAATTTGGAGGTAAAATGGTCCATTTTTGGTACCCATAGGTCGGAACTCTGGAATTAGATATTTACATTGCTGAAACTTTCTTGTATGGTCTTCTCATTGTCAAACTAGTCTAGTAAAGTGCCAATTTCTTTCACACCAAATTTTGAAAGTTAGTTGATATTTGGGTTGAGTTTCATGTTCCTTCCTCTACTTGATAGAATTTTCTATTTGACGTTGTTCTTGATGAAACAAGGGAATTTTAAGAATTATTGTCTTCATTCTTTACAGGCAATCCATTGATCCCAACTTGAATGTGAGTTATCGCTCGATATATATAATGTTGTGGTTGAGTGTTTTTTGTTCCCGATCCATGAAGAAATGGTCAATTTTGTTATTTTATTATTAAAACGCGAGTATATGTTTGGCAAAGGATATAATCGCACTCTTCTTTGGAAAGTGTTTTATTTACGTGGAATAAATGTCGTTGAAACCTTGTGCTAAATGGGAATACTTTTTAGGGTGCCTTTGTGAAACTATGGTGTGATAGATTGTACTTAATTTCATTTTTAGTGACCTTTTAGGTGACCTATAATGTTCTTCACACAATTTGCTAAAATTGAATAATATTAGGGTGCCCTATGTGAAATAAGAATATAATAATATTCTTGGTCCTGTGTTTTTTCAGATAATCTTTTGCCTTTCAAATTTATGTTGTGCTTTAATCACGTTATATGGAATGTTTGTTTGGTCTGTTACACTGCTCTTTCGCCTACCATATCTAAACCTATCTTGTCACAACATATAGATTGCATGATCCAGTTTCAAATTCTTCTGATTCAGAGTTAACATGGTACATTTCGGGCCATGGGATGGACACGAGCATTATGGATTTCTTTTTTGATGTTTTCTCTTGATGGATAGTTGATTGTCAAATTCGATTATAAAACAATTCAAAGTTCATGTAATCGAGAATTCGTATACCGAGTTTTACGTTCATCTGAATTTAATTAAAATTGATCAACTTTGTAGTGTAATGTGTAGGGAAATAACATTTTGTTCTTTATGTGCCAATTCAATTTTTCTTCAAGGATGTGTTTTCATGACCAATTTTTTTAATTGTTATTCTCCACGGGATAGTGTATTTGGGCCGAGTTTCTTGTTCTTTTCTCATCTCGATAAAATTGGTTACTCGATGGTTCTCTTGATAGAAACAGGGAATTTAAAGAACTTGTCTTCCTCGTTTATACCTATTAAATTGATCCAAATCTCATAAAGTGTGCCATAAACACAATGGAATATCTTATGGTTGAGATTCATTTTGTTCCGTGTCCATATTGAAGATTTCATTTTTGGGGTGCCATGTCCTTGGAGATATAATAAATTGCATGATCCTAGTCTAAAATTAAAATAATTTGGAGGTAAAATGGTCCATTTTTGGTACCCATAGGTCGGAACTCTGGAATTAGATATTTACATTGCTGAAACTTTCTTGTATGGTCTTCTCATTGTCAAACTAGTCTAGTCAAGTGCCAATTTCTTTCACACCAAATTTTGAAAGTTAGTTGATATTTGGGTTGAGTTTCATGTTCCTTCCTCTACTTGATAGAATTTTCTATTTGACGTTGTTCTTGATGAAACAAGGGAATTTTAAGAATTATTGTCTTCATTCTTTACAGGCAATCCATTGATCCCAACTTGAATGTGAGTTATCGCTCGATATATATAATGTTGTGGTTGAGTGTTTTTTGTTCCCGATCCATGAAGAAATGGTCAATTTTGTTATTTTATTATTAAAACGCGAGTATATGTTTGGCAAAGGATATAATCGCACTCTTCTTTGGAAAATGTTTTATTTACGTGGAATAAATGTCGTTGAAACCTTCTGCTAAATGGGATACTTTTTAGGGTGCCTTTGTGAAACTAGGGTGTGATAGATTGGACTTAATTTCATTTTTAGTGACCTTTTAGGTGACCTATATGCCATGTCATTGGAGATATAATAAATTGCATGATCCTAGTCTAAAATTAAAATAATTTGGAGGTAAAATGGTCCATTTTTGGTACCCATAGGTCGGAACTCTGGAATTAGATATTTACATTGCTGAAACTTTCTTGTATGGTCTTCTCATTGTCAAACTAGTCTAGTAAAGTGCCAATTTCTTTCACACCAAATTTTGAAAGTTAGTTGATATTTGGGTTGAGTTTCATGTTCCTTCCTCTACTTGATAGAATTTTCTATTTGACGTTGTTCTTGATGAAACAAGGGAATTTTAAGAATTATTGTCTTCATTCTTTACAGGCAATCCATTGATCCCAACTTGAATGTGAGTTATCGCTCGATATATATAATGTTGTGGTTGAGTGTTTTTTGTTCCCGATCCATGAAGAAATGGTCAATTTTGTTATTTTATTATTAAAACGCGAGTATATGTTTGGCAAAGGATATAATCGCACTCTTCTTTGGAAAGTGTTTTATTTACGTGGAATAAATGTCGTTGAAACCTTGTGCTAAATGGGGATACTTTTTAGGGTGCCTTTGGGAAACTATGGTGTGATGTACTTAATTTCATTTTTAGTGACCTTTTAGGTGACCTATAATGTTCTTCACACAATTTGCTAAAATTGAATAATATTAGGGTGCCCTATGTGAAATAAGAATATAATAATATTCTTGGTCCTGTGTTTTTTTAGATAATCTTTTGCCTTTCAAATTTATGTTGTGCTTTAATCACGTTATATGGAATGTTTGTTTGGTTTGTTACACTGCACTTTCGCCTACCACATCTAAACCTATCTTGTCACAACATATAGATTGCATGAACCAGTTTCAAATTCTTCTGATTCAGAGTTAACATGGTACATTTCGGGGCCATGGGATGGACACGAGCATTATGGATTTCTTTTTTGATGTTTTCTCTTGATGGATAGTTGATTGTCAAATTCGATTATAAAACAATTCAAAGTTCATGTAATCGAGAATTCGTATACCGAGGTTTACGTTCATCTGAATTTAATTAAAATTGATCAACTTTGTAGTGTAATGTGTAGGGAAATAACATTTTGTTCTTTATGTGCCAATTTAATTTTTCTTAAAGGATGTGTTTTCATGACCAATTTTTTTAATTGTTATTCTCCACGGGATAGTGTATTTGGGCCGAGTTTCTTGTTCTTTTCTCATCTCGATAAAATTGGTTACTCGATGGTTCTCTTGATAGAAAAAGGGAATTTAAAGAACTTGTCTTCCTCGTTTATACCTATTAAATTGATCCAAATCTCAAAAAGTGTGCCATAAACACAATGGAATATCTTATGGTTGAGATTCATTTTGTTCCGTGTCCATATTGAAGATTTCATTTTTGGGGTGCCATGTCCTTGGAGATATAATAAATTGCATGATCCTAGTCAAAAATTAAAATAATTTGGAGGTAAAATGGTCCATTTTTGGTACCCATAGGTCGGAACTCTGGAATCAGATATTTACATTGTTGAAACTTTCTTGTATGGTCTTCTCATTGTCAAACTAGTCTAGTCAAGTGCTAATTTCTTTCACACCAAATTTTGAAAGTTAGTTGATATTTGGATTGAGTTTCATGTTCCTTCCTCTACTTGATAGAATTTTCTATTTGACGTTGTTCTTGATGAAACAAGGGAATTTTAAGAATTATTGTCTTCATTCTTTACAGGCAATCCATTGATCCCAACTTGAATGTGAGTTATCGCTCGATATATATAATGTTGTGGTTGAGTGTTTTTTGTTCCCGATCCATGAAGAAATGGTCAATTTTGTTATTTTATTATTAAAACGCGAGTATATGTTTGGCAAAGCATATAATCGCACTCTTCTTTGGAAAGTGTTTTATTTACGTGGAATAAATGTCGTTGAAACCTTGTGCTAAATGGGGATACTTTTTAGGGTGCCTTTGTGAAACTATGGTGTGATAGATTGTACTTAATTTCATTTTTAGTGACCTTTTAGGTGACCTATAATGTTCTTCACACAATTTGCTAAAATTGAATAATATTAGGGTGCCCTATGTGAAATAAGAATATAATAATATTCTTGGTCCTGTGTTTTTTCAGATAATTTTTTGCCTTTCAAATTTATGTTGTGCTTTAATCACGTTATACGGAATGTTTGTTTGGTTTGTTACACTGCTCTTTCGCCTACCATACTAAAACTATCTTGTCACAACATATAGATTGCATGATCCGAGTTTAAAATTCTTCTGATTCAGAGTTAACATGGTACATTTCGGGGCCATGGGATGGACACGAGCATTATGGATTTCTTTTTTGATGTTTTCTCTTGATGGATAGTTGATTGTCAAATTCGATTATAAAACAATTCAAAGTTCATGTAATCGAGAATTCGTATACCGAGTTTTACGTTCATCTGAATTTAATTAAAATTGATCAACTTTGTAGTGTAATGTGTAGGGAAATAACATTTTGTTCTTTATGTGCCAATTTAATTTTTCTTAAAGGATGTGTTTTCATGTCCAATTTTTTTAATTGTTATTCTCCACGGGATAGTGTATTTGGGCCGAGTTTCTTGTTCTTTTCTCATCTCGATAAAATTGGTTACTCGATGGTTCTCTTGATAGAAAAAGGGAATTTAAAGAACTTGTCTTCCTCGTTTATACCTATTAAATTGATCCAAATCTCATAAAGTGTGCCATAAACACAATGGAATATCTTATGGTTGAGATTCATTTTGTTCCGTGTCCATATTGAAGATTTCATTTTTGGGGTGCCATGTCTTTGGAGATATAATAAATTGCATGATCCTAGTCTAAAATTAAAATAATTTGGAGGTAAAATGGTCCATTTTTGGTACCCATAGGTCGGAACTCTGGAATTAGATATTTACATTGCTGAAACTTTCTTGTATGGTCTTCTCATTGTCAAACTAGTCTAGTCAAGTGCCAATTTCTTTCACACCAAATTTTGAAAGTTAGTTGATATTTGGGTTGAGTTTCATGTTCCTTCCTCAACTTGATAGAATTTTCTATTTGACGTTGTTCTTGATGAAACAAGGGAATTTTAAGAATTATTGTCTTCATTCTTTACAGGCAATCCATTGATCCCAACTTGAATGTGAGTTATCGCTCGATATATATAATGTTGTGGTTGAGTGTTTTTTGTTCCCGATCCATGAAGAAATGGTCAATTTTGTTATTTTATTATTAAAACGCGAGTATATGTTTGGCAAAGGATATAATCGCACTCTTCTTTGGAAAGTGTTTTATTTACGTGGAATAAATGTCGTTGAAACCTTCTGCTAAATGGGATACTTTTTAGGGTGCCTTTGTGAAA
Source organism: Penstemon newberryi var. newberryi (assembly GCA_030819805.1). NCBI lineage: Eukaryota > Viridiplantae > Streptophyta > Magnoliopsida > Lamiales > Plantaginaceae > Penstemon > Penstemon newberryi. Next base: position 19,717,207 of record JAUALY010000005.1, on the reverse strand, counting down.
CTAGGGTGTGATAGATTGGACTTAATTTCATTTTTAGTGATCTTTTAGGTGACCTATATGCCTTGTCCTTGGAGATATAATAAATTGCATGATCCTAGTCTAAAATTAAAATAATTTGGAGGTAAAATGGTCCATTTTTGGTACCCATAGGTCGGAACTCTGGATTTAGATATTTACATTGCTGAAACTTTCTTGTATGGTCTTCTCATTGTCAAACTAGTCTAGTAAAGTGCCAATTTCTTTCACACCAAATTTTGAAAGTTAGTTGATATTTGGGTTGAGTTTCATGTTCCTTCCTCTACTTGATAGAATTTTCTATTTGACGTTGTTCTTGATGAAACAAGGGAATTTTAAGAATTATTGTCTTCATTCTTTACAGGCAATCCATTGATCCCAACTTGAATGTGAGTTATCGCTCGATATATATAATGTTGTGGTTGAGTGTTTTTTGTTCCCGATCCATGAAGAAATGGTCAATTTTGTTATTTTATTATTAAAACGCGAGTATATGTTTGGCAAAGGATATAATCGCACTCTTCTTTGGAAAGTGTTTTATTTACGTGGAATAAATGTCGTTGAAACCTTGTGCTAAATGGGGATACTTTTTAGGGTGCCTTTGTGAAACTATGGTGTGATAGATTGTACTTAATTTCATTTTTAGTGACCTTTTAGGTGACCTATAATGTTCTTCACACAATTTGCTAAAATTGAATAATATTAGGGTGCCCTATGTGAAATAAGAATATAATAATATTCTTGGTCCTGTGTTTTTTCAGATAATCTTTTGCCTTTCAAATTTATGTTGTGCTTTAATCACGTTATATGGAATGTTTGTTTGGTTTGTTACACTGCTCTTTCGCCTACCATATCTAAAACTATCTTGTCACAACATATAGATTGCATGATCCGAGTTTCAAATTCTTCTGATTCAGAGTTAACATGGTACATTTCGGGGCCATGGGATGGACACGAGCATTATGGATTTCTTTTTTGATGTTTTCTCTTGATGGATAGTTGATTGTCAAATTCGATTATAAAACAATTCAAAGTTCATGTAATCGAGAATTCGTATACCGAGTTTTACGTTCATCTGAATTTAATTAAAATTGATCAACTTTGTAGTGTAATGTGTAGGGAAATAACATTTTGTTCTTTATGTGCCAATTTAATTTTTCTTAAAGGATGTGTTTTCATGACCAATTTTTTTAATTGTTATTCTCCACGGGATAGTGTATTTGGGCCGAGTTTCATGTTCTTTTCTCATCTAAATAAAATTGGTTACTCGATGGTTCTCTTGATAGAAAAAGGGAATTTAAAGAACTTGTCTTCCTCGTTTATACCTATTAAATTGATTCAAATCTCATAAAGTGTGCCATAAACACAATGGAATATCTTATGGTTGAGATTCAATTTGTTGCGTGTCCATATTGAAGATTTCATTTTTGGGGTGCCATGTCCTTGGAGATATAATAAATTGCATGATTCTAGTTCAAAATTAAAATAATTTGGAGGTAAAATGGTCCATTTTTGGTACCCATAGGTCGGAACTCTGGAATTAGATATTTACATTGCTGAAACTTTCTTGTATGGTCTTCTCATTGTCAAACTAGTCTAGTCAAGTGCCAATTTATTTCACACCAAATTTTGAAAGTTAGTTGATATTTGGGTTGAGTTTCATGTTCCTTCCTCTACTTGATAGAATTTTCTATTTGACGTTGTTCTTGATGAAACAAGGGAATTTTAAGAATTATTGTCTTCATTCTTTACAGGCAATCCATTGATCCCAACTTGAATGTGAGTTATCGCTCGATATATATAATGTTGTGGTTGAGTGTTTTTTGTTCCCGATCCATGAAGAAATGGTCAATTTTGTTATTTTATTATTAAAACGCGAGTATATGTTTGGCAAAGGATATAATCGCACTCTTCTTTGGAAAGTGTTTTATTTACGTGGAATAAATGTCGTTGAAACCTTGTGCTAAATGGGGATACTTTTTAGGGTGCCTTTGTGAAACTATGGTGTGATAGATTGTACTTAATTTCATTTTTAGTGACCTTTTAGGTGACCTATAATGTTCTTCACACAATTTGCTAAAATTGAATAATATTAGGGTGCCCTATGTGAAATAAGAATATAATAATATTCTTGGTCCTGTGTTTTTTCAGATAATCTTTTGCCTTTCAAATTTATGTTGTGCTTTAATCACGTTATATGGAATGTTTGTTTGGTCTGTTACACTGCTCTTTCGCCTACCATATCTAAACCTATCTTGTCACAACATATAGATTGCATGATCCAGTTTCAAATTCTTCTGATTCATAGTTAACATGGTACATTTCGGGCCATGGGATGGACACGAGCATTATGGATTTCTTTTTTGATGTTTTCTCTTGATGGATAGTTGATTGTCAAATTCGATTATAAAACAATTCAAAGTTCATGTAATCGAGAATTCGTATACCGAGTTTTACGTTCATCTGAATTTAATTAAAATTGATCAACTTTGTAGTGTAATGTGTAGGGAAATAACATTTTGTTCTTTATGTGCCAATTTAATTTTTCTTCAAGGATGTGTTTTCATGACCAATTTTTTTAATTGTTATTCTCCACGGGATAGTGTATTTGGGCCGAGTTTCTTGTTCTTTTCTCATCTCGATAAAATTGGTTACTCGATGGTTCTCTTGATAGAAAAAGGGAATTTAAAGAACTTGTCTTCCTCGTTTATACCTATTAAATTGATCCAAATCTCATAAAGTGTGCCATAAACACAATGGAATATCTTATGGTTGAGATTCATTTTGTTCCGTGTCCATATTGAAGATTTCATTTTTGGGGTGCCATGTCCTTGGAGATATAATAAATTGCATGATCCTAGTCTAAAATTAAAATAATTTGGAGGTAAAATGGTCCATTTTTGGTACCCATAGGTCGGAACTCTGGAATTAGATATTTACATTGCTGAAACTTTCTTGTATGGTCTTCTCATTGTCAAACTAGTCTAGTCAAGTGCCAATTTCTTTCACACCAAATTTTGAAAGTTAGTTGATATTTGGGTTGAGTTTCATGTTCCTTCCTCTACTTGATAGAATTTTCTATTTGACGTTGTTCTTGATGAAACAAGGGAATTTTAAGAATTATTGTCTTCATTCTTTACAGGCAATCCATTGATCCCAACTTGAATGTGAGTTATCGCTCGATATATATAATGTTGTGGTTGAGTGTTTTTTGTTCCCGATCCATGAAGAAATGGTCAATTTTGTTATTTTATTATTAAAACGCGAGTATATGTTTGGCAAAGGATATAATCGCACTCTTCTTTGGAAAGTGTTTTATTTACGTGGAATAAATGTCGTTGAAACCTTCTGCTAAATGGGATACTTTTTAGGGTGCCTTTGTGAAACTAGGGTGTGATAGATTGGACTTAATTTAATTTTTAGTGACCTTTTAGGTGACCTATATGCCATGTCATTGGAGATATAATAAATTGCATGATCCTAGTCTAAAATTAAAATAATTTGGAGGTAAAATGGTCCATTTTTGGTACCCATAGGTCGGAACTCTGGAATTAGATATTTACATTGCTGAAACTTTCTTGTATGGTCTTCTCATTGTCAAACTAGTCTAGTAAAGTGCCAATTTCTTTCACACCAAATTTTGAAAGTTAGTTGATATTTGGGTTGAGTTTCATGTTCCTTCCTCTACTTGATAGAATTTTCTATTTGACGTTGTTCTTGATGAAACAAGGGAATTTTAAGAATTATTGTCTTCATTCTTTACAGGCAATCCATTGATCCCAACTTGAATGTGAGTTATCGCTCGATATATATAATGTTGTGGTTGAGTGTTTTTTGTTCCCGATCCATGAAGAAATGGTCAATTTTGTTATTTTATTATTAAAACGCGAGTATATGTTTGGCAAAGGATATAATCGCACTCTTCTTTGGAAAGTGTTTTATTTACGTGGAATAAATGTCGTTGAAACCTTGTGCTAAATGGGGATACTTTTTAGGGTGCCTTTGGGAAACTATGGTGTGATAGATTGTACTTAATTTCATTTTTAGTGACCTTTTAGGTGACCTATAATGTTCTTCACACAATTTGCTAAAATTGAATAATATTAGGGTGCCCTATGTGAAATAAGAATATAATAATATTCTTGGTCCTGTGTTTTTTTAGATAATCTTTTGCCTTTCAAATTTATGTTGTGCTTTAATCACGTTATATGGAATGTTTGTTTGGCTTGTTACACTGCACTTTCGCCTACCACATCTAAACCTATCTTGTCACAACATATAGATTGCATGAACCAGTTTCAAATTCTTCTGATTCAGAGTTAACATGGTACATTTCGGGGCCATGGGATGGACACGAGCATTATGGATTTCTTTTTTGATGTTTTCTCTTGATGGATAGTTGATTGTCAAATTCGATTATAAAACAATTCAAAGTTCATGTAATCGAGAATTCGTATACCGAGGTTTACGTTCATCTGAATTTAATTAAAATTGATCAACTTTGTAGTGTAATGTGTAGGGAAATAACATTTTGTTCTTTATGTGCCAATTTAATTTTTCTTAAAGGATGTGTTTTCATGACCAATTTTTTTAATTGTTATTCTCCACGGGATAGTGTATTTGGGCCGAGTTTCTTGTTCTTTTCTCATCTCGATAAAATTGGTTACTCGATGGTTCTCTTGATAGAAAAAGGGAATTTAAAGAACTTGTCTTCCTCGTTTATACCTATTAAATTGATCCAAATCTCATAAAGTGTGCCATAAACACAATGGAATATCTTATGGTTGAGATTCATTTTGTTCCGTGTCCATATTGAAGATTTCATTTTTGGGGTGCCATGTCCTTGGAGATATAATAAATTGCATGATCCTAGTCTAAAATTAAAATAATTTGGAGGTAAAATGGTCCATTTTTGGTACCCATAGGTCGGAACTCTGGAATCAGATATTTACATTGTTGAAACTTTCTTGTATGGTCTTCTCATTGTCAAACTAGTCTAGTCAAGTGCTAATTTCTTTCACACCAAATTTTGAAAGTTAGTTGATATTTGGATTGAGTTTCATGTTCCTTCCTCTACTTGATAGAATTTTCTATTTGACGTTGTTCTTGATGAAACAAGGGAATTTTAAGAATTATTGTCTTCATTCTTTACAGGCAATCCATTGATCCCAACTTGAATGTGAGTTATCGCTCGATATATATAATGTTGTGGTTGAGTGTTTTTTGTTCCCGATCCATGAAGAAATGGTCAATTTTGTTATTTTATTATTAAAACGCGAGTATATGTTTGGCAAAGGATATAATCGCACTCTTCTTTGGAAAGTGTTTTATTTACGTGGAATAAATGTCGTTGAAACCTTGTGCTAAATGGGAATACTTTTTAGGGTGCCTTTGTGAAACTATGGTGTGATAGATTGTACTTAATTTCATTTTTAGTGACCTTTTAGGTGACCTATAATGTTCTTCACACAATTTGCTAAAATTGAATAATATTAGGGTGCCCTATGTGAAATAAGAATATAATAATATTCTTGGTCCTGTGTTTTTTCAGATAATCTTTTGCCTTTCAAATTTATGTTGTGCTTTAATCACGTTATATGGAATGTTTGTTTGGTTTGTTACACTGCTCTTTCGCCTACCATATATAAAACTATCTTGTCACAACATATAGATTGCATGATCCGAGTTTCAAATTCTTCTGATTCAGAGTTAACATGGTACATTTCGGAGCCATGGGATGGACACGAGCATTATGGATTTCTTTTTTGATGTTTTCTCTTGATGGATCGTTGATTGTCAATTTCGATTATAAAACAATTCAAAGTTCATGTAATCGAGAATTCGTATACCGAGTTTTACGTTCATCTGAATTTAATTAAAATTGATCAACTTTGTAGTGTAATGTGTAGGGAAATAACATTTTGTTCTTTATGTGCCAATTTAATTTTTCTTAAAGGATGTGTTTTCATGACCAATTTTTTTAATTGTTATTCTCCACGGGATAGTGTATTTGGGCCGAGTTTCTTGTTCTTTTCTCATCTCGATAAAATTGGTTACTCGATGGTTCTCTTGATAGAAAAAGGGAATTTAAAGAACTTGTCTTCCTCGTTTATACCTATTAAATTGATCTAAATCTCATAAAGTGTGCCATAAACACAATGGAATATCTTATGGTTGAGATTCATTTTGTTCCGTGTCCATATTGAAGATTTCATTTTTGGGGTGCCATGTCCTTGGAGATATAATAAATTGCATGATCCTAGTCTAAAATTAAAATAATTTGGAGGTAAAATGGTCCATTTTTGGTACCCATAGGTCGGAACTCTGGAATTAGATATTTACATTGCTGAAACTTTCTTGTATGGTCTTCTCATTGTCAAACTAGTCTAGTAAAGTGCCAATTTCTTTCACACCAAATTTTGAAAGTTAGTTGATATTTGGGTTGAGTTTCATGTTCCTTCCTCTACTTGATAGAATTTTCTATTTGACGTTGTTCTTGATGAAACAAGGGAATTTTAGGAATTATTGTCTTCATTCTTTACAGGCAATCCATTGATCCCAACTTGAATGTGAGTTATCGCTCGATATATATAATGTTGTGGTTGAGTGTTTTTTGTTCCCGATCCATGAAGAAATGGTCAATTTTGTTATTTTATTATTAAAACGCGAGTATATGTTTGGCAAAGGATATAATCGCACTCTTCTTTGGAAAGTGTTTTATTTACGTGGAATAAATGTCGTTGAAACCTTGTGCTAAATGGGGATACTTTTTAGGGTGCCTTTGTGAAACTATGGTGTGATAGATTGTACTTAATTTCATTTTTAGTGACCTTTTAGGTGACCTATAATGTTCTTCACACAATTTGCTAAAATTGAATAATATTAGGGTGCCCTATGTGAAATAAGAATATAATAATATTCTTGGTCCTGTGTTTTTTCAGATAATCTTTTGCCTTTCAAATTTATGTTGTGCTTTAATCACGTTATATGGAATGTTTGTTTGGTCTGTTACACTGCTCTTTCGCCTACCATATCTAAACCTATCTTGTCACAACATATAGATTGCATGATCCAGTTTCAAATTCTTCTGATTCAGAGTTAACATGGTACATTTCGGGCCATGGGATGGACACGAGCATTATGGATTTCTTTTTTGATGTTTTCTCTTGATGGATAGTTGATTGTCAAATTCGATTATAAAACAATTCAAAGTTCATGTAATCGAGAATTCGTATACCGAGTTTTACGTTCATCTGAATTTAATTAAAATTGATCAACTTTGTAGTGTAATGTGTAGGGAAATAACATTTTGTTCTTTATGTGCCAATTTAATTTTTCTTCAAGGATGTGTTTTCATGACCAATTTTTTTAATTGTTATTCTCCACGGGATAGTGTATTTGGGCCGAGTTTCTTGTTCTTTTCTCATCTCGATAAAATTGGTTACTCGATGGTTCTCTTGATAGAAACAGGGAATTTAAAGAACTTGTCTTCCTCGTTTATACCTATTAAATTGATCCAAATCTCATAAAGTGTGCCATAAACACAATGGAATATCTTATGGTTGAGATTCATTTTGTTCCGTGTCCATATTGAAGATTTCATTTTTGGGGTGCCATGTCCTTGGAGATATAATAAATTGCATGATCCTAGTCTAAAATTAAAATAATTTGGAGGTAAAATGGTCCATTTTTGGTACCCATAGGTCGGAACTCTGGAATTAGATATTTACATTGCTGAAACTTTCTTGTATGGTCTTCTCATTGTCAAACTAGTCTAGTCAAGTGCCAATTTCTTTCACACCAAATTTTGAAAGTTAGTTGATATTTGGGTTGAGTTTCATGTTCCTTCCTCTACTTGATAGAATTTTCTATTTGACGTTGTTCTTGATGAAACAAGGGAATTTTAAGAATTATTGTCTTCATTCTTTACAGGCAATCCATTGATCCCAACTTGAATGTGAGTTATCGCTCGATATATATAATGTTGTGGTTGAGTGTTTTTTGTTCCCGATCCATGAAGAAATGGTCAATTTTGTTATTTTATTATTAAAACGCGAGTATATGTTTGGCAAAGGATATAATCGCACTCTTCTTTGGAAAGTGTTTTATTTACGTGGAATAAATGTCGTTGAAACCATCTGCTAAATGGGATACTTTTTAGGGTGCCTTTGTGAAACTAGGGTGTGATAGATTGGACTTAATTTCAGTTTTAGTGACCTTTTAGGTGACCTATATGCCATGTCCTTGGAGATATAATAAATTGCATGATCCTAGTCTAAAATTAAAATAATTTGGAGGTAAAATGGTCAATTTTTGGTACCCATAGGTCGGAACTCTGGAATTAGATATTTACATTGCTGAAACTTTCTTGTATGGTCTTCTCATTGTCAAACTAGTCTAGTAAAGTGCCAATTTCTTTCACACCAAATTTTGAAAGTTAGTTGATATTTGGGTTGAGTTTCATGTTCCTTCCTCTACTTGATAGAATTTTCTATTTGACGTTGTTCTTGACGAAACAAGGGAATTTTAAGAATTATTGTCTTCATTCTTTACAGGCAATCCATTGATCCCAACTTGAATGTGAGTTATCGCTCGATATATATAATGTTGTGGTTGAGTGTTTTTTGTTCCCGATCCATGAAGAAATGGTCAATTTTGTTATTTTATTATTAAAACGCGAGTATATGTTTGGCAAAGGATATAATCGCACTCTTCTTTGGAAAGTGTTTTATTTACGTGGAATAAATGTCGTTGAAACCTTGTGCTAAATGGGGATACTTTTTAGGGTGCCTTTGTGCAACTATGGTGTGATAGATTGTACTTAATTTCATTTTTAGTGACCTTTTAGGTGACCTATAATGTTCTTCACACAATTTGCTAAAATTGAATAATATTAGGGTGCCCTATGTGAAATAAGAATATAATAATATTCTTGGTCCTGTGTTTTTTCAGATAATCTTTTTGCCTTTCAAATTTATGTTGTGCTTTAATCACGTTATATGGAATGTTTGTTTGGTTTGTTACACTGCTCTTTCGCCTACCATATCTAAACCTATCTTGTCACAACACATAGATTGCATGATCCAGTTTCAAATTCTTCTGATTCAGAGTTAACATGGTACATTTCGGGGCCATGGGATGGACACGAGCATTATGGATTTCTTTTTTGATGTTTTCTCTTGATGGATAGTTGATTGTCAAATTCGATTATAAAACAATTCAAAGTTCATGTAATCGAGAATTCGTATACCGAGTTTTACGTTCATCTGAATTTAATTAAAATTGATCAACTTTGTAGTGTAATGTGTAGGGAAATAACATTTTGTTCTTTATGTGCCAATTTAATTTTTCTTCAAGGATGTGTTTTCATGACCAATTTTTTTAATTGTTATTCTCCACGGGATAGTGTATTTGGGCCGAGTTTCTTGTTCTTTTCTCATCTCGATAAAATTGGTTACTCGATGGTTCTCTTGATAGAAACAGGGAATTTAAAGAACTTGTCTTCCTCGTTTATACCTATTAAATTGATCCAAATCTCATAAAGTGTGCCATAAACACAATGGAATATCTTATGGTTGAGATTCATTTTGTTCCGTGTCCATATTGAAGATTTCATTTTTGGGGTGCCATGTCCTTGGAGATATAATAAATTGCATGATCCTAGTCTAAAATTAAAATAATTTGGAGGTAAAATGGTCCATTTTTGGTACCCATAGGTCGGAACTCTGGAATTAGATATTTACATTGCTGAAACTTTCTTGTATGGTCTTCTCATTGTCAAACTAGTCTAGTCAAGTGCCAATTTCTTTCACACCAAATTTTGAAAGTTAGTTGATATTTGGGTTGAGTTTCATGTTCCTTCCTCTACTTGATAGAATTTTCTATTTGACGTTGTTCTTGATGAAACAAGGGAATTTTAAGAATTATTGTCTTCATTCTTTACAGGCAATCCATTGATCCCAACTTGAATGTGAGTTATCGCTCGATATATATAATGTTGTGGTTGAGTGTTTTTTGTTCCCGATCCATGAAGAAATGGTCAATTTTGTTATTTTATTATTAAAACGCGAGTATATGTTTGGCAAAGGATATAATCGCACTCTTCTTTGGAAAGTGTTTTATTTACGTGGAATAAATGTCGTTGAAACCATCTGCTAAATGGGATACTTTTTAGGGTGCCTTTGTGAAACTAGGGTGTGATAGATTGGACTTAATTTCAGTTTTAGTGACCTTTTAGGTGACCTATATGCCATGTCCTTGGAGATATAATAAATTGCATGATCCTAGTCTAAAATTAAAATAATTTGGAGGTAAAATGGTCAATTTTTGGTACCCATAGGTCGGAACTCTGGAATTAGATATTTACATTGCTGAAACTTTCTTGTATGGTCTTCTCATTGTCAAACTAGTCTAGTAAAGTGCCAATTTCTTTCACACCAAATTTTGAAAGTTAGTTGATATTTGGGTTGAGTTTCATGTTCCTTCCTCTACTTGATAGAATTTTCTATTTGACGTTGTTCTTGACGAAACAAGGGAATTTTAAGAATTATTGTCTTCATTCTTTACAGGCAATCCATTGATCCCAACTTGAATGTGAGTTATCGCTCGATATATATAATGTTGTGGTTGAGTGTTTTTTGTTCCCGATCCATGAAGAAATGGTCAATTTTGTTATTTTATTATTAAAACGCGAGTATATGTTTGGCAAAGGATATAATCGCACTCTTCTTTGGAAAGTGTTTTATTTACGTGGAATAAATGTCGTTGAAACCTTGTGCTAAATGGGGATACTTTTTAGGGTGCCTTTGTGCAACTATGGTGTGATAGATTGTACTTAATTTCATTTTTAGTGACCTTTTAGGTGACCTATAATGTTCTTCACACAATTTGCTAAAATTGAATAATATTAGGGTGCCCTATGTGAAATAAGAATATAATAATATTCTTGGTCCTGTGTTTTTTCAGATAATCTTTTGCCTTTCAAATTTATGTTGTGCTTTAATCACGTTATATGGAATGTTTGTTTGGTTTGTTACACTGCTCTTTCGCCTACCATATCTAAAACTATCTTGTCACAACATATAGATTGCATGATCCGAGTTTCAAATTCTTCTGATTCAGAGTTAACATGGTACATTTCGGAGCCATGGGATGGACACGAGCATTATGGATTTCTTTTTTGATGTTTTCTCTTGATGGATCGTTGATTGTTAATTTCGATTATAAAACAATTCAAAGTTCATGTAATCGAGAATTCGTATACCGAGTTTTACGTTCATCTGAATTTAATTAAAATTGATCAACTTTGTAGTGTAATGTGTAGGGAAATAACATTTTGTTCTTTATGTGCCAATTTAATTTTTCTTAAAGGATGTGTTTTCATGACCAATTTTTTTAATTGTTATTCTCCACGGGATAGTGTATTTGGGCCGAGTTTCTTGTTCTTTTCTCATCTCGATAAAATTGGTTACTCGATGGTTCTCTTGATAGAAAAAGGGAATTTAAAGAACTTGTCTTCCTCGTTTATACCTATTAAATTGATCTAAATCTCATAAAGTGTGCCATAAACACAATGGAATATCTTATGGTTGAGATTCATTTTGTTCCGTGTCCATATTGAAGATTTCATTTTTGGGGTGCCATGTCCTTGGAGATATAATAAATTGCATGATCCTAGTCTAAAATTAAAATAATTTGGAGGTAAAATGGTCCATTTTTGGTACCCATAGGTCGGAACTCTGGAATTAGATATTTACATTGCTGAAACTTTCTTGTATGGTCTTCTCATTGTCAAACTAGTCTAGTAAAGTGCCAATTTCTTTCACACCAAATTTTGAAAGTTAGTTGATATTTGGGTTGAGTTTCATGTTCCTTCCTCTACTTGATAGAATTTTCTATTTGACGTTGTTCTTGATGAAACAAGGGAATTTTAGGAATTATTGTCTTCATTCTTTACAGGCAATCCATTGATCCCAACTTGAATGTGAGTTATCGCTCGATATATATAATGTTGTGGTTGAGTGTTTTTTGTTCCCGATCCATGAAGAAATGGTCAATTTTGTTATTTTATTATTAAAACGCGAGTATATGTTTGGCAAAGGATATAATCGCACTCTTCTTTGGAAAGTGTTTTATTTACGTGGAATAAATGTCGTTGAAACCTTGTGCTAAATGGGGATACTTTTTAGGGTGCCTTTGTGAAACTATGGTGTGATAGATTGTACTTAATTTCATTTTTAGTGACCTTTTAGGTGACCTATAATGTTCTTCACACAATTTGCTAAAATTGAATAATATTAGGGTGCCCTATGTGAAATAAGAATATAATAATATTCTTGGTCCTGTGTTTTTTCAGATAATCTTTTGCCTTTCAAATTTATGTTGTGCTTTAATCACGTTATATGGAATGTTTGTTTGGTCTGTTACACTGCTCTTTCGCCTACCATATCTAAACCTATCTTGTCACAACATATAGATTGCATGATCCAGTTTCAAATTCTTCTGATTCAGAGTTAACATGGTACATTTCGGGCCATGGGATGGACACGAGCATTATGGATTTCTTTTTTGATGTTTTCTCTTGATGGATAGTTGATTGTCAAATTCGATTATAAAACAATTCAAAGTTCATGTAATCGAGAATTCGTATACCGAGTTTTACGTTCATCTTAATTTAATTAAAATTGATCAACTTTGTAGTGTAATGTGTAGGGAAATAACATTTTGTTCTTTATGTGCCAATTTAATTTTTCTTCAAGGATGTGTTTTCATGACCAATTTTTTTAATTGTTATTCTCCACGGGATAGTGTATTTGGGCCGAGTTTCTTGTTCTTTTCTCATCTCGATAAAATTGGTTACTCGATGGTTCTCTTGATAGAAACAGGGAATTTAAAGAACTTGTCTTCCTCGTTTATACCTATTAAATTGATCCAAATCTCATAAAGTGTGCCATAAACACAATGGAATATCTTATGGTTGAGATTCATTTTGTTCCGTGTCCATATTGAAGATTTCATTTTTGGGGTGCCATGTCCTTGGAGATATAATAAATTGCATGATCCTAGTCTAAAATTAAAATAATTTGGAGGTAAAATGGTCCATTTTTGGTACCCATAGGTCGGAACTCTGGAATTAGATATTTACATTGCTGAAACTTTCTTGTATGGTCTTCTCATTGTCAAACTAGTCTAGTCAAGTGCCAATTTCTTTCACACCAAATTTTGAAAGTTAGTTGATATTTGGGTTGAGTTTCATGTTCCTTCCTCTACTTGATAGAATTTTCTATTTGACGTTGTTCTTGATGAAACAAGGGAATTTTAAGAATTATTGTCTTCATTCTTTACAGGCAATCCATTGATCCCAACTTGAATGTGAGTTATCGCTCGATATATATAATGTTGTGGTTGAGTGTTTTTTGTTCCCGATCCATGAAGAAATGGTCAATTTTGTTATTTTATTATTAAAACGCGAGTATATGTTTGGCAAAGGATATAATCGCACTCTTCTTTGGAAAGTGTTTTATTTACGTGGAATAAATGTCGTTGAAACCATCTGCTAAATGGGATACTTTTTAGGGTGCCTTTGTGAAACTAGGGTGTGATAGATTGGACTTAATTTCAGTTTTAGTGACCTTTTAGGTGACCTATATGCCATGTCCTTGGAGATATAATAAATTGCATGATCCTAGTCTAAAATTAAAATAATTTGGAGGTAAAATGGTCAATTTTTGGTACCCATAGGTCGGAACTCTGGAATTAGATATTTACATTGCTGAAACTTTCTTGTATGGTCTTCTCATTGTCAAACTAGTCTAGTAAAGTGCCAATTTCTTTCACACCAAATTTTGAAAGTTAGTTGATATTTGGGTTGAGTTTCATGTTCCTTCCTCTACTTGATAGAATTTTCTATTTGACGTTGTTCTTGACGAAACAAGGGAATTTTAAGAATTATTGTCTTCATTCTTTACAGGCAATCCATTGATCCCAACTTGAATGTGAGTTATCGCTCGATATATATAATGTTGTGGTTGAGTGTTTTTTGTTCCCGATCCATGAAGAAATGGTCAATTTTGTTATTTTATTATTAAAACGCGAGTATATGTTTGGCAAAGGATATAATCGCACTCTTCTTTGGAAAGTGTTTTATTTACGTGGAATAAATGTCGTTGAAACCTTGTGCTAAATGGGGATACTTTTTAGGGTGCCTTTGTGCAACTATGGTGTGATAGATTGTACTTAATTTCATTTTTAGTGACCTTTTAGGTGACCTATAATGTTCTTCACACAATTTGCTAAAATTGAATAATATTAGGGTGCCCTATGTGAAATAAGAATATAATAATATTCTTGGTCCTGTGTTTTTTCAGATAATCTTTTTGCCTTTCAAATTTATGTTGTGCTTTAATCACGTTATATGGAATGTTTGTTTGGTTTGTTACACTGCTCTTTCGCCTACCATATCTAAACCTATCTTGTCACAACACATAGATTGCATGATCCAGTTTCAAATTCTTCTGATTCAGAGTTAACATGGTACATTTCGGGGCCATGGGATGGACACGAGCATTATGGATTTCTTTTTTGATGTTTTCTCTTGATGGATAGTTGATTGTCAAATTCGATTATAAAACAATTCAAAGTTCATGTAATCGAGAATTCGTATACCGAGTTTTACGTTCATCTGAATTTAATTAAAATTGATCAACTTTGTAGTGTAATGTGTAGGGAAATAACATTTTGTTCTTTATGTGCCAATTTAATTTTTCTTCAAGGATGTGTTTTCATGACCAATTTTTTTAATTGTTATTCTCCACGGGATAGTGTATTTGGGCCGAGTTTCTTGTTCTTTTCTCATCTCGATAAAATTGGTTACTCGATGGTTCTCTTGATAGAAACAGGGAATTTAAAGAACTTGTCTTCCTCGTTTATACCTATTAAATTGATCCAAATCTCATAAAGTGTGCCATAAACACAATGGAATATCTTATGGTTGAGATTCATTTTGTTCCGTGTCCATATTGAAGATTTCATTTTTGGGGTGCCATGTCCTTGGAGATATAATAAATTGCATGATCCTAGTCTAAAATTAAAATAATTTGGAGGTAAAATGGTCCATTTTTGGTACCCATAGGTCGGAACTCTGGAATTAGATATTTACATTGCTGAAACTTTCTTGTATGGTCTTCTCATTGTCAAACTAGTCTAGTCAAGTGCCAATTTCTTTCACACCAAATTTTGAAAGTTAGTTGATATTTGGGTTGAGTTTCATGTTCCTTCCTCTACTTGATAGAATTTTCTATTTGACGTTGTTCTTGATGAAACAAGGGAATTTTAAGAATTATTGTCTTCATTCTTTACAGGCAATCCATTGATCCCAACTTGAATGTGAGTTATCGCTCGATATATATAATGTTGTGGTTGAGTGTTTTTTGTTCCCGATCCATGAAGAAATGGTCAATTTTGTTATTTTATTATTAAAACGCGAGTATATGTTTGGCAAAGGATATAATCGCACTCTTCTTTGGAAAGTGTTTTATTTACGTGGAATAAATGTCGTTGAAACCATCTGCTAAATGGGATACTTTTTAGGGTGCCTTTGTGAAACTAGGGTGTGATAGATTGGACTTAATTTCAGTTTTAGTGACCTTTTAGGTGACCTATATGCCATGTCCTTGGAGATATAATAAATTGCATGATCCTAGTCTAAAATTAAAATAATTTGGAGGTAAAATGGTCAATTTTTGGTACCCATAGGTCGGAACTCTGGAATTAGATATTTACATTGCTGAAACTTTCTTGTATGGTCTTCTCATTGTCAAACTAGTCTAGTAAAGTGCCAATTTCTTTCACACCAAATTTTGAAAGTTAGTTGATATTTGGGTTGAGTTTCATGTTCCTTCCTCTACTTGATAGAATTTTCTATTTGACGTTGTTCTTGACGAAACAAGGGAATTTTAAGAATTATTGTCTTCATTCTTTACAGGCAATCCATTGATCCCAACTTGAATGTGAGTTATCGCTCGATATATATAATGTTGTGGTTGAGTGTTTTTTGTTCCCGATCCATGAAGAAATGGTCAATTTTGTTATTTTATTATTAAAACGCGAGTATATGTTTGGCAAAGGATATAATCGCACTCTTCTTTGGAAAGTGTTTTATTTACGTGGAATAAATGTCGTTGAAACCTTGTGCTAAATGGGGATACTTTTTAGGGTGCCTTTGTGCAACTATGGTGTGATAGATTGTACTTAATTTCATTTTTAGTGACCTTTTAGGTGACCTATAATGTTCTTCACACAATTTGCTAAAATTGAATAATATTAGGGTGCCCTATGTGAAATAAGAATATAATAATATTCTTGGTCCTGTGTTTTTTCAGATAATCTTTTTGCCTTTCAAATTTATGTTGTGCTTTAATCACGTTATATGGAATGTTTGTTTGGTTTGTTACACTGCTCTTTCGCCTACCATATCTAAACCTATCTTGTCACAACACATAGATTGCATGATCCAGTTTCAAATTCTTCTGATTCAGAGTTAACATGGTACATTTCGGGGCCATGGGATGGACACGAGCATTATGGATTTCTTTTTTGATGTTTTCTCTTGATGGATAGTTGATTGTCAAATTCGATTATAAAACAATTCAAAGTTCATGTAATCGAGAATTCGTATACCGAGTTTTACGTTCATCTGAATTTAATTAAAATTGATCAACTTTGTAGTGTAATGTGTAGGGAAATAACATTTTGTTCTTTATGTGCCAATTTAATTTTTCTTAAAGGATGTGTTTTCATGACCAATTTTTTTAATTGTTATTCTCCACGGTGATAGTGTATTTGGGCCGAGTTTCATGTTCTTTTCTCATCTAAATAAAATTGGTTACTCGATGGTTCTCTTGATAGAAAAAGGGAATTTAAAGAACTTGTCTTCCTCGTTTATACCTATTAAATTGATCCAAATCTCATAAAGTGTGCCATAAACACAATGGAATATCTTATGGTTGAGATTCATTTTGTTCCGTGTCCATATTGAAGATTTCATTTTTGGGGTGCCATGTCCTTGGAGATATAATAAATTGCATGATCCTAGTCTAAAATTAAAATAATTTGGAGGTAAAATGGTCCATTTTTGGTACCCATAGGTCGGAACTCTGGAATTAGATATTTACATTGCTGAAACTTTCTTGTATGGTCTTCTCATTGTCAAACTAGTCTAGTCAAGTGCCAATTTCTTTCACACCAAATTTTGAAAGTTAGTTGATATTTGGGTTGAGTTTCATGTTCCTTCCTCTACTTGATAGAATTTTCTATTTGACGTTGTTCTTGATGAAACAAGGGAATTTTAAGAATTATTGTCTTCATTCTTTACAGGCAATCCATTGATCCCAACTTGAATGTGAGTTATCGCTCGATATATATAATGTTGTGGTTGAGTGTTTTTTGTTCCCGATCCATGAAGAAATGGTCAATTTTGTTATTTTATTATTAAAACGCGAGTATATGTTTGGCAAAGGATATAATCGCACTCTTCTTTGGAAAGTGTTTTATTTACGTGGAATAAATGTCGTTGAAACCTTGTGCTAAATGGGAATACTTTTTAGGGTGCCTTTGTGAAACTATGGTGTGATAGATTGTACTTAATTTCATTTTTAGTGACCTTTTAGGTGACCTATAATGTTCTTCACACAATTTGCTAAAATTGAATAATATTAGGGTGCCCTATGTGAAATAAGAATATAATAATATTCTTGGTCCTGTGTTTTTTCAGATAATCTTTTGCCTTTCAAATTTATGTTGTGCTTTAATCACGTTATATGGAATGTTTGTTTGGTCTGTTACACTGCTCTTTCGCCTACCATATCTAAACCTATCTTGTCACAACATATAGATTGCATGATCCAGTTTCAAATTCTTCTGATTCAGAGTTAACATGGTACATTTCGGGCCATGGGATGGACACGAGCATTATGGATTTCTTTTTTGATGTTTTCTCTTGATGGATAGTTGATTGTCAAATTCGATTATAAAACAATTCAAAGTTCATGTAATCGAGAATTCGTATACCGAGTTTTACGTTCATCTGAATTTAATTAAAATTGATCAACTTTGTAGTGTAATGTGTAGGGAAATAACATTTTGTTCTTTATGTGCCAATTTAATTTTTCTTCAAGGATGTGTTTTCATGACCAATTTTTTTAATTGTTATTCTCCACGGGATAGTGTATTTGGGCCGAGTTTCTTGTTCTTTTCTCATCTCGATAAAATTGGTTACTCGATGGTTCTCTTGATAGAAACAGGGAATTTAAAGAACTTGTCTTCCTCGTTTATACCTATTAAATTGATCCAAATCTCATAAAGTGTGCCATAAACACAATGGAATATCTTATGGTTGAGATTCATTTTGTTCAGTGTCCATATTGAAGATTTCATTTTTGGGGTGCCATGTCCTTGGAGATATAATAAATTGCATGATCCTAGTCTAAAATTAAAATAATTTGGAGGTAAAATGGTCCATTTTTGGTACCCATAGGTCGGAACTCTGGAATTAGATATTTACATTGCTGAAACTTTCTTGTATGGTCTTCTCATTGTCAAACTAGTCTAGTCAAGTGCCAATTTCTTTCACACCAAATTTTGAAAGTTAGTTGATATTTGGGTTGAGTTTCATGTTCCTTCCTCTACTTGATAGAATTTTCTATTTGACGTTGTTCTTGATGAAACAAGGGAATTTTAAGAATTATTGTCTTCATTCTTTACAGGCAATCCATTGATCCCAACTTGAATGTGAGTTATCGCTCGATATATATAATGTTGTGGTTGAGTGTTTTTTGTTCCCGATCCATGAAGAAATGGTCAATTTTGTTATTTTATTATTAAAACGCGAGTATATGTTTGGCAAAGGATATAATCGCACTCTTCTTTGGAAAATGTTTTATTTACGTGGAATAAATGTCGTTGAAACCTTCTGCTAAATGGGATACTTTTTAGGGTGCCTTTGTGAAACTAGGGTGTGATAGATTGGACTTAATTTCATTTTTAGTGACCTTTTAGGTGACCTATATGCCATGTCATTGGAGATATAATAAATTGCATGATCCTAGTCTAAAATTAAAATAATTTGGAGGTAAAATGGTCCATTTTTGGTACC
Source organism: Penstemon newberryi var. newberryi (assembly GCA_030819805.1). Taxonomy (NCBI): domain Eukaryota; kingdom Viridiplantae; phylum Streptophyta; class Magnoliopsida; order Lamiales; family Plantaginaceae; genus Penstemon; species Penstemon newberryi. The sequence continues at coordinate 19,698,042 of JAUALY010000005.1, read as the reverse complement.
CATAGGTCGGAACTCTGGAATTAGATATTTACATTGCTGAAACTTTCTTGTATGGTCTTCTCATTGTCAAACTAGTCTAGTAAAGTGCCAATTTCTTTCACACCAAATTTTGAAAGTTAGTTGATATTTGGGTTGAGTTTCATGTTCCTTCCTCTACTTGATAGAATTTTCTATTTGACGTTGTTCTTGATGAAACAAGGGAATTTTAAGAATTATTGTCTTCATTCTTTACAGGCAATCCATTGATCCCAACTTGAATGTGAGTTATCGCTCGATATATATAATGTTGTGGTTGAGTGTTTTTTGTTCCCGATCCATGAAGAAATGGTCAATTTTGTTATTTTATTATTAAAACGCGAGTATATGTTTGGCAAAGGATATAATCGCACTCTTCTTTGGAAAGTGTTTTATTTACGTGGAATAAATGTCGTTGAAACCTTGTGCTAAATGGGGATACTTTTTAGGGTGCCTTTGGGAAACTATGGTGTGATAGATTGTACTTAATTTCATTTTTAGTGACCTTTTAGGTGACCTATAATGTTCTTCACACAATTTGCTAAAATTGAATAATATTAGGGTGCCCTATGTGAAATAAGAATATAATAATATTCTTGGTCCTGTGTTTTTTTAGATAATCTTTTGCCTTTCAAATTTATGTTGTGCTTTAATCACGTTATATGGAATGTTTGTTTGGTTTGTTACACTGCACTTTCGCCTACCACATCTAAACCTATCTTGTCACAACATATAGATTGCATGAACCAGTTTCAAATTCTTCTGATTCAGAGTTAACATGGTACATTTCGGGGCCATGGGATGGACACGAGCATTATGGATTTCTTTTTTGATGTTTTCTCTTGATGGATAGTTGATTGTCAAATTCGATTATAAAACAATTCAAAGTTCATGTAATCCAGAATTCGTATACCGAGGTTTACGTTCATCTGAATTTAATTAAAATTGATCAACTTTGTAGTGTAATGTGTAGGGAAATAACATTTTGTTCTTTATGTGCCAATTTAATTTTTCTTAAAGGATGTGTTTTCATGACCAATTTTTTTAATTGTTATTCTCCACGGGATAGTGTATTTGGGCCGAGTTTCTTGTTCTTTTCTCATCTCGATAAAATTGGTTACTCGATGGTTCTCTTGATAGAAAAAGGGAATTTAAAGAACTTGTCTTCCTCGTTTATACCTATTAAATTGATCCAAATCTCAAAAAGTGTGCCATAAACACAATGGAATATCTTATGGTTGAGATTCATTTTGTTCCGTGTCCATATTGAAGATTTCATTTTTGGGGTGCCATGTCCTTGGAGATATAATAAATTGCATGATCCTAGTCAAAAATTAAAATAATTTGGAGGTAAAATGGTCCATTTTTGGTACCCATAGGTCGGAACTCTGGAATCAGATATTTACATTGTTGAAACTTTCTTGTATGGTCTTCTCATTGTCAAACTAGTCTAGTCAAGTGCTAATTTCTTTCACACCAAATTTTGAAAGTTAGTTGATATTTGGATTGAGTTTCATGTTCCTTCCTCTACTTGATAGAATTTTCTATTTGACGTTGTTCTTGATGAAACAAGGGAATTTTAAGAATTATTGTCTTCATTCTTTACAGGCAATCCATTGATCCCAACTTGAATGTGAGTTATCGCTCGATATATATAATGTTGTGGTTGAGTGTTTTTTGTTCCCGATCCATGAAGAAATGGTCAATTTTGTTATTTTATTATTAAAACGCGAGTATATGTTTGGCAAAGCATATAATCGCACTCTTCTTTGGAAAGTGTTTTATTTACGTGGAATAAATGTCGTTGAAACCTTGTGCTAAATGGGGATACTTTTTAGGGTGCCTTTGTGAAACTATGGTGTGATAGATTGTACTTAATTTCATTTTTAGTGACCTTTTAGGTGACCTATAATGTTCTTCACACAATTTGCTAAAATTGAATAATATTAGGGTGCCCTATGTGAAATAAGAATATAATAATATTCTTGGTCCTGTGTTTTTTCAGATAATCTTTTGCCTTTCAAATTTATGTTGTGCTTTAATCACGTTATACGGAATGTTTGTTTGGTTTGTTACACTGCTCTTTCGCCTACCATACTAAAACTATCTTGTCACAACATATAGATTGCATGATCCGAGTTTAAAATTCTTCTGATTCAGAGTTAACATGGTACATTTCGGGGCCATGGGATGGACACGAGCATTATGGATTTCTTTTTTGATGTTTTCTCTTGATGGATAGTTGATTGTCAAATTCGATTATAAAACAATTCAAAGTTCATGTAATCGAGAATTCGTATACCGAGTTTTACGTTCATCTGAATTTAATTAAAATTGATCAACTTTGTAGTGTAATGTGTAGGGAAATAACATTTTGTTCTTTATGTGCCAATTTAATTTTTCTTAAAGGATGTGTTTTCATGTCCAATTTTTTTAATTGTTATTCTCCACGGGATAGTGTATTTGGGCCGAGTTTCTTGTTCTTTTCTCATCTCGATAAAATTGGTTACTCGATGGTTCTCTTGATAGAAAAAGGGAATTTAAAGAACTTGTCTTCCTCGTTTATACCTATTAAATTGATCCAAATCTCATAAAGTGTGCCATAAACACAATGGAATATCTTATGGTTGAGATTCATTTTGTTCCGTGTCCATATTGAAGATTTCATTTTTGGGGTGCCATGTCTTTGGAGATATAATAAATTGCATGATCCTAGTCTAAAATTAAAATAATTTGGAGGTAAAATGGTCCATTTTTGGTACCCATAGGTCGGAACTCTGGAATTAGATATTTACATTGCTGAAACTTTCTTGTATGGTCTTCTCATTGTCAAACTAGTCTAGTCAAGTGCCAATTTCTTTCACACCAAATTTTGAAAGTTAGTTGATATTTGGGTTGAGTTTCATGTTCCTTCCTCAACTTGATAGAATTTTCTATTTGACGTTGTTCTTGATGAAACAAGGGAATTTTAAGAATTATTGTCTTCATTCTTTACAGGCAATCCATTGATCCCAACTTGAATGTGAGTTATCGCTCGATATATATAATGTTGTGGTTGAGTGTTTTTTGTTCCCGATCCATGAAGAAATGGTCAATTTTGTTATTTTATTATTAAAACGCGAGTATATGTTTGGCAAAGGATATAATCGCACTCTTCTTTGGAAAGTGTTTTATTTACGTGGAATAAATGTCGTTGAAACCTTCTGCTAAATGGGATACTTTTTAGGGTGCCTTTGTGAAACTAGGGTGTGATAGATTGGACTTAATTTCATTTTTAGTGACCTTTTAGGTGACCTATATGCCTTGTCCTTGGAGATATAATAAATTGCATGATCCTAGTCTAAAATTAAAATAATTTGGAGGTAAAATGGTCCATTTTTGGTACCCATAGGTCGGAACTCTGGATTTAGATATTTACATTGCTGAAACTTTCTTGTATGGTCTTCTCATTGTCAAACTAGTCTAGTAAAGTGCCAATTTCTTTCACACCAAATTTTGAAAGTTAGTTGATATTTGGGTTGAGTTTCATGTTCCTTCCTCTACTTGATAGAATTTTCTATTTGACGTTGTTCTTGATGAAACAAGGGAATTTTAAGAATTATTGTCTTCATTCTTTACAGGCAATCCATTGATCCCAACTTGAATGTGAGTTATCGCTCGATATATATAATGTTGTGGTTGAGTGTTTTTTGTTCCCGATCCATGAAGAAATGGTCAATTTTGTTATTTTATTATTAAAACGCGAGTATATGTTTGGCAAAGGATATAATCGCACTCTTCTTTGGAAAGTGTTTTATTTACGTGGAATAAATGTCGTTGAAACCTTGTGCTAAATGGGGATACTTTTTAGGGTGCCTTTGTGAAACTATGGTGTGATAGATTGTACTTAATTTCATTTTTAGTGACCTTTTAGGTGACCTATAATGTTCTTCACACAATTTGCTAAAATTGAATAATATTAGGGTGCCCTATGTGAAATAAGAATATAATAATATTCTTGGTCCTGTGTTTTTTCAGATAATCTTTTGCCTTTCAAATTTATGTTGTGCTTTAATCACGTTATATGGAATGTTTGTTTGGTTTGTTACACTGCTCTTTCGCCTACCATATCTAAAACTATCTTGTCACAACATATAGATTGCATGATCCGAGTTTCAAATTCTTCTGATTCAGAGTTAACATGGTACATTTCGGGGCCATGGGATGGACACGAGCATTATGGATTTCTTTTTTGATGTTTTCTCTTGATGGATAGTTGATTGTCAAATTCGATTATAAAACAATTCAAAGTTCATGTAATCGAGAATTCGTATACCGAGTTTTACGTTCATCTGAATTTAATTAAAATTGATCAACTTTGTAGTGTAATGTGTAGGGAAATAACATTTTGTTCTTTATGTGCCAATTTAATTTTTCTTAAAGGATGTGTTTTCATGACCAATTTTTTTAATTGTTATTCTCCACGGGATAGTGTATTTGGGCCGAGTTTCATGTTCTTTTCTCATCTAAATAAAATTGGTTACTCGATGGTTCTCTTGATAGAAAAAGGGAATTTAAAGAACTTGTCTTCCTCGTTTATACCTATTAAATTGATTCAAATCTCATAAAGTGTGCCATAAACACAATGGAATATCTTATGGTTGAGATTCAATTTGTTGCGTGTCCATATTGAAGATTTCATTTTTGGGGTGCCATGTCCTTGGAGATATAATAAATTGCATGATTCTAGTTCAAAATTAAAATAATTTGGAGGTAAAATGGTCCATTTTTGGTACCCATAGGTCGGAACTCTGGAATTAGATATTTACATTGCTGAAACTTTCTTGTATGGTCTTCTCATTGTCAAACTAGTCTAGTCAAGTGCCAATTTATTTCACACCAAATTTTGAAAGTTAGTTGATATTTGGGTTGAGTTTCATGTTCCTTCCTCTACTTGATAGAATTTTCTATTTGACGTTGTTCTTGATGAAACAAGGGAATTTTAAGAATTATTGTCTTCATTCTTTACAGGCAATCCATTGATCCCAACTTGAATGTGAGTTATCGCTCGATATATATAATGTTGTGGTTGAGTGTTTTTTGTTCCCGATCCATGAAGAAATGGTCAATTTTGTTATTTTATTATTAAAACGCGAGTATATGTTTGGCAAAGGATATAATCGCACTCTTCTTTGGAAAGTGTTTTATTTACGTGGAATAAATGTCGTTGAAACCTTGTGCTAAATGGGGATACTTTTTAGGGTGCCTTTGTGAAACTATGGTGTGATAGATTGTACTTAATTTCATTTTTAGTGACCTTTTAGGTGACCTATAATGTTCTTCACACAATTTGCTAAAATTGAATAATATTAGGGTGCCCTATGTGAAATAAGAATATAATAATATTCTTGGTCCTGTGTTTTTTCAGATAATCTTTTGCCTTTCAAATTTATGTTGTGCTTTAATCACGTTATATGGAATGTTTGTTTGGTCTGTTACACTGCTCTTTCGCCTACCATATCTAAACCTATCTTGTCACAACATATAGATTGCATGATCCAGTTTCAAATTCTTCTGATTCAGAGTTAACATGGTACATTTCGGGCCATGGGATGGACACGAGCATTATGGATTTCTTTTTTGATGTTTTCTCTTGATGGATAGTTGATTGTCAAATTCGATTATAAAACAATTCAAAGTTCATGTAATCGAGAATTCGTATACCGAGTTTTACGTTCATCTGAATTTAATTAAAATTGATCAACTTTGTAGTGTAATGTGTAGGGAAATAACATTTTGTTCTTTATGTGCCAATTTAATTTTTCTTCAAGGATGTGTTTTCATGACCAATTTTTTTAATTGTTATTCTCCACGGGATAGTGTATTTGGGCCGAGTTTCTTGTTCTTTTCTCATCTCGATAAAATTGGTTACTCGATGGTTCTCTTGATAGAAACAGGGAATTTAAAGAACTTGTCTTCCTCGTTTATACCTATTAAATTGATCCAAATCTCATAAAGTGTGCCATAAACACAATGGAATATCTTATGGTTGAGATTCATTTTGTTCCGTGTCCATATTGAAGATTTCATTTTTGGGGTGCCATGTCCTTGGAGATATAATAAATTGCATGATCCTAGTCTAAAATTAAAATAATTTGGAGGTAAAATGGTCCATTTTTGGTACCCATAGGTCGGAACTCTGGAATTAGATATTTACATTGCTGAAACTTTCTTGTATGGTCTTCTCATTGTCAAACTAGTCTAGTCAAGTGCCAATTTCTTTCACACCAAATTTTGAAAGTTAGTTGATATTTGGGTTGAGTTTCATGTTCCTTCCTCTACTTGATAGAATTTTCTATTTGACGTTGTTCTTGATGAAACAAGGGAATTTTAAGAATTATTGTCTTCATTCTTTACAGGCAATCCATTGATCCCAACTTGAATGTGAGTTATCGCTCGATATATATAATGTTGTGGTTGAGTGTTTTTTGTTCCCGATCCATGAAGAAATGGTCAATTTTGTTATTTTATTATTAAAACGCGAGTATATGTTTGGCAAAGGATATAATCGCACTCTTCTTTGGAAAGTGTTTTATTTACGTGGAATAAATGTCGTTGAAACCTTCTGCTAAATGGGATACTTTTTAGGGTGCCTTTGTGAAACTAGGGTGTGATAGATTGGACTTAATTTAATTTTTAGTGACCTTTTAGGTGACCTATATGCCATGTCATTGGAGATATAATAAATTGCATGATCCTAGTCTAAAATTAAAATAATTTGGAGGTAAAATGGTCCATTTTTGGTACCCATAGGTCGGAACTCTGGAATTAGATATTTACATTGCGGAAACTTTCTTGTATGGTCTTCTCATTGTCAAACTAGTCTAGTAAAGTGCCAATTTCTTTCACACCAAATTTTGAAAGTTAGTTGATATTTGGGTTGAGTTTCATGTTCCTTCCTCTACTTGATAGAATTTTCTATTTGACGTTGTTCTTGATGAAACAAGGGAATTTTAAGAATTATTGTCTTCATTCTTTACAGGCAATCCATTGATCCCAACTTGAATGTGAGTTATCGCTCGATATATATAATGTTGTGGTTGAGTGTTTTTTGTTCCCGATCCATGAAGAAATGGTCAATTTTGTTATTTTATTATTAAAACGCGAGTATATGTTTGGCAAAGGATATAATCGCACTCTTCTTTGGAAAGTGTTTTATTTACGTGGAATAAATGTCGTTGAAACCTTGTGCTAAATGGGGATACTTTTTAGGGTGCCTTTGGGAAACTATGGTGTGATAGATTGTACTTAATTTCATTTTTAGTGACCTTTTAGGTGACCTATAATGTTCTTCACACAATTTGCTAAAATTGAATAATATTAGGGTGCCCTATGTGAAATAAGAATATAATAATATTCTTGGTCCTGTGTTTTTTTAGATAATCTTTTGCCTTTCAAATTTATGTTGTGCTTTAATCACGTTATATGGAATGTTTGTTTGGCTTGTTACACTGCACTTTCGCCTACCACATCTAAACCTATCTTGTCACAACATATAGATTGCATGAACCAGTTTCAAATTCTTCTGATTCAGAGTTAACATGGTACATTTCGGGGCCATGGGATGGACACGAGCATTATGGATTTCTTTTTTGATGTTTTCTCTTGATGGATAGTTGATTGTCAAATTCGATTATAAAACAATTCAAAGTTCATGTAATCGAGAATTCGTATACCGAGGTTTACGTTCATCTGAATTTAATTAAAATTGATCAACTTTGTAGTGTAATGTGTAGGGAAATAACATTTTGTTCTTTATGTGCCAATTTAATTTTTCTTAAAGGATGTGTTTTCATGACCAATTTTTTTAATTGTTATTCTCCACGGGATAGTGTATTTGGGCCGAGTTTCTTGTTCTTTTCTCATCTCGATAAAATTGGTTACTCGATGGTTCTCTTGATAGAAAAAGGGAATTTAAAGAACTTGTCTTCCTCGTTTATACCTATTAAATTGATCCAAATCTCATAAAGTGTGCCATAAACACAATGGAATATCTTATGGTTGAGATTCATTTTGTTCCGTGTCCATATTGAAGATTTCATTTTTGGGGTGCCATGTCCTTGGAGATATAATAAATTGCATGATCCTAGTCTAAAATTAAAATAATTTGGAGGTAAAATGGTCCATTTTTGGTACCCATAGGTCGGAACTCTGGAATCAGATATTTACATTGTTGAAACTTTCTTGTATGGTCTTCTCATTGTCAAACTAGTCTAGTCAAGTGCTAATTTCTTTCACACCAAATTTTGAAAGTTAGTTGATATTTGGATTGAGTTTCATGTTCCTTCCTCTACTTGATAGAATTTTCTATTTGACGTTGTTCTTGATGAAACAAGGGAATTTTAAGAATTATTGTCTTCATTCTTTACAGGCAATCCATTGATCCCAACTTGAATGTGAGTTATCGCTCGATATATATAATGTTGTGGTTGAGTGTTTTTTGTTCCCGATCCATGAAGAAATGGTCAATTTTGTTATTTTATTATTAAAACGCGAGTATATGTTTGGCAAAGGATATAATCGCACTCTTCTTTGGAAAGTGTTTTATTTACGTGGAATAAATGTCGTTGAAACCTTGTGCTAAATGGGAATACTTTTTAGGGTGCCTTTGTGAAACTATGGTGTGATAGATTGTACTTAATTTCATTTTTAGTGACCTTTTAGGTGACCTATAATGTTCTTCACACAATTTGCTAAAATTGAATAATATTAGGGTGCCCTAAGTGAAATAAGAATATAATAATATTCTTGGTCCTGTGTTTTTCCAGATAATCTTTTGCCTTTCAAATTTATGTTGTGCTTTAATCACGTTATATGGAATGTTTGTTTGGTTTGTTACACTGCTCTTTCGCCTACCATATCTAAAACTATCTTGTCACAACATATAGATTGCATGATCCGAGTTTCAAATTCTTCTGATTCAGAGTTAACATGGTACATTTCGGAGCCATGGGATGGACACGAGCATTATGGATTTCTTTTTTGATGTTTTCTCTTGATGGATCGTTGATTGTCAAATTCGATTATAAAACAATTCAAAGTTCATGTAATCGAGAATTCGTATACCGAGTTTTACGTTCATCTGAATTTAATTAAAATTGATCAACTTTGTAGTGTAATGTGTAGGGAAATAACATTTTGTTCTTTATGTGCCAATTTAATTTTTCTTAAAGGATGTGTTTTCATGACCAATTTTTTTAATTGTTATTCTCCACGGGATAGTGTATTTGGGCCGAGTTTCTTGTTCTTTTCTCATCTCGATAAAATTGGTTACTCGATGGTTCTCTTGATAGAAAAAGGGAATTTAAAGAACTTGTCTTCCTCGTTTATACCTATTAAATTGATCTAAATCTCATAAAGTGTGCCATAAACACAATGGAATATCTTATGGTTGAGATTCATTTTGTTCCGTGTCCATATTGAAGATTTCATTTTTGGGGTGCCATGTCCTTGGAGATATAATAAATTGCATGATCCTAGTCTAAAATTAAAATAATTTTGAGGTAAAATGGTCCATTTTTGGTACCCATAGGTCGGAACTCTGGAATTAGATATTTACATTGCTGAAACTTTCTTGTATGGTCTTCTCATTGTCAAACTAGTCTAGTAAAGTGCCAATTTCTTTCACACCAAATTTTGAAAGTTAGTTGATATTTGGGTTGAGTTTCATGTTCCTTCCTCTACTTGATAGAATTTTCTATTTGACGTTGTTCTTGACGAAACAAGGGAATTTTAAGAATTATTGTCTTCATTCTTTACAGGCAATCCATTGATCCCAACTTGAATGTGAGTTATCGCTCGATATATATAATGTTGTGGTTGAGTGTTTTTTGTTCCCGATCCATGAAGAAATGGTCAATTTTGTTATTTTATTATTAAAACGCGAGTATATGTTTGGCAAAGGATATAATCGCACTCTTCTTTGGAAAGTGTTTTATTTACGTGGAATAAATGTCGTTGAAACCTTGTGCTAAATGGGGATACTTTTTAGGGTGCCTTTGTGCAACTATGGTGTGATAGATTGTACTTAATTTCATTTTTAGTGACCTTTTAGGTGACCTATAATGTTCTTCACACAATTTGCTAAAATTGAATAATATTAGGGTGCCCTATGTGAAATAAGAATATAATAATATTCTTGGTCCTGTGTTTTTTCAGATAATCTTTTTGCCTTTCAAATTTATGTTGTGCTTTAATCACGTTATATGGAATGTTTGTTTGGTTTGTTACACTGCTCTTTCGCCTACCATATCTAAACCTATCTTGTCACAACACATAGATTGCATGATCCAGTTTCAAATTATTCTGATTCAGAGTTAACATGGTACATTTCGGGGCCATGGGATGGACACGAGCATTATGGATTTCTTTTTTGATGTTTTCTCTTGATGGATAGTTGATTGTCAAATTCGATTATAAAACAATTCAAAGTTCATGTAATCGAGAATTCGTATACCGAGTTTTACGTTCATCTGAATTTAATTAAAATTGATCAACTTTGTAGTGTAATGTGTAGGGAAATAACATTTTGTTCTTTATGTGCCAATTTAATTTTTCTTAAAGGATGTGTTTTCATGACCAATTTTTTTAATTGTTATTCTCCACGGTGATAGTGTATTTGGGCCGAGTTTCATGTTCTTTTCTCATCTAAATAAAATTGGTTACTCGATGGTTCTCTTGATAGAAAAAGGGAATTTAAAGAACTTGTCTTCCTCGTTTATACCTATTAAATTGATCCAAATCTCATAAAGTGTGCCATAAACACAATGGAATATCTTATGGTTGAGATTCATTTTGTTCCGTGTCCATATTGAAGATTTCATTTTTGGGGTGCCATGTCCTTGGAGATATAATAAATTGCATGATCCTAGTCTAAAATTAAAATAATTTGGAGGTAAAATGGTCCATTTTTGGTACCCATAGGTCGGAACTCTGGAATTAGATATTTACATTGCTGAAACTTTCTTGTATGGTCTTCTCATTGTCAAACTAGTCTAGTCAAGTGCCAATTTCTTTCACACCAAATTTTGAAAGTTAGTTGATATTTGGGTTGAGTTTCATGTTCCTTCCTCTACTTGATAGAATTTTCTATTTGACGTTGTTCTTGATGAAACAAGGGAATTTTAAGAATTATTGTCTTCATTCTTTACAGGCAATCCATTGATCCCAACTTGAATGTGAGTTATCGCTCGATATATATAATGTTGTGGTTGAGTGTTTTTTGTTCCCGATCCATGAAGAAATGGTCAATTTTGTTATTTTATTATTAAAACGCGAGTATATGTTTGGCAAAGGATATAATCGCACTCTTCTTTGGAAAGTGTTTTATTTACGTGGAATAAATGTCGTTGAAACCTTGTGCTAAATGGGAATACTTTTTAGGGTGCCTTTGTGAAACTATGGTGTGATAGATTGTACTTAATTTCATTTTTAGTGACCTTTTAGGTGACCTATAATGTTCTTCACACAATTTGCTAAAATTGAATAATATTAGGGTGCCCTATGTGAAATAAGAATATAATAATATTCTTGGTCCTGTGTTTTTTCAGATAATCTTTTGCCTTTCAAATTTATGTTGTGCTTTAATCACGTTATATGGAATGTTTGTTTGGTCTGTTACACTGCTATTTCGCCTACCATATCTAAACCTATCTTGTCACAACATATAGATTGCATGATCCAGTTTCAAATTCTTCTGATTCAGAGTTAACATGGTACATTTCGGGCCATGGGATGGACACGAGCATTATGGATTTCTTTTTTGATGTTTTCTCTTGATGGATAGTTGATTGTCAAATTCGATTATAAAACAATTCAAAGTTCATGTAATCGAGAATTCGTATACCGAGTTTTACGTTCATCTGAATTTAATTAAAATTGATCAACTTTGTAGTGTAATGTGTAGGGAAATAACATTTTGTTCTTTATGTGCCAATTTAATTTTTCTTCAAGGATGTGTTTTCATGACCAATTTTTTTAATTGTTATTCTCCACGGGATAGTGTATTTGGGCCGAGTTTCTTGTTCTTTTCTCATCTCGATAAAATTGGTTACTCGATGGTTCTCTTGATAGAAACAGGGAATTTAAAGAACTTGTCTTCCTCGTTTATACCTATTAAATTGATCCAAATCTCATAAAGTGTGCCATAAACACAATGGAATATCTTATGGTTGAGATTCATTTTGTTCCGTGTCCATATTGAAGATTTCATTTTTGGGGTGCCATGTCCTTGGAGATATAATAAATTGCATGATCCTAGTCTAAAATTAAAATAATTTGGAGGTAAAATGGTCCATTTTTGGTACCCATAGGTCGGAACTCTGGAATTAGATATTTACATTGCTGAAACTTTCTTGTATGGTCTTCTCATTGTCAAACTAGTCTAGTCAAGTGCCAATTTCTTTCACACCAAATTTTGAAAGTTAGTTGATATTTGGGTTGAGTTTCATGTTCCTTCCTCTACTTGATAGAATTTTCTATTTGACGTTGTTCTTGATGAAACAAGGGAATTTTAAGAATTATTGTCTTCATTCTTTACAGGCAATCCATTGATCCCAACTTGAATGTGAGTTATCGCTCGATATATATAATGTTGTGGTTGAGTGTTTTTTGTTCCCGATCCATGAAGAAATGGTCAATTTTGTTATTTTATTATTAAAACGCGAGTATATGTTTGGCAAAGGATATAATCGCACTCTTCTTTGGAAAGTGTTTTATTTACGTGGAATAAATGTCGTTGAAACCATCTGCTAAATGGGATACTTTTTAGGGTGCCTTTGTGAAACTAGGGTGTGATAGATTGGACTTAATTTCAGTTTTAGTGACCTTTTAGGTGACCTATATGCCATGTCCTTGGAGATATAATAAATTGCATGATCCTAGTCTAAAATTAAAATAATTTGGAGGTAAAATGGTCAATTTTTGGTACCCATAGGTCGGAACTCTGGAATTAGATATTTACATTGCTGAAACTTTCTTGTATGGTCTTCTCATTGTCAAACTAGTCTAGTAAAGTGCCAATTTCTTTCACACCAAATTTTGAAAGTTAGTTGATATTTGGGTTGAGTTTCATGTTCCTTCCTCTACTTGATAGAATTTTCTATTTGACGTTGTTCTTGACGAAACAAGGGAATTTTAAGAATTATTGTCTTCATTCTTTACAGGCAATCCATTGATCCCAACTTGAATGTGAGTTATCGCTCGATATATATAATGTTGTGGTTGAGTGTTTTTTGTTCCCGATCCATGAAGAAATGGTCAATTTTGTTATTTTATTATTAAAACGCGAGTATATGTTTGGCAAAGGATATAATCGCACTCTTCTTTGGAAAGTGTTTTATTTACGTGGAATAAATGTCGTTGAAACCTTGTGCTAAATGGGGATACTTTTTAGGGTGCCTTTGTGCAACTATGGTGTGATAGATTGTACTTAATTTCATTTTTAGTGACCTTTTAGGTGACCTATAATGTTCTTCACACAATTTGCTAAAATTGAATAATATTAGGGTGCCCTATGTGAAATAAGAATATAATAATATTCTTGGTCCTGTGTTTTTTCAGATAATCTTTTTGCCTTTCAAATTTATGTTGTGCTTTAATCACGTTATATGGAATGTTTGTTTGGTTTGTTACACTGCTCTTTCGCCTACCATATCTAAACCTATCTTGTCACAACACATAGATTGCATGATCCAGTTTCAAATTATTCTGATTCAGAGTTAACATGGTACATTTCGGGGCCATGGGATGGACACGAGCATTATGGATTTCTTTTTTGATGTTTTCTCTTGATGGATAGTTGATTGTCAAATTCGATTATAAAACAATTCAAAGTTCATGTAATCGAGAATTCGTATACCGAGTTTTACGTTCATCTGAATTTAATTAAAATTGATCAACTTTGTAGTGTAATGTGTAGGGAAATAACATTTTGTTCTTTATGTGCCAATTTAATTTTTCTTAAAGGATGTGTTTTCATGACCAATTTTTTTAATTGTTATTCTCCACGGTGATAGTGTATTTGGGCCGAGTTTCATGTTCTTTTCTCATCTAAATAAAATTGGTTACTCGATGGTTCTCTTGATAGAAAAAGGGAATTTAAAGAACTTGTCTTCCTCGTTTATACCTATTAAATTGATCCAAATCTCATAAAGTGTGCCATAAACACAATGGAATATCTTATGGTTGAGATTCATTTTGTTCCGTGTCCATATTGAAGATTTCATTTTTGGGGTGCCATGTCCTTGGAGATATAATAAATTGCATGATCCTAGTCTAAAATTAAAATAATTTGGAGGTAAAATGGTCCATTTTTGGTACCCATAGGTCGGAACTCTGGAATTAGATATTTACATTGCTGAAACTTTCTTGTATGGTCTTCTCATTGTCAAACTAGTCTAGTCAAGTGCCAATTTCTTTCACACCAAATTTTGAAAGTTAGTTGATATTTGGGTTGAGTTTCATGTTCCTTCCTCTACTTGATAGAATTTTCTATTTGACGTTGTTCTTGATGAAACAAGGGAATTTTAAGAATTATTGTCTTCATTCTTTACAGGCAATCCATTGATCCCAACTTGAATGTGAGTTATCGCTCGATATATATAATGTTGTGGTTGAGTGTTTTTTGTTCCCGATCCATGAAGAAATGGTCAATTTTGTTATTTTATTATTAAAACGCGAGTATATGTTTGGCAAAGGATATAATCGCACTCTTCTTTGGAAAGTGTTTTATTTACGTGGAATAAATGTCGTTGAAACCTTGTGCTAAATGGGAATACTTTTTAGGGTGCCTTTGTGAAACTATGGTGTGATAGATTGTACTTAATTTCATTTTTAGTGACCTTTTAGGTGACCTATAATGTTCTTCACACAATTTGCTAAAATTGAATAATATTAGGGTGCCCTATGTGAAATAAGAATATAATAATATTCTTGGTCCTGTGTTTTTTCAGATAATCTTTTGCCTTTCAAATTTATGTTGTGCTTTAATCACGTTATATGGAATGTTTGTTTGGTCTGTTACACTGCTATTTCGCCTACCATATCTAAACCTATCTTGTCACAACATATAGATTGCATGATCCAGTTTCAAATTCTTCTGATTCAGAGTTAACATGGTACATTTCGGGCCATGGGATGGACACGAGCATTATGGATTTCTTTTTTGATGTTTTCTCTTGATGGATAGTTGATTGTCAAATTCGATTATAAAACAATTCAAAGTTCATGTAATCGAGAATTCGTATACCGAGTTTTACGTTCATCTGAATTTAATTAAAATTGATCAACTTTGTAGTGTAATGTGTAGGGAAATAACATTTTGTTCTTTATGTGCCAATTTAATTTTTCTTCAAGGATGTGTTTTCATGACCAATTTTTTTAATTGTTATTCTCCACGGGATAGTGTATTTGGGCCGAGTTTCTTGTTCTTTTCTCATCTCGATAAAATTGGTTACTCGATGGTTCTCTTGATAGAAACAGGGAATTTAAAGAACTTGTCTTCCTCGTTTATACCTATTAAATTGATCCAAATCTCATAAAGTGTGCCATAAACACAATGGAATATCTTATGGTTGAGATTCATTTTGTTCCGTGTCCATATTGAAGATTTCATTTTTGGGGTGCCATGTCCTTGGAGATATAATAAATTGCATGATCCTAGTCTAAAATTAAAATAATTTGGAGGTAAAATGGTCCATTTTTGGTACCCATAGGTCGGAACTCTGGAATTAGATATTTACATTGCTGAAACTTTCTTGTATGGTCTTCTCATTGTCAAACTAGTCTAGTCAAGTGCCAATTTCTTTCACACCAAATTTTGAAAGTTAGTTGATATTTGGGTTGAGTTTCATGTTCCTTCCTCTACTTGATAGAATTTTCTATTTGACGTTGTTCTTGATGAAACAAGGGAATTTTAAGAATTATTGTCTTCATTCTTTACAGGCAATCCATTGATCCCAACTTGAATGTGAGTTATCGCTCGATATATATAATGTTGTGGTTGAGTGTTTTTTGTTCCCGATCCATGAAGAAATGGTCAATTTTGTTATTTTATTATTAAAACGCGAGTATATGTTTGGCAAAGGATATAATCGCACTCTTCTTTGGAAAGTGTTTTATTTACGTGGAATAAATGTCGTTGAAACCATCTGCTAAATGGGATACTTTTTAGGGTGCCTTTGTGAAACTAGGGTGTGATAGATTGGACTTAATTTCAGTTTTAGTGACCTTTTAGGTGACCTATATGCCATGTCCTTGGAGATATAATAAATTGCATGATCCTAGTCTAAAATTAAAATAATTTGGAGGTAAAATGGTCAATTTTTGGTACCCATAGGTCGGAACTCTGGAATTAGATATTTACATTGCTGAAACTTTCTTGTATGGTCTTCTCATTGTCAAACTAGTCTAGTAAAGTGCCAATTTCTTTCACACCAAATTTTGAAAGTTAGTTGATATTTGGGTTGAGTTTCATGTTCCTTCCTCTACTTGATAGAATTTTCTATTTGACGTTGTTCTTGACGAAACAAGGGAATTTTAAGAATTATTGTCTTCATTCTTTACAGGCAATCCATTGATCCCAACTTGAATGTGAGTTATCGCTCGATATATATAATGTTGTGGTTGAGTGTTTTTTGTTCCCGATCCATGAAGAAATGGTCAATTTTGTTATTTTATTATTAAAACGCGAGTATATGTTTGGCAAAGGATATAATCGCACTCTTCTTTGGAAAGTGTTTTATTTACGTGGAATAAATGTCGTTGAAACCTTGTGCTAAATGGGGATACTTTTTAGGGTGCCTTTGTGCAACTATGGTGTGATAGATTGTACTTAATTTCATTTTTAGTGACCTTTTAGGTGACCTATAATGTTCTTCACACAATTTGCTAAAATTGAATAATATTAGGGTGCCCTATGTGAAATAAGAATATAATAATATTCTTGGTCCTGTGTTTTTTCAGATAATCTTTTTGCCTTTCAAATTTATGTTGTGCTTTAATCACGTTATATGGAATGTTTGTTTGGTTTGTTACACTGCTCTTTCGCCTACCATATCTAAACCTATCTTGTCACAACACATAGATTGCATGATCCAGTTTCAAATTATTCTGATTCAGAGTTAACATGGTACATTTCGGGGCCATGGGATGGACACGAGCATTATGGATTTCTTTTTTGATGTTTTCTCTTGATGGATAGTTGATTGTCAAATTCGATTATAAAACAATTCAAAGTTCATGTAATCGAGAATTCGTATACCGAGTTTTACGTTCATCTGAATTTAATTAAAATTGATCAACTTTGTAGTGTAATGTGTAGGGAAATAACATTTTGTTCTTTATGTGCCAATTTAATTTTTCTTAAAGGATGTGTTTTCATGACCAATTTTTTTAATTGTTATTCTCCACGGTGATAGTGTATTTGGGCCGAGTTTCATGTTCTTTTCTCATCTAAATAAAATTGGTTACTCGATGGTTCTCTTGATAGAAAAAGGGAATTTAAAGAACTTGTCTTCCTCGTTTATACCTATTAAATTGATCCAAATCTCATAAAGTGTGCCATAAACACAATGGAATATCTTATGGTTGAGATTCATTTTGTTCCGTGTCCATATTGAAGATTTCATTTTTGGGGTGCCATGTCCTTGGAGATATAATAAATTGCATGATCCTAGTCTAAAATTAAAATAATTTGGAGGTAAAATGGTCCATTTTTGGTACCCATAGGTCGGAACTCTGGAATTAGATATTTACATTGCTGAAACTTTCTTGTATGGTCTTCTCATTGTCAAACTAGTCTAGTCAAGTGCCAATTTCTTTCACACCAAATTTTGAAAGTTAGTTGATATTTGGGTTGAGTTTCATGTTCCTTCCTCTACTTGATAGAATTTTCTATTTGACGTTGTTCTTGATGAAACAAGGGAATTTTAAGAATTATTGTCTTCATTCTTTACAGGCAATCCATTGATCCCAACTTGAATGTGAGTTATCGCTCGATATATATAATGTTGTGGTTGAGTGTTTTTTGTTCCCGATCCATGAAGAAATGGTCAATTTTGTTATTTTATTATTAAAACGCGAGTATATGTTTGGCAAAGGATATAATCGCACTCTTCTTTGGAAAGTGTTTTATTTACGTGGAATAAATGTCGTTGAAACCTTGTGCTAAATGGGAATACTTTTTAGGGTGCCTTTGTGAAACTATGGTGTGATAGATTGTACTTAATTTCATTTTTAGTGACCTTTTAGGTGACCTATAATGTTCTTCACACAATTTGCTAAAATTGAATAATATTAGGGTGCCCTATGTGAAATAAGAATATAATAATATTCTTGGTCCTGTGTTTTTTCAGATAATCTTTTGCCTTTCAAATTTATGTTGTGCTTTAATCACGTTATATGGAATGTTTGTTTGGTCTGTTACACTGCTATTTCGCCTACCATATCTAAACCTATCTTGTCACAACATATAGATTGCATGATCCAGTTTCAAATTCTTCTGATTCAGAGTTAACATGGTACATTTCGGGCCATGGGATGGACACGAGCATTATGGATTTCTTTTTTGATGTTTTCTCTTGATGGATAGTTGATTGTCAAATTCGATTATAAAACAATTCAAAGTTCATGTAATCGAGAATTCGTATACCGAGTTTTACGTTCATCTGAATTTAATTAAAATTGATCAACTTTGTAGTGTAATGTGTAGGGAAATAACATTTTGTTCTTTATGTGCCAATTTAATTTTTCTTCAAGGATGTGTTTTCATGACCAATTTTTTTAATTGTTATTCTCCACGGGATAGTGTATTTGGGCCGAGTTTCTTGTTCTTTTCTCATCTCGATAAAATTGGTTACTCGATGGTTCTCTTGATAGAAACAGGGAATTTAAAGAACTTGTCTTCCTCGTTTATACCTATTAAATTGATCCAAATCTCATAAAGTGTGCCATAAACACAATGGAATATCTTATGGTTGAGATTCATTTTGTTCCGTGTCCATATTGAAGATTTCATTTTTGGGGTGCCATGTCCTTGGAGATATAATAAATTGCATGATCCTAGTCTAAAATTAAAATAATTTGGAGGTAAAATGGTCCATTTTTGGTACCCATAGGTCGGAACTCTGGAATTAGATATTTACATTGCTGAAACTTTCTTGTATGGTCTTCTCATTGTCAAACTAGTCTAGTCAAGTGCCAATTTCTTTCACACCAAATTTTGAAAGTTAGTTGATATTTGGGTTGAGTTTCATGTTCCTTCCTCTACTTGATAGAATTTTCTATTTGACGTTGTTCTTGATGAAACAAGGGAATTTTAAGAATTATTGTCTTCATTCTTTACAGGCAATCCATTGATCCCAACTTGAATGTGAGTTATCGCTCGATATATATAATGTTGTGGTTGAGTGTTTTTTGTTCCCGATCCATGAAGAAATGGTCAATTTTGTTATTTTATTATTAAAACGCGAGTATATGTTTGGCAAAGGATATAATCGCACTCTTCTTTGGAAAATGTTTTATTTACGTGGAATAAATGTCGTTGAAACCTTCTGCTAAATGGGATACTTTTTAGGGTGCCTTTGTGAAACTAGGGTGTGATAGATTGGACTTAATTTCATTTTTAGTGACCTTTTAGGTGACCTATATGCCATGTCATTGGAGATATAATAAATTGCATGATCCTAGTCTAAAATTAAAATAATTTGGAGGTAAAATGGTCCATTTTTGGTACCCATAGGTCGGAACTCTGGAATTAGATATTTACATTGCTGAAACTTTCTTGTATGGTCTTCTCATTGTCAAACTAGTCTAGTAAAGTGCCAATTTCTTTCACACCAAATTTTGAAAGTTAGTTGATATTTGGGTTGAGTTTCATGTTCCTTCCTCTACTTGATAGAATTTTCTATTTGACGTTGTTCTTGATGAAACAAGGGAATTTTAAGAATTATTGTCTTCATTCTTTACAGGCAATCCATTGATCCCAACTTGAATGTGAGTTATCGCTCGATATATATAATGTTGTGGTTGAGTGTTTTTTGTTCCCGATCCATGAAGAAATGGTCAATTTTGTTATTTTATTATTAAAACGCGAGTATATGTTTGGCAAAGCATATAATCGCACTCTTCTTTGGAAAGTGTTTTATTTACGTGGAATAAATGTCGTTGAAACCTTGTGCTAAATGGGGATACTTTTTAGGGTGCCTTTGTGAAACTATGGTGTGATAGATTGTACTTAATTTCATTTTTAGTGACCTTTTAGGTGACCTATAATGTTCTTCACACAATTTGCTAAAATTGAATAATATTAGGGTGCCCTATGTGAAATAAGAATATAATAATATTCTTGGTCCTGTGTTTTTTCAGATAATCTTTTGCCTTTCAAATTTATGTTGTGCTTTAATCACGTTATACGGAATGTTTGTTTGGTTTGTTACACTGCTCTTTCGCCTACCATACTAAAACTATCTTGTCACAACATATAGATTGCATGATCCGAGTTTAAAATTCTTCTGATTCAGAGTTAACATGGTACATTTCGGGGCCATGGGATGGACACGAGCATTATGGATTTCTTTTTTGATGTTTTCTCTTGATGGATAGTTGATTGTCAAATTCGATTATAAAACAATTCAAAGTTCATGTAATCGAGAATTCGTATACCGAGTTTTACGTTCATCTGAATTTAATTAAAATTGATCAACTTTGTAGTGTAATGTGTAGGGAAATAACATTTTGTTCTTTATGTGCCAATTTAATTTTTCTTAAAGGATGTGTTTTCATGTCCAATTTTTTTAATTGTTATTCTCCACGGGATAGTGTATTTGGGCCGAGTTTCTTGTTCTTTTCTCATCTCGATAAAATTGGTTACTCGATGGTTCTCTTGATAGAAAAAGGGAATTTAAAGAACTTGTCTTCCTCGTTTATACCTATTAAATTGATCCAAATCTCATAAAGTGTGCCATAAACACAATGGAATATCTTATGGTTGAGATTCATTTTGTTCCGTGTCCATATTGAAGATTTCATTTTTGGGGTGCCATGTCTTTGGAGATATAATAAATTGCATGATCCTAGTCTAAAATTAAAATAATTTGGAGGTAAAATGGTCCATTTTTGGTACCCATAGGTCGGAACTCTGGAATTAGATATTTACATTGCTGAAACTTTCTTGTATGGTCTTCTCATTGTCAAACTAGTCTAGTCAAGTGCCAATTTCTTTCACACCAAATTTTGAAAGTTAGTTGATATTTGGGTTGAGTTTCATGTTCCTTCCTCAACTTGATAGAATTTTCTATTTGACGTTGTTCTTGATGAAACAAGGGAATTTTAAGAATTATTGTCTTCATTCTTTACAGGCAATCCATTGATCCCAACTTGAATGTGAGTTATCGCTCGATATATATAATGTTGTGGTTGAGTGTTTTTTGTTCCCGATCCATGAAGAAATGGTCAATTTTGTTATTTTATTATTAAAACGCGAGTATATGTTTGGCAAAGGATATAATCGCACTCTTCTTTGGAAAGTGTTTTATTTACGTGGAATAAATGTCGTTGAAACCTTCTGCTAAATGGGATACTTTTTAGGGTGCCTTTGTGAAACTAGGGTGTGATAGATTGGACTTAATTTCATTTTTAGTGACCTTTTAGGTGACCTATATGCCTTGTCCTTGGAGATATAATAAATTGCATGATCCTAGTCTAAAATTAAAATAATTTGGAGGTAAAATGGTCCATTTTTGGTACCCATAGGTCGGAACTCTGGATTTAGATATTTACATTGCTGAAACTTTCTTGTATGGTCTTCTCATTGTCAAACTAGTCTAGTAAAGTGCCAATTTCTTTCACACCAAATTTTGAAAGTTAGTTGATATTTGGGTTGAGTTTCATGTTCCTTCCTCTACTTGATAGAATTTTCTATTTGACGTTGTTCTTGATGAAACAAGGGAATTTTAAGAATTATTGTCTTCATTCTTTACAGGCAATCCATTGATCCCAACTTGAATGTGAGTTATCGCTCGATATATATAATGTTGTGGTTGAGTGTTTTTTGTTCCCGATCCATGAAGAAATGGTCAATTTTGTTATTTTATTATTAAAACGCGAGTATATGTTTGGCAAAGGATATAATCGCACTCTTCTTTGGAAAGTGTTTTATTTACGTGGAATAAATGTCGTTGAAACCTTGTGCTAAATGGGGATACTTTTTAGGGTGCCTTTGTGAAACTATGGTGTGATAGATTGTACTTAATTTCATTTTTAGTGACCTTTTAGGTGACCTATAATGTTCTTCACACAATTTGCTAAAATTGAATAATATTAGGGTGCCCTATGTGAAATAAGAATATAATAATATTCTTGGTCCTGTGTTTTTTCAGATAATCTTTTGCCTTTCAAATTTATGTTGTGCTTTAATCACGTTATATGGAATGTTTGTTTGGTTTGTTACACTGCTCTTTCGCCTACCATATCTAAAACTATCTTGTCACAACATATAGATTGCATGATCCGAGTTTCAAATTCTTCTGATTCAGAGTTAACATGGTACATTTCGGGGCCATGGGATGGACACGAGCATTATGGATTTCTTTTTTGATGTTTTCTCTTGATGGATAGTTGATTGTCAAATTCGATTATAAAACAATTCAAAGTTCATGTAATCGAGAATTCGTATACCGAGTTTTACGTTCATCTGAATTTAATTAAAATTGATCAACTTTGTAGTGTAATGTGTAGGGAAATAACATTTTGTTCTTTATGTGCCAATTTAATTTTTCTTAAAGGATGTGTTTTCATGACCAATTTTTTTAATTGTTATTCTCCACGGGATAGTGTATTTGGGCCGAGTTTCATGTTCTTTTCTCATCTAAATAAAATTGGTTACTCGATGGTTCTCTTGATAGAAAAAGGGAATTTAAAGAACTTGTCTTCCTCGTTTATACCTATTAAATTGATTCAAATCTCATAAAGTGTGCCATAAACACAATGGAATATCTTATGGTTGAGATTCAATTTGTTGCGTGTCCATATTGAAGATTTCATTTTTGGGGTGCCATGTCCTTGGAGATATAATAAATTGCATGATTCTAGTTCAAAATTAAAATAATTTTGAGGTAAAATGGTCCATTTTTGGTACCCATAGGTCGGAACTCTGGAATTAGATATTTACATTGCTGAAACTTTCTTGTATGGTCTTCTCATTGTCAAACTAGTCTAGTCAAGTGCCAATTTATTTCACACCAAATTTTGAAAGTTAGTTGATATTTGGGTTGAGTTTCATGTTCCTTCCTCTACTTGATAGAATTTTCTATTTGACGTTGTTCTTGATGAAACAAGGGAATTTTAAGAATTATTGTCTTCATTCTTTACAGGCAATCCATTGATCCCAACTTGAATGTGAGTTATCGCTCGATATATATAATGTTGTGGTTGAGTGTTTTTTGTTCCCGATCCATGAAGAAATGGTCAATTTTGTTATTTTATTATTAAAACGCGAGTATATGTTTGGCAAAGGATATAATCGCACTCTTCTTTGGAAAGTGTTTTATTTACGTGGAATAAATGTCGTTGAAACCTTGTGCTAAATGGGGATACTTTTTAGGGTGCCTTTGTGAAACTATGGTGTGATAGATTGTACTTAATTTCATTTTTAGTGACCTTTTAGGTGACCTATAATGTTCTTCACACAATTTGCTAAAATTGAATAATATTAGGGTGCCCTATGTGAAATAAGAATATAATAATATTCTTGGTCCTGTGTTTTTTCAGATAATCTTTTGCCTTTCAAATTTATGTTGTGCTTTAATCACGTTATATGGAATGTTTGTTTGGTCTGTTACACTGCTCTTTCGCCTACCATATCTAAACCTATCTTGTCACAACATATAGATTGCATGATCCAGTTTCAAATTCTTCTGATTCAGAGTTAACATGGTACATTTCGGGCCATGGGATGGACACGAGCATTATGGATTTCTTTTTTGATGTTTTCTCTTGATGGATAGTTGATTGTCAAATTCGATTATAAAACAATTCAAAGTTCATGTAATCGAGAATTCGTATACCGAGTTTTACGTTCATCTGAATTTAATTAAAATTGATCAACTTTGTAGTGTAATTTGTAGGGAAATAACATTTTGTTCTTTATGTGCCAATTTAATTTTTCTTCAAGGATGTGTTTTCATGACCAATTTTTTTAATTGTTATTCTCCACGGGATAGTGTATTTGGGCCGAGTTTCTTGTTCTTTTCTCATCTCGATAAAATTGGTTACTCGATGGTTCTCTTGATAGAAACAGGGAATTTAAAGAACTTGTCTTCCTCGTTTATACCTATTAAATTGATCCAAATCTCATAAAGTGTGCCATAAACACAATGGAATATCTTATGGTTGAGATTCATTTTGTTCCGTGTCCATATTGAAGATTTCATTTTTGGGGTGCCATGTCCTTGGAGATATAATAAATTGCATGATCCTAGTCTAAAATTAAAATAATTTGGAGGTAAAATGGTCCATTTTTGGTACCCATAGGTCGGAACTCTGGAATTAGATATTTACATTGCTGAAACTTTCTTGTATGGTCTTCTCATTGTCAAACTAGTCTAGTCAAGTGCCAATTTCTTTCACACCAAATTTTGAAAGTTAGTTGATATTTGGGTTGAGTTTCATGTTCCTTCCTCTACTTGATAGAATTTTCTATTTGACGTTGTTCTTGATGAAACAAGGGAATTTTAAGAATTATTGTCTTCATTCTTTACAGGCAATCCATTGATCCCAACTTGAATGTGAGTTATCGCTCGATATATATAATGTTGTGGTTGAGTGTTTTTTGTTCCCGATCCATGAAGAAATGGTCAATTTTGTTATTTTATTATTAAAACGCGAGTATATGTTTGGCAAAGGATATAATCGCACTCTTCTTTGGAAAGTGTTTTATTTACGTGGAATAAATGTCGTTGAAACCTTCTGCTAAATGGGATACTTTTTAGGGTGCCTTTGTGAAACTAGGGTGTGATAGATTGGACTTAATTTAATTTTTAGTGACCTTTTAGGTGACCTATATGCCATGTCATTGGAGATATAATAAATTGCATGATCCTAGTCTAAAATTAAAATAATTTGGAGGTAAAATGGTCCATTTTTGGTACCCATAGGTCGGAACTCTGGAATTAGATATTTACATTGCTGAAACTTTCTTGTATGGTCTTCTCATTGTCAAACTAGTCTAGTAAAGTGCCAATTTCTTTCACACCAAATTTTGAAAGTTAGTTGATATTTGGGTTGAGTTTCATGTTCCTTCCTCTACTTGATAGAATTTTCTATTTGACGTTGTTCTTGATGAAACAAGGGAATTTTAAGAATTATTGTCTTCATTCTTTACAGGCAATCCATTGATCCCAACTTGAATGTGAGTTATCGCTCGATATATATAATGTTGTGGTTGAGTGTTTTTTGTTCCCGATCCATGAAGAAATGGTCAATTTTGTTATTTTATTATTAAAACGCGAGTATATGTTTGGCAAAGGATATAATCGCACTCTTCTTTGGAAAGTGTTTTATTTACGTGGAATAAATGTCGTTGAAACCTTGTGCTAAATGGGGATACTTTTTAGGGTGCCTTTGGGAAACTATGGTGTGATAGATTGTACTTAATTTCATTTTTAGTGACCTTTTAGGTGACCTATAATGTTCTTCACACAATTTGCTAAAATTGAATAATATTAGGGTGCCCTATGTGAAATAAGAATATAATAATATTCTTGGTCCTGTGTTTTTTTAGATAATCTTTTGCCTTTCAAATTTATGTTGTGCTTTAATCACGTTATATGGAATGTTTGTTTGGCTTGTTACACTGCACTTTCGCCTACCACATCTAAACCTATCTTGTCACAACATATAGATTGCATGAACCAGTTTCAAATTCTTCTGATTCAGAGTTAACATGGTACATTTCGGGGCCATGGGATGGACACGAGCATTATGGATTTCTTTTTTGATGTTTTCTCTTGATGGATAGTTGATTGTCAAATTCGATTATAAAACAATTCAAAGTTCATGTAATCGAGAATTCGTATACCGAGGTTTACGTTCATCTGAATTTAATTAAAATTGATCAACTTTGTAGTGTAATGTGTAGGGAAATAACATTTTGTTCTTTATGTGCCAATTTAATTTTTCTTAAAGGATGTGTTTTCATGACCAATTTTTTTAATTGTTATTCTCCACGGGATAGTGTATTTGGGCCGAGTTTCTTGTTCTTTTCTCATCTCGATAAAATTGGTTACTCGATGGTTCTCTTGATAGAAAAAGGGAATTTAAAGAACTTGTCTTCCTCGTTTATACCTATTAAATTGATCCAAATCTCATAAAGTGTGCCATAAACACAATGGAATATCTTATGGTTGAGATTCATTTTGTTCCGTGTCCATATTGAAGATTTCATTTTTGGGGTGCCATGTCCTTGGAGATATAATAAATTGCATGATCCTAGTCTAAAATTAAAATAATTTGGAGGTAAAATGGTCCATTTTTGGTACCCATAGGTCGGAACTCTGGAATCAGATATTTACATTGTTGAAACTTTCTTGTATGGTCTTCTCATTGTCAAACTAGTCTAGTCAAGTGCTAATTTCTTTCACACCAAATTTTGAAAGTTAGTTGATATTTGGATTGAGTTTCATGTTCCTTCCTCTACTTGATAGAATTTTCTATTTGACGTTGTTCTTGATGAAACAAGGGAATTTTAAGAATTATTGTCTTCATTCTTTACAGGCAATCCATTGATCCCAACTTGAATGTGAGTTATCGCTCGATATATATAATGTTGTGGTTGAGTGTTTTTTGTTCCCGATCCATGAAGAAATGGTCAATTTTGTTATTTTATTATTAAAACGCGAGTATATGTTTGGCAAAGGATATAATCGCACTCTTCTTTGGAAAGTGTTTTATTTACGTGGAATAAATGTCGTTGAAACCTTGTGCTAAATGGGAATACTTTTTAGGGTGCCTTTGTGAAACTATGGTGTGATAGATTGTACTTAATTTCATTTTTAGTGACCTTTTAGGTGACCTATAATGTTCTTCACACAATTTGCTAAAATTGAATAATATTAGGGTGCCCTATGTGAAATAAGAATATAATAATATTCTTGGTCCTGTGTTTTTCCAGATAATCTTTTGCCTTTCAAATTTATGTTGTGCTTTAATCACGTTATATGGAATGTTTGTTTGGTTTGTTACACTGCTCTTTCGCCTACCATATCTAAAACTATCTTGTCACAACATATAGATTGCATGATCCGAGTTTCAAATTCTTCTGATTCAGAGTTAACATGGTACATTTCGGAGCCATGGGATGGACACGAGCATTATGGATTTCTTTTTTGATGTTTTCTCTTGATGGATCGTTGATTGTCAAATTCGATTATAAAACAATTCAAAGTTCATGTAATCGAGAATTCGTATACCGAGTTTTACGTTCATCTGAATTTAATTAAAATTGATCAACTTTGTAGTGTAATGTGTAGGGAAATAACATTTTGTTCTTTATGTGCCAATTTAATTTTTCTTAAAGGATGTGTTTTCATGACCAATTTTTTTAATTGTTATTCTCCACGGGATAGTGTATTTGGGCCGAGTTTCTTGTTCTTTTCTCATCTCGATAAAATTGGTTACTCGATGGTTCTCTTGATAGAAAAAGGGAATTTAAAGAACTTGTCTTCCTAGTTTATACCTATTAAATTGATCTAAATCTCATAAAGTGTGCCATAAACACAATGGAATATCTTATGGTTGAGATTCATTTTGTTCCGTGTCCATATTGAAGATTTCATTTTTGGGGTGCCATGTCCTTGGAGATATAATAAATTGCATGATCCTAGTCTAAAATTAAAATAATTTTGAGGTAAAATGGTCCATTTTTGGTACCCATAGGTCGGAACTCTGGAATTAGATATTTACATTGCTGAAACTTTCTTGTATGGTCTTCTCATTGTCAAACTAGTCTAGTAAAGTGCCAATTTCTTTCACACCAAATTTTGAAAGTTAGTTGATATTTGGGTTGAGTTTCATGTTCCTTCCTCTACTTGATAGAATTTTCTATTTGACGTTGTTCTTGATGAAACAAGGGAATTTTAAGAATTATTGTCTTCATTCTTTACAGGCAATCCATTGATCCCAACTTGAATGTGAGTTATCGCTCGATATATATAATGTTGTGGTTGAGTGTTTTTTGTTCCCGATCCATGAAGAAATGGTCAATTTTGTTATTTTATTATTAAAACGCGAGTATATGTTTGGCAAAGGATATAATCGCACTCTTCTTTGGAAAGTGTTTTATTTACGTGGAATAAATGTCGTTGAAACCTTGTGCTAAATGGGGATACTTTTTAGGGTGCCTTTGTGAAACTATGGTGTGATAGATTGTACTTAATTTCATTTTTAGTGACCTTTTAGGTGACCTATAATGTTCTTCACACAATTTGCTAAAATTGAATAATATTAGGGTGCCCTATGTGAAATAAGAATATAATAATATTCTTGGTCCTGTGTTTTTTCAGATAATCTTTTGCCTTTCAAATTTATGTTGTGCTTTAATCACGTTATATGGAATGTTTGTTTGGTTTGTTACACTGCTCTTTCGCCTACCATATCTAAAACTATCTTGTCACAACATATAGATTGCATGATCCGAGTTTCAAATTCTTCTGATTCAGAGTTAACATGGTACATTTCGGGGCCATGGGATGGACACGAGCATTATGGATTTCTTTTTTGATGTTTTCTCTTGATGGATCGTTGATTGTCAAATTCGATTATAAAACAATTCAAAGTTCATGTAATCGAGAATTCGTATACCGAGTTTTACGTTCATCTGAATTTAATTAAAATTGATCAACTTTGTAGTGTAATGTGTAGGGAAATAACATTTTGTTCTTTATGTGCCAATTTAATTTTTCTTAAAGGATGTGTTTTCATGACCAATTTTTTTAATTGTTATTCTCCACGGGATAGTGTATTTGGGCCGAGTTTCTTGTTCTTTTCTCATCTCGATAAAATTGGTTACTCGATGGTTCTCTTGATAGAAAAAGGGAATTTAAAGAACTTGTCTTCCTCGTTTATACCTATTAAATTGATCCAAATCTCATAAAGTGTGCCATAAACACAATGGAATATCTTATGGTTGAGATTCATTTTGTTCCGTGTCCATATTGAAGATTTCATTTTTGGGGTGCCATGTCCTTGGAGATATAATAAATTGCATGATCCTAGTCTAAAATTAAAATAATTTGGAGGTAAAATGGTCCATTTTTGGTACCCATAGGTCGGAACTCTGGAATTAGATATTTACATTGCTGAAACTTTCTTGTATGGTCTTCTCATTGTCAAACTAGTCTACTCAAGTGCAATTTCTTTCACACCAAATTTTGAAAGTTAGTTGATATTTGGGTTGAGTTTCATGTTCCTTCCTCTACTTGATAGAATTTTCTATTTGACGTTGTTCTTTATGAAACAAGGGAATTTTAAGAATTATTGTCATTCTTTACAGTCAATCCATTGATCCCAACTTGAATGTGAGTTATCGCTCGATATATATAATGTTGTGGTTGAGTGTTTTTTGTTCCCGATCGATGAAGAAATGGTCAATTTTGTTATTTTATTATTAAAACGCGAGTATATGTTTGGCAAAGGATATAATCGCACTCTTCTTTGGAAAGTGTTTTATTTACGTGGAATAAATGTCGTTGAAACCTTCTGCTAAATGGGATACTTTTTAGGGTGCCTTTGTGAAACTAGGGTGTGATAGATTGGACTTAATTTCAGTTTTAGTGACCTTTTAGGTGACCTATATGCCATGTCCTTGGAGATATAATAAATTGCATGATCCTAGTCTAAAATTAAAATAATTTGGAGGTAAAATGGTCAATTTTTGGTACCCATAGGTCGGAACTCTGGAATTAGATATTTACATTGCTGAAACTTTCTTGTATGGTCTTCTCATTGTCAAACTAGTCTAGTAAAGTGCCCATTTCTTTCACACCAAATTTTGAAAGTTAGTTGATATTTGGGTTGAGTTTCATGTTCCTTCCTCTACTTGATAGAATTTTCTATTTGACGTTGTTCTTGACGAAACAAGGGAATTTTAAGAATTATTGTCTTCATTCTTTACAGGCAATCCATTGATCCCAACTTGAATGTGAGTTATCGCTCGATATATATAATGTTGTGGTTGAGTGTTTTTTGTTCCCGATCCATGAAGAAATGGTCAATTTTGTTATTTTATTATTAAAACGCGAGTATATGTTTGGCAAAGGATATAATCGCACTCTTCTTTGGAAAGTGTTTTATTTACGTGGAATAAATGTCGTTGAAACCTTGTGCTAAATGGGGATACTTTTTAGGGTGCCTTTGTGCAACTATGGTGTGATAGATTGTACTTAATTTCATTTTTAGTGACCTTTTAGGTGACCTATAATATTCTTCACACAATTTGCAAAAATTGAATAATATTAGGGTGCCCTATGTGAAATAAGAATATAATAATATTCTTGGTCCTGTGTTTTTTCAGATAATCTTTTGCCTTTCAAATTTATGTTGTGCTTTAATCACGTTATATGGAATGTTTGTTTGGTTTGTTACACTGCTCTTTCGCCTACCATATCTAAACCTATCTTGTCACAACATATAGATTGCATGATCCAGTTTCAAATTCTTCTGATTCAGAGTTAACATGGTACATTTCGGGGCCATGGGATGGACACGAGCATTATGGATTTCTTTTTTGATGTTTTCTCTTGATGGATAGTTGATTGTCAAATTCGATTATAAAACAATTCAAAGTTCATGTAATCGAGAATTCGTATACCGAGTTTTACGTTCATCTGAATTTAATTAAAATTGATCAACTTTGTAGTGTAATGTGTAGGGAAATAACATTTTGTTCTTTATGTGCCAATTTAATTTTTCTTCAAGGATGTGTTTTCATGACCAATTTTTTTAATTGTTATTCTCCACGGTGATAGTGTATTTGGGCCGAGTTTCATGTTCTTTTCTCATCTAAATAAAATTGGTTACTCGATGGTTCTCTTGATAGAAAAAGGGAATTTAAAGAACTTGTCTTCCTCGTTTATACCTATTAAATTGATCCAAATCTCATAAAGTGTGCCATAAACACAATGGAATATCTTATGGTTGAGATTCATTTTGTTCCGTGTCCATATTGAAGATTTCATTTTTGGGGTGCCATGTCCTTGGAGATATAATAAATTGCATGATCCTAGTCTAAAATTAAAATAATTTGGAGGTAAAATGGTCCATTTTTGGTACCCATAGGTCGGAACTCTGGAATTAGATATTTACATTGCTGAAACTTTCTTGTATGGTCTTCTCATTGTCAAACTAGTCTAGTAAAGTGCCAATTTCTTTCACACCAAATTTTGAAAGTTAGTTGATATTTGGGTTGAGTTTCATGTTCCTTCCTCTACTTGATAGAATTTTCTATTTGACGTTGTTCTTGATGAAACAAGGGAATTTTAAGAATTATTGTCTTCATTCTTTACAGGCAATCCATTGATCCCAACTTGAATGTGAGTTATCGCTCGATATATATAATGTTGTGGTTGAGTGTTTTTTGTTCCCGATCCATGAAGAAATGTTCAATTTTGTTATTTTATTATTAAAACGCGAGTATATGTTTGGCAAAGGATATAATCGCACTCTTCTTTGGAAAGTGTTTTATTTACGTGGAATAAATGTCGTTGAAACCTTGTGCTAAATGGGGATACTTTTTAGGGTGCCTTTGTGAAACTATGGTGTGATAGATTGTACTTAATTTCATTTTTAGTGACCTTTTAGGTGACCTATAATGTTCTTCACACAATTTGCTAAAATTGAATAATATTAGGGTGCCCTATGTGAAATAAGAATATAATAATATTCTTGGTCCTGTGTTTTTTCAGATAATATTTTGCCTTTCAAATTTATGTTGTGCTTTAATCACGTTATACGGAATGTTTGTTTGGTTTGTTACACTGCTCTTTCGCCTACCATATCTAAAACTATCTTGTCACAACATATAGATTGCATGATCCGAGTTTAAAATTCTTCTGATTCAGAGTTAACATGGTACATTTCGGGGCCATGGGATGGACACGAGCATTATGGATTTCTTTTTTGATGTTTTCTCTTGATGGATAGTTGATTGTCAAATTCGATTATAAAACAATTCAAAGTTCATGTAATCGAGAATTCGTATACCGAGTTTTACGTTCATCTGAATTTAATTAAAATTGATCAACTTTGTAGTG
Source organism: Penstemon newberryi var. newberryi (assembly GCA_030819805.1). Taxonomy (NCBI): domain Eukaryota; kingdom Viridiplantae; phylum Streptophyta; class Magnoliopsida; order Lamiales; family Plantaginaceae; genus Penstemon; species Penstemon newberryi. The sequence continues at coordinate 19,665,685 of JAUALY010000005.1, read as the reverse complement.
TAATGTGTAGGGAAATAACATTTTGTTCTTGATGTGCCAATTTAATTTTTCTTAAAGGATGTGTTTTCATGACCAATTTTTTTAATTGTTATTCTCCACGGGATAGTGTATTTGGGCCGAGTTTCTTGTTCTTTTCTCATCTCGATAAAATTGGTTACTCGATGGTTCTCTTGATAGAAAAAGGGAATTTAAAGAACTTGTCTTCCTCGTTTATACCTATTAAATTGATCCAAATCTCATAAAGTGTGCCATAAACACAATGGAATATCTTATGGTTGAGATTCATTTTGTTCCGTGTCCATATTGAAGATTTCATTTTTGGGGTGCCATGTCTTTGGAGATATAATAAATTGCATGATCCTAGTCTAAAATTAAAATAATTTGGAGGTAAAATGGTCCATTTTTGGTACCCATAGGTCGGAACTCTGGAATTAGATATTTACATTGCTGAAACTTTCTTGTATGGTCTTCTCATTGTCAAACTAGTCTAGTCAAGTGCCAATTTCTTTCACACCAAATTTTGAAAGTTAGTTGATATTTGGGTTGAGTTTCATGTTCCTTCCTCAACTTGATAGAATTTTCTATTTGACGTTGTTCTTGATGAAACAAGGGAATTTTAAGAATTATTGTCTTCATTCTTTACAGGCAATCCATTGATCCCAACTTGAATGTGAGTTATCGCTCGATATATATAATGTTGTGGTTGAGTGTTTTTTGTTCCCGATCCATGAAGAAATGGTCAATTTTGTTATTTTATTATTAAAACGCGAGTATATGTTTGGCAAAGGATATAATCGCACTCTTCTTTGGAAAGTGTTTTATTTACGTGGAATAAATGTCGTTGAAACCTTGTGCTAAATGGGGATACTTTTTAGGGTGCCTTTGTGAAACTATGGTGTGATAGATTGTACTTAATTTCATTTTTAGTGACCTTTTAGGTGACCTATATGCCATGTCCTTGGAGATATAATAAATTGCATGATCCTAGTCTAAAATTAAAATAATTTTGAGGTAAAATGGTCCATTTTTGGTACCCATAGGTCGGAACTCTGGAATTAGATATTTACATTGCTGAAACTTTCTTGTATGGTCTTCTCATTGTCAAACTAGTCTAGTAAAGTGCCAATTTCTTTCACACCAAATTTTGAAAGTTAGTTGATATTTGGGTTGAGTTTCATGTTCCTTCCTCTACTTGATAGAATTTTCTATTTGACGTTGTTCTTGATGAAACAAGGGAATTTTAAGAATTATTGTCTTCATTCTTTACAGGCAATCCATTGATCCCAACTTGAATGTGAGTTATCGCTCGATATATATAATGTTGTGGTTGAGTGTTTTTTGTTCCCGATCCATGAAGAAATGGTCAATTTTGTTATTTTATTATTAAAACGCGAGTATATGTTTGGCAAAGGATATAATCGCACTCTTCTTTGGAAAGTGTTTTATTTACGTGGAATAAATGTCGTTGAAACCTTGTGCTAAATGGGGATACTTTTTAGGGTGCCTTTGTGAAACTATGGTGTGATAGATTGTACTTAATTTCATTTTTAGTGACCTTTTAGGTGACCTATAATGTTCTTCACACAATTTGCTAAAATTGAATAATATTAGGGTGCCCTATGTGAAATAAGAATATAATAATATTCTTGGTCCTGTGTTTTTTCAGATAATCTTTTGCCTTTCAAATTTATGTTGTGCTTTAATCACGTTATATGGAATGTTTGTTTGGTTTGTTACACTGCTCTTTCGCCTACCATATCTAAAACTATCTTGTCACAACATATAGATTGCATGATCCGAGTTTCAAATTCTTCTGATTCAGAGTTAACATGGTACATTTCGGGGCCATGGGATGGACACGAGCATTATGGATTTCTTTTTTGATGTTTTCTCTTGATGGATAGTTGATTGTCAAATTCGATTATAAAACAATTCAAAGTTCATGTAATCGAGAATTCGTATACCGAGTTTTACGTTCATCTGAATTTAATTAAAATTGATCAACTTTGTAGTGTAATGTGTAGGGAAATAACATTTTGTTCTTTATGTGCCAATTTAATTTTTCTTAAAGGATGTGTTTTCATGACCAATTTTTTTAATTGTTATTCTCCACGGGATAGTGTATTTGGGCCGAGTTTCATGTTCTTTTCTCATCTAAATAAAATTGGTTACTCGATGGTTCTCTTGATAGAAAAAGGGAATTTAAAGAACTTGTCTTCCTCGTTTATACCTATTAAATTGATCCAAATCTCATAAAGTGTGCCATAAACACAATGGAATATCTTATGGTTGAGATTCAATTTGTTGCGTGTCCATATTGAAGATTTCATTTTTGGGGTGCCATGTCCTTGGAGATATAATAAATTGCATGATTCTAGTTCAAAATTAAAATAATTTGGAGGTAAAATGGTCCATTTTTGGTACCCATAGGTCGGAACTCTGGAATTAGATATTTACATTGCTGAAACTTTCTTGTATGGTCTTCTCATTGTCAAACTAGTCTAGTCAAGTGCCAATTTATTTCACACCAAATTTTGAAAGTTAGTTGATATTTGGGTTGAGTTTCATGTTCCTTCCTCTACTTGATAGAATTTTCTATTTGACGTTGTTCTTGATGAAACAAGGGAATTTTAAGAATTATTGTCTTCATTCTTTACAGGCAATCCATTGATCCCAACTTGAATGTGAGTTATCGCTCGATATATATAATGTTGTGGTTGAGTGTTTTTTGTTCCCGATCCATGAAGAAATGGTCAATTTTGTTATTTTATTATTAAAACGCGAGTATATGTTTGGCAAAGGATATAATCGCAATCTTCTTTGGAAAGTGTTTTATTTACGTGGAATAAATGTCGTTGAAACCTTGTGCTAAATGGGGATACTTTTTAGGGTGCCTTTGTGAAACTATGGTGTGATAGATTGTACTTAATTTCATTTTTAGTGACCTTTTAGGTGACCTATAATGTTCTTCACACAATTTGCTAAAATTGAATAATATTAGGGTGCCCTATGTGAAATAAGAATATAATAATATTCTTGGTCCTGTGTTTTTTCAGATAATCTTTTGCCTTTCAAATTTATGTTGTGCTTTAATCACGTTATATGGAATGTTTGTTTGGTCTGTTACACTGCTCTTTCGCCTACCATATCTAAACCTATCTTGTCACAACATATAGATTGCATGATCCAGTTTCAAATTCTTCTGATTCAGAGTTAACATGGTACATTTCGGGGCCATGGGATGGACACGAGCATTATGGATTTCTTTTTTGATGTTTTCTCTTGATGGATAGTTGATTGTCAAATTCGATTATAAAACAATTCAAAGTTCATGTAATCGAGAATTCGTATACCGAGTTTTACGTTCATCTGAATTTAATTAAAATTGATCAACTTTGTAGTGTAATGTGTAGGGAAATAACATTTTGTTCTTTATGTGCCAATTTAATTTTTTTTCAAGGATGTGTTTTCATGACCAATTTTTTTAATTGTTATTCTCCACGGGATAGTGTATTTGGGCCGAGTTTCTTGTTCTTTTCTCACCTCGATAAAATTGGTTACTCGATGGTTCTCTTGATAGAAACAGGGAATTTAAAGAACTTGTCTTCCTCGTTTATACCTATTAAATTGATCCAAATCTCATAAAGTGTGCCATAAACACAATGGAATATCTTATGGTTGAGATTCATTTTGTTCCGTGTCCATATTGAAGATTTCATTTTTGGGGTGCCATGTCCTTGGAGATATAATAAATTGCATGATCCTAGTCTAAAATTAAAATAATTTGGAGGTAAAATGGTCCATTTTTGGTACCCATAGGTCGGAACTCTGGAATTAGATATTTACATTGCTGAAACTTTCTTGTATGGTCTTCTCATTGTCAAACTAGTCTAGTCAAGTGCCAATTTCTTTCACACCAAATTTTGAAAGTTAGTTGATATTTGGGTTGAGTTTCATGTTCCTTCCTCTACTTGATAGAATTTTCTATTTGACGTTGTTCTTGATGAAACAAGGGAATTTTAAGAATTATTGTCTTCATTTAACTAAAGACTACCTACAAATACATCTAATTATGAATTTTGTACTTAGCCTTGGGAAATCAAAACTATCCTTTTTAGCTAAATGTGTTAAAAACATTTAACTTAACCCAAACATAAAGATCATTGTATTTGGGATTGACGATTCCAAAGATCAACTAAAAACGACCTTAGGACCCTGATATCACGCCATAGTTTCATCAAGGTACCCTAAAATTAATAATTTCAGAACAAGGTTTCAAGAACATTTCAATCACGTGTCAAAATGCGAGAGTTAAAACACCATATGCAAAACATAGACAAAATTCTCGTGATCTACTCATGACACCACAAAATGAAAATTTCAACAAGTACTAAAAATGAAAATGATCTATCATGCTGGAAAAATCATGTTTCGAGTTTCGAATCAATGAGTTACGTATAAAGCATCAAGAATAAAATTCTTGAAATTTCATTGTTTCAAATCATTAAATAAATAATTATTTCGGTTAGCGTCATGAACATGAATCTCGGTCCAGATATCACCACCTTTCATGTGAATAGCACTCTTAAAATTCGGTTGTATAGAAACAACCTCCATGAAAAACCAAATTGACACAATATCCAGAATGTGATTCTTTTACCCATACTGCCCCAAATGGATAATTTTAAATTGAAGTCAAAGGAACATGAAATTCGGGACAACAATTCTCTATCACTTGAAGTAAACTCTTTACTCGGTTAATTAAACAGTGAAAAGACCAATTTAAGAAAGTTTCTACATAAAAAATCCACAATGCTCGTCTTTTCTATACAGAATAAAAAAATGGGCCATAGTTTCTCCGAATCAGATTAACTTGAAACATGAAGCATGCAATTTATAATTTTTGAATAAAATATTGTTAGACATGGTATTCGAAAAATCACTTTGGGATAATTAGGCCCAACAGCCTAAAATTTAATCTCTATTACATGAATAACAAATTTTTCGAATTCGAGAGTTTAAAACCAATAAAATATGACTTGACAAAAGTAATCGAACTTTAGTCATGACACTCCAAGATGACAATTTAAACACGGACTCAGAACTACATGAACATAAACCATAACATTCTCAAACGTGTTGATAGCACACATTTCGAGTTTTGGTCAGTCATAAAGGATGAGGACAAAAATTTCTTGAAATGCCATTTTTTAACCAGAGCACCATGGAATAAGCAGTTTTATCGAGAAGCATAAAGAACGTTAAGCTCCGCCAAAATATCTACTATCATGTGAATGATAAACTTTTAAAATCTGGTAGTGAAAACACAACCTCCTTGAAATCGAATTGTCACAAAACAACGTAAAATTGACTATCATATGCATTACACACACCAAAGTGGATCAATTTAATGCAAATTCAGAATAACATGGAACTCGATACACAAATACTCGAGTACGTGAAATTTGAACTGTTTGCTGACAGAATTTCACAATCATCTAACCATCTAGAAAAAATCTAAAATGCTCGTGATTCGAACCTCAGTAGAGATTGCTTTGAGACAAACAATGAAGATTGAGTTTCACCCCATGAGAGCTATAGAGTAGATTGAAATTAATAGTGAACTTGTGACCCGACGATTATAAGAAATCGAAAACAAATTTCAAACCACAAGTATTCCGGATTGATAGTGAACTTGTGACCCAACGATTATAAGGAATCGCAAACAACAAATATTCAAGTGTGAAATCCACAAGGAGAATCCTTCATAAGTTCGGAAGTTCAATGACCAAGAGAAGAATAAAAACTCTATATAGATTGATTGATTACATTCATCCATACAACTTAATATATAGGGTTGAAACAAGCCTTCTACCAAAAGAATTAAAGTTAACACGTTTTCGTGGTGTTGAGATACAAGAAGATGCCTAGATACCTCCCAATACACTTGAAAATAAGAAAAGTCTTAACCACAATATGTATGAATATCTAATTTAAATAAATGCTAATTAAAGCCTCTCTTCCCAAGGCACTTAGTTCAAAGACTTAACTTTAATGAATTCCGAAAACCATCAGATTATCTTGCTTGGATTAAATTCAGAACAAATGCTTCTTCTTTTGGGCAAAACTTATGCATGTTTAGAATCAACCCATATCTCACGTTTCAACCCGTTAAATAATTCCTTGAGCTTTATTGATCTTGTCCTTGTAATTGGCCCAACTGGAACACATAACCTTACCCACAAATGGGATAATACTCATCAGCTTGTGTTCTTCCCATTGACCAAGAAATGGAGCATGTTATCCCTGAATTTGAAGAAATTGAGACTCATAATCCTATGAATAAGAAACATTTAGATAAGGTAGGTGAAATAGTTGTTTGAAAAAAATTGGTTAAACTTACCTCAGGTGAATAATACACATTCGAATTTTCAAAGGCAAAAGACTACCTACAAATACATCTAATTATGAATTTTGTACTTAGCCTTGGGAAATCAAAACTATCCTTTTTAGCTAAATGTGTTAAAAACATTTAACTTAACCCAAACATAAAGATCATTGTATTTGGGATTGACGATTCCAAAGATCAACTAAAAACGACCTTAGGACCCTGATATCACGCCATAGTTTCATCAAGGTACCCTAAAATTAATAATTTCAGAACAAGGTTTCAAGAACATTTCAATCACGTGTCAAAATGCGAGAGTTAAAACACCATATGCAAAACATAGACAAAATTCTCGTGATCTACTCATGACACCACAAAATGAAAATTTCAACAAGTACTAAAAATGAAAATGATCTATCATGCTGGAAAAATCATGTTTCGAGTTTCGAATCAATGAGTTACGTATAAAGCATCAAGAATAAAATTCTTGAAATTTCATTGTTTCAAATCATTAAATAAATAATTATTTCGGTTAGCGTCATGAACATGAATCTCGGTCCAGATATCACCACCTTTCATGTGAATAGCACTCTTAAAATTCGGTTGTATAGAAACAACCTCCATGAAAAACCAAATTGACACAATATCCAGAATGTGATTCTTTTACCCATACTGCCCCAAATGGATAATTTTAAATTGAAGTCAAAGGAACATGAAATTCGGGACAACAATTCTCTATCACTTGAAGTAAACTCTTTACTCGGTTAATTAAACAGTGAAAAGACCAATTTAAGAAAGTTTCTACATAAAAAATCCACAATGCTCGTCTTTTCTATACAGAATAAAAAAATGGGCCATAGTTTCTCCGAATCAGATTAACTTGAAACATGAAGCATGCAATTTATAATTTTTGAATAAAATATTGTTAGACATGGTATTCGAAAAATCACTTTGGGATAATTAGGCCCAACAGCCTAAAATTTAATCTCTATTACGTGAATAACAAATTTTTCGAATTCGAGAGTTTAAAACCAATAAAATATGACTTGACAAAAGTAATCGAACTTTAGTCATGACACTCCAAGATGACAATTTAAACACGGACTCAGAACTACATGAACATAAACCATAACATTCTCAAACGTGTTGATAGCACACATTTCGAGTTTTGGTCAGTCATAAAGGATGAGGACAAAAATTTCTTGAAATGCCATTTTTTAACCAGAGCACCATGGAATAAGCAGTTTTATCGAGAAGCATAAAGAACGTTAAGCTCCGCCAAAATATCTACTATCATGTGAATGATAAACTTTTAAAATCTGGTAGTGAAAACACAACCTCCTTGAAATCGAATTGTCACAAAACAACGTAAAATTGACTATCATATGCATTACACACACCAAAGTGGATCAATTTAATGCAAATTCAGAATAACATGGAACTCGATACACAAATACTCGAGTACGTGAAATTTGAACTGTTTGCTGACAGAATTTCACAATCATCTAACCATCTAGAAAAAATCTAAAATGCTCGTGATTCGAACCTCAGTAGAGATTGCTTTGAGACAAACAATGAAGATTGAGTTTCACCCCATGAGAGCTATAGAGTAGATTGAAATTAATAGTGAACTTGTGACCCGACGATTATAAGAAATCGAAAACAAATTTCAAACCACAAGTATTCCGGATTGATAGTGAACTTGTGACCCAACGATTATAAGGAATCGCAAACAACAAATATTCAAGTGTGAAATCCACAAGGAGAATCCTTCATAAGTTCGGAAGTTCAATGACCAAGAGAAGAATAAAAACTCTATATAGATTGATTGATTACATTCATCCATACAACTTAATATATAGGGTTGAAACAAGCCTTCTACCAAAAGAATTAAAGTTAACACGTTTTCGTGGTGTTGAGATACAAGAAGATGCCTAGATACCTCCCAATACACTTGAAAATAAGAAAAGTCTTAACCACAATATGTATGAATATCTAATTTAAATAAATGCTAATTAAAGCCTCTCTTCCCAAGGCACTTAGTTCAAAGACTTAACTTTAATGAATTCCGAAAACCATCAGATTATCTTGCTTGGATTAAATTCAGAACAAATGCTTCTTCTTTTGGGCAAAACTTATGCATGTTTAGAATCAACCCATATCTCACGTTTCAACCCGTTAAATAATTCCTTGAGCTTTATTGATCTTGTCCTTGTAATTGGCCCAACTGGAACACATAACCTTACCCACAAATGGGATAATACTCATCAGCTTGTGTTCTTCCCATTGACCAAGAAATGGAGCATGTTATCCCTGAATTTGAAGAAATTGAGACTCATAATCCTATGAATAAGAAACATTTAGATAAGGTAGGTGAAATAGTTGTTTGAAAAAAATTGGTTAAACTTACCTCAGGTGAATAATACACATTCGAATTTTCAAAGGCAAAAGACTACCTACAAATACATCTAATTATGAATTTTGTACTTAGCCTTGGGAAATCAAAACTATCCTTTTTAGCTAAATGTGTTAAAAACATTTAACTTAACCCAAACATAAAGATCATTGTATTTGGGATTGACGATTCCAAAGATCAACTAAAAACGACCTTAGGACCCTGATATCACGCCATAGTTTCATCAAGGTACCCTAAAATTAATAATTTCAGAACAAGGTTTCAAGAACATTTCAATCACGTGTCAAAATGCGAGAGTTAAAACACCATATGCAAAACATAGACAAAATTCTCGTGATCTACTCATGACACCACAAAATGAAAATTTCAACAAGTACTAAAAATGAAAATGATCTATCATGCTGGAAAAATCATGTTTCGAGTTTCGAATCAATGAGTTACGTATAAAGCATCAAGAATAAAATTCTTGAAATTTCATTGTTTCAAATCATTAAATAAATAATTATTTCGGTTAGCGTCATGAACATGAATCTCGGTCCAGATATCACCACCTTTCATGTGAATAGCACTCTTAAAATTCGGTTGTATAGAAACAACCTCCATGAAAAACCAAATTGACACAATATCCAGAATGTGATTCTTTTACCCATACTGCCCCAAATGGATAATTTTAAATTGAAGTCAAAGGAACATGAAATTCGGGACAACAATTCTCTATCACTTGAAGTAAACTCTTTACTCGGTTAATTAAACAGTGAAAAGACCAATTTAAGAAAGTTTCTACATAAAAAATCCACAATGCTCGTCTTTTCTATACAGAATAAAAAAATGGGCCATAGTTTCTCCGAATCAGATTAACTTGAAACATGAAGCATGCAATTTATAATTTTTGAATAAAATATTGTTAGACATGGTATTCGAAAAATCACTTTGGGATAATTAGGCCCAACAGCCTAAAATTTAATCTCTATTACGTGAATAACAAATTTTTCGAATTCGAGAGTTTAAAACCAATAAAATATGACTTGACAAAAGTAATCGAACTTTAGTCATGACACTCCAAGATGACAATTTAAACACGGACTCAGAACTACATGAACATAAACCATAACATTCTCAAACGTGTTGATAGCACACATTTCGAGTTTTGGTCAGTCATAAAGGATGAGGACAAAAATTTCTTGAAATGCCATTTTTTAACCAGAGCACCATGGAATAAGCAGTTTTATCGAGAAGCATAAAGAACGTTAAGCTCCGCCAAAATATCTACTATCATGTGAATGATAAACTTTTAAAATCTGGTAGTGAAAACACAACCTCCTTGAAATCGAATTGTCACAAAACAACGTAAAATTGACTATCATATGCATTACACACACCAAAGTGGATCAATTTAATGCAAATTCAGAATAACATGGAACTCGATACACAAATACTCGAGTACGTGAAATTTGAACTGTTTGCTGACAGAATTTCACAATCATCTAACCATCTAGAAAAAATCTAAAATGCTCGTGATTCGAACCTCAGTAGAGATTGCTTTGAGACAAACAATGAAGATTGAGTTTCACCCCATGAGAGCTATAGAGTAGATTGAAATTAATAGTGAACTTGTGACCCGACGATTATAAGAAATCGAAAACAAATTTCAAACCACAAGTATTCCGGATTGATAGTGAACTTGTGACCCAACGATTATAAGGAATCGCAAACAACAAATATTCAAGTGTGAAATCCACAAGGAGAATCCTTCATAAGTTCGGAAGTTCAATGACCAAGAGAAGAATAAAAACTCTATATAGATTGATTGATTACATTCATCCATACAACTTAATATATAGGGTTGAAACAAGCCTTCTACCAAAAGAATTAAAGTTAACACGTTTTCGTGGTGTTGAGATACAAGAAGATGCCTAGATACCTCCCAATACACTTGAAAATAAGAAAAGTCTTAACCACAATATGTATGAATATCTAATTTAAATAAATGCTAATTAAAGCCTCTCTTCCCAAGGCACTTAGTTCAAAGACTTAACTTTAATGAATTCCGAAAACCATCAGATTATCTTGCTTGGATTAAATTCAGAACAAATGCTTCTTCTTTTGGGCAAAACTTATGCATGTTTAGAATCAACCCATATCTCACGTTTCAACCCGTTAAATAATTCCTTGAGCTTTATTGATCTTGTCCTTGTAATTGGCCCAACTGGAACACATAACCTTACCCACAAATGGGATAATACTCATCAGCTTGTGTTCTTCCCATTGACCAAGAAATGGAGCATGTTATCCCTGAATTTGAAGAAATTGAGACTCATAATCCTATGAATAAGAAACATTTAGATAAGGTAGGTGAAATAGTTGTTTGAAAAAAATTGGTTAAACTTACCTCAGGTGAATAATACACATTCGAATTTTCAAAGGCAAAAGACTACCTACAAATACATCTAATTATGAATTTTGTACTTAGCCTTGGGAAATCAAAACTATCCTTTTTAGCTAAATGTGTTAAAAACATTTAACTTAACCCAAACATAAAGATCATTGTATTTGGGATTGACGATTCCAAAGATCAACTAAAAACGACCTTAGGACCCTGATATCACGCCATAGTTTCATCAAGGTACCCTAAAATTAATAATTTCAGAACAAGGTTTCAAGAACATTTCAATCACGTGTCAAAATGCGAGAGTTAAAACACCATATGCAAAACATAGACAAAATTCTCGTGATCTACTCATGACACCACAAAATGAAAATTTCAACAAGTACTAAAAATGAAAATGATCTATCATGCTGGAAAAATCATGTTTCGAGTTTCGAATCAATGAGTTACGTATAAAGCATCAAGAATAAAATTCTTGAAATTTCATTGTTTCAAATCATTAAATAAATAATTATTTCGGTTAGCGTCATGAACATGAATCTCGGTCCAGATATCACCACCTTTCATGTGAATAGCACTCTTAAAATTCGGTTGTATAGAAACAACCTCCATGAAAAACCAAATTGACACAATATCCAGAATGTGATTCTTTTACCCATACTGCCCCAAATGGATAATTTTAAATTGAAGTCAAAGGAACATGAAATTCGGGACAACAATTCTCTATCACTTGAAGTAAACTCTTTACTCGGTTAATTAAACAGTGAAAAGACCAATTTAAGAAAGTTTCTACATAAAAAATCCACAATGCTCGTCTTTTCTATACAGAATAAAAAAATGGGCCATAGTTTCTCCGAATCAGATTAACTTGAAACATGAAGCATGCAATTTATAATTTTTGAATAAAATATTGTTAGACATGGTATTCGAAAAATCACTTTGGGATAATTAGGCCCAACAGCCTAAAATTTAATCTCTATTACGTGAATAACAAATTTTTCGAATTCGAGAGTTTAAAACCAATAAAATATGACTTGACAAAAGTAATCGAACTTTAGTCATGACACTCCAAGATGACAATTTAAACACGGACTCAGAACTACATGAACATAAACCATAACATTCTCAAACGTGTTGATAGCACACATTTCGAGTTTTGGTCAGTCATAAAGGATGAGGACAAAAATTTCTTGAAATGCCATTTTTTAACCAGAGCACCATGGAATAAGCAGTTTTATCGAGAAGCATAAAGAACGTTAAGCTCCGCCAAAATATCTACTATCATGTGAATGATAAACTTTTAAAATCTGGTAGTGAAAACACAACCTCCTTGAAATCGAATTGTCACAAAACAACGTAAAATTGACTATCATATGCATTACACACACCAAAGTGGATCAATTTAATGCAAATTCAGAATAACATGGAACTCGATACACAAATACTCGAGTACGTGAAATTTGAACTGTTTGCTGACAGAATTTCACAATCATCTAACCATCTAGAAAAAATCTAAAATGCTCGTGATTCGAACCTCAGTAGAGATTGCTTTGAGACAAACAATGAAGATTGAGTTTCACCCCATGAGAGCTATAGAGTAGATTGAAATTAATAGTGAACTTGTGACCCGACGATTATAAGAAATCGAAAACAAATTTCAAACCACAAGTATTCCGGATTGATAGTGAACTTGTGACCCAACGATTATAAGGAATCGCAAACAACAAATATTCAAGTGTGAAATCCACAAGGAGAATCCTTCATAAGTTCGGAAGTTCAATGACCAAGAGAAGAATAAAAACTCTATATAGATTGATTGATTACATTCATCCATACAACTTAATATATAGGGTTGAAACAAGCCTTCTACCAAAAGAATTAAAGTTAACACGTTTTCGTGGTGTTGAGATACAAGAAGATGCCTAGATACCTCCCAATACACTTGAAAATAAGAAAAGTCTTAACCACAATATGTATGAATATCTAATTTAAATAAATGCTAATTAAAGCCTCTCTTCCCAAGGCACTTAGTTCAAAGACTTAACTTTAATGAATTCCGAAAACCATCAGATTATCTTGCTTGGATTAAATTCAGAACAAATGCTTCTTCTTTTGGGCAAAACTTATGCATGTTTAGAATCAACCCATATCTCACGTTTCAACCCGTTAAATAATTCCTTGAGCTTTATTGATCTTGTCCTTGTAATTGGCCCAACTGGAACACATAACCTTACCCACAAATGGGATAATACTCATCAGCTTGTGTTCTTCCCATTGACCAAGAAATGGAGCATGTTATCCCTGAATTTGAAGAAATTGAGACTCATAATCCTATGAATAAGAAACATTTAGATAAGGTAGGTGAAATAGTTGTTTGAAAAAAATTGGTTAAACTTACCTCAGGTGAATAATACACATTCGAATTTTCAAAGGCAAAAGACTACCTACAAATACATCTAATTATGAATTTTGTACTTAGCCTTGGGAAATCAAAACTATCCTTTTTAGCTAAATGTGTTAAAAACATTTAACTTAACCCAAACATAAAGATCATTGTATTTGGGATTGACGATTCCAAAGATCAACTAAAAACGACCTTAGGACCCTGATATCACGCCATAGTTTCATCAAGGTACCCTAAAATTAATAATTTCAGAACAAGGTTTCAAGAACATTTCAATCACGTGTCAAAATGCGAGAGTTAAAACACCATATGCAAAACATAGACAAAATTCTCGTGATCTACTCATGACACCACAAAATGAAAATTTCAACAAGTACTAAAAATGAAAATGATCTATCATGCTGGAAAAATCATGTTTCGAGTTTCGAATCAATGAGTTACGTATAAAGCATCAAGAATAAAATTCTTGAAATTTCATTGTTTCAAATCATTAAATAAATAATTATTTCGGTTAGCGTCATGAACATGAATCTCGGTCCAGATATCACCACCTTTCATGTGAATAGCACTCTTAAAATTCGGTTGTATAGAAACAACCTCCATGAAAAACCAAATTGACACAATATCCAGAATGTGATTCTTTTACCCATACTGCCCCAAATGGATAATTTTAAATTGAAGTCAAAGGAACATGAAATTCGGGACAACAATTCTCTATCACTTGAAGTAAACTCTTTACTCGGTTAATTAAACAGTGAAAAGACCAATTTAAGAAAGTTTCTACATAAAAAATCCACAATGCTCGTCTTTTCTATACAGAATAAAAAAATGGGCCATAGTTTCTCCGAATCAGATTAACTTGAAACATGAAGCATGCAATTTATAATTTTTGAATAAAATATTGTTAGACATGGTATTCGAAAAATCACTTTGGGATAATTAGGCCCAACAGCCTAAAATTTAATCTCTATTACGTGAATAACAAATTTTTCGAATTCGAGAGTTTAAAACCAATAAAATATGACTTGACAAAAGTAATCGAACTTTAGTCATGACACTCCAAGATGACAATTTAAACACGGACTCAGAACTACATGAACATAAACCATAACATTCTCAAACGTGTTGATAGCACACATTTCGAGTTTTGGTCAGTCATAAAGGATGAGGACAAAAATTTCTTGAAATGCCATTTTTTAACCAGAGCACCATGGAATAAGCAGTTTTATCGAGAAGCATAAAGAACGTTAAGCTCCGCCAAAATATCTACTATCATGTGAATGATAAACTTTTAAAATCTGGTAGTGAAAACACAACCTCCTTGAAATCGAATTGTCACAAAACAACGTAAAATTGACTATCATATGCATTACACACACCAAAGTGGATCAATTTAATGCAAATTCAGAATAACATGGAACTCGATACACAAATACTCGAGTACGTGAAATTTGAACTGTTTGCTGACAGAATTTCACAATCATCTAACCATCTAGAAAAAATCTAAAATGCTCGTGATTCGAACCTCAGTAGAGATTGCTTTGAGACAAACAATGAAGATTGAGTTTCACCCCATGAGAGCTATAGAGTAGATTGAAATTAATAGTGAACTTGTGACCCGACGATTATAAGAAATCGAAAACAAATTTCAAACCACAAGTATTCCGGATTGATAGTGAACTTGTGACCCAACGATTATAAGGAATCGCAAACAACAAATATTCAAGTGTGAAATCCACAAGGAGAATCCTTCATAAGTTCGGAAGTTCAATGACCAAGAGAAGAATAAAAACTCTATATAGATTGATTGATTACATTCATCCATACAACTTAATATATAGGGTTGAAACAAGCCTTCTACCAAAAGAATTAAAGTTAACACGTTTTCGTGGTGTTGAGATACAAGAAGATGCCTAGATACCTCCCAATACACTTGAAAATAAGAAAAGTCTTAACCACAATATGTATGAATATCTAATTTAAATAAATGCTAATTAAAGCCTCTCTTCCCAAGGCACTTAGTTCAAAGACTTAACTTTAATGAATTCCGAAAACCATCAGATTATCTTGCTTGGATTAAATTCAGAACAAATGCTTCTTCTTTTGGGCAAAACTTATGCATGTTTAGAATCAACCCATATCTCACGTTTCAACCCGTTAAATAATTCCTTGAGCTTTATTGATCTTGTCCTTGTAATTGGCCCAACTGGAACACATAACCTTACCCACAAATGGGATAATACTCATCAGCTTGTGTTCTTCCCATTGACCAAGAAATGGAGCATGTTATCCCTGAATTTGAAGAAATTGAGACTCATAATCCTATGAATAAGAAACATTTAGATAAGGTAGGTGAAATAGTTGTTTGAAAAAAATTGGTTAAACTTACCTCAGGTGAATAATACACATTCGAATTTTCAAAGGCAAAAGACTACCTACAAATACATCTAATTATGAATTTTGTACTTAGCCTTGGGAAATCAAAACTATCCTTTTTAGCTAAATGTGTTAAAAACATTTAACTTAACCCAAACATAAAGATCATTGTATTTGGGATTGACGATTCCAAAGATCAACTAAAAACGACCTTAGGACCCTGATATCACGCCATAGTTTCATCAAGGTACCCTAAAATTAATAATTTCAGAACAAGGTTTCAAGAACATTTCAATCACGTGTCAAAATGCGAGAGTTAAAACACCATATGCAAAACATAGACAAAATTCTCGTGATCTACTCATGACACCACAAAATGAAAATTTCAACAAGTACTAAAAATGAAAATGATCTATCATGCTGGAAAAATCATGTTTCGAGTTTCGAATCAATGAGTTACGTATAAAGCATCAAGAATAAAATTCTTGAAATTTCATTGTTTCAAATCATTAAATAAATAATTATTTCGGTTAGCGTCATGAACATGAATCTCGGTCCAGATATCACCACCTTTCATGTGAATAACACTCTTAAAATTCGGTTGTATAGAAACAACCTCCATGAAAAACCAAATTGACACAATATCCAGAATGTGATTCTTTTACCCATACTGCCCCAAATGGATAATTTTAAATTGAAGTCAAAGGAACATGAAATTCGGGACAACAATTCTCTATCACTTGAAGTAAACTCTTTACTCGGTTAATTAAACAGTGAAAAGACCAATTTAAGAAAGTTTCTACATAAAAAATCCACAATGCTCGTCTTTTCTATACAGAATAAAAAAATGGGCCATAGTTTCTCCGAATCAGATTAACTTGAAACATGAAGCATGCAATTTATAATTTTTGAATAAAATATTGTTAGACATGGTATTCGAAAAATCACTTTGGGATAATTAGGCCCAACAGCCTAAAATTTAATCTCTATTACGTGAATAACAAATTTTTCGAATTCGAGAGTTTAAAACCAATAAAATATGACTTGACAAAAGTAATCGAACTTTAGTCATGACACTCCAAGATGACAATTTAAACACGGACTCAGAACTACATGAACATAAACCATAACATTCTCAAACGTGTTGATAGCACACATTTCGAGTTTTGGTCAGTCATAAAGGATGAGGACAAAAATTTCTTGAAATGCCATTTTTTAACCAGAGCACCATGGAATAAGCAGTTTTATCGAGAAGCATAAAGAACGTTAAGCTCCGCCAAAATATCTACTATCATGTGAATGATAAACTTTTAAAATCTGGTAGTGAAAACACAACCTCCTTGAAATCGAATTGTCACAAAACAACGTAAAATTGACTATCATATGCATTACACACACCAAAGTGGATCAATTTAATGCAAATTCAGAATAACATGGAACTCGATACACAAATACTCGAGTACGTGAAATTTGAACTGTTTGCTGACAGAATTTCACAATCATCTAACCATCTAGAAAAAATCTAAAATGCTCGTGATTCGAACCTCAGTAGAGATTGCTTTGAGACAAACAATGAAGATTGAGTTTCACCCCATGAGAGCTATAGAGTAGATTGAAATTAATAGTGAACTTGTGACCCGACGATTATAAGAAATCGAAAACAAATTTCAAACCACAAGTATTCCGGATTGATAGTGAACTTGTGACCCAACGATTATAAGGAATCGCAAACAACAAATATTCAAGTGTGAAATCCACAAGGAGAATCCTTCATAAGTTCGGAAGTTCAATGACCAAGAGAAGAATAAAAACTCTATATAGATTGATTGATTACATTCATCCATACAACTTAATATATAGGGTTGAAACAAGCCTTCTACCAAAAGAATTAAAGTTAACACGTTTTCGTGGTGTTGAGATACAAGAAGATGCCTAGATACCTCCCAATACACTTGAAAATAAGAAAAGTCTTAACCACAATATGTATGAATATCTAATTTAAATAAATGCTAATTAAAGCCTCTCTTCCCAAGGCACTTAGTTCAAAGACTTAACTTTAATGAATTCCGAAAACCATCAGATTATCTTGCTTGGATTAAATTCAGAACAAATGCTTCTTCTTTTGGGCAAAACTTATGCATGTTTAGAATCAACCCATATCTCACGTTTCAACCCGTTAAATAATTCCTTGAGCTTTATTGATCTTGTCCTTGTAATTGGCCCAACTGGAACACATAACCTTACCCACAAATGGGATAATACTCATCAGCTTGTGTTCTTCCCATTGACCAAGAAATGGAGCATGTTATCCCTGAATTTGAAGAAATTGAGACTCATAATCCTATGAATAAGAAACATTTAGATAAGGTAGGTGAAATAGTTGTTTGAAAAAAATTGGTTAAACTTACCTCAGGTGAATAATACACATTCGAATTTTCAAAGGCAAAAGACTACCTACAAATACATCTAATTATGAATTTTGTACTTAGCCTTGGGAAATCAAAACTATCCTTTTTAGCTAAATGTGTTAAAAACATTTAACTTAACCCAAACATAAAGATCATTGTATTTGGGATTGACGATTCCAAAGATCAACTAAAAACGACCTTAGGACCCTGATATCACGCCATAGTTTCATCAAGGTACCCTAAAATTAATAATTTCAGAACAAGGTTTCAAGAACATTTCAATCACGTGTCAAAATGCGAGAGTTAAAACACCATATGCAAAACATAGACAAAATTCTCGTGATCTACTCATGACACCACAAAATGAAAATTTCAACAAGTACTAAAAATGAAAATGATCTATCATGCTGGAAAAATCATGTTTCGAGTTTCGAATCAATGAGTTACGTATAAAGCATCAAGAATAAAATTCTTGAAATTTCATTGTTTCAAATCATTAAATAAATAATTATTTCGGTTAGCGTCATGAACATGAATCTCGGTCCAGATATCACCACCTTTCATGTGAATAGCACTCTTAAAATTCGGTTGTATAGAAACAACCTCCATGAAAAACCAAATTGACACAATATCCAGAATGTGATTCTTTTACCCATACTGCCCCAAATGGATAATTTTAAATTGAAGTCAAAGGAACATGAAATTCGGGACAACAATTCTCTATCACTTGAAGTAAACTCTTTACTCGGTTAATTAAACAGTGAAAAGACCAATTTAAGAAAGTTTCTACATAAAAAATCCACAATGCTCGTCTTTTCTATACAGAATAAAAAAATGGGCCATAGTTTCTCCGAATCAGATTAACTTGAAACATGAAGCATGCAATTTATAATTTTTGAATAAAATATTGTTAGACATGGTATTCGAAAAATCACTTTGGGATAATTAGGCCCAACAGCCTAAAATTTAATCTCTATTACGTGAATAACAAATTTTTCGAATTCGAGAGTTTAAAACCAATAAAATATGACTTGACAAAAGTAATCGAACTTTAGTCATGACACTCCAAGATGACAATTTAAACACGGACTCAGAACTACATGAACATAAACCATAACATTCTCAAACGTGTTGATAGCACACATTTCGAGTTTTGGTCAGTCATAAAGGATGAGGACAAAAATTTCTTGAAATGCCATTTTTTAACCAGAGCACCATGGAATAAGCAGTTTTATCGAGAAGCATAAAGAACGTTAAGCTCCGCCAAAATATCTACTATCATGTGAATGATAAACTTTTAAAATCTGGTAGTGAAAACACAACCTCCTTGAAATCGAATTGTCACAAAACAACGTAAAATTGACTATCATATGCATTACACACACCAAAGTGGATCAATTTAATGCAAATTCAGAATAACATGGAACTCGATACACAAATACTCGAGTACGTGAAATTTGAACTGTTTGCTGACAGAATTTCACAATCATCTAACCATCTAGAAAAAATCTAAAATGCTCGTGATTCGAACCTCAGTAGAGATTGCTTTGAGACAAACAATGAAGATTGAGTTTCACCCCATGAGAGCTATAGAGTAGATTGAAATTAATAGTGAACTTGTGACCCGACGATTATAAGAAATCGAAAACAAATTTCAAACCACAAGTATTCCGGATTGATAGTGAACTTGTGACCCAACGATTATAAGGAATCGCAAACAACAAATATTCAAGTGTGAAATCCACAAGGAGAATCCTTCATAAGTTCGGAAGTTCAATGACCAAGAGAAGAATAAAAACTCTATATAGATTGATTGATTACATTCATCCATACAACTTAATATATAGGGTTGAAACAAGCCTTCTACCAAAAGAATTAAAGTTAACACGTTTTCGTGGTGTTGAGATACAAGAAGATGCCTAGATACCTCCCAATACACTTGAAAATAAGAAAAGTCTTAACCACAATATGTATGAATATCTAATTTAAATAAATGCTAATTAAAGCCTCTCTTCCCAAGGCACTTAGTTCAAAGACTTAACTTTAATGAATTCCGAAAACCATCAGATTATCTTGCTTGGATTAAATTCAGAACAAATGCTTCTTCTTTTGGGCAAAACTTATGCATGTTTAGAATCAACCCATATCTCACGTTTCAACCCGTTAAATAATTCCTTGAGCTTTATTGATCTTGTCCTTGTAATTGGCCCAACTGGAACACATAACCTTACCCACAAATGGGATAATACTCATCAGCTTGTGTTCTTCCCATTGACCAAGAAATGGAGCATGTTATCCCTGAATTTGAAGAAATTGAGACTCATAATCCTATGAATAAGAAACATTTAGATAAGGTAGGTGAAATAGTTGTTTGAAAAAAATTGGTTAAACTTACCTCAGGTGAATAATACACATTCGAATTTTCAAAGGCAAAAGACTACCTACAAATACATCTAATTATGAATTTTGTACTTAGCCTTGGGAAATCAAAACTATCCTTTTTAGCTAAATGTGTTAAAAACATTTAACTTAACCCAAACATAAAGATCATTGTATTTGGGATTGACGATTCCAAAGATCAACTAAAAACGACCTTAGGACCCTGATATCACGCCATAGTTTCATCAAGGTACCCTAAAATTAATAATTTCAGAACAAGGTTTCAAGAACATTTCAATCACGTGTCAAAATGCGAGAGTTAAAACACCATATGCAAAACATAGACAAAATTCTCGTGATCTACTCATGACACCACAAAATGAAAATTTCAACAAGTACTAAAAATGAAAATGATCTATCATGCTGGAAAAATCATGTTTCGAGTTTCGAATCAATGAGTTACGTATAAAGCATCAAGAATAAAATTCTTGAAATTTCATTGTTTCAAATCATTAAATAAATAATTATTTCGGTTAGCGTCATGAACATGAATCTCGGTCCAGATATCACCACCTTTCATGTGAATAGCACTCTTAAAATTCGGTTGTATAGAAACAACCTCCATGAAAAACCAAATTGACACAATATCCAGAATGTGATTCTTTTACCCATACTGCCCCAAATGGATAATTTTAAATTGAAGTCAAAGGAACATGAAATTCGGGACAACAATTCTCTATCACTTGAAGTAAACTCTTTACTCGGTTAATTAAACAGTGAAAAGACCAATTTAAGAAAGTTTCTACATAAAAAATCCACAATGCTCGTCTTTTCTATACAGAATAAAAAAATGGGCCATAGTTTCTCCGAATCAGATTAACTTGAAACATGAAGCATGCAATTTATAATTTTTGAATAAAATATTGTTAGACATGGTATTCGAAAAATCACTTTGGGATAATTAGGCCCAACAGCCTAAAATTTAATCTCTATTACGTGAATAACAAATTTTTCGAATTCGAGAGTTTAAAACCAATAAAATATGACTTGACAAAAGTAATCGAACTTTAGTCATGACACTCCAAGATGACAATTTAAACACGGACTCAGAACTACATGAACATAAACCATAACATTCTCAAACGTGTTGATAGCACACATTTCGAGTTTTGGTCAGTCATAAAGGATGAGGACAAAAATTTCTTGAAATGCCATTTTTTAACCAGAGCACCATGGAATAAGCAGTTTTATCGAGAAGCATAAAGAACGTTAAGCTCCGCCAAAATATCTACTATCATGTGAATGATAAACTTTTAAAATCTGGTAGTGAAAACACAACCTCCTTGAAATCGAATTGTCACAAAACAACGTAAAATTGACTATCATATGCATTACACACACCAAAGTGGATCAATTTAATGCAAATTCAGAATAACATGGAACTCGATACACAAATACTCGAGTACGTGAAATTTGAACTGTTTGCTGACAGAATTTCACAATCATCTAACCATCTAGAAAAAATCTAAAATGCTCGTGATTCGAACCTCAGTAGAGATTGCTTTGAGACAAACAATGAAGATTGAGTTTCACCCCATGAGAGCTATAGAGTAGATTGAAATTAATAGTGAACTTGTGACCCGACGATTATAAGAAATCGAAAACAAATTTCAAACCACAAGTATTCCGGATTGATAGTGAACTTGTGACCCAACGATTATAAGGAATCGCAAACAACAAATATTCAAGTGTGAAATCCACAAGGAGAATCCTTCATAAGTTCGGAAGTTCAATGACCAAGAGAAGAATAAAAACTCTATATAGATTGATTGATTACATTCATCCATACAACTTAATATATAGGGTTGAAACAAGCCTTCTACCAAAAGAATTAAAGTTAACACGTTTTCGTGGTGTTGAGATACAAGAAGATGCCTAGATACCTCCCAATACACTTGAAAATAAGAAAAGTCTTAACCACAATATGTATGAATATCTAATTTAAATAAATGCTAATTAAAGCCTCTCTTCCCAAGGCACTTAGTTCAAAGACTTAACTTTAATGAATTCCGAAAACCATCAGATTATCTTGCTTGGATTAAATTCAGAACAAATGCTTCTTCTTTTGGGCAAAACTTATGCATGTTTAGAATCAACCCATATCTCACGTTTCAACCCGTTAAATAATTCCTTGAGCTTTATTGATCTTGTCCTTGTAATTGGCCCAACTGGAACACATAACCTTACCCACAAATGGGATAATACTCATCAGCTTGTGTTCTTCCCATTGACCAAGAAATGGAGCATGTTATCCCTGAATTTGAAGAACTTGAGACTCATAATCCTATGAATAAGAAACATTTAGATAAGGTAGGTGAAATAGTTGTTTGAAAAAAATTGGTTAAACTTACCTCAGGTGAATAATACACATTCGAATTTTCAAAGGCAAAAGACTACCTACAAATACATCTAATTATGAATTTTGTACTTAGCCTAGGGAAATCAAAACTATCCTTTTTAGCTAAATGTGTTAAAAACATTTAACTTAACCCAAACATAAAGATCATTGTATTTGGGATTGACGATTCCAAAGATCAACTAAAAACGACCTTAGGACCATGATATCACGCCATAGTTTCATCAAGGTACCCTAAAATTAATAATTTCAGAACAAGGTTTCAAGAACATTTCAATCACGTGTCAAAATGCGAGAGTTAAAACACCATATGCAAAACATAGACAAAATTCTCGTGATCTACTCATGACACCACAAAATGAAAATTTCAACAAGTACTAAAAATGAAAGTGCTCTATCATGCTGGAAAAATCATGTTTCGAGTTTCGAATCAATGAGTTACGTATAAAGCATCAAGAATAAAATTCTTGAAATTTCATTGTTTCAAATCATTAAATAAATAATTATTTCGGTTAGCGTCATGAACATGAATCTCGGTCCAGATATCACCACCTTTCATGTGAATAGCACTCTTAAAACCTATGTGAAATAAGAATATAATAATATTCTTGGTCCTGTGTTTTTTCAGATAATCTTTTGCCTTTCAAATTTATGTTGTGCTTTAATCACGTTATATGGAATGTTTGTTTGGTCTGTTACACTGCTCTTTCGCCTACCATATCTAAACCTATCTTGTCACAACATATAGATTGCATGATCCAGTTTCAAATTCTTCTGATTCAGAGTTAACATGGTACATTTCGGGGCCATGGGATGGACACGAGCATTATGGATTTCTTTTTTGATGTTTTCTCTTGATGGATAGTTGATTGTCAAATTCGATTATAAAACAATTCAAAGTTCATGTAATCGAGAATTCGTATACCGAGTTTTACGTTCATCTGAATTTAATTAAAATTGATCAACTTTGTAGTGTAATGTGTAGGGAAATAACATTTTGTTCTTTATGTGCCAATTTAATTTTTCTTCAAGGATGTGTTTTCATGACCAATTTTTTTAATTGTTATTCTCCACGGGATAGTGTATTTGGGCCGAGTTTCTTGTTCTTTTCTCATCTCGATAAAATTGGTTACTCGATGGTTCTCTTGATAGAAACAGGGAATTTAAAGAACTTGTCTTCCTCGTTTATACCTATTAAATTGATCCAAATCTCATAAAGTGTGCCATAAACACAATGGAATATCTTATGGTTGAGATTCATTTTGTTCCGTGTCCATATTGAAGATTTCATTTTTGGGGTGCCATGTCCTTGGAGATATAATAAATTGCATGATCCTAGTCTAAAATTAAAATAATTTGGAGGTAAAATGGTCCATTTTTGGTACCCATAGGTCGGAACTCTGGAATTAGATATTTACATTGCTGAAACTTTCTTGTATGGTCTTCTCATTGTCAAACTAGTCTAGTCAAGTGCCAATTTCTTTCACACCAAATTTTGAAAGTTAGTTGATATTTGGGTTGAGTTTCATGTTCCTTCCTCTACTTGATAGAATTTTCTATTTGACGTTGTTCTTGATGAAACAAGGGAATTTTAAGAATTATTGTCTTCATTCTTTACAGGCAATCCATTGATCCCAACTTGAATGTGAGTTATCGCTCGATATATATAATGTTGTGGTTGAGTGTTTTTTGTTCCCGATCCATGAAGAAATGGTCAATTTTGTTATTTTATTATTAAAACGCGAGTATATGTTTGGCAAAGGATATAATCGCACTCTTCTTTGGAAAGTGTTTTATTTACGTGGAATAAATGTCGTTGAAACCTTCTGCTAAATGGGATACTTTTTAGGGTGCCTTTGTGAAACTAGGGTGTGATAGATTGGACTTAATTTCATTTTTAGTGACCTTTTAGGTGACCTATATGCCATGTCATTGGAGATATAATAAATTGCATGATCCTAGTCTAAAATTAAAATAATTTGGAGGTAAAATGGTCCATTTTTGGTACCTATAGGTCGGAACTCTGGAATTAGATATTTACATTGCTGAAACTTTCTTGTATGGTCTTCTCATTGTCAAACTAGTCTAGTAAAGTGCCAATTTCTTTCACACCAAATTTTGAAAGTTAGTTGATATTTGGGTTGAGTTTCATGTTCCTTCCTCTACTTGATAGAATTTTCTATTTGACGTTGTTCTTGATGAAACAAGGGAATTTTAAGAATTATTGTCTTCATTCTTTACAGGCAATCCATTGATCCCAACTTGAATGTGAGTTATCGCTCGATATATATAATGTTGTGGTTGAGTGTTTTTTGTTCCCGATCCATGAAGAAATGGTCAATTTTGTTATTTTTTTATTAAAACGCGAGTATATGTTTGGCAAAGGATATAATCGCACTCTTCTTTGGAAAGTGTTTTATTTACGTGGAATAAATGTCGTTGAAACCTTGTGCTAAATGGGGATACTTTTTAGGGTGCCTTTGTGAAACTATGGTGTGATAGATTGTACTTAATTTCATTTTTAGTGACCTTTTAGGTGACCTATAATGTTCTTCACACAATTTGCTAAAATTGAATAATATTAGGGTGCCCTATGTGAAATAAGAATATAATAATATTCTTGGTCCTGTGTTTTTTCAGATAATCTTTTGCCTTTCAAATTTATGTTGTGCTTTAATCACGTTATATGGAATGTTTGTTTGGTTTGTTACACTGCTCTTTCGCCTACCATATCTAAGACTATCTTGTCACAACATATAGATTGCATGATCCGAGTTTCAAATTCTTCTGATTCAGAGTTAACATGGTACATTTCGGGGCCATGGGATGGACACGAGCATTATGGATTTCTTTTTTGATGTTTTCTCTTGATGGATAGTTGATTGTCAAATTCGATTATAAAACAATTCAAAGTTCATGTAATCGAGAATTCGTATACCGAATTTTACGTTCATCTGAATTTAATTAAAATTGATCAACTTTGTAGTGTAATGTGTAGGGAAATAAAATTTTGTTCTTTATGTGCCAATTTAATTTTTCTTAAAGGATGTGTTTTCATGACCAATTTTTTTAATTGTTATTCTCCACGGGATAGTGTATTTGGGCCGAGTTTTTTGTTCTTTTCTCATCTCGATAAAATTGGTTACTCGATGGTTCTCTTGATAGAAAAAAGGGAATTTAAAGAACTTGTCTTCCTCGTTTATACCTATTAAATTGATCCAAATCTCATAAAGTCTGCCATAAACACAATGGAATATCTTATGGTTGAGATTCATTTTGTTCCGTGTCCATATTGAAGATTTCATTTTTGGGGTGCCATGTCCTTGGAGATATAATAAATTGTATGATCCTAGTCTAAAATTAAAATAATTTGGAGGTAAAATGGTCCATTTTTGGTACCCATAGGTCGGAACTCTGGAATTAGATATTTACATTGCTGAAACTTTCTTGTATGGTCTTCTCATTGTCAAACTAGTCTAGTCAAGTGCCAATTTCTTTCACACCAAATTTTGAAAGTTAGTTGATATTTGGGTTGAGTTTCATGTTCCTTCCTCTACTTGATAGAATTTTCTATTTGACGTTGTTCTTGATGAAACAAGGGAATTTTAAGAATTATTGTCTTCATTCTTTACAGGCAATCCATTGATCCCAACTTGAATGTGAGTTATCGCTCGATATATATAATGTTGTGGTTGAGTGTTTTTTGTTCCCGATCCATGAAGAAATGGTCAATTTTGTTATTTTATTATTAAAACGCGAGTATATGTTTGGCAAAGGATATAATCGCACTCTTCTTTGGAAAGTGTTTTATTTACGTGGAATAAATGTCGTTGAAACCTTGTGCTAAATGGGGATACTTTTTAGGGTGCCTTTGTGAAACTATGGTGTGATAGATTGTACTTAATTTCATTTTTAGTGACCTTTTAGGTGACCTATAATGTTCTTCACACAATTTGCTAAAATTGAATAATATTAGGGTGCCCTATGTGAAATAAGAATATAATAATATTCTTGGTCCTGTGTTTTTTCAGATAATCTTTTGCCTTTCAAATTTATGTTGTGCTTTAATCACGTTATATGGAATGTTTGTTTGGTTTGTTACACTGCTCTTTCGCCTACCATATCTAAGACTATCTTGTCACAACATATAGATTGCATGATCCGAGTTTCAAATTCTTCTGATTCAGAGTTAACATGGTACATTTCGGGGCCATGGGATGGACACGAGCATTATGGATTTCTTTTTTGATGTTTTCTCTTGATGGATAGTTGATTGTCAAATTCGATTATAAAACAATTCAAAGTTCATGTAATCGAGAATTCGTATACCGAATTTTACGTTCATCTGAATTTAATTAAAATTGATCAACTTTGTAGTGTAATGTGTAGGGAAATAAAATTTTGTTCTTTATGTGCCAATTTAATTTTTCTTAAAGGATGTGTTTTCATGACCAATTTTTTTAATTGTTATTCTCCACGGGATAGTGTATTTGGGCCGAGTTTTTTGTTCTTTTCTCATCTCGATAAAATTGGTTACTCGATGGTTCTCTTGATAGAAAAAAGGGAATTTAAAGAACTTGTCTTCCTCGTTTATACCTATTAAATTTATCCAAATCTCATAAAGTCTGCCATAAACACAATGGAATATCTTATGGTTGAGATTCATTTTGTTCCGTGTCCATATTGAAGATTTCATTTTTGGGGTGCCATGTCCTTGGAGATATAATAAATTGTATGATCCTAGTCTAAAATTAAAATAATTTGGAGGTAAAATGGTCCATTTTTGGTACCCATAGGTCGGAACTCTGGAATTAGATATTTACATTGCTGAAACTTTCTTGTATGGTCTTCTCATTGTCAAACTAGTCTAGTCAAGTGCCAATTTCTTTCACACCAAATTTTGAAAGTTAGTTGATATTTGGGTTGAGTTTCATGTTCCTTCCTCTACTTGATAGAATTTTCTATTTGACGTTGTTCTTGATGAAACAAGGGAATTTTAAGAATTATTGTCTTCATTCTTTACAGGCAATCCATTGATCCCAACTTGAATGTGAGTTATCGCTCGATATATATAATGTTGTGGTTGAGTGTTTTTTGTTCCCGATCCATGAAGAAATGGTCAATTTTGTTATTTTATTATTAAAACGCGAGTATATGTTTGGCAAAGGATATAATCGCACTCTTCTTTGGAAAGTGTTTTATTTACGTGGAATAAATGTCGTTGAAACCTTGTGCTAAATGGGGATACTTTTTAGGGTGCCTTTGTGAAACTATGGTGTGATAGATTGTACTTAATTTCATTTTTAGTGACCTTTTAGGTGACCTATAATGTTCTTCACACAATTTGCTAAAATTGAATAATATTAGGGTGCCCTATGTGAAATAAGAATATAATAATATTCTTGGTCCTGTGTTTTTTCAGATAATCTTTTGCCTTTCAAATTGTTGTGCTTTAATCACGTTATATGGAATGTTTGTTTGATTTGTTACACTGCTCTTTCGCCTACCATATCTAAAACTATCTTGTCACAACATATAGATTGCATGATCCGAGTTTCAAATTCTTCTGATTCAGAGTTAACATGGTACATTTCGGGGCCATGGGATGGACACGAGCATTATGGATTTCTTTTTTGATGTTTTCTCTTGATGGATAGTTGATTGTCAAATTCGATTATAAAACAATTCAAAGTTCATGTAATCGAGAATTCGTATACCGAGTTTTACGTTCATCTGAATTTAATTAAAATTGATCAACTTTGTAGTGTAATGTGTAGGGAAATAAAATTTTGTTCTTTATGTGCCAATTTAATTTTTCTTAAAGGATGTGTTTTCATGACCAATTTTTTTAATTGTTATTCTCCACGGGATAGTGTATTTGGGCCGAGTTTCTTGTTCTTTTCTCATCTCGATAAAATTGGTTACTCGATGGTTCTCTTGATAGAAAAAAGGGAATTTAAAGAACTTGTCTTCCTCGTTTATACCTATTAAATTGATCCAAATCTCATAAAGTCTGCCATAAACACAATGGAATATCTTATGGTTGAGATTCATTTTGTTCCGTGTCCATATTGAAGATTTCATTTTTGGGGTGCCATGTCCTTGGAGATATAATAAATTGCATGATCCTAGTCTAAAATTAAAATAATTTGGAGGTAAAATGGTCCATTTTTGGTACCCATAGGTCGGAACTCTGGAATTAGATATTTACATTGCTGAAACTTTCTTGTATGGTCTTCTCATTGTCAAACTAGTCTAGTCAAGTGCCAATTTCTTTCACACCAAATTTTGAAAGTTAGTTGATATTTGGGTTGAGTTTCATGTTCCTTTTTATAAAAGTTTATGTGAACAGTTCCCAGATCATCCTGGTTACAATCATTTCGTGTGTATGCGTAACCATAATCAAAGTTTAATTAAACGTATTAGTGTTTTACTTGCAGCTTAGTCTTTTTATGCCTCCATTAAAATTAAATTCTAAATACGTCAACTTTTCCGTGTTATATGCTTATATTAAAAAAGAATATATAAGATATAAGAAAAATTGTGAAAGGTTTCCAGACGATATTTGGTATATTAACCAAAGAGATTATTATCATCAACTGCTTATCCGCTTTAGTATTTTATTAGCAGCTTAATTTCTTGGGTTCTACTTTTGTCTTATTTAGTATTTTAGATTGAAGCTTTAGTTTTCCAAAGTATAGTTTTACAGTGAAACCCGGGGATTTTCCCTTAAGTCGCGTAGCCTGAATAGTCCCTGTCTTTGGCCGGTGTATAGGCTGTTTTGGGATTGGCATAAATCGTTGACAGTGATCTGTAGAATTATGCAGAGGTTGGCTAGATCTTTGTCTAAAAGACAAGGTGAGACAAGTGGTAGTAACAAAGAAATTATTTTAAATGAAAATTTTGAAAAATCTTTGCAAAACTGGAAATTACCAGTACAATCTTCTGTTTATAAACAGAAAGGAACTTTTGAATTTTCTTCTGATTATGTTGTTAAAACTGTAGAAGAAGCTATTCCTTTAACTGAAGGATATAATTCTTTTCAATTATTATCAAGAAATTTAATTGAAAAACATAGACAACAATATAAATTTCTTCATGTTGGCCTAATCCAAGTAGGTCTAAAGCCTGCTACAAGACTCGGATTAAATACATCCGCAATAATTTGTGTTCGAGATAAAAGACATAATAAATTTCATGATTCCTTATTAGGAATAATTGAGTCCAGTCTTTGTGACGGACCCATCTATTTTTCTTGTTTTCCAAATTTCACTTTATCTCTTACAGATCCAACTCTAATGCACGCCTTGTGTCTTGATATTAAATCTGAGGGGTTTAATATGATGCAAGGATCAGAAAATATAATCCTTATTTACAGGATTCAATATAAAGTTATGAACACAGTAGTGCCAAGAATCAGAGATTTTGCCTTCGAACATAAGGGATCTACTACTTTATTTATTACAAATTTATCTAAAAGCAATTTAAAAGTACCCAAAACAATTACTTGGGATCAGGTTAATTTACCTGAACAATGGATTTTAGAAAAGGCAAGTGAACCTGTTAAACAGGAAAATAGAGAATTAGAAGAAATAGTTGAATATCCTGATGGAGATGTTGAAATTAAATTCTCTAACCAAAGAATTGCTAGACTTAATTTAGGGCAAAGTAGTCGATTTACTAGACCTAATTCAGCAGGTCCAAGTAGACTTAATTTGGAAAGAAGATCTACTTCTTCTGCCCCGCTATCTAAATTTGAAAAGGAAACCATATTAGGAACAAAATTTACTCCTGATGGGGTTAATCAACCTCAATATAATGTTAGTATACCATCAACTGTTACCCCAACAGAAATTGAAGTTGATACTAACACAGGAAAAAAATCTCCGACCGCTTCTGACATGGGTTATAATAGTGACACAAGTGTTTTAACTATTACAATTCCTGAAGAAGTTTGTTTTCCTTTTGACGGAATTGCTAAAGAATTATTTTATTCTCCTGAAAATGAAATTCGAAGAAAGTGGTTTTTTCAAGAAGATATTAAAAGTCAAAAGAAATTATTTACATCTTATAAGAGATTTCTACAGATAAATAAAGATGTCATTGATTTCTTTGATTTCTTGAAAAAATACTTTTATTTAAATAAAAAACAATTTCCTGATTTTGAGAACAAAAATTTTGTGTCAACAATTGAATCTTCCTATAACAGGGATTTTGTCACTAAAAATGGAAAAGTTTTCAAAAGCATCCACCCTCCAGAAGTTAATTTAACCGTTAAAATCGATGGAGAAGAAATTCTAGCCACACCTTATAGAAAAAAGGGTGATAATATTGATGCTGTTGTGCAACAAAATAATTTTACAAATTTAACTCTCAAAACTATTGGAGATCAATTAAATAGAATTGAGAAAAATATTGATCTAAATTCAGATCAACAAAAGGTTTCTAAAGAAGAAACTTCTGTAATTGATAAAAGGGTTTTATTTAAACCAATGTCTTTTGAAAAGATTGATTTTAAAATAAAACCACCAGATTCTTCCTCTGAGATGGTTGACGAAATAATAAAGAGATTAAAAAATCTTGGGCTTAATGAAAAGGAATTGTCACCTTTGGAACAAAATTCAGATAGTGAATCTAATATTGAAAGTCAAGATCAAACTTCCGAGATGGAAGAAAAAATTGATCAACTTGAAGATATGTTCTTAACAGAACAAAACCAACAACAACATTTTCAAGTTAATAAATTATCATCTTCTTATAAGAAGAAAATGGTATACAATGTACCAGCAAAGCCTTATTATCATAAGCCAACACCAGTTGATTTACAACTTGAGCAGCATGATGAATACATGACTGTTCAATTTGATGGCAGATCCATTAATGAATGGAATATAGATGGAATGTCAGAATACCAGATGCAAACAGTATTGCATTACATGACTATGTATGCAACTGCCTGCAAAGCAAATGGAAATTCTGATCAAAACATTGCTAAAGCCATAACTCAAGGCTTTACTGGACAATTAAAAGGTTGGTGGGATTTCTACCTACCAGAAGAGGCAAAATTGCATATTTTAAGAGCTGTTAAAGTTGAAGTTGTTGATAACCAACCTGTGCAAGTTACAGATTGTGTTAATACGCTATTATATACTATAGCAAAGCATTTTATTGGAACAACTTCATTACAGTTGGATAAAACACAAGAACAGTTAATGAATTTAAGATGTCAAAACTTATCTCAGTTTAAATGGTATAAAGATGTGTTCTTCTCTAAAGTTTTTACTAGAGAAGATAGTCAACACGATTTTTGGAAAGAAAAGTTCTTATCAGGACTCCCTCATTTTTTCTCAGAAAAAATAAGGAATAGAATAAAGCAGAAACATAATGGCATTATTCCGTATGCCCAATATACTTATGGAGATCTATCTTCTGAAATTATCTCTGAAGGAATAAATTTATGTAATGAAATTAAATTACATAGACAAATTCAAAAAGAAAAGGTTTTAGGAAAAAGAATTATAGGAGACTTCTG
Source organism: Penstemon newberryi var. newberryi (assembly GCA_030819805.1). Classification (NCBI taxonomy): domain Eukaryota; kingdom Viridiplantae; phylum Streptophyta; class Magnoliopsida; order Lamiales; family Plantaginaceae; genus Penstemon; species Penstemon newberryi. The sequence goes on along the minus strand of JAUALY010000005.1, from coordinate 19,632,980 downwards.
TGAACAAATTGGTTTACCTCCTATAGGACATTCTAGTGATAGAAGGAAACATAAGACTAATAAAGTCTCAAAAAATTCTAAGAATTTAAATTATTTTCCTAAAAGGAGAAAGAAAGGGTTTTATAAAGGAGAAAGTTCTTCGACCCCTAGGCAGAAACCCATTCCATTATGTTGGAAATGTCAAAAACCTGGTCATTACGCTAATAAGTGTAAAATGAAAAAGAAAATCAATAGTTTAGATATTGACGAAGGTCTTAAAAGAACTTTAGAAAAACTCTTTCTTAATGAAGAAGGAGACAAAAGAGATTTTAAAATTACTGCTATAATTGACAATGAAGAAACTGAAGAATCTGAGAATTCTAATGGATCCGAAACAGAATCCGAACAATCAGATAATTCTGGTTGCGAAGGAAACTGTGATTATTATAAAGCCTTATGTCAGGCAAATGGATTATGCACCTTAACTAAAGAGGATAATTTTATTCTCGATATAATTGATCAAATTACTGATCCAGTTGCTAAAAGAGAAATGCTCCAAAAATATTTGGAACAATACAGTCAGAAAAAATCTGAAAAAGGAATAAAATTCAAAGAACCAGAGACTTATATTCTAAAAGAAATTTTAAATAGGGTTAAGACCTCTAAAGAAAAGGATTCAGAGGATTCATGTACTAGTGAATTAATTCACGAAGTAAAAATTCTTAAAAAAGAATTAAGTGACTTAAAGTCTAGAGTTTCTTTAATTGAATTAAGAAATCTTGAAACAGATCTCAGTCCTAATCAGGACAATGACGATTATGAAAAAGATTCTTTAAAAGAAGAAAATGTAAATGCATCATTAACATTTGTGAATATGATTGATAGGGTTATTACTCATAAATGGCACATTAAAATAAAAATCATTGTTCATAGAGAATATACTCTCTCTGCAATTGCTATGGTAGATTCTGGAGCTGATTTGAATTGTATCAATGAAGGGTTAATTCCTTCTAGATATTTTTCCAAAACTACTGAAATTCTTAATGCTGCAGATGGCCGAAAGCTTATAGTAAAATATAAGTTACAAAATACTGCTGTCTGTAACAATGGAATTTGCCTTGAAATGCCATTTATAATGGTAAAAGATTTATCTCATGATGTAATTCTAGGAAATCCCTTTCTACACATGCTTTATCCTATAAAAAGCATTGATGAAAGAGGAATTACTAGCACTGTTGATTCACAAGAAATAACATTTAATTTTATTACACAACCTCGCTATCACGAGATTGATTTAATTCAAAAGAAAATAGAAAGAAAAGAAAAGTTTCTTAATACCTTATCTCAGGAAATTAATTACAAAAAAATAGCTGAAAAGATACAGCAGCCTCATATTCAAAAGAAAATAAATGAATTACAAGAATTCATAACTAAAACAATATGTGCAGAAATTCCTAATGCCTTCTGGGAAAGGAAGAAACATATAGTAAATCTTCCATATGAACCAGATTTTAAGGAAAATCAAAATTCAAACTAAGGCAAGACCTATAGCTATGGGTCCACGACACCTTGAAATCTGCAAAAAAGAAATTGATGAGTTATTACTCAAAGGGTTAATTAGAAAATCCTACAGTCCCTGGAGTTGTCCAGCATTTTATGTTGAAAATGCTGCAGAATTAGAACGAGGTGTTCCTAGGCTTGTTATTAATTATAAGCCACTAAATAAAGCATTAAGATGGATTAGATATCCTATCCCTAATAAGAGGGACTTACTAAATCGGCTTTACACAGCCAAGGTTATGTCAAAATTTGATATGAAGTCTGGATTTTGGCATATTCAAATTGCCGAAGAAGACCGATATAAAACTGCATTTACGGTACCATTTGGACACTACGAATGGAACATAATGCCTTCTGGGTTAAAAAATGCCCCTTCTGAATTTCAAAATATTATGAATGAAATTTTTAGTCCATATACTAAATTTTGTATAGTATATATTGATGATGTCTTAATTTTTTCAGACAATATTAATCAACATTTTAAACATCTACATGCATTTATTAATGCTGTTAAAAGAGCAGGATTAGTTGTATCTGCAAAGAAAATAAAATTATTTCAAACTGAAATTCGTTTTCTTGGACATACTATTAAAGAAGGAACTATCTTTCCAATAGATAGATCCATAGTTTTTGCGGAAAAATTTCCGAATGAAATAAAAGAAAAAACTCAACTACAAAGGTTTCTTGGAAGTCTTAATTACATATCAGACTTCTATAAAAATTTGGCAATAGATGCAAAACCTTTATTTGAAAGGTTACGAAAAAATCCCCCTGAATGGACAAATATCCATACAGAGGCCGTTATCAAAATAAAAAATAAAATAAAGGAAATTCCTTGTCTTGCAATTGCAAACCCAGATGCTTTTAAAATTGTTGAAACAGACGCATCTGAATTAGGTTATGGAGGAATCCTTAAACAAAGGATAGATAATAAAATTACTCTTGTTAGATTCACCTCAGGGATCTGGCAAGGACCAAGGAAAAATTATTCCACAGTTAAAAAAGAAATTTTATCAATTGTATTATGTATTCAAAAATTTGAAAGTGATTTGTTGAATAAAAAATTCCTAATTAGGGTTGATTGCAAATCTGCTAAAGATATTCTAGAAAAGGATGTTAAAAATATAGCATCTAAAGAAATTTTTGCTAGATGGCAGGGAATTTTGTCTGTCTTTGATTTTGATATTGAATTTATTAAAGGATCAAATAATTCTTTACCTGATTTTCTAACCCGTGAATTTTTGCAGGGAAATGGAGAAAAGGAATAAAGATAAAGGAAAAGGGAAGTCTTAAGAGACACCCCCAAAAAAGGATTTGTCTTATAAGACAATGGTTGGTAAATCAATTGATCAATTAAAAAATGAAGCCTTAAAGGCCACTCCAAAAGAATCTAAATTAAGAGATGATGCATATGCAATAGCAATACAGACTAATTTGTCTACTGAATTTGTTTATCCGTATATCCCTTATTCTACTATATGGATAACTCCTCTCGAGCTTAAATATGCTCATCTCAATGCTAATGAAGCAGCTTCTTTTTATTTGAAAGATTCTGCTGATCCATATCTTTGGCCTAAAGAATGTACTTTCTATTATGCCATTTTACAAACTACTAAATCAGTAGAATTTGACTCAATTTCAAGATCTGGTGCGGAATGGGCTTATTCCAAAGCCTTTATTAAAAAAGTTTTAACTCCAGAAACTTGGAATGGAGACCTATATAGAAACCACGAAATTCCAAGTGGTAATAGAAAAAATTTAGAAAAATATTGGTTCAATTATTTTGACTACATTAAAGCATGGGAAGGAGCCTTTTGTTATGACAATAGGCAAAGAAAACATAGTTGGTTCCTACAATTTAGAGATTTTAATACCACTAATCTCCCTCAGTGGTTTATTAAATGGTTCTACAACTGGGGATCTCATCCTATTATTTTCCCCGATAAAATTATATGTGTTTTTGAAGATTTTAAGAAATCTAATCACTCATTAAAAACACCTGAGCTTAATTTTGTAGCTTTTTATCAAGTCCCATGGATTGTCAAATGGGATGTGGTTATTTCCAACCTTCCAATTAAAAAATTTGATGAAACCGTTACTCATGTTCCCGCATTAGGAAGAAGAGTTTTAATTAAATGGTGGGACAAATTTGAATTTTTTAAAGATTCAATTTTTGCACAGAAAGGTATTGTTTCATTTGAGCCACCACAGCCGAAGACTCAAGCTCCTAAAACGGATGTTACTGATATTACTGAATTTCTTAAAGAATTGATAGCCTCATCATCAGCATCTAAAGAAGACCTGAGGAAACAACTTAGAGAGATTTTGGGAGAATCATCCAGTGCGTCTAGCCACAGTCCATCTGACGACGAGACTCAGAAGACCGACGACACCATGATGGATTCCCAAGACCCGTACGCATAATTCGCGGTTACTATTCACAGTTACTATTCACGGTTACTGTTCATGTTACTGTTCAGTCACTGTTCATGTTACTGTTCACCATAAATGTTGGTATTGTTCATGTTACTGTTCACCATAATTGCTGGTCCTGTTCATTTTCTAAATTGAAGAAAGTTTTGGCGTCCGATAGCTCTGGAATCCGAGTTTGAAGTCCGCCAGTTGCCTATATATAGGCCCTCCATTCTGAAGAAGAGACACGCTCAAGAATTATCAGCTACTCACTATATCCAAGCAACCCTTCTACAAAAGATTATCATCTTTTATATTTTGTAAGATACACTTCAAATTTGTAATATAGCTTGATAGTTAGTTTTGTACTGTACTCCGCTGCTGCTACTCTCCCCCACTTTATGTATATGACCTGGTACCCGAGTGGTATCTACCAGGTCATATACATAAAAGTGGGGGAGAGAGTAGCAGCAGCGGAGTACAGTACTAACCAAACTATCAAGCTATATTACAAATTTGAAGTGTATATTACAAAATATAAAAGATGATAATCTTTTGTAGAAGGGTTGCTTGGATATAGTGAGTAGATCGTAATTCTTGAGCGTGTCCCTTCTTCAGAATGGAGGGCCTATATATAGACAACTGGCGGACTTCAAACTCGGATTCCAGAGCTATCGGACGCCAAAACTTTCTTCAATTTAGAAAATGAACAGGACCACCAATTATGGCTAACAGTAAAATGAACAGTACCAACAATGATAGTGAACAGTAACATGAACAGTACCAACATTTATGGTGAACAGTAACATGAACAGTGACTGAACAGTAACATGAACAGTAACCGTGAACAGTAACCGCGAATTATGCGTACGGGTCTTGGGAATCCATCATGGTGTCGTCGGTCTTCTGAGTCTCGTCGTCAGATGGACTGTGGCTAGACGCACTGGATGATTCTCCCAAAATCTCTCTAAGTTGTTTCCTCAGGTCTTCTTTAGATGCTGATGATGAGGCTATCAATTCTTTAAGAAATTCGGTAATATCAGTAACATCCGTTTTAGGAGCTTGAGTCTTCGGCTGTGGTGGCTCAAATGAAACAATACCTTTCTGTGCAAAAATTGAATCTTTAAAAAATTCAAATTTGTCCCACCATTTAATTAAAACTCTTCTTCCTAATGCGGGAACATGAGTAACGGTTTCATCAAATTTTTTAATTGGAAGGTTGGAAATAACCACATCCCATTTGACAATCCATGGGACTTGATAAAAAGCTACAAAATTAAGCTCAGGTGTTTTTAATGAGGGGTTAGATTTCTTAAAATCTTCAAAAACACATCTAATTTTATCGGGGAAAATAATAGGATGAGATCCCCAGTTGTAGAACCATTTAATAAACCACTGAGGGAGATTAGTGGTATTAAAATCTCTAAATTGTAGGAACCAACTATGCTTTCTTTGCCTATTGTCATAACAAAAGGCTCCTTCCCATGCTTTAATGTAGTCAAAATAATTGAACCAATATTTTTCTAAATTTTTTCTATTACCACTTGGAATTTCGTGGTTTCTATATAGGTCTCCATTCCAAGTTTCTGGAGTTAAAACTTTTTTAATAAAGGCTTTGGAATAAGCCCATTCCGCACTAGATCTTGAAATTGAGTCAAATTCTACTGATTTAGTAGTTTGTAAAATGGCATAATAGAAAGTACATTCTTTAGGCCAAAGATATGGATCAGCAGAATCTTTCAAATAAAAAGAAGCTGCTTCATTAGCATTTTGAGATGAGCATATTTAAGCTCGAGAGGAGTTATCCATATAGTAGAATAAGGGATATACGGATAAACAAATTCAGTAGACAAATTAGTCTGTATTGCTATTGCATATGCATCATCTCTTAATTTAGATTCTTTTGGAGTTGCCTTTAAGGCTTCATTTTTTAATTGATCAATTGATTTACCAACCATTGTCTTATAAGACAAATCCTTTTTTGGGGGTGTCTCTTTAGACTTCCCTTTTCCTTTATCTTTATTCCTTTTCTCCATTTCCCTGCAAAAATTCACGGGTTAGAAAATCAGGTAAAGAATTATTTGATCCTTTAATAAATTCAATTTCAAAATCAAAGACAGACAAAATTCCCTGCCATCTAGCAAAATTTTGTTTAGATGCTATATTTTTAACATCCTTTTCTAGAATATCTTTAGCAGATTTGCAATCAACCCTAATTAGGAATTTTTTATTCAACAAATCACTTTCAAATTTTTGAATACATAATACAATTGATAAAATTTCTTTTTTAACTGTGGAATAATTTTTCCTTGGTCCTTGCCAGATCCCTGAGGTGAATCTAACAAGAGTAATTTTATTATCTATCCTTTGTTTAAGGATTCCTCCATAACCTAATTCAGATGCGTCTGTTTCAACAATTTTAAAAGCATCTGGGTTTGCAATTGCAAGACAAGGAATTTCCTTTATTTTATTTTTTATTTTGATAACGGCCTCTGTATGGATATTTGTCCATTCAGGGGGATTTTTTCGTAACCTTTCAAATAAAGGTTTTGCATCTATTGCCAAATTTTTATAGAAGTCTGATATGTAATTAAGACTTCCAAGAAACCTTTGTAGTTGAGTTTTTTCTTTTATTTCATTCGGAAATTTTTCCGCAAAAACTATGGATCTATCTATTGGAAAGATAGTTCCTTCTTTAATAGTATGTCCAAGAAATCGAATTTCAGTTTGAAATAATTTTACTTTCTTTGCAGATACAACTAATCCTGCTCTTTTAACAGCATTAATAAATGCATGTAGATGTTTAAAATGTTGATCAATATTGTCTGAAAAAATTAAGACATCATCAATATATACTATACAAAATTTAGTATATGGACTAAAAATTTCATTCATAATATTTTGAAATTCAGAAGGGGCATTTTTTAACCCAAAAGGCATTACGTTCCATTCGTAGTGTCCAAATGGTACTGTAAATGCAGTTTTATATCGGTCTTCTTCAGCAATTTGAATCTGCCAGAATCCCGATTTCATATCAAATTTTGACATAACTTTGGCTGTGTAAAGCCGATTTAGTAAATCTCTTTTATTAGGGATAGGATATCTAATCCATCGTAATGCTTTATTTAATGGCTTATAATTAATAACAAGCCTAGGAACACCTCGTTCTAATTCTGCAGCATTTTCAACATAAAATGCTGGACAACTCCAAGGACTGTAGGATTTTCTAATTAATCCTTTGAGTAATAACTCGTCAATTTCTTTTTTGCAGATTTCAAGGTGGCGTGGACCCATAGCTATAGGTCTGGCCTTAGTTTGAATTTGATTTTCCTTAAAATCTGGTTCATATGGAAGATTTACTATATGTTTCTTCCTTTCCCAGAAGGCATTAGGAATTTCTGCACATATTGTTTTAGTTATAAATTCTTGTAACTCATTTATTTTCTTTTGGATATGAGGCTGCTGTATCTTTTCAGCTATTTTTTTGTAATTAATTTCCTGAGATAAGGAATTAAGAAACTTTTCTTTTCTTTCTATTTTCTTTTGAATTAGATCAATCTCGTGATAACGAGGTTGTGTAATAAAATTAAATGTTATTTCTTGTGAATCAACAGTGCTAGTAATTCCTCTTTCGTCAATGCTTTTTATGGGATAAAGCATGTGTAGAAAGGGATTTCCTAGAATTACATCATGAGATAATTCTTTAACCATTATAAATGGCATTTCAAGGCAAATTCCATTGTTACAGACAGCAGTATTTTGTAACTTATATTTTACTATAAGCTTTCGGCCATCTGCAGCATTAAGAATTTCAGTAGTTTTAGAAAAATATCTAGAAGGAATTAACCCTTCATTGATACAATTCAAATCAGCTCCAGAATCAACCATAGCAATTGCAGAGAGAGTATATTCTCTATGAACAATGATTTTTATTTTAATGTGCCATTTATGAGTAATAACCCTATCAATCATATTCACAAATGTTAATGATGCATTTACATTTTCTTCTTTTAAAGAATCTTTTTCATAATCGTCATTGTCCTGATTAGGACTGAGATCTGTTTCAAGATTTCTTAATTCAATTAAAGAAACTCTAGACTTTAAGTCACTTAATTCTTTTTTAAGAATTTTTACTTCGTGAATTAATTCACTAGTACATGAATCCTCTGAATCCTTTTCTTTAGAGGTCTTAGCCCTATTTAAAATTTCTTTTAGAATATAAGTCTCTGGTTCTTTGAATTTTATTCCTTTTTCAGATTTTTTCTGACTGTATTGTTCCAAATATTTTTGGAGCATTTCTCTTTTAGCAACTGGATCAGTAATTTGATCAATTATATCGAGAATAAAATTATCCTCTTTAGTTAAGGTGCATAATCCATTTGCCTGACATAAGGCTTTATAATAATCACAGTTTCCTTCGCAACCAGAATTATCTGATTGTTCGGATTCTGTTTCGGATCCATCAGAATTCTCAGATTCTTCAGTTTCTTCATTGTCAATTATAGCAGTAATTTTAAAATCTCTTTTGTCTCCTTCTTCATTAAGAAAGAGTTTTTCTAAAGTTCTTTTAAGACCTTCGTCAATATCTAAACTATTGATTTTCTTTTTCATTTTACACTTATTAGCGTATTAACACAATCTGTAACTTGCACAGGTTGGTTATCAACAACTTCAACTTTAACAGCTCTTAAAATATGCAATTTTGCCTCTTCTGGTAGGTAGAAATCCCACCAACCTTTTAATTGTCCAGTAAAGCCTTGAGTTATGGCTTTAGCAATGTTTTGATCAGAATTTCCATTTGCTTTGCAGGCAGTTGCATACATAGTCATGTAATGCAATACTGTTTGCATCTGGTATTCTGACATTCCATCTATATTCCATTCATTAATGGATCTGCCATCAAATTGAACAGTCATGTATTCATAATGCTGCTCAAGTTGTAAATCAACTGGTGTTGGCTTATGATAATAAGGCTTTGCTGGTACATTGTATACCATTTTCTTCTTATAAGAAGATGATAATTTATTAACTTGAAAATGTTGTTGTTGGTTTTGTTCTGTTAAGAACATATCTTCAAGTTGATCAATTTTCTCTTCCATTTCGGAAGTTTGATCTTGACTTTCAATATTGGATTCACTATCTGAATTTTGTTCCAAAGGTGACAATTCCTTTTCATTAAGCCCAAGATTTTTTAATCTCTTTATTATTTCGTCAACCATCTCAGAGGAAGGATCTGGTGGTTTTATTTTAAAATCAATCTTTTCAGAAGACATTGGTTTAAATAAAACCCTTTTATCATTTACAGAAGTTTCTTCTTTAAAAACCTTTTGTTGATCTGAATTTAGATCAATATTTTTCTCAATTCTATTTAATTGATCTCCAATAGTTTTGAGAGTTAAATTTGTAAAATTATTTTGTTGCACAACAGCATCAATATTATCACCCTTTTTTCTATAGGGTGTGGCTAGAATATCTTCTCCATCGATTTTAACGGTTAAATTAACTTCTGGAGGGTGGATGCTTTTGAAAACTTTTCTATTTTTAGTGACAAAATCCCTTTTATAGGAAGATTCAATTGTTGACACAAAATTTTTGTTCTCAAAATCAGGAAATTGTTTTTTATTTAAATAAAAGTATTTTTTCAAGAAATCAAAGAAATCAATGACATCTTTATTTATCTGTAGAAATCTCTTATAAGATGTAAATAATTTCTTTTGACTTTTAATATCTTCTTGGAAAAACCACTTTCTTCGAATTTCATTTTCAGGAGAATAAAATAATTCTTTAGCAATTCCGTCAAAAGGAAAACCAACTTCTTCAGGAATTGTAATAGTTAAAACACTTGTGTCACTATTATAACCCATGTCAGAAGCGGTCGGAGATTTTCTTCCTGTGTTAGTATCAACTTCAATTTCTGTTGGGGTAACAGTTGATGGTATACTAACATTATATTGAGGTTGATTAACCCCATCAGGAGTAAATTTTGTTCCTAATATGGTTTCTTTTTCAAATTTAGATAACGGGCCAGAAGAAGTAGATCTTCTTTCTAAATTAAGTCTACTTGGACCTGCTGAATTAGGTCTAGTAAATCGACTACTTTGCCCTAAATTAAGTCTAGCAATTCTTTGATTAGAGAATTTAATTTCAACATCTCCATCAGGATATTCAACTATTTCTTCTAATTCTCTGTTTTCCTGTTTAACAGGTTCACTTGCCTTTTCTAAAATCCATTGTTCAGGTAAATTAACCTGATCCCAAGTAATTGTTTTGGGTACTTTTAAATTGCTTTTAGATAAATTTGTAATAAACAAAGTAGTAGATCCCTTATGTTCGAAGGCAAAATCTCTGATTCTTGGCACTACTGTGTTCATAACTTTATATTGAATCCTATAAATAAGGATTATATTTTCTGATCCTTGCATCATATTAAACCCATCAGATTTAATATCAAGACACAAGGTGTGCATTAGAGTTGGATCTGTAAGAGATAAAGTGAAATTTGGAAAGCAAGAAAAGTAGATGGGTCCATCACAAAGACTGGACTCAATTATTCCTAATAAGTAGTCAAGGAATTTTTTATGTCTTTTATCTCGAACACAAATTATAGCGGATGTATTTAATCCGAGTCTTGTAGCAGGCTTTAGACCTACTTGGATTAGGCCAACATGAAGAAATTTATATTGTTGTCTATGTTTTTCAATTAAATTTTTTGATAATAATTGAAAAGAATTATATCCTTCAGTTAAAGGAATAGCTTCTTCTACAGTTTTAACAACATAATCAGAAGAAAATTCAAAAGTTCCTTTCTGTTTATAAACAGAAGATTGTACTGGTAATTTCCAGTTTTGCAAAGATTTTTCAAAATTTTCATTTAAAATAATTTCTTTGTTACTACCACTTGTCTCACCTTGTCTTTTAGACAAAGATCTAGCCAACCTCTGCATAATTCTACAGATCACTGTCAACGGTTTATGCCAATCCCAAAACAGCCTATACACCGGCCAAAGACAGGGACTATTCAGGCTACGCGACTTAAGGGAAAATCCCCGGGTTTCACTGTAAAACTATACTTTGGAGAACCAAAGCTTCAATCTAAAATACTAAATAAGACAAAAGTAGCACCCAAGAAATTAAGCTGCTAATAAAATACTAAAGCGGATAAGCAGTTGATGATAATAATCTCTTTGGTTAATATACCAAATATCGTCTGGAAACCTTTCACAATTTTTCTTATATCTTATATATTCTTTTTTAATATAAGCATATAACACGGAAAAGTTGACGTATTTAGAATTTAATTTTAATGGAGGCATAAAAAGACTAAGCTGCAAGTAAAACACTAATACGTTTAATTAAACTTTGATTATGGTTACGCATACACACGAAATGATTGTAACCAGGATGATCTGGGAACTGTTCACATAAACTTTTATAAAATTTATAATCACTTAAGCACAAATTATAAAACTCAGAATTAACTAAGACAAACTTAAAATTAATCATTCAAATAAGCATTAATAACATAACAACAATAACACAAAATAACAATAATACAAACATACATTAATAACATAACAATAATAAGACACGATAACAAAATTGCAAACATTAATAAAACATTAATACAATATTAATATTAATACAATATCATACCTATTCCAACGTGGCTCTGATACCACTCGGGTACCAGGTCATATACATAAAAGTGGGGGAGAGAGTAGCAGCAGCGGAGTACAGTACTAACCAAAGTATCAACATTAATACAATATTAATATTAATACAATATCATACCTATTCCAACGTGGCTCTGATACCACTCGGGTACCAGGTCATATACATAAAAGTGGGGGAGAGTAGCAGCAGCGGAGTACAGTACAAAACTAACTATCAAGCTATATTACAAATTTGAAGTGTATATTACAAAATATAAAAGATGATAATCTTTGGTAGAAGGGTTGCTTGGATATAGTGAGTAGCTGATGATTCTTGAGCGTGTCCTCCTTCTTCTGAATGGCGGTCCTATATATAGGCAAATGGCGGACTTCAAACTCGGATTCCAAAGCTATCGGACGCCAAAACTTTCTTCAATTTAGAAAATGAACAGTACCAACAATTATGGTGAACAGTAACATGAACAGTGACTGAACAGTAGATGAACAGTAACCGTGAATAGTAACCATGAATAGTAGCCGTGAATAGTAACCGCAAATTATGCGTACGGGTCTTGGGAATCCATCATGGTGTCGTCGGTCTTTTGAGTCTCGTTGTCAGAACAGTGGCTAGACGAGCTAGATGGTTCTCCCAAAATTTCTCTAAGTTGTTTCCTCAGGTCTTCTTTAGATGCTGATGATGAGGCTATCAATTCTTTAAGAAATTCAGTAATATCCGTTTTAGGAGCTGGAGTCTTCGGCTGTGGTGGCTCAAAAGAAACAATACTTTTCTGTGCAAAAATTGAATCTTTAAAAAATTCAAATTTGTCCCACCATTTAATTAAAACTCTTCTTCCTAATGCGGGAACATGAGTAACGGTTTCATCAAATTTTTTAATTGGAAGGTTGGAAATAACCACATCCCATTTGACAATCCATGGGACTTGATAAAAAGCTACAAAATTAAGCTCAGGTGTTTTTAATGAGGGGTTAGATTTCTTAAAATCTTCAAAAACACATCTAATTTTATCGGGGAAAATAATAGGATGAGATCCCCAGTTGTAGAACCATTTAATAAACCACTGAGGGAGATTAGTGGTATTAAAATCTCTAAATTGTAGGAACCAACTATGTTTTCTTTGCCTATTGTCATAACAAAAGGCTCCTTCCCATGCTTTAATGTAGTCAAAATAATTGAACCAATATTTTTCTAAATTTTTTCTATTACCACTTGGAATTTCGTGGTTTCTATATAGGTCTCCATTCCAAGTTTCTGGAGTTAAAACTTTTTTAATAAAGGCTTTGGAATAAGCCCATTCCGCACCAGATCTTGAAATTGAGTCAAATTCTACTGATTTAGTAGTTTGTAAAATGGCATAATAGAAAGTACATTCCTTTGGCCAAAGATATGGGTCAGCAGAGTCTTTTAAATAGAAAGAAGCTGCTTCATTAGCATTGAGGTGAGCGTATTTAAGCTCGAGAGGAGTTATCCATATAGTGGAATAAGGGATATACGGATAAACAAATTCAGTAGACAAATTAGTCTGTATTGCTATTGCATAAGCATCATCTCTTAATTTAGATTCTTTTGGAGTGGCCTTTAAGGCTTCATTTTTTAATTGATCAATTGATTTACCAACCATTGTCTTATAAGACAAATCCTTCTTTGGGGGTGTCTCTTTAGACTTCCCTTTTCCTTTATCTTTATTCTTTTTCTCCATTTCCTTGCAAAAATTCACGGGTTAGAAAATCAGGTAAAGAATTATTTGATCCTTTAATAAATTCAATATCAAAATCAAAGACAGACAAAATTCCCTGCCATCTAGCAAAAATTTGTTTAGATGCTATATTTTTAACATCCTTTTCTAGAATATCTTTAGCAGATTTGCAATCAACCCTAATTAGGAATTTTTTATTCAACAAATCACTTTCAAATTTTTGAATACATAATACAATTGATAAAATTTCTTTTTTAACTGTGGAATAATTTTTCCTTGGTCCTTGCCAGATTCCTGAGGTGAATCTAACAAGAGTAATTTTATTATCTATCCTTTGTTTAAGGATTCCTCCATAACCTAATTCAGATGCGTCTGTTTCAACAATTTTAAAAGCATCTGGGTTTGCAATTGCAAGACAAGGAATTTCCTTTATTTTATTTTTTATTTTAATAACGGCCTCTGTATGGATATTTGTCCATTCAGGGGGATTTTTTCGTAACCTTTCAAATAAAGGTTTTGCATCTATTGCCAAATTTTTATAGAAGTCTGATATGTAATTAAGACTTCCAAGAAACCTTTGTAGTTGAGTTTTTTCTTTTATTTCATTCGGAAATTTTTCCGCAAAAACTATGGATCTATCTATTGGAAAGATAGTTCCTTCTTTAATAGTATGTCCAAGAAACCGAATTTCAGTTTGAAATAATTTTACTTTCTTTGCAGATACAACTAATCCTGCTCTTTTAACAGCATTAATAAATGCATGTAGATGTTTAAAATGTTGATCAATATTGTCTGAAAAAATTAAGACATCATCAATATATACTATACAAAATTTAGTATATGGACTAAAAATTTCATTCATAATATTTTGAAATTCAGAAGGGGCATTTTTTAACCCAAAAGGCATTACGTTCCATTCGTAGTGTCCAAATGGTACTGTAAATGCAGTTTTATATCGGTCTTCTTCAGCAATTTGAATCTGCCAGAATCCCGATTTCATATCAAATTTTGACATAACTTTGGTTGTGTAAAGCCGATTTAGTAAATCCCTTTTATTAGGGATAGGATATCTAATCCATCGTAATGCTTTATTTAATGGCTTATAATTAATAACAAGCCTAGGAACACCTCGTTCTAATTCTGCAGCATTTTCAACATAAAATGTTGGACAACTCCAAGGACTGTAGGATTTTCTAATTAATCCTTTGAGTAATAACTCGTCAATTTCTTTTTTGCAGATTTCAAGGTGGCGTGGACCCATAGCTATATGTCTGGCCTTATATGTTTCTTCCTTTCCCAGAAGGCATTAGGAATTTCTGCACATATTGTTTTAGTTATAAATTCTTGTAACTCATTTATTTTCTTTTGGATATGAGGCTGCTGTATCTTTTCAGCTATTTTTTTGTAATTAATTTCCTGAGATAAGGAATTAAGAAACTTTTCTTTTCTTTCTATTTTCTTTTGAATTAGATCAATCTCGTGATAACGAGGTTGTGTAATAAAATTAAATGTTATTTCCTGTGAATCAACAGTGCTAGTAATTCCTCTTTCGTCAATGCTTTTTATGGGATAAAGCATGTGTAGAAAGGGATTTCCTAGAATTACATCATGAGATAATTCTTTAACCATTATAAATGGCATTTCAAGGCAAATTCCATTGTTACAGACAACAGTATTTTGTAACTTATATTTTACTATAAGCTTTCGGCCATCTGCAGCATTAAGAATTTCAGTAGTTTTAGAAAAATATCTAGAAGGAATTAACCCTTCATTGATACAATTCAAATCAGCTCCAGAATCAACCATAGCAATTGCAGAGAGAGTATATTCTCTATGAACAATGATTTTTATTTTAATGTGCCATTTATGAGTAATAACCCTATCAATCATATTCACAAATGTTAATGATGCATTTACATTTTCTTCTTTCAAAGAATCTTTTTCATAATCGTCATTGTCCTGATTAGGACTGAGATCTGTTTCAAGATTTCTTAATTCAATTAAAGAAACTCTAGACTTTAAGTCACTTAATTCTTTTTTAAGAATTTTTACTTCGTGAATTAATTCACTAGTACATGAATCCTCTGAATCCTTTTCTTTAGAGGTCTTAACCCTATTTAAAATTTCTTTTAGACTATAAGTCTCGGGTTCTTTGAATTTTATTCTTTTTTCAGATTTTTTCTGACTGTATTGTTCCAAATATTTTTGGAGCATTTCTCTTTTAGCAACTGGATCAGTAATTTGATCAATTATATCGAGAATAAAATTATCCTCTTTAGTTAAGGTGCATAATCCATTTGCCTGACATAAGGCTTTATAATAATCACAGTTTCCTTCGCAACCAGAATTATCTGATTGTTCGGATTCTGTTTCGGATCCATCAGAATTCTCAGATTCTTCAGTTTCTTCATTGTCAATTATAGCAGTAATTTTAAAATCTCTTTTGTCTCCTTCTTCATTAAGAAAGAGTTTTTCTAAAGTTCTTTTAAGACCTTCGTCAATATCTAAACTATTGATTTTCTTTTTCATTTTACACTTATTAGCGTAATGACCAGGTTTTTGACATTTCCAACATAATGGAATGGGTTTCTGCCTAGGGGTCGAAGAACTTTCTCCTTTATTCTTCTTTCCTTTATAAAACCCTTTCTTTCTCCTTTTAGGAAAATAATTTAAATTCTTAGAATTTTTTGAGACTTTATTAGTCTTATGTTTCCTTTTATCACTAGAAGGTCCTATAGGAGGTAAACCAATTTGTTCACAGAAGTCTCCTATAATTCTTTTTCCTAAAACCTTTTCTTTTTGAATTTGTCTATGTAATTTAATTTCATTACATAAATTTATTCCTTCAGAGATAATTTCAGAAGATAGATCTCCATAAGTATATTGGGCATACGGAATAATGCCATTATGTTTCTGCTTTATTCTATTCCTTATTTTTTCTGAGAAAAAATGAGGGAGTCCTGATAAGAACTTTTCTTTCCAAAAATCGTGTTGACTATCTTCTCTAGTAAAAACTTTAGAGAAGAACACATCTTTATACCATTTAAACTGAGATAAGTTTTGACATCTTAAATTCATTAACTGTTCTTGTGTTTTATCCAACTGTAATGAAGTTGTTCCAATAAAATGCTTTGCTATAGTATATAATAGCGTATTAACACAATCTGTAACTTGCACAGGCTGGTTATCAACAACTTCAACTTTAACAGCTCTTAAAATATGCAATTTTGCCTCTTCTGGTAGGTAGAAATCCCACCAACCTTTTAATTGTCCAGTAAAGCCTTGAGTTATGGCTTTAGCAATGTTTTGATCAGAATTTCCATTTGCTTTGCAGGCAGTTGCATACATAGTCATGTAATGCAATACTGTTTGCATCTGGTATTCTGACATTCCATCTATATTCCATTCATTAATGGATCTGCCATCAAATTGAACAGTCATGTATTCATCATGCTGCTCAAGTTGTAAATCAACTGGTGTTGGCTTATGATAATAAGGCTTTGCTGGTACATTGTATACCATTTTCTTCTTATAAGAAGATGATAATTTATTAACTTGAAAATGTTGTTGTTGGTTTTGTTCTGTTAAGAACATATCTTCAAGTTGATCAATTTTTTCTTCCATCTCGGAAGTTTGATCTTGACTTTCAATATTAGATTCACTATCTGAATTTTGTTCCAAAGGTGACAATTCCTTTTCATTAAGCCCAAGATTTTTTAATCTCTTTATTATTTCGTCAACCATCTCAGAGGAAGAATCTGGTGGTTTTATTTTAAAATCAATCTTTTCAAAAGACATTGGTTTAAATAAAACCCTTTTATCAATTACAGAAGTTTCTTCTTTAGAAACCTTTTGTTGATCTGAATTTAGATCAATATTTTTCTCAATTCTATTTAATTGATCTCCAATAGTTTTGAGAGTTAAATTTGTAAAATTATTTTGTTGCACAACAGCATCAATATTATCACCCTTTTTTCTATAAGGTGTGGCTAGAATTTCTTCTCCATCGATTTTAACGGTTAAATTAACTTCTGGAGGGTGGATGCTTTTGAAAACTTTTCCATTTTTAGTGACAAAATCCCTGTTATAGGAAGATTCAATTGTTGACACAAACTTTTTGTTCTCAAAATCAGGAAATTGTTTTTTATTTAAATAAAAGTATTTTTTCAAGAAATCAAAGAAATCAATGACATCTTTATTTGTAGAAATCTCTTATAAGATGTAAATAATTTCTTTTGACTTTTAATATCTTCTTGAAAAAACCACTTTCTTCGAATTTCATTTTCAGGAGAATAAAATAATTATTTAGCAATTCCGTCAAAAGGAAAACAAACTTCTTCAGGAATTGTAATAGTTAAAACACTTGTGTCACTATTATAACCCATGTCACAAGCGGTCGGAGATTTTCTTCCTGTGTTAGTATCAACTTCAATTTCTGTTGGGGTAACAGTTGATGGTATACTAACATTATATTGAGGTTGATTAACCCCATCAGGAGTAAATTTTGTTCCTAATATGGTTTCCTTTTCAAATTTAGATAGCGGGGCAGAAGAAGTAGATCTTCTTTCCAAATTAAGTCTACTTGGACCTGCTGAATTAGGTCTAGTAAATCGACTACTTTGCCCTAAATTAAGTCTAGCAATTCTTTGGTTAGATAATTTAATTTCAACATCTCCATCAGGATATTCAACTATTTCTTCTAATTCTCTATTTTCCTGTTTAACAGGTTCACTTGCCTTTTCTAAAATCCATTGTTCAGGTAAATTAACCTGATCCCAAGTAATTGTTTTGGGTACTTTTAAATTGCTTTTAGATAAATTTGTAATAAATAAAGTAGTAGATCCCTTATGTTCGAAGGCAAAATCTCTGATTCTTGGCACTACTGTGTTCATAACTTTATATTGAATCCTGTAAATAAAGATTATATTTTCTGATCCTTGCATCATATTAAACCCCTCAGATTTAATATCAAGACACAAGGCGTGCATTAGAGTTGGATCTGTAAGAGATAAAGTGAAATTTGGAAAGCAAGAAAAGTAGATGGGTCCATCACAAAGACTGGACTCAATTATTCCTAATAAGGAGTCATGGAATTTTTTATGTCTTTTATCTCGAACACAAATTATAGCGGATGTATTTAATCCGAGTCTTGTAGCAGGCTTTAGACCTACTTGGATTAGGCCAACATGAAGAAATTTATATTGTTGTCTATGTTTTTCAATTAAATTTTTTGATAATAATTGAAAAGAATTATATCCTTCAGTTAAAGGAATAGCTTCTTCTACAGTTTTAACAACATAATCAGAAGAAAATTCAAAAGTTCCTTTCTGTTTATAAACAGAAGATTGTACTGGTAATTTCCAGTTTTGCAAAGATTTTTCAAAATTTTCATTTAAAATAATTTCTTTGTTACTACCACTTGTCTCACCTTGTCTTTTAGACAAAGATCTAGCCAACCTCTGCATAATTCTACAGATCACTGTCAACGATTTATGCCAATCCCAAAACAGCCTATACACCGGCCAAAGACAGGGACTATTCAGGCTACGCGACTTAAGGGAAAATCCCCGGGTTTCACTGTAAAACTATACTTTGGAAAACTAAAGCTTCAATCTAAAATACTAAATAAGACAAAAGTAGAACCCAAGAAATTAAGCTGCTAATAAAATACTAAAGCGGATAAGCAGTTGATGATAATAATCTCTTTGGTTAATATACCAAATATCGTCTGGAAACCTTTCACAATTTTTCTTATATCTTATATATTCTTCTTTAATATAAGCATATATCTCGGAAAAGTTGGCGTATTTAGAATTTAATTTTAATTGAGGCATAAAAAGACTAAACTGCAAGTAAAACACTAATACGTTTAATTAAACTTTGATTATGGTTACGCATACACACGAAATGATTGTAACCAGGATGATCTGGGAACTGTTCACATAAACTTTTATAAAATTTATAATCACTTAAGCACAAATTATAAAACTCAGAATTAACTAAGACAAACTTAAAATTAATCATTCAAATAAGCATTAATAACATAACAACAATAACACAAAATAACAATAATACAAACATACATTAATAACATAACAATAATAAGACACGATAACAAAATTGCAAACATTAATAAAACATTAATACAATATTAATATTAATACAATATCATACCTATTCCAACGTGGCTCTGATACCACTCGGGTACCAGGTCATATACATAAAAGTGGGGGAGAGTAGCAGCAGCGGAGTACAGTACAAAACTAACTATCAAGCTATATTACAAATTTGAAGTGTATATAATCCTTATTTACAGGATTCAATATAAAGTTATGAACACAGTAGTGCCAAGAATCAGAGATTTTGCCTTCGAACATAAGGGATCTACTACTTTATTTATTACAAATTTATCTAAAAGCAATTTAAAAGTACCCAAAACAATTACTTGGGATCAGGTTAATTTACCTGAACAATGGATTTTAGAAAAGGCAAGTGAACCTGTTAAACAGGAAAATAGAGAATTAGAAGAAATAGTTGAATATCCTGATGGAGATGTTGAAATTAAATTCTCTAACCAAAGAATTGCTAGACTTAATTTAGGGCAAAGTAGTCGATTTACTAGACCTAATTCAGCAGGTCCAAGTAGACTTAATTTGGAAAGAAGATCTACTTCTTCTGCCCCGCTATCTAAATTTGAAAAGGAAACCATATTAGGAACAAAATTTACTCCTGATGGGGTTAATCAACCTCAATATAATGTTAGTATACCATCAACTGTTACCCCAACAGAAATTGAAGTTGATACTAACATAGGAAGAAAATCTCCGACCGCTTCTGACATGGGTTATAATAGTGACACAAGTGTTTTAACTATTACAATTCCTGAAGAAGTTTGTTTTCCTTTTGACGGAATTGCTAAAGAATTATTTTATTCTCCTGAAAATGAAATTCGAAGAAAGTGGTTTTTCCAAGAAGATATTAAAAGTCAAAAGAAATTGTTTACATCTTATAAGAGATTTCTACAGATAAATAAAGATGTCATTGATTTCTTTGATTTCTTGAAAAAATACTTTTATTTAAATAAAAAACAATTTCCTGATTTTGAGAACAAAAATTTTGTGTCAACAATCGAATCTTCCTATAACAGGGATTTTGTCACTAAAAATGGAAAAGTTTTCAAAAGCATCCACCCTCCAGAAGTTAATTTAACCGTTAAAATCGAGGGAGAAGAAATTTTAGCCACACCCTATAGAAAAAAGGGTGATAATATTGATGCTGTTGTGCAACAAAATAATTTTACAAATTTAACTCTCAAAACTATTGGAGATCAATTAAATAGAATTGAGAAAATCATTGATCTAAAATCAGATCAACAAAAGGTTTCTAAAGAAGAAACTTCTGTAATTGATAAAAGGGTTTTATTTAAACCAATGTCTTCTGAGAAGATTGATTTTAAAATAAAACCACCAGATTCTTCCTCTGAGATGGTTGACGAAATAATAAAGAGATTAAAAAATCTTGGGCTTAATGAAAAGGAATTGTCACCTTTGGAACAAAATTCAGATAGTGAATCCAATATTGAAAGTCAAGATCAAACTTCCGAAATGGAAGAGAAAATTGATCAACTTGAAGATATGTTCTTAACAGAACAAAACCAACAACAACATTTTCAAGTTAATAAATTATCATCTTCTTATAAGAAGAAAATGGTATACAATGTACCAGCAAAGCCTTATTATCATAAGCCAACACCAGTTGATTTACAACTTGAGCAGCATGATGAATACATGACTGTTCAATTTGATGGCAGATCCATTAATAAATGGAATATAGATGGAATGTCAGAATACCAGATGCAAACAGTATTGCATTACATGACTATGTATGCAACTGCCTGCAAAGCAAATGGAAATTCTGATCAAAACATTGCTAAAGCCATAACTCAAGGCTTTACTGGACAATTAAAAGGTTGGTGGGATTTCTACCTACCAGAAGAGGCAAAATTGCATATTTTAAGAGCTGTTAAAGTTGAAGTTGTTGATAACCAACCTGTGCAAGTTAAAGATTGTGTTAATACGCTATTATATACTATAGCAAAGCATTTTATTGGAACAACTTCATTACAGTTGGATAAAACACAAGAACAGTTACTGAATTTAAGATGTCAAAACTTATCTCAGTTTAAATGGTATAAAGATGTGTTCTTCTCTAAAGTTTTTACTAGAGAAGATAGTCAACACGATTTTTGGAAAGAAAAGTTCTTATCAGGACTCCCTCATTTTTTCTCAGAAAAAATAAGGAATAGAATAAAGCAGAAACATAATGGCATTATTCCGTATGCCCAATATACTTATGGAGATCTATCTTCTGAAATTATCTCTGAAGGAATAAATTTATGTAATGAAATTAAATTACATAGACAAATTCAAAAAGAAAAGGTTTTAGGAAAAAGAATTATAGGAGACTTCTGTGAACAAATTGGTTTACCTCCTATAGGACATTCTAGTGATAGAAGGAAACATAAGACTAATAAAGTCTCAAAAAATTCTAAGAATTTAAATTATTTTCCTAAAAGGAGAAAGAAAGGGTTTTATAAAGGAAAGAAGAATAAAGGAGAAAGTTCTTCGACCCCTAGGCAGAAACCCATTCCATTATGTTGGAAATGTCAAAAACCTGGTCATTACGCTAATAAGTGTAAAATGAAAAAGAAAATCAATAGTTTAGATATTGACGAAGGTCTTAAAAGAACTTTAGAAAAACTCTTTCTTAATGAAGAAGGAGACAAAAGAGATTTTAAAATTACTGCTATAATTGACAATGAAGAAACTGAAGAATCTGAGAATTCTGATGGATCCGAAACAGAATCCGAACAATCAGATAATTCTGGTTGCGAAGGAAACTGTGATTATTATAAAGCCTTATGTCAGGCAAATGAATTATGCACCTTAACTAAAGAGGATAATTTTATTCTCGATATAATTGATCAAATTACTGATCCAGTTGCTAAAAGAGAAATGCTCCAAAAATATTTGGAACAATACAGTCAGAAAAAATCTGAAAAAGGAATAAAATTCAAAGAACCAGAGACTTATATTCTAAAAGAAATTTTAAATAGGGCTAAGACCTCTAAAGAAAAGGATTCAGAGGATTCATGTACTAGTGAATTAATTCACGAAGTAAAAATTCTTAAAAAAGAATTAAGTGACTTAAAGTCTAGAGTTTCTTTAATTGAATTAAGAAATCTTGAAACAGATTTCAGTCCTAATCAGGACAATGACGATTATGAAAAAGATTCTTTAAAAGAAGAAAATGTAAATGCATCATTAACATTTGTGAATATGATTGATAGGGTTATTACTCATAAATGGCACATTAAAATAAAAATCATTGTTCATAGAGAATATACTCTCTCTGCAATTGCTATGGTTGATTCTGGAGCTGATTTGAATTGTATCAATGAAGGGTTAATTCCTTCTAGATATTTTTCTAAAACTACTGAAATTCTTAATGCTGCAGATGGCCGAAAGCTTATAGTAAAATATAAGTTACAAAATACTGCTGTCTGTAACAATGGAATTTGCCTTGAAATGCCATTTATAATGGTTAAAGAATTATCTCATGATGTAATTCTAGGAAATCCCTTTCTACACATGCTTTATCCCATAAAAAGCATTGACGAAAGAGGAATTACTAGCACTGTTGATTCACAAGAAATAACATTTAATTTTATTACAAAACCTCGTTATCACGAGATTGATCTAATTCAAAAGAAAATAGAAAGAAAAGAAAAGTTTCTTAATTCCTTATCTCAGGAAATTAATTACAAAAAAATAGCTGAAAAGATACAGCAGCCTCATATCCAAAAGAAAATAAATGAGTTACAAGAATTTATAACTAAAACAATATGTGCAGAAATTCCTAATGCCTTCTGGGAAAGGAATAAACATATAGTAAATCTTCCATATGAACCAGATTTTAAGGAAAATCAAATTCAAACTAAGGCCAGACCTATAGCTATGGGTCCACGCCACCTTGAAATCTGCAAAAAAGAAATTGACGAGTTATTACTCAAAGGATTAATTAGAAAATCCTACAGTCCTTGGAGTTGTCCAGCATTTTATGTTGAAAATGCTGCAGAATTAGAACGAGGTGTTCCTAGGCTTGTTATTAATTATAAGCCATTAAATAAAGCATTACGATGGATTAGATATCCTATCCCTAATAACAGAGATTTACTAAATCGGCTTTACACAGCCAAAGGTATGTCAAAATTTGATATGAAATCGGGATTCTGGCAGATTCAAATTGCTGAAGAAGACCGATATAAAACTGCATTTACAGTACCATTTGGACACTACGAATGGAACGTAATGCCTTTTGGGTTAAAAAATGCCCCTTCTGAATTTCAAAATATTATGAATGAAATTTTTAGTCCATATACTAAATTTTGTATAGTATATATTGATGATGTCTTAATTTTTTCAGACAATATTGATCAACATTTTAAACATCAACATGCATTTATTAATGCTGTTAAAAGAGCAGGATTAGTTGTATCTGCAAAGAAAGTAAAATTATTTCAAACTGAAATTCGGTTTCTTGGACATACTATTAAAGAAGGAACTATCTTTCCAATAGATAGATCCATAGTTTTTGCGGAAAAATTTCCGAATGAAATAAAAGAAAAAACTCAACTACAAAGGTTTCTTGGAAGTCTTAATTACATATCAGACTTCTATAAAAATTTGGCAATAGATGCAAAACCTTTATTTGAAAGGTTACGAAAAAATCCCCCTGAATGGACAAATATCCATACAGAGGCCGTTATTAAAATAAAAAATAAAATAAAGGAAATTCCTTGTCTTGCAATTGCAAACCCAGATGCTTTTAAAATTGTTGAAACAGACGCATCTGAATTAGGTTATGGAGGAATCCTTAAACAAAGGATAGATAATAAAATTACTCTTGTTAGATTCACCTCAGGGATCTGGCAAGGACCAAGGAAAAATATTCCACAGTTAAAAAAGAAATTTTGTCAATTGTATTATGTATTCAAAAATTTGAAAGTGATTTGTTGAATAAAAAATTCCTAATTAGGGTTGATTGCAAATCTGCTAAAGATATTCTAGAAAAGGATGTTAAAAATATAGCATCTAAACAAATTTTTGCTAGATGGCAGGGAATTTTGTCTGTCTTTGATTTTGATATTGAATTTATTAAAGGATCAAATAATTCTTTACCTGATTTTCTAACCCGTGAATTTTTGCAAGGAAATGGAGAAAAAGAATAAAGATAAAGGAAAAGGGAAGTCTAAAGAGACACCCCCAAAGAAGGATTTGTCTTATAAGACAATGGTTGGTAAATCAATTGATCAATTAAAAAATGAAGCCTTAAAGGCCACTCCAAAAGAATCTAAATTAAGAGATGATGCTTATGCAATAGCAATACAGACTAATTTGTCTACTGAATTTGTTTATCCGTATATCCCTTATTCCACTATATGGATAACTCCTCTCGAGCTTAAATACGCTCACCTCAATGCTAATGAAGCAGCTTCTTTCTATTTAAAAGACTCTGCTGACCCATATCTTTGGCCAAAGGAATGTACTTTCTATTATGCCATTTTACAAACTACTAAATCAGTAGAATTTGACTCAATTTCAAGATCTGGGGCGGAATGGGCTTATTCCAAAGCCTTTATTAAAAAAGTTTTAACTCCAGAAACTTGGAATGGAGACCTATATAGAAACCACGAAATTCCAAGTGCTAATAGAAAAAATTTAGAAAAATATTGGTTCAATTATTTTGACTACATTAAAGCATGGGAAGGAGCCTTTTGTTATGACAATAGGCAAAGAAAGCATAGTTGGTTCCTACAATTTAGAGATTTTAATACCACTAATCTCCCTCAGTGGTTTATTAAATGGTTCTACAACTGGGGATCTCATCCTATTATTTTCCCCGATAAAATTAGATGTGTTTTTGAAGATTTTAAGAAATCTAACCCCTCATTAAAAACACCTGAGCTTAATTTTGTAGCTTTCTATCAAGTCCCATGGATTGTCAAATGGGATGTGGTTATTTCCAACCTTCCAATTAAAAAATTTGATGAAACCGTTACTCATGTTCCCGCATTAGGAAGAAGAGTTTTAATTAAATGGTGGGACAAATTTGAATTTTTTAAAGATTTAATTTTTGCACAGAAAGGTATTGTTTCATTTGAGCCACCACAGCCGAAGACTCAAGCTCCTAAACGGATATTACTGAATTTCTTAAAGAATTGATAGCCTCATCATCAGCATCTAAAGAAGACCTGAGGAAACAACTTAGAGAAATTTTGGGAGAACCATCTAGCTCGTCTAGCCACTGTTCTGACAACGAGACTCAGAAGACCGACGACACCATGATGGATTCCCAAGACCCGTACGCATATTTTGCGGTTACTATTCACGGCTACTATTCATGGTTACTATTCACGGTTACTGTTCATCTACTGTTCAGTCACTGTTCATGTTACTGTTCACCATAATTGTTGGTACTGTTCATTTTCTAAATTGAAGAAAGTTTTGGCGTCCGATAGCTTTGGAATCCGAGTTTGAAGTCCGCCATTTGCCTATATATAGGACCGCCATTCAGAAGAAGGAGGACACGCTCAAGAATTACGATCTACTCACTATATCCAAGCAACCCTTCTACAAAAGATTATCATCTTTTATATTTTGTAATATACACTTCAAATTTGTAATATAGCTTGATAGTTTGGTTAGTACTGTACTCCGCTGCTGCTACTCTCTCCCCCACTTTTATGTATATGACCTGGTACCCGAGTGGTATCAGAGCCACGTTGGAATAGGTATGATATTAATATTAATATTGTATTAATGTTTTATTAATACAATAACAAAATTGCAAACATTAATAAAACATTAATACAATATTAATATTAATATCATACCTATTCCAACGTGGCTCTGATACCACTCGGGTACCAGGTCATATACATAAAAGTGGGGGAGAGTAGCAGCAGCGGAGTACAGTACAAAACTAACTATCAAGCTATATTACAAATTTGAAGTGTATATTACAAAATATAAAAGATGATAATCTTTGGTAGAAGGGTTGCTTGGATATAGTGAGTAGCTGATGATTCTTGAGCGTGTCTCTTCTTCAGAATGGAGGGCCTATATATAGGCAACTGGCGGACTTCAAACTCGGATTCCAGAGCTATCGGACGCCAAAACTTTCTTCAATTTAGAAAATGAACAGGACCAGCAATTATGATGAACAGTAACATGAACAGTACCAACATTTATGGTGAACAGTAACATGAACAGTGACTGAACAGTAACATGAACAGTAACCGTGAATAGTAACTGTGAATAGTAACCGCGAATTATGCGTACGGGTCTTGGGAATCCATCATGGTGTCGTCGGTCTTCTGAGTCTCGTCGTCAGATGGACTGTGGCTAGACGCACTGGATGATTCTCCCAAAATCTCTCTAAGTTGTTTCCTCAGGTCTTCTTTAGATGCTGATGATGAGGCTATCAATTCTTTAAGAAATTCAGTAATATCAGTAACATCCGTTTTAGGAGCTTGAGTCTTCGGCTGTGGTGGCTCAAATGAAACAATACCTTTCTGTGCAAAAATTGAATCTTTAAAAAATTCAAATTTGTCCCACCATTTAATTAAAACTCTTCTTCCTAATGCGGGAACATGAGTAACGGTTTCATCAAATTTTTTAATTGGAAGGTTAGAAATAACCACATCCCATTTGACAATCCATGGGACTTGATAAAAAGCTACAAAATTAAGCTCAGGTGTTTTTAATGAGGGGTTAGATTTCTTAAAATCTTCAAAAACACATCTAATTTTATCGGGGAAAATAATAGGATGAGATCCCCAGTTGTAGAACCATTTAATAAACCACTGAGGGAGATTAGTGGTATTAAAATCTCTAAATTGTAGGAACCAACTATGCTTTCTTTGCCTATTGTCATAACAAAAGGCTCCTTCCCATGCTTTAATGTAGTCAAAATAATTGAACCAATATTTTTCTAAATTTTTTCTATTACCACTTGGAATTTCGTGGTTTCTATATAGGTCTCCATTCCAAGTTTCTGGAGTTAAAACTTTTTTAATAAAGGCTTTGGAATAAGCCCATTCCGCACCAGATCTTGAAATTGAGTCAAATTCTACTGATTTAGTAGTTTGTAAAATGGCATAATAGAAAGTACATTCCTTTGGCCAAAGATATGGGTCAGCAGAGTCTTTTAAATAGAAAGAAGCTGCTTCATTAGCATTGAGGTGAGCGTATTTAAGCTCGAGAGGAGTTATCCATATAGTGGAATAAGGGATATACGGATAAACAAATTCAGTAGACAAATTAGTCTGTATTGCTATTGCATAAGCATCATCTCTTAATTTAGATTCTTTTGGAGTGGCCTTTAAGGCTTCATTTTTTAATTGATCAATTGATTTACCAACCATTGTCTTATAAGACAAATCCTTCTTTGGGGGTGTCTCTTTAGACTTCCCTTTTCCTTTATCTTTATTCTTTTTCTCCATTTCCTTGCAAAAATTCACGGGTTAGAAAATCAGGTAAAGAATTATTTGATCCTTTAATAAATTCAATATCAAAATCAAAGACAGACAAAATTCCCTGCCATCTAGCAAAAATTTGTTTAGATGCTATATTTTTAACATCCTTTTCTAGAATATCTTTAGCAGATTTGCAATCAACCCTAATTAGGAATTTTTGATTCAACAAATCACTTTCAAATTTTTGAACACATAATACAATTGATAAAATTTCTTTTTTAACTGTGGAATAATTTTTCCTTGGTCCTTGCCAGATTCCTGAGGTGAATCTAACAAGAGTAATTTTATTATCTATCCTTTGTTTAAGGATTCCTCCATAACCTAATTCAGATGCGTCTGTTTCAACAATTTTAAAAGCATCTGGGTTTGCAATTGCAAGACAAGGAATTTCCTTTATTTTATTTTTTATTTTAATAACGTCCTCTGTATGGATATTTGTCCATTCAGGGGGATTTTTTCGTAACCTTTCAAATAAAGGTTTTGCATCTATTGCCAAATTTTTATAGAAGTCTGATATGTAATTAAGACTTCGAAGAAACCTTTGTAGTTGAGTTTTTTCTTTTATTTCATTCGGAAATTTTTCCGCAAAAACTATGGATCTATCTATTGGAAAGATAGTTCCTTCTTTAATAGTATGTCCAAGAAACCGAATTTCAGTTTGAAATAATTTTACTTTCTTTGCAGATACAACTAATCCTGCTCTTTTAACAGCATTAATAAATGCATGTAGATGTTTAAAATGTTGATCAATATTGTCTGAAAAAATTAAGACATCATCAATATACTATACAAAATTTAGTATATGGACTAAAAATTTCATTCATAATATTTTGAAATTCAGAAGGGGCATTTTTTAACCCAAAAGGCATTACGTTCCATTCGTAGTGTCCAAATGGTACCGTAAATGCAGTTTTATATCTGTCTTCTTCAGCAATTTGAATCTGCCAGAATCCCGACTTCATATCAAATTTTGACATTACTTTGGCTGTGTAAAGCCGATTTAACAAATCTCTTTTATTAGGGATAGGATATCTAATCCATCGTAATGCTTTATTTAATGGCTTATAATTAATAACAAGCCTAGGAACACCTCGTTCTAATTCTGCAGCATTTTCAACATAAAATGCTGGACAACTCCAGGGACAGTAGGATTTTCTAATTAATCCTTTGAGTAATAACTCATCAATTTCTTTTTTGCAGATTTCAAGGTGGCGTGGACCCATAGCTATAGGTCTGGCCTTAGTTTGAATTTGATTTTCCTTAAAGTCTGGTTCATATGGAAGATTTACTATATGTTTCTTCCTTTCCCAGAAGGCATTAGGAATTTCTGCACATATTGTTTTAATTATAAATTCTTGTAACTCATTTATTTTCTTTTGGATATGAGGCTGCTGTATCTTTTCAGCTATTTTTTTGTAATTAATTTCCTGAGATAAGGAATTAAGAAACTTTTCTTTTCTTTCTATTTTCTTTTGAATTAGATCAATCTCGTGATAACGAGGTTGTGTAATAAAATTAAATGTTATTTCTTGAGAATCAACAGTGCTAGTAATTCCTCTTTCGTCAATGCTTTTTATGGGATAAAGCATGTGTAGAAAGGGATTTCCTAGAATTACATCATGAGATAATTCTTTAACCATTATAAATGGCATTTCAAGGCAAATTCCATTGTTACAGACAGCAGTATTTTGTAACTTATATTTTACTATAAGCTTTCGGCCATCTGCAGCATTAAGAATTTCAGTAGTTTTAGAAAAATATCTAGAAGGAATTAACCCTTCATTGATACAATTCAAATCAGCTCCAGAATCAACCATAGCAATTGCAGAGAGAGTATATTCTCTATGAACAATGATTTTTATTTTAATGTGCCATTTATGAGTAATAACCCTATCAATCATATTCACAAATGTTAATGATGCATTTACATTTTCTTCTTTTAAAGAATCTTTTTCATAATCGTCATTGTCCTGATTAGGACTGAGATCTGTTTCAAGATTTCTTAATTCAATTAAAGAAACTCTAGACTTTAAGTCACTTAATTCTTTTTTAAGAATTTTTACTTCGTGAATTAATTCACTAGTACATGAATCCTCTGAATCCTTTTCTTTAGAGGTCTTAGCCCTATTTAAAATTTCTTTTAGAATATAAGTCTCTGGTTCTTTGAATTTTATTCCTTTTTCAGATTTTTTCTGACTGTATTGTTCCAAATATTTTTGGAGCATTTCTCTTTTAGCAACTGGATCAGTAATTTGATCAATTATATCGAGAATAAAATTATCCTCTTTAGTTAAGGTGCATAATCCATTTGCCTGACATAAGGCTTTATAATAATCACAGTTTCCTTCGCAACCAGAATTATCTGATTGTTCGGATTCTGTTTCGGATCCATCAGAATTCTCAGATTCTTCAGTTTCTTCATTGTCAATTACAGCAGTAATTTTAAAATCTCTTTTGTCTCCTTCTTCATTAAGAAAGAGTTTTTCTAAAGTTCTTTTAAGACCTTCGTCAATATCTAAACTATTGATTTTCTTTTTCATTTTACACTTATTAGCGTAATGACCAGGTTTTTGACATTTCCAACATAATGGAATGGGTTTCTGCCTAGGGGTCGAAGAACTTTCTCCTTTATTCTTCTTTCCTTTATAAAACCCTTTCTTTCTCCTTTTAGGAAAATAATTTAAATTCTTAGAATTTTTTGAGACTTTATTAGTCTTATGTTTCCTTTTATCACTAGAAGGTCCTATAGGAGGTAAACCAATTTGTTCACAGAAGTCTCCTATAATTCTTTTTCCTAAAACCTTTTCTTTTTGAATTTGTCTATGTAATTTAATTTCATTACATAAATTTATTCCTTCAGAGATAATTTCAGAAGATAGATCTCCATAAGTATATTGGGCATACGGAATAATGCCATTATGTTTCTGCTTTATTCTATTCCTTATTTTTTCTGAGAAAAAATGAGGGAGTCCTGATAAGAACTTTTCTTTCCAAAAATCGTGTTGACTATCTTCTCTAGTAAAAACTTTAGAGAAGAACACATCTTTATACCATTTAAACTGAGATAAGTTTTGACATCTTAAATTCATTAACTGTTCTTGTGTTTTATCCAACTGTAATGAAGTTGTTCCAATAAAATGCTTTGCTATAGTATATAATAGCGTATTAACACAATCTGTAACTTGCACAGGTTGGTTATCAACAACTTCAACTTTAACAGCTCTTAAAATATGCAATTTTGCCTCTTCTGGTAGGTAGAAATCCCACCAACCTTTTAATTGTCCAGTAAAGCCTTGAGTTATGGCTTTAGCAATGTTTTGATCAGAATTTCCATTTGCTTTGCAGGCAGTTGCATACATAGTCATGTAATGCAATACTGTTTGCATCTGGTATTCTGACATTCCATCTATATTCCATTCATTAATGGATCTGCCATCAAATTGAACAGTCATGTATTCATCATGCTGCTCAAGTTGTAAATCAACTGGTGTTGGCTTATGATAATAAGGCTTTGCTGGTACATTGTATACCATTTTCTTCTTATAAGAAGATGATAATTTATTAACTTGAAAATGTTGTTGTTGGTTTTGTTCTGTTAAGAACATATCTTCAAGTTGATCAATTTTCTCTTCCATTTCGGAAGTTTGATCTTGACTTTCAATATTGGATTCACTATCTGAATTTTGTTCCAAAGGTGACAATTCCTTTTCATTAAGCCCAAGATTTTTTAATCTCTTTATTATTTCGTCAACCATCTCAGAGGAAGGATCTGGTGGTTTTATTTTAAAATCAATCTTTTCAGAAGACATTGGTTTAAATAAAACCCTTTTATCATTTACAGAAGTTTCTTCTTTAGAAACCTTTTGTTGATCTGAATTTAGATCAATATTTTTCTCAATTCTATTTAATTGATCTCCAATAGTTTTGAGAGTTAAATTTGTAAAATTATTTTGTTGCACAACAGCATCAATATTATCACCCTTTTTTCTATAGGGTGTGGCTAGAATATCTTCTCCATCGATTTTAACGGTTAAATTAACTTCTGGAGGGTGGATGCTTTTGAAAACTTTTCCATTTTTAGTGACAAAATCCCTTTTATAGGAAGATTCAATTGTTGACACAAAATTTTTGTTCTCAAAATCAGGAAATTGTTTTTTATTTAAATAAAAGTATTTTTTCAAGAAATCAAAGAAATCAATGACATCTTTATTTATCTGTAGAAATCTCTTATAAGATGTAAATAATTTCTTTTGACTTTTAATATCTTCTTGAAAAAACCACTTTCTTCGAATTTCATTTTCAGGAGAATAAAATTATTCTTTAGCAATTCCGTCAAAAGGAAAACAAACTTCTTCAGGAATTGTAATAGTTAAAACACTTGTGTCACTATTATAACCCATGTCAGAAGCGGTCGGAGATTTTCTTCCTGTGTTAGTATCAACTTCAATTTCTGTTGGGGTAACAGTTGATGGTATACTAACATTATATTGAGGTTGATTAACCCCATCAGGAGTAAATTTTGTTCCTAATATGGTTTCCTTTTCAAATTTAGATAGCGGGTCTTCTTTCCAAATTAAGTCTACTTGGACCTGCTGAATTAGGTCTAGTAAATCGACTACTTTGCCCTAAATTAAGTCTAGCAATTCTTTGGTTAGAGAATTTAATTTCAACATCTCCATCAGGATATTCAACTATTTCTTCTAATTCTCTATTTTCCTGTTTAACAGGTTCACTTGCTTTTTCTAAAATCCATTGTTCAGGTAAATTAACCTGATCCCAAGTAATTGTTTTGGGTACTTTTAAATTGCTTTTAGATAAATTTGTAATAAACAAAGTAGTAGATCCCTTATGTTCGAAGGCAAAATCTCTGATTCTTGGCACTACTGTGTTCATAACTTTATATTGAATCCTGTAAATAAGGATTATATTTTCTGATCCTTGCATCATATTAAACCCATCAGATTTAATATCAAGACACAAGGCGTGCATTAGAGTTGGATCTGTAAGAGATAAAGTGAAATTTGGAAAACAAGAAAAATAGATGGGTCCGTCACAAAGACTGGACTCAATTATTCCTAATAAGGAATCATGAAATTTATTATGTCTTTTATCTCGAACACAAATTATTGCGGATGTATTTAATCCGAGTCTTGTAGCAGGCTTTAGACCTACTTGGATTAGGCCAACATGAAGAAATTTATATTGTTGTCTATGTTTTTCAATTAAATTTCTTGATAATAATTGAAAAGAATTATATCCTTCAGTTAAAGGAATAGCTTCTTCTACAGTTTTAACAACATAATCAGAAGAAAATTCAAAAGTTCCTTTTTGTTTATAAACAGAAGATTGTACTGGTAATTTCCAGTTTTGCAAAGATTTTTCAAAATTTTCATTTAAAATAATTTCTTTGTTACTACCACTTGTCTCACCTTGTCTTTTAGACAAAGATCTAGCCAACCTCTGCATAATTCTACAGATCACTGTCAACGATTTATGCCAATCCCAAAACAGCCTATACACCGGCCAAAGACAGGGACTATTCAGGCTACGCGACTTAAGGGAAAATCCCCGGGTTTCACTGTAAAACTATACTTTGGAAAACTAAAGCTTCAATCTAAAATACTAAATAAGACAAAAGTAGAACCCAAGAAATTAAGCTGCTAATAAAATACTAAAGCGGATAAGCAGTTGATGATAATAATCTCTTTGGTTAATATACCAAATATCGTCTGGAAACCTTTCACAATTTTTCTTATATCTTATATATTCTTCTTTAATATAAGCATATATCTCGGAAAAGTTGGCGTATTTAGAATTTAATTTTAATGGAGGCATAAAAAGACTAAACTGCAAGTAAAACACTAATACGTTTAATTAAACTTTGATTATGGTTACGCATACACACGAAATGATTGTAACCAGGATGATCTGGGAACTGTTCACATAAACTTTTATAAAATTTATAATCACTTAAGCACAAATTATAAAACTCAGAATTAACTAAGACAAACTTAAAATTAATCATTCAAATAAGCATTAATAACATAACAACAATAACACAAAATAACAATAATACAAACATACATTAATAACATAACAATAATAAGACACGATAACAAAATTGCAAACATTAATAAAACATTAATACAATATTAATATTAATATCATACCTATTCCAACGTGGCTCTGATACCACTCGGGTACCATACCACTCGGATACCAGGTCATATACATAAAAGTGGGGGAGAGTAGCAGCAGCGGAGTACAGTACAAAACTAACTATCAAGCTATATTACAAATTTGAAGTGTATATTACAAAATATAAAAGATGATAATCTTTGGTAGAAGGGTTGCTTGGATATAGTGAGTAGCTGATGATTCTTGAGCGTGTCTTCTTCAGAATGGAGGGCCTATATATAGGCAACTGGCGGACTTCAAACTCGGATTCCAGAGCTATCGGACGCCAAAACTTTCTTCAATTTAGAAAATGAACAGGACCAGCAATTATGGTGAACAGTAACATGAACAGTACCAACATTTATGGTGAACAGTAACATGAACAGTGACTGAACAGTAACTGTGAATAGTAACCGCGAATTATGCGTACGGGTCTTGGGAATCCATCATGGTGTCGTCGGTCTTCTGAGTCTCGTCGTCAGATGGACTGTGGCTAGACGCACTGGATGATTCTCCCAAAATCTCTCTAAGTTGTTTCCTCAGGTCTTCTTTAGATGCTGATGATGAGGCTATCAATTCTTTAAGAAATTCAGTAATATCAGTAACATCCGTTTTAGGAGCTTGAGTCTTCGGCTGTGGTGGCTCAAATGAAACAATACCTTTCTGTGCAAAAATTGAATCTTTAAAAAATTCAAATTTGTCCCACCATTTAATTAAAACTCTTCTTCCTAATGCGGGAACATGAGTAACGGTTTCATCAAATTTTTTAATTGGAAGGTTGGAAATAACCACATCCCATTTGACAATCCATGGGACTTGATAAAAAGCTACAAAATTAAGCTCAGGTGTTTTTAATGAGGGGTTAGATTTCTTAAAATCTTCAAAAACACATCTAATTTTATCGGGGAAAATAATAGGATGAGATCCCCAGTTGTAGAACCATTTAATAAACCACTGAGGGAGATTAGTGGTATTAAAATGTCTAAATTGTAGGAACCAACTATGCTTTCTTTGCCTATTGTCATAACAAAAGGCTCCTTCCCATGCTTTAATGTAGTCAAAATAATTGAACCAATATTTTTCTAAATTTTTTCTATTACCACTTGGAATTTCGTGGTTTCTATATAGGTCTCCATTCCAAGTTTCTGGAGTTAAAACTTTTTTAATAAAGGCTTTGGAATAAGCCCATTCCGCACCAGATCTTGAAATTGAGTCAAATTCTACTGATTTAGTAGTTTGTAAAATGGCATAATAGAAAGTACATTCCTTTGGCCAAAGATATGGGTCAGCAGAGTCTTTTAAATAGAAAGAAGCTGCTTCATTAGCATTGAGGTGAGCGTATTTAAGCTCGAGAGGAGTTATCCATATAGTGGAATAAGGGATATACGGATAAACAAATTCAGTAGACAAATTAGTCTGTATTGCTATTGCATAAGCATCATCTCTTAATTTAGATTCTTTTGGAGTGGCCTTTAAGGCTTCATTTTTTAATTGATCAATTGATTTACCAACCATTGTCTTATAAGACAAATCCTTCTTTGGGGGTGTCTCTTTAGACTTCCCTTTTCCTTTATCTTTATTCTTTTTCTCCATTTCCTTGCAAAAATTCACGGGTTAGAAAATCAGGTAAAGAATTATTTGATCCTTTAATAAATTCAATATCAAAATCAAAGACAGACAAAATTCCCTGCCATCTAGCAAAAATTTGTTTAGATGCTATATTTTTAACATCCTTTTCTAGAATATCTTTAGCAGATTTGCAATCAACCCTAATTAGGAATTTTTTATTCAACAAATCACTTTCAAATTTTTGAATACATAATACAATTGATAAAATTTCTTTTTTAACTGTGGAATAATTTTTCCTTGGTCCTTGCCAGATTCCTGAGGTGAATCTAACAAGAGTAATTTTATTATCTATCCTTTGTTTAAGGATTCCTCCATAACCTAATTCAGATGCGTCTGTTTCAACAATTTTAAAAGCATCTGGGTTTGCAATTGCAAGACAAGGAATTTCCTTTATTTTATTTTTTATTTTAATAACGGCCTCTGTATGGATATTTGTCCATTCAGGGGGATTTTTTCGTAACCTTTCAAATAAAGGTTTTGCATCTATTGCCAAATTTTTATAGAAGTCTGATATGTAATTAAGACTTCCAAGAAACCTTTGTAGTTGAGTTTTTTCTTTTATTTCATTCGGAAATTTTTCCGCAAAAACTATGGATCTATCTATTGGAAAGATAGTTCCTTCTTTAATAGTATGTCCAAGAAATCGAATTTCAGTTTGAAATAATTTTACTTTCTTTGCAGATACAACTAATCCTGCTCTTTTAACAGCATTAATAAATGCATGTAGATGTTTAAAATGTTGATCAATATTGTCTGAAAAAATTAAGACATCATCAATATATACTATACAAAATTTAGTATATGGACTAAAAATTTCATTCATAATATTTTGAAATTCAGAAGGGGCATTTTTTAACCCAAAAGGCATTACGTTCCATTCGTAGTGTCCAAATGGTACTGTAAATGCAGTTTTATATCGGTCTTCTTCAGCAATTTGAATCTGCCAGAATCCCGATTTCATATCAAATTTTGACATAACTTTGGCTGTGTAAAGCCGATTTAGTAAATCTCTTTTATTAGGGATAGGATATCTAATCCATCGTAATGCTTTATTTAATGGCTTATAATTAATAACAAGCCTAGGAACACCTCGTTCTAATTCTGCAGCATTTTCAACATAAAATGCTGGACAACTCCAGGGACTGTAGGATTTTCTAATTAATCCTTTGAGTAATAACTCATCAATTTCTTTTTTGCAGATTTCAAGGTGGCGTGGACCCATAGCTATAGGTCTGGCCTTAGTTTGAATTTGATTTTCCTTAAAGTCTGGTTCATATGGAAGATTTACTATATGTTTCTTCCTTTCCCAGAAGGCATTAGGAATTTTTGCACATATTGTTTTAATTATAAATTCTTGTAACTCATTTATTTTCTTTTGGATATGAGGCTGCTGTATCTTTTCAGCTATTTTTTTGTAATTAATTTCCTGAGATAAGGAATTAAGAAACTTTTCTTTTCTTTCTATTTTCTTTTAAATTAGATCAATCTCGTGATAACGAGGTTGTGTAATAAAATTAAATGTTATTTCCTGTGAATCAACAGTGCTAGTAATTCCTCTTTCGTCAATGCTTTTTATGGGATAAAGCATGTGTAGAAAGGGATTTCCTAGAATTACATCATGAGATAAATCTTTTACCATTATAAATGGCATTTCAAGGCAAATTCCATTGTTACAGACAGCAGTATTTTGTAACTTATATTTTACTATAAGCTTTCGGCCATCTGCAGCATTAAGAATTTCAGTAGTTTTGGAAAAATATCTAGAAGGAATTAACCCTTCATTGATACAATTCAAATCAGCTCCAGAATCTACCATAGCAATTGCAGAGAGAGTATATTCTCTATGAACAATGATTTTTATTTTAATGTGCCATTTATGAGTAATAACCCTATCAATCATATTCACAAATGTTAATGATGCATTTACATTTTCTTCTTTTAAAGAATCTTTTTCATAATCGTCATTGTCCTGATTAGGACTGAGATCTGTTTCAAGATTTCTTAATTCAATTAAAGAAACTCTAGACTTTAAGTCACTTAATTCTTTTTTAAAAATTTTTACTTCGTGAATTAATTCACTAGTACATGAATCCTCTGAATCCTTTTCTTTAGAGGTCTTAGCCCTATTTAAAATTTCTTTTAGAATATAAGTCTCTGGTTCTTTGAATTTTATTCCTTTTTCAGATTTTTTCTGACTGTATTGTTCCAAATATTTTTGGAGCATTTCTCTTTTAGCAACTGGATCAGTAATTTGATCAATTATATCGAGAATAAAATTATCCTCTTTAGTTAAGGTGCATAATCCATTTGCCTGACATAAGGCTTTATAATAATCACAGTTTCCTTCGCAACCAGAATTATCTGATTGTTCGGATTCTGTTTCGGATCCATCAGAATTCTCAGATTCTTCAGTTTCTTCATTGTCAATTATACCAGTAATTTTAAAATCTCTTTTGTCTCCTTCTTCATTAAGAAAGAGTTTTTCTAAAGTTCTTTTAAGACCTTCGTCAATATCTAAACTATTGATTTTCTTTTTCATTTTACACTTATTAGCGTAATGACCAGGTTTTTGACATTTCCAACATAATGGAATGGGTTTCTGCCTAGGGGTCGAAGAACTTTCTCCTTTATTCTTCTTTCCTTTATAAAAACCTTTCTTTCTCCTTTTAGGAAAATAATTTAAATTCTTAGAATTTTTTGAGACTTTATTAGTCTTATGTTTCCTTTTATCACTAGAAGGTCCTATAGGAGGTAAACCAATTTGTTCACAGAAGTCTCCTATAATTCTTTTTCCTAATACTTTTCTTTTTGAATTTGTCTATGTAATTTAATTTCATTACATAAATTTATGCCTTCAGAGATAATTTCAGAAGATAGATCTCCATAAGTATATTGGGCATACGGAATAATGTCATTATGTTTCTGTTTTATTCTATTCCTTATTTTTTCTGAGAAAAAATGAGGGAGTCCTGATAAGAACTTTTCTTTCCAAAAATCGTGTTGACTATCTTCTCTAGTAAAAACTTTAGAGAAGAACACATCTTTATACCATTTAAACTGAGATAAGTTTTGACATCTTAAATTCATTAACTGTTCTTGTG
Source organism: Penstemon newberryi var. newberryi (assembly GCA_030819805.1). Lineage (NCBI taxonomy): Eukaryota > Viridiplantae > Streptophyta > Magnoliopsida > Lamiales > Plantaginaceae > Penstemon > Penstemon newberryi. The sequence goes on along the minus strand of JAUALY010000005.1, from coordinate 19,594,156 downwards.
TTTTATCCAACTGTAATGAAGTTGTTCCAATAAAATGCTTTGCTATAGTATATAATAGCGTATTAACACAATCTGTAACTTGCACAGGTTGGTTATCAACAACTTCAACTTTAACAGCTCTTAAAATATGCAATTTGCCTCTTCTGGTAGGTAGAAATCCCACCAACCTTTTAATTGTCCAGTAAAGCCTTGAGTTATGGCTTTAGCAATGTTTTGATCAGAATTTCCATTTGCTTTGCAGGCAGTTGCATACATAGTCATGTAATGCAATACTGTTTGCATCTGGTATTCTGACATTCCATCTATATTCCATTCATTAATGGATCTGCCATCAAATTGAACAGTCATGTATTCATCATGCTGCTCAAGTTGTAAATCAACTGGTGTTGGCTTATGATAATAAGGCTTTGCTGGTACATTGTATACCATTTTCTTCTTATAAGAAGATGATAATTTATTAACTTGAAAATGTTGTTGTTGGTTTTGTTCTGTTAAGAACATATCTTCAAGTTGATCAATTTTTTCTTCCATCTCGGAAGTTTGATCTTGACTTTCAATATTAGATTCACTATCTGAATTTTGTTCCAAAGGTGACAATTCCTTTTCATTAAGCCCAAGATTTTTTAATCTCTTTATTATTTCGTCAACCATCTCAGAGGAAGAATCTGGTGGTTTTATTTTAAAATCAATCTTTTCAAAAGACATTGGTTTAAATAAAACCCTTTTATCAATTACAGAAGTTTCTTCTTTAGAAACCTTTTGTTGATCTGAATTTAGATCAATATTTTTCTCAATTCTATTTAATTGATCTCCAATAGTTTTGAGAGTTAAATTTGTAAAATTATTTTGTTGCACAACAGCATCAATATTATCACCCTTTTTTTTATAAGGTGTGGCTAGAATTTCTTCTCCATCGATTTTAACGGTTAAATTAACTTCTGGAGGGTGGATGCTTTTGAAAAATTTTCCATTTTTAGTGACAAAATCCCTGTTATAGGAAGATTCAATTGTTGACACAAAATTTTTGTTCTCAAAATCAGGAAATTGTTTTTTATTTAAATAAAAGTATTTTTTCAAGAAATCAAAGAAATCAATGACATCTTTATTTATCTGTAGAAATCTCTTATAAGATGTAAATAATTTCTTTTGACTTTTAATATCTTCTTGGAAAAACCACTTTCTTCGAATTTCATTTTCAGGAGAATAAAATAATTCTTTAGCAATTCCGTCAAAAGGAAAACCAACTTCTTCAGGAATTGTAATAGTTAAAACACTTGTGTCACTATTATAACCCATGTCAGAAGCGGTCGGAGATTTTCTTCCTGTGTTAGTATCAACTTCAATTTCTGTTGGGGTAACAGTTGATGGTATACTAACATTATATTGAGGTTGATTAACCCCATCAGGAGTAAATTTTGTTCCTAATATGGTTTCTTTTTCAAATTTAGATAACGGGCCAGAAGAAGTAGATCTTCTTTCTAAATTAAGTCTACTTGGACCTGCTGAATTAGGTCTAGTAAATCGACTACTTTGCCCTAAATTAAGTCTAGCAATTCTTTGATTAGAGAATTTAATTTCAACATCTCCATCAGGATATTCAACTATTTCTTCTAATTCTCTATTTTCCTGTTTAACAGGTTCACTTGCCTTTTCTAAAATCCATTGTTCAGGTAAATTAACCTGATCCCAAGTAATTGTTTTGGGTACTTTTAAATTGCTTTTAGATAAATTTGTAATAAATAAAGTAGTAGATCCCTTATGTTCGAAGGCAAAATCTCTGATTCTTGGCACTACTGTGTTCATAACTTTATATTGAATCCTGTAAATAAGGATTATATCTTCTGATCCTTGCATCATATTAAACCCCTCAGATTTAATATCAAGACACAAGGCGTGCATTAGAGTTGGATCTGTAAGAGATAAAGTGAAATTTGGAAAACAAGAAAAATAGATGGGTCCGTCACAAAGACTGGACTCAATTATTCCTAATAAGGAATCATGAAATTTATTATGTCTTTTATCTCGAACAAAAATTATTGCGGATGTATTTAATCCGAGTCTTGTAGCAGGCTTTAGACCTACTTGGATTAGGCCAACATGAAGAAATTTATATTGTTGTCTATGTTTTTCAATTAAATATTAATAACATAACAACAATAACACAAAATAACAATAATACAAACATACATTAATAACATAACAATAATAAGACACGATAACAAAATTGCAAACATTAATAAAACATTAATACAATATTAATATTAATACAATATCATACCTATTCCAACGTGGCTCTGATACCACTCGGGTACCAGGTCATATACATAAAAGTGGGGGAGAGAGTAGCAGCAGCGGAGTACAGTACTAACCAAACTATCAAGCTATATTACAAATTTGAAGTGTATATTACAAAATATAAAAGATGATAATCTTTTGTAGAAGGGTTGCTTGGATATAGTGAGTAGATCGTAATTCTTGAGCGTGTCTCTTCTTCAGAATTGAGGGCCTATACATAGGAAACTGGCGGACTTCAAACTCGGATTCCAGAGCTATCGGACGCCAAAACTTTCTTCAATTTAGAAAATGAACAGGACCAGCAATTATGGTGAACAGTAACATGAACAGTACCAACATTTATGGTGAACAGTAACATGAACAGTAACCGTGAATAGTAACTGTGAATAGTAACCGCGAATTATGCGTACGGGTCTTGGGAATCCATCATGGTGTCGTCGGTCTTCTGAGTCTCGTCGTCAGATGGACTGTGGCTAGACGCACTGGATGATTCTCCCAAAATCTCTCTAAGTTGTTTCCTCAGGTCTTCTTTAGATGCTGATGATGAGGCTATCAATTCTTTAAGAAATTCAGTAATATCAGTAACATCCGTTTTAGGAGCTTGAGTCTTCGGCTGTGGTGGCTCAAATGAAACAATACCTTTCTGTGCAAAAATTGAATCTTTAAAAAATTCAAATTTGTCCCACCATTTAATTAAAACTCTTCTTCCTAATGCGGGAACATGAGTAACGGTTTCATCAAATTTTTTAATTGGAAGGTTGGAAATAACCACATCCCATTTGACAATCCATGGGACTTGATAAAAAGCTACAAAATTAAGCTCAGGTGTTTTTAATGAGGGGTTAGATTTCTTAAAATCTTCAAAAACACATCTAATTTTATCGGGGAAAATAATAGGATGAGATCCCCAGTTGTAGAACCATTTAATAAACCACTGAGGGAGATTAGTGGTATTAAAATCTCTAAATTGTAGGAACCAACTATGCTTTCTTTGCCTATTGTCATAACAAAAGGCTCCTTCCCATGCTTTAATGTAGTCAAAATAATTGAACCAATATTTTTCTAAATTTTTTCTATTACCACTTGGAATTTCGTGGTTTCTATATAGGTCTCCATTCCAAGTTTCTGGAGTTAAAACTTTTTTAATAAAGGCTTTGGAATAAGCCCATTCCGCACCAGATCTTGAAATTGAGTCAAATTCTACTGATTTAATAGTTTGTAAAATGGCATAATAGAAAGTACATTCCTTTGGCCAAAGATATGGGTCAGCAGAGTCTTTTAAATAGAAAGAAGCTGCTTCATTAGCATTGAGGTGAGCGTATTTAAGCTCGAGAGGAGTTATCCATATAGTGGAATAAGGGATATACGGATAAACAAATTCAGTAGACAAATTAGTCTGTATTGCTATTGCATAAGCATCATCTCTTAATTTAGATTCTTTTGGAGTGGCCTTTAAGGCTTCATTTTTTAATTGATCAATTGATTTACCAACCATTGTCTTATAAGACAAATCCTTCTTTGGGGGTGTCTCTTTAGACTTCCCTTTTCCTTTATCTTTATTCTTTTTCTCCATTTCCTTGCAAAAATTCACGGGCTAGAAAATCAGGTAAAGAATTATTTGATCCTTTAATAAATTCAATATCAAAATCAAAGACAGACAAAATTCCCTGCCATCTAGCAAAAATTTGTTTAGATGCTATATTTTTAACATCCTTTTCTAGAATATCTTTAGCAGATTTGCAATCAACCCTAATTAGGAATTTTTTATTCAACAAATCACTTTCAAATTTTTGAATACATAATACAATTGATAAAATTTCTTTTTTAACTGTGGAATAATTTTTCCTTGGTCCTTGCCAGATTCCTGAGGTGAATCTAACAAGAGTAATTTTATTATCTATCCTTTGTTTAAGGATTCCTCCATAACCTAATTCAGATGCGTCTGTTTCAACAATTTTAAAAGCATCTGGGTTTGCAATTGCAAGACAAGGAATTTCCTTTATTTTATTTTTTATTTTAATAACGGCCTCTGTATGGATATTTGTCCATTCAGGGGGATTTTTTCGTAACCTTTCAAATAAAGGTTTTGCATCTATTGCCAAATTTTTATAGAAGTCTGATATGTAATTAAGACTTCCAAGAAACCTTTGTAGTTGAGTTTTTTCTTTTATTTCATTCGGAAATTTTTCCGCAAAAACTATGGATCTATCTATTGGAAAGATAGTTCCTTCTTTAATAGTATGTCCAAGAAATCGAATTTCAGTTTGAAATAATTTTACTTTCTTTGCAGATACAACTAATCCTGCTCTTTTAACAGCATTAATAAATGCATGTAGATGTTTAAAATGTTGATCAATATTGTCTGAAAAAATTAAGACATCATCAATATATACTATACAAAATTTAGTATATGGACTAAAAATTTCATTCATAATATTTTGAAATTCAGAAGGGGCATTTTTTAACCCAAAAGGCATTACGTTCCATTCGTAGTGTCCAAATGGTACTGTAAATGCAGTTTTATATCGGTCTTCTTCAGCAATTTGAATCTGCCAGAATCCCGATTTCATATCAAATTTTGACATAACTTTGGCTGTGTAAAGCCGATTTAGTAAATCTCTTTTATTAGGGATAGGATATCTAATCCATCGTAATGCTTTATTTAATGGCTTATAATTAATAACAAGCCTAGGAACACCTCGTTCTAATTCTGCAGCATTTTCAACATAAAATGCTGGACAACTCCAGGGACTGTAGGATTTTCTAATTAATCCTTTGAGTAATAACTCATCAATTTCTTTTTTGCAGATTTCAAGGTGGCGTGGACCCATAGCTATAGGTCTGGCCTTAGTTTGAATTTGATTTTCCTTAAAGTCTGGTTCATATGGAAGATTTACTATATGTTTCTTCCTTTCCCAGAAGGCATTAGGAATTTTTGCACATATTGTTTTAATTATAAATTCTTGTAACTCATTTATTTTCTTTTGGATATGAGGCTGCTGTATCTTTTCAGCTATTTTTTTGTAATTAATTTCCTGAGATAAGGAATTAAGAAACTTTTCTTTTCTTTCTATTTTCTTTTAAATTAGATCAATCTCGTGATAACGAGGTTGTGTAATAAAATTAAATGTTATTTCCTGTGAATCAACAGTGCTAGTAATTCCTCTTTCGTCAATGCTTTTTATGGGATAAAGCATGTGTAGAAAGGGATTTCCTAGAATTACATCATGAGATAAATCTTTTACCATTATAAATGGCATTTCAAGGCAAATTCCATTGTTACAGACAGCAGTATTTTGTAACTTATATTTTACTATAAGCTTTCGGCCATCTGCAGCATTAAGAATTTCAGTAGTTTTGGAAAAATATCTAGAAGGAATTAACCCTTCATTGATACAATTCAAATCAGCTCCAGAATCTACCATAGCAATTGCAGAGAGAGTATATTCTCTATGAACAATGATTTTTATTTTAATGTGCCATTTATGAGTAATAACCCTATCAATCATATTCACAAATGTTAATGATGCATTTACATTTTCTTCTTTTAAAGAATCTTTTTCATAATCGTCATTGTCCTGATTAGGACTGAGATCTGTTTCAAGATTTCTTAATTCAATTAAAGAAACTCTAGACTTTAAGTCACTTAATTCTTTTTTAAAAATTTTTACTTCGTGAATTAATTCACTAGTACATGAATCCTCTGAATCCTTTTCTTTAGAGGTCTTAGCCCTATTTAAAATTTCTTTTAGAATATAAGTCTCTGGTTCTTTGAATTTTATTCCTTTTTCAGATTTTTTCTGACTGTATTGTTCCAAATATTTTTGGAGCATTTCTCTTTTAGCAACTGGATCAGTAATTTGATCAATTATATCGAGAATAAAATTATCCTCTTTAGTTAAGGTGCATAATCCATTTGCCTGACATAAGGCTTTATAATAATCACAGTTTCCTTCGCAACCAGAATTATCTGATTGTTCGGATTCTGTTTCGGATCCATCAGAATTCTCAGATTCTTCAGTTTCTTCATTGTCAATTATAGCAGTAATTTTAAAATCTCTTTTGTCTCCTTCTTCATTAAGAAAGAGTTTTTCTAAAGTTCTTTTAAGACCTTCGTCAATATCTAAACTATTGATTTTCTTTTTCATTTTACACTTATTAGCGTAATGACCAGGTTTTTGACATTTCCAACATAATGGAATGGGTTTCTGCCTAGGGGTCGAAGAACTTTCTCCTTTATTCTTCTTTCCTTTATAAAAACCTTTCTTTCTCCTTTTAGGAAAATAATTTAAATTCTTAGAATTTTTTGAGACTTTATTAGTCTTATGTTTCCTTTTATCACTAGAAGGTCCTATAGGAGGTAAACCAATTTGTTCACAGAAGTCTCCTATAATTCTTTTTCCTAATACTTTTCTTTTTGAATTTGTCTATGTAATTTAATTTCATTACATAAATTTATGCCTTCAGAGATAATTTCAGAAGATAGATCTCCATAAGTATATTGGGCATACGGAATAATGTCATTATGTTTCTGTTTTATTCTATTCCTTATTTTTTCTGAGAAAAAATGAGGGAGTCCTGATAAGAACTTTTCTTTCCAAAAATCGTGTTGACTATCTTCTCTAGTAAAAACTTTAGAGAAGAACACATCTTTATACCATTTAAACTGAGATAAGTTTTGACATCTTAAATTCATTAACTGTTCTTGTGTTTTATCCAACTGTAATGAAGTTGTTCCAATAAAATGCTTTGCTATAGTATATAATAGCGTATTAACACAATCTGTAACTTGCACAGGTTGGTTATCAACAACTTCAACTTTAACAGCTCTTAAAATATGCAATTTGCCTCTTCTGGTAGGTAGAAATCCCACCAACCTTTTAATTGTCCAGTAAAGCCTTGAGTTATGGCTTTAGCAATGTTTTGATCAGAATTTCCATTTGCTTTGCAGGCAGTTGCATACATAGTCATGTAATGCAATACTGTTTGCATCTGGTATTCTGACATTCCATCTATATTCCATTCATTAATGGATCTGCCATCAAATTGAACAGTCATGTATTCATCATGCTGCTCAAGTTGTAAATCAACTGGTGTTGGCTTATGATAATAAGGCTTTGCTGGTACATTGTATACCATTTTCTTCTTATAAGAAGATGATAATTTATTAACTTGAAAATGTTGTTGTTGGTTTTGTTCTGTTAAGAACATATCTTCAAGTTGATCAATTTTTTCTTCCATCTCGGAAGTTTGATCTTGACTTTCAATATTAGATTCACTATCTGAATTTTGTTCCAAAGGTGACAATTCCTTTTCATTAAGCCCAAGATTTTTTAATCTCTTTATTATTTCGTCAACCATCTCAGAGGAAGAATCTGGTGGTTTTATTTTAAAATCAATCTTTTCAAAAGACATTGGTTTAAATAAAACCCTTTTATCAATTACAGAAGTTTCTTCTTTAGAAACCTTTTGTTGATCTGAATTTAGATCAATATTTTTCTCAATTCTATTTAATTGATCTCCAATAGTTTTGAGAGTTAAATTTGTAAAATTATTTTGTTGCACAACAGCATCAATATTATCACCCTTTTTTTTATAAGGTGTGGCTAGAATTTCTTCTCCATCGATTTTAACGGTTAAATTAACTTCTGGAGGGTGGATGCTTTTGAAAAATTTTCCATTTTTAGTGACAAAATCCCTGTTATAGGAAGATTCAATTGTTGACACAAAATTTTTGTTCTCAAAATCAGGAAATTGTTTTTTATTTAAATAAAAGTATTTTTTCAAGAAATCAAAGAAATCAATGACATCTTTATTTATCTGTAGAAATCTCTTATAAGATGTAAATAATTTATTTTGACTTTTAATATCTTCTTGGAAAAACCACTTTCTTCGAATTTCATTTTCAGGAGAATAAAATAATTCTTTAGCAATTCCGTCAAAAGGAAAACCAACTTCTTCAGGAATTGTAATAGTTAAAACACTTGTGTCACTATTATAACCCATGTCAGAAGCGGTCGGAGATTTTCTTCCTGTGTTAGTATCAACTTCAATTTCTGTTGGGGTAACAGTTGATGGTATACTAACATTATATTGAGGTTGATTAACCCCATCAGGAGTAAATTTTGTTCCTAATATGGTTTCTTTTTCAAATTTAGATAACGGGCCAGAAGAAGTAGATCTTCTTTCTAAATTAAGTCTACTTGGACCTGCTGAATTAGGTCTAGTAAATCGACTACTTTGCCCTAAATTAAGTCTAGCAATTCTTTGATTAGAGAATTTAATTTCAACATCTCCATCAGGATATTCAACTATTTCTTCTAATTCTCTATTTTCCTGTTTAACAGGTTCACTTGCCTTTTCTAAAATCCATTGTTCAGGTAAATTAACCTGATCCCAAGTAATTGTTTTGGGTACTTTTAAATTGCTTTTAGATAAATTTGTAATAAATAAAGTAGTAGATCCCTTATGTTCGAAGGCAAAATCTCTGATTCTTGGCACTACTGTGTTCATAACTTTATATTGAATCCTGTAAATAAGGATTATATCTTCTGATCCTTGCATCATATTAAACCCCTCAGATTTAATATCAAGACACAAGGCGTGCATTAGAGTTGGATCTGTAAGAGATAAAGTGAAATTTGGAAAACAAGAAAAATAGATGGGTCCGTCACAAAGACTGGACTCAATTATTCCTAATAAGGAATCATGAAATTTATTATGTCTTTTATCTCGAACAAAAATTATTGCGGATGTATTTAATCCGAGTCTTGTAGCAGGCTTTAGACCTACTTGGATTAGGCCAACATGAAGAAATTTATATTGTTGTCTATGTTTTTCAATTAAATATTAATAACATAACAACAATAACACAAAATAACAATAATACAAACATACATTAATAACATAACAATAATAAGACACGATAACAAAATTGCAAACATTAATAAAACATTAATACAATATTAATATTAATACAATATCATACCTATTCCAACGTGGCTCTGATACCACTCGGGTACCAGGTCATATACATAAAAGTGGGGGAGAGAGTAGCAGCAGCGGAGTACAGTACTAACCAAACTATCAAGCTATATTACAAATTTGAAGTGTATATTACAAAATATAAAAGATGATAATCTTTTGTAGAAGGGTTGCTTGGATATAGTGAGTAGATCGTAATTCTTGAGCGTGTCTCTTCTTCAGAATTGAGGGCCTATACATAGGAAACTGGCGGACTTCAAACTCGGATTCCAGAGCTATCGGACGCCAAAACTTTCTTCAATTTAGAAAATGAACAGGACCAGCAATTATGGTGAACAGTAACATGAACAGTACCAACATTTATGGTGAACAGTAACATGAACAGTAACCGTGAATAGTAACTGTGAATAGTAACCGCGAATTATGCGTACGGGTCTTGGGAATCCATCATGGTGTCGTCGGTCTTCTGAGTCTCGTCGTCAGATGGACTGTGGCTAGACGCACTGGATGATTCTCCCAAAATCTCTCTAAGTTGTTTCCTCAGGTCTTCTTTAGATGCTGATGATGAGGCTATCAATTCTTTAAGAAATTCAGTAATATCAGTAACATCCGTTTTAGGAGCTTGAGTCTTCGGCTGTGGTGGCTCAAATGAAACAATACCTTTCTGTGCAAAAATTGAATCTTTAAAAAATTCAAATTTGTCCCACCATTTAATTAAAACTCTTCTTCCTAATGCGGGAACATGAGTAACGGTTTCATCAAATTTTTTAATTGGAAGGTTGGAAATAACCACATCCCATTTGACAATCCATGGGACTTGATAAAAAGCTACAAAATTAAGCTCAGGTGTTTTTAATGAGGGGTTAGATTTCTTAAAATCTTCAAAAACACATCTAATTTTATCGGGGAAAATAATAGGATGAGATCCCCAGCTGTAGAACCATTTAATAAACCACTGAGGGAGATTAGTGGTATTAAAATCTCTAAATTGTAGGAACCAACTATGCTTTCTTTGCCTATTGTCATAACAAAAGGCTCCTTCCCATGCTTTAATGTAGTCAAAATAATTGAACCAATATTTTTCTAAATTTTTTCTATTACCACTTGGAATTTCGTGGTTTCTATATAGGTCTCCATTCCAAGTTTCTGGAGTTAAAACTTTTTTAATAAAGGCTTTGGAATAAGCCCATTCCGCACCAGATCTTGAAATTGAGTCAAATTCTACTGATTTAATAGTTTGTAAAATGGCATAATAGAAAGTACATTCCTTTGGCCAAAGATATGGGTCAGCAGAGTCTTTTAAATAGAAAGAAGCTGCTTCATTAGCATTGAGGTGAGCGTATTTAAGCTCGAGAGGAGTTATCCATATAGTGGAATAAGGGATATACGGATAAACAAATTCAGTAGACAAATTAGTCTGTATTGCTATTGCATAAGCATCATCTCTTAATTTAGATTCTTTTGGAGTGGCCTTTAAGGCTTCATTTTTTAATTGATCAATTGATTTACCAACCATTGTCTTATAAGACAAATCCTTCTTTGGGGGTGTCTCTTTAGACTTCCCTTTTCCTTTATCTTTATTCTTTTTCTCCATTTCCTTGCAAAAATTCACGGGCTAGAAAATCAGGTAAAGAATTATTTGATCCTTTAATAAATTCAATATCAAAATCAAAGACAGACAAAATTCCCTGCCATCTAGCAAAAATTTGTTTAGATGCTATATTTTTAACATCCTTTTCTAGAATATCTTTAGCAGATTTGCAATCAACCCTAATTAGGAATTTTTTATTCAACAAATCACTTTCAAATTTTTGAATACATAATACAATTGATAAAATTTATTTTTTAACTGTGGAATAATTTTTCCTTGGTCCTTGCCAGATCCCTGAGGTGAATCTAACAAGAGTAATTTTATTATCTATCCTTTGTTTATGGATTCCTCCATAACCTAATTCAGATGCGTCTGTTTCAACAATTTTAAAAGCATCTGGGTTTGCAATTGCAAGACAAGGAATTTCCTTTATTTTATTTTTTATTTTGATAACGGCCTCTGTATGGATATTTGTCCATTCAGGGGGATTTTTTCGTAACCTTTCAAATAAAGGTTTTGCATCTATTGCCAAATTTTTATAGAAGTCTGATATGTAATTAAGACTTCCAAGAAACCTTTGTAGTTGAGTTTTTTCTTTTATTTCATTCGGAAATTTTTCCGCAAAAACTATGGATCTATCTATTGGAAAGATAGTTCCTTCTTTAATAGTATGTCCAAGAAATCGAATTTCAGTTTGAAATAATTTTACTTTCTTTGCAGATACAACTAATCCTGCTCTTTTAACAGCATTAATAAATGCATGTAGATGTTTAAAATGTTGATCAATATTGTCTGAAAAAATTAAGACATCATCAATATATACTATACAAAATTTAGTATATGGACTAAAAATTTCATTCATAATATTTTGAAATTCAGAAGGGGCATTTTTTAACCCAAAAGGCATTACGTTCCATTCGTAGTGTCCAAATGGTACTGTAAATGCAGTTTTATATCGGTCTTCTTCAGCAATTTGAATCTGCCAGAATCCCGATTTCATATCAAATTTTGACATAACTTTGGCTGTGTAAAGCCGATTTAGTAAATCTCTTTTATTAGGGATAGGATATCTAATCCATCGTAATGCTTTATTTAATGGCTTATAATTAATAACAAGCCTAGGAACACCTCGTTCTAATTCTGCAGCATTTTCAACATAAAATGCTGGACAACTCCAAGGACTGTAGGATTTTCTAATTAATCCTTTGAGTAATAACTCGTCAATTTCTTTTTTGCAGATTTCAAGGTGGCGTGGACCCATAGCTATAGGTCTGGCCTTAGTTTGAATTTGATTTTCCTTAAAATCTGGTTCATATGGAAGATTTACTATATGTTTCTTCCTTTCCCAGAAGGCATTAGGAATTTCTGCACATATTGTTTTAGTTATAAATTCTTGTAACTCATTTATTTTCTTTTGGATATGAGGCTGCTGTATCTTTTCAGCTATTTTTTTGTAATTAATTTCCTGAGATAAGGAATTAAGAAACTTTTCTTTTCTTTCTATTTTCTTTTGAATTAGATCAATCTCGTGATAACGAGGTTGTGTAATAAAATTAAATGTTATTTCTTGTGAATCAACAGTGCTAGTAATTCCTCTTTCGTCAATGCTTTTTATGGGATAAAGCATGTGTAGAAAGGGATTTCCTAGAATTACATCATGAGATAATTCTTTAACCATTATAAATGGCATTTCAAGGCAAATTCCATTGTTACAGACAGCAGTATTTTGTAACTTATATTTTACTATAAGCTTTCGGCCATCTGCAGCATTAAGAATTTCAGTAGTTTTAGAAAAATATCTAGAAGGAATTAACCCTTCATTGATACAATTCAAATCAGCTCCAGAATCAACCATAGCAATTGCAGAGAGAGTATATTCTCTATGAACAATGATTTTTATTTTAATGTGCCATTTATGAGTAATAACCCTATCAATCATATTCACAAATGTTAATGATGCATTTACATTTTCTTCTTTTAAAGAATCTTTTTCATAATCGTCATTGTCCTGATTAGGACTGAGATCTGTTTCAAGATTTCTTAATTCAATTAAAGAAACTCTAGACTTTAAGTCACTTAATTCTTTTTTAAGAATTTTTACTTCGTGAATTAATTCACTAGTACATGAATCCTTTGAATCCTTTTCTTTAGAGGTCTTAGCCCTATTTAAAATTTCTTTTAGAATATAAGTCTCTGGTTCTTTGAATTTTATTCCTTTTTCAGATTTTTTCTGACTGTATTGTTCCAAATATTTTTGGAGCATTTCTCTTTTAGCAACTGGATCAGTAATTTGATCAATTATATCGAGAATAAAATTATCCTCTTTAGTTAAGGTGCATAATCCATTTGCCTGACATAAGGCTTTATAATAATCACAGTTTCCTTCGCAGCCAGAATTATCTGATTGTTCGGATTCTGTTTCGGATCCATCAGAATTCTCAGATTCTTCAGTTTCTTCATTGTCAATTATAGCAGTAATTTTAAAATCTCTTTTGTCTCCTTCTTCATTAAGAAAGAGTTTTTCTAAAGTTCTTTTAAGACCTTCGTCAATATCTAAACTATTGATTTTCTTTTTCATTTTACACTTATTAGCGTAATGACCAGGTTTTTGACATTTCCAACATAATGGAATGGGTTTCTGCCTAGGGGTCGAAGAACTTTCTCCTTTATTCTTCTTTCCTTTATAAAACCCTTTCTTTCTCCTTTTAGGAAAATAATTTAAATTCTTAGAATTTTTTGAGACTTTATTAGTCTTATGTTTCCTTCTATCACTAGAATGTCCTATAGGAGGTAAACCAATTTGTTCACAGAAGTCTCCTATCATTCTTTTTCCTAAAACCTTTTCTTTTTGAATTTGTCTATGTAATTTAATTTCATTACATAAATTTATTCCTTCAGAGATAATTTCAGAAGATAGATCTCCATAAGTATATTGGGCATACGGAATAATGCCATTATGTTTCTGCTTTATTCTATTCCTTATTTTTTCTGAGAAAAAATGAGGGAGTCCTGATAAGAACTTTTCTTTCCAAAAATCGTGTTGACTATCTTCTCTAGTAAAAACTTTAGAGAAGAACACATCTTTATACCATTTAAACTGAGATAAGTTTTGACATCTTAAATTCATTAACTGTTCTTGTGTTTTATCCAACTGTAATGAAGTTGTTCCAATAAAATGCTTTGCTATAGTATATAATAGCGTATTAACACAATCTGTAACTTGCACAGGTTGGTTATCAACAACTTCAACTTTAACAGCTTTTAAAATATGCAATTTTGCCTCTTCTGGTAGGTAGAAATCCCACCAACCTTTTAATTGTCCAGTAAAGCCTTGAGTTATGGCTTTAGCAATGTTTTGATCAGAATTTCCATTTGCTTTGCAGGCAGTTGCATACATAGTCATGTAATGCAATACTGTTTGCATCTGGTATTCTGACATTCCATCTATATTCCATTCATTAATGAATCTGCCATCAAATTGAACAGTCATGTATTCATCATGCTGCTCAAGTTGTAAATCAACTGGTGTTGGCTTATGATAATAAGGCTTTGCTGGTACATTGTATACCATTTTCTTCTTATAAGAAGATGATAATTTATTAACTTGAAAATGTTGTTGTTGGTTTTGTTCTGTTAAGAACATATCTTCAAGTTGATCAATTTTTTCTTCCATCTCGGAAGTTTGATCTTGACTTTCAATATTAGATTCACTATCTGAATTTTGTTCCAAAGGTGACAATTCCTTTTCATTAAGCCCAAGATTTTTTAATCTCTTTATTATTTCGTCAACCATCTCAGAGGAAGAATCTGGTGGTTTTATTTTAAAATCAATCTTTTCAAAAGACATTGGTTTAAATAAAACCCTTTTATCAATTACAGAAGTTTCTTCTTTAGAAACCTTTTGTTGATCAATATTTTTCTCAATTCTATTTAATTGATCTCCAATAGTTTTGAGAGTTAAATTTGTAAAATTATTTTGTTGCACAACAGCATCAATATTATCACCCTTTTTTCTATAAGGTGTGGCTAGAATTTCTTCTCCATCGATTTTAACGGTTAAATTAACTTCTGGAGGGTGGATGCTTTTGAAAACTTTTCCATTTTTAGTGACAAAATCCCTGTTATAGGAAGATTCAATTGTTGACACAAACTTTTTGTTCTCAAAATCAGGAAATTGTTTTTTATTTAAATAAAAGTATTTTTTCAAGAAATCAAAGAAATCAATGACATCTTTATTTATCTGTAGAAATCTCTTATAAGATGTAAATAATTTCTTTTGACTTTTAATATCTTCTTGAAAAAACCACTTTCTTCGAATTTCATTTTCAGGAGAATAAAATAATTCTTTAGCAATTCCGTCAAAAGGAAAACAAACTTCTTCAGGAATTGTAATAGTTAAAACACTTGTGTCACTATTATAACCCATGTCAGAAGCGGTCGGAGATTTTCTTCCTGTGTTAGTATCAACTTCAATTTCTGTTGGGGTAACAGTTGATGGTATACTAACATTATATTGAGGTTGATTAACCCCATCAGGAGTAAATTTTGTTCCTAATATGGTTTCTTTTTCAAATTTAGATAACGGGCCAGAAGAAGTAGATCTTCTTTCTAAATTAAGTCTACTTGGACCTGCTGAAGTAGGTCTAGTAAATCGACTACTTTGCCCTAAATTAAGTCTAGCAATTCTTTGATTAGAGAATTTAATTTCAACATCTCCATCAGGATATTCAACTATTTCTTCTAATTCTCTATTTTCCTGTTTAACAGGTTCACTTGCCTTTTCTAAAATCCATTGTTCAGGTAAATTAACCTGATCCCAAGTAATTGTTTTGGGTACTTTTAAATTGCTTTTAGATAAATTTGTAATAAACAAAGTAGTAGATCCCTTATGTTCGAAGGCAAAATCTCTGATTCTTGGCACTACTGTGTTCATAACTTTATATTGAATCCTATAAATAAGGATTATATTTTCTGATCCTTGCATCATATTAAACCCATCAGATTTAATATCAAGACACAAGGCGTGCATTAGAGTTGGATCTGTAAGAGATAAAGTGAAATTTGGAAAGCAAGAAAAGTAGATGGGTCCATCACAAAGACTGGACTCAATTATTCCTAATAAGGAATCATGAAATTTATTATGTCTTTTATCTCGAACACAAATTATTGCGGATGTATTTAATCCGAGTCTTGTAGCAGGCTTTAGACCTACTTGGATTAGGCCAACATGAAGAAATTTATATTGTTGTCTATGTTTTTCAATTAAATTTCTTGATAATAATTGAAAAGAATTATATCCTTCAGTTAAAGGAATAGCTTCTTCTACAGTTTTAACAACATAATCAGAAGAAAATTCAAAAGTTCCTTTCTGTTTATAAACAGAAGATTGTACTGGTAATTTCCAGTTTTGCAAAGATTTTTCAAAATTTTCATTTAAAATAATTTCTTTGTTACTACCACTTGTCTCACCTTGTCTTTTAGACAAAGATCTAGCCAACCTCTGCATAATTCTACAGATCACTGTCAACGATTTATGCCAATCCCAAAACAGCCTATACACCGGCCAAAGACAGGGACTATTCAGGCTACGCGACTTAAGGGAAAATCCCCGGGTTTCACTGTAAAACTATACTTTGGAAAACTAAAGCTTCAATCTAAAATACTAAATAAGACAAAAGTAGAACCCAAGAAATTAAGCTGCTAATAAAATACTAAAGCGGATAAGCAGTTGATGATAATAATCTCTTTGGTTAATATACCAAATATCGTCTGGAAACCTTTCACAATTTTTCTTATATCTTATATATTCTTCTTTAATATAAGCATATATCTCGGAAAAGTTGGCGTATTTAGAATTTAATTTTAATGGAGGCATAAAAAGACTAAGCTGCAAGTAAAACACTAATACGTTTAATTAAACTTTGATTATGGTTACGCATACACACGAAATGATTGTAACCAGGATGATCTGGGAACTGTTCACATAAATTTTTATAAAATTTATAATCACTTAAGCACAAATTATAAAACTCAGAATTAACTAAGACAAACTTAAAATTAATCATTCAAATAAGCATTAATAACATAACAACAATAACACAAAATAACAATAATACAAACATACATTAATAACATAACAATAATAAGACACGATAACAAAATTGCAAACATTAATAAAACATTAATACAATATTAATATTAATACAATATCATACCTATTCCAACGTGGCTCTGATACCACTCGGGTACCAGGTCATATACATAAAAGTGGGGGAGAGAGTAGCAGCAGCGGAGTACAGTACAAAACAAACTATCAAGCTATATTACAAATTTGAAGTGTATATTACAAAATATAAAAGATGATAATCTTTAGTAGAAGGGTTGCTTGGATATAGTGAGTAGATGGTAATTCTTCTGCGTGTCCCTTCTTCAGAATGGAGGGCCTATATATAGACAACTGGCGGACTTCAAACTCGGATTCCAGAGCTATCGGACGCCAAAACTTTCTTCAATTTAGAAAATGAACAGGACCACCAATTATGGCTAACAGTAAAATGAACAGTACCAACAATTATGGTGAACAGTAACATGAACAGTACCAACATTTATGGTGAACAGTAACATGAACAGTGACTGAACAGTAACGTGAACAGTAACTGTGAATAGTAACCGCGAATTATGCGTACGGGTCTTGGGAATCCATCATGGTGTCGTCGGTCTTCTGAGTCTCGTCGTCAGAACAGTGGCTAGACGAGCTAGATGGTTCTCCCAAAATTTCTCTAAGTTGTTTTCTCAGCTCTTCTTTAGATGCTGATGATGAGGCTATCAATTCTTTAAGAAATTCAGTAATATCTGTAACATCCGTTTTAGGAGCTGGAGTCTTCGACTGTGGTGGCTCAAAAGAAACAATACCTTTCTGTGCAAAAATTGAATCTTTAAAAAATTCAAATTTATCCCACCACTTAATTAAAACTCTTCTTCCTAATGCAGGAACATGAGTAACAGTTTCATCAAATTTTTTAATTGGAAGGTTGGAAATAACCACATCCCATTTGACAATCCATGGGACTTGATAAAAAGCTACAAAATTAAGCTCAGGTGTTTTTAATGAGGGGTTAGATTTCTTAAAATCTTCAAAAACACATCTAATTTTATCGGGGAAAATAATAGGATGAGATCCCCAGTTGTAGAACCATTTAATAAACCACTGAGGGAGATTAGTGGTATTAAAATCTCTAAATTGTAGGAACCAACTATGCTTTCTTTGCCTATTGTCATAACAAAAGGCTCCTTCCCATGCTTTAATGTAGTCAAAATAATTGAACCAATATTTTTCTAAATTTTTTCTATTACCACTTGGAATTTCGTGGTTTCTATATAGGTCTCCATTCCAAGTTTCTGGAGTTAAAACTTTTTTAATAAAGGCTTTGGAATAAGCCAATTCCGCACCAGATCTTGAAATTGAGTCAAATTCTACTGATTTAGTAGTTTATAAAATGGCATAATAGAAAGTACATTCCTTTGGCCAAAGATATGGGTCAGCAGAGTCTTTTAAATAGAAAGAAGCTGCTTCATTAGCATTGAGGTGAGCGTATTTAAGCTCGAGAGGAGTTATCCATATAGTGGAATAAGGGATATACGGATAAACAAATTCAGTAGACAAATTAGTCTGTATTGCTATTGCATAAGCATCATCTCTTAATTTAGATTCTTTTGGAGTGGCCTTTAAGGCTTCATTTTTTAATTGATCAATTGATTTACCAACCATTGTCTTATAAGACAAATCCTTTTTTGGGGGTGTCTCTTTAGACTTCCCTTTTCCTTTATCTTTATTCCTTTTCTCCATTTCCCTGCAAAAATTCACGGGTTAGAAAATCAGGTAAAGAATTATTTGATCCTTTAATAAATTCAATATCAAAATCAAAGACAGACTAAATTCCCTGCCATCTAGCAAAAATTTGTTTAGATGCTATATTTTTAACATCCTTTTCTAGAATATCTTTAGCAGATTTGCAATCAACCCTAATTAGGAATTTTTGATTCAACAAATCCCTTTCAAATTTTTGAACACATAATACAATTCATAAAATTTGTTTTTTAACTGTGGAATAATTTTTCCTTGGTCCTTGCCAGATTCCTGAGGTGAATCTAACAAGAGTAATTTTATTATCTATCCTTTGTTTAAGGATTCCTCCATAACCTAATTCAGATGCGTCTGTTTCAACAATTTTAAAAGCATCTGGGTTTGCAATTGCAAGACAAGGAATTTCCTTTATTTTATTTTTTATTTTAATAACGGCCTCTGTATGGATATTTGTCCATTCAGGGGGATTTTTTCGTAACCTTTCAAATAAAGGTTTTGCATCTATTGCCAAATTTTTATAGAAGTCTGATATGTAATTATGACTTCCAAGAAACCTTTGTAGTTGAGTTTTTTCTTTTATTTCATTCGGAAATTTTTCCGCAAAAACTATGGATCTATCTATTGGAAAGATAGTTCCTTCTTTAATAGTATGTCCAAGAAACCGAATTTCAGTTTGAAATAATTTTACTTTCTTTGCTGATACAACTAATCCTGCTCTTTTAACAGCATTAATAAATGCATGTAGATGTTTAAAATGTTGATCAATATTGTCTGAAAAAATTAAGACATCATCAATATATACTATACAAAATTTAGTATATGGACTAAAAATTTCATTCATAATATTTTGAAATTCAGAAGGGGCATTTTTTAACCCAAAAGGCATTACGTTCCATTCGTAGTGTCCAAATGGTACCGTAAATGCAGTTTTATATCTGTCTTCTTCGGCAATTTGAATCTGCCAGAATCCCGACTTCATATCAAATTTTGACATTACTTTGGCTGTGTAAAGCCGATTTAACAAATCTCTTTTATTAGGGATAGGATATCTAATCCATCGTAATGCTTTATTTAATGGCTTATAATTAATAACAAGCCTAGGAACACCTCGTTCTAATTCTGCAGCATTTTCAACATAAAATGCTGGACAACTCCAGGGACTGTAGGATTTTCTAATTAATCCTTTGAGTAATAACTCATCAATTTCTTTTTTGCAGATTTCAAGGTGTCGTGGACCCATAGCTATAGGTCTTGCCTTAGTTTGAATTTGATTTTCCTTAAAATCTGGTTCATATGGAAGATTTACTATATGTTTCTTCCTTTCCCAGAAGGCATTAGGAATTTCTGCACATATTGTTTTAGTTATGAATTCTTGTAATTCATTTATTTTCTTTTGAATATGAGGCTGCTGTATCTTTTCAGCTATTTTTTTGTAATTAATTTCCTGAGATAAGGAATTAAGAAACTTTTCTTTTCTTTCTATTTTCTTTTGAATTAAATCAATCTCGTGATAACGAGGTTGTGTAATAAAATTAAATGTTATTTCTTGTGAATCAACAGTGCTAGTAATTCCTCTTTCATCAATGCTTTTTATAGGATAAAGCATGTGTAGAAAGGGATTTCCTAGAATTACATCATGAGATAAATCTTTTACCATTATAAATGGCATTTCAAGGCAAATTCCATTGTTACAGACAGCAGTATTTTGTAACTTATATTTTACTATAAGCTTTCGGCCATCTGCAGCATTAAGAATTTCAGTAGTTTTGGAAAAATATCTAGAAGGAATTAACCCTTCATTGATACAATTCAAATCAGCTCCAGAATCAACCATAGCAATTGCAGAGAGAGTATATTCTCTATGAACAATGATTTTTATTTTAATGTGCCATTTATGAGTAATAACCCTATCAATAATATTCACAAATGTTAATGATGCATTTACATTTTCTTCTTTTAAAGAATCTTTTTCATAATCGTCATTGTCCTGATTAGGACTGAGATCTGTTTCAAGATTTCTTAATTCAATTAAAGAAACTCTAGACTTTAAGTCACTTAATTCTTTTTTAAGAATTTTTACTTCGTCAATTAATTCACTAGTACATGAATCCTCTGAATCCTTTTCTTTAGAGGTCTTAGCCCTATTTAAAATTTCTTTTAGAATATAAGTCTCTGGTTCTTTGAATTTTATTCCTTTTTCAGATTTTTTCTGACTGTATTGTTCCAAATATTTTTGGAGCATTTCTCTTTTAGCAACTGGATCAGTAATTTGATCAATTATATCGAGAATAAAATTATCCTCTTTAGTTAAGGTGCATAATCCATTTGCCTGACATAAGGCTTTATAATAATCACAGTTTCCTTCGCAACCAGAATTATCTGATTGTTCGGATTCTGTTTCGGATCCATCAGAATTCTCAGATTCTTCAGTTTCTTCATTGTCAATTATAGCAGTAATTTTAAAATCTCTTTTGTCTCCTTCTTCATTAAGAAAGAGTTTTTCTAAAGTTCTTTTAAGACCTTCGTCAATATCTAAACTATTGATTTTCTTTTTCATTTTACACTTATTAGCGTAATGACCAGGTTTTTGACATTTCCAACATAATGGAATGGGTTTCTGCCTAGGGGTCGAAGAACTTTCTCCTTTATTCTTCTTTCCTTTATAAAACCCTTTCTTTCTCCTTTTAGGAAAATAATTTAAATTCTTAGAATTTTTTGAGACTTTATTAGTCTTATGTTTCCTTCTATCACTAGAATGTCCTATAGGAGGTAAACCAATTTGTTCACAGAAGTCTCCTATAATTCTTTTTCCTAAAACCTTTTCTTTTTGAATTTGTCTATGTAATTTAATTTCATTACATAAATTTATTCCTTCAGAGATAATTTCAGAAGATAGATCTCCATAAGTATATTGGGCATACGGAATAATGCCATTATGTTTCCGCTTTATTCTATTCCTTATTTTTTCTGAGAAAAAATGAGGGAGTCCTGATAAGAACTTTTCTTTCCAAAAATCGTGTTGACTATCTTCTCTAGTAAAAACTTTAGAGAAGAACACATCTTTATACCATTTAAACTGAGATAAGTTTTGACATCTTAAATTCATTAACTGTTCTTGTGTTTTATCCAACTGTAATGAAGTTGTTCCAATAAAATGCTTTGCTATAGTATATAATAGCGTATTAACACAATCTGTAACTTGCACAGGTTGGTTATCAACAACTTCAACTTTAACAGCTCTTAAAATATGCAATTTTGCCTCTTCTGGTAGGTAGAAATCCCACCAACCTTTTAATTGTCCAGTAAAGCCTTGAGTTATGGCTTTAGCAATGTTTTGATCAGAATTTCCATTTGCTTTGCAGGCAGTTGCATACATAGTCATGTAATGCAATACTGTTTGCATCTGGTATTCAGACATTCCATCTATATTCCATTCATTAATGGATCTGCCATCAAATTGAACAGTCATGTATTCATCATGCTGCTCAAGTTGTAAATCAACTGGTGTTGGCTTATGATAATAAGGCTTTGCTGGTACATTGTATACCATTTTCTTCTTATAAGAAGATGATAATTTATTAACTTGAAAATGTTGTTGTTGGTTTTGTTCTGTTAAGAACATATCTTCAAGTTGATCAATTTTTTCTTCCATCTCGGAAGTTTGATCTTGACTTTCAATATTAGATTCACTATCTGAATTTTGTTCCAAAGGTGACAATTCCTTTTCATTAAGCCCAAGATTTTTTAATCTCTTTATTATTTCGTCAACCATCTCAGAGGAAGAATCTGGTGGTTTTATTTTAAAATCAATCTTTTCAAAAGACATTGGTTTAAATAAAACCCTTTTATCAATTACAGAAGTTTCTTCTTTAGAAACCTTTTGTTGATCTGAATTTAGATCAATATTTTTCTCAATTCTATTTAATTGATCTCCAATAGTTTTGAGAGTTAAATTTGTAAAATTATTTTGTTGCACAACAGCATCAATATTATCACCCTTTTTTCTATAAGGTGTGGCTAGAATTTCTTCTCCATCGATTTTAACGGTTAAATTAACTTCTGGAGGGTGGATGCTTTTGAAAACTTTTCCATTTTTAGTGACAAAATCCCTGTTATAGGAAGATTCAATTGTTGACACAAAATTTTTGTTCTCAAAATCAGGAAATTGTTTTTTATTTAAATAAAAGTATTTTTTCAAGAAATCAAAGAAATCAATGACATCTTTATTTATCTGTAGAAATCTCTTATAAGATGTAAATAATTTCTTTTGACTTTTAATATCTTCTTGAAAAAACCACTTTCTTCGAATTTCATTTTCAGGAGAATAAAATAATTCTTTAGCAATTCCGTCAAAAGGAAAACAAACTTCTTCAGGAATTGTAATAGTTAAAACACTTGTGTCACTATTATAACCCATGTCAGAAGCGGTCGGAGATTTTCTTCCTGTGTTAGTATCAACTTCAATTTCTGTTGGGGTAACAGTTGATGGTATACTAACATTATATTGAGGTTGATTAACCCCATCAGGAGTAAATTTTGTTCCTAATATGGTTTCCTTTTCAAATTTAGATAGCGGGGCAGAAGAAGTAGATCTTCTTTCCAAATTAAGTCTACTTGGACCTGCTGAATTAGGTCTAGTAAATCGACTACTTTTCCCTAAATTAAGTCTAGCAATTCTTTGGTTAGAGAATTTAATTTCAACATCTCCATCAGGATATTCAACTATTTCTTCTAATTCTCTATTTTCCTGTTTAACAGGTTCACTTGCCTTTTCTAAAATCCATTGTTCAGGTAAATTAACCTGATCCCAAGTAATTGTTTTGGGTACTTTTAAATTGCTTTTAGATAAATTTGTAATAAATAAAGTAGTAGATCCCTTATGTTCGAAGGCAAAATCTCTGATTCTTGGCACTACTGTGTTCATAACTTTATATTGAATCCTGTAAATAAGGATTATATCTTCTGATCCTTGCATCATATTAAACCCCTCAGATTTAATATCAAGACACAAGGCGTGCATTAGAGTTGGATCTGTAAGAGATAAAGTGAAATTTGGAAAACAAGAAAAATAGATGGGTCCGTCACAAAGACTGGACTCAATTATTCCTAATAAGGAATCATGAAATTTATTATGTCTTTTATCTCGAACACAAATTATTGCGGATGTATTTAATCCGAGTCTTGTAGGAGGCTTTAGACCTACTTGGATTAGGCCAACATGAAGAAATTTATATTGTTGTCTATGTTTTTCAATTAAATTTCTTGATAATAATTGAAAAGAATTATATCCTTCAGTTAAAGGAATAGCTTCTTCTACAGTTTTAACAACATAATCAGAAGAAAATTCAAAAGTTCCTTTCTGTTTATAAACAGAAGATTGTACTGGTAATTTCCAGTTTTGCAAAGATTTTTCAAAATTTTCATTTAAAATAATTTCTTTGTTACTACCACTTGTCTCACCTTGTCTTTTAGACAAAGATCTAGCCAACCTCTGCATAATTCTACAGATCACTGTCAACGATTTATGCCAATCCAAAAACAGCCTATACACCGGCCAAAGACAGGGACTATACAGGCTACGCGACTTAAGGGAAAATCCCCGGGTTTCACTGTAAAACTATACTTTGGAAAACTAAAGCTTCAATCTAAAATACTAAATAAGACAAAAGTAGAACCCAAGAAATTAAGCTGCTAATAAAATACTAAAGCGGATAAGTAGTTGATGATAATAATCTCTTTGGTTAATATACCAAATATCGTCTGGAAACCTTTCACAATTTTTCTTATATCTTATATATTCTTCTTTAATATAAGCATATATCTCGGAAAAGTTGGCGTATTTAGAATTTAATTTTAATGGAGGCATAAAAAGACTAAACTGCAAGTAAAACACTAATACGTTTAATTAAACTTTGATTATGGTTACGCATACACACGAAATGATTGTAACCAGGATGATCTGGGAACTGTTCACATAAACTTTTATAAAATTTATAATCACTTAAGCACAAATTATAAAACTCAGAATTAACTAAGACAAACTTAAAATTAATCATTCAAATAAGCATTAATAACATAACAACAATAACACAAAATAACAATAATACAAACATACATTAATAACATAACAATAATAAGACACGATAACAAAATTGCAAACATTAATAAAACATTAATACAAAATTAATATTAATATCATACCTATTCCAACGTGGCTCTGATACCACTCGGGTACCAGGTCATATACATAAAAGTGGGGGAGAGAGTAGCAGCAGCGGAGTACAGTACAAACAGATCGCACCATCACGACAATGTTTGCTTACCTACCAACGGAATTTGAAGGAAATGGACAATTCATCGTAAGGACGTGATTCACACAAAATAACAATAACGGTTAAGTTTCCTTCGCAACCAGAATTATCTGATTGTTCGGATTCTGTTTCGGATCCATCAGAATTCTCAGATTCTTCAGTTTCTTCATTGTCAATTATAGCAGTAATTTTAAAATCTCTTTTGTCTCCTTCTTCATTAAGAAAGAGTTTTTCTAAAGTTCTTTTAAGACCTTCGTCAATATCTAAACTATTGATTTTCTTTTTCATTTTACACTTATTAGCGTAATGACCAGGTTTTTGACATTTCCAACATAATGGAATGGGTTTCTGCCTAGGGGTCGAAGAACTTTCTCCTTTATTCTTCTTTCCTTTATAAAACCCTTTCAAGCCTTATGTCAGGCAAATGGATTATGCACCTTAACTAAAGAGGATAATTTTATTCTCGATATAATTGATCAAATTATTGATCCAGTTGCTAAAAGAGAAATGCTCCAAAAATATTTGGAACAATACAGTCAGAAAAAATTCTAAGAATTTAAATTATTTTCCTAAAAGGAGAAAGAAAGGTTTTTATAAAGGAAAGAAGAATAAAGGAGAAAGTTCTTCAACCCCTAGGCAGAAACCCATTCCATTATGTTGGAAATGTCAAAAACCTGGTCATTACGCTAATAAGTGTAAAATGAAAAAGAAAATCAATAGTTTAGATATTGACTACTTTGCCCTTTAAACTGAGATAAGTTTTGACATCTTAAATTCATTAACTGTTCTTGTGTTTTATCCAACTGTAATGAAGTTGTTCCAATAAAATGCTTTGCTATAGTATATAATAGCGTATTAACACAATCTGTAACTTGCATAGTTTGTTTTGTACTGTACTCCGCTGCTGCTACTCTCTCCCCCACTTTTATGTATATGACCTGGTACCCGAGTGGTATCAGAGCCACGTTGGAATAGGTATGATATTGTATTAATGTTAATGTTAATATTGTATTAATGTTTGCAATTTTGTTATCGTGTCTTATTATTATTATGTTATTAATGTATGTTTGTATTATTGTTATTTTGTGTTATTGTTGTTATGTTATTAATGCTTATTTGAATGATTAATTTTAAGTTTGTCTTAGTTAATTCTGAGTTTTATAATTTGTGCTTAAGTGATTATAAATTTTATAAAAGTTTATGTGAACAGTTCCCAGATCATCCTGGTTACAATCATTTCGTGTGTATGCGTAACCATAATCAAAGTTTAATTAAACGTATTAGTGTTTTACTTGCAGCTTAGTCTTTTTATGCCTCCATTAAAATTAAATTCTAAATACGTCAACTTTTCCGTGTTATATGCTTATATTAAAAAAGAATATATAAGATATAAGAAAAATTGTGAAAGGTTTCCAGACGATATTTGGTATATTAACCAAAGAGATTATTATCATCAACTGCTTATCCGCTTTAGTATTTTATTAGCAGCTTAATTTCTTGGGTGCTACTTTTGTCTTATTTAGTATTTTAGATTGAAGCTTTGGTTCTCCAAAGTATAGTTTTACAGTGAAACCCGGGGATTTTCCCTTAAGTCGCGTAGCCTGAATAGTCCCTGTCTTTGGCCGGTGTATAGGCTGTTTTGGGATTGGCATAAACCGTTGACAGTGATCTGTAGAATTATGCAGAGGTTGGCTAGATCTTTGTCTAAAAGACAAGGTGAGACAAGTGGTAGAAACAAAGAAATTATTTTAAATGAAAATTTTGAAAAATCTTTGCAAAACTGGAAATTACCAGTACAATCTTCTGTTTATAAACAGAAAGGAACTTTTGAATTTTCTTCTGATTATGTTGTTAAAACTGTAGAAGAAGCTATTCCTTTAACTGAAGGATATAATTCTTTTCAATTATTATCAAAAAATTTAATTGAAAAACATAGACAACAATATAAATTTCTTCATGTTGGCCTAATCCAAGTAGGTCTAAAGCCTGCTACAAGACTCGGATTAAATACATCCGCTATAATTTGTGTTCGAGATAAAAGACATAAAAAATTCCATGACTCCTTATTAGGAATAATTGAGTCCAATCTTTGTGATGGACCCATCTACTTTTCATGCTTTCCAAATTTCACTTTATCTCTTACAGATCCAACTCTAATGCACGCCTTGTGTCTTGATATTAAATCTGAGGGGTTTAATATGATGCAAGGATCAGAAAATATAATCCTTATTTACAGGATTCAATATAAAGTTATGAACACAGTAGTGCCAAGAATCAGAGATTTTGCCTTCGAACATAAGGGATCTACTACTTTATTTATTACAAATTTATCTAAAAGCAATTTAAAAGTACCCAAAACAATTACTTGGGATCAGGTTAATTTACCTGAACAATGGATTTTAGAAAAGGCAAGTGAACCTGTTAAACAGGAAAATAGAGAATTAGAAGAAATAGTTGAATATCCTGATGGAGATGTTGAAATTAAATTCTCTAATCAAAGAATTGCTAGACTTAATTTAGGGCAAAGTAGTCGATTTACTAGACCTAATTCAGCAGGTCCAAGTAGACTTAATTTAGAAAGAAGATCTACTTCTTCTGGCCCGTTATCTAAATTTGAAAAAGAAACCATATTAGGAACAAAGTTTACTCCTGATGGTGTTAATCAACCTCAATATAATGTTAGTATACCATCAACTGTTACCCCAACAGAAATTGAAGTTGATACTAACACAGGAAGAAAATCTCCGACCGCTTCTGACATGGGTTATAATAGTGACACAAGTGTTTTAACTATTACAATTCCTGAAGAAGTTGGTTTTCCTTTTGACGGAATTGCCAAAGAATTATTTTATTCTCCTGAAAATGAAATTCGAAGAAAGTGGTTTTTCCAAGAAGATATTAAAAGTCAAAAGAAATTATTTACATCTTATAAGAGATTTCTACAGATAAATAAAGATGTCATTGATTTCTTTGATTTCTTGAAAAAATACTTTTATTTAAATAAAAAACAATTTCCTGATTTTGAGAACAAAAATTTTGTGTCAACAATTGAATCTTCCTATAACAGGGATTTTGTCACTAAAAATGGAAAAGTTTTCAAAAGCATCCACCCTCCAGAAGTTAATTTAACCGTTAAAATCGATGGAGAAGAAATTCTAGCCACACCTTATAGAAAAAAGGGTGATAATATTGATGCTGTTGTGCAACAAAATAATTTTACAAATTTAACTCTCAAAACTATTGGAGATCAAGTAAATAGAATTGAGAAAAATATTGATCTAAATTCAGATCAACAAAAGGTTTCTAATGAAGAAACTTCTGTAAATGATAAAAGGGTTTTATTTAAACCAATGTCTTCTGAAAAGATTGATTTTAAAATAAAACCACCAGATCCTTCCTCTGAGATGATTGACGAAATAATAAAGAGATTAAAAAATCTTGGGCTTAATGAAAAGGAATTGTCACCTTTGGAACAAAATTCAGATAGTGAATCCAATATTGAAAGTCAAGATCAAACTTCCGAAATGGAAGAGAAAATTGATCAACTTGAAGATATGTTCTTAACAGAACAAAACCAACAACAACATTTTCAAGTTAATAAATTATCATCTTCTTATAAGAAGAAAATGGTATACAATGTACCAGCAAAGCCTTATTATCATAAGCCAACACCAGTTGATTTACAACTTGAGCAGCATGATGAATACATGACTGTTCAATTTGATGGCAGATCCATTAATGAATGGAATATAGATGGAATGTCAGAATAATAGATGGAATGTCAGAATACCAGATGCAAACAGTATTGCATTACATGACTATGTATGCAACTGCCTGCAAACAGTATTGCATTACATGACTATGTGTGCAACTGCCTGCAAAGCAAATGGAAATTCTGATCAAAACATTGCTAAAGCCATAACTCAAGGCTTTACTGGACAATTAAAAGGTTGGTGGGATTTCTACCTACCAGAAGAGGCAAAATTGCATATTTTAAGAGCTGTTAAAGTTGAAGTTGTTGATAACCAACCTGTGCAAGTTACAGATTGTGTTAATACGCTATCATATACTATAGCAAAGCATTTTATTGGAACAACTTCATTACAGTTGGATAAAACACAAGAACAGTTAATGAATTTAAGATGTCAAAACTTATCTCAGTTTAAATGGTATAAAGATGTGTTCTTCTCTAAAGTTTTTACTAGAGAAGATAGTCAACACGATTTTTGGAAAGAAAAGTTCTTATCAGGACTCCCTCATTTTTTCTCGGAAAAAATAAGGAATAGAATAAAGCAGAAACATAATGGCATTATTCCGTATGCCCAATATACTTATGGAGATCTATCTTCTGAAATTATCTCTGAAGGAATAAATTTATGTAATGAAATTAAATTACATAGACAAATTCAAAAAGAAAAGGTTTTAGGAAAAAGAATTATAGGAGACTTCTGTGAACAAATTGGTTTACCTCCTATAGGACATTCTAGTGATAGAAGGAAACATAAGACTAATAAAGTCTCAAAAAATTCTAAGAATTTAAATTATTTTCCTAAAAGGAGAAAGAAAGGGTTTTATAAAGGAAAGAAGAATAAAGGAGAAAGTTCTTCGACCCCTAGGCAGAAACCCATTCCATTATGTTGGAAATGTCAAAAACCTGGTCATTACGCTAATAAGTGTAAAATGAAAAAGAAAATCAATAGTTTAGATATTGACGAAGGTCTTAAAAGAACTTTAGAAAAACTCTTTCTTAATGAAGAAGGAGACAAAAGAGATTTTAAAATTACTGCTATAATTGACAATGAAGAAACTGAAGAATCTGAGAATTCTGATGGATCCGAAACAGAATCCGAACAATCAGATAATTCTGGCTGCGAAGGAAACTGTGATTATTATAAAGCCTTATGTCAGGCAAATGGATTATGCACCTTAACTAAAGAGGATAATTTTATTCTCGATATAATTGATCAAATTACTGATCCAGTTGCTAAAAGAGAAATGCTCCAAAAATATTTGGAACAATACAGTCAGAAAAAATCTGAGAAAGGAATAAAATTCAAAGAACCAGAGACTTATATTCTAAAAGAAATTTTAAATAGGGCTAAGACCTCTAAAGAAAAGGATTCAGAGGATTCATGTACTAGTGAATTAATTCACGAAGTAAAAATTCTTAAAAAAGAATTAAGTGACTTAAAGTCTAGAGTTTCTTTAATTGAATTAAGAAATCTTGAAACAGATCTCAGTCCTAATCAGGACAATGACGATTATGAAAAAGATTCTTTAAAAGAAGAAAATGTAAATGCATCATTAACATTTGTGAATATGATTGATAGGGTTATTACTCATAAATGGCACATTAAAATAAAAATCATTGTTCATAGAGAATATACTCTCTCTGCAATTGCTATGGTTGATTCTGGAGCTGATTTGAATTGTATCAATGAAGGGTTAATTCCTTCTAGATATTTTTCTAAAACTACTGAAATTCTTAATGCTGCAGATGGCCGAAAGCTTATAGTAAAATATAAGTTACAAAATACTGCTGTCTGTAACAATGGAATTTGCCTTGAAATGCCATTTATAATGGTTAAAGAATTATCTCATGATGTAATTCTAGGAAATCCCTTTCTACACATGCTTTATCCCATAAAAAGCATTGACGAAAGAGGAATTACTAGCACTGTTGATTCACAAGAAATAACATTTAATTTTATTACACAACCTCGTTATCACGAGATTGATCTAATTCAAAAGAAAATAGAAAGAAAAGAAAAGTTTCTTAATTCCTTATCTCAGGAAATTAATTACAAAAAAATAGCTGAAAAGATACAGCAGCCTCATATCCAAAAGAAAATAAATGAGTTACAAGAATTTATAACTAAAACAATATGTGCAGAAATTCCTAATGCCTTCTGGGAAAGGAAGAAACATATAGTAAATCTTCCATATGAACCAGATTTTAAGGAAAATCAAATTCAAACTAAGGCCAGACCTATAGCTATGGGTCCACGCCACCTTGAAATCTGCAAAAAAGAAATTGATGAGTTATTACTCAAAGGATTAATTAGAAAATCCTACAGTCCCTGGAGTTGTCCAGCATTTTATGTTGAAAATGCTGCAGAATTAGAACGAGGTGTTCCTAGGCTTGTTATTAATTATAAGCCATTAAATAAAGCACTAAGATGGATTAGATATCCCATCCCTAATAAAAGAGATTTACTAAATCGGCTTTACACAGCCAAAGTAATGTCAAAATTTGATATGAAGTCTGGATTTTGGCAGATTCAAATTGCCGAAGAAGACAGATATAAAACTGCATTTACAGTACCATTTGGACACTACGAATGGAACGTAATGCCTTTTGGGTTAAAAAATGCCCCTTCTGAATTTCAAAATATTATGAATGAAATTTTTAGTCCATATACTAAATTTTGTATAGTATATATTGATGATGTGTTAATTTTTTCAGACAATATTGATCAACATTTTAAACATCTACATGCATTTATTAATGCTGTTAAAAGAGCAGGATTAGTTGTATCTGCAAAGAAAGTAAAATTATTTCAAACTGAAATTCGATTTCTTGGACATACTATTAAAGAAGGAACTATCTTTCCAATAGATAGATCCATAGTTTTTGCGGAAAAATTTCCGAATGAAATAAAAGAAAAAACTCAACTACAAAGGTTTCTTGGAAGTCTTAATTACATATCAGACTTCTATAAAAATTTGGCAATAGATGCAAAACCTTTATTTGAAAGGTTACGAAAAAATCCCCCTGAATGGACAAATATCCATACAGAGGCCGTTATCAAAATAAAAAATAAAATAAAGGAAATTCCTTGTCTTGCAATTGCAAACCCAGATGCTTTTAAAATTGTTGAAACAGACGCATCTGAATTAGGTTATGGAGGAATCCTTAAACAAAGGATAGATAATAAAATTACTCTTGTTAGATTCACCTCAGGGATCTGGCAAGGACCAAGGAAAAATTATTCCACAGTTAAAAAAGAAATTTTATCAATTGTATTATGTATTCAAAAATTTGAAAGTGATTTGTTGAATAAAAAATTCCTAATTAGGGTTGATTGCAAATCTGCTAAAGATATTCTAGAAAAGGATGTTAAAAATATAGCATCTAAACAAATTTTTGCTAGATGGCAGGGAATTTTGTCTGTCTTTGATTTTGATATTGAATTTATTAAAGGATCAAATAATTCTTTACCTGATTTTCTAACCCGTGAATTTTTGCAAGGAAATGGAGAAAAAGAATAAAGATAAAGGAAAAGGGAAGTCTAAAGAGACACCCCCAAAGAAGGATTTGTCTTATAAGACAATGGTTGGTAAATCAATTGATCAATTAAAAAATGAAGCCTTAAAGGCCACTCCAAAAGAATCTAAATTAAGAGATGATGCTTATGCAATAGCAATACAGACTAATTTGTCTACTGAATTTGTTTATCCGTATATCCCTTATTCCACTATATGGATAACTCCTCTCGAGCTTAAATACGCTCACCTCAATGCTAATGAAGCAGCTTCTTTCTATTTAAAAGACTCTGCTGACCCATATCTTTGGCCAAAGGAATGTACTTTCTATTATGCCATTTTACAAACTACTAAATCAGTAGAATTTGACTCAATTTCAAGATCTGGTGCGGAATGGGCTTATTCCAAAGCCTTTATTAAAAAAGTTTTAACTCCAGAAACTTGGAATGGAGACCTATATAGAAACCACGAAATTCCAAGTGGTAATAGAAAAAATTTACAAAAATATTGGTTCAATTATTTTGACTACATTAAAGCATGGGAAGGAGCCTTTTGTTATGACAATAGGCAAAGAAAGCATAGTTGGTTCCTACAATTTAGAGATTTTAATACCACTAATCTCCCTCAGTGGTTTATTAAATGGTTCTACAACTGGGGATCTCATCCTATTATTTTCCCCGATAAAATTAGATGTGTTTTTGAAGATTTTAAGAAATCTAACCCCTCATTAAAAACACCTGAGCTTAATTTTGTAGCTTTTTATCAAGAAGAAGTAGATCTTCTTTCTAAATTAAGTCTACTTGGACCTGCTGAATTAGGTCTAGTAAATCGACTACTTTGCCCTAAATTAAGTCTAGCAATTCTTTGATTAGAGAATTTAATTTCAACATCTCCATCAGGATATTCAACTATTCTTCTAATTCTCTATTTTCCTGTTTAACAGGTTCACTTGCCTTTTCTAAAATCCATTGTTCAGGTAAATTAACCTGATCCCAAGTAATTGTTTTGGGTACTTTTAAATTGCATTTAGATAAATTTGTAATAAATAAAGTAGTAGATCCCTTATGTTCGAAGGCAAAATCTCTGATTCTTGGCACTACTGTGTTCATAACTTTATATTGAATCCTGTAAATAAGGATTATATTTTCTGATCCTTGCATCATATTAAACCCCTCAGATTTAATATCAAGACACAAGGCGTGCATTAGAGTTGGATCTGTAAGAGATAAAGTGAAATTTGGAAAACAAGAAAAATAGATGGGTCCGTCACAAAGACTGGACTCAATTATTCCTAATAAGGAATCATGAAATTTATTATGTCTTTTATCTCGAACACAAATTATTGCGGATGTATTTAATCCGAGTCTTGTAGCAGGCTTTAGACCTACTTGGATTAGGCCAACATGAAGAAATTTATATTGTTGTCTATGTTTTTCAATTAAATTTCTTGATAATAATTGAAAAGAATTATATCCTTCAGTTAAAGGAATAGCTTCTTCTACAGTTTTAACAACATAATCAGAAGAAAATTCAAAAGTTCCTTTCTGTTTATAAACAGAAGATTGTACTGGTAATTTCCAGTTTTGCAAAGATTTTTCAAAATTTTCATTTAAAATAATTTCTTTGTTACTACCACTTGTCTCACCTTGTCTTTTAGACAAAGATCTAGCCAACCTCTGCATAATTCTACAGATCACTGTCAACGATTTATGCCAATCCCAAAACAGCCTATACACCGGCCAAAGACAGGGACTATTCAGGCTACGCGACTTAAGGGAAAATCCCCGGGTTTCACTGTAAAACTATACTTTGGAAAACTAAAGCTTCAATCTAAAATACTAAATAAGACAAAAGTAGAACCCAAGAAATTAAGCTGCTAATAAAATACTAAAGCGGATAAGCAGTTGATGATAATAATCTCTTTGGTTAATATACCAAATATCGTCTGGAAACCTTTCACAATTTTTCTTATATCTTATATATTCTTCTTTAATATAAGCATATATCTCGGAAAAGTTGGCGTATTTAGAATTTAATTTTAATGGAGGCATAAAAAGACTAAGCTGCAAGTAAAACACTAATACGTTTAATTAATCCTTTGAGTAATAACTCGTCAATTTCTTTTTTGCAGATTTCAAGGTGGCGTGGACCCATAGCTATAGGTCTGGCCTTAGTTTGAATTTGATTTTCCTTAAAATCTGGTTCATATGGAAGATTTACTATATGTTTCTTCCTTTCCCAGAAGGCATTAGGAATTTCTGCACATATTGTTTTAGTTATAAATTCTTGTAACTCATTTATTTTCTTTTGGATATGAGGCTGCTGTATCTTTTCAGCTATTTTTTTGTAATTAATTTCCTGAGATAAGGAATTAAGAAACTTTTCTTTTCTTTCTATTTTCTTTTGAATTAGATCAATCTCGTGATAACGAGGTTGTGTAATAAAATTAAATGTTATTTCTTGTGAATCAACAGTGCTAGTAATTCCTCTTTCGTCAATGCTTTTTATGGGATAAAGCATGTGTAGAAAGGGATTTCCTAGAATTACATCATGAGATAATTCTTTAACCATTATAAATGGCATTTCAAGGCAAATTCCATTGTTACAGACAGCAGTATTTTGTAACTTATATTTTACTATAAGCTTTCGGCCATCTGCAGCATTAAGAATTTCAGTAGTTTTGGAAAAATATCTAGAAGGAATTAACCCTTCATTGATACAATTCAAATCAGCTCCAGAATCTACCATAGCAATTGCAGAGAGAGTATATTCTCTATGAACAATGATTTTTATTTTAATGTGCCATTTATGAGTAATAACCCTATCAATCATATTCACAAATGTTAATGATGCATTTACATTTTCTTCTTTTAAAGAATCTTTTTCATAATCGTCATTGTCCTAATTAGGACTGAGATCTGTTTCAAGATTTCTTAATTCAATTAAAGAAACTCTAGACTTTAAGTCACTTAATTCTTTTTTAAGAATTTTTACTTCGTGAATTAATTCACTAGTACATGAATCCTCTGAATCCTTTTCTTTAGAGGTCTTAGCCCTATTTAAAATTTCTTTTAGAATATAAGTCTCTGGTTCTTTGAATTTTATTCCTTTTTCAGATTTTTTCTGACTGTATTGTTCCAAATATTTTTGGAGCATTTCTCTTTTAGCAACTGGATCAGTAATTTGATCAATTATATCGAGAATAAAATTATCCTCTTTAGTTAAGGTGCATAATCCATTTGCCTGACATAAGGCTTTATAATAATCACAGTTTCCTTCGCAACCAGAATTATCTGATTGTTCGGATTCTGTTTCGGATCCATCAGAATTCTCAGATTCTTCAGTTTCTTCATTGTCAATTATAGCAGTAATTTTAAAATCTCTTTTGTCTCCTTCTTCATTAAGAAAGAGTTTTTCTAAAGTTCTTTTAAGACCTTCGTCAATATCTAAACTATTGATTTTCTTTTTCATTTTACACTTATTAGCGTAATGACCAGGTTTTTGACATTTCCAACATAATGGAATGGGTTTCTGCCTAGGGGTCGAAGAACTTTCTCCTTTATTCTTCTTTCCTTTATAAAACCCTTTCTTTCTCCTTTTAGGAAAATAATTTAAATTCTTAGAATTTTTTGAGACTTTATTAGTCTTATGTTTCCTTCTATCACTAGAATGTCCTATAGGAGGTAAACCAATTTGTTCACAGAAGTCTCCTATAATTCTTTTTCCTAAAACCTTTTCTTTTTGAATTTGTCTATGTAATTTAATTTCATTACATAAATTTATTCCTTCAGAGATAATTTCAGAAGATAGATCTCCATAAGTATATTGGGCATACGGAATAATGCCATTATGTTTCTGCTTTATTCTATTCCTTATTTTTTCTGAGAAAAAATGAGGGAGTTCTGATAAGAACTTTTCTTTCCAAAAATCGTGTTGACTATCTTCTCTAGTAAAAACTTTAGAGAAGAACACATCTTTATACCATTTAAACTGAGATAAGTTTTGACATCTTAAATTCATTAACTGTTCTTGTGTTTTATCCAACTGTAATGAAGTTGTTCCAATAAAATGCTTTGCTATAGTATATAATAGCGTATTAACACAATCTGTAACTTGCACAGGTTGGTTATCAACAACTTCAACTTTAACAGCTCTTAAAATATGCAATTTTGCCTCTTCTGGTAGGTAGAAATCCCACCAACCTTTTAATTGTCCAGTAAAGCCTTGAGTTATGGCTTTAGCAATGTTTT
Source organism: Penstemon newberryi var. newberryi (assembly GCA_030819805.1). Taxonomy (NCBI): domain Eukaryota; kingdom Viridiplantae; phylum Streptophyta; class Magnoliopsida; order Lamiales; family Plantaginaceae; genus Penstemon; species Penstemon newberryi. The sequence continues at coordinate 19,557,595 of JAUALY010000005.1, read as the reverse complement.
GATCAGAATTTCCATTTGCTTTGCAGGCAGTTGCATACATAGTCATGTAATGCAATACTGTTTGCATCTGGTATTCTGACATTCCATCTATATTCCATTCACTAGTGGATCTGCCATCAAATTGAACAGTCATGTATTCATCATGCTGCTCAAGTTGTAAATCAACTGGTGTTGGCTTATGATAATAAGGCTTTGCTGGTACATTGTATACCATTTTCTTCTTATAAGAAGATGATAATTTATTAACTTGAAAATGTTGTTGTTGGTTTTGTTCTGTTAAGAACATATCTTCAAGTTGATCAATTTTTTCTTCCATCTCGGAAGTTTGATCTTGACTTTCAATATTAGATTCACTATCTGAATTTTGTTCCAAAGGTGACAATTCCTTTTCATTAAGCCCAAGATTTTTTAATCTCTTTATTATTTCGTCAACCATCTCAGAGGAAGAATCTGGTGGTTTTATTTTAAAATCAATCTTTTCAAAAGACATTGGTTTAAATAAAACCCTTTTATCAATTACAGAAGTTTCTTCTTTAGAAACCTTTTGTTGATCTGAATTTAGATCAATATTTTTCTCAATTCTATTTAATTGATCTCCAATAGTTTTGAGAGTTAAATTTGTAAAATTATTTTGTTGCACAACAGCATCAATATTATCACCCTTTTTTCTATAAGGTGTGGCTAGAATTTCTTCTCCATCGATTTTAACGGTTAAATTAACTTCTGGAGGGTGGATGCTTTTGAAAACTTTTCCATTTTTAGTGACAAAATCCCTGTTATAGGAAGATTCAATTGTTGACACAAAATTTTTGTTCTCAAAATCAGGAAATTGTTTTTTATTTAAATAAAAGTATTTTTTCAAGAAATCAAAGAAATCAATGACATCTTTATTTATCTGTAGAAATCTCTTATAAGATGTAAATAATTTCTTTTGACTTTTAATATCTTCTTGAAAAAACCACTTTCTTCGAATTTCATTTTCAGGAGAATAAAATAATTCTTTAGCAATTCCGTCAAAAGGAAAACAAACTTCTTCAGGAATTGTAATAGTTAAAACACTTGTGTCACTATTATAACCCATGTCAGAAGCGGTCGGAGATTTTCTTCCTGTGTTAGTATCAACTTCAATTTCTGTTGGGGTAACAGTTGATGGTATACTAACATTATATTGAGGTTGATTAACCCCATCAGGAGTAAATTTTGTTCCTAATATGGTTTCTTTTTCAAATTTAGATAACGGGCCAGAAGAAGTAGATCTTCTTTCTAAATTAAGTCTACTTGGACCTGCTGAATTAGGTCTAGTAAATCGACTACTTTGCCCTAAATTAAGTCTAGAAATTCTTTGATTAGAGAATGAAAAAGATTCTTTAAAAGAAGAAAATGTAAATGCATCATTAACATTTGTGAACATTGCTGAAACTTTCTTGTATGGTCTTCTCATTGTCAAACTAGTCTAGTCAAGTGCCAATTTCTTTCACACCAAATTTTGAAAGTTAGTTGATATTTGGGTTGAGTTTCATGTTCCTTCCTCTATTTGATAGAATTTTCTATTTGACGTTGTTCTTGATGAAACAAGGGAATTTTAAGAATTATTGTCTTCATTCTTTACAGGCAATCCATTGATCCCAACTTGAATGTGAGTTATCGCTCGATATATATAATGTTGTGGTTGAGTGTTTTTTGTTCCCGATCCATGAAGAAATGGTCAATTTTGTTATTTTATTATTAAAACGCGAGTATATGTTTGGCAAAGGATATAATCGCACTCTTCTTTGGAAAGTGTTTTATTTACGTGGAATAAATGTCGTTGAAACCTTGTGCTAAATGGGGATACTTTTTAGGGTGCCTTTGTGAAACTATGGTGTGATAGATTGTACTTAATTTCATTTTTAGTGACCTTTTAGGTGACCTATAATGTTCTTCACACAATTTGCTAAAATTGAATAATATTAGGGTGCCCTATGTGAAATAAGAATATAATAATATTCTTGGTCCTGTGTTTTTTCAGATAATCTTTTGCCTTTCAAATTTATGTTGTGCTTTAATCACGTTATATGGAATGTTTGTTTGGTTTTTTACACTGCTCTTTCGCCTACCATATCTAAAACTATCTTGTCACAACATATAGATTGCATGATCCGAGTTTCAAATTCTTCTGATTCAGAGTTAACATGGTACATTTCGGGGCCATGGGATGGACACGAGCATTATGGATATCTTTTTTGATGTTTTCTCTTGATGGATAGTTGATTGTCAAATTCGATTATAAAACAATTCAAAGTTCATGTAATCGAGAATTCGTATACCGAGTTTTACGTTCATCTGAATTTAATTAAAATTGATCAACTTTGTAGTGTAATGTGTAGGGAAATAACATTTTGTTCTTTATGTGCCAATTTAATTTTTCTTGAAGGATGTGTTTTCATGACCAATTTTTTTAATTGTTATTCTCCACGGGATAGTGTATTTGGGCCGAGTTTCATGTTCTTTTCTCATCTCGATAAAATTGGTTACTCGATGGTTCTCTTGATAGAAAAAGGGAATTTAAAGAACTTGTCTTCCTCGTTTATAACTATTAAATTGATCCAAATCTCATAAAGTGTGCCATAAACACAATGGAATATCTTATGGTTGAGATTCATTTTGTTGCGTGTCCATATTGAAGATTTCATTTTTGGGGTGCCATGTCCTTGGAGATATAATAAATTGCATGATTCTAGTTCAAAATTAAAATAATTTGGAGGTAAAATGGTCCATTTTTGGTACCCATAGGTCGGAACTCTGGAATTAGATATTTACATTGCTGAAACTTTCTTGTATGGTCTTCTCATTTCAAACTAGTCTAGTCAAGTGCTAATTTCTTTCACACCAAATTTTGAAAGTTAGTTGATATTTGGGTTGAGTTTCATGTTCCTTCCTCTACTTGATAGAATTTTCTATTTGACGTTGTTCTTGATGAAACAAGGGAATTTTAAGAATTATTGTCTTCATTCTTTACAGGCAATCCATTGATCCCAACTTGAATGTGAGTTATCGCTCGATATATATAATGTTGTGGTTGAGTTTTTTTTTTTGTTCCCGATCCATGAAGAAATGGTCAATTTTGTTATTTTATTATTAAAACGCGAGTATATGTTTGGCAAAGGATATAATCGCACTCTTCTTTGGAAAGTATTTTATTTACGTGGAATAAATGTCGTTGAAACCTTCTGCTAAATGGGGATACTTTTTAGGGTGCCTTTGTGAAACTAGGGTGTGATAGATTGGACTTAATTTCATTTTTAGTGACCTTTTAGGTGACCTATATGCCATGTCCTTGGAGATATAATAAATTGCATGATCCTAGTCTAAAATTAAAATAATTTGGAGGTAAAATGGTCCATTTTTGGTACCCATAGGTCGGAACTCTGGAATTAGATATTTACATTGCTGAAACTTTCTTGTATGGTCTTCTCATTGTCAAACTAGTCTAGTCAAGTGCAAATTTCTTTCACACCAAATTTTGAAAGTTAGTTGATATTTGGGTTGAGTTTCATGTTCCTTCCTCTACTTGATAGAATTTTCTATTTGACGTTGTTCTTGATGAAACAAGGTAATTTTAAGAATTATTGTCTTCATTCTTTACAGGCAATCTATTGATCCCAACTTGAATGTGAGTTATCGCTCGATATATATAATGTTGTGGTTGAGTGTTTTTTGTTCTCGATCCATGAAGAAATGGTCAATTTTGTTATTTTATTATTAAAACGCGAGTATATATTTGGCAAAGGATATAATCGCACTCTTCTTTGGAAAGTGTTTTATGTATGTGGAATAAATGTCGTTGAAACCTTGTGCTAAATGGGGATACTTTTTAGGGTGCCTTTGTGAAACTATGGTGTGATAGATTGTACTTAATTTCATTTTTAGTGACCTTTTAGGTGACCTATAATGTTCTTCACACAATTTGCTAAAATTGAATAATATTAGGGTGCCCTATGTGAAATAAGAATATAAAAATATTCTTGGTCCTGTGTTTTTTCAGATAATCTTTTGCCTTTCAAATTTATGTTGTGCTTTAATCACGTTATATGGAATGTTTGTTTGGTTTGTTACACTGCTCTTTCGCCTACCATATCTAAAACTATCTTGTCACAACATATAGATTGCATGATCCGAGTTTCAAATTCTTCTGATTCAGAGTTAACATGGTACATTTCGGGGCCATGGGATGGACACGAGCATTATGGATTTCTTTTTTGATGTTTTCTCTTGATGGATAGTTGATTGTCAAATTCGATTATAAAACAATTCAAAGTTCATGTAATCGAGAATTCGTATACCGAGTTTTACGTTCATCTGAATTTAATTAAAATTGATCAACTTTGTAGTGTAATGTGTAGGGAAATAACATTTTGTTCTTTATGTGCCAATTTAATTTTTCTTAAAGGATGTGTTTTCATGACCAATTTTTTTAATTGTTATTCTCCACGGGATAGTGTATTTGGGCCGAGTTTCTTGTTCTTTTCTAATCTCGATAAAATTGGTTACTCGATGGTTCTCTTGATAGAAAAAGGGAATTTAAAGAACTTGTCTTCCTCGTTTATACCTATTAAATTGATCCAAATCTCATAAAGTGTGCCATAAACACAAGGGAATATCTTATGGTTGAGATTCATTTTGTTCCGTGTCCATATTGAAGATTTCATTTTTGGGGTGCCATGTCCTTGGAGATATAATAAATTGCATGATCCTAGTCTAAAATTAAAATAATTTGGAGGTAAAATGGTCCATTTTTGGTACCCATAGGTCGGAACTCTGGAATTAGATATTTGCATTGCTGAAACTTTCTTGTATGGTCTTCTCATTGTCAAACTAGTCTAGTCAAGTGCCAATTTCTTTCACACCAAATTTTGAAAGTTAGTTGATATTTGGGTTGAGTTTCATGTTCCTTCCTCTACTTGATAGAATTTTCTATTTGACGTTGTTCTTGATGAAACAATGGAATTTTAAGAATTATTGTCTTCATTCTTTACAGGCAATCCATTGATCCCAACTTGAATGTGAGTTATCGCTCGATATATATAATGTTGTGGTTGAGTGTTTTTTGTTCCCGATCCATGAAGAAATGGTCAATTTTGTTATTTTATTATTAAAACGCGAGTATATGTTTGGCAAAGGATATAATCGCACTCTTCTTTGGAAAGTGTTTTATTTACGTGGAATAAATGTCGTTGAAACCTTGATCTAAATGGGGATACTTTTTAGGGTGCCTTTGTGAAACTAGGGTGTGATAGATTGGACTTAATTTCATTTTTGGTGACCTTTTAGGTGACCTATAATGTTCTTCACACAATTTGCTAAATTGAATAATATTAGGGTGCCCTATGTGAAATAAGAATATAATAATATTCCTGGTCCTGTGTTTTTTCAGATAATCTTTTGCCTTTCAAATTTATGTTGTGCTTTAATCACGTTATATGGAATGTTTGTTTGGTATGTTACACTGCTCTTTCGCCTACCATATCTACAACTATCTTGTCACAACATATAGATTGCATGATCCGAGTTTCAAATTCTTCTGATTCAGAGTTAACATGATACATTTCGGGGCCATGGGATGGACACGAGCATTATGGATTTCTTTTTTGATGTTTTCTCTTGATGGATAGTTGATTGTCAAATTCGATTATAAAACAATTCAAAGTTCATGTAATCGAGAATTCGTATACCGAGTTTTACGTTCATTTGAAGTTAATTAAAATTGATCAACTTTGTAGTGTAATGTGTAGGGAAATGACATTTTGTTCTTTATGTGCCAATTTAGTTTTTCTTAAAGGATGTGTTTTCATGACCAATTTTTTTAATTGTTATTTTCCACGGGATAGTGTATTTGGGCCGAGTTTCATGTTCTTTTGTCATCTCGATAAAATTGGTTACTCGATGGTTCTCTTGATAGAAAAAGGGAATTAAAAGAACTTGTCTTCCTCGTTTATACCTATTAAATTGATCCAAATATCATGAAGTGTGCCATAAACACAATTGAATATCTTATGATTGAGATTCATTTTGTTGCGTGTCCATATTGAAGATTTCATTTTTGGGGTGCCATGTCCCTGGAGATATAATAAATTGCATGATTCTAGTTTAAAATTAAAATAATTTGGAGGTAAAATGGTCCATTTTTGGTACCCATAGGTCGGAACTCTGGAATTGGATATTTACATTGCTTAAACTTTCTTGTATGGTCTTCTCATTGTCAAACTAGTCTAGTCAAGTGCCAATTTCTTTCACACCAAATTTTGAAAGTTAGTTGATATTTGAGTTGAGTTTCATGTTCCTTCCTCTACTTGATAGAATTTTCTATTTGACGTTGTTCTTGATGAAACAAGGGAATTTTAAGAATTATTGTCTTCATTCTTTACAGGCAATCCATTGATCCCAACTTGAATGTGAGTTATCGCTCGATATATATAATGTTGTGGTTGAGTGTTTTTTGTTCCCGATCCATGAAGAAATGGTCAATTTTGTTATTTTATTATTAAAACGCGAGTATATGTTTGGCAAAGGATATAATCGCACTCTTCTTTGGAAAGTGTTTTATTTACATGGAATAAATGTCGTTGAAACCTTGTGCTAAATGGGGATACTTTTTACGGTGCCTTGGTGAAACTAGGGTGGGATAGATTGGACTTAATTTCATTTTTAGTGACCTTTTAGGTGACCTATAATGTTCTTCACACAATTTGCTAAATTGAATACAATTAGGGTGCCCTATGTGAAATAAGAATATAATAATATTCTTGGTCTTGTGTTTTTTCAGATAATCTTTTGCCTTTCAAATTTATGTTGTGCTTTAATCACGTTATATGGAATGTTTGTTTGGTATGTTACACTGCTCTTTCGCATACCATATCTAAAACTATCTTGTCACAACATATAGATTGCATGATCCGAGTTTCAAATTCTTCTGATTCAGAGTTAACATGGTACATTTCGGGGCCATGGGATGGACACGAGCATTATGGATTTCTTTTTTGATGTTTTCTCTTGATGGATAGTTGATTGTCAAATTCGATTATAAAACAATTCAAAGTTCATGTAATCGAGAATTCGTATACCGAGTTTTACGTTCATCTGAATTTAATTAAAATTGATCAACTTTGTAGTGTAATGTGTAGGGAAATAACATTTTGTTCTTTATGTGCCAATTTAGTTTTTCTTAAAGGATGTGTTTTCAAGACCAATTTTTTTAATTGTTATTCTCCACGGGATAGTGTATTTGGGCCGAGTTTCATGTTCTTTTCTCATCTCGATAAAATTGGTTACTCGATGGTTCTCTTGATAGAAAAAGGGAATTTAAAGAACTTGTCTTCCTCGTTTATACCTATTAAATTGATCCAAATCTCATGAAGTGTGCCATAAACACAATGGAATATCTTATGGTTGAGATTCATTTTGTTGCGTGTCCATATTGAAGATTTCATTTTTGGGGTGCCATGTCCTTGGAGATATAATAAATTGCATGATTCTAGTCTAAACTAAAATAATTTGGAGGTAAAATGGTCCATTTTTGGTACCCATAGGTCGGAACTCTGGAATTGGATATTTACATTGCTGAAACTTTCTTGTATGGTCTTCTCATTGTCATACTAGTCTAGTCAAGTGCCAATTTCTTTCACACCAAATTTTGAAAGTTAGTTGATATTTGGGTTGAGTTTCATGTTCCTTTCTCTACTTGATAGAATTTTCTATTTGACGTTGTTCTTGATGAAACAAGGGAATTTTAAGAATTATTGTCTTCATTCTTTACAGGCAATCCATTGATCCCAACTTGAATGTGAGTTATCGCTCGATATATATAATGATGTGGTTGAGTGTTTTTTGTTCCCGATCCATGAAGAAATGGTCAATTTTGTTATTTTATTATAAAACGCGAGTATATGTTTGGCAAAGGATATAATCGCACTCTTCTTTGGAAAGTATTTTATTTACGTGGAATAAATGTCGTTGAAACCTTGTGCTAAATGGGGATACTTTTTAGGGTGCCTTTGTGAAACTAGGGTGTGATAGATTGGACTTAATTTCATTTTTAGTGACCTTTAGGTGACCTATAATGTTCTTCACACAATTTGCTAAATTGAATAATATTAGGGTGCCCTATGTGAAATAAGAATATAATAATATTCTTGGTCCTGTGTTTTTTCAGATAATCTTTTGCCTTTCAAATTTATGTTGTGCTTTAATCACGTTATATGGAATGTTTGTTTGGTATGTTACACTGCCCTTTCGCCTACCATATCTAAAACTATCTTGTCACAACATATAGATTGCATGATCCGAGTTTCAAATTCTTCTGATTCAGAGTTAACATGGTACATTTCGGGGCCATGGGATGGACACTGATTTAACCGGATTTCGGTCGTAGGTTATAATATCAGTAATAGAGAATAATTATGAGAACAATTTTGTATTTAGGGTTTGGTTAAAGTACTCAGGATGGTGCAATTCAAGATATGTCTAAAATATAGTAAACGCGTAGATAAAAATATGTAAGAGGAGAACAATTGAATTATTATTATTGATAGGCCAAATTGTGTATATCTCAACACAATGTAAGATTCACTATTTATAATATTCCCCCTCTCCTAACTGAACTAGGAGTCCTATTTAGCCTAGAAACCCCGTCTGTCCTAGGAGTATTCTATGGCCCATTAAGTCCCCTGGAACGGACTGCAGGTCGATCAGAGTAGGTCGACCGGATACGTTTGGGCGGATCGAGTCGATCTTGTTGTATTTACAGGTCGGATCGATCCTAAACCTCCTCGAAAAGCTTTATCCCATTATATATGCAAAATAGCCCTCATCAGTACTCCCTCACTTCTCGAGCGTAATCGTAGCTGGAGCTCGTAGATGTAGAAGTAGTAGTTACCTAGGTCTTTTCGTTGTTCATGAAATATGCCTCATTAAAAACCTAATTCGGAAAAACCTTCTTCAGGATAAAAACCGAACGAGGAAAAAAGAGTGCATATCCGTTTGAACCTTCTACGTATAGACACGTATTTTGGTTGACGTGTGTCAGACAACGGCTGGATCCTTTCATGACTTTGATTGGCGGAAATACGAAGAGACGCGAAGGGTTGAATCTGTCTTTTCACCGCCCATATATATAATCGAAATTTGCGGGATATTTTACTTTTACCCCAGATATTTAAACTTTCCAGCAGTAAAAGCTTAAGTCGATAATCGTATTATTTTCTTATCTTCTCGTGCGCATTATTACAAAGGCTATGGCTTCGACCTCGCAAAATCCCCATTCCTCAACTAAGACTGTAGAAGAACAAGTACCACTTAATATCCCTAATCCTGACATTCCTTCATCTGATGAGGAAGGAGCAGACAATTCTCAAGTGGAGGAGATCAGAGATTATACTGAAAAAGAAGTAGATAGTTTGTTAGTGGAGATTATTCCAGAGGAAGAGATGGTGTCGAAGGCATCGAAGAAATCCAAAACGTCTCAACCTCAAATTTCTGCTCCTGTGGAATTCTTTCCTTCTCGATGGAAAGAAGAGGATCTACCATCTTTGAAAAAGGAATACAGTCGCTATTTCCCGTCGGATTTTGAGATCATTATTCCTTCTTCCGAGGAGAGAGTCAACACTCCTCCCGCCAACTGTCGAGCTTTCTATACTTCCCATTTTGAGCATGGGCTCCGTTTTCCACTTTCTCCAATTCTTCGTCAATTCCTGGAGACCTTCAGTGTCTCACTGACTCAGCTTGTTCCGAATGCCATAGCATTTATTATGGCATTCTCTGTTTTGATGGTTGCGCGAGGTCTGCAGCCCTCATTCCGTACGTATCGACCTCCTCCAACAGAGGTTATTATTATGTTAGCCAAAGGCCTGGCTACGCAGTTCTTGAAAATGCCATTTCGAGCAATAGCACGGAATGGAAATCAAGTTTCTTTTTTGTTAAGGCTCCGACCGTGCATATCCTCGACAACGGTGAAACCGAGGAGTTTACTCATGACTGGGGATACAACGATGCATGGGTATACGGTGGTCGAAAAGTGATTGGTGAGATGTCCCCAGACGACCAATTTTCAGCTACCTTGATTGAGGAGATGAGATCAGATAAATATCAATCAGCTTATTTGATTGGAGAGATTTTCCTTCGAAGGGCTGGATTGAGTTCTCTGGATTTCCCTATCCCGTCGGTCGATCGACCTTTATGTAAGATTTCTTGCTAGTAATAAATTATAAAGACATATAATCCAGTTGCTCATTAATGTTTATTAACTTCATGCTGTAGCTTCCATGGTCGAAAACTGCCGTTTTTCCGTGGTCGGAAAATCTGTTCTTTCGAACTCGAAAAAGTCCTGGGGTAAAGTCCCCATAGAGCAAAAAGAATCTAGAAAAAGGAGAAGGAATCAATTCCAAGATTTGGAGGACATTGAGGAGGAGTCGTCCGAGAATGCTGATCCTATCCGAGTAGCTCCTCCTCTCTCTGGTCTAACTTCTTCAAACATACCAGCTGCAAGCTCTCGTCCAGGTCGCGGTTATCCTCCCAAAACTTTTAGGGAGAAATATGGTATTCTGGGTAGTAAATATTGGCCCGAACGTAATCCTACTGGCCCCGAAGCCAAAAGAAGAACTCAATATTTCGACAAAGGAGGAGAGTACTTCACTCATGTTGGAGACACTAGTCACCAAGCTTCTTTGGTAGATATGATTGAGAATCATCTGCAAGGAAAACGAGCGGCTGGTTATTCTGAGAAAGATTCCTTGACGTCTGACGATAAGGAGAATGTGGTCTATAAATCCATTCGAGTCCTTCTATCCTCGACCTTTGTTCGAGACGTGGAGAGGACTATTATGAAGAAACCTCTCGAACAGCTAGCGAGGGCTGCTCATGCTCATGAAGTGGTAATACTCTTTAACTCCTTTTGTTCTTTTAATAATCCTCCATATTCTTCTTGATCTTTATTTAGAAAAAAATTTCTTGCTACAGACCGGAAATGCCTTGGTATCCGCGCTATATGATATGGCATTGCATAAAGATCAGTGTAAATATGTTGAAGAAAGCAACAATATTTTAACTGCCAGGGTTAAGGAGCTCGAAGATCAACTTGCTCAGGTCGGTAACTCTCGAGTTTCCGCTGCCACTTCAACCGATCCTCTCGCTAATCCTAATTTGGAGACCGACAATATTAATATTAATACAATACCATACCTATTCCAACGTGGCTCTGATAGTTTGGCAAAGGATATAATCGCACTCTTCTTTGGAAAGTGTTTTATTTACGTGGAATAAATGTCTTTGAAACCTTGTGCTAAACGGGGATACTTTTTAGGGTGCCTTTGTGAAACTAGGGTGTGATAGATTGGACTTAATTTCATTTTTCATTTTTTGGCTGCCATGTCCTTGGAGATATAATAAATTGCATGATTCTAGTTTAAAATTAAAATAATTTGGAGGTAAAATGGTCCATTTTTTGTACCCATAGGTCGGAACTCTGGAATTGGATATTTACATTGCTGAAACTTTCTTGTATGGCCTTCTCATTGTCAAACTAGTCTAGTCAAATGCCAATTTCTTTCACACAAAATTTTGAAAGTTAGTTGATATTTGGGTTGAGTTTCATGTTCCTTCCTCTACTTGATAGAATTTTCTATTTGACGCTGTTCTTGATGAAACAAGGGAATTTTAAGAATTATTGTCTTCATTCTTTACAGGCAATCCATTGATCCCAACTTGAATGTGAGTTATCGCTCGATATATATAATGTTGTGGTTGAGTGTTTTTGTTCCCGATCCATGAAGAAATGGTCAATTTTGTTGTTTTATTATTAAAACGCGAGTATATGTTTGGCAAAGGATATAATCGCACTCTTCTTTGGAAAGTGTTTTATTTACGTGGAATAAATGTCGTTGAAACCTTGTGCTAAATGGGGATACTTTTTAGGGTGCCTTTGTGAAACTAGGGTGTGCTAGATTGGACTTAATTTCATTTTTAGTGACCTTTTAGGTGACCTATATTATTCTTCACACAATTTGCTAAAATTGAATAATATTAGGGTGCCCTATGTGAAATAAGAATATAATAATATTCTTGGTCCTGTGTTTTTTCAGAGAATCTTTTGCCTTTCAAATTTATGTTGTGCTTTAATCACGTTATATGGAATGTTTGTTTGGTATGTTACACTGCTCTTTCGCCTACCATATATAAAACTATCTTGTCACAACATATAGATTGCATGATCCGAGTTTCTTTCAAATTCTTCTGATTCAGAGTTAACATGGTACATTTCGGGGCCATGGGATGGACAGAGCATTATGGATTTCTTTTTTGATGTTTTCTCTTGATGGATAGTTGATTTTCAAATTCGATTATAAAACAATTCAAAGTTCATGTAATCGAGAATTCGTATACCTAGTTTTACGTTCATCTGAATTTAATTAAAATTGATCAACTTTGTAGTGTAATGTGTAGGGAAATAACATTTTGTTCTTTATGTGCCAATTTTGTTTTTCTTAAAGGATGTGTTTTCATGACCAATTTTTTTAATTGTTATTCTCCACGGGATAGTGTATTTGGGCCTAGTTTCATGTTCTCTTCTCATCTCGATAAAATTGGCTACTCGATGGTTCTCTTGATAGAAAAAGGGAATTTAAAGAACTTGTCTTCCTCGTTTATAACTATTAAATTGATCCAAATCTCATAAAGTGTGCCATAAACACAATGGAATATCTTATGGTTGAGATTCATTTTTTTCCGTGTCCATAATGAAGATTTCATTTTTGGGGTGCCATGTCCTTGGAGATATAATAAATTGCATGATTCTAGTTTAAAATCAAAATAATTTGGAGGTAAAATGGTCCATTTTTTGTACCCATAGGTCGGAACTCTGGAATTGGATATTTACATTGCTGAAACTTTCTTGTATGGCCTTCTCATTGTCAAACTAGTCTAGTCAAATGCCAATTTCTTTCACACAAAATTTTGAAAGTTAGTTGATATTTGGGTTGAGTTTCATGTTCCTTCCTCTACTTGATAGAATTTTCTATTTGACGCTGTTCTTGATGAAACAAGGGAATTTTAAGAATTATTGTCTTCATTCTTTACAGGCAATCCATTGATCCCAACTTGAATGTGAGTTATCTCTCGATATATATAATGTTGTGGTTGAGTGTTTTTTGTTCCCGATACATGAAGAAATGTGCAATTTTGTTATTTTATTATTAAAACGTGAGTATATGTTCGCTAAAGGATATAATCGCACTCTTCTTTGGAATGTGTTTTATTTACGTGGAATAAATGTCGTTGAAACCTTGTGCTAAATGGAGATACTTTTTAGGGTGCCTTTGTGAAATTAGGGTGTGATATATTGGACTTAATTTCATTTTTAGTGACCTTTTAGGTGACCTATAATGTTCTTCACACAATTTGATAAAATTGAATAATATTAGGGTGCCCTATGTGAAATAAGAATATAATAATATTCTTGGTCCTGTGTTTTTTCAAATAATCTTTTGCCTTTCAAATTTATGTTGTGCTTTAATCACGTTATATGGAATGTTTGTTTGGTATGGTACACTGCTCTTTCGCCTACCATATATAAAACTATCTTGTCACAATATATAGATTGCATGATCCGAGTTTCAAATTCTTCTGATTCAGAGTTAACATGGTACATTTCGGGGCCATGGGATGGACAAAGAGCATTTTGGATTTCTTTTTTGATGTTTTCTCTTGATGGATAGTTGATTGTCAAATTCGGTTATAAAACAATTCAAAGTTCATGTAATCGAGAATTCGTATACCTAGTTTTACGTTCATCTGAATTTAATTAAAATTGATCAACTTTGTAGTGTAATGTGTAGGGAAATAACATTTTGTTCTTTATGTGCCAATTTAGTTTTTCTTGAAGGATGTGTTTTCATGACCAATTTTTTTAATTGTTATTCTCCACGGGATAGTGTTTTTGGGCCGAGTTTCATGTTCTCATCTCATCTCGATAAAATTGGTTACTCGATGGTTCTCTTGATAGAAAAAGGGAATTTAAAGAACTTGTCTTCCTCGTTTATAACTATTAAATTGATCCAAATCTCATGAAGTGTGCCATAAACACAATGGAATATCTTATGGTTGAGATTCATTTTGTTGCGTGTCCATATTGAAGATTTCATTTTTGGGGTGCCATGTCCTTGGAGATATAATAAATTGCATGATTCTAGTCTAAACTAAAATAATTTGGAGGTAAAATGGTCCATTTTTGGTACCCATAGGTCGAACTCTGGAATTGGATATTTACATTGCTGAAACTTTCTTGTATGGTCTTCTCACTGTCAAACTAGTCTAGTCAAGTGCCAATTTCTTTCACACCAAATTTTGAAAGTTAGTTGATATTTGGGTTGAGTTTCATGTTCCTTCCTCTACTTGATAGAATTTTCTATTTGAGGTTGTTCTTGATGAAGCAAGGGAATTTTAAGAATTATTGTCTTCATTCTTTACAGGCAATCCATTGATCCCAACTTGAATGTGAGTTATCGCTCGATATATATAATGTTGTGGTTGAGTGTTTTTTGTTCCCGATACATGAAGAAATGGTCAATTTTGTTATTTTATTATTAAAACGCGAGTATATGTTTGATAAAGGATATAATTGCACTCTTCTTTGGAAAGTGTTTTATTTACGTGGAATAAATGTCGTTGAAACCTTTTGCTAAATGGGGATACTTTTTAGGGTGCCTTTGTGAAACTAGGGTGTGATAGATTGGACTTAATTTCATTTTTCATTTTTGGGGTGCCATGTCCTTGGAGATATAATAAATTGCATGATTCTAGTTTAAAATTAAAATAATTTGGAGGTAAAATGGTCCATTTTTGGTACCCATAGGTCGGAACTCTGGAATTGGATATTTGCATTGCTGAAACTTTCTTGTACGGTCTTCCCATTGTCAAACTAGTCTAGTCAAGTGCCAATTTCTTTCACACCAAATTTTGAAAGTTAGTTGATATTTGGGTTGAGTTTCATGTTCCTTCCTCTACTTGATAGAATTTTTCTATTTGACGTTGTTCTTGATGAAACAAGGGAATTTTAAGAATTATTGTCTTCATTCTTTACAGGCAATCCATTGATCCCAACTTGAATGTGAGTTATCTCTCGATATATATAATGTTGTGGTTGAGTGTTTTTTGTTCCCGATAAATGAAGAAATGTGCAATTTTGTTATTTAATTATTAAAACGCGAGTATATGTTTGCTAAAGGATATAATCGCACTCTTCTTTGGAAAGTGTTTTATTTACGTGGAATAAATGTCGTTGAAACCTTGTGCTAAATGGAGATACTTTTTAGGGTGCCTTTGTGAAATTAGGGTGTGATATATTGGACTTAATTTCATTTTTAGTGACCTTTTAGGTGACCTATAATGTTCTTCACACAATTTGCTAAAATTGAATAATATTAGGGTGCCCTATGTGAAATAAGAATATAATAATATTCTTGGTCCTGTGTTTTTTCAAATAATCTTTTGCCTTTCAAATTTATGTTGTGCTTTAATCACGTTATATGGAATGTTTGTTTCGTATGTTACACTGCTCTTTCGCCTACCATATATAAAACTATCTTGTCACAATATATAGATTGCATGATCCGAGTTTCAAATTCTTCTGATTCAGAGTTAACATGGTACATTTCGGGGCCATGGGATGGACAGAGCATTATGGATTTCTTTTTTGATGTTTTCTCTTGATGGATAGTTGATTGTCAAATTCGATTATAAAACAATTCAAAGTTCATGTAATCGAGAATTCGTATACCTAGTTTTACGTTCATCTGAATTTAATTAAAATTGATCAACTTTGTAGTGTAATGTGTAGGGAAATAACATTTTGTTCTTTATGTGCCAATTTTGTTTTTCTTAAAGGATGTGTTTTCATGACCAATTTTTTTAATTGTTATTCTCCACGGGATAGTGTATTTGGGCCTAGTTTCATGTTCTCTTCTCATATCAATAAAATTGGTTACTCGATGGTTCTCTTGATAGAAAAAGGGAATTTAAAGAACTTGTCTTCCTCGTTTATAACTATTAAATTGATCCAAATCTCATAAAGTGTGCCATAAACACAATGGAATATCTTATGGTTGAGATTCATTTTTTTCCGTGTCCATAATGAAGATTTCATTTTTGGGGTGCCATGTCCTTGGAGATATAATAAATTGCATGATTCTAGTTTAAAATCAAAATAATTTGGAGGTAAAATGGTCCATTTTTTGTACCCATAGGTCGGAACTCTATATTGGATATTTACATTGCTGAAACTTCCTTGTATGGCCTTCTCATTGTCAAACTAGTCTAGTCAAGTGCCAATTTCTTTCACACAAAATTTTGAAAGTTAGTTGATATTTGGGTTGAGTTTCATGTTCCTTCCTCTACTTGATAGAATTTTCTATTTGAGGTTGTTCTTAATGAAGCAAGGGAATTTTAAGAATTATTGTCTTCATTCTTTACAGGCAATCCATTGATCCCAACTTGAATGTGAGTTATCGCTCGATATATATGATGTTGTGGTTGAGTGTTTTTTGTTCCCGATACATGAAGAAATGGTCAATTTTGTTATTTTATTATTAAAACGCGAGTATAAATTTGCTAAAGGATATAATTGCACTTTTCTTTAGAAAGTGTTTTATTTACGTGGAATAAATGTCGTTGAAACCTTGTGCTAAATGGGGATACTTTTTAGGGTGCCTTTGTGAAACTAGGGTGTGATAGATTGGGCTTAATTTCATTTTTCATTTTTTGGCTGCCATGTCCTTGGAGATATAATAAATTGCATGATTCTAGTTTAAAATTAAAATAATTTGGAGGTAAAATGGTCCATTTTTGGTACCCATAGGTCGGAACTCTGGAATTGGATATTTGCATTGCTGAAACTTTCTTGTACGGTCTTCTCATTGTCAAACTAGTCTAGTCAAGTGCCAATTTCTTTCACACCAAATTTTGAAAGTTAGTTAATATTTGGGTTGAGTTTCATGTTCCTTCCTCTACTTGATAGAATTTTCTATTTGACGTTGTTCTTGATGAAACTTGTCTTCATTCTTTACAGTCCATTGATCCCAACTTGAATGTGAGTTATCGCTCGATATATATAATGTTGTGGTTGAGTGTTTTTGTTCCCGATCCATGAAGAAATGGTCAATTTTGTTGTTTTATTATTAAAACGCGAGTATATGTTTGGCAAAGGATATAATCGCACTCTTCTTTGGAAAGTGTTTTATTTACGTGGAATAAATGTCGTTGAAACCTTGTGCTAAATGGGGATACTTTTTAGGGTGCCTTTGTGAAACTAGGGTGTGCTAGATTGGACTTAATTTCATTTTTAGTGTCCTTTTAGGTGACCTATATTGTTCTTCACACAATTTGCTAAAATTGAATAATATTAGGGCGCCCTATGTGAAATAAGAATATAATAATATTCTTGGTCCTGTGTTTTTTCAGAGAATCTTTTGCCTTTCAAATTTATGTTGTGCTTTAATCACGTTATATGGAATGTTTGTTTGGTATGTTACACTGCTCTTTCGCCTACCATATATAAAACTATCTTGTCACAACATATAGATTGCATGATCCGAGTTTCAAATTCTTCTGATTCAGAGTTAACATGGTACATTTCGGGGCCATGGGATGGACAGAGCATTATGGATTTCTTTTTTGATGTTTTCTCTTGATGGATAGTTGATTGTCAAATTCGATTATAAAACAATTCAAAGTTCATGTGATCGAGAATTCGTATACCTAGTTTTACGTTCATCTGAATTTAATTAAAATTGATCAACTTTGTAGTGTAATGTGTAGGGAAATAACATTTTGTTCTTTATGTGCCAATTTAGTTTTTCTTAAAGGATGTGTTTTCATGACCAATTTTTTTAATTGTTATTCTCCACGAGATAGTGTATTTTGGCCGAGTTTCATGTTCTTTTCTCATCTCGATAAAATTGGTTACTCGATTGTTCTCTTGATAGATAAAGGGAATTTAAAGAACTTGTCTTCCTCGTTTATACCTATTAAATTGATCCAAATCTCATAAAGTGTGCCATAAACACAATGGAATATCTTATGGTTGAGATTCATTTTTTTCCGTGTCCATAATGAAGATTTCATTTTTGGGGTGCCATGTCCTTGGAGATATAATAAATTGCATGATTCTAGTTTAAAATTAAAATAATTTGGAGGTAAAATGGTCCATTTTTTGTACCCATAGGTCGGAACTCTGGAATTGGATATTTGCATTGCTGAAACTTTCTTGTATGGTCTTCCCATTGTCAAACTATTCTAGTCAAGTGCCAATTTCTTTCACACCAAATTTTGAAAGTTAGTTGATATTTGGGTTGAGTTTCATGTTCCTTCCTCTACTTGATAGAATTTTCTATTTGACGTTGTTCTTGATGAAACAAGGTGATGCGAACCTCAATAGGAAGATTCAATTTCATCCCAAGAAAAACTAAAAATCAGATTGAAAGTGATAGTGAACTTGTGACCCAACAATTATATGGAATCGCAAACCACAAGTATTCCAGATTGTAGTGAACTTGTGACCCAACGATTATAAAGAATCGCAAACCACAAGTATTCAAGTTTTGAACGCCACAAGGAGAAACCTTGATAAGTTCTTAAGTTCAATGAAGAACCAAAAGAGGAGTAAAAACTCACTTTATATTTTCAGCCAAAGATGATTCCTTACATTCAGCCATACTTCTTATATATAGGGTTGGAACAAGTCTCCAACCATAGTAATTAAAGCCAACACGTTTTCATATGTGTTGGGATACAAAAAGGTGCCTAGAATCCTCCAAATACATATAGAAATATGAAAAATCTTGACTATTATCTATATGGACTTATATATATTAAAATCTGATGTAAATAAAGCCTAATTGAAGCTTCTCTTTCCCATAAGACTTAATTCTATGTAAGTAACTTCAATGAATTCCAAAAGCCATCAGATTATATTGTTTGGATTAAATTCAAAACCAATGCATCTTCTTTTGGGCCAAACTTATGCATGTTAGAATCAGCCCATATCTCTTGAATTAGCCCGTTAAATGCTTCCTTCAGCTTTTTGGATCTTGCCCTTGTAATTGGCCCAATTGGAACATACAATGGATCCTTAGCTTGTACTTGTTCTTGGTGATTCTCATCATCTTCCCTCTCTTCAAAAGGATTCGTCCTCGAATCTTCACCTACATCAAAAAGAGAAAGATCAGCAACATTAAATGTAGAACTAATCTTATACTCACCTGGAAGATCCAACTTATATGCATTATCATTCACTCTTTCAAGAACTTGAAATGGACCATCTCCTCTTGGTTGTAACTTGGACCGCCTACGTTCAGGGAATCTTTCCTTCCGCATATGTACCCAAACCCAATCACCTGGTTCAAAAATGACTTGTCTCCGCCCTTTATTAGCTTTGTTAGCATATTGTTCATTTTTCTTTGCGATATGCTCCCGGACACTTTCATGAAGTTTCTTCACCATCTCAGCCTTCTTTTGACCATCCAAACTAGCTCTTTCATTAACTGGCAAAGGCAGCAAATCTAAAGGAGTTAGTGGATTAAACCCATAAACAACCTCAAATGGTGAAAAATCAGTAGTAGAATGAACACTCCGGTTATATGCAAATTCAATGAATGGCAAACAATCTTCCCATTTTTTTAAGTTCTTTTGAATTATAGTACGCAATAAAGTAGTTAAAGTTCTATTCACTACCTCGGTTTGTCCATCTGTTTGAGGGTGGCAAGTAGTTGAAAATAACAACTTAGTACCCAACTTTCCCCACAAGCCTTTCCAAAAATAGCTAAGGAACTTAACATCCCGATCAGATACAATGCTCCTAGGAACACCATGAAGTCGTACAATCTCCCGAAAGAACAAATCAGCAATATTTGTTGCATCATCAGTTTTATTACAAGATATGAAATGTGCCATTTTAGAAAACCTATCAACCACAACAAAAATCGAGTCCCTACCCTTTCTTGACCTAGGCAAACCCAAAACAAAATCCATCGAAATGTCTACCCAAGGTGCAGTAGGTACGGGTAAAGGAGTGTATAAACCATGGGGTAAGACTCTAGATTTGGCCTGCTTACAAGTAACACATCTAGAACAAATTCTTTCCACATCACGTTTCATTTTAGGCCAAAAGAAATGTTCACGCAACACTTCTAAAGTCTTCCTTATACCAAAGTGACCCATCAAACCACCTCCATGTGCTTCACGTACAAGCAACTCACGCATAGAACTGTTAGGCACACAAAGTTTATTCTCTCTAAACAAGTACCCATCAAGTCTATAAAACTTACCAAATGCTGATTTTTCACATGCTCCATACACACTAGCAAAGTCATCATCAGTAGCATATAATTCTTTCACATATTCAAATCCCAACAACTTTGCATTTAAAGTAGAAACAAGAGCATACCTTCTTGATAGCGCATCAGCCACAATATTTTCCTTACCTTGCTTGTATTTGATTACATATGGGAATGTCTCGATAAATTCTGACCACTTGGCGTGTCTTCTATTCAACTTACCCTGTCCTTTCAAGTGCTTCAAGGATTCATGGTCAGTGTGAATGACGAATTCTCTCGGCCAAAGGTAATGTTGCCAAGTCTCCAATGCTCTCACCAATGCATAAAGCTCCTTGTCATACGTCGAATAGTTCAAAACAGCCCCATTTAGTTTTTCACTAAAATAAGCTATCGGTCACTGCTCCTGCATTAAAACAGCTCCAATACCTAATCCTGAAGCATCACACTCAATTTCAAATGTTTTAGAAAAATTAGGTAAGGCTAACAAAGGAGCACTACACAATCTTTCTTTAATTTCAGAAAATGCATGTTCTTGTTCATTACCCCAATGAAACCCTACCGATTTCTTAACAATTTCAGTGAGTGGTGCAGCTAGTGTACTGAAATTTTTGACAAATCGTCGATAAAAACTAGCCAAACCATGAAAACTTCTCACCTCGGAAAGTGACTTAGGTGTGGGCCATTCCTTGATAGCCTTTACCTTTTCTTCATCCACTCCAATTCCATTTGCGCTAACAATATAGCCAAGAAACACAATTTTTTCCAAGCAAAAAGAACACTTTTTAAAATTGACAAACAATTTTTCTTTTCTCAAAACATCAAACACACAATGCAAATGTTCAATATGCTCATCTAAGCTTTTGCTATACACCAAAATGTCATCAAAATAAACCACAACAAATTTGCCAATAAACGCCCGCAAGACATGGTTCATTAATCTCATGAATGTACTAGGTGCATTAGATAAACCAAAAGGCATTACCAACCACTCATACAATCCATATTTTGTTTTAAAAGCAGTTTTCCATTCATCACCTTCTTTCATCCTAATTTGATGATACCCACTTTTCAATTCAATTTTTGTGAAAATACTTGACCCATGCAATTCATCCAACATATCATCTAGTCTAGGAATGGGATATCGATACTTTACCGTAATGTTGTTGATAGCCCTGCAATCCACACACATCCTCCAAGTCCCATCCTTCTTAGGTACAAGTAACACCGGTACAGCGCACGGACTCATGCTTTCTCTCACGTGGCCCTTTTTTAGCAACTCCTCAACTTGCCTTTGAAGTTCCTTTGTTTCCTCTGGATTACTTCTATAGGCTGGCCGATTAGGAATGGCGGCACCGGGCACAAAATCAATCTGATGCTCTATTCCTCTTACAGGTGGCAATCCATTAGGTACATCATCTGGAAACACATCTTCGTATTCCTGTAACAAAGAGACAACAACACTAGGCAAAGATTCATTAAATTCGTTACTGCTAAAACCTGCCTCTTTGTACACAAGTAAAATCATAAGCTTTTTTGAATTCAAGGCACTCTTGATATCACTCGTCTTAGCATAAAGACTCACTTGTTTTTTTCCCTCTTTCTTTTCACTCTCTTTTTCACTTTTTTTCTTTGAAATTTCAGCCTCAGTATTTATTTTCAACTCACTCTCTCTTTTCATTTTCATTTGATCTTCATACACTTGTTTGGGTGTCAATGGTACAAGAGTAATAGATCTGTTATCTTTTACAAGAGTATGTCGATTTTTGAAACCATCATGAGTAACCTTCCTATCAAATTGCCATGGTCTGCCCAACAATATGTGACCTGCTTGCATTGGAACGACATCGCAAAGCACTTCATCCTTGTACTTCCCGATTGAAAACGAGACTAATACTTGCCTTGTCACCTTAACCTCCCCACAATCATTCAACCATTGCAGCCTATATGGTCTAGGGTGTTTCAAGGTAGGTAACTTTAACTTTTCAACCAAAGTAGTACTAGCAACGTTTGTACAACTTCCCCCATCAATGATCATACTACACACCTTATTATTTACATGGCACCTAGTATGGAAGATGTTCTCCCTTTGCTCATCAACATCATCTTCTTTGACTTGGGCACTTAAAGCACGCCTAGCCACAAGTGACTCTCCCTCCACCGGATATTCAATATCATTGTCACTAGTGTCTTTTGGCATCACATCATCATCACTCTCACTTTCAGTCTCCACATCTCCGTTAGCATGTGCAATCATGGTTCTCTTGTTTGGACATTGTGAAGCTATGTGACCTGTCCCCAAACACTTAAAACACTTAATATCACGATTACGAGTTGGTAATTCAGTTTTACCTCTATTGACATTGTCGACTTCATCTTTTCTCTTTGGTGCTTCTGTTTTGAATTTGGAATTAGCCCCTTCATCTTTCCTCCCATTCGACCTCCATGAAGTAGAGGAGCTTGGATTTTGGAAAGATCGAGTTCCCTTCCTTTTAAGTTGTCGTTCTACCTTTATTGCCATATGCACCATGTCCTCCAACTCCACATAATGTTGCAACTCAACTACATTTGCAATGTCCCGATTCAGCCCATTGAGAAACCTTGCCATGGTAGCTTCTCTATCCTCCTCTATATTAGCCCTGATCATGGAAATCTCCATCTCCTTGTGGTAATCTTCCACGCTTTTAAAGCCTTGAGTAAGACTTTGCAACTTCTGAAATAAGTCCCTATGATAGTGACTAGGAACAAAACGCCTCCTCATGATAGCTTTCATTTCATCCCATGTCCTAATAGGCCTTTCACCATTTCTTCTCCTGGTCATCACAAGTTGATCCCACCATATAATAGCATAATCGGTAAACTCAATAACAGTAAGTTTTACCTTTTTCTCCTCGGAGTAGTTATGGCATTCGAAAATCAGCTCCACCTTCCTTTCCCAGTCCAAGTACACTTCTGGGTCATTTTTGCCTTGGAAAGATGGTATCTTTACTTTGATGTTTCCCAAGCTTCTGTCATCTCTATCTTGCCATCTCGGACCTCTTTGAAAACCTCTATCATGCCTTCCTCTCCTTTGTATGAATCTGCCCTCACCATTCAATGAGCCTTGGTCATCATCTTCATGGAACTCATCATTGGAATTGTAACCAAAATCATCTTCATTTGCATTCCTTTCTTCCCTTCTAGCATTAGGAGCTCTTTCCGGATGTCCCCTGTTTAAAGTAGCAATAGCATCGTCTTGCCTATCCATCCGATCCCGAATCTCATTAAACATTACGTTCATACGTTCAAACTGTTTTTGCACGGCTTGCAACATAAATGTATCCCCCTGTCCGCCTTTGTTTATTGCTTCACCACTTGTAGACATATTTGAAACTAGTTACAACAATTAGAAATAAATCCTCACAGCACTCCCTCACGTGTTTACACTCGAATAATGTCACTCAACACTCGTGTTTCACTCAATACGGCTTTTACCCTCTAATAATCTCACACTCTCTTGCCTTTTTCCACTCGTAACTCCCCTTTTCAGTTCTTTAATGAACTAGTAAACTTTAATCAAGAGGTTCAACTTGTATTGTTTAAACAATGAATATCAATGGGCGGGTATTTTCAGAAATAATGAATCAAAGAGAATGAGAATTATTTTTAGATTTGAGAGAATTGAAGAATAAATCAGAATATAGAAAGTAGTTGTATCCACAAATCACCTTTTTTTTTTTTTTATCAATCACGTTTTTCTTTTCTTTTCTTTTTTTTTTGTGACCTTTTTTTTTTTTTTTTTTTTTTTGGTCAAGTTTTCTTTTTCTATTTTTTTTTTGACGTATTTTTTTTTTTTTTTTTTGCTGGATACTGAATACTCACAAAGAGATTTAAGAGTAGGAAAGAAGAGATTAATAGAAATGGACTAAATATATAGGAACAAAAAATAAAGATAAAGGATAGTAATCTGATTTTAGTACCTTGCTCTGATTACCAAATGATGCGAACCTCAATAGGAAGATTCAATTTCATCCCAAGAAAAACTAAAAATCAGATTGAAAGTGATAGTGAACTTGTGACCCAACAATTATATGGAATCGCAAACCACAAGTATTCCAGATTGTAGTGAACTTGTGACCCAACGATTATAAAGAATCGCAAACCACA
Source organism: Penstemon newberryi var. newberryi (assembly GCA_030819805.1). Lineage (NCBI taxonomy): Eukaryota > Viridiplantae > Streptophyta > Magnoliopsida > Lamiales > Plantaginaceae > Penstemon > Penstemon newberryi. Next base: position 19,533,098 of record JAUALY010000005.1, on the reverse strand, counting down.
AGTATTCAAGTTTTGAACGCCACAAGGAGAAACCTTGATAAGTTCTTAAGTTCAATGAAGAACCAAAAGAGGAGTAAAAACTCACTTTATATTTTCAGCCAAAGATGATTCCTTACATTCAGCCATACTTCTTATATATAGGGTTGGAACAAGTCTCCAACCATAGTAATTAAAGCCAACACGTTTTCATATGTGTTGGGATACAAAAAGGTGCCTAGAATCCTCCAAATTCATTTTTGGGGTGCCATGTCCTTGGAGATATAATAAATTGCATGATTCTAGTTTAAAATTAAAATAATTTGGAGGTAAAATGGTCCATTTTTGGTACCCATAGGTCGGAACTCTGGAATTGGATATTTACATTGCTGAAACTTTCTTGTATGGTCTTCTCATTGTCAAACTAGTCTAGTCAAGTGCCAATTTCTTTCACACCAAATTTTGAAAGTTAGTTGATATTTGGGTTGAGTTTCATGTTCCTTCCTCTACTTGATAGAATTTTCTATTTGAGGTTGTTCTTGATGAAGCAAGGGAATTTTAAGAATTATTGTCTTCATTCTTTACAGGCAATCCATTGATCCCAACTTGAATGTGAGTTATCGCTCGATATATATGATGTTGTGGTTGAGTGTTTTTTGTTCCCGATACATGAAGAAATGGTCGATTTTGTTATTTTATTATTAAAACGCGAGTATATGTTTGGCAAAGGATATAATCGCACTCTTCTTTGGAAAGTGTTTTATTTACGTGGAATAAATGTCGTTGAAATCTTGTGCTAAATGGGGATACTTTTTAGGGTGCCTTTGTGAAACTAGGGTGTGATAGATTGGACTTAATTTCATTTTTCATTTTTTGGCAGCCATGTCCTTGGAGATATAATAAATTGCATGATTCTAGTTTAAAATTAAAATAATTTGGAGGTAAAATGGTCCATTTTTGGTACCCATAGGTCGGAACTCTGGAATTGGATATTTGCATTGCTGAAACTTTCTTGTACGGTCTTCTCATTGTCAAACTAGTCTAGTCAAGTGCCAATTTCTTTCACACCAAATTTTGAAAGTTAGTTGATATTTGGGTTGAGTTTCATGTTCCTTCCCCTACTTGATAGAATTTTTCTATTTGACGTTGTTCTTGATGAAACAAGGGAATTTTAAGAATTATTGTCTTCATTCTTTACAGGCAATCCATTGATCCCAACTTGAATGTGAGTTATCGCTCGATATATATAATGTTGTGGTTGAGTGTTTTTTGTTCCCGATCCATGAAGAAATGGTCGATTTTGTTATTTTATTATTAAAACGCGAGTATATGTTTGGCAAAGGATATAATCGCACTCTTCTTTGGAAAGTGTTTTATTTACGTGGAATAAATGTCGTTGAAACCTTGTGCTAAACGGGGATACTTTTTAGGGTGCCTTTGTGAAACTAGGGTGCGATAGTTTGGACTTAATTTCATTTTTAGTGACCTTTTAGGTGACCTATAATGTTCTTCACACAATTTGCTAAAATTGAATAATATTAGGGTGACCTATGTGAAATAAGAATATAATAATATTCTTGGTCCTGTGTTTTTTCAGATAATCTTTTGCCTTTCAAATTTATGTTGTGCTTTAATCACGTTATATGGAATGTTTGTTTGGTATGTTACACTGCTCTTTCGCCTACCATATATAAAACTATCTTGTCACAACATATAGATTGCATGATCCGAGTTTTAAATTCTTCTGATTCAGAGTTAACATGGTACATTTCGGAGCCATGGGATGGACACGAGCATTATGGATTTCTTTTTTGATGTTTTCTCTTGATTGATAGTTGATTGTCAAATTCGATTATAAAACAATTCAAAGTTCATGTAATCGAGAATTCGTATACCTAGTTTTACGTTCATCTGAATTTAATTAAAATTGATCAACTTTGTAGTGTAATGTGTAGGGAAATAACATTTTGTTCTTTATGTGCCAATTTTGTTTTTCTTAAAGGATGTGTTTTCATGACCAATTTTTTTAATTGTTATTCTCCACGGGATAGTGTATTTGGGCCTAGTTTCATGTTCTCTTCTCATCTCGATAAAATTGGTTACTCGATGGTTCTCTTGATAGAAAAAGGGAATTTAAAGAACTTGTCTTCCTCGTTTATAACTATTAAATTGATCCAAATCTCATAAAGTGTGCCATAAACACAATGGAATATCTTATGGTTGAGATTCATTTTTTTCCGTGTCCATAATGAAGATTTCATTTTTGGGGTGCCATGTCCTTGGAGATATAATAAATTGCATGATTCTAGTTTAAAATTAAAATAATTTGGAGGTAAAATGGTCCATTTTTGGTACCCATAGGTCGGAACTCTGGAATTGGATATTTACATTGCTGAAACTTTCTTGTATGGTCTTCTCATTGTCAAACTAGTCTAGTCAAGTGCCAATTTCTTTCACACCAAATTTTGAAAGTTAGTTGATATTTGGGTTGAGTTTCATGTTCCTTCCTCTACTTGATAGAATTTTCTATTTGAGGTTGTTCTTGATGAAGCAAGGGAATTTTAAGAATTATTGTCTTCATTCTTTACAGGCAATCCATTGATCCCAACTTGAATGTGAGTTATCGCTCGATATATATAATGTTGTGGTTGAGTGTTTTTTGTTCCCGATACATGAAGAAATGGTCAATTTTGTTATTTTATTATTAAAACGCGAGTATATGTTTGCTAAAGGATATAATTGCACTCTTCTTTGGAAAGTGTTTTATTTACGTGGAATAAATGTCGTTGAAACCTTGTGCTAAATGGGGATACTTTTTAGGGTGCCTTTGTGAAACTAGGGTGTGATAGATTGGACTTAATTTCATTTTTCATTTTTGGGGTGCCATGTCCTTGGAGATATAATAAATTGTATGATTCTAGTTTAAAATTAAAATAATTTGGAGGTAAAATGGTCCATTTTTGGTACCCATAGGTCGGAACTCTGGAATTGGATATTTGCATTGCTGAAACTTTCTTGTACGGTCTTCTCATTGTCAAACTAGTCTAGTCAAGTGCCAATTTCTTTCACACCAAATTTTGAAAGCTAGTTGATATTTGGGTTGAGTTTCATGTTCCTTCCTCTACTTGATAGAATTTTTCTATTTGACGTTGTTCTTGATGAAACAAGGGAATTTTAAGAATTATTGTCTTCATTCTTTACAGGCAATCCATTGATCCCAACTTGAATGTGAGTTATCTCTCGATATATATTATGTTCTGGTTGAGTGTTTTTTGTTCCCGATACATGAAGAAATGTGCAATTTTGTTATTTTATTATTAAAACGCGAGTATATGTTTGCTAAAGGATATAATCGCACTCTTCTTTGGAAAGTGTTTTATTTACGTGGAATAAATGTCGTTGAAACCTTGTGCTAAATGGAGATACTTTTTAGGGTGCCTTTGTGAAATTAGGGTGTGATATATTGGACTTAATTTCATTTTTAGTGACCTTTTAGGTGACCTATAATGTTCTTCACACAATTTGCTAAAATTGAATAATATTAGGGTGCCCTATGTGAAATAAGAATATAATAATATTCTTGGTCCTGTGTTTTTTCAAATAATCTTTTGCCTTTCAAATTTATGTTTTGCTTTAATCACGTTATATGGAATGTTTGTTTGGTATGTTACACTGCTCTTTCGCCTACCATATATAAAACTATCTTGTCACAATATATAGATTGCATGATCCGAGTTTCAAATTCTTCTGATTCAGAGTTAACATGGTACATTTCGGGGCCATGGGATGGACAAAGAGCATTATGGATTTCTTTTTTGATGTTTTCTCTTGATGGATAGTTGATTGTCAAATTCGATTATAAAACAATTCAAAGTTCATGTAATCGAGAATTCGTATACCTAGTTTTACGTTCATCTGAATTTAATTAAAATTGATCAACTTTGTAGTGTAATGTGTAGGGAAATAACATTTTGTTCTTTATGTGCCAATTTAGTTTTTCTTGAAGGATGTGTTTTCATGACCAATTTTTTTAATTGTTATTCTCCACGGGATAGTGTATTTGGGTCGAGTTTCATGTTCTCTTCTCATCTCGATAAAATTGGTTACTCGATGGTTCTCTTGATAGAAAAAGGGAATTTAAAGAACTTGTCTTCCTCGTTTATAACTATTAAATTGATCCAAATCTCATAAAGTGAGCCATAAACACAATGGAATATCTTATGGTTGAGATTCATTTTGTTCCGTGTCCATAATGAAGATTTCATTTTTGGGGTGCCATGTCCTTGGAGATATAATAAATTTCATGATTCTAGTTTAATATTAAAATAATTTGGAGGTAAAATGGTCCATTTTTGGTACCCATAGGTCGGAACTCTGGAATTGGATATTTACATTGCTGAAAATTTCTTGTATGGTCTTCTCATTGTCAAACTAGTCTAGTCAAGTGCCAATTTCTTTCACACCAAATTTTGAAAGTTAGTTGATATTTGGGTTGAGTTTCATGTTCCTTCCTCTACTTGATAGAATTTTCTATTTGAGGTTGTTCTTGATGAAGCAAGGGAATTTTAAGAATTATTGTCTTCATTCTTTACAGGCAATCCATTGATCCCAACTTGAATGTGAGTTATCTCTCGATATATATAATGTTGTGGTTGAGTGTTTTTTGTTCCCGATACATGAAGAAATGTGCAATTTTGTTATTTTATTATTAAAACGTGAGTATATGTTCGCTAAAGAATATAATCGCACTCTTCTTTGGAATGTGTTTTATTTACGTGGAATAAATGTCGTTGAAACCTTGTGCTAAATGGAGATACTTTTTAGGGTGCCTTTGTGAAATTAGGGTGTGATATATTGGACTTAATTTCATTTTTAGTGACCTTTTAGGTGACCTATAATGTTCTTCACACAATTTGCTAAAATTGAATAATATTAGGGTGCCCTATGTGAAATAAGAATATAATAATATTCTTTGTCCTGTGTTTTTTCAAATAATCTTTTGCCTTTCAAATTTATGTTGTGCTTTAATCACGTTATATGGAATGTTTGTTTGGTATGGTACACTGCTCTTTCGCCTACCATATATAAAACTATCTTGTCACAATATATAGATTGCATGATCCGAGTTTCAAATTCTTCTGATTCAGAGTTAACATGGTACATTTCGGGGCCATGGGATGGACAAAGATCATTTTGGATTTCTTTTTTCATGTTTTCTCTTGATGGATAGTTGATTGTCAAATTCGATTATAAAACAATTCAAAGTTCATGTAATCGAGAATTCGTATACCTAGTTTTACGTTCATCTGAATTTAATTAAAATTGATCAACTTTGTAGTGTAATGTGTAGGGAAATAACATTTTGTTCTTTATGTGCCAATTTAGTTTTTCTTGAAGGATGTGTTTTCATGACCAATTTTTTTAATTGTTATTCTCCACGGGATAGTGTATTTGGGTCGAGTTTCATGTTCTCTTCTCATCTCGATAAAATTGGTTACTCGATGGTTCTCTTGATAGAAAAAGGGAATTTAAAGAACTTGCCTTCCTCGTTTATAACTATTAAATTGATCCAAATCTCATAAAGTGAGCCATAAACACAATGGAATATCTTATGGTTGAGATTCATTTTGTTCCGTGTCCATAATGAAGATTTCATTTTTGGGGTGCCATGTCCTTGGAGATATAATAAATTTCATGATTCTAGTTTAATATTAAAATAATTTGGAGGTAAAATGGTCCATTTTTGGTACCCATAGGTCGGAACTCTGGAATTGGATATTTACATTGCTGAAAATTTCTTGTATGGTCTTCTCATTGTCAAACTAGTCTAGTCAAGTGCCAATTTCTTTCACACCAAATTTTGAAAGTTAGTTGATATTTGGGTTGAGTTTCATGTTCCTTCCTCTACTTGATAGAATTTTCTATTTGAGGTTGTTCTTGATGAAGCAAGGGAATTTTAAGAATTATTGTCTTCATTCTTTACAGGCAATCCATTGATCCCAACTTGAATGTGAGTTATCTCTCGATATATATAATGTTGTGGTTGAGTGTTTTTTGTTCCCGATACATGAAGAAATGTGCAATTTTGTTATTTTATTATTAAAACGTGAGTATATGTTCGCTAAAGAATATAATCGCACTCTTCTTTGGAATGTGTTTTATTTACGTGGAATAAATGTCGTTGAAACCTTGTGCTAAATGGAGATACTTTTTAGGGTGCCTTTGTGAAATTAGGGTGTGATATATTGGACTTAATTTCATTTTTAGTGACCTTTTAGGTGACCTATAATGTTCTTCACACAATTTGCTAAAATTGAATAATATTAGGGTGCCCTATGTGAAATAAGAATATAATAATATTCTTTGTCCTGTGTTTTTTCAAATAATCTTTTGCCTTTCAAATTTATGTTGTGCTTTAATCACGTTATATGGAATGTTTGTTTGGTATGGTACACTGCTCTTTCGCCTACCATATATAAAACTATCTTGTCACAATATATAGATTGCATGATCCGAGTTTCAAATTCTTCTGATTCAGAGTTAACATGGTACATTTCGGGGCCATGGGATGGACAAAGATCATTTTGGATTTCTTTTTTCATGTTTTCTCTTGATGGATAGTTGATTGTCAAATTCGATTATAAAACAATTCAAAGTTCATGTAATCGAGAATTCGTATACCTAGTTTTACGTTCATCTGAATTTAATTAAAATTGATCAACTTTGTAGTGTAATGTGTAGGGAAATAACATTTTGTTCTTTATGTGCCAATTTAGTTTTTCTTGAAGGATGTGTTTTCATGACCAATTTTTTTAATTGTTATTCTCCATGGGATAGTGTATTTGGGCCGAGTTTCATGTTCTCTTCTCATCTCGATAAAATTGGTTACTCGATGGTTCTCTTGATAGAAAAAGGGAATTTAAAGAACTTGTCTTCCTCGTTTATAACTATTTAATTGATCCAAATCTCATAAAGTGTGCCATAAACACAATGGAATATCTTATGGTTGAGATTCATTTTGTTCCGTGTCCATAATGAAGATTTCAATTTTTGGGTGCCATGTCCTTGGAGATATAATAAATTGCATGATTCTAGTTTAAAATTAAAATAATTTGGAGGTAAAATGGTCCATTTTTGGTACCCATAGGTCGGAACTCTGGAATTGGATATTTGCATTGCTGAAACTTTCTTGTACGGTCTTCCCATTGTCAAACTAGTCTAGTCAAGTGCCAATTTCTTTCACACCAAATTTTGAAAGTTAGTTGATATTTGGGTTGAGTTTCATGTTCCTTCCTCTACTTGATAGAATTTTTCTATTTGACGTTGTTCTTGATGAAACAAGGGAATTTTAAGAATTATTGTCTTCATTCTTTACAGGCAATCCATTGATCCCAACTTGAATGTGAGTTATCTCTCGATATATATAATGTTGTGGTTGAGTGTTTTTTGTTCCCGATACATGAAGAAATGTGCAATTTTGTTATTTTATTATTAAAACGCGAGTATATGTTTGCTAAAGGATATAATCGCACTCTTCTTTGGAAAGTGTTTTATTTACGTGGAATAAATGTCGTTGAAACCTTGTGCTAAATGGAGATACTTTTTAGGGTGCCTTTGTGAAATTAGGGTGTGATATATTGGACTTAATTTCATTTTTAGTGACCTTTTAGGTGACCTATAATGTTCTTCACACAATTTGCTAAAATTGAATAATATTAGGGTGCCCTATGTGAAATAAGAATATAATAATATTCTTGGTCCTGTGTTTTTTCAAATAATCTTTTGCCTTTCAAATTTATGTTGTGCTTTAATCACGTTATATGGAATGTTTGTTTGGTATGTTACACTGCTCTTTCGCCTACCATATATAAAACTATCTTGTCACAATATATAGATTGCATGATCCGAGTTTCAAATTCTTCTGATTCAGAGTTAACATGGTACATTTCGGGGCCATGGGATGGACACGAGCATTATGGATTTCTTTTTTGATGTTTTCTCTTGATGGATAGTTGATTGTCAAATTCGATTATAAAACAATTCAAAGTTCATGTAATCGAGAATTCGTATACCTAGTTTTACGTTCATCTGAATTTAATTAAAATTGATCAACTTTGTAGTGTAATGTGTAGGGAAATAACATTTTGTTCTTTATGTGCCAATTTAGTTTTTCTTGAAGGATGTGTTTTCATGACCAATTTTTTTAATTGTTATTCTCCACGGGATAGTGTATTTGGGCCGAGTTTCTTGTTCTCTTCTCATCTCGATAAAATTGGTTACTCGATGGTTCTCTTGATAGAAAAAGGGAATTTAAAGAACTTGTCTTCCTCGTTTATAACTATTAAATTGATCCAAATCTCATAAAGTGTGCCATAAACACAATGGAATATCTTATGGTTGAGATTCATTTTGTTCCGTGTCCATAATGAAGATTTCAATTTTTGTGTGCCATGTCCTTGGAGATATAATAAATTGCATGATTCTAGTTTAAAATTAAAATAATTTGGAGGTAAAATGGTCCATTTTTGGTACCCATAGGTCGGAACTCTGGAATTGGATATTTACATTGCTGAAACTTTCTTGTATGGTCTTCTCATTGTCAAACTAGTCTAGTCAAGTGCCAATTTCTTTCACACCAAATTTTGAAAGTTAGTTGATATTTGGGTTGAGTTTCATGTTCCTTCCTCTACTTGATAGAATTTTTCTATTTGACGTTGTTCTTGATGAAACAAGGGAATTTTAAGAATTATTGTCTTCATTCTTTACAGGCAATCCATTGATCCCAACTTGAATGTGAGTTATCTCTCGATATATATAATGTTGTGGTTGAGTGTTTTATGTTCCTGATACATGAAGAAATGTGCAATTTTGTTATTTTATTATTAAAACGCGAGTATATGTTTGCTAAAGGATATAATCGCACTCTTCTTTGGAAAGTGTTTTATTTACGTGGAATAAATGTCGTTGAAACCTTGTGCTAAATGGAGATACTTTTTAGGGTGCCTTTGTGAAATTAGGGTGTGATATATTGGACTTAATTTCATTTTTAGTGACCTTTTAGGTGACCTATAATGTTCTTCACACAATTTGCTAAAATTGAATAATATTAGGGTGCCCTATGTGAAATAAGAATATAATAATATTCTTGGTCCTGTGTTTTTTCAAATAATCTTTTGCCTTTCAAATTTATGTTGTGCTTTAATCACGTTATATGGAATGTTTGTTTGGTATGTTACACTGCTCTTTCGCCTACCATATATAAAACTATCTTGTCACAATATATAGATTGCATGATCCGAGTTTCAAATTCTTCTGATTCAGAGTTAACATGGTACATTTCGGGGCCATGGGATGGACAAAGAGCATTATGGATTTCTTTTTTGATGTTTTCTCTTGATGGATAGTTGATTGTCAAATTCGATTATAAAACAATTCAAAGTTCATGTAATCGAGAATTCGTATACCTAGTTTTACGTTCATCTGAATTTAATTAAAATTGATCAACTTTGTAGTGTAATGTGTAGGGAAATAACATTTTGTTCTTTATGTGCCAATTTAGTTTTTCTTGAAGGATGTGTTTTCATGACCAATTTTTTTAATTGTTATTCTCCACGGGATAGTGTATTTGGGCCGAGTTTCATGTTCTCTTCTCATCTCGATAAAATTGGTTACTCGATGGTTCTCTTGATAGAAAAAGGGAATTTAAAGAACTTGTCTTCCTCGTTTATAACTATTAAATTGATCCAAATCTCATAAAGTGTGCCATAAACACAATGGAATATCTTATGGTTGAGATTCATTTTGTTCCGTGTCCATAATGATGATTTCATTTTTGGGGTGTGTCCTTGGAGATATAATAAATTGCATGATTCTAGTTTAAAATTAAAATAATTTGGAGGTAAAATGGTCCATTTTTGGTACCCATAGGTCGGAACTCTGGAATTGGATATTTACATTGCTGAAACTTTCTTGTATGCTCTTCTCATTGTCAAACTAGTCTAGTCAAGTGCCAATTTCTTTCACACCAAATTTTGAAAGTTAGTTGATATTTGGGTTGAGTTTCATGTTCCTTCCTCTACTTGATAGAATTTTCTATTAGAGGTTGTTCTTGATGAAGCAAGGGAATTTTAAGAATTATTGTCTTCATTCTTTACAGGCAATCCATTGATCCCAACTTGAATGTGAGTTATCGCTCGATATATATGATGTTGTGGTTGAGTGTTTTTTGTTCCCGATACATGAAGAAATGGTCAATTTTGTTATTTTATTATTAAAACGCGAGTATATGTTTGCTAAATGATATAATTGCACTTTTCTTTGGAAAGTGTTTTATTTACGTGGAATAAATGTCGTTGAAATCTTGTGCTAAATGGGGATACTTTTTAGGGTGCCTTTGTGAAACTAGGGTGTGATAGATTGGACTTAATTTCATTTTTCATTTTTTGGCTGCCATGTCCTTGGAGATATAATAAATTGCATGATTCTAGTTTAAAATTAAAATAATTTTGAGGTAAAATGGTCCATTTTTGGTACCGATAGGTCGGAACTCTGGAATTGGATATTTGCATTGCTGAAACTTTCTTGTACGGTCTTCTCATTGTCAAACTAGTCTAGTCAAGTGCCAATTTCTTTCACACCAAATTTTGAAAGTTAGTTGATATTTGGGTTGAGTTTCATGTTCCTTCCCCTACTTGATAGAATTTTTCTATTTGACGTTGTTCTTGATGAAACAAGGGAATTTTAAGAATTATTGTCTTCATTCTTTACAGGCAATCCATTGATCCCAACTTGAATGTGAGTTATCGCTAGATATATATAATGTTGTGGTTGAGTGTTTTTTGTTCCCGATCCATGAAGAAATGGTCGATTTTTTATTTTATTATTAAAACGCGAGTATATGTTTGCTAAAGGATATAATCGCACTCTTCTTTGGAAAGTGTTTTATTTACGTGGAATAAATGTCGTTGAAACCTTGTGATAAATGGAGATACTTTTTAGGGTGCCTTTGTGAAATTAGGGTGTGATATATTGGACTTAATTTCATTTTTAGTGACCTTTTAGGTGACCTATAATGTTCTTCACACAATTTGGTAAAATTGAATAATATTAGGGTGCCCTATGTGAAATAAGAATATAATAATATTCTTGGTCCTGTGTTTTTTCAAATAATCTTTTGCCTTTCAAATTTATGTTGTGCTTTAATCACGTTATATGGAATGTTTGTTTGGTATGTTACACTGCTCTTTCGCCTACCATATATAAAACTATCTTGTCACAATATATAGATTGCATGATCCGAGTTTCAAATTCTTCTGATTCAGAGTTAACATGGTACATTTCGGGGCCATGGGATGGACAAAGAGCATTATGGATTTCTTTTTTGATGTTTTCTCTTGATGGATAGTTGATTGTCAAATTCGATTATAAAACAATTCAAAGTTCATGTAATCGAGAATTCGTATACCTAGTTTTACGTTCATCTGAATTTAATTAAAATTGATCAACTTTGTAGTGTAATGTGTAGGGAAATAACATTTTGTTCTTTATTTGCCAATTTAGTTTTTCTTGAAGGATGTGTTTTCATGACCAATTTTTTTAATTGTTATTCTCCACGGGATAGTGTATTTGGGCCGAGTTTCTTGTTCTCTTCTCATCTCGATAAAATTGGTTACTCGATGGTTCTCTTGATAGAAAAAGGGAATTTAAAGAACTTGTCTTCCTCGTTTATAACTATTAAATTGATCCAAATCTCATAAAGTGTGCCATAAACACAATGGAATATCTTATGGTTGAGATTCATTTTGTTCCGTGTCCATAATGATGATTTCATTTTTGGGGTGCCATGTCCTTGGAGATATAATAAATTGCATGATTCTAGTTTAAAATTAAAATAATTTGGAGGTAAAATGGTCCATTTTTGGTACCCATAGGTCGGAACTCTGGAATTGGATATTTACATTGCTGAAACTTTCTTGTATGGTCTTCTCATTGTCAAACTAGTCTAGTCAAGTGCCAATTTATTTCACACCAAATTTTGAAAGTTAGTTGATATTTGGGTTGAGTTTCATGTTCCTTCCTCTACTTGATAGAATTTTCTATTTGAGGTTGTTCTTGATGAAGCAAGGGAATTTTAAGAATTATTGTCTTCATTCTTTACAGGCAATCCATTGATCCCAACTTGAATGTGAGTTATCGCTCGATATATATAATGTTGTGGTTGAGTGTTTTTTGTTCCCGATACATGAAGAAATGGTCAATTTTATTATTTTATTATTAAAACGCGAGTATATGTTTGCTAAAGGATATAATTGCACTCTTCTTTGGAAAGTGTTTTATTTACGTGGAACAAATGTCGTTGAAACCTTGTGCTAAATGGGGATACTTTTTAGGGTGCCTTTGTGAAACTAGGGTGTGATAGATTGGACTTAATTTCATTTTTCATTTTTGGGGTGCCATGTCCTTGGAGATATAATAAATTGCATGATTCTAGTTTAAAATTAAAATAATTTGGAGGTAAAATGGTCCATTTTTGGTACCCATAGGTCGGAACTCTGGAATTGGATATTTGCATTGCTGAAACTTCTTGTACGGTCTTCTCATTGTCAAACTAGTCTAGTCAAGTGCCAATTTCTTTCACACCAAATTTTGAAAGTTAGTTGATATTTGGGTGGAGTTTCATGTTCCTTCCTCTACTTGATAGAATTTTTCTATTTGACGTTGTTCTTGATGAAACAAGGGAATTTTAAGAATTATTGTCTTCATTCTTTACAGGCAATCCATTGATCCCAACTTGAATGTGAGTTATCTCTCGATATATATAATGTTCTGGTTGAGTGTTTTTTGTTCCCGATACATGAAGAAATGTGCAATTTTGTTATTTTATTATTAAAACGCGAGTATATGTTTGCTAAAGGATATAATCGCACTCTTCTTTGGAAAGTGTTTTATTTACGTGGAATAAATGTCGTTGAAACCTTGTGCTAAATGGAGATACTTTTTAGGGTGCCTTTGTGAAATTAGGGTGTGATATATTGGACTTAATTTCATTTTTAGTGACCTTTTAGGTGACCTATAATGTTCTTCACACAATTTGCTAAAATTGAATAATATTAGGGTGCCCTATGTGAAATAAGAATATAATAATAATCTTGGTCCTGTGTTTTTTCAAATAATCTTTTGCCTTTCAAATTTATGTTTTGCTTTAATCACGTTATATGGAATGTTTGTTTGGAATGTTACACTGCTCTTTCGCCTACCATATATAAAACTATCTTGTCACAATATATAGATTGCATGATCCGAATTTCAAATTCTTCTGATTCAGAGTTAACATGGTACATTTCGGGGCCATGGGATGGACAAAGAGCATTATGGATTTCTTTTTTGATGTTTTCTCTTGATGGATAGTTGATTGTCAAATTCGATTATAAAACAATTCAAAGTTCATGTAATCGAGAATTCGTATACCTAGTTTTACGTTCATCTGAATTTAATTAAAATTGATCAACTTTGTAGTGTAATGTGTAGGGAAATATCATTTTGTTCTTTATGTGCCAATTTAGTTTTTCTTGAAGGATGTGTTTTCATGACCAATTTTTTTAATTGTTATTCTCCACGGGATAGTGTATTTGGGCCGAGTTTCATGTTCTCTTCTCATCTCGATAAAATTGGTTACTCGATGGTTCTCTTGATAGAAAAAGGGAATTTAAAGAACTTGTCTTCCTCGTTTATAACTATTAAATTGATCCAAATCTCATAAAGTGTGCCATAAACACAATGGAATATCTTATGGTTGAGATTCATTTTTTTCCGTGTCCATAATGAAGATTTCATTTTTGGGGTGCCATGTCCTTGGAGATATAATAAATTTCATGATTCTAGTTTAAAATTAAAATAATTTGGAGGTAAAATGGTCCATTTTTGGTACCCATAGGTCGGAACTCTGGAATTGGATATTTACATTGCTGAAACTTTCTTGTATGGTCTTCTCATTGTCAAACTAGTCTAGTCAAGTGCCAATTTCTTTCACACCAAATTTTGAAAGTTAGTTGATATTTGGGTTGAGTTTCATGTTCCTTCATCTACTTGATAGAATTTTCTATTTGAGGTTGTTCTTGATGAAGCAAGGGAATTTTAAGAATTATTGTCTTCATTCTTTACAGGCAATCCATTGATCCCAACTTTAATGTGAGTTATCGCTCGATATATATGATGTTGTGGTTGAGTGTTTTTTGTTCCCGATACATGAAGAAATGGTCAATTTTGTTATTTTATTATTAAAACGCGAGTATATGTTTGCTAAAGGATATAATCGCACTTTTCTTTGGAAAGTGTTTTATTTACGTGGAATAAATGTCGTTGAAACCTTGTGCTAAATGGGGATACTTTTTAGGGTGCCTTTGTGAAACTAGGGTGTGATAGATTGGACTTAATTTCATTTTTCATTTTTGGGGTGCCATGTCCTTGGAGATATAATAAATTGCATGATTCTAGTTTAAAATTAAAATAATTTGGAGGTAAAATGGTCCATTTTTGGTACCCATAGGTCGGAACTCTGGAATTGGATATTTACATTGCTGAAACTTTCTTGTATGGTCTTCTCATTGTCAAACTAGTCTAGTCAAGTGCCAATTTCTTTCACACCAAATTTTGAAAGTTAGTTGATATTTGGGTGGAGTTTCATGTTCCTTCCTCTACTTGATAGAATTTTTCTATTTGACGTTGTTCTTGATGAAACAAGGGAATTTTAAGAATTATTGTCTTCATTCTTTACAGGCAATCCATTGATCCCAACTTGAATGTGAGTTATCTCTCGATATATATAATGTTCTGGTTGAGTGTTTTTTGTTCCCGATACATGAAGAAATGTGCAATTTTGTTATTTTATTATTAAAACGCGAGTATATGTTTGGCAAAGGATATAATCGCACTCTTCTTTGGAAAGTGTTTTATTTACGTGGAATAAATGTCGTTGAAACCTTGTGCTAAATGGAGATACTTTTTAGGGTGCCTTTGTGAAATTAGGGTGTGATATATTGGACTTAATTTCATTTTTAGTGACCTTTTAGGTGACCTATAATGTTCTTCACACAATTTGCTAAAATTGAATAATATTAGGGTGCCCTATGTGAAATAAGAATATAATAATATTCTTGGTCCTGTGTTTTTTCAAATAATCTTTTGCCTTTCAAATTTATGTTTTGCTTTAATCACGTTATATGGAATGTTTGTTTGGAATGTTACACTGCTCTTTCGCCTACCATATATAAAACTATCTTGTCACAATATATAGATTGCATGATCCGAATTTCAAATTCTTCTGATTCAGAGTTAACATGGTACATTTCGGGGCCATGGGATGGACAAAGAGCATTATGGATTTCTTTTTTGATGTTTTCTCTTGATGGATAGTTGATTGTCAAATTCGATTATAAAACAATTCAAAGTTCATGTAATCGAGAATTCGTATACCTAGTTTTACGTTCATCTGAATTTAATTAAAATTGATCAACTTTGTAGTGTAATGTGTAGGGAAATAACATTTTGTTCTTTATGTGCCAATTTAGTTTTTCTTGAAGGATGTGTTTTCATGACCAATTTTTTTAATTGTTATTCTCCACGGGATAGTGTATTTGGGCCGAGTTTCATGTTCTCTTCTCATCTCGATAAAATTGGTTACTCGATGGTTCTCTTGATAGAAAAAGGGAATTTAAAGAACTTGTCTTCCTCGTTTATAACTATTAAATTGATCCAAATCTCATAAAGTGTGCCATAAACACAATGGAATATCTTATGGTTGAGATTCATTTTGTTCCGTGTCCATAATGAAGATTTCATTTTTGGGGTGCCATGTCCTTGGAGATATAATAAATTTCATGATTCTAGTTTAAAATTAAAATAATTTGGAGGTAAAATGGTCCATTTTTGGTACCCATAGGTCGGAACTCTGGAATTGGATATTTACATTGCTGAAACTTTCTTGTATGGTCTTCTCATTGTCAAACTAGTCTAGTCAAGTGCCAATTTCTTTCACACCAAATTTTGAAAGTTAGTTGATATTTGGGTTGAGTTTCATGTTCCTTCATCTACTTGATAGAATTTTCTATTTGAGGTTGTTCTTGATGAAGCAAGGGAATTTTAAGAATTATTGTCTTCATTCTTTACAGGCAATCCATTGATCCCAACTTGAATGTGAGTTATCGCTCGATATATATGATGTTGTGGTTGAGTGTTTTTTGTTCCCGATACATGAAGAAATGGTCAATTTTGTTATTTTATTATTAAAACGCGAGTATATGTTTGCTAAAGGATATAATCGCACTTTTCTTTGGAAAGTGTTTTATTTACGTGGAATAAATGTCGTTGAAACCTTGTGCTAAATGGGGATACTTTTTAGGGTGCCTTTGTGAAACTAGGGTGTGATAGATTGGACTTAATTTCATTTTTCATTTTTTGGGTGCCATGTCCTTGGAGATATAATAAATTGCATGATTCTAGTTTAAAATTAAAATAATTTGGAGGTAAAATGGTCCATTTTTGGTACCCATAGGTCGGAACTCTGGAATTGGATATTTGCATTGCTGAAACTTTCTTGTACGGTCTTCTCTTTGTCAAACTAGTCTAGTCAAGTGCCAATTTCTTTCACACCAAATTTTGAAAGTTAGTTGATATTTGGGTTGAGTTTCATGTTCCTTCCCCTACTTGATAGAATTTTTCTATTTGACGTTGTTCTTGATGAAACAAGGGAATTTTAAGAATTATTGTCTTCATTCTTTAGAGGCAATCCATTGATCCCAACTTGAATGTGAGTTATCGCTCGATATATATAATGTTGTGGTTGAGTGTTTTTTGTTCCCGATCCATGAAGAAATGGTCGATTTTGTTATTTTATTATTAAAACGCGAGTATATGTTTGGCAAAGGATATAATCGCACTCTTCTTTGGAAAGTGTTTTATTTACGTGGAATAAATGTCGTTGAAACCTTGTGCTAAACATGGATACTTTTTAGGGTGCCTTTGTGAAACTAGGGTGCGATAGATTGGACTTAATTTCATTTTTAGTGACCTTTTAGGTGACCTATAATGTTCTTCACACAATTTGCTAAAATTGAATAATATTAGGGTGACCTATGTGAAATAAGAATATAATAATATTCTTGGTCCTGTGTTTTTTCAGATAATCTTTTGCCTTTCAAATTTATGTTGTGCTTTAATCACGTTATATGGAATGTTTGTTTGGTATGTTACACTGCTCTTTCGCCTACCATATCTAAAACTATCTTGTCACAACATATAGATTGCATGATACGAGTTTCAAATTCTTCTGATTCAGAGTTAACATGGTACATTTCGTGGCCATGGGATGGACACGAGCATTATGGATTTCTCTTTTGATGTTTTCTCTTGATGGATAGTTGTTCTCAAATTCGATTATAAAACAATTCAAAGTTCATGTAATCGAGAATTCGTATACCGAGTTTTACGTTCATCTGAATTTAATTAAAATTGATCAACTTTGTAGTGTAATGTGTAGGGAAATAACATTTTGTTCTTTATGTGCCAATTTAGTTTTTCTTAAAGGATGTGTTTTCATGACCAATTTTTTTTAATTGTTATTCTCCACGGGATAGTGCATTTGGGTCGAGTTTCATGTTCTTTTCTCATCTCGATAAAATTGGTTACTCGATGGTTCTCTTGATAGAAAAAGGGAATTTAAAGAACTTGTCTTCCTCGTTTATACCAATTAAATTGATCCAAATCTCATAAAGTGTGCCATAAACACAATGGAATATCTTATGGTTGAGATTCATTTTGTTCCGTGTCCATATTGAAGATTTCATTTTTGGGGTGCCATGTCCTTGGAGATATAATAAATTGCATGATTCTAGTTTAAAATTAAAATAATTTGGAGGTAAAATGGTCCATTTTTGGTACCCATAGGTCGGAACTCTGGAATTGGATATTTACATTGCTGAAACTTTCTTGTATGGTCTTCTCATTGTCAAACTAGTCTAGTCAAGTGCCAATTTCTTTCACACCAAATTTTGAAAGTTAGTTGATATTTGGGTTGAGTTTCATGTTCCTTCCTCTACTTGATAGAATTTTCTATTTGAGGTTGTTCTTGATGAAGCAAGGGAATTTTAAGAATTATTGTCTTCATTCTTTACAGGCAATCCATTGATCCCAACTTGAATGTGAGTTATCGCTCGATATATATGATGTTGTGGTTGAGTGTTTTTTGTTCCCGATACATGAAGAAATGGTCAATTTTGTTATTTTATTATTAAAACGCGAGTATATGTTTGCTAAAGGATATAATCGCACTTTTCTTTGGAAAGTGTTTTATTTACGTGGAATAAATGTCGTTGAAACCTTGTGCTAAATGGGGATACTTTTTAGGGTGCCTTTGTGAAACTAGGGTGTGATAGATTGGACTTAATTTCATTTTTCATTTTTTGGGTGCCATGTCCTTGGAGATATAATAAATTGCATGATTCTAGTTTAAAATTAAAATAATTTGGAGGTAAAATGGTCCATTTTTGGTACCCATAGGTCGGAACTCTGGAATTGGATATTTGCATTGCTGAAACTTTCTTGTACGGTCTTCTCATTGTCAAACTAGTCTAGTCAAGTGCCAATTTCTTTCACACCAAATTTTGAAAGTTAGTTGATATTTGGGTTGAGTTTCATGTTCCTTCCCCTACTTGATAGAATTTTTCTATTTGACGTTGTTCTTGATGAAACAAGGGAATTTTAAGAATTATTGTCTTCATTCTTTATAGGCAATCCATTGATCCCAACTTGAATGTGAGTTATCGCTCGATATATATAATGTTGTGGTTGAGTGTTTTTTGTTCCCGATCCATGAAGAAATGGTCGATTTTGTTATTTTATTATTAAAACGCGAGTATATGTTTGGCAAAGGATATAATCGCACTCTTCTTTGGAAAGTGTTTTATTTACGTGGAATAAATGTCGTTGAAACCTTGTGCTAAACATGGATACTTTTTAGGGTGCCTTTGTGAAACTAGGGTGCGATAGATTGGACTTAATTTCATTTTTAGTGACCTTTTAGGTGACCTATAATGTTCTTCACACAATTTGCTAAAATTGAATAATATTAGGGTGACCTATGTGAAATAAGAATATAATAATATTCTTGGTCCTGTGTTTTTTCAGATAATCTTTTGCCTTTCAAATTTATGTTGTGCTTTAATCACGTTATATGGAATGTTTGTTTGGTATGTTACACTGCTCTTTCGCCTACCATATCTAAAACTATCTTGTCACAACATATAGATTGCATGATACGAGTTTCAAATTCTTCTGATTCAGAGTTAACATGGTACATTTCGGGGCCATGGGATGGACACGAGCATTATGGATTTCTCTTTTGATGTTTTCTCTTGATGGATAGTTGTTCTCAAATTCGATTATAAAACAATTCAAAGTTCATGTAATCGAGAATTCGTATACCGAGTTTTACGTTCATCTGAATTTAATTAAAATTGATCAACTTTGTAGTGTAATGTGTAGGGAAATAACATTTTGTTCTTTATGTGCCAATTTAGTTTTTCTTAAAGGATGTGTTTTCATGACCAATTTTTTTTAATTGTTATTCTCCACGGGATAGTGCATTTGGGTCGAGTTTCATGTTCTTTTCTCATCTCGATAAAATTGGTTACTCGATGGTTCTCTTGATAGAAAAAGGGAATTTAAAGAACTTGTCTTCCTCGTTTATACCAATTAAATTGATCCAAATCTCATAAAGTGTGCCATAAACACAATGGAATATCTTATGGTTGAGATTCATTTTGTTCCGTGTCCATATTGAAGATTTCATTTTTGGGGTGCCATGTCCTTGGAGATATAATAAATTGCATGATTCTAGTTTAAAATTAAAATAATTTGGAGGTAAAATGGTCCATTTTTGGTACCCATAGGTCGGAACTCTGGAATTGGATATTTACATTGCTGAAACTTTCTTGTATGGTCTTCTCATTGTCAAACTAGTCTAGTCAAGTGCCAATTTCTTTCACACCAAATTTTGAAAGTTAGTTGATATTTGGGTTGAGTTTCATGTTCCTTCCTCTACTTGATAGAATTTTCTATTTGAGGTTGTTCTTGATGAAGCAAGGGAATTTTAAGAATTATTGTCTTCATTCTTTACAGGCAATCCATTGATCCCAACTTGAATGTGAGTTATCGCTCGATATATATGATGTTGTGGTTGAGTGTTTTTTGTTCCCGATACATGAAGAAATGGTCAATTTTGTTATTTTATTATTAAAACGCGAGTATATGTTTGCTAAAGGATATAATCGCACTTTTCTTTGGAAAGTGTTTTATTTACGTGGAATAAATGTCGTTGAAACCTTGTGCTAAATGGGGATACTTTTTAGGGTGCCTTTGTGAAACTAGGGTGTGATAGATTGGACTTAATTTCATTTTTCATTTTTTGGGTGCCATGTCCTTGGAGATATAATAAATTGCATGATTCTAGTTTAAAATTAAAATAATTTGGAGGTAAAATGGTCCATTTTTGGTACCCATAGGTCGGAACTCTGGAATTGGATATTTGCATTGCTGAAACTTTCTTGTACGGTCTTCTCATTGTCAAACTAGTCTAGTCAAGTGCCAATTTCTTTCACACCAAATTTTGAAAGTTAGTTGATATTTGGGTTGAGTTTCATGTTCCTTCCCCTACTTGATAGAATTTTTCTATTTGACGTTGTTCTTGATGAAACAAGGGAATTTTAAGAATTATTGTCTTCATTCTTTATAGGCAATCCATTGATCCCAACTTGAATGTGAGTTATCGCTCGATATATATAATGTTGTGGTTGAGTGTTTTTTGTTCCCGATCCATGAAGAAATGGTCGATTTTGTTATTTTATTATTAAAACGCGAGTATATGTTTGGCAAAGGATATAATCGCACTCTTCTTTGGAAAGTGTTTTATTTACGTGGAATAAATGTCGTTGAAACCTTGTGCTAAACATGGATACTTTTTAGGGTGCCTTTGTGAAACTAGGGTGCGATAGATTGGACTTAATTTCATTTTTAGTGACATTTTAGGTGACCTATAATGTTCTTCACACAATTTGCTAAAATTGAATAATATTAGGGTGACCTATGTGAAATAAGAATATAATAATATTCTTGGTCCTTTGTTTTTTCAGATAATCTTTTGCCTTTCAAATTTATGTTGTGCTTTAATCACGTTATATGGAATGTTTGTTTGGTATGTTACACTGCTCTTTCGCCTACCATATCTAAAACTATCTTGTCACAACATATAGATTGCATGATACGAGTTTCAAATTCTTCTGATTCAGAGTTAACATGGTACATTTCGGGGCCATGGGATGGACACGAGCATTATGGATTTCTCTTTTGATGTTTTCTCTTGATGGATAGTTGTTCTCAAATTCGATTATAAAACAATTCAAAGTTCATGTAATCGAGAATTCGTATACCGAGTTTTACGTTCATCTGAATTTAATTAAAATTGATCAACTTTGTAGTGTAATGTGTAGGGAAATAACATTTTGTTCTTTATGTGCCAATTTAGTTTTTCTTAAAGGATGTGTTTTCATGACCAGTTTTTTTTAATTGTTATTCTCCACGGGATAGTGTATTTGGGTCGAGTTTCATGTTCTTTTCTCATCTCGATAAAATTGGTTACTCGATGGTTCTCTTGATAGAAAAAGGGAATTTAAAGAACTTGTCTTCCTCGTTTATACCAATTAAATTGATCCAAATCTCATAAAGTGTGCCATAAACACAATGGAATATCTTATGGTTGAGATTCATTTTGTTCCGTGTCCATATTGAAGATTTCATTTTTGGGGTGCCATGTCCTTGGAGATATAATAAATTGCATGATTCTAGTTTAAATTTAAAATAATTTGGAGGTAAAATTGTCCATTTTTGGTACCCATAGGTCGGAACTCTGGAATTGGATATTTACATTGCTGAAACTTTCTTGTATGGTCTTCTCAATGTCAAACTAGTCTAGTCAAGTGCCAATTTCTTTCACACCAAATTTTGAAAGTTAGTTGATATTTGGGTTGAGTTTCATGTTCCTTCCTCTACTTGATAGAATTTTCTATTTGAGGTTGTTCTTGATGAAGCAAGGGAATTTTAAGAATTATTGTCTTCATTCTTTACAGGCAATCCATTGATCCCAACTTGAATGTGAGTTATCGCTCGATATATATGATGTTGTGGTTGAGTGTTTTTTGTTCCCGATACATGAAGAAATGGTCAATTTTGTTATTTTATTATTAAAACGCGAGTATATGTTTGCTAAAGGATATAATCGCACTTTTCTTTGGAAAGTGTTTTATTTACGTGGAATAAATGTCGTTGAAACCTTGTGCTAAATGGGGATACTTTTTAGGGTGCCTTTGTGAAACTAGGGTGTGATAGATTGGACTTAATTTCATTTTTCATTTTTTGGGTGCCATGTCCTTGGAGATATAATAAATTGCATGATTCTAGTTTAAAATTAAAATAATTTGGAGGTAAAATGGTCCATTTTTGGTACCCATAGGTCGGAACTCTGGAATTGGATATTTGCATTGCTGAAACTTTCTTGTACGGTCTTCTCATTGTCAAACTAGTCTAGTCAAGTGCCAATTTCTTTCACACCAAATTTTGAAAGTTAGTTGATATTTGGGTTGAGTTTCATGTTCCTTCCCCTACTTGATAGAATTTTTCTATTTGACGTTGTTCTTGATGAAACAAGGGAATTTTAAGAATTATTGTCTTCATTCTTTATAGGCAATCCATTGATCCCAACTTGAATGTGAGTTATCGCTCGATATATATAATGTTGTGGTTGAGTGTTTTTTGTTCCCGATCCATGAAGAAATGGTCGATTTTGTTATTTTATTATTAAAACGCGAGTATATGTTTGGCAAAGGATATAATCGCACTCTTCTTTGGAAAGTGTTTTATTTACGTGGAATAAATGTCGTTGAAACCTTGTGCTAAACATGGATACTTTTTAGGGTGCCTTTGTGAAACTAGGGTGCGATAGATTGGACTTAATTTCATTTTTAGTGACCTTTTAGGTGACCTATAATGTTCTTCACACAATTTGCTAAAATTGAATAATATTAGGGTGACCTATGTGAAATAAGAATATAATAATATTCTTGGTCCTGTGTTTTTTCAGATAATCTTTTGCCTTTCAAATTTATGTTGTGCTTTAATCACGTTATATGGAATGTTTGTTTGGTATGTTACACTGCTCTTTCGCCTACCATATCTAAAACTATCTTGTCACAACATATAGATTGCATGATACGAGTTTCAAATTCTTCTGATTCAGAGTTAACATGGTACATTTCGGGGCCATGGGATGGACACGAGCATTATGGATTTCTCTTTTGATGTTTTCTCTTGATGGATAGTTGTTCTCAAATTCGATTATAAAACAATTCAAAGTTCATGTAATCGAGAATTCGTATACCGAGTTTTACGTTCATCTGAATTTAATTAAAATTGATCAACTTTGTAGTGTAATGTGTAGGGAAATAACATTTTGTTCTTTATGTGCCAATTTAGTTTTTCTTAAAGGATGTGTTTTCATGACCAATTTTTTTTAATTGTTATTCTCCACGGGATAGTGTATTTGGGTCGAGTTTCATGTTCTTTTCTCATCTCGATAAAATTGGTTACTCGATGGTTCTCTTGATAGAAAAAGGGAATTTAAAGAACTTGTCTTCCTCGTTTATACCAATTAAATTGATCCAAATCTCATAAAGTGTGCCATAAACACAATGGAATATCTTATGGTTGAGATTCATTTTGTTCCGTGTCCATATTGAAGATTTCATTTTTGGGGTGCCATGTCCTTGGATATATAATAAATTGCATGATTCTAGTTTAAAATTAAAATAATTTGGAGGTAAAATGGTCCATTTTTGGTACCCATAGGTCGGAACTCTGGAATTGGATATTTACATTGCTGAAACTTTCTTGTATGGTCTTCTCATTGTCAAACTAGTCTAGTCAAGTGCCAATTTCTTTCACACCAAATTTTGAAAGTTAGTTGATATTTGGGTTGAGTTTCATGTTCCTTCCTCTACTTGATAGAATTTTCTATTTGAGGTTGTTCTTGATGAAGCAAGGGAATTTTAAGAATTATTGTCTTCATTCTTTACAGGCAATCCATTGATCCCAACTTGAATGTGAGTTATCGCTCGATATATATGATGTTGTGGTTGAGTGTTTTTTGTTCCCGATACATGAAGAAATGGTCAATTTTGTTATTTTATTATTAAAACGCGAGTATATGTTTGCTAAAGGATATAATCGCACTTTTCTTTGGAAAGTGTTTTATTTACGTGGAATAAATGTCGTTGAAACCTTGTGCTAAATGGGGATACTTTTTAGGGTGCCTTTGTGAAACTAGGGTGTGATAGATTGGACTTAATTTCATTTTTCATTTTTTGGGTGCCATGTCCTTGGAGATATAATAAATTGCATGATTCTAGTTTAAAATTAAAATAATTTGGAGGTAAAATGGTCCATTTTTGGTACCCATAGGTCGGAACTCTGGAATTGGATATTTGCATTGCTGAAACTTTCTTGTACGGTCTTCTCATTGTCAAACTAGTCTAGTCAAGTGCCAATTTCTTTCACACCAAATTTTGAAAGTTAGTTGATATTTGGGTTGAGTTTCATGTTCCTTCCCCTACTTGATAGAATTTTTCTATTTGACGTTGTTCTTGATGAAACAAGGGAATTTTAAGAATTATTGTCTTCATTCTTTATAGGCAATCCATTGATCCCAACTTGAATGTGAGTTATCGCTCGATATATATAATGTTGTGGTTGAGTGTTTTTTGTTCCCGATCCATGAAGAAATGGTCGATTTTGTTATTTTATTATTAAAACGCGAGTATATGTTTGGCAAAGGATATAATCGCACTCTTCTTTGGAAAGTGTTTTATTTACGTGGAATAAATGTCGTTGAAACCTTGTGCTAAACATGGATACTTTTTAGGGTGCCTTTGTGAAACTAGGGTGCGATAGATTGGACTTAATTTCATTTTTAGTGACCTTTTAGGTGACCTATAATGTTCTTCACACAATTTGCTAAAATTGAATAATATTAGGGTGACCTATGTGAAATAAGAATATAATAATATTCTTGGTCCTGTGTTTTTTCAGATAATCTTTTGCCTTTCAAATTTATGTTGTGCTTTAATCACGTTATATGGAATGTTTGTTTGGTATGTTACACTGCTCTTTCGCCTACCATATCTAAAACTATCTTGTCACAACATATAGATTGCATGATACGAGTTTCAAATTCTTCTGATTCAGAGTTAACATGGTACATTTCGGGGCCATGGGATGGACACGAGCATTATGGATTTCTCTTTTGATGTTTTCTCTTGATGGATAGTTGTTCTCAAATTCGATTATAAAACAATTCAAAGTTCATGTAATCGAGAATTCGTATACCGAGTTTTACGTTCATCTGAATTTAATTAAAATTGATCAACTTTGTAGTGTAATGTGTAGGGAAATAACATTTTGTTCTTTATGTGCCAATTTAGTTTTTCTTAAAGGATGTGTTTTCATGACCAATTTTTTTTAATTGTTATTCTCCACGGGATAGTGCATTTGGGTCGAGTTTCATGTTCTTTTCTCATCTCGATAAAATTGGTTACTCGATGGTTCTCTTGATAGAAAAAGGGAATTTAAAGAACTTGTCTTCCTCGTTTATACCAATTAAATTGATCCAAATCTCATAAAGTGTGCCATAAACACAATGGAATATCTTATGGTTGAGATTCATTTTGTTCCGTGTCCATATTGAAGATTTCATTTTTGGGGTGCCATGTCCTTGGATATATAATAAATTGCATGATTCTAGTTTAAAATTAAAATAATTTGGAGGTAAAATGGTCCATTTTTGGTACCCATAGGTCGGAACTCTGGAATTGGATATTTACATTGCTGAAACTTTCTTGTATGGTCTTCTCATTGTCAAACTAGTCTAGTCAAGTGCCAATTTCTTTCACACCAAATTTTGAAAGTTAGTTGATATTTGGGTTGAGTTTCATGTTCCTTCCTCTACTTGATAGAATTTTCTATTTGAGGTTGTTCTTGATGAAGCAAGGGAATTTTAAGAATTATTGTCTTCATTCTTTACAGGCAATCCATTGATCCCAACTTGAATGTGAGTTATCGCTCGATATATATGATGTTGTGGTTGAGTGTTTTTTGTTCCCGATACATGAAGAAATGGTCAATTTTGTTATTTTATTATTAAAACGCGAGTATATGTTTGCTAAAGGATATAATCGCACTTTTCTTTGGAAAGTGTTTTATTTACGTGGAATAAATGTCGTTGAAACCTTGTGCTAAATGAGGATACTTTTTAGGGTGCCTTTGTGAAACTAGGGTGTGATAGATTGGACTTAATTTCATTTTTCATTTTTTGGGTGCCATGTCCTTGGAGATATAATAAATTGCATGATTCTAGTTTAAAATTAAAATAATTTGGAGGTAAAATGGTCCATTTTTGGTACCCATAGGTCGGAACTCTGGAATTGGATATTTGCATTGCTGAAACTTTCTTGTACGGTCTTCTCATTGTCAAACTAGTCTAGTCAAGTGCCAATTTCTTTCACACCAAATTTTGAAAGTTAGTTGATATTTGGGTTGAGTTTCATGTTCCTTCCCCTACTTGATAGAATTTTTCTATTTGACGTTGTTCTTGATGAAACAAGGGAATTTTAAGAATTATTGTCTTCATTCTTTATAGGCAATCCATTGATCCCAACTTGAATGTGAGTTATCGCTCGATATATATAATGTTGTGGTTGAGTGTTTTTTGTTCCCGATCCATGAAGAAATGGTCGATTTTGTTATTTTATTATTAAAACGCGAGTATATGTTTGGCAAAGGATATAATCGCACTCTTCTTTGGAAAGTGTTTTATTTACGTGGAATAAATGTCGTTGAAACCTTGTGCTAAACATGGATACTTTTTAGGGTGCCTTTGTGAAACTAGGGTGCGATAGATTGGACTTAATTTCATTTTTAGTGACCTATAATGTTCTTCACACAATTTGCTAAAATTGAATAATATTAGGGTGACCTATGTGAAATAAGAATATAATAATATTCTTGGTCCTGTGTTTTTTCAGATAATCTTTTGCCTTTCAAATTTATGTTGTGCTTTAATCACGTTATATGGAATGTTTGTTTGGTATGTTACACTGCTCTTTCGCCTACCATATCTAAAACTATCTTGTCACAACATATAGATTGCATGATACGAGTTTCAAATTCTTCTGATTCAGAGTTAACATGGTACATTTCGGGGCCATGGGATGGACACGAGCATTATGGATTTCTCTTTTGATGTTTTCTCTTGATGGATAGTTGTTCTCAAATTCGATTATAAAACAATTCAAAGTTCATGTAATCGAGAATTCGTATACCGAGTTTTACGTTCATCTGAATTTAATTAAAATTGATCAACTTTGTAGTGTAATGT
Source organism: Penstemon newberryi var. newberryi (assembly GCA_030819805.1). Taxonomy (NCBI): domain Eukaryota; kingdom Viridiplantae; phylum Streptophyta; class Magnoliopsida; order Lamiales; family Plantaginaceae; genus Penstemon; species Penstemon newberryi. The sequence continues at coordinate 19,505,590 of JAUALY010000005.1, read as the reverse complement.
GTAGTCAAATAACATTTTGTTCTTTATGTGCCAATTTAGTTTTTCTTAAAGGATGTGTTTTCATGACCAATTTTTTTTAATTGTTATTCTCCACGGGATAGTGTATTTGGGTCGAGTTTCATGTTCTTTTCTCATCTCGATAAAATTGGTTACTCGATGGTTCTCTTGATAGAAAAAGGGAATTTAAAAAACTTGTCTTCCTCGTTTATACCAATTAAATTGATCCAAATCTCATAAAGTGTGCCATAAACACAATGGAATATCTTATGGTTGAGATTCATTTTGTTCCGTGTCCATATTGAAGATTTCATTTTTGGGGTGCCATGTCCTTGGAGATATAATAAATTGCATGATTCTAGTTTAAAATTAAAATAATTTGGAGGTAAAATTGTCCATTTTTGGTACCCATAGGTCGGAACTCTGGAATTGGATATTTGCATTGCTGAAACTTTCTTGTACGGTCTTCTCATTGTAGAACTAGTCTAGTCAAGTGCCAATTTCTTTCACACCAAATTTTGAAAGTTAGTTGATATTTGGGTTGAGTTTCATGTTCCTTCCTCTACTTGATAGAATTTTCTATTTGACGTTGTTCTTGATGAAACAAGGGAATTTTAAGAATTATTGTCTTCATTCTTTACAGGCAATCCATTGATCCCAACTTGAATGTGAGTTATCGCTCGATACATATAATGTTGTGGTTGAGTGTTTTTTGTTCCCGATCCATGAAGAAATGGTCGATTTTGTTATTTTATTATTAAAACGCGAGTATATGTTTGGCAAAGGATATAATCGCACTCTTCTTTGGAAAGTGTTTTATTTACGTGGAATAAATGTCGTTGAAACCTTGTGCTAAACATGGATACTTTTTAGGGTGCCTTTGTGAAACTAGGGTGCGATAGATTGGACTTAATTTCATTTTTAGTGACCTTTTAGGTGACCTATAATGTTCTTCACACAATTTGCTAAAATTGAATAATATTAGGGTGACCTATGTGAAATAAGAATATAATAATATTCTTGGTCCTGTATTTTTTCAGATAATCTTTTGCCTTTCAAATTTATGTTGTGCTTTAATCACGTTATATGGAATGTTGGTTTGGTATGTTACACTGCTCTTTCGCCTACCATATCTAAAACTATCTTGTCACAACATATAGATTGCATGATACGAGTTTAAAATTCTTCTGATTCAGAGTTAACATGGTACATTTCGGGGCCATGGGATGGACACGAGCATTATGGATTTCTCTTTTGATGTTTTCTCTTGATGGATAGTTGTTCTCAAATTAGATTATAAAACAATTCAAAGTTCATGTAATCGAGAATTCGTATACCGAGTTTTACGTTCATCTGAATTTAATTAAAATTGATCAACTTTGTAGTGTAATGTGTAGGGAAATAACATTTTGTTCTTTATGTGCCAATTTAGTTTTTCTTAAAGGATGTGTTTTCATGACCAATTTTTTTTAATTGTTATTCTCCACGGGATAGTGTATTTGGGTCGAGTTTCATGTTCTTTTCTCATCTCGATAAAATTGGTTACTCGATGGTTCTCTTGATAGAAAAAGGGAATTTAAAGAACTTGTCTTCCTCGTTTATACCAATTAAATTGATCCAAATCTCATAAAGTGTGCCATAAACACAATGGAATATCTTATGGTTGAGATTCATTTTGTTCCGTGTCCATATTGAAGATTTCATTTTTGGGGTGCCATGTCCTTGGAGATATAATAAATTGCATGATTCTAGTTTAAAATTAAAATAATTTGGAGGTAAAATGGTCCATTTTTGGTACCCATAGGTCGGAACTCTGGAATTGGATATTTGCATTGCTGAAACTTTCTTGTACGGAATTCTCATTGTAGAACTAGTCTAGTCAAGTGCCAATTTCTTTCACACCAAATTTTGAAAGTTAGTTGATATTTGGGTTGAGTTTCATGTTCCTTCCTCTACTTGATAGAATTTTCTATTTGACGTTGTTCTTGATGAAACAAGGGAATTTTAAGAATTATTGTCTTCATTCTTTACAGGCAATCCAATGATCCCAACTTGAATGTGAGTTATCGCTCGATATATATAATGTTGTGGTTGAGTGTTTTTTGTTCCCGATCCATGAAGAAATGGTCGATTTTGTTATTTTATTATTAAAACGCGAGTATATGTTTGGCAAAGGATATAATCACACTCTTCTTTGGAAAGTGTTTTATTTACGTGGAATAAATGTCGTTGAAACCTTGTGCTAAACGGGGATACTTTTTAGGGTGCCTTTGTGAAACTAGGGTGCGATAGATTGGACTTAATTTCATTTTTTGTGACCTTTTAGGTGACCTATAATGTTCTTCACACAATTTGCTAAAATTGAATAATATTAGGGTGCCCTATGTGAAATAAGAATATAATAATATTCTTGGTCCTGTGTTTTTTCAGATAATCTTTTGCCTTTCAAATTTATGTTGTGCTTTAATCACGTTATATGGAATGTTTGTTATGTATGTTACGCTGCTCTTTCGCCTATCATATCTAAAACTATCTTGTCACAACATATAGATTGCATGATCCGAGTTTCAGATTCTTCTGATTCAGAGTTAACATGGTACATTTCGGGGCCATGGGATGGACACGAGCATTATGGATTTCTCTTTTGATGTTTTCTCTTGATGGATAATTGATTGTCAAATTCGATTATAAAACAATTCAAAGTTCATGTAATCGAGAATTCGTATACCGAGTTTTACGTTCATCTGAATTTAATTAAAATTGATCAACTTTGTAGTGTAATGTGCAGGGAAATAACATTTTGTTCTTTATGAGATTTTAGGAAAATCGTCGGTTTAACAACCAAAAATCCATTCTCCATCATGTGAATAATAAACATTTCAAAATTTGAGATTCAAAACAACATCTAAAAATTATTTCCCAAAAACAACCGTGTTTTGTTCATGACACCCCAAAAATGACAAATTTAACATGGACTCGGAAAAACATGAATCTCAACCATAACTTTCTCCATCGTGTGGATGGAACACATTAAGAGATTTGGATCAATGGACTAGCTATAAATGTTGAAGAAAAGAGTTCTTAAAATATCCTTTTTTATTTTTTTAAATAAGGGAACCATCAAATTAGACATTTTATCGAGGAGAGGATAGAACATTAAACTCAGCCAAAATACCCTAAATTATGTGAATAATACAAATATAAATTTTGGTCGTTATAACACATCTCCATGAAAAAACCCTATTTGCACAACTAACCATAATGTGATTCTCGTACACATAATCACTCAAAAGTGGATTGATTTAAAGCGAATTCTGAAGAACCATAAACTCGATTTACAAGTTCTTCAATACGCGAACACTGAATATTTTACTGACTGAATTACACAGTAAACTGACCATCTAGAGAAAACATCACCAAAAGATATCCAAAATACTTGTGTTCATCCAAGGGACCCCGGAATGAACCGTGTTATATATTAATCTGAAGAACTTAAAATTCGAATCATGCAATCTATATAGAACTTGTGAATAAGAAACTTTTAAACAAGGTAGGCTAAAGAGAAGTCTTGAGAAATATATGTAGAGCATACCGAACAATAATTTTATATAAGGTACGGTTAAAATTAGAAACGCAGAAGACTACCTGGAAAAAGTCAATCCCAAGAATTTACCATGTTCTTGTTTGATCTCGGGCAACCTAAAAAGATTCAATTTTAGGGAAATGTGTGAGGAGCAATAAACTTTGCATAAATATAAAGATAAGCCTATGTAGGCACCAGAAATTAGATAGATCACTGAAAAAAGAAATTAGGCTAATATATTATATCCTAGTTTTCACATGGGTAACCAAAAACTAACCATTTTTGCATACAATATCATACCTATTCCAACGTGGCTCTGATACCACTCGGGTACCAGGTCATATACATAAAGTGGGGGAGAGTAGCAGCAGCAGCGGAGTACAGTACAAAACTAACTATCAAGCTATATTACAAATTTGAAGTGTATATTACAAAATATAAAAGATGATAATCTTTTGTAGAAGGGTTGCTTGGATATAGTGAGTAGCTGATAATTCTTGAGCGTATATCCTTCTTCAGAATGGAGGGCCAAAATATATAGACAACTGGCGGACTTCAAACTCGGATTCCAGAGCTATCGGACGCCAAAACTTTCTTCAATTTAGAAAATGAACAGGACCAGCAATTATGGCCAACAGTATAATGAACAGTACCAACAATTATGGTGAACAGTACCATGAACAGTGACTGAACAGTAACATGAACAGTGATGAACAGTAACCGTGAATAGTAACTGTGAATAGTAACCATGAATAGTAGGCGTGAATAGTAACCTCAAATTATGCGTACGGGTCTTGGGAATCCATCATGGTGTCGTCGGTCTTCTGAGTCTCGTTGTCAGAACAGTGGCTAGACGAGCTAGATGGTTCTCCCAAAATTTCTCTAAGTTGTTTCCTCAGGTCTTCTTTAGATGCTGATGATGAGGCTATCAATTCTTTAAGAAATTCAGTAATATCCGTTTTAGGAGCTGGAGTCTTCGGCTGTGGTGGCTCAAAAGAAACAATACCTTTCTGTGCAAAAATTGAATCTTTAAAAAATTCAAATTTGTCCCACCATTTAATTAAAACTCTTCTTCCTAATGCGGGAACATGAGTAACGGTTTCATCAAATTTTTTAATTGGAAGGTTGGAAATAACCACATCCCATTTGACAATCCATGGGACTTGATAAAAAGCTACAAAATTAAGCTCAGGTGTTTTTAATGAGGGGTTAGATTTCTTAAAATCTTCAAAAACACATCTAATTTTATCGGGGAAAATAATAGGATGAGATCCCCAGTTGTAGAACCATTTAATAAACCACTGAGGGAGATTAGTGGTATTAAAATCTCTAAATTGTAGGAACCAACTATGTTTTCTTTGCCTATTGTCATAACAAAAGGCTCCTTCCCATGCTTTAATGTAGTCAAAATAATTGAACCAATATTTTTCTAAATTTTTTCTATTACCACTTGGAATTTCGTGGTTTCTATACAGATCTCCATTCCAAGTTTCTGGAGTTAAAACTTTTTTAATAAAGGCTTTGGAATAAGCCCATTCCGCACCAGATCTTGAAATTGAGTCAAATTCTACTGATTTAGTAGTTTGTAAAATGGCATAATAGAAAGTACATTCCTTTGGCCAAAGATATGGGTCAGCAGAGTCTTTTAAATAGAAAGAAGCTGCTTCATTAGCATTTAGATGAGCATATTTAAGCTCGAGAGGAGTTATCCATATAGTGGAATAAGGGATATACGGATAAACAAATTCAGTAGACAAATTAGTCTGTATTGCTATTGCATAAGCATCATCTCTTAATTTAGATTCTTTTGGAGTGGCCTTTAAGGCTTCATTTTTTAATTGATCAATTGATTTACCAACCATTGTCTTATAAGACAAATCCTTTTTTGGGGGTGTCTCTTTAGACTTCCCTTTTCCTTTATCTTTATTCTTTTTCTCCATTTCCCTGCAAAAATTCACGGGTTAGAAAATCAGGTAAAGAATTATTTGATCCTTTAATAAATTCAATATCAAAATCAAAGACAGACAAAATTCCCTGCCATCTAGCAAAAATTTGTTTTGATGCTATATTTTTAACATCCTTTTCTAGAATATCTTTAGCAGATTTGCAATCAACCCTAATTAGGAATTTTTTATTCAACAAATCACTTTCAAATTTTTGAACACATAATACAATTGATAAAATTTCTTTTTTAACTGTGGAATAATTTTTCCTTGGTCCTTGCCAGATTCCTGAGGTGAATCTAACAAGAGTAATTTTATTATCTATCCTTTGTTTAAGGATTCCTCCATAACCTAATTCAGATGCGTCTGTTTCAACAATTTTAAAAGCATCTGGGTTTGCAATTGCAAGACAAGGAATTTCCTTTATTTTATTTTTTATTTTGATAACGACCTCTGTATGGATATTTGTCCATTCAGGGGGATTTTTTCGTAACCTTTCAAATAAAGGTTTTGCATCTATTGCCAAATTTTTATAGAAGTCTGATATGTAATTAAGACTTCCAAGAAACCTTTGTAGTTGAGTTTTTTCTTTTATTTCATTCGGAAATTTTTCCGCAAAAACTATGGATCTATCTATTGGAAAGATAGTTCCTTCTTTAATAGTATGTCCAAGAAACCGAATTTCAGTTTGAAATAATTTTATTTTCTTTGCAGATACAACTAATCCTGCTCTTTTAACAGCATTAATAAATGCATGTAGATGTTTAAAATGTTGATCAATATTGTCTGAAAAAATTAAGACATCATCAATATATACTATACAAAATTTAGTATATGGACTAAAAATTTCATTCATAATATTTTGAAATTCAGAAGGGGCATTTTTTAACCCAAAAGGCATTACGTTCCATTCGTAGTGTCCAAATGGTACCGTAAATGCAGTTTTATATCTGTCTTCTTCGGCAATTTGAATCTGCCAAAATCCAGACTTCATATCAAATTTTGACATTACTTTGGCTGTGTAAAGCCGATTTAGTAAATCTCTTTTATTAGGGATGGGATATCTAATCCATCTTAGTGCTTTATTTAATGGCTTATAATTAATAACAAGCCTAGGAACACCTCGTTCTAATTCTGCAGCATTTTCAACATAAAATGCTGGACAACTCCAGGGACTGTAGGATTTTCTAATTAATCCTTTGAGTAATAACTCGTCAATTTCTTTTTTGCAGATTTCAAGGTGGCGTGGACCCATAGCTATAGGTCTTGCCTTAGTTTGAATTTGATTTTCCTTAAAATCTGGTTCATATGGAAGATTTACTATATGTTTCTTCCTTTCCCAGAAGGCATTAGGAATTTCTGCACATATTGTTTTAATTATAAATTCTTGTAACTCATTTATTTTCTTTTGAATATGAGGCTGCTGTATCTTTTCAGCTATTTTTTTGTAATTAATTTCCTGAGATAAGGAATTAAGAAACTTTTCTTTTCTTTCTATTTTCTTTTGAATTAGATCAATCTCGTGATAACGAGGTTGTGTAATAAAATTAAATGTTATTTCTTGTGAATCAACAGTGCTAGTAATTCCTCTTTCATCAATGCTTTTTATAGGATAAAGCATGTGTAGAAAGGGATTTCCTAGAATTACATCATGAGATAAATCTTTAACCATTATAAATGGCATTTCAAGGCAAATTCCATTGTTACAGACAGCAGTATTTTGTAACTTATATTTTACTATAAGCTTTCGGCCATCTGCAGCATTAAGAATTTCAGTAGTTTTGGAAAAATATCTAGATGGAATTAACCCTTCATTGATACAATTTAAATCAGCTCCAGAATCTACCATAGCAATTGCAGAGAGAGTATATTCTCTATGAACAATGATTTTTATTTTAATGTGCCATTTATGAGTAATAACCCTATCAATCATATTCACAAATGTTAATGATGCATTTACATTTTCTTCTTTTAAAGAATCTTTTTCATAATCGTCATTGTCCTGATTAGGACTGAGATCTGTTTCAAGATTTCTTAATTCAATTAAAGAAACTCTAGACTTTAAGTCACTTAATTCTTTTTTAAGAATTTTTACTTCGTGAATTAATTCACTAGTACATGAATCCTCTGAATCCTTTTCTTTAGAGGTCTTAGCCCTATTTAAAATTTCTTTTAGACTATAAGTCTCTGGTTCTTTGAATTTTATTCCTTTTTCAGATTTTTTCTGACTGTATTGTTCCAAATATTTTTGGAGCATTTCTCTTTTAGCAACTGGATCAGTAATTTGATCAATTATATCGAGAATAAAATTATCCTCTTTAGTTAAGGTGCATAATCCATTTGCCTGACTTAAGGCTTTATAATAATCACAGTTTCCTTCGCAACCAGAATTGTCTGATTGTTCGGATTCTGTTTCGGATCCTTCAGAATTCTCAGATTCTTCAGTTTCTTCGTTGTCAATTATAGCAGTAATTTTAAAATCTCTTTTTTCTCCTTCTTCATTAAGAAAGAGTTTTTGTAAAGTTCTTTTAAGACCTTCGTCAATATCTAAACTATTGATTTTCTTTTTCATTTTACACTTATTAGCGTAATGACCAGGTTTTTGACATTTCCAACATAATGGAATGGGTTTCTGCCTAGGGGTCGAAGAACTTTCTCCTTTATTCTTCTTTCCTTTATAAAAACCTTTCTTTCTCCTTTTAGGAAAATAATTTAAATTCTTAGAATTTTTTGAGACTTTATTAGTCTTATGTTTCCTTTTATCACTAGAAGGTCCTATAGGAGGTAAACCAATTTGTTCACAGAAGTCTCCTATAATTCTTTTTCCTAAAACCTTTTCTTTTTGAATTTGTCTATGTAATTTAATTTCATTGCATAAATTTATTCCTTCAGAGATAATTTCAGAAGATAGATCTCCATAAGTATATTGGGCATACGGAATAATGCCATTATGTTTCTGTTTTATTCTATTCCTTATTTTTTCTGAGAAAAAATGAGGGAGTCCTGATAAGAACTTTTCTTTCCAAAAATCGTGTTGACTATCTTCTCTAGTAAAAACTTTAGAGAAGAACACATCTTTATACCATTTAAACTGAGATAAGTTTTGACATCTTAAATTCATTAATTGTTCTTGTGTTTTATCCAACTGTAATGAAGTTGTTCCAATAAAATGTTTTGCTATAGTATATAATAGCGTATTAACACAATCTGTAACTTGCACAGGTTGGTTATCAACAACTTCAACTTTAACAGCTCTTAAAATATGCAATTTTGCCTCTTCTGGTAGGTAGAAATCCCACCAACCTTTTAATTGTCCAGTAAAGCCTTGAGTTATGGCTTTAGCAATATTTTGATCAGAATTTCCATTTGCTTTGCAGGCAGTTGCATACATAGTCATGTAATGCAATACTGTTTGCATCTGGTATTCTGACATTCCATCTATATTCCATTCATTAATGGATCTGCCATCAAATTGAACAGTCATGTATTCATCATGCTGCTCAAGTTGTAAATCAACTGGTGTTGGCTTATGATAATAAGGCTTTGCTGGTACATTGTATACCATTTTCTTCTTATAAGAAGATGATAATTTATTAACTTGAAAATGTTGTTGTTGGTTTTGTTCTGTTAAGAACATATCTTCAAGTTGATCAATTTTCTCTTCCATTTCGGAAGTTTGATCTTGACTTTCAATATTAGATTCACTATCTGAATTTTGTTCTAAAGGTGACAATTCCTTTTCATTAAGCCCAAGATTTTTTAATCTCTTTATTATTTCGTCAACCATCTCAGAGGAAGGATCTGGTGGTTTTATTTTAAAATCAATCTTTTCAGAAGACATTGGTTTAAATAAAACCCTTTTATCAATTACAGAAGTTTCTTCTTTAGAAACCTTTTGTTGATCTGAATTTAGATCAATATTTTTCTCAATTCTATTTAATTGATCTCCAATAGTTTTGAGAGTTAAATTTGTAAAATTATTTTGTTGCACAACAGCATCAATATTATCACCCTTTTTTCTATAGGGTGTGGCTAGAATATCTTCTCCATCGATTTTAACGGTTAAATTAACTTCTGGAGGGTGGATGCTTTTGAAAACTTTTCCATTTTTAGTGACAAAATCCCTGTTATAGGAAGATTCAATTGTTGACACAAAAATTTTGTTCTCAAAATCAGGAAATTGTTTTTTATTTAAATAAAAGTATTTTTTCAAGAAATCAAAGAAATCAATGACATCTTTATTTATCTGTAGAAATTTCTTATAAGATGTAAATAATTTCTTTTGACTTTTAATATCTTCTTGGAAAAACCACTTTCTTCGAATTTCATTTTCAGGAGAATAAAATAATTCTTTAGCAATTCCGTCAAAAGGAAAACAAACTTCTTCAGGAATTGTAATAGTTAAAACACTTGTGTCACTATTATAACCCATGTCAGAAGCGGTCGGAGATTTTCTTCCTGTGTTAGTATCAACTTCAATTTCTGTTGGGGTAACAGTTGATGGTATACTAACATTATATTGAGGTTGATTAACCCCATCAGAAGTAAATTTTGTTCCTAATATGGTTTCTTTTTCAAATTTAGATAGCGGGGCAGAAGAAGTAGATCTTCTTTCTAAATTAAGTCTACTTGGACCTGCTGAATTAGGTCTAGTAAATCGACTACTTTGCCCTAAATTAAGTCTAGCAATTCTTTGGTTAGAGAATTTAATTTCAACATCTCCATCAGGATATTCAACTATTTCTTCTAATTCTCTATTTTCCTGTTTAACAGGTTCACTTGCCTTTTCTAAAATCCATTGTTCAGGTAAATTAACCTGATCCCAAGTAATTGTTTTGGGTACTTTTAAATTGCTTTTAGATAAATTTGTAATAAACAAAGTAGTAGATCCCTTATGTTCGAAGGCAAAATCTCTGATTCTTGGCACTACTGTGTTCATAACTTTATATTGAATCCTGTAAATAAGGATTATATTTTCTGATCCTTGCATCATATTAAACCCCTCAGATTTAATATCAAGACACAAGGCGTGCATAAGGGTCGGATCTGTAAGAGACAGAGTAAAATTTGGAAAACAAGAGAAGTAAATAGGTCCATCACAAAGACTGGACTCAATTATTCCTAATAAGGAGTCATGAAATTTATTATGTCTTTTATCTCGAACACAAATTATTGCGGATGTATTTAATCCGAGTCTTGTAGCAGGCTTTAGACCTACTTGGATTAGGCCAACATGAAGAAATTTATATTGTTGTCTATGTTTTTCAATTAAATTTTTAGATAGTAATTGAAAAGAATTATATCCTTCAGTTAAAGGAATAGCTTCTTCTACAGTTTTAACAACATAATCAGAAGAAAATTCAAAAGTTCCTTTCTGTTTATAAACAGAAGATTGTACTGGTAATTTCCAGTTTTGCAAAGATTTTTCAAAATTTTCATTTAAAATAATTTCTTTGTTACTACCACTTGTCTCACCTTGTCTTTTAGACAAAGATCTAGCCAACCTCTGCATAATTCTACAGATCACTGTCAACGATTTATGCCAATCCCAAAACAGCCTATACACCGGCCAAAGACAGGGACTATTCAGGCTACGCGACTTAAGGGAAAATCCCCGGGTTTCACTGTAAAACTATACTTTGGAAAACTAAAGCTTCAATCTAAAACACTAAATAAGACAAAAGTAGCACCCAAGAAATTAAGCTGCTAATAAAATACTAAAGCGAATAAGCAGTTGATGATAATAATCTCTTTGGTTAATATACCAAATATCGTCTGGAAACCTTTCACAATTTTTCTTATATCTTATATATTCTTTTTTAATATAAGCATATAACACGGAAAAGTTGACGTATTTAGAATTTAATTTTAATGGAGGCATAAAAAGACTAAGCTGCAAGTAAAACACTAATACGTTTAATTAAACTTTGATTATGGTTACGCATACACACGAAATGATTGTAACCAGGATGATCTGGGAACTGTTCACATAAACTTTTATAAAATTTATAATCACTTAAGCACAAATTATAAAACTCAGAACTAACTAAGACAAACTTAAAATTAATCATTCAAATAAGCATTAATAACATAACAACAATAACACAAAATAACAATAATACAAACATACATTAATAACATAACAATAATAAGACACGATAACAAAATTGCAAACATTAATAAAACATTAATACAATATTAATATTAATACAATATCATACCTATTCCAACGTGGCTCTGATACCACTCGGGTACCAGGTCATATACATAAAGTGGGGGAGAGTAGCAGCAGCAGCGGAGTACAGTACAAAACTAACTATCAAGCTATATTACAAATTTGAAGTGTATATTACAAAATATAAAAGATGATAATCTTTTGTAGAAGGGTTGCTTGGATATAGTGAGTAGCTGATAATTCTTGAGCGTATCTCCTTCTTCAGAATGGAGGGCCAAAATATATAGACAACTGGCGGACTTCAAACTCGGATTCCAGAGCTATCGGACGCCAAAACTTTCTTCAATTTAGAAAATGAACAGGACCAGCAATTATGGCCAACAGTATAATGAACAGTACCAACAATTATGGTGAACAGTACCATGAACAGTGACTGAACAGTAACATGAACAGTGATGAACAGTAACCGTGAATAGTAACTGTGAATAGTAACCATGAATAGTAGGCGTGAATAGTAACCTCAAATTATGCGTACGGGTCTTGGGAATCCATCATGGTGTCGTCGGTCTTCTGAGTCTCGTTGTCAGAACAGTGGCTAGACGAGCTAGATGGTTCTCCCAAAATTTCTCTAAGTTGTTTCCTCAGGTCTTCTTTAGATGCTGATGATGAGGCTATCAATTCTTTAAGAAATTCAGTAATATCCGTTTTAGGAGCTGGAGTCTTCGGCTGTGGTGGCTCAAAAGAAACAATACCTTTCTGTGCAAAAATTGAATCTTTAAAAAATTCAAATTTGTCCCACCATTTAATTAAAACTCTTCTTCCTAATGCGGGAACATGAGTAACGGTTTCATCAAATTTTTTAATTGGAAGGTTGGAAATAACCACATCCCATTAATATTAATATTGTATTAATACAATATTAATATTAATACAATATCATACCTATTCCAACGTGGCTCTGATACCACTCGGGTACCAGGTCATATACATAAAGTGGGGGAGAGTAGCAGCAGCAGCGGAGTACAGTACAAAACTAACTATCAAGCTATATTACAAATTTGAAGTGTATATTACAAAATATAAAAGATGATAATCTTTTGTAGAAGGGTTGCTTGGATATAGTGAGTAGCTGATAATTCTTGAGCGTATATCCTTCTTCAGAATGGAGGGCCAAAATATATAGACAACTGGCGGACTTCAAACTCGGATTCCAGAGCTATCGGACGCCAAAACTTTCTTCAATTTAGAAAATGAACAGGACCAGCAATTATGGCCAACAGTATAATGAACAGTACCAACAATTATGGTGAACAGTACCATGAACAGTGACTGAACAGTAACATGAACAGTGATGAACAGTAACCGTGAATAGTAACTGTGAATAGTAACCATGAATAGTAGGCGTGAATAGTAACCTCAAATTATGCGTACGGGTCTTGGGAATCCATCATGGTGTCGTCGGTCTTCTGAGTCTCGTTGTCAGAACAGTGGCTAGACGAGCTAGATGGTTCTCCCAAAATTTCTCTAAGTTGTTTCCTCAGGTCTTCTTTAGATGCTGATGATGAGGCTATCAATTCTTTAAGAAATTCAGTAATATCCGTTTTAGGAGCTGGAGTCTTCGGCTGTGGTGGCTCAAAAGAAACAATACCTTTCTGTGCAAAAATTGAATCTTTAAAAAATTCAAATTTGTCCCACCATTTAATTAAAACTCTTCTTCCTAATGCGGGAACATGAGTAACGGTTTCATCAAATTTTTTAATTGGAAGGTTGGAAATAACCACATCCCATTTGACAATCCATGGGACTTGATAAAAAGCTACAAAATTAAGCTCAGGTGTTTTTAATGAGGGGTTAGATTTCTTAAAATCTTCAAAAACACATCTAATTTTATCGGGGAAAATAATAGGATGAGATCCCCAGTTGTAGAACCATTTAATAAACCACTGAGGGAGATTAGTGGTATTAAAATCTCTAAATTGTAGGAACCAACTATGTTTTCTTTGCCTATTGTCATAACAAAAGGCTCCTTCCCATGCTTTAATGTAGTCAAAATAATTGAACCAATATTTTTCTAAATTTTTTCTATTACCACTTGGAATTTCGTGGTTTCTATACAGATCTCCATTCCAAGTTTCTGGAGTTAAAACTTTTTTAATAAAGGCTTTGGAATAAGCCCATTCCGCACCAGATCTTGAAATTGAGTCAAATTCTACTGATTTAGTAGTTTGTAAAATGGCATAATAGAAAGTACATTCCTTTGGCCAAAGATATGGGTCAGCAGAGTCTTTTAAATAGAAAGAAGCTGCTTCATTAGCATTTAGATGAGCATATTTAAGCTCGAGAGGAGTTATCCATATAGTGGAATAAGGGATATACGGATAAACAAATTCAGTAGACAAATTAGTCTGTATTGCTATTGCATAAGCATCATCTCTTAATTTAGATTCTTTTGGAGTGGCCTTTAAGGCTTCATTTTTTAATTGATCAATTGATTTACCAACCATTGTCTTATAAGACAAATCCTTTTTTGGGGGTGTCTCTTTAGACTTCCCTTTTCCTTTATCTTTATTCTTTTTCTCCATTTCCCTGCAAAAATTCACGGGTTAGAAAATCAGGTAAAGAATTATTTGATCCTTTAATAAATTCAATATCAAAATCAAAGACAGACAAAATTCCCTGCCATCTAGCAAAAATTTGTTTTGATGCTATATTTTTAACATCCTTTTCTAGAATATCTTTAGCAGATTTGCAATCAACCCTAATTAGGAATTTTTTATTCAACAAATCACTTTCAAATTTTTGAACACATAATACAATTGATAAAATTTCTTTTTTAACTGTGGAATAATTTTTCCTTGGTCCTTGCCAGATTCCTGAGGTGAATCTAACAAGAGTAATTTTATTATCTATCCTTTGTTTAAGGATTCCTCCATAACCTAATTCAGATGCGTCTGTTTCAACAATTTTAAAAGCATCTGGGTTTGCAATTGCAAGACAAGGAATTTCCTTTATTTTATTTTTTATTTTGATAACGACCTCTGTATGGATATTTGTCCATTCAGGGGGATTTTTTCGTAACCTTTCAAATAAAGGTTTTGCATCTATTGCCAAATTTTTATAGAAGTCTGATATGTAATTAAGACTTCCAAGAAACCTTTGTAGTTGAGTTTTTTCTTTTATTTCATTCGGAAATTTTTCCGCAAAAACTATGGATCTATCTATTGGAAAGATAGTTCCTTCTTTAATAGTATGTCCAAGAAACCGAATTTCAGTTTGAAATAATTTTATTTTCTTTGCAGATACAACTAATCCTGCTCTTTTAACAGCATTAATAAATGCATGTAGATGTTTAAAATGTTGATCAATATTGTCTGAAAAAATTAAGACATCATCAATATATACTATACAAAATTTAGTATATGGACTAAAAATTTCATTCATAATATTTTGAAATTCAGAAGGGGCATTTTTTAACCCAAAAGGCATTACGTTCCATTCGTAGTGTCCAAATGGTACCGTAAATGCAGTTTTATATCTGTCTTCTTCGGCAATTTGAATCTGCCAAAATCCAGACTTCATATCAAATTTTGACATTACTTTGGCTGTGTAAAGCCGATTTAGTAAATCTCTTTTATTAGGGATGGGATATCTAATCCATCTTAGTGCTTTATTTAATGGCTTATAATTAATAACAAGCCTAGGAACACCTCGTTCTAATTCTGCAGCATTTTCAACATAAAATGCTGGACAACTCCAGGGACTGTAGGATTTTCTAATTAATCCTTTGAGTAATAACTCGTCAATTTCTTTTTTGCAGATTTCAAGGTGGCGTGGACCCATAGCTATAGGTCTTGCCTTAGTTTGAATTTGATTTTCCTTAAAATCTGGTTCATATGGAAGATTTACTATATGTTTCTTCCTTTCCCAGAAGGCATTAGGAATTTCTGCACATATTGTTTTAATTATAAATTCTTGTAACTCATTTATTTTCTTTTGAATATGAGGCTGCTGTATCTTTTCAGCTATTTTTTTGTAATTAATTTCCTGAGATAAGGAATTAAGAAACTTTTCTTTTCTTTCTATTTTCTTTTGAATTAGATCAATCTCGTGATAACGAGGTTGTGTAATAAAATTAAATGTTATTTCTTGTGAATCAACAGTGCTAGTAATTCCTCTTTCATCAATGCTTTTTATAGGATAAAGCATGTGTAGAAAGGGATTTCCTAGAATTACATCATGAGATAAATCTTTAACCATTATAAATGGCATTTCAAGGCAAATTCCATTGTTACAGACAGCAGTATTTTGTAACTTATATTTTACTATAAGCTTTCGGCCATCTGCAGCATTAAGAATTTCAGTAGTTTTGGAAAAATATCTAGATGGAATTAACCCTTCATTGATACAATTTAAATCAGCTCCAGAATCTACCATAGCAATTGCAGAGAGAGTATATTCTCTATGAACAATGATTTTTATTTTAATGTGCCATTTATGAGTAATAACCCTATCAATCATATTCACAAATGTTAATGATGCATTTACATTTTCTTCTTTTAAAGAATCTTTTTCATAATCGTCATTGTCCTGATTAGGACTGAGATCTGTTTCAAGATTTCTTAATTCAATTAAAGAAACTCTAGACTTTAAGTCACTTAATTCTTTTTTAAGAATTTTTACTTCGTGAATTAATTCACTAGTACATGAATCCTCTGAATCCTTTTCTTTAGAGGTCTTAGCCCTATTTAAAATTTCTTTTAGACTATAAGTCTCTGGTTCTTTGAATTTTATTCCTTTTTCAGATTTTTTCTGACTGTATTGTTCCAAATATTTTTGGAGCATTTCTCTTTTAGCAACTGGATCAGTAATTTGATCAATTATATCGAGAATAAAATTATCCTCTTTAGTTAAGGTGCATAATCCATTTGCCTGACATAAGGCTTTATAATAATCACAGTTTCCTTCGCAACCAGAATTGTCTGATTGTTCGGATTCTGTTTCGGATCCTTCAGAATTCTCAGATTCTTCAGTTTCTTCGTTGTCAATTATAGCAGTAATTTTAAAATCTCTTTTTTCTCCTTCTTCATTAAGAAAGAGTTTTTGTAAAGTTCTTTTAAGACCTTCGTCAATATCTAAACTATTGATTTTCTTTTTCATTTTACACTTATTAGCGTAATGACCAGGTTTTTGACATTTCCAACATAATGGAATGGGTTTCTGCCTAGGGGTCGAAGAACTTTCTCCTTTATTCTTCTTTCCTTTATAAAAACCTTTCTTTCTCCTTTTAGGAAAATAATTTAAATTCTTAGAATTTTTTGAGACTTTATTAGTCTTATGTTTCCTTTTATCACTAGAAGGTCCTATAGGAGGTAAACCAATTTGTTCACAGAAGTCTCCTATAATTCTTTTTCCTAAAACCTTTTCTTTTTGAATTTGTCTATGTAATTTAATTTCATTGCATAAATTTATTCCTTCAGAGATAATTTCAGAAGATAGATCTCCATAAGTATATTGGGCATACGGAATAATGCCATTATGTTTCTGTTTTATTCTATTCCTTATTTTTTCTGAGAAAAAATGAGGGAGTCCTGATAAGAACTTTTCTTTCCAAAAATCGTGTTGACTATCTTCTCTAGTAAAAACTTTAGAGAAGAACACATCTTTATACCATTTAAACTGAGATAAGTTTTGACATCTTAAATTCATTAATTGTTCTTGTGTTTTATCCAACTGTAATGAAGTTGTTCCAATAAAATGTTTTGCTATAGTATATAATAGCGTATTAACACAATCTGTAACTTGCACAGGTTGGTTATCAACAACTTCAACTTTAACAGCTCTTAAAATATGCAATTTTGCCTCTTCTGGTAGGTAGAAATCCCACCAACCTTTTAATTGTCCAGTAAAGCCTTGAGTTATGGCTTTAGCAATATTTTGATCAGAATTTCCATTTGCTTTGCAGGCAGTTGCATACATAGTCATGTAATGCAATACTGTTTGCATCTGGTATTCTGACATTCCATCTATATTCCATTCATTAATGGATCTGCCATCAAATTGAACAGTCATGTATTCATCATGCTGCTCAAGTTGTAAATCAACTGGTGTTGGCTTATGATAATAAGGCTTTGCTGGTACATTGTATACCATTTTCTTCTTATAAGAAGATGATAATTTATTAACTTGAAAATGTTGTTGTTGGTTTTGTTCTGTTAAGAACATATCTTCAAGTTGATCAATTTTCTCTTCCATTTCGGAAGTTTGATCTTGACTTTCAATATTAGATTCACTATCTGAATTTTGTTCTAAAGGTGACAATTCCTTTTCATTAAGCCCAAGATTTTTTAATCTCTTTATTATTTCGTCAACCATCTCAGAGGAAGGATCTGGTGGTTTTATTTTAAAATCAATCTTTTCAGAAGACATTGGTTTAAATAAAACCCTTTTATCAATTACAGAAGTTTCTTCTTTAGAAACCTTTTGTTGATCTGAATTTAGATCAATATTTTTCTCAATTCTATTTAATTGATCTCCAATAGTTTTGAGAGTTAAATTTGTAAAATTATTTTGTTGCACAACAGCATCAATATTATCACCCTTTTTTCTATAGGGTGTGGCTAGAATATCTTCTCCATCGATTTTAACGGTTAAATTAACTTCTGGAGGGTGGATGCTTTTGAAAACTTTTCCATTTTTAGTGACAAAATCCCTGTTATAGGAAGATTCAATTGTTGACACAAAAATTTTGTTCTCAAAATCAGGAAATTGTTTTTTATTTAAATAAAAGTATTTTTTCAAGAAATCAAAGAAATCAATGACATCTTTATTTATCTGTAGAAATTTCTTATAAGATGTAAATAATTTCTTTTGACTTTTAATATCTTCTTGGAAAAACCACTTTCTTCGAATTTCATTTTCAGGAGAATAAAATAATTCTTTAGCAATTCCGTCAAAAGGAAAACAAACTTCTTCAGGAATTGTAATAGTTAAAACACTTGTGTCACTATTATAACCCATGTCAGAAGCGGTCGGAGATTTTCTTCCTGTGTTAGTATCAACTTCAATTTCTGTTGGGGTAACAGTTGATGGTATACTAACATTATATTGAGGTTGATTAACCCCATCAGAAGTAAATTTTGTTCCTAATATGGTTTCTTTTTCAAATTTAGATAGCGGGGCAGAAGAAGTAGATCTTCTTTCTAAATTAAGTCTACTTGGACCTGCTGAATTAGGTCTAGTAAATCGACTACTTTGCCCTAAATTAAGTCTAGCAATTCTTTGGTTAGAGAATTTAATTTCAACATCTCCATCAGGATATTCAACTATTTCTTCTAATTCTCTATTTTCCTGTTTAACAGGTTCACTTGCCTTTTCTAAAATCCATTGTTCAGGTAAATTAACCTGATCCCAAGTAATTGTTTTGGGTACTTTTAAATTGCTTTTAGATAAATTTGTAATAAACAAAGTAGTAGATCCCTTATGTTCGAAGGCAAAATCTCTGATTCTTGGCACTACTGTGTTCATAACTTTATATTGAATCCTGTAAATAAGGATTATATTTTCTGATCCTTGCATCATATTAAACCCCTCAGATTTAATATCAAGACACAAGGCGTGCATAAGGGTCGGATCTGTAAGAGACAGAGTAAAATTTGGAAAACAAGAGAAGTAAATAGGTCCATCACAAAGACTGGACTCAATTATTCCTAATAAGGAGTCATGAAATTTATTATGTCTTTTATCTCGAACACAAATTATTGCGGATGTATTTAATCCGAGTCTTGTAGCAGGCTTTAGACCTACTTGGATTAGGCCAACATGAAGAAATTTATATTGTTGTCTATGTTTTTCAATTAAATTTTTAGATAGTAATTGAAAAGAATTATATCCTTCAGTTAAAGGAATAGCTTCTTCTACAGTTTTAACAACATAATCAGAAGAAAATTCAAAAGTTCCTTTCTGTTTATAAACAGAAGATTGTACTGGTAATTTCCAGTTTTGCAAAGATTTTTCAAAATTTTCATTTAAAATAATTTCTTTGTTACTACCACTTGTCTCACCTTGTCTTTTAGACAAAGATCTAGCCAACCTCTGCATAATTCTACAGATCACTGTCAACGATTTATGCCAATCCCAAAACAGCCTATACACCGGCCAAAGACAGGGACTATTCAGGCTACGCGACTTAAGGGAAAATCCCCGGGTTTCACTGTAAAACTATACTTTGGAAAACTAAAGCTTCAATCTAAAACACTAAATAAGACAAAAGTAGCACCCAAGAAATTAAGCTGCTAATAAAATACTAAAGCGAATAAGCAGTTGATGATAATAATCTCTTTGGTTAATATACCAAATATCGTCTGGAAACCTTTCACAATTTTTCTTATATCTTATATATTCTTTTTTAATATAAGCATATAACACGGAAAAGTTGACGTATTTAGAATTTAATTTTAATGGAGGCATAAAAAGACTAAGCTGCAAGTAAAACACTAATACGTTTAATTAAACTTTGATTATGGTTACGCATACACACGAAATGATTGTAACCAGGATGATCTGGGAACTGTTCACATAAACTTTTATAAAATTTATAATCACTTAAGCACAAATTATAAAACTCAGAACTAACTAAGACAAACTTAAAATTAATCATTCAAATAAGCATTAATAACATAACAACAATAACACAAAGTAACAATAATACAAACATACATTAATAACATAACAATAATAAGACACGATAACAAAATTGCAAACATTAATAAAACATTAATACAATATTAATATTAATACAATATCATACCTATTCTTGGTCCTGTATTTTTTCAGATAATCTTTTGCCTTTCAAATTTATGTTGTGCTTTAATCACGTTATATGGAATGTTGGTTTGGTATGTTACACTGCTCTTTCGCCTACCATATCTAAAACTATCTTGTCACAACATATAGATTGCATGATACGAGTTTAAAATTCTTCTGATTCAGAGTTAACATGGTACATTTCGGGGCCATGGGATGGACACGAGCATTATGGATTTCTCTTTTGATGTTTTCTCTTGATGGATAGTTGTTCTCAAATTCGATTATAAAACAATTCAAAGTTCATGTAATCGAGAATTCGTATACCGAGTTTTACGTTCATCTGAATTTAATTAAAATTGATCAACTTTGTAGTGTAATGTGTAGGGAAATAACATTTTGTTCTTTATGTGCCAATTTAGTTTTTCTTAAAGGATGTGTTTTCATGACCAATTTTTTTTAATTGTTATTCTCCACGGGATAGTGTATTTGGGTCGAGTTTCATGTTCTTTTCTCATCTCGATAAAATTGGTTACTCGATGGTTCTCTTGATAGAAAAAGGGAATTTAAAGAACTTGTCTTCCTCGTTTATACCAATTAAATTGATCCAAATCTCATAAAGTGTGCCATAAACACAATGGAATATCTTATGGTTGAGATTCATTTTGTTCCGTGTCCATATTGAAGATTTCATTTTTGGGGTGCCATGTCCTTGGAGATATAATAAATTGCATGATTCTAGTTTAAAATTAAAATAATTTGGAGGTAAAATGGTCCATTTTTGGTACCCATAGGTCGGAACTCTGGAATTGGATATTTGCATTGCTGAAACTTTCTTGTACGGAATTCTCATTGTAGAACTAGTCTAGTCAAGTGCCAATTTCTTTCACACCAAATTTTGAAAGTTAGTTGATATTTGGGTTGAGTTTCATGTTCCTTCCTCTACTTGATAGAATTTTCTATTTGACGTTGTTCTTGATGAAACAAGGGAATTTTAAGAATTATTGTCTTCATTCTTTACAGGCAATCCATTGATCCCAACTTGAATGTGAGTTATCGCTCGATATATATAATGTTGTGGTTGAGTGTTTTTTGTTCCCGATCCATGAAGAAATGGTCGATTTTGTTATTTTATTATTAAAACGCGAGTATATGTTTGGCAAAGGATATAATCACACTCTTCTTTGGAAAGTGTTTTATTTACGTGGAATAAATGTCGTTGAAACCTTGTGCTAAACGGGGATACTTTTTAGGGTGCCTTTGTGAAACTAGGGTGCGATAGATTGGACTTAATTTCATTTTTTGTGACCTTTTAGGTGACCTATAATGTTCTTCACACAATTTGCTAAAATTGAATAATATTAGGGTGCCCTATGTGAAATAAGAATATAATAATATTCTTGGTCCTGTGTTTTTTCAGATAATCTTTTGCCTTTCAAATTTATGTTGTGCTTTAATCACGTTATATGGAATGTTTGTTATGTATGTTACGCTGCTCTTTCGCCTACCATATCTAAAACTATCTTGTCACAACATATAGATTGCATGATCCGAGTTTCAGATTCTTCTGATTCAGAGTTAACATGGTACATTTCGGGGCCATGGGATGGACACGAGCATTATGGATTTCTCTTTTGATGTTTTCTCTTGATGGATAATTGATTGTCAAATTCGATTATAAAACAATTCAAAGTTCATGTAATCGAGAATTCGTATACCGAGTTTTACGTTCATCTGAATTTAATTAAAATTGATCAACTTTGTAGTGTAATGTGCAGGGAAATAACATTTTGTTCTTTATGTGCCAATTTAGTTTTTCTTGAAGGATGTGTTTTCATGACCAATTTTTTTTAATTGTTATTCTCCACGGGATAGTGTATTTGGGCCGAGTTTCATGTTCTTTTCTCATCTCGATAAAATTTGTTACTCGATGGTTCTCTTCATAGAAAAAGGGAATTTAAAGAACTTGTCTTCCTCGTTTATACCTATTAAATTGATCCAAATCTCATAAAGTGTGCCATAAACACAATGGAATATCTTATGGTTTAGATTCATTTTGTTCCGTGTCCATATTGAAGATTTCATTTTTTGGGTGCGTCCTTGGAGATATAATAAATTGCATGATTCTAGTTTAAAATTAAAATAATTTGGAGGTAAAATGGTCCATTTTTGGTACCCATAGGTCGGATCTCTGGAATTGGATATTTGCATTGCTGAAACTTTCTAGTACGGTCTTCTCATTGTCAAACTAGTCTAATCAAGTGCCAATTTCTTTCACACCAAATTTTGAAAGTTAGTTGATATTTGGGTTGAGTTTAATGTTCCTTTCTCTACTTGATAGAATTTTCTATTTGACGTTGTTCTTGATGAAACAAGGGAATTTTAAGAATTATTGTCTTCATTCTTTACAGGCAATCCATTGATCCCAACTTGAATGTGAGTTATCGCTCGATATATATAATGTTGTGGTTGAGTGTTTTTTGTTCCCGATCCATGAAGAAATGGTCGATTTTGTTATTTTATTATTAAAACGCGAGTATATGTTTGGCAAAGGATATAATCACACTCTTCTTTGGAAAGTGTTTTATTTACGTGGAATAAATGTCGTTGAAACCTTGTGCTAAACGGGGATACTTTTTAGGGTGCCTTTGTGAAACTAGGGTGCGATAGATTGGACTTAATTTCATTTTTTGTGACCTTTTAGGTGACCTATAATGTTCTTCACACAATTTGCTAAAATTGAATAATATTAGGGTGCCCTATGTGAAATAAGAATATAATAATATTCTTGGTCCTGTGTTTTTTCAGATAATCTTTTGCCTTTCAAATTTATGTTGTGCTTTAATCACGTTATATGGAATGTTTGTTATGTATGTTACGCTGCTCTTTCGCCTACCATATCTAAAACTATCTTGTCACAACATATAGATTGCATGATCCGAGTTTCAGATTCTTCTGATTCAGAGTTAACATGGTACATTTCGGGGCCATGGGATGGACACGAGCATTATGGATTTCTCTTTTGATGTTTTCTCTTGATGGATAATTGATTGTCAAATTCGATTATAAAACAATTCAAAGTTCATGTAATCGAGAATTCGTATACCGAGTTTTACGTTCATCTGAATTTAATTAAAATTGATCAACTTTGTAGTGTAATGTGCAGGGAAATAACATTTTGTTCTTTATGTGCCAATTTAGTTTTTCTTGAAGGATGTGTTTTCATGACCAATTTTTTTTAATTGTTATTCTCCACGGGATAGTGTATTTGGGCCGAGTTTCATGTTCTTTTCTCATCTCGATAAAATTTGTTACTCGATGGTTCTCTTCATAGAAAAAGGGAATTTAAAGAACTTGTCTTCCTCGTTTATACCTATTAAATTGATCCAAATCTCATAAAGTGTGCCATAAACACAATGGAATATCTTATGGTTTAGATTCATTTTGTTCCGTGTCCATATTGAAGATTTCATTTTTTGGGTGCGTCCTTGGAGATATAATAAATTGCATGATTCTAGTTTAAAATTAAAATAATTTGGAGGTAAAATGGTCCATTTTTGGTACCCATAGGTCGGATCTCTGGAATTGGATATTTGCATTGCTGAAACTTTCTAGTACGGTCTTCTCATTGTCAAACTAGTCTAATCAAGTGCCAATTTCTTTCACACCAAATTTTGAAAGTTAGTTGATATTTGGGTTGAGTTTAATGTTCCTTTCTCTACTTGATAGAATTTTCTATTTGACGTTGTTCTTGATGAAACAAGGGAATTTTAAGAATTATTGTCTTCATTCTTTACAGGCAATCCATTGATCCCAACTTGAATGTGAGTTATCGCTCGATATATATAATGTTGTGGTTGAGTGTTTTTTGTTCCCGATGCATGAAGAAATGGTCGATTTTGTTATTTTATTATTAAAACGCGAGTATATGTTTGGCAAAGGATATAATCGCACTCTTCTTTGGAAAGTGTTTCATTTACGTGGAATAAATGTCGTTGAAACCTTGTGCTAAACGGGGATACTTTTTAGGGTGCCTTTGTGAAACTAGGGTGCGATAGATTGGACTTAATTTCATTTTTAGTGACCTTTTAGGTGACCTATAATGTTCTTCACACAATTTGCTAAAATTGAATAATATTAGGGTGCCCTATGTGAAATAAGAATATAATAATATTCTTGGTCCTGTGTTTTTTCAGATAATCTTTTGCCTTTCAAATTTATGTTGTGCTTTAATCACGTTATATGGAATGTTTGTTTTGTAAGTTACACTGCTCTTTCGCCTACCATATTTAAAACTATCTTGTCACAACATATAGATTGCATGATCCGAGTTTCAAATTCTTCTGATTCAGAGTTAACATGGTACATTTCGGGGCCATGGGATGGACACGAGCATTATGATTTCTCTTTTGATGTTTTCTCTTGATGGATAGTTGATTGTCAAATTCGATTATAAAACAATTCAAATTTCATGTAATCTAGAATTCGTATACCGAGTTTTACGTTCATCTGAATTTAATTAAAATTGATCAACTTTGTAGTGTAATGTGTAGGGAAATAACATTTTGTTCTTTATGTGCCAATTTAGTTTTTCTTAAAGGATGTATTTTCATGACCAATTTTTTTTAATTGTTATTCTCCACGGGATAGTGTATTTGGGACGAGTTTCATGTTCTTTTCTCATCTCGATAAAATTTGTTACTCGATGGCTCTCTTGATAGAAAAAGGGAATTTAAAGAACTTGTCTTCCTCGTTTATACCTATTAAATTGATCCAAATCTCATAAAGTGTGCCATAAACACAATGGAATATCTTATGGTTGAGATTCATTTTGTTCCGTGTCCATATTGAAGATTTCATTTTTGGGGTGCCATGTCCTTGGATATATAATAAATTGCATGATTCTAGTTTAAAATTAAAATAATTTGGAGGTAAAATGGTCCATTTTTGGTACCCATAGGTCGGAACTCTGGAATTGGATATTTACATTGCTGAAACTTTCTTGTATGGTCTTCTCATTGTCAAACTAGTCTAGTCAAGTGCCAATTTCTTTCACACCAAATTTTGAAAGTTAGTTGATATTTGGGTTGAGTTTCATGTTCCTTCCTCTACTTGATAGAATTTTCTATTTGAGGTTGTTCTTGATGAAGCAAGGGAATTTTAAGAATTATTGTCTTCATTCTTTACAGGCAATCCATTGATCCCAACTTGAATGTGAGTTATCGCTCGATATATATGATGTTGTGGTTGAGTGTTTTTTGTTCCCGATACATGAAGAAATGGTCAATTTTGTTATTTTATTATTAAAACGCGAGTATATGTTTGCTAAAGGATATAATCGCACTTTTCTTTGGAAAGTGTTTTATTTACGTGGAATAAATGTCGTTGAAACCTTGTGCTAAATGGGGATACTTTTTAGGGTGCCTTTGTGAAACTAGGGTGTGATAGATTGGACTTAATTTCATTTTTCATTTTTTGGGTGCCATGTCCTTGGAGATATAATAAATTGCATGATTCTAGTTTAAAATTAAAATAATTTGGAGGTAAAATGGTCCATTTTTGGTACCCATAGGTCGGAACTCTGGAATTGGATATTTGCATTGCTGAAACTTTCTTGTACGGTCTTCTCATTGTCAAACTAGTCTAGTCAAGTGCCAATTTCTTTCACACCAAATTTTGAAAGTTAGTTGATATTTGGGTTGAGTTTCATGTTCCTTCCCCTACTTGATAGAATTTTTCTATTTGACGTTGTTCTTGATGAAACAAGGGAATTTTAAGAATTATTGTCTTCATTCTTTATAGGCAATCCATTGATCCCAACTTGAATGTGAGTTATCGCTCGATATATATAATGTTGTGGTTGAGTGTTTTTTGTTCCCGATCCATGAAGAAATGGTCGATTTTGTTATTTTATTATTAAAACGCGAGTATATGTTTGGCAAAGGATATAATCGCACTCTTCTTTGGAAAGTGTTTTATTTACGTGGAATAAATGTCGTTGAAACCTTGTGCTAAACGGGGATACTTTTTAGGGTGCCTTTGTGAAACTAGGGTGCGATAGATTGGACTTAATTTCATTTTTAGTGACCTTTTAGGTGACCTATAATGTTCTTCACACAATTTGCTAAAATTGAATAATATTATGGTGACCTATGTGAAATAAGAATATAATAATATTCTTGGTCCTGTGTTTTTTCAGATAATCTTTTGCCTTTCAAATTTATGTTGTGCTTTAATCACGTTATATGGAATGTTTGTTTGGTATGTTACACTGCTCTTTCGCCTACCATATCTAAAACTATCTTGTCACAACATATAGATTGCATGATACGAGTTTCAAATTCTTCTGATTCAGAGTTAACATGGTACATTTCGGGGCCATGGGATGGACACGAGCATTATGGATTTCTCTTTTGATGTTTTCTCTTGATGGATAGTTGTTCTCAAATTCGATTATAAAACAATTCAAAGTTCATGTAATCGAGAATTCGTATACCGAGTTTTACGTTCATCTGAATTTAATTAAAATTGATCAACTTTGTAGTGTAATGTGTAGTCAAATAACATTTTGTTCTTTATGTGCCAATTTAGTTTTTCTTAAAGGATGTGTTTTCATGACCAATTTTTTTTAATTGTTATTCTCCACGGGATAGTGTATTTGGGTCGAGTTTCATGTTCTTTTCTCATCTCGATAAAATTGGTTACTCGATGGTTCTCTTGATAGAAAAAGGGAATTTAAAAAACTTGTCTTCCTCGTTTATACCAATTAAATTGATCCAAATCTCATAAAGTGTGCCATAAACACAATGGAATATCTTATGGTTGAGATTCATTTTGTTCCGTGTCCATATTGAAGATTTCATTTTTGGGGTGCCATGTCCTTGGAGATATAATAAATTGCATGATTCTAGTTTAAAATTAAAATAATTTGGAGGTAAAATTGTCCATTTTTGGTACCCATAGGTCGGAACTCTGGAATTGGATATTTGCATTGCTGAAACTTTCTTGTACGGTCTTCTCATTGTAGAACTAGTCTAGTCAAGTGCCAATTTCTTTCACACCAAATTTTGAAAGTTAGTTGATATTTGGGTTGAGTTTCATGTTCCTTCCTCTACTTGATAGAATTTTCTATTTGACGTTGTTCTTGATGAAACAAGGGAATTTTAAGAATTATTGTCTTCATTCTTTACAGGCAATCCATTGATCCCAACTTGAATGTGAGTTATCGCTCGATATATATAATGTTGTGGTTGAGTGTTTTTTGTTCCCGATCCATGAAGAAATGGTCGATTTTGTTATTTTATTATTAAAACGCGAGTATATGTTTGGCAAAGGATATAATCGCACTCTTCTTTGGAAAGTGTTTTATTTACGTGGAATAAATGTCGTTGAAACCTTGTGCTAAACATGGATACTTTTTAGGGTGCCTTTGTGAAACTAGGGTGCGATAGATTGGACTTAATTTCATTTTTAGTGACCTTTTAGGTGACCTATAATGTTCTTCACACAATTTGCTAAAATTGAATAATATTAGGGTGACCTATGTGAAATAAGAATATAATAATATTCTTGGTCCTGTATTTTTTCAGATAATCTTTTGCCTTTCAAATTTATGTTGTGCTTTAATCACGTTATATGGAATGTTGGTTTGGTATGTTACACTGCTCTTTCGCCTACCATATCTAAAACTATCTTGTCACAACATATAGATTGCATGATACGAGTTTAAAATTCTTCTGATTCAGAGTTAACATGGTACATTTCGGGGCCATGGGATGGACACGAGCATTATGGATTTCTCTTTTGATGTTTTCTCTTGATGGATAGTTGTTCTCAAATTCGATTATAAAACAATTCAAAGTTCATGTAATCGAGAATTCGTATACCGAGTTTTACGTTCATCTGAATTTAATTAAAATTGATCAACTTTGTAGTGTAATGTGTAGGGAAATAACATTTTGTTCTTTATGTGCCAATTTAGTTTTTCTTAAAGGATGTGTTTTCATGACCAATTTTTTTTAATTGTTATTCTCCACGGGATAGTGTATTTGGGTCGAGTTTCATGTTCTTTTCTCATCTCGATAAAATTGGTTACTCGATGGTTCTCTTGATAGAAAAAGGGAATTTAAAGAACTTGTCTTCCTCGTTTATACCAATTAAATTGATCCAAATCTCATAAAGTGTGCCATAAACAAAATGGAATATCTTATGGTTGAGATTCATTTTGTTCCGTGTCCATATTGAAGATTTCATTTTTGGGGTGCCATGTCCTTGGAGATATAATAAATTGCATGATTCTAGTTTAAAATTAAAATAATTTGGAGGTAAAATGGTCCATTTTTGGTACCCATAGGTCGGAACTCTGGAATTGGATATTTGCATTGCTGAAACTTTCTTGTACGGAATTCTCATTGTAGAACTAGTCTAGTCAAGTGCCAATTTCTTTCACACCAAATTTTGAAAGTTAGTTGATATTTGGGTTGAGTTTCATGTTCCTTCCTCTACTTGATAGAATTTTCTATTTGACGTTGTTCTTGATGAAACAAGGGAATTTTAAGAATTATTGTCTTCATTCTTTACAGGCAATCCATTGATCCCAACTTGAATGTGAGTTATCGCTCGATATATATAATGTTGTGGTTGAGTGTTTTTTGTTCCCGATCCATGAAGAAATGGTCGATTTTGTTATTTTATTATTAAAACGCGAGTATATGTTTGGCAAAGGATATAATCACACTCTTCTTTGGAAAGTGTTTTATTTACGTGGAATAAATGTCGTTGAAACCTTGTGCTAAACGGGGATACTTTTTAGGGTGCCTTTGTGAAACTAGGGTGCGATAGATTGGACTTAATTTCATTTTTTGTGACCTTTTAGGTGACCTATAATGTTCTTCACACAATTTGCTAAAATTGAATAATATTAGGGTGCCCTATGTGAAATAAGAATATAATAATATTCTTGGTCCTGTGTTTTTTCAGATAATCTTTTGCCTTTCAAATTTATGTTGTGCTTTAATCACGTTATATGGAATGTTTGTTATGTATGTTACGCTGCTCTTTCGCCTACCATATCTAAAACTATCTTGTCACAACATATAGATTGCATGATCCGAGTTTCAGATTCTTCTGATTCAGAGTTAACATGGTACATTTCGGGGCCATGGGATGGACACGAGCATTATGGATTTCTCTTTTGATGTTTTCTCTTGATGGATAGTTGATTGTCAAATTCGATTATAAAACAATTCAAAGTTCATGTAATCGAGAATTCGTATACCGAGTTTTACGTTCATCTGAATTTAATTAAAATTGATCAACTTTGTAGTGTAATGTGCAGGGAAATAACATTTTGTTCTTTATGTGCCAATTTAGTTTTTCTTGAAGGATGTGTTTTCATGACCAATTTTTTTTAATTGTTATTCTCCACGGGATAGTGTATTTGGGCCGAGTTTCATGTTCTTTTCTCATCTCGATAAAATTTGTTACTCGATGGTTCTCTTCATAGAAAAAGGGAATTTAAAGAACTTGTCTTCCTCGTTTATACCTATTAAATTGATCCAAATCTCATAAAGTGTGCCATAAACACAATGGAATATCTTATGGTTTAGATTCATTTTGTTCCGTGTCCATATTGAAGATTTCATTTTTTGGGTGCGTCCTTGGAGATATAATAAATTGCATGATTCTAGTTTAAAATTAAAATAATTTGGAGGTAAAATGGTCCATTTTTGGTACCCATAGGTCGGATCTCTGGAATTGGATATTTGCATTGCTGAAACTTTCTAGTACGGTCTTCTCATTGTCAAACTAGTCTAATCAAGTGCCAATTTCTTTCACACCAAATTTTGAAAGTTAGTTGATATTTGGGTTAAGTTTAATGTTCCTTTCTCTACTTGATAGAATTTTCTATTTGACGTTGTTCTTGATGAAACAAGGGAATTTTAAGAATTATTGTCTTCATTCTTTACAGGCAATCCATTGATCCCAACTTGAATGTGAGTTATCGCTCGATATATATAATGTTGTGGTTGAGTGTTTTTTGTTCCCGATGCATGAAGAAATGGTCGATTTTGTTATTTTATTATTAAAACGCGAGTATATGTTTGGCAAAGGATATAATCGCACTCTTCTTTGGAAAGTGTTTCATTTACGTGGAATAAATGTCGTTGAAACCTTGTGCTAAACGGGGATACTTTTTAGGGTGCCTTTGTGAAACTAGGGTGCGATAGATTGGACTTAATTTCATTTTTAGTGACCTTTTAGGTGACCTATAATGTTCTTCACACAATTTGCTAAAATTGAATAATATTAGGGTGCCCTATGTGAAATAAGAATATAATAATATTCTTGGTCCTGTGTTTTTTCAGATAATCTTTTGCCTTTCAAATTTATGTTGTGCTTTAATCACGTTATATGGAATGTTTGTTTTGTAAGTTACACTGCTCTTTCGCCTACCATATTTAAAACTATCTTGTCACAACATATAGATTGCATGATCCGAGTTTCAAATTCTTCTGATTCAGAGTTAACATGGTACATTTCGGGGCCATGGGATGGACACGAGCATTATGATTTCTCTTTTGATGTTTTCTCTTGATGGATAGTTGATTGTCAAATTCGATTATAAAACAATTCAAATTTCATGTAATCTAGAATTCGTATACCGAGTTTTACGTTCATCTGAATTTAATTAAAATTGATCAACTTTGTAGTGTAATGTGTAGGGAAATAACATTTTGTTCTTTATGTGCCAATTTAGTTTTTCTTAAAGGATGTATTTTCATGACCAATTTTTTTTAATTGTTATTCTCCACGGGATAGTGTATTTGGGACGAGTTTCATGTTCTTTTCTCATCTCGATAAAATTTGTTACTCGATGGCTCTCTTGATAGAAAAAGGGAATTTAAAGAACTTGTCTTCCTCGTTTATACCTATTAAATTGATCCAAATCTCATAAAGTGTGCCATAAACACAATGGAATATCTTATGGTTGAGATTCATTTTGTTCCGTATCCATATTGAAGATTTCATTTTTGGGGTGCCATGTCCTTGGAGATATAATAAATTGCATGATTCTAGTTTAAAATTAAAATAATTTGGAGGTAAAATGGTCCATTTTTGGTACCCATAGGTCGGAACTCTGGAATTGGATATCTGCAATGCTTAAACTTTCTTGTACGGTCTTCTCATTGTCAAACTAGTCTAGTCAAGTGCCAATTTCTTTCACACCAAATTTTGAAAGTTAGTTGATATTTGGGTTGAGTTTCATGTTCCTTCCTCTACTTGATAGAATTTTCTATTTGACGTTGTTCTTGATGAAACAAGGGAATTTTAAGAATTATTGTCTTCATTCTTTACAGGCAATCCATTGATCCCAACTTGAATGTGAGTTATCGCTCGATATATATAATGTTGTGGTTGAGTGTTTTTTGTTCCCGATCCATGAAGAAATGGTCGATTTTGTTATTTTATTATTAAAATGCGAGTATATGTTTGGCAAAGGATATAATCGCACTCTTCTTTGGAAAGTGTTTTATTTACGTGGAATAAATGTCGTTGAAACCTTGTGCTAAACGGGGATACTTTTTAGGGTGCCTTTGTGAAACTAGGGTGCGATAGATTGGACTTAATTTCATTTTTAGTGACCTTTTAGGTGACCTATAATGTTCTTCACACAATTTGCTAAAATTGAATAATATTAGGGTGCCCTCTGTGAAATAAGAATATAATAATATTCTTGGTCCTGTGTTTTTTCAGATAATCTTTTGCCTTTCAAATTTATGTTGTGCTTTAATCACGTTATATGGAATGTTTGTTTGGTATGTTACGCTGCTCTTTCGCCTACCATATCTAAAACTATCTTGTCCCAACATATAGATTGCATGATCCGAGTTTCAGATTCTTCTGATTCAGAGTTAACATGGTACATTTCGGGGCCATGGGATGGACACGACCATTATGGATTTCTGTTTTGATGTTTTCTCTTGATGGATAGTGATTGTCAAATTCGATTATAAAACAATTCAAAGTTCATGTAATCGAGAATTCGTATACCGAGTTTTACGTTCATCTGAATTTAATTAAAATTGATCAACTTTGTAGTGTAATGTGTAGGGAAATAACATTTTGTTCTTTATGTGCCAATTTAGTTTTTCTTAAAGGATGTGTTTTCATGACCAATTTTTTTTAATTGTTATTCTCCACGGGATAGTGTATTTGGGCCGAGTTTCATGTCCTATTCTCATCTCGATAAAATTTGTTACTCGATGGTTCGCTTGATAGAAAAAGGGAATTTAAAGAACTTGTCTTCCTCATTTATACCTATTAAATTGATCCAAATCTCATAAAGTGTGCCATAAACACAATGGAATATCTTATGGTTGAGATTCATTTTGTTCCGTGTCCATATTGAAGATTTCATTTTTTGGGTGCCATGTCCTTGGAGATATAATAAATTGCATGATTCTAGTTTAAAATTAAAATAATTTGGAGGTAAAATGGTCCATTTTTGGTACCCATAGGTCGGATCTCTGGAATTGGATATTTGCATTGCTGAAACTTTCTAGTACGGTCTTCTCATTGTCAAACTAGTCTAATCAAGTGCCAATTTCTTTCACACCAAATTTTGAAAGTTAGTTGATATTTGGGTTGAGTTTCATGTTCCTTTCTCTACTTGATAGAATTTTCTATTTGACGTTGTTCTTGATGAAACAAGGGAATTTTAAGAATTATTGTCTTCATTCTTTACAGGCAATCCATTGATCCCAACTTGAATGTGAGTTATCGCTCGATATATATAATGTTGTGGTTGAGTGTTTTTTGTTCCCGATCCATGAAGAAATGGTCGATTTTGTTATTTTATTATTAAAACGCGAGTATATGTGAAATAAGAATATAATAATATTTTTGGTCCTGTTTTTTTTCAGATAATCTTTTGCCTTTCAAATTTATGTTGTGCTTTAATCACGTTATATGGAATGTTTATTCTGTATATTTTGCTGCTGCTGCTCTTTCCCCTTTTCATGTATATGACCTGGTACCCGAGTGGTATCAGAGCCACGTTGGAGTAGGTTTGTGTATTGTATTTTGTATTATAGTTGTTATTGTTTATTTGAATGATTAATTATAAGTTTGTCTTAGCTTATTCTGAGTATTATAATGGATGCTTAATTGATTATAAATTTTATAAATATCTTTGTGAAGAGCTCCCTGATCATCCTGAGTATAATCACTTTGTTAGTCTCCGTGACCATTATCATAGTATAATTAGACGTATTAGTATATTACTTGCTGCCTAATTATGTTATGCCTCCTTTAAAATTATCTTCTCGTTACGTTTCGTTTCCTGATCTATATCAACATATTAAAGAAGAATATATAAGATATAAGAAAAATTGTGAAAGGTTTCCAGACGATATTAGGTTTATTACCCAAAGAGATTATTATCATCAGTTGCTTATTCGCTATAGTATTCTATTAGCAGCTTAATTTCCTTGTGCTCTACCTTTTGTTTTATTTAGTGTTTTAGATTGAAGCTTTATTTGTCCAAAGTAGAGTTTTACAGTGAAACCCGGGGATTTTCCCTTAAGTCGCGTAGCCTGTTAAGTCCCTGTTTTTGGCCGGTGTATAGGCTGTTTGGGATTGGCATAAATCGTTGACAGTGATCTGTAGAATTATGCAGAGGTTGGCTAGATCTTTGTCTAAAAGACAAGGTGAGACAAGCGGTAGTAACAAAGAAATTATTTTAAATGAAAATTTCGAAAAATCTTTGCAAAACTGGAAATTACCAGTACAATCTTCTGTTTATAAACAGAAAGGAACTTTCGAATTTTCTTCTGATTATGTTGTTAAAACTGTAGAAGAAGCTATTCCTTTAACTGAAGGATATAATTCTTTTCAATTATTATGAAGAAATTTAATTGAAAAACATAGACAACAATATAAATTTCTTCATGTTGGCCTAGTCCAAGTAGGTCTAAAGCCTGCTACAAGACTAGGATTAAATACATCCGCAATAATTTGTGTTCGAGATAAAAGACATGATAAATTTCATGACTCCTTATTAGGAATAATTGAGTCCAGTCTTTGTGATGGACCCATCTACTTTTCTTGCTTTCCAAATTTTACTTTATCTCTTACAGATCCAACTCTGTTGCACGCCTTGTGTCTTGATATTAAATCTGATGGGTTTAATATGATGCAAGGATCAGAAAATATAATCCTTATTTACAGGATTCAATATAAAGTTATGAACACAGTAGTGCCAAGAATCAGAGATTTTGCTTTCGAGCAGAAGGGATCTACTACTTTGTTTATTACAAATTTATCTAAAAGCAATTTAAAAGTACCCAAAACAATTACTTTGGATCAGGTTAATTTACCTGAACAATGGATTTTAGAAAAGGCAAGTGAACCTGTTAAACAGGAAAATAGAGAATTAGAAGAAATAGTTGAATATCCTGATGGAGATGTTGAAATTAAATTCTCTAATCAAAGAATTGCTAGACTTAATTTAGGGCAAAGTAGTCGATTTACTAGACCTAATTCAGCAGGTCCAAGTAGACTTAATTTGGGAAGAAGATCTACTTCTTCCGCCCCTCTATCTAAATTTGAAAAAGAAACCATATTAGGAACAAAGTTTACTCCTGATGGGGTTAATCAACCTCAATATAATGTTAGCATACCATCAACTGTTACCCCAACAGAAATTGGAGTTGATACTAACACAGACAGAAAATCTCCGACCGCTTCTGAC
The DNA here is from genome assembly GCA_030819805.1 of Penstemon newberryi var. newberryi. NCBI lineage: Eukaryota > Viridiplantae > Streptophyta > Magnoliopsida > Lamiales > Plantaginaceae > Penstemon > Penstemon newberryi. The sequence goes on along the minus strand of JAUALY010000005.1, from coordinate 19,470,335 downwards.
ATGGGTTATAATAGTGACACAAGTGTTTTAACTATTACAATTCCTGAAGAAGTTTGTTTTCCTTTTGACGGAATTGCTAAAGAATTATTTTATTCTCCTGAAAATGAAATTCGAAGAAAGTGGTTTTTCCAAGAAGATATTAAAAGTCAAAAGAAATTATTTACATCTTATAAGAGATTTTTACAGATAAATAAAGATGTCATTGATTTCTTTGATTTCTTGAAAAAATACTTTTATTTAAATAAAAAAACAATTTCCTGATTTTGAGAACAAAAATTTTGTGTCAACAATTGAATCTTCCTATAAAAGGGATTTTGTCACTAAAAATGGAAAATTTTTCAAAAGCATCCACCCTCCAGAAGTTAATTTAACCGTTAAAATCGATGGAGAAGAAATTCTAGCCACACCCTATAGAAAAAAGGGTGATAATATTGATTCTGTTGTACAACAAAATAATTTTACAAATTTAACCCTCAAAACTATTGGAGATCAATTAAACAGAATTGAGAAAAACATTGATCTAAAATCAGATCAACAAAAGGTTTCTAAAGAAGAAACTTCGGTAATGGATAAAAGAGTTTTATTTAAACCAATGTCTTCTGAAAATATTGATTTTAAAATAAAACCACAAGATTCTTCCTCTGAGATGGTTGACGAAATAGTAAAGAGATTAAAAAATCTTGGGCTTAAAGAAAAAGAATTGTCACCTTTGGAACAAAATTCAGATAGTGAATCCAATATTGAAAGTCAAGATCAAACTTCCGAAATGGAAGAGAAAATTGATCAACTTGAAGTTATGTTCTTAACAGAACAAAACCAACAACAACATTTTCAAGTTAATAAATTATCATCTTCTTATAAGAAGAAAATGGTATACAATGTACCAGCAAAGCCTTATTATCATAAGCCAACACCAGTTGATTTACAACTTGAGCAGCATGATGAATACATGACTGTTCAATTTGATGGCAGATCCATTAATGAATGGAATATAGATGGAATGTCAGAATACCAGATGCAAACAGTATTGCATTACATGACTATGTATGCAACTGCCTGCAAAGCAAATGGAAATTCTGATCAAAATATTGTTAAAGCCATAACTCAAGGCTTTACTGGACAATTAAAAGGTTGGTGGGATTTCTACCTACCAGAAGAGGCAAAATTGCATATTTTAAGAGCTGTTAAAGTTGAAGTTGTTGATAACCAACCTGTGCAAGTTACAGATTGTGTTAATACGCTATTATATACTATAGCAAAACATTTTATTGGAACAACTTCATTACAGTTGGATAAAACACAAGAACAATTAATGAATTTAAGATGTCAAAACTTATCTCAGTTTAAATGGTATAAAGATGTGTTCTTCTCTAAAGTTTTTACTAGAGAAGATAGTCAACATGATTTTTGGAAACAAAAGTTCTTATCAGGACTCCCTCATTTTTTCTCAGAAAAAATAAGGAATAGAATAAAACAGAAACATAATGGCATTATTCCGTATGCCCAATATACTTATGGAGATCTATCTTCTGAGATTATCTCTGAAGGCATAAATTTATGCAATGAAATTAAATTGCATAGACAAATTCGAAAAGAAAAGGTTTTAGGAAAAAGAATTATAGGAGACTTTCGTGAACAAATTGGTTTACCTCCTATAGGACCTTCTAGTGATAAAAGGAAACATAAGACTAATAAAGTCTCAAAAAATTCTAAGAATTTAAATTATTTTCCTAAAAAAGGAAAGAAAGGTTTTCATAGAGGAAAGAAGAATAAAGGAGAAAGTTCTTCGACCCCTAGGCAGAAACCCATTCCATTATGTTGGAAATGTCAAAAACCTGGTCATTACGCTAATAAGTGTAAAATGAAAAAGAAAATCAATAGTTTAGATATTGACGAAGGTCTTAAAAGAACTTTAGAAAAACTCTTTCTTAATGAAGAAGGAGAAAAAGGAGATTTTAAAATTACTGCTATAATTGACAATGAAGAAACTGAAGAATCTGAGAATTCTGAAGGATCCGAAACAGAATCCGAAGAATCAAATAATTCTGGTTGCGAAGGAAACTGTGACTATTATAAAGCCTTATGTCAGGCAAATGGATTATGCACTTTAACTAAAGAGGATAATTTTATTCTCGATATAATTGATCAAATTACTGATCCAGTTGCTAAAAGAGAAATGCTCAAAAAATATTTGGAACAATACAGTCAGAAAAAATCTGAAAAAGGAATAAAATTCAAAGAACCAGAGACTTATAGTCTAAAAGAAATTTTAAATAGGACTAAGGCCTCTAAAGAAAAGGATTCAGAGGATTCATGTACTAGTGAATTAATTCACGAAGTAAAAATTCTTAAAAAAGAATTAAGCGACTTAAAGTCTAGAGTTTCTTTAATTGAATTAAGAAATCTTGAAACAGATCTTGGTCCTAATCAGGACAATGACGATGATGAAAAAGATTCTTTAAAAGAAGAAAATGTAAATGCATCATTAACATTTGTGAATATGATTGATAGGGTTATTACTCATAAGTGGCATATTAAAATAAAAATCATTGTTCATAGAGAATATACTCTCTCTGCAATTGCTATGGTAGATTCTGGAGCTGATTTAAATTGTATCAATGAAGGGTTAATTCCTTCTAGATATTTTTCCAAAACTACTGAAATTCTTAATGCTGCAGATGGCCGAAAGCTTATAGTAAAATATAAGTTACAAAATACTGTTGTCTGTAACAATGGAATTTGCCTTGAAATGCCATTTATAATGGTTAAAGATTTATCTCACGATGTAATTCTAGGAAATCCCTTTCTACACATGCTTTATCCTATAAAAAGCATTGATGAAAGAGGACTTACTAGCACTGTTGATTCACAGGAAATAACATTTAATTTTATTACACAACCTCGTTATCACGAGATTGGTCTAATTCAAAAGAAAATAGAAAGAAAAGAAAAGTTTCTTAATTCCTTATCTCAGGAAATTAATTACAAAAAAATAGCTGAAAAGATACAGCAGCCTCATATCCAAAAGAAAATAAATGAATTACAAGAATTCATAACTAAAACAATATGTGCAGAAATTCCTAATGCCTTCTGGGAAAGGAAGAAACATATAGTAAATCTTCCATATGAACCAGATTTTAAGGAAAATCAAAATCAACATTTTAAACATTTACATGCATTTATTAATGCCGTTAAAAGAGCAGGTTTAGTTGTATCTGCAAAGAAAATAAAATTATTTCAAACTGAAATTCGGTTTCTTGGACATACTATTAAAGAAGGAACTATCTTTCCAATAGATAGATCCATAGTCTTTGCGGAAAAATTTCCAAATGAAATTAAAGTAAAAACTCAACTACAAATATTTCTTGGAAGTCTAAATTACATAGCAGACTTCTATAAAAATTTGGCAATAGATGCAAAACCTTTATTTGAAAGGTTAAGAAAAAATCCCCCTGAATGGACAAATATCCATACAGAGGCCGTTATCAAAATAAAAAATAAAATAAAGGAAATTCCTTGTCTTGCAATTGCAAATCCAGATGCTTTTAAAATTGTTGAAACAGACGCATCTGAATTAGGTTATGGAGGAATCCTTAAACAAAGGATAGATAATAAAACTACTCTTGTTAGATTCACCTCAGGAATCTAGCAAGGACCAAGGAAAAACTATTCCACAGTTAAAAAAGAAATTTTATCAATTGTGTTATGTGTTCAAAAATTTGAAAGTGATTTGTTGAATAAAAAATTCCTAATTAGGGTTGATTGCAAATCTGCTAAAGATATTCTAGAAAAGGATGTTAAAAATATAGCATCTAAACAAATTTTTGCTAGATGGCAGGGAATTTTGTCTGTCTTTGATTTTGATATTGAGTTTATTAAAGGATCAAATAATTCTTTACCTGATTTTCTAACCCGTGAATTTTTGCAGGGAAATGGAGAAAAGGAATAAGGACAAAGGAAAAGGGAAGTCTAAAGAGACACCCCCAAAAAAGGATTTGTCTTATAAGACAATGGTTGGTAAATCAATTGATCAATTAAAACATGAAGCCTTAAAGGCTACTCCAAAAGAATCTAAATTAAGAGATGATGCTTATGAAATAGCAATACAGACTAATTTGTCTACTGAATTTGTTTATCCGTATATCCCTTATTCTACTATATGGATAACCCCACTTGAGCTTAAATACGCTCACCTCAATGCTAATGAAGCAGCTTCTTTCTGTTTAAAAGATTCTGCTGACCCATATCTTTGGCCAAAGGAATGTACTTTCTATTATTCCATTTTACAAACTACTAAATCAGTATAATTTGACTCAATTTCAAGATCTAGTGCGGAATGGGCTTATTCCAAAGCCTTTATCAAAAGGGTTTTAACTCCAGAAACTTGGAATGGAGATTTGTACAGAAACCACGAAATTCCACGTGGATATTTGGGTTGAGTTTCATGCTCCTTCCTCTACTTGATAGAATTTTCTATTTGACGTTGTTCTTGATGAAACAAAGGAATTTTAAGAATTATTGTCTTCATTCTTTACAGGCAATCCATTGATCCCAACTTGAATGTGAGTTATCGCTCGATATATATAATGTTTTGGTTGAGTGTTTTTTGTTCCCGGTCCATGAAGAAATGGTCAATTTCGTTGTTTTATTATTAAAACGCGAGTATATGTTTGGCAAAGGATATAATCGCACTCTTTTTTGGAAAGTGTTTTATTTACGTGGAATAAATGTCGTTGAAACCTTGTGCTAATTGGGGATACTTTTTAGGGTGCCTATGTGAAACTAGGGTGTGATAGATTGGACTTAATTTCATTTTTAGTGACCTTTTAGGTGACCTATAATGTTCTTCACACAATTTGCTAAAATTGAATAATATTAGGGTGCCCTATGATAAATAAGAATATACTAATATTCTTGGTCCTGTGTTTTTTTGGATAATCTTTTGCCCTTCAAATTTATGTTTTCCTTTAATCACGTTATATGGAATGTTTGTTTGGTATGTTACGCTGCTCTTTCTCCTACCATATCTAAAACTATCTTGTCACAATATATAGATTGCATGATCCGAGTTTCAAATTCTTCTGATTCAGAGTTAACATGGTACATTTCGGGGCCATGGGATGGACACGAGCATTATGGATTTCTTTTTTGATGTTTTCTCTTGATAGATAGTTGATTGTAAAATTCGATTATAAAACAATTCAAAGTTCATGTAAATCTCATGAAGTGTGCCATAAACACAATGGAATATCTTATGGTTGAGATTCATTTTGTTCCGTGTCCTTATTGAAGATTTCATTTTTGGGGTGCCATGTTCTTGGAGATATAATAAATTGCATGATTCTAGTTTAGAATTAAAATAATTTGGAGGTAACATGGTCCATTTTTGGTACCCATAGGTCGGAACTCTGGAATTGGATATTTACATTGCTGAAACTTTCTTGTATGGTCTTCTCATTGTCAAACTAGTCTAGTCAAGTGCCAATTTCTTTTCACACCAAATTTTGAAAGTTAGTTGATATTTGGGTTGAGTTTCATGCTTCTTCCTCTACTTGATAGAATTTTCTATTTGACGTTGTTCTTGATGAAACAAGGGAATTTTAAGAATTATTATCTTCATTATACAGGCAATCCATTGATCCCAACTTGAATGTGAGTTATCGCTCGATATATATAATGTTTTGGTTGAGTGTTTTTTGTTCCCGGTCCATGAAGAAATGGTCAATTTCGTTGTTTTATTATTAAAACGCGAGTATATGTTTGGCAAAGGATATAATCGCACTCTTCTTTGGAAAGTGTTTTATTTATGTGGAATAAATGTCGTTGAAACCTTTTGCTAAATGGGGATACTTTTTAGGGTGCCTTTGTGAAACTAGGGTGTGATAGATTGGACTTAATTTCATTTTTAGTGACCTTTTAGGTGACCTATAATGTTCTTGACACAATTTGCTAAAATTGAATAATATTAGGGTGCCCTATGTGAATTAAGAATATACTAATATTCTTGGTCCTGTGTTTTTTTAGATAATCTTTTGCCTTTCAAATTTATGTTGTGCTTTAATCACGTTATATGGAATGTTTGTTTGGTATGTTACACTGCTCTTTCTCCTACCATATCTAAAACTATCTTGTCACAACATATAGGTTGCATGATTCGAGTTTCAAATTCTTCTGATTCAGAGTTAACATGGGTACATTTCGGGGCCATGGGATGGACACGAGCATTATGGATTTCTTTTTTGATGTTTTCTCTTGATGGATAGTTGATTGTAAAATTCGATTATAAAACAATTCAAAGTTCATGTAAATCTCATGAAGTGTGCCATAAACACAATGGAATATCTTATGGTTGAGATTCATTTTGTTCCGTGTCCTTATTGGAGATTTCATTTTTGGGGTGCCATGTTCTTGGAGATATAATAAATTGCATGATTCTAGTTTAGAATTAAAATAATTTGGAGGTAACATGGTCCATTTTTGGTACCCATAGGTCGGAACTCTGGAATTGGATATTTACATTGCTGAAACTTTCTTGTATGGTCTTCTCATTGTCAAACTAGTCTTGTCAAGTGCTAATTTCTTTTCACACCAAATTTTGAAAGTTAGTTGATATTTGGGTTGAGTTTCATGCTTCTTCCTCTACTTGATAGAATTTTCTATTTGACGTTGTTCTTGATCAAACAAGGGAATTTTAAGAATTATTGTCTTCATTATACAAGCAATCCATTGATCCCAACTTGAATGTGAGTTATCGCTCGATATATATAATGTTGTGGTTGAGTGTTTTTTGTTCCCGGTACATGAAGAAATGGTCAATTTTGTGGTTTTATTAGTAAAACGCGAGTATATGTTTGGCAAATTGCACTCTTCTTTGGAAAGTGTTTTATTTACGTGGAATAAATGTCGTTGAAACCTTGTGCTAAATGGGGATACTTTATAGGGTGCCTTTGTGAAACTAGGGTGTGATAGATTGGACTTAATTTCAATTTTAGTGACCTTTTAGGTGACCTATAATGTTCTTCACACAACTTGCTAAAATTGAATAATAGTGTGCCCTATGTGAAATAAGAATATACTAATATTCTTGGTCCTGTGTTTTTCCAGATAATCTTTTGCCTTTCAAATTTATGTTGTGCTTTAATCACGTTATATGGAATGTTTGTTTGGTATGTTACACTGCTGTTTCGCCTACCATATCTAAAACTATCTTGTCACAACATATAGATTGCATGATCCGAGTTTCAAATTCTTCTGATTCAGAGTTAACATGGTTCATTTCGGGCCATGGGATGGACACGAGCATTATGGATTTCTTTTTTGATGTTTTCTCTTGAAGATAGTTGATTGTAAAATTCGATTATAAAACAATTCAAAGTTCATGTAATCGAGATTTCGTATACCGAGTTTTACGTTCATCTGAATTTAATTAAAATTTATCAACTTTCTAGTGTAATGTGTAGGGAAATAATATTTTGTTCTTTATGTGCCAATTTAGTTTTTCTTAGAGGATGTGTTTTCATGACCAAATTTTTTAATTGTTATTCTCCACGGGATAGTGTATTTGGGACGAGTTTCATGTTCTTTTCTCATCTCTATAAAATTGGTTACTCGATGGTTCTCTTGATAGAAAAAGGGAATTTAAAGAACTTGTCTTCCTCGTTTATACCTATTAAATTGATCCAAATCTCATGAAGTGTGCCATAAACACAATGGAATATCTTATGGTTGAGATTCATTTTGTTCCGTGTCCATATTGAAGATTTCATTTTTGGGGTGCCATGTCCTTGGAGATATAATAAATTGAATGATTCTAGTTTAAAATTAAAATAATTTGGAAGTAAAATGGTCCATTTTTGGTACCCATAGGTCGGAACTCTGGAATTGGATATTTACATTGCTGAAACTTTCTTGTACGGTCTTCTCATTGTCAAACTAGTCTAGTCAAGTGCCAATTTCTTTCACACCAAATTTTGAAAGTTAGTTGATATTTGGGTTGAGTTTCATGTTCCTTCCTATACTTGATAGAATTTTCTATTTGACGTTGTTCTTGATGAAACAAGGGAATTTTAAGAATTATTGTCTTCATTCTTTACAGTCCATTGATCCCAACTTGAATGTGAGTTATCGGTCGATATATATAATGTTTTGGTTGAGTGTTTTTTGTTCCCGGTCCATGAAGAAATGGTCAATTTCGTTGTTTTATTATTAAAACGCGAGTATATATTTGGCAAAGGATATAATCGCACTCTTCTTTGGAAAGTGTTTTATTTATGTGGAATAAATGTCGTTGAAACCTTGTGCTAAATGGGGATACTTTTTAGGGTGCCTTTGTGAAACTAGGGTGTGATAGATTGGACTTAATTTCATTTTTAGTGACCTTTTAGGTGACCTATAATGTTCTTGACACAATTTGCTAAAATTGAATAATATTAGGGTGCCCTATGTGAAATAAGAATATACTAATATTCTTGGTCCTGTGTTTTTTTAGATAATCTTTTGCCTTTCAAATTTATGTTGTGCTTTAATCACGTTATATGGAATGTTTGTTTGGTATGTTACACTGCTCTTTCTCCTACCATATCTAAAACTATCTTGTCACAACATATAGGTAGCATGATCCGAGTTTCAAATTCTTCTGATTCAGAGTTAACATGGTACATTTCGGGGCCATGGGATGGACACGAGCATTATGGATTTCTTTTTTGATGTTTTCTCTTGATAGATAGTTGATTGTAAAATTCGATTATAAAACAATTCAAAGTTCATGTAAATCTCATGAAGTGTGCCATAAACACAATGGAATATCTTATGGTTGAGATTCATTTTGTTCCGTGTCTTTATTGAAGATTTCATTTTTGGGGTGCCATGTTCTTGGAGATATAATAAATTGCATGATTCTAGTTTAGAATTAAAATAATTTGGAGGTAACATGGTCCATTTTTGGTACCCATAGGTCGGAACTCTGGAATTGGATATTTACATTGCTGAAACTTTCTTGTATGGTCTTCTCATTGTCAAACTAGTCTAGTCAAGTGCCAATTTCTTTTCACACCAAATTTTGAAAGTTAGTTGATATTTGGGTTGAGTTTCATGCTCCTTCCTCTACTTGATAGAATTTTCTATTTGACGTTGTTCTTGATGAAACAAGGGAATTTTAAGAATTATTATCTTCATTATACAGGCAATCCATTGATCCCAACTTGAATGTGAGTTATCGCTCGATATATATAATGTTTTGGTTGAGTGTTTTTTGTTCCCGGTCCATGAAGAAATGGTCAATTTCGTTGTTTTATTATTAAAACGAGAGTATATGTTTGGCAAAGGATATAATCGCACTCTTCTTTGGAAAGTGTTTTATTTATGTGGAATAAATGTCGTTGAAACCTTTTGCTAAATGGGGATACTTTTTAGGGTGCCTTTGTGAAACTAGGGTGTGATAGATTGGACTTAATTTCATTTTTAGTGACCTTTTAGGTGACCTATAATGTTCTTGACACAATTTGCTAAAATTGAATAATATTAGGGTGCCCTATGTGAATTAAGAATATACTAATATTCTTGGTCCTGTGTTTTTTTAGATAATCTTTTGCCTTTCAAATTTATGTTGTGCTTTAATCACGTTATATGGAATGTTTGTTTGGTATGTTACACTGCTCTTTCTCCTACCATATCTAAAACTATCTTGTCACAACATATAGGTTGCATGATCCGAGTTTCAAATTCTTCTGATTCAGAGTTAACATGGTACATTTCGGGGCCATGGGATGGACACGAGCATTATGGATTTCTTTTTTGATGTTTTCTCTTGATGGATAGTTGATTGTAAAATTCGATTATAAAACAATTCAAAGTTCATGTAAATCTCATGAAGTGTGCCATAAACACAATGGAATATCTTACGGTTGAGATTCATTTTGTTCCGTGTCCTTATTGGAGATTTCATTTTTGGGGTGCCATGTTCTTGGAGATATAATAAATTGCATGATTCTAGTTTAGAATTAAAATAATTTGGAGGTAACATGGTCCATTTTTGGTACCCATAGGTCGGAACTCTGGAATTGGATATTTACATTGCTGAAACTTTCTTGTATGGTCTTCTCATTGTCAAACTAGTCTTGTCAAGTGCTAATTTCTTTTCACACCAAATTTTGAAAGTTAGTTGATATTTGGGTTGAGTTTCATGCTCCTTCCTCTACTTGATAGAATTTTCTATTTGACGTTGTTCTTGATCAAACAAGGGAATTTTAAGAATTATTGTCTTCATTATACAGGCAATCCATTGATCCCAACTTGAATGTGAGTTATCGCTCGATATATATAATGTTGTGGTTGAGTGTTTTTTGTTCCCGGTACATGAAGAAATGGTCAATTTTGTGGTTTTATTAGTAAAACGCGAGTATATGTTTGGCAAATTGCACTCTTCTTTGGAAAGTGTTTTATTTACGTGGAATAAATGTCGTTGAAACCTTGTGCTAAATGGGGATACTTTATAGGGTGCCTTTGTGAAACTAGGGTGTGATAGATTGGACTTAATTTCATTTTTAGTGACCTTTTAGGTGACCTATAATGTTCTTCACACAATTTGCAAAAATTGAATAATATTAGGGTGCCCTATGTGAAATAAAAATATAATTATATTCTTGGTCCTGTGTTTTTTCAGATAATCTTTTGCCTTTCAAATTTATGTTGTGCTTTAATCACGTTATATGGAATGTTTGTTTGTTATGTTACACTGCTCTTTCGCCTACAATATCTAAAACTATCTTGTCACAACATATAGATTGCATGATCCGAGTTTAAAATTCTTCTGATTCAGAGTTAACATGGTACATTTCGGGGCCATGGGATGGACACGAGCATTATGGATTCGTATACCGAGTTTTACGTTCATCTGAATTTAATTAAAATTGATCAACTTTGTTGTGTAATGGGTAGGGAAATAACATTTTCTTCTTTATGTGCCAATATAGTTTTTCATAGAGGATGTGTATTCAGACCAATTTTTTTAATTGTTATTCTGCACGGGATAGTGTATTTGGGCCGAGTTTCATGTTCTTTTCTCATCTCGATAAAATTGGTTACTAGATGGTTCTCTTGATAGAACAAGGGAATTTAAAGAACTTGTCTTCATTTTTGGGATTCATTTTGTTCCGTGTGCCATAAACACAATGGAATATCTTATGGTTGAGATTCATTTTGTTCCGTGTCCTTATTGAAGATTTCATTTTTGGGGTGCCATGTCCTTGGAGATATAATAAATTGCATGATTCTAGTTTAGAATTAAAATAATTTGGAGGTAACATGGTCCATTTTTGGTACCCATAAGTTGGAACTCTGGAATTGGATATTTACATTGCTGAAACTTTCTTGTATGGTCTTCTCGTTGTCAAACTAGTCTAGTCAAGTGCCAATTTCTTTTCACACCAAATTTTGAAAGTTAGTTGATATTTGGGTTGAGTTTCATGCTCCTTCCTCTACTTGATAGAATTTTCTATTTGACGTTGTTCATGATGAAACAAGGGAATTTTAAGAATTATTGTCTTCATTATACAGGAAATCCATTGATCCCAACTTGAATGTGAGTTATCGCTCGATATATATAATGTTGTGGTTGAGTGTTTTTTGTTCCCGGTCCATGAAGAAATGGTCATTTTTGTGGTTTTATTAGTAAAACGCGAATATTTGTTTGGCAAAGGATATAATCGCACTATTCTTTGGAAAGTGTTTTATTTACGTGGAATAAATGTATTACGTGGAATAAATGTCGTTGAAACCTTGTGCTAAATGGGGATACTTTATAGGGTGCCTTTGTGAACTAGGGTGTGATAGATTGGACTTAATTTCATTTTTAGTGACCTTTTAGGTGACCTATAATGTTCTTCACACAATTTGCTAAAATTGAATAATATTAGGGTGCCCTATGTGAAATAAGAACATACTAATATTCTTGGTCTCGTGTTTTTTCAGATAATCTTTTGCCTTTCAAATTTATGTTGTCCTTTAATCACGTTATTTGGAATGTTTGTTTGTTATGTTACAATGCTCTTTCGCCTACCATATCTAAAACTATCTTGTCACAACATATAGATTGCATGATCCGAGTTTCCAATTATTCTGATTCAGAGTTAACATGGTACATTTCGGGGCCATGGGATGGACACGAGCATTATGGATTTCTTTTTTGAAGTTTTCTCTTGATGGATAGTTGATTGTCAAATTCGATTATAAAACAATTAAAAGTTCATGTAATCGAGAATTCGTATACCGAGTTTTACGTTCATCTGAATTTAATTAAAAATGATCAACTTTGTAGTGTATTGTGTAGGGAAATAACATTTTGTTCTCTATGTGCCAATTTAGTTTTTCATAGAGGATGTGTTTTCATGACCAATTTTTTTAATTGTTATTCTCCACGGGATAGTGTATTTGGGCCGAGTTTCATGTTCTTTTCTCATCTCGATAAAATATGTTACTCGATGGTTCTCTTGATAGAAAAAGGGAATTTAAAGAACTTGTCTTCCTCGTTTATACCTATTAAATTGATCCAAATCTCATGAAGTGTGCCATAAACACAATGGAATATCTTATGGTTGAGATTAATTTTGTTCCGTGTCCTTATTGAAGATTTCATTTTTGGGGTGCCATGTCCTTGGAGATATAATAAATTGCATGATTCTAGTTTAGAATTAAAATAATTTGGAGGTAACATGGTCCATTTTTGGTACCCATAAGTTGGAACTCTGGAATTGGATATTTACATTGCTGAAACTTTCTTGTATGGTCTTCTCGTTGTCAAACTAGTCTAGTCAAGTGCCAATTTCTTTTCACACCAAATTTTGAAAGTTAGTTGATATTTGGGTTTAGTTTCATGCTCCTTCCTCTACTTGATAGAATTTTCTATTTGACGTTGTTCATGATGAAACAAGGGAATTTTAAGAATTATTGTCTTCATTATACAGGAAATCCATTGATCCCAACTTGAATGTGAGTTATCGCTCGATATATATAATGTTGTGGTTGAGTGTTTTTTGTTCCCGGTCCATGAAGAAATGGTCATTTTTGTGGTTTTATTAGTAAAACGCGAGTATTTGTTTGGCAAAGGATATAATCGCACTATTCTTTGGAAAGTGTTTTATTTACGTGGAATAAATGTATTACGTGGAATAAATGTCGTTGAAACCTTGTGCTAAATGGGGATACTTTATAGGGTGCCTTTGTGAACTAGGGTGTGATAGATTGGACTTAATTTCATTTTTAGTGACCTTTTAGGTGACCTATAATGTTCTTCACACAATTTGCTAAAATTGAATAATATTAGGGTGCCCTATGTGAAATAAGAATATACTAATATTCTTGGTCTCGTATTTTTTCAGATAATCTTTTGCCTTTCAAATTTATGTTGTCCTTTAATCACGTTATATGGAATGTTTGTTTGTTATGTTACAATGCTCTTTCGCCTACCATATCTAAAACTATCTTGTCACAACATATAGATTGCATGATCCGAGTTTCCAATTATTCTGATTCAGAGTTAACATGGTACAGTTCGGGGCCATGGGATGGACACGAGCATTATGGATTTCTTTTTTGAAGTTTTCTCTTGATGGATAGTTGATTGTCAAATTCGATTATAAAACAATTAAAAGTTCATTTAATCGAGAATTCGTATATCGAGTTTTACGTTCATCTGAATTTAATTAAAAATGATCAACTTTGTAGTGTAATGTGTAGGGAAATAACATTTTGTTCTCTATGTGCCAATTTAGTTTTTCATAGAGGATGTGTTTTCATGACCAATTTTTTTAATTGTTATTCTCCACGGGATAGTGTATTTGGGCCGAGTTTCATGTTCTTTTCTCATCTCGATAAAATATGTTACTCGATGGTTCTCTTGATAAAAAAAGGGAATTTAAAGAACTTGTCTTCCTCGTTTATACCTATTAAATTGATCCAAATCTCATGAAGTGTGCCATAAACACAATGGAATATCTTATGGCTGAGATTCGTTTTGTTCCGTGTCCTTATTGAAGATTTCATTTTTGGGGTGCCATGTCCTTGGAGATATAATCAATTGCATGATTCTAGTTTAGAATTAAAATAATTTGGAGGTAACATGGTCAATTTTTGGTACCCATAGGTCGAAACTCTGGAATTGGATATTTACATTGCTGAAACTTTCTTGTATGGTCTTCTCATTGTCAAACTAGTCTAGTCAAGTGCCAATTTCTTTTCACAGCAAATTTTGAAAGTTAGTTGATATTTGGGTTGAGTTTCATGCTCTTTCCTCTACTTGATAGAATTTTCTATTTGACGTTGTTCTTGATGAAACAAGGGAATTTTAAGAATCATTGTCTTCATTCTTTACAGGCAATCCATTGATCCCAACTTGAATGTGAGTTATCGCTCGATATATATATTGTTGTGGTTGAGTGTTTTTTGTTCCCGGTCCATGAAGAAATGGTCAATTTTGTGGTTTTATTAGTAAAACGCGAGTATATGTTTGGCAAAGGATATAATCGCACTCTTCTTTGGAAAGTGTTTTATTTACGTGGAATAAATGTCGTTGAAACCTTGTGCTAAATGGGGATACTTTATAGGGTGCCTTTGTGAAACTAGGGTGTGATAGATTGGACTTAATTTCATTTTTAGTGACCTTTTAGGTGACCTATAATGTTCTTCACACAATTTGCAAAAATCTGCTGACCCATATCTTTGGCCAAAGGAATAACTCGTCAATTTCTTTTTTGCAGATTTCAAGGTGTCGTGGACCCATAGCTATAGGTCTGGCCTTTGTTTGAATTTGATTTTTCTTAAAGTCTGGTTCATATGGAAGATTTACTATATGTTTCTTCCTTTCCCAGAAGGCATTAGGAATTTCTGCACATATTGTTTTAGTTATAAATTCTTGTAACTCATTTATTTTCTTTTGAATATAAGGCTGCTGTATCTTTTCAGCTATTTTTTTGTAATTAATTTCCAGAGATAAGGAATTAAGAAACTTTTCTTTTCTTTCTATTTTCTTTTGAATTAAATCAATCTCGTGATAACGAGGTTGTGTAATAAAATTAAATGTTATTTCTTGTGAATCAACAGTGCTAGTAATTCCTCTTTCGTCAATGCTTTTTATGGGATAAAGCATATGTAGAAAGGAATTTCCTAGAATTACATCGTGAGATAAATCTTTTACCATTATAAATGGCATTTCAAGGCAAATTCCATTGTTACAGACAACAGTATTTTGTAACTTATATTTTACTATAAGCTTTCGGCCATCTGCAGCATTAAGAATTTCAGTAGTTTTAGAAAAATATCTAGATGGAATTAACCCTTCATTGATACAATTTAAATCAGCTCCAGAATCTACCATAGCAATTGCAGAGAGAGTATATTCTCGATGAACAATGATTTTTATTTTAATGTGCCATTTATGAGTAATAACCCTATCAATCATATTCACAAATGTTAATGATGCATTTACATTTTCTTCTTTTAAAGAATCTTTTTCATAATCGTCATTGTCCTGATTAGGACTAAGATCTGTTTCAAGATTTCTTAATTCAATTAAAGAAACTCTAGACTTTAAGTCACTTAATTCTTTTTTAAGAATTTTTACTTCGTGAATTAATTCACTAGTACATGAATCCTCTGAATCCTTTTCTTTAGAGGTTTTAGCCCTATTTAAAATTTCTTTCAGACTATAAGTCTCTGGTTCTTTGAATTTTATTCCTTTTTCAGATTTTTTCTGACTGTATTGTTCCAAATATTTTTGGAGCATTTCTCTTTTAGCAACTGGATCAGTAATTTGATCAATTATATCGAGAATAAAATTATCTTCTTTAGTTAAGGTGCATAATCCATTTGCCTGACATAAGGCTTTATAATAATCACAGTTTCCTTCGCAACCAGAATTATCTGATTGTTCGGATTCTGTTTCGGATCCATCAGAATTCTCAGATTCTTCAGTTTCTTCATTGTCAATTATAGCAGTAATTTTAAAATCTCTTTTTTCTCCTTCTTCATTAAGAAAGAGTTTTTGTAAAGTTCTTTTAAGACCTTCGTCAATATCTAAACTATTGATTTTCTTTTTCATTTTACACTTATTAGCGTAATGACCAGGTTTTTGACATTTCCAACATAATGGAATGGGTTTCTGCCTAGGGGTCGAAGAACTTTCTCCTTTATTCTTCTTTCCTTTATAAAAACCTTTCTTTCTCTTTTTAGGAAAATAATTTAAATTCTTAGAATTTTTTGAGACTTTATTAGCCTTATGTTTCCTTTTATCACTAGAAGGTCCTATAGGAGGTAAACCAATTTGTTCACAGAAGTCTCCTATAATTCTTTTTCCTAAAACCTTTTCTTTTTGAATTTGTCTATGTAATTTAATTTCATTACATAAATTTATGCCTTCAGAGATAATTTCAGAAGATAGATCTCCATAAGTATATTGGGCATACGGAATAATGCCATTATGTTTCTGTTTTATTCTATTCCTTATTTTTTCTGAGAAAAAATGAGGGAGTCCTGATAAGAACTTTTCTTTCCAAAAATCGTGTTGACTATCTTCTCTAGTAAAAACTTTAGAGAAGAACACATCTTTATACCATTTAAACTGAGATAAGTTTTGACATCTTAAATTCATTAACTGTTCTTGTGTTTTATCCAACTGTAATGAAGTTGTTCCAATAAAATGTTTTGCTATAGTATATAATAGCGTATTAACAAAATCTGTAACTTGCACAGGTTGGTTATCAACAACTTCAACTTTAACAGCTCTTAAAATATGCAATTTTGCCTCTTCGGGTAGGTAGAAATCCCACCAACCTTTTAATTGTCCAGTAAAGCCTTGAGTTATCGCTTTAGCAATACTTTGATCAGAATTTCCATTTGCTTTGCATGCAGTTGCATACATAGTCATGTAATGCAATAGTTTGCATCTGGTATTCTGACATTCCATCTATATTCCATTCATTAATGGATCTGCCATCAAATTGAACAGTCATGTATTCATCATGCTGCTCAAGTTGTAAATCAACTGGTGTTGGCTTATGATAATAAGGCTTTGCTGGTACATTGTATACCATTTTCTTCTTATAAGAATATGATAATTTATTAACTTGAAAATGTTGTTGTTGGTTTTGTTCTGTTAAGAACATATCTTCAAGTTGATCAATTTTCTCTTCCATTTCGGAAGTTTGATCTTGACTTTCAATATTAGATTCACTATCTGAATTTTGTTCCAAATGTGACAATTCCTTTTCATTAAGCCCAAGACTTTTTAATCTCTTTATTATTTCGTCAACCATCTCGGAGGAAGAATCTGGTGGTTTTATTTTAAAATCAATCTTTTCAGAAGACATTGGTTTAAATAAGACCCTTTTATCAATTACAGAAGTTTCTTCTTTAGAAACCTTTTGTTGATCTGATTTTAGATCAATATTTTTCTCAATTCTATTTAATTGATCTCCAATAGTTTTGAGAGTTAAATTTGTAAAGTTATTTTGTTGCACAACAGCATCAATATTATCACCCTTTTTTCTATAGGGTGTGGCTAGAATTTCTTCTCCCTCGATTTTAACGGTTAAATTAACTTCTGGAGGGTGGATGCTTTTGAAAACTTTTCCATTTTTAGTGACAAAATCCCTGTTATAGGAAGATTCAATTGTTGACACAAAATTTTTGTTCTCAAAATCAGGAAATTGTTTTTTATTTAAATAAAAGTATTTTTTCAAGAAATCAAAGAAATCAATGACATCTTTATTTATCTGTAGAATTCTCTTATAAGATGTAAACAATTTCTTTTGACTTTTAATATCTTCTTGCAAAAACCACTTTCTTCGAATTTCATTTTCAGGAGAATAAAATAATTCTTTAGCAATTCCGTCAAAAGGAAAACAAACTTCTTCAGGAATTGTAATAGTTAAAACACTTGTGTCACTATTATAACCCATGTCAGAAGCGGTCGGAGATTTTCTTCCTGTGTTAGTATCAACTTCAATTTCTGTTGGGGTAACAGTTGATGGTATACTAACATTATATTGAGGTTGATTAACCCCATCAGGAGTAAATTTTGTTCCTAATATGGTTTCCTTTTCAAATTTAGATAGCGGGGCAGAAGAAGTAGATCTTCTTTCCAAATTAAGTCTACTTGGACCTGCTGAATTAGGTCTAGTAAATCGACTACTTTGCCCAAAATTAAGTCTAGCAATTCTTTGGTTAGAGAATTTAATTTCAACATCTCCATCAGGATATTCAACTATTTCTTCTAATTCTCTATTTTCCTGTTTAACAGGTTCACTTGCCTTTTCTAAAATCCATTGTTCAGGTAAATTAACCTGATCCCAAGTAATTGTTTTGGGTACTTTTAAATTGCTTTTAGATAAATTTGTAACAAACAAAGTAGTAGATCCCTTCTGTTCGAAGGCAAAATCTCTGATTCTTGGCACTACTGTGTTCATAACTTTATATTGAATCCTATAAATAAGGATTATATTTTCTGATCCTTGCATCATATTAAACCCATCAGATTTAATATCAAGACACAAGGCGTGCATCAGAGTTGGATCTGTAAGAGATAAAGTGAAATTTGGGAAGCAAGAAAAGTAGATGGGTCCGTCACAAAGACTGGACTCAATTATTCCTAATAAGGAGTCATGAAATTTATTATGTCTTTTATCTCGAACACAAATTATTGCGGATGTATTTAATCCGAGTCTTGTAGCAGGCTTTAGACCTACTTGGATTAGGCCAACATGAAGAAATTTATATTGTTGTCTATGTTTTTCAATTAAATTTCTTGATAATAATTGAAAAGAATTATATCCTTCAGTTAAAGGAATAGCTTCTTCTACAGTTTTAACAACATAATCAGAAGAAAATTCAAAAGTTCCTTTCTGTTTATAAACAGAAGATTGTATCGGTAATTTCCAGTTCTGTAAAGACTTTTCAAAATTTTCATTTAAAATAATTTCTTTGTTACTACCACTTGTCTCACCTTGTCTTTTAGACAAAGATCTAGCCAACCTCTGCATAATTTTACAGATCACTGTCAACGGTTTATGCCAATCCCAAAACAGCCTATACACCGGCCAAAGACAGGGACTATTCAGGCTACGCGACTTAAGGGAAAATCCTCGGGTTTCACTGTAAAACTATACTTTGGAGAACCAAAGCTTCAATCTAAAATACTAAATAAGACAAAAGTAGAACCCAAGAAATTAAGCTGCTAATAAAATACTAAAGCGGATAAGCAGTTGATGATAATAATCTCTTTGGTTAATATACCAAATATCGTCAGGAAACCTTTCACAATTTTTCTTATATCTTATATATTCTTCTTTAATATAAGCATATAACTCGGAAAAGTTGACGTATTTAGAATTTGAATTTAATGGAGGCATAAAAAGACTAAGCTGCAAGTAAAACACTAATACGTTTAATTAAACTTTGATTATGGTTACGCATACACACGAAATGATTGTAACCAGGATGATCCGGGAACTGTTCACATAAACTTTTATAAAATTTGTAATCACTTAAGCACAAATTATAAAACTCAGAATTAACTAAGACAAACTTAAAATTAATCATTCAAATAAGCATTAATAACATAACAACAATAACACAAAATAACAATAATACAAACATACATTAATAACATAACAATAATAAGACACGATAACAAAATTGCGAACATTAACATTAATACAATATCATACCTATTCCAACGTGGCTCTGATACCACTCGGGTACCAGGTCATATACATAAAAGAGGGGGAGAGTAGTACTCGAAGGTTCTCTTGATAGAAAAAGGGAATTTAAAGAACTTGTCTTCCTCGTTTATAACTATTAAATTGATCCAAATCTCATAAAGTGTGCCATAAACACAATGGAATATCTTATGGTTGAGATTCATTTTGTTCCGTGTCCATAATGAAGATTTCATTTTTTGGGTGCCATGTCCTTGGAGATATAATAAATTGCATGATTCTAGTTTAAAATTAAAATAATTTGGAGGTAAAATGGTCCATTTTTGGTACCCATAGGTTGGAACTCTGGAATTGGATATTTACATTGCTGAAACTTTCTTGTATGGTCTTCTCATTGTCAAACTAGTCTAGTCAAGTGCCAATTTCTTTCACACCAAATTTTGAAAGTTAGTTGATATTTGGGTTGAGTTTCATGTTCCTTCCTCTACTTGATAGAATTTTCTATTTGACGTTGTTCTTGATGAAGCAAGGGAATTTTAAGAATTATTGTCTTCATTCTTTACAGGCAATCCATTGATCCCAACTTGAATGTGAGTTATCGCTCGATATATATAATGTTGTGGTTGAGTATTTTTTGTTCCCGATACATGAAGAAATGGTCAATTTTGTTATTTTATTATTAAAACGCGAGTATATGTTTGCTAAAGGATATAATCGCACTCTTCTTTGGAAAGTGTTTTATTTACGTGGAATAAATGTCTTTGAAACCTTGTGCTAAACGAGGATACGTTTTAGGGTGCCTTTATGAAACTAGGGTGTGATAGATTGGACTTAATTTCATTTTTAGTGACCTTTTAGGTGACCTATAATGTTCTTATCACAATTTGCTAAAATTGAATAATATTAGGGTGCCCTATGTGAAATAAGAATATAATAATATTCTTGGTCCTGTATTTTTTCAGATAATCTTTTGCCTTTCAAATTTATGTTGTGCTTTAATCACGTTATATGGAATGTTTGTTTGGTATGTTACACTGCTCTTTCGCCTACCATATATAAAACTATCTTGTCACAATATATAGATTGCATGATCCGAGTTTCAAATTCTTCTGATTCAGAGTTAACATGGTACATTTCGGGGCCATGGGATGGACAAAGAGCATTATGGATTTCTTTTTTGATGTTTTCTCTTGATGGATAGTTGATTGTCAAATTCGACTATAAAAAAATTCAAAGTTCATGTAATCGAGAATTCGTATACCTAGTTTTACGTTCATCTGAATTTAATTAAAATTGATCAACTTTGTAGTGTAATGTGTAGGGAAATAACATTTTGTTCTTTATGTGCCAATTTAGTTTTTCTTGAAGGATGTGTTTTCATGACCAATTTTTTTAATTGTTATTCTCCACGGGATATTGTATTTGGGCCGAGTTTCATGTTCTCTTCTCATCTCGATAAAATTGGTTACTCGATGGTTCTCTTGATAGAAAAAGGGAATTTAAAGAACTTGTCTTCCTCGTTTATAACTATTAAATTGATCCAAATCTCATAAAGTGTGCCATAAACACAATGGAATATCTTATGGTTGAGATTCATTTTGTTCCGTGTCCATAATGAAGATTTCATTTTTTGGGTGCCATGTCCTTGGAGATATAATAAATTGCATGATTCTAGTTTAAAATTAAAATAATTTGGAGGTAAAATGGTCCATTTTTGGTTCCCATATGTCGGAACTCTGGAATTGGATATTTACATTGCTGAAACTTTCTTGTATGGTCTTCTCATTGTCAAACTAGTCTAGTCAAGTGCCAATTTCTTTCACACCAAATTTTGAAAGTTAGTTGATATTTGGGTTGAGTTTCATGTTCCTTCCTCTACTTGAAAGAATTTTCTATTTGACGTTGTCCTTGATAAAGCAAGGGAATTTTAAGAATTATTGTCTTCATTCTTTACAGGCAATCCATTGATCCCAACTTGAATGTGAGTTATCGCTCGATATATATAATGTTGTGGTTGAGTATTTTTTGTTCCCGATACATGAAGAAACGGTCAATTTTGTTATTTTATTATTAAAACGCGAGTATATGTTTGCTAAAGGATATAATCGCACTCTTCTTTGGAAAGTGTTTTATTTACGTGGAATAAATGTCTTTGAAACCTTGTGCTAAACGGGGATACTTTTTAGGGTGCCTTTATGAAACTAGGGTGTGATAGATTGGACTTAATTTCATTTTTAGTGACCTTTTAGGTGACCTATAATGTTCTTATCACAATTTGCTAAAATTGAATAATATTAGGGTGCCCTATGTGAAATAAGAATATAATAATATTCTTGGTCCTGTATTTTTTCAAATAATCTTTTGCCTTTCAAATTTATGTTGTGCTTTAATCACGTTATATGGAATGTTTGTTTGGTATGTTACACTGCTCTTTCGCCTACCATATATAAAACTATCTTGTCAAAATATATAGATTGCATGATCCGAGTTTCAAATTCTTCTGATTCAGAGTTAACATGGTACATTTCGGGGCCATGGGATGGACAAAGAGCATTATGGATTTCTTTTTTGATGTTTTCTCTTGATGGATAGTTGATTGTCAAATTCGATTATAAAACAATTCAAAGTTCATGTAATCGAGAATTCGTATACCTAGTTTTACGTTCATCTGAATTTAATTAAAATTGATAAACTTTGTAGTTTAATGTGTAGGGAAATAACATTTTGTTCTTTATGTGCCAATTTAGTTTTTCTTGAAGGATGTGTTTTCATGACAAATTTTTTTAATTGTTATTCTCCACGGGATAGTGTATTTGGGCCGAGTTTCATGTTCTCTTCTCATCTCGATAAAATTGGTTACTCGATGGTTCTCTTGATAGAAAAAGGGAATTTAAAGAACTTGTCTTCCTCGTTTATAACTATTAAATTGATCCAAATCTCATAAAGTGTGCCATAAACACAATGGAATATCTTATGGTTGAGATTCATTTTGTTCCGTGTCCATAATGAAGATTTCATTTTTTGGGTGCCATGTCCTTGGAGATATAATAAATTGCATGATTCTAGTTTAAAATTAAAATAATTTGGAGGTAAAATGGTCTATTTTTGGTACCCATATGTCGGAACTCTGGAATTGGATATTTACATTGCTGAAACTTTCTTGTATGGTCTTCTCATTGTCAAACTAGTCTAGTCAAGTGCCAATTTCTTTCACACCAAATTTTGAAAGTTAGTTGATATTTGGGTTGAGTTTCATGTTCCTTCCTCTACTTGAAAGAATTTTCTATTTGACGTTGTCCTTGATGAAGCAAGGGAATTTTAAGAATTATTGTCTTCATTCTTTACAGGCAATCCATTGATCCCAACTTGAATGTGAGTTATCGCTCGATATATATAATGTTGTGGTTGAGTATTTTTTGTTCCCGATACATGAAGAAATGGTCAATTTTGTTATTTTATTATTAAAACGCGAGTATATGTTTGCTAAAGGATATAATCGCACTCTTCTTTGGAAAGTGTTTTATTTACGTGGAATAAATGTCTTTGAAACCTTGTGCTAAACGGGGATACTTTTTAGGGTGCCTTTATTAATAAATGCATGTAGATGTTTAAAATGTTGATCAATATTGTCTGAAAAAATTAAGACATCATTAATATACACTTCAAATTTGTAATATAGCTTGATAGTTAGTTTTGTACTGTACTCCGCTGCTGCTGCTACTCTCCCCCACTTTATGTATATGACCTGGTACCCGAGTGGTATCAGAGCCACGTTGGAATAGGTATGATATTGTATTAATATTAATATTGTATTAATGTTTTATTAATGTTTGCAATTTTGTTATCGTGTCTTATTATTGTTATGTTATTAATGTATGTTTGTATTATTGTTATTTTGTGTTATTGTTGTTATGTTATTAATGCTTATTTGAATGATTAATTTTAAGTTTGTCTTAGTTAGTTCTGAGTTTTATAATTTGTGCTTAAGTGATTATAAATTTTATAAAAGTTTATGTGAACAGTTCCCAGATCATCCTGGTTACAATCATTTCGTGTGTATGCGTAACCATAATCAAAGTTTAATTAAACGTATTAGTGTTTTACTTGCAGCTTAGTCTTTTTATGCCTCCATTAAAATTAAATTCTAAATACGTCAACTTTTCCGTGTTATATGCTTATATTAAAAAAGAATATATAAGATATAAGAAAAATTGTGAAAGGTTTCCAGACGATATTTGGTATATTAACCAAAGAGATTATTATCATCAACTGCTTATTCGCTTTAGTATTTTATTAGCAGCTTAATTTCTTGGGTGCTACTTTTGTCTTATTTAGTGTTTTAGATTGAAGCTTTAGTTTTCCAAAGTATAGTTTTACAGTGAAACCCGGGGATTTTCCCTTAAGTCGCGTAGCCTGAATAGTCCCTGTCTTTGGCCGGTGTATAGGCTGTTTTGGGATTGGCATAAATCGTTGACAGTGATCTGTAGAATTATGCAGAGGTTGGCTAGATCTTTGTCTAAAAGACAAGGTGAGACAAGTGGTAGTAACAAAGAAATTATTTTAAATGAAAATTTTGAAAAATCTTTGCAAAACTGGAAATTACCAGTACAATCTTCTGTTTATAAACAGAAAGGAACTTTTGAATTTTCTTCTGATTATGTTGTTAAAACTGTAGAAGAAGCTATTCCTTTAACTGAAGGATATAATTCTTTTCAATTACTATCTAAAAATTTAATTGAAAAACATAGACAACAATATAAATTTCTTCATGTTGGCCTAATCCAAGTAGGTCTAAAGCCTGCTACAAGACTCGGATTAAATACATCCGCAATAATTTGTGTTCGAGATAAAAGACATAATAAATTTCATGACTCCTTATTAGGAATAATTGAGTCCAGTCTTTGTGATGGACCTATTTACTTCTCTTGTTTTCCAAATTTTACTCTGTCTCTTACAGATCCGACCCTTATGCACGCCTTGTGTCTTGATATTAAATCTGAGGGGTTTAATATGAGGCAAGGATCAGAAAATATAATCCTTATTTACAGGATTCAATATAAAGTTATGAACACAGTAGTGCCAAGAATCAGAGATTTTGCCTTCGAACATAAGGGATCTACTACTTTGTTTATTACAAATTTATCTAAAAGCAATTTAAAAGTACCCAAAACAATTACTTGGGATCAGGTTAATTTACCTGAACAATGGATTTTAGAAAAGGCAAGTGAACCTGTTAAACAGGAAAATAGAGAATTAGAAGAAATAGTTGAATATCCTGATGGAGATGTTGAAATTAAATTCTCTAACCAAAGAATTGCTAGACTTAATTTAGGGCAAAGTAGTCGATTTACTAGACCTAATTCAGCAGGTCCAAGTAGACTTAATTTAGAAAGAAGATCTACTTCTTCTGCCCCGCTATCTAAATTTGAAAAAGAAACCATATTAGGAACAAAATTTACTTCTGATGGGGTTAATCAACCTCAATATAATGTTAGTATACCATCAACTGTTACCCCAACAGAAATTGAAGTTGATACTAACACAGGAAGAAAATCTCCGACCGCTTCTGACATGGGTTATAATAGTGACACAAGTGTTTTAACTATTACAATTCCTGAAGAAGTTTGTTTTCCTTTTGACGGAATTGCTAAAGAATTATTTTATTCTCCTGAAAATGAAATTCGAAGAAAGTGGTTTTTCCAAGAAGATATTAAAAGTCAAAAGAAATTATTTACATCTTATAAGAAATTTCTACAGATAAATAAAGATGTCATTGATTTCTTTGATTTCTTGAAAAAATACTTTTATTTAAATAAAAAACAATTTCCTGATTTTGAGAACAAAATTTTTGTGTCAACAATTGAATCTTCCTATAACAGGGATTTTGTCACTAAAAATGGAAAAGTTTTCAAAAGCATCCACCCTCCAGAAGTTAATTTAACCGTTAAAATCGATGGAGAAGATATTCTAGCCACACCCTATAGAAAAAAGGGTGATAATATTGATGCTGTTGTGCAACAAAATAATTTTACAAATTTAACTCTCAAAACTATTGGAGATCAATTAAATAGAATTGAGAAAAATATTGATCTAAATTCAGATCAACAAAAGGTTTCTAAAGAAGAAACTTCTGTAATTGATAAAAGGGTTTTATTTAAACCAATGTCTTCTGAAAAGATTGATTTTAAAATAAAACCACCAGATCCTTCCTCTGAGATGGTTGACGAAATAATAAAGAGATTAAAAAATCTTGGGCTTAATGAAAAGGAATTGTCACCTTTAGAACAAAATTCAGATAGTGAATCTAATATTGAAAGTCAAGATCAAACTTCCGAAATGGAAGAGAAAATTGATCAACTTGAAGATATGTTCTTAACAGAACAAAACCAACAACAACATTTTCAAGTTAATAAATTATCATCTTCTTATAAGAAGAAAATGGTATACAATGTACCAGCAAAGCCTTATTATCATAAGCCAACACCAGTTGATTTACAACTTGAGCAGCATGATGAATACATGACTGTTCAATTTGATGGCAGATCCATTAATGAATGGAATATAGATGGAATGTCAGAATACCAGATGCAAACAGTATTGCATTACATGACTATGTATGCAACTGCCTGCAAAGCAAATGGAAATTCTGATCAAAATATTGCTAAAGCCATAACTCAAGGCTTTACTGGACAATTAAAAGGTTGGTGGGATTTCTACCTACCAGAAGAGGCAAAATTGCATATTTTAAGAGCTGTTAAAGTTGAAGTTGTTGATAACCAACCTGTGCAAGTTACAGATTGTGTTAATACGCTATTATATACTATAGGAAAACATTTTATTGGAACAACTTCATTACAGTTGGATAAAACACAAGAACAATTAATGAATTTAAGATGTCAAAACTTATCTCAGTTTAAATGGTATAAAGATGTGTTCTTCTCTAAAGTTTTTACTAGAGAAGATAGTCAACACGATTTTTGGAAAGAAAAGTTCTTATCAGGACTCCCTCATTTTTTCTCAGAAAAAATAAGGAATAGAATAAAACAGAAACATAATGGCATTATTCCGTATGCCCAATATACTTATGGAGATCTATCTTCTGAAATTATCTCTGAAGGAATAAATTTATGCAATGAAATTAAATTACATAGACAAATTCAAAAAGAAAAGGTTTTAGGAAAAAGAATTATAGGAGACTTCTGTGAACAAATTGGTTTACCTCCTATAGGACCTTCTAGTGATAAAAGGAAACATAAGACTAATAAAGTCTCAAAAAATTCTAAGAATTTAAATTATTTTCCTAAAAGGAGAAAGAAAGGTTTTTATAAAGGAAAGAAGAATAAAGGAGAAAGTTCTTCGACCCCTAGGCAGAAACCCATTCCATTATGTTGGAAATGTCAAAAACCTGGTCATTACGCTAATAAGTGTAAAATGAAAAAGAAAATCAATAGTTTAGATATTGACGAAGGTCTTAAAAGAACTTTACAAAAACTCTTTCTTAATGAAGAAGGAGAAAAAAGAGATTTTAAAATTACTGCTATAATTGACAACGAAGAAACTGAAGAATCTGAGAATTCTGAAGGATCCGAAACAGAATCCGAACAATCAGACAATTCTGGTTGCGAAGGAAACTGTGATTATTATAAAGCCTTATGTCAGGCAAATGGATTATGCACCTTAACTAAAGAGGATAATTTTATTCTCGATATAATTGATCAAATTACTGATCCAGTTGCTAAAAGAGAAATGCTCCAAAAATATTTGGAACAATACAGTCAGAAAAAATCTGAAAAAGGAATAAAATTCAAAGAACCAGAGACTTATAGTCTAAAAGAAATTTTAAAGAGGGCTAAGACCTCTAAAGAAAAGGATTCAGAGGATTCATGTACTAGTGAATTAATTCACGAAGTAAAAATTCTTAAAAAAGAATTAAGTGACTTAAAGTCTAGAGTTTCTTTAATTGAATTAAGAAATCTTGAAACAGATCTCAGTCCTAATCAGGACAATGACGATTATGAAAAAGATTCTTTAAAAGAAGAAAATGTAAATGCATCATTAACATTTGTGAATATGATTGATAGGGTTATTACTCATAAATGGCACATTAAAATAAAAATCATTGTTCATAGAGAATATACTCTCTCTGCAATTGCTATGGTAGATTCTGGAGCTGATTTAAATTGTATCAATGAAGGGTTAATTCCATCTAGATATTTTTCCAAAACTACTGAAATTCTTAATGCTGCAGATGGCCGAAAGCTTATAGTAAAATATAAGTTACAAAATACTGCTGTCTGTAACAATGGAATTTGCCTTGAAATGCCATTTATAATGGTTAAAGATTTATCTCATGATGTAATTCTAGGAAATCCCTTTCTACACATGCTTTATCCTATAAAAAGCATTGATGAAAGAGGAATTACTAGCACTGTTGATTCACAAGAAATAACATTTAATTTTATTACACAACCTCGTTATCACGAGATTGATCTAATTCAAAAGAAAATAGAAAGAAAAGAAAAGTTTCTTAATTCCTTATCTCAGGAAATTAATTACAAAAAAATAGCTGAAAAGATACAGCAGCCTCATATTCAAAAGAAAATAAATGAGTTACAAGAATTTATAATTAAAACAATATGTGCAGAAATTCCTAATGCCTTCTGGGAAAGGAAGAAACATATAGTAAATCTTCCATATGAACCAGATTTTAAGGAAAATCAAATTCAAACTAAGGCAAGACCTATAGCTATGGGTCCACGCCACCTTGAAATCTGCAAAAAAGAAATTGACGAGTTATTACTCAAAGGATTAATTAGAAAATCCTACAGTCCCTGGAGTTGTCCAGCATTTTATGTTGAAAATGCTGCAGAATTAGAACGAGGTGTTCCTAGGCTTGTTATTAATTATAAGCCATTAAATAAAGCACTAAGATGGATTAGATATCCCATCCCTAATAAAAGAGATTTACTAAATCGGCTTTACACAGCCAAAGTAATGTCAAAATTTGATATGAAGTCTGGATTTTGGCAGATTCAAATTGCCGAAGAAGACAGATATAAAACTGCATTTACGGTACCATTTGGACACTACGAATGGAACGTAATGCCTTTTGGGTTAAAAAATGCCCCTTCTGAATTTCAAAATATTATGAATGAAATTTTTAGTCCATATACTAAATTTTGTATAGTATATATTGATGATGTCTTAATTTTTTCAGACAATATTGATCAACATTTTAAACATCTACATGCATTTATTAATGCTGTTAAAAGAGCAGGATTAGTTGTATCTGCAAAGAAAATAAAATTATTTCAAACTGAAATTCGGTTTCTTGGACATACTATTAAAGAAGGAACTATCTTTCCAATAGATAGATCCATAGTTTTTGCGGAAAAATTTCCGAATGAAATAAAAGAAAAAACTCAACTACAAAGGTTTCTTGGAAGTCTTAATTACATATCAGACTTCTATAAAAATTTGGCAATAGATGCAAAACCTTTATTTGAAAGGTTACGAAAAAATCCCCCTGAATGGACAAATATCCATACAGAGGTCGTTATCAAAATAAAAAATAAAATAAAGGAAATTCCTTGTCTTGCAATTGCAAACCCAGATGCTTTTAAAATTGTTGAAACAGACGCATCTGAATTAGGTTATGGAGGAATCCTTAAACAAAGGATAGATAATAAAATTACTCTTGTTAGATTCACCTCAGGAATCTGGCAAGGACCAAGGAAAAATTATTCCACAGTTAAAAAAGAAATTTTATCAATTGTATTATGTGTTCAAAAATTTGAAAGTGATTTGTTGAATAAAAAATTCCTAATTAGGGTTGATTGCAAATCTGCTAAAGATATTCTAGAAAAGGATGTTAAAAATATAGCATCAAAACAAATTTTTGCTAGATGGCAGGGAATTTTGTCTGTCTTTGATTTTGATATTGAATTTATTAAAGGATCAAATAATTCTTTACCTGATTTTCTAACCCGTGAATTTTTGCAGGGAAATGGAGAAAAAGAATAAAGATAAAGGAAAAGGGAAGTCTAAAGAGACACCCCCAAAAAAGGATTTGTCTTATAAGACAATGGTTGGTAAATCAATTGATCAATTAAAAAATGAAGCCTTAAAGGCCACTCCAAAAGAATCTAAATTAAGAGATGATGCTTATGCAATAGCAATACAGACTAATTTGTCTACTGAATTTGTTTATCCGTATATCCCTTATTCCACTATATGGATAACTCCTCTCGAGCTCAAATATGCTCATCTAAATGCTAATGAAGCAGCTTCTTTCTATTTAAAAGACTCTGCTGACCCATATCTTTGGCCAAAGGAATGTACTTTCTATTATGCCATTTTACAAACTACTAAATCAGTAGAATTTGACTCAATTTCAAGATCTGGTGCGGAATGGGCTTATTCCAAAGCCTTTATTAAAAAAGTTTTAACTCCAGAAACTTGGAATGGAGATCTGTATAGAAACCACGAAATTCCAAGTGGTAATAGAAAAAATTTAGAAAAATATTGGTTCAATTATTTTGACTACATTAAAGCATGGGAAGGAGCCTTTTGTTATGACAATAGGCAAAGAAAACATAGTTGGTTCCTACAATTTAGAGATTTTAATACCACTAATCTCCCTCAGTGGTTTATTAAATGGTTCTACAACTGGGGATCTCATCCTATTATTTTCCCCGATAAAATTAGATGTGTTTTTGAAGATTTTAAGAAATCTAACCCCTCATTAAAAACACCTGAGCTTAATTTTGTAGCTTTTTATCAAGTCCCATGGATTGTCAAATGGGATGTGGTTATTTCCAACCTTCCAATTAAAAAATTTGATGAAACCGTTACTCATGTTCCCGCATTAGGAAGAAGAGTTTTAATTAAATGGTGGGACAAATTTGAATTTTTTAAAGATTCAATTTTTGCACAGAAAGGTATTGTTTCTTTTGAGCCACCACAGCCGAAGACTCCAGCTCCTAAAACGGATATTACTGAATTTCTTAAAGAATTGATAGCCTCATCATCAGCATCTAAAGAAGACCTGAGGAAACAACTTAGAGAAATTTTGGGAGAACCATCTAGCTCGTCTAGCCACTGTTCTGACAACGAGACTCAGAAGACCGACGACACCATGATGGATTCCCAAGACCCGTACGCATAATTTGAGTCACTGTTCATGGTACTGTTCACCATAATTGTTGGTACTGTTCATTATACTGTTGGCCATAATTGCTGGTCCTGTTCATTTTCTAAATTGAAGAAAGTTTTGGCGTCCGATAGCTCTGGAATCCGAGTTTGAAGTCCGCCAGTTGTCTATATATTTTGGCCCTCCATTCTGAAGAAGGATATACGCTCAAGAATTATCAGCTACTCACTATATCCAAGCAACCCTTCTACAAAAGATTATCATCTTTTATATTTTGTAATATACACTTCAAATTTGTAATATAGCTTGATAGTTAGTTTTGTACTGTACTCCGCTGCTGCTGCTACTCTCCCCCACTTTATGTATATTGAATTTGTCTATGTAATTTAATTTCATTACATAAATTTATTCCTTCAGAGATAATTTCAGAAGATAGATCTCCATAAGTATATTGGGCATACGGAATAATGCCATTATGTTTCTGTTTTATTCTATTCCTTATTTTTTCTGAGAAAAAATGAGGGAGTCCTGATAAGAATTTTTCTTTCCAAAAATCGTGTTGACTATCTTCTCTAGTAAAAACTTTAGAGAAGAACACATCTTTATACCATTTAAACTGAGATAAGTTTTGACATCTTAAATTCATTAACTGTTCTTGTGTTTTATCCAACTGTAATGAAGTTGTTCCAATAAAATGTTTTGCTATAGTATATAATAGCGTATTAACACAATTTGTAACTTGCACAGGTTGATTATCAACAACTTCAACTTTAACAGCTCTTAAAATATGCAATTTTGCCTCTTCTGGTAGGTAGAAATCCCACCAACCTTTTAATTGTCCAGTAAAGCCTTGAGTTATGGCTTTAGCAATGTTTTGATCAGAATTTCCATTTGCTTTGCAGGCAGTTGCATACATAGTCATGTAATGCAATACTGTTTGCATCTGGTATTCTGACATTCCATCTATATTCCATTCATCAATGGATCTGCCATCAAATTGAACAGTCATGTATTCATCATGCTGCTCAAGTTGTAAATCAATTGGTGTTGGCTTATGATAATAAGGTTTTGCTGGTACATTGTATACCATTTTCTTCTTATAAGAAGATGATAATTTATTAACTTGAAAATGTTGTTGTTTGTTTTGTTCTGTTAAGAACATATCTTCAAGTTGATCAATTTTCTCTTCCATTTCGGAAGTTTGATCTTGACTTTCAATATTGGATTCACTATCTGAATTTTGTTCTAAAGGTGACAATTCCTTTTCATTAAGCCCAAGATTTTTTAATCTCTTTATTATTTCGTCAACCATCTCAGAGGAAGGATCTGGTGGTTTTATTTTAAAATCAATCTTTTCAGAAGACATTGGTTTAAATAAAACCCTTTTATCAATTACAGAAGTTTCTTCTTTAGAAACCTTTTGTTGATCTGAATTTAGATCAATATTTTTCTCAATTCTATTTAATTGATCTCCAATAGTTTTGAGAGTTAAATTTGTAAAATTATTTTGTTGCACAACAGCATCAATATTATCACCCTTTTTTCTATAGGGTGTGGCTAGAATATCTTCTCCATCGATTTTAACGGTTAAATTAACTTCTGGAGGGTGGATGCTTTTGAAAACTTTTCCATTTTTAGTGACAAAATCCCTGTTATAGGAAGATTCAATTGTTGACACAAAATTTTTGTTCTCAAAATCAGGAAATTGTTTTTTATTTAAATAAAAGTATTTTTTCAAGAAATCAAAGAAATCAATGACATCTTTATTTATCTGTAGAAATCTCTTATAAGATGTAAATAATTTCTTTTGACTTTTAATATCTTCTTGGAAAAACCACTTTCTTCGAATTTCATTTTCAGGAGAATAAAATAATTCTTTGGCAATTCCGTCAAAAGGAAAACCAACTTCTTCAGGAATTGTAATAGTTAAAACACTTGTGTCACTATTATAACCCATGTCAGAAGCGGTCGGAGATTTTGTTCCTAATATGGTTTCTTTTTCAAATTTAGTTAGCAGGGCAGAAGAAGTAGATCTTCTTTCTAAATTAAGTCTACTTAGACCTGCTGAATTAGGTCTAGTAAATCGACTACTTTGCCCTAAATTAAGTCTAGCAATTCTTTGATTAGAGAATTTAATTTCAACATCTCCATCAGGATATTCAACTATTTCTTCTAATTCTCTATTTTCCTGTTTAACAGGTTCACTTGCCTTTTCTAAAATCCATTGTTCAGGTAAATTAACCTGATCCCAAGTAATTGTTTTGGGTACTTTTAAATTGCTTTTAGATAAATTTGTAATAAACAAAGTAGTAGATCCCTTATGTTCGAAAGCAAAATCTCTGATTCTTGGCACTACTGTGTTCATAACTTTATATTGAATCCTGTAAATAAGGATTATATTTTCTGATCCTTGCATCATATTAAACCCCTCAGATTTAATATCAAGACACAAGGCGTGCATTAGAGTTGGATCTGTAAGAGATAAAGTGAAATTTGGGAAGCAAGAAAAGTAGATGGGTCCGTCACAAAGACTGGACTCAATTATTCCTAATAAGGAGTCATGAAATTTATTATGTCTTTTGTCTCGAACACAAATTATTGCGGATGTATTTAATCCCAGTCTTGTAGCAGGCTTAAGACCTACTTGGATTAGGCCAACATGAAGAAATTTATATTGTTGTCTATGTTTTTCAATTAAATTTCTTGATAATAATTGAAAAGAATTATATCCTTCAGTTAAAGGAATAGCTTCTTCTACAGTTTTAACAACATAATCAGAAGAAAATTCAAAAGTTCATTTCTGTTTATAAACAGAAGATTGTACTGGTAATTTCCAGTTTTGCAAAGATTTTTCAAAATTTTCATTTAAAATAATTTCTTTGTTACTACCACTTGTCTCACCTTGTCTTTTAGACAAAGATCTAGTCAACCTCTGCATAATTCTACAGATCACTGTCAACGATTTATGCCAATCCCAAAACAGCCTATACACCGGCCAAAGACAGGGACTATTCAGGCTACGCGACTTAAGGGAAAATCCCCGGGTTTCACTGTAAAACTATACTTTGGAAAACTAAAGCTTTAATCTAAAACTCTAAATAAAACAAAAGTAGCACCCAAGAAATTAAGCTGCTAATAAAATACTAAAGCGGATAAGCAGTTGATGATAATAATCTTTATGATTAATATACCAAATATTGTCAGGAAACCTTTCACAAATTTTCTTATATCTTATATATTCTTCTTTAATATAAGCATATATCTCAGAAAAGTTGGCGTATTTAGAATTTAATTTTAATGGAGGCATAAAAAGACTAAGCTGCAAGTAAAACACTAATACGTTTAATTAAACTTTGATTATGGTTACGCATACACACGAAATGATTGTAACCAGGATGATCCGGGAACTGTTCACATAAACTTTTATAAAATTTATAATCACTTAAGCACAAATTATAAAACTCAGAATTAACTAAGACAAACTTAAAATTAATCATTCAAATAAGCATTAATAACATAACAACAATAACACAAAATAACAATAATACAAACATACATTAATAACATAACAATAATAAGACACGATAACAAAATTGCAAACATTAATAAAACATTAATACAATATCAACATTAATACAATATCATACCTATTCCAACGTGGCTCTGATACCACTCGGGTACCAGGTCATATACATAAAAGTGTGGGGGAGAGTAGCAGCAGCGGAGTACAGTACAAAACTAACTATCAAGCTATATTACAATTTTGAAGTGTATATTACAAAATATAAAAGATGATAATCTTTAGTAGAAGGGTTGCTTGGATATAGTGAGTAGATCGTAATTCTTGAGCGTGTCTTCTTCAGAATGGAGGGCCTATATATATAGACAACTGGCGGACTTCAAACTCGGATTCCAGAGCTCTCGGACGCCAAAACTTTCTTCAATTTAGAAAATGAACAGGACCAGCAATTATGGCCAACAGTATAATGAACAGTACCAACAATTATGGTGAACAGTAACATGAACAGTACCAACAATTATGGTGAACAGTACCATGAACAGTGACTGAACAGTAACATGAACAGTAACCGTGAATAGTAACCATGAATAGTAGCCGTGAATAGTAATCATGAATAGTAGCCACAAATTATGCGTATGGATCCTGAGAATCCATCATTGTGTCGTCGGTTTTCTGAGTTTCGTTGTCAGAACAGTGGCTAGACGAGCTAGATGGTTCTCCCAAAATTTCTCTAAGTTGTTTCCTCAGGTCTTCTTTAGATGCTGATGATGAGGCTATCAATTCTTTAAGAAATTCAGTAATATCCGTTTTAGGAGCTTGAGTCTTCGGCTGTGGTGGATCAAATGAAACAATACCTTTCTGTGAAAAAATTGAATCTTTAAAAAATTCAAATTTATCCCACCATTTAATTAAAACTCTTCTTCCTAATGCGGGAACATGAGTAACGATTTCATCAAATTTTTTAATTGGAAGGTTGGTAATAACCACATCCCATTTGACAATCCATGGGACTTGATAAAAAGCTACAAAATTAAGCTCAGGTGTTTTTAATGAAGGATTAGATTTCTTAAAATCTTCAAAAACACATCTAATTTTATCAGGGAAAATAATAGGATGAGATCCCCAGTTGTAGAACCATTTAATAAACCACTGAGGGAGATTAGTGGTATTAAAATCTCTAAATTGTAGGAACCAACTATGCTTTCTTTGCCTATTGTCATAACAAAAGGCTCCTTCCCATGCTTTAATGTAGTCAAAATAATTGAACCAATATTTTTCTAAATTTTTTCTATTACCACTTGGAATTTCGTGGTTTCTATACAGATCTCCATTCCAAGTTTCTGGAGTTAAAACTTTTTTAATAAAGGCTTTGGAATAAGCCCATTCCGCACCAGATCTTGAAATTGAGTCAAATTCTACTGATTTAGTAGTTTGTAAAATGGCATAATAGAAAGTACATTCTTTAGGCCAAAGATAAGGATCAGCAGAATCTTTCAAATAAAAAGAAGCTGCTTCATTAGCATTGAGATGAGCATATTTAAGCTCGAGAGGAGTTATCCATATAGTGGAATAAGGAATATACGGATAAATAAATTCAGTAGACAAATTAGTCTGAATTGCTATTGCATAAGCATCATCTCTTAATTTAGATTCTTTTGGAGTGGCCTTTAAGGCTTCATTTTTTAATTGATCAATTGATTTACCAACCATTGTCTTATAAGACAAATTCTTCTTTGGGGGTGTCTCTTTAGACTTCCCTTTTCCTTTATCTTTATTCCTTTTCTCCATTTCCCTGCAAAAATTCACGGGTTAGAAAATCAGGTAAAGAATTATTTGATCCTTTAATAAATTCAATATCAAAATCAAAGACAGACAAAATTCCCTGCCATCTAGCAAAAATTTGTTTTGATGCTATATTTTTAACATCCTTTTCTAGAATATCTTTAGCAGATTTGCAATCAACCCTAATTAGGAATTTTTTATTCAACAAATCACTTTCAAATTTTTGAACACATAATACAATTGATAAAATTTCCTTTTTTACTGTGGAATAATTTTTCCTTGGTCCTTGCCAGATTCCTGAGGTGAATCTAATAAGAGTAATTTTATTATCTATCCTTTGTTTAAGGATTCCTCCATAACCTAATTCAGATGCGTCTGTTTCAACAATTTTAAAAGCATCTGGGTTTGCAATTGTAAGACAAGGAATTTCCTTTATTTTATTTTTTATTTTGATAACGGCCTCTGTATGGATATTTGTCCATTCAGGGGGATTTTTTCGTAACCTTTCAAATAAAGGTTTTGCATCTATTGCCAAATTTTTATAGAAGTCTGATATGTAATTAAGACTTCCAAGAAACCTTTGTAGTTGAGTTTTTTCTTTTATTTCATTCGGAAATTTTTCCGCAAAAACTATGGATCTATCTATTGGAAAGATAGTTCCTTCTTTAATAGTATGTCCAAGAAACCGAATTTCAGTTTGAAATAATTTTACTTTCTTTGCAGATACAACTAATCCTGCTCTTTTAACAGCATTAATAAATGCATGTAGATGTTTAAAATGTTGATCAATATTGTTGGGATTTCTACCTACCAGAAGAGGCAAAATTGCATATTTTAAGAGCTGTTAAAGTTGAAGTTGTTGATAATCAACCTGTGCAAGTTACAGATTGTGTTAATACGCTATTATATACTATAGCAAAACATTTTATTGGAACAACTTCATTACAATTGGATAAAACACAAGAACAGTTAATGAACTTAAGATGTCAAAACTTATCTCAGTTTAAAATGTTATTTCCTGTGAATCAACAGTGCTAGTAATTCCTCTTTCGTCAATGCTTTTTATGGGATAAAGCATATGTAGAAAGGGATTTCCTAGAATTACATCATGAGATAATTCTTTAACCATTATAAATGGCATTTCAAGGCAAATTCCATTGTTACAGACAGCAGTATTTTGTAACTTATATTTTACTATAAGCTTTCGGCCATCTGCAGCATTAAGAATTTCAGTAGTTTTGGAAAAATAACTAGAAGGAATTAACCCTTCATTGATACAATTTAAATCAGCTCCAGAATCTACCATAGCAATTGCAGAGAGAGTATATTCTCTATGAACAATGATTTTTATTTTAATGTGCCATTTATGAGTAATAACCCTATCAATCATATTCACAAATGTTAATGCATTTGAAATTCAGAAGGGGCATTTTTTAACCCAAAAGGCATTACGTTCCATTCGTAATGTCCAAATGGTACCGTAAATGCAGTTTTATATCTGTCTTCTTCGGCAATTTGAATCTGCCTTCTTTTTCATTTTACACTTAGTAGCGTAATGACCAGGTTTTTGACATTTCCAACATAATGGAATGGGTTTCTGCCTAGGGGTCGAAGAACTTTCTCCTTTATTCTTCTTTCCTTTATAAAAACCTTTCTTTCTCCTTTTAGGAAAATAATTTAAATTCTTAGAATTTTTTGAGACTTTATTAGTCTTATGTTTCCTTCTATCACTAGAAGGTCCTATAGGAGGTAAACCAATTTGTTCACAGAAGTCTCCTATAATTCTTTTTCCTAAAACCTTTTCTCTTTGAATTTGTCTATGTAATTTAATTTCATTACATAAATTTATTCCTTCAGAGATAATTTCAGAAGATAGATCTCCATAAGTATATTGGGCATACGGAATAATGCCATTATGTTTCTGTTTTATTCTATTCCTTATTTTTTCTGAGAAAAAATGAGGAAGTCCTGATAAGAACTTTTCTTTCCAAAAATCGTGTTGACAATCTTCTCTAGTAAAAACTTTAGAGAAGAACACATCTTTATACCATTTAAACTGAGATAAGTTTTGACATCTTAAGTTCATTAACTGTTCTTGTGTTTTATCCAATTGTAATGAAGTTGTTCCAATAAAATGTTTTGCTATAGTATATAATAGCGTATTAACACAATCTGTAACTTGCACAGGTTGATTATCAACAACTTCAACTTTAACAGCTCTTAAAATATGCAATTTTGCCTCTTCTGGTAGGTAGAAATCCCACCAACCTTTTAATTGTCCAGTAAAGCCTTGAGTTATGGCTTTAGCAATGTTTTGATCAGAATTTCCATTTGCTTTGCAGGCAGTTGCATACATAGTCATGTAATGCAATACTGTTTGCATCTGGTATTCTGACATTCCATCTATATTCCATTCATCAATGGATCTGCCATCAAATTGAACAGTCATGTATTCATCATGCTGCTCAAGTTGTAAATCAA
Source organism: Penstemon newberryi var. newberryi (assembly GCA_030819805.1). NCBI lineage: Eukaryota > Viridiplantae > Streptophyta > Magnoliopsida > Lamiales > Plantaginaceae > Penstemon > Penstemon newberryi. Next base: position 19,431,694 of record JAUALY010000005.1, on the reverse strand, counting down.
TTGGTGTTGGCTTATGATAATAAGGTTTTGCTGGTACATTGTATACCATTTTCTTCTTATAAGAAGATGATAATTTATTAACTTGAAAATGTTGTTGTTTGTTTTGTTCTGTTAAGAACATATCTTCAAGTTGATCAATTTTCTCTTCCATTTCGGAAGTTTGATCTTGACTTTCAATATTGGATTCACTATCTGAATTTTGTTCTAAAGGTGACAATTCCTTTTCATTAAGCCCAAGATTTTTTAATCTCTTTATTATTTCGTCAACCATCTCAGAGGAAGGATCTGGTGGTTTTATTTTAAAATCAATCTTTTCAGAAGACATTGGTTTAAATAAAACCCTTTTATCAATTACAGAAGTTTCTTCTTTAGAAACCTTTTGTTGATCTGAATTTAGATCAATATTTTTCTCAATTCTATTTAATTGATCTCCAATAGTTTTGAGAGTTAAATTTGTAAAATTATTTTGTTGCACAACAGCATCAATATTATCACCCTTTTTTCTATAGGGTGTGGCTAGAATATCTTCTCCATCGATTTTAACGGTTAAATTAACTTCTGGAGGGTGGATGCTTTTGAAAACTTTTCCATTTTTAGTGACAAAATCCCTGTTATAGGAAGATTCAATTGTTGACACAAAATTTTTGTTCTCAAAATCAGGAAATTGTTTTTTATTTAAATAAAAGTATTTTTTCAAGAAATCAAAGAAATCAATGACATCTTCTTTATTTATCTGTAGAAATCTCTTATAAGATGTAAATAATTTCTTTTGACTTTTAATATCTTCTTGGAAAAACCACTTTCTTCGAATTTCATTTTCAGGAGAATAAAATAATTCTTTGGCAATTCCGTCAAAAGGAAAACCAACTTCTTCAGGAATTGTAATAGTTAAAACACTTGTGTCACTATTATAACCCATGTCAGAAGCGGTCGGAGATTTTGTTCCTAATATGGTTTCTTTTTCAAATTTAGTTAGCAGGGCAGAAGAAGTAGATCTTCTTTCTAAATTAAGTCTACTTAGACCTGCTGAATTAGGTCTAGTAAATCGACTACTTTGCCCTAAATTAAGTCTAGCAATTCTTTGATTAGAGAATTTAATTTCAACATCTCCATCAGGATATTCAACTATTTCTTCTAATTCTCTATTTTCCTGTTTAACAGGTTCACTTGCCTTTTCTAAAATCCATTGTTCAGGTAAATTAACCTGATCCCAAGTAATTGTTTTGGTTACTTTTAAATTGCTTTTAGATAAATTTGTAATAAACAAAGTAGTAGATCCCTTATGTTCGAAAGCAAAATCTCTGATTCTTGGCACTACTGTGTTCATAACTTTATATTGAATCCTGTAAATAAGGATTATATTTTCTGATCCTTGCATCATATTAAACCCATCAGATTTAATATCAAGACACAAGGCGTGCATTAGAGTTGGATCTGTAAGAGATAAAGTGAAATTTGGAAAGCAAGAAAAGTAGATGGGTCCATCACAAAGACTGGACTCAATTATTCCTAATAAGGAGTCATGGAATTTATTATGTCTTTTATCTCGAACACAAATTATAGCGGATGTATTTAATCCGAGTCTTGTAGCAGGCTTTAGACCTACTTGGATTAGGCCAACATGAAGAAATTTATATTGTTGTCTATGTTTTTCAATTAAATTTCTTGATAATAATTGAAAAGAATTATATCCTTCAGTTAAAGGAATAGCTTCTTCTACAGTTTTAACAACATAATCAGAAGAAAATTCAAAAGTTCCTTTCTGTTTATAAACAGAAGATTGTACTGGTAATTTCCAGTTTTGCAAAGATTTTTCAAAATTTTCATTTAAAATAATTTCTTTGTTACTACCACTTGTCTCACCTTGTCTTTTAGACAAAGATCTAGTCAACCTCTGCATAATTCTACAGATCACTGTCAACGATTTATGCCAATCCCAAAACAGCCTATACACCGGCCAAAGACAGGGACTATTCAGGCTACGCGACTTAAGGGAAAATCCCCGGGTTTCACTGTAAAACTATACTTTGGAGAACCAAAGCTTCAATCTAAAATACTAAATAAGACAAAAGTAGCACCCAAGAAATTAAGCTGCTAATAAAATACTAAAGCGGATAAGCAGTTGATGATAATAATCTCTTTGGTTAATATACCAAATATCGTCTGGAAACCTTTCACAATTTTTCTTATATCTTATATATTCTTTTTTAATATAAGCATATAACACGGAAAAGTTGACGTATTTAGAATTTAATTTTAATGGAGGCATAAAAAGACTAAGCTGCAAGTAAAACACTAATACGTTTAATTAAACTTTGATTATGGTTACGCATACACACGAAATGATTGTAACCAGGATGATCTGGGAACTGTTCACATAAACTTTTATAAAATTTATAATCACTTAAGCACAAATTATAAAACTCAGAATTAACTAAGACAAACTTAAAATTAATCATTCAAATAAGCATTAATAACATAACAACAATAACACAAAATAACAATAATACAAACATACATTATAACAATAATAAGACACGATAACAAAATTGCAAACATTAATAAAACATTAATACAATATTAATATTAATACAATATCATAAGCTGCAAGTAAAACACTAATACGTTTAATTAAACTTTTATAAAATTTATAATCACTTAAGCACAACTTATAAAACTCAGAATTAACTAAGACAAACTTAAAATTAATCATTCAAATAAGCATTAATAACATAACAACAATAACACAAAATAACAATAATACAAACATACATTAATAACATAACAATAATAAGACACGATAACAAAATTGCAAACATTAATAAAACATTAATACAATATTAATATTAATACAATATCATACCTACTCCAACGTGGCTCTGATACCACTGAAAATGAAATTCGAAGAAAGTGGTTTTTCCAAGAAGATATTAAAAGTCAAAAGAAATTATTTACATCTTATAAGAGATTTCTACAGATAAATAAAGATGTCATTGATTTCTTTGATTTCTTGAAAAAATACTTTTATTTAAATAAAAAACAATTTCCTGATTTTGAGAACAAAAATTTTGTGTCAACAATTGAATCTTCCTATAACAGGGATTTTGTCACTAAAAATGGAAAAGTTTTCAAAAGCATCCACCCTCCAGAAGTTAATTTAACCGTTAAAATCGATGGAGAAGATATTCTAGCCACACCCTATAGAAAAAAGGGTGATAATATTGATGCTGTTGTGCAACAAAATAATTTTACAAATTTAACTCTCAAAACTATTGGAGATCAATTAAATAGAATTGAGAAAAATATTGATCTAAATTCAGATCAACAAAAGGTTTCTAAAGAAGAAACTTCTGTAATTGATAAAAGGGTTTTATTTAAACCAATGTCTTCTGAAAAGATTGATTTTAAAATAAAACCACCAGATCCTTCCTCTGAGATGGTTGACGAAATAATAAAGAGATTAAAAAATCTTGGGCTTAATGAAAAGGAATTGTCACCTTTAGAACAAAATTCAGATAGTGAATCTAATATTGAAAGTCAAGATCAAACTTCCGAAATGGAAGAGAAAATTGATCAACTTGAAGATATGTTCTTAACAGAACAAAACCAACAACAACATTTTCAAGTTAATAAATTATCATCTTCTTATAAGAAGAAAATGGTATACAATGTACCAGCAAAGCCTTATTATCATAAGCCAACACCAGTTGATTTACAACTTGAGCAGCATGATGAATACATGACTGTTCAATTTGATGGCAGATCCATTAATGAATGGAATATAGATGGAATGTCAGAATACCAGATGCAAACAGTATTGCATTACATGACTATGTATGCAACTGCCTGCAAAGCAAATGGAAATTCTGATCAAAACATTGCTAAAGCCATAACTCAAGGCTTTACTGGACAATTAAAAGGTTGGTGGGATTTCTACCTACCAGAAGAGGCAAAATTGCATATTTTAAGAGCTGTTAAAGTTGAAGTTGTTGATAATCAACCTGTGCAAGTTACAGATTGTGTTAATACGCTATTATATACTATAGCAAAACATTTTATTGGAACAACTTCATTACAATTGGATAAAACACAAGAACAGTTAATGAACTTAAGATGTCAAAACTTATCTCAGTTTAAATGGTATAAAGATGTGTTCTTCTCTAAAGTTTTTACTAGAGAAGATAGTCAACACGATTTTTGGAAAGAAAAGTTCTTATCAGGACTTCCTCATTTTTTCTCAGAAAAAATAAGGAATAGAATAAAACAGAAACATAATGGCATTATTCCGTATGCCCAATATACTTATGGAGATCTATCTTCTGAAATTATCTCTGAAGGAATAAATTTATGTAATGAAATTAAATTACATAGACAAATTCAAAGAGAAAAGGTTTTAGGAAAAAGAATTATAGGAGACTTCTGTGAACAAATTGGTTTACCTCCTATAGGACCTTCTAGTGATAGAAGGAAACATAAGACTAATAAAGTCTCAAAAAATTCTAAGAATTTAAATTATTTTCCTAAAAGGAGAAAGAAAGGTTTTTATAAAGGAAAGAAGAATAAAGGAGAAAGTTCTTCGACCCCTAGGCAGAAACCCATTCCATTATGTTGGAAATGTCAAAAACCTGGTCATTACGCTACTAAGTGTAAAATGAAAAAGAAAATCAATAGTTTAGATATTGACGAAGGTCTTAAAAGAACTTTACAAAAACTCTTTCTTAATGAAGAAGGAGAAAAAAGAGATTTTAAAATTACTGCTATAATTGACAATGAAGAAACTGAAGAATCTGAGAATTCTGAAGGATCCGAAACAGAATCCGAACAATCAGATAATTCTGGTTGCGAAGGAAACTGTGATTATTATAAAGCCTTATGTCAGGCAAATGGATTATGCACCTTAACTAAAGAGGATAATTTTATTCTCGATATAATTGATCAAATTACTGATCCAGTTGCTAAAAGAGAAATGCTCCAAAAATATTTGGAACAATACAGTCAGAAAAAATCTGAAAAGGGAATAAAATTCAAAGAACCAGAGACTTATAGTCTAAAAGAAATTTTAAATAGAGCTAAGACCTCTAAAGAAAAGGATTCAGAGGATTCATGTACTAGTGAATTAATTCACGAAGTAAAAATTCTTAAAAAAGAATTAAGTGACTTAAAGTCTAGAGTTTCTTTAATTGAATTAAGAAAACTTGAAACAGATCTCAGTCCTAATCAGGACAATGACGATTATGAAAAAGATTCTTTAAAAGAAGAAAATGTAAATGCATCATTAACATTTGTGAATATGATTGATAGGGTTATTACTCATAAATGGCACATTAAAATAAAAATCATTGTTCATAGAGAATATACTCTCTCTGCAATTGCTATGGTAGATTCTGGAGCTGATTTAAATTGTATCAATGAAGGGTTAATTCCTTCTAGATATTTTTCCAAAACTACTGAAATTCTTAATGCTGCAGATGGCCGAAAGCTTATAGTAAAATATAAGTTACAAAATACTGCTGTCTGTAACAATGGAATTTGCCTTGAAATGCCATTTATAATGGTTAAAGAATTATCTCACGATGTAATTCTAGGAAATCCCTTTCTACACATGCTTTATCCTATAAAAAGCATTGATGAAAGAGGAATTACTAGCACTGTTGATTCACAAGAAATAACATTTAATTTTATTACCCAACCTCGTTATCACGAGATTGATCTAATTCAAAAGAAAATAGAAAGAAAAGAAAAGTTTCTTAATTCCTTATCTCAGGAAATTAATTACAAAAAAATAGCTGAAAAGATACAGCAGCCTCATATTCAAAAGAAAATAAATGAGTTACAAGAATTTATAACTAAAACAATATGTGCAGAAATTCCTAATGCCTTCTGGGAAAGGAAGAAACATATAGTAAATCTTCCATATGAACCAGATTTTAAGGAAAATCAAAATCAAACTAAGGCAAGACCTATAGCTATGGGTCCACGCCACCTTGAAATCTGCAAAAAAGAAATTGATGAGTTATTACTCAAAGGATTAATTAGAAAATCCTACAGTCCCTGGAGTTGTCCAGCATTTTATGTTGAAAATGCCGCAGAATTAGAACGAGGTGTTCCTAGGCTTGTTATTAATTATAAGCCATTAAATAAAGCACTAAGATGGATTAGATATCCCATCCCTAATAAAAGAGATTTACTAAATCGGCTTTACACAGCCAAAGTAATGTCAAAATTTGATATGAAGTCGGGATTCTGGCAGATTCAAATTGCCGAAGAAGACAGATATAAAACTGCATTTACAGTACCATTTGGACACTACGAATGGAACGTAATGCCTTTTGGGTTAAAAAATGCCCCTTCTGAATTTCAAAATATTATGAATGAAATTTTTAGTCCATATACTAAATTTTGTATAGTATATATTGATGATGTCTTAATTTTTTCAGACAATATTGATCAACATTTTAAACATTTACATGCATTTATTAATGCTGTTAAAAGAGCAGGATTAGTTGTATCTGCAAAGAAAGTAAAATTATTTCAAACTGAAATTCGGTTTCTTGGACATACTATTAAAGAAGGAACTATCTTTCCAATAGATAGATCCATAGTTTTTGCGGAAAAATTTCCGAATGAAATAAAAGAAAAAACTCAACTACAAAGGTTTCTTGGAAGTCTTAATTACATATCAGACTTCTATAAAAATTTAGCAATAGATGCAAAACCTTTATTTGAAAGGTTACGAAAAAATCCCCCTGAATGGACAAATATCCATACAGAGGCCGTTATCAAAATAAAAAATAAAATAAAGGAAATTCCTTGTCTTGCAATTGCAAACCCAGATGCTTTTAAAATTGTTGAAACAGACGCATCTGAATTAGGTTATGGAGGAATCCTTAAACAAAGGATAGATAATAAAATTACTCTTATTAGATTCACCTCAGGAATCTGGCAAGGACCAAGGAAAAATTATTCCACAGTAAAAAAGGAAATTTTATCAATTGTATTATGTGTTCAAAAATTTGAAAGTGATTTGTTGAATAAAAAATTCCTAATTAGGGTTGATTGCAAATCTGCTAAAGATATTCTAGAAAAGGATGTTAAAAATATAGCATCTAAACAAATTTTTGCTAGATGGCAGGGAATTTTGTCTGTCTTTGATTTTGATATTGAATTTATTAAAGGATCAAATAATTCTTTACCTGATTTTCTAACCCGTGAATTTTTGCAAGGAAATGGAGAAAAAGAATAAAGATAAAGGAAAAGGGAAGTCTAAAGAGACACTCCCAAAGAAGGATTTGTCTTATAAGACAATGGTTGGTAAATCAATTGATCAATTAAAAAATGAAGCCTTAAAGGCCACTCCAAAAGAATCTAAATTAAGAGATGATGCTTATGCAATAGCAATTCAGACTAATTTGTCTACTGAATTTGTTTATCCGTATATCCCTTATTCTACTATATGGATAACACCACTTGAGCTTAAATACGCTCACTTCAATGCTATTGAAGCAGCTTCTTTCTATTTAAAAGACTCTGCTGACCCATATCTTTGGCCAAAGGAATGTACTTTCTATTATGCCATTTTACAAACTACTAAATCAGTAGAATTTGACTCAATTTCAAGATCTGGTGCAGAATGGGCTTATTCCAAAGCCTTTATTAAAAAAGTTTTAACTCCAGAAACTTGGAATGGAGACCTGTATAGAAACCACGAAATTCCAAGTGGTAATAGAAAAAATTTAGAAAAATATTGGTTCAATTATTTTGACTACATTAAAGCATGGGAAGGAGCCTTTTGTTATGACAATAGGCAAAGAAAACATAGTTGGTTCCTACAATTTAGAGATTTTAATACCACTAATCTCCCTCAGTGGTTTATTAAATGGTTCTACAACTGGGGATCTCATCCTATTATTTTCCCCGATAAAATTAGATGTGTTTTTGAAGATTTTAAGAAATCTAACCCCTCATTAAAAACACCCGAGCTTAATTTTGTAGCTTTTTATCAAGTCCCATGGATTGTCAAATGGGATGTGGTTATTTCCAACCTTCCAATTAAAAAATTTGATGAAACCGTTACTCATGTTCCCGCATTAGGAAGAAGAGTTTTAATTAAATGGTGGGACAAATTTGAATTTTTTAAAGATTCAATTTTTGCACAGAAAGGTATTGTTTCTTTTGAGCCACCACAGCCGAAGACTCAAGCTCCTAAAACGGATATTACTGAATTTCTTAAAGAATTGATAGCCTCATCATCAGCATCTAAAGAAGACCTGAGGAAACAACTTAGAGAAATTTTGGGAGAACCATCTAGCTCGTCTAGCCACTGTTCTGACAACGAGACTCAGAAGACCGACGACACCATGATGGATTCTCAAGACCCGTACGCATAATTTGCGGTTACTATTCACAGTTACTATTCACGGCTACTATTCATGGTTACTGTTCATGTTACTGTTCAGTTACTGTTCATGTTACTGTTCAGTCACTGTTCATGTTACTGTTCACCATAATTGTTGGTAATGTTCATTTTACTGTTGGTCATAATTGCTGGTCCTGTTCATTTTCTAAATTGAAGAAAGTTTTGGCGTCCGATAGCTCTGGAATCCGAGTTTGAAGTCCGCCAGCTGCCTATATATAGGCCCTCCATTCTGAAGAAGACACACGCACAAAAATTATCAGCTACTCACTACATCCAAGCAACCCTTCTACAAAAGATTATCATCTTTTATATTTTGTAATATACACTTCAAATTTGTAATATAGCTTGATAGTTAGTTTGGTACTGTACTCCGCTGCTGCTACTCTCTCCCCCACTTTATGTATATGACCTGGTACCCGAGTGGTATCAGAGCCACGTTGGAATAGGTATGATATTGTATTAATGTTGATATTGTATTAATGTTTTATTAATGTTTGCAATTTTGTTATCGTGTCTTATTATTGTTATGTTATTAATGTATGTCTGTATTATTGTTATTTTGTGTTATTGTTGTTATGTTATTAATGCTTATTTGAATGATTAATTTTAAGTTTGTCTTAGTTAATTCTGAGTTTTATAATTTGTGCTTAAGTGATTATAAATTTTATAAAAGTTTATGTGAACAGTTCCCAGATCATCCTGGTTACAATCATTTCGTGTGTATGCGTAACCATAATCAAAGTTTAATTAAACGTATTAGTGTTTTACTTGCAGCTTAGTCTTTTTATGCCTCCATTAAAATTAAATTCTAAATACGTCAACTTTTCCGTGTTATATGCTTATATTAAAAAAGAATATATAAGATATAAGAAAAATTGTGAAAGGTTTCCAGACGATATTTGGTATATTAACCAAAGAGATTATTATCATCAACTGCTTATCCGCTTTAGTATTTTATTAGCAGCTTAATTTCTTGGGTGCTACTTTTGTCTTATTTAGTATTTTAGATTGAAGCTTTGGTTCTCCAAAGTATAGTTTTACAGTGAAACCCGGGGATTTTCCCTTAAGTCGCGTAACCTGAATAGTCCCTGTCTTTGGCCGGTGTATAGGCTGTTTTGGGATTGGCATAAATCGTTGACAGTGATCTGTAGAATTATGCAGAGGTTGACTAGATCTTTGTCTAAAAGACAAGGTGAGACAAGTGGTAGTAACAAAGAAATTATTTTAAATGAAAATTTTGAAAAATCTTTGCAAAACTGGAAATTACCAGTACAATCTTTTGTTTATAAACAGAAAGGAACTTTTGAATTTTCTTCTGATTATGTTGTTAAAACTGTAGAAGAAGCTATTCCTTTAACTGAAGGATATAATTCTTTTCAATTATTATCAAGAAATTTAATTGAAAAACATAGACAACAATATAAATTTCTTCATGTTGGCCTAATCCAAGTAGGTCTAAAGCCTGCTACAAGACTCGGATTAAATACATCCGCTATAATTTGTGTTCGAGATAAAAGACATAATAAATTCCATGACTCCTTATTAGGAATAATTGAGTCCAGTCTTTGTGATGGACCCATCTACTTTTCTTGCTTTCCAAATTTCACTTTATCTCTTACAGATCCAACTCTAATGCACGCCTTGTGTCTTGATATTAAATCTGATGGGTTTAATATGATGCAAGGATCAGAAAATATAATCCTTATTTACAGGATTCAATATAAAGTTATGAACACAGTAGTGCCAAGAATCAGAGATTTTGCTTTCGAACATAAGGGATCTACTACTTTGTTTATTACAAATTTATCTAAAAGCAATTTAAAAGTACCCAAAACAATTACTTGGGATCAGGTTAATTTACCTGAACAATGGATTTTAGAAAAGGCAAGTGAACCTGTTAAACAGGAAAATAGAGAATTAGAAGAAATAGTTGAATATCCTGATGGAGATGTTGAAATTATTAGATCAATCTCGTGATAACGAGGTTGGGTAATAAAATTAAATGTTATTTCTTGTGAATCAACAGTGCTAGTAATTCCTCTTTCATCAATGCTTTTTATAGGATAAAGCATGTGTAGAAAGGGATTTCCTAGAATTACATCGTGAGATAATTCTTTAACCATTATAAATGGCATTTCAAGGCAAATTCCATTGTTACAGACAGCAGTATTTTGTAACTTATATTTTACTATAAGCTTTCGGCCATCTGCAGCATTAAGAATTTCAGTAGTTTTGGAAAAATATCTAGAAGGAATTAACCCTTCATTGATACAATTTAAATCAGCTCCAGAATCTACCATAGCAATTGCTGAGAGAGTATATTCTCTATGAACAATGATTTTTATTTTAATGTGCCATTTATGAGTAATAACCCTATCAATCATATTCACAAATGTTAATGATGCATTTACATTTTCTTCTTTTAAAGAATCTTTTTCATAATCATCATTGTCCTGATTAGGACTGAGATCTGTTTCAAGATTTCTTAATTCAATTAAAGAAACTCTAGACTTTAAGTCACTTAATTCTTTTTTAAGAATTTTTACTTCGTGAATTAATTCACTAGTACATGAATCCTCTGAATCATTTTCTTTAGAGGTTTTAGCCCTATTTAAAATTTCTTTTAGACTATAAGTCTCTGGTTCTTTGAATTTTATTCCCTTTTCAGATTTTTTCTGACTGTATTGTTCCAAATATTTTTGGAGCATTTCTCTTTTAGCAACTGGATCAGTAATTTGATCAATTATATCGAGAATAAAATTATCCTCTTTAGTTAAGGTGCATAATCCATTTGCCTGACATAAGGCTTTATAATAATCACAGTTTCCTTCGCAACCAGAATTATCTGATTGTTCGGATTCTGTTTCAGATCCTTCAGAATTCTCAGATTCTTCAGTTTCTTCGTTGTCAATTATAGCAGTAATTTTAAAATCTCTTTTTTCTCCTTCTTCATTAAGAAAGAGTTTTTCTAAAGTTCTTTTAAGACCTTCGTCAATATCTAAACTATTGATTTTCTTTTTCATTTTACACTTATTAGCGTAATGACCAGGTTTTTGACATTTCCAACATAATGGAATGGGTTTCTGCCTAGGGGTCGAAGAACTTTCTCCTTTATTCTTCTTTCCTTTATAAAAACCTTTTCTTTCTCCTTTTAGGAAAATAATTTAAATTCTTAGAATTTTTTGAGACTTTATTAGTCTTATGTTTCCTTTTATCACTAGAAGATCCTATAGGAGGTAAACCAATTTGTTCACAGAAATCTCCTATAATTCTTTTTCCTAAAACCTTTTCTTTTTGAATTTGTCTATGTAATTTAATTTCATTACATAAATTTATTCCTTCAGAGATAATTTCAGAAGATAGATCTCCATAAGTATATTGGGCATACGGAATAATGCCATTATGTTTCTGTTTTATTCTATTCCTTATTTTTTCTGAGAAAAAATGAGGGAGTCCTGATAAGAACTTTTCTTTCCAAAAATCGTGTTGACTATCTTCTCTAGTAAAAACTTTAGAGAAGAACACATCTTTATACCATTTAAACTGAGATAAGTTTTGACATCTTAAATTCATTAACTGTTCTTGTGTTTTATCCAACTGTAATGAAGTTGTTCCAATAAAATGCTTTGCTATAGTATATAATAGCGTATTAACACAATCTGTAACTTGCACAGGTTGGTTATCAACAACTTCAACTTTAACAGCTCTTAAAATATGCAATTTTGCCTCTTCTGGTAGGTAGAAATCCCACCAACCTTTTAATTGTCCAGTAAAGCCTTGAGTTATGGCTTTAGCAATGTTTTGATCAGAATTTCCATTTGCTTTGCAGGCAGTTGCATACATAGTCATGTAATGCAATACTGTTTGCATCTGGTATTCTGACATTCCATCTATATTCCATTCATTAATGGATCTGCCATCAAATTGAACAGTCATGTATTCATCATGCTGCTCAAGTTGTAAATCAACTGGTGTTGGCTTATGATAATAAGGTTTTGCTGGTACATTGTATACCATTTTCTTCTTATAAGAAGATGATAATTTATTAACTTGAAAATGTTGTTGTTGGTTTTGTTCTGTTAAGAACATATCTTCAAGTTGATCAATTTTCTCTTCCATTTCGGAAGTTTGATCTTGACTTTCAATATTGGATTCACTATCTGAATTTTGTTCCAAAGGTGACAATTCCTTTTCATTAAGCCCAAGATTTTTTAATCTCTTTATTATTTCGTCAACCATCTCAGAGGAAGAATCTGGTGGTTTTATTTTAAAATCAATCTTTTCAGAAGACATTGGTTTAAATAAAACCCTTTTATCAATCACAGAAGTTTCTTCTTTAGAAACCTTTTGTTGATCTGAATTTAGATCAATATTTTTCTCAATTCTATTTAATTGATCTCCAATAGTTTTGAGAGTTAAATTTGTAAAATTATTTTGTTGCACAACAGCATCAATATTTCTATAAGGTGTGGCAAGAATTTCTTCTCCATCGATTTTAACGGTTAAATTAACTTCTGGAGGGTGGATGCTTTTGAAAACTTTTCCATTTTTAGTGACAAAATCCCTGTTATAGGAAGATTCAACTGTTGACACAAAATTTTTGTTCTCAAAATCAGGAAATTGTTTTTTATTTAAATAAAAGTATTTTTTCAAGAAATCAAAGAAATCAATGACATCTTTATTTAAATTTAGGGCAAAGTAGTCGATATACTAGACCTAATTCAGCAGGTCCAAGTAGACTTAATAAGTGTAAAATGAAAAAGAAAATCAATAGTTTAGATATTGACGAAGGTCTTAAAAGAACTTTAGAAAAACTCTTTCTTAATGAAGAAGGAGAAAAAAGAGATTTTAAAATTACTGCTATAATTGACAATGAAGAAACTGAAGAATCTGAGAATTCTGAAGGATCCGAAACAGAATCCGAACAATCAGATAATTCTGGTTGCGAAGGAAACTGTGATTATTATAAAGCCTTATGTCAGGCAAATGGATTATGCACCTTAACTAAAGAGGATAATTTTATTCTCGATATAATTGATCAAATTACTGATCCAGTTGCTAAAAGAGAAATGCTCCAAAAATATTTGGAACAATACAGTCAGAAAAAATCTGAAAAGGGAATAAAATTCAAAGAACCAGAGACTTATATTCTAAAAGAAATTTTAAATAGGGCTAAAACCTCTAAAGAAAATGATTCAGAGGATTCATGTACTAGTGAATTAATTCACGAAGTAAAAATTCTTAAAAAAGAATTAAGTGACTTAAAGTCTAGAGTTTCTTTAATTGAATTAAGAAATCTTGAAACAGATCTCAGTCCTAATCAGGACAATGATGATTATGAAAAAGATTCTTTAAAAGAAGAAAATGTAAATGCATCATTAACATTTGTGAATATGATTGATAGGGTTATTACTCATAAATGGCACATTAAAATAAAAATCATTGTTCATAGAGAATATACTCTCTCAGCAATTGCTATGGTAGATTCTGGAGCTGATTTAAATTGTATCAATGAAGGGTTAATTCCTTCTAGATATTTTTCCAAAACTACTGAAATTCTTAATACTGCAGATGGCCGAAAGCTTATAGTAAAATATAAGTTACAAAATACTGCTGTCTGTAACAATGGAATTTGCCTTGAAATGCCATTTATAATGGTTAAAGAATTATCTCACGATGTAATTCTAGGAAATCCCTTTCTACACATGCTTTATCCTATAAAAAGCATTGATGAAAGAGGAATTACTAGCACTGTTGATTCACAAGAAATAACATTTAATTTTATTACCCAACCTCGTTATCACGAGATTGATCTAATTCAAAAGAAAATAGAAAGAAAAGAAAAGTTTCTTAATTCCTTATCTCAGGAAATTAATTACAAAAAAATAGCTGAAAAGATACAGCAGCCTCATATTCAAAAGAAAATAAATGAGTTACAAGAATTTATAACTAAAACAATATGTGCAGAAATTCCTAATGCCTTCTGGGAAAGGAAGAAACATATAGTAAATCTTCCATATGAACCAGATTTTAAGGAAAATCAAATTCAAACTAAGGCAAGACCTATAGCTATGGGTCCACGCCACCTTGAAATCTGCAAAAAAGAAATTGATGAGTTATTACTCAAAGGATTAATTAGAAAATCCTACAGTCCCTGGAGTTGTCCAGCATTTTATGTTGAAAATGCCGCAGAATTAGAACGAGGTGTTCCTAGGCTTGTTATTAATTATAAGCCATTAAATAAAGCACTAAGATGGATTAGATATCCCATCCCTAATAAAAGAGATATACTAAATCGGCTTTACACAGCCAAAGTAATGTCAAAATTTGATATGAAGTCGGGATTCTGGCAGATTCAAATTGCCGAAGAAGACAGATATAAAACTGCATTTACAGTACCATTTGGACACTACGAATGGAACGTAATGCCTTTTGGGTTAAAAAATGCCCCTTCTGAATTTCAAAATATTATGAATGAAATTTTTAGTCCATATACTAAATTTTGTATAGTATATATTGATGATGTCTTAATTTTTTCAGACAATATTGATCAACATTTTAAACATTTACATGCATTTATTAATGCTGTTAAAAGAGCAGGATTAGTTGTATCTGCAAAGAAAGTAAAATTATTTCAAACTGAAATTCGGTTTCTTGGACATACTATTAAAGAAGGAACTATCTTTCCAATAGATAGATCCATAGTTTTTGCGGAAAAATTTCCGAATGAAATAAAAGAAAAAACTCAACTACAAAGGTTTCTTGGAAGTCTTAATTACATATCAGACTTCTATAAAAATTTAGCAATAGATGCAAAACCATTTATTTGAAAGGTTACGAAAAAATCCCCCTGAATGGACAAATATCCATACAGAGGCCGTTATCAAAATAAAAAATAAAATAAAGGAAATTCCTTGTCTTGCAATTGCAAACCCAGATGCTTTTAAAATTGTTGAAACAGACGCATCTGAATTAGGTTATGGAGGAATCCTTAAACAAAGGATAGATAATAAAATTACTCTTATTAGATTCACCTCAGGAATCTGGCAAGGACCAAGGAAAAATTATTCCACAGTAAAAAAGGAAATTTTATCAATTGTATTATGTGTTCAAAAATTTGAAAGTGATTTGTTGAATAAAAAATTCCTAATTAGGGTTGATTGCAAATCTGCTAAAGATATTCTAGAAAAGGATGTTAAAAATATAGCATCTAAACAAATTTTTGCTAGATGGCAGGGAATTTTGTCTGTCTTTGATTTTGATATTGAATTTATTAAAGGATCAAATAATTCTTTACCTGATTTTCTAACCCGTGAATTTTTGCAAGGAAATGGAGAAAAAGAATAAAGATAAAGGAAAAGGGAAGTCTAAAGAGACACTCCCAAAGAAGGATTTGTCTTATAAGACAATGGTTGGTAAATCAATTGATCAATTAAAAAATGAAGCCTTAAAGGCCACTCCAAAAGAATCTAAATTAAGAGATGATGCTTATGCAATAGCAATTCAGACTAATTTGTCTACTGAATTTGTTTATCCGTATATCCCTTATTCTACTATATGGATAACACCACTTGAGCTTAAATACGCTCACTTCAATGCTAATGAAGCAGCTTCTTTCTATTTAAAAGACTCTGCTGACCCATATCTTTGGCCAAAGGAATGTACTTTCTATTATGCCATTTTACAAACTACTAAATCAGTAGAATTTGACTCAATTTCAAGATCTGGTGCAGAATGGGCTTATTCCAAAGCCTTTATTAAAAAAGTTTTAACTCCAGAAACTTGGAATGGAGACCTGTATAGAAACCACGAAATTCCAAGTGGTAATAGAAAAAATTTAGAAAAATATTGGTTCAATTATTTTGACTACATTAAAGCATGGGAAGGAGCCTTTTGTTATGACAATAGGCAAAGAAAACATAGTTGGTTCCTACAATTTAGAGATTTTAATACCACTAATCTCCCTCAGTGGTTTATTAAATGGTTCTACAACTGGGGATCTCATCCTATTATTTTCCCCGATAAAATTAGATGTGTTTTTGAAGATTTTAAGAAATCTAACCCCTCATTAAAAACACCCGAGCTTAATTTTGTAGCTTTTTATCAAGTCCCATGGATTGTCAAATGGGATGTGGTTATTTCCAACCTTCCAATTAAAAAATTTGATGAAACCGTTACTCATGTTCCCGCATTAGGAAGAAGAGTTTTAATTAAATGGTGGGACAAATTTGAATTTTTTAAAGATTCAATTTTTGCAAAGAAAGGTATTGTTTCTTTTGAGCCACCACAGCCGAAGACTCAAGCTCCTAAAACGGATATTACTGAATTTCTTAAAGAATTGATAGCCTCATCATCAGCATCTAAAGAAGACCTGAGGAAACAACTTAGAGAAATTTTGGGAGAACCATCTAGCTCGTCTAGCCACTGTTCTGACAACGAGACTCAGAAGACCGACGACACCATGATGGATTCTCAAGACCCGTACGCATAATTTGCGGTTACTATTCACAGTTACTATTCACGGCTACTATTCATGGTTACTGTTCATGTTACTGTTCAGTTACTGTTCATGTTACTGTTCAGTCACTGTTCATGTTACTGTTCACCATAATTGTTGGTAATGTTCATTTTACTGTTGGTCATAATTGCTGGTCCTGTTCATTTTATAAATTGAAGAAAGTTTTGGCGTCCGATAGCTCTGGAATCCGAGTTTGAAGTCCGCCAGCTGCCTATATATAGGCCCTCCATTCTGAAGAAGACACACGCTCAAGATTTACCATCTACTCACTACATCCAAGCAACCCTTCTACAAAAGATTATCATCTTTTATATTTTGTAATATACACTTCAAATTTGTAATATAGCTTGATAGTTTGTTTTGTACTATACTCCGCTGCTGCTGCTTTCCCCCTCTTTTATGTATATGACCTGGTACCCGAGTGATACCACTCGGGTACCAGGTCATATACATAAAGTGGGGGAGAGAGTAGCAGCAGCGGAGTACAGTACCAAACTAACTATCAAGCTATATTACAAATTTGAAGTGTATATTACAAAATATAAAAGATGATAATCTTTTGTAGAAGGGTTGCTTGGATGTAGTGAGTAGCTGATAATTTTTGTGCGTGTCTCTTCTTCAGAATGGAGGGCCTATATATAGGCAGCTGGCGGACTTCAAACTCGGATTCCAGAGCTATCGGACGCCAAAACTTTCTTCAATTTAGAAAATGAACAGGACCAGCAATTATGGCCAACAGTAAAATGAACAGTACCAACAATTATGGTGAACAGTAACATGAACAGTACCAACAATTATGGTGAACAGTAACATGAACAGTGACTGAACAGTGACATGAACAGTAACCGTGAATAGTAACTGTGAATAGTAGCCGTGAATAGTAATCATGAATAGTAGCCACAAATTATGCGTATGGATCCTGAGAATCCATCATTGTGTCGTCGGTTTTCTGAGTTTCGTTGTCAGAACAGTGGCTAGACGAGCTAGATGGTTCTCCCAAAATTTCTCTAAGTTGTTTCCTCAGGTCTTCTTTAGATGCTGATGATGAGGCTATCAATTCTTTAAGAAATTCAGTAATATCCGTTTTAGGAGCTTGAGTCTTCGGCTGTGGTGGATCAAATGAAACAATACCTTTCTGTGAAAAAATTGAATCTTTAAAAAATTCAAATTTATCCCACCATTTAATTAAAACTCTTCTTCCTAATGCGGGAACATGAGTAACGATTTCATCAAATTTTTTAATTGGAAGGTTGGTAATAACCACATCCCATTTGACAATCCATGGGACTTGATAAAAAGCTACAAAATTAAGCTCAGGTGTTTTTAATGAAGGATTAGATTTCTTAAAATCTTCAAAAACACATCTAATTTTATCGGGGAAAATAATAGGATGAGATCCCCAGTTGTAGAACCATTTAATAAACCACTGAGGGAGATTAGTGGTATTAAAATCTCTAAATTGTAGGAACCAACTATGCTTTCTTTGCCTATTGTCATAACAAAAGGCTCCTTCCCATGCTTTAATGTAGTCAAAATAATTGAACCAATATTTTTCTAAATTTTTTCTATTACCACTTGGAATTTCGTGGTTTCTATACAGATCTCCATTCCAAGTTTCTGGAGTTAAAACTTTTTTAATAAAGGCTTTGGAATAAGCCCATTCCGCACCAGATCTTGAAATTGAGTCAAATTCTACTGATTTAGTAGTTTGTAAAATGGCATAATAGAAAGTACATTCTTTAGGCCAAAGATAAGGATCAGCAGAATCTTTCAAATAAAAAGAAGCTG
The DNA here is from genome assembly GCA_030819805.1 of Penstemon newberryi var. newberryi. Lineage (NCBI taxonomy): Eukaryota > Viridiplantae > Streptophyta > Magnoliopsida > Lamiales > Plantaginaceae > Penstemon > Penstemon newberryi. Next base: position 19,412,972 of record JAUALY010000005.1, on the reverse strand, counting down.
CTTCATTAGCATTGAGATGAGCATATTTAAGCTCGAGAGGAGTTATCCATATAGTGGAATAAGGAATATACGGATAAATAAATTCAGTAGACAAATTAGTCTGAATTGCTATTGCATAAGCATCATCTCTTAATTTAGATTCTTTTGGAGTGGCCTTTAAGGCTTCATTTTTTAATTGATCAATTGATTTACCAACCATTGTCTTATAAGACAAATCCTTCTTTGGGGGTGTCTCTTTAGACTTCCCTTTTCCTTTATCTTTATTCCTTTTCTCCATTTCCCTGCAAAAATTCACGGGTTAGAAAATCAGGTAAAGAATTATTCGATCCTTTAATAAATTCAATATCAAAATCAAAGACAGACAAAATTCCCTGCCATCTAGCAAAAATTTGTTTTGATGCTATATTTTTAACATCCTTTTCTAGAATATCTTTAGCAGATTTGCAATCAACCCTAATTAGGAATTTTTTATTCAACAAATCACTTTCAAATTTTTGAATACATAATACAATTGATAAAATTTCTCTTTTAACTGTGGAATAATTTTTCCTTGGTCCTTGCCAGATCCCTGAGGTGAATCTAACAAGAGTAATTTTATTATCTATCCTTTGTTTAAGGATTCCTCCATATCCTAATTCAGATGCGTCTGTTTCAACAATTTTAAAAGCATCTGGGTTTGCAATTGCAAGACAAGGAATTTCCTTTATTTTATTTTTTATTTTAATAACGGCCTCTGTATGGATATTTGTCCATTCAGGGGGATTTTTTCGTAACCTTTCAAATAAAGGTTTTGCATCTATTGCCAAATTTTTATAGAAGTCTGATATGTAATTAAGACTTCCAAGAAACCTTTGTAGTTGAGTTTTTTCTTTAATTTCATTCGGAAATTTTTCTCCAAAGACTATGGATCTATCTATTGGAAAGATAGTTCCTTCTTTAATAGTATGTCCAAGAAACCGAATTTCAGTTTGAAATAATTTTATTTTCTTTGCAGATACAACTAATCCTGCTCTTTTAACAGCATTAATAAATGCATGTAAATGTTTAAAATGTTGATCAATATTGTCTGAAAAAATTAAGACATCATCAATATATACTATACAAAATTTAGTATATGGGCTAAAAATTTCATTCATAATATTTTGAAATTCAGAAGGGGCATTTTTTAACCCAAAAGGCATTACGTTCCATTCGTAATGTCCAAATGGTACCGTAAATGCAGTTTTATATCTGTCTTCTTCGGCAATTTGAATCTGCCAAAATCCAGACTTCATATCAAATTTTGACATAACTTTGGCTGTGTAAAGCCGATTTAGCAAATCTCTTTTATTAGGGATGGGATATCTAATCCATCTTAGTGCTTTATTTAATGGCTTATAATTAATAACAAGCCTAGGAACACCTCGTTCTAATTCTGCAGCATTTTCAACATAAAATGCTGGACAACTCCAGGGACTGTAGGATTTTCTAATTAATCCTTTGAGTAATAACTCATCAATTTCTTTTTTGCAGATTTCAAGGTGGCGTGGACCCATAGCTATAGGTCTGGCCTTAGTTTGAATTTGATTTTCCTTAAAGTCTGGTTCATATGGAAGATTTACTATATGTTTCTTCCTTTCCCAGAAGGCATTAGGAATTTCTGCACATATTGTTTTAGTTATAAATTCTTGTAATTCATTTATTTTCTTTTGGATATGAGGCTGCTGTATCTTTTCAGCTATTTTTTTGTAATTAATTTCCTGAGATAAGGAATTAAGAAACTTTTCTTTTCTTTCTATTTTCTTTTGAATTAAATCAATCTCGTGATAACGAGGTTGTGTAATAAAATTAAATGTTATTTCCTGTGAATCAACAGTGCTAGTAATTCCTCTTTCGTCAATGCTTTTTATGGGATAAAGCATATGTAGAAAGGGATTTCCTAGAATTACATCATGAGATAATTCTTTAACCATTATAAATGGCATTTCAAGGCAAATTCCATTGTTACAGACAGCAGTATTTTGTAACTTATATTTTACTATAAGCTTTCGGCCATCTGCAGCATTAAGAATTTCAGTAGTTTTGGAAAAATATCTAGAAGGAATTAACCCTTCATTGATACAATTTAAATCAGCTCCAGAATCTACCATAGCAATTGCAGAGAGAGTATATTCTCTATGAACAATGATTTTTATTTTAATGTGCCATTTATGAGTAATAACCCTATCAATCATATTCACAAATGTTAATGATGCATTTACATTTTCTTCTTTTAAAGAATCTTTTTCATAATCGTCATTGTCCTGATTAGGACTGAGATCTGTTTCAAGTTTTCTTAATTCAATTAAAGAAACTCTAGACTTTAAGTCACTTAATTCTTTTTTAAGAATTTTTACTTCGTGAATTAATTCACTAGTACATGAATCCTCTGAATCCTTTTCTTTAGAGGTCTTAGCTCTATTTAAAATTTCTTTTAGACTATAAGTCTCTGGTTCTTTGAATTTTATTCCCTTTTCAGATTTTTTCTGACTGTATTGTTCCAAATATTTTTGGAGCATTTCTCTTTTAGCAACTGGATCAGTAATTTGATCAATTATATCGAGAATAAAATTATCCTCTTTAGTTAAGGTGCATAATCCATTTGCCTGACATAAGGCTTTATAATAATCACAGTTTCCTTCGCAACCAGAATTATCTGATTGTTCGGATTCTGTTTCGGATCCTTCAGAATTCTCAGATTCTTCAGTTTCTTCATTGTCAATTATAGCAGTAATTTTAAAATCTCTTTTTTCTCCTTCTTCATTAAGAAAGAGTTTTTGTAAAGTTCTTTTAAGACCTTCGTCAATATCTAAACTATTGATTTTCTTTTTCATTTTACACTTAGTAGCGTAATGACCAGGTTTTTGACATTTCCAACATAATGGAATGGGTTTCTGCCTAGGGGTCGAAGAACTTTCTCCTTTATTCTTCTTTCCTTTATAAAAACCTTTCTTTCTCCTTTTAGGAAAATAATTTAAATTCTTAGAATTTTTTGAGACTTTATTAGTCTTATGTTTCCTTCTATCACTAGAAGGTCCTATAGGAGGTAAACCAATTTGTTCACAGAAGTCTCCTATAATTCTTTTTCCTAAAACCTTTTCTCTTTGAATTTGTCTATGTAATTTAATTTCATTACATAAATTTATTCCTTCAGAGATAATTTCAGAAGATAGATCTCCATAAGTATATTGGGCATACGGAATAATGCCATTATGTTTCTGTTTTATTCTATTCCTTATTTTTCTGAGAAAAAATGAGGAAGTCCTGATAAGAACTTTTCTTTCCAAAAATCGTGTTGACTATCTTCTCTAGTAAAAACTTTAGAGAAGAACACATCTTTATACCATTTAAACTGAGATAAGTTTTGACATCTTAAGTTCATTAACTGTTCTTGTGTTTTATAAAACTACTGAAATTCTTAATGCTGCAGATGGCCGAAAGCTTATAGTAAAATATAAGTTACAAAATACTGCTGTCTGTAACAATGGAATTTGCCTTGAAATGCCATTTATAATGGTTAAAGAATTATCTCATGATGTAATTCTAGGAAATCCCTTTCTACACATGCTTTATCCCATAAAAAGCATTGACGAAAGAGGAATTACTAGCACTGTTGATTCACAGGAAATAACATTTAATTTTATTACACAACCTCGTTATCACGAGATTGATTTAATTCAAAAGAAAATAGAAAGAAAAGAAAAGTTTCTTAATTCCTTATCTCAGGAAATTAATTACAAAAAAATAGCTGAAAAGATACAGCAGCCTCATATTCAAAAGAAAATAAATGAGTTACAAGAATTCATAACTAAAATAATATGTGCAGAAATTCCTAATGCCTTCTGGGAAAGGAAGAAACATATAGTAAATCTTCCATATGAACCAGATTTTAAGGAAAATCAAATTCAAACTAAGGCCAGACCTATAGCTATGGGTCCACGCCACCTTGAAATTTGCAAAAAAGAAATTGATGAGTTATTACTCAAAGGATTAATTAGAAAATCCTACAGTCCCTGGAGTTGTCCAGCATTTTATGTTGAAAATGCCGCAGAATTAGAACGAGGTGTTCCTAGGCTTGTTATTAATTATAAGCCACTAAATAAAGCATTAAGATGGATTAGATATCCTATCCCTAATAAGAGGGATTTACTAAATCGGCTTTACACAGCCAAAGTAATGTCAAAATTTGATATGAAGTCGGGATTCTGGCAGATTCAAATTGTCGAAGAAGACAGATATAAAACTGCATTTACGGTACCATTTGGACACTACGAATGGAACGTAATGCCTTTTGGGTTAAAAAATGCCCCTTCTGAATTTCAAAATATTATGAATGAAATTTTTAGCCCATATACTAAATTTTGTATAGTATATATTGATGATGTCTTAATTTTTTCAGACAATATTGATCAACATTTTAAACATCTACATGCATTTATTAATGCTGTTAAAAGAGCAGGATTAGTTGTATCTGCAAAGAAAGTAAAATTATTTCAAACTGAAATTCGGTTTCTTGGACATACTATTAAAGAAGGAACTATCTTTCCAATAGATAGATCCATAGTTTTTGCGGAAAAATTTCCGAATGAAATAAAAGAAAAAACTCAACTACAAAGGTTTCTTGGAAGTCTTAATTACATATCAGACTTCTATAAAAATTTGGCAATAGATGCAAAACCTTTATTTGAAAGGTTACGAAAAAATCCCCCTGAATGGACAAATATCCATACAGAGGCCGTTATCAAAATAAAAAATAAAATAAAGGAAATTCCTTGTCTTGCAATTGCAAACCCAGATGCTTTTAAAATTGTTGAAACAGACGCATCTGAATTAGGATATGGAGGAATCCTTAAACAAAGGATAGATAATAAAATTACTCTTGTTAGATTCACCTCAGGGATCTGGCAAGGACCAAGGAAAAATTATTCCACAGTTAAAAGAGAAATTTTATCAATTGTATTATGTATTCAAAAATTTGAAAGTGATTTGTTGAATAAAAAATTCCTAATTAGGGTTGATTGCAAATCTGCTAAAGATATTCTAGAAAAGGATGTTAAAAATATAGCATCAAAACAAATTTTTGCTAGATGGCAGGGAATTTTGTCTGTCTTTGATTTTGATCAAATAATTCTTTACCTGATTTTCTAACCCGTGAATTTTTGCAGGGAAATGGAGAAAAGGAATAAAGATAAAGGAAAAGGGAAGTCTAAAGAGACACCCCCAAAGAAGGATTTGTCTTATAAGACAATGGTTGGTAAATCAATTGATCAATTAAAAAATGAAGCCTTAAAGGCCACTCCAAAAGAATCTAAATTAAGAGATGATGCTTATGCAATAGCAATTCAGACTAATTTGTCTACTGAATTTATTTATCCGTATATTCCTTATTCCACTATATGGATAACTCCTCTCGAGCTTAAATATGCTCATCTCAATGCTAATGAAGCAGCTTCTTTTTATTTGAAAGATTCTGCTGATCCTTATCTTTGGCCTAAAGAATGTACTTTCTATTATGCCATTTTACAAACTACTAAATCAGTAGAATTTGACTCAATTTCAAGATCTGGTGCGGAATGGGCTTATTCCAAAGCCTTTATTAAAAAAGTTTTAACTCCAGAAACTTGGAATGGAGATCTGTATAGAAACCACGAAATTCCAAGTGGTAATAGAAAAAATTTAGAAAAATATTGGTTCAATTATTTTGACTACATTAAAGCATGGGAAGGAGCCTTTTGTTATGACAATAGGCAAAGAAAGCATAGTTGGTTCCTACAATTTAGAGATTTTAATACCACTAATCTCCCTCAGTGGTTTATTAAATGGTTCTACAACTGGGGATCTCATCCTATTATTTTCCCCGATAAAATTAGATGTGTTTTTGAAGATTTTAAGAAATCTAATCCTTCATTAAAAACACCTGAGCTTAATTTTGTAGCTTTTTATCAAGTCCCATGGATTGTCAAATGGGATGTGGTTATTACCAACCTTCCAATTAAAAAATTTGATGAAATCGTTACTCATGTTCCCGCATTAGGAAGAAGAGTTTTAATTAAATGGTGGGATAAATTTGAATTTTTTAAAGATTCAATTTTTTCACAGAAAGGTATTGTTTCATTTGATCCACCACAGCCGAAGACTCAAGCTCCTAAAACGGATATTACTGAATTTCTTAAAGAATTGATAGCCTCATCATCAGCATCTAAAGAAGACCTGAGGAAACAACTTAGAGAAATTTTGGGAGAACCATCTAGCTCGTCTAGCCACTGTTCTGACAACGAAACTCAAAAAAACCGACGACACAATGATGGATTCTCAGGATCCATACGCATAATTTGTGGCTACTATTCATGATTACTATTCACGGCTACTATTCACAGTTACTATTCACGGTTACTGTTCATGTCACTGTTCAGTCACTGTTCATGTTACTGTTCACCATAATTGTTGGTACTGTTCATGTTACTGTTCACCATAATTGTTGGTACTGTTCATTTTACTGTTGGCCATAATTGCTGGTCCTGTTCATTTTCTAAATTGAAGAAAGTTTTGGCGTCCGATAGCTCTGGAATCCGAGTTTGAAGTCCGCCAGCTGCCTATATATAGGCCCTCCATTCTGAAGAAGAGACACGCACAAAAATTATCAGCTACTCACTACATCCAAGCAACCCTTCTACAAAAGATTATCATCTTTTATATTTTGTAATATACACTTCAAATTTGTAATATAGCTTGATAGTTAGTTTGGTACTGTACTCCGCTGCTGCTACTCTCTCCCCCACTTTATGTATATGACCTGGTACCCGAGTGGTATCAGAGCCACGTTGGAATAGGTATGATATTGTATTAATGTTGATATTGTATTAATGTTTTATTAATGTTTGCAATTTTGTTATCGTGTCTTATTATTGTTATGTTATTAATGTATGTTTGTATTATTGTTATTTAGTCATGTAACGCAATACTGTTTGCATCTGGTATTCGGACATTCCATCTATATTCCATTCATTAATGGATCTTCCATCAAATTGAACAGTCATGTATTCATCATGCTGCTCAAGTTGTAAATCTACTGGTGTTGGCTTATGATAATAAGGCTTTGCTGGTACATTGTATACCATTTTCTTCTTATAAGAAGATGATAATTTATTAACTTGAAAATGTTGTTGTTTGTTTTGTTCTGTTAAGAACATATCTTCAAGTTGATCAATTTTCTCTTCCATTTCGGAAGTTTGATCTTGACTTTCAATATTGGATTCACTATCTGAATTTTGTTCTAAAGGTGACAATTCCTTTTCATTAAGCCCAAGATTTTTTAATCTCTTTATTATTTCGTCAACCATCTCAGAGGAAGGATCTGGTGGTTTTATTTTAAAATCAATCTTTTCAGAAGACATTGGTTTAAATAAAACCCTTTTATCAATTACAGAAGTTTCTTCTTTAGAAACCTTTTGTTGATCTTAATTTAGATCAATATTTTTCTCAATTCTATTTAATTGATCTCCAATAGTTTTGAGAGTTAAATTTGTAAAATTATTTTGTTGCACAACATCATCAATATTATCACCCTTTTTTCTATAGGGTGTGGCTAGAATATCTTCTCCATCGATTTTAACGGTTAAATTAACTTCTGGAGGGTGGATGCTTTTGAAAACTTTTCCATTTTTAGTGACAAAATCCCTGTTATAGGAAGATTCAATTGTTGACACAAAATTTTTGTTCTCAAAATCAGGAAATTGTTTTTTATTTAAATAAAAGTATTTTTTCAAGAAATCAAAGAAATCAATGACATCTTTATTTATCTGTAGAAATCTCTTATAAGATGTAAATAATTTCTTTTGACTTTTAATATCTTCTTGGAAAAACCACTTTCTTCGAATTTCATTTTCAGGAGAATAAAATAATTCTTTAGCAATTCCGTCAAAAGGAAAACAAACTTCTTCAGGAATTGTAATAGTTAAAACACTTGTGTCACTATTATAACCCATGTCAGAAGCGGTCGGAGATTTTCTTCCTGTGTTAGTATCAACTTCAATTTCTGTTGGGGTAACAGTTGATGGTATACTAACATTATATTGAGGTTGATTAACCCCATCAGGAGTAAATTTTGTTCCTAATATGGTTTCCTTTTCAAATTTAGATAGCGGGGCAGAAGAAGTAGATTTTCTTTCTAAATTAAGTCTACTTGGACCTGCTGAATTAGGTCTAGTATATCGACTACTTTGCCCTAAATTAAGTCTAGCAATTCTTTGATTAGAGAATTTAATTTCAACATCTCCATCAGGATATTCAACTATTTCTTCTAATTCTCTATTTTCCTGTTTAACAGGTTCACTTGCCTTTTCTAAAATCCATTGTTCAGGTAAATTAACCTGATCCCAAGTAATTGTTTTGGGTACTTTTAAATTGCTTTTAGATAAATTTGTAATAAACAAAGTAGTAGATCCCTTATGTTCGAAAGCAAAATCTCTGATTCTTGGCACTACTGTGTTCATAACTTTATATTGAATCCTGTAAATAAGGATTATATTTTCTGATCCTTGCATCATATTAAACCCATCAGATTTAATATCAAGACACAAGGCGTGCATTAGAGTTGGATCTGTAAGAGATAAAGTGAAATTTGGGAAGCAAGAAAAGTAGATGGGTCCATCACAAAGACTGGACTCAATTATTCCTAATAAGGAGTCATGGAATTTATTATGTCTTTTATCTCGAACACAAATTATAGCGGATGTATTTAATCCGAGTCTTGTAGCAGGCTTTAGACCTACTTGGATTAGGCCAACATGAAGAAATTTATATTGTTGTCTATGTTTTTCAATTAAATTTCTTGATAATAATTGAAAAGAATTATATCCTTCAGTTAAAGGAATAGCTTCTTCTACAGTTTTAACAACATAATCAGAAGAAAATTCAAAAGTTCCTTTCTGTTTATAAACAGAAGATTGTACTGGTAATTTCCAGTTTTGCAAAGATTTTTCAAAATTTTCATTTAAACTTGAAACATACTAGTACATGAATCCTCTGAATCCTTTTCTTATCTGTTCACATAAACTTATCTGGGAACTGTAACTTAATTCACGAAGTAAAAATTCTTAAAAAAGAATTAAGTGACTTAAAGTCTAGAGTTTCTTTAATTGAATTAAGAAAACTTGAAACAGATCTCAGTCCTAATCAGGACAATGACGATTATGAAAAAGATTCTTTAAAAGAAGAAAATGTAAATGCATCATTAACATTTGTGAATATGATTGATAGGGTTATTACTCATAAATGGCACATTAAAATAAAAATCATTGTTCATAGTGAATATACTCTCTCTGCAATTGCTATGGTAGATTCTGGAGCTGATTTAAATTGTATCAATGAAGGGTTAATTCCTTCTAGATATTTTTAACAGGATTAATAAATGCATGTAAATGTTTAAAATGTTGATCAATATTGTCTGAAAAAATTAAGACATCATCAATATATACTATACAAAATTTAGTGTATGGGCTAAAAATTTCATTCATAATATTTTGAAATTCAGAAGGGGCATTTTTTAACCCAAAAGGCATTACGTTCCATTCGTAATGTCCAAATGGTACCGTAAATGCAGTTTTATATCTGTTTCATTTTACACTTATGAGGTAAACCAAAGAGATTATAAGAAAAATTGCAAACATTAATAAAACATTAATACAATATTAATATTAATACAATATCATACCTACTCCAACGTGGCTCTGATACCACTCGGGTACCAGGTCATATACATAAAAGAGGGGGAAAGCAGCAGCAGCGGAGTATAGTACAAAACAAACTATCAAGCTATATTACAAATTTGAAGTGTATATTACAAAATATAAAAGATGATAATCTTTTGTAGAAGGGTTGCTTGGATGTAGTGAGTAGATGGTAAATCTTGAGCGTGTGTCTTCTTCAGAATGGAGGGCCTATATATAGGCAGCTGGCGGACTTCAAACTCGGATTCCAGAGCTATCGGACGCCAAAACTTTCTTCAATTTAGAAAATGAACAGGACCAGCAATTATGACCAACAGTAAAATGAACATTACCAACAATTATGGTGAACAGTAACATGAACAGTGACTGAACAGTAACATGAACAGTAACTGAACAGTAACATGAACAGTAACCATGAATAGTAGCCGTGAATAGTAACTGTGAATAGTAACCGCAAATTATGCGTACGGGTCTTGAGAATCCATCATGGTGTCGTCGGTCTTCTGAGTCTCGTTGTCAGAACAGTGGCTAGACGAGCTAGATGGTTCTCCCAAAATTTCTCTAAGTTGTTTCCTCAGGTCTTCTTTAGATGCTGATGATGAGGCTATCAATTCTTTAAGAAATTCAGTAATATCCGTTTTAGGAGCTTGAGTCTTCGGCTGTGGTGGCTCAAAAGAAACAATACCTTTCTGTGCAAAAATTGAACCTTTAAAAAATTCAAATTTGTCCCACCATTTAATTAAAACTCTTCTTCCTAATGCGGGAACATGAGTAACGGTTTCATCAAATTTTTTAATTGGAAGGTTGGAAATAACCACATCCCATTTGACAATCCATGGGACTTGATAAAAAGCTACAAAATTAAGCTCGGGTGTTTTTAATGAGGGGTTAGATTTCTTAAAATCTTCAAAAACACATCTAATTTTATCGGGGAAAATAATAGGATGAGATCCCCAGTTGTAGAACCATTTAATAAACCACTGAGGGAGATTAGTGGTATTAAAATCTCTAAATTGTAGGAACCAACTATGTTTTCTTTGCCTATTGTCATAACAAAAGGCTCCTTCCCATGCTTTAATGTAGTCAAAATAATTGAACCAATATTTTTCTAAATTTTTTCTATTACCACTTGGAATTTCGTGGTTTCTATACAGGTCTCCATTCCAAGTTTCTGGAGTTAAAACTTTTTTAATAAAGGCTTTGGAATAAGCCCATTCTGCACCAGATCTTGAAATTGAGTCAAATTCTACTGATTTAGTAGTTTGTAAAATGGCATAATAGAAAGTACATTCCTTTGGCCAAAGATATGGGTCAGCAGAGTCTTTTAAATAGAAAGAAGCTGCTTCATTAGCATTGAAGTGAGCGTATTTAAGCTCAAGTGGTGTTATCCATATAGTAGAATAAGGGATATACGGATAAACAAATTCAGTAGACAAATTAGTCTGAATTGCTATTGCATAAGCATCATCTCTTAATTTAGATTCTTTTGGAGTGGCCTTTAAGGCTTCATTTTTTAATTGATCAATTGATTTACCAACCATTGTCTTATAAGACAAATCCTTCTTTGGGAGTGTCTCTTTAGACTTCCCTTTTCCTTTATCTTTATTCTTTTTCTCCATTTCCTTGCAAAAATTCACGGGTTAGAAAATCAGGTAAAGAATTATTTGATCCTTTAATAAATTCAATATCAAAATCAAAGACAGACAAAATTCCCTGCCATCTAGCAAAAATTTGTTTAGATGCTATATTTTTAACATCCTTTTCTAGAATATCTTTAGCAGATTTGCAATCAACCCTAATTAGGAATTTTTTATTCAACAAATCACTTTCAAATTTTTGAACACATAATACAATTGATAAAATTTCCTTTTTTACTGTGGAATAATTTTTCCTTGGTCCTTGCCAGATTCCTGAGGTGAATCTAATAAGAGTAATTTTATTATCTATCCTTTGTTTAAGGATTCCTCCATAACCTAATTCAGATGCGTCTGTTTCAACAATTTTAAAAGCATCTGGGTTTGCAATTGCAAGACAAGGAATTTCCTTTATTTTATTTTTTATTTTGATAACGGCCTCTGTATGGATATTTGTCCATTCAGGGGGATTTTTTCGTAACCTTTCAAATAAAGGTTTTGCATCTATTGCTAAATTTTTATAGAAGTCTGATATGTAATTAAGACTTCCAAGAAACCTTTGTAGTTGAGTTTTTTCTTTTATTTCATTCGGAAATTTTTCCGCAAAAACTATGGATCTATCTATTGGAAAGATAGTTTCTTCTTTAATAGTATGTCCAAGAAACCGAATTTCAGTTTGAAATAATTTTACTTTCTTTGCAGATACAACTAATCCTGCTCTTTTAACAGCATTAATAAATGCATGTAAATGTTTAAAATGTTGATCAATATTGTCTGAAAAAATTAAGACATCATCAATATATACTATACAAAATTTAGTATATGGACTAAAAATTTCATTCATAATATTTTGAAATTCAGAAGGGGCATTTTTTAACCCAAAAGGCATTACGTTCCATTCGTAGTGTCCAAATGGTACTGTAAATGCAGTTTTATATCTGTCTTCTTCGGCAATTTGAATCTGCCAGAATCCCGACTTCATATCAAATTTTGACATTACTTTGGCTGTGTAAAGCCGATTTAGTAAATCTCTTTTATTAGGGATGGGATATCTAATCCATCTTAGTGCTTTATTTAATGGCTTATAATTAATAACAAGCCTAGGAACACCTCGTTCTAATTCTGCGGCATTTTCAACATAAAATGCTGGACAACTCCAGGGACTGTAGGATTTTCTAATTAATCTTTTGAGTAATAACTCATCAATTTCTTTTTTGCAGATTTCAAGGTGGCGTGGACCCATAGCTATAGGTCTTGCCTTAGTTTGAATTTGATTTTCCTTAAAATCTGGTTCATATGGAAGATTTACTATATGTTTCTTCCTTTCCCAGAAGGCATTAGGAATTTCTGCACATATTGTTTTAGTTATAAATTCTTGTAACTCATTTATTTTCTTTTGAATATGAGGCTGCTGTATCTTTTCAGCTATTTTTTTGTAATTAATTTCCTGAGATAAGGAATTAAGAAACTTTTCTTTTCTTTCTATTTTCTTTTGAATTAGATCAATCTCGTGATAACGAGGTTGGGTAATAAAATTAAATGTTATTTCTTGTGAATCAACAGTGCTAGTAATTCCTCTTTCATCAATGCTTTTTATAGGATAAAGCATGTGTAGAAAGGGATTTCCTAGAATTACATCGTGAGATAATTCTTTAACCATTATAAATGGCATTTCAAGGCAAATTCCATTGTTACAGACAGCAGTATTTTGTAACTTATATTTTACTATAAGCTTTCGGCCATCTGCAGCATTAAGAATTTCAGTAGTTTTGGAAAAATATCTAGAAGGAATTAACCCTTCATTGATACAATTTAAATCAGCTCCAGAATCTACCATAGCAATTGCTGAGAGAGTATATTCTCTATGAACAATGATTTTTATTTTAATGTGCCATTTATGAGTAATAACCCTATCAATCATATTCACAAATGTTAATGATGCATTTACATTTTCTTCTTTTAAAGAATCTTTTTCATAATCATCATTGTCCTGATTAGGACTGAGATCTGTTTCAAGATTTCTTAATTCAATTAAAGAAACTCTAGACTTTAAGTCACTTAATTCTTTTTTAAGAATTTTTACTTCGTGAATTAATTCACTAGTACATGAATCCTCTGAATCATTTTCTTTAGAGGTTTTAGCCCTATTTAAAATTTCTTTTAGACTATAAGTCTCTGGTTCTTTGAATTTTATTCCCTTTTCAGATTTTTTCTGACTGTATTGTTCCAAATATTTTTGGAGCATTTCTCTTTTAGCAACTGGATCAGTAATTTGATCAATTATATCGAGAATAAAATTATCCTCTTTAGTTAAGGTGCATAATCCATTTGCCTGACATAAGGCTTTATAATAATCACAGTTTCCTTCGCAACCAGAATTATCTGATTGTTCGGATTCTGTTTCAGATCCTTCAGAATTCTCAGATTCTTCAGTTTCTTCGTTGTCAATTATAGCAGTAATTTTAAAATCTCTTTTTTCTCCTTCTTCATTAAGAAAGAGTTTTTCTAAAGTTCTTTTAAGACCTTCGTCAATATCTAAACTATTGATTTTCTTTTTCATTTTACACTTATTAGCGTAATGACCAGGTTTTTGACATTTCCAACATAATGGAATGGGTTTCTGCCTAGGGGTCGAAGAACTTTCTCCTTTATTCTTCTTTCCTTTATAAAAACCTTTCTTTCTCCTTTTAGGAAAATAATTTAAATTCTTAGAATTTTTTGAGACTTTATTAGTCTTATGTTTCCTTTTATCACTAGAAGATCCTATAGGAGGTAAACCAATTTGTTCACAGAAGTCTCCTATAATTCTTTTTCCTAAAACCTTTTCTTTTTGAATTTGTCTATGTAATTTAATTTCATTACATAAATTTATTCCTTCAGAGATAATTTCAGAAGATAGATCTCCATAAGTATATTGGGCATACGGAATAATGCCATTATGTTTCTGTTTTATTCTATTCCTTATTTTTTCTGAGAAAAAATGAGGGAGTCCTGATAAGAACTTTTCTTTCCAAAAATCGTGTTGACTATCTTCTCTAGTAAAAACTTTAGAGAAGAACACATCTTTATACCATTTAAACTGAGATAAGTTTTGACATCTTAAATTCATTAACTGTTCTTGTGTTTTATCCAACTGTAATGAAGTTGTTCCAATAAAATGCTTTGCTATAGTATATAATAGCGTATTAACACAATCTGTAACTTGCACAGGTTGGTTATCAACAACTTCAACTTTAACAGCTCTTAAAATATGCAATTTTGCCTCTTCTGGTAGGTAGAAATCCCACCAACCTTTTAATTGTCCAGTAAAGCCTTGAGTTATGGCTTTAGCAATGTTTTGATCAGAATTTCCATTTGCTTTGCAGGCAGTTGCATACATAGTCATGTAATGCAATACTGTTTGCATCTGGTATTCTGACATTCCATCTATATTTCATTCATTAATGGATCTGCCATCAAATTGAACAGTCATGTATTCATCATGCTGCTCAAGTTGTAAATCAACTGGTGTTGGCTTATGATAATAAGGTTTTGCTGGTACATTGTATACCATTTTCTTCTTATAAGAAGATGATAATTTATTAACTTGAAAATGTTGTTGTTGGTTTTGTTCTGTTAAGAACATATCTTCAAGTTGATCAATTTTCTCTTCCATTTCGGAAGTTTGATCTTGACTTTCAATATTGGATTCACTATCTGAATTTTGTTCCAAAGGTGACAATTCCTTTTCATTAAGCCCAAGATTTTTTAATCTCTTTATTATTTCGTCAACCATCTCAGAGGAAGAATCTGGTGGTTTTATTTTAAAATCAATCTTTTCAGAAGACATTGGTTTAAATAAAACCCTTTTATCAATCACAGAAGTTTCTTCTTTAGAAACCTTTTGTTGATCTGAATTTAGATCAATATTTTTCTCAATTCTATTTAATTGATCTCCAATAGTTTTGAGAGTTAAATTTGTAAAATTATTTTGTTGCACAACAGCATCAATATTTCTATAAGGTGTGGCAAGAATTTCTTCTCCATCGATTTTAACGGTTAAATTAACTTCTGGAGGGTGGATGCTTTTGAAAACTTTTCCATTTTTAGTGACAAAATCCCTGTTATAGGAAGATTCAACTGTTGACACAAAATTTTTGTTCTCAAAATCAGGAAATTGTTTTTTATTTAAATAAAAGTATTTTTTCAAGAAATCAAAGAAATCAATGACATCTTTATTTATATGTAGAAATCTCTTATAAGATGTAAATAATTTCTTTTGACTTTTAATATCTTCTTGGAAAAACCACTTTCTTCGAATTTCATTTTCAGGAGAATAAAATAATTCTTTAGCAATTCCGTCAAAAGGAAAACAAACTTCTTCAGGAATTGTAATAGTTAAAACACTTGTGTCACTATTATAACCCATGTCAGAAGCGGTCGGAGATTTTCTTCCTGTGTTAGTATCAACTTTAATTTCTGTTGGGGTAACAGTTGATGGTATACTAACATTATATTGAGGTTGATTAACCCCATCAGGAGTAAATTTTGTTCCTAATATGGTTTCTTTTTCAAATTTAGATAGCGGGGCAGAAGAAGTAGATCTTCTCTCTAAATTAAGTCTACTTGGACCTGCTGAATTAGGTCTAGTATATCGACTACTTTGCCCTAAATTAAGTCTAGCAATTCTTTGATTAGAGAATTTAATTTCAACATCTCCATCAGGATATTCAACTATTTCTTCTAATTCTCTATTTTCCTGTTTAACAGGTTCACTTGCCTTTTCTAAAATCCATTGTTCAGGTAAATTAACCTGATCCCAAGTAATTGTTTTGGGTACTTTTAAATTGCTTTTAGATAAATTTGTAATAAACAAAGTAGTAGATCCCTTCTGTTCGAAGGCAAAATCTCTGATTTTTGGCACTACTGTGTTCATAACTTTATATTGAATCCTATAAATAAGGATTATATTTTCTGATCCTTGCATCATATTAAACCCATCAGATTTAATATCAAGACACAAGGCGTGCATTAGAGTTGGATCTGTAAGAGATAAAGTGAAATTTGGAAAACAAGAAAAGTAGATGGGTCCATCACAAAGACTCACTACATCCAAGCAACCCTTCTACAAAAGATTATCATCTTTTATATTTTGTAATATACACTTCAAATTTGTAATATAGCTTGATAGTTAGTTTGGTACTGTACTCCGCTGCTGCTACTCTCTCCCCCACTTTATGTATATGACCTGGTACCCGAGAATAAAGGAGTAAGTTCTTCGACCCCTAGGCAGAAACCCATTCCATTATGTTGGAAATGTCAAAAACCTGGTCATTACGCTAATAAGTGTAAAATGAAAAAGAAAATCAATAGTTTAGATATTGACGAAGGTCTTAAAAGAACTTTAGAAAAACTCTTTCTTAATGAAGAAGGAGAAAAAAGAGATTTTAAAATTACTGCTATAATTGACAATGAAGAAACTGAAGAATCTGAGAATTCTGAAGAATCCGAAACAGAATCCGAACAATCAGATAATTCTGGTTGCGAAGGAAACTGTGATTATTATAAAGCCTTATGTCAGGCAAATGGATTATGCACCTTAACTAAAGAGGATAATTTTATTCTCGATATTATTGATCAAATTACTGATCCAGTTGCTAAAAGAGAAATGCTCCAAAAATATTTGGAACAATACAGTCAGAAAAAATCTGAAAAAGAAATAAAATTCAAAGAACCAGAGACTTATAGTCTAAAAGAAATTTTAAATAGGGCTAAGACCTCTAAAGAAAAGGATTCAGAGGATTCATGTACTAGTGAATTAATTCACGAAGTAAAAATTCTTAAAAAAGAATTGAGTGACTTAAAGTCTAGAGTTTCTTTAATAGAATCAAGAAATCTTGAAACAGATCTTAGTCCTAATCAGGACAATGACGATTATGAAAAAGATTCTTTAAAAGAAGAAAATGTAAATGCATCATTAACATTTGTGAATATGATTGATAGGGTTATTACTCATAAATGGCACATTAAAATAAAAATAATTGTTCATAGAGAATATACTCTCTCTGTAATTGCTATGGTTGATTCTGGAGCTGATTTGAATTGTATCAATGAAGGGTTAATTCCTTCTAGATATTTTTCTAAAACTACTGAAATTCTTAATGCTGCAGATGGCCGAAAGCTTATAGTAAAATATAAGTTACAAAATACTGCTGTCTGTAACAATGGAATTTGCCTTGAAATGCCATTTATAATGGTTAAAGAATTATCTCATGATGTAATTCTAGGAAATCCCTTTCTACACATGCTTTATCCCATAAAAAGCATTGACGAAAGAGGAATTACTAGCACTGTTGATTCACAGGAAATAACATTTAATTTTATTACACAACCTCGTTATCACGAGATTGATTTAATTCAAAAGAAAATAGAAAGAAAAGAAAAGTTTCTTAATTCCTTATCTCAGGAAATTAATTACAAAAAAATAGCTGAAAAGATACAGCAGCCTCATATTCAAAAGAAAATAAATGAGTTACAAGAATTCATAACTAAAATAATATGTGCAGAAATTCCTAATGCCTTCTGGGAAAGGAAGAAACATATAGTAAATCTTCCATATGAACCAGATTTTAAGGAAAATCAAATTCAAACTAAGGCCAGACCTATAGCTATGGGTCCACGCCACCTTGAAATTTGCAAAAAAGAAATTGATGAGTTATTACTCAAAGGATTAATTAGAAAATCCTACAGTCCCTGGAGTTGTCCAGCATTTTATGTTGAAAATGCCGCAGAATTAGAACGAGGTGTTCCTAGGCTTGTTATTAATTATAAGCCACTAAATAAAGCATTAAGATGGATTAGATATCCTATCCCTAATAAGAGGGATTTACTAAATCGGCTTTACACAGCCAAAGTAATGTCAAAATTTGATATGAAGTCGGGATTCTGGCAGATTCAAATTGTCGAAGAAGACAGATATAAAACTGCATTTACGGTACCATTTGGACACTACGAATGGAACGTAATGCCTTTTGGGTTAAAAAATGCCCCTTCTGAATTTCAAAATATTATGAATGAAATTTTTAGCCCATATACTAAATTTTGTATAGTATATATTGATGATGTCTTAATTTTTTCAGACAATATTGATCAACATTTTAAACATCTACATGCATTTATTAATGCTGTTAAAAGAGCAGGATTAGTTGTATCTGCAAAGAAAGTAAAATTATTTCAAACTGAAATTCGGTTTCTTGGACATACTATTAAAGAAGGAACTTTCTTTCCAATAGATAGATCCATAGTTTTTGCGGAAAAATTTCCGAATGAAATAAAAGAAAAAACTCAACTACAAAGGTTTCTTGGAAGTCTTAATTACATATCAGACTTCTATAAAAATTTGGCAATAGATGCAAAACCTTTATTTGAAAGGTTACGAAAAAATCCCCCTGAATGGACAAATATCCATACAGAGGCCGTTATCAAAATAAAAAATAAAATAAAGGAAATTCCTTGTCTTGCAATTGCAAACCCAGATGCTTTTAAAATTGTTGAAACAGACGCATCTGAATTAGGATATGGAGGAATCCTTAAACAAAGGATAGATAATAAAATTACTCTTGTTAGATTCACCTCAGGGATCTGGCAAGGACCAAGGAAAAATTATTCCACAGTTAAAAGAGAAATTTTATCAATTGTATTATGTATTCAAAAATTTGAAAGTGATTTGTTGAATAAAAAATTCCTAATTAGGGTTGATTGCAAATCTGCTAAAGATATTCTAGAAAAGGATGTTAAAAATATAGCATCAAAACAAATTTTTGCTAGATGGCAGGGAATTTTGTCTGTCTTTGATTTTGATATTGAATTTATTAAAGGATCAAATAATTCTTTACCTGATTTTCTAACCCGTGAATTTTTGCAGGGAAATGGAGAAAAGGAATAAAGATAAAGGAAAAGGGAAGTCTAAAGAGACACCCCCAAAGAAGGATTTGTCTTATAAGACAATGGTTGGTAAATCAATTGATCAATTAAAAAATGAAGCCTTAAAGGCCACTCCAAAAGAATCTAAATTAAGAGATGATGCTTATGCAATAGCAATTCAGACTAATTTGTCTACTGAATTTATTTATCCGTATATTCCTTATTCCACTATATGGATAACTCCTCTCGAGCTTAAATATGCTCATCTCAATGCTAATGAAGCAGCTTCTTTTTATTTGAAAGATTCTGCTGATCCTTATCTTTGGCCTAAAGAATGTACTTTCTATTATGCCATTTTACAAACTACTAAATCAGTAGAATTTGACTCAATTTCAAGATCTGGTGCGGAATGGGCTTATTCCAAAGCCTTTATTAAAAAAGTTTTAACTCCAGAAACTTGGAATGGAGATCTGTATAGAAACCACGAAATTCCAAGTGGTAATAGAAAAAATTTAGAAAAATATTGGTTCAATTATTTTGACTACATTAAAGCATGGGAAGGAGCCTTTTGTTATGACAATAGGCAAAGAAAGCATAGTTGGTTCCTACAATTTAGAGATTTTAATACCACTAATCTCCCTCAGTGGTTTATTAAATGGTTCTACAACTGGGGATCTCATCCTATTATTTTCCCCGATAAAATTAGATGTGTTTTTGAAGATTTTAAGAAATCTAATCCTTCATTAAAAACACCTGAGCTTAATTTTGTAGCTTTTTATCAAGTCCCATGGATTGTCAAATGGGATGTGGTTATTACCAACCTTCCAATTAAAAAATTTGATGAAATCGTTACTCATGTTCCCGCATTAGGAAGAAGAGTTTTAATTAAATGGTGGGATAAATTTGAATTTTTTAAAGATTCAATTTTTTCACAGAAAGGTATTGTTTCATTTGATCCACCACAGCCGAAGACTCAAGCTCCTAAAACGGATATTACTGAATTTCTTAAAGAATTGATAGCCTCATCATCAGCATCTAAAGAAGACCTGAGGAAACAACTTAGAGAAATTTTGGGAGAACCATCTAGCTCATCTAGCCACTGTTCTGACAACGAAACTCAGAAAACCGACGACACAATGATGGATTCTCAGGATCCATACGCATAATTTGTGGCTACTATTCATGATTACTATTCACGGCTACTATTCACAGTTACTATTCACGGTTACTGTTCATGTCACTGTTCAGTCACTGTTCATGTTACTGTTCACCATAATTGTTGGTACTGTTCATGTTACTGTTCACCATAATTGTTGGTACTGTTCATTTTACTGTTGGCCATAATTGCTGGTCCTGTTCATTTTCTAAATTGAAGAAAGTTTTGGCGTCCGATAGCTCTGGAATCCGAGTTTGAAGTCCGCCAGCTGCCTATATATAGGCCCTCCATTCTGAAGAAGAGACACGCACAAAAATTATCAGCTACTCACTACATCCAAGCAACCCTTCTACAAAAGATTATCATCTTTTATATTTTGTAATATACACTTCAAATTTGTAATATAGCTTGATAGTTAGTTTGGTACTGTACTCCGCTGCTGCTACTCTCTCCCCCACTTTATGTATATGACCTGGTACCCGAGTGGTATCAGGTCATATACCTTTCACAATTTTTCTTATATCTTATATATTCTTTTTTAATATAAGCATATAACACGGAAAAGTTGACGTATTTCGAATTTAATTTTAATGGAGGCATAAAAAGACTAAGCTGCAAGTAAAACACTAATACGTTTAATTAAACTTTGATTATGGTTACGCATACACACGAAATGATTGTAACCAGGATGATCTGGGAACTGTTCACATAAACTTTTATAAAATTTATAATCACTTAAGCACAAATTATAAAACTCAGAATTAACTAAGACAAACTTAAAATTAATCATTCAAATAAGCATTAATAACATAACAACAATAACACAAAATAACAATAATACAAACATACATTAATAACATAACAATAATAAGACACGATAACAAAATTGCAAACATTAATAAAACATTAATACAATATTAAGGAAAACCAACTTCTTCAGGAATTGTAATAGTTAAAACACTTGTGTCACTATTATAACCCATGTCAGAAGCGGTCGGAGATTTTGTTCCTAATATGGTTTCTTTTTCAAATTTAGTTAGCAGGGCAGAAGAAGTAGATCTTCTTTCTAAATTAAGTCTACTTAGACCTGCTGAATTAGGTCTAGTAAATCGACTACTTTGCCCTAAATTAAGTCTAGCAATTCTTGGACATTACGAATGGAACGTAATGCCTTTTGGGTTAAAAAATGCCCCTTCTGAATTTCAAAATATTATGAATGAAATTTTTAGCCCATATACTAAATTTTGTATAGTATATATTGATGATGTCTTAATTTTTTCAGACAATATTGATCAACATTTTAAACATTTACATGCATTTATTTTCTTTTGGATATGAGGCTGCTGTATCTTTTCAGCTATTTTTTTGTAATTAATTTCCTGAGATAAGGAATTAAGAAACTTTTCTTTTCTTTCTATTTTCTTTTGAATTAAATCAATCTCGTGATAACGAGGTTGTGTAATAAAATTAAATGTTATTTCCTGTGAATCAACAGTGCTAGTAATTCCTCTTTCGTCAATGCTTTTTATGGGATAAAGCATATGTAGAAAGGGATTTCCTAGAATTACATCATGAGATAATTCTTTAACCATTATAAATGGCATTTCAAGGCAAATTCCATTGTTACAGACAGCAGTATTTTGTAACTTATATTTTACTATAAGCTTTCGGCCATCTGCAGCATTAAGAATTTCAGTAGTTTTGGAAAAATATCTAGAAGGAATTAACCCTTCATTGATACAATTTAAATCAGCTCCAGAATCTACCATAGCAATTGCAGAGAGAGTATATTCTCTATGAACAATGATTTTTATTTTAATGTGCCATTTATGAGTAATAACCCTATCAATCATATTCACAAATGTTAATGATGCATTTACATTTTCTTCTTTTAAAGAATCTTTTTCATAATCGTCATTGTCCTGATTAGGACTGAGATCTGTTTCAAGTTTTCTTAATTCAATTAAAGAAACTCTAGACTTTAAGTCACTTAATTCTTTTTTAAGAATTTTTACTTCGTGAATTAATTCACTAGTACATGAATCCTCTGAATCCTTTTCTTTAGAGGTCTTAGCTCTATTTAAAATTTCTTTTAGACTATAAGTCTCTGGTTCTTTGAATTTTATTCCCTTTTCAGATTTTTTCTGACTGTATTGTTCCAAATATTTTTGGAGCATTTCTCTTTTAGCAACTGGATCAGTAATTTGATCAATTATATCGAGAATAAAATTATCCTCTTTAGTTAAGGTGCATAATCCATTTGCCTGACATAAGGCTTTATAATAATCACAGTTTCCTTCGCAACCAGAATTATCTGATTGTTCGGATTCTGTTTCGGATCCTTCAGAATTCTCAGATTCTTCAGTTTCTTCATTGTCAATTATAGCAGTAATTTTAAAATCTCTTTTTTCTCCTTCTTCATTAAGAAAGAGTTTTTGTAAAGTTCTTTTAAGACCTTCGTCAATATCTAAACTATTGATTTTCTTTTTCATTTTACACTTAGTAGCGTAATGACCAGGTTTTTGACATTTCCAACATAATGGAATGGGTTTCTGCCTAGGGGTCGAAGAACTTTCTCCTTTATTCTTCTTTCCTTTATAAAAACCTTTCTTTCTCCTTTTAGGAAAATAATTTAAATTCTTAGAATTTTTTGAGACTTTATTAGTCTTATGTTTCCTTCTATCACTAGAAGGTCCTATAGGAGGTAAACCAATTTGTTCACAGAAGTCTCCTATAATTCTTTTTCCTAAAACCTTTTCTCTTTGAATTTGTCTATGTAATTTAATTTCATTACATAAATTTATTCCTTCAGAGATAATTTCAGAAGATAGATCTCCATAAGTATATTGGGCATACGGAATAATGCCATTATGTTTCTGTTTTATTCTATTCCTTATTTTTTCTGAGAAAAAATGAGGAAGTCCTGATAAGAACTTTTCTTTCCAAAAATCGTGTTGACTATCTTCTCTAGTAAAAACTTTAGAGAAGAACACATCTTTATACCATTTAAACTGAGATAAGTTTTGACATCTTAAGTTCATTAACTGTTCTTGTGTTTTATCCAATTGTAATGAAGTTGTTCCAATAAAATGTTTTGCTATAGTATATAATAGCGTATTAACACAATCTGTAACTTGCACAGGTTGATTATCAACAACTTCAACTTTAACAGCTCTTAAAATATGCAATTTTGCCTCTTCTGGTAGGTAGAAATCCCACCAACCTTTTAATTGTCCAGTAAAGCCTTGAGTTATGGCTTTAGCAATGTTTTGATCAGAATTTCCATTTGCTTTGCAGGCAGTTGCATACATAGTCATGTAATGCAATACTGTTTGCATCTGGTATTCTGACATTCCATCTATATTCCATTCATCAATGGATCTGCCATCAAATTGAACAGTCATGTATTCATCATGCTGCTCAAGTTGTAAATCAATTGGTGTTGGCTTATGATAATAAGGTTTTGCTGGTACATTGTATACCATTTTCTTCTTATAAGAAGATGATAATTTATTAACTTGAAAATGTTGTTGTTTGTTTTGTTCTGTTAAGAACATATCTTCAAGTTGATCAATTTTCTCTTCCATTTCGGAAGTTTGATCTTGACTTTCAATATTGGATTCACTATCTGAATTTTGTTCTAAAGGTGACAATTCCTTTTCATTAAGCCCAAGATTTTTTAATCTCTTTATTATTTCGTCAACCATCTCAGAGGAAAGATCTGGTGGTTTTATTTTAAAATCAATCTTTTCAGAAGACATTGGTTTAAATAAAACCCTTTTATCAATTACAGAAGTTTCTTCTTTAGAAACCTTTTGTTGATCTGAATTTAGATCAATATTTTTCTCAATTCTATTTAATTGATCTCCAATAGTTTTGAGAGTTAAATTTGTAAAATTATTTTGTTGCACAACAGCATCAATATTATCACCCTTTTTTCTATAGGGTGTGGCTAGAATATCTTCTCCATCGATTTTAACGGTTAAATTAACTTCTGGAGGGTGGATGCTTTTGAAAACTTTTCCATTTTTAGTGACAAAATCCCTGTTATAGGAAGATTCAATTGTTGACACAAAATTTTTGTTCTCAAAATCAGGAAATTGTTTTTTATTTAAATAAAAGTATTTTTTCAAGAAATCAAAGAAATCAATGACATCTTTATTTATCTGTAGAAATCTCTTATAAGATGTAAATAATTTCTTTTGACTTTTAATATCTTCTTGGAAAAACCACTTTCTTCGAATTTCATTTTCAGGAGAATAAAATAATTCTTTGGCAATTCCGTCAAAAGGAAAACCAACTTCTTCAGGAATTGTAATAGTTAAAACACTTGTGTCACTATTATAACCCATGTCAGAAGCGGTCGGAGATTTTGTTCCTAATATGGTTTCTTTTTCAAATTTAGTTAGCAGGGCAGAAGAAGTAGATCTTCTTTCTAAATTAAGTCTACTTAGACCTGCTGAATTAGGTCTAGTAAATCGACTACTTTGCCCTAAATTAAGTCTAGCAATTCTTTGATTAGAGAATTTAATTTCAACATCTCCATCAGGATATTCAACTATTTCTTCTAATTCTCTATTTTCCTGTTTAACAGGTTCACTTGCCTTTTCTAAAATCCATTGTTCAGGTAAATTAACCTGATCCCAAGTAATTGTTTTGGGTACTTTTAAATTGCTTTTAGATAAATTTGTAATAAACAAAGTAGTAGATCCCTTATGTTCGAAAGCAAAATCTCTGATTCTTGGCACTACTGTGTTCATAACTTTATATTGAATCCTGTAAATAAGGATTATATTTTCTGATCCTTGCATCATATTAAACCCATCAGATTTAATATCAAGACACAAGGCGTGCATTAGAGTTGGATCTGTAAGAGATAAAGTGAAATTTGGAAAGCAAGAAAAGTAGATGGGTCCATCACAAAGACTGGACTCAATTATTCCTAATAAGGAGTCATGGAATTTATTATGTCTTTTATCTCGAACACAAATTATAGCGGATGTATTTAATCCGAGTCTTGTAGCAGGCTTTAGACCTACTTGGATTAGGCCAACATGAAGAAATTTATATTGTTGTCTATGTTTTTCAATTAAATTTCTTGATAATAATTGAAAAGAATTATATCCTTCAGTTAAAGGAATAGCTTCTTCTACAGTTTTAACAACATAATCAGAAGAAAATTCAAAAGTTCCTTTCTGTTTATAAACAGAAGATTGTACTGGTAATTTCCAGTTTTGCAAAGATTTTTCAAAATTTTCATTTAAAATAATTTCTTTGTTACTACCACTTGTCTCACCTTGTCTTTTAGACAAAGATCTAGTCAACCTCTGCATAATTCTACAGATCACTGTCAACGATTTATGCCAATCCCAAAACAGCCTATACACCGGCCAAAGACAGGGACTATTCAGGCTACGCGACTTAAGGGAAAATCCCCGGGTTTCACTGTAAAACTATACTTTGGAGAACCAAAGCTTCAATCTAAAATACTAAATAAGACAAAAGTAGCACCCAAGAAATTAAGCTGCTAATAAAATACTAAAGCGGATAAGCAGTTGATGATAATAATCTCTTTGGTTAATATACCAAATATCGTCTGGAAACCTTTCACAATTTTTCTTATATCTTATATATTCTTTTTTAATATAAGCATATAACACGGAAAAGTTGACGTATTTAGAATTTAATTTTAATGGAGGCATAAAAAGACTAAGCTGCAAGTAAAACACTAATACGTTTAATTAAACTTTGATTATGGTTACGCATACACACGAAATGATTGTAACCAGGATGATCTGGGAACTGTTCACATAAACTTTTATAAAATTTATAATCACTTAAGCACAAATTATAAAACTCAGAATTAACTAAGACAAACTTAAAATTAATCATTCAAATAAGCATTAATAACATAACAACAATAACACAAAATAACAATAATACAGACATACATTAATAACATAACAATAATAAGACACGATAACAAAATTGCAAACATTAATAAAACATTAATACAATATCAACATTAATACAATATCATACCTATTCCAACGTGGCTCTGATACCACTCGGGTACCAGGTCATATACATAAAGTGGGGGAGAGAGTAGCAGCAGCGGAGTACAGTACCAAACTAACTATCAAGCTATATTACAAATTTGAAGTGTATATTACAAAATATAAAAGATGATAATCTTTTGTAGAAGGGTTGCTTGGATGTAGTGAGTAGCTGATAATTTTTGTGCGTGTCTCTTCTTCAGAATGGAGGGCCTATATATAGGCAGCTGGCGGACTTCAAACTCGGATTCCAGAGCTATCGGACGCCAAAACTTTCTTCAATTTAGAAAATGAACAGGACCAGCAATTATGGCCAACAGTAAAATGAACAGTACCAACAATTATGGTGAACAGTAACATGAACAGTACCAACAATTATGGTGAACAGTGACTGAACAGTGACATGAACAGTAACCGTGAATAGTAACTGTGAATAGTAGCCGTGAATAGTAATCATGAATAGTAGCCACAAATTATGCGTATGGATCCTGAGAATCCATCATTGTGTCGTCGGTTTTCTGAGTTTCGTTGTCAGAACAGTGGCTAGACGAGCTAGATGGTTCTCCCAAAATTTCTCTAAGTTGTTTCCTCAGGTCTTCTTTAGATGCTGATGATGAGGCTATCAATTCTTTAAGAAATTCAGTAATATCCGTTTTAGGAGCTTGAGTCTTCGGCTGTGGTGGATCAAATGAAACAATACCTTTCTGTGAAAAAATTGAATCTTTAAAAAATTCAAATTTATCCCACCATTTAATTAAAACTCTTCTTCCTAATGCGGGAACATGAGTAACGATTTCATCAAATTTTTTAATTGGAAGGTTGGTAATAACCACATCCCATTTGACAATCCATGGGACTTGATAAAAAGCTACAAAATTAAGCTCAGGTGTTTTTAATGAAGGATTAGATTTCTTAAAATCTTCAAAAACACATCTAATTTTATCGGGGAAAATAATAGGATGAGATCTCCAGTTGTAGAACCATTTAATAAACCACTGAGGGAGATTAGTGGTATTAAAATCTCTAAATTGTAGGAACCAACTATGCTTTCTTTGCCTATTGTCATAACAAAAGGCTCCTTCCCATGCTTTAATGTAGTCAAAATAATTGAACCAATATTTTTCTAAATTTTTTCTATTACCACTTGGAATTTCGTGGTTTCTATACAGATCTCCATTCCAAGTTTCTGGAGTTAAAACTTTTTTAATAAAGGCTTTGGAATAAGCCCATTCCGCACCAGATCTTGAAATTGAGTCAAATTCTACTGATTTAGTAGTTTGTAAAATGGCATAATAGAAAGTACATTCTTTAGGCCAAAGATAAGGATCAGCAGAATCTTTCAAATAAAAATAAGCTGCTTCATTAGCATTGAGATGAGCATATTTAAGCTCGAGAGGAGTTATCCATATAGTGGAATAAGGAATATACGGATAAATAAATTCAGTAGACAAATTAGTCTGAATTGCTATTGCATAAGCATCATCTCTTAATTTAGATTCTTTTGGAGTGGCCTTTAAGGCTTCATTTTTTAATTGATCAATTGATTTACCAACCATTGTCTTATAAGACAAATCCTTCTTTGGGGGTGTCTCTTTAGACTTCCCTTTTCCTTTATCTTTATTCCTTTTCTCCATTTCCCTGCAAAAATTCACGGGTTAGAAAATCAGGTAAAGAATTATTTGATCCTTTAATAAATTCAATATCAAAATCAAAGACAGACAAAATTCCTTGCCATCTAGCAAAAATTTGTTTTGATGCTATATTTTTAACATCCTTTTCTAGAATATCTTTAGCAGATTTGCAATCAACCCTAATTAGGAATTTTTTATTCAACAAATCACTTTCAAATTTTTGAATACATAATACAATTGATAAAATTTCTCTTTTAACTGTGGAATAATTTTTCCTTGGTCCTTGCCAGATCCCTGAGGTGAATCTAACAAGAGTAATTTTATTATCTATCATTTGTTTAAGGATTCCTCCATATCCTAATTCAGATGCGTCTGTTTCAACAATTTTAAAAGCATCTGGGTTTGCAATTGCAAGACAAGGAATTTCCTTTATTTTATTTTTTATTTTAATAACGGCCTCTGTATGGATATTTGTCCATTCAGGGGGATTTTTTCGTAACCTTTCAAATAAAGGTTTTGCATCTATTGCCAAATTTTTATAGAAGTCTGATATGTAATTAAGACTTCCAAGAAACCTTTGTAGTTGAGTTTTTTCTTTAATTTCATTCGGAAATTTTTCTCCAAAGACTATGGATCTATCTATTGGAAAGATAGTTCCTTCTTTAATAGTATGTCCAAGAAACCGAATTTCAGTTTGAAATAATTTTATTTTCTTTGCAGATACAACTAATCCTGCTCTTTTAACAGCATTAATAAATGCATGTAAATGTTTAAAATGTTGATCAATATTGTCTGAAAAATTTCTACCTACCAGAAGAGGCAAAATTGCATATTTTAAGAGCTGTTAAAGTTGAAGTTGTTGATAATCAACCTGTGCAAGTTACAGATTGTGTTAATACGCTATTACTATAGCAAAACATTTTATTGGAACAACTTCATTACAATTGGATAAAACACAAGAACAGTTAATGAACTTAAGATGTCAAAACTTATCTCAGTTTAAATGGTATAAAGATGTGTTCTTCTCTAAAGTTTTTACTAGAGAAGATAGTCAACACGATTTTTGGAAAGAAAAGTTCTTATCAGGACTTCCTCATTTTTTCTCAGAAAAAATAAGGAATAGAATAAAACAGAAACATAATGGCATTATTCCGTATGCCCAATATACTTATGGAGATCTATCTTCTGAAATTATCTCTGAAGGAATAAATTTATGTAATGAAATTAAATTACATAGACAAATTCAAAGAGAAAAGGTTTTAGGAAAAAGAATTATAGGAGACTTCTGTGAACAAATTGGTTTACCTCCTATAGGACCTTCTAGTGATAGAAGGAAACATAAGACTAATAAAGTCTCAAAAAATTCTAAGAATTTAAATTATTTTTCTAAAAGGAGAAAGAAAGGTTTTTATAAAGGAAAGAAGAATAAAGGAGAAAGTTCTTCGACCCCTAGGCAGAAAGAAGAATAAATGCTGTTAGTTTGGTACTGTACTCCAGTTTTGCAAAGATTTTTCAAAATTTTCATTTAAAATAATTTCTTTGTTACTACCACTTGTCTCACCTTGTCTTTTAGACAAAGATCTAGCCAACCTCTGCATAATTCTACAGATCACTGTCAACGATTTATGCCAATCCCAAAACAGCCTATACACCGGCCAAAGACAGGGACTATTCAGGCTACGCGACTTAAGGGAAAATCCCCGGGTTTCACTGTAAAACTATACTTTGGAAAACTAAAGCTTTAATCTAAAACACTAAATAAGACAAAAGTAGCACCCAAGAAATTAAGCTGCTAATAAAATACTAAAGCGGATAAGCAGTTGATGATAATAATCTCTTTGGTTAATATACCAAATATCGTCTGGAAACCTTTCACAATTTTTCTTATATCTTATATATTCTTTTTTAATATAAGCATATAACACGGAAAAGTTGACGTATTTCGAATTTAATTTTAATGGAGGCATAAAAAGACTAAGCTGCAAGTAAAACACTAATACGTTTAATTAAACTTTGATTATGGTTACGCATACACACGAAATGATTGTAACCAGGATGATCTGGGAACTGTTCACATAAACTTTTATAAAATTTATAATCACTTAAGCACAACTTATAAAACTCAGAATTAACTAAGACAAACTTAAAATTAATCATTCAAATAAGCATTAATAACATAACAACAATAACACAAAATAACAATAATACAAACATACATTATAACAATAATAAGACACGATAACAAAATTGCAAACATTAATAAAACATTAATACAATATTAATATTAATACAATATCATAAGCTGCAAGTAAAACACTAATACGTTTAATTAAACTTTTATAAAATTTATAATCACTTAAGCACAACTTATAAAACTCAGAATTAACTAAGACAAACTTAAAATTAATCATTCAAATAAGCATTAATAACATAACAACAATAACACAAAATAACAATAATACAAACATACATTAATAACATAACAATAATAAGACACGATAACAAAATTGCAAACATTAATAAAACATTAATACAATATCAACATTAATACAATATCATACCTATTCCAACGTGGCTCTGATACCACTCGGGTACCAGGTCATATACATAAAGTGGGGGAGAGAGTAGCAGCAGCGGAGTACAGTACCAAACTAACTATCAAGCTATATTACAAATTTGAAGTGTATATTACAAAATATAAAAGATGATAATCTTTTGTAGAAGGGTTGCTTGGATGTAGTGAGTAGCTGATAATTTTTGTGCGTGTCTCTTCTTCAGAATGGAGGGCCTATATATAGGCAGCTGGCGGACTTCAAACTCGGATTCCAGAGCTATCGGACGCCAAAACTTTCTTCAATTTAGAAAATGAACAGGACCAGCAATTATGGCCAACAGTAAAATGAACAGTACCAACAATTATGGTGAACAGTAACATGAACAGTACCAACAATTATGGTGAACAGTAACATGAACAGTGACTGAACAGTGACATGAACAGTAACCGTGAATAGTAACTGTGAATAGTAGCCGTGAATAGTAATCATGAATAGTAGCCACAAATTATGCGTATGGATCCTGAGAATCCATCATTGTGTCGTCGGTTTTCTGAGTTTCGTTGTCAGAACAGTGGCTAGACGAGCTAGATGGTTCTCCCAAAATTTCTCTAAGTTGTTTCCTCAGGTCTTCTTTAGATGCTGATGATGAGGCTATCAATTCTTTAAGAAATTCAGTAATATCCGTTTTAGGAGCTTGAGTCTTCGGCTGTGGTGGATCAAATGAAACAATACCTTTCTGTGAAAAAATTGAATCTTTAAAAAATTCAAATTTATCCCACCATTTAATTAAAACTCTTCTTCCTAATGCGGGAACATGAGTAACGATTTCATCAAATTTTTTAATTGGAAGGTTGGTAATAACCACATCCCATTTGACAATCCATGGGACTTGATAAAAAGCTACAAAATTAAGCTCAGGTGTTTTTAATGAAGGATTAGATTTCTTAAAATCTTCAAAAACACATCTAATTTTATCGGGGAAAATAATAGGATGAGATCCCCAGTTGTAGAACCATTTAATAAACCACTGAGGGAGATTAGTGGTATTAAAATCTCTAAATTGTAGGAACCAACTATGCTTTCTTTGCCTATTGTCATAACAAAAGGCTCCTTCCCATGCTTTAATGTAGTCAAAATAATTGAACCAATATTTTTCTAAATTTTTTCTATTACCACTTGGAATTTCGTGGTTTCTATACAGATCTCCATTCCAAGTTTCTGGAGTTAAAACTTTTTTAATAAAGGCTTTGGAATAAGCCCATTCCGCACCAGATCTTGAAATTGAGTCAAATTCTACTGATTTAGTAGTTTGTAAAATGGCATAATAGAAAGTACATTCTTTAGGCCAAAGATAAGGATCAGCAGAATATTTCAAATAAAAAGAAGCTGCTTCATTAGCATTGAGATGAGCATATTTAAGCTCGAGAGGAGTTATCCATATAGTGGAATAAGGAATATACGGATAAATAAATTCAGTAGACAAATTAGTCTGAATTGCTATTGCATAAGCATCATCTCTTAATTTAGATTCTTTTGGAGTGGCCTTTAAGGCTTCATTTTTTAATTGATCAATTGATTTACCAACCATTGTCTTATAAGACAAATCCTTCTTTGGGGGTGTCTCTTTAGACTTCCCTTTTCCTTTATCTTTATTCCTTTTCTCCATTTCCCTGCAAAAATTCACGGGTTAGAAAATCAGGTAAAGAATTATTTGATCCTTTAATAAATTCAATATCAAAATCAAAGACAGACAAAATTCCCTGCCATCTAGCAAAAATTTGTTTTGATGCTATATTTTTAACATCCTTTTCTAGAATATCTTTAGCAGATTTGCAATCAACCCTAATTAGGAATTTTTTATTCAACAAATCACTTTCAAATTTTTGAATACATAATACAATTGATAAAATTTCTCTTTTAACTGTGGAATAATTTTTCCTTGGTCCTTGCCAGATCCCTGAGGTGAATCTAACAAGAGTAATTTTATTATCTATCATTTGTTTAAGGATTCCTCCATATCCTAATTCAGATGCGTCTGTTTCAACAATTTTAAAAGCATCTGGGTTTGCAATTGCAAGACAAGGAATTTCCTTTATTTTATTTTTTATTTTAATAACGGCCTCTGTATGGATATTTGTCCATTCAGGGGGATTTTTTCGTAACCTTTCAAATAAAGGTTTTGCATCTATTGCCAAATTTTTATAGAAGTCTGATATGTAATTAAGACTTCCAAGAAACCTTTGTAGTTGAGTTTTTTCTTTAATTTCATTCGGAAATTTTTCTCCAAAGACTATGGATCTATCTATTGGAAAGATAGTTCCTTCTTTAATAGTATGTCCAAGAAACCGAATTTCAGTTTGAAATAATTTTATTTTCTTTGCAGATACAACTAATCCTGCTCTTTTAACAGCATTAATAAATGCATGTAAATGTTTAAAATGTTGATCAATATTGTCTGAAAAATTTCTACCTACCAGAAGAGGCAAAATTGCATATTTTAAGAGCTGTTAAAGTTGAAGTTGTTGATAATCAACCTGTGCAAGTTACAGATTGTGTTAATACGCTATTATATACTATAGCAAAACATTTTATTGGAACAACTTCATTACAATTGGATAAAACACAAGAACAGTTAATGAACTTAAGATGTCAAAACTTATCTCAGTTTAAATGGTATAAAGATGTGTTCTTCTCTAAAGTTTTTACTAGAGAAGATAGTCAACACGATTTTTGGAAAGAAAAGTTCTTATCAGGACTTCCTCATTTTTTCTCAGAAAAAATAAGGAATAGAATAAAACAGAAACATAATGGCATTATTCCGTATGCCCAATATACTTATGGAGATCTATCTTCTGAAATTATCTCTGAAGGAATAAATTTATGTAATGAAATTAAATTACATAGACAAATTCAAAGAGAAAAGGTTTTAGGAAAAAGAATTATAGGAGACTTCTGTGAACAAATTGGTTTACCTCCTATAGGACCTTCTAGTGATAGAAGGAAACATAAGACTAATAAAGTCTCAAAAAATTCTAAGAATTTAAATTATTTTTCTAAAAGGAGAAAGAAAGGTTTTTATAAAGGAAAGAAGAATAAAGGAGAAAGTTCTTCGACCCCTAGGCAGAAAGAAGAATAAATGCTGTTAGTTTGGTACTGTACTCCAGTTTTGCAAAGATTTTTCAAAATTTTCATTTAAAATAATTTCTTTGTTACTACCACTTGTCTCACCTTGTCTTTTAGACAAAGATCTAGCCAACCTCTGCATAATTCTACAGATCACTGTCAACGATTTATGCCAATCCCAAAACAGCCTATACACCGGCCAAAGACAGGGACTATTCAGGCTACGCGACTTAAGGGAAAATCCCCGGGTTTCACTGTAAAACTATACTTTGGAAAACTAAAGCTTTAATCTAAAACACTAAATAAGACAAAAGTAGCACCCAAGAAATTAAGCTGCTAATAAAATACTAAAGCGGATAAGCAGTTGATGATAATAATCTCTTTGGTTAATATACCAAATATCGTCTGGAAACCTTTCACAATTTTTCTTATATCTTATATATTCTTTTTTAATATAAGCATATAACACGGAAAAGTTGACGTATTTCGAATTTAATTTTAATGGAGGCATAAAAAGACTAAGCTGCAAGTAAAACACTAATACGTTTAATTAAACTTTGATTATGGTTACGCATACACACGAAATGATTGTAACCAGGATGATCTGGGAACTGTTCACATAAACTTTTATAAAATTTATAATCACTTAAGCACAACTTATAAAACTCAGAATTAACTAAGACAAACTTAAAATTAATCATTCAAATAAGCATTAATAACATAACAACAATAACACAAAATAACAATAATACAAACATACATTATAACAATAATAAGACACGATAACAAAATTGCAAACATTAATAAAACATTAATACAATATTAATATTAATACAATATCATAAGCTGCAAGTAAAACACTAATACGTTTAATTAAACTTTTATAAAATTTATAATCACTTAAGCACAACTTATAAAACTCAGAATTAACTAAGACAAACTTAAAATTAATCATTCAAATAAGCATTAATAACATAACAACAATAACACAAAATAACAATAATACAAACATACATTAATAACATAACAATAATAAGACACGATAACAAAATTGCAAACATTAATAAAACATTAATACAATATCAACATTAATACAATATCATACCTATTCCAACGTGGCTCTGATACCACTCGGGTACCAGGTCATATACATAAAGTGGGGGAGAGAGTAGCAGCAGCGGAGTACAGTACCAAACTAACTATCAAGCTATATTACAAATTTGAAGTGTATATTACAAAATATAAAAGATGATAATCTTTTGTAGAAGGGTTGCTTGGATGTAGTGAGTAGCTGATAATTTTTGTGCGTGTCTCTTCTTCAGAATGGAGGGCCTATATATAGGCAGCTGGCGGACTTCAAACTCGGATTCCAGAGCTATCGGACGCCAAAACTTTCTTCAATTTAGAAAATGAACAGGACCAGCAATTATGGCCAACAGTAAAATGAACAGTACCAACAATTATGGTGAACAGTAACATGAACAGTACCAACAATTATGGTGAACAGTAACATGAACAGTGACTGAACAGTGACATGAACAGTAACCGTGAATAGTAACTGTGAATAGTAGCCGTGAATAGTAATCATGAATAGTAGCCACAAATTATGCGTATGGATCCTGAGAATCCATCATTGTGTCGTCGGTTTTCTGAGTTTCGTTGTCAGAACAGTGGCTAGACGAGCTAGATGGTTCTCCCAAAATTTCTCTAAGTTGTTTCCTCAGGTCTTCTTTAGATGCTGATGATGAGGCTATCAATTCTTTAAGAAATTCAGTAATATCCGTTTTAGGAGCTTGAGTCTTCGGCTGTGGTGGATCAAATGAAACAATACCTTTCTGTGAAAAAATTGAATCTTTAAAAAATTCAAATTTATCCCACCATTTAATTAAAACTCTTCTTCCTAATGCGGGAACATGAGTAACGATTTCATCAAATTTTTTAATTGGAAGGTTGGTAATAACCACATCCCATTTGACAATCCATGGGACTTGATAAAAAGCTACAAAATTAAGCTCAGGTGTTTTTAATGAAGGATTAGATTTCTTAAAATCTTCAAAAACACATCTAATTTTATCGGGGAAAATAATAGGATGAGATCCCCAGTTGTAGAACCATTTAATAAACCACTGAGGGAGATTAGTGGTATTAAAATCTCTAAATTGTAGGAACCAACTATGCTTTCTTTGCCTATTGTCATAACAAAAGGCTCCTTCCCATGCTTTAATGTAGTCAAAATAATTGAACCAATATTTTTCTAAATTTTTTCTATTACCACTTGGAATTTCGTGGTTTCTATACAGATCTCCATTCCAAGTTTCTGGAGTTAAAACTTTTTTAATAAAGGCTTTGGAATAAGCCCATTCCGCACCAGATCTTGAAATTGAGTCAAATTCTACTGATTTAGTAGTTTGTAAAATGGCATAATAGAAAGTACATTCTTTAGGCCAAAGATAAGGATCAGCAGAATCTTTCAAATAAAAATAAGCTGCTTCATTAGCATTGAGATGAGCATATTTAAGCTCGAGAGGAGTTATCCATATAGTGGAATAAGGAATATACGGATAAATAAATTCAGTAGACAAATTAGTCTGAATTGCTATTGCATAAGCATCATCTCTTAATTTAGATTCTTTTGGAGTGGCCTTTAAGGCTTCATTTTTTAATTGATCAATTGATTTACCAACCATTGTCTTATAAGACAAATCCTTCTTTGGGGGTGTCTCTTTAGACTTCCCTTTTCCTTTATCTTTATTCCTTTTCTCCATTTCCCTGCAAAAATTCACGGGTTAGAAAATCAGGTAAAGAATTATTTGATCCTTTAATAAATTCAATATCAAAATCAAAGACAGACAAAATTCCCTGCCATCTAGCAAAAATTTGTTTTGATGCTATATTTTTAACATCCTTTTCTAGAATATCTTTAGCAGATTTGCAATCAACCCTAATTAGGAATTTTTTATTCAACAAATCACTTTCAAATTTTTGAATACATAATACAATTGATAAAATTTCTCTTTTAACTGTGGAATAATTTTTCCTTGGTCCTTGCCAGATCCCTGAGGTGAATCTAACAAGAGTAATTTTATTATCTATCATTTGTTTAAGGATTCCTCCATATCCTAATTCAGATGCGTCTGTTTCAACAATTTTAAAAGCATCTGGGTTTGCAATTGCAAGACAAGGAATTTCCTTTATTTTATTTTTTATTTTAATAACGGCCTCTGTATGGATATTTGTCCATTCAGGGGGATTTTTTCGTAACCTTTCAAATAAAGGTTTTGCATCTATTGCCAAATTTTTATAGAAGTCTGATATGTAATTAAGACTTCCAAGAAACCTTTGTAGTTGAGTTTTTTCTTTAATTTCATTCGGAAATTTTTCTCCAAAGACTATGGATCTATCTATTGGAAAGATAGTTCCTTCTTTAATAGTATGTCCAAGAAACCGAATTTCAGTTTGAAATAATTTTATTTTCTTTGCAGATACAACTAATCCTGCTCTTTTAACAGCATTAATAAATGCATGTAAATGTTTAAAATGTTGATCAATATTGTCTGAAAAATTTCTACCTACCAGAAGAGGCAAAATTGCATATTTTAAGAGCTGTTAAAGTTGAAGTTGTTGATAATCAACCTGTGCAAGTTACAGATTGTGTTAATACGCTATTATATACTATAGCAAAACATTTTATTGGAACAACTTCATTACAATTGGATAAAACACAAGAACAGTTAATGAACTTAAGATGTCAAAACTTATCTCAGTTTAAATGGTATAAAGATGTGTTCTTCTCTAAAGTTTTTACTAGAGAAGATAGTCAACACGATTTTTGGAAAGAAAAGTTCTTATCAGGACTTCCTCATTTTTTCTCAGAAAAAATAAGGAATAGAATAAAACAGAAACATAATGGCATTATTCCGTATGCCCAATATACTTATGGAGATCTATCTTCTGAAATTATCTCTGAAGGAATAAATTTATGTAATGAAATTAAATTACATAGACAAATTCAAAGAGAAAAGGTTTTAGGAAAAAGAATTATAGGAGACTTCTGTGAACAAATTGGTTTACCTCCTATAGGACCTTCTAGTGATAGAAGGAAACATAAGACTAATAAAGTCTCAAAAAATTCTAAGAATTTAAATTATTTTTCTAAAAGGAGAAAGAAAGGTTTTTATAAAGGAAAGAAGAATAAAGGAGAAAGTTCTTCGACCCCTAGGCAGAAAGAAGAATAAATGCTGTTAGTTTGGTACTGTACTCCAGTTTTGCAAAGATTTTTCAAAATTTTCATTTAAAATAATTTCTTTGTTACTACCACTTGTCTCACCTTGTCTTTTAGACAAAGATCTAGCCAACCTCTGCATAATTCTACAGATCACTGTCAACGATTTATGCCAATCCCAAAACAGCCTATACACCGGCCAAAGACAGGGACTATTCAGGCTACGCGACTTAAGGGAAAATCCCCGGGTTTCACTGTAAAACTATACTTTGGAAAACTAAAGCTTTAATCTAAAACACTAAATAAGACAAAAGTAGCACCCAAGAAATTAAGCTGCTAATAAAATACTAAAGCGGATAAGCAGTTGATGATAATAATCTCTTTGGTTAATATACCAAATATCGTCTGGAAACCTTTCACAATTTTTCTTATATCTTATATATTCTTTTTTAATATAAGCATATAACACGGAAAAGTTGACGTATTTCGAATTTAATTTTAATGGAGGCATAAAAAGACTAAGCTGCAAGTAAAACACTAATACGTTTAATTAAACTTTGATTATGGTTACGCATACACACGAAATGATTGTAACCAGGATGATCTGGGAACTGTTCACATAAACTTTTATAAAATTTATAATCACTTAAGCACAACTTATAAAACTCAGAATTAACTAAGACAAACTTAAAATTAATCATTCAAATAAGCATTAATAACATAACAACAATAACACAAAATAACAATAATACAAACATACATTATAACAATAATAAGACAC
The DNA here is from genome assembly GCA_030819805.1 of Penstemon newberryi var. newberryi. Classification (NCBI taxonomy): domain Eukaryota; kingdom Viridiplantae; phylum Streptophyta; class Magnoliopsida; order Lamiales; family Plantaginaceae; genus Penstemon; species Penstemon newberryi. The sequence continues at coordinate 19,374,166 of JAUALY010000005.1, read as the reverse complement.
GATAACAAAATTGCAAACATTAATAAAACATTAATACAATATTAATATTAATACAATATCATAAGCTGCAAGTAAAACACTAATACGTTTAATTAAACTTTTATAAAATTTATAATCACTTAAGCACAACTTATAAAACTCAGAATTAACTAAGACAAACTTAAAATTAATCATTCAAATAAGCATTAATAACATAACAACAATAACACAAAATAACAATAATACAAACATACATTAATAACATAACAATAATAAGACACGATAACAAAATTGCAAACATTAATAAAACATTAATACAATATCAACATTAATACAATATCATACCTATTCCAACGTGGCTCTGATACCACTCGGGTACCAGGTCATATACATAAAGTGGGGGAGAGAGTAGCAGCAGCGGAGTACAGTACCAAACTAACTATCAAGCTATATTACAAATTTGAAGTGTATATTACAAAATATAAAAGATGATAATCTTTTGTAGAAGGGTTGCTTGGATGTAGTGAGTAGCTGATAATTTTTGTGCGTGTCTCTTCTTCAGAATGGAGGGCCTATATATAGGCAGCTGGCGGACTTCAAACTCGGATTCCAGAGCTATCGGACGCCAAAACTTTCTTCAATTTAGAAAATGAACAGGACCAGCAATTATGGCCAACAGTAAAATGAACAGTACCAACAATTATGGTGAACAGTAACATGAACAGTACCAACAATTATGGTGAACAGTAACATGAACAGTGACTGAACAGTGACATGAACAGTAACCGTGAATAGTAACTGTGAATAGTAGCCGTGAATAGTAATCATGAATAGTAGCCACAAATTATGCGTATGGATCCTGAGAATCCATCATTGTGTCGTCGGTTTTCTGAGTTTCGTTGTCAGAACAGTGGCTAGACGAGCTAGATGGTTCTCCCAAAATTTCTCTAAGTTGTTTCCTCAGGTCTTCTTTAGATGCTGATGATGAGGCTATCAATTCTTTAAGAAATTCAGTAATATCCGTTTTAGGAGCTTGAGTCTTCGGCTGTGGTGGATCAAATGAAACAATACCTTTCTGTGAAAAAATTGAATCTTTAAAAAATTCAAATTTATCCCACCATTTAATTAAAACTCTTCTTCCTAATGCGGGAACATGAGTAACGATTTCATCAAATTTTTTAATTGGAAGGTTGGTAATAACCACATCCCATTTGACAATCCATGGGACTTGATAAAAAGCTACAAAATTAAGCTCAGGTGTTTTTAATGAAGGATTAGATTTCTTAAAATCTTCAAAAACACATCTAATTTTATCGGGGAAAATAATAGGATGAGATCCCCAGTTGTAGAACCATTTAATAAACCACTGAGGGAGATTAGTGGTATTAAAATCTCTAAATTGTAGGAACCAACTATGCTTTCTTTGCCTATTGTCATAACAAAAGGCTCCTTCCCATGCTTTAATGTAGTCAAAATAATTGAACCAATATTTTTCTAAATTTTTTCTATTACCACTTGGAATTTCGTGGTTTCTATACAGATCTCCATTCCAAGTTTCTGGAGTTAAAACTTTTTTAATAAAGGCTTTGGAATAAGCCCATTCCGCACCAGATCTTGAAATTGAGTCAAATTCTACTGATTTAGTAGTTTGTAAAATGGCATAATAGAAAGTACATTCTTTAGGCCAAAGATAAGGATCAGCAGAATCTTTCAAATAAAAAGAAGCTGCTTCATTAGCATTGAGATGAGCATATTTAAGCTCGAGAGGAGTTATCCATATAGTGGAATAAGGAATATACGGATAAATAAATTCAGTAGACAAATTAGTCTGAATTGCTATTGCATAAGCATCATCTCTTAATTTAGATTCTTTTGGAGTGGCCTTTAAGGCTTCATTTTTTAATTGATCAATTGATTTACCAACCATTGTCTTATAAGACAAATCCTTCTTTGGGGGTGTCTCTTTAGACTTCCCTTTTCCTTTATCTTTATTCCTTTTCTCCATTTCCCTGCAAAAATTCACGGGTTAGAAAATCAGGTAAAGAATTATTTGATCAAAATCAAAGACAGACAAAATTCCCTGCCATCTAGCAAAAATTTGTTTTGATGCTATATTTTTAACATCCTTTTCTAGAATATCTTTAGCAGATTTGCAATCAACCCTAATTAGGAATTTTTTATTCAACAAATCACTTTCAAATTTTTGAATACATAATACAATTGATAAAATTTCTCTTTTAACTGTGGAATAATTTTTCCTTGGTCCTTGCCAGATCCCTGAGGTGAATCTAACAAGAGTAATTTTATTATCTATCCTTTGTTTAAGGATTCCTCCATATCCTAATTCAGATGCGTCTGTTTCAACAATTTTAAAAGCATCTGGGTTTGCAATTGCAAGACAAGGAATTTCCTTTATTTTATTTTTTATTTTGATAACGGCCTCTGTATGGATATTTGTCCATTCAGGGGGATTTTTTCGTAACCTTTCAAATAAAGGTTTTGCATCTATTGCCAAATTTTTATAGAAGTCTGATATGTAATTAAGACTTCCAAGAAACCTTTGTAGTTGAGTTTTTTCTTTTATTTCATTCGGAAATTTTTCCGCAAAAACTATGGATCTATCTATTGGAAAGATAGTTCCTTCTTTAATAGTATGTCCAAGAAACCGAATTTCAGTTTGAAATAATTTTACTTTCTTTGCAGATACAACTAATCCTGCTCTTTTAACAGCATTAATAAATGCATGTAGATGTTTAAAATGTTGATCAATATTGTCTGAAAAAATTAAGACATCATCAATATATACTATACAAAATTTAGTATATGGGCTAAAAATTTCATTCATAATATTTTGAAATTCAGAAGGGGCATTTTTTAACCCAAAAGGCATTACGTTCCATTCGTAGTGTCCAAATGGTACCGTAAATGCAGTTTTATATCTGTCTTCTTCGACAATTTGAATCTGCCAGAATCCCGACTTCATATCAAATTTTGACATTACTTTGGCTGTGTAAAGCCGATTTAGTAAATCCCTCTTATTAGGGATAGGATATCTAATCCATCTTAATGCTTTATTTAGTGGCTTATAATTAATAACAAGCCTAGGAACACCTCGTTCTAATTCTGCGGCATTTTCAACATAAAATGCTGGACAACTCCAGGGACTGTAGGATTTTCTAATTAATCCTTTGAGTAATAACTCATCAATTTCTTTTTTGCAAATTTCAAGGTGGCGTGGACCCATAGCTATAGGTCTGGCCTTAGTTTGAATTTGATTTTCCTTAAAATCTGGTTCATATGGAAGATTTACTATATGTTTCTTCCTTTCCCAGAAGGCATTAGGAATTTCTGCACATATTATTTTAGTTATGAATTCTTGTAACTCACATATTCTTTAAAAGAAGAAAATGTAAATGCATCATTAACATTTGTGAATATGATTGATAGGGTTATTACTCATAAATGGCACATTAAAATAAAAATAATTGTTCATAGAGAATATACTCTCTCTGTAATTGCTATGGTTGATTCTGGAGCTGATTTGAATTGTATCAATGAAGGGTTAATTCCTTCTAGATATTTTTCTAAAACTACTGAAATTCTTAATGCTGCAGATGGCCGAAAGCTTATAGTAAAATATAAGTTACAAAATACTGCTGTCTGTAACAATGGAATTTGCCTTGAAATGCCATTTATAATGGTTAAAGAATTATCTCATGATGTAATTCTAGGAAATCCCTTTCTACACATGCTTTATCCCATAAAAAGCATTGACGAAAGAGGAATTACTAGCACTGTTGATTCACAGGAAATAACATTTAATTTTATTACACAACCTCGTTATCACGAGATGTATTTAATTCAAAAGAAAATAGAAAGAAAAGAAAAGTTTCTTAATTCCTTATCTCAGGAAATTAATTACAAAAAAATAGCTGAAAAGATACAGCAGCCTCATATTCAAAAGAAAATAAATGAGTTACAAGAATTCATAACTAAAATAATATGTGCAGAAATTCCTAATAAGGAGTCATGGAATTTATTATGTCTTTTATCTCGAACACAAATTATAGCGGATGTATTTAATCCGAGTCTTGTAGCAGGCTTTAGACCTACTTGGATTAGGCCAACATGAAGAAATTTATATTGTTGTCTATGTTTTTCAATTAAATTTCTTGATAATAATTGAAAAGAATTATATCCTTCAGTTAAAGGAATAGCTTCTTCTACAGTTTTAACAACATAATCAGAAGAAAATTCAAAAGTTCCTTTCTGTTTATTTATTGTTGTTATGTTATTAATGCTTATTTGAATGATTAATTTTAAGTTTGTCTTAGTTAATTCTGAGTTTTATAATTTGTGCTTAAGTGATTATAAATTTTATAAAAGTTTATGTGAACAGTTCCCAGATCATCCTGGTTACAATCATTTCGTGTGTATGCGTAACCATAATCAAAGTTTAATTAAACGTATTAGTGTTTTACTTGCAGCTTAGTCTTTTTATGCCTCCATTAGAATTAAATTCTAAATACGTCAACTTTTCCGTGTTATATGCTTATATTAAAAAAGAATATATAAGATATAAGAAAAATTGTGAAAGGTTTCCAGACGATATTTGGTATATTAACCAAAGAGATAAGTTTTGACATCTTAAGTTCATTAACTGTTCTTGTGTTTTATCCAATTGTAATGAAGTTGTTCCAATAAAATGTTTTGCTATAGTATATAATAGCGTATTAACACAATCTGTAACTTGCACAGGTTGATTATCAACAACTTCAACTTTAACAGCTCTTAAAATATGCAATTTTAATATTAAAACATTAATACAATATTAATATTAATACAATATCATACCTACTCCAACGTGGCTCTGATACCACTCGGGTACCAGGTCATATACATAAAGTGGGGGAGAGAGTAGCAGCAGCGGAGTACAGTACCCATATACATAAAGTGGGGGAGAGAGTAGCAGCAGCGGAGTACAGTACCAAACTAACTATCAAGCTATATTACAAATTTGAAGTGTATATTACAAAATATAAAAGATGATAATCTTTTGTAGAAGGGTTGCTTGGATGTAGTGAGTAGCTGATAATTTTTGTGCGTGTGTCTTCTTCAGAATGGAGGGCCTATATATAGGCAGCTGGCGGACTTCAAACTCGGATTCCAGAGCTATCGGACGCCAAAACTTTCTTCAATTTAGAAAATGAACAGGACCAGCAATTATGACCAACAGTAAAATGAACATTACCAACAATTATGGTGAACAGTAACATGAACAGTGACTGAACAGTGACATGAACAGTAACCGTGAATAGTAACTGTGAATAGTAGCCGTGAATAGTAATCATGAATAGTAGCCACAAATTATGCGTATGGATCCTGAGAATCCATCATTGTGTCGTCGGTTTTCTGAGTTTCGTTGTCAGAACAGTGGCTAGACGAGCTAGATGGTTCTCCCAAAATTTCTCTAAGTTGTTTCCTCAGGTCTTCTTTAGATGCTGATGATGAGGCTATCAATTCTTTAAGAAATTCAGTAATATCCGTTTTAGGAGCTTGAGTCTTCGGCTGTGGTGGATCAAATGAAACAATACCTTTCTGTGAAAAAATTGAATCTTTAAAAAATTCAAATTTATCCCACCATTTAATTAAAACTCTTCTTCCTAATGCGGGAACATGAGTAACGATTTCATCAAATTTTTTAATTGGAAGGTTGGTAATAACCACATCCCATTTGACAATCCATGGGACTTGATAAAAAGCTACAAAATTAAGCTCAGGTATTTTTAATGAAGGATTAGATTTCTTAAAATCTTCAAAAACACATCTAATTTTATCGGGGAAAATAATAGGATGAGATCCCCAGTTGTAGAACCATTTAATAAACCACTGAGGGAGATTAGTGGTATTAAAATCTCTAAATTGTAGGAACCAACTATGCTTTCTTTGCCTATTGTCATAACAAAAGGCTCCTTCCCATGCTTTAATGTAGTCAAAATAATTGAACCAATATTTTTCTAAATTTTTTCTATTACCACTTGGAATTTCGTGGTTTCTATACAGATCTCCATTCCAAGTTTCTGGAGTTAAAACTTTTTTAATAAAGGCTTTGGAATAAGCCCATTCCGCACCAGATCTTGAAATTGAGTCAAATTCTACTGATTTAGTAGTTTGTAAAATGGCATAATAGAAAGTACATTCTTTAGGCCAAAGATAAGGATCAGCAGAATCTTTCAAATAAAAAGAAGCTGCTTCATTAGCATTGAGATGAGCATATTTAAGCTCGAGAGGAGTTATCCATATAGTGGAATAAGGAATATACGGATAAATAAATTCAGTAGACAAATTAGTCTGAATTGCTATTGCATAAGCATCATCTCTTAATTTAGATTCTTTTGGAGTGGCCTTTAAGGCTTCATTTTTTAATTGATCAATTGATTTACCAACCATTGTCTTATAAGACAAATCCTTCTTTGGGGGTGTCTCTTTAGACTTCCCTTTTCCTTTATCTTTATTCCTTTTCTCCATTTCCCTGCAAAAATTCACGGGTTAGAAAATCAGGTAAAGAATTATTTGATCCTTTAATAAATTCAATATCAAAATCAAAGACAGACAAAATTCCCTGCCATCTAGCAAAAATTTGTTTTGATGCTATATTTTTAACATCCTTTTCTAGAATATCTTTAGCAGATTTGCAATCAACCCTAATTAGGAATTTTTTATTCAACAAATCACTTTCAAATTTTTGAATACATAATACAATTGATAAAATTTCTCTTTTAACTGTGGAATAATTTTTCCTTGGTCCTTGCCAGATCCCTGAGGTGAATCTAACAAGAGTAATTTTATTATCTATCCTTTGTTTAAGGATTCCTCCATATCCTAATTCAGATGCGTCTGTTTCAACAATTTTAAAAGCATCTGGGTTTGCAATTGCAAGACAAGGAATTTCCTTTATTTTATTTTTTATTTTAATAACGGCCTCTGTATGGATATTTGTCCATTCAGGGGGATTTTTTCGTAACCTTTCAAATAAAGGTTTTGCATCTATTGCCAAATTTTTATAGAAGTCTGATATGTAATTAAGACTTCCAAGAAACCTTTGTAGTTGAGTTTTTTCTTTAATTTCATTCGGAAATTTTTCTCCAAAGACTATGGATCTATCTATTGGAAAGATAGTTCCTTCTTTAATAGTATGTCCAAGAAACCGAATTTCAGTTTGAAATAATTTTATTTTCTTTGCAGATACAACTAATCCTGCTCTTTTAACAGCATTAATAAATGCATGTAAATGTTTAAAATGTTGATCAATATTGTCTGAAAAAATTAAGACATCATCAATATATACTATACAAAATTTAGTATATGGGCTAAAAATTTCATTCATAATATTTTGAAATTCAGAAGGGGCATTTTTTAACCCAAAAGGCATTACGTTCCATTCGTAATGTCCAAATGGTACCGTAAATGCAGTTTTATATCTGTCTTCTTCGGCAATTTGAATCTGCCAAAATCCAGACTTCATATCAAATTTTGACATAACTTTGGCTGTGTAAAGCCGATTTAGCAAATCTCTTTTATTAGGGATGGGATATCTAATCCATCTTAGTGCTTTATTTAATGGCTTATAATTAATAACAAGCCTAGGAACACCTCGTTCTAATTCTGCAGCATTTTCAACATAAAATGCTGGACAACTCCAGGGACTGTAGGATTTTCTAATTAATCCTTTGAGTAATAACTCATCAATTTCTTTTTTGCAGATTTCAAGGTGGCGTGGACCCATAGCTATAGGTCTGGCCTTAGTTTGAATTTGATTTTCCTTAAAGTCTGGTTCATATGGAAGATTTACTATATGTTTCTTCCTTTCCCAGAAGGCATTAGGAATTTCTGCACATATTGTTTTAGTTATAAATTCTTGTAATTCATTTATTTTCTTTTGGATATGAGGCTGCTGTATCTTTTCAGCTATTTTTTTGTAATTAATTTCCTGAGATAAGGAAGTAAGAAACTTTTCTTTTCTTTCTATTTTCTTTTGAATTAAATCAATCTCGTGATAACGAGGTTGTGTAATAAAATTAAATGTTATTTCCTGTGAATCAACAGTGCTAGTAATTCCTCTTTCGTCAATGCTTTTTATGGGATAAAGCATATGTAGAAAGGGATTTCCTAGAATTACATCATGAGATAATTCTTTAACCATTATAAATGGCATTTCAAGGCAAATTCCATTGTTACAGACAGCAGTATTTTGTAACTTATATTTTACTATAAGCTTTCGGCCATCTGCAGCATTAAGAATTTCAGTAGTTTTGGAAAAATATCTAGAAGGAATTAACCCTTCATTGATACAATTTAAATCAGCTCCAGAATCTACCATAGCAATTGCAGAGAGAGTATATTCTCTATGAACAATGATTTTTATTTTAATGTGCCATTTATGAGTAATAACCCTATCAATCATATTCACAAATGTTAATGATGCATTTACATTTTCTTCTTTTAAAGAATCTTTTTCATAATCGTCATTGTCCTGATTAGGACTGAGATCTGTTTCAAGTTTTCTTAATTCAATTAAAGAAACTCTAGACTTTAAGTCACTTAATTCTTTTTTAAGAATTTTTACTTCGTGAATTAATTCACTAGTACATGAATCCTCTGAATCCTTTTCTTTAGAGGTCTTAGCTCTATTTAAAATTTCTTTTAGACTATAAGTCTCTGGTTCTTTGAATTTTATTCCCTTTTCAGATTTTTTCTGACTGTATTGTTCCAAATATTTTTGGAGCATTTCTCTTTTAGCAACTGGATCAGTAATTTGATCAATTATATCGAGAATAAAATTATCCTCTTTAGTTAAGGTGCATAATCCATTTGCCTGACATAAGGCTTTATAATAATCACAGTTTCCTTCGCAACCAGAATTATCTGATTGTTCGGATTCTGTTTCGGATCCTTCAGAATTCTCAGATTCTTCAGTTTCTTCATTGTCAATTATAGCAGTAATTTTAAAATCTCTTTTTTCTCCTTCTTCATTAAGAAAGAGTTTTTGTAAAGTTCTTTTAAGACCTTCGTCAATATCTAAACTATTGATTTTCTTTTTCATTTTACACTTAGTAGCGTAATGACCAGGTTTTTGACATTTCCAACATAATGGAATGGGTTTCTGCCTAGGGGTCGAAGAACTTTCTCCTTTATTCTTCTTTCCTTTATAAAAACCTTTCTTTCTCCTTTTAGGAAAATAATTTAAATTCTTAGAATTTTTTGAGACTTTATTAGTCTTATGTTTCCTTCTATCACTAGAAGGTCCTATAGGAGGTAAACAAATTTGTTCACAGAAGTCTCCTATAATTCTTTTTCCTAAAACCTTTTCTCTTTGAATTTGTCTATGTAATTTAATTTCATTACATAAATTTATTCCTTCAGAGATAATTTCAGAAGATAGATCTCCATAAGTATATTGGGCATACGGAATAATGCCATTATGTTTCTGTTTTATTCTATTCCTTATTTTTTCTGAGAAAAAATGAGGAAGTCCTGATAAGAACTTTTCTTTCCAAAAATCGTGTTGACTATCTTCTCTAGTAAAAACTTTAGAGAAGAACACATCTTTATACCATTTAAACTGAGATAAGTTTTGACATCTTAAGTTCATTAACTGTTCTTGTGTTTTATCCAATTGTAATGAAGTTGTTCCAATAAAATGTTTTGCTATAGTATATAATAGCGTATTAACACAATCTGTAACTTGCACAGGTTGATTATCAACAACTTCAACTTTAACAGCTCTTAAAATATGCAATTTTGCCTCTTCTGGTAGGTAGAAATCCCACCAACCTTTTAATTGTCCAGTAAAGCCTTGAGTTATGGCTTTAGCAATGTTTTGATCAGAATTTCCATTTGCTTTGCAGGCAGTTGCATACATAGTCATGTAATGCAATACTGTTTGCATCTGGTATTCTGACATTCCATCTATATTCCATTCATCAATGGATCTGCCATCAAATTGAACAGTCATGTATTCATCATGCTGCTCAAGTTGTAAATCAATTGGTGTTGGCTTATGATAATAAGGTTTTGCTGGTACATTGTATACCATTTTCTTCTTATAAGAAGATGATAATTTATTAACTTGAAAATGTTGTTGTTTGTTTTGTTCTGTTAAGAACATATCTTCAAGTTAATCAATTTTCTCTTCCATTTCGGAAGTTTGATCTTGACTTTCAATATTGGATTCACTATCTGAATTTTGTTCTAAAGGTGACAATTCCTTTTCATTAAGCCCAAGATTTTTTAATCTCTTTATTATTTCGTCAACCATCTCAGAGGAAGGATCTGGTGGTTTTATTTTAAAATCAATCTTTTCAGAAGACATTGGTTTAAATAAAACCCTTTTATCAATTACAGAAGTTTCTTCTTTAGAAACCTTTTGTTGATCTGAATTTAGATCAATATTTTTCTCAATTCTATTTAATTGATCTCCAATAGTTTTGAGAGTTAAATTTGTAAAATTATTTTGTTTTTTCTCAATTCTATTTAATTGATCTCCAATAGTTTTGAGAGTTAAATTTGTAAAATTATTTTGTTGCACAACAGCATCAATATTATCACCCTTTTTTCTATAGGGTGTGGCTAGAATATCTTCTCCATCGATTTTAACGGTTAAATTAACTTCTGGAGGGTGGATGCTTTTGAAAACTTTTCCATTTTTAGTGACAAAATCCCTGTTATAGGAAGATTCAATTGTTGACACAAAATTTTTGTTCTCAAAATCAGGAAATTGTTTTTTATTTAAATAAAAGTATTTTTTCAAGAAATCAAAGAAATCAATGACATCTTTATTTATCTGTAGAAATCTCTTATAAGATGTAAATAATTTCTTTTGACTTTTAATATCTTCTTGGAAAAACCACTTTCTTCGAATTTCATTTTCAGGAGAATAAAATAATTCTTTGGCAATTCCGTCAAAAGGAAAACCAACTTCTTCAGGAATTGTAATAGTTAAAACACTTGTGTCACTATTATAACCCATGTCAGAAGCGGTCGGAGATTTTGTTCCTAATATGGTTTCTTTTTCAAATTTAGTTAGCAGGGCAGAAGAAGTAGATCTTCTTTCTAAATTAAGTCTACTTAGACCTGCTGAATTAGGTCTAGTAAATCGACTACTTTGCCCTAAATTAAGTCTAGCAATTCTTTGATTAGAGAATTTAATTTCAACATCTCCATCAGGATATTCAACTATTTCTTCTAATTCTCTATTTTCCTGTTTAACAGGTTCACTTGCCTTTTCTAAAATCCATTGTTCAGGTAAATTAACCTGATCCCAAGTAATTGTTTTGGGTATTTTTAAATTGCTTTTAGATAAATTTGTAATAAACAAAGTAGTAGATCCCTTATGTTCGAAAGCAAAATCTCTGATTCTTGGCACTACTGTGTTCATAACTTTATATTGAATCCTGTAAATAAGGATTATATTTTCTGATCCTTGCATCATATTAAACCCATCAGATAGAGTTGGATCTGTAAGAGATAAAGTGAAATTTGGAAAGCAAGAAAAGTAGATGGGTCCATCACAAAGACTGGACTCAATTATTCCTAATAAGGAGTCATGGAATTTATTATGTCTTTTATCTCGAACACAAATTATAGCGGATGTATTTAATCCGAGTCTTGTAGCAGGCTTTAGACCTACTTGGATTAGGCCAACATGAAGAAATTTATATTGTTGTCTATGTTTTTCAATTAAATTTCTAGATAATAATTGAAAAGAATTATATCCTTCAGTTAAAGGAATAGCTTCTTCTACAGTTTTAACAACATAATCAGAAGAAAATTCAAAAGTTCCTTTCTGTTTATAAACAGAAGATTGTACTGGTAAATTCCAGTTTTGCAAAGATTTTTCAAAATTTTCATTTAAAATAATTTCTTTGTTACTACCACTTGTCTCACCTTGTCTTTTAGACAAAGATCTAGCCAACCTCTGCATAATTCTACAGATCACTGTCAACGATTTATGCCAATCCCAAAACAGCCTATACACCGGCCAAAGACAGGGACTATTCAGGCTACGCGACTTAAGGGAAAATCCCCGGGTTTCACTGTAAAACTATACTTTGGAAAACTAAAGCTTTAATCTAAAACACTAAATAAGACAAAAGTAGCACCCAAGAAATTAAGCTGCTAATAAAATACTAAAGCGGATAAGCAGTTGATGATAATAATCTCTTTGGTTAATATACCAAATATCGTCTGGAAACCTTTCACAATTTTTCTTATATCTTATATATTCTTTTTTAATATAAGCATATAACACGGAAAAGTTGACGTATTTAGAATTTAATTTTAATGGAGGCATAAAAAGACTAAGCTGCAAGTAAAACACTAATACGTTTAATTAAACTTTGATTATGGTTACGCATACACACGAAATGATTGTAACCAGGATGATCTGGGAACTGTTCACATAAACTTTTATAAAATTTATAATCACTTAAGCACAAATTATAAAACTCAGAATTAACTAAGACAAACTTAAAATTAATCATTCAAATAAGCATTAATAACATAACAACAATAAATAAACAGAAAGGAACTTTTGAATTTTCTTCTGATTATGTTGTTAAAACTGTAGAAGAAGCTATTCCTTTAACTGAAGGATATAATTCTTTTCAATTATTATCAAGAAATTTAATTGAAAAACATAGACAACAATATAAATTTCTTCATGTTGGCCTAATCCAAGTAGGTCTAAAGCCTGCTACAAGACTCGGATTAAATACATCCGCTATAATTTGTGTTCGAGATAAAAGACATAATAAATTCCATGACTCCTTATTAGGAATAATTGAGTCCAGTCTTTGTGATGGACCCATCTACTTTTCTTGCTTTCCAAATTTCACTTTATCTCTTACAGATCCAACTCTAATGCACGCCTTGTGTCTTGATATTAAATCTGATGGGTTTAATATGATGCAAGGATCAGAAAATATAATCCTTATTTACAGGATTCAATATAAAGTTATGAACACAGTAGTGCCAAGAATCAGAGATTTTGCTTTCGAACATAAGGGATCTACTACTTTGTTTATTACAAATTTATCTAAAAGCAATTTAAAAGTACCCAAAACAATTACTTGGGATCAGGTTAATTTACCTGAACAATGGATTTTAGAAAAGGCAAGTGAACCTGTTAAACAGGAAAATAGAGAATTAGAAGAAATAGTTGAATATCCTGATGGAGATGTTGAAATTAAATTCTCTAATCAAAGAATTGCTATACTTAATTTAGGGCAAAGTAGTCGATTTACTAGACCTAATTCAGCAGGTCTAAGTAGACTTAATTTAGAAAGAAGATCTACTTCTTCTGCCCTGCTAACTAAATTTGAAAAAGAAACCATATTAGGAACAAAATCTCCGACCGCTTCTGACATGGGTTATAATAGTGACACAAGTGTTTTAACTATTACAATTCCTGAAGAAGTTGGTTTTCCTTTTGACGGAATTGCCAAAGAATTATTTTATTCTCCTGAAAATGAAATTCGAAGAAAGTGGTTTTTCCAAGAAGATATTAAAAGTCAAAAGAAATTATTTACATCTTATAAGAGATTTCTACAGATAAATAAAGATGTCATTGATTTCTTTGATTTCTTGAAAAAATACTTTTATTTAAATAAAAAACAATTTCCTGATTTTGAGAACAAAAATTTTGTGTCAACAATTGAATCTTCCTATAACAGGGATTTTGTCACTAAAAATGGAAAAGTTTTCAAAAGCATCCACCCTCCAGAAGTTAATTTAACCGTTAAAATCGATGGAGAAGATATTCTAGCCACACCCTATAGAAAAAAGGGTGATAATATTGATGCTGTTGTGCAACAAAATAATTTTACAAATTTAACTCTCAAAACTATTGGAGATCAATTAAATAGAATTGAGAAAAATATTGATCTAAATTCAGATCAACAAAAGGTTTCTAAAGAAGAAACTTCTGTAATTGATAAAAGGGTTTTATTTAAACCAATGTCTTCTGAAAAGATTGATTTTAAAATAAAACCACCAGATCCTTCCTCTGAGATGGTTGACGAAATAATAAAGAGATTAAAAAATCTTGGGCTTAATGAAAAGGAATTGTCACCTTTAGAACAAAATTCAGATAGTGAATCCAATATTGAAAGTCAAGATCAAACTTCCGAAATGGAAGAGAAAATTGATCAACTTGAAGATATGTTCTTAACAGAACAAAACAAACAACAACATTTTCAAGTTAATAAATTATCATCTTCTTATAAGAAGAAAATGGTATACAATGTACCAGCAAAACCTTATTATCATAAGCCAACACCAATTGATTTACAACTTGAGCAGCATGATGAATACATGACTGTTCAATTTGATGGCAGATCCATTGATGAATGGAATATAGATGGAATGTCAGAATACCAGATGCAAACAGTATTGCATTACATGACTATGTATGCAACTGCCTGCAAAGCAAATGGAAATTCTGATCAAAACATTGCTAAAGCCATAACTCAAGGCTTTACTGGACAATTAAAAGGTTGGTGGGATTTCTACCTACCAGAAGAGGCAAAATTGCATATTTTAAGAGCTGTTAAAGTTGAAGTTGTTGATAATCAACCTGTGCAAGTTACAGATTGTGTTAATACGCTATTATATACTATAGCAAAACATTTTATTGGAACAACTTCATTACAATTGGATAAAACACAAGAACAGTTAATGAACTTAAGATGTCAAAACTTATCTCAGTTTAAATGGTATAAAGATGTGTTCTTCTCTAAAGTTTTTACTAGAGAAGATAGTCAACACGATTTTTGGAAAGAAAAGTTCTTATCAGGACTTCCTCATTTTTTCTCAGAAAAAATAAGGAATAGAATAAAACAGAAACATAATGGCATTATTCCGTATGCCCAATATACTTATGGAGATCTATCTTCTGAAATTATCTCTGAAGGAATAAATTTATGTAATGAAATTAAATTACATAGACAAATTCAAAGAGAAAAGGTTTTAGGAAAAAGAATTATAGGAGACTTCTGTGAACAAATTGGTTTACCTCCTATAGGACCTTCTAGTGATAGAAGGAAACATAAGACTAATAAAGTCTCAAAAAATTCTAAGAATTTAAATTATTTTCCTAAAAGGAGAAAGAAAGGTTTTTATAAAGGAAAGAAGAATAAAGGAGAAAGTTCTTCGACCCCTAGGCAGAAACCCATTCCATTATGTTGGAAATGTCAAAAACCTGGTCATTACGCTACTAAGTGTAAAATGAAAAAGAAAATCAATAGTTTAGATATTGACGAAGGTCTTAAAAGAACTTTACAAAAACTCTTTCTTAATGAAGAAGGAGAAAAAAGAGATTTTAAAATTACTGCTATAATTGACAATGAAGAAACTGAAGAATCTGAGAATTCTGAAGGATCCGAAACAGAATCCGAACAATCAGATAATTCTGGTTGCGAAGGAAACTGTGATTATTATAAAGCCTTATGTCAGGCAAATGGATTATGCACCTTAACTAAAGAGGATAATTTTATTCTCGATATAATTGATCAAATTACTGATCCAGTTGCTAAAAGAGAAATGCTCCAAAAATATTTGGAATAATACAGTCAGAAAAAATCTGAAAAGGGAATAAAATTCAAAGAACCAGAGACTTATAGTCTAAAAGAAATTTTAAATAGAGCTAAGACCTCTAAAGAAAAGGATTCAGAGGATTCATGTACTAGTGAATTAATTCACGAAGTAAAAATTCTTAAAAAAGAATTAAGTGACTTAAAGTCTAGAGTTTCTTTAATTGAATTAAGAAAACTTGAAACAGATCTCAGTCCTAATCAGGACAATGACGATTATGAAAAAGATTCTTTAAAAGAAGAAAATGTAAATGCATCATTAACATTTGTGAATATGATTGATAGGGTTATTACTCATAAATGGCACATTAAAATAAAAATCATTGTTCATAGAGAATATACTCTCTCTGCAATTGCTATGGTAGATTCTGGAGCTGATTTAAATTGTATCAATGAAGGGTTAATTCCTTCTAGATATTTTTCCAAAACTACTGAAATTCTTAATGCTGCAGATGGCCGAAAGCTTATAGTAAAATATAAGTTACAAAATACTGCTGTCTGTAACAATGGAATTTGCCTTGAAATGCCATTTATAATGGTTAAAGAATTATCTCATGATGTAATTCTAGGAAATCCCTTTCTACATATGCTTTATCCCATAAAAAGCATTGACGAAAGAGGAATTACTAGCACTGTTGATTCACAGGAAATAACATTTAATTTTATTACACAACCTCGTTATCACGAGATTGATTTAATTCAAAAGAAAATAGAAAGAAAAGAAAAGTTTCTTAATTCCTTATCTCAGGAAATTAATTACAAAAAAATAGCTGAAAAGATACAGCAGCCTCATATCCAAAAGAAAATAAATGAATTACAAGAATTTATAACTAAAACAATATGTGCAGAAATTCCTAATGCCTTCTGGGAAAGGAAGAAACATATAGTAAATCTTCCATATGAACCAGACTTTAAGGAAAATCAAATTCAAACTAAGGCCAGACCTATAGCTATGGGTCCACGCCACCTTGAAATCTGCAAAAAAGAAATTGATGAGTTATTACTCAAAGGATTAATTAGAAAATCCTACAGTCCCTGGAGTTGTCCAGCATTTTATGTTGAAAATGCTGCAGAATTAGAACGAGGTGTTCCTAGGCTTGTTATTAATTATAAGCCATTAAATAAAGCACTAAGATGGATTAGATATCCCATCCCTAATAAAAGAGATTTGCTAAATCGGCTTTACACAGCCAAAGTTATGTCAAAATTTGATATGAAGTCTGGATTTTGGCAGATTCAAATTGCCGAAGAAGACAGATATAAAACTGCATTTACGGTACCATTTGGACATTACGAATGGAACGTAATGCCTTTTGGGTTAAAAAATGCCCCTTCTGAATTTCAAAATATTATGAATGAAATTTTTAGCCCATATACTAAATTTTGTATAGTATATATTGATGATGTCTTAATTTTTTCAGACAATATTGATCAACATTTTAAACATTTACATGCATTTATTAATGCTGTTAAAAGAGCAGGATTAGTTGTATCTGCAAAGAAAATAAAATTATTTCAAACTGAAATTCGGTTTCTTGGACATACTATTAAAGAAGGAACTATCTTTCCAATAGATAGATCCATAGTCTTTGGAGAAAAATTTCCGAATGAAATTAAAGAAAAAACTCAACTACAAAGGTTTCTTGGAAGTCTTAATTACATATCAGACTTCTATAAAAATTTGGCAATAGATGCAAAACCTTTATTTGAAAGGTTACGAAAAAATCCCCCTGAATGGACAAATATCCATACAGAGGCCGTTATTAAAATAAAAAATAAAATAAAGGAAATTCCTTGTCTTGCAATTGCAAACCCAGATGCTTTTAAAATTGTTGAAACAGACGCATCTGAATTAGGATATGGAGGAATCCTTAAACAAAGGATAGATAATAAAATTACTCTTGTTAGATTCACCTCAGGGATCTGGCAAGGACCAAGGAAAAATTATTCCACAGTTAAAAGAGAAATTTTATCAATTGTATTATGTATTCAAAAATTTGAAAGTGATTTGTTGAATAAAAAATTCCTAATTAGGGTTGATTGCAAATCTGCTAAAGATATTCTAGAAAAGGATGTTAAAAATATAGCATCAAAACAAATTTTTGCTAGATGGCAGGGAATTTTGTCTGTCTTTGATTTTGATATTGAATTTATTAAAGGATCAAATAATTCTTTACCTGATTTTCTAACCCGTGAATTTTTGCAGGGAAATGGAGAAAAGGAATAAAGATAAAGGAAAAGGGAAGTCTAAAGAGACACCCCCAAAGAAGGATTTGTCTTATAAGACAATGGTTGGTAAATCAATTGATCAATTAAAAAATGAAGCCTTAAAGGCCACTCCAAAAGAATCTAAATTAAGAGATGATGCTTATGCAATAGCAATTCAGACTAATTTGTCTACTGAATTTATTTATCCGTATATTCCTTATTCCACTATATGGATAACTCCTCTCGAGCTTAAATATGCTCATCTCAATGCTAATGAAGCAGCTTCTTTTTATTTGAAAGATTCTGCTGATCCTTATCTTTGGCCTAAAGAATGTACTTTCTATTATGCCATTTTACAAACTACTAAATCAGTAGAATTTGACTCAATTTCAAGATCTGGTGCGGAATGGGCTTATTCCAAAGCCTTTATTAAAAAAGTTTTAACTCCAGAAACTTGGAATGGAGATCTGTATAGAAACCACGAAATTCCAAGTGGTAATAGAAAAAATTTAGAAAAATATTGGTTCAATTATTTTGACTACATTAAAGCATGGGAAGGAGCCTTTTGTTATGACAATAGGCAAAGAAAGCATAGTTGGTTCCTACAATTTAGAGATTTTAATACCACTAATCTCCCTCAGTGGTTTATTAAATGGTTCTACAACTGGGGATCTCATCCTATTATTTTCCCCGATAAAATTAGATGTGTTTTTGAAGATTTTAAGAAATCTAATCCTTCATTAAAAACACCTGAGCTTAATTTTGTAGCTTTTTATCAAGTCCCATGGATTGTCAAATGGGATGTGGTTATTACCAACCTTCCAATTAAAAAATTTGATGAAATCGTTACTCATGTTCCCGCATTAGGAAGAAGAGTTTTAATTAAATGGTGGGATAAATTTGAATTTTTTAAAGATTCAATTTTTTCACAGAAAGGTATTGTTTCATTTGATCCACCACAGCCGAAGACTCAAGCTCCTAAAACGGATATTACTGAATTTCTTAAAGAATTGATAGCCTCATCATCAGCATCTAAAGAAGACCTGAGGAAACAACTTAGAGAAATTTTGGGAGAACCATCTAGCTCGTCTAGCCACTGTTCTGACAACGAAACTCAGAAAACCGACGACACAATGATGGATTCTCAGGATCCATACGCATAATTTGTGGCTACTATTCATGATTACTATTCACGGCTACTATTCACAGTTACTATTCACGGTTACTGTTCATGTCACTGTTCAGTCACTGTTCATGTTACTGTTCACCATAATTGTTGGTACTGTTCATGTTACTGTTCACCATAATTGTTGGTACTGTTCATTTTACTGTTGGCCATAATTGCTGGTCCTGTTCATTTTCTAAATTGAAGAAAGTTTTGGCGTCCGATAGCTCTGGAATCCGAGTTTGAAGTCCGCCAGCTGCCTATATATAGGCCCTCCATTCTGAAGAAGAGACACGCACAAAAATTATCAGCTACTCACTACATCCAAGCAACCCTTCTACAAAAGATTATCATCTTTTATATTTTGTAATATACACTTCAAATTTGTAATATAGCTTGATAGTTAGTTTGGTACTGTACTCCGCTGCTGCTACTCTCTCCCCCACTTTATGTATATGACCTGGTACCCGAGTGGTATCACTCGGGTACCAGGTCATATACATAAAAGAGGGGGAAAGCAGCAGCAGCGGAGTATAGTACAAAACAAACTATCAAGCTATATTACAAATTTGAAGTGTATATTACAAAATATAAAAGATGATAATCTTTTGTAGAAGGGTTGCTTGGATGTAGTGAGTAGATGGTAAATCTTGAGCGTGTGTCTTCTTCAGAATGGAGGGCCTATATATAGGCAGCTGGCGGACTTCAAACTCGGATTCCAGAGCTATCGGACGCCAAAACTTTCTTCAATTTAGAAAATGAACAGGACCAGCAATTATGACCAACAGTAAAATGAACATTACCAACAATTATGGTGAACAGTAACATGAACAGTGACTGAACAGTAACATGAACAGTAACTGAACAGTAACATGAACAGTAACCATGAATAGTAGCCGTGAATAGTAACTGTGAATAGTAACCGCAAATTATGCGTACGGGTCTTGAGAATCCATCATGGTGTCGTCGGTCTTCTGAGTCTCGTTGTCAGAACAGTGGCTAGACGAGCTAGATGGTTCTCCCAAAATTTCTCTAAGTTGTTTCCTCAGGTCTTCTTTAGATGCTGATGATGAGGCTATCAATTCTTTAAGAAATTCAGTAATATCCGTTTTAGGAGCTTGAGTCTTCGGCTGTGGTGGCTCAAAAGAAACAATACCTTTCTGTGCAAAAATTGAATCTTTAAAAAATTCAAATTTGTCCCACCATTTAATTAAAACTCTTCTTCCTAATGCGGGAACATGAGTAACGGTTTCATCAAATTTTTTAATTGGAAGGTTGGAAATAACCACATCCCATTTGACAATCCATGGGACTTGATAAAAAGCTACAAAATTAAGCTCGGGTGTTTTTAATGAGGGGTTAGATTTCTTAAAATCTTCAAAAACACATCTAATTTTATCGGGGAAAATAATAGGATGAGATCCCCAGTTGTAGAACCATTTAATAAACCACTGAGGGAGATTAGTGGTATTAAAATCTCTAAATTGTAGGAACCAACTATGTTTTCTTTGCCTATTGTCATAACAAAAGGCTCCTTCCCATGCTTTAATGTAGTCAAAATAATTGAACCAATATTTTTCTAAATTTTTTCTATTACCACTTGGAATTTCGTGGTTTCTATACAGGTCTCCATTCCAAGTTTCTGGAGTTAAAACTTTTTTAATAAAGGCTTTGGAATAAGCCCATTCTGCACCAGATCTTGAAATTGAGTCAAATTCTACTGATTTAGTAGTTTGTAAAATGGCATAATAGAAAGTACATTCCTTTGGCCAAAGATATGGGTCAGCAGAGTCTTTTAAATAGAAAGAAGCTGCTTCATTAGCATTGAAGTGAGCGTATTTAAGCTCAAGTGGTGTTATCCATATAGTAGAATAAGGGATATACGGATAAACAAATTCAGTAGACAAATTAGTCTGAATTGCTATTGCATAAGCATCATCTCTTAATTTAGATTCTTTTGGAGTGGCCTTTAAGGCTTCATTTTTTAATTGATCAATTGATTTACCAACCATTGTCTTATAAGACAAATCCTTCTTTGGGAGTGTCTCTTTAGACTTCCCTTTTCCTTTATCTTTATTCTTTTTCTCCATTTCCTTGCAAAAATTCACGGGTTAGAAAATCAGGTAAAGAATTATTTGATCCTTTAATAAATTCAATATCAAAATCAAAGACAGACAAAATTCCCTGCCATCTAGCAAAAATTTGTTTAGATGCTATATTTTTAACATCCTTTTCTAGAATATCTTTAGCAGATTTGCAATCAACCCTAATTAGGAATTTTTTATTCAACAAATCACTTTCAAATTTTTGAACACATAATACAATTGATAAAATTTCCTTTTTTACTGTGGAATAATTTTTCCTTGGTCCTTGCCAGATTCCTGAGGTGAATCTAATAAGAGTAATTTTATTATCTATCCTTTGTTTAAGGATTCCTCCATAACCTAATTCAGATGCGTCTGTTTCAACAATTTTAAAAGCATCTGGGTTTGCAATTGCAAGACAAGGAATTTCCTTTATTTTATTTTTTATTTTGATAACGGCCTCTGTATGGATATTTGTCCATTCAGGGGGATTTTTTCGTAACCTTTCAAATAAATGGTTTTGCATCTATTGCTAAATTTTTATAGAAGTCTGATATGTAATTAAGACTTCCAAGAAACCTTTGTAGTTGAGTTTTTTCTTTTATTTCATTCGGAAATTTTTCCGCAAAAACTATGGATCTATCTATTGGAAAGATAGTTCCTTCTTTAATAGTATGTCCAAGAAACCGAATTTCAGTTTGAAATAATTTTACTTTCTTTGCAGATACAACTAATCCTGCTCTTTTAACAGCATTAATAAATGCATGTAAATGTTTAAAATGTTGATCAATATTGTCTGAAAAAATTAAGACATCATCAATATATACTATACAAAATTTAGTATATGGACTAAAAATTTCATTCATAATATTTTGAAATTCAGAAGGGGCATTTTTTAACCCAAAAGGCATTACGTTCCATTCGTAGTGTCCAAATGGTACTGTAAATGCAGTTTTATATCTGTCTTCTTCGGCAATTTGAATCTGCCAGAATCCCGACTTCATATCAAATTTTGACATTACTTTGGCTGTGTAAAGCCGATTTAGTATATCTCTTTTATTAGGGATGGGATATCTAATCCATCTTAGTGCTTTATTTAATGGCTTATAATTAATAACAAGCCTAGGAACACCTCGTTCTAATTCTGCGGCATTTTCAACATAAAATGCTGGACAACTCCAGGGACTGTAGGATTTTCTAATTAATCCTTTGAGTAATAACTCATCAATTTCTTTTTTGCAGATTTCAAGGTGGCGTGGACCCATAGCTATAGGTCTTGCCTTAGTTTGAATTTGATTTTCCTTAAAATCTGGTTCATATGGAAGATTTACTATATGTTTCTTCCTTTCCCAGAAGGCATTAGGAATTTCTGCACATATTGTTTTAGTTATAAATTCTTGTAACTCATTTATTTTCTTTTGAATATGAGGCTGCTGTATCTTTTCAGCTATTTTTTTGTAATTAATTTCCTGAGATAAGGAATTAAGAAACTTTTCTTTTCTTTCTATTTTCTTTTGAATTAGATCAATCTCGTGATAACGAGGTTGGGTAATAAAATTAAATGTTATTTCTTGTGAATCAACAGTGCTAGTAATTCCTCTTTCATCAATGCTTTTTATAGGATAAAGCATGTGTAGAAAGGGATTTCCTAGAATTACATCGTGAGATAATTCTTTAACCATTATAAATGGCATTTCAAGGCAAATTCCATTGTTACAGACAGCAGTATTTTGTAACTTATATTTTACTATAAGCTTTCGGCCATCTGCAGTATTAAGAATTTCAGTAGTTTTGGAAAAATATCTAGAAGGAATTAACCCTTCATTGATACAATTTAAATCAGCTCCAGAATCTACCATAGCAATTGCTGAGAGAGTATATTCTCTATGAACAATGATTTTTATTTTAATGTGCCATTTATGAGTAATAACCCTATCAATCATATTCACAAATGTTAATGATGCATTTACATTTTCTTCTTTTAAAGAATCTTTTTCATAATCATCATTGTCCTGATTAGGACTGAGATCTGTTTCAAGATTTCTTAATTCAATTAAAGAAACTCTAGACTTTAAGTCACTTAATTCTTTTTTAAGAATTTTTACTTCGTGAATTAATTCACTAGTACATGAATCCTCTGAATCATTTTCTTTAGAGGTTTTAGCCCTATTTAAAATTTCTTTTAGAATATAAGTCTCTGGTTCTTTGAATTTTATTCCCTTTTCAGATTTTTTCTGACTGTATTGTTCCAAATATTTTTGGAGCATTTCTCTTTTAGCAACTGGATCAGTAATTTGATCAATTATATCGAGAATAAAATTATCCTCTTTAGTTAAGGTGCATAATCCATTTGCCTGACATAAGGCTTTATAATAATCACAGTTTCCTTCGCAACCAGAATTATCTGATTGTTCGGATTCTGTTTCGGATCCTTCAGAATTCTCAGATTCTTCAGTTTCTTCATTGTCAATTATAGCAGTAATTTTAAAATCTCTTTTTTCTCCTTCTTCATTAAGAAAGAGTTTTTCTAAAGTTCTTTTAAGACCTTCGTCAATATCTAAACTATTGATTTTCTTTTTCATTTTACACTTATTAGCGTAATGACCAGGTTTTTGACATTTCCAACATAATGGAATGGGTTTCTGCCTAGGGGTCGAAAAACTTTCTCCTTTATTCTTCTTTCCTTTATAAAAACCTTTCTTTCTCCTTTTAGGAAAATAATTTAAATTCTTAGAATTTTTTGAGACTTTATTAGTCTTATGTTTCCTTCTATCACTAGAAGGTCCTATAGGAGGTAAACCAATTTGTTCACAGAAGTCTCCTATAATTCTTTTTCCTAAAACCTTTTCTTTTTGAATTTGTCTATGTAATTTAATTTCATTACATAAATTTATTCCTTCAGAGATAATTTCAGAAGATAGATCTCCATAAGTATATTGGGCATACGGAATAATGCCATTATGTTTCTGTTTTATTCTATTCCTTATTTTTTCTGAGAAAAAATGAGGGAGTCCTGATAAGAACTTTTCTTTCCAAAAATCGTGTTGACTATCTTCTCTAGTAAAAACTTTAGAGAAGAACACATCTTTATACCATTTAAACTGAGATAAGTTTTGACATCTTAAATTCATTAACTGTTCTTGTGTTTTATCCAACTGTAATGAAGTTGTTCCAATAAAATGCTTTGCTATAGTATATAATAGCGTATTAACACAATCTGTAACTTGCACAGGTTGGTTATCAACAACTTCAACTTTAACAGCTCTTAAAATATGCAATTTTGCCTCTTCTGGTAGGTAGAAATCCCACCAACCTTTTAATTGTCCAGTAAAGCCTTGAGTTATGGCTTTAGCAATGTTTTGATCAGAATTTCCATTTGCTTTGCAGGCAGTTGCATACATAGTCATGTAATGCAATACTGTTTGCATCTGGTATTCTGACATTCCATCTATATTCCATTCATTAATGGATCTGCCATCAAATTGAACAGTCATGTATTCATCATGCTGCTCAAGTTGTAAATCAACTGGTGTTGGCTTATGATAATAAGGTTTTGCTGGTACATTGTATACCATTTTCTTCTTATAAGAAGATGATAATTTATTAACTTGAAAATGTTGTTGTTGGTTTTGTTCTGTTAAGAACATATCTTCAAGTTGATCAATTTTCTCTTCCATTTCGGAAGTTTGATCTTGACTTTCAATATTGGATTCACTATCTGAATTTTGTTCCAAAGGTGACAATTCCTTTTCATTAAGCCCAAGATTTTTTAATCTCTTTATTATTTCGTCAACCATCTCAGAGGAAGAATCTGGTGGTTTTATTTTAAAATCAATCTTTTCAGAAGACATTGGTTTAAATAAAACCCTTTTATCAATCACAGAAGTTTCTTCTTTAGAAACCTTTTGTTGATCTGAATTTAGATCAATATTTTTCTCAATTCTATTTAATTGATCTCCAATAGTTTTGAGAGTTAAATTTGTAAAATTATTTTGTTGCACAACAGCATCAATATTTCTATAAGGTGTGGCAAGAATTTCTTCTCCATCGATTTTAACGGTTAAATTAACTTCTGGAGGGTGGATGCTTTTGAAAACTTTTCCATTTTTAGTGACAAAATCCCTGTTATAGGAAGATTCAACTGTTGACACAAAATTTTTGTTCTCAAAATCAGGAAATTGTTTTTTATTTAAATAAAAGTATTTTTTCAAGAAATCAAAGAAATCAATGACATCTTTATTTAAATTTAGGGCAAAGTAGTCGATATACTAGACCTAATTCAGCAGGTCCAAGTAGACTTAATTTAGAGAGAAGATCTACTTCTTCTGCCCCGCTATCTAAATTTGAAAAAGAAACCATATTAGGAACAAAATTTACTCCTGATGGGGTTAATCAACCTCAATATAATGTTAGTATACCATCAACTGTTACCCCAACAGAAATTAAAGTTGATACTAACACAGGAAGAAAATCTCCGACCGCTTCTGACATGGGTTATAATAGTGACACAAGTGTTTTAACTATTACAATTCCTGAAGAAGTTTGTTTTCCTTTTGACGGAATTGCTAAAGAATTATTTTATTCTCCTGAAAATGAAATTCGAAGAAAGTGGTTTTTCCAAGAAGATATTAAAAGTCAAAAGAAATTATTTACATCTTATAAGAGATTTCTACATATAAATAAAGATGTCATTGATTTCTTTGATTTCTTGAAAAAATACTTTTATTTAAATAAAAAACAATTTCCTGATTTTGAGAACAAAAATTTTGTGTCAACAGTTGAATCTTCCTATAACAGGGATTTTGTCACTAAAAATGGAAAAGTTTTCAAAAGCATCCACCCTCCAGAAGTTAATTTAACCGTTAAAATCGATGGAGAAGAAATTCTTGCCACACCTTATAGAAATATTGATGCTGTTGTGCAACAAAATAATTTTACAAATTTAACTCTCAAAACTATTGGAGATCAATTAAATAGAATTGAGAAAAATATTGATCTAAATTCAGATCAACAAAAGGTTTCTAAAGAAGAAACTTCTGTGATTGATAAAAGGGTTTTATTTAAACCAATGTCTTCTGAAAAGATTGATTTTAAAATAAAACCACCAGATTCTTCCTCTGAGATGGTTGACGAAATAATAAAGAGATTAAAAAATCTTGGGCTTAATGAAAAGGAATTGTCACCTTTGGAACAAAATTCAGATAGTGAATCCAATATTGAAAGTCAAGATCAAACTTCCGAAATGGAAGAGAAAATTGATCAACTTGAAGATATGTTCTTAACAGAACAAAACCAACAACAACATTTTCAAGTTAATAAATTATCATCTTCTTATAAGAAGAAAATGGTATACAATGTACCAGCAAAACCTTATTATCATAAGCCAACACCAGTTGATTTACAACTTGAGCAGCATGATGAATACATGACTGTTCAATTTGATGGCAGATCCATTAATGAATGGAATATAGATGGAATGTCAGAATACCAGATGCAAACAGTATTGCATTACATGACTATGTATGCAACTGCCTGCAAAGCAAATGGAAATTCTGATCAAAACATTGCTAAAGCCATAACTCAACGCTTTACTGGACAATTAAAAGGTTGGTGGGATTTCTACCTACCAGAAGAGGCAAAATTGCATATTTTAAGAGCTGTTAAAGTTGAAGTTGTTGATAACCAACCTGTGCAAGTTACAGATTGTGTTAATACGCTATTATATACTATAGCAAAGCATTTTATTGGAACAACTTCATTACAGTTGGATAAAACACAAGAACAGTTAATGAATTTAAGATGTCAAAACTTATCTCAGTTTAAATGGTATAAAGATGTGTTCTTCTCTAAAGTTTTTACTAGAGAAGATAGTCAACACGATTTTTGGAAAGAAAAGTTCTTATCAGGACTCCCTCATTTTTTCTCAGAAAAAATAAGGAATAGAATAAAACAGAAACATAATGGCATTATTCCGTATGCCCAATATACTTATGGAGATCTATCTTCTGAAATTATCTCTGAAGGAATAAATTTATGTAATGAAATTAAATTACATAGACAAATTCAAAAAGAAAAGGTTTTAGGAAAAAGAATTATAGGAGATTTCTGTGAACAAATTGGTTTACCTCCTATAGGATCTTCTAGTGATAAAAGGAAACATAAGACTAATAAAGTCTCAAAAAATTCTAAGAATTTAAATTATTTTCCTAAAAGGAGAAAGAAAAGGTTTTTATAAAGGAAAGAAGAATAAAGGAGAAAGTTCTTCGACCCCTAGGCAGAAACCCATTCCATTATGTTGGAAATGTCAAAAACCTGGTCATTACGCTAATAAGTGTAAAATGAAAAAGAAAATCAATAGTTTAGATATTGACGAAGGTCTTAAAAGAACTTTAGAAAAACTCTTTCTTAATGAAGAAGGAGAAAAAAGAGATTTTAAAATTACTGCTATAATTGACAACGAAGAAACTGAAGAATCTGAGAATTCTGAAGGATCTGAAACAGAATCCGAACAATCAGATAATTCTGGTTGCGAAGGAAACTGTGATTATTATAAAGCCTTATGTCAGGCAAATGGATTATGCACCTTAACTAAAGAGGATAATTTTATTCTCGATATAATTGATCAAATTACTGATCCAGTTGCTAAAAGAGAAATGCTCCAAAAATATTTGGAACAATACAGTCAGAAAAAATCTGAAAAGGGAATAAAATTCAAAGAACCAGAGACTTATAGTCTAAAAGAAATTTTAAATAGGGCTAAAACCTCTAAAGAAAATGATTCAGAGGATTCATGTACTAGTGAATTAATTCACGAAGTAAAAATTCTTAAAAAAGAATTAAGTGACTTAAAGTCTAGAGTTTCTTTAATTGAATTAAGAAATCTTGAAACAGATCTCAGTCCTAATCAGGACAATGATGATTATGAAAAAGATTCTTTAAAAGAAGAAAATGTAAATGCATCATTAACATTTGTGAATATGATTGATAGGGTTATTACTCATAAATGGCACATTAAAATAAAAATCATTGTTCATAGAGAATATACTCTCTCAGCAATTGCTATGGTAGATTCTGGAGCTGATTTAAATTGTATCAATGAAGGGTTAATTCCTTCTAGATATTTTTCCAAAACTACTGAAATTCTTAATGCTGCAGATGGCCGAAAGCTTATAGTAAAATATAAGTTACAAAATACTGCTGTCTGTAACAATGGAATTTGCCTTGAAATGCCATTTATAATGGTTAAAGAATTATCTCACGATGTAATTCTAGGAAATCCCTTTCTACACATGCTTTATCCTATAAAAAGCATTGATGAAAGAGGAATTACTAGCACTGTTGATTCACAAGAAATAACATTTAATTTTATTACCCAACCTCGTTATCACGAGATTGATCTAATAATTTCAACATCTCCATCAGGATATTCAACTATTTCTTCTAATTCTCTATTTTCCTGTTTAACAGGTTCACTTGCCTTTTCTAAAATCCATTGTTCAGGTAAATTAACCTGATCCCAAGTAATTGTTTTGGGTACTTTTAAATTGCTTTTAGATAAATTTGTAATAAACAAAGTAGTAGATCCCTTATGTTCGAAAGCAAAATCTCTGATTCTTGGCACTACTGTGTTCATAACTTTATATTGAATCCTGTAAATAAGGATTATATTTTCTGATCCTTGCATCATATTAAACCCATCAGATTTAATATCAAGACACAAGGCGTGCATTAGAGTTGGATCTGTAAGAGATAAAGTGAAATTTGGAAAGCAAGAAAAGTAGATGGGTCCATCACAAAGACTGGACTCAATTATTCCTAATAAGGAGTCATGGAATTTATTATGTCTTTTATCTCGAACACAAATTATAGCGGATGTATTTAATCCGAGTCTTGTAGCAGGCTTTAGACCTACTTGGATTAGGCCAACATGAAGAAATTTATATTGTTGTCTATGTTTTTCAATTAAATTTCTTGATAATAATTGAAAAGAATTATATCCTTCAGTTAAAGGAATAGCTTCTTCTACAGTTTTAACAACATAATCAGAAGAAAATTCAAAAGTTCCTTTCTGTTTATAAACAGAAGATTGTACTGGTAATTTCCAGTTTTGCAAAGATTTTTCAAAATTTTCATTTAAAATAATTTCTTTGTTACTACCACTTGTCTCACCTTGTCTTTTAGACAAAGATCTAGTCAACCTCTGCATAATTCTACAGATCACTGTCAACGATTTATGCCAATCCCAAAACAGCCTATACACCGGCCAAAGACAGGGACTATTCAGGTTACGCGACTTAAGGGAAAATCCCCGGGTTTCACTGTAAAACTATACTTTGGAGAACCAAAGCTTCAATCTAAAATACTAAATAAGACAAAAGTAGCACCCAAGAAATTAAGCTGCTAATAAAATACTAAAGCGGATAAGCAGTTGATGATAATAATCTCTTTGGTTAATATACCAAATATCGTCTGGAAACCTTTCACAATTTTTCTTATATCTTATATATTCTTTTTTAATATAAGCATATAACACGGAAAAGTTGACGTATTTAGAATTTAATTTTAATGGAGGCATAAAAATACTAAGCTGCAAGTAAAACACTAATACGTTTAATTAAACTTTGATTATGGTTACGCATACACACGAAATGATTGTAACCAGGATGATCTGGGAACTGTTCACATAAACTTTTATAAAATTTATAATCACTTAAGCACAAATTATAAAACTCAGAATTAACTAAGACAAACTTAAAATTAATCATTCAAATAAGCATTAATAACATAACAACAATAACACAAAATAACAATAATACAGACATACATTAATAACATAACAATAATAAGACACGATAACAAAATTGCAAACATTAATAAAACATTAATACAATATCAACATTAATACAATATCATACCTATTCCAACGTGGCTCTGAT
The DNA here is from genome assembly GCA_030819805.1 of Penstemon newberryi var. newberryi. Lineage (NCBI taxonomy): Eukaryota > Viridiplantae > Streptophyta > Magnoliopsida > Lamiales > Plantaginaceae > Penstemon > Penstemon newberryi. Next base: position 19,344,144 of record JAUALY010000005.1, on the reverse strand, counting down.
ACCACTCGGGTACCAGGTCATATACATAAAGTGGGGGAGAGAGTAGCAGCAGCGGAGTACAGTACCAAACTAACTATCAAGCTATATTACAAATTTGAAGTGTATATTACAAAATATAAAAGATGATAATCTTTTGTAGAAGGGTTGCTTGGATGTAGTGAGTAGCTGATAATTTTTGTGCGTGTGTCTTCTTCAGAATGGAGGGCCTATATATAGGCAGCTGGCGGACTTCAAACTCGGATTCCAGAGCTATCGGACGCCAAAACTTTCTTCAATTTAGAAAATGAACAGGACCAGCAATTATGACCAACAGTAAAATGAACATTACCAACAATTATGGTGAACAGTAACATGAACAGTGACTAAACAGTAGCATGAACAGTAACTGAACAGTAACATGAACAGTAACCATGAATAGTAGCCGTGAATAGTAACTGTGAATAGTAACCGCAAATTATGCGTACGGGTCTTGAGAATCCATCATGGTGTCGTCGGTCTTCTGAGTCTCGTTGTCAGAACAGTGGCTAGACGAGCTAGATGGTTCTCCCAAAATTTCTCTAAGTTGTTTCCTCAGGTCTTCTTTAGATGCTGATGATGAGGCTATCAATTCTTTAAGAAATTCAGTAATATCCGTTTTAGGAGCTTGAGTCTTCGGCTGTGGTGGCTCAAAAGAAACAATACCTTTCTGTGCAAAAATTGAATCTTTAAAAAATTCAAATTTGTCCCACCATTTAATTAAAACTCTTCTTCCTAATGCGGGAACATGAGTAACGGTTTCATCAAATTTTTTAATTGGAAGGTTGGAAATAACCACATCCCATTTGACAATCCATGGGACTTGATAAAAAGCTACAAAATTAAGCTCGGGTGTTTTTAATGAGGGGTTAGATTTCTTAAAATCTTCAAAAACACATCTAATTTTATCGGGGAAAATAATAGGATGAGATCCCCAGTTGTAGAACCATTTAATAAACCACTGAGGGAGATTAGTGGTATTAAAATCTCTAAATTGTAGGAACCAACTATGTTTTCTTTGCCTATTGTCATAACAAAAGGCTCCTTCCCATGCTTTAATGTAGTCAAAATAATTGAACCAATATTTTTCTAAATTTTTTCTATTACCACTTGGAATTTCGTGGTTTCTATACAGGTCTCCATTCCAAGTTTCTGGAGTTAAAACTTTTTTAATAAAGGCTTTGGAATAAGCCCATTCTGCACCAGATCTTGAAATTGAGTCAAATTCTACTGATTTAGTAGTTTGTAAAATGGCATAATAGAAAGTACATTCCTTTGGCCAAAGATATGGGTCAGCAGAGTCTTTTAAATAGAAAGAAGCTGCTTCAATAGCATTGAAGTGAGCGTATTTAAGCTCAAGTGGTGTTATCCATATAGTAGAATAAGGGATATACGGATAAACAAATTCAGTAGACAAATTAGTCTGAATTGCTATTGCATAAGCATCATCTCTTAATTTAGATTCTTTTGGAGTGGCCTTTAAGGCTTCATTTTTTAATTGATCAATTGATTTACCAACCATTGTCTTATAAGACAAATCCTTCTTTGGGAGTGTCTCTTTAGACTTCCCTTTTCCTTTATCTTTATTCTTTTTCTCCATTTCCTTGCAAAAATTCACGGGTTAGAAAATCAGGTAAAGAATTATTTGATCCTTTAATAAATTCAATATCAAAATCAAAGACAGACAAAATTCCCTGCCATCTAGCAAAAATTTGTTTAGATGCTATATTTTTAACATCCTTTTCTAGAATATCTTTAGCAGATTTGCAATCAACCCTAATTAGGAATTTTTTATTCAACAAATCACTTTCAAATTTTTGAACACATAATACAATTGATAAAATTTCCTTTTTTACTGTGGAATAATTTTTCCTTGGTCCTTGCCAGATTCCTGAGGTGAATCTAATAAGAGTAATTTTATTATCTATCCTTTGTTTAAGGATTCCTCCATAACCTAATTCAGATGCGTCTGTTTCAACAATTTTAAAAGCATCTGGGTTTGCAATTGCAAGACAAGGAATTTCCTTTATTTTATTTTTTATTTTGATAACGGCCTCTGTATGGATATTTGTCCATTCAGGGGGATTTTTTCGTAACCTTTCAAATAAAGGTTTTGCATCTATTGCTAAATTTTTATAGAAGTCTGATATGTAATTAAGACTTCCAAGAAACCTTTGTAGTTGAGTTTTTTCTTTTATTTCATTCGGAAATTTTTCCGCAAAAACTATGGATCTATCTATTGGAAAGATAGTTCCTTCTTTAATAGTATGTCCAAGAAACCGAATTTCAGTTTGAAATAATTTTACTTTCTTTGCAGATACAACTAATCCTGCTCTTTTAACAGCATTAATAAATGCATGTAAATGTTTAAAATGTTGATCAATATTGTCTGAAAAAATTAAGACATCATCAATATATACTATACAAAATTTAGTATATGGACTAAAAATTTCATTCATAATATTTTGAAATTCAGAAGGGGCATTTTTTAACCCAAAAGGCATTACGTTCCATTCGTAGTGTCCAAATGGTACTGTAAATGCAGTTTTATATCTGTCTTCTTCGGCAATTTGAATCTGCCAGAATCCCGACTTCATATCAAATTTTGACATTACTTTGGCTGTGTAAAGCCGATTTAGTAAATCTCTTTTATTAGGGATGGGATATCTAATCCATCTTAGTGCTTTATTTAATGGCTTATAATTAATAACAAGCCTAGGAACACCTCGTTCTAATTCTGCGGCATTTTCAACATAAAATGCTGGACAACTCCAGGGACTGTAGGATTTTCTAATTAATCCTTTGAGTAATAACTCATCAATTTCTTTTTTGCAGATTTCAAGGTGGCGTGGACCCATAGCTATAGGTCTTGCCTTAGTTTGATTTTGATTTTCCTTAAAATCTGGTTCATATGGAAGATTTACTATATGTTTCTTCCTTTCCCAGAAGGCATTAGGAATTTCTGCACATATTGTTTTAGTTATAAATTCTTGTAACTCATTTATTTTCTTTTGAATATGAGGCTGCTGTATCTTTTCAGCTATTTTTTTGTAATTAATTTCCTGAGATAAGGAATTAAGAAACTTTTCTTTTCTTTCTATTTTCTTTTGAATTAGATCAATCTCGTGATAACGAGGTTGGGTAATAAAATTAAATGTTATTTCTTGTGAATCAACAGTGCTAGTAATTCCTCTTTCATCAATGCTTTTTATAGGATAAAGCATGTGTAGAAAGGGATTTCCTAGAATTACATCGTGAGATAATTCTTTAACCATTATAAATGGCATTTCAAGGCAAATTCCATTGTTACAGACAGCAGTATTTTGTAACTTATATTTTACTATAAGCTTTCGGCCATCTGCAGCATTAAGAATTTCAGTAGTTTTGGAAAAATATCTAGAAGGAATTAACCCTTCATTGATACAATTTAAATCAGCTCCAGAATCTACCATAGCAATTGCAGAGAGAGTATATTCTCTATGAACAATGATTTTTATTTTAATGTGCCATTTATGAGTAATAACCCTATCAATCATATTCACAAATGTTAATGATGCATTTACATTTTCTTCTTTTAAAGAATCTTTTTCATAATCGTCATTGTCCTGATTAGGACTGAGATCTGTTTCAAGTTTTCTTAATTCAATTAAAGAAACTCTAGACTTTAAGTCACTTAATTCTTTTTTAAGAATTTTTACTTCGTGAATTAATTCACTAGTACATGAATCCTCTGAATCCTTTTCTTTAGAGGTCTTAGCTCTATTTAAAATTTCTTTTAGACTATAAGTCTCTGGTTCTTTGAATTTTATTCCCTTTTCAGATTTTTTCTGACTGTATTGTTCCAAATATTTTTGGAGCATTTCTCTTTTAGCAACTGGATCAGTAATTTGATCAATTATATCGAGAATAAAATTATCCTCTTTAGTTAAGGTGCATAATCCATTTGCCTGACATAAGGCTTTATAATAATCACAGTTTCCTTCGCAACCAGAATTATCTGATTGTTCGGATTCTGTTTCGGATCCTTCAGAATTCTCAGATTCTTCAGTTTCTTCATTGTCAATTATAGCAGTAATTTTAAAATCTCTTTTTTCTCCTTCTTCATTAAGAAAGAGTTTTTGTAAAGTTCTTTTAAGACCTTCGTCAATATCTAAACTATTGATTTTCTTTTTCATTTTACACTTAGTAGCGTAATGACCAGGTTTTTGACATTTCCAACATAATGGAATGGGTTTCTGCCTAGGGGTCGAAGAACTTTCTCCTTTATTCTTCTTTCCTTTATAAAAACCTTTCTTTCTCCTTTTAGGAAAATAATTTAAATTCTTAGAATTTTTTGAGACTTTATTAGTCTTATGTTTCCTTCTATCACTAGAAGGTCCTATAGGAGGTAAACCAATTTGTTCACAGAAGTCTCCTATAATTCTTTTTCCTAAAACCTTTTCTCTTTGAATTTGTCTATGTAATTTAATTTCATTACATAAATTTATTCCTTCAGAGATAATTTCAGAAGATAGATCTCCATAAGTATATTGGGCATACGGAATAATGCCATTATGTTTCTGTTTTATTCTATTCCTTATTTTTTCTGAGAAAAAATGAGGAAGTCCTGATAAGAACTTTTCTTTCCAAAAATCGTGTTGACTATCTTCTCTAGTAAAAACTTTAGAGAAGAACACATCTTTATACCATTTAAACTGAGATAAGTTTTGACATCTTAAGTTCATTAACTGTTCTTGTGTTTTATCCAATTGTAATGAAGTTGTTCCAATAAAATGTTTTGCTATAGTATATAATAGCGTATTAACACAATCTGTAACTTGCACAGGTTGATTATCAACAACTTCAACTTTAACAGCTCTTAAAATATGCAATTTTGCCTCTTCTGGTAGGTAGAAATCCCACCAACCTTTTAATTGTCCAGTAAAGCCTTGAGTTATGGCTTTAGCAATGTTTTGATCAGAATTTCCATTTGCTTTGCAGGCAGTTGCATACATAGTCATGTAATGCAATACTGTTTGCATCTGGTATTCTGACATTCCATCTATATTCCATTCATCAATGGATCTGCCATCAAATTGAACAGTCATGTATTCATCATGCTGCTCAAGTTGTAAATCAATTGGTGTTGGCTTATGATAATAAGGTTTTGCTGGTACATTGTATACCATTTTCTTCTTATAAGAAGATGATAATTTATTAACTTGAAAATGTTGTTGTTGGTTTTGTTCTGTTAAGAACATATCTTCAAGTTGATCAATTTTCTCTTCCATTTCGGAAGTTTGATCTTGACTTTCAATATTGGATTCACTATCTGAATTTTGTTCTAAAGGTGACAATTCCTTTTCATTAAGCCCAAGATTTTTTAATCTCTTTATTATTTCGTCAACCATCTCAGAGGAAGGATCTGGTGGTTTTATTTTAAAATCAATCTTTTCAGAAGACATTGGTTTAAATAAAACCCTTTTATCAATTACAGAAGTTTCTTCTTTAGAAACCTTTTGTTGATCTGAATTTAGATCAATATTTTTCTCAATTCTATTTAATTGATCTCCAATAGTTTTGAGAGTTAAATTTGTAAAATTATTTTGTTGCACAACAGCATCAATATTATCACCCTTTTTTCTATAGGGTGTGGCTAGAATATCTTCTCCATCGATTTTAACGGTTAAATTAACTTCTGGAGGGTGGATGCTTTTGAAAACTTTTCCATTTTTAGTGACAAAATCCCTGTTATAGGAAGATTCAATTGTTGACACAAAATTTTTGTTCTCAAAATCAGGAAATTGTTTTTTATTTAAATAAAAGTATTTTTTCAAGAAATCAAAGAAATCAATGACATCTTTATTTATCTGTAGAAATCTCTTATAAGATGTAAATAATTTCTTTTGACTTTTAATATCTTCTTGGAAAAACCACTTTCTTCGAATTTCATTTTCAGTGGTATCAGAGCCACGTTGGAGTAGGTATGATATTGTATTAATATTAATATTGTATTAATGTTTTATTAATGTTTGCAATTTTGTTATCGTGTCTTATTATTGTTATGTTATTAATGTATGTTTGTATTATTGTTATTTTGTGTTATTGTTGTTATGTTATTAATGCTTATTTGAATGATTAATTTTAAGTTTGTCTTAGTTAATTCTGAGTTTTATAAGTTGTGCTTAAGTGATTATAAATTTTATAAAAGTTTAATTAAACGTATTAGTGTTTTACTTGCAGCTTATGATATTGTATTAATATTAATATTGTATTAATGTTTTATTAATGTTTGCAATTTTGTTATCGTGTCTTATTATTGTTATAATGTATGTTTGTATTATTGTTATTTTGTGTTATTGTTGTTATGTTATTAATGCTTATTTGAATGATTAATTTTAAGTTTGTCTTAGTTAATTCTGAGTTTTATAATTTGTGCTTAAGTGATTATAAATTTTATAAAAGTTTATGTGAACAGTTCCCAGATCATCCTGGTTACAATCATTTCGTGTGTATGCGTAACCATAATCAAAGTTTAATTAAACGTATTAGTGTTTTACTTGCAGCTTAGTCTTTTTATGCCTCCATTAAAATTAAATTCTAAATACGTCAACTTTTCCGTGTTATATGCTTATATTAAAAAAGAATATATAAGATATAAGAAAAATTGTGAAAGGTTTCCAGACGATATTTGGTATATTAACCAAAGAGATTATTATCATCAACTGCTTATCCGCTTTAGTATTTTATTAGCAGCTTAATTTCTTGGGTGCTACTTTTGTCTTATTTAGTATTTTAGATTGAAGCTTTGGTTCTCCAAAGTATAGTTTTACAGTGAAACCCGGGGATTTTCCCTTAAGTCGCGTAGCCTGAATAGTCCCTGTCTTTGGCCGGTGTATAGGCTGTTTTGGGATTGGCATAAATCGTTGACAGTGATCTGTAGAATTATGCAGAGGTTGACTAGATCTTTGTCTAAAAGACAAGGTGAGACAAGTGGTAGTAACAAAGAAATTATTTTAAATGAAAATTTTGAAAAATCTTTGCAAAACTGGAAATTACCAGTACAATCTTCTGTTTATAAACAGAAAGGAACTTTTGAATTTTCTTCTGATTATGTTGTTAAAACTGTAGAAGAAGCTATTCCTTTAACTGAAGGATATAATTCTTTTCAATTATTATCAAGAAATTTAATTGAAAAACATAGACAACAATATAAATTTCTTCATGTTGGCCTAATCCAAGTAGGTCTAAAGCCTGCTACAAGACTCGGATTAAATACATCCGCTATAATTTGTGTTCGAGATAAAAGACATAATAAATTCCATGACTCCTTATTAGGAATAATTGAGTCCAGTCTTTGTGATGGACCCATCTACTTTTCTTGCTTTCCAAATTTCACTTTATCTCTTACAGATCCAACTCTAATGCACGCCTTGTGTCTTGATATTAAATCTGATGGGTTTAATATGATGCAAGGATCAGAAAATATAATCCTTATTTACAGGATTCAATATAAAGTTATGAACACAGTAGTGCCAAGAATCAGAGATTTTGCTTTCGAACATAAGGGATCTACTACTTTGTTTATTACAAATTTATCTAAAAGCAATTTAAAAGTACCCAAAACAATTACTTGGGATCAGGTTAATTTACCTGAACAATGGATTTTAGAAAAGGCAAGTGAACCTGTTAAACAGGAAAATAGAGAATTAGAAGAAATAGTTGAATATCCTGATGGAGATGTTGAAATTAAATTCTCTAATCAAAGAATTGCTAGACTTAATTTAGGGCAAAGTAGTCGATTTACTAGACCTAATTCAGCAGGTCTAAGTAGACTTAATTTAGAAAGAAGATCTACTTCTTCTGCCCTGCTAACTAAATTTGAAAAAGAAACCATATTAGGAACAAAATCTCCGACCGCTTCTGACATGGGTTATAATAGTGAGACAAGTGTTTTAACTATTACAATTCCTGAAGAAGTTGGTTTTCCTTTTGACGGAATTGCCAAAGAATTATTTTATTCTCCTGAAAATGAAATTCGAAGAAAGTGGTTTTTCCAAGAAGATATTAAAAGTCAAAAGAAATTATTTACATCTTATAAGAGATTTCTACAGATAAATAAAGAAGATGTCATTGATTTCTTTGATTTCTTGAAAAAATACTTTTATTTAAATAAAAAACAATTTCCTGATTTTGAGAACAAAAATTTTGTGTCAACAATTGAATCTTCCTATAACAGGGATTTTGTCACTAAAAATGGAAAAGTTTTCAAAAGCATCCACCCTCCAGAAGTTAATTTAACCGTTAAAATCGATGGAGAAGATATTCTAGCCACACCCTATAGAAAAAAGGGTGATAATATTGATGCTGTTGTGCAACAAAATAATTTTACAAATTTAACTCTCAAAACTATTGGAGATCAATTAAATAGAATTGAGAAAAATATTGATCTAAATTCAGATCAACAAAAGGTTTCTAAAGAAGAAACTTCTGTAATTGATAAAAGGGTTTTATTTAAACCAATGTCTTCTGAAAAGATTGATTTTAAAATAAAACCACCAGATCCTTCCTCTGAGATGGTTGACGAAATAATAAAGAGATTAAAAAATCTTGGGCTTAATGAAAAGGAATTGTCACCTTTAGAACAAAATTCAGATAGTGAATCCAATATTGAAAGTCAAGATCAAACTTCCGAAATGGAAGAGAAAATTGATCAACTTGAAGATATGTTCTTAACAGAACAAAACAAACAACAACATTTTCAAGTTAATAAATTATCATCTTCTTATAAGAAGAAAATGGTATACAATGTACCAGCAAAACCTTATTATCATAAGCCAACACCAATTGATTTACAACTTGAGCAGCATGATGAATACATGACTGTTCAATTTGATGGCAGATCCATTGATGAATGGAATATAGATGGAATGTCAGAATACCAGATGCAAACAGTATTGCATTACATGACTATGTATGCAACTGCCTGCAAAGCAAATGGAAATTCTGATCAAAACATTGCTAAAGCCATAACTCAAGGCTTTACTGGACAATTAAAAGGTTGGTGGGATTTCTACCTACCAGAAGAGGCAAAATTGCATATTTTAAGAGCTGTTAAAGTTGAAGTTGTTGATAATCAACCTGTGCAAGTTACAGATTGTGTTAATACGCTATTATATACTATAGCAAAACATTTTATTGGAACAACTTCATTACAATTGGATAAAACACAAGAACAGTTAATGAACTTAAGATGTCAAAACTTATCTCAGTTTAAATGGTATAAAGATGTGTTCTTCTCTAAAGTTTTTACTAGAGAAGATTGTCAACACGATTTTTGGAAAGAAAAGTTCTTATCAGGACTTCCTCATTTTTTCTCAGAAAAAATAAGGAATAGAATAAAACAGAAACATAATGGCATTATTCCGTATGCCCAATATACTTATGGAGATCTATCTTCTGAAATTATCTCTGAAGGAATAAATTTATGTAATGAAATTAAATTACATAGACAAATTCAAAGAGAAAAGGTTTTAGGAAAAAGAATTATAGGAGACTTCTGTGAACAAATTGGTTTACCTCCTATAGGACCTTCTAGTGATAGAAGGAAACATAAGACTAATAAAGTCTCAAAAAATTCTAAGAATTTAAATTATTTTCCTAAAAGGAGAAAGAAAGGTTTTTATAAAGGAAAGAAGAATAAAGGAGAAAGTTCTTCGACCCCTAGGCAGAAACCCATTCCATTATGTTGGAAATGTCAAAAACCTGGTCATTACGCTACTAAGTGTAAAATGAAAAAGAAGGCAGATTCAAATTGCCGAAGAAGACAGATATAAAACTGCATTTACGGTACCATTTGGACATTACGAATGGAACGTAATGCCTTTTGGGTTAAAAAATGCCCCTTCTGAATTTCAAATGCATTAACATTTGTGAATATGATTGATAGGGTTATTACTCATAAATGGCACATTAAAATAAAAATCATTGTTCATAGAGAATATACTCTCTCTGCAATTGCTATGGTAGATTCTGGAGCTGATTTAAATTGTATCAATGAAGGGTTAATTCCTTCTAGTTATTTTTCCAAAACTACTGAAATTCTTAATGCTGCAGATGGCCGAAAGCTTATAGTAAAATATAAGTTACAAAATACTGCTGTCTGTAACAATGGAATTTGCCTTGAAATGCCATTTATAATGGTTAAAGAATTATCTCATGATGTAATTCTAGGAAATCCCTTTCTACATATGCTTTATCCCATAAAAAGCATTGACGAAAGAGGAATTACTAGCACTGTTGATTCACAGGAAATAACATTTTAAACTGAGATAAGTTTTGACATCTTAAGTTCATTAACTGTTCTTGTGTTTTATCCAATTGTAATGAAGTTGTTCCAATAAAATGTTTTGCTATAGTATATAATAGCGTATTAACACAATCTGTAACTTGCACAGGTTGATTATCAACAACTTCAACTTTAACAGCTCTTAAAATATGCAATTTTGCCTCTTCTGGTAGGTAGAAATCCCAACAATATTGATCAACATTTTAAACATCTACATGCATTTATTAATGCTGTTAAAAGAGCAGGATTAGTTGTATCTGCAAAGAAAGTAAAATTATTTCAAACTGAAATTCGGTTTCTTGGACATACTATTAAAGAAGGAACTATCTTTCCAATAGATAGATCCATAGTTTTTGCGGAAAAATTTCCGAATGAAATAAAAGAAAAAACTCAACTACAAAGGTTTCTTGGAAGTCTTAATTACATATCAGACTTCTATAAAAATTTGGCAATAGATGCAAAACCTTTATTTGAAAGGTTACGAAAAAATCCCCCTGAATGGACAAATATCCATACAGAGGCCGTTATCAAAATAAAAAATAAAATAAAGGAAATTCCTTGTCTTACAATTGCAAACCCAGATGCTTTTAAAATTGTTGAAACAGACGCATCTGAATTAGGTTATGGAGGAATCCTTAAACAAAGGATAGATAATAAAATTACTCTTATTAGATTCACCTCAGGAATCTGGCAAGGACCAAGGAAAAATTATTCCACAGTAAAAAAGGAAATTTTATCAATTGTATTATGTGTTCAAAAATTTGAAAGTGATTTGTTGAATAAAAAATTCCTAATTAGGGTTGATTGCAAATCTGCTAAAGATATTCTAGAAAAGGATGTTAAAAATATAGCATCAAAACAAATTTTTGCTAGATGGCAGGGAATTTTGTCTGTCTTTGATTTTGATATTGAATTTATTAAAGGATCAAATAATTCTTTACCTGATTTTCTAACCCGTGAATTTTTGCAGGGAAATGGAGAAAAGGAATAAAGATAAAGGAAAAGGGAAGTCTAAAGAGACACCCCCAAAGAAGGATTTGTCTTATAAGACAATGGTTGGTAAATCAATTGATCAATTAAAAAATGAAGCCTTAAAGGCCACTCCAAAAGAATCTAAATTAAGAGATGATGCTTATGCAATAGCAATTCAGACTAATTTGTCTACTGAATTTATTTATCCGTATATTCCTTATTCCACTATATGGATAACTCCTCTCGAGCTTAAATATGCTCATCTCAATGCTAATGAAGCAGCTTCTTTTTATTTGAAAGATTCTGCTGATCCTTATCTTTGGCCTAAAGAATGTACTTTCTATTATGCCATTTTACAAACTACTAAATCAGTAGAATTTGACTCAATTTCAAGATCTGGTGCGGAATGGGCTTATTCCAAAGCCTTTATTAAAAAAGTTTTAACTCCAGAAACTTGGAATGGAGATCTGTATAGAAACCACGAAATTCCAAGTGGTAATAGAAAAAATTTAGAAAAATATTGGTTCAATTATTTTGACTACATTAAAGCATGGGAAGGAGCCTTTTGTTATGACAATAGGCAAAGAAAGCATAGTTGGTTCCTACAATTTAGAGATTTTAATACCACTAATCTCCCTCAGTGGTTTATTAAATGGTTCTACAACTGGGGATCTCATCCTATTATTTTCCCTGATAAAATTAGATGTGTTTTTGAAGATTTTAAGAAATCTAATCCTTCATTAAAAACACCTGAGCTTAATTTTGTAGCTTTTTATCAAGTCCCATGGATTGTCAAATGGGATGTGGTTATTACCAACCTTCCAATTAAAAAATTTGATGAAATCGTTACTCATGTTCCCGCATTAGGAAGAAGAGTTTTAATTAAATGGTGGGATAAATTTGAATTTTTTAAAGATTCAATTTTTTCACAGAAAGGTATTGTTTCATTTGATCCACCACAGCCGAAGACTCAAGCTCCTAAAACGGATATTACTGAATTTCTTAAAGAATTGATAGCCTCATCATCAGCATCTAAAGAAGACCTGAGGAAACAACTTAGAGAAATTTTGGGAGAACCATCTAGCTCGTCTAGCCACTGTTCTGACAACGAAACTCAGAAAACCGACGACACAATGATGGATTCTCAGGATCCATACGCATAATTTGTGGCTACTATTCATGATTACTATTCACGGCTACTATTCATGGTTACTATTCACGGTTACTGTTCATGTTACTGTTCAGTCACTGTTCATGGTACTGTTCACCATAATTGTTGGTACTGTTCATGTTACTGTTCACCATAATTGTTGGTACTGTTCATTATACTGTTGGCCATAATTGCTGGTCCTGTTCATTTTCTAAATTGAAGAAAGTTTTGGCGTCCGAGAGCTCTGGAATCCGAGTTTGAAGTCCGCCAGTTGTCTATATATATAGGCCCTCCATTCTGAAGAAGACACGCTCAAGAATTACGATCTACTCACTATATCCAAGCAACCCTTCTACTAAAGATTATCATCTTTTATATTTTGTAATATACACTTCAAAATTGTAATATAGCTTGATAGTTAGTTTTGTACTGTACTCCGCTGCTGCTACTCTCCCCCACACTTTTATGTATATGACCTGGTACCCGAGTGGTATCAGAGCCACGTTGGAATAGGTATGATATTGTATTAATGTTGATATTGTATTAATGTTTTATTAATGTTTGCAATTTTGTTATCGTGTCTTATTATTGTTATGTTATTAATGTATGTTTGTATTATTGTTATTTTGTGTTATTGTTGTTATGTTATTAATGCTTATTTGAATGATTAATTTTAAGTTTGTCTTAGTTAATTCTGAGTTTTATAATTTGTGCTTAAGTGATTATAAATTTTATAAAAGTTTATGTGAACAGTTCCCGGATCATCCTGGTTACAATCATTTCGTGTGTATGCGTAACCATAATCAAAGTTTAATTAAACGTATTAGTGTTTTACTTGCAGCTTAGTCTTTTTATGCCTCCATTAAAATTAAATTCTAAATACGCCAACTTTTCTGAGATATATGCTTATATTAAAGAAGAATATATAAGATATAAGAAAATTTGTGAAAGGTTTCCTGACAATATTTGGTATATTAATCATAAAGATTATTATCATCAACTGCTTATCCGCTTTAGTATTTTATTAGCAGCTTAATTTCTTGGGTGCTACTTTTGTTTTATTTAGAGTTTTAGATTAAAGCTTTAGTTTTCCAAAGTATAGTTTTACAGTGAAACCCGGGGATTTTCCCTTAAGTCGCGTAGCCTGAATAGTCCCTGTCTTTGGCCGGTGTATAGGCTGTTTTGGGATTGGCATAAATCGTTGACAGTGATCTGTAGAATTATGCAGAGGTTGACTAGATCTTTGTCTAAAAGACAAGGTGAGACAAGTGGTAGTAACAAAGAAATTATTTTAAATGAAAATTTTGAAAAATCTTTGCAAAACTGGAAATTACCAGTACAATCTTCTGTTTATAAACAGAAAGGAACTTTTGAATTTTCTTCTGATTATGTTGTTAAAACTGTAGAAGAAGCTATTCCTTTAACTGAAGGATATAATTCTTTTCAATTATTATCAAGAAATTTAATTGAAAAACATAGACAACAATATAAATTTCTTCATGTTGGCCTAATCCAAGTAGGTCTTAAGCCTGCTACAAGACTGGGATTAAATACATCCGCAATAATTTGTGTTCGAGACAAAAGACATAATAAATTTCATGACTCCTTATTAGGAATAATTGAGTCCAGTCTTTGTGACGGACCCATCTACTTTTCTTGCTTCCCAAATTTCACTTTATCTCTTACAGATCCAACTCTAATGCACGCCTTGTGTCTTGATATTAAATCTGAGGGGTTTAATATGATGCAAGGATCAGAAAATATAATCCTTATTTACAGGATTCAATATAAAGTTATGAACACAGTAGTGCCAAGAATCAGAGATTTTGCTTTCGAACATAAGGGATCTACTACTTTGTTTATTACAAATTTATCTAAAAGCAATTTAAAAGTACCCAAAACAATTACTTGGGATCAGGTTAATTTACCTGAACAATGGATTTTAGAAAAGGCAAGTGAACCTGTTAAACAGGAAAATAGAGAATTAGAAGAAATAGTTGAATATCCTGATGGAGATGTTGAAATTAAATTCTCTAATCAAAGAATTGCTAGACTTAATTTAGGGCAAAGTAGTCGATTTACTAGACCTAATTCAGCAGGTCTAAGTAGACTTAATTTAGAAAGAAGATCTACTTCTTCTGCCCTGCTAACTAAATTTGAAAAAGAAACCATATTAGGAACAAAATCTCCGACCGCTTCTGACATGGGTTATAATAGTGACACAAGTGTTTTAACTATTACAATTCCTGAAGAAGTTGGTTTTCCTTTTGACGGAATTGCCAAAGAATTATTTTATTCTCCTGAAAATGAAATTCGAAGAAAGTGGTTTTTCCAAGAAGATATTAAAAGTCAAAAGAAATTATTTACATCTTATAAGAGATTTCTACAGATAAATAAAGATGTCATTGATTTCTTTGATTTCTTGAAAAAATACTTTTATTTAAATAAAAAACAATTTCCTGATTTTGAGAACAAAAATTTTGTGTCAACAATTGAATCTTCCTATAACAGGGATTTTGTCACTAAAAATGGAAAAGTTTTCAAAAGCATCCACCCTCCAGAAGTTAATTTAACCGTTAAAATCGATGGAGAAGATATTCTAGCCACACCCTATAGAAAAAAGGGTGATAATATTGATGCTGTTGTGCAACAAAATAATTTTACAAATTTAACTCTCAAAACTATTGGAGATCAATTAAATAGAATTGAGAAAAATATTGATCTAAATTCAGATCAACAAAAGGTTTCTAAAGAAGAAACTTCTGTAATTGATAAAAGGGTTTTATTTAAACCAATGTCTTCTGAAAAGATTGATTTTAAAATAAAACCACCAGATCCTTCCTCTGAGATGGTTGACGAAATAATAAAGAGATTAAAAAATCTTGGGCTTAATGAAAAGGAATTGTCACCTTTAGAACAAAATTCAGATAGTGAATCCAATATTGAAAGTCAAGATCAAACTTCCGAAATGGAAGAGAAAATTGATAAACTTGAAGATATGTTCTTAACAGAACAAAACAAACAACAACATTTTCAAGTTAATAAATTATCATCTTCTTATAAGAAGAAAATGGTATACAATGTACCAGCAAAACCTTATTATCATAAGCCAACACCAATTGATTTACAACTTGAGCAGCATGATGAATACATGACTGTTCAATTTGATGGCAGATCCATTGATGAATGGAATATAGATGGAATGTCAGAATACCAGATGCAAACAGTATTGCATTACATGACTATGTATGCAACTGCCTGCAAAGCAAATGGAAATTCTGATCAAAACATTGCTAAAGCCATAACTCAAGGCTTTACTGGACAATTAAAAGGTTGGTGGGATTTCTACCTACCAGAAGAGGCAAAATTGCATATTTTAAGAGCTGTTAAAGTTGAAGTTGTTGATAATCAACCTGTGCAAGTTACAGATTGTGTTAATACGCTATTATATACTATAGCAAAACATTTTATTGGAACAACTTCATTACAGTTGGATAAAACACAAGAACAGTTAATGAATTTAAGATGTCAAAACTTATCTCAGTTTAAATGGTATAAAGATGTGTTCTTCTCTAAAGTTTTTACTAGAGAAGATAGTCAACACGATTTTTGGAAAGAAAAATTCTTATCAGGACTCCCTCATTTTTTCTCAGAAAAAATAAGGAATAGAATAAAACAGAAACATAATGGCATTATTCCGTATGCCCAATATACTTATGGAGATCTATCTTCTGAAATTATCTCTGAAGGAATAAATTTATGTAATGAAATTAAATTACATAGACAAATTCAATATACATAAAGTGGGGGAGAGTAGCAGCAGCAGCGGAGTACAGTACAAAACTAACTATCAAGCTATATTACAAATTTGAAGTGTATATTACAAAATATAAAAGATGATAATCTTTTGTAGAAGGGTTGCTTGGATATAGTGAGTAGCTGATAATTCTTGAGCGTATATCCTTCTTCAGAATGGAGGGCCAAAATATATAGACAACTGGCGGACTTCAAACTCGGATTCCAGAGCTATCGGACGCCAAAACTTTCTTCAATTTAGAAAATGAACAGGACCAGCAATTATGGCCAACAGTATAATGAACAGTACCAACAATTATGGTGAACAGTACCATGAACAGTGACTCAAATTATGCGTACGGGTCTTGGGAATCCATCATGGTGTCGTCGGTCTTCTGAGTCTCGTTGTCAGAACAGTGGCTAGACGAGCTAGATGGTTCTCCCAAAATTTCTCTAAGTTGTTTCCTCAGGTCTTCTTTAGATGCTGATGATGAGGCTATCAATTCTTTAAGAAATTCAGTAATATCCGTTTTAGGAGCTGGAGTCTTCGGCTGTGGTGGCTCAAAAGAAACAATACCTTTCTGTGCAAAAATTGAATCTTTAAAAAATTCAAATTTGTCCCACCATTTAATTAAAACTCTTCTTCCTAATGCGGGAACATGAGTAACGGTTTCATCAAATTTTTTAATTGGAAGGTTGGAAATAACCACATCCCATTTGACAATCCATGGGACTTGATAAAAAGCTACAAAATTAAGCTCAGGTGTTTTTAATGAGGGGTTAGATTTCTTAAAATCTTCAAAAACACATCTAATTTTATCGGGGAAAATAATAGGATGAGATCCCCAGTTGTAGAACCATTTAATAAACCACTGAGGGAGATTAGTGGTATTAAAATCTCTAAATTGTAGGAACCAACTATGTTTTCTTTGCCTATTGTCATAACAAAAGGCTCCTTCCCATGCTTTAATGTAGTCAAAATAATTGAACCAATATTTTTCTAAATTTTTTCTATTACCACTTGGAATTTCGTGGTTTCTATACAGATCTCCATTCCAAGTTTCTGGAGTTAAAACTTTTTTAATAAAGGCTTTGGAATAAGCCCATTCCGCACCAGATCTTGAAATTGAGTCAAATTCTACTGATTTAGTAGTTTGTAAAATGGCATAATAGAAAGTACATTCCTTTGGCCAAAGATATGGGTCAGCAGAGTCTTTTAAATAGAAAGAAGCTGCTTCATTAGCATTTAGATGAGCATATTTGAGCTCGAGAGGAGTTATCCATATAGTGGAATAAGGGATATACGGATAAACAAATTCAGTAGACAAATTAGTCTGTATTGCTATTGCATAAGCATCATCTCTTAATTTAGATTCTTTTGGAGTGGCCTTTAAGGCTTCATTTTTTAATTGATCAATTGATTTACCAACCATTGTCTTATAAGACAAATCCTTTTTTGGGGGTGTCTCTTTAGACTTCCCTTTTCCTTTATCTTTATTCTTTTTCTCCATTTCCCTGCAAAAATTCACGGGTTAGAAAATCAGGTAAAGAATTATTTGATCCTTTAATAAATTCAATATCAAAATCAAAGACAGACAAAATTCCCTGCCATCTAGCAAAAATTTGTTTTGATGCTATATTTTTAACATCCTTTTCTAGAATATCTTTAGCAGATTTGCAATCAACCCTAATTAGGAATTTTTTATTCAACAAATCACTTTCAAATTTTTGAACACATAATACAATTGATAAAATTTCTTTTTTAACTGTGGAATAATTTTTCCTTGGTCCTTGCCAGATTCCTGAGGTGAATCTAACAAGAGTAATTTTATTATCTATCCTTTGTTTAAGGATTCCTCCATAACCTAATTCAGATGCGTCTGTTTCAACAATTTTAAAAGCATCTGGGTTTGCAATTGCAAGACAAGGAATTTCCTTTATTTTATTTTTTATTTTGATAACGACCTCTGTATGGATATTTGTCCATTCAGGGGGATTTTTTCGTAACCTTTCAAATAAAGGTTTTGCATCTATTGCCAAATTTTTATAGAAGTCTGATATGTAATTAAGACTTCCAAGAAACCTTTGTAGTTGAGTTTTTTCTTTTATTTCATTCGGAAATTTTTCCGCAAAAACTATGGATCTATCTATTGGAAAGATAGTTCCTTCTTTAATAGTATGTCCAAGAAACCGAATTTCAGTTTGAAATAATTTTATTTTCTTTGCAGATACAACTAATCCTGCTCTTTTAACAGCATTAATAAATGCATGTAGATGTTTAAAATGTTGATCAATATTGTCTGAAAAAATTAAGACATCATCAATATATACTATACAAAATTTAGTATATGGACTAAAAATTTCATTCATAATATTTTGAAATTCAGAAGGGGCATTTTTTAACCCAAAAGGCATTACGTTCCATTCGTAGTGTCCAAATGGTACCGTAAATGCAGTTTTATATCTGTCTTCTTCGGCAATTTGAATCTGCCAAAATCCAGACTTCATATCAAATTTTGACATTACTTTGGCTGTGTAAAGCCGATTTAGTAAATCTCTTTTATTAGGGATGGGATATCTAATCCATCTTAGTGCTTTATTTAATGGCTTATAATTAATAACAAGCCTAGGAACACCTCGTTCTAATTCTGCAGCATTTTCAACATAAAATGCTGGACAACTCCAGGGACTGTAGGATTTTCTAATTAATCCTTTGAGTAATAACTCGTCAATTTCTTTTTTGCAGATTTCAAGGTGGCGTGGACCCATAGCTATAGGTCTTGCCTTAGTTTGAATTTGATTTTCCTTAAAATCTGGTTCATATGGAAGATTTACTATATGTTTCTTCCTTTCCCAGAAGGCATTAGGAATTTCTGCACATATTGTTTTAATTATAAATTCTTGTAACTCATTTATTTTCTTTTGAATATGAGGCTGCTGTATCTTTTCAGCTATTTTTTTGTAATTAATTTCCTGAGATAAGGAATTAAGAAACTTTTCTTTTCTTTCTATTTTCTTTTGAATTAGATCAATCTCGTGATAACGAGGTTGTGTAATAAAATTAAATGTTATTTCTTGTGAATCAACAGTGCTAGTAATTCCTCTTTCATCAATGCTTTTTATAGGATAAAGCATGTGTAGAAAGGGATTTCCTAGAATTACATCATGAGATAAATCTTTAACCATTATAAATGGCATTTCAAGGCAAATTCCATTGTTACAGACAGCAGTATTTTGTAACTTATATTTTACTATAAGCTTTCGGCCATCTGCAGCATTAAGAATTTCAGTAGTTTTGGAAAAATATCTAGATGGAATTAACCCTTCATTGATACAATTTAAATCAGCTCCAGAATCTACCATAGCAATTGCAGAGAGAGTATATTCTCTATGAACAATGATTTTTATTTTAATGTGCCATTTATGAGTAATAACCCTATCAATCATATTCACAAATGTTAATGATGCATTTACATTTTCTTCTTTTAAAGAATCTTTTTCATAATCGTCATTGTCCTG
The DNA here is from genome assembly GCA_030819805.1 of Penstemon newberryi var. newberryi. Lineage (NCBI taxonomy): Eukaryota > Viridiplantae > Streptophyta > Magnoliopsida > Lamiales > Plantaginaceae > Penstemon > Penstemon newberryi. The sequence goes on along the minus strand of JAUALY010000005.1, from coordinate 19,324,366 downwards.
ATTAGGACTGAGATCTGTTTCAAGATTTCTTAATTCAATTAAAGAAACTCTAGACTTTAAGTCACTTAATTCTTTTTTAAGAATTTTTACTTCGTGAATTAATTCACTAGTACATGAATCCTCTGAATCCTTTTCTTTAGAGGTCTTAGCCCTATTTAAAATTTCTTTTAGACTATAAGTCTCTGGTTCTTTGAATTTTATTCCTTTTTCAGATTTTTTCTGACTGTATTGTTCCAAATATTTTTGGAGCATTTCTCTTTTAGCAACTGGATCAGTAATTTGATCAATTATATCGAGAATAAAATTATCCTCTTTAGTTAAGGTGCATAATCCATTTGCCTGACTTAAGGCTTTATAATAATCACAGTTTCCTTCGCAACCAGAATTGTCTGATTGTTCGGATTCTGTTTCGGATCCTTCAGAATTCTCAGATTCTTCAGTTTCTTCGTTGTCAATTATAGCAGTAATTTTAAAATCTCTTTTTTCTCCTTCTTCATTAAGAAAGAGTTTTTGTAAAGTTCTTTTAAGACCTTCGTCAATATCTAAACTATTGATTTTCTTTTTCATTTTACACTTATTAGCGTAATGACCAGGTTTTTGACATTTCCAACATAATGGAATGGGTTTCTGCCTAGGGGTCGAAGAACTTTCTCCTTTATTCTTCTTTCCTTTATAAAAACCTTTCTTTCTCCTTTTAGGAAAATAATTTAAATTCTTAGAATTTTTTGAGACTTTATTAGTCTTATGTTTCCTTTTATCACTAGAAGGTCCTATAGGAGGTAAACCAATTTGTTCACAGAAGTCTCCTATAATTCTTTTTCCTAAAACCTTTTCTTTTTGAATTTGTCTATGTAATTTAATTTCATTGCATAAATTTATTCCTTCAGAGATAATTTCAGAAGATAGATCTCCATAAGTATATTGGGCATACGGAATAATGCCATTATGTTTCTGTTTTATTCTATTCCTTATTTTTTCTGAGAAAAAATGAGGGAGTCCTGATAAGAACTTTTCTTTCCAAAAATCGTGTTGACTATCTTCTCTAGTAAAAACTTTAGAGAAGAACACATCTTTATACCATTTAAACTGAGATAAGTTTTGACATCTTAAATTCATTAATTGTTCTTGTGTTTTATCCAACTGTAATGAAGTTGTTCCAATAAAATGTTTTGCTATAGTATATAATAGCGTATTAACACAATCTGTAACTTGCACAGGTTGGTTATCAACAACTTCAACTTTAACAGCTCTTAAAATATGCAATTTTGCCTCTTCTGGTAGGTAGAAATCCCACCAACCTTTTAATTGTCCAGTAAAGCCTTGAGTTATGGCTTTAGCAATATTTTGATCAGAATTTCCATTTGCTTTGCAGGCAGTTGCATACATAGTCATGTAATGCAATACTGTTTGCATCTGGTATTCTGACATTCCATCTATATTCCATTCATTAATGGATCTGCCATCAAATTGAACAGTCATGTATTCATCATGCTGCTCAAGTTGTAAATCAACTGGTGTTGGCTTATGATAATAAGGCTTTGCTGGTACATTGTATACCATTTTCTTCTTATAAGAAGATGATAATTTATTAACTTGAAAATGTTGTTGTTGGTTTTGTTCTGTTAAGAACATATCTTCAAGTTGATCAATTTTCTCTTCCATTTCGGAAGTTTGATCTTGACTTTCAATATTAGATTCACTATCTGAATTTTGTTCTAAAGGTGACAATTCCTTTTCATTAAGCCCAAGATTTTTTAATCTCTTTATTATTTCGTCAACCATCTCAGAGGAAGGATCTGGTGGTTTTATTTTAAAATCAATCTTTTCAGAAGACATTGGTTTAAATAAAACCCTTTTATCAATTACAGAAGTTTCTTCTTTAGAAACCTTTTGTTGATCTGAATTTAGATCAATATTTTTCTCAATTCTATTTAATTGATCTCCAATAGTTTTGAGAGTTAAATTTGTAAAATTATTTTGTTGCACAACAGCATCAATATTATCACCCTTTTTTCTATAGGGTGTGGCTAGAATATCTTCTCCATCGATTTTAACGGTTAAATTAACTTCTGGAGGGTGGATGCTTTTGAAAACTTTTCCATTTTTAGTGACAAAATCCCTGTTATAGGAAGATTCAATTGTTGACACAAAAATTTTGTTCTCAAAATCAGGAAATTGTTTTTTATTTAAATAAAAGTATTTTTTCAAGAAATCAAAGAAATCAATGACATCTTTATTTATCTGTAGAAATTTCTTATAAGATGTAAATAATTTCTTTTGACTTTTAATATCTTCTTGGAAAAACCACTTTCTTCGAATTTCATTTTCAGGAGAATAAAATAATTCTTTAGCAATTCCGTCAAAAGGAAAACAAACTTCTTCAGGAATTGTAATAGTTAAAACACTTGTGTCACTATTATAACCCATGTCAGAAGCGGTCGGAGATTTTCTTCCTGTGTTAGTATCAACTTCAATTTCTGTTGGGGTAACAGTTGATGGTATACTAACATTATATTGAGGTTGATTAACCCCATCAGAAGTAAATTTTGTTCCTAATATGGTTTCTTTTTCAAATTTAGATAGCGGGGCAGAAGAAGTAGATCTTCTTTCTAAATTAAGTCTACTTGGACCTGCTGAATTAGGTCTAGTAAATCGACTACTTTGCCCTAAATTAAGTCTAGCAATTCTTTGGTTAGAGAATTTAATTTCAACATCTCCATCAGGATATTCAACTATTTCTTCTAATTCTCTATTTTCCTGTTTAACAGGTTCACTTGCCTTTTCTAAAATCCATTGTTCAGGTAAATTAACCTGATCCCAAGTAATTGTTTTGGGTACTTTTAAATTGCTTTTAGATAAATTTGTAATAAACAAAGTAGTAGATCCCTTATGTTCGAAGGCAAAATCTCTGATTCTTGGCACTACTGTGTTCATAACTTTATATTGAATCCTGTAAATAAGGATTATATTTTCTGATCCTTGCCTCATATTAAACCCCTCAGATTTAATATCAAGACACAAGGCGTGCATAAGGGTCGGATCTGTAAGAGACAGAGTAAAATTTGGAAAACAAGAGAAGTAAATAGGTCCATCACAAAGACTGGACTCAATTATTCCTAATAAGGAGTCATGAAATTTATTATGTCTTTTATCTCGAACACAAATTATTGCGGATGTATTTAATCCGAGTCTTGTAGCAGGCTTTAGACCTACTTGGATTAGGCCAACATGAAGAAATTTATATTGTTGTCTATGTTTTTCAATTAAATTTTTAGATAGTAATTGAAAAGAATTATATCCTTCAGTTAAAGGAATAGCTTCTTCTACAGTTTTAACAACATAATCAGAAGAAAATTCAAAAGTTCCTTTCTGTTTATAAACAGAAGATTGTACTGGTAATTTCCAGTTTTGCAAAGATTTTTCAAAATTTTCATTTAAAATAATTTCTTTGTTACTACCACTTGTCTCACCTTGTCTTTTAGACAAAGATCTAGCCAACCTCTGCATAATTCTACAGATCACTGTCAACGATTTATGCCAATCCCAAAACAGCCTATACACCGGCCAAAGACAGGGACTATTCAGGCTACGCGACTTAAGGGAAAATCCCCGGGTTTCACTGTAAAACTATACTTTGGAAAACTAAAGCTTCAATCTAAAACACTAAATAAGACAAAAGTAGCACCCAAGAAATTAAGCTGCTAATAAAATACTAAAGCGAATAAGCAGTTGATGATAATAATCTCTTTGGTTAATATACCAAATATCGTCTGGAAACCTTTCACAATTTTTCTTATATCTTATATATTCTTTTTTAATATAAGCATATAACACGGAAAAGTTGACGTATTTAGAATTTAATTTTAATGGAGGCATAAAAAGACTAAGCTGCAAGTAAAACACTAATACGTTTAATTAAACTTTGATTATGGTTACGCATACACACGAAATGATTGTAACCAGGATGATCTGGGAACTGTTCACATAAACTTTTATAAAATTTATAATCACTTAAGCACAAATTATAAAACTCAGAACTAACTAAGACAAACTTAAAATTAATCATTCAAATAAGCATTAATAACATAACAACAATAACACAAAATAACAATAATACAAACATACATTAATAACATAACAATAATAAGACACGATAACAAAATTGCAAACATTAATAAAACATTAATACAATATTAATATTAATACAATATCATACCTATTCCAACGTGGCTCTGATACCACTCGGGTACCAGGTCATATACATAAAGTGGGGGAGAGTAGCAGCAGCAGCGGAGTACAGTACAAAACTAACTATCAAGCTATATTACAAATTTGAAGTGTATATTAATGATGTCTTAATTTTTTCAGACAATATTGATCAACATTTTAAACATCTACATGCATTTATTAATAAAGGCACCCTAAAAAGTATCCCCGTTTAGCACAAGGTTTCAAAGACATTTATTCCACGTAAATAAAACACTTTCCAAAGAAGAGTGCGATTATATCCTTTAGCAAACATATACTCGCGTTTTAATAATAAAATAACAAAATTGACCATTTCTTCATGTATCGGGAACAAAAAATACTCAACCACAACATTATATATATCGAGCGATAACTCACATTCAAGTTGGGATCAATGGATTGCCTGTAAAGAATGAAGACAATAATTCTTAAAATTCCCTTGCTTCATCAAGGACAACGTCAAATAGAAAATTCTTTCAAGTAGAGGAAGGAACATGAAACTCAACCCAAATATCAACTAACTTTCAAAATTTGGTGTGAAAGAAATTGGCACTTGACTAGACTAGTTTGACAATGAGAAGACCATACAAGAAAGTTTCAGCAATGTAAATATCCAATTCCAGAGTTCCGACATATGGGTACCAAAAATAGACCATTTTACCTCCAAATTATTTTAATTTTAAACTAGAATCATGCAATTTATTATATCTCCAAGGACATGGCACCCAAAAAATGAAATCTTCATTATGGACACGGAACAAAATGAATCTCAACCATAAGATATTCCATTGTGTTTATGGCACACTTTATGAGATTTGGATCAATTTAATAGTTATAAACGAGGAAGACAAGTTCTTTAAATTCCCTTTTTCTATCAAGAGAACCATCGAGTAACCAATTTTATCGAGATGAGAAGAGAACATGAAACTCGGCCCAAATACACTATCCCGTGGAGAATAACAATTAAAAAAATTGGTCATGAAAACACATCCTTCAAGAAAAACTAAATTGGCACATAAAGAACAAAATGTTATTTCCCTACACATTAAACTACAAAGTTTATCAATTTTAATTAAATTCAGATGAACGTAAAACTAGGTATACGAATTCTCGATTACATGAACTTTGAATTGTTTTATAATCGAATTTGACAATCAACTATCCATCAAGAGAAAACATCAAAAAAGAAATCCATAATGCTCTTTGTCCATCCCATGGCCCCGAAATGTACCATGTTAACTCTGAATCAGAAGAATTTGAAACTCGGATCATGCAATCTATATATTTTGACAAGATAGTTTTATATATGGTAGGCGAAAGAGCAGTGTAACATACCAAACAAACATTCCATATAACGTGATTAAAGCACAACATAAATTTGAAAGGCAAAAGATTATTTGAAAAAATACAGGACCAAGAATATTATTATATTCTTATTTCACATAGGGCACCCTAATATTATTCAATTTTAGCAAATTGTGATAAGAACATTATAGGTCACCTAAAAGGTCACTAAAAATGAAATTAAGTCCAATCTATCACACCCTAGTTTCATAAAGGCACCCTAAAAAGTATCCCCGTTTAGCACAAGGTTTCAAAGACATTTATTCCACGTAAATAAAACACTTTCCAAAGAAGAGTGCGATTATATCCTTTAGCAAACATATACTCGCGTTTTAATAATAAAATAACAAAATTGACCGTTTCTTCATGTATCGGGAACAAAAAATACTCAACCACAACATTTTATATATCGAGCGATAACTCACATTCAAGTTGGGATCAATGGATTGCCTGTAAAGAATGAAGACAATAATTCTTAAAATTCCCTTGCTTTATCAAGGACAACGTCAAATAGAAAATTCTTTCAAGTAGAGGAAGGAACATGAAACTCAACCCAAATATCAACTAACTTTCAAAATTTGGTGTGAAAGAAATTGGCACTTGACTAGACTAGTTTGACAATGAGAAGACCATACAAGAAAGTTTCAGCAATGTAAATATCCAATTCCAGAGTTCCGACATATGGGAACCAAAAATGGACCATTTTACCTCCAAATTATTTTAATTTTAAACTAGAATCATGCAATTTATTATATCTCCAAGGACATGGCACCCAAAAAATGAAATCTTCATTATGGACACGGAACAAAATGAATCTCAACCATAAGATATTCCATTGTGTTTATGGCACACTTTATGAGATTTGGATCAATTTAATAGTTATAAACGAGGAAGACAAGTTCTTTAAATTCCCTTTTTCTATCAAGAGAACCATCGAGTAACCAATTTTATCGAGATGAGAAGAGAACATGAAACTCGGCCCAAATACAATATCCCGTGGAGAATAACAATTAAAAAAATTGGTCATGAAAACACATCCTTCAAGAAAAACTAAATTGGCACATAAAGAACAAAATGTTATTTCCCTACACATTACACTACAAAGTTGATCAATTTTAATTAAATTCAGATGAACGTAAAACTAGGTATACGAATTCTCGATTACATGAACTTTGAATTTTTTTATAGTCGAATTTGACAATCAACTATCCATCAAGAGAAAACATCAAAAAAGAAATCCATAATGCTCTTTGTCCATCCCATGGCCCCGAAATGTACCATGTTAACTCTGAATCAGAAGAATTTGAAACTCGGATCATGCAATCTATATATTGTGACAAGATAGTTTTATATATGGTAGGCGAAAGAGCAGTGTAACATACCAAACAAACATTCCATATAACGTGATTAAAGCACAACATAAATTTGAAAGGCAAAAGATTATCTGAAAAAATACAGGACCAAGAATATTATTATATTCTTATTTCACATAGGGCACCCTAATATTATTCAATTTTAGCAAATTGTGATAAGAACATTATAGGTCACCTAAAAGGTCACTAAAAATGAAATTAAGTCCAATCTACCTACCCGAAGAGGCAAAATTGCATATTTTAAGAGCTGTTAAAGTTGAAGTTGTTGATAACCAACCTGTGCAAGTTACAGATTTTGTTAATACGCTATTATATACTATAGCAAAACATTTTATTGGAACAACTTCATTACAGTTGGATAAAACACAAGAACAGTTAATGAATTTAAGATGTCAAAACTTATCTCAGTTTAAATGGTATAAAGATGTGTTCTTCTCTAAAGTTTTTACTAGAGAAGATAGTCAACACGATTTTTGGAAAGAAAAGTTCTTATCAGGACTCCCTCATTTTTTCTCAGAAAAAATAAGGAATAGAATAAAACAGAAACATAATGGCATTATTCCGTATGCCCAATATACTTATGGAGATCTATCTTCTGAAATTATCTCTGAAGGCATAAATTTATGTAATGAAATTAAATTACATAGACAAATTCAAAAAGAAAAGGTTTTAGGAAAAAGAATTATAGGAGACTTCTGTGAACAAATTGGTTTACCTCCTATAGGACCTTCTAGTGATAAAAGGAAACATAAGGCTAATAAAGTCTCAAAAAATTCTAAGAATTTAAATTATTTTCCTAAAAAGAGAAAGAAAGGTTTTTATAAAGGAAAGAAGAATAAAGGAGAAAGTTCTTCGACCCCTAGGCAGAAACCCATTCCATTATGTTGGAAATGTCAAAAACCTGGTCATTACGCTAATAAGTGTAAAATGAAAAAGAAAATCAATAGTTTAGATATTGACGAAGGTCTTAAAAGAACTTTACAAAAACTCTTTCTTAATGAAGAAGGAGAAAAAAGAGATTTTAAAATTACTGCTATAATTGACAATGAAGAAACTGAAGAATCTGAGAATTCTGATGGATCCGAAACAGAATCCGAACAATCAGATAATTCTGGTTGCGAAGGAAACTGTGATTATTATAAAGCCTTATGTCAGGCAAATGGATTATGCACCTTAACTAAAGAAGATAATTTTATTCTCGATATAATTGATCAAATTACTGATCCAGTTGCTAAAAGAGAAATGCTCCAAAAATATTTGGAACAATACAGTCAGAAAAAATCTGAAAAAGGAATAAAATTCAAAGAACCAGAGACTTATAGTCTGAAAGAAATTTTAAATAGGGCTAAAACCTCTAAAGAAAAGGATTCAGAGGATTCATGTACTAGTGAATTAATTCACGAAGTAAAAATTCTTAAAAAAGAATTAAGTGACTTAAAGTCTAGAGTTTCTTTAATTGAATTAAGAAATCTTGAAACAGATCTTAGTCCTAATCAGGACAATGACGATTATGAAAAAGATTCTTTAAAAGAAGAAAATGTAAATGCATCATTAACATTTGTGAATATGATTGATAGGGTTATTACTCATAAATGGCACATTAAAATAAAAATCATTGTTCATCGAGAATATACTCTCTCTGCAATTGCTATGGTAGATTCTGGAGCTGATTTAAATTGTATCAATGAAGGGTTAATTCCATCTAGATATTTTTCTAAAACTACTGAAATTCTTAATGCTGCAGATGGCCGAAAGCTTATAGTAAAATATAAGTTACAAAATACTGTTGTCTGTAACAATGGAATTTGCCTTGAAATGCCATTTATAATGGTAAAAGATTTATCTCACGATGTAATTCTAGGAAATTCCTTTCTACATATGCTTTATCCCATAAAAAGCATTGACGAAAGAGGAATTACTAGCACTGTTGATTCACAAGAAATAACATTTAATTTTATTACACAACCTCGTTATCACGAGATTGATTTAATTCAAAAGAAAATAGAAAGAAAAGAAAAGTTTCTTAATTCCTTATCTCTGGAAATTAATTACAAAAAAATAGCTGAAAAGATACAGCAGCCTTATATTCAAAAGAAAATAAATGAGTTACAAGAATTTATAACTAAAACAATATGTGCAGAAATTCCTAATGCCTTCTGGGAAAGGAAGAAACATATAGTAAATCTTCCATATGAACCAGACTTTAAGAAAAATCAAATTCAAACAAAGGCCAGACCTATAGCTATGGGTCCACGACACCTTGAAATCTGCAAAAAAGAAATTGACGAGTTATTCCTTTGGCCAAAGATATGGGTCAGCAGATTTTTGCAAATTGTGTGAAGAACATTATAGGTCACCTAAAAGGTCACTAAAAATGAAATTAAGTCCAATCTATCACACCCTAGTTTCACAAAGGCACCCTATAAAGTATCCCCATTTAGCACAAGGTTTCAACGACATTTATTCCACGTAAATAAAACACTTTCCAAAGAAGAGTGCGATTATATCCTTTGCCAAACATATACTCGCGTTTTACTAATAAAACCACAAAATTGACCATTTCTTCATGGACCGGGAACAAAAAACACTCAACCACAACAATATATATATCGAGCGATAACTCACATTCAAGTTGGGATCAATGGATTGCCTGTAAAGAATGAAGACAATGATTCTTAAAATTCCCTTGTTTCATCAAGAACAACGTCAAATAGAAAATTCTATCAAGTAGAGGAAAGAGCATGAAACTCAACCCAAATATCAACTAACTTTCAAAATTTGCTGTGAAAAGAAATTGGCACTTGACTAGACTAGTTTGACAATGAGAAGACCATACAAGAAAGTTTCAGCAATGTAAATATCCAATTCCAGAGTTTCGACCTATGGGTACCAAAAATTGACCATGTTACCTCCAAATTATTTTAATTCTAAACTAGAATCATGCAATTGATTATATCTCCAAGGACATGGCACCCCAAAAATGAAATCTTCAATAAGGACACGGAACAAAACGAATCTCAGCCATAAGATATTCCATTGTGTTTATGGCACACTTCATGAGATTTGGATCAATTTAATAGGTATAAACGAGGAAGACAAGTTCTTTAAATTCCCTTTTTTTATCAAGAGAACCATCGAGTAACATATTTTATCGAGATGAGAAAAGAACATGAAACTCGGCCCAAATACACTATCCCGTGGAGAATAACAATTAAAAAAATTGGTCATGAAAACACATCCTCTATGAAAAACTAAATTGGCACATAGAGAACAAAATGTTATTTCCCTACACATTACACTACAAAGTTGATCATTTTTAATTAAATTCAGATGAACGTAAAACTCGATATACGAATTCTCGATTAAATGAACTTTTAATTGTTTTATAATCGAATTTGACAATCAACTATCCATCAAGAGAAAACTTCAAAAAAGAAATCCATAATGCTCGTGTCCATCCCATGGCCCCGAACTGTACCATGTTAACTCTGAATCAGAATAATTGGAAACTCGGATCATGCAATCTATATGTTGTGACAAGATAGTTTTAGATATGGTAGGCGAAAGAGCATTGTAACATAACAAACAAACATTCCATATAACGTGATTAAAGGACAACATAAATTTGAAAGGCAAAAGATTATCTGAAAAAATACGAGACCAAGAATATTAGTATATTCTTATTTCACATAGGGCACCCTAATATTATTCAATTTTAGCAAATTGTGTGAAGAACATTATAGGTCACCTAAAAGGTCACTAAAAATGAAATTAAGTCCAATCTATCACACCCTAGTTCACAAAGGCACCCTATAAAGTATCCCCATTTAGCACAAGGTTTCAACGACATTTATTCCACGTAATACATTTATTCCACGTAAATAAAACACTTTCCAAAGAATAGTGCGATTATATCCTTTGCCAAACAAATACTCGCGTTTTACTAATAAAACCACAAAAATGACCATTTCTTCATGGACCGGGAACAAAAAACACTCAACCACAACATTATATATATCGAGCGATAACTCACATTCAAGTTGGGATCAATGGATTTCCTGTATAATGAAGACAATAATTCTTAAAATTCCCTTGTTTCATCATGAACAACGTCAAATAGAAAATTCTATCAAGTAGAGGAAGGAGCATGAAACTAAACCCAAATATCAACTAACTTTCAAAATTTGGTGTGAAAAGAAATTGGCACTTGACTAGACTAGTTTGACAACGAGAAGACCATACAAGAAAGTTTCAGCAATGTAAATATCCAATTCCAGAGTTCCAACTTATGGGTACCAAAAATGGACCATGTTACCTCCAAATTATTTTAATTCTAAACTAGAATCATGCAATTTATTATATCTCCAAGGACATGGCACCCCAAAAATGAAATCTTCAATAAGGACACGGAACAAAATTAATCTCAACCATAAGATATTCCATTGTGTTTATGGCACACTTCATGAGATTTGGATCAATTTAATAGGTATAAACGAGGAAGACAAGTTCTTTAAATTCCCTTTTTCTATCAAGAGAACCATCGAGTAACATATTTTATCGAGATGAGAAAAGAACATGAAACTCGGCCCAAATACACTATCCCGTGGAGAATAACAATTAAAAAAATTGGTCATGAAAACACATCCTCTATGAAAAACTAAATTGGCACATAGAGAACAAAATGTTATTTCCCTACACAATACACTACAAAGTTGATCATTTTTAATTAAATTCAGATGAACGTAAAACTCGGTATACGAATTCTCGATTACATGAACTTTTAATTGTTTTATAATCGAATTTGACAATCAACTATCCATCAAGAGAAAACTTCAAAAAAGAAATCCATAATGCTCGTGTCCATCCCATGGCCCCGAAATGTACCATGTTAACTCTGAATCAGAATAATTGGAAACTCGGATCATGCAATCTATATGTTGTGACAAGATAGTTTTAGATATGGTAGGCGAAAGAGCATTGTAACATAACAAACAAACATTCCAAATAACGTGATTAAAGGACAACATAAATTTGAAAGGCAAAAGATTATCTGAAAAAACACGAGACCAAGAATATTAGTATGTTCTTATTTCACATAGGGCACCCTAATATTATTCAATTTTAGCAAATTGTGTGAAGAACATTATAGGTCACCTAAAAGGTCACTAAAAATGAAATTAAGTCCAATCTATCACACCCTAGTTCACAAAGGCACCCTATAAAGTATCCCCATTTAGCACAAGGTTTCAACGACATTTATTCCACGTAATACATTTATTCCACGTAAATAAAACACTTTCCAAAGAATAGTGCGATTATATCCTTTGCCAAACAAATACTCGCGTTTTACTAATAAAACCACAAAAATGACCATTTCTTCATGGACCGGGAACAAAAAACACTCAACCACAACATTATATATATCGAGCGATAACTCACATTCAAGTTGGGATCAATGGATTTCCTGTATAATGAAGACAATAATTCTTAAAATTCCCTTGTTTCATCATGAACAACGTCAAATAGAAAATTCTATCAAGTAGAGGAAGGAGCATGAAACTCAACCCAAATTATCAACTAACTTTCAAAATTTGGTGTGAAAAGAAATTGGCACTTGACTAGACTAGTTTGACAACGAGAAGACCATACAAGAAAGTTTCAGCAATGTAAATATCCAATTCCAGAGTTCCAACTTATGGGTACCAAAAATGGACCATGTTACCTCCAAATTATTTTAATTCTAAACTAGAATCATGCAATTTATTATATCTCCAAGGACATGGCACCCCAAAAATGAAATCTTCAATAAGGACACGGAACAAAATGAATCTCAACCATAAGATATTCCATTGTGTTTATGGCACACGGAACAAAATGAATCCCAAAAATGAAGACAAGTTCTTTAAATTCCCTTGTTCTATCAAGAGAACCATCTAGTAACCAATTTTATCGAGATGAGAAAAGAACATGAAACTCGGCCCAAATACACTATCCCGTGCAGAATAACAATTAAAAAAATTGGTCTGAATACACATCCTCTATGAAAAACTATATTGGCACATAAAGAACAAAATGTTATTTCCCTACACATTACACAACAAAGTTGATCAATTTTAATTAAATTCAGATGAACGTAAAACTCGGTATACGAATCCATAATGCTCGTGTCCATCCCATGGCCCCGAAATGTACCATGTTAACTCTGAATCAGAAGAATTTTAAACTCGGATCATGCAATCTATATGTTGTGACAAGATAGTTTTAGATATTGTAGGCGAAAGAGCAGTGTAACATAACAAACAAACATTCCATATAACGTGATTAAAGCACAACATAAATTTGAAAGGCAAAAGATTATCTGAAAAAACACAGGACCAAGAATATAATTATATTTTTATTTCACATAGGGCACCCTAATATTATTCAATTTTTGCAAATTGTGTGAAGAACATTATAGGTCACCTAAAAGGTCACTAAAAATGAAATTAAGTCCAATCTATCACACCCTAGTTTCACAAAGGCACCCTATAAAGTATCCCCATTTAGCACAAGGTTTCAACGACATTTATTCCACGTAAATAAAACACTTTCCAAAGAAGAGTGCAATTTGCCAAACATATACTCGCGTTTTACTAATAAAACCACAAAATTGACCATTTCTTCATGTACCGGGAACAAAAAACACTCAACCACAACATTATATATATCGAGCGATAACTCACATTCAAGTTGGGATCAATGGATTGCCTGTATAATGAAGACAATAATTCTTAAAATTCCCTTGTTTGATCAAGAACAACGTCAAATAGAAAATTCTATCAAGTAGAGGAAGGAGCATGAAACTCAACCCAAATATCAACTAACTTTCAAAATTTGGTGTGAAAAGAAATTAGCACTTGACAAGACTAGTTTGACAATGAGAAGACCATACAAGAAAGTTTCAGCAATGTAAATATCCAATTCCAGAGTTCCGACCTATGGGTACCAAAAATGGACCATGTTACCTCCAAATTATTTTAATTCTAAACTAGAATCATGCAATTTATTATATCTCCAAGAACATGGCACCCCAAAAATGAAATCTCCAATAAGGACACGGAACAAAATGAATCTCAACCGTAAGATATTCCATTGTGTTTATGGCACACTTCATGAGATTTACATGAACTTTGAATTGTTTTATAATCGAATTTTACAATCAACTATCCATCAAGAGAAAACATCAAAAAAGAAATCCATAATGCTCGTGTCCATCCCATGGCCCCGAAATGTACCATGTTAACTCTGAATCAGAAGAATTTGAAACTCGGATCATGCAACCTATATGTTGTGACAAGATAGTTTTAGATATGGTAGGAGAAAGAGCAGTGTAACATACCAAACAAACATTCCATATAACGTGATTAAAGCACAACATAAATTTGAAAGGCAAAAGATTATCTAAAAAAACACAGGACCAAGAATATTAGTATATTCTTAATTCACATAGGGCACCCTAATATTATTCAATTTTAGCAAATTGTGTCAAGAACATTATAGGTCACCTAAAAGGTCACTAAAAATGAAATTAAGTCCAATCTATCACACCCTAGTTTCACAAAGGCACCCTAAAAAGTATCCCCATTTAGCAAAAGGTTTCAACGACATTTATTCCACATAAATAAAACACTTTCCAAAGAAGAGTGCGATTATATCCTTTGCCAAACATATACTCTCGTTTTAATAATAAAACAACGAAATTGACCATTTCTTCATGGACCGGGAACAAAAAACACTCAACCAAAACATTATATATATCGAGCGATAACTCACATTCAAGTTGGGATCAATGGATTGCCTGTATAATGAAGATAATAATTCTTAAAATTCCCTTGTTTCATCAAGAACAACGTCAAATAGAAAATTCTATCAAGTAGAGGAAGGAGCATGAAACTCAACCCAAATATCAACTAACTTTCAAAATTTGGTGTGAAAAGAAATTGGCACTTGACTAGACTAGTTTGACAATGAGAAGACCATACAAGAAAGTTTCAGCAATGTAAATATCCAATTCCAGAGTTCCGACCTATGGGTACCAAAAATGGACCATGTTACCTCCAAATTATTTTAATTCTAAACTAGAATCATGCAATTTATTATATCTCCAAGAACATGGCACCCCAAAAATGAAATCTTCAATAAAGACACGGAACAAAATGAATCTCAACCATAAGATATTCCATTGTGTTTATGGCACACTTCATGAGATTTACATGAACTTTGAATTGTTTTATAATCGAATTTTACAATCAACTATCTATCAAGAGAAAACATCAAAAAAGAAATCCATAATGCTCGTGTCCATCCCATGGCCCCGAAATGTACCATGTTAACTCTGAATCAGAAGAATTTGAAACTCGGATCATGCTACCTATATGTTGTGACAAGATAGTTTTAGATATGGTAGGAGAAAGAGCAGTGTAACATACCAAACAAACATTCCATATAACGTGATTAAAGCACAACATAAATTTGAAAGGCAAAAGATTATCTAAAAAAACACAGGACCAAGAATATTAGTATATTCTTATTTCACATAGGGCACCCTAATATTATTCAATTTTAGCAAATTGTGTCAAGAACATTATAGGTCACCTAAAAGGTCACTAAAAATGAAATTAAGTCCAATCTATCACACCCTAGTTTCACAAAGGCACCCTAAAAAGTATCCCCATTTAGCACAAGGTTTCAACGACATTTATTCCACATAAATAAAACACTTTCCAAAGAAGAGTGCGATTATATCCTTTGCCAAATATATACTCGCGTTTTAATAATAAAACAACGAAATTGACCATTTCTTCATGGACCGGGAACAAAAAACACTCAACCAAAACATTATATATATCGACCGATAACTCACATTCAAGTTGGGATCAATGGACTGTAAAGAATGAAGACAATAATTCTTAAAATTCCCTTGTTTCATCAAGAACAACGTCAAATAGAAAATTCTATCAAGTATAGGAAGGAACATGAAACTCAACCCAAATATCAACTAACTTTCAAAATTTGGTGTGAAAGAAATTGGCACTTGACTAGACTAGTTTGACAATGAGAAGACCGTACAAGAAAGTTTCAGCAATGTAAATATCCAATTCCAGAGTTCCGACCTATGGGTACCAAAAATGGACCATTTTACTTCCAAATTATTTTAATTTTAAACTAGAATCATTCAATTTATTATATCTCCAAGGACATGGCACCCCAAAAATGAAATCTTCAATATGGACACGGAACAAAATGAATCTCAACCATAAGATATTCCATTGTGTTTATGGCACACTTCATGAGATTTGGATCAATTTAATAGGTATAAACGAGGAAGACAAGTTCTTTAAATTCCCTTTTTCTATCAAGAGAACCATCGAGTAACCAATTTTATAGAGATGAGAAAAGAACATGAAACTCGGCCCAAATACACTATCCCGTGGAGAATAACAATTAAAAAATTTGGTCATGAAAACACATCCTCTAAGAAAAACTAAATTGGCACATAAAGAACAAAATATTATTTCCCTACACATTACACTAGAAAGTTGATAAATTTTAATTAAATTCAGATGAACGTAAAACTCGGTATACGAAATCTCGATTACATGAACTTTGAATTGTTTTATAATCGAATTTTACAATCAACTATCTTCAAGAGAAAACATCAAAAAAGAAATCCATAATGCTCGTGTCCATCCCATGGCCCGAAATGAACCATGTTAACTCTGAATCAGAAGAATTTGAAACTCGGATCATGCAATCTATATGTTGTGACAAGATAGTTTTAGATATGGTAGGCGAAACAGCAGTGTAACATACCAAACAAACATTCCATATAACGTGATTAAAGCACAACATAAATTTGAAAGGCAAAAGATTATCTGGAAAAACACAGGACCAAGAATATTAGTATATTCTTATTTCACATAGGGCACACTATTATTCAATTTTAGCAAGTTGTGTGAAGAACATTATAGGTCACCTAAAAGGTCACTAAAATTGAAATTAAGTCCAATCTATCACACCCTAGTTTCACAAAGGCACCCTATAAAGTATCCCCATTTAGCACAAGGTTTCAACGACATTTATTCCACGTAAATAAAACACTTTCCAAAGAAGAGTGCAATTTGCCAAACATATACTCGCGTTTTACTAATAAAACCACAAAATTGACCATTTCTTCATGTACCGGGAACAAAAAACACTCAACCACAACATTATATATATCGAGCGATAACTCACATTCAAGTTGGGATCAATGGATTGCTTGTATAATGAAGACAATAATTCTTAAAATTCCCTTGTTTGATCAAGAACAACGTCAAATAGAAAATTCTATCAAGTAGAGGAAGAAGCATGAAACTCAACCCAAATATCAACTAACTTTCAAAATTTGGTGTGAAAAGAAATTAGCACTTGACAAGACTAGTTTGACAATGAGAAGACCATACAAGAAAGTTTCAGCAATGTAAATATCCAATTCCAGAGTTCCGACCTATGGGTACCAAAAATGGACCATGTTACCTCCAAATTATTTTAATTCTAAACTAGAATCATGCAATTTATTATATCTCCAAGAACATGGCACCCCAAAAATGAAATCTCCAATAAGGACACGGAACAAAATGAATCTCAACCATAAGATATTCCATTGTGTTTATGGCACACTTCATGAGATTTACATGAACTTTGAATTGTTTTATAATCGAATTTTACAATCAACTATCCATCAAGAGAAAACATCAAAAAAGAAATCCATAATGCTCGTGTCCATCCCATGGCCCCGAAATGTACCCATGTTAACTCTGAATCAGAAGAATTTGAAACTCGAATCATGCAACCTATATGTTGTGACAAGATAGTTTTAGATATGGTAGGAGAAAGAGCAGTGTAACATACCAAACAAACATTCCATATAACGTGATTAAAGCACAACATAAATTTGAAAGGCAAAAGATTATCTAAAAAAACACAGGACCAAGAATATTAGTATATTCTTAATTCACATAGGGCACCCTAATATTATTCAATTTTAGCAAATTGTGTCAAGAACATTATAGGTCACCTAAAAGGTCACTAAAAATGAAATTAAGTCCAATCTATCACACCCTAGTTTCACAAAGGCACCCTAAAAAGTATCCCCATTTAGCAAAAGGTTTCAACGACATTTATTCCACATAAATAAAACACTTTCCAAAGAAGAGTGCGATTATATCCTTTGCCAAACATATACTCGCGTTTTAATAATAAAACAACGAAATTGACCATTTCTTCATGGACCGGGAACAAAAAACACTCAACCAAAACATTATATATATCGAGCGATAACTCACATTCAAGTTGGGATCAATGGATTGCCTGTATAATGAAGATAATAATTCTTAAAATTCCCTTGTTTCATCAAGAACAACGTCAAATAGAAAATTCTATCAAGTAGAGGAAGAAGCATGAAACTCAACCCAAATATCAACTAACTTTCAAAATTTGGTGTGAAAAGAAATTGGCACTTGACTAGACTAGTTTGACAATGAGAAGACCATACAAGAAAGTTTCAGCAATGTAAATATCCAATTCCAGAGTTCCGACCTATGGGTACCAAAAATGGACCATGTTACCTCCAAATTATTTTAATTCTAAACTAGAATCATGCAATTTATTATATCTCCAAGAACATGGCACCCCAAAAATGAAATCTTCAATAAGGACACGGAACAAAATGAATCTCAACCATAAGATATTCCATTGTGTTTATGGCACACTTCATGAGATTTACATGAACTTTGAATTGTTTTATAATCGAATTTTACAATCAACTATCTATCAAGAGAAAACATCAAAAAAGAAATCCATAATGCTCGTGTCCATCCCATGGCCCCGAAATGTACCATGTTAACTCTGAATCAGAAGAATTTGAAACTCGGATCATGCAATCTATATATTGTGACAAGATAGTTTTAGATATGGTAGGAGAAAGAGCAGCGTAACATACCAAACAAACATTCCATATAACGTGATTAAAGGAAAACATAAATTTGAAGGGCAAAAGATTATCCAAAAAAACACAGGACCAAGAATATTAGTATATTCTTATTTATCATAGGGCACCCTAATATTATTCAATTTTAGCAAATTGTGTGAAGAACATTATAGGTCACCTAAAAGGTCACTAAAAATGAAATTAAGTCCAATCTATCACACCCTAGTTTCACATAGGCACCCTAAAAAGTATCCCCAATTAGCACAAGGTTTCAACGACATTTATTCCACGTAAATAAAACACTTTCCAAAAAAGAGTGCGATTATATCCTTTGCCAAACATATACTCGCGTTTTAATAATAAAACAACGAAATTGACCATTTCTTCATGGACCGGGAACAAAAAACACTCAACCAAAACATTATATATATCGAGCGATAACTCACATTCAAGTTGGGATCAATGGATTGCCTGTAAAGAATGAAGACAATAATTCTTAAAATTCCCTTGTTTCATCAAGAACAACGTCAAATAGAAAATTCTATCAAGTAGAGGAAGGAGCATGAAACTCAACCCAAATATCCACGTGGAATTTCGTGGTTTCTGTACAAATCTCCATTCCAAGTTTCTGGAGTTAAAACCCTTTTGATAAAGGCTTTGGAATAAGCCCATTCCGCACTAGATCTTGAAATTGAGTCAAATTATACTGATTTAGTAGTTTGTAAAATGGAATAATAGAAAGTACATTCCTTTGGCCAAAGATATGGGTCAGCAGAATCTTTTAAACAGAAAGAAGCTGCTTCATTAGCATTGAGGTGAGCGTATTTAAGCTCAAGTGGGGTTATCCATATAGTAGAATAAGGGATATACGGATAAACAAATTCAGTAGACAAATTAGTCTGTATTGCTATTTCATAAGCATCATCTCTTAATTTAGATTCTTTTGGAGTAGCCTTTAAGGCTTCATGTTTTAATTGATCAATTGATTTACCAACCATTGTCTTATAAGACAAATCCTTTTTTGGGGGTGTCTCTTTAGACTTCCCTTTTCCTTTGTCCTTATTCCTTTTCTCCATTTCCCTGCAAAAATTCACGGGTTAGAAAATCAGGTAAAGAATTATTTGATCCTTTAATAAACTCAATATCAAAATCAAAGACAGACAAAATTCCCTGCCATCTAGCAAAAATTTGTTTAGATGCTATATTTTTAACATCCTTTTCTAGAATATCTTTAGCAGATTTGCGATCAACCCTAATTAGGAATTTTTTATTCAACAAATCACTTTCAAATTTTTGAACACATAACACAATTGATAAAATTTCTTTTTTAACTGTGGAATAGTTTTTCCTTGGTCCTTGCCAGATTCCTGAGGTGAATCTAACAAGAGTAGTTTTATTATCTATCCTTTGTTTAAGGATTCCTCCATAACCTAATTCAGATGCGTCTGTTTCAACAATTTTAAAAGCATCTGGATTTGCAATTGCAAGACAAGGAATTTCCTTTATTTTATTTTTTATTTTGATAACGGCCTCTGTATGGATATTTGTCCATTCAGGGGGATTTTTTCTTAACCTTTCAAATAAAGGTTTTGCATCTATTGCCAAATTTTTATAGAAGTCTGCTATGTAATTTAGACTTCCAAGAAATATTTGTAGTTGAGTTTTTACTTTAATTTCATTTGGAAATTTTTCCGCAAAGACTATGGATCTATCTATTGGAAAGATAGTTCCTTCTTTAATAGTATGTCCAAGAAACCGAATTTCAGTTTGAAATAATTTTATTTTCTTTGCAGATACAACTAAACCTGCTCTTTTAACGGCATTAATAAATGCATGTAAATGTTTAAAATGTTGATTTTGATTTTCCTTAAAATCTGGTTCATATGGAAGATTTACTATATGTTTCTTCCTTTCCCAGAAGGCATTAGGAATTTCTGCACATATTGTTTTAGTTATGAATTCTTGTAATTCATTTATTTTCTTTTGGATATGAGGCTGCTGTATCTTTTCAGCTATTTTTTTGTAATTAATTTCCTGAGATAAGGAATTAAGAAACTTTTCTTTTCTTTCTATTTTCTTTTGAATTAGACCAATCTCGTGATAACGAGGTTGTGTAATAAAATTAAATGTTATTTCCTGTGAATCAACAGTGCTAGTAAGTCCTCTTTCATCAATGCTTTTTATAGGATAAAGCATGTGTAGAAAGGGATTTCCTAGAATTACATCGTGAGATAAATCTTTAACCATTATAAATGGCATTTCAAGGCAAATTCCATTGTTACAGACAACAGTATTTTGTAACTTATATTTTACTATAAGCTTTCGGCCATCTGCAGCATTAAGAATTTCAGTAGTTTTGGAAAAATATCTAGAAGGAATTAACCCTTCATTGATACAATTTAAATCAGCTCCAGAATCTACCATAGCAATTGCAGAGAGAGTATATTCTCTATGAACAATGATTTTTATTTTAATATGCCACTTATGAGTAATAACCCTATCAATCATATTCACAAATGTTAATGATGCATTTACATTTTCTTCTTTTAAAGAATCTTTTTCATCATCGTCATTGTCCTGATTAGGACCAAGATCTGTTTCAAGATTTCTTAATTCAATTAAAGAAACTCTAGACTTTAAGTCGCTTAATTCTTTTTTAAGAATTTTTACTTCGTGAATTAATTCACTAGTACATGAATCCTCTGAATCCTTTTCTTTAGAGGCCTTAGTCCTATTTAAAATTTCTTTTAGACTATAAGTCTCTGGTTCTTTGAATTTTATTCCTTTTTCAGATTTTTTCTGACTGTATTGTTCCAAATATTTTTTGAGCATTTCTCTTTTAGCAACTGGATCAGTAATTTGATCAATTATATCGAGAATAAAATTATCCTCTTTAGTTAAAGTGCATAATCCATTTGCCTGACATAAGGCTTTATAATAGTCACAGTTTCCTTCGCAACCAGAATTATTTGATTCTTCGGATTCTGTTTCGGATCCTTCAGAATTCTCAGATTCTTCAGTTTCTTCATTGTCAATTATAGCAGTAATTTTAAAATCTCCTTTTTCTCCTTCTTCATTAAGAAAGAGTTTTTCTAAAGTTCTTTTAAGACCTTCGTCAATATCTAAACTATTGATTTTCTTTTTCATTTTACACTTATTAGCGTAATGACCAGGTTTTTGACATTTCCAACATAATGGAATGGGTTTCTGCCTAGGGGTCGAAGAACTTTCTCCTTTATTCTTCTTTCCTCTATGAAAACCTTTCTTTCCTTTTTTAGGAAAATAATTTAAATTCTTAGAATTTTTTGAGACTTTATTAGTCTTATGTTTCCTTTTATCACTAGAAGGTCCTATAGGAGGTAAACCAATTTGTTCACGAAAGTCTCCTATAATTCTTTTTCCTAAAACCTTTTCTTTTCGAATTTGTCTATGCAATTTAATTTCATTGCATAAATTTATGCCTTCAGAGATAATCTCAGAAGATAGATCTCCATAAGTATATTGGGCATACGGAATAATGCCATTATGTTTCTGTTTTATTCTATTCCTTATTTTTTCTGAGAAAAAATGAGGGAGTCCTGATAAGAACTTTTGTTTCCAAAAATCATGTTGACTATCTTCTCTAGTAAAAACTTTAGAGAAGAACACATCTTTATACCATTTAAACTGAGATAAGTTTTGACATCTTAAATTCATTAATTGTTCTTGTGTTTTATCCAACTGTAATGAAGTTGTTCCAATAAAATGTTTTGCTATAGTATATAATAGCGTATTAACACAATCTGTAACTTGCACAGGTTGGTTATCAACAACTTCAACTTTAACAGCTCTTAAAATATGCAATTTTGCCTCTTCTGGTAGGTAGAAATCCCACCAACCTTTTAATTGTCCAGTAAAGCCTTGAGTTATGGCTTTAACAATATTTTGATCAGAATTTCCATTTGCTTTGCAGGCAGTTGCATACATAGTCATGTAATGCAATACTGTTTGCATCTGGTATTCTGACATTCCATCTATATTCCATTCATTAATGGATCTGCCATCAAATTGAACAGTCATGTATTCATCATGCTGCTCAAGTTGTAAATCAACTGGTGTTGGCTTATGATAATAAGGCTTTGCTGGTACATTGTATACCATTTTCTTCTTATAAGAAGATGATAATTTATTAACTTGAAAATGTTGTTGTTGGTTTTGTTCTGTTAAGAACATAACTTCAAGTTGATCAATTTTCTCTTCCATTTCGGAAGTTTGATCTTGACTTTCAATATTGGATTCACTATCTGAATTTTGTTCCAAAGGTGACAATTCTTTTTCTTTAAGCCCAAGATTTTTTAATCTCTTTACTATTTCGTCAACCATCTCAGAGGAAGAATCTTGTGGTTTTATTTTAAAATCAATATTTTCAGAAGACATTGGTTTAAATAAAACTCTTTTATCCATTACCGAAGTTTCTTCTTTAGAAACCTTTTGTTGATCTGATTTTAGATCAATGTTTTTCTCAATTCTGTTTAATTGATCTCCAATAGTTTTGAGGGTTAAATTTGTAAAATTATTTTGTTGTACAACAGAATCAATATTATCACCCTTTTTTCTATAGGGTGTGGCTAGAATTTCTTCTCCATCGATTTTAACGGTTAAATTAACTTCTGGAGGGTGGATGCTTTTGAAAAATTTTCCATTTTTAGTGACAAAATCCCTTTTATAGGAAGATTCAATTGTTGACACAAAATTTTTGTTCTCAAAATCAGGAAATTGTTTTTTTATTTAAATAAAAGTATTTTTTCAAGAAATCAAAGAAATCAATGACATCTTTATTTATCTGTAAAAATCTCTTATAAGATGTAAATAATTTCTTTTGACTTTTAATATCTTCTTGGAAAAACCACTTTCTTCGAATTTCATTTTCAGGAGAATAAAATAATTCTTTAGCAATTCCGTCAAAAGGAAAACAAACTTCTTCAGGAATTGTAATAGTTAAAACACTTGTGTCACTATTATAACCCATGTCAGAAGCGGTCGGAGATTTTCTGTCTGTGTTAGTATCAACTCCAATTTCTGTTGGGGTAACAGTTGATGGTATGCTAACATTATATTGAGGTTGATTAACCCCATCAGGAGTAAACTTTGTTCCTAATATGGTTTCTTTTTCAAATTTAGATAGAGGGGCGGAAGAAGTAGATCTTCTTCCCAAATTAAGTCTACTTGGACCTGCTGAATTAGGTCTAGTAAATCGACTACTTTGCCCTAAATTAAGTCTAGCAATTCTTTGATTAGAGAATTTAATTTCAACATCTCCATCAGGATATTCAACTATTTCTTCTAATTCTCTATTTTCCTGTTTAACAGGTTCACTTGCCTTTTCTAAAATCCATTGTTCAGGTAAATTAACCTGATCCCAAGTAATTGTTTTGGGTACTTTTAAATTGCTTTTAGATAAATTTGTAATAAACAAAGTAGTAGATCCCTTCTGCTCGAAAGCAAAATCTCTGATTCTTGGCACTACTGTGTTCATAACTTTATATTGAATCCTGTAAATAAGGATTATATTTTCTGATCCTTGCATCATATTAAACCCATCAGATTTAATATCAAGACACAAGGCGTGCAACAGAGTTGGATCTGTAAGAGATAAAGTAAAATTTGGAAAGCAAGAAAAGTAGATGGGTCCATCACAAAGACTGGACTCAATTATTCCTAATAAGGAGTCATGAAATTTATCATGTCTTTTATCTCGAACACAAATTATTGCGGATGTATTTAATCCTAGTCTTGTAGCAGGCTTTAGACCTACTTGGACTAGGCCAACATGAAGAAATTTATATTGTTGTCTATGTTTTTCAATTAAATTTCTTCATAATAATTGAAAAGAATTATATCCTTCAGTTAAAGGAATAGCTTCTTCTACAGTTTTAACAACATAATCAGAAGAAAATTCGAAAGTTCCTTTCTGTTTATAAACAGAAGATTGTACTGGTAATTTCCAGTTTTGCAAAGATTTTTCGAAATTTTCATTTAAAATAATTTCTTTGTTACTACCGCTTGTCTCACCTTGTCTTTTAGACAAAGATCTAGCCAACCTCTGCATAATTCTACAGATCACTGTCAACGATTTATGCCAATCCCAAACAGCCTATACACCGGCCAAAAACAGGGACTTAACAGGCTACGCGACTTAAGGGAAAATCCCCGGGTTTCACTGTAAAACTCTACTTTGGACAAATAAAGCTTCAATCTAAAACACTAAATAAAACAAAAGGTAGAGCACAAGGAAATTAAGCTGCTAATAGAATACTATAGCGAATAAGCAACTGATGATAATAATCTCTTTGGGTAATAAACCTAATATCGTCTGGAAACCTTTCACAATTTTTCTTATATCTTATATATTCTTCTTTAATATGTTGATATAGATCAGGAAACGAAACGTAACGAGAAGATAATTTTAAAGGAGGCATAACATAATTAGGCAGCAAGTAATATACTAATACGTCTAATTATACTATGATAATGGTCACGGAGACTAACAAAGTGATTATACTCAGGATGATCAGGGAGCTCTTCACAAAGATATTTATAAAATTTATAATCAATTAAGCATCCATTATAATACTCAGAATAAGCTAAGACAAACTTATAATTAATCATTCAAATAAACAATAACAACTATAATACAAAATACAATACACAAACCTACTCCAACGTGGCTCTGATACCACTCGGGTACCAGGTCATATACATGAAAAGGGGAAAGAGCAGCAGCAGCAAAATATACAGAATAAACATTCCATATAACGTGATTAAAGCACAACATAAATTTGAAAGGCAAAAGATTATCTGAAAAAAAACAGGACCAAAAATATTATTATATTCTTATTTCACATATACTCGCGTTTTAATAATAAAATAACAAAATCGACCATTTCTTCATGGATCGGGAACAAAAAACACTCAACCACAACATTATATATATCGAGCGATAACTCACATTCAAGTTGGGATCAATGGATTGCCTGTAAAGAATGAAGACAATAATTCTTAAAATTCCCTTGTTTCATCAAGAACAACGTCAAATAGAAAATTCTATCAAGTAGAGAAAGGAACATGAAACTCAACCCAAATATCAACTAACTTTCAAAATTTGGTGTGAAAGAAATTGGCACTTGATTAGACTAGTTTGACAATGAGAAGACCGTACTAGAAAGTTTCAGCAATGCAAATATCCAATTCCAGAGATCCGACCTATGGGTACCAAAAATGGACCATTTTACCTCCAAATTATTTTAATTTTAAACTAGAATCATGCAATTTATTATATCTCCAAGGACATGGCACCCAAAAAATGAAATCTTCAATATGGACACGGAACAAAATGAATCTCAACCATAAGATATTCCATTGTGTTTATGGCACACTTTATGAGATTTGGATCAATTTAATAGGTATAAATGAGGAAGACAAGTTCTTTAAATTCCCTTTTTCTATCAAGCGAACCATCGAGTAACAAATTTTATCGAGATGAGAATAGGACATGAAACTCGGCCCAAATACACTATCCCGTGGAGAATAACAATTAAAAAAAATTGGTCATGAAAACACATCCTTTAAGAAAAACTAAATTGGCACATAAAGAACAAAATGTTATTTCCCTACACATTACACTACAAAGTTGATCAATTTTAATTAAATTCAGATGAACGTAAAACTCGGTATACGAATTCTCGATTACATGAACTTTGAATTGTTTTATAATCGAATTTGACAATCACTATCCATCAAGAGAAAACATCAAAACAGAAATCCATAATGGTCGTGTCCATCCCATGGCCCCGAAATGTACCATGTTAACTCTGAATCAGAAGAATCTGAAACTCGGATCATGCAATCTATATGTTGGGACAAGATAGTTTTAGATATGGTAGGCGAAAGAGCAGCGTAACATACCAAACAAACATTCCATATAACGTGATTAAAGCACAACATAAATTTGAAAGGCAAAAGATTATCTGAAAAAACACAGGACCAAGAATATTATTATATTCTTATTTCACAGAGGGCACCCTAATATTATTCAATTTTAGCAAATTGTGTGAAGAACATTATAGGTCACCTAAAAGGTCACTAAAAATGAAATTAAGTCCAATCTATCGCACCCTAGTTTCACAAAGGCACCCTAAAAAGTATCCCCGTTTAGCACAAGGTTTCAACGACATTTATTCCACGTAAATAAAACACTTTCCAAAGAAGAGTGCGATTATATCCTTTGCCAAACATATACTCGCATTTTAATAATAAAATAACAAAATCGACCATTTCTTCATGGATCGGGAACAAAAAACACTCAACCACAACATTATATATATCGAGCGATAACTCACATTCAAGTTGGGATCAATGGATTGCCTGTAAAGAATGAAGACAATAATTCTTAAAATTCCCTTGTTTCATCAAGAACAACGTCAAATAGAAAATTCTATCAAGTAGAGGAAGGAACATGAAACTCAACCCAAATATCAACTAACTTTCAAAATTTGGTGTGAAAGAAATTGGCACTTGACTAGACTAGTTTGACAATGAGAAGACCGTACAAGAAAGTTTAAGCATTGCAGATATCCAATTCCAGAGTTCCGACCTATGGGTACCAAAAATGGACCATTTTACCTCCAAATTATTTTAATTTTAAACTAGAATCATGCAATTTATTATATCTCCAAGGACATGGCACCCCAAAAATGAAATCTTCAATATGGATACGGAACAAAATGAATCTCAACCATAAGATATTCCATTGTGTTTATGGCACACTTTATGAGATTTGGATCAATTTAATAGGTATAAACGAGGAAGACAAGTTCTTTAAATTCCCTTTTTCTATCAAGAGAGCCATCGAGTAACAAATTTTATCGAGATGAGAAAAGAACATGAAACTCGTCCCAAATACACTATCCCGTGGAGAATAACAATTAAAAAAAATTGGTCATGAAAATACATCCTTTAAGAAAAACTAAATTGGCACATAAAGAACAAAATGTTATTTCCCTACACATTACACTACAAAGTTGATCAATTTTAATTAAATTCAGATGAACGTAAAACTCGGTATACGAATTCTAGATTACATGAAATTTGAATTGTTTTATAATCGAATTTGACAATCAACTATCCATCAAGAGAAAACATCAAAAGAGAAATCATAATGCTCGTGTCCATCCCATGGCCCCGAAATGTACCATGTTAACTCTGAATCAGAAGAATTTGAAACTCGGATCATGCAATCTATATGTTGTGACAAGATAGTTTTAAATATGGTAGGCGAAAGAGCAGTGTAACTTACAAAACAAACATTCCATATAACGTGATTAAAGCACAACATAAATTTGAAAGGCAAAAGATTATCTGAAAAAACACAGGACCAAGAATATTATTATATTCTTATTTCACATAGGGCACCCTAATATTATTCAATTTTAGCAAATTGTGTGAAGAACATTATAGGTCACCTAAAAGGTCACTAAAAATGAAATTAAGTCCAATCTATCGCACCCTAGTTTCACAAAGGCACCCTAAAAAGTATCCCCGTTTAGCACAAGGTTTCAACGACATTTATTCCACGTAAATGAAACACTTTCCAAAGAAGAGTGCGATTATATCCTTTGACAAACATATACTCGCGTTTTAATAATAAAATAACAAAATCGACCATTTCTTCATGCATCGGGAACAAAAAACACTCAACCACAACATTATATATATCGAGCGATAACTCACATTCAAGTTGGGATCAATGGATTGCCTGTAAAGAATGAAGACAATAATTCTTAAAATTCCCTTGTTTCATCAAGAACAACGTCAAATAGAAAATTCTATCAAGTAGAGAAAGGAACATTAAACTCAACCCAAATATCAACTAACTTTCAAAATTTGGTGTGAAAGAAATTGGCACTTGATTAGACTAGTTTGACAATGAGAAGACCGTACTAGAAAGTTTCAGCAATGCAAATATCCAATTCCAGAGATCCGACCTATGGGTACCAAAAATGGACCATTTTACCTCCAAATTATTTTAATTTTAAACTAGAATCATGCAATTTATTATATCTCCAAGGACGCACCCAAAAAATGAAATCTTCAATATGGACACGGAACAAAATGAATCTAAACCATAAGATATTCCATTGTGTTTATGGCACACTTTATGAGATTTGGATCAATTTAATAGGTATAAACGAGGAAGACAAGTTCTTTAAATTCCCTTTTTCTATGAAGAGAACCATCGAGTAACAAATTTTATCGAGATGAGAAAAGAACATGAAACTCGGCCCAAATACACTATCCCGTGGAGAATAACAATTAAAAAAAATTGGTCATGAAAACACATCCTTCAAGAAAAACTAAATTGGCACATAAAGAACAAAATGTTATTTCCCTGCACATTACACTACAAAGTTGATCAATTTTAATTAAATTCAGATGAACGTAAAACTCGGTATACGAATTCTCGATTACATGAACTTTGAATTGTTTTATAATCGAATTTGACAATCAACTATCCATCAAGAGAAAACATCAAAAGAGAAATCCATAATGCTCGTGTCCATCCCATGGCCCCGAAATGTACCATGTTAACTCTGAATCAGAAGAATCTGAAACTCGGATCATGCAATCTATATGTTGTGACAAGATAGTTTTAGATATGGTAGGCGAAAGAGCAGCGTAACATACATAACAAACATTCCATATAACGTGATTAAAGCACAACATAAATTTGAAAGGCAAAAGATTATCTGAAAAAACACAGGACCAAGAATATTATTATATTCTTATTTCACATAGGGCACCCTAATATTATTCAATTTTAGCAAATTGTGTGAAGAACATTATAGGTCACCTAAAAGGTCACAAAAAATGAAATTAAGTCCAATCTATCGCACCCTAGTTTCACAAAGGCACCCTAAAAAGTATCCCCGTTTAGCACAAGGTTTCAACGACATTTATTCCACGTAAATAAAACACTTTCCAAAGAAGAGTGTGATTATATCCTTTGCCAAACATATACTCGCGTTTTAATAATAAAATAACAAAATCGACCATTTCTTCATGGATCGGGAACAAAAAACACTCAACCACAACATTATATATATCGAGCGATAACTCACATTCAAGTTGGGATCAATGGATTGCCTGTAAAGAATGAAGACAATAATTCTTAAAATTCCCTTGTTTCATCAAGAACAACGTCAAATAGAAAATTCTATCAAGTAGAGGAAGGAACATGAAACTCAACCCAAATATCAACTAACTTTCAAAATTTGGTGTGAAAGAAATTGGCACTTGACTAGACTAGTTCTACAATGAGAATTCCGTACAAGAAAGTTTCAGCAATGCAAATATCCAATTCCAGAGTTCCGACCTATGGGTACCAAAAATGGACCATTTTACCTCCAAATTATTTTAATTTTAAACTAGAATCATGCAATTTATTATATCTCCAAGGACATGGCACCCCAAAAATGAAATCTTCAATATGGACACGGAACAAAATGAATCTCAACCATAAGATATTCCATTGTGTTTATGGCACACTTTATGAGATTTGGATCAATTTAATTGGTATAAACGAGGAAGACAAGTTCTTTAAATTCCCTTTTTCTATCAAGAGAACCATCGAGTAACCAATTTTATCGAGATGAGAAAAGAACATGAAACTCGACCCAAATACACTATCCCGTGGAGAATAACAATTAAAAAAAATTGGTCATGAAAACACATCCTTTAAGAAAAACTAAATTGGCACATAAAGAACAAAATGTTATTTCCCTACACATTACACTACAAAGTTGATCAATTTTAATTAAATTCAGATGAACGTAAAACTCGGTATACGAATTCTCGATTACATGAACTTTGAATTGTTTTATAATCGAATTTGAGAACAACTATCCATCAAGAGAAAACATCAAAAGAGAAATCCATAATGCTCGTGTCCATCCCATGGCCCCGAAATGTACCATGTTAACTCTGAATCAGAAGAATTTTAAACTCGTATCATGCAATCTATATGTTGTGACAAGATAGTTTTAGATATGGTAGGCGAAAGAGCAGTGTAACATACCAAACCAACATTCCATATAACGTGATTAAAGCACAACATAAATTTGAAAGGCAAAAGATTATCTGAAAAAATACAGGACCAAGAATATTATTATATTCTTATTTCACATAGGTCACCCTAATATTATTCAATTTTAGCAAATTGTGTGAAGAACATTATAGGTCACCTAAAAGGTCACTAAAAATGAAATTAAGTCCAATCTATCGCACCCTAGTTTCACAAAGGCACCCTAAAAAGTATCCATGTTTAGCACAAGGTTTCAACGACATTTATTCCACGTAAATAAAACACTTTCCAAAGAAGAGTGCGATTATATCCTTTGCCAAACATATACTCGCGTTTTAATAATAAAATAACAAAATCGACCATTTCTTCATGGATCGGGAACAAAAAACACTCAACCACAACATTATATATATCGAGCGATAACTCACATTCAAGTTGGGATCAATGGATTGCCTGTAAAGAATGAAGACAATAATTCTTAAAATTCCCTTGTTTCATCAAGAACAACGTCAAATAGAAAATTCTATCAAGTAGAGGAAGGAACATGAAACTCAACCCAAATATCAACTAACTTTCAAAATTTGGTGTGAAAGAAATTGGCACTTGACTAGACTAGTTCTACAATGAGAAGACCGTACAAGAAAGTTTCAGCAATGCAAATATCCAATTCCAGAGTTCCGACCTATGGGTACCAAAAATGGACAATTTTACCTCCAAATTATTTTAATTTTAAACTAGAATCATGCAATTTATTATATCTCCAAGGACATGGCACCCCAAAAATGAAATCTTCAATATGGACACGGAACAAAATGAATCTCAACCATAAGATATTCCATTGTGTTTATGGCACACTTTATGAGATTTGGATCAATTTAATTGGTATAAACGAGGAAGACAAGTTTTTTAAATTCCCTTTTTCTATCAAGAGAACCATCGAGTAACCAATTTTATCGAGATGAGAAAAGAACATGAAACTCGACCCAAATACACTATCCCGTGGAGAATAACAATTAAAAAAAATTGGTCATGAAAACACATCCTTTAAGAAAAACTAAATTGGCACATAAAGAACAAAATGTTATTTGACTACACATTACACTACAAAGTTGATCAATTTTAATTAAATTCAGATGAACGTAAAACTCGGTATACGAATTCTCGATTACATGAACTTTGAATTGTTTTATAATCGAATTTGAGAACAACTATCCATCAAGAGAAAACATCAAAAGAGAAATCCATAATGCTCGTGTCCATCCCATGGCCCCGAAATGTACCATGTTAACTCTGAATCAGAAGAATTTGAAACTCGTATCATGCAATCTATATGTTGTGACAAGATAGTTTTAGATATGGTAGGCGAAAGAGCAGTGTAACATACCAAACAAACATTCCATATAACGTGATTAAAGCACAACATAAATTTGAAAGGCAAAAGATTATCTGAAAAAACACAGGACCAAGAATATTATTATATTCTTATTTCACATAGGTCACCATAATATTATTCAATTTTAGCAAATTGTGTGAAGAACATTATAGGTCACCTAAAAGGTCACTAAAAATGAAATTAAGTCCAATCTATCGCACCCTAGTTTCACAAAGGCACCCTAAAAAGTATCCCCGTTTAGCACAAGGTTTCAACGACATTTATTCCACGTAAATAAAACACTTTCCAAAGAAGAGTGCGATTATATCCTTTGCCAAACATATACTCGCGTTTTAATAATAAAATAACAAAATCGACCATTTCTTCATGGATCGGGAACAAAAAACACTCAACCACAACATTATATATATCGAGCGATAACTCACATTCAAGTTGGGATCAATGGATTGCCTATAAAGAATGAAGACAATAATTCTTAAAATTCCCTTGTTTCATCAAGAACAACGTCAAATAGAAAAATTCTATCAAGTAGGGGAAGGAACATGAAACTCAACCCAAATATCAACTAACTTTCAAAATTTGGTGTGAAAGAAATTGGCACTTGACTAGACTAGTTTGACAATGAGAAGACCGTACAAGAAAGTTTCAGCAATGCAAATATCCAATTCCAGAGATCCGACCTATGGGTACCAAAAATGGACCATTTTACCTCCAAATTATTTTAATTTTAAACTAGAATCATGCAATTTATTAT
The DNA here is from genome assembly GCA_030819805.1 of Penstemon newberryi var. newberryi. Classification (NCBI taxonomy): domain Eukaryota; kingdom Viridiplantae; phylum Streptophyta; class Magnoliopsida; order Lamiales; family Plantaginaceae; genus Penstemon; species Penstemon newberryi. The sequence continues at coordinate 19,291,126 of JAUALY010000005.1, read as the reverse complement.
ATCTCCAAGGACATGGCACCCAAAAAATGAAAAATGAAATTAAGTCCAATCTATCACACCCTAGTTTCACAAAGGCACCCTAAAAAGTATCCCCATTTAGCACAAGGTTTCAACGACATTTATTCCACGTAAATAAAACACTTTCCAAAGAAAAGTGCGATTATATCCTTTAGCAAACATATACTCGCGTTTTAATAATAAAATAACAAAATTGACCATTTCTTCATGTATCGGGAACAAAAAACACTCAACCACAACATCATATATATCGAGCGATAACTCACATTCAAGTTGGGATCAATGGATTGCCTGTAAAGAATGAAGACAATAATTCTTAAAATTCCCTTGCTTCATCAAGAACAACCTCAAATAGAAAATTCTATCAAGTAGAGGAAGGAACATGAAACTCAACCCAAATATCAACTAACTTTCAAAATTTGGTGTGAAAGAAATTGGCACTTGACTAGACTAGTTTGACAATGAGAAGACCATACAAGAAAGTTTCAGCAATGTAAATATCCAATTCCAGAGTTCCGACCTATGGGTACCAAAAATGGACCATTTTACCTCCAAATTATTTTAATTTTAAACTAGAATCATGCAATTTATTATATATCCAAGGACATGGCACCCCAAAAATGAAATCTTCAATATGGACACGGAACAAAATGAATCTCAACCATAAGATATTCCATTGTGTTTATGGCACACTTTATGAGATTTGGATCAATTTAATAGGTATAAACGAGGAAGACAAGTTCTTTAAATTCCCTTTTTCTATCAAGAGAGCCATCGAGTAACAAATTTTATCGAGATGAGAAAAGAACATGAAACTCGTCCCAAATACACTATCCCGTGGAGAATAACAATTAAAAAAAATTGGTCATGAAAATACATCCTTTAAGAAAAACTAAATTGGCACATAAAGAACAAAATGTTATTTCCCTACACATTACACTACAAAGTTGATCAATTTTAATTAAATTCAGATGAACGTAAAACTCGGTATACGAATTCTAGATTACATGAAATTTGAATTGTTTTATAATCGAATTTGACAATCAACTATCCATCAAGAGAAAACATCAAAAGAGAAATCATAATGCTCGTGTCCATCCCATGGCCCCGAAATGTACCATGTTAACTCTGAATCAGAAGAATTTGAAACTCGGATCATGCAATCTATATGTTGTGACAAGATAGTTTTAAATATGGTAGGCGAAAGAGCAGTGTAACTTACAAAACAAACATTCCATATAACGTGATTAAAGCACAACATAAATTTGAAAGGCAAAAGATTATCTGAAAAAACACAGGACCAAGAATATTATTATATTCTTATTTCACATAGGGCACCCTAATATTATTCAATTTTAGCAAATTGTGTGAAGAACATTATAGGTCACCTAAAAGGTCACTAAAAATGAAATTAAGTCCAATCTATCGCACCCTAGTTTCACAAAGGCACCCTAAAAAGTATCCCCGTTTAGCACAAGGTTTCAACGACATTTATTCCACGTAAATGAAACACTTTCCAAAGAAGAGTGCGATTATATCCTTTGCCAAACATATACTCGCGTTTTAATAATAAAATAACAAAATCGACCATTTCTTCATGCATCGGGAACAAAAAACACTCAACCACAACATTATATATATCGAGCGATAACTCACATTCAAGTTGGGATCAATGGATTGCCTGTAAAGAATGAAGACAATAATTCTTAAAATTCCCTTGTTTCATCAAGAACAACGTCAAATAGAAAATTCTATCAAGTAGAGAAAGGAACATTAAACTCAACCCAAATATCAACTAACTTTCAAAATTTGGTGTGAAAGAAATTGGCACTTGATTAGACTAGTTTGACAATGAGAAGACCGTACTAGAAAGTTTCAGCAATGCAAATATCCAATTCCAGAGATCCGACCTATGGGTACCAAAAATGGACCATTTTACCTCCAAATTATTTTAATTTTAAACTAGAATCATGCAATTTATTATATCTCCAAGGACGCACCCAAAAAATGAAATCTTCAATATGGACACGGAACAAAATGAATCTAAACCATAAGATATTCCATTGTGTTTATGGCACACTTTATGAGATTTGGATCAATTTAATAGGTATAAACGAGGAAGACAAGTTCTTTAAATTCCCTTTTTCTATGAAGAGAACCATCGAGTAACAAATTTTATCGAGATGAGAAAAGAACATGAAACTCGGCCCAAATACACTATCCCGTGGAGAATAACAATTAAAAAAAATTGGTCATGAAAACACATCCTTCAAGAAAAACTAAATTGGCACATAAAGAACAAAATGTTATTTCCCTGCACATTACACTACAAAGTTGATCAATTTTAATTAAATTCAGATGAACGTAAAACTCGGTATACGAATTCTCGATTACATGAACTTTGAATTGTTTTATAATCGAATTTGACAATCAATTATCCATCAAGAGAAAACATCAAAAGAGAAATCCATAATGCTCGTGTCCATCCCATGGCCCCGAAATGTACCATGTTAACTCTGAATCAGAAGAATCTGAAACTCGGATCATGCAATCTATATGTTGTGACAAGATAGTTTTAGATATGGTAGGCGAAAGAGCAGCGTAACATACATAACAAACATTCCATATAACGTGATTAAAGCACAACATAAATTTGAAAGGCAAAAGATTATCTGAAAAAACACAGGACCAAGAATATTATTATATTCTTATTTCACATAGGGCACCCTAATATTATTCAATTTTAGCAAATTGTGTGAAGAACATTATAGGTCACCTAAAAGGTCACAAAAAATGAAATTAAGTCCAATCTATCGCACCCTAGTTTCACAAAGGCACCCTAAAAAGTATCCCCGTTTAGCACAAGGTTTCAACGACATTTATTCCACGTAAATAAAACACTTTCCAAAGAAGAGTGTGATTATATCCTTTGCCAAACATATACTCGCGTTTTAATAATAAAATAACAAAATCGACCATTTCTTCATGGATCGGGAACAAAAAACACTCAACCACAACATTATATATATCGAGCGATAACTCACATTCAAGTTGGGATCAATGGATTGCCTGTAAAGAATGAAGACAATAATTCTTAAAATTCCCTTGTTTCATCAAGAACAACGTCAAATAGAAAATTCTATCAAGTAGAGAAAGGAACATTAAACTCAACCCAAATATCAACTAACTTTCAAAATTTGGTGTGAAAGAAATTGGCACTTGATTAGACTAGTTTGACAATGAGAAGACCGTACTAGAAAGTTTCAGCAATGCAAATATCCAATTCCAGAGATCCGACCTATGGGTACCAAAAATGGACCATTTTACCTCCAAATTATTTTAATTTTAAACTAGAATCATGCAATTTATTATATCTCCAAGGACGCACCCAAAAAATGAAATCTTCAATATGGACACGGAACAAAATGAATCTAAACCATAAGATATTCCATTGTGTTTATGGCACACTTTATGAGATTTGGATCAATTTAATAGGTATAAACGAGGAAGACAAGTTCTTTAAATTCCCTTTTTCTATGAAGAGAACCATCGAGTAACAAATTTTATCGAGATGAGAAAAGAACATGAAACTCGGCCCAAATACACTATCCCGTGGAGAATAACAATTAAAAAAAATTGGTCATGAAAACACATCCTTCAAGAAAAACTAAATTGGCACATAAAGAACAAAATGTTATTTCCCTGCACATTACACTACAAAGTTGATCAATTTTAATTAAATTCAGATGAACGTAAAACTCGGTATACGAATTCTCGATTACATGAACTTTGAATTGTTTTATAATCGAATTTGACAATCAATTATCCATCAAGAGAAAACATCAAAAGAGAAATCCATAATGCTCGTGTCCATCCCATGGCCCCGAAATGTACCATGTTAACTCTGAATCAGAAGAATCTGAAACTCGGATCATGCAATCTATATGTTGTGACAAGATAGTTTTAGATATGGTAGGCGAAAGAGCAGCGTAACATACATAACAAACATTCCATATAACGTGATTAAAGCACAACATAAATTTGAAAGGCAAAAGATTATCTGAAAAAACACAGGACCAAGAATATTATTATATTCTTATTTCACATAGGGCACCCTAATATTATTCAATTTTAGCAAATTGTGTGAAGAACATTATAGGTCACCTAAAAGGTCACAAAAAATGAAATTAAGTCCAATCTATCGCACCCTAGTTTCACAAAGGCACCCTAAAAAGTATCCCCGTTTAGCACAAGGTTTCAACGACATTTATTCCACGTAAATAAAACACTTTCCAAAGAAGAGTGTGATTATATCCTTTGCCAAACATATACTCGCGTTTTAATAATAAAATAACAAAATCGACCATTTCTTCATGGATCGGGAACAAAAAACACTCAACCACAACATTATATATATCGAGCGATAACTCACATTCAAGTTGGGATCAATGGATTGCCTGTAAAGAATGAAGACAATAATTCTTAAAATTCCCTTGTTTCATCAAGAACAACGTCAAATAGAAAATTCTATCAAGTAGAGGAAGGAACATGAAACTCAACCCAAATATCAACTAACTTTCAAAATTTGGTGTGAAAGAAATTGGCACTTGACTAGACTAGTTCTACAATGAGAATTCCGTACAAGAAAGTTTCAGCAATGCAAATATCCAATTCCAGAGTTCCGACCTATGGGTACCAAAAATGGACCATTTTACCTCCAAATTATTTTAATTTTAAACTAGAATCATGCAATTTATTATATCTCCAAGGACATGGCACCCCAAAAATGAAATCTTCAATATGGACACGGAACAAAATGAATCTCAACCATAAGATATTCCATTGTGTTTATGGCACACTTTATGAGATTTGGATCAATTTAATTGGTATAAACGAGGAAGACAAGTTCTTTAAATTCCCTTTTTCTATCAAGAGAACCATCGAGTAACCAATTTTATCGAGATGAGAAAAGAACATGAAACTCGACCCAAATACACTATCCCGTGGAGAATAACAATTAAAAAAAATTGGTCATGAAAACACATCCTTTAAGAAAAACTAAATTGGCACATAAAGAACAAAATGTTATTTCCCTACACATTACACTACAAAGTTGATCAATTTTAATTAAATTCAGATGAACGTAAAACTCGGTATACGAATTCTCGATTACATGAACTTTGAATTGTTTTATAATCGAATTTGAGAACAACTATCCATCAAGAGAAAACATCAAAAGAGAAATCCATAATGCTCGTGTCCATCCCATGGCCCCGAAATGTACCATGTTAACTCTGAATCAGAAGAATTTTAAACTCGTATCATGCAATCTATATGTTGTGACAAGATAGTTTTAGATATGGTAGGCGAAAGAGCAGTGTAACATACCAAACCAACATTCCATATAACGTGATTAAAGCACAACATAAATTTGAAAGGCAAAAGATTATCTGAAAAAATACAGGACCAAGAATAGGTATGATATTGTATTAATATTAATATTGTATTAATGTTTTATTAATGTTTGCAATTTTGTTATCGTGTCTTATTATTGTTATGTTATTAATGTATGTTTGTATTATTGTTACTTTGTGTTATTGTTGTTATGTTATTAATGCTTATTTGAATGATTAATTTTAAGTTTGTCTTAGTTAGTTCTGAGTTTTATAATTTGTGCTTAAGTGATTATAAATTTTATAAAAGTTTATGTGAACAGTTCCCAGATCATCCTGGTTACAATCATTTCGTGTGTATGCGTAACCATAATCAAAGTTTAATTAAACGTATTAGTGTTTTACTTGCAGCTTAGTCTTTTTATGCCTCCATTAAAATTAAATTCTAAATACGTCAACTTTTCCGTGTTATATGCTTATATTAAAAAAGAATATATAAGATATAAGAAAAATTGTGAAAGGTTTCCAGACGATATTTGGTATATTAACCAAAGAGATTATTATCATCAACTGCTTATTCGCTTTAGTATTTTATTAGCAGCTTAATTTCTTGGGTGCTACTTTTGTCTTATTTAGTGTTTTAGATTGAAGCTTTAGTTTTCCAAAGTATAGTTTTACAGTGAAACCCGGGGATTTTCCCTTAAGTCGCGTAGCCTGAATAGTCCCTGTCTTTGGCCGGTGTATAGGCTGTTTTGGGATTGGCATAAATCGTTGACAGTGATCTGTAGAATTATGCAGAGGTTGGCTAGATCTTTGTCTAAAAGACAAGGTGAGACAAGTGGTAGTAACAAAGAAATTATTTTAAATGAAAATTTTGAAAAATCTTTGCAAAACTGGAAATTACCAGTACAATCTTCTGTTTATAAACAGAAAGGAACTTTTGAATTTTCTTCTGATTATGTTGTTAAAACTGTAGAAGAAGCTATTCCTTTAACTGAAGGATATAATTCTTTTCAATTACTATCTAAAAATTTAATTGAAAAACATAGACAACAATATAAATTTCTTCATGTTGGCCTAATCCAAGTAGGTCTAAAGCCTGCTACAAGACTCGGATTAAATACATCCGCAATAATTTGTGTTCGAGATAAAAGACATAATAAATTTCATGACTCCTTATTAGGAATAATTGAGTCCAGTCTTTGTGATGGACCTATTTACTTCTCTTGTTTTCCAAATTTTACTCTGTCTCTTACAGATCCGACCCTTATGCACGCCTTGTGTCTTGATATTAAATCTGAGGGGTTTAATATGATGCAAGGATCAGAAAATATAATCCTTATTTACAGGATTCAATATAAAGTTATGAACACAGTAGTGCCAAGAATCAGAGATTTTGCCTTCGAACATAAGGGATCTACTACTTTGTTTATTACAAATTTATCTAAAAGCAATTTAAAAGTACCCAAAACAATTACTTGGGATCAGGTTAATTTACCTGAACAATGGATTTTAGAAAAGGCAAGTGAACCTGTTAAACAGGAAAATAGAGAATTAGAAGAAATAGTTGAATATCCTGATGGAGATGTTGAAATTAAATTCTCTAACCAAAGAATTGCTAGACTTAATTTAGGGCAAAGTAGTCGATTTACTAGACCTAATTCAGCAGGTCCAAGTAGACTTAATTTAGAAAGAAGATCTACTTCTTCTGCCCCGCTATCTAAATTTGAAAAAGAAACCATATTAGGAACAAAATTTACTTCTGATGGGGTTAATCAACCTCAATATAATGTTAGTATACCATCAACTGTTACCCCAACAGAAATTGAAGTTGATACTAACACAGGAAGAAAATCTCCGACCGCTTCTGACATGGGTTATAATAGTGACACAAGTGTTTTAACTATTACAATTCCTGAAGAAGTTTGTTTTCCTTTTGACGGAATTGCTAAAGAATTATTTTATTCTCCTGAAAATGAAATTCGAAGAAAGTGGTTTTTCCAAGAAGATATTAAAAGTCAAAAGAAATTATTTACATCTTATAAGAAATTTCTACAGATAAATAAAGATGTCATTGATTTCTTTGATTTCTTGAAAAAATACTTTTATTTAAATAAAAAACAATTTCCTGATTTTGAGAACAAAATTTTTGTGTCAACAATTGAATCTTCCTATAACAGGGATTTTGTCACTAAAAATGGAAAAGTTTTCAAAAGCATCCACCCTCCAGAAGTTAATTTAACCGTTAAAATCGATGGAGAAGATATTCTAGCCACACCCTATAGAAAAAAGGGTGATAATATTGATGCTGTTGTGCAACAAAATAATTTTACAAATTTAACTCTCAAAACTATTGGAGATCAATTAAATAGAATTGAGAAAAATATTGATCTAAATTCAGATCAACAAAAGGTTTCTAAAGAAGAAACTTCTGTAATTGATAAAAGGGTTTTATTTAAACCAATGTCTTCTGAAAAGATTGATTTTAAAATAAAACCACCAGATCCTTCCTCTGAGATGGTTGACGAAATAATAAAGAGATTAAAAAATCTTGGGCTTAATGAAAAGGAATTGTCACCTTTAGAACAAAATTCAGATAGTGAATCTAATATTGAAAGTCAAGATCAAACTTCCGAAATGGAAGAGAAAATTGATCAACTTGAAGATATGTTCTTAACAGAACAAAACCAACAACAACATTTTCAAGTTAATAAATTATCATCTTCTTATAAGAAGAAAATGGTATACAATGTACCAGCAAAGCCTTATTATCATAAGCCAACACCAGTTGATTTACAACTTGAGCAGCATGATGAATACATGACTGTTCAATTTGATGGCAGATCCATTAATGAATGGAATATAGATGGAATGTCAGAATACCAGATGCAAACAGTATTGCATTACATGACTATGTATGCAACTGCCTGCAAAGCAAATGGAAATTCTGATCAAAATATTGCTAAAGCCATAACTCAAGGCTTTACTGGACAATTAAAAGGTTGGTGGGATTTCTACCTACCAGAAGAGGCAAAATTGCATATTTTAAGAGCTGTTAAAGTTGAAGTTGTTGATAACCAACCTGTGCAAGTTACAGATTGTGTTAATACGCTATTATATACTATAGCAAAACATTTTATTGGAACAACTTCATTACAGTTGGATAAAACACAAGAACAATTAATGAATTTAAGATGTCAAAACTTATCTCAGTTTAAATGGTATAAAGATGTGTTCTTCTCTAAAGTTTTTACTAGAGAAGATAGTCAACACGATTTTTGGAAAGAAAAGTTCTTATCAGGACTCCCTCATTTTTTCTCAGAAAAAATAAGGAATAGAATAAAACAGAAACATAATGGCATTATTCCGTATGCCCAATATACTTATGGAGATCTATCTTCTGAAATTATCTCTGAAGGAATAAATTTATGCAATGAAATTAAATTACATAGACAAATTCAAAAAGAAAAGGTTTTAGGAAAAAGAATTATAGGAGACTTCTGTGAACAAATTGGTTTACCTCCTATAGGACCTTCTAGTGATAAAAGGAAACATAAGACTAATAAAGTCTCAAAAAATTCTAAGAATTTAAATTATTTTCCTAAAAGGAGAAAGAAAGGTTTTTATAAAGGAAAGAAGAATAAAGGAGAAAGTTCTTCGACCCCTAGGCAGAAACCCATTCCATTATGTTGGAAATGTCAAAAACCTGGTCATTACGCTAATAAGTGTAAAATGAAAAAGAAAATCAATAGTTTAGATATTGACGAAGGTCTTAAAAGAACTTTACAAAAACTCTTTCTTAATGAAGAAGGAGAAAAAAGAGATTTTAAAATTACTGCTATAATTGACAACGAAGAAACTGAAGAATCTGAGAATTCTGAAGGATCCGAAACAGAATCCGAACAATCAGACAATTCTGGTTGCGAAGGAAACTGTGATTATTATAAAGCCTTATGTCAGGCAAATGGATTATGCACCTTAACTAAAGAGGATAATTTTATTCTCGATATAATTGATCAAATTACTGATCCAGTTGCTAAAAGAGAAATGCTCCAAAAATATTTGGAACAATACAGTCAGAAAAAATCTGAAAAAGGAATAAAATTCAAAGAACCAGAGACTTATAGTCTAAAAGAAATTTTAAATAGGGCTAAGACCTCTAAAGAAAAGGATTCAGAGGATTCATGTACTAGTGAATTAATTCACGAAGTAAAAATTCTTAAAAAAGAATTAAGTGACTTAAAGTCTAGAGTTTCTTTAATTGAATTAAGAAATCTTGAAACAGATCTCAGTCCTAATCAGGACAATGACGATTATGAAAAAGATTCTTTAAAAGAAGAAAATGTAAATGCATCATTAACATTTGTGAATATGATTGATAGGGTTATTACTCATAAATGGCACATTAAAATAAAAATCATTGTTCATAGAGAATATACTCTCTCTGCAATTGCTATGGTAGATTCTGGAGCTGATTTAAATTGTATCAATGAAGGGTTAATTCCATCTAGATATTTTTCCAAAACTACTGAAATTCTTAATGCTGCAGATGGCCGAAAGCTTATAGTAAAATATAAGTTACAAAATACTGCTGTCTGTAACAATGGAATTTGCCTTGAAATGCCATTTATAATGGTTAAAGATTTATCTCATGATGTAATTCTAGGAAATCCCTTTCTACACATGCTTTATCCTATAAAAAGCATTGATGAAAGAGGAATTACTAGCACTGTTGATTCACAAGAAATAACATTTAATTTTATTACACAACCTCGTTATCACGAGATTGATCTAATTCAAAAGAAAATAGAAAGAAAAGAAAAGTTTCTTAATTCCTTATCTCAGGAAATTAATTACAAAAAAATAACTGAAAAGATACAGCAGCCTCATATTCAAAAGAAAATAAATGAGTTACAAGAATTTATAATTAAAACAATATGTGCAGAAATTCCTAATGCCTTCTGGGAAAGGAAGAAACATATAGTAAATCTTCCATATGAACCAGATTTTAAGGAAAATCAAATTCAAACTAAGGCAAGACCTATAGCTATGGGTCCACGCCACCTTGAAATCTGCAAAAAAGAAAATTGACGAGTTATTACTCAAAGGATTAATTAGAAAATCCTACAGTCCCTGGAGTTGTCCAGCATTTTATGTTGAAAATGCTGCAGAATTAGAACGAGGTGTTCCTAGGCTTGTTATTAATTATAAGCCATTAAATAAAGCACTAAGATGGATTAGATATCCCATCCCTAATAAAAGAGATTTACTAAATCGGCTTTACACAGCCAAAGTAATGTCAAAATTTGATATGAAGTCTGGATTTTGGCAGATTCAAATTGCCGAAGAAGACAGATATAAAACTGCATTTACGGTACCATTTGGACACTACGAATGGAACGTAATGCCTTTTGGGTTAAAAAATGCCCCTTCTGAATTTCAAAATATTATGAATGAAATTTTTAGTCCATATACTAAATTTTGTATAGTATATATTGATGATGTCTTAATTTTTTCAGACAATATTGATCAACATTTTAAACATCTACATGCATTTATTAATGCTGTTAAAAGAGCAGGATTAGTTGTATCTGCAAAGAAAATAAAATTATTTCAAACTGAAATTCGGTTTCTTGGACATACTATTAAAGAAGGAACTATCTTTCCAATAGATAGATCCATAGTTTTTGCGGAAAAATTTCCGAATGAAATAAAAGAAAAAACTCAACTACAAAGGTTTCTTGGAAGTCTTAATTACATATCAGACTTCTATAAAAATTTGGCAATAGATGCAAAACCTTTATTTGAAAGGTTACGAAAAAATCCCCCTGAATGGACAAATATCCATACAGAGGTCGTTATCAAAATAAAAAATAAAATAAAGGAAATTCCTTGTCTTGCAATTGCAAACCCAGATGCTTTTAAAATTGTTGAAACAGACGCATCTGAATTAGGTTATGGAGGAATCCTTAAACAAAGGATAGATAATAAAATTACTCTTGTTAGATTCACCTCAGGAATCTGGCAAGGACCAAGGAAAAATTATTCCACAGTTAAAAAAGAAATTTTATCAATTGTATTATGTGTTCAAAAATTTGAAAGTGATTTGTTGAATAAAAAATTCCTAATTAGGGTTGATTGCAAATCTGCTAAAGATATTCTAGAAAAGGATGTTAAAAATATAGCATCAAAACAAATTTTTGCTAGATGGCAGGGAATTTTGTCTGTCTTTGATTTTGATATTGAATTTATTAAAGGATCAAATAATTCTTTACCTGATTTTCTAACCCGTGAATTTTTGCAGGGAAATGGAGAAAAAGAATAAAGATAAAGGAAAAGGGAAGTCTAAAGAGACACCCCCAAAAAAGGATTTGTCTTATAAGACAATGGTTGGTAAATCAATTGATCAATTAAAAAATGAAGCCTTAAAGGCCACTCCAAAAGAATCTAAATTAAGAGATGATGCTTATGCAATAGCAATACAGACTAATTTGTCTACTGAATTTGTTTATCCGTATATCCCTTATTCCACTATATGGATAACTCCTCTCGAGCTTAAATATGCTCATCTAAATGCTAATGAAGCAGCTTCTTTCTATTTAAAAGACTCTGCTGACCCATATCTTTGGCCAAAGGAATGTACTTTCTATTATGCCATTTTACAAACTACTAAATCAGTAGAATTTGACTCAATTTCAAGATCTGGTGCGGAATGGGCTTATTCCAAAGCCTTTATTAAAAAAGTTTTAACTCCAGAAACTTGGAATGGAGATCTGTATAGAAACCACGAAATTCCAAGTGGTAATAGAAAAAATTTAGAAAAATATTGGTTCAATTATTTTGACTACATTAAAGCATGGGAAGGAGCCTTTTGTTATGACAATAGGCAAAGAAAACATAGTTGGTTCCTACAATTTAGAGATTTTAATACCACTAATCTCCCTCAGTGGTTTATTAAATGGTTCTACAACTGGGGATCTCATCCTATTATTTTCCCCGATAAAATTAGATGTGTTTTTGAAGATTTTAAGAAATCTAACCCCTCATTAAAAACACCTGAGCTTAATTTTGTAGCTTTTTATCAAGTCCCATGGATTGTCAAATGGGATGTGGTTATTTCCAACCTTCCAATTAAAAAATTTGATGAAACCGTTACTCATGTTCCCGCATTAGGAAGAAGAGTTTTAATTAAATGGTGGGACAAATTTGAATTTTTTAAAGATTCAATTTTTGCACAGAAAGGTATTGTTTCTTTTGAGCCACCACAGCCGAAGACTCCAGCTCCTAAAACGGATATTACTGAATTTCTTAAAGAATTGATAGCCTCATCATCAGCATCTAAAGAAGACCTGAGGAAACAACTTAGAGAAATTTTGGGAGAACCATCTAGCTCGTCTAGCCACTGTTCTGACAACGAGACTCAGAAGACCGACGACACCATGATGGATTCCCAAGACCCGTACGCATAATTTGAGGTTACTATTCACGCCTACTATTCATGGTTACTATTCACAGTTACTATTCACGGTTACTGTTCATCACTGTTCATGTTACTGTTCAGTCACTGTTCATGGTACTGTTCACCATAATTGTTGGTACTGTTCATTATACTGTTGGCCATAATTGCTGGTCCTGTTCATTTTCTAAATTGAAGAAAGTTTTGGCGTCCGATAGCTCTGGAATCCGAGTTTGAAGTCCGCCAGTTGTCTATATATTTTGGCCCTCCATTCTGAAGAAGGATATACGCTCAAGAATTATCAGCTACTCACTATATCCAAGCAACCCTTCTACAAAAGATTATCATCTTTTATATTTTGTAATATACACTTCAAATTTGTAATATAGCTTGATAGTTAGTTTTGTACTGTACTCCGCTGCTGCTGCTACTCTCCCCCACTTTATGTATATGACCTGGTACCCAAGTGGTATCAGAGCCACGTTGGAATAGGTATGATATTGTATTAATATTAATATTGTATTAATACAATATTAATATTAATGGGATGTGGTTATTTCCAACCTTCCAATTAAAAAATTTGATGAAACCGTTACTCATGTTCCCGCATTAGGAAGAAGAGTTTTAATTAAATGGTGGGACAAATTTGAATTTTTTAAAGATTCAATTTTTGCACAGAAAGGTATTGTTTCTTTTGAGCCACCACAGCCGAAGACTCCAGCTCCTAAAACGGATATTACTGAATTTCTTAAAGAATTGATAGCCTCATCATCAGCATCTAAAGAAGACCTGAGGAAACAACTTAGAGAAATTTTGGGAGAACCATCTAGCTCGTCTAGCCACTGTTCTGACAACGAGACTCAGAAGACCGACGACACCATGATGGATTCCCAAGACCCGTACGCATAATTTGAGGTTACTATTCACGCCTACTATTCATGGTTACTATTCACAGTTACTATTCACGGTTACTGTTCATCACTGTTCATGTTACTGTTCAGTCACTGTTCATGGTACTGTTCACCATAATTGTTGGTACTGTTCATTATACTGTTGGCCATAATTGCTGGTCCTGTTCATTTTCTAAATTGAAGAAAGTTTTGGCGTCCGATAGCTCTGGAATCCGAGTTTGAAGTCCGCCAGTTGTCTATATATTTTGGCCCTCCATTCTGAAGAAGGATATACGCTCAAGAATTATCAGCTACTCACTATATCCAAGCAACCCTTCTACAAAAGATTATCATCTTTTATATTTTGTAATATACACTTCAAATTTGTAATATAGCTTGATAGTTAGTTTTGTACTGTACTCCGCTGCTGCTGCTACTCTCCCCCACTTTATGTATATGACCTGGTACCCAAGTGGTATCAGAGCCACGTTGGAATAGGTATGATATTGTATTAATATTAATATTGTATTAATACAATATTAATATTAATGGGATGTGGTTATTTCCAACCTTCCAATTAAAAAATTTGATGAAACCGTTACTCATGTTCCCGCATTAGGAAGAAGAGTTTTAATTAAATGGTGGGACAAATTTGAATTTTTTAAAGATTCAATTTTTGCACAGAAAGGTATTGTTTCTTTTGAGCCACCACAGCCGAAGACTCCAGCTCCTAAAACGGATATTACTGAATTTCTTAAAGAATTGATAGCCTCATCATCAGCATCTAAAGAAGACCTGAGGAAACAACTTAGAGAAATTTTGGGAGAACCATCTAGCTCGTCTAGCCACTGTTCTGACAACGAGACTCAGAAGACCGACGACACCATGATGGATTCCAAAGACCCGTACGCATAATTTGAGGTTACTATTCACGCCTACTATTCATGGTTACTATTCACAGTTACTATTCACGGTTACTGTTCATCACTGTTCATGTTACTGTTCAGTCACTGTTCATGGTACTGTTCACCATAATTGTTGGTACTGTTCATTATACTGTTGGCCATAATTGCTGGTCCTGTTCATTTTCTAAATTGAAGAAAGTTTTGGCGTCCGATAGCTCTGGAATCCGAGTTTGAAGTCCGCCAGTTGTCTATATATTTTGGCCCTCCATTCTGAAGAAGGAGATACGCTCAAGAATTATCAGCTACTCACTATATCCAAGCAACCCTTCTACAAAAGATTATCATCTTTTATATTTTGTAATATACACTTCAAATTTGTAATATAGCTTGATAGTTAGTTTTGTACTGTACTCCGCTGCTGCTGCTACTCTCCCCCACTTTATGTATATGACCTGGTACCCGAGTGGTATCAGAGCCACGTTGGAATAGGTATGATATTGTATTAATATTAATATTGTATTAATGTTTTATTAATGTTTGCAATTTTGTTATCGTGTCTTATTATTGTTATGTTATTAATGTATGTTTGTATTATTGTTATTTTGTGTTATTGTTGTTATGTTATTAATGCTTATTTGAATGATTAATTTTAAGTTTGTCTTAGTTAGTTCTGAGTTTTATAATTTGTGCTTAAGTGATTATAAATTTTATAAAAGTTTATGTGAACAGTTCCCAGATCATCCTGGTTACAATCATTTCGTGTGTATGCGTAACCATAATCAAAGTTTAATTAAACGTATTAGTGTTTTACTTGCAGCTTAGTCTTTTTATGCCTCCATTAAAATTAAATTCTAAATACGTCAACTTTTCCGTGTTATATGCTTATATTAAAAAAGAATATATAAGATATAAGAAAAATTGTGAAAGGTTTCCAGACGATATTTGGTATATTAACCAAAGAGATTATTATCATCAACTGCTTATTCGCTTTAGTATTTTATTAGCAGCTTAATTTCTTGGGTGCTACTTTTGTCTTATTTAGTGTTTTAGATTGAAGCTTTAGTTTTCCAAAGTATAGTTTTACAGTGAAACCCGGGGATTTTCCCTTAAGTCGCGTAGCCTGAATAGTCCCTGTCTTTGGCCGGTGTATAGGCTGTTTTGGGATTGGCATAAATCGTTGACAGTGATCTGTAGAATTATGCAGAGGTTGGCTAGATCTTTGTCTAAAAGACAAGGTGAGACAAGTGGTAGTAACAAAGAAATTATTTTAAATGAAAATTTTGAAAAATCTTTGCAAAACTGGAAATTACCAGTACAATCTTCTGTTTATAAACAGAAAGGAACTTTTGAATTTTCTTCTGATTATGTTGTTAAAACTGTAGAAGAAGCTATTCCTTTAACTGAAGGATATAATTCTTTTCAATTACTATCTAAAAATTTAATTGAAAAACATAGACAACAATATAAATTTCTTCATGTTGGCCTAATCCAAGTAGGTCTAAAGCCTGCTACAAGACTCGGATTAAATACATCCGCAATAATTTGTGTTCGAGATAAAAGACATAATAAATTTCATGACTCCTTATTAGGAATAATTGAGTCCAGTCTTTGTGATGGACCTATTTACTTCTCTTGTTTTCCAAATTTTACTCTGTCTCTTACAGATCCGACCCTTATGCACGCCTTGTGTCTTGATATTAAATCTGAGGGGTTTAATATGATGCAAGGATCAGAAAATATAATCCTTATTTACAGGATTCAATATAAAGTTATGAACACAGTAGTGCCAAGAATCAGAGATTTTGCCTTCGAACATAAGGGATCTACTACTTTGTTTATTACAAATTTATCTAAAAGCAATTTAAAAGTACCCAAAACAATTACTTGGGATCAGGTTAATTTACCTGAACAATGGATTTTAGAAAAGGCAAGTGAACCTGTTAAACAGGAAAATAGAGAATTAGAAGAAATAGTTGAATATCCTGATGGAGATGTTGAAATTAAATTCTCTAACCAAAGAATTGCTAGACTTAATTTAGGGCAAAGTAGTCGATTTACTAGACCTAATTCAGCAGGTCCAAGTAGACTTAATTTAGAAAGAAGATCTACTTCTTCTGCCCCGCTATCTAAATTTGAAAAAGAAACCATATTAGGAACAAAATTTACTTCTGATGGGGTTAATCAACCTCAATATAATGTTAGTATACCATCAACTGTTACCCCAACAGAAATTGAAGTTGATACTAACACAGGAAGAAAATCTCCGACCGCTTCTGACATGGGTTATAATAGTGACACAAGTGTTTTAACTATTACAATTCCTGAAGAAGTTTGTTTTCCTTTTGACGGAATTGCTAAAGAATTATTTTATTCTCCTGAAAATGAAATTCGAAGAAAGTGGTTTTTCCAAGAAGATATTAAAAGTCAAAAGAAATTATTTACATCTTATAAGAAATTTCTACAGATAAATAAAGATGTCATTGATTTCTTTGATTTCTTGAAAAAATACTTTTATTTAAATAAAAAACAATTTCCTGATTTTGAGAACAAAATTTTTGTGTCAACAATTGAATCTTCCTATAACAGGGATTTTGTCACTAAAAATGGAAAAGTTTTCAAAAGCATCCACCCTCCAGAAGTTAATTTAACCGTTAAAATCGATGGAGAAGATATTCTAGCCACACCCTATAGAAAAAAGGGTGATAATATTGATGCTGTTGTGCAACAAAATAATTTTACAAATTTAACTCTCAAAACTATTGGAGATCAATTAAATAGAATTGAGAAAAATATTGATCTAAATTCAGATCAACAAAAGGTTTCTAAAGAAGAAACTTCTGTAATTGATAAAAGGGTTTTATTTAAACCAATGTCTTCTGAAAAGATTGATTTTAAAATAAAACCACCAGATCCTTCCTCTGAGATGGTTGACGAAATAATAAAGAGATTAAAAAATCTTGGGCTTAATGAAAAGGAATTGTCACCTTTAGAACAAAATTCAGATAGTGAATCTAATATTGAAAGTCAAGATCAAACTTCCGAAATGGAAGAGAAAATTGATCAACTTGAAGATATGTTCTTAACAGAACAAAACCAACAACAACATTTTCAAGTTAATAAATTATCATCTTCTTATAAGAAGAAAATGGTATACAATGTACCAGCAAAGCCTTATTATCATAAGCCAACACCAGTTGATTTACAACTTGAGCAGCATGATGAATACATGACTGTTCAATTTGATGGCAGATCCATTAATGAATGGAATATAGATGGAATGTCAGAATACCAGATGCAAACAGTATTGCATTACATGACTATGTATGCAACTGCCTGCAAAGCAAATGGAAATTCTGATCAAAATATTGCTAAAGCCATAACTCAAGGCTTTACTGGACAATTAAAAGGTTGGTGGGATTTCTACCTACCAGAAGAGGCAAAATTGCATATTTTAAGAGCTGTTAAAGTTGAAGTTGTTGATAACCAACCTGTGCAAGTTACAGATTGTGTTAATACGCTATTATATACTATAGCAAAACATTTTATTGGAACAACTTCATTACAGTTGGATAAAACACAAGAACAATTAATGAATTTAAGATGTCAAAACTTATCTCAGTTTAAATGGTATAAAGATGTGTTCTTCTCTAAAGTTTTTACTAGAGAAGATAGTCAACACGATTTTTGGAAAGAAAAGTTCTTATCAGGACTCCCTCATTTTTTCTCAGAAAAAATAAGGAATAGAATAAAACAGAAACATAATGGCATTATTCCGTATGCCCAATATACTTATGGAGATCTATCTTCTGAAATTATCTCTGAAGGAATAAATTTATGCAATGAAATTAAATTACATAGACAAATTCAAAAAGAAAAGGTTTTAGGAAAAAGAATTATAGGAGACTTCTGTGAACAAATTGGTTTACCTCCTATAGGACCTTCTAGTGATAAAAGGAAACATAAGACTAATAAAGTCTCAAAAAATTCTAAGAATTTAAATTATTTTCCTAAAAGGAGAAAGAAAGGTTTTTATAAAGGAAAGAAGAATAAAGGAGAAAGTTCTTCGACCCCTAGGCAGAAACCCATTCCATTATGTTGGAAATGTCAAAAACCTGGTCATTACGCTAATAAGTGTAAAATGAAAAAGAAAATCAATAGTTTAGATATTGACGAAGGTCTTAAAAGAACTTTACAAAAACTCTTTCTTAATGAAGAAGGAGAAAAAAGAGATTTTAAAATTACTGCTATAATTGACAACGAAGAAACTGAAGAATCTGAGAATTCTGAAGGATCCGAAACAGAATCCGAACAATCAGACAATTCTGGTTGCGAAGGAAACTGTGATTATTATAAAGCCTTAAGTCAGGCAAATGGATTATGCACCTTAACTAAAGAGGATAATTTTATTCTCGATATAATTGATCAAATTACTGATCCAGTTGCTAAAAGAGAAATGCTCCAAAAATATTTGGAACAATACAGTCAGAAAAAATCTGAAAAAGGAATAAAATTCAAAGAACCAGAGACTTATAGTCTAAAAGAAATTTTAAATAGGGCTAAGACCTCTAAAGAAAAGGATTCAGAGGATTCATGTACTAGTGAATTAATTCACGAAGTAAAAATTCTTAAAAAAGAATTAAGTGACTTAAAGTCTAGAGTTTCTTTAATTGAATTAAGAAATCTTGAAACAGATCTCAGTCCTAATCAGGACAATGACGATTATGAAAAAGATTCTTTAAAAGAAGAAAATGTAAATGCATCATTAACATTTGTGAATATGATTGATAGGGTTATTACTCATAAATGGCACATTAAAATAAAAATCATTGTTCATAGAGAATATACTCTCTCTGCAATTGCTATGGTAGATTCTGGAGCTGATTTAAATTGTATCAATGAAGGGTTAATTCCATCTAGATATTTTTCCAAAACTACTGAAATTCTTAATGCTGCAGATGGCCGAAAGCTTATAGTAAAATATAAGTTACAAAATACTGCTGTCTGTAACAATGGAATTTGCCTTGAAATGCCATTTATAATGGTTAAAGATTTATCTCATGATGTAATTCTAGGAAATCCCTTTCTACACATGCTTTATCCTATAAAAAGCATTGATGAAAGAGGAATTACTAGCACTGTTGATTCACAAGAAATAACATTTAATTTTATTACACAACCTCGTTATCACGAGATTGATCTAATTCAAAAGAAAATAGAAAGAAAAGAAAAGTTTCTTAATTCCTTATCTCAGGAAATTAATTACAAAAAAATAGCTGAAAAGATACAGCAGCCTCATATTCAAAAGAAAATAAATGAGTTACAAGAATTTATAATTAAAACAATATGTGCAGAAATTCCTAATGCCTTCTGGGAAAGGAAGAAACATATAGTAAATCTTCCATATGAACCAGATTTTAAGGAAAATCAAATTCAAACTAAGGCAAGACCTATAGCTATGGGTCCACGCCACCTTGAAATCTGCAAAAAAGAAATTGACGAGTTATTACTCAAAGGATTAATTAGAAAATCCTACAGTCCCTGGAGTTGTCCAGCATTTTATGTTGAAAATGCTGCAGAATTAGAACGAGGTGTTCCTAGGCTTGTTATTAATTATAAGCCATTAAATAAAGCACTAAGATGGATTAGATATCCCATCCCTAATAAAAGAGATTTACTAAATCGGCTTTACACAGCCAAAGTAATGTCAAAATTTGATATGAAGTCTGGATTTTGGCAGATTCAAATTGCCGAAGAAGACAGATATAAAACTGCATTTACGGTACCATTTGGACACTACGAATGGAACGTAATGCCTTTTGGGTTAAAAAATGCCCCTTCTGAATTTCAAAATATTATGAATGAAATTTTTAGTCCATATACTAAATTTTGTATAGTATATATTGATGATGTCTTAATTTTTTCAGACAATATTGATCAACATTTTAAACATCTACATGCATTTATTAATGCTGTTAAAAGAGCAGGATTAGTTGTATCTGCAAAGAAAATAAAATTATTTCAAACTGAAATTCGGTTTCTTGGACATACTATTAAAGAAGGAACTATCTTTCCAATAGATAGATCCATAGTTTTTGCGGAAAAATTTCCGAATGAAATAAAAGAAAAAACTCAACTACAAAGGTTTCTTGGAAGTCTTAATTACATATCAGACTTCTATAAAAATTTGGCAATAGATGCAAAACCTTTATTTGAAAGGTTACGAAAAAATCCCCCTGAATGGACAAATATCCATACAGAGGTCGTTATCAAAATAAAAAATAAAATAAAGGAAATTCCTTGTCTTGCAATTGCAAACCCAGATGCTTTTAAAATTGTTGAAACAGACGCATCTGAATTAGGTTATGGAGGAATCCTTAAACAAAGGATAGATAATAAAATTACTCTTGTTAGATTCACCTCAGGAATCTGGCAAGGACCAAGGAAAAATTATTCCACAGTTAAAAAAGAAATTTTATCAATTGTATTATGTGTTCAAAAATTTGAAAGTGATTTGTTGAATAAAAAATTCCTAATTAGGGTTGATTGCAAATCTGCTAAAGATATTCTAGAAAAGGATGTTAAAAATATAGCATCAAAACAAATTTTTGCTAGATGGCAGGGAATTTTGTCTGTCTTTGATTTTGATATTGAATTTATTAAAGGATCAAATAATTCTTTACCTGATTTTCTAACCCGTGAATTTTTGCAGGGAAATGGAGAAAAAGAATAAAGATAAAGGAAAAGGGAAGTCTAAAGAGACACCCCCAAAAAAGGATTTGTCTTATAAGACAATGGTTGGTAAATCAATTGATCAATTAAAAAATGAAGCCTTAAAGGCCACTCCAAAAGAATCTAAATTAAGAGATGATGCTTATGCAATAGCAATACAGACTAATTTGTCTACTGAATTTGTTTATCCGTATATCCCTTATTCCACTATATGGATAACTCCTCTCGAGCTTAAATATGCTCATCTAAATGCTAATGAAGCAGCTTCTTTCTATTTAAAAGACTCTGCTGACCCATATCTTTGGCCAAAGGAATGTACTTTCTATTATGCCATTTTACAAACTACTAAATCAGTAGAATTTGACTCAATTTCAAGATCTGGTGCGGAATGGGCTTATTCCAAAGCCTTTATTAAAAAAGTTTTAACTCCAGAAACTTGGAATGGAGATCTGTATAGAAACCACGAAATTCCAAGTGGTAATAGAAAAAATTTAGAAAAATATTGGTTCAATTATTTTGACTACATTAAAGCATGGGAAGGAGCCTTTTGTTATGACAATAGGCAAAGAAAACATAGTTGGTTCCTACAATTTAGAGATTTTAATACCACTAATCTCCCTCAGTGGTTTATTAAATGGTTCTACAACTGGGGATCTCATCCTATTATTTTCCCCGATAAAATTAGATGTGTTTTTGAAGATTTTAAGAAATCTAACCCCTCATTAAAAACACCTGAGCTTAATTTTGTAGCTTTTTATCAAGTCCCATGGATTGTCAAATGGGATGTGGTTATTTCCAACCTTCCAATTAAAAAATTTGATGAAACCGTTACTCATGTTCCCGCATTAGGAAGAAGAGTTTTAATTAAATGGTGGGACAAATTTGAATTTTTTAAAGATTCAATTTTTGCACAGAAAGGTATTGTTTCTTTTGAGCCACCACAGCCGAAGACTCCAGCTCCTAAAACGGATATTACTGAATTTCTTAAAGAATTGATAGCCTCATCATCAGCATCTAAAGAAGACCTGAGGAAACAACTTAGAGAAATTTTGGGAGAACCATCTAGCTCGTCTAGCCACTGTTCTGACAACGAGACTCAGAAGACCGACGACACCATGATGGATTCCCAAGACCCGTACGCATAATTTGAGGTTACTATTCACGCCTACTATTCATGGTTACTATTCACAGTTACTATTCACGGTTACTGTTCATCACTGTTCATGTTACTGTTCAGTCACTGTTCATGGTACTGTTCACCATAATTGTTGGTACTGTTCATTATACTGTTGGCCATAATTGCTGGTCCTGTTCATTTTCTAAATTGAAGAAAGTTTTGGCGTCCGATAGCTCTGGAATCCGAGTTTGAAGTCCGCCAGTTGTCTATATATTTTGGCCCTCCATTCTGAAGAAGGATATACGCTCAAGAATTATCAGCTACTCACTATATCCAAGCAACCCTTCTACAAAAGATTATCATCTTTTATATTTTGTAATATACACTTCAAATTTGTAATATAGCTTGATAGTTAGTTTTGTACTGTACTCCGCTGCTGCTGCTACTCTCCCCCACTTTATGTATATGACCTGGTACCCGAGTGGTATCAGAGCCACGTTGGAATAGGTATGATATTGTATTCAAAAATGGTTAGTTTTTGGTTACCCATGTGAAAACTAGGATATAATATATTAGCCTAATTTCTTTTTTCAGTGATCTATCTAATTTCTGGTGCCTACATAGGCTTATCTTTATATTTATGCAAAGTTTATTGCTCCTCACACATTTCCCTAAAATTGAATCTTTTTAGGTTGCCCGAGATCAAACAAGAACATGGTAAATTCTTGGGATTGACTTTTTCCAGGTAGTCTTCTGCGTTTCTAATTTTAACCGTACCTTATATAAAATTATTGTTCGGTATGCTCTACATATATTTCTCAAGACTTCTCTTTAGCCTACCTTGTTTAAAAGTTTCTTATTCACAAGTTCTATATAGATTGCATGATTCGAATTTTAAGTTCTTCAGATTAATATATAACACGGTTCATTCCGGGGTCCCTTGGATGAACACAAGTATTTTGGATATCTTTTGGTGATGTTTTCTCTAGATGGTCAGTTTACTGTGTAATTCAGTCAGTAAAATATTCAGTGTTCGCGTATTGAAGAACTTGTAAATCGAGTTTATGGTTCTTCAGAATTCGCTTTAAATCAATCCACTTTTGAGTGATTATGTGTACGAGAATCACATTATGGTTAGTTGTGCAAATAGGGTTTTTTCATGGAGATGTGTTATAACGACCAAAATTTATATTTGTATTATTCACATAATTTAGGGTATTTTGGCTGAGTTTAATGTTCTATCCTCTCCTCGATAAAATGTCTAATTTGATGGTTCCCTTATTTAAAAAAATAAAAAAGGATATTTTAAGAACTCTTTTCTTCAACATTTATAGCTAGTCCATTGATCCAAATCTCTTAATGTGTTCCATCCACACGATGGAGAAAGTTATGGTTGAGATTCATGTTTTTCCGAGTCCATGTTAAATTTGTCATTTTTGGGGTGTCATGAACAAAACACGGTTGTTTTTGGGAAATAATTTTTAGATGTTGTTTTGAATCTCAAATTTTGAAATGTTTATTATTCACATGATGGAGAATGGATTTTTGGTTGTTAAACCGACGATTTTCCTAAAATCTCATAAAGAACAAAATGTTATTTCCCTGCACATTACACTACAAAGTTGATCAATTTTAATTAAATTCAGATGAACGTAAAACTCGGTATACGAATTCTCGATTACATGAACTTTGAATTGTTTTATAATCGAATTTGACAATCAATTATCCATCAAGAGAAAACATCAAAAGAGAAATCCATAATGCTCGTGTCCATCCCATGGCCCCGAAATGTACCATGTTAACTCTGAATCAGAAGAATCTGAAACTCGGATCATGCAATCTATATGTTGTGACAAGATAGTTTTAGATATGATAGGCGAAAGAGCAGCGTAACATACATAACAAACATTCCATATAACGTGATTAAAGCACAACATAAATTTGAAAGGCAAAAGATTATCTGAAAAAACACAGGACCAAGAATATTATTATATTCTTATTTCACATAGGGCACCCTAATATTATTCAATTTTAGCAAATTGTGTGAAGAACATTATAGGTCACCTAAAAGGTCACAAAAAATGAAATTAAGTCCAATCTATCGCACCCTAGTTTCACAAAGGCACCCTAAAAAGTATCCCCGTTTAGCACAAGGTTTCAACGACATTTATTCCACGTAAATAAAACACTTTCCAAAGAAGAGTGTGATTATATCCTTTGCCAAACATATACTCGCGTTTTAATAATAAAATAACAAAATCGACCATTTCTTCATGGATCGGGAACAAAAAACACTCAACCACAACATTATATATATCGAGCGATAACTCACATTCAAGTTGGGATCAATGGATTGCCTGTAAAGAATGAAGACAATAATTCTTAAAATTCCCTTGTTTCATCAAGAACAACGTCAAATAGAAAATTCTATCTAGTAGAGGAAGGAACATGAAACTCAACCCAAATATCAACTAACTTTCAAAATTTGGTGTGAAAGAAATTGGCACTTGACTAGACTAGTTCTACAATGAGAATTCCGTACAAGAAAGTTTCAGCAATGCAAATATCCAATTCCAGAGTTCCGACCTATGGGTACCAAAAATGGACCATTTTACCTCCAAATTATTTTAATTTTAAACTAGAATCATGCAATTTATTATATCTCCAAGGACATGGCACCCCAAAAATGAAATCTTCAATATGGACACGGAACAAAATGAATCTCAACCATAAGATATTCCATTGTGTTTATGGCACACTTTATGAGATTTGGATCAATTTAATTGGTATAAACGAGGAAGACAAGTTCTTTAAATTCCCTTTTTCTATCAAGAGAACCATCGAGTAACCAATTTTATCGAGATGAGAAAAGAACATGAAACTCGACCCAAATACACTATCCCGTGGAGAATAACAATTAAAAAAAATTGGTCATGAAAACACATCCTTTAAGAAAAACTAAATTGGCACATAAAGAACAAAATGTTATTTCCCTACACATTACACTACAAAGTTGATCAATTTTAATTAAATTCAGATGAACGTAAAACTCGGTATACGAATTCTCGATTACATGAACTTTGAATTGTTTTATAATCGAATTTGAGAACAACTATCCATCAAGAGAAAACATCAAAAGAGAAATCCATAATGCTCGTGTCCATCCCATGGCCCCGAAATGTACCATGTTAACTCTGAATCAGAAGAATTTTAAACTCGTATCATGCAATCTATATGTTGTGACAAGATAGTTTTAGATATGGTAGGCGAAAGAGCAGTGTAACATACCAAACCAACATTCCATATAACGTGATTAAAGCACAACATAAATTTGAAAGGCAAAAGATTATCTGAAAAAATACAGGACCAAGAATATTATTATATTCTTATTTCACATAGGTCACCCTAATATTATTCAATTTTAGCAAATTGTGTGAAGAACATTATAGGTCACCTAAAAGGTCACTAAAAATGAAATTAAGTCCAATCTATCGCACCCTAGTTTCACAAAGGCACCCTAAAAAGTATCCATGTTTAGCACAAGGTTTCAACGACATTTATTCCACGTAAATAAAACACTTTCCAAAGAAGAGTGCGATTATATCCTTTGCCAAACATATACTCGCGTTTTAATAATAAAATAACAAAATCGACCATTTCTTCATGGATCGGGAACAAAAAACACTCAACCACAACATTATATGTATCGAGCGATAACTCACATTCAAGTTGGGATCAATGGATTGCCTGTAAAGAATGAAGACAATAATTCTTAAAATTCCCTTGTTTCATCAAGAACAACGTCAAATAGAAAATTCTATCAAGTAGAGGAAGGAACATGAAACTCAACCCAAATATCAACTAACTTTCAAAATTTGGTGTGAAAGAAATTGGCACTTGACTAGACTAGTTCTACAATGAGAAGACCGTACAAGAAAGTTTCAGCAATGCAAATATCCAATTCCAGAGTTCCGACCTATGGGTACCAAAAATGGACAATTTTACCTCCAAATTATTTTAATTTTAAACTAGAATCATGCAATTTATTATATCTCCAAGGACATGGCACCCCAAAAATGAAATCTTCAATATGGACACGGAACAAAATGAATCTCAACCATAAGATATTCCATTGTGTTTATGGCACACTTTATGAGATTTGGATCAATTTAATTGGTATAAACGAGGAAGACAAGTTTTTTAAATTCCCTTTTTCTATCAAGAGAACCATCGAGTAACCAATTTTATCGAGATGAGAAAAGAACATGAAACTCGACCCAAATACACTATCCCGTGGAGAATAACAATTAAAAAAAATTGGTCATGAAAACACATCCTTTAAGAAAAACTAAATTGGCACATAAAGAACAAAATGTTATTTGACTACACATTACACTACAAAGTTGATCAATTTTAATTAAATTCAGATGAACGTAAAACTCGGTATACGAATTCTCGATTACATGAACTTTGAATTGTTTTATAATCGAATTTGAGAACAACTATCCATCAAGAGAAAACATCAAAAGAGAAATCCATAATGCTCGTGTCCATCCCATGGCCCCGAAATGTACCATGTTAACTCTGAATCAGAAGAATTTGAAACTCGTATCATGCAATCTATATGTTGTGACAAGATAGTTTTAGATATGGTAGGCGAAAGAGCAGTGTAACATACCAAACAAACATTCCATATAACGTGATTAAAGCACAACATAAATTTGAAAGGCAAAAGATTATCTGAAAAAACACAGGACCAAGAATATTATTATATTCTTATTTCACATAGGTCACCCTAATATTATTCAATTTTAGCAAATTGTGTGAAGAACATTATAGGTCACCTAAAAGGTCACTAAAAATGAAATTAAGTCCAATCTATCGCACCCTAGTTTCACAAAGGCACCCTAAAAAGTATCCATGTTTAGCACAAGGTTTCAACGACATTTATTCCACGTAAATAAAACACTTTCCAAAGAAGAGTGCGATTATATCCTTTGCCAAACATATACTCGCGTTTTAATAATAAAATAACAAAATCGACCATTTCTTCATGGATCGGGAACAAAAAACACTCAACCACAACATTATATATATCGAGCGATAACTCACATTCAAGTTGGGATCAATGGATTGCCTATAAAGAATGAAGACAATAATTCTTAAAATTCCCTTGTTTCATCAAGAACAACGTCAAATAGAAAAATTCTATCAAGTAGGGGAAGGAACATGAAACTCAACCCAAATATCAACTAACTTTCAAAATTTGGTGTGAAAGAAATTGGCACTTGACTAGACTAGTTTGACAATGAGAAGACCGTACAAGAAAGTTTCAGCAATGCAAATATCCAATTCCAGAGTTCCGACCTATGGGTACCAAAAATGGACCATTTTACCTCCAAATTATTTTAATTTTAAACTAGAATCATGCAATTTATTATATCTCCAAGGACATGGCACCCAAAAAATGAAAAATGAAATTAAGTCCAATCTATCACACCCTAGTTTCACAAAGGCACCCTAAAAAGTATCCCCATTTAGCACAAGGTTTCAACGACATTTATTCCACGTAAATAAAACACTTTCCAAAGAAAAGTGCGATTATATCCTTTAGCAAACATATACTCGCGTTTTAATAATAAAATAACAAAATTGACCATTTCTTCATGTATCGGGAACAAAAAACACTCAACCACAACATCATATATATCGAGCGATAACTCACATTCAAGTTGGGATCAATGGATTGCCTGTAAAGAATGAAGACAATAATTCTTAAAATTCCCTTGCTTCATCAAGAACAACCTCAAATAGAAAATTCTATCAAGTAGAGGAAGGAACATGAAACTCAACCCAAATATCAACTAACTTTCAAAATTTGGTGTGAAAGAAATTGGCACTTGACTAGACTAGTTTGACAATGAGAAGACCATACAAGAAAGTTTCAGCAATGTAAATATCCAATTCCAGAGTTCCGACCTATGGGTACCAAAAATGGACCATTTTACCTCCAAATTATTTTAATTTTAAACTAGAATCATGCAATTTATTATATATCCAAGGACATGGCACCCCAAAAATGAAATCTTCAATATGGACACGGAACAAAATGAATCTCAACCATAAGATATTCCATTGTGTTTATGGCACACTTTATGAGATTTGGATCAATTTAATTGGTATAAACGAGGAAGACAAGTTCTTTAAATTCCCTTTTTCTATCAAGAGAACCATCGAGTAACCAATTTTATCGAGATGAGAAAAGAACATGAAACTCGACCCAAATGCACTATCCCGTGGAGAATAACAATTAAAAAAAATTGGTCATGAAAACACATCCTTTAAGAAAAACTAAATTGGCACATAAAGAACAAAATGTTATTTCCCTACACATTACACTACAAAGTTGATCAATTTTAATTAAATTCAGATGAACGTAAAACTCGGTATACGAATTCTCGATTACATGAACTTTGAATTGTTTTATAATCGAATTTGAGAACAACTATCCATCAAGAGAAAACATCAAAAGAGAAATCCATAATGCTCGTGTCCATCCCATGGCCCCGAAATGTACCATGTTAACTCTGAATCAGAAGAATTTGAAACTCGTATCATGCAATCTATATGTTGTGACAAGATAGTTTTAGATATGGTAGGCGAAAGAGCAGTGTAACATACCAAACAAACATTCCATATAACGTGATTAAAGCACAACATAAATTTGAAAGGCAAAAGATTATCTGAAAAAACACAGGACCAAGAATATTATTATATTCTTATTTCACATAGGTCACCCTAATATTATTCAATTTTAGCAAATTGTGTGAAGAACATTATAGGTCACCTAAAAGGTCACTAAAAATGAAATTAAGTCCAATCTATCGCACCCTAGTTTCACAAAGGCACCCTAAAAAGTATCCATGTTTAGCACAAGGTTTCAACGACATTTATTCCACGTAAATAAAACACTTTCCAAAGAAGAGTGCGATTATATCCTTTGCCAAACATATACTCGCGTTTTAATAATAAAATAACAAAATCGACCATTTCTTCATGGATCGGGAACAAAAAACACTCAACCACAACATTATATATATCGAGCGATAACTCACATTCAAGTTGGGATCAATGGATTGCCTATAAAGAATGAAGACAATAATTCTTAAAATTCCCTTGTTTCATCAAGAACAACGTCAAATAGAAAAATTCTATCAAGTAGGGGAAGGAACATGAAACTCAACCCAAATATCAACTAACTTTCAAAATTTGGTGTGAAAGAAATTGGCACTTGACTAGACTAGTTTGACAATGAGAAGACCGTACAAGAAAGTTTCAGCAATGCAAATATCCAATTCCAGAGTTCCGACCTATGGGTACCAAAAATGGACCATTTTACCTCCAAATTATTTTAATTTTAAACTAGAATCATGCAATTTATTATATCTCCAAGGACATGGCACCCAAAAAATGAAAAATGAAATTAAGTCCAATCTATCACACCCTAGTTTCACAAAGGCACCCTAAAAAGTATCCCCATTTAGCACAAGGTTTCAACGACATTTATTCCACGTAAATAAAACACTTTCCAAAGAAAAGTGCGATTATATCCTTTAGCAAACATATACTCGCGTTTTAATAATAAAATAACAAAATTGACCATTTCTTCATGTATCGGGAACAAAAAACACTCAACCACAACATCATATATATCGAGCGATAACTCACATTCAAGTTGGGATCAATGGATTGCCTGTAAAGAATGAAGACAATAATTCTTAAAATTCCCTTGCTTCATCAAGAACAACCTCAAATAGAAAATTCTATCAAGTAGAGGAAGGAACATGAAACTCAACCCAAATATCAACTAACTTTCAAAATTTGGTGTGAAAGAAATTGGCACTTGACTAGACTAGTTTGACAATGAGAAGACCATACAAGAAAGTTTCAGCAATGTAAATATCCAATTCCAGAGTTCCGACCTATGGGTACCAAAAATGGACCATTTTACCTCCAAATTATTTTAATTTTAAACTAGAATCATGCAATTTATTATATATCCAAGGACATGGCACCCCAAAAATGAAATCTTCAATATGGACACGGAACAAAATGAATCTCAACCATAAGATATTCCATTGTGTTTATGGCACACTTTATGAGATTTGGATCAATTTAATTGGTATAAACGAGGAAGACAAGTTCTTTAAATTCCCTTTTTCTATCAAGAGAACCATCGAGTAACCAATTTTATCGAGATGAGAAAAGAACATGAAACTCGACCCAAATACACTATCCCGTGGAGAATAACAATTAAAAAAAATTGGTCATGAAAACACATCCTTTAAGAAAAACTAAATTGGCACATAAAGAACAAAATGTTATTTCCCTACACATTACACTACAAAGTTGATCAATTTTAATTAAATTCAGATGAACGTAAAACTCGGTATACGAATTCTCGATTACATGAACTTTGAATTGTTTTATAATCGAATTTGAGAACAACTATCCATCAAGAGAAAACATCAAAAGAGAAATCCATAATGCTCGTGTCCATCCCATGGCCCCGAAATGTACCATGTTAACTCTGAATCAGAAGAATTTGAAACTCGTATCATGCAATCTATATGTTGTGACAAGATAGTTTTAGATATGGTAGGCGAAAGAGCAGTGTAACATACCAAACAAACATTCCATATAACGTGATTAAAGCACAACATAAATTTGAAAGGCAAAAGATTATCTGAAAAAACACAGGACCAAGAATATTATTATATTCTTATTTCACATAGGTCACCCTAATATTATTCAATTTTAGCAAATTGTGTGAAGAACATTATAGGTCACCTAAAAGGTCACTAAAAATGAAATTAAGTCCAATCTATCGCACCCTAGTTTCACAAAGGCACCCTAAAAAGTATCCATGTTTAGCACAAGGTTTCAACGACATTTATTCCACGTAAATAAAACACTTTCCAAAGAAGAGTGCGATTATATCCTTTGCCAAACATATACTCGCGTTTTAATAATAAAATAACAAAATCGACCATTTCTTCATGGATCGGGAACAAAAAACACTCAACCACAACATTATATATATCGAGCGATAACTCACATTCAAGTTGGGATCAATGGATTGCCTATAAAGAATGAAGACAATAATTCTTAAAATTCCCTTGTTTCATCAAGAACAACGTCAAATAGAAAAATTCTATCAAGTAGGGGAAGGAACATGAAACTCAACCCAAATATCAACTAACTTTCAAAATTTGGTGTGAAAGAAATTGGCACTTGACTAGACTAGTTTGACAATGAGAAGACCGTACAAGAAAGTTTCAGCAATGCAAATATCCAATTCCAGAGTTCCGACCTATGGGTACCAAAAATGGACCATTTTACCTCCAAATTATTTTAATTTTAAACTAGAATCATGCAATTTATTATATCTCCAAGGACATGGCACCCAAAAAATGAAAAATGAAATTAAGTCCAATCTATCACACCCTAGTTTCACAAAGGCACCCTAAAAAGTATCCCCATTTAGCACAAGGTTTCAACGACATTTATTCCACGTAAATAAAACACTTTCCAAAGAAAAGTGCGATTATATCCTTTAGCAAACATATACTCGCGTTTTAATAATAAAATAACAAAATTGACCATTTCTTCATGTATCGGGAACAAAAAACACTCAACCACAACATCATATATATCGAGCGATAACTCACATTCAAGTTGGGATCAATGGATTGCCTGTAAAGAATGAAGACAATAATTCTTAAAATTCCCTTGCTTCATCAAGAACAACCTCAAATAGAAAATTCTATCAAGTAGAGGAAGGAACATGAAACTCAACCCAAATATCAACTAACTTTCAAAATTTGGTGTGAAAGAAATTGGCACTTGACTAGACTAGTTTGACAATGAGAAGACCATACAAGAAAGTTTCAGCAATGTAAATATCCAATTCCAGAGTTCCGACCTATGGGTACCAAAAATGGACAATTTTACCTCCAAATTATTTTAAATTTAAACTAGAATCATGCAATTTATTATATCTCCAAGGACATGGCACCCCAAAAATGAAATCTTCAATATGGACACGGAACAAAATGAATCTCAACCATAAGATATTCCATTGTGTTTATGGCACACTTTATGAGATTTGGATCAATTTAATTGGTATAAACGAGGAAGACAAGTTCTTTAAATTCCCTTTTTCTATCAAGAGAACCATCGAGTAACCAATTTTATCGAGATGAGAAAAGAACATGAAACTCGACCCAAATACACTATCCCGTGGAGAATAACAATTAAAAAAAACTGGTCATGAAAACACATCCTTTAAGAAAAACTAAATTGGCACATAAAGAACAAAATGTTATTTCCCTACACATTACACTACAAAGTTGATCAATTTTAATTAAATTCAGATGAACGTAAAACTCGGTATACGAATTCTCGATTACATGAACTTTGAATTGTTTTATAATCGAATTTGAGAACAACTATCCATCAAGAGAAAACATCAAAAGAGAAATCCATAATGCTCGTGTCCATCCCATGGCCCCGAAATGTACCATGTTAACTCTGAATCAGAAGAATTTGAAACTCGTATCATGCAATCTATATGTTGTGACAAGATAGTTTTAGATATGGTAGGCGAAAGAGCAGTGTAACATACCAAACAAACATTCCATATAACGTGATTAAAGCACAACATAAATTTGAAAGGCAAAAGATTATCTGAAAAAACAAAGGACCAAGAATATTATTATATTCTTATTTCACATAGGTCACCCTAATATTATTCAATTTTAGCAAATTGTGTGAAGAACATTATAGGTCACCTAAAATGTCACTAAAAATGAAATTAAGTCCAATCTATCGCACCCTAGTTTCACAAAGGCACCCTAAAAAGTATCCATGTTTAGCACAAGGTTTCAACGACATTTATTCCACGTAAATAAAACACTTTCCAAAGAAGAGTGCGATTATATCCTTTGCCAAACATATACTCGCGTTTTAATAATAAAATAACAAAATCGACCATTTCTTCATGGATCGGGAACAAAAAACACTCAACCACAACATTATATATATCGAGCGATAACTCACATTCAAGTTGGGATCAATGGATTGCCTATAAAGAATGAAGACAATAATTCTTAAAATTCCCTTGTTTCATCAAGAACAACGTCAAATAGAAAAATTCTATCAAGTAGGGGAAGGAACATGAAACTCAACCCAAATATCAACTAACTTTCAAAATTTGGTGTGAAAGAAATTGGCACTTGACTAGACTAGTTTGACAATGAGAAGACCGTACAAGAAAGTTTCAGCAATGCAAATATCCAATTCCAGAGTTCCGACCTATGGGTACCAAAAATGGACCATTTTACCTCCAAATTATTTTAATTTTAAACTAGAATCATGCAATTTATTATATCTCCAAGGACATGGCACCCAAAAAATGAAAAATGAAATTAAGTCCAATCTATCACACCCTAGTTTCACAAAGGCACCCTAAAAAGTATCCCCATTTAGCACAAGGTTTCAACGACATTTATTCCACGTAAATAAAACACTTTCCAAAGAAAAGTGCGATTATATCCTTTAGCAAACATATACTCGCGTTTTAATAATAAAATAACAAAATTGACCATTTCTTCATGTATCGGGAACAAAAAACACTCAACCACAACATCATATATATCGAGCGATAACTCACATTCAAGTTGGGATCAATGGATTGCCTGTAAAGAATGAAGACAATAATTCTTAAAATTCCCTTGCTTCATCAAGAACAACCTCAAATAGAAAATTCTATCAAGTAGAGGAAGGAACATGAAACTCAACCCAAATATCAACTAACTTTCAAAATTTGGTGTGAAAGAAATTGGCACTTGACTAGACTAGTTTGACAATGAGAAGACCATACAAGAAAGTTTCAGCAATGTAAATATCCAATTCCAGAGTTCCGACCTATGGGTACCAAAAATGGACCATTTTACCTCCAAATTATTTTAATTTTAAACTAGAATCATGCAATTTATTATATCTCCAAGGACATGGCACCCCAAAAATGAAATCTTCAATATGGACACGGAACAAAATGAATCTCAACCATAAGATATTCCATTGTGTTTATGGCACACTTTATGAGATTTGGATCAATTTAATTGGTATAAACGAGGAAGACAAGTTCTTTAAATTCCCTTTTTCTATCAAGAGAACCATCGAGTAACCAATTTTATCGAGATGAGAAAAGAACATGAAACTCGACCCAAATGCACTATCCCGTGGAGAATAACAATTAAAAAAAATTGGTCATGAAAACACATCCTTTAAGAAAAACTAAATTGGCACATAAAGAACAAAATGTTATTTCCCTACACATTACACTACAAAGTTGATCAATTTTAATTAAATTCAGATGAACGTAAAACTCGGTATACGAATTCTCGATTACATGAACTTTGAATTGTTTTATAATCGAATTTGAGAACAACTATCCATCAAGAGAAAACATCAAAAGAGAAATCCATAATGCTCGTGTCCATCCCATGGCCCCGAAATGTACCATGTTAACTCTGAATCAGAAGAATTTGAAACTCGTATCATGCAATCTATATGTTGTGACAAGATAGTTTTAGATATGGTAGGCGAAAGAGCAGTGTAACATACCAAACAAACATTCCATATAACGTGATTAAAGCACAACATAAATTTGAAAGGCAAAAGATTATCTGAAAAAACACAGGACCAAGAATATTATTATATTCTTATTTCACATAGGTCACCCTAATATTATTCAATTTTAGCAAATTGTGTGAAGAACATTATAGGTCACCTAAAAGGTCACTAAAAATGAAATTAAGTCCAATCTATCGCACCCTAGTTTCACAAAGGCACCCTAAAAAGTATCCATGTTTAGCACAAGGTTTCAACGACATTTATTCCACGTAAATAAAACACTTTCCAAAGAAGAGTGCGATTATATCCTTTGCCAAACATATACTCGCGTTTTAATAATAAAATAACAAAATCGACCATTTCTTCATGGATCGGGAACAAAAAACACTCAACCACAACATTATATATATCGAGCGATAACTCACATTCAAGTTGGGATCAATGGATTGCCTATAAAGAATGAAGACAATAATTCTTAAAATTCCCTTGTTTCATCAAGAACAACGTCAAATAGAAAAATTCTATCAAGTAGGGGAAGGAACATGAAACTCAACCCAAATATCAACTAACTTTCAAAATTTGGTGTGAAAGAAATTGGCACTTGACTAGACTAGTTTGACAATGAGAAGACCGTACAAGAAAGTTTCAGCAATGCAAATATCCAATTCCAGAGTTCCGACCTATGGGTACCAAAAATGGACCATTTTACCTCCAAATTATTTTAATTTTAAACTAGAATCATGCAATTTATTATATCTCCAAGGACATGGCACCCAAAAAATGAAAAATGAAATTAAGTCCAATCTATCACACCCTAGTTTCACAAAGGCACCCTAAAAAGTATCCCCATTTAGCACAAGGTTTCAACGACATTTATTCCACGTAAATAAAACACTTTCCAAAGAAAAGTGCGATTATATCCTTTAGCAAACATATACTCGCGTTTTAATAATAAAATAACAAAATTGACCATTTCTTCATGTATCGGGAACAAAAAACACTCAACCACAACATCATATATATCGAGCGATAACTCACATTCAAGTTGGGATCAATGGATTGCCTGTAAAGAATGAAGACAATAATTCTTAAAATTCCCTTGCTTCATCAAGAACAACCTCAAATAGAAAATTCTATCAAGTAGAGGAAGGAACATGAAACTCAACCCAAATATCAACTAACTTTCAAAATTTGGTGTGAAAGAAATTGGCACTTGACTAGACTAGTTTGACAATGAGAAGACCATACAAGAAAGTTTCAGCAATGTAAATATCCAATTCCAGAGTTCCGACCTATGGGTACCAAAAATGGACCATTTTACCTCCAAATTATTTTAATTTTAAACTAGAATCATGCAATTTATTATATCTCCAAGGACATGGCACCCCAAAAATGAAATCTTCAATATGGACACGGAACAAAATGAATCTCAACCATAAGATATTCCATTGTGTTTATGGCACACTTTATGAGATTTGGATCAATTTAATTGGTATAAACGAGGAAGACAAGTTCTTTAAATTCCCTTTTTCTATCAAGAGAACCATCGAGTAACCAATTTTATCGAGATGAGAAAAGAACATGAAACTCGACCCAAATGCACTATCCCGTGGAGAATAACAATTAAAAAAAATTGGTCATGAAAACACATCCTTTAAGAAAAACTAAATTGGCACATAAAGAACAAAATGTTATTTCCCTACACATTACACTACAAAGTTGATCAATTTTAATTAAATTCAGATGAACGTAAAACTCGGTATACGAATTCTCGATTACATGAACTTTGAATTGTTTTATAATCGAATTTGAGAACAACTATCCATCAAGAGAAAACATCAAAAGAGAAATCCATAATGCTCGTGTCCATCCCATGGCCCCGAAATGTACCATGTTAACTCTGAATCAGAAGAATTTGAAACTCGTATCATGCAATCTATATGTTGTGACAAGATAGTTTTAGATATGGTAGGCGAAAGAGCAGTGTAACATACCAAACAAACATTCCATATAACGTGATTAAAGCACAACATAAATTTGAAAGGCAAAAGATTATCTGAAAAAACACAGGACCAAGAATATTATTATATTCTTATTTCACATAGGTCACCCTAATATTATTCAATTTTAGCAAATTGTGTGAAGAACATTATAGGTCACCTAAAAGGTCACTAAAAATGAAATTAAGTCCAATCTATCGCACCCTAGTTTCACAAAGGCACCCTAAAAAGTATCCATGTTTAGCACAAGGTTTCAACGACATTTATTCCACGTAAATAAAACACTTTCCAAAGAAGAGTGCGATTATATCCTTTGCCAAACATATACTCGCGTTTTAATAATAAAATAACAAAATCGACCATTTCTTCATGGATCGGGAACAAAAAACACTCAACCACAACATTATATATATCGAGCGATAACTCACATTCAAGTTGGGATCAATGGATTGCCTCTAAAGAATGAAGACAATAATTCTTAAAATTCCCTTGTTTCATCAAGAACAACGTCAAATAGAAAAATTCTATCAAGTAGGGGAAGGAACATGAAACTCAACCCAAATATCAACTAACTTTCAAAATTTGGTGTGAAAGAAATTGGCACTTGACTAGACTAGTTTGACAAAGAGAAGACCGTACAAGAAAGTTTCAGCAATGCAAATATCCAATTCCAGAGTTCCGACCTATGGGTACCAAAAATGGACCATTTTACCTCCAAATTATTTTAATTTTAAACTAGAATCATGCAATTTATTATATCTCCAAGGACATGGCACCCAAAAAATGAAAAATGAAATTAAGTCCAATCTATCACACCCTAGTTTCACAAAGGCACCCTAAAAAGTATCCCCATTTAGCACAAGGTTTCAACGACATTTATTCCACGTAAATAAAACACTTTCCAAAGAAAAGTGCGATTATATCCTTTAGCAAACATATACTCGCGTTTTAATAATAAAATAACAAAATTGACCATTTCTTCATGTATCGGGAACAAAAAACACTCAACCAGAACATTATATATATCGAGAGATAACTCACATTCAAGTTGGGATCAATGGATTGCCTGTAAAGAATGAAGACAATAATTCTTAAAATTCCCTTGCTTCATCAAGAACAACCTCAAATAGAAAATTCTATCAAGTAGATGAAGGAACATGAAACTCAACCCAAATATCAACTAACTTTCAAAATTTGGTGTGAAAGAAATTGGCACTTGACTAGACTAGTTTGACAATGAGAAGACCATACAAGAAAGTTTCAGCAATGTAAATATCCAATTCCAGAGTTCCGACCTATGGGTACCAAAAATGGACCATTTTACCTCCAAATTATTTTAATTTTAAACTAGAATCATGAAATTTATTATATCTCCAAGGACATGGCACCCCAAAAATGAAATCTTCATTATGGACACGGAACAAAATGAATCTCAACCATAAGATATTCCATTGTGTTTATGGCACACTTTATGAGATTTGGATCAATTTAATAGTTATAAACGAGGAAGACAAGTTCTTTAAATTCCCTTTTTCTATCAAGAGAACCATCGAGTAACCAATTTTATCGAGATGAGAAGAGAACATGAAACTCGGCCCAAATACACTATCCCGTGGAGAATAACAATTAAAAAAATTGGTCATGAAAACACATCCTTCAAGAAAAACTAAATTGGCACATAAAGAACAAAATGTTATTTCCCTACACATTACACTACAAAGTTGATCAATTTTAATTAAATTCAGATGAACGTAAAACTAGGTATACGAATTCTCGATTACATGAACTTTGAATTGTTTTATAATCGAATTTGACAATCAACTATCCATCAAGAGAAAACATCAAAAAAGAAATCCATAATGCTCTTTGTCCATCCCATGGCCCCGAAATGTACCATGTTAACTCTGAATCAGAAGAATTTGAAATTCGGATCATGCAATCTATATATTGTGACAAGATAGTTTTATATATGGTAGGCGAAAGAGCAGTGTAACATTCCAAACAAACATTCCATATAACGTGATTAAAGCAAAACATAAATTTGAAAGGCAAAAGATTATTTGAAAAAACACAGGACCAAGAATATTATTATATTCTTATTTCACATAGGGCACCCTAATATTATTCAATTTTAGCAAATTGTGTGAAGAACATTATAGGTCACCTAAAAGGTCACTAAAAATGAAATTAAGTCCAATATATCACACCCTAATTTCACAAAGGCACCCTAAAAAGTATCTCCATTTAGCACAAGGTTTCAACGACATTTATTCCACGTAAATAAAACACTTTCCAAAGAAGAGTGCGATTATATCCTTTGCCAAACATATACTCGCGTTTTAATAATAAAATAACAAAATTGCACATTTCTTCATGTATCGGGAACAAAAAACACTCAACCAGAACATTATATATATCGAGAGATAACTCACATTCAAGTTGGGATCAATGGATTGCCTGTAAAGAATGAAGACAATAATTCTTAAAATTCCCTTGTTTCATCAAGAACAACGTCAAATAGAAAAATTCTATCAAGTAGAGGAAGGAACATGAAACTCCACCCAAATATCAACTAACTTTCAAAATTTGGTGTGAAAGAAATTGGCACTTGACTAGACTAGTTTGACAATGAGAAGACCATACAAGAAAGTTTCAGCAATGTAAATATCCAATTCCAGAGTTCCGACCTATGGGTACCAAAAATGGACCATTTTACCTCCAAATTATTTTAATTTTAAACTAGAATCATGCAATTTATTATATCTCCAAGGACATGGCACCCCAAAAATGAAAAATGAAATTAAGTCCAATCTATCACACCCTAGTTTCACAAAGGCACCCTAAAAAGTATCCCCATTTAGCACAAGGTTTCAACGACATTTATTCCACGTAAATAAAACACTTTCCAAAGAAAAGTGCGATTATATCCTTTAGCAAACATATACTCGCGTTTTAATAATAAAATAACAAAATTGACCATTTCTTCATGTATCGGGAACAAAAAACACTCAACCACAACATCATATATATCGAGCGATAACTCACATTAAAGTTGGGATCAATGGATTGCCTGTAAAGAATGAAGACAATAATTCTTAAAATTCCCTTGCTTCATCAAGAACAACCTCAAATAGAAAATTCTATCAAGTAGATGAAGGAACATGAAACTCAACCCAAATATCAACTAACTTTCAAAATTTGGTGTGAAAGAAATTGGCACTTGACTAGACTAGTTTGACAATGAGAAGACCATACAAGAAAGTTTCAGCAATGTAAATATCCAATTCCAGAGTTCCGACCTATGGGTACCAAAAATGGACCATTTTACCTCCAAATTATTTTAATTTTAAACTAGAATCATGAAATTTATTATATCTCCAAGGACATGGCACCCCAAAAATGAAATCTTCATTATGGACACGGAAAAAAATGAATCTCAACCATAAGATATTCCATTGTGTTTATGGCACACTTTATGAGATTTGGATCAATTTAATAGTTATAAACGAGGAAGACAAGTTCTTTAAATTCCCTTTTTCTATCAAGAGAACCATCGAGTAACCAATTTTATCGAGATGAGAAGAGAACATGAAACTCGGCCCAAATACACTATCCCGTGGAGAATAACAATTAAAAAAATTGGTCATGAAAACATATCCTTCAAGAAAAACTAAATTGGCACATAAAGAACAAAATGATATTTCCCTACACATTACACTACAAAGTTGATCAATTTTAATTAAATTCAGATGAACGTAAAACTAGGTATACGAATTCTCGATTACATGAACTTTGAATTGTTTTATAATCGAATTTGACAATCAACTATCCATCAAGAGAAAACATCAAAAAAGAAATCCATAATGCTCTTTGTCCATCCCATGGCCCCGAAATGTACCATGTTAACTCTGAATCAGAAGAATTTGAAATTCGGATCATGCAATCTATATATTGTGACAAGATAGTTTTATATATGGTAGGCGAAAGAGCAGTGTAACATTCCAAACAAACATTCCATATAACGTGATTAAAGCAAAACATAAATTTGAAAGGCAAAAGATTATTTGAAAAAACACAGGACCAAGATTATTATTATATTCTTATTTCACATAGGGCACCCTAATATTATTCAATTTTAGCAAATTGTGTGAAGAACATTATAGGTCACCTAAAAGGTCACTAAAAATGAAATTAAGTCCAATATATCACACCCTAATTTCACAAAGGCACCCTAAAAAGTATCTCCATTTAGCACAAGGTTTCAACGACATTTATTCCACGTAAATAAAACACTTTCCAAAGAAGAGTGCGATTATATCCTTTAGCAAACATATACTCGCGTTTTAATAATAAAATAACAAAATTGCACATTTCTTCATGTATCGGGAACAAAAAACACTCAACCAGAACATTATATATATCGAGAGATAACTCACATTCAAGTTGGGATCAATGGATTGCCTGTAAAGAATGAAGACAATAATTCTTAAAATTCCCTTGTTTCTTAAGAACAACGTCAAATAGAAAAATTCTATCAAGTAGAGGAAGGAACATGAAACTCCACCCAAATATCAACTAACTTTCAAAATTTGGTGTGAAAGAAATTGGCACTTGACTAGACTAGTTTGACAATGAGAAGACCGTACAAGAAGTTTCAGCAATGCAAATATCCAATTCCAGAGTTCCGACCTATGGGTACCAAAAATGGACCATTTTACCTCCAAATTATTTTAATTTTAAACTAGAATCATGCAATTTATTATATCTCCAAGGACATGGCACCCCAAAAATGAAAAATGAAATTAAGTCCAATCTATCACACCCTAGTTTCACAAAGGCACCCTAAAAAGTATCCCCATTTAGCACAAGGTTTCAACGACATTTGTTCCACGTAAATAAAACACTTTCCAAAGAAGAGTGCAATTATATCCTTTAGCAAACATATACTCGCGTTTTAATAATAAAATAACAAAATTGACCATTTCTTCATGTATCGGGAACAAAAAACACTCAACCACAACATTATATATATCGAGCGATAACTCACATTCAAGTTGGGATCAATGGATTGCCTGTAAAGAATGAAGACAATAATTCTTAAAATTCCCTTGCTTCATCAAGAACAACCTCAAATAGAAAATTCTATCAAGTAGAGGAAGGAACATGAAACTCAACCCAAATATCAACTAACTTTCAAAATTTGGTGTGAAATAAATTGGCACTTGACTAGACTAGTTTGACAATGAGAAGACCATACAAGAAAGTTTCAGCAATGTAAATATCCAATTCCAGAGTTCCGACCTATGGGTACCAAAAATGGACCATTTTACCTCCAAATTATTTTAATTTTAAACTAGAATCATGCAATTTATTATATCTCCAAGGACATGGCACCCCAAAAATGAAATCATCATTATGGACACGGAACAAAATGAATCTCAACCATAAGATATTCCATTGTGTTTATGGCACACTTTATGAGATTTGGATCAATTTAATAGTTATAAACGAGGAAGACAAGTTCTTTAAATTCCCTTTTTCTATCAAGAGAACCATCGAGTAACCAATTTTATCGAGATGAGAAGAGAACAAGAAACTCGGCCCAAATACACTATCCCGTGGAGAATAACAATTAAAAAAATTGGTCATGAAAACACATCCTTCAAGAAAAACTAAATTGGCAAATAAAGAACAAAATGTTATTTCCCTACACATTACACTACAAAGTTGATCAATTTTAATTAAATTCAGATGAACGTGAAACTAGGTATACGAATTCTCGATTACATGAACTTTGAATTGTTTTATAATCGAATTTGACAATCAACT
Organism: Penstemon newberryi var. newberryi; assembly: GCA_030819805.1. Lineage (NCBI taxonomy): Eukaryota > Viridiplantae > Streptophyta > Magnoliopsida > Lamiales > Plantaginaceae > Penstemon > Penstemon newberryi. The sequence continues at coordinate 19,248,090 of JAUALY010000005.1, read as the reverse complement.
ATCCATCAAGAGAAAACATCAAAAAAGAAATCCATAATGCTCTTTGTCCATCCCATGGCCCCGAAATGTACCATGTTAACTCTGAATCAGAAGAATTTGAAACTCGGATCATGCAATCTATATATTGTGACAAGATAGTTTTATATATGGTAGGCGAAAGAGCAGTGTAACATACCAAACAAACATTCCATATAACGTGATTAAAGCACAACATAAATTTGAAAGGCAAAAGATTATTTGAAAAAACACAGGACCAAGAATATTATTATATTCTTATTTCACATAGGGCACCCTAATATTATTCAATTTTAGCAAATTGTGTGAAGAACATTATAGGTCACCTAAAAGGTCACTAAAAATGAAATTAAGTCCAATATATCACACCCTAATTTCACAAAGGCACCCTAAAAAGTATCTCCATTTATCACAAGGTTTCAACGACATTTATTCCACGTAAATAAAACACTTTCCAAAGAAGAGTGCGATTATATCCTTTAGCAAACATATACTCGCGTTTTAATAATAAAATAAAAAATCGACCATTTCTTCATGGATCGGGAACAAAAAACACTCAACCACAACATTATATATATCTAGCGATAACTCACATTCAAGTTGGGATCAATGGATTGCCTGTAAAGAATGAAGACAATAATTCTTAAAATTCCCTTGTTTCATCAAGAACAACGTCAAATAGAAAAATTCTATCAAGTAGGGGAAGGAACATGAAACTCAACCCAAATATCAACTAACTTTCAAAATTTGGTGTGAAAGAAATTGGCACTTGACTAGACTAGTTTGACAATGAGAAGACCGTACAAGAAAGTTTCAGCAATGCAAATATCCAATTCCAGAGTTCCGACCTATCGGTACCAAAAATGGACCATTTTACCTCAAAATTATTTTAATTTTAAACTAGAATCATGCAATTTATTATATCTCCAAGGACATGGCAGCCAAAAAATGAAAAATGAAATTAAGTCCAATCTATCACACCCTAGTTTCACAAAGGCACCCTAAAAAGTATCCCCATTTAGCACAAGATTTCAACGACATTTATTCCACGTAAATAAAACACTTTCCAAAGAAAAGTGCAATTATATCATTTAGCAAACATATACTCGCGTTTTAATAATAAAATAACAAAATTGACCATTTCTTCATGTATCGGGAACAAAAAACACTCAACCACAACATCATATATATCGAGCGATAACTCACATTCAAGTTGGGATCAATGGATTGCCTGTAAAGAATGAAGACAATAATTCTTAAAATTCCCTTGCTTCATCAAGAACAACCTCTAATAGAAAATTCTATCAAGTAGAGGAAGGAACATGAAACTCAACCCAAATATCAACTAACTTTCAAAATTTGGTGTGAAAGAAATTGGCACTTGACTAGACTAGTTTGACAATGAGAAGAGCATACAAGAAAGTTTCAGCAATGTAAATATCCAATTCCAGAGTTCCGACCTATGGGTACCAAAAATGGACCATTTTACCTCCAAATTATTTTAATTTTAAACTAGAATCATGCAATTTATTATATCTCCAAGGACACACCCCAAAAATGAAATCATCATTATGGACACGGAACAAAATGAATCTCAACCATAAGATATTCCATTGTGTTTATGGCACACTTTATGAGATTTGGATCAATTTAATAGTTATAAACGAGGAAGACAAGTTCTTTAAATTCCCTTTTTCTATCAAGAGAACCATCGAGTAACCAATTTTATCGAGATGAGAAGAGAACATGAAACTCGGCCCAAATACACTATCCCGTGGAGAATAACAATTAAAAAAATTGGTCATGAAAACACATCCTTCAAGAAAAACTAAATTGGCACATAAAGAACAAAATGTTATTTCCCTACACATTACACTACAAAGTTGATCAATTTTAATTAAATTCAGATGAACGTAAAACTAGGTATACGAATTCTCGATTACATGAACTTTGAATTGTTTTATAATCGAATTTGACAATCAACTATCCATCAAGAGAAAACATCAAAAAAGAAATCCATAATGCTCTTTGTCCATCCCATGGCCCCGAAATGTACCATGTTAACTCTGAATCAGAAGAATTTGAAACTCGGATCATGCAATCTATATATTGTGACAAGATAGTTTTATATATGGTAGGCGAAAGAGCAGTGTAACATACCAAACAAACATTCCATATAACGTGATTAAAGCACAACATAAATTTGAAAGGCAAAAGATTATTTGAAAAAACACAGGACCAAGAATATTATTATATTCTTATTTCACATAGGGCACCCTAATATTATTCAATTTTAGCAAATTGTGTGAAGAACATTATAGGTCACCTAAAAGGTCACTAAAAATGAAATTAAGTCCAATATATCACACCCTAATTTCACAAAGGCACCCTAAAAAGTATCTCCATTTAGCACAAGGTTTCAACGACATTTATTCCACGTAAATAAAACACTTTCCAAAGAAGAGTGCGATTATATCCTTTAGCAAACATATACTCGCGTTTTAATAATAAAATAACAAAATTGCACATTTCTTCATGTATCAGGAACATAAAACACTCAACCACAACATTATATATATCGAGAGATAACTCACATTCAAGTTGGGATCAATGGATTGCCTGTAAAGAATGAAGACAATAATTCTTAAAATTCCCTTGTTTCATCAAGAACAACGTCAAATAGAAAAATTCTATCAAGTAGAGGAAGGAACATGAAACTCAACCCAAATATCAACTAACTTTCAAAATTTGGTGTGAAAGAAATTGGCACTTGACTAGACTAGTTTGACAATGAGAAGACCATACAAGAAAGTTTCAGCAATGTAAATATCCAATTCCAGAGTTCCGACCTATGGGTACCAAAAATGGACCATTTTACCTCCAAATTATTTTAATTTTAAACTAGAATCATGCAATTTATTATATCTCCAAGGACATGGCACACAAAAATTGAAATCTTCATTATGGACACGGAACAAAATGAATCTCAACCATAAGATATTCCATTGTGTTTATGGCACACTTTATGAGATTTGGATCAATTTAATAGTTATAAACGAGGAAGACAAGTTCTTTAAATTCCCTTTTTCTATCAAGAGAACCATCGAGTAACCAATTTTATCGAGATGAGAAGAGAACAAGAAACTCGGCCCAAATACACTATCCCGTGGAGAATAACAATTAAAAAAATTGGTCATGAAAACACATCCTTCAAGAAAAACTAAATTGGCACATAAAGAACAAAATGTTATTTCCCTACACATTACACTACAAAGTTGATCAATTTTAATTAAATTCAGATGAACGTAAAACTAGGTATACGAATTCTCGATTACATGAACTTTGAATTGTTTTATAATCGAATTTGACAATCAACTATCCATCAAGAGAAAACATCAAAAAAGAAATCCATAATGCTCGTGTCCATCCCATGGCCCCGAAATGTACCATGTTAACTCTGAATCAGAAGAATTTGAAACTCGGATCATGCAATCTATATATTGTGACAAGATAGTTTTATATATGGTAGGCGAAAGAGCAGTGTAACATACCAAACAAACATTCCATATAACGTGATTAAAGCACAACATAAATTTGAAAGGCAAAAGATTATTTGAAAAAACACAGGACCAAGAATATTATTATATTCTTATTTCACATAGGGCACCCTAATATTATTCAATTTTAGCAAATTGTGTGAAGAACATTATAGGTCACCTAAAAGGTCACTAAAAATGAAATTAAGTCCAATATATCACACCCTAATTTCACAAAGGCACCCTAAAAAGTATCTCCATTTAGCACAAGGTTTCAACGACATTTATTCCACGTAAATAAAACACTTTCCAAAGAAGAGTGCGATTATATCCTTTAGCAAACATATACTCGCGTTTTAATAATAAAATAACAAAATTGCACATTTCTTCATGTATCGGGAAAAAAAAACACTCAACCACAACATTATATATATCGAGAGATAACTCACATTCAAGTTGGGATCAATGGATTGCCTGTAAAGAATGAAGACAATAATTCTTAAAATTCCCTTGTTTCATCAAGAACAACGTCAAATAGAAAAATTCTATCAAGTAGAGGAAGGAACATGAAACTCAACCCAAATATCAACTAACTTTCAAAATTTGGTGTGAAAGAAATTGGCACTTGACTAGACTAGTTTGACAATGGGAAGACCGTACAAGAAAGTTTCAGCAATGCAAATATCCAATTCCAGAGTTCCGACCTATGGGTACCAAAAATGGACCATTTTACCTCCAAATTATTTTAATTTTAAACTAGAATCATGCAATTTATTATATCTCCAAGGACATGGCACCCAAAAATTGAAATCTTCATTATGGACACGGAACAAAATGAATCTCAACCATAAGATATTCCATTGTGTTTATGGCACACTTTATGAGATTTGGATCAATTAAATAGTTATAAACGAGGAAGACAAGTTCTTTAAATTCCCTTTTTCTATCAAGAGAACCATCGAGTAACCAATTTTATCGAGATGAGAAGAGAACATGAAACTCGGCCCAAATACACTATCCCATGGAGAATAACAATTAAAAAAATTGGTCATGAAAACACATCCTTCAAGAAAAACTAAATTGGCACATAAAGAACAAAATGTTATTTCCCTACACATTACACTACAAAGTTGATCAATTTTAATTAAATTCAGATGAACGTAAAACTAGGTATACGAATTCTCGATTACATGAACTTTGAATTGTTTTATAATCGAATTTGACAATCAACTATCCATCAAGAGAAAACATGAAAAAAGAAATCCAAAATGATCTTTGTCCATCCCATGGCCCCGAAATGTACCATGTTAACTCTGAATCAGAAGAATTTGAAACTCGGATCATGCAATCTATATATTGTGACAAGATAGTTTTATATATGGTAGGCGAAAGAGCAGTGTACCATACCAAACAAACATTCCATATAACGTGATTAAAGCACAACATAAATTTGAAAGGCAAAAGATTATTTGAAAAAACACAGGACAAAGAATATTATTATATTCTTATTTCACATAGGGCACCCTAATATTATTCAATTTTAGCAAATTGTGTGAAGAACATTATAGGTCACCTAAAAGGTCACTAAAAATGAAATTAAGTCCAATATATCACACCCTAATTTCACAAAGGCACCCTAAAAAGTATCTCCATTTAGCACAAGGTTTCAACGACATTTATTCCACGTAAATAAAACACATTCCAAAGAAGAGTGCGATTATATTCTTTAGCGAACATATACTCACGTTTTAATAATAAAATAACAAAATTGCACATTTCTTCATGTATCGGGAACAAAAAACACTCAACCACAACATTATATATATCGAGAGATAACTCACATTCAAGTTGGGATCAATGGATTGCCTGTAAAGAATGAAGACAATAATTCTTAAAATTCCCTTGCTTCATCAAGAACAACCTCAAATAGAAAATTCTATCAAGTAGAGGAAGGAACATGAAACTCAACCCAAATATCAACTAACTTTCAAAATTTGGTGTGAAAGAAATTGGCACTTGACTAGACTAGTTTGACAATGAGAAGACCATACAAGAAATTTTCAGCAATGTAAATATCCAATTCCAGAGTTCCGACCTATGGGTACCAAAAATGGACCATTTTACCTCCAAATTATTTTAATATTAAACTAGAATCATGAAATTTATTATATCTCCAAGGACATGGCACCCCAAAAATGAAATCTTCATTATGGACACGGAACAAAATGAATCTCAACCATAAGATATTCCATTGTGTTTATGGCTCACTTTATGAGATTTGGATCAATTTAATAGTTATAAACGAGGAAGGCAAGTTCTTTAAATTCCCTTTTTCTATCAAGAGAACCATCGAGTAACCAATTTTATCGAGATGAGAAGAGAACATGAAACTCGACCCAAATACACTATCCCGTGGAGAATAACAATTAAAAAAATTGGTCATGAAAACACATCCTTCAAGAAAAACTAAATTGGCACATAAAGAACAAAATGTTATTTCCCTACACATTACACTACAAAGTTGATCAATTTTAATTAAATTCAGATGAACGTAAAACTAGGTATACGAATTCTCGATTACATGAACTTTGAATTGTTTTATAATCGAATTTGACAATCAACTATCCATCAAGAGAAAACATGAAAAAAGAAATCCAAAATGATCTTTGTCCATCCCATGGCCCCGAAATGTACCATGTTAACTCTGAATCAGAAGAATTTGAAACTCGGATCATGCAATCTATATATTGTGACAAGATAGTTTTATATATGGTAGGCGAAAGAGCAGTGTACCATACCAAACAAACATTCCATATAACGTGATTAAAGCACAACATAAATTTGAAAGGCAAAAGATTATTTGAAAAAACACAGGACAAAGAATATTATTATATTCTTATTTCACATAGGGCACCCTAATATTATTCAATTTTAGCAAATTGTGTGAAGAACATTATAGGTCACCTAAAAGGTCACTAAAAATGAAATTAAGTCCAATATATCACACCCTAATTTCACAAAGGCACCCTAAAAAGTATCTCCATTTAGCACAAGGTTTCAACGACATTTATTCCACGTAAATAAAACACATTCCAAAGAAGAGTGCGATTATATTCTTTAGCGAACATATACTCACGTTTTAATAATAAAATAACAAAATTGCACATTTCTTCATGTATCGGGAACAAAAAACACTCAACCACAACATTATATATATCGAGAGATAACTCACATTCAAGTTGGGATCAATGGATTGCCTGTAAAGAATGAAGACAATAATTCTTAAAATTCCCTTGCTTCATCAAGAACAACCTCAAATAGAAAATTCTATCAAGTAGAGGAAGGAACATGAAACTCAACCCAAATATCAACTAACTTTCAAAATTTGGTGTGAAAGAAATTGGCACTTGACTAGACTAGTTTGACAATGAGAAGACCATACAAGAAATTTTCAGCAATGTAAATATCCAATTCCAGAGTTCCGACCTATGGGTACCAAAAATGGACCATTTTACCTCCAAATTATTTTAATATTAAACTAGAATCATGAAATTTATTATATCTCCAAGGACATGGCACCCCAAAAATGAAATCTTCATTATGGACACGGAACAAAATGAATCTCAACCATAAGATATTCCATTGTGTTTATGGCTCACTTTATGAGATTTGGATCAATTTAATAGTTATAAACGAGGAAGGCAAGTTCTTTAAATTCCCTTTTTCTATCAAGAGAACCATCGAGTAACCAATTTTATCGAGATGAGAAGAGAACATGAAACTCGACCCAAATACACTATCCCGTGGAGAATAACAATTAAAAAAATTGGTCATGAAAACACATCCTTCAAGAAAAACTAAATTGGCACATAAAGAACAAAATGTTATTTCCCTACACATTACACTACAAAGTTGATCAATTTTAATTAAATTCAGATGAACGTAAAACTAGGTATACGAATTCTCGATTACATGAACTTTGAATTGTTTTATAATCGAATTTGACAATCAACTATCCATCAAGAGAAAACATGAAAAAAGAAATCCAAAATGATCTTTGTCCATCCCATGGCCCCGAAATGTACCATGTTAACTCTGAATCAGAAGAATTTGAAACTCGGATCATGCAATCTATATATTGTGACAAGATAGTTTTATATATGGTAGGCGAAAGAGCAGTGTACCATACCAAACAAACATTCCATATAACGTGATTAAAGCACAACATAAATTTGAAAGGCAAAAGATTATTTGAAAAAACACAGGACAAAGAATATTATTATATTCTTATTTCACATAGGGCACCCTAATATTATTCAATTTTAGCAAATTGTGTGAAGAACATTATAGGTCACCTAAAAGGTCACTAAAAATGAAATTAAGTCCAATATATCACACCCTAATTTCACAAAGGCACCCTAAAAAGTATCTCCATTTAGCACAAGGTTTCAACGACATTTATTCCACGTAAATAAAACACATTCCAAAGAAGAGTGCGATTATATTCTTTAGCGAACATATACTCACGTTTTAATAATAAAATAACAAAATTGCACATTTCTTCATGTATCGGGAACAAAAAACACTCAACCACAACATTATATATATCGAGAGATAACTCACATTCAAGTTGGGATCAATGGATTGCCTGTAAAGAATGAAGACAATAATTCTTAAAATTCCCTTGCTTCATCAAGAACAACCTCAAATAGAAAATTCTATCAAGTAGAGGAAGGAACATGAAACTCAACCCAAATATCAACTAACTTTCAAAATTTGGTGTGAAAGAAATTGGCACTTGACTAGACTAGTTTGACAATGAGAAGACCATACAAGAAATTTTCAGCAATGTAAATATCCAATTCCAGAGTTCCGACCTATGGGTACCAAAAATGGACCATTTTACCTCCAAATTATTTTAATATTAAACTAGAATCATGAAATTTATTATATCTCCAAGGACATGGCACCCCAAAAATGAAATCTTCATTATGGACACGGAACAAAATGAATCTCAACCATAAGATATTCCATTGTGTTTATGGCTCACTTTATGAGATTTGGATCAATTTAATAGTTATAAACGAGGAAGACAAGTTCTTTAAATTCCCTTTTTCTATCAAGAGAACCATCGAGTAACCAATTTTATCGAGATGAGAAGAGAACATGAAACTCGACCCAAATACACTATCCCGTGGAGAATAACAATTAAAAAAATTGGTCATGAAAACACATCCTTCAAGAAAAACTAAATTGGCACATAAAGAACAAAATGTTATTTCCCTACACATTACACTACAAAGTTGATCAATTTTAATTAAATTCAGATGAACGTAAAACTAGGTATACGAATTCTCGATTACATGAACTTTGAATTGTTTTATAATCGAATTTGACAATCAACTATCCATCAAGAGAAAACATCAAAAAAGAAATCCATAATGCTCTTTGTCCATCCCATGGCCCCGAAATGTACCATGTTAACTCTGAATCAGAAGAATTTGAAACTCGGATCATGCAATCTATATATTGTGACAAGATAGTTTTATATATGGTAGGCGAAAGAGCAGTGTAACATACCAAACAAACATTCCATATAACGTGATTAAAGCAAAACATAAATTTGAAAGGCAAAAGATTATTTGAAAAAACACAGGACCAAGAATATTATTATATTCTTATTTCACATAGGGCACCCTAATATTATTCAATTTTAGCAAATTGTGTGAAGAACATTATAGGTCACCTAAAAGGTCACTAAAAATGAAATTAAGTCCAATATATCACACCCTAATTTCACAAAGGCACCCTAAAAAGTATCTCCATTTAGCACAAGGTTTCAACGACATTTATTCCACGTAAATAAAACACTTTCCAAAGAAGAGTGCGATTATATCCTTTAGCAAACATATACTCGCGTTTTAATAATAAAATAACAAAATTGCACATTTCTTCATGTATCGGGAACAAAAAACATTCAACCAGAACATAATATATATCGAGAGATAACTCACATTCAAGTTGGGATCAATGGATTGCCTGTAAAGAATGAAGACAATAATTCTTAAAATTCCCTTGTTTCATCAAGAACAACGTCAAATAGAAAAATTCTATCAAGTAGAGGAAGGAACATGAAACTCAACCCAAATATCAACTAGCTTTCAAAATTTGGTGTGAAAGAAATTGGCACTTGACTAGACTAGTTTGACAATGAGAAGACCGTACAAGAAAGTTTCAGCAATGCAAATATCCAATTCCAGAGTTCCGACCTATGGGTACCAAAAATGGACCATTTTACCTCCAAATTATTTTAATTTTAAACTAGAATCATACAATTTATTATATCTCCAAGGACATGGCACCCCAAAAATGAAAAATGAAATTAAGTCCAATCTATCACACCCTAGTTTCACAAAGGCACCCTAAAAAGTATCCCCATTTAGCACAAGGTTTCAACGACATTTATTCCACGTAAATAAAACACTTTCCAAAGAAGAGTGCAATTATATCCTTTAGCAAACATATACTCGCGTTTTAATAATAAAATAACAAAATTGACCATTTCTTCATGTATCGGGAACAAAAAACACTCAACCACAACATTATATATATCGAGCGATAACTCACATTCAAGTTGGGATCAATGGATTGCCTGTAAAGAATGAAGACAATAATTCTTAAAATTCCCTTGCTTCATCAAGAACAACCTCAAATAGAAAATTCTATCAAGTAGAGGAAGGAACATGAAACTCAACCCAAATATCAACTAACTTTCAAAATTTGGTGTGAAATAAATTGGCACTTGACTAGACTAGTTTGACAATGAGAAGACCATACAAGAAAGTTTCAGCAATGTAAATATCCAATTCCAGAGTTCCGACCTATGGGTACCAAAAATGGACCATTTTACCTCCAAATTATTTTAATTTTAAACTAGAATCATGCAATTTATTATATCTCCAAGGACATGGCACCCCAAAAATGAAATCTTCATTATGGACACGGAAAAAAATGAATCTCAACCATAAGATATTCCATTGTGTTTATGGCACACTTTATGAGATTTGGATCAATTTAATAGTTATAAACGAGGAAGACAAGTTCTTTAAATTCCCTTTTTCTATCAAGAGAACCATCGAGTAACCAATTTTATCGAGATGAGAAGAGAACATGAAACTAGGCCCAAATACACTATCCCGTGGAGAATAACAATTAAAAAAATTGGTCATGAAAACACATCCTTTAAGAAAAACAAAATTGGCACATAAAGAACAAAATGTTATTTCCCTACACATTACACTACAAAGTTGATCAATTTTAATTAAATTCAGATGAACGTAAAACTAGGTATACGAATTCTCGATTACATGAACTTTGAATTGTTTTATAATCGAATTTGACAATCAACTATCAATCAAGAGAAAACATCAAAAAAGAAATCCATAATGCTCGTGTCCATCCCATGGCTCCGAAATGTACCATGTTAACTCTGAATCAGAAGAATTTAAAACTCGGATCATGCAATCTATATGTTGTGACAAGATAGTTTTATATATGGTAGGCGAAAGAGCAGTGTAACATACCAAACAAACATTCCATATAACGTGATTAAAGCACAACATAAATTTGAAAGGCAAAAGATTATCTGAAAAAACACAGGACCAAGAATATTATTATATTCTTATTTCACATAGGTCACCCTAATATTATTCAATTTTAGCAAATTGTGTGAAGAACATTATAGGTCACCTAAAAGGTCACTAAAAATGAAATTAAGTCCAAACTATCGCACCCTAGTTTCACAAAGGCACCCTAAAAAGTATCCCCGTTTAGCACAAGGTTTCAACGACATTTATTCCACGTAAATAAAACACTTTCCAAAGAAGAGTGCGATTATATCCTTTGCCAAACATATACTCGCGTTTTAATAATAAAATAACAAAATCGACCATTTCTTCATGGATCGGGAACAAAAAACACTCAACCACAACATTATATATATCGAGCGATAACTCACATTCAAGTTGGGATCAATGGATTGCCTGTAAAGAATGAAGACAATAATTCTTAAAATTCCCTTGTTTCATCAAGAACAACGTCAAATAGAAAAATTCTATCAAGTAGGGGAAGGAACATGAAACTCAACCCAAATATCAACTAACTTTCAAAATTTGGTGTGAAAGAAATTGGCACTTGACTAGACTAGTTTGACAATGAGAAGACCGTACAAGAAAGTTTCAGCAATGCAAATATCCAATTCCAGAGTTCCGACCTATGGGTACCAAAAATGGACCATTTTACCTCCAAATTATTTTAATTTTAAACTAGAATCATGCAATTTATTATATCTCCAAGGACATGGCTGCCAAAAAATGAAAAATGAAATTAAGTCCAATCTATCACACCCTAGTTTCACAAAGGCACCCTAAAAAGTATCCCCATTTAGCACAAGATTTCAACGACATTTATTCCACGTAAATAAAACACTTTCCAAAGAAGAGTGCGATTATATCCTTTGCCAAACATATACTCGCGTTTTAATAATAAAATAACAAAATCGACCATTTCTTCATGTATCGGGAACAAAAAACACTCAACCACAACATCATATATATCGAGCGATAACTCACATTCAAGTTGGGATCAATGGATTGCCTGTAAAGAATGAAGACAATAATTCTTAAAATTCCCTTGCTTCATCAAGAACAACCTCAAATAGAAAATTCTATCAAGTAGAGGAAGGAACATGAAACTCAACCCAAATATCAACTAACTTTCAAAATTTGGTGTGAAAGAAATTGGCACTTGACTAGACTAGTTTGACAATGAGAAGACCATACAAGAAAGTTTCAGCAATGTAAATATCCAATTCCAGAGTTCCGACCTATGGGTACCAAAAATGGACCATTTTACCTCCAAATTATTTTAATTTTAAACTAGAATCATGCAATTTATTATATCTCCAAGGACATGGCACCCCAAAAATGAATTTGGAGGATTCTAGGCACCTTTTTGTATCCCAACACATATGAAAACGTGTTGGCTTTAATTACTATGGTTGGAGACTTGTTCCAACCCTATATATAAGAAGTATGGCTGAATGTAAGGAATCATCTTTGGCTGAAAATATAAAGTGAGTTTTTACTCCTCTTTTGGTTCTTCATTGAACTTAAGAACTTATCAAGGTTTCTCCTTGTGGCGTTCAAAACTTGAATACTTGTGGTTTGCGATTCTTTATAATCGTTGGGTCACAAGTTCACTACAATCTGGAATACTTGTGGTTTGCGATTCCATATAATTGTTGGGTCACAAGTTCACTATCACTTTCAATCTGATTTTTAGTTTTTCTTGGGATGAAATTGAATCTTCCTATTGAGGTTCGCATCATTTGGTAATCAGAGCAAGGTACTAAAATCAGATTACTATCCTTTATCTTTATTTTTTGTTCCTATATATTTAGTCCATTTCTATTAATCTCTTCTTTCCTACTCTTAAATCTCTTTGTGAGTATTCAGTATCCAGCAAAAAAAAAAAAAAAAAATACGTCAAAAAAAAAATAGAAAAAGAAAACTTGACCAAAAAAAAAAAAAAAAAAAAAAAGGTCACAAAAAAAAAAGAAAAGAAAAGAAAAACGTGATTGATAAAAAAAAAAAAAAAGGTGATTTGTGGATACAACTACTTTCTATATTCTGATTTATTCTTCAATTCTCTCAAATCTAAAAATAATTCTCATTCTCTTTGATTCATTATTTCTGAAAATACCCGCCCATTGATATTCATTGTTTAAACAATACAAGTTGAACCTCTTGATTAAAGTTTACTAGTTCATTAAAGAACTGAAAAGGGGAGTTACGAGTGGAAAAAGGCAAGAGAGTGTGAGATTATTAGAGGGTAAAAGCCGTATTGAGTGAAACACGAGTGTTGAGTGACATTATTCGAGTGTAAACACGTGAGGGAGTGCTGTGAGGATTTATTTCTAATTGTTGTAACTAGTTTCAAATATGTCTACAAGTGGTGAAGCAATAAACAAAGGCGGACAGGGGGATACATTTATGTTGCAAGCCGTGCAAAAACAGTTTGAACGTATGAACGTAATGTTTAATGAGATTCGGGATCGGATGGATAGGCAAGACGATGCTATTGCTACTTTAAACAGGGGACATCCGGAAAGAGCTCCTAATGCTAGAAGGGAAGAAAGGAATGCAAATGAAGATGATTTTGGTTACAATTCCAATGATGAGTTCCATGAAGATGATGACCAAGGCTCATTGAATGGTGAGGGCAGATTCATACAAAGGAGAGGAAGGCATGATAGAGGTTTTCAAAGAGGTCCGAGATGGCAAGATAGAGATGACAGAAGCTTGGGAAACATCAAAGTAAAGATACCATCTTTCCAAGGCAAAAATGACCCAGAAGTGTACTTGGACTGGGAAAGGAAGGTGGAGCTGATTTTCGAATGCCATAACTACTCCGAGGAGAAAAAGGTAAAACTTACTGTTATTGAGTTTACCGATTATGCTATTATATGGTGGGATCAACTTGTGATGACCAGGAGAAGAAATGGTGAAAGGCCTATTAGGACATGGGATGAAATGAAAGCTATCATGAGGAGGCGTTTTGTTCCTAGTCACTATCATAGGGACTTATTTCAGAAGTTGCAAAGTCTTACTCAAGGCTTTAAAAGCGTGGAAGATTACCACAAGGAGATGGAGATTTCCATGATCAGGGCTAATATAGAGGAGGATAGAGAAGCTACCATGGCAAGGTTTCTCAATGGGCTGAATCGGGACATTGCAAATGTAGTTGAGTTGCAACATTATGTGGAGTTGGAGGACATGGTGCATATGGCAATAAAGGTAGAACGACAACTTAAAAGGAAGGGAACTCGATCTTTCCAAAATCCAAGCTCCTCTACTTCATGGAGGTCGAATGGGAGGAAAGATGAAGGGGCTAATTCCAAATTCAAAACAGAAGCACCAAAGAGAAAAGATGAAGTCGACAATGTCAATAGAGGTAAAACTGAATTACCAACTCGTAATCGTGATATTAAGTGTTTTAAGTGTTTGGGGACAGGTCACATAGCTTCACAATGTCCAAACAAGAGAACCATGATTGCACATGCTAACGGAGATGTGGAGACTGAAAGTGAGAGTGATGATGATGTGATGCCAAAAGACACTAGTGACAATGATATTGAATATCCGGTGGAGGGAGAGTCACTTGTGGCTAGGCGTGCTTTAAGTGCCCAAGTCAAAGAAGATGATGTTGATGAGCAAAGGGAGAACATCTTCCATACTAGGTGCCATGTAAATAATAAGGTGTGTAGTATGATCATTGATGGGGGAAGTTGTACAAACGTTGCTAGTACTACTTTGGTTGAAAAGTTAAAGTTACCTACCTTGAAACACCCTAGACCATATAGGCTGCAATGGTTGAATGATTGTGGGGAGGTTAAGGTGACAAGGCAAGTATTAGTCTCGTTTTCAATCGGGAAGTACAAGGATGAAGTGCTTTGCGATGTCGTTCCAATGCAAGCAGGTCACATATTGTTGGGCAGACCATGGCAATTTGATAGGAAGGTTACTCATGATGGTTTCAAAAATCGACATACTCTTGTAAAAGATAACAGATCTATTACTCTTGTACCATTGACACCCAAACAAGTGTATGAAGATCAAATGAAAATGAAAAGAGAGAGTGAGTTGAAAATAAATACTGAGGCTGAAATTTCAAAGAAAAAAAGTGAAAAAGAGAGTGAAAAGAAAGAGGGAAAAAAACAAGTGAGTCTTTATGCTAAGACGAGTGATATCAAGAGTGCCTTGAATTCAAAAAAGCTTATGATTTTACTTGTGTACAAAGAGGCAGGTTTTAGCAGTAACGAATTTAATGAATCTTTGCCTAGTGTTGTTGTCTCTTTGTTACAGGAATACGAAGATGTGTTTCCAGATGATGTACCTAATGGATTGCCACCTGTAAGAGGAATAGAGCATCAGATTGATTTTGTGCCCGGTGCCGCCATTCCTAATCGGCCAGCCTATAGAAGTAATCCAGAGGAAACAAAGGAACTTCAAAGGCAAGTTGAGGAGTTGCTAAAAAAGGGCCACGTGAGAGAAAGCATGAGTCCGTGCGCTGTACCGGTGTTACTTGTACCTAAGAAGGATGGGACTTGGAGGATGTGTGTGGATTGCAGGGCTATCAACAACATTACGGTAAAGTATCGATATCCCATTCCTAGACTAGATGATATGTTGGATGAATTGCATGGGTCAAGTATTTTCACAAAAATTGAATTGAAAAGTGGGTATCATCAAATTAGGATGAAAGAAGGTGATGAATGGAAAACTGCTTTTAAAACAAAATATGGATTGTATGAGTGGTTGGTAATGCCTTTTGGTTTATCTAATGCACCTAGTACATTCATGAGATTAATGAACCATGTCTTGCGGGCGTTTATTGGCAAATTTGTTGTGGTTTATTTTGATGACATTTTGGTGTATAGCAAAAGCTTAGATGAGCATATTGAACATTTGCATTGTGTGTTTGATGTTTTGAGAAAAGAAAAATTGTTTGTCAATTTTAAAAAGTGTTCTTTTTGCTTGGAAAAAATTGTGTTTCTTGGCTATATTGTTAGCGCAAATGGAATTGGAGTGGATGAAGAAAAGGTAAAGGCTATCAAGGAATGGCCCACACCTAAGTCACTTTCCGAGGTGAGAAGTTTTCATGGTTTGGCTAGTTTTTATCGACGATTTGTCAAAAATTTCAGTACACTAGCTGCACCACTCACTGAAATTGTTAAGAAATCGGTAGGGT
Organism: Penstemon newberryi var. newberryi; assembly: GCA_030819805.1. Classification (NCBI taxonomy): domain Eukaryota; kingdom Viridiplantae; phylum Streptophyta; class Magnoliopsida; order Lamiales; family Plantaginaceae; genus Penstemon; species Penstemon newberryi. The sequence continues at coordinate 19,231,729 of JAUALY010000005.1, read as the reverse complement.
TTCATTGGGGTAATGAACAAGAACATGCATTTTCTGAAATTAAAGAAAGATTGTGTAGTGCTCCTTTGTTAGCCTTACCTAATTTTTCTAAAACATTTAAAATTGAGTGTGATGCTTCAGGATTAGGTATTGGAGCTGTTTTAATGCAGGAGCAGTGACCGATAGCTTATTTTAGTGAAAAACTAAATGGGGCTGTTTTGAACTATTCGACGTATGACAAGGAGCTTTATGCATTGGTGAGAGCATTGGAGACTTGGCAACATTACCTTTGGCCGAGAGAATTCGTCATTCACACTGACCATGAATCCTTGAAGCACTTGAAAGGACAGGGTAAGTTGAATAGAAGACACGCCAAGTGGTCAGAATTTATCGAGACATTCCCATATGTAATCAAATACAAGCAAGGTAAGGAAAATATTGTGGCTGATGCGCTATCAAGAAGGTATGCTCTTGTTTCTACTTTAAATGCAAAGTTGTTGGGATTTGAATATGTGAAAGAATTATATGCTACTGATGATGACTTTGCTAGTGTGTATGGAGCATGTGAAAAATCAGCATTTGGTAAGTTTTATAGACTTGATGGGTACTTGTTTAGAGAGAATAAACTTTGTGTGCCTAACAGTTCTATGCGTGAGTTGCTTGTACGTGAAGCACATGGAGGTGGTTTGATGGGTCACTTTGGTATAAGGAAGACTTTAGAAGTGTTGCGTGAACATTTCTTTTGGCCTAAAATGAAACGTGATGTGGAAAGAATTTGTTCTAGATGTGTTACTTGTAAGCAGGCCAAATCTAGAGTCTTACCCCATGGTTTATACACTCCTTTACCCGTACCTACTGCACCTTGGGTAGACATTTCGATGGATTTTGTTTTGGGTTTGCCTAGGTCAAGAAAGGGTAGGGACTCGATTTTTGTTGTGGTTGATAGGTTTTCTAAAATGGCACATTTCATATCTTGTAATAAAACTGATGATGCAACAAATATTGCTGATTTGTTCTTTCGGGAGATTGTACGACTTCATGGTGTTCCTAGGAGCATTGTATCTGATCGGGATGTTAAGTTCCTTAGCTATTTTTGGAAAGGCTTGTGGGGAAAGTTGGGTACTAAGTTGTTATTTTCAACTACTTGCCACCCTCAAACAGATGGACAAACCGAGGTAGTGAATAGAACTTTAACTACTTTATTGCGTACTATAATTCAAAAGAACTTAAAAAAATGGGAAGATTGTTTGCCATTCATTGAATTTGCATATAACCGGAGTGTTCATTCTACTACTGATTTTTCACCATTTGAGGTTGTTTATGGGTTTAATCCACTAACTCCTTTAGATTTGCTGCCTTTGCCAGTTAATGAAAGAGCTAGTTTGGATGGTCAAAAGAAGGCTGAGATGGTGAAGAAACTTCATGAAAGTGTCCGGGAGCATATCGCAAAGAAAAATGAACAATATGCTAACAAAGCTAATAAAGGGCGGAGACAAGTCATTTTTGAACCAGGTGATTGGGTTTGGGTACATATGCGGAAGGAAAGATTCCCTGAACGTAGGCGGTCCAAGTTACAACCAAGAGGAGATGGTCCATTTCAAGTTCTTGAAAGAGTGAATGATAATGCATATAAGTTGGATCTTCCAGGTGAGTATAAGATTAGTTCTACATTTAATGTTGCTGATCTTTCTCTTTTTGATGTAGGTGAAGATTCGAGGACGAATCCTTTTGAAGAGAGGGAAGATGATGAGAATCACCAAGAACAAGTACAAGCTAAGGATCCATTGTATGTTCCAATTGGGCCAATTACAAGGGCAAGATCCAAAAAGCTGAAGGAAGCATTTAACGGGCTAATTCAAGAGATATGGGCTGATTCTAACATGCATAAGTTTGGCCCAAAAGAAGATGCATTGGTTTTGAATTTAATCCAAACAATATAATCTGATGGCTTTTGGAATTCATTGAAGTTACTTACATAGAATTAAGTCTTATGGGAAAGAGAAGCTTCAATTAGGCTTTATTTACATCAGATTTTAATATATATAAGTCCATATAGATAATAGTCAAGATTTTTCATATTTCTATATGTATTTGGAGGATTCTAGGCACCTTTTTGTATCCCAACACATATGAAAACGTGTTGGCTTTAATTACTATGGTTGGAGACTTGTTCCAACCCTATATATAAGAAGTATGGCTGAATGTAAGGAATCATCTTTGGCTGAAAATATAAAGTGAGTTTTTACTCCTCTTTTGGTTCTTCATTGAACTTAAGAACTTATCAAGGTTTCTCCTTGTGGCGTTCAAAACTTGAATACTTGTGGTTTGCGATTCTTTATAATCGTTGGGTCACAAGTTCACTACAATCTGGAATACTTGTGGTTTGCGATTCCATATAATTGTTGGGTCACAAGTTCACTATCACTTTCAATCTGATTTTTAGTTTTTCTTGGGATGAAATTGAATCTTCCTATTGAGGTTCGCATCACCTTGTTTCATCAAGAACAACGTCAAATAGAAAATTCTATCAAGTAGAGGAAGGAACATGAAACTCAACCCAAATATCAACTAACTTTCAAAATTTGGTGTGAAAGAAATTGGCACTTGACTAGAATAGTTTGACAATGGGAAGACCATACAAGAAAGTTTCAGCAATGCAAATATCCAATTCCAGAGTTCCGACCTATGGGTACAAAAAATGGACCATTTTACCTCCAAATTATTTTAATTTTAAACTAGAATCATGCAATTTATTATATCTCCAAGGACATGGCACCCCAAAAATGAAATCTTCATTATGGACACGGAAAAAAATGAATCTCAACCATAAGATATTCCATTGTGTTTATGGCACACTTTATGAGATTTGGATCAATTTAATAGGTATAAACGAGGAAGACAAGTTCTTTAAATTCCCTTTATCTATCAAGAGAACAATCGAGTAACCAATTTTATCGAGATGAGAAAAGAACATGAAACTCGGCCAAAATACACTATCTCGTGGAGAATAACAATTAAAAAAATTGGTCATGAAAACACATCCTTTAAGAAAAACTAAATTGGCACATAAAGAACAAAATGTTATTTCCCTACACATTACACTACAAAGTTGATCAATTTTAATTAAATTCAGATGAACGTAAAACTAGGTATACGAATTCTCGATCACATGAACTTTGAATTGTTTTATAATCGAATTTGACAATCAACTATCCATCAAGAGAAAACATCAAAAAAGAAATCCATAATGCTCTGTCCATCCCATGGCCCCGAAATGTACCATGTTAACTCTGAATCAGAAGAATTTGAAACTCGGATCATGCAATCTATATGTTGTGACAAGATAGTTTTATATATGGTAGGCGAAAGAGCAGTGTAACATACCAAACAAACATTCCATATAACGTGATTAAAGCACAACATAAATTTGAAAGGCAAAAGATTCTCTGAAAAAACACAGGACCAAGAATATTATTATATTCTTATTTCACATAGGGCGCCCTAATATTATTCAATTTTAGCAAATTGTGTGAAGAACAATATAGGTCACCTAAAAGGACACTAAAAATGAAATTAAGTCCAATCTAGCACACCCTAGTTTCACAAAGGCACCCTAAAAAGTATCCCCATTTAGCACAAGGTTTCAACGACATTTATTCCACGTAAATAAAACACTTTCCAAAGAAGAGTGCGATTATATCCTTTGCCAAACATATACTCGCGTTTTAATAATAAAACAACAAAATTGACCATTTCTTCATGGATCGGGAACAAAAACACTCAACCACAACATTATATATATCGAGCGATAACTCACATTCAAGTTGGGATCAATGGACTGTAAAGAATGAAGACAAGTTTCATCAAGAACAACGTCAAATAGAAAATTCTATCAAGTAGAGGAAGGAACATGAAACTCAACCCAAATATTAACTAACTTTCAAAATTTGGTGTGAAAGAAATTGGCACTTGACTAGACTAGTTTGACAATGAGAAGACCGTACAAGAAAGTTTCAGCAATGCAAATATCCAATTCCAGAGTTCCGACCTATGGGTACCAAAAATGGACCATTTTACCTCCAAATTATTTTAATTTTAAACTAGAATCATGCAATTTATTATATCTCCAAGGACATGGCAGCCAAAAAATGAAAAATGAAATTAAGCCCAATCTATCACACCCTAGTTTCACAAAGGCACCCTAAAAAGTATCCCCATTTAGCACAAGGTTTCAACGACATTTATTCCACGTAAATAAAACACTTTCTAAAGAAAAGTGCAATTATATCCTTTAGCAAATTTATACTCGCGTTTTAATAATAAAATAACAAAATTGACCATTTCTTCATGTATCGGGAACAAAAAACACTCAACCACAACATCATATATATCGAGCGATAACTCACATTCAAGTTGGGATCAATGGATTGCCTGTAAAGAATGAAGACAATAATTCTTAAAATTCCCTTGCTTCATTAAGAACAACCTCAAATAGAAAATTCTATCAAGTAGAGGAAGGAACATGAAACTCAACCCAAATATCAACTAACTTTCAAAATTTTGTGTGAAAGAAATTGGCACTTGACTAGACTAGTTTGACAATGAGAAGGCCATACAAGGAAGTTTCAGCAATGTAAATATCCAATATAGAGTTCCGACCTATGGGTACAAAAAATGGACCATTTTACCTCCAAATTATTTTGATTTTAAACTAGAATCATGCAATTTATTATATCTCCAAGGACATGGCACCCCAAAAATGAAATCTTCATTATGGACACGGAAAAAAATGAATCTCAACCATAAGATATTCCATTGTGTTTATGGCACACTTTATGAGATTTGGATCAATTTAATAGTTATAAACGAGGAAGACAAGTTCTTTAAATTCCCTTTTTCTATCAAGAGAACCATCGAGTAACCAATTTTATTGAGATGAGAAGAGAACATGAAACTAGGCCCAAATACACTATCCCGTGGAGAATAACAATTAAAAAAATTGGTCATGAAAACACATCCTTTAAGAAAAACAAAATTGGCACATAAAGAACAAAATGTTATTTCCCTACACATTACACTACAAAGTTGATCAATTTTAATTAAATTCAGATGAACGTAAAACTAGGTATACGAATTCTCGATTACATGAACTTTGAATTGTTTTATAATCGAATTTGACAATCAACTATCCATCAAGAGAAAACATCAAAAAAGAAATCCATAATGCTCTGTCCATCCCATGGCCCCGAAATGTACCATGTTAACTCTGAATCAGAAGAATTTGAAACTCGGATCATGCAATCTATATATTGTGACAAGATAGTTTTATATATGGTAGGCGAAAGAGCAGTGTAACATACGAAACAAACATTCCATATAACGTGATTAAAGCACAACATAAATTTGAAAGGCAAAAGATTATTTGAAAAAACACAGGACCAAGAATATTATTATATTCTTATTTCACATAGGGCACCCTAATATTATTCAATTTTAGCAAATTGTGTGAAGAACATTATAGGTCACCTAAAAGGTCACTAAAAATGAAATTAAGTCCAATATATCACACCCTAATTTCACAAAGGCACCCTAAAAAGTATCTCCATTTAGCACAAGGTTTCAACGACATTTATTCCACGTAAATAAAACACTTTCCAAAGAAGAGTGCGATTATATCCTTTAGCAAACATATACTCGCGTTTTAATAATTAAATAACAAAATTGCACATTTCTTCATTTATCGGGAACAAAAAACACTCAACCACAACATTATATATATCGAGAGATAACTCACATTCAAGTTGGGATCAATGGATTGCCTGTAAAGAATGAAGACAATAATTCTTAAAATTCCCTTGTTTCATCAAGAACAACGTCAAATAGAAAAATTCTATCAAGTAGAGGAAGGAACATGAAACTCAACCCAAATATCAACTAACTTTCAAAATTTGGTGTGAAAGAAATTGGCACTTGACTAGACTAGTTTGACAATGGGAAGACCGTACAAGAAAGTTTCAGCAATGCAAATATCCAATTCCAGAGTTCCGACCTATGGGTACCAAAAATGGACCATTTTACCTCCAAATTATTTTAATTTTAAACTAGAATCATGCAATTTATTATATCTCCAAGGACATGGCACCCCAAAAATGAAAAATGAAATTAAGTCCAATCTATCACACCCTAGTTTCACAAAGGCACCCTAAAAAGTATCCCCATTTAGCACAAGGTTTCAACGACATTTATTCCACGTAAATAAAACACTTTCCAAAGAAGAGTGCAATTATATCCTTTATCAAACATATACTCGCGTTTTAATAATAAAATAACAAAATTGACCATTTCTTCATGTATCGGGAACAAAAAACACTCAACCACAACATTATATATATCGAGCGATAACTCACATTCAAGTTGGGATCAATGGATTGCCTGTAAAGAATGAAGACAATAATTCTTAAAATTCCCTTGCTTCATCAAGAACAACCTCAAATAGAAAATTCTATCAAGTAGAGGAAGGAACATGAAACTCAACCCAAATATCAACTAACTTTCAAAATTTGGTGTGAAAGAAATTGGCACTTGACTAGACTAGTTTGACAGTGAGAAGACCATACAAGAAAGTTTCAGCAATGTAAATATCCAATTCCAGAGTTCGACCTATAGGTACCAAAAATGGACCATTTTACCTCCAAATTATTTTAGTTTAGACTAGAATCATGCAATTTATTATATCTCCAAGGACATGGCACCCCAAAAATGAAATCTTCAATATGGACACGCAACAAAATGAATCTCAACCATAAGATATTCCATTGTGTTTATGGCACACTTCATGAGATTTGGATCAATTTAATAGTTATAAACGAGGAAGACAAGTTCTTTAAATTCCCTTTTTCTATCAAGAGAACCATCGAGTAACCAATTTTATCGAGATGAGAAGAGAACATGAAACTCGGCCCAAATACACTATCCCGTGGAGAATAACAATTAAAAAAATTGGTCATGAAAACACATCCTTCAAGAAAAACTAAATTGGCACATAAAGAACAAAATGTTATTTCCCTACACATTACACTACAAAGTTGATCAATTTTAATTAAATTCAGATGAACGTAAAACTAGGTATACGAATTCTCGATTACATGAACTTTGAATTGTTTTATAACCGAATTTGACAATCAACTATCCATCAAGAGAAAACATCAAAAAAGAAATCCAAAATGCTCTTTGTCCATCCCATGGCCCCGAAATGTACCATGTTAACTCTGAATCAGAAGAATTTGAAACTCGGATCATGCAATCTATATATTGTGACAAGATAGTTTTATATATGGTAGGCGAAAGAGCAGTGTACCATACCAAACAAACATTCCATATAACGTGATTAAAGCACAACATAAATTTGAAAGGCAAAAGATTATTTGAAAAAACACAGGACCAAGAATATTATTATATTCTTATTTCACATAGGGCACCCTAATATTATTCAATTTTATCAAATTGTGTGAAGAACATTATAGGTCACCTAAAAGGTCACTAAAAATGAAATTAAGTCCAATATATCACACCCTAATTTCACAAAGGCACCCTAAAAAGTATCTCCATTTAGCACAAGGTTTCAACGACATTTATTCCACGTAAATAAAACACATTCCAAAGAAGAGTGCGATTATATCCTTTAGCGAACATATACTCACGTTCTAATAATAAAATAACAAAATTGCACATTTCTTCATGTATCGGGAACAAAAAACACTCAACCACAACATTATATATATCGAGAGATAACTCACATTCAAGTTGGGATCAATGGATTGCCTGTAAAGAATGAAGACAATAATTCTTAAAATTCCCTTGTTTCATCAAGAACAGCGTCAAATAGAAAATTCTATCAAGTAGAGGAAGGAACATGAAACTCAACCCAAATATCAACTAACTTTCAAAATTTTGTGTGAAAGAAATTGGCATTTGACTAGACTAGTTTGACAATGAGAAGGCCATACAAGAAAGTTTCAGCAATGTAAATATCCAATTCCAGAGTTCCGACCTATGGGTACAAAAAATGGACCATTTTACCTCCAAATTATTTTGATTTTAAACTAGAATCATGCAATTTATTATATCTCCAAGGACATGGCACCCCAAAAATGAAATCTTCATTATGGACACGGAAAAAAATGAATCTCAACCATAAGATATTCCATTGTGTTTATGGCACACTTTATGAGATTTGGATCAATTTAATAGTTATAAACGAGGAAGACAAGTTCTTTAAATTCCCTTTTTCTATCAAGAGAACCATCGAGTAGCCAATTTTATCGAGATGAGAAGAGAACATGAAACTAGGCCCAAATACACTATCCCGTGGAGAATAACAATTAAAAAAATTGGTCATGAAAACACATCCTTTAAGAAAAACAAAATTGGCACATAAAGAACAAAATGTTATTTCCCTACACATTACACTACAAAGTTGATCAATTTTAATTAAATTCAGATGAACGTAAAACTAGGTATACGAATTCTCGATTACATGAACTTTGAATTGTTTTATAATCGAATTTGAAAATCAACTATCCATCAAGAGAAAACATCAAAAAAGAAATCCATAATGCTCTGTCCATCCCATGGCCCCGAAATGTACCATGTTAACTCTGAATCAGAAGAATTTGAAAGAAACTCGGATCATGCAATCTATATGTTGTGACAAGATAGTTTTATATATGGTAGGCGAAAGAGCAGTGTAACATACCAAACAAACATTCCATATAACGTGATTAAAGCACAACATAAATTTGAAAGGCAAAAGATTCTCTGAAAAAACACAGGACCAAGAATATTATTATATTCTTATTTCACATAGGGCACCCTAATATTATTCAATTTTAGCAAATTGTGTGAAGAATAATATAGGTCACCTAAAAGGTCACTAAAAATGAAATTAAGTCCAATCTAGCACACCCTAGTTTCACAAAGGCACCCTAAAAAGTATCCCCATTTAGCACAAGGTTTCAACGACATTTATTCCACGTAAATAAAACACTTTCCAAAGAAGAGTGCGATTATATCCTTTGCCAAACATATACTCGCGTTTTAATAATAAAACAACAAAATTGACCATTTCTTCATGGATCGGGAACAAAAACACTCAACCACAACATTATATATATCGAGCGATAACTCACATTCAAGTTGGGATCAATGGATTGCCTGTAAAGAATGAAGACAATAATTCTTAAAATTCCCTTGTTTCATCAAGAACAGCGTCAAATAGAAAATTCTATCAAGTAGAGGAAGGAACATGAAACTCAACCCAAATATCAACTAACTTTCAAAATTTTGTGTGAAAGAAATTGGCATTTGACTAGACTAGTTTGACAATGAGAAGGCCATACAAGAAAGTTTCAGCAATGTAAATATCCAATTCCAGAGTTCCGACCTATGGGTACAAAAAATGGACCATTTTACCTCCAAATTATTTTAATTTTAAACTAGAATCATGCAATTTATTATATCTCCAAGGACATGGCAGCCAAAAAATGAAAAATGAAATTAAGTCCAATCTATCACACCCTAGTTTCACAAAGGCACCCTAAAAAGTATCCCCGTTTAGCACAAGGTTTCAAAGACATTTATTCCACGTAAATAAAACACTTTCCAAAGAAGAGTGCGATTATATCCTTTGCCAAACTATCAGAGCCACGTTGGAATAGGTATGGTATTGTATTAATATTAATATTGTCGGTCTCCAAATTAGGATTAGCGAGAGGATCGGTTGAAGTGGCAGCGGAAACTCGAGAGTTACCGACCTGAGCAAGTTGATCTTCGAGCTCCTTAACCCTGGCAGTTAAAATATTGTTGCTTTCTTCAACATATTTACACTGATCTTTATGCAATGCCATATCATATAGCGCGAATACCAAGGCATTTCCGGTCTGTAGCAAGAAATTTTTTTCTAAATAAAGATCAAGAAGAATATGGAGGATTATTAAAAGAACAAAAGGAGTTAAAGAGTATTACCACTTCATGAGCATGAGCAGCCCTCGCTAGCTGTTCGAGAGGTTTCTTCATAATAGTCCTCTCCACGTCTCGAACAAAGGTCGAGGATAGAAGGACTCGAATGGATTTATAGACCACATTCTCCTTATCGTCAGACGTCAAGGAATCTTTCTCAGAATAACCAGCCGCTCGTTTTCCTTGCAGATGATTCTCAATCATATCTACCAAAGAAGCTTGGTGACTAGTGTCTCCAACATGAGTGAAGTACTCTCCTCCTTTGTCGAAATATTGAGTTCTTCTTTTGGCTTCGGGGCCAGTAGGATTACGTTCGGGCCAATATTTACTACCCAGAATACCATATTTCTCCCTAAAAGTTTTGGGAGGATAACCGCGACCTGGACGAGAGCTTGCAGCTGGTATGTTTGAAGAAGTTAGACCAGAGAGAGGAGGAGCTACTCGGATAGGATCAGCATTCTCGGACGACTCCTCCTCAATGTCCTCCAAATCTTGGAATTGATTCCTTCTCCTTTTTCTAGATTCTTTTTGCTCTATGGGGACTTTACCCCAGGACTTTTTCGAGTTCGAAAGAACAGATTTTCCGACCACGGAAAAACGGCAGTTTTCGACCATGGAAGCTACAGCATGAAGTTAATAAACATTAATGAGCAACTGGATTATATGTCTTTATAATTTATTACTAGCAAGAAATCTTACATAAAGGTCGATCGACCGACGGGATAGGGAAATCCAGAGAACTCAATCCAGCCCTTCGAAGGAAAATCTCTCCAATCAAATAAGCTGATTGATATTTATCTGATCTCATCTCCTCAATCAAGGTAGCTGAAAATTGGTCGTCTGGGGACATCTCACCAATCACTTTTCGACCACCGTATACCCATGCATCGTTGTATCCCCAGTCATGAGTAAACTCCTCGGTTTCACCGTTGTCGAGGATATGCACGGTCGGAGCCTTAACAAAAAAGAAACTTGATTTCCATTCCGTGCTATTGCTCGAAATGGCATTTTCAAGAACTGCGTAGCCAGGCCTTTGGCTAACATAATAATAACCTCTGTTGGAGGAGGTCGATACGTACGGAATGAGGGCTGCAGACCTCGCGCAACCATCAAAACAGAGAATGCCATAATAAATGCTATGGCATTCGGAACAAGCTGAGTCAGTGAGACACTGAAGGTCTCCAGGAATTGACGAAGAATTGGAGAAAGTGGAAAACGGAGCCCATGCTCAAAATGGGAAGTATAGAAAGCTCGACAGTTGGCGGGAGGAGTGTTGACTCTCTCCTCGGAAGAAGGAATAATGATCTCAAAATCCGACGGGAAATAGCGACTGTATTCCTTTTTCAAAGATGGTAGATCCTCTTCTTTCCATCGAGAAGGAAAGAATTCCACAGGAGCAGAAATTTGAGGTTGAGACGTTTTGGATTTCTTCGATGCCTTCGACACCATCTCTTCCTCTGGAATAATCTCCACTAACAAACTATCTACTTCTTTTTCAGTATAATCTCTGATCTCCTCCACTTGAGAATTGTCTGCTCCTTCCTCATCAGATGAAGGAATGTCAGGATTAGGGATATTAAGTGGTACTTGTTCTTCTACAGTCTTAGTTGAGGAATGGGGATTTTGCGAGGTCGAAGCCATAGCCTTTGTAATAATGCGCACGAGAAGATAAGAAAATAATACGATTATCGACTTAAGCTTTTACTGCTGGAAAGTTTAAATATCTGGGGTAAAAGTAAAATATCCCGCAAATTTCGATTATATATATGGGCGGTGAAAAGACAGATTCAACCCTTCGCGTCTCTTCGTATTTCCGCCAATCAAAGTCATGAAAGGATCCAGCCGTTGTCTGACACACGTCAACCAAAATACGTGTCTGTACGTAGAAGGTTCAAACGGATATGCACTCTTTTTTCCTCGTTCGGTTTTTATCCTGAAGAAGGTTTTTCCGAATTAGGTTTTTAATGAGGCATATTTCATGAACAACGAAAAGACCTAGGTAACTACTACTTCTACATCTACGAGCTCCAGCTACGATTACGCTCGAGAAGTGAGGGAGTACTGATGAGGGCTATTTTGCATATATAATGGGATAAAGCTTTTCGAGGAGGTTTAGGATCGATCCGACCTGTAAATACAACAAGATCGACTCGATCCGCCCAAACGTATCCGGTCGACCTACTCTGATCGACCTGCAGTCCGTTCCAGGGGACTTAATGGGCCATAGAATACTCCTAGGACAGACGGGGTTTCTAGGCTAAATAGGACTCCTAGTTCAGTTAGGAGAGGGGGAATATTATAAATAGTGAATCTTACATTGTGTTGAGATATACACAATTTGGCCTATCAATAATAATAATTCAATTGTTCTCCTCTTACATATTTTTATCTACGCGTTTACTATATTTTAGACATATCTTGAATTGCACCATCCTGAGTACTTTAACCAAACCCTAAATACAAAATTGTTCTCATAATTATTCTCTATTACTGATATTATAACCTACGACCGAAATCCGGTTAAATCAGTGTCCATCCCATGGCCCCGAAATGTACCATGTTAACTCTGAATCAGAAGAATTTGAAACTCGGATCATGCAATCTATATGTTGTGACAAGATAGTTTTAGATATGGTAGGCGAAAGGGCAGTGTAACATACCAAACAAACATTCCATATAACGTGATTAAAGCACAACATAAATTTGAAAGGCAAAAGATTATCTGAAAAAACACAGGACCAAGAATATTATTATATTCTTATTTCACATAGGGCACCCTAATATTATTCAATTTAGCAAATTGTGTGAAGAACATTATAGGTCACCTAAAGGTCACTAAAAATGAAATTAAGTCCAATCTATCACACCCTAGTTTCACAAAGGCACCCTAAAAAGTATCCCCATTTAGCACAAGGTTTCAACGACATTTATTCCACGTAAATAAAATACTTTCCAAAGAAGAGTGCGATTATATCCTTTGCCAAACATATACTCGCGTTTTATAATAAAATAACAAAATTGACCATTTCTTCATGGATCGGGAACAAAAAACACTCAACCACATCATTATATATATCGAGCGATAACTCACATTCAAGTTGGGATCAATGGATTGCCTGTAAAGAATGAAGACAATAATTCTTAAAATTCCCTTGTTTCATCAAGAACAACGTCAAATAGAAAATTCTATCAAGTAGAGAAAGGAACATGAAACTCAACCCAAATATCAACTAACTTTCAAAATTTGGTGTGAAAGAAATTGGCACTTGACTAGACTAGTATGACAATGAGAAGACCATACAAGAAAGTTTCAGCAATGTAAATATCCAATTCCAGAGTTCCGACCTATGGGTACCAAAAATGGACCATTTTACCTCCAAATTATTTTAGTTTAGACTAGAATCATGCAATTTATTATATCTCCAAGGACATGGCACCCCAAAAATGAAATCTTCAATATGGACACGCAACAAAATGAATCTCAACCATAAGATATTCCATTGTGTTTATGGCACACTTCATGAGATTTGGATCAATTTAATAGGTATAAACGAGGAAGACAAGTTCTTTAAATTCCCTTTTTCTATCAAGAGAACCATCGAGTAACCAATTTTATCGAGATGAGAAAAGAACATGAAACTCGGCCCAAATACACTATCCCGTGGAGAATAACAATTAAAAAAATTGGTCTTGAAAACACATCCTTTAAGAAAAACTAAATTGGCACATAAAGAACAAAATGTTATTTCCCTACACATTACACTACAAAGTTGATCAATTTTAATTAAATTCAGATGAACGTAAAACTCGGTATACGAATTCTCGATTACATGAACTTTGAATTGTTTTATAATCGAATTTGACAATCAACTATCCATCAAGAGAAAACATCAAAAAAGAAATCCATAATGCTCGTGTCCATCCCATGGCCCCGAAATGTACCATGTTAACTCTGAATCAGAAGAATTTGAAACTCGGATCATGCAATCTATATGTTGTGACAAGATAGTTTTAGATATGGTATGCGAAAGAGCAGTGTAACATACCAAACAAACATTCCATATAACGTGATTAAAGCACAACATAAATTTGAAAGGCAAAAGATTATCTGAAAAAACACAAGACCAAGAATATTATTATATTCTTATTTCACATAGGGCACCCTAATTGTATTCAATTTAGCAAATTGTGTGAAGAACATTATAGGTCACCTAAAAGGTCACTAAAAATGAAATTAAGTCCAATCTATCCCACCCTAGTTTCACCAAGGCACCGTAAAAAGTATCCCCATTTAGCACAAGGTTTCAACGACATTTATTCCATGTAAATAAAACACTTTCCAAAGAAGAGTGCGATTATATCCTTTGCCAAACATATACTCGCGTTTTAATAATAAAATAACAAAATTGACCATTTCTTCATGGATCGGGAACAAAAAACACTCAACCACAACATTATATATATCGAGCGATAACTCACATTCAAGTTGGGATCAATGGATTGCCTGTAAAGAATGAAGACAATAATTCTTAAAATTCCCTTGTTTCATCAAGAACAACGTCAAATAGAAAATTCTATCAAGTAGAGGAAGGAACATGAAACTCAACTCAAATATCAACTAACTTTCAAAATTTGGTGTGAAAGAAATTGGCACTTGACTAGACTAGTTTGACAATGAGAAGACCATACAAGAAAGTTTAAGCAATGTAAATATCCAATTCCAGAGTTCCGACCTATGGGTACCAAAAATGGACCATTTTACCTCCAAATTATTTTAATTTTAAACTAGAATCATGCAATTTATTATATCTCCAAGGACATGGCACCCCAAAAATGAAATCTTCAATATGGACACGCAACAAAATGAATCTCAATCATAAGATATTCAATTGTGTTTATGGCACACTTCATGATATTTGGATCAATTTAATAGGTATAAACGAGGAAGACAAGTTCTTTTAATTCCCTTTTTCTATCAAGAGAACCATCGAGTAACCAATTTTATCGAGATGACAAAAGAACATGAAACTCGGCCCAAATACACTATCCCGTGGAAAATAACAATTAAAAAAATTGGTCATGAAAACACATCCTTTAAGAAAAACTAAATTGGCACATAAAGAACAAAATGTCATTTCCCTACACATTACACTACAAAGTTGATCAATTTTAATTAACTTCAGATGAACGTAAAACTCGGTATACGAATTCTCGATTACATGAACTTTGAATTGTTTTATAATCGAATTTGACAATCAACTATCCATCAAGAGAAAACATCAAAAAAGAAATCCATAATGCTCGTGTCCATCCCATGGCCCCGAAATGTATCATGTTAACTCTGAATCAGAAGAATTTGAAACTCGGATCATGCAATCTATATGTTGTGACAAGATAGTTGTAGATATGGTAGGCGAAAGAGCAGTGTAACATACCAAACAAACATTCCATATAACGTGATTAAAGCACAACATAAATTTGAAAGGCAAAAGATTATCTGAAAAAACACAGGACCAGGAATATTATTATATTCTTATTTCACATAGGGCACCCTAATATTATTCAATTTAGCAAATTGTGTGAAGAACATTATAGGTCACCTAAAAGGTCACCAAAAATGAAATTAAGTCCAATCTATCACACCCTAGTTTCACAAAGGCACCCTAAAAAGTATCCCCATTTAGATCAAGGTTTCAACGACATTTATTCCACGTAAATAAAACACTTTCCAAAGAAGAGTGCGATTATATCCTTTGCCAAACATATACTCGCGTTTTAATAATAAAATAACAAAATTGACCATTTCTTCATGGATCGGGAACAAAAAACACTCAACCACAACATTATATATATCGAGCGATAACTCACATTCAAGTTGGGATCAATGGATTGCCTGTAAAGAATGAAGACAATAATTCTTAAAATTCCATTGTTTCATCAAGAACAACGTCAAATAGAAAATTCTATCAAGTAGAGGAAGGAACATGAAACTCAACCCAAATATCAACTAACTTTCAAAATTTGGTGTGAAAGAAATTGGCACTTGACTAGACTAGTTTGACAATGAGAAGACCATACAAGAAAGTTTCAGCAATGCAAATATCTAATTCCAGAGTTCCGACCTATGGGTACCAAAAATGGACCATTTTACCTCCAAATTATTTTAATTTTAGACTAGGATCATGCAATTTATTATATCTCCAAGGACATGGCACCCCAAAAATGAAATCTTCAATATGGACACGGAACAAAATGAATCTCAACCATAAGATATTCCCTTGTGTTTATGGCACACTTTATGAGATTTGGATCAATTTAATAGGTATAAACGAGGAAGACAAGTTCTTTAAATTCCCTTTTTCTATCAAGAGAACCATCGAGTAACCAATTTTATCGAGATTAGAAAAGAACAAGAAACTCGGCCCAAATACACTATCCCGTGGAGAATAACAATTAAAAAAATTGGTCATGAAAACACATCCTTTAAGAAAAATTAAATTGGCACATAAAGAACAAAATGTTATTTCCCTACACATTACACTACAAAGTTGATCAATTTTAATTAAATTCAGATGAACGTAAAACTCGGTATACGAATTCTCGATTACATGAACTTTGAATTGTTTTATAATCGAATTTGACAATCAACTATCCATCAAGAGAAAACATCAAAAAAGAAATCCATAATGCTCGTGTCCATCCCATGGCCCCGAAATGTACCATGTTAACTCTGAATCAGAAGAATTTGAAACTCGGATCATGCAATCTATATGTTGTGACAAGATAGTTTTAGATATGGTAGGCGAAAGAGCAGTGTAACAAACCAAACAAACATTCCATATAACGTGATTAAAGCACAACATAAATTTGAAAGGCAAAAGATTATCTGAAAAAACACAGGACCAAGAATATTTTTATATTCTTATTTCACATAGGGCACCCTAATATTATTCAATTTTAGCAAATTGTGTGAAGAACATTATAGGTCACCTAAAAGGTCACTAAAAATGAAATTAAGTACAATCTATCACACCATAGTTTCACAAAGGCACCCTAAAAAGTATCCCCATTTAGCACAAGGTTTCAACGACATTTATTCCACATACATAAAACACTTTCCAAAGAAGAGTGCGATTATATCCTTTGCCAAATATATACTCGCGTTTTAATAATAAAATAACAAAATTGACCATTTCTTCATGGATCGAGAACAAAAAACACTCAACCACAACATTATATATATCGAGCGATAACTCACATTCAAGTTGGGATCAATAGATTGCCTGTAAAGAATGAAGACAATAATTCTTAAAATTACCTTGTTTCATCAAGAACAACGTCAAATAGAAAATTCTATCAAGTAGAGGAAGGAACATGAAACTCAACCCAAATATCAACTAACTTTCAAAATTTGGTGTGAAAGAAATTTGCACTTGACTAGACTAGTTTGACAATGAGAAGACCATACAAGAAAGTTTCAGCAATGTAAATATCTAATTCCAGAGTTCCGACCTATGGGTACCAAAAATGGACCATTTTACCTCCAAATTATTTTAATTTTAGACTAGGATCATGCAATTTATTATATCTCCAAGGACATGGCATATAGGTCACCTAAAAGGTCACTAAAAATGATATTAAGTCCAATCTATCACACCCTAGTTTCACAAAGGCACCCTAAAAAGTATCCCCATTTAGCAGAAGGTTTCAACGACATTTATTCCACGTAAATAAAATACTTTCCAAAGAAGAGTGCGATTATATCCTTTGCCAAACATATACTCGCGTTTTAATAATAAAATAACAAAATTGACCATTTCTTCATGGATCGGGAACAAAAAAAAAAACTCAACCACAACATTATATATATCGAGCGATAACTCACATTCAAGTTGGGATCAATGGATTGCCTGTAAAGAATGAAGACAATAATTCTTAAAATTCCCTTGTTTCATCAAGAACAACGTCAAATAGAAAATTCTATCAAGTAGAGGAAGGAACATGAAACTCAACCCAAATATCAACTAACTTTCAAAATTTGGTGTGAAAGAAATTAGCACTTGACTAGACTAGTTTGAAATGAGAAGACCATACAAGAAAGTTTCAGCAATGTAAATATCTAATTCCAGAGTTCCGACCTATGGGTACCAAAAATGGACCATTTTACCTCCAAATTATTTTAATTTTGAACTAGAATCATGCAATTTATTATATCTCCAAGGACATGGCACCCCAAAAATGAAATCTTCAATATGGACACGCAACAAAATGAATCTCAACCATAAGATATTCCATTGTGTTTATGGCACACTTTATGAGATTTGGATCAATTTAATAGTTATAAACGAGGAAGACAAGTTCTTTAAATTCCCTTTTTCTATCAAGAGAACCATCGAGTAACCAATTTTATCGAGATGAGAAAAGAACAAGAAACTCGGCCCAAATACACTATCCCGTGGAGAATAACAATTAAAAAAATTGGTCATGAAAACACATCCTTCAAGAAAAATTAAATTGGCACATAAAGAACAAAATGTTATTTCCCTACACATTACACTACAAAGTTGATCAATTTTAATTAAATTCAGATGAACGTAAAACTCGGTATACGAATTCTCGATTACATGAACTTTGAATTGTTTTATAATCGAATTTGACAATCAACTATCCATCAAGAGAAAACATCAAAAAAGATATCCATAATGCTCGTGTCCATCCCATGGCCCCGAAATGTACCATGTTAACTCTGAATCAGAAGAATTTGAAACTCGGATCATGCAATCTATATGTTGTGACAAGATAGTCTTAGATATGGTAGGCGAAAGAGCAGTGTAACAAACCAAACAAACATTCCATATAACGTGATTAAAGCACAACATAAATTTGAAAGGCAAAAGATTATCTGAAAAAACACAGGACCAAGAATATTATTATATTCTTATTTCACATAGGGCACCCTAATATTATTCAATTTTAGCAAATTGTGTGAAGAACATTATAGGTCACCTAAAAGGTCACTAAAAATGAAATTAAGTACAATCTATCACACCATAGTTTCACAAAGGCACCCTAAAAAGTATCCCCATTTAGCACAAGGTTTCAACGACATTTATTCCACGTAAATAAAACACTTTCCAAAGAAGAGTGCGATTATATCCTTTGCCAAACATATACTCGCGTTTTAATAATAAAATAACAAAATTGACCATTTCTTCATGGATCGGGAACAAAAAACACTCAACCACAACATTATATATATCGAGCGATAACTCACATTCAAGTTGGGATCAATGGATTGCCTGTAAAGAATGAAGACAATAATTCTTAAAATTCCCTTGTTTCATCAAGAACAACGTCAAATAGAAAATTCTATCAAATAGAGGAAGGAACATGAAACTCAACCCAAATATCAACTAACTTTCAAAATTTGGTGTGAAAGAAATTGGCACTTGACTAGACTAGTTTGACAATGAGAAGACCATACAAGAAAGTTTCAGCAATGTTCACAAATGTTAATGATGCATTTACATTTTCTTCTTTTAAAGAATCTTTTTCATTCTCTAATCAAAGAATTTCTAGACTTAATTTAGGGCAAAGTAGTCGATTTACTAGACCTAATTCAGCAGGTCCAAGTAGACTTAATTTAGAAAGAAGATCTACTTCTTCTGGCCCGTTATCTAAATTTGAAAAAGAAACCATATTAGGAACAAAATTTACTCCTGATGGGGTTAATCAACCTCAATATAATGTTAGTATACCATCAACTGTTACCCCAACAGAAATTGAAGTTGATACTAACACAGGAAGAAAATCTCCGACCGCTTCTGACATGGGTTATAATAGTGACACAAGTGTTTTAACTATTACAATTCCTGAAGAAGTTTGTTTTCCTTTTGACGGAATTGCTAAAGAATTATTTTATTCTCCTGAAAATGAAATTCGAAGAAAGTGGTTTTTTCAAGAAGATATTAAAAGTCAAAAGAAATTATTTACATCTTATAAGAGATTTCTACAGATAAATAAAGATGTCATTGATTTCTTTGATTTCTTGAAAAAATACTTTTATTTAAATAAAAAACAATTTCCTGATTTTGAGAACAAAAATTTTGTGTCAACAATTGAATCTTCCTATAACAGGGATTTTGTCACTAAAAATGGAAAAGTTTTCAAAAGCATCCACCCTCCAGAAGTTAATTTAACCGTTAAAATCGATGGAGAAGAAATTCTAGCCACACCTTATAGAAAAAAGGGTGATAATATTGATGCTGTTGTGCAACAAAATAATTTTACAAATTTAACTCTCAAAACTATTGGAGATCAATTAAATAGAATTGAGAAAAATATTGATCTAAATTCAGATCAACAAAAGGTTTCTAAAGAAGAAACTTCTGTAATTGATAAAAGGGTTTTATTTAAACCAATGTCTTTTGAAAAGATTGATTTTAAAATAAAACCACCAGATTCTTCCTCTGAGATGGTTGACGAAATAATAAAGAGATTAAAAAATCTTGGGCTTAATGAAAAGGAATTGTCACCTTTGGAACAAAATTCAGATAGTGAATCTAATATTGAAAGTCAAGATCAAACTTCCGAGATGGAAGAAAAAATTGATCAACTTGAAGATATGTTCTTAACAGAACAAAACCAACAACAACATTTTCAAGTTAATAAATTATCATCTTCTTATAAGAAGAAAATGGTATACAATGTACCAGCAAAGCCTTATTATCATAAGCCAACACCAGTTGATTTACAACTTGAGCAGCATGATGAATACATGACTGTTCAATTTGATGGCAGATCCACTAGTGAATGGAATATAGATGGAATGTCAGAATACCAGATGCAAACAGTATTGCATTACATGACTATGTATGCAACTGCCTGCAAAGCAAATGGAAATTCTGATCAAAACATTGCTAAAGCCATAACTCAAGGCTTTACTGGACAATTAAAAGGTTGGTGGGATTTCTACCTACCAGAAGAGGCAAAATTGCATATTTTAAGAGCTGTTAAAGTTGAAGTTGTTGATAACCAACCTGTGCAAGTTACAGATTGTGTTAATACGCTATTATATACTATAGCAAAGCATTTTATTGGAACAACTTCATTACAGTTGGATAAAACACAAGAACAGTTAATGAATTTAAGATGTCAAAACTTATCTCAGTTTAAATGGTATAAAGATGTGTTCTTCTCTAAAGTTTTTACTAGAGAAGATAGTCAACACGATTTTTGGAAAGAAAAGTTCTTATCAGAACTCCCTCATTTTTTCTCAGAAAAAATAAGGAATAGAATAAAGCAGAAACATAATGGCATTATTCCGTATGCCCAATATACTTATGGAGATCTATCTTCTGAAATTATCTCTGAAGGAATAAATTTATGTAATGAAATTAAATTACATAGACAAATTCAAAAAGAAAAGGTTTTAGGAAAAAGAATTATAGGAGACTTCTGTGAACAAATTGGTTTACCTCCTATAGGACATTCTAGTGATAGAAGGA
This sequence comes from Penstemon newberryi var. newberryi, assembly GCA_030819805.1. Classification (NCBI taxonomy): domain Eukaryota; kingdom Viridiplantae; phylum Streptophyta; class Magnoliopsida; order Lamiales; family Plantaginaceae; genus Penstemon; species Penstemon newberryi. Next base: position 19,210,226 of record JAUALY010000005.1, on the reverse strand, counting down.
AACATAAGACTAATAAAGTCTCAAAAAATTCTAAGAATTTAAATTATTTTCCTAAAAGGAGAAAGAAAGGGTTTTATAAAGGAAAGAAGAATAAAGGAGAAAGTTCTTCGACCCCTAGGCAGAAACCCATTCCATTATGTTGGAAATGTCAAAAACCTGGTCATTACGCTAATAAGTGTAAAATGAAAAAGAAAATCAATAGTTTAGATATTGACGAAGGTCTTAAAAGAACTTTAGAAAAACTCTTTCTTAATGAAGAAGGAGACAAAAGAGATTTTAAAATTACTGCTATAATTGACAATGAAGAAACTGAAGAATCTGAGAATTCTGATGGATCCGAAACAGAATCCGAACAATCAGATAATTCTGGTTGCGAAGGAAACTGTGATTATTATAAAGCCTTATGTCAGGCAAATGGATTATGCACCTTAACTAAAGAGGATAATTTTATTCTCGATATAATTGATCAAATTACTGATCCAGTTGCTAAAAGAGAAATGCTCCAAAAATATTTGGAACAATACAGTCAGAAAAAATCTGAAAAAGGAATAAAATTCAAAGAACCAGAGACTTATATTCTAAAAGAAATTTTAAATAGGGCTAAGACCTCTAAAGAAAAGGATTCAGAGGATTCATGTACTAGTGAATTAATTCACGAAGTAAAAATTCTTAAAAAAGAATTAAGTGACTTAAAGTCTAGAGTTTCTTTAATTGAATTAAGAAATCTTGAAACAGATCTCAGTCCTAATCAGGACAATGACGATTATGAAAAAGATTCTTTAAAAGAAGAAAATGTAAATGCATCATTAACATTTGTGAATATGATTGATAGGGTTATTACTCATAAATGGCACATTAAAATAAAAATCATTGTTCATAGAGAATATACTCTCTCTGCAATTGCTATGGTAGATTCTGGAGCTGATTTGAATTGTATCAATGAAGGGTTAATTCCTTCTAGATATTTTTCCAAAACTACTGAAATTCTTAATGCTGCAGATGGCCGAAAGCTTATAGTAAAATATAAGTTACAAAATACTGCTGTCTGTAACAATGGAATTTGCCTTGAAATGCCATTTATAATGGTTAAAGAATTATCTCATGATGTAATTCTAGGAAATCCCTTTCTACACATGCTTTATCCCATAAAAAGCATTGACGAAAGAGGAATTACTAGCACTGTTGATTCACAAGAAATAACATTTAATTTTATTACACAACCTCGTTATCACGAGATTGATCTAATTCAAAAGAAAATAGAAAGAAAAGAAAAGTTTCTTAATTCCTTATCTCAGGAAATTAATTACAAAAAAATAGCTGAAAAGATACAGCAGCCTCATATCCAAAAGAAAATAAATGAGTTACAAGAATTTATAACTAAAACAATATGTGCAGAAATTCCTAATGCCTTCTGGGAAAGGAAGAAACATATAGTAAATCTTCCATATGAACCAGATTTTAAGGAAAATCAAATTCAAACTAAGGCCAGACCTATAGCTATGGGTCCACGCCACCTTGAAATCTGCAAAAAAGAAATTGACGAGTTATTACTCAAAGGATTAATTAAACGTATTAGTGTTTTACTTGCAGCTTAGTCTTTTTATGCCTCCATTAAAATTAAATTCTAAATACGCCAACTTTTCCGAGATATATGCTTATATTAAAGAAGAATATATAAGATATAAGAAAAATTGTGAAAGGTTTCCAGACGATATTTGGTATATTAACCAAAGAGATTATTATCATCAACTGCTTATCCGCTTTAGTATTTTATTAGCAGCTTAATTTCTTGGGTTCTACTTTTGTCTTATTTAGTATTTTAGATTGAAGCTTTAGTTTTCCAAAGTATAGTTTTACAGTGAAACCCGGGGATTTTCCCTTAAGTCGCGTAGCCTGAATAGTCCCTGTCTTTGGCCGGTGTATAGGCTGTTTTGGGATTGGCATAAATCGTTGACAGTGATCTGTAGAATTATGCAGAGGTTGGCTAGATCTTTGTCTAAAAGACAAGGTGAGACAAGTGGTAGTAACAAAGAAATTATTTTAAATGAAAATTTTGAAAAATCTTTGCAAAACTGGAAATTACCAGTACAATCTTCTGTTTATAAACAGAAAGGAACTTTTGAATTTTCTTCTGATTATGTTGTTAAAACTGTAGAAGAAGCTATTCCTTTAACTGAAGGATATAATTCTTTTCAATTATTATCAAGAAATTTAATTGAAAAACATAGACAACAATATAAATTTCTTCATGTTGGCCTAATCCAAGTAGGTCTAAAGCCTGCTACAAGACTCGGATTAAATACATCCGCAATAATTTGTGTTCGAGATAAAAGACATAATAAATTTCATGATTCCTTATTAGGAATAATTGAGTCCAGTCTTTGTGACGGACCCATCTATTTTTCTTGTTTTCCAAATTTCACTTTATCTCTTACAGATCCAACTCTAATGCACGCCTTGTGTCTTGATATTAAATCTGAGGGGTTTAATATGATGCAAGGATCAGAAAATATAATCCTTATTTACAGGATTCAATATAAAGTTATGAACACAGTAGTGCCAAGAATCAGAGATTTTGCCTTCGAACATAAGGGATCTACTACTTTATTTATTACAAATTTATCTAAATGCAATTTAAAAGTACCCAAAACAATTACTTGGGATCAGGTTAATTTACCTGAACAATGGATTTTAGAAAAGGCAAGTGAACCTGTTAAACAGGAAAATAGAGAATTAGAAGAATAGTTGAATATCCTGATGGAGATGTTGAAATTAAATTCTCTAATCAAAGAATTGCTAGACTTAATTTAGGGCAAAGTAGTCGATTTACTAGACCTAATTCAGCAGGTCCAAGTAGACTTAATTTAGAAAGAAGATCTACTTCTTCTTGATAAAAAGCTACAAAATTAAGCTCAGGTGTTTTTAATGAGGGGTTAGATTTCTTAAAATCTTCAAAAACACATCTAATTTTATCGGGGAAAATAATAGGATGAGATCCCCAGTTGTAGAACCATTTAATAAACCACTGAGGGAGATTAGTGGTATTAAAATCTCTAAATTGTAGGAACCAACTATGCTTTCTTTGCCTATTGTCATAACAAAAGGCTCCTTCCCATGCTTTAATGTAGTCAAAATAATTGAACCAATATTTTTGTAAATTTTTTCTATTACCACTTGGAATTTCGTGGTTTCTATATAGGTCTCCATTCCAAGTTTCTGGAGTTAAAACTTTTTTAATAAAGGCTTTGGAATAAGCCCATTCCGCACCAGATCTTGAAATTGAGTCAAATTCTACTGATTTAGTAGTTTGTAAAATGGCATAATAGAAAGTACATTCCTTTGGCCAAAGATATGGGTCAGCAGAGTCTTTTAAATAGAAAGAAGCTGCTTCATTAGCATTGAGGTGAGCGTATTTAAGCTCGAGAGGAGTTATCCATATAGTGGAATAAGGGATATACGGATAAACAAATTCAGTAGACAAATTAGTCTGTATTGCTATTGCATAAGCATCATCTCTTAATTTAGATTCTTTTGGAGTGGCCTTTAAGGCTTCATTTTTTAATTGATCAATTGATTTACCAACCATTGTCTTATAAGACAAATCCTTCTTTGGGGGTGTCTCTTTAGACTTCCCTTTTCCTTTATCTTTATTCTTTTTCTCCATTTCCTTGCAAAAATTCACGGGTTAGAAAATCAGGTAAAGAATTATTTGATCCTTTAATAAATTCAATATCAAAATCAAAGACAGACAAAATTCCCTGCCATCTAGCAAAAATTTGTTTAGATGCTATATTTTTAACATCCTTTTCTAGAATATCTTTAGCAGATTTGCAATCAACCCTAATTAGGAATTTTTTATTCAACAAATCACTTTCAAATTTTTGAATACATAATACAATTGATAAAATTTCTTTTTTAACTGTGGAATAATTTTTCCTTGGTCCTTGCCAGATCCCTGAGGTGAATCTAACAAGAGTAATTTTATTATCTATCCTTTGTTTAAGGATTCCTCCATAACCTAATTCAGATGCGTCTGTTTCAACAATTTTAAAAGCATCTGGGTTTGCAATTGCAAGACAAGGAATTTCCTTTATTTTATTTTTTATTTTGATAACGGCCTCTGTATGGATATTTGTCCATTCAGGGGGATTTTTTCGTAACCTTTCAAATAAAGGTTTTGCATCTATTGCCAAATTTTTATAGAAGTCTGATATGTAATTAAGACTTCCAAGAAACCTTTGTAGTTGAGTTTTTTCTTTTATTTCATTCGGAAATTTTTCCGCAAAAACTATGGATCTATCTATTGGAAAGATAGTTCCTTCTTTAATAGTATGTCCAAGAAATCGAATTTCAGTTTGAAATAATTTTACTTTCTTTGCAGATACAACTAATCCTGCTCTTTTAACAGCATTAATAAATGCATGTAGATGTTTAAAATGTTGATCAATATTGTCTGAAAAAATTAACACATCATCAATATATACTATACAAAATTTAGTATATGGACTAAAAATTTCATTCATAATATTTTGAAATTCAGAAGGGGCATTTTTTAACCCAAAAGGCATTACGTTCCATTCGTAGTGTCCAAATGGTACTGTAAATGCAGTTTTATATCTGTCTTCTTCGGCAATTTGAATCTGCCAAAATCCAGACTTCATATCAAATTTTGACATTACTTTGGCTGTGTAAAGCCGATTTAGTAAATCTCTTTTATTAGGGATGGGATATCTAATCCATCTTAGTGCTTTATTTAATGGCTTATAATTAATAACAAGCCTAGGAACACCTCGTTCTAATTCTGCAGCATTTTCAACATAAAATGCTGGACAACTCCAGGGACTGTAGGATTTTCTAATTAATCCTTTGAGTAATAACTCATCAATTTCTTTTTTGCAGATTTCAAGGTGGCGTGGACCCATAGCTATAGGTCTGGCCTTAGTTTGAATTTGATTTTCCTTAAAATCTGGTTCATATGGAAGATTTACTATATGTTTCTTCCTTTCCCAGAAGGCATTAGGAATTTCTGCACATATTGTTTTAGTTATAAATTCTTGTAACTCATTTATTTTCTTTTGGATATGAGGCTGCTGTATCTTTTCAGCTATTTTTTTGTAATTAATTTCCTGAGATAAGGAATTAAGAAACTTTTCTTTTCTTTCTATTTTCTTTTGAATTAGATCAATCTCGTGATAACGAGGTTGTGTAATAAAATTAAATGTTATTTCTTGTGAATCAACAGTGCTAGTAATTCCTCTTTCGTCAATGCTTTTTATGGGATAAAGCATGTGTAGAAAGGGATTTCCTAGAATTACATCATGAGATAATTCTTTAACCATTATAAATGGCATTTCAAGGCAAATTCCATTGTTACAGACAGCAGTATTTTGTAACTTATATTTTACTATAAGCTTTCGGCCATCTGCAGCATTAAGAATTTCAGTAGTTTTAGAAAAATATCTAGAAGGAATTAACCCTTCATTGATACAATTCAAATCAGCTCCAGAATCAACCATAGCAATTGCAGAGAGAGTATATTCTCTATGAACAATGATTTTTATTTTAATGTGCCATTTATGAGTAATAACCCTATCAATCATATTCACAAATGTTAATGATGCATTTACATTTTCTTCTTTTAAAGAATCTTTTTCATAATCGTCATTGTCCTGATTAGGACTGAGATCTGTTTCAAGATTTCTTAATTCAATTAAAGAAACTCTAGACTTTAAGTCACTTAATTCTTTTTTAAGAATTTTTACTTCGTGAATTAATTCACTAGTACATGAATCCTCTGAATCCTTTTCTTTAGAGGTCTTAGCCCTATTTAAAATTTCTTTTAGAATATAAGTCTCTGGTTCTTTGAATTTTATTCCTTTCTCAGATTTTTTCTGACTGTATTGTTCCAAATATTTTTGGAGCATTTCTCTTTTAGCAACTGGATCAGTAATTTGATCAATTATATCGAGAATAAAATTATCCTCTTTAGTTAAGGTGCATAATCCATTTGCCTGACATAAGGCTTTATAATAATCACAGTTTCCTTCGCAGCCAGAATTATCTGATTGTTCGGATTCTGTTTCGGATCCATCAGAATTCTCAGATTCTTCAGTTTCTTCATTGTCAATTATAGCAGTAATTTTAAAATCTCTTTTGTCTCCTTCTTCATTAAGAAAGAGTTTTTCTAAAGTTCTTTTAAGACCTTCGTCAATATCTAAACTATTGATTTTCTTTTTCATTTTACACTTATTAGCGTAATGACCAGGTTTTTGACATTTCCAACATAATGGAATGGGTTTCTGCCTAGGGGTCGAAGAACTTTCTCCTTTATTCTTCTTTCCTTTATAAAACCCTTTCTTTCTCCTTTTAGGAAAATAATTTAAATTCTTAGAATTTTTTGAGACTTTATTAGTCTTATGTTTCCTTCTATCACTAGAATGTCCTATAGGAGGTAAACCAATTTGTTCACAGAAGTCTCCTATAATTCTTTTTCCTAAAACCTTTTCTTTTTGAATTTGTCTATGTAATTTAATTTCATTACATAAATTTATTCCTTCAGAGATAATTTCAGAAGATAGATCTCCATAAGTATATTGGGCATACGGAATAATGCCATTATGTTTCTGCTTTATTCTATTCCTTATTTTTTCCGAGAAAAAATGAGGGAGTCCTGATAAGAACTTTTCTTTCCAAAAATCGTGTTGACTATCTTCTCTAGTAAAAACTTTAGAGAAGAACACATCTTTATACCATTTAAACTGAGATAAGTTTTGACATCTTAAATTCATTAACTGTTCTTGTGTTTTATCCAACTGTAATGAAGTTGTTCCAATAAAATGCTTTGCTATAGTATATGATAGCGTATTAACACAATCTGTAACTTGCACAGGTTGGTTATCAACAACTTCAACTTTAACAGCTCTTAAAATATGCAATTTTGCCTCTTCTGGTAGGTAGAAATCCCACCAACCTTTTAATTGTCCAGTAAAGCCTTGAGTTATGGCTTTAGCAATGTTTTGATCAGAATTTCCATTTGCTTTGCAGGCAGTTGCACACATAGTCATGTAATGCAATACTGTTTGCAGGCAGTTGCATACATAGTCATGTAATGCAATACTGTTTGCATCTGGTATTCTGACATTCCATCTATTATTCTGACATTCCATCTATATTCCATTCATTAATGGATCTGCCATCAAATTGAACAGTCATGTATTCATCATGCTGCTCAAGTTGTAAATCAACTGGTGTTGGCTTATGATAATAAGGCTTTGCTGGTACATTGTATACCATTTTCTTCTTATAAGAAGATGATAATTTATTAACTTGAAAATGTTGTTGTTGGTTTTGTTCTGTTAAGAACATATCTTCAAGTTGATCAATTTTCTCTTCCATTTCGGAAGTTTGATCTTGACTTTCAATATTGGATTCACTATCTGAATTTTGTTCCAAAGGTGACAATTCCTTTTCATTAAGCCCAAGATTTTTTAATCTCTTTATTATTTCGTCAATCATCTCAGAGGAAGGATCTGGTGGTTTTATTTTAAAATCAATCTTTTCAGAAGACATTGGTTTAAATAAAACCCTTTTATCATTTACAGAAGTTTCTTCATTAGAAACCTTTTGTTGATCTGAATTTAGATCAATATTTTTCTCAATTCTATTTACTTGATCTCCAATAGTTTTGAGAGTTAAATTTGTAAAATTATTTTGTTGCACAACAGCATCAATATTATCACCCTTTTTTCTATAAGGTGTGGCTAGAATTTCTTCTCCATCGATTTTAACGGTTAAATTAACTTCTGGAGGGTGGATGCTTTTGAAAACTTTTCCATTTTTAGTGACAAAATCCCTGTTATAGGAAGATTCAATTGTTGACACAAAATTTTTGTTCTCAAAATCAGGAAATTGTTTTTTATTTAAATAAAAGTATTTTTTCAAGAAATCAAAGAAATCAATGACATCTTTATTTATCTGTAGAAATCTCTTATAAGATGTAAATAATTTCTTTTGACTTTTAATATCTTCTTGGAAAAACCACTTTCTTCGAATTTCATTTTCAGGAGAATAAAATAATTCTTTGGCAATTCCGTCAAAAGGAAAACCAACTTCTTCAGGAATTGTAATAGTTAAAACACTTGTGTCACTATTATAACCCATGTCAGAAGCGGTCGGAGATTTTCTTCCTGTGTTAGTATCAACTTCAATTTCTGTTGGGGTAACAGTTGATGGTATACTAACATTATATTGAGGTTGATTAACACCATCAGGAGTAAACTTTGTTCCTAATATGGTTTCTTTTTCAAATTTAGATAACGGGCCAGAAGAAGTAGATCTTCTTTCTAAATTAAGTCTACTTGGACCTGCTGAATTAGGTCTAGTAAATCGACTACTTTGCCCTAAATTAAGTCTAGCAATTCTTTGATTAGAGAATTTAATTTCAACATCTCCATCAGGATATTCAACTATTTCTTCTAATTCTCTATTTTCCTGTTTAACAGGTTCACTTGCCTTTTCTAAAATCCATTGTTCAGGTAAATTAACCTGATCCCAAGTAATTGTTTTGGGTACTTTTAAATTGCTTTTAGATAAATTTGTAATAAATAAAGTAGTAGATCCCTTATGTTCGAAGGCAAAATCTCTGATTCTTGGCACTACTGTGTTCATAACTTTATATTGAATCCTGTAAATAAGGATTATATTTTCTGATCCTTGCATCATATTAAACCCCTCAGATTTAATATCAAGACACAAGGCGTGCATTAGAGTTGGATCTGTAAGAGATAAAGTGAAATTTGGAAAGCATGAAAAGTAGATGGGTCCATCACAAAGATTGGACTCAATTATTCCTAATAAGGAGTCATGGAATTTTTTATGTCTTTTATCTCGAACACAAATTATAGCGGATGTATTTAATCCGAGTCTTGTAGCAGGCTTTAGACCTACTTGGATTAGGCCAACATGAAGAAATTTATATTGTTGTCTATGTTTTTCAATTAAATTTTTTGATAATAATTGAAAAGAATTATATCCTTCAGTTAAAGGAATAGCTTCTTCTACAGTTTTAACAACATAATCAGAAGAAAATTCAAAAGTTCCTTTCTGTTTATAAACAGAAGATTGTACTGGTAATTTCCAGTTTTGCAAAGATTTTTCAAAATTTTCATTTAAAATAATTTCTTTGTTTCTACCACTTGTCTCACCTTGTCTTTTAGACAAAGATCTAGCCAACCTCTGCATAATTCTACAGATCACTGTCAACGGTTTATGCCAATCCCAAAACAGCCTATACACCGGCCAAAGACAGGGACTATTCAGGCTACGCGACTTAAGGGAAAATCCCCGGGTTTCACTGTAAAACTATACTTTGGAGAACCAAAGCTTCAATCTAAAATACTAAATAAGACAAAAGTAGCACCCAAGAAATTAAGCTGCTAATAAAATACTAAAGCGGATAAGCAGTTGATGATAATAATCTCTTTGGTTAATATACCAAATATCGTCTGGAAACCTTTCACAATTTTTCTTATATCTTATATATTCTTTTTTAATATAAGCATATAACACGGAAAAGTTGACGTATTTAGAATTTAATTTTAATGGAGGCATAAAAAGACTAAGCTGCAAGTAAAACACTAATACGTTTAATTAAACTTTGATTATGGTTACGCATACACACGAAATGATTGTAACCAGGATGATCTGGGAACTGTTCACATAAACTTTTATAAAATTTATAATCACTTAAGCACAAATTATAAAACTCAGAATTAACTAAGACAAACTTAAAATTAATCATTCAAATAAGCATTAATAACATAACAACAATAACACAAAATAACAATAATACAAACATACATTAATAACATAATAATAATAAGACACGATAACAAAATTGCAAACATTAATACAATATTAACATTAACATTAATACAATATCATACCTATTCCAACGTGGCTCTGATACCACTCGGGTACCAGGTCATATACATAAAAGTGGGGGAGAGAGTAGCAGCAGCGGAGTACAGTACAAAACAAACTATGCAAGTTACAGATTGTGTTAATACGCTATTATATACTATAGCAAAGCATTTTATTGGAACAACTTCATTACAGTTGGATAAAACACAAGAACAGTTAATGAATTTAAGATGTCAAAACTTATCTCAGTTTAAAGGGCAAAGTAGTCAATATCTAAACTATTGATTTTCTTTTTCATTTTACACTTATTAGCGTAATGACCAGGTTTTTGACATTTCCAACATAATGGAATGGGTTTCTGCCTAGGGGTTGAAGAACTTTCTCCTTTATTCTTCTTTCCTTTATAAAAACCTTTCTTTCTCCTTTTAGGAAAATAATTTAAATTCTTAGAATTTTTTCTGACTGTATTGTTCCAAATATTTTTGGAGCATTTCTCTTTTAGCAACTGGATCAATAATTTGATCAATTATATCGAGAATAAAATTATCCTCTTTAGTTAAGGTGCATAATCCATTTGCCTGACATAAGGCTTGAAAGGGTTTTATAAAGGAAAGAAGAATAAAGGAGAAAGTTCTTCGACCCCTAGGCAGAAACCCATTCCATTATGTTGGAAATGTCAAAAACCTGGTCATTACGCTAATAAGTGTAAAATGAAAAAGAAAATCAATAGTTTAGATATTGACGAAGGTCTTAAAAGAACTTTAGAAAAACTCTTTCTTAATGAAGAAGGAGACAAAAGAGATTTTAAAATTACTGCTATAATTGACAATGAAGAAACTGAAGAATCTGAGAATTCTGATGGATCCGAAACAGAATCCGAACAATCAGATAATTCTGGTTGCGAAGGAAACTTAACCGTTATTGTTATTTTGTGTGAATCACGTCCTTACGATGAATTGTCCATTTCCTTCAAATTCCGTTGGTAGGTAAGCAAACATTGTCGTGATGGTGCGATCTGTTTGTACTGTACTCCGCTGCTGCTACTCTCTCCCCCACTTTTATGTATATGACCTGGTACCCGAGTGGTATCAGAGCCACGTTGGAATAGGTATGATATTAATATTAATTTTGTATTAATGTTTTATTAATGTTTGCAATTTTGTTATCGTGTCTTATTATTGTTATGTTATTAATGTATGTTTGTATTATTGTTATTTTGTGTTATTGTTGTTATGTTATTAATGCTTATTTGAATGATTAATTTTAAGTTTGTCTTAGTTAATTCTGAGTTTTATAATTTGTGCTTAAGTGATTATAAATTTTATAAAAGTTTATGTGAACAGTTCCCAGATCATCCTGGTTACAATCATTTCGTGTGTATGCGTAACCATAATCAAAGTTTAATTAAACGTATTAGTGTTTTACTTGCAGTTTAGTCTTTTTATGCCACCATTAAAATTAAATTCTAAATACGCCAACTTTTCCGAGATATATGCTTATATTAAAGAAGAATATATAAGATATAAGAAAAATTGTGAAAGGTTTCCAGACGATATTTGGTATATTAACCAAAGAGATTATTATCATCAACTACTTATCCGCTTTAGTATTTTATTAGCAGCTTAATTTCTTGGGTTCTACTTTTGTCTTATTTAGTATTTTAGATTGAAGCTTTAGTTTTCCAAAGTATAGTTTTACAGTGAAACCCGGGGATTTTCCCTTAAGTCGCGTAGCCTGTATAGTCCCTGTCTTTGGCCGGTGTATAGGCTGTTTTTGGATTGGCATAAATCGTTGACAGTGATCTGTAGAATTATGCAGAGGTTGGCTAGATCTTTGTCTAAAAGACAAGGTGAGACAAGTGGTAGTAACAAAGAAATTATTTTAAATGAAAATTTTGAAAAATCTTTGCAAAACTGGAAATTACCAGTACAATCTTCTGTTTATAAACAGAAAGGAACTTTTGAATTTTCTTCTGATTATGTTGTTAAAACTGTAGAAGAAGCTATTCCTTTAACTGAAGGATATAATTCTTTTCAATTATTATCAAGAAATTTAATTGAAAAACATAGACAACAATATAAATTTCTTCATGTTGGCCTAATCCAAGTAGGTCTAAAGCCTCCTACAAGACTCGGATTAAATACATCCGCAATAATTTGTGTTCGAGATAAAAGACATAATAAATTTCATGATTCCTTATTAGGAATAATTGAGTCCAGTCTTTGTGACGGACCCATCTATTTTTCTTGTTTTCCAAATTTCACTTTATCTCTTACAGATCCAACTCTAATGCACGCCTTGTGTCTTGATATTAAATCTGAGGGGTTTAATATGTTGCAAGGATCAGAAGATATAATCCTTATTTACAGGATTCAATATAAAGTTATGAACACAGTAGTGCCAAGAATCAGAGATTTTGCCTTCGAACATAAGGGATCTACTACTTTATTTATTACAAATTTATCTAAAAGCAATTTAAAAGTACCCAAAACAATTACTTGGGATCAGGTTAATTTACCTGAACAATGGATTTTAGAAAAGGCAAGTGAACCTGTTAAACAGGAAAATAGAGAATTAGAAGAAATAGTTGAATATCCTGATGGAGATGTTGAAATTAAATTCTCTAACCAAAGAATTGCTAGACTTAATTTAGGGCAAAGTAGTCGATTTACTAGACCTAATTCAGCAGGTCCAAGTAGACTTAATTTGGAAAGAAGATCTACTTCTTCTGCCCCGCTATCTAAATTTGAAAAGGAAACCATATTAGGAACAAAATTTACTCCTGATGGGGTTAATCAACCTCAATATAATGTTAGTATACCATCAACTGTTACCCCAACAGAAATTGAAGTTGATACTAACACAGGAAGAAAATCTCCGACCGCTTCTGACATGGGTTATAATAGTGACACAAGTGTTTTAACTATTACAATTCCTGAAGAAGTTTGTTTTCCTTTTGACGGAATTGCTAAAGAATTATTTTATTCTCCTGAAAATGAAATTCGAAGAAAGTGGTTTTTTCAAGAAGATATTAAAAGTCAAAAGAAATTATTTACATCTTATAAGAGATTTCTACAGATAAATAAAGATGTCATTGATTTCTTTGATTTCTTGAAAAAATACTTTTATTTAAATAAAAAACAATTTCCTGATTTTGAGAACAAAAATTTTGTGTCAACAATTGAATCTTCCTATAACAGGGATTTTGTCACTAAAAATGGAAAAGTTTTCAAAAGCATCCACCCTCCAGAAGTTAATTTAACCGTTAAAATCGATGGAGAAGAAATTCTAGCCACACCTTATAGAAAAAAGGGTGATAATATTGATGCTGTTGTGCAACAAAATAATTTTACAAATTTAACTCTCAAAACTATTGGAGATCAATTAAATAGAATTGAGAAAAATATTGATCTAAATTCAGATCAACAAAAGGTTTCTAAAGAAGAAACTTCTGTAATTGATAAAAGGGTTTTATTTAAACCAATGTCTTTTGAAAAGATTGATTTTAAAATAAAACCACCAGATTCTTCCTCTGAGATGGTTGACGAAATAATAAAGAGATTAAAAAATCTTGGGCTTAATGAAAAGGAATTGTCACCTTTGGAACAAAATTCAGATAGTGAATCTAATATTGAAAGTCAAGATCAAACTTCCGAGATGGAAGAAAAAATTGATCAACTTGAAGATATGTTCTTAACAGAACAAAACCAACAACAACATTTTCAAGTTAATAAATTATCATCTTCTTATAAGAAGAAAATGGTATACAATGTACCAGCAAAGCCTTATTATCATAAGCCAACACCAGTTGATTTACAACTTGAGCAGCATGATGAATACATGACTGTTCAATTTGATGGCAGATCCATTAATGAATGGAATATAGATGGAATGTCAGAATACCAGATGCAAACAGTATTGCATTACATGACTATGTATGCAACTGCCTGCAAAGCAAATGGAAATTCTGATCAAAACATTGCTAAAGCCATAACTCAAGGCTTTACTGGACAATTAAAAGGTTGGTGGGATTTCTACCTACCAGAAGAGGCAAAATTGCATATTTTAAGAGCTGTTAAAGTTGAAGTTGTTGATAACCAACCTGTGCAAGTTACAGATTGTGTTAATACGCTATTATATACTATAGCAAAGCATTTTATTGGAACAACTTCATTACAGTTGGATAAAACACAAGAACAGTTAATGAATTTAAGATGTCAAAACTTATCTCAGTTTAAATGGTATAAAGATGTGTTCTTCTCTAAAGTTTTTACTAGAGAAGATAGTCAACACGATTTTTGGAAAGAAAAGTTCTTATCAGGACTCCCTCATTTTTTCTCAGAAAAAATAAGGAATAGAATAAAGCGGAAACATAATGGCATTATTCCGTATGCCCAATATACTTATGGAGATCTATCTTCTGAAATTATCTCTGAAGGAATAAATTTATGTAATAAAATTAAATTACATAGACAAATTCAAAAAGAAAAGGTTTTAGGAAAAAGAATTATAGGAGACTTCTGTGAACAAATTGGTTTACCTCCTATAGGACATTCTAGTGATAGAAGGAAACATAAGACTAATAAAGTCTCAAAAAATTCTAAGAATTTAAATTATTTTCCTAAAAGGAGAAAGAAAGGGTTTTATAAAGGAAAGAAGAATAAAGGAGAAAGTTCTTCGACCCCTAGGCAGAAACCCATTCCATTATGTTGGAAATGTCAAAAACCTGGTCATTACGCTAATAAGTGTAAAATGAAAAAGAAAATCAATAGTTTAGATATTGACGAAGGTCTTAAAAGAACTTTAGAAAAACTCTTTCTTAATGAAGAAGGAGACAAAAGAGATTTTAAAATTACTGCTATAATTGACAATGAAGAAACTGAAGAATCTGAGAATTCTGATGGATCCGAAACAGAATCCGAACAATCAGATAATTCTGGTTGCGAAGGAAACTGTGATTATTATAAAGCCTTATGTCAGGCAAATGGATTATGCACCTTAACTAAAGAGGATAATTTTATTCTCGATATAATTGATCAAATTACTGATCCAGTTGCTAAAAGAGAAATGCTCCAAAAATATTTGGAACAATACAGTCAGAAAAAATCTGAAAAAGGAATAAAATTCAAAGAACCAGAGACTTATATTCTAAAAGAAATTTTAAATAGGGCTAAGACCTCTAAAGAAAAGGATTCAGAGGATTCATGTACTAGTGAATTAATTGACGAAGTAAAAATTCTTAAAAAAGAATTAAGTGACTTAAAGTCTAGAGTTTCTTTAATTGAATTAAGAAATCTTGAAACAGATCTCAGTCCTAATCAGGACAATGACGATTATGAAAAAGATTCTTTAAAAGAAGAAAATGTAAATGCATCATTAACATTTGTGAATATTATTGATAGGGTTATTACTCATAAATGGCACATTAAAATAAAAATCATTGTTCATAGAGAATATACTCTCTCTGCAATTGCTATGGTTGATTCTGGAGCTGATTTGAATTGTATCAATGAAGGGTTAATTCCTTCTAGATATTTTTCCAAAACTACTGAAATTCTTAATGCTGCAGATGGCCGAAAGCTTATAGTAAAATATAAGTTACAAAATACTGCTGTCTGTAACAATGGAATTTGCCTTGAAATGCCATTTATAATGGTAAAAGATTTATCTCATGATGTAATTCTAGGAAATCCCTTTCTACACATGCTTTATCCTATAAAAAGCATTGATGAAAGAGGAATTACTAGCACTGTTGATTCACAAGAAATAACATTTAATTTTATTACACAACCTCGTTATCACGAGATTGATTTAATTCAAAAGAAAATAGAAAGAAAAGAAAAGTTTCTTAATTCCTTATCTCAGGAAATTAATTACAAAAAAATAGCTGAAAAGATACAGCAGCCTCATATTCAAAAGAAAATAAATGAATTACAAGAATTCATAACTAAAACAATATGTGCAGAAATTCCTAATGCCTTCTGGGAAAGGAAGAAACATATAGTAAATCTTCCATATGAACCAGATTTTAAGGAAAATCAAATTCAAACTAAGGCAAGACCTATAGCTATGGGTCCACGACACCTTGAAATCTGCAAAAAAGAAATTGATGAGTTATTACTCAAAGGATTAATTAGAAAATCCTACAGTCCCTGGAGTTGTCCAGCATTTTATGTTGAAAATGCTGCAGAATTAGAACGAGGTGTTCCTAGGCTTGTTATTAATTATAAGCCATTAAATAAAGCATTACGATGGATTAGATATCCTATCCCTAATAAAAGAGATTTGTTAAATCGGCTTTACACAGCCAAAGTAATGTCAAAATTTGATATGAAGTCGGGATTCTGGCAGATTCAAATTGCCGAAGAAGACAGATATAAAACTGCATTTACGGTACCATTTGGACACTACGAATGGAACGTAATGCCTTTTGGGTTAAAAAATGCCCCTTCTGAATTTCAAAATATTATGAATGAAATTTTTAGTCCATATACTAAATTTTGTATAGTATATATTGATGATGTCTTAATTTTTTCAGACAATATTGATCAACATTTTAAACATCTACATGCATTTATTAATGCTGTTAAAAGAGCAGGATTAGTTGTATCTGCAAAGAAAGTAAAATTATTTCAAACTGAAATTCGGTTTCTTGGACATACTATTAAAGAAGGAACTATCTTTCCAATAGATAGATCCATAGTTTTTGCGGAAAAATTTCCGAATGAAATAAAAGAAAAAACTCAACTACAAAGGTTTCTTGGAAGTCATAATTACATATCAGACTTCTATAAAAATTTGGCAATAGATGCAAAACCTTTATTTGAAAGGTTACGAAAAAATCCCCCTGAATGGACAAATATCCATACAGAGGCCGTTATTAAAATAAAAAATAAAATAAAGGAAATTCCTTGTCTTGCAATTGCAAACCCAGATGCTTTTAAAATTGTTGAAACAGACGCATCTGAATTAGGTTATGGAGGAATCCTTAAACAAAGGATAGATAATAAAATTACTCTTGTTAGATTCACCTCAGGAATCTGGCAAGGACCAAGGAAAAATTATTCCACAGTTAAAAAACAAATTTTATGAATTGTATTATGTGTTCAAAAATTTGAAAGGGATTTGTTGAATCAAAAATTCCTAATTAGGGTTGATTGCAAATCTGCTAAAGATATTCTAGAAAAGGATGTTAAAAATATAGCATCTAAACAAATTTTTGCTAGATGGCAGGGAATTTAGTCTGTCTTTGATTTTGATATTGAATTTATTAAAGGATCAAATAATTCTTTACCTGATTTTCTAACCCGTGAATTTTTGCAGGGAAATGGAGAAAAGGAATAAAGATAAAGGAAAAGGGAAGTCTAAAGAGACACCCCCAAAAAAGGATTTGTCTTATAAGACAATGGTTGGTAAATCAATTGATCAATTAAAAAATGAAGCCTTAAAGGCCACTCCAAAAGAATCTAAATTAAGAGATGATGCTTATGCAATAGCAATACAGACTAATTTGTCTACTGAATTTGTTTATCCGTATATCCCTTATTCCACTATATGGATAACTCCTCTCGAGCTTAAATACGCTCACCTCAATGCTAATGAAGCAGCTTCTTTCTATTTAAAAGACTCTGCTGACCCATATCTTTGGCCAAAGGAATGTACTTTCTATTATGCCATTTTATAAACTACTAAATCAGTAGAATTTGACTCAATTTCAAGATCTGGTGCGGAATTGGCTTATTCCAAAGCCTTTATTAAAAAAGTTTTAACTCCAGAAACTTGGAATGGAGACCTATATAGAAACCACGAAATTCCAAGTGGTAATAGAAAAAATTTAGAAAAATATTGGTTCAATTATTTTGACTACATTAAAGCATGGGAAGGAGCCTTTTGTTATGACAATAGGCAAAGAAAGCATAGTTGGTTCCTACAATTTAGAGATTTTAATACCACTAATCTCCCTCAGTGGTTTATTAAATGGTTCTACAACTGGGGATCTCATCCTATTATTTTCCCCGATAAAATTAGATGTGTTTTTGAAGATTTTAAGAAATCTAACCCCTCATTAAAAACACCTGAGCTTAATTTTGTAGCTTTTTATCAAGTCCCATGGATTGTCAAATGGGATGTGGTTATTTCCAACCTTCCAATTAAAAAATTTGATGAAACTGTTACTCATGTTCCTGCATTAGGAAGAAGAGTTTTAATTAAGTGGTGGGATAAATTTGAATTTTTTAAAGATTCAATTTTTGCACAGAAAGGTATTGTTTCTTTTGAGCCACCACAGTCGAAGACTCCAGCTCCTAAAACGGATGTTACAGATATTACTGAATTTCTTAAAGAATTGATAGCCTCATCATCAGCATCTAAAGAAGAGCTGAGAAAACAACTTAGAGAAATTTTGGGAGAACCATCTAGCTCGTCTAGCCACTGTTCTGACGACGAGACTCAGAAGACCGACGACACCATGATGGATTCCCAAGACCCGTACGCATAATTCGCGGTTACTATTCACAGTTACTGTTCACGTTACTGTTCAGTCACTGTTCATGTTACTGTTCACCATAAATGTTGGTACTGTTCATGTTACTGTTCACCATAATTGTTGGTACTGTTCATTTTACTGTTAGCCATAATTGGTGGTCCTGTTCATTTTCTAAATTGAAGAAAGTTTTGGCGTCCGATAGCTCTGGAATCCGAGTTTGAAGTCCGCCAGTTGTCTATATATAGGCCCTCCATTCTGAAGAAGGGACACGCAGAAGAATTACCATCTACTCACTATATCCAAGCAACCCTTCTACTAAAGATTATCATCTTTTATATTTTGTAATATACACTTCAAATTTGTAATATAGCTTGATAGTTTGTTTTGTACTGTACTCCGCTGCTGCTACTCTCTCCCCCACTTTTATGTATATGACCTGGTACCCGAGTGGTATCAGAGCCACGTTGGAATAGGTATGATATTGTATTAATATTAATATTGTATTAATGTTTTATTAATGTTTGCAATTTTGTTATCGTGTCTTATTATTGTTATGTTATTAATGTATGTTTGTATTATTGTTATTTTGTGTTATTGTTGTTATGTTATTAATGCTTATTTGAATGATTAATTTTAAGTTTGTCTTAGTTAATTCTGAGTTTTATAATTTGTGCTTAAGTGATTATAAATTTTATAAAAATTTATGTGAACAGTTCCCAGATCATCCTGGTTACAATCATTTCGTGTGTATGCGTAACCATAATCAAAGTTTAATTAAACGTATTAGTGTTTTACTTGCAGCTTAGTCTTTTTATGCCTCCATTAAAATTAAATTCTAAATACGCCAACTTTTCCGAGATATATGCTTATATTAAAGAAGAATATATAAGATATAAGAAAAATTGTGAAAGGTTTCCAGACGATATTTGGTATATTAACCAAAGAGATTATTATCATCAACTGCTTATCCGCTTTAGTATTTTATTAGCAGCTTAATTTCTTGGGTTCTACTTTTGTCTTATTTAGTATTTTAGATTGAAGCTTTAGTTTTCCAAAGTATAGTTTTACAGTGAAACCCGGGGATTTTCCCTTAAGTCGCGTAGCCTGAATAGTCCCTGTCTTTGGCCGGTGTATAGGCTGTTTTGGGATTGGCATAAATCGTTGACAGTGATCTGTAGAATTATGCAGAGGTTGGCTAGATCTTTGTCTAAAAGACAAGGTGAGACAAGTGGTAGTAACAAAGAAATTATTTTAAATGAAAATTTTGAAAAATCTTTGCAAAACTGGAAATTACCAGTACAATCTTCTGTTTATAAACAGAAAGGAACTTTTGAATTTTCTTCTGATTATGTTGTTAAAACTGTAGAAGAAGCTATTCCTTTAACTGAAGGATATAATTCTTTTCAATTATTATCAAGAAATTTAATTGAAAAACATAGACAACAATATAAATTTCTTCATGTTGGCCTAATCCAAGTAGGTCTAAAGCCTGCTACAAGACTCGGATTAAATACATCCGCAATAATTTGTGTTCGAGATAAAAGACATAATAAATTTCATGATTCCTTATTAGGAATAATTGAGTCCAGTCTTTGTGATGGACCCATCTACTTTTCTTGCTTTCCAAATTTCACTTTATCTCTTACAGATCCAACTCTAATGCACGCCTTGTGTCTTGATATTAAATCTGATGGGTTTAATATGATGCAAGGATCAGAAAATATAATCCTTATTTATAGGATTCAATATAAAGTTATGAACACAGTAGTGCCAAGAATCAGAGATTTTGCCTTCGAACATAAGGGATCTACTACTTTGTTTATTACAAATTTATCTAAAAGCAATTTAAAAGTACCCAAAACAATTACTTGGGATCAGGTTAATTTACCTGAACAATGGATTTTAGAAAAGGCAAGTGAACCTGTTAAACAGGAAAATAGAGAATTAGAAGAAATAGTTGAATATCCTGATGGAGATGTTGAAATTAAATTCTCTAATCAAAGAATTGCTAGACTTAATTTAGGGCAAAGTAGTCGATTTACTAGACCTACTTCAGCAGGTCCAAGTAGACTTAATTTAGAAAGAAGATCTACTTCTTCTGGCCCGTTATCTAAATTTGAAAAAGAAACCATATTAGGAACAAAATTTACTCCTGATGGGGTTAATCAACCTCAATATAATGTTAGTATACCATCAACTGTTACCCCAACAGAAATTGAAGTTGATACTAACACAGGAAGAAAATCTCCGACCGCTTCTGACATGGGTTATAATAGTGACACAAGTGTTTTAACTATTACAATTCCTGAAGAAGTTTGTTTTCCTTTTGACGGAATTGCTAAAGAATTATTTTATTCTCCTGAAAATGAAATTCGAAGAAAGTGGTTTTTTCAAGAAGATATTAAAAGTCAAAAGAAATTATTTACATCTTATAAGAGATTTCTACAGATAAATAAAGATGTCATTGATTTCTTTGATTTCTTGAAAAAATACTTTTATTTAAATAAAAAACAATTTCCTGATTTTGAGAACAAAAAGTTTGTGTCAACAATTGAATCTTCCTATAACAGGGATTTTGTCACTAAAAATGGAAAAGTTTTCAAAAGCATCCACCCTCCAGAAGTTAATTTAACCGTTAAAATCGATGGAGAAGAAATTCTAGCCACACCTTATAGAAAAAAGGGTGATAATATTGATGCTGTTGTGCAACAAAATAATTTTACAAATTTAACTCTCAAAACTATTGGAGATCAATTAAATAGAATTGAGAAAAATATTGATCAACAAAAGGTTTCTAAAGAAGAAACTTCTGTAATTGATAAAAGGGTTTTATTTAAACCAATGTCTTTTGAAAAGATTGATTTTAAAATAAAACCACCAGATTCTTCCTCTGAGATGGTTGACGAAATAATAAAGAGATTAAAAAATCTTGGGCTTAATGAAAAGGAATTGTCACCTTTGGAACAAAATTCAGATAGTGAATCTAATATTGAAAGTCAAGATCAAACTTCCGAGATGGAAGAAAAAATTGATCAACTTGAAGATATGTTCTTAACAGAACAAAACCAACAACAACATTTTCAAGTTAATAAATTATCATCTTCTTATAAGAAGAAAATGGTATACAATGTACCAGCAAAGCCTTATTATCATAAGCCAACACCAGTTGATTTACAACTTGAGCAGCATGATGAATACATGACTGTTCAATTTGATGGCAGATTCATTAATGAATGGAATATAGATGGAATGTCAGAATACCAGATGCAAACAGTATTGCATTACATGACTATGTATGCAACTGCCTGCAAAGCAAATGGAAATTCTGATCAAAACATTGCTAAAGCCATAACTCAAGGCTTTACTGGACAATTAAAAGGTTGGTGGGATTTCTACCTACCAGAAGAGGCAAAATTGCATATTTTAAAAGCTGTTAAAGTTGAAGTTGTTGATAACCAACCTGTGCAAGTTACAGATTGTGTTAATACGCTATTATATACTATAGCAAAGCATTTTATTGGAACAACTTCATTACAGTTGGATAAAACACAACAGTTAATGAATTTAAGATGTCAAAACTTATCTCAGTTTAAATGGTATAAAGATGTGTTCTTCTCTAAAGTTTTTACTAGAGAAGATAGTCAACACGATTTTTGGAAAGAAAAGTTCTTATCAGGACTCCCTCATTTTTTCTCAGAAAAAATAAGGAATAGAATAAAGCAGAAACATAATGGCATTATTCCGTATGCCCAATATACTTATGGAGATCTATCTTCTGAAATTATCTCTGAAGGAATAAATTTATGTAATGAAATTAAATTACATAGACAAATTCAAAAAGAAAAGGTTTTAGGAAAAAGAATGATAGGAGACTTCTGTGAACAAATTGGTTTACCTCCTATAGGACATTCTAGTGATAGAAGGAAACATAAGACTAATAAAGTCTCAAAAAATTCTAAGAATTTAAATTATTTTCCTAAAAGGAGAAAGAAAGGGTTTTATAAAGGAAAGAAGAATAAAGGAGAAAGTTCTTCGACCCCTAGGCAGAAACCCATTCCATTATGTTGGAAATGTCAAAAACCTGGTCATTACGCTAATAAGTGTAAAATGAAAAAGAAAATCAATAGTTTAGATATTGACGAAGGTCTTAAAAGAACTTTAGAAAAACTCTTTCTTAATGAAGAAGGAGACAAAAGAGATTTTAAAATTACTGCTATAATTGACAATGAAGAAACTGAAGAATCTGAGAATTCTGATGGATCCGAAACAGAATCCGAACAATCAGATAATTCTGGCTGCGAAGGAAACTGTGATTATTATAAAGCCTTATGTCAGGCAAATGGATTATGCACCTTAACTAAAGAGGATAATTTTATTCTCGATATAATTGATCAAATTACTGATCCAGTTGCTAAAAGAGAAATGCTCCAAAAATATTTGGAACAATACAGTCAGAAAAAATCTGAAAAAGGAATAAAATTCAAAGAACCAGAGACTTATATTCTAAAAGAAATTTTAAATAGGGCTAAGACCTCTAAAGAAAAGGATTCAAAGGATTCATGTACTAGTGAATTAATTCACGAAGTAAAAATTCTTAAAAAAGAATTAAGTGACTTAAAGTCTAGAGTTTCTTTAATTGAATTAAGAAATCTTGAAACAGATCTCAGTCCTAATCAGGACAATGACGATTATGAAAAAGATTCTTTAAAAGAAGAAAATGTAAATGCATCATTAACATTTGTGAATATGATTGATAGGGTTATTACTCATAAATGGCACATTAAAATAAAAATCATTGTTCATAGAGAATATACTCTCTCTGCAATTGCTATGGTTGATTCTGGAGCTGATTTGAATTGTATCAATGAAGGGTTAATTCCTTCTAGATATTTTTCTAAAACTACTGAAATTCTTAATGCTGCAGATGGCCGAAAGCTTATAGTAAAATATAAGTTACAAAATACTGCTGTCTGTAACAATGGAATTTGCCTTGAAATGCCATTTATAATGGTTAAAGAATTATCTCATGATGTAATTCTAGGAAATCCCTTTCTACACATGCTTTATCCCATAAAAAGCATTGACGAAAGAGGAATTACTAGCACTGTTGATTCACAAGAAATAACATTTAATTTTATTACACAACCTCGTTATCACGAGATTGATCTAATTCAAAAGAAAATAGAAAGAAAAGAAAAGTTTCTTAATTCCTTATCTCAGGAAATTAATTACAAAAAAATAGCTGAAAAGATACAGCAGCCTCATATCCAAAAGAAAATAAATGAGTTACAAGAATTTATAACTAAAACAATATGTGCAGAAATTCCTAATGCCTTCTGGGAAAGGAAGAAACATATAGTAAATCTTCCATATGAACCAGATTTTAAGGAAAATCAAATTCAAACTAAGGCCAGACCTATAGCTATGGGTCCACGCCACCTTGAAATCTGCAAAAAAGAAATTGACGAGTTATTACTCAAAGGATTAATTAGAAAATCCTACAGTCCTTGGAGTTGTCCAGCATTTTATGTTGAAAATGCTGCAGAATTAGAACGAGGTGTTCCTAGGCTTGTTATTAATTATAAGCCATTAAATAAAGCATTACGATGGATTAGATATCCTATCCCTAATAAAAGAGATTTACTAAATCGGCTTTACACAGCCAAAGTTATGTCAAAATTTGATATGAAATCGGGATTCTGGCAGATTCAAATTGCTGAAGAAGACCGATATAAAACTGCATTTACAGTACCATTTGGACACTACGAATGGAACGTAATGCCTTTTGGGTTAAAAAATGCCCCTTCTGAATTTCAAAATATTATGAATGAAATTTTTAGTCCATATACTAAATTTTGTATAGTATATATTGATGATGTCTTAATTTTTTCAGACAATATTGATCAACATTTTAAACATCTACATGCATTTATTAATGCTGTTAAAAGAGCAGGATTAGTTGTATCTGCAAAGAAAGTAAAATTATTTCAAACTGAAATTCGATTTCTTGGACATACTATTAAAGAAGGAACTATCTTTCCAATAGATAGATCCATAGTTTTTGCGGAAAAATTTCCGAATGAAATAAAAGAAAAAACTCAACTACAAAGGTTTCTTGGAAGTCTTAATTACATATCAGACTTCTATAAAAATTTGGCAATAGATGCAAAACCTTTATTTGAAAGGTTACGAAAAAATCCCCCTGAATGGACAAATATCCATACAGAGGCCGTTATCAAAATAAAAAATAAAATAAAGGAAATTCCTTGTCTTGCAATTGCAAACCCAGATGCTTTTAAAATTGTTGAAACAGACGCATCTGAATTAGGTTATGGAGGAATCCATAAACAAAGGATAGATAATAAAATTACTCTTGTTAGATTCACCTCAGGGATCTGGCAAGGACCAAGGAAAAATTATTCCACAGTTAAAAAATAAATTTTATCAATTGTATTATGTATTCAAAAATTTGAAAGTGATTTGTTGAATAAAAAATTCCTAATTAGGGTTGATTGCAAATCTGCTAAAGATATTCTAGAAAAGGATGTTAAAAATATAGCATCTAAACAAATTTTTGCTAGATGGCAGGGAATTTTGTCTGTCTTTGATTTTGATATTGAATTTATTAAAGGATCAAATAATTCTTTACCTGATTTTCTAGCCCGTGAATTTTTGCAAGGAAATGGAGAAAAAGAATAAAGATAAAGGAAAAGGGAAGTCTAAAGAGACACCCCCAAAGAAGGATTTGTCTTATAAGACAATGGTTGGTAAATCAATTGATCAATTAAAAAATGAAGCCTTAAAGGCCACTCCAAAAGAATCTAAATTAAGAGATGATGCTTATGCAATAGCAATACAGACTAATTTGTCTACTGAATTTGTTTATCCGTATATCCCTTATTCCACTATATGGATAACTCCTCTCGAGCTTAAATACGCTCACCTCAATGCTAATGAAGCAGCTTCTTTCTATTTAAAAGACTCTGCTGACCCATATCTTTGGCCAAAGGAATGTACTTTCTATTATGCCATTTTACAAACTATTAAATCAGTAGAATTTGACTCAATTTCAAGATCTGGTGCGGAATGGGCTTATTCCAAAGCCTTTATTAAAAAAGTTTTAACTCCAGAAACTTGGAATGGAGACCTATATAGAAACCACGAAATTCCAAGTGGTAATAGAAAAAATTTAGAAAAATATTGGTTCAATTATTTTGACTACATTAAAGCATGGGAAGGAGCCTTTTGTTATGACAATAGGCAAAGAAAGCATAGTTGGTTCCTACAATTTAGAGATTTTAATACCACTAATCTCCCTCAGTGGTTTATTAAATGGTTCTACAACTGGGGATCTCATCCTATTATTTTCCCCGATAAAATTAGATGTGTTTTTGAAGATTTTAAGAAATCTAACCCCTCATTAAAAACACCTGAGCTTAATTTTGTAGCTTTTTATCAAGTCCCATGGATTGTCAAATGGGATGTGGTTATTTCCAACCTTCCAATTAAAAAATTTGATGAAACCGTTACTCATGTTCCCGCATTAGGAAGAAGAGTTTTAATTAAATGGTGGGACAAATTTGAATTTTTTAAAGATTCAATTTTTGCACAGAAAGGTATTGTTTCATTTGAGCCACCACAGCCGAAGACTCAAGCTCCTAAAACGGATGTTACTGATATTACTGAATTTCTTAAAGAATTGATAGCCTCATCATCAGCATCTAAAGAAGACCTGAGGAAACAACTTAGAGAGATTTTGGGAGAATCATCCAGTGCGTCTAGCCACAGTCCATCTGACGACGAGACTCAGAAGACCGACGACACCATGATGGATTCCCAAGACCCGTACGCATAATTCTCGGTTACTATTCACAGTTACTATTCACGGTTACTGTTCATGTTACTGTTCACCATAAATGTTGGTACTGTTCATGTTACTGTTCACCATAATTGCTGGTCCTGTTCATTTTCTAAATTGAAGAAAGTTTTGGCGTCCGATAGCTCTGGAATCCGAGTTTGAAGTCCGCCAGTTTCCTATGTATAGGCCCTCAATTCTGAAGAAGAGACACGCTCAAGAATTACGATCTACTCACTATATCCAAGCAACCCTTCTACAAAAGATTATCATCTTTTATATTTTGTAATATACACTTCAAATTTGTAATATAGCTTGATAGTTTGGTTAGTACTGTACTCCGCTGCTGCTACTCTCTCCCCCACTTTTATGTATATGACCTGGTACCCGAGTGGTATCAGAGCCACGTTGGAATAGGTATGATATTGTATTAATATTAATATTGTATTAATGTTTTATTAATGTTTGCAATTTTGTTATCGTGTCTTATTATTGTTATGTTATTAATGTATGTTTGTATTATTGTTATTTTGTGTTATTGTTGTTATGTTATTAATATTTAATTGAAAAACATAGACAACAATATAAATTTCTTCATGTTGGCCTAATCCAAGTAGGTCTAAAGCCTGCTACAAGACTCGGATTAAATACATCCGCAATAATTTTTGTTCGAGATAAAAGACATAATAAATTTCATGATTCCTTATTAGGAATAATTGAGTCCAGTCTTTGTGACGGACCCATCTATTTTTCTTGTTTTCCAAATTTCACTTTATCTCTTACAGATCCAACTCTAATGCACGCCTTGTGTCTTGATATTAAATCTGAGGGGTTTAATATGATGCAAGGATCAGAAGATATAATCCTTATTTACAGGATTCAATATAAAGTTATGAACACAGTAGTGCCAAGAATCAGAGATTTTGCCTTCGAACATAAGGGATCTACTACTTTATTTATTACAAATTTATCTAAAAGCAATTTAAAAGTACCCAAAACAATTACTTGGGATCAGGTTAATTTACCTGAACAATGGATTTTAGAAAAGGCAAGTGAACCTGTTAAACAGGAAAATAGAGAATTAGAAGAAATAGTTGAATATCCTGATGGAGATGTTGAAATTAAATTCTCTAATCAAAGAATTGCTAGACTTAATTTAGGGCAAAGTAGTCGATTTACTAGACCTAATTCAGCAGGTCCAAGTAGACTTAATTTAGAAAGAAGATCTACTTCTTCTGGCCCGTTATCTAAATTTGAAAAAGAAACCATATTAGGAACAAAATTTACTCCTGATGGGGTTAATCAACCTCAATATAATGTTAGTATACCATCAACTGTTACCCCAACAGAAATTGAAGTTGATACTAACACAGGAAGAAAATCTCCGACCGCTTCTGACATGGGTTATAATAGTGACACAAGTGTTTTAACTATTACAATTCCTGAAGAAGTTGGTTTTCCTTTTGACGGAATTGCTAAAGAATTATTTTATTCTCCTGAAAATGAAATTCGAAGAAAGTGGTTTTTCCAAGAAGATATTAAAAGTCAAAAGAAATTATTTACATCTTATAAGAGATTTCTACAGATAAATAAAGATGTCATTGATTTCTTTGATTTCTTGAAAAAATACTTTTATTTAAATAAAAAACAATTTCCTGATTTTGAGAACAAAAATTTTGTGTCAACAATTGAATCTTCCTATAACAGGGATTTTGTCACTAAAAATGGAAAATTTTTCAAAAGCATCCACCCTCCAGAAGTTAATTTAACCGTTAAAATCGATGGAGAAGAAATTCTAGCCACACCTTATAAAAAAAAGGGTGATAATATTGATGCTGTTGTGCAACAAAATAATTTTACAAATTTAACTCTCAAAACTATTGGAGATCAATTAAATAGAATTGAGAAAAATATTGATCTAAATTCAGATCAACAAAAGGTTTCTAAAGAAGAAACTTCTGTAATTGATAAAAGGGTTTTATTTAAACCAATGTCTTTTGAAAAGATTGATTTTAAAATAAAACCACCAGATTCTTCCTCTGAGATGGTTGACGAAATAATAAAGAGATTAAAAAATCTTGGGCTTAATGAAAAGGAATTGTCACCTTTGGAACAAAATTCAGATAGTGAATCTAATATTGAAAGTCAAGATCAAACTTCCGAGATGGAAGAAAAAATTGATCAACTTGAAGATATGTTCTTAACAGAACAAAACCAACAACAACATTTTCAAGTTAATAAATTATCATCTTCTTATAAGAAGAAAATGGTATACAATGTACCAGCAAAGCCTTATTATCATAAGCCAACACCAGTTGATTTACAACTTGAGCAGCATGATGAATACATGACTGTTCAATTTGATGGCAGATCCATTAATGAATGGAATATAGATGGAATGTCAGAATACCAGATGCAAACAGTATTGCATTACATGACTATGTATGCAACTGCCTGCAAAGCAAATGGAAATTCTGATCAAAACATTGCTAAAGCCATAACTCAAGGCTTTACTGGACAATTAAAAGGTTGGTGGGATTTCTACCTACCAGAAGAGGCAAATTGCATATTTTAAGAGCTGTTAAAGTTGAAGTTGTTGATAACCAACCTGTGCAAGTTACAGATTGTGTTAATACGCTATTATATACTATAGCAAAGCATTTTATTGGAACAACTTCATTACAGTTGGATAAAACACAAGAACAGTTAATGAATTTAAGATGTCAAAACTTATCTCAGTTTAAATGGTATAAAGATGTGTTCTTCTCTCAAGTTTTTACTAGAGAAGATAGTCAACACGATTTTTGGAAAGAAAAGTTCTTATCAGGACTCCCTCATTTTTTCTCAGAAAAAATAAGGAATAGAATAAAACAGAAACATAATGACATTATTCCGTATGCCCAATATACTTATGGAGATCTATCTTCTGAAATTATCTCTGAAGGCATAAATTTATGTAATGAAATTAAATTACATAGACAAATTCAAAAAGAAAAGTATTAGGAAAAAGAATTATAGGAGACTTCTGTGAACAAATTGGTTTACCTCCTATAGGACCTTCTAGTGATAAAAGGAAACATAAGACTAATAAAGTCTCAAAAAATTCTAAGAATTTAAATTATTTTCCTAAAAGGAGAAAGAAAGGTTTTTATAAAGGAAAGAAGAATAAAGGAGAAAGTTCTTCGACCCCTAGGCAGAAACCCATTCCATTATGTTGGAAATGTCAAAAACCTGGTCATTACGCTAATAAGTGTAAAATGAAAAAGAAAATCAATAGTTTAGATATTGACGAAGGTCTTAAAAGAACTTTAGAAAAACTCTTTCTTAATGAAGAAGGAGACAAAAGAGATTTTAAAATTACTGCTATAATTGACAATGAAGAAACTGAAGAATCTGAGAATTCTGATGGATCCGAAACAGAATCCGAACAATCAGATAATTCTGGTTGCGAAGGAAACTGTGATTATTATAAAGCCTTATGTCAGGCAAATGGATTATGCACCTTAACTAAAGAGGATAATTTTATTCTCGATATAATTGATCAAATTACTGATCCAGTTGCTAAAAGAGAAATGCTCCAAAAATATTTGGAACAATACAGTCAGAAAAAATCTGAAAAAGGAATAAAATTCAAAGAACCAGAGACTTATATTCTAAAAGAAATTTTAAATAGGGCTAAGACCTCTAAAGAAAAGGATTCAGAGGATTCATGTACTAGTGAATTAATTCACGAAGTAAAAATTTTTAAAAAAGAATTAAGTGACTTAAAGTCTAGAGTTTCTTTAATTGAATTAAAAAATCTTGAAACAGATCTCAGTCCTAATCAGGACAATGACGATTATGAAAAAGATTCTTTAAAAGAAGAAAATGTAAATGCATCATTAACATTTGTGAATATGATTGATAGGGTTATTACTCATAAATGGCACATTAAAATAAAAATCATTGTTCATAGAGAATATACTCTCTCTGCAATTGCTATGGTAGATTCTGGAGCTGATTTGAATTGTATCAATGAAGGGTTAATTCCTTCTAGATATTTTTCCAAAACTACTGAAATTCTTAATGCTGCAGATGGCCGAAAGCTTATAGTAAAATATAAGTTACAAAATACTGCTGTCTGTAACAATGGAATTTGCCTTGAAATGCCATTTATAATGGTAAAAGATTTATCTCATGATGTAATTCTAGGAAATCCCTTTCTACACATGCTTTATCCCATAAAAAGCATTGACGAAAGAGGAATTACTAGCACTGTTGATTCACAGGAAATAACATTTAATTTTATTACACAACCTCGTTATCACGAGATTGATCTAATTTAAAAGAAAATAGAAAGAAAAGAAAAGTTTCTTAATTCCTTATCTCAGGAAATTAATTACAAAAAAATAGCTGAAAAGATACAGCAGCCTCATATCCAAAAGAAAATAAATGAGTTACAAGAATTTATAATTAAAACAATATGTGCAAAAATTCCTAATGCCTTCTGGGAAAGGAAGAAACATATAGTAAATCTTCCATATGAACCAGACTTTAAGGAAAATCAAATTCAAACTAAGGCCAGACCTATAGCTATGGGTCCACGCCACCTTGAAATCTGCAAAAAAGAAATTGATGAGTTATTACTCAAAGGATTAATTAGAAAATCCTACAGTCCCTGGAGTTGTCCAGCATTTTATGTTGAAAATGCTGCAGAATTAGAACGAGGTGTTCCTAGGCTTGTTATTAATTATAAGCCATTAAATAAAGCATTACGATGGATTAGATATCCTATCCCTAATAAAAGAGATTTACTAAATCGGCTTTACACAGCCAAAGTTATGTCAAAATTTGATATGAAATCGGGATTCTGGCAGATTCAAATTGCTGAAGAAGACCGATATAAAACTGCATTTACAGTACCATTTGGACACTACGAATGGAACGTAATGCCTTTTGGGTTAAAAAATGCCCCTTCTGAATTTCAAAATATTATGAATGAAATTTTTAGTCCATATACTAAATTTTGTATAGTATATATTGATGATGTCTTAATTTTTTCAGACAATATTGATCAACATTTTAAACATCTACATGCATTTATTAATGCTGTTAAAAGAGCAGGATTAGTTGTATCTGCAAAGAAAGTAAAATTATTTCAAACTGAAATTCGATTTCTTGGACATACTATTAAAGAAGGAACTATCTTTCCAATAGATAGATCCATAGTTTTTGCGGAAAAATTTCCGAATGAAATAAAAGAAAAAACTCAACTACAAAGGTTTCTTGGAAGTCTTAATTACATATCAGACTTCTATAAAAATTTGGCAATAGATGCAAAACCTTTATTTGAAAGGTTACGAAAAAATCCCCCTGAATGGACAAATATCCATACAGAGGCCGTTATTAAAATAAAAAATAAAATAAAGGAAATTCCTTGTCTTGCAATTGCAAACCCAGATGCTTTTAAAATTGTTGAAACAGACGCATCTGAATTAGGTTATGGAGGAATCCTTAAACAAAGGATAGATAATAAAATTACTCTTGTTAGATTCACCTCAGGAATCTGGCAAGGACCAAGGAAAAATTATTCCACAGTTAAAAAAGAAATTTTATCAATTGTATTATGTATTCAAAAATTTGAAAGTGATTTGTTGAATAAAAAATTCCTAATTAGGGTTGATTGCAAATCTGCTAAAGATATTCTAGAAAAGGATGTTAAAAATATAGCATCTAAACAAATTTTTGCTAGATGGCAGGGAATTTTGTCTGTCTTTGATTTTGATATTGAATTTATTAAAGGATCAAATAATTCTTTACCTGATTTTCTAACCCGTGAATTTTTGCAAGGAAATGGAGAAAAAGAATAAAGATAAAGGAAAAGGGAAGTCTAAAGAGACACCCCCAAAGAAGGATTTGTCTTATAAGACAATGGTTGGTAAATCAATTGATCAATTAAAAAATGAAGCCTTAAAGGCCACTCCAAAAGAATCTAAATTAAGAGATGATGCTTATGCAATAGCAATACAGACTAATTTGTCTACTGAATTTGTTTATCCGTATATCCCTTATTCCACTATATGGATAACTCCTCTCGAGCTTAAATACGCTCACCTCAATGCTAATGAAGCAGCTTCTTTCTATTTAAAAGACTCTGCTGACCCATATCTTTGGCCAAAGGAATGTACTTTCTATTATGCCATTTTACAAACTACTAAATCAGTAGAATTTGACTCAATTTCAAGATCTGGTGCGGAATGGGCTTATTCCAAAGCCTTTATTAAAAAAGTTTTAACTCCAGAAACTTGGAATGGAGACCTATATAGAAACCACGAAATTCCAAGTGGTAATAGAAAAAATTTAGAAAAATATTGGTTCAATTATTTTGACTACATTAAAGCATGGGAAGGAGCCTTTTGTTATGACAATAGGCAAAGAAAGCATAGTTGGTTCCTACAATTTAGACATTTTAATACCACTAATCTCCCTCAGTGGTTTATTAAATGGTTCTACAACTGGGGATCTCATCCTATTATTTTCCCCGATAAAATTAGATGTGTTTTTGAAGATTTTAAGAAATCTAACCCCTCATTAAAAACACCTGAGCTTAATTTTGTAGCTTTTTATCAAGTCCCATGGATTGTCAAATGGGATGTGGTTATTTCCAACCTTCCAATTAAAAAATTTGATGAAACCGTTACTCATGTTCCCGCATTAGGAAGAAGAGTTTTAATTAAATGGTGGGACAAATTTGAATTTTTTAAAGATTCAATTTTTGCACAGAAAGGTATTGTTTCATTTGAGCCACCACAGCCGAAGACTCAAGCTCCTAAAACGGATGTTACTGATATTACTGAATTTCTTAAAGAATTGATAGCCTCATCATCAGCATCTAAAGAAGACCTGAGGAAACAACTTAGAGAGATTTTGGGAGAATCATCCAGTGCGTCTAGCCACAGTCCATCTGACGACGAGACTCAGAAGACCGACGACACCATGATGGATTCCCAAGACCCGTACGCATAATTCGCGGTTACTATTCACAGTTACTATTCACGGTTACTGTTCATGTTACTGTTCACCATAAATGTTGGTACTGTTCATGTTACTGTTCACCATAATTGCTGGTCCTGTTCATTTTCTAAATTGAAGAAAGTTTTGGCGTCCGATAGCTCTGGAATCCGAGTTTGAAGTCCGCCAGTTTCCTATGTATAGGCCCTCAATTCTGAAGAAGAGACACGCTCAAGAATTACGATCTACTCACTATATCCAAGCAACCCTTCTACAAAAGATTATCATCTTTTATATTTTGTAATATACACTTCAAATTTGTAATATAGCTTGATAGTTTGGTTAGTACTGTACTCCGCTGCTGCTACTCTCTCCCCCACTTTTATGTATATGACCTGGTACCCGAGTGGTATCAGAGCCACGTTGGAATAGGTATGATATTGTATTAATATTAATATTGTATTAATGTTTTATTAATGTTTGCAATTTTGTTATCGTGTCTTATTATTGTTATGTTATTAATGTATGTTTGTATTATTGTTATTTTGTGTTATTGTTGTTATGTTATTAATATTTAATTGAAAAACATAGACAACAATATAAATTTCTTCATGTTGGCCTAATCCAAGTAGGTCTAAAGCCTGCTACAAGACTCGGATTAAATACATCCGCAATAATTTTTGTTCGAGATAAAAGACATAATAAATTTCATGATTCCTTATTAGGAATAATTGAGTCCAGTCTTTGTGACGGACCCATCTATTTTTCTTGTTTTCCAAATTTCACTTTATCTCTTACAGATCCAACTCTAATGCACGCCTTGTGTCTTGATATTAAATCTGAGGGGTTTAATATGATGCAAGGATCAGAAGATATAATCCTTATTTACAGGATTCAATATAAAGTTATGAACACAGTAGTGCCAAGAATCAGAGATTTTGCCTTCGAACATAAGGGATCTACTACTTTATTTATTACAAATTTATCTAAAAGCAATTTAAAAGTACCCAAAACAATTACTTGGGATCAGGTTAATTTACCTGAACAATGGATTTTAGAAAAGGCAAGTGAACCTGTTAAACAGGAAAATAGAGAATTAGAAGAAATAGTTGAATATCCTGATGGAGATGTTGAAATTAAATTCTCTAATCAAAGAATTGCTAGACTTAATTTAGGGCAAAGTAGTCGATTTACTAGACCTAATTCAGCAGGTCCAAGTAGACTTAATTTAGAAAGAAGATCTACTTCTTCTGGCCCGTTATCTAAATTTGAAAAAGAAACCATATTAGGAACAAAATTTACTCCTGATGGGGTTAATCAACCTCAATATAATGTTAGTATACCATCAACTGTTACCCCAACAGAAATTGAAGTTGATACTAACACAGGAAGAAAATCTCCGACCGCTTCTGACATGGGTTATAATAGTGACACAAGTGTTTTAACTATTACAATTCCTGAAGAAGTTGGTTTTCCTTTTGACGGAATTGCTAAAGAATTATTTTATTCTCCTGAAAATGAAATTCGAAGAAAGTGGTTTTTCCAAGAAGATATTAAAAGTCAAAAGAAATTATTTACATCTTATAAGAGATTTCTACAGATAAATAAAGATGTCATTGATTTCTTTGATTTCTTGAAAAAATACTTTTATTTAAATAAAAAACAATTTCCTGATTTTGAGAACAAAAATTTTGTGTCAACAATTGAATCTTCCTATAACAGGGATTTTGTCACTAAAAATGGAAAATTTTTCAAAAGCATCCACCCTCCAGAAGTTAATTTAACCGTTAAAATCGATGGAGAAGAAATTCTAGCCACACCTTATAAAAAAAAGGGTGATAATATTGATGCTGTTGTGCAACAAAATAATTTTACAAATTTAACTCTCAAAACTATTGGAGATCAATTAAATAGAATTGAGAAAAATATTGATCTAAATTCAGATCAACAAAAGGTTTCTAAAGAAGAAACTTCTGTAATTGATAAAAGGGTTTTATTTAAACCAATGTCTTTTGAAAAGATTGATTTTAAAATAAAACCACCAGATTCTTCCTCTGAGATGGTTGACGAAATAATAAAGAGATTAAAAAATCTTGGGCTTAATGAAAAGGAATTGTCACCTTTGGAACAAAATTCAGATAGTGAATCTAATATTGAAAGTCAAGATCAAACTTCCGAGATGGAAGAAAAAATTGATCAACTTGAAGATATGTTCTTAACAGAACAAAACCAACAACAACATTTTCAAGTTAATAAATTATCATCTTCTTATAAGAAGAAAATGGTATACAATGTACCAGCAAAGCCTTATTATCATAAGCCAACACCAGTTGATTTACAACTTGAGCAGCATGATGAATACATGACTGTTCAATTTGATGGCAGATCCACTAGTGAATGGAATATAGATGGAATGTCAGAATACCAGATGCAAACAGTATTGCATTACATGACTATGTATGCAACTGCCTGCAAAGCAAATGGAAATTCTGATCAAAACATTGCTAAAGCCATAACTCAAGGCTTTACTGGACAATTAAAAGGTTGGTGGGATTTCTACCTACCAGAAGAGGCAAATTGCATATTTTAAGAGCTGTTAAAGTTGAAGTTGTTGATAACCAACCTGTGCAAGTTACAGATTGTGTTAATACGCTATTATATACTATAGCAAAGCATTTTATTGGAACAACTTCATTACAGTTGGATAAAACACAAGAACAGTTAATGAATTTAAGATGTCAAAACTTATCTCAGTTTAAATGGTATAAAGATGTGTTCTTCTCTAAAGTTTTTACTAGAGAAGATAGTCAACACGATTTTTGGAAAGAAAAGTTCTTATCAGGACTCCCTCATTTTTTCTCAGAAAAAATAAGGAATAGAATAAAACAGAAACATAATGACATTATTCCGTATGCCCAATATACTTATGGAGATCTATCTTCTGAAATTATCTCTGAAGGCATAAATTTATGTAATGAAATTAAATTACATAGACAAATTCAAAAAGAAAAGTATTAGGAAAAAGAATTATAGGAGACTTCTGTGAACAAATTGGTTTACCTCCTATAGGACCTTCTAGTGATAAAAGGAAACATAAGACTAATAAAGTCTCAAAAAATTCTAAGAATTTAAATTATTTTCCTAAAAGGAGAAAGAAAGGTTTTTATAAAGGAAAGAAGAATAAAGGAGAAAGTTCTTCGACCCCTAGGCAGAAACCCATTCCATTATGTTGGAAATGTCAAAAACCTGGTCATTACGCTAATAAGTGTAAAATGAAAAAGAAAATCAAT
Organism: Penstemon newberryi var. newberryi; assembly: GCA_030819805.1. Classification (NCBI taxonomy): domain Eukaryota; kingdom Viridiplantae; phylum Streptophyta; class Magnoliopsida; order Lamiales; family Plantaginaceae; genus Penstemon; species Penstemon newberryi. Next base: position 19,173,685 of record JAUALY010000005.1, on the reverse strand, counting down.
AGTTTAGATATTGACGAAGGTCTTAAAAGAACTTTAGAAAAACTCTTTCTTAATGAAGAAGGAGACAAAAGAGATTTTAAAATTACTGGTATAATTGACAATGAAGAAACTGAAGAATCTGAGAATTCTGATGGATCCGAAACAGAATCCGAACAATCAGATAATTCTGGTTGCGAAGGAAACTGTGATTATTATAAAGCCTTATGTCAGGCAAATGGATTATGCACCTTAACTAAAGAGGATAATTTTATTCTCGATATAATTGATCAAATTACTGATCCAGTTGCTAAAAGAGAAATGCTCCAAAAATATTTGGAACAATACAGTCAGAAAAAATCTGAAAAAGGAATAAAATTCAAAGAACCAGAGACTTATATTCTAAAAGAAATTTTAAATAGGGCTAAGACCTCTAAAGAAAAGGATTCAGAGGATTCATGTACTAGTGAATTAATTCACGAAGTAAAAATTTTTAAAAAAGAATTAAGTGACTTAAAGTCTAGAGTTTCTTTAATTGAATTAAGAAATCTTGAAACAGATCTCAGTCCTAATCAGGACAATGACGATTATGAAAAAGATTCTTTAAAAGAAGAAAATGTAAATGCATCATTAACATTTGTGAATATGATTGATAGGGTTATTACTCATAAATGGCACATTAAAATAAAAATCATTGTTCATAGAGAATATACTCTCTCTGCAATTGCTATGGTAGATTCTGGAGCTGATTTGAATTGTATCAATGAAGGGTTAATTCCTTCTAGATATTTTTCCAAAACTACTGAAATTCTTAATGCTGCAGATGGCCGAAAGCTTATAGTAAAATATAAGTTACAAAATACTGCTGTCTGTAACAATGGAATTTGCCTTGAAATGCCATTTATAATGGTAAAAGATTTATCTCATGATGTAATTCTAGGAAATCCCTTTCTACACATGCTTTATCCCATAAAAAGCATTGACGAAAGAGGAATTACTAGCACTGTTGATTCACAGGAAATAACATTTAATTTTATTACACAACCTCGTTATCACGAGATTGATCTAATTTAAAAGAAAATAGAAAGAAAAGAAAAGTTTCTTAATTCCTTATCTCAGGAAATTAATTACAAAAAAATAGCTGAAAAGATACAGCAGCCTCATATCCAAAAGAAAATAAATGAGTTACAAGAATTTATAATTAAAACAATATGTGCAAAAATTCCTAATGCCTTCTGGGAAAGGAAGAAACATATAGTAAATCTTCCATATGAACCAGACTTTAAGGAAAATCAAATTCAAACTAAGGCCAGACCTATAGCTATGGGTCCACGCCACCTTGAAATCTGCAAAAAAGAAATTGATGAGTTATTACTCAAAGGATTAATTAGAAAATCCTACAGTCCCTGGAGTTGTCCAGCATTTTATGTTGAAAATGCTGCAGAATTAGAACGAGGTGTTCCTAGGCTTGTTATTAATTATAAGCCATTAAATAAAGCATTACGATGGATTAGATATCCTATCCCTAATAAAAGAGATTTACTAAATCGGCTTTACACAGCCAAAGTTATGTCAAAATTTGATATGAAATCGGGATTCTGGCAGATTCAAATTGCTGAAGAAGACCGATATAAAACTGCATTTACAGTACCATTTGGACACTACGAATGGAACGTAATGCCTTTTGGGTTAAAAAATGCCCCTTCTGAATTTCAAAATATTATGAATGAAATTTTTAGTCCATATACTAAATTTTGTATAGTATATATTGATGATGTCTTAATTTTTTCAGACAATATTGATCAACATTTTAAACATCTACATGCATTTATTAATGCTGTTAAAAGAGCAGGATTAGTTGTATCTGCAAAGAAAGTAAAATTATTTCAAACTGAAATTCGATTTCTTGGACATACTATTAAAGAAGGAACTATCTTTCCAATAGATAGATCCATAGTTTTTGCGGAAAAATTTCCGAATGAAATAAAAGAAAAAACTCAACTACAAAGGTTTCTTGGAAGTCTTAATTACATATCAGACTTCTATAAAAATTTGGCAATAGATGCAAAACCTTTATTTGAAAGGTTACGAAAAAATCCCCCTGAATGGACAAATATCCATACAGAGGCCGTTATTAAAATAAAAAATAAAATAAAGGAAATTCCTTGTCTTGCAATTGCAAACCCAGATGCTTTTAAAATTGTTGAAACAGACGCATCTGAATTAGGTTATGGAGGAATCCTTAAACAAAGGATAGATAATAAAATTACTCTTGTTAGATTCACCTCAGGAATCTGGCAAGGACCAAGGAAAAATTATTCCACAGTTAAAAAAGAAATTTTATCAATTGTATTATGTATTCAAAAATTTGAAAGTGATTTGTTGAATAAAAAATTCCTAATTAGGGTTGATTGCAAATCTGCTAAAGATATTCTAGAAAAGGATGTTAAAAATATAGCATCTAAACAAATTTTTGCTAGATGGCAGGGAATTTTGTCTGTCTTTGATTTTGATATTGAATTTATTAAAGGATCAAATAATTCTTTACCTGATTTTCTAACCCGTGAATTTTTGCAAGGAAATGGAGAAAAAGAATAAAGATAAAGGAAAAGGGAAGTCTAAAGAGACACCCCCAAAGAAGGATTTGTCTTATAAGACAATGGTTGGTAAATCAATTGATCAATTAAAAAATGAAGCCTTAAAGGCCACTCCAAAAGAATCTAAATTAAGAGATGATGCTTATGCAATAGCAATACAGACTAATTTGTCTACTGAATTTGTTTATCCGTATATCCCTTATTCCACTATATGGATAACTCCTCTCGAGCTTAAATACGCTCACCTCAATGCTAATGAAGCAGCTTCTTTCTATTTAAAAGACTCTGCTGACCCATATCTTTGGCCAAAGGAATGTACTTTCTATTATGCCATTTTACAAACTACTAAATCAGTAGAATTTGACTCAATTTCAAGATCTGGTGCGGAATGGGCTTATTCCAAAGCCTTTATTAAAAAAGTTTTAACTCCAGAAACTTGGAATGGAGACCTATATAGAAACCACGAAATTCCAAGTGGTAATAGAAAAAATTTAGAAAAATATTGGTTCAATTATTTTGACTACATTAAAGCATGGGAAGGAGCCTTTTGTTATGACAATAGGCAAAGAAAGCATAGTTGGTTCCTACAATTTAGACATTTTAATACCACTAATCTCCCTCAGTGGTTTATTAAATGGTTCTACAACTGGGGATCTCATCCTATTATTTTCCCCGATAAAATTAGATGTGTTTTTGAAGATTTTAAGAAATCTAACCCCTCATTAAAAACACCTGAGCTTAATTTTGTAGCTTTTTATCAAGTCCCATGGATTGTCAAATGGGATGTGGTTATTTCCAACCTTCCAATTAAAAAATTTGATGAAACCGTTACTCATGTTCCCGCATTAGGAAGAAGAGTTTTAATTAAATGGTGGGACAAATTTGAATTTTTTAAAGATTCAATTTTTGCACAGAAAGGTATTGTTTCATTTGAGCCACCACAGCCGAAGACTCAAGCTCCTAAAACGGATGTTACTGATATTACTGAATTTCTTAAAGAATTGATAGCCTCATCATCAGCATCTAAAGAAGACCTGAGGAAACAACTTAGAGAGATTTTGGGAGAATCATCCAGTGCGTCTAGCCACAGTCCATCTGACGACGAGACTCAGAAGACCGACGACACCATGATGGATTCCCAAGACCCGTACGCATAATTCGCGGTTACTATTCACAGTTACTGTTCATGTTACTGTTCACCATAAATGTTGGTACTGTTCATGTTACTGTTCACCATAATTGCTGGTCCTGTTCATTTTCTAAATTGAAGAAAGTTTTGGCGTCCGATAGCTCTGGAATCCGAGTTTGAAGTCCGCCAGTTGCCTATATATAGGCCCTCCATTCTGAAGAAGACACGCTCAAGAATCATCAGCTACTCACTATATCCAAGCAACCCTTCTACCAAAGATTATCATCTTTTATATTTTGTAATATACACTTCAAATTTGTAATATAGCTTGATAGTTAGTTTTGTACTGTACTCCGCTGCTGCTACTCTCCCCCACTTTTATGTATATGACCTGGTATCCGAGTGGTATGGTACCCGAGTGGTATCAGAGCCACGTTGGAATAGGTATGATATTAATATTAATATTGTATTAATGTTTTATTAATGTTTGCAATTTTGTTATCGTGTCTTATTATTGTTATGTTATTAATGTATGTTTGTATTATTGTTATTTTGTGTTATTGTTGTTATGTTATTAATGCTTATTTGAATGATTAATTTTAAGTTTGTCTTAGTTAATTCTGAGTTTTATAATTTGTGCTTAAGTGATTATAAATTTTATAAAAGTTTATGTGAACAGTTCCCAGATCATCCTGGTTACAATCATTTCGTGTGTATGCGTAACCATAATCAAAGTTTAATTAAACGTATTAGTGTTTTACTTGCAGTTTAGTCTTTTTATGCCTCCATTAAAATTAAATTCTAAATACGCCAACTTTTCCGAGATATATGCTTATATTAAAGAAGAATATATAAGATATAAGAAAAATTGTGAAAGGTTTCCAGACGATATTTGGTATATTAACCAAAGAGATTATTATCATCAACTGCTTATCCGCTTTAGTATTTTATTAGCAGCTTAATTTCTTGGGTTCTACTTTTGTCTTATTTAGTATTTTAGATTGAAGCTTTAGTTTTCCAAAGTATAGTTTTACAGTGAAACCCGGGGATTTTCCCTTAAGTCGCGTAGCCTGAATAGTCCCTGTCTTTGGCCGGTGTATAGGCTGTTTTGGGATTGGCATAAATCGTTGACAGTGATCTGTAGAATTATGCAGAGGTTGGCTAGATCTTTGTCTAAAAGACAAGGTGAGACAAGTGGTAGTAACAAAGAAATTATTTTAAATGAAAATTTTGAAAAATCTTTGCAAAACTGGAAATTACCAGTACAATCTTCTGTTTATAAACAAAAAGGAACTTTTGAATTTTCTTCTGATTATGTTGTTAAAACTGTAGAAGAAGCTATTCCTTTAACTGAAGGATATAATTCTTTTCAATTATTATCAAGAAATTTAATTGAAAAACATAGACAACAATATAAATTTCTTCATGTTGGCCTAATCCAAGTAGGTCTAAAGCCTGCTACAAGACTCGGATTAAATACATCCGCAATAATTTGTGTTCGAGATAAAAGACATAATAAATTTCATGATTCCTTATTAGGAATAATTGAGTCCAGTCTTTGTGACGGACCCATCTATTTTTCTTGTTTTCCAAATTTCACTTTATCTCTTACAGATCCAACTCTAATGCACGCCTTGTGTCTTGATATTAAATCTGATGGGTTTAATATGATGCAAGGATCAGAAAATATAATCCTTATTTACAGGATTCAATATAAAGTTATGAACACAGTAGTGCCAAGAATCAGAGATTTTGCCTTCGAACATAAGGGATCTACTACTTTGTTTATTACAAATTTATCTAAAAGCAATTTAAAAGTACCCAAAACAATTACTTGGGATCAGGTTAATTTACCTGAACAATGGATTTTAGAAAAAGCAAGTGAACCTGTTAAACAGGAAAATAGAGAATTAGAAGAAATAGTTGAATATCCTGATGGAGATGTTGAAATTAAATTCTCTAACCAAAGAATTGCTAGACTTAATTTAGGGCAAAGTAGTCGATTTACTAGACCTAATTCAGCAGGTCCAAGTAGACTTAATTTGGAAAGAAGACCCGCTATCTAAATTTGAAAAGGAAACCATATTAGGAACAAAATTTACTCCTGATGGGGTTAATCAACCTCAATATAATGTTAGTATACCATCAACTGTTACCCCAACAGAAATTGAAGTTGATACTAACACAGGAAGAAAATCTCCGACCGCTTCTGACATGGGTTATAATAGTGACACAAGTGTTTTAACTATTACAATTCCTGAAGAAGTTTGTTTTCCTTTTGACGGAATTGCTAAAGAATAATTTTATTCTCCTGAAAATGAAATTCGAAGAAAGTGGTTTTTTCAAGAAGATATTAAAAGTCAAAAGAAATTATTTACATCTTATAAGAGATTTCTACAGATAAATAAAGATGTCATTGATTTCTTTGATTTCTTGAAAAAATACTTTTATTTAAATAAAAAACAATTTCCTGATTTTGAGAACAAAAATTTTGTGTCAACAATTGAATCTTCCTATAAAAGGGATTTTGTCACTAAAAATGGAAAAGTTTTCAAAAGCATCCACCCTCCAGAAGTTAATTTAACCGTTAAAATCGATGGAGAAGATATTCTAGCCACACCCTATAGAAAAAAGGGTGATAATATTGATGCTGTTGTGCAACAAAATAATTTTACAAATTTAACTCTCAAAACTATTGGAGATCAATTAAATAGAATTGAGAAAAATATTGATCTAAATTCAGATCAACAAAAGGTTTCTAAAGAAGAAACTTCTGTAAATGATAAAAGGGTTTTATTTAAACCAATGTCTTCTGAAAAGATTGATTTTAAAATAAAACCACCAGATCCTTCCTCTGAGATGGTTGACGAAATAATAAAGAGATTAAAAAATCTTGGGCTTAATGAAAAGGAATTGTCACCTTTGGAACAAAATTCAGATAGTGAATCCAATATTGAAAGTCAAGATCAAACTTCCGAAATGGAAGAGAAAATTGATCAACTTGAAGATATGTTCTTAACAGAACAAAACCAACAACAACATTTTCAAGTTAATAAATTATCATCTTCTTATAAGAAGAAAATGGTATACAATGTACCAGCAAAGCCTTATTATCATAAGCCAACACCAGTTGATTTACAACTTGAGCAGCATGATGAATACATGACTGTTCAATTTGATGGCAGATCCATTAATGAATGGAATATAGATGGAATGTCAGAATACCAGATGCAAACAGTATTGCATTACATGACTATGTATGCAACTGCCTGCAAAGCAAATGGAAATTCTGATCAAAACATTGCTAAAGCCATAACTCAAGGCTTTACTGGACAATTAAAAGGTTGGTGGGATTTCTACCTACCAGAAGAGGCAAAATTGCATATTTTAAGAGCTGTTAAAGTTGAAGTTGTTGATAACCAACCTGTGCAAGTTACAGATTGTGTTAATACGCTATTATATACTATAGCAAAGCATTTTATTGGAACAACTTCATTACAGTTGGATAAAACACAAGAACAGTTAATGAATTTAAGATGTCAAAACTTATCTCAGTTTAAATGGTATAAAGATGTGTTCTTCTCTAAAGTTTTTACTAGAGAAGATAGTCAACACGATTTTTGGAAAGAAAAGTTCTTATCAGGACTCCCTCATTTTTTCTCAGAAAAAATAAGGAATAGAATAAAGCAGAAACATAATGGCATTATTCCGTATGCCCAATATACTTATGGAGATCTATCTTCTGAAATTATCTCTGAAGGAATAAATTTATGTAATGAAATTAAATTACATAGACAAATTCAAAAAGAAAAGGTTTTAGGAAAAAGAATTATAGGAGACTTCTGTGAACAAATTGGTTTACCTCCTATAGGACCTTCTAGTGATAAAAGGAAACATAAGACTAATAAAGTCTCAAAAAATTCTAAGAATTTAAATTATTTTCCTAAAAGGAGAAAGAAAGGGTTTTATAAAGGAAAGAAGAATAAAGGAGAAAGTTCTTCGACCCCTAGGCAGAAACCCATTCCATTATGTTGGAAATGTCAAAAACCTGGTCATTACGCTAATAAGTGTAAAATGAAAAAGAAAATCAATAGTTTAGATATTGACGAAGGTCTTAAAAGAACTTTAGAAAAACTCTTTCTTAATGAAGAAGGAGACAAAAGAGATTTTAAAATTACTGCTGTAATTGACAATGAAGAAACTGAAGAATCTGAGAATTCTGATGGATCCGAAACAGAATCCGAACAATCAGATAATTCTGGTTGCGAAGGAAACTGTGATTATTATAAAGCCTTATGTCAGGCAAATGGATTATGCACCTTAACTAAAGAGGATAATTTTATTCTCGATATAATTGATCAAATTACTGATCCAGTTGCTAAAAGAGAAATGCTCCAAAAATATTTGGAACAATACAGTCAGAAAAAATCTGAAAAAGGAATAAAATTCAAAGAACCAGAGACTTATATTCTAAAAGAAATTTTAAATAGGGCTAAGACCTCTAAAGAAAAGGATTCAGAGGATTCATGTACTAGTGAATTAATTCACGAAGTAAAAATTCTTAAAAAAGAATTAAGTGACTTAAAGTCTAGAGTTTCTTTAATTGAATTAAGAAATCTTGAAACAGATCTCAGTCCTAATCAGGACAATGACGATTATGAAAAAGATTCTTTAAAAGAAGAAAATGTAAATGCATCATTAACATTTGTGAATATGATTGATAGGGTTATTACTCATAAATGGCACATTAAAATAAAAATCATTGTTCATAGAGAATATACTCTCTCTGCAATTGCTATGGTTGATTCTGGAGCTGATTTGAATTGTATCAATGAAGGGTTAATTCCTTCTAGATATTTTTCTAAAACTACTGAAATTCTTAATGCTGCAGATGGCCGAAAGCTTATAGTAAAATATAAGTTACAAAATACTGCTGTCTGTAACAATGGAATTTGCCTTGAAATGCCATTTATAATGGTTAAAGAATTATCTCATGATGTAATTCTAGGAAATCCCTTTCTACACATGCTTTATCCCATAAAAAGCATTGACGAAAGAGGAATTACTAGCACTGTTGATTCTCAAGAAATAACATTTAATTTTATTACACAACCTCGTTATCACGAGATTGATCTAATTCAAAAGAAAATAGAAAGAAAAGAAAAGTTTCTTAATTCCTTATCTCAGGAAATTAATTACAAAAAAATAGCTGAAAAGATACAGCAGCCTCATATCCAAAAGAAAATAAATGAGTTACAAGAATTTATAATTAAAACAATATGTGCAGAAATTCCTAATGCCTTCTGGGAAAGGAAGAAACATATAGTAAATCTTCCATATGAACCAGACTTTAAGGAAAATCAAATTCAAACTAAGGCCAGACCTATAGCTATGGGTCCACGCCACCTTGACATCTGCAAAAAAGAAATTGATGAGTTATTACTCAAAGGATTAATTAGAAAATCCTACTGTCCCTGGAGTTGTCCAGCATTTTATGTTGAAAATGCTGCAGAATTAGAACGAGGTGTTCCTAGGCTTGTTATTAATTATAAGCCATTAAATAAAGCATTACGATGGATTAGATATCCTATCCCTAATAAAAGAGATTTGTTAAATCGGCTTTACACAGCCAAAGTAATGTCAAAATTTGATATGAAGTCGGGATTCTGGCAGATTCAAATTGCTGAAGAAGACAGATATAAAACTGCATTTACGGTACCATTTGGACACTACGAATGGAACGTAATGCCTTTTGGGTTAAAAAATGCCCCTTCTGAATTTCAAAATATTATGAATGAAATTTTTAGTCCATATACTAAATTTTGTATAGTATATTGATGATGTCTTAATTTTTTCAGACAATATTGATCAACATTTTAAACATCTACATGCATTTATTAATGCTGTTAAAAGAGCAGGATTAGTTGTATCTGCAAAGAAAGTAAAATTATTTCAAACTGAAATTCGGTTTCTTGGACATACTATTAAAGAAGGAACTATCTTTCCAATAGATAGATCCATAGTTTTTGCGGAAAAATTTCCGAATGAAATAAAAGAAAAAACTCAACTACAAAGGTTTCTTCGAAGTCTTAATTACATATCAGACTTCTATAAAAATTTGGCAATAGATGCAAAACCTTTATTTGAAAGGTTACGAAAAAATCCCCCTGAATGGACAAATATCCATACAGAGGCCGTTATTAAAATAAAAAATAAAATAAAGGAAATTCCTTGTCTTGCAATTGCAAACCCAGATGCTTTTAAAATTGTTGAAACAGACGCATCTGAATTAGGTTATGGAGGAATCCTTAAACAAAGGATAGATAATAAAATTACTCTTGTTAGATTCACCTCAGGAATCTGGCAAGGACCAAGGAAAAATTATTCCACAGTTAAAAAAGAAATTTTATCAATTGTATTATGTGTTCAAAAATTTGAAAGTGATTTGTTGAATCAAAAATTCCTAATTAGGGTTGATTGCAAATCTGCTAAAGATATTCTAGAAAAGGATGTTAAAAATATAGCATCTAAACAAATTTTTGCTAGATGGCAGGGAATTTTGTCTGTCTTTGATTTTGATATTGAATTTATTAAAGGATCAAATAATTCTTTACCTGATTTTCTAACCCGTGAATTTTTGCAAGGAAATGGAGAAAAAGAATAAAGATAAAGGAAAAGGGAAGTCTAAAGAGACACCCCCAAAGAAGGATTTGTCTTATAAGACAATGGTTGGTAAATCAATTGATCAATTAAAAAATGAAGCCTTAAAGGCCACTCCAAAAGAATCTAAATTAAGAGATGATGCTTATGCAATAGCAATACAGACTAATTTGTCTACTGAATTTGTTTATCCGTATATCCCTTATTCCACTATATGGATAACTCCTCTCGAGCTTAAATACGCTCACCTCAATGCTAATGAAGCAGCTTCTTTCTATTTAAAAGACTCTGCTGACCCATATCTTTGGCCAAAGGAATGTACTTTCTATTATGCCATTTTACAAACTACTAAATCAGTAGAATTTGACTCAATTTCAAGATCTGGTGCGGAATGGGCTTATTCCAAAGCCTTTATTAAAAAAGTTTTAACTCCAGAAACTTGGAATGGAGACCTATATAGAAACCACGAAATTCCAAGTGGTAATAGAAAAAATTTAGAAAAATATTGGTTCAATTATTTTGACTACATTAAAGCATGGGAAGGAGCCTTTTGTTATGACAATAGGCAAAGAAAGCATAGTTGGTTCCTACAATTTAGAGATTTTAATACCACTAATCTCCCTCAGTGGTTTATTAAATGGTTCTACAACTGGGGATCTCATCCTATTATTTTCCCCGATAAAATTAGATGTGTTTTTGAAGATTTTAAGAAATCTAACCCCTCATTAAAAACACCTGAGCTTAATTTTGTAGCTTTTTATCAAGTCCCATGGATTGTCAAATGGGATGTGGTTATTTCTAACCTTCCAATTAAAAAATTTGATGAAACCGTTACTCATGTTCCCGCATTAGGAAGAAGAGTTTTAATTAAATGGTGGGACAAATTTGAATTTTTTAAAGATTCAATTTTTGCACAGAAAGGTATTGTTTCATTTGAGCCACCACAGCCGAAGACTCAAGCTCCTAAAACGGATGTTACTGATATTACTGAATTTCTTAAAGAATTGATAGCCTCATCATCAGCATCTAAAGAAGACCTGAGGAAACAACTTAGAGAGATTTTGGGAGAATCATCCAGTGCGTCTAGCCACAGTCCATCTGACGACGAGACTCAGAAGACCGACGACACCATGATGGATTCCCAAGACCCGTACGCATAATTCGCGGTTACTATTCACAGTTACTATTCACGGTTACTGTTCATGTTACTGTTCAGTCACTGTTCATGTTACTGTTCACCATAAATGTTGGTACTGTTCATGTTACTGTTCATCATAATTGCTGGTCCTGTTCATTTTCTAAATTGAAGAAAGTTTTGGCGTCCGATAGCTCTGGAATCCGAGTTTGAAGTCCGCCAGTTGCCTATATATAGGCCCTCCATTCTGAAGAAGAGACACGCTCAAGAATCATCAGCTACTCACTATATCCAAGCAACCCTTCTACCAAAGATTATCATCTTTTATATTTTGTAATATACACTTCAAATTTGTAATATAGCTTGATAGTTAGTTTTGTACTGTACTCCGCTGCTGCTACTCTCCCCCACTTTTATGTATATGACCTGGTACCCGAGTGGTATCAGAGCCACGTTGGAATAGGTATGATATTAATATTAATATTGTATTAATGTTTTATTAATGTTTGCAATTTTGTTATTGTATTAATAAAACATTAATACAATATTAATATTAATATCATACCTATTCCAACGTGGCTCTGATACCACTCGGGTACCAGGTCATATACATAAAAGTGGGGGAGAGAGTAGCAGCAGCGGAGTACAGTACTAACCAAACTATCAAGCTATATTACAAATTTGAAGTGTATATTACAAAATATAAAAGATGATAATCTTTTGTAGAAGGGTTGCTTGGATATAGTGAGTAGATCGTAATTCTTGAGCGTGTCCTCCTTCTTCTGAATGGCGGTCCTATATATAGGCAAATGGCGGACTTCAAACTCGGATTCCAAAGCTATCGGACGCCAAAACTTTCTTCAATTTAGAAAATGAACAGTACCAACAATTATGGTGAACAGTAACATGAACAGTGACTGAACAGTAGATGAACAGTAACCGTGAATAGTACCATGAATAGTAGCCGTGAATAGTAACCGCAAAATATGCGTACGGGTCTTGGGAATCCATCATGGTGTCGTCGGTCTTCTGAGTCTCGTTGTCAGAACAGTGGCTAGACGAGCTAGATGGTTCTCCCAAAATTTCTCTAAGTTGTTTCCTCAGGTCTTCTTTAGATGCTGATGATGAGGCTATCAATTCTTTAAGAAATTCAGTAATATCCGTTTAGGAGCTTGAGTCTTCGGCTGTGGTGGCTCAAATGAAACAATACCTTTCTGTGCAAAAATTAAATCTTTAAAAAATTCAAATTTGTCCCACCATTTAATTAAAACTCTTCTTCCTAATGCGGGAACATGAGTAACGGTTTCATCAAATTTTTTAATTGGAAGGTTGGAAATAACCACATCCCATTTGACAATCCATGGGACTTGATAGAAAGCTACAAAATTAAGCTCAGGTGTTTTTAATGAGGGGTTAGATTTCTTAAAATCTTCAAAAACACATCTAATTTTATCGGGGAAAATAATAGGATGAGATCCCCAGTTGTAGAACCATTTAATAAACCACTGAGGGAGATTAGTGGTATTAAAATCTCTAAATTGTAGGAACCAACTATGCTTTCTTTGCCTATTGTCATAACAAAAGGCTCCTTCCCATGCTTTAATGTAGTCAAAATAATTGAACCAATATTTTTCTAAATTTTTTCTATTAGCACTTGGAATTTCGTGGTTTCTATATAGGTCTCCATTCCAAGTTTCTGGAGTTAAAACTTTTTTAATAAAGGCTTTGGAATAAGCCCATTCCGCCCCAGATCTTGAAATTGAGTCAAATTCTACTGATTTAGTAGTTTGTAAAATGGCATAATAGAAAGTACATTCCTTTGGCCAAAGATATGGGTCAGCAGAGTCTTTTAAATAGAAAGAAGCTGCTTCATTAGCATTGAGGTGAGCGTATTTAAGCTCGAGAGGAGTTATCCATATAGTGGAATAAGGGATATACGGATAAACAAATTCAGTAGACAAATTAGTCTGTATTGCTATTGCATAAGCATCATCTCTTAATTTAGATTCTTTTGGAGTGGCCTTTAAGGCTTCATTTTTTAATTGATCAATTGATTTACCAACCATTGTCTTATAAGACAAATCCTTCTTTGGGGGTGTCTCTTTAGACTTCCCTTTTCCTTTATCTTTATTCTTTTTCTCCATTTCCTTGCAAAAATTCACGGGTTAGAAAATCAGGTAAAGAATTATTTGATCCTTTAATAAATTCAATATCAAAATCAAAGACAGACAAAATTCCCTGCCATCTAGCAAAAATTTGTTTAGATGCTATATTTTTAACATCCTTTTCTAGAATATCTTTAGCAGATTTGCAATCAACCCTAATTAGGAATTTTTTATTCAACAAATCACTTTCAAATTTTTGAATACATAATACAATTGACAAAATTTCTTTTTTAACTGTGGAATAATTTTTCCTTGGTCCTTGCCAGATCCCTGAGGTGAATCTAACAAGAGTAATTTTATTATCTATCCTTTGTTTAAGGATTCCTCCATAACCTAATTCAGATGCGTCTGTTTCAACAATTTTAAAAGCATCTGGGTTTGCAATTGCAAGACAAGGAATTTCCTTTATTTTATTTTTTATTTTAATAACGGCCTCTGTATGGATATTTGTCCATTCAGGGGGATTTTTTCGTAACCTTTCAAATAAAGGTTTTGCATCTATTGCCAAATTTTTATAGAAGTCTGATATGTAATTAAGACTTCCAAGAAACCTTTGTAGTTGAGTTTTTTCTTTTATTTCATTCGGAAATTTTTCCGCAAAAACTATGGATCTATCTATTGGAAAGATAGTTCCTTCTTTAATAGTATGTCCAAGAAACCGAATTTCAGTTTGAAATAATTTTACTTTCTTTGCAGATACAACTAATCCTGCTCTTTTAACAGCATTAATAAATGCATGTTGATGTTTAAAATGTTGATCAATATTGTCTGAAAAAATTAAGACATCATCAATATATACTATACAAAATTTAGTATATGGACTAAAAATTTCATTCATAATATTTTGAAATTCAGAAGGGGCATTTTTTAACCCAAAAGGCATTACGTTCCATTCGTAGTGTCCAAATGGTACTGTAAATGCAGTTTTATATCGGTCTTCTTCAGCAATTTGAATCTGCCAGAATCCCGATTTCATATCAAATTTTGACATACCTTTGGCTGTGTAAAGCCGATTTAGTAAATCTCTGTTATTAGGGATAGGATATCTAATCCATCGTAATGCTTTATTTAATGGCTTATAATTAATAACAAGCCTAGGAACACCTCGTTCTAATTCTGCAGCATTTTCAACATAAAATGCTGGACAACTCCAAGGACTGTAGGATTTTCTAATTAATCCTTTGAGTAATAACTCGTCAATTTCTTTTTTGCAGATTTCAAGGTGGCGTGGACCCATAGCTATAGGTCTGGCCTTAGTTTGAATTTGATTTTCCTTAAAATCTGGTTCATATGGAAGATTTACTATATGTTTATTCCTTTCCCAGAAGGCATTAGGAATTTCTGCACATATTGTTTTAGTTATAAATTCTTGTAACTCATTTATTTTCTTTTGGATATGAGGCTGCTGTATCTTTTCAGCTATTTTTTTGTAATTAATTTCCTGAGATAAGGAATTAAGAAACTTTTCTTTTCTTTCTATTTTCTTTTGAATTAGATCAATCTCGTGATAACGAGGTTTTGTAATAAAATTAAATGTTATTTCTTGTGAATCAACAGTGCTAGTAATTCCTCTTTCGTCAATGCTTTTTATGGGATAAAGCATGTGTAGAAAGGGATTTCCTAGAATTACATCATGAGATAATTCTTTAACCATTATAAATGGCATTTCAAGGCAAATTCCATTGTTACAGACAGCAGTATTTTGTAACTTATATTTTACTATAAGCTTTCGGCCATCTGCAGCATTAAGAATTTCAGTAGTTTTAGAAAAATATCTAGAAGGAATTAACCCTTCATTGATACAATTCAAATCAGCTCCAGAATCAACCATAGCAATTGCAGAGAGAGTATATTCTCTATGAACAATGATTTTTATTTTAATGTGCCATTTATGAGTAATAACCCTATCAATCATATTCACAAATGTTAATGATGCATTTACATTTTCTTCTTTTAAAGAATCTTTTTCATAATCGTCATTGTCCTGATTAGGACTGAAATCTGTTTCAAGATTTCTTAATTCAATTAAAGAAACTCTAGACTTTAAGTCACTTAATTCTTTTTTAAGAATTTTTACTTCGTGAATTAATTCACTAGTACATGAATCCTCTGAATCCTTTTCTTTAGAGGTCTTAGCCCTATTTAAAATTTCTTTTAGAATATAAGTCTCTGGTTCTTTGAATTTTATTCCTTTTTCAGATTTTTTCTGACTGTATTGTTCCAAATATTTTTGGAGCATTTCTCTTTTAGCAACTGGATCAGTAATTTGATCAATTATATCGAGAATAAAATTATCCTCTTTAGTTAAGGTGCATAATTCATTTGCCTGACATAAGGCTTTATAATAATCACAGTTTCCTTCGCAACCAGAATTATCTGATTGTTCGGATTCTGTTTCGGATCCATCAGAATTCTCAGATTCTTCAGTTTCTTCATTGTCAATTATAGCAGTAATTTTAAAATCTCTTTTGTCTCCTTCTTCATTAAGAAAGAGTTTTTCTAAAGTTCTTTTAAGACCTTCGTCAATATCTAAACTATTGATTTTCTTTTTCATTTTACACTTATTAGCGTAATGACCAGGTTTTTGACATTTCCAACATAATGGAATGGGTTTCTGCCTAGGGGTCGAAGAACTTTCTCCTTTATTCTTCTTTCCTTTATAAAACCCTTTCTTTCTCCTTTTAGGAAAATAATTTAAATTCTTAGAATTTTTTGAGACTTTATTAGTCTTATGTTTCCTTCTATCACTAGAATGTCCTATAGGAGGTAAACCAATTTGTTCACAGAAGTCTCCTATAATTCTTTTTCCTAAAACCTTTTCTTTTTGAATTTGTCTATGTAATTTAATTTCATTACATAAATTTATTCCTTCAGAGATAATTTCAGAAGATAGATCTCCATAAGTATATTGGGCATACGGAATAATGCCATTATGTTTCTGCTTTATTCTATTCCTTATTTTTTCTGAGAAAAAATGAGGGAGTCCTGATAAGAACTTTTCTTTCCAAAAATCGTGTTGACTATCTTCTCTAGTAAAAACTTTAGAGAAGAACACATCTTTATACCATTTAAACTGAGATAAGTTTTGACATCTTAAATTCATTAACTGTTCTTGTGTTTTATCCAACTGTAATGAAGTTGTTCCAATAAAATGCTTTGCTATAGTATATAATAGCGTATTAACACAATCTTTAACTTGCACAGGTTGGTTATCAACAACTTCAACTTTAACAGCTCTTAAAATATGCAATTTTGCCTCTTCTGGTAGGTAGAAATCCCACCAACCTTTTAATTGTCCAGTAAAGCCTTGAGTTATGGCTTTAGCAATGTTTTGATCAGAATTTCCATTTGCTTTGCAGGCAGTTGCATACATAGTCATGTAATGCAATACTGTTTGCATCTGGTATTCTGACATTCCATCTATATTCCATTTATTAATGGATCTGCCATCAAATTGAACAGTCATGTATTCATCATGCTGCTCAAGTTGTAAATCAACTGGTGTTGGCTTATGATAATAAGGCTTTGCTGGTACATTGTATACCATTTTCTTCTTATAAGAAGATGATAATTTATTAACTTGAAAATGTTGTTGTTGGTTTTGTTCTGTTAAGAACATATCTTCAAGTTGATCAATTTTCTCTTCCATTTCGGAAGTTTGATCTTGACTTTCAATATTGGATTCACTATCTGAATTTTGTTCCAAAGGTGACAATTCCTTTTCATTAAGCCCAAGATTTTTTAATCTCTTTATTATTTCGTCAACCATCTCAGAGGAAGAATCTGGTGGTTTTATTTTAAAATCAATCTTCTCAGAAGACATTGGTTTAAATAAAACCCTTTTATCAATTACAGAAGTTTCTTCTTTAGAAACCTTTTGTTGATCTGATTTTAGATCAATGCTTTTCTCAATTCTATTTAATTGATCTCCAATAGTTTTGAGAGTTAAATTTGTAAAATTATTTTGTTGCACAACAGCATCAATATTATCACCCTTTTTTCTATAGGGTGTGGCTAAAATTTCTTCTCCCTCGATTTTAACGGTTAAATTAACTTCTGGAGGGTGGATGCTTTTGAAAACTTTTCCATTTTTAGTGACAAAATCCCTGTTATAGGAAGATTCGATTGTTGACACAAAATTTTTGTTCTCAAAATCAGGAAATTGTTTTTTATTTAAATAAAAGTATTTTTTCAAGAAATCAAAGAAATCAATGACATCTTTATTTATCTGTAGAAATCTCTTATAAGATGTAAACAATTTCTTTTGACTTTTAATATCTTCTTGGAAAAACCACTTTCTTCGAATTTCATTTTCAGGAGAATAAAATAATTCTTTAGCAATTCCGTCAAAAGGAAAACAAACTTCTTCAGGAATTGTAATAGTTAAAACACTTGTGTCACTATTATAACCCATGTCAGAAGCGGTCGGAGATTTTCTTCCTATGTTAGTATCAACTTCAATTTCTGTTGGGGTAACAGTTGATGGTATACTAACATTATATTGAGGTTGATTAACCCCATCAGGAGTAAATTTTGTTCCTAATATGGTTTCCTTTTCAAATTTAGATAGCGGGGCAGAAGAAGTAGATCTTCTTTCCAAATTAAGTCTACTTGGACCTGCTGAATTAGGTCTAGTAAATCGACTACTTTGCCCTAAATTAAGTCTAGCAATTCTTTGGTTAGAGAATTTAATTTCAACATCTCCATCAGGATATTCAACTATTTCTTCTAATTCTCTATTTTCCTGTTTAACAGGTTCACTTGCCTTTTCTAAAATCCATTGTTCAGGTAAATTAACCTGATCCCAAGTAATTGTTTTGGGTACTTTTAAATTGCTTTTAGATAAATTTGTAATAAATAAAGTAGTAGATCCCTTATGTTCGAAGGCAAAATCTCTGATTCTTGGCACTACTGTGTTCATAACTTTATATTGAATCCTGTAAATAAGGATTATATACACTTCAAATTTGTAATATAGCTTGATAGTTAGTTTTGTACTGTACTCCGCTGCTGCTACTCTCCCCCACTTTTATGTATATGACCTGGTACCCGAGTGGTATCAGAGCCACGTTGGAATAGGTATGATATTGTATTAATATTAATATTGTATTAATGTTTTATTAATGTTTGCAATTTTGTTATCGTGTCTTATTATTGTTATGTTATTAATGTATGTTTGTATTATTGTTATTTTGTGTTATTGTTGTTATGTTATTAATGCTTATTTGAATGATTAATTTTAAGTTTGTCTTAGTTAATTCTGAGTTTTATAATTTGTGCTTAAGTGATTATAAATTTTATAAAAGTTTATGTGAACAGTTCCCAGATCATCCTGGTTACAATCATTTCGTGTGTATGCGTAACCATAATCAAAGTTTAATTAAACGTATTAGTGTTTTACTTGCAGTTTAGTCTTTTTATGCCTCAATTAAAATTAAATTCTAAATACGCCAACTTTTCCGAGATATATGCTTATATTAAAGAAGAATATATAAGATATAAGAAAAATTGTGAAAGGTTTCCAGACGATATTTGGTATATTAACCAAAGAGATTATTATCATCAACTGCTTATCCGCTTTAGTATTTTATTAGCAGCTTAATTTCTTGGGTTCTACTTTTGTCTTATTTAGTATTTTAGATTGAAGCTTTAGTTTTCCAAAGTATAGTTTTACAGTGAAACCCGGGGATTTTCCCTTAAGTCGCGTAGCCTGAATAGTCCCTGTCTTTGGCCGGTGTATAGGCTGTTTTGGGATTGGCATAAATCGTTGACAGTGATCTGTAGAATTATGCAGAGGTTGGCTAGATCTTTGTCTAAAAGACAAGGTGAGACAAGTGGTAGTAACAAAGAAATTATTTTAAATGAAAATTTTGAAAAATCTTTGCAAAACTGGAAATTACCAGTACAATCTTCTGTTTATAAACAGAAAGGAACTTTTGAATTTTCTTCTGATTATGTTGTTAAAACTGTAGAAGAAGCTATTCCTTTAACTGAAGGATATAATTCTTTTCAATTATTATCAAAAAATTTAATTGAAAAACATAGACAACAATATAAATTTCTTCATGTTGGCCTAATCCAAGTAGGTCTAAAGCCTGCTACAAGACTCGGATTAAATACATCCGCTATAATTTGTGTTCGAGATAAAAGACATAAAAAATTCCATGACTCCTTATTAGGAATAATTGAGTCCAGTCTTTGTGATGGACCCATCTACTTTTCTTGCTTTCCAAATTTCACTTTATCTCTTACAGATCCAACTCTAATGCACGCCTTGTGTCTTGATATTAAATCTGAGGGGTTTAATATGATGCAAGGATCAGAAAATATAATCTTTATTTACAGGATTCAATATAAAGTTATGAACACAGTAGTGCCAAGAATCAGAGATTTTGCCTTCGAACATAAGGGATCTACTACTTTATTTATTACAAATTTATCTAAAAGCAATTTAAAAGTACCCAAAACAATTACTTGGGATCAGGTTAATTTACCTGAACAATGGATTTTAGAAAAGGCAAGTGAACCTGTTAAACAGGAAAATAGAGAATTAGAAGAAATAGTTGAATATCCTGATGGAGATGTTGAAATTAAATTCTCTAACCAAAGAATTGCTAGACTTAATTTAGGGCAAAGTAGTCGATTTACTAGACCTAATTCAGCAGGTCCAAGTAGACTTAATTTGGAAAGAAGATCTACTTCTTCTGCCCCGCTATCTAAATTTGAAAAGGAAACCATATTAGGAACAAAATTTACTCCTGATGGGGTTAATCAACCTCAATATAATGTTAGTATACCATCAACTGTTACCCCAACAGAAATTGAAGTTGATACTAACACAGGAAGAAAATCTCCGACCGCTTCTGACATGGGTTATAATAGTGACACAAGTGTTTTAACTATTACAATTCCTGAAGAAGTTTGTTTTCCTTTTGACGGAATTGCTAAATAATTATTTTATTCTCCTGAAAATGAAATTCGAAGAAAGTGGTTTTTTCAAGAAGATATTAAAAGTCAAAAGAAATTATTTACATCTTATAAGAGATTTCTACAAATAAAGATGTCATTGATTTCTTTGATTTCTTGAAAAAATACTTTTATTTAAATAAAAAACAATTTCCTGATTTTGAGAACAAAAAGTTTGTGTCAACAATTGAATCTTCCTATAACAGGGATTTTGTCACTAAAAATGGAAAAGTTTTCAAAAGCATCCACCCTCCAGAAGTTAATTTAACCGTTAAAATCGATGGAGAAGAAATTCTAGCCACACCTTATAGAAAAAAGGGTGATAATATTGATGCTGTTGTGCAACAAAATAATTTTACAAATTTAACTCTCAAAACTATTGGAGATCAATTAAATAGAATTGAGAAAAATATTGATCTAAATTCAGATCAACAAAAGGTTTCTAAAGAAGAAACTTCTGTAATTGATAAAAGGGTTTTATTTAAACCAATGTCTTTTGAAAAGATTGATTTTAAAATAAAACCACCAGATTCTTCCTCTGAGATGGTTGACGAAATAATAAAGAGATTAAAAAATCTTGGGCTTAATGAAAAGGAATTGTCACCTTTGGAACAAAATTCAGATAGTGAATCTAATATTGAAAGTCAAGATCAAACTTCCGAGATGGAAGAAAAAATTGATCAACTTGAAGATATGTTCTTAACAGAACAAAACCAACAACAACATTTTCAAGTTAATAAATTATCATCTTCTTATAAGAAGAAAATGGTATACAATGTACCAGCAAAGCCTTATTATCATAAGCCAACACCAGTTGATTTACAACTTGAGCAGCATGATGAATACATGACTGTTCAATTTGATGGCAGATCCATTAATGAATGGAATATAGATGGAATGTCAGAATACCAGATGCAAACAGTATTGCATTACATGACTATGTATGCAACTGCCTGCAAGGCAAATGGAAATTCTGATCAAAACATTGCTAAAGCCATAACTCAAGGCTTTACTGGACAATTAAAAGGTTGGTGGGATTTCTACCTACCAGAAGAGGCAAAATTGCATATTTTAAGAGCTGTTAAAGTTGAAGTTGTTGATAACCAGCCTGTGCAAGTTACAGATTGTGTTAATACGCTATTATATACTATAGCAAAGCATTTTATTGGAACAACTTCATTACAGTTGGATAAAACACAAGAACAGTTAATGAATTTAAGATGTCAAAACTTATCTCAGTTTAAATGGTATAAAGATGTGTTCTTCTCTAAAGTTTTTACTAGAGAAGATAGTCAACACGATTTTTGGAAAGAAAAGTTCTTATCAGGACTCCCTCATTTTTTCTCAGAAAAAATAAGGAATAGAATAAAGCAGAAACATAATGGCATTATTCCGTATGCCCAATATACTTATGGAGATCTATCTTCTGAAATTATCTCTGAAGGAATAAATTTATGTAATGAAATTAAATTACATAGACAAATTCAAAAAGAAAAGGTTTTAGGAAAAAGAATTATAGGAGACTTCTGTGAACAAATTGGTTTACCTCCTATAGGACCTTCTAGTGATAAAAGGAAACATAAGACTAATAAAGTCTCAAAAAATTCTAAGAATTTAAATTATTTTCCTAAAAGGAGAAAGAAAGGGTTTTATAAAGGAAAGAAGAATAAAGGAGAAAGTTCTTCGACCCCTAGGCAGAAACCCATTCCATTATGTTGGAAATGTCAAAAACCTGGTCATTACGCTAATAAGTGTAAAATGAAAAAGAAAATCAATAGTTTAGATATTGACGAAGGTCTTAAAAGAACTTTAGAAAAACTCTTTCTTAATGAAGAAGGAGACAAAAGAGATTTTAAAATTACTGCTATAATTGACAATGAAGAAACTGAAGAATCTGAGAATTCTGATGGATCCGAAACAGAATCCGAACAATCAGATAATTCTGGTTGCGAAGGAAACTGTGATTATTATAAAGCCTTATGTCAGGCAAATGGATTATGCACCTTAACTAAAGAGGATAATTTTATTCTCGATATAATTGATCAAATTACTGATCCAGTTGCTAAAAGAGAAATGCTCCAAAAATATTTGGAACAATACAGTCAGAAAAAATCTGAAAAAAGAATAAAATTCAAAGAACCCGAGACTTATAGTCTAAAAGAAATTTTAAATAGGGTTAAGACCTCTAAAGAAAAGGATTCAGAGGATTCATGTACTAGTGAATTAATTCACGAAGTAAAAATTCTTAAAAAAGAATTAAGTGACTTAAAGTCTAGAGTTTCTTTAATTGAATTAAGAAATCTTGAAACAGATCTCAGTCCTAATCAGGACAATGACGATTATGAAAAAGATTCTTTGAAAGAAGAAAATGTAAATGCATCATTAACATTTGTGAATATGATTGATAGGGTTATTACTCATAAATGGCACATTAAAATAAAAATCATTGTTCATAGAGAATATACTCTCTCTGCAATTGCTATGGTTGATTCTGGAGCTGATTTGAATTGTATCAATGAAGGGTTAATTCCTTCTAGATATTTTTCTAAAACTACTGAAATTCTTAATGCTGCAGATGGCCGAAAGCTTATAGTAAAATATAAGTTACAAAATACTGTTGTCTGTAACAATGGAATTTGCCTTGAAATGCCATTTATAATGGTTAAAGAATTATCTCATGATGTAATTCTAGGAAATCCCTTTCTACACATGCTTTATCCCATAAAAAGCATTGACGAAAGAGGAATTACTAGCACTGTTGATTCACAGGAAATAACATTTAATTTTATTACACAACCTCGTTATCACGAGATTGATCTAATTCAAAAGAAAATAGAAAGAAAAGAAAAGTTTCTTAATTCCTTATCTCAGGAAATTAATTACAAAAAAATAGCTGAAAAGATACAGCAGCCTCATATCCAAAAGAAAATAAATGAGTTACAAGAATTTATAACTAAAACAATATGTGCAGAAATTCCTAATGCCTTCTGGGAAAGGAAGAAACATATAAGGCCAGACATATAGCTATGGGTCCACGCCACCTTGAAATCTGCAAAAAAGAAATTGACGAGTTATTACTCAAAGGATTAATTAGAAAATCCTACAGTCCTTGGAGTTGTCCAGCATTTTATGTTGAAAATGCTGCAGAATTAGAACGAGGTGTTCCTAGGCTTGTTATTAATTATAAGCCATTAAATAAAGCATTACGATGGATTAGATATCCTATCCCTAATAAAAGGGATTTACTAAATCGGCTTTACACAGCCAAAGTTATGTCAAAATTTGATATGAAATCGGGATTCTGGCAGATTCAAATTGCTGAAGAAGACCGATATAAAACTGCATTTACAGTACCATTTGGACACTACGAATGGAACGTAATGCCTTTTGGGTTAAAAAATGCCCCTTCTGAATTTCAAAATATTATGAATGAAATTTTTAGTCCATATACTAAATTTTGTATAGTATATATTGATGATGTCTTAATTTTTTCAGACAATATTGATCAACATTTTAAACATCTACATGCATTTATTAATGCTGTTAAAAGAGCAGGATTAGTTGTATCTGCAAAGAAAGTAAAATTATTTCAAACTGAAATTCGGTTTCTTGGACATACTATTAAAGAAGGAACTATCTTTCCAATAGATAGATCCATAGTTTTTGCGGAAAAATTTCCGAATGAAATAAAAGAAAAAACTCAACTACAAAGGTTTCTTGGAAGTCTTAATTACATATCAGACTTCTATAAAAATTTGGCAATAGATGCAAAACCTTTATTTGAAAGGTTACGAAAAAATCCCCCTGAATGGACAAATATCCATACAGAGGCCGTTATTAAAATAAAAAATAAAATAAAGGAAATTCCTTGTCTTGCAATTGCAAACCCAGATGCTTTTAAAATTGTTGAAACAGACGCATCTGAATTAGGTTATGGAGGAATCCTTAAACAAAGGATAGATAATAAAATTACTCTTGTTAGATTCACCTCAGGAATCTGGCAAGGACCAAGGAAAAATTATTCCACAGTTAAAAAAGAAATTTTATCAATTGTATTATGTATTCAAAAATTTGAAAGTGATTTGTTGAATAAAAAATTCCTAATTAGGGTTGATTGCAAATCTGCTAAAGATATTCTAGAAAAGGATGTTAAAAATATAGCATCTAAACAAATTTTTGCTAGATGGCAGGGAATTTTGTCTGTCTTTGATTTTGATATTGAATTTATTAAAGGATCAAATAATTCTTTACCTGATTTTCTAACCCGTGAATTTTTGCAAGGAAATGGAGAAAAAGAATAAAGATAAAGGAAAAGGGAAGTCTAAAGAGACACCCCCAAAGAAGGATTTGTCTTATAAGACAATGGTTGGTAAATCAATTGATCAATTAAAAAATGAAGCCTTAAAGGCCACTCCAAAAGAATCTAAATTAAGAGATGATGCTTATGCAATAGCAATACAGACTAATTTGTCTACTGAATTTGTTTATCCGTATATCCCTTATTCCACTATATGGATAACTCCTCTCGAGCTTAAATACGCTCACCTCAATGCTAATGAAGCAGCTTCTTTCTATTTAAAAGACTCTGCTGACCCATATCTTTGGCCAAAGGAATGTACTTTCTATTATGCCATTTTACAAACTACTAAATCAGTAGAATTTGACTCAATTTCAAGATCTGGTGCGGAATGGGCTTATTCCAAAGCCTTTATTAAAAAAGTTTTAACTCCAGAAACTTGGAATGGAGACCTATATAGAAACCACGAAATTCCAAGTGGTAATAGAAAAAATTTAGAAAAATATTGGTTCAATTATTTTGACTACATTAAAGCATGGGAAGGAGCCTTTTGTTATGACAATAGGCAAAGAAAACATAGTTGGTTCCTACAATTTAGAGATTTTAATACCACTAATCTCCCTCAGTGGTTTATTAAATGGTTCTACAACTGGGGATCTCATCCTATTATTTTCCCCGATAAAATTAGATGTGTTTTTGAAGATTTTAAGAAATCTAACCCCTCATTAAAAACACCTGAGCTTAATTTTGTAGCTTTTTATCAAGTCCCATGGATTGTCAAATGGGATGTGGTTATTTCCAACCTTCCAATTAAAAAATTTGATGAAACCGTTACTCATGTTCCCGCATTAGGAAGAAGAGTTTTAATTAAATGGTGGGACAAATTTGAATTTTTTAAAGATTCAATTTTTGCACAGAAAAGTATTGTTTCTTTTGAGCCACCACAGCCGAAGACTCCAGCTCCTAAAACGGATATTACTGAATTTCTTAAAGAATTGATAGCCTCATCATCAGCATCTAAAGAAGACCTGAGGAAACAACTTAGAGAAATTTTGGGAGAACCATCTAGCTCGTCTAGCCACTGTTCTGACAACGAGACTCAAAAGACCGACGACACCATGATGGATTCCCAAGACCCGTACGCATAATTTGCGGTTACTATTCACGGCTACTATTCATGGTTACTATTCATGGTTACTGTTCATCTACTGTTCAGTCACTGTTCATGTTACTGTTCACCATAATTGTTGGTACTGTTCATTTTCTAAATTGAAGAAAGTTTTGGCGTCCGATAGCTTTGGAATCCGAGTTTGAAGTCCGCCATTTGCCTATATATAGGACCGCCATTCAGAAGAAGGAGGACACGCTCAAGAATCATCAGCTACTCACTATATCCAAGCAACCCTTCTACCAAAGATTATCATCTTTTATATTTTGTAATATACACTTCAAATTTGTAATATAGCTTGATAGTTAGTTTTGTACTGTACTCCGCTGCTGCTACTCTCCCCCACTTTTATGTATATGACCTGGTACCCGAGTGGTATCAGAGCCACGTTGGAATAGGTATGATATTGTATTAATATTAATATTGTATTAATGTTGATACTTTGGTTAGTACTGTACTCCGCTGCTGCTACTCTCTCCCCCACTTTTATGTATATGACCTGGTACCCGAGTGGTATCAGAGCCACGTTGGAATAGGTATGATATTGTATTAATATTAATATTGTATTAATGTTTTATTAATGTTTGCAATTTTGTTATCGTGTCTTATTATTGTTATGTTATTAATGTATGTTTGTATTATTGTTATTTTGTGTTATTGTTGTTATGTTATTAATGCTTATTTGAATGATTAATTTTAAGTTTGTCTTAGTTAATTCTGAGTTTTATAATTTGTGCTTAAGTGATTATAAATTTTATAAAAGTTTATGTGAACAGTTCCCAGATCATCCTGGTTACAATCATTTCGTGTGTATGCGTAACCATAATCAAAGTTTAATTAAACGTATTAGTGTTTTACTTGCAGCTTAGTCTTTTTATGCCTCCATTAAAATTAAATTCTAAATACGTCAACTTTTCCGTGTTATATGCTTATATTAAAAAAGAATATATAAGATATAAGAAAAATTGTGAAAGGTTTCCAGACGATATTTGGTATATTAACCAAAGAGATTATTATCATCAACTGCTTATCCGCTTTAGTATTTTATTAGCAGCTTAATTTCTTGGGTGCTACTTTTGTCTTATTTAGTATTTTAGATTGAAGCTTTGGTTCTCCAAAGTATAGTTTTACAGTGAAACCCGGGGATTTTCCCTTAAGTCGCGTAGCCTGAATAGTCCCTGTCTTTGGCCGGTGTATAGGCTGTTTTGGGATTGGCATAAACCGTTGACAGTGATCTGTAGAATTATGCAGAGGTTGGCTAGATCTTTGTCTAAAAGACAAGGTGAGACAAGTGGTAGTAACAAAGAAATTATTTTAAATGAAAATTTTGAAAAATCTTTGCAAAACTGGAAATTACCAGTACAATCTTCTGTTTATAAACAGAAAGGAACTTTTGAATTTTCTTCTGATTATGTTGTTAAAACTGTAGAAGAAGCTATTCCTTTAACTGAAGGATATAATTCTTTTCAATTATTATCAAAAAATTTAATTGAAAAACATAGACAACAATATAAATTTCTTCATGTTGGCCTAATCCAAGTAGGTCTAAAGCCTGCTACAAGACTCGGATTAAATACATCCGCTATAATTTGTGTTCGAGATAAAAGACATAAAAAATTCCTTGACTACTTATTAGGAATAATTGAGTCCAGTCTTTGTGATGGACCCATCTACTTTTCTTGCTTTCCAAATTTCACTTTATCTCTTACAGATCCAACTCTAATGCACACCTTGTGTCTTGATATTAAATCTGATGGGTTTAATATGATGCAAGGATCAGAAAATATAATCCTTATTTATAGGATTCAATATAAAGTTATGAACACAGTAGTGCCAAGAATCAGAGATTTTGCCTTCGAACATAAGGGATCTACTACTTTGTTTATTACAAATTTATCTAAAAGCAATTTAAAAGTACCCAAAACAATTACTTGGGATCAGGTTAATTTACCTGAACAATGGATTTTAGAAAAGGCAAGTGAACCTGTTAAACAGGAAAACAGAGAATTAGAAGAAATAGTTGAATATCCTGATGGAGATGTTGAAATTAAATTCTCTAATCAAAGAATTGCTAGACTTAATTTAGGGCAAAGTAGTCGATTTACTAGACCTAATTCAGCAGGTCCAAGTAGACTTAATTTAGAAAGAAGATCTACTTCTTCTGGCCCGTTATCTAAATTTGAAAAAGAAACCATATTAGGAACAAAATTTACTCCTGATGGGGTTAATCAACCTCAATATAATGTTAGTATACCATCAACTGTTACCCCAACAGAAATTGAAGTTGATACTAACACAGGAAGAAAATCTCCGACCGCTTCTGACATGGGTTATAATAGTGACACAAGTGTTTTAACTATTACAATTCCTGAAGAAGTTGGTTTTCCTTTTGACGGAATTGCTAAAGAATTATTTTATTCTCCTGAAAATGAAATTCGAAGAAAGTGGTTTTTCCAAGAAGATATTAAAAGTCAAAAGAAATTATTTACATCTTATAAGAGATTTCTACAGATAAATAAAGATGTCATTGATTTCTTTGATTTCTTGAAAAAATACTTTTATTTAAATAAAAAACAATTTCCTGATTTTGAGAACAAAAATTTTGTGTCAACAATTGAATCTTCCTATAAAAGGGATTTTGTCACTAAAAATAGAAAAGTTTTCAAAAGCATCCACCCTCCAGAAGTTAATTTAACCGTTAAAATCGATGGAGAAGATATTCTAGCCACACCCTATAGAAAAAAGGGTGATAATATTGATGCTGTTGTGCAACAAAATAATTTTACAAATTTAACTCTCAAAACTATTGGAGATCAATTAAATAGAATTGAGAAAAATATTGATCTAAATTCAGATCAACAAAAGGTTTTTAAAGAAGAAACTTCTGTAAATGATAAAAGGGTTTTATTTAAACCAATGTCTTCTGAAAAGATTGATTTTAAAATAAAACCACCAGATCCTTCCTCTGAGATGGTTGACGAAATAATAAAGAGATTAAAAAATCTTGGGCTTAATGAAAAGGAATTGTCACCTTTGGAACAAAATTCAGATAGTGAATCCAATATTGAAAGTCAAGATCAAACTTCCGAAATGGAAGAGAAAATTGATCAACTTGAAGATATGTTCTTAACAGAACAAAACCAACAACAACATTTTCAAGTTAATAAATTATCATCTTCTTATAAGAAGAAAATGGTATACAATGTACCAGCAAAGCCTTATTATCATAAGCCAACACCAGTTGATTTACAACTTGAGCAGCATTATGAATACATGACTGTTCAATTTGATGGCAGATCCATTAATGAATGGAATATAGATGGAATGTCAGAATACCAGATGCAAACAGTATTGCATTACATGACTATGTATGCAACTGCCTGCAAAGCAAATGGAAATTCTGATCAAAACATTGCTAAAGCCATAACTCAAGGCTTTACTGGACAATTAAAAGGTTGGTGGGATTTCTACCTACCAGAAGAGGCAAAATTGCATATTTTAAGAGCTGTTAAAGTTGAAGTTGTTGATAACCAACCTGTGCAAGTTACAGATTGTGTTAATACGCTAATAAGTGTAAAATGAAAAAGAAAATCAATAGTTTAGATATTGACGAAGGTCTTAAAAGAACTTTAGAAAAACTCTTTCTTAATGAAGAAGGAGACAAAAGAGATTTTAAAATTACTGCTATAATTGACAATGAAGAAACTGAAGAATCTGAGAATTCTGATGGATCCGAAACAGAATCCGAACAATCAGATAATTCTGGTTGCGAAGGAAACTGTGATTATTATAAAGCCTTATGTCAGGCAAATGGATTATGCACCTTAACTAAAGAGGATAATTTTATTCTCGATATAATTGATCAAATTACTGATCCAGTTGCTAAAAGAGAAATGCTCCAAAAATATTTGGAACAATACAGTCAGAAAAAATCTGAAAAAGGAATAAAATTCAAAGAACCAGAGACTTATATTCTAAAAGAAATTTTAAATAGGGCTAAGACCTCTAAAGAAAAGGATTCAGAGGATTCATGTACTAGTGAATTAATTCACGAAGTAAAAATTCTTAAAAAAGAATTAAGTGACTTAAAGTCTAGAGTTTCTTTAATTGAATTAAGAAATCTTGAAACAGATCTCAGTCCTAATCAGGACAATGACGATTATGAAAAAGATTCTTTAAAAGAAGAAAATGTAAATGCATCATTAACATTTGTGAATATGATTGATAGGGTTATTACTCATAAATGGCACATTAAAATAAAAATCATTGTTCATAGAGAATATACTCTCTCTGCAATTGCTATGGTTGATTCTGGAGCTGATTTGAATTGTATCAATGAAGGGTTAATTCCTTCTAGATATTTTTCTAAAACTACTGAAATTCTTAATGCTGCAGATGGCCGAAAGCTTATAGTAAAATATAAGTTACAAAATACTGCTGTCTGTAACAATGGAATTTGCCTTGAAATGCCATTTATAATGGTTAAAGAATTATCTCATGATGTAATTCTAGGAAATCCCTTTCTACACATGCTTTATCCCATAAAAAGCATTGACGAAAGAGGAATTACTAGCACTGTTGATTCACAAGAAATAACATTTAATTTTATTACACAACCTCGTTATCACGAGATTGATCTAATTCAAAAGAAAATAGAAAGAAAAGAAAAGTTTCTTAATTCCTTATCTCAGGAAATTAATTACAAAAAAATAGCTGAAAAGATACAGCAGCCTCATATCCAAAAGAAAATAAATGAGTTACAAGAATTTATAACTAAAACAATATGTGCAGAAATTCCTAATGCCTTCTGGGAAAGGAAGAAACATATAGTAAATCTTCCATATGAACCAGATTTTAAGGAAAATCAAATTCAAACTAAGGCCAGACCTATAGCTATGGGTCCACGCCACCTTGAAATCTGCAAAAAAGAAATTGACGAGTTATTACTCAAAGGATTAATTAGAAAATCCTACAGTCCTTGGAGTTGTCCAGCATTTTATGTTGAAAATGCTGCAGAATTAGAACGAGGTGTTCCTAGGCTTGTTATTAATTATAAGCCATTAAATAAAGCATTACGATGGATTAGATATCCTATCCCTAATAAAAGAGATTTACTAAATCGGCTTTACACAGCCAAAGTTATGTCAAAATTTGATATGAAATCGGGATTCTGGCAGATTCAAATTGCTGAAGAAGACCGATATAAAACTGCATTTACAGTACCATTTGGACACTACGAATGGAACGTAATGCCTTTTGGGTTAAAAAATGCCCCTTCTGAATTTCAAAATATTATGAATGAAATTTTTAGTCCATATACTAAATTTTGAATAGTATATATTGATGATGTCTTAATTTTTTCAGACAATATTGATCAACATTTTAAACATCTACATGCATTTATTAATGCTGTTAAAAGAGCAGGATTAGTTGTATCTGCAAAGAAAGTAAAATTATTTCAAACTGAAATTCGATTTCTTGGACATACTATTAAAGAAGGAACTATCTTTCCAATAGATAGATCCATAGTTTTTGCGGAAAAATTTCCGAATGAAATAAAAGAAAAAACTCAACTACAAAGGTTTCTTGGAAGTCTTAATTACATATCAGACTTCTATAAAAATTTGGCAATAGATGCAAAACCTTTATTTGAAAGGTTACGAAAAAATCCCCCTGAATGGACAAATATCCATACAGAGGCCGTTATCAAAATAAAAAATAAAATAAAGGAAATTCCTTGTCTTGCAATTGCAAACCCAGATGCTTTTAAAATTGTTGAAACAGACGCATCTGAATTAGGTTATGGAGGAATCCTTAAACAAAGGATAGATAATAAAATTACTCTTGTTAGATTCACCTCAGGGATCTGGCAAGGACCAAGGAAAAATTATTCCACAGTTAAAAAAGAAATTTTATCAATTGTATTATGTATTCAAAAATTTGAAAGTGATTTGTTGAATAAAAAATTCCTAATTAGGGTTGATTGCAAATCTGCTAAAGATATTCTAGAAAAGGATGTTAAAAATATAGCATCTAAACAAAATTTTGCTAGATGGCAGGGAATTTTGTCTGTCTTTGATTTTGAAATTGAATTTATTAAAGGATCAAATAATTCTTTACCTGATTTTCTAACCCGTGAATTTTTGCAGGGAAATGGAGAAAAGGAATAAAGATAAAGGAAAAGGGAAGTCTAAAGAGACACCCCCAAAAAAGGATTTGTCTTATAAGACAATGGTTGGTAAATCAATTGATCAATTAAAAAATGAAGCCTTAAAGGCAACTCCAAAAGAATCTAAATTAAGAGATGATGCATATGCAATAGCAATACAGACTAATTTGTCTACTGAATTTGTTTATCCGTATATCCCTTATTCTACTATATGGATAACTCCTCTCGAGCTTAAATATGCTCATCTCAAAATGCTAATGAAGCAGCTTCTTTTTATTTGAAAGATTCTGCTGATCCATATCTTTGGCCTAAAGAATGTACTTTCTATTATGCCATTTTACAAACTACTAAATCAGTAGAATTTGACTCAATTTCAAGATCTAGTGCGGAATGGGCTTATTCCAAAGCCTTTATTAAAAAAGTTTTAACTCCAGAAACTTGGAATGGAGACCTATATAGAAACCACGAAATTCCAAGTGGTAATAGAAAAAATTTAGAAAAATATTGGTTCAATTATTTTGACTACATTAAAGCATGGGAAGGAGCCTTTTGTTATGACAATAGGCAAAGAAAGCATAGTTGGTTCCTACAATTTAGAGATTTTAATACCACTAATCTCCCTCAGTGGTTTATTAAATGGTTCTACAACTGGGGATCTCATCCTATTATTTTCCCCGATAAAATTAGATGTGTTTTTGAAGATTTTAAGAAATCTAACCCCTCATTAAAAACACCTGAGCTTAATTTTGTAGCTTTTTATCAAGTCCCATGGATTGTCAAATGGGATGTGGTTATTTCCAACCTTCCAATTAAAAAATTTGATGAAACCGTTACTCATGTTCCCGCATTAGGAAGAAGAGTTTTAATTAAATGGTGGGACAAATTTGAATTTTTTAAAGATTCAATTTTTGCACAGAAAGGTATTGTTTCATTTGAGCCACCACAGCCGAAGACTCAAGCTCCTAAAACGGATGTTACTGATATTACCGAATTTCTTAAAGAATTGATAGCCTCATCATCAGCATCTAAAGAAGACCTGAGGAAACAACTTAGAGAGATTTTGGGAGAATCATCCAGTGCGTCTAGCCACAGTCCATCTGACGACGAGACTCAGAAGACCGACGACACCATGATGGATTCCCAAGACCCGTACGCATAATTCGCGGTTACTGTTCACGGTTACTGTTCATGTTACTGTTCAGTCACTGTTCATGTTACTGTTCACCATAAATGTTGGTACTGTTCATGTTACTGTTCACTATCATTGTTGGTACTGTTCATTTTACTGTTAGCCATAATTGGTGGTCCTGTTCATTTTCTAAATTGAAGAAAGTTTTGGCGTCCGATAGCTCTGGAATCCGAGTTTGAAGTCCGCCAGTTGTCTATATATAGGCCCTCCATTCTGAAGAAGGGACACGCTCAAGAATTACGATCTACTCACTATATCCAAGCAACCCTTCTACAAAAGATTATCATCTTTTATATTTTGTAATATACACTTCAAATTTGTAATATAGCTTGATAGTTTGGTTAGTACTGTACTCCGCTGCTGCTACTCTCTCCCCCACTTTTATGTATATGACCTGGTAGATACCACTCGGGTACCAGGTCATATACATAAAGTGGGGGAGAGTAGCAGCAGCGGAGTACAGTACAAAACTAACTATCAAGCTATATTACAAATTTGAAGTGTATCTTACAAAATATAAAAGATGATAATCTTTTGTAGAAGGGTTGCTTGGATATAGTGAGTAGCTGATAATTCTTGAGCGTGTCTCTTCTTCAGAATGGAGGGCCTATATATAGGCAACTGGCGGACTTCAAACTCGGATTCCAGAGCTATCGGACGCCAAAACTTTCTTCAATTTAGAAAATGAACAGGACCAGCAATTATGGTGAACAGTAACATGAACAATACCAACATTTATGGTGAACAGTAACATGAACAGTGACTGAACAGTAACATGAACAGTAACCGTGAATAGTAACTGTGAATAGTAACCGCGAATTATGCGTACGGGTCTTGGGAATCCATCATGGTGTCGTCGGTCTTCCGAGTCTCGTCGTCAGATGGACTGTGGCTAGACGCACTGGATGATTCTCCCAAAATCTCTCTAAGTTGTTTCCTCAGGTCTTCTTTAGATGCTGATGATGAGGCTATCAATTCTTTAAGAAATTCAGTAATATCAGTAACATCCGTTTTAGGAGCTTGAGTCTTCGGCTGTGGTGGCTCAAATGAAACAATACCTTTCTGTGCAAAAATTGAATCTTTAAAAAATTCAAATTTGTCCCACCATTTAATTAAAACTCTTCTTCCTAATGCGGGAACATGAGTAACGGTTTCATCAAATTTTTTAATTGGAAGGTTGGAAATAACCACATCCCATTTGACAATCCATGGGACTTGATAAAAAGCTACAAAATTAAGCTCAGGTGTTTTTAATGAGTGATTAGATTTCTTAAAATCTTCAAAAACACATCTAATTTTATCGGGGAAAATAATAGGATGAGATCCCCAGTTGTAGAACCATTTAATAAACCACTGAGGGAGATTAGTGGTATTAAAATCTCTAAATTGTAGGAACCAACTATGTTTTCTTTGCCTATTGTCATAACAAAAGGCTCCTTCCCATGCTTTAATGTAGTCAAAATAATTGAACCAATATTTTTCTAAATTTTTTCTATTACCACTTGGAATTTCGTGGTTTCTATATAGGTCTCCATTCCAAGTTTCTGGAGTTAAAACTTTTTTAATAAAGGCTTTGGAATAAGCCCATTCCGCACCAGATCTTGAAATTGAGTCAAATTCTACTGATTTAGTAGTTTGTAAAATGGCATAATAGAAAGTACATTCTTTAGGCCAAAGATATGGATCAGCAGAATCTTTCAAATAAAAAGAAGCTGCTTCATTAGCATTGAGATGAGCATATTTAAGCTCGAGAGGAGTTATCCATATAGTAGAATAAGGGATATACGGATAAACAAATTCAGTAGACAAATTAGTCTGTATTGCTATTGCATATGCATCATCTCTTAATTTAGATTCTTTTGGAGTGGCCTTTAAGGCTTCATTTTTTAATTGATCAATTGATTTACCAACCATTGTCTTATAAGACAAATCCTTTTTTGGGGGTGTCTCTTAAGACTTCCCTTTTCCTTTATCTTTATTCCTTTTCTCCATTTCCCTGCAAAAATTCACGGGTTAGAAAATCAGGTAAAGAATTATTTGATCCTTTAATAAATTCAATATCAAAATCAAAGACAGACAAAATTCCCTGCCATCTAGCAAAAATTTGTTTAGATGCTATATTTTTAACATCCTTTTCTAGAATATCTTTAGCAGATTTGCAATCAACCCTAATTAGGAATTTTTTATTCAACAAATCACTTTCAAATTTTTGAATACATAATACAATTGATAAAATTTCTTTTTTAACTGTGGAATAATTTTTCCTTGGTCCTTGCCAGATCCCTGAGGTGAATCTAACAAGAGTAATTTTATTATCTATCCTTTGTTTAAGGATTCCTCCATAACCTAATTCAG
This sequence comes from Penstemon newberryi var. newberryi, assembly GCA_030819805.1. Lineage (NCBI taxonomy): Eukaryota > Viridiplantae > Streptophyta > Magnoliopsida > Lamiales > Plantaginaceae > Penstemon > Penstemon newberryi. Next base: position 19,137,879 of record JAUALY010000005.1, on the reverse strand, counting down.
ATGCGTCTGTTTCAACAATTTTAAAAGCATCTGGGTTTGCAATTGCAAGACAAGGAATTTCCTTTATTTTATTTTTTATTTTGATAACGGCCTCTGTATGGATATTTGTCCATTCAGGGGGATTTTTTCGTAACCTTTCAAATAAAGGTTTTGCATCTATTGCCAAATTTTTATAGAAGTCTGATATGTAATTAAGACTTCCAAGAAACCTTTGTAGTTGAGTTTTTTCTTTTATTTCATTCGGAAATTTTTCCGCAAAAACTATGGATCTATCTATTGGAAAGATAGTTCCTTCTTTAATAGTATGTCCAAGAAAACGAATTTCAGTTTGAAATAATTTTATTTTCTTTGCAGATACAACTAATCCTGCTCTTTTAACAGCATTAATAAATGCATGTAGATGTTTAAAATGTTGATCAATATTGTCTGAAAAAATTAAGACATCATCAATATATACTATACAAAATTTAGTATATGGACTAAAAATTTCATTCATAATATTTTGAAATTCAGAAGGGGCATTTTTTAACCCAGAAGGCATTATGTTCCATTCGTAGTGTCCAAATGGTACCGTAAATGCAGTTTTATATCGGTCTTCTTCGGCAATTTGAATATGCCAAAATCCAGACTTCATATCAAATTTTGACATAACCTTGGCTGTGTAAAGCCGATTTAGTAAGTCCCTCTTATTAGGGATAGGATATCTAATCCATCTTAATGCTTTATTTAGTGGCTTATAATTAATAACAAGCCTAGGAACACCTCGTTCTAATTCTGCAGCATTTTCAACATAAAATGCTGGACAACTCCAGGGACTGTAGGATTTTCTAATTAACCCTTTGAGTAATAACTCATCAATTTCTTTTTTGCAGATTTCAAGGTGTCGTGGACCCATAGCTATAGGTCTTGCCTTAGTTTGAATTTTGATTTTCCTTAAAATCTGGTTCATATGGAAGATTTACTATATGTTTCTTCCTTTCCCAGAAGGCATTAGGAATTTCTGCACATATTGTTTTAGTTATGAATTCTTGTAATTCATTTATTTTCTTTTGAATATGAGGCTGCTGTATCTTTTCAGCTATTTTTTTGTAATTAATTTCCTGAGATAAGGTATTAAGAAACTTTTCTTTTCTTTCTATTTTCTTTTGAATTAAATCAATCTCGTGATAGCGAGGTTGTGTAATAAAATTAAATGTTATTTCTTGTGAATCAACAGTGCTAGTAATTCCTCTTTCATCAATGCTTTTTATAGGATAAAGCATGTGTAGAAAGGGATTTCCTAGAATTACATCATGAGATAAATCTTTTACCATTATAAATGGCATTTCAAGGCAAATTCCATTGTTACAGACAGCAGTATTTTGTAACTTATATTTTACTATAAGCTTTCGGCCATCTGCAGCATTAAGAATTTCAGTAGTTTTGGAAAAATATCTAGAAGGAATTAACCCTTCATTGATACAATTCAAATCAGCTCCAGAATCTACCATAGCAATTGCAGAGAGAGTATATTCTCTATGAACAATGATTTTTATTTTAATGTGCCATTTATGAGTAATAACCCTATCAATCATATTCACAAATGTTAATGATGCATTTACATTTTCTTCTTTTAAAGAATCTTTTTCATAATCGTCATTGTCCTGATTAGGACTGAGATCTGTTTCAAGATTTCTTAATTCAATTAAAGAAACTCTAGACTTTAAGTCACTTAATTCTTTTTTAAGAATTTTTACTTCGTGAATTAATTCACTAGTACATGAATCCTCTGAATCCTTTTCTTTAGAGGTCTTAACCCTATTTAAAATTTCTTTTAGAATATAAGTCTCTGGTTCTTTGAATTTTATTCCTTTTTCAGATTTTTTCTGACTGTATTGTTCCAAATATTTTTGGAGCATTTCTCTTTTAGCAACTGGATCAGTAATTTGATCAATTATATCGAGAATAAAATTATCCTCTTTAGTTAAGGTGCATAATCCATTTGCCTGACATAAGGCTTTATAATAATCACAGTTTCCTTCGCAACCAGAATTATCTGATTGTTCGGATTCTGTTTCGGATCCATTAGAATTCTCAGATTCTTCAGTTTCTTCATTGTCAATTATAGCAGTAATTTTAAAATCTCTTTTGTCTCCTTCTTCATTAAGAAAGAGTTTTTCTAAAGTTCTTTTAAGACCTTCGTCAATATCTAAACTATTGATTTTCTTTTTCATTTTACACTTATTAGCGTAATGACCAGGTTTTTGACATTTCCAACATAATGGAATGGGTTTCTGCCTAGGGGTCGAAGAACTTTCTCCTTTATAAAACCCTTTCTTTCTCCTTTTAGGAAAATAATTTAAATTCTTAGAATTTTTTGAGACTTTATTAGTCTTATGTTTCCTTCTATCACTAGAATGTCCTATAGGAGGTAAACCAATTTGTTCACAGAAGTCTCCTATAATTCTTTTTCCTAAAACCTTTTCTTTTTGAATTTGTCTATGTAATTTAATTTCATTACATAAATTTATTCCTTCAGAGATAATTTCAGAAGATAGATCTCCATAAGTATATTGGGCATACGGAATAATGCCATTATGTTTCTGCTTTATTCTATTCCTTATTTTTTCTGAGAAAAAATGAGGGAGTCCTGATAAGAACTTTTCTTTCCAAAAATCGTGTTGACTATCTTCTCTAGTAAAAACTTTAGAGAAGAACACATCTTTATACCATTTAAACTGAGATAAGTTTTGACATCTTAAATTCATTAACTGTTCTTGTGTTTTATCCAACTGTAATGAAGTTGTTCCAATAAAATGCTTTGCTATAGTATATAATAGCGTATTAACACAATCTGTAACTTGCACAGGTTGGTTATCAACAACTTCAACTTTAACAGCTCTTAAAATATGCAATTTTGCCTCTTCTGGTAGGTAGAAATCCCACCAACCTTTTAATTGTCCAGTAAAGCCTTGAGTTATGGCTTTAGCAATGTTTTGATCAGAATTTCCATTTGCTTTGCAGGCAGTTGCATACATAGTCATGTAATGCAATACTGTTTGCATCTGGTATTCTGACATTCCATCTATATTCCATTCATTAATGGATCTGCCATCAAATTGAACAGTCATGTATTCATCATGCTGCTCAAGTTGTAAATCAACTGGTGTTGGCTTATGATAATAAGGCTTTGCTGGTACATTGTATACCATTTTCTTCTTATAAGAAGATGATAATTTATTAACTTGAAAATGTTGTTGTTGGTTTTGTTCTGTTAAGAACATATCTTCAAGTTGATCAATTTTTTCTTCCATCTCGGAAGTTTGATCTTGACTTTCAATATTAGATTCACTATCTGAATTTTGTTCCAAAGGTGACAATTCCTTTTCATTAAGCCCAAGATTTTTTAATCTCTTTATTATTTCGTCAACCATCTCAGAGGAAGAATCTGGTGGTTTTATTTTAAAATCAATCTTTTCAAAAGACATTGGTTTAAATAAAACCCTTTTATCAATTACAGAAGTTTCTTCTTTAGAAACCTTTTGTTGATCTGAATTTAGATCAATATTTTTCTCAATTCTATTTAATTGATCTCCAATAGTTTTGAGAGTTAAATTTGTAAAATTATTTTGTTGCACAACAGCATCAATATTATCACCCTTTTTTCTATAAGGTGTGGCTAGAATTTCTTCTCCATCGATTTTAACGGTTAAATTAACTTCTGGAGGGTGGATGCTTTTGAAAACTTTTCCATTTTTAGTGACAAAATCCCTGTTATAGGAAGATTCAATTGTTGACACAAAATTTTTGTTCTCAAAATCAGGAAATTGTTTTTTATTTAAATAAAAGTATTTTTTCAAGAAATCAAAGAAATCAATGACATCTTTATTTATCTGTAGAAATCTCTTATAAGATGTAAATAATTTCTTTTGACTTTTAATATCTTCTTGAAAAAACCACTTTCTTCGAATTTCATTTTCAGGAGAATAAAATAATTCTTTAGCAATTCCGTCAAAAGGAAAACAAACTTCTTCAGGAATTGTAATAGTTAAAACACTTGTGTCACTATTATAACCCATGTCAGAAGCGGTCGGAGATTTTTTTCCTGTGTTAGTATCAACTTCAATTTCTGTTGGGGTAACAGTTGATGGTATACTAACATTATATTGAGGTTGATTAACCCCATCAGGAGTAAATTTTGTTCCTAATATGGTTTCCTTTTCAAATTTAGATAGCGGGGCAGAAGAAGTAGATCTTCTTTCCAAATTAAGTCTACTTGGACCTGCTGAATTAGGTCTAGTAAATCGACTACTTTGCCCTAAATTAAGTCTAGCAATTCTTTGGTTAGAGAATTTAATTTCAACATCTCCATCAGGATATTCAACTATTTCTTCTAATTCTCTATTTTCCTGTTTAACAGGTTCACTTGCCTTTTCTAAAATCCATTGTTCAGGTAAATTAACCTGATCCCAAGTAATTGTTTTGGGTACTTTTAAATTGCTTTTAGATAAATTTGTAATAAATAAAGTAGTAGATCCCTTATGTTCGAAGGCAAAATCTCTGATTCTTGGCACTACTGTGTTCATAACTTTATATTGAATCCTGTAAATAAGGATTATATTTTCTGATCCTTGCATCATATTAAACCCCTCAGATTTAATATCAAGACACAAGGCGTGCATTAGAGTTGGATCTGTAAGAGATAAAGTGAAATTTGGAAAACAAGAAAAATAGATGGGTCCGTCACAAAGACTGGACTCAATTATTCCTAATAAGGAATCATGAAATTTATTATGTCTTTTATCTCGAACACAAATTATTGCGGATGTATTTAATCCGAGTCTTGTAGCAGGCTTTAGACCTACTTGGATTAGGCCAACATGAAGAAATTTATATTGTTGTCTATGTTTTTCAATTAAATTTCTTGATAATAATTGAAAAGAATTATATCCTTCAGTTAAAGGAATAGCTTCTTCTACAGTTTTAACAACATAATCAGAAGAAAATTCAAAAGTTCCTTTCTGTTTATAAACAGAAGATTGTACTGGTAATTTCCAGTTTTGCAAAGATTTTTCAAAATTTTCATTTAAAATAATTTCTTTGTTACTACCACTTGTCTCACCTTGTCTTTTAGACAAAGATCTAGCCAACCTCTGCATAATTCTACAGATCACTGTCAACGATTTATGCCAATCCCAAAACAGCCTATACACCGGCCAAAGACAGGGACTATTCAGGCTACGCGACTTAAGGGAAAATCCCCGGGTTTCACTGTAAAACTATACTTTGGAAAACTAAAGCTTCAATCTAAAATACTAAATAAGACAAAAGTAGAACCCAAGAAATTAAGCTGCTAATAAAATACTAAAGCGGATAAGCAGTTGATGATAATAATCTCTTTGGTTAATATACCAAATATCGTCTGGAAACCTTTCACAATTTTTCTTATATCTTATATATTCTTTTTTTATATAAGCATATAACACGGAAAAGTTGACGTATTTAGAATTTAATTTTAATGGAGGCATAAAAAGACTAAGCTGCAAGTAAAACACTAATACGTTTAATTAAACTTTGATTATGGTTACGCATACACACGAAATGATTGTAACCAGGATGATCTGGGAACTGTTCACATAAACTTTTATAAAAAGGAACATGAAACTCAACCCAAATATCAACTAACTTTCAAAATTTGGTGTGAAAGAAATTGGCACTTGACTAGACTAGTTTGACAATGAGAAGACCATACAAGAAAGTTTCAGCAATGTAAATATCTAATTCCAGAGTTCCGACCTATGGGTACCAAAAATGGACCATTTTACCTCCAAATTATTTTAATTTTAGACTAGGATCATGCAATTTATTATATCTCCAAGGACATGGCACCCCAAAAATGAAATCTTCAATATGGACACGGAACAAAATGAATCTCAACCATAAGATATTCCATTGTGTTTATGGCAGACTTTATGAGATTTGGATCAATTTAATAGGTATAAACGAGGAAGACAAGTTCTTTAAATTCCCTTTTTTCTATCAAGAGAACCATCGAGTAACCAATTTTATCGAGATGAGAAAAGAACAAGAAACTCGGCCCAAATACACTATCCCGTGGAGAATAACAATTAAAAAAATTGGTCATGAAAACACATCCTTTAAGAAAAATTAAATTGGCACATAAAGAACAAAATTTTATTTCCCTACACATTACACTACAAAGTTGATCAATTTTAATTAAATTCAGATGAACGTAAAACTCGGTATACGAATTCTCGATTACATGAACTTTGAATTGTTTTATAATCGAATTTGACAATCAACTATCCATCACGAGAAAACATCAAAAAAGAAATCCATAATGCTCGTGTCCATCCCATGGCCCCGAAATGTACCATGTTAACTCTGAATCAGAAGAATTTGAAACTCGGATCATGCAATCTATATGTTGTGACAAGATAGTTTTAGATATGGTAGGCGAAAGAGCAGTGTAACAAATCAAACAAACATTCCATATAACGTGATTAAAGCACAACAATTTGAAAGGCAAAAGATTATCTGAAAAAACACAGGACCAAGAATATTATTATATTCTTATTTCACATAGGGCACCCTAATATTATTCAATTTTAGCAAATTGTGTGAAGAACATTATAGGTCACCTAAAAGGTCACTAAAAATGAAATTAAGTACAATCTATCACACCATAGTTTCACAAAGGCACCCTAAAAAGTATCCCCATTTAGCACAAGGTTTCAACGACATTTATTCCACGTAAATAAAACACTTTCCAAAGAAGAGTGCGATTATATCCTTTGCCAAACATATACTCGCGTTTTAATAATAAAATAACAAAATTGACCATTTCTTCATGGATCGGGAACAAAAAACACTCAACCACAACATTATATATATCGAGCGATAACTCACATTCAAGTTGGGATCAATGGATTGCCTGTAAAGAATGAAGACAATAATTCTTAAAATTCCCTTGTTTCATCAAGAACAACGTCAAATAGAAAATTCTATCAAGTAGAGGAAGGAACATGAAACTCAACCCAAATATCAACTAACTTTCAAAATTTGGTGTGAAAGAAATTGGCACTTGACTAGACTAGTTTGACAATGAGAAGACCATACAAGAAAGTTTCAGCAATGTAAATATCTAATTCCAGAGTTCCGACCTATGGGTACCAAAAATGGACCATTTTACCTCCAAATTATTTTAATTTTAGACTAGGATCATACAATTTATTATATCTCCAAGGACATGGCACCCCAAAAATGAAATCTTCAATATGGACACGGAACAAAATGAATCTCAACCATAAGATATTCCATTGTGTTTATGGCAGACTTTATGAGATTTGGATCAATTTAATAGGTATAAACGAGGAAGACAAGTTCTTTAAATTCCCTTTTTTCTATCAAGAGAACCATCGAGTAACCAATTTTATCGAGATGAGAAAAGAACAAAAAACTCGGCCCAAATACACTATCCCGTGGAGAATAACAATTAAAAAAATTGGTCATGAAAACACATCCTTTAAGAAAAATTAAATTGGCACATAAAGAACAAAATTTTATTTCCCTACACATTACACTACAAAGTTGATCAATTTTAATTAAATTCAGATGAACGTAAAATTCGGTATACGAATTCTCGATTACATGAACTTTGAATTGTTTTATAATCGAATTTGACAATCAACTATCCATCAAGAGAAAACATCAAAAAAGAAATCCATAATGCTCGTGTCCATCCCATGGCCCCGAAATGTACCATGTTAACTCTGAATCAGAAGAATTTGAAACTCGGATCATGCAATCTATATGTTGTGACAAGATAGTCTTAGATATGGTAGGCGAAAGAGCAGTGTAACAAACCAAACAAACATTCCATATAACGTGATTAAAGCACAACATAAATTTGAAAGGCAAAAGATTATCTGAAAAAACACAGGACCAAGAATATTATTATATTCTTATTTCACATAGGGCACCCTAATATTATTCAATTTTAGCAAATTGTGTGAAGAACATTATAGGTCACCTAAAAGGTCACTAAAAATGAAATTAAGTACAATCTATCACACCATAGTTTCACAAAGGCACCCTAAAAAGTATCCCCATTTAGCACAAGGTTTCAACGACATTTATTCCACGTAAATAAAACACTTTCCAAAGAAGAGTGCGATTATATCCTTTGCCAAACATATACTCGCGTTTTAATAATAAAATAACAAAATTGACCATTTCTTCATGGATCGGGAACAAAAAACACTCAACCACAACATTATATATATCGAGCGATAACTCACATTCAAGTTGGGATCAATGGATTGCCTGTAAAGAATGAAGACAATAATTCTTAAAATTCCCTTGTTTCATCAAGAACAACGTCAAATAGAAAATTCTATCAAGTAGAGGAAGGAACATGAAACTCAACCCAAATATCAACTAACTTTCAAAATTTGGTGTGAAAGAAATTGGCACTTGACTAGACTAGTTTGACAATGAGAAGACCATACAAGAAAGTTTCAGCAATGTAAATATCTAATTCCAGAGTTCCGACCTATGGGTACCAAAAATGGACCATTTTACCTCCAAATTATTTTAATTTTAGACTAGGATCATACAATTTATTATATCTCCAAGGACATGGCACCCCAAAAATGAAATCTTCAATATGGACACGGAACAAAATGAATCTCAACCATAAGATATTCCATTGTGTTTATGGCAGACTTTATGAGATTTGGATCAATTTAATAGGTATAAACGAGGAAGACAAGTTCTTTAAATTCCCTTTTTTCTATCAAGAGAACCATCGAGTAACCAATTTTATCGAGATGAGAAAAGAACAAAAAACTCGGCCCAAATACACTATCCCGTGGAGAATAACAATTAAAAAAATTGGTCATGAAAACACATCCTTTAAGAAAAATTAAATTGGCACATAAAGAACAAAATTTTATTTCCCTACACATTACACTACAAAGTTGATCAATTTTAATTAAATTCAGATGAACGTAAAATTCGGTATACGAATTCTCGATTACATGAACTTTGAATTGTTTTATAATCGAATTTGACAATCAACTATCCATCAAGAGAAAACATCAAAAAAGAAATCCATAATGCTCGTGTCCATCCCATGGCCCCGAAATGTACCATGTTAACTCTGAATCAGAAGAATTTGAAACTCGGATCATGCAATCTATATGTTGTGACAAGATAGTCTTAGATATGGTAGGCGAAAGAGCAGTGTAACAAACCAAACAAACATTCCATATAACGTGATTAAAGCACAACATAAATTTGAAAGGCAAAAGATTATCTGAAAAAACACAGGACCAAGAATATTATTATATTCTTATTTCACATAGGGCACCCTAATATTATTCAATTTTAGCAAATTGTGTGAAGAACATTATAGGTCACCTAAAAGGTCACTAAAAATGAAATTAAGTACAATCTATCACACCATAGTTTCACAAAGGCACCCTAAAAAGTATCCCCATTTAGCACAAGGTTTCAACGACATTTATTCCACGTAAATAAAACACTTTCCAAAGAAGAGTGCGATTATATCCTTTGCCAAACATATACTCGCGTTTTAATAATAAAATAACAAAATTGACCATTTCTTCATGGATCGGGAACAAAAAACACTCAACCACAACATTATATATATCGAGCGATAACTCACATTCAAGTTGGGATCAATGGATTGCCTGTAAAGAATGAAGACAATAATTCTTAAAATTCCCTTGTTTCATCAAGAACAACGTCAAATAGAAAATTCTATCAAGTAGAGGAAGGAACATGAAACTCAACCCAAATATCAACTAACTTTCAAAATTTGGTGTGAAAGAAATTGGCACTTTACTAGACTAGTTTGACAATGAGAAGACCATACAAGAAAGTTTCAGCAATGTAAATATCTAATTCCAGAGTTCCGACCTATAGGTACCAAAAATGGACCATTTTACCTCCAAATTATTTTAATTTTAGACTAGGATCATGCAATTTATTATATCTCCAATGACATGGCATATAGGTCACCTAAAAGGTCACTAAAAATGAAATTAAGTCCAATCTATCACACCCTAGTTTCACAAAGGCACCCTAAAAAGTATCCCATTTAGCAGAAGGTTTCAACGACATTTATTCCACGTAAATAAAACACTTTCCAAAGAAGAGTGCGATTATATCCTTTGCCAAACATATACTCGCGTTTTAATAATAAAATAACAAAATTGACCATTTCTTCATGGATCGGGAACAAAAAACACTCAACCACAACATTATATATATCGAGCGATAACTCACATTCAAGTTGGGATCAATGGATTGCCTGTAAAGAATGAAGACAATAATTCTTAAAATTCCCTTGTTTCATCAAGAACAACGTCAAATAGAAAATTCTATCAAGTAGAGGAAGGAACATGAAACTCAACCCAAATATCAACTAACTTTCAAAATTTGGTGTGAAAGAAATTGGCACTTGACTAGACTAGTTTGACAATGAGAAGACCATACAAGAAAGTTTCAGCAATGTAAATATCTAATTCCAGAGTTCCGACCTATGGGTACCAAAAATGGACCATTTTACCTCCAAATTATTTTAATTTTAGACTAGGATCATGCAATTTATTATATCTCCAAGGACATGGCACCCCAAAAATGAAATCTTCAATATGGACACGGAACAAAATGAATCTCAACCATAAGATATTCCATTGTGTTTATGGCACACTTTATGAGATTTGGATCAATTTAATAGGTATAAACGAGGAAGACAAGTTCTTTAAATTCCCTGTTTCTATCAAGAGAACCATCGAGTAACCAATTTTATCGAGATGAGAAAAGAACAAGAAACTCGGCCCAAATACACTATCCCGTGGAGAATAACAATTAAAAAAATTGGTCATGAAAACACATCCTTGAAGAAAAATTAAATTGGCACATAAAGAACAAAATGTTATTTCCCTACACATTACACTACAAAGTTGATCAATTTTAATTAAATTCAGATGAACGTAAAACTCGGTATACGAATTCTCGATTACATGAACTTTGAATTGTTTTATAATCGAATTTGACAATCAACTATCCATCAAGAGAAAACATCAAAAAAGAAATCCATAATGCTCGTGTCCATCCCATGGCCCCGAAATGTACCATGTTAACTCTGAATCAGAAGAATTTGAAACTGGATCATGCAATCTATATGTTGTGACAAGATAGGTTTAGATATGGTAGGCGAAAGAGCAATGTAACAGACCAAACAAACATTCCATATAACGTGATTAAAGCACAACATAAATTTGAAAGGCAAAAGATTATCTGAAAAAACACAGGACCAAGAATATTATTATATTCTTATTTCACATAGGTTTTAAGAGTGCTATTCACATGAAAGGTGGTGATATCTGGACCGAGATTCATGTTCATGACGCTAACCGAAATAATTATTTATTTAATGATTTGAAACAATGAAATTTCAAGAATTTTATTCTTGATGCTTTATACGTAACTCATTGATTCGAAACTCGAAACATGATTTTTCCAGCATGATAGAGCACTTTCATTTTTAGTACTTGTTGAAATTTTCATTTTGTGGTGTCATGAGTAGATCACGAGAATTTTGTCTATGTTTTGCATATGGTGTTTTAACTCTCGCATTTTGACACGTGATTGAAATGTTCTTGAAACCTTGTTCTGAAATTATTAATTTTAGGGTACCTTGATGAAACTATGGCGTGATATCATGGTCCTAAGGTCGTTTTTAGTTGATCTTTGGAATCGTCAATCCCAAATACAATGATCTTTATGTTTGGGTTAAGTTAAATGTTTTTAACACATTTAGCTAAAAAGGATAGTTTTGATTTCCCTAGGCTAAGTACAAAATTCATAATTAGATGTATTTGTAGGTAGTCTTTTGCCTTTGAAAATTCGAATGTGTATTATTCACCTGAGGTAAGTTTAACCAATTTTTTTCAAACAACTATTTCACCTACCTTATCTAAATGTTTCTTATTCATAGGATTATGAGTCTCAAGTTCTTCAAATTCAGGGATAACATGCTCCATTTCTTGGTCAATGGGAAGAACACAAGCTGATGAGTATTATCCCATTTGTGGGTAAGGTTATGTGTTCCAGTTGGGCCAATTACAAGGACAAGATCAATAAAGCTCAAGGAATTATTTAACGGGTTGAAACGTGAGATATGGGTTGATTCTAAACATGCATAAGTTTTGCCCAAAAGAAGAAGCATTTGTTCTGAATTTAATCCAAGCAAGATAATCTGATGGTTTTCGGAATTCATTAAAGTTAAGTCTTTGAACTAAGTGCCTTGGGAAGAGAGGCTTTAATTAGCATTTATTTAAATTAGATATTCATACATATTGTGGTTAAGACTTTTCTTATTTTCAAGTGTATTGGGAGGTATCTAGGCATCTTCTTGTATCTCAACACCACGAAAACGTGTTAACTTTAATTCTTTTGGTAGAAGGCTTGTTTCAACCCTATATATTAAGTTGTATGGATGAATGTAATCAATCAATCTATATAGAGTTTTTATTCTTCTCTTGGTCATTGAACTTCCGAACTTATGAAGGATTCTCCTTGTGGATTTCACACTTGAATATTTGTTGTTTGCGATTCCTTATAATCGTTGGGTCACAAGTTCACTATCAATCCGGAATACTTGTGGTTTGAAATTTGTTTTCGATTTCTTATAATCGTCGGGTCACAAGTTCACTATTAATTTCAATCTACTCTATAGCTCTCATGGGGTGAAACTCAATCTTCATTGTTTGTCTCAAAGCAATCTCTACTGAGGTTCGAATCACGAGCATTTTAGATTTTTTCTAGATGGTTAGATGATTGTGAAATTCTGTCAGCAAACAGTTCAAATTTCACGTACTCGAGTATTTGTGTATCGAGTTCCATGTTATTCTGAATTTGCATTAAATTGATCCACTTTGGTGTGTGTAATGCATATGATAGTCAATTTTACGTTGTTTTGTGACAATTCGATTTCAAGGAGGTTGTGTTTTCACTACCAGATTTTAAAAGTTTATCATTCACATGATAGTAGATATTTTGGCGGAGCTTAACGTTCTTTATGCTTCTCGATAAAACTGCTTATTCCATGGTGCTCTGGTTAAAAAATGGCATTTCAAGAAATTTTTGTCCTCATCCTTTATGACTGACCAAAACTCGAAATGTGTGCTATCAACACGTTTGAGAATGTTATGGTTTATGTTCATGTAGTTCTGAGTCCGTGTTTAAATTGTCATCTTGGAGTGTCATGACTAAAGTTCGATTACTTTTGTCAAGTCATATTTTATTGGTTTTAAACTCTCGAATTCGAAAAATTTGTTATTCACGTAATAGAGATTAAATTTTAGGCTGTTGGGCCTAATTATCCCAAAGTGATTTTTCGAATACCATGTCTAACAATATTTTATTCAAAAATTATAAATTGCATGCTTCATGTTTCAAGTTAATCTGATTCGGAGAAACTATGGCCCATTTTTTTATTCTGTATAGAAAAGACGAGCATTGTGGATTTTTTATGTAGAAACTTTCTTAAATTGGTCTTTTCACTGTTTAATTAACCGAGTAAAGAGTTTACTTCAAGTGATAGAGAATTGTTGTCCCGAATTTCATGTTCCTTTGACTTCAATTTAAAATTATCCATTTGGGGCAGTATGGGTAAAAGAATCACATTCTGGATATTGTGTCAATTTGGTTTTTCATGGAGGTTGTTTCTATACAACCGAATTTTAAGAGTGCTATTCACATGAAAGGTGGTGATATCTGGACCGAGATTCATGTTCATGACGCTAACCGAAATAATTATTTATTTAATGATTTGAAACAATGAAATTTCAAGAATTTTATTCTTGATGCTTTATACGTAACTCATTGATTCGAAACTCGAAACATGATTTTTCCAGCATGATAGATCATTTTCATTTTTAGTACTTGTTGAAATTTTCATTTTGTGGTGTCATGAGTAGATCACGAGAATTTTGTCTATGTTTTGCATATGGTGTTTTAACTCTCGCATTTTGACACGTGATTGAAATGTTCTTGAAACCTTGTTCTGAAATTATTAATTTTAGGGTACCTTGATGAAACTATGGCGTGATATCAGGGTCCTAAGGTCGTTTTTAGTTGATCTTTGGAATCGTCAATCCCAAATACAATGATCTTTATGTTTGGGTTAAGTTAAATGTTTTTAACACATTTAGCTAAAAAGGATAGTTTTGATTTCCCAAGGCTAAGTACAAAATTCATAATTAGATGTATTTGTAGGTAGTCTTTTGCCTTTGAAAATTCGAATGTGTATTATTCACCTGAGGTAAGTTTAACCAATTTTTTTCAAACAACTATTTCACCTACCTTATCTAAATGTTTCTTATTCATAGGATTATGAGTCTCAATTTCTTCAAATTCAGGGATAACATGCTCCATTTCTTGGTCAATGGGAAGAACACAAGCTGATGAGTATTATCCCATTTGTGGGTAAGGTTATGTGTTCCAGTTGGGCCAATTACAAGGACAAGATCAATAAAGCTCAAGGAATTATTTAACGGGTTGAAACGTGAGATATGGGTTGATTCTAAACATGCATAAGTTTTGCCCAAAAGAAGAAGCATTTGTTCTGAATTTAATCCAAGCAAGATAATCTGATGGTTTTCGGAATTCATTAAAGTTAAGTCTTTGAACTAAGTGCCTTGGGAAGAGAGGCTTTAATTAGCATTTATTTAAATTAGATATTCATACATATTGTGGTTAAGACTTTTCTTATTTTCAAGTGTATTGGGAGGTATCTAGGCATCTTCTTGTATCTCAACACCACAAAAACGTGTTAACTTTAATTCTTTTGGTAGAAGGCTTGTTTCAACCCTATATATTAAGTTGTATGGATGAATGTAATCAATCAATCTATATAGAGTTTTTATTCTTCTCTTGGTCATTGAACTTCCGAACTTATGAAGGATTCTCCTTGTGGATTTCACACTTGAATATTTGTTGTTTGCGATTCCTTATAATCGTTGGGTCACAAGTTCACTATCAATCCGGAATACTTGTGGTTTGAAATTTGTTTTCGATTTCTTATAATCGTCGGGTCACAAGTTCACTATTAATTTCAATCTACTCTATAGCTCTCATGGGGTGAAACTCAATCTTCATTGTTTGTCTCAAAGCAATCTCTACTGAGGTTCGAATCACGAGCATTTTAGATTTTTTCTAGATGGTTAGATGATTGTGAAATTCTGTCAGCAAACAGTTCAAATTTCACGTACTCGAGTATTTGTGTATCGAGTTCCATGTTATTCTGAATTTGCATTAAATTGATCCACTTTGGTGTGTGTAATGCATATGATAGTCAATTTTACGTTGTTTTGTGACAATTCGATTTCAAGGAGGTTGTGTTTTCACTACCAGATTTTAAAAGTTTATCATTCACATGATAGTAGATATTTTGGCGGAGCTTAACGTTCTTTATGCTTCTCGATAAAACTGCTTATTCCATGGTGCTCTGGTTAAAAAATGGCATTTCAATAAATTTTTGTCCTCATCCTTTATGACTGACCAAAACTCGAAATGTGTGCTATCAACACGTTTGAGAATGTTATGGTTTATGTTCATGTAGTTCTGAGTCCGTGTTTAAATTGTCATCTTGGAGTGTCATGACTAAAGTTCGATTACTTTTGTCAAGTCATATTTTATTGGTTTTAAACTCTCGAATTCGAAAAATTTGTTATTCACGTAATAGAGATTAAATTTTAGGCTGTTGGGCCTAATTATCCCAAAGTGATTTTTCGAATACCATGTCTAACAATATTTTATTCAAAAATTATAAATTGCATGCTTCATGTTTCAAGTTAATCTGATTCGGAGAAACTATGGCCCATTTTTTTATTCTGTATAGAAAAGACGAGCATTGTGGATTTTTTATGTAGAAACTTTCTTAAATTGGTCTTTTCACTGTTTAATTAACCGAGTAAAGAGTTTACTTCAAGTGATAGAGAATTGTTGTCCCGAATTTCATGTTCCTTTGACTTCAATTTAAAATTATCCATTTGGGGCAGTATGGGTAAAAGAATCACATTCTGGATATTGTGTCAATTTGGTTTTTCATGGAGGTTGTTTCTATACAACCGAATTTTAAGAGTGCTATTCACATGAAAGGTGGTGATATCTGGACCGAGATTCATGTTCATGACGCTAACCGAAATAATTATTTATTTAATGATTTGAAACAATGAAATTTCAAGAATTTTATTCTTGATGCTTTATACGTAACTCATTGATTCGAAACTCGAAACATGATTTTTCCAGCATGATAGATCATTTTCATTTTTAGTACTTGTTGAAATTTTCATTTTGTGGTGTCATGAGTAGATCACGAGAATTTTGTCTATGTTTTGCATATGGTGTTTTAACTCTCGCATTTTGACACGTGATTGAAATGTTCTTGAAACCTTGTTCTGAAATTATTAATTTTAGGGTACCTTGATGAAACTATGGCGTGATATCAGGGTCCTAAGGTCGTTTTTAGTTGATCTTTGGAATCGTCAATCCCAAATACAATGATCTTTATGTTTGGGTTAAGTTAAATGTTTTTAACACATTTAGCTAAAAAGGATAGTTTTGATTTCCCAAGGCTAAGTACAAAATTCATAATTAGATGTATTTGTAGGTAGTCTTTTGCCTTTGAAAATTCGAATGTGTATTATTCACCTGAGGTAAGTTTAACCAATTTTTTTCAAACAACTATTTCACCTACCTTATCTAAATGTTTCTTATTCATAGGATTATGAGTCTCAATTTCTTCAAATTCAGGGATAACATGCTCCATTTCTTGGTCAATGGGAAGAACACAAGCTGATGAGTATTATCCCATTTGTGGGTAAGGTTATGTGTTCCAGTTGGGCCAATTACAAGGACAAGATCAATAAAGCTCAAGGAATTATTTAACGGGTTGAAACGTGAGATATGGGTTGATTCTAAACATGCATAAGTTTTGCCCAAAAGAAGAAGCATTTGTTCTGAATTTAATCCAAGCAAGATAATCTGATGGTTTTCGGAATTCATTAAAGTTAAGTCTTTGAACTAAGTGCCTTGGGAAGAGAGGCTTTAATTAGCATTTATTTAAATTAGATATTCATACATATTGTGGTTAAGACTTTTCTTATTTTCAAGTGTATTGGGAGGTATCTAGGCATCTTCTTGTATCTCAACACCACGAAAACGTGTTAACTTTAATTCTTTTGGTAGAAGGCTTGTTTCAACCCTATATATTAAGTTGTATGGATGAATGTAATCAATCAATCTATATAGAGTTTTTATTCTTCTCTTGGTCATTGAACTTCCGAACTTATGAAGGATTCTCCTTGTGGATTTCACACTTGAATATTTGTTGTTTGCGATTCCTTATAATCGTTGGGTCACAAGTTCACTATCAATCCGGAATACTTGTGGTTTGAAATTTGTTTTCGATTTCTTATAATCGTCGGGTCACAAGTTCACTATTAATTTCAATCTACTCTATAGCTCTCATGGGGTGAAACTCAATCTTCATTGTTTGTCTCAAAGCAATCTCTACTGAGGTTCGAATCACGAGCATTTTAGATTTTTTCTAGATGGTTAGATGATTGTGAAATTCTGTCAGCAAACAGTTCAAATTTCACGTACTCGAGTATTTGTGTATCGAGTTCCATGTTATTCTGAATTTGCATTAAATTGATCCACTTTGGTGTGTGTAATGCATATGATAGTCAATTTTACGTTGTTTTGTGACAATTCGATTTCAAGGAGGTTGTGTTTTCACTACCAGATTTTAAAAGTTTATCATTCACATGATAGTAGATATTTTGGCGGAGCTTAACGTTCTTTATGCTTCTCGATAAAACTGCTTATTCCATGGTGCTCTGGTTAAAAAATGGCATTTCAAGAAATTTTTGTCCTCATCCTTTATGACTGACCAAAACTCGAAATGTGTGCTATCAACACGTTTGAGAATGTTATGGTTTATGTTCATGTAGTTCTGAGTCCGTGTTTAAATTGTCATCTTGGAGTGTCATGACTAAAGTTCGATTACTTTTGTCAAGTCATATTTTATTGGTTTTAAACTCTCGAATTCGAAAAATTTGTTATTCACGTAATAGAGATTAAATTTTAGGCTGTTGGGCCTAATTATCCCAAAGTGATTTTTCGAATACCATGTCTAACAATATTTTATTCAAAAATTATAAATTGCATGCTTCATGTTTCAAGTTAATCTGATTCGGAGAAACTATGGCCCATTTTTTTATTCTGTATAGAAAAGACGAGCATTGTGGATTTTTTATGTAGAAACTTTCTTAAATTGGTCTTTTCACTGTTTAATTAACCGAGTAAAGAGTTTACTTCAAGTGATAGAGAATTGTTGTCCCGAATTTCATGTTCCTTTGACTTCAATTTAAAATTATCCATTTGGGGCAGTATGGGTAAAAGAATCACATTCTGGATATTGTGTCAATTTGGTTTTTCATGGAGGTTGTTTCTATACAACCGAATTTTAAGAGTGCTATTCACATGAAAGGTGGTGATATCTGGACCGAGATTCATGTTCATGACGCTAACCGAAATAATTATTTATTTAATGATTTGAAACAATGAAATTTCAAGAATTTTATTCTTGATGCTTTATACGTAACTCATTGATTCGAAACTCGAAACATGATTTTTCCAGCATGATAGATCATTTTCATTTTTAGTACTTGTTGAAATTTTCATTTTGTGGTGTCATGAGTAGATCACGAGAATTTTGTCTATGTTTTGCATATGGTGTTTTAACTCTCGCATTTTGACACGTGATTGAAATGTTCTTGAAACCTTGTTCTGAAATTATTAATTTTAGGGTACCTTGATGAAACTATGGCGTGATATCAGGGTCCTAAGGTCGTTTTTAGTTGATCTTTGGAATCGTCAATCCCAAATACAATGATCTTTATGTTTGGGTTAAGTTAAATGTTTTTAACACATTTAGCTAAAAAGGATAGTTTTGATTTCCCAAGGCTAAGTACAAAATTCATAATTAGATGTATTTGTAGGTAGTCTTTTGCCTTTGAAAATTCGAATGTGTATTATTCACCTGAGGTAAGTTTAACCAATTTTTTTCAAACAACTATTTCACCTACCTTATCTAAATGTTTCTTATTCATAGGATTATGAGTCTCAATTTCTTCAAATTCAGGGATAACATGCTCCATTTCTTGGTCAATGGGAAGAACACAAGCTGATGAGTATTATCCCATTTGTGGGTAAGGTTATGTGTTCCAGTTGGGCCAATTACAAGGACAAGATCAATAAAGCTCAAGGAATTATTTAACGGGTTGAAACGTGAGATATGGGTTGATTCTAAACATGCATAAGTTTTGCCCAAAAGAAGAAGCATTTGTTCTGAATTTAATCCAAGCAAGATAATCTGATGGTTTTCGGAATTCATTAAAGTTAAGTCTTTGAACTAAGTGCCTTGGGAAGAGAGGCTTTAATTAGCATTTATTTAAATTAGATATTCATACATATTGTGGTTAAGACTTTTCTTATTTTCAAGTGTATTGGGAGGTATCTAGGCATCTTCTTGTATCTCAACACCACGAAAACGTGTTAACTTTAATTCTTTTGGTAGAAGGCTTGTTTCAACCCTATATATTAAGTTGTATGGATGAATGTAATCAATCAATCTATATAGAGTTTTTATTCTTCTCTTGGTCATTGAACTTCCGAACTTATGAAGGATTCTCCTTGTGGATTTCACACTTGAATATTTGTTGTTTGCGATTCCTTATAATCGTTGGGTCACAAGTTCACTATCAATCCGGAATACTTGTGGTTTGAAATTTGTTTTCGATTTCTTATAATCGTCGGGTCACAAGTTCACTATTAATTTCAATCTACTCTATAGCTCTCATGGGGTGAAACTCAATCTTCATTGTTTGTCTCAAAGCAATCTCTACTGAGGTTCGAATCACGAGCATTTTAGATTTTTTCTAGATGGTTAGATGATTGTGAAATTCTGTCAGCAAACAGTTCAAATTTCACGTACTCGAGTATTTGTGTATCGAGTTCCATGTTATTCTGAATTTGCATTAAATTGATCCACTTTGGTGTGTGTAATGCATATGATAGTCAATTTTACGTTGTTTTGTGACAATTCGATTTCAAGGAGGTTGTGTTTTCACTACCAGATTTTAAAAGTTTATCATTCACATGATAGTAGATATTTTGGCGGAGCTTAACGTTCTTTATGCTTCTCGATAAAACTGCTTATTCCATGGTGCTCTGGTTAAAAAATGGCATTTCAAGAAATTTTTGTCCTCATCCTTTATGACTGACCAAAACTCGAAATGTGTGCTATCAACACGTTTGAGAATGTTATGGTTTATGTTCATGTAGTTCTGAGTCCGTGTTTAAATTGTCATCTTGGAGTGTCATGACTAAAGTTCGATTACTTTTGTCAAGTCATATTTTATTGGTTTTAAACTCTCGAATTCGAAAAATTTGTTATTCACGTAATAGAGATTAAATTTTAGGCTGTTGGGCCTAATTATCCCAAAGTGATTTTTCGAATACCATGTCTAACAATATTTTATTCAAAAATTATAAATTGCATGCTTCATGTTTCAAGTTAATCTGATTCGGAGAAACTATGGCCCATTTTTTTATTCTGTATAGAAAAGACGAGCATTGTGGATTTTTTATGTAGAAACTTTCTTAAATTGGTCTTTTCACTGTTTAATTAACCGAGTAAAGAGTTTACTTCAAGTGATAGAGAATTGTTGTCCCGAATTTCATGTTCCTTTGACTTCAATTTAAAATTATCCATTTGGGGCAGTATGGGTAAAAGAATCACATTCTGGATATTGTGTCAATTTGGTTTTTCATGGAGGTTGTTTCTATACAACCGAATTTTAAGAGTGCTATTCACATGAAAGGTGGTGATATCTGGACCGAGATTCATGTTCATGACGCTAACCGAAATAATTATTTATTTAATGATTTGAAACAATGAAATTTCAAGAATTTTATTCTTGATGCTTTATACGTAACTCATTGATTCGAAACTCGAAACATGATTTTTCCAGCATGATAGATCATTTTCATTTTTAGTACTTGTTGAAATTTTCATTTTGTGGTGTCATGAGTAGATCACGAGAATTTTGTCTATGTTTTGCATATGGTGTTTTAACTCTCGCATTTTGACACGTGATTGAAATGTTCTTGAAACCTTGTTCTGAAATTATTAATTTTAGGGTACCTTGATGAAACTATGGCGTGATATTGGTTTTAAACTCTCGAATTCGAAAAATTTGTTATTCACGTAATAGAGATTAAATTTTAGGCTGTTGGGCCTAATTATCCCAAAGTGATTTTTCGAATACCATGTCTAACAATATTTTATTCAAAAATTATAAATTGCATGCTTCATGTTTCAAGTTAATCTGATTCGGAAAAACTATGGCCCATTTTTTTATTCTGTATAGAAAAGACGAGCATTGTGGATTTTTTATGTAGAAACTTTCTTAAATTGGTCTTTTCACTGTTTAATTAACCGAGTAAAGAGTTTACTTCAAGTGATAGAGAATTGTTGTCCCGAATTTCATGTTCCACTTTTTTTTTTTTTTTTTTTTTTTTTTTTTTTTTTTTTTTTTGAATAATAAAAACATAACTTTTATTACATCACAAAAAGGTGCACGATTAAATTTCACAATCATCATTACAACATGATGATCACACATGACAGTGCCCTTTCTTCAGATTACAAACACCCAGACTTAATTACTACATATTAGTACTAATTTAGCATCTTATCTCTGATTCAGAGCCCATATAGGTTTGGGCCAGGCCCAATTCACTTGCAGTTGCATGGATCACAAGTGCAGTTGGCTCCACACTTGCAGCCGTTCTCTGCAACAGTCTCTGATCCTTCAAAATATGAGATCTTGGGAGCAACGCCAAGGACGATGGTCTCAGATGTAGTGAAAGAGGCCTCTGAGTAGCTCAATGGATTGCCTGTAAAGAATGAAGACAATAATTCTTAAAATTCCCTTGTTTCATCAAGAACAACGTCAAATAGAAAATTCTCTCAAGTAGAGGAAGGAACATGAAACTCAACCCAAATATCAACTAACTTTCAAAATTTGGTGTGAAAGAAATTGGCACTTTACTAGACTAGTTTGACAATGAGAAGACCATACAAGAAAGTTTCAGCAATGTAAATATCTAATTCCAGAGTTCCGACCTATAGGTACCAAAAATGGACCATTTTACCTCCAAATTATTTTAATTTTAGACTAGGATCATGCAATTTATTATATCTCCAATGACATGGCATATAGGTCACCTAAAAGGTCACTAAAAATGAAATTAAGTCCAATCTATCACACCCTAGTTTCACAAAGGCACCCTAAAAAGTATCCCATTTAGCAGAAGGTTTCAACGACATTTATTCCACGTAAATAAAACACTTTCCAAAGAAGAGTGCGATTATATCCTTTGCCAAACATATACTCGCGTTTTAATAATAAAATAACAAAATTGACCATTTCTTCATGGATCGGGAACAAAAAACACTCAACCACAACATTATATATATCGAGCGATAACTCACATTCAAGTTGGGATCAATGGATTGCCTGTAAAGAATGAAGACAATAATTCTTAAAATTCCCTTGTTTCATCAAGAACAACGTCAAATAGAAAATTCTATCAAGTAGAGGAAGGAACATGAAACTCAACCCAAATATCAACTAACTTTCAAAATTTGGTGTGAAAGAAATTGGCACTTGACTAGACTAGTTTGACAATGAGAAGACCATACAAGAAAGTTTCAGCAATGTAAATATCTAATTCCAGAGTTCCGACCTATGGGTACCAAAAATGGACCATTTTACCTCCAAATTATTTTAATTTTAGACTAGGATCATGCAATTTATTATATCTCCAAGGACATGGCACCCCAAAAATGAAATCTTCAATATGGACACGGAACAAAATGAATCTCAACCATAAGATATTCCATTGTGTTTATGGCACACTTTATGAGATTTGGATCAATTTAATAGGTATAAACGAGGAAGACAAGTTCTTTAAATTCCCTGTTTCTATCAAGAGAACCATCGAGTAACCAATTTTATCGAGGTGAGAAAAGAACAAGAAACTCGGCCCAAATACACTATCCCGTGGAGAATAACAATTAAAAAAATTGGTCATGAAAACACATCCTTGAAAAAAAATTAAATTGGCACATAAAGAACAAAATGTTATTTCCCTACACATTACACTACAAAGTTGATCAATTTTAATTAAATTCAGATGAACGTAAAACTCGGTATACGAATTCTCGATTACATGAACTTTGAATTGTTTTATAATCGAATTTGACAATCAACTATCCATCAAGAGAAAACATCAAAAAAGAAATCCATAATGCTCGTGTCCATCCCATGGCCCCGAAATGTACCATGTTAACTCTGAATCAGAAGAATTTGAAACTGGATCATGCAATCTATATGTTGTGACAAGATAGGTTTAGATATGGTAGGCGAAAGAGCAGTGTAACAGACCAAACAAACATTCCATATAACGTGATTAAAGCACAACATAAATTTGAAAGGCAAAAGATTATCTGAAAAAACACAGGACCAAGAATATTATTATATTCTTATTTCACATAGGGCACCCTAATATTATTCAATTTTAGCAAATTGTGTGAAGAACATTATAGGTCACCTAAAAGGTCACTAAAAATGAAATTAAGTACAATCTATCACACCATAGTTTCACAAAGGCACCCTAAAAAGTATCCCCATTTAGCACAAGGTTTCAACGACATTTATTCCACGTAAATAAAACACTTTCCAAAGAAGATTGCGATTATATCCTTTGCCAAACATATACTCGCGTTTTAATAATAAAATAACAAAATTGACCATTTCTTCATGGATCGGGAACAAAAAACACTCAACCACAACATTATATATATCGAGCGATAACTCACATTCAAGTTGGGATCAATGGATTGCCTGTAAAGAATGAAGACAATAATTCTTAAAATTCCCTTGTTTCATCAAGAACAACGTCAAATAGAAAATTCTATCAAGTAGAGGAAGGAACATGAAACTCAACCCAAATATCAACTAACTTTCAAAATTTGGTGTGAAATAAATTGGCACTTGACTAGACTAGTTTGACAATGAGAAGACCATACAAGAAAGTTTCAGCAATGTAAATATCTAATTCCAGAGTTCCGACCTATGGGTACCAAAAATGGACCATTTTACCTCCAAATTATTTTAATTTTGAACTAGAATCATGCAATTTATTATATCTCCAAGGACATGGCACCCCAAAAATGAAATCTTCAATATGGACACGCAACAAATTGAATCTCAACCATAAGATATTCCATTGTGTTTATGGCACACTTTATGAGATTTGGATCAATTTAATAGGTATAAACGAGGAAGACAAGTTCTTTAAATTCCCTTTTTCTATCAAGAGAACCATCGAGTAACCAATTTTATTTAGATGAGAAAAGAACATGAAACTCGGCCCAAATACACTATCCCGTGGAGAATAACAATTAAAAAAATTGGTCATGAAAACACATCCTTTAAGAAAAATTAAATTGGCACATAAAGAACAAAATGTTATTTCCCTACACATTACACTACAAAGTTGATCAATTTTAATTAAATTCAGATGAACGTAAAACTCGGTATACGAATTCTCGATTACATGAACTTTGAATTGTTTTATAATCGAATTTGACAATCAACTATCCATCAAGAGAAAACATCAAAAAAGAAATCCATAATGCTCGTGTCCATCCCATGGCCCCGAAATGTACCATGTTAACTCTGAATCAGAAGAATTTGAAACTCGGATCATGCAATCTATATGTTGTGACAAGATAGTTTTAGATATGGTAGGCGAAAGAGCAGTGTAACAAACCAAACAAACATTCCATATAACGTGATTAAAGCACAACATAAATTTGAAAGGCAAAAGATTATCTGAAAAAACACAGGACCAAGAATATTATTATATTCTTATTTCACATAGGGCACCCTAATATTATTCAATTTTAGCAAATTGTGTGAAGAACATTATAGGTCACCTAAAAGGTCACTAAAAATGAAATTAAGTACAATCTATCACACCATAGTTTCACAAAGGCACCCTAAAAAGTATCCCCATTTAGCACAAGGTTTCAACGACATTTATTCCACGTAAATAAAACACTTTCCAAAGAAGAGTGCGATTATATCCTTTGCCAAACATATACTCGCGTTTTAATAATAAAATAACAAAATTGACCATTTCTTCATGGATCGGGAACAAAAAACACTCAACCACAACATTATATATATCGAGCGATAACTCACATTCAAGTTGGGATCAATGGATTGCCTGTAAAGAATGAAGACAATAATTCTTAAAATTCCCTTGTTTCATCAAGAACAACGTCAAATAGAAAATTCTATCAAGTAGAGGAAGGAACATGAAACTCAACCCAAATATCAACTAACTTTCAAAATTTGGTGTGAAAGAAATTGGCACTTTACTAGACTAGTTTGACAATGAGAAGACCATACAAGAAAGTTTCAGCAATGTAAATATCTAATTCCAGAGTTCCGACCTATGGGTACCAAAAATGGACCATTTTACCTCAAAATTATTTTAATTTTAGACTAGGATCATGCAATTTATTATATCTCCAAGGACATGGCATATAGGTCACCTAAAAGGTCACTAAAAATGAAATTAAGTCCAATTTATCACACCCTAGTTTCACAAAGGCACCCTAAAAAGTATCCGATTTAGCAGAAGGTTTCAACGACATTTATTCCACGTAAATAAAACACTTTTCAAAGAAGAGTGCGATTATATCCTTTGCCAAACATATACTCGCGTTTTAATAATAAAATAACAAAATTGACCATTTCTTCATGGATCGGGAACAAAAAACACTCAACCACAACATTATATATATCGAGCGATAACTCACATTCAAGTTGGGATCAATGGATTGCCTGTAAAGAATGAAGACAATAATTCTTAAAATTCCCTTGTTTCATCAAGAACAACGTCAAATAGAAAATTCTATCAAGTTGAGGAAGGAACATGAAACTCAACCCAAATATCAACTAACTTTCAAAATTTGGTGTGAAAGAAATTGGCACTTGACTAGACTAGTTTGACAATGAGAAGACCATACAAGAAAGTTTCAGCAATGTAAATATCTAATTCCAGAGTTCCGACCTATGGGTACCAAAAATGGACCATTTTACCTCCAAATTATTTTAATTTTAGACTAGGATCATGCAATTTATTATATCTCCAAAGACATGGCACCCCAAAAATGAAATCTTCAATATGGACACGGAACAAAATGAATCTCAACCATAAGATATTCCATTGTGTTTATGGCACACTTTATGAGATTTGGATCAATTTAATAGGTATAAACGAGGAAGACAAGTTCTTTAAATTCCCTTTTTCTATCAAGAGAACCATCGAGTAACCAATTTTATCGAGATGAGAAAAGAACAAGAAACTCGGCCCAAATACACTATCCCGTGGAGAATAACAATTAAAAAAATTGGTCATGAAAACACATCCTTTAAGAAAAATTAAATTGGCACATCAAGAACAAAATGTTATTTCCCTACACATTACACTACAAAGTTGATCAATTTTAATTAAATTCAGATGAACGTAAAACTCGGTATACGAATTCTCGATTACATGAACTTTGAATTGTTTTATAATCGAATTTGACAATCAACTATCCATCAAGAGAAAACATCAAAAAAGAAATCCATAATGCTCGTGTCCATCCCATGGCCCCGAAATGTACCATGTTAACTCTGAATCAGAAGAATTTTAAACTCGGATCATGCAATCTATATGTTGTGACAAGATAGTTTTAGATATGGTAGGCGAAAGAGCAGTGTAACAAACCAAACAAACATTCCGTATAACGTGATTAAAGCACAACATAAATTTGAAAGGCAAAATATTATCTGAAAAAACACAGGACCAAGAATATTATTATATTCTTATTTCACATAGGGCACCCTAATATTATTCAATTTTAGCAAATTGTGTGAAGAACATTATAGGTCACCTAAAAGGTCACTAAAAATGAAATTAAGTACAATCTATCACACCATAGTTTCACAAAGGCACCCTAAAAAGTATCCCCATTTAGCACAAGGTTTCAACGACATTTATTCCACGTAAATAAAACACTTTCCAAAGAAGAGTGCGATTATATCCTTTGCCAAACATATACTCGCGTTTTAATAATAAAATAACAAAATTGAACATTTCTTCATGGATCGGGAACAAAAAACACTCAACCACAACATTATATATATCGAGCGATAACTCACATTCAAGTTGGGATCAATGGATTGCCTGTAAAGAATGAAGACAATAATTCTTAAAATTCCCTTGTTTCATCAAGAACAACGTCAAATAGAAAATTCTATCAAGTAGAGGAAGGAACATGAAACTCAACCCAAATATCAACTAACTTTCAAAATTTGGTGTGAAAGAAATTGGCACTTTACTAGACTAGTTTGACAATGAGAAGACCATACAAGAAAGTTTCAGCAATGTAAATATCTAATTCCAGAGTTCCGACCTATGGGTACCAAAAATGGACCATTTTACCTCCAAATTATTTTAATTTTAGACTAGGATCATGCAATTTATTATATCTCCAAGGACATGGCACCCCAAAAATGAAATCTTCAATATGGACACGGAACAAAATGAATCTCAACCATAAGATATTCCATTGTGTTTATGGCACACTTTATGAGATTTGGATCAATTTAATAGGTATAAACGAGGAAGACAAGTTCTTTAAATTCCCTTTTTCTATCAAGAGAACCATCGAGTAACCAATTTTATTTAGATGAGAAAAGAACATGAAACTCGGCCCAAATACACTATCACCGTGGAGAATAACAATTAAAAAAATTGGTCATGAAAACACATCCTTTAAGAAAAATTAAATTGGCACATAAAGAACAAAATGTTATTTCCCTACACATTACACTACAAAGTTGATCAATTTTAATTAAATTCAGATGAACGTAAAACTCGGTATACGAATTCTCGATTACATGAACTTTGAATTGTTTTATAATCGAATTTGACAATCAACTATCCATCAAGAGAAAACATCAAAAAAGAAATCCATAATGCTCGTGTCCATCCCATGGCCCCGAAATGTACCATGTTAACTCTGAATCAGAAGAATTTGAAACTGGATCATGCAATCTATATGTTGTGACAAGATAGGTTTAGATATGGTAGGCGAAAGAGCAGTGTAACAAACCAAACAAACATTCCATATAACGTGATTAAAGCACAACATAAATTTGAAAGGCAAAAGATTATCTGAAAAAACACAGGACCAAGAATATTATTATATTCTTATTTCACATAGGGCACCCTAATATTATTCAATTTTTGCAAATTGTGTGAAGAATATTATAGGTCACCTAAAAGGTCACTAAAAATGAAATTAAGTACAATCTATCACACCATAGTTGCACAAAGGCACCCTAAAAAGTATCCCCATTTAGCACAAGGTTTCAACGACATTTATTCCACGTAAATAAAACACTTTCCAAAGAAGAGTGCGATTATATCCTTTGCCAAACATATACTCGCGTTTTAATAATAAAATAACAAAATTGACCATTTCTTCATGGATCGGGAACAAAAAACACTCAACCACAACATTATATATATCGAGCGATAACTCACATTCAAGTTGGGATCAATGGATTGCCTGTAAAGAATGAAGACAATAATTCTTAAAATTCCCTTGTTTCGTCAAGAACAACGTCAAATAGAAAATTCTATCAAGTAGAGGAAGGAACATGAAACTCAACCCAAATATCAACTAACTTTCAAAATTTGGTGTGAAAGAAATTGGCACTTTACTAGACTAGTTTGACAATGAGAAGACCATACAAGAAAGTTTCAGCAATGTAAATATCTAATTCCAGAGTTCCGACCTATGGGTACCAAAAATTGACCATTTTACCTCCAAATTATTTTAATTTTAGACTAGGATCATGCAATTTATTATATCTCCAAGGACATGGCATATAGGTCACCTAAAAGGTCACTAAAACTGAAATTAAGTCCAATCTATCACACCCTAGTTTCACAAAGGCACCCTAAAAAGTATCCCATTTAGCAGAAGGTTTCAACGACATTTATTCCACGTAAATAAAACACTTTCCAAAGAAGAGTGCGATTATATCCTTTGCCAAACATATACTCGCGTTTTAATAATAAAATAACAAAATTGACCATTTCTTCATCGATCGGGAACAAAAAACACTCAACCACAACATTATATATATCGAGCGATAACTCACATTCAAGTTGGGATCAATGGATTGACTGTAAAGAATGACAATAATTCTTAAAATTCCCTTGTTTCATAAAGAACAACGTCAAATAGAAAATTCTATCAAGTAGAGGAAGGAACATGAAACTCAACCCAAATATCAACTAACTTTCAAAATTTGGTGTGAAAGAAATTGCACTTGACTAGACTAGTTTGACAATGAGAAGACCATACAAGAAAGTTTCAGCAATGTAAATATCTAATTCCAGAGTTCCGACCTATGGGTACCAAAAATGGACCATTTTACCTCCAAATTATTTTAATTTTAGACTAGGATCATGCAATTTATTATATCTCCAAGGACATGGCACCCCAAAAATGAAATCTTCAATATGGACACGGAACAAAATGAATCTCAACCATAAGATATTCCATTGTGTTTATGGCACACTTTATGAGATTTGGATCAATTTAATAGGTATAAACGAGGAAGACAAGTTCTTTAAATTCCCTTTTTCTATCAAGAGAACCATCGAGTAACCAATTTTATCGAGATGAGAAAAGAACAAGAAACTCGGCCCAAATACACTATCCCGTGGAGAATAACAATTAAAAAAATTGGTCATGAAAACACATCCTTTAAGAAAAATTAAATTGGCACATAAAGAACAAAATGTTATTTCCCTACACATTACACTACAAAGTTGATCAATTTTAATTAAATTCAGATGAACGTAAAACTCGGTATACGAATTCTCGATTACATGAACTTTGAATTGTTTTATAATCGAATTTGACAATCAACGATCCATCAAGAGAAAACATCAAAAAAGAAATCCATAATGCTCGTGTCCATCCCATGGCCCCGAAATGTACCATGTTAACTCTGAATCAGAAGAATTTGAAACTCGGATCATGCAATCTATATGTTGTGACAAGATAGTTTTAGATATGGTAGGCGAAAGAGCAGTGTAACAAACCAAACAAACATTCCATATAACGTGATTAAAGCACAACATAAATTTGAAAGGCAAAAGATTATCTGAAAAAACACAGGACCAAGAATATTATTATATTCTTATTTCACATAGGGCACCCTAATATTATTCAATTTTAGCAAATTGTGTGAAGAACATTATAGGTCACCTAAAAGGTCACTAAAAATGAAATTAAGTACAATCTATCACACCATAGTTTCACAAAGGCACCCTAAAAAGTATCCCCATTTAGCACAAGGTTTCAACGACATTTATTCCACGTAAATAAAACACTTTCCAAAGAAGAGTGCGATTATATCCTTTGCCAAACATATACTCGCGTTTTAATAATAAAATAACAAAATTGACCATTTCTTCATGGATCGGGAACAAAAAACACTCAACCACAACATTATATATATCGAGCGATAACTCACATTCAAGTTGGGATCAATGGATTGCCTGTAAAGAATGAAGACAATAATTCTTAAAATTCCCTTGTTTCATCAAGAACAACGTCAAATAGAAAATTCTATCAAGTAGAGGAAGGAACATGAAACTCAACCCAAATATCAACTAACTTTCAAAATTTGGTGTGAAAGAAATTGGCACTTTACTAGACTAGTTTGACAATGAGAAGACCATACAAGAAAGTTTCAGCAATGTAAATATCTAATTCCAGAGTTCCGACCTATGGGTACCAAAAATGGACCATTTTACCTCAAAATTATTTTAATTTTAGACTAGGATCATGCAATTTATTATATCTCCAAGGACATGGCACCCCAAAAATGAAATCTTCAATATGGACACGGAACAAAATGAATCTCAACCATAAGATATTCCATTGTGTTTATGGCACACTTTATGAGATTTAGATCAATTTAATAGGTATAAACGAGGAAGACAAGTTCTTTAAATTCCCTTTTTCTATCAAGAGAACCATCGAGTAACCAATTTTATCGAGATGAGAAAAGAACAAGAAACTCGGCCCAAATACACTATCCCTTGGAGAATAACAATTAAAAAAATTGGTCATGAAAACACATCCTTTAAGAAAAATTAAATTGGCACATAAAGAACAAAATGTTATTTCCCTACACATTACACTACAAAGTTGATCAATTTTAATTAAATTCAGATGAACGTAAAACTCGGTATACGAATTCTCGATTACATGAACTTTGAATTGTTTTATAATCGAATTTGACAATCAACGATCCATCAAGAGAAAACATCAAAAAAGAAATCCATAATGCTCGTGTCCATCCCATGGCTCCGAAATGTACCATGTTAACTCTGAATCAGAAGAATTTGAAACTCGGATCATGCAATCTATATGTTGTGACAAGATAGTTTTAGATATGGTAGGCGAAAGAGCAGTGTAACAAACCAAACAAACATTCCATATAACGTGATTAAAGCACAACATAAATTTGAAAGGCAAAAGATTATCTGGAAAAACACAGGACCAAGAATATTATTATATTCTTATTTCACATAGGGCACCCTAATATTATTCAATTTTAGCAAATTGTGTGAAGAACATTATAGGTCACCTAAAAGGTCACTAAAAATGAAATTAAGTACAATCTATCACACCATAGTTTCACAAAGGCACCCTAAAAAGTATTCCCATTTAGCACAAGGTTTCAACGACATTTATTCCACGTAAATAAAACACTTTCCAAAGAAGAGTGCGATTATATCCTTTGCCAAACATATACTCGCGTTTTAATAATAAAATAACAAAATTGACCATTTCTTCATGGATCGGGAACAAAAAACACTCAACCACAACATTATATATATCGAGCGATAACTCACATTCAAGTTGGGATCAATGGATTGCCTGTAAAGAATGAAGACAATAATTCTTAAAATTCCCTTGTTTCATCAAGAACAACGTCAAATAGAAAATTCTATCAAGTAGAGGAAGGAACATGAAACTCAATCCAAATATCAACTAACTTTCAAAATTTGGTGTGAAAGAAATTAGCACTTGACTAGACTAGTTTGACAATGAGAAGACCATACAAGAAAGTTTCAACAATGTAAATATCTGATTCCAGAGTTCCGACCTATGGGTACCAAAAATGGACCATTTTACCTCCAAATTATTTTAATTTTAGACTAGGATCATGCAATTTATTATATCTCCAAGGACATGGCACCCCAAAAATGAAATCTTCAATATGGACACGGAACAAAATGAATCTCAACCATAAGATATTCCATTGTGTTTATGGCACACTTTATGAGATTTGGATCAATTTAATAGGTATAAACGAGGAAGACAAGTTCTTTAAATTCCCTTTTTCTATCAAGAGAACCATCGAGTAACCAATTTTATCGAGATGAGAAAAGAACAAGAAACTCGGCCCAAATACACTATCCCGTGGAGAATAACAATTAAAAAAATTGGTCATGAAAACACATCCTTTAAGAAAAATTAAATTGGCCCATAAAGAACAAAATGTTATTTCCCTACACATTACACTACAAAGTTGATCAATTTTAATTAAATTCAGATGAACGTAAACCTCGGTATACGAATTCTCGATTACATGAACTTTGAATTGTTTTATAATCGAATTTGACAATCAACTATCCATCAAGAGAAAACATCAAAAAAGAAATCCATAATGCTCGTGTCCATCCCATGGCCCCGAAATGTACCATGTTAACTCTGAATCAGAAGAATTTGAAACTGGTTCATGCAATCTATATGTTGTGACAAGATAGGTTTAGATGTGGTAGGCGAAAGTGCAGTGTAACAAGCCAAACAAACATTCCATATAACGTGATTAAAGCACAACATAAATTTGAAAGGCAAAAGATTATCTAAAAAAACACAGGACCAAGAATATTATTATATTCTTATTTCACATAGGGCACCCTAATATTATTCAATTTTAGCAAATTGTGTGAAGAACATTATTGGTCACCTAAAAGGTCACTAAAAATGAAATTAAGTACAATCTATCACACCATAGTTTCCCAAAGGCACCCTAAAAAGTATCCCCATTTAGCACAAGGTTTCAACGACATTTATTCCACGTAAATAAAACACTTTCCAAAGAAGAGTGCGATTATATCCTTTGCCAAACATATACTCCCGTTTTAATAATAAAATAACAAAATTGACCATTTCTTCATGGATCGGGAACAAAAAACACTCAACCACAACATTATATATATCGAGCGATAACTCACATTCAAGTTGGGATCAATGGATTGCCTGTAAAGAATGAAGACAATAATTCTTAAAATTCCCTTGTTTCATCAAGAACAACGTCAAATAGAAAATTCTATCAAGTAGAGGAAGGAACATGAAACTCAACCCAAATATCAACTAACTTTCAAAATTTGGTGTGAAAGAAATTGGCACTTTACTAGACTAGTTTGACAATGAGAAGACCATACAAGAAAGTTTCAGCAATGTAAATATCTAATTCCAGAGTTCCGACCTATGGGTACCAAAAATGGACCATTTTACCTCCAAATTATTTTAATTTTAGACTAGGATCATGCAATTTATTATATCTCCAATGACATGGCATATAGGTCACCTAAAAGGTCACTAAAAATTAAATTAAGTCCAATCTATCACACCCTAGTTTCACAAAGGCACCCTAAAAAGTATCCCATTTAGCAGAAGGTTTCAACGACATTTATTCCACGTAAATAAAACACTTTCCAAAGAAGAGTGCGATTATATCCTTTGCCAAACATATACTCGCGTTTTAATAATAAAATAACAAAATTGACCATTTCTTCATGGATCGGGAACAAAAAACACTCAACCACAACATTATATATATCGAGCGATAACTCACATTCAAGTTGGGATCAATGGATTGCCTGTAAAGAATGAAGACAATAATTCTTAAAATTCCCTTGTTTCATCAAGAACAACGTCAAATAGAAAATTCTATCAAGTAGAGGAAGGAACATGAAACTCAACCCAAATATCAACTAACTTTCAAAATTTGGTGTGAAAGAAATTGGCACTTGACTAGACTAGTTTGACAATGAGAAGACCATACAAGAAAGTTTCAGCAATGTAAATATCTAATTCCAGAGTTCCGACCTATGGGTACCAAAAATGGACCATTTTACCTCCAAATTATTTTAATTTTAGACTAGGATCATGCAATTTATTATATCTCCAAGGACATGGCACCCCAAAAATGAAATCTTCAATATGGACACGGAACAAAATGAATCTCAACCATAAGATATTCCATTGTGTTTATGGCACACTTTATGAGATTTGGATCAATTTAATAGGTATAAACGAGGAAGACAAGTTCTTTAAATTCCCTGTTTCTATCAAGAGAACCATCGAGTAACCAATTTTATCGAGATGAGAAAAGAACAAGAAACTCGGCCCAAATACACTATCCCGTGGAGAATAACAATTAAAAAAATTGGTCATGAAAACACATCCTTGAAGAAAAATTAAATTGGCACATAAAGAACAAAATGTTATTTCCCTACACATTACACTACAAAGTTGATCAATTTTAATTAAATTCAGATGAACGTAAAACTCGGTATACGAATTCTCGATTACATGAACTTTGAATTGTTTTATAATCGAATTTGACAATCAACTATCCATCAAGAGAAAACATCAAAAAAGAAATCCATAATGCTCGTGTCCATCCCATGGCCCGAAATGTACCATGTTAACTCTGAATCAGAAGAATTTGAAACTGGATCATGCAATCTATATGTTGTGACAAGATAGGTTTAGATATGGTAGGCGAAAGAGCAGTGTAACAGACCAAACAAACATTCCATATAACGTGATTAAAGCACAACATAAATTTGAAAGGCAAAAGATTATCTGAAAAAACACAGGACCAAGAATATTATTATATTCTTATTTCACATAGGGCACCCTAATATTATTCAATTTTAGCAAATTGTGTGAAGAACATTATAGGTCACCTAAAAGGTCACTAAAAATGAAATTAAGTACAATCTATCACACCATAGTTTCACAAAGGCACCCTAAAAAGTATCCCCATTTAGCACAAGGTTTCAACGACATTTATTCCACGTAAATAAAACACTTTCCAAAGAAGAGTGCGATTATATCCTTTGCCAAACATATACTCGCGTTTTAATAATAAAATAACAAAATTGACCATTTCTTCATGGATCGGGAACAAAAAACACTCAACCACAACATTATATATATCGAGCGATAACTCACATTCAAGTTGGGATCAATGGATTGCCTGTAAAGAATGAAGACAATAATTCTTAAAATTCCCTTGTTTCATCAAGAACAACGTCAAATAGAAAATTCTATCAAGTAGAGGAAGGAACATGAAACTCAACCCAAATATCAACTAACTTTCAAAATTTGGTGTGAAATAAATTGGCACTTGACTAGACTAGTTTGACAATGAGAAGACCATACAAGAAAGTTTCAGCAATGTAAATATCTAATTCCAGAGTTCCGACCTATGGGTACCAAAAATGGACCATTTTACCTCAAAATTATTTTAATTTTGAACTAGAATCATGCAATTTATTATATCTCCAAGGACATGGCACCCCAAAAATGAAATCTTCAATATGGACACGCAACAAATTGAATCTCAACCATAAGATATTCCATTGTGTTTATGGCACACTTTATGAGATTTGAATCAATTTAATAGGTATAAACGAGGAAGACAAGTTCTTTAAATTCCCTTTTTCTATCAAGAGAACCATCGAGTAACCAATTTTATTTAGATGAGAAAAGAACATGAAACTCGGCCCAAATACACTATCCCGTGGAGAATAACAATTAAAAAAATTGGTCATGAAAACACATCCTTTAAGAAAAATTAAATTGGCACATAAAGAACAAAATGTTATTTCCCTACACATTACACTACAAAGTTGATCAATTTTAATTAAATTCAGATGAACGTAAAACTCGGTATACGAATTCTCGATTACATGAACTTTGAATTGTTTTATAATCGAATTTGACAATCAACTATCCATCAAGAGAAAACATCAAAAAAGAAA
The DNA here is from genome assembly GCA_030819805.1 of Penstemon newberryi var. newberryi. Lineage (NCBI taxonomy): Eukaryota > Viridiplantae > Streptophyta > Magnoliopsida > Lamiales > Plantaginaceae > Penstemon > Penstemon newberryi. The sequence goes on along the minus strand of JAUALY010000005.1, from coordinate 19,101,423 downwards.
TCCATAATGCTCGTGTCCATCCCATGGCCCCGAAATGTACCATGTTAACTCTGAATCAGAAGAATTTGAAACTCGGATCATGCAATCTATATGTTGTGACAAGATAGTTTTAGATATGGTAGGCGAAAGAGCAGTGTAACAAACCAAACAAACATTCCATATAACGTGATTAAAGCACAACATAAATTTGAAAGGCAAAAGATTATCTGAAAAAACACAGGACCAAGAATATTATTATATTCTTATTTCACATAGGGCACCCTAATATTATTCAATTTTAGCAAATTGTGTGAAGAACATTATAGGTCACCTAAAAGGTCACTAAAAATGAAATTAAGTACAATCTATCACACCATAGTTTCACAAAGGCACCCTAAAAAGTATCCCCATTTAGCACAAGGTTTCAACGACATTTATTCCACGTAAATAAAACACTTTCCAAAGAAGAGTGCGATTATATCCTTTGCCAAACATATACTCGCGTTTTAATAATAAAATAACAAAATTGACCATTTCTTCATGGATCGGGAACAAAAAACACTCAACCACAACATTATATATATCGAGCGATAACTCACATTCAAGTTGGGATCAATGGATTGCCTGTAAAGAATGAAGACAATAATTCTTAAAATTCCCTTGTTTCATCAAGAACAACGTCAAATAGAAAATTCTATCAAGTAGAGGAAGGAACATGAAACTCAACCCAAATATCAACTAACTTTCAAAATTTGGTGTGAAAGAAATTGGCACTTTACTAGACTAGTTTGACAATGAGAAGACCATACAAGAAAGTTTCAGCAATGTAAATATCTAAATCCAGAGTTCCGACCTATGGGTACCAAAAATGGACCATTTTACCTCCAAATTATTTTAATTTTAGACTAGGATCATGCAATTTATTATATCTCCAAGGACAAGGCATATAGGTCACCTAAAAGGTCACTAAAAATGAAATTAAGTCCAATCTATCACACCCTAGTTTCACAAAGGCACCCTAAAAAGTATCCCATTTAGCAGAAGGTTTCAACGACATTTATTCCACGTAAATAAAACACTTTCCAAAGAAGAGTGCGATTATATCCTTTGCCAAACATATACTCGCGTTTTAATAATAAAATAACAAAATTGACCATTTCTTCATGGATCGGGAACAAAAAACACTCAACCACAACATTATATATATCGAGCGATAACTCACATTCAAGTTGGGATCAATGGATTGCCTGTAAAGAATGAAGACAATAATTCTTAAAATTCCCTTGTTTCATCAAGAACAACGTCAAATAGAAAATTCTATCAAGTTGAGGAAGGAACATGAAACTCAACCCAAATATCAACTAACTTTCAAAATTTGGTGTGAAAGAAATTGGCACTTGACTAGACTAGTTTGACAATGAGAAGACCATACAAGAAAGTTTCAGCAATGTAAATATCTAATTCCAGAGTTCCGACCTATGGGTACCAAAAATGGACCATTTTACCTCCAAATTATTTTAATTTTAGACTAGGATCATGCAATTTATTATATCTCCAAAGACATGGCACCCCAAAAATGAAATCTTCAATATGGACACGGAACAAAATGAATCTCAACCATAAGATATTCCATTGTGTTTATGGCACACTTTATGAGATTTGGATCAATTTAATAGGTATAAACGAGGAAGACAAGTTCTTTAAATTCCCTTTTTCTATCAAGAGAACCATCGAGTAACCAATTTTATCGAGATGAGAAAAGAACAAGAAACTCGGCCCAAATACACTATCCCGTGGAGAATAACAATTAAAAAAATTGGACATGAAAACACATCCTTTAAGAAAAATTAAATTGGCACATAAAGAACAAAATGTTATTTCCCTACACATTACACTACAAAGTTGATCAATTTTAATTAAATTCAGATGAACGTAAAACTCGGTATACGAATTCTCGATTACATGAACTTTGAATTGTTTTATAATCGAATTTGACAATCAACTATCCATCAAGAGAAAACATCAAAAAAGAAATCCATAATGCTCGTGTCCATCCCATGGCCCCGAAATGTACCATGTTAACTCTGAATCAGAAGAATTTTAAACTCGGATCATGCAATCTATATGTTGTGACAAGATAGTTTTAGTATGGTAGGCGAAAGAGCAGTGTAACAAACCAAACAAACATTCCGTATAACGTGATTAAAGCACAACATAAATTTGAAAGGCAAAAGATTATCTGAAAAAACACAGGACCAAGAATATTATTATATTCTTATTTCACATAGGGCACCCTAATATTATTCAATTTTAGCAAATTGTGTGAAGAACATTATAGGTCACCTAAAAGGTCACTAAAAATGAAATTAAGTACAATCTATCACACCATAGTTTCACAAAGGCACCCTAAAAAGTATCCCCATTTAGCACAAGGTTTCAACGACATTTATTCCACGTAAATAAAACACTTTCCAAAGAAGAGTGCGATTATATGCTTTGCCAAACATATACTCGCGTTTTAATAATAAAATAACAAAATTGACCATTTCTTCATGGATCGGGAACAAAAAACACTCAACCACAACATTATATATATCGAGCGATAACTCACATTCAAGTTGGGATCAATGGATTGCCTGTAAAGAATGAAGACAATAATTCTTAAAATTCCCTTGTTTCATCAAGAACAACGTCAAATAGAAAATTCTATCAAGTAGAGGAAGGAACATGAAACTCAATCCAAATATCAACTAACTTTCAAAATTTGGTGTGAAAGAAATTAGCACTTGACTAGACTAGTTTGACAATGAGAAGACCATACAAGAAAGTTTCAACAATGTAAATATCTGATTCCAGAGTTCCGACCTATGGGTACCAAAAATGGACCATTTTACCTCCAAATTATTTTAATTTTTGACTAGGATCATGCAATTTATTATATCTCCAAGGACATGGCACCCCAAAAATGAAATCTTCAATATGGACACGGAACAAAATGAATCTCAACCATAAGATATTCCATTGTGTTTATGGCACACTTTTTGAGATTTGGATCAATTTAATAGGTATAAACGAAGAAGACAAGTTCTTTAAATTCCCTTTTTCTATCAAGAGAACCATCGAGTAACCAATTTTATCGAGATGAGAAAAGAACAAGAAACTCGGCCCAAATACACTATCCCGTGGAGAATAACAATTAAAAAAATTGGTCATGAAAACACATCCTTTAAGAAAAATTAAATTGGCACATAAAGAACAAAATGTTATTTCCCTACACATTACACTACAAAGTTGATCAATTTTAATTAAATTCAGATGAACGTAAACCTCGGTATACGAATTCTCGATTACATGAACTTTGAATTGTTTTATAATCGAATTTGACAATCAACTATCCATCAAGAGAAAACATCAAAAAAGAAATCCATAATGCTCGTGTCCATCCCATGGCCCCGAAATGTACCATGTTAACTCTGAATCAGAAGAATTTGAAACTGGTTCATGCAATCTATATGTTGTGACAAGATAGGTTTAGATGTGGTAGGCGAAAGTGCAGTGTAACAAACCAAACAAACATTCCATATAACGTGATTAAAGCACAACATAAATTTGAAAGGCAAAAGATTATCTAAAAAAACACAGGACCAAGAATATTATTATATTCTTATTTCACATAGGGCACCCTAATATTATTCAATTTTAGCAAATTGTGTGAAGAACATTATAGGTCACCTAAAAGGTCACTAAAAATGAAATTAAGTACAATCTATCACACCATAGTTTCCCAAAGGCACCCTAAAAAGTCCCCATTTAGCACAAGGTTTCAACGACATTTATTCCACGTAAATAAAACACTTTCCAAAGAAGAGTGCGATTATATCCTTTGCCAAACATATACTCGCGTTTTAATAATAAAATAACAAAATTGACCATTTCTTCATGGATCGGGAACAAAAAACACTCAACCACAACATTATATATATCGAGCGATAACTCACATTCAAGTTGGGATCAATGGATTGCCTGTAAAGAATGAAGACAATAATTCTTAAAATTCCCTTGTTTCATCAAGAACAACGTCAAATAGAAAATTCTATCAAGTAGAGGAAGGAACATGAAACTCAACCCAAATATCAACTAACTTTCAAAATTTGGTGTGAAAGAAATTGGCACTTTACTAGACTAGTTTGACAATGAGAAGACCATACAAGAAAGTTTCAGCAATGTAAATATCTAATTCCAGAGTTCCGACCTATGGGTACCAAAAATGGACCATTTTACCTCCAAATTATTTTAATTTTAGACTAGGATCATGCAATTTATTATATCTCCAATGACATGGCATATAGGTCACCTAAAAGGTCACTAAAAATGAAATTAAGTCCAATCTATCACACCCTAGTTTCACAAAGGCACCCTAAAAAGTATCCCATTTAGCAGAAGGTTTCAACGACATTTATTCCACGTAAATAAAACATTTTCCAAAGAAGAGTGCGATTATATCCTTTGCCAAACATATACTCGCGTTTTAATAATAAAATAACAAAATTGACCATTTCTTCATGGATCGGGAACAAAAAACACTCAACCACAACATTATATATATCGAGCGATAACTCACATTCAAGTTGGGATCAATGGATTGCCTGTAAAGAATGAAGACAATAATTCTTAAAATTCCCTTGTTTCATCAAGAACAACGTCAAATAGAAAATTCTATCAAGTAGAGGAAGGAACATGAAACTCAACCCAAATATCAACTAACTTTCAAAATTTGGTGTGAAAGAAATTGGCACTTGACTAGACTAGTTTGACAATGAGAAGACCATACAAGAAAGTTTCAGCAATGTAAATATCTAATTCCAGAGTTCCGACCTATGGGTACCAAAAATGGACCATTTTACCTCCAAATTATTTTAATTTTAGACTAGGATCATGCAATTTATTATATCTCCAAGGACATGGCACCCCAAAAATGAAATCTTCAATATGGACACGGAACAAAATGAATCTCAACCATAAGATATTCCATTGTGTTTATGGCACACTTTATGAGATTTGGATCAATTTAATAGGTATAAACGAGGAAGACAAGTTCTTTAAATTCCCTGTTTCTATCAAGAGAACCATCGAGTAACCAATTTTATCGAGATGAGAAAAGAACAAGAAACTCGGCCCAAATACACTATCCCGTGGAGAATAACAATTAAAAAAATTGGTCATGAAAACACATCCTTGAAGAAAAATTAAATTGGCACATAAAGAACAAAATGTTATTTCCCTACACATTACACTACAAAGTTGATCAATTTTAATTAAATTCAGATGAACGTAAAACTCGGTATACGAATTCTCGATTACATGAACTTTGAATTGTTTTATAATCGAATTTGACAATCAACTATCCATCAAGAGAAAACATCAAAAAAGAAATCCATAATGCTCGTGTCCATCCCATGGCCCGAAATGTACCATGTTAACTCTGAATCAGAAGAATTTGAAACTGGATCATGCAATCTATATGTTGTGACAAGATAGGTTTAGATATGGTAGGCGAAAGAGCAGTGTAACAGACCAAACAAACATTCCATATAACGTGATTAAAGCACAACATAAATTTGAAAGGCAAAAGATTATCTGAAAAAACACAGGACCAAGAATATTATTATATTCTTATTTCACATAGGGCACCCTAATATTATTCAATTTTAGCAAATTGTGTGAAGAACATTATAGGTCACCTAAAAGGTCACTAAAAATGAAATTAAGTACAATCTATCACACCATAGTTTCACAAAGGCACCCTAAAAAGTATTCCCATTTAGCACAAGGTTTCAACGACATTTATTCCACGTAAATAAAACACTTTCCAAAGAAGAGTGCGATTATATCCTTTGCCAAACATATACTCGCGTTTTAATAATAAAATAACAAAATTGACCATTTCTTCATGGATCGGGAACAAAAAACACTCAACCACAACATTATATATATCGAGCGATAACTCACATTCAAGTTGGGATCAATGGATTGCCTGTAAAGAATGAAGACAATAATTCTTAAAATTCCCTTGTTTCATCAAGAACAACGTCAAATAGAAAATTCTATCAAGTAGAGGAAGGAACATGAAACTCAACCCAAATATCAACTAACTTTCAAAATTTGGTGTGAAAGAAATTGGCACTTGACTAGACTAGTTTGACAATGAGAAGACCATACAAGAAAGTTTCAGCAATGTAAATATCTAATTCCAGAGTTCCGACCTATGGGTACCAAAAATGGACCATTTTACCTCCAAATTATTTTAATTTTAGACTAGGATCATGCAATTTATTATATCTCCAAGGACATGGCACCCCAAAAATGAAATCTTCAATATGGACACGGAACAAAATGAATCTCAACCATAAGATATTCCATTGTGTTTATGGCACACTTTATGAGATTTGGATCAATTTAATAGGTATAAACGAGGAAGACAAGTTCTTTAAATTCCCTTTTTCTATCAAGAGAACCATCGAGTAACCAATTTTATTTAGATGAGAAAAGAACATGAAACTCGGCCCAAATACACTATCACCGTGGAGAATAACAATTAAAAAAATTGGTCATGAAAACACATCCTTTAAGAAAAATTAAATTGGCACATAAAGAACAAAATGTTATTTCCCTACACATTACACTACAAAGTTGATCAATTTTAATTAAATTCAGATGAACGTAAAACTCGGTATACGAATTCTCGATTACATGAACTTTGAATTGTTTTATAATCGAATTTGACAATCAACTATCCATCAAGAGAAAACATCAAAAAAGAAATCCATAATGCTCGTGTCCATCCCATGGCCCCGAAATGTACCATGTTAACTCTGAATCAGAAGAATTTGAAACTGGATCATGCAATCTATGTGTTGTGACAAGATAGGTTTAGATATGGTAGGCGAAAGAGCAGTGTAACAAACCAAACAAACATTCCATATAACGTGATTAAAGCACAACATAAATTTGAAAGGCAAAAAGATTATCTGAAAAAACACAGGACCAAGAATATTATTATATTCTTATTTCACATAGGGCACCCTAATATTATTCAATTTTAGCAAATTGTGTGAAGAACATTATAGGTCACCTAAAAGGTCACTAAAAATGAAATTAAGTACAATCTATCACACCATAGTTGCACAAAGGCACCCTAAAAAGTATCCCCATTTAGCACAAGGTTTCAACGACATTTATTCCACGTAAATAAAACACTTTCCAAAGAAGAGTGCGATTATATCCTTTGCCAAACATATACTCGCGTTTTAATAATAAAATAACAAAATTGACCATTTCTTCATGGATCGGGAACAAAAAACACTCAACCACAACATTATATATATCGAGCGATAACTCACATTCAAGTTGGGATCAATGGATTGCCTGTAAAGAATGAAGACAATAATTCTTAAAATTCCCTTGTTTCGTCAAGAACAACGTCAAATAGAAAATTCTATCAAGTAGAGGAAGGAACATGAAACTCAACCCAAATATCAACTAACTTTCAAAATTTGGTGTGAAAGAAATTGGCACTTTACTAGACTAGTTTGACAATGAGAAGACCATACAAGAAAGTTTCAGCAATGTAAATATCTAATTCCAGAGTTCCGACCTATGGGTACCAAAAATTGACCATTTTACCTCCAAATTATTTTAATTTTAGACTAGGATCATGCAATTTATTATATCTCCAAGGACATGGCATATAGGTCACCTAAAAGGTCACTAAAACTGAAATTAAGTCCAATCTATCACACCCTAGTTTCACAAAGGCACCCTAAAAAGTATCCCATTTAGCAGATGGTTTCAACGACATTTATTCCACGTAAATAAAACACTTTCCAAAGAAGAGTGCGATTATATCCTTTGCCAAACATATACTCGCGTTTTAATAATAAAATAACAAAATTGACCATTTCTTCATGGATCGGGAACAAAAAACACTCAACCACAACATTATATATATCGAGCGATAACTCACATTCAAGTTGGGATCAATGGATTGCCTGTAAAGAATGAAGACAATAATTCTTAAAATTCCCTTGTTTCATCAAGAACAACGTCAAATAGAAAATTCTATCAAGTAGAGGAAGGAACATGAAACTCAACCCAAATATCAACTAACTTTCAAAATTTGGTGTGAAAGAAATTGGCACTTGACTAGACTAGTTTGACAATGAGAAGACCATACAAGAAAGTTTCAGCAATGTAAATATCTAATTCCAGAGTTCCGACCTATGGGTACCAAAAATGGACCATTTTACCTCCAAATTATTTTAATTTTAGACTAGGATCATGCAATTTATTATATCTCCAAGGACATGGCACCCCAAAAATGAAATCTTCAATATGGACACGGAACAAAATGAATCTCAACCATAAGATATTCCATTGTGTTTATGGCACACTTTATGAGATTTGGATCAATTTAATAGGTATAAACGAGGAAGACAAGTTCTTTAAATTCCCTGTTTCTATCAAGAGAACCATCGAGTAACCAATTTTATCGAGATGAGAAAAGAACAAGAAACTCGGCCCAAATACACTATCCCGTGGAGAATAACAATTAAAAAAATTGGTCATGAAAACACATCCTTGAAGAAAAATTAAATTGGCACATAAAGAACAAAATGTTATTTCCCTACACATTACACTACAAAGTTGATCAATTTTAATTAAATTCAGATGAACGTAAAACTCGGTATACGAATTCTCGATTACATGAACTTTGAATTGTTTTATAATCGAATTTGACAATCAACTATCCATCAAGAGAAAACATCAAAAAAGAAATCCATAATGCTCGTGTCCATCCCATGGCCCGAAATGTACCATGTTAACTCTGAATCAGAAGAATTTGAAACTGGATCATGCAATCTATATGTTGTGACAAGATAGGTTTAGATATGGTAGGCGAAAGAGCAGTGTAACAGACCAAACAACATTCCATATAACGTGATTAAAGCACAACATAAATTTGAAAGGCAAAAGATTATCTGAAAAAACACAGGACCAAGAATATTATTATATTCTTATTTCACATAGGGCACCCTAATATTATTCAATTTTAGCAAATTGTGTGAAGAACATTATAGGTCACCTAAAAGGTCACTAAAAATGAAATTAAGTACAATCTATCACACCATAGTTTCACAAAGGCACCCTAAAAAGTATCCCCATTTAGCACAAGGTTTCAACGACATTTATTCCACGTAAATAAAACACTTTCCAAAGAAGAGTGCGATTATATCCTTTGCCAAACATATACTCGCGTTTTAATAATAAAATAACAAAATTGACCATTTCTTCATGGATCGGGAACAAAAAACACTCAACCACAACATTATATATATCGAGCGATAACTCACATTCAAGTTGGGATCAATGGATTGCCTGTAAAGAATGAAGACAATAATTCTTAAAATTCCCTTGTTTCATCAAGAACAACGTCAAATAGAAAATTCTATCAAGTAGAGGAAGGAACATGAAACTCAACCCAAATATCAACTAACTTTCAAAATTTGGTGTGAAATAAATTGGCACTTGACTAGACTAGTTTGACAATGAGAAGACCATACAAGAAAGTTTCAGCAATGTAAATATCTAATTCCAGAGTTCCGACCTATGGGTACCAAAAATGGACCATTTTACCTCCAAATTATTTTAATTTTGAACTAGAATCATGCAATTTATTATATCTCCAAGGACATGGCACCCCAAAAATGAAATCTTCAATATGGACACGCAACAAATTGAATCTCAACCATAAGATATTCCATTGTGTTTATGGCACACTTTATGAGATTTGAATCAATTTAATAGGTATAAACGAGGAAGACAAGTTCTTTAAATTCCCTTTTTCTATCAAGAGAACCATCGAGTAACCAATTTTATTTAGATGAGAAAAGAACATGAAACTCGGCCCAAATACACTATCCCGTGGAGAATAACAATTAAAAAAATTGGTCATGAAAACACATCCTTTAAGAAAAATTAAATTGGCACATAAAGAACAAAATGTTATTTCCCTACACATTACACTACAAAGTTGATCAATTTTAATTAAATTCAGATGAACGTAAAACTCGGTATACGAATTCTCGATTACATGAACTTTGAATTGTTTTATAATCGAATTTGACAATCAACTATCCATCAAGAGAAAACATCAAAAAAGAAATCCATAATGCTCGTGTCCATCCCATGGCCCCGAAATGTACCATGTTAACTCTGAATCAGAAGAATTTGAAACTCGGATCATGCAATCTATATGTTGTGACAAGATAGTTTTAGATATGGTAGGCGAAAGAGCAGTGTAACAAACCAAACAAACATTCCATATAACGTGATTAAAGCACAACATAAATTTGAAAGGCAAAAGATTATCTGAAAAAACACAGGACCAAGAATATTATTATATTCTTATTTCACATAGGGCACCCTAATATTATTCAATTTTAGCAAATTGTGTGAAGAACATTATAGGTCACCTAAAAGGTCACTAAAAATGAAATTAAGTACAATCTATCACACCATAGTTTCACAAAGGCACCCTAAAAAGTATCCCCATTTAGCACAAGGTTTCAACGACATTTATTCCACGTAAATAAAACACTTTCCAAAGAAGAGTGCGATTATATCCTTTGCCAAACATATACTCGCGTTTTAATAATAAAATAACAAAATTGACCATTTCTTCATGGATCGGGAACAAAAAACACTCAACCACAACATTATATATATCGAGCGATAACTCACATTCAAGTTGGGATCAATGGATTGCCTGTAAAGAATGAAGACAATAATTCTTAAAATTCCCTTGTTTCATCAAGAACAACGTCAAATAGAAAATTCTATCAAGTAGAGGAAGGAACATGAAACTCAACCCAAATATCAACTAACTTTCAAAATTTGGTGTGAAAGAAATTGGCACTTTACTAGACTAGTTTGACAATGAGAAGACCATACAAGAAAGTTTCAGCAATGTAAATATCTAAATCCAGAGTTCCGACCTATGGGTACCAAAAATGGACCATTTTACCTCCAAATTATTTTAATTTTAGACTAGGATCATGCAATTTATTATATCTCCAAGGACAAGGCATATAGGTCACCTAAAAGGTCACTAAAAATGAAATTAAGTCCAATCTATCACACCCTAGTTTCACAAAGGCACCCTAAAAAGTATCCCATTTAGCAGAAGGTTTCAACGACATTTATTCCACGTAAATAAAACACTTTCCAAAGAAGAGTGCGATTATATCCTTTGCCAAACATATACTCGCGTTTTAATAATAAAATAACAAAATTGACCATTTCTTCATGGATCGGGAACAAAAAACACTCAACCACAACATTATATATATCGAGCGATAACTCACATTCAAGTTGGGATCAATGGATTGCCTGTAAAGAATGAAGACAATAATTCTTAAAATTCCCTTGTTTCATCAAGAACAACGTCAAATAGAAAATTCTATCAAGTTGAGGAAGGAACATGAAACTCAACCCAAATATCAACTAACTTTCAAAATTTGGTGTGAAAGAAATTGGCACTTGACTAGACTAGTTTGACAATGAGAAGACCATACAAGAAAGTTTCAGCAATGTAAATATCTAATTCCAGAGTTCCGACCTATGGGTACCAAAAATGGACCATTTTACCTCCAAATTATTTTAATTTTAGACTAGGATCATGCAATTTATTATATCTCCAAAGACATGGCACCCTAAAAATGAAATCTTCAATATGGACACGGAACAAAATGAATCTCAACCATAAGATATTCCATTGTGTTTATGGCACACTTTATGAGATTTGGATCAATTTAATAGGTATAAACGAGGAAGACAAGTTCTTTAAATTCCCTTTTTCTATCAAGAGAACCATCGAGTAACCAATTTTATCGAGATGAGAAAAGAACAAGAAACTCGGCCCAAATACACTATCCCGTGGAGAATAACAATTAAAAAAATTGGACATGAAAACACATCCTTTAAGAAAAATTAAATTGGCACATAAAGAACAAAATGTTATTTCCCTACACATTACACTACAAAGTTGATCAATTTTAATTAAATTCAGATGAACGTAAAACTCGGTATACGAATTCTCGATTACATGAACTTTGAATTGTTTTATAATCGAATTTGACAATCAACTATCCATCAAGAGAAAACATCAAAAAAGAAATCCATAATGCTCGTGTCCATCCCATGGCCCCGAAATGTACCATGTTAACTCTGAATCAGAAGAATTTTAAACCCGGATCATGCAATCTATATGTTGTGACAAGATAGTTTTAGTATGGTAGGCGAAAGAGCAGTGTAACAAACCAAACAAACATTCCGTATAACGTGATTAAAGCACAACATAAATTTGAAAGGCAAAAGATTATCTGAAAAAACACAGGACCAAGAATATTATTATATTCTTATTTCACATAGGGCACCCTAATATTATTCAATTTTAGCAAATTGTGTGAAGAACATTATAGGTCACCTAAAAGGTCACTAAAAATGAAATTAAGTACAATCTATCACACCATAGTTTCACAAAGGCACCCTAAAAAGTATCCCCATTTAGCACAAGGTTTCAACGACATTTATTCCACGTAAATAAAACACTTTCCAAAGAAGAGTGCGATTATATGCTTTGCCAAACATATACTCGCGTTTTAATAATAAAATAACAAAATTGACCATTTCTTCATGGATCGGGAACAAAAAACACTCAACCACAACATTATATATATCGAGCGATAACTCACATTCAAGTTGGGATCAATGGATTGCCTGTAAAGAATGAAGACAATAATTCTTAAAATTCCCTTGTTTCATCAAGAACAACGTCAAATAGAAAATTCTATCAAGTAGAGGAAGGAACATGAAACTCAATCCAAATATCAACTAACTTTCAAAATTTGGTGTGAAAGAAATTAGCACTTGACTAGACTAGTTTGACAATGAGAAGACCATACAAGAAAGTTTCAACAATGTAAATATCTGATTCCAGAGTTCCGACCTATGGGTACCAAAAATGGACCATTTTACCTCCAAATTATTTTAATTTTTGACTAGGATCATGCAATTTATTATATCTCCAAGGACATGGCACCCCAAAAATGAAATCTTCAATATGGACACGGAACAAAATGAATCTCAACCATAAGATATTCCATTGTGTTTATGGCACACTTTTTGAGATTTGGATCAATTTAATAGGTATAAACGAGGAAGACAAGTTCTTTAAATTCCCTTTTTCTATCAAGAGAACCATCGAGTAACCAATTTTATCGAGATGAGAAAAGAACAAGAAACTCGGCCCAAATACACTATCCCGTGGAGAATAACAATTAAAAAAATTGGTCATGAAAACACATCCTTTAAGAAAAATTAAATTGGCACATAAAGAACAAAATGTTATTTCCCTACACATTACACTACAAAGTTGATCAATTTTAATTAAATTCAGATGAACGTAAACCTCGGTATACGAATTCTCGATTACATGAACTTTGAATTGTTTTATAATCGAATTTGACAATCAACTATCCATCAAGAGAAAACATCAAAAAAGAAATCCATAATGCTCGTGTCCATCCCATGGCCCCGAAATGTACCATGTTAACTCTGAATCAGAAGAATTTGAAACTGGTTCATGCAATCTATATGTTGTGACAAGATAGGTTTAGATGTGGTAGGCGAAAGTGCAGTGTAACAAACCAAACAAACATTCCATATAACGTGATTAAAGCACAACATAAATTTGAAAGGCAAAAGATTATCTAAAAAAACACAGGACCAAGAATATTATTATATTCTTATTTCACATAGGGCACCCTAATATTATTCAATTTTAGCAAATTGTGTGAAGAACATTATAGGTCACCTAAAAGGTCACTAAAAATGAAATTAAGTACAATCTATCACACCATAGTTTCCCAAAGGCACCCTAAAAAGTATCCCCATTTAGCACAAGGTTTCAACGACATTTATTCCACGTAAATAAAACACTTTCCAAAGAAGAGTGCGATTATATCCTTTGCCAAACATATACTCGCGTTTTAATAATAAAATAACAAAATTGACCATTTCTTCATGGATCGGGAACAAAAAACACTCAACCACAACATTATATATATCGAGCGATAACTCACATTCAAGTTGGGATCAATGGATTGCCTGTAAAGAATGAAGACAATAATTCTTAAAATTCCCTTGTTTCATCAAGAACAACGTCAAATAGAAAATTCTATCAAGTAGAGGAAGGAACATGAAACTCAACCCAAATATCAACTAACTTTCAAAATTTGGTGTGAAAGAAATTGGCACTTTACTAGACTAGTTTGACAATGAGAAGACCATACAAGAAAGTTTCAGCAATGTAAATATCTAATTCCAGAGTTCCGACCTATGGGTACCAAAAATGGACCATTTTACCTCCAAATTATTTTAATTTTAGACTAGGATCATGCAATTTATTATATCTCCAATGACATGGCATATAGGTCACCTAAAAGGTCACTAAAAATGAAATTAAGTCCAATCTATCACACCCTAGTTTCACAAAGGCACCCTAAAAAGTATCCCATTTAGCAGAAGGTTTCAACGACATTTATTCCACGTAAATAAAACATTTTCCAAAGAAGAGTGCGATTATATCCTTTGCCAAACATATACTCGCGTTTTAATAATAAAATAACAAAATTGACCATTTCTTCATGGATCGGGAACAAAAAACACTCAACCACAACATTATATATATCGAGCGATAACTCACATTCAAGTTGGGATCAATGGATTGCCTGTAAAGAATGAAGACAATAATTCTTAAAATTCCCTTGTTTCATCAAGAACAACGTCAAATAGAAAATTCTATCAAGTTGAGGAAGGAACATGAAACTCAACCCAAATATCAACTAACTTTCAAAATTTGGTGTGAAAGAAATTGGCACTTGACTAGACTAGTTTGACAATGAGAAGACCATACAAGAAAGTTTCAGCAATGTAAATATCTAATTCCAGAGTTCCGACCTATGGGTACCAAAAATGGACCATTTTACCTCCAAATTATTTTAATTTTAGACTAGGATCATGCAATTTATTATATCTCCAAAGACATGGCACCCTAAAAATGAAATCTTCAATATGGACACGGAACAAAATGAATCTCAACCATAAGATATTCCATTGTGTTTATGGCACACTTTATGAGATTTGGATCAATTTAATAGGTATAAACGAGGAAGACAAGTTCTTTAAATTCCCTTTTTCTATCAAGAGAACCATCGAGTAACCAATTTTATCGAGATGAGAAAAGAACAAGAAACTCGGCCCAAATACACTATCCCGTGGAGAATAACAATTAAAAAAATTGGACATGAAAACACATCCTTTAAGAAAAATTAAATTGGCACATAAAGAACAAAATGTTATTTCCCTACACATTACACTACAAAGTTGATCAATTTTAATTAAATTCAGATGAACGTAAAACTCGGTATACGAATTCTCGATTACATGAACTTTGAATTGTTTTATAATCGAATTTGACAATCAACTATCCATCAAGAGAAAACATCAAAAAAGAAATCCATAATGCTCGTGTCCATCCCATGGCCCCGAAATGTACCATGTTAACTCTGAATCAGAAGAATTTTAAACCCGGATCATGCAATCTATATGTTGTGACAAGATAGTTTTAGTATGGTAGGCGAAAGAGCAGTGTAACAAACCAAACAAACATTCCGTATAACGTGATTAAAGCACAACATAAATTTGAAAGGCAAAAGATTATCTGAAAAAACACAGGACCAAGAATATTATTATATTCTTATTTCACATAGGGCACCCTAATATTATTCAATTTTAGCAAATTGTGTGAAGAACATTATAGGTCACCTAAAAGGTCACTAAAAATGAAATTAAGTACAATCTATCACACCATAGTTTCACAAAGGCACCCTAAAAAGTATCCCCATTTAGCACAAGGTTTCAACGACATTTATTCCACGTAAATAAAACACTTTCCAAAGAAGAGTGCGATTATATGCTTTGCCAAACATATACTCGCGTTTTAATAATAAAATAACAAAATTGACCATTTCTTCATGGATCGGGAACAAAAAACACTCAACCACAACATTATATATATCGAGCGATAACTCACATTCAAGTTGGGATCAATGGATTGCCTGTAAAGAATGAAGACAATAATTCTTAAAATTCCCTTGTTTCATCAAGAACAACGTCAAATAGAAAATTCTATCAAGTAGAGGAAGGAACATGAAACTCAATCCAAATATCAACTAACTTTCAAAATTTGGTGTGAAAGAAATTAGCACTTGACTAGACTAGTTTGACAATGAGAAGACCATACAAGAAAGTTTCAACAATGTAAATATCTGATTCCAGAGTTCCGACCTATGGGTACCAAAAATGGACCATTTTACCTCCAAATTATTTTAATTTTTGACTAGGATCATGCAATTTATTATATCTCCAAGGACATGGCACCCCAAAAATGAAATCTTCAATATGGACACGGAACAAAATGAATCTCAACCATAAGATATTCCATTGTGTTTATGGCACACTTTTTGAGATTTGGATCAATTTAATAGGTATAAACGAGGAAGACAAGTTCTTTAAATTCCCTTTTTCTATCAAGAGAACCATCGAGTAACCAATTTTATCGAGATGAGAAAAGAACAAGAAACTCGGCCCAAATACACTATCCCGTGGAGAATAACAATTAAAAAAATTGGTCATGAAAACACATCCTTTAAGAAAAATTAAATTGGCACATAAAGAACAAAATGTTATTTCCCTACACATTACACTACAAAGTTGATCAATTTTAATTAAATTCAGATGAACGTAAACCTCGGTATACGAATTCTCGATTACATGAACTTTGAATTGTTTTATAATCGAATTTGACAATCAACTATCCATCAAGAGAAAACATCAAAAAAGAAATCCATAATGCTCGTGTCCATCCCATGGCCCCGAAATGTACCATGTTAACTCTGAATCAGAAGAATTTGAAACTGGTTCATGCAATCTATATGTTGTGACAAGATAGGTTTAGATGTGGTAGGCGAAAGTGCAGTGTAACAAACCAAACAAACATTCCATATAACGTGATTAAAGCACAACATAAATTTGAAAGGCAAAAGATTATCTAAAAAAACACAGGACCAAGAATATTATTATATTCTTATTTCACATAGGGCACCCTAATATTATTCAATTTTAGCAAATTGTGTGAAGAACATTATAGGTCACCTAAAAGGTCACTAAAAATGAAATTAAGTACAATCTATCACACCATAGTTTCCCAAAGGCACCCTAAAAAGTATCCCCATTTAGCACAAGGTTTCAACGACATTTATTCCACGTAAATAAAACACTTTCCAAAGAAGAGTGCGATTATATCCTTTGCCAAACATATACTCGCGTTTTAATAATAAAATAACAAAATTGACCATTTCTTCATGGATCGGGAACAAAAAACACTCAACCACAACATTATATATATCGAGCGATAACTCACATTCAAGTTGGGATCAATGGATTGCCTGTAAAGAATGAAGACAATAATTCTTAAAATTCCCTTGTTTCATCAAGAACAACGTCAAATAGAAAATTCTATCAAGTAGAGGAAGGAACATGAAACTCAACCCAAATATCAACTAACTTTCAAAATTTGGTGTGAAAGAAATTGGCACTTTACTAGACTAGTTTGACAATGAGAAGACCATACAAGAAAGTTTCAGCAATGTAAATATCTAATTCCAGAGTTCCGACCTATGGGTACCAAAAATGGACCATTTTACCTCCAAATTATTTTAATTTTAGACTAGGATCATGCAATTTATTATATCTCCAATGACATGGCATATAGGTCACCTAAAAGGTCACTAAAAATGAAATTAAGTCCAATCTATCACACCCTAGTTTCACAAAGGCACCCTAAAAAGTATCCCATTTAGCAGAAGGTTTCAACGACATTTATTCCACGTAAATAAAACATTTTCCAAAGAAGAGTGCGATTATATCCTTTGCCAAACATATACTCGCGTTTTAATAATAAAATAACAAAATTGACCATTTCTTCATGGATCGGGAACAAAAAACACTCAACCACAACATTATATATATCGAGCGATAACTCACATTCAAGTTGGGATCAATGGATTGCCTGTAAAGAATGAAGACAATAATTCTTAAAATTCCCTTGTTTCATCAAGAACAACGTCAAATAGAAAATTCTATCAAGTAGAGGAAGGAACATGAAACTCAACCCAAATATCAACTAACTTTCAAAATTTGGTGTGAAAGAAATTGGCACTTGACTAGACTAGTTTGACAATGAGAAGACCATACAAGAAAGTTTCAGCAATGTAAATATCTAATTCCAGAGTTCCGACCTATGGGTACCAAAAATGGACCATTTTACCTCCAAATTATTTTAATTTTAGACTAGGATCATGCAATTTATTATATCTCCAAGGACATGGCACCCCAAAAATGAAATCTTCAATATGGACACGGAACAAAATGAATCTCAACCATAAGATATTCCATTGTGTTTATGGCACACTTTATGAGATTTGGATCAATTTAATAGGTATAAACGAGGAAGACAAGTTCTTTAAATTCCCTGTTTCTATCAAGAGAACCATCGAGTAACCAATTTTATCGAGATGAGAAAAGAACAAGAAACTCGGCCCAAATACACTATCCCGTGGAGAATAACAATTAAAAAAATTGGTCATGAAAACACATCCTTGAAGAAAAATTAAATTGGCACATAAAGAACAAAATGTTATTTCCCTACACATTACACTACAAAGTTGATCAATTTTAATTAAATTCAGATGAACGTAAAACTCGGTATACGAATTCTCGATTACATGAACTTTGAATTGTTTTATAATCGAATTTGACAATCAACTATCCATCAAGAGAAAACATCAAAAAAGAAATCCATAATGCTCGTGTCCATCCCATGGCCCGAAATGTACCATGTTAACTCTGAATCAGAAGAATTTGAAACTGGATCATGCAATCTATATGTTGTGACAAGATAGGTTTAGATATGGTAGGCGAAAGAGCAGTGTAACAGACCAAACAAACATTCCATATAACGTGATTAAAGCACAACATAAATTTGAAAGGCAAAAGATTATCTGAAAAAACACAGGACCAAGAATATTATTATATTCTTATTTCACATAGGGCACCCTAATATTATTCAATTTTAGCAAATTGTGTGAAGAACATTATAGGTCACCTAAAAGGTCACTAAAAATGAAATTAAGTACAATCTATCACACCATAGTTTCACAAAGGCACCCTAAAAAGTATTCCCATTTAGCACAAGGTTTCAACGACATTTATTCCACGTAAATAAAACACTTTCCAAAGAAGAGTGCGATTATATCCTTTGCCAAACATATACTCGCGTTTTAATAATAAAATAACAAAATTGACCATTTCTTCATGGATCGGGAACAAAAAACACTCAACCACAACATTATATATATCGAGCGATAACTCACATTCAAGTTGGGATCAATGGATTGCCTGTAAAGAATGAAGACAATAATTCTTAAAATTCCCTTGTTTCATCAAGAACAACGTCAAATAGAAAATTCTATCAAGTAGAGGAAGGAACATGAAACTCAACCCAAATATCAACTAACTTTCAAAATTTGGTGTGAAAGAAATTGGCACTTGACTAGACTAGTTTGACAATGAGAAGACCATACAAGAAAGTTTCAGCAATGTAAATATCTAATTCCAGAGTTCCGACCTATGGGTACCAAAAATGGACCATTTTACCTCCAAATTATTTTAATTTTAGACTAGGATCATGCAATTTATTATATCTCCAAGGACATGGCACCCCAAAAATGAAATCTTCAATATGGACACGGAACAAAGTGAATCTCAACCATAAGATATTCCATTGTGTTTATGGCACACTTTATGAGATTTGGATCAATTTAATAGGTATAAACGAGGAAGACAAGTTCTTTAAATTCCCTTTTTCTATCAAGAGAACCATCGAGTAACCAATTTTATTTAGATGAGAAAAGAACATGAAACTCGGCCCAAATACACTATCACCGTGGAGAATAACAATTAAAAAAATTGGTCATGAAAACACATCCTTTAAGAAAAATTAAATTGGCACATAAAGAACAAAATGTTATTTCCCTACACATTACACTACAAAGTTGATCAATTTTAATTAAATTCAGATGAACGTAAAACTCGGTATACGAATTCTCGATTACATGAACTTTGAATTGTTTTATAATCGAATTTGACAATCAACTATCCATCAAGAGAAAACATCAAAAAAGAAATCCATAATGCTCGTGTCCATCCCATGGCCCCGAAATGTACCATGTTAATCAGAAGAATTTGAAACTGGATCATGCAATCTATGTGTTGTGACAAGATAGGTTTAGATATGGTAGGCGAAAGAGCAGTGTAACAAACCAAACAAACATTCCATATAACGTGATTAAAGCACAACATAAATTTGAAAGGCAAAAAGATTATCTGAAAAAACACAGGACCAAGAATATTATTATATTCTTATTTCACATAGGGCACCCTAATATTATTCAATTTTAGCAAATTGTGTGAAGAACATTATAGGTCACCTAAAAGGTCACTAAAAATGAAATTAAGTACAATCTATCACACCATAGTTGCACAAAGGCACCCTAAAAAGTATCCCCATTTAGCACAAGGTTTCAACGACATTTATTCCACGTAAATAAAACACTTTCCAAAGAAGAGTGCGATTATATCCTTTGCCAAACATATACTCGCGTTTTAATAATAAAATAACAAAATTGACCATTTCTTCATGGATCGGGAACAAAAAACACTCAACCACAACATTATATATATCGAGCGATAACTCACATTCAAGTTGGGATCAATGGATTGCCTGTAAAGAATGAAGACAATAATTCTTAAAATTCCCTTGTTTCGTCAAGAACAACGTCAAATAGAAAATTCTATCAAGTAGAGGAAGGAACATGAAACTCAACCCAAATATCAACTAACTTTCAAAATTTGGTGTGAAAGAAATTGGCACTTTACTAGACTAGTTTGACAATGAGAAGACCATACAAGAAAGTTTCAGCAATGTAAATATCTAATTCCAGAGTTCCGACCTATGGGTACCAAAAATTGACCATTTTACCTCCAAATTATTTTAATTTTAGACTAGGATCATGCAATTTATTATATCTCCAAGGACATGGCATATAGGTCACCTAAAAGGTCACTAAAACTGAAATTAAGTCCAATCTATCACACCCTAGTTTCACAAAGGCACCCTAAAAAGTATCCCATTTAGCAGATGGTTTCAACGACATTTATTCCACGTAAATAAAACACTTTCCAAAGAAGAGTGCGATTATATCCTTTGCCAAACATATACTCGCGTTTTAATAATAAAATAACAAAATTGACCATTTCTTCATGGATCGGGAACAAAAAACACTCAACCACAACATTATATATATCGAGCGATAACTCACATTCAAGTTGGGATCAATGGATTGCCTGTAAAGAATGAAGACAATAATTCTTAAAATTCCCTTGTTTCATCAAGAACAACGTCAAATAGAAAATTCTATCAAGTAGAGGAAGGAACATGAAACTCAACCCAAATATCAACTAACTTTCAAAATTTGGTGTGAAAGAAATTGGCACTTGACTAGACTAGTTTGACAATGAGAAGACCATACAAGAAAGTTTCAGCAATGTAAATATCTAATTCCAGAGTTCCGACCTATGGGTACCAAAAATGGACCATTTTACCTCCAAATTATTTTAATTTTAGACTAGGATCATGCAATTTATTATATCTCCAAGGACATGGCACCCCAAAAATGAAATCTTCAATATGGACACGGAACAAAATGAATCTCAACCATAAGATATTCCATTGTGTTTATGGCACACTTTATGAGATTTGGATCAATTTAATAGGTATAAACGAGGAAGACAAGTTCTTTAAATTCCCTGTTTCTATCAAGAGAACCATCGAGTAACCAATTTTATCGAGATGAGAAAAGAACAAGAAACTCGGCCCAAATACACTATCCCGTGGAGAATAACAATTAAAAAAATTGGTCATGAAAACACATCCTTGAAGAAAAATTAAATTGGCACATAAAGAACAAAATGTTATTTCCCTACACATTACACTACAAAGTTGATCAATTTTAATTAAATTCAGATGAACGTAAAACTCGGTATACGAATTCTCGATTACATGAACTTTGAATTGTTTTATAATCGAATTTGACAATCAACTATCCATCAAGAGAAAACATCAAAAAAGAAATCCATAATGCTCGTGTCCATCCCATGGCCCCGAAATGTACCATGTTAACTCTGAATCAGAAGAATTTGAAACTGGATCATGCAATCTATGTGTTGTGACAAGATAGGTTTAGATATGGTAGGCGAAAGAGCAGTGTAACAAACCAAACAAACATTCCATATAACGTGATTAAAGCACAACATAAATTTGAAAGGCAAAAAGATTATCTGAAAAAACACAGGACCAAGAATATTATTATATTCTTATTTCACATAGGGCACCCTAATATTATTCAATTTTAGCAAATTGTGTGAAGAACATTATAGGTCACCTAAAAGGTCACTAAAAATGAAATTAAGTACAATCTATCACACCATAGTTGCACAAAGGCACCCTAAAAAGTATCCCCATTTAGCACAAGGTTTCAACGACATTTATTCCACGTAAATAAAACACTTTCCAAAGAAGAGTGCGATTATATCCTTTGCCAAACATATACTCGCGTTTTAATAATAAAATAACAAAATTGACCATTTCTTCATGGATCGGGAACAAAAAACACTCAACCACAACATTATATATATCGAGCGATAACTCACATTCAAGTTGGGATCAATGGATTGCCTGTAAAGAATGAAGACAATAATTCTTAAAATTCCCTTGTTTCGTCAAGAACAACGTCAAATAGAAAATTCTATCAAGTAGAGGAAGGAACATGAAACTCAACCCAAATATCAACTAACTTTCAAAATTTGGTGTGAAAGAAATTGGCACTTGACTAGACTAGTTTGACAATGAGAAGACCATACAAGAAAGTTTCAGCAATGTAAATATCTAATTCCAGAGTTCCGACCTATGGGTACCAAAAATTGACCATTTTACCTCCAAATTATTTTAATTTTAGACTAGGATCATGCAATTTATTATATCTCCAAGGACATGGCATATAGGTCACCTAAAAGGTCACTAAAACTGAAATTAAGTCCAATCTATCACACCCTAGTTTCACAAAGGCACCCTAAAAAGTATCCCATTTAGCAGATGGTTTCAACGACATTTATTCCACGTAAATAAAACACTTTCCAAAGAAGAGTGCGATTATATCCTTTGCCAAACATATACTCGCGTTTTAATAATAAAATAACAAAATTGACCATTTCTTCATGGATCGGGAACAAAAAACACTCAACCACAACATTATATATATCGAGCGATAACTCACATTCAAGTTGGGATCAATGGATTGCCTGTAAAGAATGAAGACAATAATTCTTAAAATTCCCTTGTTTCATCAAGAACAACGTCAAATAGAAAATTCTATCAAGTAGAGGAAGGAACATGAAACTCAACCCAAATATCAACTAACTTTCAAAATTTGGTGTGAAAGAAATTGGCACTTGACTAGACTAGTTTGACAATGAGAAGACCATACAAGAAAGTTTCAGCAATGTAAATATCTAATTCCAGAGTTCCGACCTATGGGTACCAAAAATGGACCATTTTACCTCCAAATTATTTTAATTTTAGACTAGGATCATGCAATTTATTATATCTCCAAGGACATGGCACCCCAAAAATGAAATCTTCAATATGGACACGGAACAAAATGAATCTCAACCATAAGATATTCCATTGTGTTTATGGCACACTTTATGAGATTTGGATCAATTTAATAGGTATAAACGAGGAAGACAAGTTCTTTAAATTCCCTGTTTCTATCAAGAGAACCATCGAGTAACCAATTTTATCGAGATGAGAAAAGAACAAGAAACTCGGCCCAAATACACTATCCCGTGGAGAATAACAATTAAAAAAATTGGTCATGAAAACACATCCTTGAAGAAAAATTAAATTGGCACATAAAGAACAAAATGTTATTTCCCTACACATTACACTACAAAGTTGATCAATTTTAATTAAATTCAGATGAACGTAAAACTCGGTATACGAATTCTCGATTACATGAACTTTGAATTGTTTTATAATCGAATTTGACAATCAACTATCCATCAAGAGAAAACATCAAAAAAGAAATCCATAATGCTCGTGTCCATCCCATGGCCCCGAAATGTACCATGTTAACTCTGAATCAGAAGAATTTGAAACTGGATCATGCAATCTATGTGTTGTGACAAGATAGGTTTAGATATGGTAGGCGAAAGAGCAGTGTAACAAACCAAACAAACATTCCATATAACGTGATTAAAGCACAACATAAATTTGAAAGGCAAAAAGATTATCTGAAAAAACACAGGACCAAGAATATTATTATATTCTTATTTCACATAGGGCACCCTAATATTATTCAATTTTAGCAAATTGTGTGAAGAACATTATAGGTCACCTAAAAGGTCACTAAAAATGAAATTAAGTACAATCTATCACACCATAGTTGCACAAAGGCACCCTAAAAAGTATCCCCATTTAGCACAAGGTTTCAACGACATTTATTCCACGTAAATAAAACACTTTCCAAAGAAGAGTGCGATTATATCCTTTGCCAAACATATACTCGCGTTTTAATAATAAAATAACAAAATTGACCATTTCTTCATGGATCGGGAACAAAAAACACTCAACCACAACATTATATATATCGAGCGATAACTCACATTCAAGTTGGGATCAATGGATTGCCTGTAAAGAATGAAGACAATAATTCTTAAAATTCCCTTGTTTCGTCAAGAACAACGTCAAATAGAAAATTCTATCAAGTAGAGGAAGGAACATGAAACTCAACCCAAATATCAACTAACTTTCAAAATTTGGTGTGAAAGAAATTGGCACTTTACTAGACTAGTTTGACAATGAGAAGACCATACAAGAAAGTTTCAGCAATGTAAATATCTAATTCCAGAGTTCCGACCTATGGGTACCAAAAATTGACCATTTTACCTCCAAATTATTTTAATTTTAGACTAGGATCATGCAATTTATTATATCTCCAAGGACATGGCATATAGGTCACCTAAAAGGTCACTAAAACTGAAATTAAGTCCAATCTATCACACCCTAGTTTCACAAAGGCACCCTAAAAAGTATCCCATTTAGCAGATGGTTTCAACGACATTTATTCCACGTAAATAAAACACTTTCCAAAGAAGAGTGCGATTATATCCTTTGCCAAACATATACTCGCGTTTTAATAATAAAATAACAAAATTGACCATTTCTTCATGGATCGGGAACAAAAAACACTCAACCACAACATTATATATATCGAGCGATAACTCACATTCAAGTTGGGATCAATGGATTGCCTGTAAAGAATGAAGACAATAATTCTTAAAATTCCCTTGTTTCATCAAGAACAACGTCAAATAGAAAATTCTATCAAGTAGAGGAAGGAACATGAAACTCAACCCAAATATCAACTAACTTTCAAAATTTGGTGTGAAAGAAATTGGCACTTGACTAGACTAGTTTGACAATGAGAAGACCATACAAGAAAGTTTCAGCAATGTAAATATCTAATTCCAGAGTTCCGACCTATGGGTACCAAAAATGGACCATTTTACCTCCAAATTATTTTAATTTTAGACTAGGATCATGCAATTTATTATATCTCCAAGGACATGGCACCCCAAAAATGAAATCTTCAATATGGACACGGAACAAAATGAATCTCAACCATAAGATATTCCATTGTGTTTATGGCACACTTTATGAGATTTGGATCAATTTAATAGGTATAAACGAGGAAGACAAGTTCTTTAAATTCCCTGTTTCTATCAAGAGAACCATCGAGTAACCAATTTTATCGAGATGAGAAAAGAACAAGAAACTCGGCCCAAATACACTATCCCGTGGAGAATAACAATTAAAAAAATTGGTCATGAAAACACATCCTTGAAGAAAAATTAAATTGGCACATAAAGAACAAAATGTTATTTCCCTACACATTACACTACAAAGTTGATCAATTTTAATTAAATTCAGATGAACGTAAAACTCGGTATACGAATTCTCGATTACATGAACTTTGAATTGTTTTATAATCGAATTTGACAATCAACTATCCATCAAGAGAAAACATCAAAAAAGAAATCCATAATGCTCGTGTCCATCCCATGGCCCGAAATGTACCATGTTAACTCTGAATCAGAAGAATTTGAAACTGGATCATGCAATCTATATGTTGTGACAAGATAGGTTTAGATATGGTAGGCGAAAGAGCAGTGTAACAGACCAAACAAACATTCCATATAACGTGATTAAAGCACAACATAAATTTGAAAGGCAAAAGATTATCTGAAAAAACACAGGACCAAGAATATTATTATATTCTTATTTCACATAGGGCACCCTAATATTATTCAATTTTAGCAAATTGTGTGAAGAACATTATAGGTCACCTAAAAGGTCACTAAAAATGAAATTAAGTACAATCTATCACACCATAGTTTCACAAAGGCACCCTAAAAAGTATCCCCATTTAGCACAAGGTTTCAACGACATTTATTCCACGTAAATAAAACACTTTCCAAAGAAGAGTGCGATTATATCCTTTGCCAAACATATACTCGCGTTTTAATAATAAAATAACAAAATTGACCATTTCTTCATGGATCGGGAACAAAAAACACTCAACCACAACATTATATATATCGAGCGATAACTCACATTCAAGTTGGGATCAATGGATTGCCTGTAAAGAATGAAGACAATAATTCCTAAAATTCCCTTGTTTCATCAAGAACAACGTCAAATAGAAAATTCTATCAAGTAGAGGAAGGAACATGAAACTCAACCCAAATATCAACTAACTTTCAAAATTTGGTGTGAAAGAAATTGGCACTTTACTAGACTAGTTTGACAATGAGAAGACCATACAAGAAAGTTTCAGCAATGTAAATATCTAATTCCAGAGTTCCGACCTATGGGTACCAAAAATGGACCATTTTACCTCCAAATTATTTTAATTTTAGACTAGGATCATGCAATTTATTATATCTCCAAGGACATGGCACCCCAAAAATGAAATCTTCAATATGGACACGGAACAAAATGAATCTCAACCATAAGATATTCCATTGTGTTTATGGCACACTTTATGAGATTTAGATCAATTTAATAGGTATAAACGAGGAAGACAAGTTCTTTAAATTCCCTTTTTCTATCAAGAGAACCATCGAGTAACCAATTTTATCGAGATGAGAAAAGAACAAGAAACTCGGCCCAAATACACTATCCCGTGGAGAATAACAATTAAAAAAATTGGTCATGAAAACACATCCTTTAAGAAAAATTAAATTGGCACATAAAGAACAAAATGTTATTTCCCTACACATTACACTACAAAGTTGATCAATTTTAATTAAATTCAGATGAACGTAAAACTCGGTATACGAATTCTCGATTACATGAACTTTGAATTGTTTTATAATCGAAATTGACAATCAACGATCCATCAAGAGAAAACATCAAAAAAGAAATCCATAATGCTCGTGTCCATCCCATGGCTCCGAAATGTACCATGTTAACTCTGAATCAGAAGAATTTGAAACTCGGATCATGCAATCTATATGTTGTGACAAGATAGTTTTAGATATGGTAGGCGAAAGAGCAGTGTAACAAACCAAACAAACATTCCATATAACGTGATTAAAGCACAACATAAATTTGAAAGGCAAAAGATTATCTGAAAAAACACAGGACCAAGAATATTATTATATTCTTATTTCACATAGGGCACCCTAATATTATTCAATTTTAGCAAATTGTGTGAAGAACATTATAGGTCACCTAAAAGGTCACTAAAAATGAAATTAAGTACAATCTATCACACCATAGTTGCACAAAGGCACCCTAAAAAGTATCCCCATTTAGCACAAGGTTTCAACGACATTTATTCCACGTAAATAAAACACTTTCCAAAGAAGAGTGCGATTATATCCTTTGCCAAACATATACTCGCGTTTTAATAATAAAATAACAAAATTGACCATTTCTTCATGGATCGGGAACAAAAAACACTCAACCACAACATTATATATATCGAGCGATAACTCACATTCAAGTTGGGATCAATGGATTGCCTGTAAAGAATGAAGACAATAATTCTTAAAATTCCCTTGTTTCGTCAAGAACAACGTCAAATAGAAAATTCTATCAAGTAGAGGAAGGAACATGAAACTCAACCCAAATATCAACTAACTTTCAAAATTTGGTGTGAAAGAAATTGGCACTTTACTAGACTAGTTTGACAATGAGAAGACCATACAAGAAAGTTTCAGCAATGTAAATATCTAATTCCAGAGTTCCGACCTATGGGTACCAAAAATTGACCATTTTACCTCCAAATTATTTTAATTTTAGACTAGGATCATGCAATTTATTATATCTCCAAGGACATGGCATATAGGTCACCTAAAAGGTCACTAAAACTGAAATTAAGTCCAATCTATCACACCCTAGTTTCACAAAGGCACCCTAAAAAGTATCCCATTTAGCAGATGGTTTCAACGACATTTATTCCACGTAAATAAAACACTTTCCAAAGAAGAGTGCGATTATATCCTTTGCCAAACATATACTCGCGTTTTAATAATAAAATAACAAAATTGACCATTTCTTCATGGATCGGGAACAAAAAACACTCAACCACAACATTATATATATCGAGCGATAACTCACATTCAAGTTGGGATCAATGGATTGCCTGTAAAGAATGAAGACAATAATTCTTAAAATTCCCTTGTTTCATCAAGAACAACGTCAAATAGAAAATTCTATCAAGTAGAGGAAGGAACATGAAACTCAACCCAAATATCAACTAACTTTCAAAATTTGGTGTGAAAGAAATTGGCACTTGACTAGACTAGTTTGACAATGAGAAGACCATACAAGAAAGTTTCAGCAATGTAAATATCTAATTCCAGAGTTCCGACCTATGGGTACCAAAAATGGACCATTTTACCTCCAAATTATTTTAATTTTAGACTAGGATCATGCAATTTATTATATCTCCAAGGACATGGCACCCCAAAAATGAAATCTTCAATATGGACACGGAACAAAATGAATCTCAACCATAAGATATTCCATTGTGTTTATGGCACACTTTATGAGATTTGGATCAATTTAATAGGTATAAACGAGGAAGACAAGTTCTTTAAATTCCCTGTTTCTATCAAGAGAACCATCGAGTAACCAATTTTATCGAGATGAGAAAAGAACAAGAAACTCGGCCCAAATACACTATCCCGTGGAGAATAACAATTAAAAAAATTGGTCATGAAAACACATCCTTGAAGAAAAATTAAATTGGCACATAAAGAACAAAATGTTATTTCCCTACACATTACACTACAAAGTTGATCAATTTTAATTAAATTCAGATGAACGTAAAACTCGGTATACGAATTCTCGATTACATGAACTTTGAATTGTTTTATAATCGAATTTGACAATCAACTATCCATCAAGAGAAAACATCAAAAAAGAAATCCATAATGCTCGTGTCCATCCCATGGCCCCGAAATGTACCATGTTAACTCTGAATCAGAAGAATTTGAAACTGGATCATGCAATCTATGTGTTGTGACAAGATAGGTTTAGATATGGTAGGCGAAAGAGCAGTGTAACAAACCAAACAAACATTCCATATAACGTGATTAAAGCACAACATAAATTTGAAAGGCAAAAAGATTATCTGAAAAAACACAGGACCAAGAATATTATTATATTCTTATTTCACATAGGGCACCCTAATATTATTCAATTTTAGCAAATTGTGTGAAGAACATTATAGGTCACCTAAAAGGTCACTAAAAATGAAATTAAGTACAATCTATCACACCATAGTTGCACAAAGGCACCCTAAAAAGTATCCCCATTTAGCACAAGGTTTCAACGACATTTATTCCACGTAAATAAAACACTTTCCAAAGAAGAGTGCGATTATATCCTTTGCCAAACATATACTCGCGTTTTAATAATAAAATAACAAAATTGACCATTTCTTCATGGATCGGGAACAAAAAACACTCAACCACAACATTATATATATCGAGCGATAACTCACATTCAAGTTGGGATCAATGGATTGCCTGTAAAGAATGAAGACAATAATTCTTAAAATTCCCTTGTTTCGTCAAGAACAACGTCAAATAGAAAATTCTATCAAGTAGAGGAAGGAACATGAAACTCAACCCAAATATCAACTAACTTTCAAAATTTGGTGTGAAAGAAATTGGCACTTGACTAGACTAGTTTGACAATGAGAAGACCATACAAGAAAGTTTCAGCAATGTAAATATCTAATTCCAGAGTTCCGACCTATGGGTACCAAAAATTGACCATTTTACCTCCAAATTATTTTAATTTTAGACTAGGATCATGCAATTTATTATATCTCCAAGGACATGGCATATAGGTCACCTAAAAGGTCACTAAAACTGAAATTAAGTCCAATCTATCACACCCTAGTTTCACAAAGGCACCCTAAAAAGTATCCCATTTAGCAGATGGTTTCAACGACATTTATTCCACGTAAATAAAACACTTTCCAAAGAAGAGTGCGATTATATCCTTTGCCAAACATATACTCGCGTTTTAATAATAAAATAACAAAATTGACCATTTCTTCATGGATCGGGAACAAAAAACACTCAACCACAACATTATATATATCGAGCGATAACTCACATTCAAGTTGGGATCAATGGATTGCCTGTAAAGAATGAAGACAATAATTCTTAAAATTCCCTTGTTTCATCAAGAACAACGTCAAATAGAAAATTCTATCAAGTAGAGGAAGGAACATGAAACTCAACCCAAATATCAACTAACTTTCAAAATTTGGTGTGAAAGAAATTGGCACTTGACTAGACTAGTTTGACAATGAGAAGACCATACAAGAAAGTTTCAGCAATGTAAATATCTAATTCCAGAGTTCCGACCTATGGGTACCAAAAATGGACCATTTTACCTCCAAATTATTTTAATTTTAGACTAGGATCATGCAATTTATTATATCTCCAAGGACATGGCACCCCAAAAATGAAATCTTCAATATGGACACGGAACAAAATGAATCTCAACCATAAGATATTCCATTGTGTTTATGGCACACTTTATGAGATTTGGATCAATTTAATAGGTATAAACGAGGAAGACAAGTTCTTTAAATTCCCTGTTTCTATCAAGAGAACCATCGAGTAACCAATTTTATCGAGATGAGAAAAGAACAAGAAACTCGGCCCAAATACACTATCCCGTGGAGAATAACAATTAAAAAAATTGGTCATGAAAACACATCCTTGAAGAAAAATTAAATTGGCACATAAAGAACAAAATGTTATTTCCCTACACATTACACTACAAAGTTGATCAATTTTAATTAAATTCAGATGAACGTAAAACTCGGTATACGAATTCTCGATTACATGAACTTTGAATTGTTTTATAATCGAATTTGACAATCAACTATCCATCAAGAGAAAACATCAAAAAAGAAATCCATAATGCTCGTGTCCATCCCATGGCCCGAAATGTACCATGTTAACTCTGAATCAGAAGAATTTGAAACTGGATCATGCAATCTATATGTTGTGACAAGATAGGTTTAGATATGGTAGGCGAAAGAGCAGTGTAACAGACCAAACAAACATTCCATATAACGTGATTAAAGCACAACATAAATTTGAAAGGCAAAAGATTATCTGAAAAAACACAGGACCAAGAATATTATTATATTCTTATTTCACATAGGGCACCCTAATATTATTCAATTTTAGCAAATTGTGTGAAGAACATTATAGGTCACCTAAAAGGTCACTAAAAATGAAATTAAGTACAATCTATCACACCATAGTTTCACAAAGGCACCCTAAAAAGTATCCCCATTTAGCACAAGGTTTCAACGACATTTATTCCACGTAAATAAAACACTTTCCAAAGAAGAGTGCGATTATATCCTTTGCCAAACATATACTCGCGTTTTAATAATAAAATAACAAAATTGACCATTTCTTCATGGATCGGGAACAAAAAACACTCAACCACAACATTATATATATCGAGCGATAACTCACATTCAAGTTGGGATCAATGGATTGCCTGTAAAGAATGAAGACAATAATTCCTAAAATTCCCTTGTTTCATCAAGAACAACGTCAAATAGAAAACTCTATCAAGTAGAGGAAGGAACATGAAACTCAACCCAAATATCAACTAACTTTCAAAATTTGGTGTGAAAGAAATTGGCACTTTACTAGACTAGTTTGACAATGAGAAGACCATACAAGAAAGTTTCAGCAATGTAAATATCTAATTCCAGAGTTCCGACCTATGGGTACCAAAAATGGACCATTTTACCTCCAAATTATTTTAATTTTAGACTAGGATCATGCAATTTATTATATCTCCAAGGACATGGCACCCCAAAAATGAAATCTTCAATATGGACACGGAACAAAATGAATCTCAACCATAAGATATTCCATTGTGTTTATGGCACACTTTATGAGATTTAGATCAATTTAATAGGTATAAACGAGGAAGACAAGTTCTTTAAATTCCCTTTTTCTATCAAGAGAACCATCGAGTAACCAATTTTATCGAGATGAGAAAAGAACAAGAAACTCGGCCCAAATACACTATCCCGTGGAGAATAACAATTAAAAAAATTGGTCATGAAAACACATCCTTTAAGAAAAATTAAATTGGCACATAAAGAACAAAATGTTATTTCCCTACACATTACACTACAAAGTTGATCAATTTTAATTAAATTCAGATGAACGTAAAACTCGGTATACGAATTCTCGATTACATGAACTTTGAATTGTTTTATAATCGAAATTGACAATCAACGATCCATCAAGAGAAAACATCAAAAAAGAAATCCATAATGCTCGTGTCCATCCCATGGCTCCGAAATGTACCATGTTAACTCTGAATCAGAAGAATTTGAAACTCGGATCATGCAATCTATATGTTGTGACAAGATAGTTTTAGATATGGTAGGCGAAAGAGCAGTGTAACAAACCAAACAAACATTCCATATAACGTGATTAAAGCACAACATAAATTTGAAAGGCAAAAGATTATCTGAAAAAACACAGGACCAAGAATATTATTATATTCTTATTTCACATAGGGCACCCTAATATTATTCAATTTTAGCAAATTGTGTGAAGAACATTATAGGTCACCTAAAAGGTCACTAAAAATGAAATTAAGTACAATCTATCACACCATAGTTTCACAAAGGCACCCTAAAAAGTATTCCCATTTAGCACAAGGTTTCAACGACATTTATTCCACGTAAATAAAACACTTTCCAAAGAAGAGTGCGATTATATCCTTTGCCAAACATATACTCGCGTTTTAATAATAAAATAACAAAATTGACCATTTCTTCATGGATCGGGAACAAAAAACACTCAACCACAACATTATATATATCGAGCGATAACTCACATTCAAGTTGGGATCAATGGATTGCCTGTAAAGAATGAAGACAATAATTCTTAAAATTCCCTTGTTTCATCAAGAACAACGTCAAATAGAAAATTCTATCAAGTAGAGGAAGGAACATGAAACTCAATCCAAATATCAACTAACTTTCAAAATTTGGTGTGAAAGAAATTAGCACTTGACTAGACTAGTTTGACAATGAGAAGACCATACAAGAAAGTTTCAACAATGTAAATATCTGATTCCAGAGTTCCGACCTATGGGTACCAAAAATGGACCATTTTACCTCCAAATTATTTTAATTTTAGACTAGGATCATGCAATTTATTATATCTCCAAGGACATGGCACCCCAAAAATGAAATCTTCAATATGGACACGGAACAAAATGAATCTCAACCATAAGATATTCCATTGTGTTTATGGCACACTTTATGAGATTTGGATCAATTTAATAGGTATAAACGAGGAAGACAAGTTCTTTAAATTCCTTTTTTCTATCAAGAGAACCATCGAGTAACCAATTTTATCGAGATGAGAAAAGAACAAGAAACTCGGCCCAAATACACTATCCCGTGGAGAATAACAATTAAAAAAATTGGTCATGAAAACACATCCTTTAAGAAAAATTAAATTGGCACATAAAGAACAAAATGTTATTTCCCTACACATTACACTACAAAGTTGATCAATTTTAATTAAATTCAGATGAACGTAAACCTCGGTATACGAATTCTCGATTACATGAACTTTGAATTGTTTTATAATCGAATTTGACAATCAACTATCCATCAAGAGAAAACATCAAAAAAGAAATCCATAATGCTCGTGTCCATCCCATGGCCCCGAAATGTACCATGTTAACTCTGAATCAGAAGAATTTGAAACTGGTTCATGCAATCTATATGTTGTGACAAGATAGGTTTAGATGTGGTAGGCGAAAGTGCAGTGTAACAAGCCAAACAAACATTCCATATAACGTGATTAAAGCACAACATAAATTTGAAAGGCAAAAGATTATCTAAAAAAACACAGGACCAAGAATATTATTATATTCTTATTTCACATAGGGCACCCTAATATTATTCAATTTTAGCAAATTGTGTGAAGAACATTATAGGTCACCTAAAAGGTCACTAAAAATGAAATTAAGTACAATCTATCACACCATAGTTTCCCAAAGGCACCCTAAAAAGTATCCCCATTTAGCACAAGGTTTCAACGACATTTATTCCACGTAAATAAAACACTTTCCAAAGAAGAGTGCGATTATATCCTTTGCCAAACATATACTCGCGTTTTAATAATAAAATAACAAAATTGACCATTTCTTCATGGATCGGGAACAAAAAACACTCAACCACAACATTATATATATCGAGCGATAACTCACATTCAAGTTGGGATCAATGGATTGCCTGTAAAGAATGAAGACAATAATTCTTAAAATTCCCTTGTTTCATCAAGAACAACGTCAAATAGAAAATTCTATCAAGTAGAGGAAGGAACATGAAACTCAACCCAAATATCAACTAACTTTCAAAATTTGGTGTGAAAGAAATTGGCACTTGACTAGACTAGTTTGACAATGAGAAGACCATACAAGAAAGTTTCAGCAATGTAAATATCTAATTCCAGAGTTCCGACCTATGGGTACCAAAAATGGACCATTTTACCTCCAAATTATTTTAATTTTAGACTAGGATCATGCAATTTATTATATCTCCAAGGACATGGCATATAGGTCACCTAAAAGGTCACTAAAACTGAAATTAAGTCCAATCTATCACACCCTAGTTTCACAAAGGCACCCTAAAAAGTATCCCATTTAGCAGATGGTTTCAACGACATTTATTCCACGTAAATAAAACACTTTCCAAAGAAGAGTGCGATTATATCCTTTGCCAAACATATACTCGCGTTTTAATAATAAAATAACAAAATTGACCATTTCTTCATGGATCGGGAACAAAAAACACTCAACCACAACATTATATATATCGAGCGATAACTCACATTCAAGTTGGGATCAATGGATTGCCTGTAAAGAATGAAGACAATAATTCTTAAAATTCCCTTGTTTCATCAAGAACAACGTCAAATAGAAAATTCTATCAAGTAGAGGAAGGAACATGAAACTCAACCCAAATATCAACTAACTTTCAAAATTTGGTGTGAAAGAAATTGGCACTTTACTAGACTAGTTTGACAATGAGAAGACCATACAAGAAAGTTTCAGCAATGTAAATATCTAATTCCAGAGTTCCGACCTATGGGTACCAAAAATTGACCATTTTACCTCCAAATTATTTTAATTTTAGACTAGGATCATGCAATTTATTATATCTCCAAGGACATGGCATATAGGTCACCTAAAAGGTCACTAAAACTGAAATTAAGTCCAATCTATCACACCCTAGTTTCACTGAATGGACAAATATCCATACAGAGGTCGTTATCAAAATAAAAAATAAAATAAAGGAAATTCCTTGTCTTGCAATTGCAAACCCAGATGCTTTTAAAATTGTTGAAACAGACGCATCTGAATTAGGTTATGGAGGAATCCTTAAACAAAGGATCATGCAATTTATTATATCTCCAAGGACATGGCACCCCAAAAATGAAATCTTCAATATGGACACGGAACAAAATGAATCTCAACCATAAGATATTCCATTGTGTTTATGGCACACTTTATGAGATTTGGATCAATTTAATAGGTATAAACGAGGAAGACAAGTTCTTTAAATTCCTTTTTTCTATCAAGAGAACCATCGAGTAACCAATTTTATCGAGATGAGAAAAGAACAAGAAACTCGGCCCAAATACACTATCCCGTGGAGAATAACAATTAAAAAAATTGGTCATGAAAACACATCCTTTAAGAAAAATTAAATTGGCACATAAAGAACAAAATGTTATTTCCCTACACATTACACTACAAAGTTGATCAATTTTAATTAAATTCAGATGAACGTAAACCTCGGTATACGAATTCTCGATTACATGAACTTTGAATTGTTTTATAATCGAATTTGACAATCAACTATCCATCAAGAGAAAACATCAAAAAAGAAATCCATAATGCTCGTGTCCATCCCATGGCCCCGAAATGTACCATGTTAACTCTGAATCAGAAGAATTTGAAACTGGTTCATGCAATCTATATGTTGTGACAAGATAGGTTTAGATGTGGTAGGCGAAAGTGCAGTGTAACAAGCCAAACAAACATTCCATATAACGTGATTAAAGCACAACATAAATTTGAAAGGCAAAAGATTATCTAAAAAAACACAGGACCAAGAATATTATTATATTCTTATTTCACATAGGGCACCCTAATATTATTCAATTTTAGCAAATTGTGTGAAGAACATTATAGGTCACCTAAAAGGTCACTAAAAATGAAATTAAGTACAATCTATCACACCATAGTTTCCCAAAGGCACCCTAAAAAGTATCCCCATTTAGCACAAGGTTTCAACGACATTTATTCCACGTAAATAAAACACTTTCCAAAGAAGAGTGCGATTATATCCTTTGCCAAACATATACTCGCGTTTTAATAATAAAATAACAAAATTGACCATTTCTTCATGGATCGGGAACAAAAAACACTCAACCACAACATTATATATATCGAGCGATAACTCACATTCAAGTTGGGATCAATGGATTGCCTGTAAAGAATGAAGACAATAATTCTTAAAATTCCCTTGTTTCATCAAGAACAACGTCAAATAGAAAATTCTATCAAGTAGAGGAAGGAACATGAAACTCAACCCAAATATCAACTAACTTTCAAAATTTGGTGTGAAAGAAATTGGCACTTGACTAGACTAGTTTGACAATGAGAAGACCATACAAGAAAGTTTCAGCAATGTAAATATCTAATTCCAGAGTTCCGACCTATGGGTACCAAAAATGGACCATTTTACCTCCAAATTATTTTAATTTTAGACTAGGATCATGCAATTTATTATATCTCCAAGGACATGGCATATAGGTCACCTAAAAGGTCACTAAAACTGAAATTAAGTCCAATCTATCACACCCTAGTTTCACAAAGGCACCCTAAAAAGTATCCCATTTAGCAGATGGTTTCAACGACATTTATTCCACGTAAATAAAACACTTTCCAAAGAAGAGTGCGATTATATCCTTTGCCAAACATATACTCGCGTTTTAATAATAAAATAACAAAATTGACCATTTCTTCATGGATCGGGAACAAAAAACACTCAACCACAACATTATATATATCGAGCGATAACTCACATTCAAGTTGGGATCAATGGATTGCCTGTAAAGAATGAAGACAATAATTCTTAAAATTCCCTTGTTTCATCAAGAACAACGTCAAATAGAAAATTCTATCAAGTAGAGGAAGGAACATGAAACTCAACCCAAATATCAACTGACTTTCAAAATTTGGTGTGAAAGAAATTGGCACTTTACTAGACTAGTTTGACAATGAGAAGACCATACAAGAAAGTTTCAGCAATGTAAATATCTAATTCCAGAGTTCCGACCTATGGGTACCAAAAATTGACCATTTTACCTCCAAATTATTTTAATTTTAGACTAGGATCATGCAATTTATTATATCTCCAAGGACATGGCATATAGGTCACCTAAAAGGTCACTAAAACTGAAATTAAGTCCAATCTATCACACCCTAGTTTCACAAAGGCACCCTAAAAAGTATCCCATTTAGCAGATGGTTTCAACGACATTTATTCCACGTAAATAAAACACTTTCCAAAGAAGAGTGCGATTATATCCTTTGCCAAACATATACTCGCGTTTTAATAATAAAATAACAAAATTGACCATTTCTTCATGGATCGGGAACAAAAAACACTCAACCACAACATTATATATATCGAGCGATAACTCACATTCAAGTTGGGATCAATGGATTGCCTGTAAAGAATGAAGACAATAATTCTTAAAATTCCCTTGTTTCATAAAGAACAACGTCAAATAGAAAATTCTATCAAGTAGAGGAAGGAACATGAAACTCAACCCAAATATCAACTAACTTTCAAAATTTGGTGTGAAAGAAATTGGCACTTGACTAGACTAGTTTGACAATGAGAAGACCATACAAGAAAGTTTCAGCAATGTAAATATCTAATTCCAGAGTTCCGACCTATGGGTACCAAAAATGGACCATTTTACCTCCAAATTATTTTAATTTTAGACTAGGATCATGCAATTTATTATATCTCCAAGGACATGGCACCCCAAAAATGAAATCTTCAATATGGACACGGAACAAAATGAATCTCAACCATAAGATATTCCATTGTGTTTATGGCACACTTTATGAGATTTGGATCAATTTAATAGGTATAAACGAGGAAGACAAGTTCTTTAAATTCCCTGTTTCTATCAAGAGAACCATCGAGTAACCAATTTTATCGAGATGAGAAAAGAACAAGAAACTCGGCCCAAATACACTATCCCGTGGAGAATAACAATTAAAAAAATTGGTCATGAAAACACATCCTTGAAGAAAAATTAAATTGGCACATAAAGAACAAAATGTTATTTCCCTACACATTACACTACAAAGTTGATCAATTTTAATTAAATTCAGATGAACGTAAAACTCGGTATACGAATTCTCGATTACATGAACTTTGAATTGTTTTATAATCGAATTTGACAATCAACTATCCATCAAGAGAAAACATCAAAAAAGAAATCCATAATGCTCGTGTCCATCCCATGGCCCCGAAATGTACCATGTTAACTCTGAATCAGAAGAATTTGAAACTGGATCATGCAATCTATGTGTTGTGACAAGATAGGTTTAGATATGGTAGGCGAAAGAGCAGTGTAACAAACCAAACAAACATTCCATATAACGTGATTAAAGCACAACATAAATTTGAAAGGCAAAAAGATTATCTGAAAAAACACAGGACCAAGAATATTATTATATTCTTATTTCACATAGGGCACCCTAATATTATTCAATTTTAGCAAATTGTGTGAAGAACATTATAGGTCACCTAAAAGGTCACTAAAAATGAAATTAAGTACAATCTATCACACCATAGTTGCACAAAGGCACCCTAAAAAGTATCCCCATTTAGCACAAGGTTTCAACGACATTTATTCCACGTAAATAAAACACTTTCCAAAGAAGAGTGCGATTATATCCTTTGCCAAACATATACTCGCGTTTTAATAATAAAATAACAAAATTGACCATTTCTTCATGGATCGGGAACAAAAAACACTCAACCACAACATTATATATATCGAGCGATAACTCACATTCAAGTTGGGATCAATGGATTGCCTGTAAAGAATGAAGACAATAATTCTTAAAATTCCCTTGTTTCGTCAAGAACAACGTCAAATAGAAAATTCTATCAAGTAGAGGAAGGAACATGAAACTCAACCCAAATATCAACTAACTTTCAAAATTTGGTGTGAAAGAAATTGGCACTTTACTAGACTAGTTTGACAATGAGAAGACCATACAAGAAAGTTTCAGCAATGTAAATATCTAATTCCAGAGTTCCGAC
Source organism: Penstemon newberryi var. newberryi (assembly GCA_030819805.1). Classification (NCBI taxonomy): domain Eukaryota; kingdom Viridiplantae; phylum Streptophyta; class Magnoliopsida; order Lamiales; family Plantaginaceae; genus Penstemon; species Penstemon newberryi. The sequence goes on along the minus strand of JAUALY010000005.1, from coordinate 19,061,065 downwards.
CTATGGGTACCAAAAATTGACCATTTTACCTCCAAATTATTTTAATTTTAGACTAGGATCATGCAATTTATTATATCTCCAAGGACATGGCATATAGGTCACCTAAAAGGTCACTAAAACTGAAATTAAGTCCAATCTATCACACCCTAGTTTCACAAAGGCACCCTAAAAAGTATCCCATTTAGCAGATGGTTTCAACGACATTTATTCCACGTAAATAAAACACTTTCCAAAGAAGAGTGCGATTATATCCTTTGCCAAACATATACTCGCGTTTTAATAATAAAATAACAAAATTGACCATTTCTTCATGGATCGGGAACAAAAAACACTCAACCACAACATTATATATATCGAGCGATAACTCACATTCAAGTTGGGATCAATGGATTGCCTGTAAAGAATGAAGACAATAATTCTTAAAATTCCCTTGTTTCATCAAGAACAACGTCAAATAGAAAATTCTATCAAGTAGAGGAAGGAACATGAAACTCAACCCAAATATCAACTAACTTTCAAAATTTGGTGTGAAAGAAATTGGCACTTGACTAGACTAGTTTGACAATGAGAAGACCATACAAGAAAGTTTCAGCAATGTAAATATCTAATTCCAGAGTTCCGACCTATGGGTACCAAAAATGGACCATTTTACCTCCAAATTATTTTAATTTTAGACTAGGATCATGCAATTTATTATATCTCCAAGGACATGGCACCCCAAAAATGAAATCTTCAATATGGACACGGAACAAAATGAATCTCAACCATAAGATATTCCATTGTGTTTATGGCACACTTTATGAGATTTGGATCAATTTAATAGGTATAAACGAGGAAGACAAGTTCTTTAAATTCCCTGTTTCTATCAAGAGAACCATCGAGTAACCAATTTTATCGAGATGAGAAAAGAACAAGAAACTCGGCCCAAATACACTATCCCGTGGAGAATAACAATTAAAAAAATTGGTCATGAAAACACATCCTTGAAGAAAAATTAAATTGGCACATAAAGAACAAAATGTTATTTCCCTACACATTACACTACAAAGTTGATCAATTTTAATTAAATTCAGATGAACGTAAAACTCGGTATACGAATTCTCGATTACATGAACTTTGAATTGTTTTATAATCGAATTTGACAATCAACTATCCATCAAGAGAAAACATCAAAAAAGAAATCCATAATGCTCGTGTCCATCCCATGGCCCGAAATGTACCATGTTAACTCTGAATCAGAAGAATTTGAAACTGGATCATGCAATCTATATGTTGTGACAAGATAGGTTTAGATATGGTAGGCGAAAGAGCAGTGTAACAGACCAAACAAACATTCCATATAACGTGATTAAAGCACAACATAAATTTGAAAGGCAAAAGATTATCTGAAAAAACACAGGACCAAGAATATTATTATATTCTTATTTCACATAGGGCACCCTAATATTATTCAATTTTAGCAAATTGTGTGAAGAACATTATAGGTCACCTAAAAGGTCACTAAAAATGAAATTAAGTACAATCTATCACACCATAGTTTCACAAAGGCACCCTAAAAAGTATCCCCATTTAGCACAAGGTTTCAACGACATTTATTCCACGTAAATAAAACACTTTCCAAAGAAGAGTGCGATTATATCCTTTGCCAAACATATACTCGCGTTTTAATAATAAAATAACAAAATTGACCATTTCTTCATGGATCGGGAACAAAAAACACTCAACCACAACATTATATATATCGAGCGATAACTCACATTCAAGTTGGGATCAATGGATTGCCTGTAAAGAATGAAGACAATAATTCCTAAAATTCCCTTGTTTCATCAAGAACAACGTCAAATAGAAAACTCTATCAAGTAGAGGAAGGAACATGAAACTCAACCCAAATATCAACTAACTTTCAAAATTTGGTGTGAAAGAAATTGGCACTTTACTAGACTAGTTTGACAATGAGAAGACCATACAAGAAAGTTTCAGCAATGTAAATATCTAATTCCAGAGTTCCGACCTATGGGTACCAAAAATGGACCATTTTACCTCCAAATTATTTTAATTTTAGACTAGGATCATGCAATTTATTATATCTCCAAGGACATGGCACCCCAAAAATGAAATCTTCAATATGGACACGGAACAAAATGAATCTCAACCATAAGATATTCCATTGTGTTTATGGCACACTTTATGAGATTTAGATCAATTTAATAGGTATAAACGAGGAAGACAAGTTCTTTAAATTCCCTTTTTCTATCAAGAGAACCATCGAGTAACCAATTTTATCGAGATGAGAAAAGAACAAGAAACTCGGCCCAAATACACTATCCCGTGGAGAATAACAATTAAAAAAATTGGTCATGAAAACACATCCTTTAAGAAAAATTAAATTGGCACATAAAGAACAAAATGTTATTTCCCTACACATTACACTACAAAGTTGATCAATTTTAATTAAATTCAGATGAACGTAAAACTCGGTATACGAATTCTCGATTACATGAACTTTGAATTGTTTTATAATCGAAATTGACAATCAACGATCCATCAAGAGAAAACATCAAAAAAGAAATCCATAATGCTCGTGTCCATCCCATGGCTCCGAAATGTACCATGTTAACTCTGAATCAGAAGAATTTGAAACTCGGATCATGCAATCTATATGTTGTGACAAGATAGTTTTAGATATGGTAGGCGAAAGAGCAGTGTAACAAACCAAACAAACATTCCATATAACGTGATTAAAGAACAACATAAATTTGAAAGGCAAAAGATTATCTGAAAAAACACAGGACCAAGAATATTATTATATTCTTATTTCACATAGGGCACCCTAATATTATTCAATTTTAGCAAATTGTGTGAAGAACATTATAGGTCACCTAAAAGGTCACTAAAAATGAAATTAAGTACAATCTATCACACCATAGTTTCACAAAGGCACCCTAAAAAGTATTCCCATTTAGCACAAGGTTTCAACGACATTTATTCCACGTAAATAAAACACTTTCCAAAGAAGAGTGCGATTATATCCTTTGCCAAACATATACTCGCGTTTTAATAATAAAATAACAAAATTGACCATTTCTTCATGGATCGGGAACAAAAAACACTCAACCACAACATTATATATATCGAGCGATAACTCACATTCAAGTTGGGATCAATGGATTGCCTGTAAAGAATGAAGACAATAATTCTTAAAATTCCCTTGTTTCATCAAGAACAACGTCAAATAGAAAATTCTATCAAGTAGAGGAAGGAACATGAAACTCAATCCAAATATCAACTAACTTTCAAAATTTGGTGTGAAAGAAATTAGCACTTGACTAGACTAGTTTGACAATGAGAAGACCATACAAGAAAGTTTCAACAATGTAAATATCTGATTCCAGAGTTCCGACCTATGGGTACCAAAAATGGACCATTTTACCTCCAAATTATTTTAATTTTAGACTAGGATCATGCAATTTATTATATCTCCAAGGACATGGCACCCCAAAAATGAAATCTTCAATATGGACACGGAACAAAATGAATCTCAACCATAAGATATTCCATTGTGTTTATGGCACACTTTATGAGATTTGGATCAATTTAATAGGTATAAACGAGGAAGACAAGTTCTTTAAATTCCCTTTTTCTATCAAGAGAACCATCGAGTAACCAATTTTATCGAGATGAGAAAAGAACAAGAAACTCGGCCCAAATACACTATCCCGTGGAGAATAACAATTAAAAAAATTGGTCATGAAAACACATCCTTTAAGAAAAATTAAATTGGCACATAAAGAACAAAATGTTATTTCCCTACACATTACACTACAAAGTTGATCAATTTTAATTAAATTCAGATGAACGTAAACCTCGGTATACGAATTCTCGATTACATGAACTTTGAATTGTTTTATAATCGAATTTGACAATCAACTATCCATCAAGAGAAAACATCAAAAAAGAAATCCATAATGCTCGTGTCCATCCCATGGCCCCGAAATGTACCATGTTAACTCTGAATCAGAAGAATTTGAAACTGGTTCATGCAATCTATATGTTGTGACAAGATAGGTTTAGATGTGGTAGGCGAAAGTGCAGTGTAACAAGCCAAACAAACATTCCATATAACGTGATTAAAGCACAACATAAATTTGAAAGGCAAAAGATTATCTAAAAAAACACAGGACCAAGAATATTATTATATTCTTATTTCACATAGGGCACCCTAATATTATTCAATTTTAGCAAATTGTGTGAAGAACATTATAGGTCACCTAAAAGGTCACTAAAAATGAAATTAAGTACAATCTATCACACCATAGTTTCCCAAAGGCACCCTAAAAAGTATCCCCATTTAGCACAAGGTTTCAACGACATTTATTCCACGTAAATAAAACACTTTCCAAAGAAGAGTGCGATTATATCCTTTGCCAAACATATACTCGCGTTTTAATAATAAAATAACAAAATTGACCATTTCTTCATGGATCGGGAACAAAAAACACTCAACCACAACATTATATATATCGAGCGATAACTCACATTCAAGTTGGGATCAATGGATTGCCTGTAAAGAATGAAGACAATAATTCTTAAAATTCCCTTGTTTCATCAAGAACAACGTCAAATAGAAAATTCTATCAAGTAGAGGAAGGAACATGAAACTCAACCCAAATATCAACTAACTTTCAAAATTTGGTGTGAAAGAAATTGGCACTTTACTAGACTAGTTTGACAATGAGAAGACCATACAAGAAAGTTTCAGCAATGTAAATATCTAATTCCAGAGTTCCGACCTATGGGTACCAAAAATTGACCATTTTACCTCCAAATTATTTTAATTTTAGACTAGGATCATGCAATTTATTATATCTCCAATGACATGGCATATAGGTCACCTAAAAGGTCACTAAAAATTAAATTAAGTCCAATCTATCACACCCTAGTTTCACAAAGGCACCCTAAAAAGTATCCCATTTAGCAGAAGGTTTCAACGACATTTATTCCACGTAAATAAAACACTTTCCAAAGAAGAGTGCGATTATATCCTTTGCCAAACATATACTCGCGTTTTAATAATAAAATAACAAAATTGACCATTTCTTCATGGATCGGGAACAAAAAACACTCAACCACAACATTATATATATCGAGCGATAACTCACATTCAAGTTGGGATCAATGGATTGCCTGTAAAGAATGAAGACAATAATTCTTAAAATTCCCTTGTTTCATCAAGAACAACGTCAAATAGAAAATTCTATCAAGTAGAGGAAGGAACATGAAACTCAACCCAAATATCAACTAACTTTCAAAATTTGGTGTGAAAGAAATTGGCACTTGACTAGACTAGTTTGACAATGAGAAGACCATACAAGAAAGTTTCAGCAATGTAAATATCTAATTCCAGAGTTCCGACCTATGGGTACCAAAAATGGACCATTTTACCTCCAAATTATTTTAATTTTAGACTAGGATCATGCAATTTATTATATCTCCAAGGACATGGCACCCCAAAAATGAAATCTTCAATATGGACACGGAACAAAATGAATCTCAACCATAAGATATTCCATTGTGTTTATGGCACACTTTATGAGATTTGGATCAATTTAATAGGTATAAACGAGGAAGACAAGTTCTTTAAATTCCCTGTTTCTATCAAGAGAACCATCGAGTAACCAATTTTATCGAGATGAGAAAAGAACAAGAAACTCGGCCCAAATACACTATCCCGTGGAGAATAACAATTAAAAAAATTGGTCATGAAAACACATCCTTGAAGAAAAATTAAATTGGCACATAAAGAACAAAATGTTATTTCCCTACACATTACACTACAAAGTTGATCAATTTTAATTAAATTCAGATGAACGTAAAACTCGGTATACGAATTCTCGATTACATGAACTTTGAATTGTTTTATAATCGAATTTGACAATCAACTATCCATCAAGAGAAAACATCAAAAAAGAAATCCATAATGCTCGTGTCCATCCCATGGCCCGAAATGTACCATGTTAACTCTGAATCAGAAGAATTTGAAACTGGATCATGCAATCTATATGTTGTGACAAGATAGGTTTAGATATGGTAGGCGAAAGAGCAGTGTAACAGACCAAACAAACATTCCATATAACGTGATTAAAGCACAACATAAATTTGAAAGGCAAAAGATTATCTGAAAAAACACAGGACCAAGAATATTATTATATTCTTATTTCACATAGGGCACCCTAATATTATTCAATTTTAGCAAATTGTGTGAAGAACATTATAGGTCACCTAAAAGGTCACTAAAAATGAAATTAAGTACAATCTATCACACCATAGTTTCACAAAGGCACCCTAAAAAGTATCCCAATTTAGCACAAGGTTTCAACGACATTTATTCCACGTAAATAAAACACTTTCCAAAGAAGAGTGCGATTATATCCTTTGCCAAACATATACTCGCGTTTTATTAATAAAATAACAAAATTGACCATTTCTTCATGGATCGGGAACAAAAAACACTCAACCACAACATTATATATATCGAGCGATAACTCACATTCAAGTTGGGATCAATGGATTGCCTGTAAAGAATGAAGACAATAATTCTTAAAATTCCCTTGTTTCATCAAGAACAACGTCAAATAGAAAATTCTATCAAGTAGAGGAAGGAACATGAAACTCAACCCAAATATCAACTAACTTTCAAAATTTGGTGTGAAATAAATTGGCACTTGACTAGACTAGTTTGACAATGAGAAGACCATACAAGAAAGTTTCAGCAATGTAAATATCTAATTCCAGAGTTCCGACCTATGGGTACCAAAAATGGACCATTTTACCTCCAAATTATTTTAATTTTGAACTAGAATCATGCAATTTATTATATCTCCAAGGACATGGCACCCCAAAAATGAAATCTTCAATATGGACACGCAACAAATTGAATCTCAACCATAAGATATTCCATTGTGTTTATGGCACACTTTATGAGATTTGAATCAATTTAATAGGTATAAACGAGGAAGACAAGTTCTTTAAATTCCCTTTTTCTATCAAGAGAACCATCGAGTAACCAATTTTATTTAGATGAGAAAAGAACATGAAACTCGGCCCAAATACACTATCCCGTGGAGAATAACAATTAAAAAAATTGGTCATGAAAACACATCCTTTAAGAAAAATTAAATTGGCACATAAAGAACAAAATGTTATTTCCCTACACATTACACTACAAAGTTGATCAATTTTAATTAAATTCAGATGAACGTAAAACTCGGTATACGAATTCTCGATTACATGAACTTTGAATTGTTTTATAATCGAATTTGACAATCAACTATCCATCAAGAGAAAACATCAAAAAAGAAATCCATAATGCTCGTGTCCATCCCATGGCCCCGAAATGTACCATGTTAACTCTGAATCAGAAGAATTTGAAACTCGGATCATGCAATCTATATGTTGTGACAAGATAGTTTTAGATATGGTAGGCGAAAGAGCAGTGTAACAAACCAAACAAACATTCCATATAACGTGATTAAAGCACAACATAAATTTGAAAGGCAAAAGATTATCTGAAAAAACACAGGACCAAGAATATTATTATATTCTTATTTCACATAGGGCACCCTAATATTATTCAATTTTAGCAAATTGTGTGAAGAACATTATAGGTCACCTAAAAGGTCACTAAAAATGAAATTAAGTACAATCTATCACACCATAGTTTCACAAAGGCACCCTAAAAAGTATCCCCATTTAGCACAAGGTTTCAACGACATTTATTCCACGTAAATAAAACACTTTCCAAAGAAGAGTGCGATTATATCCTTTGCCAAACATATACTCGCGTTTTAATAATAAAATAACAAAATTGACCATTTCTTCATGGATCGGGAACAAAAAACACTCAACCACAACATTATATATATCGAGCGATAACTCACATTCAAGTTGGGATCAATGGATTGCCTGTAAAGAATGAAGACAATAATTCTTAAAATTCCCTTGTTTCATCAAGAACAACGTCAAATAGAAAATTCTATCAAGTAGAGGAAGGAACATGAAACTCAACCCAAATATCAACTAACTTTCAAAATTTGGTGTGAAAGAAATTGGCACTTTACTAGACTAGTTTGACAATGAGAAGACCATACAAGAAAGTTTCAGCAATGTAAATATCTAAATCCAGAGTTCCGACCTATGGGTACCAAAAATGGACCATTTTACCTCCAAATTATTTTAATTTTAGACTAGGATCATGCAATTTATTATATCTCCAAGGACAAGGCATATAGGTCACCTAAAAGGTCACTAAAAATGAAATTAAGTCCAATCTATCACACCCTAGTTTCACAAAGGCACCCTAAAAAGTATCCCATTTAGCAGAAGGTTTCAACGACATTTATTCCACGTAAATAAAACACTTTCCAAAGAAGAGTGCGATTATATCCTTTGCCAAACATATACTCGCGTTTTAATAATAAAATAACAAAATTGACCATTTCTTCATGGATCGGGAACAAAAAACACTCAACCACAACATTATATATATCGAGCGATAACTCACATTCAAGTTGGGATCAATGGATTGCCTGTAAAGAATGAAGACAATAATTCTTAAAATTCCCTTGTTTCATCAAGAACAACGTCAAATAGAAAATTCTATCAAGTTGAGGAAGGAACATGAAACTCAACCCAAATATCAACTAACTTTCAAAATTTGGTGTGAAAGAAATTGGCACTTGACTAGACTAGTTTGACAATGAGAAGACCATACAAGAAAGTTTCAGCAATGTAAATATCTAATTCCAGAGTTCCGACCTATGGGTACCAAAAATGGACCATTTTACCTCCAAATTATTTTAATTTTAGACTAGGATCATGCAATTTATTATATCTCCAAAGACATGGCACCCCAAAAATGAAATCTTCAATATGGACACGGAACAAAATGAATCTCAACCATAAGATATTCCATTGTGTTTATGGCACACTTTATGAGATTTGGATCAATTTAATAGGTATAAACGAGGAAGACAAGTTCTTTAAATTCCCTTTTTCTATCAAGAGAACCATCGAGTAACCAATTTTATCGAGATGAGAAAAGAACAAGAAACTCGGCCCAAATACACTATCCCGTGGAGAATAACAATTAAAAAAATTGGACATGAAAACACATCCTTTAAGAAAAATTAAATTGGCACATAAAGAACAAAATGTTATTTCCCTACACATTACACTACAAAGTTGATCAATTTTAATTAAATTCAGATGAACGAAAAACTCGGTATACGAATTCTCGATTACATGAACTTTGAATTGTTTTATAATCGAATTTGACAATCAACTATCCATCAAGAGAAAACATCAAAAAAGAAATCCATAATGCTCGTGTCCATCCCATGGCCCCGAAATGTACCATGTTAACTCTGAATCAGAAGAATTTTAAACTCGGATCATGCAATCTATATGTTGTGACAAGATAGTTTTAGTATGGTAGGCGAAAGAGCAGTGTAACAAACCAAACAAACATTCCGTATAACGTGATTAAAGCACAACATAAATTTGAAAGGCAAAAGATTATCTGAAAAAACACAGGACCAAGAATATTATTATATTCTTATTTCACATAGGGCACCCTAATATTATTCAATTTTAGCAAATTGTGTGAAGAACATTATAGGTCACCTAAAAGGTCACTAAAAATGAAATTAAGTACAATCTATCACACCATAGTTTCACAAAGGCACCCTAAAAAGTATCCCCATTTAGCACAAGGTTTCAACGACATTTATTCCACGTAAATAAAACACTTTCCAAAGAAGAGTGCGATTATATGCTTTGCCAAACATATACTCGCGTTTTAATAATAAAATAACAAAATTGACCATTTCTTCATGGATCGGGAACAAAAAACACTCAACCACAACATTATATATATCGAGCGATAACTCACATTCAAGTTGGGATCAATGGATTGCCTGTAAAGAATGAAGACAATAATTCTTAAAATTCCCTTGTTTCATCAAGAACAACGTCAAATAGAAAATTCTATCAAGTAGAGGAAGGAACATGAAACTCAATCCAAATATCAACTAACTTTCAAAATTTGGTGTGAAAGAAATTAGCACTTGACTAGACTAGTTTGACAATGAGAAGACCATACAAGAAAGTTTCAACAATGTAAATATCTGATTCCAGAGTTCCGACCTATGGGTACCAAAAATGGACCATTTTACCTCCAAATTATTTTAATTTTTGACTAGGATCATGCAATTTATTATATCTCCAAGGACATGGCACCCCAAAAATGAAATCTTCAATATGGACACGGAACAAAATGAATCTCAACCATAAGATATTCCATTGTGTTTATGGCACACTTTTTGAGATTTGGATCAATTTAATAGGTATAAACGAGGAAGACAAGTTCTTTAAATTCCCTTTTTCTATCAAGAGAACCATCGAGTAACCAATTTTATCGAGATGAGAAAAGAACAAGAAACTCGGCCCAAATACACTATCCCGTGGAGAATAACAATTAAAAAAATTGGTCATGAAAACACATCCTTTAAGAAAAATTAAATTGGCACATAAAGAACAAAATGTTATTTCCCTACACATTACACTACAAAGTTGATCAATTTTAATTAAATTCAGATGAACGTAAACCTCGGTATACGAATTCTCGATTACATGAACTTTGAATTGTTTTATAATCGAATTTGACAATCAACTATCCATCAAGAGAAAACATCAAAAAAGAAATCCATAATGCTCGTGTCCATCCCATGGCCCCGAAATGTACCATGTTAACTCTGAATCAGAAGAATTTGAAACTGGTTCATGCAATCTATATGTTGTGACAAGATAGGTTTAGATGTGGTAGGCGAAAGTGCAGTGTAACAAACCAAACAAACATTCCATATAACGTGATTAAAGCACAACATAAATTTGAAAGGCAAAAGATTATCTAAAAAAACACAGGACCAAGAATATTATTATATTCTTATTTCACATAGGGCACCCTAATATTATTCAATTTTAGCAAATTGTGTGAAGAACATTATAGGTCACCTAAAAGGTCACTAAAAATGAAATTAAGTACAATCTATCACACCATAGTTTCCCAAAGGCACCCTAAAAAGTATCCCCATTTAGCACAAGGTTTCAACGACATTTATTCCACGTAAATAAAACACTTTCCAAAGAAGAGTGCGATTATATCCTTTGCCAAACATATACTCGCGTTTTAATAATAAAATAACAAAATTGACCATTTCTTCATGGATCGGGAACAAAAAACACTCAACCACAACATTATATATATCGAGCGATAACTCACATTCAAGTTGGGATCAATGGATTGCCTGTAAAGAATGAAGACAATAATTCTTAAAATTCCCTTGTTTCATCAAGAACAACGTCAAATAGAAAATTCTATCAAGTAGAGGAAGGAACATGAAACTCAACCCAAATATCAACTAACTTTCAAAATTTGGTGTGAAAGAAATTGGCACTTTACTAGACTAGTTTGACAATGAGAAGACCATACAAGAAAGTTTCAGCAATGTAAATATCTAATTCCAGAGTTCCGACCTATGGGTACCAAAAATGGACCATTTTACCTCCAAATTATTTTAATTTTAGACTAGGATCATGCAATTTATTATATCTCCAATGACATGGCATATAGGTCACCTAAAAGGTCACTAAAAATGAAATTAAGTCCAATCTATCACACCCTAGTTTCACAAAGGCACCCTAAAAAGTATCCCATTTAGCAGAAGGTTTCAACGACATTTATTCCACGTAAATAAAACATTTTCCAAAGAAGAGTGCGATTATATCCTTTGCCAAACATATACTCGCGTTTTAATAATAAAATAACAAAATTGACCATTTCTTCATGGATCGGGAACAAAAAACACTCAACCACAACATTATATATATCGAGCGATAACTCACATTCAAGTTGGGATCAATGGATTGCCTGTAAAGAATGAAGACAATAATTCTTAAAATTCCCTTGTTTCATCAAGAACAACGTCAAATAGAAAATTCTATCAAGTAGAGGAAGGAACATGAAACTCAACCCAAATATCAACTAACTTTCAAAATTTGGTGTGAAAGAAATTGGCACTTGACTAGACTAGTTTGACAATGAGAAGACCATACAAGAAAGTTTCAGCAATGTAAATATCTAATTCCAGAGTTCCGACCTATGGGTACCAAAAATGGACCATTTTACCTCCAAATTATTTTAATTTTAGACTAGGATCATGCAATTTATTATATCTCCAAGGACATGGCACCCCAAAAATGAAATCTTCAATATGGACACGGAACAAAATGAATCTCAACCATAAGATATTCCATTGTGTTTATGGCACACTTTATGAGATTTGGATCAATTTAATAGGTATAAACGAGGAAGACAAGTTCTTTAAATTCCCTGTTTCTATCAAGAGAACCATCGAGTAACCAATTTTATCGAGATGAGAAAAGAACAAGAAACTCGGCCCAAATACACTATCCCGTGGAGAATAACAATTAAAAAAATTGGTCATGAAAACACATCCTTGAAGAAAAATTAAATTGGCACATAAAGAACAAAATGTTATTTCCCTACACATTACACTACAAAGTTGATCAATTTTAATTAAATTCAGATGAACGTAAAACTCGGTATACGAATTCTCGATTACATGAACTTTGAATTGTTTTATAATCGAATTTGACAATCAACTATCCATCAAGAGAAAACATCAAAAAAGAAATCCATAATGCTCGTGTCCATCCCATGGCCCGAAATGTACCATGTTAACTCTGAATCAGAAGAATTTGAAACTGGATCATGCAATCTATATGTTGTGACAAGATAGGTTTAGATATGGTAGGCGAAAGAGCAGTGTAACAGACCAAACAAACATTCCATATAACGTGATTAAAGCACAACATAAATTTGAAAGGCAAAAGATTATCTGAAAAAACACAGGACCAAGAATATTATTATATTCTTATTTCACATAGGGCACCCTAATATTATTCAATTTTAGCAAATTGTGTGAAGAACATTATAGGTCACCTAAAAGGTCACTAAAAATGAAATTAAGTACAATCTATCACACCATAGTTTCACAAAGGCACCCTAAAAAGTATTCCCATTTAGCACAAGGTTTCAACGACATTTATTCCACGTAAATAAAACACTTTCCAAAGAAGAGTGCGATTATATCCTTTGCCAAACATATACTCGCGTTTTAATAATAAAATAACAAAATTGACCATTTCTTCATGGATCGGGAACAAAAAACACTCAACCACAACATTATATATATCGAGCGATAACTCACATTCAAGTTGGGATCAATGGATTGCCTGTAAAGAATGAAGACAATAATTCTTAAAATTCCCTTGTTTCATCAAGAACAACGTCAAATAGAAAATTCTATCAAGTAGAGGAAGGAACATGAAACTCAACCCAAATATCAACTAACTTTCAAAATTTGGTGTGAAAGAAATTGGCACTTGACTAGACTAGTTTGACAATGAGAAGACCATACAAGAAAGTTTCAGCAATGTAAATATCTAATTCCAGAGTTCCGACCTATGGGTACCAAAAATGGACCATTTTACCTCCAAATTATTTTAATTTTAGACTAGGATCATGCAATTTATTATATCTCCAAGGACATGGCACCCCAAAAATGAAATCTTCAATATGGACACGGAACAAAATGAATCTCAACCATAAGATATTCCATTGTGTTTATGGCACACTTTATGAGATTTGGATCAATTTAATAGGTATAAACGAGGAAGACAAGTTCTTTAAATTCCCTTTTTCTATCAAGAGAACCATCGAGTAACCAATTTTATTTAGATGAGAAAAGAACATGAAACTCGGCCCAAATACACTATCACCGTGGAGAATAACAATTAAAAAAATTGGTCATGAAAACACATCCTTTAAGAAAAATTAAATTGGCACATAAAGAACAAAATGTTATTTCCCTACACATTACACTACAAAGTTGATCAATTTTAATTAAATTCAGATGAACGTAAAACTCGGTATACGAATTCTCGATTACATGAACTTTGAATTGTTTTATAATCGAATTTGACAATCAACTATCCATCAAGAGAAAACATCAAAAAAGAAATCCATAATGCTCGTGTCCATCCCATGGCCCCGAAATGTACCATGTTAACTCTGAATCAGAAGAATTTGAAACTGGATCATGCAATCTATGTGTTGTGACAAGATAGGTTTAGATATGGTAGGCGAAAGAGCAGTGTAACAAACCAAACAAACATTCCATATAACGTGATTAAAGCACAACATAAATTTGAAAGGCAAAAAGATTATCTGAAAAAACACAGGACCAAGAATATTATTATATTCTTATTTCACATAGGGCACCCTAATATTATTCAATTTTAGCAAATTGTGTGAAGAACATTATAGGTCACCTAAAAGGTCACTAAAAATGAAATTAAGTACAATCTATCACACCATAGTTGCACAAAGGCACCCTAAAAAGTATCCCCATTTAGCACAAGGTTTCAACGACATTTATTCCACGTAAATAAAACACTTTCCAAAGAAGAGTGCGATTATATCCTTTGCCAAACATATACTCGCGTTTTAATAATAAAATAACAAAATTGACCATTTCTTCATGGATCGGGAACAAAAAACACTCAACCACAACATTATATATATCGAGCGATAACTCACATTCAAGTTGGGATCAATGGATTGCCTGTAAAGAATGAAGACAATAATTCTTAAAATTCCCTTGTTTCGTCAAGAACAACGTCAAATAGAAAATTCTATCAAGTAGAGGAAGGAACATGAAACTCAACCCAAATATCAACTAACTTTCAAAATTTGGTGTGAAAGAAATTGGCACTTTACTAGACTAGTTTGACAATGAGAAGACCATACAAGAAAGTTTCAGCAATGTAAATATCTAATTCCAGAGTTCCGACCTATGGGTACCAAAAATTGACCATTTTACCTCCAAATTATTTTAATTTTAGACTAGGATCATGCAATTTATTATATCTCCAAGGACATGGCATATAGGTCACCTAAAAGGTCACTAAAACTGAAATTAAGTCCAATCTATCACACCCTAGTTTCACAAAGGCACCCTAAAAAGTATCCCATTTAGCAGATGGTTTCAACGACATTTATTCCACGTAAATAAAACACTTTCCAAAGAAGAGTGCGATTATATCCTTTGCCAAACATATACTCGCGTTTTAATAATAAAATAACAAAATTGACCATTTCTTCATGGATCGGGAACAAAAAACACTCAACCACAACATTATATATATCGAGCGATAACTCACATTCAAGTTGGGATCAATGGATTGCCTGTAAAGAATGAAGACAATAATTCTTAAAATTCCCTTGTTTCATCAAGAACAACGTCAAATAGAAAATTCTATCAAGTAGAGGAAGGAACATGAAACTCAACCCAAATATCAACTAACTTTCAAAATTTGGTGTGAAAGAAATTGGCACTTGACTAGACTAGTTTGACAATGAGAAGACCATACAAGAAAGTTTCAGCAATGTAAATATCTAATTCCAGAGTTCCGACCTATGGGTACCAAAAATGGACCATTTTACCTCCAAATTATTTTAATTTTAGACTAGGATCATGCAATTTATTATATCTCCAAGGACATGGCACCCCAAAAATGAAATCTTCAATATGGACACGGAACAAAATGAATCTCAACCATAAGATATTCCATTGTGTTTATGGCACACTTTATGAGATTTGGATCAATTTAATAGGTATAAACGAGGAAGACAAGTTCTTTAAATTCCCTGTTTCTATCAAGAGAACCATCGAGTAACCAATTTTATCGAGATGAGAAAAGAACAAGAAACTCGGCCCAAATACACTATCCCGTGGAGAATAACAATTAAAAAAATTGGTCATGAAAACACATCCTTGAAGAAAAATTAAATTGGCACATAAAGAACAAAATGTTATTTCCCTACACATTACACTACAAAGTTGATCAATTTTAATTAAATTCAGATGAACGTAAAACTCGGTATACGAATTCTCGATTACATGAACTTTGAATTGTTTTATAATCGAATTTGACAATCAACTATCCATCAAGAGAAAACATCAAAAAAGAAATCCATAATGCTCGTGTCCATCCCATGGCCCGAAATGTACCATGTTAACTCTGAATCAGAAGAATTTGAAACTGGATCATGCAATCTATATGTTGTGACAAGATAGGTTTAGATATGGTAGGCGAAAGAGCAGTGTAACAGACCAAACAAACATTCCATATAACGTGATTAAAGCACAACATAAATTTGAAAGGCAAAAGATTATCTGAAAAAACACAGGACCAAGAATATTATTATATTCTTATTTCACATAGGGCACCCTAATATTATTCAATTTTAGCAAATTGTGTGAAGAACATTATAGGTCACCTAAAAGGTCACTAAAAATGAAATTAAGTACAATCTATCACACCATAGTTTCACAAAGGCACCCTAAAAAGTATTCCCATTTAGCACAAGGTTTCAACGACATTTATTCCACGTAAATAAAACACTTTCCAAAGAAGAGTGCGATTATATCCTTTGCCAAACATATACTCGCGTTTTAATAATAAAATAACAAAATTGACCATTTCTTCATGGATCGGGAACAAAAAACACTCAACCACAACATTATATATATCGAGCGATAACTCACATTCAAGTTGGGATCAATGGATTGCCTGTAAAGAATGAAGACAATAATTCTTAAAATTCCCTTGTTTCATCAAGAACAACGTCAAATAGAAAATTCTATCAAGTAGAGGAAGGAACATGAAACTCAACCCAAATATCAACTAACTTTCAAAATTTGGTGTGAAAGAAATTGGCACTTGACTAGACTAGTTTGACAATGAGAAGACCATACAAGAAAGTTTCAGCAATGTAAATATCTAATTCCAGAGTTCCGACCTATGGGTACCAAAAATGGACCATTTTACCTCCAAATTATTTTAATTTTAGACTAGGATCATGCAATTTATTATATCTCCAAGGACATGGCACCCCAAAAATGAAATCTTCAATATGGACACGGAACAAAATGAATCTCAACCATAAGATATTCCATTGTGTTTATGGCACACTTTATGAGATTTGGATCAATTTAATAGGTATAAACGAGGAAGACAAGTTCTTTAAATTCCCTTTTTCTATCAAGAGAACCATCGAGTAACCAATTTTATTTAGATGAGAAAAGAACATGAAACTCGGCCCAAATACACTATCACCGTGGAGAATAACAATTAAAAAAATTGGTCATGAAAACACATCCTTTAAGAAAAATTAAATTGGCACATAAAGAACAAAATGTTATTTCCCTACACATTACACTACAAAGTTGATCAATTTTAATTAAATTCAGATGAACGTAAAACTCGGTATACGAATTCTCGATTACATGAACTTTGAATTGTTTTATAATCGAATTTGACAATCAACTATCCATCAAGAGAAAACATCAAAAAAGAAATCCATAATGCTCGTGTCCATCCCATGGCCCCAAAATGTACCATGTTAACTCTGAATCAGAAGAATTTGAAACTGGATCATGCAATCTATGTGTTGTGACAAGATAGGTTTAGATATGGTAGGCGAAAGAGCAGTGTAACAAACCAAACAAACATTCCATATAACGTGATTAAAGCACAACATAAATTTGAAAGGCAAAAAGATTATCTGAAAAAACACAGGACCAAGAATATTATTATATTCTTATTTCACATAGGGCACCCTAATATTATTCAATTTTAGCAAATTGTGTGAAGAACATTATAGGTCACCTAAAAGGTCACTAAAAATGAAATTAAGTACAATCTATCACACCATAGTTGCACAAAGGCACCCTAAAAAGTATCCCCATTTAGCACAAGGTTTCAACGACATTTATTCCACGTAAATAAAACACTTTCCAAAGAAGAGTGCGATTATATCCTTTGCCAAACATATACTCGCGTTTTAATAATAAAATAACAAAATTGACCATTTCTTCATGGATCGGGAACAAAAAACACTCAACCACAACATTATATATATCGAGCGATAACTCACATTCAAGTTGGGATCAATGGATTGCCTGTAAAGAATGAAGACAATAATTCTTAAAATTCCCTTGTTTCGTCAAGAACAACGTCAAATAGAAAATTCTATCAAGTAGAGGAAGGAACATGAAACTCAACCCAAATATCAACTAACTTTCAAAATTTGGTGTGAAAGAAATTGGCACTTTACTAGACTAGTTTGACAATGAGAAGACCATACAAGAAAGTTTCAGCAATGTAAATATCTAATTCCAGAGTTCCGACCTATGGGTACCAAAAATTGACCATTTTACCTCCAAATTATTTTAATTTTAGACTAGGATCATGCAATTTATTATATCTCCAAGGACATGGCATATAGGTCACCTAAAAGGTCACTAAAACTGAAATTAAGTCCAATCTATCACACCCTAGTTTCACAAAGGCACCCTAAAAAGTATCCCATTTAGCAGATGGTTTCAACGACATTTATTCCACGTAAATAAAACACTTTCCAAAGAAGAGTGCGATTATATCCTTTGCCAAACATATACTCGCGTTTTAATAATAAAATAACAAAATTGACCATTTCTTCATGGATCGGGAACAAAAAACACTCAACCACAACATTATATATATCGAGCGATAACTCACATTCAAGTTGGGATCAATGGATTGCCTGTAAAGAATGAAGACAATAATTCTTAAAATTCCCTTGTTTCATCAAGAACAACGTCAAATAGAAAATTCTATCAAGTAGAGGAAGGAACATGAAACTCAACCCAAATATCAACTAACTTTCAAAATTTGGTGTGAAAGAAATTGGCACTTGACTAGACTAGTTTGACAATGAGAAGACCATACAAGAAAGTTTCAGCAATGTAAATATCTAATTCCAGAGTTCCGACCTATGGGTACCAAAAATGGACCATTTTACCTCCAAATTATTTTAATTTTAGACTAGGATCATGCAATTTATTATATCTCCAAGGACATGGCACCCCAAAAATGAAATCTTCAATATGGACACGGAACAAAATGAATCTCAACCATAAGATATTCCATTGTGTTTATGGCACACTTTATGAGATTTGGATCAATTTAATAGGTATAAACGAGGAAGACAAGTTCTTTAAATTCCCTGTTTCTATCAAGAGAACCATCGAGTAACCAATTTTATCGAGATGAGAAAAGAACAAGAAACTCGGCCCAAATACACTATCCCGTGGAGAATAACAATTAAAAAAATTGGTCATGAAAACACATCCTTGAAGAAAAATTAAATTGGCACATAAAGAACAAAATGTTATTTCCCTACACATTACACTACAAAGTTGATCAATTTTAATTAAATTCAGATGAACGTAAAACTCGGTATACGAATTCTCGATTACATGAACTTTGAATTGTTTTATAATCGAATTTGACAATCAACTATCCATCAAGAGAAAACATCAAAAAAGAAATCCATAATGCTCGTGTCCATCCCATGGCCCGAAATGTACCATGTTAACTCTGAATCAGAAGAATTTGAAACTGGATCATGCAATCTATATGTTGTGACAAGATAGGTTTAGATATGGTAGGCGAAAGAGCAGTGTAACAGACCAAACAAACATTCCATATAACGTGATTAAAGCACAACATAAATTTGAAAGGCAAAAGATTATCTGAAAAAACACAGGACCAAGAATATTATTATATTCTTATTTCACATAGGGCACCCTAATATTATTCAATTTTAGCAAATTGTGTGAAGAACATTATAGGTCACCTAAAAGGTCACTAAAAATGAAATTAAGTACAATCTATCACACCATAGTTTCACAAAGGCACCCTAAAAAGTATCCCCATTTAGCACAAGGTTTCAACGACATTTATTCCACGTAAATAAAACACTTTCCAAAGAAGAGTGCGATTATATCCTTTGCCAAACATATACTCGCGTTTTAATAATAAAATAACAAAATTGACCATTTCTTCATGGATCGGGAACAAAAAACACTCAACCACAACATTATATATATCGAGCGATAACTCACATTCAAGTTGGGATCAATGGATTGCCTGTAAAGAATGAAGACAATAATTCCTAAAATTCCCTTGTTTCATCAAGAACAACGTCAAATAGAAAATTCTATCAAGTAGAGGAAGGAACATGAAACTCAACCCAAATATCAACTAACTTTCAAAATTTGGTGTGAAAGAAATTGGCACTTTACTAGACTAGTTTGACAATGAGAAGACCATACAAGAAAGTTTCAGCAATGTAAATATCTAATTCCAGAGTTCCGACCTATGGGTACCAAAAATGGACCATTTTACCTCCAAATTATTTTAATTTTAGACTAGGATCATGCAATTTATTATATCTCCAAGGACATGGCACCCCAAAAATGAAATCTTCAATATGGACACGGAACAAAATGAATCTCAACCATAAGATATTCCATTGTGTTTATGGCACACTTTATGAGATTTAGATCAATTTAATAGGTATAAACGAGGAAGACAAGTTCTTTAAATTCCCTTTTTCTATCAAGAGAACCATCGAGTAACCAATTTTATCGAGATGAGAAAAGAACAAGAAACTCGGCCCAAATACACTATCCCGTGGAGAATAACAATTAAAAAAATTGGTCATGAAAACACATCCTTTAAGAAAAATTAAATTGGCACATAAAGAACAAAATGTTATTTCCCTACACATTACACTACAAAGTTGATCAATTTTAATTAAATTCAGATGAACGTAAAACTCGGTATACGAATTCTCGATTACATGAACTTTGAATTGTTTTATAATCGAATTTGACAATCAACGATCCATCAAGAGAAAACATCAAAAAAGAAATCCATAATGCTCGTGTCCATCCCATGGCTCCGAAATGTACCATGTTAACTCTGAATCAGAAGAATTTGAAACTCGGATCATGCAATCTATATGTTGTGACAAGATAGTTTTAGATATGGTAGGCGAAAGAGCAGTGTAACAAACCAAACAAACATTCCATATAACGTGATTAAAGCACAACATAAATTTGAAAGGCAAAAGATTATCTGAAAAAACACAGGACCAAGAATATTATTATATTCTTATTTCACATAGGGCACCCTAATATTATTCAATTTTAGCAAATTGTGTGAAGAACATTATAGGTCACCTAAAAGGTCACTAAAAATGAAATTAAGTACAATCTATCACACCATAGTTTCACAAAGGCACCCTAAAAAGTATTCCCATTTAGCACAAGGTTTCAACAACATTTATTCCACGTAAATAAAACACTTTCCAAAGAAGAGTGCGATTATATCCTTTGCCAAACATATACTCGCGTTTTAATAATAAAATAACAAAATTGACCATTTCTTCATGGATCGGGAACAAAAAACACTCAACCACAACATTATATATATCGAGCGATAACTCACATTCAAGTTGGGATCAATGGATTGCCTGTAAAGAATGAAGACAATAATTCTTAAAATTCCCTTGTTTCATCAAGAACAACGTCAAATAGAAAATTCTATCAAGTAGAGGAAGGAACATGAAACTCAACCCAAATATCAACTAACTTTCAAAATTTGGTGTGAAAGAAATTGGCACTTGACTAGACTAGTTTGACAATGAGAAGACCATACAAGAAAGTTTCAGCAATGTAAATATCTAATTCCAGAGTTCCGACCTATGGGTACCAAAAATGGACCATTTTACCTCCAAATTATTTTAATTTTAGACTAGGATCATGCAATTTATTATATCTCCAAGGACATGGCACCCCAAAAATGAAATCTTCAATATGGACACGGAACAAAATGAATCTCAACCATAAGATATTCCATTGTGTTTATGGCACACTTTATGAGATTTGGATCAATTTAATAGGTATAAACGAGGAAGACAAGTTCTTTAAATTCCCTTTTTCTATCAAGAGAACCATCGAGTAACCAATTTTATTTAGATGAGAAAAGAACATGAAACTCGGCCCAAATACACTATCACCGTGGAGAATAACAATTAAAAAAATTGGTCATGAAAACACATCCTTTAAGAAAAATTAAATTGGCACATAAAGAACAAAATGTTATTTCCCTACACATTACACTACAAAGTTGATCAATTTTAATTAAATTCAGATGAACGTAAAACTCGGTATACGAATTCTCGATTACATGAACTTTGAATTGTTTTATAATCGAATTTGACAATCAACTATCCATCAAGAGAAAACATCAAAAAAGAAATCCATAATGCTCGTGTCCATCCCATGGCCCCGAAATGTACCATGTTAACTCTGAATCAGAAGAATTTGAAACTGGATCATGCAATCTATATGTTGTGACAAGATAGGTTTAGATATGGTAGGCGAAAGAGCAGTGTAACAAACCAAACAAACATTCCATATAACGTGATTAAAGCACAACATAAATTTGAAAGGCAAAAAGATTATCTGAAAAAACACAGGACCAAGAATATTATTATATTCTTATTTCACATAGGGCACCCTAATATTATTCAATTTTAGCAAATTGTGTGAAGAACATTATAGGTCACCTAAAAGGTCACTAAAAATGAAATTAAGTACAATCTATCACACCATAGTTGCACAAAGGCACCCTAAAAAGTATCCCCATTTAGCACAAGGTTTCAACGACATTTATTCCACGTAAATAAAACACTTTCCAAAGAAGAGTGCGATTATATCCTTTGCCAAACATATACTCGCGTTTTAATAATAAAATAACAAAATTGACCATTTCTTCATGGATCGGGAACAAAAAACACTCAACCACAACATTATATATATCGAGCGATAACTCACATTCAAGTTGGGATCAATGGATTGCCTGTAAAGAATGAAGACAATAATTCTTAAAATTCCCTTGTTTCGTCAAGAACAACGTCAAATAGAAAATTCTATCAAGTAGAGGAAGGAACATGAAACTCAACCCAAATATCAACTAACTTTCAAAATTTGGTGTGAAAGAAATTGGCACTTTACTAGACTAGTTTGACAATGAGAAGACCATACAAGAAAGTTTCAGCAATGTAAATATCTAATTCCAGAGTTCCGACCTATGGGTACCAAAAATTGACCATTTTACCTCCAAATTATTTTAATTTTAGACTAGGATCATGCAATTTATTATATCTCCAAGGACATGGCATATAGGTCACCTAAAAGGTCACTAAAACTGAAATTAAGTCCAATCTATCACACCCTAGTTTCACAAAGGCACCCTAAAAAGTATCCCATTTAGCAGATGGTTTCAACGACATTTATTCCACGTAAATAAAACACTTTCCAAAGAAGAGTGCGATTATATCATTTGCCAAACATATACTCGCGTTTTAATAATAAAATAACAAAATTGACCATTTCTTCATCGATCGGGAACAAAAAACACTCAACCACAACATTATATATATCGAGCGATAACTCACATTCAAGTTGGGATCAATGGATTGACTGTAAAGAATGACAATAATTCTTAAAATTCCCTCGTTTCATCAAGAACAACGTCAAATAGAAAATTCTATCAAGTAGAGGAAGGAACATGAAACTCAACCCAAATATCAACTAACTTTCAAAATTTGGTGTGAAAGAAATTGCACTTGACTAGACTAGTTTGACAATGAGAAGACCATACAAGAAAGTTTCAGCAATGTAAATATCTAATTCCAGAGTTCCGACCTATGGGTACCAAAAATGGACCATTTTACCTCCAAATTATTTTAATTTTAGACTTGGATCATGCAATTTATTATATCTCCAAGGACATGGCACCCCAAAAATGAAATCTTCAATATGGACACGGAACAAAATGAATCTCAACCATAAGATATTCCATTGTGTTTATGGCACACTTTATGAGATTTGGATCAATTTAATAGGTATAAACGAGGAAGACAAGTTCTTTAAATTCCCTTTTTCTATCAAGAGAACCATCGAGTAACCAATTTTATCGAGATGAGAAAAGAACAAGAAACTCGGCCCAAATACACTATCCCGTGGAGAATAACAATTAAAAAAATTGGTCATGAAAACACATCCTTTAAGAAAAATTAAATTGGCACATAAAGAACAAAATGTTATTTCCCTACACATTACACTACAAAGTTGATCAATTTTAATTAAATTCAGATGAACGTAAAACTCGGTATACGAATTCTCGATTACATGAACTTTGAATTGTTTTATAATCGAATTTGACAATCAACGATCCATCAAGAGAAAACATCAAAAAAGAAATCCATAATGCTCGTGTCCATCCCATGGCCCCGAAATGTACCATGTTAACTCTGAATCAGAAGAATTTGAAACTCGGATCATGCAATCTATATGTTGTGACAAGATAGTTTTAGATATGGTAGGCGAAAGAGCAGTGTAACAAACCAAACAAACATTCCATATAACGTGATTAAAGCACAACATAAATTTGAAAGGCAAAAGATTATCTGAAAAAACACAGGACCAAGAATATTATTATATTCTTATTTCACATAGGGCACCCTAATATTATTCAATTTTAGCAAATTGTGTGAAGAACATTATAGGTCACCTAAAAGGTCACTAAAAATGAAATTAAGTACAATCTATCACACCATAGTTTCACAAAGGCACCCTAAAAAGTATCCCCATTTAGCACAAGGTTTCAACGACATTTATTCCACATAAATAAAACACTTTCCAAAGAAGAGTGCGATTATATCCTTTGCCAAACATATACTCGCGTTTTAATAATAAAATAACAAAATTGACCATTTCTTCATGGATCGGGAACAAAAAACACTCAACCACAACATTATATATATCGAGCGATAACTCACATTCAAGTTGGGATCAATGGATTGCCTGTAAAGAATGAAGACAATAATTCTTAAAATTCCCTTGTTTCATCAAGAACAACGTCAAATAGAAAATTCTATCAAGTAGAGGAAGGAGCATGAAACTCAACCCAAATATCAACTAACTTTCAAAATTTGGTGTGAAAGAAATTGGCACTTGACTAGACTAGTTTGACAATGAGAAGACCATACAAGAAAGTTTCAGCAATGTAAATATCTAATTCCAGAGTTCCGACCTATGGGTACCAAAAATGGACCATTTTACCTACTAATTATTTTAATTTTAGACTAGGATCATGCAATTTATTATATCTCCAAGGACATGGCATATAGGTCACCTAAAAGGTCACTAAAAATGAAATTAAGTCCAATCTATCACACCCTAGTTTCACAAAGGCACCCTAAAAAGTATCCCATTTAGCAGAAGGTTTCAATGACATTTATTCCACGTAAATAAAATACTTTCCAAAGAAGAGTGCGATTATATCCTTTGCCAAACATATACTCGCGTTTTAATAATAAAATAACAAAATTGACCATTTCTTCATGGATCGGGAACAAAAAACACTCAACCACAACATTATATATATCGAGCGATAACTCACATTCAAGTTGGGATCAATGGATTGCCTGTAAAGAATGAAGACAATAATTCTTAAAATTCCCTTGTTTCATCAAGAACAACGTCAAATAGAAAATTCTATCAAGTAGAGGAAGGAACATGAAACTCAACCCAAATATCAACTAACTTTCAAAATTTGGTGTGAAAGAAATTGGCACTTGACTAGACTAGTTTGACAATGAGAAGACCATACAAGAAAGTTTCAGCAATGTAAATATCTAATTCCAGAGTTCCGACCTATGGGTACCAAAAATGGACCATTTTACCTCCAAATTATTTTAATTTTAGACTAGGATCATGCAATTTATTATATCTCCAAGGACATGGCACCCCAAAAATGAAATCTTCAATATGGACACGGAACAAAATGAATCTCAACCATAAGATATTCCATTGTGTTTATGGCACACTTTATGAGATTTGGATCAATTTAATAGGTATAAACGAGGAAGAAAAGTTCTTTAAATTCCCTTTTTCTATCAAGAGAACCATCGAGTAACCAATTTCATCGAGATGAGAAAAGAACAAGAAACTCGGCCCAAATACACTATCCCGTGGCGAATAACAATTAAAAAAATTGGTCATGAAAACACATCCTTTAAGAAAAATTAAATTGGCACATAAAGAACAAAATGTTATTTCCCTACACATTACACTACAAAGTTGATCAATTTTAATTAAATTCAGATGAACGTAAAACTCGGTATACGAATTCTCGATTACATGAACTTTGAATTGTTTTATAATCGAATTTGACAATCAACGATCCATCAAGAGAAAACATCAAAAAAGAAATCCATAATGCTCGTGTCCATCCCATGGCCCCGAAATGTACCATGTTAACTCTGAATCAGAAGAATTTGAAACTCGGATCATGCAATCTATATGTTGTGACAAGATAGTTTTAGATATGGTAGGCGAAAGAGCAGTGTAACAAACCAAACAAACATTCCATATAACGTGATTAAAGCACAACATAAATTTGAAAGGCAAAAGATTATCTGAAAAAACACATGACCAAGAATATTATTATATTCTTATTTCACATAGGGCACCCTAATATTATTCAATTTTAGCAAATTGTGTGAAGAACATTATAGGTCACCTAAAAGGTCACTAAAAATGAAATTAAGTACAATCTATCACACCATAGTTTCACAAAGGCACCCTAAAAAGTATTCCCATTTAGCACAAGGTTTCAACGACATTTATTCCACGTAAATAAAACACTTTCCAAAGAAGAGTGCGATTATATCCTTTGCCAAACATATACTCGCGTTTTAATAATAAAATAACAAAATTGACCATTTCTTCATGGATCGGGAACAAAAAACACTCAACCACAACATTATATATATCGAGCGATAACTCACATTCAAGTTGGGATCAATGGATTGCCTGTAAAGAATGAAGACAATAATTCTTAAAATTCCCTTGTTTCATCAAGAACAACGTCAAATAGAAAATTCTATCAAGTAGAGGAAGGAACATGAAACTCAATCCAAATATCAACTAACTTTCAAAATTTGGTGTGAAAGAAATTAGCACTTCACTAGACTAGTTTGACAATGAGAAGACCATACAAGAAAGTTTCAGCAATGTAAATATCTGATTCCAGAGTTCCGACCTATGGGTACCAAAAATGGACCATTTTACCTCCAAATTATTTTAATTTTTGACTAGGATCATGCAATTTATTATATCTCCAAGGACATGGCACCCCAAAAATGAAATCTTCAATATGGACACGGAACAAAATGAATCTCAACCATAAGATATTCCATTGTGTTTATGGCACACTTTATGAGATTTGGATCAATTTAATAGGTATAAACGAGGAAGACAAGTTCTTTAAATTCCCTTTTTCTATCAAGAGAACCATCGAGTAACCAATTTTATCGAGATGAGAAAAGAACAAGAAACTCGGCCCAAATACACTATCCCGTGGAGAATAACAATTAAAAAAATTGGTCATGAAAACACATCCTTTAAGAAAAATTAAATTGGCACATAAAGAACAAAATGTTATTTCCCTACACATTACACTACAAAGTTGATCAATTTTAATTAAATTCAGATGAACGTAAACCTCGGTATACGAATTCTCGATTACATGAACTTTGAATTGTTTTATAATCGAATTTGACAATCAACTATCCATCAAGAGAAAACATCAAAAAAGAAATCCATAATGCTCGTGTCCATCCCATGGCCCCGAAATGTACCATGTTAACTCTGAATCAGAAGAATTTGAAACTGGTTCATGCAATCTATATGTTGTGACAAGATAGGTTTAGATGTGGTAGGCGAAAGAGCAGTGTAACAAACCAAACAAACATTCCATATAACGTGATTAAAGCACAACATAAATTTGAAAGGCAAAAGATTATCTAAAAAAACACAGGACCAAGAATATTATTATATTCTTATTTCACATAGGGCACCCTAATATTATTCAATTTTAGCAATTTGTGTGAAGAACATTATAGGTCACCTAAAAGTTCACTAAAAATGAAATTAAGTACAATCTATCACACCATAGTTTCACAAAGGCACCCTAAAAAGTATCCCCATTTAGCACAAGGTTTCAACGACATTTATTCCACGTAAATAAAACACTTTCCAAAGAAGAGTGCGATTATATCCTTTGCCAAACATATACTCGCGTTTTTCTTCATGGATCGGGAACAAAAAACACTCAACCACAACATTATATATATCGAGCGATAACTCACATTCAAGTTGGGATCAATGGATTGCCTGTAAAGAATGAAGACAATAATTCTTAAAATTCCCTTGTTTCATCAAGAACAACGTCAAATAGAAAATTCTATCAAGTAGAGGAAGGAACATGAAACTCAACCCAAATATCAACTAACTTTCAAAATTTGGTGTGAAAGAAATTGGCACTTGACTAGACTAGTTTGACAATGAGAAGACCATACAAGAAAGTTTCAGCAATGTAAATATCTAATTCCAGAGTTCCGACCTATGGGTACCAAAAATGGACCATTTTACCTACTAATTATTTTAATTTTAGACTAGGATCATGCAATTTATTATATCTCCAAGGACATGGCATATAGGTCACCTAAAAGGTCACTAAAAATGAAATTAAGTCCAATCTATCACACCCTAGTTTCACAAAGGCACCCTAAAAAGTATCCCATTTAGCAGAAGGTTTCAATGACATTTATTCCACGTAAATAAAATACTTTCCAAAGAAGAGTGCGATTATATCCTTTGCCAAACATATACTCGCGTTTTAATAATAAAATAACAAAATTGACCATTTCTTCATGGATCGGGAACAAAAAACACTCAACCACAACATTATATATATCGAGCGATAACTCACATTCAAGTTGGGATCAATGGATTGCCTGTAAAGAATGAAGACAATAATTCTTAAAATTCCCTTGTTTCATCAAGAACAACGTCAAATAGAAAATTCTATCAAGTAGAGGAAGGAACATGAAACTCAACCCAAATATCAACTAACTTTCAAAATTTGGTGTGAAAGAAATTGGCACTTGACTAGACTAGTTTGACAATGAGAAGACCATACAAGAAAGTTTCAGCAATGTAAATATCTAATTCCAGAGTTCCGACCTATGGGTACCAAAAATGGACCATTTTACCTCCAAATTATTTTAATTTTAGACTAGGATCATGCAATTTATTATATCTCCAAGGACATGGCACCCCAAAAATGAAATCTTCAATATGGACACGGAACAAAATGAATCTCAACCATAAGATATTCCATTGTGTTTATGGCACACTTTATGAGATTTGGATCAATTTAATAGGTATAAACGAGGAAGAAAAGTTCTTTAAATTCCCTTTTTCTATCAAGAGAACCATCGAGTAACCAATTTCATCGAGATGAGAAAAGAACAAGAAACTCGGCCCAAATACACTATCCCGTGGCGAATAACAATTAAAAAAATTGGTCATGAAAACACATCCTTTAAGAAAAATTAAATTGGCACATAAAGAACAAAATGTTAATTCCCTACACATTACACTACAAAGTTGATCAATTTTAATTAAATTCAGATGAACGTAAAACTCGGTATACGAATTCTCGATTACATGAACTTTGAATTGTTTTATAATCGAATTTGACAATCAACGATCCATCAAGAGAAAACATCAAAAAAGAAATCCATAATGCTCGTGTCCATCCCATGGCCCCGAAATGTACCATGTTAACTCTGAATCAGAAGAATTTGAAACTCGGATCATGCAATCTATATGTTGTGACAAGATAGTTTTAGATATGGTAGGCGAAAGAGCAGTGTAACAAACCAAACAAACATTCCATATAACGTGATTAAAGCACAACATAAATTTGAAAGGCAAAAGATTATCTGAAAAAACACATGACCAAGAATATTATTATATTCTTATTTCACATAGGGCACCCTAATATTATTCAATTTTAGCAAATTGTGTGAAGAACATTATAGGTCACCTAAAAGGTCACTAAAAATGAAATTAAGTACAATCTATCACACCATAGTTTCACAAAGGCACCCTAAAAAGTATTCCCATTTAGCACAAGGTTTCAACGACATTTATTCCACGTAAATAAAACACTTTCCAAAGAAGAGTGCGATTATATCCTTTGCCAAACATATACTCGCGTTTTAATAATAAAATAACAAAATTGACCATTTCTTCATGGATCGGGAACAAAAAACACTCAACCACAACATTATATATATCGAGCGATAACTCACATTCAAGTTGGGATCAATGGATTGCCTGTAAAGAATGAAGACAATAATTCTTAAAATTCCCTTGTTTCATCAAGAACAACGTCAAATAGAAAATTCTATCAAGTAGAGGAAGGAACATGAAACTCAATCCAAATATCAACTAACTTTCAAAATTTGGTGTGAAAGAAATTAGCACTTCACTAGACTAGTTTGACAATGAGAAGACCATACAAGAAAGTTTCAGCAATGTAAATATCTGATTCCAGAGTTCCGACCTATGGGTACCAAAAAT
Organism: Penstemon newberryi var. newberryi; assembly: GCA_030819805.1. NCBI lineage: Eukaryota > Viridiplantae > Streptophyta > Magnoliopsida > Lamiales > Plantaginaceae > Penstemon > Penstemon newberryi. Next base: position 19,030,463 of record JAUALY010000005.1, on the reverse strand, counting down.
GGACCATTTTACCTCCAAATTATTTTAATTTTTGACTAGGATCATGCAATTTATTATATCTCCAAGGACATGGCACCCCAAAAATGAAATCTTCAATATGGACACGGAACAAAATGAATCTCAACCATAAGATATTCCATTGTGTTTATGGCACACTTTATGAGATTTGGATCAATTTAATAGGTATAAACGAGGAAGACAAGTTCTTTAAATTCCCTTTTTCTATCAAGAGAACCATCGAGTAACCAATTTTATCGAGATGAGAAAAGAACAAGAAACTCGGCCCAAATACACTATCCCGTGGAGAATAACAATTAAAAAAATTGGTCATGAAAACACATCCTTTAAGAAAAATTAAATTGGCACATAAAGAACAAAATGTTATTTCCCTACACATTACACTACAAAGTTGATCAATTTTAATTAAATTCAGATGAACGTAAACCTCGGTATACGAATTCTCGATTACATGAACTTTGAATTGTTTTATAATCGAATTTGACAATCAACTATCCATCAAGAGAAAACATCAAAAAAGAAATCCATAATGCTCGTGTCCATCCCATGGCCCCGAAATGTACCATGTTAACTCTGAATCAGAAGAATTTGAAACTGGTTCATGCAATCTATATGTTGTGACAAGATAGGTTTAGATGTGGTAGGCGAAAGAGCAGTGTAACAAACCAAACAAACATTCCATATAACGTGATTAAAGCACAACATAAATTTGAAAGGCAAAAGATTATCTAAAAAAACACAGGACCAAGAATATTATTATATTCTTATTTCACATAGGGCACCCTAATATTATTCAATTTTAGCAAATTGTGTGAAGAACATTATAGGTCACCTAAAAAGTTCACTAAAAATGAAATTAAGTACAATCTATCACACCATAGTTTCACAAAGGCACCCTAAAAAGTATCCCCATTTAGCACAAGGTTTCAACGACATTTATTCCACGTAAATAAAACACTTTCCAAAGAAGAGTGCGATTATATCCTTTGCCAAACATATACTCGCGTTTTAATAATAAAATAACAAAATTGACCATTTCTTCATGGATCGGGAACAAAAAACACTCAACCACAACATTATATATATCGAGCGATAACTCACATTCAAGTTGGGATCAATGGATTGCCTGTAAAGAATGAAGACAATAATTCTTAAAATTCCCTTGTTTCATCAAGAACAACGTCAAATAGAAAATTCTATCAAGTAGAGGAAGGAACATGAAACTCAACCCAAATATCAACTAACTTTCAAAATTTGGTGTGAAAGAAATTGGCACTTGACTAGACTAGTTTGACAATGAGAAGACCATACAAGAAAGTTTCAGCAATGTAAATATCTAATTCCAGAGTTCCGACCTATGGGTACCAAAAATGGACCATTTTACCTACTAATTATTTTAATTTTAGACTAGGATCATGCAATTTATTATATCTCCAAGGACATGGCATATAGGTCACCTAAAAGGTCACTAAAAATGAAATTAAGTCCAATCTATCACACCCTAGTTTCACAAAGGCACCCTAAAAAGTATCCCATTTAGCAGAAGGTTTCAATGACATTTATTCCACGTAAATAAAATACTTTCCAAAGAAGAGTGCGATTATATCCTTTGCCAAACATATACTCGCGTTTTAATAATAAAATAACAAAATTGACCATTTCTTCATGGATCGGGAACAAAAAACACTCAACCACAACATTATATATATCGAGCGATAACTCACATTCAAGTTGGGATCAATGGATTGCCTGTAAAGAATGAAGACAATAATTCTTAAAATTCCCTTGTTTCATCAAGAACAACGTCAAATAGAAAATTCTATCAAGTAGAGGAAGGAACATGAAACTCAACCCAAATATCAACTAACTTTCAAAATTTGGTGTGAAAGAAATTGGCACTTGACTAGACTAGTTTGACAATGAGAAGACCATACAAGAAAGTTTCAGCAATGTAAATATCTAATTCCAGAGTTCCGACCTATGGGTACCAAAAATGGACCATTTTACCTCCAAATTATTTTAATTTTAGACTAGGATCATGCAATTTATTATATCTCCAAGGACATGGCACCCCAAAAATGAAATCTTCAATATGGACACGGAACAAAATGAATCTCAACCATAAGATATTCCATTGTGTTTATGGCACACTTTATGAGATTTGGATCAATTTAATAGGTATAAACGAGGAAGAAAAGTTCTTTAAATTCCCTTTTTCTATCAAGAGAACCATCGAGTAACCAATTTCATCGAGATGAGAAAAGAACAAGAAACTCGGCCCAAATACACTATCCCGTGGCGAATAACAATTAAAAAAATTGGTCATGAAAACACATCCTTTAAGAAAAATTAAATTGGCACATAAAGAACAAAATGTTATTTCCCTACACATTACACTACAAAGTTGATCAATTTTAATTAAATTCAGATGAACGTAAAACTCGGTATACGAATTCTCGATTACATGAACTTTGAATTGTTTTATAATCGAATTTGACAATCAACGATCCATCAAGAGAAAACATCAAAAAAGAAATCCATAATGCTCGTGTCCATCCCATGGCCCCGAAATGTACCATGTTAACTCTGAATCAGAAGAATTTGAAACTCGGATCATGCAATCTATATGTTGTGACAAGATAGTTTTAGATATGGTAGGCGAAAGAGCAGTGTAACAAACCAAACAAACATTCCATATAACGTGATTAAAGCACAACATAAATTTGAAAGGCAAAAGATTATCTGAAAAAACACATGACCAAGAATATTATTATATTCTTATTTCACATAGGGCACCCTAATATTATTCAATTTTAGCAAATTGTGTGAAGAACATTATAGGTCACCTAAAAGGTCACTAAAAATGAAATTAAGTACAATCTATCACACCATAGTTTCACAAAGGCACCCTAAAAAGTATTCCCATTTAGCACAAGGTTTCAACGACATTTATTCCACGTAAATAAAACACTTTCCAAAGAAGAGTGCGATTATATCCTTTGCCAAACATATACTCGCGTTTTAATAATAAAATAACAAAATTGACCATTTCTTCATGGATCGGGAACAAAAAACACTCAACCACAACATTATATATATCGAGCGATAACTCACATTCAAGTTGGGATCAATGGATTGCCTGTAAAGAATGAAGACAATAATTCTTAAAATTCCCTTGTTTCATCAAGAACAACGTCAAATAGAAAATTCTATCAAGTAGAGGAAGGAACATGAAACTCAATCCAAATATCAACTAACTTTCAAAATTTGGTGTGAAAGAAATTAGCACTTCACTAGACTAGTTTGACAATGAGAAGACCATACAAGAAAGTTTCAGCAATGTAAATATCTGATTCCAGAGTTCCGACCTATGGGTACCAAAAATGGACCATTTTACCTCCAAATTATTTTAATTTTTGACTAGGATCATGCAATTTATTATATCTCCAAGGACATGGCACCCCAAAAATGAAATCTTCAATATGGACACGGAACAAAATGAATCTCAACCATAAGATATTCCATTGTGTTTATGGCACACTTTATGAGATTTGGATCAATTTAATAGGTATAAACGAGGAAGACAAGTTCTTTAAATTCCCTTTTTCTATCAAGAGAACCATCGAGTAACCAATTTTATCGAGATGAGAAAAGAACAAGAAACTCGGCCCAAATACACTATCCCGTGGAGAATAACAATTAAAAAAATTGGTCATGAAAACACATCCTTTAAGAAAAATTAAATTGGCACATAAAGAACAAAATGTTATTTCCCTACACATTACACTACAAAGTTGATCAATTTTAATTAAATTCAGATGAACGTAAACCTCGGTATACGAATTCTCGATTACATGAACTTTGAATTGTTTTATAATCGAATTTGACAATCAACTATCCATCAAGAGAAAACATCAAAAAAGAAATCCATAATGCTCGTGTCCATCCCATGGCCCCGAAATGTACCATGTTAACTCTGAATCAGAAGAATTTGAAACTGGTTCATGCAATCTATATGTTGTGACAAGATAGGTTTAGATGTGGTAGGCGAAAGAGCAGTGTAACAAACCAAACAAACATTCCATATAACGTGATTAAAGCACAACATAAATTTGAAAGGCAAAAGATTATCTAAAAAAACACAGGACCAAGAATATTATTATATTCTTATTTCACATAGGGCACCCTAATATTATTCAATTTTAGCAAATTGTGTGAAGAACATTATAGGTCACCTAAAAGTTCACTAAAAATGAAATTAAGTACAATCTATCACACCATAGTTTCACAAAGGCACCCTAAAAAGTATCCCCATTTAGCACAAGGTTTCAACGACATTTATTCCACGTAAATAAAACACTTTCCAAAGAAGAGTGCGATTATATCCTTTGCCAAACATATACTCGCGTTTTAATAATAAAATAACAAAATTGACCATTTCTTCATGGATCGGGAACAAAAAACACTCAACCACAACATTATATATATCGAGCGATAACTCACATTCAAGTTGGGATCAATGGATTGCCTATAAAGAATGAAGACAATAATTCTTAAAATTCCCTTGTTTCATCAAGAACAACGTCAAATAGAAAATTCTATCAAGTAGAGGAAGGAACATGAAACTCAACCCAAATATCAACTAACTTTCAAAATTTGGTGTGAAAGAAATTGGCACTTTACTAGACTAGTTTGACAATGAGAAGACCATACAAGAAAGTTTCAGCAATGTAAATATCTAATTCCAGAGTTCCGACCTATGGGTACCAAAAATGGACCATTTTACCTCCAAATTATTTTAATTTTAGACTAGGATCATGCAATTTATTATATCTCCAATGACATGGCATATAGGTCACCTAAAAGGTCACTAAAAATGAAATTAAGTCCAATCTATCACACCCTAGTTTCACAAAGGCACCCTAAAAAGTATCCCATTTAGCAGAAGGTTTCAACGACATTTATTCCACGTAAATAAAACACTTTCCAAAGAAGAGTGCGATTATATCCTTTGCCAAACATATACTCGCGTTTTAATAATAAAATAACAAAATTGACCATTTCTTCATGGATCGGGAACAAAAAACACTCAACCACAACATTATATATATCGAGCGATAACTCACATTCAAGTTGGGATCAATGGATTGCCTGTAAAGAATGAAGACAATAATTCTTAAAATTCCCTTGTTTCATCAAGAACAACGTCAATTAGAAAATTCTATCAAGTAGAGGAAGGAACATGAAACTCAACCCAAATATCAACTAACTTTCAAAATTTGGTGTGAAAGAAATTGGCACTTGACTAGACTAGTTTGACAATGAGAAGACCATACAAGAAAGTTTCAGCAATGTAAATATCTAATTCCAGAGTTCCGACCTATGGGTACCAAAAATGGACCATTTTACCTCCAAATTATTTTAATTTTAGACTAGGATCATGCAATTTATTATATCTCCAAGGACATGGCACCCCAAAAATGAAATCTTCAATATGGACACGGAACAAAATGAATCTCAACCATAAGATATTCCATTGTGTTTATGGCACACTTTATGAGATTTGGATCAATTTAATAGGTATAAACGAGGAAGACAAGTTCTTTAAATTCCCTGTTTCTATCAAGAGAACCATCGAGTAACCAATTTTATCGAGATGAGAAAAGAACAAGAAACTCGGCCCAAATACACTATCCCGTGGAGAATAACAATTAAAAAAATTGGTCATGAAAACACATCCTTTAAGAAAAATTAAATTGGCACATAAAGAACAAAATGTTATTTCCCTACACATTACGATACAAAGTTGATCAATTTTAATTAAATTCAGATGAACGTAAAACTCGGTATACGAATTCTCGATTACATGAACTTTGAATTGTTTTATAATCGAATTTGACAATCAACTATCCATCAAGAGAAAACATCAATAAAGAAATCCATAATGCTCGTGTCCATCCCATGGCCCCGAATTGTACCATGTTAACTCTGAATCAGAAGAATTTGAAACTGGATCATGCAATCTATATGTTGTGACAAGATAGGTTTAGATATGGTAGGCGAAAGAGCAGTGTAACAAACCAAACAAACATTCCATATAACGTGATTAAAGCACAACATAAATTTGAAAGGCAAAAGATTATCTGAAAAAACACAGGACCAAGAATATTATTATATTCTTATTTCACATAGGGCACCCTAATATTATTCAATTTTAGCAAATTGTGTGAAGAACATTATAGGTCACCTAAAAGGTCACTAAAAATGAAATTAAGTACAATCTATCACACCATAGTTTCACAAAGGCACCCTAAAAAGTATCCCCATTTAGCACAAGGTTTCAACGACATTTATTCCACGTAAATAGAACACTTTCCAAAGAAGAGTGCGATTATATCCTTTGCCAAACATATACTCGCGTTTTAATAATAAAATAACAAAATTGACCATTTCTTCATGGATCGGGAACAAAAAACACTCAACCACAACATTATATATATCGAGCGATAACTCACATTCAAGTTGGGATCAATGGATTGCCTGTAAAGAATGAAGACAATAATTCTTAAAATTCCCTTGTTTCATCAAGAACAACATCAAATAGAAAATTCTATCAAGTAGAGGAAGGAACATGAAACTCAACCCAAATATCAACTAACTTTCAAAATTTGGTGTGAAAGAAATTGGCACTTGACTAGACTAGTTTGACAATGAGAAGACCATACAAGAAAGTTTCAGCAATGTAAATATCTAATTCCAGAGTTCCGACCTATGGGTACCAAAAATGGACCATTTTACCTCCAAATTATTTTAATTTTGAACTAGAATCATGCAATTTATTATATCTCCAAGGACATGGCACCCCAAAAATGAAATCTTAAATATGGACACGCAACAAATTGAATCTCAACCATAAGATATTCCATTGTGTTTATGGCACACTTTATGAGATTTGGATCAATTTAATAGGTATAAACGAGGAAGACAAGTTCTTTAAATTCCCTTTTTCTATCAAGAGAACCATCGAGTAACCAATTTTATTTAGATGAGAAAAGGACATGAAACTCGGCCCAAATACACTATCCCGTGGAGAATAACAATTAAAAAAATTGGTCATGAAAACACATCCTTTAAGAAAAATTAAATTGGCACATAAAGAACAAAATGTTATTTCCCTACACATTACACTACAAAGTTGATCAATTTTAATTAAATTCAGATGAACGTAAAACTCGGTATACGAATTCTCGATTACATGAACTTTGAATTGTTTTATAATCGATTTTGACAATCAACTATCCATCAAGAGAAAACATCAAAAAAGAAATCCATAATGCTCGTGTCCATCCCATGGCCCCGAAATCTACCATGTTAACTCTGAATCAGAAGAATTTGAAACTCGGATCATGCAATCTATATGTTGTGACAAGATAGTTTTAGATATGGTAGGCGAAAGAGCAGTGTAACAAACCAAACAAACATTCCGTATAACGTGATTAAAGCACAACATAAATTTGAAAGGCAAAAGATTATCTGAAAAAACACAGGACCAAGAATATTATTATATTCTTATTTCACATAGGGCACCCTAATATTATTCAATTTTAGCAAATTGTGTGAAGAACATTATAGGTCACCTAAAAGGTCACTAAAAATGAAATTAAGTACAATCTATCACACCATAGTTTCACAAAGGCACCCTAAAAAGTATCCCCATTTAGCACAAGGTTTCAACGACATTTATTCCACGTAAATAGAACACTTTCCAAAGAAGAGTGCGATTATATCCTTTGCCAAACATATACTCGCGTTTTAATAATAAAATAACAAAATTGACCATTTCTTCATGGATCGGGAACAAAAAACACTCAACCACAACATTATATATATCGAGCGATAACTCACATTCAAGTTGGGATCAATGGATTGCCTGTAAAAAATGAAGACAATAATTCTTAAAATTCCCTTGTTTCATCAAGAACAACATCAAATAGAAAATTCTATCAAGTAGAGGAAGGAACATGAAACTCAACCCAAATATCAACTAACTTTCAAAATTTGGTGTGAAAGAAATTGGCACTTGACTAGACTAGTTTGACAATGAGAAGACCATACAAGAAAGTTTCAGCAATGTAAATATCTAATTCCAGAGTTCCGACCTATGGGTACCAAAAATGGACCATTTTACCTCCAAATTATTTTAATTTTGAACTAGAATCATGCAATTTATTATATCTCCAAGGACATGGCACCCCAAAAATGAAATCTTCAACAAATTGAATCTCAACCATAAGATATTCCATTGTGTTTATGGCACACTTTATGAGATTTGGATCAATTTAATAGGTATAAACGAGGAAGACAAGTTCTTTAAATTCCCTTTTTCTATCAAGAGAACCATCGAGTAACCAATTTTATTTAGATGAGAAAAGAACATGAAACTCGGCCCAAATACACTATCCCGTGGAGAATAACAATTAAAAAAATTGGTCATGAAAACACATCCTTTAAGAAAAATTAAATTGGCACATAAAGAACAAAATGTTATTTCCCTACACATTACACTACAAAGTTGATCAATTTTAATTAAATTCAGATGAACGTAAAACTCGGTATACGAATTCTCGATTACATGAACTTTGAATTGTTTTATAATCGATTTTGACAATCAACTATCCATCAAGAGAAAACATCAAAAAAGAAATCCATAATGCTCGTGTCCATCCCATGGCCCCGAAATCTACCATGTTAACTCTGAATCAGAAGAATTTGAAACTCGGATCATGCAATCTATATGTTGTGACAAGATAGTTTTAGATATGGTAGGCGAAAGAGCAGTGTAACAAACCAAACAAACATTCCGTATAACGTGATTAAAGCACAACATAAATTTGAAAGGCAAAAGATTATCTGAAAAAACACAGGACCAAGAATATTATTATATTCTTATTTCACATAGGGCACCCTAATATTATTCAATTTTAGCAAATTGTGTGAAGAACATTATAGGTCACCTAAAAGGTCACTAAAAATGAAATTAAGTACAATCTATCACACCATAGTTTCACAAAGGCACCCTAAAAAGTATCCCCATTTAGCACAAGGTTTCAACGACATTTATTCCACGTAAATAGAACACTTTCCAAAGAAGAGTGCGATTATATCCTTTGCCAAACATATACTCGCGTTTTAATAATAAAATAACAAAATTGACCATTTCTTCATGGATCGGGAACAAAAAACACTCAACCACAACATTATATATATCGAGCGATAACTCACATTCAAGTTGGGATCAATGGATTGCCTGTAAAGAATGAAGACAATAATTCTTAAAATTCCCTTGTTTCATCAAGAACAACGTCAATTAGAAAATTCTATCAAGTAGAGGAAGGAACATGAAACTCAACCCAAATATCAACTAACTTTCAAAATTTGGTGTGAAAGAAATTGGCACTTGACTAGACTAGTTTGACAATGAGAAGACCATACAAGAAAGTTTCAGCAATGTAAATATCTAATTCCAGAGTTCCGACCTATGGGTACCAAAAATGGACCATTTTACCTCCAAATTATTTTAATTTTAGACTAGGATCATGCAATTTATTATATCTCCAAGGACATGGCACCCCAAAAATGAAATCTTCAATATGGACACGGAACAAAATGAATCTCAACCATAAGATATTCCATTGTGTTTATGGCACACTTTATGAGATTTGGATCAATTTAATAGGTATAAACGAGGAAGACAAGTTCTTTAAATTCCCTGTTTCTATCAAGAGAACCATCGAGTAACCAATTTTATCGAGATGAGAAAAGAACAAGAAACTCGGCCCAAATACACTATCCCGTGGAGAATAACAATTAAAAAAATTGGTCATGAAAACACATCCTTTAAGAAAAATTAAATTGGCACATAAAGAACAAAATGTTATTTCCCTACACATTACGATACAAAGTTGATCAATTTTAATTAAATTCAGATGAACGTAAAACTCGGTATACGAATTCTCGATTACATGAACTTTGAATTGTTTTATAATCGAATTTGACAATCAACTATCCATCAAGAGAAAACATCAATAAAGAAATCCATAATGCTCGTGTCCATCCCATGGCCCCGAATTGTACCATGTTAACTCTGAATCAGAAGAATTTGAAACTGGATCATGCAATCTATATGTTGTGACAAGATAGGTTTAGATATGGTAGGCGAAAGAGCAGTGTAACAAACCAAACAAACATTCCATATAACGTGATTAAAGCACAACATAAATTTGAAAGGCAAAAGATTATCTGAAAAAACACAGGACCAAGAATATTATTATATTCTTATTTCACATAGGGCACCCTAATATTATTCAATTTTAGCAAATTGTGTGAAGAACATTATAGGTCACCTAAAAGGTCACTAAAAATGAAATTAAGTACAATCTATCACACCATAGTTTCACAAAGGCACCCTAAAAAGTATCCCCATTTAGCACAAGGTTTCAACGACATTTATTCCACGTAAATAGAACACTTTCCAAAGAAGAGTGCGATTATATCCTTTGCCAAACATATACTCGCGTTTTAATAATAAAATAACAAAATTGACCATTTCTTCATGGATCGGGAACAAAAAACACTCAACCACAACATTATATATATCGAGCGATAACTCACATTCAAGTTGGGATCAATGGATTGCCTGTAAAGAATGAAGACAATAATTCTTAAAATTCCCTTGTTTCATCAAGAACAACATCAAATAGAAAATTCTATCAAGTAGAGGAAGGAACATGAAACTCAACCCAAATATCAACTAACTTTCAAAATTTGGTGTGAAAGAAATTGGCACTTGACTAGACTAGTTTGACAATGAGAAGACCATACAAGAAAGTTTCAGCAATGTAAATATCTAATTCCAGAGTTCCGACCTATGGGTACCAAAAATGGACCATTTTACCTCCAAATTATTTTAATTTTGAACTAGAATCATGCAATTTATTATATCTCCAAGGACATGGCACCCCAAAAATGAAATCTTCAACAAATTGAATCTCAACCATAAGATATTCCATTGTGTTTATGGCACACTTTATGAGATTTGGATCAATTTAATAGGTATAAACGAGGAAGACAAGTTCTTTAAATTCCCTTTTTCTATCAAGAGAACCATCGAGTAACCAATTTTATTTAGATGAGAAAAGAACATGAAACTCGGCCCAAATACACTATCCCGTGGAGAATAACAATTAAAAAAATTGGTCATGAAAACACATCCTTTAAGAAAAATTAAATTGGCACATAAAGAACAAAATGTTATTTCCCTACACATTACACTACAAAGTTGATCAATTTTAATTAAATTCAGATGAACGTAAAACTCGGTATACGAATTCTCGATTACATGAACTTTGAATTGTTTTATAATCGATTTTGACAATCAACTATCCATCAAGAGAAAACATCAAAAAAGAAATCCATAATGCTCGTGTCCATCCCATGGCCCCGAAATCTACCATGTTAACTCTGAATCAGAAGAATTTGAAACTCGGATCATGCAATCTATATGTTGTGACAAGATAGTTTTAGATATGGTAGGCGAAAGAGCAGTGTAACAAACCAAACAAACATTCCGTATAACGTGATTAAAGCACAACATAAATTTGAAAGGCAAAAAATTATCTGAAAAAACACAGGACCAAGAATATTATTATATTCTTATTTCACATAGGGCACCCTAATATTATTCAATTTTAGCAAATTGTGTGAAGAACATTATAGGTCACCTAAAAGGTCACTAAAAATGAAATTAAGTACAATCTATCACACCATAGTTTCACAAAGGCACCCTAAAAAGTATCCCCATTTAGCACAAGGTTTCAACGACATTTATTCCACGTAAATAAAACACTTTCCAAAGAAGAGTGCGATTATATCCTTTGCCAAACATATACTCGCGTTTTAATAATAAAATAACAAAATTGACCATTTCTTCATGGATCGGGAACAAAAAACACTCAACCACAACATTATATATATCGAGCGATAACTCACATTCAAGTTGGGATCAATGGATTGCCTGTAAAGAATGAAGACAATAATTCTTAAAATTCCCTTGTTTCATCAAGAACAACGTCAAATAGAAAATTCTATCAAGTAGAGGAAGGAACATGAAACTCAACCCAAATATCAACTAACTTTCAAAATTTGGTGTGAAAGAAATTGGCACTTTACTAGACTAGTTTGACAATGAGAAGACCATACAAGAAAGTTTCAGCAATGTAAATATCTAATTCCAGAGTTCCGACCTATGGGTACCAAAAATGGACCATTTTACCTCCAAATTATTTTAATTTTAGACTAGGATCATGCAATTTATTATATCTCCAATGACATGGCATATAGGTCACCTAAAAGGTCACTAAAAATGAAATTAAGTCCAATCTATCACACCCTAGTTTCACAAAGGCACCCTAAAAAGTATCCCATTTAGCAGAAGGTTTCAACGACATTTATTCCACGTAAATAAAACACTTTCCGAAGAAGAGTGCGATTATATCCTTTGCCAAACATATACTCGCGTTTTAATAATAAAATAACAAAATTGACCATTTCTTCATGGATCGGGAACAAAAAACACTCAACCACAACATTATATATATCGAGCGATAACTCACATTCAAGTTGGGATCAATGGATTGCCTGTAAAGAATGAAGACAATAATTCTTAAAATTCCCTTGTTTCATCAAGAACAACGTCAAATAGAAAATTCTATCAAGTAGAGGAAGGAACATGAAACTCAACCCAAATATCAACTAACTTTCAAAATTTGGTGTGAAAGAAATTGGCACTTGACTAGACTAGTTTGACAATGAGAAGACCATACAAGAAAGTTTCAGCAATGTAAATATCTAATTCCAGAGTTCCGACCTATGGGTACCAAAAATGGACCATTTTACCTCCAAATTATTTTAATTTTAGACTAGGATCATGCAATTTATTATATCTCCAAGGACATGGCACCCCAAAAATGAAATCTTCAATATGGACACGGAACAAAATGAATCTCAACCATAAGATATTCCATTGTGTTTATGGCACACTTTATGAGATTTGGATCAATTTAATAGGTATAAACGAGGAAGACAAGTTCTTTAAATTCCCTGTTTCTATCAAGAGAACCATCGAGTAACCAATTTTATCGAGATGAGAAAAGAACAAGAAACTCGGCCCAAATACACTATCCCGTGGAGAATAACAATTAAAAAAATTGGTCATGAAAACACATCCTTTAAGAAAAATTAAATTGGCACATAAAGAACAAAATGTTATTTCCCTACACATTACGATACAAAGTTGATCAATTTTAATTAAATTCAGATGAACGTAAAACTCGGTATACGAATTCTCGATTACATGAACTTTGAATTGTTTTATAATCGAATTTGACAATCAACTATCCATCAAGAGAAAACATCAATAAAGAAATCCATAATGCTCGTGTCCATCCCATGGCCCCGAATTGTACCATGTTAACTCTGAATCAGAAGAATTTGAAACTGGATCATGCAATCTATATGTTGTGACAAGATAGGTTTAGATATGGTAGGCGAAAGAGCAGTGTAACAAACCAAACAAACATTCCATATAACGTGATTAAAGCACAACATAAATTTGAAAGGCAAAAGATTATCTGAAAAAACACAGGACCAAGAATATTATTATATTCTTATTTCACATAGGGCACCCTAATATTATTCAATTTTAGCAAATTGTGTGAAGAACATTATAGGTCACCTAAAAGGTCACTAAAAATGAAATTAAGTACAATCTATCACACCATAGTTTCACAAAGGCACCCTAAAAAGTATCCCCATTTAGCACAAGGTTTCAACGACATTTATTCCACGTAAATAGAACACTTTCCAAAGAAGAGTGCGATTATATCCTTTGCCAAACATATACTCGCGTTTTAATAATAAAATAACAAAATTGACCATTTCTTCATGGATCGGGAACAAAAAACACTCAACCACAACATTATATATATCGAGCGATAACTCACATTCAAGTTGGGATCAATGGATTGCCTGTAAAGAATGAAGACAATAATTCTTAAAATTCCCTTGTTTCATCAAGAACAACATCAAATAGAAAATTCTATCAAGTAGAGGAAGGAACATGAAACTCAACCCAAATATCAACTAACTTTCAAAATTTGGTGTGAAAGAAATTGGCACTTGACTAGACTAGTTTGACAATGAGAAGACCATACAAGAAAGTTTCAGCAATGTAAATATCTAATTCCAGAGTTCCGACCTATGGGTACCAAAAATGGACCATTTTACCTCCAAATTATTTTAATTTTGAACTAGAATCATGCAATTTATTATATCTCCAAGGACATGGCACCCCAAAAATGAAATCTTAAATATGGACACGCAACAAATTGAATCTCAACCATAAGATATTCCATTGTGTTTATGGCACACTTTATGAGATTTGGATCAATTTAATAGGTATAAACGAGGAAGACAAGTTCTTTAAATTCCCTTTTTCTATCAAGAGAACCATCGAGTAACCAATTTTATTTAGATGAGAAAAGGACATGAAACTCGGCCCAAATACACTATCCCGTGGAGAATAACAATTAAAAAAATTGGTCATGAAAACACATCCTTTAAGAAAAATTAAATTGGCACATAAAGAACAAAATGTTATTTCCCTACACATTACACTACAAAGTTGATCAATTTTAATTAAATTCAGATGAACGTAAAACTCGGTATACGAATTCTCGATTACATGAACTTTGAATTGTTTTATAATCGATTTTGACAATCAACTATCCATCAAGAGAAAACATCAAAAAAGAAATCCATAATGCTCGTGTCCATCCCATGGCCCCGAAATCTACCATGTTAACTCTGAATCAGAAGAATTTGAAACTCGGATCATGCAATCTATATGTTGTGACAAGATAGTTTTAGATATGGTAGGCGAAAGAGCAGTGTAACAAACCAAACAAACATTCCGTATAACGTGATTAAAGCACAACATAAATTTGAAAGGCAAAAGATTATCTGAAAAAACACAGGACCAAGAATATTATTATATTCTTATTTCACATAGGGCACCCTAATATTATTCAATTTTAGCAAATTGTGTGAAGAACATTATAGGTCACCTAAAAGGTCACTAAAAATGAAATTAAGTACAATCTATCACACCATAGTTTCACAAAGGCACCCTAAAAAGTATCCCCATTTAGCACAAGGTTTCAACGACATTTATTCCACGTAAATAGAACACTTTCCAAAGAAGAGTGCGATTATATCCTTTGCCAAACATATACTCGCGTTTTAATAATAAAATAACAAAATTGACCATTTCTTCATGGATCGGGAACAAAAAACACTCAACCACAACATTATATATATCGAGCGATAACTCACATTCAAGTTGGGATCAATGGATTGCCTGTAAAAAATGAAGACAATAATTCTTAAAATTCCCTTGTTTCATCAAGAACAACATCAAATAGAAAATTCTATCAAGTAGAGGAAGGAACATGAAACTCAACCCAAATATCAACTAACTTTCAAAATTTGGTGTGAAAGAAATTGGCACTTGACTAGACTAGTTTGACAATGAGAAGACCATACAAGAAAGTTTCAGCAATGTAAATATCTAATTCCAGAGTTCCGACCTATGGGTACCAAAAATGGACCATTTTACCTCCAAATTATTTTAATTTTGAACTAGAATCATGCAATTTATTATATCTCCAAGGACATGGCACCCCAAAAATGAAATCTTCAACAAATTGAATCTCAAC
Source organism: Penstemon newberryi var. newberryi (assembly GCA_030819805.1). Taxonomy (NCBI): domain Eukaryota; kingdom Viridiplantae; phylum Streptophyta; class Magnoliopsida; order Lamiales; family Plantaginaceae; genus Penstemon; species Penstemon newberryi. The sequence goes on along the minus strand of JAUALY010000005.1, from coordinate 19,014,612 downwards.
CATAAGATATTCCATTGTGTTTATGGCACACTTTATGAGATTTGGATCAATTTAATAGGTATAAACGAGGAAGACAAGTTCTTTAAATTCCCTTTTTCTATCAAGAGAACCATCGAGTAACCAATTTTATTTAGATGAGAAAAGAACATGAAACTCGGCCCAAATACACTATCCCGTGGAGAATAACAATTAAAAAAATTGGTCATGAAAACACATCCTTTAAGAAAAATTAAATTGGCACATAAAGAACAAAATGTTATTTCCCTACACATTACACTACAAAGTTGATCAATTTTAATTAAATTCAGATGAACGTAAAACTCGGTATACGAATTCTCGATTACATGAACTTTGAATTGTTTTATAATCGATTTTGACAATCAACTATCCATCAAGAGAAAACATCAAAAAAGAAATCCATAATGCTCGTGTCCATCCCATGGCCCCGAAATCTACCATGTTAACTCTGAATCAGAAGAATTTGAAACTCGGATCATGCAATCTATATGTTGTGACAAGATAGTTTTAGATATGGTAGGCGAAAGAGCAGTGTAACAAACCAAACAAACATTCCGTATAACGTGATTAAAGCACAACATAAATTTGAAAGGCAAAAGATTATCTGAAAAAACACAGGACCAAGAATATTATTATATTCTTATTTCACATAGGGCACCCTAATATTATTCAATTTTAGCAAATTGTGTGAAGAACATTATAGGTCACCTAAAAGGTCACTAAAAATGAAATTAAGTACAATCTATCACACCATAGTTTCACAAAGGCACCCTAAAAAGTATCCCCATTTAGCACAAGGTTTCAACGACATTTATTCCACGTAAATAGAACACTTTCCAAAGAAGAGTGCGATTATATCCTTTGCCAAACATATACTCGCGTTTTAATAATAAAATAACAAAATTGACCATTTCTTCATGGATCGGGAACAAAAAACACTCAACCACAACATTATATATATCGAGCGATAACTCACATTCAAGTTGGGATCAATGGATTGCCTGTAAAGAATGAAGACAATAATTCTTAAAATTCCCTTGTTTCATCAAGAACAACGTCAATTAGAAAATTCTATCAAGTAGAGGAAGGAACATGAAACTCAACCCAAATATCAACTAACTTTCAAAATTTGGTGTGAAAGAAATTGGCACTTGACTAGACTAGTTTGACAATGAGAAGACCATACAAGAAAGTTTCAGCAATGTAAATATCTAATTCCAGAGTTCCGACCTATGGGTACCAAAAATGGACCATTTTACCTCCAAATTATTTTAATTTTAGACTAGGATCATGCAATTTATTATATCTCCAAGGACATGGCACCCCAAAAATGAAATCTTCAATATGGACACGGAACAAAATGAATCTCAACCATAAGATATTCCATTGTGTTTATGGCACACTTTATGAGATTTGGATCAATTTAATAGGTATAAACGAGGAAGACAAGTTCTTTAAATTCCCTGTTTCTATCAAGAGAACCATCGAGTAACCAATTTTATCGAGATGAGAAAAGAACAAGAAACTCGGCCCAAATACACTATCCCGTGGAGAATAACAATTAAAAAAATTGGTCATGAAAACACATCCTTTAAGAAAAATTAAATTGGCACATAAAGAACAAAATGTTATTTCCCTACACATTACGATACAAAGTTGATCAATTTTAATTAAATTCAGATGAACGTAAAACTCGGTATACGAATTCTCGATTACATGAACTTTGAATTGTTTTATAATCGAATTTGACAATCAACTATCCATCAAGAGAAAACATCAATAAAGAAATCCATAATGCTCGTGTCCATCCCATGGCCCCGAATTGTACCATGTTAACTCTGAATCAGAAGAATTTGAAACTGGATCATGCAATCTATATGTTGTGACAAGATAGGTTTAGATATGGTAGGCGAAAGAGCAGTGTAACAAACCAAACAAACATTCCATATAACGTGATTAAAGCACAACATAAATTTGAAAGGCAAAAGATTATCTGAAAAAACACAGGACCAAGAATATTATTATATTCTTATTTCACATAGGGCACCCTAATATTATTCAATTTTAGCAAATTGTGTGAAGAACATTATAGGTCACCTAAAAGGTCACTAAAAATGAAATTAAGTACAATCTATCACACCATAGTTTCACAAAGGCACCCTAAAAAGTATCCCCATTTAGCACAAGGTTTCAACGACATTTATTCCACGTAAATAGAACACTTTCCAAAGAAGAGTGCGATTATATCCTTTGCCAAACATATACTCGCGTTTTAATAATAAAATAACAAAATTGACCATTTCTTCATGGATCGGGAACAAAAAACACTCAACCACAACATTATATATATCGAGCGATAACTCACATTCAAGTTGGGATCAATGGATTGCCTGTAAAGAATGAAGACAATAATTCTTAAAATTCCCTTGTTTCATCAAGAACAACATCAAATAGAAAATTCTATCAAGTAGAGGAAGGAACATGAAACTCAACCCAAATATCAACTAACTTTCAAAATTTGGTGTGAAAGAAATTGGCACTTGACTAGACTAGTTTGACAATGAGAAGACCATACAAGAAAGTTTCAGCAATGTAAATATCTAATTCCAGAGTTCCGACCTATGGGTACCAAAAATGGACCATTTTACCTCCAAATTATTTTAATTTTGAACTAGAATCATGCAATTTATTATATCTCCAAGGACATGGCACCCCAAAAATGAAATCTTCAACAAATTGAATCTCAACCATAAGATATTCCATTGTGTTTATGGCACACTTTATGAGATTTGGATCAATTTAATAGGTATAAACGAGGAAGACAAGTTCTTTAAATTCCCTTTTTCTATCAAGAGAACCATCGAGTAACCAATTTTATTTAGATGAGAAAAGAACATGAAACTCGGCCCAAATACACTATCCCGTGGAGAATAACAATTAAAAAAATTGGTCATGAAAACACATCCTTTAAGAAAAATTAAATTGGCACATAAAGAACAAAATGTTATTTCCCTACACATTACACTACAAAGTTGATCAATTTTAATTAAATTCAGATGAACGTAAAACTCGGTATACGAATTCTCGATTACATGAACTTTGAATTGTTTTATAATCGATTTTGACAATCAACTATCCATCAAGAGAAAACATCAAAAAAGAAATCCATAATGCTCGTGTCCATCCCATGGCCCCGAAATCTACCATGTTAACTCTGAATCAGAAGAATTTGAAACTCGGATCATGCAATCTATATGTTGTGACAAGATAGTTTTAGATATGGTAGGCGAAAGAGCAGTGTAACAAACCAAACAAACATTCCGTATAACGTGATTAAAGCACAACATAAATTTGAAAGGCAAAAAATTATCTGAAAAAACACAGGACCAAGAATATTATTATATTCTTATTTCACATAGGGCACCCTAATATTATTCAATTTTAGCAAATTGTGTGAAGAACATTATAGGTCACCTAAAAGGTCACTAAAAATGAAATTAAGTACAATCTATCACACCATAGTTTCACAAAGGCACCCTAAAAAGTATCCCCATTTAGCACAAGGTTTCAACGACATTTATTCCACGTAAATAAAACACTTTCCAAAGAAGAGTGCGATTATATCCTTTGCCAAACATATACTCGCGTTTTAATAATAAAATAACAAAATTGACCATTTCTTCATGGATCGGGAACAAAAAACACTCAACCACAACATTATATATATCGAGCGATAACTCACATTCAAGTTGGGATCAATGGATTGCCTGTAAAGAATGAAGACAATAATTCTTAAAATTCCCTTGTTTCATCAAGAACAACGTCAAATAGAAAATTCTATCAAGTAGAGGAAGGAACATGAAACTCAACCCAAATATCAACTAACTTTCAAAATTTGGTGTGAAAGAAATTGGCACTTTACTAGACTAGTTTGACAATGAGAAGACCATACAAGAAAGTTTCAGCAATGTAAATATCTAATTCCAGAGTTCCGACCTATGGGTACCAAAAATGGACCATTTTACCTCCAAATTATTTTAATTTTAGACTAGGATCATGCAATTTATTATATCTCCAATGACATGGCATATAGGTCACCTAAAAGGTCACTAAAAATGAAATTAAGTCCAATCTATCACACCCTAGTTTCACAAAGGCACCCTAAAAAGTATCCCATTTAGCAGAAGGTTTCAACGACATTTATTCCACGTAAATAAAACACTTTCCGAAGAAGAGTGCGATTATATCCTTTGCCAAACATATACTCGCGTTTTAATAATAAAATAACAAAATTGACCATTTCTTCATGGATCGGGAACAAAAAACACTCAACCACAACATTATATATATCGAGCGATAACTCACATTCAAGTTGGGATCAATGGATTGCCTGTAAAGAATGAAGACAATAATTCTTAAAATTCCCTTGTTTCATCAAGAACAACGTCAAATAGAAAATTCTATCAAGTAGAGGAAGGAACATGAAACTCAACCCAAATATCAACTAACTTTCAAAATTTGGTGTGAAAGAAATTGGCACTTGACTAGACTAGTTTGACAATGAGAAGACCATACAAGAAAGTTTCAGCAATGTAAATATCTAATTCCAGAGTTCCGACCTATGGGTACCAAAAATGGACCATTTTACCTCCAAATTATTTTAATTTTAGACTAGGATCATGCAATTTATTATATCTCCAAGGACATGGCACCCCAAAAATGAAATCTTCAATATGGACACGGAACAAAATGAATCTCAACCATAAGATATTCCATTGTGTTTATGGCACACTTTATGAGATTTGGATCAATTTAATAGGTATAAACGAGGAAGACAAGTTCTTTAAATTCGCTGTTTCTATCAAGAGAACCATCGAGTAACCAATTTTATCGAGATGAGAAAAGAACAAGAAACTCGGCCCAAATACACTATCCCGTGGAGAATAACAATTAAAAAAATTGGTCATGAAAACACATCCTTTAAGAAAAATTAAATTGGCACATAAAGAACAAAATGTTATTTCCCTACGCATTACACTACAAAGTTGATCAATTTTAATTAAATTCAGATGAACGTAAAACTCGGTATACGAATTCTCGATTACATGAACTTTGAATTGTTTTATAATCGAATTTGACAATCAACTATCCATCAAGAGAAAACATCAAAAAAGAAATCCATAATGCTCGTGTCCATCCCATGGCCCCGAAATGTACCATGTTAACTCTGAATCAGAAGAATTTGAAACTGGATCATGCAATCTATATGTTGTGACAAGATAGGTTTAGATATGGTAGGCGAAAGAGCAGTGTAACAAACCAAACAAACATTCCATATAACGTGATTAAAGCACAACATAAATTTGAAAGGGAAAAGATTATCTAAAAAAACACAGGACCAAGAATATTATTATATTCTTATTTCACATAGGGCACCCTAATATTATTCAATTTTAGCAAATTGTGTGAAGAACATTATAGGTCACCTAAAAGGTCACTAAAAATGAAATTAAGTACAATCTATCACACCATAGTTTCACAAAGGCACCCTAAAAAGTATCCCCATTTAGCACAAGGTTTCAACGACATTTATTCCACGTAAATAAAACACTTTCCAAAGAAGAGTGCGATTATATCCTTTGCCAAACATATACTCGCGTTTTAATAATAAAATAACAAAATTGACCATTTCTTCATGGATCGGGAACAAAAAACACTCAACCACAACATTATATATATCGAGCGATAACTCACATTCAAGTTGGGATCAATGGATTGCCTGTAAAGAATGAAGACAATAATTCTTAAAATTCCCTTGTTTCATCAAGAACAACGTCAAATAGAAAATTCTATCAAGTAGAGGAAGGAACATGAAACTCAACCCAAATATCAACTAACTTTCAAAATTTGGTGTGAAAGAAATTGCACTTGACTAGACTAGTTTGACAATGAGAAGACCATACAAGAAAGTTTCAGCAATGTAAATATCTAATTCCAGAGTTCCGACCTATGGGTACCAAAAATGGACCATTTTACCTCCAAATTATTTTAATTTTGAACTAGAATCATGCAATTTATTATATCTCCAAGGACATGGCACCCCAAAAATGAAATCTTAAATATGGACACGCAACAAATTGAATCTCAACCATAAGATATTCCATTGTGTTTATGGCACACTTTATGAGATTTGGATCAATTTAATAGGTATAAACGAGGAAGACAAGTTCTTTAAATTCCCTTTTTCTATCAAGAGAACCATCGAGTAACCAATTTTATTTAGATGAGAAAAGAACATGAAACTCGGCCCAAATACACTATCCCGTGGAGAATAACAATTAAAAAAATTGGTCATGAAAACACATCCTTTAAGAAAAATTAAATTGGCACATAAAGAACAAAATGTTATTTCCCTACACATTACGATACAAAGTTGATCAATTTTAATTAAATTCAGATGAACGTAAAACTCGGTATACGAATTCTCGATTACATGAACTTTGAATTGTTTTATAATCGAATTTGACAATCAACTATCCATCAAGAGAAAACATCAATAAAGAAATCCATAATGCTCGTGTCCATCCCATGGCCCCGAATTGTACCATGTTAACTCTGAATCAGAAGAATTTGAAACTGGATCATGCAATCTATATGTTGTGACAAGATAGGTTTAGATATGGTAGGCGAAAGAGCAGTGTAACAAACCAAACAAACATTCCATATAACGTGATTAAAGCACAACATAAATTTGAAAGGCAAAAGATTATCTGAAAAAACACAGGACCAAGAATATTATTATATTCTTATTTCACATAGGGCACCCTAATATTATTCAATTTTAGCAAATTGTGTGAAGAACATTATAGGTCACCTAAAAGGTCACTAAAAATGAAATTAAGTACAATCTATCACACCATAGTTTCACAAAGGCACCCTAAAAAGTATCCCCATTTAGCACAAGGTTTCAACGACATTTATTCCACGTAAATAGAACACTTTCCAAAGAAGAGTGCGATTATATCCTTTGCCAAACATATACTCGCGTTTTAATAATAAAATAACAAAATTGACCATTTCTTCATGGATCGGGAACAAAAAACACTCAACCACAACATTATATATATCGAGCGATAACTCACATTCAAGTTGGGATCAATGGATTGCCTGTAAAGAATGAAGACAATAATTCTTAAAATTCCCTTGTTTCATCAAGAACAACGTCAAATAGAAAATTCTATCAAGTAGAGGAAGGAACATGAAACTCAACCCAAATATCAACTAACTTTCAAAATTTGGTGTGAAGGCCAAAGATAAGGATCAGCAGAATCTTTCAAATAAAAAGAAGCTGCTTCATTAGCATTGAGATGAGCATATTTAAGCTCGAGAGGAGTTATCCATATAGTGGAATAAGGAATATACGGATAAATAAATTCAGTAGACAAATTAGTCTGAATTGCTATTGCATAAGCATCATCTCTTAATTTAGATTCTTTTGGAGTGGCCTTTAAGGCTTCATTTTTTAATTGATCAATTGATTTACCAACCATTGTCTTATAAGACAAATCCTTCTTTGGGGGTGTCTCTTTAGACTTCCCTTTTCCTTTATCTTTATTCCTTTTCTCCATTTCCCTGCAAAAATTCACGGGTTAGAAAATCAGGTAAAGAATTATTTGATCAAAATCAAAGACAGACAAAATTCCCTGCCATCTAGCAAAAATTTGTTTTGATGCTATATTTTTAACATCCTTTTCTAGAATATCTTTAGCAGATTTGCAATCAACCCTAATTAGGAATTTTTTATTCAACAAATCACTTTCAAATTTTTGAATACATAATACAATTGATAAAATTTCTCTTTTAACTGTGGAATAATTTTTCCTTGGTCCTTGCCAGATCCCTGAGGTGAATCTAACAAGAGTAATTTTATTATCTATCCTTTGTTTAAGGATTCCTCCATATCCTAATTCAGATGCGTCTGTTTCAACAATTTTAAAAGCATCTGGATTTGCAATTGCAAGACAAGGAATTTCCTTTATTTTATTTTTTATTTTGATAACGGCCTCTGTATGGATATTTGTCCATTCAGGGGGATTTTTTCGTAACCTTTCAAATAAAGGTTTTGCATCTATTGCCAAATTTTTATAGAAGTCTGATATGTAATTAAGACTTCCAAGAAACCTTTGTAGTTGAGTTTTTTCTTTTATTTCATTCGGAAATTTTTCCGCAAAAACTATGGATCTATCTATTGGAAAGATAGTTCCTTCTTTAATAGTATGTCCAAGAAACCGAATTTCAGTTTGAAATAATTTTACTTTCTTTGCAGATACAACTAATCCTGCTCTTTTAACAGCATTAATAAATGCATGTAGATGTTTAAAATGTTGATCAATATTGTCTGAAAAAATTAAGACATCATCAATATATACTATACAAAATTTAGTATATGGGCTAAAAATTTCATTCATAATATTTTGAAATTCAGAAGGGGCATTTTTTAACCCAAAAGGCATTACGTTCCATTCGTAGTGTCCAAATGGTACCGTAAATGCAGTTTTATATCTGTCTTCTTCGACAATTTGAATCTGCCAGAATCCCGACTTCATATCAAATTTTGACATTACTTTGGCTGTGTAAAGCCGATTTAGTAAATCCCTCTTATTAGGGATAGGATATCTAATCCATCTTAATGCTTTATTTAGTGGCTTATAATTAATAACAAGCCTAGGAACACCTCGTTCTAATTCTGCGGCATTTTCAACATAAAATGCTGGACAACTCCAGGGACTGTAGGATTTTCTAATTAATCCTTTGAGTAATAACTCATCAATTTCTTTTTTGCAAATTTCAAGGTGGCGTGGACCCATAGCTATAGGTCTGGCCTTAGTTTGAATTTGATTTTCCTTAAAATCTGGTTCATATGGAAGATTTACTATATGTTTCTTCCTTTCCCAGAAGGCATTAGGAATTTCTGCACATATTATTTTAGTTATGAATTCTTGTAACTCACATATTCTTTAAAAGAAGAAAATGTAAATGCATCATTAACATTTGTGAATATGATTGATAGGGTTATTACTCATAAATGGCACATTAAAATAAAAATAATTGTTCATAGAGAATATACTCTCTCTGTAATTGCTATGGTTGATTCTGGAGCTGATTTGAATTGTATCAATGAAGGGTTAATTCCTTCTAGATATTTTTCTAAAACTACTGAAATTCTTAATGCTGCAGATGGCCGAAAGCTTATAGTAAAATATAAGTTACAAAATACTGCTGTCTGTAACAATGGAATTTGCCTTGAAATGCCATTTATAATGGTTAAAGAATTATCTCATGATGTAATTCTAGGAAATCCCTTTCTACACATGCTTTATCCCATAAAAAGCATTGACGAAAGAGGAATTACTAGCACTGTTGATTCACAGGAAATAACATTTAATTTTATTACACAACCTCGTTATCACGAGATGTATTTAATTCAAAAGAAAATAGAAAGAAAAGAAAAGTTTCTTAATTCCTTATCTCAGGAAATTAATTACAAAAAAATAGCTGAAAAGATACAGCAGCCTCATATTCAAAAGAAAATAAATGAGTTACAAGAATTCATAACTAAAATAATATGTGCAGAAATTCCTAATAAGGAGTCATGGAATTTATTATGTCTTTTATCTCGAACACAAATTATAGCGGATGTATTTAATCCGAGTCTTGTAGCAGGCTTTAGACCTACTTGGATTAGGCCAACATGAAGAAATTTATATTGTTGTCTATGTTTTTCAATTAAATTTCTTGATAATAATTGAAAAGAATTATATCCTTCAGTTAAAGGAATAGCTTCTTCTACAGTTTTAACAACATAATCAGAAGAAAATTCAAAAGTTCCTTTCTGTTTATTTATTGTTGTTATGTTATTAATGCTTATTTGAATGATTAATTTTAAGTTTGTCTTAGTTAATTCTGAGTTTTATAATTTGTGCTTAAGTGATTATAAATTTTATAAAAGTTTATGTGAACAGTTCCCAGATCATCCTGGTTACAATCATTTCGTGTGTATGCGTAACCATAATCAAAGTTTAATTAAACGTATTAGTGTTTTACTTGCAGCTTAGTCTTTTTATGCCTCCATTAAAATTAAATTCTAAATACGTCAACTTTTCCGTGTTATATGCTTATATTAAAAAAGAATATATAAGATATAAGAAAAATTGTGAAAGGTTTCCAGACGATATTTGGTATATTAACCAAAGAGATTATTATCATCAACTGCTTATCCGCTTTAGTATTTTATTAGCAGCTTAATTTCTTGGGTGCTACTTTTGTCTTATTTAGTATTTTAGATTGAAGCTTTGGTTCTCCAAAGTATAGTTTTACAGTGAAACCCGGGGATTTTCCCTTAAGTCGCGTAGCCTGAATAGTCCCTGTCTTTGGCCGGTGTATAGGCTGTTTTGGGATTGGCATAAATCGTTGACAGTGATCTGTAGAATTATGCAGAGGTTGACTAGATCTTTGTCTAAAAGACAAGGTGAGACAAGTGGTAGTAACAAAGAAATTATTTTAAATGAAAATTTTGAAAAATCTTTGCAAAACTGGAAATTACCAGTACAATCTTCTGTTTATAAACAGAAAGGAACTTTTGAATTTTCTTCTGATTATGTTGTTAAAACTGTAGAAGAAGCTATTCCTTTAACTGAAGGATATAATTCTTTTCAATTATTATCAAGAAATTTAATTGAAAAACATAGACAACAATATAAATTTCTTCATGTTGGCCTAATCCAAGTAGGTCTAAAGCCTGCTACAAGACTCGGATTAAATACATCCGCTATAATTTGTGTTCGAGATAAAAGACATAATAAATTCCATGACTCCTTATTAGGAATAATTGAGTCCAGTCTTTGTGATGGACCCATCTACTTTTCTTGCTTTCCAAATTTCACTTTATCTCTTACAGATCCAACTCTAATGCACGCCTTGTGTCTTGATATTAAATCTGATGGGTTTAATATGATGCAAGGATCAGAAAATATAATCCTTATTTACAGGATTCAATATAAAGTTATGAACACAGTAGTGCCAAGAATCAGAGATTTTGCTTTCGAACATAAGGGATCTACTACTTTGTTTATTACAAATTTATCTAAAAGCAATTTAAAAGTACCCAAAACAATTACTTGGGATCAGGTTAATTTACCTGAACAATGGATTTTAGAAAAGGCAAGTGAACCTGTTAAACAGGAAAATAGAGAATTAGAAGAAATAGTTGAATATCCTGATGGAGATGTTGAAATTAAATTCTCTAATCAAAGAATTGCTAGACTTAATTTAGGGCAAAGTAGTCGATTTACTAGACCTAATTCAGCAGGTCTAAGTAGACTTAATTTAGAAAGAAGATCTACTTCTTCTGCCCTGCTAACTAAATTTGAAAAAGAAACCATATTAGGAACAAAATCTCCGACCGCTTCTGACATGGGTTATAATAGTGACACAAGTGTTTTAACTATTACAATTCCTGAAGAAGTTGGTTTTCCTTTTGACGGAATTGCCAAAGAATTATTTTATTCTCCTGAAAATGAAATTCGAAGAAAGTGGTTTTTCCAAGAAGATATTAAAAGTCAAAAGAAATTATTTACATCTTATAAGAGATTTCTACAGATAAATAAAGATGTCATTGATTTCTTTGATTTCTTGAAAAAATACTTTTATTTAAATAAAAAACAATTTCCTGATTTTGAGAACAAAAATTTTGTGTCAACAATTGAATCTTCCTATAACAGGGATTTTGTCACTAAAAATGGAAAAGTTTTCAAAAGCATCCACCCTCCAGAAGTTAATTTAACCGTTAAAATCGATGGAGAAGATATTCTAGCCACACCCTATAGAAAAAAGGGTGATAATATTGATTCTGTTGTGCAACAAAATAATTTTACAAATTTAACTCTCAAAACTATTGGAGATCAATTAAATAGAATTGAGAAAAATATTGATCTAAATTCAGATCAACAAAAGGTTTCTAAAGAAGAAACTTCTGTAATTGATAAAAGGGTTTTATTTAAACCAATGTCTTCTGAAAAGATTGATTTTAAAATAAAACCACCAGATCCTTCCTCTGAGATGGTTGACGAAATAATAAAGAGATTAAAAAATCTTGGGCTTAATGAAAAGGAATTGTCACCTTTAGAACAAAATTCAGATAGTGAATCCAATATTGAAAGTCAAGATCAAACTTCCGAAATGGAAGAGAAAATTGATCAACTTGAAGATATGTTCTTAACAGAACAAAACAAACAACAACATTTTCAAGTTAATAAATTATCATCTTCTTATAAGAAGAAAATGGTATACAATGTACCAGCAAAACCTTATTATCATAAGCCAACACCAATTGATTTACAACTTGAGCAGCATGATGAATACATGACTGTTCAATTTGATGGCAGATCCATTGATGAATGGAATATAGATGGAATGTCAGAATACCAGATGCAAACAGTATTGCATTACATGACTATGTATGCAACTGCCTGCAAAGCAAATGGAAATTCTGATCAAAACATTGCTAAAGCCATAACTCAAGGCTTTACTGGACAATTAAAAGGTTGGTGGGATTTCTACCTACCAGAAGAGGCAAAATTGCATATTTTAAGAGCTGTTAAAGTTGAAGTTGTTGATAATCAACCTGTGCAAGTTACAGATTGTGTTAATACGCTATTATATACTATAGCAAAACATTTTATTGTAACAACTTCATTACAATTGGATAAAACACAAGAACAGTTAATGAACTTAAGATGTCAAAACTTATCTCAGTTTAAATGGTATAAAGATGTGTTCTTCTCTAAAGTTTTTACTAGAGAAGATAGTCAACACGATTTTTGGAAAGAAAAGTTCTTATCAGGACTTCCTCATTTTTTCTCAGAAAAAATAAGGAATAGAATAAAACAGAAACATAATGGCATTATTCCGTATGCCCAATATACTTATGGAGATCTATCTTCTGAAATTATCTCTGAAGGAATAAATTTATGTAATGAAATTAAATTACATAGACAAATTCAAAGAGAAAAGGTTTTAGGAAAAAGAATTATAGGAGACTTCTGTGAACAAATTGGTTTACCTCCTATAGGACCTTCTAGTGATAGAAGGAAACATAAGACTAATAAAGTCTCAAAAAATTCTAAGAATTTAAATTATTTTCCTAAAAGGAGAAAGAAAGGTTTTTATAAAGGAAAGAAGAATAAAGGAGAAAGTTCTTCGACCCCTAGGCAGAAAGAAGAATAAATGCTGTTAGTTTGGTACTGTACTCCAGTTTTGCAAAGATTTTTCAAAATTTTCATTTAAAATAATTTCTTTGTTACTACCACTTGTCTCACCTTGTCTTTTAGACAAAGATCTAGCCAACCTCTGCATAATTCTACAGATCACTGTCAACGATTTATGCCAATCCCAAAACAGCCTATACACCGGCCAAAGACAGGGACTATTCAGGCTACGCGACTTAAGGGAAAATCCCCGGGTTTCACTGTAAAACTATACTTTGGAAAACTAAAGCTTTAATCTAAAACACTAAATAAGACAAAAGTAGCACCCAAGAAATTAAGCTGCTAATAAAATACTAAAGCGGATAAGCAGTTGATGATAATAATCTCTTTGGTTAATATACCAAATATCGTCTGGAAACCTTTCACAATTTTTCTTATATCTTATATATTCTTTTTTAATATAAGCATATAACACGGAAAAGTTGACGTATTTCGAATTTAATTTTAATGGAGGCATAAAAAGACTAAGCTGCAAGTAAAACACTAATACGTTTAATTAAACTTTGATTATGGTTACGCATACACACGAAATGATTGTAACCAGGATGATCTGGGAACTGTTCACATAAACTTTTATAAAATTTATAATCACTTAAGCACAACTTATAAAACTCAGAATTAACTAAGACAAACTTAAAATTAATCATTCAAATAAGCATTAATAACATAACAACAATAACACAAAATAACAATAATACAAACATACATTATAACAATAATAAGACACGATAACAAAATTGCAAACATTAATAAAACATTAATACAATATTAATATTAATACAATATCATAAGCTGCAAGTAAAACACTAATACGTTTAATTAAACTTTTATAAAATTTATAATCACTTAAGCACAACTTATAAAACTCAGAATTAACTAAGACAAACTTAAAATTAATCATTCAAATAAGCATTAATAACATAACAACAATAACACAAAATAACAATAATACAAACATACATTAATAACATAACAATAATAAGACACGATAACAAAATTGCAAACATTAATAAAACATTAATACAATATCAACATTAATACAATATCATACCTATTCCAACGTGGCTCTGATACCACTCGGGTACCAGGTCATATACATAAAGTGGGGGAGAGAGTAGCAGCAGCGGAGTACAGTACCAAACTAACTATCAAGCTATATTACAAATTTGAAGTGTATATTACAAAATATAAAAGATGATAATCTTTTGTAGAAGGGTTGCTTGGATGTAGTGAGTAGCTGATAATTTTTGTGCGTGTCTCTTCTTCAGAATGGAGGGCCTATATATAGGCAGCTGGCGGACTTCAAACTCGGATTCAAGAGCTATCGGACGCCAAAACTTTCTTCAATTTAGAAAATGAACAGGACCAGCAATTATGGCCAACAGTAAAATGAACAGTACCAACAATTATGGTGAACAGTAACATGAACAGTACCAACAATTATGGTGAACAGTAACATGAACAGTGACTGAACAGTGACATGAACAGTAACCGTGAATAGTAACTGTGAATAGTAGCCGTGAATAGTAATCATGAATAGTAGCCACAAATTATGCGTATGGATCCTGAGAATCCATCATTGTGTCGTCGGTTTTCTGAGTTTCGTTGTCAGAACAGTGGCTAGACGAGCTAGATGGTTCTCCCAAAATTTCTCTAAGTTGTTTCCTCAGGTCTTCTTTAGATGCTGATGATGAGGCTATCAATTCTTTAAGAAATTCAGTAATATCCGTTTTAGGAGCTTGAGTCTTCGGCTGTGGTGGATCAAATGAAACAATACCTTTCTGTGAAAAAATTGAATCTTTAAAAAATTCAAATTTATCCCACCATTTAATTAAAACTCTTCTTCCTAATGCGGGAACATGAGTAACGATTTCATCAAATTTTTTAATTGGAAGGTTGGTAATAACCACATCCCATTTGACAATCCATGGGACTTGATAAAAAGCTACAAAATTAAGCTCAGGTGTTTTTAATGAAGGATTAGATTTCTTAAAATCTTCAAAAACACATCTAATTTTATCGGGGAAAATAATAGGATGAGATCCCCAGTTGTAGAACCATTTAATAAACCACTGAGGGAGATTAGTGGTATTAAAATCTCTAAATTGTAGGAACCAACTATGCTTTCTTTGCCTATTGTCATAACAAAAGGCTCCTTCCCATGCTTTAATGTAGTCAAAATAATTGAACCAATATTTTTCTAAATTTTTTCTATTACCACTTGGAATTTCGTGGTTTCTATACAGATCTCCATTCCAAGTTTCTGGAGTTAAAACTTTTTTAATAAAGGCTTTGGAATAAGCCCATTCCGCACCAGATCTTGAAATTGAGTCAAATTCTACTGATTTAGTAGTTTGTAAAATGGCATAATAGAAAGTACATTCTTTAGGCCAAAGATAAGGATCAGCAGAATATTTCAAATAAAAAGAAGCTGCTTCATTAGCATTGAGATGAGCATATTTAAGCTCGAGAGGAGTTATCCATATAGTGGAATAAGGAATATACGGATAAATAAATTCAGTAGACAAATTAGTCTGAATTGCTATTGCATAAGCATCATCTCTTAATTTAGATTCTTTTGGAGTGGCCTTTAAGGCTTCATTTTTTAATTGATCAATTGATTTACCAACCATTGTCTTATAAGACAAATCCTTCTTTGGGGGTGTCTCTTTAGACTTCCCTTTTCCTTTATCTTTATTCCTTTTCTCCATTTCCCTGCAAAAATTCACGGGTTAGAAAATCAGGTAAAGAATTATTTGATCCTTTAATAAATTCAATATCAAAATCAAAGACAGACAAAATTCCCTGCCATCTAGCAAAAAATTGTTTTGATGCTATATTTTTAACATCCTTTTCTAGAATATCTTTAGCAGATTTGCAATCAACCCTAATTAGGAATTTTTTATTCAACAAATCACTTTCAAATTTTTGAATACATAATACAATTGATAAAATTTCTCTTTTAACTGTGGAATAATTTTTCCTTGGTCCTTGCCAGATCCCTGAGGTGAATCTAACAAGAGTAATTTTATTATCTATCCTTTGTTTAAGGATTCCTCCATATCCTAATTCAGATGCGTCTGTTTCAACAATTTTAAAAGCATCTGGGTTTGCAATTGCAAGACAAGGAATTTCCTTTATTTTATTTTTTATTTTAATAACGGCCTCTGTATGGATATTTGTCCATTCAGGGGGATTTTTTCGTAACCTTTCAAATAAAGGTTTTGCATCTATTGCCAAATTTTTATAGAAGTCTGATATGTAATTAAGACTTCCAAGAAACCTTTGTAGTTGAGTTTTTTCTTTAATTTCATTCGGAAATTTTTCTCCAAAGACTATGGATCTATCTATTGGAAAGATAGTTCCTTCTTTAATAGTATGTCCAAGAAACCGAATTTCAGTTTGAAATAATTTTATTTTCTTTGCAGATACAACTAATCCTGCTCTTTTAACAGCATTAATAAATGCATGTAAATGTTTAAAATGTTGATCAATATTGTCTGAAAAAATTAAGACATCATCAATATATACTATACAAAATTTAGTATATGGGCTAAAAATTTCATTAATAATATTTTGAAATTCAGAAGGGGCATTTTTAACCCAAAAGGCATTACGTTCCATTCGTAATGTCCAAATGGTACCGTAAATGCAGTTTTATATCTGTCTTCTTCGGCAATTTGAATCTGCCAAAATCCAGACTTCATATCAAATTTTGACATAACTTTGGCTGTGTAAAGCCGATTTAGCAAATCTCTTTTATTAGGGATGGGATATCTAATCCATCTTAGTGCTTTATTTAATGGCTTATAATTAATAACAAGCCTAGGAACACCTCGTTCTAATTCTGCAGCATTTTCAACATAAAATGCTGGACAACTCCAGGGACTGTAGGATTTTCTAATTAACCCTTTGAGTAATAACTCATCAATTTCTTTTTTGCAGATTTCAAGGTGGCGTGGACCCATAGCTATAGGTCTGGCCTTAGTTTGAATTTGATTTTCCTTAAAGTCTGGTTCATATGGAAGATTTACTATATGTTTCTTCCTTTCCCAGAAGGCATTAGGAATTTCTGCACATATTGTTTTAGTTATAAATTCTTGTAATTCATTTATTTTCTTTTGGATATGAGGCTGCTGTATCTTTTCAGCTATTTTTTGTAATTAATTTCATGAGATAAGGAATTAAGAAACTTTTCTTTTCTTTCTATTTTCTTTTGAATTAAATCAATCTCGTGATAACGAGGTTGTGTAATAAAATTAAATGTTATTTCCTGTGAATCAACAGTGCTAGTAATTCCTCTTTCGTCAATGCTTTTTATGGGATAAAGCATATGTAGAAAGGGATTTCCTAGAATTACATCATGAGATAATTCTTTAACCATTATAAATGGCATTTCAAGGCAAATTCCATTGTTACAGACAGCAGTATTTTGTAACTTATATTTTACTATAAGCTTTCGGCCATCTGCAGCATTAAGAATTTCAGTAGTTTTGGAAAAATATCTAGAAGGAATTAACCCTTCATTGATACAATTTAAATCAGCTCCAGAATCTACCATAGCAATTGCAGAGAGAGTATTTTCTCTATGAACAATGATTTTTATTTTAATGTGCCATTTATGAGTAATAACCCTATCAATCATATTCACAAATGTTAATGATGCATTTACATTTTCTTCTTTTAAAGAATCTTTTTCATAATCGTCATTGTCCTGATTAGGACTAAGATCTGTTTCAAGATTTCTTAATTCTATTAAAGAAACTCTAGACTTTAAGTCACTCAATTCTTTTTTAAGAATTTTTACTTCGTGAATTAATTCACTAGTACATGAATCCTCTGAATCCTTTTCTTTAGAGGTCTTAGCTCTATTTAAAATTTCTTTTAGACTATAAGTCTCTGGTTCTTTGAATTTTATTCCCTTTTCAGATTTTTTCTGACTGTATTGTTCCAAATATTTTTGGAGCATTTCTCTTTTAGCAACTGGATCAGTAATTTGATCAATTATATCGAGAATAAAATTATCCTCTTTAGTTAAGGTGCATAATCCATTTGCCTGACATAAGGCTTTATAATAATCACAGTTTCCTTCGCAACCAGAATTATCTGATTGTTCGGATTCTGTTTCGGATCCTTCAGAATTCTCAGATTCTTCAGTTTCTTCATTGTCAATTATAGCAGTAATTTTAAAATCTCTTTTTTCTCCTTCTTCATTAAGAAAGAGTTTTTGTAAAGTTCTTTTAAGACCTTCGTCAATATCTAAACTATTGATTTTCTTTTTCATTTTACACTTAGTAGCGTAATGACCAGGTTTTTGACATTTCCAACATAATGGAATGGGTTTCTGCCTAGGGGTCGAAGAACTTTCTCCTTTATTCTTCTTTCCTTTATAAAAACCTTTCTTTCTCCTTTTAGGAAAATAATTTAAATTCTTAGAATTTTTTGAGACTTTATTAGTCTTATGTTTCCTTCTATCACTAGAAGGTCCTATAGGAGGTAAACCAATTTGTTCACAGAAGTCTCCTATAATTCTTTTTCCTAAAACCTTTTCTCTTTGAATTTGTCTATGTAATTTAATTTCATTACATAAATTTATTCCTTCAGAGATAATTTCAGAAGATAGATCTCCATAAGTATATTGGGCATACGGAATAATGCCATTATGTTTCTGTTTTATTCTATTCCTTATTTTTTCTGAGAAAAAATGAGGAAGTCCTGATAAGAACTTTTCTTTCCAAAAATCGTGTTGACTATCTTCTCTAGTAAAAACTTTAGAGAAGAACACATCTTTATACCATTTAAACTGAGATAAGTTTTGACATCTTAAGTTCATTAACTGTTCTTGTGTTTTATCCAATTGTAATGAAGTTGTTCCAATAAAATGTTTTGCTATAGTATATAATAGCGTATTAACACAATCTGTAACTTGCACAGGTTGATTATCAACAACTTCAACTTTAACAGCTCTTAAAATATGCAATTTTGCCTCTTCTGGTAGGTAGAAATCCCACCAACCTTTTAATTGTCCAGTAAAGCCTTGAGTTATGGCTTTAGCAATGTTTTGATCAGAATTTCCATTTGCTTTGCAGGCAGTTGCATACATAGTCATGTAATGCAATACTGTTTGCATCTGGTATTCTGACATTCCATCTATATTCCATTCATCAATGGATCTGCCATCAAATTGAACAGTCATGTATTCATCATGCTGCTCAAGTTGTAAATCAATTGGTGTTGGCTTATGATAATAAGGTTTTGCTGGTACATTGTATACCATTTTCTTCTTATAAGAAGATGATAATTTATTAACTTGAAAATGTTGTTGTTTGTTTTGTTCTGTTAAGAACATATCTTCAAGTTGATCAATTTTCTCTTCCATTTCGGAAGTTTGATCTTGACTTTCAATATTAGATTCACTATCTGAATTTTGTTCCAAAGGTGACAATTCCTTTTCATTAAGCCCAAGATTTTTTAATCTCTTTATTATTTCGTCAACCATCTCAGAGGAAGGATCTGGTGGTTTTATTTTAAAATCAATCTTTTCAGAAGACATTGGTTTAAATAAAACCCTTTTATCAATTACAGAAGTTTCTTCTTTAGAAACCTTTTGTTGATCTGAATTTAGATCAATATTTTTCTCAATTCTATTTAATTGATCTCCAATAGTTTTGAGAGTTAAATTTGTAAAATTATTTTGTTGCACAACAGCATCAATATTATCACCCTTTTTTCTATAGGGTGTGGCTAGAATATCTTCTCCATCGATTTTAACGGTTAAATTAACTTCTGGAGGGTGGATGCTTTTGAAAACTTTTCCATTTTTAGTGACAAAATCCCTGTTATAGGAAGATTCAATTGTTGACACAAAATTTTTGTTCTCAAAATCAGGAAATTGTTTTTTATTTAAATAAAAGTATTTTTTCAAGAAATCAAAGAAATCAATGACATCTTTATTTATCTGTAGAAATCTCTTATAAGATGTAAATAATTTCTTTTGACTTTTAATATCTTCTTGGAAAAACCACTTTCTTCGAATTTCATTTTCAGGAGAATAAAATAATTCTTTAGCAATTCCGTCAAAAGGAAAACAAACTTCTTCAGGAATTGTAATAGTTAAAACACTTGTGTCACTATTATAACCCATGTCAGAAGCGGTCGGAGATTTTCTTCCTGTGTTAGTATCAAATTCAATTTCTGTTGGGGTAACAGTTGATGGTATACTAACATTATATTGAGGTTGATTAACCCCATCAGGAGTAAATTTTGTTCCTAATATGGTTTCCTTTTCAAATTTAGATAGCGGGGCAGAAGAAGTAGATTTTCTTTCTAAATTAAGTCTACTTGGACCTGCTGAATTAGGTCTAGTATATCGACTACTTTGCCCTAAATTAAGTCTAGCAATTCTTTGATTAGAGAATTTAATTTCAACATCTCCATCAGGATATTCAACTATTTCTTCTAATTCTCTATTTTCCTGTTTAACAGGTTCACTTGCCTTTTCTAAAATCCATTGTTCAGGTAAATTAACCTGATCCCAAGTAATTGTTTTGGGTACTTTTAAATTGCTTTTAGATAAATTTGTAACAAACAAAGTAGTAGATCCCTTCTGTTCAAAAGCAAAATCTCTGATTCTTGGCACTACTGTGTTCATAACTTTATATTGAATCCTGTAAATAAGGATTAAATTTTCTGATCCTTGCATCATATTAAATCCCTCAGATTTAATATCAAGACACAAGGCGTGCATTAGAGTTGGATCTGTAAGAGATAAAGTGAAATTTGGGAAGCAAGAAAAGTAGATGGGTCCGTCACAAAGACTGGACTCAATTATTCCTAATAAGGAGTCATGAAATTTATTATGTCTTTTGTCTCGAACACAAATTATTGCGGATGTATTTAATCCCAGTCTTGTAGCAGGCTTAAGACCTACTTGGATTAGGCCAACATGAAGAAATTTATATTGTTGTCTATGTTTTTCAATTAAATTTCTTGATAATAATTGAAAAGAATTATATCCTTCAGTTAAAGGAATAGCTTCTTCTACAGTTTTAACAACATAATCAGAAGAAAATTCAAAAGTTCCTTTCTGTTTATAAACAGAAGATTGTACTGGTAATTTCCAGTTTTGCAAAGATTTTTCAAAATTTTCATTTAAAATAATTTCTTTGTTACTACCACTTGTCTCACCTTGTCTTTTAGACAAAGATCTAGTCAACCTCTGCATAATTCTACAGATCACTGTCAACGATTTATGCCAATCCCAAAACAGCCTATACACCGGCCAAAGACAGGGACTATTCAGGCTACGCGACTTAAGGGAAAATCCCCGGGTTTCACTGTAAAACTATACTTTGGAAAACTAAAGCTTTAATCTAAAACTCTAAATAAAACAAAAGTAGCACCCAAGAAATTAAGCTGCTAATAAAATACTAAAGCGGATAAGCAGTTGATGATAATAATCTTTTTGATTAATATACCAAATATTGTCAAGAAACCTTTCACAAATTTTCTTATATCTTATATATTCTTCTTTAATATAAGCATATATCTCAGAAAAGTTGGCGTATTTAGAATTTAATTTTAATGGAGGCATAAAAAGACTAAGCTGCAAGTAAAACACTAATACGTTTAATTAAACTTTGATTATGGTTACGCATACACACGAAATGATTGTAACCAGGATGATCTGGGAACTGTTCACATAAACTTTTATAAAATTTATAATCACTTAAGCACAAATTATAAAACTCAGAATTAACTAAGACAAACTTAAAATTAATCATTCAAATAAGCATTAATAACATAACAACAATAACACAAAATAACAATAATACAAACATACATTAATAACATAACAATAATAAGACACGATAACAAAATTGCAAACATTAATAAAACATTAATACAATATCAACATTAATACAATATCATACCTATTCCAACGTGGCTCTGATACCACTCGGGTACCAGGTCATATACATAAAGTGGGGGAGAGAGTAGCAGCAGCGGAGTACAGTACCAAACTAACTATCAAGCTATATTACAAATTTGAAGTGTATATTACAAAATATAAAAGATGATAATCTTTTGTAGAAGTTACATAGACAAATTCAAAGAGAAAAGGTTTTAGGAAAAAGAATTATAGGAGACTTCTGTGAACAAATTGGTTTACCTCCTATAGGACCTTCTAGTGATAGAAGCATACACACGAAATGATTGTAACCAGGATGATCTGGGAACTGTTCACATAAACTTTTATAAAATTTATAATCATTCAAGCACAAATTATAAAACTCAGAATTAACTAAGACAAACTTAAAATTAATCATTCAAATAAGCATTAATAACATAACAACAATAACACAAAATAACAATAATACAAACATACATTAATAACATAACAATAATAAGACACGATAACAAAATTGCAAACATTAATAAAACATTAATACAATATCAACATTAATGATCATCCTGGTTACAATCATTTCGTGTGTATGCGTAACCATAATCAAAGTTTAATTAAACGTATTAGTGTTTTACTTGCAGCTTAGTCTTTTTATGCCTCCATTAAAATTAAATTCTAAATACGTCAACTTTTCCGTGTTATATGCTTATATTAAAAAAGAATATATAAGATATAAGAAAAATTGTGAAAGGTTTCCAGACGATATTTGGTATATTAACCAAAGAGATTATTATCATCAACTGCTTATCCGCTTTAGTATTTTATTAGCAGCTTAATTTCTTGGTTGCTACTTTTGTCTTATTTAGTATTTTAGATTGAAGCTTTGGTTCTCCAAAGTATAGTTTTACAGTGAAACCCGGGGATTTTCCCTTAAGTCGCGTAGCCTGAATAGTCCCTGTCTTTGGCCGGTGTATAGGCTGTTTTGGGATTGGCATAAATCGTTGACAGTGATCTGTAGAATTATGCAGAGGTTGACTAGATCTTTGTCTAAAAGACAAGGTGAGACAAGTGGTAGTAACAAAGAAATTATTTTAAATGAAAATTTTGAAAAATCTTTGCAAAACTGGAAATTACCAGTACAATCTTCTGTTTATAAACAGAAAGGAACTTTTGAATTTTCTTCTGATTATGTTGTTAAAACTGTAGAAGAAGCTATTCCTTTAACTGAAGGATATAATTCTTTTCAATTATTATCAAGAAATTTAATTGAAAAACATAGACAACAATATAAATTTCTTCATGTTGGCCTAATCCAAGTAGGTCTAAAGCCTGCTACAAGACTCGGATTAAATACATCCGCTATAATTTGTGTTCGAGATAAAAGACATAATAAATTCCATGACTCCTTATTAGGAATAATTGAGTCCAGTCTTTGTGATGGACCCATCTACTTTTCTTGCTTTCCAAATTTCACTTTATCTCTTACAGATCCAACTCTAATGCACGCCTTGTGTCTTGATATTAAATCTGATGGGTTTAATATGATGCAAGGATCAGAAAATATAATCCTTATTTACAGGATTCAATATAAAGTTATGAACACAGTAGTGCCAAGAATCAGAGATTTTGCTTTCGAACATAAGGGATCTACTACTTTGTTTATTACAAATTTATCTAAAAGCAATTTAAAAGTACCCAAAACAATTACTTGGGATCAGGTTAATTTACCTGAACAATGGATTTTAGAAAAGGCAAGTGAACCTGTTAAACAGGAAAATAGAGAATTAGAAGAAATAGTTGAATATCCTGATGGAGATGTTGAAATTAAATTCTCTAATCAAAGAATTGCTAGACTTAATTTAGGGCAAAGTAGTCGATTTACTAGACCTAATTCAGCAGGTCTAAGTAGACTTAATTTAGAAAGAAGATCTACTTCTTCTGCCCTGCTAACTAAATTTGAAAAAGAAACCATATTAGGAACAAAATCTCCGACTGCTTCTGACATGGGTTATAATAGTGACACAAGTGTTTTAACTATTACAATTCTTAATGCTGCAGATGGCCGAAAGCTTATAGTAAAATATAAGTTACAAAATACTGCTATCTGTAACAATGGAATTTGCCTTGAAATGCCATTTATAATGGTAAAAGAATTATCTCACGATGTAATTCTAGGAAATCCCTTTCTACACATGCTTTATCCTATAAAAAGCATTGATGAAAGAGGAATTACTAGCACTGTTGATTCACAAGAAATAACATTTAATTTTATTACCCAACCTCGTTATCACGAGATTGATCTAATTCAAAAGAAAATAGAAAGAAAAGAAAAGTTTCTTAATTCCTTATCTCAGGAAATTAATTACAAAAAAATAGCTGAAAAGATACAGCAGCCTCATATTCAAAAGAAAATAAATGAGTTACAAGAATTTATAACTAAAACAATATGTGCAGAAATTCCTAATGCCTTCTGGGAAAGGAAGAAACATATAGTAAATCTTCCATATGAACCAGATTTTAAGGAAAATCAAATTCAAACTAAAGCAAGACCTATAGCTATGGGTCCACGCCACCTTGAAATCTGCAAAAAAGAAATTGATGAGTTATTACTCAAAGGATTAATTAGAAAATCCTACAGTCCCTGGAGTTGTCCAGCATTTTATGTTGAAAATGCCGCAGAATTAGAACGAGGTGTTCCTAGGCTTGTTATTAATTATAAGCCATTAAATAAAGCACTAAGATGGATTAGATATCCCATCCCTAATAAAAGAGATTTACTAAATCGGCTTTACACAGCCAAAGTAATGTCAAAATTTGATATGAAGTCGGGATTCTGGCAGATTCAAATTGCCGAAGAAGACAGATATAAAACTGCATTTACAGTACCATTTGGACACTACGAATGGAACGTAATGCCTTTTGGGTTAAAAAATGCCCCTTCTGAATTTCAAAATATTATGAATGAAATTTTTAGTCCATATACTAAATTTTGTATAGTATATATTGATGATGTCTTAATTTTTTCAGACAATATTGATCAACATTTTAAACATTTACATGCATTTATTAATGCTGTTAAAAGAGCAGGATTAGTTGTATCTGCAAAGAAAGTAAAATTATTTCAAACTGAAATTCGGTTTCTTGGACATACTATTAAAGAAGGAACTATCTTTCCAATAGATAGATCCATAGTTTTTGCGGAAAAATTTCCGAATGAAATAAAAGAAAAAACTCAACTACAAAGGTTTCTTGGAAGTCTTAATTACATATCAGACTTCTATAAAAATTTAGCAATAGATGCAAAACCTTTATTTGAAAGGTTACGAAAAAATCCCCCTGAATGGACAAATATCCATACAGAGGCCGTTATCAAAATAAAAAATAAAATAAAGGAAATTCCTTGTCTTGCAATTGCAAACCCAGATGCTTTTAAAATTGTTGAAACAGACGCATCTGAATTAGGTTATGGAGGAATCCTTAAACAAAGGATAGATAATAAAATTACTCTTATTAGATTCACCTCAGGAATCTGGCAAGGACCAAGGAAAAATTATTCCACAGTAAAAAAGGAAATTTTATCAATTGTATTATGTGTTCAAAAATTTGAAAGTGATTTGTTGAATAAAAAATTCCTAATTAGGGTTGATTGCAAATCTGCTAAAGATATTCTAGAAAAGGATGTTAAAAATATAGCATCTAAACAAATTTTTGCTAGATGGCAGGGAATTTTGTCTGTCTTTGATTTTGATATTGAATTTATTAAAGGATCAAATAATTCTTTACCTGATTTTCTAACCCGTGAATTTTTGCAAGGAAATGGAGAAAAAGAATAAAGATAAAGGAAAAGGGAAGTCTAAAGAGACACTCCCAAAGAAGGATTTGTCTTATAAGACAATGGTTGGTAAATCAATTGATCAATTAAAAAATGAAGCCTTAAAGGCCACTCCAAAAGAATCTAAATTAAGAGATGATGCTTATGCAATAGCAATTCAGACTAATTTGTCTACTGAATTTGTTTATCCGTATATCCCTTATTCTACTATATGGATAACACCACTTGAGCTTAAATACGCTCACTTCAATGCTAATGAAGCAGCTTCTTTCTATTTAAAAGACTCTGCTGACCCATATCTTTGGCCAAAGGAATGTACTTTCTATTATGCCATTTTACAAACTACTAAATCAGTAGAATTTGACTCAATTTCAAGATCTGGTGCAGAATGGGCTTATTCCAAAGCCTTTATTAAAAAAGTTTTAACTCCAGAAACTTGGAATGGAGACCTGTATAGAAACCACGAAATTCCAAGTGGTAATAGAAAAAATTTAGAAAAATATTGGTTCAATTATTTTGACTACATTAAAGCATGGGAAGGAGCCTTTTGTTATGACAATAGGCAAAGAAAACATAGTTGGTTCCTACAATTTAGAGATTTTAATACCACTAATCTCCCTCAGTGGTTTATTAAATGGTTCTACAACTGGGGATCTCATCCTATTATTTTCCCCGATAAAATTAGATGTGTTTTTGAAGATTTTAAGAAATCTAACCCCTCATTAAAAACACCCGAGCTTAATTTTGTAGCTTTTTATCAAGTCCCATGGATTGTCAAATGGGATGTGGTTATTTCCAACCTTCCAATTAAAAAATTTGATGAAACCGTTACTCATGTTCCCGCATTAGGAAGAAGAGTTTTAATTAAATGGTGGGCAAATTTGAATTTTTTAAAGATTCAATTTTTGCACAGAAAGGTATTGTTTCTTTTGAGCCACCACAGCCGAAGACTCAAGCTCCTAAAACGGATATTACTGAATTTCTTAAAGAATTGATAGCCTCATCATCAGCATCTAAAGAAGACCTGAGGAAACAACTTAGAGAAATTTTGGGAGAACCATCTAGCTCGTCTAGCCACTGTTCTGACAACGAGACTCAGAAGACCGACGACACCATGATGGATTCTCAAGACCCGTACGCATAATTTGCGGTTACTATTCACAGTTACTATTCACGGCTACTATTCATGGTTACTGTTCATGTTACTGTTCAGTTACTGTTCATGTTACTGTTCAGTCACTGTTCATGTTACTGTTCACCGTAATTGTTGGTAATGTTCATTTTACTATTGGTCATAATTGCTGGTCCTGTTCATTTTCTAAATTGAAGAAAGTTTTGGCGTCCGATAGCTCTGGAATCCGAGTTTGAAGTCCGCCAGCTGCCTATATATAGGCCCTCCATTCTGAAGAAGACACACGCTCAAGATTTACCATCTACTCACTACATCCAAGCAACCCTTCTACAAAAGATTATCATCTTTTATATTTTGTAATATACACTTCAAATTTGTAATATAGCTTGATAGTTTGTTTTGTACTATACTCCGCTGCTGCTGCTTTCCCCCTCTTTTATGTATATGACCCGAGTGGTATCAGAGCCACGTTGGAATAGGTATGATATTGTATTAATGTTGATATTGTATTAATGTTTTATTAATGTTTGCAATTTTGTTATCGTGTCTTATTATTGTTATGTTATTAATGTATGTTTGTATTATTGTTATTTTGTGTTATTGTTGTTATGTTATTAATGCTTATTTGAATGATTAATTTTAAGTTTGTCTTAGTTAATTCTGAGTTTTATAATTTGTGCTTAAGTGATTATAAATTTTATAAAAGTTTATGTGAACAGTTCCCAGATCATCCTGGTTACAATCATTTCGTGTGTATGCGTAACCATAATCAAAGTTTAATTAAACGTATTAGTGTTTTACTTGCAGCTTAGTCTTTTTATGCCTCCATTAAAATTAAATTCTAAATACGTCAACTTTTCCGTGTTATATGCTTATATTAAAAAAGAATATATAAGATATAAGAAAAATTGTGAAAGGTTTCCAGACGATATTTGGTATATTAACCAAAGAGATTATTATCATCAACTGCTTATCCGCTTTAGTATTTTATTAGCAGCTTAATTTCTTGGGTGCTACTTTTGTCTTATTTAGTATTTTAGATTGAAGCTTTGGTTCTCCAAAGTATAGTTTTACAGTGAAACCCGGGGATTTTCCCTTAAGTCGCGTAGCCTGAATAGTCCCTGTCTTTGGCCGGTGTATAGGCTGTTTTGGGATTGGCATAAATCGTTGACAGTGATCTGTAGAATTATGCAGAGGTTGACTAGATCTTTGTCTAAAAGACAAGGTGAGACAAGTGGTAGTAACAAAGAAATTATTTTAAATGAAAATTTTGAAAAATCTTTGCAAAACTGGAAATTACCAGTACAATCTTCTGTTTATAAACAGAAAGGAACTTTTGAATTTTCTTCTGATTATGTTGTTAAAACTGTAGAAGAAGCTATTCCTTTAACTGAAGGATATAATTCTTTTCAATTATTATCAAGAAATTTAATTGAAAAACATAGACAACAATATAAATTTCTTCATGTTGGCCTAATCCAAGTAGGTCTAAAGCCTGCTACAAGACTCGGATTAAATACATCCGCTATAATTTGTGTTCGAGATAAAAGACATAATAAATTCCATGACTCCTTATTAGGAATAATTGAGTCCAGTCTTTGTGATGGACCCATCTACTTTTCTTGCTTTCCAAATTTCACTTTATCTCTTACAGATCCAACTCTAATGCACGCCTTGTGTCTTGATATTAAATCTGATGGGTTTAATATGATGCAAGGATCAGAAAATATAATCCTTATTTACAGGATTCAATATAAAGTTATGAACACAGTAGTGCCAAGAATCAGAGATTTTGCTTTCGAACATAAGGGATCTACTACTTTGTTTATTACAAATTTATCTAAAAGCAATTTAAAAGTACCCAAAACAATTACTTGGGATCAGGTTAATTTACCTGAACAATGGATTTTAGAAAAGGCAAGTGAACCTGTTAAACAGGAAAATAGAGAATTAGAAGAAATAGTTGAATATCCTGATGGAGATGTTGAAATTAAATTCTCTAATCAAAGAATTGCTAGACTTAATTTAGGGCAAAGTTGTCGATTTACTAGACCTAATTCAGCAGGTCTAAGTTGACTTAATTTAGAAAGAAGATCTACTTCTTCTGCCCTGCTAACTAAATTTGAAAAAGAAACCATATTAGGAACAAAATCTCCGACCGCTTCTGACATGGGTTATAATAGTGACACAAGTGTTTTAACTATTACAATTCCTGAAGAAGTTGGTTTTCCTTTTGACGGAATTGCCAAAGAATTATTTTATTCTCCTGAAAATGAAATTCGAAGAAAGTGGTTTTTCCAAGAAGATATTAAAAGTCAAAAGAAATTATTTACATCTTATAAGAGATTTCTACAGATAAATAAAGATGTCATTGATTTCTTTGATTTCTTGAAAAAATACTTTTATTTAAATAAAAAACAATTTCCTGATTTTGAGAACAAAAATTTTGTGTCAACAATTGAATCTTCCTATAACAGGGATTTTGTCACTAAAAATGGAAAAGTTTTCAAAAGCATCCACCCTCCAGAAGTTAATTTAACCGTTAAAATCGATGGAGAAGATATTCTAGCCACACCCTATAGAAAAAAGGGTGATAATATTGATGCTGTTGTGCAACAAAATAATTTTACAAATTTAACTCTCAAAACTATTGGAGATCAATTAAATAGAATTGAGAAAAATATTGATCTAAATTCAGATCAACAAAAGGTTTCTAAAGAAGAAACTTCTGTAATTGATAAAAGGGTTTTATTTAAACCAATGTCTTCTGAAAAGATTGATTTTAAAATAAAACCACCAGATCCTTCCTCTGAGATGGTTGACGAAATAATAAAGAGATTAAAAAATCTTGGGCTTAATGAAAAGGAATTGTCACCTTTAGAACAAAATTCAGATAGTGAATCCAATATTGAAAGTCAAGATCAAACTTCCGAAATGGAAGAGAAAATTGATCAACTTGAAGATATGTTCTTAACAGAACAAAACAAACAACAACATTTTCAAGTTAATAAATTATCATCTTCTTATAAGAAGAAAATGGTATACAATGTACCAGCAAAACCTTATTATCATAAGCCAACACCAATTGATTTACAACTTGAGCAGCATGATGAATACATGACTGTTCAATTTGATGGCAGATCCATTGATGAATGGAATATAGATGGAATGTCAGAATACCAGATGCAAACAGTATTGCATTACATGACTATGTATGCAACTGCCTGCAAAGCAAATGGAAATTCTGATCAAAACATTGCTAAAGCCATAACTCAAGGCTTTACTGGACAATTAAAAGGTTGGTGGGATTTCTACCTACCAGAAGAGGCAAAATTGCATATTTTAAGAGCTGTTAAAGTTGAAGTTGTTGATAATCAACCTGTGCAAGTTACAGATTGTGTTAATACGCTATTATATACTATAGCAAAACATTTTATTGGAACAACTTCATTACAATTGGATAAAACACAAGAACAGTTAATGAACTTAAGATGTCAAAACTTATCTCAGTTTAAATGGTATAAAGATGTGTTCTTCTCTAAAGTTTTTACTAGAGAAGATAGTCAACACGATTTTTGGAAAGAAAAGTTCTTATCAGGACTTCCTCATTTTTTCTCAGAAAAAATAAGGAATAGAATAAAATAGAAACATAATGGCATTATTCCGTATGCCCAATATACTTATGGAGATCTATCTTCTGAAATTATCTCTGAAGGAATAAATTTATGTAATGAAATTAAATTACATAGACAAATTCAAAGAGAAAAGGTTTTAGGAAAAAGAATTATAGGAGACTTCTGTGAACAAATTGGTTTACCTCCTATAGGACCTTCTAGTGATAGAAGGAAACATAAGACTAATAAAGTCTCAAAAAATTCTAAGAATTTAAATTATTTTCCTAAAAGGAGAAAGAAAGGTTTTTATAAAGGAAAGAAGAATAAAGGAGAAAGTTCTTCGACCCCTAGGCAGAAACCCATTCCATTATGTTGGAAATGTCAAAAACCTGGTCATTACGCTACTAAGTGTAAAATGAAAAAGAAAATCAATAGTTTAGATATTGACGAAGGTCTTAAAAGAACTTTACAAAAACTCTTTCTTAATGAAGAAGGAGAAAAAAGAGATTTTAAAATTACTGCTATAATTGACAATGAAGAAACTGAAGAATCTGAGAATTCTGAAGGATCCGAAACAGAATCCGAACAATCAGATAATTCTGGTTGCGAAGGAAACTGTGATTATTATAAAGCCTTATGTCAGGCAAATGGATTATGCACCTTAACTAAAGAGGATAATTTTATTCTCGATATAATTGATCAAATTACTGATCCAGTTGCTAAAAGAGAAATGCTCCAAAAATATTTGGAACAATACAGTCAGAAAAAATCTGAAAAGGGAATAAAATTCAAAGAACCAGAGACTTATAGTCTAAAAGAAATTTTAAATAGAGCTAAGACCTCTAAAGAAAAGGATTCAGAGGATTCATGTACTAGTGAATTAATTCACGAAGTAAAAATTCTTAAAAAAGAATTAAGTGACTTAAAGTCTAGAGTTTCTTTAATTGAATTAAGAAAACTTGAAACAGATCTCAGTCCTAATCAGGACAATGACGATTATGAAAAAGATTCTTTAAAAGAAGAAAATGTAAATGCATCATTAACATTTGTGAATATGATTGATAGGGTTATTACTCATAAATGGCACATTAAAATAAAAATCATTGTTCATAGAGAATATACTCTCTCTGCAATTGCTATGGTAGATTCTGGAGCTGATTTAAATTGTATCAATGAAGGGTTAATTCCTTCTAGATATTTTTCCAAAACTACTGAAATTCTTAATGCTGCAGATGGCCGAAAGCTTATAGTAAAATATAAGTTACAAAATACTGCTGTCTGTAACAATGGAATTTGCCTTGAAATGCCATTTATAATGGTTAAAGAATTATCTCATGATGTAATTCTAGGAAATCCCTTTCTACATATGCTTTATCCCATAAAAAGCATTGACGAAAGAGGAATTACTAGCACTGTTGATTCACAGGAAATAACATTTAATTTTATTACACAACCTCGTTATCACGAGATTGATTTAATTCAAAAGAAAATAGAAAGAAAAGAAAAGTTTCTTAATTCCTTATCTCAGGAAATTAATTACAAAAAAATAGCTGAAAAGATACAGCAGCCTCATATCCAAAAGAAAATAAATGAATTACAAGAATTTATAACTAAAACAATATGTGCAGAAATTCCTAATGCCTTCTGGGAAAGGAAGAAACATAT
The DNA here is from genome assembly GCA_030819805.1 of Penstemon newberryi var. newberryi. Classification (NCBI taxonomy): domain Eukaryota; kingdom Viridiplantae; phylum Streptophyta; class Magnoliopsida; order Lamiales; family Plantaginaceae; genus Penstemon; species Penstemon newberryi. Next base: position 18,982,118 of record JAUALY010000005.1, on the reverse strand, counting down.
AGTAAATCTTCCATATGAACCAGACTTTAAGGAAAATCAAATTCAAACTAAGGCCAGACCTATAGCTATGGGTCCACGCCACCTTGAAATCTGCAAAAAAGAAATTGATGAGTTATTACTCAAAGGGTTAATTAGAAAATCCTACAGTCCCTGGAGTTGTCCAGCATTTTATGTTGAAAATGCTGCAGAATTAGAACGAGGTGTTCCTAGGCTTGTTATTAATTATAAGCCATTAAATAAAGCACTAAGATGGATTAGATATCCCATCCCTAATAAAAGAGATTTGCTAAATCGGCTTTACACAGCCAAAGTTATGTCAAAATTTGATATGAAGTCTGGATTTTGGCAGATTCAAATTGCCGAAGAAGACAGATATAAAACTGCATTTACGGTACCATTTGGACATTACGAATGGAACGTAATGCCTTTTGGGTTAAAAAATGCCCCTTCTGAATTTCAAAATATTATGAATGAAATTTTTAGCCCATATACTAAATTTTGTATAGTATATATTGATGATGTCTTAATTTTTTCAGACAATATTGATCAACATTTTAAACATTTACATGCATTTATTAATGCTGTTAAAAGAGCAGGATTAGTTGTATCTGTAAAGAAAATAAAATTATTTCAAACTGAAATTCGGTTTCTTGGACATACTATTAAAGAAGGAACTATCTTTCCAATAGATAGATCCATAGTCTTTGGAGAAAAATTTCCGAATGAAATTAAAGAAAAAACTCAACTACAAAGGTTTCTTGGAAGTCTTAATTACATATCAGACTTCTATAAAAATTTGGCAATAGATGCAAAACCTTTATTTGAAAGGTTACGAAAAAATCCCCCTGAATGGACAAATATCCATACAGAGGCCGTTATTAAAATAAAAAATAAAATAAAGGAAATTCCTTGTCTTGCAATTGCAAACCCAGATGCTTTTAAAATTGTTGAAACAGACGCATCTGAATTAGGATATGGAGGAATCCTTAAACAAAGGATAGATAATAAAATTACTCTTGTTAGATTCACCTCAGGGATCTGGCAAGGACCAAGGAAAAATTATTCCACAGTTAAAAGAGAAATTTTATCAATTGTATTATGTATTCAAAAATTTGAAAGTGATTTGTTGAATAAAAAATTCCTAATTAGGGTTGATTGCAAATCTGCTAAAGATATTCTAGAAAAGGATGTTAAAAATATAGCATCAAAACAAATTTTTGCTAGATGGCAGGGAATTTTGTCTGTCTTTGATTTTGATATTGAATTTATTAAAGGATCAAATAATTCTTTACCTGATTTTCTAACCCGTGAATTTTTGCAGGGAAATGGAGAAAAGGAATAAAGATAAAGGAAAAGGGAAGTCTAAAGAGACACCCCCAAAGAAGGATTTGTCTTATAAGACAATGGTTGGTAAATCAATTGATCAATTAAAAAATGAAGCCTTAAAGGCCACTCCAAAAGAATCTAAATTAAGAGATGATGCTTATGCAATAGCAATTCAGACTAATTTGTCTACTGAATTTATTTATCCGTATATTCCTTATTCCACTATATGGATAACTCCTCTCGAGCTTAAATATGCTCATCTCAATGCTAATGAAGCAGCTTCTTTTTATTTGAAAGATTCTGCTGATCCTTATCTTTGGCCTAAAGAATGTACTTTCTATTATGCCATTTTACAAACTACTAAATCAGTAGAATTTGACTCAATTTCAAGATCTGGTGCGGAATGGGCTTATTCCAAAGCCTTTATTAAAAAAGTTTTAACTCCAGAAACTTGGAATGGAGATCTGTATAGAAACCACGAAATTCCAAGTGGTAATAGAAAAAATTTAGAAAAATATTGGTTCAATTATTTTGACTACATTAAAGCATGGGAAGGAGCCTTTTGTTATGACAATAGGCAAAGAAAGCATAGTTGGTTCCTACAATTTAGAGATTTTAATACCACTAATCTCCCTCAGTGGTTTATTAAATGGTTCTACAACTGGGGATCTCATCCTATTATTTTCCCCGATAAAATTAGATGTGTTTTTGAAGATTTTAAGAAATCTAATCCTTCATTAAAAACACCTGAGCTTAATTTTGTAGCTTTTTATCAAGTCCCATGGATTGTCAAATGGGATGTGGTTATTACCAACCTTCCAATTAAAAAATTTGATGAAATCGTTACTCATGTTCCCGCATTAGGAAGAAGAGTTTTAATTAAATGGTGGGATAAATTTGAATTTTTTAAAGATTCAATTTTTTCACAGAAAGGTATTGTTTCATTTGATCCACCACAGCCGAAGACTCAAGCTCCTAAAACGGATATTACTGAATTTCTTAAAGAATTGATAGCCTCATCATCAGCATCTAAAGAAGACCTGAGGAAACAACTTAGAGAAATTTTGGGAGAACCATCTAGCTCGTCTAGCCACTGTTCTGACAACGAAACTCAGAAAACCGACGACACAATGATGGATTCTCAGGATCCATACGCATAATTTGTGGCTACTATTCATGATTACTATTCACGGCTACTATTCACAGTTACTATTCACGGTTACTGTTCATGTCACTGTTCAGTCACTGTTCATGTTACTGTTCACCATAATTGTTGGTACTGTTCATGTTACTGTTCACCATAATTGTTGGTACTGTTCATTTTACTGTTGGCCATAATTGCTGGTCCTGTTCATTTTCTAAATTGAAGAAAGTTTTGGCGTCCGATAGCTCTGGAATCCGAGTTTGAAGTCCGCCAGCTGCCTATATATAGGCCCTCCATTCTGAAGAAGAGACACGCACAAAAATTATCAGCTACTCACTACATCCAAGCAACCCTTCTACAAAAGATTATCATCTTTTATATTTTGTAATATACACTTCAAATTTGTAATATAGCTTGATAGTTAGTTTGGTACTGTACTCCGCTGCTGCTACTCTCTCCCCCACTTTATGTATATGACCTGGTACCCGAGTGGTATCAGAGCCACGTTGGAATAGGTATGATATTGTATTAATGTTGATATTGTATTAATGTTTTATTAATGTTTGCAATTTTGTTATCGTGTCTTATTATTGTTATGTTATTAATGTATGTTTGTATTATTGTTATTTTGTGTTATTGTTGTTATGTTATTAATGCTTATTTGAATGATTAATTTTAAGTTTGTCTTAGTTAATTCTGAGTTTTATAAGTTGTGCTTAAGTGATTATAAATTTTATAAAAGTTTAATTAAACGTATTAGTGTTTTACTTGCAGCTTATGATATTGTATTAATATTAATATTGTATTAATGTTTTATTAATGTTTGCAATTTTGTTATCGTGTCTTATTATTGTTATAATGTATGTTTGTATTATTGTTATTTTGTGTTATTGTTGTTATGTTATTAATGCTTATTTGAATGATTAATTTTAAGTTTGTCTTAGTTAATTCTGAGTTTTATAAGTTGTGCTTAAGTGATTATAAATTTTATAAAAGTTTATGTGAACAGTTCCCAGATCATCCTGGTTACAATCATTTCGTGTGTATGCGTAACCATAATCAAAGTTTAATTAAACGTATTAGTGTTTTACTTGCAGCTTAGTCTTTTTATGCCTCCATTAAAATTAAATTCGAAATACGTCAACTTTTCCGTGTTATATGCTTATATTAAAAAAGAATATATAAGATATAAGAAAAATTGTGAAAGGTTTCCAGACGATATTTGGTATATTAACCAAAGAGATTATTATCATCAACTGCTTATCCGCTTTAGTATTTTATTAGCAGCTTAATTTCTTGGGTGCTACTTTTGTCTTATTTAGTGTTTTAGATTAAAGCTTTAGTTTTCCAAAGTATAGTTTTACAGTGAAACCCGGGGATTTTCCCTTAAGTCGCGTAGCCTGAATAGTCCCTGTCTTTGGCCGGTGTATAGGCTGTTTTGGGATTGGCATAAATCGTTGACAGTGATCTGTAGAATTATGCAGAGGTTGGCTAGATCTTTGTCTAAAAGACAAGGTGAGACAAGTGGTAGTAACAAAGAAATTATTTTAAATGAAAATTTTGAAAAATCTTTGCAAAACTGGAGTACAGTACCAAACTAACAGCATTTATTCTTCTTTCTGCCTAGGGGTCGAAGAACTTTCTCCTTTATTCTTCTTTCCTTTATAAAAACCTTTCTTTCTCCTTTTAGGAAAATAATTTAAATTCTTAGAATTTTTTGAGACTTTATTAGTCTTATGTTTCCTTCTATCACTAGAAGGTCCTATAGGAGGTAAACCAATTTGTTCACAGAAGTCTCCTATAATTCTTTTTCCTAAAACCTTTTCTCTTTGAATTTGTCTATGTAATTTAATTTCATTACATAAATTTATTCCTTCAGAGATAATTTCAGAAGATAGATCTCCATAAGTATATTGGGCATACGGAATAATGCCATTATGTTTCTGTTTTATTCTATTCCTTATTTTTTCTGAGAAAAAATGAGGAAGTCCTGATAAGAACTTTTCTTTCCAAAAATTGTGTTGACTATCTTCTCTAGTAAAAACTTTAGAGAAGAACACATCTTTATACCATTTAAACTGAGATAAGTTTTGACATCTTAAGTTCATTAACTGTTCTTGTGTTTTATCCAATTGTAATGAAGTTGTTCCAATAAAATGTTTTGCTATAGTATATAATAGCGTATTAACACAATCTGTAACTTGCACAGGTTGATTATCAACAACTTCAACTTTAACAGCTCTTAAAATATGCAATTTTGCCTCTTCTGGTAGGTAGAAATCCCACCAACCTTTTAATTGTCCAGTAAAGCCTTGAGTTATGGCTTTAGCAATGTTTTGATCAGAATTTCCATTTGCTTTGCAGGCAGTTGCATACATAGTCATGTAATGCAATACTGTTTGCATCTGGTATTCTGACATTCCATCTATATTCCATTCATCAATGGATCTGCCATCAAATTGAACAGTCATGTATTCATCATGCTGCTCAAGTTGTAAATCAATTGGTGTTGGCTTATGATAATAAGGTTTTGCTGGTACATTGTATACCATTTTCTTCTTATAAGAAGATGATAATTTATTAACTTGAAAATGTTGTTGTTTGTTTTGTTCTGTTAAGAACATATCTTCAAGTTGATCAATTTTCTCTTCCATTTCGGAAGTTTGATCTTGACTTTCAATATTGGATTCACTATCTGAATTTTGTTCTAAAGGTGACAATTCCTTTTCATTAAGCCCAAGATTTTTTAATCTCTTTATTATTTCGTCAACCATCTCAGAGGAAGGATCTGGTGGTTTTATTTTAAAATCAATCTTTTCAGAAGACATTGGTTTAAATAAAACCCTTTTATCAATTACAGAAGTTTCTTCTTTAGAAACCTTTTGTTGATCTGAATTTAGATCAATATTTTTCTCAATTCTATTTAATTGATCTCCAATAGTTTTGAGAGTTAAATTTGTAAAATTATTTTGTTGCACAACAGCATCAATATTATCACCCTTTTTTCTATAGGGTGTGGCTAGAATATCTTCTCCATCGATTTTAACGGTTAAATTAACTTCTGGAGGGTGGATGCTTTTGAAAACTTTTCCATTTTTAGTGACAAAATCCCTGTTATAGGAAGATTCAATTGTTGACACAAAATTTTTGTTCTCAAAATCAGGAAATTGTTTTTTATTTAAATAAAAGTATTTTTTCAAGAAATCAAAGAAATCAATGACATCTTTATTTATCTGTAGAAATCTCTTATAAGATGTAAATAATTTCTTTTGACTTTTAATATCTTCTTGGAAAAACCACTTTCTTCGAATTTCATTTTCAGGAGAATAAAATAATTCTTTGGCAATTCCGTCAAAAGGAAAACCAACTTCTTCAGGAATTGTAATAGTTAAAACACTTGTGTCACTATTATAACCCATGTCAGAAGCGGTCGGAGATTTTGTTCCTAATATGGTTTCTTTTTCAAATTTAGTTAGCAGGGCAGAAGAAGTAGATCTTCTTTCTAAATTAAGTCAACTTAGACCTGCTGAATTAGGTCTAGTAAATCGACAACTTTGCCCTAAATTAAGTCTAGCAATTCTTTGATTAGAGAATTTAATTTCAACATCTCCATCAGGATATTCAACTATTTCTTCTAATTCTCTATTTTCCTGTTTAACAGGTTCACTTGCCTTTTCTAAAATCCATTGTTCAGGTAAATTAACCTGATCCCAAGTAATTGTTTTGGGTACTTTTAAATTGCTTTTAGATAAATTTGTAATAAACAAAGTAGTAGATCCCTTATGTTCGAAAGCAAAATCTCTGATTCTTGGCACTACTGTGTTCATAACTTTATATTGAATCCTGTAAATAAGGATTATATTTTCTGATCCTTGCATCATATTAAACCCATCAGATTTAATATCAAGACACAAGGCGTGCATTAGAGTTGGATCTGTAAGAGATAAAGTGAAATTTGGAAAGCAAGAAAAGTAGATGGGTCCATCACAAAGACTGGACTCAATTATTCCTAATAAGGAGTCATGGAATTTATTATGTCTTTTATCTCGAACACAAATTATAGCGGATGTATTTAATCCGAGTCTTGTAGCAGGCTTTAGACCTACTTGGATTAGGCCAACATGAAGAAATTTATATTGTTGTCTATGTTTTTCAATTAAATTTCTTGATAATAATTGAAAAGAATTATATCCTTCAGTTAAAGGAATAGCTTCTTCTACAGTTTTAACAACATAATCAGAAGAAAATTCAAAAGTTCCTTTCTGTTTATAAACAGAAGATTGTACTGGTAATTTCCAGTTTTGCAAAGATTTTTCAAAATTTTCATTTAAAATAATTTCTTTGTTACTACCACTTGTCTCACCTTGTCTTTTAGACAAAGATCTAGTCAACCTCTGCATAATTCTACAGATCACTGTCAACGATTTATGCCAATCCCAAAACAGCCTATACACCGGCCAAAGACAGGGACTATTCAGGCTACGCGACTTAAGGGAAAATCCCCGGGTTTCACTGTAAAACTATACTTTGGAGAACCAAAGCTTCAATCTAAAATACTAAATAAGACAAAAGTAGCACCCAAGAAATTAAGCTGCTAATAAAATACTAAAGCGGATAAGCAGTTGATGATAATAATCTCTTTGGTTAATATACCAAATATCGTCTGGAAACCTTTCACAATTTTTCTTATATCTTATATATTCTTTTTTAATATAAGCATATAACACGGAAAAGTTGACGTATTTAGAATTTAATTTTAATGGAGGCATAAAAAGACTAAGCTGCAAGTAAAACACTAATACGTTTAATTAAACTTTGATTATGGTTACGCATACACACGAAATGATTGTAACCAGGATGATCTGGGAACTGTTCACATAAACTTTTATAAAATTTATAATCACTTAAGCACAAATTATAAAACTCAGAATTAACTAAGACAAACTTAAAATTAATCATTCAAATAAGCATTAATAACATAACAACAATAACACAAAATAACAATAATACAAACATACATTAATAACATAACAATAATAAGACACGATAACAAAATTGCAAACATTAATAAAACATTAATACAATATCAACATTAATACAATATCATACCTATTCCAACGTGGCTCTGATACCACTCGGGTCATATACATAAAAGAGGGGGAAAGCAGCAGCAGCGGAGTATAGTACAAAACAAACTATCAAGCTATATTACAAATTTGAAGTGTATATTACAAAATATAAAAGATGATAATCTTTTGTAGAAGGGTTGCTTGGATGTAGTGAGTAGATGGTAAATCTTGAGCGTGTGTCTTCTTCAGAATGGAGGGCCTATATATAGGCAGCTGGCGGACTTCAAACTCGGATTCCAGAGCTATCGGACGCCAAAACTTTCTTCAATTTAGAAAATGAACAGGACCAGCAATTATGACCAATAGTAAAATGAACATTACCAACAATTACGGTGAACAGTAACATGAACAGTGACTGAACAGTAACATGAACAGTAACTGAACAGTAACATGAACAGTAACCATGAATAGTAGCCGTGAATAGTAACTGTGAATAGTAACCGCAAATTATGCGTACGGGTCTTGAGAATCCATCATGGTGTCGTCGGTCTTCTGAGTCTCGTTGTCAGAACAGTGGCTAGACGAGCTAGATGGTTCTCCCAAAATTTCTCTAAGTTGTTTCCTCAGGTCTTCTTTAGATGCTGATGATGAGGCTATCAATTCTTTAAGAAATTCAGTAATATCCGTTTTAGGAGCTTGAGTCTTCGGCTGTGGTGGCTCAAAAGAAACAATACCTTTCTGTGCAAAAATTGAATCTTTAAAAAATTCAAATTTGCCCACCATTTAATTAAAACTCTTCTTCCTAATGCGGGAACATGAGTAACGGTTTCATCAAATTTTTTAATTGGAAGGTTGGAAATAACCACATCCCATTTGACAATCCATGGGACTTGATAAAAAGCTACAAAATTAAGCTCGGGTGTTTTTAATGAGGGGTTAGATTTCTTAAAATCTTCAAAAACACATCTAATTTTATCGGGGAAAATAATAGGATGAGATCCCCAGTTGTAGAACCATTTAATAAACCACTGAGGGAGATTAGTGGTATTAAAATCTCTAAATTGTAGGAACCAACTATGTTTTCTTTGCCTATTGTCATAACAAAAGGCTCCTTCCCATGCTTTAATGTAGTCAAAATAATTGAACCAATATTTTTCTAAATTTTTTCTATTACCACTTGGAATTTCGTGGTTTCTATACAGGTCTCCATTCCAAGTTTCTGGAGTTAAAACTTTTTTAATAAAGGCTTTGGAATAAGCCCATTCTGCACCAGATCTTGAAATTGAGTCAAATTCTACTGATTTAGTAGTTTGTAAAATGGCATAATAGAAAGTACATTCCTTTGGCCAAAGATATGGGTCAGCAGAGTCTTTTAAATAGAAAGAAGCTGCTTCATTAGCATTGAAGTGAGCGTATTTAAGCTCAAGTGGTGTTATCCATATAGTAGAATAAGGGATATACGGATAAACAAATTCAGTAGACAAATTAGTCTGAATTGCTATTGCATAAGCATCATCTCTTAATTTAGATTCTTTTGGAGTGGCCTTTAAGGCTTCATTTTTTAATTGATCAATTGATTTACCAACCATTGTCTTATAAGACAAATCCTTCTTTGGGAGTGTCTCTTTAGACTTCCCTTTTCCTTTATCTTTATTCTTTTTCTCCATTTCCTTGCAAAAATTCACGGGTTAGAAAATCAGGTAAAGAATTATTTGATCCTTTAATAAATTCAATATCAAAATCAAAGACAGACAAAATTCCCTGCCATCTAGCAAAAATTTGTTTAGATGCTATATTTTTAACATCCTTTTCTAGAATATCTTTAGCAGATTTGCAATCAACCCTAATTAGGAATTTTTTATTCAACAAATCACTTTCAAATTTTTGAACACATAATACAATTGATAAAATTTCCTTTTTTACTGTGGAATAATTTTTCCTTGGTCCTTGCCAGATTCCTGAGGTGAATCTAATAAGAGTAATTTTATTATCTATCCTTTGTTTAAGGATTCCTCCATAACCTAATTCAGATGCGTCTGTTTCAACAATTTTAAAAGCATCTGGGTTTGCAATTGCAAGACAAGGAATTTCCTTTATTTTATTTTTTATTTTGATAACGGCCTCTGTATGGATATTTGTCCATTCAGGGGGATTTTTTCGTAACCTTTCAAATAAAGGTTTTGCATCTATTGCTAAATTTTTATAGAAGTCTGATATGTAATTAAGACTTCCAAGAAACCTTTGTAGTTGAGTTTTTTCTTTTATTTCATTCGGAAATTTTTCCGCAAAAACTATGGATCTATCTATTGGAAAGATAGTTCCTTCTTTAATAGTATGTCCAAGAAACCGAATTTCAGTTTGAAATAATTTTACTTTCTTTGCAGATACAACTAATCCTGCTCTTTTAACAGCATTAATAAATGCATGTAAATGTTTAAAATGTTGATCAATATTGTCTGAAAAAATTAAGACATCATCAATATATACTATACAAAATTTAGTATATGGACTAAAAATTTCATTCATAATATTTTGAAATTCAGAAGGGGCATTTTTTAACCCAAAAGGCATTACGTTCCATTCGTAGTGTCCAAATGGTACTGTAAATGCAGTTTTATATCTGTCTTCTTCGGCAATTTGAATCTGCCAGAATCCCGACTTCATATCAAATTTTGACATTACTTTGGCTGTGTAAAGCCGATTTAGTAAATCTCTTTTATTAGGGATGGGATATCTAATCCATCTTAGTGCTTTATTTAATGGCTTATAATTAATAACAAGCCTAGGAACACCTCGTTCTAATTCTGCGGCATTTTCAACATAAAATGCTGGACAACTCCAGGGACTGTAGGATTTTCTAATTAATCCTTTGAGTAATAACTCATCAATTTCTTTTTTGCAGATTTCAAGGTGGCGTGGACCCATAGCTATAGGTCTTGCCTTAGTTTGAATTTGATTTTCCTTAAAATCTGGTTCATATGGAAGATTTACTATATGTTTCTTCCTTTCCCAGAAGGCATTAGGAATTTCTGCACATATTGTTTTAGTTATAAATTCTTGTAACTCATTTATTTTCTTTTGAATATGAGGCTGCTGTATCTTTTCAGCTATTTTTTTGTAATTAATTTCCTGAGATAAGGAATTAAGAAACTTTTCTTTTCTTTCTATTTTCTTTTGAATTAGATCAATCTCGTGATAACGAGGTTGGGTAATAAAATTAAATGTTATTTCTTGTGAATCAACAGTGCTAGTAATTCCTCTTTCATCAATGCTTTTTATAGGATAAAGCATGTGTAGAAAGGGATTTCCTAGAATTACATCGTGAGATAATTCTTTTACCATTATAAATGGCATTTCAAGGCAAATTCCATTGTTACAGACAGCAGTATTTTGTAACTTATATTTTACTATAAGCTTTCGGCCATCTGCAGCATTAAGAATTTCAGTAGTTTTGGAAAAATATCTAGAAGGAATTAACCCTTCATTGATACAATTTAAATCAGCTCCAGAATCTACCATAGCAATTGCTGAGAGAGTATATTCTCTATGAACAATGATTTTTATTTTAATGTGCCATTTATGAGTAATAACCCTATCAATCATATTCACAAATGTTAATGATGCATTTACATTTTCTTCTTTTAAAGAATCTTTTTCATAATCATCATTGTCCTGATTAGGACTGAGATCTGTTTCAAGATTTCTTAATTCAATTAAAGAAACTCTAGACTTTAAGTCACTTAATTCTTTTTTAAGAATTTTTACTTCGTGAATTAATTCACTAGTACATGAATCCTCTGAATCATTTTCTTTAGAGGTTTTAGCCCTATTTAAAATTTCTTTTAGACTATAAGTCTCTGGTTCTTTGAATTTTATTCCCTTTTCAGATTTTTTCTGACTGTATTGTTCCAAATATTTTTGGAGCATTTCTCTTTTAGCAACTGGATCAGTAATTTGATCAATTATATCGAGAATAAAATTATCCTCTTTAGTTAAGGTGCATAATCCATTTGCCTGACATAAGGCTATATAATAATCACAGTTTCCTTCGCAACCAGAATTATCTGATTGTTCGGATTCTGTTTCAGATCCTTCAGAATTCTCAGATTCTTCAGTTTCTTCGTTGTCAATTATAGCAGTAATTTTAAAATCTCTTTTTTCTCCTTCTTCATTAAGAAAGAGTTTTTCTAAAGTTCTTTTAAGACCTTCGTCAATATCTAAACTATTGATTTTCTTTTTCATTTTACACTTATTAGCGTAATGACCAGGTTTTTGACATTTCCAACATAATGGAATGGGTTTCTGCCTAGGGGTCGAAGAACTTTCTCCTTTATTCTTCTTTCCTTTATAAAAACCTTTCTTTCTCCTTTTAGGAAAATAATTTAAATTCTTAGAATTTTTTGAGACTTTATTAGTCTTATGTTTCCTTTTATCACTAGAAGATCCTATAGGAGGTAAACCAATTTGTTCACAGAAGTCTCCTATAATTCTTTTTCCTAAAACCTTTTCTTTTTGAATTTGTCTATGTAATTTAATTTCATTACATAAATTTATTCCTTCAGAGATAATTTCAGAAGATAGATCTCCATAAGTATATTGGGCATACGGAATAATGCCATTATGTTTCTGTTTTATTCTATTCCTTATTTTTTCTGAGAAAAAATGAGGGAGTCCTGATAAGAACTTTTCTTTCCAAAAATCGTGTTGACTATCTTCTCTAGTAAAAACTTTAGAGAAGAACACATCTTTATACCATTTAAACTGAGATAAGTTTTGACATCTTAAATTCATTAACTGTTCTTGTGTTTTATCCAACTGTAATGAAGTTGTTCCAATAAAATGCTTTGCTATAGTATATAATAGCGTATTAACACAATCTGTAACTTGCACAGGTTGGTTATCAACAACTTCAACTTTAACAGCTCTTAAAATATGCAATTTTGCCTCTTCTGGTAGGTAGAAATCCCACCAACCTTTTAATTGTCCAGTAAAGCCTTGAGTTATGGCTTTAGCAATGTTTTGATCAGAATTTCCATTTGCTTTGCAGGCAGTTGCATACATAGTCATGTAATGCAATACTGTTTGCATCTGGTATTCTGACATTCCATCTATATTCCATTCATTAATGGATCTGCCATCAAATTGAACAGTCATGTATTCATCATGCTGCTCAAGTTGTAAATCAACTGGTGTTGGCTTATGATAATAAGGTTTTGCTGGTACATTGTATACCATTTTCTTCTTATAAGAAGATGATAATTTATTAACTTGAAAATGTTGTTGTTGGTTTTGTTCTGTTAAGAACATATCTTCAAGTTGATCAATTTTCTCTTCCATTTCGGAAGTTTGATCTTGACTTTCAATATTGGATTCACTATCTGAATTTTGTTCCAAAGGTGACAATTCCTTTTCATTAAGCCCAAGATTTTTTAATCTCTTTATTATTTCGTCAACCATCTCAGAGGAAGAATCTGGTGGTTTTATTTTAAAATCAATCTTTTCAGAAGACATTGGTTTAAATAAAACCCTTTTATCAATCACAGAAGTTTCTTCTTTAGAAACCTTTTGTTGATCTGAATTTAGATCAATATTTTTCTCAATTCTATTTAATTGATCTCCAATAGTTTTGAGAGTTAAATTTGTAAAATTATTTTGTTGCACAACAGCATCAATATTTCTATAAGGTGTGGCAAGAATTTCTTCTCCATCGATTTTAACGGTTAAATTAACTTCTGGAGGGTGGATGCTTTTGAAAACTTTTCCATTTTTAGTGACAAAATCCCTGTTATAGGAAGATTCAACTGTTGACACAAAATTTTTGTTCTCAAAATCAGGAAATTGTTTTTTATTTAAATAAAAGTATTTTTTCAAGAAATCAAAGAAATCAATGACATCTTTATTTATATGTAGAAATCTCTTATAAGATGTAAATAATTTCTTTTGACTTTTAATATCTTCTTGGAAAAACCACTTTCTTCGAATTTCATTTTCAGGAGAATAAAATAATTCTTTAGCAATTCCGTCAAAAGGAAAACAAACTTCTTCAGGAATTGTAATAGTTAAAACACTTGTGTCACTATTATAACCCATGTAAGAAGCGGTCGGAGATTTTCTTCCTGTGTTAGTATCAACTTCAATTTCTGTTGGGGTAACAGTTGATGGTATACTAACATTATATTGAGGTTGATTAACCCCATCAGGAGTAAATTTTGTTCCTAATATGGTTTCTTTTTCAAATTTAGATAGCGGGGCAGAAGAAGTAGATCTTCTCTCTAAATTAAGTCTACTTGGACCTGCTGAATTAGGTCTAGTATATCGACTACTTTGCCCTAAATTAAGTCTAGCAATTCTTTGATTAGAGAATTTAATTTCAACATCTCCATCAGGATATTCAACTATTTCTTCTAATTCTCTATTTTCCTGTTTAACAGGTTCACTTGCCTTTTCTAAAATCCATTGTTCAGGTAAATTAACCTGATCCCAAGTAATTGTTTTGGGTACTTTTAAATTGCTTTTAGATAAATTTGTAATAAACAAAGTAGTAGATCCCTTCTGTTCGAAGGCAAAATCTCTGATTTTTGGCACTACTGTGTTCATAACTTTATATTGAATCCTATAAATAAGGATTATATTTTCTGATCCTTGCATCATATTAAACCCATCAGATTTAATATCAAGACACAAGGCGTGCATTAGAGTTGGATCTGTAAGAGATAAAGTGAAATTTGGAAAACAAGAAAAGTAGATGGGTCCATCACAAAGACTGGACTCAATTATTCCTAATAAGGAATCATGAAATTTATTATGTCTTTTATCTCGAACACAAATTATAGCGGATGTATTTAATCCGAGTCTTGTAGCAGGCTTTAGACCTACTTGGATTAGGCCAACATGAAGAAATTTATATTGTTGTCTATGTTTTTCAATTAAATTTCTAGATAATAATTGAAAAGAATTATATCCTTCAGTTAAAGGAATAGCTTCTTCTACAGTTTTAACAACATAATCAGAAGAAAATTCAAAAGTTCCTTTCTGTTTATAAACAGAAGATTGTACTGGTAAATTCCAGTTTTGCAAAGATTTTTCAAAATTTTCATTTAAAATAATTTCTTTGTTACTACCACTTGTCTCACCTTGTCTTTTAGACAAAGATCTAGCCAACCTCTGCATAATTCTACAGATCACTGTCAACGATTTATGCCAATCCCAAAACAGCCTATACACCGGCCAAAGACAGGGACTATTCAGGCTACGCGACTTAAGGGAAAATCCCCGGGTTTCACTGTAAAACTATACTTTGGAAAACTAAAGCTTTAATCTAAAACACTAAATAAGACAAAAGTAGCACCCAAGAAATTAAGCTGCTAATAAAATACTAAAGCGGATAAGCAGTTGATGATAATAATCTCTTTGGTTAATATACCAAATATCGTCTGGAAACCTTTCACAATTTTTCTTATATCTTATATATTCTTTTTTAATATAAGCATATAACACGGAAAAGTTGACGTATTTCGAATTTAATTTTAATGGAGGCATAAAAAGACTAAGCTGCAAGTAAAACACTAATACGTTTAATTAAACTTTGATTATGGTTACGCATACACACGAAATGATTGTAACCAGGATGATCTGGGAACTGTTCACATAAACTTTTATAAAATTTATAATCACTTAAGCACAAATTATAAAACTCAGAATTAACTAAGACAAACTTAAAATTAATCATTCAAATAAGCATTAATAACATAACAACAACATTACAATAATAAGACACGATAACAAAATTGCAAACATTAATAAAACATTAATACAATATTAATATTAATACAATATCATAAGCTGCAAGTAAAACACTAATACGTTTAATTAAACTTTTATAAAATTTATAATCACTTAAGCACAACTTATAAAACTCAGAATTAACTAAGACAAACTTAAAATTAATCATTCAAATAAGCATTAATAACATAACAACAATAACACAAAATAACAATAATACAAACATACATTAATAACATAACAATAATAAGACACGATAACAAAATTGCAAACATTAATAAAACATTAATACAATATTAATATTAATACAATATCATACCTACTCCAACGTGGCTCTGATACCACTCGGGTACCAGGTCATATACATAAAAGAGGGGGAAAGCAGCAGCAGCGGAGTATAGTACAAAACAAACTATCAAGCTATATTACAAATTTGAAGTGTATATTACAAAATATAAAAGATGATAATCTTTTGTAGAAGGGTTGCTTGGATGTAGTGAGTAGATGGTAAATCTTGAGCGTGTGTCTTCTTCAGAATGGAGGGCCTATATATAGGCAGCTGGCGGACTTCAAACTCGGATTCCAGAGCTATCGGACGCCAAAACTTTCTTCAATTTAGAAAATGAACAGGACCAGCAATTATGACCAACAGTAAAATGAACATTACCAACAATTATGGTGAACAGTAACATGAACAGTGACTGAACAGTAACATGAACAGTAACTGAACAGTAACATGAACAGTAACCATGAATAGTAGCCGTGAATAGTAACTGTGAATAGTAACCGCAAATTATGCGTACGGGTCTTGAGAATCCATCATGGTGTCGTCGGTCTTCTGAGTCTCGTTGTCAGAACAGTGGCTAGACGAGCTAGATGGTTCTCCCAAAATTTCTCTAAGTTGTTTCCTCAGGTCTTCTTTAGATGCTGATGATGAGGCTATCAATTCTTTAAGAAATTCAGTAATATCCGTTTTAGGAGCTTGAGTCTTCGGCTGTGGTGGCTCAAAAGAAACAATACCTTTCTGTGCAAAAATTGAATCTTTAAAAAATTCAAATTTGTCCCACCATTTAATTAAAACTCTTCTTCCTAATGCGGGAACATGAGTAACGGTTTCATCAAATTTTTTAATTGGAAGGTTGGAAATAACCACATCCCATTTGACAATCCATGGGACTTGATAAAAAGCTACAAAATTAAGCTCGGGTGTTTTTAATGAGGGGTTAGATTTCTTAAAATCTTCAAAAACACATCTAATTTTATCGGGGAAAATAATAGGATGAGATCCCCAGTTGTAGAACCATTTAATAAACCACTGAGGGAGATTAGTGGTATTAAAATCTCTAAATTGTAGGAACCAACTATGTTTTCTTTGCCTATTGTCATAACAAAAGGCTCCTTCCCATGCTTTAATGTAGTCAAAATAATTGAACCAATATTTTTCTAAATTTTTTCTATTACCACTTGGAATTTCGTGGTTTCTATACAGGTCTCCATTCCAAGTTTCTGGAGTTAAAACTTTTTTAAAAAAGGCTTTGGAATAAGCCCATTCTGCACCAGATCTTGAAATTGAGTCAAATTCTACTGATTTAGTAGTTTGTAAAATGGCATAATAGAAAGTACATTCCTTTGGCCAAAGATATGGGTCAGCAGAGTCTTTTAAATAGAAAGAAGCTGCTTCATTAGCATTGAAGTGAGCGTATTTAAGCTCAAGTGGTGTTATCCATATAGTAGAATAAGGGATATACGGATAAACAAATTCAGTAGACAAATTAGTCTGAATTGCTATTGCATAAGCATCATCTCTTAATTTAGATTCTTTTGGAGTGGCCTTTAAGGCTTCATTTTTTAATTGATCAATTGATTTACCAACCATTGTCTTATAAGACAAATCCTTCTTTGGGAGTGTCTCTTTAGACTTCCCTTTTCCTTTATCTTTATTCTTTTTCTCCATTTCCTTGCAAAAATTCACGGGTTAGAAAATCAGGTAAAGAATTATTTGATCCTTTAATAAATTCAATATCAAAATCAAAGACAGACAAAATTCCCTGCCATCTAGCAAAAATTTGTTTAGATGCTATATTTTTAACATCCTTTTCTAGAATATCTTTAGCAGATTTGCAATCAACCCTAATTAGGAATTTTTTATTCAACAAATCACTTTCAAATTTTTGAACACATAATACAATTGATAAAATTTCCTTTTTTACTGTGGAATAATTTTTCCTTGGTCCTTGCCAGATTCCTGAGGTGAATCTAATAAGAGTAATTTTATTATCTATCCTTTGTTTAAGGATTCCTCCATAACCTAATTCAGATGCGTCTGTTTCAACAATTTTAAAAGCATCTGGGTTTGCAATTGCAAGACAAGGAATTTCCTTTATTTTATTTTTTATTTTGATAACGGCCTCTGTATGGATATTTGTCCATTCAGGGGGATTTTTTCGTAACCTTTCAAATAAAGGTTTTGCATCTATTGCTAAATTTTTATAGAAGTCTGATATGTAATTAAGACTTCCAAGAAACCTTTGTAGTTGAGTTTTTTCTTTTATTTCATTCGGAAATTTTTCCGCAAAAACTATGGATCTATCTATTGGAAAGATAGTTCCTTCTTTAATAGTATGTCCAAGAAACCGAATTTCAGTTTGAAATAATTTTACTTTCTTTGCAGATACAACTAATCCTGCTCTTTTAACAGCATTAATAAATGCATGTAAATGTTTAAAATGTTGATCAATATTGTCTGAAAAAATTAAGACATCATCAATATATACTATACAAAATTTAGTATATGGACTAAAAATTTCATTCATAATATTTTGAAATTCAGAAGGGGCATTTTTTAACCCAAAAGGCATTACGTTCCATTCGTAGTGTCCAAATGGTACTGTAAATGCAGTTTTATATCTGTCTTCTTCGGCAATTTGAATCTGCCAGAATCCCGACTTCATATCAAATTTTGACATTACTTTGGCTGTGTAAAGCCGATTTAGTAAATCTCTTTTATTAGGGATGGGATATCTAATCCATCTTAGTGCTTTATTTAATGGCTTATAATTAATAACAAGCCTAGGAACACCTCGTTCTAATTCTGCGGCATTTTCAACATAAAATGCTGGACAACTCCAGGGACTGTAGGATTTTCTAATTAATCCTTTGAGTAATAACTCATCAATTTCTTTTTTGCAGATTTCAAGGTGGCGTGGACCCATAGCTATAGGTCTTGCCTTAGTTTGAATTTGATTTTCCTTAAAATCTGGTTCATATGGAAGATTTACTATATGTTTCTTCCTTTCCCAGAAGGCATTAGGAATTTCTGCACATATTGTTTTAGTTATAAATTCTTGTAACTCATTTATTTTCTTTTGAATATGAGGCTGCTGTATCTTTTCAGCTATTTTTTTGTAATTAATTTCCTGAGATAAGGAATTAAGAAACTTTTCTTTTCTTTCTATTTTCTTTTGAATTAGATCAATCTCGTGATAACGAGGTTGGGTAATAAAATTAAATGTTATTTCTTGTGAATCAACAGTGCTAGTAATTCCTCTTTCATCAATGCTTTTTATAGGATAAAGCATGTGTAGAAAGGGATTTCCTAGAATTACATCGTGAGATAATTCTTTAACCATTATAAATGGCATTTCAAGGCAAATTCCATTGTTACAGACAGCAGTATTTTGTAACTTATATTTTACTATAAGCTTTCGGCCATCTGCAGCATTAAGAATTTCAGTAGTTTTGGAAAAATATCTAGAAGGAATTAACCCTTCATTGATACAATTTAAATCAGCTCCAGAATCTACCATAGCAATTGCTGAGAGAGTATATTCTCTATGAACAATGATTTTTATTTTAATGTGCCATTTATGAGTAATAACCCTATCAATCATATTCACAAATGTTAATGATGCATTTACATTTTCTTCTTTTAAAGAATCTTTTTCATAATCATCATTGTCCTGATTAGGACTGAGATCTGTTTCAAGATTTCTTAATTCAATTAAAGAAACTCTAGACTTTAAGTCACTTAATTCTTTTTTAAGAATTTTTACTTCGTGAATTAATTCACTAGTACATGAATCCTCTGAATCATTTTCTTTAGAGGTTTTAGCCCTATTTAAAATTTCTTTTAGACTATAAGTCTCTGGTTCTTTGAATTTTATTCCCTTTTCAGATTTTTTCTGACTGTATTGTTCCAAATATTTTTGGAGCATTTCTCTTTTAGCAACTGGATCAGTAATTTGATCAATTATATCGAGAATAAAATTATCCTCTTTAGTTAAGGTGCATAATCCATTTGCCTGACATAAGGCTTTATAATAATCACAGTTTCCTTCGCAACCAGAATTATCTGATTGTTCGGATTCTGTTTCAGATCCTTCAGAATTCTCAGATTCTTCAGTTTCTTCGTTGTCAATTATAGCAGTAATTTTAAAATCTCTTTTTTCTCCTTCTTCATTAAGAAAGAGTTTTTCTAAAGTTCTTTTAAGACCTTCGTCAATATCTAAACTATTGATTTTCTTTTTCATTTTACACTTATTAGCGTAATGACCAGGTTTTTGACATTTCCAACATAATGGAATGGGTTTCTGCCTAGGGGTCGAAGAACTTTCTCCTTTATTCTTCTTTCCTTTATAAAAACCTTTCTTTCTCCTTTTAGGAAAATAATTTAAATTCTTAGAATTTTTTGAGACTTTATTAGTCTTATGTTTCCTTTTATCACTAGAAGATCCTATAGGAGGTAAACCAATTTGTTCACAGAAGTCTCCTATAATTCTTTTTCCTAAAACCTTTTCTTTTTGAATTTGTCTATGTAATTTAATTTCATTACATAAATTTATTCCTTCAGAGATAATTTCAGAAGATAGATCTCCATAAGTATATTGGGCATACGGAATAATGCCATTATGTTTCTGTTTTATTCTATTCCTTATTTTTTCTGAGAAAAAATGAGGGAGTCCTGATAAGAACTTTTCTTTCCAAAAATCGTGTTGACTATCTTCTCTAGTAAAAACTTTAGAGAAGAACACATCTTTATACCATTTAAACTGAGATAAGTTTTGACATCTTAAATTCATTAACTGTTCTTGTGTTTTATCCAACTGTAATGAAGTTGTTCCAATAAAATGCTTTGCTATAGTATATAATAGCGTATTAACACAATCTGTAACTTGCACAGGTTGGTTATCAACAACTTCAACTTTAACAGCTCTTAAAATATGCAATTTTGCCTCTTCTGGTAGGTAGAAATCCCACCAACCTTTTAATTGTCCAGTAAAGCCTTGAGTTATGGCTTTAGCAATGTTTTGATCAGAATTTCCATTTGCTTTGCAGGCAGTTGCATACATAGTCATGTAATGCAATACTGTTTGCATCTGGTATTCTGACATTCCATCTATATTCCATTCATTATTAATGGATCTGCCATCAAATTGAACAGTCATGTATTCATCATGCTGCTCAAGTTGTAAATCAACTGGTGTTGGCTTATGATAATAAGGTTTTGCTGGTACATTGTATACCATTTTCTTCTTATAAGAAGATGATAATTTATTAACTTGAAAATGTTGTTGTTGGTTTTGTTCTGTTAAGAACATATCTTCAAGTTGATCAATTTTCTCTTCCATTTCGGAAGTTTGATCTTGACTTTCAATATTGGATTCACTATCTGAATTTTGTTCCAAAGGTGACAATTCCTTTTCATTAAGCCCAAGATTTTTTAATCTCTTTATTATTTCGTCAACCATCTCAGAGGAAGAATCTGGTGGTTTTATTTTAAAATCAATCTTTTCAGAAGACATTGGTTTAAATAAAACCCTTTTATCAATCACAGAAGTTTCTTCTTTAGAAACCTTTTGTTGATCTGAATTTAGATCAATATTTTTCTCAATTCTATTTAATTGATCTCCAATAGTTTTGAGAGTTAAATTTGTAAAATTATTTTGTTGCACAACAGCATCAATATTTCTATAAGGTGTGGCAAGAATTTCTTCTCCATCGATTTTAACGGTTAAATTAACTTCTGGAGGGTGGATGCTTTTGAAAACTTTTCCATTTTTAGTGACAAAATCCCTGTTATAGGAAGATTCAACTGTTGACACAAAATTTAGATTCTTTTGGAGTGGCCTTTAAGGCTTCATTTTTTAATTGATCAATTGATTTACCAACCATGGTCTTATAAGGGTTAATTCTTCTAATTCTCTATTTTCCTGTTTAACAGGTTCACTTGCCTTTTCTAAAATCCATTGTTCAGGTAAATTAACCTGATCCCAAGTAATTGTTTTGGGTACTTTTAAATTGCTTTTAGATAAATTTGTAATAAACAAAGTAGTAGATCCCTTATATTGTATTAATATTAATATTGTATTAATGTTTTATTAATGTTTGCAATTTTGTTATCGTGTCTTATTATTGTTATAATGTATGTTTGTATTATTGTTATTTTGTGTTATTGTTGTTATGTTATTAATGCTTATTTGAATGATTAATTTTAAGTTTGTCTTAGTTAATTCTGAGTTTTATAATTTGTGCTTAAGTGATTATAAATTTTATAAAAGTTTATGTGAACAGTTCCAAGATCATCCTTGTTACAATCATTTCGTGTGTATGCGTAACCATAATCAAAGTTTAATTAAACGTATTAGTGTTTTACTTGCAGCTTAGTCTTTTTATGCCTCCATTAAAATTAAATTCGAAATACGTCAACTTTTCCGTGTTATATGCTTATATTAAAAAAAGAATATATAAGATATAAGAAAAATTGTGAAAGGTTTCCAGACGATATTTGGTATATTAACCAAAGAGATTATTATCATCAACTGCTTATCCGCTTTAGTATTTTATTAGCAGCTTAATTTCTTGGGTGCTACTTTTGTCTTATTTAGTGTTTTAGATTAAAGCTTTAGTTTTCCAAAGTATAGTTTTACAGTGAAACCCGGGGATTTTCCCTTAAGTCGCGTAGCCTGAATTGTCCCTGTCTTTGGCCGGTGTATAGGCTGTTTTGGGATTGGCATAAATCGTTGACAGTGATCTGTAGAATTATGCAGAGGTTGGCTAGATCTTTGTCTAAAAGACAAGGTGAGACAAGTGGTAGTAACAAAGAAATTATTTTAAATGAAAATTTTGAAAAATCTTTGCAAAACTGGAATTTACCAGTACAATCTTCTGTTTATAAACAGAAAGGAACTTTTGAATTTTCTTCTGATTATGTTGTTAAAACTGTAGAAGAAGCTATTCCTTTAACTGAAGGATATAATTCTTTTCAATTATTATCTAGAAATTTAATTGAAAAACATAGACAACAATATAAATTTCTTCATGTTGGCCTAATCCAAGTAGGTCTAAAGCCTGCTACAAGACTCGGATTAAATACATCCGCTATAATTTGTGTTCGAGATAAAAGACATAATAAATTTCATGATTCCTTATTAGGAATAATTGAGTCCAGTCTTTGTGATGGACCCATCTACTTTTCTTGTTTTCCAAATTTCACTTTATCTCTTACAGATCCAACTCTAATGCACGCCTTGTGTCTTGATATTAAATCTGATGGGTTTAATATGATGCAAGGATCAGAAAATATAATCCTTATTTATAGGATTCAATATAAAGTTATGAACACAGTAGTGCCAAAAATCAGAGATTTTGCCTTCGAACAGAAGGGATCTACTACTTTGTTTATTACAAATTTATCTAAAAGCAATTTAAAAGTACCCAAAACAATTACTTGGGATCAGGTTAATTTACCTGAACAATGGATTTTAGAAAAGGCAAGTGAACCTGTTAAACAGGAAAATAGAGAATTAGAAGAAATAGTTGAATATCCTGATGGAGATGTTGAAATTAAATTCTCTAATCAAAGAATTGCTAGACTTAATTTAGGGCAAAGTAGTCGATATACTAGACCTAATTCAGCAGGTCCAAGTAGACTTAATTTAGAGAGAAGATCTACTTCTTCTGCCCCGCTATCTAAATTTGAAAAAGAAACCATATTAGGAACAAAATTTACTCCTGATGGGGTTAATCAACCTCAATATAATGTTAGTATACCAACAACTGTTACCCCAACAGAAATTGAAGTTGATACTAACACAGGAAGAAAATCTCCGACCGCTTCTGACATGGGTTATAATAGTGACACAAGTGTTTTAACTATTACAATTCCTGAAGAAGTTTGTTTTCCTTTTGACGGAATTGCTAAAGAATTATTTTATTCTCCTGAAAATGAAATTCGAAGAAAGTGGTTTTTCCAAGAAGATATTAAAAGTCAAAAGAAATTATTTACATCTTATAAGAGATTTCTACATATAAATAAAGATGTCATTGATTTCTTTGATTTCTTGAAAAAATACTTTTATTTAAATAAAAAACAATTTCCTGATTTTGAGAACAAAAATTTTGTGTCAACAGTTGAATCTTCCTATAACAGGGATTTTGTCACTAAAAATGGAAAAGTTTTCAAAAGCATCCACCCTCCAGAAGTTAATTTAACCGTTAAAATCGATGGAGAAGAAATTCTTGCCACACCTTATAGAAATATTGATGCTGTTGTGCAACAAAATAATTTTACAAATTTAACTCTCAAAACTATTGGAGATCAATTAAATAGAATTGAGAAAAATATTGATCTAAATTCAGATCAACAAAAGGTTTCTAAAGAAGAAACTTCTGTGATTGATAAAAGGGTTTTATTTAAACCAATGTCTTCTGAAAAGATTGATTTTAAAATAAAACCACCAGATTCTTCCTCTGAGATGGTTGACGAAATAATAAAGAGATTAAAAAATCTTGGGCTTAATGAAAAGGAATTGTCACCTTTGGAACAAAATTCAGATAGTGAATCCAATATTGAAAGTCAAGATCAAACTTCCGAAATGGAAGAGAAAATTGATCAACTTGAAGATATGTTCTTAACAGAACAAAACCAACAACAACATTTTCAAGTTAATAAATTATCATCTTCTTATAAGAAGAAAATGGTATACAATGTACCAGCAAAACCTTATTATCATAAGCCAACACCAGTTGATTTACAACTTGAGCAGCATGATGAATACATGACTGTTCAATTTGATGGCAGATCCATTAATGAATGGAATATAGATGGAATGTCAGAATACCAGATGCAAACAGTATTGCATTACATGACTATGTATGCAACTGCCTGCAAAGCAAATGGAAATTCTGATCAAAACATTGCTAAAGCCATAACTCAAGGCTTTACTGGACAATTAAAAGGTTGGTGGGATTTCTACCTACCAGAAGAGGCAAAATTGCATATTTTAAGAGCTGTTAAAGTTGAAGTTGTTGATAACCAACCTGTGCAAGTTACAGATTGTGTTAATACGCTATTATATACTATAGCAAAGCATTTTATTGGAACAACTTCATTACAGTTGGATAAAACACAAGAACAGTTAATGAATTTAAGATGTCAAAACTTATCTCAGTTTAAATGGTATAAAGATGTGTTCTTCTCTAAAGTTTTTACTAGAGAAGATAGTCAACACGATTTTTGGAAAGAAAAGTTCTTATCAGGACTCCCTCATTTTTTCTCAGAAAAAATAAGGAATAGAATAAAACAGAAACATAATGGCATTATTCCGTATGCCCAATATACTTATGGAGATCTATCTTCTGAAATTATCTCTGAAGGAATAAATTTATGTAATGAAATTAAATTACATAGACAAATTCAAAAAGAAAAGGTTTTAGGAAAAAGAATTATAGGAGACTTCTGTGAACAAATTGGTTTACCTCCTATAGGATCTTCTAGTGATAAAAGGAAACATAAGACTAATAAAGTCTCAAAAAATTCTAAGAATTTAAATTATTTTCCTAAAAGGAGAAAGAAAGGTTTTTATAAAGGAAAGAAGAATAAAGGAGAAAGTTCTTCGACCCCTAGGCAGAAACCCATTCCATTATGTTGGAAATGTCAAAAACCTGGTCATTACGCTAATAAGTGTAAAATGAAAAAGAAAATCAATAGTTTAGATATTGACGAAGGTCTTAAAAGAACTTTAGAAAAACTCTTTCTTAATGAAGAAGGAGAAAAAAGAGATTTTAAAATTACTGCTATAATTGACAACGAAGAAACTGAAGAATCTGAGAATTCTGAAGGATCTGAAACAGAATCCGAACAATCAGATAATTCTGGTTGCGAAGGAAACTGTGATTATTATAAAGCCTTATGTCAGGCAAATGGATTATGCACCTTAACTAAAGAGGATAATTTTATTCTCGATATAATTGATCAAATTACTGATCCAGTTGCTAAAAGAGAAATGCTCCAAAAATATTTGGAACAATACAGTCAGAAAAAATCTGAAAAGGGAATAAAATTCAAAGAACCAGAGACTTATAGTCTAAAAGAAATTTTAAATAGGGCTAAAACCTCTAAAGAAAATGATTCAGAGGATTCATGTACTAGTGAATTAATTCACGAAGTAAAAATTCTTAAAAAAGAATTAAGTGACTTAAAGTCTAGAGTTTCTTTAATTGAATTAAGAAAACTTGAAACAGATCTCAGTCCTAATCAGGACAATGACGATTATGAAAAAGATTCTTTAAAAGAAGAAAATGTAAATGCATCATTAACATTTGTGAATATGATTGATAGGGTTATTACTCATAAATGGCACATTAAAATAAAAATCATTGTTCATAGAGAATATACTCTCTCTGCAATTGCTATGGTAGATTCTGGAGCTGATTTAAATTGTATCAATGAAGGGTTAATTCCTTCTAGATATTTTTCCAAAACTACTGAAATTCTTAATGCTGCAGATGGCCGAAAGCTTATAGTAAAATATAAGTTACAAAATACTGCTGTCTGTAACAATGGAATTTGCCTTGAAATGCCATTTATAATGGTTAAAGAATTATCTCACGATGTAATTCTAGGAAATCCCTTTCTACACATGCTTTATCCTATAAAAAGCATTGATGAAAGAGGAATTACTAGCACTGTTGATTCACAAGAAATAACATTTAATTTTATTACCCAACCTCGTTATCACGAGATTGATCTAATTCAAAAGAAAATAGAAAGAAAAGAAAAGTTTCTTAATTCCTTATCTCAGGAAATTAATTACAAAAAAATAGCTGAAAAGATACAGCAGCCTCATATTCAAAAGAAAATAAATGAGTTACAAGAATTTATAACTAAAACAATATGTGCAGAAATTATCAAGCTATATTACAGAGTTAACATGGTACATTTCGGGGCCATGGGATGGACACGAGCATTATGGATTTCTTTTTTGATGTTTTCTCTTGATGGATAGTTGATTGTCAAATTCGATTATAAAACAATTCAAAGTTCATGTAATCGAGAATTTGTATACCGAGTTTTACGTTCATCTGATTTTAATTAAAATTGATCAACTTTGTAGTGTAATGTGTAGGGAAATAACATTTTGTTCTTTATGTGCCAATTTAGTTTTTCTTAGAGGATGTGTTTTCATGACCAATTTTTTTAAATGTTATTCTCCACGGGATAGTGTATTTGGGCCGAGTTTCATGTTCTTTTCTCATCTCGATAAAATTGGTTACTCGATGGTTCTCTTGATAGAAAAGGGGAATTTAAAGAACTTGTCTTCCTCGTTTATACCTATTAAATTGATCCAAATCTCATCAAGTGTGCCATAAACACAATGGAATATGTTATGGTTGAGATTCATTTTGTTCCGTGTCCATATTGAAGATTTCATTTTTATGTCCTTGGAGATATAATAAATTGCATGATTCTAGTTTAAAATTAAAATAATTTGGAGGTAACATGGTCCATTTTTTGTACCCATAGGGCGGAACTCTGGAATTGGATATTTACATTGCTGAAACTTTCTTGTATGGTCTTCTCATTGTCAAACTAGTCTAGTCAAGTGCCAATTTCTTTCACACCAAATTTTGAAAGTTAGTTGATATTTGGGTTGAGTTTCATGTTCCTTCCTCTACTTGATTGAATTTTTTATTTGACGTTGTTCTTGATGAAACAAGGGAATTTTAAGAATTATTGTCTTCATTCTTTACAGGCAATCCATTGATCCCAACTTGAATGTGAGTTATCGCTCGATATATATAATGTTGTGGTTGAGTGTTTTTTGTTCCCGGTCCATGAAGAAATGGTCAATTTTGTGGTCTTATTAGTAAAACGCAAGTATATGTTTGGCAAAGGATATAATCGCACTCTTCTTTGGAAAGTGTATTATTTACGTGGAATAAATGTCGTTGAAACCTTGTGCTAAATGGGGATACTTTTTAGGGTTCCTTTGTGAAACTAGGGTGTGATAGATTGGACTTAATTTCATTTTTAGTGACCTTTTAGGTGACCTATAATGTTCTTCACACAAGAATATACTAATATTCTTGGTCCTGTGTTTTTTCAGATAATCTTTTGCCTTTCAAATTTATGTTGTGCTTTAATCTCGTTATATGGAATGTTTGTTTGGTATGTTACACTGCTCTTTCGCCTACCATATCTAAAACTATCTTGTCACAACATATAGATTGCATGATCCGAGTTTCGAATTCTTCTGATTCAGAGTTAACATGGTACATTTCGGGGCCATGGGATGGACACGAGCATTATGGATTTCTTTTTTGATGTTTTCTCTTGATGGATAGTTGATTGTCAAATTCGATTATAAAACAATTCAAAGTTCATGTAATCGAGAATTCGTATACCGAGTTTTACGTTCATCTGATTTTAATTAAAATTGATCAACTTTGTAGTGTAATGTGTAGGGAAATAACATTTTGTTCTTTATGTGCCAATTTAGTTTTTCATAGAGGATGTGTTTTCATGACCAATTTTTTTAATTGTTATTCTCCACGGGATAGTGTATTTGGGCCGAGTTTCATGTTCTTTTCTCATCTCGATAAAATTGGTTACTCGATGGTTCTCTTGATAGAAAAGGGGAATTTAAAGAACTTGTCTTCCTCGTTTATACCTATTAAATTGATCCAAATCTCATAAAAGTGTGCCATAAACACAATGGAATATCTTATGGTTGAGATTCATTTTGTTCCGTGTCCATATTGAAGATTTCATTTTTATGTCCTTGGAGATATAATAAATTGCATGATTCTAGTTTAAAATTAAAATAATTTGGAGGTAACATTGTCCATTTTTG
This sequence comes from Penstemon newberryi var. newberryi, assembly GCA_030819805.1. Taxonomy (NCBI): domain Eukaryota; kingdom Viridiplantae; phylum Streptophyta; class Magnoliopsida; order Lamiales; family Plantaginaceae; genus Penstemon; species Penstemon newberryi. Next base: position 18,953,664 of record JAUALY010000005.1, on the reverse strand, counting down.
GTACCCATAGTGCGGAACTCTGGAATTGGATATTTACATTGCTGAAACTTTCTTGTATGGTCTTCTCATTGTCAAACTAGTCTAGTCAAGTGCCAATTTCTTTCACACCAAATTTTGAAAGTTAGTTGATATTTGGGTTGAGTTTCATGTTCCTTCCTCTACTTGATAGAATTTTCTATTTGACGTTGTTCTTGATGAAACAAGGGAATTTTAAGAATTATTGTCTTCATTCTTTACAGGCAATCCATTGATCCCAACTGGAATGTGAGTTATCGCTCGATATATATAATGTTGTGGTTGAGTGGTTTTTGTTCCCTGTCCATGAAGAAATGGTCAATTTTGTGGTCTTATTAGTAAAACGCAAGTATATGTTTGTCAAAGGATATAATCGCACTCTTCTTTGGAAAGTGTTTTATTTACGTGGAATAAATGTCGTTGAAACCTCGTGCTAAATGGGGATACTTTTTAGGGTTCCTTTGTGAAACTAGGGTGTGATAGATTGGACTTAATTTCATTTTTAGTGACCTTTTAGGTGACCTATAATGTTCTTCACACAAGAATATACTAATATTCTTGGTCCTGTGTTTTTTCAGATAATCTTTTGCCTTTCAAATTTATGTTGTGCTTTAATCTCGTTATATGGAATGTTTGTTTGGTATGTTACACTGCTCTTTCGCCTACCATATCTAAAACTATCTTGTCACAACATATAGATTGCATGATCCCAGTTTCGAATTCTTCTGATTCAGAGTTAACATGGTACATTTCGGGGCCATGGGATGGACACGAGCATTATGGATTTCTTTTTTTATGTTTTCTCTTGATGGATAGTTGATTGTCAAATTCGATTATAAAACAATTCAAAGTTCATGTAATTGAGAATTCGTATACCGAGTTTTACGTTCATCTGATTTTAATTAAAATTGATCAACTTTGTAGTGTAATGTGTAGGGAAATAACATTTTGTTCTTTATGTGCCAATTTAGTTTTTCATAGAGGATGTGTTTTCATTACCAATTTTTTTAATTGTTATTCTCCACGGGATAGTGTATTTGGGCCGAGTTTCATGTTCTTTTCTCATCTCGATAAATTGGTTACTCGATGGTTCTCTTGATAGAAAAGGGGAATTCAAAGAACTTGTCTTCCTCGTTTATACCTATTAAATTGATCCAAATCTCATAAAGTGTGCCATAAACACAATGGAATATGTTATGGTTGAGATTCATTTTGTTCCGTGTCCATATTGAAGATTTTATTTTTGGGGAGCCATGTCCTTGGAGATATAATAAATTGCATGATTCTAGTTTAAAATTAAAATAATTTGGAGGTAACATGGTCCATTTTTTGTACCCATAGGGCGGAACTCTGGAATTGGATATTTACATTGCTGAAACTTTCTTGTATGGTCTTCTCATTGTCAAACTAGTCTAGTCAAGTGCCAATTTCTTTCACACCAAATTTTGAAAGTTAGTTGATATTTGGGTTGAGTTTCATGTTCCTTCCTCTACTTGATTGAATTTTCTATTTGACGTTGTTCTTGATGAAACAAGGGAATTTTAAGAATTATTGTCTTCATCTTTACAGGCAATCCATTGATCCCAACTTGAATGTGAGTTATCGCTCGATATATATAATGTTGTGGTTGGGTGTTTTTTGTTCCCGGTCCATGAAGAAATGGTCAATTTTGTGGTCTTATTAGTAAAACGCAAGTATATGTTTGGCAAAGGATATAATCGCACTCTTCTTTGGAAAGTGTTTTATTTACGTGGAATAAATGTCGTTGAAACCTTGTGCTAAATGGGGATACTTTTTAGGGTTCCTTTGTGAAACTAGGGTGTGATAGATTGGACTTAATTTCATTTTTAGTGACCTTTTAGGTGACCTATAATGTTCTTCACACAAGAATATACTAATATTCTTGGTCCTGCGTTTTTTCAGATAATCTTTTGCCTTTCAAATTTATGTTGTGCTTTAATCTCGTTATATGGAATGTTTGTTTGGTATGTTACACTGCTCTTTCGCCTACCATATCTAAAACTATCTTGTCACAACATATAGATTGCATGATCCCAGTTTCGAATTCTTCTGATTCAGAGTTAACATGGTACATTTCGGGGCCATGGGATGGACACGAGCATTATGGATTTCTTTTTTGATGTTTTCTCTTGATGGATAGTTGATTGTCAAATTCGATTATAAAACAATTCAAAGTTCATGTAATCGAGAATTCGTATACCGAGTTTTACGTTCATCTGATTTTAATTAAAATTGATCAACTTTGTAGTGTAATGTGTAGGGAAATAACATTTTGTTCTTTATGTGCCAATTTAGTTTTTCATAGAGGATGTGTTTTCATGACCAATTTTTTTAATTGTTATTCTCCACGGGATAGTGTATTTGGGCCGAGTTTCATGTTCTTTTCTCATCTCGATAAAATTGGTTACTCGATGGTTCTCTTGATAGAAAAGGGGAATTTAAAGAACTTGTCTTCCTCGTTTATACCTATTAAATTGATCCAAATCTCATAAAGTGTGCCATAAACACAATGGAATATGTTATGGTTGAGATTCATTTTGTTCCGTGTCCATATTGAAGATTTCATTTTTGGGGGGCCATGTCCTTGGAGATATAATAAATTGCATGACTCTAGTTTAAAATTAAAATAATTTGGGGGTAACATGGTCCATTTTTTGTACCCATAGGGCGGAACTCTGGAATTGGATATTTACATTGCTGAAACTTTCTTGTATGGTCTTCTCATTGTCAAACTAGTCTAGTCAAGTGCCAATTTCTTTCACACCAAATTTTGAAAGTTAGTTGATATTTGGGTTGAGTTTCATGTTCCTTCCTCTACTTGATTGAATTTTCTATTTGACGTTGTTCTTGATGAAACAAGGGAATTTTAAGAATTATTGTCTTCATTCTTTACAGGCAATCCATTGATCCCAACTTGAATGTGAGTTATCGCTCGATATATATAATGTTGTGGTTGCGTGTTTTTTGTCCCCGGTCCATGAAGAAATGGTCAATTTTGTGGTCTTATTAGTAAAACGCAAGTATATGTTTGGCAAAGGATATAATCGCTCTCTTCTTTGGAAAGTGTTTTATTTACGTGGAATAAATGTCGTTGAAACCTTGTGCTAAATGGGGATACTTTTTAGGGTTCCTTTGTGAAACTAGGGTGTGATAGATTGGACTTAATTTCATTTTTAGTGACCTTTTAGGTGACCTATAATGTTCTTCACACAAGAATATACTAATATTCTTGGTCCTGTGTTTTTTCAGATAATCTTTTGCCTTTCAAATTTATGTTGTGCTTTAGTCTCGTTATATGGAATGTTTGTTTGGTATATGTTACACTGCTCTTTCGCCTACCATATCTAAAACTATCTTGTCACAACATATAGATTGCATGATCCGAGTTTCGAATTCTTCTGATTCAGAGTTAACATGGTACATTTCGGGGCCATGGGATGGACACGAGCATTATGGATTTCTTTTTTGATGTTTTCTCTTGATGGATAGTTGATTGTCAAATTCGATTATAAAACAATTCAAAGTTCATGTAATTGAGAATTCGTATACCGAGTTTTACGTTCATCTGATTTTAATTAAAATTGATCAACTTTGTAGTGTAATGTGTTTTCATAGAGGATGTGTTTTCATGACCAATTTTTTTAATTGTTATTCTCCACGGGATAGTGTATTTGGGCCGAGTTTCATGTTCTTTTCTCATCTCGATAAAATTGGTTACTCGATGGTTCTCTTGATAGAAAAGGTGAATTTAAAGAACTTGTCTTCCTCGTTTATACCTATTAAATTGATCCAAATCTCATAAAAGTGTGCCATAAACACAATGGAATATCTTATGGTTGAGATTCATTTTGTTCCGTGTCCATATTGAAGATTTCATTTTTATGTCCTTGGAGATATAATAAATTGCATGATTCTAGTTTAAAATTAGAATAATTTGATTGTCCATTTTTGGTACCCATAGGGCGGAACTCTGGATTTGGATATTTACATTGCTGAAACTTTCTTGTATGGTCTTCTCATTGTCAAACTAGTCTAGTCAAGTGCCAATTTCTTTCACACCAAATTTGAAAGTTAGTTGATATTTGGGTTGAGTTTCATGTTCCTTCCTCTACTTGATAGAATTTTCTATTTGACGTTGTTCTTGATGAAACAAGGGAATTTTAAGAATTATTTTCTTCATTCTTTACAGGCAATCCATTGATCCCAACTGGAATGTGAGTTATCGCTCGATATATATAATGTTGTGGTTGAGTGTTTTTTGTTCCCGGTCCATGAAGAAATGGTCAATTTTGTGGTCTTATTAGTAAAACGCGAGTATATGTTTGGCAAAGGATATAATCGCACTCTTCTTTGGAAAGTGTTTTATTTACGTGGAATAAATGTCGTTGAAACCTTGTGCTAAATGGGGATACTTTTTGGGGTGCCTTTGTGAAACTAGGGTGTGATAGATCGGATTTAATTTCATTTTTAGTGACCTTTTAGGTGACCTATTGATGCGAACCTCAATAGGAAGATTCAATTTCATCCCAAGAAAAACTAAAAATCAGATTGAAAGTGATAGTGAACTTGTGACCCAACGATTATATGGAATCGCAAACCACAAGTATTCCAGATTGTAGTGAACTTTTGACCCAACGATTATAAAGAATCGCAAACCACAAGTATTCAAGTTTGAACGCCACAAGGAGAAACCTTGATAAGTTCTGAAGTTCAATGAAGAACCAAAAGAGGAGTAAAAACTCACTTTATATTTTCAGCCAAAAATGAATGATTCCTTACATTCAGCCATACTACTTATTTATAGGGTTGGAACAAGTCTCCAACCATAGTAATTAAAGCCAACACGTTTTCATATGTGTTGGGATACAAAAAGGTGCTTAGAATCCTCCAAATACATATAGAAATATGAAAAATCTTGACTATTATCTATATGGACTTATATATATCAAAATCTGATGTAAATAAAGCCTAATTGAAGCTTCTCTTTCCCATAAAACTTAATTCTATGTAAGTAACTTCAATGAATTCCAAAAGCCATCAGATTATATTTTTTGGATTAAATTCAAAACCAATGCATCTTCTTTTGGGCCAAACTTATGCATGTTAGAATCAGCCCATATCTCTTGAATTAACCCGTTAAATGATTCCTTCAGCTTTTTGGATCTTGCCCTTGTAATTGGCCCAATTGGAACATACAATGGATCCTTAGCTTGTACTTGTTCTTGGTGATTCTCATCATCTTCCCTCTCTTCAAAAGGATTCGTCCTCGAATCTTCACCTACATCAAAAAGAGAAAGATCAGCAACATTAAATGTAGAACTAATCTTATACTCATCTGGAAGATCCAACTTATATGCATTATCATTCACTCTTTCAAGAACTTGAAATGGACCATCTCCTCTTGGTTGTAACTTGGACCGCCTACGTTCAGGGAATCTTTCCTTCCGCATATGAACCCAAACCCAATCACCTGGTTCAAAAATGACTTGTCTCCGCCCTTTATTAGCTTTGTTAGCATATTGTTCACCATCTCAGCCTTCTTTTGACCATCCAAACTAGCTCTTTCATTAACTGGCAAAGGCAGCAAATCTAAAGGAGTTAGTGGATTAAAACCATAAACAACCTCAAATGGTGAAAAATCAGTAGTAGAATGAACACTTCGGTGTGCATATCAATGAATGGCAAACAATCTTCCCATTTTTTTAAGTTCTTTTGAATTATAGTACGCAACAAAGTAGTTAAAGTTCTATTCACAACCTCGGTTTGTCCATCTGTTTGAGGGTGGCAAGTAGTTGAAAATAACAACTTAGTACCCATTTTTCCCCACAAGACTTTCCAAAAATAGCTAAGGAACTTAACATCCCGATCAGATACAATGCTCTTAGGAACACCATGAAGTCGTACAATCTCCCGAAAGAACAAATCAGCAATATTTGTTGCATCATCAGTTTTATTACAAGATATGAAATGTGCCATTTTAGAAAACCTATCAACCACAACAAAAATCGAGTCCCTGCACTTTCTTGACCTAGGCAAACCCAAAACAAAATCCATCGAAATGTCTACCCAAGGTGCAGTAGGTACGGGTAAAGGAGTGTATAAACCATGGGGTAAGACTCTAGATTTGGCCTGCTTACAAGTAACACATCTAGAACTAATTCTTTCCACATCACGTTTCATTTTAGGCCAAAAGAAATGTTCACGCAACACTTCTAAAGTCTTCCTTATACCAAAGTGACCCATCAAACCACCTCCATGTGCTTCACGTACAAGCAACTCACGCATAGAACTGTTAGGCACACAAAGTTTATTCTCTCTAAACAAGTACCCATCAAGTCTATAAAACTTACCAAATGCTGATTTTTCACATGCTCCATACACACTAGCAAAGTCATCATCAGTAGCATATAATTCTTTCACATATTCAAATCCCAACAACTTTGCATTTAAAGTAGAAACAAGAGCATACCTTCTCGATAGTGCATCAGCCACAATATTTTCCTTACCTTGCTTGTATTTGATTACATAAGGGAATGTCTCGATGAATTCTGACCACTTGGCGTGTCTTCTATTCAACTTACCCTGTCCTTTTAAGTGCTTCAAGGATTCATGGTCAGTGTGAATGACGAATTCTCTCGGCCAAAGGTAATGTTGCCAAGTCTCCAATGCTCTCACCAATGCATAAAGCTCCTTGTCATACGTCGAATAGTTCAAAACAGCCCCATTTAGTTTCTCACTAAAATAAGATGTCGGTCGCTGCTCCTGCATTAAAACAGCTCCAATACCTATTCCTGAAGCATCACACTCAATTTCAAAAGTTTTAGAAAAATTAGGTAAGGCTAACAAAGGAGCACTACACAATCTTTCTTTAATTTCAGAAAATGTATGTTCTTGCTCATTACCCCAATGAAACCCTACCGATTTCTTAACAATTTCAGTGAGTGGTGCAGCTAGTGTACTGAAATTTTTGACAAATCGTCGATAAAAATTAGCCAAACCATGAAAACTTCTGACCTCGGAAAGTGACTTAGGCGTGGGCCATTCCTTGATAGCCTTGACCTTTTCTTCATCCACTCCAATCCCATTTGCGCTGACAATATAGCCAAGAAACACAACTTTTTCCAAGCAAAAAGAACACTTTTTTAAATTGGCATACAATTTTTCTTTTCTCAAAACATCAAACACACAATGCAAATGTTCAATATGCTCTCATTTAAGCTTTTGCTAAACACCAAAATGTCATCAAAATAAACTACAACAAATTTACCAATAAACGCCCGCAAGACATGGTTCATTAATCTCATGAATGTACTAGGTGCATTAGATAAACCAAAAGGCATTACCAACTACTCATACAATCCATATTTTGTTTTAAAAGCAGTTTTCCATTCATCACCTTCTTTCATCCTAATTTGATGATACCCACTTTTCAAATGAATTTTTGTGAAAATAATTGACCCATGCAATTCATCCAACATATCATCTAGTCTAGGAATGGGATATCGATACTTTACCGTAATGTTGTTGATAGCCCTGCAATCCACACACATCCTCCAAGTCTCATCCTTCTTAGGTACAAGTAACACCGGTACAGCGCACGGACTCATGCTTTCTCTCACGTGGCCCTTTTTTAGCAACTCCTCAACTTGCCTTTGAAGTTCCTTTGTTTCCTCTGGATTACTTCTATAGGCTGGCCGATTAGGAATGGTGGCACCGGGCACAAAATCAATCTGATGCTCTATTCCTCTTATAGGTGGCAATCCATTAGGTACATCATCTGGAAACACATCTTCGTATTCCTGTAACAAAGAGACAACAACACTAGGCAAAGATTCATTAAATTCGTTAGTGCTAAAACCTGCCTCTTTGTACACAAGTAAAATCATAAGCTTTTTTGAATTCAAGGCACTCTTGATATCACTCGTATTAGCATAAAGACTCACTTGTTTTTTTCCCTCTTTCTTTTCACTCTCTTTTTCACTTTTTTTCTTTGAAATTTCAGCCTCACTATTTATTTTCAACTCACTCTCTCTTTTCATTTTCATTTGATCTTCATACACTTGTTTGGGTGTTAATGGTACAAGAGTAATGGATCTGTTATCTTTTACAAGAGTATGACGATTTTTAAAACCATCATGAGTAACCTTCCTATCAAATTGTCAGGGTCTGCCCAACAATATGTGACCTGCTTGCATTGGAACGACATCGCAAAGCACTTCATCCTTGTACTTCCCGATTGAAAACGAGACTAATACTTGCCTTGTCACCTTAACCTCCCCACAATCATTCAACCATTGCAGCCTATATGGTCTAGGGTGTTTCAAGGTAGGTAACTTTAGCTTTTCAACCAAAGTAGTACTAGCAACGTTTGTACAACTTCCCCCATCAATTATCATACTACACACCTTATTATTTACATGGCATCTAGTATGAAAGATGTTCTCCCTTTGCTCATCAACATCATTTTCTTTGACATGGGCACTTAAAGCACGCCTAGCCACAAGTGACTCACCCTCCACCGGATATTCAACATCATTGTCACTAGTGTCTTTTGGCATATGATCATCATCATCACTCTCACTATCAGTCTCCACATCTCCGTTAGCATGTGCAATCATGGTTCTCTTGTTTGGACATTGTGAAGCTATGTGACCTGTCCCCAAACACTTAAAACACTTAATATCACGATTACGAGTTGGTAATTCAGTTTTACCTCTATTGACATTGTCAACTTCATCTTTTCTCTTTGGTGCTCCTGTTTTGAATTTGGAGTTAGCCCCTTCATCTTTCCTCCCATTCGACCTCCATGAAGTAGAGGAGCTTGGATTTTGGAAAGATCGAGTTCCCTTCCTTTTAAGTTGTCGTTCTACCTTTATTGCCATATGCACCATGTCCTCCAACTCCACATAATGTTGCAACTCAACTACATTTGCAATGTCCCGATTCAGCCCATTGAGAAACCTTGCCATGGTAGCTTCTCTATCCTCCTCTATATTAGCCCTGATCATGGAAATCTCCATCTCCTTGTGGTAATCTTCCACGCATTTAAAGCCTTGAGTAAGACTTTGTAACTTTTGAAATAAGTCCCTATGATAGTGACTAGGAACAAAACGCCTCCTCATGATAGCTTTCATTTCATCCCATGTCCTAATAGGCCTTTCACCATTTCTTCTCCTGGTCATCACAAGTTGATCCCACCATATAATAGCATAATCGGTAAACTCAATAACAGTAAGTTTTACCTTTTTCTCCTCGGAGTAGTTATGGCATTCGAAAATCAGCTCCACCTTCCTTTCCCACTCCAAGTACACTTCTGGGTCATTTTTGCCTTGGAAAGATGGTATCTTTACTTTGATGTTTCCCAAGCTTCTGTCATCTCTATCTTGCCATCTCGGACCTCTTTGAAAACCTCTATCATGCCTTCCTCTCCTTTGAATGAATCTTCCCTCACCATTCAATGAGCCTTGGTCATCTTCATGGAACTCATCATTGGAATTGTAACCAAAATCATCTTCATTTGCATTCCTTTCTTCCCTTCTAGCATTAGGAGCTCTTTCCGGATGTCCCCTGTTTAAAGTAGCAATAGCATCGTCTTGCCTATCCATCCGATCCCGAATCTCATTAAACATTACGTTCATACGTTCAAACTGTTTTTGCACGGCTTGCAACATAAATGTATCCCCCTGTCCGCCTTTGTTTATTGCTTCACCACTTGTAGACATATTTGAAACTAGATATAACAATTAAAAATAAATCCTAACAGCACTCCCTCACGTGTTTACACTCGAATAATGTCACTCAACACTCGTGTTTCACTCAATACGGCTTTTACCCTCTAATAATCTCACTCTCTCTTGCCTTTTTCCACTCGTAACTCCCCTTTTCAGTTCTTTAATGAACTAGTAAACTTTAATCAAGAGGTTCAACTTGTATTGTTTAAACAATGAAAATCAATGGGCGGGTATTTCAGAAATAATGAATCAAAGAGAATGAGAATTTTTTTAGATTTGAGAGAATTGAAGAATAAATCAGAATATAGAAAGTAGTTGTATCCACAGATCACCTTTTTTTTTTATTTTTTGGTCAAGTTTTCTTTTTCTATTTTTTTTTTCACGTTTTTTTTTTTTTTTTTTTTTTTTCTAGATACTGAATACTCACAAAGAGATTTAAGAGTAGGAAAGAAGAGATTAATAGAAATGGACTAAATATATAGGAACAAAAAATAAAGATAAAGGATAGTAATCTGATTTTAGTACCTTGCTCTGATTACCAAATGATGCGAACCTCAATAGGAAGATTCAATTTCATCCCAAGAAAAACTAAAAATCAGATTGAAAGTGATAGTGAACTTGTGACCCAACGATTATATGGAATCGCAAACCACAAGTATTCCAGATTGTAGTGAACTTGTGACCCAACGATTATAAAGAATCGCAAACCACAAGTATTCAAGTTTGAACGCCACAAGGAGAAACCTTGATAAGTTCTGAAGTTCAATGAAGAACCAAAAGAGGAGTAAAAGCTCACTTTATATTTTCAGCCAAAAATGAATGATTCCTTACATTCAGCCATACTACTTATTTATAGGGTTGGAACAAGTCTCCAACCATAGTAATTAAAGCCAACACGTTTTCATATGTGTTGGGATACAAAAAGGTGCTTAGAATCCTCCAAATACATATAGAAATATGAAAAATCTTGACTATTATCTATGGACTTATATATATTAAAATCTGATGTAAATAAAGCCTAATTGAAGCTTCTCTTTCCCATAAAACTTAATTCTATGTAAGTAACTTCAATGAATTCCAAAAGCCATCAGATTATATTGTTTGGATTAAATTCAAAACCAATGCATCTTCTTTTGGGCCAAACTTATGCATGTTAGAATCAGCCCATATCTCTTGAATTAACCCGTTAAATGATTCCTTCAGCTTTTTGGATCTTGCCCTTGTAATTGGCCCAATTGGAACATACAATGGATCCTTAGCTTGTACTTGTTCTTGGTGATTCTCATCACCTATAATGTTCTTCACACAATTTGCTAAAATTGAATAATATTAGGGTGCACTATGTGAAATAAGAATATACTAATATTCTTGGTCCTGTGTTTTTTCAGATAATCTTTTGCCTTTCAAATTTATGTTGTGCTTTAATCACGTTATATGGAATGTTTGTTTGGTATGTTACACTGCTCTTTCGCCTACCATATCTAAAACTATCTTGTCACAACATATAGATTGCATGATCCGAGTTTCGAATTCTTCTGATTCAGAGTTAACATGGTACATTTCGGGGCCATGGGATGGACACGAGCATTATGGATTTCATTTTTGATGTTTTCTCTTGATGGATAGTTGATTGTCAAATTCGATTATAAAACCATTCAAAGTTCATGTAATCGAGAATTCGTATACCGAGTTTTACGTTCATCTGATTTTAATTAAAATTGATCAACTTTGTAGTGTAATGTGTAGGGAAATAACATTTTGTTCTTTATGTGCCAATTTAGTTTTTCTTAGAGGATGTGTTTTCATGACCAATTTTTTTAATTGTTATTCTCAACGGGATAGTGTATTTGGGCCGAGTTTCATGTTCTTTTCTCATCTCGATAAAATTGGTTACTCGATGGTTCTCTTGATAGAAAAGGGGAATTTAAAAAACTTGTCTTCCTCGTTTATACCTATTAAATTGATCCAAATCTCATAAAGTGTGCCATAAACACAATGGAATATGTTATGGTTGAGATTCATTTTGTTCCGTGTCCATATTGAAGATTTCATTTTTATGTCCTTGGAGATATAATAAATTGCATGATTCTAGTTTAAAATTAGAATAATTTGGAGGTAACATTGTCCATTTTTGGTACCCATAGGGCGGAACTCTGGAATTGGATATTTACATTGCTGAAACTTTCTTGTATGGTCTTCTCATTGTCAAACTAGTCTAGTCAAGTGCCAATTTCTTTCACACCAAATTTTGAAAGTTAGTTGATATTTGGGTTGAGTTTCATGTTCCTTCCTCTACTTGATTGAATTTTCTATTTGACGTTGTTCTTGATGAAACAAGGGAATTTTAAGAATTATTGTCTTCATTCTTTACAGGCAATCCATTGATCCCAACTTGAATGTGAGTTATCGCTCGATATATATAATGTTGTGGTTGAGTGTTTTTTGTTCCCGGTCCATGAAGAAATGGTCAATTTTGTGTTCTTATTAATAAAACGCAAGTATATGTTTGGCACAGGATATAATCGCACTCTTCTTTGGAAAGTGTTTTATTTACGTGGAATAAATGTCGTTGAAACCTTGTGCTAAATGGGGATACTTTTTAGGGTTCCTTTGTGAAACTAGGGTGTGATAGATTGGACTTAATTTCATTTTTAGTGACCTTTAGGTGACTTATAATGTTCTTCACACAAGAATATACTAATATTCTTGTTCCTGTGTTTTTTCAGATAATCTTTTGTCTTTCAAATTTATGTTGTGCTTTAATCTCGTTATATGGAATGTTTGTTTGGTATGTTACACTGCTCTTTCGCCTACCATATCTAAAACTATCTTGTCACAACATATAGATTGCATGATCCGAGTTTCGAATTCTTCTGATTCAGAGTTAACATGGTACATTTCGGGGCCATGGGATGGACACGAGCATTATGGATTTCTTTTTTGATGTTTTCTCTTGATGGATAGTTGATTGTCAAATTCGATTATAAAACAATTCAAAGTTCATGTAATTGAGAATTCGTATAACGAGTTTTACTTTCATCTGATTTTAATTAAAATTGATCAACTTTGTAGTGTAATGTGTAGGGAAATAACATTTTGTTCTTTATGTGCCAATTTAGTTTTTCATAAAGGATGTGTTTTCATGACCAATTTTTATAATTGTTATTCTCCACGGGATAGTGTATTTGGGCCGAGTTTCATGTTCTTTTCTCATCTCGATAAAATTGGTTACTCGATGGTTCTCTTGATAGAAAAGGGGAATTTAAAGAACTTGTCTTCCTCGTTTATACCTATTAAATTGATCCAAATCTCATAAAAGTGTGCCATAAACACAATGGAATATCTTATGGTTGAGATTCATTTTGTTCCGTGTCCATATTGAAGATTTCATTTTTATGTCCTTGGAGATATAATAAATTGCATGATTCTAGTTTAAAATTAGAATAATTTGGAGGTAACATTGTCCATTTTTGGTACCCATAGGGCGGAACTCTGGAATTGGATATTTACATTGCTGAAACTTTCTTGTATGGTCTTCTCATTGTCAAACTAGTCTAGTCAAGTGCCAATTTCTTTCACACCAAATTTTGAAAGTTAATTGATATTTGGGTTGAGTTTCATGTTCCTTCCTCTACTTGATAGAATTTTCTATTTGACGTTGTTCTTGATGAAACAAGGGAATTTTAAGAATTATTGTCGTCATTCTTTACAGGCTATCCATTGATCCCAACTTGAATGTGAGTTATCGCTCGATATATATAATGTTGTGGTTGAGTGTTTTTTGTTCCCGGTCCATGAAGAAATGGTCAATTTTGTGGTCTTATTAGTAAAACGCGAGTATATGTTTGGCAAAGGATATAATCGCACTCTTCTTTGGAAAGTGTTTTATTTACGTGGAATAAATGTCGTTGAAACCTTGTGCTAAATGGGGATACTTTTTAGGGTGCCTTTGTGAAACTAGGGTGTGATAGATCGGACTTAATTTCATTTTTAGTGACCTTTTAGGTGACCTATAATGTTCTTCACACAATTTGCTAAAATTGAATAATATTAGGGTGCACTATGTGAAATAAGAATATACTAATATTCTTGGTCCTGTGTTTTTTCAGATAATCTTTTGCCTTTCAAATTTATGTTGAGCTTTAATCACGTTATATGGAATGTTTGTTTGGTATGTTACACTGCTCTTTCGCCTACCATATCTAAAACTATCTTGTCACAACATATAGATTGCATGATCCGAGTTTCGAATTCTTCTGATTCAGAGTTAACATGGTACATTTCGAGGCCATGGGATGGACACGAGCATTATGGATTTCTTTTTTGATGTTTTCTCTTGATGGATAGTTGATTGTCAAATTCGATTATAAAACAATTCAAAGTTCATGTAATCGAGAATTCGTATACCGAGTTTTACGTTCATCTGATTTTAATTAAAATTGATCAACTTTGTAGTGTAATGTGTAGGGAAATAACATTTTGTTCTTTATGTGCCAATTTAGTTTTTCATAGAGGATGTGTTTTCATGACCAATTTTTTTAATTGTTATTCTCCACGGGATAGTGTATTTGGGCCGAGTTTCATGTTCTTTTCTCATCTCGATAAAATTGGTTACTCGATGGTTCTCTTGATAGAAAAGGGGAATATAAAGAACTTGTCTTCCTCGTTTATACCTATTAAATTGATCCAAATCTCATAAAGTGTGCCATAAACACAATGGAATATGTTATGGTTGAGATTCATTTTGTTCCGTGTCCATATTGAAGATTTCATTTTTATGTCCTTGGAGATATAATTAATTGCATGATTCTAGTTTAAAATTAGAATAATTTGGAGGTAACATTGTCCATTTTTGGTACCCATAGGGCGGAACTCTGGAATTGGATATTTACATTGCTGAAACTTTCTTGTATGGTCTTCTCATTGTCAAACTAGTCTAGTCAAGTGCCAATTTCTTTCACACCAAATTTTGAAAGTTAGTTGATATTTGGGTTGAGTTTCATGTTCCTTCCTCTACTTGATAGAATTTTCTATTTGACGTTGTTCTTGATGAAACAAGGGAATTTTAAGAATTATTGTCTTCATTCTTTACAGGCAATCCATTGATCCCAACTTGAATGTGAGTTATCGCTCGATATATATAATGGTGTGGTTGAGTGTTTTTTGTTCCCGGTCCATGAAGAAATGGTCAATTTTGTGGTCTTATTAGTAAAACGCGAGTATATGTTTGGCAAAGGATATAATCGCACTCTTCTTTGGAAAGTGTTTTATTTACGTGGAATAAATGTCGTTGAAACCTTGTGCTAAATGGGGATACTTTTTAGGGTGCCTTTGTGAAACTAGGGTGTGATAGATCGGACTTAATTTCATTTTTAGTGACCTTTTAGGTGACCTATAATGTTCTTCACACAATTTGCTAAAATTGAATAATATTAGGGTGCACTATGTGAAATAAGAATATACTAATATTCTTGGTCCTGTGTTTTTTCAGATAATCTTTTGCCTTTCAAATTTATGTTGAGCTTTAATCACGTTATATGGAATGTTTGTTTGGTATGTTACACTGCTCTTTCGCCTACCATATCTAAAACTATCTTGTCACAACATATAGATTGCATGATCCGAGTTTCGAATTCTTCTGATTCAGAGTTAACATGGTACATTTCGAGGCCATGGGATGGACACGAGCATTATGGATTTCTTTTTTGATGTTTTCTCTTGATGGATAGTTGATTGTCAAATTCGATTATAAAACAATTCAAAGTTCATGTAATCGAGAATTCGTATACCGAGTTTTACGTTCATCTGATTTTAATTAAAATTGATCAACTTTGTAGTGTAATGTGTAGGGAAATAACATTTTGTTCTTTA
Organism: Penstemon newberryi var. newberryi; assembly: GCA_030819805.1. Classification (NCBI taxonomy): domain Eukaryota; kingdom Viridiplantae; phylum Streptophyta; class Magnoliopsida; order Lamiales; family Plantaginaceae; genus Penstemon; species Penstemon newberryi. Next base: position 18,938,026 of record JAUALY010000005.1, on the reverse strand, counting down.
TGTGCCAATTTAGTTTTTCATAGAGGATGTGTTTTCATGACCAATTTTTTTAATTGTTATTCTCCACGGGATAGTGTATTTGGGCCGAGTTTCATGTTCTTTTCTCATCTCGATAAAATTGGTTACTCGATGGTTCTCTTGATAGAAAAGGGGAATTTAAAGAACTTGTCTTCCTCGTTTATACCTATTAAATTGATCCAAATCTCATAAAGTGTGCCATAAACACAATGGAATATGTTATGGTTGAGATTCATTTTGTTCCGTGTCCATATTGAAGATTTCATTTTTATGTCCTTGGAGATATAATTAATTGCATGATTCTAGTTTAAAATTAGAATAATTTGGAGGTAACATTGTCCATTTTTGGTACCCATAGGGCGGAACTCTGGAATTGGATATTTACATTGCTGAAACTTTCTTGTATGGTCTTCTCATTGTCAAACTAGTCTAGTCAAGTGCCAATTTCTTTCACACCAAATTTTGAAAGTTAGTTGATATTTGGGTTGAGTTTCATGTTCCTTCCTCTACTTGATAGAATTTTCTATTTGACGTTGTTCTTGATGAAACAAGGGAATTTTAAGAATTATTGTCTTCATTCTTTACAGGCAATCCATTGATCCCAACTTGAATGTGAGTTATCGCTCGATATATATAATGGTGTGGTTGAGTGTTTTTTGTTCCCGGTCCATGAAGAAATGGTCAATTTTGTGGTCTTATTAGTAAAACGCGAGTATATGTTTGGCAAAGGATATAATCGCACTCTTCTTTGGAAAGTGTTTTATTTACGTGGAATAAATGTCGTTGAAACCTTGTGCTAAATGGGTATACTTTTTAGGGTGCCTTTGTGAAACTAGGGTGTGATAGATCGGACTTAATTTCATTTTTAGTGACCTTTTAGGTGACCTATAATGTTCTTCACACAATTTGCTAAAATTGAATAATATTAGGGTGCACTATGTGAAATAAGAATATACTAATATTCTTGGTCCTGTGTTTTTTCAGATAATCTTTTGCCTTTCAAATTTATGTTGTGCTTTAATCACGTTATATGGAATGTTTGTTTGGTATGTTACACTGCTCTTTCGCCTACCATATCTAAAACTATCTTGTCACAACATATAGATTGCATGATCCGAGTTTCGAATTCTTCTGATTCAGAGTTAACATTGTACATTTCGGGGCCATGGGATGGACACGAGCATTATGGATTTCTTTTTTTATGTTTTCTCTTGATGGATAGTTGATTGTCAAATTCGATTATAAAACAATTCAAAGTTCATGTAATCGAGAATTCGTATACCGAGTTTTACGTTCATCTGATTTTAATTAAAATTGATCAACTTTGTAGTGTAATGTGTAGGGAAACAACATTTTGTTCTTTATGTGCCAATTTAGTTTTTCATAGATTATGTGTTTTCATTACCAATTTTTAATTGTTATTCTCCACGGGATAGTGTATTTGGGTCGAGTTTCTTGTTCTTTTCTCATCTCGATAAAATTGGTTACTCGATGGTTCTCTTGATAGAAAAGGGGAATTTAAAGAACTTGTCTTCCTCGTTTATACCTATTAAATTGATCCAAATCTCATAAAAGTGTGCCATAAACACAATGGAATATCTTATGGTTGAGATTCATTTTGTTCCGTGTCCATATTGAAGATTTCATTTTTATGTCCTTGGAGATATAATAAATTGCATGATTCTAGTTTAAAATTAGAATAATTTGGAGGTAACATTGTCCATTTTTGGTACCCATAGGGCGGAACTCTGGAATTGGATATTTACATTGCTGAAACTTTCTTGTATGGTCTTCTCATTGTCAAACTAGTCTAGTCAAGTGCCAATTTCTTTCACACCAAATTTTGAAAGTTAGTTGATATTTGGGTTGAGTTTCATGTTCCTTCCTCTACTTGATAGAATTTTCTATTTGACGTTGTTCTTGAAAACAAGGGAATTTTAAGAATTATTGTCTTCATTCTTTACAGGCAATCCATTGATCCCAACTTGAATGTGAGTTATCGCTCGATATATATAATGTTGTGGTTGGGTGTTTTTTGTTCCCGGTCCATGAAGAAATGGTCAATTTTGTGGTCTTATTAGTAAAACGCGAGTATATGTTTGGCAAAGGATATAATCGCACTCTTCTTTGGAAAGTGTTTTATTTACGTGGAATAAATGTCGTTGAAACCTTGTGCTAAATGGGGATACTTTTTAGGGTGCCTTTGTGAAACTAGGGTGTGATAGATCGGACTTAATTTCATTTTTAGTGACCTTTTAGGTGACCTATAATGTTCTTCACACAATTTGCTAAAATTGAATAATATTAGGGTGCACTATGTGAAATAAGAATATACTAATATTCTTGGTCCTGTGTTTTTTCAGATAATCTTTTGCCTTTCAAATTTATATTGTGCTTTAATCACGTTATATGGAATGTTTGTTTGGTATGTTACACTGCTCTTTCGCCTACCATATCTAAAACTATCTTGTCACAACATATAGATTGCATGATCCGAGTTTCGAATTCTTCTGATTCAGAGTTAACATGGTACATTTCGGGGCCATGGGATGGACACGAGCATTATGGATTTCTTTTTTGATGTTTTCTCTTGATGGATAGTTGATTGTCAAATTCGATTATAAAACAATTCAAAGTGCATGTGTAATCGAGAATTCGTATACCGAGTTTTACGTTCATCTGATTTTAATTAAAATTGATCAACTTTGTAGTGTAATGTGTAGGGAAATAACATTTTGTTCTTTATGTGCCAATTTAGTTTTTCATAGAGGATGTGTTTTCATTACCAATTTTTTTAAATGTTATTCTCCACGGGATAGTGTATTTGGGCCGAGTTTCATGTTCTTTTCTCATCTCGATAAAATTGGTTACTCGATGGTTCTCTTGATAGAAAAGGGGAATTTAAAGAACTTGTCTTCCTCGTTTATACCTATTAAATTGATCCAAATCTCATAAAAGTGTGCCATAAACACAATGGAATATCTTATGGTTGAGATTCATTTTGTTCCGTGTCCATATTGAAGATTTTCATTTTTATGTCCTTGGAGATATAATAAATTGCATGATTCTAGTTTAAAATTAGAATAATTTGGAGGTAACATTGTCCATTTTTGGTACCCATAGGGCGGAACTCTGGAATTGGATATTTACATTGCTGAAACTTTCTTGTATGGTCTTCTCATTGTCAAACTAGTCTAGTCAAGTGCCAATTTCTTTCACACCAAATTTTGAAAGTTAGTTGATATTTGGGTTGAGTTTCATGTTCCTTCCTCTACTTGATAGAATTTTCTATTTGACGTTGTTCTTGATGAAACAAGGGAATTTTAAGAATTATTGTCTTCATTCTTTACAGGCAATCCATTGATCCCAACTTGAATGTGAGTTATCGCTCGATATATATAATGTTGTGGTTGAGTGTTTTTTGTTCCCGGTCCATGAAGAAATGGTCAATTTTGTGGTCTTATTAGTAAAACGCGAGTATATGTTTGGCAAAGGATATAATCGCACTCTTCTTTGGAAAGTGTTTTATTTACGTGGAATAAATGTCGTTGAAACCTTGTGCTAAATGGGGATACTTTTGAGACAAACAATGAAGTGTATATTACAAAATGAAGAAATTTATATTGTTGTCTATGTTTTTCAATTAAATTTCTTGATAATAATTGAAAAGAATTATATCCTTCAGTTAAAGGAATAGCTTCTTCTACATTTTTAACAACATAATCAGAAGAAAATTCAAAAGTTCCTTTCTGTTTATAAACAGAAGATTGTACCGGTAATTTCCAGTTCTGTAAAGACTTTTCAAAATTTTCATTTAAAATAATTTCTTTGTTACTACCACTTGTCTCACCTTGTCTTTTAGACAAAGATCTAGCCAACCTCTGCATAATTTTACAGATCACTGTCAACGGTTTATGAATTTCAGTAGTTTTAGAAAAATATCTAGATGGAATTAACCCTTCATTGATACAGTTCAAATCAGCTCCAGAATCTACCATAGCAATTGCAGAGAGAGTATATTCTCTTTGAACAATGATTTTTATTTTAATGTGCCATTTATGAGTAATAACCCTATCAATCATATTCACAAATGTTAATGATGCATTTACATTTTCTTCTTTTAAAGAATCTTTTTCATAATCGTCATTGTCCTGATTAGGACTAAGATCTGTTTCAAGATTTCTTAATTCAATTAAAGAAACTCTAGACTTTAAGTCACTTAATTCTTTTTTAAGAATTTTTACTTCGTGAATTAATTCACTAGTACATGAATCCTAAAATTATCTTCTTTAGTTAAGGTGCATAATCCATTGACATAAGGCTTTATAATAGTCACAGTTTCCTTCGCAACCAGAATTATCTGATTGTTCGGATTCTGTTTCGGATCCTTCAGAATTCTCAGATTCTTCAGTTTCTTCATTGTCAATTATAACAGTAATTTTAAAATCTCTTTTTTCTCCTTCTTCATTAAGAAAGAGTTTTTGTAAAGTTCTTTTAAGACCTTCGTCAATATCTAAACTATTGATTTTCTTTTTCATTTTACACTTATTAGCGTAATGACCAGGTTTTTGACATTTCCAACATAATGTAATGGGTTTCTGCCTAGGGGTCGAAGAACTTTCTCCTTTATTCTTCTTTCCTTTATAAAAACCTTTCTTTCTCTTTTTAGGAAAATAATTTAAATTCTTAGAATTTTTTGAGACTTTATTAGTCTTATGTTTCCTTTTATCACTAGAAGGTCCTATAGGAGGTAAACCAATTTGTTCACAGAAGTCTCCTATAATTCTTTTTCCTAAAACCTTTTCTTTTTGAATTTGTCTATGTAATTTAATTTCATTACATAAATTTATTCCTTCAGAGATAATTTCAGGAGATAGATCTGCATAAGTATATTGGGCATACGGAATAATGCCATTATGTTTCTGTTTTATTCTATTCCTTATTTTTTCTGAGAAAAAATGAGGGAGTCCTGATAAGAACTTTTCTTTCCAAAAATCGTGTTGACTATCTTCTCTAGTAAAAACTTTAGAGAAGAACACATCTTTATACCATTTAAACTGAGATAAGTTTCGACATCTTAAATTCATTAATTGTTCTTGTGTTTTATCCAACTGTAATGAAGTTGTTCCAATAAAATGTTTTGCTATAGTATATAATAGCGTATTAACACAATCTGTAACTTGCACAGGTTGGTTATCAACAACTTCAACTTTAACAGCTCTTAAAATATGCAATTTTGCCTCTTCTGGTAGGTAGAAATCCCACCAACCTTTTAATTGTCCAGTAAAGCCTTGAGTTATGGCTTTAGCAATATTTTGATCAGAATTTCCATTTGCTTTGCAGGCAGTTGCATACATAGTCATGTAATGCAATACTGTTTGCATCTGGTATTCTGACATTCCATCTATATTCCATTCATTAATGGATCTGCCATCAAATTGAACAGTCATGTATTCATCATGCTGCTCAAGTTGTAAATCAACTGGTGTTGGCTTATGATAATAAGGCTTTGCTGGTACATTGTATACCATTTTCTTCTTATAAGAAGATGATAATTTATTAACTTGAAAATGTTGTTGTTGGTTTTGTTCTGTTAAGAACATATCTTCAAGTTGATCAATTTTCTCTTCCATTTCGGAAGTTTGATCTTGACTTTCAATATTGGATTCACTATCTGAATTTTGTTCCAAAGGTGACAATTCCTTTTCATTAAGCCCAAGATTTTTTAATCTCTTTATTATTTCGTCAACCATCTCAGAGGAAGAATCTGGTGGTTTTATTTTAAAATCAATCTTTTCAGAAGACATTGGTTTAAATAAAACCCTTTTATCAATTACAGAAGTTTCTTCTTTAGAAACCTTTTGTTGATCTGATTTTAGATCAATATTTTTCTCAATTCTATTTAATTGATCTCCAATAGTTTTGAGAGTTAAATTTGTAAAGTTATTTTGTTGCACAACAGCATCAATATTATCACCCTTTTTTCTATAGGGTGTGGCTAGAATTTCTTCTCCATCGATTTTAACGGTTAAATTAACTTCTGGAGGGTGGATGCTTTTGAAAACTTTTCCATTTTTAGTGACAAAATCCCTATTATAGGAAGATTCAATTGTTGACACAAATTTTTTGTTCTCAAAATCAGGAAATTGTTTTTTATTTAAATAAAAGTATTTTTTCAAGAAATCAAAGAAAGCAATGACATCTTTATTTATCTGTAGAAATCTCTTATAAGATGTAAATAATTTCTTTTGACTTTTAATATCTTCTTGGAAAAACCACTTTCTTCGAATTTCATTTTCAGGAGAATAAAATAATTCTTTAGCAATTCCGTCAAAAGGAAAACAAACTTCTTCAGGAATTGTAATAGTTAAAACACTTGTGTCACTATTATAACCCATGTCAGAAGCGGTCGGAGATTTTCTTCCTGTGTTAGTATCAACTTCAATTTCTGTTGGGGTAACAGTTGATGGTATACTAACATTATATTGAGGTTGATTAACCCCATCAGGAGTAAATTTTGTTCCTAATATGGTTTCTTTTTCAAATTTAGTTAGAGGGGAGGAAGAAGTAGATCTTCTTCCCAAATTAAGTCTACTTGGACCTGCTGAATTAGGTCTAGTAAATCGACTACTTTGCCCTAAATTAAGTCTAGCAATTCTTTGGTTAGAGAATTTAATTTCAACATCTCCATCAGGATATTCAACTATTTCTTCTAATTCTCTATTTTCCTGTTTAACAGGTTCACTTGCCTTTTCTAAAATCCATTGTTCAGGTAAATTAACCTGATCCCAAGTAATTGTTTTGGGTACTTTTAAATTGCTTTTAGATAAATTGTAATAAACAAAGTAGTAGATCCCTTCTGTTCGAAGGCAAAATCTCTGATTCTTGGCAGTACTGTGTTCATAACTTTATATTGAATCCTATAAATAAGGATTATATTTTCTGATCCTTGCATCAAATTAAACCCATCAGATTTAATATCAAGACACAAGGCGTGCATCAGAGTTGGATCTGTAAGAGATAAAGTGAAATTTGGAAACCAAGAAAAGTAGATGGGTCCATCACAAAGACTGGACTCAATTATTCCTAATAAGGAATCATGAAATTTATTATGTCTTTTATCTCGAACACAAATTATTACGGATGTATTTAATCCGAGTCTTGTAGCAGGCTTTAGACCTACTTGGATTAGGCCAACATGAAGAAATTTATATTGTTGTCTATGTTTTTCAATTAAATTTCTTGATAATAATTGAAAAGAATTATATCCTTCAGTTAAAGGAATAGCTTCTTCTACAGTTTTAACAACATAATCAGAAGAAAATTCAAAAGTTCCTTTCTGTTTATAAACAGAAGATTGTACCGGTAATTTCCAATTTTGTAAAGACTTTTCAAAATTTTCATTTAAAATAATTTCTTTGTTACTACCACTTGTCTCACCGTGTCTTTTAGACAAAGATCTAGCCAACCTCTGCATAATTTTACAGATCACTGTCAACGGTTTATGCCAATCCCAAAACAGCCTATACACCGGCCAAAGACAGGGACTATTCAGGCTACGCGACTTAAGGGAAAATCCCCGGGTTTCACTGTAAAACTATACTTTGGAGAACCAAAGCTTCAATCTAAAATACTAAATAAGACAAAAGTAGAACCCAAGAAATTAAGCTGCTAATAAAATACTAAAGCGGATAAGCAGTTGATGATAATTATCTCTTTGGTTAATATAGCAAATATCGTCTGGAAACCTTTCACAATTTTTCTTATATCTTATATATTCTTTTTTAATATAAGCATATAACATAACAACAATAACACAAAATAACAATAATACAAACATACATTAATAACATAACAATAATAAGACACGATAACAAAATTGCAAACATTAATAAAACATTAATACAATATTAATATTAATACAATATCATACCTATTCCAACGTGGCTCAGATACCACTCGGGTACCAGGTCATATACATAAAAGTGGGGGAGAGTAGCAGCAGCGGAGTACAGTACAAAACAAACTATCAAGCTATATTACAAATTTGAAGTGTATATTACAAAATATAAAAGATGATAATCTTTTGTAGAAGGGTTGCTTGGATGTAGTGAGTAGATGGTAATTCTTCTGCGTGCCTTCTGAGTGAATGAAAGAGGCCTTTTATAGGCAGCGGACGTGAATTCCGGATTCCAAATCTGACGGACTTCAAACCAGTCTTCAATTTAAGAAATGAACAGGACCAACAATTATGGCCAACAGTAAAATGAACAGTACCAACAATTATGGTGAACAGTAACATGAACAGTACCAGCAATTATGGTGAACAGTAACATGAACAGTGACTGAACAGTAAGATGAACAGTAACCGTGAATAGTAACCGTGAATAGTGACCGCGAATAGTGCGTATGGGTCCTGATAATCCATCATTGTGTCGTCGGTTTTCTGAGTCTTCTTTAGATGCTGATGATGAGGCTATCAATTCTTTAAGAAATTCAGTAATATCAGTAACATCCGTTTTAGGAGCTTGAGTCTTCGGCTGTGGTGGCTCAAATGAAACAATACCTTTCTGTGCAAAAATTGAATCTTTAAAAAATTCAAATTTATCCCACCATTTAATTAAAACCCTTCTTCCTAATGCAGGAACATGAGTAACGGTTTCATCAAATTTTTTAATTGGAAGGTTGGAAATAACCACATCCCATTTGACAATCCATGGGACTTGATAAAAAGCTACAAAATTAAGCTCAGGTGTTTTTAATGAGGGGTTAGATTTCTTAAAATCTTAAAAAACACTTCTAATTTTATCGGGGGAAAATAATAGGATGAGATCCCCAGTTGTAGAACCATTTAATAAACCACTGAGGGAGATTAGTGGTATTAAAATCTCTAAATTGTAGGAACCAACTATGCTTTCTTTGCCTATTGTCATAACAAAAGGCTCCTTCCCATGCTTTAATGTAGTCAAAATAATTAAACCAATATTTTTCTAAATTTTTTCTATTACCACTTGGAATTTCGTGGTTTCTATACAGATGTCCATTCCAAGTTTCTGGAGTTAAAACTTTTTTAATAAAGGCTTTGGAATAAGCCCATTCCGCACTAGATCTTGAAATTGAGTCAAATTCTACTGATTTAGTAGTTTGTAAAATGGCATAATAGAAAGTACATTCTTTAGGCCAAAGATAAGGATCAGCAGAATCTTTCAAATAAAAAGAAGCTGCTTCATTAGCATTGAGATGAGCATATTTAAGCTCGAGAGGAGTTATCCATATAGTGGAATAAGGAATATACGGATAAATAAATTCAGTAGACAAATTAGTCTGAATTGCTATTGCATAAGCATCATCTCTTAATTTAGATTCTTTTGGAGTGGCCTTTAAGGCTTCATTTTTTAATTGATCAATTGACTTGCCAACCATTGTCTTATAAGACAAATCCTTCTTTGGGGGTATATCTTTAGACTTCCCTTTTCCTTTATCTTTATTCCTTTTCTCCATTTCCCTGCAAAAATTCACGGGTTAGAAAATCAGGTAAAGAATTATTTGATCCTTTAATAAATTCAATATCAATATCAAAGACAGACAAAATTCCCTGCCATCTAGCAAAAATTTGTTTAAATGCTATATTTTTAACATCCTTTTCTAGAATATCTTTAGCAGATTTGCAATCAACCCTAATTAGGAATTTTTTATTCAACAAATCACTTTCAAATTTTTGAACACATAATACAATTGATAAAATTTCTTTTTTAACTGTGGAATAATTTTTCCTTGGTCCTTGCCAGATTCCTGAGGTGAATCTAACAAGAGTAATTTTATTATCTATCCTTTGTTTAAGGATTCCTCCATAACCTAGTTCAGATGCGTCTGTTTCAACAATTTTAAAAGCATCTGGGTTTGCAGTTGCAAGACAAGGAATTTCCTTTATTTTATTTTTTATTTTGATAACGGCCTCTGTATGGATATTTGTCCATTCAGGGGGATTTTTTCTTAACCTTTCAAATAAAGGTTTTGCATCTATTGCCAAATTTTTATAGAAGTCTGCTATGTAATTTAGACTTCCAAGAAACCTTTGTAGTTGAGTTTTTTCTTTAATTTCATTCGGAAATTTTTCTGCAAAAACTATAGATCTATCTATTGGAAAGATAATTCCTTCTTTAATAGTATGTCCAAGAAACCTAATTTCAGTTTGAAATAATTTTACTTTCTTTGCAGATACAACTAATCCTGCTCTTTTAACAGCATTAATAAATGCATGTAAATGTTTAAATGTTGATCAATATTGTCTGAAAAATTAAGACATCATCAATATATACTATACAAAATTTAATATATGGACTAAAAATTTCATTCATGATGTTTTGAAATTCAGAAGGGGCATTTTTTTAACCCAAAAGGCATTACGTTCCATTCGTAGTGTCCAAATGGTACCGTAAATGCAGTTTTATATCGGTCTTCTTCAGCAATTTGAATCTGTCAGAATCCCGACTTCATATCAAATTTTGACATAACTTTGGCTGTGTAAAGCCGATTTAGTAAATCCCTCTTATTAGGGATAGGATATCTAATCCATCTTAATGCTTTATTTAGTGGCTTATAATTAATAACAAGCCTAGGAACACCTCGTTCTAATTCTGCAGCATTTTCAACATAAAATGCTGGACAACTCCAGGGACTGTAGGATTTTCTAATTAACCCTTTGAGTAATAACTCTTCAATCTCTTTTTTGCAGATTTCAAGGTGGCGTGGACCCATAGCTATTGGTCTGACCTTAGTTTGAATTTGATTTTCCTTAAAGTCTGGCTCATATGGAAGATTTACTATATGTTTCTTCCTTTCCCAGAAGGCATTAGGAATTTCTGCACATATTGTTTTAGTTATAAATTCTTGTAACTCATTTATTTTCTTTTGAATATAAGGCTGCTGTATCTTTTCAGCTATTTTTTTGTAATTAATTTCCTGAGATAAGGAATTAAGAAACTTTTCTTTTCTTTCTATTTTCTTTTGAATTAAATCAATCTCGTGATAACGAGGTTGTGTAATAAAATTAAATGTTATTTCTTGTGAATCAACAGTGCTAGTAATTCCTCTTTCGTCAATGCTTTTTATGGGATAAAGCATATGTAGAAAGGGATTTCCTAGAATTACATCGTGAGACAAATCTTTTACCATTATAAATGGCATTTCAAGGCAAATTCCATTGTTACAGACTGCAGTATTTTGTAACTTATATTTTACTATAAGCTTTCGGCCATCTGCAGCATTAAGAATTTTCGTAGTTTTGGAAAAATATCTAGAAGGAATTAACCCTTCATTGATACATTTCAAATCAGCTCCAGAATCTACCATAGCAATTGCAGAGAGAGTATATTCTCTATGAACAATGATTTTTATTTTAATATGCCATTTGTGAGTAATAACCCTATCAATCATATTCACAAATGTTAATGATGCATTTACATTTTCTTCTTTTAAAGAATCTTTTTCATAATCGTCATTGTCCTGATTAGGACTAAGATCTGTTTCAAGATTTCTTAATTCAATTAAAGAAACTCTAGACTTTAAGTCACTTAATTCTTTTTTAAGAATTTTTACTTCGAGAATTAATTCACTAGTACATGAATCCTCTGAATCCTTTTCTTTAGAGGTTTTAGCCCTATTTAAAATTTCTTTCAGACTATAAGTCTCTGGTTCTTTGAATTTTATTCCTTTTTCAGATTTTTTCTGACTGTATTGTTCCAAATATTTTTGGTGCATTTCTCTTTTAGCAACTGGATCAGTAATTTGATCAATTATATCGAGAATAAAATTCTCTCCTTAGTTAAGGTGCATAATCCATTTGCCTGACATAAGGCTTTATAATAATCACAGTTTCCTTCGTAACAAGAATTATCTGATTGTTCGGATTCTGTTTCGGATCCTTCAGAATTCTCAGATTCTTCAGTTTCTTCATTGTCAATTATAGCAGTAATTTTAAAATCTCTTTTTTCTCCTTCTTCATTAAGAAAGAGTTTTTCTAAAGTTCTTTTAAGACCTTCGTCAATATCTAAACTATTGATTTTCTTTTTCATTTTACACTTATTAGCGTAATGACCAGGTTTTTGACATTTCCAACATAATGGAATGGGTTTCTGCCTAGGGGTCGAAGAACTTTCTCCTTTATTCATCTTTCCTTTATAAAAACCTTTCTTTCTCCTTTTAGGAAAATAATTTAAATTCTTAGAATTTTTTGAGACTTTATTAGCCTTATGTTTCCTTTTATCACTAGAAGGTCCTATAGGAGGTAAACCAATTTGTTCACAGAAGTCTCCTATAATTCTTTTTCCTAAAACCTTTTCTTTTTGAATTTGTCTATGTAATTTAATTTCATTACATAAATTTATTCCTTCAGAGATAATTTCAGAAGATAGATCTCCATAAGTATATTGGGCATACGGAATAATGCCATTATGTTTCTGTTTTATTCTATTCCTTATTTTTTCTGAGAAAAAATGAGGGAGTCCTGATAAGAACTTTTCTTTCCAAAAATCGTGTTGACTATCTTCTCTAGTAAAAACTTTAGAGAAGAACACATCTTTATACCATTTAAACTGAGATAAGTTTTGACATCTTAAATTTATTAACTGTTCTTGTGTTTTATCCAACTGTAATGAAGTTTTTCCAATAAAATGTTTTGCTATAGTATATAATAGCGTATTAACACAATCTGTAACTTGCACAGGTTGGTTATCAACAACTTCAACTTTAACAGCTCTTAAAATATGCAATTTTGCCTCTTCTGGTAGGTAGAAATCCCACCAACCTTTTAATTGTCCAGTAAAGCCTTGAGTTATGGCTTTAGCAATATTTTGATCAGAATTTCCATTTGCTTTGCAGGCAGTTGCATACATAGTCATGTAATGCAATACTGTTTGCATCTGGTATTCTGACATTCCATCTATATTCCATTGATTAATGGATCTGCCATCAAATTGAACAGTCATGTATTCATCATGCTGCTCAAGTTGTTAATCAACTGGTGTTGGCTTATGATAATAAGGCTTTGCTGGTACATTATACCATTTTCTTCTTATAAGAAGATGATAATTTATTAACTTGAAAATGTTGTTGTTGATTTTGTTCTGTTAAGAACATATCTTCAAGTTGATCAATTTTAGATTCACTATCTGAATTTTGTTCCAAAGGTGACAATTCCTTTTCATTAAGCCCAAGATTTTTTAATCTCTTTATTATTTCGTCAACCATCTCGGAGGAAGAATCTGGTGGTTTTATTTTAAAATCAATCTTTTCAGAAGACATTGGTTTAAATAAAACCCTTTTATCAATTACAGAAGTTTCTTCTTTAGAAACCTTTTGTTGATCTGATTTTAGATCAATATTTTTCTCAATTCTATTTAATTGATCTCCAATAGTTTTGAGAGTTAAATTTGTAAAGTTATTTTGTTGCACAACAGCATCAATATTATCACCCTTTTTTCTATAGGGTGTGGCTAGAATTTCTTCTCCATCGATTTTAACGGTTAAATTAACTTCTGGAGGGTGGATGCTTTTGAAAACTTTTCCATTTTTAGTGACAAAATCCCTGTTATAGGAAGATTCAATTGTTGACACAAAATTTTTGTTCTCAAAATCAGGAAATTGTTATTTATTTAAATAAAAGTATTTTTTCAAGAAATCAAAGAAATCAATGACATCTTTATTTATCTGTAGAAATCTCTTATAAGATGTAAATAATTTCTTTTGTCTTTTAATATCTTCTTGGAAAAACCACTTTCTTCGAATTTCATTTTCAGGAGAATAAAATAATTCTTTAGCAATTCCGTCAAAAGGAAAACAAACTTCTTCAGGAATTGTAATAGTTAAAACACTTGGGTCACTATTATAACCCATGTCAGAAGCGGTCGGAGATTTTCTTCCTGTGTTAGTATCAACTTCAATTTCTGTTGGGGTAACAGTTGATGGTATACTAACAATATATTGAGGTTGATTAACCCCATCAGGAGTAAATTTTGTTCCTAATATGGTTTCTTTTTCAAATTTAGTTAGAGGGGAGGAAGAAGTAGATCTTCTTCCCAAATTAAGTCTACTTGGACCTGCTGAATTAGGTCTAGTAAATCGACTACTTTGCCCTAAATTAAGTCTAGCAATTCTTTGGTTAGAGAATTTAATTTCAACATCTCCATCAGGATATTCAACTATTTCTTCTAATTCTCTATTTTCCTGTTTAACAGGTTCACTTGCCTTTTCTAAAATCCATTGTTCAGGTAAATTAACCTGATCCCAAGTAATTGTTTTGGGTACTTTTAAATTGCTTTTAGATAAATTAGTAATAAACAAAGTAGTAGATCCCTTCTGTTTGAAGGCAAAATCTCTGATTCTTGGCACTACTGTGTTCATAACTTTATATTGAATCCTATAAATAAGGATTATATTTTCTGATCCTTGCATCATATTAAACCCATCAGATTTAATATCAAGACACAAGGCGTGCATCAGAGTTGGATCTGTAAGAGATAAAGTGAAATTTGGAAAACAAGAAAAGTAGATGGGTCCATCACAAAGACTGGACTCAATTATTCCTAATAAGGAGTCATGAAATTTATTATGTCTTTTATCTCGAACATAAATTATTGCGGATGTATTTAATCCGAGTCTTGTAGCAGGCTTTAGACCTACTTGGATTAGGCCAACATGAAGAAATTTATATTGTTGTCTATGTTTTTCAATTAAATTTCTTGATAATAATTGAAAAGAATTATATCCTTCAGTTAAAGGAATAGCTTCTTCTACAGTTTTAACAACATAATCAGAAGAAAATTCAAAAGTTCCTTTCTGTTTATAAACAGAAGATTGTACCGGTAATTTCCAGTTCTGTAAAGACTTTTCAAAATTTTCATTTAAAATAATTTCTTTGTTACTACCACTTGTCTCACCTTGTCTTTTAGACAAAGATCTAGCCAACCTCTGCATAATTTTACAGATCACTGTCAACGGTTTATGCCAATCCCAAAACAGCCTATACACCGGCCAAAGACAGGGACTATTCAGGCTACGCGACTTAAGGGAAAATCCCCGGGTTTCACTGGAAAACTATACTTTGGAGAACCAAAGCTTCAATCTAAAATACTAAATAAGACAAAAGTAGAACCCAAGAAATTAAGCTGCTAATAAAATACTAAAGCGGATAAGCAATTGATGATAATAATCTCTTTGGTTAATATACCAAATATCGTCAGGAAACCTTTCACAAATTTTCTTATATCTTATATATTCTTCTTTAATATAAGCATATAACTCGGAAAAGTTGACGTATTTAGAATTTAATTTTAATGGAGGCATAAAAAGACTAAGCTGCAAGTAAAACACTAATACGTTTAATTAAACTTTGATTATGGTTACGCATACACACGAAATGATTGTAACCAGGATGATCCGGGAACTGTTCACATAAACTTTTATAAAATTTGTAATCACTTAAGCACAAATTATAAAACTCAGAATTAACTAAGACAAACTTAAAATTAATCATTCAAATAAGCATTAATAACATAACAACAATAACACTTATCATACCTATTCCAACGTGGCTTTGATACCACTCGGGTACCAGGTCATATACATAAAAGTGGGGGAGAGTAGCAGCAGCGGAGTACAGTACAAAACAAACTATCAAGCTATATTACAAATTTGAAGTGTATATTACAAAATATAAAAGATGATAATCTTTTGTAGAAGGGTTGCTTGGATGTAGTGAGTAGATGGTAATTCTTCTGCGTGCCTTCTGAGTGAATGAAAGAGGCCTTTTATAGGCGGCGGACGTGAATTCCGGATTCCAAATCTGACGGACTTCAAACCAGTCTTCAATTTAAGAAATGAACAGGACCAACAATAATGGCCAACAGTAAAATGAACAGTACCAACATTTATGGTGAACAGTAACATGAACAGTACCAACAATTATGGTGAACAGTAACATGAACAGTGACTGAACAGTAAGATGAACAGTAACCGTGAATAGTAACCGCGAATTATGCGTATGGGTCTTGGGAATCCATCATGGTGTCGTCGGTCTTATGGGTCTCGTCGTCAGATGGACTGTGGCTAGACGCACTGGATGATTCTCCCAAAATCTCTCTAAGTTGCTTCCTCAGGTCTTCTTTGGATGATGACGAGGAGGCAATCAATTCTTTAAGAAATTCAGTAATATTAGTAACATCCTTTTTAGGAGCTTGAGTCGTCGGCTGTGGTGGCTCAAATGAAACAATACCTTTCTGGGCAAAAATTGAATCTTTAAAAAATTCAAATTTATCCCACCATTTAATTAGAACCCTTCTTCCTAATGCAGGAACATGAGTAACGGTTTCATCAAATTTTTTAATTGGAAGGTTGGAAATAACCACATCCCATTTGACAATCCATGGGACTTGATAAAAAGCTACAAAATTAAGCAAAGGTGTTTTTAATGAGAGGTTAGATTTCTTAAAATCTTCAAAAACACATCTAATTTTATCGGGGAAAATAATAGGATGAGATCCCCAGTTGTAGAACCATTTATAAACCACTGAGGGAGATTAGTGGTATTAAAATCTCTAAATTGTAGAAACCAACTGTGTTTTCTTTGCCTATTGTCATAACAAAAGGCTCCTTCCCATGCTTTAATGTAGTCAAAATAATTGAACCAAAATTTTTCTAGTTCTTTTCTATTACCACGTGGAATTTCGTGGTTCCTGTACAGATCTCCATTCCAAGTTTCTGGAGTTAAAACCCTTTTGATGAAGGCTTTAGAATAAGCCTATTCCGCACCAGATCTTGAAATTGAGTCAAATTCTACTGATTTAGTAGTTTGTAAAATGGAATAATAGAAAGTACATTCCTTTGGCCAAAGATATGGGTCAGCAGAGTCTTTTAAATAGAAAGAAGCTGCTTCATTAGCATTGAGGTGAGCGTATTTAAGCTCAAGTGGTGTTATCCATATAGTAGAATAAGGAATATACGGATAAATAAATTCAGTAGACAAATTAGTCTGAATTGCTATTGCATAAGCATCATCTCTTAATTTAGATTCTTTTGGAGTGGCCTTTAAGGCTTCATTCTTTAATTGATCGATTGATTTACCAACCATTGTCTTATATGACAAATCCTTTTTTGGGGGTGTCTCTTTAGACTTCCCTTTTCTTTTATCTTTATTCCTTTTCTCCATTTCCCTGCAAAAATTCACGGGTTAGAAAATCAGGTAAAGAATTATTTGATCCTTTAATAAATTCAATATCAAAATCAAAGACAGATAAAATTCCCTGCCATCTAGCAAAAATTTGTTTAGATGCTATATTTTTAACATCCTTTTCTAGAATATCTTTAGCAGATTTGCAATCAACCCTAATTAGGAATTTTTTATTCAACAAATCACTTTCAAATTTTTGAACACATAATACAATTGATAAAATTTCTTTTTTAACTGTGGAATAATTTTTCCTTGGTCCTTGCCAGATTCCTGAGGTGAATCTAACAAGAGTAATTTTATTATCTATCCTTTGTTTAAGGATTCCTCCATAACCTAATTCAGATGCGTCTGTTTCAACAATTTTAAAAGCATCTGGGTTTGCAATTGCAAGACAAGGAATTTCCTTTATTTTATTTTTTATTTTGATAACAGCCTCTGTATGGATATTTGTCCATTCAGGGGGATTTTTTCGTAACCTTTCAAATAAAGGTTTTGCATCAATTGCCAAATTTTTATAGAAGTCTGCTATGTAATTAAGACTTCCAAGAAACCTTTGTAGTTGAGTTTTTTCTTTTATTTCATTCGGAATTTTTTCCGCAAAAACTATGGATCTATCTATTGGAAAGATAGTTCCTTCTTTAATAGTATGTCCAAGAAACCGAATTTCAGTTTGAAATAATTTTACTTTCTTTGCAGATACAACTAATCCTGCTCTTTTAACAGCATTAATAAATGCATGTAAATGTTTAAAATGTTGATCAATATTATCTGAAAAAATTAAGACATCATCAATATATACTATACAAAATTTAGTATATGGACTAAAAATTTCATTCATTATGTTTTGAAATTCAGAAGGGGCATTTTTTAACCCAAAAGGCATTACGTTCCATTCGTAGTGTCCAAATGGTACCGTAAATGCAGTTTTATATCGGTCTTCTTCAGCAATTTGAATCTGCCAGAATCCCGACTTCATATCAAATTTTGACATAACTTTGGCTGTGTAAAGCCGATTTAGTAAATCCCTCTTATTAGGGATAGGATATCTTATCCATCTTAATGCTTTATTTAGTGGCTTATAATTAATAACAAGCCTAGGAACACCTCGTTCTAATTCTGCAGCATTTTCAACATAAAATGCTGGACAACTCCAGGGACTGTAGGATTTTCTAATTAACCCTTTGAGTAATAACTCTTCAATCTCTTTTTTGCAGATTTCAAGGTGGCGTGGACCCATAGCTATAGGTCTGACCTTAGTTTGAATTTGATTTTCCTTAAAGTCTGGCTCATATGGAAGATTTACTATATGTTTCTTCCTTTCCCAGAAGGCATTAGGAATTTCTGCACATATTTTTTTAGTTATAAATTCTTGTAACTCATTTATTTTCTTTTGAATATAAGGCTGCTGTATCTTTTCAGCTATTTTTTTGTAATTAATTTCCTGAGATAAGGAATTAAGAAACTTTTCTTTTCTTTCTATTTTCTTTTGAATTAAATCAATCTCGTGATAACGAGGTTGTGTAATAAAATTAAATGTTATTTCTTGTGAATCAACAGTGCTAGTAATTCCTCTTTCGTCAATGCTTTTTATGGGATAAAGCATATGTAGAAAGGGATTTCCTAGAATTACATCGTGAGACAAATCTTTTACCATTATAAATGGCATTTCAAGGCAAATTCCATTGTTACAGACAGCAGTATTTTGTAACTTATGTTTTACTATAAGCTTTCGGCCATCTGCAGCATTAAGAATTTCAGTAGTTTTGGAAAAATATCTAGAAGGAATTAACCCTTCATTGATACAATTCAAATCAGCTCCAGAATCTACCATAGCAATTGCAGAGATAGTATATTCTCTATGAACAATGATTTTTATTTTAATATGCCATTTGTGAGTAATAACCCTATCAATCATATTCACAAATGTTAATGATGCATTTACATTTTCTTCTTTTAAAGAATCTTTTTCATAATCGTCATTGTCCTGATTAGGACTAAGATATGTTTCAAGATTTCTTAATTCAATTAAAGAAACTCTAGACTTTAAGTCACTTAATTCTTTTTTAAGAATTTTTACTTCGTGAATTAATTCACTAGTACATGAATCCTCTGAATCCTTTTCTTTAGAGGTCTTAGCCCTATTTAAAATTTCTTTTAGACTATAAGTCTCTGGTTCTTTGAATTTTATTCCTTTTTCAGATTTTTTCTGACTGTATTGTTCCAAATATTTTTGGAGCATTTCTCTTTTAGCAACTGGATCAGTAATTTGATCAATTATACTGAGAATAAAATTATCCTCTTTAGTTAAGGTGCATAATCCATTTGCCTGACATAAGGCTTTATAATAATCACAGTTTCCTTCGCAACCAGAATTATCTGATTGTTCGGATTCTGTTTCGGATCCTTCAGAATTCTCAGATTCTTTAGTTTCTTCATTGTCAATTATAGCAGTAATTTTAAAATCTCTTTTTTCTCCTTCTTCATTAAGAAAGAGTTTTTCTAAAGTTCTTTTAAGACCTTCGTCAATATCTAAACTATTGATTTTCTTTTTCATTTTACACTTATTAGCGTAATGACCAGGTTTTTGACATTTCCAACATAATGGAATGGGTTTCTGCCTAGGGGTCGAAGAACTTTCTCCTTTATTCTTCT
Source organism: Penstemon newberryi var. newberryi (assembly GCA_030819805.1). NCBI lineage: Eukaryota > Viridiplantae > Streptophyta > Magnoliopsida > Lamiales > Plantaginaceae > Penstemon > Penstemon newberryi. Next base: position 18,918,132 of record JAUALY010000005.1, on the reverse strand, counting down.
TTCCTTTATAAAAACCTTTCTTTCTCCTTTTAGGAAAATAATTTAAATTCTTAGAATTTTTTGAGACTTTATTAGTCTTATGTTTCCTTTTATCACTAGAAGGTCCTATAGGAGGTAAACCAATTTGTTCACAGAAGTCTCCTATAATTCTTTTTCCTAAAACCTTTTCTTTTTGAATTTGTCTATGTAATTTAATTTCATTACATAAATTTATTCCTTCAGAGATAATTTCAGAAGATAGATCTCCATAAGTATATTGGGCATACGGAATAATTCCATTATGTTTCTGTTTTATTCTATTCCTTATTTTTTCTGAGAAAAAATGAGGGAGTCCTGATAAGAACTTTTCTTTCCAAAAATTGTGTTGACTATCTTCTCTAGTAAAAACTTTAGAGAAGAACACATCTTTATACCATTTAAACTGAGATAAGTTTTGACATCTTAAATTCATTAACTGTTCTTGTGTTTTATCCAACTGTAATGAAGTTGTTCTAATAAAATGTTTTGCTATAGTATATAATAGCGTATTAACACAATCTGTAACTTGCACAGGTTGGTTATCAACAACTTCAACTTTAACAGCTCTTAAAATATGCAATTTTGCCTCTTCTGGTAGGTAGAAATCCCACCAACCTTTTAATTGTCCAGTAAAGCCTTGAGTTATGGCTTTAGCAATATTTTGATCAGAATTTCCATTTGCTTTGCAGGCAGTTGCATACATAGTCATGTAATGCAATACTGTTTGCATCTGGTATTCTGACATTCCATCTATATTCCATTCATTAATTGATCTGCCATTAAATTGAACAGTCATGTATTCATCATGCTGCTCAAGTTGTAAATCAATTGGTGTGGGCTTATGATAATAAGGCTTTGCTGGTACATTGTATACCATTTTCTTCTTATAAGAAGATGATAATTTATTAACTTGAAAATGTTGTTGTTGGTTTTGTTCTGTTAAGAACATATCTTCAAGTTGATCAATTTTCTCTTCCATTTCGGAAGTTTGATCTTGACTTTCAATATTAGATTCACTATCTGAATTTTGTTCCAAAGGTGACAATTCCTTTTCATTAAGCCCAAGATTTTTTAATCTCTTTATTATTTCGTCAACCATCTCAGAGGAAGAATCTTGTGGTTTTATTTTAAAATCAATCTTTTCAGAAGACATTGGTTTAAATAAAACCCTTTCATCAATTACAGAAGTTTCTTCTTTAGAAACCTTTTGTTGATATGATTTTAGATCAATATTGTTCTCAATTCTATTTAATTGATCTCCAATAGTTTTGAGAGTTAAATTTGTAAAGTTATTTTGTTGCACAACAGCATCAATATTATCACCCTTTTTTCTATAGGGTGTGGCTAGAATTTCTTCTCCATCGATTTTAACGGTTAAATTAACTTCTGGAGGGTGGATGCTTTTGAAAACTTTTCCATTTTTAGTGACAAAATCCCTGTTATAGGAAGATTCAATTGTTGACACAAAATTTTTGTTCTCAAAATCAGGAAATTGTTTTTTATTTAAATAAAAGTATTTTTTCAAGAAATCAAAGAAATCAATGACATCTTTATTTATCTGTAGAAATCTCTTATAAGATGTAAATAATTTCTTTTGACTTTTAATATCTTCTTGGAAAAACCACTTTCTTCGAATTTCATTTTCAGGAGAATAAAATAATTCTTTAGCAATTCCGTCAAAAGGAAAACAAACTTCTTCAGGAATTGTAATAGTTAAAACACTTGTGTCACTATTATAACCCATGTCAGAAGCGGTCGGAGATTTTCTTCCTGTGTTAGTATCAACTTCAATTTCTGTTGGGGTAACAGTTGATGGTATACTAACATTATATTGAGGTTGATTAACCCCATCAGGAGTAAATTTTGTTCCTAATATGGTTTCTTTTTCAAATTTAGTTAGAGGGGAGGAAGAAGTAGATCTTCTTCCCAAATTAAGTCTACTTGGACCTGCTGAATTAGGTCTAGTAAATCGACTACTTTGCCCTAAATTAAGTCTAGCAATTCTTTGGTTAGAGAATTTAATTTCAACATCTCCATCAGGATATTCAACTATTTCTTCTAATTCTCTATTTTCCTGTTTAACAGGTTCACTTGCCTTTTCTAAAATCCATTGTTCAGGTAAATTAACCTGATCCCAAGTAATTGTTTTGGGTACTTTTAAATTGCTTTTAGATAAATTTGTAATAAACAAAGTAGTAGATCCCTTCTGTTCGAAGGCAAAATCTCTGATTCTTGGCACTACTGTGTTCATAACTTTATATTGAATCCTATAAATAAGGATTATATTTTCTGATCCTTGCATCATATTAAACCCATCAGATTTAATATCAAGACACAAGGCGTGCATCAGAGTTGGATCTGTAAGAGATAAAGTGAAATTTGGAAAACAAGAAAAGCAGATGGGTCCATCACAAAGACTGGACTCAATTATTCCTAATAAGGAATCATGAAATTTATTATGTCTTTTATCTCGAACACAAATTACTGCGGATGTATTTAATCCGAGTCTTGTAGCAGGCTTTAGACCTACTTGGATTAGGCCAACATGAAGAAATTTATATTGTTGTCTATGTTTTTCAATTAAATTTCTTGATAATAATTGAAAAGAATTATATCCTTCAGTTAAAGGAATAGCTTCTTCTACAGTTTTAACAACATAATCAGAAGAAAATTCAAAAGTTCCTTTCTGTTTATAAACAGAAGATTGTACCGGTAATTTCCAGTTCTGTAAAGACTTTTCAAAATTTTCATTTAAAATAATTTCTTTGTTACTACCACTTGTCTCACCTTGTCTTTTAGACAAAGATCTAGCCAACCTCTGCATAATTTTACAGATCACTGTCAACGGTTTATGCCAATCCCAAAACAGCCTATACACCGGCCAAAGACAGGGACTATTCAGGCTACGCGACTTAAGGGAAAATCCCCGGGTTTCACTGTAAAACTATACTTTGGAGAACCAAAGCTTCAATCTAAAATACTAAATAAGACAAAAGTAGAACCCAAGAAATTAAGCTGCTAATAAAATACTAAAGCGGATAAGCAATTGATGATAATAATCTCTTTGGTTAATATACCAAATATCGTCAGGAAACCTTTCACAATTTTTCTTATATCTTATATATTCTTCTTTAATATAAGCATATAACTCGGAAAAGTTGACGTATTTAGAATTTAATTTTAATGGAGGCATAAAAAGACTAAGCTGCAAGTAAAACACTAATACGTTTAATTAAACTTTGATTATGGTTACGCATACACACGAAATGATTGTAACCAGGATGATCCGGGAACTGTTCACATAAACTTTTATAAAATTTGTAATCACTTAAGCACAAATTATAAAACTCAGAATTAACTAAGACAAACTTAAAATTAATCATTCAAATAAGCATTAATAACATAACAACAATAACACAGAATAACAATAATACAAACATACATTAATAACATAACAATAATAAGACACGATAACAAAATTGCAAACATTAATAAAACATTAATACAATATTAATATTAATACAACATCATACCTATTCCAACGTGGCTCTGATACCACTCGGGTACCAGGTCATATACATTTTTGGTACCCATAGGGCGGAACTCTGGAATTGGATATTTACATTGCTGAAACTTTCTTGTATGGTCTTCTCATTGTCAAACTAGTCTAGTCAAGTGCCAATTTCTTTCACACCAAATTTTGAAAGTTAATTGATATTTGAGTTGAGTTTCATGTTCCTTCCTCTACTTGATGGAATTTTCTATTTGACGTTGTTCTTGATGAAACAAGGGAATTTTAAGAATTATTGTCTTCATTCTTTACAGGCAATCCATTGATCCCAACTTGAATGTGAGTTATCGCTCGATATATATAATGTTGTGGTTGAGTGTTTTTTGTTCCCGGTCCATGAAAAAATGGTCAATTTTGTGGTCTTATTAGTAAAACGCGAGTATATGTTTGGCAAAGGATATAATCGCACTCTTCTTTGGAAAGTGTTTTATTTACGTGGAATAAATGTCGTTGAAACCTTGTGCTAAATGGGGATACTTTTTAGGGTGCCTTTGTGAAACTAGGGTGTGCTAGATCGGACTTAATTTCATTTTTGGTGACCCTTTAGTTGACCTATAATGTTCTTCACACAATTTGCTAAAATTGAATAATATTGGGGTGCACTATGTGAAATAAGAATATACTAATATTCTTGGTCCTGTGTTTTTTCAGATAATCTTTTGCCTTTCAAATTTATGTTGTGCTTTAATCACGTTATATGGAATGTTTGTTTGGTATGTTACACTGCTCTTTCGCCTACCATATCTAAAACTATCTTGTCACAACATATAGATTGCATGATCCGAGTTTCGAATTCTTCTGATTCAGAGTTAACATGGTACATTTCGGGGCCATGGGATGGACACGAGCATTATGGATTTCTTTTTTGATGTTTTCTCTTGATGGATAGTTGATTGTCAAATTCGATTATAAAACAATTCAAAGTTCATGTAATCGAGAATTCGTATACCGAGTTTTACGTTCATCTGATTTTAATTAAAATTGATCAACTTTGTAGTGGAATGTGTAGGGAAATAACATTTTGTTCTTTATGTGCCAATTTAGTTTTTCATAGAGGATGTGTTTTCCTGACCAATTTTTTTAATTGTTATTCCCCACGGGATAGTGTATTTTGGCCGAGTTTCATGTTCTTTTCTCATCTCGATAAAATTGGTTACTCGATGGTTCTCTTGATAGAAAAGGGGAATTTAAAGAACTTGTCTTCCTCGTTTATACCTATTAAATTGATCCAAATCTCATAAAGTGTGCAATAAACACAATGGAATATGTTATGGTTGAGATTCATTTTGTTCCGTGTCCATATTGAAGATTTCATTTTTATGTCCTTGGAGATATAATAAATTGCATGATTCTAGTTTAAAATTAGAATAATTTGGAGGTAACATTGTCCATTTTTGGTACCCATAGGGCGGAACTCTGGAATTGGATATTTACATTGCTGAAACTTTCTTGTATGGTCTTCTCATTGTCAAACTAGTCTAGTCAAGTGCCAACTTCTTTCACACCAAATTTTGAAAGTTAATTGATATTTGGGTTGAGTTTGATGTTCCTTCCTATACTTGATAGAATTTTCTATTTGACGTTGTTATGAAACAAGGGAATTTTAAGAATTATTGCCTTCATTCTTTACAGGCAATCCATTGATCCCAACTTGAATGTGAGTTATCGCTCGATATATATAATGTTGTGGTTGAGTGTTTTTTGTTCCCGGTCCATGAAGAAATGGTCAATTTTGTGGTCTTATTAGTAAAACGCGAGTATATGTTTGGCAAAGGATATAATCGCACTCTTCTTTGGAAAGTGTTTTATTTACGTGGAATAAATGTCGTTAAAACCTTGTGCTAAATGGGGATACTTTTTAGGGTGCCTTTGTGAAACTAGGGTGTGATAGATCGGACCTAATTTCATTTTTGGTGACCTTTTAGTTGACCTATAATGTTCTTCACACAATTTGCTAAAATTGAATAATATTGGGGTGCACTATGTGAAATAAGAATATACTAATATTCTTGGTCCTGTGTTTTTTCAGATAATCTTTTGCCTTTCAAATTTATGTTGTGCTTTAATCACGTTATATGGAATGTTTGTTTGGTATGTTACACTGCTCTTTCGCCTACCATATCTAAAACTATCTTGTCACAACATATAGATTGCATGATCCGAGCTTCGAATTCTTCTGATTCAGAGTTAACATGGTACATTTCGGGGCAATGGGATGGACACGAGCATTATGGATTTCTTTTTTGATGTTTTCTCTTGATGGATAGTTGATTGTCAAATTCGATTATAAAACAATTCAAAGTTCATGTAATCGAGAATTCGTATACCGAGTTTTACGTTCATCTGATTTTAATTAAAATTGATCAACTTTGTAGTGTAATGTGTAGGGAAATAACATTTTGTTCTTTATGTGCCAATTTAGTTTTTCATAGAGGATGTGTTTTCATGACCAATTTTTTTAATTGTTATTCTCCACGGGATAGTGTATTTGCCGAGTTTCATGTTCTTTTCTCATCTCGATAAAATTGGTTACTCAATGGTTCTCTTGATAGAAAAGGGGAATTTAAAGAACTTGTCTTCCTCGTTTATACCTATTAAATTGATCCAAATCTCATAAAGTGTGCAATAAAACAATGGAATATCTTATGGTTGAGATTCATTTTGTTCCGTGTCCATATTGAAGATTTCATTTTTATGTCCTTGGAGATATAATAAATTGCATAATTCTAGTTTAAAATTAGAATAATTTGGAGGTAACATTGTCCATTTTTGGTACCCATAGGGCGGAACTCTGGAATTGGATATTTACATTGCTGAAACTTTCTTGTATGGTCTTCTCATTGTCAAACTAGTCTAGTCAAGTGCCAATTTCTTTCACACCAAATTTTGAAAGTTAGTTGATATTTGGGTTGAGTTTCATGTTCCTTCCTCTACTTGATAGAATTTTCTATTTGACGTTGTTCTTGATGAAACAAGGGAATTTTAAGAATTATTGTCTTCATTCTTTACAGGGAATCCATTGATCCCAACTTGAATGTGAGTTATCGCTCGATATATATAATGTTGTGGTTGAGTGTTTTTTGTTCCCGGTCCATGAAGAAATGGTCAATTTTGTGGTCTTATTAGTAAAACGCGAGTATATGTTTGGAAAAGGATATAATCGCACTCTTCTTTGGAAAGTGTTTTATTTACGTGGAATAAATGTCGTTGAAACCTTGTGCTAAATGGGGATACTTTTTAGGGTGCCTTTGTGAAACTAGGGTGTGCTAGATCGGACTTAATTTCATTTTTGGTGACCTTTTAGTTGACCTATGTTCTTCACACAACTTGCTAAAATTGAATAATATTGGGGTGCACTATGTGAAATAAGAATATACTAATATTCTTGGTCCTGTGTTTTTTCAGATAATCTTTTGCCTTTCAAATTTATGTTGTGCTTTAATCACGTTATATGGAATGTTTGTTTGGTATGTTACACTGCTCTTTCGCCTACCATATCTAAAACTATATTGTCACAACATATAGATTGCATGATCCGAGTTTCGAATTCTTCTGATTCAGAGTTAACATGGTACATTTCGGGGCCATGGGATGGACACGAGCATTATGGATTTCTTTTTTGATGTTTTCTCTTGATGGATAGTTGATTGTCAAATTCGATTATAAAAAAATTCAAAGTTCATGTAATCGAGAATTCGTATACCGAGTTTTACGTTCATCTGATTTTAATTAAAATTGATCAACTTTGTAGTGTAATGTGTAGGGAAATAACATTTTGTTCTTTATGTGCCAATTTAGTTTTTCATAGAGGATGTGTTTTCATGACCAATTTTTTTAATTGTTATACTCCACGGGATAGTGTATTTGGGCCGAGTTTCATGTTCTTTTCTCATCTCGATAAAATTGGTTACTCGATGGTTCTCTTGATAGAAAAGGGGAATTTAAAGAACTTGTCTTCCTCGTTTATACCTATTAAATTGATCCAAATCTCATAAAGTGTGCCATAAACACAATGGAATAACTTATGGTTGAGATTCATTTTGTTCCGTTTCCATATTGAAGATTTCATTTTTAGGGTGCCATGTCCTTGGAGATATAATAAATTGCATGATTCTAGTTTAGAATTAAAATAATTTGGAGGTAACATGGTCCATTTTTGGTACCCATAGGTCGGAACTCTGGAATTGGATATTTACATTGCTGAACTTTCTTGTATGGTCTTCTCATTGTCAAACTAGTCTAGTCAAGTGCCAATTTCTTTCACACCAAATTTTGAAAGTTAATTGATATTTGGGTTGAGTTTCATGTTCCTTCCTCTACTTGATAGAATTTTCTATTTGACGTTGTTCTTGATGAAACAAGGGAATTTTAAGAATTATTGTCTTCATTCTTTACAGGCAATCCATTGATCCCAACTTGAATGTGAGTTATCGCTGGATATATATAATGTTGTGGTTGAGTGTTTTTTGTTCCCGGTCCATGAAGAAATGGTCAATTTTGTGGTCTTATTAGTAAAACGCGAGTATATGTTTGGCAAAGGATATAATCGCACTCTTCTTTGGAAAGTGTTTTATTTACGTGGAATAAATGTCGTTGAAACCTTGTGCTAAATGGGGATACTTTTTAGGGTGCCTTTGTGAAACTAGGGTGTGCTAGATCGGACTTAATTTCATTTTTGCTGACCTTTTAGTTGACCTATAATGTTCTTCACACAATTTGCTAAAATTGAATAATATTAGGAATTCGATTATAAAACAATTCCAAGTTCATGTAATCAAGAATTCGTATACCGAGTTTTACGTTCATCTGAATTTAATTAAAATTGATCAACTTTGTAGTGTAATGTGTAGGGAAATAACATTTTGTTCTTTATGTGCCAATTTAGTTTTTCAAAGAGGATGTGTTTTCATGACCAATTTTTTTAATTGTTATTCTCCACGGGATAGTGTATTTGGGCCGAGTTTCATGTTCTTTTCTCATCTCGATAAAATTGGTTACTCGATGGTTCTCTTGATAGAAAAAGAAATTTAAAGAACTTGTCTTCCTCGTTTATACCTATTAAATTGATCCAAACCTCATAAAGTGTGCCATAAACACAATGGAGTTTTCATGACCATTTTTTTTAATTGTTATTCTCCACGGGATAGTGTATTTAGGCCGAGTTTCATGTTCTTTTCTCATCTCGATAAAATTGGTTACTCGATGGTTCTCTTGATAGAAAAGGGGAATTTAAAGAACTTGTCTTCCTCGTTTATACCTATTAAATTGATCCAAATCTCATAAAGTGTGCCATAAACACAATGGAATATGTTATGGTTGAGATTCATTTTGTTCCGTGTCCATATTGAAAATTTATTTTTTGGGGTGCCATGTCCTTGGAGATATAATAAATTGCATGATTCTAGTTTAAAATTAAAATAATTTGGAGGTAACATGGTCCATTTTTGGTACCCATAGGGCGGAACTCTGGAATTGGATATTTACATTGATGAAACTTTCTTGTATGGTCTTCTCATTGTCAAACTAGTCTAGTCAAGTGCCAATTTCTTTCACACCAAATTTTGAAAGTTAGTTGATATTTGGGTTGAGTTTCATGTTCCTTCCTCTACTTGATTGAATATTCTATTTGACGTTGTTCTTGATGAAACAAGGGAATTTTAAGAATTATTGTCTTCATTCTTTACAGGCAATCCATTGATCCCAACTTGAATGTGAGTTATCGCTCTATATATATAATGTTGTGGTTGAGTGTTTTTTGTTCCCGGTCCATGAAGAAATGGTCAATTTTGTGGTCTTATTAGTAAAACGCGAGTATATGTTTGGCAAAGGATATAATCGCACTCTTCTTTGGAAAGTGTTTTATTTACGTGGAATAAATGTCGTTGAAACCTTGTGCTAAATGGGGATACTTTTTAGGGTGCCTTTGTGAAACTAGGGTGTGCTAGATCGGACTTAATTTCATTTTTGCTGACCTTTTAGTTGACCTATAATGTTCTTCACACAATTTGCTAAAATTGAATAATATTAGGAATTCGATTATAAAACAATTCCAAGTTCATGTAATCAAGAATTCGTATACCGAGTTTTACGTTCATCTGAATTTAATTAAAATTGATCAACTTTGTAGTGTAATGTGTAGGGAAATAACATTTTGTTCTTTATGTGCCAATTTAGTTTTTCAAAGAGGATGTGTTTTCATGACCAATTTTTTTAATTGTTATTCTCCACGGGATAGTGTATTTGGGCCGAGTTTCATGTTCTTTTCTCATCTCGATAAAATTGGTTACTCGATGGTTCTCTTGATAGAAAAAGAAATTTAAAGAACTTGTCTTCCTCGTTTATACCTATTAAATTGATCCAAACCTCATAAAGTGTGCCATAAACACAATGGAGTTTTCATGACCATTTTTTTTAATTGTTATTCTCCACGGGATAGTGTATTTAGGCCGAGTTTCATGTTCTTTTCTCATCTCGATAAAATTGGTTACTCGATGGTTCTCTTGATAGAAAAGGGGAATTTAAAGAACTTGTCTTCCTCGTTTATACCTATTAAATTGATCCAAATCTCATAAAGTGTGCCATAAACACAATGGAATATGTTATGGTTGAGATTCATTTTGTTCCGTGTCCATATTGAAAATTTATTTTTTGGGGTGCCATGTCCTTGGAGATATAATAAATTGCATGATTCTAGTTTAAAATTAAAATAATTTGGAGGTAACATGGTCCATTTTTGGTACCCATAGGGCGGAACTCTGGAATTGGATATTTACATTGATGAAACTTTCTTGTATGGTCTTCTCATTGTCAAACTAGTCTAGTCAAGTGCCAATTTCTTTCACACCAAATTTTGAAAGTTAGTTGATATTTGGGTTGAGTTTCATGTTCCTTCCTCTACTTGATTGAATATTCTATTTGACGTTGTTCTTGATGAAACAAGGGAATTTTAAGAATTATTGTCTTCATTCTTTACAGGCAATCCATTGATCCCAACTTGAATGTGAGTTATCGCTCTATATATATAATGTTGTGGTTGAGTGTTTTTTGTTCCCGGTCCATGAAGAAATGGTCAATTTTGTGGTCTTATTAGTAAAACGCAAGTATATGTTTGGCAAAGGATATAATCACACTCTTCTTTGGAAAGTGTTTTATTTACGTGGAATAAATGTCGTTGAAACCTTGTGCTAAATGGGGATACTTTTTAGGGTTCCTTTGTGAAACTAGGGTGTGATAGATTGGACTTAATTTAATTTTTAGTGACCGTTTAGGTGACTATAATGTTCTTCACACAATAATATACTAATATTCTTGGTCCTGTGTTTTTTCAGATAATCTTTTTGCCTTTCAAATTTATGTTGTGCTTTAATCTCGTTATATGGAATATTTGTTTGGTATGTTACACTGCTCTTTCGCCTACCATATCTAAAACTATCTTGTCACAACATATAGATTGCATGATCCGAGTTTCGAATTCTTCTGATTCAGAGTTAACATGGTACATTTCGGGGCCATGGGATGGACACGAGCATTATGGATTTCTTTTTTGATGTTCTCTCTTGATGGATAGTTGATTGTCAAATTCGATTATAAAACAATTCAAAGTTCATGTAATCGAGAATTCGTATACCGAGTTTTACGTTCATCTGATTTTAATTAAAATTGATCAACTTTGTAGTGTAATGTGTAGGGAAATAACATTTTGTTCTTTATGTGCCAATTTAGTTTTTCATAGAGGATGTGTTTTCATGAACAATTTTTTTAATTGTTATTCTCCACGGGATAGTGTATTTGGGCCGAGTTTCATCTTCTTTTCTCATCTCGATAAAATTGGTTACTCGATGGTTCTCTTGATAGAAAGGGGAATTTAAAGAACTTGTCTTCCTCGTTTATACCTATTAAATTGATCCAAATCTCATAAAAGTGTGCCATAAACACAATGGAATATCTTATGGTTGAGATTCATTTTGTTCCGTGTCCATATTGAAGATTTCATTTTTATGTCCTTGGAGATATAATAAATTGCAAGATTCTAGTTTAAAATTAAAATAATTTGGAGGTAACATTGTCCATTTTTGGTACCCATAGGGCGGAACTCTGGAATTGGATATTTACATTGCTGAAACTTTCTTGTATGGTCATCTCATTGTCAAACTAGTCTAGTAAAGTGCCAATTTCTTTCACACCAAATTTTGAAAGTTAGTTGATATTTGGGTTGAGTTTCATGTTCAATCCTCTACTTGATAGAATTTTCTATTTGACGTTGTTCTTGATGAAACAAGGGAATTTTAAGAATTATTGTCTTCATTCTTTACAGGCAATCCATTGATCACTTGAATGTGAGTTATCGATCGATATATATAATGTTGTGGTTGAGTGTTTTTTGTTCCCGGTCCATGAAGAAATGGTCAATTTTGTGGTCTTGTTAGTAAAACGCGAGTATATGTTTGGCAAAGGATATAATCGCACTCTTCTTTGGAAAGTATTTTATTTATAAATGTCGTTGAAACCTTTTGCTAAATGGGGATACTTTTTAGGGTGCCTTTGTGAAACTAGGGTGTGATAGATTGGACTTAATTTCATTTTTAGTGACCTTTTAGGTGACCTATAATGTTCTTCACACAATTTGCTAAAATTGAATAATATTAGGGTGCCCTATGTGAAATAAGAATATACTAATATTATTGGTCCTGTGTTTTTTCAGATAATATTTTGACATTCAAAATTATATTTTGAAAGAATCACGTTATGTAGAATGTTTGTTTGGTATGTTACTCTGCTCTTTCGCCTACCATATCTAAAACTATCTTGTCACAACATATAGATTGCATGATCCGAGTTTCAAATTCTTCTGATTCAGAGTTAACATGGTACATTTCGGGGCCATGGGATGGATACGAGCCTTATGGATTTCTTTTTTGATGTTTTCTCTTGATGGATCGTTGATTGTCAAATTCGATTATAAAACAATTCAAAGTTCACGTAATCGAGAATTCGTATACCGAGTTTTACGTTCATCTGAATTTAATTAAAATTGATCAACTTTGTAGTGTAATGTGTAGGGAAATAACATTTTGTTCTTTATGTGCCAATTTAGTTTTTCATAGAGGATGTGTTTCCATGACCAATTTTTTTAATTGTTATTCTCCACGGGATAGTGTATTTGGGCCGAGTTTCATGTTCTTTTCTCATCTCGATAAAATTGGTTACTCGATGGTTCTCTTGATAGAAAAGGGAATTTAAAGAACCTGTCTTCCTCGTTTATACCTATTAAATTGATCCAAACCTCATAAAGTGTGCCATAAACACAATGGAATAACTTATGGTTGAGATTCATTTTGTTCCGTTTCCATATTGAAGATTTCATTTTTGGGGTGCCATGTCCTTGGAGATATAATAAATTGCATGATTCTAGTTTAGAATTAAAATAATTTGGAGGTAACATGGTCCATTTTTGGTACCCATAGGTCGGAACTCTGGAATTGGATATTTACATTGCTGAAACTTTCTTGTATGGTCTTCTCATTGTCAAACTAGTCTAGTCAAGTGCCAATTTCTTTTCACACCAAATTTTGAAAGTTAGTTGATATTTGGGTTGAGTTTCATGCTCCTTCCTCTACTTGACAGAATTTTTTCTATTTGACGTTGTTCTTGATGAAACAAGGGAATTTTAAGAATTATTGTCTTCATTCTTTACAGGCAATCCATTGATCCCAACTTGAATGTGAGTTATCGCTTGATATATATAATGTTGTGGTTGAGTGTTTTTTGTTCCCGATCCATCAAGAAATGGTCAATTTTGTGGTTTTATTAGTAAAACGCGAGTATATGTTGGCAAAGGATATAATCGCACTATTCTTTGGAAAGTGTTTTATTTACGTGGAATAAATGTCGTTGAAACCTTGTGCAAAATGGGGATACTTTATAGGGTGCCTTTGTGAAACTAGGGTGTGATAGATTTGACTTAATTTCATTTTTAGTGACCTTTTAGGTGACCTATAATTTTCTTCACACAATTTGCAAAAATTGAATAATATTAGGGTGCCTTATGTGAAATAAAAATATAATCATATTTTTAGTGACCTTTTAGGTGACTTATAATGTTCTTCACACAATTTGCTAAAATTGAATAATATTAGGGTGCCCTATGTGAAATAAGAATATACTAATATTCTTGGTCCTGTGTTTTTTCAGATAATCTTTTTGCCTTTCAAATTTATGTTGTGCTTTAATCTCGTTATATGGAATGTTTGTTTGGTATGTTACACTGCTCTTTCGCCTACCATATCTAAAACTATCTTGTCACAACATATAGATTGCATGATCCGAGTTTCAAATTCTTCTGATTCAGAGTTAACATGGTACATTTCGGGGCCATGGGATGGACACGAGCCTTATGGATTTCTTTTTTGATGTTTTCTCTTGATGGATCGTTGATTGTCAAATTCGATTATAAAACAATTCAAAGTTCACGTAATCGAGAATTCGTATACCGAGTTTTACGTTCATCTGAATTTAATTAAAATTGATCAACTTTGTAGTGTAATGTGTAGGGAAATAACATTTTGTTCTTTATGTGCCAATTTAGTTTTTCATAGAGGATGTGTTTCCATGACCAATTTTTTTAATTGTTATTCTCCACGGGATAGTGTATTTGGGCCGAGTTTCATGTTCTTTTCTCATCTCGATAAAATTGGTTACTCGATGGTTCTCTTGATAGAAAAGGGAATTTAAAGAACCTGTCTTCCTCGTTTATACCTATTAAATTGATCCAAACCTCATAAAGTGTGCCATAAACACAATGGAATAACTTATGGTTGACATTCATTTTGTTCCGTTTCCATATTGAGGATTTCATTTTTGGGGTGCCATGTCCTTGGAGATATAATAAATTGCATGATTCTAGGTTAAAATTAAAATAATTTGGAGGTAACATGGTCCATTTTTGTACCCATAGGGCGGAACTCTGAAATTGGATATTTACATTGCTGAAACTTTCTTGTATGGTCTTCTCATTGTCAAACTAGTCTAGTCAAGTGCCAATTTCTTTCACACCAAATTTCGAAATTTTGTTGATATTTGGGTTGAGTTTCATGTTCCTTCCTCTACTTGATAGAATTTTCTATTTGACGTTGTTCTTGATGAAACAAGGGAATTTTAAGAAGTATTGTCTTCATTCTTTACAGGCAATCCATTGATCCCAACTAGAATGTTAGTTATCGCTCGATATATATAATGTTGTGGTTGAGTGTTTTTTGTTCTCGGTCCATGAAGAAATGGTCAATTTTGTGGTCTTGTTAGTAAAACGCGAGTATATGTTTGGCAAAGGATATAATCGCACTCTTCTTTGGAAAGTGTTTTATTTATAAATGTCGTTGAAACCTTTTGCTAAATGGGGATACTTTTTAGGGTGCCTTTGTGAAACTAGGGTGTGATAGATTGGACTTAATTTCATTTTTAGTGACCTTTTAGGTGACCTATAATGTTCTTCACACAATTTGCTAAAATTGAATAATATTAGGGTGCCCTATGTGAAATAAGAATATACTAATATTATTGGTCCTGTGTTTTTTCAGATAATCTTTTGCCATTCAAAATTATGTTGTGAAAGAATCACGTTATATAGAATGTTTGTTTGGTATGTTACTCTGCTCTTTCGCCTACCATATCTAAAACTATCTTGTCACAACATATAGATTGCATGATCCGAGTTTCAAATTCTTCTGATTCAGAGTTAACATGGTACATTTCGGGGCCATGGGATGGACACGAGCCTTATGGATTTCTTTTTTGATGTTTTCTCTTGATGGATAGTTGATTGTCAAATTCGATTATAAAACAATTCAAAGTTTCTGTAATCGAGAATTCGTGTACCGAGTTTTACGATCATCTGAAACTAATTAAAATTGATCAACTTTGTAGTGTAATGTGTAGGGAAATAACATTTTGTTCTATATGTGCCAATTTAGTTTTTCAAAGAGGATGTGTTTTCCTGACCAATTTTTTTAATTGTTATTCTCCACGGGATAGTGTATTTGGGCCGAGTTTCATGTTCTTTTCTCATCTCGATAAAATTGGTTACTCGATGGTTCTCTTGATAGAAAAGGGAATTTACAGAACCTGTCTTCCTCGTTTATACCTATTAAATTGATCAAAACCTCATAAAGTGTGCCATAAACACAATGGAATATCTTATGGTTGAGATTCATTTTGTAACGTTTCCATATTGAAGATTTCATTTTTAGGGAGCCATGTCCTTGGAGATATAATAAATTGCATGATTCTAGGTTAAAATTATAATAATTTGGAGGTAACAAGTACCCATAGGGCGGAACTCTGAAATTGGATATTTACATTGCCGAAACTTTCTTGTATGGTCTTCTCATTGTCAAACTTGTCTAGTCAAGTGCCAATTTCTTTCACACCAAATTTTGAAAGTTAGTTGATATTTGGGTTGAGTTTCATGTTCCTTCCTCTACTTGATAGAATTCTCTATTTGACGTTGTTCTTGATGAAACAAGGGAATTTTAAGAATTATTGTCTTCATTCTTTACAGGCAATCCATTGATCCCAACTTGAATGTGAGTTATCGCTCGATATATATAATGTTGTGGTTGAGTGTTTTTTGTTCCCGGTCCATGTAGAAATGGTCAATTTTGTGGTCTTCTTAGTAAAACGCGAGTATATGTTTGGCAAAGGATATAATCGCACTCTTCTTTGGAAAATGTTTTATTTACGTGGAATAAATGTCGTTGAAACCTTGTGCTAAATGGGGATACTTTTTAGGGTGCCTTTGTGAAACTAGGGTGTGATAGATTGGACTTAATTTCATTTTTAGTGACCTTTTAGGTGACTTATAATGTTCTTCACACAATTTGCTAAAATTGAATAATATTAGGGTGCCCTATGTGAAATAAGAATATACTAATATTATTGGTCCTGTGTTTTTTCAGATAATCTTTTGCCATTCAAAATTATGTTGTGAAAGAATCACGTTATATAGAATGTTTGTTTGGTATGTTACTCTGCTCTTTCGCCTACCATATCAAAAACTATCTTGTCACAACATATAGATTGCATGATCCGAGTTTCAAATTCTTCTGATTCAGAGTTAACATGGTACATTTCGGGGCCATGGGATGGACACGAGCATTATGGATTTCTTTTTTGATGTTTTCTCTTGATGGATAGTTGATTGTCAAATTCGATTATAAAACAATTCAAAGTTCATGTAATCGAGAATTCGTATACCGAGTTTTACGTGCATCTGAATTTAATTAAAATTGATCAACTTTGTAGTTTAATGTGTAGGGAAATAACATTTTGTTCTTTATGTGCCAATTTAGTTTTTCAAAGAGGATGTGTTTTCATGACCAATTTTTTTTAATTGTTATTCTCCACGGGATAGTGTATTTGGGCCGAGTTTCATGTTCTTTTCTCATCTCTATAAAATTGGTTACTCGATGGTTCTCTTGATAGAAAAAGAAATTTAAAGAACTTGTCTTCCTCGTTTATACCTATTAAATTGATCCAAACCTCATAAATTGTGCCATAAACACAATGGAATATCTTATGGTTGAGATTCATCTTGTTCCGTTTTCATATTGAAGATTTCATTTTTGGGGTGCCATGTCCTTGGAGATATAATAAATTGCATGATTCTAGGTTAACATTACAATAATTTGGAGGTAACATGGTCCATTTTTGGTACCCATAGGGCGGAACTCTGAAATTGGATATTTACTGATGAGAATCACCAAGAACAAGTACAAGGTAAGGATCCATTGTATGTTCCAATTGGGCCAATTGCAAGGGCAAGATCCAAAAAGCTGAAGGAAGCATTTAACGGGCTAATTCAAGAGATATGGGCTGATTCTAACATGCATAAGTTTGGCCCAAAAGAAGATGCATTGGTTTTGAATTTAATCCAAACAATATAATCTGATGGCTTTTGGAATTCATTGAAGTTACTTACATAGAATTAAGTCTTATGGGAAATAGAAGCTTCAATTAGGCTTTATTTACATCAGATTTTAATATATATAAGTCCATATAGATAATAGTCAAGATTTTTCATATTTCTATATGTATGGGGAGGATTCTAGGCACCTTTTTGTATCCCAACACATATTTTCGTGTTGGCTTTAATTACTATGGTTGGAGACTTGTTCCAACCCTATATATAAGTAGTATGGCTGAATGTAAGGAATCATCTTTGGCTGAAAATATAAAGTGAGTTTTTACTCCTCTTTTGGTTCTTCATTGAACTTCAGAACTTATCAAGGTTTCTCCTTGTGGTGTTCAAAACTTGAATACTTGTGGTTTGCGATTCTTTATAATCGTTGGGTCACAAGTTCACTACAATCTGGAATACTTGTGGTTTTGCGATTCCATATAATCGTTGGGTCACAAGTTCACTATCACTTTAAATCTGATTTTTAGTTTTTTTTGGGATGAAATTGAATCTTCCTATTGAGGTTCGTATCATTTACATTGCTAAAACTTTCTTGTATGGTCTTCTCATTGTCAAACTTGTCTAGTCAAGTGTCAATTTCTTTCACACCAAATTTTGAAAGTTAGTTGATATTTGGGTTGAGTTTCATGTTCAAGCTCTACTTGATAGAATTTTCTATTTGACGTTGTTCTTGATGAAACAAGGGAATTTTAAGAATTATTGTCTTCATTCTTTACAGGCAATCCATTGATCCCAACTTGAATGTGAGTTATCGCTCGATATATATAATGTTGTGGTTGAGTGTTTTTTGTTCCCGGTCCATGAAGAAATGGTCAATTTTGTGGTCTTGTTAGTGAAACGCGAGTATATGTTTTGCAAAGGATATAATCGCACTCTTTTTTGGAAAGTGTTTTATTTACGTGGAATAAATGTCGTTGAAACCTTGTGCTAAATGGGGATACTTTTTAGGGTGCCTTTGTGAAATTAGGGTGTGATAGATTGGACTTAATTTCATTTTTAGTGACCTTTTAGGTGACCTATAATGTTCTTCACACAATTTGCTAAAATTGAATAATATTAGGGTGCCCTATGTGAAATAAGAATATACTAATATTATTGGTCCTGTGTTTTTTCAGATAATCTTTTGCCATTCAAAATTATGTTATGCTTTAATCACGTTATATAGAATGTTTGTTTGGTATGTTACTCTGCTCTTTCGCCTACCATATCTAAAACTATCTTGTCACAACATATAGATTGCATGATTCGAGTTTCAAATTCTTCTGATTCAGTGTTAACATGGTACATTTCGGGGCCATGGGATGGACACGAGCATTATGGATTTCTTTTTTGATGTTTTCTCTTGATGGATAGTTGATTGTCAAATTCGATTATACCGAGTTTTACGTTCATCTGAATTTAATTAAAATTGATAAACTTTGTAGTGTAATGTGTAGGGAAATAACATTTTATTCTTTATGTGCCAATTTAGTTTTTCATAGAGGATGTGTTTTCATGACCAATTTTTTTAATTGTTATTCTCCACGGGATAGTGTTTTTGGGCCGAGTTTCATGTTCTTTTCTCATTCCGATAAAATTGGTTACTCGATGGTTCTCTTGATAGAAAAGGGAATTTAAAGAACTTGTCTTCCTCGTTTATACATATTAAATTGATCCAAACCTCATAAAGTGTGCCATAAACACAATGGAATAACTTATGGTTGAGATTCATTTTGTTCCGTTTCCATATTGAGGATTTCATTTTTGGGGTGCCATGTCCTTGGAGATATAATAAATTGCATGATTCTAGGTTAAAATTAAAATAATTTGGAGGTAACATGGTCCATTTTTGGTACCCATAGGGCGGAACTCTGAAATTGGATATTTACATTGCCGAAACTTTCTTGTATGGTCTTCTCATTGTCAAACTAGTCTCACCTCAATGCTAATGAAGCAGCTTCTTTCTATTTAAAAGACTCTGCTGACCCATATCTTTGGCCAAAGGAATGTACTTTCTATTATTCCATTTTACAAACTACTAAATCAGTAGAATTTGACTCAATTTCAAGATCTAGTGCGGAATGGGCTTATTCTAAAGCCTTCATCAAAAGGGTTTTAACTCCAGAAACTTGGAATGGAGATCTGTACAGGAACCACGAAATTCCACGTGGTAATAGAAAAGAACTAGAAAAATTTTGGTTCAATTATTTTGACTACATTAAAGCATGGGAAGGAGCCTTTTGTTATGACAATAGGCAAAGAAAACACAGTTGTTTTCTACAATTTAGAGATTTTAATACCACTAATCTCTCTCAGTGGTTTATTAAATGGTTTTATAATTGGGGATCTCATCCCATTATTTTTCATGATAAAATTAGATGTGTTTTTGAAGATTTTAAGAAATCTAATCCTTCATTAAAAACACCAGAGCTAAATTTTGTAGCTTTTTATCAAGTCCCATGGATTGTCAAATGGGATGTGGTTATTTCCAACCTTCCAATTAAAAAATTTGATGAAACCGTTACTCATGTTCCTGCATTAGGAAGAAGAGTTCTAATTAAATGGTGGGATAAATTTGAATTTTTTAAAGATTCAATTTTTGCACAGAAAGGTATTGTTTCATTTGAGCCACCACAGCCGACGACTCAAGCTCCTAAAAAGGATGTTACTAATATTACTGAATTTCTTAAAGAATTGATTGCCTCCTCGTCATCATCCAAAGAAGACCTGAGGAAGCAACTTAGAGAGATTTTGGGAGAATCATCCAGTGCGTCTAGCCACAGTCCATCTGACGACGAGACCCATAAGACCGACGACACCATGATGGATTCCCAAGACCCATACGCATAATTCGCGGTTACTATTCACGGTTACTGTTCATCTTACTGTTCAGTCACTGTTCATGTCACTGTTCACCATAATTGTTGGTACTGTTCATGTTACTGTTTACCATAATTGTTGGTACTGTTCATTTTACTGTTGGCCATAATTGTTGGTCTTGTTCATTTTCTTAAATTGAAGACCGGTTTGAAGTCCGTCAGATTTGGAATCCGGAATTCACGTCCGCTGCCTATAAAAGGCCTCTTTCATTCACTCAGAAGGGATGCAGAAGAATTACCATCTACTCACTATATCCAAGCAACCCTTCTACTAAAGATTATCATCTTTTATATTTTGTAATATACACTTCAAATTTGTAATATAGCTTGATAGTTTGTTTTGTACTATACTCCGCTGCTGCTACTCTCCCCCACTTTTATGTGACCATTTCTTGGTCTTGTTAGTAAAACGCGAGTATATGTTTGGCAAAGGATATAATCGCACTCTTCTTTGGAAAGTGTTTTATTTACGTGGAATAAATGTCGTTGAAACCTTGTGCTAAATGGGGATACTTTTTAGGGTGCCTTTGTGAAACTAGGGTGTGATAGATTGGACTTAATTTCATTTTTAGTGTCCTTTTAGGTGACCTATAATGTTCTTCACACAATTTGCTAAAATTGAATAATATTAGGGTGCCCTATGTGAAATAAGAATATACTAATATTATTGGTCCTGTGTTTTTTCAGATAATCTTTTGCCATTCAAAATTATGTTGTGCTTTAATCACGTTATATAGAATGTTTGTTTGGTATGTTACTCTGCTCTTTCGCCTACCATATCTAAAACTATCTTGTCACAACATATAGATTGCATGATTCGAGTTTCAAATTCTTCTGATTCAGTGTTAACATGGTACATTTCGGGGCCATGGGATGGACACGAGCATTATGGATTTCTTTTTTGATGTTTTCTCTTGATGGATAGTTGATTGTCAAATTCGATTATACCGAGTTTTACGTTCATCTGAATTTAATTAAAATTGATCAACTTTGTAGTGTAATGTGTAGGGAAATAACATTTTATTCTTTATGTGCCAATTTAGTTTTTCATAGAGGATGTGTTTTCATGACCAATTTTTTTAATTGTTATTCTCCACGGGATAGTGTTTTTGGGCCGAGTTTCATGTTCTTTTCTCATCTCGATAAAATTGGTTACTCGATGGTTCTCTTGATAGAAAAGGGAATTTAAAGAACTTGTCTTCCTCGTTTATACCTATTAAATTGATCCAAACCTCATAAAGTGTGCCATAAACACAATGGAATAACTTATGGTTGAGATTCATTTTGTTCCGTTTCCATATTGAGGATTTCATTTTTGGGGTGCCATGTCCTTGGAGATATAATAAATTGCATGATTCTAGGTTAAAATTAAAATAATTTGGAGGTAACATGGTCCATTTTTGGTACCCATAGGGCGGAACTCTGAAATTGGATATTTACATTGCCGAAACTTTCTTGTATGGTCTTCTCATTGTCAAACTAGTCTAGTCAAGTGCCAATTTCTTTCACACCAAATTTTGAAAGTTAGTTGATATTTGGGTTGAGTTTCATGTTCCTTCCTCTACTTGATAGAATTTTCTATTTGACGTTGTTCTTGATGAAACAAGGGTATTTTGAGAATTATTGTCTTCATTCTTTACAGGCAATCCATTGATCCCAACTTGAATGTGAGTTATCGCTCGATATAATATAATGTTGTGGTTGAGTGTTTTTTGTTCCCGGTCCATGAAGAAATGGTCAATTTTGTGGTCTTGTTAGTAAAACGCGAGTATATGTTTGGCAAAGGATATAATCGCACTCTTCTTTGGAAAGTGTTTTATTTATAAATGTCGTTGAAACCTTGTGCTAAATGGGGATACTTTTTAGGGTGCCTTTGTGAAACTAGTGTGTGATAGATTGGACTTAATTTCATTTTTAGTGACCTTTTAGGTGACCTATAATGTTCTTCACACAATTTGCTAAAATTGAATAATATTAGGGTGCCCTATGTGAAATAAGAATATACTAATATTATTGGTCCTGTGTTTTTTCAGATAATCTTTTGCCATTCAAAATTATGTTGTGCTTTAATCACGTTATATAGAATGTTTGTTTGGTATGTTACTCTGCTCTTTCGCCTACCATATCTAAAACTATCTTGTCACAACATATAGATTGCATGATTCGAGTTTCAAATTCTTCTGATTCAGTGTTAACATGGTACATTTCGGGGCCATGGGATGGACACGAGCATTATGGATTTCTTTTTTGATGTTTTCTCTTGATGGATAGTTGATTGTCAAATTCGATTATACCGAGTTTTACGTTCATCTGAATTTAATTAAAATTGATCAACTTTGTAGTGTAATGTGTAGGGAAATAACATTTTATTCTTTATGTGCCAATTTAGTTTTTCATAGAGGATGTGTTTTCATGACCAATTTTTTTAATTGTTATTCTCCACGGGATAGTGTTTTTGGGCCGAGTTTCATGTTCTTTTCTCATCTCGATAAAATTGGTTACTCGATGGTTCTCTTGATAGAAAAGGGAATTTAAAGAACTTGTCTTCCTCGTTTATACCTATTAAATTGATCCAAACCTCATAAAGTGTGCCATAAACACAATGGAATAACTTATGGTTGAGATTCATTTTGTTCCGTTTCCATATTGAGGATTTCATTTTTGGGGTGCCATGTCCTTGGAGATATAATAAATTGCATGATTCTAGGTTAAAATTAAAATAATTTGGAGGTAACATGGTCCATTTTTGGTACCCATAGGGCGGAACTCTGAAATTGGATATTTACATTGCCGAAACTTTCTTGTATGGTCTTCTCATTGTCAAACTAGTCTAGTCAAGTGCCAATTTCTTTCACACCAAATTTTGAAAGTTAGTTGATATTTGGGTTGAGTTTCATGTTCCTTCCTCTACTTGATAGAATTTTCTATTTGACGTTGTTCTTGATGAAACAAGGGAATTTTAAGAATTATTGTCTTCATTCTTTACAGGCAATCCATTGATCCCAACTTGAATGTGAGTTATCGCTCGATATATATAATGTTGTGGTTGAGTGTTTTTTGTTCCCGGTCCATGAAGAAATGGTCAATTTTGTGGTCTTGTTAGTAAAACGCGAGTATATGTTTGGCAAAGGATATAATCGCACTCTTCTTTGGAAAGTGTTTTATTTATAAATGTCGTTGAAACCTTGTGCTAAATGGGGATACTTTTTAGGGTGCCTTTGTGAAACTAGTGTGTGATAGATTGGACTTAATTTCATTTTTAGTGACCTTTTAGGTGACCTATAATGTTCTTCACACAATTTGCTAAAATTGAATAATATTAGGGTGCCCTATGTGAAATAAGAATATACTAATATTATTGGTCCTGTGTTTTTTCAGATAATCTTTTGCCATTCAAAATTATGTTGTGAAAGAATCACGTTATATAGAATGTTTGTTTGGTATGTTACTCTGCTCTTTCGCCTACCATATCTAAAACTATCTTGTCACAACATATAGATTGCATGATCCGAGTTTCAAATTCTTCTGATTCAGAGTTAACATGGTACATTTCGGGGCCATGGGATGGACACGAGCATTATGGATTTCTTTTTTGATGTTTTCTCTTGATGGATAGTTGATTGTCAAATTCGATTATAAAACAATTCAAAGTTCATGTAATCGAGAATTCGTATACCGAGTTTTACGTTCATCTGAATTTAATTAAAATTGATCAACTTTGTAGTGTAATGTGTAGGGAAATAACATTTTGTTCTTTATGTGCCAATTTAGTTTTTCAAAGAGGATGTGTTTTCATGACCAATTTTTTTAATTGTTATTCTCCACGGGATAGTGTATTTGGGCCGAGTTTCATGTTCTTTTCTCATCTCTATAAAATTGGTTACTCGATGGTTCTCTTGATAGAAAAAGAAATTTAAAGAACTTGTCTTCCTCGTTTATACCTATTAAATTGATCCAAACCTCATAAAGTGTGCCATAAACACAATGGAATATCTTATGGTTGAGATTCATCTTGTTCCGTTTCCATATTGAAGATTTCATTTTTGGGGTGCCATGTCCTTGGAGATATAATAAATTGCATGATTCTAGGTTAAAATTACAATAATTTGGAGGTAACATGGTCCATTTTTGGTACCCATAGGGCGGAACTCTGAAATTGGATATTTACTGATGAGAATCACCAAGAACAAGTACAAGGTAAGGATCCATTGTATGTTCCAATTGGGCCAATTGCAAGGGCAAGATCCAAAAAGCTGAAGGAAGCATTTAACGGGCTAATTCAAGAGATATGGGTTGATTCTAACATGCATAAGTTTGGCCCAAAAGAAGATGCATTGGTTTTGAATTTAATCCAAACAATATAATCTGACGGCTTTTGGAATTCATTGAAGTTACTTACATAGAATTAAGTCTTATGGGAAATAGAAGCTTCAATTAGGCTTTATTTACATCAGATTTTAATATATATAAGTCCATATAGATAATAGTCAAGATTTTTCATATTTCTATATGTATTTGGAGGATTCTAGGCACCTTTTTGTATCCCAACACATATTTTCGTGTTGGCTTTAATTACTATGGTTGGAGACTTGTTCCAACCCTATATATAAGTAGTATGGCTGATTGTAAGGAATCATGTTTGGCTGAAAATATAAAGTGAGTTTTTACTCCTCTTTTGGTTCTTCATTGAACTTCAGAACTTATCAAGGTTTCTCCTTGTGGCGTTCAAAACTTGAATACTTGTGGTTTGCGATTCTTTATAATCGTTGGGTCACAAGTTCACCACAATCTGGAATACTTGTGGTTTTGCGATTCCATATATTTTGAAAGTTAGTTGTCTAGTCAAGTGTCAATTTCTTTCACACCAAATTTTGAAAGTTAGTTGATATTTGGGTTGAGTTTCATGTTCAAGCTCTACTTGATAGAATTTTCTATTTGACGTTGTTCTTGATGAAACAAGGGAATTTTAAGAATTATTGTCTTCATTCTTAACAGGCAATCGATTGATCCCAACTTGAATGTGAGTTATCGCTCGATATATAATGTTGTGGTTGAGTGTTTTTTGTTCCCGGTCCATGAAGAAATGGTCAATTTTGTGGTCTTGTTAGTAAAACGCGAGTATATGTTTGGCAAAGGATATAATCGCACTCTTCTTTGGAAAGTGTTTTATTTACGTGGAATAAATGTCGTTGAAACCTTGTGCTAAATGGGGATACTTTTTAGGGTGCCTTTGTG
Source organism: Penstemon newberryi var. newberryi (assembly GCA_030819805.1). NCBI lineage: Eukaryota > Viridiplantae > Streptophyta > Magnoliopsida > Lamiales > Plantaginaceae > Penstemon > Penstemon newberryi. Next base: position 18,892,478 of record JAUALY010000005.1, on the reverse strand, counting down.
AAACTAGGGTGTGATAGATTGGACTTAATTTCATTTTTAGTGACCTTTTAGGTGACCTATAATGTTCTTCACACAATTTGCTAAAATTGAATAATATTAGGGTGCCCTATGTGAAATAAGAATATACTAATATTATTGGTCCTGTGTTTTTTCAGATAATCTTTTGCCATTCAAAATTATGTTGTGCTTTAATCATGTTATATAGAATGTTTGTTTGGTATGTTACTCTGCTCTTTCGCCTACCATATCTAAAACTATCTTGTCACAACATATAGATTGCATGATTCGAGTTTCAAATTCTTCTGATTCAGTGTTAACATGGTACATTTCGGGGCCATGGTTATGAGGACATAAATGGAAAATTGCACTTTGAAGAACCAATCAAAGTTCCACAGGTCCAGTGACGAGAGCAAGAGCCAAACATTTCAAGGAAGAAGAACTCAATGAGTTAATAAATCAAGCGCAACAAAAGGAGTTGGATGTGTTCGGAAATGAACAACCGAATTTTGTCAACATTATACAAGTCCAACTAAATGCAATTTCTCAAGAAGGGAGTGGATAAGATAACTAGCATGTTTAGTCATCTATAGTAATAAATGATATTTATCTATAGTAATAAATAGTATATTATATTTAGTAGTAGAACTTTATTTGTTTCCTAGTTTATTAGAGGTTTTTGTTTCCTAGTCAAAGTAGTTTACTCTAGAAGTCCTATTCCTAGTCTTGTTAGGACTTAATTTTCAGCTTATATATAGGCCTAATATGTAATAGAAGACACACAACTTGAATCTTATTATTTTAGTGAGAAGGAATTCTCTAGTTTCTTTGAAGAACTCTTTTGAACTTATCAAGGATTTTTCAATTTGTCTAATTCTTGTGGCGTTCATTCATCGACTTATCAAACGATTCATCCATCATCGTTTGTGGCGTCCTACCGAACTTATCAAGGCAACTTGTGGCGTTCTTCCATCCTAAACCTGATTGTAGAACGATCTTTCAATTCCTTATAATGCGGGTCTCGTTTTTCTTAACGTGGTTCGTATCATTTGGTATCAGAGCCAGGTTCTAGTCTCAGGTTTGCGTATCTTTATAATTTCTTAGTTTAAAAAAAAAAAAAAAAAAAAAAAAAAAAAAAAAAAAGAAAAAAGTCGAACAAAAAAAAAAAGAAGAGTTCGAAAAAAAAAATAAAAAAAAAAGAAGAGTTCGAAAAAAAAAAAAAAAAAAAAAAGTCCGAAATTTTGAAACAAAGTTGTCTTTATTGAGCTTCCTAGTTTGAGTTTGATAGTTTTCTAGACTTAGAGATTGTCTTGCACCTGCCTTATTGAAAGAATCTTCCTAGATTTGGTTTGTTAGTTTTCTTGTCATAGAGTTTGTTCACATTGAATATCTTTGTGTTGTTTTAAATTAGTTCAAAAAGAAGCAAAGGGAATTCCAAGAGTGGAAAAAGGCAAGAGAGTTAGATTATTTGAGGGTAAAAGCCATAATTTTTGTGCGAAAACACGAGTGTTGAGTGAATCATTAATTTGAGTGAAACACGTAAGGGTGTGAATTGTGAGGTCCTTTATTTTATTTATTTTTGTTCTAACTTTTTTTTCTGCAGCAAATCATGTCTGATCCCAATAACAAAAACATCTCTGGAGAACAGTCGGGAAAGTTTGATATGAAGTTTATGTCGGAAGCTTTGATGGGAGAGATGAAGAGATTATTGAGGACGGAGTTGGAACAAGTTCACGAAAGGTTGGATAGGGTAGAAAGTGTAACTGAGGGACATCGAAAAACTACTTCTAATACGAATAGGAGAGGGAGAGTTCAACCTAGGGACTTAAGAGATGAGGATGAAGAAGACTATGATGATAGGTTTAGTGAAGGAGATCAAGGATCATCTAGTCGCCTTAGGAGAAATCGTGGTTTGGGTAGAGAAGTTAGGAATAGGGAGGATAATAACTTGGGTAATATTAAGATAAACATTCCTTCGTTTCAAGGGAGAAACGACCCCGAAACCTATCTTGAGTGGGAAAAGAAACTGGAGCGAGTTTTTGATTGCCACGACTACTCCGAGATAAAAAAGGTAAAACTTGCAGCCACTGAGTTTACTGATTATGCTAATGTTTGGTGGGATCAATTGGTTTTAAACAGGAGACGAAATGGAGAACAACCGGTGGACACTTGGGAGGTGATGAAAACAGTAATGAGAAAGCGTTTTGTACCTAGCCACTATTATCGGGATTTGTACAAGAAGTTGCAAGGGCTGGTACAAGGAAATCGGAGTGTCGAAGACTACTACCAAGAGATGGAGTTAGCCATGATCCGAGCAAACATAGAGGAGGACCGAGAGGCTACTATGGCACGATTTTTAGCGGGCTTGAATCAAGAAATTGCCAATCGAGTAGAATTGCAGCATTATGTGGAGTTGGAGGACATGTTGCATATGGCTATTAAAATTGAGGGCCAACTTAAGAGAAGGGGTGATAATTCAAGGTATGGTGCTAATTCGTGGAAACATAATACATTCAAGAAAGAGGAGAAGCAAGTCTCAACCAAGGCTAGATTTGAGTCAAAACAAGAGCAACCAACTCGTAGCAATCAAGGTAAAACTGATTATTCCACTACTCGAAATCGTGATATTAAGTGTTTTAAATGTCAAGGTAGGGGGCACATAGCAAACCAATGCCCAAATAGAAGAGTTATGGTGATACGAGATAATGGAGAAGTTGAAACCGATAGTGAGGAGGACAATGAATCTATGCCACCATTGGAGGATGCTAATGAGGAGGAATATGCTGTCCATGGGGAGTTGTTGGTTGCAAGAAGAGCGTTAAGTGTGCAAATCAAAGAGAGTGACGAAGTACAGAGGGAAAACATTTTTCATACTAGATGCCATGTCCAAAACAAAGTATGTAGTATGATTATTGATGGAGGTAGTTGTACTAATGTTGCTAGCACAACTATGGTTGAAAAGTTAGGGTTGCCGACTACCAAACATCTACAGCCCTACAAACTGCAATGGCTTAATAATACTGGTGAAATAAGGGTAGAAAAACAAGTCCTTGTTCCTTTTCGCATAGGAAAATATGAAGATGAAGTTTTGTGCGATGTTGTACCTATGCAAGCTGGACATTTACTACTAGGACATCCATGGCAGTTTGATCGACGTGTTAAGCATGATGGTTTCACTAACAAGTACTCGTTTGTACATGACCAACGTACCATCACTCTAGTACCTTTGACTCCAAGACAAGTTTATGAAGATCAAGTGAGATTACAAAAAGAGAGTGAGCAAGAAAAAAAGAGTGTTGTAGGAAAAGAAATCGAGAGACAAGAAAAACAAAGAGTGGACGAGGAAAAAAAGAGTAGAAAAAAAGGAGAGGTTTCAATGAATGAACAAAAGAATGAGAGAACAAAAAGCAATATCTATGCGAGAGTGGGTCACATAAAAAAAGCGATGTTCTCAAGTCAACCAATAATTGTTCTTGTGTACAAAGAGGCATTGAATACTAACAACTCTAACTCTTTTTTGCCTAGTTCAGTTGCATCTCTTTTGCAGGAATTTGAGGATGTCTTTCCCGAGGAAATTCCACCTGGTTTACCACCTATTCGAGGGATTGAACATCAAATTGACTTTGTACCCGGTGCTTCCATTCCAAACCGACCAGCTTATCGTAGCAACCCTGAAGAAACAAAAGAGCTACAACGGCAAGTTAGTGAATTGTTGGAAAAGGGTTCCGTAAGAGAAAGCATGAGTCCATGCGCTGTTCCAGTGATTTTGGTTCCTAAAAAGGATGGGACATGGAGAATGTGTGTTGATTGCCGAGCCGTCAACAATATAACAATCAGGTATCGCCATCCTATTCCTCGTCTTGATGATATGCTAGATGAATTGCATGGTGCTTGTGTATTTTCTAAAATTGATTTGAAAAGTGGATATCATCAAATAAGAATGAAAGAAGGTGATGAATGGAAAACAGCTTTTAAGACAAAATTTGGTTTATATGAGTGGTTGGTTATGCCATTTGGTCTAACTAATGCACCAAGTACTTTCATGCGATTAATGAACCATGTTTTGCGTACTTTCATAGGAAAATTTGTAGTTGTCTATTTTGATGATATTCTTATTTATAGCAAAAATCAAGATGATCATGTTAAGCATTTACATTCTGTTCTTGAAGTTTTACGAAAGGAGAAATTATTTGCTAACATGAAGAAGTGCACTTTTTGCACCGATAAGCTTGTGTTTCTTGGTTTTGTTGTTAGTGCACATGGTATACAGGTTGATGAGGATAAAATCCGAGCAATTCAAGAATGGCCTAGTCCCACAAGTGTAGGACAAGTTAGGAGCTTTCATGGACTTGCTAGCTTCTATAGGAGATTTGTGAAGAACTTTAGCAGCATTGCAGCACCACTTACTGAGGTTATCAAGAAGAATGTTGGGTTTAAGTGGGAAGACGAGCAAGAAAGGGCTTTCCAATTGCTCAAAGAGAAATTAACTAATGCTCCTTTATTAGCTCTGCCTAACTTTACACTAACATTTGAAATTGAATGTGATGCATCAGGATTAGGTGTTGGAGCAGTCCTCATGCAAGGAGGAAAACCAATTGCTTTTTTTAGCGAGAAACTAAGCGGGGCAGCTCTAAACTACCCTACTTACGACAAGGAGTTGTACGCGTTGGTGCGAGCTTTACAAACATGGCAACACTATCTTTGGCCTAAGGAGTTTGTGATTCACACGGATCATGAGTCGTTGAAACACTTGAAGAGTCAACAAAAGTTGAGTAGGAGACATGCACGATGGGTGGAATTCATTGAAACATTTCCCTATGTCATCCGATACAAGAAAGGTAAAGAGAATGTTGTCGCGGATGCACTTTCTAGAAGGTATGTCTTACTCTCCACTCTTGATGCAAAATTACTTGGTTTTGAGCATATTAAAGAATTATATCCTTTAGACCATGATTTTTCTGAGGAATTTCGAAATTGTGAGAAAAATGCAATGGGTAAGTTCTTTAGACATGAGGGTTTCTTGTTTCGAGAAAATAAGTTATGTGTTCCTAATTGTTCTTTGCGTGAGTTGTTAGTAAGGGAATCACATGGTGGAGGTCTAATGGGACACTTTGGAGTTAGTAAAACCTTAGCGATTTTGCATGAACATTTTTATTGGCCTCATATGAAAAAGGATGTTGAGAGAATTTGTGAAAGATGTGTCACATGTAAGCAAGCAAAATCTAGAGTACAACCTCATGGTTTATACATGCCACTACCAATTCCTAGTGATCCTTGGATTGATATTTCAATGGATTTTGTTTTAGGTTTACCTAGGTCTAAAGGAGGTAGGGATTCAATTTTTGTGGTTGTAGATAGGTTTTCTAAAATGGCACATTTCATTCCATGTACGAAAACTGATAATGCGTCTAATATTGCTGACTTATTCTTTCGAGAAATTGTTAGATTACATGGAATGCCTCGAACCATTGTTTCCGATAGAGATGCTAAGTTTTTGAGTTACTTTTGGAAAACCTTGTGGTGTAAGTTAGGGACTAAGTTGTTATTTTCCACCACTTGTCATCCACAAACTGATGGTCAAACTGAAGTAGTAAATAGGACTTTATCTACTTTGTTGAGGGCTATAATTAAAAAGAACATCAAAACATGGGAAGAATGTTTACCACATGTTGAGTTTGCTTACAATCGTACCATTCATTCTGCTTCTAAGTTTTCTCCATTTGAAATAGTTTATGGTTTTAATCCCTTAACTCCATTGGATTTAACACCATTACCTTTGTCTGAAAGAGTTAACTTGGATGGAAAGAAAAAGGCTGAATTTGTTAAGCAGATACATGAAAAGGCAAGATTCAATATAGAGAAGAAGACGGAACAATATGCAAAGCAAGCCAACAAAGGGCGTCGCAAGGTAGTTTTTGAACCCGGAGATTGGGTTTGGTTGCACATGAGGAAAGAAAGATTTCCATCCCAAAGGCGTTCGAAGTTGCTCCCAAGGGGAGATGGTCCTTTTCAAGTTCTTGAGCGCGTCAATGACAATGCCTACAAGCTAGACCTACCAGGTGAGTACAATGTTAGCACTACATTCAATGTTACTGATTTAAGTCCTTTTGATGTAGGTGATGATTTGAGGGCAAATCCTTTTCAAGAGGAGGGGAATGATGAGGACATAAATGGAAAATTGCACTTTGAAGAACCAATCAAAGTTCCACAAGGTCCAGTGACGAGAGCAAGAGCCAAACGTTTCAAGGAAGAAGAACTCAATGAGTTAATAAATCAAGCGCAACAAAAGGAGTTGGATGTGTTCGGAAATGAACAACCGAATTTTGTCAACATTATACAAGTCCAACTAAATGCAATTTCTCAAGAAGGGAGTGGATAAGATAACTAGCATGTTTAGTCATCTATAGTAATAAATGATATTTATCTATAGTAATAAATAGTATATTATATTTAGTAGTAGAACTTTATTTGTTTCCTAGTTTATTAGAGGTTTTTGTTTCCTAGTCAAAGTAGTTTACTCTAGAGGTCCTATTCCTAGTCTTGTTAGGACTTAATTTTCAGCTTATATATAGGCCTAATATGTAATAGAAGACACACAACTTGAATCTTATTATTTTAGTGAGAAGGAATTCTCTAGTTTCTTTGAAGAACTCTTTTGAACTTATCAAGGATTTTTCAATTTGTCTAATTCTTGTGGTGTTCATTCATCGACTTATCAAACGATTCATCCATCATCGTTTGTGTCGTCCTACCGAACTTATCAAGGCAACTTGTGGCGTTCTTCCATCCTAAACCTGATTGTAGAACGATCTTTCAATTCCTTATAATGCGGGTCTCGTTTTTCTTAACGTGGTTCGTATCACATGGGATGGACACGAGCACTATGGATTTCTTTTTTGATGTTTTCTCTTGATGGATAGTTGATTGTCAAATTCGATTATACCGAGTTTTACGTTCATCTGAATTTAATTAAAATTGATCAACTTTGTAGTGTAATGTGTAGGGAAATAACATTTTATTCTTTATGTGCCAATTTAGTTTTTCATAGAGGATGTGTTTTCATGACCAATTTTTTTAATTGTTATTCTCCACGGGATAGTGTTTTTGGGCCGAGTTTCATGTTCTTTTCTCATCTCGATAAAATTGGTTACTCGATGGTTCTCTTGATAGAAAAGGGAATTTAAAGAACTTGTCTTCCTCGTTTATACCTATTAAATTGATCCAAACCTCATAAAGTGTGCCATAAACACAATGGAATAACTTATGGTTGAGATTCATTTTGTTCCGTTTCCATATTGAGGATTTCATTTTTGGGGTGCCATGTCCTTGGAGATATAATAAATTGCATGATTCTAGGTTAAAATTAAAATAATTTGGAGGTAACATGGTCCATTTTTGGTACCCATAGGGCGGAACTCTGAAATTGGATATTTACATTGCCGAAACTTTCTTGTATGGTCTTCTCATTGTCAAACTAGTCTAGTCAATTGCCAATTTCTTAACACCAAATTTTGAAAGTTAGTTGATATTTGGGTTGAGTTTCATGTTCCTTCCTCTACTTGATAGAATTTTCTATTTGACGTTGTTCTTGATGAAACAAGGGAATTTTGAGAATTATTGTCTTCATTCTTTACAGGCAATCCATTGATCCCAACTTGAATGTGAGTTATCGCTCGATATAATATAATGTTGTGGTTGAGTGTTTTTTGTTCCCGGTCCATGAAGAAATAGTCAATTTTGGGGTTTTGTTAGTAAAACGCGAGTATATGTTTGGCAAAGGATATAATCGCACTCTTCTTTGGAAAGTGTTTTATTTATAAATGTCGTTGAAACCATGTGCTAAATGGGGATACTTTTTAGGGTGCCTTTGTGAAACTAGAGTGTGATAGATTGGACTTAATTTCATTTTTAGTGACCTTTTAGGTGACCTATAATGTTCTTCACACAATTTGCTAAAATTGAATAATATTAGGGTGCCCTATGTGAAGTAAGAATATACTAATATTATTGGTCCTGTGTTTTTTCAGATAATCTTTTGCCATTCAAAATTATGTTGTGAAGAATCACGTTTTATAGAATGTTTGTTTGGTATGTTACTCTGCTCTTTCGCCTACCATATCTAAAACTATCTTGTCACAACATATAGATTGCATGATCCGAGTTTCAAATTCTTCTGATTCAGAGTTAACATGGTACATTTCGGGGCCATGGGATGGACACGAGCCTTATGGATTTCTTTTTTGATGTTTTCTCTTGATGGATAGTTGATTGTCAAATTCGATTATAAAACAATTCAAAGTTCATGTAATCAAGAATTCGTATACCGAGTTTTACGTTCATCTGAATTTAATTAAAATTGATCAACTTTGTAGTGTAATGTGTAGGGAAATAACATTTTGTTCTATATGTGCCAATTTAGTTTTTCAAAGAGGATGTGTTTTCATAAACAATTTTTTTAATTGTTATTCTCCACGGGATAGTGTATTTGGGCCGAGTTTCATGTTCTTTTCTCATCTCGATAAAATTGGTTACTCGATGGTTCTCTTGATAGAAAAGGGGAATTTAAAGAAATTGTCTTCCTCGTTTATACCTATTAAATTGATCCAAATCTCATAAAGTGTGCCATAAACACAATGGAATATGTTATGGTTGAGATTCATTTTGTTCCGTGTCCATATTGAAGATTTCATTTTTGGGGTGCCATGTCCTTGGAGATATAATAAATTGCATGATTCTAGTTTAAAATTAAAATAATTTGGAGGTAACATGGTCCATTTTTGGTACCCATAGGGCGGAACTCTGGAATTGGATATTTACATTGATGAAACTTTCTTGTATGGTCTTCTCATTGTCAAACTAGTCTAGTCAAGTGCCAATTTCTTTCACACCAAATTTTGAAAGTTAGTTGATATTCGGGTTGAGTTTCATGTTCCTTCCTCTACTTGATAGAAATTTCTATTTGACGTTGTTCTTGATGAAACAAGGGAATTTTGAGAATTATTGTCTTCATTCTTTACAGGCAATCCATTGATCCCAACTTGAATGTGAGTTATCGCTCGATATATATATAATGTTGTGGTTGAGTGTTTTTTGTTCCCGGTCCATGAAGAAATGGTCAATTTTGTGGTCTTTTTAGTAAAACACAAGTATATGTTTGGCAAAGGATATAATCGCACTCTTCTTTGGAAAGTTTTTTATTTACGTGGAATAAATGTCGTTGAAACCTTGTGCTAAATGGGGATACTTTTTAGGGTTCCTTTGTGAAACTAGGGTGTGATAGATTGGACTTAATTTCATTTTTAGTGACCTTTTAGGTGACCTATAATGTTCTTCACACAAGAATATACTAATATTCTTGGTCCTGTGTTTTTTCAGATAATCTTTTGCCTTTCAAATTTATGTTGTGCTTTAATCTTGTTATATGGAATGTTTGTTTGGTATGTTACACTGCTCTTTCGCCTACCATATCTAAAACTATCTTGTCACAACATATAGATTGCATGATCCGAGTTTCGAATTCTTCTGATTCAGAGTTAACATGGTACATTTCGGGGCCATGGGATGGACACGAGCATTATGGATTTCTTTTTTGATGTTTTCTCTTGATGGATAGTTGATTGTCAAATTCGATTATAAAACAATTCAAAGTTCATGTAATTGAGAATTCGTATACCGAGTTTTACGTTCATCTGATTTTAATTAAAATTGATCAACTTTGTAGTGTAATGTGTAGGGAAATAACATTTTGTTCTTTATGTGCCAATTTAGTTTTTCATAGAGGATGTGTTTTCATGACCAATTTTTTTAATTGTTATTCTCCACGGGATAGTGTATTTGGGCCGAGTTTCATGTTCTTTTCTCATCTCGATAAAATTGGTTACTCGATGGTTCTCTTGATAGAAAAGGGGAATTTAAAGAACTTGTCTTCATCGTTTATACCTATTAAATTGATCCAAATCTCATAAAAGTGTGCCATAAACACAATGGAATATCTTATGGTTGAGATTCATTTTGTTCCGTGTCCATATTGAAGATTTCATTTTTATGTCCTTGGAGATATAATAAATTGCATGATTCTAGTTTAAAATTAGAATAATTTGGAGGTAACATTGTCCATTTTTGGTACCCATAGGGCGGAACTCTGGAATTGGATATTTACATTGCTGAAACTTTCCTGTATGGTCTTCTCATTGTCAAACTAGTCTAGTCAAGTGCCAATTTCTTTCACACCAAATTTTGAAAGTTAGTTGATATTTGGGTTGAGTTTCATGTTCCTTCCTCTACTTGATAGAATTTTCTATTTGACGTTGTTCTTGATGAAACAAGGGAATTTTAAGAATTATTGTCTTCATTCTTTACAGGCAATCCATTGATCCCAACATGAATGTGAGTTATCGCTCGATATACATAATGTTGTGGTTGAGTGTTTTTTGTTCCCGGTCCATGAAGAAATGGTCAATTTTGTGGTCTTATTAGTAAAACGCAAGTATATGTTTGGCAAAGGATATAATCGCACTTTTCTTAGGAAAGTGTTTTATTTACGTGGAATAAATGTCGTTGAAACCTTGTGCTAAATGGGGATACTTTTTAGGGTTCCTTTGTGAAACTAGGGTGTGATAGATTGGACTTAATTTCATTTTTAGTGACCTTTTAGGTGACCTATAATGTTCTTCAACAAGAATATACTAATATTCTTGGTCCTGTGTTTTTTCAGATAATCTTTTGCCTTTCAAATTTATGTTGTGCTTTAATCTCGTTATATGGAATGTTTGTTTGGTATGTTACACTGCTCTTTCGCCTACAATATCTAAAACTATCTTGTCACAACATATAGATTGCATGATCCGAGTTTCGAATTCTTCTGATTCAGAGTTAAAATGGTACATTTCGGGGCCATGGGATGGACACGAGCATTATGGATTTCTTTTTTGATGTTTTCTCTTGATGGATAGTTGATTGTCAAAATCGATTATAAAACAATTCAAAGTTCATGTAATCTAGAATTCGTATACCGAGTTTTACGTTCATCTGATTTTAATTAAAATTGATCAACTTTGTAGTGTAATGTGTAGGGAAATAACATTTTGTTCTTTATGTGCCAATTTAGTTTTTCATAGAGGATGTGTTTTCATGACCAATTTTTTTAATTGTTATTCTCCACGGGATAGTGTATTTGGGCCGAGTTTCATGTTCTTTTCTCATCTCGATAAAATTGGTTACTCGATGGTTCTCTTGATAGAAAAGGGGAATTTAAAGAACTTGTCTTCCTCGTTTATACCTATTAAATTGATCCAAATCTCATAAAGTGTGCCATAAACACAATGGAATATGTTATGGTTGAGATTCATTTTGTTCCGTGTCCATATTGAAGATTTCATTTTTATGTCCTTGGAGATTTAATAAATTGCAAGATTCTAGTTTAAAATTAAAATAATTTGGAGGTAACATGGTCCATTTTTTGTACCCATAGGGCGGAACTCTGGAATTGGATATTTACATTGCTGAAACTTTCTTGTATGGTCTTCTCATTGTCAAACTAGTCTAGTCAAGTCCCAATTTCTTTCACACCAAATTTTGAAAGTTAGTTGATATTTGGGTTGAGTTTCATGTTCGCTCTACTTGATTGAATTTTCTATTTGACGTTGTTCTTGATGAAACAAGGGAATTTTAAGAAATATTGACTTCATTCTTTACAGGCAATCCATTGATCCCAACTTGAATGTGAGTTATCGCTCGATATATATAATGTTGTGGTTGAGTGTTTTTTGTTCCCGGTCCATGAAGAAATGGTCAATTTTGTGGTCTTATTAGTAAAACGCAAGTATATGTTTGGCAAAGGATATAATCGCACTCTTCTTTGGAAAGTGTTTTATTTACGTGGAATAAATGTCGTTGAAACCTTGTGCTAAATGGGGATACTTTTTAGGGTTCCTTTGTGAAACTAGGGTGTGATAGATTGGACTTAATTTCATTTTTAGTGACCTTTTAGGTGACCTATAATGTTCTTCACACAAGAATATACTAATATTCTTGGTCCTGTGTTTTTTCAGATAATCTTTTGCCTTTCAAATTTATGTTGTGCTTTAATCTCGTTATATGGAATGTTTGTTTGGTATGTTACTCTGCTCTTTCGCCTACCATATCTAAAACTATCTTGTCACAACATATATATTGCATGATCCGAGTTTCGAATTCTTCTGATTCAGAGTTAACATGGTACATTTCGGGGCCATGGGATGGACACGAGCATTATGGATTTCTTTTTTGATGTTTTCTCTTGATGGATAGTTGATTGTCAAATTCGATTATAAAACAATTCAAAGTTCATGTAATCGAGAATTCGTATACCGAGTTTTACGTTCATCTGATTTTAATTAAAATTGATCAACTTTGTAGTGTAATGTGTAGGGAATTAACATTTTGTTCTTTATGTGCCAATTTAGTTTTTCATAGAGGATGTGTTTTCATGACCAATTTTTTTAATTGTTATTCTCCACGGGATAGTGTATTTGGGCCGAGTTTCATGTTATTTTCTCATCTCGATAAAATTGGTTACTCGATGGTTCTCTTGATAGAAAAGGGGAATTTAAAGAACTTGTCTTCCTCGTTTATACCTATTAAATTGATCCAAATCTCATAAAGTGTGCCATAAACACAATGGAATATGTTATGGTTGAGATTCATTTTGTTCCGTGTCCATATTGAAGATTTCATTTTTATGTCCTTGGAGATATAATAAATTGCATGATTCTAGTTTAAAATTAAAATAATTTGGAGGTAACATGGTCCATTTTTTGTACCCATAGGGCGGAACTCTGGAATTGGATATTTACATTGCTGAAACTTTCTTGTATGGTCTTCTCATTGTCAAACTAGTCTAGTCAAGTGCCAATTTCTTTCACACCAAATTTTGAAAGTTAGTTTATATTTGGGTTGAGTTTCATGTTCCTTCCTCTACTTGATTGAAATTTTTATTTGACGTTGTTCTTGATGAAACAAGGGAATTTTAAGAATTATTGTCTTCATTCTTTACAGGCAATCCATTGATCCCAACTTGAATGTGAGTTATCGCTCGATATATATAATGTTGTGGTTGAGTGTTTTTTGTTCCCGGTCCATGAAGAAATGGTCAATTTTGTGGTCTTATTAGTAAAACGCAAGTATATGTTTGGCAAAGGATATAATCGCACTCTTCTTTGGAAAGTGTTTTATTTACGTGGAATTAATGTCGTTGAAACCTTGTGCTAAATGGGTATACTTTTTAGGGTTCCTTTGTGAAGCTAGGGTGTGATAGATTGGACTTAATTTCATTTTTAGTGACCTTTTAGGTGACCTATAATGTTCTTCACACAAGAATATACTAATATTCTTGGTCCTGTGTTTTTTCAGATAATCTTTTGCCTTTCAAATTTATGTTGTGCTTTAATCTCGTTATATGGAATGTTTGTTTGGTATGTTACACTGCTCTTTCGCCTACCATATCTAAAACTATCTTGTCACAACATATAGATTGCATGATCCGAGTTTCGAATTCTTCTGATTCAGAGTTAACATGGTACATTTCGGGGCCATGGGATGGACACGAGCATTATGGATTTCTTTTTTGATGTTTTCTCTTGATGGATAGTTGATTGTCAAATTCGATTATAAAACAATTCAAAGTTCATGTAATTGAGAATTCGTATACCGAGTTTTACGTTCATCTGATTTTAATTAAAATTGATCAACTTTGTAGTGTAATGTGTTTTCATAGAGGTTGTGTTTTCATGACCAATTTTTTTAATTGTTATTCTCCACGGGATAGTGTATTTGGGCCGAGTTTCATGTTCTTTTCTCATCTCGATAAAATTGGTTACTCGATGGTTCTCTTGATAGAAAAGGGGAATTTAAAGAACTTTTCTTCCTCGTTTATACCTATTAAATTGATCCAAATCTCATAAAAGTGTGCCATAAACACAATGGAATATCTTATGGTTGAGATTCATTTTGTTCCGTGTCCATATTGAAGATTTCATTTTTATGTCCTTGGAGATATAATAAATTGCATGATTCTAGTTTAAAATTAGAATAATTTGATTGTCCATTTTTGGTACCCATAGGGCGGAACTCTGGATTTTGATATTTACATTGCTGAAACTTTCTTGTATGGTCTTCTCATTGTCAAACTAGTCTAGTCAAGTGCCAATTTCTTTCACATCAAATTTGAAAGTTAGTTGATATTTGGGTTGAGTTTCATGTTCCTTCCTCTACTTGATAGAATTTTCTATTTGACGTTGTTCTTGATGAAACAAGGGAATTTTAAGAATTATTTTCTTCATTCTTTACAGGCAATCCATTGATCCCAACTGGAATGTGAGTTATCGCTCGATATATATAATGTTGTGGTTGAGTGTTTTTTGTTCCCGGTCCATGAAGAAATGGTCAATTTTGTGGTCTTATTAGTAAAACGCGAGTATATGTTTGGCAAAGGATATAATCGCACTCTTCTTTGGAAAGTGTTTTATTTACGTGGAATAAATGTCGTTGAAACCTTGTGCTAAATGGGGATACTTTTTGGGGTGCCTTTGTGAAACTAGGGTGTGATAGATCGGACTTAATTTCATTTTTAGTGACCTTTTAGGTGACCTATTGATGCGAACCTCAATAGGAAGATTCAATTTCATCCCAAGAAAAACTAAAAATCAGATTGAAAGTGATAGTGAACTTGTGACCCAACGATTATATGGAATCGCAAACCACAAGTATTCCAGATTGTAGTGAACTTTTGACCCAACGATTATAAAGAATCGCAAACCACAAGTATTCAAGTTTGAACGCCACAAGGAGAAACCTTGATAAGTTCTGAAGTTCAATGAAGAACCAAAAGAGGAGTAAAAACTCACTTTATATTTTCAGCCAAAAATGAATGATTCCTTACATTCAGCCATACTACTTATTTATAGGGTTGGAACAAGTCTCCAACCATAGTAATTAAAGCCAACACGTTTTCATATGTGTTTGGATACAAAAAGGTGCTTAGAATCCTCCAAATACATATAGAAATATGAAAAATCTTGACTATTATCTATATGGACTTATATATATTAAAATCTGATGTAAATAAAGCCTAATTGAAGCTTCTCTTTCCCATAAAACTTAATTCTATGTAAGTAACTTCAATGAATTCCAAAAGCCATCAGATTTATATTTTTTGGATTAAATTCAAAACCAATGCATCTTCTTTTGGGCCAAACTTATGCATGTTAGAATCAGCCCATATCTCTTGAATTAACCCGTTAAATGATTCCTTCAGCTTTTTGGATCTTGCCCTTGTAATTGGCCCAATTGGAACATACAATGGATCCTTAGCTTGTACTTGTTCTTGGTGATTCTCATCATCTTCCCTCTCTTCAAAAGGATTCGTCCTCGAATCTTCACCTACATCAAAAAGAGAAAGATCAGCAACATTAAATGTAGAACTAATCTTATACTCATCTGGAAGATCCAACTTATATGCATTATCATTCACTCTTTCAAGAACTTGAAATGGACCATCTCCTCTTGGTTGTAACTTGGACCGCCTACGTTCAGGGAATCTTTCCTTCCGCATATGAACCCAAACCCAATCACCTGGTTCAAAAATGACTTGTCTCCGCCCTTTATTAGCTTTGTTAGCATATTGTTCACCATCTCAGCCTTCTTTTGACCATCCAAACTAGCTCTTTCATTAACTGGCAAAGGCAGCAAATCTAAAGGAGTTAGTGGATTAAAACCATAAACAACCTCAAATGGTGAAAAATCAGTAGTAGAATGAACACTTCGGTTATATGCAAATTCAATGAATGGCAAACAATCTTCCCATTTTTTTAAGTTCTTTTGAATTATAGTACGCAACAAAGTAGTTAAAGTTCTATTCACAACCTCGGTTTGTCCATCTGTTTGAGGGTGGCAAGTAGTTGAAAATAACAACTTAGTACCCATTTTTCCCCACAAGACTTTCCAAAAATAGCTAAGGAACTTAACATCCCAATCAGATACAATGCTCTTAGGAACACCATGAAGTCGTACAATCTCCCGAAAGAACAAATCAGCAATATTTGTTGCATCATCAGTTTTATTACAAGATATGAAATGTGCCATTTTAGAAAACCTATCAACCACAACAAAAATCGAGTCCCTACCCTTTCTTGACCTAGGCAAACCCAAAACAAAATCCATCGAAATGTCTACCCAAGGTGCAGTAGGTACGGGTAAAGGAGTGTATAAACCATGGGGTAAGACTCTAGATTTGGCCTGCTTACAAGTAACACATCTAGAACTAATTCTTTCCACATCACGTGTCATTTTAGGCCAAAAGAAATGTTCACGCAACACTTCTAAAGTCTTCCTTATACCAAAGTGACCCATCAAACCACCTCCATGTGCTTCACGTACAAGCAACTCACGCATAGAACTGTTAGGCACACAAAGTTTATTCTCTCTAAACAAGTACCCATCAAGTCTATAAAACTTACCAAATGCTGATTTTTCACATGCTCCATACACACTAGCAAAGTCATCATCAGTAGCATATAATTCTTTCACATATTCAAATCCCAACAACTTTGCATTTAAAGTAGAAACAAGAGCATACCTTCTCGATAGTGCATCAGCCACAATATTTTCCTTACCTTGCTTGTATTTGATTACATAAGGGAATGTCTCGATGAATTCTGACCACTTGGCGTGTCTTCTATTCAACTTACCCTGTCCTTTTAAGTGCTTCAAGGATTCATGGTCAGTGTGAATGACGAATTCTCTCGTCCAAAGGTAATGTTGCCAAGTCTCCAATGCTCTCACCAATGCATAAAGCTCCTTGTCATACGTCGAATAGTTCAAAACAGCCCCATTTAGTTTCTCACTAAAATAAGCTATCGGTCGCTGCTCCTGCATTAAAACAGCTCCAATACCTATTCCTGAAGCATCACACTCAATTTCAAATGTTTTAGAAAAATTAGGTAAGGCCAACAAAGGAGCACTACACAATCTTTCTTTACTTTCAGAAAATGCATGTTCTTGTTCATTACCCCAATGAAACCCTACCGATTTCTTAACAATTTCAGTGAGTGGTGCAGCTAGTGTACTGAAATTTTTGACAAATCGTCGATAAAAACTAGCCAAACCATGAAAACTTCTGACCTCGGAAAGTGACTTAGGCGTGGGCCATTCCTTGATAGCCTTGACCTTTTCTTCATCCACTCCAATCCCATTTGCGCTAACAATATAGAGCCAAGAAACACAACTTTTTCCAAGCAAAAAGAACACTTTTTCAAATTGGCATACAATTTTTCTTTTCTCAAAACATCAAACACACAATGCAAATGTTCAATATGCTCTCATTTAAGCTTTTGCTAAACACCAAAATGTCATCAAAATAAACTACAACAAATTTACCAATAAACGCCCGCAAGACATGGTTCATTAATCTCATGAATGTACTAGGTGCATTAGATAAACCAAAAGGCATTACCAACCACTCATACAATCCATATTTTGTTTTAAAAGCAGTTTTCCATTCATCACCTTCTTTCATCCTAATTTGATGATACCCACTTTTCAAATCAATTTTTGTGAAAATACTTGACCCATGCAATTCATCCAACATATCATCTAGTCTAGGAATGGGATATCGATACTTTACCGTAATGTTGTTGATAGCCCTGCAATCCACACACATCCTCCAAGTCTCATCCTTCTTAGGTACAAGTAACACCGGTACAGCGCACGGACTCATGCTTTCTCTCACGTGGCCCTTTTTTAGCAACTCCTCAACTTGCCTTTGAAGTTCCTTTGTTTCCTCTGGATTACTTCTATAGGCTGGCCGATTAGGAATGGTGGCACCGGGCACAAAATCAATCTGATGCTCTATTCCTCTTATAGGTGGCAATCCATTAGGTACATCATCTGGAAACACATCTTCATATTCCTGTAACAAAGAGACAACAACACTAGGCAAAGATTCATTAAATTCGTTAGTGCTAAAACCTGCCTCTTTGTACACAAGTAAAATCATAAGCTTTTTTGAATTCAAGGCACTCTTGATATCACTCGTCTTAGCATAAAGACTCACTTGTTTTTTTCCCTCTTTCTTTTCACTCTCTTTTTCACTTTTTTTCTTTGAAATTTCAGCCTCACTATTTATTTTCAACTCACTCTCTCTTTTCATTTTCATTTGATCTTCATACACTTGTTTGGGTGTTAATGGTACAAGAGTAATGGATCTGTTATCTTTTACAAGAGTATGACGATTTTTAAAACCATCATGAGTAACCTTCCTATCAAATTGCCAGGGTCTGCCCAACAATATGTGACCTGCTTGCATTGGAACGACATCGCAAAGCACTTCATCCTTGTACTTCCCGATTGAAAACGAGACTAATACTTGCCTTGTCACCTTAACCTCCCCACAATCATTCAACCATTGCAGCCTATATGGTCTAGGGTGTTTCAAGGTAGGTAACTTTAGCTTTTCAACCAAAGTAGTACTAGCAACGTTTGTACAACTTCCCCCATCAATGATCATACTACACACCTTATTATTTACATGGCATCTAGTATGAAAGATGTTCTCCCTTTGCTCATCAACATCATTTTCTTTGACATGGGCACTTAAAGCACGCCTAGCCACAAGTGACTCACCCTCCACCGGATATTCAACATCATTGTCACTAGTGTCTTTTGGCATATGATCATCATCATCACTCTCACTATCAGTCTCCACATCTCCGTTAGCATGTGCAATCATGGTTCTCTTGTTTGGACATTGTGAAGCTATGTGACCTGTCCCCAAACACTTAAAACACTTAATATCACGATTACGAGTTGGTAATTCAGTTTTACCTCTATTGACATTGTCAACTTCATCTTTTCTCTTTGGTGCCCCTGTTTTGAATTTGGAGTTAGCCCCTTCATCTTTCCTCCCATTCGACCTCCATGAAGTAGAGGAGCTTGGATTTTGGAAAGATCGAGTTACCTTCCTTTTAAGTTGTCGTTCTACCTTTATTGCCATATGCACCATGTCCTCCAACTCCACATAATGTTGCAACTCAACTACATTTGCAATGTCCCGATTCAGCCCATTGAGAAACCTTGCCATGGTAGCTTCTCTATCCTCCTCTATATTAGCCCTGATCATGGAAATCTCCATCTCCTTGTGGTAATCTTCCACGCTTTTAAAGCCTTGAGTAAGACTTTGTAACTTCTGAAATAAGTCCCTATGATAGTGACTAGGAACAAAACGCCTCCTCATGATAGCTTTCATTTCATCCCATGTCCTAATAGGCCTTTCACCATTTCTTCTCCTGGTCATCACAAGTTGATCCCACCATATAATAGCATAATCGGTAAACTCAATAACAGTAAGTTTTACCTTTTTCTCCTCGGAGTAGTTATGGCATTCGAAAATCAGCTCCACCTTCCTTTCCCAGTCCAAGTACACTTCTGGGTCATTTTTGCCTTGGAAAGATGGTATCTTTACTTTGATGTTTCCCAAGCTTCTGTCATCTCTATCTTGCCATCTCGGACCTCTTTGAAAACCTCTATCATGCCTTCCTCTCCTTTGAATGAATCTTCCCTCACCATTCAATGAGCCTTGGTCATCTTCATGGAACTCATCATTGGAATTGTAACCAAAATCATCTTCATTTGCATTCCTTTCTTCCCTTCTAGCATTAGGAGCTCTTTCCGGATGTCCCCTGTTTAAAGCAATAGCATCGTCTTGCCTATCCATCCGATCCCGAATCTCATTAAACATTACGTTCATACGTTCAAACTGTTTTTGCACGGCTTGCAACATAAATGTATCCCCCTGTCCGCCTTTGTTTATTGCTTCACCACTTGTAGACATTTGAAACTAGATATAACAATTAAAAATAAATCCTCACAGCACTCCCTCACGTGTTTACACTCGAATAATGTCACTCAACACTCGTGTTTCACTCAATACGGCTTTTACCCTCTAATAATCTCACTCTCTCTTGCCTTTTTCCACTCGTAACTCCCCTTTTCAGTTCTTTAATGAACTAGTAAACTTTAATCAAGAGGTTCAACTTGTATTGTTTAAACAATGAAAATCAATGGGCGGGTATTTCAGAAATAATGAATCAAAGAGAATGAGAATTTTTTTAGATTTGAGAGAATTGAAGAATAAATCAGAATATAGAAAGTAGTTGTATCCACAGATCACCTTTTTTTTTTTATTTTTTGGTCAAGTTTTCTTTTTCTATTTTTTTTTTCACGTTTTTTTTTTTTTTTTTTTTTTTTTTTCTAGATACTGAATACTCACAAAGAGATTTAAGAGTAGGAAAGAAGAGATTAATAGAAATGGACTAAATATATAGGAACAAAAAATAAAGATAAAGGATAGTAATCTGATTTTAGTACCTTGCTCTGATTACCAAATGATGCGAACCTCAATAGGAAGATTCAATTTCATCCCAAGAAAAACTAAAAATCAGATTGAAAGTGATAGTGAACTTGTGACCCAACGATTATATGGAATCGCAAACCACAAGTATTCCAGATTGTAGTGAACTTGTGACCCAACGATTATAAAGAATCGCAAACCACAAGTATTCAAGTTTGAACGCCACAAGGAGAAACCTCGATAAGTTCTGAAGTTCAATGAAGAACCAAAAGAGGAGTAAAAACTCACTTTATATTTTCAGCCAAAAATGAATGATTCCTTACATTCATCCATACTACTTATTTATAGGGTTGGAACAAGTCTCCAACCATAGTAATTAAAGCCAACACGTTTTAATATGTGTTGGGATACAAAAAGGTGCTTAGAATCCTCCAAATACATATAGAAATATGAAAAATCTTGACTATTATCTATATGGACTTATATATATTAAAATCTGATGTAAATAAAGCCTAATTGAAGCTTCTCTTTCCCATAAAACTTAATTCTATGTAAGTAACTTCAATGAATTCCAAAAGCCATCAGATTATATTGTTTGGATTAAATTCAAAACCAATGCATCTTCTTTTGGGCCAAACTTATGCATGTTAGAATCAGCCCATATCTCTTGAATTAACCCGTTAAATGATTCCTTCAGCTTTTTGGATCTTGCCCTTGTAATTGGCCCAATTGGAACATACAATGGATCCTTAGCTTGTACTTGTTCTTGGTGATTCTCATCACCTATAATCTTCTTCACACAATTTGCTAAAATTGAATAATATTAGGGTGCACTATGTGAAATAAGAATATACTAATATTCTTGGTCCTGTGTTTTTTCAGATAATCTTTTACCTTTCAAATTTATGTTGTGCTTTAATCACGTTATATGGAATGTTTGCTTGGTATGTTACACTGCTCTTTCGCCTACCATATCTAAAACTATCTTGTCACAACATATAGATTGCATGATCCGAGTTTCGAATTCTTCTGATTCAGAGTTAACATGGTACATTTCGGGGCCATGGGATGGACACGAGCATTATGGATTTCATTTTTGACGTTTTCTCTTGATGGATAGTTGATTGTCAAATTCGATTATAAAACAATTCAAAGTTCATGTAATCGAGAATTCGTATACCGAGTTTTACGTTCATCTGATTTTAATTAAAATTGATCAACTTTGTAGTGTAATGTGTAGGGAAATAACATTTTGTTCTTTATGTGCCAATTTAGTTTTTCTTAGAGGATGTGTTTTCATGACCAATTTTTTTAATTGTTATTCTCCACGGGATAGTGTATTTGGGCCGAGTTTCATGTTCTTTTCTCATCTCGATAAAATTGGTTACTCGATGGTTCTCTTGATAGAAAAGGGGAATTTAAAGAACTTGTCTTCCTCGTTTATACCTATTAAATTGATCCAAATCTCATAAAGTGTGCCATAAACACAATGGAATATGTTATGGTTGAGATTCATTTTGTTCCGTGTCCATATTGAAGATTTCATTTTTATGTCCTTGGAGATATAATAAATTGCATGATTCTAGTTTAAAATTAGAATAATTTGGAGGTAACATTGTCCATTTTTGGTACCCATAGGGCGGAACTCTGGAATTGGATATTTACATTGCTGAAACTTTCTTGTATGGTCTTCTCATTGTCAAACTAGTCTAGTCAAGTGCCAATTTCTTTCACACCAAATTTTGAAAGTTAGTTGATATTTGGGTTGAGTTTCATGTTCCTTCCTCTACTTGATTGAATTTTCTATTTGACGTTGTTCTTGATGAAACAAGGGAACTTTAAGAATTATTGTCTTCATTCTTTACAGGCAATCCATTGATCCCAACTTGAATGTGAGTTATCGCTCGATATATATAATGTTGTGGTTGAGTGTTTTTTGTTCCCGGTCCATGAAGAAATGGTCAATTTTGTGTTCTTATTAATAAAACGCAAGTATATGTTTGGCACAGGATATAATCGCACTCTTCTTTGGAAAGTGTTTTATTTACGTGGAATAAATGTCGTTGAAACCTTGTGCTAAATGGGGATACTTTTTAGGGTTCCTTTGTGAAACTAGGGTGTGATAGATTGGACTTAATTTCATTTTTAGTGACCTTTTAGGTGACTTATAAAGTTCTTCACACAAGAATATACAAATATTCTTGGTCCTGTGTTTTTTCAGATAATCTTTTGTCTTTCAAATTTATGTTGTGCTTTAATCTCGTTATATGGAATGTTTGTTTGGTATGTTACACTGCTCTTTCGCCTACCATATCTAAAACTATCTTGTCACAACATATAGATTGCATGATCCGAGTTTCGAATTCTTCTGATTCAGAGTTAACATGGTACATTTCGGGGCCATGGGATGGACACGAGCATTATGGATTTCTTTTTTGATGTTTTCTCTTGATGGATAGTTGATTGTCAAATTCGATTATAAAACAATTCAAAGTTCATGTAATTGAGAATTCGTATACCGAGTTTTACGTTCATCTGATTTTAATTAAAATTGATCAACTTTGTAGTGTAATGTGTAGGGAAATAACATTTTGTTCTTTATGTGCCAATTTAGTTTTTCATAAAGGATGTGTTTTCATGACCAATTTTTATAATTGTTATTCTCCACGGGATAGTGTATTTGGGCCGAGTTTCATGTTCTTTTTCATCTCGATAAAATTGGTTACTCGATGGTTCTCTTGATAGAAGAGGTGAATTTAAAGAACTTGTCTTCCTCGTTTATACCTATTAAATTGATCCAAATCTCATAAAAGTGTGCCATAAACACAATGGAATATCTTATGGTTGAGATTCATTTTGTTCCGTGTCCATATTGAAGATTTCATTTTTATGTCCTTGGAGATATAATAAATTGCATGATTCTAGTTTAAAATTAGAATAATTTGGAGGTAACATTGTCCATTTTTGGTACCCATAGGGCGGAACTCTGGAATTGGATATTTACATTGCTGAAACTTTCTTGTATGGTCTTCTCATTGTCAAACTAGTCTAGTCAAGTGCCAATTTCTTTCACACAAAATTTTGAAAGTTAATTGATATTTGGGTTGAGTTTCATGTTCCTTTCTCTACTTGATAGAATTTTCTATTTGACGTTGTTCTTGATGAAACAAGGGAATTTTAAGAATTATTGTCTTCATTCTTTACAGGCAATCCATTGATCCCAACTTGAATGTGAGTTATCGCTCGATATATATATAATGTTGTGGTTGAGTGTTTTTTGTTCCCGGTCCATGAAGAAATGGTCAATTTTGTGGTCTTATTTGTAAAACGCGAGTATATGTTTGGCAAAGGATATAATCGCACTCTTCTTTGGAAAGTGTTTTATTTACGTGGAATAAATGTCGTTGAAACCTTGTGCTAAATGGGGATACTTTTTAGGGTGCCTTTGTGAAACTAGGGTGTGATAGATCGGACTTAATTTCATTTTTAGTGACCTTTTAGGTGACCTATAATGTTCTTCACACAATTTGCTAAAATTGAATAATATTAGGGTGCACTATGTGAAATAAGAATATACTAATATTCTTGGTCCTGTGTTTTTTCAGATAATCTTTTGCCTTTCAAATTTATGTTGTGCTTTAATCACGTTATATGGAATGTTTGTTTGGTTTGTTACACTGCTCTTTCGCCTACCATATCAAAAACTATCTTGTCACAACATATAGATTGCATGATCCGAGTTTCGAATTCTTCTGATTCAGAGTTAAAATGGTACATTTCGGGGCCATGGGATGGACACGAGCATTATGGATTTCTTTTTTGATGTTTTCTCTTGATGGATAGTTGATTGTCAAATTCGATTATAAAACAATTCAAAGTTCATGTAATCGAGAATTCGTATACCGAGTTTTACGTTCATCTGATTTTAATTAAAATTGATCAACTTTGTAGTGTAATGTGTAGGGAAATAACATTTTGTTCTTTATGTGCCAATTTAGTTTTTCATAGAGGATGTGTTTTCATGACCAATTTTTTTAATTGTTATTCTCCACGGGATAGTGTATTTTGGCCGAGTTTCATGTTCTTTTCTCATCTCGATAAAATTTGTTACTCGATGGTTCTCTTGATAGAAAAGGGGAATTTCAAGAACTTGTCTTCCTCGTTTATACCTATTAAATTGATCCAAATCTCATAAAGTGTGCCATAAACACAATGGAATATGTTATGGTTGAGATTCATTTTGTTCCGTGTCCATATTGAAGATTTCATTTTTATGTCCTTGGAAATATAATAAATTGCATGATTCTAGTTTAAAATTAGAATAATTTGGAGGTAACATTGTCCATTTTTGGTACCCATAGGGCGGAACTCTGGAATTGGATATTTACATTGCTGAAACTTTCTTGTATGGTCTTCTCATTGTCAAACTAGTCTAGTCAAGTGCCAATTTCTTTCACACCAAATTTTGAAAGTTAATTGTATTTGGGATGAGTTTCATGTTCCTTCCTCTACTTGATAGAATTTTCTATTTGACGTTGTTCTTGATGAAACAAGGGAATTTTAAGAATTATTGTCTTCATTCTTTACAGGCTATCCATTGATCCCAACTTGAATGTGAGTTATCGCTCGATATATATAATGTTGTGGTTGAGTGTTTTTTGTTCCCGGTCCATGAAGAAATGGTCAATTTTGTGGTCTTATTAGTAAAACGCGAGTATATGTTTGGCAAAGGATATAATCGCACTCTTCTTTGGAAAGTGTTTTATTTACGTGGAATAAATGTCGTTGAAACCTTGTGCTAAATGGGGATACTTTTTAGGGTGCCTTTGTGAAACTAGGGTGTGATAGATCGGACTTAATTTCATTTTTAGTCACCTTTTAGGTGACCTATAATGTTCTTCACACAATTTGCTAAAATTGAATAATATTAGGGTGCACTATGTGAAATAAGAATATACTAATATTCTTGGTCCTGTGTTTTTTCAGATAATCTTTTGCCTTTCAAATTTATGTTGAGCTTTAATCACGTTATATGGAATGTTTGTTTGGTATGTTACACTGCTCTTTCGCTTACCATATCTAAAACTATCTTGTCACAACATATAGATTGCATGATCCGAGTTTCGAATTCTTCTGATTCAGAGTTAACATGGTACATTTCGAGGCCATGGGATGGACACGAGCATTATGGATTTCTTTTTTGATGTTTTCTCTTGATGGATAGTTGATTGTCAAATTCGATTATAAAACAATTCAAAGTTCATGTAATCGAGAATTCGTATACCGAGTTTTACGTTCATCTGATTTTAATTAAAATTGATCAACTTTGTAGTGTAATGTGTAGGGAAATAACATTTTGTTCTTTATGTGCCAATTTAGTTTTTCATAGAGGATGTGTTTTCATGACCAATTTTTTTAATTGTTATTCTCCACGGGATAGTGTATTTGGGCCGAGTTTCATGTTCTTTTCTCATCTCGATAAAATTGGTTACTCGATGGTTCTCTTGATAGAAAAGGGGAATTTAAAGAACTTGTCTTCCTCGTTTATACCTATTAAATTGATCCAAATCTCATAAAGTGTGCCATAAACACAATGGAATATGTTATGGTTGAGATTCATTTTGTTCCGTGTCCATATTGAAGATTTCATTTTTATGTCCTTGGAGATATAATAAATTGCATGATTCTAGTTTAAAATTAGAATAATTTGGAGGTAACATTGTCCATTTTTGGTACCCATAGGGCGGAACTCTGGAATTGGATATATACATTGCTGAAACTTTCTTGTATGGTCTTCTCATTGTCAAACTAGTCTAGTCAAGTTTCAATTTCTTTCACACCAAATTTTGAAAGTTAATTGATATTTGGGTTGAGTTTCATGTTCCTTCCTCTACTTGATAGAATTTTCTATTTGACGTTGTTCTTGATGAAACAAGGGAATTTTAAGAATTATTGTCTTCATTCTTTACAGGCAATCCATTGATCCCAACTTGAATGTGAGTTATCGCTCGATATATATAATGTTGTGGTTGAGTGTTTTTTGTTCCCGGTCCATGAAGAAATGGTCAATTTTGTGGTCTTATTAGTAAAACGCGAGTATATGTTTGGCAAAGGATATAATCGCACTCTTCTTTGGAAAGTGTTTTATTTACGTGGAATAAATGTCGTTGAAACCTTGTGCTAAATGGGGATACTTTTTAGGGTGCCTTTGTGAAACTAGGGTGTGATAGATCGGACTTAATTTCATTTTTAGTCACCTTTTAGGTGACCTATAATGTTCTTCACACAATTTGCTAAAATTGAATAATATTAGGGTGCACTATGTGAAATAAGAATATACTAATATTCTTGGTCCTGTGTTTTTTCAGATAATCTTTTGCCTTTCAAATTTATGTTGTGCTTTAATCACGTTATATGGAATGTTTGTTTGGTTTGTTACACTGCTCTTTCGCCTACCATATCAAAAACTATCTTGTCACAACATATAGATTGCATGATCCGAGTTTCGAATTCTTCTGATTCAGAGTTAAAATGGTACATTTCGGGGCCATGGGATGGACACGAGCATTATGGATTTCTTTTTTGATGTTTTCTCTTGACGGATAGTTGATTGTCAAATTCGATTATAAAACAATTCAAAGTTCATGTAATCGAGAATTCGTATACCGAGTTTTACGTTCATCTGATTTTAATTAAAATTGATCAACTTTGTAGTGTAATGTGTAGGGAAATAACATTTTGTTCTTTATGTGCCAATTTAGTTTTTCATAGATTATGTGTTTTCATGACCAATTTTTAATTGTTTTTCTCCACGGGATAGTGTATTTTGGCCGAGTTTCATGTTCTTTTCTCATCTCGATAAAATTTGTTACTCGATGGTTCTCTTGATAGAAAAGGGGAATTTCAAGAACTTGTCTTCCTCGTTTATACCTATTAAATTGATCCAAATCTCATAAAGTGTGCCATAAACACAATGGAATATGTTATGGTTGAGATTCATTTTGTTCCGTGTCCATATTGAAGATTTCATTTTTATGTCCTTGGAAATATAATAAATTGCATGATTCTAGTTTAAAATTAGAATAATTTGGAGGTAACATTGTCCATTTTTGGTACCCATAGGGCGGAACTCTGGAATTGGATATTTACATTGCTGAAACTTTCTTGTATGGTCTTCTCATTGTCAAACTAGTCTAGTCAAGTGCCAATTTCTTTCACACCAAATTTTGAAAGTTAATTGTATTTGGGATGAGTTTCATGTTCCTTCCTCTACTTGATAGAATTTTCTATTTGACGTTGTTCTTGATGAAACAAGGGAATTTTAAGAATTATTGTCTTCATTCTTTACAGGCTATCCATTGATCCCAACTTGAATGTGAGTTATCGCTCGATATATATAATGTTGTGGTTGAGTGTTTTTTGTTCCCGGTCCATGAAGAAATGGTCAATTTTGTGGTCTTATTAGTAAAACGCGAGTATATGTTTGGCAAAGGATATAATCGCACTCTTCTTTGGAAAGTGTTTTATTTACGTGGAATAAATGTCGTTGAAACCTTGTGCTAAATGGGGATACTTTTTAGGGTGCCTTTGTGAAACTAGGGTGTGATAGATCGGACTTAATTTCATTTTTAGTCACCTTTTAGGTGACCTATAATGTTCTTCACACAATTTGCTAAAATTGAATAATATTAGGGTGCACTATGTGAAATAAGAATATACTAATATTCTTGGTCCTGTGTTTTTTCAGATAATCTTTTGCCTTTCAAATTTATGTTGAGCTTTAATCACGTTATATGGAATGTTTGTTTGGTATGTTACACTGCTCTTTCGCCTACCATATCTAAAACTATCTTGTCACAACATATAGATTGCATGATCCGAGTTTCGAATTCTTCTGATTCAGAGTTAACATGGTACATTTCGAGGCCATGGGATGGACACGAGCATTATGGATTTCTTTTTTGATGTTTTCTCTTGATGGATAGTTGATTGTCAAATTCGATTATAAAACAATTCAAAGTTCATGTAATCGAGAATTCGTATACCGAGTTTTACGTTCATCTGATTTTAATTAAAATTGATCAACTTTGTAGTGTAATGTGTAGGGAAATAACATTTTGTTCTTTATGTGCCAATTTAGTTTTTCATAGAGGATGTGTTTTCATGACCAATTTTTTTAATTGTTATTCTCCACGGGATAGTGTATTTGGGCCGAGTTTCATGTTCTTTTCTCATCTCGATAAAATTGGTTACTCGATGGTTCTCTTGATAGAAAAGGGGAATTTAAAGAACTTGTCTTCCTCGTATATACCTATTAAATTGATCCAAATCTCATAAAGTGTGCCATAAACACAATGGAATATGTTATGGTTGAGATTCATTTTGTTCCGTGTCCATATTGAAGATTTCATTTTTTTGTCCTTGGAGATATAATAAATTGCATGATTCTAGTTTAAAATTAGAATAATTTGGAGGTAACATTGTCCATTTTTGGTACCCATAGGGCGGAACTCTGGAATTGGATATTTACATTGCTGAAACTTTCTTGTATGGTCTTCTCATTGTCAAACTAGTCTAGTCAAGTTTCAATTTCTTTCACACCAAATTTTGAAAGTTAATTGATATTTGGGTTGAGTTTCATGTTCCTTCCTCTACTTGATAGAATTTTCTATTTGACGTTGTTCTTGATGAAACAAGGGAATTTTAAGAATTATTGTCTTCATTCTTTACAGGCAATCCATTGATCCCAACTTGAATGTGAGTTATCGCTCGATATATATAATGTTGTGGTTGAGTGTTTTTTGTTCCCGGTCCATGAAGAAATGGTCAATTTTGTGGTCTTATTAGTAAAACGCGAGTATATGTTTGGCAAAGGATATAATCGCACTCTTCTTTGGAAAGTGTTTTATTTACGTGGAATAAATGTCGTTGAAACCTTGTGCTAAATGGGGATACTTTTTAGGGTGCCTTTGTGAAACTAGGGTGTGATAGATCGGACTTAATTTCATTTTTAGTCACCTTTTAGGTGACCTATAATGTTCTTCACACAATTTGCTAAAATTGAATAATATTAGGGTGCACTATGTGAAATAAGAATATACTAATATTCTTGGTCCTGTGTTTTTTCAGATAATCTTTTGCCTTTCAAATTTATGTTGTGCTTTAATCACGTTATATGGAATGTTTGTTTGGTTTGTTACACTGCTCTTTCGCCTACCATATCAAAAACTATCTTGTCACAACATATAGATTGCATGATCCGAGTTTCGAATTCTTCTGATTCAGAGTTAAAATGGTACATTTCGGGGCCATGGGATGGACACGAGCATTATGGATTTCTTTTTTGATGTTTTCTCTTGATGGATAGTTGATTGTCAAATTCGATTATAAAACAATTCAAAGTTCATGTAATCGAGAATTCGTATACCGAGTTTTACGTTCATCTGATTTTAATTAAAATTGATCAACTTTGTAGTGTAATGTGTAGGGAAATAACATTTTGTTCTTTATGTGCCAATTTAGTTTTTCATAGATTATGTGTTTTCATGACCAATTTTTAATTGTTTTTCTCCACGGGATAGTGTATTTTGGCCGAGTTTCATGTTCTTTTCTCATCTCGATAAAATTTGTTACTCGATGGTTCTCTTGATAGAAAAGGGGAATTTCAAGAACTTGTCTTCCTCGTTTATACCTATTAAATTGATCCAAATCTCATAAAGTGTGCCATAAACACAATGGAATATGTTATGGTTGAGATTCATTTTGTTCCGTGTCCATATTGAAGATTTCATTTTTATGTCCTTGGAAATATAATAAATTGCATGATTCTAGTTTAAAATTAGAATAATTTGGAGGTAACATTGTCCATTTTTGGTACCCATAGGGCGGAACTCTGGAATTGGATATTTACATTGCTGAAACTTTCTTGTATGGTCTTCTCATTGTCAAACTAGTCTAGTCAAGTGCCAATTTCTTTCACACCAAATTTTGAAAGTTAATTGTATTTGGGATGAGTTTCATGTTCCTTCCTCTACTTGATAGAATTTTCTATTTGACGTTGTTCTTGATGAAACAAGGGAATTTTAAGAATTATTGTCTTCATTCTTTACAGGCTATCCATTGATCCCAACTTGAATGTGAGTTATCGCTCGATATATATAATGTTGTGGTTGAGTGTTTTTTGTTCCCGGTCCATGAAGAAATGGTCAATTTTGTGGTCTTATTAGTAAAACGCGAGTATATGTTTGGCAAAGGATATAATCGCACTCTTCTTTGGAAAGTGTTTTATTTACGTGGAATAAATGTCGTTGAAACCTTGTGCTAAATGGGGATACTTTTTAGGGTGCCTTTGTGAAACTAGGGTGTGATAGATCGGACTTAATTTCATTTTTAGTGACCTTTTAGGTGACCTATAATGTTCTTCACACAATTTGCTAAAATTGAATAATATTAGGGTGCACTATGTGAAATAAGAATATACTAATATTCTTGGTCCTGTGTTTTTTCAGATAATCTTTTGCCTTTCAAATTTATGTTGAGCTTTAATCACGTTATATGGAATGTTTGTTTGGTATGTTACACTGCTCTTTCGCCTACCATATCTAAAACTATCTTGTCACAACATATAGATTGCATGATCCGAGTTTCGAATTCTTCTGATTCAGAGTTAACATGGTACATTTCGAGGCCATGGGATGGACACGAGCATTATGGATTTCTTTTTTGATGTTTTCTCTTGATGGATAGTTGATTGTCAAATTCGATTATAAAACAATTCAAAGTTCATGTAATCGAGAATTCGTATACCGAGTTTTACGTTCATCTGATTTTAATTAAAATTGATCAACTTTGTAGTGTAATGTGTAGGGAAATAACATTTTGTTCTTTATGTGCCAATTTAGTTTTTCATAGAGGATGTGTTTTCATGACCAATTTTTTTAATTGTTATTCTCCACGGGATAGTGTATTTGGGCCGAGTTTCATGTTCTTTTCTCATCTCGATAAAATTGGTTACTCGATGGTTCTCTTGATAGAAAAGGGGAATTTAAAGAACTTGTCTTCCTCGTTTATACCTATTAAATTGATCCAAATCTCATAAAGTGTGCCATAAACACAATGGAATATGTTATGGTTGAGATTCATTTTGTTCCGTGTCCATATTGAAGATTTCATTTTTATGTCCTTGGAGATATAATAAATTGCATGATTCTAGTTTAAAATTAGAATAATTTGGAGGTAACATTGTCCATTTTTGGTACCCATAGGGCGGAACTCTGGAATTGGATATTTACATTGCTGAAACTTTCTTGTATGGTCTTCTCATTGTCAAACTAGTCTAGTCAAGTTTCAATTTCTTTCACACCAAATTTTGAAAGTTAATTGATATTTGGGTTGAGTTTCATGTTCCTTCCTCTACTTGATAGAATTTTCTATTTGACGTTGTTCTTGATGAAACAAGGGAATTTTAAGAATTATTGTCTTCATTCTTTACAGGCAATCCATTGATCCCAACTTGAATGTGAGTTATCGCTCGATATATATAATGTTGTGGTTGAGTGTTTTTTGTTCCCGGTCCATGAAGAAATGGTCAATTTTGTGGTCTTATTAGTAAAACGCGAGTATATGTTTGGCAAAGGATATAATCGCACTCTTCTTTGGAAAGTGTTTTATTTACGTGGAATAAATGTCGTTGAAACCTTGTGCTAAATGGGGATACTTTTTAGGGTGCCTTTGTGAAACTAGGGTGTGATAGATCGGACTTAATTTCATTTTTAGTCACCTTTTAGGTGACCTATAATGTTCTTCACACAATTTGCTAAAATTGAATAATATTAGGGTGCACTATGTGAAATAAGAATATACTAATATTCTTGGTCCTGTGTTTTTTCAGATAATCTTTTGCCTTTCAAATTTATGTTGTGCTTTAATCACGTTATATGTAATGTTTGTTTGGTTTGTTACACTGCTCTTTCGCCTACCATATCAAAAACTATCTTGTCACAACATATAGATTGCATGATCCGAGTTTCGAATTCTTCTGATTCAGAGTTAAAATGGTACATTTCGGGGCCATGGGATGGACACGAGCATTATGGATTTCTTTTTTGATGTTTTCTCTTGATGGATAGTTGATTGTCAAATTCGATTATAAAACAATTCAAAGTTCATGTAATCGAGAATTCGTATACCGAGTTTTACGTTCATCTGATTTTAATTAAAATTGATCAACTTTGTAGTGTAATGTGTAGGGAAATAACATTTTGTTCTTTATGTGCCAATTTAGTTTTTCATAGAGGATGTGTTTTCATTACCAATTTTTTTAATTGTTATTCTCCACGGGATAGTGTATTTTGGCCGAGTTTCATGTTCTTTTCTCATCTCGATAAAATTTGTTACTCGATGGTTCTCTTGATAGAAAAGGGGAATTTCAAGAACTTGTCTTCCTCGTTTATACCTATTAAATTGATCCAAATCTCATAAAGTGTGCCATAAACACAATGGAATATGTTATGGTTGAGATTCATTTTGTTCCGTGTCCATATTGAAGATTTCATTTTTATGTCCTTGGAAATATAATAAATTGCATGATTCTAGTTTAAAATTAGAATAATTTGGAGGTAACATTGTCCATTTTTGGTACCCATAGGGCGGAACTCTGGAATTGGATATTTACATTGCTGAAACTTTCTTGTATGGTCTTCTCATTGTCAAACTAGTCTAGTCAAGTGCCAATTTGTTTCACACCAAATTTTGAAAGTTAGTTGATATTTGGGTTGAGTTTCATGTTCCTTCCTCTACTTGATAGAATTTTCTATTTGACGTTGTTCTTGATGAAACAAGGGAATTTTAAGAATTATTGTCTTCATTCTTTACAGGCAATCCATTGATCCCAACTTGAATGTGAGTTATCGCTCGATATATATAATGTTGTGGTTGAGTGTTTTTTGTTCCCGGTCCATGAAGAAATGGTCAATTTTGTGGTCTTATTAGTAAAACGCGAGTATATGTTTGGCAAAGGATATAATCGCACTCTTCTTTGGAAAGTGTTTTATTTACGTGGAATAAATGTCGTCGAAACCTTGTGCTAAATGGGGATACTTTTTAGGGTGCCTTTGTGAAACTAGGGTGTGATAGATCGGACTTAATTTCATTTTTAGTGACCTTTTAGGTGACCTATAATGTTCTTCACACAATTTGCTAAAATTGAATAATATTAGGGTGCACTATGTGAAATAAGAATATACTAATATTCGTGGTCCTGTGTTTTTTCAGATAATCTTTTGCCTTTCAAATTTATGTTGTGCTTTAATCACGTTATATGGAATGTTTGTTTGGTATGTTACACTGCTCTTTCGCCTACCATATCTAAAACTATCTTGTCACAACATATAGATTGCATGATCCGAGTTTCGAATTCTTCTGATTCAGAGTTAACATGGTACATTTCGGGGCCATGGGATGGACACGAGCATTATGGATTTCTTTTTTGATGTTTTCTCTTGATGGATAGTTGATTGTCAAATTCGATTATAAAACAATTCAAAGTTCATGTAATCGAGAATTCGTATACCGAGTTTTACGTTCATCTGATTTTAATTAAAATCGATCAACTTTGTAGTGTAATGTGTAGGGAAATAACATATTGTTCTTTATGTGCCAATTTAGTTTTTCATAGATTATGTGTTTTCATGACCAATTTTTAATTGTTATTCTCCACGGGATAGTGTATTTGGGCCGAGTTTCATGTTCTTTTCTCATCTCGATAAAATTGGTTACTCGATGGTTCTCTTGATAGAAAAGGGGAATTTAAAGAACTTGTCTTCCTCGTTTATACCTATTAAATTGATCCAAATCTCATAAAAGTGTGCCATAAAAACAATGGAATATCTTATGGTTGAGATTCATTTTGTTCCGTGTCCATATTGAAGATTTTCATTTTTATGTCCTTGGAGATATAATAAATTGCATGATTCTAGTTTAAAATTAGAATAATTTGGAGGTAACATTGTCCATTTTTGGTACCCATAGGGCGGAACTCTGGAATTGGATATTTACATTGCTGAAACTTTCTTGTATGGTCTTCTCATTGTCAAACTAGTCTAGTCAAGTGCCAATTTCTTTCACACCAAATTTTGAAAGTTAGTTGATATTTGGGTTGAGTTTCATGTTCCTTCCTCTACTTGATAGAATTTTCTATTTGACGTTGTTCTTGATGAAACAAGGGAATTTTAAGAATTATTGTCTTCATTCTTTACAGGCAATCCATTGATCCCAACTTGAATGTGAGTTATCGCTCGATATATATAATGTTGTGGTTGAGTGTTTTTTGTTCCCGGTCCATGAAGAAATGGTCAATTTTGTGGTCTTATTAGTAAAACGCGAGTATATGTTTGGCAAAGGATATAATCGCACTCTTCTTTGGAAAGTGTTTTATTTACGTGGAATAAATGTCGTTGAAACCTTGTGCTAAATGGGGATACTTTTTAGGGTGCCTTTGTGAAACTAGGGTGTGATAGATCGGACTTAATTTCATTTTTAGTGACCTTTTAGGTGACCTATAATGTTCTTCACACAATTTGCTAAAATTGAATAATATTAGGGTGCACTATGTGAAATAAGAATATACTAATATTCGTGGTCCTGTGTTTTTTCAGATAATCTTTTGCCTTTCAAATTTATGTTGTGCTTTAATCACGTTATATGGAATGTTTGTTTGGTATGTTACACTGCTCTTTCGCCTACCATATCTAAAACTATCTTGTCACAACATATAGATTGCATGATCCGAGTTTCGAATTCTTCTGATTCAGAGTTAACATGGTACATTTCGGGGCCATGGGATGGACACGAGCATTATGGATTTCTTTTTTGATGTTTTCTCTTGATGGATAGTTGATTGTCAAATTCGATTATAAAACAATTCAAAGTTCATGTAATCGAGAATTCATATACCGAGTTTTACGTTCATCTGATTTTAATTAAAATTGATCAACTTTGTAGTGTAATGTGTAGGGAAATAACATTTTGTTCTTTATGTGCCAATTTAGTTTTTCATAGATTATGTGTTTTCATGACCAATTTTTAATTGTTATTCTCCACGGGATAGTGTATTTGGGCCGAGTTTCATGTTCTTTTCTCATCTCGATAAAATTGGTTACTCGATGGTTCTCCTGATAGAAAAGGGGAATTTAAAGAACTTGTCTTCCTCGTTTATACCTATTAAATTGATCCAAATCTCATAAAAGTGTGCCATAAACACAATGGAATATCTTATGGTTGAGATTCATTTTGTTCCGTGTCCATATTGAAGATTTTCATTTTTATGTCCTTGGAGATATAATAAATTGCATGATTCTAGTTTAAAATTAGAATAATTTGGAGGTAACATTGTCCATTTTTGGTACCCATAGGGCGGAACTCTGGAATTGGATATTTACATTGCTGAAACTTTCTTGTATGGTCTTCTCATTGTCAAACTAGTCTAGTCAAGTGCCAATTTGTTTCACACCAAATTTTGAAAGTTAGTTGATATTTGGGTTGAGTTTCATGTTCCTTCCTCTACTTGATAGAATTTTCTATTTGACGTTGTTCTTGATGAAACAAGGGAATTTTAAGAATTATTGTCTTCATTCTTTACAGGCAATCCATTGATCCCAACTTGAATGTGAGTTATCGCTCGATATATATAATGTTGTGGTTGAGTGTTTTTTGTTCCCGGTCCATGAAGAAATGGTCAATTTTGTGGTCTTATTAGTAAAACGCGAGTATATGTTTGGCAAAGGATATAATCGCACTCTTCTTTGGAAAGTGTTTTATTTACGTGGAATAAATGTCGTCGAAACCTTGTGCTAAATGGGGATACTTTTTAGGGTGCCTTTGTGAAACTAGGGTGTGATAGATCGGACTTAATTTCATTTTTAGTGACCTTTTAGGTGACCTATAATGTTCTTCACACAATTTGCTAAAATTGAATAATATTAGGGTGCACTATGTGAAATAAGAATATACTAATATTCGTGGTCCTGTGTTTTTTCAGATAATCTTTTGCCTTTCAAATTTATGTTGTGCTTTAATCACGTTATATGGAATGTTTGTTTGGTATGTTACACTGCTCTTTCGCCTACCATATCTAAAACTATCTTGTCACAACATATAGATTGCATGATCCGAGTTTCGAATTCTTCTGATTCAGAGTTAACATGGTACATTTCGGGGCCATGGGATGGACACGAGCATTATGGATTTCTTTTTTGATGTTTTCTCTTGATGGATAGTTGATTGTCAAATTCGATTATAAAACAATTCAAAGTTCATGTAATCGAGAATTCGTATACCGAGTTTTACGTTCATCTGATTTTAATTAAAATTGATCAACTTTGTAGTGTAATGTGTAGGGAAATAACATTTTGTTCTTTATGTGCCAATTTAGTTTTTCATAGATTATGTGTTTTCATGACCAATTTTTAATTGTTATTCTCCACGGGATAGTGTATTTGGGCCGAGTTTCATGTTCTTTTCTCATCTCGATAAAATTGGTTACTCGATGGTTCTCTTGATAGAAAAGGGGAATTTAAAGAACTTGTCTTCCTCGTTTATACCTATTAAATTGATCAAAATCTCATAAAAGTGTACCATAAACACAATGGAATATCTTATGGTTGAGATTCATTTTGTTCCGTGTCCATATTGAAGATTTCATTTTTATGTCCTTGGAGATATAATAAATTGCATGATTCTAGTTTAAAATTAGAATAATTTGGAGGTAACATTGTCCATTTTTGGTACCCATAGGGCGGAACTCTGGAATTGGATATTTACATTGCTGAAACTTTCTTGTATGGTCTTCTCATTGTCAAACTAGTCTAGTCAAGTGCCAATTTCTTTCACACCAAATTTTGAAAGTTAGTTGATATTTGGGTTGAGTTTCATGTTCCTTCCTCTACTTGATAGAATTTTCTATTTGACGTTGTTCTTGATGAAACAAGGGAATTTTAAGAATTATTGTCTTCATTCTTTACAGGCAATCCATTGATCCCAACTTGAATGTGAGTTATCGCTCGATATATATAATGTTGTGGTTGAGTGTTTTTTGTTCCCGGTCCATGAAGAAATGGTCAATTTTGTGGTCTTATTAGTAAAACGCGAGTATATGTTTGGCAAAGGATATAATCGCACTCTTCTTTGGAAAGTGTTTTATTTACGTGGAATAAATGTCGTTGAAACCTTGTGCTAAATGGGGATACTTTTTAGGGTGCCTTTGTGAAACTAGGGTGTGATAGATCGGACTTAATTTCATTTTTAGTGACCTTTTAGGTGACCTATAATGTTCTTCACACAATTTGCTAAAATTGAATAATATTAGGGTGCACTATGTGAAATAAGAATATACTAATATTCTTGGTCCTGTGTTTTTTCAGATAATCTTTTGCCTTTCAAATTTATGTTGTGCTTTAATCACGTTATAATGAATGTTTGTTTGGTATGTTACACTGCTCTTTCGCCTACCATATCTAAAACTATCTTGTCACAACATATAGATTGCATGATCCGAGTTTCGAATTCTTCTGATTCAGAGTTAAAATGGTACATTTCGGGGCCATGGGATGGACACGAGCATTATGGATTTCTTTTTTGATGTTTTCTCTTGATGGATAGTTGATTGTCAAATTCGATTATAAAACAATTCAAAGTTCATGTAATCGAGAATTCATATACCGAGTTTTACGTTCATCTGATTTTAATTAAAATTGATCAACTTTGTAGTGTAATGTGTAGGGAAATAACATTTTGTTCTTTATGTGCCAATTTAGTTTTTCATAGATTATGTGTTTTCATGACCAATTTTTAATTGTTATTCTCCACGGGATAGTGTATTTGGGCCGAGTTTCATGTTCTTTTCTCATCTCGATAAAATTGGTTACTCGATGGTTCTCTTGATAGAAAAGGGGAATTTAAAGAACTTGTCTTCCTCGTTTATACCTATTAAATTGATCCAAATCTCATAAAAGTGTGCCATAAACACAATGGAATATCTTATGGTTGAGATTCATTTTGTTCCGTGTCCATATTGAAGATTTTCATTTTTATGTCCTTGGAGATATAATAAATTGCATGATTCTAGTTTAAAATTAGAATAATTTGGAGGTAACATTGTCCATTTTTGGTACCCATAGGGCGGAACTCTGGAATTGGATATTTACATTGCTGAAACTTTCTTGTATGGTCTTCTCATTGTCAAACTAGTCTAGTCAAGTGCCAATTTCTTTCACACCAAATTTTGAAAGTTAGTTGATATTTGGGTTGAGTTTCATGTTCCTTCCTCTACTTGATAGAATTTTCTATTTGACGTTGTTCTTGATGAAACAAGGGAATTTTAAGAATTATTGTCTTCATTCTTTACAGGCAATCCATTGATCCCAACTTGAATGTGAGTTATCGCTCGATATATATAATGTTGTGGTTGAGTGTTTTTTGTTCCCGGTCCATGAAGAAATGGTCAATTTTGTGGTCTTATTAGTAAAACGCGAGTATATGTTTGGCAAAGGATATAATCGCACTCTTCTTTGGAAAGTGTTTTATTTACGTGGAATAAATGTCGTTGAAACCTTGTGCTAAATGGGGATACTTTTTAGGGTGCCTTTGTGAAACTAGGGTGTGATAGATCGGACTTAATTTCATTTTTAGTGACCTTTTAGGTGACCTATAATGTTCTTCACACAATTTGCTAAAATTGAATAATATTAGGGTGCACTATGTGAAATAAGAATATACTAATATTCGTGGTCCTGTGTTTTTTCAGATAATCTTTTGCCTTTCAAATTTATGTTGTGCTTTAATCACGTTATATGGAATGTTTGTTTGGTATGTTACACTGCTCTTTCGCCTACCATATCTAAAACTATCTTGTCACAACATATAGATTGCATGATCCGAGTTTCGAATTCTTCTGATTCAGAGTTAACATGGTACATTTCGGGGCCATGGGATGGACACGAGCATTATGGATTTCTTTTTTGATGTTTTCTCTTGATGGATAGTTGATTGTCAAATTCGATTATAAAACAATTCAAAGTTCATGTAATCGAGAATTCGTATACCGAGTTTTACGTTCATCTGATTTTAATTAAAATTGATCAACTTTGTAGTGTAATGTGTAGGGAAATAACATTTTGTTCTTTATGTGCCAATTTAGTTTTTCATAGATTATGTGTTTTCATGACCAATTTTTAATTGTTATTCTCCACGGGATAGTGTATTTGGGCCGAGTTTCATGTTCTTTTCTCATCTCGATAAAATTGGTTACTCGATGGTTCTCTTGATAGAAAAGGGGAATTTAAAGAACTTGTCTTCCTCGTTTATACCTATTAAATTGATCCAAATCTCATAAAAGTGTGCCATAAACACAATGGAATATCTTATGGTTGAGATTCATTTTGTTCCGTGTCCATATTGAAGATTTCATTTTTATGTCCTTGGAGATATAATAAATTGCATGATTCTAGTTTAAAATTAGAATAATTTGGAGGTAACATTGTCCATTTTTGGTACCCATAGGGCGGAACTCTGGAATTGGATATTTACATTGCTGAAACTTTCTTGTATGGTCTTCTCATTGTCAAACTAGTCTAGTCAAGTGCCAATTTGTTTCACACCAAATTTTGAAAGTTAGTTGATATTTGGGTTGAGTTTCATGTTCCTTCCTCTACTTGATAGAATTTTCTATTTGACGTTGTTCTTGATGAAACAAGGGAATTTTAAGAATTATTGTCTTCATTCTTTACAGGCAATCCATTGATCCCAACTTGAATGTGAGTTATCGCTCGATATATATAATGTTGTGGTTGAGTGTTTTTTGTTCCCGGTCCATGAAGAAATGGTCAATTTTGTGGTCTTATTAGTAAAACGCGAGTATATGTTTGGCAAAGGATATAATCGCACTCTTCTTTGGAAAGTGTTTTATTTACGTGGAATAAATGTCGTTGAAACCTTGTGCTAAATGGGGATACTTTTTAGGGTGCCTTTGGGAAACTAGGGTGTGATAGATCGGACTTAATTTCATTTTTAGTGACCTTTTAGGTGACCTATAATGTTCTTCACACAATTTGCTAAAATTGAATAATATTAGGGTGCACTATGTGAAATAAGAATATACTAATATTCGTGGTCCTGTGTTTTTTCAGATAATCTTTTGCCTTTCAAATTTATGTTGTGCTTTAATCACGTTATATGGAATGTTTGTTTGGTATGTTACACTGCTCTTTCGCCTACCATATCTAAAACTATCTTGTCACAACATATAGATTGCATGATCCGAGTTTCGAATTCTTCTGATTCAGAGTTAACATGGTACATTTCGGGGCCATGGGATGGACACGAGCATTATGGATTTCTTTTTTGATGTTTTCTCTTGATGGATAGTTGATTGTCAAATTCGATTATAAAACAATTCAAAGTTCATGTAATCGAGAATTCGTATACCGAGTTTTACGTTCATCTGATTTTAATTAAAATTGATCAACTTTGTAGTGTAATGTGTAGGGAAATAACATTTTGTTCTTTATGTGCCAATTTAGTTTTTCATAGATTATGTGTTTTCATGACCAATTTTTAATTGTTATTCTCCACGGGATAGTGTATTTGGGCCGAGTTTCATGTTCTTTTCTCATCTCGATAAAAAATATGTTACTCGATGGTTCTCTTGATAGAAAAGGGGAATTTAAAGAACTTGTCTTCCTCGTTTATACCTATTAAATTGATCCAAATCTCATAAAAGTGTGCCATAAACACAATGGAATATCTTATGGTTGAGATTCATTTTGTTCCGTGTCCATATTGAAGATTTCATTTTTATGTCCTTGGAGATATAATAAATTGCATGATTCTAGTTTAAAATTAGAATAATTTGGAGGTAACATTGTCCATTTTTGGTACCCATAGGGCGGAACTCTGGAATTGGATATTTACATTGCTGAAACTTTCTTGTATGGTCTTCTCATTGTCAAACTAGTCTAGTCAAGTGCCAATTTCTTTCACACCAAATTTTGAAAGTTAGTTGATATTTGGGTTGAGTTTCATGTTCCTTCCTCTACTTGATAGAATTTTCTATTTGACGTTGTTCTTGATGAAACAAGGGAATTTTAAGAATTATTGTCTTCATTCTTTACAGGCAATCCATTGATCCCAACTTGAATGTGAGTTATCGCTCGATATATATAATGTTGTGGTTGAGTGTTTTTTGTTCCCGGTCCATGAAGAAATGGTCAATTTTGTGGTCTTATTAGTAAAACGCGAGTATATGTTTGGCAAAGGATATAATCGCACTCTTCTTTGGAAAGTGTTTTATTTACGTGGAATAAATGTCGTTGAAACCTTGTGCTAAATGGGGATACTTTTTAGGGTGCCTTTGTGAAACTAGGGTGTGATAGATCGGACTTAATTTCATTTTTAGTGACCTTTTAGGTGACCTATAATGTTCTTCACACAATTTGCTAAAATTGAATAATATTAGGGTGCACTATGTGAAATAAGAATATACTAATATTCGTGGTCCTGTGTTTTTTCAGATAATCTTTTGCCTTTCAAATTTATGTTGTGCTTTAATCACGTTATATGGAATGTTTGTTTGGTATGTTACACTGCTCTTTCGCCTACCATATCTAAAACTATCTTGTCACAACATATAGATTGCATGATCCGAGTTTCGAATTCTTCTGATTCAGAGTTAACATGGTACATTTCGGGGCCATGGGATGGACACGAGCATTATGGATTTCTTTTTTGATGTTTTCTCTTGATGGATAGTTGATTTTCAAATTCGATTATAAAACAATTCAAAGTTCATGTAATCGAGAATTCGTATACCGAGTTTTACGTTCATCTGATTTTAATTAAAATTGATCAACTTTGTAGTGTAATGTGTAGGGAAATAACATTTTGTTCTTTATGTGCCAATTTAGTTTTTCATAGATTATGTGTTTTCATGACCAATTTTTAATTGTTATTCTCCACGGGATAGTGTATTTGGGCCGAGTTTCATGTTCTTTTCTCATCTCGATAAAATTGGTTACTCGATGGTTCTCTTGATAGAAAAGGGGAATTTAAAGAACTTGTCTTCCTCGTTTATACCTATTAAATTGATCCAAATCTCATAAAAGTGTGCCATAAACACAATGGAATATCTTATGGTTGAGATTCATTTTGTTCCGTGTCCATATTGAAGATTTCATTTTTATGTCCTTGGAGATATAATAAATTGCATGATTCTAGTTTAAAATTAGAATAATTTGGAGGTAACATTGTCCATTTTTGGTACCCATAGGGCGGAACTCTGGAATTGGATATTTACATTGCTGAAACTTTCTTGTATGGTCTTCTCATTGTCAAACTAGTCTAGTCAAGTGCCAATTTCTTTCACACCAAATTTTGAAAGTTAGTTGATATTTGGGTTGAGTTTCATGTTCCTTCCTCTACTTGATAGAATTTTCTATTTGACGTTGTTCTTGATGAAACAAGGGAATTTTAAGAATTATTGTCTTCATTCTTTACAGGCAATCCATTGATCCCAACTTGAATGTGAGTTATCGCTCGATATATATAATGTTGTGGTTGAGTGTTTTTTGTTCCCGGTCCATGAAGAAATGGTCAATTTTGTGGTCTTATTAGTAAAACGCGAGTATATGTTTGGCAAAGGATATAATCGCACTCTTCTTTGGAAAGTGTTTTATTTACGTGGAATAAATGTCGTTGAAACCTTGTGCTAAATGGGGATACTTTTTAGGGTGCCTTTGGGAAACTAGGGTGTGATAGATCGGACTTAATTTCATTTTTAGTTACCTTTTAGGTGACCTATAATGTTCTTCACACAATTTGCTAAAATTGAATAATATTAGGGTGCACTATGTGAAATAAGAATATACTAATATTCGTGGTCCTGTGTTTTTTCAGATAATCTTTTGCCTTTCAAATTTATGTTGTGCTTTAATCACGTTATATGGAATGTTTGTTTGGTATGTTACACTGCTCTTTCGCCTACCATATCTAAAACTATCTTGTCACAACATATAGATTGCATGATCCGAGTTTCGAATTCTTCTGATTCAGAGTTAACATGGTACATTTCGGGGCCATGGGATGGACACGAGCATTATGGATTTCTTTTTTGATGTTTTCTCTTGATGGATAGTTGATTGTCAAATTCGATTATAAAACAATTCAAAGTTCATGTAATCGAGAATTCGTATACCGAGTTTTACGTTCATCTGATTTTAATTAAAATTGATCAACTTTGTAGTGTAATGTGTAGGGAAATAACATTTTGTTCTTTATGTGCCAATTTAGTTTTTCATAGATTATGTGTTTTCATGACCAATTTTTAATTGTTATTCTCCACGGGATAGTGTATTTGGGCCGAGTTTCATGTTCTTTTCTCATCTCGATAAAATTGGTTACTCGATGGTTCTCTTGATAGAAAAGGGGAATTTAAAGAACTTGTCTTCCTCGTTTAT
This sequence comes from Penstemon newberryi var. newberryi, assembly GCA_030819805.1. Lineage (NCBI taxonomy): Eukaryota > Viridiplantae > Streptophyta > Magnoliopsida > Lamiales > Plantaginaceae > Penstemon > Penstemon newberryi. The sequence continues at coordinate 18,848,594 of JAUALY010000005.1, read as the reverse complement.
ACCTATTAAATTGATCCAAATCTCATAAAAGTGTGCCATAAACACAATGGAATATCTTATGGTTGAGATTCATTTTGTTCCGTGTCCATATTGAAGATTTTCATTTTTATGTCCTTGGAGATATAATAAAATTGCATGATTCTAGTTTAAAATTAGAATAATTTGGAGGTAACATTGGCCATTTTTGGTACCCATAGGGCGGAACTCTGGAATTGGATATTTACATTGCTGAAACTTTCTTGTATGGTCTTCTCATTGTCAAACTAGTCTAGTCAAGTGCCAATTTCTTTCACACCAAATTTTGAAAGTTAGTTGATATTTGGGTTGAGTTTCATGTTCCTTCCTCTACTTGATAGAATTTTCTATTTGACGTTGTTCTTGATGAAACAAGGGAATTTTAAGAATTATTGTCTTCATTCTTTACAGGCAATCCATTGATCCCAACTTGAATGTGAGTTATCGCTCGATATATATAATGTTGTGGTTGAGTGTTTTTTGTTCCCGGTCCATGAAGAAATGGTCAATTTTGTGGTCTTATTAGTAAAACGCGAGTATATGTTTGGCAAAGGATATAATCGCACTCTTCTTTGGAAAGTGTTTTATTTACGTGGAATAAATGTCGTTGAAACCTTGTGCTAAATGGGGATACTTTTGAGACAAACAATGAAGTGTATATTACAAAATGAAGAAATTTATATTGTTGTCTATGTTTTTCAATTAAATTTCTTGATAATAATTGAAAAGAATTATATCCTTCAGTTAAAGGAATAGCTTCTTCTACAGTTTTAACAAAATAATCAGAAGAAAATTCAAAAGTTCCTTTCTGTTTATAAACAGAAGATTGTACCGGTAATTTCCAGTTCTGTAAAGATTTATCAAAATTTTCATTTAAAATAATTTCTTTGTTACTACCACTTGTCTCACCTTGTCTTTTAGACAAAGATCTAGCCAACCTCTGCATAATTTTACAGATCACTGTCAACGGTTTATGAATTTCAGTAGTTTTAGAAAAATATCTTGATGGAATTAACCCTTCATTGATACAGTTCAAATCAGCTCCAGAATCTACCATAGCAATTGCAGAGAGAGTATATTCTCTTTTAACAATGATTTTTATTTTAATGTGCCATTTATGAGTAATAACCCTATCAATCATATTCACAAATGTTAATGATGCATTTACATTTTCTTCTTTTAAAGAATCTTTTTCATAATCGTCATTGTCCTGATTAGGACTAAGATCTGTTTCAAGATTTCTTAATTCAATTAAAGAAACTCTAGACTTTAAGTCACTTAATTCTTTTTTAAGAATTTTTACTTCGTGAATTAATTCACTAGTACATGAATCCTAAAATTATCTTCTTTAGTTAAGGTGCATAATCCATTTGCCTGACATAAGGCTTTATAATAATCACAGTTTCCTTCGCAACCAGAATTATCTGATTGTTCGGATTCTGTTTCGGATCCTTCAGAATTCTCAGATTCTTCAGTTTCTTCATTGTCAATTATAGCAGTAATTTTAAAATCTCTTTTTTCTCCTTCTTCATTAAGAAAGAGTTTTTGTAAAGTTCTATTAAGACCTTCGTCAATATCTAAACTATTGATTTTCTTTTTCATTTTACACTTATTAGCGTAATGACCAGGTTTTTGACATTTCCAACATAATGGAATGGGTTTCTGCCTAGGGGTCGAAGAACTTTCTCCTTTATTCTTCTTTCCTTTATAAAAACCTTTCTTTCTCTTTTAGGAAAATAATTTAAATTCTTAGAATTTTTTGAGACTTTATTAGTCTTATGTTTCCTTTTATCACTAGAAGGTCCTATAGGAGGTAAACCAATTTGTTCACAGAAGTCTCCTATAATTCTTTTTCCTAAAACCTTTTCTTTTTGAATTTGTCTATGTAATTTAATTTCATTACATAAATTTATTCCTTCAGAGATAATTTCAGAAGATAGATCTCCATAAGTATATTGGGCATACGGAATAATGCCATTATGTTTCTGTTTTATTCTATTCCTTATTTTTTCTGAGAAAAAATGAGGGAGTCCTGATAAGAACTTTTCTTTCCAAAAATCGTGTTGACTATCTTCTCTAGTAAAAACTTTAGAGAAGAACACATCTTTATACCATTTAAACTGAGATAAGTTTTGACATCTTAAATTCATTAACTGTTCTTGTGTTTTATCCAACTGTAATGAAGTTGTTCCAATAAAATGTTTTGCTATAGTATATAATAGCGTATTAACACAATCTGTAACTTGCACAGGTTGGTTATGGCTTTAGCAATATTTTGATCAGAATTTTCATTTGCTTTGCAGGCAGTTGCATACATAGTCATGTAATGCAATACTGTTTGCATCTGGTATTCTGACATTCCATCTATATTCCATTCATTAATGGATCTGCCATCAAATTGAACAGTCATGTATTCATCATGCTGCTCAAGTTGTAAATCAACTGGTGTTGGCTTATGATAATAAGGCTTTGCTGGTACATTGTATACCATTTTCTTCTTATAAGAAGATGATAATTTATTAACTTGAAAATGTTGTTGTTGGTTTTGTTCTGTTAAGAACATATCTTCAAGTTGATCAATTTTCTCTTCCATTTCGGAAGTTTTATCTTGACTTTCAATATTGGATTCACTATCTGAATTTTGTTCCAAAGGTGACAATTCCTTTTCATTAAGCCCAAGATTTTTTAATCTCTTTATTATTTCGTCAACCATCTCCGAGGAAGAATCTGGTGGTTTTATTTTAAAATCAATCTTTTCAGAAGACATTGGTTTAAATAAAACCCTTTTATCAATTACAGAAGTTTCTTCTTTAGAAGCCTTTTGTTGATCTGATGTTAGATCAATATTTTTCTCAATTCTATTTAATTGATCTCCAATAGTTTTGAGAGTTAAATTTGTAAAGTTATTTTGTTGCACAACAGCATCAATATTATCACCCTTTTTTCTATAGGGTGTGGCTAGAATTTCTTCTCCATCGATTTTAACGGTTAAATTAACTTCTGGAGGGTGGATGCTTTTGAAAACTTTTCCATTTTTAGTGACAAAATCCCTGTTATAGGAAGATTCAATTGTTGACACAAATTTTTTGTTCTCAAAATCAGGAAATTGTTTTTTATTTAAATAAAAGTATTTTTTCAAGAAATCAATGAAATCAATGACATCTTTATTTATCTGTAGAAATCTCTTATAAGATGTAAATAATTTCTTTTGACTTTTAATATCTTCTTGGAAAAACCACTTTCTTCGAATTTCATTTTCAGGAGAATAAAATAATTCTTTAGCAATTCCGTCAAAAGGAAAACAAACTTCTTCAGAAATTGTAATAGTTAAAACACTTGTGTCACTATTATAACCCATGTCAGAAGCGGTCGGAGATTTTCTTCCTGTGTTAGTATCAACTTCAATTTCTGTTGGGGTAACAGTTGATGGTATACTAACATTATATTGAGGTTGATTAACCCCATCAGGAGTAAATTTTGTTCCTAATATGGTTTCTTTTTCAAATTTAGTTAGAGGGGAGGAAGAAGTAGATCTTCTTCCCAAATTAAGTCTACTTGGACCTGCTGAATTAGGTCTAGTAAATCGACTACTTTGCCCTAAATTAAGTCTAGCAATTCTTTGGTTAGAGAATTTAATTTCAACATCTCCATCAGGATATTCAACTATTTCTTCTAATTCTCTATTTTCCTGTTTAACAGGTTCACTTGCCTTTTCTAAAATCCATTGTTCAGGTAAATTAACCTGATCCCAAGTAATTGTTTTGGGTACTTTTAAATTGCTTTTAGATAAATTGTAATAAACAAAGTAGTAGATCCCTTCTGTTCGAAGGCAAAATCTCTGATTCTTGGCACTACTGTGTTCATAACTTTATATTGAATCCTATAAATAAGGATTATATTTTCTGATCCTTGCATCATATTAAACCCATCGGATTTAATATCAAGACACAAGGCGTGCATCAGAGTTGGATCTGTAAGAGATAAAGTGAAATTTGGAAACCAAGAAAAGTAGATGGGTCCGTCACAAAGACTGGACTCAATTATTCCTAATAAGGAGTCATGAAATTTATTATGTCTTTTATCTCGAACACAAATTATTGCGGATGTATTTAATCCGAGTCTTGTAGCAGGCTTTAGACCTACTTGGATTAGGCCAACATGAAGAAATTTATATTGTTGTCTATGTTTTTCAATTAAATTTCTTGATAATAATTGAAAAGAATTATATCCTTCAGTTAAAGGAATAGCTTCTTCTACAGTTTTAACAACATAATCAGAAGAAAATTCAAAAGTTCCTTTCTGTTTATAAACAGAAGATTGTACCGGTAATTTCCAATTTTGTAAAGACTTTTCAAAATTTTCATTTAAAATAATTTCTTGGTTACTACCACTTGTCTCACCGTGTCTTTTAGACAAAGATCTAGCCAACCTCTGCATAATTTTACAGATCACTGTCAACGGTTTATGCCAATCCCAAAACAGCCTATACACCGGCCAAAGACAGGGACTATTCAGGCTATGCGACTTAAGGGAAAATCCCCGGGTTTCACTGTAAAACTATACTTTGGAGAACCAAAGCTTCAATCTAAAATACTAAATAAGACAAAAGTAGAACCCAAGAAATTAAGCTGCTAATAAAATACTAAAGCGGATAAGCAGTTGATGATAATAATCTCTTTGGTTAATATACCAAATATCGTCTGGAAACCTTTCACAATTTTTCTTATATCTTATATATTCTTTTTTAATATAAGCATATAACATAACAACAATAACACAAAATAACAATAATACAAACATACATTAATAACATAACAATAATAAGACACGATAACAAAATTGCAAACATTAATAAAACATTAATACAATATTAATATTAATACAATATCATACCTATTCCAACGTGGCTCTGATACCACTCGGGTACCAGGTCATATACATAAAAGTGGGGGAGAGTAGCAGCAGCGGAGTACAGTACAAAACAAACTATCAAGCTACATTACAAATTTGAAGTGTATATTACAAAATATATGTTGTGACAAGATAGTTTTAGATATGGTAGGCGAAAGAGCAGTGTAACATACCAAACAAACATTCCATATAACGTGATTAAAGCACAACATAAATTTGAAAGTTAAAAAAAGATTATCTAAAAAAACACAGGACCAAGAATATTTGTATATTCTTATTTCACATAGTGCACCCTAATATTATTCAATTTTAGCAAATTGTGTGAAGAACATTATAGGTCAACAAAAAGGTCACCAAAAATGAAATTAAGTCCGATCTATCACACCCTAGTTTCACAAAGGCACCCTAAAAAGTATCCCCATTTAGCACAAGGTTTCAACGACATTTATTCCACGTAAATAAAACACTTTCCAAAGAAGAGTGCGATTATATCCTTTGCCAAACATATACTCGCGTTTTACTAATAAGACCACAAAATTGACCATTTCTTCATGGACCGGGAACAAAAAACACTCAACCACAACATTATATATATCGAGCGATAACTCACATTCAAGTTGGGATCAATGGATTGCCTGTAAAGAATGAAGACAATAATTTTTTAAATTCCCTTGTTTCATCAAGAACAACGTCAAATAGAAAATTCTATCAAGTAGAGGAAGGAACATGAAACTCAACCCAAATATCAACTAACTTTCAAAATTTGGTGTGAAAGAAATTGGCACTTGACTAGACTAGTTTGACAATGAGAAGACCATACAAGAAAGTTTCAGCAATGTAAATATCCAATTCCAGAGTTCCGCCCTATGGGTACCAAAAATGGACAATGTTACCTCCAAATTATTCTAATTTTAAACTAGAATCATGCAATTTATTATATCTCCAAGGACATAAAAATGAAATCTTCAATATGGACACGGAACAAAATGAATCTCAACCATAAGATATTCCATTGTGTTTATGGCACACTTTTATGAGATTTGGATCAATTTAATAGGTATAAACGAGGAAGACAAGTTCTTTAAATTCCCCTTTTCTATCAAGAGAACCATCGAGTAACCAATTTTATCGAGATGAGAAAAGAACATGAAACTCGGCCCAAATACACTATCCCGTGGAGAATAACAATTAAAAAAATTGGTCATGAAAACACATCCTCTATGAAAAACTAAATTGGCACATAAAGAACAAAATGTTATTTCCCTACACATTACACTACAAAGTTGATCAATTTTAATTAAAATCAGATGAACGTAAAACTCGGTATACGAATTCTCGATTACATGAACTTTGAATTGTTTTATAATCGAATTTGACAATCAACTATCCATCAAGAGAAAACATCAAAAAAGAAATCCATAATGCTCGTGTCCATCCCATGGCCCCGAAATGTACCATGTTAACTCTGAATCAGAAGAATTCGAATCAGATCAACAAAAGGTTTCTAAAGAAGAAACTTCTGTAATTGATAAAAGGGTTTTATTTAAACCAATCTCTTCTGAAAAGATTGATTTTAAAATAAAACCACCAGATTCTTCCTCTGAGATGGTTGACGAAATAATAAAGAGATTAAAAAATCTTGGGCTTAATGAAAAGGAATTGTCACCTTTGGAACAAAATTCAGATAGTGAATCCAATATTGAAAGTCAAGATCAAACTTCCGAAATGGAAGAGAGAATTGATCAACTTGAAGATATGTTCTTAACAGAACAAAACCAACAACAACATTTTCAAGTTAATAAATTATCATCTTCTTATAAGAAGAAAATGGTATACAATGTACCAGCAAAGCCTTATTATCATAAGCCAACACCAGTTGATTTACAACTTGAGCAGCATGATGAATACATGACTGTTCAATTTGATATGGCAGATCCATTAATGAATGGAATATAGATGGAATGTCAGAATACCAGATGCAAACAGTATTGCATTACATGACTATGTATGCAACTGCCTGCAAAGCAAATGGAAATTCTGATCAAAATATTGCTAAAGCCATAACTCAAGGCTTTACTGGACAATTAAAAGGTTGGTGGGATTTCTACCTACCAGAAGAGGCAAAATTGCATATTCTAAGAGCTGTTAAAGTTGAAGTTGTTGATAACCAACCTGTGCAAGTTACAGATTGTGTTAATACGCTATTATATACTATAGCAAAACATTTTATTGGAACAACTTCATTACAGTTGGATAAAACACAAGAACAATTAATGAATTTAAGATGTCAAAACTTATCTCAGTTTAAATGGTATAAAGATGTGTTCTTCTCTAAAGTTTTTACTAGAGAAGATAGTCAACACGATTTTTGGAAAGAAAAGTTCTTATCAGGACTCCCTCATTTTTTCTCAGAAAAAATAAGGAATAGAATAAAACAGAAACATAATGGCATTATTCCGTATGCCCAATATACTTATGGAGATCTATCTTTCTTAATGAAGAAGGAGAAAAAGAGATTTTAAAATTACTGCTATAATTGACAATGAAGAAACTGAAGAATCTGAGAATTCTGAAGGATCCGAAACAGAATCCGAACAATCAGATAATTCTGGTTGCGAAGGAAACTGTGATTATTATAAAGCCTTATGTCAGGCAAATGGATTATGCACCTTAACTAAAGAAGATAATTTTATTCTCGATATAATTGATCAAATTACTGATCCAGTTGCTAAAAGAGAAATGCTCCAAAAATATTTGGAACAATACAGTCAGAAAAAATCTGAAAAAGGAATAAAATTCAAAGAACCAGAGACTTATAGTCTAAAAGAAATTTTAAATAGAGCTAAAACCTCTAAAGAAAAGGATTCAGAGGATTCATGTACTAGTGAATTAATTCACGAAGTAAATTTTCTTAAAAAAGAATTAAGTGACTTAAAGTCTAGAGTTTCTTTAATTGAATTAATAAATCTTGAAACAGATCTTAGTCCTAATCAGGACAATGACGATTATGAAAAAGATTCTTTAAAAGAAGAAAATGTAAAGGCATCATTAACATTTGTGAATATGATTGATAGGGTTATTACTCATAAATGGCACATTAAAATAAAAATCATTGTTCATAGAGAATATACTCTCTCTGCAATTGCTATGGTAGATTCTGGAGCTGATTTGAACTGTATCAATGAATGGTTAGTTCCATCTAGATATTTTTCTAAAACTACTGAAATTCTTAATGCTGCAGATGGCCGAAAGCTTATAGTAAAATATAAGTTACAAAATACTGCTGTCTGTAACAATGGAATTTGCCTTGAAATGCCATTTATAATGGTAAAAGATTTATCTCACGATGTAATTCTAGGAAATCCCTTTCTACATATGCTTTATCCCATAAAAAACATTGACGAAAGAGGAATTACTAGCACTGTTGATTCACAAGAAATAACATTTAATTTTATTACACAACCTCGTTATCACGAGATTGATTTAATTCAAAAGAAAATAGAAAGAAAAGAAAAGTTTCTTAATTCCTTATCTCAGGAAATTAATTACAAAAAAATAGCTGAAAAGATACAGCAGCCTTATATTCAAAAGAAAATAAATGAGTTACAAGAATTTATAACTAAAACAATATGTGCAGAAATTCCTAATGCCTTCTGGGAAAGGAAGAAACATATAGTAAATCTTCCATATGAACCAGACTTTAAGGAAAATCAAATTCAAACTAAGGCCAGACCTATAGCTATGGGTCCACGACACCTTGAAATCTGCAAAAAAGAAATTGACGAATTATTACTCAAAGGATTAATTAGAAAATCCTACAGTCCCTGGAGTTGTCCAGCATTTTATGTTGAAAATGCTGCAGAATTAGAACGAGGTGTTCCTAGGCTTGTTATTAATTATAAGCTACTAAATAAAGCATTAAGATGGATTAGATATCCTATCCCTAATAAGAGGGATTTACTAAATCGGCTTTACACAGCCAAGGTAATGTCAAAATTTGATATGATGTCGGGATTCTGGCAGATTCAAATTGCTGAAGAAGACCGATATAAAACTGCATTTACAGTACCATTTGGACACTACGAATGGAACGTAATGCCTTTTGGGTTAAAAAATGCCCCTTCTGAATTTCAAAACATAATGAATGAAATTTTTAGTCCATATACTAAATTTTGTATAGTATATATTGATGATGTCTTAATTTTTTCAGATAATATTGATCAACATTTTAAACATTTACATGCATTTATTAATGCTGTTAAAAGAGCAGGATTAGTTGTATCTGCAAAGAAAGTAAAATTATTTCAAACTGAAATTAGGTTTCTTGGACATACTATTAAAGAAGGAACTATCTTTCCAATAGATAGATCTATAGTTTTTGCAGAAAAATTTCCGAATGAAATTAAAGAAAAAACTCAACTACAAAGGTTTCTTGGAAGTCTAAATTACATAGCAGACTTCTATAAAAATTTGGCAATAGATGCAAAACCTTTATTTGAAAGGTTAAGAAAAAATCCCCCTGAATGGACAAATATCCATACAGAGGCCGTTATCAAAATAAAAAATAAAATAAAGGAAATTCCTTGTCTTGCAACTGCAAACCCAGATGCTTTTAAAATTGTTGAAACAGACGCATCTGAACTAGGTTATTGAGGAATCCTTAAACAAAGGATAGATAATAAAATTACTCTTGTTAGATTCACCTCAGGAATCTGGCAAGGACCAAGGAAAAATTATTCCACAGTTAAAAAAGAAATTTTATCAATTGTATTATGTGTTCAAAAATTTGAAAGTGATTTGTTGAATAAAAAATTCCTAATTAGGGTTGATTGCAAATCTGCTAAAGATATTCTAGAAAAGGATGTTAAAAATATAGCATCTAAACAAATTTTTGCTAGATGGCAGGGAATTTTGTCTGTCTTTGATTTTGATATTGAATTTATTAAAGGATCAAATAATTCTTTACCTGATTTTCTAACCCGTGAATTTTTGCAGGGAAATGGAGAAAAGGAATAAAGATAAAGGAAAAGGGAAGTCTAAAGAGATACCCCCAACGAAGGATTTGTCTTATAAGACAATGGTTGGTAAATCAATTGATCAATTAAAAAATGAAGCCTTAAAGGCCACTCCAAAAGAATCTAAATTAAGAGATGATGCTTATAAAATAGCAATACAGACTAATTTGTCTACTGAATTTGTTTATCCGTATATCCCTTATTCTACTATATGGATAACACCACTTGAGCTTAAATACGCTCACCTCAATGCTAATGAAGCAGCTTCTTTCTATTTAAAAGACTCTGCTGACCCATATCTTTGGCCAAATGAATGTACTTTCTATTATGCCATTTTACAAACTACTAAATCAGTAGAATTTGACTCAATTTCAAGATCTAGTGCGGAATGGGCTTATTCCAAAACCTTTATTAAAAAAGTTTTAACTCCAGAAACTTGGAATGGAGATCTGTATAGAAACCACGAAATTCCAAGTGGTAATAGAAAAAATTTAGAAAAATATTGGTTCAATTATTTTGACTACATTAAAGCATGGGAAGGAGCCTTTTGTTATGACAATAGGCAAAGAAAGCATAGTTGGTTCCTACAATTTAGAGATTTTAATACCACTAATCTCCCTCAGTGGTTTATTAAATGGTTCTACAACTGGGGATCTCATCCTATTATTTTCCCCGATAAAATTAGATGTGTTTTTGAAGATTTTAAGAAATCTAACCTCTCATTAAAAACACCTGAGCTTAATTTTGTAGCTTTTTATCAAGTCCCATGGATTGTCAAATGGGATGTGGTTATTTCCAACCTTCCAATTAAAAAATTTGATGAAACCGTTACTCATGTTCCTGCATTAGGAAGAAGGGTTCTAATTAAATGGTGGGATAAATTTGAATTTTTTAAAGATTCAATTTTTGCCCAGAAAGGTATTGTTTCATTTGAGCCACCACAGCCGACGACTCAAGCTCCTAAAAAGGATGTTACTAATATTACTGAATTTCTTAAAGAATTGATTGCCTCCTCGTCATCATCCAAAGAAGACCTGAGGAAGCAACTTAGAGAAATTTTGGGAGAACCATCTAGCTCGTCTAGCCACTGTTCTGACAACTAAACTCAGAAAACCGACGACACAATGATGGATTCTCAGGACCCATACGCATAATTTGCGGTTACTATTCACGATTACTATTCACGGTTACTGTTCATCTTACTGTTCAGTCACTGTTCATGTTATTGTTCACCATAATTGTTGGTACTGTTCATGTTACTGTTCACCATAATTGTTGGTACTGTTCATTTCTTAAATTGAAGACTGGTTTGAAGTCCGTCAGATTTGGAATCCGGAATTCACGTCCGCTGCCTATAAAAGGCCTCTTTCATTCACTCAGAAGGCAGGCAGAAGAATTACCATCTACTCACTATATCCAAGCAACCCTTCTACTAAAGATTATCATCTTTAATATTTTGTAATATACACTTCAAATTTGTAATATAGCTTGATAGTTTGTTTTGTACTGTACTCCGCTGCTGCTACTCTCCCCCACTTTTATGTATATGACCTGGTACCCGAGTGGCTCTGATACCACTCGGGTACCAGGTCATATACATAAAAGTGGGGGAGAGTATCAACAGCGGAGTACAGTACAAAACAAACTATCAAGCTATATTACAAATTTGAAGTGTATATTACAAAATATTAAAGATGATAATCTTTAGTAGAAGGGTTGCTTGGATGTAGTGAGTAGATGGTAATTTTTCAGCGTGCCTTCTGAGTGAATGAAAGAGGCCTTTTATAGGCAGCGGACGTGAATTCCGGATTCCAAATCTGGCGGACTTCAAACCCGTCTTCAATTTAAGAAATGAACAGGACTAACAATTATGGTGAACAGTAACATGAACAGTACCATCAATTATGGTGAACAGTAACATGAATAATAAGATGAACAGTATCTGTGAATAGTAACCGTGAATAGTAACCGCAAATTATGCGTATGGGTCCTGAGAATCCATCATTGTGTCGTCGGTTTTCTGAGTTTCGTTGTCAGAACAGTGGCTAGACGAGCTAGATGGTTCTCCCAAAATTTCTCTAAGTTGTTTCCTCAGGTCTTCTTTAGATGCTGATGATGAGGCTATCAATTCTTTAAGAAATTCATTAATATCAGTAACATCAGTTTTAGGAGCTTGAGTTTTCGGCTGTGGTGGCTCAAATGAAACAATACCTTTCTGTGCAAAAATTGAATCTTTAAAAAATTCAAATTTTTCCCACCATTTAATTAAAACCCTTCTTCCTAATGCGGGAAGATGAGTAACGGTTTCATCAAATTTTTTAATTGGAAGGTTGGAAATAACCACATCCCATTTGACAATCCATGGGACTTGATAAAAAGCTACAAAATTAAGCTCAGGTGTTTTTAATGAGGGGTTAGATTTCTTAAAATCTTCAAAAACACATCTAATTTTATCGGGGAAAATAATAGGATGAGATCCCCAGTTGTAGAACCATTTAATAAACCACTGAGGGAGATTAGTGGTATTAAAATCTCTAAATTGTAGAAACCAACTGTGTTTTCTTTGCCTATTGTCATAACAAAAGGCTCCTTCCCATGCTTTAATGTAGTCAAAATAATTGAACCAAAATTTTTCTATTTCTTTTCTATTACCACGTGGAATTTCGTGGTTCCTGTACAGATCTCCATTCCAAGTTTCTGGAGTTAAAACCCTTTTGATGAAGGCTTTAGAATAAGCCCATTCCGCACCAGATCTTGAAATTGAGTCAAATTCTACTGATTTAGTAGTTTGTAAAATGGAATAATAGAAAGTACATTCCTTTGGCCAAAGATATGGGTCAGCAGAGTCTTTTAAATAGAAAGAAGCTGCTTCATTAGCATTGAGATGAGCATATTTAAGCTCAAGAGAAGTTATCCATATAGTGGAATAAGGAATATACGGATAAATAAATTCAGTAGACAAATTAGTCTTAATTGCTATTGCATAAGCATCATCTCTTAATTTAGATTCTTTTGGAGTGGCCTTTAAGGCTTCATTTTTTAATTGATCAATTGACTTGCCAACCATTGTCTTATAAGACAAATCCTTCTTTGGGGGTGTCTCTTTAGACTTCCCTTTTCCTTTATCTTTATTCCTTTTCTCCATTTCCCTGCAAAAATTCACGGGTTAGAAAATCAGGTAAAGAATTATTTGATCCTTTAATAAATTCAATATCAAAATCAAAGACAGACAAAATTCCCTGCCATCTAGCAAAAATTTGTTTAGATGCTATATTTTTAACATCCTTTTCTAGAATATCTTTAGCAGATTTGCAATCAACCCTAATTAGGAATTTTTTATTCAACAAATCACTTTCAAATTTTTGAACACATAATACAATTGATAAAATTTCTTTTTTAACGGTGGAATAATTTTTCCTTGGTCCTTGCCAGATTCCTGAGGTGAATCTAACAAGAGTAATTTTATTATCTATCCTTTGTTTAAGGATTCCTCCATAACCTAGTTCAGATGCGTCTGTTTCAACAATTTTAAAAGCATCTGGGTTTGCAATTGCAAGACAAGGAATTTCCTTTATTTTATTTTTTATTTTGATAACGGCCTCTCTATGGATATTGGTCCATTCAGGGGGATTTTTTCTTAACCTTTCAAATAAAGGTTTTGCATCTATTGCCAAATTTTTATAGAAGTCTGCTATGTAATTTAGACTTCCAAGAAACCTTTGTAGTTGAGTTTTTTCTTTAATTTCATTCGGAAATTTTTCTGCAAAAACTATGGATCTATCGATTGGAAAGATAGTTCCTTCTTTAATAGTATGTCCGAGAAACCGAATTTCAGTTTGAAATAATTTTATTTTCTTTGCAGATACAACTAATCCTGCTCTTTTAACAGCATTAATAAATGCATGTAGATGTTTAAAATGTTGATCAATATTGTCTGAAAAAATTAAGACATCATCAATATATACTATACAAAATTTAGTATATGGGCTAAAAATTTCATTCATAATATTTTGAAATTCAGAAGGGGCATTTTTTAACCCAAAAGGCATTACGTTCCATTCGTAGTGTCCAAATGGTACCGTAAATGCAGTTTTATATCTGTCTTCTTCGGCAATTTGAATCTGCCAAAATCCAGACTTCATATCAAATTTTGACATAACCTTGGCTGTGTAAAGCCGATTTAGTAAATCCCTCTTATTAGGGATAGGATATCTAATCCATCTTAATGCTTTATTTAGTGGCTTATAATTAATAACAAGCCTAGGAACACCTCGTTCTAGTTCTGCAGCATTTTCAACATAAAATGCTGGACAACTCCAGGGACTGTAGGATTTTCTAATTAACCCTTTGAGTAATAACTCATCAATTTCTTTTTTGCAGATTTCCAGGTGGCGTGGACCCATAGCTATAGGTCTTGCCTTAGTTTGAATTTGATTTTCCTTAAAATCTGGTTCATATGGAAGATTTACTATATGTTTCTTCCTTTCCCAGAAGGCATTAGGAATTTCTGCACATATTGTTTTAGTTATAAATTCTTGTAACTCATTTATTTTCTTTTGAATATAAGGCTGCTGTATCTTTTCAGCTATTTTTTTGTAATTAATTTCCTGAGATAAGGAATTAAGAAACTTTTCTTTTCTTTCTATTTTCTTTTGAATTAAATCAATCTCGTGATAACGAGGTTGTGTAATAAAATTAAATGTTATTTCTTGTGAATCAACAGTGCTAGTAATTCCTCTTTCGTCAATGCTTTTTATGGGATAAAGCATATGTAGAAAGGGATTTCCTAGAATTACATCGTGAGATAAATCTTTTACAATTATAAATGGCATTTCAAGGCAAATTCCATTGTTACAGACAACAGTATTTTGTAACTTATATTTTACTATAAGCTTTCGGCCATCTGCAGCATTAAGAATTTCAGTAGTTTTAGAAAAATATCTAGATGGAATTAACCCTTCATTGATACAGTTTAAATCAGCTCCAGAATCTACCATAGCAATTGCAGAGAGAGTATATTCTCTATGAACAATGATTTTTATTTTAATGTGCCATTTATGAGTAATAACCCTATCAATCATACTCACAAATGTTAATGATGCATTTACATTTTCTTCATTTAAAGAATCTTTTTCATAATCGTCATTGTCCTGATTAGGACTAAGATCTGTTTCAAGATTTCTTAATTCAATTAAAGAAACTCTAGACTTTAAGTCACTTAATTCTTTTTTAAGAATTTTTACTTCGTGAATTAATTCACTAGTACATGAATCCTCTGAATCCTTTTCTTTAGAGGTTTTAGCCCTATTTAAAATTTCTTTCAGACTATAAGTCTCTGGTTCTTTGAATTTTATTCCTTTTTCAGATTTTTTCTGACTGTATTGTTCCAAATATTTTTGGAGCATTTCTCTTTTAGCAACTGGATCAGTAATTTGATCAATTATATCGAGAATAAAATTATCTTCTTTAGTTAAGGTGCATAATCCATTTGCCTGATATAAGGCTTTATAATAATCACAGTTTCCTTCGCAACAAGAATTATCTGATTGTTCGGATTCTGTTTCGGATCCTTCAGAATTCTCAGATTCTTCAGTTTCTTCATTGTCAATTATAGCAGTAATTTTAAAATCTCTTTTTTCTCCTTCTTCATTAAGAAAGAGTTTTTCTAAAGTTCTTTTAAGACCTTCGTCAATATCTAAACTATTGATTTTCTTTTTCATTTTACACTTTTTAGCGTAATGACCAGGTTTTTGACATTTCCAACATAATGGAATGGGTTTCTGCCTAGGGGTCGAAGAACTTTCTCCTTTATTCATCTTTCCTTTATAAAAACCTTTCTTTCTCCTTTTAGGAAAATAATTTAAATTCTTAGAATTTTTTGAGACTTTATTAGCCTTATGTTTCCTTTTATCACTAGAAGGTCCTATAGGAGGTAAACCAATTTGTTCACAGAAGTCTCCTATAATTCTTTTTCCTAAAACCTTTTCTTTTTGAATTTGTCTATGTAATTTAATTTCATTACATAAATTTATTCCTTCGGAGATAATTTCAGAAGATAGATCTCCATAAGTATATTGGGCATACGGAATAATGCCATTATGTTTCTGTTTTATTCTATTCCTTATTTTTTCTGAGAAAAAATGAGGGAGTCCTGATAAGAACTTTTCTTTCCAAAAATCGTGTTGACTATCTTCTCTAGTAAAAACTTTAGAGAAGAACACATCTTTATACAATTTAAACTGAGATAAGTTTTGACATCTTAAATTTATTAACTGTTCTTGTGTTTTATCCAACTGTAATGAAGTTTTTCCAATAAAATGTTTTGCTATAGTATATAATAGCGTATTAACACAATCTGTAACTTGCACAGGTTGGTTATCAACAACTTCAACTTTAACAGCTCTTAAAATATGCAATTTTGCCTCTTCTGGTAGGTAGAAATCCCACCAACCTTTTAATTGTCCAGTAAAGCCTTGAGTTATGGCTTTAGCAATATTTTGATCAGAATTTCCATTTGCTTTGCAGGCAGTTGCATACATAGTCATGTAATGCAATACTGTTTGCATCTGGTATTCTGACATTCCATCTATATTCCATTCATTAATGGATCTGCCATCAAATTGAACAGTCATGTATTCATCATGCTGCTCAAGTTGTTAATCAACTGGTGTTGGCTTATGATAATAAGGCTTTGCTGGTACATTGTATACCATTTTCTTCTTATAAGAAGATGATAATTTATTAACTTGAAAATGTTGTTGTTGATTTTGTTCTGTTAAGAACATATCTTCAAGTTGATCAATTTTAGATTCACTATCTGAATTTTGTTCCAAAGGTGGCAATTCCTTTTCATTAAGCCCAAGATTTTTTAATCTCTTTATTATTTCGTCAACCATCTCGGAGGAAGAATCTGGTGGTTTTATTTTAAAATCAATCTTTTCAGAAGACATTGGTTTAAATAAAACCCTTTTATCAATTACAGAAGTTTCTTCTTTAGAAACCTTTTGTTGATCTGATTTTAGATCAATATTTTTCTCAATTCTATTTAATTGATCTCCAATAGTTTTGAGAGTTAAATTTGTAAAGTTATTTTGTTGCACAACAGCATCAATATTATCACCCTTTTTTCTATAGGGTGTGGCTAGAATTTCTTCTCCATCGATTTTAACGGTTAAATTAACTTCTGGAGGGTGGATGCTTTTGAAAACTTTTCCATTTTTAGTGACAAAATCCCTGTTATAGGAAGATTCAATTGTTGACACAAAATTTTTGTTCTCAAAATCAGGAAATTGTTATTTATTTAAATAAAAGTATTTTTTCAAGAAATCAAAGAAATCAATGACATCTTTATTTATCTGTAGAAATCTCTTATAAGATGTAAATAATTTCTTTTGTCTTTTAATATCTTCTTGGAAAAACCACTTTCTTAGAATTTCATTTTCAGGAGAATAAAATAATTCTTTAGCAATTCCGTCAAAAGGAAAACAAACTTCTTCAGGAATTGAGTTAAAACACTTGGGTCACTATTATAACCCATGTCAGAAGCGGTCGGAGATTTTCTTCCTGTGTTAGTATCAACTTCAATTTCTGTTGGGGTAACAGTTGATGGTATACTAACATTATATTGAGGTTGATTAACCCCATGAGGAGTAAATTTTGTTCCTAATATGGTTTCTTTTTCAAATTTAGTTAGAGGGGAGGAAGAAGTAGATCTTCCCAAATTAAGTCTACTTGGACCTGCTGAATTAGGTCTAGTAAATCGACTACTTTGCCCTAAATTAAGTCTAGCAATTCTTTGGTTAGAGAATTTAATTTCAACATCTCCATCAGGATATTCAACTATTTCTTCTAATTCTCTATTTTCCTGTTTAACAGGTTCACTTGCCTTTTCTAAAATCCATTGTTCAGGTAAATTAACCTGATCCCAAGTAATTGTTTTGGGTACTTTTAAATTGCTTTTAGATAAATTTGTAATAAACAAAGTAGTAGATCCCTTTTGTTTGAAGGCAAAATCTCTGATTCTTGGCACTACTGTGTTCATAACTTTATATTGAATCCTATAAATAAGGATTATATTTTCTGATCCTTGCATCATATTAAACCCATCAGATTTAATATCAAGACACAAGGCGTGCATCAGAGTTGGATCTGTAAGAGATAAAGTGAAATTTGGAAAACAAGAAAAGTAGATGGGTCCATCACAAAGACTGGACTCAATTATTCCTAATAAGGAGTCATGAAATTTATTATGTCTTTTATCTCGAACACAAATTATTGCGGATGTATTTAATCCGAGTCTTGTAGCAGGCTTTAGACCTACTTGGATTAGGCCAACATGAAGAAATTTATATTGTTGTCTATGTTTTTCAATTAAATTTCTTGATAATAATTGAAAAGAATTATATCCTTCAGTTAAAGGAATAGCTTCTTCTACAGGTTTAACAACATAATCAGAAGAAAATTCAAAAGTTCCTTTCTGTTTATAAACAGAAGATTGTACCGGTAATTTCCAGTTCTGTAAAGACTTTTCAAAATTTTCATTTAAAATAATTTCTTTGTTACTACCACTTGTCTCACCTTGTCTTTTAGACAAAGATCTAGCCAACCTCTGCATAATTTTACAGATCACTATCAACGGTTTATGCCAATCCCAAAACAGCCTATACTCCGGCCAAAGACAGGGACTATTCAGGCTACGCGACTTAAGGGAAAATCCCCGGGTTTCACTGTAAAACTATACTTTGGAGAACCAAAGCTTCAATCTAAAATACTAAATAAGACAAAAGTAGAACCCAAGAAATTAAGTTACTAATAAAATACTAAAGCGGATAAGCAGTTGATGATAATAATCTCTTTGGTTAATATACCAAATATCGTCAGGAAACCTTTCACAATTTTTCTTATATCTTATATATTCTTCTTTAATATAAGCATATAACTCGGAAAAGTTGACGTATTTAGAATTTAATTTTAATGGAGGCATAAAAAGACTAAGCTGCAAGTAAAACACTAATACGTTTAATTAAACTTTGATTATGGTTACGCATACACACGAAATGATTGTAACCAGGATGATCCGGGAACTGTTCACATAAACTTTTATAAAATTTGTAATCACTTAAGCACAAATTATAAAACTCAGAATTAACTAAGACAAACTTAAAATTAATCATTCAAATAAGCATTAATAACATAACAACAATAACACTTATCATACCTATTCCAACGTGGCTCTGATACCACTCGGGTACCAGGTCATATACATAAAAGTGGGGGAGAGTAGCAGCAGCGGAGTACAGTACAAAACAAACTATCAAGCTATTATATTACAAAATATAAAAGATGATAATCTTTTGTAGAAGGGTTGCTTGGATGTAGTGAGTAGATGGTAATTCTTCTGCGTGCCTTCTGAGTGAATGAAAGAGGCCTTTTATAGGCGGCGGACGTGAATTCCGGATTCCAAATCTGACGGACTTCAAACCAGTCTTCAATTTAAGAAATGAACAGGACCAACAATAATGGTCAACAGTAAAATGAACAGTACCAACATTTATGGTGAACAGTAACATGAACAGTACCAACAATTATGGTGAACAGTAACATGAACAGTGACTGAACAGTAAGATGAACAGTAACCGTGAATAGTAACCGTGAATAGTAACCGCGAATTATGCGTATGGGTCTTGGGAATCCATCATGGTGTCGTCGGTCTTATGGGTCTCGTCGTCAGATGGACTGTGGCTAGACGCACTGGATGATTCTCCCAAAATCTCTCTAAGTTGCTTCCTCAGGTCTTCTTTGGATGATGACGAGGAGGCAATCAATTCTTTAAGAAATTCAGTAATATTAGTAACATCCTTTTTAGGAGCTTGAGTCGTCGGCTGTGGTGGCTCAAATGAAACAATACCTTTCTGGGCAAAAATTGAATCTTTAAAAAATTCAAATTTATCCCACCATTTAATTAGAACCCTTCTTCCTAATGCAGGAACATGAGTAACGGTTTCATCAAATTTTTTAATTGGAAGGTTGGAAATAACCACATCCCATTTGACAATCCATGGGACTTGATAAAAAGCTACAAAATTAAGCTCAGGTGTTTTTAATGAGAGGTTAGATTTCTTAAAATCTTCAAAAACACATCTAATTTTATCGGGGAAAATAATAGGATGAGATCCCCAGTTGTAGAACCATTTAATAAACCACTGAGGGAGATTAGTGGTATTAAAATCTCTAAATTGTAGAAACCAACTGTGTTTTCTTTGCCTATTGTCATAACAAAAGGCTCCTTCCCATGCTTTCGTGGTTCCTGTACAGATCTCCATTCCAAGTTTCTGGAGTTAAAACCCTTTTGATGAAGGCTTTAGAATAAGCCCATTCCGCACCAGATCTTGAAATTGAGTCAAATTCTACTGATTTAGTAGTTTGTAAAATGGAATAATAGAAAGTACATTCCTTTGGCCAAAGATATGGGTCAGCAGAGTCTTTTAAATAGAAAGAAGCTGCTTCATTAGCATTGAGATGAGCATATTTAAGCTCGAGAGGAGTTATCCATATAGTGGAATAAGGAATATACGGATAAATAAATTCAGTAGACAAATTAGTCTGAATTGCTATTGCATAAGCATCATCTCTTAATTTAGATTCTTTTGGAGTGGCCTTTAAGGCTTCATTCTTTAATTGATCGATTGATTTACCAACCATTGTCTTATAAGACAAATCCTTTTTTGGGGGTGTCTCTTTAGACTTCCCTTTTCTTTTATCTTTATTCCTTTTCTCCATTTCCCTGCAAAAATTCACGGGTTAGAAAATCAGGTAAAGAATTATTTGATCCTTTAATAAATTCAATATCAAAATCAAAGACAGATAAAATTCCTTGCCATCTAGCAAAAATTTGTTTAGATGCTATATTTTTAACATCCTTTTCTAGAATATCTTTAGCAGATTTGCAATCAACCCTAATTAGGAATTTTTTATTCAACAAATCACTTTCAAATTTTTGAACACATAATACAATTGATAAAATTTCTTTTTTAACTGTGGAATCATTTTTCCTTGGTCCTTGCCAGATTCCTGAGGTGAATCTAACAAGACTAATTTTATTATCTATCCTTTGTTTAAGGATTCCTCCATAACCTAATTCAGATGCGTCTGTTTCAACAATTTTAAAAGCATCTGGGTTTGCAATTGCAAGACAAGGAATTTCCTTTATTTTATTTTTTATTTTGATAACGGCCTCTGTATGGATATTTGTCCATTCAGGGGGATTTTTTTGTAACCTTTCAAATAAAGGTTTTGCATCTATTGCCAAATTTTTATAGAAGTCTGCTATGTAATTAAGACTTCCAAGAAACCTTTGTAGTTGAGTTTTTTCTTTTATTTCATTCGGAAATTTTTCCGCAAAAACTATGGATCTATCTATTGGAAAGATAGTTCCTTCTTTAATAGTATGTCCAAGAAACCGAATTTCAGTTTGAAATAATTTTACTTTCTTTGCAGATACAACTAATCCTGCTCTTTTAACAGCATTAATAAATGCATGTAAATGTTTAAAATGTTGATCAATATTATCTGAAAAAATTAAGACATCATCAATATATACTATACAAAATTTAGTATATGGACTAAAAATTTCATTCATTATGTTTTGAAATTCAGAAGAGGCATTTTTTAACCCAAAAGGCATTACGTTCCATTCGTAGTGTCCAAATGGTACCGTAAATGCAGTTTTATATCGGTCTTCTTCAGCAATTTGAATCTGCCAGAATCCAGACTTCATATCAAATTTTAACATAACTTTGGCTGTGTAAAGCCGATTTAACAAATCTCTTTTATTAGGGATAGGATATCTAATCCATCGTAATGCTTTATTTAATGGCTTATAATTAATAACAAGCCTAGGAACACCTCGTTCTAATTCTGCGGCATTTTCAACATAAAATGCTGGACAACTCCAGGGACTGTAGGATTTTCTAATTAATCCTTTGAGTAATAACTCATCAATCTCTTTTTTGCAGATTTCAAGGTGGCGTGGACCCATAGCTATAGGTCTGACCTTAGTTTGAATTTGATTTTCCTTAAAGTCTGGCTCATATGGAAGATTTACTATATGTTTCTTCCTTTCCCAGAAGGCATTATGAATTTCTGCACATATTGTTTTAGTTATAAATTCTTGTAACTCATTTATTTTCTTTTGAATATAAGGCTGCTGTATCTTTTCAGCTATTTTTTTGTAATTAATTTCCTGAGATAAGGAATTAAGAAACTTTTCTTTTCTTTCTATTTTCTTTTGAATTAAATCAATCTCGTGATAACGAGGTTGTGTAATAAAATTAAATGTTATTTCTTGTGAATCAACAGTGCTAGTAATTCCTCTTTCGTCAATGCTTTTTATGGGATAAAGCATATGTAGAAAGGGATTTCCTAGAATTACATCGTGAGACAAATCTTTTACCATTATAAATGGCATTTCAAGGCAAATTCCATTGTTACAGACAACAGTATTTTGTAACTTATATTTTACTATAAGCTTTCGGCCATCTGCAGCATTAAGAATTTCAGTAGTTTTGGAAAAATATCTAGAAGGAATTAACCCTTCATTGATACAATTCAAATCAGCTCCAGAATCTACCATATCAATTGCAGAGAGAGTATATTCTCTATGAACAATGATTTTTATTTTAATGTGCCATTTGTGAGTAATAACCCTATCAATCATATTCACAAATATTAATGATGCATTTACATTTTCTTCTTTTAAAGAATCTTTTTCATAATCGTCATTGTCCTGATTAGGACTAAGATCTGTTTCAAGATTTCTTAATTCAATTAAAGAAACTCTAGACTTTAAGTCACTTAATTCTTTTTTAAGAATTTTTACTTCGTGAATTAATTCACTAGTACATGAATCCCCTGAATCCATTTCTTTAGAGGTCTTAGCCCTATTTAAAATTTCTTTTAGACTATAAGTCTCTGGTTCTTTGAATTTTATTCCTTTTTCAGATTTTTTCTGACTGTATTGTTCCAAATATTTTTGGAGCATTTCTCTTTTAGCAACTGGATCAGCAATTTGATCAATTATACCGAGAATAAAATTATCCTCTTTAGTTAAGGTGCATAATCCATTTGCCTGAAATAAGGCTTTATAATAATCACAGTTTCCTTCGCAACCAGAATTATCTGATTGTTCGGATTCTGTTTCGGATCCTTCAGAATTCTCAGATTCTTCAGTTTCTTCATTGTCAATTATAGCAGTAATTTTAAAATCTCTTTTTTCTCCTTCTTCATTAAGAAAGAGTTTTTCTAAAGCTCTTTTAAGACCTTCGTCAATATCTAAACTATTGATTTTCTTTTTCATTTTACACTTATTAGCGTAATGACCAGGTTTTTGACATTTCCAACATAATGGAATGGGTTTCTGCCTAGGGGTCGAAGAACTTTCTCCTTTATTCTTCTTTCCTTTATAAAAACCTTTCTTTCTCCTTTTAGGAAAATAATTTAAATTCTTAGAATTTTTTGAGACTTTATTAGTCTTATGTTTCCTTTTATCACTAGAAGGTCCTATAGGAGGTAAACCAATTTGTTCACAGAAGTCTCCTATAATTCTTTTTCCTAAGACCTTTTCTTTTTGAATTTGTCTATGTAATTTAATTTCATTACATAAATTTATTCCTTCAGAGATAATTTCAGAAGATAGATCTCCATAAGTATATTGGACATACGGAATAATTCCATTATGTTTCTGTTTTATTCTATTCCTTATTTTTTCTGAGAAAAAATGAGGGAGTCCTGATAAGAACTTTTCTTTCCAAAAATTATGTTGACTATCTTCTCTAGTAAAAACTTTAGAGAAGAACACATCTTTATACCATTTAAACTGAGATAAGTTTTGACATCTTAAATTCATTAATTGTTCTTGTGTTTTATCCAACTGTAATGAAGTTGTTCTAATAAAATGTTTTGCTATAGTATATAATAGCGTATTAACACAATCTGTAACTTGCACAGGTTGGTTATCAACAACTTCAACTTTAACAGCTCTTAAAATATGCAATTTTGCCTCTTCTGGTAGGTAGAAATCCCACCAACCTTTTAATTGTCCAGTAAGGCCTTGAGTTATGGCTTTAGCAATATTTTGATCAGAATTTCCATTTGCTTTGCAGGCAGTTGCATACATAGTCATGTAATGCAATACTGTTTGCATCTGGTATTCTGACATTCCATCTATATTCCATTCATTAATGGATCTGCCATCAAATTGAACAGTCATGTATTCATCATGCTGCTCAAGTTGTAAATCAATTGGTGTGGGCTTATGATAATAAGGCTTTGCTGGTACATTGTATACCATTTTCTTCTTATAAGAAGATGATAATTTATTAACTTGAAAATGTTGTTGTTGGTTTTGTTCTGTTAAGAACATATCTTCAAGTTGATCAATTTTCTCTTCCATTTCGGAAGTTTGATCTTGACTTTCAATATTAGATTCACTATCTGAATTTTGTTCCAAAGGTGACAATTCCTTTTCATTAAGCCCAAGATTTTTTAATCTCTTTATTATTTCGTCAACCATCTCAGAGGAAGAATCTTGTGGTTTTATTTTAAAATCAATCTTTTCAGAAGACATTGGTTTAAATAAAACCCTTTTATCAATTACAGAAGTTTCTTCTTTAGAAACCTTTTGTTGATCTGATTTTAGATCAATATTTTTCTCAATTCTATTTAATTGATCTCCAATAGTTTTGAGAGTTAAATTTGTAAAGTTATTTTGTTGCACAACAGCATCAATATTATCACCCTTTTTTCTATAGGGTGTGGCTAGAATTTCTTCTCCATCGATTTTAACGGTTAAATTAACTTCTGGAGGGTGGATGCTTTTGAAAACTTTTCCATTTTTAGTGACAAAATCCCTGTTATAGGAAGATTCAATTGTTGACACAAAATTTTTGTTCTCAAAATCAGGAAATTGTTTTTTGTTTAAATAAAAGTATTTTTTCAAGAAATCAAAGAAATCAATGACATCTTTATTTATCTGTAGAAATCTCTTATAAGATGTAAACAATTTCTTTTGACTTTTAATATCTTCTTGGAAAAACCACTTTCTTCGAATTTCATTTTCAGGAGAATAAAATAATTCTTTAGCAATTCCGTCAAAAGGAAAACAAACTTCTTCAGGAATTGTAATAGTTAAAACACTTGTGTCACTATTATAACCCATGTCAGAAGCGGTCGGAGATTTTCTTCCTGTGTTAGTATCAACTTCAATTTCTGTTGGGGTAACAGTTGATGGTATACTAACATTATATTGAGGTTGATTAACCCCATCAGGAGTAAATTTTGTTCCTAATATGGTTTCCTTTTCAAATTTAGATAGCGGGGCAGAAGAAGTAGATCTTCTTTCCAAATTAAGTCTACTTGGACCTGCTGAATTAGGTCTAGTAAATCGACTACTTTGCCCTAAATTAAGTCTAGCAATTCTTTGGTTAGAGAATTTAATTTCAACATCTCCATCAGGATATTCAACTATTTCTTCTAATTCTCTATTTTCCTGTTTAACAGGTTCACTTGCCTTTTCTAAAATCCATTGTTCAGGTAAATTAACCTGATCCCAAGTAATTGTTTTGGGTACTTTTAAATTGCTTTTAGATAAATTTGTAATAAACAAAGTAGTAGATCCCTTCTGTTCGAAGGCAAAATCTCTGATTCTTGGCACTACTGTGTTCATAACTTTATATTGAATCCTATAAATAAGGATTATATTTTCTGATCCTTGCATCATATTAAACCCATCAGATTTAATATCAAGACACAAGGCGTGCATCAGAGTTGGATCTGTAAGAGATAAAGTGAAATTTGGAAAACAAGAAAAGTAGATGGGTCCGTCACAAAGACTGGACTCAATTATTCCTAATAAGGAATCATGAAATTTATTATGTCTTTTATCTCGAACACAAATTATTGCGGATGTATTTAATCCGAGTCTTGTAGCAGGCTTTAGACCTACTTGGATTAGGCCAACATGAAGAAATTTATATTGTTGTCTATGTTTTTCAATTAAATTTCTTGATAATAATTGAAAAGAATTATATCCTTCAGTTAAAGGAATAGCTTCTTCTACAGTTTTAACAACATAATCAGAAGAAAATTCAAAAGTTCCTTTCTGTTTATAAACAGAAGATTGTACCGGTAATTTCCAGTTCTGTAAAGACTTTTCAAAATTTTCATTTAAAATAATTTATTTGTTACTACCACTTGTCTCACCTTGTCTTTTAGACAAAGATCTAGCCAACCTCTGCATAATTTTACAGATCACTGTCAACGGTTTATGCCAATCCCAAAACAGCCTATACACCGGCCAAAGACAGGGACTATTCAGGCTACGCGACTTAAGGGAAAATCCGCGGGTTTCACTGTAAAACTATACTTTGGAGAACCAAAGCTTCAATCTAAAATACTAAATAAGACAAAAGTAGAACCCAAGAAATTAAGCTGCTAATAAAATACTAAAGCGGATAAGCAGTTGATGATAATAATCTCTTTGGTTAATATACCAAATATCGTCAGGAAACCTTTCACAATTTTTCTTATATCTTATATATTCTTCTTTAATATAAGCATATAACTCGGAAAAGTTGACGTATTTAGAATTTAATTTTAATGGAGGCATAAAAAGACTAAACTGCAAGTAAAACACTAATACGTTTAATTAAACTTTGATTATGGTTACGCATACACACGAAATGATTGTAACCAGGATGATCCGGGAACTGTTCACATAAACTTTTATAAAATTTGTAATCACTTAAGCACAAATTATAAAACTCAGAATTAACTAAGACAAACTTAAAATTAATCATTCAAATAAGCATTAATAACATAACAACAATAACACAGAATAACAATAATACAAACATACATTAATAACATAACAATAATAAGACACGATAACAAAATTGCAAACATTAATAAAACATTAATACAATATTAATATTAATACAATATCATACCTATTCCAACGTGGCTCTGATACCACTCGGGTACCAGGTCATATACATTTTTGGTACCCATAGGGCGGAACTCTGGAATTGGATATTTAC
This sequence comes from Penstemon newberryi var. newberryi, assembly GCA_030819805.1. NCBI lineage: Eukaryota > Viridiplantae > Streptophyta > Magnoliopsida > Lamiales > Plantaginaceae > Penstemon > Penstemon newberryi. The sequence continues at coordinate 18,821,560 of JAUALY010000005.1, read as the reverse complement.
ATTGCTGAAACTTTCTTGTATGGTCTTCTCATTGTCAAACTAGTCTAGTAAAGTGCCAATTTCTTTCACACCAAATTTTGAAAGTTAGTTGATATTTGGGTTGAGTTTCATGTTCCTTCCTCTACTTGATAGAATTTTCTATTTGACGTTGTTCTTGATGAAACAAGGGAATTTTAAGAATTATTGTCTTCATTCTTTACAGGCAATCCATTGATCCCAACTTGAATGTGAGTTATCGCTCGATATATATAATGTTGTGGTTGAGTGTTTTTTGTTCCCGGTCCATGAAGAAATGGTCAATTTTGTGGTCTTATTAGTAAAACGCGAGTATATGTTTGGCAAAGGATATAATCGCACTCTTCTTTGGAAAGTGTTTTATTTACGTGGAATAAATGTCGTTGAAACCTTGTGCTAAATGGGGATACTTTTTAGGGTGCCTTTGTGAAACTAGGGTGTGATAGATCGGACTTAATTTCATTTTTAGTGACCTTTTAGATGACCTATAATGTTCTTCACACAATTTGCTAAAATTGAATAATATTAGGGTGCACTATGTGAAATAAGAATATACTAATATTCTTGGTCCTGTGTTTTTTCAGATAATCTTTTGCCTTTCAAATTTATGTTGTGCTTTAATCACGTTATATGGAATGTTTGTTTGGTATGTTACACTGCTCTTTTGCCTACCATATCTAAAACTATCTTGTCACAACATATAGATTGCATGATCCGAGTTTCGAATTCTTCTGATTCAGAGTTAACATGGTACATTTCGGGGCCATGGGATGGACACGAGCATTATGGATTTCTTTTTTGATGTTTTCTCTTGATGGATAGTTGATCGTCAAATTCGATTATAAAACAATTCAAAGTTCATGTAATCGAGAATTCGTATACCGAGTTTTACGTTCATCTGATTTTAATTAAAATTGATCAACTTTGTAGTGTAATGTGTAGGGAAATAACATTTTGTTCTTTATGTGCCAATTTAGTTTTTCATAGAGGATGTGTTTTCATGTCCAATTTTTTTAATTGTTATTCTCCACGGGATAGTGTATTTGGGCCGAGTTTCATGTTCTTTTCTCATCTCGATAAAATTGGTTACTCGATGGTTCTCTTGATAGAAAAGGGGAATTTAAAGAACTTGTCTTCCTCGTTTATACCTATTAAATTGATCCAAATCTCATAAAAGTGTGCCATAAACACAATGGAATATCTTATGGTTGAGATTCATTTTGTTCCGTGTCCATATTGAAGATTTCATTTTTATGTCCTTGGAGATATAATAAATTGCATGATTCTAGTTTAAAATTAGAATAATTTGGAGGTAACATTGTCCATTTTTGGTACCCATAGGGCGGAACTCTGGAATTGGATATTTACATTGCTGAAACTTTCTTGTATGGTCTTCTCATTGTCAAACTAGTCTAGTCAAGTGCCAATTTCTTTCACACCAAATTTTGAAAGTTAGTTGATATTTGGGTTGAGTTTCATGTTCCTTACTCTACTTGATAGAATTTTCTATTTGACGTTGTTCTTGATGAAACAATGGAATTTTAAGAATTATTGTCTTCATTCTTTACAGGCAATCCATTGATCCCAACTTGAATGTGAGTTATCGCTCGATATATATAATGTTGTGGTTGAGTGTTTTTTGTTCCCGGTCCATGAAGAAATGGTCAATTTTGTGGTCTTATTAGTAAAACGCGAGTATATGTTTGGCAAAGGATATAATCGCACTCTTCTTTGGAAAGTGTTTTATTTACGTGGAATAAATGTCGTTGAAACCTTGTGCTAAATGGGGATACTTTTTAGGGTGCCTTTGTGAAACTAGGGTGTGATAGATCGGACTTAATTTCATTTTTGGTGACCTTTTAGTTGACCTATAATGTTCTTCACACAATTTGCTAAAATTGAATAATATTAGGGTGCACTATGTCAAATAAGAATATACAAATATTCTTGGTCCTGTGTTTTTTTAGATAATCTTTTTTTAACTTTCAAATTTATGTTGTGCTTTAATCACGTTATATGGAATGTTTGTTTGGTATGTTACACTGCTCTTTCGCCTACCATATCTAAAACTATCTTGTCACAACATATAGATTGCATGATCCGAGTTTCGAATTCTCCTGATTCAGAGTTAAAATGGTACATTTCGGGGCCATGGGATGGACACGAGCATTATGGATTTCTTTTTTGATGTTTTCTCTTGATGGATAGTTGATTGTCAAATTCGATTATAAAACAATTCAAAGTTCATGTAATCGAGAATTCGTATACCGAGTTTTACGTTCATCTGATTTTAATTAAAATTGATCAACTTTGTAGTGTAATGTGTAGGGAAATAACATTTTGTTCTTTATGTGCCAATTTAGTTTTTCATAGAGGATGTGTTTTCATGACCAATTTTTTTAATTGTTATTCTCCACGGGATAGTGTATTTGGGCCGAGTTTCATGTTCTTTTCTCATCTCGATAAAATTGGTTACTCGATGGTTCTCTTGATAGAAAAGGGGAATTTAAAGAACTTGTCTTCCTCGTTTATACCTATTAAATTGATCCAAATCTCATAAAAGTGTGCCATAAACACAATGGAATATCTTATGGTTGAGATTCATTTTGTTCCGTGTCCATATTGAAGATTTCATTTTTATGTCCTTGGAGATATAATAAATTGCATGATTCTAGTTTAAAATTAGAATAATTTGGAGGTAACATTGTCCATTTTTGGTACCCATAGGGCGGAACTCTGGAATTGGATATTTACATTGCTGAAACTTTCTTGTATGGTCTTCTCATTGTCAAACTAGTCTAGTCAAGTGCCAATTTCTTTCACACCAAATTTTGAAAGTTAGTTGATATTTGGGTTGAGTTTCATGTTCCTTCCTCTACTTGATAGAATTTTCTATTTGACGTTGTTCTTGATGAAACAAGGGAATTTTAAGAATTATTGTCTTCATTCTTTACAGGCAATCCATTGATCCCAACTTGAATGTGAGTTATCGCTCGATATATATAATGTTGTGGTTGAGTGTTTTTTGTTCCCGGTCCATGAAGAAATGGTCAATTTTGTGGTCTTATTAGTAAAACGCGAGTATATGTTTGGCAAAGGATATAATCGCACTCTTCTTTGGAAAGTGTTTTATTTACGTGGAATAAATGTCGTTGAAACCTTGTGCTAAATGGGGATACTTTTTAGGGTGCCTTTGTGAAACTAGGGTGTGATAGATCGGACTTAATTTCATTTTTGGTGACCTTTTAGTTGACCTATAATGTTCTTCACACAATTTGCTAAAATTGAATAATATTAGGGTGCACTATGTGAAATAAGAATATACAAATATTCTTGGTCCTTTGTTTTTTTAGATAATCTTTTTTTAACTTTCAAATTTATGTTGTGCTTTAATCACGTTATATGGAATGTTTGTTTGGTATGTTACACTGCTCTTTCGCCTACCATATCTAAAACTATCTTGTCACAACATATAGATTGCATGATCCGAGTTTCGAATTCTTCTTATTCAGAGTTAACATGGTACATTTCGGGGCCATGGGATGGACACGAGCATTATGGATTTCTTTTTTGATGTCTTCTCTTGATGGATAGTTGATTGTCAAATTCGATTATAAAACAATTCAAAGTTCATGTAATCGAGAATTCGTATACCGAGTTTTACGTTCATCTGATTTTAATTAAAATTGATCAACTTTGTAGTGTAATGTGTAGAGAAATAACATTTTGTTCTTTATGTGCCAATTTAGTTTTTCATAGAGGATGTGTTTTCATGACCAATTTTTTTAATTGTTATTCTCCACGGGATAGTGTATTTGGGCCGAGTTTCATGTTCTTTTCTCATCTCGATAAAATTGGTTACTCGATGGTTCTCTTGATAGAAAAGGGGAATTTAAAGAACTTGTCTTCCTCGTTTATACCTATTAAATTGATCCAAATCTCATAAATGTGTGCCATAAACACAATGGAATATCTTATGGTTGAGATTCATTTTGTTCCGTGTCCATATAGAAGATTTCATTTTTATGTCCTTGGAGATATAATAAATTGCATGATTCTAGTTTAAAATTAGAATAATTTGGAGGTAACATTGTCCATTTTTGGTACCCATAGGGCGGAACTCTGGAATTGGATATTTACATTGCTGAAACTTTCTTGTATGGTCTTCTCATTGTCAAACTAGTCTAGTCAAGTGCCAATTTCTTTCACACCAAATTTTGAAAGTTAGTTGATATTTGGGTTGAGTTTCATGTTCCTTCCTCTACTTGATAGAATTTTCTATTTGACGTTGTTCTTGATGAAACAATGGAATTTTAAGAATTATTGTCTTCATTCTTTACAGGCAATCCATTGATCCCAACTTGAATGTGAGTTATCGCTCGATATATATAATGTTGTGGTTGAGTGTTTTTTGTTCCCGGTCCATGAAGAAATGGTCAATTTTGTGGTCTTATTAGTAAAACGCGAGTATATGTTTGGCAAAGGATATAATCGCACTCTTCTTTGGAAAGTGTTTTATTTACGTGGAATAAATGTCGTTGAAACCTTGTGCTAAATGGGGATACTTTTTAGGGTGCCTTTGTGAAACTAGGGTGTGATAGATCGGACTTAATTTCATTTTTGGTGACCTTTTAGTTGACCTATAATGTTCTTCACACAATTTGCTAAAATTTAATAATATTAGGGTGCACTATGTGAAATAAGAATATACTAATATTCTTGGTCCTGTGTTTTTTCAGATAATCTTTTGCCTTTCAAATTTATGTTGTGCTTTAATCACGTTATATGGAATGTTTGTTTGGTATGTTACACTGCTCTTTCGCCTACCATATCTAAAACTATCTTGTCACAACATATAGATTGCATGATCCGAGTTTCGAATTCTTCTGATTCAGAGTTAACATGGTACATTTCGAGGCCATGGGATGGACACGAGCATTATGGATTTCTTTTTTGATGTTTTCTCTTGATGGATAGTTGATTGTCAAATTCGATTATAAAACAATTCAAAGTTCATGTAATCGAGAATTCGTATACCGAGTTTTACGTTCATCTGATTTTAATTAAAATTGATCAACTTTGTAGTGTTATGTGTAGGGAAATAACATTTTGTTCTTTATGAGCCAATTTAGTTTTTCATAGAGGATGTGTTTTCATGTCCAATTTTTTTAATTGTTATTCTCCACGGGATAGTGTATTTGGGCCGAGTTTCATGTTCTTTTCTCATCTCGATAAAATTGGTTACTCGATGGTTCTCTTGATAGAAAAGGGGAATTTAAAGAACTTGTCTTCCTCGTTTATACCTATTAAATTGATCCAAATCTCATAAAAGTGTGCCATAAACACAATGGAATATCTTATGGTTGAGATTCATTTTGTTCCGTGTCCATATTGAAGATTTCATTTTTATGTCCTTGGAGATATAATAAATTGCATGATTCTAGTTTAAAATTAGAATAATTTGGAGGTAACATTGTCCATTTTTGGTACCCATAGGGCGGAACTCTGGAATTGGATATTTACATTGCTGAAACTTTCTTGTATGGTCTTCTCATTGTCAAACTAGTCTAGTCAAGTGCCAATTTCTTTCACACCAAATTTTGAAAGTTAGTTGATATTTGGGTTGAGTTTCATGTTCCTTACTCTACTTGATAGAATTTTCTATTTGACGTTGTTCTTGATGAAACAATGGAATTTTAAGAATTATTGTCTTCATTCTTTACAGGCAATCCATTGATCCCAACTTGAATGTGAGTTATCGCTCGATATATATAATGTTGTGGTTGAGTGTTTTTTGTTCCCGGTCCATGAAGAAATGGTCAATTTTGTGGTCTTATTAGTAAAACGCGAGTATATGTTTGGCAAAGGATATAATCGCACTCTTCTTTGGAAAGTGTTTTATTTACGTGGAAAAAATGTCGTTGAAACCTTGTGCTAAATGGGGATACTTTTTAGGGTGCCTTTGTGAAACTAGGGTGTGATAGATCGGACTTAATTTCATTTTTGGTGACCTTTTAGTTGACCTATAATGTTCTTCACACAATTTGCTAAAATTGAATAATATTAGGGTGCACTATGTGAAATAAGAATATACAAATATTCTTGGTCCTGTGTTTTTTTAGATAATCTTTTTTTAACTTTCAAATTTATGTTGTGCTTTAATCACGTTATATGGAATGTTTGTTTGGTATGTTACACTGCTCTTTCGCCTACCATATCTAAAACTATCTTGTCACAACATATAGATTGCATGATCCGAGTTTCGAATTCTCCTGATTCAGAGTTAAAATGGTACATTTCGGGGCCATGGGATGGACACGAGCATTATGGATTTCTTTTTTGATGTTTTCTCTTGATGGATAGTTGATTGTCAAATTCGATTATAAAACAATTCAAAGTTCATGTAATCGAGAATTCGTATACCGAGTTTTACGTTCATCTGATTTTAATTAAAATTGATCAACTTTGTAGTGTAATGTGTAGGGAAATAACATTTTGTTCTTTATGTGCCAATTTAGTTTTTCATAGAGGATGTGTTTTCATGACCAATTTTTTTAATTGTTATTCTCCACGGGATAGTGTATTTGGGCCGAGTTTCATGTTCTTTTCTCATCTCGATAAAATTGGTTACTCGATGGTTCTCTTGATAGAAAAGGGGAATTTAAAGAACTTGTCTTCCTCGTTTATACCTATTAAATTGATCCAAATCTCATAAAAGTGTGCCATAAACACAATGGAATATCTTATGGTTGAGATTCATTTTGTTCCGTGTCCATATTGAAGATTTCATTTTTATGTCCTTGGAGATATAATAAATTGCATGATTCTAGTTTAAAATTAGAATAATTTGGAGGTAACATTGTCCATTTTTGGTACCCATAGGGCGGAACTCTGGAATTGGATATTTACATTGCTGAAACTTTCTTGTATGGTCTTCTCATTGTCAAACTAGTCTAGTCAAGTGCCAATTTCTTTCACACCAAATTTTGAAAGTTAGTTGATATTTGGGTTGAGTTTCATGTTCCTTCCTCTACTTGATAGAATTTTCTATTTGACGTTGTTCTTGATGAAACAAGGGAATTTTAAGAATTATTGTCTTCATTCTTTACAGGCAATCCATTGATCCCAACTTGAATGTGAGTTATCGCTCGATATATATAATGTTGTGGTTGAGTGTTTTTTGTTCCCGGTCCATGAAGAAATGGTCAATTTTGTGGTCTTATTAGTAAAACGCGAGTATATGTTTGGCAAAGGATATAATCGCACTCTTCTTTGGAAAGTGTTTTATTTACGTGGAATAAATGTCGTTGAAACCTTGTGCTAAATGGGGATACTTTTTAGGGTGCCTTTGTGAAACTAGGGTGTGATAGATCGGACTTAATTTCATTTTTGGTGACCTTTTAGTTGACCTATAATGTTCTTCACACAATTTGCTAAAATTGAATAATATTAGGGTGCACTATGTGAAATAAGAATATACAAATATTCTTGGTCCTTTGTTTTTTTAGATAATCTTTTTTTAACTTTCAAATTTATGTTGTGCTTTAATCACGTTATATGGAATGTTTGTTTGGTATGTTACACTGCTCTTTCGCCTACCATATCTAAAACTATCTTGTCACAACATATAGATTGCATGATCCGAGTTTCGAATTCTTCTTATTCAGAGTTAACATGGTACATTTCGGGGCCATGGGATGGACACGAGCATTATGGATTTCTTTTTTGATGTCTTCTCTTGATGGATAGTTGATTGTCAAATTCGATTATAAAACAATTCAAAGTTCATGTAATCGAGAATTCGTATACCGAGTTTTACGTTCATCTGATTTTAATTAAAATTGATCAACTTTGTAGTGTAATGTGTAGAGAAATAACATTTTGTTCTTTATGTGCCAATTTAGTTTTTCATAGAGGATGTGTTTTCATGACCAATTTTTTTAATTGTTATTCTCCACGGGATAGTGTATTTGGGCCGAGTTTCATGTTCTTTTCTCATCTCGATAAAATTGGTTACTCGATGGTTCTCTTGATAGAAAAGGGGAATTTAAAGAACTTGTCTTCCTCGTTTATACCTATTAAATTGATCCAAATCTCATAAATGTGTGCCATAAACACAATGGAATATCTTATGGTTGAGATTCATTTTGTTCCGTGTCCATATAGAAGATTTCATTTTTATGTCCTTGGAGATATAATAAATTGCATGATTCTAGTTTAAAATTAGAATAATTTGGAGGTAACATTGTCCATTTTTGGTACCCATAGGGCGGAACTCTGGAATTGGATATTTACATTGCTGAAACTTTCTTGTATGGTCTTCTCATTGTCAAACTAGTCTAGTCAAGTGCCAATTTCTTTCACACCAAATTTTGAAAGTTAGTTGATATTTGGGTTGAGTTTCATGTTCCTTCCTCTACTTGATAGAATTTTCTATTTGACGTTGTTCTTGATGAAACAAGGGAATTTTAAGAATTATTGTCTTCATTCTTTACAGGCAATCCATTGATCCCAACTTGAATGTGAGTTATCGCTCGATATATATAATGTTGTGGTTGAGTGTTTTTTGTTCCCGGTCCATGAAGAAATGGTCAATTTTGTGGTCTTATTAGTAAAACGCGAGTATATGTTTGGCAAAGGATATAATCGCACTCTTCTTTGGAAAGTGTTTTATTTACGTGGAATAAATGTCGTTGAAACCTTGTGCTAAATGGGGATACTTTTTAGGGTGCCTTTGTGAAACTAGGGTGTGATAGATCGGACTTAATTTCATTTTTGGTGACCTTTTAGTTGACCTATAATGTTCTTCACACAATTTGCTAAAATTGAATAATATTAGGGTGCACTATGTGAAATAAGAATATACAAATATTCTTGGTCCTTTGTTTTTTTAGATAATCTTTTTTTAACTTTCAAATTTATGTTGTGCTTTAATCACGTTATATGGAATGTTTGTTTGGTATGTTACACTGCTCTTTCGCCTACCATATCTAAAACTATCTTGTCACAACATATAGATTGCATGATCCGAGTTTCGAATTCTCCTGATTCAGAGTTAAAATGGTACATTTCGGGGCCATGGGATGGACACGAGCATTATGGATTTCTTTTTTGATGTTTTCTCTTGATGGATAGTTGATTGTCAAATTCGATTATAAAACAATTCAAAGTTCATGTAATCGAGAATTCGTATACCGAGTTTTACGTTCATCTGATTTTAATTAAAATTGATCAACTTTGTAGTGTAATGTGTAGGGAAATAACATTTTGTTCTTTATGTGCCAATTTAGTTTTTCATAGAGGATGTGTTTTCATGACCAATTTTTTTAATTGTTATTCTCCACGGGATAGTGTATTTGGGCCGAGTTTCATGTTCTTTTCTCATCTCGATAAAATTGGTTACTCGATGGTTCTCTTGATAGAAAAGGGGAATTTAAAGAACTTGTCTTCCTCGTTTATACCTATTAAATTGATCCAAATCTCATAAAAGTGTGCCATAAACACAATGGAATATCTTATGGTTGAGATTCATTTTGTTCCGTGTCCATATTGAAGATTTCATTTTTATGTCCTTGGAGATATAATAAATTGCATGATTCTAGTTTAAAATTAGAATAATTTGGAGGTAACATTGTCCATTTTTGGTACCCATAGGGCGGAACTCTGGAATTGGATATTTACATTGCTGAAACTTTCTTGTATGGTCTTCTCATTGTCAAACTAGTCTAGTCAAGTGCCAATTTCTTTCACACCAAATTTTGAAAGTTAGTTGATATTTGGGTTGAGTTTCATGTTCCTTCCTCTACTTGATAGAATTTTCTATTTGACGTTGTTCTTGATGAAACAAGGGAATTTTAAGAATTATTGTCTTCATTCTTTACAGGCAATCCATTGATCCCAACTTGAATGTGAGTTATCGCTCGATATATATAATGTTGTGGTTGAGTGTTTTTTGTTCCCGGTCCATGAAGAAATGGTCAATTTTGTGGTCTTATTAGTAAAACGCGAGTATATGTTTGGCAAAGGATATAATCGCACTCTTCTTTGGAAAGTGTTTTATTTACGTGGAATAAATGTCGTTGAAACCTTGTGCTAAATGGGGATACTTTTTAGGGTGCCTTTGTGAAACTAGGGTGTGATAGATCGGACTTAATTTCATTTTTGGTGACCTTTTAGTTGACCTATAATGTTCTTCACACAATTTGCTAAAATTGAATAATATTAGGGTGCACTATGTGAAATAAGAATATACAAATATTCTTGGTCCTTTGTTTTTTTAGATAATCTTTTTTTAACTTTCAAATTTATGTTGTGCTTTAATCACGTTATATGGAATGTTTGTTTGGTATGTTACACTGCTCTTTCGCCTACCATATCTAAAACTATCTTGTCACAACATATAGATTGCATGATCCGAGTTTCGAATTCTTCTTATTCAGAGTTAACATGGTACATTTCGGGGCCATGGGATGGACACGAGCATTATGGATTTCTTTTTTGATGTCTTCTCTTGATGGATAGTTGATTGTCAAATTCGATTATAAAACAATTCAAAGTTCATGTAATCGAGAATTCGTATACCGAGTTTTACGTTCATCTGATTTTAATTAAAATTGATCAACTTTGTAGTGTAATGTGTAGAGAAATAACATTTTGTTCTTTATGTGCCAATTTAGTTTTTCATAGAGGATGTGTTTTCATGACCAATTTTTTTAATTGTTATTCTCCACGGGATAGTGTATTTGGGCCGAGTTTCATGTTCTTTTCTCATCTCGATAAAATTGGTTACTCGATGGTTCTCTTGATAGAAAAGGGGAATTTAAAGAACTTGTCTTCCTCGTTTATACCTATTAAATTGATCCAAATCTCATAAATGTGTGCCATAAACACAATGGAATATCTTATGGTTGAGATTCATTTTGTTCCGTGTCCATATAGAAGATTTCATTTTTATGTCCTTGGAGATATAATAAATTGCATGATTCTAGTTTAAAATTAGAATAATTTGGAGGTAACATTGTCCATTTTTGGTACCCATAGGGCGGAACTCTGGAATTGGATATTTACATTGCTGAAACTTTCTTGTATGGTCTTCTCATTGTCAAACTAGTCTAGTCAAGTGCCAATTTCTTTCACACCAAATTTTGAAAGTTAGTTGATATTTGGGTTGAGTTTCATGTTCCTTCCTCTACTTGATAGAATTTTCTATTTGACGTTGTTCTTGATGAAACAAGGGAATTTTAAGAATTATTGTCTTCATTCTTTACAGGCAATCCATTGATCCCAACTTGAATGTGAGTTATCGCTCGATATATATAATGTTGTGGTTGAGTGTTTTTTGTTCCCGGTCCATGAAGAAATGGTCAATTTTGTGGTCTTATTAGTAAAACGCGAGTATATGTTTGGCAAAGGATATAATCGCACTCTTCTTTGGAAAGTGTTTTATTTACGTGGAATAAATGTCGTTGAAACCTTGTGCTAAATGGGGATACTTTTTAGGGTGCCTTTGTGAAACTAGGGTGTGATAGATCGGACTTAATTTCATTTTTGGTGACCTTTTAGTTGACCTATAATGTTCTTCACACAATTTGCTAAAATTGAATAATATTAGGGTGCACTATGTGAAATAAGAATATACAAATATTCTTGGTCCTTTGTTTTTTTAGATAATCTTTTTTTAACTTTCAAATTTATGTTGTGCTTTAATCACGTTATATGGAATGTTTGTTTGGTATGTTACACTGCTCTTTCGCCTACCATATCTAAAACTATCTTGTCACAACATATAGATTGCATGATCCGAGTTTCGAATTCTTCTTATTCAGAGTTAACATGGTACATTTCGGGGCCATGGGATGGACACGAGCATTATGGATTTCTTTTTTGATGTCTTCTCTTGATGGATAGTTGATTGTCAAATTCGATTATAAAACAATTCAAAGTTCATGTAATCGAGAATTCGTATACCGAGTTTTACGTTCATCTGATTTTAATTAAAATTGATCAACTTTGTAGTGTAATGTGTAGAGAAATAACATTTTGTTCTTTATGTGCCAATTTAGTTTTTCATAGAGGATGTGTTTTCATGACCAATTTTTTTAATTGTTATTCTCCACGGGATAGTGTATTTGGGCCGAGTTTCATGTTCTTTTCTCATCTCGATAAAATTGGTTACTCGATGGTTCTCTTGATAGAAAAGGGGAATTTAAAGAACTTGTCTTCCTCGTTTATACCTATTAAATTGATCCAAATCTCATAAATGTGTGCCATAAACACAATGGAATATCTTATGGTTGAGATTCATTTTGTTCCGTGTCCATATAGAAGATTTCATTTTTATGTCCTTGGAGATATAATAAATTGCATGATTCTAGTTTAAAATTAGAATAATTTGGAGGTAACATTGTCCATTTTTGGTACCCATAGGGCGGAACTCTGGAATTGGATATTTACATTGCTGAAACTTTCTTGTATGGTCTTCTCATTGTCAAACTAGTCTAGTCAAGTGCCAATTTCTTTCACACCAAATTTTGAAAGTTAGTTGATATTTGGGTTGAGTTTCATGTTCCTTCCTCTACTTGATAGAATTTTCTATTTGACGTTGTTCTTGATGAAACAATGGAATTTTAAGAATTATTGTCTTCATTCTTTACAGGCAATCCATTGATCCCAACTTGAATGTGAGTTATCGCTCGATATATATAATGTTGTGGTTGAGTGTTTTTTGTTCCCGGTCCATGAAGAAATGGTCAATTTTGTGGTCTTATTAGTAAAACGCGAGTATATGTTTGGCAAAGGATATAATCGCACTCTTCTTTGGAAAGTGTTTTATTTACGTGGAATAAATGTCGTTGAAACCTTGTGCTAAATGGGGATACTTTTTAGGGTGCCTTTGTGAAACTAGGGTGTGATAGATCGGACTTAATTTCATTTTTGGTGACCTTTTAGTTGACCTATAATGTTCTTCACACAATTTGCTAAAATTTAATAATATTAGGGTGCACTATGTGAAATAAGAATATACTAATATTCTTGGTCCTGTGTTTTTTCAGATAATCTTTTGCCTTTCAAATTTATGTTGTGCTTTAATCACGTTATATGGAATGTTTGTTTGGTATGTTACACTGCTCTTTCGCCTACCATATCTAAAACTATCTTGTCACAACATATAGATTGCATGATCCGAGTTTCGAATTCTTCTGATTCAGAGTTAACATGGTACATTTCGAGGCCATGGGATGGACACGAGCATTATGGATTTCTTTTTTGATGTTTTCTCTTGATGGATAGTTGATTGTCAAATTCGATTATAAAACAATTCAAAGTTCATGTAATCGAGAATTCGTATACCGAGTTTTACGTTCATCTGATTTTAATTAAAATTGATCAACTTTGTAGTGTTATGTGTAGGGAAATAACATTTTGTTCTTTATGAGCCAATTTAGTTTTTCATAGAGGATGTGTTTTCATGACCAATTTTTTTAATTGTTATTCTCCACGGGATAGTGTATTTGGGCCGAGTTTCATGTTCTTTTCTCATCTCGATAAAATTGGTTACTCGATGGTTCTCTTGATAGAAAAGGGGAATTTAAAGAACTTGTCTTCATCGTTTATACCTATTAAATTGATCCAAATCTCATAAAGTGTGCCATATACACAATGGAATATGTTATGGTTGAGATTCATTTTGTTCCGTGTCCATATTGAAGATTTCATTTTTATGTCCATGGAGATATAATAAATTGCATGATTCTAGTTTAAAATTAGAATAATTTGGAGGTAACATTGTCAATTTTTGGTACCCATAGGGCGGAACTCTGGAATTGGATATTTACATTGCTGAAACTTTCTTGTATGGTCTTCTCATTGTCAAACTAGTCTAGTCAAGTGCCAATTTCTTTCACACCAAATTTTGAAAGTTAATTGGTATTTGGGTTGAGTTTCATGTTCCTTCCTCTACTTGATAGAATTTTCTATTTGACGTTGTTCTTGATGAAACAAGGGAATTTTAAGAATTATTGTCTTCATTCTTTACAGGCAATCCATTGATCCCAACCTGAATGTGAGTTATCGCTCGATATATATAATGTTGTGGTTGAGTGTTTTTTGTTCCCGGTCCCTGAAGAAATGGTCAATTTTGTGGTCTTATTAGTAAAACGCGAGTATATGTTTGGCAAAGGATATAATCGCACTCTTCTTTGGAAAGTGTTTTATTTACGTGGAATAAATGTCGTTGAAACCTTGTGCTAAATGGGATACTTTTTAGGGTGCCTTTGTGAAACTAGGGTGTGATAGATCGGACTTAATTTCATTTTTAGTGACCTTTTAGGTGACCTATAATGTTCTTCACACAATTTGCTAAAATTGAATAATATTTGGGTGCACTATGTGAAATAAGAATATACTAATATTCTTTGTCCTGTGTTTTTTCAGATAATCTTTTGCCTTTCAAATTTATGTTGTACTTTAATCACGTTATATGGAATGTTTGTTTGGTATGTTACACTGCTCTTTCGCCTACCATATCTAAAACTATCTTGTCACAACATATAGATTGCATGATCCGAGTTTCGAATTCTTCTGATTCAGAGTAAACATGGTACATTTCGGGGCCATGGGATGGACACGAGCATTATGGATTTCTTTTTTGATGTTTTCTCTTGATGGATAGTTGATTGTCAAATTCGATTATAAAACAATTCAAAGTTCATGTAATCGAGAATTCGTATACCGAGTTTTACGTTCATCTGATTTTAATTAAAATTGATCAACTTTGTAGTGTAATGTGTAGGGAAATAACATTTTGTTCTTTATGTGCCAATTTAGTTTTTCATAGAGGATGTGTTTTCTTGACCAATTTTTGTAATTGTTATTCTCCACAGGATAGTGTATTTGGGCCGAGTTTCATGTTCTTTTCTCATCTCGATAAAATTGGTTACTCGATGGTTCTCTTGATAGAAAAGGGGAATTTAAAGAACTTGTCTTCCTCGTTTATACCTATTAAATTGATCCAAATCTCATAAAGTGTGCAATAAACACAATGGAATATGTTATGGTTGAGATTCATTTTGTTCCGTGTCCATATTGAAGATTTCATTTTTATGTCCTTGGAGATATAATAAATTGCATGTTAAAATTAGAATAATTTGGAGGTAACATTGTCCATTTTTGGTACCCATAGGGCGGAACTCTGAAATTGGATATTTACATTGCTGAAACTTTCTTGTATGGTCTTCTCATTGTCAAACTAGTCTAGTCAAGTGCCAATTTCTTTCACACCAAATTTGGAAAGTTAATTGATATTTGAGTTGAGTTTCATGTTCCTTCCTCTACTTGATAGAATTTTCTATTTGACGTTGTTCTTGATGAAACAAGGGAATTTTAAGAATTATTGTCTTCATTCTTTACAGGAAATCCATTGATCCCAACTTGAATGTGAGTTATCGCTCGATATATATAATGTTGTGGTTGAGTGTTTTTTGTTCCCGGTCCATGAAGAAATGGTCAATTTTGTGGTCTTATTAGTAAAACGCGAGTATATGTTTGGCAAAGGATATAATCGCACTCTTCTTTGGAAAGTGTTTTATTTACGTGGAATAAATGTCGTTGAAACCTTGTGCTAAATGGGGATACTTTTTAGGGTGCCTTTGTGAAACTAGGGTGTGCTAGATCGGACTTAATTTCATTTTTGGTGACCCTTTAGTTGACCTATAATGTTCTTCACACAATTTGCTAAAATTGAATAATATTGGGGTGCACTATGTGAAATAAGAATATACTAATATTCTTGGTCCTGTGTTTTTTCAGATAATCTTTTGCCTTTCAAATTTATGTTGTGCTTTAATCACGTTATATGGAATGTTTGTTTGGTATGTTACACTGCTCTTTCGCCTACCATATCTAAAACTATCTTGTCACAACATATAGATTGCATGATCCGAGTTTCGAATTCTTCTGATTCAGAGTTAACATGGTACATTTCGGGGCCATGGGATGGACACTAGCATTATGGATTTCTTTTTTGATGTTTTCTCTTGATGGATAGTTGATTGTCAAATTCGATTATAAAACAATTCAAAGTTCATGTAATCGAGAATTCGTATACCGAGTTTTACGTTCATCTGATTTTAATTAAAATTGATCAACTTTGTAGTGTAATGTGTAGGGAAATAACATTTTGTTCTTTATGTGCCAATTTAGTTTTTCATAGAGGATGTGTTTTCATGACCAATTTTTTTAATTGTTATTCTCCACGGGATAGTGTATTTGGGCCGAGTTTCATGTTCTTTTCTCATCTCGATAAAATTGGTTACTCGATGGTTCTCTTGATAGAAAAGAGGAATTTAAAGAACTTGTCTTCCTCGTTTATACCTATTAAATTGATCCAAATCTCATAAAGTGTGCCATAAACACAATGGAATATGTTATGGTTGAGATTCATTTTGTTCCGTGTCCATATTGAAGATTTCATTTTTATGTCCTTGGAGATATAATAAATTGCATGATTCTAGTTTAAAATTAGAATAATTTGGAGGTAACATTGTCCATTTTTGGTACCCATAGGGCGGAACTCTGGAATTGGATATTTACATTGCTGAAACTTTCTTGTATGGTCTTCTCATTGTCAAACTAGTCTAGTCAAGTGCCAATTTCTTTCACACCAAATTTTGAAAGTTAATTGATATTTGGGTTGATTTTCATGTTCCTTCCTCTACTTGATAGAATTTTCTATTTGACGTTGTTCTTGATGAAACAAGGGAATTTTAAGAATTATTGTCTTCATTCTTTACAGGCAATCCATTGATCCCAACTTGAATGTGAGTTATCGCTCGATATATATAATGTTGTGGTTGAGTGTTTTTTGTTCCCGGTCCATGAAGAAATGGTCAATTTTGTGGTCTTATTAGTAAAACGCGAGTATATGTTTGGCAAAGGATATAATCGCACTCTTCTTTGGAAAGTGTTTTATTTACGTGGAATAAATGTCGTTGAAACCTTGTGCTAAATGGGGATACTTTTTAGGGTGCCTTTGTGAAACTAGGGTGTGATAGATCGGACCTAATTTCATTTTTGGTGACCCTTTAGTTGACCTATAATGTTCTTCACACAATTTGCTAAAATTGAATAATATTGGGGTGCATTATGTGAAATAAGAATATACTAATATTCTTGGTCCTGTGTTTTTTCAGATAATCTTTTGCCTTTCAAATTTATGTTGTGCTTTAATCACGTTATATGGAATGTTTGATTGGTATGTTACACTGCTCTTTCGCCTACCATATCTAAAACTATCTTGTCACAACATATAGATTGCATGATCCGAGTTTCGAATTCTTCTGATTCAGAGTTAACATGGTACATTTCGGGGCCATGGGATGGACACGAGCATTATGGATTTCTTTTTTGATGTTTTCTCTTGATGGATAGTTGATTGTCAAATTCGATTATAAAACAATTCAAAGTTCATGTAATCGAGAATTCGTATACCGAGTTTTACGTTCATCTGATTTTAATTAAAATTGATCAACTTTGTAGTGTAATGTGTAGGGAAATAACATTTTGTTCTTTATGTGCCAATTTAGTTTTTCATAGAGGATGTGTTTTCATGACCAATTTTTTTAATTGTTATTCTCCACGGGATAGTGTATTTGGGCCGAGTTTCATGTTCTTTTCTCATCTCGATAAAATTGGTTACTCGATGGTTCTCTTGATAGAAAAGGGGAATTTAAAGAACTTGTCTTCCTCGTTTATACCTATTAAATTGATCCAAATCTCATAAAGTGTGCAATAAACACAATGGAATATGTTATGGTTGAGATTCATTTTGTTCCGTGTCCATATTGAAGATTTCATTTTTATGTCCTTGGAGATATAATAAATTGCATGATTCTAGTTTAAAATTAGAATAATTTGGAGGTAACATTGTCCATTTTTGGTACCCATAGGGCGGAACTCTGGAATTGGATATTTACATTGCTGAAACTTTCTTGTATGGTCTTCTCATTGTCAAACTAGTCTAGTCAAGTGCCAACTTCTTTCACACCAAATTTTGAAAGTTAATTGATATTTGGGTTGAGTTTCATGTTCCTTCCTCTACTTGATAGAATTTTCTATTTGACGTTGTTCTTGATGAAACAAGGGAATTTTAAGAATTATTGTCTTCATTCTTTACAGGCAATCCATTGATCCCAACTTGAATGTGAGTTATCGCTCGATATATATAATGTTGTGGTTGAGTGTTTTTTGTTCCCGGTCCATGAAGAAATGGTCAATTTTGTGGTCTTATTAGTAAAACGCGAGTATATGTTTGGCAAAGGATATAATCGCACTCTTCTTTGGAAAGTGTTTTACGTGGAATAAATGTCGTTGAAACCTTGTGCTAAATGGGGATACTTTTTAGGGTGCCTTTGTGAAACTAGGGTGTGATAGATCGGACCTAATTTCATTTTTGGTGACCTTTTAGTTGACCTATAATGTTCTTCACACAATTTGCTAAAATTGAATAATATTGGGGTGCACTATGTGAAATAAGAATATACTAATATTCTTGGTCCTGTGTTTTTTCAGATAATCTTTTGCCTTTAAAATTTATGTTGTGCTTTAATCACGTTATATGGAATGTTTGTTTGGTATGTTACACTGCTCTTTCGCCTACCATATCTAAAACTATCTTGTCACAACATATAGATTGCATGATCCGAGTTTCGAATTCTTCTGATTCAGAGTTAACATGGTACATTTCGGGGCCATGGGATGGACACGAGCATTATGGATTTCTTTTTTGATGTTTTCTCTTGATGGATAGTTGATTGTCAAATTTGATTATAAAACAATTCAAAGTTCATGTAATCGAGAATTCGTATACCGAGTTTTACGTTCATCTGATTTTAATTAAAATTGATCAACTTTGTAGTGTAATGTGTAGGAAAATAACATTTTGTTCTTTATGTGCCAATTTAGTTTTTCATAGAGGATGTGTTTTCATGACCAATTTTTTTAATTGTTATTCTCCACGGGATAGTGTATTTGGGCCGAGTTTCATGTTCTTTTCTCATCTCGATAAAATTGGTTACTCGATGGTTCTCTTGATAGAAAAGGGGAATTTAAAGAACTTGTCTTCCTCGTTTATACCTATTAAATTGATCCAAATCTCATAAAAGTGTGCCATAAACACAATGGAATATCTTATGGTTGAGATTCATTTTGTTCCGTGTCCATATTGAAGATTTCATTTTTATGTCCTTGGAGATACAATAAATTGCATGATTCTAGTTTAAAATTAGAATAATTTGGAGGTAACATTGTCCATTTTTGGTACCCATAGGGCGGAACTCTGGAATTGGATATTTACATTGCTGAAACTTTCTTGTATGGTCTTCTCATTGTCAAACTAGTCTAGTCAAGTGCCAATTTCTTTCACACCAAATTTTGAAAGTTAGTTGATATTTGGGTTGAGTTTCATGTTCCTTCCTCTACTTGATAGAATTTTCTATTTGACGTTGTTCTTGATGAAACAAGGGAATTTTAAAAAATTTTGTCTTCATTCTTTACAGGCAATCCATTGATCCCAACTTGAATGTGAGTTATCGCTCGATATATATAATGTTGTGGTTGAGTGTTTTTTGTTCCCGGTCCATGAAGAATTGTTCAATTTTGTGGTCTTATTAGTAAAACGCGAGTATATGTTTGGCAAAGGATATAATCGCACTCTTCTTTGGAAAGTGTTTTATTTACATGGAATAAATGTCGTTGAAACCTTGTGCTAAATGGGGATACTTTTTAGGGTGCCTTTGTGAAACTAGGGTGTGATAGATCGGACTTAATTTCATTTTTGGTGACCTTTTAGTTGACCTATAATGTTCTTCACACAACTTGCTAAAATTGAATAATATTAGGATGAACTATGTGAAATAAGAATATACAAATATTCTTGGTCCTGTGTTTTTTTAGATAATCTTTTTTTAACTTTCAAATTTATGTTGTGCTTTAATCACGTTATATGGAATGTTTGTTTGGTATGTTACACTGCTCTTTCGCCTACCATATCTAAAACTATCTTGTCACAACATATAGATTGCATGATCCGAGTTTCGAATTCTTCTGATTCAGAGTTAACATGGTACATTTCGGGGCCATGGGATGGACACGAGCATTATGGATTTCTTTTTTGATGTTTTCTCTTGATGGATAGTTGATTGTCAAATTCGATTATAAAACAATTCAAAGTTCATGTAATCGAGAATTCGTATACCGAGTTTTACGTTCATCTGATTTTAATTAAAATTGATCAACTTTGTAGTGTAATGTGTAGGGAAATAACATTTTGTTCTTTATGTGCCAATTTAGTTTTTCATAGAGGATGTGTTTTCATGACCAATTTTTTTAATTGTTATTCTCCACGGGATAGTATATTTGGGCCGAGTTTCATGTTCTTTTCTCATCTCGATAAAATTGGTTACTCGATGGTTCTCTTGATAGAAAAGGGGAATTTAAAGAACTTGTCTTCCTCGTTTATACCTATTAAATTGATCCAAATCTCATAAAGTGTGCAATAAACACAATGGAATATGTTATGGTTGAGATTCATTTTGATCCGTGTCCATATTGAAGATTTCATTTTTATGTCCTTCGAGATATAATAAATTGCATGATTCTAGTTTAAAATTAGAATAATTTGGAGGTAACATTGTCCATTTTTGGTACCCATAGGGCGGAACTCTGGAATTGGATATTTACATTGCTGAACTTTCTTGTATGGTCTTCTCATTGTCAAACTAGTCTAGTCAAGTGCCAATTTCATTCACACCAAATTTTGAAAGTTAATTGATATTTGGGTTGAGTTTCATGTTCCTTCCTCTACTTGATAAAATTTTCTATTTGACGTTGTTCTTGATGAAACAAGGGAATTTTAAGAATTATTGTCTTCATTCTTTACAGGCAATCCATTGATCCCAACTTGAATGTGAGTTATCGCTCGATATATATAATGTTGTGGTTGAGTGTTTTTTGTTCCCGGTCCATGAAGAAATGGTCAATTTTGTGGTCTTATTAGTAAAACGCGAGTATATGTTTGGCAAAGGATATAATCGCACTCTTCTTTGGAAAGTGTTTTATTTACGTGGAATAAATGTCGTTGAAACCTTGTGCTAAATGGGGATACTTTTTAGGGTGCCTTTGTGAAACTAGGGTGTGCTAGATCGGACTTAATTTCATTTTTGGTGACCCTTTAGTTGACCTATAATGTTCTTCACACAATTTGCTAAAATTGAATAATATTGGGGTGCACTATGTGAAATAAGAATATACTAATATTCTTGGTCCTGTGTTTTTTCAGATAATCTTTTGCCTTTCAAATTTATGTTGTGCTTTAATCACGTTATATGGAATGTTTGTTTGGTATGTTACACTGCTCTTTTGCCTACCATATCTAAAACTATCTTGTCACAACATATAGATTGCATGATCCGAGTTTCGAATTCTTCTGATTCAGAGTTAACATGGTACATTTCGGGGCCATGGGATGGACACGAGCATTATGGATTTCTTTTTTGATGTTTTCTCTTGATGGATAGTTGATTGTCAAATTCGATTATAAAACAATTCAAAGTTCATGTAATCGAGAATTCGTATACCGAGTTTTACGTTCATCTGATTTTAATTAAAATTGATCAACTTTGTAGTGTAATGTGTAGGGAAATAACATTTTGTTCTTTATGTGCCAATTTAGTTTTTCATAGAGGATGTGTTTTCATGTCCAATTTTTTTAATTGTTATTCTCCACGGGATAGTGTATTTGGGCCGAGTTTCATGTTCTTTTCTCATCTCGATAAAATTGGTTACTCGATGGTTCTCTTGATAGAAAAGGGGAATTTAAAGAACTTGTCTTCCTCGTTTATACCTATTAAATTGATCCAAATCTCATAAATGTGTGCCATAAACACAATGGAATATCTTATGGTTGAGATTCATTTTGTTCCGTGTCCATATAGAAGATTTCATTTTTATGTCCTTGGAGATATAATAAATTGCATGATTCTAGTTTAAAATTAGAATAATTTGGAGGTAACATTGTCCATTTTTGGTACCCATAGGGCGGAACTCTGGAATTGGATATTTACATTGCTGAAACTTTCTTGTATGGTCTTCTCATTGTCAAACTAGTCTAGTCAAGTGCCAATTTCTTTCACACCAAATTTTGAAAGTTAGTTGATATTTGGGTTGAGTTTCATGTTCCTTCCTCTACTTGATAGAATTTTCTATTTGACGTTGTTCTTGATGAAACAAGGGAATTTTAAGAATTATTGTCTTCATTCTTTACAGGCAATCCATTGATCCCAACTTGAATGTGAGTTATCGCTCGATATATATAATGTTGTGGTTGAGTGTTTTTTGTTCCCGGTCCATGAAGAAATGGTCAATTTTGTGGTCTTATTAGTAAAACGCGAGTATATGTTTGGCAAAGGATATAATCGCACTCTTCTTTGGAAAGTGTTTTATTTACGTGGAATAAATGTCGTTGAAACCTTGTGCTAAATGGGGATACTTTTTAGGGTGCCTTTGTGAAACTAGGGTGTGATAGATCGGACTTAATTTCATTTTTGGTGACCTTTTAGTTGACCTATAATGTTCTTCACACAATTTGCTAAAATTGAATAATATTAGGGTGCACTATGTGAAATAAGAATATACAAATATTCTTGGTCCTGTGTTTTTTTAGATAATCTTTTTTTAACTTTCAAATTTATGTTGTGCTTTAATCACGTTATATGGAATGTTTGTTTGGTATGTTACACTGCTCTTTCGCCTACCATATCTAAAACTATCTTGTCACAACATATAGATTGCATGATCCGAGTTTCGAATTCTTCTGATTCAGAGTTAACATGGTACATTTCGGGGCCATGGGATGGACACGAGCATTATGGATTTCTTTTTTGATGTTTTCTCTTGATGGATAGTTGATTGTCAAATTCGATTATAAAACAATTCAAAGTTCATGTAATCGAGAATTCGTATACCGAGTTTTACGTTCATCTGATTTTAATTAAAATTGATCAACTTTGTAGTGTAATGTGTAGGGAAATAACATTTTGTTCTTTATGTGCCAATTTAGTTTTTCATAGAGGATGTGTTTTCATGACCAATTTTTTTAATTGTTATTCTCCACGGGATAGTGTATTTGGGCCGAGTTTCATGTTCTTTTCTCATCTCGATAAAATTGGTTACTCGATGGTTCTCTTGATAGAAAAGGGGAATTTAAAGAACTTGTCTTCCTCGTTTATACCTATTAAATTGATCCAAATCTCATAAAAGTGTGCCATAAACACAATGGAATATCTTATGGTTGAGATTCATTTTGTTCCGTGTCCATATTGAAGATTTCATTTTTATGTCCTTGGAGATATAATAAATTGCATGATTCTAGTTTAAAATTAGAATAATTTGGAGGTAACATTGTCCATTTTTGGTACCCATAGGGCGGAACTCTGGAATTGGATATTTACATTGCTGAAACTTTCTTGTATGGTCTTCTCATTGTCAAACTAGTCTAGTCAAGTGCCAATTTCTTTCACACCAAATTTTGAAAGTTAGTTGATATTTGGGTTGAGTTTCATGTTCCTTCCTCTACTTGATAGAATTTTCTATTTGACGTTGTTCTTGATGAAACAAGGGAATTTTAAGAATTATTGTCTTCATTCTTTACAGGCAATCCATTGATCCCAACTTGAATGTGAGTTATCGCTCGATATATATAATGTTGTGGTTGAGTGTTTTTTGTTCCCGGTCCATGAAGAAATGGTCAATTTTGTGGTCTTATTAGTAAAACGCGAGTATATGTTTGGCAAAGGATATAATCGCACTCTTCTTTGGAAAGTGTTTTATTTACGTGGAATAAATGTCGTTGAAACCTTGTGCTAAATGGGGATACTTTTTAGGGTGCCTTTGTGAAACTAGGGTGTGATAGATCGGACTTAATTTCATTTTTGGTGACCTTTTAGTTGACCTATAATGTTCTTCACACAATTTGCTAAAATTGAATAATATTAGGGTGCACTATGTGAAATAAGAATATACAAATATTCTTGGTCCTGTGTTTTTTTAGATAATCTTTTTTTAACTTTCAAATTTATGTTGTGCTTTAATCACGTTATATGGAATGTTTGTTTGGTATGTTACACTGCTCTTTCGCCTACCATATCTAAAACTATCTTGTCACAACATATAGATTGCATGATCCGAGTTTCGAATTCTTCTGATTCAGAGTTAACATGGTACATTTCGGGGCCATGGGATGGACACGAGCATTATGGATTTCTTTTTTGATATTTTCTCTTGATGGATAGTTGATTGTCAAATTCGATTATAAAACAATTCAAAGTTCATGTAATCGAGAATTCGTATACCGAGTTTTACGTTCATCTGATTTTAATTAAAATTGATCAACTTTGTAGTGTAATGTGTAGGGAAATAACATTTTGTTCTTTATGTGCCAATTTAGTTTTTCATAGAGGATGTGTTTTCATGACCAATTTTTTTAATTGTTATTCTCCACGGGATAGTGTATTTGGGCCGAGTTTCATGTTCTTTTCTCATCTCGATAAAATTGGTTACTCGATGGTTCTCTTGATAGAAAAGGGGAATTTAAAGAACTTGTCTTCCTCGTTTATACCTATTAAATTGATCCAAATCTCATAAAAGTGTGCCATAAACACAATGGAATATCTTATGGTTGAGATTCATTTTGTTCCGTGTCCATATTGAAGATTTCATTTTTATGTCCTTGGAGATATAATAAATTGCATGATTCTAGTTTAAAATTAGAATAATTTGGAGGTAACATTGTCCATTTTTGGTACCCATAGGGCGGAACTCTGGAATTGGATATTTACATTGCTGAAACTTTCTTGTATGGTCTTCTCATTGTCAAACTAGTCTAGTCAAGTGCCAATTTCTTTCACACCAAATTTTGAAAGTTAGTTGATATTTGGGTTGAGTTTCATGTTCCTTCCTCTACTTGATAGAATTTTCTATTTGACGTTGTTCTTGATGAAACAAGGGAATTTTAAGAATTATTGTCTTCATTCTTTACAGGCAATCCATTGATCCCAACTTGAATGTGAGTTATCGCTCGATATATATAATGTTGTGGTTGAGTGTTTTTTGTTCCCGGTCCATGAAGAAATGGTCAATTTTGTGGTCTTATTAGTAAAACGCGAGTATATGTTTGGCAAAGGATATAATCGCACTCTTCTTTGGAAAGTGTTTTATTTACGTGGAATAAATGTCGTTGAAACCTTGTGCTAAATGGGGATACTTTTTAGGGTGCCTTTGTGAAACTAGGGTGTGATAGATCGGACTTAATTTCATTTTTGGTGACCTTTTAGTTGACCTATAATGTTCTTCACACAATTTGCTAAAATTGAATAATATTAGGGTGCACTATGTGAAATAAGAATATACAAATATTCTTGGTCCTGTGTTTTTTTAGATAATCTTTTTTTAACTTTCAAATTTATGTTGTGCTTTAATCACGTTATATGGAATGTTTGTTTGGTATGTTACACTGCTCTTTCGCCTACCATATCTAAAACTATCTTGTCACAACATATAGATTGCATGATCCGAGTTTCGAATTCTTCTGATTCAGAGTTAACATGGTACATTTCGGGGCCATGGGATGGACACGAGCATTATGGATTTCTTTTTTGATGTTTTCTCTTGATGGATAGTTGATTGTCAAATTCGATTATAAAACAATTCAAAGTTCATGTAATCGAGAATTCGTATACCGAGTTTTACGTTCATCTGATTTTAATTAAAATTGATCAACTTTGTAGTGTAATGTGTAGGGAAATAACATTTTGTTCTTTATGTGCCAATTTAGTTTTTCATAGAGGATGTGTTTTCATGACCAATTTTTTTAATTGTTATTCTCCACGGGATAGTGTATTTGGGCCGAGTTTCATGTTCTTTTCTCATCTCGATAAAATTGGTTTCTCGATGGTTCTCTTGATAGAAAAGGGGAATTTAAAGAACTTGTCTTCCTCGTTTATACCTATTAAATTGATCCAAATCTCATAAATGTGTGCCATAAACACAATGGAATATCTTATGGTTGAGATTCATTTTGTTCCGTGTCCATATAGAAGATTTCATTTTTATGTCCTTGGAGATATAATAAATTGCATGATTCTAGTTTAAAATTAGAATAATTTGGAGGTAACATTGTCCATTTTTGGTACCCATAGGGCGGAACTCTGGAATTGGATATTTACATTGCTGAAACTTTCTTGTATGGTCTTCTCATTGTCAAACTAGTCTAGTCAAGTGCCAATTTCTTTCACACCAAATTTTGAAAGTTAGTTGATATTTGGGTTGAGTTTCATGTTCCTTCCTCTACTTGATAGAATTTTCTATTTGACGTTGTTCTTGATGAAACAAGGGAATTTTAAGAATTATTGTCTTCATTCTTTACAGGCAATCCATTGATCCCAACTTGAATGTGAGTTATCGCTCGATATATATAATGTTGTGGTTGAGTGTTTTTTGTTCCCGGTCCATGAAGAAATGGTCAATTTTGTGGTCTTATTAGTAAAACGCGAGTATATGTTTGGCAAAGGATATAATCGCACTCTTCTTTGGAAAGTGTTTTATTTACGTGGAATAAATGTCGTTGAAACCTTGTGCTAAATGGGGATACTTTTTAGGGTGCCTTTGTGAAACTAGGGTGTGATAGATCGGACTTAATTTCATTTTTGGTGACCTTTTAGTTGACCTATAATGTTCTTCACACAATTTGCTAAAATTGAATAATATTAGGGTGCACTATGTGAAATAAGAATATACAAATATTCTTGGTCCTGTGTTTTTTTAGATAATCTTTTTTTAACTTTCAAATTTATGTTGTGCTTTAATCACGTTATATGGAATGTTTGTTTGGTATGTTACACTGCTCTTTCGCCTACCATATCTAAAACTATATTGTCACAACATATAGATTGCATGATCCGAGTTTCGAATTCTTCTGATTCAGAGTTAACATGGTACATTTCGGGGCCATGGGATGGACACGAGCATTATGGATTTCTTTTTTGATGTTTTCTCTTGATGGATAGTTGATTGTCAAATTCGATTATAAAACAATTCAAAGTTCATGTAATCGAGAATTCGTATACCGAGTTTTACGTTCATCTGATTTTAATTAAAATTGATCAACTTTGTAGTGTAATGTGTAGGGAAATAACATTTTGTTCTTTATGTGCCAATTTAGTTTTTCATAGAGGATGTGTTTTCATGACCAATTTTTTTAATTGTTATTCTCCACGGGATAGTGTATTTGGGCCGAGTTTCATGTTCTTTTCTCATCTCGATAAAATTGGTTACTCGATGGTTCTCTTGATAGAAAAGGGGAATTTAAAGAACTTGTCTTCCTCGTTTATACCTATTAAATTGATCCAAATCTCATAAAAGTGTGCCATAAACACAATGGAATATCTTATGGTTGAGATTCATTTTGTTCCGTGTCCATATTGAAGATTTCATTTTTATGTCCTTGGAGATATAATAAATTGCGTGATTCTAGTTTAAAATTAGAATAATTTGGAGGTAACATTGTCCATTTTTGGTACCCATAGGGCGGAACTCTGGAATTGGATATTTACATTGCTGAAACTTTCTTGTATGGTCTTCTCATTGTCAAACTAGTCTAGTCAAGTGCCAATTTCTTTCACACCAAATTTTGAAAGTTAGTTGATATTTGGGTTGAGTTTCATGTTCCTTCCTCTACTTGATAGAATTTTCTATTTGACGTTGTTCTTGATGAAACAAGGGAATTTTAAGAATTATTGTCTTCATTCTTTACAGGCAATCCATTGATCCCAACTTGAATGTGAGTTATCGCTCGATATATATAATGTTGTGGTTGAGTGTTTTTTGTTCCCGGTCCATGAAGAAATGGTCAATTTTGTGGTCTTATTAGTAAAACGCGAGTATATGTTTGGCAAAGGATATAATCGCACTCTTCTTTGGAAAGTGTTTTATTTACGTGGAATAAATGTCGTTGAAACCTTGTGCTAAATGGTGATACTTTTTAGGGTGCCTTTGTGAAACTAGGGTGTGATAGATCGGACTTAATTTCATTTTTGGTGACCTTTTAGTTGACCTATAATGTTCTTCACACAATTTGCTAAAATTGAATAATATTAGGGTGCACTATGTGAAATAAGAATATACAAATATTCTTGGTCCTGTGTTTTTTTAGATAATCTTTTTTTAACTTTCAAATTTATGTTGTGCTTTAATCACGTTATATGGAATGTTTGTTTGGTATGTTACACTGCTCTTTCGCCTACCATATCTAAAACTATCTTGTCACAACATATAGATTGCATGATCCGAGTTTTGAATTCTTCTGATTCAGAGTTAACATGGTACATTTCGGGGCCATGGGATGGACACGAGCATTATGGATTTCTTTTTTGATGTTTTCTCTTGATGGATAGTTGATTGTCAAATTCGATTATAAAACAATTCAAAGTTCATGTAATCGAGAATTCGTATACCGAGTTTTACGTTCATCTGATTTTAATTAAAATTGATCAACTTTGTAGTGTAATGTGTAGGGAAATAACATTTTGTTCTTTATGTGCCAATTTAGTTTTTCATAGAGGATGTGTTTTCATGACAAATTTTTTTAATTGTTATTCTCCACGGGATAGTGTATTTGGGCCCAGTTTCATGTTCTTTTCTCATCTCGATAAAATTGGTTACTCGATGGTTCTCTTGATAGAAAAGAGGAATTTAAAGAACTTGTCTTCCTCGTTTATACCTATTAAATTGATCCAAATCTCATAAAGTGTGCCATAAACACAATGGAATATGTTATGGTTGAGATTCATTTTGTTCCGTGTCCATATTGAAGATTTCATTTTTATGTCCTTGGAGATATAATAAATTGCATGATTCTAGTTTAAAATTAGAATAATTTGGAGGTAACATTGTCCATTTTTGGTACCCATTGGGCGGAACTCTGGAATTGGATATTTACATTGCTGAAACTTTCTTGTATGGTCTTCTCATTGTCAAACTAGTCTAGTCAAGTGCCAATTTCTTTCACACCAAATTTTGAAAGTTAGTTGATATTTGGGTTGTGTTTCATGTTCCTTCCTCTACTTGATAGAATTTTCTATTTGACGTTGTTCTTGATGAGACAAGGGAATTTTAAGAATTATTGTCTTCATTCTTTACAGGCAATCCATTGATCCCAACTTGAATGTGAGTTATCGTTCGATATATATAATGTTGTGGTTGAGTGTTTTTTGTTCCCGGTCCATGAAGAAATGGTCAATTTTGTGGTCTTATTAGTAAAACGCGAGTATATGTTTGGCAAAGGATATAATCGCACTCTTCTTTGGAAAGTGTTTTATTTACGTGGAATAAATGTCGTTGAAACCTTGTGCTAAATGGGGATACTTTTTAGGGTGCCTTTGTGAAACTAGGGTGTGATAGATCGGACTTAATTTCATTTTTGGTGACCTTTTAGTTGACCTATAATGTTCTTCACACAATTTGCTAAAATTTAATAATATTAGGGTGCACTATGTGAAATAAGAATATACTAATATTCTTGGTCCTGTGTTTTTTCAGATAATCTTTTGCCTTTCAAATTTATGTTGTGCTTTAATCACGTTATATGGAATGTTTGTTTGGTATGTTACACTGCTCTTTCGCCTACCATATCTAAAACTATCTTGTCACAACATATAGATTGCATGATCCGAGTTTCGAATTCTTCTGATTCAGAGTTAACATGGTACATTTCGAGGCCATGGGATGGACACGAGCATTATGGATTTCTTTTTTGATGTTTTCTCTTGATGGATAGTTGATTGTCAAATTCGATTATAAAACAATTCAAAGTTCATGTAATCGAGAATTCGTATACCGAGTTTTACGTTCATCTGATTTTAATTAAAATTGATCAACTTTGTAGTGTTATGTGTAGGGAAATAACATTTTGTTCTTTATGAGCCAATTTAGTTTTTCATAGAGGATGTGTTTTCATGACCAATTTTTTTAATTGTTATTCTCCACGGGATAGTGTATTTGGGCCGAGTTTCATGTTCTTTTCTCATCTCGATAAAATTGGTTACTCGATGGTTCTCTTGATAGAAAAGGGGAATTTAAAGAACTTGTCTTCATCGTTTATACCTATTAAATTGATCCAAATCTCATAAAGTGTGCCATAAACACAATGGAATATGTTATGGTTGAGATTCATTTTGTTCCGTGTCCATATTGAAGATTTCATTTTTATGTCCATGGAGATATAATAAATTGCATGATTCTAGTTTAAAATTAGAATAATTTGGAGGTAACATTGTCCATTTTTGGTACCCATAGGGCGGAACTCTGAAATTGGATATTTACATTGATGAAACTTTCTTGTATGGTCTTCTCATTGTCAAACTAGTCTAGTCAAGTGCCAATTTCTTTCACACCAAATTTTGAAAGTTAATTGGTATTTGGGTTGAGTTTCATGTTCCTTCCTCTACTTGATAGAATTTTCTATTTGACGTTGTTCTTGATGAAACAAGGGAATTTTAAGAATTATTGTCTTCATTCTTTACAGGCAATCCATTGATCCCAACTTGAATGTGAGTTATCGCTCGATATATATAATGTTGTGGTTGAGTGTTTTTTGTTCCCAGTCCATGAAGAAATGGTCAATTTTGTGGTCTTATTAGTAAAACGCGAGTATATGTTTGGCAAAGGATATAATCGCACTCTTCTGGAAAGTGTTTTATTTACGTGGAATAAATGTCGTTGAAACCTTGTGCTAAATGGGTTCGAAGAAAGTGGTTTTTCCAAGAAGATATTAAAAGTCAAAAGAAATTATTTACATCTTATAAGAAATTTCTACAGATAAATAAAGATGTCATTGATTTCTTTGATTTCTTGAAAAAATACTTTTATTTAAATAAAAAACAATTTCCTGATTTTGAGAACAAAATTTTTGTGTCAACAATTGAATCTTCCTATAACAGGGATTTTGTCACTAAAAATGGAAAAGTTTTCAAAAGCATCCACCCTCCAGAAGTTAATTTAACCGTTAAAATCGATGGAGAAGATATTCTAGCCACACCCTATAGAAAAAAGGGTGATAATATTGATGCTGTTGTGCAACAAAATAATTTTACAAATTTAACTCTCAAAACTATTGGAGATCAATTAAATAGAATTGAGAAAAATATTGATCTAAATTCAGATCAACAAAAGGTTTCTAAAGACTTATTTTTATTCTTTTTCTCCATTTCCCTGCAAAAATTCACGGGTTAGAAAATCAGGTAAAGAATTATTTGATCCTTTAATAAATTCAATATCAAAATCAAAGACAGACAAAATTCCCTGCCATCTAGCAAAAATTTGTTTAGATGCTATATTTTTAACATCCTTTTCTAGAATATCTTTAGCAGATTTGCAATCAACCCTAATTAGGAATTTTTTATTCAACAAATCACTTTCAAATTTTTGAACACATAATACAATTGATAAAATTTCTTTTTTAACTGTGGAATAATTTTTCCTTGGTCCTTGCCAGATTCCTGAGGTGAATCTAACAAGAGTAATTTTATTATCTATCCTTTGTTTAAGGATTCCTCCATAACCTAATTCAGATGCGTCTGTTTC
Organism: Penstemon newberryi var. newberryi; assembly: GCA_030819805.1. Lineage (NCBI taxonomy): Eukaryota > Viridiplantae > Streptophyta > Magnoliopsida > Lamiales > Plantaginaceae > Penstemon > Penstemon newberryi. The sequence continues at coordinate 18,789,856 of JAUALY010000005.1, read as the reverse complement.
AACAATTTTAAAAGCATCTGGGTTTGCAATTGCAAGACAAGGAATTTCCTTTATTTTATTTTTTATTTTGATAACGGCCTCTGTATGGATATTTGTCCATTCAGGGGGATTTTTTCGTAACCTTTCAAATAAAGGTTTTGCATCTATTGCCAAATTTTTATAGAAGTCTGATATGTAATTAAGACTTCCAAGAAACCTTTGTAGTTGAGTTTTTTCTTTTATTTCATTCGGAAATTTTTCCGCAAAAACTATGGATCTATCTATTGGAAAGATAGTTCCTTCTTTAATAGTATGTCCAAGAAACCGAATTTCAGTTTGAAATAATTTTACTTTCTTTGCAGATACAACTAATCCTGCTCTTTTAACAGCATTAATAAATGCATGTAGATGTTTAAAATGTTGATCAATATTGTCTGAAAAAATTAAGACATCATCAATATATACTATACAAAATTTAGTATATGGACTAAAAATTTCATTCATAATATTTTGAAATTCAGAAGGGGCATTTTTTAACCCAAAAGGCATTACGTTCCATTCGTAGTGTCCAAATGGTACCGTAAATGCAGTTTTATATCTGTCTTCTTCGGCAATTTGAATCTGCCAAAATCCAGACTTCATATCAAATTTTGACATAACCTTGGCTGTGTAAAGCCGATTTAACAAATCTCTTTTATTAGGGATAGGATATCTAATCCATCGTAATGCTTTATTTAATGGCTTATAATTAATAACAAGCCTAGGAACACCTCGTTCTAATTCTGCGGCATTTTCAACATAAAATGCTGGACAACTCCAGGGACTGTAAGATTTTCGAATTAATCCTTTGAGTAATAACTCATCAATTTCTTTTTTGCAGATTTCAAGGTGGCGTGGACCCATAGCTATAGGTCTTGCCTTAGTTTGAATTTGATTTTCCTTAAAATCTGGTTCATATGGAAGATTTACTATATGTTTCTTCCTTTCCCAGAAGGCATTAGGAATTTCTGCACATATTGTTTTAATTATAAATTCTTGTAACTCATTTATTTTCTTTTGAATATGAGGCTGCTGTATCTTTTCAGCTATTTTTTTGTAATTAATTTCCTGAGATAAGGAATTAAGAAACTTTTCTTTTCTTTCTATTTTCTTTTGAATTAGATCAATCTCGTGATAACGAGGTTGTGTAATAAAATTAAATGTTATTTCTTGTGAATCAACAGTGCTAGTAATTCCTCTTTCGTCAATGCTTTTTATGGGATAAAGCATATGTAGAAAGGGATTTCCTAGAATTACATCATGAGATAATTCTTTAACCATTATAAATGGCATTTCAAGGCAAATTCCATTGTTACAGACAGCAGTATTTTGTAACTTATATTTTACTATAAGCTTTCGGCCATCTGCAGCATTAAGAATTTCAGTAGTTTTGGAAAAATATCTAGAAGGAATTAACCCTTCATTGATACAATTCAAATCAGCTCCAGAATCTACCATAGCAATTGCAGAGAGAGTATATTCTCTATGAACAATGATTTTTATTTTAATGTGCCATTTATGAGTAATAACCCTATCAATCATATTCACAAATGTTAATGATGCATTTACATTTTCTTCTTTTAAAGAATCTTTTTCATAATCGTCATTGTCCTGATTAGGACTAAGATCTGTTTCAAGATTTCTTAATTCAATTAAAGAAACTCTAGACTTTAAGTCACTTAATTCTTTTTTAAGAATTTTTACTTCGTGAATTAATTCACTAGTACATGAATCCTCTGAATCCTTTTCTTTAGAGGTTTTAGCCCTATTTAAAATTTCTTTCAGACTATAAGTCTCTGGTTCTTTGAATTTTATTTCCTTTTCAGATTTTTTTTTGACTGTATTGTTCCAAATATTTTTGGAGCATTTCTCTTTTAACAACTGGATCAGTAATTTGATCAATTATATCGAGAATAAAATTATCCTCTTTAGTTAAGGTGCATAATCCATTTGCCTGACATAAGGCTTTATAATAATCACAGTTTCCTTCGCAACCAGAATTATCTGATTGTTCGGATTCTGTTTCGGATCCATCAGAATTCTCAGATTCTTCAGTTTCTTCATTGTCAATTATAGCAGTAATTTTAAAATCTCTTTTGTCTCCTTCTTCATTAAGAAAGAGTTTTTCTAAAGTTCTTTTAAGACCTTCGTCAATATCTAAATTATAGATTTTCTTTTTCATTTTACACTTATTAGCGTAATGACCAGGTTTTTGACATTTCCAACATAATGGAATGGGTTTCTGCCTAGGGGTCGAAGAACTTTCTCCTTTATTCTTCTTTCCTTTATAAAAACCTTTCTTTCTCCTTTTAGGAAAATAATTTAAATTCTTAGAATTTTTTGAGACTTTATTAGTCTTATGTTTCCTTTTATCACTAGAAGATCCTATAGGAGGTAAACCAATTTGTTCACAGAAGTCTCCTATAATTCTTTTTCCTAAAACCTTTTCTTTTTGAATTTGTCTGTGTAATTTAATTTCATTACATAAATTTATTCCTTCAGAGATAATTTCAGAAGATAGATCTCCATAAGTATATTGAGCATACGGAATAATGCCATTATGTTTCTGCTTTATTCTATTCCTTATTTTTTCTGAGAAAAAATGAGGGAGTCCTGATAAGAACTTTTCTTTCCAAAAATCGTGTTGACTATCTTCTCTAGTAAAAACTTTAGAGAAGAACACATCTTTATACCATTTAAACTGAGATAAGTTTTGACATCTTAAATTCATTAACTGTTCTTGTGTTTTATCCAACTGTAATGAAGTTGTTCCAATAAAATGTTTTGCTATAGTATATAATAGCGTATTAACACAATCTGTAACTTGCACAGGTTGGTTATCAACAACTTCAACTTTAACAGCTCTTAAAATATGCAATTTTGCCTCTTCTGGTAGGTAGAAATCCCACCAACCTTTTAATTGTCCAGTAAAGCCTTGAGTTATGGCTTTAGCAATGTTTTGATCAGAATTTCCATTTGCTTTGCAGGCAGTTGCATACATAGTCATGTAATGCAATACTGTTTGCATCTGGTATTCTGACATTCCATCTATATTCCATTCATTAATGGATCTGCCATCAAATTGAACAGTCATGTATTCATCATGCTGCTCAAGTTGTAAATCAACTGGTGTTGGCTTATGATAATAAGGTTTTGCTGGTACATTGTATACCATTTTCTTCTTATAAGAAGATGATAATTTATTAACTTGAAAATGTTGTTGATTTTGATTTTGTTCTGTTAAGAACATTTCTTCTAATTGATTCACCTTTTCCTCTGTTTCAGAGGTTTGATCTTGACTACTTGCCTCAGACTCATTATCTGAATTTTGTTCCAAAGGTGACAATTCCTTTTCATTAAGCCCAAGATTTTTTAATCTCTTTATTATTTCGTCAACCATCTCAGAGGAAGAATCTGGTGGTTTTATTTTAAAATCAATCTTTTCAGAAGACATTGGTTTAAATAAAACCCTTTTATCAATTACAGAAGTTTCTTCTTTAGAAACCTTTTGTTGATCTAAATTTAGATCAATATTTTTCTCAATTCTATTTAATTGATCTCCAATAGTTTTGAGAGTTAAATTTGTAAAATTATTTTGTTGCACAACAGCGTCAATATTATCACCCTTTTTTCTATAGGGTGTGGCTAGAATATCTTCTCCATCGATTTTAACGGTTAAATTAACTTCTGGAGGGTGGATGCTTTTGAAAACTTTTCCATTTTTAGTGACAAAATCCCTGTTATAGGAAGATTCAATTGTTGACACAAAATTTTTGTTCTCAAAATCAGGAAATTGTTTTTTATTTAAATAAAAGTATTTTTTCAAGAAATCAAAGAAATCAATGACATCTTTATTTATCTGTAGAAATCTCTTATAAGATGTAAATAATTTCTTTTGACTTTTAATATCTTCTTGGAAAAACCACTTTCTTCGAATTTCATTTTCAGGAGAATAAAATAATTCTTTAGCAATTCCGTCAAAAGGAAAACAAACTTCTTCAGGAATTGTAATAGTTAAAACACTTGTGTCACTATTATAACCCATGTCAGAAGCGGTCGGAGATTTTCTTCCTGTGTTAGTATCAACTTCAATTTCTGTTGGGGTAACAGTTGATGGTATACTAACATTATATTGAGGTTGATTAACCCCATCAGGAGTAAATTTTGTTCCTAATATGGTTTCTTTTTCAAATTTAGATAACGGGGCAGAAGAAGTAGATCTTCTTTCTAAATTAAGTCTACTTGGTCCTGCTGAATTAGGTCTAGTAAATCGACTACTTTGCCCTAAATTAAGTCTAGCAATTCTTTGATTAGAGAATTTAATTTCAACATCTCCATCAAGATATTCAACTATTTCTTCTAATTCTCTATTTTCCTGTTTAACAGGTTCACTTGCCTTTTCTAAAATCCATTGTTCAGGTAAATTAACCTGATCCCAAGTAATTGTTTTGGGTACTTTTAAATTGCTTTTAGATAAATTTGTAATAAACAAAGTAGTAGATCCCTTCTGTTCGAAAGCAAAATCTCTGATTCTTGGCACTACTGTGTTCATAACTTTATATTGAATCCTGTAAATAAGGATTATATTTTCTGATCCTTGCATCATATTAAACCCATCAGATTTAATATCAAGACACAAGGCGTGCATAAGGGTCGGATCTGTAAGAGATAAAGTGAAATTTGGAAAACAAGAGAAGTAAATAGGTCCATCACAAAGACTGGACTCAATTATTCCTAATAAGGAGTCATGGAATTTATTATGTCTTTTATCTCGAACACAAATTATTGCGGATGTATTTAATCCGAGTCTTGTAGCAGGCTTTAGACCTACTTGGATTAGGCCAACATGAAGAAATTTATATTGTTGTCTATGTTTTTCAATTAAATTTCTTGATAATAATTGAAAAGAATTATATCCTTCAGTTAAAGGAATAGCTTCTTCAACGGTTTTAACAACATAATCAGAAGAGAATTCAAAAGTTCCTTTCTGTTTATAAACAGAAGATTGTACTGGTAATTTCCAGTTTTGCAAAGATTTTTCAAAATTTTCATTTAAAATAATTTCTTTGTTACTACCACTTGTCTCACCTTGTCTTTTAGACAAAGATCTAGCCAACCTCTGCATAATTCTACAGATCACTGTCAACGATTTATGCCAATCCCAAAACAGCCTATACACCGGCCAAAGACAGGGACTATTCAGGCTACGCGACTTAAGGGAAAATCCCCGGGTTTCACTGTAAAACTATACTTTGGAAAACTAAAGCTTTAATCTAAAACACTAAATAAAACAAAAGTAGCACTCAAGAAATTAAGCTGCTAATAAAATACTAAAGCGGATAAGCAGTTGATGATAATAATCTCTTTGGTTAATATACAAAATATTATCAGGAAACCTTTCACAAATTTTCTTATAACTTATATATTCTTCTTTAATATAAGCATATATCTCGGAAAAGTTGGCGTATTTAGAATTTAATTTTAATGGAGGCATAAAAAGACTAAGCTGCAAGTAAAACACTAATACTTTTAATTAAACTTTTATTATGGTTACGCATAAACACGAAATGATTGTAACCAGGATGATCTGGGAACTGTTCACATAAACTTTTATAAAATTTATAATCACTTAAGCACAATTTATAAAACTCAGAATTAACTAAGACAAACTTAAAATTAATCATTCAAATAAGCATTAATAACATAACAACAATAACACAAAATAACAATAATACAAACATACATTAATAACATAACAATAATAAGACACGATAACAAAATTGCAAACATTAATAAAACATTAATACAATATTAATATTAATACAATATCATACCTACTCCAACGTGGCTCTGATACCACTCGGATGATTCCAAAGTTATCGGACGCCAAAAGTTTCTTCAATTTAGAAAATGAACAGGACCAACAATTATGGCCAACAGTAAAATGAACAGTACCAACAATTATGGTGAACAGTAACATGAACAGTGTTTGAACAGTAACGCGAACAGTAGCGTGAACAGTAACCATGAACAGTAACCGTGAATAGTAACTGTGAATAGTACTGTGAATAGTAACCGCGAATTATGCGTACGGGTCTTGGGAATCCATCATGGTGTCGTCTGTTTTCTGGGTCTCGTCGTCAGATGGACAGTTGCTAGACGCACTGGATGATTCTCCCAAAATCTCTCTAAGTTGCTTCCTAAGGTCTTGTTTGGATGATGACGAGGAGGCAATCAATTCTTTAAGAAATTCAGTAATATCCGTTTTAGGAGCTTGAGTCTTCGGCTGTGGTGGCTCAAATGAAACAATACCTTTCTGTGCAAAAATTGAATCTTTAAAAAATTCAAATTTATCCCACCATTTAATTAAAACCCTTCTTCCTAATGCAGGAACATGAGTAACGGTTTCATCAAATTTTTTAATTGGAAGGTTGGAAATAACCACATCCCATTTGACAATCCATGGGACTTGATAAAAAGCTACAAAATTAAGCTCTGGTGTTTTTAATGAAGGATTAGATTTTTTAAAGTCTTCAAAAACACATCTAATTTTATCAGGAAAAATAATGGGATGAGATCCCCAATTATAAAACCATTTAATAAACCACTGAGGGAGATTAGTGGTATTAAAATCTCTAAATTGTAGGAACCAACTGTGTTTTCTTTGCCTATTTTCATAACAAAAGGCTCCTTCCCATGCTTTAATGTAGTCAAAATAATTGAACCAATATTTTTCTAAATTTTTTCTATTACCACTTGGAATTTCGTGGTTTCTATACAAATCTCCATTCCAAGTTTCTGGAGTTAAAACTTTTTTAATAAAGGCTTTGGAATAAGCCCATTCTGCACTAGATCTTGAAATTGAGTCAAATTCTACTGATTTAGTAGTTTGTAAAATGGCATAATAGAAAGTACATTCTTTTGGCCAAAGATATGGGTCAGCAGAATCTTTTAAATAGAAAGAAGCTGCTTCATTAGCATTGAGGTGAGCGTACTTAAGCTCAAGTGGGGTTATCCATATAGTAGAATAAGGGATATACGGATAAACAAATTCAGTAGACAAATTAGTCTGTATTGCTATTGCATAAGCATCATCTCTTAATTTAGATTCTTTTGGAGTGGCCTTTATGGCTTCATTTTTTAATTGATCAATTGATTTACCAACCATTGTCCTATAAGACAAATCCTTTTTTGGGGGTGTCTCTTTAGACTTCCCTTTCCCTTTATCTTTATTCTTTTTCTCCATTTCCCTGCAAAAATTCACGGGTTAGAAAATCAGGTAAAGAATTATTTGATCCTTTAATAAATTCAATATCAAAATCAAAGACAGACAAAATTCCCTGCCATCTAGCAAAAATTTGTTTTGATGCTATATTTTTAACATCCTTTTCTAGAATATCTTTAGCAGATTTGCAATCAACCCTAATTAGGAATTTTTTATTCAACAAATCACTTTCAAATTTTGAACACATAATACAATTGATAAAATTTCTTTTTTAACTGTGGAATAATTTTTCCTTGGTCCTTGCCAGATTCCTGAGGTGAATCTAACAAGAGTAATTTTATTATCTATCCTTTGTTTAAGGATTCCTCCATAACCTAATTCAGATGCGTCTGTTTCAACAATTTTAAAAGCATCTGGGTTTGCAATTGCAAGACAAGGAATTTCCTTTATTTTATTTTTTATTTTGATAACGACCTCTGTATGGATATTTGTCCATTCAGGGGGATTTTTTCGTAACCTTTCAAATAAAGGTTTTGCATCTATTGCCAAATTTTTATAGAAGTCTGATATGTAATTAAGACTTCCAAGAAACCTTTGTAGTTGAGTTTTTTCTTTTATTTTATTCGGAAATTTTTCCGCAAAAACTATGGATCTATCTATTGGAAAGATAGTTCCTTCTTTAATAGTATGTCCAAGAAACCGAATTTCAGTTTGAAATAATTTTATTTTCTTTGCAGATACAACTAATCCTGCTCTTTTAACAGCATTAATAAATGCATGTAGATGTTTAAAATGTTGATCAATATTGTCTGAAAAAATTAAGACATCATCAATATATACTATACAAAATTTAGTATATGGACTAAAAATTTCATTCATAATATTTTGAAATTCAGAAGGGGCATTTTTTAACCCAAAAGGCATTACGTTCCATTCGTAGTGTCCAAATGGTACCGTAAATGCAGTTTTATATCTGTCTTCTTCGGCAATTTGAATCTGCCAAAATCCAGACTTCATATCAAATTTTGACATTACTTTGGCTGTGTAAAGCCGATTTAGTAAATCTCTTTTATTAGGGATGGGATATCTAATCCATCTTAGTGCTTTATTTAATGGCTTATAATTAATAACAAGCCTAGGAACACCTCGTTCTAATTCTGCAGCATTTTCAACATAAAATGCTGGACAACTCCAGGGACTGTAGGATTTTCTAATTAATCCTTTGAGTAATAACTCGTCAATTTCTTTTTTGCAGATTTCAAGGTGGCGTGGACCCATAGCTATAGGTCTTGCCTTAGTTTGAATTTGATTTTCCTTAAAATCTGGTTCATATGGAAGATTTACTATATGTTTCTTCCTTTCCCAGAAGGCATTAGGAATTTCTGCACATATTGTTTTAATTATAAATTCTTGTAACTCATTTATTTTCTTTTGAATATGAGGCTGCTGTATCTTTTCAGCTATTTTTTTGTAATTAATTTCCTGAGATAAGGAATTAAGAAACTTTTCTTTTCTTTCTATTTTCTTTTGAATTAGATCAATCTCGTGATAACGAGGTTGTGTAATAAAATTAAATGTTATTTCTTGTGAATCAACAGTGCTAGTAATTCCTCTTTCATCAATGCTTTTTATAGGATAAAGCATGTGTAGAAAGGGATTTCCTAGAATTACATCATGAGATAAATCTTTAACCATTATAAATGGCATTTCAAGGCAAATTCCATTGTTACAGACAGCAGTATTTTGTAACTTATATTTTACTATAAGCTTTCGGCCATCTGCAGCATTAAGAATTTCAGTAGTTTTGGAAAAATATCTAGATGGAATTAACCCTTCATTGATACAATTTAAATCAGCTCCAGAATCTACCATAGCAATTGCAGAGAGAGTATATTCTCTATGAACAATGATTTTTATTTTAATGTGCCATTTATGAGTAATAACCCTATCAATCATATTCACAAATGTTAATGATGCATTTACATTTTCTTCTTTTAAAGAATCTTTTTCATAATCGTCATTGTCCTGATTAGGACTGAGATCTGTTTCAAGATTTCTTAATTCAATTAAAGAAACTCTAGACTTTAAGTCACTTAATTCTTTTTTAAGAATTTTTACTTCGTGAATTAATTCACTAGTACATGAATCCTCTGAATCCTTTTCTTTAGAGGTCTTAGCCCTATTTAAAATTTCTTTTAGACTATAAGTCTCTGGTTCTTTGAATTTTATTCCTTTTTCAGATTTTTTCTGACTGTATTGTTCCAAATATTTTTGGAGCATTTCTCTTTTAGCAACTGGATCAGTAATTTGATCAATTATATCGAGAATAAAATTATCTTCTTTAGTTAAGGTGCATAATCCATTTGCCTGACTTAAGGCTTTATAATAATCACAGTTTCCTTCGCAACCAGAATTGTCTGATTGTTCGGATTCTGTTTCGGATCCTTCAGAATTCTCAGATTCTTCAGTTTCTTCGTTGTCAATTATAGCAGTAATTTTAAAATCTCTTTTTTCTCCTTCTTCATTAAGAAAGAGTTTTTGTAAAGTTCTTTTAAGACCTTCGTCAATATCTAAACTATTGATTTTCTTTTTCATTTTACACTTATTAGCGTAATGACCAGGTTTTTGACATTTCCAACATAATGGAATGGGTTTCTGCCTAGGGGTCGAAGAACTTTCTCCTTTATTCTTCTTTCCTTTATAAAAACCTTTCTTTCTCCTTTTAGGAAAATAATTTAAATTCTTAGAATTTTTTGAGACTTTATTAGTCTTATGTTTCCTTTTATCACTAGAAGGTCCTATAGGAGGTAAACCAATTTGTTCACAGAAGTCTCCTATAATTCTTTTTCCTAAAACCTTTTCTTTTTGAATTTGTCTATGTAATTTAATTTCATTGCATAAATTTATTCCTTCAGAGATAATTTCAGAAGATAGATCTCCATAAGTATATTGGGCATACGGAATAATGCCATTATGTTTCTGTTTTATTCTATTCCTTATTTTTTCTGAGAAAAAATGAGGGAGTCCTGATAAGAACTTTTCTTTCCAAAAATCGTGTTGACTATCTTCTCTAGTAAAAACTTTAGAGAAGAACACATCTTTATACCATTTAAACTGAGATAAGTTTTGACATCTTAAATTCATTAATTGTTCTTGTGTTTTATCCAACTGTAATGAAGTTGTTCCAATAAAATGTTTTGCTATAGTATATAATAGCGTATTAACACAATCTGTAACTTGCACAGGTTGGTTATCAACAACTTCAACTTTAACAGCTCTTAAAATATGCAATTTTGCCTCTTCTGGTAGGTAGAAATCCCACCAACCTTTTAATTGTCCAGTAAAGCCTTGAGTTATGGCTTTAGCAATGTTTTGATCAGAATTTCCATTTGCTTTGCAGGCAGTTGCATACATAGTCATGTAATGCAATACTGTTTGCATCTGGTATTCTGACATTCCATCTATATTCCATTCATTAATGGATCTGCCATCAAATTGAACAGTCATGTATTCATCATGCTGCTCAAGTTGTAAATCAACTGGTGTTGGCTTATGATAATAAGGTTTTGCTGGTACATTGTATACCATTTTCTTCTTATAAGAAGATGATAATTTATTAACTTGAAAATGTTGTTGATTTTGATTTTGTTCTGTTAAGAACATTTCTTCTAATTGATTCACCTTTTCCTCTGTTTCAGAGGTTTGATCTTGACTACTTGCCTCAGACTCATTATCTGAATTTTGTTCCAAAGGTGACAATTCCTTTTCATTAAGCCCAAGATTTTTTAATCTCTTTATTATTTCGTCAACCATCTCAGAGGAAGAATCTGGTGGTTTTATTTTAAAATCAATCTTTTCAGAAGACATTGGTTTAAATAAAACCCTTTTATCAATTACAGAAGTTTCTTCTTTAGAAACCTTTTGTTGATCTAAATTTAGATCAATATTTTTCTCAATTCTATTTAATTGATCTCCAATAGTTTTGAGAGTTAAATTTGTAAAATTATTTTGTTGCACAACAGCGTCAATATTATCACCCTTTTTTCTATAGGGTGTGGCTAGAATATCTTCTCCATCGATTTTAACGGTTAAATTAACTTCTGGAGGGTGGATGCTTTTGAAAACTTTTCCATTTTTAGTGACAAAATCCCTGTTATAGGAAGATTCAATTGTTGACACAAAATTTTTGTTCTCAAAATCAGGAAATTGTTTTTTATTTAAATAAAAGTATTTTTTCAAGAAATCAAAGAAATCAATGACATCTTTATTTATCTGTAGAAATCTCTTATAAGATGTAAATAATTTCTTTTGACTTTTAATATCTTCTTGGAAAAACCACTTTCTTCGAATTTCATTTTCAGGAGAATAAAATAATTCTTTAGCAATTCCGTCAAAAGGAAAACAAACTTCTTCAGGAATTGTAATAGTTAAAACACTTGTGTCACTATTATAACCCATGTCAGAAGCGGTCGGAGATTTTCTTCCTGTGTTAGTATCAACTTCAATTTCTGTTGGGGTAACAGTTGATGGTATACTAACATTATATTGAGGTTGATTAACCCCATCAGGAGTAAATTTTGTTCCTAATATGGTTTCTTTTTCAAATTTAGATAACGGGGCAGAAGAAGTAGATCTTCTTTCTAAATTAAGTCTACTTGGTCCTGCTGAATTAGGTCTAGTAAATCGACTACTTTGCCCTAAATTAAGTCTAGCAATTCTTTGATTAGAGAATTTAATTTCAACATCTCCATCAAGATATTCAACTATTTCTTCTAATTCTCTATTTTCCTGTTTAACAGGTTCACTTGCCTTTTCTAAAATCCATTGTTCAGGTAAATTAACCTGATCCCAAGTAATTGTTTTGGGTACTTTTAAATTGCTTTTAGATAAATTTGTAATAAACAAAGTAGTAGATCCCTTCTGTTCGAAAGCAAAATCTCTGATTCTTGGCACTACTGTGTTCATAACTTTATATTGAATCCTGTAAATAAGGATTATATTTTCTGATCCTTGCATCATATTAAACCCATCAGATTTAATATCAAGACACAAGGCGTGCATAAGGGTCGGATCTGTAAGAGATAAAGTGAAATTTGGAAAACAAGAGAAGTAAATAGGTCCATCACAAAGACTGGACTCAATTATTCCTAATAAGGAGTCATGGAATTTATTATGTCTTTTATCTCGAACACAAATTATTGCGGATGTATTTAATCCGAGTCTTGTAGCAGGCTTTAGACCTACTTGGATTAGGCCAACATGAAGAAATTTATATTGTTGTCTATGTTTTTCAATTAAATTTCTTGATAATAATTGAAAAGAATTATATCCTTCAGTTAAAGGAATAGCTTCTTCAACGGTTTTAACAACATAATCAGAAGAGAATTCAAAAGTTCCTTTCTGTTTATAAACAGAAGATTGTACTGGTAATTTCCAGTTTTGCAAAGATTTTTCAAAATTTTCATTTAAAATAATTTCTTTGTTACTACCACTTGTCTCACCTTGTCTTTTAGACAAAGATCTAGCCAACCTCTGCATAATTCTACAGATCACTGTCAACGATTTATGCCAATCCCAAAACAGCCTATACACCGGCCAAAGACAGGGACTATTCAGGCTACGCGACTTAAGGGAAAATCCCCGGGTTTCACTGTAAAACTATACTTTGGAAAACTAAAGCTTTAATCTAAAACACTAAATAAAACAAAAGTAGCACTCAAGAAATTAAGCTGCTAATAAAATACTAAAGCGGATAAGCAGTTGATGATAATAATCTCTTTGGTTAATATACAAAATATTATCAGGAAACCTTTCACAAATTTTCTTATAACTTATATATTCTTCTTTAATATAAGCATATATCTCGGAAAAGTTGGCGTATTTAGAATTTAATTTTAATGGAGGCATAAAAAGACTAAGCTGCAAGTAAAACACTAATACTTTTAATTAAACTTTTATTATGGTTACGCATAAACACGAAATGATTGTAACCAGGATGATCTGGGAACTGTTCACATAAACTTTTATAAAATTTATAATCACTTAAGCACAATTTATAAAACTCAGAATTAACTAAGACAAACTTAAAATTAATCATTCAAATAAGCATTAATAACATAACAACAATAACACAAAATAACAATAATACAAACATACATTAATAACATAACAATAATAAGACACGATAACAAAATTGCAAACATTAATAAAACATTAATACAATATTAATATTAATACAATATCATACCTACTCCAACGTGGCTCTGATACCACTCGGATGATTCCAAAGTTATCGGACGCCAAAAGTTTCTTCAATTTAGAAAATGAACAGGACCAACAATTATGGCCAACAGTAAAATGAACAGTACCAACAATTATGGTGAACAGTAACATGAACAGTGTTTGAACAGTAACGCGAACAGTAGCGTGAACAGTAACCATGAACAGTAACCGTGAATAGTAACTGTGAATAGTACTGTGAATAGTAACCGCGAATTATGCGTACGGGTCTTGGGAATCCATCATGGTGTCGTCTGTTTTCTGGGTCTCGTCGTCAGATGGACAGTTGCTAGACGCACTGGATGATTCTCCCAAAATCTCTCTAAGTTGCTTCCTAAGGTCTTGTTTGGATGATGACGAGGAGGCAATCAATTCTTTAAGAAATTCAGTAATATCCGTTTTAGGAGCTTGAGTCTTCGGCTGTGGTGGCTCAAATGAAACAATACCTTTCTGTGCAAAAATTGAATCTTTAAAAAATTCAAATTTATCCCACCATTTAATTAAAACCCTTCTTCCTAATGCAGGAACATGAGTAACGGTTTCATCAAATTTTTTAATTGGAAGGTTGGAAATAACCACATCCCATTTGACAATCCATGGGACTTGATAAAAAGCTACAAAATTAAGCTCTGGTGTTTTTAATGAAGGATTAGATTTTTTAAAGTCTTCAAAAACACATCTAATTTTATCAGGAAAAATAATGGGATGAGATCCCCAATTATAAAACCATTTAATAAACCACTGAGGGAGATTAGTGGTATTAAAATCTCTAAATTGTAGGAACCAACTGTGTTTTCTTTGCCTATTTTCATAACAAAAGGCTCCTTCCCATGCTTTAATGTAGTCAAAATAATTGAACCAATATTTTTCTAAATTTTTTCTATTACCACTTGGAATTTCGTGGTTTCTATACAAATCTCCATTCCAAGTTTCTGGAGTTAAAACTTTTTTAATAAAGGCTTTGGAATAAGCCCATTCTGCACTAGATCTTGAAATTGAGTCAAATTCTACTGATTTAGTAGTTTGTAAAATGGCATAATAGAAAGTACATTCTTTTGGCCAAAGATATGGGTCAGCAGAATCTTTTAAATAGAAAGAAGCTGCTTCATTAGCATTGAGGTGAGCGTACTTAAGCTCAAGTGGGGTTATCCATATAGTAGAATAAGGGATATACGGATAAACAAATTCAGTAGACAAATTAGTCTGTATTGCTATTGCATAAGCATCATCTCTTAATTTAGATTCTTTTGGAGTGGCCTTTATGGCTTCATTTTTTAATTGATCAATTGATTTACCAACCATTGTCCTATAAGACAAATCCTTTTTTGGGGGTGTCTCTTTAGACTTCCCTTTCCCTTTATCTTTATTCTTTTTCTCCATTTCCCTGCAAAAATTCACGGGTTAGAAAATCAGGTAAAGAATTATTTGATCCTTTAATAAATTCAATATCAAAATCAAAGACAGACAAAATTCCCTGCCATCTAGCAAAAATTTGTTTTGATGCTATATTTTTAACATCCTTTTCTAGAATATCTTTAGCAGATTTGCAATCAACCCTAATTAGGAATTTTTTATTCAACAAATCACTTTCAAATTTTGAACACATAATACAATTGATAAAATTTCTTTTTTAACTGTGGAATAATTTTTCCTTGGTCCTTGCCAGATTCCTGAGGTGAATCTAACAAGAGTAATTTTATTATCTATCCTTTGTTTAAGGATTCCTCCATAACCTAATTCAGATGCGTCTGTTTCAACAATTTTAAAAGCATCTGGGTTTGCAATTGCAAGACAAGGAATTTCCTTTATTTTATTTTTTATTTTGATAACGACCTCTGTATGGATATTTGTCCATTCAGGGGGATTTTTTCGTAACCTTTCAAATAAAGGTTTTGCATCTATTGCCAAATTTTTATAGAAGTCTGATATGTAATTAAGACTTCCAAGAAACCTTTGTAGTTGAGTTTTTTCTTTTATTTTATTCGGAAATTTTTCCGCAAAAACTATGGATCTATCTATTGGAAAGATAGTTCCTTCTTTAATAGTATGTCCAAGAAACCGAATTTCAGTTTGAAATAATTTTATTTTCTTTGCAGATACAACTAATCCTGCTCTTTTAACAGCATTAATAAATGCATGTAGATGTTTAAAATGTTGATCAATATTGTCTGAAAAAATTAAGACATCATCAATATATACTATACAAAATTTAGTATATGGACTAAAAATTTCATTCATAATATTTTGAAATTCAGAAGGGGCATTTTTTAACCCAAAAGGCATTACGTTCCATTCGTAGTGTCCAAATGGTACCGTAAATGCAGTTTTATATCTGTCTTCTTCGGCAATTTGAATCTGCCAAAATCCAGACTTCATATCAAATTTTGACATTACTTTGGCTGTGTAAAGCCGATTTAGTAAATCTCTTTTATTAGGGATGGGATATCTAATCCATCTTAGTGCTTTATTTAATGGCTTATAATTAATAACAAGCCTAGGAACACCTCGTTCTAATTCTGCAGCATTTTCAACATAAAATGCTGGACAACTCCAGGGACTGTAGGATTTTCTAATTAATCCTTTGAGTAATAACTCGTCAATTTCTTTTTTGCAGATTTCAAGGTGGCGTGGACCCATAGCTATAGGTCTTGCCTTAGTTTGAATTTGATTTTCCTTAAAATCTGGTTCATATGGAAGATTTACTATATGTTTCTTCCTTTCCCAGAAGGCATTAGGAATTTCTGCACATATTGTTTTAATTATAAATTCTTGTAACTCATTTATTTTCTTTTGAATATGAGGCTGCTGTATCTTTTCAGCTATTTTTTTGTAATTAATTTCCTGAGATAAGGAATTAAGAAACTTTTCTTTTCTTTCTATTTTCTTTTGAATTAGATCAATCTCGTGATAACGAGGTTGTGTAATAAAATTAAATGTTATTTCTTGTGAATCAACAGTGCTAGTAATTCCTCTTTCATCAATGCTTTTTATAGGATAAAGCATGTGTAGAAAGGGATTTCCTAGAATTACATCATGAGATAAATCTTTAACCATTATAAATGGCATTTCAAGGCAAATTCCATTGTTACAGACAGCAGTATTTTGTAACTTATATTTTACTATAAGCTTTCGGCCATCTGCAGCATTAAGAATTTCAGTAGTTTTGGAAAAATATCTAGATGGAATTAACCCTTCATTGATACAATTTAAATCAGCTCCAGAATCTACCATAGCAATTGCAGAGAGAGTATATTCTCTATGAACAATGATTTTTATTTTAATGTGCCATTTATGAGTAATAACCCTATCAATCATATTCACAAATGTTAATGATGCATTTACATTTTCTTCTTTTAAAGAATCTTTTTCATAATCGTCATTGTCCTGATTAGGACTGAGATCTGTTTCAAGATTTCTTAATTCAATTAAAGAAACTCTAGACTTTAAGTCACTTAATTCTTTTTTAAGAATTTTTACTTCGTGAATTAATTCACTAGTACATGAATCCTCTGAATCCTTTTCTTTAGAGGTCTTAGCCCTATTTAAAATTTCTTTTAGACTATAAGTCTCTGGTTCTTTGAATTTTATTCCTTTTTCAGATTTTTTCTGACTGTATTGTTCCAAATATTTTTGGAGCATTTCTCTTTTAGCAACTGGATCAGTAATTTGATCAATTATATCGAGAATAAAATTATCCTCTTTAGTTAAGGTGCATAATCCATTTGCCTGACTTAAGGCTTTATAATAATCACAGTTTCCTTCGCAACCAGAATTGTCTGATTGTTCGGATTCTGTTTCGGATCCTTCAGAATTCTCAGATTCTTCAGTTTCTTCGTTGTCAATTATAGCAGTAATTTTAAAATCTCTTTTTTCTCCTTCTTCATTAAGAAAGAGTTTTTGTAAAGTTCTTTTAAGACCTTCGTCAATATCTAAACTATTGATTTTCTTTTTCATTTTACACTTATTAGCGTAATGACCAGGTTTTTGACATTTCCAACATAATGGAATGGGTTTCTGCCTAGGGGTCGAAGAACTTTCTCCTTTATTCTTCTTTCCTTTATAAAAACCTTTCTTTCTCCTTTTAGGAAAATAATTTAAATTCTTAGAATTTTTTGAGACTTTATTAGTCTTATGTTTCCTTTTATCACTAGAAGGTCCTATAGGAGGTAAACCAATTTGTTCACAGAAGTCTCCTATAATTCTTTTTCCTAAAACCTTTTCTTTTTGAATTTGTCTATGTAATTTAATTTCATTGCATAAATTTATTCCTTCAGAGATAATTTCAGAAGATAGATCTCCATAAGTATATTGGGCATACGGAATAATGCCATTATGTTTCTGTTTTATTCTATTCCTTATTTTTTCTGAGAAAAAATGAGGGAGTCCTGATAAGAACTTTTCTTTCCAAAAATCGTGTTGACTATCTTCTCTAGTAAAAACTTTAGAGAAGAACACATCTTTATACCATTTAAACTGAGATAAGTTTTGACATCTTAAATTCATTAATTGTTCTTGTGTTTTATCCAACTGTAATGAAGTTGTTCCAATAAAATGTTTTGCTATAGTATATAATAGCGTATTAACACAATCTGTAACTTGCACAGGTTGGTTATCAACAACTTCAACTTTAACAGCTCTTAAAATATGCAATTTTGCCTCTTCTGGTAGGTAGAAATCCCACCAACCTTTTAATTGTCCAGTAAAGCCTTGAGTTATGGCTTTAGCAATGTTTTGATCAGAATTTCCATTTGCTTTGCAGGCAGTTGCATACATAGTCATGTAATGCAATACTGTTTGCATCTGGTATTCTGACATTCCATCTATATTCCATTCATTAATGGATCTGCCATCAAATTGAACAGTCATGTATTCATCATGCTGCTCAAGTTGTAAATCAACTGGTGTTGGCTTATGATAATAAGGTTTTGCTGGTACATTGTATACCATTTTCTTCTTATAAGAAGATGATAATTTATTAACTTGAAAATGTTGTTGATTTTGATTTTGTTCTGTTAAGAACATTTCTTCTAATTGATTCACCTTTTCCTCTGTTTCAGAGGTTTGATCTTGACTACTTGCCTCAGACTCATTATCTGAATTTTGTTCCAAAGGTGACAATTCCTTTTCATTAAGCCCAAGATTTTTTAATCTCTTTATTATTTCGTCAACCATCTCAGAGGAAGAATCTGGTGGTTTTATTTTAAAATCAATCTTTTCAGAAGACATTGGTTTAAATAAAACCCTTTTATCAATTACAGAAGTTTCTTCTTTAGAAACCTTTTGTTGATCTAAATTTAGATCAATATTTTTCTCAATTCTATTTAATTGATCTCCAATAGTTTTGAGAGTTAAATTTGTAAAATTATTTTGTTGCACAACAGCGTCAATATTATCACCCTTTTTTCTATAGGGTGTGGCTAGAATATCTTCTCCATCGATTTTAACGGTTAAATTAACTTCTGGAGGGTGGATGCTTTTGAAAACTTTTCCATTTTTAGTGACAAAATCCCTGTTATAGGAAGATTCAATTGTTGACACAAAATTTTTGTTCTCAAAATCAGGAAATTGTTTTTTATTTAAATAAAAGTATTTTTTCAAGAAATCAAAGAAATCAATGACATCTTTATTTATCTGTAGAAATCTCTTATAAGATGTAAATAATTTCTTTTGACTTTTAATATCTTCTTGAAAAAACCACTTTCTTCGAATTTCATTTTCAGGAGAATAAAATAATTCTTTAGCAATTCCGTCAAAAGGAAAACAAACTTCTTCAGGAATTGTAATAGTTAAAACACTTGTGTCACTATTATAACCCATGTCAGAAGCGGTCGGAGATTTTCTTCCTGTGTTAGTATCAACTTCAATTTCTGTTGGGGTAACAGTTGATGGTATACTAACATTATATTGAGGTTGATTAACCCCATCAGGAGTAAATTTTGTTCCTAATATGGTTTCTTTTTCAAATTTAGATAACGGGGCAGAAGAAGTAGATCTTCTTTCTAAATTAAGTCTACTTGGTCCTGCTGAATTAGGTCTAGTAAATCGACTACTTTGCCCTAAATTAAGTCTAGCAATTCTTTGATTAGAGAATTTAATTTCAACATCTCCATCAAGATATTCAACTATTTCTTCTAATTCTCTATTTTCCTGTTTAACAGGTTCACTTGCCTTTTCTAAAATCCATTGTTCAGGTAAATTAACCTGATCCCAAGTAATTGTTTTGGGTACTTTTAAATTGCTTTTAGATAAATTTGTAATAAACAAAGTAGTAGATCCCTTCTGTTCGAAAGCAAAATCTCTGATTCTTGGCACTACTGTGTTCATAACTTTATATTGAATCCTGTAAATAAGGATTATATTTTCTGATCCTTGCATCATATTAAACCCATCAGATTTAATATCAAGACACAAGGCGTGCATAAGGGTCGGATCTGTAAGAGATAAAGTGAAATTTGGAAAACAAGAGAAGTAAATAGGTCCATCACAAAGACTGGACTCAATTATTCCTAATAAGGAGTCATGGAATTTATTATGTCTTTTATCTCGAACACAAATTATTGCGGATGTATTTAATCCGAGTCTTGTAGCAGGCTTTAGACCTACTTGGATTAGGCCAACATGAAGAAATTTATATTGTTGTCTATGTTTTTCAATTAAATTTCTTGATAATAATTGAAAAGAATTATATCCTTCAGTTAAAGGAATAGCTTCTTCAACGGTTTTAACAACATAATCAGAAGAGAATTCAAAAGTTCCTTTCTGTTTATAAACAGAAGATTGTACTGGTAATTTCCAGTTTTGCAAAGATTTTTCAAAATTTTCATTTAAAATAATTTCTTTGTTACTACCACTTGTCTCACCTTGTCTTTTAGACAAAGATCTAGCCAACCTCTGCATAATTCTACAGATCACTGTCAACGATTTATGCCAATCCCAAAACAGCCTATACACCGGCCAAAGACAGGGACTATTCAGGCTACGCGACTTAAGGGAAAATCCCCGGGTTTCACTGTAAAACTATACTTTGGAAAACTAAAGCTTTAATCTAAAACACTAAATAAAACAAAAGTAGCACTCAAGAAATTAAGCTGCTAATAAAATACTAAAGCGGATAAGCAGTTGATGATAATAATCTCTTTGGTTAATATACAAAATATTATCAGGAAACCTTTCACAAATTTTCTTATAACTTATATATTCTTCTTTAATATAAGCATATATCTCGGAAAAGTTGGCGTATTTAGAATTTAATTTTAATGGAGGCATAAAAAGACTAAGCTGCAAGTAAAACACTAATACTTTTAATTAAACTTTTATTATGGTTACGCATAAACACGAAATGATTGTAACCAGGATGATCTGGGAACTGTTCACATAAACTTTTATAAAATTTATAATCACTTAAGCACAATTTATAAAACTCAGAATTAACTAAGACAAACTTAAAATTAATCATTCAAATAAGCATTAATAACATAACAACAATAACACAAAATAACAATAATACAAACATACATTAATAACATAACAATAATAAGACACGATAACAAAATTGCAAACATTAATAAAACATTAATACAATATTAATATTAATACAATATAATGTTTGTTTGGTATGTTACACTGCTCTTTCGCCTACCATATCTAAAACTATCTTGTCACAACATATAGATTGCATGATCCGAGTTTCGAATTCTTTTGATTCAGAGTTAACATGGTACATTTCGGGGCCATGGGATGGACACTAGCATTATGGATTTCTTTTTTGATGTTTTCTCTTGATGGATAGTTGATTGTCAAATTCGATTATAAAACAATTCAAAGTTCATGTAATCGAGAATTCGTATACCGAGTTTTACGTTCATCTGATTTTAATTAAAATTGATCAACTTTGTAGTGTAATGTGTAGGGAAATAACATTTTGTTCTTTATGTGCCAATTTAGTTTTTCATAGAGGATGTGTTTTCCTGACCAATTTTTTTAATTGTTATTCTCCACGGGATAGTGTATTTTGGCCGAGTTTCATGTTCTTTTCTCATCTCGATAAAATTGGTTACTCGATGGTTCTCTTGATAGAAAAGGGGAATTTAAAGAACTTATCTTCCTCGTTTATACCTATTAAATTGATCCAAATCTCATAAAGTGTGCAATAAACACAATGGAATATGTTATGGTTGAGATTCATTTTGTTCCGTGTCCATATTGAAGATTTCATTTTTATGTCCTTGGAGATATAATAAATTGCATGATTCTAGTTTAAAATTAGAATAATTTGGAGGTAACATTGTCCATTTTTGGTACCCATAGGGCGGAACTCTGGAATTGGATATTTACATTGCTGAAACTTTCTTGTATGGTCTTCTCATTGTCAAACTAGTCTAGTCAAGTGCCAACTTCTTTCACACCAAATTTTGAAAGTTAATTGATATTTGGGTTGAGTTTCATGTTCCTTCCTCTACTTGATAGAATTTTCTATTTGACGTTGTTCTTGATGAAACAAGGGAATTTTAAGAATTATTGTCTTCATTCTTTACAGGCAATCCATTGATCCCAACTTGAATGTGAGTTATCGCTCGATATATATAATGTTGTGGTTGAGTGTTTTTTGTTCCCGGTCCATGAAAAAATGGTCAATTTTGTGGTCTTATTAGTAAAACGCGAGTATATGTTTGGCAAAGGATATAATCGCACTCTTCTTTGGAAAGTGTTTTATTTACGTGGAATAAATGTCGTTGAAACCTTGTGCTAAATGGGGATACTTTTTAGGGTGCCTTTGTGAAACTAGGGTGTGATAGATCGGACCTAATTTCATTTTTGGTGACCTTTTAGTTGACCTATAATGTTCTTCACACAATTTGCTAAAATTGAATAATATTGGGGTGCACTATGTGAAATAAGAATATACTAATATTCTTGGTCCTGTGTTTTTTCAGATAATCTTTTGCCTTTCAAATTTATGTTGTGCTTTAATCACGTTATATGGAATGTTTGTTTGGTATGTTACACTGCTCTTTCGCCTACCATATCTAAAACTATCTTGTCACAACATATAGATTGCATGATCCGAGTTTCGAATTCTTCTGATTCAGAGTTAACATGGTACATTTCGGGGCCATGGGATGGACACGAGCATTATGGATTTCTTTTTTGATGTTTTCTCTTGATGGATAGTTGATTGTCAAATTCGATTATAAAACAATTCAAAGTTCATGTAATCGAGAATTCGTATACCGAGTTTTACGTTCATCTGATTTTAATTAAAATTGATCAACTTTGTAGTGTAATGTGTAGGGAAATAACATTTTGTTCTTTATGTGCCAATTTAGTTTTTCATAGAGGATGTGTTTTCATGACCAATTTTTTTAATTGTTATTCTCCACGGGATAGTGTATTTGGGCCGAGTTTCATGTTCTTTTCTCATCTCGATAAAATTGGTTACTCGATGGTTCTCTTGATAGAAAAGAGGAATTTAAAGAACTTGTCTTCCTCGTTTATACCTATTAAATTGATCCAAATCTCATAAAGTGTGCCATAAACACAATGGAATATGTTATGGTTGAGATTCATTTTGTTCCGTGTCCATATTGAAGATTTCATTTTTATGTCCTTGGAGATATAATAAATTGCATGATTCTAGTTTAAAATTAGAATAATTTGGAGGTAACATTGTCCATTTTTGGTACCCATTGGGCGGAACTCTGGAATTGGATATTTACATTGCTGAAACTTTCTTGTATGGTCTTCTCATTGTCAAACTAGTCTAGTCAAGTGCCAATTTCTTTCACACCAAATTTTGAAAGTTAGTTGATATTTGGGTTGAGTTTCATGTTCCTTCCTCTACTTGATAGAATTTTCTATTTGACGTTGTTCTTGATGAGACAAGGGAATTTTAAGAATTATTGTCTTCATTCTTTACAGGCAATCCATTGATCCCAACTTGAATGTGAGTTATCGTTCGATATATATAATGTTGTGGTTGAGTGTTTTTTGTTCCCGGTCCATGAAGAAATGGTCAATTTTGTGGTCTTATTAGGAAAACGCGAGTATATGTTTGGCAAAGGATATAATCGCACTCTTCTTTGGAAAGTGTTTTATTTACGTGGAATAAATGTCGTTGAAACCTTGTGCTAAATGGGGATACTTTTTAGGGTGCCTTTGTGAAACTAGGGTGTGATAGATCGGACTTAATTTCATTTTTGGTGACCTTTTAGTTGACCTATAATGTTCTTCACACAATTTGCTAAAATTTAATAATATTAGGGTGCACTATGTGAAATAAGAATATACTAATATTCTTGGTCCTGTGTTTTTTCAGATAATCTTTTGCCTTTCAAATTTATGTTGTGCTTTAATCACGTTATATGGAATGTTTGTTTGGTATGTTACACTGCTCTTTCGCCTACCATATCTAAAACTATCTTGTCACAACATATAGATTGCATGATCCGAGTTTCGAATTCTTCTGATTCAGAGTTAACATGGTACATTTCGAGGCCATGGGATGGACACGAGCATTATGGATTTCTTTTTTGATGTTTTCTCTTGATGGATAGTTGATTGTCAAATTCGATTATAAAACAATTCAAAGTTCATGTAATCGAGAATTCGTATACCGAGTTTTACGTTCATCTGATTTTAATTAAAATTGATCAACTTTGTAGTGTTATGTGTAGGGAAATAACATTTTGTTCTTTATGAGCCAATTTAGTTTTTCATAGAGGATGTGTTTTCATGACCACTTTTTTTAATTGTTATTCTCCACGGGATAGTGTATTTGGGCCGAGTTTCATGTTCTTTTCTCATCTCGATAAAATTGGTTACTCGATGGTTCTCTTGATAGAAAAGGGGAATTTAAAGAACTTGTCTTCATCGTTTATACCTATTAAATTGATCCAAATCTCATAAAGTGTGCCATAAACACAATGGAATATGTTATGGTTGAGATTCATTTTGTTCCGTGTCCATATTGAAGATTTCATTTTTATGTCCATGGAGATATAATAAATTGCATGATTCTAGTTTAAAATTAGAATAATTTGGAGGTAACATTGTCCATTTTTGGTACCCATAGGGCGGAACTCTGAAATTGGATATTTACATTGCTGAAACTTTCTTGTATGGTCTTCTCATTGTCAAACTAGTCTAGTCAAGTGCCAATTTCTTTCACACCAAATTTTGAAAGTTAATTGGTATTTGGGTTGAGTTTCATGTTCCTTCCTCTACTTGATAGAATTTTCTATTTGACGTTGTTCTTGATGAAACAAGGGAATTTTAAGAATTATTGTCTTCATTCTTTACAGGCAATCCATTTATCCCAACTTGAATGTGAGTTATCGCTCGATATATATAATGTTGTGGTTGAGTGTTTTTTGTTCCCGGTCCATGAAGAGATGGTCAATTTTGTGGTCTTATTAGTAAAACGCGAGTATATGTTTGGCAAAGGATATAATCGCACTCTTCTTTGGAAAGTGTTTTATTTACGTGAAATAAATGTCGTTGAAACCTTGTGCTAAATGGGGATACTTTTTAGGGTGCCTTTGTGAAACTAGGGTGTGCTAGATCGGACTTAATTTCATTTTTGGTGACCCTTTAGTTGACCTATAATGTTCTTCACACAATTTGCTAAAATTGAATAATATTGGGGTGCACTATGTGAAATAAGAATATACTAATATTCTTGGTCTTGTGTTTTTTCAGATAATCTTTTGCCTTTCAAATTTATGTTGTGCTTTAATCACGTTATATGGAATGTTTGTTTGGTATGTTACACTGCTCTTTCGCCTACCATATCTAAAACTATCTTGTCACAACATATAGATTGCATGATCCGAGTTTCGAATTCTTCTGATTCAGAGTTAACATGGTACATTTCGGGGCCATGGGACGGACACTAGCATTATGGATTTCTTTTTTGATGTTTTCTCTTGATGGATAGTTGATTGTCAAATTCGATTATAAAACAATTCAAAGTTCATGTAATCGAGAATTCGTATACCGAGTTTTACGTTCATCTGATTTTAATTAAAATTGATCAACTTTGTAGTGTAATGTGTAGGGAAATAACATTTTGTTCTTTATGTGCCAATTTAGTTTTTCATAGAGGATGTGTTTTCATGACCAATTTTTTTAATTGTTATTCTCCACGGGATAGTGTATTTGGGCCGAGTTTCATGTTCTTTTCTCATCTCGATAAAATTGGTTACTCGATGGTTCTCTTGATAGAAAAGAGGAATTTAAAGAACTTGTCTTCCTCGTTTATACCTATTAAATTGATCCAAATCTCATAAAGTGTGCCATAAACACAATGGAATATGTTATGGTTGAGATTCATTTTGTTCCGTGTCCATATTGAAGATTTCATTTTTATGTCCTTGGAGATATAATAAATTGCATGATTCTAGTTTAAAATTAGAATAATTTGGAGGTAACATTGTCCATTTTTGGTACCCATAGGGCGGAACTCTGGAATTGGATATTTACATTGCTGAAACTTTCTTGTATGGTCTTCTCATTGTCAAACTAGTCTAGTCAAGTGCCAATTTCTTTCACACCAAATTTTGAAAGTTAGTTGATATTTGGGTTGATTTTCATGTTCCTTCCTCTACTTGATAGAATTTTCTATTTGACGTTGTTCTTGATGAGACAAGGGAATTTTAAGAATTATTGTCTTCATTCTTTACAGGCAATCCATTGATCCCAACTTGAATGTGAGTTATCGCTCGATATATATAATGTTGTGGTTGAGTGTTTTTTGTTCCCGGTCCATGAAGAAATGGTCAATTTTGTGGTCTTATTAGTAAAACGCGAGTATATGTTTGGCAAAGGATATAATCGCACTCTTCTTTGGAAAGTGTTTTATTTACGTGGAATAAATGTCGTTGAAACCTTGTGCTAAATGGGGATACTTTTTAGGGTGCCTTTGTGAAACTAGGGTGTGATAGATCGGACCTAATTTCATTTTTGGTGACCTTTTAGTTGACCTATAATGTTCTTCACACAATTTGCTAAAATTGAATAATATTGGGGTGCACTATGTGAAATAAGAATATACTAATATTCTTGGTCCTGTGTTTTTTCAGATAATCTTTTGCCTTTCAAATTTATGTTGTGCTTTAATCACGTTATATGGAATGTTTGTTTGGTATGTTACACTGCTCTTTCGCCTACCATATCTAAAACTATCTTGTCACAACATATAGATTGCATGATCCGAGTTTCGAATTCTTCTGATTCAGAGTTAACATGGTACATTTCGGGGCCATGGGATGGACACGAGCATTATGGATTTCTTTTTTGATGTTTTCTCTTGATGGATAGTTGATTGTCAAATTCGATTATAAAACAATTCAAAGTTCATGTAATCGAGAATTCGTATACCGAGTTTTACGTTCATCTGATTTTAATTAAAATTGATCAACTTTGTAGTGTAATGTGTAGGGAAATAACATTTTGTTCTTTATGTGCCAATTTAGTTTTTCATAGAGGATGTGTTTTCATGACCAATTTTTTTAATTGTTATTCTCCACGGGATAGTGTATTTGGGCCGAGTTTCATGTTCTTTTCTCATCTCGATAAAATTGGTTACTCGATGGTTCTCTTGATAGAAAAGGGGAATTTAAAGAACTTGTCTTCCTCGTTTATACCTATTAAATTGATCCAAATCTCATAAAGTGTGCCATAAACACAATGGAATATGTTATGGTTGAGATTCATTTTGTTCCGTGTCCATATTGAAGATTTCATTTTTATGTCCTTGGAGATATAATAAATTGCATGATTCTAGTTTAAAATTAGAATAATTTGGAGGTAACATTGTCCATTTTTGGTACCCATTGGGCGGAACTCTGGAATTGGATATTTACATTGCTGAAACTTTCTTGTATGGTCTTCTCATTGTCAAACTAGTCTAGTCAAGTGCCAATTTCTTTCACACCAAATTTTGAAAGTTAGTTGATATTTGGGTTGAGTTTCATGTTCCTTCCTCTACTTGATAGAATTTTCTATTTGACGTTGTTCTTGATGAGACAAGGGAATTTTAAGAATTATTGTCTTCATTCTTTACAGGCAATCCATTGATCCCAACTTGAATGTGAGTTATCGTTCGATATATATAATGTTGTGGTTGAGTGTTTTTTGTTCCCGGTCCATGAAGAAATGGTCAATTTTGTGGTCTTATTAGTAAAACGCGAGTATATGTTTGGCAAAGGATATAATCGCACTCTTCTTTGGAAAGTGTTTTATTTACGTGGAATAAATGTCGTTGAAACCTTGTGCTAAATGGGGATACTTTTTAGGGTGCCTTTGTGAAACTAGGGTGTGATAGATCGGACTTAATTTCATTTTTGGTGACCTTTTAGTTGACCTATAATGTTCTTCACACAATTTGCTAAAATTTAATAATATTAGGGTGCACTATGTGAAATAAGAATATACTAATATTCTTGGTCCTGTGTTTTTTCAGATAATCTTTTGCCTTTCAAATTTATGTTGTGCTTTAATCACGTTATATGGAATGTTTGTTTGGTATGTTACACTGCTCTTTCGCCTACCATATCTAAAACTATCTTGTCACAACATATAGATTGCATGATCCGAGTTTCGAATTCTTCTGATTCAGAGTTAACATGGTACATTTCGAGGCCATGGGATGGACACGAGCATTATGGATTTCTTTTTTGATGTTTTCTCTTGATGGATAGTTGATTGTCAAATTCGATTATAAAACAATTCAAAGTTCATGTAATCGAGAATTCGTATACCGAGTTTTACGTTCATCTGATTTTAATTAAAATTGATCAACTTTGTAGTGTTATGTGTAGGGAAATAACATTTTGTTCTTTATGAGCCAATTTAGTTTTTCATAGAGGATGTGTTTTCATGACCAATTTTTTTAATTGTTATTCTCCACGGGATAGTGTATTTGGGCCGAGTTTCATGTTCTTTTCTCATCTCGATAAAATTGGTTACTCGATGGTTCTCTTGATAGAAAAGGGGAATTTAAAGAACTTGTCTTCATCGTTTATACCTATTAAATTGATCCAAATCTCATAAAGTGTGCCATAAACACAATGGAATATGTTATGGTTGAGATTCATTTTGTTCCGTGTCCATATTGAAGATTTCATTTTTATGTCCATGGAGATATAATAAATTGCATGATTCTAGTTTAAAATTAGAATAATTTGGAGGTAACATTGTCCATTTTTGGTACCCATAGGGCGGAACTCTGAAATTGGATATTTACATTGCTGAAACTTTCTTGTATGGTCTTCTCATTGTCAAACTAGTCTAGTCAAGTGCCAATTTCTTTCACACCAAATTTTGAAAGTTAATTGGTATTTGGGTTGAGTTTCATGTTCCTTCCTCTACTTGATAGAATTTTCTATTTGACGTTGTTCTTGATGAAACAAGGGAATTTTAAGAATTATTGTCTTCATTCTTTACAGGCAATCCATTTATCCCAACTTGAATGTGAGTTATCGCTCGATATATATAATGTTGTGGTTGAGTGTTTTTTGTTCCCGGTCCATGAAGAAATGGTCAATTTTGTGGTCTTATTAGTAAAACGCGAGTATATGTTTGGCAAAGGATATAATCGCACTCTTCTTTGGAAAGTGTTTTATTTACGTGGAATAAATGTCGTTGAAACCTTGTGCTAAATGGGGATACTTTTTAGGGTGCCTTTGTGAAACTAGGGTGTGCTAGATCGGACTTAATTTCATTTTTGGTGACCCTTTAGTTGACCTATAATGTTCTTCACACAATTTGCTAAAATTGAATAATATTGGGGTGCACTATGTGAAATAAGAATATACTAATATTCTTGGTCTTGTGTTTTTTCAGATAATCTTTTGCCTTTCAAATTTATGTTGTGCTTTAATCACGTTATATGGAATGTTTGTTTGGTATGTTACACTGCTCTTTCGCCTACCATATCTAAAACTATCTTGTCACAACATATAGATTGCATGATCCGAGTTTCGAATTCTTCTGATTCAGAGTTAACATGGTACATTTCGGGGCCATGGGATGGACACTAGCATTATGGATTTCTTTTTTGATGTTTTCTCTTGATGGATAGTTGATTGTCAAATTCGATTATAAAACAATTCAAAGTTCATGTAATCGAGAATTCGTATACCGAGTTTTACGTTCATCTGATTTTAATTAAAATTGATCAACTTTGTAGTGTAATGTGTAGGGAAATAACATTTTGTTCTTTATGTGCCAATTTAGTTTTTCATAGAGGATGTGTTTTCCTGACCAATTTTTTTAATTGTTATTCTCCACGGGATAGTGTATTTTGGCCGAGTTTCATGTTCTTTTCTCATCTCGATAAAATTGGTTACTCGATGGTTCTCTTGATAGAAAAGGGGAATTTAAAGAACTTATCTTCCTCGTTTATACCTATTAAATTGATCCAAATCTCATAAAGTGTGCAATAAACACAATGGAATATGTTATGGTTGAGATTCATTTTGTTCCGTGTCCATATTGAAGATTTCATTTTTATGTCCTTGGAGATATAATAAATTGCATGATTCTAGTTTAAAATTAGAATAATTTGGAGGTAACATTGTCCATTTTTGGTACCCATAGGGCGGAACTCTGGAATTGGATATTTACATTGCTGAAACTTTCTTGTATGGTCTTCTCATTGTCAAACTAGTCTAGTCAAGTGCCAACTTCTTTCACACCAAATTTTGAAAGTTAATTGATATTTGGGTTGAGTTTCATGTTCCTTCCTCTACTTGATAGAATTTTCTATTTGACGTTGTTCTTGATGAAACAAGGGAATTTTAAGAATTATTGTCTTCATTCTTTACAGGCAATCCATTGATCCCAACTTGAATGTGAGTTATCGCTCGATATATATAATGTTGTGGTTGAGTGTTTTTTGTTCCCGGTCCATGAAAAAATGGTCAATTTTGTGGTCTTATTAGTAAAACGCGAGTATATGTTTGGCAAAGGATATAATCGCACTCTTCTTTGGAAAGTGTTTTATTTACGTGGAATAAATGTCGTTGAAACCTTGTGCTAAATGGGGATACTTTTTAGGGTGCCTTTGTGAAACTAGGGTGTGATAGATCGGACCTAATTTCATTTTTGGTGACCTTTTAGTTGACCTATAATGTTCTTCACACAATTTGCTAAAATTGAATAATATTGGGGTGCACTATGTGAAATAAGAATATACTAATATTCTTGGTCCTGTGTTTTTTCAGATAATCTTTTGCCTTTCAAATTTATGTTGTGCTTTAATCACGTTGTATGGAATGTTTGTTTGGTATGTTACACTGCTCTTTCGCCTACCATATCTAAAACTATCTTGTCACAACATATAGATTGCATGATCCGAGTTTCGAATTCTTCTGATTCAGAGTTAACATGGTACATTTCGGGGCCATGGGATGGACACGAGCATTATGGATTTCTTTTTTGATGTTTTCTCTTGATGGATAGTTGATTGTCAAATTCGATTATAAAACAATTCAAAGTTCATGTAATCGAGAATTCGTATACCGAGTTTTACGTTCATCTGATTTTAATTAAAATTGATCAACTTTGTAGTGTAATGTGTAGGGAAATAACATTTTGTTCTTTATGTGCCAATTTAGTTTTTCATAGAGGATGTGTTTTCATGACCAATTTTTTTAATTGTTATTCTCCACGGGATAGTGTATTTGGGCCGAGTTTCATGTTCTTTTCTCATCTCGATAAAATTGGTTACTCGATGGTTCTCTTGATAGAAAAGAGGAATTTAAAGAACTTGTCTTCCTCGTTTATACCTATTAAATTGATCCAAATCTCATAAAGTGTGCCATAAACACAATGGAATATGTTATGGTTGAGATTCATTTTGTTCCGTGTCCATATTTAAGATTTCATTTTTATGTCCTTGGAGATATAATAAATTGCATGATTCTAGTTTAAAATTAGAATAATTTGGAGGTAACATTGTCCATTTTTGGTACCCATTGGGCGGAACTCTGGAATTGGATATTTACATTGCTGAAACTTTCTTGTATGGTCTTCTCATTGTCAAACTAGTCTAGTCAAGTGCCAATTTCTTTCACACCAAATTTTGAAAGTTAGTTGATATTTGGGTTGAGTTTCATGTTCCTTCCTCTACTTGATAGAATTTTCTATTTGACGTTGTTCTTGATGAGACAAGGGAATTTTAAGAATTATTGTCTTCATTCTTTACAGGCAATCCATTGATCCCAACTTGAATGTGAGTTATCGTTCGATATATATAATGTTGTGGTTGAGTGTTTTTTGTTCCCGGTCCATGAAGAAATGGTCAATTTTGTGGTTTTATTAGTAAAACGCGAGTATATGTTTGGCAAAGGATATAATCGCACTCTTCTTTGGAAAGTGTTTTATTTACGTGGAATAAATGTCGTTGAAACCTTGTGCTAAATGGGGATACTTTTTAGGGTGCCTTTGTGAAACTAGGGTGTGATAGATCGGACTTAATTTCATTTTTGGTGACCTTTTAGTTGACCTATAATGTTCTTCACACAATTTGCTAAAATTTAATAATATTAGGGTGCACTATGTGAAATAAGAATATACTAATATTCTTGGTCCTGTGTTTTTTCAGATAATCTTTTGCCTTTCAAATTTATGTTGTGCTTTAATCACGTTATATGGAATGTTTGTTTGGTATGTTACACTGCTCTTTCGCCTACCATATCTAAAACTATCTTGTCACAACATATAGATTGCATGATCCGAGTTTCGAATTCTTCTGATTCAGAGTTAACATGGTACATTTCGAGGCCATGGGATGGACACGAGCATTATGGATTTCTTTTTTGATGTTTTCTCTTGATGGATAGTTGATTGTCAAATTCGATTATAAAACAATTCAAAGTTCATGTAATCGAGAATTCGTATACCGAGTTTTACGTTCATCTGATTTTAATTAAAATTGATCAACTTTGTAGTGTTATGTGTAGGGAAATAACATTTTGTTCTTTATGAGCCAATTTAGTTTTTCATAGAGGATGTGTTTTCATGACCAATTTTTTTAATTGTTATTCTCCACGGGATAGTGTATTTGGGCCGAGTTTCATGTTCTTTTCTCATCTCGATAAAATTGGTTACTCGATGGTTCTCTTGATAGAAAAGGGGAATTTAAAGAACTTGTCTTCATCGTTTATACCTATTAAATTGATCCAAATCTCATAAAGTGTGCCATAAACACAATGGAATATGTTATGGTTGAGATTCATTTTGTTCCGTGTCCATATTGAAGATTTCATTTTTATGTCCATGGAGATATAATAAATTGCATGATTCTAGTTTAAAATTAGAATAATTTGGAGGTAACATTGTCCATTTTTGGTACCCATAGGGCGGAACTCTGAAATTGGATATTTACATTGCTGAAACTTTCTTGTATGGTCTTCTCATTGTCAAACTAGTCTAGTCAAGTGCCAATTTCTTTCACACCAAATTTTGAAAGTTAATTGGTATTTGGGTTGAGTTTCATGTTCCTTCCTCTACTTGATAGAATTTTCTATTTGACGTTGTTCTTGATGAAACAAGGGAATTTTAAGAATTATTGTCTTCATTCTTTACAGGCAATCCATTTATCCCAACTTGAATGTGAGTTATCGCTCGATATATATAATGTTGTGGTTGAGTGTTTTTTGTTCCCGGTCCATGAAGAAATGGTCAATTTTGTGGTCTTATTAGTAAAACGCGAGTATATGTTTGGCAAAGGATATAATCGCACTCTTCTTTGGAAAGTGTTTTATTTACGTGGAATAAATGTCGTTGAAACCTTGTGCTAAATGGGGATACTTTTTAGGGTGCCTTTGTGAAACTAGGGTGTGCTAGATCGGACTTAATTTCATTTTTGGTGACCCTTTAGTTGACCTATAATGTTCTTCACACAATTTGCTAAAATTGAATAATATTGGGGTGCACTATGTGAAATAAGAATATACTAATATTCTTGGTCTTGTGTTTTTTCAGATAATCTTTTGCCTTTCAAATTTATGTTGTGCTTTAATCACGTTATATGGAATGTTTGTTTGGTATGTTACACTGCTCTTTCGCCTACCATATCTAAAACTATCTTGTCACAACATATAGATTGCATGATCCGAGTTTCGAATTCTTCTGATTCAGAGTTAACATGGTACATTTCGGGGCCATGGGATGGACACTAGCATTATGGATTTCTTTTTTGATGTTTTCTCTTGATGGATAGTTGATTGTCAAATTCGATTATAAAACAATTCAAAGTTCATGTAATCGAGAATTCGTATACCGAGTTTTACGTTCATCTGATTTTAATTAAAATTGATCAACTTTGTAGTGTAATGTGTAGGGAAATAACATTTTGTTCTTTATGTGCCAATTTAGTTTTTCATAGAGGATGTGTTTTCCTGACCAATTTTTTTAATTGTTATTCTCCACGGGATAGTGTATTTTGGCCGAGTTTCATGTTCTTTTCTCATCTCGATAAAATTGGTTACTCGATGGTTCTCTTGATAGAAAAGGGGAATTTAAAGAACTTATCTTCCTCGTTTATACCTATTAAATTGATCCAAATCTCATAAAGTGTGCAATAAACACAATGGAATATGTTATGGTTGAGATTCATTTTGTTCCGTGTCCATATTGAAGATTTCATTTTTATGTCCTTGGAGATATAATAAATTGCATGATTCTAGTTTAAAATTAGAATAATTTGGAGGTAACATTGTCCATTTTTGGTACCCATAGGGCGGAACTCTGGAATTGGATATTTACATTGCTGAAACTTTCTTGTATGGTCTTCTCATTGTCAAACTAGTCTAGTCAAGTGCCAACTTCTTTCACACCAAATTTTGAAAGTTAATTGATATTTGGGTTGAGTTTCATGTTCCTTCCTCTACTTGATAGAATTTTCTATTTGACGTTGTTCTTGATGAAACAAGGGAATTTTAAGAATTATTGTCTTCATTCTTTACAGGCAATCCATTGATCCCAACTTGAATGTGAGTTATCGCTCGATATATATAATGTTGTGGTTGAGTGTTTTTTGTTCCCGGTCCATGAAAAAATGGTCAATTTTGTGGTCTTATTAGTAAAACGCGAGTATATGTTTGGCAAAGGATATAATCGCACTCTTCTTTGGAAAGTGTTTTATTTACGTGGAATAAATGTCGTTGAAACCTTGTGCTAAATGGGGATACTTTTTAGGGTGCCTTTGTGAAACTAGGGTGTGATAGATCGGACCTAATTTCATTTTTGGTGACCTTTTAGTTGACCTATAATGTTCTTCACACAATTTGCTAAAATTGAATAATATTGGGGTGCACTATGTGAAATAAGAATATACTAATATTCTTGGTCCTGTGTTTTTTCAGATAATCTTTTGCCTTTCAAATTTATGTTGTGCTTTAATCACGTTGTATGGAATGTTTGTTTGGTATGTTACACTGCTCTTTCGCCTACCATATCTAAAACTATCTTGTCACAACATATAGATTGCATGATCCGAGTTTCGAATTCTTCTGATTCAGAGTTAACATGGTACATTTCGGGGCCATGGGATGGACACGAGCATTATGGATTTCTTTTTTGATGTTTTCTCTTGATGGATAGTTGATTGTCAAATTCGATTATAAAACAATTCAAAGTTCATGTAATCGAGAATTCGTATACCGAGTTTTACGTTCATCTGATTTTAATTAAAATTGATCAACTTTGTAGTGTAATGTGTAGGGAAATAACATTTTGTTCTTTATGTGCCAATTTAGTTTTTCATAGAGGATGTGTTTTCATGACCAATTTTTTTAATTGTTATTCTCC
This sequence comes from Penstemon newberryi var. newberryi, assembly GCA_030819805.1. Taxonomy (NCBI): domain Eukaryota; kingdom Viridiplantae; phylum Streptophyta; class Magnoliopsida; order Lamiales; family Plantaginaceae; genus Penstemon; species Penstemon newberryi. Next base: position 18,754,518 of record JAUALY010000005.1, on the reverse strand, counting down.
ACGGGATAGTGTATTTGGGCCGAGTTTCATGTTCTTTTCTCATCTCGATAAAATTGGTTACTCGATGGTTCTCTTGATAGAAAAGAGGAATTTAAAGAACTTGTCTTCCTCGTTTATACCTATTAAATTGATCCAAATCTCATAAAGTGTGCCATAAACACAATGGAATATGTTATGGTTGAGATTCATTTTGTTCCGTGTCCATATTTAAGATTTCATTTTTATGTCCTTGGAGATATAATAAATTGCATGATTCTAGTTTAAAATTAGAATAATTTGGAGGTAACATTGTCCATTTTTGGTACCCATTGGGCGGAACTCTGGAATTGGATATTTACATTGCTGAAACTTTCTTGTATGGTCTTCTCATTGTCAAACTAGTCTAGTCAAGTGCCAATTTCTTTCACACCAAATTTTGAAAGTTAGTTGATATTTGGGTTGAGTTTCATGTTCCTTCCTCTACTTGATAGAATTTTCTATTTGACGTTGTTCTTGATGAGACAAGGGAATTTTAAGAATTATTGTCTTCATTCTTTACAGGCAATCCATTGATCCCAACTTGAATGTGAGTTATCGTTCGATATATATAATGTTGTGGTTGAGTGTTTTTTGTTCCCGGTCCATGAAGAAATGGTCAATTTTGTGGTCTTATTAGTAAAACGCGAGTATATGTTTGGCAAAGGATATAATCGCACTCTTCTTTGGAAAGTGTTTTATTTACGTGGAATAAATGTCGTTGAAACCTTGTGCTAAATGGGGATACTTTTTAGGGTGCCTTTGTGAAACTAGGGTGTGATAGATCGGACTTAATTTCATTTTTGGTGACCTTTTAGTTGACCTATAATGTTCTTCACACAATTTGCTAAAATTTAATAATATTAGGGTGCACTATGTGAAATAAGAATATACTAATATTCTTGGTCCTGTGTTTTTTCAGATAATCTTTTGCCTTTCAAATTTATGTTGTGCTTTAATCACGTTATATGGAATGTTTGTTTGGTATGTTACACTGCTCTTTCGCCTACCATATCTAAAACTATCTTGTCACAACATATAGATTGCATGATCCGAGTTTCGAATTCTTCTGATTCAGAGTTAACATGGTACATTTCGAGGCCATGGGATGGACACGAGCATTATGGATTTCTTTTTTGATGTTTTCTCTTGATGGATAGTTGATTGTCAAATTCGATTATAAAACAATTCAAAGTTCATGTAATCGAGAATTCGTATACCGAGTTTTACGTTCATCTGATTTTAATTAAAATTGATCAACTTTGTAGTGTTATGTGTAGGGAAATAACATTTTGTTCTTTATGAGCCAATTTAGTTTTTCATAGAGGATGTGTTTTCATGACCAATTTTTTTAATTGTTATTCTCCACGGGATAGTGTATTTGGGCCGAGTTTCATGTTCTTTTCTCATCTCGATAAAATTGGTTACTCGATGGTTCTCTTGATAGAAAAGGGGAATTTAAAGAACTTGTCTTCATCGTTTATACCTATTAAATTGATCCAAATCTCATAAAGTGTGCCATAAACACAATGGAATATGTTATGGTTGAGATTCATTTTGTTCCGTGTCCATATTGAAGATTTCATTTTTATGTCCATGGAGATATAATAAATTGCATGATTCTAGTTTAAAATTAGAATAATTTGGAGGTAACATTGTCCATTTTTGGTACCCATAGGGCGGAACTCTGAAATTGGATATTTACATTGCTGAAACTTTCTTGTATGGTCTTCTCATTGTCAAACTAGTCTAGTCAAGTGCCAATTTCTTTCACACCAAATTTTGAAAGTTAATTGGTATTTGGGTTGAGTTTCATGTTCCTTCCTCTACTTGATAGAATTTTCTATTTGACGTTGTTCTTGATGAAACAAGGGAATTTTAAGAATTATTGTCTTCATTCTTTACAGGCAATCCATTTATCCTAACTTGAATGTGAGTTATCGCTCGATATATATAATGTTGTGGTTGAGTGTTTTTTGTTCCCGGTCCATGAAGAAATGGTCAATTTTGTGGTCTTATTAGTAAAACGCGAGTATATGTTTGGCAAAGGATATAATCGCACTCTTCTTTGGAAAGTGTTTTATTTACGTGGAATAAATGTCGTTGAAACCTTGTGCTAAATGGGGATACTTTTTAGGGTGCCTTTGTGAAACTAGGGTGTGCTAGATCGGACTTAATTTCATTTTTGGTGACCCTTTAGTTGACCTATAATGTTCTTCACACAATTTGCTAAAATTGAATAATATTGGGGTGCACTATGTGAAATAAGAATATACTAATATTCTTGGTCTTGTGTTTTTTCAGATAATCTTTTGCCTTTCAAATTTATGTTGTGCTTTAATCACGTTATATGGAATGTTTGTTTGGTATGTTACACTGCTCTTTCGCCTACCATATCTAAAACTATCTTGTCACAACATATAGATTGCATGATCCGAGTTTCGAATTCTTCTGATTCAGAGTTAACATGGTACATTTCGGGGCCATGGGATGGACACTAGCATTATGGATTTCTTTTTTGATGTTTTCTCTTGATGGATAGTTGATTGTCAAATTCGATTATAAAACAATTCAAAGTTCATGTAATCGAGAATTCGTATACCGAGTTTTACGTTCATCTGATTTTAATTAAAATTGATCAACTTTGTAGTGTAATGTGTAGGGAAATAACATTTTGTTCTTTATGTGCCAATTTAGTTTTTCATAGAGGATGTGTTTTCCTGACCAATTTTTTTAATTGTTATTCTCCACGGGATAGTGTATTTTGGCCGAGTTTCATGTTCTTTTCTCATCTCGATAAAATTGGTTACTCGATGGTTCTCTTGATAGAAAAGGGGAATTTAAAGAACTTATCTTCCTCGTTTATACCTATTAAATTGATCCAAATCTCATAAAGTGTGCAATAAACACAATGGAATATGTTATGGTTGAGATTCATTTTGTTCCGTGTCCATATTGAAGATTTCATTTTTATGTCCATGGAGATATAATAAATTGCATGATTCTAGTTTAAAATTAGAATAATTTGGAGGTAACATTGTCCATTTTTGGTACCCATAGGGCGGAACTCTGGAATTGGATATTTACATTGCTGAAACTTTCTTGTATGGTCTTCTCATTGTCAAACTAGTCTAGTCAAGTGCCAACTTCTTTCACACCAAATTTTGAAAGTTAATTGATATTTGGGTTGAGTTTCATGTTCCTTCCTCTACTTGATAGAATTTTCTATTTGACGTTGTTCTTGATGAAACAAGGGAATTTTAAGAATTATTGTCTTCATTCTTTACAGGCAATCCATTGATCCCAACTTGAATGTGAGTTATCGCTCGATATATATAATGTTGTGGTTGAGTGTTTTTTGTTCCCGGTCCATGAAGAAATGGTCAATTTTGTGGTCTTATTAGTAAAACGCGAGTATATGTTTGGCAAAGGATATAATCGCACTCTTCTTTGGAAAGTGTTTTATTTACGTGGAATAAATGTCGTTGAAACCTTGTGCTAAATGGGGATACTTTTTAGGGTGCCTTTGTGAAACTAGGGTGTGCTAGATCGGACTTAATTTCATTTTTGGTGACCCTTTAGTTGACCTATAATGTTCTTCACACAATTTGCTAAAATTGAATAATATTGGGGTGCACTATGTGAAATAAGAATATACTAATATTCTTGGTCTTGTGTTTTTTCAGATAATCTTTTGCCTTTCAAATTTATGTTGTGCTTTAATCACGTTATATGGAATGTTTGTTTGGTATGTTACACTGCTCTTTCGCCTACCATATCTAAAACTATCTTGTCACAACATATAGATTGCATGATCCGAGTTTCGAATTCTTCTGATTCAGAGTTAACATGGTACATTTCGGGGCCATGGGATGGACACTAGCATTATGGATTTCTTTTTTGATGTTTTCTCTTGATGGATAGTTGATTGTCAAATTCGATTATAAAACAATTCAAAGTTCATGTAATCGAGAATTCGTATACCGAGTTTTACGTTCATCTGATTTTAATTAAAATTGATCAACTTTGTAGTGTAATGTGTAGGGAAATAACATTTTGTTCTTTATGTGCCAATTTAGTTTTTCATAGAGGATGTGTTTTCCTGACCAATTTTTTTAATTGTTATTCTCCACGGGATAGTGTATTTTGGCCGAGTTTCATGTTCTTTTCTCATCTCGATAAAATTGGTTACTCGATGGTTCTCTTGATAGAAAAGGGGAATTTAAAGAACTTATCTTCCTCGTTTATACCTATTAAATTGATCCAAATCTCATAAAGTGTGCAATAAACACAATGGAATATGTTATGGTTGAGATTCATTTTGTTCCGTGTCCATATTGAAGATTTCATTTTTATGTCCTTGGAGATATAATAAATTGCATGATTCTAGTTTAAAATTAGAATAATTTGGAGGTAACATTGTCCATTTTTGGTACCCATAGGGCGGAACTCTGGAATTGGATATTTACATTGCTGAAACTTTCTTGTATGGTCTTCTCATTGTCAAACTAGTCTAGTCAAGTGCCAACTTCTTTCACACCAAATTTTGAAAGTTAATTGATATTTGGGTTGAGTTTCATGTTCCTTCCTCTACTTGATAGAATTTTCTATTTGACGTTGTTCTTGATGAAACAAGGGAATTTTAAGAATTATTGTCTTCATTCTTTACAGGCAATCCATTGATCCCAACTTGAATGTGAGTTATCGCTCGATATATATAATGTTGTGGTTGAGTGTTTTTTGTTCCCGGTCCATGAAAAAATGGTCAATTTTGTGGTCTTATTAGTAAAACGCGAGTATATGTTTGGCAAAGGATATAATCGCACTCTTCTTTGGAAAGTGTTTTATTTACGTGGAATAAATGTCGTTGAAACCTTGTGCTAAATGGGGATACTTTTTAGGGTGCCTTTGTGAAACTAGGGTGTGATAGATCGGACCTAATTTCATTTTTGGTGACCTTTTAGTTGACCTATAATGTTCTTCACACAATTTGCTAAAATTGAATAATATTGGGGTGCACTATGTGAAATAAGAATATACTAATATTCTTGGTCCTGTGTTTTTTCAGATAATCTTTTGCCTTTCAAATTTATGTTGTGCTTTAATCACGTTATATGGAATGTTTGTTTGGTATGTTACACTGCTCTTTCGCCTACCATATCTAAAACTATCTTGTCACAACATATAGATTGCATGATCCGAGTTTCGAATTCTTCTGATTCAGAGTTAACATGGTACATTTCGGGGCCATGGGATGGACACGAGCATTATGGATTTCTTTTTTGATGTTTTCTCTTGATGGATAGTTGATTGTCAAATTCGATTATAAAACAATTCAAAGTTCATGTAATCGAGAATTCGTATACCGAGTTTTACGTTCATCTGATTTTAATTAAAATTGATCAACTTTGTAGTGTAATGTGTAGGGAAATAACATTTTGTTCTTTATGTGCCAATTTAGTTTTTCATAGAGGATGTGTTTTCATGACCAATTTTTTTAATTGTTATTCTCCACGGGATAGTGTATTTGGGCCGAGTTTCATGTTCTTTTCTCATCTCGATAAAATTGGTTACTCGATGGTTCTCTTGATAGAAAAGAGGAATTTAAAGAACTTGTCTTCCTCGTTTATACCTATTAAATTGATCCAAATCTCATAAAGTGTGCCATAAACACAATGGAATATGTTATTGTTGAGATTCATTTTGTTCCGTGTCCATATTGAAGATTTCATTTTTATGTCCTTGGAGATATAATAAATTGCATGATTCTAGTTTAAAATTAGAATAATTTGGAGGTAACATTGTCCATTTTTGGTACCCATAGGGCGGAACTCTGGAATTGGATATTTACATTGCTGAAACTTTCTTGTATGGTCTTCTCAATGTCAAACTAGTCTAGTCAAGTGCCAATTTCTTTCACACCAAATTTTGAAAGTTAATTGATATTTGGGTTGATTTTCATGTTCCTTCCTCTACTTGATAGAATTTTCTATTTGACGTTGTTCTTGATGAAACAAGGGAATTTTAAGAATTATTGTCTTCATTCTTTACAGGCAATCCATTGATCCCAACTTGAATGTGAGTTATCGCTCGATATATATAATGTTGTGGTTGAGTGTTTTTTGTTCCCGGTCCATGAAGAAATGGTCAATTTTGTGGTCTTATTAGTAAAACGCGAGTATATGTTTGGCAAAGGATATAATCGCACTCTTCTTTGGAAAGTGTTTTATTTACGTGGAATAAATGTCGTTGAAACCTTGTGCTAAATGGGGATACTTTTTAGGGTGCCTTTGTGAAACTAGGGTGTGCTAGATCGGACTTAATTTCATTTTTGGTGACCCTTTAGTTGACCTATAATGTTCTTCACACAATTTGCTAAAATTGAATAATATTGGGGTGCACTATGTGAAATAAGAATATACTAATATTCTTGGTCTTGTGTTTTTTCAGATAATCTTTTGCCTTTCAAATTTATGTTGTGCTTTAATCACGTTATATGGAATGTTTGTTTGGTATGTTACACTGCTCTTTCGCCTACCATATCTAAAACTATCTTGTCACAACATATAGATTGCATGATCCGAGTTTCGAATTCTTCTGATTCAGAGTTAACATGGTACATTTCGGGGCCATGGGATGGACACTAGCATTATGGATTTCTTTTTTGATGTTTTCTCTTGATGGATAGTTGATTGTCAAATTCGATTATAAAACAATTCAAAGTTCATGTAATCGAGAATTCGTATACCGAGTTTTACGTTCATCTGATTTTAATTAAAATTGATCAACTTTGTAGTGTAATGTGTAGGGAAATAACATTTTGTTCTTTATGTGCCAATTTAGTTTTTCATAGAGGATGTGTTTTCATGACCAATTTTTTTAATTGTTATTCTCCACGGGATAGTGTATTTGGGCCGAGTTTCATGTTCTTTTCTCATCTCGATAAAATTGGTTACTCGATGGTTCTCTTGATAGAAAAGGGGAATTTAAAGAACTTGTCTTCCTCGTTTATACCTATTAAATTGATCCAAATCTCATAAAGTGTGCCATAAACACAATGGAATATGTTATGGTTGAGATTCATTTTGTTCCGTGTCCATATTGAAGATTTCATTTTTATGTCCTTGGAGATATAATAAATTGCATGATTCTAGTTTAAAATTAGAATAATTTGGAGGTAACATTGTCCATTTTTGGTACCCATTGGGCGGAACTCTGGAATTGGATATTTACATTGCTGAAACTTTCTTGTATGGTCTTCTCATTGTCAAACTAGTCTAGTCAAGTGCCAATTTCTTTCACACCAAATTTTGAAAGTTAGTTGATATTTGGGTTGAGTTTCATGTTCCTTCCTCTACTTGATAGAATTTTCTATTTGACGTTGTTCTTGATGAGACAAGGGAATTTTAAGAATTATTGTCTTCATTCTTTACAGGCAATCCATTGATCCCAACTTGAATGTGAGTTATCGTTCGATATATATAATGTTGTGGTTGAGTGTTTTTTGTTCCCGGTCCATGAAGAAATGGTCAATTTTGTGGTCTTATTAGTAAAACGCGAGTATATGTTTGGCAAAGGATATAATCGCACTCTTCTTTGGAAAGTGTTTTATTTACGTGGAATAAATGTCGTTGAAACCTTGTGCTAAATGGGGATACTTTTTAGGGTGCCTTTGTGAAACTAGGGTGTGATAGATCGGACCTAATTTCATTTTTGGTGACCTTTTAGTTGACCTATAATGTTCTTCACACAATTTGCTAAAATTGAATAATATTGGGGTGCACTATGTGAAATAAGAATATACTAATATTCTTGGTCCTGTGTTTTTTCAGATAATCTTTTGCCTTTCAAATTTATGTTGTGCTTTAATCACGTTGTATGGAATGTTTGTTTGGTATGTTACACTGCTCTTTCGCCTACCATATCTAAAACTATCTTGTCACAACATATAGATTGCATGATCCGAGTTTCGAATTCTTCTGATTCAGAGTTAACATGGTACATTTCGGGGCCATGGGATGGACACGAGCATTATGGATTTCTTTTTTGATGTTTTCTCTTGATGGATAGTTGATTGTCAAATTCGATTATAAAACAATTCAAAGTTCATGTAATCGAGAATTCGTATACCGAGTTTTACGTTCATCTGATTTTAATTAAAATTGATCAACTTTGTAGTGTAATGTGTAGGGAAATAACATTTTGTTCTTTATGTGCCAATTTAGTTTTTCATAGAGGATGTGTTTTCATGACCAATTTTTTTAATTGTTATTCTCCACGGGATAGTGTATTTGGGCCGAGTTTCATGTTCTTTTCTCATCTCGATAAAATTGGTTACTCGATGGTTCTCTTGATAGAAAAGAGGAATTTAAAGAACTTGTCTTCCTCGTTTATACCTATTAAATTGATCCAAATCTCATAAAGTGTGCCATAAACACAATGGAATATGTTATGGTTGAGATTCATTTTGTTCCGTGTCCATATTGAAGATTTCATTTTTATGTCCTTGGAGATATAATAAATTGCATGATTCTAGTTTAAAATTAGAATAATTTGGAGGTAACATTGTCCATTTTTGGTACCCATTGGGCGGAACTCTGGAATTGGATATTTACATTGCTGAAACTTTCTTGTATGGTCTTCTCATTGTCAAACTAGTCTAGTCAAGTGCCAATTTCTTTCACACCAAATTTTGAAAGTTAGTTGATATTTGGGTTGAGTTTCATGTTCCTTCCTCTACTTGATAGAATTTTCTATTTGACGTTGTTCTTGATGAGACAAGGGAATTTTAAGAATTATTGTCTTCATTCTTTACAGGCAATCCATTGATCCCAACTTGAATGTGAGTTATCGTTCGATATATATAATGTTGTGGTTGAGTGTTTTTTGTTCCCGGTCCATGAAGAAATGGTCAATTTTGTGGTCTTATTAGTAAAACGCGAGTATATGTTTGGCAAAGGATATAATCGCACTCTTCTTTGGAAAGTGTTTTATTTACGTGGAATAAATGTCGTTGAAACCTTGTGCTAAATGGGGATACTTTTTAGGGTGCCTTTGTGAAACTAGGGTGTGATAGATCGGACCTAATTTCATTTTTGGTGACCTTTTAGTTGACCTATAATGTTCTTCACACAATTTGCTAAAATTGAATAATATTGGGGTGCACTATGTGAAATAAGAATATACTAATATTCTTGGTCCTGTGTTTTTTCAGATAATCTTTTGCCTTTCAAATTTATGTTGTGCTTTAATCACGTTGTATGGAATGTTTGTTTGGTATGTTACACTGCTCTTTCGCCTACCATATCTAAAACTATCTTGTCACAACATATAGATTGCATGATCCGAGTTTCGAATTCTTCTGATTCAGAGTTAACATGGTACATTTCGGGGCCATGGGATGGACACGAGCATTATGGATTTCTTTTTTGATGTTTTCTCTTGATGGATAGTTGATTGTCAAATTCGATTATAAAACAATTCAAAGTTCATGTAATCGAGAATTCGTATACCGAGTTTTACGTTCATCTGATTTTAATTAAAATTGATCAACTTTGTAGTGTAATGTGTAGGGAAATAACATTTTGTTCTTTATGTGCCAATTTAGTTTTTCATAGAGGATGTGTTTTCATGACCAATTTTTTTAATTGTTATTCTCCACGGGATAGTGTATTTGGGCCGAGTTTCATGTTCTTTTCTCATCTCGATAAAATTGGTTACTCGATGGTTCTCTTGATAGAAAAGAGGAATTTAAAGAACTTGTCTTCCTCGTTTATACCTATTAAATTGATCCAAATCTCATAAAGTGTGCCATAAACACAATGGAATATGTTATGGTTGAGATTCATTTTGTTCCGTGTCCATATTGAAGATTTCATTTTTATGTCCTTGGAGATATAATAAATTGCATGATTCTAGTTTAAAATTAGAATAATTTGGAGGTAACATTGTCCATTTTTGGTACCCATTGGGCGGAACTCTGGAATTGGATATTTACATTGCTGAAACTTTCTTGTATGGTCTTCTCATTGTCAAACTAGTCTAGTCAAGTGCCAATTTCTTTCACACCAAATTTTGAAAGTTAGTTGATATTTGGGTTGAGTTTCATGTTCCTTCCTCTACTTGATAGAATTTTCTATTTGACGTTGTTCTTGATGAGACAAGGGAATTTTAAGAATTATTGTCTTCATTCTTTACAGGCAATCCATTGATCCCAACTTGAATGTGAGTTATCGTTCGATATATATAATGTTGTGGTTGAGTGTTTTTTGTTCCCGGTCCATGAAGAAATGGTCAATTTTGTGGTCTTATTAGTAAAACGCGAGTATATGTTTGGCAAAGGATATAATCGCACTCTTCTTTGGAAAGTGTTTTATTTACGTGGAATAAATGTCGTTGAAACCTTGTGCTAAATGGGGATACTTTTTAGGGTGCCTTTGTGAAACTAGGGTGTGATAGATCGGACTTAATTTCATTTTTGGTGACCTTTTAGTTGACCTATAATGTTCTTCAGACAATTTGCTAAAATTTAATAATATTAGGGTGCACTATGTGAAATAAGAATATACTAATATTCTTGGTCCTGTGTTTTTTCAGATAATCTTTTGCCTTTCAAATTTATGTTGTGCTTTAATCACGTTATATGGAATGTTTGTTTGGTATGTTACACTGCTCTTTCGCCTACCATATCTAAAACTATCTTGTCACAACATATAGATTGCATGATCCGAGTTTCGAATTCTTCTGATTCAGAGTTAACATGGTACATTTCGAGGCCATGGGATGGACACGAGCATTATGGATTTCTTTTTTGATGTTTTCTCTTGATGGATAGTTGATTGTCAAATTCGATTATAAAACAATTCAAAGTTCATGTAATCGAGAATTCGTATACCGAGTTTTACGTTCATCTGATTTTAATTAAAATTGATCAACTTTGTAGTGTAATGTGTAGGGAAATAACATTTTGTTCTTTATGTGCCAATTTAGTTTTTCATAGAGGATGTGTTTTCATGACCAATTTTTTTAATTGTTATTCTCCACGGGATAGTGTATTTTGGCCGAGTTTCATGTTCTTTTCTCATCTCGATAAAATTGGTTACTCGATGGTTCTCTTGATAGAAAAGGGGAATTTAAAGAACTTATCTTCCTCGTTTATACCTATTAAATTGATCCAAATCTCATAAAGTGTGCAATAAACACAATGGAATATGTTATGGTTGAGATTCATTTTGTTCCGTGTCCATATTGAAGATTTCATTTTTATGTCCTTGGAGATATAATAAATTGCATGATTCTAGTTTAAAATTAGAATAATTTGGAGGTAACATTGTCCATTTTTGGTACCCATAGGGCGGAACTCTGGAATTGGATATTTACATTGCTGAAACTTTCTTGTATGGTCTTCTCATTGTCAAACTAGTCTAGTCAAGTGCCAACTTCTTTCACACCAAATTTTGAAAGTTAATTGATATTTGGGTTGAGTTTCATGTTCCTTCCTCTACTTGATAGAATTTTCTATTTGACGTTGTTCTTGATGAAACAAGGGAATTTTAAGAATTATTGTCTTCATTCTTTACAGGCAATCCATTGATCCCAACTTGAATGTGAGTTATCGCTCGATATATATAATGTTGTGGTTGAGTGTTTTTTGTTCCCGGTCCATGAAAAAATGGTCAATTTTGTGGTCTTATTAGTAAAACGCGAGTATATGTTTGGCAAAGGATATAATCGCACTCTTCTTTGGAAAGTGTTTTATTTACGTGGAATAAATGTCGTTGAAACCTTGTGCTAAATGGGGATACTTTTTAGGGTGCCTTTGTGAAACTAGGGTGTGATAGATCGGACCTAATTTCATTTTTGGTGACCTTTTAGTTGACCTATAATGTTCTTCACACAATTTGCTAAAATTGAATAATATTGGGGTGCACTATGTGAAATAAGAATATACTAATATTCTTGGTCTTGTGTTTTTTCAGATAATCTTTTGCCTTTCAAATTTATGTTGTGCTTTAATCACGTTATATGGAATGTTTGTTTGGTATGTTACACTGCTCTTTCGCCTACCATATCTAAAACTATCTTGTCACAACATATAGATTGCATGATCCGAGTTTCGAATTCTTCTGATTCAGAGTTAACATGGTACATTTCGAGGCCATGGGATGGACACGAGCATTATGGATTTCTTTTTTGATGTTTTCTCTTGATGGATAGTTGATTGTCAAATTCGATTATAAAACAATTCAAAGTTCATGTAATCGAGAATTCGTATACCGAGTTTTACGTTCATCTGATTTTAATTAAAATTGATCAACTTTGTAGTGTTATGTGTAGGGAAATAACATTTTGTTCTTTATGAGCCAATTTAGTTTTTCATAGAGGATGTGTTTTCATGACCAATTTTTTTAATTGTTATTCTCCACGGGATAGTGTATTTGGGCCGAGTTTCATGTTCTTTTCTCATCTCGATAAAATTGGTTACTCGATGGTTCTCTTGATAGAAAAGAGGAATTTAAAGAACTTGTCTTCCTCGTTTATACCTATTAAATTGATCCAAATCTCATAAAGTGTGCCATAAACACAATGGAATATGTTATGGTTGAGATTCATTTTGTTCCGTGTCCATATTGAAGATTTCATTTTTATGTCCTTGGAGATATAATAAATTGCATGATTCTAGTTTAAAATTAGAATAATTTGGAGGTAACATTGTCCATTTTTGGTACCCATTGGGCGGAACTCTGGAATTGGATATTTACATTGCTGAAACTTTCTTGTATGGTCTTCTCATTGTCAAACTAGTCTAGTCAAGTGCCAATTTCTTTCACACCAAATTTTGAAAGTTAGTTGATATTTGGGTTGAGTTTCATGTTCCTTCCTCTACTTGATAGAATTTTCTATTTGACGTTGTTCTTGATGAGACAAGGGAATTTTAAGAATTATTGTCTTCATTCTTTACAGGCAATCCATTGATCCCAACTTGAATGTGAGTTATCGTTCGATATATATAATGTTGTGGTTGAGTGTTTTTTGTTCCCGGTCCATGAAGAAATGGTCAATTTTGTGGTCTTATTAGTAAAACGCGAGTATATGTTTGGCAAAGGATATAATCGCACTCTTCTTTGGAAAGTGTTTTATTTACGTGGAATAAATGTCGTTGAAACCTTGTGCTAAATGGGGATACTTTTTAGGGTGCCTTTGTGAAACTAGGGTGTGATAGATCGGACTTAATTTCATTTTTGGTGACCTTTTAGTTGACCTATAATGTTCTTCACACAATTTGCTAAAATTTAATAATATTAGGGTGCACTATGTGAAATAAGAATATACTAATATTCTTGGTCCTGTGTTTTTTCAGATAATCTTTTGCCTTTCAAATTTATGTTGTGCTTTAATCACGTTATATGGAATGTTTGTTTGGTATGTTACACTGCTCTTTCGCCTACCATATCTAAAACTATCTTGTCACAACATATAGATTGCATGATCCGAGTTTCGAATTCTTCTGATTCAGAGTTAACATGGTACATTTCGAGGCCATGGGATGGACACGAGCATTATGGATTTCTTTTTTGATGTTTTCTCTTGATGGATAGTTGATTGTCAAATTCGATTATAAAACAATTCAAAGTTCATGTAATCGAGAATTCGTATACCGAGTTTTACGTTCATCTGATTTTAATTAAAATTGATCAACTTTGTAGTGTTATGTGTAGGGAAATAACATTTTGTTCTTTATGAGCCAATTTAGTTTTTCATAGAGGATGTGTTTTCATGACCAATTTTTTTAATTGTTATTCTCCACGGGATAGTGTATTTGGGCCGAGTTTCATGTTCTTTTCTCATCTCGATAAAATTGGTTACTCGATGGTTCTCTTGATAGAAAAGAGGAATTTAAAGAACTTGTCTTCCTCGTTTATACCTATTAAATTGATCCAAATCTCATAAAGTGTGCCATAAACACAATGGAATATGTTATGGTTGAGATTCATTTTGTTCCGTGTCCATATTGAAGATTTCATTTTTATGTCCATGGAGATATAATAAATTGCATGATTCTAGTTTAAAATTAGAATAATTTGGAGGTAACATTGTCCATTTTTGGTACCCATTGGGCGGAACTCTGGAATTGGATATTTACATTGCTGAAACTTTCTTGTATGGTCTTCTCATTGTCAAACTAGTCTAGTCAAGTGCCAATTTCTTTCACACCAAATTTTGAAAGTTAGTTGATATTTGGGTTGAGTTTCATGTTCCTTCCTCTACTTGATAGAATTTTCTATTTGACGTTGTTCTTGATGAGACAAGGGAATTTTAAGAATTATTGTCTTCATTCTTTACAGGCAATCCATTGATCCCAACTTGAATGTGAGTTATCGTTCGATATATATAATGTTGTGGTTGAGTGTTTTTTGTTCCCGGTCCATGAAGAAATGGTCAATTTTGTGGTCTTATTAGTAAAACGCGAGTATATGTTTGGCAAAGGATATAATCGCACTCTTCTTTGGAAAGTGTTTTATTTACGTGGAATAAATGTCGTTGAAACCTTGTGCTAAATGGGGATACTTTTTAGGGTGCCTTTGTGAAACTAGGGTGTGATAGATCGGACTTAATTTCATTTTTGGTGACCTTTTAGTTGACCTATAATGTTCTTCACACAATTTGCTAAAATTTAATAATATTAGGGTGCACTATGTGAAATAAGAATATACTAATATTCTTGGTCCTGTGTTTTTTCAGATAATCTTTTGCCTTTCAAATTTATGTTGTGCTTTAATCACGTTATATGGAATGTTTGTTTGGTATGTTACACTGCTCTTTCGCCTACCATATCTAAAACTATCTTGTCACAACATATAGATTGCATGATCCGAGTTTCGAATTCTTCTGATTCAGAGTTAACATGGTACATTTCGAGGCCATGGGATGGACACGAGCATTATGGATTTCTTTTTTGATGTTTTCTCTTGATGGATAGTTGATTGTCAAATTCGATTATAAAACAATTCAAAGTTCATGTAATCGAGAATTCGTATACCGAGTTTTACGTTCATCTGATTTTAATTAAAATTGATCAACTTTGTAGTGTTATGTGTAGGGAAATAACATTTTGTTCTTTATGAGCCAATTTAGTTTTTCATAGAGGATGTGTTTTCATGACCAATTTTTTTAATTGTTATTCTCCACGGGATAGTGTATTTGGGCCGAGTTTCATGTTCTTTTCTCATCTCGATAAAATTGGTTACTCGATGGTTCTCTTGATAGAAAAGGGGAATTTAAAGAACTTGTCTTCATCGTTTATACCTATTAAATTGATCCAAATCTCATAAAGTGTGCCATAAACACAATGGAATATGTTATGGTTGAGATTCATTTTGTTCCGTGTCCATATTGAAGATTTCATTTTTATGTCCATGGAGATATAATAAATTGCATGATTCTAGTTTAAAATTAGAATAATTTGGAGGTAACATTGTCCATTTTTGGTACCCATAGGGCGGAACTCTGAAATTGGATATTTACATTGCTGAAACTTTCTTGTATGGTCTTCTCATTGTCAAACTAGTCTAGTCAAGTGCCAATTTCTTTCACACCAAATTTTGAAAGTTAATTGGTATTTGGGTTGAGTTTCATGTTCCTTCCTCTACTTGATAGAATTTTCTATTTGACGTTGTTCTTGATGAAACAAGGGAATTTTAAGAATTATTGTCTTCATTCTTTACAGGCAATCCATTTATCCCAACTTGAATGTGAGTTATCGCTCGATATATATAATGTTGTGGTTGAGTGTTTTTTGTTCCCGGTCCATGAAGAAATGGTCAATTTTGTGGTCTTATTAGTAAAACGCGAGTATATGTTTGGCAAAGGATATAATCGCACTCTTCTTTGGAAAGTGTTTTATTTACGTGGAATAAATGTCGTTGAAACCTTGTGCTAAATGGGGATACTTTTTAGGGTGCCTTTGTGAAACTAGGGTGTGCTAGATCGGACTTAATTTCATTTTTGGTGACCCTTTAGTTGACCTATAATGTTCTTCACACAATTTGCTAAAATTGAATAATATTGGGGTGCACTATGTGAAATAAGAATATACTAATATTCTTGGTCTTGTGTTTTTTCAGATAATCTTTTGCCTTTCAAATTTATGTTGTGCTTTAATCACGTTATATGGAATGTTTGTTTGGTATGTTACACTGCTCTTTCGCCTACCATATCTAAAACTATCTTGTCACAACATATAGATTGCATGATCCGAGTTTCGAATTCTTCTGATTCAGAGTTAACATGGTACATTTCGGGGCCATGGGATGGACACTAGCATTATGGATTTCTTTTTTGATGTTTTCTCTTGATGGATAGTTGATTGTCAAATTCGATTATAAAACAATTCAAAGTTCATGTAATCGAGAATTCGTATACCGAGTTTTACGTTCATCTGATTTTAATTAAAATTGATCAACTTTGTAGTGTAATGTGTAGGGAAATAACATTTTGTTCTTTATGTGCCAATTTAGTTTTTCATAGAGGATGTGTTTTCCTGACCAATTTTTTTAATTGTTATTCTCCACGGGATAGTGTATTTTGGCCGAGTTTCATGTTCTTTTCTCATCTCGATAAAATTGGTTACTCGATGGTTCTCTTGATAGAAAAGGGGAATTTAAAGAACTTATCTTCCTCGTTTATACCTATTAAATTGATCCAAATCTCATAAAGTGTGCAATAAACACAATGGAATATGTTATGGTTGAGATTCATTTTGTTCCGTGTCCATATTGAAGATTTCATTTTTATGTCCTTGGAGATATAATAAATTGCATGATTCTAGTTTAAAATTAGAATAATTTGGAGGTAACATTGTCCATTTTTGGTACCCATAGGGCGGAACTCTGGAATTGGATATTTACATTGCTGAAACTTTCTTGTATGGTCTTCTCATTGTCAAACTAGTCTAGTCAAGTGCCAACTTCTTTCACACCAAATTTTGAAAGTTAATTGATATTTGGGTTGAGTTTCATGTTCCTTCCTCTACTTGATAGAATTTTCTATTTGACGTTGTTCTTGATGAAACAAGGGAATTTTAAGAATTATTGTCTTCATTCTTTACAGGCAATCCATTGATCCCAACTTGAATGTGAGTTATCGCTCGATATATATAATGTTGTGGTTGAGTGTTTTTTGTTCCCGGTCCATGAAAAAATGGTCAATTTTGTGGTCTTATTAGTAAAACGCGAGTATATGTTTGGCAAAGGATATAATCGCACTCTTCTTTGGAAAGTGTTTTATTTACGTGGAATAAATGTCGTTGAAACCTTGTGCTAAATGGGGATACTTTTTAGGGTGCCTTTGTGAAACTAGGGTGTGATAGATCGGACCTAATTTCATTTTTGGTGACCTTTTAGTTGACCTATAATGTTCTTCACACAATTTGCTAAAATTGAATAATATTGGGGTGCACTATGTGAAATAAGAATATACTAATATTCTTGGTCCTGTGTTTTTTCAGATAATCTTTTGCCTTTCAAATTTATGTTGTGCTTTAATCACGTTGTATGGAATGTTTGTTTGGTATGTTACACTGCTCTTTCGCCTACCATATCTAAAACTATCTTGTCACAACATATAGATTGCATGATCCGAGTTTCGAATTCTTCTGATTCAGAGTTAACATGGTACATTTCGGGGCCATGGGATGGACACGAGCATTATGGATTTCTTTTTTGATGTTTTCTCTTGATGGATAGTTGATTGTCAAATTCGATTATAAAACAATTCAAAGTTCATGTAATCGAGAATTCGTATACCGAGTTTTACGTTCATCTGATTTTAATTAAAATTGATCAACTTTGTAGTGTAATGTGTAGGGAAATAACATTTTGTTCTTTATGTGCCAATTTAGTTTTTCATAGAGGATGTGTTTTCATGACCAATTTTTTTAATTGTTATTCTCCACGGGATAGTGTATTTGGGCCGAGTTTCATGTTCTTTTCTCATCTCGATAAAATTGGTTACTCGATGGTTCTCTTGATAGAAAAGAGGAATTTAAAGAACTTGTCTTCCTCGTTTATACCTATTAAATTGATCCAAATCTCATAAAGTGTGCCATAAACACAATGGAATATGTTATGGTTGAGATTCATTTTGTTCCGTGTCCATATTGAAGATTTCATTTTTATGTCCTTGGAGATATAATAAATTGCATGATTCTAGTTTAAAATTAGAATAATTTGGAGGTAACATTGTCCATTTTTGGTACCCATTGGGCGGAACTCTGGAATTGGATATTTACATTGCTGAAACTTTCTTGTATGGTCTTCTCATTGTCAAACTAGTCTAGTCAAGTGCCAATTTCTTTCACACCAAATTTTGAAAGTTAGTTGATATTTGGGTTGAGTTTCATGTTCCTTCCTCTACTTGATAGAATTTTCTATTTGACGTTGTTCTTGATGAGACAAGGGAATTTTAAGAATTATTGTCTTCATTCTTTACAGGCAATCCATTGATCCCAACTTGAATGTGAGTTATCGTTCGATATATATAATGTTGTGGTTGAGTGTTTTTTGTTCCCGGTCCATGAAGAAATGGTCAATTTTGTGGTCTTATTAGTAAAACGCGAGTATATGTTTGGCAAAGGATATAATCGCACTCTTCTTTGGAAAGTGTTTTATTTACGTGGAATAAATGTCGTTGAAACCTTGTGCTAAATGGGGATACTTTTTAGGGTGCCTTTGTGAAACTAGGGTGTGATAGATCGGACCTAATTTCATTTTTGGTGACCTTTTAGTTGACCTATAATGTTCTTCACACAATTTGCTAAAATTGAATAATATTGGGGTGCACTATGTGAAATAAGAATATACTAATATTCTTGGTCCTGTGTTTTTTCAGATAATCTTTTGCCTTTCAAATTTATGTTGTGCTTTAATCACGTTGTATGGAATGTTTGTTTGGTATGTTACACTGCTCTTTCGCCTACCATATCTAAAACTATCTTGTCACAACATATAGATTGCATGATCCGAGTTTCGAATTCTTCTGATTCAGAGTTAACATGGTACATTTCGGGGCCATGGGATGGACACGAGCATTATGGATTTCTTTTTTGATGTTTTCTCTTGATGGATAGTTGATTGTCAAATTCGATTATAAAACAATTCAAAGTTCATGTAATCGAGAATTCGTATACCGAGTTTTACGTTCATCTGATTTTAATTAAAATTGATCAACTTTGTAGTGTAATGTGTAGGGAAATAACATTTTGTTCTTTATGTGCCAATTTAGTTTTTCATAGAGGATGTGTTTTCATGACCAATTTTTTTAATTGTTATTCTCCACGGGATAGTGTATTTGGGCCGAGTTTCATGTTCTTTTCTCATCTCGATAAAATTGGTTACTCGATGGTTCTCTTGATAGAAAAGAGGAATTTAAAGAACTTGTCTTCCTCGTTTATACCTATTAAATTGATCCAAATCTCATAAAGTGTGCCATAAACACAATGGAATATGTTATGGTTGAGATTCATTTTGTTCCGTGTCCATATTGAAGATTTCATTTTTATGTCCTTGGAGATATAATAAATTGCATGATTCTAGTTTAAAATTAGAATAATTTGGAGGTAACATTGTCCATTTTTGGTACCCATTGGGCGGAACTCTGGAATTGGATATTTACATTGCTGAAACTTTCTTGTATGGTCTTCTCATTGTCAAACTAGTCTAGTCAAGTGCCAATTTCTTTCACACCAAATTTTGAAAGTTAGTTGATATTTGGGTTGAGTTTCATGTTCCTTCCTCTACTTGATAGAATTTTCTATTTGACGTTGTTCTTGATGAGACAAGGGAATTTTAAGAATTATTGTCTTCATTCTTTACAGGCAATCCATTGATCCCAACTTGAATGTGAGTTATCGTTCGATATATATAATGTTGTGGTTGAGTGTTTTTTGTTCCCGGTCCATGAAGAAATGGTCAATTTTGTGGTCTTATTAGTAAAACGCGAGTATATGTTTGGCAAAGGATATAATCGCACTCTTCTTTGGAAAGTGTTTTATTTACGTGGAATAAATGTCGTTGAAACCTTGTGCTAAATGGGGATACTTTTTAGGGTGCCTTTGTGAAACTAGGGTGTGATAGATCGGACTTAATTTCATTTTTGGTGACCTTTTAGTTGACCTATAATGTTCTTCAGACAATTTGCTAAAATTTAATAATATTAGGGTGCACTATGTGAAATAAGAATATACTAATATTCTTGGTCCTGTGTTTTTTCAGATAATCTTTTGCCTTTCAAATTTATGTTGTGCTTTAATCACGTTATATGGAATGTTTGTTTGGTATGTTACACTGCTCTTTCGCCTACCATATCTAAAACTATCTTGTCACAACATATAGATTGCATGATCCGAGTTTCGAATTCTTCTGATTCAGAGTTAACATGGTACATTTCGAGGCCATGGGATGGACACGAGCATTATGGATTTCTTTTTTGATGTTTTCTCTTGATGGATAGTTGATTGTCAAATTCGATTATAAAACAATTCAAAGTTCATGTAATCGAGAATTCGTATACCGAGTTTTACGTTCATCTGATTTTAATTAAAATTGATCAACTTTGTAGTGTTATGTGTAGGGAAATAACATTTTGTTCTTTATGAGCCAATTTAGTTTTTCATAGAGGATGTGTTTTCATGACCAATTTTTTTAATTGTTATTCTCCACGGGATAGTGTATTTGGGCCGAGTTTCATGTTCTTTTCTCATCTCGATAAAATTGGTTACTCGATGGTTCTCTTGATAGAAAAGGGGAATTTAAAGAACTTGTCTTCATCGTTTATACCTATTAAATTGATCCAAATCTCATAAAGTGTGCCATAAACACAATGGAATATGTTATGGTTGAGATTCATTTTGTTCCGTGTCCATATTGAAGATTTCATTTTTATGTCCATGGAGATATAATAAATTGCATGATTCTAGTTTAAAATTAGAATAATTTGGAGGTAACATTGTCCATTTTTGGTACCCATAGGGCGGAACTCTGAAATTGGATATTTACATTGCTGAAACTTTCTTGTATGGTCTTCTCATTGTCAAACTAGTCTAGTCAAGTGCCAATTTCTTTCACACCAAATTTTGAAAGTTAATTGGTATTTGGGTTGAGTTTCATGTTCCTTCCTCTACTTGATAGAATTTTCTATTTGACGTTGTTCTTGATGAAACAAGGGAATTTTAAGAATTATTGTCTTCATTCTTTACAGGCAATCCATTTATCCCAACTTGAATGTGAGTTATCGCTCGATATATATAATGTTGTGGTTGAGTGTTTTTTGTTCCCGGTCCATGAAGAAATGGTCAATTTTGTGGTCTTATTAGTAAAACGCGAGTATATGTTTGGCAAAGGATATAATCGCACTCTTCTTTGGAAAGTGTTTTATTTACGTGGAATAAATGTCGTTGAAACCTTGTGCTAAATGGGGATACTTTTTAGGGTGCCTTTGTGAAACTAGGGTGTGCTAGATCGGACTTAATTTCATTTTTGGTGACCCTTTAGTTGACCTATAATGTTCTTCACACAATTTGCTAAAATTGAATAATATTGGGGTGCACTATGTGAAATAAGAATATACTAATATTCTTGGTCTTGTGTTTTTTCAGATAATCTTTTGCCTTTCAAATTTATGTTGTGCTTTAATCACGTTATATGGAATGTTTGTTTGGTATGTTACACTGCTCTTTCGCCTACCATATCTAAAACTATCTTGTCACAACATATAGATTGCATGATCCGAGTTTCGAATTCTTCTGATTCAGAGTTAACATGGTACATTTCGGGGCCATGGGATGGACACTAGCATTATGGATTTCTTTTTTGATGTTTTCTCTTGATGGATAGTTGATTGTCAAATTCGATTATAAAACAATTCAAAGTTCATGTAATCGAGAATTCGTATACCGAGTTTTACGTTCATCTGATTTTAATTAAAATTGATCAACTTTGTAGTGTAATGTGTAGGGAAATAACATTTTGTTCTTTATGTGCCAATTTAGTTTTTCAT
Source organism: Penstemon newberryi var. newberryi (assembly GCA_030819805.1). Classification (NCBI taxonomy): domain Eukaryota; kingdom Viridiplantae; phylum Streptophyta; class Magnoliopsida; order Lamiales; family Plantaginaceae; genus Penstemon; species Penstemon newberryi. The sequence continues at coordinate 18,732,450 of JAUALY010000005.1, read as the reverse complement.
AGAGGATGTGTTTTCCTGACCAATTTTTTTAATTGTTATTCTCCACGGGATAGTGTATTTTGGCCGAGTTTCATGTTCTTTTCTCATCTCGATAAAATTGGTTACTCGATGGTTCTCTTGATAGAAAAGGGGAATTTAAAGAACTTATCTTCCTCGTTTATACCTATTAAATTGATCCAAATCTCATAAAGTGTGCAATAAACACAATGGAATATGTTATGGTTGAGATTCATTTTGTTCCGTGTCCATATTGAAGATTTCATTTTTATGTCCTTGGAGATATAATAAATTGCATGATTCTAGTTTAAAATTAGAATAATTTGGAGGTAACATTGTCCATTTTTGGTACCCATAGGGCGGAACTCTGGAATTGGATATTTACATTGCTGAAACTTTCTTGTATGGTCTTCTCATTGTCAAACTAGTCTAGTCAAGTGCCAACTTCTTTCACACCAAATTTTGAAAGTTAATTGATATTTGGGTTGAGTTTCATGTTCCTTCCTCTACTTGATAGAATTTTCTATTTGACGTTGTTCTTGATGAAACAAGGGAATTTTAAGAATTATTGTCTTCATTCTTTACAGGCAATCCATTGATCCCAACTTGAATGTGAGTTATCGCTCGATATATATAATGTTGTGGTTGAGTGTTTTTTGTTCCCGGTCCATGAAAAAATGGTCAATTTTGTGGTCTTATTAGTAAAACGCGAGTATATGTTTGGCAAAGGATATAATCGCACTCTTCTTTGGAAAGTGTTTTATTTACGTGGAATAAATGTCGTTGAAACCTTGTGCTAAATGGGGATACTTTTTAGGGTGCCTTTGTGAAACTAGGGTGTGATAGATCGGACCTAATTTCATTTTTGGTGACCTTTTAGTTGACCTATAATGTTCTTCACACAATTTGCTAAAATTGAATAATATTGGGGTGCACTATGTGAAATAAGAATATACTAATATTCTTGGTCCTGTGTTTTTTCAGATAATCTTTTGCCTTTCAAATTTATGTTGTGCTTTAATCACGTTATATGGAATGTTTGTTTGGTATGTTACACTGCTCTTTCGCCTACCATATCTAAAACTATCTTGTCACAACATATAGATTGCATGATCCGAGTTTCGAATTCTTCTGATTCAGAGTTAACATGGTACATTTCGAGGCCATGGGATGGACACGAGCATTATGGATTTCTTTTTTGATGTTTTCTCTTGATGGATAGTTGATTGTCAAATTCGATTATAAAACAATTCAAAGTTCATGTAATCGAGAATTCGTATACCGAGTTTTACGTTCATCTGATTTTAATTAAAATTGATCAACTTTGTAGTGTTATGTGTAGGGAAATAACATTTTGTTCTTTATGAGCCAATTTAGTTTTTCATAGAGGATGTGTTTTCATGACCAATTTTTTTAATTGTTATTCTCCACGGGATAGTGTATTTGGGCCGAGTTTCATGTTCTTTTCTCATCTCGATAAAATTGGTTACTCGATGTTTCTCTTGATAGAAAAGAGGAATTTAAAGAACTTGTCTTCCTCGTTTATACCTATTAAATTGATCCAAATCTCATAAAGTGTGCCATAAACACAATGGAATATGTTATGGTTGAGATTCATTTTGTTCCGTGTCCATATTGAAGATTTCATTTTTATGTCCTTGGAGATATAATAAATTGCATGATTCTAGTTTAAAATTAGAATAATTTGGAGGTAACATTGTCCATTTTTGGTACCCATTGGGCGGAACTCTGGAATTGGATATTTACATTGCTGAAACTTTCTTGTATGGTCTTCTCATTGTCAAACTAGTCTAGTCAAGTGCCAATTTCTTTCACACCAAATTTTGAAAGTTAGTTGATATTTGGGTTGAGTTTCATGTTCCTTCCTCTACTTGATAGAATTTTCTATTTGACGTTGTTCTTGATGAGACAAGGGAATTTTAAGAATTATTGTCTTCATTCTTTACAGGCAATCCATTGATCCCAACTTGAATGTGAGTTATCGTTCGATATATATAATGTTGTGGTTGAGTGTTTTTTGTTCCCGGTCCATGAAGAAATGGTCAATTTTGTGGTCTTATTAGTAAAACGCGAGTATATGTTTGGCAAAGGATATAATCGCACTCTTCTTTGGAAAGTGTTTTATTTACGTGGAATAAATGTCGTTGAAACCTTGTGCTAAATGGGGATACTTTTTAGGGTGCCTTTGTGAAACTAGGGTGTGATAGATCGGACTTAATTTCATTTTTGGTGACCTTTTAGTTGACCTATAATGTTCTTCACACAATTTGCTAAAATTTAATAATATTAGGGTGCACTATGTGAAATAAGAATATACTAATATTCTTGGTCCTGTGTTTTTTCAGATAATCTTTTGCCTTTCAAATTTATGTTGTGCTTTAATCACGTTATATGGAATGTTTGTTTGGTATGTTACACTGCTCTTTCGCCTACCATATCTAAAACTATCTTGTCACAACATATAGATTGCATGATCCGAGTTTCGAATTCTTCTGATTCAGAGTTAACATGGTACATTTCGAGGCCATGGGATGGACACGAGCATTATGGATTTCTTTTTTGATGTTTTCTCTTGATGGATAGTTGATTGTCAAATTCGATTATAAAACAATTCAAAGTTCATGTAATCGAGAATTCGTATACCGAGTTTTACGTTCATCTGATTTTAATTAAAATTGATCAACTTTGTAGTGTTATGTGTAGGGAAATAACATTTTGTTCTTTATGAGCCAATTTAGTTTTTCATAGAGGATGTGTTTTCATGACCAATTTTTTTAATTGTTATTCTCCACGGGATAGTGTATTTGGGCCGAGTTTCATGTTCTTTTCTCATCTCGATAAAATTGGTTACTCGATGGTTCTCTTGATAGAAAAGGGGAATTTAAAGAACTTGTCTTCATCGTTTATACCTATTAAATTGATCCAAATCTCATAAAGTGTGCCATAAACACAATGGAATATGTTATGGTTGAGATTCATTTTGTTCCGTGTCCATATTGAAGATTTCATTTTTATGTCCATGGAGATATAATAAATTGCATGATTCTAGTTTAAAATTAGAATAATTTGGAGGTAACATTGTCCATTTTTGGTACCCATAGGGCGGAACTCTGAAATTGGATATTTACATTGCTGAAACTTTCTTGTATGGTCTTCTCATTGTCAAACTAGTCTAGTCAAGTGCCAATTTCTTTCACACCAAATTTTGAAAGTTAATTGGTATTTGGGTTGAGTTTCATGTTCCTTCCTCTACTTGATAGAATTTTCTATTTGACGTTGTTCTTGATGAAACAAGGGAATTTTAAGAATTATTGTCTTCATTCTTTACAGGCAATCCATTTATCCCAACTTGAATGTGAGTTATCGCTCGATATATATAATGTTGTGGTTGAGTGTTTTTTGTTCCCGGTCCATGAAGAAATGGTCAATTTTGTGGTCTTATTAGTAAAACGCGAGTATATGTTTGGCAAAGGATATAATCGCACTCTTCTTTGGAAAGTGTTTTATTTACGTGGAATAAATGTCGTTGAAACCTTGTGCTAAATGGGGATACTTTTTAGGGTGCCTTTGTGAAACTAGGGTGTGCTAGATCGGACTTAATTTCATTTTTGGTGACCCTTTAGTTGACCTATAATGTTCTTCACACAATTTGCTAAAATTGAATAATATTGGGGTGCACTATGTGAAATAAGAATATACTAATATTCTTGGTCTTGTGTTTTTTCAGATAATCTTTTGCCTTTCAAATTTATGTTGTGCTTTAATCACGTTATATGGAATGTTTGTTTGGTATGTTACACTGCTCTTTCGCCTACCATATCTAAAACTATCTTGTCACAACATATAGATTGCATGATCCGAGTTTCGAATTCTTCTGATTCAGAGTTAACATGGTACATTTCGGGGCCATGGGATGGACACTAGCATTATGGATTTCTTTTTTGATGTTTTCTCTTGATGGATAGTTGATTGTCAAATTCGATTATAAAACAATTCAAAGTTCATGTAATCGAGAATTCGTATACCGAGTTTTACGTTCATCTGATTTTAATTAAAATTGATCAACTTTGTAGTGTAATGTGTAGGGAAATAACATTTTGTTCTTTATGTGCCAATTTAGTTTTTCATAGAGGATGTGTTTTCCTGACCAATTTTTTTAATTGTTATTCTCCACGGGATAGTGTATTTTGGCCGAGTTTCATGTTCTTTTCTCATCTCGATAAAATTGGTTACTCGATGGTTCTCTTGATAGAAAAGGGGAATTTAAAGAACTTATCTTCCTCGTTTATACCTATTAAATTGATCCAAATCTCATAAAGTGTGCAATAAACACAATGGAATATGTTATGGTTGAGATTCATTTTGTTCCGTGTCCATATTGAAGATTTCATTTTTATGTCCATGGAGATATAATAAATTGCATGATTCTAGTTTAAAATTAGAATAATTTGGAGGTAACATTGTCCATTTTTGGTACCCATAGGGCGGAACTCTGAAATTGGATATTTACATTGCTGAAACTTTCTTGTATGGTCTTCTCATTGTCAAACTAGTCTAGTCAAGTGCCAATTTCTTTCACACCAAATTTTGAAAGTTAATTGGTATTTGGGTTGAGTTTCATGTTCCTTCCTCTACTTGATAGAATTTTCTATTTGACGTTGTTCTTGATGAAACAAGGGAATTTTAAGAATTATTGTCTTCATTCTTTACAGGCAATCCATTTATCCCAACTTGAATGTGAGTTATCGCTCGATATATATAATGTTGTGGTTGAGTGTTTTTTGTTCCCGGTCCATGAAGAAATGGTCAATTTTGTGGTCTTATTAGTAAAACGCGAGTATATGTTTGGCAAAGGATATAATCGCACTCTTCTTTGGAAAGTGTTTTATTTACGTGGAATAAATGTCGTTGAAACCTTGTGCTAAATGGGGATACTTTTTAGGGTGCCTTTGTGAAACTAGGGTGTGCTAGATCGGACTTAATTTCATTTTTGGTGACCCTTTAGTTGACCTATAATGTTCTTCACACAATTTGCTAAAATTGAATAATATTGGGGTGCACTATGTGAAATAAGAATATACTAATATTCTTGGTCTTGTGTTTTTTCAGATAATCTTTTGCCTTTCAAATTTATGTTGTGCTTTAATCACGTTATATGGAATGTTTGTTTGGTATGTTACACTGCTCTTTCGCCTACCATATCTAAAACTATCTTGTCACAACATATAGATTGCATGATCCGAGTTTCGAATTCTTCTGATTCAGAGTTAACATGGTACATTTCGGGGCCATGGGATGGACACTAGCATTATGGATTTCTTTTTTGATGTTTTCTCTTGATGGATAGTTGATTGTCAAATTCGATTATAAAACAATTCAAAGTTCATGTAATCGAGAATTCGTATACCGAGTTTTACGTTCATCTGATTTTAATTAAAATTGATCAACTTTGTAGTGTAATGTGTAGGGAAATAACATTTTGTTCTTTATGTGCCAATTTAGTTTTTCATAGAGGATGTGTTTTCCTGACCAATTTTTTTAATTGTTATTCTCCACGGGATAGTGTATTTTGGCCGAGTTTCATGTTCTTTTCTCATCTCGATAAAATTGGTTACTCGATGGTTCTCTTGATAGAAAAGGGGAATTTAAAGAACTTATCTTCCTCGTTTATACCTATTAAATTGATCCAAATCTCATAAAGTGTGCAATAAACACAATGGAATATGTTATGGTTGAGATTCATTTTGTTCCGTGTCCATATTGAAGATTTCATTTTTATGTCCTTGGAGATATAATAAATTGCATGATTCTAGTTTAAAATTAGAATAATTTGGAGGTAACATTGTCCATTTTTGGTACCCATAGGGCGGAACTCTGGAATTGGATATTTACATTGCTGAAACTTTCTTGTATGGTCTTCTCATTGTCAAACTAGTCTAGTCAAGTGCCAACTTCTTTCACACCAAATTTTGAAAGTTAATTGATATTTGGGTTGAGTTTCATGTTCCTTCCTCTACTTGATAGAATTTTCTATTTGACGTTGTTCTTGATGAAACAAGGGAATTTTAAGAATTATTGTCTTCATTCTTTACAGGCAATCCATTGATCCCAACTTGAATGTGAGTTATCGCTCGATATATATAATGTTGTGGTTGAGTGTTTTTTGTTCCCGGTCCATGAAAAAATGGTCAATTTTGTGGTCTTATTAGTAAAACGCGAGTATATGTTTGGCAAAGGATATAATCGCACTCTTCTTTGGAAAGTGTTTTATTTACGTGGAATAAATGTCGTTGAAACCTTGTGCTAAATGGGGATACTTTTTAGGGTGCCTTTGTGAAACTAGGGTGTGATAGATCGGACCTAATTTCATTTTTGGTGACCTTTTAGTTGACCTATAATGTTCTTCACACAATTTGCTAAAATTGAATAATATTGGGGTGCACTATGTGAAATAAGAATATACTAATATTCTTGGTCCTGTGTTTTTTCAGATAATCTTTTGCCTTTCAAATTTATGTTGTGCTTTAATCACGTTATATGGAATGTTTGTTTGGTATGTTACACTGCTCTTTCGCCTACCATATCTAAAACTATCTTGTCACAACATATAGATTGCATGATCCGAGTTTCGAATTCTTCTGATTCAGAGTTAACATGGTACATTTCGGGGCCATGGGATGGACACGAGCATTATGGATTTCTTTTTTGATGTTTTCTCTTGATGGATAGTTGATTGTCAAATTCGATTATAAAACAATTCAAAGTTCATGTAATCGAGAATTCGTATACCGAGTTTTACGTTCATCTGATTTTAATTAAAATTGATCAACTTTGTAGTGTAATGTGTAGGGAAATAACATTTTGTTCTTTATGTGCCAATTTAGTTTTTCATAGAGGATGTGTTTTCATGACCAATTTTTTTAATTGTTATTCTCCACGGGATAGTGTATTTGGGCCGAGTTTCATGTTCTTTTCTCATCTCGATAAAATTGGTTACTCGATGGTTCTCTTGATAGAAAAGAGGAATTTAAAGAACTTGTCTTCCTCGTTTATACCTATTAAATTGATCCAAATCTCATAAAGTGTGCCATAAACACAATGGAATATGTTATTGTTGAGATTCATTTTGTTCCGTGTCCATATTGAAGATTTCATTTTTATGTCCTTGGAGATATAATAAATTGCATGATTCTAGTTTAAAATTAGAATAATTTGGAGGTAACATTGTCCATTTTTGGTACCCATAGGGCGGAACTCTGGAATTGGATATTTACATTGCTGAAACTTTCTTGTATGGTCTTCTCAATGTCAAACTAGTCTAGTCAAGTGCCAATTTCTTTCACACCAAATTTTGAAAGTTAATTGATATTTGGGTTGATTTTCATGTTCCTTCCTCTACTTGATAGAATTTTCTATTTGACGTTGTTCTTGATGAAACAAGGGAATTTTAAGAATTATTGTCTTCATTCTTTACAGGCAATCCATTGATCCCAACTTGAATGTGAGTTATCGCTCGATATATATAATGTTGTGGTTGAGTGTTTTTTGTTCCCGGTCCATGAAGAAATGGTCAATTTTGTGGTCTTATTAGTAAAACGCGAGTATATGTTTGGCAAAGGATATAATCGCACTCTTCTTTGGAAAGTGTTTTATTTACGTGGAATAAATGTCGTTGAAACCTTGTGCTAAATGGGGATACTTTTTAGGGTGCCTTTGTGAAACTAGGGTGTGATAGATCGGACCTAATTTCATTTTTGGTGACCCTTTAGTTGACCTATAATGTTCTTCACACAATTTGCTAAAATTGAATAATATTGGGGTGCATTATGTGAAATAAGAATATACTAATATTCTTGGTCCTGTGTTTTTTCAGATAATCTTTTGCTTTTCAAATTTATGTTGTGCTTTAATCACGTTATATGGAATGTTTGATTGGTATGTTACACTGCTCTTTCGCCTACCATATCTAAAACTATCTTGTCACAACATATAGATTGCATGATCCGAGTTTCGAATTCTTCTGATTCAGAGTTAATATGGTACATTTCGGGGCCATGGGATGGACACGAGCATTATGGATTTCTTTTTTGATGTTTTCTCTTGATGGATAGTTGATTGTCAAATTCGATTATAAAACAATTCAAAGTTCATGTAATCGAGAATTCGTATACCGAGTTTTACGTTCATCTGATTTTAATTAAAATTGATCAACTTTGTAGTGTAATGTGTAGGGAAATAACATTTTGTTCTTTATGTGCCAATTTAGTTTTTCATAGAGGATGTGTTTTCATGACCAATTTTTTTAATTGTTATTCTCCACGGGATAGTGTATTTGGGCCGAGTTTCATGTTCTTTTCTCATCTCGATAAAATTGGTTACTCGATGGTTCTCTTGATAGAAAAGAGGAATTTAAAGAACTTGTCTTCCTCGTTTATACCTATTAAATTGATCCAAATCTCATAAAGTGTGCCATAAACACAATGGAATATGTTATTGTTGAGATTCATTTTGTTCCGTGTCCATATTGAAGATTTCATTTTTATGTCCTTGGAGATATAATAAATTGCATGATTCTAGTTTAAAATTAGAATAATTTGGAGGTAACATTGTCCATTTTTGGTACCCATAGGGCGGAACTCTGGAATTGGATATTTACATTGCTGAAACTTTCTTGTATGGTCTTCTCATTGTCAAACTAGTCTAGTCAAGTGCCAATTTCTTTCACACCAAATTTTGAAAGTTAATTGATATTTGGGTTGATTTTCATGTTCCTTCCTCTACTTGATAGAATTTTCTATTTGACGTTGTTCTTGATGAAACAAGGGAATTTTAAGAATTATTGTCTTCATTCTTTACAGGCAATCCATTGATCCCAACTTGAATGTGAGTTATCGCTCGATATATATAATGTTGTGGTTGAGTGTTTTTTGTTCCCGGTCCATGAAGAATTGGTCAATTTTGTGGTCTTATTAGTAAAACGCGAGTATATATGTTTGGCAAAGGATATAATCGCACTCTTCTTTGGAAAGTGTTTTATTTACATGGAATAAATGTCGTTGAAACCTTGTGCTAAATGGGGATACTTTTTAGGGTGCCTTTGTGAAACTAGGGTGTGATAGATCGGACTTAATTTCATTTTTGGTGACCTTTTAGTTGACCTATAATGTTCTTCACACAACTTGCTAAAATTGAATAATATTAGGATGCACTATGTGAAATAAGAATATACAAATATTCTTGGTCCTGTGTTTTTTTAGATAATCTTTTTTTAACTTTCAAATTTATGTTGTGCTTTAATCACGTTATATGGAATGTTTGTTTGGTATGTTACACTGCTCTTTCGCCTACCATATCTAAAACTATCTTGTCACAACATATAGATTGCATGATCCGAGTTTCGAATTCTTCTGATTCAGAGTTAACATGGTACATTTCGGGGCCATGGGATGGACACGAGCATTATGGATTTCTTTTTTGATGTTTTCTCTTCATGGATAGTTGATTGTCAAATTCGATTATAAAACAATTCAAAGTTCATGTAATCGAGAATTCGTATACCGAGTTTTACGTTCATCTGATTTTAATTAAAATTGATCAACTTTGTAGTGTAATGTGTAGGGAAATAACATTTTGTTCTTTATGTGCCAATTTAGTTTTTCATAGAGGATGTGTTTTCATGACCAATTTTTTTAATTGTTATTCTCCACGGGATAGTGTATTTGGGCCGAGTTTCATGTTCTTTTCTCATCTCGATAAAATTGGTTACTCGATGGTTCTCTTGATAGAAAAGGGAATTTAAAGAACTTGTCTTCCTCGTTTATACCTATTAAATTGATCCAAATCTCATAAAGTGTGCAATAAACACAATGGAATATGTTATGGTTGAGATTCATTTTGTTCCGTGTCCATATTGAAGATTTCATTTTTATGTCCTTGGAGATATAATAAATTGCATGATTCTAGTTTAAAATTAGAATAATTTAGAGGTAACATTGTCCATTTTTGGTACCCATAGGGCGGAACTCTGGAATTGGATATTTACATTGCTGAAACTTTCTTGTATGGTCTTCTCATTGTCAAACTAGTCTAGTCAAGTGCCAATTTCTTTCACACCAAATTTTGAAAGTTAATTGATATTTGGGTTGAGTTTCATGTTCCTTCCTCTACTTGATAGAATTTTCTATTTGACGTTGTTCTTGATGAAACAAGGGAATTTTAAGAATTATTGTCTTCATTCTTTACAGGCAATCCATTGATCCCAACTTGAATGTGAGTTATCGCTCGATATATATAATGTTGTGGTTGAGTGTTTTTTGTTCCCGGTCCATGAAGAAATGGTCAATTTTGTGGTCTTATTAGTAAAACGCGAGTATATGTTTGGCAAAGGATATAATCGCACTCTTCTTTGGAAAGTGTTTTATTTACGTGGAATAAATGTCGTTGAAACCTTGTGCTAAATGGGGATACTTTTTAGGGTGCCTTTGTGAAACTAGGGTGTGCTAGATCGGACTTAATTTCATTTTTGGTGACCTTTTAGTTGACCTATAATGTTCTTCACACAATTTGCTAAAATTGAATAATATTGGGGTGCACTATGTGAAATAAGAATATACTAATATTCTTGGTCCTGTGTTTTTTCAGATAATCTTTTGCCTTTCAAATTTATGTTGTGCTTTAATCACGTTATATGGAATGTTTGTTTGGTATGTTACACTGCTCTTTCGCCTACCATATCTAAAACTATCTTGTCACAACATATAGATTGCATGATCCGAGTTTCGAATTCTTCTGATTCAGAGTTAACATGGTACATTTCGGGGCCATGGGATGGACACGAGCATTATGGATTTCTTTTTTGATGTTTTCTCTTGATGGATAGTTGATTGTCAAATTCGATTATAAAACAATTCAAAGTTCATGTAATCGAGAATTCGTATACCGAGTTTTACGTTCATCTGATTTTAATTAAAATTGATCAACTTTGTAGTGTAATGTGTAGGGAAATAACATTTTGTTCTTTATGTGCCAATTTAGTTTTTCATAGAGGATGTGTTTTCATTACCAATTTTTTTAATTGTTATTCTCCACGGGATAGTGTATTTGGGCCGAGTTTCATGTTCTTTTCTCATCTCGATAAAATTGGTTACTCGATGGTTCTCTTGATAGAAAAGGGGAATTTAAAAAACTTGTCTTCCTCGTTTATACCTATTAAATTGATCCAAATCTCATAAAGTGTGCAATAAACACAATGGAATATGTTATGGTTGAGATTCATTTTGTTCCGTGTCCATATTGAAGATTTCATTTTTATGTCCTTGGAGATATAATAAATTGCTTGATTCTAGTTTAAAATTAGAATAATTTAGAGGTAACATTGTCCATTTTTGGTACCCATAGGGCGGAACTCTGGAATTGGATATTTACATTGCTGAAACTTTCTTGTATGGTCTTCTCATTGTCAAACTAGTCTAGTCAAGTGCCAATTTCTTTCACACCAAATTTTGAAAGTTAATTGATATTTGGGTTGAGTTTCATGTTCCTTCCTCTACTTGATAGAATTTTCTATTTGACGTTGTTCTTGATGAAACAAGGGAATTTTAAGAATTATTGTCTTCATTCTTTACAGGCAATCCATTGATCCCAACTTGAATGTGAGTTATCGCTCGATATATATAATGTTGTGGTTGAGTGTTTTTTGTTCCCGGTCCATGAAGAAATGGTCAATTTTGTGGTCTTATTAGTAAAACGCGAGTATATGTTTGGCAAAGGATATAATCGCACTCTTCTTTGGAAAGTGTTTTATTTACGTGGAATAAATGTCGTTGAAACCTTGTGCTAAATGGGGATACTTTTTAGGGTGCCTTTGTGAAACTAGGGTGTGCTAGATCGGACTTAATTTCATTTTTGGTGACCTTTTAGTTGACCTATAATGTTCTTCACACAATTTGCTAAAATTGAATAATATTGGGGTGCACTATGTGAAATAAGAATATACTAATATTCTTGGTCCTGTGTTTTTTCAGATAATCTTTTGCCTTTCAAATTTATGTTGTGCTTTAATCACGTTATATGGAATGTTTGTTTGGTATGTTACACTGCTCTTTCGCCTACCATATCTAAAACTATCTTGTCACAACATATAGATTGCATGATCCGAGTTTCGAATTCTTCTGATTCAGAGTTAACATGGTACATTTCGGGGCCATGGGATGGACACGAGCATTATGGATTTCTTTTTTGATGTTTTCTCTTGATGGATAGTTGATTGTCAAATTCGATTATAAAACAATTCAAAGTTCATGTAATCGAGAATTCGTATACCGAGTTTTACGTTCATCTGATTTTAATTAAAATTGATCAACTTTGTAGTGTAATGTGTAGGGAAATAACATTTTGTTCTTTATGTGCCAATTTAGTTTTTCATAGAGGATGTGTTTTCATTACCAATTTTTTTAATTGTTATTCTCCACGGGATAGTGTATTTGGGCCGAGTTTCATGTTCTTTTCTCATCTCGATAAAATTGGTTACTCGATGGTTCTCTTGATAGAAAAGGGGAATTTAAAAAACTTGTCTTCCTCGTTTATACCTATTAAATTGATCCAAATCTCATAAAGTGTGCAATAAACACAATGGAATATGTTATGGTTGAGATTCATTTTGTTCCGTGTCCATATTGAAGATTTCATTTTTATGTCCTTGGAGATATAATAAATTGCTTGATTCTAGTTTAAAATTAGAATAATTTAGAGGTAACATTGTCCATTTTTGGTACCCATAGGGCGGAACTCTGGAATTGGATATTTACATTGCTGAAACTTTCTTGTATGGTCTTCTCATTGTCAAACTAGTCTAGTCAAGTGCCAATTTCTTTCACACCAAATTTTGAAAGTTAATTGATATTTGGGTTGAGTTTCATGTTCCTTCCTCTACTTGATAGAATTTTCTATTTGACGTTGTTCTTGATGAAACAAGGGAATTTTAAGAATTATTGTCTTCATTCTTTACAGGCAATCCATTGATCCCAACTTGAATGTGAGTTATCGCTCGATATATATAATGTTGTGGTTGAGTGTTTTTTGTTCCCGGTCCATGAAGAAATGGTCAATTTTGTGGTCTTATTAGTAAAACGCGAGTATATGTTTGGCAAAGGATATAATCGCACTCTTCTTTGGAAAGTGTTTTATTTACGTGGAATAAATGTCGTTGAAACCTTGTGCTAAATGGGGATACTTTTTAGGGTGCCTTTGTGAAACTAGGGTGTGCTAGATCGGACTTAATTTCATTTTTGGTGACCTTTTAGTTGACCTATAATGTTCTTCACACAATTTGCTAAAATTGAATAATATTGGGGTGCACTATGTGAAATAAGAATATACTAATATTCTTGGTCCTGTGTTTTTTCAGATAATCTTTTGCCTTTCAAATTTATGTTGTGCTTTAATCACGTTATATGGAATGTTTGTTTGGTATGTTACACTGCTCTTTCGCCTACCATATCTAAAACTATCTTGTCACAACATATAGATTGCATGATCCGAGTTTCGAATTCTTCTGATTCAGAGTTAACATGGTACATTTCGGGGCCATGGGATGGACACGAGCATTATGGATTTCTTTTTTGATGTTTTCTCTTGATGGATAGTTGATTGTCAAATTCGATTATAAAACAATTCAAAGTTCATGTAATCGAGAATTCGTATACCGAGTTTTACGTTCATCTGATTTTAATTAAAATTGATCAACTTTGTAGTGTAATGTGTAGGGAAATAACATTTTGTTCTTTATGTGCCAATTTAGTTTTTCATAGAGGATGTGTTTTCATTACCAATTTTTTTAATTGTTATTCTCCACGGGATAGTGTATTTGGGCCGAGTTTCATGTTCTTTTCTCATCTCGATAAAATTGGTTACTCGATGGTTCTCTTGATAGAAAAGGGGAATTTAAAAAACTTGTCTTCCTCGTTTATACCTATTAAATTGATCCAAATCTCATAAAGTGTGCAATAAACACAATGGAATATGTTATGGTTGAGATTCATTTTGTTCCGTGTCCATATTGAAGATTTCATTTTTATGTCCTTGGAGATATAATAAATTGCTTGATTCTAGTTTAAAATTAGAATAATTTAGAGGTAACATTGTCCATTTTTGGTACCCATAGGGCGGAACTCTGGAATTGGATATTTACATTGCTGAAACTTTCTTGTATGGTCTTCTCATTGTCAAACTAGTCTAGTCAAGTGCCAATTTCTTTCACACCAAATTTTGAAAGTTAATTGATATTTGGGTTGAGTTTCATGTTCCTTCCTCTACTTGATAGAATTTTCTATTTGACGTTGTTCTTGATGAAACAAGGGAATTTTAAGAATTATTGTCTTCATTCTTTACAGGCAATCCATTGATCCCAACTTGAATGTGAGTTATCGCTCGATATATATAATGTTGTGGTTGAGTGTTTTTTGTTCCCGGTCCATGAAGAAATGGTCAATTTTGTGGTCTTATTAGTAAAACGCGAGTATATGTTTGGCAAAGGATATAATCGCACTCTTCTTTGGAAAGTGTTTTATTTACGTGGAATAAATGTCGTTGAAACCTTGTGCTAAATGGGGATACTTTTTAGGGTGCCTTTGTGAAACTAGGGTGTGCTAGATCGGACTTAATTTCATTTTTGGTGACCTTTTAGTTGACCTATAATGTTCTTCACACAATTTGCTAAAATTGAATAATATTGGGGTGCACTATGTGAAATAAGAATATACTAATATTCTTGGTCCTGTGTTTTTTCAGATAATCTTTTGCCTTTCAAATTTATGTTGTGCTTTAATCACGTTATATGGAATGTTTGTTTGGTATGTTACACTGCTCTTTCGCCTACCATATCTAAAACTATCTTGTCACAACATATAGATTGCATGATCCGAGTTTCGAATTCTTCTGATTCAGAGTTAACATGGTACATTTCGGGGCCATGGGATGGACACGAGCATTATGGATTTCTTTTTTGATGTTTTCTCTTCATGGATAGTTGATTGTCAAATTCGATTATAAAACAATTCAAAGTTCATGTAATCGAGAATTCGTAGACCGAGTTTTACGTTCATCTGATTTTAATTAAAATTGATCAACTTTGTAGTGTAATGTGTAGGGAAATAACATTTTGTTCTTTATGTGCCAATTTAGTTTTTCATAGAGGATGTGTTTTCATGACCAATTTTTTTAATTGTTATTCTCCACGGGATAGTGTATTTGGGCCGAGTTTCATGTTCTTTTCTCATCTCGATAAAATTGGTTACTCGATGGTTCTCTTGATAGAAAAGGGGAATTTAAAGAACTTGTCTTCCTAGTTTATACCTATTAAATTGATCCAAATCTCATAAAGTGTGCAATAAACACAATGGAATATGTTATGGTTGATATTCATTTTGTTCCGTGTCCATATTGAAGATTTCATTTTTATGTCCTTGGAGATATAATAAATTGCATGATTCTAGTTTAAAATTAGAATAATTTGGAGGTAACATTGTCCATTTTTGGTACCCATAGGGCGGAACTCTGGAATTGGATATTTACATTGCTGAAACTTTCTTGTATGGTCTTCTCATTGTCAAACTAGTCTAGTCAAGTGCCAATTTCTTTCACACCAAATTTTGAAAGTTAGTTGATATTTGGGTTGAGTTTCATGTTCCTTCCTCTACTTGATAGAATTTTCTATTTGACGTTGTTCTTGATGAAACAAGGGAATTTTAAGAATTTTTGTCTTCATTCTTTACAGGCAATCCATTGATCCCAACTTGAATGTGAGTTATCGCTCGATATATATAATGTTGTGGTTGAGTGTTTTTTGTTCCCGGTCCATGAAGAAATGGTCAATTTTGTGGTCTTATTAGTAAAACGCGAGTATATGTTTGGCAAAGGATATAATCGCACTCTTCTTTGGAAAGTGTTTTATTTACGTGGAATAAATGTCGTTGAAACCTTGTGCTAAATGGGGATACTTTTTAGGGTGCCTTTGTGAAACTAGGGTGTGATAGATCGGACTTAATTTCATTTTTGGTGACCCTTTAGTTGACCTATAATGTTCTTCACACAACTTGCTAAAATTGAATAATATTAGGATGCACTATGTGAAATAAGAATATACAAATATTCTTGGTCCTGTGTTTTTTTAGATAATCTTTTTTTAACTTTCAAATTTATGTTGTGCTTTAATCACGTTATATGGAATGTTTGTTTGGTATGTTACACTGCCCTTTCGCCTACCATATCTAAAACTATCTTGTCACAACATATAGATTGCATGATCCGAGTTTCGAATTCTTCTGATTCAGAGTTAACATGGTACATTTCGGGGCCATGGGATGGACACGAGCATTATGGATTTCTTTTTTGATGTTTTCTCTTTATGGATAGTTGATTGTCAAATTCGATTATAAAACAATTCAAAGTTCATGTAATCGAGAATTCGTATACCGAGTTTTACGTTCATCTGATTTTAATTAAAATTGATCAACTTTGTAGTGTAATGTGTAGGGAAATAACATTTTGTTCTTTATGTGCCAATTTAGTTTTTCATAGAGGATGTGTTTTCATGACCAATTTTTTTAATTGTTATTCTCCACGGGATAGTGTATTTGGGCCGAGTTTCATGTTCTTTTCTCATCTCGATAAAATTGGTTACTCGATGGTTCTCTTGATAGAAAAGAGGAATTTAAAGAACTTGTCTTCCTCGTTTATACCTATTAAATTGATCCAAATCTCATAAAAGTGTGCCATAAACACAATGGAATATCTTATGGTTGAGATTCATTTTGTTCCGTGTCCATATTGAAGATTTCATTTTTATGTCCTTGGAGATATAATAAATTGCATGATTCTAGTTTAAAATTAGAATAATTTGGAGGTAACATTGTCCATTTTTGGTACCCATAGGGCGGAACTCTGGAATTGGATATTTACATTGCTGAAACTTTCTTGTATGGTCTTCTCATTGTCAAACTAGTCTAGTCAAGTGCCAATTTCTTTCACACCAAATTTTGAAAGTTAGTTGATATTTGGGTTGAGTTTCATGTTCCTTCCTCTACTTGATAGAATTTTCTATTTGACGTTGTTCTTGATGAAACAAGGGAATTTTAAGAATTATTGTCTTCATTCTTTACAGGCAATCCATTGATCCCAACTTGAATGTGAGTTATCGCTCGATATATATAATGTTGTGGTTGAGTGTTTTTTGTTCCCGGTCCATGAAGAATTGGTCAATTTTGTGGTCTTATTAGTAAAACGCGAGTATATATGTTTGGCAAAGGATATAATCGCACTCTTCTTTGGAAAGTGTTTTATTTACATGGAATAAATGTCGTTGAAACCTTGTGCTAAATGGGGATACTTTTTAGGGTGCCTTTGTGAAACTAGGGTGTGATAGATCGGACTTAATTTCATTTTTGGTGACCTTTTAGTTGACCTATAATGTTCTTCACACAACTTGCTAAAATTGAATAATATTAGGATGCACTATGTGAAATAAGAATATACAAATATTCTTGGTCCTGTGTTTTTTTAGATAATCTTTTTTTAACTTTCAAATTTATGTTGTGCTTTAATCACGTTATATGGAATGTTTGTTTGGTATGTTACACTGCTCTTTCGCCTACCATATCTAAAACTATCTTGTCACAACATATAGATTGCATGATCCGAGTTTCGAATTCTTCTGATTCAGAGTTAACATGGTACATTTCGGGGCCATGGGATGGACACGAGCATTATGGATTTCTTTTTTGATGTTTTCTCTTCATGGATAGTTGATTGTCAAATTCGATTATAAAACAATTCAAAGTTCATGTAATCGAGAATTCGTATACCGAGTTTTACGTTCATCTGATTTTAATTAAAATTGATCAACTTTGTAGTGTAATGTGTAGGGAAATAACATTTTGTTCTTTATGTGCCAATTTAGTTTTTCATAGAGGATGTGTTTTCATGACCAATTTTTTTAATTGTTATTCTCCACGGGATAGTGTATTTGGGCCGAGTTTCATGTTCTTTTCTCATCTCGATAAAATTGGTTACTCGATGGTTCTCTTGATAGAAAAGGGGAATTTAAAGAACTTGTCTTCCTCGTTTATACCTATTAAATTGATCCAAATCTCATAAAGTGTGCAATAAACACAATGGAATATGTTATGGTTGAGATTCATTTTGTTCCGTGTCCATATTGAAGATTTCATTTTTATGTCCTTGGAGATATAATAAATTGCATGATTCTAGTTTAAAATTAGAATAATTTAGAGGTAACATTGTCCATTTTTGGTACCCATAGGGCGGAACTCTGGAATTGGATATTTACATTGCTGAAACTTTCTTGTATGGTCTTCTCATTGTCAAACTAGTCTAGTCAAGTGCCAATTTCTTTCACACCAAATTTTGAAAGTTAATTGATATTTGGGTTGAGTTTCATGTTCCTTCCTCTACTTGATAGAATTTTCTATTTGACGTTGTTCTTGATGAAACAAGGGAATTTTAAGAATTATTGTCTTCATACTTTACAGGCAATCCATTGATCCCAACTTGAATGTGAGTTATCGCTCGATATATATAATGTTGTGGTTGAGTGTTTTTTGTTCCCGGTCCATGAAGAAATGGTCAATTTTGTGGTCTTATTAGTAAAACGCGAGTATATGTTTGGCAAAGGATATAATCGCACTCTTCTTTGGAAAGTGTTTTATTTACGTGGAATAAATGTCGTTGAAACCTTGTGCTAAATGGGGATACTTTTTAGGGTGCCTTTGTGAAACTAGGGTGTGCTAGATCGGACTTAATTTCATTTTTGGTGACCTTTTAGTTGACCTATAATGTTCTTCACACAATTTGCTAAAATTGAATAATATTGGGGTGCACTATGTGAAATAAGAATATACTAATATTCTTGGTCCTGTGTTTTTTCAGATAATCTTTTGCCTTTCAAATTTATGTTGTGCTTTAATCACGTTATATGGAATGTTTGTTTGGTATGTTACACTGCTCTTTCGCCTACCATATCTAAAACTATCTTGTCACAACATATAGATTGCATGATCCGAGTTTCGAATTCTTCTGATTCAGAGTTAACATGGTACATTTCGGGGCCATGGGATGGACACGAGCATTATGGATTTCTTTTTTGATGTTTTCTCTTGATGGATAGTTGATTGTCAAATTCGATTATAAAACAATTCAAAGTTCATGTAATCGAGAATTCGTATACCGAGTTTTACGTTCATCTGATTTTAATTAAAATTGATCAACTTTGTAGTGTAATGTGTAGGGAAATAACATTTTGTTCTTTATGTGCCAATTTAGTTTTTCATAGAGGATGTGTTTTCATTACCAATTTTTTTAATTGTTATTCTCCACGGGATAGTGTATTTGGGCCGAGTTTCATGTTCTTTTCTCATCTCGATAAAATTGGTTACTCGATGGTTCTCTTGATAGAAAAGGGGAATTTAAAAAACTTGTCTTCCTCGTTTATACCTATTAAATTGATCCAAATCTCATAAAGTGTGCAATAAACACAATGGAATATGTTATGGTTGAGATTCATTTTGTTCCGTGTCCATATTGAAGATTTCATTTTTATGTCCTTGGAGATATAATAAATTGCTTGATTCTAGTTTAAAATTAGAATAATTTAGAGGTAACATTGTCCATTTTTGGTACCCATAGGGCGGAACTCTGGAATTGGATATTTACATTGCTGAAACTTTCTTGTATGGTCTTCTCATTGTCAAACTAGTCTAGTCAAGTGCCAATTTCTTTCACACCAAATTTTGAAAGTTAATTGATATTTGGGTTGAGTTTCATGTTCCTTCCTCTACTTGATAGAATTTTCTATTTGACGTTGTTCTTGATGAAACAAGGGAATTTTAAGAATTATTGTCTTCATTCTTTACAGGCAATCCATTGATCCCAACTTGAATGTGAGTTATCGCTCGATATATATAATGTTGTGGTTGAGTGTTTTTTGTTCCCGGTCCATGAAGAAATGGTCAATTTTGTGGTCTTATTAGTAAAACGCGAGTATATGTTTGGCAAAGGATATAATCGCACTCTTCTTTGGAAAGTGTTTTATTTACGTGGAATAAATGTCGTTGAAACCTTGTGCTAAATGGGGATACTTTTTAGGGTGCCTTTGTGAAACTAGGGTGTGCTAGATCGGACTTAATTTCATTTTTGGTGACCTTTTAGTTGACCTATAATGTTCTTCACACAATTTGCTAAAATTGAATAATATTGGGGTGCACTATGTGAAATAAGAATATACTAATATTCTTGGTCCTGTGTTTTTTCAGATAATCTTTTGCCTTTCAAATTTATGTTGTGCTTTAATCACGTTATATGGAATGTTTGTTTGGTATGTTACACTGCTCTTTCGCCTACCATATCTAAAACTATCTTGTCACAACATATAGATTGCATGATCCGAGTTTCGAATTCTTCTGATTCAGAGTTAACATGGTACATTTCGGGGCCATGGGATGGACACGAGCATTATGGATTTCTTTTTTGATGTTTTCTCTTCATGGATAGTTGATTGTCAAATTCGATTATAAAACAATTCAAAGTTCATGTAATCGAGAATTCGTATACCGAGTTTTACGTTCATCTGATTTTAATTAAAATTGATCAACTTTGTAGTGTAATGTGTAGGGAAATAACATTTTGTTCTTTATGTGCCAATTTAGTTTTTCATAGAGGATGTGTTTTCATGACCAATTTTTTTAATTGTTATTCTCCACGGGATAGTGTATTTGGGCCGAGTTTCATGTTCTTTTCTCATCTCGATAAAATTGGTTACTCGATGGTTCTCTTGATAGAAAAGGGGAATTTAAAGAACTTGTCTTCCTAGTTTATACCTATTAAATTGATCCAAATCTCATAAAGTGTGCAATAAACACAATGGAATATGTTATGGTTGATATTCATTTTGTTCCGTGTCCATATTGAAGATTTCATTTTTATGTCCTTGGAGATATAATAAATTGCATGATTCTAGTTTAAAATTAGAATAATTTAGAGGTAACATTGTCCATTTTTGGTACCCATAGGGCGGAACTCTGGAATTGGATATTTACATTGCTGAAACTTTCTTGTATGGTCTTCTCATTGTCAAACTAGTCTAGTCAAGTGCCAATTTCTTTCACACCAAATTTTGAAAGTTAATTGATATTTGGGTTGAGTTTCATGTTCCTTCCTCTACTTGATAGAATTTTCTATTTGACGTTGTTCTTGATGAAACAAGGGAATTTTAAGAATTATTGTCTTCATTCTTTACAGGCAATCCATTGATCCCAACTTGAATGTGAGTTATCGCTCGATATATATAATGTTGTGGTTGAGTGTTTTTTGTTCCCGGTCCATGAAGAAATGGTCAATTTTGTGGTCTTATTAGTAAAACGCGAGTATATGTTTGGCAAAGGATATAATCGCACTCTTCTTTGGAAAGTGTTTTATTTACGTGGAATAAATGTCGTTGAAACCTTGTGCTAAATGGGGATACTTTTTAGGGTGCCTTTGTGAAACTAGGGTGTGATAGATCGGACCTAATTTCATTTTTGGTGACCCTTTAGTTGACCTATAATGTTCTTCACACAATTTGCTAAAATTGAATAATATTGGGGTGCATTATGTGAAATAAGAATATACTAATATTCTTGGTCCTGTGTTTTTTCAGATAATCTTTTGCCTTTCAAATTTATGTTGTGCTTTAATCACGTTATATGGAATGTTTGATTGGTATGTTACACTGCTCTTTCGCCTACCATATCTAAAACTATCTTGTCACAACATATAGATTGCATGATCCGAGTTTCGAATTCTTCTGATTCAGAGTTAACATGGTACATTTCGGGGCCATGGGATGGACACGAGCATTATGGATTTCTTTTTTGATGTTTTCTCTTCATGGATAGTTGATTGTCAAATTCGATTATAAAACAATTCAAAGTTCATGTAATCGAGAATTCGTATACCGAGTTTTACGTTCATCTGATTTTAATTAAAATTGATCAACTTTGTAGTGTAATGTGTAGGGAAATAACATTTTGTTCTTTATGTGCCAATTTAGTTTTTCATAGAGGATGTGTTTTCATGACCAATTTTTTTAATTGTTATTCTCCACGGGATAGTGTATTTGGGCCGAGTTTCATGTACTTTTCTCATCTCGATAAAATTGGTTACTCGATGGTTCTCATGATAGAAAAGGGGAATTTAAAGAACTTGTCTTCCTCGTTTATACCTATTAAATTGATCCAAATCTCATAAAAGTGTGCCATAAACACAATGGAATATCTTATGGTTGAGATTCATTTTGTTCCGTGTCCATATTGAAGATTTCATTTTTATGTCCTTGGAGATATAATAAATTGCATGATTCTAGTTTAAAATTAGAATAATTTGGAGGTAACATTGTCCATTTTTGGTACCCATAGGGCGGAACTCTGGAATTGGATATTTACATTGCTGAAACTTTCTTGTATGGTCTTCTCATTGTCAAACTAGTCTAGTCAAGTGCCAATTTCTTTCACACCAAATTTTGAAAGTTAGTTGATATTTGGGTTGAGTTTCATGTTCCTTCCTCTACTTGATAGAATTTTCTATTTGACGTTGTTCTTGATGAAACAAGGGAATTTTAAAAATTTTTGTCTTCATTCTTTACAGGCAATCCATTTATCCCAACTTGAATGTGAGTTATCGCTCGATATATATAATGTTGTGGTTGAGTGTTTTTTGTTCCCGGTCCATGAAGAATTGGTCAATTTTGTGGTCTTATTAGTAAAACGCGAGTATATGTTTGGTAAAGGATATAATCGCACTCTTCTTTGGAAAGTGTTTTATTTACATGGAATAAATGTCGTTGAAACCTTGTGCTAAATGGGGATACTTTTTAGGGTGCCTTTGTGAAACTAGGGTGTGATAGATCGGACTTAATTTCATTTTTGGTGACCTTTTAGTTGACCTATAATGTTCTTCACACAACTTGCTAAAATTGAATAATATTAGGATGCACTATGTGAAATAAGAATATACAAATATTCTTGGTCCTGTGTTTTTTTAGATAATCTTTTTTTAACTTTCAAATTTATGTTGTGCTTTAATCACGTTATATGGAATGTTTGTTTGGTATGTTACACTGCCCTTTCGCCTACCATATCTAAAACTATCTTGTCACAACATATAGATTGCATGATCCGAGTTTCGAATTCTTCTGATTCAGAGTTAACATGGTACATTTCGGGGCCATGGGATGGACACGAGCATTATGGATTTCTTTTTTGATGTTTTCTCTTGATGGATAGTTGATTGTCAAATTCGATTATAAAACAATTCAAAGTTCATGTAATCGAGAATTCCTATACCGAGTTTTACGTTCATCTGATTTTAATTTAAATTGATCAACTTTGTAGTGTAATGTGTAGGGAAATAACATTTTGTTCTTTATGTGCCAATTTAGTTTTTCATAGAGGATGTGTTTTCATGACCAATTTTTTTAATTGTTATTCTCCACGGGATAGTGTATTTGGGCCGAGTTTCATGTTCTTTTCTCATCTCGATAAAATTGGTTACTCGATGGTTCTCTTGATAGAAAAGGGGAATTTAAAGAACTTGTCTTCCTCGTTTATACCTATTAAATTGATCCAAATCTCATAAAGTGTGCAATAAACACAATGGAATATGTTATGGTTGAGATTCATTTTGTTCCGTGTCCATATTGAAGATTTCATTTTTATGTCCTTCGAGATATAATAAATTGCATGATTCTAGTTTAAAATTAGAATAATTTGGAGGTAACATTGTCCATTTTTGGTACCCATAGGGCGGAACTCTGGAATTGGATATTTACATTGCTGAACTTTCTTGTATGGTCTTCTCATTGTCAAACTAGTCTAGTCAAGTGCCAATTTCTTTCACACCAAATTTTGAAAGTTAATTCATATTTGGGTTGAGTTTCATGTTCCTTCCTCTACTTGATAGAATTTTCTATTTGACGTTGTTCTTGATGAAACAAGGGAATTTTAAGAATTATTGTCTTCATTCTTTACAGGCAATCCATTGATCCCAACTTGAATGTGAGTTATCGCTCGATATATATAATGTTGTGGTTGAGTGTTTTTTGTTCCCGGTCCATGAAGAAATGGTCAATTTTGTGGTCTTATTAGTAAAACGCGAGTATATGTTTGGCAAAGGATATAATCGCACTCTTCTTTGGAAAGTGTTTTATTTACGTGGAATAAATGTCGTTGAAACCTTGTGCTAAATGGGGATACTTTTTAGGGTGCCTTTGTGAAACTAGGGTGTGCTAGATCGGACTTAATTTCATTTTTGGTGACCTTTTAGTTGACCTATAATGTTCTTCACACAATTTGCTAAAATTGAATAATATTGGGGTGCACTATGTGAAATAAGAATATACTAATATTCTTGGTCCTGTGTTTTTTCAGATAATCTTTTGCCTTTCAAATTTATGTTGTGCTTTAATCACGTTATATGGAATGTTTGTTTGGTATGTTACACTGCTCTTTCGCCTACCATATCTAAAACTATCTTGTCACAACATATAGATTGCATGATCCGAGTTTCGAATTCTTCTGATTCAGAGTTAACATGGTACATTTCGGGGCCATGGGATGGACACGAGCATTATGGATTTCTTTTTTGATGTTTTCTCTTGATGGATAGTTGATTGTAAAATTCGATTATAAAACAATTCAAAGTTCATGTAATCGAGAATTCGTATACCGAGTTTTACGTTCATCTGATTTTAATTAAAATTGATCAACTTTGTAGTGTAATGTGTAGGGAAATAACATTTTGTTCTTTATGTGCCAATTTAGTTTTTCATAGAGGATGTGTTTTCATGACCAATTTTTTTAATTGTTATTCTCCACGGGATAGTGTATTTGGGCCGAGTTTCATGTTCTTTTCTCATCTCGATAAAATTGGTTACTCGATGGTTCTCTTGATAGAAAAGGGAATTTAAAGAACTTGTCTTCCTCGTTTATACCTATTAAATTGATCCAAATCTCATAAAGTGTGCAATAAACACAATGGAATATGTTATGGTTGAGATTCATTTTGTTCCGTGTCCATATTGAAGATTTCATTTTTATGTCCTTGGAGATATAATAAATTGCATGATTCTAGTTTAAAATTAGAATAATTTGGAGGTAACATTGTCCATTTTTGGTACCCATAGGGCGGAACTCTGGAATTGGATATTTACATTGCTGAAACTTTCTTGTATGGTCTTCTCATTGTCAAACTAGTCTAGTCAAGTGCCAATTTCTTTCACACCAAATTTTGAAAGTTAATTGATATTTGGGTTGAGTTTCATGTTCCTTCCTCTACTTGATAGAATTTTCTATTTGACGTTGTTCTTGATGAAACAAGGGAATTTTAAGAATTATTGTCTTCATTCTTTACAGGCAATCCATTGATCCCAACTTGAGTGTGAGTTATCGCTCGATATATATAATGTTGTGGTTGAGTGTTTTTTGTTCCCGGTCCATGAAGAAATGGTCAATTTTGTGGTCTTATTAGTAAAACGCGAGTATATGTTTGGCAAAGGATATAATCGCACTCTTCTTTGGAAAGTGTTTTATTTACGTGGAATAAATGTCGTTGAAACCTTGTGCTAAATGGGGATACTTTTTAGGGTGCCTTTGTGAAACTAGGGTGTGATAGATCGGACTTAATTTCATTTTTGGTGACCTTTTAGTTGACCTATAATGTTCTTCACACAATTTGCTAAAATTGAATAATATTGGGGTGCACTATGTGAAATAAGAATATACTAATATTCTTGGTCCTGTGTTTTTTCAGATAATCTTTTGCCTTTCAAATTTATGTTGTGCTTTAATCACGTTATATGGAATGTAGCTTGATAGTTTGTTTTGTACTGTACTCCGCTGCTGCTACTCTCCCCCACTTTTATGTATATGACCTGGTACCCGAGTGGTATCAGAGCCACGTTGGAATAGGTATGGTATTGTATTAATATTAATATTGTATTAATGTTTTATTAATGTTTGCAATTTTGTTATCTTGTCTTATTATTGTTATGTTATTAATGTATGTTTGTATTATTATTATTTTGTGTTATTGTTGTTATGTTATTAATGCTTATTTGAATGATTAATTTTAAGTTTGTCTTAGTTAATTCTAAGTTTTATAATTTGTGCTTAAGTGATTACAAATTTTATAAAAGTTTATGTGAACAGTTCCCGGATCATCCTGGTTACAATCATTTCGTGTGTATGCGTAACCATAATCAAAGTTTAATTAAACGTATTAGTGTTTTACTTGCAGCTTAGTCTTTTTATGCCTCCATTAAAATTAAATTCTAAATACGTCAACTTTTCCGAGTTATATGGTTATATTAAAGAAGAATATATAAGATATAAGAAAAATTGTGAAAGGTTTCCTGACGATATTTGGTATATTAACCAAAGATTATTATCATCAACTGCTTATCCGCTTTAGTATTTTATTAGCAGCTTAATTTCTTGGGTTCTACTTTTGTCTTATTTAGTATTTTAGATTGAAGCTTTGGTTCTCCAAAGTATAGTTTTACAGTGAAACCCGGGGATTTTCCCTTAAGTCGCGTAGCCTGAATAGTCCCTGTCTTTGGCCGGTGTATAGGCTGTTTTGGGATTGGCATAAACCGTTGACAGTGATCTGTAAAATTATGCAGAGGTTGGCTAGATCTTTGTCTAAAAGACAAGGTGAGACAAGTGGTAGTAACAAAGAAATTATTTTAAATGAAAATTTTGAAAAGTCTTTACAGAACTGGAAATTACCGGTACAATCTTCTGTTTATAAACAGAAAGGAACTTTTGAATTTTCTTCTGATTATGTTGTTAAAACTGTAGAAGAAGCTATTCCTTTAACTGAAGGATATAATTCTTTTCAATTATTATCAAGAAATTTAATTGAAAAACATAGATAACAATATAAATTTCTTCATGTTGGCCTAATCCAAGTAGGTCTAAAGCCTGCTACAAGACTCGGATTAAATACATCCGCAATAATTTGTGTTCGAGATAAAAGACATAATAAATTTCATGACTCCTTATTAAGAATAATTGAGTCCAGTCTTTGTGACGGACCCATCTACTTTTCTTGCTTCCCAAATTTCACTTTATCTCTTACAGATCCAACTCTGATGCACGCCTTGTGTCTTGATATTAAATCTGATGGGTTTAATATGATGCAAGGATCAGAAAATATAATCCTTATTTATAGGATTCAATATAAAGTTATGAACACAGTAGTGCCAAGAATCAGAGATTTTGCCTTCGAACAGAAGGGATCTACTACTTTGTTTATTACAAATTTATCTAAAAGCAATTTAAAAGTACCCAAAACAATTACTTGGGATCAGGTTAATTTACCTGAACAATGGATTTTAGAAAAGGCAAGTGAACCTGTTAAACAGGAAAATAGAGAATTAGAAGAAATAGTTGAATATCCTAATGGAGATGTTGAAATTAAATTCTCTAACCAAAGAATTGCTAGACTTAATTTAGGGCAAAGTAGTCGATTTACTAGACCTAATTCAGCAGGTCCAAGTAGACTTAATTTGGAAAGAAGATCTACTTCTTCTGCCCCGCTATCTAAATTTGAAAAAGAAACCATATTAGGAACAAAATTTACTCCTGATGGGGTTAATCAACCTCAATATAATGTTAGTATACCATCAACTGTTACCCCAACAGAAATTGAAGTTAATACTAACACAGGAAGAAAATCTCCGACCGCTTCTGACATGGGTTATTATAGTGACACAAGTGTTTTAACTATTACAATTCCTGAAGAAGTTTGTTTTCCTTTTGACGGAATTGCTAAAGAATTATTTTATTCTCCTGAAAATGAAATTCGAAGAAAGTGGTTTTTCCAAGAAGATATTAAAAGTCAAAAGAAATTATTTACATCTTATAAGAGATTTCTACAGATAAATAAAGATGTCATTGATTTCTTTGATTTCTTGAAAAAATACTTTTATTTAAATAAAAAACAATTTCCTGATTTTGAGAACAAAAATTTTGTGTCAACAATTGAATCTTCCTATAACAGGGATTTTGTCACTAAAAATGGAAAAGTTTTCAAAAGCATCCACCCTCCAGAAGTTAATTTAACCGTTAAAATCGATGGAGAAGAAATTCTATCCACACCCTATAGAAAAAAGGGTGATAATATTGATGCTGTTGTGCAACAAAATAACTTTACAAATTTAACTCTCAAAACTATTGGAGATCAATTAAATAGAATTGAGAAAAATATTGATCTAAAATCAGATCAACAAAAGGTTTCTAAAGAAGAAACTTCTGTAATTGATAAAAGGGTTTTATTTAAACCAATGTCTTCTGAAAAGATTGATTTTAAAATAAAACCACCAGATTCTTCCTCTGAGATGGTTGACGAAATAATAAAGAGATTAAAAAATCTTGGGATTAATGAAAAGGAATTGTCACCTTTGGAACAAAATTCAGATAGTGAATCTAATATTGAAAGTCAAGATCAAACTTCCGAAATGGAAGAGAAAATTGATCAACTTGAAGATATGTTCTTAATAGAACAAAACCAACAACAACATTTTCAAGTTAATAAATTATCATCTTCTTATAAGAAGAAAATGGTATACAATGTACCAGCAAAGCCTTATTATCATAAGCCAACACCAGTTGATTTACAACTTGAGCACATGATGAATACATGACTGTTCAATTTGATGGCAGATCCATTAATGAATGGAATATAGATGGAATGTCAGAATACCATATGCAAACAGTATTGCATTACATGACTATGTATGCAACTGCCTGCAAAGCAAATGGAAATTCTGATCAAAATATTGCTAAAGCCATAACTCAAGGCTTTACTGGACAATTAAAAGGTTGGTGGGATTTCTACCTACCAGAAGAGGCAAAATTGCATATTTTAAGAGCTGTTAAAGTTGAAGTTGTTGATAACCAACCTGTGCAAGTTACAGATTGTGTTAATACGCTATTATATACTATAGCAAAACATTTTATTGGAACAACTTCATTACAGTTGGATAAAACACAAGAACAGTTAATGAATTTAAGATGTCAAAACTTATCTCAGTTTAAATGGTATAAAGATGTGTTCTTCTCTAAAGTTTTTACTAGAGAAGATAGTCAACACGATTTTTGGAAAGAAAAGTTCTTATCAGGACTCCCTCATTTTTCTCAGAAAAAATAAGGAATAGAATAAAACAGAAACATAATGGCATTATTCCGTATGCCCAATATACTTATGGAGATCTATCTTCTGAAATTATCTCTGAAGGAATAAATTTATGTAATGAAATTAAATTACATAGACAAATTCAAAAAGAAAAGGTTTTAGGAAAAAGAATTATAGGAGACTTCTGTGAACAAATTGGTTTACCTCCTATAGGACCTTCTAGTGATAAAAGGAAACATAAGACTAATAAAGTCTCAAAAAATTCTAAGAATTTAAATTATTTTCCTAAAAAGAGAAAGAAAGGTTTTTATAAAGGAAAGAAGAATAAAGGAGAAAGTTCTTCGACCCCTAGGCAGAAACCCATTCCATTATGTTGGAAATGTCAAAAACCTGGTCATTACGCTAATAAGTGTAAAATGAAAAAGAAAATCAATAGTTTAGATATTGACGAAGGTCTTAAAAGAACTTTACAAAAACTCTTTCTTAATGAAGAAGGAGAAAAAAGAGATTTTAAAATTACTGCTATAATTGACAATGAAGAAACTGAAGAATCTGAGAATTCTGAAGGATCCGAAACAGAATCCGAACAATCAGATAATTCTGGTTGCGAAGGAAACTGTGATTATTATAAAGCCTTATGTCAGGCAAATGGATTATGCACCTTAACTAAAGAAGATAATTTTATTCTCGGTATAATTGATCAAATTACTGATCCAGTTGCTAAAAGAGAAATGCTCCAAAAATATTTAGAACAATACAGTCAGAAAAAATCTGAAAAAGGAATAAAATTCAAAGAACCAGAAACTTATAGTCTAAAAGAAATTTTAAATAGGGCTAAGACCTCTAAAGAAAAGGATTCAGAGGATTCATGTACTAGTGAATTAATTCACGAAGTAAAAATTCTTAAAAAAGAATTAAGTGACTTAAAGTCTAGAGTTTCTTTAATTGAATTAAGAAATCTTGAAACAGATCTTAGTCCTAATCAGGACAATGACGATTATGAAAAAGATTCTTTAAAAGAAGAAAATGTAAATGCATCATTAACATTTGTGAATATGATTGATAGGGTTATTACTCATAAATGGCACATTAAAATAAAAATCATTGTTCATAGAGAATATACTCTCTCTGCAATTGCTATGGTAGATTCTGGAGCTGATTTAAATTGTATCAATGAAGGGTTAATTCCATCTAGATATTTTTCTAAAACTACTGAAATTCTTAATGCTGCAGATGGTCGAAAGCTTATAGTAAAATATAAGTTACAAAATACTGCTGTCTGTAACAATGGAATTTGCCTTGAAATGCCATTTATAATGGTAAAAGATTTATCTCACGATGTAATTCTAGGAAATCCCTTTCTACATATGCTTTATCCCATAAAAAGCATTGACGAAAGAGGAATTACTAGCACTGTTGATTCACAAGAAATAACATTTAATTTTATTACACAACCTCGTTATCACGAGATTGAGTTAATTCAAAAGAAAATAGAAAGAAAAGAAAAGTTTCTTAATTCCTTATCTCAGGAAATTAATTACAAAAAAATAGCTGAAAAGATACAGCAGCCTCATATTCAAAAGAAAATAAATGAGTTACAAGAATTTATAACTAAAACAATATGTGCAGAAATTCCTAATGCCTTCTGGGAAAGGAAGAAACATATAGTAAATCTTCCATATGAACCAGACTTTAAGGAAAATCAAATTCAAACTAAGGCCAGACCTATAGCTATGGGTCCACGCCACCTTGAAATCTGCAAAAAAGAGATTGAAGAGTTATTACTCAAAGGATTAATTAGAAAATCCTACAGTCCCTGGAGTTGTCCAGCATTTTATGTTGAAAATGCTGCCGAATTAGAACGAGGTGTTCCTAGGCTTGTTATTAATTATAAGCCTTTAAATAAAGCACTAAGATGGATTAGATATCCCATCCCTAATAAAAGAGATTTGCTAAATCGGCTTTACACAGCCAAAGTAATGTCAAAATTTGATATGAAGTCGGGATTCTGGCAGATTCAAATTGCTGAAGAAGACCGATATAAAACTGCATTTACAGTACCATTTGGACACTACGAATGGAACGTAATGCCTTTTGGGTTAAAAAATGCCCCTTCTGAATTTCAAAACATCATGAATGAAATTTTTAGTCCATATACTAAATTTTGTATAGTATATATTGATGATGTCTTAATTTTTTCAGACAATATTGATCAACATTTTAAACATTTACATGCTTTTATTAATGCTGTTAAAAGAGCAGGATTAGTTATATCTGCAAAGAAAATAAAATTATTTCAAACTGAAATTAGGTTTCTCGGACATACTATTAAAGAAGGAACTATCTTTCCTATAGATAGATCCATAGTTTTTGCAGAAAAATTTCCGAATGAAATTAAAGAAAAAACTCAACTACAAAGGTTTCTTGGAAGTCTAAATTACATAGCAGACTTCTATAAAAATTTGGTAATAGATGCAAAACCTTTATTTGAAAGGCTAAGAAAAAATCCCCCTGAATGGACCAATATCCATACAGAGGCCGTTATCAAAATAAAAAATAAAATAAAGGAAATTCCTTGTCTTGCAATTGCAAACCCAGATGCTTTTAAAATTGTTGAAACAGACGCATCTGAATTAGGTTATGGAGGAATCCTTAAACAAAGGATAGATAATAAAATTACTCTTGTTAGATTCACCTCGGGAATCTGGCAAGGACCAAGGAAAAATTATTCCACAGTTAAAAAAGAAATTTTATCAATTGTATTATGTGTTCAAAAATTTGAAAGTGATTTGTTGAATAAAAAATTCCTAATTAGGGTTGATTGCAAATCTGCTAAAGATATTCTAGAAAAGGATGTTAAAAATATAGCATCTAAACAAATTTTTGCTAGATGGCAGGGAATTTTGTCTGTCTTTGATTTTGATATTGAATTTATTAAAGGATCAAATAATTCTTTACCTGATTTTCTAACCCGTGAATTTTTGCAGGGAAATGGAGAAAAGGAATAAAGACAAAGGGAAAGGGAAGTCTAAAGAGACACCCCCAAAAAAGGATTTGTCTTATAAGACAATGGTTGGTAAATCAATCGATCAATTAAAGAATGAAGCCTTAAAGGCCACTCCAAAAGAATCTAAATTAAGAGATGATGCTTATGCAATAGCAATACAGACTAATTTGTCTACTGAATTTGTTTATCCGTATATCCCTTATTCTACTATATGGATAACACCACTTGAGCTTAAATACGCTCACCTCAATGCTAATGAAGCAGCTTCTTTCTATTTAAAAGACTCTGCTGACCCATATCTTTGGCCAAATGAATGTACTTTCTATTATTCCATTTTACAAACTACTAAATCAGTAGAATTTGACTCAATTTCAAGATCTAGTGCGGAATGGGCTTATTCTAAAGCCTTCATCAAAAGGGTTTTAACTCCAGAAACTTGGAATGGAGATCTGTACAGGAACCACGAAATTCCACGTGGTAATAGAAAAGAACTAGAAAAATTTTGGTTCAATTATTTTGACTACATTAAAGCATGGGAAGGAGCCTTTTGTTATGACAATAGGCAAAGAAAACACAGTTGGTTTCTACAATTTAGAGATTTTAATACCACTAATCTCCCTCAGTGGTTTATTAAATGGTTTTATAATTGGGGATCTCATCCCATTATTTTTCCTGATAAAATTAGATGTGTTTTTGAAGATTTTAAGAAATCTAATCCTTCATTAAAAACACCAGTGCTAAATTTTGTAGCTTTTTATCAAGTCCCATGGATTGTCAAATGGGATGTGGTTATTTCCAACCTTCCAATTAAAAAATTTGATGAAACCGTTACTCATGTTCCTGCATTAGGAAGAAGAGTTCTAATTAAATGGTGGGATAAATTTGAATTTTTTAAAGATTCAATTTTTGCACAGAAAGGTATTGTTTCATTTGAGCCACCACAGCCGACGACTCAAGCTCCTAAAAAGGATGTTACTAATATTACTGAATTTCTTAAAGAATTGATTGCCTCCTCGTCATCATCCAAAGAAGACCTGAGGAAGCAACTTAGAGAGATTTTGGGAGAATCATCCAGTGCGTCTAGCCACAGTCCATCTGACGACGAGACCCATAAGACCGACGACACCATGATGGATTCCCAAGACCCATACGCATAATTCGCAGTTACTATTCACGGTTACTGTTCATCTTACTGTTCAGTCACTGTTCATGTTACTGTGCACCATAATTGTTGGTACTGTTCATGTTACTGTTCACCATAATTGTTGGTACTGTTCATGTTACTGTTCACCATAATTGTTGGTACTGTTCATGTTACTGTTCACCATAATTGTCGGTACTGTTCATGTTACTGTTCACCATAATTGTTGGTACTGTTCATTTTACTGTTGGCCATAATTGTTGGTCCTGTTCATTTCTTAAATTGAAGACTGGTTTGAAGTCCGTCAGATTTGGAATCCGGAATTCACGTCCGCTGCCTATAAAAGGCCTCTTTCATTCACTCAGAAGGGATGCAGAAGAATTACCATCTACTCACTATATCCAAGCAACCCTTCTACTAAAGATTATCATCTTTTATATTTTGTAATATACACTTCAAATTTGTAATATAGCTTGATAGTTTGTTTTGTACTGTACTCCGCTGCTGCTACTCTCCCCCACTTTTATGTATATGACCTGGTACCCGAGTGGTATCAGAGCCACGTTGGAATAGGTATGGTATTGTATTAATATTAATATTGTATTTGGATTTCTTTTTTGATGTTTTCTCTTGATGGATAGTTGATTGTCAAATTCGATTATAAAACAATTCAAAGTTCATGTAATCGAGAATTCGTATACCGAGTTTTACGTTCATCTGATTTTAATTAAAATTGATCAACTTTGTAGTGTAATGTGTAGGGAAATAACATTTTGTTCTTTATGTGCCAATTTAGTTTTTCATAGAGGATGTGTTTTCATGACCAATTTTTTTAATTGTTATTCTCCACGGGATAGTGTATTTCGGCCGATTTTCATGTTCTTTTCTCATCTCGATAAAATTGGTTACTCGATGGTTCTCTTTATAGAAAAGGGGAATTTAAAGAACTTGTCTTCCTCGTTTATACCTATTAAATTGATCCAAATCTCATAAAGTGTGCCATAAACACAATGGAATATGTTATGGTTGAGATTCATTTTGTTACGTGTCCATATTGAAGATTTCATTTTTATGTCCTTGGAGATATAATAAATTGCATGATTCTAGTTTAAAATTAGAATAATTTGGAGGTAACATTGTCCATTTTTGGTACCCATAGGGCGGAACTCTGGAATTGGATATTTACATTGCTGAAACTTTCTTGTATGGTCTTCTCATTGTCAAACTAGTCTAGTCAAGTGCCAATTTCTTTCACACCAAATTTTGAAAGTTAATTGATATTTGGGTTGAGTTTCATGTTCCTTCCTCTACTTGATAGAATTTTCTATTTGACGTTGTTCTTGATGAAACAAGGGAATTTTAAGAATTATTGTCTTCATTCTTTACAGGCAATCCATTGATCCAAACTTGAATGTGAGTTATCGCTCGATATATATAATGTTGTGGTTGAGTGTTTTTTGTTCCCGGTCCATGAAGAAATGGTCAATTTTGTGGTCTTATTAGTAAAACGCGAGTATATGTTTGGCGAAGGATATAATCGCACTCTTCTTTGGAAAGTGTTTTATTTACGTGGAATAAATGTCGTTGAAACCTTGTGCTAAATGGGGATACTTTTTAGGGTGCCTTTGTGAAACTAGGGTGTGATAGATCGGACATAATTTCATTTTTGGTGACCTTTTAGTTGACCTATAATGTTCTTCACACAATTTGCTAAAATTGAATAATATTGGGGTGCACTATGTGAAATAAGAATATACTAATATTCTTGGTCCTGTGTTTTTTCAGATAATCTTTTGCCTTTCAAATTTATGTTGTGCTTTAATCACGTTATATGGAATGTTTGTTTGGTATGTTACACTGCTCTTTAGCCTACCATATCTAAAACTATCTTGTCACAACATATAGATTGCATGATCCGAGTTTCGAATTCTTCTGATTCAGAGTTAACATGGTACATTTCGGGGCCATGGGATGGACACGAGCATTATGGATTTCTTTTTTGATGTTTTCTCTTGATGGATAGTTGATTGTCAAATTCGATTATAAAACAATTCAAAGTTCATGTAATCGAGAATTCGTATACCGAGTTTTACGTTCATCTGATTTTAATTAAAATTGATCAACTTTGTAGTGTAATGTGTAGGGAAATAACATTTTGTTCTTTATGTGCCAATTTAGTTTTTCATAGAGGATGTGTTTTCATGACCAATTTTTTTAATTGTTATTCTCCACGGGATAGTGTATTTAGGCCGAGTTTCATGTTCTTTTCTCATCTCGATAAAATTGGTTAATCGATGGTTCTCTTGATAGAAAAGGGGAATTTAAAGAACTTGTCTTCCTCGTTTATACCTATTAAATTGATCCAAATCTCATAAAGTGTGCCATAAACACAATGGAATATGTTATGGTTGAGATTCATTTTGTTCCGTGTCCATATTGAAGATTTCATTTTTATGTCCTTGGAGATATAATAAATTGCATGATTCTAGTTTAAAATTAGAATAATTTGGAGGTAACATTGTCCATTTTTGGTACCCATAGGGCGGAACTATGGAATTGGATATTTACATTGCTGAAACTTTCTTGTATGGTCTTCTCATTGTCAAACTAGTCTAGTCAAGTGCCAATTTCTTTCACACCAAATTTTGAAAGTTAATTGATATTTGGGTTGAGTTTCATGTTCCTTCCTCTACTTGATAGAATTTTCTATTTGACATTGTTCTTGATGAAACAAGGGAATTTTAAGAATTATTGTCTTCATTCTTTACAGGCAATCCATTGTTCCCAACTTGAATGTGAGTTATCGCTCGATATATATAATGTTGTGGTTGAGTGTTTTTTGTTCCCGGTCCATGAAGAAATGGTCAATTTTGTGGTCTTATTAGTAAAACGCGAGTATATGTTTGGCAAAGGATATAATCGCACTCTTCTTTGGAAAGTGTTTTATTTACGTGGAATAAATGTCGTTGAAACCTTGTGCTAAATGGGGATACTTTTTAGGGTGCCTTTGTGAAACTAGGGTGTGATAGATCGGACTTAATTTCATTTTTGTGACCTTTTAGTTGACCAATAATGTTCTTCACACAATTTGCTAAAATTGAATAATATTAGGGTGCACTATGTGTAATAAGAATATACTAATATTCTTGGTCCTGTGTTTTTTTAGATAATCTTTTTTTAACTTTCAAATTTATGTTGTGCTTTAATCACGTTATATGGAATGTTTGTTTGGTATGTTACACTGCTCTTTCGCCTACCATATCTAAAACTATCGTGTCACAACATATAGATTGCATGATCCGAGTTTCGAATTCTTCTGATTCAGAGTTAACATGGTACATTTCGG
Organism: Penstemon newberryi var. newberryi; assembly: GCA_030819805.1. Lineage (NCBI taxonomy): Eukaryota > Viridiplantae > Streptophyta > Magnoliopsida > Lamiales > Plantaginaceae > Penstemon > Penstemon newberryi. The sequence continues at coordinate 18,695,697 of JAUALY010000005.1, read as the reverse complement.
GGCCATGGGATGGACACGAGCATTATGGATTTCTTTTTTGATGTTTTCTCTTGATGGATAGTTGATTGTCAAATTCGATTATAAAACAATTCAAAGTTCATGTAATCGAGAATTCGTATACCGAGTTTTACGTTCATCTGATTTTAATTAAAATTGATCAACTTTGTAGTGTAATGTGTAGGGAAATAACATTTTGTTCTTTATGTGCCAATTTAGTTATTCATAGAGGATGTGTTTTCATGACCAATTTTTTTAATTGTTATTCTCCACGGGATAGTGTATTTGGGCCGAGTTTCATGTTCTTTTCTCATCTCGATAAAATTGGTTACTCGATGGTTCTCTTGATAGAAAATGGGAATTTAAAGAACTTGTCTTCCTCGTTTATACCTATTAAATTGATCCAAATCTCATAAAGTGTGCCATAAACACAATGGAATATGTTATGGTTGAGATTCATTTTGTTCCGTGTCCATATTGAAGATTTCATTTTTATGTCCTTGCAGATATAATAAATTGCATGATTCTAGTTTAAAATTAGAATAATTTGGAGGTAACATTGTCCATTTTTGGTACCCATAGGGCGGAACTCTGGAATTGGATATTTACATTGCTTAAACTTTCTTGTATGGTCTTCTCATTGTCAAACTAGTCTAGTCAAGTGCCAATTTCTTTCACACCAAATTTTGAAAGTTAGTTTATATTTGGGTTGAGTTTCATGTTCCTTCCTCTACTTGATAGAATTTTCTATTTGACGTTGTTCTTGATGAAACAAGGGAATTTTAAGAATTATTGTCTTCATTCTTTACAGGCAATCCATTGATCCCAACTTGAATGTGAGTTATCGCTCGATATATATAATGTTGTGGTTGAGTGTTTTTTGTTCCCGGTCCATGAAGAAATGGTCAATTTTGTGGTCTTATTAGTAAAATGCGAGTATATGTTTGGCAAAGGATATAATCGCACTCTTCTTTGGAAAGTGTTTTATTTACGTGGAATAAATGTCGTTGAAACCTTGTGCTAAATGGGGATACATTTTAGTGTGCCTTTGTGAAACTAGGGTGTGATAGATCGGACTTAATTTCATTTTTGGTGACCTTTTAGTTGACCTATAATGTTCTTCACACAATTTGCTAAAATTGAATAATATTAGGGTGCACTATGTGAAATAAGAATATACTAATATTCTTGGTCCTGTGTTTTTTCAGATAATCTTTTGCCTTTCAAATTTATGTTGTGCTTTAATCACGTTATATGGAATGTTTGTTTGGTATGTTACACTGCTCTTTCGCCTACCATATCTAAAACTATCTTGTCACAACATATAGATTGCATGATCCGAGTTTCGAATTCTTCTGATTCAGAGTTAACATGGTACATTTCGAGGCCATGGGATGGACACGAGCATTATGGATTTCTTTTTTGATGTTTTCTCTTGATGGATAGTTGATTGTCAAATTCGATTATAAAACAATTCAAAGTTCATATCGAGAATTCGTATACCGAGTTTTACGTTCATCTGATTTTAATTAAAATTGATCAACTTTGTATTGTAATGTGTAGGGAAATAACATTTTGTTCTTTATGTGCCAATTTAGTTTTTCATAGAGGATGTGTTTTCATGACCAATTTTTTTAATTGTTATTCTCCACGGGATAGTGTATTTGGGCCGAGTTTCATGTTCTTTTCTCATCTCGATAAAATTGGTTACTCGATGGTTCTCTTGATAGAAAAGGGGAATTTAAAGAACTTGTCTTCCTCGTTTATACCTATTAAATTGATCCAAATCTCATAAAGTGTGCCATAAACACAATGGAATATGTTATGGTTGAGATTCATTTTGTTCCGTGTCCATATTGAAGATTTCATTTTTATGTCCTTGGAGATATAATAAATTGCATGATTCTAGTTTAAAATTAGAATAATTTGGAGGTAACATTGTCCATTTTTGGTACCCATAGGGCGGAACTCTGGAATTGGATATTTACATTGCTTAAACTTTCTTGTATGGTCTTCTCATTGTCAAACTAGTCTAGTCAAGTGCCAATTTCTTTCACACCAAATTTTGAAAGTTAGTTGATATTTGGGTTGAGTTTCATGTTCCTTCCTCTACTTGATAGAATTTTCTATTTGACGTTGTTCTTGATGAAACAAGGGAATTTTAAGAATTATTGTCTTCATTCTTTACAGGCAATCCATTGAACCCAACTTGAATGTGAGTTATCGCTCGATATATATAATGTTGTGGTTGAGTGTTTTTTGTTCCCGATCCATGAAGAAATGGTCAATTTTGTGGTCTTATTAGTAAAACGCGAATATATGTTTGGCAAAGGATATAATCGCACTCTTCTTTGGAAAGTGTTTTATTTACGTGGAATAAATGTCGTTGAAACCTTGTGCTAAATGGGGATACTTTTTAGGGTGCCTTTGTGAAACTAGGGTGTTATAGATCGGTCTTAATTTCATTTTTATTGACCTTTTAGGTGACCTATAATGTTCTTCACACAATTTGCTAAAATTGAATAATATTAGGGTGCACTATGTGAAATAAGAATATACTAATATTCTTGGTCCTGTGTTTTTTCAGATAATCTTTTGCCTTTCAAATTTATGTTGTGCTTTAATCACGTTATATGGAATGTTTGTTTGGTATGTTACACTGCTCTTTCGCCTACCATATCTAAAACTATCTTGTCACAACATCTAGATTGCAAGATCCGAGTTTCGAATTCTTCTGATTCAGAGTTAACATGGTACATTTCGGGGCCATGGGATGGACACGAGCATTATGGATTTCTTTTTTGATGTTTTCCCTTGATGGATAGTTGATTGTCAAATTCGACTATAAAACAATTCAAAGTTCATGTAACCGAGAATTCGTATACCGAGTTTTACGTTCATCTGATTTTAATTAAAATTGATCAACTTTGTAGTGTAATGTGTAGGGAAATAACATTTTGTTCTTTATGTGCCAATTTAGTTTTTCATAGAGGATGTGTTTTCATGACCAATTTTTTTAATTGTTATTCTCCACGGGATAGTGTATTTGGGCCGAGTTTCATGTTCTTTTCTCATCTCGATAAAATTTGTTACTCGATGGTTCTCTTGATAGAAAAGGGGAATTTAAAGAACTTGTCTTCCTCGTTTATACCTATTAAATTGATCCAAATCTCATAAAGTGTGCCATAAACACAATGGAATATGTTATGGTTGAGATTCATTTTGTTCCGTGTCCATATTGAAGATTTCATTTTTATGTCCTTGGAGATATAATAAATTGCATGATTCTAGTTTAAAATTAGAATAATTTGGAGGTAACATTGTCCATTTTTGGTACCCATAGGGCGGAACACTGGAATTGGATATTTACATTGCTGAAACTTTCTTGTATGGTCTTCTCATTGTCAAACTAGTCTAGTCAAGTGCCAATTTCTTTCACACCAAATTTTGAAAGTTAGTTGATATTTGGGTTGAGTTTCATGTTCCTTCCTCTACTTGATAGAATTTTCTATTTGACGTTGTTCTTGATGAAACAAGGGAATTTTAAGAATTATTGTCTTCATTCTATACAGGCAATCCATTGATCCCAACTTGAATTTTTGTTATCGCTCGATATATATAATGTTGTGGTTGAGTGTTTTTTGTTCCCGGTCCATGAAGAAATGGACAATTTTGTGGTCTTATTAGTAAAACGCGAGTATATGTTTGGCAAAGGATATAATCGCACTCTTCTTTGGAAAGTGTTTTATTTACGTGGAATAAATGTCGTTGAAACCTTGTGTGCTAAATGGGGATACTTTTTAGGGTGCCTTTGTGAAACTAGGGTGTGATAGATCAGACTTAATTTCATTTTTAGTGACCTATAATGTTCTTCACACAATTTGCTAAATTTGAATAATATTAGGGTGCACTATGTGAAATAAGAATATACTAATATTCTTGGTCCTGTGTTTTTTCAGATAATCTTTTGCCTTTCAAATTTATGTTGTGCTTTAATCACGTTATATGGAATGTTTGTTTGGTATGTTACACTGCTCTTTCGCCTACCATATCTAAAACTATCTTGTCACAACATATAGATTGCATGATCCGAGTTTCGAATTCTTCTGATTCAGAGTTAACATGGTACATTTCGGGGCCATGGGATGGACACGAGCATTATGGATTTCTTTTTTGATGTTTTCTCTTGATGGATAGTTGATTGTCAAATTCGATTATGAAACAATTCAAAGTTCATGTAATCGAGAATTCGTATACCGAGTTTTACGTTCATCTGATTTTAATTAAAATTGATCAACTTTGTAGTGTAATGTGTAGGGAAATAACATTTTGTTCTTTATGTGCCAATTTAGTTTTTCATAGAGGATGTGTTTTCATGACCAATTTTTTTAATTGTTATTCTCCACGGGATAGTGTATTTGGGCCGAGTTTCATGTTTTTTCTCATCTCGATAAAATTGGTTACTCGATGGTTCTCTTGATAGAAAAGGGGAATTTAAAGAACTTGTCTTCCTCGTTTATACCTATTAAATTGATCCAAATCTCATAAAAGTGTGCCATAAACACAATGGAATATCTTATGGTTGAGATTCATTTTGTTCCGTGTCCATATTGAAGATTTCATTTTTATGTCCTTGGAGATATAATAAATTGCATGATTCTAGTTTAAAATTAGAATAATTTGGAGGTAACATTGTCCATTTTTGGTACCCATAGGGCGGAACTCTGGAATTGGATATTTACATTGCTTAAACTTTCTTGTATGGTCTTCTCATTGTCAAACTAGTCTAGTCAAGTGCCAATTTCTTTCACACCAAATTTTGAAAGTTAGTTGATATTTGGGTTGAGTTTCATGTTCCTTCCTCTACTTGATAGAATTTTCTATTTGACGTTGTTCTTGATGAAACAAGGGAATTTTAAGAATTATTGTCTTCATTCTTTACAGGCAATCCATTGAACTCAACTTGAATGTGAGTTATCGCTCGATATATATAATGTTGTGGTTGAGTGTTTTTTGTTCCCGGTCCATGAAGAAATGGTCAATTTTGTGGTCTTATTAGTAAAACGCGAATATATGTTTGGCAAAGGATATAATCGCACTCTTCTTTGGAAAGTGTTTTATTTACGTGGAATAAATGTCGTTGAAATCTTGTGCTAAATGGGGATACTTTTTAGGGTGCCTTTGTGAAACTAGGGTGTGATAGATCGGACTTAATTTCATTTTTATTGACCTTTTAGGTGACCTATAATGTTCTTCACACAATTTGCTAAAATTGAATAATATTAGGGTGCATATGTGAAATAAGAATATACTAATATTCTTGGTCCTGTGTTTTGTCACATAATCTTTTGCCTTTCAAATTTATGTTGTGCTTTAATCACGTTATATGGAATGTTTGTTTGGTATGTTACACTGCTCTTTCGCCTACCATATCTAAAACTATCTTGTCACAACATATAGATTGCAAGATCCGAGTTTCGAATTCTTCTGATTCAGAGTTAACATGGTACATTTCGGGGCCATGGGATGGACACGAGCATTATGGATTTCTTTTTTGATGTTTTCCCTTGATGGATAGTTGATTGTCAAATTCGACTATAAAACAATTCAAAGTTCATGTAACCGAGAATTCGTATACCGAGTTTTACGTTCATCTGATTTTAATTAAAATTGATCAACTTTGTAGTGTAATGTGTAGGGAAATAACATTTTGTTCTTTATGTGCCAATTTAGTTTTTCATAGAGGATGTGTTTTCATGACCAATTTTTTTAATTGTTATTCTCCACGGGATAGTGTATTTGGGCCGAGTTTCATGTTTTTTTCTCATCTCGATAAAATTGGTTACTCGATGGTTCTCTTGATAGAAAAGGGGAATTTAAAGAACTTGTCTTCCTCGTTTATACCTATTAAATTGTTCCAAATCTCATAAAAGTGTGCCATAAACACAATGGAATATCTTATGGTTGAGATTCATTTTGTTCCGTGTCCATATTGAAGATTTCATTTTTATGTCCTTGGAGATATAATAAATTGCATGATTCTAGTTTAAAATTAGAATAATTTGGAGGTAACATTGTCCATTTTTGGTACCCATAGGGCGGAACTCTGGAATTGGATATTTACATTGCTTAAACTTTCTTGTATGGTCTTCTCATTGTCAAACTAGTCTAGTCAAGTGCCAATTTCTTTCACACCAAATTTTGAAAGTTAGTTGATATTTGGGTTGAGTTTCATGTTCCTTCCTCTACTTGATAGAATTTTCTATTTGACGTTGTTCTTGATGAAACAAGGGAATTTTAAGAATTATTGTCTTCATTCTTTACAGGCAATCCATTGAACCCAACTTGAATGTGAGTTATCGCTCGATATATATAATGTTGTGGTTGAGTGTTTTTTGTTCCCGGTCCATGAAGAAATGGTCAATTTTTTGGTCTTATTAGTAAAACGCGAATATATGTTTGGCAAAGGATATAATCGCACTCTTCTTTGGAAAGTGTTTTATTTACGTGGAATAAATGTCGTTGAAACCTTGTGCTAAATGGGGATACTTTTTAGGGTGCCTTTGTGAAACTAGGGTGTGATAGATCGGACTTAATTTCATTTTTATTGACCATTTAGGTGACCTATAATGTTCTTCACACAATTTGCTAAAATTGAATAATATTAGGGTGCACTATGTGAAATAAGAATATACTAATATTCTTGGTCCTGTGTTTTTTCAGATAATCTTTTGCCTTTCAAATTTATGTTGTGCTTTAATCACGTTATATGGAATGTTTGTTTGGTATGTTACACTGCTCTTTCGCCTACCATATCTAAAACTATCTTGTCACAACAAATAGATTGCAAGATCCGAGTTTCGAATTCTTCTGATTCAGAGTTAACATGGTACATTTCGGGGCCATGGGATGGACACGAGCATTATGGATTTCTTTTTTGATGTTTTCTCTTGATGGATAGTTGATTGTCAAATTCGATTATAAAACAATTCAAAGTTCATGTAATCGAGAATTCGTATACCGAGTTTTACGTTCATCTGATTTTAATTAAAATTGATCAACTTTGTAGTGTAATGTGTAGGGAAATAACATTTTGTTCTTTATGTGCCAATTTAGTTTTTCATAGAGGATGTGTTTTCATAACCAATTTTTTTAATTGTTATTCTCCACGGGATAGTGTATTTGGGCCGAGTTTCATGTTCTTTTCTCATCTCGATAAAATTGGTTACTCGATGGTTCTCTTCATAGAAAATGGGAATTTAAAGAACTTGTCTTCCTCGTTTATACCTATTAAATTGATCCAAATCTCATAAAGTGTGCCATAAACACAATGGAATATGTTATGGTTGAGATTCATTTTGTTCCGTGTCCATATTGAAGATTTCATTTTTATGTCCTTGCAGATATAATAAATTGCATGATTCTAGTTTAAAATTAGAATAATTTGGAGGTAACATTGTCCATTTTTGGTACCCATAGGGCGGAACTCTGGAATTGGATATTTACATTGCTTAAACTTTCTTGTATGGTCTTCTCATTGTCAAACTAGTCTAGTCAAGTGCCAATTTCTTTCACACCAAATTTTGAAAGTTAGTTTATATTTGGGTTGAGTTTCATGTTCCTTCCTCTACTTGATAGAATTTTCTATTTGACGTTGTTCTTTATGAAACAAGGGAATTTTAAGAATTATTGTCTTCATTCTTTACAGGCAATCCATTGATCCCAACTTGAATGTGAGTTATCTCTCGATATATATAATGTTGTGGTTGAGTGTTTTTTGTTCCCGGTCCATGAAGAAATGGTCAATTTTGTGGTCTTATTAGTAAAATGCGAGTATATGTTTGGCAAAGGATATAATCGCACTCTTCTTTGGAAAGTGTTTTATTTACGTGGAATAAATGTCGTTGAAACCTTGTGCTAAATGGGGATACATTTTAGTGTGCCTTTGTGAAACTAGGGTGTGATAGATCGGACTTAATTTCATTTTTGGTGACCTTTTAGTTGACCTATAATGTTCTTCACACAATTTGCTAAAATTGAATAATATTAGGGTGCACTATGTGAAATAAGAATATACTAATATTCTTGGTCCTGTGTTTTTTCAGATAATCTTTTGCCTTTCAAATTTATGTTGTGCTTTAATCACGTTATATGGAATGTTTGTTTGGTATGTTACACTGCTCTTTCGCCTACCATATCTAAAACTATCTTGTCACAACATATAGATTGCATGATCCGAGTTTCGAATTCTTCTGATTCAGAGTTAACATGGTACATTTCGAGGCCATGGGATGGACACGAGCATTATGGATTTCTTTTTTGATGTTTTCTCTTGATGGATAGTTGATTGTCAAATTCGATTATAAAACAATTCAAAGTTCATATCGAGAATTCGTATACCGAGTTTTACGTTCATCTGATTTTAATTAAAATTGATCAACTTTGTAGTGTAATGTGTAGGGAAATAACATTTTGTTCTTTATGTGCCAATTTAGTTTTTCATAGAGGATGTGTTTTCATGACCAATTTTTTTAATTGTTATTCTCCACGGGATAGTGTATTTGGGCCGAGTTTCATGTTCTTTTCTCATCTCGATAAAATTGGTTACTCGATGGTTCTCTTGATAGAAAAGGGGAATTTAAAGAACTTGTCTTCCTCGTTTATACCTATTAAATTGATCCAAATCTCATAAAGTGTGCCATAAACACAATGGAATATGTTATGGTTGAGATTCATTTTGTTCCGTGTCCATATTGAAGATTTCATTTTTATGTCCTTGGAGATATAATAAATTGCATGATTCTAGTTTAAAATTAGAATAATTTGGAGGTAACATTGTCCATTTTTGGTACCCATAGGGCGGAACTCTGGAATTGGATATTTACATTGCTTAAACTTTCTTGTATGGTCTTCTCATTGTCAAACTAGTCTAGTCAAGTGCCAATTTCTTTCACACCAAATTTTGAAAGTTAGTTGATATTTGGGTTGAGTTTCATGTTCCTTCCTCTACTTGATAGAATTTTCTATTTGACGTTGTTCTTGATGAAACAAGGGAATTTTAAGAATTATTGTCTTCATTCTTTACAGGCAATCCATTGAACCCAACTTGAATGTGAGTTATCGCTCGATATATATAATGTTGTGGTTGAGTGTTTTTTGTTCCCGATCCATGAAGAAATGGTCAATTTTGTGGTCTTATTAGTAAAACGCGAATATATGTTTGGCAAAGGATATAATCGCACTCTTCTTTGGAAAGTGTTTTATTTACGTGGAATAAATGTCGTTGAAACCTTGTGCTAAATGGGGATACTTTTTAGGGTGCCTTTGTGAAACTAGGGTGTTATAGATCGGTCTTAATTTCATTTTTATTGACCTTTTAGGTGACCTATAATGTTCTTCACACAATTTGCTAAAATTGAATAATATTAGGGTGCACTATGTGAAATAAGAATATACTAATATTCTTGGTCCTGTGTTTTTTCAGATAATCTTTTGCCTTTCAAATTTATGTTGTGCTTTAATCACGTTATATGGAATGTTTGTTTGGTATGTTACACTGCTCTTTCGCCTACCATATCTAAAACTATCTTGTCACAACAAATAGATTGCAAGATCCGAGTTTCGAATTCTTCTGATTCAGAGTTAACATGGTACATTTCGGGGCCATGGGATGGACACGAGCATTATGGATTTCTTTTTTGATGTTTTCCCTTGATGGATAGTTGATTGTCAAATTCGACTATAAAACAATTCAAAGTTCATGTAACCGAGAATTCGTATACCGAGTTTTACGTTCATCTGATTTTAATTAAAATTGATCAACTTTGTAGTGTAATGTGTAGGGAAATAACATTTTGTTCTTTATGTGCCAATTTAGTTTTTCATAGAGGATGTGTTTTCATGACCAATTTTTTTAATTGTTATTCTCCACGGGATAGTGTATTTGGGCCGAGTTTCATGTTCTTTTCTCATCTCGATAAAATTTGTTACTCGATGGTTCTCTTGATAGAAAAGGGGAATTTAAAGAACTTGTCTTCCTCGTTTATACCTATTAAATTGATCCAAATCTCATAAAGTGTGCCATAAACACAATGGAATATGTTATGGTTGAGATTCATTTTGTTCCGTGTCCATATTGAAGATTTCATTTTTATGTCCTTGGAGATATAATAAATTGCATGATTCTAGTTTAAAATTAGAATAATTTGGAGGTAACATTGTCCATTTTTGGTACCCATAGGGCGGAACACTGGAATTGGATATTTACATTGCTGAAACTTTCTTGTATGGTCTTCTCATTGTCAAACTAGTCTAGTCAAGTGCCAATTTCTTTCACACAAAATTTTGAAAGTTAGTTGATATTTGGGTTGAGTTTCATGTTCCTTCCTCTACTTGATAGAATTTTCTATTTGACGTTGTTCTTGATGAAACAAGGGAATAAAAGAATTTGTCTTCATTCTTTACAGGCAATCCATTGATCCCAACTTGAATGTGAGTTATCGCTCGATATATATAATGTTGTGGTTGAGTGTTTTTTGTTCCCGGTCCATGAAGAAATGGTCAATTTTGTGGTCTTATTAGTAAAACGCGAGTATATGTTTGGCAAAGGATATAATCGCACTCTTCTTTGGAAAGTGTTTTATTTACGTGGAATAAATGTCGTTGAAACCTTGTGCTAAATGGGGATACTTTTTAGGGTGCCTTTGCGAAACTAGGGTGTGATAGATCGGACTTAATTTCATTTTTAGTGACCTTTTAGGTGACCTATAATGTTCTTCACACAATTTGCTAAAATTGAATAATATTAGGGTGCACTATGTGAAATAAGAATATACTAATATTCTTGGTCCTGTGTTTTTTCAGATAATCTTTTGCCTTTCAAATTTGTGTTGTGCTTTAATCACGTTATATGGAATGATTGTTTGGTATGTTACACTGCTCTTTCGCCTACCATATCGAAAACTATCTTGTCACAACATATAGATTGCATGATCCGAGTTTCGAATTCTTCTGATTCAGAGTTAACATGGTACATTTCGGGGCCATGGGATGGACACGAGCATTATGGATTTCTTTTTCGCTGTTTTCTCTTGATGGATAGTTGATTGTCAAATTCGATTATAAAACAATTCAAAGTTCATGTAATCGAGAATTCGTATACCGAGTTTTACGTTCATCTGATTTTAATTAAAATTGATCAACTTTGTAGTGTAATGTGTAGGGAAATAACATTTTGTTCTTTATGTGCCAATTTAGTTTTTCATAGAGGATGTGTTTTCATGACCAATTTTTTTAATTGTTATTCACCACGGGATAGTGTATTTGGGCCGAGTTTCATGTTCTTTTCTCATCTCGATAAAATTGGTTACTCGATGGTTCTCTTGATAGAAAAGGGGAATTTAAAGAACTTGTCTTCCTCGTTTATACCTATTAAATTGATCCAAATCTCATAAAAGTGTGCCATAAACACAATGGAATATCTTATGGTTGAGATTCATTTTGTTCCGTGTCCATATTGAAGATTTCATTTTTATGTCCTTGGAGATATAATAAATTGCATGATTCTAGTTTAAAATTAGAATAATTTGGAGGTAACATTGTCCATTTTTGGTACCCATAGGGCGGAACTCTGGAATTGGATATTTACATTGCTGAAACTTTCTTGTATGGTCTTCTCATTGTCAAACTAGTCTAGTCAAGTGCCAATTTCTTTCACACCAAATGTTGAAAGTTAGTTGATATTTGGGTTGAGTTTCATGTTCCTTCCTCTACTTGATAGAATTTTCTATTTGACGTTGTTCTTGATGAAACAAGGGAATTTTAAGAATTATTGTCTTCATTCTTTACAGGCAATCCATTGAACCCAACTTGAATGTGAGTTATCGCTCGATATATATAATGTTGTGGTTGAGTGTTTTTTGTTCCCGGTCCATGAAGAAATGGTCAATTTTTTGGTCTTATTAGTAAAACGCGAATATATGTTTGGCAAAGGATATAATCGCACTCTTCTTTGGAAAGTGTTTTATTTACGTGGAATAAATGTCGTTGAAACCTTGTGCTAAATGGGGATACTTTTTAGGGTGCCTTTGTGAAACTAGGGTGTGATAGATCGGACTTAATTTCATTTTTATTGACCTTTTAGGTGACCTATAATGTTCTTCACACAATTTGCTAAAATTGAATAATATTAGGGTGCACTATGTGAAATAAGAATATACTAATATTCTTGGTCCTTTGTTTTTTCAGATAAACTTTTGCCTTTCAAATTTATGTTGTGCTTTAATCACGTTATATGGAATGTTTGTTTGGTATGTTACACTGCTCTTTCGCCTACCATATCTAAAACTATCTTGTCACAACAAATAGATTGCAAGATTCGAGTTTCGAATTCTTCTGATTCAGAGTTAACATGGTACATTTCGGGGCCATGGGATGGACACGAGCATTATGGATTTCTTTTTTGATGTTTTCCCTTGATGGATAGTTGATTGTCAAATTCGACTATAAAACAATTCATAGTTCATGTAACCGAGAATTCGTATACCGAGTTTTACGTTCATCTGATTTTAATTAAAATTGATCAACTTTGTAGTGTAATGTGTAGGGAAATAACATTTTGTTCTTTATGTGCCAATTTTGTTTTTCATAGAGGATGTGTTTTCATGACCAATTTTTTTAATTGTTATTCTCCACGGGATAGTGTATTTGGGCCGAGTTTCATGTTCTTTTCTCATCTCGATAAAATTGGTTACTCGATGGTTCTCTTGATAGAAAAGGGGAATTTAAAGAACTTGTCTTCCTCGTTTATACCTATTAAATTGATCCAAATCTCATAAAAGTGTGCCATAAACACAATGGAATATCTTATGGTTGAGATTCATTTTGTTCCGTGTCCATATTGAAGATTTCATTTTTATGTCCTTGCAGATATAATAAATTGCATGATTCTAGTTTAAAATTAGAATAATTTGGAGATAACATTGTCCATTTTTGGTACCCATAGGGCGGAACTCTGGAATTGGATATTTACATTGCTGAAACTTTCTTGTATGGTCTTCTCATTGTCAAACTAGTCTAGTCAAGTGCCAATTTCTTTCACACAAAATTTTGAAAGTTAGTTGATATTTGGGTTGAGTTTCATGTTCCTTCCTCTACTTGATAGAATTTTCTATTTGACGTTGTTCTTGATGAAACAAGGGAATAAAAGAATTTGGTTCATTTTCATGCTCGGGTTCTCCCACTGCCTGTGGTGATGGGTCGATTTTATGAACCTCATCTAGTTCTATGTTGTTTTCTTTCTTGTCCAACAAGAAATCCTTCTCCAAGAAGTTCGTTTTCCTAGAGACAAAGGTTGTTTGTCTTAGAGGAACATAGAACTCGTATCCTATTGAGATTTTGGATACTCCACGAAATGCATAAGATGGACTTTATTTCCATCTTATCTCCCACTAGCTTATTCACATAAGCGGGAGACCTCATATGCGCATGAATGCATATGAAGGTACAATACCAAAACCCATATCACTTGATATGTTTTGGAACTGGCTTCATAGATACTTAGCTCGGTATCTTCGATTTTCTCGATCAAGTTATAATTGATTGAATAAGGAATTTACATGTAAGATTTCCTAATGGACATTTTCATGTCCAGAATGCTCGACAACTGACGATGTTTCGAGATGGTCTTACATTTTGAGAATCTAATTCTCTATTAAATAATCAATGGCGTATTTGCCAATGCATGTTTGATTTTGAATCGATCAAAATCTCTTACATGCTTTCATTGATTAGGCTCTCTTCTTTATTCCAAAATAATTTGGAATTGTACTTCACAACGTCCTTTTACCCATGAGGGTACAAGAGACGCCTTATCTCCCACTAATGCTTTAGTGTTTTCACACACTTTTAAATGGATTAAATCCATTACAATTGTTTATTCCTTTTGGTTGCCTAGCAACCAACTACTAAATTTGATTTCCGTTTAAGTAAGATTCGAAAGTCGGTTACTATTTCTAGCGTCCCTGTCAAGCTCGACCTAGTCGAGCTCAATCTTTTGAATCTTTAATTCGGAAATTTATTTTAGTGCTTGTGTATCGCCTTTCGGTTACACAACGACTCAAGTGTGTGGAATCTTGATTATTTATATTTTATTGACTATGCATATTATATTTAGTCGTTATATGAGTATTCATACCCATTTGCTTATGCATACTTTTTGCGTATAGGTCTTATAGCGCAACCAGTTCCAACCATTATGGAACCATCACATCCCTTAAGACAAGGGATGGTCTAAGCAAATTCTAACGATCTAAATAATTCATGGCTTTAGATGCATTCAATGCATCAATGAGTACTTCATCGGGTGTCCAACACCCTTATGCATTACTTGACCATAAGGTTAAGTTCAATAAAATTTAATCATCCCTTACGGGATGAGTATGTTCAATTCCTTCTTTCCCTTGATCTTAATCCATGGAAGAACCATTTTGATTGACTTTTCAACTTATCATCCTTACAGAAAAACCTCTAAGGTTATTTCCCTTCAGAGAGGATCCATTCCTCATCATCCATCTCTCGAGTCTTTTGGGGGCATTTCAACGAGATGTTCTAACTTCCCATTTAAGGGAGACTTCATGTTTGCCTTCAAGAAAATTCGGGCTTGAGAACCATCCTCAACCCATTGGTGAAACTAATCACCTTTCTTATTTGAAGAGTAACTTCGAAAAAGGCAGCTTGATGAAACCTATCACCATTCCAGTCGAAGCGTAACTTCGAAAGGATAACCAATGAAATCTTTGTAAGGAGATGAGTCCTTGCTTGGACTTGAGAATAATTTCTCAAGTTTTGAAGTCATTTAAAATTCATTTGGGTTCAGTCAATTTATTTGATTCAAGTATGATGGTAAATATTCTAGGATATATCACTTATGAAAAACTATCATAAACATGACGATAAAAGAAATAAATACGCGACAGATTAATATCAATGCATAATTTACAAACATGGTTTTTATTTGTAAATTACTCCCACTATTTTTATCGAATACTTATGCCCCCACATAAGGTTCGGGAAATAAGAATTTCCTAATGGGCTCAAGGCCCAAATGCAATCGCTCAGTACCCACGACTCGTTGGCCATACCAATTGATCCACTTGGTGGGCGAACATGTCGCCGGTTAACCATCGCAGCTAACCCTTGAGTTCATTTAGCCTCGTTTTTTGGTATGGACCCACGACTCGTGAGACATCCATACTTACTCGCGTTAAATCATGTCCAATACTCGTGAAGAGAAAAAGTTCAATCCTAGACGCCCCACGACTCGTGAGACAGCGCCTAAAACCTTGCTATCCCCTCCCTTGGCACTAAACTGTGCATCGAGGCAATAGACATACCATCTTCCTATAACTCGACCCACGACTCGTGAGACATCGAGATATATTCATACGATATGCCTAAGACCTAGTAATTGGATAGGCTCGGACCATAAACACCATTCTATGCGCCCGTTTTACGATTTAATATTATAATTGAATTTTAGGTTCAATTGGAGGTTTTATCAAATTTCTTGTGCGAGGTCTCATCAGATTATGCTTCATCTTGTTTACGTTATCTATTCTAAGCATGCATTACATACATCAAAGAATAATAAGTAAACATACATCACCTAGCAAGATATGATTGATCGATTGCCCATCCTATGCGATCCATCACGAGCCATGCGATGGATCAATTGGTCAGTCTAGGGTGAAAATTAAATGTCCTAACTATTACAATTTTCAAACCCATACATGCATGGGCCTTCTTGTAATATCCTCCATGATTGGGCCTCCATGTATTGAATTGGGCCTCCATGTCCTCCAAGGTAATGGGCCTCCATGTGGATCTCCAAGTCTTCATGAGGTCTTCTCGGCTCCAAGCCTAGACTAAGTCTAACTTATAATGGCCCTATTCTATTACATTTTAATTGCGCAAGCAAGGGGCACCAATCAGGTCCATTTAATTACAACCCATAAAAATAAACCAAAAACTACACAGGACTTAAGGGTAATTCGATCAATCCACATATTCAAGCAAGAACATGCATAAATTCACATAAGGGCGATAATGTAAATTTACCGGCTTCTTTAAATTTAATTCGAATCCAATATTAAAAAGGACTATTATGCTCTTGCTTGAGCATCAAGGAATCGAATCTTGCAATTTCATTAAAGATAGAAATAAAATCCAATTTAATTATCTATCCTTATCTTGAAACTCTAAGTTTCCTTGTTTAATAAGATCTCTAAGATCTATAATCATGGTAACTTACTAGAAGACATTAATTTTAATTAAATGTCTTATCACAAATGAAACTCTAAGTTTCCTTGTTTAATTAGATCTCTAAGATCTATAATCATGGTAACTTACTTGAAGACATTAATTTTAATTAAATGTCTTATCACAAATGAAACTTTAAGTTTCCTTGTTTAATTAGATCTCTAAGATCTATAATCATGGTAACTTACTTGAAGACATTAATTTTAATTAAATGTCTTATCACAAATGAAACTCTAAGTTTCCTTGTTTAATAAGATCTCTAAGATCTTTAATCTTAGTAATTAACTGGAAGACATTAATTTTAATTAAATGTCTTATCTTAAATGAAACTCTAAGTTTCCTTGTTAATTAGATCTCTAAGATTAATCCAAGATTCACCAAGATTCCATAACAACCAAATCTCTAAGATTGTGTTCAAGATTATCCAAAAACGAAAATTCCCGAAACCCTAATTTTCCACTATCGCACGCGTGCAGTTAACGTGCAGCTGCTGTGCAGTCGCTGTGCAACCGCCGTGCAGTCGCTGTGCAACCGCCGTGCAGTCGCTGTTCGTCTGACGTGCAATCGCCGTGCAACTGACGTGCAATCGCTGTGCAACCGCCGTGCAACTGCCGTGCAGTCGCTGTGCGTCTGCCGTGCAATCGCCGTGCAACTGCCGTGCAATCGCTGTGCGTCTGCCGTGCAATCGTCGTGCAACTGCCGTGCAATTTTCAGATTTCGGTTCCCAATACGTTTTTATATAACAATTTATTGATTCCTTAATTAATTAAAATCAACAGTTTTAATTAATTTAATCCAAAATTAAAAACATGATAACAATAACGAATCTAAAATTACAGTTTTAACAATCCAGTTATGATGAGGGGTATTTCGCATACGCCGATCTAGGAAATACCTTCTGCTCGAGGTCAGCCTCGATCTCGATCAGAATGGTATTCACCGACCAGAAGAACATGGTTCTCCGATCAAGCCTGACTGATAGCTCTCGATCAAGTACTCCGACCTTCTTCCCGATCTACTCGTCTCCTCGAAATTTATTGTGGGACCGACCTACAGCTTTACACAGCTGGCCGAGAGCTATTCTCCTACGGATGGTCTAGCTAGCCCATTACTGTTCCTATAAATACGCGGCGCATTTATGACATCAGGGACGGCACAACTTCCAAGGGATACCCCCTGCTCGGACCTACTGTTCGGATTAGGAACCAGTTGTTTATTCTTTGTATTTACTTTCCTAGTTAGTACGGCATCCCGTAATGCTCGGGTAGACCTGCCTTGTAATTTATATTCGAACACCAATATTAATATACAGTTTTCACATGCTCGATTCATATATTGTTATTCCCCACTTTCCTTATTGAACTTGAACGAAATACGGTATAATCAATTGGCGCCCACCATGGGGCCTACTCGGGTGTTAGATCGAAATATGCCTACTACTAGGAGATTTACGTACAATCGTGGCGAGCCTTCACACGCCGTAGGAGCTCAGCGCTCCGTAAACAATGAACCAAGTAACCACTCCCGAGCGGCCCACCAATCTGAGGTGCCGCCGCTCGACCCGCCGAATGATATGCCTATTCATACGACAGTGGCAGATTTACGTTCCATTATCGGAACCATGTGTAGAGAATTCTTGAATACGGAGAGAGCAGATCGTGAAACTTTGCCAGGTCAGCAGCCCCCGGTCGATCAACCTACTGCTCGGGGTCCGATTTCCAACAGGCCAAGGGAAGGAAGTATTCGTCGATCTGCTCTGGGCGAACCATCTGAGGTTCGACCCAACCCACCACAAGCTAGAACCATTGTCCGATCTGGGCAACCTTCTAGGAACATACAAAACTTAGAGGATTCCGTGGTCGGGGAAAGTCAACCCAAAGCTGTGGAGAGGTCTAGAAAGCCAGCCTATAGAAAGGTAACTGAGGCTGACTTGGAAAGGATGGTGCAAGAAAGGGTTGCTAAGGAGTTAGAGAAAGAGAAGCTAGTAAAGGAAACCCGACCCACAGGTGTCAGGGCTCGAGGAGTTGAGGCCAAAGAGGATGGGGTCGTTTTCCCTGAAGTGCGAAGTAGGGAATTAAGTACAAATATTATGCGATGCTCGCCTTTCTGTCAAGAAATTAAGGAAGCTCGAGGAACAGAGTCAGTCCCTACCAGATTGCCAAGATATAATGGAACCTCTGACCCCTGGGAGCATATAAACAGTTTCATAAATGTGTTGAATTTATATGGACACTCGGAGGATTTTTGCTGCAAAATCATGGTCACCACGTTCGAAGGAATTGCTTTGGATTGGTTCGGAAAACTGCCTCCGAACTCGATCTTCTCCTTTGACGAGTTGTGCGATAAATTAAAACATCAGTTTGCCAGCCAAAGGAAACAAAGGTTACCTGCTAATCATTTGGGGACGGTGAAGCAAATGGAAGGAGAAACACTGAGGCAGTGGCTGGCTAGATTTAGTATTGAACTTCTGAAAGTTGATACCCCACAGATTGAGTTTCTATCGTCATTAATGTTCGAGCTGACCCGTAATAGCCAGTTCGGAAATGCTCTCTGCCGAAAGCAGCCAAAGTCCTTCGAGCGAATTATGGAAATAGCTGAGAAATACATGATCCAGGAGGAAATGAATAAGTTAAAAAATGCACAGAATCCTAGGCCCCCGATCGTGAAGAAATCTGATCGGGCCCCTATCCCTAAACCAAGCGACTACGGAGGGTCAAACGCGCAGCAAAAAGGCTCGGTTTGGCAGAGACTAAAGGTCTATAAACCTCAGGCTCCGACCCACAGATCTAATGTCTACGGTCGACCTGCATCTCCAGAGAGGACTCCGAGGACGGAGCATCAAAAAAGCAACTTTACCAGATTGAATACTTCGAGGGACGAGATTCTAACGGTACTCGAAGAGAGAAATTTGGTCCCTGGAGCTCGGCGTATCACTCAACCTAGGCCAGGGACTATGAATCACGACAAGTATTGTAGATACCACAGAGCTCGGGGGCATAGCACCGAGGATTGTTTCCAGTTGAAACAAGAGATCGAAAAACTAATTGCTCAGGGAAAGTTGAAGGAATATGTCAGGAAGGAGAACCATAACAGCCGTTATAGGTCCAGGAGTCCTAGGAGGTCCTCCGAACAACACCGTGAGGATCAACAACAAGCACAGGACCAGACGACTCGGGTGATAAATATGATATCTGGTGGGCCAGCTGGGGGAGATAGCAGGAATGCGAGGAAAAGGACTGCTAGGTCGATAAAGACTGGTCTCTCGTCTAGGAAAGAGGTCATGTCCTTAAGACCAGCGCCCTCGGTGAGCCAAGTCATTAGCTTTTCCGAGGCTGACAGACCAAGTGATGTGACTTGGGATACTAATGAAGATGACCCTGATTTTTCGATGGTCTTGACCCTGAGAATTGCTAACTTCGAGGTTAGGAGGGTGTTAATCGATAATGGCAGTTCGGCAAACATAATTTCTTCTGAGGCCCTCGACAGAATGAATCTACAACACCCGCGATTGGAACGGGTATCCACCCCGCTCATTGGGTTCGGTGGATCGGAAATTGTTCCTCTCGGAACCATATTCTTGAGTACTACTATGGGTAAGAAACCTAGAGATGTTACGAAGATGGTTAAGTTCCTAGTCGTGAGTACCCCGTTCGCTTATAATGCAATCTTGGGAAGACCGGCTTTAAACGTATTCAAAGCGGTCGTGTCGACTTACCACCAGATGGTCAAGTTTCCCACTTTGGCAGGGTCGGAGAAATGAGGAACGACCAATGCATGGCATGGGAATGTTATAACACATCTTTAAACATGAAGAAGCAGTTCGAACCAGTATTGCCCTCGAAGAGAAAGTTAGAGGAGGAAAAGGTATTCTCAGTATCCGACCTCCCGTGGCCAGATTGTGAAAAGTTGCAGAGTAAAAAAGGAAAAGAGATCGATATGAGCGTACAACCCCCAAATCATAAACAAGTAACGTTAATCCCTGGCTCTCCCGAGAAGTTCACCAGGATTGGGACCGAGCTAAGTCAAGGGATGGAGACCATGTTGATCGAATTCCTTAGAAACAACGCCGATGTCTTTGCTTGGAGTTCTGATGATATAGTCGGAATCGACCCGAGGGTGATCACTCATTCTTTAAATATCGATCCTAAAGCAAAGCCAGTTAGACAAAAGAAGAGGAATCACGGTCGAGAAAAAGACAAAATCATCAATGCTGAGGTGGATAGGTTATTGGCCGCGAAACAGATTCGGGAAATAACTTTCACTGAATGGCTTTGCAATGTAGTGTTGGTGTCGAAGGGAGAGAAGGTCGACAACAAATGGAGGATGTGTAATGATTTTACCGACCTGAACAAGTTGTGTCCAAGGGACCCCTATCCTTTACCACGGATCGATATGCTGGTTGACTCGACTGCGGGATTCATTTTCTTTAGTATGATGGATGCTTTCCAAGGGTTTTATCAAATATTTATGAATGAGAGAGATCAGGATAAAACAGCTTTTATTACCGAACGGGGAGTGTACTGCTTCATTGTAATGCCGTTCGGGCTAAAGAATGCAGGAGCAACTTATCAAAGGCTCGTGAATATGATGTTCAAGGATCTTATTGGTGAGATCATGGAAGTTTATGTTGATGATATGCTAGTGAAGAGCATGACCGAGGAGGAACATATAAAGCACCTTGACAGATGTTTCGCAATCCTAAGGAAGTACAGAATGAAATTAAATCCGGCCAAGTGCACTTTCGGGGTAAGATCGGGAAAGTTCCTCGGTTATCTGGTTCACGAGCGCGGAATCGAGGCGAATCCAGAAAAAATCCGAGCTATAGCTGAGCTACAACCGCCAACTAAATTGTCTGAAGTGCAGAGTCTAATCGGAAAAATAATATCTTTGAATAGGTTTATATCCCGATCAGCAGACAAGAGTTTGCCTTTCTTCAAGTTGTTGAGGAAATCGAAAGGCTTTGAATGGAATGAGGAATGCAGTAAAGCTTTCGAAGAGCTTAAAAGATATTTGGTTTCCCCTCCGATGTTGGCAAAACCGGTCGAGGGAGAGCCCTTATTTCTGTACATAGCGGTATCGAGTGAGGCAATAAGTTCTGTTTTGGTGAGAATTCAGGATTCCGAGCATAAACCGGTATACTATCTGAGTAAGTTGCTCCAAGGGGCAGAAAAGAATTACCTGGAGATCGAGAAATTCGCACTGGCTTTAGTTATTGCCGCACGGAGGCTGCGCCCTTATTTCCAAACTTACAAAATTATTGTTCTGACTAATCAACCTCTACGGCAAGTTCTATCAAAACCAGAGACGTCCGGGAGATTGATTAAATGGGCGGTGGAACTGGGACAGTTCGAGATCGAGTACCAACCTCGAACAGCAATCAAGGCTCAAGTCCTGGCTGATTTCATTGCAGAATCAACAGGGTCCAGTTCGGGCGACTTGTCAGTTCCCGTGGTAAATCTGGTTGAGGATGTTCAGCACAAAGTTTGGGTGATGCATGTCGACGGGTCGTCGACCAGAGAAGGTGGTGGGGCCGGAATTCACTTTCAGGGTCCTGAGGGGGAGGATCTCAGTTATGCGATCACCCTAGACTTCGTAGTCACGAACAATGAGGCAGAGAGTGAGGCTTTGATCGCAGGTTTAGAAATGGCAGTTAAAGCAAATATAAAGTCACTGACAGTGCTAACTGACTCTGAGCTCGTACACAGACAAATAAAAGGGGTTTATGAAGCAAAAGAGTTTAACATGGTGAAATATTTGAAAAGAGTGAAGGATCTGGCGACAATGTTCGAGATGTTTGATATACAAGCTATCCCTCGAGAAGAGAACTGTTGGGCGGATTTGCTTTCGAAATTTACGGGGGGCGATTGACGGACGGAAGGAAAGAATAATAACCTGGCTAATGTCCAACTCTCCAGCTATAGACTCCGACCTAACCCCAAACTCGGAGGTAATGGAGATAGATGTTCGAGAATCTTCTTGGATGGAGCCTTTGAAGGCTTATCTAAGAGATGGTACTTTACCGGAAGATACAAATCAAGCTCGAAGGATTAAATATCGAGCTCCAATGTACGTTTTGGACGAAGATAGGCTTTATAAAAGATCAAGCTCAGGAGTTTTGTTGAAGTGCATTCCTGAGAGTCAGTTCGATCTAATTTTAAAGGAGGTTCACGAAGGTGAAGCGGGAAGTCATTGCGGTGCACGAGCCTTAGCCTTGAAGTGCTCGAGGACCAAATATTATTGGCCCACTATGATCTCGGATTCCATCGACTATGTCAAGAAATGCCATCATTGCCAAATCTATTCAAATCTAATTCATCAGCCCGCCGAGCAGATGCATTCGGTTCCGATCTGCTGGCCCTTCGACAAGTGGGGAATTGATATTGTGGGACCTTTCCCAACTGCTAGATCGAGAAAAAACTATGTCCTGGTCGCTGTGGAATACTTCAGTAAATGGATCGAATGCATTGCGCTAACAAAAATTACTCAATTTCAGGTGATAAATTTTCTCTGGAAGAATATTGTTTGCAGGTTTGGTATACCGAGGATCCTCATCTCCGACAATGGAACCCAATTCGCGGGAAAGCAAATTTTGGAGTGGTGCGAAAAGTTTGGAATCCAACAGAATTTCACGTCGGTCGGACATCCCCAGGCGAACGGACAAACCGAGGTCACCAACAGGGAAATTGTTCGATCACTTGAAAAACGTCTGACTGAAGCAAAAGGCCATTGGTTAGACGAGCTTCCAGGAGTAATTTGGGCGAACAGGACTACAGTAAAATCTGCTACTGGAGAAACTCCTTTCTCATTGGTTTACGGGTCGGAGGCTGTTATACCGGTGGAGACATTGGTACCTTCACCAAGGGTCGAATCTTATGACCATGATCAGAATCAATTACTGAGGCAGATGGATGTCGATCAAGCAGATGGTAAACGTGATCGAGCGTGCATAAAAATACAAGCCACCAAGTCCATCATGGAAAAAGCTTATGGCAAAAAAGTCAGGGTAAGAACATTCAAAGTCGGGGATTTGGTTCTAAAAAAGGTGGAAGTATCTAAGCATGTCGGAAAGCTTCAGCCAAACTGGGACGGCCCTTTTGTCGTGCAGGAAGTCGGAAAAAAGGGATCCTATAAAATTGCTCACCTCAACGGTGAAGCTTTGCCAAGAACTTGGAATGCAGTCAATCTGGGGAAATATTATGGAAGATAGATGCTCTCATTTTTAATTTTTCTTGTAATTTACAGTTTTCTCAAACTTTACTTTCCTAAAAATGTAAGGACAATCAATGAAATCCTTGGTTCAAGTTCAAATTGTTTTCCGAGTACCATGACAAAGAAAGTCTAACATTATCGGCCGGGGGTGAAAGCTGTTGCTATGACCCTCCCTCGATGAAACATGTTCAGAAATCAAAATCGGCCGAGGGTGAAAGCTTTTGCTATGACCCTCCCTCGATAAAATATGATCAATAAAAAAAAAAAAAAAAATCGGCCGAGGGTGAAAGCTGTTGCTATGACCCTCCCTCGATAAAATATGATCGAAAAAGAAAATCGGCCGAGGGTGAAAGCTGTTGCTATGACCCTCCCTCGATGAAACATGTTCAGAAATCAAAATCGGCCGAGGGTGAAAGCTGTTGCTATGACCCTCCCTCGATAAAATATGATCAATAAAAAAAGAAATCGGCCTCGATGAAACATGTTCAGGAATCAAAATCGGCCGAGGGTGAAAGCTGTTGCTATGACCCTCCCTCGATAAAATATGATCAATAAAAAATAATCGGCCAAGGGTGAAAGCTGTTGCTATGACCCTCCCTCGATAAAATATGATCGAAAAAGAAAATTGGCCGAGGGTGAAAGCTGTTGCTATGACCCTCCCTCAATAAAAATTTTACGTGACTATCTAGTTCACTTAGTAACGGTCGATTAAATTTTGGGTCAATTCTAACTGATGCTCAAAATGCTATGATGAGGCAGCTCTGCTCGAAACCCGAACACTTTTCAAGAGTTTCTGATTATATGGGAAATTACTAAAGTCGGGATCATTATTTCCTAAGTTCAATTATTCTTCAGGAGAACTTAGTTTTCAGACATTATTCGTTCGGACGATTATCAGATAATCTTTTCGAGGATAGTTCATCGATCAATAAATGTTCCAGACAAGTTCAACCTTATCATCCAAATATTTCAGTTCTATCGGATCATTAGTTCGATAAGAAAAGTTGCAATTATTTGATTCGAAACGGAAGGTTCTTATTATTATGTTCAACCAAGATACAAAGATCAATGAAAGGCAAATGTTACAACTTTATTAAAACTCATCGAACAGATTACAAAGTTGTTGAGTATACAAATGAAGTCCAACTACAGTACCCTATTCTATGGTATTTGAGTCTTCGAGCATCTTTTAGTGTTGTCGACCAGGAGTATCGCCGAACATCCGATGATTGCACCACAATTTGTGACAAAGTGATCGAGCTGTATATGTTTATCGTCTTATGATATCTGGTTTTGAAATTAGACAATATGGATCGCAAATTATTGTTTCTGATCTCCATACAGTCCCCAGCATTCTCGCTACCAGCCGAGCCCGATCACTTCCCCGAGTTGGCGTCCAAGGTTGAAATTTCTCATTGTAAGATCCAAAAGCTCAACCTCGAACGGCCGGTCATCTTTTTATGATCTGGAAGCTCAACCCAAAATAACCACTCTCCGTAGAAGGGAAGAAATTGGTGATTTGAGGATGATCTTCCTTTTGATTATCTGACCTGCTTTCCACCCTCAGGTATACCCCTCGAAACCAGCAATGCTAACCCTGCCCAAAATACTCAAGCAAGGGTCAGTCACTTGTTGGTATTTCAAGGGGAGATCCCATTTTCAGGGATCGGAGACCCCCCGATATCCGAGGGTCCCCTTTTTTCCAATTCCACCCATACCAAAGGAAACTGTATTTTTAAGATGAGATCGGAAATAAGTTCGAAGCCGAATTTCAAAGGCTTGATCAGGAAGAGGAAAAGATCCGAGCTTCGTCCTCGGGTAAAACATTTTTGACAGCGAAGGGTAAAGATTTTCAACTGGGTAAATGCCATATTTATACTAAAAGGATGATTTGATCGACGGTCAGTATTCAACGAAACCAACGGCTCAGATTAATTCATTTATCACGGATGACCTTTCCACTTCCCGAGATTAAGGTACTGTTTGGACAGACTTTCTTTGAAACTTAGCTGAAAAAAGAGGAATACTATGACTTGGTCAAATATGCAGTGCAGAAACTTTCCATCTTTAAATTATGCTCGGAATTGGAACGATCACTCTTAACTCGAGTATAAATTGTTTTGACTAAGAATGCTACTTGATTGTTTACTCTTAGCTCGAGTATAAATTGTCTATACAGTAAATCACTTTATCAGAACACAAAACATCATCGATTAGAAGGAAGAAAAAGTTTATTATTCCAACGAGAAAAACAAGTACAAAAGGAAAGATTTAAAAGTACAACATTTAATCGAGCAGTCAACAGAAGAAATCTCTAAACACTTTTCTCGAACAGAAGCTTGCGGACTTCAACATTGCGGGCCTCATACCCGGCATCATAACCTTTTTGATAGGCCTCTTTCTCCCGCTGCTCGGCGCTTTTCTTCTCCTGCTCGACGAGATACTTCAGCCTGTCCAACTCCTTGCTCAACTCCTCGTGAACCTGGCTCTCTTTCTCCTTCACAGCTTTCTCCGTCTCGGAGGCCAATTTCAGCTCGATGGCTCTGGCTTCTTCAAGGGACCTTGATAATGCAACCTTCTTTTCCTCCAGTTCGAGGATAACCTTCGCACGCTGTTCGGCTTCTTGCTCGACTTGCAGACCGAGGGTAAATAACTGTTGTCCGACCTTAAATGGACAAAAAATTATTTAGTAAAAAAAAAAAAGGGGAAGAGAGAGGACACAACACTTACTTGAAAAAGCAGATCCGTGCTCGATCGCGCCGTTTCATTCGCATTTTTCCCTTCTGGCTCGGCCATGGCCTTACTTTTCACCTCTTCAAAAAAGGCGCTAAGCGTCAGAGCAACGTTGGGGACAGTGTTTTGGGGCTCTGGATTCCCACCCGACGAGGGAGTTTTCTTCTGATCGACGGGAGGGTCATTTATTTTGACCTTCTTTTTGGGAGGCTCAACCACAACATCCTTATTAGCCTCCAAGGCCAGAACACTATCAGCTATTGTCCTTTTTTCCCCAGTCATTTGAATCAAGGCCGAGGTTGGAATCAGATCGTCCACGAGCGGTCTTTTATATGGAGCAGGCTCAGAGTCACCAGATGTGATTTGCTTATTAGGCCTGTTGACCTTCTTGTTACCCTCGGAGCTATTTTTCGACTGAGAGGGGGAGTCCGGAATTGGTATGACCGGCCCTTTCTCGGAGCCAGATAATTGCTTGGCCACAGTTTTGCCAAGGTCACCAGTTGATTCAATGACCGCCTTCGAAGGAGAATCGACCTTGTGCTTGCCTCGGTCGTTCTTAGAAGCCTTTTCTGCTTCCGAGGAGGACTTAGGTTCTTTGACTCTCGACTTGGAAGGTTTCTCTTTCTTGTCTTTGAGCAACAACCTCGGGTCGATCTTGGAGTTCACCAGGCCTTCCATGATCTGTATATTTCTAATGGAGAAGAGAGCTCGATTTACTTATCGACCGAGTAGCTCCGACGAAGAGTGAATTATAATTTCAGTGACAAAAATCTTAAACTACCGTCTATTTATAAGAGAAAGGAACGTTGCCTTTTTGGGAGCCCAACAGTCACGAATTTCAAGATTTCCGTGCCTATTTAAAAAGGTCGATTGTTTTGATACTACGCCTACTAAGTGATTCACGCGCACGAAAATGCTCGATATCGACGTTCTTTTTATGAACCCTATGCCTCACAAAGACTTTTGTCTAGTTGAGCAGTATAATAAATTATCGATGAGAAGGACTCAGAGAAAAACAGAAAAAGCAGATTTATAGATGATCAAAATATTTACAATGCATATAAAGAGAGTCCTACAACCTATTACATAAAATCTAAGGTTTTGACTACTCCTCTTTGCCCTCACTCTCGGAGCCATCCTCGATGTCAACGTCATTGTCTCCAGAGGCTTCTCGATCATCCCCATCATCAGAAGAATCTTGATCTCCGGAACTATCTTGGTTATCTTCCTCATCGGAGCCATCTGAACTCGAGCTCGAGCCGGATGTATCCAAATCCATCATGTCAGGATTGGGCATCGGAACTCCGAACTCTTCCACAAACGGAGCGAACTCGTGTCTTTCCCAGTCGGCCGAGCTCGAGGACGCGGTTCGATAGTCTTCCCCGCTAGAATTTTTCATTATATCCATGTGCTTTATATACTCCGTCATTTTGTCGGGAATAACCTTTGCTGCGGTCAACTGTTGAACCCCTTTGAAAAAGGTAGTTTGAAGGATTTCGCCGACCCTCCTTCGAGCTATGGCATCCAATGCGGGAGACTCCAAAAATTCTCTTATCGAGCTTAGGCGAGAGTCTTCTTTGCCCCGCTGATAAGATAACTCGGAATCAGCCTTAGTCTGCGCAAGCTCCTCTTCAAGTTTCCTAACTTTCTCCTCGAGCAAGCTTTTCTCTTCCACGACCTTCACCAAGTTTTCCTCGACGGCAGGGGTATATTTGGCTTTCATGGACTCCAATTCTGCTTGGACGGAGGAAAATTGATTGCGCAGTTGGGATTCCTCCTTGAGTAAGTCCCTATAAGCGATATGGACTCGATCGGACTCCTCTTCTAACATCGACACACGATTCACCTCAGTGAGAAAGCAGTCCCCGATCTGCAAGAACAGGGTGGTTAGTACTTTGCTCCAAAACTTAAAACAGTTGCAACAAATGTAAAGGGATTTACCGTGTGATATGCTTTGGAGAATTGGCCCAGTACGTCGAGGTCGCAATGGCCAAGAAGATCCTCCTGGTCCTCGGCAAATCTCCCCGCCATGAAAATCTTGATCGCCTTGTCATGTTCATTCTCGCCGTTCGGGGTGCGATCGCTTCGAATTGATCCCCTCTCGGGATAACCTGCTGCTCGGGAACCTCTAAGTTGGTCTTCGATGAAATCCACCATGTCAGGCCTACTTCGACCAGGACGGGAAGAAAGGGGCGTTCGGTGTCGACCCCACAGTCCGGTCCTCCTTTTGGCCTCGGGGGGTCCCTCGAGATCTTCCCGAGCTCTCCGATTATAAATCTCTGTCCCTCTGAGCTTCTTCATGGTAAACATGCTGTATCCTAAGCCAGAAGAAGAAGAAGGACCAGCTTGATGAGGAGGTCGTACCATTTGGATCGGCTCAGCATTCTCAGGCTCCTCTTCGTTTCCGACCTGGCCAGTCTGGGCCGAGCTTCCCCGAGGAGGGACGGCAGTTCTGAGCTCCGGTCTAACTTGTCTCCTCGGCTGACCGGGCGTCTTTCTCGAGGTAGACGCTACCGTTTTACCAACTATGGAAGCTCGGTATTGCTCCACCATCGTACCTGAAAAAATAAAAATGATAAGTAATAAAATTCTCTGGATAGTTTACTATTACGGGCACTCGGGAAAGATTGTTATCCTTACTCAATGATCGAGGATCATCAGCATCTGCTAGTCGATAGGTAGCTTGGCTGAGACCAGCTTTCCGAAGAACGGGCTCTAGGACCAGGAAAGCCGACTGATACAGATCAGAACGCATCTCTTTAACCAGATCGTCTGGGACAACCTTCCCAAGCTGGCCTAACACTTCTCGTTTCCCGTACACCCATTCTTGCTCGCCTGGCCATTGGTATGGAACCATCTCCGAGCTTCCCTCAGAGGCTGGTACTTCAGGTCCCTTGATAAAAAAGAACTGTCTCTTCCAGTCAAGAGAATTGCTGGAAGTTAGGGTCGATAAGACCGAATGATTCGAACGCTGGGAGAAATACACAAACCCAGCGTTCGAGGCGGAGGAGGTACTGATCTTGAAGAATTGCCAGAAGCGTCGGAAATTAGCAGCTTGGTTCTTGGCCTTCATCAAAACGCTAAAAGCTATCAAGTACCCAATCGAATTGGGAAGGATCTGTGCGGGAGCCAGGCTGAATGCATCTAAAACCTGCTTGAGCAAGGGGGCAAAAGGAATGCGCAACCCATAGTCAAACTGCTTAGCGTAGAAGGCTTGACATCCTGCTGGGGGCTTATTCACTCTTTGAGAGGGGGTCGGAATGATTAGCGAGTAGCCCTCGGGAAGGAATTTACCAATCGTAGCTTTGAGGCTTGCCTCATGCTCTTTTGGATCGTACGCACTGGAGATGTCGTCGACCCGTTTCTCGGTCTTCTGAGCCTGACCTGTGGCTTTGGACTTTTTCGCGACACCGGCTAGGTCGAGAATTCTCACACTGCACCCGCCTCCGATCTCATATCTCATAATCTCGTGCTTGTCAAACGGTACAGTCAAGCTGTTCTCATGGTCGGAATCAGCTTTTTCCCCATCTCCATCCTCCTCGCTGTCAGCTTCGGCATTTTTCTCCGCATCACCATCGTGCTCGGAATCCTGTCGACCTGATGTACCCTCTCCAGCGTTCGACCCCATGGCATGCTCTATTTGATTGACGATTCTATTCGTCTCTTCGGAAGAATTTTTAGTGGTTTTGAAGTCATTGATAAGTTCGCCTGTGGATCCTAGATCGGAATCTGATCCAGAAGGAATATTGGTTTGGACGTCGGGATTCTGGGAAGTAGACATGATTAGAAGATATTTATTGGAATGCTCGAAATAAGGAGGAAATACTGTTTATCGATCTAAATGCTCCGATCCGCTGTGAATTGTAAAGATGCACTCTTTTTTCTCCAAGTAAACATATATATAAAGGTTAAAAGGGTAAATTGCAAATTCAACCCCGAGTAACCGCGACGGTTAGGCTCCCACTCAGTAAAAGTGAAGATTATCTTTTGTTAATAGCAATTATGGTCCTCCAAGCTTCATAAGTGAATATGTTCGAGTCAGCAGGATAAAATATGCACTCTTTTTCCCCTCCGCTCGGTTTTTATCCCACAGGGTTTTTTCGAGCAAGGTTTTTAACGAGGCATATCCAACTCAAGACTGTCCGAGGCCTGTTCTCTACTATCTATTTTTCCGAACTTCAAATATTGCAGCTCTTGGTGAATCATCGAGGTGAATCTCTCAGGTCAAAAACCTCACCCTTCTATCTTTGGGGCGATTCGGTATTTCGAGGCTCCTCCAAGGAAGATGTGCACTCTTTTTCCCTAGCTCGGATTTTGTCCCACTGGGTTTTTCCGGACTAGGTTTTTAACGAGGCATGTCCGAAAACATCAAGAGATCAAAGTCTTTCGCCGTGATGCAGTGTTTACTTCTCCGAGCTTCTGCTTCACTTACGCTCGAGAAGTGGGGGAGTATTGATGAGGGGTATTTCGCATACGCCGATCTAGGAAATACCTTCTGCTCGAGGTCAGCCTCGATCTCGATCAGAATGGTATTCACCGACCAGAAGAACATGGTTCTCCGATCAAGCCTGACTGATAGCTCTCGATCAAGTACTCCGACCTTCTTCCCGATCTACTCGTCTCCTCGGAATTTATTGTGGGACCGACCTACAGCTTTACACAGCTGGCCGAGAGCTATTCTCCTACGGATGGTCTAGCTAGCCCATTACTGTTCCTATAAATACGCGGCGCATTTATGACATCAGGGACGGCACAACTTCCAAGGGATACCCCCTGCTCGGACCTACTGTTCGGATTAGGAACCAGTTGTTTATTCTTTGTATTTACTTTCCTAGTTAGTACGGCATCCCGTAATGCTCGGGTAGACCTGCCTTGTAATTTATATTCGAACACCAATATTAATATACAGTTTTCACATGCTCGATTCATATATTGTTATTCCCCACTTTCCTTATTGAACTTGAACGAAATACGGTATAATCAAGTTAAAAACTAAAGATCTATCCAACAGATCTAATCTACAGATCTAACATGCATGTTAATCTAATCAAAAGCTAAAATCAAACATATGATTTTAATCCACAGAATTTGCAAATTCATATATATACAAAGCCAGAGTTGGCTCTGATACCACTGTTGGGATTCGGTAAGATAAACAGCCCTTAACGCAGCGGAAAACAAAAATTTTAAGGACCTCTTACGGAATCGTGCCAGGATACTAAACTGGTTGTACATATATGAATATTAAATCGACAGGAATAATTAGATCCAAATTATACCTGTCTCCTAGCAAATCCTGGTAATCAGCAAAGTCGTGCTTTTCTCCCTCGGTAGAAGTCGATCCAAGCTTTGTTGTAGCGCCCCACGTGTTGCGCCTCTACGAGTTGATACACCACAATATCACGAAAT
Organism: Penstemon newberryi var. newberryi; assembly: GCA_030819805.1. Classification (NCBI taxonomy): domain Eukaryota; kingdom Viridiplantae; phylum Streptophyta; class Magnoliopsida; order Lamiales; family Plantaginaceae; genus Penstemon; species Penstemon newberryi. The sequence continues at coordinate 18,664,032 of JAUALY010000005.1, read as the reverse complement.
ATAATATATCCTAATCGGCTAGAACATAGGATATATTAATATCTAGGATTAGAGAACAAGATTGGAACGAGAATGAGATCGAAAAATTCTTCCAAAAGGAAGAAGAGGTTCGGCCGATCACAAGGGAGAGAGGGAGAGAATTTTCTTGACTTGGCTTTTTGGCTCTTTATTGGTGTATTTGAGATATGACCTTAGGTCTCCTATTTATAGGAATCTCATCATCCTAATCCTCCTAGGATTAGGACTCCCAAGTCTTCTAATTCTCCTACATGGGCCATGGCCCTTTTAATTGGAAGACTAAGTCTTCTAATTAATTCATGGCCCATACTAGATTTAATTAATTGGGTCTTTATTTAATTCCCAATTAAATAGCCCAATTAATTTATTTCTTTCTCATTTAATTAAATTAGACTCTAAGTCTATTTAATTAAATATTCCCATTATTAATTAAATCCAATTTAATTAATTAACTTACAAATTAAATTCCAATTTAATTTCCAGTCTTGATCCAAATCCAATTGGATCACGTTCGCTCCAATTGGGTCGACCCAGTCACCCCAATCGACCCAGTCGATTTAGTTGACTCAGTTGTTCTTCATTTCCTCGCTTTCGCTTCATGTGTATTGTGTATGCCCCCATAGGTTCACCACATAATTGGCCGTGGGTTATAATTAAATATTCATTTAATTACTCGAGTATTAAATACTCTAAATCAATCGAACACTCTGTCGACTGATCATTCCAAAATTAGCACCCCTGCTAATTTGGGAATTCTCCCACACTCCACGGTCGATGTCTGGCCACAAGCCCATGGAGCCCAATCACTGGTGAATTAATTCAGTGAACCTTTTAATCATTTACAATTTCCATATACGCTATAATCTCTCCATCGATCGATCTCCCAGTCAATACTTAAGGGCATGGATTTTTCATCGGTTCCCTTTTAATTTGTTTTGACTTTATGCATTCTGATCTCGAAATAATTCTCTTTGACTTAATCTTTATGCGCTACTTTCATAAAGCCGTCAGATACCTTGGCCAAGGATTTTACCAGAATTAATTTCTCACAGAAATCCATAGGAGAATTTCCCAACCTATCAAGTCGGGTCAATGGATCCTTTGTTGATGATATGAACCTGCATACGAGTCCCTCTATACCCAACGTGAATCCACAGAGACTTTCAAGCGTTCTCCAGTCGGTAGGAACTCACATCTAAGTATAGACGTTCTCGTACCAGATAAACCCTATCACCTCAAGTATTTAGGGATCATTCCTCGCATACTATTGTAAATTGGAATAACTTCAACTCCGATATGCGACTACCGCTTCCATGATGAGTTATTTCCTAATTGGGGTATTCAGTGCACTTGCCATCTCAGCAAGTCACCCACTTATGTGTATCGACTATCCCAGTCACGCTCGTGGACCCCAGCGTTCTCCAGTTCATCGGAGTATACACATTAGTGAGAGTCTAACCGAATCCAACGATGTCCTATCTCGATTGGATTCTACGACTCTTGAATATGTTCTAGATCACGGCCTTGGAGATCAGTCCACGGGTTGTCCCATAGCCCTGTGATCTAAGGACTTCTATCCTTATGCGTAGATAATTATTACATAAGATAAAGTTGACCATATAATAAAAATGCATATATTAATCGAATTGAATAGTTCTTTTAATTATTACTAATTAAATGCAGCCAAAACAGTTGGCTTGCAGGACACTATTCTATCATTTGACATCCAAGAGAAAACATCAAAAAAATCCATAATGCTCGTGTCCTTCCCAGGGACCCGAAATGTACCATGTTATCTTTGAATCGGAAGAATTTGAAACTCGGATCATGCAATCTATATGTTGTGATAAGATGGTTTAGATATGGTAGGCGAAAATTCATTGTAGAAAAACATAGGCTTAACATACCAAACAAACATTCTATATCACTTGATTAAGGCACAGTTGAAATTTGAAACGCAAAAGATTATCTGAAAAAACACAGGGCCAAGAATATTAATATATTCTTATTTCACAATGGGCACACTAAAATTATTCAATTTTAGCGAATTGTGCGAATAACATTATAGTTCACCTAAAAGGTCACTAAAATGAAATTATGCCCCGATATATCACACCCTTGTTTCACAAGGGTACCCTAAAAAGTGTCCCTTTTGGTACATGGTTTCAACGACATTTCTTTCACGTAAATAAAAAAACTTTCCAAAGAAGAGTTCGATTACATCCTTTGTCAAACATATACTCGTGTTTTATTCATGAAAGCACAAAATTGACAATTTCTTCCAAGACCGGGAACAAAAAAAATTCAACAACAAACATTATATATCGAGTGATAACTCACATTCCGAGTTGGGATCAATGGATTGCCTGTAAAGAATGAAGACAATAATTCTTAAAATTCCATTGTTTCAAAAAATACAAAGTCAAATAGAAAATTCTATCAAGTGGAGGTAGGAACATAAAACTTAACCTAAATTTCAACTAACTTTCGAAATTTGGTGTGAAAGAAATTGTCAAAAATTTCAAAAAATGTGATTATTTTACGCATAACACCCAAAAATTGATTTATATAGAATGAACTAAGAGGGACAAGAAACTCGGAAAAATAATTTTTATATCACGTGAATTGTGAATTGTTGACTAGACTAGTTTGACAATCAGAAGATCATACAAGAAAGTTTCAGCAATGTAAATATCCAATGCTAGAGTTCCGCCCTAAGGGGGGCCAAAAATGGACCATGTTACCTCCGAATAATTTTAATTTTAAACTAGAATCATGCAATTTATTAGGACTCCAAGGACATGGCATCCCAAAACTAAAAACTTCAACATGGACACAAAACAAAATGAATCTCAACCATAAGTTTTTACATTGCGTTGATGGCACACTTTCTGAGATTTGGATAAATTTAATAGGTATAAAGGAGGAAGACAAGTTCTTAAAATACCCTTTTTCTATAAAGAGAACCATCGAGTAACCAATTTTATCAAGATGAGAAGAGAACATGAAACTCGGCCCAAATACTCTATCATGTGGATAATTACAATTAAAAATTTTTGTCATTAAAACACATTCCATATGAAAAACTAAATTGGCAGAAAAAGAACAAAATGTTATTTCCATGCACATTACACTACAAAGTTAATCAATTTAAATCAAAATCAGAAGAACGTGAAACTCGATATACGAATTCTCTATTACGTGAACTCTGAATTGTTTAATAATCGAATTTGAGAGCCAACTATCCATCAAGAGAAAACATCAAAAAAATCCATAATGCTCGTGTCCTTCCCAGGGACCCGAAATGTACCATGTTATCTCTGAATTGGAAGAATTTGAAACTCGGATCATGCAGTCTATATGTTGTGATAAGATAGTTTAGATATGGTAGGCGAAAGAGCACTGTAGAAAAACGTAGGCTTAACATACAAAACAAACATTCTATATCACTTGATTAAGGCACAGTTGAAATTTGAAAGGCAAAAGATTATCTGAAAAAACATATGGCCAAGAATATTAGTATATTCTTATCTCACAATGGGCACCCTAAAATTATTCAATTTTAGCGAATTGTGCAAATAACATTATAGTTCACCTAAAAGGTCACTAAAATGAAATTATGCCCGATATATCACACCCTAGTTTCACAAGGGCACACTAAAAAGTATACCTTTTGGCACATGGTTTCAACGACATTTCTTTCACGTAAATAAAATAACTTTCCAATGAAGAGTGCGATTACATCCTTTGCCTAACATATACGCGTTTTACTCATGAAAGCATAAAATTGACAATTTCTTCCTGGACCGGGAACAAAAAAAATTCAACCACAAACATTATATATCGAGTGATTACTCACATTCCGAGTTTGTATCAATGGATTGCCTGTAAAGAATGAAGACAATAATTCTTAAAATTCCATTGTTTAAAAAAATACAAAGTCAAATAGAAAATTCTATCAAGTGGAGGTAGGAACATGAAACTTAACCTAAATTTCAACTAACTTTCGATATTTAGTGTGAAAGAAATTGTCAAAAATTTCAAAAAATGTGATTCTTTTACGCATAACACACAAAAATTGATTTTTATAGAATGAACTCAGAGGAACAAGAAACTCGGAAAAATAATTATTATATCACGTGAATTGTGAATTGTTGACTAGACTAGTTTGACAATCACAAGAAAGTTTCAGCAATGTAAATTTCCAATGCTAGAGTTCCGCCCTAAGTGGGGCCAAAAACGGACCATGTTACCTCCGAATAATTTTAATTTTATACTAGAATCATGCAATTTATTAGGACTCCAAGGACATGGCACCCCAAAAATAAAAACTTCAACATGGACACAAAACAAAATGAATCTCAACCATAAGTTTTTCCATTGCGTTGATGGCACACTTTTTTTGAGATTTGGATAAATTTAATAGGTATAAAGGAGGAAGACAAGTTCTTAAAATACCCTTTTTCTATAAAGAGAATCATCGAGTAACCAATTTTATCAAGATGAGAAGAGAACATGAAATTCGGCCCAAATACTCTATCATGTGGATAATTACAATTAAAATTTTTTGTCATTAAAACACATTCCCTATGAAAAACTAAATAGGCAGAAAAATAACAAAATGTTATTTTCAAGCACATTACACTACAAAGTTGATCAATTTAAATCAAAATCAGAAGAACGTGAAACTCGATATTTGAATTCTCTATTACGTGAACTCTGAATTGTTTAATAATCGAATTTGACAGCCAACTATCCATCAAGAGAAAACATCAAAAAAATCCATAATGCTCGTGTCCTTACCAGGGACCCGAAATGTACCAGGTTATCTCTGAATTGGAAGAATTTGAAACTCGGATCATGAAATCTATATGTTGTGATAAGATAGTTTAGATATGGTAGGCGAAAAGCATTGTAGAAAAACGTAGGCTTAACATACCAAACAAACATTCTATATCACTTGATTAAGGCACAGTTGAAATTTGAAAGGCAAAAGATTATCTGAAAAAACACAGGGCCAAGAATATTATTATATTCTTATTTCACAATGGGCACCCTAAAATTATTCAATTTTAGCGAATTGTGCGAATAACATTATAGTTCACCTAAAAGGTCACTAAAATGAAATTATGCCCCGATATATCACACCCTAGTTTCACAACGGCACCCTAAAAAGTATCCCTTTTGTCACATGGTTTCAACGACATTTCTTTCACGTAAATAAAAAAACTTTCCAAAGAAGAGTGCGATTACATCCTTTGCCAAACATATACTCGCGTTTTATTCATGAAAGCACAAAATTGACAATTCTGGACCGGGAACAAAAAAAATTCAACCACAAATATTATATATCGAGTGATAACTTACATTCCGAGTTGGGATCAACGGATTGCATGTAAAGAATGAAGACAATAATTCTTAAAATTTCATTGTTTCAAAAAATACAAAGTCAAATAGAAAATTATATCAGTGGAGGTAGGAACATGAAACTTAACCTAAATTTCAACTAACTTTCGAAATTTGGTGTGAAAGAAATTGTCAAAAATTTCAAAAAATGTGATTCTTTTACGCATAACACCCAAAAATTGATTTTTATAGAATGAACTCAGAGGAACAAGAAACTCGGAAAAATAATTATTATATCACATGAATTGTGAATTGTTGACTAGACTAGTTTGACAATCAGAAGATCATACAAGAAAGTTTCAGCAATGTAAATATCCAATGCTAGAGTTCCGCCCTAAGGGGGGCCAAAAATGGACCATGTTACCTCCGAATAATTTTAATTTTAAACTAGAATCATGCAATTTATTAGGACTCCAAGGACATGGCACCCCAAAAATAAAAACTTCAACATGGACACAAAACAAAATGAATCTCAACCATAAGTTTTCCATTGCGTTGATGGCACACTTTTTTTGAGATTTGGATAAATTTAATAGGTATAAAGGAGGAAGACAAGTTCTTAAAATACCCTTTTTCTATAAAGAGAATCATCGAGTAACCAATTTTATCAAGATGAGAAGAGAACATGAAATTCGGCCCAAATACTCTATCATGTGGATAATTACAATTAAATTTTTTTGTCATTAAAACACATTCCCTATGAAAAACTAAATAGGCAGAAAAATAACAAAATGTTATTTTCAAGCACATTACACTACAAAGTTGATCTATTTAAATCAAAATCAGAAGAACGTGAAACTCGATATTTGAATTCTCTATTACGTGAACTCTGAATTGTTTAATAATCGAATTTGACAGCCAACTATCCATCAAGAGAACACATCAAAAAAATCCATAATGCTCGTGTCCTTACCAGGGACCCGAAATGTACCAGGTTATCTCTGAATTGGAAGAATTTGAAACTCGGATCATGCAATCTATATGTTGTGATAAGATAGTTTAGATATGGTAGGCGAAAGAGTAGTGTAGAAAAACGTAAGCTTAACATACCAAAGAAACATTCTATATCACTTGATTAAGACACAGTTGAAATTTGAAAGGCAAAAGATTATCTGAAAAAACACAGGGCCAAGAATATTAGTATATTCTTATTTCACAATGGGAACCCTAAAATTATTCAATTTTAGCGAATTGTGCAAATAACAGTATAGTTCACCTAAAAGGTCACTAAAATGAAATTACGCCCGATATATCACACCCTAGTTTCACAAGGGCACCCTAAAAAGTATCCCTTTTGGCACATGGTTTCAACGACATTTCTTTCACGTAAATAAAATAACTTTCCAAAGAAGAGTGCGATTACATCCTTTGCCAAACATATACGCGTTTTACTCATGAAAGCACAAAATTGACAATTTCTTCCTGGACCGGGAACAAAAAAAATTCAACCACAAACATTATATATCGAGTGATAACTCACATTCCGAGTTTGGATCAATGGATTGCCTGTAAAGAATGAAGACAATAATTCTTAAAATTCCATTGTTTAAAAAAATACAATGTCAAATTGAAAATTCTATCAAGTGGAGGTAGGAACATGAAACTTAACCTAAATTTCAACTAACTTTCGAAATTTCGTGGGAAAGAAATTTTCACAAATTTCAAACAATGTGATTCTTTTACGCATAACACCCAAAAATTGATCTTTATAGAATGAACTCAAAGGAACAAGAAATTCGAAAAAATAATTATTATATCACGTGAATTGTGAATTGTTGACTAGACTAGTTTAATAATCAGAAGATCATACAAGAAAGTTTCAGCAATGTAAATATCCAATGCTAGAGTTCGCCCTAAGGGGGGCCAAAAATGGACCATGTTACCTCCGAATAATTTTAATTTTAAACTAGAATCATGCAATTTATTAGGACTCCAAGGACATGGCACCCCAAAAATAAAACTTCAACATGTACACAAAACAAAATGAATCTCAACAATAAGTTTTTCCATTGCGTAGATGGCATACTTTCTGAGATTTGGATAAATTTAATAGGTATAAAGGAGGTAGGCAAGTTCTTAAAATACCCCTTTTCTATAAAGAGAACCATCGAGTAACCAATTTTATCAAGATGAGAAGAGAACATGAAACTCGGCCGAAATACTCTATCATGTGGATAATTACAATTAAAAATTTTTGTCATTAAAACACATTCCCTATGAAATACTAAATTGGCAGAAAAAGAACAAAATGTTATTTCCATGCACATTACACTACAAAGTTGATCAATTTAAATCAAAATCAGAACAACGTTAAACTCGATTTACGAATTCTCTATTACGTGAACTCTGAATTGTTTAATAATAGAATTTGACAGCCAAGAGAATACATAAAAAAAAATCCATAATGCTCGTGTCCTTCCCAAGGACCCGAAATGTACCATGTTATCTCTGAATCGGAAGAATTTGAAACTCGGATCATGCAATCTATATGTTGTGATAAGATAGTTTAGATATGGTTGGCGAAAGAGCAGTGTAGAAAAACGTAGGCTTAACATACCAAACAAACATTCTATATCACTTGATTAAGGCACAGTTGAAATTTGAAAGACAAAAGATTATCTGAAAAAACACAGGGCCAAGAATATTAGTATATTCTTATTTCACAATGGGCACCCTAAAATTATTTAATTTTAGCGAATTGTGCGAATAACATTATAGTTCACCTAAAAGGTCACTAAAATGAAATTATGCCCGATATATCACACCCTAGTTTCACAACTGCACCCTAAAAAGTATCCCTTTTGGCACATGGTTTCAACGACTTTTCTTTCACGTAAATAAAAAAACTTTCCAAAGAAGAGTGCGATTACATCCTTTGCCAAACATATACTCGTGTTTTATTCATGAAAGCACAAAATTGACAATTCTGGACCGGGAACAAAAAAAATTCAACCACAAACATTATATATCGAGTGATAACACACATTCCGAGTTGGGATCAACGGATTGCATGTAAAGAATGAAGACAATAATTCTTAAAATATCATTGTTTCAAAAAATACAAAGTCAAATAGAAAATTCTATCAAGTGGAGGTAGGAACATGAAACTTAACCTAAATTTCAACTAACTTTCGAAATTTGGTGTGAAAGAAATTGTCAAAAATTTCAAAAAATGTGATTCTTTTACGCATAACACCCAAAAATTGATTTTTATAGAATGAACTCAGAGGAACAAGAAACTCGGAAAAATAATTATTATATCACGTGAATTGTGAATTGTTGACTAGACTAGTTTGACAATCAGAAGATCATACAAGAAAGTTTCAGCAATGTAAATATCCAATGCTAGAGTTCCGCCCTAAGGGGGGCCAAAAATGGACCATGTTACCTCCGAATAATTTTAATTTTAAATTAGAATCATGCTATTTATTAGGACTCCAAGGACATGGCACCCCAAAAATAAAAACTTCAACATGGTCACAAAACAAAATGAATCTCAACCATAAGTTTTTCCATTGCGTTGATGGCACACTTTCTGAGATTTGGATAAATTTAATAGGTATAAAGGAGGAAGACAAGTTCTTAAAATACCCTTTTTCTATAAAGTGAACCATCGAGTAACCAATTTTATCAAGATGAGAAGAGAACATGAAACTCGGCCCAAATACTCTATCATGTGGATAATTACAATTAAAAATCTTTGTCATTAAAACACATTCCCTATGAAAAACTAAATTGGCTAAAAAAGAACAAAATGTTATTTCCATGCACATTACACTACAAAGTTGATCAAGTTAAATCAAAATCAGAAGAACGTGAAACTCGATATACGAATTCTCTATTACGTGAACTCTGAATTGTTAAATAATCGAATTTGACAGGCAACTATCTATCAAGAGAAAACATCAAAATAATCCATAATGCTCGTGTCCTTCCCAGGGACCCGAAATGTACCATGTTATCTATGAATTGGAAGAATTTGAAACTCGGATCATGCAATCCATATGTTGTGATAAGATAGTTTAAATATGGTAGGCGAAAGAGCAGTGTAGAAAAACGTAGGCTTAACATACCAAATAAACATTCTATATCACTTGATTAAGGCCCAGTTGTAATTTGAAAGGCAAAAGATTATCTGAAAAAACACAGGTCCAAGAATATTAGTATATTCTTATTTCACAATGGGCACCCTAAAATTATTCAATTTTAGAGAATTGTGCAAATAACATTATAGTTCACCTAAAAGGTCACTAAAATGAAATTATGCCCGATATATCACACCCTAGTTTCACAAGGGCACCCTAAAAAGTATCCCTTTTGGCACATGGTTTCAACGACATTTCTTTCACGTAAATAAAAAAGCTTTCCAAAGATGAGTGCGATTACATCCTTTGCCAAACATATACGCGTTTTACTCATGAAAGCACAAAATTGACAATTTCTTCCTGGACCGGGAACAAAAAAAATTCAACCACAAACATTATATATCGAGTGATAACTCACATTCCGAGTTTGGATCAATGGATTGCCTGTAAAGAATGAAGACAATAATTCTTAAAATTCCATTGTTTCAAAAAATACAAAGTGATACGAACCTCAACAGAAAGATTCAATTTAATCCCAAGAAAAACTAAAAATCAGATTGAAAGTGATAGTGAACTTGTGACCCAACGATTATATGGAATCGCAAACCACAAGTATTCCAGATTGTTGTGAACTTGTGACCCAACGATTATAAAGAATCGCAAACCACAAGTATTCAAGTTTTGAACGCCACAAGGAGAAACCTTGATAAGTTCTGAAATTCAATGAAGAACCAAAAGAGGAGTAAAACCTCACTTTATATTTTCAGCCAAAGATGATTCCTTACATTCAGCCATACTACTTATATATAGGGTTGGAACAAGTCTCCAACCATAGTAATTAAAGCCAACACGTTTTCATATGTGTTGGGATACAAAAAGGTACCTAGAATCCTCCAATCTATATGGACTTATATATATTAAAATCTGATGTAAATAAAGCCTAATTGAAGCTTCTCTTTCCCTTAAGACTTAATTCTATGTAAATAACTTCAATGAATTCCAAAAACCATCAGATTATATTGTTTGGATTAAATTCAAAACCAATGCATCTTCTTTTGGGCCAAACTTATGCATGTTAGAATCAGCCCATATCTCTTGAATTAGCCCGTTAAATGCTTCCTTCAGCTTTTTGAATCTTGCCCATGTAATTGGCCCAATTGGAACATACAATGGATCCTTAGCTTGTACTTGTTCTTGGTGATTCTCATCATCTTCCCTCTCTTCAAAAGGATTCGTCCTCGAATCTTCACCTACATCAAAAAGAGAAAGATCAGCAACATTAAATGTAGAACTAATCTTATTATACTCACCTGGAAGATCCAACTTATATGCATTATCATTCACTCTTTCAAGAACTTGAAATGGACCATCTCCTCTTGGTTGTAACTTGGACCGCCTACGTTCAGGGAATCTTTCCTTCCGCATATGTACCCAAACCCAATCACCTGGTTCAAAATGACTTGTCTTCGCCCTTTATTAGCTTTGTTAGCATATTGTTCATTTTTCTTTGCGATATGCTCCCGGACACTTTCATGAAGTTTCTTCACCATCTCAGCCTTCTTTTGACCATCCAAACTAGCTCTTTCATTAACTGGCAAAGGCAGCAAATGTAAAGGAGTTAGTGGATTAAAACCATATACAACCTCAAATGGTGAAAAATCAGTAGTAGAATGAACACTTCGAATATATGCAAATTCAATGAATGGCAAACAATCTTCCCATTTTTTTAAGTTCTTTTGAATTATAGTACGCAACAAAGTAGTTAAAGTTCTATTCACAACCTCGGTTTGTCCATCTGTTTGAGGGTGGCAAGTAGTTGAAAATAACAACTTAGTACCCATTTTTCCCCGCAAGACTTTCCAAAAATAGCTAAGGAACATAACATCCCGATCAGATACAATGCTCCTAGGAACACTGTGAAGTCGTACAATCTCCCGAAAGAACAAATCAGCAATATTTGTTGCATCATCAGTTTTATTACATGATATGAAATGTGCCATTTTAGAAAACCTATCAACCACCACAAAAATCGAATCCCTACCTTTTCTTGACCTAGGCAAACCCAAAACAAAATCCATCGAAATGTCTACCCAAGGTGCAGTAGGTACGGGTAAAGGAGTGTATAAACCATGGGGTAAGACTCTAGATTTGGACTGCTTACAAGTAACACATCTAGAACAAATTCTTTCCACATCACGTTTCATTTTAGGCCAAAAGAAATGTTCACACAACACTTCTAAAGTCTTCCTTATACAAAAGTGACCCATCAAACCACCTCCATGTGCTTCACGTACAAGCAACTCACGCATAGAACTGTTAGGCACACAAAGTTTATTCTCTCTAAACAAGTACCCATCAAGTCTATAAAACTTACCAAATGCTGATTTTTCACATGCTCCATACACACTAGCAAAGTCATCATCAGTAGCATATAATTCTTTCACATATTCAAATCCCAACAACTTTGCATTTAAAGTAGAAACAAGAGCATACCTTCTCGATAGTGCATCAGCCACAATATTTTCCTTACCTTGCTTGTATTTGATTACATATGGGAATGTCTCGATAAATTCTGACCACTTGGCGTGTCTTCTATTCAACTTACCCTGTCATTTCAAGTGCTTCAAGGATTCATGGTCAGTGTGAATGACGAATTCTCTCGGCCAAAGGTAATGTTGCCAAGTCTCCAATGCTCTCACCAATGCATAAAGCTCCTTGTCATACGTCGAATAGTTCAAAACAGCCCCATTTAGTTTTTCACTAAAATAAGCTATCGGTCGCTGCTCCTGCATTAAAACAGCTCCAATACCTATTCCTGAAGCATCACACTCAATTTCAAATGTTTTAGAAAAATTAGGTAAGGCTAACAAAGGAGCACTACACAATCTTTCTTTACTTTCAGAAAATGCATGTTCTTGTTCATTACCCCAATGAAACCCTACCGATTTCTTAACAATTTCAGTGAGTGGTGCAGCTAGTGTACTGAAATTTTTGACAAATCGTCGATAAAAACTAGCCAAACCATGAAAACTTCTCACCTCGGAAAGTGACTTAGGCGTGGGCCATTCCTTGATAGCCTTTACCTTTTCTTCATCCACTCCAATTCCATTTGCGCTAACAATATAGCCAAGAAACACAACTTTTTCCAAGCAAAAAGAACACTTTTTTAAATTGGCAAACAATTTTTCTTTTCTCAAAACATCAAACACACAATGCAAATGTTCAATATGCTCATCTAAGCTTTTGCTATACACCAAAATGTCATCAAAATAAACCACACAAAATTTGCCAATAAATGCCCGCAAGACATGGTTCATTAATCTCGTGAATGTACTAGGTGCATTAGATAAACCAAAAGGCATTACCAACCACTCATACAATCCATATTTTGTTTTCAGAGTAGTTTTCCATTCATCACCTTCTTTCATCCTAATTTGATGATACCCACTTTTCAAATCAATTTTTGTGAAAATACTTGACCCCATGCAATTCATCCAACATATCATCTAGTCTAGGAATGGGATATCGATACTTTACCGTAATGTTGTTGATAGCCCTGCAATCCACACACATCCTCCAAGTCCCATCCTTCTTAGGTACAAGTAACACCGGTACAGCGCACGGACTCATGCTTTCTCTCACGTGGCCCTTTTTTAGCAACTCCTCAACTTGCCTTTGAAGTTCCTTTGTTTCCTCTGGATTACTTCTATAGGCTGGCCGATTAGGAATGGCGGCACCGGGCACAAAATCAATCTGATGCTCTAATCCTCTTATAGGTGGCAATCCATTAGGTACATCATCTGGAAACACATCTTCGTATTCCTGTAACAAAGAGACAACAACACTAGGCAAAGATTCATTAAATTCGTTAGTGCTAAAACCTGCCTCTTTGTAAACAAGTAAAATCATAAGCTTTTTTGAATTCAAGGGACTCTTGATATCACTCGTCTTAGCATAAAGACTCCCTTGTTTTTTTCCCTCTTTCTTTTCACTCTCTTTTTCACTTTTTTTCTTTGAAATTTCAGCCTCACTATTTATTTTCAACTCACTCTCTCTTTTCATTTTCATTTGATCTTCATACACTTGTTTGGGTGTTAATGGTACAAGAGTAATGGATCTGTTATCTTTTACAAGAGTATGACGATTTTTAAAACCATCATGAGTAACCTTCCTATCAAATTGCCATGGTCTGCCCAACAATATGTGACCTGCTTGCATTGGAACGACATCGCAAAGCACTTCATCATTGTACTTCCCGATTGAAAATGAGACTAATACTTGCCTTGTCACCTTAACCTCCCCACAATCATTCAACCATTGCAGCCTATATGGTCTAGGGTGTTTCAAGGTAGGTAACTTTAGCTTTTCAACCAAAGTAGTACTAGCAACGTTTGTACAACTTCCCCCATCAATGATCATACTACATACCTTATTATTTACATGGCATCTAGTATGAAAGATGTTCTCCCTTTGCTCATCAACATCATTTTCTTTGACATGGGCACTTAAAGCACGCCTAGCCACAAGTGACTCACCCTCCACCGGATATTCAACATCATTGTCACTAGTGTCTTTTGGCATATGATCATCATCATCACTCTCACTTTCAGTCTCCACATCTCCGTTAGCATGTGCAATCATGGTTCTCTTGTTTGGACATTGTGAAGCTATGTGACCTGTCCCCAAACACTTAAAACACTTAATATCAAGATTACGAGTTGGTAATTCAGTTTTACCTCTATTGACATTGTCAACTTCATCTTTTCTCTTTGGTGCTTCTGTTTTGAATTTGGAATTAGCCCCTTCATCTTTCCTCCCATTCGACCTCCATGAAGTAGAGGAGCTTGGATTTTGGAAAGATCGAGTTCCTTTCCTTTTAAGCTGCCGTTCTACCTTTATTGCCATATGCACCATGTCCTCCAACTCCACATAATGTTTCAACTCAACAACATTTGCAATGTCCCGATTCAACCCATTGAGAAACCTTGCCATGGTAGCTTCTCTATCCTCCTCTATATTAGCCCTGATCATGGAAATCTCCATCTCCTTCTGGTAATCTTCCACGCTTTTAAAGCCTTGAGTAAGACTTTGTAACTTCTGAAATAAGTCCCTATGATAGTGACTAGGAACAAAACGCCTCCTCATGATAGCTTTCATTTCATCCCATGTCCCAATAGGCCTTTCACCATTTCTTCTCCTGGTCATCACAAGTTGATCCCACCATATAATAGCATAATCGGTAAACTCAATAACAGTAAGTTTTACCTTTTTCTCCTCGGAGTAGTTATGGCATTCGAAAATCAGCTCCACCTTCCTTTCCCAGTCCAAGTACACTTCTGGGTCATTTTTGCCTTGGAAAGATGGTATCTTTACTTTGATGTTTCCCAAGCTTCTGTCATCTCTATCTTGCCATCTCGGACCTCTTTGAAAACCTCTATCATGCCTTCCTCTCCTTTGTATGAATCTGCCTTCACCATTCAATGAGCCTTGGTCATCTTCATGGAACTCATCATTGGAATTGTAACCAAAATCATCTTCATTTGCATTCCTTTCTTCCCTTCTAGCATTAGGAGCTCTTTCCGGATGTCCCCTGTTTAAAGTAGCAATAGCAACATCTTGCCTATCCATCCGATCCCGAATCTCATTAAACATTACGTTCATACGTTCAAACTGTTTTTTCATGGCTTGCAACATAAATGTATCCCCCTGTCCGCCTTTGTTTATTGCTTCACCACTTGTAGACATTTGAAACTAGATATAACAATTAAAAATAAATCCTCACAGCACGCCCTCACGTGTTTACACTCGAATAATGTCACTCAACACTCGTGTTTCACTCAATACGACTTTTACCCTCTAATAATCTCACACTCTCTTGCCTTTTTCCACTCGCAACTCCCCTTTTCAGTTCTTTAATGAACTAGTAAACTTTAATCAAGAGGTTCAACTTGTATTGTTTAAACAATGAATACCAATGGGCGGATATTTCAGAAATAATGAATCAAAGAGAATGAGAATTTGTTTAGATTTGAGAGAATTGAAGAATAAATCAGAATATAGAAAGTAGTTGTATCCACAAATCACCTTTTTTTTTTTTTCTTTTTTTTTTTATCAATCACGTTTTTCTTTTCTTTTCTTTTTTTGTCACCTTTGTTTTTTTTTTTTTTGGGTCAAGTTTTCTTTTTCTATTTTTTTTTTCACGATTTTTTTTTTTTTTTTTTTTTGCTGGATACTGAATACTCACAAAGAGATTTTAAGAGTAGGAAAGAAGAGATTAATAGAAATAGACTAAATATATAGGAACAAAAAATAAAGATAAAGGATAGTAATCTGATTTTAGTACCTTGCTCTGATTACCAAATGATACGAACCTCAACAGACAGATTCAATTTCATCCCAAGAAAAACTAAAAATCAGATTGAAAGTGATAGTGAACTTGTGACCCAACGATTATGTGGAATCGCAAACCACAAGTATTCCAGATTGTAGTGAACTTGTGACCCAACGATTATAAAGAATCGCAAACCACAAGTATTCAAGTTTTGAACGCCACAAGGAGAAACCTTGATAAGTTCTGAAATTCAATGAAGAACCAAAAGAGGAGTAAAACCTCACTTTATATTTTCAGCCAAAGATGATTCCTTACATTCATCCATACTACTTATATATAGGGTTGGAACAAGTCTCCAACCATAGTAATTAAAGCCAACACGTTTTCATATGTGTTGGGATACAAAAAGGTACCTAGAATCCTCCAAATACATATAGAAATATGAAAAATCTTGACTATTATCTATATGGACTTATATATATTAAAATCTGATGTAAATAAAGCCTAATTGAAGCTTCTCTTTCCCATAAGACTTAATTCTATGTAAATAACTTCAATGAATTCCAAAAGCCATAAGATTATATTGTTTGGATTAAATTCAAAACCAATGCATCTTCTTTTGGGCAAAACTTATGCATGTTAGAATCGGCCCATATCTCTTGAATTAGCCAGTTAAATGCTTCCTTCAGCTTTTTGGATCTTGCCCTTGTAATTGGCCCAATTGGAACATACAATGGATCCATAGCTTGTACTTGTTCTTGGTGATTCTCATCACAAAGTCAAATAGAAAATTCTATCAAGTGGAGGTAGGAACATGAAACTTAACCTAAATTTCAACTAACTTTCGAAATTTGGTGGGAAAGAAATTGTCACAAATTTCAAAAAATGTGATTCTTTTACGCATAACACCCAAAAATTGATCTTTATAGAATGAACTCAGTGGAACAAGAAGCTCGAAAAAATAATTATTATATCACGTGAATTGTGAATTGTTGACTAGACTAGTTTGATAATCAGAAGATCATACAAGAAAGTTTCAGCAATGTAAATATCCAATGCTAGAGTTCCGCCCAAAGGGGGGCCAAAAATGGACCATGTTACCTCCGAATAATTTTAATTCTAAACTAGAATCATGCAATTTATTAGGACTCCAAGGACGTGGCACCCCAAAAATAAAAACTTCAACATGGACACAAAACAAAATATTCAACCATAAGTTTTTCCATTGCGTTGATGGCACACTTTCTGAGATTTGGATAAATTTAATTGGTATAAAGGAGGAAGACAAGTTCTTAAAATACCCTTTTTCTATAGAGAGAACCATCGAGTAACCAATTATATCAAGATGAGAAGAGAACATGAAACTCGGCCCAAATACTCTATCATGTGGATAATTACAATTAAAAAATTTTGTCATTAAAACACATTCCCTATGAAATACTAAATTGGCAGAAAAAGAACAAATGTTATTTCCATGCACATTACACTACAAAGTTGATCAATTTAACTCAAAATCAGAAGAACGTTAAACTCGATTTACGAATTCTCTATTACGCAAACTCTGAATTGTTTAATAATCGAATTTGACAGCCAAGAGAAAACATCAAAAAAATCCATAATGCTCGTGTCCTTCCCAGGAACCCGAAATGTACTATGTTATCTCTGAATCGAAAGAATTTGAAACTCGGATCATGCAATCTATATGTTGTGATAAGATAGTTTAGATATGGTAGGCGAAAGATCAGTGTAGAAAAACGTAGGCTTAACATACCAAACAAACATTCTATATCACTTGATTAAGGCACATTTGAAATTTGAAATGCAAAAGATTGTCTGAAAAAACACAGGGCCAAGAATATTAGTATATTCTTATTTCACAATGGGCACCCTAAAATTATTCAATTTTAGCGAGTTGTGCGAATAACATTATAGTTCACCTAAAACGTCACTAAAATGAAATTATGCCCGTTATATCACACCCTAGTTTCACAACGGCACCCTAAAAAGTATCCCTTTTGGCACATGGTTTTAACGACATTTCTTTCACGTAAATAAAAAAATTTCCAAAGAATAGTGCGATTACATCCTTTTCAAAACATATAATCGCGTTTTATACATGAAAGCACAAAATTGACAATTCTGGACCGGGAACAAAAAAAATTCAACCACAAACATTATATATCGAGTGATAACTCACATTCCGAGTTTGGATCAATGGATTGCCTGTAAAGAATGAAGTCAATAATTCTTAAACCATTGTTTCAAAAAATACAAAGTCAAATAGAAAATTCTATCAAGTGGAGGTAGGAACATGAAACTTAACCTAAATTTCAACTAACTTTCGAAATTTGGTGGGAAAGAAATTGTCAAAAATTTCAAAAAATGTGATTCTTTTATGCATAACACCAAAAAATTGATTTTTATAGAATGAACTCAGAGGAACAAGAAACTCGGAAAAATAATTATTATATCACGTGAATTGTAAATTGTTGACTAGACTAGTTTGACAATCAGAAGATCATACAAGAAAGTTTCAGCAATGTAAATATCCAATGCTAGAGTTCCGCCCTAAGGGGGGCAAAAAATGGACCATGTTACCTCCGAATAATTTTAATTTTAAACTAGAATCATGCAATTTTTTAGGACTCCAAGGACATGGCAACCCAAAAATAAACACTTCAACATGGACACAAAACAAAATGAATCTCAACCATAAGTTTTTCCATTGCGTTGATGGCACACTTTCTGAGATTTGGAATTTAATAGGTATAAAGGAGGAAGACAAGTTTTTTAAATACCCTTTTTCTATAAAGAGAACCATCGAGTAACATATTTTATCAAGATGAGAAGAGAACATGAAACTCGGCCCAAATACTCTATCTTGTGGATAATTACAATTAAAATTTTTTGTCATTAAAACACATTCCCTATGAAAAACTAAATTGGCAGAAAAAGAACAAAATGTTATTTCCATGCACATTACACTACAAAGTTGATCAGTTTAAATCAAAATCAAAAGAACGTGAAACTCGATATACGAATTCTCTATTACGTGAACTGTGAATTGTTTAATAATCGAATTTGACAGCCAACTATCCATCAAGAGAAAACATCAAAAAAATCCATAATGCTCGTGTCCTTCCCAGGTACCCGAAATGTACCATGTTATCTCTGAATTGGAAGAATTTGAAACTCGGATCATGCAATCTATATGTTGGGATAAGATAGTTTAGATATGGTAGGCGAAAGAGTAGTGTAGAAAATCGTAGGCTTAACATACCAAACAAACATTCTATATCACATGATTAAGGCACAGTTGAAATTTGAAAGGCAAAAGATTATCTGAAAAAACACAGGTCCAAGAATATTAGTATATTCTTATTTCACAATGAGCACCCTAAAATTATTCAATTTTAGCGAATTGTGCGAATAACATTATAGTTCAACTAAAAGGTCACTAAAATGAAATTATGCCCGATATATCACACCCTAGTTTCACAAGGGCACCCTAAAAAGTATCCCTTTTGGCACATGGTTTCAACGACATTTCATTCACGTAAATAAAAAAAATTCCAAAGAAGAGTGCGATTACATCCTTTGCCAAACATATACGCGTTTTACTCATGAAAGCACAAAATTGACAATTTCTTCCTGTACAGGGAACAAAAAAAATTCAACCACAAACATTATATATCGAGTGATAACTCACATTCCGAGTTTGGATCAATGGATTGCCAGTAAAGAATGAAGACAATAATTCTTAAAATTTCATTGTTTCAAAAAATACAAAGTCAAATAGAAAATTCTATCAAGTGGAGGTAGGAACATGAAACTTAACCAAAATTTCAACTAACTTTCGAAATTTGGTGGGAAAGAAATTTTCACAAATTTCAAAAAATGTGATTCTTTTATGCATAACACCCAAAAATTGATTTTTATAGAATGAACTCAGAGGAACAAGAAACTCGGAAAAATAATTATTATATCACGTGAATTGTGAATTATTGACTAGAATAGTTTGACAATCAGAAGATCATACATGAAAGTTTCAGAATTGTAAATATCCAATGCTAGAGTTCCGCCCTAAGGGGGGCCAAAATGGACCATGTTACCTCCGAATAAATTTTAATTTTAAACTAGAATCATGCAATTTATTAGGACTCCAAGGACCTGGCACCCCAAAAATAAAAACTTCAACATGGACACAAAACAAAATGAATCTCAACCATAAGTTTTTCCATTGCGTTGATGGCACACTTTCTGAGATTTGGATAAATTTAATTGGTATAAAGGAGGAAGACAAGTTCTTAAAATACCCTTTTTCTATAGAGAGAACCATCGAGTAACCAATTATATCAAGATGAGAAGAGAACATGAAACTCGGCCCAAATACTCAATCATGTGGATAATTACAATTAAAAATTTTTGTCATTAAAACACATTCCCTATGAAATACTATATTGGCAGAAAAAGAACAAAATGTTATTTCCATGCACATTACACTACAAAGTTGATCAATTTAAATCAAAATCAGAAGAACTGTAAACTCGATTTACGAATTCTCTATTACGTGAACTCTGAATTTTTTAATAATCGAATTTGACAGCCAAGAGAAAACATCAAAAAAATCCATAATGCTCGTGTCCTTCCCAGGAACCCGAAATGTACTATGTTATCTCTGAATCGGAAGAATTTGAAACTCGGATCATGCAATCTATATGTTGTGATAAGATAGTTTAGATATGGTAGGCGAAAGATCAGTGTAGAAAAACGTAGGATTAACATACCAAACAAACATTCTATATCACTTGATTAAGGCACATTTGAAATTTGAAATGCAAAAGATTGTCTTAAAAAACACAGGGCCAAGAATATTAGTATATTCTTATTTCACAATGGGCACCCTAAAATTATTCAATTTTAGCGAGTTGTGCGAATAACATTATAGTTCACCTAAAACGTCACTAAAATGAAATTATGCCCATTATATCACACCCTAGTTTCACAGCGGCACCCTAAAAAGTATCCCTTTTGGCACATGGTTTCAACGACATTTCTTTCACGTAAATAAAAAAAACTTTCCATAGAAGAGTGCGATTACATCCTTTGCCAAACATATACGCGTTTTACTCATGAAAGCACAAAATTGACAATTTCTTCCTGGACCGGGAACAAAAAAAATTCAACCACAAACATTATATATCGAGTGATAACTCACATTCCGAGTTTGGATCAATGGATTGCCTGTAAAGAATGAAGACAATAATTCTTAAAATTCCATTGTTTCAAAAAATACAAAGTCAAATAGAAAATTCTATCAAGTGGAGGTAGGAACATGAAACTTAACCTAAATTTCAACTAACTTTCGAAATTTGGTGTGAAAGAAATTTTCACAAATTTCAAAAAATGTGATTCTTTTATGCATAACACCCAAAAATTGATTTTTATAGAATGAACTCAGAGGAACAAGAAACTCGGAAAAATAATTATTATATCACGTGAATTGTGAATTGTTGACCATAATAGTTTGACAATCAGAAGATCATACCAGAAAGTTTCAGAATTGTAAATATCCAATGCTAGAGTTCCGCCCTAAGGGGGGCCAAAATGGACCATGTTACCTCCGAATAAATTTTAATTTTAAACTAGAATCATGCAATTTATTAGGACTCCAAGGACCTGGCACCCCAAAAATAAAAACTTCAACATGGACACAAAACAAAATGAATCTCAACAATAAGTTTTTCCAGATTGTAGTGAACTTGTGACCCAACGATTATAAAGAATCGCAAACCACAAGTATTCAAGTTTTAAACGCCACAAGGAGAAACCTTGATAAGTTCTGAAATTCAATGAAGAACCAAAAGAGGAGTAAAACCTCACTTTATATTTTCAGCCAAAGATGATTCCTTACATTCATCCATACTACTTATATATAGGGTTGGAACAAGTCTCCAACCATAGTAATTAAAGCCAACACGTTTTCATATGTGTTGGGATACAAAAAGGTACCTAGAATCCTCCAAATACATATAGAAATATGAAAAATCTTGACTATTATCTATATGGACTTATATATATTAAAATCTGATGTAAATAAAGCCTAATTGAAGCTTTTCTTTCCCATAAGACTTAATTATATGTAAATAACTTCAATGAATTCCAAAAGCCATCAGATTATATTGTTTGGATTAAATTCAAAACTAATGCATCTTCTTTTGGGCCAAACTTATGCATGTTAGAATCAGCCCATATCTCTTGAATTAGCCAGTTAAATGCTTCCTTCAGCTTTTTGGATCTTGCCCTTGTAATTGGCCCAATTGGAACATACAATGGATCCATAGCTTGTACTTGTTCTTGGTGATTCTCATCACAAAGTCAAATAGAAAATTCTATCAAGTGGAGGTAGGAACATGAAACTTAACCTAAATTTCAACTAACTTTCGAAATTTGGTGGGAAAGAAATTGTCACAAATTTCAAAAAATGTGATTCTTTTACGCATAACACCCAAAAATTGATCTTTATAGAATGAACTCAGTGGAACAAGAAACTCGAAAAAATAATTATTATATCACGTGAATTGTGAATTGTTGACTAGACTAGTTTGATAATCAGAAGATCATACAAGAAAGTTTCAGCAATGTAAATATCCAATGCTAGAGTTCCGCCCAAAGGGGGGCCAAAAATGGACCATGTTACCTCCGAATAATTTTAATTCTAAACTAGAATCATGCAATTTATTAGGACTCCAAGGACGTGGCACCCCAAAAAATAAAAACTTCAACATGGACACAAAACAAAATATTCAACCATAAGTTTTTCCATTGCGTTGATGGCACACTTTCTGAGATTTGGATAAATTTAATTGGTATAAAGGAGGAAGACAAGTTCTTAAAATACCCTTTTTCTATAGAGAGAACCATCGAGTAACCAATTATATCAAGATGAGAAGAGAACATGAAACTCGGCCCAAATACTCTATCATGTGGATAATTACAATTAAAAAATTTTGTCATTAAAACACATTCCCTATGAAATACTAAATTGGCAGAAAAAGAACAAATGTTATTTCCATGCACATTACACTACAAAGTTGATCATTTTAGATCAAAATCAGAAGAACGTTAAACTCGATTTACGAATTCTCTATTACGCGAACTCTGAATTGTTTAATAATCGAATTTGACAGCCAAGAGAAAACATCAAAAAAATCCATAATGCTCGTGTCCTTCCCAGGAACCCGAAATGTACTATGTTATCTCTGAATCGGAAGAATTTGAAACTCGGATCATGCAATCTATATGTTGTGATAAGATAGTTTAGATATGGTAGGCGAAAGATCAGTGTAGAAAAACGTAGGCTTAACATACCAAACAAACATTCTATATCACTTGATTAAGGCACATTTGAAATTTGAAATGCAAAAGATTGTCTGAAAAAACACAGGGCCAAGAATATTAGTATATTCTTATTTCACAATGGGCACCCTAAAATTATTCAATTTTAGCGAGTTGTGCGAATAACATTATAGTTCACCTAAAACGTCACTAAAATGAAATTATGCCCGTTATATCACACCCTAGTTTCACAACGGCACCCTAAAAAGTATCCATTTTGGCACATGGTTTCAACGACATTTCTTTCACGTAAATAAAAAAAATTTCCAAAGAATAGTGCGATTACATCCTTTGCCAAACATATACTCGTGTTTTATTCATGAAAGCACAAAATTGACAATTATGGACCGGGAACAAAAAAAATTCAACCACAAACATTATATATCGAGTGATAACACACATTCCGAGTTGGGATCAACGGATTGCATGTAAAGAATGAAGACAATAATTCTTAAAATTCCATTGTTTCAAAAAATACAAAGTCAAATAGAAAATTCTATCAAGTGGAGGTAGGAACATGAAACTTAACCTAAATTTCAACTAACTTTCGAAATTTGGTGTGAAAGAAATTGTCAAAAATTTCAAAAAATGTGATTCTTTTACGCATAACACCCAAAAATTGATTTTTATAGAATGAACTCAGAGGAACAAGAAACTCGGAAAAATAATTATTATATCACGTGAATTGTGAATTGTTGACTAGACTAGTTTGACAATCAGAAGATCATACAAGAAAGTTTCCGCAATGTAAATATCCAATGCTAGAGTTCCGCCCTAAGGGGGGCCAAAAATGGACCATGTTACCTCCGAATAATTTTAATTTTAAACTAGAATCATGCTATTTATTAGGACTCCAAGGACATGGCACCCCAAAAATAAAAACTTCAACATGGTCACAAAACAAAATGAATCTCAACCATAAGTTTTTCCATTGCGTTGATGGCACACTTTCTGAGATTTGGATAAATTTAATAGGTATAAAGGAGGAAGACAAGTTCTTAAAATACCCTTTTTCTATAAAGTGAACCATCGAGTAACCAATTTTATCAAGATGAGAAGAGAACATGAAACTCGGCCCAAATACTCTATCATGTGGATAATTACAATTAAAAATCTTTGTCATTAAAACACATTCCCTATGAAAAACTAAATTGGCTAAAAAAGAACAAAATGTTATTTCCATGCACATTACACTACAAAGTTGATCAATTTAAATCAAAATCAGAAGAACGTGAAACTCGATATACGAATTCTCTATTACGTGAACTCTGAATTGTTTAATAATCGAATTTGACAGCCAACTATCCATCAAGAGAAAACATCAAAAAAATCCATAATGCTCGTGTCCTTCCCAGGGACCCGAAATGTACCATGTTATCTCTGAATTGGAATAATTTGAAACTCGGATCATGCAATCTATATGTTGTGATAAGATAGTTTAGATATGGTAGGCGAAAGAGCAGTGTAGAAAAACGTAGGCTTAATATACCAAACAAACATTCTATATCACTTGATTAAGGCACATTTGAAATTTGAAAGGCAAAAGATTATCTGAAAAAACACAGGGCCAAGAATATTAGTATATTCTTATTTCACAATGGGCACCCTAAAATTATTCAATTTTAGCGAATTGTGCAAATAACAGTATAGTTCACCTAAAAGGTCACTAAAATGAAATTATGCCCGATATATCACACCTTAGTTTCACAAGGGCACCCTAAAAAGTATCCCTTTTGGCACATGGTTTCAACGACATTTCTTTCACGTAAATAAAATAACTTTCCAAAGAAGAGTGCGATTACATCCTTTGCCAAACATATACGCGTTTTACTCATGAAAGCACAAAATTGACAATTTCTTCCTGGACCGGGAACAAAAAAAATTCAACCACAAACATTATATATCGAGTGATAACTCACATTCCGAGTTTGGATCAATGGATTGCCTGTAAAGAATGAAGACAATAGTTCTTAAAATTCCATTGTTTCAAAAAATACAAAGTCAAATAGAAAATTCTATCAAGTGGAGGTAGGAACATGAAACTTAACCTAAATTTCAACTAACTTTCGAAATTTGGTGGGAAAGAAATTGTCACAAATTTCAAAAAATGTGATTCTTTTATGCATAACACCCAAAAATTGATCTTTATAGAATGAACTCAGAGGAACAAGAAACACGAAAAAATAATTATTGAATCACGTGAATTGTGAATTGTTGACTATACTAGTTTTATAATCAGAAGATCATACAAAAAAGTTTCAGCAATGTAAATATCCAATGCTAGAGTTCCGCCCTAAGGGGGGGCAAAAATGGACCATGTTACCTCCGAATAATTTTAATTTTAAACTAGAATCATGCAATTTTTTAGGACTCCAAGGACATGGTACCCCAAAAATAAAAACTTCAACATGGACACAAAAGAAAATGAATCTCAACCATAAGTTTTTCCATTGCGTTGATGGCACACTTTCTGAGATTTGGAAATTTAATAGGTATAAAGGAGGAAGACAAGTTCTTAAAATACCCTTTTTCTATAAAGAGAACCATCGAGTAACCAATTTTATAAAGATGAGAAGAGAACTTGAAACTCGGCCCAAATACTCTATCTTGTGGATAATTACAATTAAAATTTTTTGTCATTAAAACACATTCCTTATGGAAAACTAAATTGGCAGAAAAAGAACAAAATGTTATTTCCATGCACATTACACTACAAAGTTGATCAAGTTAAATCAAAATCAGAAGAACGTGAAACTCGATATACGAATTCTCTATTACGTGAACTCTGAATTGTTAAATAATCGAATTTGACAGGCAACTATCTATCAAGAGAAAACATCAAAATAATCCATAATGCTCGTGTCCTTCCAAGGGACCCGAAATGTACCATGTTATCTATGAATTGGAAGAATTTGAAACTCGGATCATGCAATCCATATGTTGTGATAAGATAGTTTAGATATGGTAGGCGAAAGAGCAGTGTAGAAAAACGTAGGCTTAACATACCAAACAAACATTCTATATCACTTGATTAAGGCCCAGTTGAAATTTGAAAGGCAAAAGATTATCTGAAAAAACACAGGTCCAAGAATATTAGTATATTCTTATTTCACAATGGGCACCCTAAAATTATTCAATTTTAGAGAATTGTGCAAATAACATTATAGTTCACCTAAAAGGTCACTAAAATGAAATTATGCCCGATATATCACACCCTAGTTTCACAAGGGCACCCTAAAAAGTATCCCTTTTGGCACATGGTTTCAACGACATTTCTTTCACGTAAATAAAAAAACTTTCCAAAGATGAGTGCGATTACATCCTTTGCCAAACATATACGCGTTTTACTCATGAAAGCACAAAATTGACAATTTCTTCCTGGACCGGGAACAAAAAAAATTCAACCACAAACATTATATATCGAGTGATAACTCACATTCCGAGTTTGGATCAATGGATTGCCTGTAAAGAATGAAGACAATAATTCTTAAAATTCCATTGTTTCAAAAAATACAAAGTGATACGAACCTCAACAGAAAGATTCAATTTAATCCCAAGAAAAACTAAAAATCAGATTGAAAGTGATAGTGAACTTGTGACCCAACGATTATATGGAATCGCAAACCACAAGTATTCCAGATTGTAGTGAACTTGTGACCCAACGATTATAAAGAATCGCAAACCACAAGTATTCAAGTTTTGAACGCCACAAGGAGAAACCTTGATAAGTTCTGAAATTCAATGAAGAACCAAAAGAGGAGTAAAACCTCACTTTATATTTTCAGCCAAAGATGATTCCTTACATTCAGCCATACTACTTATATATAGGGTTGGAACAAGTCTCCAACCATAGTAATTAAAGCCAACACGTTTTCATATGTGTTGGGATACAAAAAGGTACCTAGAATCCTCCAATCTATATGGACTTATATATATTAAAATCTGATGTAAATAAAGCCTAATTGAAGCTTCTCTTTCCCTTAAGACTTAATTCTATGTAAATAACTTCAATGAATTCCAAAAACCATCAGATTATATTGTTTGGATTAAATTCAAAACCAATGCATCTTCTTTTGGGCCAAACTTATGCATGTTAGAATCAGCCCATATCTCTTGAATTAGCCCGTTAAATGCTTCCTTCAGCTTTTTGGATCTTGCCCTTGTAATTGGCCCAATTGGAACATACAATGGATCCTTAGCTTGTACTTGTTCTTGGTGATTCTCATCATCTTCCCTCTCTTCAAAAGGATTCGTCCTCGAATCTTCACCTACTTCAAAAAGAGAAAGATCAGCAACATTAAATGTAGAACTAATCTTATTATACTCACCTGGAAGATCCAACTTATATGCATTATCATTCACTCTTTCAAGAACTTGAAATGGACCATCTCCTCTTGGTTGTAACTTGGACCGCCTACGTTCAGGGAATCTTTCCTTCCGCATATGTACCCAAACCCAATCACCTGGTTCAAAAATGACTTGTCTTCGCCCTTTATTAGCTTTGTTAGCATATTGTTCATTTTTCTTTGCGATATGCTCCCGGACACTTTCATGAAGTTTCTTCACCATCTCAGCCTTCTTTTGACCATCCAAACTAGCTCTTCATTAACTGGCAAAGGCAGCAAATGTAAAGGAGTTAGTGGATTAAAACCATATACAACCTCAAATGGTGAAAAATCAGTAGTAGAATGAACACTTCGAATATATGCAAATTCAATGAATGGCAAACAATCTTCCCATTTTTTTAAGTTCTTTTGAATTATAGTACGCAACAAAGTAGTTAAAGTTCTATTCACAACCTCGGTTTGTCCATCTGTTTGAGGGTGGCAAGTAGTTGAAAATAACAACTTAGTACCCATTTTTCCCCGCAAGACTTTCCAAAAATAGCTAAGGAACATAACATCCCGATCAGATACAATGCTCCTAGGAACACTGTGAAGTCGTACAATCTCCCGAAAGAACAAATCAGCAATATTTGTTGCATCATCAGTTTTATTACATGATATGAAATGTGCCATTTTAGAAAACCTATCAACCACCACAAAAATCGAATCCCTACCTTTTCTTGACCTAGGCAAACCCAAAACAAAATCCATCGAAATGTCTACCCAAGGTGCAGTAGGTACGGGTAAAGGAGTGTATAAACCATGGGGTAAGACTCTAGATTTGGACTGCTTACAAGTAACACATCTAGAACAAATTCTTTCCACATCACGTTTCATTTTAGGCCAAAAGAAATGTTCACACAACACTTCTAAAGTCTTCCTTATACAAAAGTGACCCATCAAACCACCTCCATGTGCTTCACGTACAAGCAACTCACGCATAGAACTGTTAGGCACACAAAGTTTATTCTCTCTAAACAAGTACCCATCAAGTCTATAAAACTTACCAAATGCTGATTTTTCACATGCTCCATACACACTAGCAAAGTCATCATCAGTAGCATATAATTCTTTCACATATTCAAATCCCAACAACTTTGCATTTAAAGTAGAAACAAGAGCATACCTTCTCGATAGTGCATCAGCCACAATATTTTCCTTACCTTGCTTGTATTTGATTACATATGGGAATGTCTCGATAAATTCTGACCACTTGGCGTGTCTTCTATTCAACTTACCCTGTCATTTCAAGTGCTTCAAGGATTCATGGTCAGTGTGAATGACGAATTCTCTCGGCCAAAGGTAATGTTGCCAAGTCTCCAATGCTCTCACCAATGCATAAAGCTCCTTGTCATACGTCGAATAGTTCAAAACAGCCCCATTTAGTTTTTCACTAAAATAAGCTATCGGTCGCTGCTCCTGCATTAAAACAGCTCCAATACCTATTCCTGAAGCATCACACTCAATTTCAAATGTTTTAGAAAAATTAGGTAAGGCTAACAAAGGAGCACTACACAATCTTTCTTTACTTTCAGAAAATGCATGTTCTTGTTCATTACCCCAATGAAACCCTACCGATTTCTTAACAATTTCAGTGAGTGGTGCAGCTAGTGTACTGAAATTTTTGACAAATCGTCGATAAAAACTAGCCAAACCATGAAAACTTCTCACCTCGGAAAGTGACTTAGGCGTGGGCCATTCCTTGATAGCCTTTACCTTTTCTTCATCCACTCCAATTCCATTTGCGCTAACAATATAGCCAAGAAACACAACTTTTTCCAAGCAAAAAGAACACTTTTTTAAATTGGCAAACAATTTTTCTTTTCTCAAAACATCAAACACACAATGCAAATGTTCAATATGCTCATCTAAGCTTTTGCTATACACCAAAATGTCATCAAAATAAACCACACAAAATTTGCCAATAAATGCCCGCAAGACATGGTTCATTAATCTCGTGAATGTACTAGGTGCATTAGATAAACCAAAAGGCATTACCAACCACTCATACAATCCATATTTTGTTTTCAGAGTAGTTTTCCATTCATCACCTTCTTTCATCCTAATTTGATGATACCCACTTTTCAAATCAATTTTTGTGAAAATACTTGACCCCATGCAATTCATCCAACATATCATCTAGTCTAGGAATGGGATATCGATACTTTACCGTAATGTTGTTGATAGCCCTGCAATCCACACACATCCTCCAAGTCCCATCCTTCTTAGGTACAAGTAACACCGGTACAGCGCACGGACTCATGCTTTCTCTCACGTGGCCCTTTTTTAGCAACTCCTCAACTTGCCTTTGAAGTTCCTTTGTTTCCTCTGGATTACTTCTATAGGCTGGCCGATTAGGAATGGCGGCACCGGGCACAAAATCAATCTGATGCTCTAATCCTCTTATAGGTGGCAATCCATTAGGTACATCATCTGGAAACACATCTTCGTATTCCTGTAACAAAGAGACAACAACACTAGGCAAAGATTCATTAAATTCGTTAGTGCTAAAACCTGCCTCTTTGTAAACAAGTAAAATCATAAGCTTTTTTGAATTCAAGGGACTCTTGATATCACTCGTCTTAGCATAAAGACTCCCTTGTTTTTTTCCCTCTTTCTTTTCACTCTCTTTTTCACTTTTTTTCTTTGAAATTTCAGCCTCACTATTTATTTTCAACTCACTCTCTCTTTTCATTTTCATTTGATCTTCATACACTTGTTTGGGTGTTAATGGTACAAGAGTAATGGATCTGTTATCTTTTACAAGAGTATGACGATTTTTAAAACCATCATGAGTAACCTTCCTATCAAATTGCCATGGTCTGCCCAACAATATGTGACCTGCTTGCATTGGAACGACATCGCAAAGCACTTCATCATTGTACTTCCCGATTGAAAATGAGACTAATACTTGCCTTGTCACCTTAACCTCCCCACAATCATTCAACCATTGCAGCCTATATGGTCTAGGGTGTTTCAAGGTAGGTAACTTTAGCTTTTCAACCAAAGTAGTACTAGCAACGTTTGTACAACTTCCCCCATCAATGATCATACTACATACCTTATTATTTACATGGCATCTAGTATGAAAGATGTTCTCCCTTTGCTCATCAACATCATTTTCTTTGACATGGGCACTTAAAGCACGCCTAGCCACAAGTGACTCACCCTCCACCGGATATTCAACATCATTGTCACTAGTGTCTTTTGGCATATGATCATCATCATCACTCTCACTTTCAGTCTCCACATCTCCGTTAGCATGTGCAATCATGGTTCTCTTGTTTGGACATTGTGAAGCTATGTGACCTGTCCCCAAACACTTAAAACACTTAATATCAAGATTACGAGTTGGTAATTCAGTTTTACCTCTATTGACATTGTCAACTTCATCTTTTCTCTTTGGTGCTTCTGTTTTGAATTTGGAATTAGCCCCTTCATCTTTCCTCCCATTCGACCTCCATGAAGTAGAGGAGCTTGGATTTTGGAAAGATCGAGTTCCTTTCCTTTTAAGCTGCCGTTCTACCTTTATTGCCATATGCACCATGTCCTCCAACTCCACATAATGTTTCAACTCAACAACATTTGCAATGTCCCGATTCAACCCATTGAGAAACCTTGCCATGGTAGCTTCTCTATCCTCCTCTATATTAGCCCTGATCATGGAAATCTCCATCTCCTTCTGGTAATCTTCCACGCTTTTAAAGCCTTGAGTAAGACTTTGTAACTTCTGAAATAAGTCCCTATGATAGTGACTAGGAACAAAACGCCTCCTCATGATAGCTTTCATTTCATCCCATGTCCCAATAGGCCTTTCACCATTTCTTCTCCTGGTCATCACAAGTTGATCCCACCATATAATAGCATAATCGGTAAACTCAATAACAGTAAGTTTTACCTTTTTCTCCTCGGAGTAGTTATGGCATTCGAAAATCAGCTCCACCTTCCTTTCCCAGTCCAAGTACACTTCTGGGTCATTTTTGCCTTGGAAAGATGGTATCTTTACTTTGATGTTTCCCAAGCTTCTGTCATCTCTATCTTGCCATCTCGGACCTCTTTGAAAACCTCTATCATGCCTTCCTCTCCTTTGTATGAATCTGCCTTCACCATTCAATGAGCCTTGGTCATCTTCATGGAACTCATCATTGGAATTGTAACCAAAATCATCTTCATTTGCATTCCTTTCTTCCCTTCTAGCATTAGGAGCTCTTTCCGGATGTCCCCTGTTTAAAGTAGCAATAGCAACATCTTGCCTATCCATCCGATCCCGAATCTCATTAAACATTACGTTCATACGTTCAAACTGTTTTTTCATGGCTTGCAACATAAATGTATCCCCCTGTCCGCCTTTGTTTATTGCTTCACCACTTGTAGACATTTGAAACTAGATATAACAATTAAAAATAAATCCTCACAGCACGCCCTCACGTGTTTACACTCGAATAATGTCACTCAACACTCGTGTTTCACTCAATACGACTTTTACCCTCTAATAATCTCACACTCTCTTGCCTTTTTCCACTCGCAACTCCCCTTTTCAGTTCTTTAATGAACTAGTAAACTTTAATCAAGAGGTTCAACTTGTATTGTTTAAACAATGAATACCAATGGGCGGATATTTCAGAAATAATGAATCAAAGAGAATGAGAATTTGTTTAGATTTGAGAGAATTGAAGAATAAATCAGAATATAGAAAGTAGTTGTATCCACAAATCACCTTTTTTTTTTTTTTCTTTTTTTTTTTATCAATCACGTTTTTCTTTTCTTTTCTTTTTTTGTCACCTTTGTTTTTTTTTTTTTTGGGTCAAGTTTTCTTTTTCTATTTTTTTTTTCACGATTTTTTTTTTTTTTTTTTTTGCTGGATACTGAATACTCACAAAGAGATTTTAAGAGTAGGAAAGAAGAGATTAATAGAAATAGACTAAATATATAGGAACAAAAAATAAAGATAAAGGATAGTAATCTGATTTTAGTACCTTGCTCTGATTACCAAATGATACGAACCTCAACAGACAGATTCAATTTCATCCCAAGAAAAACTAAAAATCAGATTGAAAGTGATAGTGAACTTGTGACCCAACGATTATGTGGAATCGCAAACCACAAGTATTCCAGATTGTAGTGAACTTGTGACCCAACGATTATAAAGAATCGCAAACCACAAGTATTCAAGTTTTGAACGCCACAAGGAGAAACCTTGATAAGTTCTGAAATTCAATGAAGAACCAAAAGAGGAGTAAAACCTCACTTTATATTTTCAGCCAAAGATGATTCCTTACATTCATCCATACTACTTATATATAGGGTTGGAACAAGTCTCCAACCATAGTAATTAAAGCCAACACGTTTTCATATGTGTTGGGATACAAAAAGGTACCTAGAATCCTCCAAATACATATAGAAATATGAAAAATCTTGACTATTATCTATATGGACTTATATATATTAAAATCTGATGTAAATAAAGCCTAATTGAAGCTTCTCTTTCCCATAAGACTTAATTCTATGTAAATAACTTCAATGAATTCCAAAAGCCATAAGATTATATTGTTTGGATTAAATTCAAAACCAATGCATCTTCTTTTGGGCAAAACTTATGCATGTTAGAATCGGCCCATATCTCTTGAATTAGCCAGTTAAATGCTTCCTTCAGCTTTTTGGATCTTGCCCTTGTAATTGGCCCAATTGGAACATACAATGGATCCATAGCTTGTACTTGTTCTTGGTGATTCTCATCACAAAGTCAAATAGAAAATTCTATCAAGTGGAGGTAGGAACATGAAACTTAACCTAAATTTCAACTAACTTTCGAAATTTGGTGGGAAAGAAATTGTCACAAATTTCAAAAAATGTGATTCTTTTACGCATAACACCCAAAAATTGATCTTTATAGAATGAACTCAGTGGAACAAGAAGCTCGAAAAAATAATTATTATATCACGTGAATTGTGAATTGTTGACTAGACTAGTTTGATAATCAGAAGATCATACAAGAAAGTTTCAGCAATGTAAATATCCAATGCTAGAGTTCCGCCCAAAGGGGGGCCAAAAATGGACCATGTTACCTCCGAATAATTTTAATTCTAAACTAGAATCATGCAATTTATTAGGACTCCAAGGACGTGGCACCCCAAAAATAAAAACTTCAACATGGACACAAAACAAAATATTCAACCATAAGTTTTTCCATTGCGTTGATGGCACACTTTCTGAGATTTGGATAAATTTAATTGGTATAAAGGAGGAAGACAAGTTCTTAAAATACCCTTTTTCTATAGAGAGAACCATCGAGTAACCAATTATATCAAGATGAGAAGAGAACATGAAACTCGGCCCAAATACTCTATCATGTGGATAATTACAATTAAAAAATTTTGTCATTAAAACACATTCCCTATGAAATACTAAATTGGCAGAAAAAGAACAAATGTTATTTCCATGCACATTACACTACAAAGTTGATCAATTTAAATCAAAATCAGAAGAACGTTAAACTCGATTTACGAATTCTCTATTACGCAAACTCTGAATTGTTTAATAATCGAATTTGACAGCCAAGAGAAAACATCAAAAAAATCCATAATGCTCGTGTCCTTCCCAGGAACCCGAAATGTACTATGTTATCTCTGAATCGGAAGAATTTGAAACTCGGATCATGCAATCTATATGTTGTGATAAGATAGTTTAGATATGGTAGGCGAAAGATCAGTGTAGAAAAACGTAGGCTTAACATACCAAACAAACATTCTATATCACTTGATTAAGGCACATTTGAAATTTGAAATGCAAAAGATTGTCTGAAAAAACACAGGGCCAAGAATATTAGTATATTCTTATTTCACAATGGGCACCCTAAAATTATTCAATTTTAGCGAGTTGTGCGAATAACATTATAGTTCACCTAAAACGTCACTAAAATGAAATTATGCCCGTTATATCACACCCTAGTTTCACAACGGCACCCTAAAAAGTATCCCTTTTGGCACATGGTTTTAACGACATTTCTTTCACGTAAATAAAAAAATTTCCAAAGAATAGTGCGATTACATCCTTTTCAAAACATATAATCGCGTTTTATACATGAAAGCACAAAATTGACAATTCTGGACCGGGAACAAAAAAAATTCAACCACAAACATTATATATCGAGTGATAACTCACATTCCGAGTTTGGATCAATGGATTGCCTGTAAAGAATGAAGTCAATAATTCTTAAACCATTGTTTCAAAAAATACAAAGTCAAATAGAAAATTCTATCAAGTGGAGGTAGGAACATGAAACTTAACCTAAATTTCAACTAACTTTCGAAATTTGGTGGGAAAGAAATTGTCAAAAATTTCAAAAAATGTGATTCTTTTATGCATAACACCAAAAAATTGATTTTTATAGAATGAACTCAGAGGAACAAGAAACTCGGAAAAATAATTATTATATCACGTGAATTGTAAATTGTTGACTAGACTAGTTTGACAATCAGAAGATCATACAAGAAAGTTTCAGCAATGTAAATATCCAATGCTAGAGTTCCGCCCTAAGGGGGGCAAAAAATTGACCATGTTACCTCCGAATAATTTTAATTTTAAACTAGAATCATGCAATTTTTTAGGACTCCAAGGACATGGCAACCCAAAAATAAACACTTCAACATGGACACAAAACAAAATGAATCTCAACCATAAGTTTTTCCATTGCGTTGATGGCACACTTTCTGAGATTTGGAATTTAATAGGTATAAAGGAGGAAGACAAGTTTTTTAAATACCCTTTTTCTATAAAGAGAACCATCGAGTAACATATTTTATCAAGATGAGAAGAGAACATGAAACTCGGCCCAAATACTCTATCTTGTGGATAATTACAATTAAAATTTTTTGTCATTAAAACACATTCCCTATGAAAAACTAAATTGGCAGAAAAAGAACAAAATGTTATTTCCATGCACATTACACTACAAAGTTGATCAGTTTAAATCAAAATCAAAAGAACGTGAAACTCGATATACGAATTCTCTATTACGTGAACTGTGAATTGTTTAATAATCGAATTTGACAGCCAACTATCCATCAAGAGAAAACATCAAAAAAATCCATAATGCTCGTGTCCTTCCCAGGTACCAGAAATGTACCATGTTATCTCTGAATTGGAAGAATTTGAAACTCGGATCATGCAATCTATATGTTGGGATAAGATAGTTTAGATATGGTAGGCGAAAGAGTAGTGTAGAAAATCGTAGGCTTAACATACCAAACAAACATTCTATATCACATGATTAAGGCACAGTTGAAATTTGAAAGGCAAAAGATTATCTGAAAAAACACAGGTCCAAGAATATTAGTATATTCTTATTTCACAATGAGCACCCTAAAATTATTCAATTTTAGCGAATTGTGCGAATAACATTATAGTTCAACTAAAAGGTCACTAAAATGAAATTATGCCCGATATATCACACCCTAGTTTCACAAGGGCACCCTAAAAAGTATCCCTTTTGGCACATGGTTTCAACGACATTTCATTCACGTAAATAAAAAAAAATTCCAAAGAAGAGTGCGATTACATCCTTTGCCAAACATATACGCGTTTTACTCATGAAAGCACAAAATTGACAATTTCTTCCTGTACAGGGAACAAAAAAAATTCAACCACAAACATTATATATCGAGTGATAACTCACATTCCGAGTTTGGATCAATGGATTGCCAGTAAAGAATGAAGACAATAATTCTTAAAATTTCATTGTTTCAAAAAATACAAAGTCAAATAGAAAATTCTATCAAGTGGAGGTAGGAACAGAAACTTAACCAAAATTTCAACTAACTTTCGAAATTTGGTGGGAAAGAAATTTTCACAAATTTCAAAAAATGTGATTCTTTTATGCATAACACCCAAAAATTGATTTTTATAGAATGAACTCAGAGGAACAAGAAACTCGGAAAAATAATTATTATATCACGTGAATTGTGAATTGTTGACTAGAATAGTTTGACAATCAGAAGATCATACAAGAAAGTTTCAGAATTGTAAATATCCAATGCTAGAGTTCCGCCCTAAGGGGGGCCAAAATGGACCATGTTACCTCCGAATAAATTTTAATTTTAAACTAGAATCATGCAATTTATTAGGACTCCAAGGACCTGGCACCCCAAAAATAAAAACTTCAAGATGGACACAAAACAAAATGAATCTCAACCATAAGTTTTTCCATTGCGTTGATGGCACACTTTCTGAGATTTGGATAAATTTAATTGGTATAAAGGAGGAAGACAAGTTCTTAAAATACCCTTTTTCTATAGAGAGAACCATCGAGTAACCAATTATATCAAGATGAGAAGAGAACATGAAACTCGGCCCAAATACTCAATCATGTGGATAATTACAATTAAAAATTTTTGTCATTAAAACACATTCCCTATGAAATACTAAATTGGCAGAAAAAGAACAAAATGTTATTTCCATGCACATTACACTACAAAGTTGATCAATTTAAATCAAAATCAGAAGAACGTTAAACTCGATTTACGAATTCTCTATTACGTGAACTCTGAATTTTTTAATAATCGAATTTGACAGCCAAGAGAAAACATCAAAAAAATCCATAATGCTCGTGTCCTTCCCAGGAACCCGAAATGTACTATGTTATCTCTGAATCGGAAGAATTTGAAACTCGGATCATGCAATCTATATGTTGTGATAAGATAGTTTAGATATGGTAGGCGAAAGATCAGTGTAGAAAAACGTAGGATTAACATACCAAACAAACATTCTATATCACTTGATTAAGGCACATTTGAAATTTGAAATGCAAAAGATTGTCTTAAAAAACACAGGGCCAAGAATATTAGTATATTCTTATTTCACAATGGGCACCCTAAAATTATTCAATTTTAGCGAGTTGTGCGAATAACATTATAGTTCACCTAAAACGTCACTAAAATGAAATTATGCCCATTATATCACACCCTAGTTTCACAGCGGCACCCTAAAAAGTATCCCTTTTGGCACATGGTTTCAACGACATTTCTTTCACGTAAATAAAAAAAACTTTCCATAGAAGAGTGCGATTACATCCTTTGCCAAACATATACGCGTTTTACTCATGAAAGCACAAAATTGACAATTTCTTCCTGTACAGGGAACAAAAAAAATTCAACCACAAACATTATATATCGAGTGATAACTCACATTCCGAGTTTGGATCAATGGATTGCCAGTAAAGAATGAAGACAATAATTCTTAAAATTTCATTGTTTCAAAAAATACAAAGTCAAATAGAAAATTCTATCAAGTGGAGGTAGGAACATGAAACTTAACCAAAATTTCAACTAACTTTCGAAATTTGGTGGGAAAGAAATTTTCACAAATTTCAAAAAATGTGATTCTTTTATGCATAACACCCAAAAATTGATTTTTATAGAATGAACTCAGAGGAACAAGAAACTCGGAAAAATAATTATTATATCACGTGAATTGTGAATTGTTGACTAGAATAGTTTGACAATCAGAAGATCATACAAGAAAGTTTCAGAATTGTAAATATCCAATGCTAGAGTTCCGCCCTAAGGGGGGCCAAAATGGACCATGTTACCTCCGAATAAATTTTAATTTTAAACTAGAATCATGCAATTTATTAGGACTCCAAGGACCTGGCACCCCAAAAATAAAAACTTCAAGATGGACACAAAACAAAATGAATCTCAACCATAAGTTTTTCCATTGCGTTGATGGCACACTTTCTGAGATTTGGATAAATTTAATTGGTATAAAGGAGGAAGACAAGTTCTTA
This sequence comes from Penstemon newberryi var. newberryi, assembly GCA_030819805.1. NCBI lineage: Eukaryota > Viridiplantae > Streptophyta > Magnoliopsida > Lamiales > Plantaginaceae > Penstemon > Penstemon newberryi. The sequence continues at coordinate 18,625,626 of JAUALY010000005.1, read as the reverse complement.
AAATACCCTTTTTCTATAGAGAGAACCATCGAGTAACCAATTATATCAAGATGAGAAGAGAACATGAAACTCGGCCCAAATACTCAATCATGTGGATAATTACAATTAAAAATTTTTGTCATTAAAACACATTCCCTATGAAATACTAAATTGGCAGAAAAAGAACAAAATGTTATTTCCATGCACATTACACTACAAAGTTGATCAATTTAAATCAAAATCAGAAGAACGTTAAACTCGATTTACGAATTCTCTATTACGTGAACTCTGAATTTTTTAATAATCGAATTTGACAGCCAAGAGAAAACATCAAAAAAATCCATAATGCTCGTGTCCTTCCCAGGAACCCGAAATGTACTATGTTATCTCTGAATCGGAAGAATTTGAAACTCGGATCATGCAATCTATATGTTGTGATAAGATAGTTTAGATATGGTAGGCGAAAGATCAGTGTAGAAAAACGTAGGATTAACATACCAAACAAACATTCTATATCACTTGATTAAGGCACATTTGAAATTTGAAATGCAAAAGATTGTCTTAAAAAACACAGGGCCAAGAATATTAGTATATTCTTATTTCACAATGGGCACCCTAAAATTATTCAATTTTAGCGAGTTGTGCGAATAACATTATAGTTCACCTAAAACGTCACTAAAATGAAATTATGCCCATTATATCACACCCTAGTTTCACAGCGGCACCCTAAAAAGTATCCCTTTTGGCACATGGTTTCAACGACATTTCTTTCACGTAAATAAAAAAAACTTTCCATAGAAGAGTGCGATTACATCCTTTGCCAAACATATACGCGTTTTACTCATGAAAGCACAAAATTGACAATTTCTTCCTGGACCGGGAACAAAAAAAATTCAACCACAAACATTATATATCGAGTGATAACTCACATTCCGAGTTTGGATCAATGGATTGCCTGTAAAGAATGAAGACAATAATTCTTAAAATTCCATTGTTTCAAAAAATACAAAGTCAAATAGAAAATTCTATCAAGTGGAGGTAGGAACATGAAACTTAACCTAAATTTCAACTAACTTTCGAAATTTGGTGTGAAAGAAATTTTCACAAATTTCAAAAAATGTGATTCTTTTATGCATAACACCCAAAAATTGATTTTTATAGAATGAACTCAGAGGAACAAGAAACTCGGAAAAATAATTATTATATCACGTGAATTGTGAATTGTTGACCATAATAGTTTGACAATCAGAAGATCATACCAGAAAGTTTCAGAATTGTAAATATCCAATGCTAGAGTTCCGCCCTAAGAGGGGCCAAAATGGACCATGTTACCTCCGAATAAATTTTAATTTTAAACTAGAATCATGCAATTTATTAGGACTCCAAGGACCTGGCACCCCAAAAATAAAAACTTCAACATGGACACAAAACAAAATGAATCTCAACAATAAGTTTTTCCATTGCGTTGATGGCACACTTTCTGAGATTTGGATAAATTTAATTGGTATAAAGGAGGAAGACAAGTTCTTAAAATACCCTTTTTCTATAAAGAGAACCATCGAGTAACCAATTTTATCAAGATGAGAAGAGAACATGAAACTCGGCCCAAATACTCTATCATGTGGATAATTAAAATTAAAATTTTTTGTCATTAAAACACATTCCCTATGAAAAACTAAATTGGCAGAAAAAGAACAAAATGTTATTTCCATGCACATTACACTACAAAGTTGATCAATTTAAATCAAAATTAGAAGAACGTGAAACTCGTTATACGAATTCTCTATTACGTGAACTCTGAATTGTTTAATAATCGAATTTGACAGGCAACTATTCATCATGAGAAAACATCAAAAATATCCATAATGCTCGTGTCCTTCCCAGGGACCCGAAATGTACCATGTTATCTCTGAATTGGAAGAATTTGAAACTCGGATCATGCAATCTATATGTTGTGATAAGATAGTTTAGATATGGTAGGCGAAAGGGCAGTGTAGAAAAACGTAGGCTTAACATACCAAACAAACATTCTATATCACTTGATTAAGGCACAGTTGAAATTTGAAAGGCAAAAGATTATCTGAAAAAACACAGGGCCAATAATATTAGTATATTCTTATTTCACAATGGGCACCCTAAAATTATTCAATTTTAGCGAATTGTGCAAATAACATTATAGTTCACCTAAAAGGTCACTAAAATGAAATTATGCCCGATATATCACACCCTAGTTTCACAAGGGCACCCTGAAAAGTATCCCTTTTGGCACATGGTTTCAACGACATTTCTTTCACGTAAATAAAAAAAACTTTCCAAAGAAGAGTGCGATTACATCCTTTGCCAAACATATACGCGTTTTACTCATGAAAGCACAAAATTGACAATTTATTCCTGGACCGGGAACAAAAAAAATTCAACCACAAACATTATATATCGAGTGATAACTCACATTCCGAGTTTGGATCAATGGATTGCCTGTAAAGAATGAAGACAATAATTCTTAAAATTCCATTGTTTCAAAAAATACAAAGTCAAATAGAAAATTCTATCAAGTGGAGGTAGGAACATGAAACTTAACCTAAATTTCAACTAACTTTCGAAATTTGGTGTGAAAGAAATTGTCACAAATTTCAAAAAAAGTGATTCTTTTACGCATAACACCCAAAAATGATCTTTATAGAATTAACTCAGAGGAACAAGAAACTCGAAAAAATAATTATTATATCACGTGAATTGTGAATTGTTGACTAGACTAGTTTGATAATCAGAAGATCACACAAGAAAGTTTCAGCAATGTAAATATCCAATGCTAGAGTTTCGCCCTAAGGGGGGCCAAAAATGGAACATGTTACCTCCGAATAATTTTAATTTTAAATTAGAATCATGCAATTTATTAGGACTCCAAGGACATGGCACCCCAAAAATAAAAACTTCAACATTGACACAAAACAAAATGAATATCAACCATAAGTTTTTCCATTGCGTTGATGGCACACTTTCTGAGATTTGGATAAATTTAATAGGTATAAAGGAGGAAGACAAGTTCTTAAAATACCCTTTTTCTATAAAGAGAACCATCGAGTAACCAATTTTATCAAGATGAGAAGAGAACATGAAACTCGGCCCAAATACTCTATCATGTGGATAATTAAAATTAAAATTTTTTGTCATTAAAACACATTCCCTATGAAAAACTAAATTGGCAGAAAAAGAACAAAATGTTATTTCCATGCACATTACACTACAAAGTTGATCAATTTAAATCAAAATCAGAAGAACGTGAAACTCGTTATACGAATTCTCTATTACGTGAACTCTGAATTGTTTAATAATCGAATTTGACAGGCAACTATCCATCATGAGAAAACATCAAAAATATCCATAATGCTCGTGTCCTTCCCAGGGACCCGAAATGTACCATGTTATCTCTGAATTGGAAGAATTTGAAACTCGGATCATGCAATCTATATGTTGTGATAAGATAGTTTAGATATGGTAGGCGAAAGAGCAGTGTAGAAAAACGTAGGCTTAACATACCAAACAAACATTCTATATCACTTGATTAAGGCACAGTTGAAATTTGAAAGGCAAAAGATTATCTGAAAAAACACAGGGCCTATAATATTAGTATATTCTTATTTCACAATGGGCACCCTAAAATTATTCAATTTTAGCGAATTGTGCAAATAACATTATAGTTCACCTAAAAGGTCACTAAAATGAAATTATGCCCGATATATCACACCCTAGTTTCACAAGGGCACCCTGAAAAGTATCCCTTTTGGCACATGGTTTCAACGACATTTCTTTCACGTAAATAAAAAAAACTTTCCAAAGAAGAGTGCGATTACATCCTTTGCCAAACATATACGCGTTTTACTCATGAAAGCACAAAATTGACAATTTCTTCCTGGACCGGGAACAAAAAAAATTCAACCACAAACATTATATATCGAGTGATAACTCACATTCCGAGTTTGGATCAATGGATTGCCTGTAAAGAATGAAGACAATAATTCTTAAAATTCCATTGTTTCAAAAAATACAAAGTCAAATAGAAAATTCTATCAAGTGGAGGTAGGAACATGAAACTTAACTTAAATTTCAACTAACTTTCGAAATTTGGTGTGAAAGAAATTGTCACAAATTTCAAAAAAAGTGATTCTTTTACGCATAACACCCAAAAATGATCTTTATAGAATTAACTCAGAGGAACAAGAAACTCGAAAAAATAATTATTATATCATGTGAATTGTGAATTGTTGACTAGACTAGTTTGATAATCAGAAGATCACACAAGAAAGTTTCAGCAATGTAAATATCCAATGCTAGAGTTTCGCCCTAAGGGGGGCCAAAAATGGAACATGTTACCTCCGAATAATTTTAATTTTAAATTAGAATCATGCAATTTATTAGGACTCCAAGGACATGGCACCCCAAAAATAAAAACTTCAACATTGACACAAAACAAAATGAATATCAACCATAAGTTTTTCCATTGCGTTGATGGCACACTTTCTGAGATTTGGATAAATTTAATAGGTATAAAGGAGGAAGACAAGTTCTTAAAATACCCTTTTTCTATAAAGAGAACCATCGAGTAACCAATTTTATCAAGATGAGAAGAGAACATGAAACTCGGCCCAAATACTCTATCATGTGGATAATTAAAATTAAAATTTTTTGTCATTAAAACACATTCCCTATGAAAAACTAAATTGGCAGAAAAAGAACAAAATGTTATTTCCATGCACATTACACTACAAAGTTGATCAATTTAAATCAAAATCAGAAGAACGTGAAACTCGTTATACGAATTCTCTATTACGTGAACTCTGAATTGTTTAATAATCGAATTTGACAGGCAACTATCCATCATGAGAAAACATCAAAAATATCCATAATGCTCGTGTCCTTCCCAGGGACCCGAAATGTACCATGTTATCTCTGAATTGGAAGAATTTGAAACTCGGATCATGCAATCTATATGTTGTGATAAGATAGTTTAGATATGGTAGGCGAAAGAGCAGTGTAGAAAAACGTAGGCTTAACATACCAAACAAACATTCTATATCACTTGATTAAGGCACAGTTGAAATTTGAAAGGCAAAAGATTATCTGAAAAAACACAGGGCCAATAATATTAGTATATTCTTATTTCACAATGGGCACCCTAAAATTATTCAATTTTAGCGAATTGTGCAAATAACATTATAGTTCACCTAAAAGGTCACTAAAATGAAATTATGCCCGATATATCACACCCTAGTTTCACAAGGGCACCCTGAAAAGTATCCCTTTTGGCACATGGTTTCAACGACATTTCTTTCACGTAAATAAAAAAAACTTTCCAAAGAAGAGTGCGATTACATCCTTTGCCAAACATATACGCGTTTTACTCATGAAAGCACAAAATTGACAATTTCTTCCTGGACCGGGAACAAAAAAAATTCAACCACAAACATTATATATCGAGTGATAACTCACATTCCGAGTTTGGATCAATGGATTGCCTGTAAAGAATGAAGACAATAATTCTTAAAATTCCATTGTTTCAAAAAATACAAAGTCAAATAGAAAATTCTATCAAGTGGAGGTAGGAACATGAAACTTAACCTAAATTTCAACTAACTTTTGAAATTTGGTGTGAAAGAAATTGTCACAAATTTCAAAAAAAGTGATTCTTTTACGCATAACACCCAAAAATTGATTTTTATAGAATGAACTCAGAGGAACAAGAAACTCGGAAAAATAATTATTATATCACGTGAATTGTGAATTGTTGACTAGACTAGTTTGACAATCAGAAGATCACACAAGAAAGTTTCAGCAATGTAAATATCCAATGCTAGAGTTCCGCCATAAGGGGGGCCAAAAATGGAACATGTTACCTCTGAATAATTTTAATTTTAAATTAGAATCGTGCAATTTATTAGGACTCCAAGGACATGGCACCCCAAAAATAAAAACTTCAACATTGACACAAAACAAAATGAATATCAACCATAAGTTTTTCCATTGCGTTGATGGCACACTTTCTGAGATTTGGATAAATTTAATAGGTATAAAGGAGGAAGACAAGTTCTTAAAATACCCTTTTCTATAAAGAGAACCATCGAGTAACCAATTTTATCAAGATGAGAAGAGAACATGAAACTCGGCCCAAATACTCTATCATGTGGATAATTAAAATTAAAATTTTTTGTCATTAAAACACATTCCCTATGAAAAACTAAATTGGCAGAAAAAGAACAAAATGTTATTTCCATGCACATTACACTACAAAGTTGATCAATTTAAATCAAAATCAGAAGAACGTGAAACTCGTTATACGAATTCTCTATTACGTGAACTCTGAATTGTTTAATAATCGAATTTGACAGGCAACTATCCATCATGAGAAAACATCAAAAATATCCATAATGCTCGTGTCCTTCCCAGGGACCCGAAATGGACCATGTTATCTCTGAATTGGAAGAATTTGAAACTCGGATTATGCAATCTATATGTTGTGATAAGATAGTTTAGATATGGTAGGCGAAAGAGCAGTGTAGAAAAACGTAGGCTTAACATACCAAACAAACATTCTATATCACTTGATTAAGGCACAGTTGAAATTTGAAAGGCAAAAGATTATCTGAAAAAACACAGGGCCAATAATATTAGTATATTCTTATTTCACAATGGGCACCCTAAAATTATTCAATTTTAGCGAATTGTGCAAATAACATTATAGTTCACCTAAAAGGTCACTAAAATGAAATTATGCCCGATATATCACACCCTAGTTTCACAAGGGCACCCTGAAAAGTATCCCTTTTGGCACATGGTTTCAACGACATTTCTTTCACGTAAATAAAAAAAACTTTCCAAAGAAGAGTGCGATTACATCCTTTGCCAAACATATACGCGTTTTACTCATGAAAGCACAAAATTGACAATTTCTTCCTGGACCGGGAACAAAAAAAATTCAACCACAAACATTATATATCGAGTGATAACTCACATTCCGAGTTTGGATCAATGGATTGCCTGTAAAGAATGAAGACAATAATTCTTAAAATTCCATTGTTTCAAAAAATACAAAGTCAAATAGAAAATTCTATCAAGTGGAGGTAGGAACATGAAACTTAACCTAAATTTCAACTAACTTTCGAAATTTGGTGTGAAAGAAATTGTCACAAATTTCAAAAAATGTGATTCTTTTACGCATAACACCCAAAAATTGATTTTTATAGAATGAACTCAGAGGAACAAGAAACTCGGAAAAATAATTATTATATCACGTGAATTGTGAATTGTTGACTAGACTAGTTTGACAATCAGAAGATCACACAAGAAAGTTTCAGCAATGTAAATATCCAATGCTAGAGTTCCGCCATAAGGGGGGCCAAAAATGGACTATGTTACCTCCAAATAATTTTAATTTTAAACTAGAATCATGCAATTTATTAGGACTCCAAGGACATGGCACCCCAAAAATAAAAACTTCAACATTGACACAAAACAAAATGAATATCAACCATAAGTTTTTCCATTGCGTTGATGGCACACTTTCTGAGATTTGGATAAATTTAATAGGTATAAAGGAGGAAGACAAGTTCTTAAAATACCCTTTTTCTATAAAGAGAACCATCGAGTAACCAATTTTATCAAGATGAGAAGAGAACATGAAACTCGGCCCAAATACTCTATCATGTGGATAATTAAAATTAAAATTTTTTGTCATTAAAACACATTCCCTATGAAAAACTAAATTGGCAGAAAAAGAACAAAATGATATTTCCATGCACATTACACACTACAAAGTTGATCAATTTAAATCAAAATCAGAAGAACGTGAAACTCGTTATACGAATTCTCTATTACGTGAACTCTGAATTGTTTAATAATCGAATTTGACAGGCAACTATCCATCATGAGAAAACATCAAAAATATCCATAATGCTCGTGTCCTTCCCAGGGACCCGAAATGTACCATGTTATCTCTGAATTGGAAGAATTTGAAACTCGGATCATGCAATCTATATGTTGTGATAAGATAGTTTAGATATGGTAGGCGAAAGAGCAGTGTAGAAAAACGTAGGCTTAACATACCAAACAAACATTCTATATCACTTGATTAAGGCACAGTTGAAATTTGAAAGGCAAAAGATTATCTGAAAAAACACAGGGCCAATAATATTAGTATATTCTTATTTCACAATGGGCACCCTAAAATTATTCAATTTTAGCGAATTGTGCAAATAACATTATAGTTCACCTAAAAGGTCACTAAAATGAAATTATGCCCGATATATCACACCCTAGTTTCACAAGGGCACCCTGAAAAGTATCCCTTTTGGCACATGGTTTCAACGACATTTCTTTCACGTAAATAAAAAAAACTTTCCAAAGAAGAGTGCGATTACATCCTTTGCCAAACATATACGCGTTTTACTCATGAAAGCACAAAATTGACAATTTCTTCCTGGACCGGGAACAAAAAAAATTCAACCACAAACATTATATATCGAGTGATAACTCACATTCCGAGTTTGGATCAATGGATTGCCTGTAAAGAATGAAGACAATAATTCTTAAAATTCCATTGTTTCAAAAAATACAAAGTCAAATAGAAAATTCTATCAAGTGGAGGTAGGAACATGAAACTTAACCTAAATTTCAACTAACTTTCGAAATTTGGTGTGAAAGAAATTGTCACAAATTTCAAAAAAAGTGATTCTTTTACGCATAACACCCAAAAATGATCTTTATAGAATGAACTCAGAGGAACAAGAAACTCGAAAAAATAATTATTATATCACGTGAATTGTGAATTGTTGACTAGACTAGTTTGATAATCAGAAGATCACACAAGAAAGTTTCAGCAATGTAAATATCCAATGCTAGAGTTTCGCCCTAAGGGGGGCCAAAATGGAACATGTTACCTCCGAATAATTTTAATTTTAAATTAGAATCATGCAATTTATTAGGACTCCAAGGACATGGCACCCCAAAAATAAAAACTTCAACATTGACACAAAACAAAATGAATATCAACCATAAGTTTTTCCATTGCGTTGATGGCACACTTTCTGAGATTTGGATAAATTTAATAGGTATAAAGGAGGAAGACAAGTTCTTAAAATACCCTTTTTCTATAAAGAGAACCATCGAGTAACCAATTTTATCAAGATGAGAAGAGAACATGAAACTCGGCCCAAATACTCTATCATGTGGATAATTAAAATTAAAATTTTTTGTCATTAAAACACATTCCCTATGAAAAACTAAATTGGCAGAAAAAGAACAAAATGTTATTTCCATGCACATTACACTACAAAGTTGATCAATTTAAATCAAAATCAGAAGAACGTGAAACTCGTTATACGAATTCTCTATTACGTGAACTCTGAATTGTTTAATAATCGAATTTGACAGGCAACTATCCATCATGAGAAAACATCAAAAATATCCATAATGCTCGTGTCCTTCCCAGGGACCCGAAATGTACCATGTTATCTCTGAATTGGAAGAATTTGAAACTCGGATCATGCAATCTATATGTTGTGATAAGATAGTTTAGATATGGTAGGCGAAAGAGCAGTGTAGAAAAACCTAGGCTTAACATACCAAACAAACATTCTATATCACTTGATTAAGGCACAGTTGAAATTTGAAAGGCAAAAGATTATCTGAAAAAACACAGGGCCAATAATATTAGTATATTCTTATTTCACAATGGGCACCCTAAAATTATTCAATTTTAGCGAATTGTGCAAATAACATTATAGTTCACCTAAAAGGTCACTAAAATGAAATTATGCCCGATATATCACACCCTAGTTTCACAAGGGCACCCTGAAAAGTATCCCTTTTGGCACATGGTTTCAACGACATTTCTTTCACGTAAATAAAAAAAACTTTCCAAAGAAGAGTGCGATTACATCCTTTGCCAAACATATACGCGTTTTACTCATGAAAGCACAAAATTGACAATTTCTTCCTGGACCGGAAACAAAAAAAATTCAACCACAAACATTATATATCGAGTGATAACTCACATTCCGAGTTTGGATCAATGGATTGCCTGTAAAAAATGAAGACAATAAATCTTAAAATTCCATTGTTTCAAAAAATACAAAGTCAAATAGAAAATTCTATCAAGTGGAGGTAGGAACATGAAACTTAACCTAAATTTCAACTAACTTTCGAAATTTGGTGTGAAAGAAATTGTCACAAATTTCAAAAAAAGTGATTCTTTTACGCATAACACCCAAAAATGATCTTTATAGAATGAACTCAGAGGAACAAGAAACTCGAAAAAATAATTATTATATCACGTGAATTGTGAATTGTTGACTAGACTAGTTTGATAATCAGAAGATCACACAAGAAAGTTTCAGCAATGTAAATATCCAATGCTAGAGTTTCGCCCTAAGGGGGGCCAAAAATGGAACATGTTACCTCCGAATAATTTTAATTTTAAATTAGAATCATGCAATTTATTAGGACTCCAAGGACATGGCACCCCAAAAATAAAAACTTCAACATTGACACAAAACAAAATGAATATCAACCATAAGTTTTTCCATTGCGTTGATGGCACACTTTCTGAGATTTGGATAAATTTAATAGGTATAAAGGAGGAAGACAAGTTCTTAAAAAGACAAGTTCTTAAAATACCCTTTTTCTATAAAGATAACCATCGAGTAACCAATTTTATCAAGATGAGAAGAGAACATGAAACTCGGCCCAAATACTCTATCATGTGGATAATTAAAATTAAAATTTTTTGTCATTAAAACACATTCCCTATGAAAAACTAAATTGGCAGAAAAAGAACAAAATGTTATTTCCATGCACATTACACTACAAAGTTGATCAATTTAAATCAAAATCAGAAGAACGTGAAACTCGTTATACGAATTCTCTATTACGTGAACTCTGAATTGTTTAATAATCGAATTTGACAGGCAACTATCCATCATGAGAAAACATCAAAAATATCCATAATGCTCGTGTCCTTCCCAGGGACCCGAAATGTACCATGTTATCTCTGAATTGGAAGAATTTGAAACTCGGATCATGCAATCTATATGTTGTGATAAGATAGTTTAGATATGGTAGGCGAAAGAGCAGTGTAGAAAAACGTAGGCTTAACATACCAAACAAACATTCTATATCACTTGATTAAGGCACAGTTGAAATTTGAAAGGCAAAAGATTATCTGAAAAAACACAGGGCCAATAATATTAGTATATTCTTATTTCACAATGGGCACCCTAAAATTATTCAATTTTAGCGAATTGTGCAAATAACATTATAGTTCACCTAAAAGGTCACTAAAATGAAATTATGCCCGATATATCACACCCTAGTTTCACAAGGGCACCCTGAAAAGTATCCCTTTTGGCACATTGTTTCAACGACATTTCTTTCACGTAAATAAAAAAAACTTTCCAAAGAAGAGTGCGATTACATCCTTTGCCAAACATATACGCGTTTTACTCATGAAAGCACAAAATTGACAATTTCTTCCTGGACCGGGAACAAAAAAAATTCAACCACAAACATTATATATCGAGTGATAACTCACATTCCGAGTTTGGATCAATGGATTGCCTGTAAAGAATGAAGACAATAATTCTTAAAATTCCATTGTTTCAAAAAATACAAAGTCAAATAGAAAATTCTATCAAGTGGAGGTAGGAACATGAAACTTAACCTAAATTTCAACTAACTTTCGAAATTTGGTGGGAAAGAAATTGTCACAAATTTCAAAAAATGTGATTCTTTTACGCATAACACCCAAAAATTGATCTTTATAGAATGAACTCAGAGGAACAAGAAACTCGAAAAAATAATTATTATATCACGTGAAATGTGAATTGTTGACTAGACTAGTTTGATAATTAGAAGACCACACAAGAAAGTTTCAGCAATGTAAATATCCAGTGCTAGAGTTCCGCCCTAAGGGGGGCCAAAAATGGAACATGTTACCTCCGAATAATTTTAATTTTAAACTTGAATCATGCAATTTATTAGGACTCCAAGGACATGGCACCCCAAAAATAAGAACTTCAACATGGACACAAAACAAAAATTAATCTCAACCATAAGTTTTGCCATTGCGTTGATGGCACACTTTCTGAGATTTGGATAAATTTAATAGGTATAAAGGAGGAAGACAAGTTCTTAAAATACCCTTTTTCTATAAAGAGAACCATCGAGTAACCAATTTTATCAAGATGAGAAGAGAACATGAAACTCGGCCCAAATACTCTATCAAGTGGATAATTACAATTAAATTTTTTTGTCATTAAAACACATTCCCTATGTAAAACTAAATTGGCAGAAAAAGAACAAAATGTTATTTCCATGCACATTACACTACAAAGTTGATCAATTTAAATCAAAATCAGAAGAACGTGAAACTCGATATACGAATTCTCTATAACTTGAACTCTGAATTGTTTAATAATCGAATTTGACATCCAACTATCCATCAAGAGAAATCATCAAAAGAATCCATAATGCTCGTGTCCTTCCCAGGGACCCGAAATGTACCATGTTATCTCTGAATCGGAAGAATTTGAAACTCGGATCATGCAATCTGTGTGTTGTGATAAGATTGTTTAGATATGGTAGGCGAAAGAGCAGTGTAGAAAAACGTAGGCTTAACATACCAAACAAACATTCTATATCACTTGAGTAAGGCACAGTTGAAATTTGAAAGGCAAAAGATTATCTGAAAAAACACAGGGCCAAGAATATTAGTATATTCTTATTTCACAATCTGCACCCTAAAATTATTCAATTTTAGCGAATTGTGCAAATAACATTATAGTTCACCTAAAAGGTCACTAAAATGAAATTATGCGCGATATACCACACCCTAGTTTCACAAGGGCACCCTAAAAAGTATCCCTTTTCGCACATGGTTTCAACGACATTTCTTTCACGTAAATAAAATAACTTTCCAAAGAAGAGTATGATTACATCCTTTGCCAAATATATACGCGTTTTACTCATGAAAGCACAAAATTGACAATTTCTTCCTGGACCGGGAACAAAAAAAATTCAACCACAAACATTATATATCGAGTGATAACTCACATTCCGAGTTTGGATCAATGGATTTCCTGTAAAGAATGAAGACAATAATTCTTAAAATTCCATTGTTTCAAACAATACAAAGTCAAATAGAAAATTCTATCAAGTGGAGGTAGGAACATGAAACTTAACCTAAATTTCAACTAACTTTCGAAATTTGGTGGGAAAGAAATTGTCACAAATTTCAAAAAATGTGATTCTTTTACGCATAACACCCAAAAATTGATCTTTATAGAATGAACTCAGAGGAACAAGAAACTCGAAAAAATAATTATTATATCACGTGAAATGTGATTTGTTGACTAGACTAGTTTGATAATTAGAAGACCACACAAGAAAGTTTCAGCAATGTAAATATCCAGTGCTAGAGTTCCGCCCTAAGGGGGGCCAAAAATGGAACATGTTACCTCCGAATAATTTTAATTTTAAACTTGAATCATGCAATTTATTAGGACTCCAAGGACATGGCACCCCAAAAATAAAAACTTCAACATGGACACAAAACAAAAATTAATCTCAACCATAAGTTTTTCCATTGCGTTGATGGCACACTTTCTGAGATTTGGATAAATTTAATAGGTATAAAGGAGGAAGACAAGTTCTTAAAATACCCTTTTTCTATAAAGAGAACCATCGAGTAACCAATTTTATCAAGATGAGAAGAGAACATGAAACTCGGCCCAAATACTCTATCATGTGGATAATTACAATTAAATTTTTTTGTCATTAAAACACATTCCCTATGTAAAACTAAATTGGCAGAAAAAGAACAAAATGTTATTTCCATGCACATTACACTACAAAGTTGATCAATTTAAATCAAAATCAGAAGAACGTGAAACTCGATATACGAATTCTCTATAACTTGAACTCTGAATTGTTTAATAATCGAATTTGACATCCAACTATCCATCAAGAGAAATCATCAAAAGAATCCATAATGCTCGTGTCCTTCCCAGGGACCCGAAATGTACCATGTTATCTCTGAATCGGAAGAATTTGAAACTCGGATCATGCAATCTGTGTGTTGTGATAAGATTGTTTAGATATGGTAGGCGAAAGAGCAGTGTAGAAAAACGTAGGCTTAACATACCAAACAAACATTCTATATCACTTGAGTAAGGCACAGTTGAAATTTGAAAGGCAAAAGATTATCTGAAAAAACACAGGGCCAAGATATTAGTATATTCTTATTTCACAATGGGCACCCTAAAATTATTCAATTTTAGCGAATTGTGCAAATAACATTATAGTTCACCTAAAAGGTCACTAAAATGAAATTATGCGCGATATACCACACCCTAGTTTCACAAGGGCACCCTAAAAAGTATCCCTTTTCGCACATGGTTTCAACGACATTTCTTTCACGTAAATAAAATAACTTTCCAAAGAAGAGTATGATTACATCCTTTGCCAAATATATACGCGTTTTACTCATGAAAGCACAAAATTGACAATTTCTTCCTGGACCGGGAACAAAAAAAATTCAACCACAAACATTATATATCGAGTGATAACTCACATTCCGAGTTTGGATCAATGGATTTCCTGTAAAGAATGAAGACAATAATTCTTAAAATTCCATTGTTTCAAACAATACAAAGTCAAATAGAAAATTCTATCAAGTGGAGGTAGGAACATGAAACTTAACCTAAATTTCAACCAACTTTCGAAATTTGGTGGGAAAGAAATTGCCACAAATTTCAAAAAATGTGATTCTTTTACGCATAACACCCAAAAATTGATCTTTATAGAAGGAACTCAGAGGAACAAGAAACTCGAAAAAATAATTATTATATCACGTGAATTGTGAATTGTTGACTAGACTAGTTTGATAATTAGAAGACCACACAAGAAAGTTTCAGCAATGTAAATATCCAGTGCTAGAGTTCCGCCCTAAGGGGGGCCAAAAATGGAACATGTTACCTCCGAATAATTTTAATTTTAAACTTGAATCATGCAATTTATTAGGACTCCAAGGACATGGCACCCCAAAAATAAAAACTTCAACATGGACACAAAACAAAAATTAATCTCAACCATAAGTTTTTCCATTGCGTTGATGGCACACTTTCTGTGATTTGGATAAATTTAATAGGTATAAAGGAGGAAGACAAGTTCTTGAAATACCCTTTTTCAATAAAGAGAACCATCGAGTAACCAATTTTATCAAGATGAGAAGAGAACATGAAACTCGGCCCAAATACTCTATCACGTAGATAATTACAATTAAAAATTTTGTCATTAAAACACATTCCCAATGAAAAACTAAATTGGCAGAAAAAGAACAAAATGTTATTTCCATGCACATTACACTACAAAGTTGATCAATTTAAATCAAAATCAGAAGAACGTGAAACTCGATATACGAATTCTCTATAACTTGAACTCTGAATTGTTTAATAATCGAATTTGACAGCCAACTATCCATCAAGAGAAAACATCAAAAAAATCCATAATGCTCGTGTCCTTCCCTGGGACCCGAAATGTACCATATTATCTTTGAATTGGAAGAATTTGAAACTCGGATCATGCAATCTATATGTTGTGATAAGATAGTTTAGATATGGTAGGCGAAAGAGCAGTGTAGAAAAACGTAGGCTTAACATACCAAACAAACATTCTATATCACTTGATTAAGGCACAGTTGAAATTTGAAAGGCAAAAGATTATCTGAAAAAACACAGGGCCAAGAATATTAGTATATTCTTATTTCACAATGGGCACCCTAAAATTATTCAATTTTAGCAAATTGTGCAAATAACATTATAGTTCACCTAAAAGGTCACTAAAATGAAATTATGCCCCGATATATCACACCCTAGTTTCACAAGGGCACCCTAAAAAGTATCCCTTTTGGCACATGGTTTCAACGACATTTCTTTCACGTAAATAAAATAACTTTCCAAAGAAGAGTGCGATTACATCCTTTGCCAAACATATACGCGTTTTACTCATGAAAGCACAAAATTGACAATTTCTTCCTGGACCGGGAACAAAAAAAATTCAACCACAAACATTATATATCGAGTGATAACTCACATTCCGAGTTTGGATCAATGGATTGCCTGTAAAGAATGAAGACAATAATTCTTAAAATTCCATTGTTTCAAAAAATACAAAGTCAAATAGAAAATTCTATCAAGTGGAGGTAGGAACATGAAACTTAACCTAAATTTCAACTAACTTTCGAAATTTGGTGGGAAAGAAATTGTCACAAATTTCAAAAAATGTGATTCTTTTACGCATAACACCCAAAAATTGATCTTTATAGAATGAACTCAGAGGAACAAGAAACTCGAAAAAATAATTATTATATCACGTGAAATGTGAATTGTTGACTAGACTAGTTTGATAATTAGAAGACCACACAAGAAAGTTTCAGCAATGTAAATATCCAGTGCTAGAGTTCCGCCCTAAGGGGGGCCAAAAATGGAACATGTTACCTCCGAATAATTTTAATTTTAAACTTGAATCATGCAATTTATTAGGACTCCAAGGACATGGCACCCCAAAAATAAAAACTTCAACATGGACACAAAACAAAAATTAATCTCAACCATAAGTTTTTCCATTGCGTTGATGGCACACTTTCTGAGATTTGGATAAATTTAATAGGTATAAAGGAGGAAGACAAGTTCTTAAAATACCCTTTTTCTATAAAGAGAACCATCGAGTAACCAATTTTATCAAGATGAGAAGAGAACATGAAACTCGGCCCAAATACTCTATCATGTGGATAATTACAATTAAATTTTTTTGTCATTAAAACACATTCCCTATGTAAAACTAAATTGGCAGAAAAAGAACAAAATGTTATTTCCATGCACATTACACTACAAAGTTGATCAATTTAAATCAAAATCAGAAGAACGTGAAACTCGATATACGAATTCTCTATAACTTGAACTCTGAATTGTTTAATAATCGAATTTGACATCCAACTATCCATCAAGAGAAATCATCAAAAGAATCCATAATGCTCGTGTCCTTCCCAGGGACCCGAAATGTACCATGTTATCTCTGAATCGGAAGAATTTGAAACTCGGATCATGCAATCTGTGTGTTGTGATAAGATTGTTTAGATATGGTAGGCGAAAGAGCAGTGTAGAAAAACGTAGGCTTAACATACCAAACAAACATTCTATATCACTTGAGTAAGGCACAGTTGAAATTTGAAAGGCAAAAGATTATCTGAAAAAACACAGGGCCAAGATATTAGTATATTCTTATTTCACAATGGGCACCCTAAAATTATTCAATTTTAGCGAATTGTGCAAATAACATTATAGTTCACCTAAAAGGTCACTAAAATGAAATTATGCGCGATATACCACACCCTAGTTTCACAAGGGCACCCTAAAAAGTATCCCTTTTCGCACATGGTTTCAACGACATTTCTTTCACGTAAATAAAATAACTTTCCAAAGAAGAGTATGATTACATCCTTTGCCAAATATATACGCGTTTTACTCATGAAAGCACAAAATTGACAATTTCTTCCTGGACCGGGAACAAAAAAAATTCAACCACAAACATTATATATCGAGTGATAACTCACATTCCGAGTTTGGATCAATGGATTTCCTGTAAAGAATGAAGACAATAATTCTTAAAATTCCATTGTTTCAAACAATACAAAGTCAAATAGAAAATTCTATCAAGTGGAGGTAGGAACATGAAACTTAACCTAAATTTCAACTAACTTTCGAAATTTGGTGGGAAAGAAATTGTCACAAATTTCAAAAAATGTGATTCTTTTACGCATAACACCCAAAAATTGATCTTTATAGAAGGAACTCAGAGGAACAAGAAACTCGAAAAAATAATTATTATATCACGTGAATTGTGAATTGTTGACTAGACTAGTTTGATAATTAGAAGACCACACAAGAAAGTTTCAGCAATGTAAATATCCAGTGCTAGAGTTCCGCCCTAAGGGGGGCCAAAAATGGAACATGTTACCTCCGAATAATTTTAATTTTAAACTTGAATCATGCAATTTATTAGGACTCCAAGGACATGGCACCCCAAAAATAAAAACTTCAACATGGACACAAAACAAAAATTAATCTCAACCATAAGTTTTTCCATTGCGTTGATGGCACACTTTCTGTGATTTGGATAAATTTAATAGGTATAAAGGAGGAAGACAAGTTCTTGAAATACCCTTTTTCAATAAAGAGAACCATCGAGTAACCAATTTTATCAAGATGAGAAGAGAACATGAAACTCGGCCCAAATACTCTATCACGTAGATAATTACAATTAAAAATTTTGTCATTAAAACACATTCCCAATGAAAAACTAAATTGGCAGAAAAAGAACAAAATGTTATTTCCATGCACATTACACTACAAAGTTGATCAATTTAAATCAAAATCAGAAGAACGTGAAACTCGATATACGAATTCTCTATAACTTGAACTCTGAATTGTTTAATAATCGAATTTGACAGCCAACTATCCATCAAGAGAAAACATCAAAAAAATCCATAATGCTCGTGTCCTTCCCTGGGACCCGAAATGTACCATATTATCTTTGAATTGGAAGAATTTGAAACTCGGATCATGCAATCTATATGTTGTGATAAGATAGTTTAGATATGGTAGGCGAAAGAGCAGTGTAGAAAAACGTAGGCTTAACATACCAAACAAACATTCTATATCACTTGATTAAGGCACAGTTGAAATTTGAAAGGCAAAAGATTATCTGAAAAAACACAGGGCCAAGAATATTAGTATATTCTTATTTCACAATGGGCACCCTAAAATTATTCAATTTTAGCAAATTGTGCAAATAACATTATAGTTCACCTAAAAGGTCACTAAAATGAAATTATGCCCCGATATATCACACCCTAGTTTCACAAGGGCACCCTAAAAAGTATCCCTTTTGGCACATGGTTTCAACGACATTTCTTTCACGTAAATAAAATAACTTTCCAAAGAAGAGTGCGATTACATCCTTTGCCAAACATATACGCGTTTTACTCATGAAAGCACAAAATTGACAATTTCTTCCTGGACCGGGAACAAAAAAAATTCAACCACAAACATTATATATCGAGTGATAACTCACATTCCGAGTTTGGATCAATGGATTGCCTGTAAAGAATGAAGACAATAATTCTTAAAATTCCATTGTTTCAAAAAATACAAAGTCAAATAGAAAATTCTATCAAGTGGAGGTAGGAACATGAAACTTAACCTAAATTTCAACTAACTTTCGAAATTTGGTGGGAAAGAAATTGTCACAAATTTCAAAAAATGTGATTCTTTTACGCATAACACCCAAAAATTGATCTTTATAGAATGAACTCAGAGGAACAAGAAACTCGAAAAAATAATTATTATATCACGTGAAATGTGAATTGTTGACTAGACTAGTTTGATAATTAGAAGACCACACAAGAAAGTTTCAGCAATGTAAATATCCAGTGCTAGAGTTCCGCCCTAAGGGGGGCCAAAAATGGAACATGTTACCTCCGAATAATTTTAATTTTAAACTTGAATCATGCAATTTATTAGGACTCCAAGGACATGGCACCCCAAAAATAAAAACTTCAACATGGACACAAAACAAAAATTAATCTCAACCATAAGTTTTTCCATTGCGTTGATGGCACACTTTCTGTGATTTGGATAAATTTAATAGGTATAAAGGAGGAAGACAAGTTCTTGAAATACCCTTTTTCAATAAAGAGAACCATCGAGTAACCAATTTTATCAAGATGAGAAGAGAACATGAAACTCGGCCCAAATACTCTATCACGTAGATAATTACAATTAAAAATTTTGTCATTAAAACACATTCCCAATGAAAAACTAAATTGGCAGAAAAAGAACAAAATGTTATTTCCATGCACATTACACTACAAAGTTGATCAATTTAAATCAAAATCAGAAGAACGTGAAACTCGATATACGAATTCTCTATAACTTGAACTCTGAATTGTTTAATAATCGAATTTGACAGCCAACTATCCATCAAGAGAAAACATCAAAAAAATCCATAATGCTCGTGTCCTTCCCTGGGACCCGAAATGTACCATATTATCTTTGAATTGGAAGAATTTGAAACTCGGATCATGCAATCTATATGTTGTGATAAGATAGTTTAGATATGGTAGGCGAAAGAGCAGTGTAGAAAAACGTAGGCTTAACATACCAAACAAACATTCTATATCACTTGATTAAGGCACAGTTGAAATTTGAAAGGCAAAAGATTATCTGAAAAAACACAGGGCCAAGAATATTAGTATATTCTTATTTCACAATGGGCACCCTAAAATTATTCAATTTTAGCAAATTGTGCAAATAACATTATAGTTCACCTAAAAGGTCACTAAAATGAAATTATGCCCCGATATATCACACCCTAGTTTCACAAGGGCACCCTAAAAAGTATCCCTTTTGGCACATGGTTTCAACGACATTTCTTTCACGTAAATAAAATAACTTTCCAAAGAAGAGTGCGATTACATCCTTTGCCAAACATATACGCGTTTTACTCATGAAAGCACAAAATTGACAATTTCTTCCTGGACCGGGAACAAAAAAAATTCAACCACAAACATTATATATCGAGTGATAACTCACATTCCGAGTTTGGATCAATGGATTGCCTGTAAAGAATGAAGACAATAATTCTTAAAATTCCATTGTTTCAAAAAATACAAAGTCAAATAGAAAATTCTATCAAGTGGAGGTAGGAACATGAAACTTAACCTAAATTTCAACTAACTTTCGAAATTTGGTGGGAAAGAAATTGTCACAAATTTCAAAAAATGTGATTCTTTTACGCATAACACCCAAAAATTGATCTTTATAGAATGAACTCAGAGGAACAAGAAACTCGAAAAAATAATTATTATATCACGTGAAATGTGAATTGTTGACTAGACTAGTTTGATAATTAGAAGACCACACAAGAAAGTTTCAGCAATGTAAATATCCAGTGCTAGAGTTCCGCCCTAAGGGGGGCCAAAAATGGAACATGTTACCTCCGAATAATTTTAATTTTAAACTTGAATCATGCAATTTATTAGGACTCCAAGGACATGGCACCCCAAAAATAAAAACTTCAACATGGACACAAAACAAAAATTAATCTCAACCATAAGTTTTGTCATTGCGTTGATGGCACACTTTCTGAGATTTGGATAAATTTAATAGGTATAAAGGAGGAAGACAAGTTCTTAAAATACCCTTTTTCTATAAAGAGAACCATCGAGTAACCAATTTTATCAAGATGAGAAGAGAACATGAAACTCGGCCCAAATACTCTATCAAGTGGATAATTACAATTAAATTTTTTTGTCATTAAAACACATTCCCTATGTAAAACTAAATTGGCAGAAAAAGAACAAAATGTTATTTCCATGCACATTACACTACAAAGTTGATCAATTTAAATCAAAATCAGAAGAACGTGAAACTCGATATACGAATTCTCTATAACTTGAACTCTGAATTGTTTAATAATCGAATTTGACATCCAACTATCCATCAAGAGAAATCATCAAAAGAATCCATAATGCTCGTGTCCTTCCCAGGGACCCGAAATGTACCATGTTATCTCTGAATCGGAAGAATTTGAAACTCGGATCATGCAATCTGTGTGTTGTGATAAGATTGTTTAGATATGGTAGGCGAAAGAGCAGTGTAGAAAAACGTAGGCTTAACATACCAAACAAACATTCTATATCACTTGAGTAAGGCACAGTTGAAATTTGAAAGGCAAAAGATTATCTGAAAAAACACAGGGCCAAGAATATTAGTATATTCTTATTTCACAATCTGCACCCTAAAATTATTCAATTTTAGCGAATTGTGCAAATAACATTATAGTTCACCTAAAAGGTCACTAAAATGAAATTATGCGCGATATACCACACCCTAGTTTCACAAGGGCACCCTAAAAAGTATCCCTTTTCGCACATGGTTTCAACGACATTTCTTTCACGTAAATAAAATAACTTTCCAAAGAAGAGTATGATTACATCCTTTGCCAAATATATACGCGTTTTACTCATGAAAGCACAAAATTGACAATTTCTTCCTGGACCGGGAACAAAAAAAATTCAACCACAAACATTATATATCGAGTGATAACTCACATTCCGAGTTTGGATCAATGGATTGCCTGTAAAGAATGAAGACAATAATTCTTAAAATTCCATTGTTTCAAAAAATACAAAGTCAAATAGAAAATTCTATCAAGTGGAGGTAGGAACATGAAACTTAACCTAAATTTCAACTAACTTTCGAAATTTGGTGGGAAAGAAATTGTCACAAATTTCAAAAAATGTGATTCTTTTACGCATAACACCCAAAAATTGATCTTTATAGAATGAACTCAGAGGAACAAGAAACTCGAAAAAATAATTATTATATCACGTGAATTGTGAATTGTTGACTAGACTAGTTTGATAATTAGAAGACCACACAAGAAAGTTTCAGCAATGTAAATATCCAGTGCTAGAGTTCCGCCCTAAGGGGGGCCAAAAATGGAACATGTTACCTCCGAATAATTTTAATTTTAAACTTGAATCATGCAATTTATTAGGACTCCAAGGACATGGCACCCCAAAAATAAAAACTTCAACATGGACACAAAACAAAAATTAATCTCAACCATAAGTTTTTCCATTGCGTTGATGGCACACTTTCTGAGATTTGGATAAATTTAATAGGTATAAAGGAGGAAGACAAGTTCTTAAAATACCCTTTTTCTATAAAGAGAACCATCGAGTAACCAATTTTATCAAGATGAGAAGAGAACATGAAACTCGGCCCAAATACTCTATCATGTGGATAATTACAATTAAATTTTTTTGTCATTAAAACACATTCCCTATGTAAAACTAAATTGGCAGAAAAAGAACAAAATGTTATTTCCATGCACATTACACTACAAAGTTGATCAATTTAAATCAAAATCAGAAGAACGTGAAACTCGATATACGAATTCTCTATAACTTGAACTCTGAATTGTTTAATAATCGAATTTGACATCCAACTATCCATCAAGAGAAATCATCAAAAGAATCCATAATGCTCGTGTCCTTCCCAGGGACCCGAAATGTACCATGTTATCTCTGAATCGGAAGAATTTGAAACTCGGATCATGCAATCTGTGTGTTGTGATAAGATTGTTTAGATATGGTAGGCGAAAGAGCAGTGTAGAAAAACGTAGGCTTAACATACCAAACAAACATTCTATATCACTTGAGTAAGGCACAGTTGAAATTTGAAAGGCAAAAGATTATCTGAAAAAACACAGGGCCAAGAATATTAGTATATTCTTATTTCACAATGGGCACCCTAAAATTATTCAATTTTAGCGAATTGTGCAAATAACATTATAGTTCACCTAAAAGGTCACTAAAATGAAATTATGCGCGATATACCACACCCTAGTTTCACAAGGGCACCCTAAAAAGTATCCCTTTTGGCACATGGTTTCAACGACATTTCTTTCACGTAAATAAAATAACTTTCCAAAGAAGAGTGCGATTACATCCTTTGCCAAACATATACGCGTTTTACTCATGAAAGCACAAAATTGACAATTTCTTCCTGGACCGGGAACAAAAAAAATTCAACCACAAACATTATATATCGAGTGATAACTCACATTCCGAGTTTGGATCAATGGATTGCCTGTAAAGAATGAAGACAATAATTCTTAAAATTCCATTGTTTCAAAAAATACAAAGTCAAATAGAAAATTCTATCAAGTGGAGGTAGGAACATGAAACTTAACCTAAATTTCAACTAACTTTCGAAATTTGGTGGGAAAGAAATTGTCACAAATTTCAAAAAATGTGATTCTTTTACGCATAACACCCAAAAATTGATCTTTATAGAAGGAACTCAGAGGAACAAGAAACTCGAAAAAATAATTATTATATCACGTGAATTGTGAATTGTTGACTAGACTAGTTTGATAATTAGAAGACCACACAAGAAAGTTTCAGCAATGTAAATATCCAGTGCTAGAGTTCCGCCCTAAGGGGGGCCAAAAATGGAACATGTTACCTCCGAATAATTTTAATTTTAAACTTGAATCATGCAATTTATTAGGACTCCAAGGACATGGCACCCCAAAAATAAAAACTTCAACATGGACACAAAACAAAAATTAATCTCAACCATAAGTTTTTCCATTGCGTTGATGGCACACTTTCTGAGATTTGGATAAATTTAATAGGTATAAAGGAGGAAGACAAGTTCTTAAAATACCCTTTTTCTATAAAGAGAACCATCGAGTAACCAATTTTATCAAGATGAGAAGAGAACATGAAACTCGGCCCAAATACTCTATCATGTGGATAATTACAATTAAATTTTTTTGTCATTAAAACACATTCCCTATGTAAAACTAAATTGGCAGAAAAAGAACAAAATGTTATTTCCATGCACATTACACTACAAAGTTGATCAATTTAAATCAAAATCAGAAGAACGTGAAACTCGATATACGAATTCTCTATAACTTGAACACTGAATTGTTTAATAATCGAATTTGACATCCAACTATCCATCAAGAGAAATCATCAAAAGAATCCATAATGCTCGTGTCCTTCCCAGGGACCCGAAATGTACCATGTTATCTCTGAATCGGAAGAATTTGAAACTCGGATCATGCAATCTGTGTGTTGTGATAAGATTGTTTAGATATGGTAGGCGAAAGAGCAGTGTAGAAAAACGTAGGCTTAACATACCAAACAAACATTCTATATCACTTGAGTAAGGCACAGTTGAAATTTGAAAGGCAAAAGATTATCTGAAAAAACACAGGGCCAAGATATTAGTATATTCTTATTTCACAATGGGCACCCTAAAATTATTCAATTTTAGCGAATTGTGCAAATAACATTATAGTTCACCTAAAAGGTCACTAAAATGAAATTATGCGCGATATACCACACCCTAGTTTCACAAGGGCACCCTAAAAAGTATCCCTTTTCGCACATGGTTTCAACGACATTTCTTTCACGTAAATAAAATAACTTTCCAAAGAAGAGTATGATTACATCCTTTGCCAAATATATACGCGTTTTACTCATGAAAGCACAAAATTGACAATTTCTTCCTGGACCGGGAACAAAAAAAATTCAACCACAAACATTATATATCGAGTGATAACTCACATTCCGAGTTTGGATCAATGGATTTCCTGTAAAGAATGAAGACAATAATTCTTAAAATTCCATTGTTTCAAACAATACAAAGTCAAATAGAAAATTCTATCAAGTGGAGGTAGGAACATGAAACTTAACCTAAATTTCAACTAACTTTCGAAATTTGGTGGGAAAGAAATTGTCACAAATTTCAAAAAATGTGATTCTTTTACGCATAACACCCAAAAATTGATCTTTATAGAATGAACTCAGAGGAACAAGAAACTCAAAAAAATAATTATTATATCACGTGAATTGTGAATTGTTGACTAGACTAGTTTGATAATTAGAAGACCACACAAGAAAGTTTCAGCAATGTAAATATCCAGTGCTAGAGTTTCGCCCTAAGTGGGGCCAAAAATGGAACATGTTACCTCCGAATAATTTTAATTTTAAACTTGAATCATGCAATTTATTAGGACTCCAAGGACATGGCACCCCAAAAATAAAAACTTCAACATGGACACAAAACAAAAATTAATCTAAACCATAAGTTTTTCCATTGCGTTGATGGCACACTTTCTGTGATTTGGATAAATTTAATAGGTATAAAGGAGGAAGACAAGTTCTTAAAATACCCTTTTTCAATAAAGAGAACCATCGAGTAACCAATTTTATCAAGATGAGAAGAGAACATGAAACTCGGCCCAAATACTCTATCATGTAGATAATTACAATTAAAAATTTTGTCATTAAAACACATTCCCAATGAAAAACTAAATTGGCAGAAAAAGAACAAAATGTTATTTCCATGCACATTACACTACAAAGTTGATCAATTTAAATCAAAATCAGAAGAACGTGAAACTCGATATACGAATTCTCTATAACTTGAACTCTGAATTGTTTAATAATCGAATTTGACAGCCAACTATCCATCAAGAGAAAACATCAAAAAAATCCATAATGCTCGTGTCCTTCCCTGGGACCCGAAATGTACCATATTATCTTTGAATTGGAAGAATTTGAAACTCGGATCATGCAATCTATATGTTGTGATAAGATAGTTTAGATATGGTAGGCGAAAGAGCAGTGTAGAAAAACGTAGGCTTAACATACCAAACAAACATTCTATATCACTTGATTAAGGCACAGTTGAAATTTGAAAGGCAAAAGATTATCTGAAAAAACACAGGGCCAAGAATATTAGTATATTCTTATTTCACAATGGGCACCCTAAAATTATTCAATTTTAGCAAATTGTGCAAATAACATTATAGTTCACCTAAAAGGTCACTAAAATGAAATTATGCCCCGATATATCACACCCTAGTTTCACAAGGGCACCCTAAAAAGTATCCCTTTTGGCACATGGTTTCAACGACATTTCTTTCACGTAAATAAAATAACTTTCCAAAGAAGAGTGCGATTACATCCTTTGCCAAACATATACGCGTTTTACTCATGAAAGCACAAAATTGACAATTTCTTCCTGGACCGGGAACAAAAAAAATTCAACCACAAACATTATATATCGAGTGATAACTCACATTCCGAGTTTGGATCAATGGATTGCCTGTAAAGAATGAAGACAATAATTCTTAAAATTCCATTGTTTCAAAAAATACAAAGTCAAATAGAAAATTCTATCAAGTGGAGGTAGGAACATGAAACTTAACCTAAATTTCAACTAACTTTCGAAATTTGGTGGGAAAGAAATTGTCACAAATTTCAAAAAATGTGATTCTTTTACGCATAACACCCAAAAATTGATCTTTATAGAAGGAACTCAGAGGAACAAGAAACTCGAAAAAATAATTATTATATCACGTGAATTGTGAATTGTTGACTAGACTAGTTTGATAATTAGAAGACCACACAAGAAAGTTTCAGCAATGTAAATATCCAGTGCTAGAGTTCCGCCCTAAGGGGGGCCAAAAATGGAACATGTTACCTCCGAATAATTTTAATTTTAAACTTGAATCATGCAATTTATTAGGACTCCAAGGACATGGCACCCCAAAAATAAAAACTTCAACATGGACACAAAACAAAAATTAATCTCAACCATAAGTTTTTCCATTGCGTTGATGGCACACTTTCTGAGATTTGGATAAATTTAATAGGTATAAAGGAGGAAGACAAGTTCTTAAAATACCCTTTTTCTATAAAGAGAACCATCGAGTAACCAATTTTATCAAGATGAGAAGAGAACATGAAACTCGGCCCAAATACTCTATCATGTGGATAATTACAATTAAATTTTTTTGTCATTAAAACACATTCCCTATGTAAAACTAAATTGGCAGAAAAAGAACAAAATGTTATTTCCATGCACATTACACTACAAAGTTGATCAATTTAAATCAAAATCAGAAGAACGTGAAACTCGATATACGAATTCTCTATAACTTGAACACTGAATTGTTTAATAATCGAATTTGACATCCAACTATCCATCAAGAGAAATCATCAAAAGAATCCATAATGCTCGTGTCCTTCCCAGGGACCCGAAATGTACCATGTTATCTCTGAATCGGAAGAATTTGAAACTCGGATCATGCAATCTGTGTGTTGTGATAAGATTGTTTAGATATGGTAGGCGAAAGAGCAGTGTAGAAAAACGTAGGCTTAACATACCAAACAAACATTCTATATCACTTGAGTAAGGCACAGTTGAAATTTGAAAGGCAAAAGATTATCTGAAAAAACACAGGGCCAAGATATTAGTATATTCTTATTTCACAATGGGCACCCTAAAATTATTCAATTTTAGCGAATTGTGCAAATAACATTATAGTTCACCTAAAAGGTCACTAAAATGAAATTATGCGCGATATACCACACCCTAGTTTCACAAGGGCACCCTAAAAAGTATCCCTTTTGGCACATGGTTTCAACGACATTTCTTTCACGTAAATAAAATAACTTTCCAAAGAAGAGTGCGATTACATCCTTTGCCAAACATATACGCGTTTTACTCATGAAAGCACAAAATTGACAATTTCTTCCTGGACCGGGAACAAAAAAAATTCAACCACAAACATTATATATCGAGTGATAACTCACATTCCGAGTTTGGATCAATGGATTGCCTGTAAAGAATGAAGACAATAATTCTTAAAATTCCATTGTTTCAAAAAATACAAAGTCAAATAGAAAATTCTATCAAGTGGAGGTAGGAACATGAAACTTAACCTAAATTTCAACTAACTTTCGAAATTTGGTGGGAAAGAAATTGTCACAAATTTCAAAAAATGTGATTCTTTTACGCATAACACCCAAAAATTGATCTTTATAGAAGGAACTCAGAGGAACAAGAAACTCGAAAAAATAATTATTATATCACGTGAATTGTGAATTGTTGACTAGACTAGTTTGATAATTAGAAGACCACACAAGAAAGTTTCAGCAATGTAAATATCCAGTGCTAGAGTTCCGCCCTAAGGGGGGCCAAAAATGGAACATGTTACCTCCGAATAATTTTAATTTTAAACTTGAATCATGCAATTTATTAGGACTCCAAGGACATGGCACCCCAAAAATAAAAACTTCAACATGGACACAAAACAAAAATTAATCTCAACCATAAGTTTTTCCATTGCGTTGATGGCACACTTTCTGAGATTTGGATAAATTTAATAGGTATAAAGGAGGAAGACAAGTTCTTAAAATACCCTTTTTCTATAAAGAGAACCATCGAGTAACCAATTTTATCAAGATGAGAAGAGAACATGAAACTCGGCCCAAATACTCTATCATGTGGATAATTACAATTAAATTTTTTTGTCATTAAAACACATTCCCTATGTAAAACTAAATTGGCAGAAAAAGAACAAAATGTTATTTCCATGCACATTACACTACAAAGTTGATCAATTTAAATCAAAATCAGAAGAACGTGAAACTCGATATACGAATTCTCTATAACTTGAACACTGAATTGTTTAATAATCGAATTTGACATCCAACTATCCATCAAGAGAAATCATCAAAAGAATCCATAATGCTCGTGTCCTTCCCAGGGACCCGAAATGTACCATGTTATCTCTGAATCGGAAGAATTTGAAACTCGGATCATGCAATCTGTGTGTTGTGATAAGATTGTTTAGATATGGTAGGCGAAAGAGCAGTGTAGAAAAACGTAGGCTTAACATACCAAACAAACATTCTATATCACTTGAGTAAGGCACAGTTGAAATTTGAAAGGCAAAAGATTATCTGAAAAAACACAGGGCCAAGATATTAGTATATTCTTATTTCACAATGGGCACCCTAAAATTATTCAATTTTAGCGAATTGTGCAAATAACATTATAGTTCACCTAAAAGGTCACTAAAATGAAATTATGCGCGATATACCACACCCTAGTTTCACAAGGGCACCCTAAAAAGTATCCCTTTTCGCACATGGTTTCAACGACATTTCTTTCACGTAAATAAAATAACTTTCCAAAGAAGAGTATGATTACATCCTTTGCCAAATATATACGCGTTTTACTCATGAAAGCACAAAATTGACAATTTCTTCCTGGACCGGGAACAAAAAAAATTCAACCACAAACATTATATATCGAGTGATAACTCACATTCCGAGTTTGGATCAATGGATTTCCTGTAAAGAATGAAGACAATAATTCTTAAAATTCCATTGTTTCAAACAATACAAAGTCAAATAGAAAATTCTATCAAGTGGAGGTAGGAACATGAAACTTAACCTAAATTTCAACTAACTTTCGAAATTTGGTGGGAAAGAAATTGTCACAAATTTCAAAAAATGTGATTCTTTTACGCATAACACCCAAAAATTGATCTTTATAGAATGAACTCAGAGGAACAAGAAACTCAAAAAAATAATTATTATATCACGTGAATTGTGAATTGTTGACTAGACTAGTTTGATAATTAGAAGACCACACAAGAAAGTTTCAGCAATGTAAATATCCAGTGCTAGAGTTTCGCCCTAAGTGGGGCCAAAAATGGAACATGTTACCTCCGAATAATTTTAATTTTAAACTTGAATCATGCAATTTATTAGGACTCCAAGGACATGGCACCCCAAAAATAAAAACTTCAACATGGACACAAAACAAAAATTAATCTAAACCATAAGTTTTTCCATTGCGTTGATGGCACACTTTCTGTGATTTGGATAAATTTAATAGGTATAAAGGAGGAAGACAAGTTCTTAAAATACCCTTTTTCAATAAAGAGAACCATCGAGTAACCAATTTTATCAAGATGAGAAGAGAACATGAAACTCGGCCCAAATACTCTATCATGTAGATAATTACAATTAAAAATTTTGTCATTAAAACACATTCCCAATGAAAAACTAAATTGGCAGAAAAAGAACAAAATGTTATTTCCATGCACATTACACTACAAAGTTGATCAATTTAAATCAAAATCAGAAGAACGTGAAACTCGATATACGAATTCTCTATAACTTGAACTCTGAATTGTTTAATAATCGAATTTGACAGCCAACTATCCATCAAGAGAAAACATCAAAAAAATCCATAATGCTCGTGTCCTTCCCTGGGACCCGAAATGTACCATATTATCTTTGAATTGGAAGAATTTGAAACTCGGATCATGCAATCTATATGTTGTGATAAGATAGTTTAGATATGGTAGGCGAAAGAGCAGTGTAGAAAAACGTAGGCTTAACATACCAAACAAACATTCTATATCACTTGATTAAGGCACAGTTGAAATTTGAAAGGCAAAAGATTATCTGAAAAAACACAGGGCCAAGAATATTAGTATATTCTTATTTCACAATGGGCACCCTAAAATTATTCAATTTTAGCAAATTGTGCAAATAACATTATAGTTCACCTAAAAGGTCACTAAAATGAAATTATGCCCCGATATATCACACCCTAGTTTCACAAGGGCACCCTAAAAAGTATCCCTTTTGGCACATGGTTTCAACGACATTTCTTTCACGTAAATAAAATAACTTTCCAAAGAAGAGTGCGATTACATCCTTTGCCAAACATATACGCGTTTTACTCATGAAAGCACAAAATTGACAATTTCTTCCTGGACCGGGAACAAAAAAAATTCAACCACAAACATTATATATCGAGTGATAACTCACATTCCGAGTTTGGATCAATGGATTGCCTGTAAAGAATGAAGACAATAATTCTTAAAATTCCATTGTTTCAAAAAATACAAAGTCAAATAGAAAATTCTATCAAGTGGAGGTAGGAACATGAAACTTAACCTAAATTTCAACTAACTTTCGAAATTTGGTGGGAAAGAAATTGTCACAAATTTCAAAAAATGTGATTCTTTTACGCATAACACCCAAAAATTGATCTTTATAGAAGGAACTCAGAGGAACAAGAAACTCGAAAAAATAATTATTATATCACGTGAATTGTGAATTGTTGACTAGACTAGTTTGATAATTAGAAGACCACACAAGAAAGTTTCAGCAATGTAAATATCCAGTGCTAGAGTTCCGCCCTAAGGGGGGCCAAAAATGGAACATGTTACCTCCGAATAATTTTAATTTTAAACTTGAATCATGCAATTTATTAGGACTCCAAGGACATGGCACCCCAAAAATAAAAACTTCAACATGGACACAAAACAAAAATTAATCTCAACCATAAGTTTTTCCATTGCGTTGATGGCACACTTTCTGAGATTTGGATAAATTTAATAGGTATAAAGGAGGAAGACAAGTTCTTAAAATACCCTTTTTCTATAAAGAGAACCATCGAGTAACCAATTTTATCAAGATGAGAAGAGAACATGAAACTCGGCCCAAATACTCTATCATGTGGATAATTACAATTAAATTTTTTTGTCATTAAAACACATTCCCTATGTAAAACTAAATTGGCAGAAAAAGAACAAAATGTTATTTCCATGCACATTACACTACAAAGTTGATCAATTTAAATCAAAATCAGAAGAACGTGAAACTCGATATACGAATTCTCTATAACTTGAACACTGAATTGTTTAATAATCGAATTTGACATCCAACTATCCATCAAGAGAAATCATCAAAAGAATCCATAATGCTCGTGTCCTTCCCAGGGACCCGAAATGTACCATGTTATCTCTGAATCGGAAGAATTTGAAACTCGGATCATGCAATCTGTGTGTTGTGATAAGATTGTTTAGATATGGTAGGCGAAAGAGCAGTGTAGAAAAACGTAGGCTTAACATACCAAACAAACATTCTATATCACTTGAGTAAGGCACAGTTGAAATTTGAAAGGCAAAAGATTATCTGAAAAAACACAGGGCCAAGATATTAGTATATTCTTATTTCACAATGGGCACCCTAAAATTATTCAATTTTAGCGAATTGTGCAAATAACATTATAGTTCACCTAAAAGGTCACTAAAATGAAATTATGCGCGATATACCACACCCTAGTTTCACAAGGGCACCCTAAAAAGTATCCCTTTTGGCACATGGTTTCAACGACATTTCTTTCACGTAAATAAAATAACTTTCCAAAGAAGAGTGCGATTACATCCTTTGCCAAACATATACGCGTTTTACTCATGAAAGCACAAAATTGACAATTTCTTCCTGGACCGGGAACAAAAAAAATTCAACCACAAACATTATATATCGAGTGATAACTCACATTCCGAGTTTGGATCAATGGATTGCCTGTAAAGAATGAAGACAATAATTCTTAAAATTCCATTGTTTCAAAAAATACAAAGTCAAATAGAAAATTCTATCAAGTGGAGGTAGGAACATGAAACTTAACCTAAATTTCAACTAACTTTCGAAATTTGGTGGGAAAGAAATTGTCACAAATTTCAAAAAATGTGATTCTTTTACGCATAACACCCAAAAATTGATCTTTATAGAAGGAACTCAGAGGAACAAGAAACTCGAAAAAATAATTATTATATCACGTGAATTGTGAATTGTTGACTAGACTAGTTTGATAATTAGAAGACCACACAAGAAAGTTTCAGCAATGTAAATATCCAGTGCTAGAGTTCCGCCCTAAGGGGGGCCAAAAATGGAACATGTTACCTCCGAATAATTTTAATTTTAAACTTGAATCATGCAATTTATTAGGACTCCAAGGACATGGCACCCCAAAAATAAAAACTTCAACATGGACACAAAACAAAAATTAATCTCAACCATAAGTTTTTCCATTGCGTTGATGGCACACTTTCTGAGATTTGGATAAATTTAATAGGTATAAAGGAGGAAGACAAGTTCTTAAAATACCCTTTTTCTATAAAGAGAACCATCGAGTAACCAATTTTATCAAGATGAGAAGAGAACATGAAACTCGGCCCAAATACTCTATCATGTGGATAATTACAATTAAATTTTTTTGTCATTAAAACACATTCCCTATGTAAAACTAAATTGGCAGAAAAAGAACAAAATGTTATTTCCATGCACATTACACTACAAAGTTGATCAATTTAAATCAAAATCAGAAGAACGTGAAACTCGATATACGAATTCTCTATAACTTGAACACTGAATTGTTTAATAATCGAATTTGACATCCAACTATCCATCAAGAGAAATCATCAAAAGAATCCATAATGCTCGTGTCCTTCCCAGGGACCCGAAATGTACCATGTTATCTCTGAATCGGAAGAATTTGAAACTCGGATCATGCAATCTGTGTGTTGTGATAAGATTGTTTAGATATGGTAGGCGAAAGAGCAGTGTAGAAAAACGTAGGCTTAACATACCAAACAAACATTCTATATCACTTGAGTAAGGCACAGTTGAAATTTGAAAGGCAAAAGATTATCTGAAAAAACACAGGGCCAAGATATTAGTATATTCTTATTTCACAATGGGCACCCTAAAATTATTCAATTTTAGCGAATTGTGCAAATAACATTATAGTTCACCTAAAAGGTCACTAAAATGAAATTATGCGCGATATACCACACCCTAGTTTCACAAGGGCACCCTAAAAAGTATCCCTTTTCGCACATGGTTTCAACGACATTTCTTTCACGTAAATAAAATAACTTTCCAAAGAAGAGTATGATTACATCCTTTGCCAAATATATACGCGTTTTACTCATGAAAGCACAAAATTGACAATTTCTTCCTGGACCGGGAACAAAAAAAATTCAACCACAAACATTATATATCGAGTGATAACTCACATTCCGAGTTTGGATCAATGGATTTCCTGTAAAGAATGAAGACAATAATTCTTAAAATTCCATTGTTTCAAACAATACAAAGTCAAATAGAAAATTCTATCAAGTGGAGGTAGGAACATGAAACTTAACCTAAATTTCAACTAACTTTCGAAATTTGGTGGGAAAGAAATTGTCACAAATTTCAAAAAATGTGATTCTTTTACGCATAACACCCAAAAATTGATCTTTATAGAATGAACTCAGAGGAACAAGAAACTCAAAAAAATAATTATTATATCACGTGAATTGTGAATTGTTGACTAGACTAGTTTGATAATTAGAAGACCACACAAGAAAGTTTCAGCAATGTAAATATCCAGTGCTAGAGTTTCGCCCTAAGTGGGGCCAAAAATGGAACATGTTACCTCCGAATAATTTTAATTTTAAACTTGAATCATGCAATTTATTAGGACTCCAAGGACATGGCACCCCAAAAATAAAAACTTCAACATGGACACAAAACAAAAATTAATCTAAACCATAAGTTTTTCCATTGCGTTGATGGCACACTTTCTGTGATTTGGATAAATTTAATAGGTATAAAGGAGGAAGACAAGTTCTTAAAATACCCTTTTTCAATAAAGAGAACCATCGAGTAACCAATTTTATCAAGATGAGAAGAGAACATGAAACTCGGCCCAAATACTCTATCATGTAGATAATTACAATTAAAAATTTTGTCATTAAAACACATTCCCAATGAAAAACTAAATTGGCAGAAAAAGAACAAAATGTTATTTCCATGCACATTACACTACAAAGTTGATCAATTTAAATCAAAATCAGAAGAACGTGAAACTCGATATACGAATTCTCTATAACTTGAACTCTGAATTGTTTAATAATCGAATTTGACAGCCAACTATCCATCAAGAGAAAACATCAAAAAAATCCATAATGCTCGTGTCCTTCCCTGGGACCCGAAATGTACCATATTATCTTTGAATTGGAAGAATTTGAAACTCGGATCATGCAATCTATATGTTGTGATAAGATAGTTTAGATATGGTAGGCGAAAGAGCAGTGTAGAAAAACGTAGGCTTAACATACCAAACAAACATTCTATATCACTTGATTAAGGCACAGTTGAAATTTGAAAGGCAAAAGATTATCTGAAAAAACACAGGGCCAAGAATATTAGTATATTCTTATTTCACAATGGGCACCCTAAAATTATTCAATTTTAGCAAATTGTGCAAATAACATTATAGTTCACCTAAAAGGTCACTAAAATGAAATTATGCCCCGATATATCACACCCTAGTTTCACAAGGGCACCCTAAAAAGTATCCCTTTTGGCACATGGTTTCAACGACATTTCTTTCACGTAAATAAAATAACTTTCCAAAGAAGAGTGCGATTACATCCTTTGCCAAACATATACGCGTTTTACTCATGAAAGCACAAAATTGACAATTTCTTCCTGGACCGGGAACAAAAAAAATTCAACCACAAACATTATATATCGAGTGATAACTCACATTCCGAGTTTGGATCAATGGATTGCCTGTAAAGAATGAAGACAATAATTCTTAAAATTCCATTGTTTCAAAAAATACAAAGTCAAATAGAAAATTCTATCAAGTGGAGGTAGGAACATGAAACTTAACCTAAATTTCAACTAACTTTCGAAATTTGGTGGGAAAGAAATTGTCACAAATTTCAAAAAATGTGATTCTTTTACGCATAACACCCAAAAATTGATCTTTATAGAATGAACTCAGAGGAACAAGAAACTCGAAAAAATAATTATTATATCACGTGAAATGTGAATTGTTGACTAGACTAGTTTGATAATTAGAAGACCACACAAGAAAGTTTCAGCAATGTAAATATCCAGTGCTAGAGTTCCGCCCTAAGGGGGGCCAAAAATGGAACATGTTACCTCCGAATAATTTTAATTTTAAACTTGAATCATGCAATTTATTAGGACTCCAAGGACATGGCACCCCAAAAATAAAAACTTCAACATGGACACAAAACAAAAATTAATCTCAACCATAAGTTTTTCCATTGCGTTGATGGCACACTTTCTGAGATTTGGATAAATTTAATAGGTATAAAGGAGGAAGACAAGTTCTTAAAATACCCTTTTTCTATAAAGAGAACCATCGAGTAACCAATTTTATCAAGATGAGAAGAGAACATGAAACTCGGCCCAAATACTCTATCATGTGGATAATTACAATTAAATTTTTTTGTCATTAAAACACATTCCCTATGTAAAACTAAATTGGCAGAAAAAGAACAAAATGTTATTTCCATGCACATTACACTACAAAGTTGATCAATTTAAATCAAAGAGTTAATCCCACTTTTCCCCCTGAACTTACAATAGAATCCCATTTCCCCCCCTCAACTTGAAACTTTTCCATGGTCCACCCTCAACTAGCTTAATTGATGACACTGTCCCCCCTAAACAAAGTTTCCGGCAATTTTCTCATCGGAAGTCAAAGCACGTGAATTTCACGTGACTCTCTTAGGGGTAATATAATCTACTCAATCACTTTAATCAGTTTCCCGCCAAAATATAAATTAAGCTTGTTTTTATTTTTCAAAATTATATATCAACTAGGGCAAAAGAATTAAAGTCTCTATCAAATTAAAACCCTACCCCATACCAGAATCTCTTTTTCTTAAACACGTTCAAAAGCTATGGCCGGGAAATTGATGGAGGAAAACTACAGCATCCCTCTGGAAGAAAGTTATCAATACAATGATAATTATTCTACCTAATATTTTATTATTTTTATGGAAATTTATCTATTATAAACTATTATAATATAAGTGAATAGTTTTATTGAATCGATGAGTTGTGTAGGCATTATATGTGTGATAATTCTTTTCCATGTGAAATTTAGCTTTTTGTAATATTACCCCTGAGATGAGTTGATTATACTACCCCTGAGAGAGTCACGTGGAATTCACGTGCTCTTGACTTCCGGTTAGAAAATTGTCGGAAACTTTGTTTAGGGGGGACAGTGTCATCAATTAAGTAAGTTGAGGGTGGACCGTGGAAAAGTTTCAAGTTGAGGGGGGAAAATGGGATTCTATTGTAAGTTCAGGGGGGAAAGTGGGATTAACTCTAAATCAAAATCAGAAGAACGTGAAACTCGATATACGAATTCTCTATAACTTGAACTCTGAATTGTTTAATAATCGAATTTGACATCCAACTATCCATCAAGAGAAATCATCAAAAGAATCCATAATGCTCGTGTCCTTCCCAGGGACCCGAAATGTACCATGTTATCTCTGAATCGGAAGAATTTGAAACTCGGATCATGCAATCTGTGTGTTGTGATAAGATTGTTTAGATATGGTAGGCGAAAGAGCAGTGTAGAAAAACGTAGGCTTAACATACCAAACAAACATTCTATATCACTTGAGTAAGGCACAGTTGAAATTTGAAAGGCAAAAGATTATCTGAAAAAACACAGGGCCAAGAATATTAGTATATTCTTATTTCACAATGGGCACCCTAAAATTATTCAATTTTAGCGAATTGTGCAAATAACATTATAGTTCACCTAAAAGGTCACTAAAATGAAATTATGCGCGATATACCACACCCTAGTTTCACAAGGGCACCCTAAAAAGTATCCCTTTTCGCACATGGTTTCAACGACATTTCTTTCACGTAAATAAAATAACTTTCCAAAGAAGAGTATGATTACATCCTTTGCCAAATATATACGCGTTTTACTCATGAAAGCACAAAATTGACAATTTCTTCCTGGACCGGGAACA
Organism: Penstemon newberryi var. newberryi; assembly: GCA_030819805.1. Taxonomy (NCBI): domain Eukaryota; kingdom Viridiplantae; phylum Streptophyta; class Magnoliopsida; order Lamiales; family Plantaginaceae; genus Penstemon; species Penstemon newberryi. The sequence goes on along the minus strand of JAUALY010000005.1, from coordinate 18,587,484 downwards.
AAAAAAATTCAACCACAAACATTATATATCGAGTGATAACTCACATTCCGAGTTTGGATCAATGGATTTCCTGTAAAGAATGAAGACAATAATTCTTAAAATTCCATTGTTTCAAACAATACAAAGTCAAATAGAAAATTCTATCAAGTGGAGGTAAGAACATGAAACTTAACCTAAATTTCAACTAACTTTCGAAATTTGGTGGGAAAGAAATTGTCACAAATTTCAAAAAATGTGATTCTTTTACGCATAACACCCAAAAATTGATCTTTATAGAATGAACTCAGAGGAACAAGAAACTCGAAAAAGTAATTATTATATCACGTGAATTGTGAATTGTTGACTAGACTAATTTGATAATCAGAAGATCATACAAGAAACTTTCAGCAATGTAAATATCCAATGCTAGAGTTCCGCCCTAAGGGGGGCCAAAAATGGACCATGTTACCTCCGAATAATTTTAATTTTAAACTAGTATCATGCAATTTATTAGGACTCCAAGGACATGGCACCTCAAAAATGAAAACTTCAACATGGACACAAAACAAAATGAATCTCAACCATAAGTTTTTCCATTGCGTTGATGGCACACTTTCTGAGATTTGGATAAATTTAATAGGTATAAATGAGGAAGACAAGTTCTTAAAATACCCTTTTTCTATAAAGAGAACCATCGAGTAACCAATTTTATCAAGATGAGAAGAGAACACGAAACTCGGCCCAAATACTCTATCATGTGGATAATTACAATTAAATTTTTTTGTCATTAAACACATTCCCTATGAAAAACTAAATTGGCAGAAAAAGAACAAAATGTTATTTCCATGCACATTACACTACAAAGTTGATCAATTTAAATCAAAATCAGAAGAACGTGAAACTCATTTACGAATTCTCTATTACGTGAACTCTGAATTGTTTAATAATCGAATTTGACAGCCAAGAGAAAACATCAAAAAAAACCATAATGCTCGTGTCCTTCCTAGGGACCCAAAATGTACCATGTTATCTCTGAATCGGAAGAATTTGAAACTCGGATCATGCAATCTATATGTTGTGATAAGATAGTTTAGATATGGTAGGCGAAAGAGCAGTGTAGAAAAACGTAGGCTTAACATACCAAACAAACATTCTATATCACTTGATTAAGGCGTGGTTGAAATTTGAAAGGCAAAAGATTATCTGAAAAAACACAGGGCCAAGAATATTAGTATATTCTTATTTCACAATGGGCACCCTAAAATTATTCAATTTTAGCGAATTGTGCGAATAAAATTGTTGTTCACCTAAAAGGTCACAAAAATGAAATTATGCCCGATATATCACACCCTAGTTTCACAAGGGCACCCTAAAAAGTATCCCTTTTGTCACATGGATTCAATGACATTTCTTTCATGTAAATAAAAAAACTTTCCAAAGAAGAGTGCGATTACATCATTTGCCAGACATATACTCGCGTTTTATTCATGAAAGCACAAAATTGAAAATTTCTTCCTGGACCGGGAACAAAAAAAATTCAACCACAAACATTATATATCGAGTGATAACTCACATTCCGAGTTGGGATCATTGGATTGCCTGTAAAGAATGAAGACAATAATTCTTAAAATTCCATTGTTTCAAAAAATACAAAGTCAAATAGAAAATTCTATCAAGTGGAGGTAGGAACATGAAACTTAACCTAAATTTCAACTAACTTTCGAAATTTGGTGGGAAAGAAATTGTCACAAATTTCAAAAAATGTGATTCTTTTACGCATAACACCCAAAAATTGATCTTTATAGAATGAACTCAGAGGAACAAGAAACTCGAAAAAATAATTATTATATCACGTGAATTGTGAATTGTTGACTAGACTAATTTGATAATCAGAAGATCATACAAGAAAGTTTCAGCAATGTAAATATCCAATGCTAGAGTTCCGCCCTAAGGGGGGACAAAAATGGACCATGTTACCTCCGAATAATTTTAATTTTAAACTAGAATCATGCAATTTATTAGGACTCCAAGGACATGGCACCCCAAAAATAAAAACTTCAACATGGACACAAAACAAAATGAATCTCAACCATAAGTTTTTCCATTGCGTTGATGGCACACTTTCTGAGATTTGGATAAATTTAATAGGTATAAATGAGGAAGACAAGTTCTTAAAATACCCTTTTTCTATAAAGAGAACCATCGAGTAACCAATTTTATCAAGATGTGAAGAGAACATGAAACTTGGCCCAAATACTCTATCCTGTGGATAATTACCATTAATTTTTTTTGTCATTAAACACATTCCCTATGAAAAACTAAATTGGCAGAAAAAGAACAAAATGTTATTTCCATGCACATTACACTACAAAGTTGATCAATCTAAATCAAAATCAGAAGAACGTGAAACTCGATTTACGAATTCTCTATTACGTGAACTCTGAATTGTTTAATAATCGAATTTGACAGCCAAGAGAAAACATCAAAAAAAACCATAATGCTCGTGTCCTTCCCAGGGACCCGAAATGTACCATGTTATCTCTGAATCCGAAGAATTTGAAACTCGGATCATGCAATCTATATGTTGTGATAAGATAGTTTAGATATGGTAGGCGAAAGAGCAGTGTAGAAAAACGTAGGCTTAACATACCAAACAAACATTCTATATCACTTGATTAAGGCGTAGTTGAAATTTGAAAGGCAAAAGATTATCTGAAAAAACACAGGGCCAAGAATATTAGTATATTCTTATTACACAATGGGCACCCTAAAATTATTCAATTTTAGCAAATTGTGCGAATAAAATTATAGTTCACCTAAAAGGTCACAAAAATGAAATTATGCCCGATATATCACACCCTAGTTTCACAAGGGCACCCTAAAAAGTATCCCTTTTGGCACATGGATTCAATGACATTTCTTTCATGTAAATAAAAAAACTTTCCAAAGAAGAGTGCGATTACATCCTTTGCCAAACATATACTCGCGTTTTATTCATGAAAGCACAAAATTGAAAATTTCTTCCAGGACCGGGAACAAAAAAAATTCAATCACAAACATTATATATCGAGTGATAACTCACATTCCGAGTTGGGATCAGTGGATTGCCTGTAAAGAATGAAGACAATAATTCTTAAAATTCCATTGTTTCAAAAAATACAAAGTCAAATAGAAAATTCTATCAAGTGGAGGTTCCTACATGAAACTTAACCTAAATTTCAACTCACTTTCGAAATTTGGTGGGAAAGAAATTGTCAAAAATTTAAAAAAATGTGATTCTTTTACGCATAACACCCAAAAATTGATCTTTATAGAATGAACTCAGAGGAACAAGAAACTCGGAAAAATAATTATTATATCACGTGAATTTTGAATTGTTGACTAGACTAGTTTGACAATTAGAAGACCATACAAGAAAGTTTCAGCAATGTAAATATCCAATGCTAGATTTTCGCCCTAGGAGGGGCCAAAAAAGGACCATGTTACCTCCGAATAATTTTAATTTTAAACTAGAATTTGCTTCAATTCCTCTTTGATGGACTAAATAGCCCAAAAACTTACCAGATCTTACTCCAAAAGTACACTTAGCAGGATTGAGTTACATTCCGATTTTCTCAAAATCTTGAAGCAACGATCTAAATGATCGATATGATCCTTCTCGCTCATGCTTTTGACTAGCATGTCGTCTACATATACCTCCATTGTTTCACCAATGAGATCCTTAAACATCAAGTTAACCAACCTCTAATATGTTGCTCCCGCATTCCTTCATCCAAACGGCATAACTATAAATCAGTATACCCCTTGCTCAGTTACGAAAGCAGTTTTTTCCTGATCCCTTTAGTCCATAAATATTTGATAGAATCCCTGAAAAGCATACATCATACTAAATATGGCGAATCCCGCGGTGGAGTCAACCAACAAATCGATCCTGGGAAGCGGGTAAGGATCTCGTGGACATAGTTTATTTAGGTCCGTGAAATCGTTGCACATCCTCCACTTATTCTCTTTCTTGTTGCCCTTTGATACTAGAACCACATTACATAACCATTCTGTAAAATGTATCTCACCTATCTGCTTAGACATTAAAAGCCTCTCGACCTTGGCTTTTATAATTTGTCTTTAACAGGGCCGTGGTTCCTTTTCTTCTGCTAGCAGGTTTTGCGCTCGGTTCTATTTTTAAAGAGTGGGTAATTATTCTTGGATCAATTCCCACTATGTCTTCTGAGATCCACGCGTAAACATCTGTATTTTTCCTTAAGAAATCAATCAGCATGATTTCTCCCTGGGGTGTAGCTCTGTTCCGATCCGAGTGGTTTTAATAGGTTCGTTTTCAATCAATTGAATATCCTTGTGCTCGGGCGGTCGGATAGATAGGTCGATTGGTTCTTTTTCCTTTTTATCGATCCTATCAGTACTTGGAATTTCAGGTTCCATTGACCTTTTAACGGATAATCCTACGGACTTTCTTTTAGAAGGAGTGAGTTGGTCAACTTTCTTTTTTTAGCGAAAGCGCTGTGTTATAGCCGTCCCAGGCCATACAGTGGTCGTTGACTATTTCACCAATCCCATGCGCGGCCGAAAACTTCATCTTATGATGGTAAGTTGAGATAACAGCTCGAAATTGATTGAGCGCAAGTCGTCCCATAATGGCGTTATAAGCGAATGGCGCCACAACAACTAAAAACTTGATCACTTTCACAATTCGTTTCGGCTTCTTCCCGAGCGTGACACTTAGGTTGATCGTCCCTATAGAAACAATCTCCGATCCCCCGAATTCGATCAAAGGCATAGCCACTCTCTACAAGGTTAATTTTCCAAAATTCATCTGACTTAAAGCTTGGAAGGCTATTATATTTGCTGAACTATCATTATCGATTAATATTCTCTTTACATTGAAGCTGGCAATTTTTAGAGATATCGCCATAGGAAAATCAGGATTGTCTTCATTGGGATCCCAATTTATGTTTCTAGGAACCTCACTTTCATCAAAGCTAATAACCTGCTTATCTATGGCTTTGCTATCCAGAGGTAGTATTTCTTGAGGGGTTATTATTCCCTTCTCTATTGATCTAGCAATTCTCTTTCTCGCATTTCGACTATCTCCTCCTGCTGGTCCACCTGAAATTACGTGTATTGTACCGTTAATGTCTTCGCTTTCCAGATCATTTCGATTGGGTATGTTGTTGCTAGGCGAACGTCTCGAAGGATTTCCATGTTCATTCCTTACACATGGACTACAAGATCGCTGTCGATTTCGATCTGGATTTTCGACATATTCACCTAGCCTTCCATGTTGAATTAACCTTTCGATTTCCTATTTTAGATGATGACAATCCTCGGTTCGATGACCGTGAGCTAGATGGTATCTACAATATAGGTTGTAATTTTTAGATCCTGGTTTTGCCTGTGATTCTCTTTGCCAAGGGGATCTAGTTATTCCTCTCTAGAACAACTAGTATTTCCTCCCTAGGAGTACTTAGTTTCTTGAACTCCACGTATCCAATCCTATTTCTTATATTTTGATCCGGGTACGTGGTCTAACATAGACATTAGATCTTTTGTTAGAGTCAGAAGCTCCATAATCCAGTCTTTGAAAAAATTGCACTTTTTGAATGATCGATCGTAGTCGGATATCCTTGGGATCGGAGCAGGCCTATCAGAATTTTTAGATCCTGAAGTAGAACCCTTTGCCTTATTCTGGTCCTTAAACAAATTCATTTCCTCTTGAGTCATATACTTGGATGCCAAAGTCATAATTTCTGCAAAAGTTTGCCGCTGTTTTCGACTTAGAGCATTACCTAATTGTCTGTTTTTCTTAAGGTCCAACAAGATCGATATAATCTAATCTATATTTGGAGAGTCGATCTTTAACAATTCAACATTGAATCTTCCCAACCAGTTTCTTAAGGACTCCCCTTCATGTTGTCGGATTGTCCCCAAATAGCTCATCGGAAGTTTCTGTCTCTTCTGGCTCGCAAATTGTTTCTTTAACTTATTGCAGAGCTCCCTGAAACTAAATATAGAGTTCGGAGGTTGTTTTCCGAACCAGTCCAATGCAGGTCCTTCAAAAGTGGTCACCATTAATTTTGTCGTATATTCTTCTGGGTGAACATAGAAATTCATTATATTCAAAAAGTTGAATACATAATCATTTGGATCTCCCGTGCCATCATATATGGGTAAGCGGCTCGGTAGAGGACCTGAGCTTGTGCTTCTTTGATCTCCACACAAAAAGGCGATCATGCGGCTATACTATCCTGCACCTCCCGAGATCGAGGCCAGGGTTGTTTTGCTACTAATATACGCTGCTCCACTCGTTCCTCCATAATTCTTTCAATGTCTCTTTCGGGAAATCGTTTGGTTGGTCGGTTATCGATGACCGGAGGCGCGATACTATCATTGATTCGAATAGTAGTATGTTCTCTAGATTGACGTTGTTCAGGACGATCATCGACTCTTGCCTGAATATTCCTGTGTTCGTGTCGAAGGTTAGCATTTGCTTGTCCTATGTTATCGATCTGCCGAGAGTTATGGGTCCTCTGATCAGCAGCCGGACTATCACCTTGAACGGAGATCCATTCTCGTTCCTCCTGAGGCCTCCAGTAGACATTGGGTCTTTGAGGAGATTGGGTAGGACCTACTTCGGGCTCAATCAGATTTTGCGTAGGTTTCTGCAATATTTGATTGCAAAACGCGCTCATTAGTTGAGCAATTTGTCTTAGCTGCTCGTTATCAGCAGTGAGGGGCGGTGGGATAGGTTGAGCTGGAGGGTTCGGGGGATATTTGGATCCGGAACTTATCGGCTTGGGGTGTTTTGCATATTAACCCCTCCTTGACTAGCACGAGTCCTTGTGCGATTTGACCTTTGTGGTCCATCCAGAGGCCCCTGATTGTTGCTGCTGTTTCTGGGAGAATTCTCATGTGGATTATCCGCCGTTGGAGCTTGAGAACCCGTATTTTTTCCTGCTGTTCGTGTACTTTTCCTTGGATTGACCATATTTCGTTCGAGTAATTGACCTGGCCCACCGCCAACTGATTTTATCGAATTTCGTTAGACTATGTAAAATAAATGAAGTAAATAAACTGATCCACAAAGATAGATAACTGGAGCTTTATTGAACATGACTGAGTACAATGAATATAGGGCTTGGCCAAGCTACTCAGGATGGCGCAATACATAGAATATGCAATATGTATGTTATATTAAACTATAGTACGAACTAGAATAATTATAATAAGTTGAATGTCAAAGGTTCCAAAAGTACCTATTACATTAATTGTTCTAGTATTAATAGCCTAATACATATTGCCCTAATAGAGTCCTAGGGCTCGTAGGAGTTTTCGCACGGCCAATGGACTATCCAGAAGCTTAGCCAGGCTAACTACAAGGAAGTGTTCTTCTGCCGTTCAACATCTTGTCTAGGTCGACGAGTTCTGAGGCAGGTCGATAGCATCATAGTTCGAACTGGATCTGATCGAGTAATTCGACCTAGCTAGATATAAATTAGCCCCCATCAATATATTTCACGCATGTTGGCGGCTTGCACCATCTGGCTTCTCTCGTTGATATGATCGAGAACCATGTGGAGGGTAAACGTGTTGCGGGTTATCCTCCAGAAGGAACTATACTTACCGATGATAAAGAGAACGTCTTAGATAAAGCAATGAGTCTGCTTCTATCGACAATATTTACCAGAGATGTTCAACGCAATCTCGAGAGAAATCCCTTGGACCAATTAGCCAGAGCGGCCCACGCTCATAGTGGTAAGATATTTCAACTTTACCTTTATCAAGCATAAATCAAATTTTCTATACTGAGTTTCTGGTCGATTTCATCAATCTTGAAGGGCGCTTGTGGGAACCTTATACATCACTTCCCTTCACATGGAGCAATTGAAGTTCGTCGAGGAATCCAACAAGATTCTTCTGGCTAAAAATAATGAGCTCGAGGGTAGACATGCTGAGCTCAAAGGTTCTCGAGTCCAGGAAAATCAAGTTGGTCCTAGTAGCAATCCAAATTTGGAAACTGATAATTCTCATATTGTGAAATACCGTGATGGATGCTAATCGATATCAAGCACATGTCGATCAGCTGACTCGGGAACTAGAAGTGCAAAAGGTCACTTTCGCGATTTCATTCAGTGCTCTAGAAGCTGAGAACAAATCTCTCCAATCTCAGCTACAATCCAAAGTTGAATACGTTGTTATGGATGAAGTTATGCGGGAAGCTCAGGCTGAAAATGTAGAATCAGTTGGGGGATTGTTGTCGAGTTCTTTTTATAAGGGAATCGAACAGCTGGTTGACGTAAAAATGATCCCGGATAGACTGCGCGAATATTATAAGGTTATGGATATCAACAAAGATCGCAAATACCAAGCTTATCCTCCCGAGGCCATTCCCCAAGTCGACTATAGTCGTCATCCTTTAGCTCACTTGTTCAGAAAATTTGGGACACCTTTGCCCGATCCCGACAAGGTTCCTGAAGACGAGGTCGAAGAAAGGCAGGGGGTGAGGACTATGGTGCCTCCGAAGAAGAAGAAACTGCTAATGAAGAAGAAGGAGATATTGTTGGAAAAGGAGAAGAAGGACGAGATAATTCTCCCATTAATTCATCTAAATCTCCTGTAATTTGATTTCGATCTTCTTGTAATCGATATGTAACTTTGTATCTATTTTGTTAATCTTTGTGAATAAACTTTTTGTTGATAATGTTTTTAAGTAATCTGCTTAATTTATTCTTTGTCTTTTTTTCTTTGTGATCATTTTTATCCACACCAGACATAAGTCTTCATGTTGATTTGCTCATTTCATGTTTTGATTGCGCGAGGCTCGTTTAGACAATAGTCTTTCAATCTGCGAAAATTTTGAAAATTTAACTTCCGCACTATTTTCTAAGGGCCATTTCGTCAATTCCACTAGTATATATAGGGGTAAAACATTCCAAAATTTACAGCGCATCCCCACTCGTATTTAAAAAATTCTCTCATGTACATCGGAGTACTAGATCGAGATTCCCGTATTTTCCATATATTTCCAAAAATGAGTGCAAACTTGTTCTCCGAAGCTCCCAAGCCAATGAAACGAGCACCTTCCACGAGCAAAGTACCTAGGAAAAAGGCTCGAGTAGAGAACACTAGCCAACAAGTTGTTGAGACTGGAGAGGCTGCAAGCAAATCTATTTTCTCTTCATATCGAACACCGAGTCATTCTGAGGGTACTTCTATTTCTGAAAGAAGAAGTCCCTCATCTTTACAGCCCCACACCATTGTTGGTTCCTCAACGGGGTCGGATAAGCCGGTCGAGCCTCCTCTCTCCGAACCATTGACTGAGAAGGACATCTTTGAAGCTTATAGAGATGGAGACTCCTCGGCTGACCCTCCTACCCCTGGTTAAGGTCGATTCCGAACTTGAGTTACCCAGCTCGGACACGGCTTTGATGAAAAAATTCGCGGGATAGGCCGATCAGCGACTGGTGTATGTTCCCACTATTCCATTCCGAACACCGAGGTCGATAAAATTACTTCGGAGGGTAACCAAGAACCGCTTTCGGGTGTACCAACTTCTGACACTGTAGTCATTCCTCCAGTGACCCTCGACATTCAAATTCTCCCGTCCCCATCTACAACTAACCAACATATAATCAACTCTGAATCTGGGCCTTCCCGCCAAAGGAATATATCCAATCCCTTTGATGACCCTTCCTTGTTGGATGATCATTCACTCAGCCATCAGATTTAGGAGATCAGAGATTTTAGCCTTGAACGATCATGCCCAATTTGCTAGGTTTGTTACTGATAGCAAACTAGATAATATTGTTGCTGCTCATCGGGCTCTGATGATCGAGGTAGAACGCCTCCGAGAAGATAATGAGAGGCTCTCGAAGCTAAATGCTTAGCTGACTTCTGATACGAAAAATATCCTCGAGGAGAGAGAGGATTTGATTCGATTGAACGAGGACCTTGAGTAGATCACTCAAGCACAGATCGAGAAGGGGAAGAAGAAGGAGTTCGAGGCGAGTTTCGCCTTTAGATATAAACAATGCACCAACGAATTAATTACTTTCCTTGGGCACAATACCAACCCCGATCACGTTCTTGAACTATAGATCTTCTTTGTAGATTTCTATTTTTTTTTCTTTGTAAAAATTTGAACCGGACATAATATGAATGCTATTTTATGATTTCTTCTCGCTATTATATACTGCCTTCTTGTTAATTTGTAGAGATAGTGGCGCTATACACGGCATATATTCCCCTTCTTTTTTTTTTTTTTTTTTTTTTTTATCATCGACACTGACCAACTACTATTCCTCTGTTCGAGCACCGAGGAATTATCCCTGAATGTTTCCAGGTGGAGAGTTTTACCCGCATTTACTTTGGGTAGTTGGAACGTCAACCACATTTTTCGATTATCAATCTTCACCGTTGATTCCATCTTATTCCATCCATTATATCTTTACCATTCTCCCTATAAAAGGTTTTTATCTCCTTCCATTTTTATATCCAGTAAAATTTCCTTTGATGGAGATTTCCTTCTTTCAAAATGGTGGTCGGCCACCTAACACGTTAAAACATAATTCCTTGGATGATCTCAGATTGGTATGGGTGGAATTGGAAAAGTAGGACAGGTCAAAAATCATGGAATCTCCTATCGACCTCCATGTTGGAGGTCGAGGGAATGATGACCTTTGTTCTTTTTTGTAGCAGTCATGTCTGATAAATACTGGCCGAGTGCTTCGAAGAAGAGCAAATGGTTGCCGTTTGTTTTCGGCCGCCTCGATCGTGCCTTCTTGCCTCTAATGTGAAATTATTTTTCTCGGAGTGGTGGATGAAACTATCAAACTCCAGGGAAGCTACACTAAAGTTAAAATGGTAGAGATGGGAGGTAAGATCGATCATTCCGCGGGAACAAACGACCCCTTTGGAGCTTCATGATCCTTTTGGACGAATAACCGCAACAAGATCTCTGGCTTGTCAAAGGTTAGCATCTCGAAGAATGGTCGAGCTCACTTGACCTCAAGCATCGAACTAAAGAAGTCTTGAAGTTCTGGACGGAGCTGGTGAAGATGTTCATGAAGTTCGGATCTTCAGATGCCGGATAAGGGATGGGCCAAATAAATGTTGCCGCGGACATTACCCTATGTATTGTAGATAGGGTTTTAGCCTGTATAGGTCGATTTTCTTGTAAACAGTTGCTTCGAATTGTAATATGCAGATATTTGAATAAAATTATGATTTCCACCATATCTTTGCATATCCACTTTATTTTGCATGATGGTTTGCGAACCTTTGTAATCTTCTAAATCAATAATCTGAACAAGAATTGGATAAGTGTCTATCGACTTAGTTTGTTTCGATAAAAAATAAACTTAACCAACTTTGGTTTTAACTTGTAGGTGAAAATATGAGATCGACGAGTGTTTACCGACCCAATTGGTTTTACTCAAAATATCTTTAACCTTAGGTTGTTTACCAAATCTTGGTTTTAACCTTTGTTGATCAATAATGGAGATCAATGAGTGTTTCCCGACCCAATCGATTTTACTCAAAATAACTTTAACTTTAGGTTGTTTACCAATTATTAGTTTTAACCTTTGTAGATCAATAATGGAGATCAATGAGTGTTTACCGACCCAGTCGATTTTACTCAAAATAACTTAAACTTTAGGTTGTTTACCAATTATTGGTTTTAACCGTGTAGATCTATAATGGAGATCAATGAGTGTTTACCGACCCAATCGGTTTTACGTAATTTTCCATAAAAGATTTAGGAGATACATCTCACGTATTGGCAATACGTATCTATAGAGATAGATCGAGGAAGATGTTAAACTCTCCAAATCTTCGTACATAGACTAAAATACTGAATAAATTCAATAGGGAAGAGTCCTAGAGAGGATTGATTCAAAGAGACACGAATCACTCTTACAAAATCAATGTGCCCTACATGTGATGATTAAAGAAGAGAATGTCTCTATACACCATATGATTTGGCAATAGGTAGCATACTGTATTCAATGTCATGTACAATACATGACTTAACACATGCTCTGAACATCACAAGATGTTGTTACTACCGAAAAATCAATCCTTGAGAACTTTAGAAGCTCTAAGGATAGTGATTCGAGTTTTCTGTCTGATGTGGATGATGAAAGATCATATGTTCTGTCTTGATGGGGTAGCAGTAAGTTGGAAGAATTTCCTAACAGTCTACCACTGCCATCTCAACCACTAAAGCAGAATCTCTCGCAGCATTGATGCAGGAAAAGAAAGTGTTTGGATGAGAAACTTCATCCGATGGTTGGATGTAGTACCTGGCAATGCAAGGCCCGTGGTTATCTTCTGTGATAACAATTGGGTAATAGCTCAAGGAAAGGAACCGAGATCTCACCAACGATCTAAACACATGTTAAGAAAATACCATATGATTAGAGAAATCATAGGTAGAGGAGACGTGTAAATGGATCACGTCAACTCAATAGACAACTTAGCGGATCTACTAATGAAGCCATTGTCACAAAAGAGTTCGAAGGACATCTTAGGAAGATGGGTCTTAGAAATGCTTGTGATTGGCTTTAGGGCAAGGGGGAGATTGATAGGATAGTTCCCAACAAGCCAACCAAATTTTGTAAGTGGATTGTCTTATTCTTATGGTTTAATAATTAATACGCCTATTTATTTATAGTACGTAAATTAAACAACGGCCATCTTCATCTCTCGCTAACGTATCTAAGCGATTGGATGAAATCCTCAGATCACATTCGACTATGGGACGATTCACTTCAGTATGACTGCAATCATGAAACAGTCTCTAAGGTCATGATCTTAAAACACGTTCCAACTCATGGATTTTGAACGAGACGGGGTATTGAAGGAATTGCTAAGACTTGTCCAAATATGCATGATTCAAGTGGAGTGAATTTGTAGCGTTTCATGAGCAAGGCATTTGATGCTAGTGCATATGAGTAGGTGGTTCGATAGGGGATCGAACGCATCGAACGACCCGAACAGAGAAACCCATTGTGGAGCGCCTGTCGCATATCGGTAATGGGATGTTTCTCAAGACTTATGATAAAGTTCGATTTAGTCCTTGGACTTGATGTACTAGGGTGAATTCGGTACACGACAGTACGTACTTTGATTTAGGAGCCGATCACGTACCCTGATCATTGTGCGACTACTTTGGGTACATATGATCATGTACGCGGATGGTTAGTACTAAGATAGGATCTATCGACTCATCCTGAAAAGATGAGAGAATTTCCTATACGTTCTTAGATAGTAGATTCCGAGAAACTCGTTGCCATGGTCGGTGACAGATTTGGAAAGTAGTTTCCAAATTTAGCAGTCACACTAGAATTATTATCCAGAATTAGAAAGTACAGAATCGAGATAATTAGAAGTGCCGATCAATTCACACACCCTAGGTCTCAATCGGAAAATTAGTCGCTGGAAGGACTGTATGTACATGGCAATTATAAGAGGTGAGATTCACAAGATCAATTCACCTGAAGTTGGGCCTTATGGGCTTGTGGCTAGACATCGACCATAAGGTGTGGGTACTCTTGAATTAATAAGAAAATTAATTCTGAGTGGTCAATCAAAAGTTTTTAATTGATCGGAGCAATTAATTTCTCATTAATTAAATCAGGAAAGTCGTGGGCCTGCTGCCAATTGATGGTGAACCTAGAGGGTCACACACAATACAGTTGGACAGTAACAGTAAAAAAAGGAAATAGTTGTCTTAAAGAAGTTAAATCAAAGTTAGTGAATTAAAGTTTTAATTCAAAATGAAGAATTATTAATTAGAATGTCTAATCAATTAAATTATTAATTAGAATGCCTAATTAATTAAAGTATTAGTTAAAGTGTTAATTAATAAATTGGATGAAATAATTAATTAATTTTCAGAATTAATTAAATTAAAAGTGGTTATTATTATTATTATTTAAAAGAGTTTAATTATTGGAAGAGTTAGTTTCTTGTGTGACAAGAAAAGGAGAAGATATAATGTATATCTTGTTTCCTTATGTGATAAGGAAAGAAGATAATATGCATAAGATGAGATATCTATTAGAAGTAGGATTCTTCTAATATATATATATCTCATCATATCTCAAGAATAACTGAAGAAAACTAACTGAGAGAAAAATCAAGGTCTTGCAAAACCCTACCCTGGTCGTCGCCCCTGCCTCTTCCTCTCTCCCATCTAGTTCTAGATCTAGATCTAGATCTGTATTCCTCCATTGACAAATCTTGAAGCACTAGTTCTAAGCCTGTGACGTGGAGGTGTTGCTACAATCTGACTGGTGTGGATACATTCTAGAGGCACGACACTTGGAGTGCTACTGTGAATCAAAAGAAGACCGGAGATTTCCACCACCAAACCTGTGGTGAGGTATATTGCGATTTCACCCTCTTGCTTTCGATTATTGCTTTATTTCAACCATTTTGCATATGTAAGATGGAATATGATTTATGGGCTGCATGGGTATCTCGGAATTTTTTTTAAAATTCCACACTTTTGTTGACAACCAAGATATCCCAACACTCCTCTAAGGAAATCCCTCAGACCCAGCCTTTGAGTCATAAGCCCCATCGTCCAAACCCTTTTGGTGATGATGAAGATGACGATACGGAGGTTTAGAATGCACCGAGGGCAACTAGGACTGGCAACAATGGGGCTTGGGGTGAATCGCCAGAGAAACCTTGAAGAGGGATATTTCGCATAATTCTAGGAAATACCCCTGCTCGATATTTGAGGAATTCCTAGTAGGAAGACATGTTTTCCGACCAAGATAGCTCGACAGCTCGGAATCTCGTTTTCGAGCAGGACTTTTCCTCGGAATTACTATTGGGCCTGCTTCCAGGCTTAGCCTATGGGCCGAGACATGTTTCCATGAGGAGGGTCTACCTGGCACATCATTATACCTATAAATACCCAATGCATTTATGACATCAGACACGCATTTCCAGGTGCTCTCAGCTCAGTCTTACAGTTCACATTGCTCGGACACTCAGTTCGACCTTCTCAGATTTTAGATTAGGTTACTGTAGCTAGCCTCTTATTGTACGGCATCTTATAACACTTGAATAGAACTTTGTAATTCAAATATTCAGTTTGGAAATATATATATACATCGGGTTTTACTCCCTCATTTATTGTTGTATTTGCCTTACTTTCTTAATTTGTCCGTGTACGAAAAACAGGCAAATCAAACCTCCTATTGTGCAAGTGGAGATGGTGGTTTACACTGCATCTCCGTAAGATCTCCCCACAGGTCTTCAGTCGTCCATCACGACAAATTAAGACGGAAGTTCCAACAGAGGATGCGGAATGTGGTTTTTTCGAGCCTAAGGAGCAAGAGGATGCTCTTAAGAAAAATAGCAAGTACCTTCCTGCTGGCTGGTCGATAATCTTCTCGACTGAAGACCAACGAGCAATTGATCCGCCATAAGGTTGTTGGGCTTTTTATGCCAAACAATTTGATCACGGACTCCGGTTGCCTTTACATAGATTTATACTTGAATTTCTCAACGTGTTCAGGCTTGCTCTGAGTCAAATAGTCCCCAACTCTATAGCTTAGTTGACTGCCTTCATAGTGCTCATGAAGGCTTACAAAAAGGTTCCCAATTTTAAGAATTTCTGGTATTTGTTCAAGATCACCGTCTCCGTTGCTTCGAACGATGGTTTTTTCTACGTCTCCCAACGTGCTCGAGATGTGTCTTTGATCAGTATAACTCGAGCAGCGAGGCGGGTTGGAAGCACGAGTATATCTACGTCCGACCCTCAAAGGAGGATATACATAGGTTGAATTGCCACCAGTCAACTAGTCTGTAGAAAGTCAGTTCTTGAAGAAGAGCACTTATTATTATCAGATTAGTTTGCTGATGAACCAAGTCTTCTGATAGGTTCCCCCTCAGATTATGAATCCAAATTTAACAAGCATAATTCCACTCTTAGAGTAGAAAATTTTGCATCACTCAATGGTTTGGTAAAAATGTCAGCTATCTGATTGTCTGTATGACATTTCCTTTCTCAACATGATCTCTGATGAAGTGATGTTTGATCTCAATATGCTTAGTTCTAGAATGACTTGTTGTATTCTGAGTAAGTGAAATAGCACTTGTATTGTCACAGTAGATTGGAATTCCACTGAATTTAATAATGTAGTCTTCTAGTTGATGTTTCAACCAAAGTATCTGTGCACAACATGCTCCAGCAGCAATGTATTCAGTTTCAGTTGTAGATATGGATACTAAAGTCTGTTTTTTACTCATCCATGAGATCAGACGACTACCTAAGAATTGACATGTACCTGTAGTACTCTTTCTGTCCATCTTGCAGCCAGCAAAGTCGGAATTTGAATATCCAATGAGTTCAAATCGTGATTCCCTTGGATACCATAATCCCAAATCCTGTGTACCTTTAACATACCTTAATATCCTCTTGGCAGCTAGGAGGTGAGATTCCTTTAGATTTGATTGAAATCTCGCACAAACCCCAACATAGTATATCTGGTCTGGTAGCAGTAAGGTACAACAGAGACCCAATTATGCCTCTATATTTGGTGATATCTACTGATTTTCAATCTTCATCCTTATCAAGGCAAAGTCCAGTAGACATTGGAATAGCAACAGATGAGCTAGTTTCCATACTAGATTTCTTGAACAGATCTTTTGTATACTTTGCTTGATTAATAAATATGCCATCAGATGTTTCACGTGTAATCCAAGAAAGTAATTAAGTTCTCCCATCATGCTCATTTCAAACTTGTTCTGCATCAGCTTAGAGAACTTCTCACACATCTGTTTGTTAGTTGAACCAAAATAATATCGTCCACATATATCTGAACTAACAGTATATGATTATCCCATTAAGTAGTGAACAAGGTCTTGTCTACTTTACCTTTGCGAAATCCTTTAATTAAAAGAAAATCAGATAAGGTATCATACCATGCTCTTGGAGATTGCTTTAGTCCATACAGAGCTTTCTTCAGACGATACACTTTGTCTCCTTGTTGATAAGCTTAAAATCCTGGAGGTTGTTCAACATACACTTCTTCTTGCAGTTCTCCATTGAGAAAAACAGATTTCACATCCATCTGATAGACTGTGAAATTCTTTTGAGTAGCGTAAGCAAGAAATAGTCTGATTGCTTCAAGCCTAGCTACAGGTGCAAATGTTTCATCAACGTTCTTGGCAGTAACCTTTGGCCACTAGTCTTGCTTTGTTTCTGGTAACAATACCATCTTCATTCATTTTGTTTTTGAATACCCACTTAGTGCCAATTACCCGTTGATGAGTAGGTCTAGGTACTAAGTACCACACCTTATTTCTTTCAAATTGATTAAACTCTTCTTGCATTTCTTCTATCAAGTGAGAATCACTAAGAGCTTCATTAATTAATTTAGGCTCAATCTGTGAAAGAAAACTTACAAACATTGTTTCATTTGCAGTTGACCTTCTTGTTCTTACTCTATCCAGTGGATCACCAATCACAAGATCAGATGGGTGATCTCTGAGCCATCTAAGACCAGTTTGAAAATCTGGATATTGTCCTCTTGATTGATCTTGCAGCACTACTGTTGGAGTCTCAATAGTAGTCTATTGAACAGTCTCTGGTTTGTCAACTATTTGCAACTCGCCTGTTAGACAATCAGTAGACTGATTTTGAACAGCACTTGAGTTATCAGCTTGGTTGAGATCAGGTAGTATGATGGGAACACATTCTTCTTTTCTTTCCATGGTCAATTTTTGAAGATCAGTAGATAAATCAGGATTAGTACTTTGATTCTTTTCAAAAGATTGATTAGGATCATCAAATACTACATGGATAGATTCTTCTACAAGTAAAGCCTTCTGTTAAATACTCTGTAGGCTTTACTAACAATAGAGTAACCTACAAAAACAGCTTCATAAGCCTTTTCTGCAAAAGCAATCAGTTGATTTTTCAAAACAAAGCATTTACAACTAAATATTCTAAGATAATGAATATTAGGCTTCCTGTTATTCCACAGTTCATAAGGTGTCTTGTTTTTACTTTTGTTGATCATGCATCTGTTCTGGGTATAGCATGATGTATTTGTGGCTTCTGCCCAAAAATTTTGAGGCAGTTTTGTTTCAGCTATCATTGTCCTGGTAGCTTCTTTCAGAGTTCCGTTTCTCCTTTCAGCAACTCTATTTTGTTGAGGGGTCCTGACAGCAGAGTACTCATGATTGATTTCTCTGGAATTACAATACTCTTCAACAGTAGAGTTTGTAAACTCAGTGCCCCTATCTGATCTGATATTTAATATTTTTATGCTCTTTTCATTCTGGATCAGCTCCATCAGATTAGTAAGATGTTCCTTGGTATCATTCTTCTTTTTCATGAAAACCACCCAAGTATATCTTGAATAATCATCCACAACAGCTAGGCAGTATTTCTTTCCACCATTGCTGATTGGATCAATAGGACCAAACAAATACATGTGAAGTAGCTCCAAAATTCAGTTTGAAGATTGGTGCTTCTTTGCTCATGACTGTCTTTGGAATTCATTCTACCAAATTGTTCTTAATTAATCTGTTGATGGTCTTGAAATTCACATGATTCATTCTTTTGTGCCATAGCCAACTAACTTCACTTGGTGTAGATGCCACCAAACAAACATTAGAACTCCTGTTCAGAGAATTCCAGTCGACTATATAGATATTTCCTTGTCATCTTCCAGATAAGATAACCTTCTTGGTTCCAATCTTCTCCAAGTAGCACTTATCTGATGAGAAGATAACTGAAAATCCTTTGTCACAAAATTGACTTATGCTCAGCAAGTTGTACTTCAGGCCTTTAACATAAGAGATGTTAGATATCTCAATGTTTCCTTTGATAAGCTTTCCACACGCAACAATCTTGCCGTCTTTGTTGTCTCCAAATGTAACTTTTGGACCGTCTACGGCAGTAGCATTAGTAAGTTCATTTATGTCACCACACATGTGCCTCGAACATCGACTGTCCAAGTACCATTTCTTCTCTACTTTACTCCTACTACTAATCCTAACCTACAAAACAAAATAAAATTATTTTAGGTACCCTTTATTGAGAGGGCCCTGGCGGATTAGTATCACCTTTGACAACCCAAGATTTGGAAACCTTAGGCTTCTTAGGTTCAGTAGAGTTTGATGGTGCATTTGTTACTCTTGGCACATCATAATTTTCAGTAGGCATGTTATTATGATAATCATTATGATGTGAGTAATGCTCATAAGTAGGATACGGTGCATGATAAGAAGGATAAACATGCATCGGATGATGAGCAGGGTATGCAGCATAGTAAGGTGGATAATGAGGTGTAACATAATATGAAAGATAAGTAGGTTGCACATAATAAGACTCATTTCCATACCAAGAATTATCATTTCTCTGATTTCTTTGCTTCTTAGGTTTATTCTTTCTTACTTGCTCATTATCAGACTTCTTAGACTTACTACTGGTCTGATTATTTTTGCTCTTATTAGAAGACTTCTTAGGACTACTCTGCTGTTTAACTTTTTCTGTCTTTTTGTCTTTCTTAGGCTCTTTACCCTTAGGTTTAAAAGATTTCTTCTCCTTTACATCTTTTTCCTATGAAGTAAGTTTAGTGGTCTGAACATATAAGATAACATTACTGTTATCAGCAGATAGAAATTTTTCAGTGCGGTTCAGTTCTAAACTTTCTTTTACTAAAGGTAGTTTCTGTTCACTAGGTATGTTCACTGATGCAACATATGACTTATCATGAGTAGTGATGATCTTTTCAAGTTCCATGATTTTTCCTTTGTAAACTTCACATTCTACTTTCAGAGATTCATTCTCATGCATAAGCTTTTTATGTTCACCTGATTCTTCTGGTTTTTTAACCTTTAGTTTCAGTGAGGCATTCTGCTTTTTCAGCACAGTCGTCTCTTCCTTAAACTTAGCAAATGCATCAACAACGCTTGTGTTGTTTTTCATCATTTGTTCAAATGCTATATAGCTCAATTTCATCTTCAGAGAGATTTACCGCATTGTCAGAATCATCAGATTCCTTGGCCATGAGATAGAGCAGTGCAGGTGTCTCTTCTTCAGAAGAGTCATCTTCTGATGTCTCCGAGTCTGAATCAGACGAGTAGATGGCTTCAATCTTTTCAGCTTCAGCCAACAACACTTTGCTCTTGGTGTGTCTCCTCTATTTTCTCATTTTCTTTTCTTCCTCTGTATACTTCTCGGCTTTAGGATATGGGCAGTCCTTGGTGAAATGTCTCAATTTTCTGCAGTTATAGCACATTAGTTTGGATTTAAAATCATCCTTACTATTATTTAAATGAGAAGTAGGGTTAGAAGTAGAAGTATGATTGTATTTGTTCTTCATAATGCTTCGAGTACAAAAAACAGTTCCGTCAGAGAGATTTTCCCCAAATCTCTTGATTCTTCGATCGTTGTTATCTTCATGTTGAATTTGGGTGGCAGCGCCTTTAGAACTTTTACAATGATCTCTTTATCAGTGAAGGTCTTTCTCAACTTTAACACATCGTTCAATGTCTTTGTAAACCTTGTATCCATTTGGTCAATGGTTTCTCCGGACTTCATTTTGAAGTTTTCCAACTTCTCAAGAGCTATACTTAGATTATGCTCTTTTATTGCATCATTTCCTTCGCTCATGTCGCGAACTTTGTCCCACATCTCTTTTGCAGTCTTGCAATGTTTAACTTTGTCAAACCTGTCATTGTCAAGGGCTCTAGTCATGATGAATATGATAACTTTATCAAGATTTTTCAGCTTAATTTCTTCAGCTGTCATTTCTTTAGGTTCTTTATCAACCTTAATTTCTTGATTGTTGACTTTGATTGTTTTTGTGATTTTGATAGGTCCTCTGGTTATGAACGTGTACATATTATCATTGTAAGCTGCAAGGAAAATTTCCATGCATATTTTCCAGTCCTCAAAATTCATGCCACCAATGTGGGGAACATGACTGATACAATCAATTTTTCAAAAGATTTTTATTTTTCAAAAATATGCTCTTTTGAAAACTTTGAAAAACACACTCTGGATCAAGCTCGTTGATCAGACAGAAGATTCAGTTGAACCACCTGCTGTGATACCACTTGTTGGTCCCAAGTGGTCAGAATGAGGTCTAGGGGGGGGGGGGGAGGTGAATAGACCTCTGTTCTTTTAAAATTTTCTCCAACTTTTCTTTTTAGCAAAGTAAGCTGATCGAAACTTATGAGACTACTTAGTTGTTCGCGCACTAATCTTGTTTAGCGTAAGTTGACCACTAGTCTGATTTTACTTATCTGTTTGAAATATAAATCAGAGTTTGAAACTTGTATGCAGCTGATTTATAACAAGTATTTTTCAAACATGGTTTTCTTACTTCAATATTTTATCCCCAGTTTTAAAACCTCCTTTTAAAATCTTTAGCTTCTCAAGGTTTGTTTACTTATGAAAATATGTAAGAATAAAACAAGTAAACCAACACAAGAATTTATATAGTGGTTATGTAGACAAGAATGTATTAGGTTATACTATGAACACAAAGTAAATAGTACGCTCAACTTGCGCTTTTACAACAAATGATAAAGCCACAAGTGCGCAATAGGAAATCACAAAGAAGACCTAGCCTCTGAAGTATTTTCACTCACTAAGATGGAAATCTACTTCTCACAACTTCTCTTATACAGAAATCACTAAGATTTGTAGATGTTTTCGTTTTTCTTCAACTCGCTTTGTCAACAGATGACTCGGTTGTTTAGTGTTCTGTTCTTGAGTTTTTGAGACTTAGAAAAATTTGATCTTTGAATGCTCTCTCAGTTGTTGTGATTCTTCTTCTCAAACTCTTGAATCCTGAACTATTTATACTCTAGTTTGAATTATGCCCGTTGAAGTGAGACAAATTTCAGATCTTCCTCGAGTACTGGTCCCTATCTCTGAACGGCTTTGTGTAACTGTTCACTGTACAGTCTGATGTACAGATCTGTCAATCGCTCGTTCTCTTCAATCATTTGTCTTTAATACCCTTCTCTTTCAGCATTTATTACTCCAAGTGCATATATTACCGTTGTAATGACTTTATGATCACTTCCACTCTGCTGATCAAATTCACTATGCTGATGAACACTCTGCTGATTCAAATCGAACTCTTCTGATTTGACTCTACTGAAATCCACCAGTCTGATTCCGAA
Source organism: Penstemon newberryi var. newberryi (assembly GCA_030819805.1). Classification (NCBI taxonomy): domain Eukaryota; kingdom Viridiplantae; phylum Streptophyta; class Magnoliopsida; order Lamiales; family Plantaginaceae; genus Penstemon; species Penstemon newberryi. Next base: position 18,565,320 of record JAUALY010000005.1, on the reverse strand, counting down.
CTCAGCATCAGATCAGTAGTCTTCTGGACCAAAATTTAACCTTATGATTTTTACTTGTCTTCTAAGTTAAACTTTTCAGATGTATGCCAAGCTTCCATTACTTAGCTGATGACTTTTGAAAATCATCAAAACCTCCATTCACTTCTTCATATTCATCCAACAATTTCGAATTGCATGGCTTCGAGCCACACTCCCGAGTCTATGTCAGACATAGCTTCTTCGTAAGTCCTTGGATCACCATCGAACTGATAATTTTCGTGAATGAAACCGAACCTTTCAGGTTCCTTACGAATTCGATCTGATCTTCGAAGTACTAGTGTACAAGTTGGTTCATTAATTTCAGGATCAACTCCCACTGTTTGTGGGGATGGGTCCGTGTCTTGGACTTCAGCAAGTTCTACGACTGTCCCATTTTTGTTGGTGAGGAAATCATCATCCAAGAAGTGGGCGTTCCTAGAAATGAACGTCTTTCTTTCTTTAGGATCGTAGAACAGGTTTCCAATGGATTCCTTTGGATACCCCACAAATTTGCACAAACTAGATCTACTATCCAGTTTGTCTCTTTCCTTGTTCCTAACATAGGCAGGAGATCCCCATACTCGCATATACGAATACACGGGTGCTTTACCATACCACTCTTGGTGTGGTGTCGTAGGCACTGACTTTGAAGGTACTAGATTTAGTATCTTCGAAGCAGTTAAGAGGGCTAATCCCCAAACCGAAAAAAAAAGTTTAGCGAAACTCATCATGGAATGAACCATGTCCAACAATGTTCGATTCCTTCTTTCAGACACTTCATTAAGTTGAGGTGTCCTAGTAAGAGTTCGCTGTGAGGGAATCCCATTCTCTTTAAGATAATCGAGGAACTCTTGGCTTAGGTATTCTCCACCTTGATTTAATCGAAGTGCCTTAATATGTCCCAATTGATTCTCTACTTCCATTCGATACTCTTTGAACTTTTCAAAAGTCTCGGATTTGTACTTCATCAAGTACACATATCCATAACGACTAATGTCGTCGGTGAATGTTAGGAAGTAGGAGAAACATCCTCTTGTACTGACACTCAGTGGTCCACAAACGTCAGTATGGATCAAATCCAATGTTTGTTTGGTCCGCTCTGGTTTCCCGGTTAAAGGAGATCTGGTCATCTTTCCTCTGAGACAGGATTCGCAAGTCGGAAGTTCATCTAAGTTCTGTATTTCAAGAACCTTAGAAGAGACCAATTTTTGGATCCTACTCTTGGAGATATGTCCAAGTCTAGCGTGCCAAAGTTGTGGATTGTTATTATCATATTTTCTTTTCTTTGATTGAATGTGCATAACGTTAGAGTTTGTAGGTTCTAGGGAATAAAGACCATCTATCAAAGTACCTTTAGCATAAATAAAACCATTTTTCATTATGTAAAGAGTTCCATTCGAAATGGAAAAACAAAAAACATCATTATCCAACAACGGAATAGAAATTATGTTTTTGATAATAGTTGGTACGTAGAAACAATTCTTTAAAACTAAAGTAGAATTCCCTATCACTAACTCCACGTCTCCTATAGCCTCTGCATCAACCCTTGCTCCATTTCTGAAACACAGGATCCTATCCCCAGGCTTAAGAGTTCTTACTATTCCCATCACCTGCAGATCATTGCAGATATGAGAACCAGTTGCGGTGTCTAACACCTATGAGGCATAGTTAATAGAAATATTAACTTCAATAAAGAATATACCTTTGGCTACTGTCTTAAGGTAGTATGGGCAGTTTCTTGCCCTGCTTTCTTACAGTGGAAACATTTGCCGTCTGGGCTCTTGCGCTTTTTCTCGACAACCTTAGTGACCTATGGAAGAGAACACCTTCTTCTTTTCCTACCTCTCTTAGGCTTTGCAACCTTTGATTGGTGAGCGATCATGACAGGTTTCTCCTTCTTAAGGGTTGATTCTGCCGTAACCAACAGACTGGTCAGTTCGTGGAGAGCAAGATTTCTCTCTTCCATGTTGAAGTTCAACACGAACTGGTCGAACGAGCGAGGCAGCGTATGGAGGAGAAGGTCAGTGCTAAGATCAGCGTGCAAATCCTCTTCCAATTGCCCCAAATTTTCAATCAGGTTGATGAAATGACAATGATCATTGACACTGCTTCCCTCAGCCATCTTGAGATTGAACAACTCCTTGGTTGTCACGAACCTTTCAGTACGGGACTTCTCTCCAAACATCTGTTAGAGGTGGAGAAGTATATCTCAAGCAAGAGACATCTTATCATTGTTGGGATTCAGTAAGATAAACAGCCCTTCAGGTAGCGGAATTTAAAATTTTAAGGACCTCTTAGATGAGTCTTGCCAGGATACAATCTGGATGTATATATATGAATATAAATAACGAAGATAAAACTTTGTCACAAAGTTATACCTGTCTCCTTGCAAATCTGAGCCTAGCAAAGTGGACGCGTTTCTCCCTTTCTTTTGCACCTTTGATCCCAAGTTTATATAGCGCCCCACGTGTTGCGCCTCTACGGGTTGATACACCACAATATCACGAAAACCTTAATAATCATAATCGGCTAGAACATAGAAATTATTAAGATCCAAAACTAGAGAACAATTGGGAGCAAAGATAAAAAATCGAAAACTCCTCTAGTGAGAGGAAGTGTTCGGCCGAAATAGAGAGAGAGAGGGGGAGAGAGAATTTTGCAAGGCTTGATTTTCTTGTGTGTTCGATATTCTATGTGAGATATGATATACATTCTCATATCTGACTTCAAGTCATATATAACTCCTAATCCTAAAAGGAATAGGACTTCAAGTCTTATCTTTTCTCCTACATGGACCATGGCCTTTTAATTGGAAGACTAAGTCTTCTAATTAATTAATGGCCCATTCTAATTAATTAATTGAAGCTTTATTTAATTTCCCAATTAAATGGCCCAATTAATCAATTACTCTCTCATTTAATTAAATTAGACTCCAAACCTAATTAATTAAATATCTCTTTATAATTAATTAAATCTAATTTAATTAATTAACTTACAAATTAAATTCCAATTTAATTTATAATCTCGATCCAATTCCAATCGGATCTCGTTTGCTCCAATTGGGTCGACCCAGTCGATTCAGTTGTTCTTCGTTTCCTTGCTTTCGCTTCATGTGTATTGTGTATGCCCCCGTAGGTTCACCACATAATTGGTCGTGGGATATAATTAAATATTTATTTAATTACTCGAGTATTAAATACCCTTAATCACTCGAACACTCTGTCGACTGATCATTCCAAAATTAGCACCCCTGCCAATTTAGGAATTCTCCCACACACCACGGTCGATGTCTGGCCACAAGCCCATGGAGCCCAATCATTGATGAATTAATTCAGTGAACCTTTAAACATTTACAATTTCCATATACGACATGATCTCTCCATCAATCGATCTCCCAGTCGAGACTTAAGGGTATGACTTTTCATCGGTTCCCTTTCCTCGTCTTGACGTTATGCACTCTGGTCTCGAAATAATTCTCTTTGACTTAATCTTTATGAGCTACTTTCATAAAGTCGTCAAATACCTCGGCCGAGGGTTTTATCAGAATTAATTTCTCACAGAAATCCATAGGAGAATTTCCCAACCTATCAAGTCGGGTCAATGGATCCTTTGTTGATGATATGAACCTGCATACGAGTTCCCCTATACCCAACGTGAATTCACAGAGACCTTCTGGTAATCTCCAGTCGGTCGGAACTCACATCAAAGTATAGACGTTCTCGCACCAGACAAACCCTATCATATCAAGTTTTAGGGATCGTTCCTCGTATACTATTGTAAATAGGAATAACTTCAACCCCGATATGCGACTACCGCTTCCATGGTGAGTTATTTCCTAATTGGGGTATTCAGTGCACTTGTCATCCCAGCAAGTCACCCACTTATGTGCATCGACTATCCCAGTCACCCTCGTGGACCCCAGCGTCCTCCAGTTCATCGGAGTATACACCATTAGTGAGAGTCTAACTGAATCCAACGATGTCCTATCTCGATTGGATTCTACGACTCTTGAATGTGTTTTAGATCACGACCTTAGAGATCAGTCCATGGGTTGTCCCATAGCCCTGTGATCTAGGGACTTATATCCTTATGCGTAGATAATTATTACATAAGACAAAGTTGACCATAATAAAGTGCATTTATTAATCTAAATTGAATAGTTCCTTTATTTATTACAATAAATGGCAGCCATACAGTTGGCTTTCCGGATACTATTTCTATCAATCGTGCTAGTTCTACAGTTCATTCGACATTGAAGCTAACATCAGACAATGAACCTGATGATCATCATCAACCCTTTTAGCATGGGCGGCTCGTTGTTCATCAGTAGCTCTTGCTGCAGGAGCAGCAGACATAGGTGTGTCAAGAACATAACTACGACGCTCGGAATCGAGGACTATCATCAAGTTTCTCAGCCAGTAGACAAAGTTTAATCCATTCAATTTATTAGCGTCGAGGATGACGGATAATGGATTTTTAGACATTCTAACAAATAATCTACATATGAAAAGAAGACAACGTTTAGCTGACTGATCTATCCTTAATACTTATAATTAACGAATTTTGGACTTGCTTTCGATAAAGTTCTCCCACTATTTTGTCGAAACAATTACCCCTTTAATTGCTTGGGAAATCCTATTTCCTAGTAGGTCTTGACGTCTCAGCAGACATTAATTATACCCACAACTCGTGGCCATAAAGTTAATTCTCCAGGTAGGTATACTTTTACCAATTGTGTCGCTACACAACCTTCAAGCTATTTTTCCTCGGTTTTGCACTCATCTAGCACTGCTACATCATGAGTGTTACTACTCGTTAAGTCTAACCCATCAATCTTGATGAGCAACGGGCCTGGTCATGAAATCCCCGTAACTGGTTATCGGTCGATATACATGTCCCGACCAGTCCCCACCCTTGTCGAGTTCAATTAAAAATAAGAGTCAAGGAATTTTACATATTGCCCCTTTCTTCGCCTCGGGTGCCAGACTCTGGATCACCTTAATCGATAAGTCGACAACTTACGCTAGTTCCTATTGATGGAAGGCTTGGATCTTTAAAACTTCATTTTAATGTACCCAATATGACTTAATATTTAATTCAAGAAGGATTTTTCCGGGTTTGAAAGTTAAAACTAACTCTCCTCGAGATCTCATCGTATTAATTATGCTTTATCTTTTATTTACGATCTAAATTCTATCGCGCATCACATACAAGCTAAATATAAATCAATAAATAAATTAAAACATACACACCTAGCATGCATACTACCACAATTTTTTTTTCGATCGGGAGCCTCCTATGTGGGCCATCATCGAGCCATGATGTTGGCTCAATTGGTCAATATAAATGGTTCTTAATGGTCCTAGGCTATTACATTAATAACCATGCATACATGGCCTTGAATTCTTCTTGGGCCTCCACCTTGCTTGTAATGAGCCTACATCCTAAACTATTGAAAATAATGCCCTACTCTATTACAAAGGCTCAAAGTGGCCAAAAAACTTAAGGCTCGCAGGCCCAATAAAAACCAAACAATAAAATAAACCAATCACATCTACCCCTAGGGTCAAGGCTCGTCACGATCGAAAACCACGTAAATAGTTCACGTAGAGCAAGAAACAAGCAAACAACTTTTACGTATTTCTTTCTTATTTTAAAACACATTTTAAAATATCCTATGATTCTTACTTTAGTCACTACTAATTATAATAGAATCGATTTTCGGATAAACAAAACAGTCCCTTAACTTTCGTAAAATACAAAACGACCCCAAAAACGAACAGTCCACAAAATTACAATAACAGTCCATAAATTTTCCATAAACAGAAAATTAATTTTCAGTCCAGATTTTCCAAAAATTTCGATTTGCAAACAAGCCCTTAAAGTTTCCAAAACTGCATTTTTGCCTCAAATCAAATTATGCAACTTTATCCGAGTAAAATCAATATTATAACAAGTAAGAATCATCACACATAACATAATTATCACAAATATCGATATATTAAATTATGTTCACGCCTTTTTTGCATAAGAATAATGGAATTGGCTCTGATGCCACTGTTGGGATACCTCGGTTGTCAAATCAACGAAAATGTGGAATTTAATTTTTTTCCGAGGTACCCATACAGCCCATAAATTTTATTTACATCTTACATATGTGAAAAGGATAATAAAACACAAAGCAATAATTAAAAGGGGGTGTTTTGCGATTTACCTCACCACAGGCTCGGTGGTGGAAATCTCCGGTCTTCTTTTGATTCACAGAAGCATTCCAAGTGTCTTGTCTCTAGAGTGTATCAACACCAGTCAGATTGTAGCAACACCTCCAAGTCACAGGCTTAGAACTAGAGCTTGAAGGTTTGTCGATGGAGGACTACAGATCTAGATCTAGATCCAGATGGGGAAGAAGAGAAGAGAGAGGGGGCGGCTACAAGCTAGGGAGCGGCTAGGGTAATTTTCAGCAAATGCAAGATTAGGTTTTGAGTCTTCTCAAGACTCCTATTTATAAGCCCCTTAGATTCCTTATTGTGCAAGACTTTTTATGGACTATTTAATTAAAGTGGCCCAAGTCTTGCACTTTAATTTAATTAACTCATTAATTAAATTTGCCCAATTAATCTAATTAATTTCTCTCTTAATTATTAATTAATACTTTAATTAATATTTAATTAATTAGACCATCTAATTAATCATTCTTCCAATTGAACTAACATTTTAATTCAATTATTGATTTAACTTCTTTAAATCAACTATTTCATTTTTGACTGTCATTGTCCAATTGTATTGTGTGTGACCCTCTAGGTTCACCATCAATTGACAGCATGCCCACGAACCCTTCGTTTTTTAAATATGAGCAATTAATTGCTCTGATCAATTAAACACTTTTAATTGACCACTCCAGAATTAATCTCCCATTAATTCAGGAGTACCTACACCTCACGGTCGATGTCTAGCCATAAGCCCATGAGGCCCAACTTCAGGTGAATTGATCTTGTGAACTTCACTTCTTAAAATTTCCATGTACATACGGTCCTTCTATCGACTTAATTTCCCGATTGAAACCTAGGGTGTGTGATTGATCGTCACCTCTAATTATCTCGATACAATACTTTCTAATTCATGATAATAATTCTAGTGTGACTGTTAAATTTGGAAACCCCTTTTCAAATCCATCACTGACCATGGCCATGGGTTTCTCGAAATCTATTATCTAAGAACGTACAGGAAATTCTCTCATCCATTACGATGAGTCAGTAGATCCCATATTGATACTAACCATCCGCGTACACGACCATACGCACCCAAAGTAGGCACACAATGATCAGGCTACGTGATCGGTACCTAAATCAAAGTACGCAAATCCGTGCACCAAATTCGCCCTAGCATCTCAAGTCTAAGGACTAAATCGTACATTATTATAAGTCTTGAAAAACATCCCATCACCGATATGCAACACGTGCTTCCACAATGGGTTTCTCTGTTCGGGTCGTTCGATGCGTTCGATCCCCTATCGAACCACCTACTCATATGCACTAGCATCAAATGCCTTGCTCATGAAACGCTACAAATTCACTCCATGTGAATCATGCATAATCGTACAAGTCTTGGCGATTCCTTCGATACCCCGTCTTGTTCGGAATCTATGACTTGGAACGTATTTTAAGATCATGACCTTAGAGACTGTTTCATGATTGCCCTCAGATTGAAGTGAATCGTCCCATAGTCGAATGTGGTCTTAGGATTTCAACCAATTACTTAAATGTATTCGTGAGAGATGAAGTTGGCCATTGTTCATTCTATACTTTATAAATAAACGTGCGTATTAATCATTAATTCAAAGATTGTTTATTTACAGAATAGTCCTATTACAAGCTAAAAGGTATTGGCTTGCTGGGCACTATCCTATCAGTTAGATCGAGAAGCAGATGATCTTCGAGCTCAACTGTCTGAGGCTAAGAACTTGGCTGCCTACCATTCCAAGGAGGAGTTCGACCGTGGTTACCGGCTTCGAGATTCTGAAGTAAGGGATTTTCTGAAGAAGCTGTAATGGATGAATCATCCTAATGTGCTTGAGATTTTCTTTCCCTTGTATTTGTAACTTTAACTCCTTTTGTATTTTTAACTTCGGTGTGTTGTAAACCACTTTTTCTCAATCATAATAGAATAATTTAATTTGGTGTGTTTCATACTATCCTTTTTTTTTTTTTACATTGGATCCTTCAATTTTTTCGAAATTTTCTCGTCATTTAGTAAAGTAATTTAATGGCCTTAAGAGCCATTTTGAAAAGGTACACGTGTATTCCTTTGGTTGGATGTACGAGTTTGTCACGGATTAAGATAATTCTATAATGAGATGTTGATTGTCTTCTCTAGATGATAACCGTTGGATATATTCCCTTTCATCTATAAAAATGGGATTGTAGATGCCTTTATTCTCACCAAATTTCAAACATGTTTTTTCTTTACTCGAACACTCCTCTTGTGATCGATTCCTATCTTCACCATGAGATCCTCTTACGTCGCAAATTCAAGAGAGAGAGAGAGCTTTTCAACTTTTCTCTTTTGGTATGTGAGGATTCGGAAAAATAAGTCTTTACCAGTTTGCGACTAAATTGGTGGAGGCTACCCTATCTCGTCAGTCTTGGATGGCATACTCGATCAAAAGTGCTAGCGTCGCCTATTTGAGGTCGAGGGGGCCACATGTTAGCATGTGTTACAACAAGCCGTGTAATAAGGTTGACCCTTGCTCTTCGTCAAAAGGCTTCAAACTCCGTAGGATGCCTTTTCTGATGAGAATCACCAAGAACAAGTACAAGCTAAGGATCCATTGTATGTTTCAATTGGGCCAGTTACAAGGTCAAGATCCAAAAAGCTCAAGGAAGCGTTTAATGGGCTAATTCAAGGGATATGGGCTAATTCTAAAATGCATAAGTTTGGCCCAAAAGAAGATGCATTTGTTCTGAATTTAATCCAAGCACTATAATCTGATGGCTTTTGGAATTCATTTAAGTTACTTTAATAGAATTAGGTCTTTTGGGAAAGAGAAGCTTCAATTAGACTTTATTTACATCAGATTTTAATATATATAAGTCCATATAGATAATAGTCAAGACTTTTCATATTTCTAAACACTTATGAAAACGTGTTGGCTTTAATTACTATGGTCGGAGACTTGTTCCAACCCTATATATAAGTAATATGGCTGAATGTAATGGGGAATCAATTTTGGTTGAAAATATAAAGTGAGTTTTTACTCCTCTTTTGGTTCTTCATTGAAATTCAGAACTTATCAAGATTTCTCCTTGTGGCGTTCAAAACTTGAATACTTGTGGTTTGCGATTCTTTATAATCGTTGGGTCACAAGTTCACTACAATCTGGAATACTTGTGGTTTGCGATTCCATATAATCGTTGGGTCACAAGTTCACTATCACTTTCAATCTGATTTTTAGTTTTTCTTGGATGAAATTGAATCTTCCTATTGAGGTTCGCATCATTTGGTATCAGAGCAAGGTACTAAAATCAGATTACTATCCTTTATCTTTATTTCTTGTTGTTATATATTTAGTCCATTTCTATTAATTACTTCTTTGCTACTCTTAAATCTCTTTGTGTGTATTAAGTATCCAACAAAAAAAAAACGTGAAAAAAAAGGGAAAAAGAAAAACGTGACAAAAAAAAAAGTGATTGACTAAAAAATAAAAAATAAAGGTGATTGGCGGATACTACTCTCTATATTCTGATTTATTCTTCTGTTCTCTCAAATCTAAAAATTATCATTCTCTTTGATTCATTATTTCTGAAATACCCAACCATTGGTATCCATTGTTTAAACAATACAAGTTGAACCTCTTGATTAAAGTTTACTAGTTCATTAAAGAACTGAAAAGGGGAGTTACGAATGGAAAAAGGCAAGAGAGTGGGAGATTATTAGAGGGTAAAGGCTGTATTGAGTGAAACACGAGTGTTGAGTGACATTATTCGAGTGTAAACACGTGAGGGAGTGCTGTGAGGATTTATTTTTAATTGTTATATCTAGTTTCAAATATGTATACAAGTGGTGAAGCAATAAACAAAGGTGGACAGGGGGATACATTTATGTTGCAAGCCATGCTAAAACAGTTTGAATGTAATGTTTAAAGAGATTCGGTATCGGATGGATAGGCAAGACGATGCTATTGCTACTTCAAACAGGGGACATCCGGAAATAGCTCCTAATGCTAGAAGGTAAGAAAGGAATGCAAATGAAGATGATTTTGGTTACAATTCCAATGATGAGTTCCATGAATCTACCAAGGCTCATTAAATGGTGAGGGCATATTCATACAAAGGAGAGGAAGGCATGATAGAGGTTTTCAAAGAAGTCCGAAATGGCAAGATAGAGATGACAGATGCTTGGGAAACATCAAAGTAAAGATACCATCTTTTCAAGGAAAAAATGACCCAGAAGTGTACTTGGACTGGGAAAGGAAGGTGGAGCTGATTTTCGAATGCTATAACTACTCCGAGGAGAAAAAGGTAAAACTTACTGTTATTGAGTTTACCGATTATGCTATTATATGGTGGGATCAACTTGTGATGACCAGGAGAAGAAATGGTGAAAGGCCTATTAGGACATGGGATGAAATGAAAGCTATCATGAGGAGGCGTTTTGTTCCTAGTCACTATCATAGGGACTTATTTTAGAAGTTACAAAGTCTTACTCAAGGCTTTAAAAGCGTGGAAGATTACCACAAGGAGATGAAGATTTCCATGATCAGGGCTAATATAGAGGAGGATAGAGAAGCTACCATGGCAAGGTTTCTCAGTGGGCTGAATCGGGACATTGCAAATGTTGTTGAGTTGCAACATTATGTGGAGTTGGAGGACATGGTGCATATGGCAATAAAGGTAGAACGACAACTTAAAAGGAAAGGAACTCGATCTTTCCAAAATCCAAGCTCCTCTACTTCATGGAGGTCGAATGGGAGGAAAGATGAAGGGGCTAATTCCAAATTCAAAACAGAAGCACCAAAGAGAAAAGATGACGTTGACAATGTCAATATAGGTAAAACTGAATTACCAACTCGTAATCGTGATCTTATGTGTTTTAAGTGTTTGGGGACAGGTCACATAGCTTCACAATGTCCAAACAAGAGAACCATGATTGCACATGCTAACGGAGATGTGGAGACTGAAAGTGAGAGTGATGATGATGATCATATGCCAAAAGACACTAGTGACAATGATGTTGAATATCCGGTGGATGATGAGTCACTTGTGGCTACGCGTGCTTTAAGTGCCCATGTCAAAGAAAATGATGTTGATGAGCAAAGGGAGAACATCTTTCATACTAGGTGCCATGTAACTAATAAGGTGTGTAGTATGATCATTGATGGGGGAAGTTGTACAAACGTTGCTAGTACTACTTTTGTTGAAAAGCTAAACTTACCTACCTTGAAACACCCTAGACCATATAGGCTGCAATGGTTGAATGATTGTGGGGAGGTTAAGGTGACAAGGCAAGTATTAGTCTCGTTTTCAATCGGGAAGTACAAGGATGAAGTGCTTTCCGATGTCGTTCCAATGCAAGCAGGTCACATATTGTTGGGCAGACCATGGCAATTTGATAGGAAGGTTACTCATGATGGTCATAAAAATCGGCATACTCTTGTAAAAGATAACAGATCCATTACTCTTGTACCATTAACACCCAAACAAGTGTATGAAGATCAAATGAAAATGAAAAGAGAGAGTGAGTTGAAAATAAATAGTGAGACCGAAATTTCAAAGGAAAAAAGTGAAAAAGAGAGTGAAAAGAAAGAGGGAAAAAACAAGTGAGTCTTTATGCTAAGACGAGTGATATCAAGAGTGCCTTGAATTCAAAAAAGCTTATGATTTTACTTGTGTACAAAGAGGCAGGTTTTAGCACTAACAAATTTAATGAATCTTTGCCTAGTGTTGTTGTCTCTTTGTTACAGGAATACGAAGATGTGTTTCCAGATGATGTACCTAATGGATTGCCACCTATAAGAGGAATAGAGCATCATATTGATTTTGTGTCCGGTGCCGCCATTCCTAATCGGCCAGCCTATAGAAGTAATCCAGAGGAAACAAAGGAACTTCAAAGGCAAGTTGAGGAGTTGCTAAAAAAGGGCCACGTGAGAGAAAGCATGAGTATGTGCGCTGTACCTGTGTTACTTGTACCTAAGAAGGATGGGACTTGGAGGATGTGTGTGGATTGCAGGGCTATCAACAACATCACGGTAAAGTATCGATATCCCATTCCTAGACTAGATGATATGTTGGATGAATTGTATGGGTCAAGTATTTTCACAAAAATTGATTTGAAAAGTGGGTATCATCAAATTAGGATGAAAGAAGGTGATGAATGGAAAACTGCTTTTAAAACAAAATATGGATTGTATGAGTGGTTGGTAATGCCTTTTGGTTTATCTAATGCACCTAGTACATTTATGAGATTAATGAACCATGTCTTGCGGGCATTTATTGGCAAATTTGTTGTGGTTTATTTTGATGACATTTTGATGTATAGCAAAAGCTTAGATGAGCATATTGAACATTTGCATTGTGTGATTGATGTTTTGAGAAAAGAAAAATTGTATGCAAATTTAAAATAGTGTTCTTTTTGCTTGGAAAAAGTTGTGTTTCTTGGCTATATTGTTAGCGCAAATGGAATTGGAGTGGATGAAGAAAAGGTAAAGGCTATCAAGGAATGGCCCACACCTAAGTCACTTTCCGAGGTGAGAAGTTTTCATGGTTTGGCTAGTTTTTATCGACGATTTGTCAAAAATTTCAGTACACTAGCTGCACCACTCACTGAAATTGTTAAGAAATCGGTAGGGTTCCATTGGGGTAATGAACAAGAACATGCATTTTCTGAAATTAAAGAAAGATTGTGTAGTGCTCCTTTGTTAGCCTTACCTAATTTTTCTAAAACATTTGAAATTGAGTGTGATGCTTCAGGAATAGGTATTGGAGCTGTTTTAATGCAGGAGCAGCGACCGATAGCTTATTTTAGTGAAAAACTAAATGGGGTTGTTTTGAACTATTTGACGTATGACAAGGAGCTTTATGCATTGGTGAGAGCATTGGAGACTTGACAACATTACCTTTGGCCGAGAGAATTCGTCATTCACACTGACCATGAATCCTTGAAGCACTTGAAAGGACATGGTAAGTTGTATAGAAGACACACAAAGTGGTCAGAATTTATCGAGACATTCCCATATGTAATCAAATACAAGCAAGGTAAGGAAAATATTGTGGCTGATGCACTATCGAGAAGGTATGCTCTTGTTTCTACTTTAAATGCAAAGTTGTTGGGATTTGAATATGTGAAGGAATTATATGCTACTGATGATGACTTTGCTAGTGTGTATGGAGCATGTGAAAAATCAGCATTTGGTAAGTTTTTGATGAGGGATATTTCACATGCGCCATCTTAGGAAATACCTCTGCTCGGGATCGACCTAGTTTTCGACCAGGAAGGTATTCTCCGACCAGAAGAACACAGTTTCCCGATCAAGTCACGTTGATAGCACAAGATCCTATTTTTCGATCTACTCCTATCCTCGGAATTACTGTGGGGCCGACCTACAGCTTTGCACAGCTGGCCAAGAAGTATTCTCCTACGGACGGTCCAGCTAGCTCACTACTGTACCTATATATACGCGGCGCATTTATGACATCAGGGACGGCACTACTCCCAAGAAACTCACTAAGCTCGGACTAGCAGCTCGGAATAGGCCATAGCTTATATCTCTTTGTATTTACCTTCCTAGTAGTACGACATCCTGTAATGCTCGGATAGACCTACTTTGTAATTTGTACTTGAACATTGATATTGATATACACTTATTGTTTTGCCGACTTTCTATATCCTGTACGAATGAAAAACGGTATAATCAATTGGCGCCCACCGTGGGGCCTATTCGAGTATTAGATCGAAAAATGCCTGCTACTAGGAGATTCACGTACAATCGCGGAGAGCCTTCACAAGCTGTTGGAGCTCAGCAATCAGTAAACAACCAACCAAGTGACCAATCCCGAGCGGCCCACCAATCTGAGGTGCCGCCGCTCGACCCGCCGAATGAATTACCTATTCATACGACGGTTGCCGATCTTCGTTCCATTATCGGAACGATGTGTAGAGAATTCCTGAACATGGAGAGAGCAGATCACGAAACTCTGCCAGGTCAACAGCCCCCGGTCGACCAACCTGCTGCCCGGGAAGGAGGTATCCGTCGATCTGCTTTGGGCGAACCGTCCAATGTTCGACCTAGAGCACCTCGAGCTAGGACCGTTGTCCGATCAGGGCAACCTTCTAAAACCGTACAAGACTTGGAGGATTCGGTGGTCGGGGAGAGTCAACCCGAAGCCGCAGATAGGGTAAAGAAACCGATATACAGAAAGGTAACCGAGGCTGATTTGGAGAAGATTGTGCAGGAAAGGGTTGTGAAGGAGTTAAAGAGGGAAATGTTGGTAAAAGAAACCCGACCTGCGGAAGTCAAGGCTCGAAGAACTGAGGCCAGAGAGGATGGGGCCATTTTCGTTGAGGAAGGACGAGATAAGGAGTTAAGTAAGAATATTATGAGGTGTTCGCCCTTCTGCCAAGAGATTAGAGAGGCTCGAGGAACAGAGACTGTCCCTACCAGACTGCCGAGATATAATGGAACCTCCGATCCTGGGGAGCATATAAATAGTTTCATTAATGTGTTGAACTTATATGGGCATTCAGAAGATTTTTGTTGCAAAATTATGGTCACCACGTTCGAGGGAATCGCTTTGGACTGGTTCGGAAAACTACCTCCGAACTCTATCTCTTCTTTTGATGAGTTGTGCGATAAATTAAAACACCAATTTGCTAGCCAAAGGAAACAAAAGTTACCTGCCAACCATTTGGGAACCGTGAAGCAATTGGAAGGAGAAACACTAAGACAATGGCTGGCAAGGTTCAGTATTGAACTTCTGAAAGTCGATACCCCGCAGATTGAATTTCTGTCATCCTTGATGTTCGAGCTAACCCGTAATAGCCAGTTCGGGAATGCTCTCTGTCGAAAGCAACCAAAGTCTTTTGAGCGAATCATGGAAATAGCAGAAAAGTACATGATTCAGGAGGAAATGAATAAGTTAAAGAATGCTCAGAACCCTAGGCCCCCGATCGAAAAGAAACCAGATCGGGCCCCTATTCCAAAGCCAAGTGATTATGGAGGGTCAAACGCGCAGCAACGAGGCTCAGTTTGGCAGAGACTTAAGGTCTATAAACCTCAGGCTTCGACCCACAGATCTAATCTCTACGGTCGACCTGCGTCACCAGAGAGGGCTCCAAGGACAGAGCGTGAAAAGAGCAGTTTTACCAGGTTGAATGCCTCGAGGGACGAAATCTTAACTGTGCTTAAGGAAAGGAATTTAGTTCCTAAAGTTCGGCGTGTAGCTCAGTCCAGACCTGGGACTATAAATCAGGAAAAGTATTGCAGATATCACCGTACCCGAGGGCACAGTACCGAGGATTGTTTTCAATTGAAACAGGAGATTGAGAAGTTGATTGCTCAGGGAAAATTGAAGGAGTATATTATAAAGGAGAACCCTAACGACCGTTTCCGATCTAGAAGTCCAAGGAGGTTTTCCGAACAGCACCGTGTTGATCAACATCAAGCCGAAGAGCAGACGAACAGAGTGATAAATGTAATAGTTGGTGGACCTGCTGGGGGAGATAGCAGGAATGCTAGGAAAAGGACAGCTAGGTCGATAAAGTCGGGTGTCTCGACCAGGAGTGAGGTCATGACCTTAAGGTCAGCGTCCTTGATAAATCAAGTCATTAGTTTTACCGAGGCTGACAGACCAAGTGAAATAACTTGGGATACTAATGAAGACGACCCTGATTTTTCGATGGTCTTGACCTTGAGAATTGCAAACTTTGAGGTTAGGAGGGTGTTGATCGATAATGGTAGTTCAGCGAACATAATCTCTTCAGAAGCTCTCGATAGAATGAATCTACAGCATCCGCGTCTGGATCGGGTATCCACCCCGCTCATTGGGTTCGGTGGATCGGAAATTGATCCTCTCGGAACCATCCTCCTGAGTACTATGGGCAAGAAGCCTAAAGATGTCACAAAGATGGTTAAGTTTTTGGTCGTGAGTACCCCTTTTGCTTATAATGCTATTTTGGGAAGACCAGCTTTAAACGTTTTCAAAGCAGTCGTCTCGACTTACCACCAGATGGTCAAGTTTCCCACTTTGGCGGGGGTCGGAGAAATGAGGAATGATCAATGAATGGCATGGGAATGCTATAACACATCCCTGAACATGAAAAAGCAGTTCGAGCCGATATTGCCCTCGAAAAGGAAGTTAGAGGACGAAAAGGTATTCTCGGTATCCGACCTCCCTGTGCCCGATTGTGAAAAACTGAAAATCAAAAAAGGAAAAGAGATCGATATGAGCGTTCAACCCCCAAACCATAAACAGGTAACATTAGTTCCTGGCTCCCCCGAGAAGTTCACGAAGATCGGGACCGAGCTAAGTCAAGGGATGGAAACCATGCTGATCGAATTTTTAAGAAACAACGCCGATGTCTTTGCTTGGAGCTCCGATGACATTGTAGGAATCGATCCGAGAGTGATTACTCATTCATTGAATATCGATCCAAAAGCGAAGCCAGTTAGGCAAAAGAAGAGGAATCATGGTCGGGAGAAAGACAAAATCATTAATGCTGAGGTCGACAGGTTGTTAGCTGCTGGGCAGATTAAGGAAATAACGTTCACTGAGTGGCTTTGCAACGTGGTGTTGGTATCGAAGGGAGAGAAGGTCGACAACAAATGGAGAATGTGTAATGACTTTACCGACCTAAACAAGTTGTGTCCAAGGGACCCCTACCCCTTACCACGAATCGATATGCTGGTTGACTCGACCGCAGGGTTCATTTTCTTTAGTATGATGGATGCTTTCCAAGGGTTTTATCAAATATTTATGAATGAAAGAGATCAGGACAAGACAGCCTTCATCACCGAACGAGGAGTGTACTGTTTCATAGTAATGCCTTTCGGACTGAGGAATGCTGGAGCGACCTATCAAAGGCTCGTGAATATGATGTTCAAAGATCTCATCGGTGAGATTATGGAAGTTTATGTTGACGATATGCTCGTGAAGAGCATGACAGAGGAGGATCATATAAAGCACCTTGACAAATGTTTCGCGATCCTAAGGAAGTACAGGATGAAGCTAAACCCTGCTAAGTGCACTTTTGGGGTGAGATCGGGAAAATTCCTCGGCTACTTAGTTCACGAGCGTGGCATCGAGGCTAACCCCGAGAAAATCAGAGCAATAGCCGAGCTAAAACCACCAACGAAGTTGTCTGAAGTGCAGAGCCTAATCGGAAAAATAATATCGTTGAACAGATTGATATCGCGCTCAGCAGACAAGAGTCTGCCTTTCTTCAAATTATTGAGGAAATCGAAAAGCTTCGAGTGGAATGAGGAGTGCGACAAAGCTTTCGAAGAGCTTAAGAAATACTTAGTCTCCCCACCCATGTTGGCAAAACCGGTCGAAGGGGAGCCTTTGTATTTATACATAGCGGTATCGACTGAGGCAATAAGTTCAATTTTAGTAAGAGTTCAAGATTCCGAGCACAAACCGGTGTATTATCTGAGTAAGTTGCTTCAAGGGGCGGAGAAGAATTATTTGGAGATCGAGAAATTCGCACTTGCACTAGTTATCGCCGCACGAAGACTGAGGCCTTATTTTCAAACTTACAAAATTATTGTTTTGACGAACCAGCCTCTAAGGCAAGTCCTGTCAAAACCAGAGACATCCGGGAGATTGATTAAATGGGCAGTGGAACTTGGACAGTTTGAAATCGAATACCGACCAAGAACGGCAATCAAGGCCCAGGTACTGGCCGATTTCATTGCAGAATCAACAGGATCCGTTTCGGAAGAACAACACGTTCCCGAGGTAAATCTAGTGGTAGATGGTAAGGAGGAAGTTTGGGTAATGCATGTCGATGGGTCGTCGACCAGAGAAGGAGGCGGGGCCGGAATTCACTTTCAGGGTCCCGAAGGAGAGGACCTAAATTATGCAATTACTCTAGATTTTTCGGTTACCAACAATGAAGCCGAGTACGAGGCACTCATCGCTGGATTAGAAATGGCGATCAAAGCAAACATTAGAACTCTTACGGTGCTAACCGACTCCGAGCTGATACATAGGCAAGTGAAAGGAGTATATGAAGCAAAGGAGTTCAACATGATGAAATATCTGAAAAGGGTGAAGGATCTGGTGGCAAAGATAAGTAAGTTCGATATACAAGCTATCCCTCGAGAAGAAAACTCTTGGGCCGATTTGCTTTCAAAATATACGGGGGTCGATGGACGGACGTAAAGAGAGAGTAATAACTTGGTTGTTGTCCAACACTCGAGCTGTTGATTTGAATGAGACTCCAAGCTCGGAGATCATGGAAATAGAAACGCAAGGCCTTTCCTGGATGGAACCTTTGATAAGTTACTTAAGAAGCGGTGTTCTACCGGAGTACGTAAATGAAGCACGGAGGATTAAGTATCGAGCTCCAATGTATGTTTTGATCGGTGACCAGCTCTACAAGAGGTCAAGTTCGGGAGTTCTGTTGAAATGTATTCCCGAGAGTCAATTCGAGCTTATTTTAAAAGAGGTGCATGAAGACGAAGCTGGAAGTCATTGCGGTGCAAGAGCATTAGCTTTGAAGTGCTCAAGGACTGGATATTATTGGCCTACTATGATTAGAGACTCCATTGACTATGTTAAGAAGTGTCATCATAGCCAAATTTATTCAAACTTGATTCATCAGCCTGCCGAGCACTTGCATTCTATTCTGATCTGTTGGCCATTCGACAAATGGGGAATCGATATTGTGGGACCTTTCCCAACAGCTAGATCGAGAAAAAACTATGTCCTGGTGGCTGTGGAATACTTCAGTAAATGGATCGAATGCATTGCATTGACAAAAATTACTCAGTTTCGGGTGATAAACTTTCTCTGGAAGTATATTGTTTGCAGGTTCGGTATACCGAGGGTCCTGATCTCCGACAACGGAACTCAATTTGCGGGAAAGCAGATTCTAGAGTGGTGTGAAAAGTTTGGCATCCAGCAGAATTTCACCTCGGTCGGACATCCCCAGGCAAACGGGCAGACCGAGGTTACCAACAGGGAAATTGTTCGATCAATGGAAAAACGTCTGGCCGAAGCAAAAGGCAAATGGTTAGACGAGTTTCCTGGTGTAGTTTGGGCGAACAGGACCTCCGTAAAGTCCGCTACAGGGGAAACTCCTTTTTCATTGGTGTATGGTTCGGAAGCAGTTATCCCGGTCGAGACATTAGTGCCTTCGCCAAGGGTCGAGTCTTATGATCCCGATCAGAACCAGTTGTTGAGGGAGATGGATGTCGATCACGCTGATAGTAAACGCGACCGAGCGTGCGTAAAGATCCAAGCTACCAAATCTAGCATGGAGAGAGCTTATGACAAGAAAGTCAGGATAAGGACATTCAAAGTTGGGGATTTGGTGCTCAAAAAGGTAGAGGTATCTAAACACGTCGGAAAGCTTCAGCCTAATTGGGATGGCCCTTATGTTGTTCGAGAGGTCGGAAAAAAGGGATCCTATAAAATTGCTCACCTCAACGGTGAAGTCTTGCCAAGAACCTGGAATGCAGTTAACCTAAGGAAGTACTATGGAAGATAGTTGCAATCATTTAAATCTTTCTTGTAATTTACAGTTTTCTCAGTTTTATTTCCCTAAAAGTGTAAGGACAAGCAATGAAATCCTCTGTTTGAATTCAAACTGTATTCCGAGCACCAGAAAGAAAAAGAGTAAAAATCGGCCGAGGGTGCAAGCTATTGCTATGACCCTCCCTCGATAAAATCATGACCAAAAATAAAAATCGGCCGAGGGTGCAAGCTATTGCTATGACCCTCCCTCGATAAAATCATGATCAAAAATAAAAATCGGCCGAGGGTGCAAGCTATCGCTATGACCCTCCCTCGATAAAATCATGATTAAAAATAAAAATCGGCCGAGGGTGCAAGCTATTGCTATGACCCTTCCTCGATTAAGAATTGTTCAAAAATAAAAATCGGCCGAGGGTGCAAGCTATTGCTATGACCCTTCCTCGATTTAGAATTATTCAAAGAATAAAAACCGGCCGAGGGTGCAAGCTATTGCTATGACCCTTCCTCGATTAAGAATTATTCAAAGAATAAAAATCGGCCGAGGGTGCAAGCTATTGCTATGACCCTTCCTCGATAAAATCATGATCAAAAATAAAAATCGGCCGAGGGTGCAAGCTAGTGCTATGACCCTTCCTCGATAAGGAATTATTCAAAAAAGAACATGCCTATTCAGCTCGAAAAGAGCTCGATGCTCGAGATATTATGATAAAATAGATCTGCTCGAAAATTTGAAGACTTTTCAAGAACTTATTATCATTTGGAAATCCCTTAAGTTGGGATTATTATTTATTAAGCTCAGTTGTGCTCGAAGAAAACATCTCAGTTTTCAGATATTATTCATTTGAACTTTTATCAGATAGTCTTTCCGAGAAGACTTTATCGGTTCTAGATTCGAGTTAAATCGTCCCATCCAGATTGTTAAAGGTTCATCGAGTTATTAATTCATCATCGAGCGGATGGGTACAAAAAAAAAAAAAAAAAAAAAAAGAAAGCTAATAACAAGACTATGGAGAAGAATGAAAGATTGCAAGTAATTCGATCTGAAACAAAAGGTTCTTATTATTTCCGAGCAAGATACAAAAGATCAATGAAATACAAAAGCTACAACTCTATTAATATTCATCGATCGGGTTACAAAGTTGTTGGGTATGCTTACAAATAAAGTCCTAATACAACTATTATGTCCTATTCTAAGGTCTTCGAGCTTCCTTCAGTTTTGTCGACCAGGAACGTTGACGAGCATCCAATGAGTACACGGTTTGTGTGATGTCCGGTAGACTTGCAAAGTGATCGAGCCGTATATGTTTATCGTCTTATGATATCTGGTTTTGAAATTAGACAATATGGATCGCAGATTATTGTTTCTGATCTCCATACAGTCCCCAGCATTCTCGCTACCAGCCGAGCCCGATCACTTCCCCGAGTTGGCGTCTAAGGTTACAATTCCTCATTTTAAGATCCGTTATTGCAACCCAAGCTGGCCGGTCGTCGTTCTATGATCGAGAAGCTCGACCCAAAGTCACCATTCTTCATGGAAGAAAGGAAGAAATTGGTACTCGAGGTCAAACTTCCTTTTAATTTTCTGACCAGCTTTCCGCCCTCGGGGATACCCCTCGGAATCTGCAATGCTAACCCTGCACAAAATAATCGAGCAAGGGTCAGTCACTTATTGGTATTCCAAGGGGAGATCCCTTCTTCAGGGATCGGAGACCCCCCGATAATCGAGGGACTCCTCTTTTCCGATTCCGCCCATACCAAAGAAGTATATGTCTTGTTTGTAAGATCGGAAGTACATTCGAAGCCAAATCTCAAAGGCTTGAACAGGAAGCAGGAGGAATCCGAGCTTAGACCTCGGACAAAACATTTTGACGGTGCAAGGTAAAGGTTTTCAGATGAGTAAAATCCCTTTATATACTAAAACCAAAAATCTGATCGACGGTCAGTATTCAACGAAACCAACGGTCCTGATCAGAGCATTTAAGACGGACGACCGTTACGCTTCCCAAGATGTAAGGACTGTTTGGCCAAACTTTTTTGGAACTTAGCCGAAAAGAGGGGAATACTACGACTTGGTCAGATGTGCAATACAGAAACTTTCCGTTCTCACTTTGTTCTCGGAATTCGATCACTCTTAACTCGAGTATAAATTGTTTTTACAAAATTAATACAGTTAAAAGGATCACACTTAACTCGAGTATAAATTGTTTTTACAAAAATAATACAGTTACTTATTAAAAGGGAGAGAAGGTTATCATTTCAACGAGAAGAACAGTACAATAAAGGAAAAAACTTAAAAGTACAACATTTGATCGAGCATACAGAGGAAATGTCTAGACGCTTTTCTCGAACAAGAGCTTGCGGACCTCGGCGTTGCGGGCCTCGTACCCCGCATCGTACCCTTTTTTATAAGCCTCTTGCTCCCGCAGCTCGGCATTTTTCTTCTCTTGCTCGATGAGGTCCCTCAGCCTATCCAGCTCCTTGCTTAGCTGCTCATGAACTTGACTCTCTTTCTGCTTCACAGCTTTCTCCGTCTCGGAGGCCAATTTCAGCTCGATGGCTCTGGCTTCTTCAAGGGACTTTGCCAATTCAACCTTCTTTTTCTCCAGCTCGAGAACAGCCTCAGCATGTTGTTCGGCTTCTTGCTCGACCCGCAGCCCCAGGTTAAAAAGCCGCTGTCCAACCTTTCAGGAATAAAAGCTGGAGAGTAAAAAAAAAAAAAAAAAAAAAATACGTTGAGATTGGAGACTCACTTGGGTAAGTAGATCAGCGCTCGAATGTACAATTTCCCGAGCACTTTGTATGTTTGACCGTTCTTGCTCGACCAACTGAATGCTGCTGAGGAAATTTTCCCAATTGCTCGGGCCAGCTTCCGCAGCTACCGCCTTAATTTTCATCTCGTCAAAATAGGCAGCAAGTGTGCGGTCAACGCGGGAGACTGAGCTCTCGACCTTGGGATTCTCACCTGGTGGAGGAGTTTTCTTCTGATCGACAGAGGAGTCATTTCTTTTGACCCTTTTATGAGAAAGCTCGCTCATAACGCTCTTATTGGCCTCCAGAGCCAAAATGCTTCCAGTTAATAGCTTATTCTCCCCGGTCATTTGGATTATGGCAGGGGTTGGAATCAGATCATCCACACGCGGCCTCTTTTTGGGGGCAGGCTCGGAGCCACCAGGTGTAACTTGCTCGTTGGGGATAACAATCTGCTTGTTTCCCTCGGAGGTGTTCCTCGACCTAGAGGGGGAATCCGCAATTTGTATAACTGACCCCGTTTTGGAGCGAACGGGCACGGGGTCAGGCGAAAGATTGGCTTCATTTTGGGCAAGACGACCCTTAAGAACCTCGGATTGTTTAGGCTCGGGATTTGATGGGGATGCGACCTTATTTTTGCCTCGATCAGCCTTAGAGATTTTTCCGACCTCCATGGAGGACTTGGACTCTCTGATCTTGGACTTTGGAAGCTTCTCCTTTTTGACCTTGAGCAATTGCTTTGGGTCAAGCTTGGAACTCACCATACCCTCCATGATCAAAATTTTACCGAAGAGAAGAAGACTCGTTTTATTTTATCGATCAATGAGCTCCGACGAAGAAAAAGTTACAATTTCAGTGATAAGAATCCTGAACTGCCTCCTTCTATTTATAAGAAAAAGGAACGTTGCCTTTTGGGGACCCAACAGTCGCGAATTTCAAGTTTTCCCATGCATTATTATGAAAATTGATCGTTTTAATACCTTGCCTACTAAGGAGTTGAGTTTTCGACTGCACAGATACGCTCGATATCGATGATCTTTTATGGACAATGTAGCTCATTAAGTCACTTGTATAATTAAGCAGTATAATAAGTCATTGATAGGCTCTAATTGAATGAACTCGGAAAACTCTGTTGAATGACGAAAGCAGATCTTATATATAACCAAAATGATTACAGAGCGTACAATGAAAAGTCCTACAACCTATTACAAGGAATTTTAAGGGATTGACTGCTCCTCTTTCCCCTCGTTCTCGGACCTATCTTCGATCTCGACCTCAGCATCTCCAGAAGCTTCTCGATCGTCCCCATCGTCAGAAGTATCTTGGTCATCTTCGTTCTCCGAACTGTCTGAACCTGAGCTCGTGCTGGACGTCTCCAAATCCAACAAATCGGGATTGGGCATTGGAACCCCGAACTCTCTCACAAATGGAGCGAACTCATGGTTTTCCCAATCTGTGGAGCTCGAGGCCGAGACTCGATAGTCCTCGCCGTCCATGTTTTTGAAGATACCCATGTGCTCCAGATATTTATTTATCTGGTTGGGGATAACCTTCGCGGAGACCAATTGTCGAACGCCCTTGTAAAAAGAAGTCTGAAGAATCTGGTCTACTCTTTTCCGAGCTATGGCATCTAACGCCGGTGACTCCAAAAACTCTCTTATCGAGCTTAGGCGTGAGTCTTCTTTGCCGCGCTGATAAGATAACTCTGAATCTGCTTTAGTCTGCGCAAGCTCCTCTTCGAGCTTCTTGACTTTCTCCTCGAGCAAGCTCTTCTCAGCCACGACCTTCACCAAGTCTTCCTCAACAGCCGGGGTATACTTGGCCTTGGTAGACTCCAGTTCTTTTTGAACGGAGATGAACTGATCGTGAAGTTTAGACTCTTCCTCGAGAAGATTTCTGTACGCCAAATGAACTCGGTCGGACTCATCTTCCAACATTGAGGTGCGATTCAGCTCGCTGAGGAAGCAGTCCCCGATCTGCAAATGAATGATGGAACAATCAATATTATGTTCAAAGACCAAAGGATAACAATCATCGCAGAAGTTTCTTACCGTATGATATGCTCGAGAAAACTGTCCCAACACGTCAAGATCGCAATGAGCCAAAAGTTCTTCTTGATCTTCGGCGAATCTCATCGCCATGAAGATCTTTATCGCCTTATCATGCTCGTTCTCGCCGTTTGGGTCGCGATCACTCCGAATCGATCCTCTCTCGGGATAACCTGCCGCTCGGTAACCCCTTAGTTGATCTTCGATAAAGTCCACCATATCAGGCCTGCTTCGACCAGAACGTGAGGTGAGAGCGGTTCGGTGCCGACCCCACAATCCTCTCCTCCTTTTCGCCTCGGGAGGTCCTTCTCGATCTTCCCGGGCTCGCTGATTAAGGATCTCTTTCCCTTTAAGCTTCTTCATGGTAAACATGCTATAGCCTAGGCCAGATGAAGAAGAAGCACCGGTTTGGGTCGGAGGAGGTACCATTCGGAGGGGTTCGGCGTCCTCGGGTTCTCCCTCATTTCTGGTCTGCTGAGGTTGGATAGAGCCTCCCCGAGGAGGGATGATAGTTTGATTGGATTGTGCGGGGCCTGGCCTAACTTGTCTCCTCGGCGGGCCAGGCGTCTTTTTCGAGGTAGAGGCCACTGTCCTACCGACTATGGAAGCTCGGTATTGTTCTACCATGGCACCTGAAGAAAGAAAAGATAAAATTGGTTAGGAATGAAGCCTTTAGTAGCTTATTATTATGAACGCTCGGTGAAGATTATTGTTCTTACTTAACGATCGAGGATCGTCAGCGTCTGCAAATGGGTATGTAGCTCGGCTGAGCTCCGCTTTCCGAAGAACGGGCTCCAAAACGAGGAAAGCCGACTGGTATGGGTCGGAGCGCATCGCAGTGACAAGGCTATCTGAAATAACCTTCGTAAGCTGACCCATCAATTCTCGTTTTCCGTATACCCAATCTCGCTTACCTGGCCATCTGTGTGGAACCATCTCCGAGCTCCCCTCGGAAGCTGGTACGTCAGGTCCTTTGATAAAGAAGAACCGTCTCTTCCAGTCGAGAGAATTGCTGGAGGTGATGGTCGATAAGATCGAATGATTCGAACGTTGGGAAAAATACACAAACCCAACGTTCGAGGCGGAGGAAGTGCTGACTTTGAAGAACTGCCAAAAATTGTGGAAGTTTGCAGTTTTGCCCTTGGCCTTCATCAAAACGCTGAAGGCTATCAAGTACCCAATCGAGTTGGGAATGATCTGTGCGGGAGCCAGGGTGAACACATCTAGAACCCGCTCGAGTAACGGGGCAAAAGGGATACGCAACCCATAGGCGAATTGCTTGGCATAGAAAGCCTGGCATCCTTTCGGGGGTTTATTCACCCTTTGAGAGGGGGTCGGAATAACTAGCGTATAGCCCTCGGGGAGGAATTTACCTATCTCAGCCTGGAGGTCTGCTTCGTCCTCTATTGGATCGTACGCACAAGAAATGTCGTCGACCCGTTTTTCAGTTTTCTGTGCTCGACCTGTGGCTTTGGACTTCTTCGTGACACCAGCAAGGTCGATAATTCTCACACTGCACCCTCCTCCGATCGAGTATCTCATTATCTCATGCTCGTCCAGCATCAAAGTCGAACTGTCCACATTACCGGAATCAGCATTTTCTCCGTCTCCACCTTCCTCGCCATCGGGCTCGGTGTTCTGTTCCGCTTCCTCGCCAGGCTCGGAATTTTGTTGACCGGATGATCCCTCACCGGCATTTGGCCCCAAGGCGTGCTCAATTTGGTCGACAATTCTTCTCGTCTCATCAGAAGAATTTTCAACGGTGTTGTAAACGTTAATGAGTTCGCCTGTGGATCCTAGGTCGGAATCCGATCGAGTAGGAACATTAGTTTGAGTTTCTGGGTTTTTGGAAGTAGACATGATGGGAAATGTCTATCGCAACGGTCGACAAAAAAGGATTCTCTTTATCGATCTGAATGCTCCGATCAGAAGTAAGTATGGAAGACGTACTCGTCTTTTCAAGTCAACCTATATATATAAAGGTTAAAAAGGTAAATTGCAAATTCAACCCCGAGTAACCGCGACGGTTAAGCTTCCACTCAGTAAATTGAAGGTTATTTTTCCGTTAATAGCATTTATGGTCCTCCAAGTTTCTGAAATGACCATTTTCGGGTCGGTAAAACAAGATTAACTACATTGTCTTCCGAGGATATGCACTATTTTTCCCTTCGCTCGGTTTTTATCCCCTTGGGTTTTTCCGAGTAAGGTTTTTAATGAGGTATATCCGACGTAAGACCGTTCGAAACCCGCTCGATGTTGCTCATCTCTCCAATCTTCAGATTTTATAATGCCCTGTTGAATTATCGAAGTAAGACCCTCAGATCGAGAATATCATCTCCCTATTGTTCGAAGCACAACTGTCTTCCACGGCTCCGCTATAATATTTATGCGCTCTTTTTCCCTGACTCGGACTTTTTCCCAATGGGTTTTTTCCGAGTAAGGTTTTTAATGAGGCATATCAAATCTTGTGATACTATGCTGTATTTACTTCTCCGAGCTTCAGCTTCGCTTGTGCTCGAGAAGTGGGGGAGTATTGATGAGGGATATTTCACATGCGCCATCTTAGGAAATACCTCTGCTCGGGATCGACCTAGTTTTCGACCAGGAAGGTATTCTCCAACCAGAAGAACACAGTTTCCCGATCAAGTCACATTGATAGCACGAGATCCTATTTTCCGATCTACTCCTATCCTCGGAATTACTGTGGGGCCGACCTACAGCTTTGCACAGCTGGCCAAGAAGTATTCTCCTACGGACGGTCCAACTAGCTCACTACTGTACCTATATATACGCGGCGCATTTATGACATCAGGGATGGCACTACTCCCAAGAAACTCACTAAGCTCGGACTAGCAGCTCGGAATAGGCCATAGCTTATATCTCTTTGTATTTACCTTCGTAGTAGTACGACATCCTGTAATGCTCGGATAGACCTACTTTGTAATTTGTACTTGAACATTGATATTGATATACACTTATTGTTTTGCCGACTTTCTATATCCTGTACGAACGAAAAACGGTATAATCAGTTTTATAGACTTGATGGGTACTTGTTTAGAGAGAATAAACTTTGTTTGCCTAACAGTTCTATGCGTGAGTTGCTTGTACGTGAAGCACATGGAGGTGATTTGATGGGTCACTTTGGTATAAGGAAGACTTTAGAAGTGTTGCGTGAACGTTTCTTTTGGCCTAAAATGAAACGTGATGTGGAAAGAATTTGTTCTAGATGTGTTACTTGTAAGCAGGCCAAATCTAGAGTCTTACCCCATGGTATATACACTCCTTTACCCATACCTACTACACCTTGGGTAGACATTTCGATGGATTTTGTTTTGGGTTTGCCTAGGTCAAGAAAAGGTAGGGATTCGATTTTTGTGGTGGTTGATAGGTTTTCTAAAATGGCACATTTCATATCATGTAATAAAACTGATGATGCAACAAATATTGTTGATTTGTTCTTTCGGTAGATTGTACGACTTCACGTTGTTCCTCGGAGCATTGTATCTGATCAGGATGTTAAGTTCCTTAGCTATTTTTGGAAAGTCTTGTGGTGAAAAATGGGTACTAAGTTGTTATTTTCAACTACTTGCCACCCTCAAACAGATGGACAAACCGAGGTTGTGAATAGAACTTTAACTACTTTGCTGCGTACTATAATTCAAAAGACCTTAAAAAAATGGGAAGATTGTTTGTCATTCATTGAATTTGCATATAACCGAAGTGTTCATTCTACTACTGATTTTTCAGCATTTGAGGTTGTTTATGGTTTTAATCCACTAACTCATTTAGATTTGCTGCCTTTGCCAGTTAATGAAAGAGCTAGTTCGGATGGTCAAAAGAAGGCTGAGATGGTGAAGAAACTTCATGAAAGTGTCCGAGAGCATATCGCAAAGAAAAATGAACAATATGCTAACGAAGCTAATAAAGGGCGGAGACAAGTCATTTTTGAAATAGGTGATTGGGTTTGGGTACATATGCGGAAGGAAAGATCCCCTGAACGTAGGCGGTCCAAGTTACAACCAAGAGGAGATGGTCCATTTCAAGTTCTTGAAAGAGAGAATGATAATGCATATAAGTTGGATCTTCCAGGTGAGTATAAGATTAGTTCTACATTTAATGTTGCTGATCTTTCTCTTTTTGATGTAGGTGAAGATTCGAGGACGAATCCTTTTGAAGAGAGGGAAGATGATTGAGAATCACCAAGAACAAGTACAAGCTAAGGATGTTCCAATTGGACCAATTACAAGGGCAAGATCCAAAAATCTGAAGGAAGCATTTAACGGGCTAATTCAAGAGATATGGGCTGATTCTAACATGCATAAGTTTGGCCCAAAAGAAGATGCATTGGTTTTGAATTTAATCCAAACGATATAAGCTGATCGCTTTTGGAATTCATTGAAGTTACTTACATAGAATTAAGTCTTTTGGGAAAGAGAAATTAGGCTGTATTTACATCATATTTTAGTATATATAAGTCCATATAGATAATAGTCAAGACTTTCATATTTCTATATGTATTTGGAGGATTCTAGGCACCTTTTTGTATCCCAACACTTATGAAAACGTGTTGGCTTTAATTACTGTGGTTGGAGACTTGTTCCAACCCTATATATAAGTAGTATGGCTAAATGTAAGGAATCAATCATTTTTGGTTGAAAATATAAAGTGAGTGTTTACTCCTCTTTTGGTTCTTCATTGAACTTCAGAACTTATCAAGGTTTCTCGTTGTGGCGTTCAAAACTTGAATACTTGTGGTTGCGATTCTTTATAATCGTTGGGTCACAAGTTCATTACAATCTGGAATACTTGTGGTTTGCGATTCCTTATAATCGTTGGGTCACAAGTTCATTATCACTTTCAATCTGATTTTTAGTTTTTCTTGGGATGAAATTGAATCTTCCTATTGAGGTTCGCATCAGGTGTTACTTGTACCTAAGAAGGATGGGACTTGGATGATGTGTGTGGATTGCAGGGCTATCAACAACATTACGGTAAAGTTTTGATATCCCATTCCTAGACTAGATGATATGTTGGATGAATTATATGGGTCAAGTATTTTCACAAAAATTGATTTGAAAAGTGGGTATCATCAAATTAGGATGAAAGAAGGTGATGAATGGAAAACAGCTTTTAAAACAAAATTTGGATTCTATGAGTGGTTGGTAATGCCTTTTGGTTTATCTAATGCACCTAGTACATTCATGAGATTAATGAACCATATCTTGCGGGCGTTTATTGGCAAATTTGTTGTAGTTTATTTTGATGACATTTTAATATTTAGCAAATCCTTGGATGAACAAATTGAACATTTGCATTGTGTGTTTGATGTTTTGAGAAAAGAAAAATTGTATGCCAATTTAAAAAAGTGTTCTTTTTGCTTGGAAAAAGTTGTGTTTCTTGGCTATATTGTTAGCGCAAATGGAATTGGAGTGGATGAAGAAAAGGTAAAGGTTATCAATGAATGGTCCACGCCTAAGTAACTTTCCGAGGTGAGAAGTTTTCATGGTTTGAATAGTTTTTATAGACGATTTGTAAAAAATTCAGTACACTAGCTGCACCACTCTCTGAAATTGTTAAGAAATCGGTAGGGTTTCATTGGGGTAATGAGCAAGAACATGCATTTTCTGAAATTAAAGAAAGATTGTGTAGTGCTCCTTTGTTAGCCTTCCCTAATTTTTCTAAAACATTTGAAATTGAGTGTGATGCTTCAGGAATAGGTATTGGAGCTGTTTTAATGCAGGAGCAGTGACCGATAGCTTATTTTAGTGAAAATCTAAATGGGGTTGTTTTGAACTATTCGACGTATGACAAGGAGCTTTATGCATTGGTGAGAGCATTGGAGACTTGGCAACATTACCTTTGGCAGAGAGAATTCTTCATTCACACTGACCATGAATCCTTGAAGCACTTGAAAGGACAGGGTAAGTTGAATAGAAGACACGCCAAGTGGTCAGAATTTATCGAGACATTCCCATATGTAATCAAATACAAGCAAGGTAAGGAAAATATTGTGGCTGATGCACTATCGAGAAGGTATGCTCTTGTTTCTACTTTAAATGCAAAGTTGTTGGGATTTGAATATGTGAAGGAATTATATGCTACTGATGATGACTTTGCTAGTGTGTATGGGGCATGTGAAAAATTAGTGTGTATGGGGCATGTGATGGGTACTTGTTTAGAGAAAATACATTTTGTGTGCCTAACAGTTCTATGCGTGAGTTGCTTGTACGTGAAGCACATGGAGATGGTTTGATGGGTCACTTTGGTATAAGGAAGACTTTAGAAGTTTTGCGTGAACATTTCTTTTAGCCTAAAATGAAACGCGTGGTGGAAAGAATTTGTTCTAGGTGTTACTTGTAAGCAGGCCAAATCTAGAGTCTTACCCCATGGTTTATTCACTCCTTTACCCGTACCTACTGCACCTTGGGTAGACATTTCGATGGACTTTTGTTTTGGGTTTGTAGGGACTCGATTTTTGTGGTGGTTGATAGGTTTTCTAAAATGGCACATTTCATATCTTGTAATAAAACTGATGATGCAACAAATATTGCTGATTTGTTCTTTCGGGAGATTGTACGACTTCATGGTGTTCCTAGGAGCATTGCATATGATCGAGATGTTAAGTTTCTTAGCTATTTTTGAAAAGTCTTGTGGGGCTTTATACTAAGTTATTAACAGATGGACAAACCGAGGTAGTGAATAGAACTTTAACTACTTTGTTGCGTACTATAATTCAAAAGAATTTAAAAAAATGGGAAGATTGTTTGCCATTTATTTAATTTGCATATAACCGGAGTGTTAATTCTACTACTGATTTTTCACCATTTGAGGTTGTTTATGGGTTTAATCCACTAACTCCTTTATATTTCTTGCCTTTACCAGTTAATGAAAGAGCTAGTTTGGATGGTCAAAAGAAGGCTGAGATGGTGAAGAAACTTCATGAAAGTGTCAGGCAGCATATTGAAAAGAAAAATGAACAATATGCTAACAAAGCTAATAAAGGGCGGAGACAAGTCATTTTTGAACCAGGTGATTGGGTTTGGGTACATATGCGAAAGGAAAGATTCCCTGAACATAGGCTGTCCAAGTTACAACTAAGAGGAGATGGTCCATTTCAAGTTCTTGAAAAAGTGAATGATAATTCTAAAATGCATAAGTTTGGCCCAAAAGAAGATGCATTTGTTCTGAATTTAATCCAAGCACTATAATCTGATGGCTTTTGGAATTCATTGAAGTTACTTTAATAGAATTAAGTCTTTTGGGAAAGAGAAGCTTCAATTAGGCTTTATTTACATCAGATTTTAATATATATAAGTCCATATAGATAATAGTCAAGACTTTTCATATTTCTAAATGAATTTGGAGGATTCTAGGCACCTTTTTGTATCCCAACACTTATGAAAACGTGTTGGCTTTAATTACTATGGTTGGAGACTTATTCCAACCCTATATATAAGTAATATGGCTGAATGTAATGAATCAATTATTTTGGCTGAAAATATAAAGTGAGTTTTTACTCCTCTTTTGGTTCTTCATTGAACTTCAGAACTTATCAAGGTTTCTCCTTATAATCTGGAATACTTGTGGTTTGCGATTCCTTATAATCGTTGGGTCACATGTTCACTATCACTTTCAATTTGATTTTTAGTTTTTCTTGGGATGAAATTGAATCTTCCTATTGAGGTTCGCATCACTTTCCAAGACCTGATGGGAAATTATATCCAAGACAAACTCTTCACCCAGGGCTCCGGCTACGACTGCTCTTTAGGCTTGGTCTAGTGGGACTCGGATGAAGACGTGCTATTCGGAATTAGTTATTGTAACCATAGGAATGATAGGAGTAGGCTAGTTTATCTCTTAGTATTTGGTCCCAATATTGATAATAAAAGTCCATCGCAGTTTATTGTTTATCTTTGTTGTTCAAAATGGTGACGTAGATATTGTATTTGCTTCTACTCCATTTTTCGAACCTTCATTTCTGATCGAAAGTTTGGATACTAAATGCGCGAGGTAGTTGGAGAGTCGGGCGCATTTAATGCTATCATCTTGACCGTTGATCCCAATGATTTCCAGCCGTGGATTAGTTGACCTTACTTCTATATGAGGACTGGATTTGAGATTCTTCTTCACTCAACCAAACATCCTTAGAAAATTCCAATGATATTCATCCAGATAATGCTCGATTTTAAGTTCGAGCAGTATTAAATTCGACCAGATTCACAACAACTTTTTGGGTTGGTGGGTATCGGTAAATGGAGCTCTTTCAACGGTGTTGAAATCTCCGAGCACCATTGTAACTATCTCTTGCTTTTGAGGAGCATGGTTGCAATTGTGTGCAAAAATTATGGTAGTTCGTCCTGTGCTTTTCTCGGGGTATGGCCTCCATCTGGCGTCGGAGTACTTCTATGATCACCTCATGGAAGCTTCACAAGACTTTAGATGTTCGACAACCAGCAATATGGTTCTACAAGTCTACTGGACGAGCCGACTCCATAGTATAGGACTTCTAATCATTGTAGATAGGATACTTTCAGTTTTGTTTCGATTAAATATGTAATGTAATCTTGATGTTCTTGTATCAGATGTTTTAATAAAAGAATCAAGAGTTCTTTTTCAATCTTTGAATCAAAACAATGACAAGACTTCAAATGTATTCTTTGAATTCTTCGACTGTTTTATCTTTGAGAATTAAATTACAAAAAGCTTCAACTACGAAACATTTAAAGAGATTTCCGCATTTTTAATTCGAGCATTGAGCTATACCAAAAGATTTTGCCCAACACTCCTTTTTCGATCATAAGGTTATATCAACAGATTTTAACCTTTTTATTTTTTAGAGTGATGATTTATACCAAAAGATTTTACTCGATGCTCCTTTTTCGATCATAGGGTTATATCAACAGATTTTACCCTTTATATTTCTTAGAGTGATAAGTTATACCAAAAAAAATTACTCAACACTCCTTTTTCGATCATAAGGTTATATCAACAGATTTTACCCTTTTTATCACTCGGGTACCAGGTCATATACATAAAAGTGGGGGAGAGTAGCAGCAGCGGAGTACAGTACAAAACAAACTATCAAGCTATATTACAAATTTGAAGTGTATATTACAAAATATAAAAGATGATAATCTTTTGTAGAAGGGTTGCTTGGATGTAGTGAGTAGATGGTAATTCTTCTGCGTGCCTTCTGAGTGAATGAAAGAGGCCTTTTATAGGCGGCGGACGTGAATTCCGGATTCCAAATCTGACGGACTTCAAACCAGTCTTCAATTTAAGAAATGAACAGGACCAACAATTATGGCCAACAGTAAAATGAACAGTACCAACAATTATGGTGAACAGTAACATGAACAGTACCGACAATTATGGTGAACAGTAACATGAACAGTACCAACAATTATGGTGAACAGTAACATGAACAGTACCAACAATTATGGTGAACAGTAACAAGAACAGTACCAACAATTATGGTGAACAGTAACATGAACAGTGACTGAACAGTAAGATGAACAGTAACCGTGAATAGTAACCGCGAATTATGCGTATGGGTCTTGGGAATCCATCATGGTGTCGTCGGTCTTATGGGTCTCGTCGTCAGATGGACTGTGGCTAGACGCACTGGATGATTCTCCCAAAATCTCTCTAAGTTGCTTCCTCAGGTCTTCTTTGGATGATGACGAGGAGGCAATCAATTCTTTAAGAAATTCAGTAATATTAGTAACATCCTTTTTAGGAGCTTGAGTCGTCGGCTGTGGTGGCTCAAATGAAACAATACCTTTCTGGGCAAAAATTGAATCTTTAAAAAATTCAAATTTATCCCACCATTTAATTAGAACCCTTCTTCCTAATGCAGGAACATGAGTAACGGTTTCATCAAATTTTTTAATTGGAAGGTTGGAAATAACCACATCCCATTTGACAATCCATGGGACTTGATAAAAAGCTACAAAATTAAGCTCAGGTGTTTTTAATGAGGGGTTAGATTTCTTAAAATCTTCAAAAACACATCTAATTTTATCGGGGAAAATAATAGGATGAGATCCCCAGTTGTAGAACCATTTAATAAACCACTGAGGGAGATTAGTGGTATTAAAATCTCTAAATTGTAGGAACCAACTATGCTTTCTTTGCCTATTGTCATAACAAAAGGCTCCTTCCCATGCTTTAATGTAGTCAAAATAATTGAACCAATATTTTTCTAAATTTTTTCTATTACCACTTGGAATTTCGTGGTTTCTATACAGATCTCCATTCCAAGTTTCTGGAGTTAAAACTTTTTTAATAAAGGCTTTGGAATAAGCCCATTCCGCACTAGATCTTGAAATTGAGTCAAATTCTACTGATTTAGTAGTTTGTAAAATGGCATAATAGAAAGTACATTCTTTAGGCCAAAGATAAGGATCAGCAGAATCTTTCAAATAAAAAGAAGCTGCTTCATTAGCATTGAGATGAGCATATTTAAGCTCGAGAGGAGTTATCCATATAGTGGAATAAGGAATATACGGATAAATAAATTCAGTAGACAAATTAGTCTGAATTGCTATTGCATAAGCATCATCTCTTAATTTAGATTCTTTTGGAGTGGCCTTTAAGGCTTCATTCTTTAATTGATCGATTGATTTACCAACCATTGTCTTATAAGACGAATCCTTTTTTGGGGGTGTCTCTTTAGACTTCCCTTTTCTTTTATCTTTATTCATTTTCTCCATTTCCCTGCAAAAATTCACGGGTTAGAAAATCAGGTAAAGAATTATTTGATCCTTTTATAAATTCAATATCAAAATCAAAGACAGATAAAATTCCCTGCCATCTAGCAAAAATTTGTTTAGATGCTATATTTTTAACATCCTTTTCTAGAATATCTTTAGCAGATTTGCAATCAACCCTAATTAGGAATTTTTTATTCAACAAATCACTTTCAAATTTTTGAACACATAATACAATTGATAAAATTTCTTTTTTAACTGTGGAATAATTTTTCCTTGGTCCTTGCCAGATTCCTGAGGTGAATCTAACAAGAGTAATTTTATTATCTATCCTTTGTTTAAGGATTCCTCCATAACCTAATTCAGATGTGTCTGTTTCAACAATTTTAAAAGCATCTGGGTTTGCAATTGCAAGACAAGGAATTTCCTTTATTTTATTTTTTATTTTGATAACGGCCTCTGTATGGATATTTGTCCATTCAGGGGGATTTTTTCGTAACCTTTCAAATAAAGGTTTTGCATCAATTGCCAAATTTTTATAGAAGTCTGCTATGTAATTAAGACTTCCAAGAAACCTTTGTAGTTGAGTTTTTTCTTTTATTTCATTCGGAAATTTTTCCGCAAAAACTATGGATCTATCTATTGGAAAGATAGTTCCTTCTTTAATAGTATGTCCAAGAAACCGAATTTCAGTTTGAAATAATTTTACTTTCTTTGCAGATACAACTAATCCTGCTCTTTTAACAACATTAATAAATGCATGTAAATGTTTAAAATGTTGATCAATATTATCTGAAAAAATTAAGACATCATCAATATATACTATACAAAATTTAGTATATGGACTAAAAATTTCATTCATTATGTTTTGAAATTCAGAAGGGGCATTTTTTAACCCAAAAGGCATTACGTTCCATTCGTAGTGTCCAAATGGTACCGTAAATGCAGTTTTATATCGGTCTTCTTCAGCAATTTGATTCTGCCAGAATCCAGACTTCATATCAAATTTTGACATAACTTTGGCTGTGTAAAGCCGATTTAACAAATCTCTTTTATTAGGGATAGGATATCTAATCCATCGTAATGCTTTATTTAATGGCTTATAATTAATAACAAGCCTAGGAACACCTCGTTCTAATTCTACGGCATTTTCAACATAAAATGCTGGACAACTCCAGGGACTGTAGGATTTTCTAATTAATCCTTTGAGTAATAACTCATCAATTTCTTTTTTGCAGATTTCCAGGTGGCGTGGACCCATAGCTATAGGTCTTGCCTTAGTTTGAATTTGATTTTCCTTAAAATCTGGTTCATATGGAAGATTTACTATATGTTTCTTCCTTTCCCAGAAGGCATTAGGAATTTCTGCACATATTGTTTTAGTTATAAATTCTTGTAACTCATTTATTTTCTTTTGAATATAAGGCTGCTGTATCTTTTCAGCTATTTTTTTGTAATTAATTTCCTGAGATAAGGAATTAAGAAACTTTTCTTTTCTTTCTATTTTCTTTTGAATTAAATCAATCTCGTGATAACGAGGTTGTGTAATAAAATTAAATGTTATTTCTTGTGAATCAACAGTGCTAGTAATTCCTCTTTCGTCAATGCTTTTTATGGGATAAAGCATATGTAGAAAGGGATTTCCTAGAATTACATCGTGAGATAAATATTTTACCATTATAAATGGCATTTCAAGGCAAATTCCATTGTTACAGACAGCAGTATTTTGTAACTTATATTTTACTATAAGCTTTCGGCCATCTGCAGCATTAAGAATTTCAGTAGTTTTAGAAAAATATCTAGATGGAATTAACCCTTCATTGATACAGTTTAAATCAGCTCCAGAATCTACCATAGCAATTGCAGAGAGAGTATATTCTCTATGAACAATGATTTTTATTTTAATGTGCCATTTATGAGTAATAACCCTATCAATCATATTCACAAATGTTAATGATGCATTTACATTTTCTTCTTTTAAAGAATCTTTTTCATAATCGTCATTGTCCTGATTAGGACTAAGATCTGTTTCAAGATTTCTTAATTCAATTAAAGAAACTCTAGACTTTAAGTCACTTAATTCTTTTTAAAGAATTTTTACTTCGTGAATTAATTCACTAGTACATGAATCCTCTGAATCCTTTTCTTTAGAGGTTTTAGCCCTATTTAAAATTTCTTTCAGACTATAAGTCTCTGGTTCTTTGAATTTTATTCCTTTTTCAGATTTTTTCTGACTGTATTGTTCCAAATATTTTTGGAGCATTTCTCTTTTAGCAACTGGATCAGTAATTTGATCAATTATATCGAGAATAAAATTATCCTCTTTAGTTAAGGTGCATAATCCATTTGCCTGACATAAGGCTTTATAATAATCACAGTTTCCTTCGCAACCAGAATTATCTGATTGTTCGGATTCTGTTTCGGATCCTTCAGAATTCTCAGATTCTTCAGTTTCTTCATTGTCAATTATAGCAGTAATTTTAAAATCTCTTTTTTCTCCTTCTTCATTAAGAAAGAGTTTTTCTAAAGTTCTTTTAAGACCTTCGTCAATATCTAAACTATTGATTTTCTTTTTCATTTTACAATTATTAGCGTAATGACCAGGTTTTTGACAAACATTAATAAAACATTAATACAATATTAATATTAATACAATATCATACCTATTCCAACGTGGCTCTGGTACCACTCGGGTACCAGGTCATATACATAAAAGTGGGGGAGAGTAGCAGCAGCGGAGTACAGTACAAAACAAACTATCAAGCTATATTACAAATTTGAAGTGTATATTACAAAATATAAAAGATGATAATCTTTAGTAGAAGGGTTGCTTGGATATAGTGAGTAGATGGTAATTCTTCTGCGTGCCTTCTGAGTGAATGAAAGAGGCCTTTTATAGGCGGCGGACGTGAATTCCGGATTCCAAATCTGACGGACTTCAAACCAGTCTTCAATTTAAGAAATGAACAGGACCAACAATAATGGCCAACAGTAAAATGAACAGTACCAACATTTATGGTGAACAGTAACATGAATTGTACCAACAATTATGGTGAACAGTAACATGAACAGTGACTGAACAGTAAGATGAACAGTAACCGTGAATAGTAACCGCGAATTATGCGTATGGATCTTGGGAATCCATCATGGTGTCGTCGGTCTTATGGGTCTCGTCGTCAGATGGACTGTGGCTAGACGCACTGGATGATTCTCCCAAAATCTCTCTAAGTTGCTTCCTCAGGTCTTCTTTGGATGATGATGAGGAGGCAATCAATTCTTTAAGAAATTCAGTAATATTAGTAACATCCTTTTTAGGAGCTTGAGTCGTCGGCTGTGGTGGCTCAAATGAAACAATACCTTTCTGGGCAAAAATTGAATCTTTAAAAAATTCAAATTTATCCCACCATTTAATTAGAACCCTTCTTCCTAATGCAGGAACATGAGTAACGGTTTCATCAAATTTTTTAATTGGAAGGTTGGAAATAACCACATCCCATTTGACAATCCATGGGACTTGATAAAAAGCTACAAAATTAAGCTCAGGTGTTTTTAATGAGAGGTTAGATTTCTTAAAATCTTCAAAAACACATCTAATTTTATCGGGGAAAATAATAGGATGAAATCCCCAGTTGTAGAACCATTTAATAAACCACTGAGGGAGATTAGTGGTATTAAAATCTCTAAATTGTAGAAACCAACTGTGTTTTCTTTGCCTATTGTCATAACAAAAGGCTCATTCCCATGCTTTAATGTAGTCAAAATAATTGAACCCAAATTTTTCTAGTTCTTTTCTATTACCACGTGGAATTTCGTGGTTCCTGTACAGATTTCCATTCCAAGTTTCTGTAGTTAAAACCCTTTTGATGAAGGCTTTAGAATAAGCCCATTCCGCACCAGATCTTGAAATTGAGTCAAATTCTACTGATTTAGTAGTTTGTAAAATGGAATAATAGAAAGTACATTCCTTTGGCCAAAGATATGGGTCAGCAGAGTCTTTTAAATAGAAAGAAGCTGCTTCATTAGCATTGAGGTGAGCGTATTTAAGCTCAAGTGGTGTTATCCATATAGTAGAATAAGGGATATACGGATAAACAAATTCAGTAGACAAATTAGTCTGAATTGCTATTGCATAAGCATCATCTCTTAATTTAGATTCTTTTGGAGTGGCCTTTAAGGCTTCATTTTTTAATTGATCAATTGACTTGCCAACCATTGTCTTATAAGACAAATCCTTCTTTGGGGGTATCTCTTTAGACTTCCCTTTTCCTTTATCTTTATTCCTTTTCTCCATTTCCCTGCAAAAATTCACGGGTTAGAAAATCAGGTAAAGAATTATTTGATCCTTCATTAAGAAAGAGTTTTTCTAAAGTTCTTTTAAGACCTTTGTCAATATCTAAACTATTGATTTTCTTTTTCATTTTACACTTATTAGCGTAATGACCAGGTTTTTGACATTTCCAACATAATGGAATGGGTTTCTGCCTAGGGGTCGAAGAACTTCCTCCTTTATTCATCTTTCCTTTATAAAAACCTTTCTTTCTCTTTTTAGGAAAATAATTTAAATTCTTAGAATTTTTTGAGACTTTATTAGCCTTATGTTTCCTTTTATCACTAGAAGGTCCTATAGGAGGTAAACCAATTTGTTCACAGAAGTCTCCTATAATTCTTTTTCCTAAAACCCTTTCTTTTGAATTTGTCTATGTAATTTAATTTCATTACATAAATTTATTCCTTCAGAGATAATTTCAGAAGATAGATCTCCATAAGTATATTGGGCATACGGAATAATGCCATTATGTTTCTGTTTTATTCTATTCCTTATTTTTTCTGAGAAAAAATGAGGGAGTCCTGATAAGAACTTTTCTTTCCAAAAATCGTGTTGACTATCTTCTCTAGTAAAAACTTTAGAGAAGAACACATCTTTATACCATTTAAACTGAGATAAGTTTTGACATCTTAAATTTATTAACTGTTCTTGTGTTTTATCCAACTGTAATGAAGTTGTTCCAATAAAATGTTTTGCTATAGTATATAATAGCGTATTAACACAATCTGTAACTTGCACAGGTTGGTTATCAACAACTTCAACTTTAACAGCTCTTAAAATATGCAATTTTGCCTCTTCTGGTAGGTAGAAATCCCACCAACCTTTTAATTGTCCAGTAAAGCATTGAGTTATGGCTTTAGCAATATTTTGATCAGAATTTCCATTTTCTTTGCAGGCAGTTGCATACATAGTCATGTAATGCAATACTGTTTGCATCTGGTATTTTGACATTTCATCTATATTCCATTCATTAATGGATCTGCCATCAAATTGAACAGTCATGTATTCATCATGCTGCTCAAGTTGTAAATCAACTGGTGTTGGCTTATGATAATAAGGCTTTGCTGGTACATTGTATACCATTTTCTTCTTATAAGAAGATGATAATTTATTAACTTGAAAATGTTGTTGTTGGTTTTGTTCTGTTAAGAACATATCTTCAAGTTGATCAATTCTCTCTTCCATTTCGGAAGTTTGATCTTGACTTTCAATATTGGATTCACTATCTGAATTTTGTTCCAAAGGTGACAATTCCTTTTCATTAAGCCCAAGATTTTTTAATCTCTTTATTATTTCGTCAACCATCTCAGAGGAAGAATCTGGTGGTTTTATTTTAAAATCAATCTTTTCAGAAGACATTGGTTTAAATAAAACCCTTTTATCAATTACAGAAGTTTCTTCTTTAGAAACCTTTTGTTGATCTGATTTTAGATCAATATTTTTCTCAATTCTATTTAATTGATCTCCAATAGTTTTGAGAGTTAAATTTGTAAAGTTATTTTGTTGCACAACAGCATCAATATTATCACCCTTTTTTCTATAGGGTGTGGCTAGAATTTCTTCTCCATCGATTTTAACGGTTAAATTAACTTATGGAGGGTGGATGCTTTTGAAAACTTTTCCATTTTTGGTGACAAAATCCCTGTTATAGGAAGATTCAATTGTTGACACAAAATTTTTGTTCTCAAAATC
This sequence comes from Penstemon newberryi var. newberryi, assembly GCA_030819805.1. Classification (NCBI taxonomy): domain Eukaryota; kingdom Viridiplantae; phylum Streptophyta; class Magnoliopsida; order Lamiales; family Plantaginaceae; genus Penstemon; species Penstemon newberryi. Next base: position 18,524,081 of record JAUALY010000005.1, on the reverse strand, counting down.
AGGAAATTGTTTTTTATTTAAATAAAAGTATTTTTTCAAGAAATCAATGACATCTTTATTTATCTGTAGAAATCTCTTATAAGATGTAAATAATTTCTTTTGACTTTTAATATCTTCTTGGAAAAACCACTTTCTTCGAATTTCATTTTCAGGAGAATAAAATAATTCTTTAGCAATTCCGTCAAAAGGAAAACAAACTTCTTCAGGAATTGTAATAGTTAAAACACTTGTGTCACTATTATAACCCATGTCAGAAGCGGTCGGAGATTTTCTTCCTGTGTTAGTATCAACTTCAATTTCTGTTGGGGTAACAGTTGATGGTATACTAACATTATATTGAGGTTGATTAACCCCATCAGGAGTAAATTTTGTTCCTAATATGGTTTCTTTTTCAAATTTAGATAGCGGGGCAGAAGAAGTAGATCTTCTTTCCAAATTAAGTCTACTTGGACCTGCTGAATTAGGTCTAGTAAATCGACTACTTTGCCCTAAATTAAGTCTAGCAATTCTTTGGTTAGAGAATTTAATTTCAACATCTCCATCAGGATATTCAACTATTTCTTCTAATTCTCTATTTTCCTGTTTAACAGGTTCACTTGCCTTTTCTAAAATCCATTGTTCAGGTAAATTAACCTGATCCCAAGTAATTGTTTTGGGTACTTTTAAATTGCTTTTAGATAAATTTGTAATAAACAAAGTAGTAGATCCCTTCTGTTCGAAGGCAAAATCTCTGATTCTTGGCACTACTGTGTTCATAACTTTATATTGAATCCTATAAATAAGGATTATATTTTCTGATCCTTGCATCATATTAAACCCATCAGATTTAATATCAAGACACAAGGCGTGCATCAGAGTTGGATCTGTAAGAGATAAAGTGAAATTTGGAAAGCAAGAAAAGTAGATGGGTCCGTCACAAAGACTGGACTCAATTATTCCTAATAAGGAGTCAAGAAATTTATTATGTCTTTTATCTCGAACACAAATTATTGCGGATGTATTTAATCCGAGTCTTGTAGCAGGCTTTAGACCTACTTGGATTAGGCCAACATGAAGAAATTTATATTGTTGTCTATGTTTTTCAATTAAATTTCTTGATAATAATTGAAAAGAATTATATCCTTCAGTTAAAGGAATAGCTTCTTCTACAGTTTTAACAACATAATCAGAAGAAAATTCAAAAGTTCCTTTCTGTTTATAAACAGAAGATTGTACCGGTAATTTCCAATTTTGTAAAGACTTTTCAAAATTTTCATTTAAAATAATTTCTTTGTTACTACCACTTGTCTCACCGTGTCTTTTAGACAAAGATCTAGCCAACCTCTGCATAATTTTACAGATCACTGTCAACGGTTTATGCCAATCCCAAAACAGCCTATACACCGGCCAAAGACAGGGACTATTCAGGCTACGCGACTTAAGGGAAAATCCCCGGGTTTCACTGTAAAACTATACTTTGGAGAACCAAAGCTTCAATCTAAAATACTAAATAAGACAAAAGTAGAACCCAAGAAATTAAGCTGCTAATAAAATACTAAAGCGGATAAGCAGTTGATGATAATTATCTCTTTGGTTAATATACCAAATATCGTCTGGAAACCTTTCACAATTTTTCTTATATCTTATATATTCTTTTTTAATATAAGCATATAACATAACAACAATAACACAAAATAACAATAATACAAACATACATTAATAACATAACAATAATAAGACACGATAACAAAATTGCAAACATTAATAAAACATTAATACAATATTAATATTAATACAATATCATACATATTCCAACGTGGCTCTGATACCACTCGGGTACCAGGTCATATACATAAAAGTGGGGGAGAGTAGCAACAGCGGAGTACAGTACAAAACAAACTATCAAGCTATATTACAAATTTGAAGTGTATATTACAAAATATAAAAGATGATAATCTTTAGTAGAAGGGTTGCTTGGATATAGTGAGTAGATGGTAATTCTTCTGCGTGCCTTCTGAGTGAATGAAAGAGGCCTTTTATAGGCAGCGGACGTGAATTCCGGATTCCAAATCTGACGGACTTCAAACCAGTCTTCAATTTAAGAAATGAACAGGACCAACAATTATGGCCAACAGTAAAATGAACAGTACCAACAATTATGGTGAACAGTAACATGAACAGTACCAGCAATTATGGTGAACAGTAACATGAACAGTGACTGAACAGTAAGATGAACAGTAACCGTGAATAGTAATCGTGAATAGTAACCGTGAATAGTGACCGCGAATTATGCGCATGGGTCCTGAGAATCCATCATTGTGTCGTCGGTTTTCTGAGTTTCATTGTCAGAACAGTGGCTAGACGAGCTAGATGGTTCTCCCAAAATTTCTCTAAGTTGTTTCCTCAGGTCTTCTTTAGATGCTGATGATGAGGCTATCAATTCTTTAAGAAATTCAGTAATATCAGTAACATCCGTTTTAGGAGCTTGAGTCTTCGGCTGTGGTGGCTCAAATGAAACAATACCTTTCTGTGCAAAAATTGAATCTTTAAAAAATTCAAATTTATCCCACCATTTAATTAAAACCCTTCTTCCTAATGCAGGAACATGAGTAACGGTTTCATCAAATTTTTTAATTGGAAGGTTGGAAATAACCACATCCCATTTGACAATCCATGGGGCTTGATAAAAAGCTACAAAATTAAGCTCATGTGTTTTTAATGAGGGGTTAGATTTCTTAAAATCTTCAAAAACACATCTAATTTTATCGGGGAAAATAATAGGATGAGATCCCCAGTTGTAGAACCATTTAATAAACCACTGAGGGAGATTAGTGGTATTAAAATCTCTAAATTGTAGGAACCAACTATGCTTTCTTTGCCTATTGTCATAACAAAAGGCTCCTTCCCATGCTTTAATGTAGTCAAAATAATTGAACCAATATTTTTCTAAATTTTTTCTATTACCACTTGGAATTTCGTGGTTTCTATACAGATCTCCATTCCAAGTTTCTGGAGTTAAAACTTTTTTAATAAAGGCTTTGGAATAAGCCCATTCCGCACTAGATCTTGAAATTGAGTCAAATTCTACTGATTTAGTAGTTTGTAAAATGGAATAATAGAAAGTACATTCCTTTGGCCAAAGATATGGGTCAGCAGAGTCTTTTAAATAGAAAGAAGCTGCTTCATTAGCATTGAGGTGAGCGTATTTAAGCTCAAGTGGTGTTATCCATATAGTAGAATAAGGAATATACGGATAAATAAATTCAGTAGACAAATTAGTCTGAATTGCTATTGCATAAGCATCATCTCTTAATTTAGATTCTTTTGGAGTGGCCTTTAAGGCTTCATTCTTTAATTGATCGATTGATTTACCAACCATTGTCTTATAAGACAAATCCTTTTTTGGGGGTGTCTCTTTAGACTTCCCTTTTCTTTTATCTTTATTCCTTTTCTCCATTTCCCTGCAAAAATTCACGGGTTAGAAAATCAGGTAAAGAATTATTTGATCCTTTAATAAATTCAATATCAAAATCAAAGACAGATAAAATTCCCTGCCATCTAGTAACAATTTGTTTAGATGCTATATTTTTAACATCCTTTTCTAGAATATCTTTAGCAGATTTGCAATCAACCCTAATTAGGAATTTTTTATTCAACAAATCACTTTCAAATTTTTGAACACATAATACAATTGATAAAATTTCTTTTTTAACTGTGGAATAATTTTTCCTTTGTCCTTGCCAGATTCATGAGGTGAATCTAACAAGAGTAATTTTATTATCTATCCTTTGTTTAAGGATTCCTCCATAACCTAATTCAGATGCGTCTGTTTCAACAATTTTAAAAGCATCTGGGTTTGCAATTGCAAGACAAGGAATTTCCTTTATTTTATTTTTTATTTTGATAACGGCCTCTGTATGGATATTTGTCCATTCAGGGGAATTTTTTCTTAACCTTTCAAATAAAGGTTTTGCATCTATTGCCAAATTTTTATAGAAGTCTGCTATGTAATTTAGACTTCCAAGAAACCTTTGTAGTTGAGTTTTTTCTTTAATTTCATTCGGAAATTTTTCTGCAAAAACTATAGATCTATCTATTGGAAAGATAGTTCCTTCTTTAATAGTATGTCCAAGAAACCTAATTTCAGTTTGAAATAATTTTACTTTCTTTGCAGATACAACTAATCCTGCTCTTTTAACAGCATTATTAAATGCATGTAAATGTTTAAAATGTTGATCAATATTGTCTGAAAAAATTAAGACATCATCAATATATACTATACAAAATTTAATATATGGACTAAAAATTTCATTCATGATGTTTTGAAATTCAGAAGGGGCATTTTTTAACCCAAAAGGCATTACGTTCCATTCGTAGTGTCCAAATGGTACCGTAAATGCAGTTTTATATCGGTCTTCTTCAGCAATTTGAATCTGCCAGAATCCCGACTTCAAATCAAATTTTGACATACCCTTGGCTGTGTAAAGCCGATTTAGTAAATCCCTCTTATTAGGGATAGGATATCTAATCCATCTTAATGCTTTATTTAGTGGCTTATAATTAATAACAAGCCTAGGAACACCTCGTTCTAATTCTGCAGCATTTTCAACATAAAATGCTGGACAACTCCAGGGACTGTAGGATTTTCTAATTAACCCTTTGAGTAATAACTCTTCAATCTCTTTTTTGCAGATTTCAAGGTGGCGTGGACCCATAGCTATAGGTCTGACCTTAGTTTGAATTTGATTTTCCTTAAAGTCTGGCTCATATGGAAGATTTACTATATGTTTCTTCCTTTCCCAGAAGGCATTAGGAATTTCTGCACATATTGTTTTAGTTATAAATTCTTGTAACTCATTTATTTTCTTTTGAATATAAGGCTGCTGTATCTTTTCAGCTATTTTTTTGTAATTAATTTCCTAAGATAAGGAATTAAGAAACTTTTCTTTTCTTTCTATTTTCTTTTGAATTAAATCAATCTCGTGATAACGAGGTTGTGTAATAAAATTAAATGTTATTTCTTATGAATCAACAGTGCTAGTAATTCCTCTTTCGTCAATGCTTTTTATGGGATAAAGCATATGTAGAAAGGGATTTCCTAGAATTACATCGTGAGATAAATCTTTAACCATTATAAATGGCATTTCAAGGCAAATTCCATTGTTACAGACAACAGTATTTTGTAACTTATATTTTACTATAAGCTTTCGGCCATCTGCAGCATTAAGAATTTCAGTAGTTTTAGAAAAATATCTAGATGGAATTAACCCTTCATTGATACAATTTAAATCAGCTCCAGAATCTACCATAGCAATTGCAGAGAGAGTATATTCTCTATGAACAATGATTTTTATTTTAATGTGCCATTTATGAGTAATAACCCTATCAATCATATTCACAAATGTCAATGATGCATTTACATTTTCTTCTTTTAAAGAATCTTTTTCATAATCGTCATTGTCCTGATTAGGACTAAGATCTGTTTCAAGATTTCTTAATTCAATTAAAGAAACTCTAGACTTTAAGTCACTTAATTCTTTTTTAAGAATTTTTACTTCGTGAATTAATTCACTAGTACATGAATCCTCTGAATCCTTTTCTTTAGAGGTCTTAGCCCTATTTAAAATTTCTTTTAGACTATAAGTCTCTGGTTCTTTGAATTTTATTCCTTTTTCAGATTTTTTCTGACTGTATTGTTCCAAATATTTTTGGAGCATTTCTCTTTTAGCAACTGGATCAGTAATTTGATCAATTATATCGAGAATAAAATTATCCTCTTTAGTTAAGGTGCATAATCCATTTGCCTGACATAAGGCTTTATAATAATCACAGTTTCCTTCGCAACCAGAATTATCTGATTGTTCGGATTCTGTTTCAGATCCTTCAGAATTCTCAGATTCTTCAGTTTCTTCATTGTAAATTATAGCAGTAATTTTAAAATCTCTTTTTTCTCCTTCTTCATTAAGAAAGAGTTTTTCTAAAGTTCTTTTAAGACCTTCGTCAATATCTAAACTATTGATTTTCTTTTTCATTTTACACTTATTAGCGTAATGACCAGGTTTTTGACATTTCCAACATAATGGAATGGGTTTCTGCCTAGGGGTCGAAGAACTTTCTCCTTTATTCTTCTTTCCTTTATAAAAACCTTTCTTTCTCCTTTTAGGAAAATAATTTAAATTCTTAGAATTTTTTGAGACTTTATTAGTCTTATGTTTCCTTTTATCACTAGAAGGTCCTATAGGAGGTAAACCAATTTGTTCACAGAAGTTTCCTATAATTCTTTTTCCTAAAACCTTTTCTTTTTGAATTTGTCTATGTAATTTAATTTCATTACATAAATTTATTCCTTCAGAGATAATTTCAGAAGATAGATCTCCATAAGTATATTGGGCATACGGAATAATGCCATTATGTTTCTGTTTTATTCTATTCCTTATTTTTTCTGAGAAAAAATGAGGGAGTCCTGATAAGAACTTTTCTTTCCAAAAATCGTGTTGACTATCTTCTCTAGTAAAAACTTTAGAGAAGAACACATCTTTATACCATTTAAACTGAGATAAGTTTTGACATCTTAAATTCATTAACTGTTCTTGTGTTTTATCCAACTGTAATGAAGTTGTTCCAATAAAATGTTTTGCTATAGTATATAATAGCGTATTAACACAATCTGTAACTTGCACAGGTTGGTTATCAACAACTTCAACTTTAACAGCTCTTAAAATATGCAATTTTGCCTCTTCTGGTAGGTAGAAATCCCACCAACCTTTTAATTGTCCAGTAAAGCCTTGAGTTATGGCTTTAGCAATACTTTGATCAGAATTTCCATTTGCTTTGCAGGCAGTTGCATACATAGTCATGTAATGCAATACTGTTTGCATCTGGTATTCTGACATTCCATCTATATTCCATTCATTAATGGATCTGCCATCAAATTGAACAGTCATGTATTCATCATGCTGCTCAAGTTGTAAATCAACTGGTGTTGGCTTATGATAATAAGGCTTTGCTGGTACATTGTATACCATTTTCTTCTTATAAGAAGATGATAATTTATTAACTTGAAAATGTTGTTGTTGGTTTTGTTCTGTTAAGAACATATCTTCAAGTTGATCAATTTTCTCTTCCATTTCGGAAGTTTGATCTTGACTTTCAATATTGGATTCACTATCTGAATTTTGTTCCAAAGGTGACAATTCCTTTTCATTAAGCCCAAGATTTTTTAATCTCTTTATTATTTCGTCAACCATCTCAGAGGAAGAATCTGGTGGTTTTATTTTAAAATCAATCTTTTCAGAAGACATTGGTTTAAATAAAACCCTTTTATCAATTACAGAAGTTTCTTCTTTAGAAACCTTTTGTTGATCTGATTTTAGATCAATATTTTTCTCAATTCTATTTAATTGATCTCCAATAGTTTTGAGAGTTAAATTTGTAAAGTTATTTTGTTGCACAACAGCATCAATATTATCACCCTTTTTTCTATAGGGTGTGGCTAGAATTTCTTCTCCATCGATTTTAACGGTTAAATTAACTTCTGGAGGGTGGATGCTTTTGAAAACTTTTCCATTTTTAGTGACAAAATCCCTGTTATAGGAAGATTCAATTGTTGACACAAAATTTTTGTTCTCAAAATCAGGAAATTGTTTTTTATTTAAATAAAAGTATTTTTTCAAGAAATCAAAGAAATCAATGACATCTTTATTTATCTGTAGAAATCTCTTATAAGATGTAAATAATTTCTTTTGACTTTTAATATCTTCTTGGAAAAACCACTTTCTTCGAATTTCATTTTCAAGAGAATAAAATAATTCTTTAGCAATTCCGTCAAAAGGAAAACAAACTTCTTCAGGAATTGTAATAGTTAAAACACTTGTGTCACTATTATAACCCATGTCAGAAGCGGTCGGAGATTTTCTTCCTGTGTTAGTATCAACTTCAATTTCTGTTGGGGTAACAGTTGATGGTATACTAACATTATATTGAGGTTGATTAACCCCATCAGGAGTAAATTTTGTTCCTAATATGGTTTCTTTTTCAAATTTAGTTAGAGGGGAGGAAGAAGTAGATCTTCTTCCCAAATTAAGTCTACTTGGACCTGCTGAATTAGGTCTAGTAAATCGACTACTTTGCCCTAAATTAAGTCTAGCAATTCTTTGGTTAGAGAATTTAATTTCAACATCTCCATCAGGATATTCAACTATTTCTTCTAATTCTCTATTTTCCTGTTTAACAGGTTCACTTGCCTTTTCTAAAATCCATTGTTCAGGTAAATTAACCTGATCCCAAGTAATTGTTTTGGGTACTTTTAAATTGCTTTTAGATAAATTTGTAATAAACAAAGTAGTAGATCCTTTCTGTTCGAAAGCAAAATCTCTGATTCTTGGCACTACTGTGTTCATAACTTTATATTGAATCCTGTAAATAAGGATTATATTTTCTGATCCTTGCATCATATTAAACCCATCAGATTTAATATCAAGACACAAGGCGTGCATCAGAGTTGGATCTGTAAGAGATAAAGTGAAATTTGGAAAACAAGAAAAGTAGATGGGTCCGTCACAAAGACTGGACTCAATTATTCCTAATAAGGAGTCATGAAATTTATTATGTCTTTTATCTCGAACACAAATTATTGCGGATGTATTTAATCCGAGTCTTGTAGCAGGCTTTAGACCTACTTGGATTAGGCCAACATGAAGAAATTTATATTGTTGTCTATGTTTTTCAATTAAATTTTTTGATAATAATTGAAAAGAATTATATCCTTCAGTTAAAGGAATAGCTTCTTCTACAGTTTTAACAACATAATCAGAAGAAAATTCAAAAGTTCCTTTCTGTTTATAAACAGAAGATTGTACCGGTAATTTCCAGTTCTGTAAAGACTTTTCAAAATTTTCATTTAAAATAATTTCTTTGTTACTACCACTTGTCTCACCTTGTCTTTTAGACAAAGATCTAGCCAACCTCTGCATAATTTTACAGATCACTGTCAACGGTTTATGCCAATCCCAAAACAGCCTATACACCGGCCAAAGACAGGGACTATTCAGGCTACGCGACTTAAGGGAAAATCCCCGGGTTTCACTGTAAAACTATACTTTGGAGAACCAAAGCTTCAATCTAAAATACTAAATAAGACAAAAGTAGAACCCAAGAAATTAAGCTGCTAATAAAATACTAAAGCGGATAAGCAGTTGATGATAATAATCTCTTTGGTTAATATACCAAATATCGTCAGGAAACCTTTCACAATTTTTCTTATATCTTATATATTCTTCTTTAATATAAGCATATAACTCGGAAAAGTTGACGTATTTAGAATTTAATTTTAATGGAGGCATAAAAGGACTAAGCTGCAAGTAAAACACTAATACGTTTAATTAAACTTTGATTATGGTTACGCATACACACGAAATGATTGTAACCAGGATGATCCGGGAACTGTTCACATAAACTTTTATAAAATTTGTAATCACTTAAGCACAAATTATAAAACTCAGAATTAACTAAGACAAACTTAAAATTAATCATTCAAATAAGCATTAATAACATAACAACAATAACACAGAATAACAATAATACAAACATACATTAATAACATAACAATAATAAGACACGATAACAAAATTGCAAACATTAATAAAACATTAATACAATATTAATATTAATACAATATCATACCTATTCCAACGTGGCTCTGATACCACTCGTGTACCAGGTCATATACATTAAAGTGGGGGAGGGTAGCAGCAGCGGAGTACAGTACAAAACAAACTATCAAGCTCGGAGAAAGTGGTATCAGCCACGTTGGAATAGGTATGATATTGTATTAATATTAATATTGTATTAATGTTTTATTAATGTTTGCAATTTTGTTATCGTGTCTTATTATTGTTATGTTATTAATGTATGTTTGTATTATTGTTATTTTGTGTTATTGTTGTTATGTTATATGCTTATATTAAAAAAGAATATATAAGATATAAGAAAAATTGTGAAAGGTTTCCAGACGATATTTGGTATATTAACCAAAGAGATAATTATCATCAACTGCTTATCCGCTTTAGTATTTTATTAGCAGCTTAATTTCTTGGGTTCTACTTTTGTCTTATTTAGTATTTTAGATTGAAGCTTTGGTTCTTCAAAGTATAGTTTTACAGTGAAACCCGGGGATTTTCCCTTAAGTCGCGTAGCCTGAATAGTCCCTGTCTTTGGCCGGTGTATAGGCTGTTTTGGGATTGGCATAAACCGTTGACAGTGATCTGTAAAATTATGCAGAGGTTGGCTAGATCTTTGTCTAAAAGACACGGTGAGACAAGTGGTAGTAACAAAGAAATTATTTTAAATGAAAATTTTGAAAAGTCTTTACAAAATTGGAAATTACCGGTACAATCTTCTGTTTATAAACAGAAAGGAACTTTTGAATTTTCTTCTGATTATGTTGTTAAAACTGTAGAAGAAGCTATTCCTTTAACTGAAGGATATAATTCTTTTCAATTATTATCAAGAAATTTAATTGAAAAACATAGACAACAATATAAATTTCTTCATGTTGGCCTAATCCAAGTAGGTCTAAAGCCTGCTACAAGACTCGGATTAAATACATCCGCAATAATTTGTGTTCGAGATAAAAGACATAATAAATTTCATGATTCCTTATTAGGAATAATTGAGTCCAGTCTTTGTGATGGACCCATCTACTTTTCTTGTTTTCCAAATTTCACTTTATCTCTTACAGATCCAACTCTGATGCACGCCTTGTGTCTTGATATTAAATCTGATGGGTTTAATATGATGCAAGGATCAGAAAATATAATCCTTATTTATAGGATTCAATATAAAGTTATGAACACAGTAGTGCCAAGAATCAGAGATTTTGCTTTCGAACAGAAAGGATCTACTACTTTGTTTATTACAAATTTATCTAAAAGCAATTTAAAAGTACCCAAAACAATTACTTGGGATCAGGTTAATTTACCTGAACAATGGATTTTAGAAAAGGCAAGTAACCTGTTAAACAGGAAAAAGAGAATTAGAAGAAATAGTTGAATATCCTGATGGAGATGTTGAAATTAAATTCTCTAACCAAAGAATTGCTAGACTTAATTTAGGGCAAAGTAGTCGATTTACTAGACCTAATTCAGCAGGTCCAAGTAGACTAAATTTAGAAAGAAGATCTACTTCTTCTGCCCGCTATCTAAATTTGAAAAGGAAACCATATTAGGAACAAAATTTACTCCTGATGGGGTTAATCAACCTCAATATAATGTTAGTATACCATCAACTGTTACCCCAACAGAAATTGAAGTTGATACTAACACAGGAAGAAAATCTCCGACCGCTTCTGACATGGGTTATAATAGTGACCCAAGTGTTTTAACTATTACAATTCCTGAAGAAGTTTGTTTTCCTTTTGACGGAATTGCTAAAGAATTATTTTATTCTCCTGAAAATGAAATTCGAAGAAAGTGGTTTTTCCAAGAAGATATTAAAAGTCAAAAGAAATTATTTACATCTTATAAGAGATTTCTACAGATAAATAAAGATGTCATTGATTTCTTGAAAAAATACTTTTATTTAAATAAAAAACAATTTCCTGATTTTGAGAACAAAAATTTTGTGTCAACAATTGAATCTTCCTATAACAGGGATTTTGTCACTAAAAATGGAAAAGTTTTCAAAAGCATCCACCCTCCAGAAGTTAATTTAACCGTTAAAATCGATGGAGAAGAAATTCTAGCCACACCCTATAGAAAAAAGGGTGATAATATTGATGCTGTTGTGCAACAAAATAACTTTACAAATTTAACTCTCAAAACTATTGGAGATCAATTAAATAGAATTGAGAAAAATATTGATCTAAAATCAGATCAACAAAAGGTTTCTAAAGAAGAAACTTCTGTAATTGATAAAAGGGTTTTATTTAAACCAATGTCTTCTGAAAAGATTGATTTTAAAATAAAACCACCAGATTCTTCCTCTGAGATGGTTGATGAAATAATAAAGAGATTAAAAAATCTTGGGCTTAATGAAAAGGAATTGTCACCTTTGGAACAAAATTCAGATAGTGAATCCAATATTGAAAGTCAAGATCAAACTTCCGAAATGGAAGAGAGAATTGATCAACTTGAAGATATGTTCTTAACAGAACAAAACCAACAACAACATTTTCAAGTTAATAAATTATCATCTTCTTATAAGAAGAAAATGGTATACAATGTACCAGCAAAGCCTTATTATCATAAGCCAACACCAGTTGATTTACAACTTGAGCAGCATGATGAATACATGACTGTTCAATTTGATGGCAGATCCATTAATGAATGGAATATAGATGGAATGTCAGAATACCAGATGCAAACAGTATTGCATTACATGACTATGTATGCAACTGCCTGCAAAGCAAATGGAAATTCTGATCAAAATATTGCTAAAGCCATAACTCAAGGCTTTACTGGACAATTAAAAGGTTGGTGGGATTTCTACCTACCAGAAGAGGCAAAATTGCATATTTTAAGAGCTGTTAAAGTTGAAGTTGTTGATAACCAACCTGTGCAAGTTACAGATTGTGTTAATACGCTATTATATACTATAGCAAAACATTTTATTGGAACAACTTCATTACAGTTGGATAAAACACAAGAACAGTTAATAAATTTAAGATGTCAAAACTTATCTCAGTTTAAATGGTATAAAGATGTGTTCTTCTCTAAAGTTTTTACTAGAGAAGATAGTCAACACGATTTTTGGAAAGAAAAGTTCTTATCAGGACTCCCTCATTTTTTCTCAGAAAAAATAAGGAATAGAATAAAACAGAAACATAATGGCATTATTCCGTATGCCCAATATACTTATGGAGATCTATCTTCTGAAATTATCTCTGAAGGAATAAATTTATGTAACGAAATTAAATTACATAGACAAATTCAAAAAGAAAAGGTTTTAGGAAAAAGAATTATAGGAGACTTCTTTGAACAAATTGGTTTACCTCCTATAGGACCTTCTAGTGATAAAAGGAAACATAAGACTAATAAAGTCTCAAAAAATTCTAAGAATTTAAATTATTTTCCTAAAAAGAGAAAGAAAGGTTTTCATAAAGGAAAGAAGAATAAAGGAGAAAGTTCTTCGACCCCTGGGCAGAAACCCATTCCATTATGTTGGAAATGTCAAAAACCTGGTCATTACGCTAATAAGTGTAAAATGAAAAAGAAAATCAATAGTTTAGATATTGACGAAGGTCTTAAAAGAACTTTACAAAAACTCTTTCTTAATGAAGAAGGAGAAAAAAGAGATTTTAAAATTACTGCTATAATTGACAATGAAGAAACTGAAGAATCTGAGAATTCTGAAGGATCCGAAACAGAATCCGAACAATCAGATAATTCTGGTTGCGAAGGAAACTGTGATTATTATAAAGCATTATGTCTGGCAAATGGATTATGCACCTTAACTAAAGAAGATAATTTTATTCTCGATATAATTGATCAAATTACTGATCCAGTTGCTAAAAGAGAAATGCTCCAAAAATATTTGGAACAATACAGTCAGAAAAAATCTGAAAAAGGAATAAAATTCAAAGAACCAGAGACTTATAGTCTGAAAGAAATTTTAAATAGGGCTAAAACCTCTAAAGAAAAGGATTCAGAGGATTCATGTACTAGTGAATTAATTCACGAAGTAAAAATTCTTAAAAAAGAATTAAGTGACTTAAAGTCTAGAGTTTCTTTAATTGAATTAAGAAATCTTGAAACAGATCTTAGTCCTAATCAGGACAATGACGATTATGAAAAAGATTCTTTAAAAGAAGAAAATGTAAATGCATCATTAACATTTGTGAATATGATTGATAGGGTTATTACTCACAAATGGCATATTAAAATAAAAATCATTGTTCATAGAGAATATACTCTCTCTGCAATTGCTATGGTAGATTCTGGAGCTGATTTAAACTGTATCAATGAAGGGTTAATTCCATCTAGATATTTTTCTAAAACTACTGAAATTCTTAATGCTGCAGATGGCCGAAAGCTTATAGTAAAATATAAGTTACAAAATACTGCTGTCTGTAACAATGGAATTTGCCTTGAAATGCCATTTATAATGGTAAAAGATTTATCTCACGATGTAATTCTAGGAAATCCCTTTCTACATATGCTTTATCCCATAAAAAGCATTGACGAAAGAGGAATTACTAGCACTGTTGATTCACAAGAAATAACATTTAATTTTATTACACAACCTCGTTATCACGAGATTGATTTAATTCAAAAGAAAATAGAAAGAAAAGAAAAGTTTCTTAATTCCTTATCTCAGGAAATTAATTACAAAAAAATAGCTGAAAAGATACAGCAGCCTTATATTCAAAAGAAAATAAATGAGTTACAAGAATTTATAACTAAAACAATATGTGCAGAAATTCCTAATGCCTTCTGGGAAAGGAAGAAACATATAGTAAATCTTCCATATGAACCAGATTTTAAGGAAAATCAAATTCAAACTAAGGCAAGACCTATAGCTATGGGTCCACGCCACCTGGAAATCTGCAAAAAAGAAATTGATGAGTTATTACTCAAAGGATTAATTAGAAAATCCTACAGTCCCTGGAGTTGTCCAGCATTTTATGTTGAAAATGCCGCAGAATTAGAACGAGGTGTTCCTAGGCTTGTTATTAATTATAAGCCATTAAATAAAGCATTACGATGGATTAGATATCCTATCCATAATAAAAGAGATTTACTAAATCGGCTTTACACAGCCAAAGTTATGTCAAAATTTGATATGAAGTCGGGATTCTGGCAGATTCAAATTGCTGAAGAAGACCGATATAAAACTGCATTTACGGTACCATTTGGACACTACGAATGGAACGTAATGCCTTTTGGGTTAAAAAATGCCCCTTCTGAATTTCAAAACATCATGAATGAAATTTTTAGTCCATATATTAAATTTTGTATAGTATATATTGATGATGTCTTAATTTTTTCAGACAATATTGATCAACATTTTAAACATTTACATGCATTTATTAATGCTGTTAAAAGAGCAGGATTAGTTGTATCTGCAAAGAAAGTAAAATTATTTCAAACTGAAATTAGGTTTCTTGGACATACTATTAAAGAAGGAACTATCTTTCCAATAGATAGATCTATAGTTTTTGCAGAAAAATTTCCGAATGAAATTAAAGGAAAAACTCAACTACAAAGGTTTCTTGGAAGTCTAAATTACATAGCAGACTTCTATAAAAATTTGGCAATAGATGCAAAACCTTTATTTGAAAGGTTAAGAAAAAATCCCCCTGAATGGACAAATATCCATACAGAGGCCGTTATCAAAATAAAAAATAAAATAAAGGAAATTCCTTGTCTTGCAACTGCAAACCCAGATGCTTTTAAAATTGTTGAAACAGACGCATCTGAACTAGGTTATGGAGGAATCCTTAAACAAAGGATAGATAATAAAATTACTCTTGTTAGATTCACCTCAGGAATCTGGCAAGGACCAAGGAAAAATTATTCCACAGTTAAAAAAGAAATTTTATCAATTGTATTATGTGTTCAAAAATTTGAAAGTGATTTGTTGAATAAAAAATTCCTAATTAGGGTTGATTGCAAATCTGCTAAAGATATTCTAGAAAAGGATGTTAAAAATATAGCATCTAAACAAATTTTTGCTAGATGGCAAGGAATTTTGTCTGTCTTTGATTTTGATATTGAATTTATTAAAGGATCAAATAATTCTTTACCTGATTTTCTAACCCGTGAATTTTTGCAGGGAAATTGAGAAAAGGAATAAAGATAAAGGAAAAGGGAAGTCTAAAGAGATACCCCCAAAGAAGGATTTGTCTTATAAGACAATGGTTGGCAAGTCAATTGATCAATTAAAAAATGAAGCCTTAAAGGCCACTCTAAAAGAATCTAAATTAAGAGATGATGCTTATGCAATAGCAATTCAGACTAATTTGTCTACTGAATTTATTTATCCGTATATTCCTTATTCCACTATATGGATAACTCCTCTTGAGCTTAAATATGCTCATCTCAATGCTAATGAAGCAACTTCTTTTTATTTGAAAGATTCTGCTGATCCTTATCTTTGGCCTAAAGAATGTACTTTCTATTATGCCATTTTACAAACTACTAAATCAGTAGAATTTGACTCAATTTCAAGATCTAGTGCGGAATGGGCTTATTCCAAAGCCTTTATTAAAAAAGGTTTAACTCCAGAAACTTGGAATGAAGATCTGTATAGAAACCACGAAATTCCAAGTGGTAATAGAAAAAATTTAGAAAAATATTGGTTCAATTATTTTGACTACATTAAAGCATGGGAAGGAGCCTTTTGTTAGGACAATAGGCAAAGAAAGCATAGTTGGTTCCTACAATTTAGAGATTTTAATACCACTAATCTCCCTCAGTGGTTTATTAAATGGTTCTACAACTGGGGATCTCATCCTATTATTTTCCCCGATAAAATTAGATGTGTTTTTGAAGATTTTAAGAAATCTAACCCCTCATTAAAAACACCTGAGCTTAATTTTGTAGCTTTTTATCAAGTCCCATGGATTGTCAAATGGGATGTGGTTATTTCCAACCTTCCAATTAAAAAATTTGATGAAACCGTTACTCATGTTCCTGCATTAGGAAGAAGGGTTTTAATTAAATGGTGGGATAAATTTGAATTTTTTAAAGATTCAATTTTTGCACAGAAAGGTATTGTTTCATTTGAGCCACCACAGCCGAAGACTCAAGCTCCTAAAACGGATGTTACTGATATTACTGAATTTCTTAAAGAATTGATAGCCTCATCATCAGCATCTAAAGAAGACCTGAGGAAACAACTTAGAGAAATTTTGGGAGAACCATCTAGCTCGTCTAGCCACTGTTCTGACAACGAAACTCAGAAAACCGACGACACAATGATGGATTCTCAGGACCCATACGCATAATTCGCGGTCACTATTCACGGTTACTATTCACGGTTACTATTCACGGTTACTGTTCATCTTACTGTTCAGTCACTGTTCATGTTACTGTTCACCATAATTGCTGGTACTGTTCATGTTACTGTTCACCATAATTGTTGGTACTGTTCATTTTACTGTTGGCCATAATTGTTGGTCCTGTTCATTTCTTAAATTGAAGACTGGTTTGAAGTCCGTCAGATTTGGAATCCGGAATTCACGTCCGCTGCCTATAAAAGGCCTCTTTCATTCACTCAGAAGGCACGCAGAAGAATTACCATCTACTCACTACATCCAAGCAACCCTTCTACAAAAGATTATCATCTTTTATATTTTGTAATATACACTTCAAATTTGTAATATAGCTTGATAGTTTGTTTTGTACTGTACTCCGCTGCTGCTACTCTCCCCCACTTTTATGTATATGACCTGGTACCCGAGTGGTATCTCGATGCTCCTTTTTCGATCATAGGGTTATATCAACAGATTTTACCCTTTATATTTCTTAGAGTGATGAGTTATACCAAAAAAATTACTCAACACTCCTTTTTCGATCATAAGGTTATATCAACAGATTTTACCCTTTTTATTTCTTAGAGTGATGAGTTATACTAAAAGATTTTACTCAACACTCCTTTTTTATCATAGTTTTATATCAACAACACTCCTTTTTCGATCATAGGGTTATATCAACATATTTTACCATTTTTATTTCTTAGAGCGATGAGTTATATCAACAGATTTTACTCAAAACTCCTTTTTCGATCATAGGGTTATATCAACAGACTTTACCCTTTTATTTCTTAGAGTGATGAGTTATACTAAAATATTTTACTCAACACTCCTTTTTCGATCATAGGGTTATATCAAAAAAAATAACCCTTTTATTTCTTAGAGTGATGAGTTATACCAAAAGATTTTACTCAACACTCCTTTCTCGATCATAGGGTCATATCAATTACCCTTTTTGTTCTTAGAGTGATGAGTTATACCAAAAGATTTTACTCAGCACTCCTTTCTCGATCATAGGGTTATATCAACAGATTTTACCCTTTTTATTTCTTAGAGTGATGAGTTATACCAAATGATTTTACTCAACACTCCTTTCTCGATCATAGGGTTATATCACTACAACAATTATAGTCTATAATGACCCCAAATAGAGCCTCAATAGCTTGCTATTGTCACACTTAAGCTATTGTGGCGCAAATTGATAGTGCCACATATAAGTGGGTGACAATAGGATCTGTGACACTCATATGCGACACAATTGATGTCTGTTAATACTCTTTTTACTGTATTATTTATCCAGTATTGCTACACAAGTAAGTTGTCCTTTTGATACATATTTAAGCGTCATAATTGATAAGTGTGTATATATATATATATATATAATTAAAACAAAATTGATAGTAAATTTTAAAATTACCTGTTAATAGTTTTATTTGCACCTTTCAAAGCCAAACAAAAAACTCAATTTAAAGCTTTCATTATCTAAAAAAAGGATACATCTAAATTGCATTTCCACATAACACTACTCCAATTAATTTCAACATTTCATAATGCAAAATAACTATCATTGCTTAAATAAACCAACTAAAGTTAGGATGAAAAGCATAAGTGTATAAGTTTGCTTTTCAATAAAAAAACTATTCAAAATAGATATCTCTTCAACAAGAGTTTAACTAGTCTAGACAAAAAAAAAATTGATTGTCAACATAAAAACTAACAAGTCCCTGTTCAATATCAAGCAACAAAACATACATCCAAGCACTTCACTATATCTTCTCGCTACACCTACGCAAACAATTCGAATCGTTCCACCTATTAAAAAGCATATTGCAAAATAAGTAATCAAATAATTCTGATTCTATGTAAATAATGACATAAAAGTTACTTGAGTTGTAAATAAATTCTTACCAATTGACAAGGCCAAGCAATATTTGATCCATAAGCATCTCCAAGGGTTTTCAGATTTGAATGAGGTCTAAGCAACTTTTCTCCTAATTCAATAGCAACTTGAATGTTAACTTCACACCAATTAGGTCCTAAGCATTGCTTGCCAATTTCTAAACTTGGGTCTATACCATAAACATATCCAGTCGCCACAATTTTTTAAGAATCAAGCTTGCTTCTTATTAAAACATCGTCTCCAACCTAAATAATGTTATATGTTATAGTTATCAATTGCAGAAACCAATCTAAATGAATTTTAAACTATTTCTCAAATGTTTCCAGTAAGCTCCATTAATGGTTCATATGTATTCTATAATTGGAATTACCTGCAATGTTTGATCATTGACATTTGTTGAGGTCCATGAGGATGGTTGATTTGAAGTTTGTTGAGTTCCAAGATTTTCATGTGGAGTACTAGGATGGGCAGTTTGCTTCATCCTTGCCATTTCTGCTTTCAACTCCTCAAGTGATTCTTTCATCTTTGCCATGCTCTCTTCATATTCAGAAATCATGCGATAAGTTGGCCTTTGACTAGGTACTTCATCCCAAACATCCTTTTCGGTAACACCAAAACCAAACTGATTTACCCTTCCACCATCTCTTTCTCCAGTCACTTTTCCAAAGATATCATCACGACTATGAGGATCTTTTCAACCTTCTGGAAGTTGATTTTGTAGGTCCTTAATTTTTTCCTATAAGAATGTCAATAACTCAACTTTTTATATTTACTTCAACAAAATTCTCCTAATAACATATTATATCCATTAACTTCTCCAAGGTAATGACAACAAAGTAGTTTTGTGTATTATTAAACAAAATCAAGCAATTATCAGTGTTTCTTCTACTGCAACACTTGATGGAACTCCTTTAGTTGTGTCACAAACCCCAAACATATGTGCTCGCGAAGGGTCTTCGTCCATTGTATTTGTCTATGCAGAAGCCAAGTATATAATTACTACACGAATAAAAAATAAAGTCATTTTAGTGTTAAAAGGTACAAAGAAAATACCACTATCACTTCAACATCAACAAAGCTTCTTTGTCCAGTTGTATGATTCAAAATCTTCTTTTCTCTATTTTCAACATTCTTCTTGCTACGAGCCTGAGTGATTGAATGAAATAAAAAAATTAAAACAGAAGTACATTGTACTTAAACTACTTATTTTAATGTCTACCTTATCATCTTCTTCATCCCATTGAAGCAGTGACATCTTGTATTGATCGTGCATAACTCTCTTGTCGGAAGGAATAACAAATGATTGTTCCTTATTTGGAATATTTGGATCATAATAGTTTTCTTTCACTCTTTTTTTCCAGTTTTTCCATAGCTTTCCTGTACGTCGGAGGGTATTTGCCTCACATGCCGTTGGAAAAATAAACTTTGACTGCAAAGTAAAGTAATTCATTTAGACATGAGCAAACTTAATAATTCTTAGCTGGAAAATACCAAGACAAAACATATCTAATGTTTCCATAATATTTTTCTGAAATAAAATCAGATTCGTTACCTTCACCAAACCTAGGAGCACGTTTCTCTTTTCTCGTGGCATGTTACGCCAATCTCTTTCCACTTCTAGCCAATACTCCCATAAACTTAACAAGCTTTTTTTTTGTTTTCACCAATAGGTTGTCCCCTTTTATTGTATTGAACTATTATGCGGTCATTTACACCATCAGAAGGCTCAACATCTAGGGCCCAAATATCAATCGCAAGAGTTGCCCCTCTAGTTGTCTTTTTCTCAATAACATTGGCAGCATTAGAACTTGCACTTGATAGTAAGAATATAATCTTGAAAATTCAAAAAAATTAAAACTTTTGAAGAGAGATAATGAGGTGGAGAAAGTTCATAAGTGAATCTTGAAACATTATTTATTACCTTGACTAGCAGATTGTCACGGACTTGACTCTTTCAAGTGTCGTGCGGCACTTAACCTCGAATGCCCCTTGCGATCTTTCTCCGCCCCTTGTGGTATCGGCTAAGTCAGCCTACTTGCTTGATTAAGTAAGTTGGTGAAAGTGGGAAGTATGTAAGAAAGCTTTTAAAGAGAACTTAGAATGCTTCTTGATTGCACAAAACTTGGATGGTGTTACAAATGAATGGCTACACCTATTTATACTTGTGGCCTTCCCTAATGGACGGCCGAGATCGTTTTGATCTAAGGGCTAGGATCAAGTCTCTAGACCCTTCTACCATTCTCTACCAAAACTAGAACTATGTACAAGGTTCTAGATTGCCCTACTATGTACAAGATGCTTCCACATGGTTCTAAAGTCTTCCACAATGTTCTACACTTGTGTAGACCTCTCTAGTACCTTCCGGCTTCTTCCGGACTCCTCCGGAGTCATGTGGAACCTCCCGGAGTCATCTTGAACATCCTGGACTTGTGTGGAGGCTTCTAGAATCTTCCGGAACATCCACGGGTGGAAAAGCTTGAACTAAGACATGTCTTCCCGTCGGGTGCCTCTGCCTTGCCGTCGGGTGCCTCGGGTGCGGTTCTGCCTCCCGTCGGGTCCTCGGGTGCGGATTTTAGCCTCCCGTCGGGTGGTCCATTACATTCTCCCCCACCTAATCTGGCGACGCCCTCGTCGCCTCGTACGCCTCGAGCTGGTCCCGGAATTGCCATAAGTCTTCTTTGGTTTCCCATGTTGCCTCAGATTCCGGTAGCCCCTTCCATTTGATTAAGTATAGAGTGGTGGGTGCCACTCCCTTCTTGCATTGAGCCTTACTCCCGAGCACCTCTTCGATCTCCTTGTCATAAGACTTGGTAACCACGGGTGGTGCTCGGTGTGATTGCCCACGGCTTTCGTCTTCCTCGTCTCCATGATACGGCTTTAACATACTTACGTGGAAGACATTGTGGATTTTCAAAGTATTAGGTAAGTCAAGGCGATATGATACCTTGCCTACCCTAGCTACGACCGGAAAAGGCCTCTCGTATCTTCGTATAAGTCCCTTGTGCAAGCTCCGTAGCGCCTTAAATTGTTGAGGTAACAACTTCATTAGCACTTGGTCGCCGATTTGAAATTCACGTGCCTGCCTTTTCCCGTCGGCTCATTTCTTCATGCGCTTCCTCGCCTTCTCCAAGCAAGATCGGGCAAGATCGGCATGCTCCTCCCATGTTCGAGCCATTTTGGCTGCCCCCGGGCTCCTTGCGCTCTCAACGGATGTTGTCAAGGCATGCGGAGTGAGTGGTTGTTGTCCCGTAGCAAGCTCAAACGGACTCCGTCCCGTGGACTCACTCCTTTGCAAGTTGTAAGAAAATTGTGCCACGTCAAGGAGTTTCGCCCAGTCCCTTTGGTTGGCACTTACGAAGTGCCGTAGGTAACATTCCAACAAGGCGTTTACCCTCTCGGTTTGCCCATCACTTTGTGGGTGAAAACTTGTGGAAAAGTTAAGTTGTGAGCCAAGTATTTTGAAAAGTTCCGTCCACAACTTACCCGTAAAGCGGGGGTCCTTGTCGCTCACAATGCTCCTCGGAAGTCCCCAATACTTGACCACATTTTTGAAGAATGCCCGTGCAGCCTCCTCTGCCGTGCAATCCTTTGTGCATGGGATGAAAGTCCCATACTTCGAGAATCTGTCCACGACCACCATGATTGACCCGTACCCTTCGGATGATGGTAAGGCACTGATGAAATCCATGGAAATGGAGTCCCACGGTCGCTCGGGTACGGGCAAAGGCTCCAACAGTCCCGCCGGTTGCTTGTTCTCGGTCTTGTCTTGTTGGCATACGAGACAAGTCTTCACGTAAAGCTCCACTTGATCTCGCATGTGTGGCCAAAAGTATGATGTCTCCAAGAGGGCTAATGTCCTCCGCTGGCCTGGGTGTCCCGCCCACTTAGTGTCGTGACATTCCCGGATCAAGTCACGCCGCAAGTCTCCCCACTTCGGCACATATAATCGCGGCCCTTTGGTGTAGAGTAACCCGTTCTCTACCCAGAACTGACGGGTTTTTCCTTGCTCGGCTAACCTCATAAGCTCCTTAGCCGTTGAGTCATGCTCCAGTCCCTCCCTGGTGTATTCGGTTAAGTCTCCCTTTGCCATCACGGCTGCCAGTTCCGCCTTCCGACTTAGTGCATCGACTACCACGTTGGCTTTTCCCGGCTTATACTCCAGCGTGTAGTCGAACTCGGCTAGGAAGTCTTGCCATCGAGCTTGCTTCGGTGAGAGTCTCTTTTGGGTCTGGAAGTAGCTGGTGGCAACATGGTCAGTCTTTACCACGAACTTGGCCCCGAGCAAGTAATGTCTCCACACCCGGAGACAATGTACGATAGCCGTCATCTCCTTCTCTTGCACGGTGTACCGTCGCTCTGTGTCATTAAGCTTGCGGCTTTCAAAGGCTAAGGGATGACCCTCCTGCATGAGCACCCCGCCTATAGAAAAGTCAGAGGCATCCGTGTGCAACTCGAATGCCCTGGTGAAGTCGGGCAAGGCCAAGACCGGCTCTTGGCTTACCGCTGCCTTTAAGTCCTCGAATGCCCCCTGACACTTCTCGGACCAGTTCCATTCCTTTTTCTTCTTGAGCAGATCCGTCAAGGGTGCTGCTCGTGCGGAGTATCTAGAGATGAACCGACGATAATAATTAACAAGACCAAGAAAGGACCGTAGCTCGGTTACCTTTGTTGGCAGCTCCCACTCGATAATAGCTTTGATCTTGGCCTCGTCCATACGCAACCAGCCATGTCCGATGATATGCCCCAAGAACGGCACCTCCTCCTTAGCAAATGCGCACTTGGACTCCTTTACGTAAAGCTCATTGTCCCGTAATACCTTGAATACAGTGCGTAGATGCTCAGCATGTTCCTCCATGGATCGGTTGTACACTACGATGTCGTCAAGGTAGACCACCACAAACCGGTCCAAGTACGGCTGGAAAATTTTGTTCATGAGGGTGCAGAAGGTTGCCGGTGCATTTGTCAATCCGAATGGCATGACCAACCATTCGAAGGAGCCGTAGCGAGTTACGCACGTCGTCTTCGGTTCGTCTCCCTCGGCAATCCGGACTTGGTAGTAGCCTTTTTGTAGATCCATCTTGGTATACACCTTGGCACTCCCAAGCCTGTCGAACAAGTCGGCAATTAAAGGAATGGGATATTTATTTTTAATTGTTACCTTATTAAGCGCCCGGTAGTCCACGCACATCCGCAATGACCCGTCATGCTTCTTTTGAAATAGTACCGGCGCGCCATACGGGGCTTTGGATGGCCTGATTCTCCCCGTGTCCAACAACTCTGTCAATTGTTTCCGGAGTTCCTCCAGCTCCGGCGGTGCTAGTCGGTAGGGTGCCATAGCGGGTGGCTTGGCTCCCGGCTCCAACTCAATCTTGTGGTCCACCTCCCTCCTTGGTGGCAAGGCTTTTGGTAGCTCGGCTGGCATCACGTCCCTGTTCTCCTCAAGGACAGTTTTAATAATCGAGGGGACCTCGCCCTCACGAGTGTCCTCCACGGCATCATCTACTTTTAAAGTGGCTAAGAAAGTTGGCTCACCTCGTTTGGCCCCCTTGGCTAGTTGCATAGCCGACAACTGTTTACCCTCGGCTTTATTCGGTCCACTTGTGGTCGGCACCATGCATGCGGCCCCCTTGTCCAGTATGCAGATAGAATCAAATGAAGGCATTGGAAAAGCACATACCTTACGTAAGAAGTCTAGCCCGAGCACGACTTTGAAATCGTCCATGGGCGCCACTGAGAAGTCCACCGGGCCCTTCCAAGTGCCGAGTACCATGTCCACGTTCTTGGCCGTACCACAAAGTCTCTTAGCTGCGGCATTAACGGTTTTGATCCATCCCTCGCTCCTTGCAACATTGAGACCCAACCGTCGGGCCTCGTCCTTGGCCATGAAGTTATGAGTTGCTCCCGTATCTACCATGGCCTTAGTAGCTTTCCCGTTGATTAGCGCCTCCACGTACATCAACCCCTTGCTTGTTGTACTGGGTGTCGGCCTGGCCTTCAAGGCATTAAGGAGCTGTAACGACCCGATCTGCTCAGCTCCCTCCTCGGGTTGAGATGTGGACTCCCGATCTATCATAGCGCAACTTCGGGCAGTCCTTCATTGCGTGTGGCCCCTTGCACACGTAGCATCCACCTCTGGGCAAGAAGTCCTTCTTCTGCTCAAGGTACTCCCGGCGTCCCTGTTGAAATCGAGATTGGTTGCCCCGGGGGTCGGCTGTGGTTTCTTGTGTTCCCGGTCTCCCCCACCTTTGCCGGAGTTGCCCTTATCATTCTTCCCCTTCGGTTGGGTGGTAGTACGTTGGAACTCGGTTAGGGTCTCGACGGTCGTAATGGCTTCGTCCAACGTCTCCACCTTCCGTCTTTGAAGCTCTTGCTTGGCCCAATTTTGTAGCCCGTCCATGAAGAAGAAGAAGAGATCCTTCTCGCCCACGTCGGGAAGTTGGAGCATAAGCGATGTAAACTCTTTGATGTACTCCGGGATGGATGACTTATGCTTCAACTCCCGTAGTTTCTTCCGTGCCTCGTATTCGACATTCTCGGGATAGAAATAGCGCTTCAACTCCCGTTTGAAGTCTTCCCAAGTGTCGATATGGCAAGTCCCTCTCTCCATATCGGCTTGCTTCCTGCGTCACCACATAGAAGCCATATTACATAGATGAACGGAAGCAGTTTTTACCTTGGCTTGTTCGTCACGCAGGTTGATGCTATCGAAGTAGAACTCCAGTTGCCACAAGAAGTCATCGATGGCTTGGGCATCCCGTTTGCCATCGAACATCTTTATCTTGGGCTGGTCCATCCGCATGGTAACCCCGCCCGCGCTAGTGCCCCCACTAGCCAATGCCTTACAGCAAATAGTGAGCTCCTCCTTCAAGCCCTCCACGGTACTTAGTAGCTCACTAACGGTTTGCTCCAACAAGGTGACCTTTTCCCGAGTAGCCAGGAACTCTTCAAATCGGTCGAACATATGGGTCTCCAATTGTTCCACGGTAGCCTCGGTTTTCTCCAATCGGCCACCCATCTCGGTGAGGGTACTTTCCCACACGGTACCTTCACGAGTCCGGCTCTTGCCCCCGTCTCCTACGATCGGCAATGTTTGGAGTTTCCTCCACCACTTGGTTCTCGATATCCGAGTTGGTGATGTTGTCGGTTGCCATTCCGATTTTCATAAGAAAATTTCCCACGGTATGCCCAGCCCTTTCGGGCTCTGATACCACTTGTCACGGACTTGACTCTTTCAAGTGTCGTGCGGCACTTAACCTCGAACGCCCCTTGCGATCTTTCTCCGCCCCTTGCGATCTTTCTCCGCCCCTTGCGGTATCGGCTAAGTCAGCCTACTTGCTTGATTAAGTAAGTTGGTGAAAGTGGGAAGTAAGTAAGAAAGTTTTTAAAGAGAACTTAGAATGCTTCTTGATTGCACAAAACTTGGATGGTGTTACAAATGAATGGCTACACCTATTTATACTTGTGGCCTTCCCTAATGGACGACCGAGATCGTTTTGATCTAAGGGCTAGGATCAAGTCTCTAGACCCTTCTACCATTCTCTACCAAAACTAGAACTATGTACAAGGTTCTAGATTGCCCTACTATGTACAAGATGCTTCCACATGGTTCTAAAGTCTTCCACAATGTTCTACACTTGTGTAGACCTCTCTAGTACCTTCCGGCTTCTTCCGGACTCCTCCGGTGTCATGTGGAACCTCCCGGAGTCATCTTGAACATCCTGGACTTGTGTGGAGGCTTCGAGAATCTTCCGGAACATCCACGGGTGGAAAAGCTTGAACTAAGACATGTCTTCCCGTCGGGTGCCTCTGCCTTGCCGTCGGGTGCCTCGGGTGCGGTTCTGCCTCCCGTCGGGTCCTCGGGTGCGGATTTTAGCCTCCCGTCTGGTGGTCCGTTACAAGATGCTCTACTTGGTTGGGCTGAAGATATATTGAAACATGTTGCTTTCTTCGACTATTGTTAGCCATTAGTGCAAGTCAAACACCTACAAATAAAAAATAACACTTATGTCAACTTAAAGAATATAACTAATGTTTAAGGCAGAAAATTAAGCGAGAAAATAATACGTAATCACCAAAGTTAATGTGATACATCCCATAGAAAAACAAAGCAGGTATTTAAATTACTAATACATAAACTTAAATTGTCAAATATAAAGTTTTGATCAACTACAAACAAAATCAAGTCAATCCTCATAGGATTTTGGATTAACTACAACATGCCACCCTTTTTCCGTAGTATCTTCCACATAGAAAACTTGTTTCACTTGGGTTGCAAGAACAAAAAGGTTCATTGTGACGCTTAATATTCTTGAAATTGGCTAAAGTGAAGCCATCGTCATCCTTCTTCAATCTTTTACTTTTAGAAACCCAATCACACTCAAACAAAATGACTTTCCGCCCTCCCGTATAATCTAATTAGAAATTACTTTCAAGACCCCGTAATAAGTCAAGTCACTTGATATGGGATTATCATCTTTAGTACTTGAGAAGCTAGAAGTTGTTGCGCTAACTACTACACCGCTATTTTGTGTCTTTCTTTTACTCTCCCATTCTTTTGTTTGAAACCTAGAACCATTTGTGATATATCTTTTATATCCTATCCCAACACCAGTAGGTCCTCTCGCCAAGAACTTGATATCTTCCATAATCTGGTCATCTCTACTCTCAGTCAAGCTTTTAGCCTGTATTAATAAGAAATTGTCAAAGCTATAGTTTAAAAAAATAGTAATTTCTTATGTTCAATGTAAATTACTACTTACATAGTCAGAAAACAAAGTTGCAAATGTTTCACTATGTAGGCGTTTCCTTTCATGCTTCCTAGAGCGAGAATGTTGCTCTTCGATGAGATCAACGTGTTGGCTGTATAGTAATTGAATTCCATAAGTGATAACATTGAGTTGGGTGGTACATTGATTATAATTCAAAGACTTACCTAATATATGGCAAAACAACATCGCAATTGAAAAGTACATAACGATGTGCCTTCTCTAAGGTTTGTTCATCAAGTACCTTATGTACTGATTTTCCCAAAGGACGATCTACCCTTGAGAATATGTCTAGGCCTTCTCGAGTAGAACCACCCCTATCCTCATTTCTACCTAATTAATTAAATCTTGTGTCCACTTCATCAGACAAGTAAAGAGAGCAAAATCCCATGCATTCTTGTGCCAAATAACCCTCTGCGATTCAACCCTCTGGTCTACTTCTATTGCGAACATATGACTTCAAAGTGCATAAGTACCTACAAAGTTTATATGCAAAAATTCAAATAATGATAACTGATGATAGCTTCTATAACAAACGCAAATTAAAAATAATAAAATAGGTATCTTTCAACAGGATACATCCATCGATAGTGGACAGGACCACCAATTTTTGCTTCTGTTGCTAAATGAATAGTTAAATGTACCATGACGTCAAAAAAATAAGGCGGAAAAATTGTCTTAAGCTCGTAAAGTATTGTCGCTATCTCTCTTTCAAGTCTAACCAACTCACACGGACAAAGTTCTTTAGAAAACAACTTTCTAAAGTACCGACAAAATTTAATTAAAGGAGAACGAACTTTCTTCGGTAGTGTTTTATGCATGCACAGAGGTAGCAACTGCTGCATTAAAATGTGGTTGTCATGACTCTTAAGACCATGGATCTTTGGTGGCTTTAACTGCACACATCCAGAAATAGTAGATGCATGACCATCTGGGAGTTTAATCTTTTTAAGAGTGCTGCAAAATTTTCCTTTTCCAGCTTTATTCAACGAAAAACAAGCTGTGGGTAGACTACCTTCTTCATTTGGATGGAGCTCTGGTCTTATCCCCTTTTGTTGACAATCTAAGCGTGCATTTTTGTGATCTTTTGTTTTGCCACTCAAATCTAATAGCGTACCAATAATATTATCGCAAACATTTTTCTCAATGTGCATAACGTCAAGATTATGACGCAACACATGTTTCTCCCTATGGCAACTCGAAAAAAATACTGATTTTTCTCCAGTTATAAGGTAACTTAGGATTATTCTTAACAAGTTTTCCCAATTTTATATCGTCTATCCAATTCATTCAAGATCATAGACCCTGTGGGTATAGGAGGTGGAACTCTATGTTCTTCT
This sequence comes from Penstemon newberryi var. newberryi, assembly GCA_030819805.1. Lineage (NCBI taxonomy): Eukaryota > Viridiplantae > Streptophyta > Magnoliopsida > Lamiales > Plantaginaceae > Penstemon > Penstemon newberryi. Next base: position 18,495,125 of record JAUALY010000005.1, on the reverse strand, counting down.
TTTCCATTAAATGCATGAGTATGGGTTCGATAAGGGTGATCCTCTTCAAGAAACCTACGATGATCCATGTAAACAACTTTTTTTGAATGATGCAAGTATTCTGAGCAAGTAAACTTGTGACAAACTGGACAAGCTAAATATCATTTGTACTCCAACCCGACATACATGCATTGCCGGGAAGATCACTAATGGTCCACAAAAGTGCAGCACGCATATTAAAAGTTTGATTAGTTGAAGCATCAAATGTATTCACTCCCACACCCCACAAATTATTTAACTCGGCAATCAAAGGTTGCAAGTAAATGTCCATGTTATTTCCCGGTTCTGTAGGTCCAGGTATCAACAAAGACAACATGAAGAACGGTTGTTCCATACACATATCAGGTGGCAATTTATATGGCATTAAAATAACCGGCCTTTAAGAATAAGTAGTATTCATATTTTTGAAAGGATTGAATCCATCCATTGCAAACCCTAATCTTACATTTCGGGGATCTTTGGAAAACTCTGGATTTTGAAAATCAAAAGTTTTCCAAGCTGGGGAATCAGCTGGATGTCTCATCTTACCATCTTTAGTACAACCCTCCGAATGCCATTTCATAGAAGATGCAGTTTTTGATGACATGAACAATCGTTGTAGCCTAGGTTTTAAAGGAAAATGCCAAAATACCTTAGCTGCTACTTTAGTACTTGTCATACCATTTTCACTGTCTTCATTTGAAGTGTCAGTGACATGACTAGTTTCTGGTATTATCGACCTAGATGCATTACAAGTATCACAATGTTCCTTCTCTTTATTTTTCCCTAATATATCATGCAATCATTTCTATAAGCATCATACTTATCATAACTAAATCCCATCTCCTTGGTAAACTTTTTGGTGTCATAATAAGATTTAGGTAATTCTGCGCCGGTAGGAAATGCTTCCCTTAACAAGTTAAAAATCCTTGTAAATGTCTTGTCACTCATGCTTCCCAAACATTTTATATTCAACAATTGAACAAGAAAAGATAATTTTGAAAACTTTTTGCATCCCGGGTATAAAGGTTGTCGAGAATCATCTAACAACTTACAAAATCTCTTAGTCTCGTCACTCGGCATTTCCATTGGAGGGTCTATTGTTTTCTCTATATTATGAATATCATTTGGCATTTGAAATACATCATGCAATAGACCTTCCATGTCATCAGGTGCATTTGGAAGACTTGGTGAATGAAAGTAAGATGCATTATTATGTGAGGCCTCACCATGTGCTATCCAATTAGTGTAACCTTTCATAAAACCATCACAAATTAAATGATCGTTTGCATATGCCCTTAACACCCATACTCCATTACCACATTTCCTACAAGGGCATGATATCATTCCATCTATACTTCTATGAGAGAATGCAAAATTAATAAATGGTGTCACACCATCCTTATATAAACTATGGTTTCTTGGCAAATTCATCCAACTTTTATCCATAGTATCTGCTCACTATGCAAATAAATGAATAAATATAAGTAATACAAAAAATACAATGATAAATATAAATTCTGCATTAATATTGTGAAAATCAAGTAATTTAATCATATGCAACAAAGTAAATCAATTATGCAATCAAGTTTAAAGTCTGCAATCAAGAGAATGAGAAATAACAAAAAACTCACATTAAATACTTGTGAAAATTCAGTCATATACATCAAATTTATTATAAACAATTTACTTCCATAGGATTAGACTATCAATACTTTTAGTCCTACAACTTATAAAACATATATTTGGTCCCAAGTTTTAAAACTATTATGTACTTTTTGTCCCATAATTTCCTTTCCATTCAATTGGGACCAAAGTGCAAAACTGAAATAGAATTATGTGACTAAAAGTGCAAACATATGCTTAAATACCCATCTATATCCCAACTCGTAGTGAAAAAGTTGGATCAAAGTTATCTTTGGGCCATTTTTGTACTCAAAATTATATAGGGGAGTTTTGGCATGCTTATTGCTTAATGAATCATATAAACAAAGAGCCATAGTAGAGATACCAACAAGACATTCCATAAGAAGCTCATGGACAACTTAAAAATTAATTAAGAGAGAAAAAATTAACTCTTACCCTTTTTGACGAGAAATTGTTGAACCGTTGAACCCCTAAATATATAAAAAAAGAAAACTTTAATACAAACTCTTAAAACAAAACCCAACAAGCTTAATACATCCCTCCACTTACCGAAATACCTAAAGCCCTCAAACCCATCTCCAATTTATGAAAAAAGAGGAAAAAGAAAACATAAAACATTTTTCAGTTTCTTTAATCTTAATTATTTTTCTTCTATTTCAATTTATGATTAAAATATTAGGTTACCCGTTCATTTTCCCTTCAATTCCCATTACCCAATTCAACATTCAAACAATAGAGTCAAACAACATGAATACTAACCTCCAACAAGTTTTTCCCGTGGATGCAGCAAGCTAGGTAATCATGTAGATGTAGCTCCTAACTTCGTAAAAATGCAAAGCAAAGGCATTTGGTTAGAACTTCCATAAGTAAAAAAAAGAAAGGGAAATAAAGAACAAGAAAAAAAATTAACAAAACTTAAGTGGGAAAAATAAGAGAATCTAGATGAATGAGGTTTAAAAGATTTCATCTTACCAGCTAGTGAACTGAATTCGTAAGTGTGGAAATGGGGGAAGGTGAATTGTTAAAGTGAAATTGGAGATAAAAGTTTTCTCTCTCTTACTTAATCTTTTTATTCACCATTTTCTTGTGTGAAAATAAATGAATAACGGGCCTGATATTTGTTAAAAGGCGCCAAAATTTCCCACCTATTTTTCTCTCGTTCATTTTCACAAGATTTTGCCGAAATTTATTATTTTTTTCCCACAGAAAAGTAAGTGAACAATAATATCGCCTCAATTGCCTTGTTATGATACACTTCTTTAAAAGCGTCACTTTTGGTGGGTATCAATAGGTCATATTTGTTGTAGTGTCAACAGATTTTACCCTTTTTATTTCTTAGAGTGATGAGTTATACCAAAAATTTTACTCAACACTCTTTTCTCGATCATAGGGTTATATCAACATATTTGACCCTTTTTATTTCTTAGAGTGATAAGTTGTACCAAAAGATTTTACTCAACACTCCTTTCTCAATCATAGGGTTATATCAACAGATTTTACCCGTTTTATTTCTTAGAGTGATGAGTTATACCAAAAGATTTTACTCAACACTCCTTTTTCGATCATAGGGTTATATCAACATATTTTACCCTTTTTACTTTCCTTCCGACCAGTTCAATCTTTTGCGATAAATTCGTAGCACTGACATATTATTTCATTGAACTGATAAAAGGTACAAGATGCAATAAAGTAAGCATTAACTCTCTTTTGATTCTAAAACTTTAACGCTGCTAAACAGAACAACATATTTCTATCTTTCATAATATTTGCGCAAGTTGACTGCGCTCCAAGCTCTTGGTAAAGGTGTCCCATCCATATTGGCTAAGTTGTATGTGCCCTTTTTTCCCACTCGCGTCACTGTATATGGTCCATCCCAGTTGGGCTCGAGCATTCCAACATGCTTGGATACTTCTACCTTCTTCAGCACCAAATCTCCTACTTTGAATGAGCGAATTCTGACTTCGTGATTGTATGCATTCTCCATGCTTCGTTTAGCTGCTTGAATTTTCACAAGAGCTCGATCCCTGAGAGCATCAATGTGATCGAGTTCTTGCTATCGTAATTCTTGATTCAATTCAGGACTGTAAGCTTTGACCCGAGGAGATGGAATGAACGTATCCACTGGTATAACTGCTTCCGAACCATATACCAAGATAAAAGGCGATTCTCCTGTTGCGGCCTTTATTGTGGTGCGATTAGCCCAAATAACCCCTGGTAACTCACCTAGCCAGTTTCCTCGTGCCCCAAAGAACCTTTTGTCCAAAACTTTGATAATTTCTCTGTTAGCCACTTTCGTTTGTCCATCAGCTCTAGGATGTCCTACCGAAGTAAAGTTCTGCTTTATGCCAAATTTCTTGCACCATTCGAGTACCTGTTTCCCGTTGAATTGTGTTCCATTGTCAGAAATCAAGATCCTGGGAATCCCAAAGCGGCATACTATATTCTTCCATAGGAAATTTATGACCTGAAATTGAGTTATTTTAGCTAAGGCGATGTATTTGATCCATTTACTGAAGTACTCTACCGCAATTAGAACAAAGTTCTTCTGTGAACGTGCCATAGGAAAAGGACCTATAATATTGATTCCCCAGTAATTGGTATAGAGTGCATGTTTTCTGCCAGCTGATGAATCAAATTAGAGTGTACTTAGCACTGATGACATTTTTTGACATATTCGATTGAATCAGTCATTAGTGTAGGCCAGTAAAATCCACTTTTAGAGCATTTCAGGGCTAATGCTCGTGCTCCTCAATGTCCACCTCATTCGCCTTCATGAACCTCTTTTAGAATCGAACTAGATTGTTGTTCGGATATGCATCTTAATAATATTCCTGATGACGATCGCTTGTACAACTTGTCCTCGAACAGGGTATGTCTTAGAGCTCGATATTTTAATCTTCGAGCCTCATTCAAGTCTTGAGGAACGACCCCATTCTTTAAGTAGTCAATCAATGTTCTCATCCATGATTGGCCTACGTCATCTATTTCCATCAATTCCATTTTTGGTAACATTCAAATCGATTGAGGGTGTATTCGACATCAACTACGTGATCACCCTTTCTTTCTTGTTAGAACACGACCCCGAGAATTTGGAAAGAATGTCAGCCCAAGTTTTCTCTTCTCAAGGAATCGCTTTCATATTAACAACCGTGAACTCCTCCATCAACTACTTTACTCGTTGCAAGTACTTCATCATATTGAATAGTTTTGCCTCATAGGTTCCTTGAACCTGCCTCTGTATGACCTCAGAGTCAGTCAATACAGTAAGAAACTTTATGTTTGCCTTGATGGCCATTTCGAGTCCTGCGATCAAAGCTTCATATTCAGCTTCATTACTTGTAACAACGAATCTAAAGTTATTGCGTAGTTAAGGTCTTCGCCATCGGGTCCTCGAAAAGAGATTCCAGCAACACCACCTTATCTAGTCGAAGATCTATCGACATGCATAAGCCACGTAGGCTCGGTTATGAGCATCATGCTGACTTCCGAATTGGATGTTTCTGGCGAATCTATCTCCTCATCTATATTTGTAAGTCTGAAAATAAGGTCTAAGCCTTCTTGCGGCCACGTGATACGAACCTCGCCATGAATAACGAGACCCAAATAATTAGGACTCCAAGGATCGTTCTACAATCAGGTTTAGATGTATTTAATGAAGACGCCACAAACGATGATGGATGAATCGTTTGATAAGTCGATGGATGAACGCCACAAGTCTTCTTGATAAGTTCATGAGGACGCCACAAACGATGTTGACTGAATCGATTGATAAGTCGGAACGCCACAAGAATGCTTGATAAGTTCGTGAGGACGCCACAAACGATGATGGATGAAACGTTTGATAAGTCATTGAACGCCACAAAGATTTTATTCTTTGATAAGTTCATGATGAAGAATTCTTCAAAGAAGGTGGAGAATACTCACAGAATAATTGAAGACTAAATCTTGAATTCATTAAAGTTAAAAGGTCCTTTAAATAGGACTAGATTACATCTTGAAAATAACTAGGAAACTATAAAATAGTAAACTAACCTAATACCAAAAGGAAACTAAATCTTAGTAAAGAATAAACTAAGTCCTACAAAAATAAGGAAACTAAATCTAAATCTAAAAAGGTAAACTAAATTAAAAACTCCTACATGACAGTTAATTATTGGGCTAGATCTTCTTCAATCTTGATGAGAAAGTAATCCTTCTTGACTCAACAACTTGTCTTCAATTAATTCTTCCAAGTCTTTTATTTTTGCTCTTCATGGTCACATCACCACGACTAATGCTAAAGCAAACTTTTCGATCTCCATGTAATTTCTTTCCGCTCCTTGCAGCAATTTTCTTAGATAGTACACTGGTCGATGTTCATTATTCTCGATCCTGGCCGACATTGAACTAATGGACAATCCAGACACGGCAATGTATAGATACAGCGGTTCTCCCTCGATAGGTTTTGCGAGCAGTGGAGGTGAACTGAGATAATTTTTTAATTCGTCAAATGCTCGATGACACTCCTCTAACCATTCAAAATTCTTTGCTTTCCTTAGAAACTGAAAGAAGGGAAGACTTTTGTCCGCAGATCTAGACATGAACCTATTCAAAGATATTATCTTTCCTACTAAGCTCTGAACGTTATTCACCGATCGGGGTGGTTTCAGGTTCATTATCGCCTTGATCTTTTTGGGGTTAGCCTCGATTCCTCTTTCGTGCACCAGATAACCCAGAAACTTTCCTGATCGAACTCCCAAAGTAAACTTAGCTGGGTTGAGCATCATTCCGTATTTTCTTAAGATATGAAAACAGCGATCTAAGTGTTGGATATGATCGAACTCATTCATGCTTTTTACAAGCATATCATCCACATATACTTCCATTATTTCCCTAATCAGCTCTTTGAACATCATGTTCACAAGTCTCTGATAGGTTGCTCCTGTGTTTCGAAGTCCAAAAGGCATAACGATGAAGCAATACACTCCACGCTCAGTTATGAAAGCAGTTTTCTCCAGATCTAGTTCGTTCATAAAAATATGATAGAAACCCTAGAAAGCATCCATCATGCTAAATAAAACGAAACCTGCAGTGAATCAACCAACATTACACGTTCTCCACTTGTTCTCGAGGACAAAGTTTATTAAGATCAGTAAAATCATTACACGTTCTCCACTTGTTCTCGATCTTCTCACCTTTTGAGACCAGTACAACATTACATAGCCATTCTGTAAACTGAACTTCTCTTATTTGTTTTGCAGCTAGCAACCTATCAACTTCGGCGTTGATGATTTTATCTTTCTCGCATCCGTGATTTCTCTTCTTTTGCCTTACCGACTTTGCTTTCGTATCAATGTTCAAAGAATGAGTGTTTACTCTTGGATCAATTCCGATTATGTCATCTGAACTCCAGGCAAACACTTCCACATTGGATCGTAGAAAATCAATCAGCATTGTTTCCATTCTAGGACTCAATTATATCCCTCTTAGTGAATTTTTTTGGATTCCCCTCGACCAGTATGACCTTCTTATGCTCGGGGGGTTGCATACTCATATTAATGGGTTTACCTTTCTTTCCTTGCACTCTCTCAGTGTTGGGAACTAGGCCCGACTCCGACCCTTGTTCTTGACTTTCGGAACGCTTCTTCAACGGGGTTTTCGGCTCAATTTTTGGTTTTATAGCCAGTGCGGTATTTTAACAATCCCATGCCATGCAATGATCATTGACCATCTCCCCAATGCCGACCAACGTAGGAAATTTCACCTTTTGATGATAGGTCGAGACTACTGCCTTAAAAAGGTTGACGGCAGGCCTTCCCAAGATTGCGTTATAAGCAAAAGGTGTTTCTACAACCAAGAACTTGATCATTTTAGTGACATTTCTTGGTTTCTTTCCTAATGTTGTGCTTAACAGAGTTGTCCAGAGCGGAACGATCTCAGAACCTCCAAACCCGATCAACGGCGTGCCGGCCTTTTCGAGATGCGGATGTCGTAGATTCATCCTGTTAAGCGCCACAGAAGAAATGATATTTGTCCAGCTACCATTATCGATCAGCACTCTTTTGACTCCAAAATTTACAATTTTCAGGGTTAGCACCATGGAGAAATCCGGATTGTCGTCTATTGAACCCCAAGCAAATTCTTTTGGCTTATCTTCTTTACTAAAGGTGCTCACCTGATTCAACATCGAAGGTTGCTCGAGAGAAAGTACTTAATGATAGCAACTCCATTAGCTATCGATCTTGTAGTGTGCTTTCAAGCATTCCTATTGTCTCCTCCGGCTGGACCTCCAGAAATAACATTGATCATAGCATGTACCTGATCGTTAACATGGGTTTGATCGTGAAGAGATGCCTTATGTGAAACTCCAAATTTTATTTGGGGTCTATTATGTAATTTTTAGAATTTAGATCTTTATGTTTAAGCATTTAAATTAAGTGACTAAAGTTTATTTAAATGTTAATCCTCATAATTAGTTAGCTATTTTTATCGATTAATTTTATGATTTAAGTCCAATTATGTTAAATGTCTTCAATTAAATTTAAGGCCCGTTAAGATGGATTAATGAATTTAAATTAAGCCTAAAAACACATAATTAAGTTAAACCTAATTAATAACTAGTATATAGAAGGAAAAAAAAAAAAAAAGAAAAGAAAAGAGGGAGACGAGAGTCGTACACCACCGCCGCCGCTGCCACTCAACTTGTTGTTCCCGTCGCCACCAAACAACCGCCACCGCAGGTTTTTGAACCAGTATTTGCGTCTTGTTATCTCAAGCGTCTCGATTAATCAAGTGAGTGTTCTTGTACGAGTTTACTTGGTACTGCTTGAAGCGACTTATTGAATTAGTTATGACTGTTGTGTGTATGCTTTAATTGGCTTGTGAAGTTTTGAACTGCGCATGTAAATTGAAATATGTGAATACTGTTGGGCGTGTGTTGGTGCTTTGTTTCTGATTATTGTGTACATCATTGGGTCTGATCACTTTCATTCGAGCCCTCTATGCGGTTGGATGAGATGTCTTTTTATCACATTCATTCGAGCCCTCTATGTGGTTGGATGAGATGTCTTTGCATGAGTCTGATCACATTCATTCGAGCCCTCTATGCGGTTGGATGAGATGTCTTTGCATGTGTCTGATCACATTCATTCGAGCCCTCTATGCGGTTGGATGAGATGTATGTTGCATACATTCGTGTGATGCGTCTCTGGTGTGCATGTTTGAATTGATATTCGATTGTGTTGCTTGTTCGTTGCTATCATGTACATTTGCACACGGGCTTACTAAGTTGGATGATCAACTTACCACTCTTTGTGGATTACTTTTCAGGTACTTTCGACAGTTGAAGTGTGTGTTAGTTGGTGATCCGGGATCCGAGTCGGTCTTGTCCTATATTTAAATTTTCTTGTTAGATTATTTTATTTGGAGATTTCAAGTATGGTTGGATAGTTTTTTTTTCGCGTTTTAATTGAACGGTTTAAGTACTGGAGTTTTAAGTTTATCCGATAAATTGTTTACGATATTTAAACTAATTCAAGTTTTAAGTTATATGTTATCCGCTGCTAGTCTAGATTAAATTACATGTTTGGTTAATTGATTTGTTTTGGTGACCCGATTCCAGTCGAGGGCCATCTTTGGCCCGAGGACGTGGCTGGGAAAAAAACGGGGCGTCATACCTTATGTTGTGTCGTTCTATTCAGAATTCTTGATCGGTGTCTGCTCTGAGTATTGCGCTTGACATGGTCTTTTAGCTTGCCTTGAGAAATAAACATTTCAATTTCTCTCCTCAAATGGATACAATCCTCAGTATTATGACCCTGGCTTTGTGAAATCTGCAGTAGAAGTTATAAGATTCCGACCCCGATCTCGGTTGAGTAATGCAATTGGGCTATGGGACCCAATTGTTGCGCTCCATTACGGTGGGTACATCGTCTGTTGAGGCAATTAATTCACTAATATTTACTTTTTCAGAGTTCCTCTTCAAACCTCTTTCAGGCGATGGTGGTCTAACGTAGACATTAGATCTTTGGTTATCCACCATCGGTTTATAGGCATCGAGTCTTTGCCAAACACTCATTCTCTGGTTATTACCAGTTCTTCCATAATCTCCCATTCTCGGAATTGGTGCTCGGTCTGCCTTCTTACTAATCAAATATTTGCTATTCTGCGAGTTCTACATTTTATTCATTTCTTCCTGAATCATGTATTTCTCAGCTATTTCCATAATCTATTCAAACGACTTAGGTTGTTTTCTGCAAAGTGCATTTCCAAATTGTCCATTCCTCATCAAATTGAACATCAATGATCATAAAAATTCGATTTGTGGCATATCAACTTTGAGTAGTTCAATACTAAATCTCGAGAGCCATTGCCTCAGGGGTTCTCCTTCCAATTGCCTGATTGTTCCTAAGTGATTGGCAGGCAATCTGGGCTTCCTTTGACTTGCGAATTGATGTCTCAATTTGTCACATAGTTGTTCGAACGAGAATATAGAATTCGGAGGGAGTTTTTCGAACCAATCCAGGGCTATTTCCTCGAACGTGGTGACCATGATTTTGCCGCAAAAATCCTCAGAGTGTCCATAAAGATTCAAAACGTTGATAAAGCTATTGATATGTTCATTGGGATCTGTTGTCCTAGTATAGCGAGGAAGGCGAGTAGGTACCGTTTCAGTTCCTCTTGCCTCGAGAATCTCTTCGCAGAAAGGAGAGCATTTCATTATGATATTCCCAATTTCGTGCTCTCGATGGGCTAGAGGTGGGTGTCTTTTTTTTTTCGAGCACTTCGTTCTCATGTTCCCTTTCACGATCTTTACCCATTTTAGATCGATCTCCTTCAACCATCCGCTTAGCTATTCTTTCCTCAATAATCCTTTCCAGTTCAGCTTCTGAAACCCTTCGTACAACAGGTTGCTTTCCCTTTTCACGGGTCTTTGGACAACTTTCTCCGATCATGGATACGTCATTTACAGTTTTTCTGTTCTCAGGACGAACATAAGTTCTTACCTGAGTGGGGTTGATCGAAGGATCTCCTGCTACAACCGACCTACGAGCGCTTCTATCTTCCCTCTCTCCAGATGCATCAGGATTTACTCTTCATGGTGCACGTTCCTTTCCAGCAACTTGAGGGTTTGTCCTTGGTGCTTGGTGCCCTCTTTCTGTATTCAAGAATTCTCTGCACATTGTTCCTATGATTGACCTCAAATCCTCAATGGTCGTGTGTACATGTTGATCTCCAGGGGGAAACTCGGGTTGATTCCCTGCTTGCGACTGATCGTCCATTGGCCCCAAATTAACAGATGGTTGCCCTTCAACTCGGTTGTATGTATTTCCTATATAGATGTATTGCATGCCAGGTAAACCCTTCCCGTGCTGGATAAATCCCTAGGCCTAGGAGTCTTGGGGCAAGGCCCATCGCGCTGGAGCATAATCCGGCCCAAGAGACGGAGATCGGAGATAGAGCAAGGGACGAAGTTGATCTAGTAAGTGGATCTTCTTCGGAAATCATGCTGATCGAAACTATACCCTTGTGGAATATCCCTCATCAGATTTGGTCCAATATTATAGAGAATGATAGGATAGTGCCCTGCAAGCCAATATATTTAGCTTGTATTAGGACTATCGTAATCTTTCTCTAGTATAAATGAATTAATACGCTCGTTTGTTTATAGTATGTAAATCAAACAATGGCCAACTTCATCTCTCGCGAATCACTTAAGCGATTGGATGAAATCCTAAGATCACATTCGACTATGGGACGATTCACTTCGGTATTGAGTGCAATCATGAAACAGTCTCTAAGGTCGTGATCTTAAAACATGTTCCAAGTCATAGATTCCGAACGAGACGGGGTATCGAAGGAATCGCAAAGACTTGTACAAGTATGCATGATTCACTTGGAGTTAATTTGTAGCGTTTCATGAGCAAGGCATTTGATGCTAGTGCATATGAGTAGGTGGTTCGATAGGGGATCGAACGCATCGAACGACCCGAACAGAGAAACCCATTGTGGAAGCGCATGACGCACATCGGCGATGGGATGTTTCTCAAACTTATAATAGTGTACGATTTAGTCCTTAGACTTGAGGTGCTAGGGCGAATTCGGTGCATGGGTGTGCGTACTTAGATTTAGGTGCCGATCACGTAGCCTGATCATTGTGTGCCTAAGTTGGGTGCGTATAGTAGTGTACGCGAATGGTTAGCATCAATATGGGATCTACCGACTCAACGTAGTGTGTTGAGAGAATTTCCTATACGTTCTTAGATAATAGATTCCGAGAAACCTATGGCCATAGTTGGTGACGGATTTGGAAAGGGGTTTCCAAATTTAGCAGTCACACTGGAATCATTATCCGGAATTAGAAAGTATAGTTATCGAGATAATTAGAGGTGCCGATCAATTCACACACCCTAAGTCTCGATCGGGAAATTAAGTCGATAGAAGGACCGTATGTACATGGTACTTATAAGAGGTGAGGTTCACTGAGATCAATTCACCTGAAGTTGGGCCTCATGGGCTTGTGGCTAGACATCGACCATGAGGTGTGGGTACTCATGAATTAATAAGGAGATTAATTCTTGAGTGGTTAATTGAAGGTGTTCAATTAATCGGAGCGATTATAAGCTCATTAATTAAATCACGAAAGTCGTGGGCCCGCGGCCAATTGATGGTGAACCTAGAGGGTCACACACAATACAATTGGACTGCAACATATCTATATAAGGAAAGTTTGATTTAAAGAGTTAAATCAAAACTGAAGAATTAAAGTGTTAATTCTTAAAGAAGAAAAACTAATTAATTAAAGTGTTAAATTTTGGGGTTAAATTGTTATTTCCAAAACTTCAGGGTTTCAAATCGCAATTTCCAAAAGTTGGAGGGCCGAATTGCAATTTTTCAAATGTTGAAATTTTTTATTCTGTTTTTGTGCATAAAATGGTTTTGTTTATCCGAATATAGATTACCTATAATTAGTAGAGACTAAAGTAAGAATCTAGAGAAATATTTTAAAGGCGTTTAAAATAATTAAAGTAAGATAGGAAACTAGTAAATGTGTTTGCTTGTTTCTTTGCTCAACGTGAATTGTTTACGTGGTTTTCGATCGAGCCGAGCCTTGACCTTAGATGTGATTGGTTTATTTTGCTTTGGATTTTTGTTGGGCCTGCGAGCCTTTATTTGGGCCTTTTTGTGCCAATGTAATACATTAGGGCTTTACATTAAATAGTTTAGGATGGAGGCCCATTACATTCAAGAAGGAAGCCCAATGGAGAATGAAGGCCAAGTATGCTTGGTTATTAATGTAATAGCCTAGGCCCATTAAGAACCCATTAGATAGACCAATTGGGCCAACATTATTGGCTCAATGATGGCCCAAGCATAGGTGGCTCCCGATCGAAAACATATTGTGTTAGAAATGCATGCTAGGTTTATTTATTTATGTCTTATTTATTTATTGGTTCTATTATTTGGCTTGTATGGTGATGCGCGCTAGAATATTAGAACGTAAATAAGATAATTCATAATTGAAGCGGTGAGATCTCGAGAGAGTTTGCCTTAAACTTTCAAACCAGCAAATCCCCTCTTGAATTAAATATTAAGTCATATTGGGTTAAAATAAAATGAAGTATTTATATAAATCCAAGCCTTCCATCAATAGGGACTAGCGTATGTTGTCTACTTATCGATTAAGGTGATCCAGAGTCTGGCACCCGAGGCGAAGAAAGGGACAATACGTGAAATCTCTCGATTCTTGTTTATTTAATAAACTCGACAAGGGTGGGGACTGGTCGGGACATGTATAATCGACCGATAACCAGTTACGGGGATTTCATGACCGGGCCCGTTGCTCATCGAGATTGATTGGGTTAGACTTAACGAGTAGTACCACTCATGATGTAGCAGTGCTAGATGGGTGCGAAAATCGAGGCAAAATAGCTTGAAGGTTGTGTAGGGACACAATTGGCAATAAGTATGCCTACCTGGGGAATTAGTTGTATGGCCACGAGTCGTGGGTGCAATTAATATCCGCTGGGACGTCAAGACCTACTAGGAAATAGGATTTCCCGAACAATTGAAGGGGTAATTGTTTCGATAAAATAGTGGGAGAACTTTTACGATAGAAAGTCCAACCTTCGTAGATTATAAGTATTAATCATTAACTAGTCCTCTTTATATTTGTCTTCTCTTTGAAATAGATATTGAGATATCTATAATTATCTATTATACTATTTATCCTCGACTTATAAAATAACTGGATCAAAATATCGACTGACTTAGAAACTTGAGGATTGTCCTCAATTCCGAAAGTCGGAATCATGTTCTTAATAACTAGCCTATGCCTGATGCACTTCCGAGATGAGTCTAAAAGGAGGAACGAATCACCCGTAGGGTATGGGAATATTAATGATCGTTTCCTCATATAAGGACGAGTCTCAAAAGTGGAACAAATCCCCTATAGGGTATGGGAATCTTAACGATCGTTTCCTCATATAAGCATCAAGATTGAACGAGCTAAAGAAGCGACATAGGAGTATGTCTGAAGCTTCTAAAACAAACCTCCACTTCAAAAGCTTGTTTTGAGGAGCAGTTTCGAATCGTTTGATTCGAGACCACTAAGGAGTTGTTTTAAAACTCGAGAATAAGTGAAGGAGCTGATGTCAAAGTATCACTGTCCTTGTTTTTATCAATCTAGTTGAAAACTGGATCGATTAAACGTAGGCCTGCAAGTGATCTTAAAATTGACCTCCATTTAAATTCTCCTCCCGCTCATTCAAAAGATTCGTGAAATACTCTGATCTTATTTGATAAGTTGATCACATTTCATGAATTAACCAAAGTATTGGTAAAAGGAAAATAGGATAAACCTGTCATGATCGTTTACACTTCATGGGCTGCAAAGTCAAAGAAGAGTAATATGAAGAAGAAGTTGTTCTCTTCTAAAATCGACCATAAAGGTAGTCGAAAGAACGCAAGTAGTCTAAAAGTCGAATTATCCCACTGAATCTTAGAAAGGCACTAATTAGTTTAATTGATTAGAAGGTCTAATTAATTAAGCAACGTTTCAATTAAAGGGTTAATTGAAAAAGAAGATGAATCAATTAAAGAGTTAATTGAAAGGAAGCAAATTAATTGAATTAAACCGTTAACTCAATTCTATTGAGTTAATGTGCTTAGTTCAATTAATACCAAGATAATAATCCACAACTTTGGCACGCGAGACTTGGACATATCTCCAAGAGTAGGATTCAAAAGTTGGTTTCTTCTAATGCTCTCGAAATATAGAACTTAGATGAACTTCCAACCTGCGAATCCTGTCTCATAGGAAAGATGACCAAATCTCCCTTCACAGGGAATCAAGAGCGAACCAAATAACTTTGGATTTGATCCATACGAATGAATGTGGACCACTAAAGGTTAGTGTAAGAGGAGATTACTCATACCTCGTACTCTTTTGCTAATGACTTTGGTCATTAGTGATATATGTATCTAGTGAGATACAAATCCGAAAAACCTTTGAAAAGTTCAAAGAATTTCGAAACGAAGTAGAGAATCAACAAGGGCATAGTATTATGGCCATTCGATCTGATTGAGGTGGCAAATACTTAAGTCAAGAGTTCCTCGATTATCTTACTGAGAATGGGGTTCTCATACAACAAACTCTTCCTATGACGCCTCAACTTATTGGAGTGTCTAAGAGAAGAAATCAAACATTGTTAGACATTGTTCAAATCCATGTTGAGTTTTGTTAAAGCTTCCTTATGCATTCTAGGGGTTTGTCCTCCTGGCTGCATCGAAGATACTGAGCAAAGTACCTTCAAAGTCCGTGCCTACAAAGCTTTACCAAGAAAGGTATGGCAAAATACCTCTGCACTTTTACTATTGAGTATGGAGATTTCCTGCCTAAGTTGGGAACTAGAAAGGAGATAAATTGGCTAATAGGTCCAATTTGTATATAATTGTGGGGTATCCAACGAAATCCATTGGATACCTGTTCCACGACAATGAGAAACAATCGTTTCTCCTGACTACCCGTTCCTCAGTTGATGAAATCCTCGTCAAAGGAAATAAGGAATGTCATGGAACTTGATGAAGTCCAAGATTTGGACCCATCCCCACAAACAGTGGGAGTTAATCCAGAAACTACTGAATCATCTAGTACACCAATACTTCGTAGATCTGATCAAGTTCGTGAGGAGCTTGAAAGATATGGTTTTACCATATACGAAGAAGCTACATTAGATGTAGACATGCATCATGGCAAGAGGCCATGCAATTCGAAATGGATTTCATGCATTCCAACAAGGTATGGACCTTGGCCGATCCACCCGAGGGATTTTATCCCTGTAAGTAGTGAAGGATCTTCAAGCTAGGAATAAATGGAGAGGTGTTGACCTCGAAGAGTCGACTAGTGGTAAAAGGCTATTCACAAAGTTCTGGAACAGACATTGATGAAACCTTTTCTCCAGTAGCAATGTCTGAATCCATTAAGATTCACGTTTGTCTTGATGAGACGGTCAAGGCATTTGACTTCATCAAAAACGAATATGAACCTTGAGTGTACAAAAGGATTAGTGGGAGCTCTATGAAGCTCATATTTTTATATGTCGATCACATTCTGCTTATCTGGGATGATATCGGAATGTAGCGCAGACGAAAGCATGGTTATCCATGCAATTCTCCATGAAAGATTTGGGAGAGATATCTTGCGTATTGGGATACGTATCTATAGAGATAGATCGAAGAAGATGTTTGGACTCTCTAAATCTAAGTACATAGAAACAATACTGAAAAGATTCAGTGTGGAAGAATCCAAGAGAGGATTGCTTCCAATGAGACATTGTAACTCTTTTTCTAATCGGTGTGCCCTACATCGAATGAGGATAAAGGAGAATGTCTCAAATACCTTATGTTTCGACAAAAGGTAGCATGTGGTATGCTATAATATGTACTAAGACCAGACGTAGAACTTGCTCAAGTGTCACGAGCAGTTACTAGTCAAACTCGGTGAAGAGTACTGGACCACCATAACAGATATCCTTAAGTTCTTGAGAAAGACTAAGGATTCGTTCTTGGTCTGCGGTGGAAATGGAGAATTAAAACTCGAAGGATTTAATGATTCGAGTTTTCAGTCTGATGTGGATGAATATATATATATATATATATATCCAATTTTGGGTACATATTTTGCCTTAATGGGGGTAGCGGTAAATTGGAAAGGTTCCAAGTTAAGCACCGTTGCCAACTCAACCATTGAAGTAGAACATATCGTAGCATCAGATGCAACAAAAGAAAGTGTTTGGATCAAAAAGGCTTCATCCAAAAGTTGGATGTAGTGCCTAGCATTGCGAAGCTCATGGTTATCTTCTGTGATAACAATGGAGCTATTGCTAAAGCAAATGAATCGAGATCTCACAAGAAATCTAAACACAATGAGAGAAAAGTACCACTTGATTAGAGAGATCATTGGTAGAGTAGACGTACATAATGGATCACGTCGACTCAGAAGACAATCTAGCGGATCCACTAGTAAAGCCTTTGTCACGAAAAGAGTTCGAAGAACATCTTTGGAAGATGGGTCTTAGAAGCGTTTGTGATTGGCTTTAGGGCAAGTGGGAGATTGATAGGATAGTGCCCTGCAAGCCAATATATTTAGCTTGTATTAGGACTATCGTAATCTTTCTCTAGTATAAATGAATTAATACGCTCGTTTGTTTATAGTATGTAAATCAAAAAATGGCCAACTTCATCTCTCGCGAATCACTTAAGCGATTGGATGAAATCCTAAGATCACATTCGACTATGGGACGATTCACTTCGGTATTGAGTGCAATCATGAAACAGTCTCTAAGGTCGTGATCTTAAAACATGTTCCAAGTCATAGATTCCGAACGAGACGGGGTATCGAAGGAATCGCAAAGACTTGTACAAGTATGCATGATTCACTTGGAGTGAATTTGTAGCGTTTCATGAGCAAGGCATTTGATGCTAGTGCATATGAGTAGGTGGTTCGATAGGGGATCGAACGCATCGAACGACCCGAACAGAGAAACCCATTGTGGAAGCGCATGACGCACATCGGCGATGGGATGTTTCTCAAACTTATAATAGTGTACGATTTAGTCCTTAGACTTGAGGTGCTAGGGCGAATTCGGTGCATGGGTGTGCGTACTTAGATTTAGGTGCCGATCACGTAGCCTGATCATTGTGTGCCTAAGTTGGGTGCGTATAGTAGTGTACGCGAATGGTTAGCATCAATATGGGATCTACCGACTCAACGTAGTGTGTTGAGAGAATTTCCTATACGTTCTTAGATAATAGATTCCGAGAAACCTATGGCCATAGTTGGTGACGGATTTGGAAAGGGGTTTCCAAATTTAGCAGTCACACTGGAATCATTATCCGGAATTAGAAAGTATAGTTATCGAGATAATTAGAGGTGCCGATCAATTCACACACCCTAGGTCTCGATCGGGAAATTAAGTCGATAGAAGGACCGTATGTACATGGTACTTATAAGATGTGAGGTTCACTGAGATCAATTCACCTGAAGTTGGGCCTCATGGGCTTGTGGCTAGACATCGACCATGAGGTGTGGGTACTCATGAATTAATAAGGAGATTAATTCTTGAGTGGTTAATTGAAGGTGTTCAATTAATCGGAGCGATTATAAGCTCATTAATTAAATCACGAAAGTCGTGGGCCCGCGGCCAATTGATGGTGAACCTAGAGGGTCACACACAATACAATTGGACTGCAACATATCTATATAAGGAAAGTTTGATTTAAAGAGTTAAATCAAAACTGAAGAATTAAAGTGTTAATTCTTAAAGAAGAAAAACTAATTAATTAAAGTGTTAATAAGAGAGGAATTAATTTAGTTAATTAATTGGATTAATTAATTAAATGGGCTGAATTAATTAAAGGAGTTTAATTAATTAAAAGGTCGTCTAGGTCCATTAGGAAACAAATAAAGGCCATAAGTAAATGGGCTTTAAGTTTCCTAGTTGGATTAGGTCAAAGCTAGGTCAAGAGTAATCTATAAATAAGGAGTAGGAGACTCCAAAAACCCTAGCCTCCATAAAGCTAGGCCGCCCCTCTCTCATCCAGATCTAGATCTGGATCTAGATCTGGTTTTCTTCTTCATTCTTCCTGCTTGATATCTCTTCCATCCTAGTTCTGAGCCTGAGGATTCAAGAGAGTTGCTTCAATCCAGTTGGTGTGGATACCGCTAGAGGCACAACACTTGGGGTGCTTCTCTCGAACCAAATCCTGCAGATCTGAAAGAAGACCGGAGAAAAATCACCACCGTTCCCGTGGTAAGGTAAAATCGCTAAACACCCTATGGATGTTTCGATTTATGTAAAAATCATTTTCGTATGACTAGATGAATAAAGATTCTGCTTGGGTTATTTTAAAAATTTTAAATTCCGCTGCTTTTGACGTTGTGACGTTACCAATAACCCAACAGAGAAAATGTTTCTACCTACCCTTTGGTGAAGAAACCCAAAATAGAATAAAAGAATGTTAATAGAAAAAATTACATACTAATTTATATTCATAATAATTCTTAATAAAGATATGTAGGGAGAAAAATTAAGTTTCTTTCATTTCATTCTATCCTACAATTGATTCTCATTATCAAGTAGATTGAAGTTTTAATTTTTTATTTAAAAATTTTGACTTGTAGCTTAAGAAAAAGTAGTACATGTGAAACAACGATTTATTTAATTTAATAACGTTACAGTTTGAATTAAGAGTTGTGTCTATTATTTGGAGTTGAGTCAAAGGCACTTTTCGTGCGTGAAAATGTGTGATTGATCGCACATCGCACAAGAACCGTGATCCCTTTTATATGAACCATTATGATTCTTTAGATAAAAAGTATATACAAGAGAATATACAATATATGTATATGTGTGCATCACTTATTAGCCTATTTGATAATATGATAGAGTATAACAATGATTACATTATAAACATGGTAAAAAAGGAAACATATGAATTACATTTAAAGAACAAAAAAAAGCTAATAATTTAACGTTTGTTGTAACATTTGTTTAAGAATATTTTTGGAGTAACAAAAATATAAGAACTTTGGTATTAAAATAAATATTTAAAAATTGTCTTGCGCCATTCACATCATCTAAACTATTATCCAATCAAAACATTTATCCTAGCACATTTAGTTAGTCCAAGGTTAAAAATTTGAAGCCAAAATGTCAAGATCAACAATTACTCTTGTCACGCTGCCCGCATGTAACTTAATTGGACATTAATTTTTTTGATCTAAAATACACTAAAGTTGCAAAACACCATATATCTATGTGATCAAATTATCAAGTTGAATAAATGTAAGAAAAAAATCTGGATAGTGGAAGTTATGACGGCCAAAATGCAATTTTACTAGTGCTATTAATTAGAAAATAATTCGAAAATTACCTCTTCCCAACTTCTTTTACAAAATATAGCAAGTGGAATACTATTTAAATCCACTTTTTTAAAAATTTTCTTTTCATGGCATTGCCAGTGATCTACCTAATTTGAAAAACTTAGTCTATTATCTTATGTCTATGCAAATACACTTTTGAGATCAATGTTAAAACATATGATAATTAAATTAAATGCAAAATTAGTTTGAATTAAGAGTTGTGTCTATTATTTGAATATGTGACGCTATTAACATCACTCCAGTTCTGCCTGAAGAACCCGTCAACCCTGCTGATGATGACAAAAAGGGGGAAGATGGAGGTTCTACAACAAAGAAGGGTGTTGATGCTAATCTATCAGCTGACGTTACTAAAAAGATTGAGTCTGGTGAAAAGGATGCTGATGAAAATACAAGCAGACCAGGCAATGAAGTAACTGAGGCAGAGAACGATGCTGATGAAGAGCCCAAAGAACCAGCAAAATCTGATAAGGAAATTGCTGCTTCTAAGGACTCAGCTGCTGAACAGTTAGATCCATTCGTCAAGTATAAGAGAATAGAGGATCTCAGAAAACGATTTGAAATGCTTGAACAAGATCTCTCTAGTTCCGAAGATGAAGACCTTGAAGAAGAAGAAGAAGGAGAAACACAAGAAGAGAAGAAGGACTAGACTAAGTTATTAGACTAGGTCTCTTGTAATCTTTCTGTAAACCTTGTAAAATTTTACTTTCTGTTATCTCATCTGATGAACTTGTAACTTGTAATCGATTGATATAATTTATAAAAGTTCAAGTTTCCAACAAATTATTTCTATCTCAGAAAATTTTGAGGACTTAAACTTTAGTAGGTACAGGTACTTAGCTGAAGTTTTGTCATCATCAAAAAGGGGGAAATTGTTGGATGAAGATGAAGACTTTGAAGTAAAGGGAGGTTTTGATGATTTCCAAAGTCATCAGCTAAGTGGAAGTTTAGTACAAACCTTAGAAGATATTTGACCAAGGAAAAAGTATTTCAGACTAGTCAAATATGGTCCAGAAGACTACCGATCTGTTGCTGAAGAAAGGAATCAGACTGGTGGACTATCAGCCGACTCAAATAAGATTAGTTCAAGTTTGGGATCAGCAGAGTATACATCAGACGAGTGATTTCGATCAGCAGAGTGGAAGTGGATCGGAAGCTAAGTGCAACGGTAATAAATGCACTTGGAGTAATAAATGCGGAAGAGGAAGGGTATTTATGACAAATGATTGAAGAGAAACCTCGTATCAGCTCAGTGCATTAAATGCGATCTGACAGAAGGTACATCAGAGTGTACAGTGCTCAGTCGCAGGTAGCCGTTTATGCAGAGGGACCAGTACTCGATGATTTGGACACCTGTTGATCTCTCAACGGGCAGATTATCAAATCTCAAGTATAAATAGTTCAGTTCGTGAGTTGAAGAAAAGGAGACAACACATTTTGAGAGCAAAAAAAAAATCTGAAGCAGAATTCTTCTAAGTCTCAAACTCAAGAACAGAACACTCATCAGCCGAGTCATTTGTTGACGAAGCAGAATAGAGAGAAAACAGAATATACTTATAAATCTGAGTGATTTTGTTAGAATAGTGTTGTGAGAAGTAGATATCCATCTTAGTGAGTGATATTACTTCAGAGAATAGGAGTTTATTTGTGATTTCCTATTACGCACTTGTGGCCGTTTCATTTGTTGATAGGCGCAAGCATAGTGTACTGTAATCTTTGTGACTATAGTATAACCCAAGATCTAAGTGACTTAGAAGAGTGGACTAAAGGATTTCTATCCATATAACCACTATAAAAATCCTTTGTGTTTTTACTTGCATAATTTTCTTCATATTTGAAAGGGCATATTTAAAACACTTAAAGGTTAACTGTTGGAAAAGTTTTAAAAAGGAGTTTGTTAAAACTGGGGATAAAACTATTTCAAAGTTAAAGAAAACTACTTGTGAAAAACACTTGACAAATCCGCTGCAAGTTAGTTATTTTAAAACTCTGATTTTGATAAAATCAGCTGAGTGAAATCAGAAGAGTGGTCAACTCTGCTGTTCAAAGCTTTGTGCGAGATCAGCATAGTCAACTTACGATTACTGATCAGCTTAGTCTGCTGACAGAAAAGTTAGAAGTTTTTAAAAGATAAATTTTAAAGAGGTCTATTCACCCCCCCCCCCCCCCTCTAGACCTCATCTGACCACTTGGGACCAACAAGTGGTATCAGAGCAGGTGGTTCATCTGAATCATTTGCCTGATCAACGAGCTTGATCCTAGAGTGTTTTTCAAAGGTTTTCAAAAGTTTTCAAAAGAGCATCTTTTTGAAAAACTAAAACTTTTTGAAAATGGATTGTATCAGCCTTGTTCCCCACATAGGCGGTATGAGCTTTGAGGACTGGAAATACGCATGGAAATTTTCCTTGCTGCTTACAATGATAATATGTACAGGTGCATAACAAAAGGTCCGATAAGAGTCACCAAAACAATCAAAGTTGATGGCCAAGATATGGTCGTTGATAAAGATGAAGACGAGATGACAGCTGAAGAAATCAAGCTGAAAAATCTTGATAAAGTTGGAATCTTCATCATGACTAAAGACCTGGACAATGAAAGGTTTGACAAGGTCAAACATTGTAAAACATCAAAAGAGATGTGGGATAAAGTCCATGATATGAGTGAAGGGAATGATGCCATCAAAGAACACAATCTGAGCATAGCCCTGGAGAAGTTTGAAAACTTCAAGATGAAATCTGGAGAAACCATTGACCAGATGGATTCAAGGTTCACTAAAGTGCTGAACAACGTGTTAAAGTTGGGTAAGACGTTCACAGACAAAGAGATTACTCTCAAAGTCCTGAAGGCGCTACCACCCAAGTTCAACATGAAGATCACAGCAATGGAAGAATCAAGGGATCTGGGGAAGATCTCTCTGACGGAGCTGTTTTCTGTACTCAAGGCGTACGAGTATAAAATGCCAAGAATGGGTATAGAAGAGACCTCAACTTCTAGTCCCACTGCTGCCCTGGTTGCTGCAGAAAAATCCAGAAGATCAGCCGGAAGAACTATAGAAGTGGACTCATCTGATGAGACCATAGTACTGAACAAAAAGGAGTACTCTGCTGACGATGTTGCTTTGTTATTAAACGGGTTCAAAAAGTTCTACAAAAGAAAAATGAAGAACAAATATAACAATGCTTCTACTTCTAAACCTACCTCTCATTCTCATGATATTAAGGATGATTATAAATCCAAAATGATGTGTTATAATTGCAGGAAATTGGGACATTTCATCAAGGACTGCCCATATCCTAAAGCGGAGAAGTATAAAGAGGAGGAAAAGAAACAAAGGAAAGAAAGAAGAGAGAAGAGATACCAAAAGAGCAAAGTGTTGTTGGCTGAAGCTGAAAAGATGGCAGCCATCTACTCATCAAATTCAGAATCAGGCACGTCAAGTGATGACTCTATTTTTGAAGAGACACCCGCACTGCTCTGTCTCATGGCAAAGAAATCTGATGATTCTGACAATGAGATAATAATCTCTGAAAGTGAACTTGAGCTATTTAGTTCATTTGAGCAAATGATGAACAATAAAGCCGATGTTGTTAATGAATTTTCTAAGCTTAAGGACGAGATGATTCTGCTGAAAAAGCAAAATGCTAAGCTGAAACGCAGTGTTGAAAAACCTGAAGAATCAGCCATGTATAAAAAGCTTTCGCATGAATGTGAATCTCTGAGAGCGGAATGTGAAGTTTACAAGGGACAAATCATGGAACTTGAAGCCACAATATCTTCAATCAATAAGTCGTATGTTCCTAAGTCGTCTGTTGTGTCAATAGATAAATCAACTAAACAGAGTCCACCCTTAGTAAAAGAAAATTTAGAACTGAACAGAGCTGAGAAGTTTATATCTGCTGATAATAGTAATGTTATCCTGTATGTTCAGATTGCTAAATCTACTTCACTGGAAATTGAGAAAAAGGAGAAGAGTCCTCCTAAGGCTAAAAAGCCTGAAAATGAAAAACAGACTGGTAAAACCAAACAGCAGATTAGTCCTAAGAAGTCTGCTGATAAGAGTAAAACCAATCAGACTAGTAAACCTAAGTCGTCTGTTAAAGAGCAAGTAAAGAGCAGACCAAAGAAGCAAAGAAACTATAATAATAATGCTTGGTATGGAAATGAGTCTTACTATGTGCAACCTGCTTACTCACCTTATTATGCTGCACCTCATTATCCACCTTATTATGCTGCATATCCTGCTCATCAACCAATGCATGCCTACCCTACTTATCATGCATCTTATCCTGCTTATGAGCCTTATCCTCATCATAATAATTATCAACATAACATGCCTGCTGATTATGATGAAAATGAAGTTGCTCATGCTCCTGCTAAAACTCTAAAGCCTAAGAAGCCTAAGACTTCAACATCTTGGGTTGTCAAAGGTGACACTAATCCACCAGGACCCTCTGAATAAAGGGTACCTAAAACAATTTTATTTTGTTTTGTAGGTTAGGATTAGGAGTAGGAGTAAAGTAGTGAAGAAATGGTACTTGGACAGTGGATGTTCAAGGCACATGTGTGGAGACATACATGAACTGGCAGATGCCGTTGCTGTAAATGGTCCAAGAGTTACTTTTGGAGACAACAAAGAAGGCAAGGTTGTTGCTGTTGGAAAGCTTATCAAAGGAAACATAGAGATATCTGACGTCTCTTATGTTAGTGGCCTGAAGTACAATCTGCTGAGCATAAGTCAATTTTGTGACAAGGGATTTTCCGTAGTGTTTTCATCAGATAAGTGCTATGTTGAACAAATTGGAACAAAGAAGGTTATTTTATCTGGAAGAAGACAGGGAAACATCTATGTAGTCGACTGGAATTCTGTGGACAAGAATTCTAATATTTGTTTGGTAGCTTCTACACCAAGTGAAATCAGTTGGCTGTGGCACAAAAGAATGAATCATTTGAATTTCAAGACCATAAATAGATTGATAAAGAATGATCTGGTAGAAGGAATTCCAAAGACAGTCATGAGCAATGACAAGCTTTGTGACGCATGTCAGAAGGGCAAACAAGTGAAGTAATCTTTCAAAAGCAAGAAGCACCAATCTTCAACCAGAATTTTGGAGCTGTTACATATGGATTTGTTTGGCCCCATTGATCCAATCAGCAATGGTGGAAAGAAATACTGCCTAGCTGTTGTGGAGGATTTTTCAATATTTACTTGGGTGATTTTCATGAATAAGAAAAGTGAAACCAAGGAACATCTTACTAATCTGATGGAACTGATCCAGAATGAGAAGAGTCAAAGAATATTGAAGATCAGATCAGATAGAGGGACTGAATTTACAAACTCTACTGTTGAAGAGTATTGTAACACCAGAGGAATCAATCATGAATACTCTGCTGCTAGAACCCCTCAACAAAATGGAGTTGCTGAAAGGAGAAACAGAACTCTAAAAGAAGCTACCAGGACAATGATAGCTGAAGCAAAGCTGCCCCAAAGATTCTGGACAGAAGCCACAAATACAGCATGTTATACACAGAATAGGTGTATGATCAACAAAAGTCAAAACAAGACACCTTATGAGCTATGGAACAACAGAAAGCCTAATAACCATTATCTTAGGATTTTTGGTTGTAAATGTTATGTTTTGAACAATGGGAAAAATCACCTTACTGCATTTGCAGAAAAGGCTGATGAAGCTGTTTTTGTAGGTTACTCTACTGTTAGTAAAGCTTATAGAGTGTTTAACAAAAGAACTTTACTTGTAGAAGAATCTATTCATGTAGTATTTGATGAACCAAGTCAATCATCTGAAAAGAATCAAAGTGCAAACCCAGAGGTATCTGCTGAATTTCAGAAATTGAGTGTGGAAAGAAAGGAAGAATATGTACCCATCATACTACCTGATTTAACTCAAGCTGTTAACTCAAGTGCTGTTCAAAATCAGTCTGCTGATTGTCTAACAGAGGAGTTGCAAACAGCTAACAGACCAGAGATTGTTCAATAGACTACAACTGTTCAACAGACTACTACTGAGACTCCAACAGTAGTGTTGCAAGATCAATCAAGAGGACAACATCCAGATTTGCAACCTGATCTCAGATGGCTCAAAGATCACCCACCTGACTTAGTGATTGGTGATCCTTTGGATAGAGTGAGAACTAGAAGGTCAACTACAAATGAAACTATGTTTGTAAGTTTTCTTTCACAAATTGAGCCTAAGTTAATTGATGAAGCTCTTAGTGATTCTCACTGGATTGAAGCAATGCAAGAAGAGTTGAATCAATTTGAAAGGAATGAAGTCTGGTACTTAGTTCCCAGACCTACTCATCAAAGAGTAATTGGCACTAAGTGGGTATTCAGGAATAAAATGAATGAAGATGGTATTGTTACCAGAAACAAAGCAAGACTAGTTGCCAAAGGTTATTGCCAAGAAGAAGGCATTGATTTTGATGAGACATTCGCACCAGTTGCTAGGCTTGAAGCAATCAGATTATTCTTAGCCTATGCTGCTTACAAGAACTTCACTGTCTATCAGATGGATGTGAAGTCTGCTTTTCTCAATGGAGAATTGCAAGAGGAAGTTTATGTTGAACAACCTCCGGGTTTTGAAGTTTATCAACAAGGAGACAAGGTGTATCGTCTGAAGAAAGCTCTCTATGGACTGAAACAGGCTCCAAGAGCATGGTATGATACTTTATCTGATTTTCTTTTAATTAAAGGATTTCGTAAAGGTAAAGTAGATAAGACTTTGTTTACTATTGAATGGGATAATCATATATTGTTGGTACAAATATATGTGGACGATATTATTTTTGGTTCAACTTACAAACAGATGTGTGAAAGGTTCTCTAAGCTGATGCAGAACAAGTTTGAAATGAGCATGATGGGAGAACTAAATTACTTTCTTGGATTACAAGTTAAACAACTACCTGATGGTATCTTCATTAATCAAGCAAAGTACACAAAAGATCTGTTCAAGAAATTTGGTATGGAAACTAGCTCATCTGTTAATGTTCCTATGTCTACTAGACTTCGTCTGGACAAGGATGAAGGTGGCAAATCAGTTGACATCAGCAAATACAGAGGCATAATTGGGTCACTGTTATACTTAACAGCTAGCATACCTGATATTATGTATTCTGTTGGGGTTTGTGCGAGATTTCAATCAGATCCTAAAGAATCTCATCTCTTAGCTGCTAAAAGGATACTAAAGTATCTCAAAGGCACACAAGAATTGGGATTGTGGTACCCAAGGGAATCAGGATTTGAACTTATTGGATATTCAGATTCTGACCTTGCTGGCTGCAAAATTGATAGGAAGAGTACTACAGGTACTTGTCAATTTTTAGGCAGTCGTCTGATCTCATGGATGAGTAAGAAGCAGACTTCAGTATCCATTTCTACTGCTGAAGCTGAATACATTGCTGCTGGAGCATTTTGTGCACAAATACTTTGGTTGAAGCATCAATTAGAAGACTATAATCTCAAGATCAGTGGAATCCCTATCTACTGTGACAATACAAGTGCAATCTCACTTACTCAGAATACTACTAGTCATTCCAGGACTAAGCATATTGAGATCAAACATCACTTCATCAGAGACCATGTTGAAAAAGGAAATGTTATTATTGAGTATGTTCATACAGACAATCAGATTGCTGACATTTTCACCAAACCATTAAGTGATGCAAGATTTTCTGCTCTAAGAGTAGAACTGGGCTTGTTAAATTTGGATTCATAAGCTGAGGGGGAACCTATCAGAAGACTGGGTTCAACAGCTTACTAATCTGATATCAACAAGTGTTATCCTTCAAGAAGACTGACTCTCAACAGACTAGTTGACTGATGAATTCTTGAATTCAGGGGGAACGTGTAAGACTAGCGGTACCCTTGTCTTAAAGATGAAATCTTCAATGACAGTAGTTGAAGTTGTTTTAATCAGAAGATTTGTTCTTAATTCTTGAAGATTTGAAGATTATTTATCTTGCTGGATTGACAAACAGCAAAGGAAGATCACTAGATATTTGCTTTCACTAGTGATATATTGTATCAGACAAGTCGTCTATCAGATAAGTATTATTTTACTCATCTGTTTTTATTTATGTCAGCTTATATTTAAGTGTTGTACTAAAAACGCATTTTCTGAAACACGCTTTTATAAGTAACAGACATGTGGCGTTTCAAATTCCCGCCTGTCTGACATAATTAATAAATTTTGAATTCCGCGATTCTCGCCCGCACGATTAGAAACTGATAGATTAAATCAAACCGTTCGCGTAAAGCACGGAAACCTAGGCGTTTCATAATCTATAAATCCAGATCTGATCAGAAGGGTAAACCTTACGCACCCAAAATTATCTCAAGTGAAAAAGAAGTTACTAATTCATCTACTTTCTGTCTTAAAGTGTTTTAAATTCTCTCAAACTACTACAATTTCATTACAATGGCCGGAGCTGAAGGACGCTACTTGAATTACGAGAAGTTCCACGCTACTGGAACTCCTCTAATGAAGGAAATCATGGTTAAAATTAAAGAGGCTTCTCTGGTAAAGGTTTTGGAAGCTCATGAAGATTATGTGTTCACTGAAGATGTAGCTGAGTTTTACAGAACCAGAAAGAACGATTTAACCAAGATGATTTCGGTGGCTAGCGTAGGAGGAAAGACTATATGTGTCTCCCCTGCTGTTCTAAATGAAGTTTATGATCTGAAAAATGAAGGAGGAGAGGTATTCACTCTGGGTTCAGAAAAAGAGGAGGAATTTTGGTTTATCTGTGCTAAGGATGGAGAAGCAATGACTGGAACCCTGATGAAAACTCAGTTGAAGGACGAGTTTCAGAGGTTTGCAGATATTATTGCAAAGATTTTTGAGTGTTCAACGAGCTCTTTGGATGGGTTACCTAGAATAAGGTACCAAACAATGGTTTGTATCTACTATGGGTTACCAGTGAATTGGGCTATTCATTACTTTTATCTTTTGGCTTTGAAGAAAAATGGACATGTGATAATGCTGAGTCATCTGTTTTCGACTCTTGGTTGTCCACTGGTAAATGGGAAGACTGTCCACAAGCTAAAGGAGGTGAAGGTATATGAACCGGTGAAAGTTGAAGTCGCTTCAAAAAGAAAGGCGAAGGGTAAGGCATAGAAGTCTGCTGCTATCAAGAGGCCTAAAGTTGATAGAAAGGCTAAGTCTGCTGATCAAACAACAAACCCTGCTGTTGAAGCCAGATCAGTAGAGTTTGACGCTGCTGATAAGATAGTCACTGAGGTGACTAAGGAAATTGAGGAGATGACTACTGAAACATCTCCAGAGAGAACTGAGTCTGACGAACCAGTTCAAGTAAAAGAGGTTGGACGAAGGACAAGAAGTTCAGTGAAAAGGACTGCTGAACCTCGACAAACTGAAGTATTGCCTAAGCCAAAGGCAAAAAGAAAGTTAACTCTAGGTGGTCAAAGAGTTACCTTCACTACTGATCCAACAACTCAATTCCGAGAAAATCCTGCTGCTGAAAGACCAGTAGATGCAGTAGAGAAAGCTGCAGAAGATAAGACTGCGGAGGATCAATCTCTCAACCAGTCTGCTATTACTGAACAGCCGACTAATCTGACAGCAGAGATGAATGTCCCACTCATTCATCCTACACCAATCGCTGCTGCTCCACTGCAAGTAGTGGAATCCCCTGCCGCCAGAAGGAAGAGAACTGGTAAGGAAAAGATTAAAGTGATTACTGCTGCCGAAGAGAAAAGGAGAGAGAAAGCAGAAAAGAAAAAGAAAGAGCACCAACATGCTCTAAAACTTAGTGAGCTTGAAGCTCAGGCTAGAAATATGTCTGCTGCTGAGATAGCTGCTAAGGAAGCTCAGGACTTGGCTCAAGCTTTAGAAGCCAGTACCAAGGATGCCCATGGTCCAAGGTACAGTGGTGGAATTGAAATTGGAGATAAGAAGAAGCCAAAGGCCGTTATGCCCACACCTAAGCTGCCAAAGAAGAAAAGATCTGAACTAAAATATGCTCTGGCAATAGTTCAAAATGATCCAGAGATATTCAAACAGTTTGTGGCAGATCTTGAAAGGTATAACGACATTTTGGTCCGTCAGAGTCTCTTTGTTACTGAAAAGATAAGATATAACAGATGGAGAGAATATCGTCTGACAAAGACCAAGGAGCAAATTGTACAGTGGAAGGAGTTTGCTGCTGAGGAAAGATGGGTTCTGCTGTTTCTGGAAACTGGATGCTTAAGGCAAGCATTGGATTCAGATCACTTCCTGGACATGGTCCACTATAGGCTAAGGAAGTTGGCAAAATCTGAAGCCAAGAAACTACAAAATTCTGTTCCTGAAACTCCAGCAGAAAATGAAGATTTGAAAAAGAGAGCAGCAAAGCTGGCACTTTCCGTGACTTTGGAAATGTGGACTAAGAGGACCAGATACCAGAAGGGTCAACCAAGTTCTCTGACACCCCTGCCAAGCTTACAACAGATTGTCTTCGGACCGGCTATCAAAACTTATGAAGATCTACCTGAACAGACAACATCACCATTTGTACCTGCTATTATATTTAATCATAAAACTGTTGTTGCTGATAATGGTGTTGATGTTGTTACAGAGGTAAATGAGCCAGTACAGGTCCAAAAGAAGACTGATGAGAATATCTCAACATCATCAGAGCAGTTGCCCCAACAGCAGACTACTCTGACTGATGAACCAAAGGAGTCTGAGAAAACTCCTGAGATTGTTCCAGCAAGCACATTCATTCCATCCACTTCAGCAAGCGTGCAACCAACTATTCTGGAATCCATCCAACAGTTGATTGCAAACTCAATGAAGGAAATGAAAGATAGACACAGAGAGCAGTTAAAGAAATTTGAGGAAGTGGCCTCAACTATACTGTCTGCTGCTGCTGCTGAACGAGTTCCCAAGCCTGCTGATCCTAGCCCTCTGATAGTGGAAGAAATAGCAAGTATCAAAAATGAAGTACAGGCTATCAGACTAGATGTGGAAACATTTGGTGCAAGGGTCAAGAATAACACAGCTGGTTGGAGGGACATAACTAAAGTTGTTGCAAATGCAATGGAGGCTCACGAGGAGAAAACTGAGAGCATGCTGAAAGCATTCACTACCTCAGCTGATCTGATTCTGAGTTCTCAGATTCAACTATGTGATCAAGTGGATCTTACATTTAAGAAGATTGAATCTTATGATACATTGCAGCAATTAAAAAGGGAGAATCATATTCTGGCGGTGGATAAAAACATCAGATTGATATGTGACGCTATTAACATCACTCCAGTTCTGCCTGAAGAACCCGTCAACCCTGCTGATGATGACAAAAAGGGGGAAGATGGAGGTTCTACAACAAAGAAGGGTGTTGATGCTAATCTATCAGCTGACGTTACTAAAAAGATTGAGTCTGGTGAAAAGGATGCTGATGAAAATACAAGCAGACCAGGCAATGAAGTAACTGAGGCAGAGAACGATGCTGATGAAGAGCCCAAAGAACCAGTAAAATCTGATAAGGAAATTGCTGCTTCTAAGGACTCAGCTGCTGAACAGTTAGATCCATTCGTCAAGTATAAGAGAATAGAGGATCTCAGAAAAAGATTTGAAATGCTTGAACAAGATCTCTCTAGTTCCGAAGATGAAGACCTTGAAGAAGAAGAAGAAGGAGAAACACAATAAGAGAAGAAGGACTAGACTAAGTTATTAGACTAGGTCTCTTGTAATCTTTTTGTAAACCTTGTAAAATTTACTTTCTGTTATCTCATCTGATGAACTTGTAACTTGTAATCGATTGATATAATTTATAAAAGTTCAAGTTTCCAACAAATTATTTCTATCTCAGAAATTTTTGAGGACTTAAACTTTAGCTTTAGGTACAGGTACTTAGCTGAAGTTTTGTCATCATCAAAAAGGGGGAAATTGTTGGATGAAGATGAAGACTTTGAAGTAAAGGGAGGTTTTGATGATTTCCAAAGTCATCAGCTAAGTGGAAGTTTAGTACAAACCTTAGAAGATATTTGACCAAGGAAGAAGTATTTCAGACTAGTCAAATATGGTCCAGAAGACTACCGATCTGTTGCTGAAGAAAGGAATCAGACTGGTGGACCATCAGCCGACTCAAATAAGATTAGTTCAAGTTTGGGATCAGCAGAGTATACATCAGACGAGTGATTTCGATCAGCAGAGTGGAAGTGGATCGGATGCTAAGTGCAACGGTAATAAATGCACTTGGAGTAATGAATGCGGAAGAGGAAGGGTATTTATGACAAATGATTGAAGAGAAACCTCGTATCAGCTCAGTGCATTAAATGCGATCTGACAGAAAGTACAGCAGAGTGTACAGTGCTCAGTCGCAGGTAGCCGTTTATGCAGAGGGACCAGTACTCGATGATTTGGACACCTGTCGATCTCTCAACGGGCAGATTTTCAAATCTCAAGTATAAATAGTTCAGTTCGTGAGTTGAAGAAAAGGAGACAACACATTTTGAGAGCAAAAAAAAAAATCTGAAGCAGAATTCTTCTAAGTCTCAAACTCAAGAACAGAACACTCATCAGCCGAGTCATTTGTTGACGAAGCAGAATAGTGAGAAAAATGAATATACTTATAAATCTGAGTGATTTTGTTAGAATAGTGTTGTGAGAAGTAGATATCCATCTTAGTGAGTGATATTACTTCAGAGAATAGGAGTTTCTTTGTGATTTCCTATTACGCACTTGTGGCCGTTTCATTTGTTGATAGGCGCAAGCATAGTGTACTGTAATCTTTGTGACTATAGTATAACCCAAGATCTAAGTGACTTAGAAGAGTGGACTAAAGGATTTCTATCCATATAACCACTATAAAAATCCTTTGTGTTTTTACTTGCATAATTTTCTTCATATTTGAAAGAGCATATTTAAAACACTTAAAGGTTAACTGTTGGAAAAGTTTTAAAAAGGAGTTTGTTAAAACTGGGGATAAAACTATTTCAAAGTTAAAGAAAACTACTTGTGAAAAACGCTTGACAAATCCGCTGCAAGTTAGTTATTTTAAAACTCTGATTTTGATAAAATCAGCTGAGTGAAATCAGAAGAGTGGTCAACTCTGCTGTTCAAAGCTTTGTGCGAGATCAGCATAGTCAACTTACGATTACTGATCAGCTTAGTCTGCTGACAGAAAAGTTAGAAGTTTTTAAAAGATAAATTTTAAAGAGGTCTATTCACCCCCCCCCCCCCCCCCCCCCTCTAGACCTCATCTGACCACTTGGGACCAACAAGTGGTATCAGAGCAGGTGGTTCATCTGAATCATTTGCCTGATCAACGAGCTTGATCCTAGAGTGTTTTTCAAAGGTTTTCATAAGTTTTCAAAAGAGCATCTTTTTGAAAAACTAAAACTTTTTGAAAATGGATTGTATCAGCCTTGTTCCCCACATAGGCGGTATGAGCTTTGAGGACTGGAAACTACGCATGGAAATTTTCCTTGCTGCTTACAATGATAATATGTACAGGTGCATAACAAAAGGTCCGATAAGAGTCACCAAAACAATCAAAGTTGATGGCCAAGATATGGTCGTTGACAAAGATGAAGACGAGATGACAGCTGAAGAAATCAAGCTGAAAAATCTTGATAAAGTTGGAATCTTCATCATGACTAAAGCCCTGGACAATGAAAGGTTTGACAAGGTCAAACATTGTAAAACATCAAAAGAGATGTGGGATAAAGTCCGTGATATGAGTGAAGGGAATGATGCCATCAAAGAACACAATCTGAGCATAGCCCTGGAGAAGTTTGAAAACTTCAAGATGAAATCTGGAGAAACCATTGACCAGATGGATTCAAGGTTCACTAAAGTGCTAAACAACGTGTTAAAGCTGGGTAAGACGTTCACAGACAAAGAGATTACTCTCAAAGTCCTGAAGGCGCTACCACCCAGGTTCAACATGAAGATCACAGCAATGGAAGAATCAAGGGATCTGGGGAAGATCTCTCTGACGGAGCTGTTTTCTGTACTCAAGGCGTACGAGTATAAAATGCCAAGAATGGGTATAGAAGAGACCTCAACTTCTAGTCCCACTGCTGCCCTGGTTGCTGCAGAAAAATCCAGAAGATCAGCCGGAAGAACTATAGAAGTGGACTCATCTGATGAGACCATAGTACTGAACAAAAAGGAGTACTCTGCTGACGATGTTGCTTTGTTATTAAACGGGTTCAAAAAGTTCTACAAAAGAAAAATGAAGAACAAATATAACAATGCTTCTACTTCTAAACCTACCTCTCATTCTCATGATATTAAGGATGATTATAAATCCAAAATGATGTGTTATAATTGCAGGAAATTGGGACATTTCATCAAGGACTGCCCATATCCTAAAGCGGAGAAGTATAAAGAAGAGGAAAAGAAACAAAGGAAAGAAAGAAGAGAGAAGAGATACCAAAAGAGCAAAGTGTTGTTGGCTGAAGCTGAAAAGATGGCAGCCATCTACTCATCAAATTCAGAATCAGGCACGTCAAGTGATGACTCTATTTTTGAAGAGACACCCGCACTGCTCTGTCTCATGGCAAAGAAATCTGATGATTCTGACAATGAGGTAATAATCTCTGAAAGTGAACTTGAGCTATTTAGTTCATTTGAGCAAATGATGAACAATAAAGCCGATGTTGTTAATGAATTTGCTAAGCTTAAGGACGAGATGATTCTGCTGAAAAAGCAAAATGCTAAGCTGAAACGCAGTGTTGAAAAACCTGAAGAATCAGCCATGTATAAAAAGCTTTCGCATGAATGTGAATCTCTGAGAGCGGAATGTGAAGTTTACAAGGGACAAATCAAGAACTTGAAGCCACAATATCTTCAATCAATAAGTCGTCTGTTGTGTCAATAGATAAATCAACTAAACAGAGTCCACCCTTAGTAAAAGAAAATTTAGAACTGAACAGAGCTGAGAAGTTTATATCTGCTGATAATAGTAATGTTATCCTGTATGTTCAGACTGCTAAATCTACTTCACTGGAAATTGAGAAAAAGGAGAAGAGTCCTCCTAAGGCTAAAAAGCCTGAAAATGAAAAACAGACTGGTAAAACCAAACAGCAGATTAGTCCTAAGAAGTCTGCTGATAAGAGTAAAACCAATCAGACTAGTAAACCTAAGTCGTCTGTTAAAGAGCAAGTAAAGAGCAGACCAAAGAAGCAAAGAAACTATAATAATAATGCTTGGTATGGAAATGAGTCTTACTATGTGCAACCTGCTTACTCACCTTATTATGCTGCACCCATTATCCACCTTATTATGCTGCATATCCTGCTCATCAACCAATGCATGCCTACCCTACTTATCATGCATCTTATCCTGCTTATGAGGCTTATCCTCTTCATAATAATTATCAACATAACATGCCTGCTGATTATGATGAAAATGAAATTGCTCATGCTCCTGCTAAAACTCTAAAGCCTAAGAAGCCTAAGACTTCAACATCTTGGGTTGTCAAAGGTGACACTAATCCACTAGGACCCTCTCAATAAAGGGTACCTAAAACAATTTTATTTTGTTTTGTAGGTTAGGATTAGGAGTAGGAGTAAAGTAGTGAAGAAATGGTACTTGGACAGTGGATGTTCAAGGCACATGTGTGGAGACATACATGAACTGGCAGATGCCGTTGCTGTAAATGGTCCAAGAGTTACTTTTGGAGACAGCAAAGAAGGCAAGGTTGTTGCTGTTGGAAAGCTTATCAAAGGAAACATAGAGATATCTGACGTCTCTTATGTTAGTGGCCTGAAGTACAATCTGCTGAGCATAAGTCAATTTTGTGACAAGGGATTTTCCGTTGTGTTTTCATCAGATAAGTGCTATGTTGAACAAATTGGAACAAAGAAGGTTATTTTATCTGGAAGAAGACAGGGAAACATCTATGTAGTCGACTGGAATTCTGTGGACAAGAATTCTAATATTTGTTTGGTAGCTTCTACACCAAGTGAAATCAGTTGGCTGTGGCACAAAGGAATGAATCATTTGAATTTCAAGACCATAAACAGATTGATAAAGAATGATCTGGTAGAAGGAATTCCAAAGACAGTCATGAGCAAAGACAAGCTTTGTGACGCATGTCAGAAGGGCAAACAAGTGAAGTCATCTTTCAAAAGCAAGAAGCACCAATCTTCAACCAGAATTTTGGAGCTGTTACATATGGATTTGTTTGGCCCTATTGATCCAATCAGCAATGGTGGAAAGAAATACTGCCTAGCTGTTGTGGATGATTTTTCAAGATTTACTTGGGTGATTTTCATGAAGAAGAAAAGTGAAACCAAGGAACATCTTACTAATCTGATGGAACTGATCCATAATGAGAAGAGTCAAAGAATATTGAAGATCAGATCAGATAGAGGGACTGAATTTACAAACTCTACTGTTGAAGAGTATTGTAACACCAGAGGAATCAATCATGAATACTCTGCTGCCAGAACCCCTCAACAAAATGGAGTTGCTGAAAGGAGAAACAGAACTCTAAAAGAAGCTACCAGGACAATGATAGCTGAAGCAAAGCTGCCCCAAAGATTCTGGGCAGAAGCCACAAATACAGCATGTTATACACAGAATAGGTGTATGATCAACAAAAGTCAAAACAAGACACCTTATGAGCTATGGAACAACAGAAAGCCTAATAACCATTATCTTAGGATTTTTGGTTGTAAATGTTATGTTTTGAACAATGGGAAAAATCACCTTACTGCATTTGTAGAAAAGGCTGATGAAGCTGTTTTTGTAGGTTACTCTACTGTTAGTAAAGCTTATAGAGTGTTTAACAAAAGAACTTTACTTGTAGAAGAATCTATTCATGTAGTATTTGATGAACCAAGTCAATCATCTGAAAAGAATCAAAGTTCAAACCCAGAGGTATCTGCTGAATTTCAGAAATTGAGTGTGGAAAGAAAGGAAGAATATGTACCCATCATACTACCTGATTTAACTCAAGCTGTTAACTCAAGTGCTGTTCAAAATCAGTCTGCTGATTGTCTAACAGAGGAGTTGCAAACAGCTAACAGACCAGAGACTGTTCAATAGACTACAACTGTTCAACAGACTACTACTGAGACTCCAACAGTAGTGTTGCAAGATTAATCAAGAGGACAACATCCAGATTTGCAACCTGATCTCAGATGGCTCAAAGATCACCCACCTGACTTAGTGATTGGTGATCCTTTGAATAGAGTGAGAACTAGAAGGTCAACTACAAATGAAACTATGTTTGTAAGTTTTCTTTCACAAATTGAGCCTAAGTTAATTGATGAAGCTCTTAGTGATTCTCACTGGATTGAAGCAATGCAAGAAGAGTTGAATCAATTTGAAAGGAATGAAGTCTGGTACTTAGTTCCCAGACCTACTCATCAAAGAGTAATTGGCACTAAGTGGGTATTCAGGAATAAAATGAATGAAGATGGTATTGTTACCAGAAACAAAGCAAGACTAGTTGCCAAAGGTTATTGCCAAGAAGAAGGCATTGATTTTGATGAGACATTCGCACCAGTTGCTAGGCTTGAAGCAATCAGATTATTCTTAGCCTATGCTGCTTACAAGAACTTCACTGTCTATCAGATGGATGTGAAGTCTGCTTTTCTCAATGGAGAATTGCAAGAGGAAGTTTATGTTGAACAACCTCCTGGTTTTGAAGTTTATCAACAAGGAGACAAGGTGTATCGTCTGAAGAAAGCTCTCTATGGACTGAAACAGGCTCCAAGAGCATGGTATGATACTTTATCTGATTTTCTTTTAATTAAAGGATTTCGTAAAGGTAAAGTAGATAAGACTTTGTTTACTATTGAATGGGATAATCATATATTGTTGGTACAAATATATGTGGACGATATTATTTTTGGTTCAACTAACAAACAGATGTGTGAAAGGTTCTCTAAGCTGATGCAGAACAAGTTTGAAATGAGCATGATGGGAGAACTAAATTACTTTCTTGTATTACAAGTTAAACAACTACCTGATGGTATCTTCATTAATCAAGCAAAGTACACAAAAGATCTGTTCAAGAAATTTGGTATGGAAACTAGCTCATCTGTTAATGTTCCTATGTCTACTGGACTTCGTCTGGACAAGGATGAAGGTGGCAAATCAGTTGACATCAGCAAATACAGAGGCATAATTGGGTCACTATTATACTTAACAGCTAGCAGACCTGATATTATGTATTCTGTTGGGGTTTGTGCGAGATTTCAATCAGATCCTAAAGAATCTCATCTCTTAGCTGCTAAAAGGATACTAAAGTATCTCAAAGGCACACAAGAATTGGGATTGTGGTACCCAGGGGAATCAGGATTTGAACTTATTGGATATTCAGATTCTGACCTTGCTGGCTGCAAAATTGATAGGAAGAGTACTACAGGTACTTGTCAATTTTTAGGCAGTCGTCTGATCTCATGGATGAGTAAGAAGCAGACTTCAGTATCCATTTCTACTGCTGAAGCTGAATACATTGCTGCTGGAGCATTTTGTGCACAAATACTTTGGTTGAAGCATCAATTAGAAGACTATAATCTCAAGATCAGTGGAATCCCTATCTACTGTGACAATACAAGTGCAATCTCACTTACTCAGAATACTACTAGTCATTCCAGGACTAAGCATATTGAGATCAAACATCACTTCATCAGAGACCATGTTGAAAAAGGAAATGTTATTATTGAGTATGTTCATACAGACAATCAGATTGCTGACATTTTCACCAAACCATTAAGTGATGCAAGATTTTATGCTCTAAGAGTAGAACTGGGCTTGTTAAATTTGGATTCATAAGCTGAGGGGGAACCTATCAGAAGACTGGGTTCAACAGCTTACTAATCTGATATCAACAAGTGTTATCCTTCAAGAAGACTGACTCTCAACAGACTAGTTGACTGATGAATTCTTGAATTCAGGGGGAACGTGTAAGACTAGCGGTACCATTGTCTTAAAGATGAAATCTTCAATGACAGTAGTTGAAGTTGTTTTAATCAGAAGATTTGTTCTTAATTCTTGAAGATTTGAATATTATTTATCTTGCTGGATTGACAAACAGCAATGGAAGATCACTAGATATTTGCTTTCACTAGTGATATATTGTATCAGACAAGTCGTCTATCAGATAAGTAATATTTTACTCATCTGTTTTTATTTATGTCAGCTTATATTTAAGTGTTGTACTAAAAACGCATTTTCTGAAACACGCTTTTATAAGTAACAGACATGTGGCGTTTCAAATTCCCGCCTGTCTGACATAATTAATAAATTTTGAATTCCGCGATTCTCGCCCGCACGATTAGAAACTGATAGATTAAATCAAACCGTTCGCGTAAAGCACGGAAACCTAGGCGTTTCATAATCTATAAATCCAGATCTGAACAGAAGGGTAAACCTTACGCACCCAAAATTATCTCATGTGAAAAAGAAGTTACTAATTCATCTACTTTCTGTCTTAAAGTGTTTTAAATTCTCTCAAACTACTACAATTTCATTACAATGGCCGGAGCTGAAGGACGCTACTTGAATTACGAGAAGTTCCACGCTACTGGAACTCCTCTAATGAAGGAAATCATGGTTAAAATTAAAGAGGCTTCTCTGGTAAAGGTTTTGGAAGCTCATGAAGATTATGTGTTCACTGAAAATGTAGCTGAGTTTTACAGAACCAGAAAGAACGATTTAACCAAGATGATTTCGGTGGCTACTGTAGGAGGAAAGACTATCTGTGTCTCCCCTGCTATTCTAAATGAAGTTTATGATCTGAAAAATGAAGGAGGAGAGGTATTCACTCTGGGTTCAGAAAAAGAGGAGGAATTTTGGTTTATCTGTGCTAAGGATGGAGAAGCAATGACTGGAACCCTGATAAAAACTCAGTTGAAGGATGAGTTTCAGAGGTTTGCAGATATTATTGCAAAGATTTTTGAGTGTTCAACGAGCTCTTTGGATGGGTTACCTAGAAGAAGGTACCAAACAATGGTTTGTATCTACTATGGGTTACCAGTGAATTGGGCTATTCATTACTTTTATCTTTTGGCTTTGAAGAAAAATGGACATGTGATAATGCTGAGTCATCTGCTTTCGACTCTTGGTTGTCCACTGGTAAATGGGAAGACTGTCCACAAGCTAAAGGAGGTGAAGGTATATGAACCGGTGAAAGTTGAAGTCGCTTCAAAAAGAAAGGCGAAGGGTAAGGCATAGAAGTCTGCTGCTATCAAGAGGCCTAAAGTTGATAAAAAGGCTAAGTCTGCTGATCAAACAACAAACCCTGCTGTTGAAGCCAGATCAGTAGAGTCTGACGCTGCTGATAAGATAGTCACTGAGGTGACTAAGGAAATTGAGGAGATGACTACTGAAACATCTCCAGAGAGAACTGAGTCTGACGAACCAGTTCAAGTAAAAGAGGTTGGACGAAGGACAAAAAGTTCAGTGAAAAGGACTGCTGAAGACCTCGACAAACTGAAGTATTGCCTAAGCCAAAGGCAAAAAGGAAGTTAACTCCAAGTGGTCAAAGAGTTACCTTCACTACTGATCCAACAACTCAAGTCCGAGAAAATCCTGCTGCTCAAAGACCAGTAGATGCAGTAGAGAAAGCTGCAGAAGATAAGACTGCAGAGGATCAATCTCTCAACCAGTCTGCTGTTACTGAACCGCCGACTAATCTGACAGCAGAGGAAAATGTCCCACTCATTCATCCTACACCAATCGCTGCTGCTCCACTGCAAGTAGTGGAATCCCCTGCCGCCAGAAGGAAGAGAACTGGTAAGGCAAAGATTAAAGTGATTACTGCTGCCGAAGAGAAAAGGAGAGAGGAAGCAGAAAAGAAAAAGAAAGAGCACCAACATGCTCTAAAACTTAGTGAGCTTGAAGCTCAGGCTAGAAATATGTCTGCTGCTGAGATAGCTGCTAAGGAAGCTCAGGACTTGGCTCAAGCTTTAGAAGCCAGTACCAAGGATGCCCATGGTCCAAGGTACAGTGGTGGAATTGAAATTGGAGATAAGAAGAAGCCAAGGGCCGTTATGCCTACACCCAAGCTGCCAAAGAAGAAAAGATCTGAACTAAAATATGCTCTGGCAATAGTTCAAAATGATCCAGAGATATTCAAATAGTTTGTGGCAGATCTTGAAAGGTATAACGACATTTTGGTCCGTCAGAGTCTCTTTGTTACTGAAAAGATAAGATATAACAGATGGAGAGAATATCGTCTGACAAAGACCAAGGAGCAAATTGTACAGTGGAAGGAGTTTGCTGCTGAGGAAAGATGGGTTCTGCAGTTTCTGGAAATTGGATGCTTAAGGCAAGCATTGGATTCAGATCACTTCCTGGACATGGTCCACTATAGGCTAAGGAAGTTGGCAAAATCTGAAGCCAAGAAACTACAAAATTCTGTTCCTGAAATTCCAGCAGAAAATGAAGATTTGAAAAAAAGAGCAACAAAGCTGGCACTTTCCGTGACTTTGGAAATGTGGGCTAAGAGGACTAGATACCAGAAGGGTCAACCAAGTTCTCTGACACCCCTGCCAAGCTTACAACAGATTGTCTTCGGACCGGCTATAAAAACTTATGAAGATCTACCTGAACAGACAACATCACCATTTGTACCTGCTATTATATTTAATCATAAAACTGTTGTTGCTGATAATGGTGTTGATGTTGTTACAGAGGTAAATGAGCCAGTACAGGTCCAAAAGAAGACTGATGAGAATATCTCAACATCATCAGAGCAGTTGCCCCAACAGCAGACTACTCTGACTGATGAACCAAAGGAGTCTGAGAAAACTCCTGAGATTGTTCCAGCAAGCACAGTCATTCCATCCACTTCAGCAAGCGTGCAACCAACTATTCTGGAATCCATCCAACAGTTGATTGCAAACTCAATGAAGGAAATGGAAGATAGACACAGAGAGCAGTTAAAGAAATTTGAGGAAGTGGCCTCAACTATACTGTCTGCTGCTGCTGCTGAACAATTTCCCAAGCCTGCTGATCCTAGCCCTCTGATAGTGGAAGAAATAGCAAGTATAAAAAATGAAGTACAGGCTATCAGACTAGATGTGGAAACATTTGGTGCAAGGGTCAAGAATAACACAGCTGGTTGGAGGGACATAACTGAAGTTGTTGCAAATGCAATGGAGGCTCACGAGGAGAAAACTGAGAGCATGCTGAAAGCATTCACTACCTCAGCTGATCTGATTCTGAGTTCTCAGATTCAACTATGTGATCAAGTGGATCTTACATTTAAGAAGATGGAATCTTATGATACATTGCAGCAATTAAAAAGGGAGAATCATCTTCTGGCGGTGGATAAAAACATCAGATTGATATGTGACGCTATTAACATCACTCCAGTTCTGTCTGAAGAACCCGTCAACCCTGCTGATGATTACAAAAAGGGGGAAGATGGAGGTTCTACAACAAAGAAGGGTGCTGATGCTAATCTATCAGCTGACGTTACTGAAAAGATTGAGTCTGCTGAAAAGGATGCTGATGAAAATACAAGCAGACCAGGCAATGAAGTAACTGAGGCAGAGAACGATGCTGATGAAGAGCCCAAAGAACCAGTAAAATCTGATAAGGAAATTGCTGCTTCTAAGGACTCAGCTGCTGAACAGTTAGATCCATTCGTCAAGTATAAGAGAATAGAGGATCTCAGAAAAAGATTTGAAATGCTTGAACAAGATCTCTCTAGTTCCGAAGATGAAGACCTTGAAGAAGAAGAAGAAGGAGAAACACAAGAAGAGAAGAAGGACTAGACTAAGCTATTAGACTAGGTCTCTTGTAATCTTTTTGTAAACCTTGTAAAATTTTACTTTCTGTTATCTCATCTGATGAACTTGTAACTTGTAATCGATTGATATAATTTATAAAAGTTCAAGTTTCCAACAAATTATTTCTATCTCAGAAATTTTTGAGGACTTAAACTTTAGCTTTAGGTACAGGTACTTAGCTGAAGTTTTGTCATCATCAAAAAGGGGGAAATTGTTGGATGAAGATGAAGACTTTGAAGTAAAGGGAGGTTTTTATGATTTCCAAAGTCATCAGCTAAGTGGAAGTTTAGTACAAACCTTAGAAGATATTTGACCAAGGAAGAAGTATTTCAGACTAGTCAAATATGGTCCAGAAGACTACCGATCTGTTGCTGAAGAAAGGAATCAGACTGGTGGACTATCAGCCGACTCAAATAAGATTAGTTCAAGTTTGGGATCAGCAGAGTATACATCAGACGAGTGATTTCGATCAGCAGAGTGGAAGTGGATCGGAAGCTAAGTGCAACGGTAATAAATGCACTTGGAGTAATAAATGCGGAAGAGGAAGGGTATTTATGACAAATGATTGAAGAGAAACCTCGTATCAGCTCAGTGCATTAAATGCGATCTGACAGAAAGTACAGCAGAGTGTACAGTGCTCAGTCGCAAGTAGCCGTTTATGCAGAGGGACCAGTACTCGATGATTTGGACACCTGTCGATCTCTCAACGGGCAGATTTTCAAATCTCAAGTATAAATAGTTCAGTTCGTGAGTTGAAGAAAAGGAGACAACACATTTTGAGAGCAAAAAAAAAATCTGAAGCAGAATTCTTCTAAGTCTCAAACTCAAGAACAGAACACTCATCAGTCGAGTCATTTGTTGACGAAGCAGAATAGAGAGAAAACAAAATATACTTATAAATCTGAGTGATTTTGTTAGAATAGTGTTGTGAGAAGTAGATATCCATCTTAGTGAGTGATATTACTTCAGAGAATAGGAGTTTCTTTGTGATTTCCTATTACGCACTTGTGGCCGTTTCATTTGTTGATAGGCGCAAGCAGAGTGTACTGTAATCTTTGTGACTATAGTATAACCCAAGATCTAAGTGACTTGGAAGAGTGGACTAAATGATTTCTATCCATATAACCACTATAAAAATCCTTTGTGTTTTTACTTGCATAATTTTCTGCATATTTGAAAGAGCATATTTAAAACTCTTAAAGGTTAACTGTTGGAAAAGTTTTAAAAAGGAGTTTGTTAAAACTGGGGATAAAACTAT
Organism: Penstemon newberryi var. newberryi; assembly: GCA_030819805.1. Classification (NCBI taxonomy): domain Eukaryota; kingdom Viridiplantae; phylum Streptophyta; class Magnoliopsida; order Lamiales; family Plantaginaceae; genus Penstemon; species Penstemon newberryi. The sequence continues at coordinate 18,451,058 of JAUALY010000005.1, read as the reverse complement.
TTCAAAGTTAAAGAAAACTACTTGTGAAAAACACTTGACAAATCCGCTGCAAGTTAGTTATTTTAAAACTCTGATTTTGATAAAATCAGCTGAGTGAAATCAGAAGAGTGGTCAACTCTGCTGTTCAAAGCTTTGTGCGAGATCAGCATAGTCAACTTACGATTACTGATTAGCTTAGTCTGCTGACAGAAAAGTTAGAAGTTTTTAAAAGATAAATTTTGAAGAGGTCTATTCACCCTCCCCCCCCCCCCCCCCCCCCCCCCCTCTCTAGACCTCATCTGACCACTTGGGACCAACATAGTCCATTTCTATTAATTACTACTTTCCTACTCATAAATTTGTTTGTGTAGTAAGTATACAGCCCAAAAAAAAAAAAAACGTGAAAAAAAAGAGAAAAAAAAAAAAAAACGTGATTGATAAAAAAAAAGGTGATTGATAAAGAAAAGGATGATTGGCGGATACTACTCTCTATATATTCCGATTTATTCTTCAGTTCTCCCAAATCTAAAAATTATCATTCTCTTTGTTTCATTATTTATGAAATACACAATTGGTATTCATTGTTTAAACAATACAAGTTGAACCTCTTGATTAAAGTTTACTAGTTCATTAAAGAACTGAAAAGGGGAGTTACGAGTGGAAACAGGCAGGAGAGTGTGAGATTATTAGAGGGTAAAAGCCGTATTGAGTGAAACACGAGTGTTGAGTGACATAATTCGAGTGTAAACACGTGAGGGAGTGCTGTGAGGATTTATTTCTAATTGTTATAACTAGTTTCAAATATGTCTACAAGTGGTGAAGCAATAAACAAAGGCGGACAGGGAGGTACATTTATGTTGCAAGCCATGCAAAAACAGTTTGAACGTATGAACGTAATGTTTAATGAGATTCGGGATCGGATGGATAGGCAAGACGATGCTATTGCTACATTAAACAGGGGACATCCGGAAAGAGCTTCTAATGCTAGAAGGGAAGAAAGGAATGCAAATGAAGATGATTTTGGTTACAATTCCAATGATGAGTTACATGAAGATGACCAAGGCTCATTGAATGGTGAGGGCAGATTCATACAAAGGAGAGGAAGGCATGATAGAGGTTTTCAAAGAGGTCCGAGATGGCAAGATAAAGATGACAGAAGCTTGGGAAACATCAAAGTAAAGATACCATCTTTCCAAGGCAAAAATGACCCAGAAGTGTACTTGGACTGGGAAAGGAAGGTGGTGCTGATTTTCGAATGCCATAACTACTCCGAAGAGAAAAAGGTAAAACTTATTGTTATTGAGTTTACCGATTATGCTATTATATGCTGGGATTAACTTGTGATGACCAGGAGTAGAAATGGTGAAAGGCCTATTAGGACATGGGATGAAATGAAAGCTATCATGAGGAGGCGTTTTGTTCCTAGTCACTATCATAGGGACTTAATTCAGAAGTTACAAAGTCTTACTCAAGGCTTCTAAAGCATGGAAGATTACCACAAGGGGATGGAGATTTCTATGATTAGGGCTAATATAGAGGAGGATAGAGAAGCTACCATGGCAAGGTTTCTCAATGGGCTGAATCAGGACATTGCAAATGTTGTTGAGTTGCAACATTATGTGGAGTTGGAGGACGGTGCATATGGCAATAAAGGTAGAACGACAACTTAAAAGGAAAGGAACTCGATCTTTCCAAAATCCAAGCTCCTCTACTTCATGGAGGTCGAATGGGAGGAAAGATGAGGCCATCTCCAATGGTGGGGGAGCTCAGGGCTCCGGAGCCCTGGGGCTGCCCCTGCCCGTGCCCCCACCCCGAGCCCTGCCTGGTCATCTCCAATGGTAGGGCTCCGATGTTGATTTAATTCAATTTTCAACTTTTGCCCACTCTCACTTATAATTATAGTTTTAATTTTATTTTTAATATTAAAATTAATATTATTAATAACTATAATAATAATATTTAAATATTAAAATCAAAGAGAGTTGATAATAATAAAATTAAATTGATTCAAAACACGAGGTACAACATTAAATAAACGGCACACACAAAATTAAGAAGAAAATTAAATTATTTGTGTAAGTGTTTAATTATTATTTCAACTAATTCGATATTTTTATAAATATATAGCCACCAATATTGTAATTAAATTATTTAATTTTTAATTACAATAAAAAATTAAAATAAATTTGATAAGTATAAAAATTCATTCGGGTCTTTGCGGAATTATATTCTACTCCGTTAGTAGATTAAAACGTTATATGGTAAGTCCAAATCGGAGTTCCGGTGAATGATAAATTGATTCTCAAAGATCACCCTTTGAAATGGAAGAAAAAAATAGTAGTGGTTTTATCCCACATTGGAATTGGAAGGAAATTTTTTGAGGTTATATATGATTTGACAATATAGTGGTATAACAATCTAGCTACCAAAAGTCTCTTCCCTCGCGGCAGGGGGGGGGGGTGCAAATCATGATTCGAAATTCACTTCGTCTCTTCAAGACTTGTGCGGGCCGCGACCTGCAGACACGAATGTAGTCAAATTCTCTAGCTTCCGGACAAACCCAATTTTTGCATATTCAATTAACAATTGGTACTAACAAATTTTTTTTTTAATTAAATGCAAAAAAATTATCTCCATATTATTTTTTTATTATTAAACAATTAATTAGAATTTATTGAATGAAAAAAATTGTCTCCATATTTTTATTTTTATTAAACAATTATAATTATTAAATAAAATCAACAAAGAAATAAAGAAAAAAAAACAAACTAAATTAACCCACGCGACCCCGGTCCGCAGCAAGGGCTGGCCGCGCCCCGCAGCCCGCCCAGCTACTGAGCCCGCCCCGCAGCCCCAACCACTGGACTTCATTTTCCGTCCCTCCCCGGGCCCGACCATCTCCATTGGAGATGGCCTGAAAGGGCTAATTCCAAATTCGAAACAGAAGCACCAAAGAGAAAAGATGAAATTGACAATGTCAATAGAGGTAAAACTGAATTACCAACTCGTAATCGTGATATTAAGTGTTTTAAGTGTTTGGGAACAGGTCACATAGCTTCACAATGTCCAAACAAGAGAACCATGATTGCACATGCTAACGGAGATGTGGAGACTGAAAGTGAGAGAGATGATGATGATCAGATGCCAAAAGACACTAGTGACAATGATGTTGACTATCCGGTGGAGGGAGAGTCACTTGTGGCTAAGCATGCTTTAAGTGCCCAAGTCAAAGAAGATGATGTTGAAGAGCAAAGGGAGAACATCTTTCATACTAGGTGCCATGTAAACAATAAGGTGTGTAGTATGATCATCGATGGGGGAAGTTGTACAAACGTTGGTAGTACTACTTTGGTTGAAAAGCTAAAGTTACCTACCTTGAAACACCCTAGACCATATAGGCTGCAATGGTTGAATGATTGTGGGGAGGTTAAGGTGACAAGGTAAGTATTAGTCTCGTTTTCAATCGGGAAGTACAAGGATAAAGTGCTTTGTGATGTCGTTCCAATGCAAGCAGGTCACATATTGTTGGGCAGACCATGGCAATTTGATAGGAAGGTTACTCATGATGGTTTCAAAAATCGGCATACTCTTGTAAAAGATAACAAATCCATTACTCTTGTACCATTAACACCCAAACAAGTGTATGAAGATCAAATGAAAATGAAAAGAGAGAGTGAGTCTAAAATAAATAGTGAGGCTGAAATTTCAAAGAAAAAGAATGAAAAAGAGAGTGAAAAGAAAGAGGGAAAAAAAACAAGTGAGTCTTTATGCTAAGGCGAATGATATCAAGAGTGCCTTCAATTCAAACAAGCTTATGTTTTTACTTTTGTACAAAGAGGCGGGTTTTAGCACTAACAAACTTAATGAATCTTTGCCTAGTGTTGTTGTCTCTTTGTTGCAGGAATACCAAAATGTGTTTCCAAATGATGTACCTAATGGATTGCCACCCATAAGAGGAATAGAGCATCAAATTGATTTTGTACCAGGTGCTGCCATTCCTAAACAACCAGCATATAGAAGTAATCCGGAAGAAACGAAGGAAACTCAAAGGCAAGTTGAGGAGTTGCTAAAGAAGGTTGGTGAGAGAAAGCATGAGTCTGTGCGCTGTACCGGTGTTACTTGTACCTAAGAAGGATGGGACTTGGAGGATGTGTGTGGATTGCAGGGCTATCAACAACATCACTGATTATACTGTATTTCGTTCAAGTTCAATAAGGAAAGTAGAGTATAACAATATATGAATCGAGCGTGTGAAAACTGTATATTGATATCGGTGTTTGAATACAAATTACAAAGCGGGTCTACCCGAGCATTACGGGATGCTGTACCACTAGAAAGACTAAATACAATGAGAATACAAGCTAGTCCCTAATCCGAACAGTAGGTCCGAGCAGAAGGGATATCTTGGAAGTTGTGCCCCTGATGTCATAAATGCGCCGCGTATTTATAGGAATAGTAATGAGCTAGGTAGACCATCCGTAGGAGAACACCTCTCGGCCAGCTGTATAAAGCTGTAGGTCGGCCCCGCAGTAATCCCGAGGAGACGAGTAGATCGGGAAGAAGCGGGTACTTGATCGAGAGCTATCAGTCAGGCTTGATCGAAAAACCATGTTATTCTGGTCGGGAAATACCATTCTGGTCGGGATCGAGGTCGACCTCGAGCAGAAGGTATTTCCTAAAGTGGCATATGCGAAATACCCCTCATCAATACTCCCCCACTTCTCGAGCGTAAGTGAAGCAGAAGCTCGGAGAAGTAAATATTGCATTACGGCGAAAGACTTTGATCTCTTGATGTTTTCGGACATGCCTCGTTAAAAACCTAGTCCGGAAAAACCCAGTGGGAAAAATCCGAGCTAGGGAAAAAGAGTGCACATCATCCTTGGGAGATCCTCGAAAAACCGAATCGCTCCAAAGATAGAAGGGTGAGGTTTTCGACCTGAGAGATTCACCTCGATGATTCACCAAGAGCTGCAATACTTGAAGTTCGGAAAAACAGATAGTAGAGAACAGGCCTCGGACAGTCTTGAGTTGGATATGCCTCGTTAAAAACCTTACTCGGAAAAACCCAGTGGGATAAAAACCGAGCGAAGGGAAAAAGAGTACATATTTTATCCTGTTGAGTCGAGAAATACTCATTTCCGAAGCTTGGAGGACCACTAATGCTATTAACAAAAGATAATCTTCAAATTTACTGAGTTGGAGCCTAACCGTCGCGGTTACTCGGGGTTGAATTTGCAATTTACCCTTTTAACCTTTATAAATATGTTTACTTGGAGAAAGAAAAGTGCATCTTCACAATTCACAGCGGATCGGAGCTTTTAGATCGATAAACAGTATTTTCTTTAATTCGAGCATTCAAATAAATATCTTCTAATCATGTCTACTTCCCAGAATCCCGACGTTCAAACCCAGATCCCCTCTGGATCAGATTCCGACCTGGGATCCACTGGGGAACTCATCAATGATTTCAAAACCACTGAAAACTCTTCCGAAGAGACGAATAGAATCGTCAATCAAATAGAGCATGCCATAGAGTCAAACGCTGGAGAGGGTACATCAGGTCGACAAGATTCCGAGCACGATGGTGATGCGGAACAAAATGCCAAGGCCAACAGTGAGGAAGGTGGAGATGGAGAAAAAACTGACTCCGAGAATGAGGGCGGCAACGGCTTGGCTGTACCGTTCGATAAGCATGAGATAATGAGGTATGAGATCGGAGGCGGGTGTAGTGTGCGAATCCTCGACTTGGCCGGTGTCTCGAAAAAATCCAAAGCCACTGGTCGGGCTCAAAAGACCGAGAAACGGGTTGACGAGATCTCAAGTTCGTACGATCCGAAAGAGCACGAAGCGAACCTCAAAGCTACAATAGGCAAATTCCTTCCCGAGGGTTACTCGCTAATAATCCCGACCCCCTCTCAAAGAGTGAATAAGCCCCCCGCAGGATGTCAAGCTTTCTATGCTCGGCAGTTCGACTATGGGTTGCGTATTCCTTTTGCTCCCTTACTCGTGCAGGTTTTAGACGCATTTAGCCTGGCACCCGCACAAATTCTTCCCAACTCGATCGGGTATCTGATAGCTTTCAGCGTTTTGATGAAGGCCAAGAATCAAGTTGCTAACTTCCGACGCTTCTGGCAATTCTTCAAGATCAGTACCTCCTCCGCCTCGAACGTTGGGTTCGTGTATTTCTCCCAACGTTCGAATCATTCGGTTTTATCGACCATCACTTCCAGCAATTCTCTTGACTGGAAGAAACAGTTCTTCTTCATTAGAGGTCCTGAAGAACCAGCTTCTGAGGGAAGCTCGGAGATGGTCCCACACAGATGGCCAGGTGAGCGAGAATGGGTGTTCGGAAAACGGGAACTATTAGGTCAGCTTCAGAAGGTCATTCCGGACGCCGTTGTCAAAGAAATGTGTTCGGATTTGTACCAGTCGGCTTTCCTCATTCTGGAACCCGTACTTCGAAAAGCAGAACTCAGCCGAGCTACCTTTCCACTAGCAGTCGCTGATGATCCTCGAACATTGAGTAAGGAAAAATAGTTTTTCCCGAGTGACTTATAATAGTGAGTTTTTTCAGCTGATTTCATTACTTACAATTCATCTTTTATTTCTTCAGGAACAATGGTGGAGCAATACCGAGCTTCTATAGTCGGTAAAACTGTAGCATCTACCTCGAGGAAAACACCCGGTCAACCTAGGAGGCAAACTAGACCGGAGCCCAGAACTGCCGTCGCTCCTCGGGGAAGCTCGGCCCAAACTGACCAGGTCAGAAACGAAGAGGAGCCCGAGAATGCTGAGCCGATACGAATGGTGCGACCTCCTCATCAAGCTGGTCCTTCTTCTTCTTCTGGTTTAGGATATAGCATGTTTACCATGAAGAAGCTTAGAGGGACAGAGATCTATAATCGGAGAGCTCGGGAAGATCTCGAGGGAGCCCCCGAGGCCAAAAGGAGAACCGGACTGTGGGGTCGACACCGAACGCCCCTTTCTTCCCGTCCTGGTCGAAGTAGGCCTGACATGGTAGATTTTATTGAGGATCAACTTAGAGGTTCCCGAGCAGCGGGTTATCCCGAGAGGGGATCGATTCGAAGCGATCGCACCCCGAACGGCGAGAATGAACATGACAAGGCGATCAAGATTTTCATGGCGGGGAGATTTGCCGAAGATCAAGAGGAGCTTCTTGGCCATTCCGATCTCGACGTACTGGGCCAATTCTCCAAAGCATATCACACGGTAAATTCCTTTACATTTGTTGCAACTGTTTTAAGTCTTGGAATAAAGTATTAATCAGCCTGTTCTTGCAGATCGGGGACTGCTTTCTCACAGAGGTGAATCGTGTGTCGATGCTAGAAGAGGAGTCCGATCGAGTCCATATTGCTTATATGGATTTGCTCAAGGAGGAATCCCAACTGCGTAATCAATTTTCTTCTGTCCAAGCAGAATTGGAGTCCATGAAAGCCAAGTATACCCCTGCCGTCGAGGAAAACTTGGTTAAGGTCGTGGAAGAGAAAAGCTTGCTCGAGGAGAAAGTTAGGAAACTTGAAGAGGAGCTTGCGCAGACTAAGGCTGATTCCGAGCTGTCTTATCAGCGGGGCAAAGAAGATTCTCGCCTAAGCTCGATAAGAGAATTCTTGGAGTCCCCCGCTTTGGACGCCATAGCTCGAGGGAGGGTCGGCGAAATCCTTCAAACTACTTTTTTCAAAGGTGTTCAACAATTGGCCGCAGCAAAAGTTATTCCCGACAAAATGACGGAGTATATAAAGCATATGGACATCATGAAAAACTCTAGCGGGGAAGACTATCGAACCGCGTCCTCGAGCTTGGCCAACTGGGAAGAACATGAGTTCGCTCCCTTTGTGGAAGAATTTGGAGTCCCAATGCCCAACCCTGACTTGATGGACTTGGATACCTCCAGCGCAAGCTCGAGTTCAGATAGCTCAGACCGTTCGGATACCTCCGATGACGATTCCGATGGGGACGATCGAGAAGCTTCTGGAGATGATGACGTCGATGTCGAGGGTAACTCCGAAGGTGAGGGCAAAGAGGCGCAGCCAAACCTTTAAATTTCTTGTAATAGATTGTAAGATTGTAGGATCGTTTATCATATGCCCTGTAATTGTTTCGATCATCTATAGAATATGCTTTATCTGTTTTTCCGAGTGTTCTCACCATTAATTTATCATACTGCTCAACTAGACAAAAGTCTTTGTAAGCCATAAGGTTCATAGAAAGAACGTCGATATCAAAACAATCGATCTTCTTAAATGAGACCGAAAATCTTGAAATTCGCGACTGTTGGTCTCCCAAAAAGGCAACGTTCCTTTTTCTTATAAATAGACGGTAGTTTAAGATTTTTGTCATTGAAATTATAATTCACTCTTCGTCGGAGCTATTCGGTCGATAAGTAAATCGAGCTCTCTTCTGCATTAGAAACATACAGATCATGGAAGGCCTGGTGAACTCCAAGATCGACCCGAGGTTGTTGCTAAAAGTCAAGAAAGAAAAACCTTCCAAGTCGAAAGTCAAAGAACCTAAGTCCTCCTCGGAAGCAGGAAAGACTTCTAAGAACGACCGAGGCAAACATAAGGTCGATTCTCCTTCGAAGGCGGTCATTGAATCAACCGGTGACCTTGGCAAAACTGTGGCCAAGAAATTATCTGGCTTCGAGAAAGGGCCGGTCATACCAATTCCGGACTCCCCTTCTCAGTCGAAAATTAGCTCCGAGGGTAACAAGAAGGTCGATAGGCCTAATAAGCAAATCACCTCTGATGACTCTGAGTCTGCTCCAAATAAAAGATCGTTCGTGGACGATCTGATTCCAACCTCAGCCTTGATTCAAATGACTGGGGAGAAGAGGACAATAACTGATAGTGTTCTGACCTCGAAGGTTAATAAGGATGTGGTTGAGCCTTCCAAAAAGAAGGTCAAAATAAATGACCCTCCCGTCGATCAGAAGAAGACTCCCTCGTCGGGCGGGAATCCCGAGCCCCAAAATACTGTCCCTAAGGTTGCTCGGACGCTTAGCGCCTTTTTTGAAGAGGTGAAAAGTAAGGCCATGGCCGAGCCAGACGGGAAAAACGCGAAAGAAACGGCGCGATCGAGCACGGATCTGCTTTTTCAAGTAAGTGTTAAGTGCTTTTTTTTTTTTTTTTTTTTTTTTTTTTTTTTTTTTTTTTTTTTTGCTAAATAACTATTTGTCCCTTTAAGGTCGGACAACAGTTATTTACCCTCGGGCTGCAAGTCGAACAAGAAATCGAACAGCGTGCAAAGGTTATCTTCGAGCTGGAGGAAAAGAAGGTTGCACTAACAAAGTCCCTTGAAGAAACCAGAGCCATCGAGCAGAAATTGGCCTCCGAGACGGAGAAAGCTGTGAAGGAGAAGGAGAGCCAGGTTCACGAGGAGTTGAGCAAGGAGTTGGACAGGTTGAAGACACTCGTCGAGCAGGAGAAGAAAAGCAACGAGCAGCGGGAGAAAGAGGCCTATCAAAAAGGTTACGAGGCTGGGTATGAGGCCCGCAACGTCGAAGTCCGCAAGCTTCTCTTTGAGAAAAGTGTTTAGAGATTTCTTCTGTTGACTGCTCGATTAAATGTTGTACTTTTAGTTTTTTCCTTTTGTACTTGTTCTCCTCGTTGGAATAATAAACTTTTTCTTCCTTCTAATCGATTATGTTTTGTGTTCTGACAGTGATTTACTGTATAAACAATTTATACTCGAGTTAAGAGTAGGCAATCAAGTAGCATTTTCGGCGTTAAAATAATTTATACTCGAGTTAAGAGTGATCGCTCGCATTCCGAGCATAATTTAAAGATGGAAAGTTCCTTCACTGCATATTTGATCAAGTCATAGTATTCCTCTTTTTTCAGCTAAGTTTCAAAGAAAGTCTGTCCAAACAGTACCTCTATCTGGGGAAGTGGAAAGGTCACCTGTGATAAATGAATTAATCTGAGCCGTTGGTTTGATTGAATAGTAACCGTCGATCAAATCATCCTTTTAGTATAAATATGGCATTCACCCAGTTGAAAATCTTTACCCTTTGCTGTCAAAAATGTTTTATCCGAGGACGAAGCTCGGATCTTTTCCTCTTCCCGATCAAGCCTTTGAAATTCGGCTTCGAACTTACTTCCGATCTCCTCTTAAAAATACAGTTTCTTTTGGTATGGGTGGAATTGGAAAAAAGGGGACCCTCGGATATCGGGGGGTCTCCGATCCCTGAAAATGGGATCTCCCCTTGAAATACCAACAAGTGACTGACCCTTGCTTGAGTATTTTGGGCAGGGTTAGCATTGCTGACTTCGAGGGGTATACCTGAGGGCGGAAAGCAGGTCAGAAAATTAAAAGGGAGTTTGACCTCACGTACTTTCTTTGGGGTTATCTTGTTTCACGAATTTCTTCCTTTCTTCCTCGAAGAATGGTTACTTCGGGTCAAGCTTCCCGATCATAAAAAGATGACCTGCCAAAGGTTGAAATTTCGGATCTAAAAATGAGAAATTTCAACCTTGTATGCCAACTCGGGGAAGTGATCGGGCTCGGCTGGTAGCGAGAACGCTGGGAGAAGTATGGAGATCAGAAACAATAATCTGCAATCCATATTGTCTAATTTCAAACCCAGATATCATAAGACGATAAACATATACAGCTCGATCGCTTTGTCACAAATTGTGGTGCAATCATCGGATGCTCGGCGATATTCCTGGTCGACAATACTGAAAGATGCTCGAAAGCTCGAAGACCATAGAATAGGGTACTGTAGTTGTAGTAAGACTTCATTTGTAACAACTTTGTAATTTGTTCGATGAATGTCAATAAAGTTGTAACATTTGCTTTTCATTGATCTTTTGTATCTTGCTCGAAAATATTAATGAGAACTTATTGTTTCAAACCATATAGTTGCAACTTTGCTTTTCCTTTCCATCGTCTTATTGTAAGTCTTCTGCTCGTAAAAGCCAATTCGATGATGAATTAATGAGAATATTTATCGATCGATAAAATGTCCTCGGAAAGATTATCCGATAATTGTCCAAATAAATAATATCTGAAAGTTGAGAAGTTCCCTTGAAGAATAAAAACTTTTGAAAGCTGTTCGGGTCTCGATCAGAACCGCGTCATCATAACATTTTGAGCACCAGTTGGGGTTGGATAGTCACGTTGAATTTTATCAAGGGAGGGTCATAGCAAAGGCTTTCACCCTCGGCCGATTTTTATTTTTATTGATCATATTTTATCGAGGGAGGGTCATAGCAACAGCTTTCACCCTCGGCCGATTTTCTTTTTCGATCATATTTTATCGAGGGAGGGTCATGGCAACAGCTTTCACCCTCGGCCGATTTTCATTTTTATTGATCATATTTTATCGAGGGAGGGTCATAGCAACAGCTTTCACCCTCGGCCGATTTTGATTTTTCGAACATCTTTTTATCGAGGGAGGGTCATAGCAACAGCTTTCACCCTCGGCCGATTTTTGTTTTTATTGATCATATTTTATCGAGGGAGGGTCATAGCAACAGCTTTCACCCTCGGCCGATTTTCATTTTTCGAACATCTTTTTATCGAGGGAGGGTCATAGCAACAGCTTTCACCCTCGGCCGATAATATTAGCCTTTCTCCGTGATGGTACCTGGAAAACAGTTAGAACTCGAACCAAAGACTTCATTGAATGTCCTTACACCTAGGAAAGTGAAGTCTGAGAAAACTGTAAATTACAATAAAAATTAAAAATGACAACATCTATCTTCCATAATATTTCCTCAGATTGACTGCGTTCCAAGTTCTTGGCAAAACATCACCGTTGAGGTGAGCAATTTTATAGGACCCCTTTTTTCCGACCTCCTGCACGATGTAAGGGCCATCCCAGTTTGGCTGAAGTTTTCCGACATGCTTAGATACTTCCACCTTTTTGAGGACTAAATCCCCGACTTTGAATGTTCTTATCCTGACTTTCTTGTCATAAGCTTTTTCCATGCTAGACTTGGTGGCTTGAATTCTTATGCGTGCTCGGTCGCGTTTTCCATCTGCGTGATCGACATCCAACTCTCGCAACGACTGATTCTGATCGGGGTCATAAGATTCTATCCTCGGAGAAGGAACTAATGATTCGACCGGTATAACAGCCTCCGACCCATAAACCAATGAGAAAGGGGTCTCTCCAGTAGCAGACTTTACTGTAGTCCTGTTCGCCCAAATTACTCCTGGAACAATTTCCCTGTTGGTGACCTCGGTTTGTCCGTTCGCCTGGGGATGTCCGACCGACGTGAAATTCTGCTGGATCCCAAACCTTTCGCACCACTCCAAAATTCGTTTACCCGCGAACTGAGTTCCATTGTCGGAAATAAGGATCCTCGGTATACCGAACCTGCAAACAATATTCTTCCAGAGAAAACTTATCACCTGAAATTGAGTAATTTTTGTTAGCGCAATGCATTCAATCCATTTACTGAAGTATTCCACGGCGACCAGGACATAGTTTTTCCTCGATCTAGCAGTTGGGAAAGGTCCCACAATATCGATTCCCCACTTGTCGAAGGGCCAGCAGATCGGAATCGAATGCATCTGCTCGGCGGGCTGATGAATTAGATTTGAATAGATTTGGCAATGATGGCATTTCTTGACATAATCGATAGAATCCGAGATCATAGTGGGCCAATAATATCCAGTCCTCGAGCACTTCAAGGCTAAGGCGCGTGCACCACAATGACTTCCCGCTTCACCTTCGTGAACCTCCTTTAAAATTAGATCGAACTGACTCTCAGGAATGCACTTCAACAAAACTCCTGAGCTTGATCTTTTATAAAGCCTACCTTCGTTCAAAACGTACATTGGGGCTCGATACTTAATCCTTCGAGCTTGATTAGTGTCTTCCGGCAAGGTACCATCTCTTAGATAAGCTTTCAAAGGCTCCATCCAGGAAGATTCTCGAACATCTAACTCCATTACCTCCGAGTTTAGGGCTAGGTCGGAGTCTATAGCTGGGGAGTTGGACATTAGCCAAGTTATCACTCTTTCCTTCCGTCCATCTATCGAGCCAGTGAACTTCGAAAGCAAATCCGCCCAACAGTTCTCTTCTCGAGGGATAGCTTGTATATCAAATATCTCGAACTTCGTCATCAGATCCTTCACTCTTTTCAAATATTTCACCATGTTAAACTCTTTTGCTTCATAAACTCCTTTTACTTGTCTATGTACGAGCTCCGAGTCGGTTAACACTGTCAACGACCTTATGTTTGCTTTAACTGCCATTTCTAAACCCGCGATCAAAGCCTCGTACTCTGCTTCATTGTTCGTGACTACAAAATCTAGGGTGATCGCATAACTGAGATCCTCCCCCTCGGGACCCTGAAAGTGAATTCCGGCCCCACCACCTTCTCTGGTCGACGACCCGTCGACATGCATCACCCAAACTTTGTGCTGAACATCCTCGACCAGATTTACCACGGGAATGGACAAGTCGCCCGAACTGGACCCTGTTGATTCTGCAATGAAATCAGCTAAGACTTGAGCCTTGATTGTAGTTCGAGGTTGGTACTCGATCTCGAACTGACCCAGCTCCACCGCCCATTTAATCAATCTCCCGGACGTCTCTGGCTTTGATAGAACTTGCCGTAGAGGTTGATTAGTCAGAACAATAATTTTGTAAGTTTGGAAATAAGGTCGCAGCCTTCGTGCGGCAATAACTAAAGCTAGTGCGAACTTCTCGATCTCCAGGTAATTCTTTTCTGCCCCTTGAAGCAACTTACTCAGATAGTATACAGGTTTATGCTCGAAATCCTGAATTCTCACCAAAACAGAACTTATTGCCTCACTTGATACCGCTATGTACAGATACAAAGGTTCCCCCTCGACCGGTTTTGCCAACATCGGAGGGGAAACTAAATACCTTTTAAGTTCTTCGAAAGCTTTACTGCATTCCTCACTCCATTCAAAGCCTTTCGATTTTCTCAACAACTTGAAGAAAGGCAAACTCTTGTCTGCTGATCGGGATATAAACCTATTCAAAGATATTATTTTTCCGATTAGACTCTGCACTTCAGACAATTTAGTTGGCGGTCGTAGTTCAGCTATAGCTCGAATTTTTTCTGGATTCGCCTCGATTCCGCGCTCGTGAACCAGATAGCCGAGGAACTTTCCCGACCTTACCCCGAAGGTGCACTTGGCCGGGTTTAATTTCATTCTGTACTTCCTTAGGATTGCGAAACATCTGTCCAGGTGCTTTATATGTTCCTCCTCGGTCATGCTCTTCACTAGCATATCATCAACATAAACTTCCATGATCTCACCAATGAGATCCTTGAACATCATATTCACGAGCCTTTGATAAGTTGCTCCCGCGTTCCTTAGCCCGAACGGCATTACAATGAAGCAGTATACTCCCCGTTCGGTAATAAAAGCTGTTTTATCCTGATCTCTTTCATTCATAAATATTTGATAAAATCCTTGGAAAGCATCCATCATACTAAAGAATATGAATCCTGCAGTCGAGTCAACTAGCATATCGATCTGTGGTAAAGGATAGGGGTCCCTTGGACACAACTTGTTCAGGTCGGTAAAATCATTACACATCCTCCATTTGTTGTCGACCTTCTCTCCCTTCGATACCAACACTACATTGCAAAGCCATTCAGTGAAAGTTATTTCCCGAATCTGTTTCGCAGCCAATAACCTATCCACCTCAGCATTGATGATTTTGTCTTTTTCTCGACCGTGATTCCTCTTCTTTTGCCTAACTGGCTTTGCTTTAGGATCGATATTTAAAGAATGAGTGATCACTCTCGGGTCGATTCCGACTATATCATCAGAACTCCAAGCAAAGACATCGGCGTTGTTTCTAAGGAATTCGATCAGCATGGTCTCCATCCCTTGGCTTAGCTCGGTCCCAATCCTGGTGAACTTCTCGGGAGAGCCGGGGATTAACGTTACTTGTTTATGATTTGGGGGTTGTACGCTCATATCGATCTCTTTTCCTTTTTTACTCTGCAACCTTTCACAATCTGGCAACGGGAGGTCGGAAACAGAGAATACCTTTTCCTCTTCTAACTTTCTCTTCGAGGGCAATAATGGCTCGAACTGCTTCTTCATGTTTAGGGACGTGTTGTAACATTCCCATGCCATGCATTGGTCGTTTCTCATTTCTCCGACCCCCGCCAAAGTGGGAAACTTTACCATCTGGTGGTAAGTTGACACGACCGCTTTGAATACGTTTAAAGCCGGTCTCCCCAAGATTGCATTATAAGCGAACGGGGTACTCACGACTAGGAATTTAACCATCTTCGTAACATCTCTAGGTTTCTTGCCCATAGTAGTACTCAAGAGTATGGTTCCTAGAGGAACAATTTCCGATCCACCGAACCCAATGAGCGGGGTGGATACTCGTTCCAATCGCGGATGTTGTAGATTCATTCTGTCGAGCGCCTCAGAAGAGATTATGTTTGCCGAACTGCCATTATCGATTAACACCCTCCTAACCTCGAAGTTAGCAATTCTCAGGGTCAAGACCATCGAAAAATCAGGGTCATCTTCATTAGTATCCCAAGTCACATCACTAGGTCTGTCAGCTTCAGAAAAACTAATGACTTGATTTATCGAGGGCGCTGGTCTTAAGGACATGACCTCTTTCTTAGTCGAGACACCAGTCTTTATCGACCTTGCAGTCCTTTTCCTCGCATTCCTGCTATCTCCTCCAGCTGGTCCACCAGATATCATATTTATCACCCGATTCGTCTGCTCCTCCGGTTGTTGTTGATCCTCACGGTGTTGTTCGGAAGACCTCCTTGGACTTCTGGATCGATAACGGCTGTTATGGTTCTCCTTTCTGACATATTCCTTCAATTTTCCCTGAGCAATCAGTTTCTCGATTTCTTGTTTTAACTGAAAACAATCCTCGGTGCTATGCCCCCGAGCTCTGTGGTATCTGCAATACTTATCGTGATTCATAGTCCCTGGTCTAGGTTGAGTGATACGCCGAGCTCCAGGGACCAAATTCCTCTCTTCGAGTACCGTTAGAATCTCGTCCCTCGAAGTATTCAATCTGGTAAAGTTGCTTTTTTCATGCTCCGTCCTCGGAGCCCTATCAGGAGATGCAGGTCGACCGTAGACATTAGATCTGTGGGTCGGAGCCTGAGGTTTATAGACCTTAAGTCTTTGCCAAACCGAGCCTTTTTGCTGCGCGTTTGATCCCCCGTAGTCGCTTGGTTTAGGGATAGGGGCCCGATCAGGTTTCTTCACGATCGGGGGCCTAGGATTCTGTGCGTTCTTTAGCTTATTCATTTCCTCCTGGATCATGTATTTCTCAGCTATTTCCATAATCCGCTCGAAAGACTTTGGCTGCTTTCGGCAGAGAGCATTCCCGAACTGGCTGTTGCGAGTTAGCTCGAACATCAACGATGATAGGAATTCGATCTGCGGGGTATCAACTTTCAGAAGTTCAATACTGAATCTTGCCAGCCACTGCCTCAGCGTTTCTCCTTCCATTTGTTTCACCGTTCCCAAATGATTAGCAGGTAACCTCTGTTTCCTTTGGCTAGCAAACTGATGTTTCAATTTATCGCATAACTCATCGAAAGAGAAGATCGAGTTCGGGGGTAGTTTTCCGAACCAATCCAAAGCAATCCCTTCGAATGTGGTGACCATGATTTTGCAGCAAAAATCCTCCGAGTGTCCATACAAATTCAACACATTTATGAAACTGTTTATATGCTCCCCGGGGTCAGAGGTTCCATTATATCTTGGCAATCTTGTAGGGACTGACTCTGTTCCTCGAGCTTCCTTAATTTCTTGACAGAAAGGCGAGCATCGCATAATATTTGTACTCAATTCCCTGCTCCGTACTTCAGGGAACACGACCCCATCATCTTTGGCCTCGACTCCTCGAGCCCTGACACCTGTGGGTCGGGTTTCCTTTTCTAGCTTCTCTTTTTCTAACTCCTTAGCAACCCTTTCTTGCACCATCCTTTCTAAGTCAGCCTCAGTTACCTTTCTGTAAGCTGGCTTTCTAGACCTCTCCACAACTTTAGGTTGACTTTCTCCGACCACGGAGTCCTCTAAATTTTGTATGTTCCTAGAAGGTTGCCCCGATCGAACAACGGTTCTAACTTGTGGTGGATTGGGTCGGACATCAGATGGTTCGCCCAGAGCGGATCGACGAATACTTCCTTCCCTTGGCCTGTTGGAAATCGGACCCCGAGCAGTAGGTTGATCGACCGGGGGTTGCTGACCCGGCAGAGTTTCACGATCTGCTCTCTCCGTATTCAAGAATTCTCTACACATGGTTCCGATAATGGAACGCAAATCTGCTATTGTCGTATGAATAGGCATATCGTTCGGCGGGTCGAGCGGCGGCACCTCAGATTGGTGGGCCGCTCGGGATTGGTTACTTGGTTCATTGTTTACAGAACGTTGAGCTCCTACGGCGTGTGAAGGCTCGCCACGATTGTACGTAAATCTCCTAGTAGTAGGCATATTTCGATCTAACACCCGAGCAGGCCCCACGGTGGGCGCCAATTGATTATACTGTATTTCGTTCAAGTTCAATAAGGAAAGTAGAGTATAACAATATATGAATCGAGCGTGTGAAAACTGTATATTGATATCGGTGTTTGAATACAAATTACAAAGCGGGTCTACCCGAGCATTACGGGATGCTGTACCACTAGAAAGACTAAATACAATGAGAATACAAGCTAGTCCCTAATCCGAACAGTAGGTCCGAGCAGAAGGGATATCTTGGAAGTTGTGCCCCTGATGTCATAAATGCGCCGCGTATTTATAGGAATAGTAATGAGCTAGGTAGACCATCCGTAGGAGAACACCTCTCGGCCAGCTGTATAAAGCTGTAGGTCGGCCCCGCGGTAATCCCGAGGAGACGAGTAGATCGGGAAGAAGCGGGTACTTGATCGAGAGCTATCAGTCAGGCTTGATCGGAAAACCATGTTATTCTGGTCGGGAAATACCATTCTGGTCGGGATCGAGGTCGACCTCGAGCAGAAGGTATTTCCTAAAGTGGCATATGCGAAATACCCCTCATCAATCACGGTAAAGTATCGATATCCCATTCCTAGACTAGATGATATGTTGGATGAATTGTATTGGTCAAGTTCACAAAAATTGATTTGAAAAGTGGGTATCATCAAATTAGGATGAAAAAAGGTGATGAATGGAAAACTGCTTTTAAAACAAAATATGGATTGTATGAGTGGTTGGTAATGCCTTTTGGTTTATCTAATGCACCTAGTACATTTATGAGATTAATGAACCATGTCTTGCGGGCATTTATTGGTAAATTTGTTGTGGTTTATTTTGATGACATTTTGGTGTATAGCAAAAACTTAGATGAGCATATTGAACATCTGCATTGTGTGTTTGATGTTTTGAGAAAAAAAAAATTGTATGCCAATTTAAAAAAGTGCTCTTTTTGCTTGGAAAAAGTTGTGTTTCTTGGCTATATTGTAAGCGCAAATGGAATTGGAGTGGATGAAGAAAAGGTAAAGGCTATCAAGGAATGGCCCACGGCTAAGTCACTTTCTGAGGTGAGAAGTTTTCATGGTTTGGCTAGTTTTTATCGACGATTTGTCAAAAATTTCAGTACACTAGCTGCACCACTCACTGAAATTGTTAAGAAATCGGTAGGGTTTCATTGGGGTAATGAGCAAGAACATGCATTTTCTGAAATTAAAGAAAGATTGTGTAGTGCTCCTTTGTTAGCTTTACCTAATTTTTCTAAAACATTTGAAATTGAGAGTGATGCTTCAGGAATAGGTATTGGAGCTGTTTTAATGCAGGAGCAGCGACCGATAGCTTATTTTAGTGAAAAACTAAATGGGGCTATTTTGAACTATTCGACGTATGACAAGGAGCTTTATGCATTGGTGAGAGCATTGGAGACTTGGCAACATTACCTCTGGCCGAGAGAATTCGTCATTCACACTGACCATGAATCCTTGAAGCACTTGAAAGGACAGGGTAAGTTGAATAGAAGACACGCCAAGTGCTCAGAATTCATCGAGACATTCCCATATGTAATCAAATACAAGCAAGGTAAGGAAAATATTGTGGCTGATGCACTATCGAGAAGGTATGCTCTTGTATCTACTTTAAATGCAAAGTTGTTGGGATTTGAATATATGAAGGAATTATATGCTACTGATGATGACTTTGCTAGTGTGTATGGAGCATGTGAAAAATCAGCATTTTGTAAGTTCTATAGACTTGATGGGTGCTTGTTTAGAGAGAATAAACTTTGTGTGCCTAACAGTTCTATGCGTGAGTTGCTTGTACGTGAAGCACATGGAGGTGGTTTGATGGGTCACTTTGATATAAGGAAGACTTTAGAAGTGTTGCGTGAACATTTGTTTTGGCCTAAAATGAAACGTGATGTGGAAAGAATTTGTTCTAGATGTGTTACTTGTAAGCAGGCCAAATCTAGAGTCTTACCCCATGGTTTATACACTCCTTTACCCATACCTACTGCACCTTGGGTAGACATTTCGATGGATTTTGTTTTGGGTTCGCCTAGGTCAAGAAAGGGTAGGGACTCGATTTTTGTGGTGGTTGATAGGTTTTCTAAAATGGAACATTTCATATCTTGTAATAAAACTGATGATGCAACAAATATTGCTGATTTGTTCTTTCGGGAGATTGTACGACTTCATGGTGTTACTAGGAGCATTGTATCTGATCGAGATGTTAAGTTTCTTAGCTATTTTTGGAAAGTCTTGTGGGGAAAGATGGGTACTAAGTTATTATTTTCAACTACTTGCCACCCTCAAACAGATGGACAAACCGAGGTAGTGAATAGAACTTTAACTACTTTGTTGCGTACTATAATTCAAAAGAATCTAAAAAATGGGAAGATTGTTTGCCATTCATTGAATTTGCATATAAACGGAGTGTTCATTCTAGTACTGAATTTTCACCATTTGAGGTTGTTTATGGGTTTAATCCACTAACTCATTTAGATTTGCTGCCTTTGCCAGTTAATGAAAGAGCTAGTTTGGATGGTCAAAAGAAGGCTGAGATGGTGAAGAAACTTCATGAAAGTGTCAGGGAGCATATTAAAAAGAAAAATGAACAATATGCTAACAAAGCTAATAAAGGGCGGAGACAAGTCATTTTTTAACCAGGTGATTGGGTTTGGGTACATATGCTGAAAGAAAGATTCCCTGAACGTAGGCGGTCCAAGTTACAACCAAGAGGAGATGGTCCATTTCAAAGTTCTTGAAAGATTGAATGATAATGCATATAAGTTGGATCTTTCTCTTTTTGATGTAGGTGAAGATTCGAGAACGAATCCTTTTGAAGAGAGGGAAGATGATGAGAATCACCAAGAATAAGTACATGCTAAGGATCCATTGTATGTTCCAATTGGGCCAATTACAAGGGCAAGATCCAAAAAGCTCAAGGAAGCATTTAACGGGCTAATTCAAGAGATATGGCTTGATTCTAACATGCATAAGTTTGGGCCAAAAGAAGATGCATTTGTTCTGAATTTAATCCAAGCACCATAATCGGATGGCTTTTGGAATTCATTGAAGTGACTTACATAGAATTAACTCTTTTGGGAAAGAGAAGCTGCAATTAGGCTTTATTTACATCAGATTTTTAATATTTATAAGTCCATATAGATAATAGTCAAGACTTTTCATATTTCTAAATGTATTTGGTGGATTCTAGGCACCTTTTTGTATCCCAACACTTATGAAAACGTGTTGGCTTTAATTACTATGGTTGGAGACTTGTTCCAACCCTATATATAAGTAATATGGCTGAATGTAATGGGGAATCAATTTTGGCTGAAAATATAAAGTGAGTTCTTACTCCTCTTTTGGTTCTTCATTGAACTTCAGAACTTATAGGTTTCTCCTTGTGGCGTTCAAAACTTGAATACTTGTGGTTTGCGATTCTTTATAATCGTTGGGTCACAAGTTCACTACAATCTGGAATACTTGTGGTTTGCGATTCCATATAATCGTTGGGTCACAAGTTCACTATCACTTTCAATCTGATTTTTAGTTTTTCTAGGGATGAAATTGAATCTTCCTATTGAGGTTCGCATCACCTATTCTAAAG
Source organism: Penstemon newberryi var. newberryi (assembly GCA_030819805.1). NCBI lineage: Eukaryota > Viridiplantae > Streptophyta > Magnoliopsida > Lamiales > Plantaginaceae > Penstemon > Penstemon newberryi. The sequence goes on along the minus strand of JAUALY010000005.1, from coordinate 18,430,028 downwards.
CACTCAACAACTAGAACACTTATGCTTTACAACAAATGATAAGCCCTAAGTAAGAACTCTTTGTTCACTCTCAGAAAATCACACAGATTAACCTTGCTCACTCAGTACAGGAAATCACTCAGAAGACCTATACTATGAAGTTATATCACTTACAAAGATGGATATAAGCTTCTCACAATTTACAGTTGAATGTCATTCAGACAGACAAATGTTTTATCTTTGTTCTTCAACAAAAAGCTTCGTCAACAGATGACTTCGCTTATGATCAGACGACTCAACTGATGGATCTTGCTCAAAGGATATGATCTTGATTTGTGCAAGTCTCTCTTCAATCTTCAGTCTCTGTTCTATTAATACTCTCGGATTTGAATTTCTGCCCGTTGAAGATAGGTACCAACCAACAAGAATGCTTGATAAGTTCGTGAGGACGCCACAAACGATGATGGATGAATCGTTTGATAAGTCATTGAACGCCACAAAGATTTTATTTCTTTGATAAGTTCATGAAGAAGAATTCTTCAAAGAAGGTGGAGAATACTCACACTGAATATTGAAGACTAAATCTTGAATTCATTAAAGCAAAAGGTCCTTTAAATAGGACTAGATTACATCTTGAAAATAACTAGGAAACTAAAATCTAAGAAACAATAAAATAGTAAACTAACCTAATACCAAAAGGAAACTAAATCAAAGTAAAGAATAAACTAAGTCCTACAAAGACAATCTAAATCTAAAAAGGTAACTAAATTAAAAACTCCTACATGACAATTAATTATTGGGCTAGATCTTCTTCAATCTATACACGCATCATCATACAAATCACTTACATTACTCTTGGCCTCAATAATATTTGACTTGTGACATTTGCATTCATTGAGCTTGTTCTAAGTTCAATTATGTAGTTTAAAATGGACAGTCTAGTTCATCAAAGTAGGAGACTTTCATAGGTTTATCACAATTTCTCCCACCATGAACATGAAAGTTTGCTATAGTAAATACTGTATATCAACATACATAAAATATGCCATTTCCCTAAATTATTCCTTTGCTATTCATTTGTTTACTTAAATCATTCACTGAAAATACATATGCACCTTCTTAAATTGTTGTTGTATCTATAAGCAATGAAAATATAGTTCTCTTCGTGTTCTTATTCTCAAGTCTTTTCTGTGTTTTGCTCCCCTTCCTTATAGAAGAACACCTGAAATTCTCATATTCTTCGTTTGATATTAAACTTGTATTACTTTTCTTGAAGTGGAACAACTCTCTTTTCTTCTGAATTGGTCATTAATTCCTGAAACTTCTTCATTCGACCCTTGAACATTCATTAGTTTAAGGCGATTTTATTTTTGTGTCCTTATGGACCGTATTAAACCATAGTCTGGATCAGATGCACTATTTGATGAACTGTTTTGATTCTTCTTGCATGTTTTTGATTGGTCTACTATGTTTGATTTGGTCCAATATTGTAGAGAAAATGTTTCTACCTTCCTTTGGTGAAGAAACCCAAAAAAGATTAAAGGAATGTTAATAGATAAAATTACATACTAATTTATATTTATAATAATTCATAATAAAGATGTGTAGGAAAAAAATAAAGTTTCTTTGATTTCTTTCTATCCTTCAATTGATTCTCATTATCATCTAGATTGAAGTTTTAGTTTTTCATTTAAAAATTTTGTATGTTAACTTAAGCAAAAGTAGTACATATGAAACTACCATTTATTTCATTTAATAACGTAATAGTTTGAATTAAAGAGTTTTTGTCTATTATTTTGAGTGAAATGAAAGGCACTTTTCTTGCATGCATATGTGTGATTGCTCGCACATCGCACAAGAATTGTGATCCCTTTTATGTAAACCATTATGATTCTTTAGATAAAAAATAAGATAATTTTTTCAAGTATATTTTAGCTAACTTTCTTAATTGTGTATATACAAGAGAATAAACTACTTCATCCGTCCCAATTATTTTTATCCCTTGTTACAGTTGACAGTCAACTTGACTAAATTTATAAAAACTATAATAAATAATTTAATTAATATATTTCACTAATAATTTAATAATATCATATGACACCATATATATTTATATTTGAAAGGTTTAATACTCCACAAATGTGAATAATTTAATATTATAAATCACATAAAAGATTGAAAAGTCAACAAAGGGAGCAAAATAAATGGGACGGAGGGAGTATATAATTATATGTATGCATCACTTATTAGCCTATTTGATAATAAATAGAGTATAACAATAATTACATTATAAACATGGTCAAACAAGAAACATATGAATTACATTAAAAGAACAAAAAAAAAAGCTAATAATTTATAACTTTTATAGTAACTTTGTTTAAGAATATTGTTGGAGTAACAAAATTATAATAACTTTGTTATTAAAATAAATATTTAAAAATTATCTTGCGCCATTCACATCATCTAAACTATTTCAATCAAAACATTTATCCTAGGACATTTAGTTAGTCTAACGATGAGGTTAAAGTAAAGTGTGCATCATGCCAATTATAAGGGAAATTTTTTAAGCCAAATTGTCAAGATCACCAATTACTCTTGTCACGTTGCCCGCATGTGAATTAATTGGACATTAATTTTTTTGATCTAAAATAGACTAAAGTTGCAAAAAACCATATATCTATATGATCAAATTATCAAGATGAAGAAATGTAAGAAAAAAATCTGGATAGTGGAAGTTATGACCGCCAAGATGCAATTTTACTAATTCTATTAACTAAAAATAATTCAAAAATTACCTCTTCCCAACTTCTTTTACAAAATGGAGCAAGGGGAATGCTATTTAAATCCACTTTTTTTTCAATTTTTCTTTTCATGGCATTGCCAGTGATTTACCTAATTTGAAAAACTTAGTCTATTATCTTATGTCTATGCAAATACACTTTTGAGATCAATGTTAAAACACATGATAATTAAATTAAATGCAATATTATGTATTATAATTAAGATAATTAAACATTTACCTACATCTTTTTTCACATTGAGGACAAATGAGTATGTAATCATTTTTAGAGACAGAATTTGCACAAAATTTGCACACACATCATGGACAATACAATGATTTATAAAGAACATCCTGCAATTCAAATTCAATATACAAATTAATCTTCTTCCAAGTTTATAATTATTTGAATAAAAAGCTTATAATAAATTCTTACCTTCATACCAATACATACTTGACGATTAGTAGAGTTACATCCTTCACAGCACATTAGATTACCTCGATCAGCACAAATCATACAAGCATCATCATACAAATCACTTACATTACTCTTGGCCTCAATAATATTTGACTTATGACATTTGGATTCATTGAGCATGTTCCATGCTTCAGTTATGTAGTTTAAAATGGACAGTCTAGTTCTTGAAAGGAGGAGACTTTCATAGGTTTTATCACAATTTCTTCCACCATGAACATGAAAGTTTGTTATAGTAAATATTGTATATTAACATACACAAAATCTGCCATTTCTCTAAATTATTCATTTGCTTTTCATTTGTTTACTTATATCATCCACTGAAAATACGTCTATGATACGACGAACCACGTTAAGAAAAACGAGACCCACATTATAAGGAATTGAAGGATCGTTCTAGAATCAGGTTTAGGATGGATGAACGCCACAAGTCGCCTTGGTAAGTTCATGGGGACGCCACAAACGATATTGAACTGAATCGTTTGATAAGTCAATGCTGAACTTCACAAGTCTTCTTGATAAGTTCGTGAGGATGCCACAAACGATGATGGATGAATCGTTTGATAAGTCGATGAATGAGCGCCACAAGAATTAGACAAATTGAAAAATTCTTGATAAGTTCAAAAGAGTTCTTCAAATAAACTAGAGAATTCCTTCTCACTAAAATAATAAGATTCAAGATGTGTTTCTTCTATTACATATTAAGCCTAAATATAGGCTTAAAATTATGTCCTAACAAGACTAGGAATAGGACTTCTAGAGTAATCTACTTAGACTAGGAAATAAATCTCCCTAAACAACTAGGAAACAAAAACCACTAATAAACTAGGAAACAAATAAAGTCCTACTACTAAATAAATTAGATCATTTAAAATACACTTTTGAGATCAATGTTAAAAGACATGACAATTAAATTAAATACAAAATTATGTATTATAATTAAGATAATTAAACATTTACCTATATCTTTTTTCACATTTAGGACAAATGAGTATGTAATCATTTTTAGAGATTGGATTTGCACAAAATTTACATACACAGCATGGACAATACCATGATTCATCAAGAACATCCTGCAATTCAAATTCAATGTACAAATTAACCTTCTTCCAGGTTTATAATTATTTGAATAAAAAGCATATAATAAATTCTTACCTTCATACCAATACATACTTGACGATAAGTAGAGTTGCATCCTTCACAACACATCAGATTATCTCCATCAGCACAAATCATACAAGCATCATCGTACAAATCACTTACATTACTCTTGGCCTAAATAATATTTGACTTGTGACATTTGGATTCATTGAGCTTGTTCCATGCTTCAATTATGTAGTTTAAAATGGACAGCCTAGTTCTTGAAAGGAGGAGACCTTCATAGGTTTAATCACAATTTCTCCCACCATGAACATGAAAGTTTGCTATAGTAAATAATGTGTCTCAATATACACAAAATATGTCATTTCTCTAAATTATTCCTTAGCTTTTCATTTGTTTACTTATATCATCCAATGAAAATACGTCTACACCTTCTTAAATTGTTTTTGTATCTACAAGTCATGAAAATTGAGTCTCTTCGTGTTCTTATTCTCAAGTCTTTTCTTTGTTGTGCTCCCCTTCCTTATAGAAGAACACCTGAAATTCTCATATTCTTCATTTGATATTAAACTTTTATTACCTTTCTTGAATTGAACAACTCTCTTTACTTCTGAACTGGTCATTAATTCCTGAAACTTCTTCTTTCGACCCTTGAAACTTCTTTATTTTTGTGTCTTTATGGACCATATTAAACCACAGTTTAGATCAGATGCAGTATATGATGAACTGCATGTGCTTGAGCTTGAGTAACTGTTTTGATTCTTCTTGCATATTTTTTATTGGTCTACTATGTTGGATTAGGTCCAATATTGTAGAGAAAATATTTAACTTCCTTTGGTGAAGAAACCCAAAATAGATTAAAAGAATGATAATAGAAAAAATTACATATTAATTTATATTCATAATAATTTGTAATTAAGATGTGTAGGGAAAAAAATTAAGTTTCTTTGATTTCTTTCTATCCTACAATTGATTCTCATTATCATGTAGATTGAAGTTTTAATTTTTCGTTTAAAAATTTTGAATGGTAATTAAGCAAAAGTAGTACATGTGAAACTACCATTTATTTCATTTAATAACGTTATAGTTTGATTTAAAGAGTTTTGTTTTTTATTTTGAGTGAAATGAAAGGCACTTTTCGTGCGTGCAATTGTGTGATTGATCGCACATCGCACAAGAATTGTGATCCCTTTTATATAAACCATTATGATTCTTTAGATAATATAATAGAGTATAACAATGATTACAATATAAACATGGTCAAAAAAGAAACAAATGAATCACATTAAAAGAACAAAAAAAAGTTAATAATTTACAACGATTATAGTAACATCTATTTAAGAATATTTTTGGAGTAATAAAAATATAAGAACTTTGTTATTAAAATAAATATTTAAAAATTATCTTGAGCCATTCTCATCATCTAACCTATTATCCAATCAAAACATTTACACTAGCTCATTTAGTTAGTCCAACGATGAGGTTAAAGTAAAGTGTGCTTCATGCCGATTCTAATGGAAATTTTTTAAGCCAAATTGTCAAGATCACCAATTACTCTTGTCACGTTGCCCGGATGTGAATTAATTGGACATTAATTTTTTTGATCTAAAATAGACTAAAGTTGCAAAAAACCATATATCTATGTGATCAAATTATCAAGCTGAATAAATGTAAGAAAAAAATCTAGATAGTGGAAGTTATGATGCCCAAAATTCAATCTTACTAGTTCTATTAACTAAAAAATAATTCAAAAATTACCTCTTCCCAACTTCTTTTACAAAATGGAGCAATTGGAATGCTATTTAGATCCACTTTTTTCAAAAAAAAATTCATGGCATTGCTAGTGATCTACCAAATTTGAAAAACTTAAGTCTATATCTTATGTCTATGCAAATACACTTTTGAGATCAATGTTAAGAGACATGAAAATTAAATTAAATACAAAATTATGTATTATAATTAAGATAATTAAACATTTACCTAGATCTTTTTTCACATTTAGGACAAATGAGTATGTAATCATTTTTAGAGATTGGATTTGCACAAAATTTGCACACACAGGATGGACACCATGATTCATCAAGAACATCCTGCAATTCAAATTCAATGTACAAATTAATCTTCTTCCAGGTTATAATTATTTGAATAAAAATCATATAATAAATTCTTACCTTCATACCAATACATACTTAACGATAAGTAGGGTTACATCCTTCACAACACATCAGATTACCTCCATCAGCACAAATCGTACAAGCATCATCATACAAATCACTTACATTAATCTTGGCCTCAATAATATTTGACTTATGACATTTGGATTCATTGAGCTTGTTCCATGCTTCAATTATGTAGTTTAAAATGGACAGCCTAGTTCTTGAAAGGAGGAGACTTTCATAGGTTTAATCTCAATTTCTCCCACCATGAACATGAAAGTTTGCTATAGTAAATACTGTGTCTCAACTTACACAAAATATGTCATTTCTCTAAATTATTCCTTTGCTTTTCATTTGTTTACTTATATCATCCACTGAAAATACGTCTACACCTTCTTAAATTGTTTTTGTATCTATGAGTCATGAAAATATAGTTCTCTTCGTGTTCTTATTCTCAAATCTTTTCTTTGTTGTGCTCCCATTCCTTATAGAAGAACACCTGAAATTCTCATATTCTTCATTTGATATTAAACTTTTATTATCTTTCTTGAATTGAACAACTCCCTTTACTTCAGAACTGTTTATTAATTCCTGAAACTTCTTCGTTCGACCCTTTAAACTTCTTTGTTTTTGTGTCTTTATGGACCATAGTCTGGATCCAATGCACTATTTGATGAATTGCATGTGCTTGAGCTTGAGCAACTGTTTTGATTCATCTTGCATATTTTTGATTGGTCTACTATGTTTGATTTGGTCCAATATTGTAGAGAAAATGTTTTTAACTTCCTTTGGTGAAGAAACCCAAAATAGATTAAAAGATTTTTAAGAGAAAAAATTGCATATTAATTTATATTCATAATAATTCATAATTAAGACATGTAGGAAAAAATTTAAGTTTCTTTGATTTCTTTCTATCCTACAATTGATTCTCATTATCATGTAGATTGAATTTTTAATTTTTCATTTAAAAATTGTGAATGGTAAATTAAGCAAAAGTTGTACATGTGAAACTACCATTTATTTCATCTAATGACGTTATAGTTTGATTTAAAGAGTTTTGTCTATTATTTGGAGTGAAATGAAAGGCACTTTTCGTGCGTGCAATTGTGTGATTGATCGCACATCGCACAAGAATTGTTATCCCTTTTATATAAACCATTATGATTCTTTAGATAAAGAACACGATAATTTATTCAAGTATATTTTAACTAACTCTCTACAATATATGTATATGTATGCATCACTTATTAGCCTATTTTATAATATAATAGAGTATAACAATGATTACATTACAAACATGGTCAAAAAAGAAACATATGAATCACATTAAAAGAACAAAAACAAATCTAATACATAACGGTTATAGTAAAATCTATTTAAGAATATTTTTGGAGTAATAAAAATAAAAGAAATTTGTTATTAAAATAAATATTTAAAAATTGTCTTGCCCCATTCTCATCATCTAAACTATTATCCAATCAAAATATTTATCCTAGCACATTTAGTTAGTCCAACGATGAGGTTAAAGTAAATTGGGAATCATGCCAATTATAATGGAAATTTTTTAAGCCAAATTGTCAAGATCACCAATTACTCTTGTCACGTTGCTGCATGTGAATTAATTGGACATTAATTTATTTTTATCTAAAATAGACTAAAGTTGCAAAAACCATATATCTATGTGATCAAATTATCAAGCTGAATAAATGTAAGAAAAAAATCTGGATAGTTGAAGTTATGACGCCCAAAATGCAATCTTACTAGTGCTATTAACTAAAAAATAATTCAAAAATTACCTCTTCCCAACTTCTTTTACAAAATGGAGCAAGTGGAATGCTATTTAGATCCACTTTTTTAAATTATTTTTTTCATGGCATTGCTAGTGATCTACCAAATTTGAAAAACTTAGTCTACTATCTTATGTCTATGCAAATACACTTTTGAGATCAATGTTAAAAGACATGACAATTAAATTAAATACAAAATTATGTATTATAATTAAGATAATTAAACATTTACCTATATCTTTTTTCACATTTAGGACAAATGAGTATGTAATCATTTTTAGAGATTGGATTTGCACAAAATTTGCATACACAGCATGGACAATACCATGATTCATCAAGAACATCCTGCAATTCAAATTCAATGTACAAATTAATCTTCTTCCAGGTTTATAATTATTTGAATAAAAAGCATGTAATAAATTCTTACCTTCATACTAATACATACTTGACGATAAGTAGAGTTGCATCCTTCACAACACATCAGATTATCTCCATCAGCAGAAATCATACAAGCATCATCATACAAATCACTTACATTACTCTTGGCCTAAATAATATTTGACTTATGACATTTGGATTCATTGAGCTTGTTCCATGCTTCAATTATGTAGTTTAAAATGGACAGCCTAGTTCTTGAAAGGAGGAGACCTTCATAGGTTTAATCACAATTTCTCCCACCATGAACATGAAAGTTTGCTATAGTAAATAATGTGTCTCAATATACACAAAATATGTCATTTCTCTAAATTATTCCTTAGCTTTTCATTTGTTTACTTATATCATCCAATGAAAATACGTCTACACCTTCTTAAATTGTTTTTGTATCTATAAGTCATGAAAATTGAGTCTCTTCGTGTTCTTATTCTCAAGTCTTTTCTTTGTTGTGCTCCCCTTCCTTATAGAAGAACACCTGAAATTCTCATATTCTTCATTTGATATTAAACTTTTATTACCTTTCTTGAATTGAACAACTCTCTTTACTTCTGAACTGGTCATTAATTCCTGAAACTTCTTCTTTCGACCCTTGAAACTTCTTTATTTTTGTGTCTTTATGGACCATATTAAACCAAAGTCTAGATCAGATGCAGTATTTGATGAACTGCATGTGCTTGAGCTTGAGTAACTGTTTTGATTCTTCTTGCATATTTTTGATTGGTGTACTATGTTTGATTTGGTCCAATATTGTAGAGAAAATATTTCTAACTTCCTTTGGTGAAGAAACCCAAAATAGATTAAAAGAATGATAATAGAAAAAATTACATATTAATTTATATTCATAATAATTCGTAATTAAGATGCGTAGGGAAAAAAATTAAGTTTCTTTGATTTCTTTCTATCCTACAATTGATTCTCATTATCATGTAGATTGAAGTTTTAATTTTTCGTTTAAATATTTTGAATGGTAATTAAGCAAAAAGTAGTACATGTGAAACTACCATTTACTTCATTTAATTACGTTGTAGTTTGATTTAAAGAGTTTTGTCTATTATTTTGAGTGAAATGAAAGGCACTTTTCGTGCGTGCAATTGTGTGATTGATCGCACATCGCACAAGAATTGTGATCCCTTTTATCTAAACCATTATGATTCTTTAGATAATATAATAGAGTATAACAATGATTACAATATAAACATGGTCAAAAAAGAAACAAATGAATCACATTAAAAGAACAAAAAAAAGTTAATAATTTACAACGATTATAGTAACATCTATTTAAGAATATTTTTGGAGTAATAAAAATATAAGAACTTTGTTATTAAAATAAATATTTAAAAATTAACTTGCGCCATTCTCATCATCCAAACTATTATCCAATCAAAACATTTACACTAGCTCATTTAGTTAGTCCAACGATGAGGTTAAAGTAAAGTGTGCTTCATGCCGATTCTAATGGAAATTTTTTAAGCCAAATTGTCAAGATCACCAATTACTCTTGTCACGTTGCCCGGATGTGAATTAATTGGACATTAATTTTTTTGATCTAAAATAGACTAAAGTTGCAAAAAACTATATATCTATGTGATCAAATTATCAAGCTGAATAAATGTAAGAAAAAAATCTGGATAGTGGAAGTTATGATGCCCAAAATTCAATCTTACTAGTTCTATTAACTAAAAAATAATTCAAAAATTACCTCTTCCCAACTTCTTTTACAAAATGGAGCAATTGGAATGCTATTTAGATCCACTTTTTTCAAAAAAAAATTCATGGCATTGCTAGTGATCTACCAAATTTGAAAAACTTAAGTCTATATGTTGGATGAAGATGAAGACTTTGAAGTGAAGGGAGGTTTTGATGATTTCCAAAGTCATCAGCTAAGTGGAAGCTTAGTACAACCCTTAGAAGATATTTGACCAAGGAAGAAGTAATTCAGACGAGTCAAATATGGTCCAGAAGACTACTGATCTATTGCTGAAGAAGAAATCAGACTGGTGAACTATCAGCCGACTCAAATCAGATTAGTTCAAGTTTGGGATCAGCCGAGTACACATCAGACGAGTGACTTCGATTAGCAGAGTGGAAGTGGATCAGAAGTTTGTTCAACGGTAATAAATGCACTTGGTGTAATAAATGCTGAAGAGGAAGTGTATTTATGACAAATGATTGAAGAGAAACCTCGTATCAGCTTGGTGCATTTAATGCGAAGCGACAGAAAGTACAGCAGAGTGTACAGTGTTCAGTCGCAACAGCCGTTCTGCAGAAAAAAGGACCAGTACTCGAGGATTTGACAACTGGCGAACTCTCAACGGGCAGATTTTCAAATCCTCAGTATAAATAGCTTAGTTCGTGAGTTGAGGAAGAAGAACAACACAGAGACAACACATTTTGAGAGCAAAAATCTGAAGCAGAATTCTTCTAAGTCTCAAACTCAAGAACAGAACACTCATCAGCCGAATCATTTGTTGACGAAGCAAAACAGAGAGAAAACAGAAAATACCTGTAAAATCTGAGTGATTTTGTTAGATTGTGTTGTGAGGAGTAGATATCAATCTTTGTGAGCGATATTACTTCAGAGGTTAGGAATTTCTTTGTGATTTCCTACTACGAACTTGTGGCCAGTTCATTTGTTGTTTGGCGCAAGCAGAGTGTACTGTAATCTTGGTGACCATAGTATAACCCAAGATCTAAGTGACTTGGAAGAGTGGACTAAAGGATTTATATCCATATAACCACTATAAAAATCCTTTATGTTTTTAACTTGCATTATTTTCTGCACATTTAAAACAGCATACTGAAAACACTTAAAGGTTTACTATTTGAAAAGTTTTAAAAGGAGTTTATTAAAACTGGGGATAAAACTATTTCAAAGTTAAGAGAAACTACTTGTGAAAAACACTTGATAAATCCGCTGCAAGTTAGTTATTTTTGAAACTCTGATTTTGATTAAATCAGCTGAGTGAAATCATAAGAGTGGTCTACTTCGCTGTTCAAAGCTTTGTGCAAGATCAGCTTAGTCTGCTTACTCTTCTCGATCAGCTTAGTCTGCTGAACAGAAAAGTTAGAGATTTTAAAAGATAAAATTTTAAAGAGGTTTATTCACCCCCCCCTCTAAACCTCATCTGACCACTTGGGACCAACAAGTGGTATCAGAGCAGGTGGTTCATCTGAATCATCTGACTGATCAAAAGTTTTCAAAAGAGCATTTTTTTGAAAAATAAAACTTTTTGAAAAATGGATTGTATTAGCCTAGTTCCCCACATAGGCGGTATGAGCTTTGAGGACTGGAAGATCCGCATGGAAATTTTCCTAGCTGCTTACAATGACAATATGTACACGTGCATAACACAAGGTCCAATAAAAATTACCAAGACAATCAAAATTGATGGCGTAGATACGGTCGTTGACAAAGAACGATCAGAGATGTCACCAGAGGAAATCAAGTTGAAGAATCTTGACAAAGTCGGAATCTTCATCATGACGAAGGCCCTGGACAATGAAAGGTTTGACAAGGTCAAACACTACAAAACATCTAAAGAGATGTGGGACAAAGTCCGTGACATGAGTGAAGGGAACGACTCCATTAAAGAACACAACTTGAGTGTTGCCCTGGAGAAGTTTGAGAACTTCAAGATGAAACCTGGAAAAACCATTGACCAGATGGATACAAGGTTTACAAAGGTGTTGAACAATGTTCTAAAGTTGGGAAAGACGTTTACTGATAAGGAGATCACTGTCAAAGTCTTAAAGGCGCTGCCACCCAAGTTCAACATGAAGATTACAGCGATGGAAGAATCAAGAGATCTGGGGAAGATCTCACTAACTGAGCTGTTTTCTGTACTCAAGGCGTACGAGTATAAAATGCCAAGGATGGGAATAGAAGAGACCTCAACTTCTGGCCCCACTGCTGCCCTGGTCGCTGCAGAAAGAACAAGAAGATCCGCCGGAAAAAGCAGAGAAGAGGACTCATCTGATGAGGCCCCAGTACTAAGCAAAAAGGAGTACACTGCTGGCGATGTGGCTTTGTTATTGAACGGGTTCAAAAAGTTCTACAAAAGAAAAATGAAGAACAAATATAACAATGCTTCTACTTCTAAACCTACCTCTAATTCTCATGACAATAAGGATGATTATAAATCCAAAATGATGTGCTATAATTGCAGGAAATTGGGACACTTCATCAAAGACTGCCCATATCCTAAAGCGGAGAAATATACAGAGGAGGAAAAGAAACAAACAAAAGAGAGACGAGAAAAGAGATACCAAAAGAGCAAAGTGCTGTTGGCTGAAGCTGAAAAGATGGCAGCCATCTACTCATCAAACACAGAATCTGGCACTTCAAGTGATGACTCTGTTTTTGACGAAACACCTGCACTGCTGTGTTTCATGGCAAAGGAATCTGATGATTCTGACAATGAGGTAATACTCTCTGAAAGTGAGCTTGAACTGTTTAGCTCATTTGAGCAGATGATGAACAACAAAGTAGATGTTGTTAATGAGCTTGCTAAGCTTAAGGACGAGATGATTCTGCTGAAAAAGCAAAATGCTAAACTGAAACTTAAGGTTGGAAGACCTGAAGAATCAGCCATGTACAAAAAGCTTTCACATGAATATGAATCTCTGAAAGCAGAATGTGAAGTTTACAAGGGACAAATCATGGAACTCGAAGCTACTATATCTTTATACAATAAGTCGTCTGTTACTAAGTCGTCTGTTGTGTCAATAGATAAATCAATTGAACAGAGTACTCCCTTAGTAAAAGAAAATTTAGAACTGAACAGAGCCGAAAAATTTATATCTGCTGATAATAGTAACATTATCTTGTATGTTCAGACTGCTAAATCTGCCTCACCTGAGAATGAGAAAAAGGAGAAGAGTCCTCCTAAGGCTAAAAAGGGTAAAAAGCCTGAAAATGAAAAACAGACTGGTAAAACCAAACAGCAGAGTAGTCCAAAGAAGTCTGCTGATAAGAGTAAAACCAATCAGACTAGTAGACCTAAGTCGTCTGTTAAAGAGCAAGTTAAGAGCAGACCTAAGAAGCAAAGAAATTATAACTATAATGCTTGGTATGGAAATGAGTCTCATTATGTGCAACCTGCTTATTCACCTTATTATGCTGCACCTCATTATCCACCTTATTATGCTACATATCCTGCTCATCAACCAATGCATGCTTACCCTGCTTATCATGCATCTTATCCTGCTTATGAGCCTTATACTCATCATAATAATTATCAACATAACATGCCTGCTGATTATGATGAAAATGAAGTTGCTCATGCTCCTGCTAAAACTCTGAAGCCTAAGAAGCCTAAGACTTCAACATCTTGGGTTGTCAAAGGTGACACTAATCCACCAGGACCCTCTCAATAAAGGGTACCTAAAACATTTTTATCTTGTTTTGTAGGTTAGGATTAGGAGTAGGAGTAAAGTAGTGAAGAAATGGTACTTGGACAGTGGATGTTCAAGGCACATGTGTGGAGACATACATGAACTGGCAGATGCTGTTGCTGTGAATGGTCCAAGAGTTACTTTTGGAGACAGCAAAGAAGGCAAGGTTGTAGCTGTTGGAAAGCTTATCAAAGGAAACATAGAGATATCTGACGTCTCATATGTTAATGGCCTGAAGTACAATCTGCTGAGCATAAGTCAATTTTGTGACAAGGGATTTTCCGTAGTGTTTTCATCAGATAAGTGCTATGTTGAACAAGTTGGAACAAAGAAGGTTATTTTATCTGGAAGAAGACAGGGAAACATCTATGTAGTCGACTGGAATTCTGTGGACAAGAATTCTAATGTTTGTTTGGTGGCTTCTACACCAAGTGAAATCAGTTGGCTTTGGCACAAAAGAATGAATCATTTGAATTTCAAGACCATAAACAGATTGATAAAGAATGATCTGGTAGAATGAATTCCAAAGACAGTCATGAGCAAAGACAAGCTCTGTGATGCCTGTCAGAAGGGTAAACAAGTGAAGTCATCTTTCAAAAGCAAGAAGCACCAATCTTCAACCAGAATTTTGGGGCTATTACATATGGATTTGTTTGGCCCTATTGATCCAATCAGCAATGGTGGAAAGAAATACTGCCTAGCTGTTGTGGATGATTTTTCAAGATTTACTTGGGTGATTTTCATGAAGAAGAAAAGTGAAACCAAGGAACATCTTACTAATCTGATGGAACTGATCCAAAATGAGAAGAGTCAAAGAATATTGAAGATCAGATCAGATAGAGGGACTGAGTTTACAAACTCTACTGTTGAAGAGTATTGTAATTCCAGAGGAATCAATCATGAGTACTCTGCTGCCAGAACCCTTCAACAAAATGGAGTTGCTGAAAGGAGAAACAGAACTCTAAAAGAAGCTACCAGGACAATGATAGCTGAAGCAAAGTTGCCCCAAAGATTCTGGGCAGAAGCTACAAATACAGCATGTTATACACAGAACAGGTGTATGATCAATAAAAGTCAAAACAAGACACCCTATGAGATATGGAACAACAGAAAGCCTAATTTACATTATCTTAGGATTTTTGGTTGTAAATGTTATGTTTTGAACAATGGGAAAAATCACCTTACTGCATTTGCAGAAAAGGCTGATGAAGCTGTTTTTGTAGGTTACTCTACTGTTAGTAAAGCTTATAGAGTGTTTAACAAAAGAACTTTACTTGTAGAAGAATCTATTCATGTAGTATTTGATGAACCAAGTCAATCATCTGAAAAGAATCAATGTGCAAACCCAGAGATATCTGTTGACTTTCAGAAATTGAATGTGGAAAGAAAGGAAGAATATGTACCCATCATACTACCTGATTTAACTCAAGCTGATAACTCAAGTGTTCAAAATCAGTCTGCTGATTGTCTAACAGAGGAGTTGCGAACAGCTGACAGACCAGAGACTGTTCAACAGACTACTACTGAGACTCCAACAGTAGTGTTGCAAGATCAATCAAGAGGACAACATCCAGATTTGCAACCTGATCTCAGATGGCTCAGAGATCACCCACCTGACTTAGTCATTGGTGATCCATTGGATAGAGTGAGAACTAGAAGGTCTACTGCAAATGAAACAATGTTTGTAAGTTTTCTTTCACAAATTGAGCCTAAGTTGATTGATGAAGCTCTTAGTGATTCTTACTGGATTGAAGCAATGCAAGAAGAGTTGAATCAATTTGAAAGGAATGAAGTCTGGTACTTAGTTCCCAGACCTACTCATCAAAGAGTAATTGGCACTAAGTGGGTTTTCAGAAATAAGATGAATGAAGATGGTATGGTTACCAGAAACAAAGCAAGACTAGTTGCCAAAGGTTACTGCCAAGAAGAAGGCATTGATTTTGATGAGACATTCGCACCAGTTGCAAGGCTTGAAGCAATCAGATTGTTCCTAGCCTATGCTGCTTACAAAAACTTCACTGTCTATCAGATGGATGTGAAGTCTGCTTTTCTCAATGGAGAATTGCAAGAAGAAGTGTACGTTGAACAACCTCCTGGCTTTGAAGTTTATCAACAAGGAGACAAAGTATATCGTCTGAAGAAAGCTCTCTATGGACTGAAACAGGCTCCAAGAGCATGGTATGATACTTTATCTGATTTTCTTTTAATTAAAGGATTTCGCAAAGGTAAAGTAGATAAAACCTTGTTTACTATTGAATGGGATAATCATATATTGTTGGTACAAATATATGTGGACGATATTATTTTCGGTTCAACTAACAAACAGATGTGTGAAAGATTCTCTAAGCTGATGCAGAACAAGTTTGAAATGAGCATGATGGGAGAATTAAATTACTTTCTTGGTTTACAAGTCAAACAGCTGCCTGATGGTATTTTTATTAATCAAGCAAAGTACACAAAAGATCTGTTCAAGAAATTTGGTATGGAAACTAGCTCATCTGCTAATGTTCCTATGTCTACTGGACTTCGTCTGGACAAAGATGAAAGTGGCAAGTCAGTTGACATTACCAAATACAGAGGCATAATTGGGTCACTGTTATACTTAACAGCTAGCAGACCTGATATTATGTATTCTGTTGGGGTTTGTGCGAGATTTCAATCAGATCCTAAGGAATCTCATCTCTTAGCTGCTAAAAGGATATTAAAGTATCTCAAAGGCACACCAGATTTAGGATTGTGGTACCCAAGGGAATCAGGATTTGAACTCATTGGATATTCAGATTCTGACCTTGCTGGCTGCAAAATTGATAGGAAAAGTACTACAGGTGCTTGTCAATTTTTAGGCAGTCGTCTGATCTCATGGATGAGTAAGAAACAGACTTCAGTATCCATATCTACTGCTGAAGCTGAATACATTGCTGCTGGAGCATGTTGTGCACAAATACTTTGGTTGAAGCATCAACTAGAAGACTATAATCTCAAGATCAGTGGAATCCCTATCTACTGTGATAATACAAGTGCAATTTCACTTACTCAGAATACTACTAGTCATTCCAGGACTAAGCACATTGAGATCAAACATCACTTCATCAGAGACCATGTTGAAAAAGGAAATGTTATTATTGAGTATGTTCATACAGACAATCAGATCGCTGACATTTTCACCAAACCACTGAATGAAGCAAGATTTTCCACTCTAAGAGCGGAATTGGGCTTGTTAAAATTGGATTCATAAGCTGAGGGGGAACCTATCAGAAGACTGGGTTCAACAACTTGCTAATCTGATATCAACAAGTGTTACACTTCAAGAAGACTGACTCTCAACAGACTAGTTGACTGATGAATTCTTGAATTCAGGGGGAACGTGTAAGACTAGCGGTACCCTTGTCTTAAAGATGAAATCTTCAATGACAGTAGTTGAAGTTATTTTAATCAGAAGATATGTTCTTAATTCTTGAAGATTTGAAGATTAATTATCTTGCTGGATTGACAAACAGCAAAGGAAGATCACTAGATATTGGCTTTCACTAGTGATGTATTGTATCAGACAAGTCGTCTGTCAGATAAGTATTTTACTCATCTGATTTTATTCATGTCAACTTATATTTTAAGTGCTGTACTAAAAACGTTATATCGAAAACACGCTTTTATAAGTAACAGACAAGTGGCGTTTCAAATTCCCGCCTGTCTGACATATTAAATGCTATTTTGAAAACCGCGTATCACGATCACACGATCTGCTTTTCAAGTAACTGATCTAACGGTTGACACCTTTCACGGAAACCGACAAGAACCAACATCTATAAATCCATATCTGATCAGCTTACTAAGTTTTTACGCACCCTAAAAATTTCAAAAGCATTCAGAGCATTTTTGCATACATTCAACTGCAAATCTACTCTCGTTTCTCTTCAATCTCTTTCAGAAAAATGGGTTCCAAGGTAAATGCAAAAGAAGCTGCGGCTGAAGGTATGTTCTTGAACTACCTGACCTTTCATGCGACTGGCACACCGTTAATGAAAGAAATTCTGGAGAAATTCAAAGCGGCAACGCTGGTTAACTTCATGGAGGCCCATGAAGACATGATTTTCAAGGACGAGGTCTTTGAATTTTATGGTTCCAAAGACGATGTTGACTTCGACAAACTGGAGATTAAAGCCAAAATTGGGGACAAAGCTATCTGCGTAACCCCAAAATTGCTGAATGAGATGTACGGACTCTCTATTGAAGGGTCTACTGACATTGCAAACCTAGCTGAACCTTTTGAGTCAGATTTCTGGAATCTGGTCTCAAAGAAGAATCAAGTGCTATCTGGAAGTATCAAAAAGAATCAGCTGAAGGATGAGTTTCAGCGAATGGCAGATTTGGTTGCCAAAGTCCTCGAGAACTGCACATTCTCCTTGGACAGCGTACCAATGAAGAGGTTTCATACGATGATAGCCATTTTCTATGGTTTGAAGGTAAATTGGGCTAACTTCATCTGGTATGTGATTGCTGATCACAAAGTCCGTGGTCTGACTCTGCACAGGATTTTCATTAGTCATCTGTTGGTAAATCTGAGATGTGCTGTGACTAATGGAAAAGAAATTCATAAGGCGAAGGAATTAAAGATCTATGATAAAGTGAAATCGAAAGAGCCTGCTGCTGTGCCTGAGAAAAAGCAACAGAAAAGAAAGGCTGTTGAGCCTAAAGTGCCTGCTGATAAAGGCAAGAAGAGCAAGACAGCTGTTCAAACAGCAAAGCCTGCTGTTGAAGCCAGAACAGTTGTACTTAAAAGAAAGAATGCTGTGGATTCTGTCATTGATGAAACAGTTAAGGAAATTGATGAAATGTCAATTGGGACATCTTCTGACAAGACAATTTCAGCTGAGCTACCAGCTGAAAATGTGGCTAAAAGAACAAGGAGTGCAATGAAAGATACTGCCACATCTGCTCCTGTTCTTCATACAAAGAAAACCATCAGAAAGAGGATGACGTTTATTGATGAAGAAAAAGAACTCTCTGAAGTGGTTAGAGAAAGCCCTCCATCTGCTGAGAGGCCTGTTGAATCAGTGAAGGAGTCTGCTGAGAAGAAGTCAGCTGATCAAATGAAACAGATTCCTACACCAACAGCTGAGGTTGATAAACCTCAAAAGGATCCTGAAGTGCAGATCCTCGAACCAATTGCTGCTGCACCTGTAGCAGTTGCATTACCAGAAACAACAACTGTGGCACTAGTTGTTGAGTCAAGAAATGCCAGAAAGAAGAGAACTGGCAAAGCAAAAGTACTAGCTAATCACAAGAAGAAGCGCGAGGAAGCTGAACAGAGAAAACGTGAGGAAGCTGAGTTAAAGAGAGCTCTTGAGGAAAGTAAAAGGGAAGCTGATGTCAAGAACATGACAGAAGCTGAATTGGCTGCCAAGGAAGAGGAAGACTTGGCAAAGGCCTTAGAAGAGAGCAAGAAGGATGCATATGGACCAAGGAGGTCTGGAGGCATCGTGATTGGAGAAAAGCCCAAGGAAGGAGACTTCGTGCTACCTAGGGTTGCACCAATCAAGAAGAAAAAGAAGGAAGTAAGAAGAGCAATTGAAATTGTTCAGAGTGATTCTATTGCCTTCAAAAGATTCGAAGCTGCGCTGGAAAGGCTTAACCAGCTGTTTCAATCAAGGACTACTTTTATCCCTGAAAAGATTAGATACAATCAATGGAGAGAGTATAGATTGAACAAATCTGGGGAGGAAATTCAAGCCTGGAAGGAGTTTGCTACAGAAGGGAGATGGGTTCTAAACTGGCTGCAAACAACTTCAGTTGCCAAGGCTTTGGACTCGGATTTTGTAAGGGACAGACTACATGACTTTGCAAAAGTCATTGTAAGTCAGGAAGTGACTGCCATCAAGGATTCTATTCCAAAGAAGCCAAGTCCTACTGATGACAGAATCGAAAGAGCAGTCAAGATTGCTGTTTACACAACCTTGGAAAGATGGGCTGAAAGATCAAGATTTGAACCAGGAACATCAAGTACAACGCCTACTCTGCCAAGCTTACAGCAAATATGTTATGGCTCTGATATTAGTACTTATCAAGAGAAGCTGAGGATCAAACAGACTACTTCACCATTTGTGCCAGCTGACTTGATACATCAGAAGACTGTTGTGTCTGCTGATGGTACTGAAGTTATTCATATATCTGATGAGCCTGAAGATGAAGAACCAAGGAAGGACAAGCAAGCTGTGGAAATCAATCTTAATACATCTGTGACACTGCCTGCTGCTGTCAAAGAGGAAATTCCTTTAGCTTTGGAGTGGAAAGCTGAAGAAAATCCTGTTCTTCATGATGCCCCTGTTCAACAGGATGATGAACCTGCTGAATCATCACCCATTGCTCCTACTGCTGACTTGCATTCTTCACTGATGGAGTCATTGCAGCTGCTGATTGAGAATTCTATGAAGGAGATGGAGATGAGAAACCAGCTGTTCATTAAGCAAATGCAGGAAGAGACTGCAAGAATGGTCAAGGATGCCATTGAAAATTTTCCTCTACCACCAGACAATTCACTTGCAATTACTCAAAGTATCTTGAGCATGCACAGAAATATTGAAGATGTGAAGGCTGATGTAAGTCACCTCCACACTGCTCTTCAAAGGAATGAAACTGACATTGCAAGGGTTGTTAGGGTCATGAAGCAAGTTGGTGAAGCAGAAACTGAAAAGAATATTGCTCTAATGCAAGAGATTACAAACGTCACTAACAAAGCACACACTGAACTGTCAACACTTCAGTTGAATGTTGACTGTCAGAATGACCAATCTGGTGAATTAAAGGCTAATCAACTTCGCTTGGAAGAAAATCAACTTCGCATGCAATCTACTCTAAGTCATCACTGCGCTGAACAACAAGTTCTGGATAGAAACATCAAGAAGCTTTGTGCTGCGGTCAACATAACTCCTGATCAACTCAACCCTGTTGATGCTGACAAAAAGGGGGAAGAGGAATCAGCTAAGTTAGCTGTTGATGTTGCTGCAACTAGTCAAGTACGAGACCAACGGGCTGCTGCTGGAAAGCCAAAAGAAGATGAAGTACTTGAAAAGAAAGCTGAAGATGGAGCTGATGATAAAGTAGAGCCCAAGGAAGTAGCTAAAACTGACAAGGAGTTAGCTGCCTCTAAGTACTCTGCTGAAGAACAGCTTAATCCAGACATAAAGATTAAGAGGATTGAAGACATCAGAGCAAGATTTGAAGCTGATGAAAGAAGGGAAAAATTGAAAGGTCTTGCTGATGCTTTCACATCTGGTGAAGATGATGACAGTAGTGATGAAGTTGAAGAAGTTGAAGAGGAAGAAGAAGATGAAGAAGCTGAGGACTAGACTAGTTACTAGACTAGGTCATCTGATGAACTTATGTAACCAGCTTACTTCATATGTAATTTATCACTTAAGTCAGTTTTTGCTTGTAACTTGCACTGTAATTTTAAAGATCAAATCTATAAAAAGTTCAAGCTTCCAACATATCATTTCTATCTCAGAAATTTTTGAGGACTCAACTTTAGTTTTAGGTACAAGTACTTAGCTGAAGTTTTGTCATCATCAAAAAGGGGGAAATTGTTAGATGAAGATGAAGACTTTGAAGTGAAGGGAGGTTTTGATGATTTCCAAAGTCATCAGCTAAGTAGAAGCTTAGTACAAACCTTAGAAGATATTTGACCAAGGAAGAAGTAATTCAGACGAGTCAAATATGGTCCAGAAGACTACTGATCTATTGCTGAAGAAGAAATCAAACTGGTGAACTATCAGCCGACTCAAATCAGATTAGTTCAAGTTTGGGATCAGCCGAGTACACATCAGACGAGTGACTTCGATCAGCAGAGTGGAAGTGGATCAGAAGTTTGTGCAACGGTAATAAATGAACTTGGTGTAATAAATGCTGAAGAGGAAGGGTATTTATGACAAATGATTGAAGAGAAACCTCGTATCAGCTTGGTGCATTTAATGCGCATTTAATGCGAAGCGACAGAAAGTACAGCAGAGTGTACAGTGTTCAGTCGCAATAGCCGTTCTGCAGAAAAAGGACCAGTACTCGAGGATTTGACAACTGGCGAACTCTCAACGGGCAGATTTTCAAATCCTCAGTATAAATAGCTTAGTTCGTGAGTTGAGGAAGAAGAACAACACAGAGACAACACATTTTGAGAGCAAAAATCTGAAGCAGAATTCTTCTAAGTCTCAAACTCAAGAACAGAACACTCATCAGCCGAGTCATTTGTTGACGAAGCAAAACAGAGAGAAAACAGAAAATACCTGTAAAATCTGAGTGATTTTGTTAGATTGTGTTGTGAGGAGTAGATATCAATCTTTGTGAGCGATATTACTTCAGAGGTTAGGAATTTCTTTGTGATTTCCTACTACGAACTTGTGGCCAGTTCATTTGTTGTTTGGCGCAAGCAGAGTGTACAGTAATCTTTGTGACTATAGTATAACCCAAGATCTAAGTGACTTGGAAGAGTGGACTAAAGGATTTATATCCATATAACCACTATAAAAATCCTTTGTGTTTTTAACTTGCATTATTTTCTGCACATTTAAAACAGCATACTGAAAACACTTAAAGGTTAACTATTTGAAAAGTTTTAAAAGGAGTTTATTAAAACTGGGGATAAAACTATTTCAAAGTTAAGAGAAACTACTTGTGAAAAACACTTGATAAATCCGCTGCAAGTTAGTTATTTTTGAAACTCTGATTTTGATAAAATCAGCTGAGTGAAATCAGAAGAGTGGTCTACTTCGCTGTTCAAAGCTTTGTGCAAGATCAGCTTAGTCTGCTTACTGTTCTCGATCAGCTTAGTCTGCTGAACAGAAAAGTTAGAGATTTTAAAAGATAAAATTTTAAAGAGGTTTATTCAACCCCCCCCCCCCCCCCCCCCCTCTAAACCTGACCACTTGGGACCAACACTATATCTTATGTCTATGCAAATACACTTTTGAGATCAATGTTAAGAGACATGAAAATTAAATTAAATACAAAATTATGTATTATAATTAAGATAATTAAACATTTACCTAGATCTTTTTTCACATTTAGGACAAATGAGTATGTAATCATTTTTAGAGATTGGATTTGCACAAAATTTGCACACACAGGATGGACACCATGATTTATCAAGAACATCCTGCAATTCAAATTCAATGTACAAATTAATCTTCTTCCAGGTTTATAATTATTTGAATAAAAATCATATAATAAATTCTTACCTTCATACCAATACATACTTGACGATAAGTAGGGTTACATCCTTCACAACACATCATATTACCTCCATCAGCACAAATCGTACAAGCATCATCATACAAATCACTTACATTAATCTTGGCCTCAATAATATTTGACTTATGACATTTGGATTCATTGAGCTTGTACCATGCTTCAATTATGTAGTTTAAAATGGACAGCCTAGTTCTTGAAAGGAGGACACTTTCATAGGTTTAATCTCAATTTCTACCACCGTGAACATGAAAGTTTGCTATAGTAAATACTGTGTCTCAACTTAGACAAAATATGTAATTTCTCTAAATTATTCCTTTGCTTTTCATTTGTTTACTTATATCATCCACTGAAAATACGTCTACACCTTCTTAAATTGTTTTTGTATCTATAAGTCTTGAAAATATAGTTCTCTTCGTGTTCTTATTCTCAAATCTTTTCTTTGTTGTGCTCCCATTCCTTA
Source organism: Penstemon newberryi var. newberryi (assembly GCA_030819805.1). Classification (NCBI taxonomy): domain Eukaryota; kingdom Viridiplantae; phylum Streptophyta; class Magnoliopsida; order Lamiales; family Plantaginaceae; genus Penstemon; species Penstemon newberryi. The sequence continues at coordinate 18,406,225 of JAUALY010000005.1, read as the reverse complement.
TAGAAAAACACCTGAAATTCTCATATTCTTCATTTGATATTAAACTTTTATTATCTTTCTTGAATTGAACAACTCCCTTTACTTCAGAACTGTTTATTAATTCCTGAAACTTCTTCGTTCGACCCTTTAAACTTCTTTGTTTTTGTGTCTTTATGGACCATAGTCTGGATCAAATGCACTATTTGATGAATTGCATGTGCTTGAGCTTGAGCAACTGTTTTGATTCTTCTTGCATATTTTTGATTGGTCTACTATGTTTGATTTGGTCCAATATTGTAGAGAAAATGTTTTTAACTTCCTTTGGTGAAGAAACCCAAAATAGATTAAAAGATTTTTAAGAGAAAAAATTACATATTAATTTATATTCATAATAATTCATAATTAAGACATGTAGGAAAAAAATTAAGTTTCTTTGATTTCTTTCTATCCTACAATTGATTCTCATTATCATGTAGATTGAATTTTTAATTTTTCATTTAAAAATTGTGAATGGTAAATTAAGCAAAAGTTGTATATGTGAAACTACCATTTATTTCATCTAATGACGTTATAGTTTGATTTAAAGAGTTTTCTCTATTATTTGGAGTGAAATGAAAGGCACTTTTCGTGCGTGCAATTGTGTGATTGATCGCACATCGCACAAGAATTGTTATCCCTTTTATATAAACCATTATGATTCTTTAGATAAAGAACACGATAATTTATTCAAGTATATTTTAACTAACTCTCTAAATTGTGTATATAGAAGAGAATATACAATATATGTATATGTATGCATCACTTATTAACCTATTTTATAATATAATAGAGTATAACAATGATTACATTACAAACATGGTCAAAAAAGAAACATATGAATCACATTAAAAGAACAAAAACAAATCTAATAATTCATAATGGTTATAGTAAAATCTATTTAAGAATATTTTTGGAGTAATAAAAATAAAAGAAATTTGTTATTAAAATAAATATTTAAAAATTGTCTTGCCCCATTCTCATCATCTAAACTATTATCCAATCAAAATATTTATCCTAGCACATTTAGTTAGTCCAACGATGAGGTTAAAGTAAATTGGGAATCATGCCAATTATAATGGAAATTTTTTAAGCCAAATTGTCAAGATCACCAATTACTCTTGTCACGTTGCTGCATGTGAATTAATTGGACATTAATTTATTTTTATCTAAAATAGACTAAAGTTGCAAAAACCATATATCTATGTGATCAAATTATCAAGCTGAATAAATGTAAGAAAAAAATCTGGATAGTTGAAGTTATGACGCCCAAAATGCAATCTTACTAGTGCTATTAACTAAAAAATAATTCAAAAATTACCTCTTCCCAACTTCTTTTACAAAATGGAGCAAGTGGAATGCTATTTAGATCCACTTTTTTAAATTATTTTTTTCATGGCATTGCTAGTGATCTACCAAATTTGAAAAACTTAGTCTACTATCTTATGTATATGCAAAGACGCTTTTGAGATCAATGTTAAAAGACATGACAATTAAATTAAATACAAAATTATGTATTATAATTAAGATAATTAAACATTTACCTACATCTTTTTTCACATTTAGGACAAATGAGTATGTAATCATTTTTAGAGATTGGATTTGCACAAAATTTGCATACACAGCATGGACAATACCATGATTCATCAAGAACATCCTTCAATTCAAATTCAATGTACAAATTAATCTTCTTCCAGGTTTATAATTATTTGAAAAAAAGCATATAATAAATTCTTACCTTCATACCAATACATACTTGACGATAAGTAGAGTTGCATCCTTCACAACACATCAGAATATCTCCATCAGCACAAATCTTACAAGCATCATCATACAAATCACTTAAATTACTCTTGGCCTCAATAATATTTGACTTATGACATTTGGATTCATCGAGCTTGTTCCATGCTTCAATTATGTAGTTTAAAATGGACAGCCTAGTTCTTGAAAGGAGGAGACTTTCATAGGTTTAATCACAATTTCTCCCACCATGAACATGAAAGTTTACTATAGTTTGCATTTCATTTGTTTACTTATATCATTCACTGAAAATACATCTACACCTTCAAAAATTGTTTTTGTATCTATAAGTCATGAAAATATAGTTCTCTTCGTGTTCTTATTCTCAAGTCTTTTCTTTGTTGTGCTCCCCTTCCTTATAGAAAAACACCTGAAATTCTCATATTCTTTTTGATATTAAACTTTTATTACTTTTCTTGAATTGAACAACTGTCTTTACTTCTGAACTGGTCATTAATTCCTGAAACTTCTTCGTTCGACCCTTGAAACTTCTTTTTTTTGATTGGTCTACTATGTTTGATTTGGTCCAATATTGTAGACAAAATGTTTCTAACTTCCTTTGGTGAAGAAACCCAAAATAGATTAAAAGAATGTTAATAGAAAAAATTACATATTAATTTATATTCATAATAATTTGTAATTAAGATGTGTAGGAAATAATAGACAAAATGTTTCTATCCTACAATTGATTCTCATTATCATGTAGATTGAAGTTTTAGTTTTTCATTTAAAAATTTTGAATGGATAATTAAGCAAAAGTAGTACATGTGAAACTACCATTTATTTCATTTAATAACGTTATAGTTTGATTTAAAGAGTTTTGTCTATTATTTGGAGTGAAATGATTCAGACGGTATTTCAGTATAGTGTGTGAGCCCTATTTCTTATGTCCAAAATTTATTGATATATTTGAATTCGTCTTTTGGGTTGTTTGGGATTTAAGCATTGGAAGGTTTGGGAGGGGTGACTAGAACTAATTTATAAGGCAATTCAGGATAATTTTGAAGAGACGAAAATTTTATTTGAGGTTAATGGTAATTGAGCTTTTGTTTTTGAAGGTGAAGGTGTTTGGGGTAATTGGGTATATTTGACTAAATCCTTCGAGTCAGGGGACTCATTGTCCTTTGAGGATTGAATCTTGGATTTTGAGTACGGATTCATCTGCAGAATTATTTTCCTTGTAAAAATTCACGAGTAAGAAAATCTGGAAGAGAGTTATTCTCTCCTTTTATATATTCTATTTGAAAATCAAAAACAGAAAGGATGGCTTGCCATCTTGCAAAAAATTGTTTTGAAACTATATTTTGAACATCCTTTGTTAAAACCTCTTTTGCAGATTTGCAGTCAATGCGTAATAATTTTTTTTTTTTATAAATCATCCTGAAATTTGGAAATACATAAAACAATTGAAAGAATTTCTTTTTTAATTGTTGAATAATTTTTTTGTGGTCCAAGCCATATCCCTGAATGAAACCTAACTAATTGTTCTTTTGAATTGAGCTTCTGTTTTAATATTCCACCGTATCCTATATCTGAGGCATCAGTTTCAACTATCATATAAGCATTAGGGTGAGGGATACCTAAGCAAGGTAATGTTTTGACTTTCTGCTTGATATCTCTAACAATTTGAGTGTGATTATTAGTCCAAACTGGAGGATTTTTCTTGAGTCTTTGATATAAGGGTTGACAATTTTGTCTAAGGTTATGAAAGAAATCTGAAATGTAATTTAAACATCCTAAGAATCTTTGTAGTTGAGTTTTATCTTTAATTATATCTGGGAATTTATCAGTAAAACTGATAGCTCTATTAATAGGTTTGATTAGCCCTCTATTAATATCATGGCCTAAAAACCTAACTGATGTTTGAAATAATTTCATTTTTGGAGCAGAAACAACTAAACCATTTTTCTTAATAATATTGAAAAATATATTTAAATGCTTGAAATGTTGATCTATATCACTTGAATATATGAGTATGTCATCAATATAAACTATGCTGAAATTAGTATAAGGATTAAAAATTTCATTCATTATTCTTTGGAATTCTGAAGGGGCATTTTTTAAACCAAAGGGCATTACATTCCATTCGTAATGTCCAAAGGGAACTGTGAAAGCTGTTTTATATCTATCTTTTTCTGATATTTGGATTTTCCAAAATCCTAATTTTAAATCAAAGGTTGAAAATACTTTGGACGAGTGTAATCTATTGATCAAATCTCTTTTATTTGGAATTGGGTATCTAATCCATTGAAGAACTTTATTAAGTGGTTTGAAATTAATAACTAGTCTAGGAACACCACGTTCTAATTCTGCTTGTTTCATAACCTAAAAAGCAGAACAACTCCAAGGGGATTTTGACATTCTTATTAGTTTCTTATCTAATAGTTCTTTAATTTCTTGTTGACAGTGTTTAAGGAATTCAGCATTCATTTGAATAGGTCTAGCTTTGGTAGGAATATCTATCTTTGAAATCTTTTTCATAAGGTAAATCTACTACATGCTGCTTTCTTTCCCAAAAAGCATTAGGTAGATTACTACATATTTCTTCTGAAAATAGATTTTCTATTTCTTTTATCTTATTTCTAATGATATCAGTTTGTAACTGTTCTTCTATTTTAATATAAGGTATTTCTTCTTTTAAATAATTAATATGATTTTTTCTTTTGTCTATTATATTAATTTGTTTAAAGATTGAAGATTGTTGTAATATATTTATTTCTTTTTGTTTGATAGGGGTTATAAAAGGAAATAATATCGTTATTCCATGCATAATAGTAGAAACTCCTAAATTATTAGTATTAAAGGGGTAAATTTGAGTTAAAAAGGGAGTTCCTAAGATCATGTCTTGTGATATATCCCTGACTAGAGTAAAAACATTTTTGAAACAATATCCATTATTACAAATATGAGCTTTTGACAGTTTATACTGGATATCTAATGGTTTTGAATTAGCTGTGTATAGCTATTCTGTTGTCTTTTCATAATATTTTGATGGAATAATTCCTTCTCTGATTACATTATGATCTGCACCCGGGTCTAATAAGGCAACTAAATTCATTTTAAAGTTGTTTATGACTAAATTAACATTTATATACCATTTTTGAAATTCAATTTTTTGAATAGAACCAATAAATTTTAATTGATCATTTTTAGTGTTAACCTTTATAGGAATTTCTGAGGTTTCAGGTTGATTACTTGTTTGACCTGTGTCAGGAATATCATTACTTAACAAAACTAATTTTGTTTCTAATTCAAAATCTTTTTATTTTAATGCAAATAATTCTTTTTCCATTTGACCAACTTGTTTTTTCAGCATATTAATTTCTGTTTGTAAGTCTTTAGTAGTAATTTGTTTAAATATACTTTGAGAGGGATATTTATGAAATAATTTATTTAAACTAAAATGTTCTTTAATATGGATTTGTTTAGATTTCGAATTATCTTCTTCTAAAATTTAATCTTTAAGTTTATTAAAGTAATCTCTTCGCAATTCATCATCTGGAATTTTTTCTATTAAATCAAAGATAGCTTCTTTCTTATCTTTAGTTATTACGTTAATACATTTTTGACAAATATCATTATGTGGTTCACTATCACTATTAGAGTTAGAGGTATTTGATTCATTTTCTATTATATCAGATTCTTCATCTGATTCTTCTAATAAATTATTAATAGAATCTTTTATTTCTCTAACTTTCTTTTTCTTTTTTAGCCAACATTGGTTTTCAGTATGACCGGGTTTCTTACAAGACCAACATTCTATATTTTTCTTATCTTTATTCTGAAATTTTTGTGTTTTAGATGATTTCTTATGTCTATGTTTTGATTGTTTTGATTGTTTAAAATTTGAAGTATTAAAATTATTATTGTTTTGATTAAATCTCTTAGATCTTTGTTTTTGATTCTTGATGGCGGTTCAACCTTCATCATACCAAACATTTCATAGAAACAACCTAATTCTTTTCTGGTATTACTTTTATCTGATTTATATTTATTTTGAAGTTTTAATTCAGAACATAAAGATAATCCTTCTTTTTTAACAAAAGCAAATAGTTGACCATATGTAATTTCTTCAAAAGGTATATCTTCTGTACCTATCTCATTTCTAAGTTTTTGTAAAATTCTTTCAGCAAAAAGTTTGGGTAATCCCATTATAAATCTTTCTTTCCAGAATAAAGCATTGCAGTCATTCCTTCTTAATACTTGAATAAGAAAAACATCTTTCCATCTATAATCTGATAATGAGGGGCACCTTAAGTTTGTTAAGATTATTTTTGATGAATTATACTCTTCTTTGGGATTTCCTATAAAATACATACCTATGGTAATTATAAGATAATCACAAGCATCACTTGTTTCATATGGGGTATCATTATCTATTATAATGATTTTATGATCCAAAATTTGAGTTTTTGTTTCCAGATTGAGTGATTTATCCCACCAATTTTTTAATTGTCCTGTAAAACCTTGGACAAATAGGGCACATGTCTTTTCTTCAGTTTGACCTTGTAATTTGTAAGCCATTCTAGCCATACCCATTTCTGGAAGTGTATTTAAAATCTCATACTCTGCTTTACCATCTATATTCCATTATGTGACGGATGTACCATCATAACTAGTTTTATGAAATTGGTTTCTTTCTTCATATTGTACATCCATAGGAGACGGTCTTTTATAGTAATTTTTTGAACTATTAAAATTTCTTTTTCCTCTAAAAATCTTGTTAATATTATCTTCATGATTGTTTTCAAAATTGTTTTCTATATTTTGAATTTCTTCATCTTCTGATTCAGAATAATCCTCAGATGAAGTGTCACCTTCATCTTCTTCTTTTATAGTATCTAAAACGTTAATCCTATTCCCTGAAGCTCCTGCTTCACTTAATTTTGCAGATATCTTTGATAATATATTATATGTATTACTTTGAAAACTAATATCTTTGTCTTTACCGTGAGGTATACTTTTATTTTGAAAGAAAGGGGCCGAAATGTCATTAAACAATTTTTTCTTAGGCTTTTCATCCTGAGAGATAACATTTGAGACAACATTATTTGGCTATGGTATCTACTTCATTAGATATTATTTTTAATATTTGATTTGAATAATTATTTTGTTGTAAAATTCTTTGTATATCTTCACCATTAATAGGTTCTTTGGTGTCTTTTCCTCTTTTAAAAGGATCTGCAATTATTTCTCCTTTATGGGTTTGTAGCTTGATACTTTGTAAAGGGGGATGAACAGCAGTTATGACTTCATTATTTTCTAAAGTCCACTTTTTATGGAGACTTGTATTGACTTCTACTGAAGGTTTTTTTAGATAATCATTTATTCCTTCTTTTGAAAAGAAAACAGTAAGGAAACTAAAAAATAAAAAAATTGATTTTAATTTTTTCATTTCTATTTTCCATTCTTCTACTATTTTATCTTGTATTTGTTTTTCTAATTTTAAAAACCAAATCTTTTTTCTCTACGAAAATTACTATTCATCTCTTCGTGTAAATACTCATAATCAAGGTTAAACTCTTTTCCTGATGTTATGACATAAAAATGTGCATTTGATGATGAGGGAGATGTTGGAGTAGAAAAAATTTGATTAGAATTGTTTTGAGGTTCAGGAATAGGAGTCCTAAATTTATAATTAGGAAATCCTGAAAACGATTGTCTAGAAGATTCAGGTATATCATTTGACTGAGAAAAATGTCTAACATATTCTGGTTCCCTATAAGAACTTGTTCTTGGGTAATTTCTATTAGTTTATCTAAATGAATTAAATTTGACTGTAATTTTTGCATCAATTTCTTCTATGATCTGTGAGACATCTTTTCTGGCTATGTTTCTAGGAGGTTGTGGGTTATTGATAATAAATTCTTCTGGAATGGTTATTTCATTCCATTTTAACCTTTTAGGTGTAAATACCGTAGGTTTTTCTGCATCTATTTGTAATAAAACAGTCTCATCTTTTGAAGTTGGTAATCTGTTAAATTTCGGATTAATTTGAGAAGACATAAGTCTAAAATAAACTCTATAAATTATAGCAAAATTTTTACAAAGATGAAATTCATCACCTTGGATTTGGACATCTAAAATTAATGATTCTAAAATCATCGGATCGGTCAGGTCTATAGAAAAATTTGGAGAACAATTAAAATATATGGGTCCATTACATATATTAGTTTGAACCAAAGACATTAAAGAAGTTTGATATCTTTTTAATCTTTTATCTCTAAGAGCTAAGTAGATAGGAGTATCAACTCCGGCATGAACTAAAGGTTTGACAGCAACTTGAACTAAACCTATGTGAATATACCGATAACCTTTTTCTAAATATTTTTTATTGTATATCTATTTAGTAAGGGGATACTTTGATATTGTTCTTGTATGCTAATGGTTTCCTCATGAGTTTTGACAGAAAACGCAGTTTTGAAATCAGTTAAACCTATTTGATATATGTTCTCTATCTGTTCTTGAGGTATAGTCCAATTTGAGTAATTAATTGGTGCATGAGTTTCACTACTGTGAATTATGTTATGGTTTTTTGAGCTAGATCCTGGGTAGAGAAAGTTTCTAAGTCTAATTGCCATTTTCAACTAGTTGTCTTAGCTTTCTAAGTTTGTTCTCAATTTTAGCTGGGTTGTACGGGAACACTATGCTGGGACCACCTAACACGGCTGACCAACAGACTAACAAGCTTACCAACGTAAATTCCAACAACTAATCTTAAGAAAACTTAGTCTATTAAGACAAACTAATCTTAAATGGTTACTTAAACTTTTGAATAACTCTAACTAGGAATATGGCTCTGATACCACTTTTGAAGGATCGTTTGAAAAAAAACTAACACAGTTTGAATAAGAACTTATAATAAAATCCCAGTTTTGATGATAATTTGAAACATAGTCTCTAAACAGAATAGTAAAAATATGAATATTAAAAACATAGATTTTTTCAACATTATGCAGCAAGTAATATATGAAAACGGACTCTTAAATCGTAGTAATAATCTCTTAATTCAATATAATAACCTTCTTGAGGATATCTTTCACAAAGACTTTTATATCTTAAATATTCTTGTTTTATAAAATCATAAGAATTAAAGAACGAATGTACTTTATGAACTCTATGCATATGAAGAAAATGATGGAGATTTTATTGAAATATGAAATTGTTCTTACAGTGATATAATCTTGAAACTTGAAGGGAACTTGAGCAAATGATTACGAAGATTACAAGGAAATTTCGAAAGTATTCGGAGAAGTGAAAAGGCTCTCTCTTCCACTGATTTGAGCAGCTATATATACTAAAACTTACATTTGAATTTAACTTTAATTTGGATTTAATCTAACTTTTATTTGAATTTCATTTGACTTTAATTTGAATTACATTCCATCTCCAGCTTTTTGAATTGTTGTCCTTTGGAATTTGTCGTCATTCGACTTTGTCAAAAGTAATTTTTATTGTGTCGGCCATTTGTAGACTTTTGAGCTGGATACAAAAGTCTTGATAATCACATAAAGAAAGCATTATCATCTGAGTCTTGTCCGCATGGTCCACCAAAAGGATCAGAAGACACAAACTCGTCTGATTTGGTAGATTTTTGGGATAAAAATTCCAAAAATTCATCTTTGAGGTTTGGATTTTGTTTGAAGGCTTCCAAAAATCTTTGTTGTTCTGAGGAAGCTCCTGAGCTTGTTGTAACCTTTGATTTTCCTTTGTTTGAAGCAAGTGAATCGCTTTGGTATTTAATCTTATCACCTGTGGCAAAATAATGTCGAATGGTAGTAGCAGAACAAATCTCCTGCTGATATTTAGACCACCATTTGACCCGGACAGATCGAACTAATGAAAATGGAGTAGGGTCTGGAAAACATTTCTTGAATTGAAAATCCCATGCAAAAATCCTAGGGACTTTGAATTCGGCATGAAAAGTGACCATTTTTTGATAATTTGGCAGAATGGAATTCTCTGCATAAACTTCTAAACCATTTTTGACATTTAAAGGAAGGATCGAGGATTCTGATCCCATTTTCTTCCACCATTCGAAGAACCAAATGGGGAATGTTTTGAGACAATCAGTATGAAATATAAAAAACCAAGAATGAGTAAATGGTCGGACAAAAAAGTCCCTAAACCATGCATTCTTATTGTCAATGTAATTAAAATTATTTGGAGAAAATCGGATTGAAAAATTTCTTTGATGGGTCATTCCACCAAAAATAGTTTGATTAAAAACTTGTTTGATGACACGTTTAGAAAAAGTTATTTGATTTTTCTCATTCCTAGTATGAGTGATTTCAACAGAGTTCGTGTCTACTAGGATGAGTTCATAAAATCTTCGAGTTTTTTGAAAATAATCTGACTCCCAGAACTGAGAAACATTTGATTCTTCTTGCATATTTTTGATTGGTCTACTCTGTTTGATTTGGTCCAATATTGTAGATAAAATGTTTCTAACTTCCTTTGGTGAAGAAACCCAAAATAGATTAAAAGAATGTTAATAGAAAAAATTACATATTAATTTATATTCATAATAATTTGTAATTAAGATGTGTAGGAAAAAAATTAAGTTTCTTTGATTTCTATCCTACAATTGATTCTTATTATCATGTAGATTGAAGTTTTAGTTTTTCATTTAAAAATTTTGAATGGATAATTAAGAAAAAGTAGTACATGTGAAACTACCATTTATTTCATTTAATAACGTTATAGTTTGATTTAAAGAGTTTTGTCTATTATTTGGAGTGAAATGAAAGGCAATTTTCGGGCGTGCAATTATGTGATTGATCGCACATCGCACAAGAATTGTGATCCCTTTTATCTAAACCATTATGATTCTTTAGATAAAGAACACGATAATTTGTTCAAGTATATTTTAACTAACTCTCTAAATTGGGTATATACTAGAGAATATACAATATATGTATATGTATGCATCAATTATTAGCCTATTTGATAATATGATAGAGTACAAGGATAATTAAGCAAAAGTAGTACCTGTGAAACAACCATTTATTTAATTTAATAACGTTATAGTTTGATTTAAAGAGTTTTGTCTATTATTTGGAGTGAAATGAAAGGCACTTTTCGTGCGTGCAATTATGTGATTGATCGCACGTCGCACAAGAATTGTGATCCCTTTTATATAAACCATTATGATTCTTTAGATAAAGAACATGATAATTTATTCAAGTATATTTTAACTAACTCTCTAAATTGGGTATATACTAGAGAATATACAATATATGTATATGTATGCATCAATTATTAGCCTATTTGATAATATGATTGAGTATAACAATGATTACACTATAAACATGGTCAAAAAAGAAACATATAAATCACATTAAAAGAACCAAAAAAAAGCAAATAATTTAAAATGGTTATAGTAACATCTATTTAAGAATATTGTTAGAGTAATAAAAATATAAGAACTTTGTTATTAAAATAAATATTTAAAAATTTTCTTGCGCCATTCTCATCATCTAAACTATATCCAATCAAAACATTTATCCTAACACATTTAGTTAGTCCAACGATGAGGTTAAAGTAAAGTGTGCATCATGCCAATTATGATGGAAATTTTTTAAGCCAAATTATCAAGATCACCAATTACTCTTGTCACGTTGCCCGCATGTGAATTAATTGGACATTAATTTTTTTGATCTAAAATAGACTAAAGTTGCAAAAAACCATATATTTATGTGATCAAATTATCAAGCTGAATAAATGTAAGAAACAAAATATGGATAGTTGAAGTTATGACGCCCAAAATGCAATCTTACTAGTGCTGTTTAGATCCACTTTTTTCAAAAAAAAATTCATGGCATTGCTAGTGATCTACCAAATTTGAAAAACTTAGTCTATTATCTAATGTCTATGCAAATAAACCTTTGAGATCAATGTTAGAAGACATGACAATTAAATTAAATACAAAATTATGTATTATAATTAAGATAATTAAACATTTACCTACATTTTTTTTTACATTTAGGAAAAATGAGTATGTAATCATTTTTAGAGATTGGATTTGAACAAAATTTGCACACACAGCATGGACAATACCATGATTCATCAAGAACATTCTTCAATTCAAATTCAATGTAAAATTAATCTACTTCCAGGTTTATAATTATTTGAATAAAAAGCATTCAACAAATTCTTACCTTCATACCAGTACATACTTGACGATAAGTAGAGTTACATCCTTCACAACACATCAGATTACCTCCATCAGCACAAATCGTACAAGCATCATCATACAAATCACTTACATTACTCTTGGCCTCAATAATATTTGACTTATGACATTTGAATTCATTGAGCTGGTTCCATGCTTCAATTATATAGTTTAAAATGAACAGCCTAGTTCTTGAAAGTAAGAGACTTTCATAGGTTTAATCTCAATTTCTCCCACCATGAACATGAAAGTTTGCTATAGCAAATACTTACACAAAATATGTCATTTCTCTAAATTATTCCTTTGCTTATCATTTGTTTACTTATATCAACCACTGAAAATACGTCTACACCTTCTTAAATTGTTTTTGTATCTATAAGTCAGGAAAATATAGTTCTCTTCGTGTTCTTATTATCAAGTCTTTTCTTTGTTGTGCTCCCATTCCTTATAGAAGAACACCTGAAATTCTCATATTCTTCATTGGATATTAAACTTTTATTACCTTTCTTGAATTGAACAACTCTCTTTACTTCTGAACTGGTCATTAATTTTCCTGAAACTTCTTCGTTCGACCCTTGAAACTTCTTTATTTTTGTGTCTTTATGGACCATAATAAACCATAGTCTGGATCAAATGCACTATTTGATGAACTGCATGTGCTTGAGCTTGAGCAACTGTTTCGATTCTTCTTGCATATTTTTGATTGGTCTACTATGTTTGATTTGGTCCAATATTGTAGAGAAAATGTTTCTAACTTCCTTTGGTGAAGAAACTCAAAATAGATTAAAAGAATGTTAATAGAAAAAATTACATATTAATTTATATTCATAATAATTCGTAATTAAGATATGTAGGAAAAAAATTAATTTTCTTTGATTTCTTTCTATCCTACAATTGATTCTCATTATCATGTAGATTGAAGTTTTAATTTTTCATTTAAAAATTTTGAATGGTAAATTAAGCAAAAGTAGTACATGTTAAACTACCATTTATTTCATTTAATAACGTTATAGTTTGATTTAAAGAGTTTTGTCTAATATTTGGAGTGAAATGAAAGGCACTTTTCCTGCGTGCAATTGTGTGATTTATCGCACATCGCACAAGAATTGTAATCCCTTTTTATATAAATCATTATGATTCTTTAGATAAAGAACACGATAATTGGTTCAAGTATATTTTAAATATCTCTCTAAATTGTGTATATACAAGAGAATATACAATATATGTATATGTACGCATCACTTATTAGCCTATTTCATAATATGATAGAGGATAACAATGATTACATTATAAACATGGTCAAAAAAGAAACATATGAATCACATTAAAAGAACAAAAAAAAAGCAAATAATTTAAAATGGTTATAGTAACATCTATTTAAGAATATTGTTGGAGTAATAAAAATATAAGAACTTTGTTATTAAAATAAATATTTAAAAATTGTCTTGCGCCATTCTCATCATCTAAACTATTATCCAATCAAAACATTTATCCTAGCACATTTAGTTAGTCCAACGATGAGGTTATAGTAAAGTGTGCATCATGCCAATTATAATGGAATTTTCTTAAGCCAAATTGTCAATATCACCAATTACTCTTGTCACGTTGCCCGCATGTGAATTAATTGGACATTAACATTTTTGATCTAAAATAGACTAAAGTTGCAAAAAACCATATATCTATGTGATCAAATTATCAAGCTGAATAAATGTAAGAAAAAAATCTGGATAGTGGAAGTTAGACTCCCAAAATGCAATCTTACTAGTTCTATTAACTAAAAAATAATTCAACAATTACATCTTCCCAACTTCTTTTACAAAATGGAGCAAGTGGAATGCCATTTAGATCAACTTTTTTTCAATTTTTTTTTCATGGCATTGCTAGTTATCTACCAAATTTTAAAAACTAAGTCTATTATCTTATGTCTATGCAAATACACTTTTGAGATCAATGTTAAAAGATATGACAATTAAATTAAATACAAAATTATTTATTATAATTAAGATAATTAAACATTTACCTACATCTTTTTTCACATTTAGGACAAAGGAGTATGTAATCATTTGTAGAGATTGGATTTGCACAAAATTTGCACACACAACATGGACAATATCATGATTCATCAAGAACATCCTGCAATTCAAGTTCAATGTACAAATTAATCTTCTTCCAGGTTTATAATTATTTGAATAAAAAGCATATAATAAATTCTTACCTCAATACCACACACAACATGGAGCATGTAATCATTTGTAGAGATTGGATTTGCACAAAATTTGCACACACAACATGGACAATACCATGATTCATCAAGAACATCCTGCAATTCAAATTCAATGTACAAATTAAACTTCTTCCAGGTTTATAATTATTTGAATTAAAAGCATATAATAAATTCTTACCTCAATACCAATACATACTTGATGAGAATCACTAAGAACAAGTACAAGCTAAGGATCCATTGTATGTTCCAATTGGGCCAATTACAAGGGCAAGATCCAAAAAGCTGAAGGAAGCATTTAACGGGCTAATTCAAGAGATATGGGCTGATTCTAACATGCATAAGTTTGGCCCAAAAGAAGATGCATTGGTTTTGAATTTAATCCAAACAATATAATCTGATGGCTTTTGGAATTCATTGAAGTTACTTACATAGAATTAAGTCTTATGGGAAAGAGAAGCTTCAATTATGCTTTATTTACATCAGATTTTAATATATATAAGTCCATATAGATAATAGTCAAGACTTTTCATATTTCTATATGTATTTGGAGGATTCTAGGCTCCTTTTTGAATCCCAACACTTGTGACAACGTGTTGGCTTTAATTACTATGGTTGGAGACTTGTTACAACCCTATATATAAGTAGTATGGCTGAATGTAAAGAAGGAATCATTTTGGCTGAAAATATAAAGTGAGTTTTTACTCCTCTTTTGGTTCTTCATTGAACTTCAGAACTTATCAAGGTTTCTCCCTGTGGCGTTCAAAACTTGAATACTTGTGGTTTGCGATTCTTTATAATCGTTGGGTCATAAGTTCTTGTGGTTTGCGATTCCATATAATCGTTGGGTCACAAGTTCACTATCACTTTCAATCTGATTTTTAGTTTTTCTTGGGATGAAATTGAATCTTCCTATTGAGGTTCGCATTATTTGGTAATCAGAGCAAGGTACTAAAAAATCATATTACTATCCTTTATCTTTATTTCTTGTTCTTATATATTTAGTCCATTTCTATTAATTACTTCTTTCCTACTCATAAATTTGTTTGTGTAGTAAGTATCCAGCCAAAAAAAAAAACAAAAAAAAAACGTGAATAAAAAAGAGAAAAAGAAAAACGTGAAAAAGAAAAAGAAAAGAAAAAAAAATACGTGATTGATAAAAAAAAAGTGTGATTGGCGGATACTACTCTATATATTCTGATTTATTCTTTGGTTCTCCCAAATCTAAAAATTATCATTCTCTTTGTTTCATTCTTTCTGAAATACACAACCATTGGTATTCATTGTTTAAACAATACAAGTTGAACCTCTTGATTAAAGTTTTCTAGTTCATTAAAGAACTGAAAAGGAGAGTTACGAGTGGAAAAAGGCAAGAGAGTGTGAGATTATCAGAGGGTAAAAGCCGTATTGAGTGAAACACGAGTGTTGAGTAACATTATTCGAGTGTAAACACGTGAGGGAGTGCTGTGAAGATTTATTTCTAATTGTTATAACTAGTTTCAAATATGTCTACAAGTGGTGAAGAAATAAACAAAGGCGGACAGGGGGATACATTTATGTTGCAAGCCATGCAAAAACAGTTTGAACGTATGAACGTAATGTTTAATGAGATTCAAGATCGGATGGATAGGCAAGACGATGCTATTGCTACTTTAAACAGGGGACATCCGGAAAGAGCTCCTAATGCTAGAAGGGAAGAAAGGAATGCAAATGAAGATGATTTTGGTTACAATTCCAATGATGAGTTCCATGAAGATGACCAAGGCTCATTGAATGGTGAGGGCAGATTCATAGAAAGGAGAGGAAGGCATGATTGAGGTTTTCAAAGAGGTCCGAGATGGCAAGATAGAGATGACGGAAGCTTGGGAAACATCAAAGTAAAGATACCATCTTTCCAAGGCAAAAATGACCCAGATGTGTACTTGGACTGGGAAAGGAAGGTGGAGCTCATTTTCGAATGCCAAAACTACTCCGAGGAGAAAAAGGTAAAACTTACTGTTATTGAGTTTACCGATTATGCTATTATATGGTGGGATCAACTTGTGAGGACCAGGAGAAGAAATGGTGAAAGGCCTATTAGGGCATGGGATGAAATGAAAGCTATCATGAGGAGGCGTTTTGTTCCTAGTCACTATCATAGGGACTTATTTCAGAAGTTACAAAGTCTTACTCAAGGCTTTACAAGCGTGGAAGATTACCACAAGGAGAAGGAGATTTCCATGATCAGGGCTAATATAGAGGAGAATAGAGAAGCTACCATGGCAAGGTTTCTCAATGGGCTGAATCGGGACATTGCAAATGTTGTTGAGTTGCAACATTATGTGGAGTTGGAGGACATGGTGCATATGGCAATAAAGGTTGAACGACAGCTTAAAAGGAAAGGAACTTGATCTTTCCAAAATCCAAGCTCCTCTACTTCATGGAGGTCGGATGGGAGGAAAGATGGAGGGGCTAATTCCCAATTCAAAACAGAAGCACCAAAGAGAAAAGATGATATTGACATTGTCAATAGAGGTAAAACTGAATTACCAACTCGTAATCGTGATATTAAGTGTTTTAAGTGTTTGGGGACAGGTCACATAGCTTCACAATGTCCAAATAAGAGAACCGTGATTGCACATGCTAACGGAGATGTGGAGACTGAAAGTGAGAGTTATGATGATGATCATATGCCAAAAGACACTAGTGACAATGATGTTGAATATCCGGTGGAGGGTGAGTCACTTGTGGCTAGGCGTGCTCTAAGTGCCCATGTCAAAGAAAACGATGTTGATGAGCAAAGGGAGAACATCTTTCATACTAGGTGCCATGTAAATAATAAGGTGTGTAGTATGATCATCGATGGGGGAAGTTGTACAAACGTGGCTAGTACTACTTTGGTTGAAAAGCTAAAGTTACCTACCTTGAAACACCCTAGACCATATAGGCTGCAATGGTTGAATGATTGTGTGGAGGTTAAGGTGACAAGGCAAGTATTAGTCTCATTTTCAATCGGGAATTACAAGGATGAAGTGCTTTGTGATGTCATTCCAATGCAAGCAGGTCACATATTGTTGGGCAGCCCATGGCAATTTGATAGGAATGTTACTCATGAAGTATTACTCTTGTAAAAGATAACAAATCCATTACTCTTGTACCATTAACACCCAAACAAGTGTATGAAGATCAAATGAAAATGAAAAGAGAGAGTGAGTCTAAAATAAATAGTGAGGCTGAAATTTCAAAGAAAAAAAGTGAAAAAGAGAGTGAAAAGAAAGAGGGAAAAAAACAAGTGAGTCTTTATGCTAAGGCGAGTGATATCAAGAGTGCCTTCAATTCAAACAAGCTTATGTTTTTACTTTTGTACAAAGAGGCGGGTTTTAGCACTAAGAACTTAATGAATCTTGGCCTAGTGTTGTTGTCTCTTTGTTGCAGGAATACCAAGATGTGTTTCCAGATGATGTACCTAATGGATTGCCACCCATAAGAGGAATAGAGCATCAGATTGATTTTGTACCAGGTGCTGCCATTCCTAACCGGCCAACATATAGAAGTAATCCGAAAGAAACGAAGGAAACTTAAAGGCAAGTTGAGGAGTTGCAAAAGAAGGGCCACGTGAGAGAAAGCATGAGTATGTGCGCTGTACCGGTGTTACTTGTACCTAAGAAGGATGGGACTTGGAGGATGTGTGTGGATTGCAGGGCTATCAACAACATCACGGTAAAGTATCGATATCCCATTCCTAGACTAGATGATATGTTGGATGAATTGTATGGGTCAAGTATTTTCACAAAAATTGATTTGAAAAGTGGGTATCATCAAATTAGGATGAAAGAAGGTGATGAATGGAAAACTGCTTTTAAAACAAAATATGGATTGTATGAGTGGTTGGTAATGCCTTTTGGTTTATCTAATGCACCTAGTACATTTATGAGATTAATGAACCATGTCTTGCGGGCATTTATTGGCAAATTTGTTGTGGTTTATTTTGATGACATTTTGATGTATAGCAAAAGCTTAGATGAGCATATTGAACATTTGCATTGTGTGATTGATGTTTTGAGAAAAGAAAAATTGTATGCAAATTTAAAATAGTGTTCTTTTTGCTTGGAAAAAGTTGTGTTTCTTGGCTATATTGTTAGCGCAAATGGAATTGGAGTGGATGAAGAAAAGATAAAAGACTATTAAGGAATGGCCCACGCCTAAGTCACTTTCCCAGGTGAGAAGTTTTCATGGTTTGGCTAGTTTTTATCGACGATGTGTCAAAAAATTCAGTACACTAGCTGCACCACTCACTGAAATTGTTAAGAAATCGGTAGGGTTTCATTGGGGTAATGAGCAAGAACATGCATTTTCTGAAATTAAAGAAAGATTGTGTCAAAAAATTAAGTTTCTTTTATTTCTTTCTATACTACAATTGATTCTCATTATCATGTAGATTGAAGTTATAATTTTTCATTTAAAAATTTTGAATGGTAAATTAAGCAAAAGTAGTTACATATTAATTTATATTCATAATAATTCATAATTAAGACATGTAGGAAAAAAATTAAGTTTCTTTGATTTCTTTCTATCCTACAATTGATTCTAATTATCATGTAGATTGAATTTTTAATTTTTCATTTAAAAATTGTGAATGGTAAATTAAGCAAAAGTTGTATATGTGAAACTACCATTTATTTCATCTAATGACGTTATAGTTTGATTTAAAGAGTTTTGTCTATTATTTGGAGTGAAATGAAAGGCACTTTTCGTGCATGCAATTGTGTGATTGATCGCACATCGCACAAGAATTGTGATCCCTTTTATATAAACCATTATGATTCTTTAGATAAAAAAACACGATAATTTGTTCAAGTATATTTTAACTAACTCTTTAAATTGTGTATATACAAGAGAATATACAATATATGTATATGTATGCATCACTTATTAGCCTATTTGATAATATGATATAGTATAACAATGATAACATTATAAACATGGCCAAAAAAGAAACATATGAATCACATTAAAAGAACAAAAAAAAAAAGCTAATAATTTATAATGGTTATAGTAACATCTATTTAAGAATATTTTTGGAGTAATAAAAATATAAGAACTTTGTTAATAAAATAAATATTTAAAAATTGTCTTGCGCCATTCTCATCATCTAAACTATTATCCAATCAAAACATTTATGCTAGCACATTTAGTTAGTCCAACGATGAGGTTAAAGTAAACTGTGCATCATGCCAATTATAATGTAAATTTTTTAAGCAAATTGTCAAGATCACCAATTACTCTTGTCACATTGCCCGCATGTGAATTAATTGGACATTAATTTTTTTGATCTAAAATAGACTAAAGTGCCAAAAACCATATATCTATGTGATCAAATTATCAAGCTGGATAAATGTAAGAAAAAAATTCTGGATAGTGTAAGTTAGGAAGCCCAAAATGCAATCCTACTAGTGCTATTAACTAAAAAATAATTCAAAAATTACCTCTTCCCAACTTCTTTTACAAAATGGAGCAAGTGGAATGCTATTTAGATCCACTTTTTTCAATTTTTTTTTTCATGGCATTGCTAGTGATCTACCAAATTTGAAAAACTTAGTCTATTTTCTTATGTCTATGCAAATACACTTTTGAGATCAATGTTAAAAGACATGACAATTAAATTAAATACAAAATTATGTATTATAATTAAGATAATTAAACATTTACCTACATCTTTTTTCACATTTAGGACAATTGAGTATGTAATCATTTTTAGAGATTGGATTTGCACAAAATTTGCACACACGGCATGGATAAAACCATGATTCATCAAGAACATCCTGCAATTCAAATTCAATGTACAAATTAATCTTCCTCCAGGTTCATAATTATTTGAATAAAAAGCATATAATAAATTCTTACCTTCATACATACTTGACGATAAGTAGAGTTACATCCTTCACAACACATCAGATTACCTCCATCAGCACAAATCATACAAGCATCATCATACAAATCACTTACATTACTATTGGCCTCAATAATATTTGACTTATGACATTTGGATTCATTGAGCTTGTTCCACGCTTTAATTATGTAGTTTAAAATGGACAGCCTAGTTCTTGAAAGGAGGAGACTTTCAGAGGTTTAATCACAATTTCTCCTAACATGAACATGAAAGTTTGCTATAGTAAATACTGTGTCTCAAAATACACAAAATATGTCATTTCTCTAAATTATTCCTTTGCTTTTCATTTGTTTACTTATATCATCCACTGAAAATACGTGTACACCTTCTTAAATTATTTTTGTATCTATAAGTCCTGAAAATATAGTTCTCTTCGTGTTCTTACTCTCAAGTCTTTTATTTTTTGTGCTCCCCTTCCTTATAGAAGAACACCTGAAATTCTCATATTCTTCAATTGATATTAAACTTTTATTACCTTTCTTGAATTGAACAACTCTCTTTACTTCTGAACTGGTCATTAATTCCTGAAACTTCTTCATTCGACCCTTGAAACTTCTTTATTTTTGTGTCTTTATGGACCATATTAAACCATAGTCTGGATAAGATGCACTATTTAATGAACTGCGAGCTTGAGCAACTGTTTTGATTCTTCTTGCAAATTTTTGATTGGTCTACTATGTTTGATTTGGTCCAATATTGTAGAGAAATGTTTCTAACTTCCTTTGGTGAAGAAACCAAAAATAGATTAAAAGAATGTTAATAGAAAAAATTACATATTAATTTTTATTCATAATAATTCGTAATTAAGATGTTTAGGAAAAAAATTAAGTTTCTTTGATTTCTTTCTATCCTACAGTTGATTATCATTATCATTTAGATTGAAGTTAAAAATTTTCATTTATAAATTTTGAATGGTAAATTAAGCAAAAGTAGTACATGTGAAACTACCATATATTTCATTTAATAACGTTATAGTTTGATTTAAAGAGTTTTGTCTATTATTTGGAGTGAAATGAAAGGCACCTTTCGTGCGTGCAATTGTGTGATTGATCGCACATCGCACAAGAATTGTGATCCTTTTTATATAAACCATTATAATTCTTTAGATAAAGAACACGAGAATTTGTTCAAGTATATTTTAACTAACTCTCTAAATTGTGTATATACAAGAGAATATACAATATATGTATATGTATGCATCACTTATTAGCCTATTTGATAATATGATAGAGTATAACAATGATTACATTATAAACATGGCCAAAAAAAAATATATGAATCACATTAGTAGAACAAAAAAAAAAAGCTAATAATTTATAACGGTTATAGTGACATCTATTTAAGAATATTTTTGGTGTAGTAAAAATATAAGAACTTTGTTATTAAAATAATAATTTAAAAATTGTCTTGCGCCATTCTCATCATCTAAACTATTATCCAATCAAAACATTTATCCTAGCATATTTAGTTAGTCCAACGATGAGGTTAAAGTAAACTGTGTATCATTCCAATTATAATGGAAATTTTTTAAGCCAAATTGTCAAGATCACCAATTACTCTTGTCACGTTGCCCGCATGTGAATTAATTGGACATTAATTTTTTTGATCTAAAATAGACTAAAGTGCAAAAAACCATATATATATATATATGTGTGTTCAAATTATCAAGCTGAATAAATGTAAGAAAAAAATTAATGATAGTGGAAGTTTTGACGCCCAAAATGCAATCTTACTAGTGCTATTAACTAAAAAATAATTCAAAAATTACCTCTTCCCAACTTCTTTTACAAAATAGAGCAAGTGGAATGCTATTTAGATCCACTTTTTTCAATTTTTTTTTCATGGCATTGCTAGTGATCTACCAAATATGAAAAACTTAGTCTATTTTCTTATGTCTATGCAAATACACTTTTGAGATCAATGTTAAAAGACATGACAATTAAATTAAATACAAAATTATGTATTATAATTAAGATAATTAAACATTTACCTACATCTTTTTTCACATTTAGGACAATTGAGTATGTAATCATTTTTAGAGATTGGATTTGCACAAAATTTGCACACACGGCATGGATAAAACCATGATTCATCAAGAACATCCTGCAATTCAAATTCAATGTACAAATTAATCTTCCTCCAGGTTCATAATTATTTGAATAAAAAGCATATAATAAATTCTTACCTTCATACATACTTGACGATAAGTAGAGTTACATCCTTCACAACACATCAGATTACCTCCATCAGCACAAATCATACAAGAATCATCATACAAATCACATACATTACTATTGGCCTCAATAATATTTGACTTATGACATTTGGATTCATTGAGCTTGTTCCACGCTTTAATTATGTAGTTTAAAATGGACAGCCTAGTTCTTGAAAGGAGGAGACTTTCAGAGGTTTAATCACAATTTCTCCTAACATGAACATGAAAGTTTGCTATAGTAAATACTGTGTCTCAAAATACACAAAATATGTCATTTCTCTAAATTATTCCTTTGCTTTTCATTTGTTTACTTATATCATCCACTGAAAATACGTGTACACCTTCTTAAATTATTTTTGTATCTATAAGTCCTGAAAATATAGTTCTCTTCGTGTTCTTACTCTCAAGTCTTTTATTTTTTGTGCTCCCCTTCCTTATAGAAGAACACCTGAAATTCTCATATTCTTCAATTGATATTAAACTTTTATTACCTTTCTTGAATTGAACAACTCTCTTTACTTCTGAACTGGTCATTAATTCCTGAAACTTCTTCATTCGACCCTTGAAACTTCTTTATTTTTGTGTCTTTATGGACCATATTAAACCATAGTCTGGATAAGATGCACTATTTAATGAACTGCGAGCTTGAGCAACTGTTTTGATTCTTCTTGCAAATTTTTGATTGGTCTACTATGTTTGATTTGGTCCAATATTGTAGAGAAATGTTTCTAACTTCCTTTGGTGAAGAAACCAAAAATAGATTAAAAGAATGTTAATAGAAAAAATTACATATTAATTTTTATTCATAATAATTCGTAATTAAGATGTTTAGGAAAAAAATTAAGTTTCTTTGATTTCTTTCTATCCTACAGTTGATTATCATTATCATTTAGATTGAAGTTAAAAATTTTCATTTATAAATTTTGAATGGTAAATTAAGCAAAAGTAGTACATGTGAAACTACCATATATTTCATTTAATAACGTTATAGTTTGATTTAAAGAGTTTTGTCTATTATTTGGAGTGAAATGAAAGGCACCTTTCGTGCGTGCAATTGTGTGATTGATCGCACATCGCACAAGAATTGTGATCCTTTTTATATAAACCATTATAATTCTTTAGATAAAGAACACGAGAATTTGTTCAAGTATATTTTAACTAACTCTCTAAATTGTGTATATACAAGAGAATATACAATATATTTATATGTATGCATCACTTATTAGCCTATTTGATAATATGATAGAGTATAACAATGATTACATTATAAACATGGCAAAAAAAAAAATATATGAATCACATTAGTAGAACAAAAAAAAAAGCTAATAATTTATAACGGTTATAGTGACATCTATTTAAGAATATTTTTGGTGTAGTAAAAATATAAGAACTTTGTTATTAAAATAATAATTTAAAAATTGTCTTGCGCCATTCTCATCATCTAAACTATTATCCAATCAAAACATTTATCCTAGCATATTTAGTTAGTCCAACGATGAGGTTAAAGTAAACTGTGTATCATTCCAATTATAATGGAAATTTTTTAAGCCAAATTGTCAAGATCACCAATTACTCTTGTCACGTTGCCCGCATGTGAATTAACTGGACATTAATTTTTTTGATCTAAAATAGACTAAAGTGCAAAAAACCATATATATATATATATGTGTGTTCAAATTATCAAGCTGAATAAATGTAAGAAAAAAATTAATGATAGTGGAAGTTTTGACGCCCAAAATGCAATCTTACTAGTGCTATTAACTAAAAAATAATTCAAAAATTACCTCTTCCCAACTTCTTTTACAAAATAGAGCAAGTGGAATGCTATTTAGATCCACTTTTTTCAATTTTTTTTTCATGGCATTGCTAGTGATCTACCAAATTTGAAAAAACATAGTCTATTATCTTATGTCTATGCAAATACACTTTTGAGATCAATGTTAAAAGACATGACAATTAAATTAAATACAAAATTATGTATTATAATTAAGATAATTAAACATTTACCTACATCTTTTTTCACATTTAGGACAAATGAGTATGTAATCATTTTTAGAGATTGGATTTGCACAAAATTTGCACACACAGCATGGATAATACCATGATTCATCAAGAACATCCAGCAATTTAAATTCAGTTATTTGAATAAAAAGCATATATTAAATTCTTACCTTCATACATGCTTGACGATAAGTAGAGTTACATCCTTCACAACACATCAGATTACCTCCATCAGCACAAATCATGCAAGCATCATCATTCAAATCACTTACATTACTCTTGGCCTCAATAATACTTGACTTATGACGTTTGGATTCATTGAGCTTGTTCCATGCTTCAATTATGTAGTTTAAAATGGACAGCCTAGTTCTTGAAAGGTGGAGACTTTCATAGGTTTAATCACAATTTCTCCCAACATGAACATGAAAGTTTGCTATAGTAATTACTGTGTCTCAAAATACACAAAATATGTCATTTCTCTAAATTATTCCTTTGCTTTTCATTTGTTTACTTATATCATCCACTGAAAATACGTCTACACCTTCTTAAATTATTTTTGTATCTATAAGTCCTGAAAATATAGTTCTCTTCATGTTCTTACTCTCAAGTCTTTTCTTTGTTGTGCTCCCCTTTCTTATAGAAGAACACCTGAAATTCTTATATTCTTCATTTGATATTAAACTTTTATTACCTTTCTTGAATTTGAACAACTCTCTTTACTTCTGAACTGGTCATTAATTCCTGAAACTTCTTCATTCGACCCTTGAAACTTCTTTATTTTTGTGTCGTTATGGACCATATTAAACCATAGTCTGGATCAGATGCACTATTTAATGAACTGCATGTGCTTGAGCTTGAGCAACTGTTTTAATTCTTCTTGCATATTTTTGATTTGTCTACTATGTTTGATTTGGTCCAACATTGTAGAGAAAATGTTTCTAACTTCCTTTGGTGAAGAAACCTAAAATAGATTAAAAGAATGTTAATAGAAAAAATTACATATTAATTTATATTCATAATAATTTGTAATTAAGATGTGTAGGAAAAAAATTAGGTTTCTTTGATACAATTAATTCTCATTATCATGTAGATTGAAGTTTTAATTTTTCATTTAATAATTTTGAATGGTAAATTAATCAAAAGTAGTACATGTGAAACTACAATATATTTCATTTAATAACGTTATAGTTTGATTTAAAGAGTTTTGTCTATTATTTGGAGTGAAATGAAAGGGACTTTTCGTGCGTGCAATTGTGTGATTGATCGCACATCGCACAAGAATTGTGATCCCTTTTATATAAACCATTATGATTCTTTAGACAAAGAAAATGATGATTTGTTCAAGTATATTTTAACTAACTCTCTAAATTGTGTATATAAGAGAATATACAATATAAGAATATTATTGTAGTAATAAAAATATAAGAACTTTGTTAATAAAATAAATATTTAAAAATTGTCTTGCGCCATACTCATCATCTAAACTATTATCCAATCAAAATATTTATCCTAGCACATTTAGTTAGTCCAACGATGAGGTTAAAGTAAACTGTGCATCATGCCAATTATAATGTAAATTTTTTAAGCCAAATTGTCAAGATCACCAATTACTCTTGCCACGTTGCCCACATGTGAATTAATTGGACATTAATTTTTTTTGATCTAAAATAGACTAAAGTGCAAAAAACCAAACATATATATATATGTGATCAAATTATCAAGCTGAATAAATGTAAGAAAAAATATTCATGATAGTGGAAGTTATGACGCCCAAAATGCAATCTTACTAGTGCTATTAATTAAAAAATAATTCAAAAATTACCTCTTCCCAACTTCTTTTACAAAATGGAGCAAGTGGAATGCTTTTTAGATCCACTTTTTTTCAATTTTTTTTTCATGGCATTGCTAGTGATCTACCAAATTTGAAAAACTTAGTCTATTATCTTATGTCTATGCAAATACACTCTTGAGATCAATGTCAAAAGACATGACAATTAAATTAAATACAAAATTATGTATTATCATTAAGATAATTAAACATCCACAAAAAATACGTCTACACCTTCTTAAATTGTTTTTGTATCTATAGGTCATGAAAATATAGTTCTCTTCGTGTTCTTACTCTCAAGTCTTTTCTTTGTTGTGCTCCCCTTCCTTATAGAAGAACACCTGGAATTCTCATATTCTTCATTTGATATTCTCTCTTTACTTCTGAACTGGTCATTAATTCCTGAAACTTCTTCATTCGACCCTTGAAACTTTATTTTTGTGTCTTTATGGACCATATTAAACCATAGTCTGGATCAGATACACTATTTAATGAACTGCATGTGCTTGAGCTTGAGCAACTGTTTTGATTCTTCTTGCGTATTTTTGATTTGTCTACAATGTTTGATTTGGTCCAACATTGTAGAGAAAATGTTTCTAACTTCCTTTGGTGAAGAAACCCAAAATAGATTAAAAGAATGTTAATAGAAAAAAATACATATTAATTTATATTCATAATAATTTGTAATTAAGATATGTAGGAAAAAAATTAAGTTTCCTTGATACAATTAATTCTCATTATCATGTAGATTGAAGTTTTAATTTTTCATTTAATAATTTTGAATGGTAAATTAAGCAAAAGTAGTTAGTACATGTGAAACTACCATATATTTCATTTAATAGCGTTATAGTTTGATTTAAAGAGTTTTGTCTATTATTTGGAGTGAAATGAAAGGCACTTTTCGTGCGTGCAATTGTGTGATTGATCGCACATCACACAAGAATTGTGTTCCCTTTTATATAAACCATTATGATTCTTTAGATAAAGAACACGATAATTTGTTCAAGTATATTTTAACTAACTCTCTAAATTGTGTATATACAAGAGAATATACAATATATTTATATGTATGCATCACTTATTAGCCTATTTGATAATATGATAGAGTATAACAATGATTACATTATAAACATGGCAAAAAAAAAAATATATGAATCACATTAGTAGAACAAAAAAAAAAGCTAATAATTTATAACGGTTATAGTGACATCTATTTAAGAATATTTTTGGTGTAGTAAAAATATAAGAACTTTGTTATTAAAATAATAATTTAAAAATTGTCTTGCGCCATTCTCATCATCTAAACTATTATCCAATCAAAACATTTATCCTAGCATATTTAGTTAGTCCAACGATGAGGTTAAAGTAAACTGTGTATCATTCCAATTATAATGGAAATTTTTTAAGCCAAATTGTCAAGATCACCAATTACTCTTGTCACGTTGCCCGCATGTGAATTAACTGGACATTAATTTTTTTGATCTAAAATAGACTAAAGTGCAAAAAACCATATATATATATATATGTGTGTTCAAATTATCAAGCTGAATAAATGTAAGAAAAAAATTAATGATAGTGGAAGTTTTGACGCCCAAAATGCAATCTTACTAGTGCTATTAACTAAAAAATAATTCAAAAATTACCTCTTCCCAACTTCTTTTACAAAATAGAGCAAGTGGAATGCTATTTAGATCCACTTTTTTCAATTTTTTTTTCATGGCATTGCTAGTGATCTACCAAATTTGAAAAAACATAGTCTATTATCTTATGTCTATGCAAATACACTTTTGAGATCAATGTTAAAAGACATGACAATTAAATTAAATACAAAATTATGTATTATAATTAAGATAATTAAACATTTACCTTCATCTTTTTTCACATTTAGGACAAATGAGTATGTAATCATTTTTAGAGATTGGATTTGCACAAAATTTGCACACACAGCATGGATAATACCATGATTCATCAAGAACATCCAGCAATTTAAATTCAGTTATTTGAATAAAAAGCATATATTAAATTCTTACCTTCATACATGCTTGACGATAAGTAGAGTTACATCCTTCACAACACATCAGATTACCTCCATCAGCACAAATCATGCAAGCATCATCATTCAAATCACTTACATTACTCTTGGCCTCAATAATACTTGACTTATGACGTTTGGATTCATTGAGCTTGTTCCATGCTTCAATTATGTAGTTTAAAATGGACAGCCTAGTTCTTGAAAGGTGGAGACTTTCATAGGTTTAATCACAATTTCTCCCAACATGAACATGAAAGTTTGCTATAGTAATTACTGTGTCTCAAAATACACAAAATATGTCATTTCTCTAAATTATTCCTTTGCTTTTCATTTGTTTACTTATATCATCCACTGAAAATACGTCTACACCTTCTTAAATTATTTTTGTATCTATAAGTCCTGAAAATATAGTTCTCTTCATGTTCTTACTCTCAAGTCTTTTCTTTGTTGTGCTCCCCTTTCTTATAGAAGAACACCTGAAATTCTTATATTCTTCATTTGATATTAAACTTTTATTACCTTTCTTGAATTTGAACAACTCTCTTTACTTCTGAACTGGTCATTAATTCCTGAAACTTCTTCATTCGACCCTTGAAACTTCTTTATTTTTGTGTCGTTATGGACCATATTAAACCATAGTCTGGATCAGATGCACTATTTAATGAACTGCATGTGCTTGAGCTTGAGCAACTGTTTTAATTCTTCTTGCATATTTTTGATTTGTCTACTATGTTTGATTTGGTCCAACATTGTAGAGAAAATGTTTCTAACTTCCTTTGGTGAAGAAACCTAAAATAGATTAAAAGAATGTTAATAGAAAAAATTACATATTAATTTATATTCATAATAATTTGTAATTAAGATGTGTAGGAAAAAAATTAGGTTTCTTTGATACAATTAATTCTCATTATCATGTAGATTGAAGTTTTAATTTTTCATTTAATAATTTTGAATGGTAAATTAATCAAAAGTAGTACATGTGAAACTACAATATATTTCATTTAATAACGTTATAGTTTGATTTAAAGAGTTTTGTCTATTATTTGGAGTGAAATGAAAGGGACTTTTCGTGCGTGCAATTGTGTGATTGATCGCACATCGCACAAGAATTGTGATCCCTTTTATATAAACCATTATGATTCTTTAGACAAAGAAAATGATGATTTGTTCAAGTATATTTTAACTAACTCTCTAAATTGTGTATATAAGAGAATATACAATATAAGAATATTATTGTAGTAATAAAAATATAAGAACTTTGTTAATAAAATAAATATTTAAAAATTGTCTTGCGCCATACTCATCATCTAAACTATTATCCAATCAAAATATTTATCCTAGCACATTTAGTTAGTCCAACGATGAGGTTAAAGTAAACTGTGCATCATGCCAATTATAATGTAAATTTTTTAAGCCAAATTGTCAAGATCACCAATTACTCTTGCCACGTTGCCCACATGTGAATTAATTGGACATTAATTTTTTTTGATCTAAAATAGACTAAAGTGCAAAAAACCAAACATATATATATATGTGATCAAATTATCAAGCTGAATAAATGTAAGAAAAAATATTCATGATAGTGGAAGTTATGACGCCCAAAATGCAATCTTACTAGTGCTATTAATTAAAAAATAATTCAAAAATTACCTCTTCCCAACTTCTTTTACAAAATGGAGCAAGTGGAATGCTTTTTAGATCCACTTTTTTTCAATTTTTTTTTCATGGCATTGCTAGTGATCTACCAAATTTGAAAAACTTAGTCTATTATCTTATGTCTATGCAAATACACTCTTGAGATCAATGTCAAAAGACATGACAATTAAATTAAATACAAAATTATGTATTATCATTAAGATAATTAAACATCCACAAAAAATACGTCTACACCTTCTTAAATTGTTTTTGTATCTATAGGTCATGAAAATATAGTTCTCTTCGTGTTCTTACTCTCAAGTCTTTTCTTTGTTGTGCTCCCCTTCCTTATAGAAGAACACCTGGAATTCTCATATTCTTCATTTGATATTCTCTCTTTACTTCTGAACTGGTCATTAATTCCTGAAACTTCTTCATTCGACCCTTGAAACTTTATTTTTGTGTCTTTATGGACCATATTAAACCATAGTCTGGATCAGATACACTATTTAATGAACTGCATGTGCTTGAGCTTGAGCAACTGTTTTGATTCTTCTTGCGTATTTTTGATTTGTCTACAATGTTTGATTTGGTCCAACATTGTAGAGAAAATGTTTCTAACTTCCTTTGGTGAAGAAACCCAAAATAGATTAAAAGAATGTTAATAGAAAAAAATACATATTAATTTATATTCATAATAATTTGTAATTAAGATATGTAGGAAAAAAATTAAGTTTCCTTGATACAATTAATTCTCATTATCATGTAGATTGAAGTTTTAATTTTTCATTTAATAATTTTGAATGGTAAATTAAGCAAAAGTAGTTAGTACATGTGAAACTACCATATATTTCATTTAATAGCGTTATAGTTTGATTTAAAGAGTTTTGTCTATTATTTGGAGTGAAATGAAAGGCACTTTTCGTGCGTGCAATTGTGTGATTGATCGCACATCACACAAGAATTGTGTTCCCTTTTATATAAACCATTATGATTCTTTAGATAAAGAACACGATAATTTGTTCAAGTATATTTTAACTAACTCTCTAAATTGTGTATATACAAGAGAATATACAATATATGTATGCATCACTTATTAGCCTATTTGATAATATGATAGAGTATAACAATGATTACATTATAAACATGGCCAAAAAAGAAACATATGAATCACATTAAAAGAACAAAAAAAAAAGCTAATAATTTATAATGGTTATAGTAACATCTTTAAGAATATTTTTGGAGTAATAAAAATATAAGAACTTTGTTAATAAAATAAATATTTAAAAATTGTCTTGCGCTATTCTCATCATCCAAACTATTATCCAATCAAAACATTTATCCTAGCACATTTAGTTAGTCCAACGATGAGGTTAAAGTAAACTGTGGATCATGCCAATTATAATGTAAATTTTTTAAGCCAAATTGTCAAGACCACCAATTACTCTTGTCACGTTGCCCGCATGTGAATTAATTGGACATTAATATTTTTGATCTAAAATAGACTAAAGTTGCAAAAAACCATATATCTATGTGATCAAATAATCAAACTGAATAAATGTAAGAAAAAAATATGGATAGTGTAAGTTATGACGCCCAAAATGCAATATTACTAGTGCTATTAACTAAAAAATATTTCAACAATTACCTCTTCCCAACTTCTTTTACAAAATGGAGCACGTGGAATGCTATCTAGATCCACTTTTTTTCAATTTTTTTTTCATGGCATTGCTAGTGATCTACCAAATTTGAAAAACTTAGTCTATTATCTTATGTCTATTCAAATACACTCTTGAGATCAATGTGAAAAGACATGACAATTAAATTAAATACAAAATTATGTATTATCATTAAGATAATTAAACATTTACCTATATATTTTTTCACATTTAGGACAAATGAGTATGTAATCATTTTTAGAGATTGGATTTGCACAAAATTTGCACACTCAGCATGGACAATACCATGATTCATCAAGAACATCCTGCAATTCAAATTCAATCTACAAATTAATCTTCTTCCAGGTTTATAATTATTTGAATAAAAAGCATATAATAAATTCTTACGTTCATACCAATACATACTTCACGATAAATAGAGTTACATCCTTCACAACACATCAGATTACCTCCATCAGCACAAATCATACAAGCATCATCATACAAATCACTTACATAACTCTTGGCGTCAATAATATTTGACTTATGACATTTGGATTCATTGAGCTTGTTCCATGCTTCAATTATTTAGTTTAAAATGGACAGCCTAGTTCTTGAAAGGAGGAGACTTTCATAGGTTTAATCACAATTTCTCCCACCATGAACATGAAAGTTTGCTATAGTAAATACTGTTTCTCAACATACACAAAATATGTCATTTCTCTAAATTACTTATCATCCACTGAAAATACGTCTACACCTTCTTAAATTGTTTTTGTATCTATAAGTCATGAAAATATAGTTCTCTTCGTGTTCTTACTCTCAAGTCTTTTCTTTGTTGTGCTCCCCTTCCTTATAGAAGAACACCTGGAATTCTCATATTCTTCATTTGATATTAAACTTTTATTACCTTTCTTGAATTGAACAACTCTCTTTACTTCTGAACTGGTCATTAATTCCTGAAACTTCTTCATTCGACCCTTGAAACTTCTTTATTTTTGTGTCTTTATGAACCATATTAAACCATAGTCTGGATCATATGCACTATTTGATGAACTGCATGTGCTTGAGCTTGAGCAACTGTTTTGATTCTTCTTGCAAATTTTTTATTGGTCTACTACGTTTGATTTGGTCCAATATTGTAGAGAAAATGTTTCTAACTTCCTTTGGTGAAAAAACCCAAAATAGATTAAAAGAATGTTAATAGAAAAAATTACATATTAATTTATATTCATAATAATTCGTAATTAAGATGTGTAGGAAAAAAATTAAGTTTCTTTGATTTCTTTCTATCCTACAATTGATTCTCATTATCATGTAGATTGAAGTTTTAATTTTTCATTTAAAAATTTTGAATGGTAAATTTGATGAGGGATATTTCGCATGCTCTATTCTAGGAAATACCTGCTCGAGAATGATCTATTGTTCCGACCAAGAAGGCGTGTTTTCCGACCTGCAGAACACAGTTTCCGATCAAGCCGGTTTGACAGCGCGAGGCCCTTTTTCTGATCTACCCCTCTCCTCGGGTTCACTGTTGGGCCGACCCATGGGCCTGACCTACCTAGCACACCACTATTCCTATAAATACCAAGCGCATTTATGACATCAGGCACGCTTCCCCAGGTGCACCCAACTCGGACATTCAGATCGGATTCCTTTCGGACTTAGACTAGCTCGCACATTGTACTTATTAACTAATCGTACGGCATCCTGTAATGCTCAAATAGACCTTTGTAATTTTAATCAGATCGGAATATTTAATATACATCCTTATATTTTTGAACTCATAATTGAGATTGCTTTACTTTCCTGTTTGGTCTCGTACGAAAAACAGCATAATCAATTAGCGACAACCGTGGGGCCTATTTGAGTATTAGATCGAAAAAATGCCTACCACTAGAAGATACACGTACAATCGCGGCGAGACTTCTCACGCCGTTGGAGCCCAGCGCTCTGTCAACAATGAACCTAGTGACCAATCCCGAGCGGCTCATCAGTCGGAAGTGACGCCAATTAATCCGCCTAATGACTTACCTATCCATACGACAGTGGCTGATTTGCGATCTATTATTGGCACTATGTGTAGAGAATTTATGAACACCGAAAAAGCAGATCGAGAAACTTTATCCGGCCAACAACCCCCGGTTGACCAACCCGCGACTCGATCAGGACATCAAGCTCCCATTTCAAACCTGCAGAGGGAAAGGAGTATTCGTCAATCTACTATAGGTGCTGCACCAGTTAATCCTTCCAGAGCAGCTCGAACAAAAACTATAGTCCGCTCGGGGCAACCATCGAGAAATGTTCGAGATCTGGAAGGTTCTGTGGTCGGAGAAAGCCAGCCCGAAGCTGTTGATAATCTTAAAAAGCCGGTTTATCGTAAAGTGACCGAGGCAGATTTAGAGAAGATAATACAGGAGAGAGTTGTTAAGGAGTTGAAAAAGGAGATGTTGATAAAGGAAACCCGACCTGCAGATGTGAGGGCCCGGCGAACAGAAGAAAAAGAGAATGGGGCTATTATTCTCGAGGGAGTTCAAGACAGGGAGTTAAGTACAAATATCATGCGATGTTCACCTTTTTGCCAGGAAATTAGAAAGGCTCAAAATACTGAGACCGTGCCCACAAGGTTACCCAGATATAATGGGACTACTGATCCTGGCGAACACATCAATAGTTTTATAAATGTGTTGAATTTATATGGGCATTCAGAGGATTTCTGTTGCAAAATAATGGTTACAACTTTCGAAGGAATTGCCTTGGATTGGTTCGGAAAATTGCCTCCGAATTCTATTTTCTCTTTCGACGAGTTATGTGATAAATTGAAACATCAGTTTGCAAGTCAGAGAAAACAAAAGTTACCGGCGAATCACCTGGGAACGGTAAAGCAGTTGGAAGGGGAAACACTGAGGCAATGGCTAGCTAGATTTAGTATCAAGCTTCTGAAAGTCGATACCCCTCAAATCGAATTTTTGTCATCACTTATGTTTGAGTTAACTCGAAATACTCAGTTCGGGAATGCCTTATGTCGAAAACAACCAAAATCTTTCGAACGGATCATGGAGATAGCTGAGAAGTACATGATTCAGGAGGAGATGAACAAGTTAAAGAATGCTCAGAATCCCAGGCCCCAGATCGGAAAGAAACCTGACAGGGCTCCTATCCCGAAACCAGGTGATTATGGAGGGTCAAACGCGCAGCGGAGAGGCTCGGTTTGGCAGAGACTTAAAGTCTATAAACCTCAGGCCCTGACCCACAGATCTAATGTCTACGGTCGACCTGCTTTTCCAGAAATGGCACCAAGGAGAGAATTTGAAAAGAGTAATTTCACCAAGTTGAATACTTCGAGGGATGAGATACTCACCGTACTCGAGGAAAGAAATTTGGTCCCAGAGGATCGGCGTATCACTCAGGCCAGGCCGGGATCAATGAACCATGATAAGTATTGTAGGTACCACAGAGCTCGGGGACATAGCATGGAGGATTGTTTCCAACTAAAACAGGAAATTGAGAAGTTAATTGCTCAAGGAAAACTAAAAGAGTATGTGAGAAGGGGCAACCCCAACAACAGATTCAGATCAAGGAGCCCGCGAAAGTTTTCTGAGCAACAGCGTGATGATCAACATCAAGTTGAGGAGCATCCGCACCTGGATCGGATGAATTTGCAGCATCCGCGCCTGGATCGAGTATCTACTTCTCTCATTGGTTTCGGCGGTTCGGAAATTGTCCCTCTCGGAACCATTCTTTTGAGCACCACTTTGGGGAAGAAACCAAAAGACGTAGTAAAAATGGTTAAGTTTCTGGTAGTAAGCACTCTGTTTGCCTACAATGCTATCCTGGGAATACCGTCGTTGAATATCTTCAAGGCTGTCATGTCGACTTACCATCAGAAGATCAAATTTCCAACTATGGCAGGGGTCGGTGAAATGAGGAATGATCAATACATGGCATGGGAGTGTTACAACACATCTCTAACCATTAAGCAAAAAATCGAGCCTTTGCTACCTGCAAAAAGAAAATCGATCGATGAAAAGGTGTTTTCAGTATCCGATCTCCCTCTGCCTGATTGCGAAAAGTTACAAGGAAATTTTGGGAAAGGAGGTTGATATTAGTGTGCAGCCTCCGAATCATAAACAGGTGACGCTGGTTCCGGGTTCCCCTGCAAAATTCACTAGGATCGGGACCGAACTAAGTCAAGGAATGGGGACAATGCTGATCGATTTTTTGAAAAACAACGCGGATGTATTTTCTTGGAGCTCCGACAATATCGTGGGAATTGACCCACGAGTTATTACGCACTCACTGAATATCGACCCAAAAGCAAAACCGGTTAGGCAGAAGAAAAGGAATCATGGTCGAGAAAAGGATAAGATCATTAACGCGGAAGTAGACAGACTGTTAGCTGCCGGACAAATCTGAGAGATAACGTTTACTGAATGGCCTTGCAACGTTGTGTTGGTATCTAAAGGAGACAAGGTAGACAACAAATGGAGAATGTGCAATGACTTTACGGATTTGAACAAACTGTGCCCAAGAGATCCTTATCCCTTACCTCGGATCGATATGTTGGTCGATTCGACCGCTGGATTTATCTTCTTCAGCATGATGGATGCCTTCAGGGTTTCTATCAAATCTTCATGAACAAAAGGGATCAGGACAAACCGCTTTCATTACCGAGCGCGGAGTATATTGTTTCATTATAATGTCTTTTGGACTACGGAACGCAGGAGCGACATATCAAAGGCTTGTGAACATGATGTTCAAAGACTTGATCGGGGAAATTATGGAAGTCTATGTCGACGATGCTAGTAAAAAGCATGACCGAGCAGGATCACATTAAGCACCTCGATAGATGCTTCGGGATTTTGAGAAAATACGGGATGAAATTGAATCCCGCGAAATGCACTTTCGGAGTAAGATCGGGAAAGTTTTTAGGTTACCTAGTCCACGAGCGAGGTATCGAGGTAAATCCTGAAAAAATCAGAGCTATCGCTGAGCTCAGGCCACCAAGGAAATTTTTCGAGGTTCAGAGTTTAATCGGAAAAATCATATCTTGAACAGATTTATATCTCGTTTTGCGGATAAAAGCTTACCCTTCTTCAAATTGCTGAGAAAATCTAAGAGTTTTGAGTGGAACGAAGAGTGCGACAAGGCTTTTGAGGAACTTAAAAAATACTTAGTCTCTCTGCCAATGCTAGCAAAGCCAGTTGAGAGGGAGCCTTTGTATTTGTACATAGTTGTGTCAAAAGAGGCCATAAGTTCAGTTTTGGTAAGAATTGAATATTCCGACAATAAGCCGGTGTATTACTTAAGCAAGTTACTCCAAGGTGCAGAAAAGAATTATTTGGAGATCGAAAAATTTGCACTGGCTCTGGTAATTGCCGCTAGGAAGCTAAGGCCCTACTTTCAGACTTACAAAATTATCGTCTTGACGAACCAGCCTTTAAGGAAGGTGTTATCAAAACCCGAAGCCTCTAGGAGACTGATTAAGTGGGGCAGTGGAACTAGGGCAGTTCGAGATCGAATATCAACCCTGAACAGCGATCAAGGCACATGTCCTTGCTGCCTTTATTGCAGAATCAACGGGAACGGAACCACTCGAGCAATCAGTTTCCGAAGTCAATTTGGTGGCAGAGGTCCAGGAAAATATTTGGTTAATGCATGTCGATGGTTCATCGACCAGAGAAGGAGGAGGGGCCGGAATTCATTTTCAAGGTCCCGAAGGGGAAGATCTAAGTTACGCGATTACCTTGGATTTCGTGGTTACAAACAACGAGGCTGAATATGAGGCTTTGATCGCGGGACTGGAAATGGCAATAAAAGCAAGCATTAAGTCTCTTACCGTATTGACCGACTCCGAGCTGATACATAGACAGGTGAAGGGAGTATATGAGGCGAAGGAGTTCAATATGGTAAAATACTTAAAAAGAGTAAAGGATCTAGTTTCAAAATTGGATAAATTTGAGATTCAAGCTATCGCTAGAGAGGAAAACTCTTGGGCGGATCTATTGTCAAAATTCACAGGTTCTACGGACGGACGAAAAGAGAGAGTTATAACTTGGTTATTGTCAAACACTCCAGCAATAGACTTGAACGCGTCTCCGGGCTCGGAAATCATGGAGGTGGATACTCAAAAGCCTTCATGGACGGAGCCTTTAAAAGCTTATCTGAAAGAGGGTGTCTTACCCGAGGAAACTAACGAAGCCCGGTGAATCAAATACCGAGCCCCAATGTATGTTTTGATGGAGGACCAACTATACAAGAGATCTAGCTCGGGAATTTTATTGAAGTGTGTACCCGAAAGTCAATATAAATTTTTCCTGAAAGAAATACATGAAGGGGAAGCTGGCAGCCATTGTGGAGAAAGAGCATTAGCTTTAAAGTGTTCCATGACTGGTTACTATTGGCCTACTTTGATCTCGGACTCAATCGATTACGTCAAAAAATGCCACCACTGCCAAATTTACTCGAACTTGATACATCAACCCGCCGAGCAAATGCACTCGATTCCGATCTGCTGGTGATAAGTGGGGCATCGATATCATCGGGTCTTTCCCGATTGCTAGATCGAGAAAAAACTATATCTTGGTTGCTGTTGAATACTTTAGCAAATGGGTGGAAAGTATTGCGATAACCAAGATTACTCAGTTTCAGGTTATAAAATTTATGTGGAAGAATATTGTTTGCAGGTTCGGGATACCAAGGGTATTGATCTCCGACAACGGAACG
This sequence comes from Penstemon newberryi var. newberryi, assembly GCA_030819805.1. Classification (NCBI taxonomy): domain Eukaryota; kingdom Viridiplantae; phylum Streptophyta; class Magnoliopsida; order Lamiales; family Plantaginaceae; genus Penstemon; species Penstemon newberryi. The sequence goes on along the minus strand of JAUALY010000005.1, from coordinate 18,367,991 downwards.
CAGTTCGCGGATAAGCAAATTGTGGAGTGGTGTGAAAAATTTGGAATTCAGCAAAACTTCACCTCTATCGGCCATCCCCAAGCAAATGGGCAGACCGAAGTCACCAACAGGGAAATTATCCGATCTCTTGAAAAGTGCTTAACTGATGCAAAAGGAAAATGGTTGGATGAGCTTCCCGGGGTCGTATGGGCAAATAGAACTTCGGTTAAAACAGCTACTGGAGAGACTCCTTTCTGCTTGGTTTACGGTTCGGAGGCCGTAATCCCGATCGAGACTTTGGTGCCATCGCCAAGAGTCATATCTCATGAATCCGACCTAAATCAATCCTTGAGAGAAATGGATATCGATCATGCGGATGGCAAGCGGGATCGAGCAAGTCTTAAGATCCAAGCTGCTAAGTCTAGCATGGAGAAGGCGTATGATAAGAAGGTCAGAATAAGAACTTTCAAGGTGGGGGACTTGGTCCTCAAAAAAGTGGAGGTCTCAAAACATGTTGAAAAACTTCAGCCCAACTGGGATGGCCCTTACGTCGTGCAGGAGGTCGGAAAGAAGGGGTTCTACAAGATTGCTCACCACAACGGTGAAACATTGCCAAGGAGCTGGAATGCTGTTACCTTACGGAAGTACTATGGAATATAACTTTTGTAATCAATTCTGTCTTTGTAATTCTGTTTTGTTCCAAGTGTTTGCACAATTAATGAAGTTTTTCGTTGTTCCCAACGTGTTTCGAATACCTTTGATTATAAATAAAAAAAATAAAAAAAAAGAGCAAAAATGTCTCGACTAAGGGTGAAAGCCGTTGCTACGACCCTTAGATAAAAAAAAAAGACTTGCGCAAAAAAGCAAATTGTCTCGACTAAGGGTGAAAGTCGTTGCTACGACCCTTAGTTCGAAAAAAGACTTGCACAAAAAGCAAAATGTCTCGACTAGGGGTGAAAGTTGTTGCTACGACCCTTAGCTCGGTTACAGACTCGCATAAAAAGCAAAATGTCTCGACTAGGGGTGAAAGTTGTTGCTATGACCCTTAGCTCGGTTACAGACTCACATAAAAAGCAAAATGTCTCGACTAGGGGTGAAAGTTGTTGCTATGACCCTTAGCTCGGTTACAGACTCGCATAAAAAGTAAAATATCTCGACTAAGGGTGAAAGTTGTTGCTACGACCCTTAGCTCGGTTATAGACTCGCATAAAAAGCAAAATGTCTCGACTAAGGGTGAAAGTTGTTGCTACGACCCTTAGCTTGGTTACAGACTCGCATAAAAAGAAAAATGTCTCGACTAAGGGTGAAAGTTGTTGCTACGACCCTTAGATCGGCAACAGACTTGCATAAAATCAAAAACGTCTCGACTAAGAGTGAAAGCCATTGCTATGACTCTTAGATCGAAAACAGACGACTTGCAAAAAAATAAAATGTCTCGACTAGGGGTGAAAGCCGTTGCTACGACCCTTAGCTCGGCAACAGACTTGCATAAAATCAGAGTGTCTCGACTAAGAGTGAAAGTCGTTGCTATGACTCTTAGCTCGGAAACAGACTTTTAAAAAATCGATATACTATTTAGCTTGAAAAAAGACTTGTATGATAAAAGTTATCAGATAATGTGTTCAAATTATGGCAGACTTGAATCAGTTCTCTTCCTCGAAGTTTTCTTCACAAGTTGATTGATCGTTTTTAAGATGTTGGTTTTAGATTGAGTTCTTCTCGAAGTGGTTTTTCCGACTTGAGTTATTATTCAATTGAATATCTCACTTCTCGAGGTGGTTTTTCCGAGTTGGTTATCGTTCGACGAGTATCTTGTTTTAGATCACTTTCAGATTTTCGAGTAAATCGAGTTTTCAGTTCGGAATTCAAACAGTGCAAAAGGTTAAAGTATAAAGCAACTAAGCATGGAAGTATAAAGTTCAACTCCTTATTTTATTACGAATATCGAGCAATTACAAGTTAAGTAGTCACAAATTAACTAGATATGAGGCAAATTGGTAAGAACTTAAGTAAAGCGTGAAGAAGCATTTTATTCATAAATTCCGAGTAGTTACAGATGTTCGAGATACAAAAGTTACTTAAAAGTCAGTTCCATCCATAATTCCGAGCAGTTACAAGTGTTCGAGGTACAACAAAGTTACAAACATTTCGAATCCTATTACATGTCTAAGAGACCTATTCTATGAAGCTCGGTCGTCCAGTAGACCTGTAAAAAGCAATCAAGCCATCTCGGTTTATCGTCTAATGATATTTGGTTTTGAAATTAGGCAGTATGAATCACAGACTTCTGTCTTTGTTTATCTTCATACGTCTTCCAGCATTCTTGCCACCACCTGAGCCCGATCGCTTCCCCGAGGCAGCAGGTAAAGCGGACAGTCACCATTTTAAGATCTGAAATTTCAACCTAGTCACCATTCTTCAAGAAAAACCTTAAAGAAGCTGGTGCTCGAGGCCGATCTTCCTCTTTAATGAACTGACCAACTTTTCACCGGCCTCAGAACCATTAGCACGGAATACCAAAGCACCGACCCTTATCCATTTGCAACTGATGGCCGGTAGACAATTGGTATTCCGCTTTATCCCATTCTTACGGGATCGGAGACCTCTTGGTATTTGAGAAGTCCCCTTTTTCCAATTCCACCCATACCAAAGAAAGGAGTAAAGTATCTAAGAGCTCGGAAGAAAGTTCGAAGTCGAATTTCAAAGAGTTGAACGGAAAGAAGGGAGGCTCCGAGCATGGTCCTCGGATAACCCATTTTCATACAGCAGAGTGAATTTTTTTAACTAAGTAAACTACCCCTTTATACTAAGAAGGTTTGAAGATCGACGGTCATTATTTAAGATGAATTAATGGCCCAGATGAAGGCATTAATCACGGGTGACCGTTCCGCTTCCCGAGGATTAGGTACTGTTTGGTCAGAATGATTTTGGAATTTTACTAAAAATGTTAGGATCCTATGACTCGGTCAGAACCTGATGCAGGCTTATTTCCATCCCTATTTTGAGATTGGAAATTCAGTAAATCGCAACTCGAAATTAAGAGTTCAGTGTGTTCTTGTTTTCGCGACAAGATACGCGCATGCAAGAAAGATCTCGAGCAAGATAAGTATTCCAAGCAATAAGATATTAATCAGAAAAAGACATGTTGATCGATACTAAGAAAATTATTTCGTCCTTACAAACGGCAATATGAGATAGTAAGTTAAAAATTACAACAATGAAACAAGCAGGAAGAACAGAATTACAACAAAGCTGAATCTCTAGATCAGCTTATTCTCAGTTAGAATCTTTCGGAGATACCCTCTATTATATGCCTCTTGCTCCCGGCGCTTGGAGTCCTTCTTCTCCTGCTCGACGATGGACCTCAGCTTATCCAGCTCCTTGCTCAATTCTTCATGGACCTGGCTCTCCTTCTGCTTTACGACTTTCTCCTTCTCAGAAGCTAACTTCTGCTCGATAGCTTTAGCCTCCTCGAGAGACCTCTGCAGGGCAGCTTTGTGTTTCTCTAGATCAAGAGCCACGGCAGCACGTTGCCCGACCTCCAGCTCAACTTGCAGCCCGAGGTTAAAAAGATGATGCCCGAGCTGCATTTGATTGCAAAAAGAGATTATAATAAAAAAAATAAAAATAAAGAAGATAAGTAATATGGGAAAGAAATGCGAGAATGCAAGACTCACTTGAGTAAGCAGGTCGGAGCTCGACTGCACAATTTCCCGAGCACTCTTTTCTTTTAGCCGTTCCTGCTCGGCAACTCGGATAGTACTCAGGGCAATATCCCAACAGTTCAGAGACACACCGTCAGCTAAGTTTTTGTTTTTCATGTCTTCAAAGATTGTGGTCAATGTGTGGGTAACATCGGAAACAGAGCTGGAAGCCTCAGAATCCCCGTAGGATGAGATATTTTCTTATCAAGGGAAGGGTCATTTATTTTGATCTTTTTATTTGGAGTCTCGAGAACATCAGTCTTAGCAGCCTCAGACGTTGAAATATGCTCGAGAACGACGCTCCTAGCAGCCTCAGAAGCCGAAATGCTTCACTCAACAACTTCTTCTCCCCAGCCATTTGGCGTAACGTCTGGGTCGGAATGAGATCCTCCGGATGGGACCTCTTATTTGAAGCACGAGAAGAATCGCCAGAACTAATCTGCTTGCTAAGACCTTTATCGTCATGTACCTTCGCGTCGGGACCGGTCTTCGATCCAGGTGGGGAGTCCGCTATTTTTATAGCCGACTCTTTGTCGAGTTTGATAGGCTCTGAGGTCGAAGAGGAATCAACCTTGGTTTTGCCACGATCGGCTTTTGAAGTTTTTGGGATCGCCTTCGAGATCTTGGGGTCCTTAGGTCGGGATTTTTGAATTTTATCTTTCTTGGCCTTGAAAAGTTGGCTAGGATCGAGCTGAGAACCTACTAAATCATCCATGGTCTGATATTAAAAAGCAACTTGTTCGGATTATAACGTCGACTATTGAGCTCCGATGTGAGATATTTGGAAACAATGATGATGAATTGTAGTTACTTCTCATATATTTATAAGAAAGAGAAAAGTTGCTTTTGGGACCCAACAGTCGCGACTTCCCAGTTTTTTTGAGCTATAAACCGAAGCTCGATTACTAGCATATTCTTATCTACAAGGAAAATTCGAGTTCTTACAACGCGTAATTCATTTATCGTTGGCTCATGATATCTTTCGACCTGCGTGCAACTTACGAAGATTATTGTCTAAGATAAGCTGCACGACAGAACCCGGTGTGAAATTATTGACAAGACTTTGCATATAGCACAGATTTCTAAAGAAAAAAGATAGTTTATAAAACAGTCAAAAGAGTTTACAGTGCTACAAATGAGAAAACCTACTTCTACCTATTACAAAATCAATCAAGGGTCGGGAGTCTCCTCATCGTCTTTGCTCTCAGAACTGTTCTCGATGTCGACATCTTCGTCCTCAGAATCTTCTTGATCATCTTCTTCCGAGCCCGAGCTCGAGCTCGTGCTAGATGTTTCTAGCTCCAATAGGTCGGGATTCGGCATGGGAACCCCGAACTCATTCACAAAAGGGGCAAACTCATGTGTCTCCCAAGCCTTGGAACTCGAAGAGGAAGCTTGGTAGTCTTCCCCATCCCTATTCTTTAGGATGTTCATGTGACTGGCGTACTCAGTCATCTTGTCGGGAATAACCTTTGCAGCTATCAATTGTTGAGCTCCTTTGTAAAATGTGGTTTGAAGAATTCCACCAACCCTTTTCCGAACAGTGGCTTCTAGCGCGGGAGATTCCAAAAACTCCTTTATCGAGCTCATACGTGATTCCTCTTTACCATGCTTTTATAGGACTGCTTGGAATCCGCCCTGGTTTGACCAAGTTCTTCTTTGAGCCTTTTAATCTCTTCCTCGAGCACTCTCTTCTCCGCAACTACCTTCACCAAGCTCTCCTCGACCGCCGGAGTGTACTTCTCTTTGGAATCAGCCAGCTCCTTTTTAACTTCAGCAAGCTCTCTAGTGGTCTTGTCAACTTGAGCTCGAAGCCTGGCTTCTTCGAAGAGAGACTTTTGGAAGGCCACTTGCAGTCGATCGGATTCGTCTTCCAAAAGCGCGGTCCGGTATAGTTGATTGAGGAAATAATCTCTGACCTACAAAGGGACAATGGAAAATGCTAAAATATTCTAGCTAAAGGATAAAAGATTACTAATCCAGTGAAAAGTGCATTACCCCTTTGATATGCGCGAGAGAATCGTCCTAGGATATCGAGGTCATCATGAGCAAAGAGCTCATCCTGGTCCTCGGCAAAGCGTCCCGCTATAAAAACCTTCATGGATTTATCATAGACATTTTCTCCTCCGGGGCCGCGATCGCTCAGGATAGACCCGTCCTCGGGATAACCACCAACTCTTCGACCCTTGAGGTGGTCCTCAATGAAATCCACCATATCAGGCGAGGTTCGGCCCTCACGGCGAGGAAGAGGTCTATTGTTCCGACCTAATAAATCCCTCTTCCTCTTCGCTACGGGGACCTCGCTGTTCCGATCTTCGTTGACCTGTTTTTGGTAAATCTCCTTCCCCTTTGCCTTCTTAAGAGTAAACAGGTTGTACCCTTGTCCCGATGAGGAGGAGGAGCCTCCTTGATCCGTGGGATGAACCATTTGCAGCGGCTCGGCATTTTCAGGCTCTTCCTCTGCATCAGGTCGGGCCCCCTGTGAGAGATTCTCTCGAGGAGGAACAACAGTTCGACCGGACTGTGCTTGGTGGGATTTAAACTGCCTCCTCGGCTGACCCGGCATCTTTTTCGAGGTTGAAGCAACAATTTTACCAACTTTAGAAGCTCGATAGCTTTCCACCATCTCACCTAAGAAAAGGAAGGAATTTTATCAAGGAATGTTGGTCCCAAAAGTGGTCATTGAGGTCTAGAGGGGGGGGGGGGGGGGTGAATAGACCTCTTAAAACTTTAAAACTTTTTCTCTAACTTTTCAAATCAGCAGACTAAGCTGATCGAGATTTGTAAGACTACTAAGCTGATGCGCACAAAGCTTTATCAGCAGAGTTGACCACTCATCTGATTTTCACTTGGCTGATTTCAGATGTTAAATCAGAGTTTTTAGAAACTAGTTGGCAGCGGATATTCAAAGTGTTTTTCACCAATCTGTTCCTCTTTAAGTTTTCTCACTCAAAAGATTTTATCCCCAGTTTTTGCAACTCCTTTTAAAATCTTTTGGTTAAATCGTATGTTTGAGTTCTTTGATAAATATGCAAAGTATAGCAAACAGTAAATCAAACACACAGGATTTTTATAGTGGTTATATGGATAAAAATCCTTTAGTCCACTCTTCCAAGTCACACAGATCTTGGGTTATACTAGAAAACACAAAGTAATCAAGTATACAATGCTTGCGCCGATCAACAAATGAAAAGCCACAAGTGCGCTGTAAGAAATCACACAGAAATCCTACACTCCGAAGCTAGATCACTCACTTAGATGGATCTACACTCCTCACGCTATTTTCAGTACAGAAGATCACTCAGAAATCCTATACTAGGAAGCTATATCACTCACAAAGATGGATATACACTCCTTTCTTTTACAGCTGAAAGTCACTCAGACAGACAACTAAGTTCTCTGTTCTTCAACGAAAAGCTTTGTCAACAAATGACTTCGGCTTGTGATCAGACGACTCAACTGATGGATCTCGCTCTTAGGATATGATCTTGAATAATGCAAGCTCTCTCTAGATCTTCAGTTATGTCTTCTATTTACACTCTCAGATTTTGAATTTCTGTCCGTTGAAGGTTGGCAGGAATCTACAGTCCTCGAGTTCTGGTCCTGACACGCGGAATGGCTCCCTGCAACTGTTGCACTGTACATTCTGCTATACGGATGTCTACTTTATGTCAGTCGTATTTAATGCACTCAGCTCTTAGCTGGTTCCAGTTGATAAGCTTACTGACCATCTTTACTCTGCTGGTGGAAGTACTCTGCTGATGATCACTTTGCTGATCACTCGGCTGATGGCTTCTCGGCTGATTCAAGAATGAACACATCTATCTTGACTCGGCTGATAATACCCATCTGATATCCCACTTCGCTGATTCGGTCACTTAGCTTCCAGACCATGAGATAGGTTTCACTAAGCTGTTCAGTTCTTAGTTGATGACTTCCAGATTACCCTTTTTGTCATCTTCAAAACCTTCTCCAATATTAACCAACAATTTCCCCCTTTTTGATGATGACAAAACCTTCAACTAAGAACTAATCTTAAGTCTTCAGATTTAGTCTTCATGCCCTGAGATGGAAATTCTCTTGGTTTGATACAACTTTAAAAAAATACCACTTGCATGTGATTGTTCTTTTTCCCTTTCTGATCTTCTGCTTAAAGGGTTCTTAGTTGCATCTATCTTCCCCCTTTTTGTCATCAACACCAACACTTTAGTTGCATCTTTTCTTCTTCATTTTATCCTTCCCCCTTTTTAGGATTTGTGATAACTTCTTTTCCATAAGATTGCAAACTAGTATGTTGAAGACAGGTAGGTAAGCACTTGGCTGATCGAGGTAGTCTTCGTTGCCGTTTATCACTCCAGCTAGAAAATTTCCCCCTAACTTCAAGAATTTATACCACTTAATACCACTTGTCGTCTGATTTCACTTGTAGTCTGATGCTACTTGTAGTCTGATACTACTTGTATGGATACGAATCAGATTAGTCAGCTGATATCACTTGTTGGTGTGATAGCACTTGCTTGGTGTAGTACATTCTTGAGAATCACTTGGCTGTTGTGTTCCAGTCAGCTGATAAGAAGCAGTCTTCTGATAGCTTCATTTTGACTTATTGACAACTTCATCTTTTGTTTAGGAGTACCGCTAGTCGTACACGTTCCCCCTAAGTTCAAGAATTCGTGGTCAAGTAGTCTGATGAGAGTTTCTCTTAAAAGACACTCAGCCGTTGAATTCCAGTAAGCTGTTCTGGGTTAGTCTTCTGATAAGTTCCCCCTCAACTTATGAATCCAAAATCAACAAACCAATTTCTGTTGTCACATGGTTGACTGATACCACTTGAATGGTGATACCACTTGTTGCAAACAGTTGATGGCCTCTAATGCCACTTGGTCTCTGAAACCACTTGTTAATCTTTAATAATCTTCAACTTTTCAACAAACTCATGTTCCTTGAAATCTCCAAATGTATATTCTACCACTTGAATTATACCAATTGCTGATACCACTGATTTGATACCACTTGCTGGTACATGCTTGTTGGTGAGACTACTTGTTGAACTTGGTGAAATTTGCAAGGCAGTCAACTCATCTTTGTCATCTCACATGTGTTTCACCTGCAAAACAGATGACTGTTTTTGGTACCCCTTGTTTATTGGGTCCAGCATGGTTAGTGTAACCTTTAACATGTGATGATCTAGTGACTTATGTTTTATCATGATAATACCACTTGTTGGTACTTGATACCACTTGTTGTTTTTCAACATTTGTTGGTCATGATTAAAACATAGCTCATAAGCAAGGTAAGATGCATGAAATATGTGATAAGCATGCATTTTGAAATGAGGATGGCAATCAGCACAGTGAACATGATCAGCATGATAATATGAATAAGCGTAGTGCATGTCATAATAATTATCATAATGTGATTCAAATTCTTGCCATATAATTCATTTTTGCCTCAATTTCTTACCTGAGTTTTCTAATAACTCTCCATAGATTAAGCAGACTCAATATTTTCAATTTTACTCCTATTAGCAGCCCCGGCTGATGAGTTTACTAGTCTGATTAGTCTTAGGTAGCTTACTAGGTTTTCTAACCTATTGAGCATCAGTAGACTTGTTCTCTTAAGCCTCTGATTTTCTTTTTAGAGAATGATGCAATTACTTCTTTCAGGTTTATTTATATTTTCAAAACAAATTGCATACTCAGCTTTTAGAGTCTCATTCTCATGCTCAAGCTTTTTGTAATCAGCTGATTCTTTGAGGATTTTCAACCTGAAGTTTCAGTGATCTGATTTGCTCTTTTCAGCAGAGTCATCTCTTCATTAAGCTTGGCAAATGCACAAACAGTATTTGAATTTCTAATTCAACATTTATTCAATCGATTCAAATAGTGCATTACATTAATCAGTAGAAGTTACCCCAATTTTCAGAATCATCAAATTCTATGGCAGTTAAGCATATGGTCTCGGGTACTTCTTCAAATTCTTTATCAGACGACTGAAGGTCTGAATAAGATGTGCAGGAGTTTATTAGCTTTGCTGCATCAGCTAACTTTGTTTTGCTCTTACTAAGCTTACGCTCCTTTTTAGCACGCTTTTCCTTTTCAGCAAGCTTCTCAGATGGTGAGGTTGGATGGTCTTTGATCAAGAGCCCATACTCCTCTTCATGGTAGTCTCTAAGTTTTGCTTTGCAGGAATCCCTGTTTTCCTGAAAATGATCAGAAGAAGATGAAGTAGCATTTTTATGTTTTAATTTCATTTTCTTCTTGTAGAACTTCTTGAAATCATTTAACAGCAGGGTAACGTCGTCAGCAGTGTATCCCTTTTCTGAACTCAGCACAGTCTTCTGTTTTGACTTGTCTGCTGATTTTCTTGACTTGTCTGACGCCATTAGAGCAGCAGTAGGGTCTGAACTGGTTGACACTTCTAATCCCAATCTTGGCATATGATACTCATACGCTTTGAGAGATGAGAACAGTTCGGAAAGAGAAATCTTTTCTAAATCCCTTGATTCTTCCATGGTGATTATACTGAATTTCGTACGTACCAAGTAAGGAAAGTCGATTAAAACAATAAGTGTATAGAATGCGTAAATCTCAAATATCACAATCGAATATTAAGTTCAGGTTACAAGATGGGTCTACTCGAGCATTACAGGATGCCGTACAACTAGGAAAGTAAATACAAGGAATGATCAAGCTGGTTCCTAATCCGAACAGTAAGTCCGAGCTTAGGGCTTTTCTTGGAAGTCGTGCCGTCCCCTGATGTCATAAATGCGCCGCGTATTTATAGGAACAGTAATGAGCTAGCTGGACCGTCCGTAGGAGAAAACCTCTCGGCCAGCTGTACAAAGCTGTACGTCGGCCCCACAGTAATCCCGAGGTGGTGAGAAGATCGGAGAGTAGATCCCGTACTATCAACCTGACTTGATCGGAAAACTAGACTCTTCTGGTCGAGAATACGATTCCTGGTCGGGGAAGAGATCGATCTCGAGCATAGGTACTTCCTAAAACGGCGTATGTGAAATACCCCTCATCAATACTCCCCCACTTCTCGAGCGTAAGTGTAGCTGAAGCTCGGAGAAGTAATCACAGCATCATAGAACAAGTTTGGATATGCCTCATTAAAAACCTTACTCGGAAAAACCCGGTGGGACAAAATCCGAGCTGGGGAAAAAGAGTGCATATTTTACTCTGGACTGGCCTTTGGAAAGGCAGGATGCTTCAAATCATTGGAGGTCGGAGTTCAGTACTCGATCAGTTCACCCTACCTCGATGGAGAAATAAATAACGAAGATAAAGTCTTGAACGGTCTTGAGTCGGATATGCCTCGTTAAAAACCTTACTCTGAAAAACCCAGGGGGATAAAAACCGAGCGAAGGGAAAAAGAGTGCATATCCTCGGAAGACAACGTAGTTTAATCTTATCTTTCTGACTTGAAATATCTATTTCCGAGAGTTGGAGGACCAAAGGTGCTATTAATGGGAAATGATCCTCAATTTTACTAAGCGGGAGCTTAACCGTCGCGGTTACTCGGGGTTGAATTTGCAATTTACCCTTTTAACCTTTATATATATGTTTACTTGGAAAAAAGAGTGCATCTTTACAATTCACAGCGGATCGGAGCATTTAGATCGATAAACAGTATTTCTTCCTTTTTTCGAGCATTCCAATACATATCTTCTAATCATGTCTACTTCCCAGAATCCCGACGTCCAAACCAATATTCCTTCGGGATCAGATTCCGACCTAGGATCCACAGGCGAACTTATCAATGACTTCAAAACCACTAAAAATTCTTCCGAAGAGACGAATAGAATCGTCGATCAAATAGAGCATGCCATGGGGTCAAACGCTGGAGAGGGGACATCCGGTCGACAGGATTCCGAGCACGGTGGTGATGCGGAACAAAATGCCGAGGCCGACATCGAGGAGGGTGGAGATGGAGAAAAAGCTAACTCCGACAATGAGAATAGCCTGACAGTACCGTTTGACAAACATGAGATAATGAGATATCAAATCGGAGGCGGGTGCAGTGTGAGAATTCTCGACCTAGCCGGCGTCACGAAAAAGTCCAAAGCTACAGGTCGAGCTCAGAAGACTGAGAAACGGGTTGATGAAATCTCCAGTGCGTATGATCCAAAAGAACATGAGGCGAACCTCAAAGCTACAATAGGTAAATTCCTTCCCGAAGGCTACTCGATCGTGATTCCGACCTCCTCTCAAAGAGTGAACAAGCTCCCAGCAGGATGTCAAGCCTTTTATGCTAAGCAATTTGACTATGGGTTGCGCATTCCTTTTGCTCCATTACTCGAGCAGGTTTTAGATGCATTCTCCCTAGCTCCCGCACAGATCCTTCCCAACTCGATTGGGTATTTGATAGCTTTCAGCGTTTTGATGAAGGCCAAGGATCAAGCTGCTAATTTCCGGCGCTTTTGGCAATTTTTTAAGATCAGTACTTCCTCCGCCTCGAACGATGGGTTCGTGTATTTCTCCCAGCGTTCGAATCATTCGGTCTTATCGACCATAACTTCGAGCAATTCTCTCAACTGGAAGAAACAGTTCTTCTTTATCAGAGGACCTGAAGTACCGGCTTCCGAGGGGAGCTCGGAGATGGTTCCACATAAATGGCCAGGTGAGCGAGACTAGGTCTATGGAAAACGAGAATTGTTAGGCCAACTTGCGAAGGTTATCCCAGATGATCTTGTTAAAGAGATGCGCTCCGACCCGTATCAGTCGGCCTTCCTGGTCTTAGAGCCCGTCCTTCGGAAAGCTGGGCTCAGCGGAGCTACCTATCGACTAGCAGATGCTGACGACCCTCGAACGTTGAGTAAGGATAATAGCCTTTCCCGAGTGACCGTAATAGTAAGCTATTCAGAGAATTTTATTACTTATCATTTCTACTTCTTTAGGTACGATGGTGGAGCAATATCGAGCTTCCGTAGTCGGTAAAACGTTAGCGTCCACCTCAAGAAGGACGCCCGGTCAGCCGAGGAGACAAGTTAGACTGGAGCCTAGAACTGCCGTCCCTCCTCGGGGAAGCTCGGCTCAGACTGACCAGATCGGAAACGAAGGGGAGCCCGAGAATGCTGAGCCGATCCAAATGGTACCACCTCCTCACCAAGCTGGTCCTTCTTCTTCTTCTGGCTTAGGATACAGCATGTTTACCATGAAGAAGCTCAGAGGGACAGAGATTTATAATCGGCGAGCTCGGGAAGATCTCGAGGGACCCCCCGAGGCCAAAAGGAGGACCGGATTGTGGGGTCGACACCGAACGTCCCTTTCTTCCCATCCTGGTCGAAGTAGGTCTGACATGGTGGACTTCATCGAAGATCAACTTAGAGGTTCCCGAGCAGCGGGTTATCCCGAGAGGGGATCAATTCGAAGTGATCGCACCCCGAACGGCGAGAACGAACATGACAAGGCGATCAAGATTTTCATGGCGGGGAGATTTGCCGAGGACCAGGAGGAGCTCCTTGGCCATTGCGACCTTGACGTATTAGGCCAATTCTCCAAAGCATATCACACGGTAAATCCCTTTATATTTGTTGTAACTGTTTAAGTCTTGGAACAAAATACTAACCACCCTGTTCTTGCAGATCGGGGACTGCTTTCTTACTGAGGTGAATCGTGTCTCAATGTTAGAAGAGGAGTCCGATCGGGTTCATATCGCTTATAGGGACTTACTCAAGGAAGAATCCCAACTTCGCAATCAATTTATCTCCGTCCAAAAAGAATTGGAGTCCATGAAGGCTAAGTATACCCCGGCCGTCGAGGAAGACTTGGTGAAGGTCGTGGAAGAGAAAAGCTTGCTCGAGGAGAAGGTTAAGAAACTTGAAGAGGAGCTCGCGCAAACTAAGGCTGATTCCGAGTTATCTTACCAACGTGGCAAAGAAGACTCTCGCCTAAGCTCGATAAGAGAATTTTTGGAGTCTCCCGCGTTGGATGCTATAGCTCGAAAAAGGGTCGGTGAAATCCTTCAGACTACTTTCTATAAAGGCGTTCGACAACTTGTCTCCGCGAAAGTCATTCCCAATAAGATAGATGAGTACTTGAAACACATGGACATTTTCAAGAATATGGAGGGAAAAGATTATCAAGTCTCATCCTCGAGCTCCGCCAACTGGGAAGAACATGAGTTCGCTCCGTTCGTGGAAGAGTTCGGAGTTCCGATGCCCAATCCTGAGTTGATGGACTTGGATACGTCCAGCGCGAGCTCGAGTTCAGATAGCTCAGATAGTTCAGATAGCTCTGATGACAGTTCCGGAGAGGAAGATCAAGATCCTCCTGACAATGGGGACGATCGAGAAGCTTCTGGGGATAAAGACGTCGATGTCTAAGGTGGCTCCGAGAGTGAGGACAAAGAGGAGCCGCCAAACCCTTAGATCTCTTGTAATAGATTGTAGGACCCTTTATTATATGCACTGTAATTACTTCGATCATCTATAAAATCTGCTTTTTTCAGTTTCTCTGAGTCCGCTCATCGATAATTTATTATACTGCTCAACTAGACAAAAGTCTTTGTGAGCCATAAGGTTCATAAAAGAACGTCGATATCGAGCATTTTCGTGCATGTGTCACTTAGTAGGCACGGTATCAGAACAATTGACCTTTTTAATAGGGCACGGAAAAACTTGAAATTCGCGACTGTTGGACTCTCAAAAAAGGCAACGTTCCTTTTTTCTTATAAATAGAAGGCAGTTTTAAGATTTGTATTACTGAAATTATAATTCTCTCTTCGTCGGAGCTATTTGATCGATAAAATAAGCCGAGTTCTCTTCTGCACTAGAAATATACAGATCATGGAAGGCCTGGTGAACTCCAAGATTGATCTGAGGTTGTTGCTTAAAGTCAAGAAAGAGAAATCTTCCAAGTCGAGAGTCAAGGAACCTAAGTCCTCCTCGGAAGCAGGAAAGACCTCTAAGAACGACCGAGGCAAGCACAAGGTCGATTCTCCTTCGAAGGCGGTCATTGAACCAACTGGTGACCTTGGCAAAACTGCGGCCAAGCAATTATCTGGCTCCGAGAAAGGGCCGGTCATATCAATTCCGGACTCCCCTTCTCGGTCGAAAAATAGCTCCGAGGGGAACAAGAAGGTCGAGAGCCCTAATAAGCAGATCACATCTGGTGACTCTGAGCCTGCTTCCTATAAAAGATCGCGCGTGGACGACCTGATTCCAACCTCGGCCTTGATCCAAATGGCTGGGGATACTAAAATATTGGCTGATAGTGTTCTGGCCTTGGAGGCTAACAAGGTTGTTGCGGTTGAGCCTCCCAATAAGAAGGTCAAAATAAATGACCCTCCCGTCGATCAGAAGAAAACTCCATCGTCGGGCGGGAATCCAGAACCCCAAAACTCTGTCCCCAATGTTGCTCGGACGCTTAGCTCCTTTTTTGAAGAGGTGAGAAATAAGGCCCTGGTCGAACCAGAAGGGAAAAATTCGAATACAATGGTGCAATCGAGCACAGATCTGCTTTTTCAAGTGAGTGTCCTCTCACTATCCCTTTTTTTTTTTTTTTTTTTTTTTTTTTTTTTTTTTACTAACACAACTTTTGTCCATTTAAGGTCGGACAACAATTATTTAGCCTCGGGCTGCAAGTCGAGCAAGAAGCCGAACAGCGTGCTAAGGTTATCCTCGAACTGGAGGAAAAGAAGGTTGCACTATCAAGGTCCCTTGAAGAAGCTAGAGCGATCGAGCTGAAATTGGCTTCCGAGACAGAGAAAGCTGTGAAGCAGAAAGAGAGCCAGGTTCACGAGGAGTTGAGCAAGGAGCTGGATAGGCTGAAGTCGCTCGTCGAGCAGGAGAAGAAAAACGCCGAGCAGCGGGAGCAAGAGGCCTATCAAAAAGGTTATGATGCCGGGTATGAGGCCCGCAACGTTGAAGTCCGCAAGCTTCTGTTCGAGAAAAGTGTCTAGAGATTTCTTCTTTTGCTCAACTAAATGTTGTACTTTTAAACTTCTTCCTTTTGTACTTGTTTTCCCCGTTGGAATAATAAACTTTTTCTTCCTTCTAATCGATGGTATTTTGTGTCTGGTGAATTGATTTACTGTATAAACAATTTATACTCCAGTTAAGAGTAATCAATCGAGTTGCATTCTTACTGTTGGAACAATTTATACTCGAGTTAAGAGTGATCATTCAAGCTGCATTCACTGTCAAAACAATTTATACTCGAGTTAAGAGTGATCTTTCAAATTGTACTTTTTTGTAAAAACAATTTATACTCGAGTTAAGAGTATTCATTCATGTTGCATTCTTAACGCATGAACAATTTATACTCGAGTTAAGAGTGATCGAAATTCCGAGCACAAAGTAAAAAGGGAAAGCTTCTGCACTGCATATTTGACCAAGTCATAGTATTCCCCCTTCTTCAGCTAAGTTCCATAGAAAGTTTGTCCAAACAGTACCTTAACCTCGTGAAGTGGAACGGTTACCCGTGATAAATGCCTCAATCTGAGCCGTTGGTTTCGTTGAATACAGACCGTCGATCAAATCTTCCTTTTAGTATAAATATTGCATTTACTCAATTGAAAATCTTTACCCTGCACTGTTAAAATGTTTCAACCGAGGGCTAGGCTCGGATCTTTCCTTCTTCCTGTTCAAGCCTTCGAAATTCGGCTTCGAACTTACTTTCGATCTCATCGTAGAAATATAGTTTCCTTTGGTATGGGTGGAATTGGAAAATAGGAGCACCTCCTCTATCTGGGGGTCTCTGATCCCTGAAAACGGGATCTCCCCTTGGAATACCAACAAGTGACTGACCCTTGCTCGGGTATTTCGCGCAGGGTTAGCATTGCGGATTCTGAGGGGTATCCCCGAGGGTGGAAAGCTGGACAGTTCATTAAAAGGGAATTTGACCTCAAATCACCAATTTCTTCCTTTCTTCCATGAAGGATGGTGACTTTGGGTCGATCTTCTCGATTATAGAACGATGGTCGGCCGTTCAAGGTTGAGCTTTTGGATCTTACAATGAGAAATTTCAACCTTGGACGCCAACTCGGGGAAGTGATCGGGCTCGTCTGGTAGCAAGAATACTGGGAAAAGCATGGAGATAATCAGAAAACCCAGATATCATCAGACGATAAACATATACAGCTCGACCACTGTACAGGTCTACCGGACAACCGATTTGTCACACAAATTGTGGTGCACCCATCGGATGTTCGCCAATATTCCTGGTCGACAACATTGAAGGATGCTCGAAGATCATAGAATAGTGTACAGTAGTTGTATTAGGACTTTGTAATCATACTGACTTTGTAATCTGTTCGATGGATGTTAATAAAGTTGTATCCTTTGCTTCTCATTGATCTTTGTATCTTGCTCGAAAATAATAATAAGAACTTTTCTTTCCATTGTCTTAATATTAGTATTCTGCTCGTAAAAACCAACTCGACGACGAACTAATGATCCGATGAAACTTAAATATTTGGATAAGGTTGAGCTTGTATCTGGAACGTTTATTGATCGATAAACCGTCCTCGGAAAAATTATTTGATAATCGTCCAAATGAATAATATCTGAAAACTGAGAAGTTCCTCTGCATTTATTAAATGATAATCCTATCTTGAGAAACAATACTGTCAACTTAAGGAATTTCCAAGTGGTAAGAAATTCTTGAAGATTGTTCAAGTTTCGAGCGGAACCGCTTCATCATAGCATTTTGACCGTCAGTTAGAATTAACCCAAAATTGAACTGTTTGCTTACATAATCGACCGTTATCAAGTGAGCTGGATAGCCACGTGAAATTTTTATCGAGGGAGGGTCATAGCAAAAGCACCGTTATCAAGTGAGCTGGATAGTCACGTGAAATTTTTATCGAGGGAGGGTCATAGCAAAAGCTTTCACCCTCGGCCGATTTTCTTTTTTGATCAAATTTTATCGAGGGAGGGTCATAGCAATAGCTTTCACCCTCGGCCGATTCTCTTTTTTGAACAAATTTTATCGAGGGAGGGTCATAGCAATAGCTTTCACCCTCGGCCGATTCTCTTTTTTGAACAAATTTTATCGAGGGAGGGTCATAGCAAAAGCTTTCACACTCGGCCGATTTTCTTTTTTGAACATATTTTATCGAGGGATAAAATTAGTCTTTCTTTGTCATGGTACTTGGGATACATTTTGAACTTAAAATAGAGGATTTCATTGATCTTCCATACAAGTTTTTAGGGAAAGTAAAATTTGAGAAAACTGGAAATTACAGTAAAAGTTAAAAATGAGTGCAACTATCTTCCATAATATTTTCTCAGATTAACTGCATTCCAAGTTCTTGGCAAAACTTCACCGTTGAGGTGAGCAATTTTATAAGACCCCTTCTTCCCGACCTCCTGCACGACATAAGGGCCGTCCCAGTTTGGCTGAAGCTTTCCGACATGCTTAGATACTTCCACCTTTTTGAGGAACAAATCCCCGACCTTGAATGTTCTTATCCTGACTTTCTTGTCATAAGCTTTTTCCATGCTGGACTTGGTGGCTTGTATCTTTATTCACGCTCGGTCGCGTTTACCATCTGCTTGATCGACATCCATCTCTCTCAGTAATTAATTCTGATCGGGGTCATAAGATTCGACCCTCGGTGAAGGTACCAACGTCTCTACTGGTATAACAGCCTCCGACCCGTAAACCAGTGAGAAAGGAGTTTCTCCAGTAGCAGACTTTGCAGTAGTCCTGTTCGCCCAAATTACTCCTGGAAGTTCGTCTAACCACTGGCCTTTTGCTTTGGCTAAACGCTTTTCAAGTGATCGAACAATTTCCCTATTGGTGACCTCTGTTTGTCCGTTCGCCTGGGGATGTCCGACCGACGTGAAATTCTGCTGGATTCCAAACTTTTCGCACCACTCCAAAATTTGCTTTCCCGCGAATTGAGTTCCATTGTCGGAGATGAGGATCCTCGGTATACCAAACCTGCAAATAATATTCTTCCAGAGAAAATTTATCACCTGAAACTGAGTAATTTTTGTTAGCGCAATGCATTCGATCCATTTACTGAAGTATTCCACAGCAACCAGGACATAGTTTTTTCTCGATCTAGCAGTTGGGAAAGGTCCCACAATATCGATTCCCCACCTAGGTAACTAACTCGCGGAGCGGGAGCGGGAGCGCGGAGCGTAAACGAGAGCGCGGAGCGTCATTTTCTGAAAATCTAGTTTCGAGAGCGCCGTTAGAGCGTATAATTATTTAAATTTTTAATACTTATGTACTCATATATAATTATGTTGGTCACTAAGAAAATTAACGATAACCATGTTTGTTCCATAAATTTTGCTTCATATTATTATTTGGCGCAATTTTATAAACTGAAGGTAAAAAAATATTTAAAAATTATGATTAAGTTCTTTAAAATAATATTCAAATTACAAAAAATAAGTATAACTTTATGTTAGAATTAGTTTGTTAAAGGAAAAAATATTAAAAGAAATATGGTCTTATTTTGAACATAAATAAAAGAATAAATCAATTTAGTTAAAAAAAGTAGTCTTATTCTAGGCTTAAAAAGAATAGCACAACTTTAAAAGTTTGGAACAAAAATGGGTAGTATTTTTCCATTTTAATTTAAAAGACACAATTACCGAGATTCTGAGATTGAATTAAAAAAGTAGAAAAAGAATTATGTGAACTACATTTGTGGACAATATGTCATCTTGCGCCACACACAATTTGAAGTTTGAAAGCTGGAGTTGTCCTTATCTGACAGGCATTAAATACTACTCAACTTGGATGTGGTAAGATAATGGACATGTGGCACAATATTATAGGTTCAAACTAACAATTTATTGGGAGCGCGAATTTAGGTTTCAGAATTCGCGAACTATGTTAACTCAATTCGCGAATTATACAGCGAATTTGGATTTCGCGCTCGGAGCGCGAATTCAGAGCGCGCACAAACTTGACCCACGCGAATTTAGTTATCTAGTTCCCCACTTGTCGAAGGGCCAGCAGATCGGAATTGAATGCAGCTGCTCGGCGGGCTGATGAATTAAATTTGAATAGATTTGGCAATGATGGCATTTCTTGACATAGTCGATAGAATCCGAAATCATAGTAGGCCAATAATATCCAGTCCTCGAGCATTTCAAGGCTAAGGCTCTTGCACCGCAATGACTTCCCGCTTCACCTTCGTGAACTTCCTTTAAAATGAGATTGAATTGACTCTCGGGAATGCACTTCAACAAAATTCCGGAGCTTGATCTTTTATAAAGCTTATCCTCGTTCAAAACGTACATTGGAGCCCGATATTTAATCCTTCGGGCTTGATTTGTGTCTTCCGGCAAAGTACCATCTCTTAGATAAGCCTTCAAAGGCTCCATCCAAGAAGACTCTTGAACATCTATCTCCATTATCTCCGAGTATGGGGTTTCGTTCGAATCTATAGCCGGGGAGTTGGACATCAACCAAGTTATCACTCTTTCCTTCCGTCCATCCATCGACCCCGTAAATTTCGAAAGCAAATCCGCCCAACAGTTCTCTTCTCGAGGGATAGCTTGTATATCAAACCTTTCGAACTTTGCCGCCAGATCCTTCACCCTTTTCAAGTATTTCACCATGTTAAACTCTTTTGCTTCATAAACCCCTTTTATTTGTCTGTGTACGAGCTCGGAGTCAGTTAACACTGTCAGCGATTTTATGTTTGCTTTAACTGCCATTTCTAAACCTGCGATCAAAGCCTCATACTCCGCCTCATTGTTCGTGACTACGAAGTCTAAGGTGATCGCATAACTGAGATCCTCTCCCTCGGGACCTTGAAAGTGAATTCCGGCCCCACCTCCTTCTCTGGTCGACGACCCGTCGACATGCATCACCCAAACTTTATGCTGAACATCCTCAAGGAGATTTACCACGGGAACTGACAAGTCGCCGGAACTGGACCCTGTTGATTCTGCAATGAAATCTGCCAGGACTTGAGCCTTGATTGCTGTCCGAGGTTGGTACTCAATTTCGAACTGTCCCAGTTACACCGCCCATTTAATCAATCTCCCGGACGTCTCTGGTTTTGATAGAACTTGCCTTAGAGGCTGATTAGTCAGAACAATAATTTTGTAAGTTTGGAAATAAGGTCGCAGTCTCCGTGCGGCAACAACTAAAGCAAGTGCGAACTTCTCGATCTCCATGTAATTCTTTTCCGCCCCTTGAAGCAACTTACTCAGATAGTATACCGGTTTATGCTCGGAATCCTGAATTCTCACCAAAACAGAACTTATTGCCTCACTTGATACCGCTATGTATAAATACAAGGGCTCTCCCTCGACCGGTTTTGCCAACATCGGAGGGGAAACCAAATATCTTTTAAGCTCTTCGAAAGCTTTACTGCACTCCTCATTCCATTCGAAACCTTTCGATTTCCTCAACAACTTGAAGAAAGGCAAACTCTTGTCAGCTGATCGGGATATAAACCTATTCAAGGATATTATTTTTCCGATTAGACTCTGCACTTCAGACAACTTAGTTGGCGGTTGTAGCTCAGCTATAGCTCGGATTTTTTCTGGGTTTGCCTCAATGCCACGCTCGTGAACCAGATAACCGAGGAATTTTCCCGACCTTACCCCGAAATGCATTTCGCCGGATTTAACTTCATTCTGTACTTCCTTAGGATCGCGAAACATCTGTCAAGGTGCTTTATATGATCCTCCTCGGTCATACTCTTCACAAGCATATCATCAACGTAAACTTCCATAATCTCACCGATAAGATCCTTGAACATCATATTCACGAGCCTTTGATAAGTTGCTCCTGCATTCCTTAGCCCGAACGGCATTACAATGAAGCAGTACACTCCTCGTTCGGTAATAAAGGCTGTTTTATCCTGATCTCTCTCATTCATAAATATTTGATAAAACCCTTGGAAAGCATCCATCATACTAAAGAAAATGAATCCCGCAGTCGAGTCAACCAGCATATCGATCCGTGGTAAAGGATAGGGGGTCCCTTGGACACAATTTGTTTAGGTCGTTAAAATCGTTACACATCCTCCATTTGTTGTCGACCTTCTCTCCCTTCGACACCAACACTACATTGCAAAGCCACTCGGTGAATGTTATTTCCCGAATCTGTTTTGCGGCCAATAATCTATCCACCTCAGCATTGATGATCTTGTCTTTTTCTCGACCGTGATTCCTCTTCTTTTGTCTAACTGGCTTTGCTTTAGGATCGATATTTAAAGAGTGAGTGATCACCCTTGGGTCGATTCCGACGATATCATCCGAACTCTAAGCAAAGACATCGGCGTTGTTTCTAAGGAATTCGATCAGCATAGTCTCCATCCCTTGACTTAGCTCGGTCCCAATTCTGGTGAACTTCTCGGGAGAGCCGGGGATTAAAGTTACTTTTTTATGATTCGGGGGTTGTACGCTCATATCGATCTCTTTTCCTTTTTTACTCTGCAACTTTTCACAATCTGGCAATGGGAGGTCGGAAACAGAGAATACCTTTTCTTCTTCTAATTTCCTCTTTGAGGGCAATAATGGCTCGAAGTGCTTCTTCATGTTTAGGGACGTGTTGTAACACTCCCATGCCATGCATTGGTCGTTCCTCATTTCTCCGACCCCTGCCAAAGTGGGAAACTTGACCATCTGGTGGTAAGTTGACACGACCGCTTTGAATACATTTAAAGCCGGTCTTCCCAAAATTGCATTATAAGCGAACGGGGTACTCACGACCAAGAACTTAACCATCTTCGTAACATCTTTAGGTTTCTTGCCCATAGTAGTACTCAAGAGTATGGTTCCGAGAGGAACAATTTCCGATCCACCGAACCCAATGAGCGGGGTGGATACCTGTTCCAGTCGCGGGTGTTGTAGATTCATTCTATCGAGCGCCTCGGAAGAGATTATGTTTGCCGAACTGCCATTATCGATTAACACCCTCCTAACCTCGAAGTTAGCAATTCTCAGGGTCAAGACCATCGAAAAATCGGGGTCATCTTCATTAGTATCCCAAGTCACATCACTAGGTCTGTCAGCCTCGGAAAAGCTAATGACTTGAATTATCGAGGGCGCTGGTCTTAAGGACATGACCTCCTTCCTGGTCGAGACACCAGTCTTTATCGACCTAGCAGTCCTTTTCCTCGCATTCCTGCTATCTCCCCCAGCTGGCCCACCAGATATCATATTTATCACCCGATTCGTCTGGTCCTCTGCTTGCTGATGAACCTCACGGTGTTGTTCGGAGGACCTTCTAGGACTTCTGGATCGGTAACGGCTGTTATGGTTCTCCTTTCTGACATATTCCTTCAACTTTCCCTGAGCAATCAGTTTCTTGATCTCTTGCTTTAACTGAAAACAATCCTCGGTGCTATGCCCCCGAGCCCTGTGGTATCTGCAATACTTATCGTGATTCATAGTCCCTGGCCTAGGTTGAGTGATACGTCGAGCTCCAGGGACCAAATTTCTCTCCTCGAGCACCGTTAGAATCTCGTCCCTCGAGGTATTCAATCTGGTAAAGCTGCTTTTTTCATGCTCCGTCCTCGGAGCCCTCTCTGGAGATGCAGGTCGACCGTAGACATTAGATCTGTGGGTCGGAGCCTGAGGTTTATAGACCTTAAGTCTCTGCCAAACCGAGCCTCTTTGCTGCGCGTTTGACCCTCCGTAGTCGCTTGGCTTCGGGATGGGGGCCCGATCAGGTTTCTTCACGATCGGGGGCCTAGGATTCTGTGCATTCTTTAACTTATTCATTTCCTCCTGGATCATGTATTTCTCAGCTATTTCCATAATTCGCTCGAAAGACTTTGGTTGCTTTCGGCAGAGAGCATTCCCGAACTGGCTATTACGGGTCAGCTCGAACATTAATGACGACAGAAATTCAATCTGTGGGGTATCAACTTTCAGACGTTCAATACTAAATCTAGCCAGCCACTGCCTCAGTGTTTCTCCTTCCATTTGCTTCACCGTTCCCAAATGGTTAGCAGGTAACCTTTGTTTCCTTTGGCTGGCAAACTGGTGTTTTAATTTATCGCACAACTCGTCAAAAGAGAAGATCGAGTTCGGAGGCAGTTTTCCGAACCAATCCAAAGCAATTCCTTCGAACGTGGTGACCATGATTTTGCAGCAAAAATCCTCCGAATGTCCATATAAATTCAACACATTTATGAAACTGTTTATATGCTCCCCGGGGTCAGAGGTTCCATTATATCTTGTCAATCTGGTAGGGACTGTCTCCGTTCCTCGAGCCTCCTTAATTTACAGAAAGGCGAGCATCGCATAATATTTGTACTTAATTCCCTATTTCGCCCTTCAGGGAAAACGGCCCCGTCCTCTTTGGCCTCAACTCCTCGAGCCCTGACATCTGCGGGTCGGGTTTCCTTTACTAGCATCTCTTTTTCTAATTCCTTAGCAACCCTTTCTTGCACAATCTTTTCCAAGTCAGCCTCTGTCACCTTTCTGTAGGCTGGCTTCCTAGACCTCTCCACAGCTTTGGGTTGACTTTCCCCGACCACCGAATCTTCTAAGTTTTGTACGTTCCTAGAAGGTTGCCCAGATCGGACAACGGTTCTAGCTTGTGGCGGGTTGGGTCGAACATCAGATGGTTCGCCCAAAGCAGATCGACGAATACTTCCTTCCCTTGGCCTGTTGGAAATCGGACCCCGAGCAGTAGGTTGATCGACCGGGTGCATCTGGCCCGGCAGAGTTTCACGATCTGCTCTCTCCGTGTTCAAGAATTCTCTACACATAGTTCCGATAATGGAACGCAAATCGGCCACTGTCGTATGAATAGGCATATCATTCGGCGGGTCGAGCGGCGGCACCTCTGATTGGTGGGCCGCTCGGGATTGGTTACTTGGTTAATTATTTACCGAGCGCTGCGCTCCAACGGCGTGTGAAGGCTCGCCGCGATTGTATGTAAATCTCCTAGTAGTAGGCATTTTTCGATCTAACACCCGAGCAGGCCCCTCGGTGGGCGCCAATTGATTATACAGAATTTCGTACGTACCAAGTAAGGAAAGTCGATTAAAACAATAAGTGTATAGAGTGCGTAAATCTCAAATATCACAATCGAATATTAAGTTCAGGTTACAAGATGGGTCTACTCGAGCATTACAGGATGCCGTACAACTAGGAAAGTAAATACAAGGAATGATCAAGCTGGTTCCTAATCCGAACAGTAAGTCCGAGCTTAGGGCTTTTCTTGGAAGTCGTGCCGTCCACTGATGTCATAAATGCGCCGCGTATTTATAGGAACAGTAATGAGCTAGCTGGACCGTCCGTAGGAGAAAACCTCTCGGCCAGCTGTACAAAGCTGTACGTCGGCCCCACAGTAATCCCGAGGTGGTGAGAAGATCGGAGAGTAGATCCCGTACTATCAACCTGACTTGATCGGAAAACTAGACTCTTCTGGTCGAGAATACCATTCCTGGTCGGGGAAGACATCGATCTCGAGCATAGGTACTTCCTAAAACGGCGTATGTGAAATACCCCTCATCACATGGCTGTCACCTTCATGTTGAATTTAGGTGGCAAGGCCTTGAGAACCTTCGTTGTGATCTCCTTGTTCGAAAATTCTTTACCAAACCTTAGAACTTCATTCAGGGCTTTGGCAAATCTGGTATCCATCTAATCAATCGTTTCACCAGACTTCATTTTGAAATTTTCAAACTCCTCAAGAGCCACACTGAGCTTGTGTTCTTTGATAGCGTCGTTTCCTTCGCTTAGCCCGCAGACTTTATCCCACATCTCTTTGGCAGTTTTGAGATGCTTGATCTTCTGGAAATTGTCTTCGTCTATAGCTCTGAACATGATGAACTTCGCCTTTTTATCAAGATTTACCAACTTGTTTTCTTTAGGTGTCAGCTCATCCAGCTCTTTGTCAACTATCTGATCTGGTTGGCCAGCAACCTTCACAGTCTTCTAGAATCTGAATGGTCCTTTTGTAATACATGTAAACATGTCATCATTATAAGCAGCAAGAAAGATTTTCATTCTGATTTTCCAGTTTTCAAAGCTTATAAGACCAATGTGAGGAACATGGTTTATGGCATCCATTTTTCAAAAAGTTTTGATTTTCAAAATATGCTCTCTTTTTGAAAAATTTGAAAAACACACTTTGGATCAAGCTCGTTGATCAGGCAGCTGATTCAAGATAAACCACCTACCCTGATGCTACTTGATGGTATCAGGTAAATTACCAGAGCAACCTGCTCTGATACCACTTGTTGGTCCCAAAAGTGGTCATTGAGGTCTAGAGGGGGGGGGGGGGGGTGAATAGACCTCTTAAAACTTTAAAACTTTTTCTCTAACTTTTCAAATCAGCAGACTAAGCTGATCGAGATTTGTAAGACTACTAAGCTGATGCGCACAAAGCTTTATCAGCAGAGTTGACCACTCATCTGATTTTCACTTGGCTGATTTCAGATGTTAAATCAGAGTTTTTAGAAACTAGTTGGCAGCGGATATTCAAAGTGTTTTTCACCAATCTGTTCCTCTTTAAGTTTTCTCACTCAAAAGATTTTATCCCCAGTTTTTGCAACTCCTTTTAAAATCTTTTGGTTAAATCGTATGTTTGAGTTCTTTGATAAATATGCAAAGTATAGCAAACAGTAAATCAAACACACAGGATTTTTATAGTGGTTATATGGATAAAAATCCTTTAGTCCACTCTTCCAAGTCACACAGATCTTGGGTTATACTAGAAAACACAAAGTAATCAAGTATACAATGCTTGCGCTGATCAACAAATGAAAAGCCACATGCGCTGTAAGAAATCACACAGAAATCCTACACTCCGAAGCTAGATCACTCACTTAGATGGATCTACACTCCTCATGCTATTTTCAGTACAGAAGATCACTCAGAAATCCTATACTAGGAAGCTATATCACTCACAAAGATGGATATACACTCCTCTCTTTTATAGCTGAAAGTCATTCAGACAGACAACTAAGTTCTCTGTTCTTCAACGAAAAGCTTTGTCAACAAATGACTTCGGCTTGTGATCAGACGACTCAACTGATGGATCTCGCTCTTAGGATATGATCTTGAATAATGCAAGCTCTCTCTAGATCTTCAGTTATGTCTTCTATTTATACTCTCATATTTTGAATTTCTGTCCGTTGAAGGTTGGCAGGAATCTACAGTCCTCGAGTTCTGGTCCTGACAAGCGGAACGGCTCCCTGCAACTGTTGCACTGTACATTCTGCTGTACGGATGTCTACTTTATGTCGGTCGCATTTAATGCACTGAGCTCTTAGCTGGATCCCGTTGATAAGCTTACTGACCATCTTTACTCTGCTGGTGGAAGTACTCTTCTGATGATCACTTTGCTGATCACTCGGCTGATGGCTTCTCGGCTGATTCAAGAATGAACACATCTATCTTGACTCGGCTGATAATACCCATCTGATATCTCACTTCGCTGATTCGGTCACTTAGCTTCCAGACCATGAGATAGGTTTCACTAAGCTGTTCAGTTCTTAGTTGATAACTTCCAGATTACCCTTTTTGTCATCTTCAAAACCTTCTCCAATATTAACCAACAATTTCCCCCTTTTTGATGATGACAAAACCTTCAACTAAGAACTAATCTTATGTCTTCAGATTTAGTCTTCATGCCCTGAGATGGAAATTCTCTTGGTTCGATACAACTTTAAAAAAATACCACTTGCATGTGATGGTTCTTTTTCCCTTTCTGATCTTCTGCTTAAAGGGTTCTTAGTTGCATCCATCTTCCCCCTTTTTGTCATCAACACCAACACTTTAGTTGCATCTTTTCTTCTTCATTTTATCCTTCCCCCTTTTTAGGATTTGTGATAACTTCTTTTCCATAAGATTGCAAACTAGTATGTTGAAGACAGGTAGGTAAGCACTTGGCTGATCGAGGTAGTCTTCGTTGCCGTTTATCACTCCAGCTAGAAAATTTCCCCCTAACTTCAAGAATTTATACCACTTAATACCACTTGTCGTCTGATTTCACTTGTAGTCTGATACTACTTGTATGGATACGAATCAGATTAGTCAGCTGATATCACTTGTTGGTGTGATAGCACTTGCTTGGTGTAGTACATTCTTGAGAATCACTTGGCTATTGTGTTCCAGTCAGCTGATAAGAAGCAGTCTTCTGATAGCTTCATTTTGACTTATTGGCAACTTCATCTTTTATTTAGGAGTACCGCTAGTCGTACACGTTCCCCCTAAGTTCAAGAATTCGTGGTCAAGTAGTCTGATGAGAGTTTCCCTTAAAAGACACTCAGCCATTGAATTCCAGTAAGCTGTTCTGGGTTAGTCTTCTGATAAGTTCCCCCTCAACTTATGAATCCAAAATCAACAAACCAATTTCTGTTGTCACATGGTTGACTGATACCACTTGAATGGTGATACCACTTGTTGCAAACAGTTGATGGCCTCTAATGCCACTTGGTCTCTGAAACCACTTGTTAATCTTTAATAATCTTCAACTTTTCAACAAACTCATGTTCCTTGAAATCTCCAAATGTATATTCTACCACTTGAATTATACCAATTGCTGATACCACTGATTTGATACCACTTGCTGGTACATGCTTGTTGGTGAGACTACTTGTTGAACTTGGTGAAATTTGCAAGGCAGTCAACTCATCTTTGTCATCTCACATGTGTTTCACCTGCAAAACAGATGACTGTTTTTGGTACCCCTTGTTTATTGGGTCCAGCATAGTTAGTGTAACCTTTAACATGTGATGATCTAGTGACTTATGTTTTATCATGATAATACCACTTGTTGGTACTTGATACCACTTGTTATTTTTCAACATTTGTTGGTCATGATTAAAACATAGCTCATAAGCAAGGTAAGATGCATGAAATATGTGATAAGCATGCATTTTGAAATGAGGATGGCAATCAGCACAGTGAACATGATTAGCATGATAATATGAATAAGCGTAGTGCATGTCATAATAATTATCATAATGTGATTCAAATTCTTGCCAGATAATTCATTTTTGCCTCAATTTCTTACCTGAGTTTTCTAATAACTCTCCATAGATTAAGCAGACTCAATATTTTCAATTTTACTCCTATCAGCAGCCTCGGCTGATGAGTTTACTAGTCTGATTAGTCTTAGGTAGCTTACTAGGTTTTCTAACCTATTGAGCATCAGTAGACTTGTTCTCTTAAGCCTCTGATTTTCTTTTTAGAGAATGATGCAATTACTTCTTTCAGGTTTATTTATATTTTCAAAACAAATTGCATACTCAGCTTTTAGAGTCTCATTCTCATGCTCAAGCTTTTTGTAATCAGCTGATTCTTTGAGGATTTTCAACCTGAAGTTTCAGTGATCTGATTTGCTCTTTTCAGCAGAGTCATCTCTTCATTAAGCTTGGCAAATGCACAAATAGTATTTGAATTTGTAATTCAACATTTATTCAATCGATTCAAATAGTGCATTACATTAATCAGTAGAAGTTACCCCAATTTTCAGAATCATCAAATTCTATGGCAGTTAAGCATATGGTCTCGGGTACTTATTCAAATTCTTTATCAGACGACTGAAGGTCTGAATAAGATGTGCAGGAGTTTATTAGCTTTGTTGCATCAGCTAACTTTGTTTTGCTCTTACTAAGCTTACGCTCCTTTTTAGCACGCTTTTCCTTTTCAGCAAGCTTCTCAGATGGTGAGGTTGGATGGTCTTTAATCAAGAGCCCATACTCCTCTTCATGGTAGTCTCTAAGTTTTGCTTTGCAGGAATCCCTGTTTTCCAGAAAATGATCAGAAGAAGATGAAGTAGCATTTTTATATTTTAATTTCATTTTCTTCTTATAGAATTTCTTGAAATCATTTAACAGCAGGGTAACGTCGTCAGCAGTGTATCCCTTTTCTGAACTCAGCACAGTCTTCTGTTTTGACTGGTCTTCTGATTTTCTTGACTTGTCTGACGCCATTAGAGCAGCAGTAGGGTCTGAACTGGTTGACACTTCTAATCCCAATCTTGGCATATGATACTCATACGCTTTGAGAGATGAGAACAGTTCGGAAAGAGAAATCTTCTCTAAATCCCTTGATTCTTCCATGGCTATCACCTTCATGTTGAATTTAGGTGGCAAGGCCTTGAGAACCTTCGTTGTGATCTCCTTGTTCGAAAATTCTTTACCAAACCTTAGAACTTCATTCAGGGCTTTGGTAAATCTGGTATCCATCTGATCAATCGTTTCACCAGACTTCATTTTGAAATTTTCAAACTCCTCAAGAGCCACACTGAGCTTGTGTTCTTTGATAGCGTCGTTTCCTTCGCTTAGCCCGCAGACTTTATCCCACATCTCTTTGGCAGTTTTGAGATGCTTGATCTTCTGGAAATTGTCTTCGTCTACAGCTCTGAACATGATGAACTTCGCCTTTTTATCAAGATTTACCAACTTATTTTCTTTAGGTGTCAGCTCATCCAGCTCTTTGTCAACTATCTGATCTGGTTGGCCAGCAACCTTCACAGTCTTCTGGAATCTGAATGGTCCTTTTGTAATACATGTAAACATGTCATCATTATATTCCAGTTTTCAAAGCTCATAAGACCAATGTGAGGAACATGGTTTATGGCATCCATTTTTCAAAAAGTTTTGATTTTCAAAATATGCTCTCTTTTTGAAAAATTTGAAAAACACACTTTGGATCAAGCTCGTTGATCAGGCAGCTGATTCAAGATAAACCACCTACCCTGATGCTACTTGATGGTATCAGGTAAATTACCAGAGCAACCTGCTCTGATACCACTTGTTGGTCCCAAAAGTGGTCATTGAGGTCTAGAGGGGGGGGGGGGGGGTGAATAGACCTCTTAAAACTTTAAAACTTTTTCTCTAACTTTTCAAATCAGCAGACTAAGCTGATCGAGATTTGTAAGACTACTAAGCTGATGCGCACAAAGCTTTATCAGCAGAGTTGACCACTCATCTGATTTTCACTTGGCTGATTTCAGATGTTAAATCAGAGTTTTTAGAAACTAGTTGGCAGCGGATATTCAAAGTGTTTTTCACCAATCTGTTCCTCTTTAAGTTTTCTCACTCAAAAGATTTTATCCCCAATTTTTGCAACTCCTTTTAAAATCTTTTGGTTAAATCGTATGTTTGAGTTCTTTGATAAATATGCAATGTATAGCAAACAGTAAATCAAACACACAGGATTTTTATAGTGGTTATATGGATAAAAATCATTTAGTCCACTCTTCCAATTCACACAGATCTTGGGTTATACTAGAAAACACAAAGTAATCAAGTATACAATGCTTGCGCTGATCAACAAATGAAAAGCCACAAGTGCGCTGTAAGAAATCACACAGAAATCCTACACTCCGAAGCTAGATCACTCACTTAGATGGATCTACACTCCTCACGCTATTTTCAGTACAGAAGATCACTCAGAAATCCTATACTAGGAAGCTATATCACTCACAAAGATGGATATACACTCCTCTCTTTTACAGCTGAAAGTCACTCAGACAGACAACTAAGTTCTCTGTTCTTCAACGAAAAGCTTTGTCAACAAATGACTTCGGCTTGTGATCAGACGACTCAACTGATGGATCTCGCTCTTAGGATATGATCTTGAATAATGCAAGCTCTCTCTAGATCTTCAGTTATGTCTTCTATTTATACTCTCAGATTTTGAATTTCTGCCCGTTGAAGGTTGGCAGGAATCTACAGTCCTCGAGTTCTGGTCCTGACACGCGGAACGGCTCCCTGCAACTGTTGCACTGTACATTCTGCTGTACGGATGTCTACTTTATGTCAGTCGCATTTAATGCACTCAACTCTTAGCTGGTTCCCGTTGATAAGCTTACTGACCATCTTTACTCTGCTGGTGGAAGTACTCTGCTGATGATCACTTTGCTGATCACTCGGCTGATGGCTTCTCGGCTGATTCAAGAATGAACACATCTATCTTGACTCGGCTGATAATACCCATATGATATCCCACTTCGCTGATTCGGTCACTTAGCTTCCAGACCATGAGATAGGTTTCACTAAGCTGTTCAGTTCTTAGTTGATGACTTCCAGATTACCCTTTTTGTCATCTTCAAAACCTTCTCCAATATTAACCAACAAGGAACGAAAGCTTTTTAAGAATGATATATCTAAAGTAGAAAAATATCTTACTCAAGGATCGGGGATCTTCTGCAACCCCGAGATCGAATGTGGCATGGCTTAGCCCCGCTTTCCTCAAAACGGGCTCCAAGATAAGAAAAGTCGATTGATATAGGTCGGAATGCATGGAGGCAACAAAAGATTCGCGGAGACCCCACCGAATGTGGCCCATGATTTCACGTTTCCCATACATCTAATCGAGCTGACCTTTCCACCGATGCGGGACCATTTATGAGCTCCCCTCGGAAGCCGGCACGTCCGGGCCCTTAACGAAGAAAAATCGTCGTTTCCAGTCCATAGAATTACTGGAGACGATCGTCGACAAAATAGACTGGTTCGGGCGTTGAGAGAAGTACACGAACCCCGCATTAGAAGCTAGGGAGTTACTGATCTTGAAGATCTGCCAGAAATTTTGAAAGTTGGCATGTTTACTCTTAGCCTTCATATGGACATTGAAAGCGATCAAGTACCCGATTGAGTTCGGAAGAATCTGTGCGGGGGCCAAGGATAATAGATCCAGGACTTCCTCGAGCAGCGGGATAAAAGGGATCCGCAACCCATAGGAAAACTGTTTAGTGTAGAAGGCTTGACATCCTTCTGGTGGTGCATCGACGCGTTGAGCAGAGGTCGGAATAACTAACGAATAGCCTTCTGGGAGAAATTTTCCTATCTCCGCCTCAAGTTCGGCTCGGCTCTCGATCGGATCATAAGAACAGACAATTTCATCGACCCATTTTTCAGTCTTCTGAAGCTCCCCGTGGCATTTGACTTCTTCGGGAGGGCGTCCCGGTCGAGAATTCTCATATAGGCATTATTTCCTACAGAGTATCTCATTAATTCATGCTTTCCCAGCATTTCGGACGAACCGTCATCACTGCCGACCTCCGCATTCTGTCCTCCATCTCCTTCAGGCTCGATGTTTTGCTTTTTCGAAGTATTCTCGCCGTCTCTCGAGTTTATTGAATCAAACGCGGCATTGATGACTATTTCTAACTCATCCGTCGAATCTCCCGTCGGTTGATACGTATTTATAAGGTGAGTCTCAGATTCAGGATCGGACTCCGATCCCGGGGAAATTACAGCCTTGCCTTTGACACTTTCTGCGTTAGACATTCTGGAAGAATTACTTTGCTGATTGATAAATAGATGTATTTTTCTCGATGTGAGCACTCCGACTTGCAGTAATCTAAAGAAGCAATGCCTGTCTCTTCAGGTCAACATATATATATAAAGGTTAAAAGGATAAATTACAAATCAAACCCCGAGTAACCGCGACGGTTAAGCTTCCACTCAGTAAATTCAAAAATTATCTTCTCATTAATGGCATTTCCGGTCCACAAGGTTTTGAAGCATGACTTTTGAGCTCAAAAGTAGCAAATTAACGCCTTCATCTTCCCTGGATATGTACTCTTTTTCCCTCGCTCGTTTTTTATCCCTCTGGGATTTTTCGAGTAAGGTTTTTAACGAGGTATATCCGACGCAAGATCGTTCAGCACCTGTTCTCTATTATCTATTTTTCCGATCTTCATATATTTTAGTGCCAGGACGGACAATCAAAATAAACTCTCAAATCGAAGACTTCATTCTTCTATTATTGAAACAGTTCTACATTTTGGGACTCCTCCAAAGAAGGTGTGCACTCTTTTTCCCTAGCTCGGATTTTATCCCACTGGGTTTTTCCGGACTAGGTTTTTAATGAGGCATATCCGAAACACCAAGAAATCAAAGTCATTTACCTTGAAGTTGTGTTTACTTCTCCGAGCTTCAACTTGACTTACGCTCGAGAAGTGGGGGAGTAATGATGAGGGATATTTCGCATGCTCTATTCTAGGAAATACCTTGCTCGAGATCGATCTATTGTTCCGACCAAGCAGGCGTGTTTTTCGAACCGCAGAACACAGTTTTCGATCAAGCCAGTTTGACAGCGCAAGGCCCTTTTTCCGATCTACCCCTCTCCTAGGGTTCACTGTTGGGCTGACCCATGGGACTGACCTACGGGCCGAGACGTGTTCTCATGCGGAGGGTCTACCTAGCACACCACTGTTCCTGTAAATACCAAGCACATTTATGACATCAGGCACGCTTCCCCACGTGCACCCAACTCAGACATTCAGATCGGATTCCTTTCGGACTTAGACTAGCTCGCTCATTGTACTTATTAACTAATCGTACGGCATCCTGTAATGCTAAAATAGACCTTTGTAATTTGTAATCAGATCGGAATATTTAATATACATCCTTATATTTTTGAACTCATAATTGAGATTGCCTTACTTTCCTGTTTGGTCTCGTACGAAAAACAGAATAATCAAAATTAAGCAAAAGTAGTACATGTGAAACTACCATTTATTTCATTTAATAACGTTATAGTTTGATTTAAAGAGTTTTGTCTATTATTTGGAGTGAAATGAAAGGCACTTTTCGTGCGTGCAATTGTGTGATTGATCGCACATCGCACAAGAATTGTGATTCTTTTCTATATAAACCATTATGATTCTTTAGATAAAGAACACGATAATTTGTTCAACTATATTTTAACTAACTCTCTAAATTGTGTATATACAAGAGAATATACAATATATGTATATGTATGCATCACTTATTAGCCTATTTGATAATATGATTATAACAATGATTACATTTTAAACATGGTAAAAAAAGAAACATATGAATCACATTAAAAGAACAAAAAAAAGTTAATAATTTATAACGGTTATAGTAACATCTATTTGAGAATATTTTTGAAGTAATAAAAATATAAGAACTTTGTTATTAAAATAAATATTTAAAAATTGTATTGTGCCATTCTCATCATCAAAACTATTATCCAATCAAAACATTTATCCTAGCACATTTAGTTAGTCAAACGATGAAATTAAAGTAAACTGTGCATCATGCCAATTATAATGTAAATTTTTTAAGTCAAATTGTCAAGATCACCAATTACTCTTGTCACGTTGCCCGCATGTGAATTAATTGTACATTAATTTTTTTGATCTAAAATAGACTAAAGTTGCAAAAAACCATATATCTATCTGATCAAATTATCAAACTGAATAAATGTAAGAAAAAAATATGGATAGTGGAAGTTATGACGCCCAAAATGCAATCTTACTAGTGCTATTAACTAAAAATAATTCAACAATTACCTCTTCCCTACTTCTTTTATAAAATGGAGCAAGTGGAATGCTATATAGATCCACTTTTTTTCAATTATTTTTTCATGGCATTGCTAGTGATCTACCAAATTTGAAAAACTTAGTCTATTATCTTATGTCTATGCAAATACACTTTTGAGATCAATGTTAAAAGACATGACAATTAAATTAAATACAAAATTATGTATTATAATTAAGATAATTAAACATTTACCTACATCTTTTTTCACATTTAGGACAAATAAGTATGTAATCAATTTTAGAGATTGGATTTGCACAAAATTTGCACACACAGCATGGACAATACCAAGATTCATCAAGAACATCCTGCAATTCAAATTCAATGTACAAATTAATCTTCGTCCAGGTTTATAATTATTTGACTAAAAAGCATATAATAAATTCTTACCTTCATACCAATACATACTTCTGAGTTTTATAATTTGTGCTTAAGTGATTACAAATTTTATAAATGTTTATGTGAACAGTTCCCGGATCATCCTGGTTACAATCATTTCGTGTGTATGCGTAACCATAATCAAAGTTTAATTAAACGTATTAGTGTTTTACTTGCAGCTTAGTCTTTTTATGCCTCCATTAAAATTAAATTCTAAATACGTCAACTTTTCCGAGTTATATGCTTATATTAAAGAAGAATATATAAGATATAAGAAAAATTGTGAAAGGTTTCCTGACGATATTTGGTATATTAACCAAAGAGATTATTATCATCAACTGCTTATCCGCTTTAGTATTTTATTAGCAGCTTAATTTCTTGGGTTCTACTTTTGTCTTATTTAGTATTTTAGATTGAAGCTTTGGTTCTCCAAAGTACAGTTTTACAGTGAAACCCGGGGATTTTCCCTTAAGTCGCTAGCCTGAATAGTCCCTGTCTTTGGCCGGTGTATAGGCTGTTTTGGGATTGGCATAAACCGTTGACAGTGATCTGTAAAATTATGCAGAGGTTGGCTAGATCTTTGTCTAAAAGACAAGGTGAGACAAGTGGTAGTAACAAAGAAATTATTTTAAATGAAAATTTTGAAAAGTCTTTACAGAACTGGAAATTACCGGTACAATCTTCTGTTTATAAACAGAAAGGAACTTTTGAATTTTCTTCTGATTATGTTGTTAAAACTGTAGAAGAAGCTATTCCTTTAACTGAAGGATATAATTCTTTTCAATTATTATCAAGAAATTTAATTGAAAAACATAGACAACAATATAAATTTCTTCATGTTGGCCTAATCCAAGTAGGTCTAAAGCCTGCTACAAGACTCGGATTAAATACATCCGCAATAATTTGTGTTCGAGATAAAAGACATAATAAATTTCATGACTCCTTATTAGGAATAATTGAGTCCAGTCTTTGTGACGGACCCATCTACTTTTCTTGCTTCCCAAATTTCACTTTATCTCTTACAGATCCAACTCTGATGCACGCCTTGTGTCTTGATATTAAATCTGATGGGTTTAATATGATGCAAGGATCAGAAAATATAATCCTTATTTATAGGATTCAATATAAAGTTATGAACACAGTAGTGCCAAGAATCAGAGATTTTGCCTTCGAACAGAAGGGATCTACTACTTTGTTTATTACAAATTTATCTAAAAGCAATTTAAAAGTACCCAAAACAATTACTTGGGATCAGGTTAATTTACCTGAACAATGGATTTTAGAAAAGGCAAGTGAACCTGTTAAACAGGAAAATAGAGAATTAGAAGAAATAGTTGAATATCCTGATGGAGATGTTGAAATTAAATTCTCTAACCAAAGAATTGCTAGACTTAATTTTGGGCAAAGTAGTCGATTTACTAGACCTAATTCAGCAGGTCCAAGTAGACTTAATTTGGAAAGAAGATCTACTTCTTCTGCCCCGCTATCTAAATTTGAAAAAGAAACCATATTAGGAACAAAATTTACTCCTGATGGGGTTAATCAACCTCAATATAATGTTAGTATACCATCAACTGTTACCCCAACAGAAATTGAAGTTGATACTAACACAGGAAGAAAATCTCCGACCGCTTCTGACATGGGTTATAATAGTGACACAAGTGTTTTAACTATTACAATTCCTAAAGAAGTTTGTTTTCCTTTTGACGGAATTGCTAAAGAATTATTTTATTCTCCTGAAAATGAAAATCGAAGAAAGTGGTTTTTCCAAGAAGATATTAAAAGTCAAAAGAAATTATTTACATCTTATAAGAGATTTCTACAGATAAATAAAGATGTCATTGATTTCTTTGATTTCTTGAAAAAATACTTTTATTTAAATAAAAAACAATTTCCTGATTTTGAGAACAAAAATTTTGTGTCAACAATTGAATCTTCCTATAACAGGGATTTTGTCACTAAAAATGGAAAAGTTTTCAAAAGCATCCACCCTCCAGAAGTTAATTTAACCGTTAAAATCGATGGAGAAGAAATTCTAGCCACACCCTATAGAAAAAAGGGTGATAATATTGATGCTGTTGTGCAACAAAATAACTTTACAAATTTAACTCTCAAAACTATTGGAGATCAATTAAATAGAATTGAGAAAAATATTGATCTAAAATCAGATCAACAAAAGGTTTCTAAAGAAGAAACTTCTGTAATTGATAACAGGGTTTTATTTAAACCAATGTCTTCTGAGAAGATTGATTTTAAAATAAAACCACCAGATTATTCCTCTGAGATGGTTGACGAAATAATAAAGAGATTAAAAAATCTTGGACTTAATGAAAAGGAATTGTCACCTTTGGAACAAAATTCAGATAGTGAATCTAATATTGAAAGTCAAAATCAAACTTCCGAAATGGAAGAGAAAATTGATCAACTTGAAGATATGTTCTTAACAGAACAAAACCAACAACAACATTTTCAAGTTAATAAATTATCATCTTCTTATAAGAAGAAAATGGTATACAATGTACCAGCAAAGCCTTATTATCATAAGCCAACACCAGTTGATTTACAACTTGAGCAGCATGATGAATACATGACTGTTCAATTTGATGGCAGATCCATTAATGAATGGAATATAGATGGAATGTCAGAATACCAGATGCAACTGCCTGCAAAGCAAATGGAAATTCTGATCAAAATATTGCTAAAGCCATAACTCAAGGCTTTACTGGACAATTAAAAGGTTGGTGGGATTTCTACCTACCAGAAGAGGCAAAATTGCATATTTTAAGAGCTGTTAAAGTTGAAGTTGTTGATAACCAACCTGTGCAAGTTACAGATTGTGTTAATACGCTATTATATACTATAGCAAAACATTTTATTGGAACAACTTCATTACAGTTGGATAAAACACAAGAACAATTAATGAATTTAAGATGTCAAAACTTATCTCAGTTTAAATGGTATAAAGATGTGTTCTTCTCTAAAGTTTTTACTAGAGAAGATAGTCAACACGATTTTTGGAAAGAAAAGTTCTTATCAGGACTCCCTCATTTTTTCTCAGAAAAAATAAGGAATAGAATAAAACAGAAACATAATGGCATTATTCCGTATGCCCAATATACTTATGGAGATCTATCTTCTGAAATTATCTCTGAAGGAATAAATTTATGTAATGAAATTAAATTACATAGACAAATTCAAAAAGAAAAGGTTTTAGGAAAAAGAATTATAGGAGACTTCTGTGAACAAATTGGTTTACCTCCTATAGGACCTTCTAGTGATAAAAGGAAACATAAGACTAATAAAGTCTCAAAAAATTCTAAGAATTTAAATTATTTTCCTAAAAAGAGAAAGAAAGGTTTTTATAAAGGAAAGAAGAATAAAGGAGAAAGTTCTTCGACCCCTAGGCAGAAACCCATTCCATTATGTTGGAAATGTCAAAAACCTAGTCATTACGCTAATAAGTGTAAAATGAAAAAGAAAATCAATAGTTTAGATATTGACGAAGGTCTTAAAAGAACTTTACAAAAACTCTTTCTTAATGAAGAAGGAGAAAAAAGAGATTTTAAAATTACTGCTATAATTGACAATGAAGAAACTGAAGAATCTGAGAATTCTGAAGGATCCGAAACAGAATCCGAACAATCAGATAATTCTGGTTGCGAAGGAAACTGTGATTATTATAAAGCCTTATGTCAGGCAAATGGATTATGCACCTTAACTAAAGAAGATAATTTTATTCTCAATATAATTGATCAAATTACTGATCCAGTTGCTAAAAGAGAAATGCTCCAAAAATATTTAGAACAATACAGTCAGAAAAAATCTGAAAAAGGAATAAAATTCAAAGAACCAGAAACTTATAGTCAAAAAGAAATTTTAAATAGGGCTAAGACCTCTAAAGAAAAGGATTCAGAGGATTCATGTACTAGTGAATTAATTCACGAAGTAAAAATTCTTAAAAAAGAATTAAGTGACTTAAAGTCTAGAGTTTCTTTAATTGAATTAAGAAATCTTGAAACAGATCTTAGTCCTAATCAGGACAATGACGATTATGAAAAAGATTCTTTAAAAGAAGAAAATGTAAATGCATCATTAATATTTGTGAATATGATTGATAGGGTTATTACTCATAAATGGCACATTAAAATAAAAATCATTGTTCATAGAGAATATACTCTCTCTGCAATTGCTATGGTAGATTCTGGAGCTGATTTAAATTGTATCAATGAAGGGTTAATTCCATCTAGATATTTTTCTAAAACTACTGAAATTCTTAATGCTGCAGATGGTCGAAAGCTTATAGTAAAATATAAGTTACAAAATACTGCTGTGTGTAACAATGGAATTTGCCTTGAAATGCCATTTATAATGGTAAAAGATTTATCTCACGATGTAATTCTAGGAAATCCCTTTCTACATATGCTTTATCCCATAAAAAGCATTGACGAAAGAGGAATTACTAGCACTATTGATTCACAAGAAATAACATTTAATTTTATTACACAACCTCGTTATCACAAGATTGATTTAATTCAAAAGAAAATATAAAGAAAAGAAAAGTTTCTTAATTCCTTATCTCAAGAAATTAATTACAAAAAAATAGCTGAAAAGATACAGCAGCCTCATATTCAAAAGAAAATAAGTGAGTTACAAGAATTTATAACTAAAACAATATGTGCAGAAATTCCTAATGCCTTCTGGGAAAGGAAGAAACATATAGTAAATCTTTCATATGAACCAGACTTTAAGGAAAATCAAATTCAAACTAAGGCCAGACCTATAGCTATGGGTCCACGCCACCTTGAAATCTGCAAAAAAGAGATTGAAGAGTTATTACTCAAAGGATTAATTAGAAAATCCTACAGTCCCTGGAGTTGTCCAGCATTTTATGTTGAAAATGCTGCCGAATTAGAACGAGGTGTTCCTAGGCTTGTTATTAATTATAAGCCTTTAAATAAAGCACTAAGATGGATTAGATATCCCATCCCTAATAAAAGAGATTTGCTAAATCGGCTTTACACAGCCAAAGTAATGTCAAAATTTGATATGAAGTCGGGATTCTGGCAGATTCAAATTGCTGAAGAAGACCGATATAAAACTGCATTTACAGTACCATTTGGACACTACGAATGGAACGTAATGCCTTTTGGGTTAAAAAATGCCCCTTCTGAATTTCAAAACATCATGAATGAAATTTTTAGTCCATATACTAAATTTTGTATAGTATATATTGATGATGTCTTAATTTTTTCAGACAATATTGATCAACATTTTAAACATTTACATGTTTTTATTAATGCTGTTAAAAGAGCAGGATTAGTTGTATCTGCAAAGAAAATAAAATTATTTCAAACTGAAATTAGGTTTCTCGGACATACTATTAAAGAAGGAACTATCTTTCTGATGAGGGGTATTTCGCATACGCCACTTTAGGAAATACCTTCTGCTCGAGGTCGGCCTCGATCCCGACCAGAATGGTATTCTCCGACCAAAAGAACATGGTTTTCCGATCAAGCTTGGTTGATAGCCCTAGATCGAGTACTCCGACCTTCTTCCCGATCTACTCGTCTCCTCGGAATTACTGTGGGGCCGACCTACAGCTTTATACAGCTGGCCGAGAGGTATTCTCCTACGGATGGTCTAGCTAGCTCATTACTGTTCCTATAAATACGCGGCGCATTTATGACATCAGGGACGGCACAACTTCCAAGATATCCATTCTGCTCGGACCTACTGTTCGAACTAGGAGCTAGTTTGTATTCTCTTTGTATTGATCATTTTAGTAGTGCGGCATCCCGTAATGCTCGGGTAGACCTGCCTTGTAATTTGTATTCGAACACCAATATTAATATACGGTTTTTACGTACTCGATTCATAGATTGTTATGCTCCACTTTCCTTATTGAACTCGAACGAAACACTGTATAATCAATTGGCGCCCACCGTGGGGCCTGCTCGGGTGTTAGATCGAAATATGCCTACTACTAGGAGATTTACGTACAATCGTGGCGAGCCTTCACACGCCGTAGGAGCTCAACGTTCTGTAAACAATGAACCAAGTAACCAATCCCGAGCGGCCCACCAATCTGAGGTGTCGCCGCTCGACCCGCCGAATGATATGCCTATTCGTACGACAGTTGCAGATTTACGTTCCATTATCGGAACCATGTGTAGAGAATTCTTGATTACGGAGAGAGCAGATCGTGAAACTCTGCCAGGTCAGCAGCCCACGGTCGATCAACCTACTGCTCGGGGTCCGATTTCCAACAGGCCAAGGGAAGGAAGTATTCGTCGATCTGCTCTGGGCGAACCATCTGAGGTTCGACCCAACCCACCACAAGCTAGAACCATTGTCCGATCTGGGCAACCTTCTAGGAACATACAAAACTTAGAGGACTCCGTGGTCGGGGAATGTCAACCCAAAGTTGTGGAGAGGTCTAGAAAGCCAGCTTATAGAAAGGTAACTGAGGCTGACTTGGAAAGGATGGTGCAAGAAAGGGTTGCTAAGGAGTTAGAAAAAGAGAAGCTAGTAAAGGAAACCCGACCCACAGGTGTCAGGGCTCGAGGAGTTGAGGACAAAGAGGATGGGGTCGTGTTCCCTGAAGTGCGAAGTAGGGAATTGAGTACAAATATTATGCGATGCTCGCCTTTCTGTCAAGAAATTAAGGAAGCTCGAGGAACAGAGTCAGTCCCTACAAGATTGCCAAGATATAATGGAACCTCTGACCCCGGGGAGCATATAAACAGTTTCATAAATGTGTTGAATTTGTATGGACACTCGGAGGATTTTTGCTGCAAAATCATGGTCACCACATTTGAAGGAATTGCTTTGGATTGGTTCGGAAAACTGCCTCCGAACTCGATCTTCTCCTTTGACGAGCTGTGCGATAAATTAAAACATCAGTTTGCCAGCCAAAGGAAACAAAGGTTACCTGCTAATCATTTGGGGAGGGTGAAGCAAATGGAAGGAGAAACACTGAGGCAGTGGCTGGCTAGATTTAGTATTGAACTTCTGAAAGTTGATACCCCACAGATTGAGTTTCTATCGTCATTAAGGTTCGAGCTGACCCGTAATAGCCAGTTCGGAAATGCTCTCT
This sequence comes from Penstemon newberryi var. newberryi, assembly GCA_030819805.1. Lineage (NCBI taxonomy): Eukaryota > Viridiplantae > Streptophyta > Magnoliopsida > Lamiales > Plantaginaceae > Penstemon > Penstemon newberryi. The sequence continues at coordinate 18,325,631 of JAUALY010000005.1, read as the reverse complement.
GCCGAAAGCAACCAAAGTCTTTCGAGCGAATTATGGAAATAGCTGAGAAATACATGATCCAGGAGGAAATGAATAAGTTAAAAAATGCACAGAATCCTAGGCCCCCGATCGTGAAGAAACCTGATCGGGCCCCTATCCCTAAACCAAGCGACTACGGAGGGTCAAACGCGCAGCAAAAAGGCTCGGTTTGGCAGAGACTAAAGGTCTATAAACCTCAAGCTCCGACCCACAGATCTAATGTCTACGGTCGACCTGCATCTCCAGAGAGGACTCCGAGGACGGGGCATGAAAAAAGCAACTTTACCAGATTGAATACTTCGAGGGACGAGATTCTAACGGTACTCGAAGAGAGAAATTTAGTCCCTGGAGCTCGGCGTATCACTCAACCTAGGCCAGGGACTATGAATCACGATAAGCATTGTAGATACCACAGAGCTCGGGGGCATAGCACCGAGGATTGCTTCCAGTTGAAACAAGAGATCGAAAAACTGATTGCTCAGGGAAAGTTGAAGGAATATGTCAGGAAGGAAAACCATAACAGCCGTTATAAGTCCAGGAGTCCTAGGAGGTCCTCCGAACAACACCATGAGGATCAACGACAAGCAGAGGACCAGACGACTCGGGTGATAAATATGATATCTAGTGGGCCAGCCGGGGGAGATAGCAGGAATGCGAGGAAAAGGACCGCTAGGTCGATAAAGACTGGTCTCTCGTCTAGGAAGGAGGTCATGTCCTTAAGACCAACGCCCTCGGTGAGCCAAGTCATTAGCTTTTCCGAGGCTGACAGACCAAGTGATGTGACTTGGGATACTAATGAAGACGACCCTGATTTTTCAATGGTCTTGACCCTGAGAATTGCTAACTTCGAGGTTAGGAGGGTGTTAATCGATAATGGCAGTTCGGCAAACATAATCTCTTCTGAGGCGCTCGACAGAATGAATCTACAACACCCGCGATTGGAACGAGTATCCACCCCGCTCATTGGGTTCGGTGGATCGGAAATTGTTCCTCTCGGAACCATACTCTTGAGTACTACTATGGGCAAGAAACCTAGAGATGTTACGAAGATGGTTAAGTTCCTAGTCGTGAGTACCCCGTTCGCTTATAATGCAATCTTGGGGAGACCGGCTTTAAACGTATTCAAAGCGGTCGTGTCAACTTACCACCAGATGGTCAAGTTTCCCACTTTGGCAGGGGTCGGAGAAATGAGAAACGACCAATGCATGGCATGGGAATGTTATAACACATCTTTAAACATGAAGAAGCAGTTCGAACCAGTATTGCCCTCGAAGAGAAAGTTAGAGGAGGAAAAGGTATTATCAGTATCCGACCTCCCGTTGCCAGATTGTGAAAAGTTGCAGAGTAAAAAAGGAAAAGAGATCGATATGAGCGTACAACCCCCAAATCATAAACAAGTAACGTTAATCCATGGCTCTCCCGAGAAGTTCAACAGGATTGGGACCGAGCTAAGTCAAGGGATGGAGACCATGTTGATCGAATTCCTTAGAAACAACGCCGATGTCTTTGCTTGGAGTTCTGATGATATAGTCGGAATCGACCCGAGAGTGATCACTCATTCTTTAAATATCGATCCTAAAGCAAAGCCAGTTAGGCAAAAGAAGAGGAATCACGGTCGAGAAAAAGACAAAATCATCAATGCTGAGGTGGATAGGTTATTGGCCGCGAAACAGATTCGGGAAATAACTTTCACTGAATGGCTTTGCAATGTAGTGTTGGTGTCGAAGGGAGAGAAGGTCGACAACAAATGGAGGATGTGTAATGATTTTACCGACCTGAACAAGTTGTGTCCAAGGGACCCCTATCCTTTACCACGGATCGATATGCTGGTTGACTCGACTGCGGGATTCATTTTCTTTAGTATGATGGATGCTTTCCAAGGGTTTTATCAAATATTTATGAATGAAAGAGATCAGGATAAAACAACTTTTATTACCGAACGGGGAGTATACTGCTTCATTGTAATGCCGTTCGGGCTAAGGAATGCAGGAGCAACTTATCAAAGGCTCGTGAATATGATGTTCAAGGATCTTATTGGTGAGATCATGGAAGTTTATGTTGATGATATGCTAGTGAAGAGCATGACCGAGGAGGAACATATAAAGCAACTTGACAGATGTTTCGCAATCCTAAGGAAGTACAGAATGAAATTAAATCCGGCCAAGTGCACTTTCGGGGTAAGGTCGGGAAAGTTCCTCGGTTATCTGGTTCACGAGCGCGGAATCGAGGCGAATCCAGAAAAAATCCGAGCTATAGCTGAGCTACAACCGCCAACTAAATTGTCTGAAGTGCAGAGTCTAATCGGAAAAATAATATCTTTGAATAGGTTTATATCCCGATCAGCAGACAAGAGTTTGCCTTTCTTCAAGTTGTTGAGGAAATCGAAAGGCTTCGAATGGAGTGAGGAATGCAGTAAAGCTTTCGAAGAGCTTAAAAGATATTTGGTTTCCCCTCCGATGTTGGCAAAACCGGTCGAGGGGGAACCCTTGTATCTATACATAGCGGTATCAAGTGAGGCAATAAGTTCTGTTTTGGTGAGAATTCAGGATTCCGAGCATAAACCGGTATACTATCTGAGTAAGTTGCTTCAAGGGGCAGAAAAGAATTACCTGGAGATCGAGAAATTCGCACTGGCTTTAGTTATTGCCGCACGAAGGCTGCGACCTTATTTCCAAACTTACAAAATTATTGTTCTGACTAATCAACCTCTACGGCAAGTTCTATCAAAACCAGAGACGTCCGGGAGATTGATTAAATGGGCGTTGGAACTGGGTCAGTTCGAGATCGAGTACCAACCTCGAACTACAATCAAGGCTCAAGTCCTGGCTGATTTCATTGTTGAATCAACAGGGTCCAGTTCGGGCGACTTGTCAATTCCCGTGGTAAATCTGGTTGAGGATGTTCAGCACAAAGTTTGGGTAATGCATGTCGACGGGTCGTCGACCAGAGAAGGTGGTGGGGCCGGAATTCACTTTCAGGGTCCCGAGGGGGAGGATCTCAGTTATGCAATCACCCTGGACTTCGTTGTCACGAACAATGAGGCAGAGTATGAGGCTTTGATCGCAGGCTTAGAAATGGCAGTTAAAGCAAATATAAAGTCACTGACAGTGCTAACTGACTCTGAGCTCGTACACAGACAAATAAAAGGGGTTTATGAAGCAAAAGAGTTTAACATGGTGAAATATTTGAAAAGAGTGAAGGATCTGGCGACAAAGTTCGAGATATTTGATATACAAGCTATCCCTCGAGAAGAGAACTGTTGGGCGGATTTGCTTTCGAAATTTACGGGGGCGTTTGACGGACGGAAGGAAAGAATAATAACCTGGCTAATGTCCAACTCCCCAGCTATAGACTCCGACCTAACCCCAAACTCGGAGGTAATGGAGATAGATGTTCGAGGATCTTCTTGGATGGAGCCTTTGAAGGCTTATCTAAGAGATGGTACTTTACCGGAAGATACAAATCAAGCTCGAAGGATTAAATATCGAGCTCCTATGTACGTTTTGAACGAAGATAGGCTTTATAAAAGATCAAGCTCAGGAGTTTTGTTGAAGTGCATTCCTGAGAGTCAGTTCGATCTAATTTTAAAGGAGGTTCACGAAGGTGAAGCGGGAAGTCATTGCGGTGCTCGAGCCTTAGCCTTGAAGTGCTCGAGGACCGGATATTATTGGCCCACTATGATCTCAGATTCCATCGACTATGTCAAGAAATGCCATCATTGCCAAATCTATTCAAATCTAATTCATCAGCCCGCCGAGCAGATGCATTCGATTCCGATCTGCTGGCCCTTCGACAAGTGGGGAATTGATATTGTGGGACCTTTCCCAACTGCTAGATCGAAAAAAAACTATGTCCTGGTCGCTGTGGAATACTTCAGCAAGTGGATCGAATGCATTGCGCTAACAAAAATTACTCAATTTCAGGTGATAAATTTTCTCTGGAAGAATATTGTTTGCAGGTTTGGTATACCGAGGATCCTCATCTCCGACAATGGAACTCAGTTCGCGGGAAAACAAATTTTGGAGTGGTGTGAAAGGTTTGGGATCCAGCAGAATTTCACGTCGGTCGGACATCCCCAGGCGAACGGACAAACCGAGGTCACCAACAGGGAAATTGTTCGATCACTTGAAAAACGTTTAGCCGAAGCGAAAGGCCATTGGTTAGACGAGCTTCCAGGAGTAATTTGGGCGAACAGGACTACAGTAAAGTCTGCTACTGGAGAAACTCCTTTCTCATTGGTTTATGGGTCGGAGGCTGTTATACCGGTGGAGACATTAGTACCTTCACCAAGGGTCGAATCTTATGATCCTGATCAGAATCAATTGCTGAGGCAGTTGGATGTCGATCAAGCAGATGGTAAACGCGACCGAGCATGCATAAAGATACAGGCCACCAAGTCCAGCATGGAAAGAGCTTATGATAAAAAAGTCAGGATACGCACATTCAAGGTCGGGGATTTGGTTCTAAAAAAGGTGGAAGTGTCTAAGCATGTCGGAAAGCTTCAGCCAAACTGGGACGGCCCTTATGTCGTGCAGGAAGTCGGAAAAAAGGGATCCTATAAAATTGCTCACCTCAACGGTGAAGCTTTGCCAAGAACTTGGAATGCAGTCAATCTGAGGAAATATTATGGAAGATAGATGTTATCATTTTTAATTTTTCTTGTAATTTACAGTCTTCTCAAACTTTACTTTCCAAAAGTGTAAGGACAATCAATGAAATCCTTGGTTCAAGTTCAAATTGTTTTCCGAGTACCATGACAAAGAAAGTCTAAGAAAATCGGCCGAGGGTGAAAGCTGTTGCTATGACCCTCCCTCGATAAAATATGATCGAAAAAGAAAAATCGGCCGAGGGTGAAAGCTGTTGCTATGACCCTCCCTCGATAAAATATGATCAATTAAAAAAAAAAAAAAAAAAAAAAAAAAAAAAATCGGCCGAGGGTGAAAGCTGTTGCTATGACCCTCCCTCGATAAAATATGATCGAAAAATAAAAATCGGCCGAGGGTGAAAGCTGTTGCTACGACCCTCCCTCGATAAAATATGATCAAAAAAGAAAAATCGGCTGAGGGTGAAAGCTGTTGCTATGACCCTCCCTCGATAAAATATGATCAATAAAAAAAAAAAAAAAATCGGCCGAGGGTGAAAGTTGTTGCTATGACCCTCCCTCGATAGAATATGATCGAAAAAAAAAAAAAATTGGCCGAGGGTGAAAGCTGTTGCTATGACCCTCCCTCGATAAAATATGATCGAAAAATAAAAATCGGCCGAGGGTGAAAGCTGTTGCTACGACCCTCCCTCGATAAAATATGATCAAAAAAGAAAAATCGGCCGAGGGTGAAAGCTGTTGCTATGACCCTCCCTCGATAAAATATGATCAATAAAAAAAAAAAAAAAAAAATCAGCCGAGGGTGAAAGCTGTTGCTATGACCCTCCCTCGATAGAATATGATCGAAAAAAAAAAAAAATCGGCCGAGGGTGAAAGCTGTTGCTATGACCCTCCCTCGATAAAATTCAACGTAACTATCCAACTCCAACTGATGCTCGAAATGTTATGATGACGCAGTTCTGCTCGAAACCCGAACAACTTTCAAAAGTTTCTGATTATCTGGGGGACTACTAAAGTTGGGATCATTATTTCCTAAGTTCAATTATTCTTCAAGGGAACTTCTCAACTTTCAGATATTATTTATTTGGACGATTATCGATCAATAAATATTCTCATTAATTCATCATCAAATTGGCTTTTACGAGCAGAAGACTTACAATAAGACGTTGGAAAGGAAAAGTAAAGTGGCAACTGTATGGTTTGAAACAATAGGTTCTCATTATTATTTTCGAGCAAGATACAAAAGATCAATGAAAGGCAAATGTTACAACTTTATTGACATTCATCGAACAAATTACAAAGTTAAGAGTGTACAAATGAAGTCCTACTACAACTACAATACCCTATTCTATGGTCTTTGAGTCTTCGAGCATTTTTCAGTGTTGTCGACCAGGAATACCGCCGAACATCCGATAATTGCACCACAATTTGGGGCAAAGTGATCGAGCTGTATATGTTTATCGTCTTATGATATCTGGTTTTGAAATTAGACAATATGGATCGCGAATTATTGTTTCTGATCTCCATACAGCCCCCAGCATTCTCGCTACCAGCCGAGCCCGATCACTTCCCCGAGTTGGCGTACAAGGTTGAAATTCCTCATTTTTAGATCCGAAATTTCAACCTTTGGCAAGTCATCTTTTTATGATCGGGAAGCTTGACCCAAAGTGACCATTCTTCAAGGAAGAAAGGAAGAACTTCGTGAAACAAGATAACCCCAAAGAAAGTACTTGAGGTCAAACTCCCTTTTGATTATCTGACCTGCTTTCCGCCCTCAGGTATACCCCTCGAAACCAGCAATGCTAACCCTGCCCAAAATACTCAAGCAAGGGTCAGCCACTTGTTGGTATTTCAAGGGGAGATCCCATTTTCAGGGATCGGAGACCCCTCGATATCCGAGGGGCCACTTTTTTCCAATTCCACCCATACCAAAGGAAACCGTATTTTTAAGATGAGATCGGAAATAAGTTCGAAGCCGAATTTCAAAAGCTTGATCAGGAAGAGGAAAAGATCCGAGCTTCGTCCTCGGATATAACATTTTTGACAGCGAAGGGTAAAGATTTTCAACTGGGTAAATGCCATATTTATACTAAAAGGATGATTCGATCGACGGTCAGTATTCAACGAAACCAACGGCGAAGATTAATTCATTTATCACGGATGACCTTTCCACTTCCCGAGATTGAGGTACTGTTTGGACAGACTTTCTTTGAAACTTAGCTAAAAAAAGAGGAATACTATGACTTGGTCAAATATGCAGTGCAGAAACTTTCCATCTCTAAAATATGCTCGGAGTTCGAACGACCACTCTTAACTCGAGTATAAATTGTTTTGACTAAGAATGCTACTTGATTGCTTACTCTTAACTCGAGTATAAATTATTTATACAGTAAATCACTTTATCAGAACACAAAACATCATCGATTAGAAGGAAGAAAAAGTTTATTATTTCAACGAGGAAAACAAGTACAAAAGGAAAAATTTAAAAGTACAACATTTAATCGAGCAGTCGACAGAGGAAATCTCTAAGCACTTTTCTCGAAGAGAAGCTTGCGGACTTCAACATTGCGGGCCTCATACCCGGCATCATAACCTTTTTGATAGGCCTCTTTCTCCCGCTGCTCGGCGCTTTTCTTCTCCTGCTCGACGAGTGACTTCAGCCTATCCAACTCCTTGCCCAACTCCTCGTGAACCTGGCTCTCTTTCTCCTTCACAGCTTTCTCCGTCTCGGAGGCCAATTTCAACTCAATGGCGCTGGCTACTTCAAGGCACTTTGATAATGCAACCTTCTTTTCCTCCAGCTCGAGGATAACCTTCGCACGCTGTTCGGCTTCTTGTTCGACTTGAAGCCCGAGGGTAAATAACTGTTGTCCGACCTTAAATGGACAAAAAGTTATTTAGTAAAAAAAAAGAAGGGGAAGAGAGAGAACACAACACTTACTTGAAAAAGCAGATCCGTGCTCGATCGCGCCGTTTCATTCGCATCTTTCCCTGTTGGCTCGGCCATGGCCTTACTTTTCACCTCTTCAAAAAAGGCGCTAAGCGTCCGAACAACGTTGGGGACAGAGTTTTGGGGCTCTGGATTCCCACCCGACGAGGGAATTTTCTTCTGATCGACGGGAGGGTCATTTATTTTGACCTTCTTTTTGGGAGGCTCAACCACAACATCCTTATTAGCCTCCAAGGCCAGAACACTATCAGCTATTGTCCTTTTTTCCCCAGTCATTTGAATCAAGGCCGAGGTTGGAATCAGATCGTCCACGAGCGGTCTTTTATGTGGAGCAGGCTCAGAGTCACCAGATGTGATTTGCTTATTAGGCCTATTGACCTTCTTCTTGCCCTCGGAACTATTTTTCGACTGAGAGGGGGAGTCCGGAATTGGTATGACCGGCCTTTTCTCGGAGCCAGATATTTGCTTGGCCACAGTTTTGCCAAGGTCACCAATTGATTCAATAACCGCCTTCGAAGGAGAATCGACCTTGTGCTTACCTCGGTCGTTCTTAGAAGTCTTTCCTGCTTCCGAGGAGGACTTAGGTTCTTTGACTTTCGACTTGGAAGGTTTCTCTTTCTTGACTTTAAGCAACAACCTCGGGTCGATCTTGGAGTTCACCAGGCCTTCCATGATCTGTATATTTCTAATGGAGAAGAGAGCTCGATTTACTTATCGACCGAATAGCTCCGACGAAGAGTGAATTATAATTTCAGTGACAAAAATCTTAAACTACCGTCTATTTATAAGAGAAAGGAACGTTGCCTTTTTGGGAGCCCAACAGTCACGAATTTCAAGATTTCCGTGCCTATTTAAAAAGGTCGATTGTTTTGATACTACGCCTACTAAATGATTCACGCGCACGAAAATGCTCGATATCGACGTTCTTTTCATGAACCCTATGCCTCACAAAGACTTTTGTCTAGTTGAGCAGTATAATAAATTATCGATGAGGACTCAGAGAAAAACAGAAAAAGCTGATTTATAGATGATCAAAATATTTACAATGCATATAAAGAGAGTCCTACAACCTATTACATAAAATCTAAGGTTTTTACGGCTCCCCTTTGCCATCACTCTCGGAGCCATCCTCGATGTCAACGTCATTATCTCCAGAGGCTTCCCGATCATCCCCATTATCAGAAGAATCTAGATCGTCTCCGGAACTATCTTGGTTATCTTTCTCATCGGAGCCATCTGAACTCGAGCTCGAGCCGGATGTATCCAAATCCATCATGTTAGGATTGGGCATCGGAACTCCGAACTCTTCCACAAACGGAGCGAACTCGTGTCTTTCCCAATCGGCCGAGCTCGAGGACGCGGTTCGATAGTCTTCCCCGCTAGAATTTTTCATTATATCCATGTGCTTTATATACTCCGCCATTTTGTCGGGAATAACCTTTGCTGCGGCCAACTGTTGAACCCCTTTGAAAAAGGTAGTTTGAAGGATTTCGCCGACCCTCCTTCGAGCTATGGCATCCAATGCGGGAGACTCCAAAAATTCTCTTATCGAGCTTAGGCGAGAATCTTCTTTGCCCCGCTGATAAGATAGCTCGGAATCAGCCTTAGTCTGCGCAAGCTCCTCTTCAAGTTTCCTAACTTTCTCCTCGAGCAAGCTTTTCTCTTCCACGACCTTCACCAAGTTTTCCTCGACGGCAGGGGTATATTTGGCTTTCATGGACTCCAATTCTGCTTGGACGGAGGAAAATTGATTGTGCAGTTGGGATTCCTCCTTGAGCAAGTCCCTATAAGCAATATGGACTCGATCGGACTCCTCTTCTAACATCGACACACGATTCACCTCTGTGAGAAAGCAGTCCCCGATCTGCAAGAACAGGCTTGTTAGTACTTTATTCCAAAGATTTAAAACAGTTGCAACAAATGTAAAGGAATTTACCGTGTGATATGCTTTGGAGAATTGGCCCAGTACGTCGAGGTCGGAATGGCCAAGAAGCTCCTCTTGGTCCTCGGCAAATCTCCCCGCCATGAAAATCTTGATCGCCTTGTCATGTTCATTCTCGCCGTTCGGGGTGCGATCGCTTCGAATTGATCCCCTCTCGGGATAACCTGCTGCTCGGGAACCTCTAAGTTGGTCTTCGATGAAATCCACCATGTCAGGCCTACTTCGACCAGGACGGGAAGAAAGGGGCGTTCGGTGTCGACCCCACAGTCCGGTCCTCCTTTTGGCCTCGGGGGGTCCCTCGAGATCTTCCCGAGCTCTCCGATTATAAATCTCTGTCCCTCTGAGCTTCTTCATGGTAAACATGCTGTATCCCAAGCCAGAAGAAGAAGGACCAGCTTGATGAGGAGGTCGTACCATTTGGATCGGCTCAGCATTCTCAGGCTCCTCTTCGTTTCCGACCTGGCCAGTCTGGGCCGAGCTTCCCCGAGGAGGGACGGCAGTTCTGAGCTCCGGTCTAATTTGTCTCCTCGGCTGAGCGGGCGTCCTTCTCGAGGTAGACGCTACCGTTTTACCAACTATGGAAGCTCGGTATTGCTCCACCATCGTACCTAAAAAAAAAAATGATAAGTGATAAAATTCTCTGGATAGTTTACTATTACGGGCACTCGGGAAAGATTGTTATCCTTACTCAATGATCGAGGATCATCAGCATCTGCTAGTCGATAGGTAGCTTGGCTGAGACCAGCTTTCCGAAGAACGGGCTCTAGGACCAGGAAAGCCGACTGATACAGATCAGAACGCATCTCTTTAACCAGATCGTCTGAGACAACTTTCCCAAGCTGACCTAACACTTCTCGTTTCCCGTACACCCATTCTTGCTCGCCTGACCATTGGTATGGAACCATCTCCGAGCTTCCCTCAGAGGCTGGTACTTCAGGTCCCTTGATAAAAAAGAACTGTTTCTTCCAGTCAAGAGAATTGCTGGAAGTTATGGTCGATAAGACCGAATGATTCGAACGCTGGGAGAAATACACAAACCCAACGTTCGAGGCGGAGGAGGTACTGATCTTGAAGAATTGCCAGAAGCGTCGGAAATTAGCAGCTTGGTTCTTGGCCTTCATCAAAACGCTAAAAGCTACCAAGTACCCAATCGAATTGGGAAGGATCTGTGCGGGAGCTAGGCTGAATGCATCTAAAACCTGCTTGAGCAAGGGGGCAAAAGGAATGCGCAACCCATAGTCAAACTGCTTAGCGTAGAAGGCTTGACATCCTGCTGGGGGCTTGTTCACTCGTTGAGAGGGGGTCGGAATGATTAGCGAGTAGCCCTCGGGAAGGAATTTACCAATCGTAGCTTTGAGGCTTGCCTCATGCTCTTTTGGATCATACGCACTGGAGATGTCGTCGACCCATTTCTCGGTCTTCTGAGCTCGACCGGTGGCTTTGGACTTTTTCGCGACACCGGCTAGATCAAGAACTCTCACGCTGCACCCGCCTCCGATCTCATATCTCATAATCTCGTGCTTGTCAAACGGTACAGTCAAGCTATTCTCATGATCGGAATCTGCCTCTTCTCCATCTCCACCCTCCTTGCTGCCGCCTTCGGCATTTTCTTCCGCATCACCATCGTGCTCGGAATCCTGTCGACCTGATGTACCCTCTCCTGCGTTCGACCCCATGGCATATTCTATTTGATTGACGATTCTGTTCGTCTCTTCGGAAGAATTTTCAGTGGTTTTGAAGTCATTGATGAGTTCCCCAGTGGATCCCAGGTCGAAATCTGATCCAGAGGGAATGTTGGTTTGGACGTCGGGATTCTGGGAAGTAGACATGATTAGAAGATATTTATTGGAATGCTCGAAGTAAAGAAGAAATACTGTTTATCGATCTAAAAGCTCCGATCAGCTGTGAATTGTAAAGATGCGCTCTTTTTTCTCCAAGTAAACATATATATATAAAGGTTAAAAGGGTAAATTGCAAATTCAACCCCGAGTAACCGCAACGGTTAGGCTCCCACTCAGTAAAATTGAAGATTATCTTTTGCTAATAGCATTTATGGTCCTCCAAGCTTCGGAAATGAGTATTTTTCGACTCAACGGGATAAATATGTACTCTTTTTCACCTTCGATCGGTTTTTATCCCCCTGGGTTTTTCCGAGCAAGGTTTTTAACGAGGCATATCCAACCCAAGACTGTCCGGGGCCTGCTCTCTACTATCTATCTTTCCGAATTTCAATATTGCAGCTCTTGGTGAATCATCGAGGTGAATCTCTCAGGTCAAATACCTCACCCTTCTATCTTGGGGGCGATTCGGTATTTCGAGGCTCCTCCAAGGAAGATGTGCACTCTTTTTCCCTAGCTCGGATTTTGTCCCACTGGGTTTTTCCGGACTAGGTTTTTAACGAGGCATGTCCGAAAACATCAAGAGATCAAAGTCTTTCGCCGTGATGCAGTATTTACTTCTCCGAGCTTCAGCTTCACTTACGCTCAAGAAGTGGGGGAGTATTGATGAGGGGTATTTCGCATACGCCACTTTAGGAAATACCTTCTTCTCCGACCAAAAGAACATGGTTTTCCGATCAAGCTTTGTTGATAGCCCTAGATCGAGTACTCCGACCTTCTTCCCGATCTACTCGTCTCCTCGGAATTACTGTGGGGCCGACCTACAGCTTTATACAGCTGGCCGAGAGGTATTCTCCTACGGATGGTCTAGCTAGCTCATCACTGTTCCTATAAATACGCGGCGCATTTATGACATCAGGGACGGCACAACTTCCAAGATATCCATTCTGCTCGGACCTACTGTTCGAACTAGGAGCTAGTTTGTATTCTCTTTGTATTGATCATTTTAGTAGTGTGGCATCCCGTAATGCTCGGGTAGACCTGCCTTGTAATTTGTATTCGAACACCAATATTAATATACGGTTTTTACGTACTCGATTCATAGATTGTTATGCTCCACTTTCCTTATTGAACTCGAACGAAACACTGTATAATCACTTTCCTATAGATAGATCCATAGTTTTTGCAGAAAAATTTCCGAATGAAATTAAAGAAAAAACTCAACTACAAAGGTTTCTTGGAAGTCTAAATTACATAGCAGACTTCTATAAAAATTTGGCAATAGATGCAAAACCTTTATTTGAAAGGCTAAGAAAAAATCCCCCTGAATGGACCAATATCCATACAGAGGCCGTTATCAAAATAAAAAATAAAATAAAGGAAATTCCTGGTCTTGCAATTGCAAACCCAGATGCTTTTAAAATTGTTGAAACAGACGCATCTGAATTAGGTTATGGAGGAATCCTTAAACAAAGGATAGATAATAAAATTACTCTTGTTAGATTCACCTCAGGAATCTGGCAAGGACCAAGGAAAAATTATTCCACAGTTAAAAAAGAAATTTTATCAATTGTATTATGTGTTCAAAAATTTGAAAGTGATTTGTTGAATAAAAAATTCCTAATTAGGGTTGATTGCAAATCTGCTAAAGATATTCTAGAAAAGGATGTTAAAAATATAGCATCTAAACAAATTTTTGCTAGATGGCAGGGAATTTTGTCTGTCTTTGATTTTGATATTGAATTTATTAAAGGATCAAATAATTCTTTACCTGATTTTCTAACCCGTGAATTTTTGCAGGGAAATGGAAAAAAGGAATAAAGATAAAGGAAAAGGGAAGTCTAAAGAGACACCCCCAAAGAAGGATTTGTCTTATAAGACAATGGTTGGCAAGTCAATTGATCAATTAAAAAATGAAGCCTTAAAGGCCACTCCAAAAGAATCTAAATTAAGAGATGATGCTTATGCAATAGCAATACAGACTAATTTGTCTACTGAATTTGTTTATCCGTATATCCCTTATTCTACTATATGGATAACACCACTTGAGCATAAATACGCTCACCTCAATGCTAATGAAGCAGCTTCTTTCTATTTAAAAGACTCTGCTGACCCATATCTTTGGCCAAAGGAATGTACTTTCTATTATTCCATTTTACAAACTACTAAATCAGTAGAATTTGACTCAATTTCAAGATCTAGTGCGGAATGGGCTTATTCTAAAGCCTTCATCAAAAGGGTTTTAACTCCAGAAACTTGGAATGGAGATCTGTACAGGAACCACGAAGTTCCACGTGGTAATAGAAAAGAATTAGAAAAATTTTGGTTCAATTATTTTGACTACATTAAAGCATGGGAAGGAGCCTTTTGTTATGACAATAGGCAAAGAAAACACAGTTGGTTTCTACAATTTAGAGATTTTAATACCACTAATCTCCCTCAGTGGTTTATTAAATGGTTTTATAATTGGGGATCTCATCCCATTATTTTTCCTGATAAAATTAGATGTGTTTTTGAAGATTTTAAGAAATCTAATCCTTCATTAAAAACACCAGAGCTAAATTTTGTAGCTTTTTATCAAGTCCCATGGATTGTCAAATGGGATGTGGTTATTTCCAACCTTCCAATTAAAAAATTTAATGAAACCGTTACTCATGTTCCTGCATTAGGAAGAAGGGTTCTAATTAAATGGTGGGATAAATTTGAATTTTTTAAAGATTCAATATTTGCACAGAAAGGTATTGTTTCATTTGAGCCACCACAGCCGACGACTCAAGCTCCTAAAAAGGATGTTACTAATATTACTGAATTTCTTAAAGAATTGATTGCCTCCTCGTCATCATCCAAAGAAGACCTGAGGAAGCAACTTAGAGAGATTTTGGGAGAATCATCCAGTGCGTCTAGCCACAGTCCATCTGACGACGAGACCCATAAGACCGACGACACCATGATGGATTCCCAAGACCCATACGCATAATTCGCAGTTACTATTCACGGTTACTATTCACGGTTACTGTTCATGTTACTGTTCACCATAATTGTTGGTACTGTTCATGTTACTGTTCACCATAATTGTTGGTACTGTTCATTTTATTGTTGGCCATAATTGTTGGTCCTGTTCATTTCTTAAATTGAAGACTGGTTTGAAGTCCGTCAGATTTGGAATCCGGAATTCACGTCCGCTGCCTATAAAAGGCCTCTTTCATTCACTCAGAAGGCAGGCACAAGAATTACCATCTACTCACTATATCCAAGCAACCCTTCTACTAAAGATTATCATCTTTTATATTTTGTAATATACACTTCAAATTTGTAATATAGCTTGATAGTTTGTTTTGTACTGTACTCCGCTGCTGCTACTCTCCCACTTTTATGTATATGACCTGGTACCCGAGTGGTATCAGAGCCACGTTGGAATAGGTATGGTATTGTATTAATATTAATATTGTATTATTGTTTTATTAATGTTTGCAATTTTGTTATCGTGTCTTATTATTGTTGTTATTAATGTATGTTTGTATTATTGTTATTTTGTGTTATTGTTGTTATGTTATTAATGCTTATTTGAATGATTAATTTTAAGTTTGTCTTAGTTAATTCTGAGTCTTATAATTTGTGCTTAAGTGATTACAAATTTTATAAAAGTTTATGTGAACAGTTCCCGGATCATCCTGGTTACAATCATTTCGTGTGTATGCGTAACCATAATCAAAGTTTAATTAAACGTATTAGTGTTTTACTTGCAGCTTAGTCTTTTTATGCCTCCATTAAAATTAAATTCTAAATACGTCAACTTTTCCGAGTTATATGCTTATATTAAAGAAGAATATATAAGATATAAGAAAAATTGTGAAAGGTTTCCTGACGATATTTGGTATATTAACCAAAGAGATTATTATCATCAACTGCTTATCCGCTTTAGTATTTTATTAGCAGCTTAATTTCTTGGGTTCTACTTTTGTCTTATTTAGTATTTTAGATTGAAGCTTTGGTTCTCCAAAGTACAGTTTTACAGTGAAACCCGGGGATTTTCCTTTAAGTCGCGCAGCCTGAATAGTCCCCGTCTTTGGCCGGTGTATAGGCTGTTTTGGGATTGGCATAAACCGTTGACAGTGATCTGTAAAATTATGCAGAGGTTGGCTAGATCTTTGTCTAAAAGACAAGGTGAGACAAGTGGTAGTAACAAAGAAATTATTTTAAATGAAAATTTTGAAAAGTCTTTACAGAACTGGAAATTACCGGTACAATCTTCTGTTTATAAACAGAAAGGAACTTTTGAATTTTCTTCTGATTATGTTGTTAAAACTGTAGAAGAAGCTATTCCTTTAACTGAAGGATATAATTCTTTTCAATTATTATCAAGAAATTTAATTGAAAAACATAGACAACAATATAAATTTCTTCATGTTGGCCTAATCCAAGTAGGTCTAAAGCCTGCTACAAGACTCGGATTAAATACATCCGCAATAATTTGTGTTCGAGATAAAAGACATAATAAATTTCATGACTCCTTATTAGGAATAATTGAGTCCAGTCTTTGTGACGGACCCATCTACTTTTCTTGCTTCCCAAATTTCACTTTATCTCTTACAGATCCAACTCTGATGCACGCCTTGTGTCTTGATATTAAATCTGATGGGTTTAATATGATGCAAGGATCAGAAAATATAATCCTTATTTATAGGATTCAATATAAAGTTATGAACACAGTAGTGCCAAGAATCAGAGATTTTGCCTTCGAACAGAAGGGATCTACTACTTTGTTTATTACAAATTTATCTAAAAGCAATTTAAAAGTACCCAAAACAATTACTTGGGATCAGGTTAATTTACCTGAACAATGGATTTTAGAAAAGGCAAGTGAACCTGTTAAACAGGAAAATAGAGAATTAGAAGAAATAGTTGAATATCCTGATGGAGATGTTGAAATTAAATTCTCTAACCAAAGAATTGCTAGACTTAATTTAGGGCAAAGTAGTCGATTTACTAGACCTAATTCAGCAGGTCCAAGTAGACTTAATTTGGAAAGAAGATCTACTTCTTCTGCCCCGCTATCTAAATTTGTAAAAGAAACCATATTAGGAACAAAATTTACTCCTGATGGGGTTAATCAACCTCAATATAATGTTAGTATACCATCAACTGTTACCCCAACAGAAATTGAAGTTGATACTAACAGAGGAAGAAAATCTCCGACCGCTTCTGACATGGGTTATAATAGTGACACAAGTGTTTTAACTATTACAATTCCTGAAGAAGTTTGTTTTCCTTTTGACGGAATTGCTAAAGAATTATTTTATTCTCCTGAAAATGAAATTCGAAGAAAGTGGTTTTTCCAAGAAGATATTAAAAGTCAAAAGAAATTATTTACATCTTATAAGAGATTTCTACAGATAAATAAAGATGTCATTGATTTCTTTGATTTCTTGAAAAAATACTTTTATTTAAATAAAAAACAATTTCCTGATTTTGAGAACAAAAATTTTGTGTCAACAATTGAATCTTCCTATAACAGGGATTTTGTCACTAAAAATGGAAAAGTTTTCAAAAGCATCCACCCTCCAGAAGTTAATTTAACCGTTAAAATCGATGGAGAAGAAATTCTAGCCACACCCTATAGAAAAAAGGGTGATAATATTGATGCTGTTGTGCAACAAAATAACTTTACAAATTTAACTCTCAAAACTATTGGAGATCAATTAAATAGAATTGAGAAAAATATTGATCTAAAATCAGATCAACAAAAGGTTTCTAAAGAAGAAACTTCTGTAATTGATAAAAGGGTTTTATTTAAACCAATGTCTGCTGAGAAGATTGATTTTAAAATAAAACCACCAGATTCTTCCTCTGAGATGGTTGACGAAATAATAAAGAGATTAAAAAATCTTGGGCTTAATGAAAAGGAATTGTCACCTTTGGAACAAAATTCAGATAGTGAATCTAATATTGAAAGTCAAGATCAAACTTCCGAAATGGAAGAGAAAATTGATCAACTTGAAGATATGTTCTTAACAGAACAAAACCAACAACAACATTTTCAAGTTAATAAATTATCATCTTCTTATAAGAAGAAAATGGTATACAATGTACCAGCAAAGCCTTATTATCATAAGCCAACACCAGTTGATTTACAACTTGAGCAGCATGATGAATACATGACTGTTCAATTTGATGGCAGATCCATTAATGAATGGAATATAGATGGAATGTCAGAATACCAGATGCAAACAGTATTGCATTACATGACTATGTATGCAACTGCCTGCAAAGCAAATGGAAATTCTGATCAAAATATTGCTAAAGCCATAACTCAAGGCTTTACTGGACAATTAAAAGGTTGGTGGGATTTCTACCTACCAAAAGAGGCAAAATTGCATATTTTAAGAGCTGTTAAAGTTGAAGTTGTTGATAACCAACCTGTGCAAGTTACAGATTGTGTTAATACGCTATTATATACTATAGCAAAACATTTTATTGGAACAACTTCATTACAGTTGGATAAAACACAAGAAAAATTAATGAATTTAAGATGTCAAAACTTATCTCAGTTTAAATGGTATAAAGATTCTCTAAAGTTTTTACTAGAGAAGATAGTCAACACGATTTTTGGAAAGAAAAGTTCTTATCAGGACTCCCTCATTTTTTCTCAGAAAAAATAAGGAATAGAATAAAACAGAAACATAATGGCATTATTCCGTATGCCCAATATACTTATGGAGATCTATCTTATGAAATTATCTCTGAAGGAATAAATTTATGTAATGAAATTAAATTACATAGACAAATTCAAAAAGAAAAGGTTTTAGGAAAAAGAATTATAGGAGACTTCTGTGAACAAATTGGTTTACCTCCTATAGGACCTTCTAGTGATAAAAGGAAACATAAGACTAATAAAGTCTCAAAAAATTCTAAGAATTTAAATTATTTTCCTAAAAAGAGAAAGAAAGGTTTTTATAAAGGAAAGAAGAATAAAGGAGAAAGTTCTTCGACCCCTAGGCAGAAACCCATTCCATTATGTTGGAAATGTCAAAAACCTGGTCATTACGCTAATAAGTGTAAAATGAAAAAGAAAATCAATAGTTTAGATATTGACGAAGGTCTTAAAAGAACTTTACAAAAACTCTTTCTTAATGAAGAAGGAGAAAAAAGAGATTTTAAAATTACTGCTATAATTGACAATGAAGAAACTGAAGAATCTGAGAATTCTGAAGGATCCGAAACAGAATCCGAACAATCAGATAATTCTGGTTGCGAAGGAAACTGTGATTATTATAAAGCCTTATGTCAGGCAAATGGATTATGCACCTTAACTAAAGAAGATAATTTTATTCTCGATATAATTGATCAAATTACTGATCCAGTTGCTAAAAGAGAAATGCTCCAAAAATATTTAGAACAATACAGTCAGAAAAAATCTGAAAAAGGAATAAAATTCAAAGAACCAGAGACTTATAGTCTAAAAGAAATTTTAAATAGGGCTAAGACCTCTAAAGAAAAGGATTCAGAGGATTCATGTACTAGTGAATTAATTCACGAAGTAAAAATTCTTAAAAAAGAATTAAGTGACTTAAAGTCTAGAGTTTCTTTAATTGAATTAAGAAATCTTGAAACAGATCTTAGTCCTAATCAGGACAATGACGATTATGAAAAAGATTCTTTAAAAGAAGAAAATGTAAATGCATCATTAACATTTGTGAATATGATTGATAGGGTTATTACTCATAAATGGCACATTAAAATAAAAATCATTGTTCATAGAGAATATACTCTCTCTGCAATTGCTATGGTAGATTCTGGAGCTGATTTAAATTGTATCAATGAAGGGTTAATTCCATCTAGATATTTTTCTAAAACTACTGAAATTCTTAATGCTGCAGATGGTCGAAAGCTTATAGTAAAATATAAGTTACAAAATACTGCTGTCTGTAACAATGGAATTTGCCTTGAAATGCCATTTATAATGGTAAAAGATTTATCTCACGATGTAATTCTAGGAAATCCCTTTCAACATATGCTTTATCCCATAAAAAGCATTGACGAAAGAGGAATTACTAGCACTGTTGATTCACAAGAAATAACATTTAATTTTATTACACAACCTCGTTATCACGAGATTGATTTAATTCAAAAGAAAATAGAAAGAAAAGAAAAGTTTCTTAATTCCTTATCTTAGGAAATTAATTACAAAAAAATAGCTGAAAAGATACAGCAGCCTCATATTCAAAAGAAAATAAGTGAGTTACAAGAATTTATAACTAAAACAATATGTGCAGAAATTCCTAATGCCTTCTGGGAAAGGAAGAAACATATAGTAAATCTTCCATATGAACCAGACTTTAAGGAAAATCAAATTCAAACTAAGGCCAGACCTATAGCTATGGGTCCACGCCACCTTGAAATTTGCAAAAAAGAGATTGAAGAGTTATTACTCAAAGGGTTAATTAGAAAATCCTACAGTCCCTGGAGTTGTCCAGCATTTTACGTTGAAAATGCCGCAGAATTAGAACGAGGTGTTCCTAGGCTTGTTATTAATTATAAGCCATTAAATAAAGCATTACGATGGATTAGATATCCTATCCCTAATAAAAGAGATTTGTTAAATCGGCCAAAGTTATGTCAAAATTTGATATGAAGTCTGGATTCTGGCAAATACAGATTGCTGAAGAAGACCGATATAAAACTGCATTTACGGTACCATTTGGACACTACGAATGGAACGTAATGCCTTTTGGGTTAAAAAATGCCCCTTCTGAATTTCAAAACATAATGAATGAAAATTTTAGTCCATATACTAAATTTTGTATAGTATATATTGATGATGTCTTAATTTTTTCAGACAATATTGATCAACATTTTAAACATTTACATGCATTTATTAATGCTGTTAAACGAGCAGGATTAGTTGTATCTGCAAAGAAAGTAAAATTATTTCAAACTGAAATTCGGTTTCTTGGACATACTATTAAAGAAGGAACTATCTTTCCAATAGATAGATCCATAGTTTTTGCGGAAAAATTTCCGAATGAAATTAAAGAAAAAACTCAACTACAAAGGTTTCTTGGAAGTCTAAATTACATAGCAGACTTCTATAAAAATTTGGCAATAGATGCAAAACCTTTATTTGAAAGGTTAAGAAAAAATCCCCCTGAATGGACCAATATCCATACAGAGGCCGTTATCAAAATAAAAAATAAAATAAAGAAAATTCCTTGTCTTGCAATTGCAAACCCAGATGCTTTTAAAATTGTTGAAACAAACGCATCTGAATTAGGTTATGGAGGAATCCTTAAACAAAGGATAGATAATAAAATTACTCTTGTTAGATTCACCTCAGGAATCTGGCAAGGACCAAGGAAAAATTATTCCACAGTTAAAAAAGAAATTTTATCAATTGTATTATGTGTTCAAAAATTTGAAAGTGATTTATTGAATATAAAATTCCTAATTAGGGTTGATTGCAAATCTGCTAAAGATATTCTAGAAAAGGATGTTAAAAATATAGCATCTAAACAAATTTTTGCTAGATGGCAGGGAATTTTGTCTGTGTTTGATTTTGATATTGAATTTATTAAAGGATCAAATAATTCTTTACCTGATTTTCTAACCCGTGAATTTTTGCAGGGAAATGGAGAAAAGGAATAAAGACAAAGGGAAAGGGAAGTCTAAAGAGACACCCCCAAAAAAGGATTTGTCTTATAAGACAATGGTTGGTAAATCAATCGATCAATTAAAGAATGAAGCCTTAAAGGCCAATCCAAAAGAATCTAAATTAAGAGATGATGCTTATGCAATAGCAATACAGACTAATTTGTCTACTGAATTTGTTTATCCGTATATCCCTTATTCTACTATATGGATAACCCCACTTGAGCATAAATACGCTCACCTCAATGCTAATGAAGCAGCTTCTTTCTATTTAAAAGACTCTGCTGACCCATATCTTTGGCCAAAGGAATGTACTTTTTATTATTCCATTTTACAAACTACTAAATCAGTAGAATTTGACTCAATTTCAAGATCTAGTGCGGAATGGGCTTATTCTAAAGCCTTCATCAAAATGGTTTTAACTCCAGAAACTTGGAATGGAGATCTGTACAGGAACCACGAAATTCCACGTGGTAATAGAAAAGAATTAGAAAAATTTTGGTTCAATTATTTTGACTACATTAAAGCATGGGAAGGAGCCTTTTGTTATGACAATAGGCAAAGAAAACACAGTTGGTTTCTACAATTTAGAGATTTTAATACCACTAATCTCCCTCAGTGGTTTATTAAATGGTTTTATAATTGGGGATCTCATCCCATTATTTTTCCTGATAAAATTAGATGTGTTTTTGAAGATTTTAAGAAATCTAATCCTTCATTAAAAACACCAGAGCTAAATTTTGTAGCTTTTTATCAAGTCCCATGGATTGTCAAATGGGATGTGGTTATTTCCAACCTTCCAATTAAAAAATTTAATGAAACCGTTACTCATGTTCCTGCATTAGGAAGAAGGGTTCTAATTAAATGGTGGGATAAATTTGAATTTTTTAAAGATTCAATTTTTGCACAGAAAGGTATTGTTTCATTTGAGCCACCACAGCCGACGACTCAAGCTCCTAAAAAGGATGTTACTAATATTACTGAATTTCTTAAAGAATTGATTGCCTCCTCGTCATCATCCAAAGAAGACCTGAGGAAGCAACTTAGAGAGATTTTGGGAGAATCATCCAGTGCGTCTAGCCACAGTCCATCTGACGACGAGACCCATAAGACCGACGACACCATGATGGATTCCCAAGACCCATACGCATAATTCGCGGTTACTATTCACGGTTACTGTTCATCTTACTGTTCAGTCACTGTTCATGTTACTGTTCACCATAATTGTTGGTACTGTTCATGTTACTGTTCACCATAATTGTTGGTACTGTTCATTTTACTGTTGGCCATAATTGTTGGTCCTGTTCATTTCTTAAATTGAAGACTGGTTTGAAGTCCGTCAGATTTGGAATCCGGAATTCACGTCCGCTGCCTATAAAAGGCCTCTTTCATTCACTCAGAAGGCACGCAGAAGAATTACCATCTGCTCACTACATCCAAGCAACCCTTCTACAAAAGATTATCATCTTTTATATTTTGTAATATACACTTCAAATTTGTAATATAGCTTGATAGTTTCTTTTGTACTGTACTCCGCTGCTGCTACTCTCCCCCACTTTTATGTATATGACCTGGTACCCGAGTGGTATCAGAGCCACGTTGGAATAGGTATGGTATTGTATTAATATTAATATTGTATTAATGTTTTATTAATGTTTGCAATTTTGTAATATACAATTACTAGGTCTTAGGCATATCGTACGAATATATCTCGATGTCTCACGAGTCGTGGGTCGAGCTATAGGAAGATGGTATGTCTATTGCCTCGATGCACATGATTAGTGCCAAGGGAGGGGATAGCAAGGTTCTAGGCGCTGTCTCACGAGACGTGGGGCGTCAAGGATTGACCTATTTCTATCCACGAGTGTTGGACATGATTTAACGCTAGTAAGTATGGATGTCTCACGAGTCGTGGGTCCATAACGAAAAACGCGGCTAAATGAATTCAAGGGTTAGCTGCGATGGTTAATCGACGACGATGTCGACCACCAAGTGAATCAATTAGTATGGCCAACGAGTCGTGCGTAATGAGAGATTGCATTTGGGCCTTGAGCCCACTAGGATATTTTAATATTCCCGAAACTTATGTGGGGGCATAAGATTTTGATTAAAATAGTGGGAGTAATTTACAAATGAAATCCATGTTTGTAAATTGTGCATTTAAAATTCATCTTTCGCGTATTTACTTCTTCTGTCGTCTTTTTGTAGAAACCTATCATTATGTCTAAAGAGCTTAGAGCACTTAGAGATTTATCCATCTCATCACTTGAACGTAATATTTTGACTGGACCAAACCTGCACTTCTGGTCGCACCACTTGAATGGACTTTTTGATGCTGAAAACATTTCATACGTTTTGTCTGCACCTCCACCCATTGACGTTCCACATGATACTCCCGATGAGCTTCGTAAAAGCATCACCAAATGGAAATTGGATGATAGCTTAGCTCGTGATTACATGTTGGAATACATGTCACTTGATCTGCGGTTACAACATGAGCATATGGTATCCGCAAAAGAGATTCTCTCGAACCTTAAATTTCTTTATGGAATTCGAGATGGTCGTCGCAGATTCGCGATAACAAGAGAACTCTTGCAAGCGAGAGAGAGACGCGAAACTCCTGTCGGAATCCACGTACACAAGATGATTCGACTTCTTACTGAACTCGATGACATGGGTGTTGTTGTAGGATCTCTAGCGCTTTACCACTACACCAAAAGCAATTGCTGTTAATGAGGGCGCAACTATTAATTTTTAACCCAAGGTTGATTCCTGTAGGGCACCCCCTACAGTTCACAACGGCAGCGCAGAGCCCCACACTAAGCGGTGGACGGACATGAGGGGCTTCGCAAGAATTCACGTGGATCCTCGGGTCTCCTCCGTGAAACCTCGGCAAGTTGGGTTGCCAGACTCCGATGTAGCAATAGCGCCACAGCGAATCCGTAAGGGTGACTGCTGGAACCCCATAAATCCCAACAATCTCCCCCCCAGCGGCACCCGGGCGGATTCGAACCTGCAACCTCGCTCTGATACCAGTTGTAGGATCTCTAGCGCTTTACCACTACACCAAAAGCAATTGCTGTTAATGAGGGCGCAACTATTAATCTTTAACCCAAGGTTGATTCCTGTAGGTCACCCCCCTACAGTTCACAACGGCAGCACAGAGCCCCACACTAAGAGGTGGACGGACATGAGGGGTTTCGCAAGAATTCACGTGGATCCTCGGGTCTCCTCCGTGAAACCTCGGCAAGTTTGGTTGCCAGACTCCGATGTAGCAATAGCGCCACAGCGAATCCGTAAGGGTGACTGTTGGAACCCCATAAATCCCAACAGGTGTCGTGTTGGACAATGATTTTCGTATGGATATAATCCTTCAATCTCTTCCAAGATCATATGGCAGGTTTATCACTTGAATCTCCAAAGAAGAGAGATCACTATGCATGATTTACAGGAAATGCTTGAGGAACATGAAGCTTCTTTTGGAAAGAAAGCGTATCCAAGGATTGGTGAAAAGATTGGGCACCAATCAAAATCAAAGAGAGTGGAAACCAGAACTCCTTACTGCACAAGATCAAGGGAGAGGAACTGCAAGGAGTTCTTGGAGAACTCCAAAGGTATATTCCATGTTGAAGTTAATTTATCAATTAACTGTGCATCTTGGGTGTTAGACACTGCTAGTGGTTCTCATCTTTGTAATGATTTACAGGTGATGGAAGCAACAAGGCCACTTAGGCCTGGGGATTGGATCCTGTGATTTGGCAATGGAGCTAGAGCTGCTGCCGAAGCCATAGGAGAAGTAGAGTTAGATTTAGGTGGTGATAGATTAGTCCTTAGGAACGTTCTTTATGTACCTGGTTTAGTGAAAAACATTATTTCAATTCCTGTTGTGGATAATGAAGGTTTTAATTTTTCAATTAAGAAAGGTTCCTTTTCATTATTTAAGAATGATCGTTTGTTTATCACAGGTACATTAAAGGATAGACTATACACCATAGAACCACCTAAATTAATTATGCACTTACAACAAAACAAAAGAAAACAAGATAATGAAATTTCTGCCCAATTATGGCACGCTCGACTTGGACATATATCCAAGTCAAGGATTCAATAGTTAGCCTCATCTGGCGCGCTTGAAATAAAGCACATTGATGAAATGCCAACTTGCGAACCATGTCTTAAGGGTAAAATGGCTAAACTGCCGTTTAAAGGAAACCCCGAGCGAGCTACAAGGACATTGGACTTAATACATACTGACGTATGTGGACCACTAAGAAAGAGTGCCCGAGGGGGGCTACGACTACTTCATTACCTTCACTGACGACTATAGTCGTTATGGGTATGTGTTCTTGTTGAAACACAAGTCTGAAGCTTTTGAGCGATTCAAAGAGTTCAAATGGAAGTAGAAAACCAACTTGGTCACACGATAAAGGCTCTTCGTTCTGATCGAGGTGGCGAGTTTCTTAGTAACAAATTTCTCAATTATCTTGTGGAGCATGGAATATTGTCTCAGTGGACTCCTCTTGCTACACCGCAATTAAATGGAGTAGCTGAGAGAAGGAATCGAACCTTGATGGACATGGTTCGATCCATTATGAGTGCCACTGATCTTCCTCTTTCATTTTGGGGACATGCCCTCCTCATGGCAACGAAGATACTGAATATGGTACCTTTTAAATCCGTACAAAAGACACCATACACCATACGATATGTGGTTTGGCAAGGCACCCTAGTACGCATTCATGCACGTATGGGGATCTCCCGCTTACGTCAAGAAGCTAGTGGGAGATAAATTGGAAACTAAATCCACTTTGTGCAAATTTATGGGGTATCCAGAAAATTCAATTGGATACGAGTTCTATGATCCTTCAAGACAAACTACATTTGTTTCAAGGAATGCGCACTTCTTAGAGAAGGATTTCTTGTTGGACAAGAAAGAACACAACATAGAACTGGATGAGGTCACTTAAGCTGAAAAGGCCGAAGAGGTCAACCAAGCTGACCCATCACCACAGACAGTGGGAGAACAAGAGCATGAAAGTGCACCAGAAAGTACACCAATACTTCGGAGGTCAGAAAGACAACGTAGAGAACCCGAGAGGTACTACGGTCTGCTGCATGAGACTGGACAGTCTCTAAATGACCCAAGGACTCACGATGAAGCTATGTTGGACATAGATTCAAGAAAATGGCGCGAAGCCATGGAATCCGAGTAGGACACCATGCACTCCAACAAGGTCTGGACCTTGGTAGATCCACCGATGGGAATAACTCCCGTGGGTTGCAAGTGGATCTATAAGCGCAAGCTTGGAGTGAACGGAGAGGTAATAACCTACAAGGCGCGACTAGTGGAAAAATGATACACTCAAAGACCAGGCATTACTTTGAGGAAACCTTCTCGCCCGTCGCAATGCCTAAATCTATTCGAATCTTGCTGGCCATAGCTGCGTGGTTTAACTACGAGATATGGCAGATGGATGTAAAGACCGCCTTCCTCAATGGAGACATTGATAAGGAGATCTACATGGAGCAACCAAAAGGATATGCATCCAAAGGAGATGAACACAAGGTGTGCAAACTCCAAAAAAGGTCAATTTATGGACTCAAGCAAGCTTCCCGAAGCTGGAACATCTGTTTCGACGATACAATCCAAACTTTTGGATTTATCAAGAACGTGTTCGAACCTTGCGTGTACAAGAAAGTCAGTGGGAGTACAGTTGAATTTCTAGTGCTTTACGTTGATGACATTCTTCTCATTGGAAACAATGTGAAGATGTTATCAGAAACGAAAGCATGGTTTTTCTACACAATTATTAATGAAGAATTTGGGAGAAGCATCCTTTGTACTAGGTATAAGGATCTACAGAGATAGATCGAAAGGACTGTTGGGCCTCTCCCAATCACAGTACATAGATAAAATACTGAAGAGATTCAATATGGAAGAATCCAAGAGAGGATTACTTCCCATGAGACATGGAATTGCACTCTCTAAGTCTATGGCCCCAAACACACCTCAAGAGAGGAGTAAAATGTCTCAAATATCATATGCCTCCGCTATAGGAAGCATAATGTATGGTATGTTATGTACTAGACCAGACGTAGCCTACGCATTGAGCGTTACTAGTCGCTATCAGTCTGATCCAGGAGAGCAGCACTGGATAGCCGTGAAGGCAATTCTGAAGTACCTGAGAAGGACTAAAGAATTGTTCTTGGTATACGGTGGAGGAGAATTTAAATTGGAAGGCTTTACAGATTCAAGCTTCCAATGTGATGTAGACGACTTCAAGTCAACATCTGGATATGTGTTCTGCCTCAATGGTGGTGCGGTAAGCTGGAAAAGCTCCAAGCAAGATACTACCACATATTCCACCACCGAAGCAGAATATATTGCAGCATGTGAAGCTGCAAAGGAAGGTGTTTGGATGAAAAACTTCATCCAAGAATTGAATGTGATACCTAGCATTGTTGAGCCCATTACTATCTTTTGTGATAACAATGGAGCAATAGCGCAAGCAAAGGAGTCAAGATCTCATCAGAAATCCAAGCACGTACTGAGACGATACCATTTGATAGGGGATATCATTGGTAGAGGAGACATAAAGATGGAACGTGTCGACTCGATAATACAACGGACACGCTTACGAAGCCACTGCCCCAAAAGGCATTCGAGAAACATCTGCAAAAGATGGGACTCAAGAACATAGGAAGTTAGCTTTAGTATAAGTGGGAGATTGATAGAAATAGTGTCCGGCAAGGCAACTGTATGGATGCCATTTATTGTAATAAATAAAGGAACTATTCAATTTAGATTAATAAATGCACTTTATTATGGTCAACTTTGTCTTATGTAAAAATTATCTACGCATAAGGATAGAAGTCCTTAGATCACAGGGCTATGGGACAACCCGTGGATTGATCTCTAAGGCCGTGATCTAAAACATATTCAAGAGTCGTAGAATCCATTTGAGAAAGGACATCATTGGATTCGGTTAGACTCTCACTGATGTGTATACTCCGATGAACTGGAGGACGCTGGGGTCCACGAGCGTGACTGGGATAGTCGATACACAGAAGTGGGTGACTTGCTGAGAAGGCAAGTGCACTGAATACCCCAATTAGGAAATAACTCACCATGGAAGCGGTAGTCGCATATCGGGGTCGAAGTTATTCCAATTTGCAATAGTATACGAGGAACGATCCCTAATACTTGAGGTGATAGGGTTTGTTTGGTGCGAGAACGTCTATACTTTGATGTGAGTTCCGACCGATTGGAGATTACAAGAAGGTCTCTGTAAATTCATGTTGGGTATAGGGGAACTCGTATGCAGGTTCATATCATCAACAAAGGATCCATTGACCAGACTTGATAAGTTGGGAAATTCTCCTATGGATTTCTGTGAGAAATTAATTCTGATAAAACCCTGATCGAGGTATCTGACGACTTTATGAAAGTAGCTCATAAAGATTAAGTCAAAGAGAATTATTTCGAGACCAGAGTGCACAACGTCAAGACGAGGAAAGGGAACCGATGAAAAGTCCATACCCTTAATTCTCGACTGGGAGATCGATTGATGGAGAGATCATGTCGTATATGGAAATTGTAAATGTTTAAAGGTTCACTGAATTAATTCACCAGTGATTGGGCTCCATGGGCTTGTGGCTAGACATCGACCGTGGAGTGTGGGAGAATTCCTAAATTGGCAGGGGTGCTAATTTTGGAATGATCAGTCGACAAAGTGTTCGATTGATTTAGAGTATTTAATACTCGAGTAATTAATAAATATTTAATTATAACCCACGGCCAATTATGTGGTGAACCTACGGGGGCATACACAATACACATGAAGCGAAAGCAAGGAAACAAAGAACAACTGAATCGACTGGGTCAACCCATTTGGAGCAGACGAGATCCGATTGGAATTGGATCGAGATTATAAATTAAATTGGAATTTAATTTGTAAGTTAATTAATTAAATTAGATTTAATTAATTATAAAGAGATATTTAATTAATTGGGCTTGGAGTCTAATTTAATTAAATGAGAGAGTAATTGATTAATTGGACCATTTAATTGGGAAATTAAATAAAACCTCAATTAATTAATTAGAATTGGCCATTAATTAATTAGAAGACTTAGTCTTCCAATTAAAAGGCCATGGCCCATGTAGGAGAAAAGATAAGACTTGAAGTCCTATTCCTTTTAGGATTAGGAGTTATGAGATATCTATATATATGAGAATATATATCATATCTAATATAGAATATAAAACACACAAGAAAATCAAGTCTCGCAAAAATTCTCTCTCTCCCTCTCTCTCTCTATTTCGGCCGAACACTTCCTCTCACTAGAGGAGTTTTTGATTTTTGATTTTTGCTCCCAATTGTTCTCTAGTTTTAGTTCTTAATAATTTCTATGTTCTAGCCGATTAGGATTATTAAGGTTTTCGTGATATTGTGGTGTATCAACCGGTAGAGGCGCAACACGTGGGGCGCTATATTATCTTGGGATCAAAGGTGCAAAAGAAAGGGAGAAACGCATCCACTTTGCTAGGCTCGGATTTGAAAGGAGACAGGTAAAACATTGTGACAAAGTTTTATCTTCGTTATTTATATTTATATATATACATCCAGATTGTATCCTGGCAAGATTCATCTAAGAGGTCCTTAAAAAGTTTTAAATTCCGCTGCCTTAAGGGCTGTTTATCTTACTGAATCTCAACACTTTTCGTGCGTGCAATTGTGTGATTGATAGCACATCGCACAAGAATTGGGATCCCTTTTATATAAACCATTATTATTCTTTAGATAAAGAACACGATAATTTGTTCAAGTATATTTTAACTAACTTTCTAAATTGTGTATATACTAGAGAATATACATTAAATGTATATGTATGCATCACTTATTAGCCTATTTGATAATATGATAGAGTATAACAATGATTACATTATAAACATGGTCAAAAAAGAAACATATGATTCACATTAAAAGAACAAAAAAACAGATAATAATTTATAACGGTTATAGTAACATCTATTTAAGAATATTTTTGGAGTAATAAAAATATAAGAACTTTGTTATTAAAATAAAAATTTAAAAATTGTCTTGCGCCATTCTCATCTTCTAAACAATTATCCAATCAAAACATTTATCCTTGCACATTTAGTTAGTCCAACGATGAGGTTAAAGTAAAGTGTGCATCATGCCAATTATAATGGAAATTTTTTAAGCCAAATTGTCAAGATCACCAATTACTCTTGTCACGTTGCCCGCATGTGAATTAATTGGACATTAATTTTTTTGATCTAAAATAGACTAAAGTTGCAAAAAACCATATATCTATGTGATCAAATTATGAAGATGAATAAATGTAAGAAAAAAATCTGGATAGTGGAAGTTATGACGCCCAAAATTGAATCTTACTAGTGCTATTAACTAAAAAATAATTCAAAAATAACACGTCTCTAACTATTAACCAAAAAATCAAGCCCTTGCTACCTGCTAAAAGGTATCCGACCAAAGGTGTTTTCAGTATCCGACCTCCCTCTGCCTGATTGCGAGAAGTTTCAAGGAAAAAAGGGGAAGGAGGTTGATATGAATGTGCAACCTCCGAACCACAAACAGGTGACGCTGGTTCCGAGCTCCCCTGAAAAATTCACTAGGATAGGGACCGAGCTGAGTCCGGGAATGGAGACGATGTTGATCGATTTTTTGAGAAACAATGTTGATGTGTTCGCTTGGAGCTCAGACGATATCGTGGGATTTGACCCGCGAGTTATTACACACTCTCTGAATATCGACCCAAAAGCCAAACCAGTTAGGCAGAATAAAAGAAACCATGGTCGAGAAAAGGATAAGATTATCAACGCGAAAATAGGCAGACTTTTGGCCGCTGGTCAAATCCGAGAAATAACGTTTACTGAGTGGCTTTGCAACGTAGTTTTGGTGTCCAAAGGAAGCAAGGTCGATAACAAATGGAGAATGTGCAACGATTTCACGGATTTGAACAAGTTGTGTCCAAGAGATCCTTATCCGTTGCCTCGGATCTATATGTTGGTCGATTCGACTGCAGGTTTTATTTTCTTCAGCATGATGGATGCCTTTCAGGGTTTCTATCAAATCTTCATGAACGAAAGGGATCAGGACAAAACCGCTTTCATTACCGAACGTGGAGTATATTGTTTTATCGTGATGCCTTTCGGGCTACGGAACGCGGGAGCAACGTACCAGAGACTTGTAAATATGATGTTTAAGGATTTGATCGGAGAAATTATGGAAGTCTACGTTGACGATATGCTCGTGAAAATCATGACCGCAGAGGATCATATTAAGCACCTGGATAGATGCTTCAGAATTTTGAGAAAGTATAGGATGAAGTTGAATCCTGCGAAGTGTACCTTTGGAGTAAGATCGGGAAAGTTTCTGGGTTACCTAGTCCACGAGCGGGGTATCGAGGCAAATCCAGAAAAGATTAGATGTTGGACACCCAAACAGTGTGTGCGGGTGACAACAATTGTTCAGTGGCACCCAAACTGAGTGTGCGGGTGGAGTCACAATCGAATATCGTGGGCGCTTGAATGAATGCACTATAAGGGAAGGGTATGCGCATTTCCTAACACCAATTGGTTTTGGGGCAACTGGTAGCGCCTGAGGTCCTACGAGTGGTATCAGAGCCAAGGTCACGTGTTCGATTCCCAGCTGGAGCAATTGCTGAGGGGGAGATTGTTGGGCACCCAAACTGTGTGTGCGGGTGACAACAATTGTCCAGTGGCACCCAAACTGAGTGTGCGGGTGGCACCCAAACTGAGTGTGCGGGTGGAGTCACAATCGAATATCGTGGGCGCTTGAATGAATGCACTATAAGGGAAGGGTATGCGCATTTCCTAACACCAATTGGTTTTGGGGCAACTGGTAGCGCCTGAGGTCCTACATTAGAGCTATCGCTGAGCTCAGGCTGCCAAGAAAACTTTCCGAGGTGTTGGGATTCGGTAAGATAAACAACCCTTTACACAGCGGAAAGTAAAATTTTTAAGGACCTCTTACGGAATCTTGCCAGGATACTAAACTGGATGTATATACATGAATATTAAAACAACCGTAATAACTTAGATCCAAGTTATACCTGTCTTCTTGCAAATCCCTGCTGTTAGCAAAGTCGTTGTATTTCTCCCTTCGATTGGCTCGATCCCAAGCTTGTAGAAGCGCCCACGTGTTGCGCCTCTACGGGTTGATACACCACAATATCACGAAATTTAATATATCCTAATCGGCTAGAACATAGGATTTATCAAGATCTACGGTTAGAGAACAAGATGGGAGCAAAAATCGAAAAACGAAAACTCTTCTAAATGGGAAGAGAGTTCGGCCGATTTGAGGAGAGAGAGGGAGAGAGAATTTTTCCTAGACTTAGATTTTTGCTTCTTGAGTTGTGTGTATGAGATATGACATATAGTCTCCTATATATAAGTATCTCATCATCCTAATCCTCCTAGGACTAGGACTCTAAGTCTTCTAACTCTCCTACATGGGCCATGGCCCTTTTAATTGGAAGACTAAGTCTTCTAATTAATTCATGGCCCATACTTGATTTAATTAATTGAGTCTTTATTTAATTTCTCAATTAAATAGCCCAATTAATTTATTTATCTCTCATTTAATTAAATTAGACTCTAAGTCTATTTAATTAAATATTTCCATAATTAATTAAATCCAATTTAATTAATTAACTCACAAATTAAATTTCAATTTAATTTATTACAGTCTTGATCCAATTCCAATCGGATCACCTTCGCTCCAATTGGGTCGACCCAGTTGACCCAGTCGACCCAGTCAACCCAATCGACCCAGTCGACCCAGTTGTTCTCCATTTCCTCGCTTTCGCTTCATGTGTATTGTGTATGCCCCCGTAGGTTCACCACATAACTGGCCGTGGGTTATAATTAAATATTCATTTAATTACTCGAGTATTAAATACTCTAAATCAATCGAACACTCTGTCGACTGATCATTCCAAAATTAGCACCCCTGCCAATTTGGGAATTCTCCCACACTCCACGGTCGATGTCTGGCCACAAGCCCATGGAGCCCAATCACTGGTGAATTAATTCAATGAACCTTTTAATCATTTACAATTTCCATATACGCCATAATCTCTCCATCGATCGATCTCCCAGTCAAAACTTAAGGGCATGGATTTTTCATCGGTTCCCTTTTAATTTATTTTGACTTTATGCATTCTGATCTTGAAATAATCCTCTTTGACTTAATCTTTATGAGCTACTTTCATAAAGCCGTCAGATACCTTGGCCAAGGATTTTATCAGAATTAATTTCTCACAGAAATCCATAGGAGAATTTCCCAACCTATCAAGTCGGGTCAATGGATCCTTTGTTGATGATATGAACCTGCATACGAGTCCCTCTATACCCAACGTGAATCCACAGAGACTTTCTGGTAATCTCCAGTCGGTCGGAACTCACATCTAAGTATAGACGTTCTCGTACCAGATAAACCCTATCACCTCAAGTATTTAGGGATCATTCCTCGTATACTATTGTAAATTGGAATAACTTCAACTCCGATATGCGACTACCGCTTCCATGGTGAATTATTTCCTAATTGGGGTATTCAGTGCACTTGCCATCCCAGCAAGTCACCCACTTATGTGTATTGATTATCCCAGTCACTCTCGTGGACCCCAGCGTTCTCCAGTTCATCGGAGTATATACATTAGTGAGAGTCTAACCGAATCCAACGATGTCCTATCTCGATTGGATTCTACGACTCTTGAATATGTTCTAGATCACGATCTTGGAGATCAATCCACGGGTTGTCCCATAGCCCTGTGAACTAAGGACTTCTATCCTTATGCGTAGATAATTATTACATAAGATAAAATTGACCATATAAATAAATGCATTTATTAATCCATTTGAATGGTCATTTTAATTTAAATGCAGCCAAAACAGTTGGCTTGCAGGACACTATTCTATCAATCTCCCACTTGTACTAAAGCCAACTCTCCATACTTCTGATTCCCATCTTAGACAGATGTTTCTTAAATGCCTTTGAGGCAATGGCTTAGTTAGCGGGTCCGCCGTATTATTCTTTGAGGTGACACGTTTCATCTTTATGTCTCCTCTACCAATGATATAACATATCAAATGGTATCGTCTTATTTCGTGCTCGGATTTCTGATGAGATCTCGACTCCTTCGCTTGCGAGATAGCTCCATTATTATCACAGAAGATAGTATTGGATCGACAATGCTAGGTACGACGTCCAATTCTTGGATGAAGTTTTTCATCCAAACACATTCCTTTGCAGCTTCACATGCTACAATATTTTATGCCTCAGTGGTTGAATTTGCGGTAGTATCCAACTCACCGCACCACCTTTGAGGCAGATATATCCAGATGTTGACTTGAAATCATCTACATCACATTGGAAGCTAGAATAAGTATAGCCTTCCAATTTCAATTCTCCCCCTCCGTATACTAAGAACAATTCTTTAGTCCTTTTCAGGTACTTCAGAATTGACTTTACGGCTACCCAGTGCTGCTCTCCTGGGTCAGACAAATAGCGGTTAGTTACGCTCAGGGCGTACGCTATGTCTAGTCTTGTACATAGCATATGATATTATGCTTCCTTTCATAGAGGCATGTGGTATCTTAGACATCTTGCTTCTCTCCTCAGAGGTCTTTGGGGCCATAGACTTAGAGAGAGCAATACTATGTCTCATCGGAAGAAATCCTCTCTTGGATTCTTCCATACTGAGTGTCTTCAGTATTTTATCTATGTACTTTAATTTGGGAGAGGTCCAGCAGTCCTTTCGATCTATCCATGTAGATCCTTGTACCCAGTACAAAGGATGCTTCTCCCAAATTCTTCATTGAGAATTGTGTAGAAAACCGTGCTTTCATTTCGGTTAACACTTTTGCATCATATCCACTGAGCAGAATGTTATCAACATAAAGCATAAAAATTCAACTGTACTCCCACTAACTTTCTTATACACAAACTTCTTGAACACGTTTTTGACGAATCCAAAGGTTTGGATTATATCATCAAAAATGTATGTTCCGGCTTTGGGAAGCTTGCTTAAGTCCATATATGGACCTTTGGAGTTTGCACACTTTGTGCACATCTCCCTTGATGTATTTTCCTTTTGGTTGCTTCATGTAGATCTCCTTATCAATGCCTCCATTGAAAAATGATCTTTACATCCTTCTGTCATATCTCGTAGCTGATATTACGCTGATATGTCCAAAAATATCTAAATGGATTTGGGCATCGCTACATGCAAAAGTTCATCAAAGTCAATGCTCGACATTTGAGTGTATCATTTTGCGACTAGTCGTGCCTTTTAGGTAATAACCTCTCCATTCACTCCAAGCTTCCGCTTATAGATCCACTTGCAACCCAAGGGAGCTACTCCCACTGGTGGATCTACCAAGGTACAAACCTTGTTAGAGTGCATGGAGTCCATTTCAGATTCCATGGCTTTTTGCCACCTTCCCTAATCTATATATCTTGCATAGATTCTTCGTAGGTCCTTGGATTAGTCTCAGACTGTCCAATTTCATGCAGCAGACTGTAGTACCTCTCGGGTTCCCTACGTTGTCTTTCAGACCTTCGAAGTTCATGTGTACTAGTTGGTTCATTTTCATGCTCAGGTTCTCCCACTGCCTGTGGTGATGGGTCGATTTTATGAACCTTATCTAGTTCTATGTTGTTTTATTTCTTGTCCAATAAGAAATCCTTCTCCAAGAAGTTAGTTTTCCTAGAGACAAAGGTTGTTTGTCTTAGAGGAACATAGAACTTGTATCCTATTGAGATTTTGGATACTCCACGAAATGCATAAGATGGATTTTATTTCCAGCTTATCTTCCACTAGCTTATTCACATAAGCGGGAGACCTCATATGCGCATGAATGCATATGAAGGTACAATACCAAAACCCATATCACTTGATATGTTTTGGAACAGGCTTCATAGATACTTAGCTCAGTATCTTCGATTTTCTCTATCAAGTTATAATTGATTGAATAAGGAATTTCATGTAAGATTTCCTAATGGACATTTTCATGTCCAGAATGCTCGACAACTGACGATGTTTCGAGCGGGTCTTACATTTTGAGAATCTAATTCTCTATTAAATAATCAATGGCGTATTTGCCAATGCATGTTCGATTTTGAATCGATCCAAATCTCTTACATGCTTTCATTGATTAGGCTTTTTTCTTTATTCCAAAAATAATTTTGAATTGTACTTCACAACGTACTTTTACCCATGAGGGTACAAGAGAAGCCTTATCTCCCACTAATGCTTTAGTGTTTTCACACACTTTTAAATGGATTAAATCCATTACAATTGTTTATTCCTCTTGGTTGCCTAGCAACCAACTACTAAATTTGATTTCCGTTTAAGTAAGATTCGAAAGTCGGTTACTATTTCTAGCGTCCCTGTCAAGCTCGACCTAGTCGAGCTCAATCTTTTGAATCTTTAATTCGGAAATTTATTTTAGTGCTCGTGTATTGCCTTTCGGTTACACAACGACTCAAGTGTGTGGAATCTTGATTATTTATATTTTATTGACTATGCATATTATATTTAGTCGTTATATGAGTATTCATACCTATTTGCTTATGTATACTTTTTGCGTATAGGTCTTATAGCGCAACCAGTTCCAACCATTATGGAACCATCACATCCCTTAAGACAAGGAATGGTCTAAGCAAATTCTAACGATCTAAATAATTCATGATTTTAGATGCATTCAATGCATCAATGAGTACTTCATCGGGTGTCCAACACCCTTATGCATTACTTGACCATTAGGTTAAGTTCAATAAAATTTAATCATCCCTTACGGGATGAGTATGTTCAATTCCTTCTTTCCCTTGATCTTAATCCATGGAAGAACCATTTTGATTGACTTTTCAACTTATCATCCTTAAAGAAAAACCTCTAAGGTTATTTCCCTTCAGAGAGGATCCATTTTCATCTCTCGAGACTTTTGGGGCCTTTCAATGAGATGTTACTTCATGTTTGCCTTCAAGAAAATTTGGGCTTGAGAACCATCCTCAACCCATTGATGAAACTTATCACCTTTCTTATCTTAAGAGTAACTTCGAAAAATGTAGCTTGGTGAAACCTATCACCATTCCAGTCGAAGCGTAACTTCGAAAGGATAACCAATGAAATCTTTGTAAGGAGATGAGTCCTCGCTTGGACTCAAGAATAATTTCTCAAGTTTTGAAGTCATTCAAAATTCATTTGGGTTCAGTCAATTTATTTGATTCAAGATATCACTTATGAAAAACTATCATAAACATGACGATAAAAGAAATAAATACGCGGCAGATTAATATCAATGCATAATTTACAAACATGGTTTTTATTTGTAAATTACTCCCACTATTTTTATCGAATACTTATGCCCCCACATAAGGTTCGGGAAATAAAAATTTCCTAATGGGCTCAAGGCCCAAATGCAATCGCTCAGTACCCACGACTCGTTGGCCATACCAATTAATCCACTTGGTGGGCGATCACGTCGCCGGTTAACCATCGCAGCTAACCCTTGAGTTCATTTAGCCTCGTTTTTCGTTATGGACCCACGACTCGTGAGACATCCATACTTACTCGTGTTAAATCATGTCCAATACTCGTGAAGAGAAATAGGTCAATCCTAGACACCCCACGACTCGTGAGACAGCGCCTAGAACCTTGCCATCCTCTCCCTTGGCACTAAACTGTGCATCGAGGCAATAGACATACCATCTTCCTATAACTCGACCCACGACTCGTGAGACATCGAGATATATTCATACGATATGCCTAAGACCTACTAATTGGACATGCTCGGACCATAAACACCATTCTATGCGCCCGTTTTACGATTTAATATTATAATTGAAATTTAGGTTCAATTGGAGGTTTTATGAAATTTTCAAGTGCGAGGTCTCATCAGATTATCAATTATCTTGTTTACGTTTTTCTATCCTGAGCATGCATCTCATACATCAAAGAATAAATACAAAAAGTAAATATTCATCACCTAGCATTGCACGTACGATTGATCGATTTCCCATCCTATGCGATCCATCACGAGCCACGTGATGGACCAATTGGTCAGTCTAGGGTGAAAATAAATGGCCTAATTCTATTACAAAATAAATCCCATGCATACATGGGCCTTCACTTGTAATGTCCACCATCTTTCAGAATTGGGCCTCCATGCCCTCCAAGTAATGGGCCTCCATGTTGATCTCTAAAGTCTTCATGAGGTCTATCGGGCACCAAGCCTAATCTAAGTCTAACTTAAGACCCTATTCTATTACATTTGAATTCAACAAAGAAGGGGCACCAATCAGGGCCATTTAATTACAACCCATAATGAAAAAACCAATAATAAACTACACAGGACTTAAGGGTAATTCGATCAATCCACATATTGAAGCAAGAACATGCATAAATTCACATAAGGGCAATAATGTAAATTTACTGGCTTCTTTAAATTTTAATTCGAAATATTATTCATATTATTAATTTTGAATTGTCCAATATTAAAAGGACTATTATGCTCTTGCTTGAGCATCAAGGAATCTAATCTTGAAAATCCAATTTAATTATCTATCCTTATCTTGAAACTCTAAGTTTCCTTGTTTAATAAGATCTCTAAGATCTATAATCATGGTAACTTACTAGAAGACATTAATTTTGATTAAATGTCTTATCACAAATGAAACTCTAAGTTTCCCTGTTTAATTAGATCTCTAAGATCTATGATCATGGTAACTTAGACATTAATTTTAATTAAATGTCTTATCACAAATGAAACTCTAAGTTTCCCTGTTTAATTAGATCTCTAAGATCTATAGTCATGGTAACTTACTAGAAGATATTAATTTTAATTAAGGGCGAGTTTGGCCAAGCGATTGCATAATTGCTTTTAGAATAATTGATTATAGTATAATTACTTTTAGGATAATGACTTTTACTATAATTGATTAAGCGTTTGGTTTTGCCTTTTCAAAGTTGATTTTGAAAATCTAGATTTTCATGTAATTTACAAAATTAACCTTATATGTAAGCTAAATAATACAATTCTATAATATTCTTTAACTATAAAAAAAAAGATAAAATTAGAAATAAAAATTAAATTTTTAAGATTTTTATTTTAACGCAACACAAGACTATGATAATTTTTTTTGTAAAAAGACATGAATAATTGAAGATTTATTACTTTAACATACCATGATATTGTAATAAACATGATGAATACTACTAGTTAAGTAAATCAAAAAGTTAATTCTAAAAAGTTTTCAGAATCGAATAAAAAAATGATTAAGGGATATATATATATAAGATGTGTGTTTCTGTATACAAAGAGCAAATATATGGGTATAATTGTCAAACTATCCTCTACCTATTCCCACGTTGGACAGAAGCAACACATATGTTGCTTTTGTGAACCGTGGGTTTTTCACGGCAAGAGAAGCAAAAGCAATCATAATTTTTGGGGCCAAACAGTCATTTTTTAGCGATGGGGATTGCAACGTGAAAATTGGATGTTTGATCGTGGGGCCAAACGACATCTAAATGTCTTATCACAAATGAAACTCTAAGTTTCCTTGTTTAATAAGATCTCTAAGATCTTTAATCTTGGTAATTAAATAGAAGACATTAATTTTAATTAAATGTCTTATCTTAAATGAAACTCTAAGTTTCCTAGTTAATTAGATCTTTAAGATCAATCCAAGATTCACCAAGATTCCATAACAATCAATTCTCCAAGATTTTGTTCAAGATTATCCAAAAACGAAAATTCCCGAAACCCTAATTTTCCACTATCGCGCGCGTGCAGTTTACGTGCAACTGCCGTGCAACTGCTGTGCAGTAGCTGTGCGTCTGCCGTGCATCCGTCGTGTAGTCGCTGTGCAGTCGTCGTGCAAATGCTGTGCAATTTTTAGATTTCGGTTCCCAAAACATTTTTATATAACAATTTCTTGATTCCTTAATTAATTAAAATCAACAGTTTTAATTAATTTAATCTAAAATTAAAAACATGATAACAATAACTAATCTAAAATTACAGTTTTAACAATCTAGT
Source organism: Penstemon newberryi var. newberryi (assembly GCA_030819805.1). NCBI lineage: Eukaryota > Viridiplantae > Streptophyta > Magnoliopsida > Lamiales > Plantaginaceae > Penstemon > Penstemon newberryi. Next base: position 18,285,521 of record JAUALY010000005.1, on the reverse strand, counting down.
TAAAAACTAAAGATCTGTCCAACAGATCTAATCTTCAGATCTAACATGCATGTTAATCTAATCAACAGCTTAAATTAAACATATGATTTTAATCCATAGAATTTGCAAATTCATATATATACAAAGCCAGAGTTGGCTCTGATACCACTGTTGGGATTCGGTAAGATAAACAGCCCTTTACGCAGCGGAAATTAAGATTTTTAAGGACCTCTTACGGAATCTTGCCAGGATACTAAACTGGATGTATATATATGAATATTAAAACAACCGTAATAACTTTGATCTAGAGGTGGGCATTTGGTATCGGGAATTGGGAACCCGAACCGTACCGATCGGGTTTTTACCAAAAAAAAAAAAATTATGGTTTTCCGGTTTTTGGGAAACCCGATTTCCCTATTATTATAAATCGGTACGGGTTTCGGGTAGGAGGTCCTACCCGATCGGGAACCCGGTTATAATACATGCACCACTTTGGGCCAATCTATGTCAAAAGACAGACTAACATAGCACCACTTTGGGCCAATCTACTTATAATTTAAAAGCACAATATTTATGGGCCAATGTCAACTATTTTTTCCTTTATTTTGGGCCATGGAAAGTCCAATTAGAAAAACTGAAAAATAAAAAACTCCAGCACAAATGGGTTTCCCGAACCCGTTTCCGAATTCTCGATTTTTTTCGGGAACCCGAAATACCGGGTAGAGGGTTAATCGGAACGGGTTTCGGGAAGAAAAATTAGAATCCAGAAACCCGAATACCGTTCCCGAAATTCCCGAATTCCCGAAAACCCGTACCGATCCAACCCCTACTTAGATCCAATTTATACCTGTCTTCTTGCAAGTCCCTGCTGTTAGCAAAGTCGTTGTATTTCTCCCTACGGTTGGCTCGATCCCAAGCTTGTTGGAGCGCCCCACGTGTTGCGCCTCTACGGGTTGATACACCACAATATCACGAAATTCAATAAATCCTAATCGGCTAGAACATAGGATTTATCAAGATCTACGGTTAGAGAACAAGATGGGAGCAAAAATCGAAAAACGAAAACTCTTCTAAATGGGAAGAGAGTTCGGTCGATTTGAGGGGAGAGAATTTTTCCTAGACTTAGATTTTTGCTTCTTGAGTTGTGTGTATGAGATATGACATATAGTCTCCTATATATAAGTATCTCATCATCCTAATCCTCCTAGGACTAGGACTTTAAGTCTTCCAACTCTCCTAGATGGGCCATAGCCCTTTTAATTGGAAGACTAAGTCTTCTAATTAATTCATGGCCCATACTTGATTTAATTAATTGGGTCTTTATTTAATTTCTCAATTAAATAGCCCAATTAATTTATTTATCTCTCATTTAATTAAATTAGACTCTAAGTCTATTTAATTAAATATTCCCATAATTAATTAAATCCAATTTAATTAATTAACTCACAAATTAAATTCCAATTTAATTTATTACAGTCTTGATCCAATTCCAGTCGGATCACCTTCGCTCCAATTGGGTCGACCCAGTTGTTCTCCATTTCCTCGCTTTCGCTTCATGTGTATTGTGTATGCCCCCGTAGGTTCACCACATAATTGGCCGTGGGTTATAATTAAATATTCATTTAATTACTCGAGTATTAAATATTCTAAATCAATCGAACACTCTGTCGACTGATCATTCCAAAATTAGCACCCCTGCCAATTTGGGAATTCCCCCACACTCCACGGTCGATGTCTGGCCACAAGCCCATGGAGCCCAATCACTGGTGAATTAATTCAGTGAACCTTTTAATCATTTACAATTTCCATATATGCCATAATCTCTCCATCGATCGATCTCCCAGTCAAAACTTAAGGGCATGGATTTTTCATCGGTTCCCTTTTAATTTGTTTTGACTTTATGCATTCTGATCTTGAAATAAATCTCTTTGACTTAATCTTTATGATCTACTTTCATAAAGCCGTCAGATACCTTGGCCAAGGATTTTACCAGAATTAATTTCTCACAGAAATCCATAGGAGAATTTCCCAACCTATCAAGTCGGGTCAATGGATCCTTTGTTGATGATATGAACCTGCATACGAGTCCCTCTATACCCAACGTGAATCCACAGAGACTTTCTGGTAATCTCCAGTCGGTCGGAACTCACATCTAAGTATAGACGTTTTCGTACCAGATAAACCCTATCACCTCAAGTATTTAGGGATCATTCCTCGTATACTATTGTAAATTGGAATAACTTCAACTCCGATTGGTGAGTTATTTCCTAATTGGGGTATTCAGTGCACTTGCCATCCCAGCAAGTCACCCACTTATGTGTATTGACTATCCCAGTCACGCTCGTGGACCCCAGCGTTCTCCAGTTCATCGGAGTATACACATTAGTGAGAGTCTAACCAAATCCAACGATGTCCTAACTCGATTGGATTCTACGACTCTTGAATATATTCTAGATCACGGCCTTGGAGATCAGTCCACGGGTTGTCCCATAGCCCTGTGATCTAAGGACTTCTATCCTTATGCATAGATAATTATTACATAAGATAAAGTTGACCATATAAATAAATGCATTTATTAATCCATTTGAATGGTCCTTTTAATTTAAATGCAGCCAAAACAGTTGGCTTGCAGGACACTATTCTATCACGAGGTTCAATGCTTGATCGGAAAGATCATATCTTTAAACAGATTTATATCTCGTTCTGCAGATAAAAGCCTAACATTTTTTAAGTTGTTGAGAAAATCTAAGGACTTCGAGTGGAATGAAGAGTGTGATAAGGCTTTCGAGGAGCTTAAAAAATACTTAGTCTCCCCCCCCCCCCCCAATGCTAGCAAAACCTGTTGAGGGGGAGCCTTTGTATTTGTACATAATGGTATCAGGAGAGGCTATCAGTTCAGTTTTGGTAAAAATTGAAAAGTCCGAGCATAAGCCTGTCTATTATCTAAGCTAATTACTTCAAGGCGTGGAAAAGAATTATCTGGAGATCGAAAAGTTTGCTCCGGCCCTAGTAATTGTTGCTAGGAAGCTAAGTCCTTACTTTCAAACTTACAAAATAATCGTCGTAACGAACCAGCCTCTGAGGCTGGTGTTGTCAAATCCAGAGGCCTCTGGAAGACTAATCCAGTGGGCAGTTGAACTTGGGCAGTTTGAGATCGAGTATCAACCCTGAACAGCAATCAAGGCACATGTCCTTGCAGACTTTGTTGTGGATTCAACGGGAACGGAACGACTCGAGGAAGAGAGTTCCGAAGTCAACTTGGTTACGGAGGTTGAGGAAAAGATCTGGGTAATGCATGTAGATGGTTCATCGACCAGAGAAGGTGGAGGGGCCGGAATTCACTTTCAAGGGCCCGAAGGAGAAGATCTAAGTTACGCAATTACCTTGGACTTTGTGGTTATGAATAACGAGGTTGAATATGAGGCTTTAATCGCAGGGCTGGAAATGGCGATAAAAGCGAACATTAAGTCTCTTACCATATTGACCGATTTCGAGCTGGTGCATAAACAGGTGAAGGGAATCTATGAGGCAAAGGAATTCAATATGGTAAAGTACTTGGAAAAAGTAAAGGATTTAACATCAAAAATTGATAATTTTGAGATCCAGGCTATCCCTGGGGAGGAAAACTCTTGGGCAGATTTATTGTCAAAATTTACAGGCTCCATGGACGGAAAGAAAGAAAGAATTATAACATGGTTATTGTCCAATACTCCGACGATTGATTTGAACGCATCTCCGAGCGCGGAAGTCATGGAAATTGATACTCAAAAACCTTCATGGATGGGGCCTCTAAAAGATTATCTAAAAGAAGGAATCTTGCCTAAGGAGCCTAATGAAGCTCGACAACTCAAGTATCGAGTTCCGATGTATGTACTGATTGAAGATCAACTTTATAAGAGATCCTCCTCGGGCATATTGTTGAAATGTGTTTCTGAAAGTCAGCATGAATCTATTTTGAAGGAGGTACATGAAGGGGAAGCCGGCAGTCATTGCGGCGCAAGGGCGTTAGCTTTAAAATGTTCTCGGTCTGGTTATTATTGGCCTACTTTAATTTCAGACTCGATAGATTACGTGAGAAAATGCCACCACTGTCAAATTCAATCGAATTTAATTCACCAACCCGCCGAGCAAATGCACTCGATTCCGATCTGCTGGCTTTTGATAAATGGGGAATTGATATAATAGGCCCTTTTCCGACCGCCAGGTCGAAGAAAAACTATGTTTTGGTTGCGGTAGAGTATTTCAGGAAATGGGTGGAGTGTATTGCTCTAACCATGATCACACAGTTTCAAGTCATAAACTTCCTATGGAAAAATATTGTTTGCAGGTTCGGAATACCGAGGGTTTTGATCTCAGATAACGGAACACAGTTCGCAGGCAAAATTGTAGAATGGTGTGAAAAGTTTGGGATTCAACAAAATTTTACTTCTGTCGGCCACCCCTAAGCAAATGGGCAGACCGAAGTTACAAACAGAGAAATTGTCCGATCGCTAGAGAAGCGTTTAGCTGATGCAAAAGGAAATTGGTTGGATGAGCTTCCTGGGGTCATTTGGGCAAATAGAACTTCTGTCAAAACAGCTGCCGGCGAAACTACTTTCTGCTTGGTTTATGGTTCGGAAGCCGTTATTCCGATCGAAACTTTGGTGCCGTCACCAAGGGTCATTGTTTTACGAGTCCGATGTAAATTACTCTTTGAGAGAAATGGATCTCGACCATGCGGACAGCAAGCGGGATCGAGCCATACTAAAGATCCAAGCTACGAAATCTAAAATGGAAAAGGCATACGACCAGAAGGTCAGAATCAGAACCTTCAAGGTCGGGGACTTGGTCCTCAAAAAAGTGGAGGTCTCGAAACATGTTGGAAAACTTCAGCCCAACTGGGATGGCCCTTACATCGTGCAGGAGGTCGGAAAGAAGGGATCATACAAGATTGCTCTCAACGGCGAGCCATTGCCAAGAATCTGGAATGCTGTTAACTTACGGAAATATTATGGAGAGTAGCTTTTTGTAACCAGACAATATTTTTGTAATTCGGTTTTGTTCAAATGTTTGCATGATTATTGAAGTTTTCTTTTGTTCCCATTGTGTTTCCGATACCTTTGATAGTGTTAAAAAAAAAAAAAAAAAAAAGGAAGCAAAATATCTCGACTAAGAGTGAAAGCCGTTGCTACGACTCTTAGATCGGTAACAGACTTGCATAAAAAGAAAAATGTCTCGACTAAGAGTGAAAGTCGTTGCTACGACTCTTAGACCAGTAACAGACTTGCATAAAAAAGCAAAATGTCTCCACTAAGAGTGAAAGTCGTTGCTACGACTCTTAGATCGGTAACAGACTTGCATAAAGAGCAAAAAGCAAAATATCTCGACTAAGAGTGAAAGTCGTTGCTACGACTCTTAGATCGTTAACAGACTTGCATAAAGAACAAAATGTCTCGACTAAGAGTGAAAGTTGTTGCTAGGACTCTTAGCTCGGTAACAGACTTGCATAAAAGCAAAATGTCTCGACTAAGAGTGAAAGTTGTTGCTAGGACTCTTAGATCGATAACAGACTTGCATAAAGAGCAAAATGTCTCGACTAAGAGTGAAAGTTGTTGCTAGGACTCTTAGCTCGGTAACAGACTTGCATAAAGAGCAAAATGTCTCGACTAAGAGTAAAAGTTGTTGCTAGGACTCTTAGCTCGGTAACAGACTTGCATAAAAGCAAAATGTCTCGACTAAGAGTGAAAGTTGTTGCTAGGACTCTTAGATCGATAACAGACTTGCATAAAGAGCAAAATGTCTCGACTAAGAGTGAAAGTTGTTGCTAGGACTCTTAGCTCGGTAACAGACTTGCATAAAGAGCAAAATGTCTCGACTAAGAGTAAAAGTTGTTGCTAGGACTCTTAGCTCGGTAACAGACTTGCATAAAAGCAAAATGTCTCGACTAAGAGTGAAAGCTGTTGCTACTGTTAGATCGGTAACAGACTTGCAAAAAAGCTAAATGTCTCGACTAAGAGTGAAAGCTGTTGCTAGGACTCTTAGCTCGGAAACACACTTACTTATAGAAAACCTTCAAACCGTCTTGATCAAGAGTGGAAGCAGTTGCTATGATTCTTAGCTCAAAAACTGACTTGCTTAAAAATCAAATTGTATGTTAAAAAGGTCATCAGATAATGTGTTCGACTTATGGCAGTCTCGGATTAGTTTTTTTCCTCGAAGTATTCTTCACAAATTGATTGATAATTTTTAAGCAAGTCGATTTTGGATTGAGTTTTAAATAAAATCCTTTTACTCAAGGTACTTTTGCCGAATTGAATATCATTCGACGATTATCTCACTCCTCGAAGTGAGTCTTCCGACTGAAATTATTATTCTACGAATATAATTGTGCGGAATTCAAACAGTATAAAAGGCTACAGTATAAAGCAACTAAAAAAGGAAGTATAAGTTCAACTTCTGATTTTATTACAAGTTTTCGAGCAATTACAAGGACGCGAAGTATTATGAAGTAATATAGTACATTCATAAATTCCGAGCAGTTACAGATGTTCGAGATACAAAAGTTACTTGAAATATAGTACATTCATAAATTCCGAGCAGTTACAGATGTTCGAGATACAAAAGTTACTTGAAAGATAGTTCACTCATAGTTCCGAGCGGTTACAAATGTTCGAGGTTCGAAATTACAAATGTCCTTTACACCGTTCGATTACGAATCCTATTACATTTTTAAGAGTCCTATTCTATGAAGCTCGGCTATCCAGTAGACTTGTAAGAAGCAAGCAAGCTGGCTCAGTTTATCGTCCGACGATATCTGGTTTTGAAGTTAGACAATATGAATTACAGACTTCTGTCTTTGTTTATCATCATATGCCTTCCAGCATTCTTGCCACCAGCTGAGCTCGATCGACTGTCCAGGGGCTCCAATCGACGAGGACAACCACCATTTTAAGTTCCGAAATTTCGACCCCCACCTTGTAGAAGAAGATGCTCATACTTCACCAGAGCTGCATGAGGTCGAAATTCTCCTTCGGTCGGTGGTGGTCAGCAGTCTTGAGGTCATTTTCTTCTTTTAATGAACTGACCAGCTTTCCACTGATCTCGGAACTGTTTCTTCGGAATACCACAGCACCGACCCTTATACATTTGCAAATAATGGCCGGTAGACTGTTGGTAATCCGCTTTATCCCATTTTTCTGGGATCGGAGACCTCATGGTATTTGAGAGGTCCCCATTTTCCGATTCCACCCATACCAAATTAAAGGTTGAGGTATCTAAGGACTCGGAAGAAAGTGCGGAGACGAATTTAAAACACTGAATGGGAAGTAGGAAGGTTCCGAGCATGATTCTCGGAAAACTCATTCTTACAGGGCAGAGTGAAAGTTTTTAACAGAGCAAACGCCCCCTTTTATACTAAGAGGATCTGAAAATCGACGGTCAGGATGTAAGACGATTGAACGGCCCAGATGAAGGCATTAATCGCGGGTGACCATTCCGCTTCCCAAGGAATAGGTATTGTTTGGCCAGGCGAAATCGGAATTTTGCTAAAAAGTGAAGATTCTCTGACTCAGTCAGAAGTTGGTGCAGATTTATTTCCATTCCAATTTTGAGTTCGGAAATTCAGTTGATTACAAATCAAAATCAAAAACTTAATTTGTTCTCGCTTTCGCTACAAGATACACGCAGTCAAGTAAATCTCAAGCATTGCACAAATGTTCCGAGCAAAAACACAATAAAATGTTAATCGGAGAAAGACATGCTTGTCAATACTCAGAAGATTATTTGTTCTTACAAACGACAGTACGGAAAAGTAAAATAAGGTTACAACAGAAAACAAGGAAGATAAAGTTACAACAAAGCTAATTCTTTAGCTTATTCTCGGCCAGAATTTTTCGAAGCTCAACGTTGCGGGCCTCGTAACCACGGTCATAAGCCTCTTGTTCACGGTGCTCGGAATCCTTTTTCTCCTGCTCAATCATGGACCTCAGCTTGTCCAGCTCCTTGCTTAATTCTTCATGGACTTGGTTCTCCTTCTGCTTTACAGCCTTCTCCTTCTCGGAAACTAACTTCTGCTCGATGGCTTTGGCTTCCTCGAGAGAGCTCTGTAGGGCAGCTTTATTTTTCTCCAGTTCGAAGGAAATGGTTGCACGTTGTCCAGCCTCCAGCTCGACTTGCAATCCGAGGTTGGAGAGGTGCTGCCCGAGCTGCATTGGGCAAAAGAGCGAAATAATAATAAAAAAAAGAAAGAAGAATATATATATGTATATATATTTATAAAACTCACTTGAGTAAGTAAGTCTGAGCCCGATTGTACAATTTCTCGAGCATTCTTTCATCTCAATTGTTCTTGCTCGACAACCTGATTTTTAATCAAAACGAAATTCCAGGAAAAAAATTCAGAAGTACCCTCAGCTCGGGGTTTACCCTTCATCTCTTCATAAATCGCGGTCAGGGTGCGAGTAACATCGGAGATGGAGCTTCGAGTAGGGGGTTTTGGGGTTCTATTGGAGTATGGAGCTGTGTTTTATTCAAAGGCTGAGGCTACTCGAATACGCCCTCGATTGCCTTGGTTATTTTGGCCCTTTTCTCTTGGACGTCAGGAGTAATCTCTTTACGAGCCTCAGATGCTTTAACAGCTTCACTCAGTGGCTTATTTTCTTCAGCTAGCTGACGTAATTCCTGATTCGGAATGAGATCTTCCGAGCGTTACCTTTAGTGAACCATCAGAATCAGGTAGCTCGATCGGGCCTTTGCTCTGAGATCTCATCACATTAGTAGGGGAATCTCTTATCTGAATAATAGGCACCTTTTCGGAGAGAGTTGTTTCAAGTTTGGGAATTGCGGGCTAGGAGCGAACTTTGGTTTATTGTTTGGAAACCTTTTGATCCTTAGAAACCTTTGGATCTTTAGCTCGTGTTTTCAGAGGTTTCTCCTTTTTAATCTTAAAGAGTTGACTAGGGTCAATTTTCTCGCCTATCAAGTCGTCCATGTCTGCTGTTACAAGTGATAAGTTTGGTGTATATTATCGATCTATGAGCTCCAACCAAAAAATTGATTGAAAAGATGTAGTGAATTGATATTAACTATCCTTATATTTATAGAGAAGGAAATGATTACTTTTGGGACCCAACGGCCGCGACTCCCTAGTTTTTCCGAGTAAAAATTCGAGTCCGGTTATCAGTAGATTATGGTATGTGGAAAAGATTCAAGTTTTCTAAGAGTTATGCTCTATATGTGAAGACCATTTTTGGACGACTGATCAAAAATGCTAAATTATAAGAAGATTGGAAAAGCCTCGAATTACATCAGTTTGGAAAAAATTACATGAACAAAAAACGAACTCCTACTCCTATTACAAAGTAAATCAAGTATCTGATTTTTCTTCAACGTCTTCATCTTCGGAGTTTCCCTCGATATCCCCGTCGTCTTGGTCCTCAGAATCATCTTTTTCGGAGCTCGAGCTGGTGGTAGATGTTTCTAACTCCAGCATGTCTGGGTTCGGCATGGGAACTCCGAACTCTCTCACGGAGGGTGCAAATTCGTGTTTTTCCCAGTCCGTCGAGGTTGAAGATCGGGTTTGGTAGTCTTTTCCTTCCCAATTCTTCAGAATATTCATGTGGCCAGCATACTCAGTAATTTTTTCTGGGATAAGCTTTGCGGCTACCAGTTGTTGAACTCCTTTGAAGAACGTAGTTTGGAGAATTCCACCTACTCTTTTTCGGGCAACGGCATCGAGCGCAGAAGAATTCCAAGAACTCTCTAATTGAAGTAACACGCGACTCTTCTTTACCTCAAGCGTATGATTGTTCAGAGTCCGTCTTGACTTGGTCGAGCTCCTCTTTGAGTTTCCTGACCTCTTCCTCGAGAGCACTTTTCTCTTCTACCATTGCAACCAGGCTCTCCTCGATATATTTCCCTTGCTTAGCCTCTGCAAGCTCCTTTTTTACCTCTGCTAGCTCGCCAGTGATTTTATTAACGTGAGCTCGGAGTTTACCCTCCTCAAGTAGAGATTTTCGAAGCGCCACATGCACTTGGTCGGATTCATCCTCCAGAAGAGCAGATCGGTATGCTTGATGAAGAAAGAGATCTCCGACCTGGAAATGAAAATATTATCAGATCATGGTTAAGGATAATGAAAATGAAGAACTTTGCAATAGAAAAAAAATCTCAACCTCTTGATATGCGCATGCAAAATGACCAAAACGCTCAAAGTCTTTCTGAGCAAAGTGTTCATGTTGGTCCTAGGCAAAACAACCCGCCATAAAAATCCTGATGGCCTTGTTGACCATATGTTCTCCGTCGGCTCCAGGGTCATCTAGAATGGTCCCTTTAGAGGAGTATCCAGCGGCCCTTCGACCATGAAGGTGATCGTCAATGAAGTCTACCATATCGGGTATAGTTTTACCTTCGCGACAAGGAACATTGTCAGTATTCTGACCAAAGGGAGTCCTCCTTTTCTTCGAGGCAGGAACCTCGTTATTTCGGTCTTATAGCATCTGTCGCTCGAAAGTTTGTTTCCCAAGTATCTTCTTGAAGGAATATAGGCTATATCCTACTTGCGATGAAGAAGAGGGATCGAAGGAACTTCCAGGATAAGCCACCCGCAATGGTTCAGCGTGCTCAACGTTATCCGCTGTGTCGGCCATATCCACGAGTGGTGTGTCCTCCCTGGGCGGATCAGCGGCTCGACCTCTACGGTCACGCGTGGATTTGCTTTGCCTCCGGGGCTGACCTTGTGCCTTCTTGGAGGTTGACGCAACAGTTGTGCCAACCAAGGAGGCGCGGAATCCATCAACTATTTCACCTGAAAAGAGATTTTAAATTGGAATAAGGGGATTGGAATAGCAGTAAGAAGATTATACGAGTAAGTCAAGTGCTTTACCCAGTGTTCGGGAATCTCGTTCGACTTCGGTTTCAACGGGATTTCCTTCTCCTTGAACCTCGGGATTTTTGTCCACTGGTGCCTCGGGATTCTTGCCCTTTATTGTTTCTTCAAGGGGAAAAGTAGCTTGGCTCAAGCCTGCCATCCTTAATATTGGCTCGCGGACAAGAAAGGCCGATTGGTAGAGATCGGAATGCAGGGAGGCAACAAATCGTTCACTCAGACCGGGGCGAATGCGCCTTTTAATCGTCCGTTTTCCATAAACCCAGTCCTTCTCACCTTTCCATTGATGCGGACCCATCTCCGAACTTCCCTCAGTGACTGGCATGTCGGGACCTTTGATAAAGAAGAACTTCCATTTCCAGTCCGTGGAGTTGCTCGAAACCATGGTCGATAAGATCGATTGATTTGAGCGTTGGGAGAAATATAAAAACCCTACGTTGGAGGCCGGAGAATTACTGATCTTGAATATTTGCCAATTTTTTTGGAAGTTGGCTTGTTTTCCCTTGGACTTCATTAGAACACTAAATGCCACTATGTATCCTATAGAATTCGGAAGAATTTGAGCAGGTGCGAGAGAAAAGACGTCCAATACATCCTCGAGCAGCGGGATAAAAGGGATTCTTAACCCATACGAAAACTGTTTGCTATAAAACGCTTGGCACCCTGATGTGGGGAGCGTTCACACGTTGCTCAGAGATAGGAATAACAATCGAATACCCTTCGAAGTTATTTTTCGAACTCGGCTTCCAAATCAGCTTGGTCTTTAATGGGGTCGTAACTGCAGATAATATCGTCAACTCTCTTCTCAGTCTTCTGAAGCTTAGCAGTAGTAGCCTTCTTCGGAATCCCATCGAGGTCGTAGATACTCACTTGAACACCGTTACCAATGCTATACCTTGAAATTTCATTTTCTGCTAACGGAGATTCATCTCCCTCATCTCCGACCTCGTCTCCAACCTCGGCATTGGCCTCATCTCTAACTTCAATGTTAGTCTCGCCATCCTCGGACGATCCGAAATTAATGGGTATTTCCGCGCCACCGCTCATTTCATCTTCAGAAGCTTTATACGAATTTATAATTTGTTCTTGAGAGTCGGGATCAGATTCCGGTCCCTCTGGCACTATTACTTTGCCTTTGAAATCTTTTGCGCCAGACATTCTAAAGGAATTCGCTTGACAGATCGATAGATATCGTATTCTCGTATTCTCGACCTATTTGCTCCGATCCGAAGTTGATAGAAGTATGGTGCCCAGGTCTTCTGAAGTCAACATATATATATATATAAGGTTAAAAGGGTAAATTGCAAATCAAACCCCGAGTAACCGCGACGGTTAAGCTTCCACTCACTAATTTCAAAAACTATCTTTCCATTAATAGCACTTGGGCCCATGATTTTTGAAGAGTGATTTTTCAGCTTGGAAAGTAGCAGTTTAGAGGACAATCAGCACCTCGGCCTAGAAATTTACTCCTCCGAGCTTCAGCTACATTTACGCATTGATGGGGCATAAACTACCCTGGAAGGGACTCTTAGTTCGAAGGGTTATTTCATTTACTATTACTACCCACTACTAAAAGCGGTTCGGCATTTTGGGGGCTTCTAAGATGCGCACTCTTTGTCCCTAGCTCGGTTTTTATCCCACTGGGTTTTTCCGGACTAGGTTTTTAATGAGGCGTATCTGAAGCACCAAATAGTCGAAGGCAGACATTCAACTTGAAGGCAGTATCTACTTCTCCGAGCTTCAACTGCACTTGCGCTCGAGAAGTGGGGAGTATTGATGAGGGATATTTCGCATGCTAGATTCTAGGAAATACACCTGCTCGAGATCTGACAGTTTCCGAGCAGAAAGATGTTTTCCGACCTACAAGACACGATTTCCGATCAGGTCGTTCTGACTGCTCAAGGTTCCAGTTTCGATCTGACTCTTCTCCTCGGATTCACTGTTGGGCCGACCCATGGGCCTGGCCTATGTGCCGAGACACATTCTCATGTGGAGGGTCTACCTAGGACACCATTATACCTATAAATATCAAGCGCATTTATAACATCAGACATGCATTCCCAAGTGCACCCTGCTCGGACTTTCAGCTCTAATTCCTCGGGATTTAGATTAGCTCGCTCATTGTATTTTTTTTTACTAATTGTACAGCATCCTGTAATGCTCAAATAGACCCTTGTAACTTGTAATGAGATCGGGATACTAATATACATCTATACATTCCCTAACTAGTAATTGTGCTTGCATTACTTCCATATTTGTTATCCTACGAAAAACAGCATAATCATCTCTACTGAAACTTAACGTTGAAAAACCGCAAGAATCAGCTGAGTATAAAAAGCTTGCGCATGAGAATGAATCTCTGAAAGCAGAATGTGAAGTTTACAAAGGAAAAATCATGGAGCTTGAAAAGATAATTTCCACTCATGATAAGTCGTCTGTTGCATCAGTAAACACATCAAATGAACAGAGAACACCTTTAGTAAAAGGAAGTTTAGAACTGAACCGAATTGAAAAATTCATATCTGCTGATAACAACAATGTTATTTTATATGTTCAGACAACTAAACCTACTTCACCAGAACAAAATAAAAAGGAGAAGAAATCTCCAAAGGCTAAAAAGGGTAAAGAGCCTAAAGTTGAAAAACAGACTAGTAAAGCTAAACAGCAGAGTAGTCCTAAGAAGTCTGCTGATAAGAGCAAAAATAACCAGACTAGTAAGTCTAAGACATCTGTTAAAGAGCAAGTAAGAACTAAACCAAAGAAGCAAAGAAATTATAGAAATGATGATGCTTGGTATGGAAATGAGTCTTATTATGTGCAACCTGCTTATTCATCATATTATGCTGCACCTCATTATCCACCTTACTATGCTGCTTATCCAGCTCATCATCCGATGCATGCTTACCCTGCTTATCATGCACCGTACCCTGCATATGAGCATTACTCTCATCATAATAATTATCATGAACATATGCATACTGAAACTTATGATGATTCAAGAGTAAAGAAATCACCACCAAACTCTACTGAACCTAAGAAGTCTAAGGTTTCCAAATCTTGGGTTGTCAAAGGTGACACTAATCCGCCAGGACCCTCTCAATAAAGGGTACCTAAAACAATTTTATTTTGTTTTGTAAGTTAGGATTAGGAGTAGGAGTAAGGTAGAGAGGAAATGGTACTTGGACAGTGGATGTTCGAGGCATATGTGTGGTGACATACATGAACTGACTGATGCTGCTGCCGTAGATGGTCCAAATGTTAATTTTGGAGACAGCAAAGAAGGCAAGATTGTTGCGTGTGGAAAGCTTATCAAAGGAAACATTGAGATAAGTGCTATGTAGAGCAAGTTGGAACTAAGAAGGTGATATTATCTAGAAGAAGACAAGGAAACATCTATATAGTTGACTGTGGATAAGAATTCTAATGTTTATTTGGTGGCCTCTACACCTAGTGAAGTTAGTTGGCTATGGCACAAAAGGATGAATCATTTGAATTTCAAGACCATCAACAGATTAATCAAGAATGATTTGGTAGAAGGAGTCCAAAGACAGTCATGAGCAAAGACAAGCTATGTGACACATGTCAGAAGGGTAAACAAGTTAAATCAACTTTCAAAAGCAAGAAGCACCAATCTTCAACCTGAATTTTTGGAGCTACTTCACATGGACTTGTTTGGACCTATTGATCCTATCAGCAATGGTGAAAAGAAATACTGCCTAGCTGTTGTGGATGATTATTCAAGATTTACTTGGGTGATATTCATGAAAAAGAAAAGTGAAACCAAGGAACATCTTACCAATCTGATGGAACTGATCCATAATGAAAAGAGCTTAAGAATATTGTAATTCCAGAGGAATCAATCATGAGTACTCTGCTGCCAGAACCCCCAACAAAATGGAGTTGCTGAAAGGAGAAACAGAACTCTAAAAAAAGCTACCAGAACTATGATAGCTGAAGCAAAACTGCCTGAAAGATTCTGGACAGAAGCCACAAATACAACATGTTACACCCAGAACAGATGCATGATCAACAAGAGTCAAAACAAGACACCTTATGAATTGTGGAACAACAAGAAACCTAATATTCATTATCTTAGAATATTTGGCTGTAAATGTTTTGTTTTGAATAATGGGAAAAATCACCTTATTGCTTTTGCAGAGAAGGCTGATGAAGCTATTTTTGTAGGTTACTCTACTGTTAGTAAAGCCTATAGAGTTTTTAACAAAAGGACTTTACTTGTAGAAGAATCAATTCATGTAGTATTTGATGAGCCTAATCAATCTTCTGAAAAAAATCAAAGTACTAATTCAGATATGTCTACTGATTCTCAGAAATTGAATGTGGTAACAAAAGAAGAAGAATATGTACCCATCTTACTACCTGATCTCAACCAAGCTGATAACTCAAGTGCTGTTCAAAATCAGTCTACTAATTATCTAACAGAGGATTGCAAACAGCTGACAGACCAGAGACTGTTCAACAGACTACTACTGAGACTCCAACAGTAGTGTTGCAAGATCAATCAAGAGGACAACATCCAGATTTGCAACCTGATCTCAAATGGCTCAGAGATCACCCACCGAACTAGTGATTGGTGATCCACTTGACAGAGTGAGAACGAGAAGGTCAACTGCAAATGAATCAATGTTTGTAAGTTTTCTTTCACAAATTGAGCCCAAATTAATTGATGAAGCTCTTAGTGATTCTCATTGAATTGAAGCAATGCAAGAAGAGTTAAATCAATTTGAAAGAAATGAGGTTTGGTACTTAGTACCTAGACCTACTCATCAAAGAGTCATTGGCACTAATTTTGTATTCAGGAAGAAAATGAATGAGGATGGTATTGTTACCAGAAATAAAGCAAGACTAGTTGCCAAAGGATACTGCCAAGAAGAAGGCATTGATTTTGATGAGACATTTGCACCAGTTGCTAGGCTTGAAGCAATCAGATTATTCTTAGCCTATGTTGCTCACAAGAACTTCACTGTCTATCAGATGGATGTGAAGTCTGCTTTTCTCAATGGAGAATTGCAAGAAGTTTATGTTGAACAACCTTCAGGCTTTGAAGTTTATCAACAAGGAGACAAAGTATATCGTCTGAAGAAAGCTCTCTATGGACTTAAGCAAGCACCAAGAGCATGGTATGATACCTTATCTGATTTTCTTTTAATTAAAGGATTTCGCAAAGGTAAAGTAGACAAGACCTTGTTCACTATGGAATGGGATAATCATATATTGTTAGTTCATATATATGTGGACGATATTATTTTTGGTTCAACTAACCAACAGATGTGTGAAAAGTTCTCTAAGATGATGCAGAACAAGTTTGAAATGAGCATGATGGGAGAACTTAATTACTTTCTTGGATTGCAAGTGAAACAAATGCCTGATTTACACAAAAGATCTGTTCAAGAAATTTGGTATGGAAACTAGCTCATCTGTTGCTATTCCAACTTCGCCTTGACAAGGATGAAGATGGAAATCAGTGGACATCACCAAATATAGAGGCATAATAGGGTCACTGTTATATCTAACAGCAAGCAGACCTGACATTATGTACTCTGTTGGGGTTTGTGCGAGATTTCAATTAAATCCAAAGGAATCTCATCTCTTAGCTGCCAAAAGGATATTAAGGTATCTCAAAGGCACTCAAGAATTGGGATTATGGTATCCAAGGGAATCAGGATTTGAACTTATTGGATATTCATATTCTGACCTTGCTAGCTGCAAAATTGATAGGAAGAGTACTACATGTACTTGTCAATTCTTAGGCAGTCGTCTGATCTCATGGATGAGTAAGAAACAGACTTCAGTACCCATATCTACTGCTGAAGCTGAATACATCTCTGCTGGAGCATGTTGTGCACAAATACTTTGGTTGAAACATCAACTAGAAGACTACAATCTCAAATCAGTGGAATCCCTATCTACTGTGACAATACAAGTGCAATCTCACTTACTCGGAATACTACAAGTCATTCCACGACTATGCATATTGAGATCAAACATTACTTCATAAGAGACCATGTTGAGAAAGGAAATGTCATTATTGAATATGTTCATACAGATAATCAGATCGCTGACATTTTCACTAAACCATTGAGTTATGCAAGATTTTCTACTCTAAGAGTGGAACTAGGCTTGTTAAAATTGGATTCATAAGCTGAGGGGGAACCTATGCAACTGG
This sequence comes from Penstemon newberryi var. newberryi, assembly GCA_030819805.1. Taxonomy (NCBI): domain Eukaryota; kingdom Viridiplantae; phylum Streptophyta; class Magnoliopsida; order Lamiales; family Plantaginaceae; genus Penstemon; species Penstemon newberryi. Next base: position 18,268,491 of record JAUALY010000005.1, on the reverse strand, counting down.
TACGAAATTGATGAAAGAAATTATGAATAAGTTCAAGGAGGCTTCACTGGTAAAGTTCATGGAGGCTCATGAAACAATGGTTTTCAAACCATAAGTTGATGAGTTCTACAAGAATGTTGAGACTGATCTAGAGAAAATGAAAATAAAGTCCAAGGTTGGAGATGTAAACATCTGAATCACTCCTGCCCTGTTGAATGAAAAATATGGACTGACAAACGAAGGGAGCACTGATTTGGCTATGTTGGCTGCTCCAAAGGAGGAAGAATTCTGGAAAGTGGCTGCGAAGAAAGGAGAAATTCTTTCTGGGTCTGTGAAGAAGACGCAGCTAATAGATGAATTTCAAAGGATGGCTGACCTATTTGCTAAGGTCATAGAAAACTGAACAAGTGCACTGGATGGACTTCCAAAGAGAAGATTGCACTCGATGATAGCAGTTTACTATGGAATGAAAGTAAATTGGGCTGCTTATGTGTTCTACCTGATTGCAGATCATAAGAAGCATGGGCACAACTATCACAAGATTTTCTTAAGTCATCTCCTGATGAGCTTAAGATGTGGAATGACACATGGAAAGTTCATTCACGCTGCTAAAGAAGTTAAGGTATATGAGGCTGTTAAAGCAGAATCTAAGCCTACTAAGAGGAAAGCTACTGAGGCAAAGGAGCATGCTGCCAAAGTTCAGAAAATCAAGGTTGAAGTTAAGGCTAGTAAGCCTGCTGCTCAAACACATGATCAACATGTTGTTGAAGCCAGAGCAGTTGATGTTGAAGCAATCATCTCTGAAGTTGCCAGAGATATTGATGAGATGTCGTTGCAAGTATCTCCTGAAAGAACTGAGTCCGATGAACAACCTTTATCCAAAAGGACAAGAAGTTCTAAGAAAAGTTCCGTTGTTGCACCTGCTGCTGTTCATACAAAGGCAATTGCTGAAACTGTAAGAGAAGTCACTCAATCTGCTGAAAGACCAGTAGAATCAGTAAAGGACTCTGATCAGATGACAGCTGAGGCTGCCTCAAGCTGATCAGACTACTGTTCCAACAGAAAAGTCTGCCGACAAAGCTGCTGAAACTCAAGCCGCCAGAAGGAAGAGAACTGGTAAGGCTAGGATACCAACATACCACAAGAAGAAGCTTAGCAAAACAAGAAAGATGAAGATGAAATCAAAGCAGCTCTTGAGGCTAGCTTAGCTGAGGTGCAAGTCAAGAAACTGACAGAGGCAGAGTTAGCTGCTAAGGAAGAAGAAGACTTAGTCAAAGCGCTTGAGGCCAGTAAAGTTGATGCTCACGGCCCAAAGAGAAGTGGTGGTATTGTAATAGGAGATCCTACGGAGAGGAAGTTTGTTATGCCTCGCCTGAGCCTGCACCAAAGCTGAAGAAAGAAGTAAAAAGGGCACTTCAAATAATAGAGAGTGACCCTGCTGTTTTTGCACGGTTCGAGGAAGAGTTGGAGAGGTACAACTCACTTCTACAATCAAAGACTGTGTTCCTAGCAGAAAAGATTAGATACAATCGCTGGAGGAACTACAGATTGAAGAAGTCCAGTGAAGAATTCAGAGCCTGGAAGGAGGCTGCCGCTGAAGAAAGTTGGGTATTAGATTGGTTGCAGACCAATGATATTCAACAAGCTTTGGACTCAGATTTCTTCCATGACAGAGTACATGAGTATGTCAAGCTCATAGTACAAAAAGAATCCACAGCTCTGCGTGAATCTATGCCAAATAAACCCAAGAAGGGGGATGACTTAGAAGAAAGGGCTGTTAAGATAGCAGTTTGCGTAACGTTGGATAAATGTGTGGAGAGATCAAGATATGGTCAAGGGAGTTCAAGTGATCTGCCTACTCTACCTAGTTTACAACAGATCGCCTTTGGTTCAGAAATAAGAAAGTGCCAAGAATCAGAACACTCTCATCAGACGACATCAACATTTGTGTCAGTTGATTTTATTTATCATAAGACAGCTGTATCTACTGATGGTTTTGATTTTATGCATATCACAGATGAAGGTACTGAACCAAAGAAAACTGAAGACAAAGACTCATCTATGGAGCTTCACCTTGTTGATGCACAAGTTCCATTAGATGAAGTCATGACGGGAAATGAGCCTTTAGCACTCACCTGGAATGCTGAAGCAACTCCTGAAGAACAGTTGAGTGCTGATCCTGCCAATCCTGCTGAAAATGTGCAATTGAGTGCTGATCACACTACATGTCATATTTGGGTTCTGAAGAAGCAACTGAAGTTCTAGGTTCTGAAGAGGCTACTAACAAACCCTCTGAAGAAACTAAGACAATTGATGAGACTGCTGCTGATGATATTTCTGGAGAAGAAGCTGAATTGAATGAAGAAGAACCCAAAGATGTGGCAAAGACTGATAAAGAAATTGCTGCTTCCAAGGAGTCCGCTGAAGAACAGCTTGATCCATACAAAAAATCAAAAAGGATTGAGGAGATTAGAGCTAAAATTGAGGCTACTGAAAGAGAAGAAAAGATAAGAAAAGCCAGGAAATTAACTCTAACTTTCTCAATTGATGAAGATGAAGATGAAGAAGAAGAAGAAGAAGAAGAAGACTAGATTAGATTACTTCGTTCTTTCACTTCATTGTAAATTTTTTAACTTTTTCATTTCTTTATGTAATCTGATGTACTTGTAATTGATAAATATAAACCAAAGATTACTTTTTCCAACTTAATTTCTATCTCAGAAATTTTGTGTGAAGGCTTAACTTTAGTTAGTTACAGGTACTTAGCTGAAGTTTTGTCATCATAAAAAATGGGAAAATTGTTGGATGAAGATGAAGAAGTGAAGGGAGGTTTTGATGATTTCCAAAAGTCATCAGCTAAGTAATGGAAGCTTAGAAACCTCTAAGAAATTCAATCTGAGAAGACAAGTAAAATAAGAAGGATTGAATTCTGGTCCAGAAGACTACTGATCTGATGCTGAGTACGGAATCAGACTGGTGAATTTCAATAGAGTCAAATCAGATGAGTTCGGTTTGAATCAGCAGAGTGTTCATCAGAAGAGTAGATTCGATCAGCAGAGTAGAAGTGATCAGAAATGCAGTCAGTGTAATAAATGTTGTAAGAGAAGGGTATTAAAGACAAATGATTGAAGAGAAACCTCGGATCAGCAAGGTGCATTTAATGCGACGGGACAGAGAGTACAGCAGAACTGTACAGTGAACAGTTGCAGAAGCCGTTCTGAAACAGGACCAGTACTCGAGGAAAATCTGAAGATCTGTCACTTTTCAACGGGCAGAAATTCAAATCCTCAAGTATAAATAGTTCTGAAATCAAGAGTTAGAGACAACAAGACACAACAACTGAGAGAAATTTTCTAAGTCTCAAACTCAAGAATAGAATACTTATCAGCTTAGTCATTTGTTGACAAAAGCCGAAGTTGAAGATCAAATATATACACAAATGTTGGATGAAGATGAAGATGGAAGACATAAAGTGAAGGGAGGTTTTGATGATTTCCAAAACATCAGAATCAGCTAAGTATGGAAGCTTAGTAAAAACCTTCTAAGATATTTGACTAAGGAAGACTTATTCAGACTAGTCAAATATGGTCCAGAAGACTACTGATCTATTGCTGAGGAAGAAATCAGACTGGTGGACGATCAGCCGACTCAAATCAGATTAGTTCAAGTTTGGGATCAGCCGAGTATACATCAGACGAGTAATTTCGATCAGCTGAGTGGAAGTAGATCAGAAGATCAGTGCAACGGTAATAAATGCACTTGGAGTAATAAATGATGAAGAGGAAGGGTATTAATGACAAATGATTGAAGAGAAACCTCGTATCAGATTGGTGCATTTAATGCGATCTGACAGCAAGTACAGCAGAGTGTACAGTGTTCAGTCGCAGGTAGCCGTTTCTGCAGGAAGGACCAGTACTCGAGGATTTGAACAGCTGTCGATCTCTCAACGGGCAGAAATTCAAATCTCCAAGTATAAATAGTTCAGTTCATGAGTTGAAGAAACAACAACACTGAGACAACACACTTTGAGAGCTAAAATTCGAAGCAGAACTTCTCTAAGTCTCAAAACTCAAGAACAGAACACTCATCAGCTAAGTCATTTGTTGACGAAGCAAATAGAGAGAAAAACAGAAAATACTTGTAAAATCTGAGTGATTTTGTTAGGTTGTGTTGTGAGGAGTAGATATCAATCTTTGTGAGCGATATTACTTCAGAGGTTAGGAATTTCTTTGTGATTTCCTACTACGAACTTGTGGCCAGTTCATCTGTTGGTTGGCGCAAGCAGAGTGTACTGTAATCTTTGTGACTATAGTATAACCCAAGATCTAAGTGACTTGGAAGAGTGGACTAAAGGATTTACATCCATATAACCACTATAAAAATCCTTTGTGTTTTTAACTTGCATTATTTTCTGCATATCCATAACAGCATACTGAAAACACTTTAAGGTTAATTGTTTGAAAAGTTTTAAAAAGGAGTTTGTTTAAAACTGGGGATAAAACTTTTTCTAAGATAAGTAAACTACTTGTGAAAAACACTTGATAAATCCGCTGCAAGATAGTTAATTTTGAAACTCTGATTTTGATAAAATCAGCTAAGTAAAATCAGAAGAGTGGTCAACTCTGCTGTTCAAAGCTTTGTGCAAGATCAGCTTAGTCAGCTTACAATTCTTGATCAGCTTAGTCTGCTGACAGAAAAGTTAGAGATTTTTAAAAGGCAAATTTTTGAAGAGGTTTATTCACCCCCCCCCCCCCCCCCTCTAAACCTCATCTGACCACTTGGGACCAACAAGTGGTATCAGAGCAGGTGGTTCATCTGAATCATCTGACTGATCAACGAGCTTGATCCTTAAGTGTTTTTCAAAGGTATTCAAAAGTTTTCAAAAGAGCATTTTTTTGAAAAACAAAACCTTTTTGAAAAATGGATTGTATCAGCCTAGTTCCCCACATAGGCGGTATGAGCTTTGAGGACTGGAAAATACGCATGGAAATTTTCCTTGCTGCTTACAACGATAACATGTACAGATGCATAACAAAAGGTCCAATAAGGATTACCAAAACAATCAAAATCGATGGCGTAGATACTGTTGTTGATAAAGATGAAGACGAGATGACACCTGAAGAAATCAAGTTGAAAAATCTTGATAAAGTTGGAATCTTCATCATGACTAAAGCCCTGGACAATGAAAGGTTTGACTATGTCAAACACTGTAAAACATCAAAAGAGATGTGGGACAAAGTCAGGGATATGAGTGAAGGAAATGAAGCCATCAAGGAACACAATCTAAGTGTTGCCATGGAAAAGTTTGATAACTTCAAAATGAAGCCTGGAGAAACCATTGAACAGATGAGTTCAAGGTTTACCAAAGTGCTGAACAACGTGTTAAAGCTGGGTAAGACGTTCACAGACAAAGAGATTACTCTCAAAGTCTTGAAGGCGCTACCACCCAAGTTCAACATGAAGATCACAGCTATGGAAGAATCTAGGGATCTGGGGAAGATCTCTCTGACAGAGTTGTTTTCTGTACTCAAGGCGTACGAGTATAAAATACCAAGGATGGGAATAGAAGAGACCTCAACTTCTGGCCCCACTGCTGCACTGGTTGCTGCAGAAAGAACAAGAAGATCGTCTGGAAAAAGCAGAGAAGTGGACTCATCTGATGAGGCCCCAGTACTGAGCAAAAATGAGTATACTGCTGACGATGTTGCGTTGTTACTGAATGGGTTCAAAAAGTTCTACAAGAGAAAAATGAAGAACAAATATAACAATGCTTCTACTTCTAAACCTACCTCTAATTCTTATGACATTAAGGATGACTATAAATCCAAATTGATGTGCTATAATTGCAGGAAATTGGGACACTTCATCAAGGACTGCCCATATCCTAAAGCGGAGAAGTACACAGAGGAGGAAAAGAAACAAAGAAAAGAAAGAAGAGAGAAGAGATACCAAAAGAGCAAGGTGCTGTTGGCTGAAGCTGAAAAGATGGCAGCCATCCACTCATCAAACACAGAATCTGGCACTTCAAGTGATGACTCTGTTTTTGACGAAACACCTGCACTGTTGTGTCTCATGGCAAAGGAATTTGATGATTCTGACAATGAGGTAATACTCTCTGAAAGTGAGCTTGAACTGTTCAACTCATTTGAGCAAATGATGAACAACAAAGTAGATGTTGTTAATGAGCTTGCTAAGCTTAAGGACGAGATGATTCTGCTGAAAAAGCAAAATGCTAAACTGAAACTTAAGGTTGAAAAACCTGAAGAATCAGCCACGTATAAAAAGCTTTCGCATGAATGTGAATCTCTGACAGCTGAATGTGAAATGTACAAGGGACAAATCAAAGAACTTGAAGCTAGAATATCTTTGCATAATAAGTCGTCTGTTCCTAAGTCGTCTGTTGTGACAATAGATAAACCAACTGAACAGAGTACTCCCTTAGTAAAAGAAAGTTTAGAACTGAACAAAGCTGAAAAATTTATATCTGCTGATAATAGTAATATTGTCTTGTATGTTCAGACTACTAAACCCATCTCACCTGAGATTGAGAAAAAGGAGATAAAAACTCCTAAGGCTAAGAAGGGTAAAAAGCCTGAAACTGAAAAACAGACTGGTAAAACCAAACAGCAGAGTAGTCCCAAGAAGTCTGCTGATAAGAGTAAAACCAATCAGACTAGTAAAGCTAAGTCGTCTGTTAAAGAGCAAGTAAAGAGCAGACCTAAGAAGCAAAGAAATTACAACAAAAATGCTTACTATGGAAATGAGTCTTATTATGTGCAACCTGCTTATCCACCATATTATGCTGCACCTCATTATCCACCTCATTTTGCTGCATATCCTGCTCATCAAACAATGCATGCCTACCCTGCTTATCATGCATCATATCCTGCTTATGAGCCTTATCATCATCATAATGATTATCAACATAATATGTCTGCTGATTATGATGTAAATGAAGTTGCTCATGCTCCTGCTAAGACTGCAAAGCCTAAGAAGCCTAAGACTTCAACATCTTGGGTTGTCAAAGGTGATACTAATCCACCAGGACCCTCTCAATAAAGGGTACCTAAAACAATTTTATTTTGTTTTGTAGGTTAGGATTAGGAGTAGGAGTAAAGTAGCGAAGAAATGGTACTTGGACAGTGGATGTTCAAGGCACATGTGTGGAGACATACATGAACTGGCAGATGCTGCTGCTGTGAATGGTCCAAGAGTTACTTTTGGAGACAGCAAAGAAGGCAAGGTTGTAGCTGTTGGAAAGCTTATCAAAGGAAACATAGAGATATCTGACGTCTCATATGTTAGTGGCCTGAAGTACAATCTGCTGAGCATAAGTCAATTTTGTGACAAAGGATTTTCCGTGGTGTTTTCATCAGATAAGTGTTATGTTGAACAAATTGAAACAAAGAAGGTTATTTTATCTGGAAGAAGACAAGGAAACATCTATGTAGTCGACTGGAATTCTGTGGACAAGAATTCAAATGTTTGCTTAGTGGCATCTACACCAAGTGAAATCAGTTGGCTTTGGCACAAAAGAATGAATCATTTGAATTTCAAGACCATCAACAGATTGATAAAGAATGATCTGGTAGAAGGAATTCCAAAGACAGTCATGAGCAAAGACAAGCTCTGTGATGCCTGTCAGAAGGGTAAACAAGTGAAGTCATCTTTCAAAAGCAAGAAGCACCAATCTTCAACCAGAATTTTGGAGCTATTGCATATGGATTTGTTTGGCCCTATTGATCCAATCAGCAATGGTGGGAAGAAATACTGCCTAGCTGTTGTGGATGATTTTTCAAGATTTACTTGGGTGATTTTCATGAAGAAGAAAAGTGAAACCAAGGAACATCTTACAAATCTGATGGAACTGATCCAGAATGAGAAGAGTCAAAGAATTTCGAAGATCAGATCAGATAGAGGGACTGAGTTTACAAACTCTACTGTTGAAGAGTATTGTAATTCCAGAGGAATCAGTCATGAGTACTCTGCTGCCAGAACCCCTCAACAAAATGGAGTTGCTGAAAGGAGAAACAGAACTCTAAAAGAAGCTACCAGGACAATGATAGCTGAAGCAAAGCTGCCCCAAAGATTCTGGGCAGAAGCTACAAACACAGCATGTTATACACAGAATAGGTGTATGATCAACAAAAGTCAAAACAAGACACCTTATGAGCTATGGAACAACAGAAAGCCTAATTTACATTATCTTAGGATTTTTGGTTGTAAATGTTATGTTTTGAACAATGGGAAAAATCACCTTACTGCATTTGCAGAGAAGGCTGATGAAGCTGTTTTTGTAGGTTACTCTACTGTTAGTAAAGCTTACAGAGTGTTTAACAAAAGAACTTTGCTTGTAGAAGAATCTATTCATGTAGTATTTGATGAACCAAGTCAATCATCTGAAAAGAATCAAAGTGCAAACCCTGAGATATCTGCTGACTTTCAGAAATTGAATGTGGAAAGAAAGGAAGAATATGTACCCATCATACTACCCAACTTATCTCAAGCTGTTAACTCAAGTGCTGTTCAAAATCAGTCTGCTGATTGTCTAACAGAGGAGTTGCAAACAGCTGACAGACCAGAGACTGTTCAACAGACCACAACTGTTCAACAGACTACTACTGAGATTCCAACAGTGGTGTTGCAAGATCAATCCAGAGGACAACATCCAGATTTGCAACCTGATCTCAGATGGCTCAGAGATCACCCACCAGAGTTAGTGATTGGTGATCCCTTGGATAGAGTTAGAACAAGAAGGTCAACTGCAAATGAAACAATGTTTGTAAGTTTTCTTTCACAAATTGAGCCTAAATTAATTGATGAAGCTCTTGGTGATTCTCACTGGATTGAAGCTATGCAAGAAGAGTTGAATCAATTTGAAAGGAATGAAGTCTGGTACTTAGTTCCCAGACCTACTCATCAAAGAGTAATTGGCACCAAGTGGGTTTTCAGAAATAAGATGAATGAAGATGGTATGGTTACCAGAAACAAATCAAGACTAGTTGCCAAAGGTTACTGCCAAGAAGAAGGCATTGATTTTGCTGAGACATTCGCACCAGTTGCAAGGCTTGAAGCAATCAGATTGTTCCTAGCCTATGCTGCTCACAAGAACTTCACTGTCTATCAGATGGATGTGAAGTCTGCTTTTCTCAATGGAGAATTGCAAGAAGAAGTGTATGTTGAACAACCTCCTGGATTTGAAGTTTATCAACAAGGAGACAAGGTATATCGTCTGAAGAAAGCTCTCTATGGACTGAAACAGGCTCCAAGAGCATGGTATGATACTTTATCTGATTTTCTTTTAATTAAAGGATTTTACAAAGGTAAAGTAGATAAAACCTTGTTTACTATTGAATGGGATAATCATATATTGTTGGTACAAATATATGTAGACGATATTATTTTTGGTTCAACTAACAAACAGATGTGTGAAAGATTCTCTAAGCTGATGCAGAACAAGTTTGAAATGAGCATGATGGGAGAATTAAATTACTTTCTTGGTTTACAAGTCAAACAGCTGCCTGATGGTATTTTTATTAATCAAGCAAAGTACACAAAAGATCTGTTTAAGAAATTTGGTATGGAAACTAGCTCATCTGTTACTGTTCCTATGTCTACTGGACTTCGTCTGGACAAGGATGAAGGTGGCAAATCAGTTGACATCACCAAATACAGAGGCATAATTGGGTCACTGTTATACTTAACAGCTAGCAGACCGGATATTATGTATTCTGTTGGGGTCTGTGCAAGATTTCAATCAGATCCTAAGGAATCTCATCTCTTAGCTGCTAAAAGAATACTAAAGTATCTCAAAGGCACTCAAGAATTGGGATTGTGGTACCCAAGGGAATCAGGATTCGAACTTATTGGATATTCAGATTCTGACCTTGCTGGCTGCAAAATTGATAGGAAGAGTACTACAGGTACGTGTCAATTTTTAGGCAGTCGTCTGATCTCATGGATGAGTAAGAAACTGACTTCAGTATCCATATCTACTGCTGAAGCTGAATACATTGCTGCTGGAGCATGTTGTGCACAAATACTTTGGTTGAAGCATCAACTTGAAGACTATAATCTCAAGATCAGTGGAATCCCTATCTACTGTGATAATACAAGTGCAATTTCACTTACTCAGAACACTACTAGTCATTCCAGGACTAAACATATTGAGATCAAACATCACTTCATCAGAGACCATGTTGAAAAGGGAAATGTTATTATTGAGTATGTTCATACAGACAACCAGATTGCTGACATTTTCACCAAACCACTGAATGAAGCTAGATTCTCCACTCTAAGAGCGGAATTAGGCTTGTTAAAATTGGATTCATAAGCTGAGGGGGAACCTATCAGAAGACTGGGTTCAACAGCTTACTAATCTGACATCAACAAGCGTTACACTTCAAGAAGGCTGACTCTCAACAGACTAGTTGACTGATGAATTCTTGAATTCAGGGGGAACGTGTAAGACTAGCGGTACCCTTGTTTTAAAGATGAAATCTTCAATGACAGTTAGTTGAAGTTGTTTTAATCAGAAGATTTGTTCTTAATTCTTGAAGATTCGAAGACTATTTATCTTGCTGGATTGACAAACAGCAAAGGAAGATCACTAGATATTGGCTTTCACTAGTGATATATTGTATCAGACAAGTCGTTTATCAGATAAGTATTACTTTACTCATCTGTTATTATTTATGTCATCTTATATTTAAAGTGTTGTGCAAAAACGTTTTATCAAAAGCACGCTTTTATAAGTAACAGACAAGTGGCGTTTCAAATTCCCGCCTGCCTGACATAATTAATAAATTTTGAATTCCGCGATTCTCGCCCGCACGATTAAAAACTGACAGATCAAATCAAACCGTCCGCATATAACACGGAAACCGAAGCATTTCGAAATCTATAAATCCAGATCTGATCAGAAGGGTTAAACCTTACGCACCCAAAATTATTCTAAGTGAAAAAGAAGTTACTAACTCATCTTTTCTGCCTTAAAAGTGTTTAATTTCTCTCAAGCTACTTCAAATTTTTTAAAATGGCCGGAGCTGAAGGACGTTATTTGAATTACGAGAAGTTCTACGCTTCTGGAACTCCTCTAATGAAGGAAATCTTGGTCAAAATTAAAGAGGCATCATTGGTGAAGGTTTTGGAAGCTCATGAGGAGTATGTTTTCACTGAAGATGTTGCTGACTACTATGGATCTAGAAAAAATGACCTAACCAAAATGATTTCTGTGGCTACTGTCGGAGGTAAAACTATCTGTGTTTCACCTGCTGTTTTGAATGAAATTTATGGTCTGAAAAATGAAGGAGGAGAGGTATTTACTCTGGCTCAAGAAAAAGAGGAAGAATTTTGGTTTGTTTGTGCGAAGGATGGAGAACCAATGACTGGAAGCCTTATGAAAACTCAGCTGAAAGACGAGTTTCAAAGGTTTGCTGACATCATTGCGAAAATTCTGGAGTGTTGTACGAGCTCCTTAGATGGGTTACCTAGGAGAAGGTACCAAACAATGGTTTGCATCTACTATGGGTTGGATGTTAACTGGGCTATTCACTACTTTTATCTTCTGGCGTTAAAGAAGAATGGACATGTGGTGATGATGAGTCATCTACTCTCAGCTCTGGGATGTCCATTGGTAAATGGGAAGACAGTTCACAAGCTGAAGGAAGTGAAAATGTATGAACCAGTTAAGATTGGAGCTACTTCTAAAAGAAAGGCAAAAGGAAAAGAAGAGAAGCCTGCTGCCAAGAAACCCAAAATTACCATCAAGACGAAGTCTGCTGATCAAACAGCAAACCCTGCTGTTGAAGCCAGATCAGTAGAGTCTGCTGATGTTGCTAACAAGATAGTCACTGAGGTGACTAAGGAAATTAGTGAGATGAGTACTGAAACATCTCCAGAAAGAACTGAGTCTGACGAACCAGTTCAGATAAAAGAAGTTGGACGAAGAACAAGAAGTTCAGTAAAGAGAACTGCTGAACCTCGACAACCTGAAGTTTTGCCCAAGCCAAAGGCAAAAAGAAAGTTAACTCTGGGAGGTCAACGAGTTACCTTTACCACTGCCCCAACTACTCAAGTCAGAGAAAACCCTGCTGCTGAAAGACCAGTGGATGCAGTAGAAAAAGCTGCAGAAGATGAGACAGCAGTGGACCAATCTCTTGACGAGTCTGCTGTTGCTGAACAGCCGACTACTTTACCAGCAGAGGAGAATGTCCCACTCATTCATCCTACACCAATTGCTGCTGCTCCACTACAAGTAGTTGAATCACCTGCCGCCAGAAGGAAGAGAACTGGTAAGGCAAAGGTTAAAGTGATCACTGCTGCTGAGCAGAAAAAGATAGATGAAGCTGAGAAGAAAAAGAAAGAAAAAGAAAACGCTCGTAAACTTAAGGAGCTTGAGGCTCAGACTAAAAACATGTCTGAAGCTGAGATAGCTGCTAAAGAAGCTCAGGATTTGGCTAAGGCTATTGAAGCCAGTACCAAGGATGCCCAAGGTCCAAGGTACAGTGGTGGAATTACAATTGGAGATCCCAAGAAGCCAAAGGCTGTTATGCCAACACCCAAGCTGCCAAAGAAGAAGAGATCAGAACTGAAATATGCTCTGAACATAGTTCAAAATGATCCAGAGATGTTCAAACAGTTTGTGGCAGATCTTGAGCGGTATAACGACGTTTTGGTCCGTCAGAGTCTCTTTGTTACGGAAAAGATCAGATACAACAGATGGAGAGAGTATCGTCTGACAAAGACCAAAGATCAAATAGTACAGTGGAAGGATTTTGCTGCTGAGGAAAGATGGGTCCTGCAATTTCTGGAAACTGGATGTCTGAGACAAGCATTGGATTCAGACCACTTCTTTGATATGATTCACTTTCGAATGAGGAAGTTGGCAAAGTCTGAAGCCAAGTTGCTACAAAGTTCTGTTCCTGAAACTCCTGCTTCAGATGAAAATTTAAAGAACAGAATGGTCAAGCTGGCATTATCTGTAACTTTGGAAGTATGGGCGAAGAAGACCAGACATCAGAAGGGTCAACCCAGCTCAATGTTACCTATGCCAAGCTTACAACAGATCGTCTTTGGACCGGCTATCAAAACATACGAAGATCTACCTGAACAGACAACTTCACCATTCACACCTGCTATTATATTTACACATAAAACTGTTGTTGCTGATAATGGCGTTGATGTTGTTACAGAGATAAATGAGCCAATACAGGTCCAACAGAAGATTGCTGAAATCTCAACATCATCAGAGAAGTTGCCCCAACAGCAGACTACTCTGACTGATGAACCAAAGGAGACTGACAAAACTCCTGAGATTGCTCAAGCAAGCACAGCCACTCCATCAACTTCAACAGACTTGCAACCAGCTATTTTGGAGTCCATCCATCAGCTGATTGCCAACTCAATGAAGGAAATGGAAGACAGGCATAGAGAACAAATGAAAACTTTTAAGGAAGTAGCCTTAACTATGCTGTCTGCTGCTGCTGAAAACGTCCCAAAGGCTGCTGATCCTAGCCCTCTGATAGTGGAAGAAATGGCAAACATCAAAAATGAAGTACAGGCTATCAGACTGGATGTGGAGACATTTGGTGCAAGGGTCAAAAACAACACAGCTGGTTGGAGGGACATTAATGAAGTTGTTGCAAATGCAATGGAGGCTCATGAAGTAAAAGCTGAGAGCATGCTGAAAGCATTCACTACATCAGCTGACTTGATTCTGAGTTCTCAGATTCAACTCTGTGATCAAGTGGATCTTACATTCAAGAAGATTGAATCCTACAACACATTGCAGCAACTGAAGAAGGAAAATCATCTTCTGGCGGTGGATAAAAACATCAGATTGATTTGTGACGCAATTAACATCACTCCTATTCTGCCTGAAGAACCCGTCTACCCTGCTGATGATGACAAAAAGGGGGAAGATGGAGATTCTACAACGAAGAAGAAGGGTGCTGATGCTAATCTATCAGCTGAAATTACTGAAAAGTTGGACTCTGCTGAAAAGGATTCTGATGATGAAAATACAAGCAGACCAGACAATGAAGTAACTGAGGCAGACAACGATGCTGATGAAGAGCCCAAAGAACCAGTAAAATCTGATAAGGAGATTGCTGCTTCCAAGGACTCTGCTGCTGAACAGTTAGATCCATACGTCAAGTATAAAAGAATAGAGGATCTCAGAAGAAGATTTGAAATGCTTGAACAAGATCTCTCTAGTTCTGAACAAGAAGATGAAGACCTTGAAAATGAAGAAGAAGGAGAAACACAAGAAGAGAAGAAGGACTAGACTAAGTCATTAGACTAGGTCACTTGTAATCTTTTTGTTAAACTTGTAAAATTTTACTTTCTGCTACTTCATCATTTGAACTTGTAATCTGTAATCAATTGACACATCTATAAAAGTTCAAGTTTCCAACAAATCATTTCTATCTCAGAAATCTTTGAGGACTTAAACTTTAGCTTTAGGAACAGGTACTTAGCTGAAGTTTTGTCATCATCAAAAAGGGGAAAATTGTTGGATGAAGATAAAGATGGAAGACATAAAGTGAAGGGAGGTTTTGATGATTTCCAAAACATCAGAATCAGCTAAGTATGGAAGCTTAGTAAAAACCTTCTAAGATATTTGACTAAGGAAGACTTATTCAGACTAGTCAAATATGGTCCAGAAGACTACTGATCTATTGCTGAGGAAGAAATCAGACTGGTGGACGATCAGCCGACTCAAATCAGATTAGTTCAAGTTTGGGATCAGCCGAGTATACATCAGACGAGTAATTTCGATCAGCTGAGTGGAAGTAGATCAGAAGATCAGTGCAACGGTAATAAATGCACTTGGAGTAATAAATGATGAAGAGGAAGGGTATTAATGACAAATGATTGAAGAGAAACCTCGTATCAGATTGGTGCATTTAATGCGATCTGACAGCAAGTACAATAGAGTGTACAGTGTTCAGTCGCAGGTAGCCGTTTCTGCAGGAAGGACCAGTACTCGAGGATTTGAACAGCTGTCGATCTCTCAACGGGCAGAAATTCAAATCTCCAAGTATAAATAGTTCAGTTCATGAGTTGAAGAAACAACAACACTGAGACAACACACTTTGAGAGCTAAAATTCGAAGCAGAACTTCTCTAAGTCTCAAAACTCAAGAACAGAACACTCATCAGCTAAGTCATTTGTTGACGAAGCAAATAGAGAGAAAAACAGAAAATACTTGTAAAATCTGAGTGATTTTGTTAGGTTGTGTTGTGAGGAGTAGATATCAATCTTTGTGAGCGATATTACTTCAGAGGTTAGGAATTTCTTTGTGATTTCCTACTACGAACTTGTGGCCAGTTCATCTGTTGGTTGGCGCAAGCAGAGTGTACTGTAATCTTTGTGACTATAGTATAACCCAAGATCTAAGTGACTTGGAAGAGTGGACTAAAGGATTTACATCCATATAACCACTATAAAAATCCTTTGTGTTTTTAACTTGCATTATTTTCTGCATATCCATAACAACATACTGAAAACACTTTAAGGTTAATTGTTTGAAAAGTTTTAAAAAGGAGTTTGTTTAAAACTGGGGATAAAACTTTTTCTAAGATAAGTAAACTACTTGTGAAAAACACTTGATAAATCCGCTGCAAGATAGTTAATTTTGAAACTCTGATTTTGATAAAATCAGCTAAGTAAAATCAGAAGAGTGGTCAACTCTGCTGTTCAAAGCTTTGTGCAAGATCAGCTTAGTCAGCTTACAATTCTTGATCAGCTTAGTCTGCTGACAGAAAAGTTAGAGATTTTTAAAAGGCAAATTTTTGAAGAGGTTTATTCACCCCCCCCCCCCCCCCCCCCCCTCTAAACCTCATCTGACCACTTGGGACCAACAACAAATCTGAGTGATTCTGTAATAGAGAACGTTGTGAGAAGTTTAGATCCATCTAAGTGAGTGATCTAGCTTCAGAGAGTAGGATTTCTTTGTGACTTCTTACCACGAACATGTGGCTTTTTATTTGTTGAATTGCGCAAGTAGAGTATACTGTAAATTGTGTGATTATAGTATAACCCAAGATCTAAGTGACTTGGAAGAGTGGACTAAAAGATATTCTTGTCTATATAACCACTATAAAAATTCTATGTGTTTGTTTACTGCATTTTTACTTGCATATTTTCAAAAGACTTCAAACATACGAACTAAACAAAAGATTTTAAAAGGAGTTTAAAAACTGGGGTTAAAATCTTTTTAAGTAAGAAAACAACTTGTTGAAAAACACTTGATATATCCGCTGCAAACAAGTATTTCAAACTCTGATTATATTTGAATCAGATAAGTTAAATCAGACGAGTAGTCAACTCTACTGATTAAGGCTAAGTGCGCAATCAGTGAAGTAGTCTCACGAGTTCTTGATCAGCTTACTCTACTAATAAGAAAAGTTAGAGAAATTTTTGAAAAGTTTTCAGAGGTCTATTCACCCCCCCCCCCCTCTAGACCTCATCTGACCACTTGGGACCAACAAGTATATATTAACTAACTCTCTAAATTGTGTATATACAAGAGAATATACAAGATATGTATATGTATGTATCACTTATTAGACTATTTGATAATATGATAGAGTATAACAATGATTACATTATAAACATGGTCAAAAAAGAAACATATGAATCACATTAAAAGAACAAAAAAAAAAGCTAATAATTTATAACGGTTATAGTAACATCTATTTAACAATATTTTTTGAGTGATAAAAATATAAGAACTTTGTTATTAAAATAAATATTTAAAAATTATCTTGCGCCATTCTCATCATCTAAACTATTATCCAATCAAAACATTTATCCTAACACATTTAGTTAGTCCAACGATGAGGTTAAAGTAAAGTGTGCATCATGCCAATTATAATGGAAAATTTTTAAGCCGAATTGTCAAGATCACCAATTACTCTGTTCACGTTGCCCGCATGTGAATTAATTGGACATTAATTTTTTTGATCTAAAATAGACTAAAGTTGCAAAAAACCATATATCTATGTGATCAAATTAACAAGTTGAATAAATGTAAGAAAAAAATCTGGATAGTGGAAGTTATGACGCCCAAAATGCAATTTTACTAGTGTTATTAACTAAAAAATAATTCAAAAATTACCTCTTCCCAACTTCTTTTACAAAATGGAGCAAGTGTAATGCTATTTAGATCCACTTTTTTTCAATTTTTTTTTTCATGGCATTGCTAGTGATCTACCAAATTTGAAAAACTTAGTCTATTATGTTATGTCTATGCAAATACACTTTTGAGATCAATGTTAAGAGGCATGACAATTAAATTAAATACAAAATTATATATTATAATTAAGATAATTAAACATTTACCTACATCTTTTTTCACATTTAGGACAAATGAGTATGTAATCATTTTTAGAGATTGGATTTGCACAAAATTTGCACACATAGCATGGACAATACAATGATTCATCAAGAACATCCTGCAATTCAAATTCAATGTACCAATTAATCTTCTTCCAGGTTTATAATTATTTGAATAAAAAGCATATAATAAATTCTTACCTTCATACCAATACATACTTGACGATAAGTAGAGTTACATCCTTCACAACACATCAGATTACCTCCATCAGCACAAATCATACAAGCATCATCATACAAATCACTTACATTACTCTTGGCCTCAATAATATTTGACTTATGACATTTTCATTCATTGAGCTTGTTGATGAGGACATAGATGGAAAATCGCACATTGAATAACCTATCAAAGTTCCAAAAGGTCCAGTGACGAGAGCAAGAGCCAAACGTTTCAAGAAAGAAGAACTCAATGAGTTAATAAATCAAGTGCAACAATAGGAGTTAGATGTTTTCGGAAATGAGCAACCAAACTTTGTCAACATTATACAAGTCCAACTAAATGCAATTTCTCAAGAAGGGAATGGATACGATAACTAGCATGTTTAGTTATCTATAGTAATAAATGATAGTTATCTATAGTAATAAATGATCTAATTTATTTAGTAGTAGGACTTTATTTGTTTTCTAGTTTATTAGTGGTTTTTGTTTCCTAGTTGTTTAGGGAGATTTATTTCCTAGTCTAAGTAGATTACTCTAGAAGTCCTATTCCTAGTCTTGTTAGGACATAGTTTTCAGCCTATATATAGGCTTAATATGTAATAGAAGAAACACAACTTGAATCTTATTATTTTAGTGAGAAGGAATTCTCTAGTTTATTTGAAGAACTCTTTTGAACTTATCAAGGATTTTTCATTTGTCTAATTCTTGTGGCGTTCATTCATCGACTTATCAAACGATTCATCCATCATTGTTTGTGTTGTCCTCACGAACTTATCAAGAAGACTTGTGGCGTTCAGCGTCTCGTTTTTCTTAACGTGGTTCGTATCATTTGGCACCAGAGCCAAATTCTAGTCTCAGGTTTGCGTATCTTTATAATTTCCTAGTTTAAAAAAAAAAGTCAAACAAAAAAAATACAAAAAAGTCCGGGGAAAAAACAATAAGTTCGGAAAAAAAAAATCCGAAAATTAAAATCAAAATTTTCTTGATTGAGCTTCCTAGTCGGGGTTTGATAGTTTTCTAGACATAGAGTTTGTTTACATTGAAAATCCTTATAAATCTTGTACCTGCCTTATTGAAAGATTCTTCTTAGATTAGGTTTGATAGTTTTCTTGTCCTAGGGTTTGTTCACATTGAATATATTTGTGTTGTTTTAAATTAGTTCAAAAAGAAACAAAGAGAATCCCACGAGTCGAAAAAGGCAAGAGAGTTAGATTATTTGAGGGTAAAAGCCATAATTTTTGTGTGAAAGCATGAGTGTTGAGCGAATTATTAATCTGAGTGAAACACGTAAGGGTGTGAATTGTTAGGTCCTTTATTTTCGCTCTAACCTTTTTCTTGCAGCAAATCATGTACGATCCCAATAGCAAAAACATCTTTGGAGAACAATCTGGAAAGTTTGATATGAAGTTTCTTACGGAAGCATTAATGGGAGAGATGAAGAGATTATTTAGGATGGAATTCAAACAAGTTCATGAATGGTTGGATCGGGTAGAGAGTGCATCTAAGGAACAACGACAAGTTGCTTCTAACGTGAAGAGGAGAGAGAGAGTTCAACCTAGGGAGATAAGAGATGAGAATGAAGAAGATTTTGAGGATGAGTTTAGTGAAGGAGATCCAATATCAAATAGGAGACATCGTGGTTTGGGTAGAGAAGTTAGGAATAGGGAGGATACTAATGAAGAGGAATATGATGTCCATGGGGAGTTGTTGGTTGCAAAAAGAGCGTTAAGTGCGCAAATCAAAGAGAGTGACGGAGTACAGAAGGAAAACATTTTTCATACTAAATGCCATGTCCAAAATATATGTAGTAGGATTATTGATGGAGGGAGTTGTACTAATGATGCTAGCACAACTATGGTTGAAAAGTTAGGATTGCCGACTACCAAGCATCTACAACACTACAAACTGCAATGGCTTAATAATACTGGTGAAATAAGTGTAGAAAAACAAGTCCTTGTTACTTTTCGCATAGGAAAATATGAAGATGATGTTTTGTGCGATGTTGTGAGAGGTTTCAATCAATGAACAAAAGAATGAGAACAAAAAGCAATATCTATGCGAGAGTTGGTCACATAAAAAAAACGATGTTCTCAAATCAACCAATAATTGTTCTTGTGTACAAAGAGGAATTGAATACTAACAACTTTGACTCTTTTTTGCCTAGTTCAGTTGTATCTCTTTTGCAGGATTTTGAGGATGTCTTTCCCGAGGAAATTCCACCTGGTTTACCACCTATTCGAGGGATTGAGCATCAAATTGACTTTGTACTTGGTGCTTCTATTCCAAATCGACCAGCCTATTGTAGCAACCCTGAAGAAACAAAAGAGCTGCAATGGCAAGTTAGTGAATTGATGGAAAAGGGTTCCGTAAGAGAAAGCATGAGTCCATGCGCTGTTCCAGTGATTTTGGTTCCTAAAAAGGATGGGACATGGAGAATGTGTGTTGATTGTCGAGACGTCAACAATATAACAATCAGGTATCGCCATCCTATTCCTCGTCTTGATGATATGCTAGATGAATTGCATGGTGCTTGTGTATTTTCTAAAATTAATTTGAAAAGTGGATATCATCAAATAAGAAAGAAGGTGATGAATGGAAAACAGCTTTTAAAACAAAATTTGGTTTATATGAGTGGTTGGTTATGCCATTTGGTCTAACTAATGCACCAAGTACTTTCATGCGATTAATGAACCATGTTTTGCATGCTTTCATAGGAAAATTTGTAGTTGTCTATTTTGATGATATTCTAATTTATAGCAAAAATCAAGATGATCATGTAAGCATTTACATTATGTTCTTGAAGTTTTACGAAAGGAGAAATTATTTGCTAACATGAAAAAGTGCACATTTTGCACCGATAAGCTTGTCTTTCTTGGTTTTGTTGTGAGTGCACATGGAATACAGGTTGATGAAGACAAAATCCGAGCAATTCAAGAATGGCCGAGTCCCACAAATGTAGGTCAAGTTAGGAGTTTTCATGGACTTGCTAGCTTCTATAGGAGATTTGTGAAGAACTTTAGCAGCATTGCGGCACCACTTACTGAGGTTATCAAGAAGAATGTTGGGTTTAAGTGGGAAGATGAGCAAGAAAGGGCTTTCCCATTGCTCAAAGAGAAATTAACTAATGCTCCTTTATTAGCTCTGCCTAACTTTACACTAACATTTGAAATTGAATGTGATGCATCAGGATTAGGTATTGGAGCAGTCCTCATGCAAGAGGAAAACCAATTGCCTTTTTTAGCGAGAAACTAAGCGGGGTAGCTCTAGACTACCCTACTTACGACAAGGAGTTGTACGCGTTGGTGCGCGCTTTACAAACATGGCAACACTATCTTTGGCCTAAGGAGTTTGTGATTCACACAGATCATGAGTCGTTGAAACACTTGAAGAGTCAACAAAAGTTGAGTAGGAGACATGCACGATGGGTGGAATTCATTAAAGCATTTCCCTATGTCATCCGATACAAGAAAGGTAAAGAGAATGTTGTGGCGGATGCACTTTCTAGAAGGTATGTCTTACTCTCCACTCTTGATGCAAAATTACTTGGTTTTGAGCATATTAAAGAATTATATCCTTTAGACCATAATTTTTCTGAGAATTTCCGAAATTGTGAGAAAAATGCAGTGGGTAAGTTCTTTAGACATGAGGGTTTCTTGTTTCGAGAAAATAAGTTATGTGTTCCTCATTGTTCTTTGCGTGAGTTGTTAGAAAGGGAATCACATGGGGGAGGTTTAATGGGACACTTTGGAGTTAATAAAACCTTAGCGATTTTGCAAGAACATTTTTATTGACCTCATATGAAAAAGGATGTTGAGAGAATTTGTGAAAGATGTGTCACTTGTAAGCAAGCAAAATCTAGAGTACAAACTCATGGTTATACATGCCACTACCAATTCCTAGTGAGCCTTGGATTGATATTTCAATGGATTTTGTTTTAGGTTTACCTAGGTCTAAACGAGGCAGGGATTTAATTTTTGTGGTTGTAGATAGGTTTTCTAAAATGGCATATTTCATTCCATGTACGAAAATTGATAATGCGTCTAATATTGCTAACTTATTCATTCAAGAAATTGTTAGGTTACATGGAATGCCTTGAACCATTGTATCCGATAGAGATGCTAAGTTTTTGAGTTAATTTTGGAAAACCTTGTGGTGTAAGTTAAAGACTAAGTTGTTATTTTCCACCACTTGTCATCCAGCAACTGATGGTCAAACTGAAGTTGTAAATAGGACTTTATCTACTTTGTTGAGGGTTATAATTAAGAAGAACATCAAAACATGGGAAGAGTGTTTACCACATGTTGAGTTTGCTTACAATCGTACCGTTCATTCTGCTACTAAGTTTTCTCCATTTGAAATAGTTTATGGTTTTAATCCCTTAATTCCATTGGATTTAACACCATTACCTTGGTTTGAAAGAGTTAACTTGGATGGAAAGAAAAAGGATGAATTTGTTAAGCAGATACATGAAAAGGCAAGATTCAATATAGAGAGGAAGACGGAACAATATGCAAAGCAAGCCAACAAAGGGCGTCGCAAGGTAGTTTTTGAACTCGGAGACTGGGTTTGGTTGCACATGAGGAAAGAAAGTTTTCCATCCCAAATGCGTTCGAAGTTGCTCCCAAGGGGAGATGGTCCTTTTCAAGTTCTTGAGCGCATCAATGACAATGCCAACAAGCTAGACCTACCAGGTGAGTACAATGTTAGCACTACATTCAATGTTACTGATTTAACTCCTTTTGATGTAGGTGCTAATTTGAGGGCAAATCCTTTTCAAGAGGAGGGGTATAATGAGGACATAGATGGAAAAACGCACATTGAAGAACCTATAAAAGTTCCAAAAGGTCCAGTGACGAGAGAAAGAGCCAAACGTTTCAAGGAATAAGAACTCAATGAGTTAATAAATCAAGTGCAACAATAGGAGTTGGATGTGTTCGGAAATGAGCAACCAAATTTTGTCAACATTATACAAGTCCAACTAAATGCAATTGTCTCAAGAAGGGAGTGGATATGATAACTAGCATGTTTAGTTATCTATAGTAATAAATGATAGTTAGCTATAGTAATAAATGATCTAATTTATTTAGTAGTAGGACTTTATTTGTTTCCTAGTTTATTAGTGGTTTTTGTTTCCTAGTTGTTTAGGGAGATTTATTTCCTAGTCTAAGTAGATTACTCTAGAAGTCCTATTCCTAGTCTTGTTAGGAACTAATTCTCAACCTATATATAGGCTTAATATGTAATAGAACAAACACAACTTGAATCTTATTATTTTAGTGAGAAGGAATTCTTTAGGTTCTTTGAAGAGCTCTTTTGAACTTATCAAGGATTTTTCATTTGTCTAATTCTTGTGGCGTTCATTCATCGACTTATCAAACGATTCATCCATCATTGTTTGTGGTGTCCTCACGAACTTATGAAGAAGACTTGTGGCTTTCAACATCGACTTATCAAACGATTCAGTTAATATCATTTGTGGCGTCCCCGTGAACTTATCAAGGCGACTTGTGGCGTTCATCCATCCCAAACCTGATTGTAGAACGATCCTTCAATTCCTTATAATGCGGGTTTCATTTTTCTTAACGTGGTTCGTATCATTTGTTCCATGCTTCAATTATGTAGTATAAAATGGACAGCCTAGTTCTTGAAAGGAGGAGACTTTCATAGGTTTAATCACAATTTCTCTCACCATGAACATGAAAGTTTGCTATAGTAAATATTGTGTCTCAACATACACAAAATATGTCATTTCTCTAAATTATTCCTTTGCTTTTCATTTGTTTACTTATATCATCCACTGAAAATACGTCTACACCTTCTTAAATTATTTTTGTATCAATAAGTCATGAAAATATAGTTCTCTTCGTGTTCTTATTCTCAAGTCTTTTCTTTGTTGTGCTCCCCTTCCTTATAGATGAACACATGAAATTCTCATATTCTTCATTTGATATTAAACTTTTATTACCTTTCTTGAATTGAACAACTCTCTCTACTTCTGAACTGGTCATTAATTCCTGAAACTTCTTCATTCGATCGTTGAAACTTCTTAATTTTTGTGTCTTTATGGACCATATTAAACCATAGTCTGGATCAGATGCACTATTTGATGAACTGCATGTGCTTGAGCTTGAGCAACTGTTTTGATTCTTCTTGCATATTTTTTATTGGTCTACTATGTTTGATTTGGTCCAATATTGTAGAGAAAATGTTTCTAACTTCCTTTGGTGAAGAAAACAAAAATAGATTAAAAGAATGTTAATAGAAAAAATTACATATTAATTTATATTCATAATAATTCATAATTAAGATGTGTAGGAAAAAAATTAAGTTTCTTTGATTTCTTTCTATCCTACAATTAATTCTCATTATCATGTAGATTGAAGTTTTAATTTTTCATTTAAAAATTTTGAATGGTAAATTAAGCAAAAGTAGTACATGTGAAACTACCATTTATTTCATTTAATAACGTTATAGTTTGATTTAAAGAGTTTTGTCTATTATTTGGAGTGAAATGAAAGGCACTTTTCGTTCGTGCAATTGTGCGATTGATCGCACATCACACAAGAATTGTGTTCCCTTTTATATAAACCATTATGATTCTTTAGATAAAGAACACGATAATTTGTTCAATATATTTTAACTAACTCTCTAAATTGGGTATATACAAGAGAATATACAATATATGTATATGTATGCATCACTTATTAGCCTATTTGATAATATGATAGAGTATAACAATGATTACATTATCAACATGGTCATAAAAGAAACATATGAATCACATTACAAGAACAAAAAAAAAGCTAATAATTTATAACGGTTATAGTAACATCTATCCAATCAAAACATTTATCCTAGCACATTCAGTTAGTCCAACGACGAGGTTAAAGTAAAGTGTGCATCATGCCAATTATAATGGAAAATTTTTAAGCCAAATTGTCAAGATCACCAATTACTCTTGTCACGTTGCCCGCATGTGAATTAATTGGATATTAATTTTTTTGATTTAAAATAGACCAAAGCTGTAAAAAACCATATATCTATGTGATCAAATTATCAAGCTGAATAAATGTAAGAAAAAAATCTGGATAGTTGAAGTTATGACGCCCAAAAAGAAATTTTACATGTGCTATTAACTAAAAAATAATTCAAAAATTACCTCTTCCCAACTTCGTTTACAAAATGGAGCAAGTGGAATGCCATTTAAATCCACTTTTTTTCTAAAAAAATTTCATGGCAGTGAACTACAAAATTTGAAAAACTTAGTCTGTTATCTTATGTCTATGCAAATACACTTTTGAGATCAATGTTAAAAGACATGAAAATTAAATTAAATACAAAATTAGTTATTATAATTAAGATAATTAAACATTTGCCTACATCTTTTTTCACATTTAGGACAAATGAGTATGTAATCATTTTTAGAGATTGGATTTGCACAAAATTTGAACACACAATATGGACAATACCATGATTCATCCTGCAATTCAAATTCAGTGTACAAATTAATCTTTTTCCAGGTTTATAATTATTTGAATAAAAAGTTTATAATAAATTCTTACCTTCATACCAATACATACTTGACGATAAGTAGAGTTACCTCCTTCACAACACATCAGATTACCTCCATCAGCACGAATCATACAAGCATCATCATACAAATCACTTACATTACTCTTGGCCTCAATAATATTTGATTTATGACATTTGGATTCATTGAGCTTGTTCCGTGCTTCAATTATGTAGTTTAAAATGGACAGCCTAGTTCTTGAAAGGAGTAGACTTTCATAGGTTTAATCACAATTTCTCCCCCATGAACATGAAAGTTTGCTATAGTAAATATTGTGTCTCAACATACACAAAATATGTCATTTCTCTAAATTATTCCTTTGCTTTTCATTTGTTTACTTATATCATCCACTGAAAATACGTCTACACCTTCTTAAATTATTTTTTTATCAATAAGTCATGAAAAGATAGATCTCTTCGAGTTCTTATTCTCAAGTCTTTTCTTTGTTGTGCTCCCATTCCTTATAGAAGAACACCTGAAATTCTCATATTCTTCATTTGATATTAAACTTTTATTACCTATCTTGAATTGAACAACTCTCTCTACTTCTGAACTGGTCATTAATTCCTGAAACTTCTTCATTCGATCGTTGAAACTTCTTTATTTTTGTGTCTTTATGAACCATATTAAACCATAGTCTGGATTAGATGCACTATTTGATGGACTGCATGTGCTTGAGCTTGAGCAACTGTTTTGATTCTTCTTCCATATTTTTGATTGGTCTACTATGTTTGATTTGATACAATATTGTAGAGAAAATGTTTCTAACTTCCTTTGGTGAAGAAAACAAAAATAGATTAAAAGAATGTTAATATAAAAAATTACATATTAATTTATATTCATAATTAAGATGTGCAGGAAAAAAATTAAGTTTCTTTGATTTCTTTCTATCCTACAATTGATTCTCATTATCATGTAGATTGAAGTTTTAATTTTTCATTTATAAATTTTGAAAGGTAAATTAAGAAAAAGTAGTACATGTTAAACTACCATTTATTTCATTGAATAACGTTATAGTTTGATTTAAAGATTTGTTTCTATTATTTCGAGTGAAATGAAAGGCACTTTTCGTGCTTGCAATTGTGCGATTGATCGCACATCGCACAAGAATTGTGATCCCTTTTACATAAACCATTATGATTCTTTAGATAAAGAACACGATAATTTGTTCAAGTATATTTTAACTAACTCTCTAAATTGTGTATATACAAGAGAATATACAATATATGTATATGTATGCATCACTTATTAGCCTGTTTGATAATATGATAGAGTATAACAATGATTACATTATCAACCTGGTCAGAAAAGAAACATATGAATCACCTTACAAGAACAAAAAAAAAGCTAATAATTTATAACGGTTATAGTAACATCTATCCAATCAAAACATTTATCCTAGCACATTTAGTTAGTCCAACGATGAGGTTAAAGTAAAGTGTGCATCATGCCAATTATAATGGAATTTTTTTAAGCCAAATTGTCAAGATCACCAATTATTCTTGTCACGTTGCCCGAATGTGAATTAATTGGACATTAATTTTTTTGATTTAAAATAGACCAAAGTTGCAAAAAATCATATATCTATGTGATCAAACTATCAAGCTGAATAAATGTAAGAAAATAATCTAGATAGAGGAAGTTATGAAGTCCAAAAAGAAATTTTACATGTCCTATTAACTAAAAAATAATTCAAAAATTACCTATTCCTAACTTCTTTTACAAAATGGAGCAAGTGGAATGCTAGTTAGATCCACTTTTTTTCAAAAAAAATTTCTTGGCATTGCTAGTGATCTACAAAATTTGAAAAACTTAGTATATTATCTTATGTCTATGCAAATACACTTTGGAGATCAATGATAAAAGACATGATAATTAAATTAAATACAAAATTATGTATTATAATTAAGATAATTAAACATTTGCCTACATCTTTTTTCACATTTAGGACAAATGAGTATGTAATCATTTTTAGAGATTGGATTTGCACAAAATTTGCACACACAGCATGGACAATACCATGATTCATCAAGAACATCCCGCAATTCAAATTCAATGTACAAATTAATCTTCTTCCAGGTTTATAATTATTTGAATAAAAAGCATATAATAAATTCTTACCTTCATACCAACACATACAAATCACTTACGTTACTCTTGGCCTCAATAATATTTGACTTATGACATTTGGATTCATTGATCTTGTTCCATGCTTCAATTATGTAGTTTAAAATGGACAGCCTAGTTCTTGAAAGAAGGAGACTTTCATAGGTTTAATCCCAATTTCTCCCACCATGAACATGAAAGTTTGCTATAGTAAATATTGTGTCTCAACATACACAAAATATGTCATTTCTCTAAATTATTCCTTTGCTTTTCATTGGTTTACTTATATCATCCACTGAAAATACGTCTACACCTTCTTAAAATATTTTTGTATCAATAAGTCATGAAAATATAGTTCTCTTCGTGTTCTTATTCTTAAGTCTTTTCTTTGTTGTGCTCCCCTTCCTTATAGAAGAATACCTGAAATTCTCATATTCTTCATTTGATATTAAACTTTTATTACCTTTCTTGAATTGAACAACTCTCTCTACTTCTGAACTGGTCATTAATTCCTGAAACTTCTTCATTCGACCGTTGAAACTTCTTTATTTTTGTGTCTTTATGGACCATATTAAACCATAGTTTGGATCAGATGCACTATTTGATGAACTGCATGTGCTTGAGCTTGAGCAACTGTTTTGATTCTTCTTGCATATTTTTTATTGGTCTACTATGTTTGATTTGATCCAATATTGTAGAGAAAATGTTCTAACTTTCTTTGGTGAAGAAAACAAAAATAGATTAAAAAAATGTTAACAGAAAAAATTACATATTAATTTATATTCATAATAATTCATAATTAAGATTTGCAGGAAAAAAATTAAGTTTCTTTGATTTCTTTCTATCCTACAATTGATTCTCAATATCATGTAGATTGAAGTTTTGATTTTTCATTTAAAAATTTTGAATGGTAAATTAAGAAAAAGTAGTACATGTTAAACTACCATTTATTTCAGTTAATAACGTTATAGTTTGATTTAAAGATTTGTGTCTATTATTTGGAATGAAATGAAAGGCACTTTTCGTGCGTGCAATAGTGCAATTGATCGCACATCGCACAAGAATTGTGATCCCTTTTATATAATCCATTATGATTCTTTAGATAAAGAACACGATAATTTGTTCTAGTATATTTTAACTAACTTTCTAAATTGTGTATATACAAAAGAATATACAATATATGTATATGAATGCATCACTTATTAGCCTATTTGATAATATGATAGAGTAGAACAATGATTACATTATCAACATGGTCAGAAAAGAAACATATGATCACATTACAAGAACAAAAAAAAAGTTAATAATTTATAACGGTTATAGTAACATCTATCCAATCAAAACATTTATCCTAGCACATTCAGTTAGTCCAACGACTAGGTTAAAGTAAATTGTGCATCATGCCAATTATAATGGAAATTTTTTAAGCCAAATTGTCAAGATCACCAATTACTCTTGTCAAGTTGCCCGCATGTGAATTAATTGGACATTAATTTTTTTGATTTAAAATAGACCAAAGTTGCCTCTTCCCAACTTCTTTTACAAAATGGAGCAAGTGGAATGCTATTTAAATCCACTTTTTTTCAAAAAAAAATTCATGGCATTGCTAGTGATCTACCAAATTTGAAAAACTTAGTCTATTATCTTATGTCTATGCAAATACACTTTTGAGATCAATGTTAAAAGACATGAAAATTAAATTAAATACAAAATTAGTTATTATAATTAAGATAATTAAACATTTGCTTACATCTTTTTTCACATTTAGGACAAATGAGTATGTAATCAATTTTAGAGATTGGATTTGCACAAAATTTGAACACACAATATGGACAATACCATGATTCATCAAGAACATCCCGCAATTCAAATTCAGTGTACAAATTAATCTTCTTCCAGGTTTATAATTATTTGAATAAAAAGCATATAATAAATTCTTACCTTCATACCAACACATACAAATCACTTACATTACTCTTGGCCTCAATAATATTTGACTTATGACATTTGGATTCATTGAGCTTGTTCCATGCTTCAATTATGTAGTTTAAAATGGACAGCCTAGTTCTTGAAAGGAGGAGACTTTCATAGGTTTAATCACAATTTCTCCAACCATGAACATGAAAGTTTGCTATAGTAAATATTGTGTCTCAACATACACAAAATATGTCATTTCTCTAAATTATTCCTTTGCTTTTCATTGGTTTACTTATATCATCCACTGAAAATACGTCTACACCTTCTTGAATTATTTTTGTATCAATAAGTCATGAAAATATAGTTCTCTTCGTATTCTTATTCTCAAGTCTTTTCTTTGTTATGCTCCCCTTCCTTATAGAAGAACACCTGAAATTCTCATATTCTTCATTGGATATTAAACTTTTATTACCTTTCTTGAATTGAACAACTCTCTCTACTTCTGAACTGGTCATTAATTCCTGAAACTTCTTCATTCGACCGTTGAAACTTCTTTATTTTTGTGTCTTTATGGACCATATTAAACCATAGTCTGGATCAGATGCACTATTTGATGAACTGCATGTGGTTGAGCTTGAGCAACTGTTTTGATTCTTCTTGCATATTTTTGATTGGTCTACTATGTTTGATTTGATCCAATATTGTAGAGAAAATGTTCTAACTTTCTTTGGTGAAGAAAACAAAAATAGATTAAAAAAATGTTAACAGAAAAAATTACATATTAATTTATATTCATAATAATTCATAATTAAGATGTGCAGGAAAAAAATTAAGTTTCTTTGATATCTTTCTATCCTACAATTGATTCTCATTATCATGTAGATTGAAGTTTTGATTTTTCATTTAAAAATTTTGAATGGTAAATTAAGAAAAAGTAGTACATGTTAAACTACCATTTATTTCAGTTAATAACGTTATAGTTTGATTTAAAGATTTGTGTCTATTATTTGGAGTGAAATGAAAGGCACTTTTCGTGCGTGCAATTGTGCAATTGATCGCACATCGCACAAGAATTGTGATCCCTTTTATATAAACCATTATGATTCTTTAGATAAAGAACACGATAATTTGTTCTAGTATATTTTAACTAACTTTCTAAATTGTGTATATACAAAAGAATATACAATACATGCATATGAATGCATCACTTATTAGCCTATTTGATAATATGATAGAGTAGAACAATGATTACATTATCAACATGGTCAGAAAAGAAACATATGAATCACATTACAAGAACAAAAAAAAAAGTTAATAATTTATAACGGTTATAGTAACATCTATCCAATCAAAACATTTATCCTAGCACATTCAGTTAGTCCAACGACTAGGTTAAAGTAAATTGTGCATCATGCCAATTATAATGGAAATTTTTTAAGCCAAATTGTCAAGATCACCAATTACTCTTGTCACGTTGCCCGCATGTGAATTAATTGGACATTAATTTTTTTGATTTAAAATAGACCAAAGTTGCCTCTTCCCAATTTCTTTTACAAAATGGAGCAAATGGAATGCTATTTAAATCCACTTATTTTCAAAAAAAAATTCATGGCATTGCTAGTGATCTACCAAATTTGAAAAACTTAGTCTATTATCTTATGTCTATGCAAATACACTTTTGAGATCAATATTAAAAGACATGAAAATTAAATTAAATACAAAATTAGTTATTATAATTAAGATAATTAAACATTTGCCTATATCTTTTTTCACATTTAGGACAAATGAGTATGTAATCATTTTTAGAGATTGGATTTGCACAAAATTTGAACACACAATATGGACAATACCATAATTCGTCCTGCAATTCAAATTCAGTGTACAAATTAATCTTCTTCTAGGTTTATAATTATTTGAATAAAAAGCTTATAATAAATTCTTACCTTCATACCAATACATACTTGACGATAAGTAGAGTTACCTTCTTCACAACACATCAGATTACCTCCATCAACACAAATCATACAAGCATCATCATACAAATCACTTACATTACTCTTGGCCTCAATAATATTTGATTTATGACATTTGGATTCATTGAACTTGTTCCGTGCTTCAATTATGTAGTTTAAAATGGACAGCCTAGTTCTTGAAAGGAGGAGACTTTCATAGGTTTAATCACAATTTCTCCCACCATGAACATGAAAGTTTGCTATAGTAAATATTGTGTCTCAACATACACAAAATATGTAATTTCTCTAAATTATTCCTTTGCTTTTCATTTGTTTACTTATATCATCAACTGAAAATACGTCTACACCTTCTTAAATTATTTTTTTATCAATAAGTCATGAAAAGATAGATTTCTTCGTGTTCTTATTCTCAAGTCTTTTGTTTGTTGTGCACCCCTTCCTTATAGAAGAACACCTGAAATTCTCATATTCATCATTTTATATTAAACTTTTATTACCTTTCTTGAATTGAACAACTCTCTACTTCTGAACTGGTCATTAATTCCTGAAACTTCTTCATTCGACCGTTGAAACTTCTTTATTTTTGTGTCTTTATGGACCATATTAAACCATAGTCTTGATCAGATGCACTATTTGATGAACTGCATGTGCTTGAGCTTGAGCAACTGTTTTGATTCTTCATCCATATTTTTGATTGGTCTACTATGTTTGATTTGATCCAATATTGTAGAGAAAATATTTCTAACTTCCTTTGGTGAAGAAAACAAAAATAGATTAAAAGAATGTTAATAGAAAATATTACATATTAATTTATATTCATAATTAAGATGTGCAGGAAAAAAATTAAGTTTCTTTGATTTCTTTCTATCCTACAATTGATTCTCATTATCATGTAGATTGAAGTTTTAATTTTTCATTTAAAAATTTTGAATGGTAAATTAAGAAAAAGTAGTACATGTTAAACTACCATTTATTTCATTTAATAAACGTTATAGTTTGATTTAAAGATTTGTTTCTATTATTTGGAGTGAAATGAAAGGCACTTTTCGTGCGTGCAATTGTGCGATTGATCGCACATCGCACAGGAATTGTGATCACTTTTATATAAACCATTATGATTGTATAGATAAAGAACACGATAATTTGTTCAAGTATATTTTAACTAACTCTCTAAATTGTGTATATACAAGAGAATATACAATATATGTATATGTATGCATCACTTATTAGCCTGTTTGATAATATGATAGAGTATAACAATGATCACATTATCAACATGGTCAGAAAAGAAACATATGAATCACATTACAAGAACAAGAAAAAAAGCTAATAATTTATAATGGTTATAGTAACATCTATCCAATCAAAACATTTATCCTAGCACATTCAGTTAGTCCAACGATGAGGTTAAAGTAAAGTGTGCATCATGCCAATTATAATGGAAAATTTTTAAGCCAAATTGTCAAGATCACCAATTACTCTTGTCACGTTGCCCGCATGTGAATTAATTGGGCATTAATTTTTTTGATTTAAATAGACCAAAGTTGCAAAAATCAATATATCTATGTGATCAAATTATCAAGCTGAATAAATGTAAGAAAAAAATCTGGATAGTGGAAGTTATGACGCCCAAAAAGAAATTTTACATGTGCTATTAACTAAAAAATAATTCAAAAATTACCTATTCCCAACTTCTTTTACAAAATGGAGCAATTGGAATGCTATTTAGATCCACTTTTTTTCAATTTTTTTTTCTTGGCATTGCTAGTGATCTACCAAATTTGAAAAACTTAGTCTATTATCTTATGTCTATGCATTTACACTTTTGAGATCAATGATAAAAGACATGACAATTAAATTAAATACAAAATTATGTATTATAATTAAGATAATTAAACATTTGCCTACATCTTTTTTCACATTTAGGACAAATGAGTATGTAATCATTTTAGAGATTGGATTTGAACAAAATTTGCACACACAGCAGAACATCCTGCAATTCCATTTCGCAAATACGTTTAAGCGATTGGTTGAAATCCTAAGATCACATTTGACTATGGGACGACTCACTTCAGTATGAGTGCAATCATGAAACAGACTCTAAGGTCGTGATCTTTAGAACACGTTCCAAGTCATAGATTCCAATCGAGACGGGGTATCGAAGGAATCGCTAAGACTTGTACGATTTTGTAGCGTTTCATGAACAAGGCATTTGATGCTAGTGCATATGACTAGGTGGTTTGATAGGGGATCGAAAGCATCGAATGACCCGAACAGAGAAACCCATTGTGGAAGCGCATGTCACATATCAATGATGGGATGTTTCTCAAGACTTATAATAGTGTACGATTTAGTCCTTAGACTTGAGGTGCTAGGGCAAATTCGGTATATGGGTTTGCGTACATTGAATTAGGAGTCGGTCACGTAGCCTGATCATTGTGCGCCTACTTTGGGTACGTATAGTCGTATGCGCGAATGGTTATCATCAATATGGGATCTACCGACTCATTGTAATGGATGAGGGAATTTCATGTACGTCCTTAGATAATAGATTCCGAGAAACCCATGGCCATGGTCTGTGACGGATTTTGGAAGGAGTTTCCAAATTTGTAGTCACACTGGAATTATTATCCAGAATTAGAAAGTGCAGAATCGAGATAATTAGAGGTACCGATCAATTCACACACCCTAGGTCTCGGTCAGGAAATTAGTAGTTAGAGGGACCGTATGTACATGGCAGTTATAAGAGGTGAGGTTCACAAGATCAATTCACCTGATGTTGGGCCTCATGGGCTTGTGGCTAGATATCGACCATGAGGTGTGAGTACTCCTGAATTAATGGGATTTTAATTATGGAGTGGTCAATTTAAAGTGTTTAATTGATCGGAGCAATAGATTGCTCATAATTTAATCACGAATAGTTTGTGGGTCTACGTCCAATTGATGGTGAACCTAGAGGGTCACACACGATACAGTTGGACAACAATAGTCAAAATTAGATAATTGATTTAAAGGATTTAAATCAATAATTTAATTGAATTAAAGTGTTAATTCAATTTGTAGTTTAATTAATTAGATAATCTAATTATTAATATTAATTAAAGTGTTAATTAATAAAGAGAGTTTAATTAATTAGAATGTCTAATTAACTAAGGTTTATTTAATTAAAGGGTTAATTAAATAAATTTAAGAGATGGGCCATTTAAGGAATGGGCCCAGTCTTGCACAACAAGAAAAGAGAGATACTTATAAATAGGAGTCTAAGAGACTCCAACAACCCTAATGCTAAATTTGCCCTAGCCGCCCTAGCTTGTGTCGCCCCCCTTTCTCTCTCTCTCTCTTCTCCTCTCTCATCCAGATCTAGATCTGGATCTAGGTCTGATACTCTCCATTGAAGGACCTTCTTACTCTAGTTCTTAGCCTAAGATCTGAAGGTGTTGCTACAATCCTTCTGGTGTGAATACTTCTAGAGGCACGACGTTTGGAATGCTTCAGTGAGTCAAAGAGAAGACCAGAGAAAACCACCATCGTTCCTGTGGTGAGGTAATTTCAATTACCACCCTATATTGTACAATTGTTGTATTTTATTTCAACCTTATTTGTATGAGTTAGATGAATATATCCTGGCCTTGGGGTTTGTTTTAAAATTCCGCATTTTTGTTGTTTTGACAATCGAGCAAATCCCAGAAGTGGTATCAGAGACAAATTCATTACTCTCATACGAAAAAAGGCATGAACACTTCAAAATATATGTGTATATTTGTTTGTCGTGATCTATGTACTGATTCTTGCTTGTTATGATATGTTATGCGTTCGGATAAATCGCATAATTCGTTTTGGGCCTAAACTGCAATTTCCAAAAATTATAGGGCAAAAATGCAAATAGTGATTTTTTGAAAATCTGGACAGAAAATAAAAAAAAAAAATTCTGCAAATTCTGGACTAGAATTGTAATTTCTGGGTTTTCTGAAAAATGGGGTCGATTTGTAATTTCCCGAAGTTGAGGGCTGTTTTTCCTATTTTCGCAAACTTCTGGGGTCTGTTTGCAATTAACGAAAATTTCTGGGATTAATTTGTTAATTTCTATTTTCTGGACCGATTTGCATATTCTGGATTTTTTGGGGTTAATTTGTAATTCTTGAGAGTTGAGGGGTCAAAATGTAATTTTCAAAAAATCATGGGTCGATTCTTAACTTTTCAAAAGTTGAAAAACAGAAATTTTTTTATGCTTTAAAGGAGTTTTGTTTATCCGAAAAGTTATTTTTATCATAATTAGTAGAGACTAGAGTAAGAATCAGGGGTTATTTAAAAGGGGGTTTTAAAATAAGATAAGAAATAAGAAAATGTGTTTTGCATGTTTCTTGCTCAACGTGAACTGTTGATGTTGTTTTCGATCGCGCCGAGCCTTGACCCTAGGTTAGATGTGATTGGTTTATATTTAATTGTGCTATTTTATTGGGCCTGTGTGCCTTAAGTTTTTGGGCCACTTTGAGCCTTTATAATATAACAAGGCTTTATTTTAAATAGTTTAGGATGAAAACCAATTACAAGCAAGGTGGAGGCCCAAGAAGGAATGAAGGCCATGTATGCATGGTTATTAATGTAATAGCATAGGTCCAATTGGGCCAACATCTTGTCTCGATGTTGGACCACATAGAAGGCTCCCGATCGAAAACATATTGTGGTAGCATGCATGCTAGGTGTGTATGTTTTATTTTTATTTATTGATTTATCTTTTAGCATGTATGTCATGCGCGCTAGTAATTTAGATCGTAAATAAAAGATAAAGCATAACTGATACGGTGAGATCTCGAGGAAAGTTACCTCATACTTTCTAACCCGAAAAACCCCTCTTGAATAAAAAATAAAGTCGTGATTGGGGAAATTAAAATGATGTTTTAAAGATCCAAGCCTTCCATCAATAGGAGCTAGCGTAGGTTGTCTACTTATCGATTAAGGTGATCCAGAGTCTGGCACCCAAGTCGAAGAAAGGCACAACACGCAAAATTCCTTAACTCTTGTTTTTAAATAAACTCAACAAGGATGGGGACTAGTCGGGACATGAATATCGATCGATAACTAGTTAAGGGGATTTCATGACCGGGCCCGTTGCTCATCAAGATTGATGGGTTAGACTTAACGAGTATGATTTTACCTAAATTCGTGAGGGACTTATAAGGTAAGAACAATACAAGAACAAGCGTGTATATGATGGTGATAATATATTCCGATCTCAATTATAATAGTTACAGGGTCTATTCAAGTATTACAGGATGTTGAAACTACAACAAAAGTACATAAAAATCCTATCAGGCTAATCCAAGATGCGTGTCTTGGAAAATGTGCCCTATGTCATTAAATTCCTTTGATATATATATAGGTGTATGGTGGGACTATATGGTCCGTCTAGCCCAAGCCCAGAGAGTAACTCGGAAGTACACTGATCTGAAAGAAGTCCACGATCCTGGTAGCTTGTCGAGATCGGAATCCGTGCTTTGCAGGTCGAAAATGTTGTATCGAGCTGAGGGATATTTCCTATTTTGGGATACTACAAAATATCCCTCATCAGTATCCCCCCCCCCCCCTTCTTTGAGCGCAACTATAGGTGAAGCTTGGGGAAGTGACCAAGAATCTTTTATCTGGTTGCATCGGACATGCCCCGTTAAAAACCTTTCTTGGAAACACCCATTGGGATAAAAACCGATCAAGGGAAAAAGAGCACATATCCATAGGATGCGTCGGTCGATAATCTTATACCTTTGGTACTGGCTCGTCCTGAAATCGTAGGGATGATCATGATTCTAAGTCCCAAAATATATTATACGATCAAAGTTAATCTCGAAAAATCCGATTCTGAAAACCAGGCATGGTAACACTCATCATAAAATGTCAGAGTAATATTTGCTGAAGAAACCTGGTCGAAAATCCTATTTCTTGCTTCATGAGAATTCGTAACCCTAAGCTGAAGTACCAAACATACATTCTTTATAAATGTTGGGCCGAAGTTAAAATGTCGCAGTTGTTTCTGGAGTAATTTGCAATTTCCAAATAACACGCGTGTAAATACGTTGACCCCGTAAAAATATAATTACCATAATTACTGACTAGTGCGATCGGAACTACTTGTTCGAGAGAAACTGTATTTTAAGATCGGAAATCTTTCTTCGCAATCATTCCTTCGTCCTCAAAAGTTCGTCAATGAGTGAGATCGAGGAGAATCTTACCGATCAAGTTCCTTAGGCAGAGACCGTTTCCGATTCAAGTACGACTTCTGGGTCAAGTACAACTTCGGGATCAAGTAGAGAGGGCTCTGATAGCTCGGAGAATTCGTCGGAAACATCCACGAAAGAAGAAGAATCTAGACCAGAAGTCATTCCAATGGCTCAAAACCATTCGTGGGTACTGAGGTCGAGACGAGTGTAGCCGGTCCTTCTACAGGACGCGTCAATCCCGAACCATTGGAGGACGAGAATGTAGAAGAAGAAGAAGAAGAAGAAGAAGAAGAAGAAGAAGAAGAAGAAGAAGAAGATAACTCTGAGGCCGGGCAGGTCCTCGAAGAAAAATATACCATCAGGGGTGTAACGTTAAAAGTGGGTCCTCTCAAGGTCAAAGATAACGCGAGCAAACTCCAGAAAACAGAGCAATTGGTCCCAAACATCCTGACCATCTTTGACTCAGAGGAAAATATGCCTGCCTCGCTAGCTGATTACGGGAGTGATTCCTACAAAAGACCAAATAGTGAACGACCCGACCCCCCCAGATGGATGTATGGGTAAAGAACACACAACAGTTCGATTATGGACTCCGAATTCCATTTTGTCCTCTATTACAAGAAATACTAGAGATCTTCTGCCTTGCACCTGTTCAAATCCTCCCGAACTTGATAGGCTACATTGTTGCCTTTAGTGTAATAATGAAATCTAAGGGTAAAAAGGCCAATTTCCAAAACTTTTGGCAGCTATTCAAAATTAGCGATTCGGTCGCTTCGAATGCTGGTTTTTACTATTTTTCCCAAAGGGCAAAAAGGTCCGTTCTCTCCTCCATGGTTTCGAGTAACAGCTCTTCCTGGAAATATAATTACTTTTTTGTCTGAGCACCCACGCACCTTCAGCCTACTGTGGCGGGTTCGGAACCTATGCCCTTCAAATGGAATTGTCAAGGCAGGAGGTTATACGGGAAACGCTCGGTTGAAACCAAACAACCTTCAGCGCTGTCCGAGAAATTCTTAGCTCCGTTGATGGCCGGCCTGCATCAGGCGGCCGCTTTGGTTCTCGAGCCATTGCTGAGAAAGGCTGATTTAAGACCTGTTACTTTCCCGATCGCTTCCGATGATCGAAGTTTAGGTATGTCATTTCTTCCCTTGTTCTTCACTTTATTATTATCCTTCCTTATAAATATTTCTAAATAGGAGCGATGGTCGAGGCCACCCGAGCATCAGTGATAGGAACTACAGTTGCTTCAACCTCAAAGAAAAACCAAGGGCAGCCTCGGAAGCTGAAATCCCGAGTTCCCAGAATAAATGAGGTCGAGGAAGAAGGAGGGAATGAGGCTGTTGATGCATCGCCCTTGAGGGTGATGCCTCCTGCATCCACTTTGGCGGTGCCAACGATCACGAGTCCCACTTCTGGATTGGGGTACAGTATGTATATGCTTAAAACTATGGAAGTTCAAAGTGATGCTCGAAAAAGGGTTGCTCAAGCATCGATCAGTACGCCCCCCCCCCCCCCCCCCTGCAAAGAAGAGAAAGTTTTTAACTGGCCGCTATGGAAAAACTCTTCACGACCGACGAGGTCGTCCTCACCCTGATGTGATTGACTTCATTCAAGAGCATCTCAAAGGTAGAAGGGTCGGGGGATTTCCAGAAGATGGAACGATTTTTACCGAGCGCGAGCCAGTAGGAGAGCATGGCTCGGACAAATCGATTAGAATCTTTATGATCGGGCGGTTTGCTAAAGCCCAGACTGAATATTTCGAGCGTACTGACCAGGAAGTCCTCGAAGAGTTTTGTTGAGCTTCTCAGTCTGTAAGTTTTTTTTTTTTGTTACTTATCGTCATTCTCAGAACTTATCGTCATGCTCAGAACTTATTTTTGTCCACAGGTCGGAGACCTATTCTTGCATTCGATCTACAAAGCCGCACTTCTTGATGATCAATCTGCAAGAGTTCAAAATGGATTCAAGAAGGTAATGGATGAGAATGCCGCTCTCCGCTCCAAGGTCGAAAAATTGATCGCGGCCTTAGCTGAATCTCAGAAACAATATACTCAAGGTGTTGAGGACTCTATAGTCCGCACTGTTGAGGACCAGAGCAAGGCTGAGTCTGATAATGAGCAATTGAAGTTTGAGATCGAGCAATACCAGCAAGGTCGTGATACTTCTCGATTGGGTATAATCAAGGACTTCCCGAAGACTCCCGTCCTTGATGCTATTGTTTGAAGGAGGGTCCGTGGTATTCTGCTGACGACCTTCGTCAAGGGCATCTAACAGCTCGTGTCCGCCAAGGTTATTCCAGATGATATGGAGACTTACTTGAAGAAGATAGATATAATGTAAAATATGAACGGTCTTCCATATGTTGCTCAGGCGTCGAGCAGTACTAACTAGCGTGAACATGAGCTTGCCGACTTGGTTGAAGAATTTGGGAAGCCATTCAAAAATCCTGACCTCCCTGATGATGAAGAGGATGAAGGCTCCACAGACGACGATGAATCCGAGTAAACTAAGAAAGCCTTTGTACTTGGAAGAAATTTATGTACCTTTACGTTACTTCCTATGTACTCAAATTTTGCATATCGTAAATATATTATCCTTCTTTTTGCATTATCTAGACATTATGTCTTTTGTAATGTCGACTTCTTCGTGCTGTAATTTCGATCAACTTTCTTGCTCATAATAATTTAGCACTTGAATATTCTCACATAGCATTCACCCTGCTCGAGGTATATTAAAATGTTTAATTCGATCTGAGTACCGAACTCTTTAAAATTTACTTTTATCTTTTGGTGATGACTCGCTATAGTCGGAGCATGTGCAGATTGAATATTCCGATCTTAGTGTCGAAAAATTAAAATCTTGTCACTTAGACATATTATCTTTAGTGATTAGGTTTGTTCTGATTGTGGCATATATCAATCTTGATCGTTTCTTAATCGTCTTGCTATTGACCTCGAACTCCTCTTTCTTGGGAATGTCAACGGTTGGGGTGTCAATTGTAATTTCCATATTCCTCTATATATAGCCTGTCCATAGTTCATTATCAACCTCTTCCTATAAAACACAGATCGGAGCTTCCGTGATCGAAAATTTCACTTACTCCTACTTCTCCTTTTCTTCCATGGACGATTTCATCTGCAATCAAGTTATCAGCTCGGACAAATTTATCAAACCCAAGAGGGATAAAGATGAAAAGGAAAAACGCCGATCTAAGAAGTTAAAAATTCACAAGTCCACTTATTCCAAACCCGAGCAAAAGGTACAGGCTAAGGCTAAAAGGGATGCTAGTCCTATTAAGGTCGCTCCGAAGACTGATAGTCCGATGGTTGACCTAATGGGACACGACGAGCCCTCTGACCAAGCTAAAAACCCGAGATGGGAGCTGACAGTGACCTAGGGATCGATAAAGGCAAGAAGCCCCTCGAAGACCTTGGCGAACCGAATTTGAAACCAACCGCGAGCAGGTCGAGCAACTTATTCCTACTTCAGCGCTCAGGGCACTTGTTTCAGAACCTTCGAATACTAAACTTGCCCCTAATGCTTAGGTTACTCAGTTGAAGAAGAGTACCATAAGCTCCTCCTCGAATTCCGCCAGTTCAGCCAAGCGGCTGGGAGGTAAATCCAAGGCACCCTATCCTCTAGATCATCCTCCCTTGGATGATCGTCCCCCTGACTGAAATTTATGAGGAATTGAAGTCAAGAACCCGGCTGGATGGCCTGCCAATCGATGCTATGATTTTCAACTACGGGGCTCCCGGGAGCTATTCTTGGAGTTTATTCCTCAACAACATTCTTCCCACCGGGCAGGAAAGGCTTAGACAAACCAGTGGTTCAAATGTCTGTTTAACTGCCTGATCATTTGAATCCATGAGCAGCTCGAGCAACATCTTTTTGATCTCGAACTTAGGAACGATACCGAAGCTTCCATAAAGATTAAGGCCCAAGCTGAGTTGGCTAAATCTGAAGAGGCTATTAAGAAGGCACAAGCTGAAGTGAAGACGCTCGAGCAAAATCTGCAATCGGAGAAAGATTCGCCTCTTTAACAAAAGGATGCTCAATTTGCGACTGAGAAAAGCAAGTTAAATCAGGAGATGTGTTGGATGAAGATGAAGAAGTGAATGGAGGTTTTGATGATTTCCAAAAGTCATCAGCTAAGTAATGGAAGCTTAGCATACCTCTAAAAAGTTCAATCGAAAAGTCAAGTAAAATCGTAAGAATGAATTTTGGTCCAGAAGACTATTGATCTGATGCTGAGTTCGAAATCAGACTGGTGGATTTCAACATAGTCAAATTGGATGAGTTCGATTTGAATTCTATCCGTTGAAGTGAGACAAATTTCACATCTTCCTCGAGCTTTGGTCCTTGTCTCTGAACGGCTCTCTGTAACTGTTTGTACAGCTTGTTGTACGGATCTGTCAGTTCGCATTAAATGCGCCTTGCTAATACGAGGTTTTCCTTCAATCATTTGTCATTAATACCCTTCTCTTACAACATTTATTACGCCAAGTGCATTTATTACCGTTGGAATGACTTTTTGATCTCTTCCACTCTGTTGATCGACTCTACCTTGCTGATGAACACTCTGCTGATTCAAAACGAACTCATCTGATTTGACTAAGCTGAAATCTACCAGTATAATTTCGAAACTCAGCTTCAGATCAATAGTCTTTTACACCGAAATTAAATCTTCTGATTTTACTTGTCTTCTCGATTGAACTTTTTGGAGGTAAGCTAAGCTTCCATTACTTAGCTGATGACTTTTGGAAATCATCAAAACCTCCCTTCACTTCTTCATCTTCATCCAACAGCTTTTTACCACATCAGTAGTTAGTAAAGGTTCCTTATCATCTAAGGAAACAAATGCAGTATTCTAAAGGTTGTCAATAACCTTTTCATTGAAGTCCAAAATCATACTCATTATTTGACTTAGAACTATTGACTAGATCCATGGCATAGCATAAATTAGAGTCGGTAATTGGTTGCGAACCAATTGATATTCCAATAAGATTGGATTCAATGATCTAGACTTTTCACTCAAAGTACACATTTCAAGTTTCATAAAATTTACCTCTTATTATAGAAGTATTGGTAAATTAAAAATTCACTTTCAAGAATTATTTCATTAATCCGTTGACCACAAAAATAATTCAATGAATTTCTTCACCAAATTTCTACCTTTAATTCCTCAATTCAAAATTGAGGATAATCATTTTAAAAAATGGTCCTTTCATATTCCAGGTCTAATATATTCACTATAGTAAGTCAGAGGTAATAAACTATGTGTCTCTTTGAAAATAACTAAATTCGAAACTTGGTTTGATTGTACAGGCTAGTACTAAGTTTTCTTCCATTTGGTAACGTGTCTCACTCATGAAACAATTGAACATCTTCTCAGTATTTGAAATAAGCTATGGTTCATGTGTGGTCCTTTCATTTGAATGAATTCGGTAGAACATAAATTGCTACAACTTGAAAATGGGAATCAATTTGGATAATCACATCCAAGTGATATGTCAAATTAATGACTACTCTTTGAACCGATTTACACAAACAAATTCAAATACTCTAAGATCAATTCATCTAGTAAATACATCTATAAATATTGTATTTTTCGATTTAATAGCAAGTACACTTTCACGTCATTGTTCGTTCAAGAACACAACGCTTTAGACTTTATATATCCCCAAAAGATATATTAATTTTTCATGCGATCATATTTCTTAAATACATAAGAAACATAGTCAAGACAAACTCAACTATCTTATCACTTTGTCTAAGATAGCTTAGGTCAAATCAACATCTAACCTTAGCTTGTGTAAAGTGAAAGTTATTAAAGTTGAAGGTTGTCTTGTTATGCATTAAAAGTTAACAAAAGGGAATATTTCCTCAAGGAAATAAAAGGTTAACTTAAGATGCAATGAATCTCATTCTATCCAAAACTCAAGTTAATTATCTTAACACAATTATATTTGTAATAGTGTTAGAAATAACTAATTTCGGATAATTTCATTACATGAATCACCTAAATGATCGTATACATATTTGTATCCCTAATCTAGTATCAGAACCCATGTTCCTTGATACATTTGATTCCTCTAAGAAATTTCAAAACACTGACGTGTTTTAATTTCACAAGAGATCGAAGTAAAACAATCAAGCTACACCATATCTTTATAAAGGTAATGAAAGAATGAATTAATCCAACCTTCACTCATATTAATTCACTAGAATTAATTATAATGGAAATTCAACTCTGATGGCCTTACAAAAATAGTTTGAGTGTCTTGTTTCCAT
This sequence comes from Penstemon newberryi var. newberryi, assembly GCA_030819805.1. Lineage (NCBI taxonomy): Eukaryota > Viridiplantae > Streptophyta > Magnoliopsida > Lamiales > Plantaginaceae > Penstemon > Penstemon newberryi. The sequence goes on along the minus strand of JAUALY010000005.1, from coordinate 18,224,878 downwards.
TATGGAAATAAATAAGCAAACTATTTACAGAGTTGTCTTCGAAGAAGTCTTTTCAATGTGTTAGTGTTTCCTCTTGCCCAATATGACCTAAACAAATATGTCTTCAACATATTTAATGTTTGTATTATTTCAACAATCATCAATGTAACTGAAACGTTAGGTCAATGTTTGACACTTCGAACTATTGCTAAAAGTCTATTATCACACTAAGTATCACCCCAAAAGTGATACTGGTCAATTCAATATTAAATTCAAGTACAAATCTAATGTAAGAAGAATAAATCCAAAACTTAAGTTTTCCAAAGTTACTCCAATGTACCCTATTAAACTTGATAAGGATGTGAACACTTTTCAGTTATTTAGTTACTAAAGCTACAATCCACATAGGACAAGATTAGTAACATATTGTTTTAGAAAACAAACAATAACTACGTAAGTGTTATTAAGTGCTATCTTTTCAACTTCGTCCATAAACGAGTGAAAAGAACTAACCACATGGAAGTTGTAGCACTTTTAGTCCCATACCGTGTTGGACTTCCATAATCCGGTGGTATGTATTCTTCTAATTATAATTATCTTCAGTTTCCTTTCGTTCATTTACTTCTAAAATCTAGTTTCAGCTCCTGGAGCTTAATCTTTATTAAATCAGATATTGTCACACAGACTTCAGCTTCTGGTCTCAAAAATACCAAATAACTAATCAGGAAGCACAACAAAATAATTACCATTTGGAAAAATCTCTTCACAGTTATGTGAATTAAAATGAACTTTGAATGGTCTTTCAAATGGATCGACACTGATTTAACTTGAATTAGTAACTCAAAAGAGAAAATTTATGACTAACTGACTTTAATATGTCGTTAAGTTTGACTGCATCATTGCAAGTATCGACATACTAAGCAACAGAGTTTCCAATGGTCAAACTTTAAAGTCAATTGTGTTTACCTTGTTAGAGTTGTAATCCCATACTACTCTTTCAGGTGAACTTCATACAAGGTCACAATTACAAGACTTATCAGAACAGTTAAAATAGCGGAATCATCTCAAATGATGTCCGATAAATCTTTGGTCTCTTTCTCGAGTAATAAGACCACAAAGGTTGTTGGATGAAGATAAAAGAAGTGAAGGGAGGTTTTGATGATTTCCAAAAGTCATCAGCTAAGTAATAAAATCTTAACGTACCTCTGAAAAAGTTCAATAAAAAAGATAAGTAAAATCAGAAGATCGAATTTCGGTCTAGAAGACTACTGATCTGATGCTGAGTTCAGAATCAGACTGGTGGATTTCAGTAGAGTCAAATCAGATGAGTTCGATTTGAATCAGCAGAGTGTTAATCAGTGGAGTAGATTCGATCAGCAGAGTGGAAGAGATCAGAAAGTCATTCCAACGATAATAAATGCACTTGGCGTAATAAATGTTGTAAGAAAAGGGTATTAATGACAAATGATTGAAGGAAAACCTCGTATCAGCAAGGTGCATTAAGTGCGACTTACAGATCCGTACAGCAGACTGTACAGTGAACAGTTGCAGAGAGTCGTTCAGAGAGAAGGACCAAAGCTCGAGGAAGATCTGAAATCTGTCTCACTACAACGGGCAGAATTCAAACCGCGAGTATAAATAGTTCTACATTCAAGAGTTAGAGACAACCACAACAATTGAGAGAAATCAACGAGCAAATTTCCCTAAGTCTAAAAAAAACTCACGAACAGAACACTATCAGTCGAGTCATAAGTTGAGGAAGCAAGTTGAGGAAAAAGAATATACTTATAAATCTTAGTGATTTATGTAAACTGTGAGTGTTGTGATAAGTAGATATCCATCTTAGTGAGTGATATTACTTCAGAGGATAGGTTTTCATAGTGATCTCCTATTGCGTGCTTGTGGCTTTATCATTTGTTGTAAAAGCGCAAGTGGTGTACTAATTACTTAGTTTTTTTAGTAGAACCTAAATATTCGTGATTTAGAAGAGTGGACTAAAAGATATCTTGTCTATATAACCACTATAAAATTTACTTGTGTTTGATTACCTGTTTTATACTTGTATATTTTCATAAGCAAACAAACACTTTACAAGATAAAGGCTTTTAAAAAGGGATTTATAAAACCAGGGGTAAAATCTTTAAAAAGAAAAAACTTGTTTGAAACACATACTGGACAAAATCCGATGCACACAAGTTTTGAAACTCTGATTTCAATTGAAACAGATAAGTTAAATCAGACTAGTGGTCAACTTACGCTGAATAAGCTAAGTGCGCAATCAGCTAAGTAATCTCATAAGTTCGATCAGCTTACGCTGCTGATAAGAAAAGTTGGACAAATTTTTAAAGAATAGAGGTCTATTCACCCCCCCCCCCCCTCTAGACCTCATCTGACCACTTGGGACCAACAAGTGGTATCAGAGCAGGTTGTTCATTTTAATCATTTGCCTAATCAACGAGCTTGATACAATGTGTGTTTTTCGAACGTTTTCAAAAGGAGCATATTTTGAAAAATCAAAACTTTTTGAAAATGGATTGCATCAGCCATGTTCTCCACATTGGAGTTATGAGTTTTGAGGATTGGAAGATCCGCATGAAAATTTTCCTTGCTGCTTACAATGACAATATATGTTGGGTTATTGGTAACGTCAGAACGTCAAAAGCAGCGGAATTTTAAAATTTTTAAAATAACCCAATCAAGATCTTTATTCATCTAGTCATACGAAAAGGATTTTTACACAAATCAAAACATCCATAGGGTGTTTACCTTTCCACGGGATCGGTGGTTGTTTTTCTCCAATCTTCTTTCAGATCTGCAGGACTTTTTGGTTCGAGAGAAGCACCCCAAGTGTTGTGCCTCTAGCGTTATCACACAAACTGGATTGAAGCAACTCCTTTGGATCCACAGGCTCAGAACTAAGATCCAAAGGTTATCAAGCAAGGAAGAAAGAAGAGGAAGAAATCGCATGAACCCTGTAGAATTCTACAGAGTTCCGCCGACCTCAAAAGGAAGAGAGGTGGCGGCGGCATTTTCAGATTTGGGAGAAGAGGGGGCGGCTCCTTCTTGTGTTGTGTTTTAGGTTTTGAGGTCTTGAACTCCTTATATAGATAAGGAGTCTTGACCTAGATGTGTTCTAATCCTACTAGGAAACTTCAAGCCCATTTACTTATGGCCTTTATTTGTTTCCTAATGGACCTAGACAATCTATTAATTAATTAAACTCTTTTAATTAATTCAGCCCATTTAATTAATTAATTCAATTAATTAATTAATACTTCTCCATTAATTAATTAGACTACTTCTAATTAATATTTTTCTCCATTAAGAATTAACACTTTAATTCTCCAGTTTTGATTTAACTCTTTAAATCAAACTTTCCTTATATGATTTGTTGCAGTCCAATTGTATTGTGTGTGACCCTCTAGGTTCACCATCAATTGGCCGTGGGCCCACGACTTTCGTGATTTAATTTGCGAGCTTATTAATTGCTCCGATTAATTGAACACCTTCAATAAACCACTCAAGAATTAATCTCCTTATTAATTCATGAGTACCCACACCTCATGGTCGATGTCTAGCCACAAGCCCATGAGGCCCAACTTCAGGTGAATTGATCTCAGTGAACATCACCTCTTATAAGTACCATGTACATACGGTCCTTCTATCGACTTAATTTCCCGATCGAGACCTCGGGTGTGTGAATTGATCGGCACCTCTAATTATCTCGATAACTATACTTTCTAATTCCGGATAATGATTCCAGTGTGACTGCTAAATTTGGAAACCTCTTTCCAAATCCGTCACCAACCATGGCCATGGGTTTCTCGAAATCTATTATCTAAGAACGTATAGGAAATTCTCTCAACACACTACGTTGAGTCGGTAGATCCCATATTGATGCTAACCATTCGCGTACACGACTATACGCACCCAACTTAGGCACACAATGATCAGGCTACGTGATCGGCATCTAAATCTAAGTACGCACACCCATGCACCGAATTCGCCCTAGCAGCTCAAGTCTAAGGACTAAATCGTACACTATTATAAGTTTGAGAAACATCCCATCGCCGATGTGCGTCATGCGCTTCCACTATGGGTTTCTCTGTTCGGGTTGTTCGATGCGTTCGATCCCCTATCGAACCACCTACTCATATGCACTAGCATCAAATGCCTTGCTCATGAAACGCTACAAATTCACTCCATGTGAATCATGCATATTTAATACAAGTCTTTGCGATTCCTTCGATACCCCGTCTCGTTCGAAATCTATGACTTGGAACATTTTTAAGATCACGACCTTAGAGACTGTTTCATGATTGCACTCATACTGAAGTGAATCGTCCTATAATCTATTGTGATATAAGGATTTCATCCAATCGCTTAAGTGATTTGTGAGAGATGAAGTTGGCCATTGTTTGATTTACATACTATAAACAAACGAGCGTATTAATTCATTTATACTAGAGAAAGATTACGATAGTCCTAATACAAGCTAAATATATTGGCTTGCAGGGCACTATCCTATCAATCTCCCACTTGCCCTAAAGCCAATCACAAACGCTTCTAAGACCCATCTTCCAAAGATGTTCTTCGAACTCTTTTCGTGACAAAGACTTTACTAGTGGATCCGCTAGGTTGTCTTCCGAGTCGACGTGATCCATTATGTACGTCTACTCTACCAATGATTTCTCCAATCAAATGGTACTTTTCTCTCATTGTGTTTCGATTTCTGGTGAGATCTCGAGTCCTTTGCGTTTAGCAATAGCTCCATTGTTATCACAGAATATAACCACGAGCTTCGCAATGCTAGGCACTACATCCAACCATTAGATGAAGTTTTTCATCCAAACATTTTCTTTTGTTGCATCCGATGCTGCGTTATATTATGCTTCAGTGGTTGAGTCGGCAACAGTGCTTTGCTTGGAACCTTTCCAAATTACCGCTACCCCATTGAGGCAAAATATGTATCCAAATTTGGATATATATATTCATCCACATCAGACTGAAAACTCGAATCATTAAATCCTTCGAGTTTTAATTCTCCACTACCATCGTATACCAAGAACAAATCCTTAGTCTTTCTCAAGAGCTGAAGGATATCTTTTACGGTGGTCCAATACTCTTCACCGGAGTTTGACTAGTAACTGCTCGTGACACTTGAGCAGGTTCTACGTCTGGTCTAGTACATAGTATAGCATACCACATGCTACCTTTTGTCGAAACATAAGGTATTTGAGACATTCTCCTTTTATCCTCATTCGATGTAGGGCACATCGATTTGAAAAAAGAAATACAATGTCTCATTGGAAGCAATCCTCTCTTGGATTCTTTCATACTGAATCTTTTCAGTATTGTTTCTATGTACTTAGATTGAGAGATTTCCAACATCTTCTTTGATCTATCTCTATAGATACATATCCCAATACGCAAGATGTCCCTCCCAAATCTTTCATGGAGAATTGCCATGCTTTCGTCTGCGCTAACATTCCGATATCATCCCTGATAAGCAGAATGTGATCGACATATTAAATATGAGCTCCATAGAGCTCTCACTAATCCTTTTGTACACTCAAGGTTCATATTCATTTTTTTTTTTTTTTGATGAAGTCAAATGCCTTGACTGTCTTATCAAAACAAATGTGAATCTGAATGGATTCAGACATTGCTACTGGAGAAAAAGTTTCATCAAAGTCTGTTCCAGAACTTTGTGAATAGCCTTTTACCACTAGTCGAGTCTTAGAGGTCAACACCTCTCCATTTATTCCTAGCTTGAAGATCCATTCATAACTTACAGGGAAAATTCCCTCAGGTGGATCGACCAAGGTCCATACCTTGTTGGGATGTATGGAATCCATTTCGGATTGCATGGCCTCTTGCCATGCATGCACGTCTACATCCAATGTAGCTTCTTCGTATATGGTAAAACCATGTCTTTCAAGTTTCTTACGAACTTGATCAGATCTACGAAGTACTGGTGTACTAGACGGTTCAATAGTTTCTGGATTTCCTCCCACTGTTTGTGGGGATGGGTTCACTTCTTGGACCTCATCAAGTTCTACAAGAGTCCCGTTTCTATTCTTGAGGAAGTCATCCTCTAAGAAATGGATATTCCTTGAAACAGACACCGGATTTTTTTTTTTTTTTTTTTTTTTTTTTTTTTTTAGGATTGTAGAACAGGTATTCAATGGATTTCTTTGGATACCCCACAAACTTATACAAATTGGATCTACTATCCAATTTATCTCCTTTCTTGTTCCTAACTTAGGCAGGAGATCCCTATACTCACAAGAAGGAGTATGAGGTGATTTGCCATACCATTCTTGGCAAGTCATTTTAGGCACGAATTTTGAAGGTACTATGTTCAGTATCTTCGATGCAGTTAGGAGGGTCAACCCCTTGAATGCATAAGGAATCTTAACAGAACTCAATATGGATCGAACCATGTCCAACAAGGTTCGATTCCTTCTCTCAGACACTTCAAGAAGTTGAGGCGTCTTAGGAGGAGTTAGTTGTATGAGAATCCCATTCTCAGTAAGATAATTGAGGAATTCCTAGCTTAAGTATTTGCCACCTCGATCAAATCGAATGGCCTTAATACTATGCCCTTGTTGATTCTCTACTTCGTTACGAAATTCTTTGAACTTTTCAAAGGTTTCAGATTTGTACTTCATAAGATACATATATCACTAACGATTAAAGTCATCAGTAAAAGTTACGAGGTATGAGTAATCTCCTCTAGCACTAACACTTAGTGGTCCACATTTGTTTGTTTGGATCAAATCCAAAGTTCTTTTTGGTACGCACCGGATGCCTAACAAACGGTAGATTTGTCATCTTTCTGTTCAGACAGGATTCGCAAGTTGATAGTTCATCTAAGCTCTGTATTGCAAGAAGCATCGATGACTCCAGCTTTTGAATCCTTCCTATGGAAATGTGACCTAACCTTGCGTGCCATATGTGTGGATTATTATCTTATAATTAATTGAACTAACACGTTAATTCAATCGCATTGAATTAGCTCATTAATTCAATAAATTTGCTTCCTTTCAATTAACTCTTTAATTGAAATATTGTTTTCAATTAACTCTTTAACTGATTTATTTCCTTTTCAATTAACTCTTTAATTGAAACGTCGCTTAATTAATTAGACTCTCTAATCAATTAAACTTATCAGTGACTTTCTTAGGTGCAGTGGGACAATTCGACTTTTAGGCTACCTTTGTTCTTTCGACTACCTTTATGGTCGCTTTAGAAGAGAACACTTTCTTCTTATTTTTACCCTTCTTTGACTTTGCAGTCCTTGAAGTGTGAACGATCATAACAGGTTCTTCCTATTTGCCTTTTACCAATATTTTGGTTAATTCATGAAATGTAATCAACTTATCAAATAAGTTCAGAGTATTTCACGAATCATTTGAATGAGTTGGGAGGAGAATTTAGGTGAAGGTCAATGTCAAGATCACTTGCAGGCCTACGTTTAATCGATCCAGTTTTCAACCAGATTGATAAAACAAGGACAGTGATCCTTGACATTAGTTCCTTCACTTATTCTCGAGTTTTAAAACAACTCCTTAGTGGTCTCAAATCAAACGATCCGAAACTGCTCTTCAAAACAAGCTTTCGAGGTGGAGGTTTGTTTTTGAAGCTTCAGACATACTCCTATGTCGCTTCTATAGCTCGTTCAAACTTGATGCTTGTTAGAGGAAACGATCATTAAGATTTCCATACCCTATAGGTGATTCGTTCCACTTTTGAGACTCATTCTTATATGAGAAAACGATCATTAATGTTCCCATACTCTACGGGTGATTCGTTCCTCCTTTTAGACTCATCTCGGAAGTGCATCAGGCATAGGCTCGTCATTAAGAACATAATTCCGACTTTCGGAATTGAGGACAATCCTCAAGTTTCTAAGCCAGTCGATATTTTGATCCAGTTATTTTATTAGTCGAGGATAAATAGTAAAATGGATAATTATAGATATCTCAATATCTATTTTAAAAAGAAGACAAATATATAGAGGACTAGTTAATGAGTAATACTTATAATCTACGAAGGTTGGACTTTCTATCGTAAAAGTTCTCCCACTATTTTATCGAAACAATTACCCCTTAAATTGTTCGGGAAATCCTATTTCCTAGTAGGTCTTGACGTCCTAGCGGCCATTAATTGCACCCACGACTCGTGGCCATACAACCAATTCCCCAGGTAGGCATACGTATTGCCAATTGTGTCTCTACACAATCTTCAAGCTATTTTGCCTCGATTTTCGCACTCATCTAGCACTGCTACATCATGAGTGGTACTACTCGTTAAGTCTAACCCAATCAATCTTGATGAGCAACGGGCCCGGTCATGAAATCCCAGTAACTGGTTATCGGTCGATTATACATGTCCCGACCAGTCCCCACCCTTGTCGAGTTTATTTAATAAACAAGAATCGAGAGATTTCACGTATTGTCCCTTTCTTCGCCTCGGGTGCCGGACTCTGGATCACCTTAATCGATAAGTAGACAACGTACGTTATTCCCTATTGATGGAAGGCTTGAATTTATATAAATACTTCATTTTATTTTTAACCCAATATGACTTAATATTTAATTCAAGAGGGGATTTGCTGGTTTGAAAGTTTAAGGCAAACTCTCTCGAGATCTCACCGCTTCAATTATGAATTATCTTATTTACGTTCTAATATTCTAGCGCGCATCACCATACAAGCCAAATAATAGAACCAATAAATAAATAAGACATAAATAAATAAACCTAGCATGCATTTCTAACACAATATATTTTCGATCGGGAGCCACCTATGTTTGGGCCATCATTGAGCCAATAATGTTGGCCCAATTGGTCTGTAGGCTCAATGATGGCCCAATTGGTCTATCTAATGGGTTCTTAATGGGCCTAGGCTATTACATTAATAACCAATCATACTTGGCCTTCATTCTCCACTGGGCTTCCTTCTTGCATGTAATGGGCCTCCATTCTAAACTATTTAATGTAAAGCCCTAATCTATTACACTGGCACAAAAAGGCCCAAATAAAACAGGCCCAACAAAAATCCAAAGCAAAATAAACCAATCACATCTAAGGTCAAGGCTCGGCTCGATCGAAAACCACGTAAACAATTCACGTTGAGCAAAGAAACAAGCAAACACATTTACTAGTTTCCTATCTTACTTCAATTATTTTAAACGCCTTTAAAATATTTCTCTAGATTCTTACTTTAGTCTCTACTAATTATGGTAATCTATATTCGGATAAACAAAACCATTTTATGCATAAAAACAGAACAAAAATTTTAAACTTTTGAAAATTGCAATTCGGCCCTCCAACTTTTGGAAATTACGATTTGACCCCCAAAGATTTGGAAATTACAAATTAACCCCAAATTTGAAATTGGGCAGAGGACCGAAAATAAAAATTTTATTTCCAGAAAAATTTTGAATTTGCAATTCGACCCCTACATTTCTTGGTATTTATAAAACAACCCCAAAACTTTCGGTAATTGCAAAACAGCCCCAAATTTAAAAAATTTCCAGAAAGTTACAATTGAGTCCAGAAAACACACAGTTCGAATATTTCAATTTCAGTCCAGATTTCGAAAAATCGCTAATCGCATATTAGCCCTTCAATTTTCGTAAAATACAAAATTGGCCCAAAATGTTTTTATGCAATTTTACCCAAAATCAGATCTACCCATAACAAGTAAGAATCAATAAAACGAATATAACATGCAATACAATAAAGCAATCAAATTATATTCAGACCTTTTCGTATGATTGTAATGAATTAGGCTCTGATACCACTGTTGGGTTATTGGTAACGTCAGAACGTCAAAAGCAGCGGAATTTTAAAATTTTTAAAATAACCCAATCAAGATCTTTATTCATCTAGTCATACGAAAAGGATTTTTACACAAATCAAAACATCCATAGGGTGTTTAGCGATTTTTACCTTACCACGGGACCGGTGGTGGTTTTTCTCCAATCTTCTTTCAGATCTGCAGGACTTTTTGGTTCGAAAGAAGCAACCCTAGTGTTGTGCCTCTAGCGGTATCCACACCAACTGGATTAAAGCAACTCCTTTGGATCCACAGGCTCAGAACTAAGATCCAAAGGTTATCAAGCAAGGAAGAAAGAAGAGGAAGAAATCGCATGAACCCTGTAGAATTATACAGGGTTCCGCCGACCTCAAAAGGAAGAGAGGTGGCGGCGGCATTTTCAGATTTGGGAGAAGAGGGGGCGGCTCCTTCTTGTGTTGTGTTTTAGGTTTTGAGGTCTTGAACTCCTTATATAGATAAGGAGTCTTGACCTAGATGTGTTCTAATCCTACTAGGAAACTTAAAGCCCATTTACTTATGGCCTTTATTTGTTTCCTAATGGACCTAGACCATCTATTAATTAATTAAACTCTTTTAATTAATTAAGCCCATTTAATTAATTAATTCAATGAATTAATTAATCCTTCTCCATTAATTAATTAGACTACTTCTAATTAATATTTTTCTCCTTTAAGAATTAACACTTTAATTCTCCAGTTTTGATTTAACTCTTTAAATCAAACTTTCCTTATATGATTTGTTGCAGTCCAATTGTATTGTGTGTGACCCTCTAGGTTCACCATCAATTGGCCGTGGGCCCACGACTTTCGTGATTTAATTTGCGAGCTTATTAATTGCTCCGATTAATTGAACACCTTCAATAAACCACTCAAGAATTAATCTCCTTATTAATTCATGAGTACCCACACCTCATGGTCGATGTCTAGCCACAAGCCCATGAGGCCCAACTTCAGGTGAATTGATCTCAGTGAACCTCACCTCTTATAAGTACCATGTACATACGGTCCTTCTATCGACTTAATTTCCCGATCGAGACCTAGGGTGTGTGAATTGATCGGCACCTCTAATTATCTCGATAACTATACTTTCTAATTCCGGATAATGATTCCAGTGTGACTGCTAAATTTGGAAACCCCTTTCCAAATCCGTCACCAACCATGGCCATGGGTTTCTCGAAATCTATTATCTAAGAACGTATAGGAAATTCTCTCAACACACTACGTTGAGTCGGTAGATCCCATATTGATGCTAACCATTCGCGTACACGACTATACGCACCCAACTTAGGCACACAATGATCAGGCTACGTGATCGGCATCTAAATCTAAGTACGCACACCCATGCACCGAATTCGCCCTAGCATCTCAAGTCTAAGGACTAAATCGTACACTATTATAAGTTTGAGAAATATCCCATCGCCGATGTGCGTCATGCGCTTCCACAATGGGTTTCTCTGTTCGGGTCGTTCGATGCGTTCGATCCCCTATCGAACCACCTACTCATATGCACTAGCATCAAATGCCTTGCTCATGAAACACTACAAATTCACTCCATGTGAATCATGCATATTTATACAAGTCTTTGCGATTCCTTCGATACCCCGTCTCGTTCGGAATCTATGACTTGGAACATTTTTAAGATCACGACCTTAGAGACTGTTTCATGATTGCACTCATACTGAAGTGAATCGTCCCATAGTCTATTGTGATCTAAGGATTTCATCCAATCGCTTAAGTGATTTGCGAGAGATGAAGTTGGCCATTGTTTGATTTACATACTATAAATAAACGAGCGTATTAATTCATTTATACTAGAGAAAGATTACGATAGTCCTAATACAAGCTAAATATATTGGCTTGCAGGGCACTATCCTATCAATATGTACATGTGCATAACCAGAGGTCCCATCAAAATCACCAAAACCATCAAAGTCAACGATCAAGAAGTGACCGTTAAAAAAGAACTTAAAGAGATGACAACTGAAGAAATTAAGCTAAACAATCTTGACAAAGTTGGTAGAGTCATCATGACCAGAGCCCTCCATAATGACAGGTTTGACAAAGTCAAACACTGTAGAATAGCAAAAGAGATGTGGGACAAGGTTCGCGACATGAGCGAAGGGAATGATGCTATCAAAGAGCATAATCTGAGCATAGCTCTTGAGAAGTTGGAAAACTTCAAAATAAAGTCCTGAGAAACCATTGATCAGATGGATACAAGGTTTACAGGGACGTTGAATGAAGTGTTAAATTTGGGAAAGATGTTTACAGACAAAGAGATCACTGTGAAGGTTCTCAAGGTGACACCTCCCAAGTTCAACATGAAGATTACAGCAATGGAATAATCAAGAGATTTGGGAAAAATCTCTCTGACGGAGCTGTATTCAGTACTCAAGGCATACGAGTATAAAATGCCGAGGATGGGAATAGAAGAAACATCAACCTCTAATAGGAGCTGTATTCAGTACTCAAGGCATACGAGTATAAAATGCCGAGGATGGGAATAGAATAAACATCAACCTCTAATCCCACTGTTGCCTTAGTCGCTGCAGAACGACCAAGAAAATCAACAGGGAAAACAAAGGAAATGGACTCATCTGATGAGACCATGCTGCTCAATAAAAAGGAGTACACTACTGGAGATGTAGCTCTACTGTTAAATGGGTTCAAGAAGTTCTACAAGAGAAAAATGAAAAACAAATATAACAATGCTTCTACTTCTAACCATATTTCTCGTTCTAATGATAATAATGATGCTTTTAAATCCAAACTATTGTGCTATAATTGCAGGAAATTGGGACATTTCATCAAGGATTGCACATATCCTAAAGCTGAGAAATATATAGAAGAGGAAAAGAAAATAAGAAAAGAGAGGAGACACAACAAGAGCAAGGTACTATTGGCTGAAGCTGAAAGATAGTATCCATTTACTCGTCTGACTCAGATTCGGAGACATCAGAAGATGACTCTGCTGAAGAAGGGACACCTGCACTGCTCTGTTTCATGGCCAAAGAATCAGATGATTCTGACAATGATGTAAATCTCTCTGAAGAAGAAAATGAGCTATTTAGTTCATTAGAACAAATGATGAAAAATAAAACAAGTGTTGTTGATGCTTTTGCCAAGTTTAAGGAAAAGATGACTTTCCTGAAAAAGCAAAATGCTTCACTGAAACTTAAGATTGAAAAATCACAAGAATCAGTTGAACGTAAAAAGCTTGTGCATAAGAATGAGTCTCCGAAAGCTGGATGTGAAGTTTACAAAGGTAACATCATGGAACTTGAAAAGGTTATTGAGTCTCATGATAAGTCTTCTGTTACATCAGACAATATGCTTAGTAAACAGAAACTACCTTTAGAAAAACAAGGTTTAGAATTCAATTGTGCTGAAAAATTCATATCTACTAGTAACAATAAGGTAATCTTATATATTCAGAGTATTAAACCTATTTCACCTTAAAAAGAGAAAAGGGAGAATAAATCTCCAAAGGCTAATAAGGGTAAAGAGCCTAAAGAAAAATAGACTAGTAAAGCTAGACAGCAGAGTAGTCCAAAAAAGTCTGCTAATAATAGCAAAAATAATCAGAGTAGTAACAAGTCTAAGAAGTCTGTTGGTGAGCAAGTAAAGAATAAACCTAAGAAGCAAAGAAATCATAGAAATGATAATGCTTGGTACGGAAATTAGTCATATTATGTGCAACCTGCTTATTCATCATATTATGCTGCACCTCTTTATCCAACTTACTATGTTGTTGCATACCCTGCTCATCATCCGATGTATGCTTATCCTGCTTATCATGCACCGTACCCTACGTATGAGCATTACTCACATCATAACAATTATCATGATCATATACCTACTGAAAGTTATGATGCACCAAGAGTAACAAAGGCACCACCAAAATCTACTGAACCTAAGAAGCCTAAGGTTTCCAAATCTTGGGTTGTCAAAGGTGACACTAATCCTCTAGGACCCTCTCAATAAAGGGTACCTAAAACATTTTTATTTTATTTTGTAGGTTAGGATTAGGAGTAGGAGTAAAGTAGAGAACAAATGGTACTTGGACAGTGGATGTTCAAGACACATGTGTGGTGACATACATGAGCTGACTGATGTTGCTGCCGTAGACGGTCAAAAGTGACATCTGGAGACAGCAAAGAAGGCAATATTGTGGCATGTGGAAAGCTTATCAAAGGAAACATTGTGATATCTGACGTCTCATATGTTAAAGGCCTGAAGTACAATATGTTGAACATAAGTCAATTTTGTGACAAAGGATTTTCTTTTATCTTCTAATCAGATAAGTGCTATGTGGAGCAAGTTGGAACAAAGAAAGTGATATAATCTGGAAGAAGACAATGAAACATCTATATAGTCGACTGGAATTCTGTGGACAGGATTTCTAATGTTTGTTTGGTGGCCTCTACACCAAGTGAAGTTAGTTGGCTATGGCACAAAAGAATGAACCATGTAAACTTCAAGACCATCAACAGATTAATCAAGAACAATTTGGTTGAAGGATTACCAAAAACCAGCATGAGCAAAGACAAACTTTGTGATGCATGTCAGAAGGGTAAACAAATCAAATCATCTTTCAAAAGCAAGAAGCACCAATCTTCAAACAGAATTTTGGAGCTCCTTCACATGGATTTGTTTGGACCTATTGAGTATATTTATACGGACAATCAGATAGCTGACATTTTCACCAAACCATTAAGTGATGCAAGATTTTCTACTCTAAGAGTGGAATTAGGCTTGTTAAATTTGGATTAATAAGCTGAGGGGGAACCTATCAGAATACTATGGTTCATCAGCTGAGTAATCTGATAACAAGTGGTATTCTTGAAGAAGACTGACTCTCAACAGACTAGTTGACTGATAGATTCTTGAACTCAGGGGGAACGTGTAAGACGAGCGGTACTCCTGATTTAAAGATGAAATATTCAATGACAGTTAGTTAGAGTTGCTTTAGCAGAAGATTTGTTCTTAATTCTTGAAGACCTGAAGATTATTTATCTTGCTGGATTGACAAACAATAAAGGAAGATCACTAGCTATTGGCTTTCACTAGTGATATACTGTATCAGACAAGTCATCTGTCAGATAAGTATAATTCTACTCATCTGATTATTTATAAGAGTACTTTGTTAAAAACTCTTTATCTAAAACACGCTTTTATAAGTAAAAGACTAGGGACGTTTCGTTTTTCCGGCCAAGTCTGACAGAATTTATAAAATTAGAAATCCGTAATTATCGCACACACAATCGTAACTGACAGATATAGATCTAACGGTTGGCGGATAATATGGAAACCGAAAATTCCCCAACTCTATAAATCCAGATTTGATCAGCATAGTTCACTTACGCACCTCAAATATTCAAACTAGCAAGAAGTTACTAACCTTCTATTCTCTTGCAAGTTATTTTCTCTCTGCATATTTGTTTGTTTATTCAACCAGAAAAATGGTCGGAGCCGAAGGTAGATTCCTAAACTACGAAGTGTACCACGCTACTTGTACAAAAGTGATGAAGAATTTAATGGAAAAACTTAAGGCTACTTCGTTAGTTGTTGTGCTGGAAGCACATGAAACAACGGTATTTCCAGGAGATGTTACTGAGTTCTATAAGAACGTGAAGAAGGATTCTGACAGTTTGACTATGAGGTCAACTATTAGTGGAAAGAAGATCTCCATCTCTCCTACTGTGTTGAATGCTATCTATGGTTTGACGAACGAAGGAGATGACGTCTCAACTTTGGGAAAATCTAAAGAAGATGAATTTTGGCTATTAGCTGCCAAGAGTGGAGAAAAGCTGACTGGGTCAATCAAAAAGACTCAGCTCAAGGATGAATATCATAGGTTAGCTGATATTATCGCAAAAATAATGGAGTGCTCGGCTATGAAGAAGACTGGGCACGTAATTTTGCTTAGTCACCTGCTAATGGCACTTGGATGTCCACTTGGAGCTGGAAAAGTGGTACATAAGTTGAAAGAGCTCAAGGTGTATGAGCCAGTGAAAGCTGAGGCCATGCCAGAAGGGACTTCTGAGAAAAAGTAGTAGAAGAGAAAAGTTGCTGAAGTAACAGTCCCTGCTAAGCCTGCTGGTAAGGCTAAAAAGAACAAAGTAGAATTCAAGGTTGTTGAGCCTGCTGGTCAAACAGCAAACCCTGCTGTTGAAGCTAGACCAGTTGATAGTCTTAATGCTGATGATACAATCTTTGAAATTGCTAAGGAAATAGATGAGATGCCTCTTGATGCATCTCCAGAACGGACTGATTCAGAAGAGATTCCATTAGCTAAAAGGACAAGGAGCTCAAAGAAAAGTCCTACTGTTGAACCTGCCTTAGTTTATACTAATGCAACGGCAAGGAAAAGAATAGTTCTACAAGAAGCAGATATTTCTTATCTGAGAAAGTGAGGGAGGATCACCACTCTGCTGAGAGACCAGCAGAATCAGCAAAGGAATCTGATACCGCCCATCAGATGACAGTTGAGGCATCCGCATCTCAAGATAATAAGACTGTTGTTCCAACAGCCGAGTCTGTTGAGGCACCTGCTGCAAGAAGAAAAAGGCCGATAAAGCCAAGATTTCTTATGCTCACAAAAAGAAATGAGAAGAGGCTGAGCAAATAAAAAGAGATGAAGCTGAGCTTAAAAATGCCTTAGAGGCAAGTAAGTCAGAAGCTGCTCTCAAACAGTTAACTGATGAAGAGTTAGTTGCCAAGGAGGCTGAAGACTTGGCCAAAGCTCTTGAAGCTAGTAAAACTGATGCTTATGGCCCTAGACATGGTGGTGGGATCGTAATAGGGAAACCAAGGACGATGGTTTCGTTATGCCTAGACCTAAGATTGTAAAAAGAAAACGAAAAGAGGTGAAGCACTCTTTGGAGATTGTTCTAAGTGACCCAGAAGTCTTCTCTCGTTTCGAATCAGAATTAGAAAGGTATAACAACCTGTTGCATAACAAGAGTACCTTCTTGTGAAGTCGAAGAAGGAAACCCTTGCCTGGAAGGAATTTGCAGAAGAAGAACAGTGGGTACTCAACTGGCTGCAAACTACCTCCATCAAATAGGCTTTGGATTCAGACTACTTCTATGACATGGTTCACAATTACATGAAGAAGATTGTCAAAGAATAACCAACAAAAGTTAAAACAGACTATCCCAAAGAAGATAAGGAAAACAGATTATGTTGGGGATAGAGCTGTAAAGTTGGCAGTTTGTGTGACCTTGGATAAGTGGACTCAAAGATCAAGATTTGAGAAGGAAAGCTCAAGTGATCTACCACCTCTGCCAATCCTTCAACACATAACTTTTGGGTCTACCAAAAGAAAATTCCAAGAATCAACTCAACAGACTACATCAACATTTGTTCCTGCTACTTTTATACATCATAAACTTGTTGTGTCTGCTGATAGGATTGATCTTATGCATGTTACAGATGATGAAACAGACCAGTCAAAAAATTTTGTCCACAATTCATCAGTGGAGATTAATCTTGAAGATGCTCAAATCCCACTTGATGAAGTACCACAAGAAAAGGGAGCCACTTGCCATTGAATGGAAAGCTCCAGAAAATCAGCAAAGTGCTAGTCCTACCAAGAATACAAACTCATTTCAGTCAACACTTCTGGATTCCATGAAAGTTTTGATTGAGGCTACGCTGAAGGAAATGGAGGACAAAAACAAGGAATCCATGAGACAATTTGAGGAGATGGCCTCAACCTTGATTCAAAGCACTATTGCAAACCTGCCTAAGCCTGCTGATTCTACCCCTCTGATCCAAGATGAAC
Organism: Penstemon newberryi var. newberryi; assembly: GCA_030819805.1. Classification (NCBI taxonomy): domain Eukaryota; kingdom Viridiplantae; phylum Streptophyta; class Magnoliopsida; order Lamiales; family Plantaginaceae; genus Penstemon; species Penstemon newberryi. The sequence goes on along the minus strand of JAUALY010000005.1, from coordinate 18,207,264 downwards.
TGAATAACATCAAGTCTGAAGTCAAATCAATTAAGGAAGATGTTCAGAAGTTTGGAAATAGGGTTGATGAAAATAAAGCCGGCTGGAAGCAGATAAATCTTGTTGTGGCAAATGTCATGGAAGCTGCGGAGGAAAAGACTTCAAATTTAGTGCAAGCATTTACCTCAAGCATAAACTTAGTGCTTCAGTCTCAGTTTCAGTTGAGTGAAAGCAATGACATTGTGTAGCACCGATCTGAAGAACTTCATTCAAAGCAACAACAACAAGACAGACAACAGTCTGCAATGGATCACAACATCAGGATGCTATGCAATGCAGTAAACATTACTCCTGTTCAATCTGAGAAACTCGACCCTGAATGATGACAAAAAGGGGGAAGAGGAATCTGCTAACAAGGAATATGTTATTGAAGAAGCTACTGAAGTAGTTCAAAGTTCTGAAGAGGTTACAACTAAGCCTGCTGAAGATACTAAGGCTGCTGATGAGGCTGAACTGTTAGGAATGATGATCTTAAAGCACGTATTTGACATTCTTTAAATGAAATAAATAAATAAATTTGAAATTTATTTTTCATATAATCATTCAGATTATGCATTTATTGCATAATATAAACATTAGAAAATTCCAAGTCTATTAAAGAGGCTATGACTTAAGTATATATGTTATACTGGAGGATTAAAGTTATATCTAATAGACTAAAAAGTCCGTAGTGAGTTAAAGTTGGGATCTTTAACTAAACACTACTAGTACGGTCCACGAAACATTTACAATGTAGTAATTTTGATCCGAATTACTGATATAGAGACATCGAAGGTGGAGGTACTTTGTGTAATTCGATTACATAGGACTGGACCAGACATGATCTAGAAGCATAAATAAGATACCGTTGTTATTATGGTTCTAGAACATATCAACTGATGATCATATGCGAATTGACCTAAATCCTGAGTAGGCATAAACTCCTGTTTATGTTAACGAGTTCTTTTGACTAATAGGTAATGGCCCGTAACCATGCCGAGCCTAAAACTTATGTCTTGAAGATCCGTTGAGATAAATGGCTGGGAATGTGTTCTACAGATATGGAATCCAACCCTTCTTGCGAGAAGCTGGAATATTGATTCCCTTAAGTGTTAGTTCTGGAACTGAACAGTAGAGCGTTCTGATTTATGAATAAGTTCATAAATCAACTGTTTACTAGTGAACTAATGGAACTTAAGGATAAAGAAGTAATTAGAGGGGTAAAACGGTAATTATGCCTAGCTCTGGTTACGAATCAATTATTGGAGGATCAAATTGCATGTACTGAATATATCAATGGACTATCTTGATCTTTAGAGTAAAATATATTGTAATGACATGAGTGCAATTCCAAGTCTTTAGTGGAGTCACTTGGAATTAATAGATCGAATAATTAAATTAAAGAGTTTGATAAATTATTCGATTTATTGGAGCTTGAAGTTACATGTCCATAGGTCCTCAATCACGGCTCCTGATAATCTACTTTTCAACTCAAGAAATTAGAACGAATTCATTCATGTTGCATTTTAGAAATAGTTTCCCAAAATAGAAACTCCGAACTAATTAGATGATATTTAATTAGCTAATTTAGAATTAGTTAATTAGAAAAAAATCATGATTAGTTGCATTAGATTTAATTATTGAATTGAATCTAATGGAAATTGAATACTAGATTCAAGAAAAAGGAAACATTGGCATTTATGGAATTTCTAATTGTAGAAATTCATTATTTACTATGTAAATATATATGATATATTTATATATATAATAAATAAAAGGGAAAATTATATATTTTTATATGTAATTTTCGAAATTATATATATAAATATATTTATGTATGTTTTAATTATTTACAAGAGTTGTATTTGATTAATAACTCTCTTAAGGTAAGAGAAAGAAGAGTTCTTTTCCTAGTAGGAAACTTTGAGTGAGTTATGGTAGGAGTTTAACTCCTCCCATATCTATAAATATACATATGAGATATAGATCTTAGAGAAAATATATCAACGATTTATGAAATCATTAAGATCACACTCAAAAGAAGAAAAAGTTCTTCAACCCTAAACATACAAAAGCCACCCCTTGTTCAAGAAACAGAGAAGAAGTTTTCATCTTGAACTTTTGATTTCTAAAACGTGAAGAAAGTTCGATTCTCTTAAGTTGGTGCCCACACGCCTAGTAGAAGGAGAACGTGGTTGATATCCATGGTGAAAAAGATTAAAGCCATTTGTTCATCAAACTCAAGAAAAGCATGAAGAAAAAAGTTCAACCAAAAGAACGAAGGACATGAAGTTTTCTGTAAGTTTTTTATTTCTTTCTTATGCATAATTAAAATAATTATCGTTTATGGGATCCTCGTTTTTATGTTAGTTATTTTTTAAATATACTATGAACATAAAACCCACCAAATTCCGCAATTGGATTGAATTAGTTCGATCTTGTTTACTCGTCGGGTCAAATAGTTCGGATCCGATTGGGTAAAACACCGACAATTGGTATCAGAACAGTCCATAACGATTTTATTTTAATTGATTGTGGGTATATGCATGTTTAAATTGTTTAAATTATGAATGGATGAATGTTTTTATTTAGGGGTCGAATTGGTGTTTTTGGGTTAGAATTTTATAATTGTTATTTAAATTCCTAGACGCCAATTTTGTTGGCATAGGAATTTTGTAATAATTAGATAATTTAAAGAAATTCGAAGACCCGAAGAAACGGCTCTCTGAACTTGAATTAGATCACCTATTTCGTTGTAATTGGAAGAGTATTGGTCAGCAGCGTACGTAGAGGAGGTGACCAATTGCTTTTGTAATTAATTTCAAAAGTAAATTCAGACATTAGTGCCCAGGAAATTGCAACGGGAGAAGTACGCTTTGGATCCAATAAATTAAATGTGCATACTAGGCTTGGACAGCATATAAACTCACCAATCAAGACAAGACCCTTTTCTATTTGGCATCACTAATTATTCACGTACATGAAGATTTCCATGTAATGGGAAAGTTTACAAATCCATCTGAATTTGTTCATTGATATTCTTGAATTTGATTTAAGAAATTTTTATCCGGTCATGGGATAGTCTCATGGACCAGACAATTAGTGTTAGATGTGGGATTGTCCCACAACCAGTTATACATTGCATCAATATTCGAAGTGAACCATAGATTGGGTCGTGGGTCAATTTGTGAAATTATTTTTAATTTGGGCCATTAACACAATTTTGAATTGTGAGTTATCGATATAAGTTTAAAACTTAATTAAAATTATTTGGGTTGGTGCACTTTGCAATTTGGGCACGATGGAGAAGAAAACAAGAATGGACTTGAAGATCTGTAAAGGAAGCTAATTTTGTAATAATTAGGCTCGTTGTTATTTTCTTATGGGTTGAATTTTTCTCATGGGTTGTAATTTTAGAAATACTCAAAAACATCCGATCCGCCGTTTTTATTTATGCTTATGTTATGATTGATAACATGTTCATGCATATTACATGTCATTCATGATACCCACAATCGTTTTATTATGTCTATGCATCACATATAGATTTATATTCGATGTATATATGTTTTGATGCATGCTCGTATAATTTGTTTATGAAAACAAATTTATTTAAATAATGAATTAGTTTAATTGTTAAACTTATGAGCATTATTTAAAATTGGGTGATTCTTGAGTTTGGTAAAAATTAATAAGGGTTCACCTAAAAGTTAGCCTAGTTAGAATGTCTAAAGGAACCGAAGTCCAATTTGATTGGATAATTATTAATTTTAGGTCCCATCTCAACTTAGATAGTCTAAGATCACCTAATGTCCAATTAGATTGAAAGATAATCTACATAATAAATTAGACCCAATTAGATTGGACTTTAATCCTAAATTATCTTAGAGATTAAAAATCTAGTAATGTTAATGTAGATTATTAAAACGTAAATATTTATTTAGATAAAACACATGTTTTAAAATTATTGAGTGGGAGAAGGATATATGTCGATATATCCTACGGTCTCTATTGTTAGTTTAATAAAGTGAGATTTAGGTAGCGCCTCGTGGTGCCTAGATTGCATCCTCCCTATGGAAGGTGTCTCACCTATATCAATAACAAGATTAAACTTCCTTGAGATAGGATTTATTGATGTATTTTAGCTTGATCTACCCTACGGTGACAAGTCTAAGTTAAGTCATAAAATCTGAAACAATAGGTTGCACTCATAATCATGTATTTAAGTTAGTTGAATACATGTTGACCAAATAATGCGGTAATTAATAGTGAAAGATGAATATGAGATATTTTAGTTCACTTATTAATTTGAGACTGTCTCGAACTTAATTTAGTATTAATATGATCGACCCTACGGCAGCATATTAGTAGCTAAATTATTTTATCGCGGATTAGTAAATTACTTTATGTGTTTTTCTTAAGAGTTGCATTCATGCATCACGTTTACTATTCCGAAATATGATGTTTATTATGAATGTATGATCGAATTTCAATTTATTTATTTATTTCTATTACAAACTTATTTGTCGGTTTACTCTCGAACGAAAAACTAACTGGGGAACGTAACTACGTTAATTGAAAATCCAATATTAGCATACGAATTATTTGTGAGAATCAAGAGTTCGTTCTCACAGAGGATTGTCCTCTATAACCTCTCGCTGGTGCTTCTCGTACCGTACAAGATAAATATGATAGTTGGATCCGAACCAACTACAAGGTGCGCAGCTACATGATTGCTTCCATGAACGTTGTTCTTAAGAAGAAACATTACATGGAGAACTCATACGAGTTATGAGAATCTTTACAACTCATGTTTAGCAAACCTTCTGAACAAAGTCGACATGAATCGCCTCATAGATTCATGAAGGGTAAGTTTAAGAAGGACACTTCGGTAAGAGATTATGTACTTGACATGATTAATATTGTGCACAAGGCGGCAATACATGAGGCAACCATTGAAGAGATTACTCAAATTAGTGTAATTATTGGGTCACACATGCCAGACTTTTCTGCGTTCACATCCAACTATATTAAGAATAAGTTGGTTCATAGCATGACTAAATTGCTAAAACGAATGGCAGACTTTTGAAGCATATTTAAACATAAGGCTAAAAAGTATGAGGCAAACGTTGTCAAGCAAAGTTTGTCTTCCTCTACCGTTAAGAACAAAAAGAGGAAGAGGGCGAAAGGTGGGTCTAAGTCAGGACACGAGGAAGCTATGAGCATCCTAGGGCAAGTGAGATAAGAACAACTCCATGAACAAAATCCATAAGAGAAAATGTTTTCATTATGGAGTTCATGGGCATTGAAAGAGAAACTATAAAAGGTATCTCTGCGATAAGAAGATCAAAACGAAAAGGTAAATTTGATTTACTGGTTTTTGGAAACTTATTAGTGGAAAATGATTTGTCATTCTGAATATTTAAATCAGAGACCACTAATCGCATTTGTTCTTCTTTAGATGTTTGGTTCTTCAAAGGGACTTGCCAAATGGAATGTCACAATGATTGTTGGAAAATGGCGATCATTTTTTGTAAAGATCATATGAACAGTCCACTTAGAATTTAGGAATAGATTCATTGTTTTGAACAATGTATACTTTATTCCTAAACATTTCTACAAATTTGATTTCTCAATTATGATTGCATGAATAAGATTATTATTTTACTTTTTCTGATAATAAGATTGTTATTCAGAAAATGGTTATGATGCAAACATAGAACATGGAATGTAAATGTCAGAAATGATCGATAAATAATTTATGAATTATTTTAGGTAGCAAATTATTGATCAATCATGCGTTCTAAAACTTCTAAGAGTGATAACACATATCTTTGGCATCTAAGGTTAGTACATACTAACCTGGATAGGATAAATATGATAGTAAATGAATGTCCTTTGAGATAGTTGAAAGTCAACACTCTTTATGTTTACCCTAAAGCAAAAGAAATATGAATCTTCTGGAAAGATTAAAGAATTCCTAGAGATGTTGAAAAACATTTAGGTAAATCACTCAAAACTCTTTGATAAGATCAAGGAAGATATAACTTTGATTACGAATTCAAAGGACTACTAGCTGGAGCATGGAATTCAATCCAACTCACAGCACCTGCAACTCTACAATAGAAGTTTCTTAGAAATGGTTGGATCAATAATGAACTATACTCCTCATTACCAATGTCTTTCTTGCGATAGGCACTAGAAACCGTAATCTACATTTTGAATGTAACAACAAACAAGTCAAGACTCCCATAGAGTTGTGGAATGGTTGTAAATTTAGTTTACAATACTTTCACTTACGTGGGTGTCTGGCACACGTGCTGAAAAGAAGGACTGAAAAGTTGAAACTGTGGTCTGAAGTGTGTCCGTTTATAGGCAAACTACTCGAAGCTAGAAGTTGATGATTTCGTAGCACCCAAGATAAAAGAGGATTCGTATCGACGAATATCACTTTTATTGAGGAAAGATAGATAACAAACTTTAAACCTCATAGCTAAATAATATTGGAAGAAATTTGATCTGATGAGATCGGCACACCTCAGTTAACTATTGATGAATTACCTCATTAAAAGACCACAATTCCTGATTAGAACATCCTGGTACATCATCATAGTGGGAGAGTAGTTAGACTACTCATACTCACCTTCTACAATCATGATGAGAACAAGATGCGATAAACCCTGTTATGTCTGGAAAACTTGTAGATCCACATGATGAGATCAAACATAAATGATATGATTGGATCTATAAGAATAAGAGAGGTATGTACGAGAAAGTAAAGACTTTCAAAAGGTTAGGCTGATAGCAAAGTGGTTATACCTGAAAATAGGGAGTTGACCATGAAGAAATTTTCTCACATGTTGCTAAGCTTAATTCCATACACATCCTCTTATTTATCACATCCAACATTTATTACATGATATGAAAATTAGATGTCAAGACAGCTTTTTTGAATAGCTATCTTAAGGAGAGCATTTATAAGATGCAACCAGAAGGGTTCGTTTATCAAGGCCAAGAACAGAAAGTCTGTTAGCTGCAAAAGTCTATTTGTAGACTTAAGCCAGCATGTAAGTCCTGGAATCTAAGATTTGATGAAACGATCAAAGTCTACTGATTCGAGGAAAATCATTGATAAACCTTGAATACAAAGTATATCAAAGAAAAGAAAGTGGTCATTTTAGTAGTTTATATCGATGATGTCCATCTCATTAGGAATGATGTAGGATATCATCTGTCGTTAAAAACGAGGAGTTCGAGTGAAACGTATTCTCAAGTGTCCTAATAGAGCAATGGATTATATGCTCTTGTATTCGGGTGAAGACCTGAACCTTGTAGGATAATTGATTTTGACTCTTAGTCAAAGGAAGTCGAAACTCGACATCTTGATCAATATTTACTCTTGATGGCATAGTTGTTATTTGAAATAACTCTTTACTATATGACCATATAAACTGAATAGCAGCTTGTGAAGCAGCTAAAAGGCAATTACCAAATCGTGCCTTCAAAATCGTTTGAAGCACATTTGGAGCGAATGGGTTTGAGAGATATATCTCACATGCATTAGAGCAAGTGGGAGATTGTTAGGAATGATGCTCTTAAAGCATGTATTTGACATTCTTTAAATGAAATAAATAAATAAATTTGAAATTTATTTTTCATATAATCATTTAGATTATGCATTTATTGCATAATATAAACATTAGAAAATTCCAAGTCTATTAAAGAGGCTATGACTTAAGTATATATATTATACTGGAGGATTAAAGTTATATCTAATAGACTAAAAAGTCCGTAGTGAGTTAAAGCTGGGATCTTTAACTAAACACTACTAGTACGGTCCACGAAACATTTACAATGTAGTAATTTTGATCCGAATTACTGATATAGAGACATCGAAGGTGGAGGTACTTTGTGTAATTCGATTACATAGGACTGGACCAGACATGATCTAGAAGCATAAATAAGATATCGTTGATATTATGGTTCTAGAACATGTCAACTGATGGATCATATGCGAATTGATCTAAATCCTGAGTAGGCATAAACTCCGGTTTATGTTAACGAGTTCTTTTGACTCATAGGTAATGGCCCGTAACCATGTCGAGCCTAAAACTTATGTCTTCAAGATCCTTTGAGATAAATGGCTGGGAATGTGTTCTACAGATATGGAATCCAACCCTTCTTGCGAGAAGCTGGAATATTGATTCCCTTAAGTGTTTGTTCTGGAACTGAACAGTAGAGCGCTCTGATTTATGAATAAGTTCATAAATCAACTGTTTACTAGTGAACTAATGGAACTTAAGGATAAAGAAGTAATTAGAGGGGCAAAACGGTAATTATGCCTAACTCTAGTTACGAATCAATTATTGGAGGATCAAATTGCATGTACTGATTATATCAATGGACTATCTTGATCTTTAGAGTAAAATATATTGTAATGACAAGAATGCAATTCCAAGTCTTTAGTGGAGTCACTTGGAATTAATAGATCAAATAATTAAATTAAAGAGTTTGATAAATTATTCGATTTATTGGAGCTTGAAGTTACATGTCCATAGGTCCTCAACCACGGCTCCTGATAATCTACTTTTGAACTCAAGAAATTAGAACGAATTCATTCATGTTGCATTTTAGAAATAGTTTCCCAAAATAGAAACTCCGAACTAATTAGATGATATTTAATTAGCTAATTTAGAATTAGTTAATTAGAAAAAAATCATGATTAGTTGCATTAGGTTTAATTATTGAATTGAATCTAATGGAAATTGAATACTAGATTCAAGAAAAAGGAAACATTGGCATTTATGGAATTTCTAATTGTAGGAATTCATTATTTACTATGTAAATATATATGATATATTTATATAATAAATGAAAGGAAAAATTATATATTTTTATATGTAATTTTCGAAATTATATATATAAATATATTTATGTATGTTTTAATTACTTACAAGAGTTGTATTTAATTAATAACTCTCTTAAGGTAAGAGAAAGAAGAGTTCTTTTCCTAGTAGGAAACTTTGAGTGAGTTATGGTAGGAGTTTAACTCCTCCCATATCTATAAATATACATATGAGATATAGATCTTAGAGAAAATATATCAACGATTTATGAAATCATTAAGATCGCACTCAAAAGAAGAAAAAGTTCTTCAACCCTAAACATACAAAAGCCACCCATTGTTCAAGAAACAGAGAAGAAGTTTTCATCTTGAACTTTTGATTTCTAAAACGTGAAGAAAGTTCGATTCTCTTAAGTTGGTGCCCACACGCCTAGTAGAAGGAGAACGTGGTTGATATCCATGGTGAAAAAGATTAAAGCCGTTTGGTCATCAAACTCAAGAAAAGCGTGAAGAAAAAAGTTCAACCAAAAGAACGAAGGACAGGAAGCTTTCTGTAAGTTTTCTATTTCTTTCTTATGCATAATTAAAATAATTATCGTTTATGGGATCCTCGTTTTTATGTTAGTTATTTTTTAAATATACTATGAACATAAAAACCCACCAAATTCCGCAATTGGATCGAATTAGTTCGATCTTGTTTACTCGTCGGGTCGAATAGTTCGGATCCGATTGGGTAAATCACCGACATGATCAGATTGCTAATGCTACTGATGATGCTGAAGATAAGGCTGAAGAAGAAGAACCCAAGGATGCGGCAAAGGAAGAAAAACGGATTGTTGCGTCTAAGGATTCTGCTGAAGAACAGCTTGATCCATTTCGGAAGGCTAAGAGAATAGATGAAATCAAGCTAAAATCGAGGTTGCTGCCAAGAAATTAGAACTATTCTCTAGCGTTGAAGATGATGAAGATGATGAAGAAGAAGAAGAAGAAACAAAAGAATAGACTGTTTTACTTCTCTTATCATTTCATTGTAAAATTTACTTTTCATCTTTTTGTAATCTAATGTAATTGTAATAAGTTCTAAATCAATAAAAGATTACAAATTTCAACTTAATTTATATCTCAGAAATTTTGTGTGAAGGCTTAACTTTAGTTTAGTTACAGGTACTTCGTTGAAGTTTTGTCATCATCAAAAAGGGGTAAATTGTTGGACGAAGATGAAGAAGTGAAGGGAGGTTTTGATGATTTTGTCATCATCAAAAAGGGGTAAATTGTTGGACGAAGATGAAGAAGTGAAGGGAGGTTTTGATGATTTCCAAAAGTCATCAGCTAAGTAATGGAAGCTTAGCAACCTCTGGAAAATTCAATCTGAAAAGACAAGTAAAATCAGAAGGGTTGAATTTTGGTCCAGAAAACTACTGATTTTATGCTGAGTACGGAATCAGACTGGTGGATTTCAGCAGAGTTAAATCAGATGAGTTCGATTTGAATCAGCAGAGTGTTCATCAGCAGAGTAGAAGTGATCAGAATTTTTTTCCAACGGTAATAAATGCATTTGGCATAATAAATGTTGTAAGAAGAGGGCAGTAATGACAAATGATTGAAGAGAAACCTCGGATTAGCATGGTGCATTTAATGCGACTTGACAGAAAGCAGAACTGTACAGTGAACAGTTGCAGACGCCGTTCTGAAACAAGGACCAGTACTCGAGGAAGATCTGAAAATCTGTCTTACTTCAACGGGCAGAAATTCAAATTTGCGAGTATAAATAGATCTGCATTCAAGAGTTAGAGACACACAAACAACTGAGAGAGAATTCAAGCAAGCAAATTTTCTAAGTCTAAAAAACTCAAGTACATATCACCGTCAGCCGAGTTATCTGTTGACAAAGCCGAGTTGAAGAAACAAGCAAAAGCTAAATCTGAGTGATATAACTTCATAGTATAGGTTTTCTCTGTGATCTCCTATAGCGAACTTGTGGCTTTATCATTTGTTGTAAAGGCGCAAGAAGAGTGTACTAGGTTATTTAGTGTTTCTAGTATAACCTAAATCTTCGTGATTTAGAAGAGTGGACTAAAAAACATTCTTGTCTATATAACCACTATAAAAATTCATTTGATTACTTGCATATTTACAAAAGCATACAAACACTTTGATCAGACTAAAAGATTTTGAAAAGGAGTTTTTAAAACTGGAGATAAAAATCTTTAAGTAAGAAAATAACTTGTTTGAAAAACACTTGACAAATCCGCTGCATACAAACTCTGATTTAAATTAAAACAGATAAGTAAATCAGACGAGTGGTCAACTCTGCTGTTTAAGCTAAGTGCCCAATCAACATAGTAGTCTCACCAGTTTCGATCAGCTTACTCTGCTGATAAGAAAAGTTAGAGAAATTTAAAAAGGTACTGAGGTCTATTCACAGCCCCCCCCCCCCCCCCCCCTTTAGACCTCATCTGACCACTTGGGACTAACACAAACTATTACAAAAATCAGACTATTCCTTGCCTATCAGACTATGAGGTTTAAAACATTTGAAGTGCTGTTGTGAATCAAAAGCTGAGAAAAAAAAGACCAGAGATTTCCACCACCAGTTCATTTGTTTAGGTAATTGCAAACCTCCCCTTCTTAAGCTTTCGATTTTTGCTTGTTTGCGATTCAATCTTTTCGTATAAGTTGGATGGAAACCGAACCTGAAAGGGTAGCTCGGAAACTTTTTAAATCCGTATTCTCGTTGTTTTGACAACCGAGTTATTTCAACAGTGGTATGCCCTACTAGAAATATGAATATTAGCCACCTTAAATTGAAATCGGCAGAAAAAATCGTTTCTAAAAAACATTTTCCATGGCTCAATAGCAAATGCCACGACCCAATTTAAGCAATTAAAACTTTTCTTTTAATTTTTCTTTTCAGCTTTCACTAAATTTTTATTTACTTTTTAACGTTGTTATTTTTCCTCATCCGTTTTCAACATTTCATTTGTCCTCCTCAATTTCACCTCCGCTGCTCGAGCTCACCGTCTCCTCCATCCCGAGCTTCGTCGCTCTGTTGCCTTGACCATCTTATCACCTCCACCGTACCTTCGCTCATCAGATTCTCACTGGAAATTATTTTAAGTGTCGTCACCTCCGCTTCGGTCGTCTGTTCACCATCACAGCTCCATATCCTCGAAAAATTAGGTTTCATTTTTTAGCTTAAGCTTCAACCTCTCACTTTCACTTCAATGGAACTAATCAAAATTAGGCTTCAGTTTACTTCTCTCGTTCTTTCTCTCTCACGAGAAGAAAAATCTAATTTCTAGGTTGAATTGATATTATTGCTCGATTTTATGAAATTAAACCTGCAATAATAACATAAATGTAGTTCATATACTACTTCAGTTAGAACTTCTTCTTCTTTTTATTTTTCCCCAATATTTTTTTTGTGTTTGATGGTCTTATTTTGATCATAATGTATGCTCGTGATATTTGCATTTGTGTTTATCATAATTTAATATCATTTGATAAATGCTCAAATTTTGTCTGGATCGTGTGATATTAAAGCATATTTGTAGTTCATGTTTCTGTGGACTTAATTTAATGTAAATTGATTATAAGCCTTTACACGCTATATTATAGTCCTGTAAATTAGCCAGCTGACTTGGTAAATCAGTTATGATGCTTAATTTTCAATCCAAATAGTTATCAGCTATATGAAGATTCTTTATAAGTGAACCCTGACTACCTCATGTTAATGTTTTCTATAGTATGAATCAGGGAAGAAGCCTTAATCTGGAATTAAAGTCCGTTGAAAGTCTCCTTAATTCTAGGAATGCCCCTATTTCTTCTATCAAATACAAATGGCTAAAAAAGTCTGCAGGCGGCTCTGTCACTTTACCCTGTACATTCTGTCAGTCACATTAATGTACAATGTTGTCCGAGGATTGTCTTTTGTCCTACGAATGTTTGAATTTATTCCTTATCATTGGACATTACTTATTAACTCCTTAGAGCATTTAAGATCACAATTAATGTGTCTCCTCGTAGTCGTCTGATTAAGTACCAGCTGATTCGAACTCAGCTCTTGAACTTATCTGATCAAACTCTTCTCAGTTATTTGTATTGATCTAAGAGATTAGTGCATTCCTTCTATCGTGTTAAAGGAAGAAGAGTGGATTAGAGGGATTACACCACATTGAACCACTATAAAACTTTTGTGTTCATTTCATTTCTGCATTTACGATTTTTTCACTAAACTAACATACTAGTCATCTGTTAGCTGGAAACTAGATTAGAAACTGACTAGTTTCCTAAAGGAAAAACATTTTGATTGCAAAATATAAAGGAAACAAAAATGTTTGATTTAAAACTTGAATTTATCCGTTGTGTATCAAACTCTTATTTATTGAACTTAACTGTTGTTTTATAAGACGAGTACTTCATTAAGCCCGAAAATTTTCCTGGTTGCTAAGTGTTTTATTCATCTGTTATGCGGCAGTCGAGTAATTTACTCATCTTACAAGATTGTTTGAAAATTTATTTGAATGTTTGAAAAGGTCTATTCCCCCTCCCCTAGACCCTTTTCTGACAACTTGGGACCCAACAAGTGGTATCAGAGCAGGTGGTTCATTTGAATCATCTGTACTAATCTACGAGTTGATCCTTAATTGTCCTTATAAAGCAAACGTTTCCAAAATTCTGCATATCTTTTAAAATTCATTTGCATATCATGGAAGGATTCAGAGGAGTTCCAAAAATCTCTCAGATGGATTTCTCTTAATTGAAGATAATGAATGAGTTATTTCTATCTGCGTACAACGATCATATGTGGAAAGTCATTACCTGCGGTCCAATCAAAATTGTCAAGTTAAATCCAAGCAAGGAAGGAGAATTCCTTGAGATTGCCCTGGAGGAAATGTGATGAGAATCACCAAGAACAAGTACAAGCTAAGGATCCATTGTATGTTCCAATTGGACCAATTACAAGGGCAAGATCCAGAAAGCTCAAGGAATCCTTTAACGGTCTAATTCAAGAGAAATGGGCTGATTCTAAAATGCATAAGTTTGGCCCGAAGATGCATTTTTTCTGAATTTAATCCAAGCACTATAATCTGATGTCTTTTGGAATTCATTGAAGTTACTACATAGAATTAAGTCTTTTGGGAAAGAGAAGCTTCAATTTGGCTTTATTTACATCAGATTTTAATATATATAAGTCCATATAGATCATAGTAAAGACTTTTCATATTTCTAAATGTAATTGGAGGATTCTAGGCACTTTTTTGTATCCAACACTTATGAAAACGTGTTGGCTTTAATTACTATGGTTGGAGACTTGTTCCAACCCTATATATAAGTAATATGGCTGAATGTAATGAAGGAATTATTTTGGCTGAAAATATAAAGTGAGTTTTTACTCCTCTTTTAGTTCTTCATTGAACTTCAGAACTTATCAAGGTTTCTCCTTGTGGTGTTCAAAACTTGAATCCTTGTGGTTTGCGATTCTTTATAATCGTTGGGTCACAAGTTCACTACTATCTGGAATACTTGTGGTTTGTGATTCCTTATAATCGTTGGGTCAGAAGTTCACTATCACTTTCAATCTGATTTTCAGTTTTTCTTGGGATGAAATTGAATCTTCCTATTGAGGTTCGTATCATTTGGTAATCAGAGCAAGGTACTAAAATCAGATTACTATCCTTTATCTTTATTTCTTGTTCTTATATATTTAGTCCATTTCTATTAATTACTTCTTTCCTACTCATAAATTTGTTTGTGTAGTAAGTATCCAGCCAAAAAAAAAATGTGGAAAAAAGAAAAAGAAAAAAAAACTTGATTGATAAAAAAAAAGGGTGATTGGCGGATACAACTCTATATATTCTGATTTATTCTTCAGTTCTCCCAAATCTAAAAACTATCATTCTCTTTGTTTTATTATTTCTGAAATACACAACCATTGGTATTCATTGTTTAAACAATACAAGTTGAACCTCTTGATTAAAGTTTACTAATTCATTAAAGAACTGAAAAGGGGAGTTACGAGTGGAAAAAGGCAAGAGAGAGTGAGATTATTAGAGGGTAAAAGCCGTATTGAGTGAAACACGAGTGTTGAGTGACATTATTCAAGTGTAAACACATGAGGGAGTGCTGTGAGGATTTATTTTTAATTGTTATATCTAGTTTCAAATATGTCTACAAGTGGTCAAGCAATAAACAAAGGCGGACAGGGGGGATAAATTTATATTGCAAGCCATGCAAAAATAGTTTGAACGTATGAACGTAATGTTTAATGAGATTCGGGATCGGATGGATAGGCAAGACGATGCTATTGCTACTTTAAACAGGGGAATTCCGGAAATAGCTCCTAATGCTAGAAGGGAAGAAAGGAATGCAAATGAAGATGATTTTGGTTACAAATGCCAATCATGAGTTCCATGAAGATGACCAAGGCTCGTTGAATGGTGAGGGCAGATTCATACAAAGGAGAGGAAGGCATGATAGAGGTTTTCAAAGAGGTCCGAGATTGCAAGATAGAGATGACAGAAGCTTGGGAAACATCAAAGTAAAGATACCATCTTTCCAAGGCAAAAATGACCCAGAAGTGTACTTGGACTGGGAAAGGAAGGTGGAGCTGATTTTCGAATGCCATAACTACTCCGAGGAGAAAAAGGTACAACTTACTGTTATTGAGTTTACCGATTATGCTATTATATGGTGGGATCAACTTGTGATGACCAGGAGAAGAAATGGTGAAAGGCCTATTAGGACATGGGATGAAATGAAAGCATAAATGTAAATAGAATTTTTAAATTTAGATTTATTATTACTTAATTTTTTCGGCTTTTATGCTAAAGTCAAATATTCAAATCAAGAAATTACAATTGGTCAAATCATAGGAAAGAAAGAGATTAATTTCTAATCTCCTTCAAATTTGAAAATTGAAGTCAAAAGTTAAATTTGACATCTATCATGAGGCGGCGTTTTGTTACTAGTCACTATCATATGGACTTATTTCAGAAGTTACAAAGTCTTACTCAAGGCTTTAAAAGCGTGGAAGATTACCACAAGGAGATGGAGATTTCCATGATTAGGGCTAATGTAGAGGAGGATAGAGAAGCTACCATGGCAAGGTTTCTCAATGGGCTGAATCGGGACATTGCAAATGTTGTTGAGTTGCAACATTATGTGGAGTTGGAGGACATGGTGCATATGGCAATAAAGGTAGAACGACAGCTTAAAAGGAAAGGAACTCGATCTTTCCAAAATCCAAGCTCCTCTACTTCATGGAGGTCGAATGGGAGAAAAGATAAAGGGGCTAATTCCAAATTCAAAACAGAAGCACCAAAGAGAAAAGATGAACTTGACAATGTCAATAGAGGTAAAACTGAATTACCAACTCGTAATCGTGATATTAAGTGTTTTAAGTGTTTGGGAACAGGTCACATAGCTTCACAATGTCCAAACAAGAGAACCATGATTGCACATGCTAACGGAGATGTGGAGACTGAAAGTGAGAGTGATGATGATGATCAGATGCCAAAAGACACGAGTGACAATGATGTTGAATATCCGGTGTAGGAGAGTCACTTGTGGCTAGGCGTGCTTTAAGTGCCCAAGTCAAAGAAGATGATGTTGATGAGCAAATGGAGAACATCTTTCATACTAGGTGCCATGTAAATAATAATGTGTGTAGTATGATCATTGATGGGGGAAGTTGTACAAACGTTGCTAGTACTACTTTAGTTGAAAAGCTAAAGTTACCTATCTTGAGACACCCTAGACCATATAGGCTGCAATGGTTGAATGATTGTGGGGAGGTTAAGGTGACAAGGCAAGTATTTGTTTCGTTTTCAATCGAGAAGTACAAGGATGAAGTGCTTTGCGATGTCGTTCCAATGCAAAGATAGGAAGGTTACTCATGATGGTTTCAAAAATCGGCATACTCTTGTAAAAGATAATAGATCCATTACTCTTGTACCATTAACACCGAAACAAGTGTATGAAGATCAAATGAAAATGAAAAGAGAGAGTGAGTTGAAAATAAATAGTGAGGCTCAAATTTCAAAGAAAGAAAGTGAAAAAGAGAGTGAAAAGAAAGAGGAAAAAAAACAAGTGAGTCTTTATGCTCAGGCGAGTGATATCAAGAGTGCCTTCAATTCAAACAAGCTTATGTTTTTACTTTTGTACAAAGAGGCGGGTTTTAACACTAACGAACTTAATGAATCTTTGCCTAGTGTTGTTGTCTCTTTGTTGCAGGAATACCAAGATGTGTTTCCAGATGATGTACCTAATGGATTGCCACCCATAAGAGGAATAGAGCATCAGATTGATTTTGTACCAGGTGCTGCCATTCCTAACCGGCCAGCATATAGAAGTAATCCGAAAGAAACGAAGGAAATTCAAAGGCAAGTTGAGGAGTTGCTAAAGAAGGGTCACGTGAGAGAAAGCATGAGTTTGTGCGTTGTACATGTGTTACTTGTACCTAAGAAGGATGGGACTTGGAGGATGTGTGTGGATTGCAGGGCTATCAACAACATCACGGTAAAGTATCGATATCCCATTCCTAGACTAGATGATATGTTGGATGAAATGTATGGGTCAAGTATTTTCACAAAAATTGATTTGAAAAGTGGGTATCATCAAATTAGGATGAAAGAAGGTGATGAATGGAAAACTGATTTTAAAACAAAATATGAATTGTATGAGTGGTTGGTAATGCCTTTTGGTTTATCTAATGCACCTAGTACATTCATGAGATTAATGAACCATGTCTTGCGGGCATTTATTGGCAAATTTGTTGTGGTTTATTTTGATGACATTTTGGTGTATAGCAAAAACTTAGATGAGCATATTGAACATTTGCATTGTGTGTTTTATGTTTTGATAAAAGAAAATTTGTATGCCAATTTAAAAAAGTGTTCTTTTTGCTTGGAAAAAGTTGTGTTTCTTGGCTATATTGTTAGCGCAAATGGAATTGAAGTGGATGAAGAAAAGGTAAAGGCTATCAAGGAATGGCCCACGCCTAAGTCACTTTCCGAGGTGAGAAGTTTTCATGGTTTGGCTAGTTTTTATCGACGATTTGTCAAAACTTGCAGTACACTAGCTGCACCACTCACTGAAATTGTTAAGAAATCGGTAGGGTTTCATTGGGGTAATGATCAAGAACATGCATTTTCTGAAATTAAAGAAAGATTGTGTAGTGCTCCTTTGTTAGCCTTACCTAATTTTTCTAAAACATTTGAAATTGAGTGTGATGCTTCAAGAATAGGTATTGGAGCTGTTTTAATGCAGGAAGAGCGACCGATAGCTTATTTTAGTGAAAAACTTAATGGGGCTGTTTTGAACTATTCGACATATGACAAGGAGCTTTATGCATTGGTTAGATCATTGGAGACTTGGCAACATTACCTCTGGCCGAGAGAATTCGTCATTCACACTAACCATGAATCCTTGAAGCACTTGAAAGGGCAGGGTAGTTGAATAGAAGACACGCCAAGTGGTCAGAATTCATCGAGACATTCCCATATGTAATCAAATACAAGCAAGGTAAGGAAAATATTGTGGCTGACGCACTAAGGAAAATATTGTGGCTGACGCACTATCGAGAAGGTATGCTCTTGTATCTACTTTAAATGCAAAGTTGTTGGAATTTGAATATGTGAAGGAATTATATGCTACTGATGATGATTTTGCTAGTGTGTATGGAGCATGTGAAAAATCAGCATTTGATAAGTTCTATAGACTTGATGGGTACTTGTTTAGAGAGAATAAACTTTGTGTGCCTAACAGTTCTATGCGTGAGTTGCTTGTACGTGAAGCACATGGAGGTGGTTTGATGGGTCACTTTGGTATAAGGAAGACTTTAGAAATGTTGCGTGAACATTTCTTTTGGCCTAAAATGAAACGTGATGTTGAAAGAATTTGTGCTAGATGTGTTACATGTAAGCAGGCCAAATCTAGAGTCTGTATACACTCATTTACCCGTACCTACTGCACCTTGGGTAGACATTTTGATGGATTTTGTTTTGGGTTTGCCTAGGTCAAGAAAGGGTAGGGACTCGATTTTTGTGGTGGTTGATAGGTTTTCTAAAATGGCACATTTCATATCTTGTAATAAAACTGATGATGCAACAAACATTGCTGATTTGTTCTTCCGTGAGATAGTACGACTTCATGGTGTTCCTAGGAGCATTGTATCTGATCGAGATGTTAAGTTTCTTAGCTATTTTTGGAAAGTCTTGTGGGGAAAGATGGGTACTAAGTTATTATTTCAACTACTTGCCACCCTCAAACAGATGGACAAACCGAGGTAGTGAATAGAACTTTAACTACTTTATTGCGTACTATAATTCAAAAGAACTTAAAAAAATGGGAAGATTGTTTGCCATTCATTGAATTTGCATATAACCGGAGTGTACATTCTACTACTGATTTTTCACCATTTGAGGTTGTTTATGGGTTTAATCCACTAACTCCTTTAAATTTGCTGCCTTTGCCAGTTAATGAAAGAGCTAGTTTGGATGGTCAAAAGAAGGCAGAGATGGTGAAGAAACTTCATGAAAGTGTCGGGGAGCATATCGAAAATAAATATGAACAATATGCTAACAAAGCTAATAAAGGGAGGAGACAAGTCATTTTTGAACCAGGTGATTGGGTTTGGGTACATATGCGGAAGGAAAGATTCCCTGAACGTAGGCGGTCCAAGTTACAACCAAGAGGAGATGGTCCATTTCAAGTTCTTGAAAGAGTGAATGATAATGCATATAAGTTTGATCTTCCAGGTGAGTATAAGATTAGTTCTACATTTAATGTTGCTGATCTTTCTCTTTTGATGTAGGTGAAGATTCGAGGACGAATCCTTTTGAAGAGAGGGAAGATGATGAGAATCACCAAGAACAAGTACAAGCTAAGGATCCATTGTATGTTCCAGTTGGGCTAATTACAAGGGCAAGATCCAAAAAGCTCAAGGACGCAATTAACGGGCTAATTCAAGAGATATGGGCTGATTCTAAAATGCATAAGTTTGGTCCAAAAGAAGATGCATTTGTTCTGAATTTAATCCAAGCACTATAATCTGATGGCTTTTGAAATTCATTGAAGTTACATACATAGAATTAAGTCTTTGGGAAAGAGAAGCTTCAATTTGGCTTTATTTACATCATATGGTAATATATATAAGACCATACAGATCATAGTCAAGACTTTTCATATTTCTAAATGTATTTGGAGGATTCTAGGAACCTTTTTGTATCCCAACACTTATGAAAATGTGTTGGCTTTAATTACTATGGTTGGAGACTTGTTCCAACTCTATATATAAGTAATATGGCTGAATGTAATGAAGGAATTATTTTGGCTGAAAATATAAAGTGAGTTTTTACTCCTCTTTTGGTTCTTCATTGAACTTCAGAACTTATCAAGGTTTCTCCTTGTGGCGTTCAAAACTTGAACACTTGTGGTTTGCGATTCTTTATAATCGTTGGGTCACAAGTTCACTACAATCTGGAATACTTGTGGTTTGCGATTCCTTATAATCGTTGGGTCACAAGTTCACTATCACTTTCAATCTGATTTTTAGTTTTTATTGGGATGAAATTGAATCTTCCTATTGAGGTTCGTATCAAAATGACAGCAGATGAAATAAAGAAGCACAACTTGGACAAAACAGCAAAATACATTTTGTTCAAAACCATTGATACTCCCCGGTTCAGAATAGTAGCTCACCTACAGACAGCTAAAAAAGTGTGGGATTTCCTCTGTGAAAAGAATGAAGGAAATGAAGCCACCAGAGAAAACAAATCAAGCTTAGCTGTGGAAAAGTTTGACAACTGTTAAAATGAAGGCGAATGAAACAATAGACCAGAAGGATGCAAGATTTACAATAATTTTGAGTGACTGTCAGGCTCTTGGAAAAAGATACATCGACAAAGAAATCACAACAAAAATTCTTAAAGCTCTTCCATCAAACTGGAACATGAAAATCATTGCAATGAAGGAGCTTAAAGAATTGTCAAAAATTTCTTTAACTGAGTTATTCTCCTCATTAAAGGCACATGAGTTTGACATGAAAAGAATGGAACTTCATGAAACCTCAACATCAGATCCTACATCTGCCTTGGTGGTTGCTGAGAAAACAAGCACATAAAGAAGAAAGAAAGCTCAACAGATGAGTCCAAAAGTCACAAAAAGAAAGAAAAGTCCAAAATTGATGAAAGATTGTACATTGCTAATGAAATGGCATCGCTAATTCAAGGATTCAAAAGAAATACAAGAACAAATATCAAAACAGATATCCCAGAAGATCGGGATCCACATCAACATCAAAAGACAGTGATAAAGAAAAAGCTGAAAGAAGAGCTAATAAAGATCTATGTTTTAACTACAGGAAAGATGGACACTATTGGAGGGAGTGTCCATATCCTAGAGTAAAGAAGTTCACTGATGTTGAATACAAAACAAGATAAGAATTGAGAAAAACAGACAAGGGAAAGGTCCTGCTTGTTGAAGTAAACAGACATCCGAGTTCATGCACATCAGACAATAGTGATGACTCAAGCTCATACTCTTCTGAAGAAGAAATTACTGCCTAATCTGTCCAATGGCTAAGGAAGACGAAGAATCTAAAAACGAGGTAACTTCAAAACCTAGAACTGATAAAGAACAAATTGATGAATCATATGATCCAGTTCAAAAGGTTATGCTAGACAATATGACTTTAGTAAGTCAATATGCAAAACTAAAAGAGGAGATGACCTCGCTGAAAGAACAAAACAACAAACTGACAATCGAGTTGGAAAACTCAAATGACTGTTCAGAATGTAGTGTTCAAAGCTTGGACATGAAGCAGTTGTCATAGTTGAAAGAGATTCTATTAAAACTGATTATGAAAAAATTAAAAATAGAAACTCTGACTAGATCATTAGATGACATCATAAGTGCAAAGAGAGTTGTTTGTGATAAATCCGATTTGGGATTTGGTCAAATAGCAAACTCTACAGATGAGTTAACTAAAGAACATTCACATCAACCAATGATGGAAGAATAGTCCTATTTGTCAAAAGTAAGAAATCTCCTAAAAAGGTTAAGGTTATTAAACCTAGGAAACCTGGAATTGGTCTCAAACCTAGTACCTCTAAGGCTAATCAGCAGACTGAAGCAAAACAGCAGAGTAAGACTAACTCAGCTGTTAAGGACAAAGTTGATCAACAGATTGCTAAGCCAAAGAAAGCTAATGCTAGAGCCAGTAGGTATAATAAGAAACCATTTAAGAAATAATCCAAGTATTATTTTAACCTTACTGATGAGCAAGGATATGAGCCATAATATGGATACAAGAACATGCATTCATCATATTACCCTACAATGCATCCATACTATGCATCTAACTTTCATTATGCACCATATCCTCATTCTATGCATGTTTATCCCTATCATGCATCATATCTAGCATATGAGCCAAGTTCCCATTATGAGCATTATGAGCATTATGCTAAAAAGAAGAATGTAAATAATGTTGCTCATAACAATACACATGCTGCATCTAAAGCTAAAACTGTTAAGACTAAACAAGTCTGGGTGGTGAAAGGTGAAACTAACCCTGCAGGACCGAAACATTAAAGGGTACCTGAAGCAGTCATTTGTTTTGTAGGTCAAGGCAAAAAGCTTAAATTATGTATGGTACCTTGATATTGGTTGTTCAAAACACATGTGTGGGAACAAGAAAGAATTGACTGGTCTAGTTGATTTTGACGGACCTTCAATTGTATTTGGAGACAGCAAAGCCTGCAAGATAACAGGGAAAGGGAAGTTGGTTAAAGGAAACATTGAAATATCAGATTTGTCCTATGCCAAAGGCTTAAAGTTCAATCTTCTCAGCATAAGTCAATTTTGCGATAAGGGATTTTCTCTGAATTTCTCCTCAGATAAATGCTTTATTAAAAACATCAAGACAAAGGAAATTGTCTTATCTGGTCACAGAAACGGGAATGTCTACATAGTTGACTGGAAGTCAGTAGATCAAAGCACAAATTTATGCCAGATAGCTACATCATCAAATGAAGTCAGCTGGTTGTGGCACAAAAGGATGAATCATGTTAACTTCAAGACCATCAACAGACTAGTGAAGCACAATATGGTTGAAGGACTTTCAAACATTAACATGAAGAAAGACAAACTCAGAAAGTTTGTCAAAAGGGTTTTAGTTCAAGTCAACCTTCAAAAGCAAGAAGCATCAATCATCAAGTAGAGCATCTAAGCTTCTTCACATGGACTTATTTTTCACTCTAGATCCACCTACTATTAGAGCAAATAAATATTGTTTGGCGGTTGTGGATGACTTTTCAAGATATACTTGGGTAATATTTATGAAGAAGAAAAGTGATACCAAGCAAGATTTTACAAATTTAATGGAGAAATTACAAATCATGAAGATCCAAAGATCATAAGGATTAGATCAAATAGAGGCACTGAGTTGAGTTCACTAACTCAACTATTGAAGAGTACTGCAATGTGAAAGGAATAACTCATGAGTACTCAGTTGCCAGATCACCACAACAAAATGGAGTTGCTGAAAGAAGAAACAAAACTCTAAAGGAAGCTGCAAGAACAATGATTGCAGAAGCCACACTGCCTCAAAGATTTTGGGCAAAAGCTACAAATGTTGCATGCTACACTCAGAACAGATGCATGATTAACAAATCACAGAACAAAACTCCCTATGAATTATGAAAAAACATGAAACCAAATATTTATTACTTTAGAATTTTTGGTAGCAAATGTTTTGTTTTGAAGAATGGAAAGCAGCACCTAACTACATTTGCAGAAAAAGCTGATGAAGCAGTATTTGTAGGATATTCATCTGTTAGTAAATCTCATAGAGTTTTCAACAAAATAATTTTACTAGTAGAAGAATCAGTTCATGAAGTATTTGATGAACCAACCAATGTTTATGAAGAAGTAAAAAATACAAATCCAGATACTTATGAGGACATGCAGAAACTTGGTGTGCATGAAGATAATACACCTCTCCATCTACATGAATTTAACATTGTTGATGACTACTTAGTTGAAACCAATGTTGCACGGATACGGATACGGCAATACGAACGGATTGGATATGAATACAGCGATACATATTTTTAAAATTTATAGAATATAATACGGCTAAAATACGTGTGTAAATATATTATAATAAGAAACCATTGTTTTAAAAATATATAATAAAAAATATGTAATATATATTTAGTTCACTTTTTATTCCATTTTAATATGAACAAGGCTATCTCCCTCTTATATAAGTGTTTTCAAGTAAAACCATAGTATTAATACCATATGCAAAGTCTTTGGCCCTTTACAGAATTTCAAGCGTTTTATGTAGATCACTTTGATAATATACATAATCCAAAAATTATTTGTAGAAATACATGCTCTTAAGTATTTGAGTATTTCCGATATGCCTTCTTGTGTATCCGATATGGTATCCTTCTTATTTTTTATTTTCTTATAATTGAAAACGCCACGATGGAGTATTTTTCAGGTATCGTACGAGTATCTGAGTATTTGAGTATCCAATACGCATACGATATTGCACGGTGTATAATTTCGGAGTATCCGTACAACCTAGGCTGAAACAGACAATAGAAGAGATCAAACAGCTGAGTTACCCACATCAGAGAGATCAGCAGAGTGTCAACAACAGAGACATCTTCAACTGAATGGAATGTCGATCAGACAAGAGGACAACATTCTGACTTGCATCCTGGTCTAAGATGGCTCAAAAATCATCCACCGAATCTAGTGATTGGAAATCCTATGGATAGAGTAAGAACGAGAAGATCAATTGTGAATGAAGTCTTGTACTGCAGTTTTCTGTTTCAAATTGAGCCTAAACAAATTGAAGATGCTCTTAATGATTCTGAATGGATATAAGCTATGCAAGAAGAGCTAAATCAATTTGAAAGAAGCAAGGTATGGTATCTAGTTCCTAGACCTGATCATCAAAGAGTAATTGGCACTAAATGGGTTTTTAGAAACAAGATGGATGAACATGGGGTCATCACAAGGAACAAAGCAAGATTAGTGGACAAAGGTTACTGCCAAGAAGAAGGCATTGACTTAGATGAAACATTTGCACCAGTGGCAAGGTTGGAAGCAATCAGATTATTTCTAGCCTATGTTGCTCACATGGACACTGTCTATCAGATGGATGTGAAAAGAGCATTTCTAAATGGTGATTTACAAGAAGAAGTATATGTAGATCAACCACCTGGTTTTGAAGATTATCAAAATGGAGATAAAGTCTCTATATGGGTTAAAACAGGCTCCTAGAGCTTGGTATGATACTTTATCTAATTTTCTGTTGAAGAAAGAATTTCAGAAGGGTAAAGTGGACAAAACTCTCTTCAGAGTTAAGATGGATGGCCATATACTACTTATTCGAATATATGTAGATGACATCATCTTTGGTTCTACAAACAAACAGATGTGTGAAAAGTTTTCTCAGCTGATGCAGAATAAATTTGAAATGAGCATGATGGGAGAATTCAGTTACTTCTTGGGCTTACAAATCAAACAGATGAAGGATGACACTTTCATAAATCAAACAAAATATGCTAAAGATCTGTTTAAAAAGTTTGGAATGGAGTCATCTTCCACTGTTGTTATTACAATGGCAACTGGAGTAAAGATTGACAAAGATGAAAATGGAAACCCCACTAACATCACCAAATACAGAGGCATTATAGGCTCATTGCTATACTTGAAAGA
The DNA here is from genome assembly GCA_030819805.1 of Penstemon newberryi var. newberryi. Lineage (NCBI taxonomy): Eukaryota > Viridiplantae > Streptophyta > Magnoliopsida > Lamiales > Plantaginaceae > Penstemon > Penstemon newberryi. The sequence continues at coordinate 18,181,658 of JAUALY010000005.1, read as the reverse complement.
AAGTAGACCAGACATAATGTATTATGTTGGAATATGTGCAAGATTCCAAGCAAATCCCAAAGAATCACACCTGCTAGTTGTTAAGAGAAAACTGAGATATCTCCAAGGCACTCAAAATTTAGGATCGTGGTATCCTAAGGAATATGGTTTCAAACTAATTGATTATTCAGATTCTGACCTTGCAGGATGTAGAGATGACAGGAAAAGTACAACAGGAACTTGTCAATTCTTGGGAAGCAGACGAATCTCGTGGATGAGTAAGAAGCAGACATCAGTCTCAATATCAACAGCTGAGGTTGAGTACATTGCTGCTGGAGCATGTTGTGCACAAATACTATGGTTGAAACAGTTAGCTCTTTTTATGAAAAATTAATAATCGAAGTTTGTAATAATTTCTTTGTTGTTTAACATTCGGAAGGGTGAGGAAGTAAAATGATATAAAGATAGTTATAACCGACAGCTTGGGATCGTAACAAATGGCATAACTGATGGATGATAAGTCGCAAGGGAGAACCTTAAAATTTGAGCATAAAAAATTGCATGAATTGTATGATATAGAATTTAGTTAGTTTTGGTTATATTCTATGGAGTCATGGAGCCTAAGCTCCTCAACTCTCTTCTATCAAACACCACCTCTTCTTCAGAAGAGATGGGAATCCTTCCCAAAATCTTCTTCCTTATACTCTAAGCTCTTCTCTGAAGACTCATCAGCAGAATCTTCAGGGTCGTTGTGTGGATCCTCAGGGTCTTCGGGTCCTCGGGGTCTTCAGGATCAATTGGATCCCCTAGATCATTAGGATCTTCATGCGGATCCTCCCTTCGTGCTTTTTGCTTGTGCTAGGAATATCATCTCTTCAAGAACAAACACACAAAATGTGTTTATAAAAGAATATAAGAATTAAATAGAAAGAGACTAAGAAAGAAGAAGTATGCTTACTCTTCTCTATTCTTTCTCTTCGTCCTCTCTTCTCTTCAAACTTAACTGGGATTTCCTTATATGGAAAAATGTAAAAAGAGAAATAGGGTATTTATAGGAATGAATTATTGCATCTCTTGGAATTACAGAAAGGAGTTGCAATTTGAATATTTGGAATACGAAGAGGCGCGCATACTCACTCTTGATAAATGCACCGAATCAATGTCTCTCATTCATCCCTCCGTAATAATTAGAGTTATCCATTCAGATTGTGGAATGACATATCTACATAATAGTTTTTAATTTTATTACACGTATAGCAAAAAACGCGACCAAAGCATGGGAAACGTATGAAAAATAGAATATTCAAGAATGTTATAGTACCAAAGAAAGTAAGCAATAAAAAGATGGTTTTTATATATGGGAAATCCACTTTGCACCCTAACATTTCAATTCAGTTTCCATACCTTTTAACACCATGTTTTAATTCCAAAATTAAGTACCTAGACTTATAAAAGCCTATAGCTTAACACTTGGCTCAAGTATACAGGCCGGATTGAGCGGTATTTAACAAAGGCCCACCATCGCCCATGATTCATAATAGGCAGTGTACAAAATATAAAAAATAAATAATAAGGAACTCATCTTCCGGGTTTATTAATTATGACGTCTAATTTATCTAGCTGTGTTTCTTATAAATTTTCTAGTAGTCCCAAATGTTGTCGAGTTGGAAATCTTCAAATTGATACAAAATGCGATACCTAAATACAAAAAATAGGACGAGAGTCAATAGATCTCATCCAGTTCCAGCTTTGACAAGAAAATAAATTAACCACCACAGCCCCAGGGGTGTATTGTCCTGTAATTACCTGAAATTCCATCAACAATACACACAGTAAGTAAAGATTAGTGCATTTTCTATTACATATGTAAGTAAAATTGAGTTTAAATTTCTATGTAGTGCTTGTAGACGAGGTCATGAACAAATCCACCATTCTACTTGGTGAACAACTCTACGCTTATATTTCATGTTACACAACGACAAATCGGGTTTCACGGGCAAGAAAGAAATAAACAAGAATAATATTGTGTCAAAGAGACCCACCAATATCTTTGAACAAACTTAATCAACCCTAAGTGTGATAATAATAATAGACAGCAACCGACAATAACAACACTATTTAGCCCCCTATGAAATTGGAACATACAAAAATATACTGTAAATATAACACAGTGATTGATCCCCATTTCATGCTTTTGCCTGCTTACTCCAACACTGCAACTTCCTGATCAACTCTCCAATAGTTAGCATCATTGAATTCCTTCAACCCAGCACCACTACTATCCTCGGAATCTTCCTTTTCCGGTTTCTTTGGAGTGATGTTCCTTTTCAAAGGCCCAGCTTCTCCAACTATTCCTTCTTTTAAAGCTTGTTCCATAGCCTTTTCCGTCCCTTCGATTTCCACACCGACAAATTCAACATCCTCTTCAAACAAAGAAGGAACACTTTTCAGATTTGAATCTGATGTCCCGTTTGATGTGGGACTAATGGGACTGGCCTCCACTGACTGTACAAGATTGTCGTCGTCATTGGTGTTGCTTTGATCATCAACAAATGGGTTTATACTTGATCCACCAACTTGAAAATCTGATGATGTTTCACCCCATGCTACCCATTCGGGTATTGGTCTGTCTCCGAATGGATCATCGTTTTCCGCCGTCTCAAAACGAAAGAAACCCCCAACGTCATTAGATGTAGCAGTCTTCTCATTCTCTTCTCCTTCAATAATAGAGTTGTTCAAAATGATTCCATTTGACTCAGAGCCATTGGCAGAAGTTTTATTCTCTGCCAATTCCTCATCCTCTCCAACCACTACCTCATCATCACTACTGCTGTTACCACCATTTGATGTTCCATTCAAGTTGACATCTTCCATCATATCAGATGGAGAGGTGCTCATAGGTGCATCACCACCAATTCTGTCATCTTGAAACGCAAACCAGTTGGAATTTGTGAACAAACTGCTGCAAGAAATAATTAAACAACAATGTCATACAATAATGAAATAGACCTCCACAAAAAAGTCATCAATTGATTTGTTTATCGTTTATTATGCCGAAATAAATTCTTATCTCTTGTTCTTTACATTTATTACAAGTAACATTCAAAAATTAATTTAGTTGGAATGCGAAAATACAGATAACAGAACTACCAGAATCAAAGGCAGCTAAAGTTTATTTTGAAGAAGGCAAAAGTACTCACCTTCCTTGGTCATCCCCCAACCTTAGGGATGAAATCACAACTTCAGCAGATTCGTCATCAAAATAGACATCCTACAGTTACATCAACTTCATATGTCAATACTAGTGCAATTCATTAGAGGAAAGAAAATTGCTAAAAACTTGGCTATAAAATGCCTTTTCCCCCACAATAATAACTGAAGAGTTTGGCTTGATTGAAGAGAGATAATTGTTTCCAGTTGTGCACAGAGAGAAAAGATTATAAGTTGGATTAGCATATTACCTCATCATCACGATCAAGAGGTCCATGACCCTGCAACAAACAATGCATATCTCAAATAAAATTTACATATTTTTCCTTGCATGAAGTTATTAGGAATTGCAAAAGGCGTTATATTCCCACTGTTGAGATGTACCTCAGCATCGTCATTATCATAAATAGTGTATCTAAATGCTTGGCTCAAGTTATTAGCAAGAGCTGCGACATCATAATCCCTATCATGAACATCTTCCTCATCACTATCCCTGGTCCTGTCTTGCAGAGCTGTTGGCCGGCTGTAACGAAGAGAAATAATAGTCTTTTCAGAATTACAGTCCTAGCAGAGCCTAAAAGCCCTCCGAGCAAAGGGAAAAAATGCTTTATATATATAATTTTTTAAAAATATATATTATAACCTATGCATGCAAATAAGCTACTAGAGTAGGTTTGGGATGGTGTTCTTAAATAATATTGAACTTTGTAACTTTGTCAAATCCTGACTCCTAAAGTAAAGCAATTCATATGTTTAGAATGCGTGGAGCTATCATCTTCAATTTTAGTCATCTAAGATTGACCGGTAGAAATTTCACATTGTGTGAAAGCAAAATTGCAAACGAATGAGAGGAAAGGGTCATACCCACAAGCCCATCGATAAACATTCTCAACCATATTACGTTCCTGTAAGACAGTAGTCTGCCATTCAATCCAGTTACTATTTTCCTGAAGCAAACAAAATAGACTCCATGAGCAATGGCATATACGATATATACAGATGCACTACAAAACATTCAAAGACACACAACTATGATCCGCTCAGCAACATTACACAGAAAAATTATAATGTTCGAGCATGGTGTTAAACTAAGACAAAGCACTAAACTTGTAGCTCACCTGGAGATGTGTTTTAATGCGATTATCACTATTTCCCAACTGAATTAGTTTATTGGATATCCGTGTCAGGTGTCCAAAGTATCCTGCCCGAGTAGCTCGTCTTCCAGAAGCCGGCAAAGTTGGCTGCATTCATTTGAATAATCTCATTATATATCCCTCATAAAGTTAGACCTCCTAATGTTAAAGATATTAAACAGAGAAATGAACTTAGAGGCTGAGAGTTGACAGATCAACATACTTGATTAAGTTCACCAGAAAGTGTAGGACTTTTATCTTTTTGAAGAATTTTTTCAACCAAACTACAATCAATAAGAAGATGATCACCAATAGCAACATTTTTGCTTTCCAAACATGAATAAATAATGCTTTCCACATGATGATGCAAAGCATTATTATACGGATACCTGCACATGGAAAATGAAACCTTTAGAAACATTATTCAAGTCTAATTACTGACATCAAGTCAACCAAGGATGAGATTAGAGCTTTAGTTTAATATTTAAAATTAGTGTCATTTAGAAGGAGTGAACTAAGGAGTAAAATAGAAATCCTACTCAAAAAATAGATCAAGGACTCTCCGAATTGTCCCAGATCCAACCAATTCCTTCTCTGCCACCTCATTGCCAGCTTTCAGCAATACCGCTAGGAACTCCACAATCTACAATCAGGTATCATAACAAGAAATAAGTAAATCATGAATTAAGGACAAAAGAGAAAAGAGAAAAGAGAAAAGAGAGCATAAATTTATATGCATGTGTGTGCATATTTACTATAGCATGTATACACACATATATATATACCAAATATGAATGGAAAAATATCGTTAGCAACTTTTAATTTCCCATACATGTGGCTTTTCTCCCAGTTTCAAAGTTAAGTTGGCACGCATCAAATTTGTTCAGTATATAATAATGTAAAACACTTTTGACTGGATGTTGAGTAATTCAATTCTTAATAAATGGTGTTAGTGTCTGTTTTCTTTCTAGCAAATGATGACACATGAGCTCCTAAATTCAACTAATTCTTTTCGGTTAAAACAGATGTGGACAAAGGAACACCATTTTCGAGTTGCAATAAGAACAAATTACCATTACAGCATGTTAACTGACCTTTAAACGATGTTTCCCAAGAGGAGGCCTCAATTCTCCATATGTTGTGGGTAAAATTTTATCATCCGACGATACATTCAAAAGCAACAGCAATTCCCCTGAACACAAGACATTCAAGTGTTAGTTGCTGCAGTTAACATGGGACACCTGATACGAACATCTTAAAAACTCCTATCTAGCGGTTGGGAGAGTTGAGAGTACTCTTGGGAGTTACTCTAAAATATGTATCTTCCAAGAACATTTACATGGGTTTTGACTATCACCAACCCTATATTTGTCTTCAACTCAAGGGCGGAGCAGATTAGCCTCAATATAGCCAACTGAAGCCCACCGACAGAGGAAAGCCCCTGCCAAATTGAACCTTACCTAGTTGTAGTACAGATTCCAAGAATAAGTGGACTTTTACGATAGAAGCCAGGAGATTGTTAGTAATATACTTTCTACTTCAAGGGTAGCAGAAGCATTTTATTATGACCTGAGGTGATATTATTTTAGTTCTATTGACATTCCAAGATTATATCAACAATCAGATGCTATATACCTAGTTTTGGAAGCATAGCACCAACAGTATCCGCATTCACATGCATGGTTGATTCATACACATGTTGACTTCTGAAAGAGTACATTACGGGCGAAGGAATTGATCTTTTTGGATCCAATAAAGAAATACAAACAGAAAGAGAGTTGACAAGGGCAGATTTTGAATGTGAGTCTTCAAGTGCATGACCGAATATCCTTGCCACAAAACTGCGCGTAAAGAAAGCTAGCAAGTGTAAGTCAAAGCACATTCATTTGATTTACACAATAAAAATGCTAAAATATTAGCCTGAAATTGTAGGAAATATTCAACTGGGTTCTACAAACCTTGGACTGGATAGTCTAGTGGCCAGAGGAGATGGTGCATTCCTGGTTATAGCACATAATGTTTCAGCTGCATTAGCATGTACTTCAGGGGGACTCTGGAACACAGGATACATGTCATTTTTCAGCTAGGACATATAACATTAAACTCCAAGGTAACGAGTGCGTTCAGCGTAAAATCTCCAAAAAGAGCGTAAAATCTCCAAAAAGAAGAATATGAGGGGCAAATACTATGCATCCTAATCCCACAATTTTTAGAGTTCTATAATTTTGAAAAGGTGTCGAAGATCTGAAAAATGGAATAATGTGACTTGTAACTCATCAAATGAGATACAGCTAAACTTGATTGACGCTGGATGTCAGAAAACCAGCAAGGCAACCACAGTATCAGAACAAATTTCAACATAATATTGTTGTTTTCAAGAAAAAAGCACATATTATAACCTAAAAATACACAAAATGTTTCCTCTTAATAATCTTGTGTACTCAATTCAAAAGCTGTCACTCATCGGCTACATAATCAGGCTGTCTGGTAACCACAAATTGACAATTCTAATAACAAAGCTCAGTTAATGCATTTATTGTCCTTCACTGAGCATAAAGAGTTGTAGAGATGCGATATATAACACAGTTGTGGAGGTTTGCATACCAAAAAAAAACTAAGAAAAGGAAATAGCAGCATGAAATGTAATTAGAATGTAATATACAGATGACTTTGGTTCAACAATAATAAAACTACAACTGTATTGTCTGCTCCCCACAACGGCATCAGATAGATCCTACATAGACAAAGATTGAAAGGTTTCCAACTTACTGCAGTATTCAGCTTATCCACAATCATTTCTAGCAAATTGCTGTCAGCCAACCACTGCATCACATCCAAAGAATTGGCGTAGAGATGGTCATCTGCACCTACGAGTCTCACCAAGACCTGAAATTGAAGAGGTGAGAAGATAGAATTACCCATAAGCAGAATGTGTAAGCCAACTTCTTTGATATGCAAGAAATAATAGGAATAAACTGATCAAGCCTAATAAATATCATTCTTAATACAAGTCTCAACCTCCATGATGGATGTGATACCAATCAAATCAACCAGCTTCCTAAAAACATCTTGGTGGGCCTGCAGGATAACAATATCAATCAAAACATAGAATACCTTGCGGGAAAAAAAGCTTCAAAAACACCACGAGCAAGTGTGTTTCCATTGGACATGGCATTAACTGACATGTGGGTAATTGGGTGTGATAAGCCCCTCAAAGCTCAAGCTTCTCCCAGCATCACATTTTTAATGAGTTAGCATATCAACACAACAGAAGTACTCAAAGCCGTCTCAATTTCACATGTATTTCTCCCTCTTAAGAACCTTTTACAACTTTATAATCATGAAAAAGAAACATTTTCTTAATCATTGATCTTTTTGCTTAAAATTCCTTGCAAGGAAATCCACTTTCTAGATTGCCCTTAGCAACTCTTTGAGGTTTATTATTATAGAATATTCCACCAAAGTTAAATTACATGTGCCAGTAGATGTAACGTAATGATGCTTCACTCAGCAAATTGAAAATTTCAGGAGCACAAAAGTACCTTAGAGATTTTTTACAACAATAATTACACAGGATTAGATGACATATCGATCAGAAGGCTCAACTCTTTAAATAATAATACTGCAGTAAGTATGGATCCTAAAGCACATTTGTTTCAATAACTCACAAAGATAAAAAGTCTATCAGAAAAAGTTTTAAGATATATGATACACATGCAGAATTACAAGGAAATTATACATTCTCCTTCAACACCCCCTCCAACCCCCAAGAGAAAAGGAAAGGGGCATGTAGGGAATAGAAATACAAATGATGAGATAGCAACCTATTCAATGGTTCGGAATATAAGCTTGAATCAGCACGATAGTTCACAACTATTTAAGTTTAACTTAAATCACCTTGACATAATTCATCAGAGATATAGTCTTCCGCAACATTAAGCATACAACAACCTGAAACACACTAATCAAGTCAGAAAAGTAACTTGTACCATAAAACCAGGTAATAGGCACTGAGTAGTTAACATTGGCCAATCTGATACAGAAATCCGTACGAACCTTACTAAAATACCCAGCCAACAAAGCACTATGAGGACGGTTTGGTTCCAGAAAAGAGAATAGCAAATCCATAAGCTGCAATAAGATAGAGAACATGAGTGAAACTTCACATGGATGACATCAAATATGTCATTTAATATGCGTATTTCAATTACTTAATAGGATGATCTCACCTCCTCTTCCTCCACCAAAGTCTTCAAGATGACATCAATTTCGCATGTAAAAATTTCACACGCAATGAAAGGAAACCTACAATACATAACAAATTTGAGCCACTAACAGATCTTCCCAAGAATGATAGTAAGGAGAGTTATTTGTCTTTTTTCCTTTATATAAATAGTTCTTAAAGTAAAGAACTCCCCGTAAGGACATATATAAAAATAAGAAAACTTGAACATTGGTTATCGAAACAAGTTCTTTAACTTCAAAACTAAATTTGCATACTTGAAGGTTCTTTTGCTATCTGCATCCTCTGGGGGCTCCTCAACGATGTACTGCAGCAGCTGCTCAACCTGAGCTCTGTCTCTCAAACTGAAACAGATGAACTTTAGAGTTAAAACTGGAATATAGAGTTCATAGTTTCCGAGATCCGAGAATGAATGTTTTAGCACAAGTTATTTACAGCATATGAACATTCAACCAAAACATGCAACTGAGGGGGGACATACAAATTTATGAGGCGACTGTTTAATGCTTTGCATTCTTGGATTATCTCTTCTTCATCCAAAAGCTCCTCTAGTGTGTAATTTTCCTTGTCAAGCACAGACTCAACCTGAAGCCACAAAATGTAGATATGAGAACAAAGCTAAGCTGATTAAAAAGCAAGGTGTACTGTTTAACAAAAGTAGCTATGTAGAGAAGTATATTTGAAGCAGGCTGTATTGATATTTGATAGACATGACTATCCATAAAACCATCTTCTAGATGCCTTGTAATAATCCCACATTAGTAAGTTTGATAAAATCAATTTAAGACATAATTAACTCGACTAATTAAAAAATCAAATTCATAAAAAGAAGTCTTAAACTTCATATTAGAAAACCAAATAACTTAACTCTGAACCAATTCAGTTCAATAATTTGATCTGATAGATTCAGTCAAACAGGATTAGCTGAGCTTATCGTAACTCAGAAGGTTTTGTTCATAATAATTAAGTTAATTTTATTCCTGAAATTATCTTATAGGAGAATGTCAAACCACACCCCTTGAGACCTCATAAATCCTTCTTTAACATTTCTGGTGAAGTGCAGCTATTTTTTACGACGACACATTTATTTATTTGTTTTAACATCATTTCCTCAATAAAAGAACATACAAGTGCCAGCATATAGTGTTCTACATGAGTCCAGATAGCATCTACTTAGGCATTTCTTCCATTCATTCTATTTGATCCCTCGGTGAACATTTCCTTACTTAAAATCAAAACCATGAGCAGATAGACATGTGTCAAAGTTGTTCCAAACCTTCTTGATGTATAATTTCTAATATTTTAATTGATTGTTACTTACAATCTTATAAATGTCTATAATTATCTTCTCTACATTAAGTTGTTTGCTCAATAATGTGACTGACCATGTTCATATCTCATCTAATAGGTTATATTTAGAACAAGTAATGCTAAATTTAAAACACTTTCTAATGTTTCTGTTTATATGCTTGGTACAACAATACTATTTCTGCTGCAATTGTGATCATCATCCCCTGCATGTGCACATGTTGCATTACAAGATCTATGACCGGGCCAGGTTTGAATTTGTTCACTATCATGAGTGATGTAAAATGCCAAACTTGAGACCAAACTCCAAAAAGGTCACAGCTAATTTAAGTGTTTAGTGTTCATCATCTTACAGTCCCACGTAAATATATTTACGCCACACACAAATGTTAACATCAACCCAAAAGATCAAGTCAACAACCTATCATACACACAAAGACAGATAAACAGCCCAATAGATCTTAAACCAGACCCTGACAGGCCAAACCAATCATCACAGGACAAGTGCATTACACTTGCATTTTGATTTGTCATTTGCCATATACAATTCACCAACCACAAAAGCTGGCCCCCTAATTCATTTAAGTTGAGAGGTCCACAGCAAACCATAACCATGAAAATACGACGAATCTACATTTGTTAGTGATTCAATCTACTGAAACTCACATACAAAATGCAAGAATAAGAAGCAGCCTATATAGTCACGGAACAAGGGACTCATTAATTGCAAAATACAAAAGTCAATGAACCTCAGCTTAAATTTCTAGCAAACCAAGAGAACAAATAAAATACAAGGCCCAGATTAAAGGATACCCGTACCAAGAAAAATGAAAATAAAAATATTTATGTTGACTTACAGGAGAAGACGCAGACAAAGCCGTGAGCTTCCAGAACATGTTTCTTAGCGCGAGTTTATAGTAACACAGCGTTTGTAAGTATCGGCAAAGAGGGAAGGTAATAGATCTGTAAACCCTAAATTTGAATCAGATACGTAAAGAGGGCGAAGAATTGAGATGGGTTTTCGGGAAATTTTGGAGCGAAAAAGAGGAGTGGTGTAGAAAGAAAAACCCTAATTTTTTTCAAAGATCGAAAGAGGAAGGAAAGGGAAACCGCAAAGATCGAGCGCGGCCAGAGACTTTTTATTTTTCTCAATTATTATCAATAAATATTCCTAAGTCTGTAATAAATGAAATGAAATGAAATGGAGAGGGGACAAAAATCAAAAGAAAAGGGGGGGGTGGGTGTTCGATGGGGGGCGAGAAGGCAGAACAGTACAAATTAGAGTCCGAAATTCAAAAAAATCAATAAAAATTGTGCTAACATGCGGAAATGTACAAATTATAAATTTTGGCGTAAGTTATCAAACAAATAAGTCTAGCGATATTTGCAAAGCAAAAATTATTGCTACTAGAGCAAAATTTATCAACTACCTAATATGTCCTTAAATTTTAATTCAAATAGTATAATATATTATTTACCTTAATTATCTCTCATTCCATTCTCCCCTTAATTATTATTTCTTTCATTCTCTCCCACATTAATGGAGATAATGGTATTTTTGGTACCGCGCTTTAGGTCAATTCTCACTTTTGTTACACCGATTTATGTGTCCAACACATTTGGTACCATGTTTTAACAAATTATGACATATTTGGTGCCGCCGTTAAAAATCACCGTTAAGTGGTGACATGGCAATTGAGTCTTATTGCAAAGTATGTCAATACTTATGTTGACTGACAATTTTACCCATAACATTTCAGGCTATCAAAATAGCCCCACATTTTCAAGTTTACTGACGATTTTAGTCCACATTGTAGCCAAATTTCAAAATTGACTCGAATAAGACCACGTGCAGACCAATTTTGAGATTTAACTTATAATATTTACATAATTAATAAATTAATTTAAATTTGGAAAAAAATATTATTTTCAAATCTAAGATTTATATAATAGTATTAATCGATTTAATATTTATTAAAATAATAAAGTATATAATTAAAAACTATTTAATATTTATTAAAATAATGAATTATAAATAAATTTAATAAAAAAAAAACTAGAAACCCACCCACTCGACCCCCAATTCACAAGCCTCCAGGCGGCCTGGGATCGGAGAACCCAGGCCACCACGGTATGGGTTCGATTGAAAGGATAGTGTCCTGCAAGCCAATATATTTAGCTTGTATTAGGACTATCGTAAACTTTCTCTAGTATAAATGAATTAATACGTTCGTTTGTTTATAGTATGTAAATCAAACAATGGCCAACTCCATCTCTCGCGAATCACTTAAGCGATTGGATGAAATCCTTAGATCACAATAGACTATGGGACGATTCACTTCAGTATGAGTGCAATCATGAAACAGTCTCTAAGGTCGTGATCTTAAAACAAGTTCCAAGTCATAGATTCCAAACGAGACGGGGTATCGAAGGAATCGCAAAGACTTGTACAAATATGCATGATTCACGTGGAGTGAATTTGTAGCGTTTCATGAGCAAGGCATTTGATGCTAGTGCATATGAGTAGGTGGTTCGATAGGGGATCGAACGCATTGAACGAACTGAACGGAGAAACCCATTGTGGAAGCGCATGACGCACATCGGCGATGGGATGTTTCTCAAGACTTATAATAGTGTATGATTTAGTCCTTTGACTTGAGGTGCTAGGGCGAATTTGGTGCACGTGAGTACGTACTTTAATTTAGGAGCCGATCACTTAGCCTGATCATTGTGCGACTACTTTGGGTACGTAGGATCGTGTACGCGAATGGTTAGCACTAATATGGGATCTACCGACTCAACGTGGTGTGTTGAGAGAATTTCCTATACGTTCTTAGATAATATATATTCCGAGAAACCTGCGGCCGCAGTTGGTGACGAATTTGGAAAGGGGTTTCCAAATTTAGCAGTCACACTGGAATTATTATCCAGAATTAGAAAGTATAGTTATCGAGATAATTAGAGTTGCCGATCAATTCACACACCCTAGGTCTCGATCGGGAAATTAGTCGATAGAAGGACCGTATGTACATAGTACTTATAAGAGGTCAGGTTCACTGAGATCAATTCACTTGAAGTTGGGCCTCATGGGCTTGTGGCTAGACATCGACCATGAGGTGAGACTACTCATGAATTAATTGTGAGATTAATTCTTGAGTGGTTAATTGAAGGTGTTCAATTAATCGGAGCAATTTATAAGCTCATAAATTAAACCACGAAAGTCGTGGGCCCGCGGCCAATTAATGGTGAACCTAGAGTATCACACACAATACAATTGGACTGAAACAAATCATATAAGGGAAGTTTGATTTAAAGAGTTAAATCAAAACTGAAGAATTAAAGTGTTAATTCTTATAGGAGAAAACTAATTAATTAAAGAGTTAATTAATAAGAGAGAAATTAATTAATTAATTGGATTAATTAATTAAATGGCCTGAATTAATTAAAGGAGTTTAATTAATTAAAAGATGATCTAGGTCCATTAGGAAACAAATAAAGACCATAAGTAAATGGGATTTATGTCTCCTAGTTGGATTAGATTACATCTAGGTCAAGACTCCTTATCTATAAATAAGGAGTAGAAGACTCAAAACCTAGAAAGAAACCAAGATGTAGCCGCCCCCCTCTCTCCAGATCTGAAAATGCGCCGCCCTCTCTCTTACAGAGAAGGTTCGCCCAAACCCTGTGAAATCGCACAGGGTTGTGCGATTTCTTTCTCCTTCTTCCTGTCTGATAGCTTTTGGATCCTAGTTCTGAGCCTGAGGATTCAAGAGAGTTGCTTCAATCCAGTTGGTGTGGACACCGCTAGAGGCACAACACATGGGTTGCTTCTCCGAACCAAAAGTCCTGCAAATCTGAAAGAAGACCGGAGAAAAACCACCACGGTTCCTGTGGTGAGGTAAAAATCGATAAACCCCCTATGGTTGGTTGATTTGCTGTATAAATCCTTTTCGTATGACTAGATGAATAAAGATCATGTTTGGGTTGTTTTAAAATTTTTAAATTCCGCTACTTTTAACGTTCTGACGTTACCAATAACCCAACAGTGGTATCAGAGCCTAATTCATTACTCTCATACGAAAAGGTCTGAATATAATTTGATTGCTTTATTGTATTGCATGTTATATTCATGTTGTTGATTCTTACTTGTTATGGGTAGATCTGATTTTGGGTAAAATTGCATAAAAACATTTTGGTCCAATTTTGTAGTTTACGAAAATTAAAGGGCTGATTTGCGATTAGCAATTTTTGGAAAACCTGGACTGAAATTGATATTTTTCGAACTGTGTGTTTTCTGGACAGATTGTAACTTTCTGGAAATTTTCAAATTTTGGGCTGTTTTGCAATCACCGAAAGTTTTGGGGCTGTTTTGTAAATACCTAAAACTATAGGGGCTGAATTGCAAATTTCTAATTTTTCCTGGAAATAATTTTTTATTATTTCGGTCCTCTGCCCAATTTTTAAAATTGGGGTTAATTTGTAATTTCCAAAACTTTAGGGGTCAAATCACAATTTCCAAAAGTTGGAGGGACGAATTGCAATTTTCAAAAGTTGAAAATTTAATTCTGTTTTTATGCATAAAATGGTTTTGTTTATCCGAAGATAGATTACCTATAATTAGTAGAGACTAAAGTCAGAATTTAGAGAAATATTTTAAAGGCGTTTAAAATAATTGAAGTAAGATAGGAAACTAGTAAATATGTTTGCTTGTTTCTTTGCTCAACATGAATTGTTTATGTTGTTTTCGATCGAGCCGAGCCTTGACCTTAGATGTGATTGATTTATTTTACTTTGAATTTTTGTTGGGCCTGCGAGCCTTTATTTGGGCCTTTTTATGCCAATGTAATAGATTAGGGCTTTATATTAAATAGTTTAGGATGGAGGCCCATTACATGCAAGAAGGAATCTCCGTGGAGAATGAAGGCCCAGTATGCTTGGTTATTAATGTAATAGCCTAGGCCCATTAGGAACCCATTAGATAGACCAATTGGGCCAACATTATTGGCTCAATGATGGCCCAAACATAGGTGGCTCCCGATCGAAAACATATTGTGTCAGAAATGCATGCTAGGTTTATTATTTATGTCTTATTTATTTATTGGTTCTATTATTTGGCTTGTATGGTGATGCGCGCTAGAATATTAGAACGTAAATAAGATAATTCATAATTGAAGCGGTGAGATCTCGAGAGAGTTTGCCTTAAACTTTCAAACCAGTAAATCCCCTCTTGAATTAAATATTAAGTCATATTGGGTTAAAATAAAATGAAGTATTTATATAAATCCAAGCCTTCCATCAATAGGGACTAGCGTACGTTGTCTACTTATCGATTAAGGTGATCCAGAGTCTGGCACCCGAGGCGAAGAAATGGGCAATGCGTGAATTCTCTCGATTCTTGTTTTTAAATAAACTCGACAAGGGTGGGGACTGGTCGGGACATGTATAATCGACCGATAACCAGTTACGGGATTTCATGACCGGGCCCGTTGCTCATCGAGATTGATGGGTTAGACTTAACGAGTAGTACCACTCATGATGTGGCAGTGCTAGATGAGTGCGAAAATCGAGGCAAAATAGCTTGAAGGTTGTGTAGGGACACAATTGGCAATAAGTATGCCTACCTAGGGAATTAGTTGTATGGCCACGAGTCGTGGGTGCAATTAATGTCCGCTGGGACGTCAAGACCTACTAGGAAATAAGATTTCCCGAACAATTGAAGGGGTAATTGTTTCGATAAAATAGTGGGAAAACTTTTACGATAGAAAGTCCAACCTTCGTAGATTATAAGTATTACTCATTAACTAGTCCTCTATATATTTGTCTTCTCTTTAAAATAGATATTGAGATATCTATAATTATCCATTATACTATTTATCCTCGACTTATAAACTAACTGGATCAAAATATCGACTGGCGTAGAAACTTGAGGAATGTCCTCAATTCCGAAAGTCGGAATCATGTTCTTAATAACTAGCCTATGCCTGATGCACTTCTGAGATAAGTCTAAAAGGGGAACGAATCACCCGTAGAGTATGGGAACATTAATGATCGTTTCCTCATATAAGGATGTGTCTCAAAAGAGAAACGAATCACCTATAGAGTATGGGAATCTTAATGATCGTTTCCTCAAATAAGCATCAAGATTGAACGAGCTAAAGAAGGGGCATAGGAGTATGTCTGAATCTTCTAAAACAAACCTCCACCTCAAAAGCTTGTTTTGAGGAGCAGTTTCGAATCGTTTGATTCCAGACCACTAAGGAGTTGTTTTAAAACTCTAGAATAAGTGAAGGAACTAATGTCAAGGATCACTGTCCTTATTTTATCAATCTGGTTGAAAACTCGATATATTAAACGTAGGCCTGCAAGTGATCTTAACATTGACCTTCACCTAAATTCTCCTCCCTGCTCATTCTAACGATTCGTGAAACACTCTGAACTTATTTGATAAGTTGATCACATTTCATGAATTAACCAAAGTAATGGTAAAAGGCAAATAGGATGAACCTGTTATGATCGTTCACACTTCAAGGACTGCAAAGTCAAAGAAGGGTAAAAAGAAGAAGAATTTGTTCTCTTCTAAAGCGACCATAAAGGTAGTCGAAAGAACGAAAGTAGCCTAAAAGTCGAATTATCCCACTGCACCTAAGAAAGGCACTGATAAGTTTAATTGATTAGAAGGTCTAATTAATTAAGCAACGTTTCAATTAAAGAGTAAATTGAAAAGAGAAATGAATCAATTAAATAGTTAATTGAAAGGAAGTAAATTGATTGAATTGAATCGTTAACTCAATTCGATTGAATTAATGTGTTAGTTCAATTAATACCATGATAATAATCCACATATATGGCACGCAAAGTTAGGTCACATTTCCATAGAAAGGATTCAAAAGATGGTGTCATCGAAGCTTCTTGAAATATAGGGCTTAGATGAACTATCAACTTGCGAATCCTGTCTGAGGGAAAATATGACAAAGCTACCGTTTGCTGGGCATCCAAAGCGTACCAAACCAAAACTATGGATTTGATCCATACGAATAAATGTGGACCACTAAGTGTTAGTGCGTGAGGAGATTACTCGTACCTCGTAACTTTTACTGACGAATTTAGTCGTTAGTGATATGTGTATCTTATGAAGTACAAATCTGAAACCTTTTGAATAGTTCAAAGAATTTCGAAATGAAGTAGAGAATCAACAAGGGCATAGTATTATGGCCATTCGATCTGATCGAGGTGGCAAATACTTAAACCGAGAGTTCCTCGATTATCTTACTGAGAATGAGATTCTCATACAACGAACTCCTCCTAAGACGCCTCAACCTATTGGAGTGTCTGAAAGAAGGAATCGAACCTTGTTGGAGATGGTTCGATCCATACTGAGTTTTGTTAAGCCTCCTTATGCATTCTAGGGGTTGGTCCTCCTGACTGCATCGAAGATACTGAACATAATACCTTCAAAGTCCGTGCCTACAAAGCCTTACCAAGAATGGTATGGCAAATCACCTCTATACTATTTCTTGTGAGTATATGGATCTCCTGCCTAAGTTAGGAACAAGAAACGAGATAAATTGGATAGTAGATCCAGTTTGTATTAATTTGTGGGGTATCCAAAGAAATCCATTGGATACCTATTTTACAATCCTAAAACAAACGGTATTTGTTTCAAGGAATGTCCATTTCTTAGAGGATGACTTCCTCACGAATAGAAACAGGACTCTTGTAGAACTTGATGAGGTCCAAGAAGTGAACCCATCCCCACAAACAGTAGGAGCAAATCCAGAAACTGCTGAACCGTCTAGTACACCAATACTTCGTAAATCTGATCAAGTTCGTAAGGAACTAGAAAGATATGGATTCACCATATACGAAGAATCAACATTGGATGTAGACATGCATGCATACAAGAGGTTATGCAATCCGACATGGATTCCATACATTCCAACAAGGTTTGGACCTTGGTCGATCCACCTGAGGGAATTGTCCCTGTAGGTTGTAAATGGATCTTCAAGCTAGGAGTGAATGGAGAGGTGTTGACCTCTAAGACTCGACTAGTGGCGAAATGTCATTCACAAATACCTGGAACAGACTTTGATGAAACCTTTTCTCCAGTAGCAATGTCTGAATCCATTCAAATTCACATTTGTTTTGATTAGACAGTCAAGGCATTTGACTTCATCAAAAACGATTATGAACCTTGAGTGTAGAAGAGGATTAGTTGGAGCTCTATGGAGCTCATATTTTATATGTCGATGACATTCTGCTTATCTGGGATGATATCGGAATGTTAGCGCAGACGAAAGCATGGTTGTCCATGCAATTCTCCATGAAAGATTTGGGAGAGGCATCTTACGTATTGGGATACGTATCTATAGAGATAGATCGAAGAAGATGTTGGGACTCTCTAAATCTAAGTACATAGAAACAATACTGGAAAGATTCAGTATGGAAGAATCCAAGAGAGGATTGCTTCCAATGAGACACAATATCTCTCCCAAATCGATGTGCCCTACATCGGATGATGATAAAAGGAGAATGTCTCAAATACCTTATGTTTCAACAAAAGGTAGCATATTGTATGCTATACTATATACTAGACCAGACGTAGAACATGCTCTAAGTATCACGAGCAGTTACTAGTCAAACTCCAGTGAAAAGCATTAGACCACCGTCAAAGATATCCTTAAGCTCTTGAAAAAGACTAAGGATTTGTTCTTGGTCTACGGTGGTAGTGGGGAATTGAAACTCGAAGGATTTATTGATTCGAGTTTCCAGTCTAATGTGGATGAATATAGATCCAATTTTTGGATACATATTTTGCTTTAATGGGGTAGCGGTAAATTGGAAAGGTTCCAAGCAAAGCACCGTTGCCATCTTAACCAGTGAAGCAAAACATATTGCAGCATTGAATGCAACGAAATAAATTGTTTAGATGAAAAACTTCATCCAAGAGTTGGATGTAGTGCCTAGCATTGCGAAGCTCATGGTTATCTTCTGTGATAACAATGGAGCTATTGCTAAAGCAAAGGAATCGAGATCTCACCTGAAACTAAACACATTGAGAGAAAAAGTACTATTTGATTGGAGAAATCATTGGTAGAGTAGACGTACATAATGGATCACGTCGACTCAAAAGACAACCAAACGGATCCACTAGCAAAGCCTTTGTCACGAAATGAGTTCGAAGAACATCTTTGGAAGATGAGTCTTAGAAGCGTTTGTGATTGGCTTTAGGGCAAGCGGGAGATTGAAAGGATAGTGCCCTGCAAGCCAATATATTTAGCTTGTATTAGGACTATCGTAAACTTTCTCTAGTACAAATGAATTAATACGCTCGTTTGTTTATAGTGTGTAAATCAAACAGTGGCCAACTTCATCTCTCGCGAATCACTTAAGCGATTGGATGAAATCCTTAGATCACAATAGACTATGGGACGATTCACTTCAGTATGAGTGCAATCATGAAACAGTCTCTAAGGTCGTGATCTTAAAATAAGTTCCAAGTCATAGATTCCAAATGAGACGGGGTATCGAAGGAATCGCAAAGACTTGTACAAATATGCATGATTCACGTGGAGTAAATTTGTAGCGTTTCATGATCAAGGCATTTGATGCTAGTGCATATGAGTAGGTGGTTCGATAGGGGATCAAACGCATCGAATGACCCAAACGAATAAACCCATTGTGGAAGCGCATGACGCACATCGGCGATGGGATGTTTCTCAAGACTTATAATAGTGTACAATTTAGTCCTTTGACTTGAGGTGCTAGGGCGAATTCGGTGCACGTGAGTACGTACTTTGATTTAGGAGCTGATCACTTAGCCTGATAATTGTGCGACTACTTTGGGTACTTAGGATCGTGTACGCGAATGGTTAGCACTAATATGGGATCTACCAACTCAACGTGGTGTGTTGAGAGAATTTCCTATACGTTCTTAGATAATATATATTTTGAGAGAATTTCCTATAAGTTCTTAGATAATATATATTCCGAGAAACATGCGGCCGCAGTTGGTGACGGATTTGGAAAGGGGTTTCCAAATTTAGCAGTCACACTGGAATTATTATCCAGAATTAGAAAGTATAGTTATCGAGATAATTAGAGGTGCCGATCAATTCACAAGCCCTAGGTCTCGATCGGGAAATTAGTCGATAGAAGGACCGTTTGTACATGGTACTTATAAGAGGTGAGGTTCACTGAGATCAATTCACCTGAAGTTGGGCCTCATGGGCTTGTGGCTAGACATCGACCATGAGGTGTGGGTACTCATGAATTAATTGTGAGATTAATTCTTGAGTGGTTAATTGAAGGTGTTCAATTAATCGGAGCAATTTATAAGCTCATAAATTAAATCACGAAAGTCGTGGGCCCGCGGCAATTGATGGTGAACCTAGAGGGTCACACACAATACAATTGGACTGCAACAAATCATATAAGGAAAGTTTGATTTAAAGAGTTAAATCAAAACTGAAGAATTAATGTGTTAATTCTTATAGGAGAAAACTAATTAATTAATAAGAAAGAAATTAATTAATTAATTGGATTAATTTATTAAAAAAGCTGAATTAATTAAAGGAGTTTAATTAATTAAAAGATGATCTAGGTCCATTAGGAAACAAATAAAGGCCATAAGTAAATAGGCTTTATGCCTCCTAGTTGGATTAGATTACATCTAGGTCAAGACTCCTTATCTATAAATAAGGAGTAGGAGACTTAAAACCTAGAAAGAGACCAAGATGTAGCCGCCCCCCTCTCTCCAGATCTGAAAATGCGCCGCCCTCTCTCTTACAGAGAAGGTTCGGCCAAACCCTGTGAAATCGCACAGGGTTGTGCGATTTCTTTCTCCTTCTTCCTGTCTGATAGCTTTTGGATCCTAGTTCTGAGCATGAGGATTCAAGAGAGTTGCTTCAATCCAGTTGGTGTGGACACCGCTAGAGGCACAACACATAGGGTGCTTCTCCGAATCAAAAGTCCTGCATATTTGAAAGAAGACTGGAGAAAACCACCACCGTTCCTGTGGCGAGGTAAAAATCGATAAACCCCCTATGGTTGGTTGATTTGCTGTATAAATCATTTTCGTATGACTAGATGAATAAAGATCTGTTTGGGTTGTTTTAAAATTTTTAAATTCCGCTGCTATTAATAAATTAATTTAAATCTGGAAAAAAAATATTATTTTCAAATCTAAGATTTATATAATAGTATTAATCGATTTAATATTTATTAAAATAATAAAGTATATAATTAAAAACTATTTAATATTTATTAAAATAATGAATTATAAATAAATTTAATTAAAAAAAACTAGAAACCCACCCACTCGACCCCCAATTCACAAGCCTCCAGGCGGCCTGGGATCGGAGAACCCAGGCCACCAAGGTCTGGGTTCGGTCCCAGATCGGCGGTGGCTTGGGAATTTTCGGGGGGGGGGGGGGGGGGGGGGGAAGGGGGAAGTGTTACGGGGTTGGGGTGGGGTGGTTGGATTTTTAGTTTTTTTAAATTAAAATATATGTTTTCTTAAAAAAAATTAGATTTATGTAGTATTATTTAATTTATTAATATTATTTAAAATCAAATTAGTTATTTAAATATAATAAGTAAAATCTCAAATTGATCCGCACGTGGTCTTATTCGAGTCAATTTTTAAATTTGGAACAATGTGGACTAAAATCGTCGCTTATTTTGGTATCCTCGAATGTTATATGGTAAAATTGTCAGTCAACATAAGTAATTGCATCAACTTTGCATTAAGACTTAACTGACACGTCACCACTTAATGGTTATTTTTAACGGCGGTACCAAATGTGTCACAATTTGTTAAAACGTGGTACCAAATGTATTGGACACATAAAACGATGTACAAACAATGAGAATTGACCTAAAGCGCGGTACCAAAAATGGAATTCTCCCCGTTAATGTTTCACACTATTAATACTATTACTACTCTCTTCCCTGTTGATTCTTCATCTACCATCTTCTCCCGTCTCGTCGTATCATAGCTCTTCAATTGATGAGGGCTATTTTGCACATAAAACCAGCTAGGAATATCCGAGGAGATTCAAGATCGATCCGACCTATTTAAAGCTAAGGGATCGGCTCGACCAGCCCAATGCATATCTGATCGACCTACTCTGTTCGACCTACTATCCGTTTTAGGGGACTTAATGGGCCGTGCAATACTCCTAGGCCATGCAGGTTTCCTAGGCAATATAGGACTCCTAGTTCAATTAGGACGGGAGGAAGATTATAAATAGCGAATCTTACATTGTATTAGGCATCCAGAATTTTACCTAACGAAATATACTACAGTTGTTCGCCGTTCATATTATTGTTATTTTACGCCATTATATTATTTCGCTTGTTCTTGAATTACACCATCCTGAGTACTTTAACCAAACCCTTAATACATACGAAACTATTCTAAAGATAAATTACTGAGATTAAACCTAAGACGAAATTCGGTTAAATCAGTTGGCGCCCACCGTGGGGCTAGGTTAATTACTCGATCGAAATATGGCCAATCCAAGGAGAAGCGCACGTAACGCGGGAAGAAGCACGAATTCTCGACCCTCTCGTGCTATGGATAGCTTGCCTGAAGGTTCCCAAAGAATCAGCGCTAACAATACACAACCTCCGAGAAACCAACAGAATCTAGACCCTTTGGAGGAACATGTTGCACCAAACGAAAACATCAATCAAAACAACGAAACACGACAAACTCCTACCACAAGTAGGATTCCTAACCCACCTGTCCAATCCGTCCCTGCCGCACCGCTTTCCGCTGACCAGGAAAAAATACTACAAATCGCTCAAATTTTAAGTTCGTTTTTTCCTCAAAATCTACAAACTCATGCAGTTGCGGAGCCGGTAAGGGCAGCTGTTGGTCCTTCTAGAGCGGTTAACAATACTAGGGAACCTCGGGAGAATAATGACCACCAGTCAACTCAAGCTGAAAGTCCGGACGCGGATCAACGATCTCAAGTATCCCTGCCAAACGTAGCAGGAAGAAACCTTGGTCGAAAAACTAATCAGGCAAGAGCTAATGCTCGATCTGAACCTCGCTTATCCAAGGACCGCACTGTTATACCGATCGACGATGCGGACGAACCCCCAGTTATCAATCGACAAGTGACCAAGAGAATCTCTGAAAGAGATATAGAAAGGATGGTCGAGGAGCGAGTCGAGCAGAGGCTTCTGACTCTGCAGCAACCTTGGCCTCGTTCCCGTGAAATACAGGATAGTATAGCTGCGTGTTCCCCTTTCTGTTTAGAAATCAGGGAAGCACATGCTTCTGGATCTTTGCCCGCCCGGCTCCCCAGATACGACGGAACCACTGACCCGACTGACTACATCTTTAGTTTCACTAATATAATGAGCCTGTATGCTCATTCAGCAGAATATACGGCCAAATTGATGATCACAACGTTTGAGGGGTTAGCATTGGATTGGTTCGGAAAACAACCGCCTAACTCCATCTTCAGCTTTAGAGAATTGTGCAACAAGTTAGAACAACAATTTGCCAGCCAGAAAAAACAAAAACTCCCCATGAGCTATCTAGGAACTATAACCCAGCTAGAAGGGGAGTCGTTAAGAACTTGGTTAGCAAGGTTTAATGTGGAACTTTTGAAGATTGACTCTCCGAACATTGATTACATCATATCAATTCTATTTGATCTGACTAAGAATAGGCAATTTGGCAACGCCTTGAGTCGAAAGCAACCTAGAACCTTTGCTGAAATCATGACGTTGGCCTCCAAATATATGACACAAGAAGAGATGAACTCTTTTATGACAAAAATAAGAATAAAGCATCGACTTCAGGATCAAGGAAACCTGAAAAACCCCCAATGAATAGAGTAACAGAATATGATCGATTTCCCCGAAGAGGGAACGTATTTCAAAGGTTAGAACACAGTGGGAGTAACCTTGAGAAAAGACCCAATGTCTACCTCAGGCCTCGATCTCCAGAAAGGAATATAAGAGATCGAAATAGTTATGTGGAATTTACAAAACTAAATGCCCCTAGAGAAGACATCCTGGTGATACTTGAAAGGAATAATCTAATTCCCCCAGCAAAAAGAATCACACAAGCTAAACCTGGGGCAAAGAACTACGATTTATACTGTAGGTACCATCGTGCTCACGGTCATAGAACCGAAGATTGTTATCATCTGAAACAAGAAATCGAAAAATTGATTCAACAAGGCAAATTAAATGAATTTGTTGATAGAGCAGACCGAAGAAGACAAAGGACAAGAAGTCCTAGAAGGAGAGAGGAAAATAGAAGTCCTCGTGATAGATCTCCCATTAACCATCCACCCCGACGAAACGATAGCAATGACGATCGGATCAACGGAACTATACATGTAATCTCTGGTGGACCTGCAGGGGGAGACAGTCGGAATGCGAGGCGACGAACCGCACGATCTCTAGAGAAAGGAATAATAGCTCCCAGAGAAATATGGGCACTTGAGAGTAAGAGCTCTAACCAGCAAGTGATCAAGTTCGACGAGAGCGAAGTTCCCAGAAATTTGAATTGGGACAACAACGAAGACCACCCCGATTTCCCTATGGTGATCTCGTTGAAAATATCCGATTTCAATGTTAAGAGAATTCTGATTGATAACGGAAGCTCGGCTAACATAATAGCCATCGATGTGCTCAATCAAATGAACCTCGGAAAATTGACCCTACAAAGAGTAGCTACGCCCCTAGTAGGATTTGGAGGGTCAGAAGTAGTTCCAGCTGGAACCATTAACTTGAGTGTAACTCTTGGAAATAAACCTCATCGAGTGACCAAGATGATTAAGTTTTTAGTGGTTGAAACACCATTCGCTTATAACGCCATTCTGGGAAGACCAGCACTAAACCAATTTCGAGCAGTAGTGTCGACCTATCACCAGAAGATCAAATTTCCAACAATCTCTGGGGTTGGTGAAATAGTTAACGACCATTGCATGGCTTGGGATTGTTACAACACGTCACTATCCTTAAAGAGAAATGTCGATCCTCTAACCCCGTCGAAAAGAAAAACGGTGGGATCTTCGACGGAAAGAACTCGGGAACCTGAATTACCAAGCACGGATCCGATCAGCAAAAAGGGAAAAGAACCAATAGATTTGACTCTGCGTGCACCTGAGCACAAAGAAGTCAACCTTGTCGAAGATGACCCAACCAAGATCACCAGGATCGGAACTGAATTATCTCCACAGGGAGAAATCATGTTGATCAACTTCTTAAGAAAAAATGTGGATATTTTCGCCTGGAGCTCGGAAGATATAGTCGGAATCGACCCAAGAATCATAACTCACTCTTTGAAGATAGATCCGAACGCAAAACCGGTCCGGCAGAAGAAAAGAAATCATGGCCCAGTGAAGGATAAAATAATAAAGGCAGAGGTCGAAAGACTTTTACTATCTAAACAAATTAAAGAAATACACTTTACCGAGTGGTTGTGTAATGTCGTACTTGTCTCAAAGGGAGACAAGAAGGATAACAAGTGGAGGATGTGCAACGATTTTACGGACTTGAATAAACTGTGTCCAAGAGATCCTTATCCTCTCCCAAGGATCGACCTATTGGTTGACTCAACAGCAGGTTTTGCAATCTTCAGTATGATGGATGCATTCCAAGGCTTCTATCAGATCTTCATGGATGAAAAAGATCAAGAAAAAACTGCATTCATTACCGAACAAGGCGTATATTGTTTCATAGTAATGCCGTTCGGATTAAGAAATGCTGGAGCAACCTATCAACGATTGGTTAACCTAATGTTTAAAGAGCTAATAGGAGAAATAATGGAGGTATATGTCGACGACATGCTAGTAAAGAGCATGAGCGAAGAAGATCATATAAGGCACCTTGATCGTTGCTTCAAGATATTAAGGAAGTATGGAATGAAACTCAACCCCTTAAAATGTACATTTGGGGTAAGGTCGGGAAAATTCCTAGGATACCTGGTCCATGAGAGAGGCATCGAAGCAAATCCCGAGAAGATACGGGCAATCACCGAAATGAAACCCCCTAGAAATATTACTCAAGTACAAAGTCTAGTTGGGAAAATTGTTGCTCTCAATAGATTCATATCAAGGTCCGCAGACAAAAGTTTACCATTTTTTCAAACTTTACGAAAAGCTAAGACCTTTGAATGGACTGAAGAGTGTGATCATGCTTTCGAACAACTGAAAAACTATCTAACGTCACCACCTATGCTCGCCAAACCTACGGAAGGACAACCTCTATATATATACATCGCTATTTCCGAGGCGGCCGTGAGCTCGGTTATGGTAAAAATAGAGGGCTCGGAACACAAGCCCGTCTATTATTTGAGTAAGTTACTGCAGGGAGCTGAGAAAAATTATCTAACAATTGAAAAATTTGCTCTGGCTTTGGTGACGTCAGCACGAAGGTTGCGGCCTTACTTTCAAACATACAAGATCATCGTACTCACCAATCAGCCTCTGAGGCAAGTGTTATCCAAACCAGAGGCCTCAGGAAGATTGATCAAATGGGCTGTAGAATTGGGACAATACGAGATCGAATATCGACCACGAACTGCAATCAAGGCTCAGATACTGGCAGACTTTCTCCTTGAAACTCCGGGTCTATCGGAGACAAGCTCCAATGTGACATCGCCAAGCGATAGCAGTATTATGATCGTCAATGACCTGCCGTGGCTTATGCACGTCGATGGTGCTTCAAGCAGAGAAGGTGGAGGCGCAGGGATCAATTTCCAAGGACCGAACGGCGAGGACATGAATTATGCCATCACTTTGGACTTCGTGGTAACCAATAACGAAGCCGAATACGAAGCTCTAATTGCGGGTTTGGAAATGGCTATACAAGCCAATATAAAGGTTTTGAATGTTTTGACAGATTCCGAGCTAATTCAGAGACAAATTAGCGGGATGTACGAAGCAAAAGAATTCAATATGATAAAATACTTGGATAAAGTAAAAAAGTTGACTGGGAAATTTGATAAGTTTGATATTCAAAATATTCCACGTGAAGAAAATCGTTGGGCCGATCAACTATCCAGGTTTACAGGAACAAGGGATGGTAAATCTAAAAGGGTGATCACCTGGCTAATCTCCAAAACTCCTTCCATCGACCTCGATATTGTCCCAGTTAATGAAGTAATGGATATCGACTTGGCGGCGGACAGTTGGATGACTCCGTTAATCACCTATTTGAACGACGGATCTCTCCCTAGCCGTAAGAATGAAGCTAGAAGGATAAGATATCGAGCACCAAGGTATGCAATGTTGGAAGGAAAACTCTATCGACGATCTGTCTCTGGAATTCTGCTGAAATGCATTCCTGAGCACCAGTACGAGAGTATCCTTAAAAGTATACATGAAGGAGAAGCTGGGAATCACAGCGGCGCTCGAGCACTCGCGTTCAAATGCTTAAGAACTGGATACTACTGGCCGACGATGTATGCAGATGCACAAGATTATGTAAAACATTGTCATTATTGCCACGTGCATTCGAATATAATACATCAACCTGCTGAAACAATGCACTCAATTCCGATCTGCTGGCCTTTTGACCAATGGGGGATTGATATAGTGGGACCTTTTCCACCGGCCAGGTCAAAAAAGAGTTATGTCTTAGTAGCAGTCGAATACTTCAGTAAATGGATCGAATGCATTGCCCTAGCTCGGATAACACAGTTTCAAGTAATAAATTTTCTCTGGAAAAATATAGTCTGTCGTTTTGGAATTCCGAGGATTTTAATTTCCGACAATGGAACCCAATTTGCGGGGAAACAAGTTCAAGAGTGGTGCTCGAAGTTAGGGATACAACAAAACTTTACATCTGTTGGACATCCTCGAGCAAACGGGCAGACTGAGGTAGCAAATCGAGAAATTATAAAATCCCTCGAAAAAAGACTTGACGACGCTAAAGGAAAATGGTTGGACGAACTTCCTGGTGTCGTTTGGGCTAACAGAACTACAGTCAAAGCATCTACTGGTGAAACACCGTTCAGCTTGGTATATGGTTCGGAAGCGGTCATCCCAGTCGAAGCACTTGTTCCCAGTCCGAGAATTGAGTTGTACGATGAAGATACAAATAATCAACTCAGAAAGGACGACATCGACCTAAGCGAGACCTTGAGAGAAAAAGCCAGTCTTCGGCTAGAAGCAGCAAAATCTAGCATGGAAAAGGCCTATAATCAAAGGGTGAGAATACGGTCATTCAAAGAAGGTGATTTGGTGCTTAAAAAAGTTGAAGTATCCAAACATGTGGGAAAATTACAGCAGAATTGGGAAGGCCCTTATGTGGTAATTGCGGTCGGAAAGAAGGGATCATACAAGATAGCTCATATGGATGGAACTCCGCTCCCGCGGACGTGGAATGCTGTAAATCTCAGAAGATATTATGGTCGATAGAGTTCAAAGATAAGAAGATTCAGAAATTTGACAGGATTTCCAAGAAATTAGTTTTCTTTTTAGTTTTTTCAGTATGTTTTGTTATTTTCTTTTTACCATTAATTTGTCTTCAACTATAATAAAAGCTTTTGCTTACTTCTCCATCGGACGCGCTCAGAAAACGATTTTTTAAATGAATGATCTACAAAGGTTAAAACCACATTTGGTAAACAACCTAAGTATAATAATCTTTGAGTAACACCGATTGGGTCGGTATAAACTCATCGATCTCCTACATGAACGATCTACAAAGGTTAAAACCACATTTGGTAAACAACCTAAGTATAATAATCTTTGAGTAACACCGATTGGGTCGGTATAAACTCATCGATCTCCTACATGAAAGATCTACAAAGGTTAAAACCACAATTGGTAAACAACCTAAGTATAATAATCTTTGAGTAACACCGATTGGGTCGGTATAAACTCATCGATCCCCTACATGAACGATCTACAAAGGTTAAAACCACATTTGGTAAACAACCTAAGTATAATAATTTTTGAGTAACACCGATTGGGTCGGTATAAACTCATCGCTCTCCTACAGGAACGATCTACAAAAGTTAAAACCACAGTTGGTATAAAACCTAAATATAACTACAGATTTACGCAAATAAACGAACTAATATTAATATATATAATTTTATTATCACTGATGAAATATACATCGGAAAGATGCATAAACTACCCTAGCTACATAAAACAACAAATTCCATTATGCGATAAAGTAAGGAGGTAACAAAAGGACTTCAGCTCGATTATTCTCTGTATTTCTCTCAGAATTCTTGCCACCAGCTAGAACCGATCGAACCCAGTCAAGCTCGCAGCCACAAAGCTTTGGAATCAGAGAGAGCTTTGAGAGATCATAATGTTACAACGGTCGATGGTAGTCAGCATTTTTCGGACATACGTTCTCGTTTTAATGAACTAACCAGCTTTCCACCGACCGCGTAACTAATAGATCGGAACCCCACAACACCGACCCTTACCCATCTTCATAGGATGGTCGGATGAGGGTAGGCATTCCAATCCATTCCCCTTATTAGGGGTCGGAGATTTCATGGTTTTTGAGAAATCTCCATTTTCCGATTCCGCCCATACCAAGTCGACGTGGTGAATGATTTGTTTGACTCTCGAATTAGGTGGACGACCGCCATTTTGGACAAAGAAGAAGTACATCATTTAAGGATTTTTACTTATGATGATAACTAAAGGAAGGAAGATTCCTTTTATAGACAGGTTAAGTTGAAATCCTACGGTGAGATTCGCATCCAATCAACGGCTATAACAACACATCGGGAATAACGTTACAAAATCATAACCGCAAGCCGTAAATAAAGGAATGGAAATAAATGCGTTTTTGACTCGATCGAAATAGAGGTATTATATTAGATCGATGAAGACAATACAACGACTATCATAGCAGAGCTAGTATTACATATTCAATATTCATTGATCAGCTACGCTAAACAATTACACCTACAAAATAACAAAAGAAAGAATTTGGTTTCAGAACGCTTCAAACTTTCCTCGGAACGATCATCTTTTCTCCTACTTTGAGAACAGTGACGAGAACCTAATGTTCAGGCTTATTCTACTGATCGGTGGGTACCAGTGGGCGACCTAAGCCGCACGCTATCATGATGCCACCACCTTGAAGAAGTTGATGCTTCTTCTTTATCGATTAAAATAGAGATCAGAAGGGTCTCATGCTCGACGTCACCAACCATTTAGAAACAAGTTGATTTCGATAAAGCATAGAATCCTGCTTTCCTCCATTATCGACCTCTATCATACGGCGTTGTATATGGTCAACCAATCCCCGGTTGTGAGGTTTGCCCGACCCTCACCATTTAAGCTAGAGAGCTCATTTTTCCAATTCCTCCCATACCAAGTCATGACCTCCTCGGTAGATAAATCGACAAATTTGGTGGCCGACAATACTTATAACAATGCATATTCATATTGAAGGACTTCATCTTCTGTGAGATGGAGAGGGATGGAGTGAATCTATTTATAGGCGGAGGATAAAGGATCCAATGGTGTAAATTGAGGTCCTATCAACGGCCCAGATTAAAAACGTTGTAAGAATGGTTCGCAGAATCAGGACAAATGATCGATCATTATTATTGAAATGAAGATACAAGGAATAATGGATTTTATTCAGATCTTTGGGAAGGTCGTTACATTTCACAACAATATCGTCACAAAAAACTACATTTACATTCAAGGATCGTTACAATTATTTCAAACGTTAATCCTACTTTGCTACTCCTCGGAATGATCTGCTCCTTCAAATCGACCTTCTCCTCGGACTACTACCGCTGCATGAAAACGAGGAACATGCAGAAGTGCGTATATTTGCTGATGCTGGTGAAAACGAGGAACATATCGCATCTAGGGTCGATCACAGTATCAAGCTAAAGCACGCTGAGAAGGAAAAAACTTGGCTGTCATACAATTAAGACAGGATCGTTCTCCTTGCCTTGGGGGCAAGTTTTCAAGCATGCATGGATGCAACGTCATTTTAATGAACTAACCAGCTCTCGTCTATCTAAAGAACTCTCTGGTTTGATATCTCCACCGTAGTCCACCGTAGTTAAACTGTTCAGAGGTGGCATATTATTTTAGTTTTTCTTCTTTTCCTACTTCTCCAATGAGTTATTTATACTATGGGGAATTAACCAATCAACGGACAAGGCATACGAATCGTTCCTACAGTTATGGCACACCTAACAAGTTGACTTCTCATCTTTCAATAATATTGCATGAAATTAATTATCAACATACAGGTCGGAGAGGCGCAGAAATAGAACAAAAGGTTCTTCCGTTTATCAGGCAAAAATATATATTTAAATTTCAAAAAAAAAAAAAAAAAAAAAAAAAAAAAAAAAAAGAAGCAGAAGATCTGTTGTCTACTGCTCAGGAGTATGATCGGAAGTAAGACCTTTGTCTACCGTTTCGTGAACACGAGCAGGAATTGTTGGATAACCAAGATAGGTCATCATCTCTTGGGCACGCTGCTCATATCCGAGGGAAAAACCCCTATCAAACTCCAGATCTTTCAATTGAAGAAGATCTGTTTTCTCCTTGGTAAGCTGCTCCTTTTCAGCCTCCAAACTACTATTTACTTGGGCAAGTTCTCCCTTCTCTCTAGTGAGCCTTTCAGTGGTAGCTCGGAGATGCTCAACCTCAGTCAATAGCACTCGATGAGCAGCGACAATTATATTTACCCGATCGAGGGATTCTTCTCGAGCAAAATAGAATTCGTCATTTTGTATCCCGAGCTGGAGAGCTTCATGCTTAGCCTGTATTGAGAAATATAAGTAAAACACTTAAAACACCTAGATCTTTTTAACAAATAACAAAATACGCATACCATCTCTAAACGTTTGAAGATGGACTGGACAAGTTGCAGAGAAGAGTGGTTCTTCAATTTTTCAAGCTCCTTAGGCAAAATAGTACCCATTCCCAGATTCCAAGAAACCCCATCAGGATCGAGGGTTGGTGGAATACTCGCATCAATTGAAACCCCACCTGATCGGGTTATATCGAACTCAGTTATCTCTTCAACCTGCTCCTTAAATGGACGCTCGTCTAAAAGAAATGGGTCGTCCGCAACCTTTTCAATTGCAGAACGACTGGGACCAGACCCAGTTTTCGACACTCCTTGTGAAATACGAACAGGAGAGACAACCTGAGTGTCTTGAGAAGTCGAAACAACTTGCGAACCAGGATGGGCAAAGAAAGATTCTGGAATATCTTCCACAGGCCCCCTTAATTGTAGAGTGGGATCGATCTCAGAAACAGGAGTGGCAATTTCAGAATGAAGAGCAGTAGCCTTGACCTGAGCACAACCATCTCGACTTATAGACTGAATTGTTACATCTCTGCCCGAAGGGGAATGATCATCCACTGAGCGTTCATCTGGAAAAAGTGGAACAGTTTGTGACTCCTCATTTATTGATTGTTCCACGAGGACAGGAGAAATAGCTCGACTTTTCTCGTTCGTTGTATGGACACTTGGAGGGGGAGAAACGGTTCGCGACTCCTCATTATTGGTTTGCTCTCCGAGATTAGGAGAAATAGCTTGACTTTCCTCGTTTGTCGTATGGACGACTGGAGGGGGGGAAACGGTTCGTGATACCTCGTTAAATGTTTGCTCTACTAAAGGAGGAGAAGTAGAGCAAGAACCTTCACTCTGGAAAGCCTCCAGCATCTTCGGATCGACAATCGGACTGCGGATCGGGGCATTAGAAGGGATATCCTTCGTTTCTTTTAAATTCCCGCTTGACGAGGATAATTTTGGATCAGGTCGAGGAATGGTTTCCCGAGAAGAAGCTCCCCCTTGGGAGGATGATTGATGAGAACTTTCCGTTCGGGATCTTTTCTTCGGGGTATCTCGTCGGGGAAGACCTCGTAGAGATCGTTTGGCAGCTCCAGAAAATAGTTTGGAACTCATGATCAAAAAATCAGGAATATTTGTGAATTATCGAACTATGAGCTCCGATCAATGACAAGAAAATTTTATATAGTAAGTGGGGACGCGCGGTAAAACCCCAAAAGATTTACCTTTATATATAGTTAAGGAAATGACTATTATGTCCTTGAACCTTGGCGCGCACAGTAAAAATTCGAAATTAAGGTAAAAACGAGTCATCAAATATGCTTTATGATCAGCATAACGACAAAGTATATCAGATCTAGAATAATATATATCACAAAAAGGAGTTTTACATAATCTACGAGATTAAAAAGGCCTAGCTTTACAACAAAATAAAAGACAACCATTAAAATATCCTAACTGGGTGAATTGATTTCCTTGGGGGACGATCCCTCCTTTTCCTCTTTGTTCCTTTCGTCGACACGGTCTCCCTCGATATCTTCCTCGGCATCATCACCTTCCTCTTCGCCTGACTGATTCTCCATCATATCCTTTATCAAATCCAAATCAGGTGTTGGCACGGGAATTGGAGCTCCATATTCCTCGACAAGGTGAGCCAATGGATGATTGTTATACTCTACAGAGGATAAGCAGTCGGGAGGATAGTCTTGAAGACTTCGATCCTTTTCGATGGCCATGACTTTGCGATATTCTTCCCGCTTATCAGGAATCTGCCCAGACTCGATTAATTGATCGACACCCTTATAAAACGAGCTCAAGAGCAGACCACCAATCTTTTGATGAATTATGGCAGTATGCACGGGAGAATTGAGAAACTCTCGAACTATGGGCTCGACGTCTAAAGATTGATGCGCATCTATGACCCTCTCTATGTCAGAAGAATCATCTTCCTTAGCCGCGAGTTGGGATCGAAGAGCAGCAATATCCGACTCAAGCTTGCTAACGAGGGTGGCATGCGCGACTCTTTGCTCTTCTATTTCACGAGTCATTTGGTCGACCTGCGCTTGATATCTACTAGAATCCGTCATCATGCTAATAATGTGAGGATTGTCGGTCTCCAAATTAGGATTAGCAAGAGGATCAGACGAAGTGGCAGCAGAAGCTCGAGAATTATCAACCTGAGCAAGTTGATCTTCAAGCTCCTTAACTCTGGCAGATAAAATCCTGTTACTTTCTTCAACAAAGCTGCATTGATCCCTATGCAACGCCATATCATACAGTGCCGACACCAAAGCATTTCCAGTCTATATGAAGAAAAATTTTATCTAAATCAATATAGAATAAAAGAACATTTACTAAAGGGGTTGACAAATTAAAGATCATCACCACTTCATGAGCATGAGCTGCTCTTGCCAGCTGTTCGAGAGGTTTTTTCTTGATCGTCCTATTTACATCTTGAGTGAAGGTCGAAGAAAGGAGAATTCGAATGGATTTATCGACGACATTCTCCTTATCATCAGACGCCAATGTATCCTTCTCGGAGTATCCAGCCGCCCGTTTCCCTTGAAGGTGACTCTCGATCATATCTACCAGGGAAGCTTTGTGACCAATATCTCCGACATGAGTAAAATATTCCCCTCCTTCGTCGAAGAACTGTTTTCTCCTTTTAGCTTCGGGGCCGGTAGGATTGCGCTCCGACCAAGATTGACAGCCTAGAATACCATGTTGATCCCTAAGAAATTTGGGCGGATAACCGCGGCCTTGGCGAGAGCTTGAAGACGGTATATCCGATGAGGTTTGACCAGAAGAAGGAGGAGCTACTCGGATAGGATCAGCATTTTCGAACGACTCCTCCTCGATATCCTCCAAACCCATAAACTGATCTCTTCTTCTTTTTCTGGATTCTTTTTGCTCTATGGGAGATTTACCCCAAGACTTTTTTGAATTTGAAAGGACTGATTTACCAACCACAGAAAAGCGACAATTCTCGACCATGGAAGCTGCAGATGAAACCAATAAACGTGGATGAGCAGCAAAATCATATATATATATTATTAAAATTATTATTATCGGAAAACATTACATATGGGTCGATCATCAGAGGAAATAGGAAAGTCCAAGGAACTCAATCCTGCCTCCCGAAGGAAGATTTCTCCGATCAAATGAGCTGATTGGTACTTATTTAGTCTCATCTCCTCGATCATAGTGGATGAGAATTGGTCGTCCGGGGCCATTTCGCCGATTACTCTTCGACCACCGTACACCCAAGAATCATTATAGCCCCAATCATGAGCAAACTCCTGATTCTCTCCGTTCTCAAGAATGCGCACTGTCGGAGCTTTAACAAAGAAGCGGGGTCTGTCCCGACGAGATACTCCGAGGAAGAAAGCCCAAACGGATGGTTCGCATCAATCATCTTCCCAGGGGGGAGCTTCTTCTCGGGAAGCTGTGCCTCGATCTGACCCGGTATCGTCTTCGTCCGACGGAAATCCTAAAATAGTGAAGAATACTCTTTCTTCGACAAGGGAAAGTAGGAATTTTTCAACGGGACTTTCAGGGGCCCCAATCCGTAGTCCAATAGTCGATCCAAAAGTACTGGAGGCTTATCAGAACGAGGGTTCCCGATCTACCTCTCCTCCTCTCGTAGATCCGACACTCAATGACGAGTCTCAAGTTATTTCTACTCCTCCGATCGACAATCCAACAATCGATGAATCTCGAGCTATCTCTCCTCCTTTCGTAGACCAAACAACAAACGAGGAGTCACGAGCTGTTTCTCCTCCTCCAGTCGTCCAGACAACGAACGAGGAGTCTCGAGCTACTTCTCCTCCTCCAGTCGACCGATCATTGGACGAACGTCCCCCTTCTGATGGAGATACAACAAATCAAACTTTAAGTCAAGGAGGTTCCCAGCAGGACGTAATTACTGTCCCCAATTCTGACGTTGAGCCAACTCTGCAACTAGGGGGTCCTGTGGAAGATATTCCTGAGTCTTTCTTTGCCCCTTTGCGTTCACAGGCTGTTGTTTCAACTTCTCAACATACCCGAGCCATCTCTCTTGTCCCCATTTCTCAAGATGTAACAAAAACTGGGTCTGGTCCCAGTCATTCTGGTTTTGAAAATACCGCGGACGATCCGTCTCTTTTAGACGATCGTCCTTTTAAGGAGCAGGTCGAGGAGATAACTGAGTTCGGGATGAGTCGATCTGGTGGGGTTTCCACTGATGCATGCATTCCAACAACCCTCGAGCCTGATGGGGTTTCTTGGAATCTCGGAATGGGTACAATTCTGCCCAAGGAGCTGGATAAATTGAAGAACCATTCTTCTTTGCGTCTTGTTCAGTCCATTTTTAAGCGTTTGGAAATGGTAAGTGGATTTTTGCTGTTGTTGTAATAGGTATCTTTTTATCCCCTAGATTTTTGAAGTTCCTTATTCTATCTTTAAATCAGGCTAAACATGAAGCTCTTCAGCTCGGGATACAGAATGATGAGTGTTACTTTTCTCGAGAAGAGTCTCTTGAACGGATGAACTCAATTGCTGTAGCTCATCGATCGCTGATGACTGAGGTGGAGAGACTCCGAGCTGCTACTGAAAAACTTTCGAAAGAGAAAGAAGAACTTGTTCGAGCAAATAGCAGCTTGGTGTCTGATAAGGAACAGCTCACCAAGGAAAAAGAAGATCTTCTTCAATTGAAACAGGAAGAGTTTGACAGGGGTTTTTCTCTTGGATACAAGCAGGGGTATTTTTTTTTGTTTTTTTTTTGTTTTTGAGAGGGTATGTAAATATATATTTTGCTTGATGAATAGAAAATCATGCTCTTTTTGTTCGATATCTGTGTAGGGGCTGCGTCTTTTCGACCTGTTTGCCTGCTAACAACTTCTTTCAATTTTCTTGGGAGAGAGGAAACCAATTTGGTAGTTCTGCCGTAACCGTAGGACGTTTCGTATGCTTTGTGCATTAATTGAACATTTCCCCATACTATAAATAACCCATTTGAGAAGTATGAAACATAAAAGATGGAAATAACATGACTCCCATAAATATTTCATTTTTGTATTTACGGCATGTCGACTACTGTGGAGATATCAACTCAATTATTTCATGAGTAATGAGAGCTGGTTAGTTCATTAAAACGATGGTGTACCCTGAGGCGGGTATGCTTTTCGACCAAGGAGGCCACTTTTGTCGATACTGGAGAAAACCCCAGAACACCCTTCTGTCCATGTATATTCGAAAACTTGTCTCCAAGGCACGGAGAACGAACCTGTCTCACTTGTACGACAGCAAGGTTCTTTCCTTCATCGTTTGCAGAAAGAATTATCCTTTGAACCATTCCTCTCTCAGTGTGCTTTTAACTTGATACTGTGACCGACCCCAGATGCAACATGCTTCCCGATTACAATGTCGCCCGTT
The DNA here is from genome assembly GCA_030819805.1 of Penstemon newberryi var. newberryi. Taxonomy (NCBI): domain Eukaryota; kingdom Viridiplantae; phylum Streptophyta; class Magnoliopsida; order Lamiales; family Plantaginaceae; genus Penstemon; species Penstemon newberryi. Next base: position 18,144,596 of record JAUALY010000005.1, on the reverse strand, counting down.
TGGAGGTCGACAGTTCACCAGCATTAGCAAATATACGCACTTCTACATGTTTCTCGTCTCTTTTGACTTCAATCTAAAAGGGAACAAAATCCAAAGCTAATACTTCCGAGGAGTAGTATAGTAGGCTAATACTTGTAACAGTTGTAGTTAGGTTTCGACGATAAATGTAGTTTTTCCTGATGATCAGCTGTTTTTGTGAACTGTAATGATCCTTTTAAAGATCTGAATAAAATCAATTACTCTTGATTTGTTTATCTGGAGTCTTGTATTTTTAGTTCTTTAGCAATGATCGATCATATATTCGACGCTGTGAGTTAAGTCGTCAATGTAGAAAATCTGGACCGTAGATTGGATCTCAACGCAACACCATTGGATCATGTGCCTCCAGCCTATAAAAAGGGCCATTATGTGCTTCTCAACTTCACAAAAATGAAGTTATTTAAGAAAATTTTCTATTGGTATAACCATCGTCGTCCACCAAAATGTGTTATCTCAACGGATTATAAGTTTCGGACTTGGTATGAGATGAATCGGAAAAAGGGAACTCCACCTTATACAGCCCTGGTCGGACGAATCTCACAACTGGGGACTAGTCGACTATAAATTATGCTGTTTGGTAGAGGTCGAGATCAGAGGAAAGCTGGATTCTTGGTTTATCGAAATCAACTTGTTTCTAACAGGTCGACGATGCCATGCATGAGATCCTTCTGATCCCTACTTCAATTGGCGGAGAAAAAGCATCAGCTTCTTCGAGGTGGTCGAATTATGATAACATGTGTTCTTCTCTCGACCGATGACACCTGCCGATCTTTCGAAGAAAGCCTGAACTTTAGTTTCTCGTCACTGTTCTCAAGGTGGACGAATAGATGGCATATTCTGTAGATCGAAGGTTCCGTAGCATTTGTTACTATAATGATCACCGAAAAACTCCTCCTCGAAATTTTATAGATAGAGTTGTTTGTATTTCAATCGATGCCTGTATTTACTGTAATGATAATCTTTGCATGTTAAATATCGATCTAATGTAGTAGATTGATTGACCTGATGGTGCATTTAATTCAATCCCTGCTTTTATGGCTTGCAGTTATGTAGCGTAATTCCCGAAATCACGATATTGCCGTTGATTGGATACGAGTTTCACCGTTGGATTTTCACCCATTTATCTATAAAAGGCAATCATTCTCCTTTCAGTCATTTACCTTTAAGAGTAAAATGTACTCCTCCATTTCTGAAAACGGTGGTCGTCCACCTAACTCAGAAAATCAACAATCTTTTTATTACGTCAACTCGGTATGGGCGGAATCGGAAAATGGAGACTTCCCAAAAACCATGAAGTCTCCGACCCCTAATAAGGGGAATAGATTGGAATACCGACCATAAATCGATCAACCTATGTAAATAGGTAAAGGTCGGTGTTGTGGGGTTCCGATCTATTAGTTACGTGGTCCGTGGAAAGCTGGTCAGTTCATTAAAAGTATAATGTATGATCGAGAATGCTGACCACCATTGACCGACGTAACATTATGATCTCACAAAGCTCTCTCTGATTCCAAAGCTTTGTGGTCGTAATCACGAAACTTAAAGGCGGTCGTATTCGTCGAGCTGATGTAGCTGGTAGCAAGAAAGGCTTTAGCATGTAATAGGATCTGGTTTCTATAAATTAGGAAGATCTTTTGTTTTTTATTTCCAAGATATTTTATGTAATTGTAATAGTTTTAGGGACATAAATAAAATTCTTCTTTTTACATTAAATTCCCTTTTCACATATTACACGATGTCGATTGATGAGTTTATACCGACCGAATCGGTTTTACTCAAAGATTTATCGTACTTTGGTTTTTTACCAATTTTTGGTTTTAACCTTTGTTGATCTTTTTGTTAGGAGATCGATGAGTTTATACCGACACAATCGGTTTTACTCAAAGATTTATCGTACTCAGGTTTTTTACCAATTTTGGTTTTAACCTTTGTTGATCGTTCGTTAGGAGATCGATGAGTTTATACCGACCCAATCGGTTTTACCCAAAGATTTATCGTACTTAGGTTTTTTACCAATTTTGGTTTTAACCTTTGAGTGAATTTAGACAAAGGTCTTTTGATTGTGACATAAGATGAAATAAGCAAAAGCTTTTATTGCAATTGTAGATGAATCTGATGTCTAAAAAATAAAATAACAAAACAAACTGAAGGATAAAAAACGAGCTAACATATTGTAAAATCTGATCTAATCTTGAAGACCTCCTATTTTTAGATTAACGGCCATAATATCTTCTGAGGTTTACTGCATTCCATGTTCGAGGAAGTGGAGTTCCATCCATATGAGCTATCTTATATGATCCCTTTTTGCCGACCGAAATCACCACATAGGGACCTTCCCAATTTTGCTGTAATTTTCCCACATGTTTGGATACCTCAACCTTTTTAAGCACTAAATCACCTTCTTTGAACGATCGTATCCTTACCCTTTGATTGTAGGCTTTTTCCATGCTGGATTTAGCTGCTTCTAAACGCAGACTGGCTTTCTCCCTCAATGTCTCACTTAAATCGATGTCGTCTTTTCTTAATTGATCATTTGATTCTTCATCGTACAGCTCAATTCTAGGGCTGGGGACTAGTGCTTCAACTGGGATAACCGCCTCCGACCCATAGACTAAGCTAAACAGTGTTTCATCCGTTGATGCTTTTACTGTGGTTCTGTTGGCCCAAATTACACCTGGAAGCTCGTCTAACCATTTTCCTTTCGCGTCGTCTAGTCTTTTCTCGAGGGATTTAATAATCTCTCGATTTGCCACTTCAGTCTGCCCATTTGCTCGAGGATGTCCCACGGACGTAAAGTTTTGCTGTATCCCCAACTTCGAGCACCATTCTTGAACTTGTTTTCCAGCAAACTGGGTTCCATTGTCAGAAATTAGAATCCTTGGGATCCCGAAGCGACAGACTATATTTTTCCAAAGAAAGTTTATGATCTGAAACTGTGTTGTCCGAGCTAGGGCTATACATTCAGTCCATTTGCTGAAATACTCGACAACGACCAGGACATAACTCTTTTTAGACCTGGCCATTGGAAATGGCCCCACTATATCTATCCCCCACTAATCAAAAGGCCAACAGATCGGAATTGAGTGCATTGTTTCTGCTAGTTGATGTATTATATTTGAATGTACTTGGCAATAATGACAATGCTTTACGTAATTCTGCGCATATGCGTACAATGTTGGCCAGTAGTATCCAGTTTCAGACATTTGAGTGTTAGCGCTCTAGCTCCACTGTGATTTCCGGCTTCTCCATCATGGATACTGCAGAGGATGCTTTGGGTCTGGTGCTCGGGAATGCATTTTAATAGAATTCCAGAAACGGATCGTCTATAGAGTTTTCCGTCTACCATGGCATATCTTGGTGCTCGATATCTTATTCTCCGAGCTTCATTTTTACAGCTAGGGAGCGTCCCACTGTTCAAATATGTGATTAAGGGAGTCATCCAGCTGTCTGCTGCCAAGTCGATGTCCATTACTTCGATTATAGGAACGATATCGAGATCGATGGATGGTGTCTTAGAGATTAACCAGGTAATTACTCTTTTAGACTTACCATCCCTTGTTCTTGTGAATCTAGATAGTTGATCAGCCCATCGATTCTCCTCTCGTGGGATGTTCTGTATAGCAAACTTATCAAATTTCTCAATCAATACTTTCACTTTCGCCAAATACTTTATCATGTTGTATTCTTTGGCCTCATACATTCCGTTAATCTGTCTCTGGATCAGCTCGGAATCTGTCAAGACATTTAGAACTTTTATGTTGGCTTGTATAGCCATTTCCAACCCTGCAATCAGGGCTTCATACTCTGCTTCATTGTTAGTTATCATGAAGTCCAAAGTGATGGCATAATTCAAATCCTCTCCGTTTGGTCCTTGGAAATTAATTCCTGCACCACCACCATCCCTGCTCGACGCACCGTCGACGTGCATAAGCCATGGTAAATTACTGACGATCATAACGTTCTTATCACTTGTCGAAGTTGTTTCGGAGCTCGTCCCTAATAAGCATGGAGTTTCTAGGAGGAAATCAGCAAGTACCTGAGCTTTGATTGCAGTTCGTGGTCGATATTCGATCTCGTATTGCCCCAATTCAACGGCCCATTTAATTAATCTTCCCGAGGCTTTTGGCTTTGATAAGATTTGCCTCAAAGGTTGATTGGTGAGTACGATGATTTTATATGTTTGAAAGTATGGCCGCAATCTTCGTGCCGACATCACCAAAGCCAGAGCGAATTTCTCAATTATTAAATAATTTTTTTCCGCTCCTTGGAGTAATTTACTCAAATAATAGACAGGCTTGTGTTCCGAGCCCTCAATTTTCACCATAACCGAGCTCACTGCTGCCTCGAAAATAGCGATGTATATATAAAGAGGCTGTCCTTCTGTAGGTTTGGTGAGCAGGGGTGGCGAGGTCGAATATTCTTTCAGTTGATCGAATGCATGGTCACAAGCCTGGGTCCATTCAAAGGTCTTAGCTTTTCTCAAAGTTTGAAAAAATGGTAAACTTTTATCTGCGGACCTCGATATGAATCTGTTAAGGGCAACAATTTTCCCGACCAAACTTTGGACCTGAGTAATATTTCTAGGAGGCTTCATTTCGGTGATGGCTCGTATCTTTTCCGGATTTACCTCGATGCCTCTTTCATGGACCAGGTAACCTAAGAATTTCCCAGACCTTACCCCAAAGGTACACTTTAAGGGGTTGAGTTTCATTCCATACTTCCTCAAGATTTTGAAGCATCGACCAGGTAACCTAAGAATTTCCCAGACCTTACCCCTCGGTGGGCGTCAACTGATTTGGCCTAATTTCGTCTTAGGTTTAATCTCAGTAAAATATTAAAAGAACAACTTTATATTTAGGGTTTGGTTAAAGTACTCAGGATGGTGCAATTCAAGAATAGTATCAAATATTGCTGTAATCACGTAAATAAGTATATGAGAGGAGAACAATTATTGTCTTATTGATAGATTAAATTCTGGATCCTTAATACATTGTAAGATTCGCTATTTATAATATTCATTCTGTCCTAACGGAGCTAGGAGTCCTATTAAGCCTAGGAATCCGGCATGGCCTGGGAGTACCGCATGGCCCAATAAGTCTTCTTGATCGGACATTAGGTCGATCAGATACATTTTGGCAGGTCGAGCCGATCTTAGTGTCTACACGGGTCGGATCGATCTTGATTCTCCTCGGAAAACCCTGCTCGGTTGTATGTGTAAAAATAGCCCTCATCAAGGTCTTCAAGAATTAAAAACAAATCTTCCAATAATATAACTTCAACTAACTGTCATAGAAGATTTCATCTTTTAATCAGGAGTACCGCTAGTCTTACACGTTCCCCCTGAGTTCAAGAATCTATCAGTCAACTAGTCTGTTGAGAGTCAGTCTTCTTGAAGAATAATACTTGTTGCTATTAGATTAGTCAGTTGATGAACCCAGTCTTCTGATAGGTTCCCCCTCAGCTTATGAATACAATTTTAACAAGCCTAGTTCTACTCTTAGAGTAGAAAATCTTGCATCACTTAATGGTTTGGTGAAAATGTCAGTGATCTGATTATCTGTATGAACATATTCAATAATAACATCTCCTTTTTCAACATGGTCTCTTATGAAGTGATGTTTGATATGCTTAGTCCTGGAATGACTAGTAGTATTCTGAGTAAGTGAGATTACACTTGTATTGTCACAGCAGACAGGGATTCCACTGATCTTGAGATTGTAATCTTCTAGTTGATGTTTCAACCAAAGTATTTGTGCACAACATGCTCCAGCATCAATGTATTCAGCTTCAGCAGTAGATATGGATATTGAAGTCTGTTTCTTACACATCCATGAGATCAGACGACTGCCCAAAAATTGACATGTACCTGTAGTATTCTTCCTATCAATTTTGTAGCCAGCAAGGTCAGAATCTGAATATCCAATAAGTTCAAATCCTGATACCCTTGGATACCATAATCCCAATTCTTGAGTGCCTTTGAGATACCTTAATATCCTTTTGGCAGCTAAGAGATGAGATTCCTTAGGATTTGATTGAAATCTCGCACAAACCCCAACAGAGTACATAATGTCAGGTCTGCTAGCTGTTAGATATAACAATGACCCTATTATGCCTCTATATTTGGTGATGTCCACTGATTTTCCATCTTCATCCTTGTCAAGGCGTCCAGTAGACATTGGAATAGCAACAGATGAGCTAGTTTCCATACCAAATTTCTTGAACAGATCTTTTGTGTACTTTGCTTGATTAATAAATATGCCATCAGACATCTGTTTCACTTGCAATCCAAGAAAGTAATTAAGTTCTCTCATCATGCTCATTTCAAACTTGTTATGCATCAGCTTAGAGAACTTTTCACACATCTGTTGGTTAGTTGAACCAAAAATAATATCGTCCACATATATTTGAACTAACAATATATGATTATCCCATACAATAGTGAACAAGGTCTTGTCTACTTTACCTTTGCGAAATCCTTTGATTAAAAGAAAATCAGATAAGGTATCATACCATGCTCTTGGTGCTTGCTTAAGTCCATAGAGAGCTTTCTTCAGACGATACACTTTGTCTCCTTGTTGATAGACTTCAAAACCTGGAGGTTGTTCAACATAAACTTCTTCTTGCAACTCTCCATTGAGAAAAGTAGACTTCACATCCATCTGATAGACAGTGAAGTTCTTGTGAGCAGCATAGGCTAAGAATAATCTGATTGCTTCAAGCCTAGCAACTGGTGCAAATGTCTCATCAAAATCAATGCCTTCTTCTTGGCAGTAACCTTTAGCAACTAATCTTACTTTATTTCTGGTAACAATACCATCTTCATTCATTTTGTTCTTGAATACCCACTTAGTGACAATGACTCTTTGATGAGTAGGTCTAGGTACTAAGTACCAAACCTCATTTCTTTCAAATTGATTTAACTCTTCTTGCATTGCTTCAATCCAGTGAGAATCACTAAGAGCTTCATCAATTAATTTGGGCTTAATTTGTGAAAGAAAACTTACAAACATTGATTAATTTGCAGTTGACCTTCTTGTTCTCACTCTATCCAGTGGATCACCAATCACTAGTTCAGGTGGGTGATATCTGAGCCATCTGAGATCAGGTTGCAAATCTGGATGTTGTCCTCTTGATTGATCTTGCAACACTACTGTTGGAGTCTCAGTAGTAGTCTGTTGAACATGCTTTGGTCTGTCAGCTGTTTGCAATTCCTCTGTTAGACAATCAGTAGACTGATTTTGAACAGCACTTGAGTTTTCAGCTTGGTTGAGATCAGGTAGTAAGATAGGTACATACTCTTCTTTTCTTTCCACATTCCATTTATGAACATCAGTAGATATATCTGGATTAGTACTTTGATTCTTTTCAGAAGATTGATGTGGCTCATCAAATACTACATGAATTGATTCCTCTACAAGTAAAGTCCTTTGTTAAAAACTCTATAGGCTTTACTGACAGTAGAGTAACCTACAAAAACAGCTTCATCAGCCTTTTCTGCAAAAGCTGTAAAGTGATTTTTCCCATTATTCCAAACAAAACATTTACAGTCAAATATTCTAAGATAATGAATGTTAGGTTTCCTGTTGTTCCACAGTTCATAAGGTGTTTTATTTTGACTCTTTTGTTGATCATGCATCTGTTTTGGGTGTAACATGCTGTATTTGTGGCTTCTGCCCAAAATCTTTGAGACAGTTTTGCTTCAGCTATCATAGTCCTGGTAGCTTCTTTTAGAGTTTTGTTTCTCCTTTCAGCAACTCCATTTTGTTGAGGGGTTCTGGAAGCAGAGTACTCATGGTTGATTCCTCTGGAGTTACAATACTCTTCAACAGTAGAGTTTGTAAATTCAGTGCCCCTGTCTGATCTGATCTTCAATATTCTTAAGCTCTTTTCATTATGGATCAGTTCCATCAGATTGGTAAGATGTTCCTTGGTTTCACTTTTCTTTTTTATGAATATCACCCAAGTAAATCTTGAATAATCATCCACAATAGCTAGGCAGTATTTCTTTCCACCATTGCTGATAGAATCAATAGGGCCAAACAAATCCATGTGAAGTAGCTCCAAAATTCTGGTTGAAGATTGGTGCTTCTTGCTTTTGAATGTTGATTTGACTTGTTTACCCATCTGACATGCGTCACACAGCTTGTCTTTGCTCATGACTGTCTTTGGAATTTCCTCTACCAAATCATTCTTGATTAATCTGTTGATGGTCTTGAAATTCAAATGATTCATCCTTTTGTGCCATAGCCAACTGATTTCACTTGGTGTAGAGGCTACCAAACAAACATTAGAATTCTTATCCACAGAATTCCAGTCAACTATATAGATGTTCCCTTGTCTTCTTCCAGATAATATCACCTTCTTGGTTCCAACTTGCTCTACATAACACTTATCTGATGAGAAGATAACAGAAAATCCTTTGTCACAAAATTGACTTATGCTCAGCAAATTGTACTTTAGGCCTTTAACATATGAGACGTCAGATATCTCAATGTTTCCTTTGATAAGCTCCCCACACGCAACAATCTTTCCTTCTTTGCTGTCTCCAAAAGTAACATTTGGACCATCTACGGCAGCAGCATCAGTCAGTTCATGTATGTCACCACACATGTGCCTCGAACATCCACTGTCCAAGTACCATTTCTTCTCTACTTTACTCCTACTCCTAATCCTAACCTACAAAACAAAAAAAAATTGTTTTAGGTACCCTTTATTGAGAGGGTCCTGGCGGATTAGTGTCACTTTTGACAACCCAAGATTTGGAAACCTTAGGCTTCTTAGGTTCAGTAGAGTTTGGTGGTGATTTCTTTACTCTTGAATCATCATAAGTTTCAGTATGCATATGTTCATGATAATTATTATGATGAGAGTAATGCCCATAAGCAGAGTACGGTGCATGATAAGTAGGATAAGCATGCATCGGATGATGAGCGGGATAAGCAGCATAGTAAGGTGGATAATGAGGTGCAGCATAATATGATGAATAAGCAGATTGCATATTGTTGGGAATGCCTCGGTTGTCAAAACAATGAGAGTGCGAAATTTAATTTTTTTCCGAGGCACCTATCAGTCCCAAGATATGTTTTCCACCTTATATATGCGAAAAGGTTGAATCAAACAACAACAATAAACAAAAAGGGGGAGATATGCGATTTTACCTCACCACAGATAAGGTTGTGGTAACCTCCGGCTTTGTTGTTGATTCACAAGTAGTGATCCAATTGTCTCACCTCCAGAGTGTATCCACACCAGTTGGATTATAGCAACACCTTCAAGTCACAGGCTACGAACTAGATCTTGAAGGTTGTCAATGGAGGAAGAAGCAGATCCAGATTCAGAACTGGATCCAGATATGGAAGACAAAGAGAGAGAGGGGGCGGCACAGGGTAGGGGGCGGCTAGGGCTAATTTTCAGTTCTTAGGGATTATGCATGTCTTGTGTTGTGTAGAGATTAATAGATATCTCTTCAAGACCTTTTCCTTATCTCATTAGGAAACAAGATATACATGTATATCTTTTAGATCTTCCTTATCATACAAGAAAACAAACTCTTCCATTCTTCTTCTAGCAAAAATCGTCCCTTCCTAGTCTTGCAAGACTTCTTCTGGGCTTTTAATTAAAAGGCCCATGTCTTGCAACTTAATTCAATTAACTCATTAATTAAATTAGCCCAATTAATCTAATTAATTATTATCTCTCAATTAATTAACACTTTAATTAATATTTAATTAATTAGACTATCTAATTAATTTTTCTTCCAATTGAATTAACACTTTAATTCATTTATTGATTTAACTCCGTTAAATCAAATATTTCCTTTTATGACTGTCACTGTCCAATTGTATTGTGTGTGACCCTCTAGGTTCACCATCAATTGGCAGCAGGCCCACAAACCCTTCGTGATTTAAGTTACGAGCAATTAATTGCTCCGATCAACTAAACCCTTTTAATTGACCACTCCAGAATTAATCTCCCTTATTAATTCAGGAGTACCCACACCTCATGGTCGATGTCTAGCCACAAGCCCATGAGGCCCAACTTCAGGTGAATTGATATTTGTGAACCTCACCTCTTATAATTGCCATGTACATACGGTCCTTCTATCGACTTAATTTCCCGATCGAGACCTAGGGTGTGTGAATTGATCGGCACCTCTAATTATCTCAATAACTATACTTTCTAATTCGGGATAATAATCCAGTGTGACTGCTAAATTTGGAAACCCCTTTCCAAATCCGTCACCGACCGTGGCCACGGGTTTCTTGGATCTATTATCTAAGAATCGTATAGGAAATTCTCTCATCCATTACGATGAGTCGGTAGATTCCATATTGGTACTAACCATTCGCGTACACAACTATACGCACCCAACTTAGGCACATTATGGTCAGGCTACGTGACCTGTACCTAGATCAAAGTACATATACCCATGCACCGAATTCGCCCTAGCACCTCAAGTCTAAGGACTAAATCGTACACTATTATAAGCCTTGAGAAACATCCCATCACCGATATGCGTCATGCGCTTCCACAATAGGTTTCTCTGTTCGGGTCGTTCGATGCGTTCGATCCCCTATCGAACCACCTACTCATATGCACTGACATCAAATGTCTTGTTCATGAAACTCTACAAATTCACTCCATGTGAATCATGCATATTCATACAAGTCTTGGCGATTCCTTCGATACCCCGTCTCGTTCGGAATCTATGACTTGGAACGTGTTTTAAGATCACGACCTTAGAGACTGTTTCATGATTGCACTCAATACCGAAGTGAATCGTCCCATAGTCGAATGTGATCTAAGGATTTCATCCAATCGCTTAAATGTATTCGCGAGAGATGAAGTTGGCCATTGTTTATTCTATACAGTTATAAATAAACGCGCGTATTATTCATAAAATCAAAGATAGTTTATTACGGAATAGACCTATTACAAGCTAAGGTGAATTGGCTTGCTGGGTACTATCCTATTACATATAATAAGACTCATTTCCATACCAAGCATGTTGGGAATGCCCCGGTTGTCAAAACAACGAAAGTGCGGAATTTAAAAATTTTCCGAGGCACCCATCAGTCCCAAGATATGTTTTCCACCTTATATATGCGAAAAGGTTGAATCAAACAATCAACAATAGATTAAAAGTGGAGATATGCGATTTTACCTCACCACATGCAAGGTGGTGGCAACCTCCGGCTTTATTGCTGATTCACAACTAGTGATCCAATTGTCTCACCTCCAGAGTGTGTCCACACCAGTTGGATTGTAGTAACACCTTCAAGTCACAGGCTACGAACTAGATCGTGAAGGCTGTCAATGGAGGAAGAAGCAGATCCAGTTTCAGAACTTGGATCCAGATATGGAAGACAGAAAGAGAGGGGGCGGCGCAGTGCAAGGGGGGCGGCTAGGGTTATTATGCAAATGTGTTGAAGAGTTCTCTTGTGAAGAGTTGTGAGGAGATATCTATTTATAAGAGGAGAATCCTTCTCTTAATAGATAGATATCTCTTCTAGACCTTTTCCTTATCTTATTAGGAAACAAGATATACTTGTATATCTTTTTAGATCCTCCTTGTCATACAAGAAAACAAACTCTCCTCTTCTTATCCCATCAAAATCGCCCCTACCTAGTCTTGCAAGACTTCTTCTGGGCTTTTAATTAAAAGGCCCATGTCTTGCAACTTAATTTAATTAACCCATTAATTAAATCAGCCCAATTAATCTAATTAATCATTATCTCTCAATTAATTAATACTTTAATTAATATTTAATTAATTAGACTATCTAATTAATTATTCTTTCAATTGAATTACCACTTTAATTCATTTATTGATTTAACTCCCTTAAATCAAATATTTCCTTTTAAGACTGTCACTGTCCAACTGTATTGTGTTTGACCCTCTAGGTTCACCATCAATTGGTAGCAGGCCCACGAACCCTTCGTGATTTAATTTACGAGCAGTTAATTGCTCCGATCAATTAAACACTTTTAATTGACCACTCCAGAATTAATCTCCCTTATTAATTCAGGAGTACCCACACCTCATGGTTGATGTCTAGCCATAAGCCCATGATGCCCAACTTCAGGTGAATTGATATTTGTGAACCTCACCTCTTATAACTGCCATGTACATACGGTCCTTCTATCGACTTAATTTCCCGATCGAGACCTAGGGTGTGTGAATTGATCGGCACCTCTAATTATCTCAATAACTATACTTTCTAATTCGGGATAATAATCCAGTGTGACTGCTAAATTTGGAAACCCCTTTCCAAATCCGTCACCGACCGTGGCCACGGGTTTCTCGGATCTATTATCTAAGAATCGTATAGGAAATTCTCTCATCCACTATGATGAGTCGGTAGATTCCATATTGGTACTAACCACTCGCGTACGCAACTACATGCACCCAACTTAGGCACATTATGATCAGGCTACGTGACCTGTACCTAAATCTAAGTACATATACCCATGCACCGAATTCGCCCTAGCACCTCAAGGCTAAGGACTAAATCGTACACTATTATAAGCCTTGAGAAACATCCCATCACCGATATGCGTCATGCGCTTCCACAATGGGTTTCTCTGTTCGGGTCGTTCGATGCGTTCGATTCCATATCGAACCACCTACTCATATGCACTGACATCAAATGTCTTGTTCATGAAACTCTACAAATTCACTCCATGTGAATCATGCATATTCATACAAGTCTTGTCGATTCCTTCGATACCCCGTCTCGTTCGGAATCTATGACTTGGAACGGATTTTAAGATCACGACCTTATAGACTGTTTCATGATTGCACTCAATACCGGAGTGAATCGTCCCATAGACAAATGTGATCTAAGGATTTCATCCAATCGCTTAAATGTATTCGCGAGAGATGAAGTTGGCCATTGTTTATTCTATACAGTTATAAATAAACGTGCGTATTATTCATAAAAATCAAAGATTGTTTATCACAGAATAGACCTATTACAAGCTAAGGTTAATTGGCTTGCTTGGCACTATCCTATCAAAGCATCATCATTTCTATAATTTCTTTGCTTCTTTGGTTTAGTTCTTACTTGCTCTTAAACAGACGACTTAGATTTACTAGTCTGATTAGTTTTGCTCTTATCAGCAGACTTCTTAGGCTACTCTGCTGTTTAGCTTTACTAGTCCGTTTTTCAACTTTCGGCTCTTTACCCTTTTTAGCCTTCAGAGATTTCTTCTCATTTTTCTCTATTTTTGGTGAAGTAGATTTAGCAGTTTGAACATACAAGATAACATTGCTGTTATCAGCAGATATAAATTTTTCAGTTCGGTTCAGTTCTAAATTTTATTTTACTAAAAGTGTTCTCTGTTCAATAATTGTGTTTACTGATGCAACAGACGACTTATCATGAGTAGATATGATCTTTTCTAGTTCCATGATTTTTCCTTTGAATCATATAAGTTAAATCAGACGAGTGGTCAACTCTACTGATTAAGCTAAGTGAGCAATCAGTGAAGTAGTCTCATGAGTTCTTGATCAGCTTACTCTGCTGATAAGAAAAGTTAGAGAAATTTTCGAAAGTTTTCAGAGGTCTATTCACCCCCCCCCCCCTCTAGACCTCATCTGCCCACTTGGGACCAACAAGTGGTATCAGAGCAGGTGGTTCATTTGAATCATTTGCCTGATCAACGAGTTTGATCCTAGTGTGTTTTTCAAAGGTTTTCAAAAGTTTTCAAAAGAGCATCTTTTTGAAAAGCAAAACTTTTTGAAAAATTGATTGTATAAGCCATGTACCCCACATTGGCGGAATGAGTTTTGAGGACTGGAAAATTCGTATGGAAAATTTCCTTGCTGCTTATAATGATAACATGTACGGTGCATAACAAAAGGTCCAATCAAAATCAATAAACAATCAAAGTCAATGACCAAGACGTGGTTGTTGAGAAATACATTGAAGAGATGATAACTGAAGAAATAAAGCTGAATAATCTTGACAAAGTCGGAATTTTCACCATGACTAAAGCCCTGGATAATGACAGATTTGACAAAGTCAAACACTGTAAAACATCAAAAGAGATGTGGGACAAGGTTCGTGATATGAGTGAAGGGAACGATGCCATAAAAGAACACAATCTGAGCATAGCCCTCGAGAAGTTGGAAAACTTCAAGATGAAGTCCGGAGAAACCATTGACCAAATGGATACAAGGTTTACAAGGACATTAAATGACGTGTTAAAGTTGGGAAATACCTTCTCTGATAAAGAGATCACTGTCAAAGTGTTGAAGGCGCTACCTCCCAAGTTCAACATGAAGATCACAGCAATGGAAGAATCAAGGGATCTGGGGAAGATCTCTCTTACATAGCTGTTTTCAGTACTCAAGGCGTACGAGTATAAACTGCCAAGAATGGGAATAGAAGAGACCTCAACTTCAAACCCCACTGCTGCCCTAGTTGCTGCAGAAAGATTGGAAGATCAGCCGGAAAAACAAAAGAAATTGACTCATCTGATGAGACCATGCTGCTCAATAAAAAGGAGTATATTGTTGGCGATGTTGCGTTGCTGTTAAATGGTCGTGATTTGCTCTCGACAAAAAGGCGAACATCTCATAATATTGGTACTTAACTCTCTGTCTCGAGTATTCTCATGAATAATAGCCCTGTTTTCCCTTACTTCTGTATGCGGGGCCCTTATATCTGCAGGTCGGGTTTCCTTTACCATCTCCTCATCCAACTTCTTAGCAACTCTCTCATGTACTATCTTCTCCAATTCCACCTCAGTTACTCTACGATAAACTGATTTCTTATTTTTATCGACGCCTTTAGGATGACTTTCTCCTACCACAGAATCCCCCAGATCATGAACGTTTTTAGATGGCTGTCCTGAACGAACAAGAGTTCTTGTCCGAGCAGCTCTAGGAGGATTAGCTGGTGGAACACCTACAGTAGATCGACGAACGCTCCTCTCCCTCTGAAAGTTTGAGGTAGGAGCTTCACGCCCCATACGAGCCGTAGGTTGATCAACTGGGGCTGCTGACCAGGTAATGATTCACGATCTGTTCTTTCCGTGTTCAGAAATTCCCTGCACATAGTGCCTATGATAGATCGTAAATCTGCTACTGTCGTACGGATAAGTAAATCATTAGGCGGGTCGACCGGTGGAACTTCTGGTTGATAAGCCGCTCGGGATTGGTTACTTGGTTCATTGTTAACAGAGTTTTGAGCCCCTGCAACGTGAGAAGGATCGCCATGATTGTACGTGAATCTCCTCGTGGTAGGCATTTTTCGATCTAACACTCAAATAGGCCCCACGGTGGGTGCCAAATGATTATGCTACTTTTCGTAGGATAACAATTATGTTAAATAAAGCTAGCACACTAGTAAATGAAAGGGACAAACTGATGTATATTGATATTCTGATCTGATTACAAATTACAAAGGTCTATCCGAGCGTTACAGGATGCCGTACCACTAGAAAGCTAAAAACAGTAAATGAGCTAATCTAAATTCCTAGGAGTCCGAGCTGAGAGACCAAGGAGTTCGAGCTGAGAGACTGAGGAGTCCGAGCTGAGAGACCGAGTTGTGAGCACCTGGGAATGCGTTCCTGATGTCATAAATGCGCCTGGTATTTATAGGTATACTGGTGTGCTAGGTGGACCCTCCGCATGAGAATAAGTCTCGGCCCAAAGGCCTGGCCTGGCCTGGGAATCGGCCCAACAGTGAATCCAAGGAGAAGAGACAGATCGGAACTAGAGCCTTGTGCTGTCAAACTGGCCTGATCGGAAAACGAGTCTTGCAGGTCATAAAACACGCCTTTCTGCTCAGAAAACATCAGATCTCGAGCAGCGGTATTTCCTAGAATAGAGCATGCAAAATATCCCTCATCAACTTAAGCCAAGATTTCCTCGATTATTTTAAAGAGAATGGGATTCTCTCACAGCGAACTCCTCCTAGGACACCTCAACTTAATGGAGTGTCTGAAAGAAGGAATCGAACATTGTTGGACATGGTTCATTCCATGATGAGTTTCGCTGAATGTTGGATGAAGATGAAGAAGTGAAGGGAGGTTTTGATGATTTCCAAAATTCATCAGCTAAGTAATGGAAGCTTAGCGTACCTCTGAAAAGTTCAATCGAGAAGTCAAGTAAAATCAGAAGATTGAATTTTGGTCCAGAAACTACTAATCTGATGATGAGTTTGGAATCAGACTGGTGGATTTCAGCAGAGTCAAATCAGATGAGTTCGATTTGAATCAGCAGAGTGGATTCGATCAGCAGAGTATAAGTGATCAGAAAGTCATTCCAACGATAATAAATGCACTTGGCGTAATAAATGCTGAAAGAGAAGGGTATTAATGACAAAGATTGAAGAATGACCTCGTATCAGCAAGGTGCATTAAATGCGATTGACAGATCCGTATAACAGGCAGTATGATGAACAGTTGCAGAAACAGGGACCAGTACTCGAGGAAGATCTGAAATCTGTCGCACTTCAATGGCCAGAATTCAAACTTCAAGTATAAATAGTTCAAAATTCAAGAGTTAGAGACGAACACAACAACTGAGAGAGAATTCAAAGATCAAAATTTTCTAAGTCTCAAAAACTCAAGAACAAAACACTATCAGCCGAGTCATCTGTTGACAAAGCGAGTTGAAGAAAAAGAATACATCTACAAATATTAGTGATTTCTTTAAACAATGAGTGTTGTGAGAAGTAGTTTTCCATCTTTGTGTGTAAAATACTTCAGAGGATAGGTCTTCTTTATGATTTCCTATTACGCACTTGTGGCTTTATCATTTGTTGTATTAGCACAAGTAGAGTGTACTATTTACTTTGTGTTAATAGTATAACCTAAATCTTCGTGATTTAGAAGAGTGGACTAAAAGACATCTTCTCTATATTACCACTATAAAAATTCCTTGTGTTTAATTACGTATCTTATACTTGCAAATTTTCATAAGAAAACAAACACCTTAAAAGACAAAAGCTTTTAAAAGAAGGATTTATAAAACAAGGGGTAAAATCTATAAAAAGGAAAAACTTGTTTGAAAAACATACTTGACAAAATACGCTGCATACAAGTTTTGAAACTCTGCTGATAAGAAAAGTTAGAGAATTTTTTTTATAGGTTAAGAGATCTATTCACCCTCCCCCCTCTCTGAAAGGATAGTGCCCTGCAAGCCAATAGATTTTAGCTTGTATTGGGACTATCGTAAACTTTCTCTAGTATAAATGAATTAATACGCTCGTTTGTTTATAGTATGTAAATCAAACAATGGCCAACTTCATCTCTCGCGAATCATTTAAGCGATTGGATGAAATCCTTAGATCACAATAGACTATGGGACGATTCACTTCAGTATGAGTGCAATCATGAAACAGTCTCTAAGGTCGTGATCTTAAAACAAGTTCCAAGTCATAGATTTCGAACGAGACGGAGTATCGAAGGAATTGCAAAGACTTGTACAAGTATGCATGATTCACTTGGAGTGAATATTTAGCGTTTCATGAGCAAGGCATTTGATGCTAGTGCATATGAGTAGGTGGTTCGATAGGGGATCGAACGCATCGAACGACCCGAACAGAGAAATCCATTGTGGAAGCGCATGACGCACATCGGCGATGGGATGTTTCTCAAGACTTATAATAGTGTACGATTTAGTCCTTTGACTTGAGGTGCTAGGGAGAATTCGGTGCACGTGAGTACGTACTTTGATTTAGGAGCCGATCACTTAGCCTGATCATTGTGCGACTACTTTGGGTACGTAGGATCGTGTACGCGAATGGTTAGCACTAATATGGGATCTACCGACTCAACGTAGTGTGTTGAGAGAATTTCCTATACGTTCTTAGATAATAGATTCCAAGAAACCTATGGCCATAATTGGTGACGAATTTGGAAAGGGGTTTCCAAATTTAGCAGTCACACTGGAATCATTATCCAGAATTAGAAAGTATAGTTATCGAGATAATTAGAGGTGCCGATCAATTCACACACCCTAGGTCTCGACCGGGAAATTAAGTCGATAGAAGGACCCTATGTACATGGTACTTATAAGAGGTGAGGTTCACTGAGATCAATTCACCTGAAGTTGAGCCTCATGGGCTTGTGGCTAGACATCGACCATGAGGTGTGGGTACTCATGAATTAATTGTGAGATTAATTCTTGAGTGGTTAATTGAAGGTGTTCAATTAATTGGAGAAATTAAGCTTATTAATTAAATCACGAAAGTCGTGGGCCCGCGGCCAATTGATGGTGAACCTAGAGGGTCACACACAATACAATTGGACTGCAACAAATCATATAAGGAAAGTTTGATTTAAAGAGTTAAGTCAAAACTGAAGAATTAAAGTGTTAATTCTTGAAGAAGAAAAACTAATTAATTAAAGGGTTAATTAATAAGAGAGGAATTAATTTAATTGATTAATTGAATTAATTAATTAAATGGGCTGAATTAATTAAAAGAGTTTAATTAATTAAAAGATGGTCTAGGTCTATTAGGAAACAAATAAAGGCCATAAGTAAATGGGCTTTAAGTTTCCTACTTGGATTAGATCACATCTAGGTCAAGACTCCTTATCTATATAAGGAGCTCAAGACCTCAAAAACCTAAGCCCTAGACTAAGTAGTAGCCGCCCCCTCTCTCCAGATCTGAAAAGCGCCGCCCTCTCTCTTACAGAGATGGGTTCGGCTGAACCCTGTGAATTCGCACAGGGTTCATGCGATTTCTTTCTCCTTCTTCCTGTCTGATAACTTTTGGATCCTAGTTCTGAGCCTGAGGATTCATAAGGAGTTGCTTCAATCCAGTTGGTGTGGACACCGCTAGAGGCACAACACATGGGGTGCTTCTCCGAACCAAAAAGTCCTGCAGATCTGAAAGAAGACCGGAGAAAAACCATCACCGTTCCTGTGGTGAGGTTAAAATCGATAAACCCCCTATGGTTGGTTTATTTCTTGCAAAATCCTTTTCGTATGACTAGATGAATAAATATCCTGGTTGGGTTGTTTAAAAAAATTTTAAATTCCGCTGCTTTTAACGTTGTGACGTCACAAATAACCCAACACTCTCTAGACCTCATTCTGACCACTTGGGACCAACAAGTGGGATCAGAGCAGGTGGTTCAACTAAATCATCTGACTGATCAACGAGCTTGATCCAGAGTGTGTTTTTCAAAGTTTTCAAAAGCGCATATTTTTGAAAAATAAAAATCTTTTGAAAAATGGCTTGTATCAGCCATGTTCCCCACATTAGCTGCATGAGTTTTGAGGACTGGAAAATACGCATTGAAATTTTCCTTGCAGCCTACAACGATAATATGTACACGTGCATAACCAGAGGTCCTATCAAAATCACAAAAACAATCAAAGTCAATGATCAGGAGATTACGGTTGACAAAGAACCTGAAGAAATGACAGCTGAAGAAATTAAGCTGAAAAATCTCGATAAAGTTCATCATGACCAGAGCCCTTGACAATGACAGGTTTAACAAGGTTAAACACTGCAAGACAGCCAAAGAGATGTGGGACAAAGTTCGCAACATGAGCGTAGGGAATGATGCAATAAAAGAGCATAATCTAAGTATAGCTCTTGAGAAGTTGGAAAACTTATTGACCAAATGGATACAAGGTTTACAAGGACGTTGAACGATGTGATAAAATTGAGAAAGACCTTCACTGATAAAGAGATCACTGTAAAAGTTCTAAAGGCGCTGCCTCCCAAGTTCAACATGAAGATAACAGCGATGGAAGAATCAAGAGATTTGGGAAAAATCTCTCTAACGGAACTGTTTCTGTACTCAAGGCATGTGAGTATAAACTGCCAAGGATGGGAATAGAAGAAACATCAACTTCAAATCCCATTGCTGCCTTAGTCGCTGCAGAACAACCAAGAAGATCAGCAGGGAGAACAAAAGAAATTGACTCATCTGATGAGACCTTTCTACTCAACAAAAAGGAGTATACTGCTGGCGATGTTGCCCTACTGTTGGATGGGTTCAAGAAGTTTTATAAGACAAAGATGAAGAACAAATACAATCATGCTTCTACTTCTAACCCTACTTCTCATTTAAATAATAGTAAGAATGAATTTAAATCCAAACTAATGTGCTATAACTGTAGAAAATTGGGACATTTCATCAAGGACTGCCCATATCCTAAAGTTGAGAAGTATACAGAGGAGGAAAAGAAATTCAGAAAAGAGAGGAGACACAATAAGAGCAAAGTACTATTGGTTGAAGCTGAAAAGATAGCAGCCATCTACTCGTCTGATTTAGACTCGGAGACATCAGAAGATGACTCTGCTGAAGAAGAGACACCTGCACTGCTCTGTCTCATGGCCAAGGAATCTGATGATTCTGACAATGAGGTAAATCTCTTTGAAGAAGAAAATGAGCTATTTAGTTCGGTTGATCAAATGATGAAAAACAACACAAGTTTTATTGATGCATTTGCAAATATTAAGGAAGAGATGACTGTGCTTAAAAAGCAGAATGCCTCACTGAAACTTAAGGTTGAAAAACCACAAGAATCAGCTGAACATAAAAAGCTTATGCATGAGAATGAATCTCTGAAAGCTGAATGTGAAGTTTATAAAGGTTTTATGTAACTTGAAAAGATTATTGAGTCCCATGATAAGTCTTCTGTTGTATCAGATAACATGCTTAGCAAACAGAAACTGCCTCAGATAACATGCATAGCAAACAGAAATTGCCTTCAGAAAAAGTAAGTTTAGAACTGAACCGTGCTGAAAAATTTATATCTGCTGATAACAGTGAAGTTATCTTATATGTTCAGACCAGTAAACCTACTTCACAGGAAAAAGATATAAAGGAGAAGAAAACTCCTAAGGATAGGGGTAAAGAACCTAAGAAATACAAAAAGACTGAAAAAACTAAACAGCAGAGTAGTCCAAAGAAGTCTGCTGATAAGAGCAAAAATAATCAGACTAATAGTAAGTCTAAGAAGTCTGAAAATGAGTAAGTAAGAAAGAATAAACCTAAGAAGCAAAGAAATTATAAAGATAAATCTGCTTATTATTGAAATGAGTCTTATAATGTGCAACCCAGTTATCCTTCATATAATACTGCACCTCATTATCCACCTTACTATGTTGCACCTCATTATCCACCTTAATATGCTACATACCCTGCTCATCATCCGATGCATGCTTATCCTACTTATCATGCACCATACCCTGCATTACTCACATCATAATGATTATCATAACAACATGTCTACTGAAAATTATGATGCACCAAGAGTAACGAAGGCACCATCAAACTCTACTGAGCCTAAGAAGTCTAAGTTTTCTAAATCTAGGGTTGTCAAAGGTGATACTAATCCGCCAGGACCCTCTCAATAAAGGGTACCTAAAACAATTTTTTTTGTTTTGTAGGTTAGGATTAGGGGTAGGAGTAAAGTAGAGAAAAAATGGTACTTGGACAGTGGATGTTCAAGGCACATGTGTGGTGACATACATGAAATGACTGATCCTGCTGCCATAGACAGTCGAAATGTAACGTTTGGCGACAACAAAGAAGGCAAGACTGTGGCAAGTGGAAAGCTTATCAAAAGAAACATTGAGATATCTGACGTCTCTTATGTTAAAGGCCTGAAGTACAATCTGCTGAGCATTAGTCAATTTTGAGACAAAGTTTGAATAAATGACTAATTAAGTAATTTCAAGTCAAGTATCGATTAAATTTCGAATAACATCAATGTACATAACCTTAAGGTCAACAATTGGCCATTAACGTTACAAATTGAGAATCAATCGATCTGATTATGAATAACTTCAATGTACATAACCATATAGTCAATAATTTTGAATTAACGACTAATTATATAATTTTGAGCCAAATATCAATTTGATTTCGAATAACTTCAACGCACATAACCCTAATGTTAACAATTGGTTAATTAACGTTACAAATCGAGAATCGGTCGATTTTGATTGTGAATAACCTCAATGTATATAACCATATAGTCAACAATTTTGAATTATTGACTAATTAATTTCTAGCCAAGTATCGATTTGATTTCGAATAACCTCATATACATAACCATAAGGTCAACAATATTGACTTTGGTCAATTAACGTTGCAAATCGAGAACCGATCGATGTGATTGCAAATAACCTCAACGTACATAACCATATAGTCAACTATTTTGAATTAATGACTAATGAAGTAATTTTGAGTCAACTATCGATTTGATTTCGGATAAAATATATGTACATAACCCTAAGGTCAATAATTAGTAAATTAACATTATAAATCGAGAATCGATTAAACTGATTGAGAATTATAACCTCAATGTACATAACTCGTTTTCCACCAATTTGATTGATCTAACTCGTTTTCCACCAATTTGATTTCATTTAAACCGTTTTTTATTATTAATTTAAACGATATTTTCATTCAATTTAACCATTTAATAAGATTAATTATTCCTTAATTTCAACAATTTTATGCAATAATTTGACAAGTTAATTTAAAAAATATTAATAATATTTAATGATTTAAGGTAAAAAAAATTATTTTTGAAATCAACTGTTGGTCCCAAGTGGTCAGTTGAGGTCTAGTGGGGGGGGGGGGGGGGGGTGGGGTGTGAATAGACCTCTTTACTTTTCTAAATTTCTCTAACTTTTCTTATCGGCAGAGTAAGCTGATCGAACTGGTGAGACTACTTTGCTGATTGCGCACTTAGCTTAAACAGCGAAGTTGACCACTTGTCTGATTTACTTATCTGTTTCAATTTAAATCAGAGTTTGAAACTTGTATGCAGCGGATTTGTCAAGTGTTTTTCAAACAAGTTATTTTCTTACTTGAAAGATTTTATCCCCAGTTTTAAACTCCTTTAAAAATCTTTTAGTTTGCTCAAGTGTTTGTATGCTTTAGAAATATGCAAGTAATCAAACACAAGGAATTTTTATAGTGGTTATATAGACAAGAATGTCTTTTAATCCACTCTTCCAAATCACGAAGATTTTGGGTTATACTAGAAACACTAAGTAACCTAACACTCTTCTTGTGCTTTTACAACAAATGATAAAGCCACAAATTCGCTATAGGAGATCACAAAGAAAACCTATACTATGAAGTTATATCACTCACAAAGATGGATATACACTTCGCACAACACTCACAATTCACAGAAATCATTTAGATTTTGTTTTAGCTTTGTTTTTTGTCAACAGATGACTCGGCTGATAGTGATCTGTTTTTGAGTTTATGAGACTTAGAAGATTTTGATCTATGAATGCTTTCTCAGTGGTTGTTGTTGATCTATTTATACTCGTGAATTTGAATTTATGTCGATTGAAGTAAGATATATTTTCAGATCTTTCTCGAGCAGTGGTCCTTGTTTCAGAACGGCTTTTGCAACTGTTCACTGTACAGTTCTGTTGTTGTTGGTCCCAAGTGGTCAGATGAGGTCTAGAGGGGGGGGGGGGGGGGTGAATAGACCTCTTTAAAAATTTATCTTTCAAAAACTTCTAACTTTTCAGTCAGCAGACTAAGCTGATCAGTAATCGTAAGTTGACTATGCTGATTTCGCACAAGGCTTTGAACAGCAGAGTTGACCACTCTTCTGATTTCACTCAGCTGATTTTATCAAAATCAGAGTTTTAAAATAACTAACTTGCAGCGGATTTATCAAGTGTTTTTCACAAGTAGTTTTCTTTAACTTTGAAATAGTTTTATCCCCAGTTTTAACAAACTCCTTTTAAAACTTTTCCAACAGTTAACCTTTAAGTGTTTTAAGTATGTTGTTTCAAATATGCAGAAATTTATGCAAGTAAAAACACAAAGGATTTTTATAGTGGTTATATGGATAGAAATCCTTAGTCCACTCTTCCAAGTCACTTAGATCTTGGGTTATACTAAATCACACAGATTACAGTATACACTGCTTACGCCAAACAACAAATGATATGGCCGTAAGTTCACAATAGGAAATCACAAAGAAACTCCTATCCTCTGAAGTAATATAACTCACTAAGACGGATATCTACTTCTCACAACACAATCCTAACAAAATCACTCAGATTTTACAAGTATTTTCTGTTATCTCTCTATTCTGCTTCGTCAACAAATGACTCAGCTGTTGAGTGTTCTGTTCTTGAGTTTGAGACTTAGAAGAATTCTGCTTCAGATTTTTGCTCTCAAGGTGTGTTGTCTCTTCTTCTTCAACTCACGAACTGAACTATTTATACTTGAGATTTGAAAATCTGCCCGTTGAGAGATCGACAGGTGTCCAAATCATCGAGTACTGGTCCTTCTGCAGAAATGGCTACCTGCGACTGAACACTGTACACTCTGCTGTACTTGCTGTCAGTCCGCATTAAATGCACCAAGCTGATACGAGGTTTCTCTTCAATCATTTGTCATAAATACCCTTCCTCTTCACCATTTATTACTCCAAGTGCATTTATTACCGTTGCACTAACTTCTGATCCACTTCCACTCTGCTGATCGAAGTCACTCGTCTGAGGTGTACTCGGCTGATCCCAAACTTGAACTAATCTGATTTGAGTCGGCTGATAGTCCACCAGTCTGATTCCTTCTTCAGCAACAGATCAGTAGTCTTCTGGACCATATTTGACTAGTCTGAAATACTTCTTCCTTGGTCAAATATCTTCTAAGGTTTGTACTAAGCTTTCACTTAGCTGATGACTTTGGAAATCATCAAAACCTCCCTTCACTTCAAAGTCTTCATCTTCATCCAACAATTTCCCCCTTTTTGATGATGACAAAACTTCAGCTAAGTACCTGTACCTAAACTAAAGGTGAGTCCTCAAAAATTTCTGAGATAGAAATGATGTATTGGAAGCTTGAACTTTTATAGATGATTTTTAAAAATTATAGTACAAGTTACAAGCAATTTAGACTTAAGTGAAAAAAATTACAGGTAAAGAAAGCTTGTTACAAATTTACAACAGATGACCTAGTCTAGTAGCTAGTCTAGTCCTCAGCTTCTTCATCTTCTTCTTCATCCTCTTCTTAACTTCAACTTCATCACTACTGTCTTCATCTTCACCAGATGTGAAAGCATCAGCAAGACCTTTTAATTTTTCTCTTCTTTCATCAGCTTCAAATCTTGCTCTGATGTCTTCAATCCTTTTAACCTTCATGTCTGGATTAAGCTGTTCTTCAGCAGAGTACTTAGAGGCAGCTAACTCCTTGTCAGTTTTAGCTACGTCCTTGGGCTCTACTTTATCATCAGCTCCATCTTCAGCTTCTTTTTCAAGTACTTCATCTTCTTTTGGCTTTTCAGCAGCAGCCCGTTGGTCTCGTACTTGAATAGTTGCAGCATCAACAGTCTTCTTAGCTGATTCCTCTTCCCCCTTTTTGTCAGCATCAGCAGGGTTGAGTTGATCAGGAGTTATGTTGACAGCAGCACAAAGCTTCTTGATGTTCTTATCCAAAACTTGTTGTTCAGCACAGTGATGATTGAGAGTGGTCTCCATGCGAAGTTGAGCAGCTTCCAAGCGAAGTTGATTTGATTTTAACTCACCAGATTGGTCATTCAGACAATCAACATTCAACTGAAGTGTTGATATCTCATTTTGAACTTTGTTAGCAGCAGCAGTAAACTCTTGCATTAATGCAACATCTTTTTCCATCTCTGCTTCACCAACCTGTTTTATGACTCTAACAACTCCAGCAATATCAGCTTCATTTCTTTGAAGAGCAGTGTAGAGGTGACCTACATCAGCCTTCACTTCTTCAATACTTCTGTTCATATTCAATATGCTTTGAGTCAGCATTAAGGAGTTATCTGGTGGTAGAGGGAAGTCTTCAATGGCATCCTTGACCATTTTTGCAGTCTCTTCCTGCATTTGCTTAATCATCAGCTGATTCCTTGTCTCCATCTCCTTCATAGTAGTTTCAATCAGCAGCTGGATGGATTCCATAAGAGAGGAATGCAAGTCAGCAGTAGGAGCAGGGTGTGATGATTCAGCAGGTTCCTCTTCCTGTTGAAATTCAGCAGGTTCTTCTTCCTGTTGAACAGGTGCTTCATGAAGAACATGACTTTCTTCAGCTTTCCATTCCAAAGCTAAGGGAACTAAGTCCTTGACCACAGCAGGCAGCTTAACAGATATGTCCAGGTTGATCTCTTTAGCTTGCTGGTCTTTCTTTTGTTCTTCACTGGCTGGCTCATCAGCAACGTGAATGATTTCAGTACCATCAGCAGACACAACTGTCTTCTGATGAATCAAGTCAGCTGGCACGAATGGTGAAGTAGTCTGTTAGATACTTAGCTTTTCTGGATGAGTACTGATATCAGAGCCATAAGCAATTTGCTGTAAGCTTGGCAGAGTGGGCGTTGAACTTGATGTTCCTGGTTCAAATCTAGATCTCTCAGCCCATTTCTCCAAAGTCGTGTAAACAGCAATCTTGACTGCTCTATCAATCCTGTCATCAGCAGGACTTGGTTTCTTTGGAATTGAATCCTTGATAGCAGTCGCCTCCTGACTTACAATGACTCTAGCATAGTCATGTAGTCTGTCTCTCACAAAATCTGAGTCCAATGCCTTGGCAACAGAAGTTGTTTGCAACCAGTTTACTCAATCTATACTCTCTCCAGCGATTGTACCTTATCTTCTCAGGGAGAAAAGTAGTCCTTGATTGAAACAGTTGGTTTAGCCTTTCCAGCTCAGCTTCAAATCTCTTGAAGGCAGCAGAATCACTTTGAACAATCTCTATTGCTCTTCTTACTTCCTTCTTTTTCTTTTTGATTGGTGCAGCCCTTGGTAGCACGAAGTCTCCTTCCTTAGGCTTTTCTCCAATCTTGATGCCTTCTGACCTCCTTGGTCCATAAGCATCCTTCTTGCTCTCTTCTAAGGCCTTTGCCAAGTCTGCTTCTTCCTTGGCAGCCAATTTAGCTTCTGTCATGTTCTTGACATCAGCTTCTTTCTTGCTCGCTTCAAGAGCTCTCTTCAGTTCAGCTTCATCACGCTTTCTCTGTTCAGCTTCCTCGCGCTTCTTCTTGTGATAAGCTGACACTTTTGCCTTGCCAGTTCTTTTTCTTCTGACATTTCTGGATTCAACAACTGGTGCCACAGCTGTTGATTCTGGTGGTGCAATTGCTACTGGTGCAGCAGCAACAGGTTCAAGGATCTGCACTTCAGGATCCTTTTGAGGTTCAGCAACCTCAGCTGTTGGTGTAGAAGTCTGTTTTACTTGATCAGTCGACTTCACTTCAGCAGACTTCTTCACTGTTTCAACAGGCCTCTCAGCAGATGGAGGACTTTTTCTAACCACCTCAGAAAGTTCCTTTTCTTCTTCAATAAAGGTCATCCTCTTTCTGATGGTTTTCTTTGTATGGAGAACAGGAGCAGTAGATGTGGCAGTATCTTTCAGGGCACTCCTTGTCCTTTTAGCCACATTTTCAGCTGGTAGTTTAGCTGAAACTGTTCTTTCAGGAGATGAGTTAGCTGACATCTCATCAATTTCTTTGACCGTTTCATCAACAATCAGGTCAACATCATCCCTTCTCCTAGACACGACTGTTCTGGCTTTAACAGCTGGCTCAACTGTTTGAACAGATATCTTGCTCTTTTTGCCTTTGACAGCAGGCTTTTCAGGCTCAGAAGCCTTTCTTTTTGTTTGCTTTTTCTCAGGCACAGCAGCAGACTCTTTTGATCTACCAGTTTTCACTGGGTCATAAATTTTCAGCTCCTTAGCCTTATGGACATCCTTGCCATTAGTCACAACACATCCCAAATTCACCAGCAGATGACTAAGGAATATCCTGTGCAAAGTCAGACCACGCACTTTGTGATCAGCAAGCACATACCAAATGAAGTTTGCCCAATTTATTTTCAAGCCATAGAAAATGGCTATCATCGTGTGAAACCGCTTCATTGGTACGCTGTCCAATGAGAATGTGCAATTTTCAAGGACCTCTGCAACCAAATCAGCCATTCGCTGAAACTCATCCTTCAGCTGATTTTTCTTGATGCCTCTAGACATCACTTGATTCTTCTTCGAAGCCAAATTCCAGAAATCTGACTCGAGGGGTTCAGCTAAGTTGGCAATATCAGTAGACCCTTCAAGAGTGAGTCCGTACTTCTCATTCAGCAAATTGGGGGTTACGCAGATAACTTTATCCCCAATCTTGGCAGTAATCTCCAGTTTTTCAAAATTGACCTTATCTTTTGAACCGTAAAACTCCATTACTTGGTCTTTGAAAA
This sequence comes from Penstemon newberryi var. newberryi, assembly GCA_030819805.1. NCBI lineage: Eukaryota > Viridiplantae > Streptophyta > Magnoliopsida > Lamiales > Plantaginaceae > Penstemon > Penstemon newberryi. Next base: position 18,116,382 of record JAUALY010000005.1, on the reverse strand, counting down.
TCATATCTTCATGGGCTTCCATGAAGTTAACCAGTGTGGCTGCCTTGAATTTCTCCAAAATTTCTTTCATCAAAGGTGTGCCAGTCGTGTGGTAAGTCAGGTAGTTTAGGAACATACCTTCAGCAACAGCTTCTTTGGCAGCAGACATTCTGAAAAAGAGATTAAGGAAACGGAGAGAAATTTGCAGTAGATAATTTGCAGAATTACTCTGAATGTTTTTGAAATTTTTAGGGTGCGTAAAAACGTAGTAAGCTGATCAGATCTGGATTTATAGATGTTAGTTCTTGTCGGTTTCCGTGAAAGGCGTCAACCGTTAGATCAGTTACTTGAAAAGCAGATCGTGTGATCGTGATACACGGATTTCAAAATAGCATTAAATATGTCAAACAGGCGGGAATTTGAAACGCCACTTGTCTGTTACTTATAAAAGCGTGTTTCTGATAAAACGTTTTTAGAACAACACTTAAGTATAAGCTGACATAAATGAAAACAGATGAGTAAAATAATACTTATCTGATAGATGACTTGTCTGATACAATATATCACTAGTGAAAGCCAATATCTAGTGATCTTCCTTTGCTGTTTGTCAATCCAGCAAGATAAATAATCTTCAAATCTTCAAGAATTAAGAACAAATTTTCTGATTAAACAACTTCAACTAACTGTCATTGAAGATTTCATCTTTAAAACAAGGGTACCGCTAGTCTTACACGTTCCCCCTGAATTCAAGAATTCATCAGTCAACTAGTCTGTTGAGAGTCAGTCTTCTTGAAGTACAGTACTTGTTGATATCAGATTAGTCAGCTGTTGAACCCAGTCTTCTGATAGGCTCCCCCTCAGCTTATGAATCCAATTTTAACAAGCCCAATTCCGCTCTTAGAGTGGAAAATCTTTCTTCATTCAAAGGTTTGGTGAAAATGTCAGCAATCTGATTGTCTGTATGAACATACTCAATAATAACATTTCCCTTTTCAACGTGGTCTCTGATGAAGTGATGTTTGATCTCAATATGCTTAGTCCTGGAATGACTAGTAGTATTCTGAGTAAGTGAGATTGCACTTGTATTGTCACAGTAGATAGGGATTCCACTGATCTTAAGATTATAGTCTTCTAGTTGATGCTTCAACCAAAGTATTTGTGCACAACATGCTCCAGCTGCAATGTATTCAGCTTCAACAGTAGATATGGATACTGAAGTCTGTTTCTTACTCATCCATGAGATCAGACGACTGCCTAAAAATTGACAAGCACCTGTAATACTCTTTCTATCAATCTTGCAGTCAGCAAGGTCAGAATCTGAATATCCAATAAGTTCAAATCCTGATTCCCTTGGGTACCATAATCCCAATTCATGTGTGCCTTTGAGATACTTTAATATCCTTTTAGCAGCTAAGAGATGAGATTCTTTAGGATCTGATTGAAATCTCGCACAAACCCCAACATAATACATAATATCTGGTCTGCTAGCTGTTAAGTATAACAGTGACCCAATTATGCCTCTGTATTTGGTGATGTCAACTGATTTGCCACCTTCATCCTTGTCCAGACGAAGTCCAGTAGACATAGGAACATTAACAGGTGAGCTAGTTTCCATACCAAATTTCTTGAACAGATCTTTTGTGTACTTTGCTTGATTAATAAAAATACCATCAGGTAGCTGTTTGACTTGTAAACCAAGAAAGTAATTTAATTCTCCCATCATGCTCATTTCAAACATGTTCTGCATCAGCTTAGAGAATCTTTCACACATCTGTTTGTTAGTTGAACCAAAAATAATATCGTCCACATATATTTGTACGAACAATATATGATTATCCCATTCAATAGTAAACAGTGTCTTATCTACTTTACCTTTACGAAATCCTTTAACTAAAAGAAAATCAGATAAAGTATCATACCATGCTCTTGGAGCCTGTTTCAGTCCATAGAGGGCTTTTTTCAGACGATACACCTTGTCTCCTTGTTGATAAACTTCAAAACCAGGAGGTTGTTCAACATAAACTTCCTCTTGCAATTCTCCATTGAGAAAGGCAGACTTCACATCCATCTGATAGACAGTGAAGTTCTTGTGAGCAGCATAGGCTAAGCATAATCTGATTGCTTCAAGCCTTGCAACTGGTGCGAATGTCTCATCAAAATCAATGCCTTCTTCTTGGCAGTAACCTTTGGCAACTAGTCTTGCTTTGTTTCTGGTAACCATACCATCTTCATTCATTTTATTCCTGAATACCCACTTAGTGCCAATTACTCTTTGATGAGTAGGTCTGGGAACTAAGTACCAGACTTCATTCCTTTCAAATTGATTCAACTCTTCTTGCATTGCTTCAATCCAGTGAGAGTCACTAAGAGCTTCATCAATTAACTTAGGCTCAATTTGTGAAAGGAAACTTACAAACATTGTTTCATTTGCAGTTGACCTTCTAGTTCTCACTCTATCCAAAGGATCACCAATCACTAACTCAGGTGGGTGATCTCTGAGCCATCTGAGATCAGGTTGCAAATCTGGATGTTGTCCTCTTGATTGATCTTGCAACACTACTGTTGGAGTCTCAGTAGTAGTCTGTTGAACAGTCTCTGGTCTGTCAGCTGTTTGCAACTCCTCTGTTAGACAATCAGCAGACTGATTTTGAACAGCACTTGAGTTAACAGCTTGAGTTAAATCAGGTAGTATGATGGGTACATATTCTTCCTTTCTTTCCATACTCAATTTCTGAAAGTCAGCAGATATCTCTGGATTTGCACTTTGAATCTTTTCAGATGATTGACTTGGTTCATCAAACACTACATGAATAAATTCTTCTACAAGTAGAGTTCTTTTATTAAACACTCTATAAGCTTTACTAACAGTAGAATAACCTACAAAAACAGCTTCATCAGCCTTTTCTGCAAATGTAGTAAGGTGATTTTTCCCATTGTTCAAAACATAACATTTACAACCAAAAATCCTAAGATAATGTAAATTAGGCTTTCTGTTGTTCCATAGCTCATAAGGTGTCTTGTTTTGACTTTTGTTGATCATACACCTGTTCTGTGTATAACATGCTGTATTTGTAGCTTCTGCCCAGAATCTTTGGGGCAGCTTTGCTTCAACTATCATTGTCCTGGTAGCTTCTTTTAGAGTTCTATTTCTCCTTTCAGCAACTCCTTTTTGTTGAGGGATTCTGGCAGCAGAGTACTCATGATTGATTCCTCTGGTGTTACAATACTCTTCAACAGTAGAGTTTGTAAATTCAGTCCCTCTATCTGATCTGATCTTCAATATTCTTTGACTCTTCTCATTCTGGATCAGTTCCATCAGATTAGTAAGATGTTCCTTGGTTTCACTTTTCTTCTTCATGAAAATCACCCAAGTAAATCTTGAAAAATCATCCACAACAGCTAGGCAGTATTTCTTTCCACCGTTGCTGATTGGATCAATAGGGCCAAACAAATCCATATGTAGCAGCTCCAAAATTCTGGTTGAAGATTGGTGCTTCTTGCTTTTGAAAAATGACTTCACTTGTTTACCCTTCTGACATGCGTCACAAAGCTTGTCTTTGCTCATGACTGTCTTTGGAATTCCTTCTACCAGATCATTCTTTATCAATCTGTTTATGGTCTTGAAATTCAAATGATTCATTCTTTTGTGCCAGAGCCAACTGATTTCACTTGGTGTAGAAGCCACCAAACAAACATTAGAATTCTTGTCCACAGAATTCCAGTCGACTACATAGATGTTTCCCTGTCTTCTTCCAGATAAAATAACCTTCTTTGTTCCAATTTGCTCAACATAGCACTTATCTGATGAAAACACTACGGAAAATCCCTTGTCACAAAATGGACTGATGCTCAGCAGATTGTACTTCAGGCCACTAACATAAGAGACGTCAGATATCTCTATGTTTCCTTTGATAAGCTTTCCAACAGCTACAACCTTGCCTTCTTTGCTGTCTCCAAAAGTAACTCTTGGACCATTTACAGCAACATCATCTGCCAGTTCATGTATGTCTCCACACATGTGCCTTGAACATCCACTGTCCAAGTACCATTTCTTCACTACTTTACTCCTACTCCTAATCCTAACCTACAAAACAAAATAAAAATGTTTTAGGTACCCTTTATTGAGAGGGTCCTGGTGGATTAGTGTCACCTTTGACAACCCAAGATGTTGAAGTCTTAGTCTTCTTAGGCTTTAGAGTTTTAGCAGGAGCATGAGCAACTTCATTTTCATCATAATCAGCAGGCATGTTATATTGATAATCATTATGATGAGTATAAGGCTCATAAGCAGGATAAGATGCATGATAAGCAGGGTGAACATGCATTGGTTGATGAGCAGGATATGCAGCATAATAAGGTGGATAATGAGGTGCAGCATAATATGGTGAATAAGCAGGTTGCACATAGTGAGACTCATTTCCATACCAGGCATTATAGTTATAATTTCTTTGCTTCTTTGGTCTGCTCTTAACTTGCTCTTTAACAGACTTCTTAGGACTACCCTGCTGTTTGGTTTTACCAGTCTGTTTTTCATTTTCAGGCTTTTTACCCTTTTTAGCCTTAGGAGGACTCTTCTCCTTTTTCTCAGTTTCTAGTGAAGTAGATTTAGTAGTCTGAACATACAGGATAATGTTACTATTATCAGCAGATACAAACTTCTCAGCTCTGTTCTGTTCTAAACTTTCTTTCACCACGGGTGTGGTCTGTTCAGTTGATTTATCTATTGATGCAACAGACGACGTAGGAACAGGCAACTTATTATGTGCAGATATTCTAGCTTCAAGTTCCTTGATTTGTCCCTTGTACATTTCACATTCAGCTCTCAGAGATTCACATTCATGCGAAAGCTTTTTATACATGGCTGATTCTTCAGGTCTTTCAACCTTAAGTTTCAGTTTAGCATTTTGCTTTTTCAGCAGAATCATCTCGTCCTTAAGCTTAGCAAGCTCATTAACAACATCTACTTTGTTGTTCATCATCTGCTCAAATGAGCTAAACAGTTCAAGCTCACTTTCAGAGAGTATTACCTCATTGTCAGAATCATCAGATTCCTTGGCCATGAGACACAGCAGTGCAGGTGTTTCGTCAAAAACAGAGTCATCACTTGAAGTGCCAGATTCTGTGTTTGATGAGTAGATGGCTGCCATCTTTTCAGCTTCAGCCAACAGCACCTTGCTCTTTTGGTATCTCTTCTCTCTTCTTTCTTTTCTTTGTTTCTTTTCCTCCTCTGTATATTTCTCCGCTTTAGGATATGGGCAGTCTTTGATGAAGTGTCCCAATTTTCTGCAATTATAGCACATCATTTTGGATTTATTATCATCCTTAATATCATGAGAATTAGAGGTAGGTTTAGAAGTAGAAGCATTGTTATATTTGTTCTTCATTTTTCTCTTGTAGAACTTTTTGAACTCGTTCAATAACAAAGCAACATCGTCAGCAGTGTACTCCTTTTTGCTCAGTACTGGGGCCTCATCAGATGAGTCCTCTTCTCTGCTTTTTCCGACGGATCTTCTTGTTCTTTCTGCAGCGACAAGTGCAACAGTGGGGCCAGAAGTTGAGGTCTCTTCTATTCCCATTCTTGGCATTTTATACTCGTACGCCTTGAGAGCAGAAAACAGCTCAGTAAGTGAGATCTTCCCCTGATCCCTTGATTCTTCCATTGATGTAATCTTCATGTTGAACTTTGGTGGTAGCGCCTTTAGAACTTTGACAGTGATCTCCTTATCTGTAAACGTCTTTCCCAACTTCAGAACATTGTTCAACACCTTTATAAACCTTGAATCCATCTGGTCAATGGTTTCTCCAGGTTTCATTTTGAAGTTCTCAAACTTCTCCATGGCAACACTTAGATTGTGTTCTTTGATGGCGTCATTTCCTTCGCTCTTATCACGGACTTTATCCCACATCTCTTTTGATGTTTTACAATGTCTGACCTTGTCAAACCTTTCATTGTCCAGAGATTTTGTCATGATGAAGATTCCAACTTTGTCAAGATTTTTCAGCTTGATTTCATCAGCTGTCATCTCGTCTTCATCTTTGTCAACAACCACATCTTGTCCATCAACCTTGATTGTTTTGGTAACTCTTATCGGACCTTTTGTTATGCACCTGTACATATTATCATTGTAAGCAGCAAGGAAAATTTCCATGCGTATCTTCCAGTCCTCAAAGCTCATACCGCCTATGTGGGGAACTAGGCTGATACAATCCATTTTTCAAAAAGTTTTGTTTTTAAAAAAGATGCTCTTTTGAAAACTTTTGAAAACCTTTGAAAAACACTTAAGGATCAAGCTCGTTGATCAGTCAGATGATTCAGATGAACCACCTGCTCTGATACCACTTGTTGGTCCCAAGTGGTCAGATGAGGTCTAGAGGGGGGGGGGGGGGGGGTGAATAGACCTCTTTAAAAATTTATCTTTCAAAAACTTCTAACTTTTCAGTCAGCAGACTAAGCTGATCAGTAATCGTAAGTTGACTATGCTGATTTCGCACAAGGCTTTGAACAGCAGAGTTGACCACTCTTCTGATTTCACTCAGCTGATTTTATCAAAATCAGAGTTTTAAAATAACTAACTTGCAGCGGATTTATCAAGTGTTTTTCACAAGTAGTTTTCTTTAACTTTGAAATAGTTTTATCCCCAGTTTTAACAAACTACTTTTAAAACTTTTCCAACAGTTAACCTTTAAGTGTTTTAAGTATGCTGTTTCAAATATGCAGAAATTTATGCAAGTAAAAACACAAAGGATTTTTATAGTGGTTATATGGATAGAAATCCTTTAGTCCACTCTTCCAAGTCACTTAGATCTTGGGTTATACTAAATCACACAGATTACAGTATACACTGCTTACGCCAAACAACAAATGATATGGCCGTAAGTTCACAATAGGAAATCACAAAGAAACTCCTATCCTCTGAAGTAATATCACTCACTAAGATGGATATCTACTTCTCACAACACAATACTAACAAAATCACTCAGATTTTACAAGTATTTTCTGTTATCTCTCTATTCTGCTTCGTCAACAAATGACTCAGCTGTTGAGTGTTCTGTTCTTGAGTTTGAGACTTAGAAGAATTCTGCTTCAGATTTTTACTCTCAAGGTGTGTTGTCTCTTCTTCTTCAACTCACGAACTGAACTATTTATACTTGAGATTTGAAAATCTGCCCGTTGAGAGATCAACAGGTGTCCAAATCATCGAGTACTGGTCCTTCTGCAGAAACGGCTACCTGCGACTGAACACTGTACACTCTGATGTACTTGCTGTCAGTCCGCATTAAATGCACCAAGCTGATACGAGGTTTCTCTTCAATCATTTGTCATAAATACCCTTCCTCTTCAGCATTTATTACTCCAAGTGCATTTATTACCGTTGCACTAACTTCTGATCCACTTCCACTCTGCTGATCGAAGTCACTCGTCTGATGTGTACTCGGCTGATCCCAAGTTTGAACTAATCTGATTTGAGTCGGCTGCTAGTCCACCAGTCTGATTCCTTCTTCAGCAACAGATCAGTAGTCTTCTGGACCATATTTGACTAGTCTGAAATACTTCTTCCTTGGTCAAATATCTTCTAAGGTTTGTACTAAGCTTTCACTTAACTGATGACTTTGGAAATCATCAAAACCTCCCTTCACTTCAAAGTCTTCATCTTCATCCAACAGTTGTACTTTCTGTCAAGTCGCATTTAATGCACCTTGCTGATCCGAGGTTTCTCTTCAATCATTTGTCTTGAATACCCTCTTCTTACATCATTTATTACACCAAGTGCATTTATTACCGTTGTAATAACTTCCTGATCACTTCCACTTTGCTGATCGAATCCACTCTGTTGATGAACACTCTGCTGCTTCAAATCGAACTCATCTGATTTGACTCTGCTGAAATCCACCAGTATGATTCCATACTCAGCATCAGATCAGTAGTCTTCTGGACCAAAATTCAACCTTTCTGATTTTACTTGTCTTCTCAGATTGAATTTTCAGAGGCTTGCTAAGCTTCCATTACTTAGCTGATGACTTTTGGAAATCATCAAAACCTCCCTTCACTTCTTCATCTTCATCCAACAATTTCCCCCTTTTTGATGATGACAAAACTTCAGCTAAGTACCTGTAACTAAACTAAAGTTAAGTCTTCAAACAAAATTTCTGAGAAAGAAATTAAGTTGGAATTTGTAATCTTTTATTGATTTTAAACTTGTTACATCAGATTACAAGAATTGAAAAAAAATTACACACTGATAAAGAGAAGTAAATTAGTCTTCTTCTTCTTCTTCTTCATCATCATCTTCACTTTCACCACTAGAGAAAGCTAGAACTAGTTTCTTGCTTTATCAGCAACCTCAATTCTAGCTCTTATTTCTTCCATCCTTTTTGTCTTTCTGAATAGATCTAGCAGTTCTTCAGCAAAATCCTTAGAAGCAGCAATCCTCTTGCCTTCCTTTGCCGCATCCTTGGGTTCTTCTTCTTCAGCTTTATCAAACTTATGCTCCCATCATGCACATTTCAAACTTATTATGCATCAGCTTAGAGAACTTCTCACACATCTGTTTGTTAGTTGAACCAAAAATAATATCGTCCACATATATTTGAACTAACAATATATTATTATCCCATTCAATAGTAAATAAGGTCTTGTCTACTTTACCTTTGCGAAATCCTTTAATCAAAAGAAAATCAGATAAGGTATCATACCATGCTCTTGGTGCTTGTTCAGTCCAAACAGGGCTTTCTTCAGACGATACACTTTGTCTCCTTGTTGATATACTTGAAAACCTGGACGTTGTTCAACATAAACTTCTTCTTGCAGTTCTCCATTGAGAAAGACAGACTTCACATCCATCTGATAGATAGTGAAGTTCTTGTGAGCAGCATGGGCTAGGAATAATCTGAGTGCTTCAAACTTTGCCAGTGGTGCAAATGTCTCATCAAAATCAATGCCTGCTTCTTGGCAGTAACCTTTGGCAACTAGTCTTGCTTTATTTCTGATAACAATACCATCTTCATTCATCTTATTTCTGAAAACCCACTTAGTGCCAATGACTCTTTGATGAGTAGGTCTAGGTACCAAGTACCAAACCTCATTTCTTTCAAATTGATTTAACTATTCTTGCATTGCTTCAATCCAGTGAGAATCACTAAGAGCTTCATCAATCTGTTTAGGCTCAATTTGTGAAAGAAAACTTACAAACATTGATTCATTTGAAGTTGACCATCTTGTTCTTACTCTATATCCAGTGGATCATCAATCACAAGATCAGGTGGGTGATCTCTGAGCCTTCTAAGATCAGGTTGCAAATCTGGATGTTGTCCTCTTGAATGATCTTGCAACACTACTGTTGGAGTCTCAGAAGTAGTCTGTTGAACAATCTCTGGTCTGTCAGATGTTTGCAACTCGTCTGTTAGACAATCAGTAGACTGGTTTTGAACAACACTTGAGTTATCAGCTTGGTTGAGATCAGGTAGTATGATGGGTACATATTCTTTTTTTCTTTCCATGGTCAATTTCTGAAGATCTGTAGATATATCAGGATTAGTACTTTGATTCTTTTCAGAAGATTGATTAGGTTCATCAAATACTATATGAATTGATTCTTCTACAAGTAAAGTCATTTTGTTAAATACTCTGTAGGCTTTACTAACAGTAGAGTAACCTATAAAAACAGTTTCATCAGCCTTTTCTGCAAAGGCAGTAAGGTGATTTTTCCCATTATTCAAAACAAAACATTTACAACCAAATATTCTAAGATAATGAATATTGGGCATCCTGTTATTCCACAGTTCATAAGGTGTCTTGTTCTGACTCTTGTTGATCATGCATCTGTTCTGGGTGTAGCAGGTTGTATTTGTGGCTTCTGCCCAAAATCTTTGAGGCAATTTTGCTTCAGCTATCATTGTTCTGGTAGCTTCTTTCAGAGTTTTGTTTCTCCTTTCAGCAACTCCATTCTGTTGAGGGGTTCTGGCAGCAGAGTACTCATGATTGACTCCTCTGGAATTACAATACTCTTCAACAGTCATCCACAACAACTAGGCAATATTTCTTTCCACCATTGCTGATAGGATCAATAGGTCCAAACAAGTCCATATGTAGTAGCTCCAAAATTCTGGTTGAAGATTGGTGCTTCTTGCTTTTGAAAGTTGATTTAACTTGTTTACCCTTCTGACATGCATCACAAAGCTTGTCTTTGCTTATGACTGTTTTTAAAATTCCTTCTACCAAATCCTTCTTGATTAATCTGTTGATGGTCTTAAATTCAAATGATTCATCCTTTTGTGCCATTGCCAACTAACTCGACTTGGTGTAGAGGCCACCAAATAGACATTAGAATTCTTATCCATAGAATTCCAGTCAAATATGAAGATATTTCATTGTCTTCTTCCAGATAAGATAACCTTCTTTGTTCCAATTTGCTCCACATAGCACTTATCTGATGAGAAGATAGCTGAAAATCCTTTGTCACAAAATTGACTTATGCTCAGCAGATTGTACTTTAGGCCTTTGATATATGAGACGTCAGATATCTCAATGTTTCCTTTGATAAGCTTTCCACACACAACAATCTTGCCTTCTTTGCTGTCTCCAAAAGTAACATTTGGACCGTGTATGGCAGCAGCATCAGTCAGTTCATGTATGTCACCACACATGTGCCTCGAACATCCACTGTCCAAGTACCATTTCTTCTCTAATTTACTCCTACTCCTAATCCTAACCTACAAAACAAAATAAAATGAGGTGCCTTGAATCATCATAAGTTTCAGTATGCATGTTGTAATGGTAATCATTATGTTGTGAGTAATGCTCATAAGCAGGGTACGGTGCTTGATATGCAGGATAAGCATGCATCGGATGATGAGCAGGATCTGCATAGTAAGGTGGATAATGAGGTGCATCATAATATGATGAATATGCAGGTTGCACATAATAAGACTCATTTCCATACCAAGCATTATCATTTCTATGATTTCTTTGCTTCTTCGGTTTAGTTCTTACTTTCTCATTAACAGACGACTTAGACTTGTTACTAGATTGTTTTTACTTTTATCAGTAGACTTCTGGGGATTACTCTGCTGTTTAGCTGTATTAGTCTGTTTTTCAATTTTAGGCTCTTTACCCTTTTTAGCCTTTGGAGATTTCTTCTCCTTTTTCTCCTTTTCTAGTGAAGTAAGTTTAGTTGTCTGAACATATAATATACCTTACTGTTATCAGCAGATATAAATTTTTCAGTGCGGTTCAGTTCTAAACTTTCTTTTACTAAAGGCAGTTTATGTTCACTAGTTATGTTCACTGATGCAACAGAAGACTTATCATGAGTGGATATTATCTTTTCAAGTTTCACGATTTTTCCTTTGTAAACTTCACATTCTGCTTTCAGAGATTCATTCTCATGCGCAAGCTGTTTATAATCAGCTGATTCTTGCGGTTTTTCAACGTTAAGTTTCAGTAGGGAATTTTGCTTTTTCAGCACAATCATCTCTTCCTTAAGCTTTGCAAATGCATCAACAACGTTTGTGTTGTTTTTCATCATTAGTTCAAATGAACTAAATAGCTCATTTTCATTTTTAGAGAGAGTTACCTCATTGTCAGAATGAGACAGAGCAATGCAGGTATCTCTTCTTCAGCAGAGTCATCTTCTGATGTCTCCGTGTCTGAATCAGACGAGTAGATGGCTGCTATCTTTTCAGATTCAGCCAAAAGTACTTTGCTCTTTTGATGTCTCCTCTCTTTCTTTACTTTCTTTTCTTCCTCTGTATATTTCTCAGCTTTAGGATATGGGCAGTCCTTGATGAAGTGTCCAAATTTCCTGCAATTATAGCACATTAGTTTGGATTTATAATTATCCTTACTTTCATGAGAATAAGAGGTAGGGTTAGAAGTAAAAACATTATTGTATTTGTTCTTCATTTTTCTTTTATAGAACTTCTTGAATCCATTCTGTAACAACGCAACGTCTCCAGCAGTATACTCCTTTTTGTTGAGTGTCCTGATCTCAACAGATGAGTCCATCTCCTTTGTTCGGCCTGCTGATCTTTTTGATTTTTCTGCAGCAACCAAGGCAGCAGTGGAATTTGAAGTTGATGTCTCTTTTATTCCCATCCTAGGCAGTTTATACTCATGTGCCTTGAGTACAGAAAACAGCTCCGTCAGAGAGATCTTCCCCAGATCCCTTGATTCTTCCATGACTGTGATCTTCATGTTGAACTTGGGAGGTAGCGCCTTTAAAACTTTAACTGTGATCTCCTTATCAGTAAAGGTCTTTTCCAACTTTAACACGTCATTCAGAGTCCTTGTAAACCTTGAATCCATTTGGTCAATGGTTTCTCCAGACTTCATTTTGAAGTTTTCCAACTTTTCAAGGGCTATGCTTAAGTTGTGCTCTTTAATGGCATCATTCCCTTCGCTCATATCACGAACTTTATCCCACATCTGTTTTGCAGTTTTACAGTGTTTGACTTTATCAAACCTGTCATTATCGAGGGCTTTTGTCATGATGAATATTCCAACCTTGTCAAGATTGCTCAGCTTTATTTCTTCAGCTATCATCTCTTCAGGTTCTTTGTCAACAACCACCTCCTGGTCATTAACTTTGATTGTTTTGATGATTCTGATTGGACCTTTGGTTATGCATCTATACATATTGTCATTGTAAGCAGCAAGGAAAATTTCCATGCGGATTTTCCAGTCCTCAAAACTCATCCCGCCAATGTGGGGTACATGCTAATACAATCCATTTTCAAAAGATTTTATTTTTTCAAAAATATGCTCTTTTGAAAGCTTTTGAAAAACACACCTTGGACCAAGCTCGTTGATCAGTCAGATGATTCAGTTGAACCACCTGCTCTGACACCACTTGTTGGTCCCAAGTGGTCAGTTGAGGTCTAGAGTGGGGGGTGAATAGACCTCTTTACTTTTTCTAAATTTCTCCAACTTTTCTTATCAGCAGAGTAAGCTGATCGAACTGGTGAGACTACTTTGTTGATTGCGCACTTAGCTTAAATAGCGAAGTTGACCACTTGTCTGATTTACTTATCTGTTTCAATTTAAATCAGAGTTTGAAACTTGTATGCAGCGGATTTGTCAAGTATTTTTCAAACAAGTTATTTTCTTACATAAAAGATTTTATCCCCAGTTTTAAACTCCTTTAAAATCTTTTAGTTTGCTCAAGTGTTTGTATGCTTTAGAAATATGCAAGTAATCAAACACAAGAAATTTTTATAGTGGTTATATAGACAAGAATGCCTTTTAATCCACTCTTCCAAATCACGAAAATTTTGGGTTATACTAGAAACACTAAGTAACTGATAACTTTGTGAAAACAGTGTTATCAAGTCTATTTTCTTTACTTGTTGGTTTACTTTTATTCGAGTTTTGGTAGAATCTTAGGCAATTTTAGTTAGTTTTGTGTTTTGTTCGCTCGAGTCATTGGTTTGATTATTTTGTGCATGAATTGAGGTATTTTCTTATATATTGTGTTCATATTGTAGGCCTAAGCTAATGTGGATCTAAGGACATGATTGGAAGTGAAGAACAACGAAGAAATGATCCAACGAAGTCAAATAGTGCAAAAATAAACAAGGAAAAAGCTCCCAGAAATGTTGTTGTGCACTCCGAGGACCATAACTCTTTAAAGGAATTTCCAATTGATTTGAAATTTTACTATATTGTAGATGAAGGAGTTAGCTACACCACAGATTTTACGGATCTTGATTTGGAGTTTGGAGCTGAAAGTTATTCCACTTGCAAAACTGTTGCGCAAAGTTGACGAGATTTTCAGCGGGATTTTAAGAGAAAACTTGGTCCCAAAGTCTCTTCCTAGGCCTCAACTTGGTAGATCTATTTAAGGACTTCTAGGTCACGAAATTACACATCTTTGATCAGTTTTCAACACACTTTTCTCATAGAATACACCTAGAACATCAAAGATCTACTTGGAGAAAGATTGAAGAAAAAAAGAGAGAAGTCTTGAAGATCACCGAAGCAAGATGTTGGATGAAGATGAAGACTTTGAAGTGAAGGGAGGTTTTGATGATTTCCAAAGTCATCAGCTAAGTGAAAGCTTAGTATAAACCTTAGAAGATATTTGACCAAGGAAGAAGTATTTCAGACTAGTCAAATATGGTCCAGAAGACTACTGATCTGTTGCTGAAGAAGGAATCAGACTGGTGGATTATCAGCCGACTCAAATCAGATTAGTTCAAGTTTGGGATCAGCCGAGTACACATCAGACGAGTGATTTCGATCAGCTGAGTGGAAGTGGATCAGAAGTTATTGCAACGGTAATAAATGCACTTGGTGTAATAAATGCTGAAGAGGAAGGGTATTTATGACAAATGATTGAAGAGAAACCTCGTATCAGCTTGGTGCATTTAATGTGCATTTAATGCGAAGCGACAGAAAGTACAGCAGAGTGTACAGTGTTCAGTCGCAGCAGCCGTTTCTGCAAAAAGGACCAGTACTCGAGGATTTGACAGCTGCCGATCTCTCAACGGGCAGATTTTCAAATCTCCAAGTATAAATAGTTCAGTTCGTGAGATTGAAGAAAATACAACACTGAGACAACACACTTTGAGAGAAAATACTTGAAGCAGAATTCTTCTAAGTCTCAAACTCAAGAACAGAACACTCAACAGCTGAGTCATTTGTTGACAAAGCAAAATAGAGAGAAAACAGAAAATACTTGTAAAATCTGAGTGATTTTGTTAGGTTGTGTTGTGAGGAGTAGATATCAATCTTTGTGAGCGATATTACTTCAGAGGATAGGAGTTTCTTTGTGATTTCCTATTGTGAACTTACAGCCATATCATTTGTTGTTTGGCGTAAGCAGTGTATACTGTAATCTGCGTGATATAGTATAACCCAAGATCTAAGTGACTTGGAAGAGTGGACTAAAGGATTTATATCCATATAACCACTATAAAAATCCTTTGTGTTTTTAACTTGCATTACTTTCTGCATATTTCAAAGAAGCATACTTAAAACACTTAAAGGTTGACTGTTAAAAAGTTTTAAAAGGAGTTTGTTAAAACTGGGGATAAAACTTTTTGTAAATTAAAGAAAACTACTTGCGAAAAACACTTGATAAATCCGCTGCAAGTTAGTTATTTTTGAAACTCTGATTTTGATAAAATCAGCTGAGTGAAATCAGAAGAGTGGTCAACTCTGCTGTTCAAAGCTTTGTGCGAGATCAGCTTAGTCTGCTTATAATTCTTGATCAGCTTAGTCTGCTGACAGAAAAGTTAGAGAATTTTTAAAAGGTAAATTTTTAAAGAGGTCTATTCACCCCCCCCCCCCCCCCCCTCCCTCTAGACCTCATCTGACCACTTGGGACCAACACAAGAAGAACGCAATATTGAAGATCTTTATCTCGAATTCATCGTTTTGTCTATAAAACCACATGAACTCAGATTTGTTTTTCTTTATTATTTTTCTTCGTATATTTATCATGAACTAATTCTTTAGGATCTAGGGTATTTTATGAAACTATGTTATATTGATTATTTTTATTACATTATTCGTAGTTAGGGGCAATTCTTGTGTTTGATTCAATTTCGTTCTATATGCTTACAACTTGATTGATCACCTAGTTGTTAGATTTAATATCCTATTTGAACTTGGAAAAGGGAGATTGGGATTAGATAGAAATAGAATAGTAAACGACTCTTAAGATAGGAATATACTTAAGGCGTTTATACCCGTTACATGACGTTTGTGTTTAATGATTTGTTTTATTTACGAATCACCTAGGAATAGAGTCGATTTGGATAATACATTAGTTCTTAAGTAATTCGGAAGATACGTAGGAAAATACTTGAATCCTCGGGTAGCACTCTTGTCACCAAAATAATTATGGAAATATCAATTAAGCAATCGATAGATAACATAGAGGATTATAACCGTGGGTTTCTCTTCTCATTATTCGAACTTAATCCAAGTACCTAGATTAGTTAATTCATTTAGTTAATCTAGTTAAACCCGAAATAACTATTGGAATTTGGAACCGAATTAAAAGTAAATTAGGAATTGAAATTTGGTAGATACTTAGTCAAGTCCCTGTGGAGACGATACTCTTATACTTACTCTTTATTACTTGTTCGATACGTGCACTTGCGTTTAATTGCGTGTGTAAATTCCACAACAGTAACCTAGTACACTCTTCTTGTGCTTTTACAACAAATGATAAAGCCACAAGTTCGCTATAGGAGATCACAAAGAAAACCTATACTATGAAGTTATATCACTCACAAAGATGGATATACACTTCGCACAACACTCACAATTTATAGAAATCACTTAGATTTTGTTTGTTCTGTTAGTTCCTCAACCAATACAACTGATTCTACATATTTTAACAATCATTGGATTCTAGATTCTGGAGCCATTATTAATAATAGATCCTTATTCAAATGTCTCAAGCCTATCAATCATGCTATAGTCACTTTGCCTGACAACAGTAGTTTCCAAGTCACAAAAATAGGGATATCTTCCTTAGTCCTACAATTTTACTTACTAATGACTTATTTTTACCTCGGTTTCGGTTTAACCTTATTCCTGTAAGTGAATATTTAAAAAGAGATAATTTTACTATAAGTTTCACACCTAGCTCTTTTATAATCCAGAATATACACAAGAAGATGATTGGACAAAGTGAAAAGATTGATGGCCTTTATGTAGGGGTGCACATGGTACGATTTTGCGGTTTTTTTGACAAAATTTGTACCGTACCAATTAGTGCGGTTTAAAAAAAATCAAAACCAAACTAAAGTTTGTTGAACCATACCAACAAACTCGGTTTTGGGCGGTTCCGGTACGGTACGGTACGGTTTTGCGGTTTTTTCAAACAAACTTTTTTCATGCAATTTTTCTTACATAGTCGATTACATAGTTGACAATTATATAGAAATGTATGTTATAATATCTTACAAACTATTTTTTTTTACATTAAATAAAGCATTGGAAAAGAAAATATTCACAAATTTGACTTTATAATTCGACCTAATTGAATAGATTAATTGGTTAATTATTTGATCATTGTTTTTATTATGTGAAGAAAATTACAATTTGGTATTTGTTGTCTAGAATTTTTGCATTTTAAGTTTTCAACATATAACAAGTTTAATTTATGCTAAATTCGAACATATCTTTTTTTAATTGAACGCGAACAATGTAGTAACAATAAACTATGATTGACTATAATATAAATTATAAATAATATAGTGTTCGATAATATTTGAATTATAAATTGAAAAGTAAAAATTTATAAAATTTAGATGTAAATATCAAAAAACGAATAGTTAATTCATGTTTCTTCTCAATTTCGGTACGGTACGGTTTTTTACGGTATGAGAAGTCTAAAACCAAAACCATACCAAAATACTTGGTACGGTTTTCATCCATACCAAGACCTTTGGTTTTGAGAAAAAAAACCTAACATTCGGTACGGTTCGGTACGGTACGGGACGGTCCGGTACGGTTTTAAAAACCATGTGCACCCCTACCTTTATGTCCTGGATCTACCTACACCTACAAAGACCTCTCAAGCTTACTGCAACAAAGTTTCTACTGTGACTTGGCATACAAGATTAGGACATATGCCTTACAAGGCCATGGCTAGACTCAGAAATGAATTAGCTTTAGATTCTAGTTTTACTTGTAATCATGATACTATTAGTCCTTGTTATGTTTGTCCATTAGCTAAGCATAAAAGACTTCCCTTTCCTAATTCAATTACTTCTTCTACTGGAATTTACTAATTACTACATTGTAATATTCTGGGCCCATATAACATCTCCTCTCATTCTGGATATAAATACTTTGCCACAATTGTGAATAATTTTTCATGGTTTACATGGACTTGTTTACATCTGAATAAATCTGATATTATTTATGTTATTCCTAGTTTTTTGTCTATGGTTGATACTCAGTGTAACTGTGTTGTTATGTTTTTTAGGGGTGATAATGCTCCAGAACTTTCCTTTACAAATGAGAAGGGTATCCTTCATCAATATTCCTATGTTGGAACTCCACAACAAAATTCAGTTATGGAGAGAAAACATCAACATCTTTTAAATGTAGCTAGGCCCTTGTACTTTGAGTCCAAGGTTCCTATTGAATTATGATCTGAGTGTATTTCCACAGCCACTTTCTCATAAATAGACTCCATCTAAAGTTCAAAATTTTAAAACTCTTTTGATATTTTATATAATGCTCCTATGGATTACACACATTTAAAAACCTTTGGTTGTTTAGCCTTTACATATACCTTGAAGAAAGGAAGATCTAAGTTTGATCCTAAAGCAAGGATTTGTGCTTTTATAGGATATTCCATAGGAATTAAGGGTTACAAATTGACTGATCTAATTTTCAATTCCAGGGGTGTCATTTTTCATGAAAATATTTCCCTTTTCACACTGTATCTTCATATCATAATTCTCAAAATTTTGTACCTGATAAGATTTTTCCTTCTCCTCCTACTTATGATTATGATTACACTTCATAAAGAGTTTGATGATTCTGAGGATATTGTCCATAGTTAAGATAATGTTCATGCCACAATATCTACATCTAAAGTTGACAAAGGAAATCAAATAGAATTTCTAAGAAACCAGGCTACTTAAGTGATTATCATTATAATTTTGTGAATACTGATTTTTCTAACCAATCTTATTGCACAAACAACTTTTGCCCAGTTTTTTACACCATGACAACATTTCTAAGTCATACAAGGATTTATACTTAATGTTTTTGTTGAGAGTGAACCACAATTCTATCATCAAGCTGTTGGTAATCCTAACTGGAGGGATGCCATGTTCAATGTGATTTAGGCTCTAGAAGACACTAATACCAAGGATGTTGTTCCTTTACCTGATGGAAAAAGGCCAATTGGCTGCAAATGGATTTACAAAATAAAGAGGAAACCCACTGGGACTGTTGACAGATATAAAGCCAGGTTGGTGGCCAAGGGTTTCACTCAACAGGAAGGGATTGACTACAATGAAACTTTTTCACCTGTTGCTAAAATTGTTACAGTTAACGTTCTCTTGGCTCTTGCTGCCTCTAAAGACTGGAAACTTTGTCACCTAGATGTCAATAATGCATTTCTCAATGGAGATTTGCATGAAGAGGTTTATATGGATATGCCTTTAGGTTATAAACATCAGTCTACTTCTCCTAAACTTGTTTGTAAGTTACTCAAATCATTGTATGGTCTCAAACAGGCATCAAGGCAATAGAATGAGAAATCCAGAGAGGTTACTTATTTCTTTTGGATTTAGTCAGTCTAAATCTGACAATTCTCTCTTCACTAAAGATTCAAGTACTCTTGTTTAGCTTTATTACTTTATGTTGATGATATAGTCATTGCAGGTCCAAACTTACAAGAAATTTCTATTTTGAAAGATTTTCTACATAGTAAGTTCAAGTTAAGGGATATGGGTTCCCTCAAATATTTTCTTGGTCTGGAAGTTGCTAGATCTTCTACAGGGATTGTATTGTCACAAAGACAGTATGCTCTACAGATTTTGGAGGAAACATGTTATCTTGGATCTAAGCCCCTCAGTTTGCCTATGGATCCAAAAGTTAAATTGAATTCTCAAGATGGGGAGGCACTTCAAGATATTACTATGTTTAGAAGGCTGATTGGGAGACTCCTATATCTTACAATAACTAGGCATGACATCACTTATGCAGTTCATAAGCTCAGTCAATTTGTTTCTCAACCAAGGACACCACATCTACAAGCAATCCATCATATTTTAAGATACATTAAATCTAAGATCTACCTCAATTTTTTGCATTTTTCTAGGGTATTCCTTCATATCTTGGAAGTCAAAGAAACAGGTTACAGTTTCAAGATCTTCTGCTGAAGCAGAACATAGATCTTTGGCTATGGTTTCCAGTGAATTAATATGGCTACAACAATTCCTCAATAATTTTGGAATAAACACAACAAACACAACACTTTTATTCTGTGACAATCAATCTGCAATGCACATTGCTAATAACCCTGTCTTTCACGAGAGAACTAATTAAGCATATTGAAATAGATTGTCATTTCATTAGGGAACAAGTTACAAAGGGATTCATTCGCCTAATGCTTGTTCAGACAGAAAATCAAATTGCAGACATTTTAGCAAAAGCTTTAGTATTACCTCAATTCAGCTCTCTCTTGTCCAAGATGGCTCTCATTGACATTTTTGCTCCATCTTGAGGGGGGATTATTGGAGATAAATTGAGAATCATTTCTTCATTCTCCATCAACAGGGTCTGCATCAGCTCTTCACTTTGGATAGAAGAGTTATTTGTTAGGGATTTAATTTATTATTGTAGATGTACTTTTGTTATTAGCGTGTTTTATTTTCTAGCACTTTTAGAGTCCAGTTTAGAGTCGGCTAGTTCTTGTTTCTAAATAGGTTTATTTTTTCCTTTTCTTTTGTACAAATATTCTTTACACTTTGAATAATAAAAGGATTTTTTCTTCCTGCTTTCTCTTTCTCTGTTTTTATATATAATTGTCTTTTACTTCAATACATCTCCATTAATGAATCATTGGATTTCAATATCAGGGGTAGTTTCAATAATTCTCCCTACTTTACATTTATGTGGCATAAGAAATACTTGAGAATGTTGCAAATGCTATAGAATCTCTAAATACACAAACCATTTACTCAAATTAGGCCAAAGATCACGAATACACAAGCACTTAACCGGAAATTACAAAAGAAAAAGAAAACAAACATGAACAAGAAAGGAGGAAATAAAACATCAATTGGAATTCATGAAAAAAGAAGAGAAAAAAAGAAGCATTAGGGAATATATCTACAGTTTCATGGCCCTCTCCATTAATTTTCATGCACTTGGGCAAGTTATTACTTCACTTGGACCTTCTTTTCTCATGCATTGCTTCTGAAAGATCCCAGAGCCTTAATCGCTGCTGCCCTTAAGATGTATTGGTGGTAGAATGCAGCAATTGCAGCTCCAATGAATGGTCCAACCCAGAAAATCCACTGAGATCAAGAAACAAAAGATTTCAGACAACATTAATTAACTAGTCCTATATTTTTTAGTTAATAATATATTCATGTGCATTATGGAAGCATATATAATGTTCCAATAATTCTTTGTTATGTATAATTATTGTTATATACAAAAATACCCCATGTACTTTGTCTAATTGACAAAACATCATATCTTATTTTTATTAGCGAATATTCTTCTGTATTTTTTTTATTAGAAAATTCCATTTGAACATTCTTCATAATCAAATAGGGAAATGATTGTCATTTTTTAAAGTGAACATGAGGCTATTGCCAATTTTCAAAGTTAACAGGGGTATTATTGATAATTTTTAGGTTAACATGGATATTTTTACATTTTTTGGTGGAGGCAATTGTCATTTTTCCTTCAAAATGAATACTCTCCGACATGAAAGAGTTTTTTATGCTAATAAAAAAATATCATAGGATGATTTTTGCTAATAAATATATTATAGGTTTTTTTTACTAATTAGGCAAAACATAGGGAGTATTTTTGCATTTCACAAATATTGTACGTACATGGTCATCCCAGGCCTTTTCGTTGTTGTAGATCACTGCAGCGCCGAAACTCCTAGCCGGGTTAATACCAGTTCCGGTGATGGGAATGGTGGCGAGGTGAACCATGAACACAGCAAATCCAATTGGAAGAGGAGCCAATACCTTAATTCAAGAATAAAATAAAATTAGATATATTGAACATTTCAATTGTCGGAAAAAAATAAAATAAAATAAATACTCCCTCCGTCATTTTTGTTATTCTTTCAAAAGTTTAAAAAGTAGAACTTTTAAATATTTTTACATTAATGCCCTTAAAATTAGTGGTTGATAGTTATTGGTGTCACCAGATGGATACTCTATCACATTTTGATGTCACACATACACTTAAAACTAGATCTATCATGTGACACCGAAGTGAGACACCTAGAACCTGATAAATGATCTTTTGTTGTGATTTGAAATCATTACTTTATGTGAGAGAATAATTATGAAAAAATAAATTATATATACAGAAAAAGAGTTATTTTGTGACATCCTAAAAAAAAATAGAAGTGAAACCTTTGGGGACATAGGAAATTTATAGCTAGGTGCATGTGCTTACAGGGACATGAGAGTCACGTGCGCTTCTCTTTGGATCCGTGGCTGAGAAAACGGTGTAAACCAAAACAAAGGTACCAATTATCTCAGCACCCAAACCCACACCCGTGTTGTACCCACTGTTTAATTCGTTAGCGCCACCGCCAAACTTGTTGTAATGTGATTTTTGGAACGCCTTAACCAAACCAACACCACAGAT
Organism: Penstemon newberryi var. newberryi; assembly: GCA_030819805.1. Classification (NCBI taxonomy): domain Eukaryota; kingdom Viridiplantae; phylum Streptophyta; class Magnoliopsida; order Lamiales; family Plantaginaceae; genus Penstemon; species Penstemon newberryi. The sequence goes on along the minus strand of JAUALY010000005.1, from coordinate 18,094,079 downwards.
TGCACCTAAACATTGTGCTACCATGTATAACACTGCTCTGATTAGGGATACCTTTCTTGCCAAGAACAACCCAAATGTCACAGCCGGGTTAATATGCCCTCCTGCGACCATTAATTATTTTAAATAACGCAAAATGTTACTAAAATAAATTAATTAAGTTTATTTATAGGATAATTAAATCTACAACAGACACGGTTTGATAAAATTATTTTATATAATTACAAAAAATTCCCCTAATTTATGTTTTATTACACTGCAATTAATTAGTTTTTTAAATGAAATCTAAATTATATCCCCAATGAATTAATTTGACCAGAAAATGTAATTATTCCTTATTCATAAATCTAAATGCATAAATACCCTATGTGCTTTGCTAATTAGCAAATATTTGACAGGGTAATTTTATTGACAAAAATCCCCATGTGTTTTTTTTTTTTAATTAGCAAAAAAATCATTTGAAATTCATTAATAGATCATAGGGAGGTTATTGTAAAAATTTTAAGTGAAATGAGGGGTAACCCAATAACTGTGATCGTTCAAAGTTAAAAGAGAGATTATTGTCAATTGTTTTAGTAAATAAGGGTATTTTCACATCTTTCGATAGGGCTATAATTATCATTTCGGCACGAGAGGGGCTTTTTTGCTAATAAAATTTAGTACAATGAGGGTTTTAATAATAAAAATAATACATGATTTTTTTTGCGAATTAAGCAAAATATAGAGGATATTTTTTCGTTGCACTCACCAGAAATACCGGCAGTGCAGTAAACAAGCACGAAAATCATGCCACCAAAGGCCCAAGCAATGCCTAGAATTCCAACGCCGCCGCATTGGTCAAGTTCGCTCTGGCTCTTGTAGCCTATAACCGTCAATACGGTGATGTATAGGAAAAGAAGAGTGGCAATGAACTCGGCAATCACTGCTCTATAAAATGACCATTTAGTAAGTTCGTCGAAATCAAGCAATGGCGCTGGGGGTGGGTCGTGGTAGTCCTTGGTCGAGAACTCCGCCGCTGGCTCCGAATATCCGACCTCTTTTGTCATGGCTATATGTATAAGTGTGTGTTGGATTAGTTGAGTCTAATGTGAAGGAATAAGGTAGTGAAGGTGGTGGTGGAGTGAGTAAGAGAGTACAAAGGGGTGTATATTTATATGGGGAAATTGGAGTGGAATGATTAAGGACATGTAATTGAAAACAAAATAATCATTAAGATATAGCCGCCCAATACTAATTATTTGTATGGGATTAAAGTTAGAGTATTAATTAAACAAAAATTTAGCCGACCATTAAAGATTAATGGCGAATTTCATCGCTTGCACGGCCCCACCATCGTCACCTACGGCTTCTCTATCTCTTTCATGCATTTTCTATTTTATTTTGTGTTGAGTGTAATGGGTTCTTTGGATATGTTTTGATTTATAAATTTTGAGATTAGAGTTTTGGACGGTTAAAAAGTATATAGTATAATTCACACTTATAATTTGATAATTATTGTAATTTATCTTTGTAATTTGGTAGTTACTGAAAATATTGTTGATTGATGTATGGATGTAATCTGAAAAAAATGGATTGAAAATGAATGTCTTATTTTGGAAAATATGTTAACTTGTTTTTGAACCTTTGTTGGCTAGAATAGAAGATGTGAAATATATTTGATTGTATTCCTCTTATATATTTAGTTTTTTAACATGCATGCAACTTAGATGGTACTCAGGGATATTTATGTAAATCAAAATATTATTTTGATTAAATTAACATCGTAAGGGGCAATTGTAATGAACTCGTTACCTCAGGGATAGTTTAAATAATTTTTTGAACATGAATGGCGATTAATGTAATTACATTAAATCTAAGGCGTTGTTTAAGTAATTCTTCCTTTTATTTTATTAAACAATCAAATGTTACGATATTAAAGACAACTTTTAATGTACTGAAAATTCATTATATATAAATTGTTATTGCATTTTGATTTCAAAATTATACTACTTTTTTAAATTTATCTTCTAGTATTTTATTTTCATGGATTTATGTGAATAAAATAAATTGAATATCGTTGCTAAAAAAATTTCACACCAGTAGTAAATTAAGTTCGGCTCTCCAAGTACCCTTCAATCGCGGATCCGTCACTGATTTCTATTATAATATGTGTTTGGTCTTAACGTAGAGCCATATATTGAAAAAAATTCGCAAGAAAAATTAATCCAAAGTGGTATCTAGACCAACATATTTATGACCCCGAACAATATGTAATTAACCACTTTTTGAAAAGGACAATTAGCACCATTGATGTGCTTATTCGTGGAACAATTACTTAAATATTCTCCGCTTATGCTGATTATTGTCTGATGGAAGCAATTAATTAATAATTCACTATATGAGATGTCCCTACACTTGGTTATTGTTTAAGAGCTGCAATAAATTGTTAATGTTATCTTTTGGGGCTTTACTAATTATTATCCGATAACTTAATATATGATTCTACAAAGTGAGCTCAGAGTAGTTAGTTAATATACTACATACGTAATAGTAGTTAATTCATGGTGTATAGTTGTGCGTTGTCATGATCTCATGAGTGGATAAGAGCCAGATGAGATTATCTGTGTTACACCTCAAAAGGTCTTCAATAATTTCCAAACATGTGGTGCTGATTTATTGTGAGATTTTTGATGAATTGGCATGAGCTATTAGAAATTGTGCAGTCTTTAAGCTTTGAACATCATTAATTTTAATTAGTATAGTAAAACCGATTTTTCTAGGGTGCGGCCCTCTCAGTTACGGCTGCACGTGCGGCCCGCACCCTCCATCATTAGATCTCCTTGAATTGATCAGAACCCTTTAATTGGTAACTTGGTCAAATTTCATTAATTTGCATTTAATTTTCATAAAAATCGGAATTGACTAATCCACCCTTTGACTTAATTTGTCTAAAAAAAAACTAAAAAATCGTGTTTAATTAAAAAGACCTTTTTGGCCCCAATTAAATTTTATGTTCATTTTCTTAAAACATTAATCCATGGGAATTTGTTAAAGACTGTTATACCCCCACTTAAAACCTAATTAATTAATTGTTTCCTTCTCTTTCATAATCTTTCAACCCTAATTAATCATTTCCTTCTCTTCCGTAATCATTCAATCTTAATTGATTATTTCCTATTCAATAATTCTCCACCATTTTTACATCATCCATGCCTTCAATAACCTACGATTATGGTGTTAAATTAGTTATAACCTCACCACCATTTTTGCACCTTAAATGAATCCTCTCCAACATTGCTTCATAAATTTCAAATGGAAAAAATGAAATTTTCAATTACATGGGAATCTAAAAAATTAATATTTCAAATCAATAATTTTGATGTATATGCTTAATCCCCTTTTATTTATTTATTTCTATTCGATCGATTAAGTTCGAATGTCATAGATAATTTTTTAAATTTTAGGTCTCATGAGGATTGATTGATCATAACTATCACTATTAAACCAAGTTGATGAGATATCAAATTCTTGAGTAATTAATACGGTGGAATTTGAATTTTAGTAAACATGAACTTTTGGAATAATGTTTTTTTAATTTATCGTACAATACAATAATTGGCAGTAGGTAAAAAAATCAATCGTCGTAGTTATTTTATGTTTATTTAGTTTGCTTAATTAAATAAATTTAATTTGAATCCGAATAAATCTCCTTGCTTTTATAACTTTTTATATTGAAAAAAAATCCGAAATATTATTTATTGAAATAATAGTTGTAAAAATTTAAATATAAATCAAAGTAATACTATATATTATTTTCTGCCCAATATATTATACAATGAGGGAGATAAATACTTGTTATTTACCACAATATTTTAACTTAACACTATTAATATGAAAAATATCATGTTACATAGTAATAGATAGGATTTACCATACAAGGCTGATAAATAAAATGTTTTTTATATAGTCTAAGTGTTTAATACAGTGTTAAATTAACTATGTGATATATATTATGTAATTTGAACAAAATTTTACATAGGTTATTTTTATTTTGTTCTATTGTTTACAATATTTTTTTCTTACATTAAAATTTCATTATCACAATGGATTGGTGTGGGCCGTTTTATTGGGCCATTTTGTTACTGCCGTTATTTTCGGCCATTTTCTTCTTCTCCCACCTTTTTTTAAAATGCTTTGGGTTTTATCTTGATTGTGATTTAATCTTTGGTGCCCATAACCATATATCACATATATTTATACTCCAATCTTGAATCTATTGGGTCAACTATGTTTATAATATTGCGGCCCATAATGTAGTTGAATGTTTTTGTGTCATAATGCTTTGGCCCTTGGATAAGTTTCATATTTTGTAGGATATCAAAATATGTGGTTTGGTCCAAAAAAGAAAATAAAAAAATGAAGAACTAAAGGCACTAAATATATGATTCCATTCAAAAATCAGATTTGGGTGATGACATTTTGTTCTTGTAGATAATTTCATTTTGATTTGAGTTTTTAGTATAATGAAAAGGAAGAAAGTAGTAGACAATAAATCCTTCAATTTCTTTGAATTTACCTACATAAAAAAATATTCCAAATCTCCAAGGAGAATATAACAAGTACTATTATATGGACCAATTATATTTACATCCCAATAAATTGAGTACTTATTTTAGTTCAATGTTTTTTTGAATATATATGACTTTTAACTAAGTGAATATCTTTACACTTATTATTTTTGCATAAATCACTACACATTGTCTATAAATCAGAAATAGACTTAGTTCTTCTTCATAATTCAGAAACTTGATGCCTACAGTTTAATACATAACAAAATACATTAGCTATTTACATACTAATTTCTAATAAACTATGCCAAAATATATTATTTGGCTTATATCCTAGACATCAAATTCTGGAAAATATTGATGCCCATTATACTACTACTACTACAGTCCTGGCTACTATTTACATAACAAAATGCACTACTAGTACTACTATTTACTCAACAAAATGTAGTTTCATGAAAATATGAAAACATCCAAATAAGACAATTTTAAAAACCAATATCCAACTTCAAACACTTTCAATTTTCCTCATCACTTGAGGAAATCACTATAACTTCTCTTTCTTCATTTTCCACAGGCATATCCTCTTCAGTCTGGGCAGCCGGAGGTGGTTGTGGTGGTTGGGATTCACCAAATATAGCCTCCAACTCCCACCAATACCTTTCTCCATTCTCTCGGAAGTATTTTGGCACAATCCAGTATGTTGGATCCTGTAGCAATATATCAGAAATTAGGATTAATTAATCCACTTAAGGTAATTAGATACTGTATTTGGAGATGATTATCATATAGACATTTTACCTGCCGAAGCAATTTCCAGACATCCTCATAAGCAACTTCAAGTTTATTTTCCACGGGGTTCCACCTCACGTGTTTGCACTGAAGAGCCAGCTGCCACAAGTAATAGTGAAGATCTAGCCTGTCATATTCCTTTTCCTATTTCACAAGTGTAGTTCTTTCCAGTCTGTTCTTGTAGCCTTGATGCAATTTGCCGGAAAATATTTCTATTGTTCCATTTGTAATGCATCCTTCCAGCAGTTGTCTCATCCACTAACATTCCGAGAAAGAGTTCTAATTCTGGGGTTGTGAAAGATTCAGCTGCCATGATTCTGCATATTAAACAATATAAAATTGTTAGTTTTTGTTTGAGTAATTTTTAAAAACTTGAAATTCAGTCTTGCCTGACAAAGTTGTGAAATTCATAACCAAAAATTGTGCAGTTCAATATACTAAACCAAAAACAAGCAATTTTCACAATAAAAAAACATTGTTTTAGGTAAAATGACATACTTATAAATCAAGTATGTAAATTCCAAAATTTCATATATAGCCAATAATATTTCACAAAAACAGATAGCTTCAATGTTAGAAGAAAATCTACCCAAAAACTTGGCATGCATGGAATCCAAATTTAATTAGGGCGAAGCTTTAATTATTTATTTCATATCCATTTCATAGCTTTTCTATAACAAATCAACTAAACAGAACTCAAATCCCATAAATTGAAACAATATTTCAATAATATCATATTTTTTATAACAAAAACAACAAATTAAGACAAATCCATTAAACTCGAACTAAAATCAACAAATTATTTCAATAATTTATATATTTGACACAAAAACCACAAATCTTCGCACGATTTGAGGGAGCATTCTTTCCAGACCACAAAATTTACAAATCAAGAAAAAAGTAAACCGAAGCAGTTTAGAAAAAAGGAAAAACATGACATAAAAACAAACCTTTATATGCCCACACAAGTGAGCAAGATGAATCCACGGCTGGAGTGAAATTCTCTGTTGATATGGAAAATGGGGTTTGGAGAACAGAGAGAGCGAGTAGATATTTTTTTTAATTTAGTTTTTTGAGTTTTAATTTTTGGGTGAGGAAGAAAAATTAGTCTGTGCATGAGGCGTGTAGGAGACGTGTTTGAGTGGGAAAAATGATTATTTCCTCAGTAATTGTGATTTGTGATCGTTTCAACAAGCAAAGTGTTGTTATATTTTTGGTAACCAATTTATTTTAGTGATAGATTCCCATGATATTTGGTAATTTTTCAGTGTATGCTTAATTGATGTGTGAAATTATTTATTGATTTGGGAATTTTGTACAAGACAATGATTGATTTCCCTGATATTTTGTAGTAATATTTAAGTGTTTATTAATTGTTGTTGGTAAGGCAATTAAATTTATTATGAAAGTTATTGATCTGAGACATTTGAATTTTAGTTAAAAATATGCGTTTACGACGTAGTTTTTTTAATAATTTACAATAACATATTATTGTAGTCATTTTAGTTATTATTTGTCATTTTTACTTAGTGTGTTTAACTAAAAAAATCATTTGAAGCCAAATAATTCTCCTTACACTTAATTATATTGTATATTTGCATATCACCCCCAAAAGCTTTCCATTTTTTCACTTTATCCCCGTTAATTGAGAAAAAGAGCAATTTACCCCAGGTGATATAAAAAAGAGCAACTTACCCCCCATGTGAACATTCCCTAAGGTAATTGCTCTGATAGGCAAATCGTAATCCAAATTGATGGTTGTCCCAATCAATTTACCAAATACAACATTCTTGAGCATAGAGTAATGTATAACTAGGTAAATCATAATCTAAATCGATGGTTGTCTCAATTGACCAAAATCAACATTCTCAACATTAGAGTATTGTATAACTAGGTAAATGTTAATCCAAACCGATAGATGTCCCGATTAATTGATAGAACATCAACATTGTGGGCCTTAGGGTGACGTATTATGGTAATTGTAATTTACATTGATAGTTGTCCAGCTCAAATTGAATTAAATTTGATCATATAAACTTATTAATAAATACGTTGAACTTATATAATTCAATTAATTGCGTAAACATCTAAAATAAAATATTAAATACAAATCTAATTATGTGAAGGAGAAAGCATATTATAAAAAAAAATTAATAGTTTTTAAGAAATAAAATTAGGAAAAATATTAAGAAATAACAAATATCAAAGAAAAAATGAACTTGGTATGAAGTTGCAATCAAACCTATTAGGAGATAATATTATGTATCCCAATCCAATATATTGCAATTACCCCCTGCTGGAAGTTATAACCCTATAGAATGTCTTATATTTATCACATATAGTACTTTAGAATAAAATAGAATTGCTAGAACAAAAGAAACATTTGTTTGCTTTTACAAATGTAATGTTGATTATGAAAGCGAAAAGGCAATTTGTTTGCTTTTACACATATAATGTTGTTTTTGCCGACTAAACAACAAATGACTATTATAATATCAACACAAAAATAATAGACAAGTAGTCAGAAAGTTTAACATCCATTGAATTGAAAATTGATGTAAATACTACAAATATAAAAAAACATAAGTACCATACCTAATAATTTAAACTAAAACTAATACTAATATTAACATCTATTTCTAGTACTACTACCTAAAGCATAAATAAAAAAGAGTATTTATCCAACATGTCCCAAATCTCATTAAAATTCAAATACAACACCAAACCAAATAAAAACAGTCCATTATAATCATCCCCCGATTCTTCCACTTCTCCTCCCCCTTTTCGACCATTCTGCAATATCCCGTACCACGGGAGGATCACAAAATTCTATTGGTGGCAATTGGTTTGGCAACACACTTAGCTCATCCACCGGAAGCTTGAACGCAAATATAACACTCAGTTCCCACCTGTATTTCTCGCCTTCGTTTCTATACATCCTTGCCCAATCTCCATGCTTCTTGCTCTTAACCCAAAATAGAATTAAAATCTGTACAAATAATTTACATAATAGACTAATACTTTACATAAAATTCAAAAATTATACCTGTAGAAGAACTGCCCAAGTCTCTTCATTGCTTTCAAGCACGTTCAAGTTTTGATTCCATCGCACACTTCGACATTGTTTTGCCTTCTCCCAAAGCCAGTATATGTAATGCAAATCTTCGAACTGGGAGGTCAGGTCAGCCAATGTGAAGGCCTTGCTAGTCTTTGTTTCAATTGCCGGTATCATCCTTTTCAGGGTCTCCTCATTGTTTTTCTTGTAATGAATATTTCCTTGAAAGGCTTCATCCAACAACATGTCGATGAAAACCTTGATGTCCTCCTCGCCCCATTGCACCATTTTGCTAGAAACATGAAAACCATTTCGTTACAAACACATGAAAACACATATCCATGGCAAACCTAGACAGATTTGATACCAAAATTGCAATACACATTTGGGATTATAACTTCGGGCATGGGGTGATTGTTAAGGGTCAAAAATGCAATTTACCCAATATGGAAACAAATTTATGCTATAATTGATAGGGGTCGAAAATGAAATTTATCCAACCTCTTTTTTTACAAAAATATACCCAAAAAAGATATACCATATTCATATATACACCATACTCATCCAAAAAACCATTTCGTTACAAATACATGAAAACACATATCCATGGCAAACCTAGACAGATTTGATACCAAAATTGCAATACACATTTGGGATTATAACTTCGGGCAGGGGATGATTGTAAAGGGTCAAAAAATGCAATTTACCCAATCTGAAAAAAAAAATTAGGCTATAATTGATAAGGGTCCAAAATGCAATTTATCCAACCTCTTTTTTTACAGTAATATTCCCAAAAAAAATAGCATGACTTTCATATATACACCATACTCATACAAAATTCCAAGCAACATTAAATTAATTCTACAACCATCAAACTTGAATAAAACCTAAATGGCATGTATGACCAAATCACCAAAAAAAACCTTCAAAAATCATGAATCGGAATTTAATTTCAGAAATTTGACAAATGTCACCCAATATCCATAAATCACCCAACAAGTAGTCATAAAAATCCATTCAAGACTAATTCGATGTAATAACTTAAAAACATTCACAAAATGTTTGAGATTTGAAAGGAAAAAATAATTACCTTGAAATTTCTAAGTAAATCTTCACAAGAGATTCAGGAAAAACTAGAAAACTTTCGGATATTGCTTCTTCCTTGTTGATTCTTCTTTCTCGCACAATATATCTACGACCTTCTATTTGATTTAGACGATAAAGTAAAAAAAAAAACTGTGGGAGTTGAGGGTTTTCTTCGGCTAGTTTCTACTTTCTCTTTATCGGGATTTCTCTCTCATAAGTTTGAAGAATGAAGAGGTGTTGTTGAAATATATTGTGTAGGTGTAATTTAGTAGTTTAGGGTTTTCGTCGGCTATGTGTCTATCGGAGCAGAGCAATTGAGTAGTTTTTCCTTTTTGCATGAGGAGGGGTCGTGGCAGTTTCTTGTGGAAGTTGAAGAGATATATCATCGTTTATAGTGCCTAAATTATAGGGAAGATTCCAAGTATTTAAGATTTCTTCATATTATGGTTATATTTATTGTTATATATAAATTGATGTTGACTTAATATTTATTAATGTGGGGATTATCATATGATTTTGATATGGTTATATTAATGTGGGAATTATGTACAACGCCGCATACAATTAATTTCTACATGTTTTTGTAGATAAAATATAATTTATATTTAATTGGGCACTTACAATCTATTTAAATTAATACACCTAACCTTGTCTATTAATAATGATTGAAGATTTTGAGTTATGTAAAAAAAATAATGCTAAAAAAATACCAAAATTAATATTAATTTTTTTCAAACTGTTCTTGAGTTCATTTATAAAATGAAGTATCATAAAATATGAGTATTATAACCAAACACTAATAAATTATTAACAAAAAAATATGAATCGGTTGTTATTTTGAAGAAATTGTCTATTAGATGGTTATGTAACACGAAGTCCTCCGTAATTTGAAGATATATCTCTAATTTCAAAAAAAAATTGAGTCGGTCGTTATTTCGAAGAAATTGTCTATTAGATGGTTATGTAACACGAAGTCCTCCGTAATTTGAAGATATGTCGCCAATTTCAAAAAAAATATGAGTCGGTCGTTATTTCGAAGAAATTGTCTATTAGATGGTTATGTAACACCAAGTCCTCCGTAATTTGAAGATATGTCGCCAATTTCAAAAAAAATATGAGTTGGTCGTTATTTCGAAGAAATTGTCTATTAGATGGTTATGTAACACCAAGTCATCCGTAATTTGAAGATATGTCGCCAATTTTAAAAAAATTATGAGTCGGTCGTTATTTCGAAGAAATTGTCTATTAGATGGTTATGTAACACCAAGTCCTCCTTAATTTGAAGATATGTCGATAATTTAAAAAAAAAAATGTGTCCGTCGTTATTTCGAAGAAATTGTGTATCGAGTACGAAATGCCTTGTCCTATGTATCTCTACAATTTTACCGTAAAATTTGTAAGTTCTAACCCGAAATTGATTACCAATCAATTCCCAAATAACATATTGCAAATTATGTATGTAAAATTGTAGGAATATTTATTTTAGTGAAATCAAATAGCCTTGTAAAATAGTGGTGGTTAAATGATAAAATATAAATATAGAATACTTAAATAACATTCATAAATAAATAAATATTTTTAAAAAAGATAATTCACAAAAGGCGATGCCTGCTTATTTATTGTAATCATGTAATATGTTACATTAATGAACAATCAAGTACCTCATAACACTACAATTGTGTTAGCACATATAATATATGTTACATCATTATGTTACTTCCATGTGGGATGAAGGCACTTTAAACAGCACAACACATCTAACTCATACATAACTATTAACATAATGTTTTAATTTTCATTTGGTCATGTTTTGCCATTTCCTGGGTAGATTTTTCATAGTCATGGCGGGAGAATTTTTAAACTTTGTTTTTCTACAAAAGAAAACGTACCTCTAAATAAAAATTAAATTATACTCATAAATATATAATACTTAATTTATAACCTAATAATTATTTTCTTTTCGAGAAGGCTCAAATTTAGCTATTAAATGAATTCAACATGTATGGCTTGAAATATTGTGATGTAAACCTAAAGATTAAAAAAACTATAGTTTGTTCACTACATTAAAAAAAAAAATAAAGCATCTTCATCGTTATCTTCTACTAAAATAATGATCTGAGGCCATTGTTCTTCTCCTATGGGTTCTTCTTCACCTCCAGGCATGATGTCCTCAATGGGAGATTGATCCACGGCAGCATCCCCCGCAACTATTGGAGGTTGTTCATCAGGTAAAACCGCATGATCATCAATCGGAAGCTTCGAAGCAAAGATCACACTAAACTCCCACCAATACCTTTCACCTTCTCTCCTGTACCTCCTTGCCCATAAATGTTCCTTAATTAACAACAAAAAAGGGTGCATTAGCATTGTTGTATATTATGCACTAAATTGTTTTTCCGTTACGAGATTAGGGCAAATATCATCATCCAACTCTTACCTTTACAAGCTTATCCCAAGTATCATCATCCGTCTTCAGTACACTGACAGTATGATTCCATCTCACATAACAGAATTGTTTTGCCTGCTCCCAGAGGTAGTATCGAGTGCAAATCACCAAAAATCTTGAACAACTCCTTATAAGTCATCATTTTTCCTGTTCTGGCTTCTATGATTGGAATAATCCTATTAATGCTCTCCTCATTACTGCCATTCCAATGAATGTTCCCTTGGAACGCCTCTTCCAATAACAAGTTAATGAAAATTTCTTCGTCGTACTCTCTCCAAATTCGCGCCATATTACTATATTTAACATACAAAACCACGATCATATTCTTATATAGTTTTAAGTATATTTCAATCTGATTAATAGACAAAAGAACTTTTGATTAAAGACATGCACAATCAAAGAAAAGTGCACTTCACCACCTGAAACTTATATGTTTTTGCACTTTACCATCAAAATTACAAAAATATGCAATTTACCCCTGTAAATGTTTGTTTTTAATTAATTTCTAAACCCTTAACAAATTTCAGAATTTACATTCAAATGTTTAAGCATTATTTTGATAAGACAAAGACAAAACCAACAAATCTCATAAATCATGTAATAAAAACAAGATAACAAAAATAATCATTGTTCCTGTAACAAATTGTGCATAATCATAAGAAAATTCCAGATCTAACATGGAAGCAAAATATTTCAGAAAAGAAGAACAATTAATATTGATGTATAAAATTTAAACACATACTGAGTTGCGGTTCTTTGTCAAAATCGGATTAAATATCGAATTGATTTTTGTAACTTCCTCGACCGTGCTAGTTTGTGATGTATTTATTTGGCTTTGTGGATTAAAATTCTCATCTAATTTGCATTCTTCCTTCTCCTCCAGTGTTTTGCTATATTAGATTAGAGAGAAGATTTCTGAAATATGAATAATTGTGGTGATTTGGAAATGTGTAAACTCCACTAATATAACAAAATTTACAGGGTCGTTTATTTCCTTGTTTTTTAATATTCTTTTTTTTTTTTTTTTCCTTTCTTTGAGATCCATTTTCTTTTCAAAATTCATAACTACCTAGATTTAATTTGCAATTTATATTTGAAATCAACAATTCTCCCACTCCCAGATTTAATTTATTTCTATAACTGTTTAGATATTAAAAGATATGGCATGATTTGAGTTTGGCAGATCCCTAACTATAAGGAAGAAGTTTCCTAAATTAACACAAACACTCAATTAGGAAAAATCATTTTATAAAAATATTAAGAAATAACAAATATCAAAGAACAATTATTAGATAAAATATTAAAAGAAAAAAAGTATCCCAAAAACATTATGATTATAAAACCAACAAATCTTCATAAATCATGTAATATAAACAAAATAACAAAGAATTTCGATTAATTACCCTAAAAAATTCAGATAAATCGACCCAAGATTAAATTCATAGAATACATGTTGCTTATAATATATTCAGTACTAAATTTATCAATTAGGATTTTGGTTTAATATAATTAGTATTTTAGTGTCCTAATTAAACACAAACAATTATGCCATAATTAGCATATGGACATAATTACGTGATGGGTACACCTGGATTCAATTTCGTTTCTTAAATGATATGGCATGATTTGAATTGGCAACACCCTATCTTGTCGGAAAAAGTTTCCTAAATAAACACAAACATTTAATTATCTAAAATTGTTATACAAATAGATGGAAGCATAAATTCGAAATTCTCTTTATTATTTGCTCAATTCACATTCGTTTTGTAGTACGGTGATTTACAATTCCACTAATTTTGCCACATAACAACTAATTTGTTGATCAAATAAATTCCGAAATTAGGGATAATTATGAATTCAATATACCATAAACACCCTTATTTTTTCTTCATCCTCATGCAACCCTAATCCTTCTCAAAATTTATCCCCAAATTAAATAAAAAGTTAATTGTAAACCGCTTGTTCCCCTCCAGAGGCAGAGGAAAAAAAACAATTCCTTGAGGTTTGAACTGAATCGAAGAACATCTTGTTGGTACGTATTTTATACCTAAATTTGATTTCTAATTTTCTTCAATTCAAAGTATTGTGATACAATATTTCAATTTGGAGCTTTTCTATGGTTTGATTTCATTGTTTCAGTAGTGTATAATGTCAATTCACAATTCTTCATTGTTTTCACACTTGTACTTAGTATCATGTTTGGAGAGTTCTTTGTTCAAGCTGACCTAGAACTATTTTTGGGGATGTTGATTGATGAGACGATGGCTGGCAACATCGATTATGTATGGGATAACACCATTGTTCTTAAGCAAATAGCTACCCGACTAGAACAAAAGAACGGCAGGAACTACACCCTCGAAATAGTGGAAGATAAATATAATAGGTTGTATGATCGTTATAGCTCGTGGCAGTCAGCACTGCATTGCCATTATGTGAGGTGGCACCCTGTGGATAACAAATTGTTAGCCAGTGACGAAGTCTGGGATATGCTTCTTAAGTTAAGAAGTATACTATATTAATCATTCCCTAGTGTATTATATTTTTTTTGGTGTGTGTTAAGAAATTACATTAACGTGCTTATTGTCATGCAACAGGTTATGCCACATTGTTTTTGGGCAAAAAAGTACTGTCATAACGGTGAAAAGTACTAGCGGGAGCTAGACATAATTTATTCAGGATTCTACCCACTATATCCAAGAAAAACTATAGTGGAGCAGGCTCCACCAGAAGAAGTCATGAGTGACAAGGATCCAGAAGAAGATCTAGTAGAAGTAGTACTTTAAAATTGAATCTATTTTTAAAATCGTGTTCAAATAGTTTTATTTTGGTTTGGGAGTTAGTAGTTTTACACTATTCTCATTATTCCATTATTTTCCATGAATTATGTATGATTATTTGCGAAAATATAATCAAGATGTCAGCACTACCTATTATTGAATTTTTCATGTTGTTTGTAAAAATATTTACCCTAATAAAATGGTCAATAATATTAAATTTTGTGTCATTTAAAATGGCACTAACTTCACAATTCACAATAAATGAATTCTGCTAATTTTCAATGCCACTAATATATAGTCACAAGTATCTAATTTTGCTATTTTACATGAGATATCTAATTTGATATTAAAAAATATTTAAAACCAAGGATAATCATCGGATATTGAAACCTAGCCGAGTCATTGACTTTCTTAATTATTCACCAAATACCGGTTTAATGTTTTTGCTATATTAATTGTTCTTTTAATATTTTTTCTAGTAATTATTCTTTCATATTTATTATTAATTATTATTTTTGTAATTCAATTTCGTAATAATTTTTAAAAGAAATTAATCTTTTTATAATACGGTTTCTCATTCACATAATTATTGTTTTAATATAGTATCATTAACCACTCAGTGACTCGTTAGTTGGTGCAAGTTGTTGATTTTGGTCTAAAATTGCTTCAAAGTAAGAACCATGACTTATAGTATCATTAACCACTCAGGGACTCATTAGTTGGTGCAATTTGGTGATTTTGGTATTAGAATGCTCGATAAGGAGAACCGAGACTTAGAGTATCATTAACCCCTCCGTGAATCGTTAGTTGGTGCAATTTATCTATGGAAAAAAATTAATTTGCTTTTGCAGTATTCCAGGGGGCTTTTGAACTATTACAGGGAAGTTTTTGCACGGGGAGTTTTTGCATCAATAACTACATTAAAGAAAACAAAATCACTCTTGGACACAACATGACAACTCATTTTTATTACCTTCCAATATGAAAATTCAAGACATTCAAACATCTCAATGATCCTGTCAAAATATAACTCCATCTATCTAACTTAAAAGTTTCAATTACTAGACTAGTTTCCAACAAAAAATAACATTCCAACTTAATACACCATAAAAATTCCAACAAAACATAACATCTGAAATTCACTTATACTTATTAGTTTGCATTCCTTGAGGTGGTCTAACTGCAGAAGTAGATTGCAATCGTTGACTGAATCGAATTGCAATACTATTTTTACATGTCTTCCTATAGTGCCCTTGCTCTCTACACATTGTGCATGCCTTTTTGAAGGGTTGACTTGCCAATGGATCCACCTCTTGTGCTCCTTGCTGTTGTGTTCCTGGTTCTAGAGTTAATGCTTGTGGTTCTGGCACATGTAGATCTCTCCCTCCCTCAACAGAAGTAGATTGCAGTCTTTGACTGAATCGAACTGCAGTTATCTTTTTACATGTCTTCTTATAGTGCCCTTGCACGCCACACAATGTGCATGCCTTTGTGAAGGGTTGTCTTCCCATAATTTTTGTGACTGATTATCTTATGTGCATGGTTAACTTCCTCCTGTACATTTTGAACTATAACTTGCACTGAAGTTGCATTTTGAACTTCTAATCCACTCCCTCCCTCATCAGCTGCATTTATCTTATTACATGTCTTCTTATAATGCCCTCTCACTCCACACAGTTTGCATGTCTTTTTGAAAGGCTGTCTTCCCATTCCCTTTTGTACATTGTGAACTTCATCTTGTAGGTTTTGAACTTCATCTTGCACCAATGGTGCAATGTTTTGACTCCTTTGACTGCCCCTTAAGTATTTATTAGGCTGACTTACATAAATGCAAACAACCACTCCAGATCTATCAATTAATTGATCTAACTCAGTCTCATATTCACACAATCTAAACTTCCTAAATCCATCAATCCTATAATAATTATTCGTACCACAAATGCCAATCTTATCACAAATGTAATCAAGGTTTTTGATAGATATATTTCTATAGTTGAAATAGTCAATACACCTGAAACTACCCCCCTCATACCCAGTATTGGGATAATGTCTTAAGATACCACCATAATAAATCTTCAAAGTACGATGTGTTTTATCTGCAAAGAAAAAATATACTTACATTAACTACACAGCCAACTTAATTACACAGCAAACAACATTCACCAACCAACAATTTAAGAAGCTCCCAAATACACAAAACAAGATTTCCTCGTGTACAAAATTCTCTAATAAAGCTACAAACCATATATTAGAGAATAAAGAATTCAGACAAGATTCCTTCATGGTTAAAACCCCTAAAAGAAATATCAATATTAACATAACCCAAATACGTACTTATATATGCAAAATCCCTAACATAAACCCTTACTAGATTCTCATAAAATGTGCTAAAAAATATACTTTAATTAACTACACAGCCAAACAGCATTCACCAACCAAACTATAGAGATTTCCTCATGAACAATTTTAGAGAATAAATCTATAAACCATAAATGTTTTGTAGAATTCAGACAAGATTCCCTCAGGGTTAAACCCCCTACACATAAATATCAATGTTAACATAATCCAAATACGTACTTATATATGCAAAATCTCTAACATATACCCTTAACAGATTCTCAAAAAATTCAATTTTGTCATTTTGAATCCAAAAGCGTACCTCTATATTCAGGGGGTTGTATGTTGTTGAATTCCACTTTCCGTAGAAAACCAAAGTCGGCACGAATCATCCACTTTAGTTCTTTATCATCCATTAGTGGCATAAATTTTGTCGAATTTACAACTACAATTGTTCTAGCCTGGGCCGATATCGCGGATTATTTTGTTCCAGAGAAATTAATGATACTATTTAGGGCTTTCAATTTGGGAGAGAATAGAATGTGATAATATCTGGAAATATTGCAATTACCCCCCTGGCCGAAGTTATCACGTGCTCCCCACGTTTGTATCCTTTTATTTCTGAATATTAGTTTATAATTCTTATTAATTGTTCTTTTAATATTTTCTAGTAGTTATTCTTTCATATTTTTTATGTATTAATATTTTTGTAATTTAATTTCGTAATAAATTTTAAAAGAAATTTATCTTTCATTATTGGTTTAATATAGTGTAATTATCCCCTCCGTGAATCGTTAATTATTGAAATTTGTTGATTGTGGTCTAAAATTGCTAGAAAAGTAGAACCGAGAGTTATAGTATCATTAACCCCTACGTGAATCGTTAGTTGGTACAATTTGTCGAATTTTGGTCTAGAATTGCTAGAAAAGTAGAACCGAGAGTTATAGTATCATTAACCCGTCTGTGAATCGTTAACCAATGAAATTTGTTGATTGTGGTCTAAAATTGCTAGAAAAGTAGAACCGAGAGTTATAGTATCATTAACCCCTCCGTGAATCATTAGTTGGTACAATTTGTTGAATTTTGGTCTAAAATTGCTAGAAAAGTAGAACCGAGAGTTATAGTATCATTAACCCCTCCGTGAATCGTTAATTATTGAAATTTGTTGATTGTGGTCTAAAATTGCTAGAAAAGTAGAACCGAGAGTTATAGTATCATTAACCCCTCCGTGAATCGTTAGTTGGTACAATTTGTTGAATTTTGGTCTAAAATTACACCAAAAGGAGAACCGAGAGTTATAGTATCTAAATCTTGCTTTTATGTAAATGAACCAACGTTATATGAACATATTACAAAGTTTATTTTAATTATCTTGAAACAATATTTGGTATTGTCATGTTATTATATTTTTTTTACAAAGTTTATTCAACAAATTTTTTTATTGAACATATTACAAAGTTTATTTTAAAGTGTGTATTCTCTAGCCTGGGCGATACATAATTTTGTCAACGAATTGTTTGTAAAAGATAATTTAATTTGATTTGGCGCATAGATCGTATTTAGGCTAGGGTTAATACAATCCGTTCGATTCTAAAAAAAAAAAAAGGCTAGAGTTAATACAATCTGTTTGATTCTAAAAAAAATCAAATTGGGGATATGCATAAATCCAATCTTGCCATATTTTCGGAATTTATGAAATTATGGAAACAAATTAGTTAAGGTAGTTAGTGGAAGTATGGCTAATTGAATCTAGCTTGCAATTTAACTAAAGTTATTATGTAGATCTATCCTAGGAAAATCTCGTAAGCCTTGTGGTTAGATAATTAACCAAATCACCTTATATGGCAGGATTTGAATTTTACAGCTATATTAATTGTAAAAGGCAGTAAAATCTTACACTAAATGAACTCTCAAATTAATGGGACTCCTAAATTAGTGTGACTCTTTATTATAAATTAAATCCTTGCCAATATAGATCTACTTTTTTGGAGTTCTGGAACACCAAAAAAAAAAAATCACGAGAAATAAGGTATGGACGAACATCTTCAAAATTTTTCTTTTTCCTGTGTTATAGATCAGTGTTTATTAATTGTTATGTAAAGCTTTTAAAACAATAATTTTAACTTATTGCTCGGTTATATGTCTTGATATTTGGTATTGCATGTTAAAGATCTTGAAACAATAATTTTACCTTATTGTTCCATTATTGATCAATATTTTGTATTGTCATATTAAAGTTCTTGAAACAAAAATTTTACCTTATTTCCCTGTTATTGATCAAATTTTCGAAGAGTTCCGTTAAATTTATGAAAACATTAATTTTAAATTATCGTTGCGTTAATGATTTACATAAATCAAATTGTTCTGTTTAATTAGTTGCATTATGATTTGTTTTTTAAATTAATATTTATGTTCTGATTTGTTTTTAAAATTAATATTTATGATATAATTTGTTTTTAAAGTTATTATTGACATTCTGATTTAATTTGTGTTATTATTAACACAATTATATAATTTTTTGTACTTAGTATCATGGCTGCAGTATTTTGGGTTCAAGATGACCTCCAACTTTTCTTGGCGATGTTGATTGATGAAACGAGGGCTGGCACGATACATTATACCTGGACAAACAAAACGATTTTTCAGCAAATTGCTGAAAGACTAGAACAGCAAACTGGCAAGAATTACACATCCGACATGGTTAATAAAGAATTTCGCAGGCTGCATACTCGCTATTACTCGTGGCAGGAGGCACTGCGATGCCGTTTCGTGAGGTTGTACCCGGAAGAAAACAGATTGCTAGCCAGTGACGAAGTATGGGAAATGCTTCTTAAGGTAACAAAATTTAATGTGTTACTCATTCCCGGGTCTATTTTAATGTGTAGTTTATTTCAAGTAATCTAGTCCAAAATTTAGTATTTATTTTTATTTTCGTGCTACAGGAAATGCAGTACAAATGGTGGGCGAAAAAGTACCGGTATCACGGTGAAATGTACTGGCGGGAACTAGACCTCATATTTTCGACAGTCCACCCACCTCAACCAAGAAATGTTGTTGTGGAGCAGGTTCCAGCCGACGAAGTCGTGGGTCAAGAAGAACTAGAGGAAGATGAAGAAGAAAATGAGGAGCCGGAGGTGACATCGATAGGAGGAGAAGGGTATTCGAGTAGTGGGCCAAGTGATGAGGAACTTTAAAGTATAAAAATTCTGAAAATGTTGAAATGCACTTTTAATTATATTTCTATTAGTAGTAGTATGACTAGAATAATTAATATTAATAGGTATTATTATTGGCACAATTTTATTTCGTTTTTTCTATAAGTTTTGATACATGCAGTATTTTCTATAATTTATAAAGTTTGAAGCCTATTTTATTGTAGGATGCAATTGAATCTACAATTCAAGTTTAGGTGGGATATTGCAAATTTACAAAAAAATTACCTTGTCTAAGATTTTGGAAGATTGAAGCCAAATTCAAAATTGACATTTGTTCAAAAAATAAGATTAACAGATGAAAGTTTAGCAACCTTTATCACCCGAATCCAGTATACGATTGATTCGGTCTAATATTTCATCTCCATCCTCATCGGAATCATCTGAATCATCTCCATCCTCCTCCTCTTGATTCTCTTTTTCTTCTTCTTTTTCTTTTTGCTTTTGTTCCTCCTCCATAGGTTGATCATCTTGTTGCTCTGCTTCTCGTCGCCTTTCCTCATCATCTGGCCGCCTCCGTTCCTCCATCGCAGCAGCATATTGCTCTGCTCCTTGTCGCCTTTCCTCATCGATTTGGCGTACCCATTCCTCCATTTCAGCGGCATACTCCTCCCTATAAATAACACATGAGTTATTAAGGCCTAGTTTTGGCAAAGTATCGTAGAATATTAGTTTGAATAATTAATTCTAGCATAATTAATTAAAAAATAATTGTTTCTTGTTTGTTGTGAAAAGTTTTCAAAATTTACTTATATATTAATATCACCAAATTACACGAACAACCTATATTATTTTCCCTAAATCATTATCCAAACACTTTCCATATTCACACAATCTAAATTCCTAAATCAATCAAAATAAATAATTCAATTTAGAAAAATTGAAGATAAACCACCTCACATAAATCTATCTAAACACAATAAAATAATTAAGTTTGTAAGACCTTTGGCAAAAATTCTCTAACATTATGACTTGATTATTTTTTGTTCCTAACAATATAAAAAGAGAAAATCTAATTTAGATTTATTAAAGTTAAAAAAAAAAGGAAACGTTTTGAAAACAAAAATATTTTACTTACCAGTAAGCGTCATCCTTGTCCTGATGAGCAGATGTTTTGTTATTTTCATTGACAAAATTGTTGTTATTTTGATTGGGATCCATATTGAGACTATGATTAATTTTATCTACTTGAAGGAAAATATCAAGATTATGTCTGGTTAATTAATAAATTAATAGCCAGGTGCTTATTTATATGTACATCACACCTTTTCATCTCCTAAATCCACTGGAAGTGTCTATTAAATTTCCAAAATTGTGACTTTTCGTGTAATGTTATGACTTATGAAAATATATATGACAAGCATAGTAATAAAATTTCAATTAATTAAAAGTTTCGTAAAATCCGGTTTAAAATTTAAAATCACATACCCAGTACCCACACCACTCACGCCACTAAACCCACTCTCATATTTAACTAACTCCCATAACTATACTATTTCCATGATTGGTTAAATTCTTAAAAAGATATGGCATGATTTGAATATATTTAAAGGAAGAAGTTTCCTAATTAAACACAAACACTTAATTAAGTCAAATATATTTCAAACCATCTTCTACACTTATAATTCGATACATATCTTTTATAAATATATAGCAGAAACTGAAGAAGAAAAAAAAAATTCATTACGAATTCAAATTCTATTGACCTCTCTTTTATATATAAGAAAATAAGATAAAAAATTAAATCTCTTACTCTTAGGCTACTACACACACAGTAGTTCAAAGATTCGCCATCACGACATCTTCGAGTTTCTTTGAAGTGATCCAACATGTGAGTGTTTTTATTTTTATTTTTTTAATGCAAATTAATTTATGTATGTTATTCTATATATGATTGTAGATATTTATTGCAAAATACAGAAATTGTAATGTAGAAATAATTTTGATAGATATATTTTGCATTACATCAAAGAAAAATTGTAAAGTAGAAATAATTTTTAACATAATACATGTTAAGTTTGATTTTTTTCAATTTTTCGATTGTTTTTTCATGCAAAAAAAGGCTACTTTGGGCACAAAAAAAATTTTTTCGGGCCTTTAAGAACATATTTTTTATTTAAAAATAAAAAATTTACCTTTATTGATCGAGTGTTAACGGCGGAGGAGGGTTTGGACTTTTTAGGACTTTCTAAAGGGCAATTTATTGTATTGTTATTTAAATGGTATGGGCTAATTTGTGCAAATTAATTTGTTTTCTTACCTTTACTAATTTACATATTTTCGGTATTATACAGGTCATCAAATGGAAAGAGGAATACTACGGATGTCCAAGATTTCATAAAGACAAGAACAGTAAGTCTCATTATTTTCGGGTTTTAATATTATACGTTTTTGCACTTTACCACCATGTACAATTTAAAAAAATATCAATTTACCCCCTGGATTTGATTTATTTTTATTGCTCTTGGAAAATTAGGATTTTTTTAAAAAATTAGAAAAGTGCATTTCACCACATACAAGTTATACGTTTTTGCACTTTACCACCATGTACAATTTAAAAAAATATCAATTTACCCACTGGATTTGATTTTTTTTTATTGCTCTCGGAAAATTAGGAATTCTTTGAAAATTATAAGTGCATTTCACCATACGTTTTTGCACTTTACCACCAACAATTTAAAAAAATATCAATTTACCTCCTGGATTTGATTTCTTTTTTATTGCTCTCGGAAAATTAGGAATTTTTTGAAAATTAGAAGTGCATTTCACCATACGTTTTTGCACTTTACCACCAACAATTTAAAGAAATATCAATTTACCCCCTGGATTTCATTTCTTTTTGTTGCTCTCGGAAAATTAGGAATTTTTTAAAAAATTAGAAAAGTGCATTTCACCACATACAAGTTATACGTTTTTGCACTTTACCACCAACAATTTAAAAATTATGCAATTTACCCCCTGGATTTGTTTTCTTTTTATTACTTTCTCCATTCAACTATAATTCTGTATTAGTTTATTATTCTAAACACTCTTACATTTTTCAATGAACATGTCGAGCATCATAAATTGGACACGAGGATTTCGCTCTCCAGATTGATGGAGGTGAATAAAACCCTTTTAAATTCTCAGTTGGACGTGATAGATGAAATGGGGTTTGGACCGTTGGCTAGATTGAATTGTGAGGATATTAACCGCATTATGATACGTTGGTTAATTGATCAGTATAACCCTACCACGAGAATCCTCAAAATACATGGACAGGAGTTTGAGTTGACAGATTACGCGGTTTATGAGGCTCTTGGAATTCCATACAATGATCATAGTTTGCATCACTCTTGGATAGACAGGAGTGGCATGGAAAAATACAGTTCATTCCTCACAATCAAACGGAGTAGAGTTGATATTAAAGAATTGTACAATTCATTGATTAATAGCACGACTCACGGAGATGAATTCAAGGTGATGTACTTGACATTTTTGTTTGGTGTGTTTCTCTATCCGAGTACCCAATGTCACATACCGGGTGATTACTTGACCCTATTTAAGGACTTTGACGAAGTTCCAAAAATGAATTGGGCGAGCCTTGTGATAAGTAAATTAGATGAGAGAGTACGGACATTCCAGAGAAAAGACCATGGTTATATACCTGGTTGTTTATTATTACTCCAGGTACTAAAGAGTTCATTTTCTTTTTCATATGATTTCTTTGAATAATATATATTTTGTTAAATTAGATGAGAGAGTACGTACAATGCGTGCAAAATGTACACTTGAGTTGGAGACGGAAGTACCTTTCATAAAGTATCTTTCAAAGGATAGATCAACCTCGTTGTTTAAAGAACTGCAGTCCAATGGCGGTTATTGGAACACTAAGGTAACTATTTTCGTCAAAACATTTCTCATAGATCATATATTTTCGAAATCTGTATAATGACATTTACTGATACAAACATCCCTTTTCAAGTTTCAGACTATGACCTTTGATTCAAGTAAATCAAGGAAGCAGGTGATTCATGATTTAGAAGTTGCAAGTGAATTGGAAAAATTAGAAGCCAATAAGATTAAGAGTTCTGGTAGAATTTCACCAATTTGGGACAATCGAAACAGTTACGATGATATGGGAACGTACAACCATTTTGAAAATCCCATGCTTTCCCACTCTGGCAATCTCACTGGTGATACAGAAGATTCGAAGGCTTATGCATTGCTGACGAACCGAATTAATGTTCTTGAGTTCCAAGTCGCCCAAATGACAACCACTCTGAATGGGATACTAATGCAGCAACCAATCAAAGAGATGTCTTCGGGGGTCAAAGAGTTTTCACCATTTGTGAATATTGCCAATAATATCTAGTTTTGCCTAGACAAGATACCACAAGCAGTTGAATCAACACTTCGCAAGACCCTGCCAAACTTGCTGAAGCCGCAATCCGAGAAAATGAATCGTACCCCATCCCTAAATAATCAGGGTTCTTGTTCAAAATCAACCAAACGACCTAGTAGCCAGAAAGAAAAAACATCATATCCCAGAACTAGGTCTCACAGCAAACAAGAAACTCTCGAGCCTAAGGTTTTGGATTTTAATGGTGGTTCGAAGAGAAGTCGTGATACTTCGGAAATGATTGATTTAACTGGACAAGATGAGAATGTCGATGAAGCTGACAATGAATTGGATTCTACACCTTGCAATCCATTAGCTGATGATCAAGACATAATAAAATATTTGTTCAGTCAACATCTCGATTAAAGGTAAAATAGCATTTTAAATTAATATAATTTAATATTAATTGTATTGATTTTGAAACTAAAGTTAGGATATATCATATATTGCATGTACTGAACTTGTTGTAGACTTGGGTAATTGGTATCTCAATAGGACATACATTCGATGCTTGATGCCTGCCATTGAATTAGGGGGACATGTAAGTGCAGATATCTACTTAGTTTATTAATCTATGTAGCAAGGTTTAAGTTGATGAATGTTTATTACATTGATGCAGGTGATAGATTGTGTGCGTATATGCTATGTCTGAATATGATTAATGAGGAACGTTCTCAGCCCCGATGGTACTTTCCATGTTTATTTTCGGTGAGTATAAAATTACCCGTAAAATACAATTTGGAACAAATGGAGATATAATAATAGTGAAATAACAGTTAATTGGTTTGTTAATGCAGCAACAAATGTTGAATGAGGAATATAGTCTCCAATCCATTGAGGAAAAAGTTTTGGATTCTAGTGCAAAGTTAGTTGGGTCATTAGAAAATTGTGAAATTTTTTTCATCCCAATTAACGACATGATGGATCATTGGTTTTGTGTTATAATAAACCTCGACACTTATACAATATCTGTTTGTGATTCTCTAACTGAAAGAAGCACCCATCGAATGGACATTGTCAAACAATTGGTAATACCTACAAATCTATCTATGTGAATAAGTTTGATAATCGTAAATTTTTTTATTTGTCAACTCAATCATACAGGTCTCAAGATTAGAGAGATTGTTCCAACATTGGAACCCTGTCATGGCTAAAAGAAGATTCAAGCGCGATCTATTGAATTTCGAATCAGCTGATAGGGTACCTGTTCAACCGAAATTAACATCTTAGATCCTAAGAATCCAAAGTACAGGTATGACTGTGGATTGTATGCGTGCATGGTAATGATGTTCCACAAAGATTTCAAACAACAATTGACGGATGTGAGCACACCTTTTAAACTTAACTTAAACATATTTTATTGTTTTGTTATTTGTAGGAAGAGTCTATTTCTGCAAGAGAAGCTATTGCTTTGAGGCTTTACAGATGCAAACAAAACAAAGTTGCTTGGAATCCATCACATTCGCTTGATTTTGGAAATGGGGTCACACTATAGAGATTTGATTTGGTTTTCTTGGTGGTGTGGGTTTTATTAGTTTAGACTTGATATTTTGAAATGGGTTTTGCTCGTTGTTTTGATAAAGTGGCTTTACTCGTTTGGACCTTTATTGATGGGGTTAGAGCCGCTTAGGACATTGTCTATTTGATGTTAATTTTCATTGTTTGGACAATTATTTGATTTGGTTTTCATGATTTAGACAATATTTGATGAATTTTTGGCTTTTAAAATGATGTCATGGTGTTTTTGACATCTTATATATTGATAAAAAAATGGTTTTTGCACATCACTTTATTTTTATTGTTTCACTTTTTCAATGTTTGGGGTTATAGTGGCTTTGTACATTAATATTTGATGTGATTTTGTTTGTTTAGGGAATATTGAAATCCTCTAGTTTATTATCTACTTGGACAAAAATTGAAATCCGCTAGTTTCTTTATCTTTTGTAAACTAAAATATTAGTTCTAATTGGTCGGGATGGGTTCAAAATGGATACGGTCAACTAACGGGTCTGTGACAAACCGGTTCGGGTCGCTTAAAAATCTACTTTACAAATTGAATTATTTAATGCAAAATCTAATTGAAATAATCTATGGAAAAAATTATAAAGTTTATAAGTATTTCTTTTTTTCATAAAAATGGGCCAAATCTGAATAAACAGGGCCGGCCGGCCCACGAGATAATTTTCTTTTGTTATTATTACGACCCATTAGTGACCCAATGAAAAAATCAGTAGTGACCCATTTTGAACCCAATAGGTTTATAAGTATTTCTTTTTTCATAAAAATGGGCAAATCTGAATAAACAGGGCCGGCCGGCCGACGAGATAATTTTCTTTTGTTATTATTACGACCCATTAGTGACCCAATGAAAAATCAGTAGTGACCCATTAAGGGCCCAATAGAAAAATCATTAGGGGCCGTCCATTAATCTAATCCGAGATTAAACTAACCCAATAAACACAAAATTAGAGTGTTGGGTGTTTGACTGTTTGCCATGCCAAGACTAAATCTAATTATTTTTATTTATTTAATAAGAATATTATACTAATGTTTTATTTAATTAAATACAAAAAAATGTAAAATAATATAAAATAATAACAAGAAAAATGTTGTTAGTCTAAATTAAAGTAAGATATAATTACCTATTTCAAGAATACCATGAAATTCTCTTTTCAAATGTTAAAAATCATATTTAACAAATACTCTCATTCAACCAATACATTAATTTTAATCAAATAATTTCACTAAAATGCTAAAATATAAACATTTCATGGGTGAAGTGCGGAAAAAGCAAAAAATGGCCAAATCTTATAATGATTAAAAAAAATGGAATAAATAATATAAACAAACAAACAAAACAATTGATTAATCCCGGGGTGGTGGTCTGGGTGGACCAAAAAATGTCCAATTTTGTGGAGGAAAGCCTGGAATATAATTCGGAAACGCATAAGGATTGTGAGTGCTTGGCCCTGCCTGCAATGTACATACCAAAACATTATTTTATTATGCGTGAAAAACACAATATAAAATGAAGCACTTAAAGTTTAAAAATTGTAATAATACGAAACAAAAAATTTCTAACCTGTGGATTCATTGGAAATCGTACTTGAAAACCAATACCAGCATTTGTACTTTGAAATTGAGGATGGTGCATACTAAAGAGAAGATTGGTGTGAGTGTTGCGATTGTCAGGCGTACCAAAAACGACATGCTTGGTGAAGGTTGATTCATCGAAGGTTGGGTATCATCATCATCGCCAACATAATCATTTTTTGTTGGTTCATGGGGCATTTGAGAATTAGTGGAAGGTATATTTTGCCTCCCACGTGAAGTACCCACAAATTTTGGGTTTAGCTCACAAGTGGTTGATTTGTGTCCGATTTTCCTGGAAAAGTAATGCACATGATAAGAACAAGATTACACAAGGGATCTGATAAAAGAATCATGACATTATCAAAACAACAACAACTAAGAACTGACTTGCACAAGCCACAACGTTGCCTCTTTGATTTGGTTCCACCTTTAGGAATAATCCTATCAGGATCTACAACATTGTGGGAATGTTTCACAAATACCATCAGACTCTGAAAGTGCGTCGGATTCATCCTCAGCCGCCGCTGTCAAATTTTTGACTTGATTAATTGATTTATCAAAGAATGTTTTACACTTTTGGGAGGATAACTTAGAGAAGTACAGACACTCCATGTTCATCTTAGCAAACCGAACTTCTTTAGGTTTTTCGTCTGAAGGGAATGGGAAATCCGTTCTGAGCTTCTTGCCAACTTCAACAAACCACCGAGGATTAATACTCTTTTCAGGAAATGTTGGAATTCTCATGTTCTTGAATCCACATATTATGTGCCGACAAGGAATTCCATCAGATTGAAGCATCAGACATTCACACTCGAATTTGGACTCATCTAGATCAATGATGGCAGCAAAACTGCGAGGTTTTTTCATGGTATGATCGCCAAATTGGAATTGGTACCGCCGATCTTTAAGTAAGGACATACTCTGAACAACAATATCCTCATCCGCATTTATCTCCTTTATTACATGATCTAATATAGCTCTCGTGCATATATTGTTGGGAATGCCCCGGTTGTCAAAATAACGAGAGTGCGGAATTTAAAAATTTTCCGAGGCACCCCAGCAGACCCAAGATATATTTTCCACCTTATTTATGCGAAAAGGTTGAATCAAACAATCTACAATAGATATAAGATGAAGATATGCGATTTACCTCACTGCAGGCAAGGTGGTGGCAATCTCCGGCTTTTTGCTGATTCACAACGAGTGATCCAATTGTCTCACCTCCAGAGTGTATCCACACCAATTGGATTGTAGCAACACCTTCTATTCACAGGCTACGAACTAGAGATAGAAGGCTGTCAATGGAGGAAGAAACAAATCTAGATTCAGATCTAGATCCAGCTATGGAAGACAGAGAGAGAAGGGGCGGCGCTTGTGCAGGGGGCGGTTAGGGTGTAGGGGCGGCTAGGGTTAATTTTCAGCTCTTTGTTTTCAAGTGTCTTGTGTGTATGGAAGAGTTGTGAGGGGATATCTATTTATAAGAGAAGAAACTTTCTCTTTGTAGATATCTCTTAAAGATCTTTTCCTTATCTTATAAGGAAATAAGATATACACATATATCTTCTTAGATCCTCCTTGTCATACAAGAAAACAAACTCTCCCTTCTTATCCTTAGCCAGAAATCGCCCCACCCCTATCTTGCAAGACTTCTTCTGGGCTTTTAATTAAAAGGCCCATGTCTTGCAACTTAATTTAATTAACCATTAATTAAATCAGCCCAATTAATCCAATTAATTATTATCTCTCAATTAATTAACACTTTAATTAATATTTAATTAATTAGACCATCTAATTAATTATCCTTCCAATTGAATTAACACTTTACTTCATTTAATTGATTTAACTCCCTTAAATCAAATATTTCCTTCTATGACTGTCACTGTCCAATTGTATTGTGTGTGACCCTCTAGGTTCACCATCAATTGGCAGCAGGCCCACGAACCCTTCGTGATTTAATTTATGAGCAATTAAATGCTCCGATCAATTAAACCCTTTTAATTGACCACTCCAGAATTAATCTCCCTTATTAATTCAGGAGTACCCACACTTCATGGTCGATGTCTAGCCACAAGCCCATGAAGCCCAACTTCAGGTGAATTGATATTTGTGAACCTCACCTCTTATAATTGCCATGTACATACGGTCCTTCTATCGACTTAATTTCCCGATTGAGACCTAGGGTGTGTGAATTGATCGGCACCTCTAATTATCTCAATAACTATGCTTTCTAATTCGGGATAATAATCCAGTGTGACTGCTAAATTTGGAAACCCCTTTCCAAATCCGTCACCGACCGTGATCACGGGTATCTAAGAATCGTATAGGAAATTCTCTCATCCATTGCGACGAGTCGGTAGATTCCATCTTGGTACTAACCACTCGCGTACACAACTATAGGCACCCAACTTAGGCACATTATGGTCAGGCTACGTGACCAGTACCTAAATCTAAGTACATATACCCATGCACCGAATTCGCCCTAGCACCTCAAGTCTAAGGACTAAATCGTACACTATTATAAGTCTTGAGAAACATCCCACCACCGATATGCGTCATGCGCTTCCACAATGGGTTTCTCTGTTCGGGTCGTTCAATGCGTTCGATCCCCTATCGAACCACCTACTCATATGCACTGACATCAAATGTCTTGTTCATGAAACTCTACAAATTCACTCCATGTGAATCATGCATATTCATACAAGTCTTGGCAATTCCTTCGATACCCCGTCTCGTTCGGAATCTATGACTTGGAACGTGTTTTAAGATCACGACCTTTGAGACTGTTTCATGATTGCACTCAATACCGAAGTGAATCGTCCCATAGTCGAATGTGATCTAAGGATTTCATCCAATCACTTAAATGTATTCGCGAGAGATGAATTTGGCCATTGTTTATTCTATACAGTTATAAATAAACGTGCGTATTATTCATAAGAATCAAAGATTGTTTATTACAGAACAGACCTAATACAAGCTAAAGTTAATTGGCCCAATTGGTCAATCTAAAGGGTTCTTAACGGACCTTGGCTATTACAAAAATAACCTTGCATACATGGCCTTCATTCCTTCTTGGGATCCCACCTTGCTTGTAACGGGCCTCCATCCTAAACTATTTAAAACAGTAAAGCCCTATCTATTACAAAGGCTCAAAGTGGCCCAAAAACTTAAGGCTCGCAGGCCCAATAAAAACCAAACAATAAATTAAACCAATCACATCTACCCTAGGGTCAAGGCTCGGCACGATCGAAAACCACGTAAACAGTTCACGTAGAGCAAGAAACAAGCAAATAACTTTTTACGTATTTCTTTCTTACTTTTAAAACTCCTTTTAAAAATAACATCCTATGATTCTTACTTTAGTCACTACTAATTATGACAAAATCAATTTTCGGGTAAACAAAACAATTTTTCCGCACAAAATCAGATTCGGATTTTCAACTTTTGAAAATTGCAGTTCGGCCCCTCAACTCACGGAAATTGCACTTTTAACCCCAAAGATTTGAAAATTGCAAAACAGCCCCAATTTACAAATCGGCCAGAGGACAGAAAATTAAAAATTGAATCCAGAAAATTTTCAGTTTCGCAAACAGACCCCTGAACTTTCGGAAACTAAAAAACAGTCCTTTAGTTTTCGGAAATTGCAAAAACGACCCAAAAATACGTACAGACCAGATTTGCAAAAACAGTCCAGATTTTTCATATATTTCCAGAAAACAGAAAATAAATTTCCAGCCCTTTATTTCACAAAATCGCGACTTGCATAAAAAGTCCTGAAGTTTCAAAAACTATAAATTTGCCCCAAATCTTAATATGCGATTTTACCCAATCAAAGATCATATCATAACAAGCAAGAATCATCACACAGAACATAACAATCATAAATATCCATATATTTATTTATGTTCAGGCCTTTTCGCATAATAGTAATGGAATTGGCTCTGATACCACTGTTGGGAATGCCCCGGTTGTCAAAACAATGAGAGTGTGGAATTTAAAAATTTTCCGAGGCACCCCAGCAGACCCAAGATATATTTTCCACCTTATGTATGCGAAAAGGTTGAATCAAACAATCTACAATAGATATAAGATGGAGATATGCGATTTACCCCACTGCAGGCAAGGTGGTGGCAATCTCCGGCTTTTTGCTGATTCACAACGAGTGATCCAATTGTCTCACCTCCAGAGTGTATCCACACCAATTGGATTGTAGCAACACCTTCTATTCACAGGCTACGAACTAGAGATAGAAGGCTGTCAATGGAGGAAGAAACAAATCTAGATTCAGATCTAGATCCAGCTATGGAAGACAGAGAGAGAAGGGGCGGCGCTTGTGCAGGGGGCGGCTATGGTGTAGGGGGCGGCTAGGGTTAATTTTCAGCTCTTTGTTTTCAATTGTCTTGTGTGTATGGAAGAGTTGTGAGGGGATATCTATTTATAAGAGAAGAAACCTTCTCTTTGTAGATATCTCTTAAAGATCTTTTCCTTATCTTATAAGGAAATAAGATATACACATATATCTTCTTAGATCCTCCTTGTCATACAAGAAAACAAACTCTCCCTTCTTATCCTTAGCCAGAAATCGCCCCACCCCTATCTTGCAAGACTTCTTCTGGGCTTTTAATTAAAAGGCCCATGTCTTGCAACTTAATTTAATTAACCATTAATTAAATCAGCCCAATTAATCCAATTAATTATTATCTCTCAATTAATTAACACTTTAATTAATTAGACCATCTAATTAATTATCCTTCTAATTGAATTAACACTTTAATTCATTTAATTGATTTAACTCCCTTAAATCAAATATTTCCTTCTATGACTGTCACTGTCCAATTGTATTGTGTGTGACCCTCTAGGTTCACCATCAATTGGCAGCAGGCCCACGAACCCTTCGTGATTTAATTTATGAGCAATTAAATGCTCCGATCAATTAAACCCTTTTAATTGACCACTCCAGAATTAATCTCCCTTATTAATTCAGGAGTACCCACACTTCATGGTCGATGTCTAGCCACAAGCCCATGAAGCCCAACTTCAGGTGAATTGATATTTGTGAACCTCACCTCTTATAATTGTCATGTACATACGGTCCTTCTATCGACTTAATTTCCCGATTGAGACCTAGGGTGTGTGAATTGATCGGCACCTCTAATTATCTCAATAACTATACTTTCTAATTCGGGATAATAATCCAGTGTGACTGCTAAATTTGGAAACCCCTTTCCAAATCCGTCACCGACCGTGATCACGGGTATCTAAGAATCGTATAGGAAATTCTCTCATCCATTGCGACGAGTCGGTAGATTCCATCTTGGTACTAACCACTCGCGTACACAACTATAGGCACCCAACTTAGGCACATTATGGTCAGGCTACGTGACCAGTACCTAAATCTAAGTACATATACCCATGCACCGAATTCGCCCTAGCACCTCAAGTCTAAGGACTAAATCGTACACTATTATAAGTCTTGAGAAACATCCCACCACCGATATGCGTCATGCGCTTCCACAATGGGTTTCTCTGTTCGGGTCGTTCAATGCGTTCGATCCCCTATCGAACCACCTACTCATATGCACTGACATCAAATGTCTTGTTCATGAAACTCTACAAATTCACTCCATGTGAATCATGCATATTCATACAAGTCATGGCAATTCCTTCGATACCCCGTCTCGTTCGGAATCTATGACTTGGAACGTGTTTTAAGATCACGACCTTTGAGACTGTTTCATGGTTGCACTCAATACCGAAGTGAATCGTCCCATAGTCGAATGTGATCTAAGGATTTCATCCAATCGCTTAAATGTATTCGCGAGAGATGAATTTGGCCATTGTTTATTCTATACAGTTATAAATAAACGTGCGTATTATTCATAAGAATCAAAGATTGTTTATTACAGAACAGACCTAATACAAGCTAAAGTTAATTGGCTTGCTGGGCACTATCCTATCATATATGTGCAGCATGGTTCTGAAGTGAACGTAGTAATCCAACTTTAAGTTCCTTTGCTGGCTCCTCAGATTCTTTTTGTAATTTATCGAACCGTCTCCTAATTTTTTTTAAAAAACCGTTGTTGTAATGTCTAAAAAAATCCATTAAACTAAAGCCGGGATGCACCTTTTGTTTTAATAATGAATTCATGGATTCAGCATGTTGTGTACTCCTCATCATAGCAAAGAAATGACCCCGAAAGAATGCTTCTGCCCACTGATTCCGTTTTGAGTAAATTTCTGATATCCATTGATGGTTTGTAACACCGTATTCCTCAATCAAATCAGACCATCTTTCTTCAAATTCATCAATAGGGCACGACCTTTTCATCAACTTGGAGAACATTGTTGAAAAATCTCCAGTTTTAATATTTGATTAGGCATTACGGGAGATATGCTAGCAACAAAGCCGATGTTTCGCTTCAGGAAATTCATGAAGCACATCAGCACGCATTGACGCGTCCTGATCTGTCAAAACTGCAATAGGAGATTTTCCATTCATGCTTTCGCGGAAAGACTGTAGCAACGACCTGTATGATTCAATCGTCTCACTGTATAAAATAGCAATTCCAAATATACAAGTGCACAAATGACAGTTGACTCCGGAGAATAGAACAATAGGACAACGGTACATGTTGGTCTTGTATGTACTGTCAAATAAAACAACATCACCAAACTGCTCATATTCAGCTCTCGACATTCCATTGCACCAAAAAAGTCTTTTCAGTGCCCCGTTTCCATCGACAGTGTACTTGAACCTGAGGGATTCGTCTTTCATCTTCATACCTTCGAGAAGACCCAAAAGAGTATTCACATCGCCACCTTCGATCCTTTTCAATCTTTGACTGTTCAAATAGTTGTAACCATCTTTTCTATTAAATACACCGCTAGCACTGCCTCCCCCCAATTCTCCTAAAAAATCCAGAACATGAGAAGGTCTAAACCCGACATCTGTCATCACGTTCAACATTGACTTTGTTGATGGGGTCAAATATCTATATGCAAATGTGTAACAAGTCAGCCTCTATATAATTTATTTTATTAGTCAACGTAGTAATGGAATTAACTAATTACAATAAAATAAAACTCTATAGATTTGGAATAGATTATTTACCTATTACAGCGTAGACGATGAGATGTATCAGAAGTTTCAAGAGTATGATTGTGCTGGGGCTCGAATCTCGTCACTTTCTATTCTCTCGTAGAATTATCAATAGCAACACGAAAACTAGCTTTGCATCCACACCGTGTCTCTACCTTTGCTTCCCGATTTCGATCATAATCTTTAATTTTTTCTGAACGAAAGCCCTCTCGAGCGCACAACCATACCCTGCTCAAAACGAGGCCACTATTTCTCTTCCTTTTTAACGAGCTCTTCCTGACATCAAATCCAACTTCCCTACCGTAAGAAATATAAAATTCTTCTGCTTCCTTAATAGTCTTAAACGTTAATGATCGAACGCGGTCAATGTTAGTGATATGGTCAGTTGGGTCAGAATTGTTACTTCCCTCTTCGACGTCGGTGTCACCGCCGTGCTCGTGTGAATTCGCATTCGAAACACTTTCATCCTTATCGGAGGAGGATGTTCCACTACTGCTTTTATACTCTGAATAAAAAGGTAAATTCAAGTAAAAACAAGTTTAATATTTTAAAATGTATACCTATAGAATCAAAGTTTAATTGAAAAAAAATAACCGAACCAATCTCTCAGTAATTCAATAATGTCATCAAAACATTATATAT
Organism: Penstemon newberryi var. newberryi; assembly: GCA_030819805.1. NCBI lineage: Eukaryota > Viridiplantae > Streptophyta > Magnoliopsida > Lamiales > Plantaginaceae > Penstemon > Penstemon newberryi. The sequence goes on along the minus strand of JAUALY010000005.1, from coordinate 18,058,618 downwards.
AACATTACTTGAGAAATAGTGGTACAAAGGAGCGTTTAAAAAAACACTTCAGAATATATAGCCAAATTAACACCAAGCCAGCAATTAGCTAATATCTAGTTGAAATAGATAATACCTAGTTTAAACTTAAAAAAAAAAGCTAATTAAGTGGTAATTGAATTGTATTATGATGTTCGTCAATGGCCATAAGGAATCTATGAGTGAAATCAAAATATACAAATATAGATTCCAAATTAACTGGTTCTAAATTACGATAAATTGTGCATAAAACTAAATTAAGAATAAAAGAATTCGAAATATACCGTAAATTGTTTACTTAATCAAAATTAAGAGAACAATATGGTCAATTATAAAACACTATAATCTCGATTGAAATGTACTGTGAAACTCAATTGAAATTTACATAAACTCAATTGTTATGACAAATTGTGCATAAAATCAAATTAAATACAAAGGAATTCCAAAATTTACGTAAATATTTTACTTAATCAAAATTAAGAGAACAATATAATCACTTATCGAAAAACTATAATCTCGTTGATATTTACTGTAAAAGTCGATTGAATTTTACGTTAATTTGTTCGCATAATCAAAATTAACATCGCTGAATTAACTATTTCCCAAATATGTACCCAAACTCAAAAGTTCTTATGAAATACTTACCATATTCATCAAGGCTTGCATCAACTTCGTCATCCGGGATTGTATAATTACCCACCATTTTTAGGTTTGTGGAGATCGTGGTCAAAGAGATTGGTTTTGCTCTAACTGGTAATTAGTTTTCTTAATTGCGATAGAAGAAATTTGAATTTACCTTAATTACATGAAGAACCGAATATTATGTTTCTTAATCATGGAAATAAATCGTGGTCAAAGAATTTGTTTATTTTGTTTTAAGTGTTATAAATTTAAGATAATTAAGAAGGATAAAAAAGACTTTTCAAGTTGAGTTTATTATTTTAATTTTCGGTTAAAAATAAAACAAAAGGGTAATTTGGACTTAGAAAAACCATGTAGAAGTTCACATAATTTCCGGAAGTTACCGCTGCCACGTGACGCGCTTTTAAGGGGGGGGGGGGGGGTGCATGTGAGTCCACTTACCTTGGGCCGCACCCTAGACGCCCCGTAGTAAAACACCGTTCTAATAACTTTCTAAAGAAACCATATGAAGACGCAATTATCAAGACATAAATATTTGAGGTGGTAGTTTTAAATTTGTAATTTGTATTTCTTTATGAAGAGATTTGTGCTTTGGAAAGAATCCTAAGACCAAATAAGAATAGCTAAATGTATCATCTTTATCCAAGCCAAAGATTGTGAGACAATAGCAAGATGTACAACACTTGATTGGCGATGTACAAATTACATTACTAGTGTGTGATTTCATAATTTTTACTTGCGTTCCTCTTAATTAGAATGGTTGATTTGTCATTAAGGTCGTAACTTAATGGTAAAGTTGAGTCTATTTGACATAGAGATGATCATGAGTATAATTCTCATTGTGCGATTTTCTTTTTTAATTTTATTATTACTATTATGGATAAAAAATTTGATGCATTTTTCATTGAAACAATAAAAACTTAATATTTTTGGGTTAACCGAAACAAAAATAGAAATTGCTTTATTTCAACACATATCTTTGATTCATAATTTTTTCAAATATTTCAAGAATGTTTTCGAAAAAATTCAAATTTTAAATGACCGAAACATACTAAAATGAAACTTTGATACATGATTGTTAGTAGAGTAGTTAATCTTTTGTATTTTGACATAATTAGATTGATTATGATGTGCAAACGATGTATTGTTCGTCTTTGGATAAGATCCCACTCACGAATGAGACAACAAAAATTGATATGAGTCGAAAGAAACTAAAAGAGAATTGTCTGAGTACCAAATAGAAAATACTTGTTTGTACCCAAAAAATCACCCTCGATTGATCGAGGAATATTAGCTCGATGATGGGTCGATGAACAATAATGGGCCGAAAGCAATAGGGCCGAACGGACATAACCGGGTCGGGTCCACTTTGGCCCAGAAACTGGTCCAACCAAAATCAGAAACGAGTCACAGGCCCAATTCGAAGTCAAGCCCAATTACAATTACATCAAGAATTAATTGTGGCCAAGTATGAATTAATTAATAGAAGAATTAATTAATTTATGGGCCGTAAAGGATTAATTGATTAATAGGGCCAAACAATGGTTAAAATCGAACAGGCCCAATGATCCAGAAAATTATCTCAGCAATAATGAATTAATTAAGTTAATTAATTAACTGGTTGGCCAAAGATTAAGAAATGGCCCGTATAATGATTGGGCAAATGGCCATGTAATTATTTGACTCAATTAATTACAATTAGAAGATAGATATGGATGGCCCAAATACCAGGCCCAGCCGATTTATAATGGCCCAGTAGCAGATTTAGTTAGCAAAATTAAATTAATTATGAGATAAGGGCCACGTAAATAGCTGGCCAAGTAGAGTTATTTACAACCACTTCCCTAAGATTTCTCCAAGTTGGTTGCAACTAGTAAAAGACTAGAATTTGACCACAATTCAAATCCAAAGCTCTCAAATTAAATCTGTACTTGAACGTGGGAAATAACCACCATTGGTGGAGGTAGTGGAATAAGTGCAGGTGGTGGAGATAGTGGGGATCAGATTGGCAGATACTTATAAATACAGAGGGATCGACATACACAGGGACAGACACAACTCAATCAAACAACTTTTCAGTCTTCACTGAATCAGCTCAACGCCTCTCCGGAAGTCCAGCATACGCTGCTTCTGTCAGTCAGTCAGCATTACCAATTCCTTGATATCAATCGTCAATCCTCCGCAGACAACAGGACATGGCAGCCTGAAGTCCAGCACCGCCGCTCAAGAGTAAGGGGCAAAGCTGCTTCCGCCGTCAGCGAAGCTGTGTCGAGCGAAACCATTAGATCTCAAGCAAAATAGTACGCTGCAGACGTCATGTAAGTGCCCACGTAGTTACATGACAAACTCATCAAGTAGCCATCTGCTTGATGGGCTCACTGTCAGGTAGCCATCTGCCTGATAGCAATCTGTTGAGTAGCCATCTGCTCAACAGATGCCTTTTCCATCGGCCACCCGCTGGTCAGGAGCCCGATTGGTAGCCATCTGCCAAGGTTGGGCGATCCACTGATGGTGATTGCTTGCCGTCAGTGTTACTTTATGTCAACAAGTTTGCACTTATTTATACATCAACTCATTTGGTGGGTTTACCTGCCAATCAAGGAGTAATTTTCAAGACTTATAAGGGATTATCAGCTCGTTTGGCAAACATATGCCAACACAGGAGACTTTTCATCGTTTTGCATACTTTGTAATGTTTGTAAATCGGGGAACTTATTGTAGGCTAAGACTCATATATTTCTTTCACGTTTAATTAATAGATGGAAGTATTTGGCCCATATCTCTTGATTTTATTAAAGTATGTTTTACGTCAAGTGATTTTTATTGAGGCATGATCAGTATGTTAGTTATGTCTTTGAAGTCAAGTCGATACAAATTAAACTAATTGATTATCAACTCAATTACTGATTTGTAAATTCATTGATGTACTAAGTAAACCATCAATTGGCTATGAGACTTTGGCATTTCAGAATTGAAGTCCTACTACCAGACAGGCATAGAAAAGAATCAGGGATAGTGTTTGCCTATTTCGCCGCAATCGATTGATTAGAAGTCAGCCTTATCGGCACATTTAATTATATTTTACATCGATATCAATATGTCCAATTTTTAAATCGTTATGTTTGCACGCACAAACATTGGCACGCCCGCACTTATTTTACACCATATCGAGTCATTTGCACGTCGAGGCAAGCCGTGCAAAATTTATAGCAAACAATATTTTGGCACGCCCGGTGGGACATGATAATCTTTTTTGCCAAAAAGTCAATCAGTTGATGCTAAACGATTAATCTTTTGCTGTTGTCAGATAATACCACAGATAACGCGAAAGACTCGATCTAGCTTGACGAGGACACTCTCTGATCTAACGCACTCTCTGGAAAACCTATCTACTGTCCCGCTAGCTATGGAAGGGACCGACAAGATAGAAGAACTGACAACGGAGGTCCGCAACGTCACTAAAGACCTTGAGGCCAAACAGGTAGAATGGTCAAATGTTGTCAGTAAGTTCGAGAACATGCTAGGCTCGTCCACTGCAGCCAGTCAGGCCAATACCGAAGCCAGCAATATTGTAAATACTTCCCTGATGCATCTGGAATCGAAAATATCTATGCTTGTTGAGAGCATCAATACCCTTGCCAACGGGATACAATCGGCCTGGACAGGGCTGCCCAAAAGCTCTGTTGACAAAGGCAAGGGACCCGCGATACATATCGGGGGAAGTGGATCGAGGGATGAAACGCCCTACAAACAGGGCAACGGACAAACTAATGTCCCTGATAAGAAAGGAAGTACCTCCAAAGCCAGGTATCAACGCCCAGACTCGGGGGCAGGTCGGAAGAGGAACGATCAGAGGCCATGGGATATGGCCCAGAGGGACATCAGGCCATCTCATCGGCCTATGATAGAACAAATCCGATGTTTCGCAAAAGGTCAGGATGACCTGTTGACGATGAATCAGGCTCAAGAAATGTTCGTAAGAAGACAAGGGAATAGGGCATCAAGGTATAATAAGCCTCATCCATAATACATTGCTCAGGTGCGGTTCCCGATGAACTACAGGGCACCCAACTTTACCTTATTTTTAGGAGAAGGTCTCAATCTGCCACCGAGCATCTAGCTCGATTCTCTCTGGAATGTGGCAACTTAAGCAATGAATTGAAGTTAAAGTTGTTCCCGAATTCACTCACCGGCATGGCGTTCCACTGGTACGCCAACCTGAAACCAGGATCGGTCCCTGATTGGCCATCCATGGAAAAGGTATTTGTGATGAACCACTATCTAGCCCCGCTCGAAGTATCTGTCATCGAGCTATCCAACATGAAGCAATTGACGGGGCAGTCTGTGGAAGAATACATGAAAAAGTTCATCAGGGCCAGAGGATTCTGTGCCATACCTTTGCCAGAAAAAGAATGTATCAAGATTGCCATCCATGGCATGCACTTCGAACTAAGGAAAATCATGATGGCACAATATCATGAGGATTTGTTTGAACTGACCGATCATGCGGTCCGATATGAAAGAGTCCTAAGGGATGAAAACGGGCAACACCCCAGAGGAAACTACCACCAAGTAGGAATGGCTGACTCTAGCGAGGAGCCATTAAACCGACCGATGGAGCATCCAGGTATTGAAATCGGGTTGGCTGAAGTGGTCTGTCCAAAGAACACTGTCTGTCAGGCTCTCGCAAAACCGAAAGAGCCTCAACCAGCCATCAAGGTGCCAAATAACTTGGTAAGGAGAGATGCTCAATATAAAACAGACCGCGAAAGATGTTATTGGTTTGATGTCTCCAAGACCGAGGCCATCTTTGATCAACTGTTGGCCGACAAGATACTCAGGCTAAAAGGGGATCATGTGATACCGTCTCTAATGAAAATTGCAGGTAAGACATATTGCAAATACCACGACGTATGGACTCACTCTACGAATAAATGTCTCATTTTCAGGTGGATTGTGCAAGATCACCTTGATAAGGGCATTTCGAGATTCGCCCCAGACTGGGAAATTACTAAGCCGATGACGGTTGACACTAATCCCTTCCAACAGAACGAAGTGGGGATAAATATGGTAGGGGTCACAAACACGATAGAAGAACTTTATGTAGAAGGAGACCCACGTCACTTACCCTCTTCGATGAATACACAGATGGGATTATGTGCCAGGTGCCACGCTGACTTGGCAACAGTACCGTTGTTTGTGAACCCAAACATATATGGCCAGTACATGCCTTGGCCAAACACTACACAAGGAGCATATCCTTATCAGGTGATGCCACAGCCACAACATCAGGTTATGCCACAGTATCAAGTGATGGCTCCATCTCCAGTGCCAACACCTTTGCCAGTGCAGGTAACACCACCGACAGTGGAACTACGTAGAGACCAGGCCGCACCTCAAATGCCTCGACAGTCGCAGGAGGACACTAGTCGTAGCAACAGGATCAGAGAAAGATCACCTGACAGATCACCAGTTAGGCAGGTCAGATCGACCGTCAACCACAGAGACAAGACCTATGGGCCGTCGATCAAAACAACATCGCCTGGTCAGTCTAGGCCGCGAACTGTCCATACCCCTGCAAATACTCAAGTAGGGAGGTGGGTACCCGTGAGGCACCCGAAATTCCCTGGGAATCAAAAGGTTGATCAGATGACCAGAACACAGTATCGGCGTTACTTACACCGAAGGAAAAAAATCGAGATAGCTAAAGGAAAGGCCCCGATGAAATAGCAAACGACAAAGCCACGTGTTATGGAAGTAAAGCCTAGACAAGAGGCCAAAGAGGCCAAGGGGGCCGAGCAAGGAGCTGTTTTCGAATGGCAATCACCAGGGAAGGCCAAATATGGCACAATTGATTTAGAGAAAGAGTTGGAAGAAGATGAAAATGATCTTAGGGCGAAATTTGACAAAATCTATGCCGAGAACGGCGGCAAGAAAGATGAGGCCGAATCTAGCCAAGCGGTCGAGGAAAAAGCAGTCGACGAAAAAGCAAAAGAACACGAAGGAAGTGGGACCAGCCAGCCGTCAACCGGTTCGGCAGTGATGTGGTGTAATGCAGTTGATTCTGGACTCGTCGATGTCGGTGATGATGAGTTGGAATACTTCACTGATGGAGTCTGGGACGAAGGATTGCCAATGGTACAGATGGCGGAGGACTTGGAAATGATATCGATCGATGATGGAAAGGAGACCGATTGGGACAAGAAGGTAGAAAGTATTTTCCAGAAACAACCTTCATTTCTGGCCAGACACATCAGGCCATTATACATATCATGACACATCGATGGGAAACCAATTGACAGAATGCTAGTCGATAACGGGGCCGCAGTTAATGTAATGCCAGCGTCTACTATGTATTAACTAGGCATGGTCTGTGAAGACCTGATGAAGACAAGGGTGATCGTTAGCAACTTTACTGGAGGAAAGGCTGATACATTAGGAATTTTACCTGTCGAGGTAAAGATTGGAAAGACTAGCCTAAAGATCGCTTTCTTCGTGGTAGAAGCTGCCACATCTTACAATGCGTTGTTGGGGAGAGACTGGATTCACTCCGCTTTATGTGTGCCGTCTTCTCTTCATCAATGTTTACTGATCTGGGGGGATGCCACTGAACCAAAGGTCATAATGGCCGATAACAGGACGTTTACTGCAAAAATAAATGCCGTCGAGGCGGCATACTATCGGGAAGATGTGGGACCTTATCGGTTTGTCGGACAGGACAAATATGGACGATCGATGGAAGTCACCTCGAGCAAAAAACTAACTCAACTCGAAATGACTTGTCTTACCAAAGAACTAAGCCGGCCCTGCAATGTCAAGGAAGAGGGGCCGCAAGTCCTTATGAATTACACTGATGATAAGGAACCATCGGCCGATAAGGCCGAGCAACTTGAGATAGATGAGATCGTAGTTATCGGCCCAGAACAGGGAGCATGTGCCGATCTAATTCGAAAATTTCGGGCTTACGTGGCCGAATGTTATACAGGCGATTTTATCTTCGAAGAAGAAATGCCAATATCAGATGGCGACGAAATTCAATTAGAGGAACTAGGAACGGCGCCAGCCAAGCTTGATGACATAAAAATTCAAGTGCAAGATCCTGCCATCGAGATTGAGTTAGGCACCGAAGAGGATCATAGGCCAACGTACATCAGCGCATTGCTGGATGATGGCCAGAAAGAAAAGTTAATCGAAGTATTGAAGGAATATAAAGACTGCTTTGCCTGGAATTATGACGAGATGCCAGGACTAAGCAGGGAGTTATTTGAACATCGAATTCCGATAATTGAAGGGTATTTACCTCGAAAACAGCCCCTGAGACGGATGTCAGTGGAAGTCTGTCAGCTGATCAGGGAAGAAATCGAGAAGTTATTGAAGGCCAGTTTCATTGAAGTGGCCCGATATCCAGAGTGGGTAGCCAATGTGGTGCCCGTAATGAAGAAGAACGACAAGATCAGGATATGCATTGATTTCAGGGACCTAAATCTTGCATCTCTGAAGGATGAGTATCCGATGCCAATGGCAGACATGTTGATCGATGCTGTCACTGGCAATACGTTTTTGACTGCCGTCGACGGAAGTGCAGGCTATAATCAAATATTTGTGGCCGTAGACGACGTACCAAAGTTGGCTTTCCAATGCCCGGGGGGAATAGGCACCTTCCAATGGAAAGTGATGCCATTCGGACTAAAAAACGCTAGAGCCACTTATCAACGGGCCATGAACTGCATTTTCAGTGAGTACATCTAGGACTTCATTAAGATTTACATCGATGATATTGTGATTAAATCGGCCAGTTATGAAGAGCACTTGGTATATTTGGATAAGTCATTTGCCAAAATGAGAAAACATAAACTGAAACTTAATCCCTTAAAATGTGTTTTTGCAGACGCATCAGCCAATTTTCTCGGCTTCTTAGTGCATCGTAAGGGGATTGAGATCGATAAGAACAAGTCTAAGGCTATCCTGACAGCCAAACCTCCATCCATAAAGAAGGAATTACAACAGTTCCTTGGGAAAGTAAACTTTCTAAGGAGGTTCATATCAAACTTGTCTGGGAAAACAAAGGTCTTTTCACCTTTGTTAAAACTGAAGGACAAGGAGGAATTTTGCTGGCAAACGTAACATGAGCAGGCGTTTCAAGAGATAAAAGATAAACTAACTACGCCGCCTGTGATGATGCCGCCAGTCAAGGGGAAACCATTGAAATTATACATATCGGCCACAGAGGACACTGTCGGTGGATTTCTAGCACAGGACGATGAGAATGGATTTGAACGAGCTATATACTACTTGAGCAGGCATCTGTCAGAAACTGAACAGAGGTATACCCCGATAGAAAAGGTATGTCTTGCATTGTTTTTCTCTTGTAAGAAGTTATGTCATTATATGCTGCCTGTTAAAGTGTTAGTAATTTCTAGTATTGATGTTATTAAGTATATGATAGCTAAACCTGTAATGAGAGGAAGGATCGGCCGATGGGCTATCCAGTTGATGGAGTATCAATTGCAGTACGTACCTCAAAAAGCTGTCAAAGGCCAAGTATTGGCCGATTTCTTGGTTGACCATCCATGCATTGACATAGATCAGACCGTTCTAAAGGATCTGGACTTGATGACGGTAGAGATCAAGCCGTGGACACTGGCTTTCGATGGGTCAAGAACCGACAGACTGTGTGGGGCAGTTATTGTTTTGATTTCACCGTCTGATGTTAAAACTAAGCTATCCATACAATTTGATTTTGAATGTACCAATAATCAGGCCGAATACGAAGCCTTAATTATTGGACTATAAATGCTAAAGGAGTTACATGTCAAATCCGTTACCATCATTGGAGACTCACAGTTGGTTATCAGGCAAATCCAAGGTACATATAAATGTCGAAATCCTACCCTTGACAAATATTACCTGACGGCGATGTCTTTACTTTCAGAATTTGCTGATGTAACTTGTTATCATATAACAAGGGGGCATAATAGTGAGGCCAATAGTTTGGCCCAATTAGCAACAGGGGTTGATCTTCCTGATGACGTCGATGAATCCCATCACGTCGTCAGACGACGACACTGTCCATCGTTTATGTATCGGGATAACATTCTAACTGTGTTGAGTGTATTTTAGGATCCCGATGATTGGAGAGAGCCGATTAAAAAGTATCTGGCTAATCCATCCGACAAAACATCCCGACAGACAAGGCTTAGGGCCGTCAACTATGTCCTGATGGGGGATCAATTGTTCAGAAAAGGTCATGAACGGTGTATTACTGTTATGCGTTGATCAACAGGAAGCCATGAGAGTTATGATGGAGGCACATGAGGGAATCTGTGGTGCCCATCAAAACGGACACAAATTAGCATGGCTATTACGCCGATATGGCTATAATTGGCCAAAGATGGTGGGAGATTGTGTTCAATTGGCAAAGGGATGTGAAAAATGCCAACGCTTAGGAGTAGTCCAGAGAATCCCCATCGAGGAGATGAACGTGATAATCAAGCCGTGGCCGTTCAGATGTTGGGCCATCGATATTATCGGGAAGATACATCCATCGTCGTCCAAGCACCATCGATATATCATTGTGGCCACAGATTATTTCACCAAGTGGGTGGAGACCAAGCCACTTAAACAGGCCAATCAGGCCGAAGTGATGAAGTTCATCAAGGACTTAATCATACACAGGTTTGGCCTGCCACAAACTGTCGACACTGACAGGGGACTGATGTTTGTTGGTCATGAGATAAAAGAGTTTGACAGATCAATGGGTTTTGAGTTGGTCCATTCAACACCTTATTATGCACAAGGGAATGGCCAAGCTGAAGCCTCAAATCGAGTCCTTAAGGACATCATTTCAAAGATGATCGAGGAAAACCCAAGAGCATGGCACCTTATGCTGTCAGAGGCACTGTGGGCTTATCGGACCAGCAAAAGAACAAGTACGGGCACCACTCCATATAAGTTGACTTATGGACAGGATGCCGTGTTACCAATGGAGATAAACGTCCGATCACTTCGGGTGATGCAACAGAATGAGCTGACACCCGAAGAATACACTGAAAGTATGCTCCAGGAGCTTGATGAACTGGACGAAATCCGAGTTGCCGCGTTGGATAAAATCGAGGCACAAAAGAGGCTGGTTGCCCGATGCTATGATGAAAGATACGCAGGAAACAGTTTGATATCGGGGACTTGGTCTGGAGAACAGTCTTGCCACTTCATCAGCGTGAGAAAAAGTATGTTAAATGGAGTGCAACATGGCAAGGTCCATATGAAGTCTTCTCGATAACTCGAGGAGGGGGTTACATATTGAAAAAGTCAAACGGGGATCTTTGCAGAGACCCCATCAATGGAAGATATTTGAAAAAGTTCAGACCAACCCTCTGGGAAACAATGTGTCTGGAGCATCAACGAGCCTTGGAATTAGAAATTGAACGGCGCCAAGAGTACTTTAGTGCGCCGACACCATTGTAAATATAAGTTAGGTCTAAATTTAGTCTTGTTTCCGTTTTCCTTTCTATTGTTTAGACTAAGTTTTAAAGTAATAGCAGTTGTTGCATTGATTTCTAACTTTGCCTTAAGTACTTCGTTTTATAATCAAGTCTTTGTTTTCCGCGATTTCAAGTTATTGCAGAAATGCATTTTTACTTTGATTGTCACTTGGTCCGATTTGATTTTAGCAAAGTCTTGCTGACAGTTAAATCTTGTTTTCTTTGTAAAGTGGTTTTCGGGTTACGAACTTAATGGATTTTTAGGCTTGATGCTTAGTCGTATTTGGTTTCGGTTGCAAATCAAGACACAAAATAAGCCAAGCCAAAAGAAATTTTACTAAGGAAGCAGAAAATGAAACAAGTCTTTTGCCATCAGGCCATTACATCAACAAAAGCAGGTCATAGAGAAGTCCTTGGCCGTCAGGCCATAACAAAAAAGCAACGTCCTAAAACTACTTGGCACACACGCCAATAACAATGGCTCGCAAGCAGCCACATAATGAGCGGGATAAAAGCTAACAGAGCATTTGAGAGGCTTCCGCTTTGTGGCTTCCTTGGCCCCAGTGACCTTCAAACTTGCAGGGATATCTCTCGATGTCAGGAAGCTGGCCCACATCCACTGATAATCTCTCTGGAGATCGGCTGACATCGAGGGAGAATAGACTGATAACATGGTGGAGCAGAAAACCAAGAAATTTGGCTCGGGGCCTTTGACTTTGTTGTAAAACCGAGAGAAGAAGTAGTAAAAGTTAAGGGGTGGCAGTTTCTGCCGAGCCACAAAGCTGGCGTATATCTCGTTGTCAATCGGGGCATTTTTGAAAGCACAAAAATCTGGAAAGTATGCGAACAACCATACTTGGAGCAGCCATATAGGCCCCTGCAGGAAAGTACACCTTGATGCCAGAAACCCCTCGACACCTGCACAAAAACTTGAAAACACAACAGGGCCTAGAGCCACTTTCTCACCCCTAGCAAGGTTAATAGCTATGGCATTATATTCTTTGGTCACAGACAAGGCAGAGGTACATAATATATATCTCGACAACCACAATGTAAGAAAGTGGACGTTTTCAACATGAGATACCTCGACGGTGTCGGCCATATTTTTGTATCGGCCAATAGTAGGGCCGTAATTCAACAAGGTAGCGCCACTCTCATCGATGGCCGCGGGGAAGTGAAATGCATCATCTCCGACCGACGGCTGTGGGTCGACATTACATCCAGTGGGCCCGAGGCAACTGATGGCCAAAATATCCAAGAGAGTTGGCGTCATCGGACCATACGCGAAGTGGAAGGTATTATCGGCCTTGCACCAAAATTGTACAGCAGCTCGAATAAGAGGGAGATTCAAAGACAAACCCGTCTTGCAGAACTGAATCGCCTCGTAAACGCCGCAGAGACGCTAAACAGGGGCAAAGGTCTTCTCTACTCTTTGACACCATACGAGCCACTCCGAATGGACTGTAGAACCGGCCCATGGCCATCCGCGGCTCGTAGATCGGAAGGTAGTGGGGCATTCGGAGAAAGGTAAAGATTCTTGTTGGTAGATAATGGGATGCTCCGTGGCAGGTGGAACGTCGGCGGCCGAATAGAACGGGCCGATGGTGGTTCCGAATGGGGTTTCTTGGAGGATTTGGATGAGGATGTTGATATCCACCCTGTTACCGCGATTGGCCGACATGATTTGGGGTAGGAGAAAGCTTGAATTTTTTCGGCAATGGAGGAGTTGGGAGATTGGGGTTTTTCTTGTGACGAAGAAGAAGAAGGAGAGAAGTGAGGAGTTTGAGTGTGGAAAGGGTTTTTAAAGAAAATAGGGCTTTTCTTGGGAAGAGTAAGAGAGTGATTGGACTCTTAGAGACCAATCACCTATCAAGTGATAGGTATGGAAAGGGATGATAGCCGAAAATGGAGAGAGAGAAAAGGGGGAGTTGACACTTGGCATAAAAATTGAGTGGCTAAGGAGACTCTTGAGAATCCCAATAAAGCCAATGTCTTGAAGAGTTGGCCAATTATGGCTAGCTTTAAATGCAAGGGCATGCTTGAATTAATAACAATAGAGCAATAAGAGGGAAAATTCAAAGACTAAGTCTTATCAGATAAAATTTTCTCATCAATTAAATTTCATCAGATACGACTTACGGGGGCCATTGTTTGTACCCAAAAAATCACCCTCGATTGATCGAGGAATATTAGCTCGATGATGGGTCGATGAACAATAATGGGCCGAAAGCAATAGGGCCAAACGGACAGAACCGGGTCGAGTCCACTTTGGCCCGGAAACTGGTCCAACCAAAATCAGAAACGAGTCACAGGCCCAATTCGAAGTCAAGCCCAATTAAAATTACATCAAGAATTAATTGTGGCCAAGTATGAATTATTTAATAGAAGAATTAATTAATTTATGTGCCGTAAAGGATTAATTGATTATAAATACATAGGGATCGACATACACAAGGACATACATAACTCAATCAAACAACTCTTCAGTCTTCACTGAATCGGCTCAACGCCTCTCCGGAAGTCCAGCATACGCTGCTTCTGTCAGTCAGTCAGCATTACCAATTCCTTGATATCAATCGTCAATCCTCCGCAGACAGCAGGACAGGGCAACCTGAAGTCCAGCACCGCCGCTCAAGAGTAAGCCGCAAAGCTGCTTCCGCCGTCCGCGAAGCTGTGTCGGCGAAACCATTAGATCTCAAGCAAAATAGTACGCTGCAAACGTCATGTAAGTGCCCACGTAGTTACATGGCAAACTCATCAAGTAGCCATCTGCTTGATGGGCTCGCTGTCAGGTAGCCATCTGTCTGATAGCAATCTGTTGAGTAGCCATCTGCTCAACAGATGCCCTTTCCAGCGGTCACCCGCTAGTAAGGAGTCCGATTGGTAGCCATCTGCCAAGGTTGGGCGATCCGATGATGGTGATTGCTTGCCGTCAGTGTTACTTTATGTCAACAAGTTTGCACTGATTTACATTGGCAAACATATGCCAACACAGGAGACTTTTCATCGTTTTGCATACTTTGTAATGTTTGTAAATCGGGGAACTTATTGTAGGATAAGACTCATGTATTTCTTTCACGTTTAATTAATAGATGGAAGTATTTGGCCCATATCTCTTGATTTTATTAAAGTATGTTTTACGTCAAGTGATTTTCATTGAGGCATGATCAGTATGTTAGTTATGTCTTTGAAGTCAAGTCGATACAAATTAAACTGATTGATTATCAACTCAATTACTGATATGTAAATTCATTGATGTACTGAGTAAGCCATCAATTGGCTATGAGACTTTGGCATTTCAGAAAGGTTATCATAAATTATTTAAGTCCTGCGGCCAGGCAGGCATAGAAAAGAATCAGGGGTAGTGTTTGCCTATTCCGCCGCAATCGATTGATTAGAAGTCAGCCTTATCAGGACATTTAATTATATTTTACATCGATATCAATATGTCCAATTTTTAAATCGTTATGTTTGCACGCACAAACATTGGGACGCCCGCACTTATTTTACACCATATCGAGTCATTTGCACGTCGCGTTAAGCCGTGCAAAATTTATAGCAAACAATACTTTTTCCAAGTAAATGTTCTTGGGACCAGGTCGGTTGGGCCCTAAGTAACTTAAGCAGATGCCTATAGCCCCAAGATTTTGAGCCCCAAAATCATGATCATTATATTGAATTATTGATCATACAAAAAAAATCTAACACAGCCCAAACCAGTCACGTCTCAGACTCTCAGGCCTGCAAACTACAGGGCCCTTAACCCCCAGCCCACTCTAATCTTTTGCGATACTTTAACCCGCCCTGTTTACATTCTTTTTTTTTGGTCAGATTTACCCCTGTTTATTTAACATTCATGGTTTTTTTGCTTTTTCATGAGAATGTTTACAGAACATTCATACAGGAGAATGAAAAATTTGGTAGACATTTACAATATATTAAAAGAGAATTTTTTTTTTTCTTTCTAAATAAGAGTTAGAATTTTCAGGTTAACGCTATTTCTCTTTTTCTTAAATAATTTTCTTTCTCTTCTTCTCCAACAAATTAAATAAGATTGTCCTCTCTATTCTCTTTCTTAATTTATCTTTCACAAATTTTTAATCACAGTTATTTAATTTATGGTAGGGATCAATTAAATTTGAGATTTAAAATTTCGATATTGCTCTCTCTTTCTCTGTACAATAAGGTATGTCTATCTTCAGGAATTAGGATTTGTATTTTTTAATTTTATTTTAATTAATGTTTAAAATTGACTGTCTTATCATTTATCAGGTAGAATATATGAATTTAACTTTTTATGGACCCAACAAGCATCAGTTATAGAAAACTCAATTTTGTTTACTAATCTATTTTGGTATTTTGATAATTTAAGCATGAAGTAAATTTTAGATGATTTTCCTTTCTAGTTTTTTTTTTTTTTTGGTTTTCAAGGGTTTAATTCCTTTTGAGGCGCGTTGGGCATATAATGTGGGAATCTTTCCCAACAGGGATTCGAACCTGAGTCAGCTACTTTGTAGTGACTAGTCCCTTCCACTAGACCAATCACCTGTTGGTATGATTTTCTTTTTATGGTATAGGGTCCCTATTTTAGATTTCGCCTAGGGCCCCAAGAAGTCTAAGGTCGGCCCTGCCTAGATCTTGGAAGATGAACGCCAACAAGAAATCAAACCCTTGCCGTATAGAGAATAAAACTTTCAGGAGCTGATGCAATCTCCATGAAAACTAAAAACATGTCCACATCGATAATATATGAGAGATGTCGAAAGACAACACAAGAAAGGAGTCTATAATTCAATACAAGAGAAAACATGAAGGACCAGACAAGGTGTCGGGCAAATCGTACGACAGAGGCATATTCCAAGGGACTCATATGCCCTATGAGGAGGTAAGCAAGAACTTTGCATCCAAGCCCAAAAATTAAGCAACACAAGTACAACAATCATATTTATTGAACAACCCAGACACGATAGCTTGCAATCAAAGAAACCAACCGCATCAGATAAACCAATCCAAAATGTCATTTAATCAACTGCATACCAAAATTTACCTAAAGATTTAAGAGTTACTATAGTCAAATATCAATAACAAATAACACAAAAATAATCTCAAACAAGCCAAGGCCCGGGCGTTAGGCTAAGCGATGGCCCAAGCATAAGTTTGGATGAAACCTCTTGTTGTACGACATCGGAAAACGGAGCCGGATACAACGGAGATTCCCTTCTATGGCATCCCTCCCAAATTTTCAATATTCCTTTTTATTTCTCATCAAACGAATGGCATCTTAAGCCACTGAGGGTTAGATAATAATCACTTCTCGACATTTCATGTATAGCTTGCCTAGATTTGCAATTGATTCATAAATTTTAATGGATGCCTTTCGTCCACATTCGTTGTTATTGAATTTAATAGCCTCACCATTTATATGGACAGTTGTGATTGACGAGGCCATAAAACTTGCTAAGTTTATTTTCGTTGTTATGATATATAATTGATGTGAATGGACTTGATTTTATATGAACAAGTCAGGTAACAGTTGGATGCAGAGAAATATAAATAGATGCAAAACTCACTGTAAAATTCATATTTGAAAGATTGCCCCTGACATGCACATACAATACATATCTACACGATGCAAGTCATGTAATTAAGGATACATATACGCAAGTATACATGTCACAATATAAAACATTAAGTGCAGAGTACCGAGTATCGAATTTCAATGACTAGGCACAAGGTGAATAGATTAGGCTAGCAATTTTTATGTTGTTCATGTGAGTAAGTTTGCAAGGGAGGAATATAAATTGGATTAAGTTTTAATTAAAGCTACTAAATATACATGGAAATAAACTAATTAAACTAACTAAGAGCAACTCCAACCGATGAGGGCATGAGGGGAGGGGGGAGCCGCGGCGGTCTCCAGCCGACGAGGGAAGGGGGGGTTGACGGGGGAAGAAAGGGGTTGAAGGGCAATTGGGCGGTGGATCATCCACTACCCGATTACCCCGTCCAATTAATGGTGGCGGCCAACTGGTGGCTATTTTTATTTTATTTTAGTGTATTATATATATATACATACATACACACTAGGGAGTGCACTGCGCAAGGTACGGTGATTAATGCCCAACTTCAATGTATTCTTTAGTTCTGCAAATTAATCGTTTTAAAAATGATATAGAAATATTAATGAAATAAATTAAGAGTAATATGATATTTCTGCATAAGCATAATCCATGATTATTGACCTATAGAAGCTTGTCACAATGTATGTTAATTATTATCACCATGGGACAACCATACAAAATATACTACACGTCTTTTTTTGGAAAAAAATAGGCTACCCATGTTCAGAATTAGTACTACGTGGTTGTGACAATTCTAATATTCTTCTGCCTCCGCTGCAATTGCTCCTATATCCACACGTGTGTCAATCATGGTTTAGGCAAACCGTTTATGAAAACTCTTCCTTGTATTGAACGACTTGACAGGGCTCTTCTTTGTAAAGTCTGTTAAGCATGTTGATTTCCAAAACATACAAAGACCCATTCAAACAAGATATAGCCTCTTGACCGAATAGGGTAAGAAGTAAATAAAATTTGACATGATTTACGTAGTGTAGAAAATTCAATCTCCAAAACTAAGAGTAGCTTAAACTTCATGTTTTAATACCTAATCCTTATACTTCCAGTCAGACGACTGCTTTCAACTTTTATTTTGATCTAACCCCTCGACCTATAGAAACTTATTGTAGAATCCAAATTGAATATTTCTCAATGAAAAATATAATAAATATGATATAATCAAGAATCTATAAAAAGAAAATGTAACAAACATTATTGAAGAAATTAAAGAACAAAAAGAAGCATAAGATTGAAAGTGCAAATTTTGATTGCAAAATGGGCAATTAAGGATTTGAATTCAGTTGTTGTACCGTTTATTGTATTTATTTTCATTCTTTTATTTCCCTTATTAGTTTCAGCGCCATTCTTATGAGAAGAAACGTGGTTGCGCCTTTAGTTAGTTATTTTAGGTTTAGTTATAAATAGGGGTAATTTGCTATTTCACAAAGTGTAGAATTCATTCTATAAATCCAACTTTCGGATATTAAAACAAACCAAGTCTTTTCCTTTCCATATGCTTGTATATCTTCTAATATGGTATCAACAGGAAACAAATAATTAGATCGTTCAATCCGCTGCATCTTTCTCAAATCACAATCAAAATATCCCTGTTCTTGTTCCTCAATTTTGTTTCTTTTCTTCCCATAAATTGATATTTTCTGCGTTCTATCACTTTCTTCATCGAAGATATCATCACCCCTTCTTCATCGATCTTCATAAATATGCACTATGACAACACTAGGTCAAAATTCTAGTACAACAACATCAATAACTTCATCAAGAAATCAAATAGAAGATCCAACCAGCCCTTATTTCTTGCATCCAGTGGATGGCCAGGGTTTGAAGCTTGTTTCCACTCCATTGATTGAATGAACTATCAATTGTTGGATGAAGATGAAGAAGTGAAGGAGGTTTTGATGATTTCCAAAAGTCATCAGTTAAGTAATGGAAGCTTAGCAAGTCTCTGAAAATTCAATCTGAGAAGACAAGTAAAATCAGAAGGGTTGACTTTGGTCCAAAAGACTACTGGTCTGATGCTGAGTACGGAATCAAACTGGTGGATTTCAGCAGATTCAAATCAGATGAGTTCGATTTGAATTAGCAGAGTGTTCATCAACAGAGTGGATTCGATCAGCAGAGTGAAAATGATCAGGAAGTTATTACAACGGTAATAAATGCACTCGGTGTAATAAATGCTGTAAGAATAGGGTATTACAGACAAATGATTGAAGAGAAACATCGGATCAGCAAGGTGCATTAAAAATCGACTTGACAAAAAGTACAACAGAACTGTACAGTGAACAGTTGCAGAAGCCGTTCTGAAACAAGGACCAGTACTCGAGGAAGATCTGAAAATCTGTCATTTCTCAACGGGCAGAAATTCAAATCCTGAAGTATAAATAGTTCTGGATTCAAGAGTTAGAGACAGACACAATAACTGAGAGCAATTCACGATCAAATTTTCCAAGTTTCAAATACTCTAAGGTAGAACACTAAAACTGTGAAGTCATCTGTTGACAAGCTGAAGTCGAGAAAAACAAGCTTACATCCAAATCTTAGTATTTTTTGTAAAGGGAGGAAGTTGTGAGAAGTAGTTTTCCATCTAAGTGAGTGAAAATACTTCAAAGTATATGTTTTCTTTGTGATCTCCTATAGCGAACTTGTGGCTTCATCATTTGTTGTAAAAGCGCAAGTAGAGTGTACTATTTACTTTGTGTTCATAGTATAACCCAAAATCTTCGTGATTTGGAAGAGTGGACTAAAAGACATTCTTGTCTATATAACCACTATAAAAATTCCTTGTGTTTGATTACTTGTATATTTTAAAAGCATACAAACACTTGAACAAACTAAAAGATTTTAAAAGGAGTTTAAAAACTTGGGATAAAATCTTTTAAGTAAGAAAAGAACTTGTTTGAAAAACACTTGACAAATCCGCAGCATACAAGTTTCAAACTCTGATTTGAAATGAATCAGATAAGTGAATCAGACTAGTGGTCAATTTCGCTGTTTAAGCTAAGTGCGCAATCAGCAAACTAGTCTCACCAATTCGATCAGCTTACTCTGCTGATAAGAAAAGTTGGAGAAATTTTAAAAGGTAAGGAGGTCTATTCTCATCCCCCCCCTCCCCCCCCTCTAGACCTCAACTGACCACTTCGGACTAACAAGTGGTATCAGAGCAGGTGGTTCAACTGAATCATCTGATTGATCAACGAGCTTGATCCAAGAATGTGTTTTTCAATAGTTTTCAAAGGAGCATATTTTTTTTGAAAAATAAAACCTTTTGATAATGGTTTGTATTAGCCATGTACCCCACATTGGCGGAATGAGTTTTGAGGACTGGAAAATCCGCATGGAAATTTTCCTTGCTGCTTACAATGAATATATGTATAGATGCATAACCAAAGGTCCAATCAGAATCACCAAAACAATCAAAGTTAATGACCATGAGGTGGTTGATGACAAAGAACCTGAAGAGATGACAGCTGAAGAAATAAAGCTGAGCTATCTTGACAAGGTTGGAATATTTATCCTGACAAAAGCCCTCGACAATGACAGGTTTGACAAAGTCAAACACTACAAAACATCAAAAGAGATGTGGGATAAAGTTCGTGATATGAGCGAAGGGAATGATGCCACTAAAGAGCACAACTTAAGCATAGCCCTTGAGAAGTTGGAAAACATCAAAATGAAGTCCGGAGAAACCATTGACCAGATGGATTCGAGGTTTACAAGGATGTTGAATAACTTGTTAAAGTTGGGAAAGACCTTTATTGATAAGGAGATCACGGTTAAAGTTTTAAAGGCATACGAGTATAAACTGCCTAGAATGGGGAAGATCTCTCTGACAGAGCTATTTTCTGTACTCAAGGCATACGAGTATAAACTGCCTAGAATGGGAATAGAAGAGACATCAACTTCAAGTCCTACTCCTGCTCAACAAAAAGGAGTACACTGCTGGCGATGTTGTGTTGTTATTGAATGGATTCAAGAAGTTCTGCAAAAGAAAAATGAAGAACAAATATAACAATGCTTCTACTTCTATCCCTGCCTCTTATTCTCATGAAAGTAAGGATAATTTTAAATCCAAACTAATGTGCTATAATTGCAGGAAATTGGGACACTTCATCAAGGAATGCCCATATCCTAAAGCTGAGAAATATACAGATGAAGAAAAAAAAATAAGGAAAGAGAGGAGACATCAAAGAGCAAAGTACTGTTAGTTGAAGCTGAAAAGATAGCAACCATCTACTCGTCTGATTCAGACTCGGGGACATCAGAAGATGAATCTGCTGAAGAAGAGACACCTGCACTGCTCTGTCTCATGGCCAAAGAATTAGAAGATTCTGACAATGAGGTAACTCTCTCTGAAAATGAAAATGAGCTATTTAGTTCATTTGAACAAATGATGAAAAATAACACAAATGTTGTTGATGCATTTGCAAAGCTTAAGGAAGAGATGATTGTGCTGAAAAAGCAAAATTCTCTACTGAAACTTAACGTTGAAAACCGCAAGAGTCAGTTGAGTATAAAAAGCTTGCACATGAGAATGAATCTCTGAAAGCAAAATGTGAAGTTTACAAAGGAAAAATCATGGAACTTGAAAAGATAATATCCACTCATGATAAGTCTTCTGTTACATCAGTGAACACAACTAGTGAACATAAACTACCTTTAGTAAAAGAAAGTTTAGAACTAAACCGTACTGAAAAATTCATATCTACTGATAACAACAATGTTATCTTATATGTTCAGACAACTAAACATACTTCACTAGAAGAAGAGAAAAAAGGGAAGAAATCTCCAAAGGCTAAAAAGGGTAAAGAGCCTAAAATTGAAAAACAGACTAGTAAAGCTAAACAACAGAGTAGTCCTAAGAAGTCTGCTGATAAGAGCAAGAACAATCAGACTAGCAACAAGTCTAAGTCGTCTGTTAATGAGCAAGTAAAAACTAAACCTAAGAAGCAAAGAAATCATAGAAATGATAATGCTTGGTATAGAAATGAGTCTTATTATGTGCAACCTGCTTATTCATCATATTATGCTGCACCTCATTATCCACCTTACTATGCTGCATATCCTGCTCATCATCCGATGCATGCTTACCCTGCTTATCATGCACCGTACCCTGCTTATGAGCATTACTCTCATCATAATAATTATCATGAACATATGCATACTGAAACTTATGATGATTCAAGAGTAAAGAAATCACCACCAAACTCAATTGAACCTAAGAAGCCTAAGGTTTCCAAATCTTGGGTTGTCAAAGGTAACACTAACCGCCAGGACCCTCTCGATAAAGGGTACCTAAAACAATTTTATTTTATTTTGTAGGTTAGGATTAAATAAAGTAGAGAAGAAATGGTACTTGGACAGTGGATGTTCGAGGCACATGTGTGGTGACATACATGAACTGACTGATGCTGGTGCCATAGACGGTCCAAATGTTACTTTTGGAGACAACAAGCATATGGAAAGTTTATCAAAGAAAACACTGAGATATATGACGTCTCATATGTTAAAAGCCTAAAGTATAATCTGCTGAGCATAAGTCAATTTTGTGACAAAGGATTTTCAGTTATCTTCTCATCAGATAAGTGCTACGTGGAGCAAATTGGAACAAAGAAGGTTATCTTATCTAGAAGACAACAAGGAAATATCTACATAGTTGACTGAAATTATGTGGATAATTATTCTAATGTTTGTTTGGTGGCCTCTACACCAAGTGAAGTTAGTTGGCTATGGCACAAAATAATGAATCATTTGAATTTCAAGACCATCAACAGATCAATCAAGAATGATTTGGTAGAAGGAATTCCAAAGACAGTCATGAGCAAAGACAAGCTATGTGACGCATGTCAGAAGGGTAAACAAGTTAAATCATCTTTCAAAAGCAAGAAGCACCAATCTTCAACCAGAATTTTGGAGCTACTACATATGGACTTGTTTGGACCTATTGATCCTATCAGCATTGGTGGAAAGAAGTATTGCCTAGCTGTTGTGGATGATTATTCAAGATTTGCTTAGGTGATATTCATGAAAAAGAAGAGTGAAACCAAGGAACATATTACTAATCTGATGGAACTGATCCAGAATGAAAAGAGCTTAAAAATATTAAAGATCAGATCAGACAGGGGCACTGAGTTTACAAACTCTACTGTTGAAGAGTATTGTAATTCCAGAGGAATCAATCATGAGTACTATGTTGCCAGAACCCCTCAACAAATTGGAGTTATTGAAAGGAGAAACATAACTCTAAAAGAAGCTACCAGGACAATGATAGCTGAAGCATAACTGCCTCAAAGATTTTGGGCAGAAGCCACAAATACAGCCTGCTACACACAGAACATATGCATGATCAACTGTGACGGCCCGAGCCCCCGGGTCGGGTCCTACGTGGTCCCACCCCCGAGTCCGGGTTCGTATTCGGTGAACACTACCAAATTTTGACCAGATTTTTTTTTTTTTTAAAATCAACAACACCATAATTCGAATCATAGTTCAACTTAGTAACACAAAACCCGGTACACTGCTATATGCAGGAGTGGGCACAAAATACAAACAAGCGTCTACCGCGCAACAACAAGCATCAATAATAACAGTCTTAAGTGTTTAATCATGCCCGATACAAAGCAACACATAACATAACATAACACAAAGTAACGAAAATCAAAAGATAATTCGACGACCCAAGAAAACCGACATACAGGATCTCGGAGACTGACAACTCCAACGCTAAACATCAGACCATGGGATACCTGTATCTGAAAAGAAGTAAACGCGAATGCGTAAGTTGATCGTCCAACTTAGTGAGGCTGTAGTGCACATGTGCATGTGATGCGTGGATGCAACATAATACACATGAACATATATAACAATGTAGTAAATAAACACATGCGATAACAATTTAAGCACATTAAACAAGTAGCCAATAGTTGCTGATGCCGTCCTCCTCTTACCCTCCAATCCATATTATGACGCCCCCACCGAACACTCCAAGTAAGGAGCTACCTTACTAACTGTGCGCATAGACGTCTGATGCCAGGAGTTTGACATTCACTCCCCAAGTGTAACCTCCACACTTGGCTCGTGAAGCGGGTCTACGGTGGATCGAGGTAACCCTCCGGCCCTAAGCAAAATAGGGCTCACACAATAATAACAAACAATACAGTACAGTAACAATTCAGTACAATAACAATACAGTACAGTCCAGTAACATGAAATCAATAAACAACTCAATAAATCAAAGCAATTTGGTATACAATATCAAGTACTCATAAGCACATAAGCATTAGCATAATAATTCAACATGATTAGTTCGTCCTAGCAGTCGTGTTATTCATTGTGTCATACATCGCATGCTCGTTCATTTAGGGACTAAGCTACAGTTATGACTCTGCCTACTAGCACATCCAGACTGACACACATGTAACACACAGCACTCACCTGTGTAGCTTACGATTCTCGAGAAAATGCGGAAAAGTAGCGTCTTCGGTTCCTGTACACGTTTATGTAATGATCTTAGAATCTAATTACACCACAAGGATTCTAGAGTGACTAAAGCAATGCTTTAGTCGAGCAAACAATTGAATCGAGGTTGTTCAATAACGAAGCCACGATAAAAACTTGGATATTTACGACCGATCTAAAGGTTCTATAGTTCGTTCATGAAGTGTGGTAAACATAGCCACAAAAGAGTTAAACTAGAACATAACCATCTTAATCGAGCTTTAAATTATTTAACGAAAGGTTTTACGTTAAGTTGTTACCTTCAAGTAACTTTATGTTTCTAAAGTATTCAAACAATAACTTATTTTCATATTTAGAATTTAAGTTTGTTGAAATCATTTTATTTTCGAAATTAAACTTTGTTTATAATTATCTTTTTGAAAACTTTAAAATTTTTTTTTTTTTTAAATTTTATTTGAAAAATAACTTATTATTGTTCAACCTTTTAATTTTAAATAAACAATTAAATTTCTTCTCCTTAATTATGTATTGTTTTTAAACACTTTTATCTTTATTTTGCAAACTTATTTAAATTCAGAAAAATTATTATTTGGAATTATTTTATTCATTTTAGAAATTATTTAATTTTGGAAAAATGATTATTCAAAATTATTTAAGTTTACTTTTGAAATTATTTATTTCAAGAAATAATTATTCAAAATTATTTATTAATTTTCTTTTTCAAAATTATTGTTCTAGAATAATTAAAATATATTTAATATTTCAAAATCTATTTTCGAATTTATTAATTCCAGAAAAATATTTAATCAAAAATATTTTATTTCATTTTCAAATTATTTATTTTCGGAAAATTATTTATTAAATATTTTAGTATTCAGAAAATAGGTTTATTATTTATTTTTCAGAAATAATTATTTAAATTTATTTGATTTGATTTTCTGAATATTTATTATTTTTCTTTTTTCTATATTTAAACTATTTTTTTTATTTACAATTTTATTTTCATAATTAAATTACAAACTTAAAATTATTTTAAGTTTATTTTATTTTCTCAAAATTGTTTTATTTATAAAAAAAAATTCTTTTCGGTGTTTAAATAATTCATTTATTTCCAAGAATATATTTATCACTATTAAATATTCATTATTTTTAGAATACAATTTAAATAATTATCCAAATTATTTTTATAATTTTGTTTTGATTCATTTTCAAAATTACTTATATTATATTTTCAGAAATTAACATTTAAATATAATTACTAAATGACTTTTGATATTTACAATTTATTATTTTCATATAAAATCTCTTCATTATAAATTACTTTTTATTAACTCATAAAAAGTTAAGTATTTACTATACTTAAAAGTTATCATAATTTATTTATATTATTTTATTCTAGAATGAATTATTACTACTTAATTTTTTTTTTATTAACTATTATTTTCAGAATTTAATATTAGGAAGTTATAAAATAATTATTTTCCTTTAAGATAAATTATTTACTTATAAAATGTATTTACTTTATTATCTTAGAAGTAGATTACTTTAGATAATACTTAACAAATTAATGTTTAATAGCTTTTCCATATTTTCTCTTTTTATTTTTAATTAATAATAATTAATTTCCTTAAATCTTAATTTTTTTTTTTTTTTTTGTGTGGGCCAGTCAACAAATGGGCCGAGATTGCCTGGCCCAAATTGGTGGTCTGTTGCCAGAGCAACAGACCTGGGCCTGTTGCAAAGACAACAGGCCCAAATGCTTGCTGCTGTGTGCAGCAAGCACAAACGGCTTGCTGCACCAGCAGCAGCCAAGGCTGGCCGGCGGTCAACCAAGGCTGGCCGGCGGCGACGGTGGGGTGGCTTCGGCCACCCACTGGAAAATTGCACCCCACCCCTTCTACTAAGTAATTTTTATAATTTCTACCCATTTAAAAGACAACAAAAACTTTGGTTAATTAATTTACAAATCATACTTAAAAAATAAGATTCAACATAAAATTTTTTTTTCTTCTCAAAAATCCTACTTTAAGTGTTGAAGAATAGCTTAAACTTTTTATTTCAATAAAATCCCCAAGATTTTGAAATCTTCATTTTAACCACAAAACTCTTTGGACCTTAAAATAAAAGTATCATTCTTTCATAACCCAACAATATTCATAACAATGATTTTAAGAACAAGTTCAAATCATGCATTTTAAATCATCAATTACAACCAAAACGTCAAAAACCAAACTTTCATAACATTTTACAAAAATGTGAATTTTTTAAACAAGAGCTTCAAACTTAAACCTAGATCTTTAATAAAATCCTAAAATTAAACTCTTTCACATATGATAATCAAAACTTCAAAACTCAAATCTGAAAATTGAAGCTCTAGAACTAGGGTTCAAGAAGTTTTAAAAGGAAAAACAAGGATTAACTTATTTCTTAAATATAACAACTAACAAAAATACCAAAAAGGGGTAGAAAGGGTTTATACCTAAACTTTGAAAGTTGATTTCTTTCTCCAAAGCTCACTGCCCTTGACTCCGGTGGTGGTGGCGGCGACGGATTCCGGCAGTGGCGGCAGCACGACGGCGGTATGGTGGTGGTGATAGTGGCCTCCCCTTCCACTTCAAGATTTTCTTATCTCTCTTATATTATTTACTCACTAGTTTAAGTACTTGGTAAAAAAAATGTGAGTATGAGGGAGTGACTATATATATATATATATATATATATATAAAAGCCTAATTTCAGATTATAGATGTATATATATCTATACATACTACATTGGGGAAGGGAAATATAATCATTTCCTTCTTCCACCAATGCTTGGGTTTCTTGTTTGGTGAAGTTTCCTTCACCCAAGAGAGAAAATGGCAGCTCTTAGATTTTCAAGGAGGGAACCATCATTACTTTGCTGCAGATTTTTCAAAATTTCCAGCGAATTTTCACTTTGCCCCTCAATTTTCAAGAAATTGCAATTTTGCCCCAAAATAAAAATAAAGCGCGCAATCAAACCCATAATTTTTATAAACTTTTCTAAATCTTTCATAAGGTTTTAATTACCTTCCAAATCATTTTCAAGTTCTATTTTTGCGCTCGAAAATTTTTAATTGTACAATTAAGCTTAAAGAAATACTAAGTTTTATTAAAAATAAAATGCGTCACACAAAAATCGGATTAAAATTCAATAACATCATTTTAAAATATTTTAAAATTACGGGGTGTTACAATCCTCCCTCCTTAAAAGAATTTGGTCCCCAAATTCGATCATGATGTTCGAAAAGTTCATGGTAAAAAGTTTCAACTTCTTATGATGATATCTTAATTTGGTCATACGGTCGATCCTTATATCACAATCTAGGATCAGGAATGCGATCAAATTGGCAGGAAACATCCCTTATCTTGATCATAACCTCGCATCTCTTGATAGTTGAATTCTTTATAAATGAGGTTCCTAACTGAGTACAAAATTCTGACTTATACGAAACTCTTTAAACCATACTCAATAACATAGATCCATAACACAATGATACGAAGAAATGCGATGTCCCATATCTAAATGATACGACACATAAATACTCAAAACAATATTGTATACCTTCCATCGCACCATAGGTCAGGCTCTGTCTGTCGCTACTTTTCCATTTTAAGGATTCACCTGAGAGTTTTGCGCTTTCGCGCTTTTTGCTGCCAATGATGGTCTTTTGCTAGCTGTAGCTGGAGCTGGTGTAGGCGGTGCCTTGGGACAATATTTTATGAAATGATCTTGACTTCCACACCTCAGGCACTTGCCAGCTTTCTTCCAGCACGTGGGCTCTCCATGCCCCTTCCCTCCGCAGTACGCACAAGCACCCTTGTCTAATTTCCCCGGTTGTTTTTGTGGTTGATTGAATTTGCGACAATTATTCAGATTTTCTGAGCTTGAATTTCCAAACCTCGGTGCCTTGCCTGAACCTCTTCCAGTATGCCAATTTGGCTGCGAAGGTCTCGACTTCTTCTTTGGAACCCGCAATGGGTTGGGCTCAATCAGGCCATTCTCAATCCTGGTTGCCCTTCCAACTACTTCGATATAAGAGGTTATGTTGTGGGAGAGAAGGGTTCGTTGAAGTTCAGGCCTCAAACACTTGATAAATTGGAGGGAGCGACGAGGTTCATCCATCGTCAGGTGGGGAGCATAACGAACTAGCCGGGAATAGACAACCTCAAACTCCGGCACACTCATATTCTCTTGCTTCAGAGTATTAAACTGCTCTTCACGTAGTCCCCTAATAATAGGCGGCACATACTTATCGATAAAGTCCTTAACAAAGTTCTCCCAGGTTCTTTCGGTTCGGTTCTGCTCCCAAACCATTTCCCTCGTTTGCCACCATGCCTTAGCAAAATCTTTTAAACAATAAGTGGCCAATGAAATTTTTGGAATGTTCAAGTAGTTCATGACTCCGAAGATATACTCAATCTCGGCCAACCACACTTCAGCATTTTGATCGTCAGGCTTTCCAAGAAATTGGGGCGGTTGGAACTGCAGAAAACGTTCCAAGGTCTGGTCCAAAGCTAGAGGTGCAAGTGGTAGAGGCGCAGCTCGTGCAGTGCCTTGCAGGGCTTGGGTGAATTCTGCCAAAGCGGCAATGATCCGCTCGGCCTGTTCAACTGGTGGGGCTGTCGGTGCTCCCTCAGACTGACGAGAGGGAACCAACCGACTAGCACGACTATCACCAAGAGTTCCTGCCATCTAAACAATGAAGGATGGCTCGTTAGCATAACGAGACCGAACCTACTAACTATATAAGATGAAAATAATACCATTCAAAACCCAACTAATCATCGCGTAATGGCAAACTGCCAATCAATCAAAATGTTGTCGAACGACACAAAAATAATCATAGGGTATCAAAACAAACACATAGTACGATAAAACATTCAATGAGCCACAACGGCTTCAAAACAAGCAAAGTTAAAAAGGAAGTCCTAAACGAGCTCTCAATCTAAGTCATCTTAAATGCCGTCTCCTGAGTCACCAAATTGGGGATCTTCACCAACCATAGGAAATGCCTCGTCCACAGGGTCCTCCTCTTCCGAGATTTACTAACCCAGCTCCTTTCTAGCAACCAAAAGGGAATCAGTTAATACCCCTCAACCCATCTTGAATCGGGTTGGATTGGAGCAATCCATGATACCTAAGGAGCCGATAATCCTCCATTCGGACCCTCATGACAATGAGTAGATCTTCAATCACTCGTACCCAAATTTCCGCTTCCTGAGCACGAGGCTTTACAAATGATGCAAACCGAGAGTACCAATCAGGGCCAACCTTCAACTCATGCACCACACTATTGGGATAATCACCCCTCGATTGACGACCTCCAAGTCGCACATGAATAGGGAAGGGCGGATAGACCCGACGAGGTCGAGAACGTCGACTAACCGAGCGATGAGGGGGAGAATCATTACGAGTTGGGGCAGCATTGGCCATGCGAGGCCCCAACTCAACCTCAAAAATCACATCTCTCTCATGCGCTTGAGCGAAGACTACCTTGGCTCGACATCCTATCACACTCGTAAGATAAGTAACAAATACCTAACATATATTAATTACATTTAAAGACAAGAAAATATGGTTAAAACACAACACGACAGACGATTTCCGAGGATCCTTGACCTGACTTATAAGCCTAAGCTCTGATACCACTTGTGACGGACCGAGCCCCCGGGTCGGGTCCTACGTGGTCCCACCCCCGAGTCCGGGTCCGTATTCGGTGAACACTACCAAATTTTGACCAGATTTTTTTTTTTTTTTTTAAATCAACAACACCATAATTCGAATCATAGTTCAACTTAGTAACACAAAACCCGGTACACTGCTATATGCAGGAGTGGGCACAAAATACAAACAAGCGTCTACCGCGCAACAACAAGCATCAATAATAACAGTCTTAAGTGTTTAATCATGCCCAATACAAAGCAACACATAACATAACATAACACAAAGTAACGAAAATCAAAAGATAATTCGACGACCCAAGAAAACCGACATACAGGATCTCGGAGACTGACAACTCCAACGCTAAACATCAGACCATGGGATACCTGTATCTGAAAAGAAGTAAACGCGAATGCGTAAGTTGATCGTCCAACTTAGTGAGGCTGTAGTGCACATGTGCATGTGATGCGTGGATGCAACATAATACACATGAACATATATAACAATGTAGTAAATAAACACATGCGATAACAATTTAAGCACATTAAACAAGTAGCCAATAGTTGCTGATGCCGTCCTCCTCTTACCCTCCAATCCATATTACGACGCCCCCACCGAACACTCCAAGTAAGGAGCTACCTTACTAACTGTGCGCATAGACGTCTGATGCCAGGAGTTTGACATTCACTCCCCAAGTGTAACCTCCACACTTGGCTCGTGAAGCGGGTCTACGGTTGATCGAGGTAACCCTCCGGCCCTAACCTTCCGAGTTACCCACGATTCCGCACACCAAAATAGGGCCCACACAATAATAACAAACAATACAGTACAGTAACAATTCAGTACAATAACAATACAGTACAGTCCAGTAACAGGAAATCAATAAACAACTCAATAAATCAAAGCAATTTGGTATACAATATCAAATACTCATAAGCACATAAGCATTAGCATAATAATTCAACATGATTAGTTCGTCCTAGCAGTCGTGTTATTCATTGTGTCATACATCGCATGCTCGTTCATTTAGGGACTAAGCTACAGTTATGACTCTGCCTACTAGCACATCCAGACTGACACACATGTAACACACAGCACTCACCTGTGTAGCTTACGATTCTCGAGAAAATGCGGAAAAGTAGCGTCTTCGGTTCCTGTACACGTTTATGTAATGATCTTAGAATCTAATTACACCACAAGGATTCTAGAGTGACTAAAGCAATGCTTTAGTCGAGCAAACAATTGAATCAAGGTTGTTCAATAACGAAGCCACGATAAAAACTTGGATATTTACGACCGATCTAAAGGTTCTATAGTTCGTTCATGAAGTGTGGTAAACATAGCCACAAAAGAGTTAAACTAGAACATAACCATCTTAATCGAGCTTTAAATTATTTAACGAAAGGTTTTACGTTAAGTTGTTACCTTCAAGTAACTTTATGTTTCTAAAGTATTCAAACAATAACTTATTTTCATATTTAGAATTTAAGTTTGTTGAAATCATTTTATTTTCGAAATTAAACTTTGTGTATAATTATCTTTTTGAAAACTTTAAATTTTTTTTTTTTTTTAAATTTTATTTGAAAAATAACATATTATTGTTCAACCTTTTAATTTTAAATAAACAATTAAATTTCTTCTCCTTAATTATGTATTGTTTTTAAACACTTTTATCTTTATTTTCAAACATATTTAAATTCAGAAAAATTATTATTCGGAATTATTTTATTCATTTTAGAAATTATTTAATTTTGGAAAAATGATTATTCAAAATTATTTTAGTTTACTTTTGAAATTATTTATTTCAAGAAATAATTATTCAAAATTATTTATTAATTTTCTTTTTCAAAATTGTTGTTCTAGAATAATTAAAATATATTTAATATTTCAAAATCTATTTTGGAATTTATTAATTCCAGAAAAATATTTAATCAAAAATATTTTATTTCATTTTCAAATTATTTATTTTCGGAAAATTATTTATTAAATATTTTAGTATTCAGAAAATAGGTTTATTATTTATTTTTCAGAAATAATTATTTAAATTTATTTGATTTGATTTTCTGAATATTTATTATTTTTCTTTTTTCTATATTTAAACTATTTTTTTTTATTTACAATTTTATTTTCATAATTAAATTACAAACTTAAAATTATTTTAAGTTTATTTTATTTTCTCAAAATTGTTTTATTTATAAAAAAAAAATTCTTTTCGGTGTTTAAATAATTCATTTATTTCCAAGAATATATTTATCACTATTAAATATTCATTATTTTTAGAATACAATTTAAAAATAATTATCCAAATTATTTTTATAATTTTGTTTTGATTCATTTTCAAAATTACTTATATTATATTTTCAGAAATTAACATTTAAATATAATTACTAAATGACTTTTGATATTTACAATTTATTATTTTCATATAAAATCTCTTCATTATAAATTACTTTTTATTAACTCATAAAAAGTTAAGTATTTACTATACTTAAAAGTTATCATAATTTATTTATATTATTTTATTCTAGAATGAATTATTACTACTTAATTTTTTTTTTATTAACTATTATTTTCAGAATTTAATATTAGGAAGTTATAAAATAATTATTTTCCTTTAAGATAAATTATTTACTTATAAAATGTATTTACTTTATTATCTTAAAAGTAGATTACTTTAGACAATACTTAACAAATTAATGTTTAATAGCTTTTCCATATTTTCTCTTTTTATTTTTAATTAATAATAATTAATTTCCTTAAATCTTAAATTTTTTTTTTTTTTTTTTTGTGTGGACTGGCCTTTGGGCCAGTCAACAAATGGGCCGAGATTGCCTGGCCCAAATTGGTGGTCTGTTGCCAAAGCAACAGACCTGGGCCTGTTGCAAAGACAACAGGCCCAAATGCTTGCTGCTGTGTGCAGCAAGCACAAACGGCTTGCTGCACCAGCAGCAGCCAAGGCTGGCCGGCGACGACGGTGGGGTGGCTTCGGCCACCCACTGGAAAATTGCACCCCACCCCTTCTACTAAGTAATTTTTATAATTTCTACCCATTTAAAACACAACAAAAACTTTGGTTAATTAATTTACAAATCATACTTACAAAATAAGATTCAACATAAATTTTTTTTTTCTTCTCAAAAATCCTACTTTAAGTGTTGAAGAATAGCTTAAACTTTTTATTTCAATAAAATCCCCAAGATTTTGAAATCTTCATTTTAACCACAAAACTCTTTGAAACTTAAAATAAAAGTATCATGCTTTCATAACCCAACAATATTCATAACAATGATTTTAAGAACAAGTTCAAATCATGCATTTTAAATCATCATTCACAACCAAAACGTCAAAAACCAAACTTTCATAACATTTTACAAAAATGTGAATTTTTTAAACAAGAGCTTCAAACTTAAACCTAGATCTTTAATAAAATCCTAAAATTAAACTCTTTCACATATGTTAATCAAAACTTCAAAACTCAAATCTGAAAATTGAAGCTCTAGACCTAGGGTTCAAGAAGTTTTAAAAGGAAAAACAAGGATTAACTTATTTCTTAAATATAACAACTAACAAAAATACCAAAAAGGGGTAGAAAGGGTTTATACCTAAACTTTGAAAGTTGATTTCTTTCTCCAAAGCTCACTGCCCTTGACTCCGGTGGTGGTGGCGGCGACGGATTCCGGCAGTGGCGGCAGCACGACGGCGGTATGGTGGTGGTGATAGTGGCCTCCCCTTCCACTTCAAGATTTTCTTATCTCTCTTATATTATTTACTCACTAGTTTAAGTACTTGGTAAAAAAAAAGGTGAGTATGAGGGAGTGACTATATATATATATATATATATATAAAAGCCTAATTTCAGATTATAGATGTATATATATCTATACATACTACATTGGGGAAGGGAAATATAATCATTTCCTTCTTCCACCAATGCTTGGGTTTCTTGTTTGGTGAAGTTTCCTTCACCCAAGAGAGAAAATGGCAGCTCTTAGATTTTCAAGGAGGGAACCATCATTACTTTGCTGCAGATTTTTCAAAATTTCCAGCGAATTTGCACTTTGCCCCTCAATTTTCAAGAAATTGCAATTTTGCCCCAAAATAAAAATAAAGCGCGCAATCAAACCCATAATTTTTATAAACTTTTCTAAATCTTTCATAAGGTTTTAATTACCTTCCAAATCATTTTCAAGTTCTATTTTTGCGCTCGAAAATTTTTAATTGTACAATTAAGCTTAAAGAAATACTAAGTTTTATTAAAAATAAAATGCGTCACACAAAAATCGGATTAAAATTCAATAACATCATTTTAAAATATTTTAAAATTACGGGGTGTTACATCAACAAGAGTCAGAACAAGACTCCTTATGAACTGTGGAATAGCAGGAAGCCTAATATTCATTATCTTAGAATATTTGGTTTTAAATGTTTTGTTTTGAATAATGGGAAAAATCACTTTACTGCATTTGCAGAAAAGGCTGATGAAGCTGTTTTTGTAGGTTACTCTACTGTTAGTAAAGCCTACATAGTATCTAACAAAAGGACTTTACTTGTAGAAGAATCAATTCATGTAGTATTTGATGAACCTATTCAATCTTCTGAAAAGAATCAATGTACTAATCCTGATCTATCTACATATCTTCAGAAATTGACTATGGAAAGAAAAGAAGAGTATGTACCCATCTTACTACTTGATCTCAACCTAGCTGATAACTGAAGTGCTGTTCAAAATCAAACAACTGATTGTCTAACAGATGAGTTGGAAACAACTGACAGACCAGAGACTGTTCAACAGACTACTACTGAGACTCCAACAGTAGTGTTGCAAGATAAATCAAGAGGACAACATCCAGATTTGCAACCCGATCTTGTGATTGGTAATCCACTGGACAGAGTAAGAAAACGAAGGTCAACTGTAAATGAATCAATGTTTGTAAGTTTTCTTTCACAAATTGAGCCTAAATTAATTGATGAAACTCCTAGTGACTCTCAATAGATTGAAGCAATACAAGAGGAGTTAAATATATTTGAAAGAAATGAGGTTTAGTACTTGGTACCTAGACTTACTCATCAAATAATCAATGGCACTAAGTGGGTTTTCAGAAATAAATTGAATGAAGATGGTGTTGTTACCAGAAATAAAGCAAGACTAGTGGCCAAAGGTTACTGCCAAGAAGAAGGCATTGTTTTTTATGAGACATTTGCACCAGTTGCTAGGCTTGAAGCAATCAGATTATTCCTAGCCTATGCTGCTCACAAAAAACTTCACTGTCTATCAGATGGATATGAAGTCTGCTTTTCTCAATGGAGAATTGCAAGAAAAAGTTTATGTTGAACAACCTCCAGGTTTTGAAGTATATCAAGAAGGAGACAAAGTATATCGTCTGAAGAAAGCCCTGTATGGACTAAAACAAGCACCAAGAGCATGGTATGACACCTTATCTGATTTTCTTAATTAAAGGATTTCACAAAGGTAAAGTAGACAAGACCTTGTTTATTATTGAATGGGATAATCATATATTGTTAATTTAAATATATGTGGATGATATTATTTTTGTTTCAACTAACAAATAGATGTGTGAGAAGTTCTCTAAGCTGATGCAGAATAAGTTTGAAATGAGCATGATGGGAGAACTTAATTACTTTCTTGGATTACAAGTGAAACAGATGCATGATGGCATATTTATTAATCAAGCAAAGTGTGACGCCCCGCTCCCCCGGTCGGGTCCTATTTGGCCCATCCTTGAGTTCGGGATCGCCCGGCGCGGGATAACCCATCAGAGTTGCTGAATTTTTTTTTTTTTTTTGAAACATGATAACATAAATAAAGCATGCGATAAATCCAAATTAAAATTCAAAAGGCCTACTAGCTCCGTTATATACGGAGAAGGGCAAATATACGGTCATACGGGTATCCCCGCAAGCCTACGGAAAACATAAACACAATATTCAAAATACATCATTCGTCATTAGAACAAGACGACAACAAAAGAAGCAAAATAGATAAAGCATGTAAAACAAAAGCGAGGACAATCCCTCAACAACGGACTGGATCCTGGAAACT
The DNA here is from genome assembly GCA_030819805.1 of Penstemon newberryi var. newberryi. Classification (NCBI taxonomy): domain Eukaryota; kingdom Viridiplantae; phylum Streptophyta; class Magnoliopsida; order Lamiales; family Plantaginaceae; genus Penstemon; species Penstemon newberryi. The sequence goes on along the minus strand of JAUALY010000005.1, from coordinate 18,022,639 downwards.
GACTCGGCGACTCAACCATCATAACCCGAGACTCCTGCATCTGAAAAAATTGATGAAAGGAACGCGTAAGGTGATCGTCCAACTTAGTGAGGTTGTGGTGCATTGTGTGTGTGACACATGGATGCTACATAATATATATCGTGAGCATATAAACGAATAAAGCATATATCACATATATAAAATCAAAGCATAGAGTTCAAATAACCAAGAGTTGCTGATGCCGACCTCCACTTACCCTCCATCCTTATTCTGATGTCCATCCAAACACAACGAGTAAGGAGCGACCTTACTATCTGAAGTGCATCGACATGTCTTTGCCAAAGTTCGTCCTTACTCCCCAAGTGTTCCTCCCCACTTGGATTGTAAGGCCAGGCCTACGGGTAACCGTGACAATCCTGCCGGCCCTTTGCCGGCCAGGTTGCCATCGGGTCCATATACCAAACAAATAGGGCCCACACAAAATCGGAAACAAACGGAAACATAACATATCAAACAAATATAACATTTTACCAACAATAACAATTCACCGGAAGCAATTTAGATATAGATTCGGGTGTAACATATATTAGGGCAATCATGCTAAGTGATTCATACAAGTCAACCTATTTGCACTATATACAAGGAGAGTAACATAGCACATGTTCGGATTATTCATAGCTAATGTACATGCTTAGACTCGACCTACTAGCATATCAGACTGACACACAAATGAACACACAGCGCTCACCTGTGCTGCTTACGGTTCTTGAAAGTTTATCGGTAGAACGGCGATTTCAAATCCTGTACATATTTATGTAGCGTTTAAAAAACTAAACACGAACAAGAACTTACGATCGACTAAGGAACACTTAAGTCGCACTTATAGTGGTGTCATGGTCGAAAAGACACCATGATTCAACTTGGATTAATTGACCCGATCTAGGGGTTCCTAGAGCTACGTGGTATGGAAAGCCACGAATAAGGATTTATAAAAGCCCAAGAAAATTCTTTAATAATAGGCATTCATTTAATTTGAGTAAATCAAAGTTTATTTTAAAATTATTTATTTTTCTAATTTTGAAAACTTTATTTATTTATTAATTTTATTTTCGGATTAATTTAATTCAGAAAAACATTTAATCAAAACTATTTTATTTTATTTTCAAATTATTTATTTTCCGAATAATTATTATTAGAAATTATTTTATTTTAAAATTAATTAGATTTCGGAAGATTCTTTTATTTTATTTAACCCACTTTTCTTTTCAAAATTATCTAAGTAATATATTTATTTTCGAAAATATATTTATTATTTAAATTAAATAAATATATTTTATCTTTCGGAAAAAGGGTTTATTATTTATTTTTTCATAAAATAAATATTTAAAATTATATTATTTTATTTTCAGAATTATTTATTATTTTTCTTTTTCAGAATTTAATGTTAATGATTTTTTTATTAATTAAAAATATTATTTTTAGAATTCATTCATTAACTTCAAAATAATTTAATTTTCAGAAAAAAAAATGAATTTATTATTTATATTTCAGAAAATAATTATTTAACTTTATTTTCGAATTTTTTTATGTATTATCAATATATTTTTTTTTCCAAAATTTACTGTTAAATCATTATTAAATTATTTTTAATAATTACAAATTTTATTTTCAGAATTCATTTATAAATTTCAAAATTATTTTTTGATTTATTTAATTTTTATTTTCTCAAATTTATTCTATTTTATTTTCAGAATTTAGTATTTAAAGATAGGTTTCAAACTATTTTATTATGTAAATAATTTTTTCTATTTTCTCAAATAATAATAATGATTATTTGAGGAATTATTAAAACTATGTTTACAATTTATGGATTTATTTTCGGAATCTAATTATGCATTTTATTATTATAATATTTCAAAAATAATTTATTAAAAATATATTTTCTTTTCTTTTCATTTTTTTTTTTTTAAAGATGTGGGGCCAGCCCACTAACAGGCCCTAGTGGCCTGTTGCTGTAAAAGCAACAGGCCAGGGTCTGTTGCTTGTGCAACAGGTCCAAAATTGGGTCTGTTGCACATGCAACAGACCCGTGCATGGGCTGCAACCGGCTCGGAGGTGGTCGGAAAAATAGCCCCAAACAAATAATAAAACCTTTTTACACCAAAATTTTTCACAAATTTCAATTCTTTCACAAAAATCTTATAGATCTATAATATGACATATTCTTTTAAAATTTTATACAAGTAATCTTTGAGAATAACATACCTTTTGTTTTCAAAAATTTCAAAATATTATTTCATGGAGAAAACATAGATCTATAAAAGCCTCAACAAAATCAACTATCAAATTACATATAAATATAAAACTATTTTTAAACCCAAATTACAATCATCAATAAATCTGAAAATTAAAGGTATTATATAAACTAAAGTTTTATAAAGTGTTTCAAAATCATTTTCATTAGCATAGGACTTAGGGTTTTCTAACAAAAATAAAACTACACTTATAAGAAAGTTATGAGGTTGCCCAGTCCTTGCAAGAGGTTCCGGTGGCGGGTGGATGGCGGTCCGGCGACGGTGGTATGGCAGCGATGGTGGGGTCCGGTGGCGGTGGTGAGGCGGTGGTGGTGGTGATTTCTCCTTCCACTTCCTCACTTTCTCACACTATTTTCACCTCTTCTAACACACTCTTTTTTCTCTCTAATTCTAACTTAACTATAAAAATTAAGGTGCAAATGAGTGGAGAGAAATCTGAAAATGAAGAGAAAGGTGTTTAAATACACCTTGGGAAGATGGGAGATATCATTACTCCCCAAGAAACAAGTCAATGCATGTCCATCTTGGATAGAGAAGTTTTGGTAAAGTGCATTTTTGCCCCAAAAATTATTTATTTTGGATAATTAAGTCCAAATATTTTTTTAAAAGGGATATACTATTATGTTAAAGTATTTTTGGGCTTCTAAATCATTTTAAAGTTAATAAGAACATAGGAGATAATTTAATTGTACATTTAACACAAAGTAGCACTTAATTTTAAAAAATAAGATATAACACATGAAATTGGATTAAAAATCCAATAAAATATGATTAAAAAGATCCGAAATTTACGGGGCGTTACACAAAGTACACAAAAGATCTGTTCAAGAAATTTGGTATGGAAACTAGCTCATCTGTTGCTATTCCAATGTCTACTGGACTTCGCCTTGACAAGGATGAAGATGGAAAATCAGTGGACGTCACCAAATATAGAGGCATAATAGGGTCATTGTTATATCTAACAGCAAGCATAACTGACATTATGTACTCTGTTGGGGTTTGTGCGAGATTTCAATCAAATCCAAAGGAATCTCATCTCTTAGCTGCTAAAAGGATATTAAGGTATCTCAAAGGCACTCGAGAATTGGGATTGTGGTATCCAAGGGAATCAGGATTTAAACTTATTGGATATTCAGATTCTGACCTTGCTGGCTGCAAAATTGATAGGAAGAGTACTACAGGTACTTGTCAATTCTTAGGCAGTCGTCTGATCTCATGGACGAGTAAGAAACAGACTTCAGTATATATATCTACTGAAGCTGAATACATTGCTGCTGGAGCATGTTGTGCACAGATACTTTGGTTGAAACATTACAATATCAAAATCATTGTGGAATCTCTATCTACTGTGACAATACAAGTGCAATCTCACTTACTCAGAATACTACAAGTCATTTTAGGACTAAGCATATTGAGATCAGACATCACTTCATCAGAGACCATGTTGAAAAAGGAAATGTCATTATTGAATATGTTCATACAGATAATCAGATCTCTGACATTTTCACCAAACCATTAAGTGATGCAAGATTTTCTACTCTAAGAGTGGAATTAGGCTTGTTAAATTTGGATTCATAAGCTAAAGGGAGAACCTATCAGAAAACTAAGGTTCATCAGTTAACTAATTTGATAATAACAAGTGTATCCTTCAAGGAGACTGACTCTCAACAGACTAGTTGACTGATAGATTCTTGAACTCAGGGGGAACGTGTAAGACGGCGGTACTTCTGATTTAAAGATGAAATCTTCAATGGAAGTTAGTTGAAGTTATATTATTAGAAGATTTGTTATTAATTCTTGAAGACCTGAAGATTATTTATCTTGCTGGATTGACAAACAGCAAAGGAAGATCACTAGCTATTGGCTTTCACTAGTGATTGTATCATACAAGTCATATGTCAGATAAGTATAATTCTACTCATCTGATTATTTATAAGAGCTTTGTGTTAAAAATGCTTTATCTAAAAACACGCTTTTATAAGTCAAAGACTACGGACGTTTCATTTTCCCGCCTAATCTGACATAATTTATGAAATTTGAAATCCGTAAATGACGCACACACGATCAAAACTAACAGATACAGATCTAACGGTTGGCGGATAACACGGAAACCGAAAGTTCCCCAACTCTATAAATCCAGATCTGATCAGCAGAGTTCACTTACGCACCTCAAATATTCATACTCTCAAGAAGTTACTAACTGTTTATTCTCTTGATAGTATTTTCTGCAAATCCTTCTTACTTCTCAATCTTAGCTAAAAATGGCTGGACTTGAAGGAAGATACTTGAACTACAAAATGTATCACGCCACTGGTACAAAGGTTATGAAAGAACTGATGGAAAAACTTAAGGTTACTTCGTTGGTTGTTGGAGGCACATGAAACAATGGTATATACAGAAGATGTAGCAGAATTCTACAAGAATGTAAAGTCAGATCTTAACAGCATGACCATGTTGTCAACTGTTGCTAAAAAGAAGATTTGTGTCTCTCCTGCTGTGTTGAGTGAACTATATGGTTTGACGAACGAAGGAGATGCCGTTTCTACTTTGGGGAAACTCAAAGAAGAAGAATTACTACTGTTGGCTGCCAAAAGTGGTGAAAAACTAACTGGGTCTATTAAGAAGACTCAACTCAAGGATGAGTATCAGAGGTTAGCTGATATCATCGCAAAAATACTGGAATGTTCAACTAGTGCTTAGATGGACTGCCAAAGAGACACTATCCTACAATGATATGCATTTACTATGGTTTGAAGTTGAACTGGGCTGTTCACATTTTTAAGACTTTGTCTGCGAAGAAGACTGGGCACGTAATTCTGCTTAGTCACCTACTAATGGCACTTGGAGCTGAAAAGTGGTACACAAGTTGAAAGAACTCAAGGTATATGAGCCCGTGAAAGTTGAAGTCAAGTTGAGGCTGACTGGATGAAGGTTAACCAAGCATTTGTGAATGCTACAGAGTCTAGTGAAGAAAAGACAACCAATCTAATTCAAGGCTTCTGTGAAAGTACCAATCAGATAGGTGCAGAGGTTTCAACTCTCCATCATAACTTGGACTATCTGAATGATCAAGCTTCGGTACTGATGGTTAATAAAAAACAACAAGCACTACAATTGTCTGCAATGGATCACAACATCAGATTGCTATGCAATGCAGTTAATATTACTCCTGTTCAAGCTGAAGGACTCGACCCTGCTGATGATGACAAAAAGGGGGAAGAGGAATCTGCCAACAAGAAGAATGTTACCGTTGAAGCTACTGAAGTAGTTCAAAGTTCTGAAGGGGCAACAAATAAGCCTGCTGAAGATACTAAGGCTGCTGATGAAGCTGAACAGACTGCTTAAAATAATGAAGATGCTGATGATAAAGCTGAAGAAGAACCCAAGAATGCGGGAAAGGAAGACAAGAGGATTGCTGCTTCTAAGGATTCTACTGAAGAACAGCTAGATCCATTCAGAAAGACAAAAAGTATAGAGAAAATAAGAGCTAGAATTTAGGTTGCTGACAAAGCCAAGAAACTAGTTCTAACTTTCTCTAGTGGTGAAAGTGAAGATGATGAAGAAGAAGAAGAAGAATCAGAAGACTAATATACTTCTCTTTATCTCTTTGTAAATTTTTTTTTGTAACTTTTCAATCTTCTTGTAATCTGATGTAATTGTAGTAAGTTCAAAATCAATAAAAGATTACAAATTCCAACTCAATTTCTATCTCAGAAATTTTGTGTGAAGATTTAACTTTAGTTAGTTACAAGTACTTAGCTGAAGTTTTGTCATCATCAAAAAGGGGGAAATTGTTGGATGAAGATGAAGAAGTGAAGGGAGGTTTTGATGATTTTCAAAAGTATCAGCTAAGTAATGGAATCTTAGCAAGCCTCTGAAAATTCAATCTGAGAAGACAAGTAAATTTAGAAGGGTTAAATTTTGGTCCAAAAGACTACTGATCTGATGTTGAGTACGGAATCAGACTGGTGGATTTTAGCAGAGTCAAATCAGATGAGTTCGATTCGAATCAGCAGAGTGTTCATCAGCAGAGTGGATTCGATCAGCAGAGTGGAAGTGATCAGGAAGTTATTACAATGGTAATAAATGCACTCGGTGTAATAAATGCTGTAAGAATATGGTATTAAAGGGAAAGGATTGAAGAGAAACCTCGGATTAGTAAGGTGCATTAAATGCAAATTGACAGAAAGTACAACAGAACTGTACAGTGACAGTTGCAGAAACCGTTCTGAAACAAGGACCAGTACTCGAGGAAGATCTGAAAATCTGTCATTTCTCAACGGGCAGAAATTCAAATCCTCAAGTATAAATAGTTCTTGATTCAAGAGTTAGAGATAGACACAACAACTGAGAGCAATTCACGGTCAAATTTTCCAAGTCTCAAATATTCTAAGGCAGAACACTAAAACAGTGAAGTCATCTGTTGACAAGCTGAAGTCGAGAAAAATAAGCTTACATCCAAATCTTAGTGATTTTCTGTAAAGAGAGAAAGTTGTGAGAAGTAGTTTTCCATCTAAGTGAGTGAAAATACTTCAGAGTATGGTTTTCTTTGTGATCTCCTATAGCGAACTTGTGGCTTCATCATTTATTGTAAAAGCTCAAGTAGAGTGTACTATTTACTTTGTATTCATAGTATTACCCAAAATCTTCGTGATTTGGAAGAGTGGACTAAAAGGCATTCTTGTCTATATAACCATTATAAAAATTCCTTATGTTTGATTACTTGCATATTTTAAAAGCATACAAACACTTGAGCAAACTAAAAGATTTTAAAAGGAGTTTAAAAACTGGGGATAAAATCTTTTAAGTAAGAAAATTACTTGTTTGAAAAACACTTGACAAATCCGCTGCATACAAGTTTCCAACTCTGATTTGAATTGAATCAAATAAGTAAATCAGACTAGTGGTCAATTTCGCTATTTAAGTTAAGTGCGCAATCAGCTAAGTAGTCTCACCAGTTCGATCAGCTTACTTTGCTGATAAGAAAATTTGGAGAAATTTTAAAAGGTAAAGAGGTCTATTCACCCCTCTCCCCTCTAGACCTCAACTGACCACTTGGGACCAACATCAATATTGGAGTCGTGCGATGTTAATGGGATTAAAAAAAATTATTCATAGATGGATCGTTGCCAAAACAAACTGCGGATCCAATGGGAGAGGAATAACACAGTAGTTGTCACTTGGATTTTAAATGCAATCTCCCAACAAATCACAGATAGCATCTTATATCATTCAATTGTTTCAGATCTTTGGAAAGAATTAGAGGCCCGTTTCATGCAAGGCACTGGACCACGATTGTTTACCCTACGCAGAGATGCAATCTATCTTACATAGGGCCATGACACTGTTAGTACATACTTTGCCAAACTCAACAAAAATTGGGATGAAATTCAAAATTTGAGACCTAAATGTGAGTGTGGCAAACTGGAGATTTACTTTAAACAAGAGCAGTTAATGTCTTTTCTTATGGGTCATACTCCAATATTAGTAATTAAATCATTGCAATGGACCCTCTCCCTTCTACTATTAAAGCCCTCTCACTAATCACCCAAGAAGAACAGAAAATGGCTGTCAAAGCCATAATCAGGGACTCAAATCCTCTAAACTCAATGCTTTTTCTACAAATAACCCCCCTCCCTTTCAAGAAAACAAACCCAAAGCCTTTCCAAGGCCAAATTTACCTTCCAACAATCCAAGAACCCCTTTTAACCAGATAACACACATTTTCACCCCACAAATCAATCTAATCAGTCCTATAGACCACCATATAATCCACCTTTAAAAAGAAAGGATCGACCCTTTCGCACTCACTGCAATATGGCAGGTCACACCATTGAAACTTGCTTCAAAATTCATGGTTTCCCTCATGGTTACAAAAACTACTTCTCCAGAAATACTGCACCTGCCGCAAATCAGTTTATCTCTCCACAATTAGCTCCATCACAACAACCTGACTTAGAAGATTTTTTTAAGACATTAATCCCTGATTAATATAGTCAGTTGACCTGCTTGTTATCTACTCAATTGGGCACCCAGAATCACCAAATACAAAATCAAGGTCACAATACAAACACAAACACATACAATGTTACTACAACTTAAGGTACCTTTTCCTCAATTAATTTTCATTTATTAAACATGAACAACAACCATTGGATCATTGACTCGGGAGCAACAATTCATATGTGCACTGATATTAAATTGTTTTCAACACTTACACATGCACTTAATATCACTATATCTCTCCCTGATAGTAGATCAATCAAAGTTCACTTTACAGTCCAATATATTCTCAATAATAACACTACCCTTTCCAATGTTCTCTATGTTCCTTCATTTAACTTTCATCAACTGTCTGTGAGTTCTTTGTTACAAAATAAAGATTATTGTGTGAATTTTTTGCACGCTCACTTCTATATACAGGAAACCAAATCACAGAAGATGATTGGACATGGTAGCTTATCACATGGACTTACATTCTTCACACTGAGACATCACAGCAACCTAGAATTCCTTCTTTTTGTGATAAAATTTCTTTACATACTTGGCATTGTAGATTAGGACATCCTTCTTCTCAGAGGTTAGATACTCTCAAAAACATTCTTCAGATTAATGATGTAAATGAACATGACACTAATGTATGTGATACTTGTCATCTTGCTAAACAGAGAAGACTATCTTTCCCTTCTAATAATATTTTTTCTCCTATAGCTTTTGACTTAATTCATTGTGACACTTGGGGTCCCTTTCATGTCAAATCTCACTATGATTCAAGATATTTTATTACACTTGTGGATGATTTAAGTAGATTCACTTGGATATATCTAATCAAAAGTCTGAGGCTTCTACTATCATTCCTAGATTCATTAAGATGATCCAAACACAATTTAACACCACAATCAAACTATTTCGTTCTGACAATGCAAAGGAGTTCAATTTTTCTAAATTGTTTTCAGACCTTGGTATTTTGCACCAATTTTCATGTGTTCAAACACCCCAACAGAATTCAGTTGTTTAAAGGAAACACCAACACATTCTAAACATTGCTAGATCCCTCATGTTCCAATCTAAATTACTTGTTGAATTTTGGGCTGACAGTGTTCTCACTTCTGTTTATCTGATGAATAGAATCCCCTCCCCCAACTTGCAAAATAAATGTCCTTACACTCGATTATAAGATAAACCTGTGAACTACAATTTTCTAAGGACGTGTGGCTGTTTAGCCTATGCATCCACATTACATGAGCACATAACAAAATTTGAGCCTCGATCTAGAAAATGTCTTTTTGTTAGGTATGCACTTGGGGTCAAAGGCTACAAATTGTTTGATGATTCAACTAATGAATTTTTTCTTTCTAGAGATGTAATTTTTTATGAAACAGTTTTTCCTTTTCACAATAAAACCAATGAGGTTTCATCAACAACCTATGATTCCTTGTTTCCAGTTTCTACTAATCTTGATCCATGATATTTGAATTATCCTACTCCTTTTAACACACCTACAGTTTCTCAACCTATCACTACTACACCTACAATTTCTCCACCTACAGATCCTATTAGAAGATCCAACAGAACCACCAAACCTCCCTCTTACCTACATGTTTACCACTGTAACAATATTATTCCTTCTAATGTAAAGTACTCCCTCTCCAGTACTCTTGATTACTCTAACCTATCAAATAATTATAAAACCTTCATTGCTAATATATCAAGCATCTCTGAGCTTACTACATACAAACAAGCAATAAAATTCCCAGAATGGTCTACTGCTATAAATGAGGAGTTACAAGCAATGGACAACAACAACACAGGGAGTATTACAACTCTTCCTCCTAACAAAAGACCCATTGGTGGTTTTTAAAGCTAAAACGAATCCTGATGGGTTAATTGAAAGATATAAGGCCAAATTGGTGGCCAAGGGATTTACTCAGCAAGAAGGGGTTGACTATATTGATACTTTTTCCCCTGTGGTCAAGTTGGTTACAGTAAGAACCTTACTATCAGTTTCTATATCTAAGCATTGGCATCTCCATCAACTGGATGTCAACAATGCATTTTTAAATGGGGATTTGTCAGAGGATGTTTATATGGACCTTCTTCAAAGGTACACACCATCATTGTCCTCTCATTCTGGTACACATGTATGTTAGCTAAATAAATCTATTTATGAGGGGCTTCACTCAATGGGATTCACACAATCACTTTCTGATTACTCACTCTATACTAAAGGTACTCAAAATTATTTTATTGCTTTATTAGTATATGTAGATGATATAGTACTTGCTAGACCATATATAAGTCTACTTACTGACACCAAAAGGATTCTGAGCAGAAAATTCAAGGTAAGGGATCTAGGCCTACTTAAATATTTCTTAGGGATTGAGCTGGCATGGCAGACTTATATATCTAACTATAACTCGGCCTGACATTTGCTATACAGTCCACAAGTTAAGCCAATACTTATCCAAACCCACACATAATCATATGAATGCAGCACACCATTTGCTAAAATATTTAAAGGGATCACCAGGTCAAGGTATATTTTACTCATCTAATAATGAACTTACCCTCTCTGCATTATGTGATTCAGATTGGGGGAGTTGTGTTGATACTAGAAGGTCTACCACAGATTTTTGCACATTTATGGGAAACTCCCTTATTTCCTGGACATCAAAAAGACAACCGACAGTGTGAAGATCCTTCGCGGAGGCTGAATACCGTTCTATTACTGGAATTACGAGTGAAGTTTTGTGGCTTACACAACTACTCAGAGATTTCCACATCCATCAATCTTCTCCACCCGCAATTTACTGTGACAATAATTCTGCTCTTCATTTAACCTTGAATCCAATATCCACGAGCGTACAAAGCATATCGAGATCGACTGCCATTTTTTACGGGAACATGTAGCCAGGAAGCACATCAAACTCCTCCCAATTAACTCAGCGACGCAGTTAGCTGATGTGTTTACCAAACCTTTACCTAGAACTCCATTTCTTAGAATTCTTTACAAGATGGGTGTGAAAGATATTCACATCCATCTTGCGGGGGAGTAATAGACATTATTGAAGAAATTGAAGAACAAAAAGAAGCATAAGATTGAAAGTGCAAATTCTGGTTTGCAAAATGGGCAATTAGGGATTTGAATTCAGTTGATGTACCGTTAATTGTATTTGTTTTCATTCTTTTATTTCCTGTATTTGTTTCAGAGCCTTTCTTATTCGAAGAAACGTGGTTGCGCCTTTAGTTAGTTATTTTAGGTTTAGTTATAAATAGGGGTAATTTGCTATTTCACAAAGTGTAGAATTCATCTGTAAAATCTAACTTTCAAATTCAAAACAAACCAAGTCTTTTCCTTTCCATATGCTTGTATATCTTCTAATAAAATGTAATTCCATACATGATAAGGAAGTGAAGATGTATGCTTATACTACGAGGTTTTGCGAAATCAACCCTTTTTGGAACATAACCCCCACCAAGGCCTTCTGTTGTTATAGCTACATGTTCCTTACCTAGAACTACATGCAAATGTGTAGATGAGTTAGTCAGTATGCTAATGAAGAGAAATTTTGTATACTTGAAGCATCATAAAATAATCCAAAAACTATTCGCAAAAATTAGAAATAACATGGAGTGAAAGCTAGCGTAACAGCAGTAAAAGAGTCATGATCTGCAATCTTCGGATCACACCCTCTTCACTTTATCTACATGCACTTGAATCCTATCCCCAAAATTCATAGAAAACCTTGAGAGAATTATCTTTTACTAATACACAAGATGGAGTATGAGAAAGCTAATTTACTTATCCAACGAGAAATTTATGTATGTTAAATATGTTTTTCCTTGAGAAAAGCTTACAAACCTTGTTTCTAAGTATAAATCCTTGCATAAACATCAGTCTCAAGATGACACCAAACCCCTCAAAAGTAATAATCAATTCTATAATTTTAAGCCAATGCTCGCTCATTCTCCCAAAAACTTTCTAGGAGTTCAATAAAAGCGAATTTGAAAAGAATGCTTCAACAACATTTAGAAAAATTATATCATTACAATACATGTATTGATGTTTTTAAATGGCCAAGGAGTCCTCTCCACAGGGACTGGATAGAAAAATACCAGTGCTAAAACCCAAATTATTTCCATCTCGACTGAATCGTATAGAACTTCTCAGATTTGGAGAGTGACGAAAATGGATCCTACAAGACTCAACACTTGAAAATGAACTCTATTGGCTATGGATCTCATCGTATAGGACACACGAATCCATAATCCAAAAAGTAGATGTCCGTCTTCTCCGATTCGTAACTCTTGTGAACAAACTATTACTTATTCAAAGAATTTAACACCAACAATCTATCTAATGTATGAGAAAATAACAACTATAGAAATCTCCAGCACTACTATATATGGTTCCGTTAAACTTCACAATCTCCTAACATCACATTTAGTACATGACATATCTATTTGTCATCTTATAACTGGGCATGATTATAAAATCAGTGTACAAATTAGGTACAGGGACAAAGAACCTTCAACAAAGAACATTATCACCTAAAGACAAACACCAGAAGGCTTGATTTACTATGATGTTTTTTTGTTGAAGCAAGAGGCTAAAACAACTTCAGGACAAGAAACGATAAATGTCAATGTACTTGCAACTATAAAGAAAGCAAACCGTATTCTTGACATCCTCAATAATTAAAATGGTTTGTTCCAATATATCAAGTTAAGTTTGTCTTTAGGGTACCAGGTCATATACAATTCATTAGTACAAAACCCTAAAAACCATCAGACGAGTGACTTCGATCTGCAGAGTGGAAGTGGATCAGAAGTTAGTGCAACGGTAATAAATGTACTTGGAGTAATAAATGCTGAAGAGGAAGGGTATTTATGACAAGTGATTGAAGAGAAACCTCGTATCAGCTTGGTGCATTTAATGCGGACTGACAGAAGGTACATCAGAGTGTACAGTGTTCAGTCACAGGTAGCCGTTTCTGCAGAAGGACCAGTACTCGAGGATTTGGACACCTGTCGATCTCTCAACGGGCAGATTTTCAAATCTCAAATATAAATAGTTTAGTTCGTGAGTTGAAGAAGAAGAGACAACACATTTTGAGAGCAAAAATCTGAAGCAGAATTCTTCTAAGTCTCAAACTCAAGAACAGAACACTCATCAGCCGAGTCATTTGTTGACGAAGCAGAATAGAGAGAAAACAGAAAATACTTATAAATCTGAGTGATTTTGTTAGAACGGTGTTGTGAGAAGTAGATATCCATCTTAGTGAGTGATATTACTTCAGAGAATAGGAGTTTCTTTGTGATTTCCTATTGCGCACATGTGGCCGTTTCATTTGTTGATAGGCGCAAGCATTGTATACTGTAATCTGTGTGATTTAGTATAACCCAAGATCTAAGTGACTTGGAAGAGTGAACTAAATAATTTCTATCCATATAACCACTATAAAAATCCTTTGTGTTTTTACCTGCATAATTTTCTGCATATTTGAAAGAGCATATTTAAAACACTTAAAGGTTAACTGCTGAAAAGTTTTAAAAAGGAGTTTGTTAAAACTGGGGATAAAACTATTTCAAAGTTAAAGAAAACTACTTGTGAAAAACACTTGACAAATCCGCTGCAAGTTAGTTATTTTAAAACTCTGATTTTGATAAAATCAGCTGAGTGAAATCAGAAGAGTGGTCAACTCTGCTGTTCAAAGCTTTGTGCGAGATCAGCATAGTCAACTTACGATTACTGATCAACTTAGTCTGCTGACAGAAAAGTTAGAAGATTTTAAAAGATAAATTTTGAAGAGGTCTATTCACCCCCCCCCCCCCCCGCTAGACCTCATCTGACCACTTGGGACCAACAATAACCCTAAGAAAATTTTTATAATGATCACGGAGACTAACAAAGTGATTATACTGATGATGATCAGGGAACTGTTCACAGATTCCTTTATAAAGTTTATATTCACTTAAGCACCAAATATAAAACTCAGAATGAATTAAGACAAACTTAAAATTAATCATTCAAACAAATAATAATCAAGTAATGGTTGTAACGGCCCGACTCCGCGGGTCCGTCGGATAATACTCAATTAAATATTTTATTTAAAGATAATGTTAAAATACCGATTTGTTTTTTTTTTATTGAAACGGGTATAAAACGAAAATAAAAATTTGGAAGTTTAATTCGAAAGCGATTAGTCCATAATCAACCAACAATTAATGTATAAAATAGTTTATATTATTTAGTTTATCTACAAAATAAAAATCCATTTTCAATTGGGAAAGTTTAAAGCGGAAGCGGTTTAAAACAAATTTTGAAGGAAAACATAATGTGGTGAAACATGTGAAACCCAACAGGGACAAAGCAAGATTACGATCAATATTGGAGAAAATTTATAATCATCTTCTATAAAAATAATCACTTTACAAAATTAGCTAAATAACAATTGACTTAAACGTTATGAGAGTTTTGAAACATCAGTTCAAGGGAGGATATTAAAATATAATAAGAACAAATGTACAACTACTCTCCGAAACTAGGGTGGGACCGCAACCGTGATGACCTAATGTCAATATGAACTATCGTTTCCCCAAACACCTGTAGCTGAAAAGATTGAAACATGGAATGCATAAGTTGATCGTCCAACTTAGTGAGGCTGTAGTGCACATGTGCGTGTGATGCGTGGATGCAACATAATATACGTGAGCATATATAACAGTACAGTAAATAAACACATGCGATAACAATTTAAGCACGTTAAACAAATAACCAACAGTTGCTGATGCCGTCCTTCTCTTACCCTCCAATCCATATTATGACGCCCCCACCGAACACTCCAAGTAAGGAGCTACCTTACTAACTGTGCGCATAGACGTCTAATGCCAGGAGTTTGACTTCACTCCCCAAGTGTAACCTCCACACTTGGTTTGTGAAGCCGGGTCTACGGTGGATCAACGTAACCCTCCGGCCCTAACCTTCTAGGTTACCCATGATTCCGCACACCAAAATAGGGCCCACACAATAATAGCAAACAATACAGTACAGTAACAATTCAGTAACAATACAGTACAATAACAATCCAGTAACAGGAAATCAGTAAACAACTCAATAAATCAAAGCAATTTGGTATACAATATCAAGTACTCATAAGCACATAAGCATTAGCATAATAATTCAACATGATTAGTTCGTCCTAGCAGTCGTGTTATTCATTGTATCATACATCGCATGCTCGTTCATTTAGGGACTAAGTTACAGTTATGACTCTGCCTACTAGCACATCCAGACTGACACACATGTAACACACAGCACTCACCTGTGTAGCTTACGCTTCTCGAGAATATGCGGAAAAGTGGCATCTCCGATTCCTGTACACGTTTATGCAACGATCTTAGAATCTAATTATGCTATGAAGATTCTAGAGTGACTAAAGCAATGCTTTAGTCGAGTACACAATTGAATCATTATCGATGTCGAAGCCACGATTGTAACTTGGACTTTTAAGTCCAATTCAAAGGTTCTATGGTTCATTCATGAAGCGTGGTAAACGTAGCCACAAAATTGTTAAACTAGAACATAATCGTTCTAATTGAGCTTTAAAATGTTTAATTAAAGGTTTTAAGTTAAGTTTTTACTTTCAAGTAATTTTATATTTCTAAAGTATCCAAACAATATTTTATTTTTAAATTTATAAATTAAGTTTATTTGAAATTATTTTCTTTTACGAAAAATCATTATTAATTTTATTTCAGAAAATAAAATTAATCATTTAACATCTTTATGTTATTTAATATAATTATTTAAATTCATTTTTAGAAAATTATTATAATTTATTGAGTCCTCTTTTCAAAATTAATCTTTATTTGAAATTATCATTTTCAAAAACTTATATTTATTACAAATTTTATTTTATTTTCAGACTTATTTATTTTCAGAAAATAATTATCCAAAAATTATTTTAATTTATTTCAAAAATTACTATAAATATTTTATTTTTTGAAAAGCTTTTTCATTTAATTTTCAATCAAATTTTCAAAATTATTTAATCTTTATTTCGAAATTAACTATTATTATTATGATATTTTTTTTTTATATTCATGAATAATAATTATCAAAACTATTTTATTATTTATAAAATTTTATCTAATATCTGAAAATAATTTTAATTACGTTCCTTAATTATTTTCAAAGCTTTTTTGTTACATCATAAAATTTATTTACGTAAATCTTGTAGTTTTAAAATATTTACTATGTATATATTTATGTATATATATATTATTTTCAGAATAAATACTTTACAAAATAATTATTAAAATTGTTAAAAAGTTTCCAGATTTTTTTCTTGGAATTTATTATGTATATTTATATAAATAATTATTTTCATTTATTTCTTCTTATTTTTTTTTTTTTTTTTTTTTTAATAATTGGGCTGGCCCTCTTGGCCAGCCCAACAACAGATTCAATCTGTTGCACTTGCAACAGGCCCGCAGCACCTGGCCGCTGCTCCGTGCAGCGGCCGGTGTTGGATGGTCGGCGGTGGGGTGGCTCCGGCCACCTCACCGGAAATGCAAAAATACCCCATGTCTTTTCAGTTTCGCACATATAGCCCCTCCCAAGAAAATAAAAATTTTTAACACCCCAAACTTTCATAAATTCCCAAATCTTTTCATCAAAAATTTGTTGCAAACCCAAACACATGTGTATTAACATGCTTTCATACTTAAAACCTTTATTTTTAAATCATTAATCATATTCAAAACCTAATCATAATACAACAAGAAAACCCTTCCTAAAACATGCATTTCTAAACAAGAAACATCAAAGAATCATAAGTAGAACTTTATGAAATCTGAAAATTAAGAATTAATGGTACTCTAAGGTTTTAAAAAGGATATTTCAAGAGTTTTAAGAAACAAATAGATCTAAGGGTTCTAAGTTAATTTCATTAAAAACAATCAACCAAAAGAGGTGAATTTAGCAAGTTCTTACAAAACTCAAATGGGGTCTCCTCCTTCTCTCGGCTCACGGCGGCAGCAGCGGCAGAGGTGGCGGCGGTGAAGCGGCGGCAGTGGTGGCGGTGCGGCAGCAACATGGCGTGGTGGTGGCGGTCTTCCTTCCTTCTTCCCTTACTTCCTTCTTGCACTCATTTTTCTCTCTTTTTAAAACTCAAGTTTTTTACTAAGTGAAGAATAATAATGTACAAAAAGAATTAAAGATTGAGATGGAGTGTTTAAATAGGGAATGGAATCAGATTTGAAAATGTATACATACATGTATACATATAAACTTTACTTAGGGAAGTGGGTAAGACATAATTGTCTTCTTTAAACCCACCAATGCATGCATTTTCTTGGGTAGAGGAGTTCCTCCACCCAAGGGCATGCTTTTTCAGATTTTGGAGTGTGCAAGGAGGGAAAAATAATTACTCCTGCAGAAAATCTTCAACTTGGGGCGAATTTGCACTTTACCCCCTGAAGTTTTGAAAAGTACATTTTTGCCCCTAAAACTAAAATTTTGAGCTATTTAGTCCAAACTTTTTGCAGAAAGATCCCAACACTTTAGAAGGTTTTTTTTTTCTCACTTTTATAAATAAATTCCAAGTTTAATATTTCATACGAAAAATTTATTCGCACATTTTATCTAAAAGTAGCATTAAATATAAAATAGAAAATGTGCCAAAATAAATATTGATATAGAAAATGACTACACCATTTCAAAATAATTTTATCATATTTAAATATATTGACCACTAAATCAAAGCAAAAATAGAATCTAACTTTATAAATCCTTCGAAAATCTATACTAAAAAAAAAAGATTTTAAAATATAATAATAAAAAGGGCACGAAATTTGTGGGGTGTTACAATCCACCCCCCTTAAAAGAATTTGGTCTCCAAATTCTCTCTTGAAAATCGAATAATCCGAGTAACGCCGACGTATTTCCTTCTCTAGCTTCCAAATCATTTCTTCATTACTATAAGCGCGTCATAAAACTTTACTGGTGGAATATGCAGCCTTCTTGATTCAGACGAGTTTGCGAAAAAATGTTCCCTCGTACGATCGTTAAACGTTTTCGAAACTCTGACATGTCTTTTTCTCTAACTCCCAAGTCGCCTCTTTTATACTTTGGTTGCGCCATAATGGAATCATTTCTTCATCTGGATGAGTAAGTGAACATGTCTTCCTTCGTACGTTGGATATTTATGAAGCTCTATATGATATGTAGTAGGTTCACGAGGACGACAGATGTGGTACTTCATATACGGTACATAAAAAGGTGACGCGGTAAATTGAGACATCGGTAATTCCAACTCGTATGTCACGGATGTCACGGGTTAAGATTCCATTTTAAAATGATAACTACTCACATATCAACATATATCATCAGTTTAGCCCAAGGAATCCAAAAAAATTATTGAAAGACATTTGGCTTAGGAGTCTCGACAAAGGAAAAAAAAAAACAATTGGCAATCAACTGAAGAGTCGCGATAAGAATTACAAAAGATGATCGAATCAAAGTGTTCAAGATAACAAGACAAGGCTTAATAATGTCAACAATTAGAAGAACCGATGAAGATTGCAAAAGGAGCTGAATAGCGGTAGCATGATACCAAGTCAATAGTTGGTTATAATTAACAAGGAGATCGAGTAAGGCACATCGATAAGAATAACGGAAGAGAGATGAGTGTCAACCAATTTGAATGGAGTATGCAAGAAGACGATCAAAGAAAGGATTTCAATCAATTTAAAGATTATAACCAAAACAATAAAGTGTGTTTGGTCATTTGAAAAGCAAGTCAAGATAAACAGCACGATTTAAAGATTTATTTCAAGAAGTAATGATTTCAATCAAGCTGCAATGGGAAACAAATAAAGCTCAATAGTGAAATTCGTGAAATTCTTGAAAAGCAAGTCAAGATAAACAGCACGATTTAAAGATTTATTTCAAGAAGTAATGATTTCAATCAAGCTGCAATGGGAAACAAATAAAGCTCAATAGTGAAATTCGAGAACATCGAAACGATCTGATTGACCGAGACGGGGATTAATTTAAGTCCAAAACAAATAGAAGGTAAGTTTGAAGTTCAAAAGAAGTCAAGAATAAATCGATATGATTTATGAGGCTTACGAGAATGAATGAACTAGACAAAGAAACGAATAATTCATGAATGGACAATATGAAAATGTGAAGTTCAAAAGGAAACCGTGACAATTCGATCTCTTCAGGAAATTTAAAAGATTGCATAATTGAATACAATGAATAAGAGTAATATAAAATCATATGGATGATTTCAAAATGATCACAACCCCATAAATAGGTTCAGGGAAAAGAATGACAATGAATAATAACATTCGTAGAATCTGATGAGAATAAATAATTTTGGTTACGAAATCGATACAAGGAAGTACCTCATGAAATAAGGAGAGGCAAACTCTAAACGAGTATGAAAATAAAGGATCAAAACAGAAGCTTGATAGGATAACAAGGAGTGAAACTGAGATTCACAATAACCGAAAACATGTTGAATTAAGAATTTCGATAAGATCTCAAGCTAAAAAATCAATTTAGGAGTCAAATTAAGGATACGAGTTCAAGATAAGCCATATTAAAAATAATTACTCCTGCAGAAAATCTTCAACTTGGGGCGAATTTGCACTTTACCCCCTGAAGTTTTGAAAAGTACATTTTTGCCCCTAAAACTAAAATTTTGAGCTATTTAGTCCAAACTTTTTGCAGAAAGATCCCAACACTTTAGAAGGTTTTTTTTTTCTCACTTTTATAAATAAATTCCAAGTTTAATATTTCATACGAAAAATTTATTCGCACATTTTATCTAAAAGTAGCATTAAATATAAAATAGAAAATGTGCCAAAATAAATATTGATATAGAAAATGACTACACCATTTCAAAATAATTTTATCATATTTAAATATATTGACCACTAAATCAAAGCAAAAATAGAATCTAACTTTATAAATCCTTCGAAAATCTATACTAAAAAAAAAAGATTTTAAAATATAATAATAAAAAGGGCACGAAATTTGTGGGGTGTTACAATGGTATTGTACTAAGGAATTGTATTATTCTTATTTTGATTATTATTTATTTGAATGATTAATTTTAAGTTTGTCTTAATTCATTCTGAGTTTTATATTTGGTGCTTAAGTGAATATAAACTTTATAAATGAATTTCTGAACAGTTCCCTGATTATCATCTGTATAATCACTTTGTTAGTCTTCGTGATCATTATAAAAATTGTCTTAGGCATATTGATGTTCTTCTAGCCGCCTAATTCTACTATGTTATGCCTCCGTTAAAATTAGATTTTGCAAATTGTACTTTATCTGAGTTTTACGAGTTTGCCCTAGCGGAATATAATATAAATAAACAACGTTGTATCTATTTTCCTGATAATACTCATTGGGTCTACCTTCGTGATCATTAATATCAAATTTTAGTCCGTATTAGTATATTACTGACCGCATAATTTCTTTATTTTACCATTTGTCTTATTTAGTTTCTTTTAGATTGAAGCTTTGGTCCTCTTTAGTATAGTTTTACAGTGAAACCCGGGGAATTTCCCTTAAGTCGCGTAGCCTGTTTTGTCCCTGTCTTTGGCCGGTGTTTTGGCTGTTTGGGATTGGCATAAACCGTTGACAGTGATTTGTAGAACTATGCAGAGGTTTGCCAGATCTTTATCTAAAAGACAAGGTGAGACAAGCGGTAGTAATAAAGAAATTATTTTAAATGAAAATTTTGAAAAATCCTTGCAAAACTGGAAATTACCAGTACAATCTTCTGTTTACAAACAAAAAGGAACTTTTGAATTTTCTTCTGATTATGTTGTTAAAACCGTTGAATAAGCTATTCCTTTAACTGAAGGATATAATTCTTTCCAATTATTATCAAGAAATTTAATTGAAAAACATAGACAACAATATAAATTTCTTCATGTTGGTTTAATTCAAGTAGGTCTAAAGCCTGCTACAAGACTCGGATTAAATATATCTACAATAATTTGTGTACGGGATAAAAGACATAATAAATTTCATGACTCCTTATTAGGAATAACTGAGTCCAGTGTTTGTGATGGACCTATTTATCTCTCTTGTTTTCCAAATTTCACTCTATCTCTGACAGATCCGACTCTTTGTGTCTTGATATTAAATCTGATGGGTTTAATATGATGCAAGGATCAGAAAACATAATCCTTATCTACAGGATTCAATATAAAGTTATGAACACAGTTGTACCAAAAATAAGAAATTTTGCTTTTGAACAAAAGGGATCTACTACTTTGTTTATTACAATTTTATCAAAAAGTAATTTAAAAGTACCAAAAACAGTTACTTGGGATCAAGTTAATTTACCTGAACAATGGGTTTTAGAAAAGACAAGTGAACTTGTTAAACATGAAAATAGAGAATTAGAAGAAATAGTTGAATATCCTGATGGGGATGTTGAAATTAAATTCTCCAATCAAAGAATTGCTCGACTTAATTTAGGACAAAGTAGTCGATTTACTAAGCCTAATTTAGCAGGTCCAAATAGACTTAATTCGGGAAGAAGATCTACGTCTTCTGTCCCTCTGTCTAGGTTTGAAAGAGATACTATATTAGGAACTAAATTTACTCCTGATGGGGTTAATAACCCGAATACAATGTTAGCATTCCATCAACTGTTACCCCAACAGAAATTAAAGTAGATGCTAACACAGAGAGAAAATCTCCGACTGCTTCTGATATGGGCTATAATAGTGAAACAAGTGTTTATACTATTACAATTCCTGAAGAAATTATCCTCCCTTTTGAAGGAAAGGCTAGAGAATTATTTTATGCTCCCGAAAATGAGATTCAAAGAAAATGGATTTTTCCAAGAAGATATTAAAAGTCAAAAGAAATTATTCACCTCCTATAAAATATTTCTAAAACTAAATAAAGAAGTCATTGATTTCTTGGAAAAATATTTTTATTTAAATAAAAAACAATTTCCAGATTTTGAAAACAAAACTTTCATTTCAGCAATCGAATCTTCTTTTACTAGAAATTTTGTTACGAAAAATGGAAAGGTTTTTAAAAGCTTCCACCCTCCAGAGTTAAATTTAACCGTTAAAATCAACGAAGAAGAAATTTTAGCTACACCTTATAGGAAAAGCGATAATATTGAGGCTGTAGTGGAACAAAATAATTTTACAAATTTAACTCTCAAAACTATGGAAGATCAATTAAACAGGATTGAGAAAATTATTGATCTATAATCAGATCAAAAAATTCCTAAAGAAGAAACTCTTGTTATAGATAAAAGGGTTTTGTTTAAACCAATGTCTTCGGAAAAGATAGATTTTAAAATAAAACCACAAGATTCTTCTTCTGAAATGGTAGACAAAATAGTAAAAAGATTAAAAAATCTTGGACTTAGAGAAAAAGATTTGTCACCATTGGAACAAAATTCAGATAATGAATCTGAGACTGAAAGTCAAGAACAAACTTCCGAAATTTAAGAAAAAATTGATCAACTTGAAGATATGATCTTAACAGAACAAAACCAACAACAATTTCAGGTTAACAAAACTATCATCTTCTTATAAGAAGAAAATGGTATATAATGTACCAGCAAAGCCTTATTATCATATGCCAACACCAGTTGATTTACAAATAGAACAACACGATGATTACATGACTGTTCAATTTGATGGCAGATCCATTAATGAATGGAATATTAATGGAATGTCAAAATACCAAATGCAAACAGTATTGCATTACATGACCATGTATGCAACTGTCTGTAAAGCAAATGAAAATTCTGATCAATTGCTAAAGCCATAACTCAAGGCTTTACTGGACAATTAAAAGGTTGGTTGGATTTTTACCTACCAGAAGAAGCAAAATTACATATTTTGCAAGCAGTAAAAACTGAAATTATTAATAATCCACCCGTGCCAATTACAGATTGTGTTAACACGCTATTATATACAATAGCAAAATATTTTATTGGAACTACATCATTATATTTGGATAAAACTCAAGAACAATTAATGAATTTAAGATGTCAAGACTTATCTCAGTTTAAATGGAATATAGATGTGTTCTTCTCTAAAGTTTTTACTAAAGAAGATAGTCAACATGATTTCTGGAAAGAAAAGTTCTTATCAGGACTCCCTCATTTTTTTTCAGAAAAAATAAGGAATAGAATAAAATAGAAACATAATGGCATTATTCCGGATGCCCAATATACTTATGGAGATCTGTCTTCCGAGATTATCTCTGAAGGCATCAATTTATGCAATGAAATTAAATTGCACAGACAAATTCAAAAGGAAAAGGTTTTAGGTAAAAGAATTATAGGAGATTTCTGTGAACAAATTGGTTTACCTCCTATAGGACCTTCTAGTGATAGGAGGAAACATAAGACTAATAAAGTCTCGAAAAATTCTAAAAATTTGAATTATTTACCTAAAAAGGGAAAGAAAGGTTTTCATAAAGGAAAGAAGAACAAAGGAGAAAGTTCTTCAACTCCTAAGCAGAAACCCATTCCTTTATGTTGGAAATGCCAAAAACCTGGACACTATGCTAATAAGTGTAAAATGAAAAAGAAAATCAATAGTTTAGATATTGACGAAGGTCTTAAAAGGACTTTGGAAAAACTCTTTCTTACTGAAGAAGGAGAAAAAAGAGACTTTAAAATAACTGCTATTTTAGACAGTGAAGAACCTGAAGATTCTGAATATTCTGAAGGATCTGAAACAGAATTTGAACAATCAGATAATTCTAGCTGTGAAGGAAACTGTGACTACTATACAGCCTTATGCCAGGCAAATGGATTATGTACTTTAAAAAAAGAAGATAATTTTATCCTCGACATAGTTGATCAAATTACTGATCCAGTTGCTAAAAGAGAAATGCTCCAAAAATATTTGGAACAATGCAGTCAGAAAAAATCTGAAAATGGAATAAAATTCAAAGAACCAGAACCTCTAAAGAAAAGGATTAAGAGGATTCATGTACTAGTAAATTAATTCACGAGGTAAAAATTCTTAAAAAGAATTAGGTGACTTAAAGTCCAGAATTTCTTTAATCGAATTATGAAATCTTGAAACAGATCTTAGTCCTAATCAGGACAATGAAGATGAAGAAAAGGATTCATTAAAAAATGTGAATGCTTCATTAACATTTGTTAACATGATTGACAGGGTTATTACCCATAAATGGCACATTACAATAAAAATCATTGTTCATAGAGAATATACTCTCTCTGCAATTGCAATGGTAGATTCTGGAGCTGATTTAAATTGTATTAATGAAGGATTAATTCCTTCTAGATATTTTTCCAAAACTACTGAAATTCTTAATGCTGCA
This sequence comes from Penstemon newberryi var. newberryi, assembly GCA_030819805.1. Taxonomy (NCBI): domain Eukaryota; kingdom Viridiplantae; phylum Streptophyta; class Magnoliopsida; order Lamiales; family Plantaginaceae; genus Penstemon; species Penstemon newberryi. The sequence continues at coordinate 17,997,978 of JAUALY010000005.1, read as the reverse complement.
GATGGCCGAAAGCTTATAGTAATATATAAGTTGCAAAATACTGCTGTCTGTAACAATGGAATTTGCCTTGAAAAGCCATTTATAATGGTTAAGGATTTATCTCATGATGTAATTCTAGGGAATCCCTTTTTACACATGCTTTATCCCATTAAAAGCATTAATGAAGAAGGAATTACTAGTACTATTAATTCACAGGAGATAACATTTAATTTCATAACCCAACCTCGCTATCACGAGATTGATTTAATTCAAAAGAAAATACAAAGAAAAGAAAAGTTTCTTAATTCCTTATCTCAGGAAATTAGTTACAAGAAAATAGCTGAAAAAATTCAGCAACCATACATTCAGGAAAAAATAATGAATTACAAGATTTTACTATTAAAATTGTATGCTCTGATATTCCTAATGCCTTTTGGGAAAGAAAGAAGCATATTGTCAATCTTCCTTATGAGCCAAATTTCAAAGAAAATCAAATTCAAATGAAGGGAAGGCCTATAGCTATGGGTCCACGCCATCTTGAAATCTGTAAAAAGGAAATTGATGAGTTATTACTCAAAGGATTAATTAGAAAATCTTACAGTCCCTGGAGTTGTCCAGCATTTTATGTTAAAAATGCAGCCGAATTAGAACGAGGAGTTCCAAGGCTTGTTATTAATTATAAGCCACTAAATAAAGCATTAAGATGGATTAGATATCCCATTCCTAATAAAAGGGATATTTTAAATCGGCTTTACACAGCCAAAGTAATGTCTAAATTTGATATGAAGTCTGGATTTTGGCAAATTCAAATTGTCGAAGAAGACAAATACAAAACTGCATTCACAGTACAATTCGGACATTACGAGTGGAATGTAATGCCTTTTGTGTTAAAATATGCCCCTTCTGAATTTCAAAATATTATGAATGAAATCTTTAGTCCTTATACTAAATTTTGTATAGTCTATATCGATGATGTCTTAATTTTTTCAGATAATATTGACCAACATTTTAAACATCTCTATGCATTTATTAATGTTGTTAAACGGGCAGGTTTAGTTGTGTCTGCTAAGAAAATTAAGTTGTTTCAAACAGAAATAAGATTTCTTGGACACCATATTAAAGAAGGGACTATTTTCCCTATTGATAGATCTATAGCTTTTGGGGAAAAATTTCCTAATGAAATAAAAGAAAAAATGCAATTACAAAGATTTTTGGGAAGTCTTAATTATATATCAGTCTTTTACAAAAAATTAGCCATTGATGCTAAACCTTTATTTGAAAGGCTTAAGAAAAATCCCCCTGAATGGACAAATAACCATACAGAAGCTGTAAAGAAGATAAAAAATAAAATTAAGGGAATTCCTTGTTTAGAAATTGCTAATCCAGATGCATTCAAAATTGTTGAAACTGATGCATTTGAATTAGGTTATGATGGAATTAGGGGTGGGCATTGGGTTTGTGTAACCCAAACCCGACCCGTCCAGATTTTAAAATACCCGAACGGGACGAGTATTTTTTGGGTTTGGGTACCCGAACTTGAAAACCCGTATTTTATTACGGGAATACGGGACAGGTTTGGGATTAGCCTCTCCAACCCCGAATACCCGAACCCGTCTATATATTTTTCTTACTATATATAATTATACACTTTACTTATACATCAATTAATAAATTAATTAATATCATCTAATAAAGACCTTATTTACTTTACTTTAAATCTTACACTAGTTATTAATACATTACGTTTGCCTCGGTTCTAAAAACTTTAATAGTCTTTACGGCTCTACCACTTCTTCTTCTTCTTCTTCTCACCTAAACCACGGCATACAATGTTTTTTTTGCTCTACAAATTAAATTACTACTATTACTAATCTATTACATATAAAATTTTATATAAAATATTGTAATTTAATTTTTTAGATTCATGAAGAATTGGCTATTTAAAAAAAAAATATGGGACCCATAATCCCATCCCGTCCTGTCCCGCAATAATTCGAGTATCCGCTTTCGGGTACCCAAATTATTACGGGGCGTGTTTGGGATGAAATGTGTCAATCCCGAAATTTTTTATACCCATACCTCTAACCCCAAACCCGTCCTGTGCCCACCCCTAGGTGGAATCCTTGAACAAAGGATTAATCACAAAACTACTCTTGTTAGGTTTACCTCAGGAGTTTGGCAAGGGCCTAGGAAAAATTATTCCACAATTAAAAAGGAAATTTTATCTATCGTTTTATGTGTTCAAAAATTTGAGAGTGACCTGTTAAATCAAAAATTCCTAATTAGGGTTGATTGTAAATCTGCTAAACACATTTCAGAAAATTATGTTAAGAACATAGCATCTGAACAAATTTTTGCTAGATGGCAGGGAATTCTATCTTTGATTTTGATATTGAGTTTATTAAAGGTTCTGATAACTCTTTACCTGACTTTTTAACTCGCGAATTTTTGCAGGGTAATGGACAAACCTAAAGATCGAGGAAAAGGGAAGTCTAAAGAGATTCCCCCTAAGAAAGATACGTCTTATAACACAATGGCTGGAAAAGTAATTGAACAATTGCGATCTGAAGCCTTAAAGGCTGCACCAAAAGAAATGAAACTTAGAGATGATGCTTATGCAGCAGCTATTCAGACTAATTTGTCTAATGAATTTGTATATCCATATATCCCATATACCACCATATGGATATCACCACTTGAGCTAAAATACGCTCACCTTAGTGCTTCTGAAGCAGCCTCCTTTTACCTAAAGGATTCTGTTGATCCATTCCTTTATCTCAAGGAATACATATTTTACTACGCCATTTTAGATATAACTAAATCATTCGAATGGGCTTATTCTAAAGCCTTTATTAAACAAGTTTACACTCCTAAAAAATGGAATGGAGATTTGTATCATTATCACGAAATTCCTTTCGAAAATCGAAAAGATTTAGATAAATTTTGGTTCAATTACTTTGAATACATAAAAGCATGGGAATGTGCCTATTGTTATGACAATCGGCAACGAAAACATAGTTGGTTCCTACAATTTAGGGATTTCAATACTACTAATCTTCCACAGTGGTTCATCAAATGGTTTTATAATTGGGGATCTCATCCCATAATTTTTCCTGATAAAATAAGAAGTGTTTTCGATGATTTTAAAAAATCAAATCCCTCACTTAAAACACCTGAGCTTAATTTTGTAGCTTTATACCAAGTTCCATGGATTGTTAAATGGGATGTTACAATTGCTAATTTGCCAATCAAGAAATTTGAAGTTATTGTTACTAATGTCCCCTGTTTAGGACAAAGAATTTTAATCAAATGGTGGGATAAATTTGAATTTTTTAAAGATTCAATTTTTACTCAAAAGGGTATTGTTTCGTTTGAACCTCCAGCTCCGGTTATTCCAAAGATTCAACATCTTAAAAAGGATATTGCTGAACTGCTTAAAGAATTGCTTGCCTCTTCATCAAAAGAAGATTTGAAGAAACAATTCAAAGATATCTTGGGAGAATCGTCTGACTCATCTGATACATCTGAAAATGAAACACACAAGACAGGCGACACCATGATGGATTCTCTGGACCCATTTGCATTATAATGCACTTTACTGTTCAATCCACATGCAGGTTACTGTTCACCCACTCTTTACAGTATCTTGTCGGCCATAATTTGCGGCTACAGTTCATTTTGAATTTTGAAGAAAATTTTGGTGTCTGAAGGCTCTGAAGTCAGAAGTTAAAGTCTGCCTCCGCCTTTAAAAGGGTACTCAATTTTAAAGAGAAGACACTTTAATTTTGCGCACTCCTCTACAACTGCACATCACCTGTTAGCAACGTGTATGTTCGTGAATGGGTTCAATGGATATGTACTCTTTTTTCCTCGTTCGGTTTTTATCCCAAAAAGGGTTTTTCCGAACAAGGTTTTTAATGAGGTACATCATGGATCACAAATACGCAGAGTCAACACGAAGATTTTAATTACTTCTACGAGCTACAGCTACAATTTCGCTCGAGAACTGAGGGAGTACTAATGAGGGCTATTTTACATAAGAGCCTGGATCGGACTCCTCGAGCTTGTCCAGGTTAATCCGATCTACCCAGCAGGTCAAGACTCCTCGGAAGGTCAAAGATTGATCCGACCTGCAAAAGTATCTTATCAACCTGCTGAAAGTATCCGAATATCTTTTGGGCCATGAGTTTCCTAATCTTCTTAGGATACTACTAGGGTTAGGATTATGATTTTTATAGATAGCAGATCCTTCATTGTAATAGGGGTTAAACTCTGAAATTCTCCATTAATAAAGATACTTATCTTGCTCCAATTCTATTGAGTTCTTTTAATCATATTGCATTATTTTACTTTTTTTTGCATCATCCGGAGTACTTTAACCAGGCCTTAAACTTAGATTATAGATTCAAACTGAAGTTCCTTTATTTGTATCGAAGGTTAAACTAATAATTTTATTGATATTACCGTACGAACTAAATTCGGTAAAATCAGCGTTATTATATGAAGTCAGAAAACTCACCCAAAGGACGATTGTCTATAGGTATGGGAAAGGTACGGGGACTTAATCCTGTCTTGCGAAGAAAATCTTCTCCGATCAAATTAGCTGACTGATACTGATCTACACTTCTTACAACATTTATAGCATCCTAATTATGAGAGGAAAGATTCTACAAATATGTACTCTTTTTCTCTCGTTCAGTTTTTATCCCAAGAAAGGTTTTTTCCGAACAAGGTTTTTAGTGAGGCATATTCCCTGAACCTCCTAAGAAGGATGATCAAAGGCTTATTTTACTTGTCCGAGCTACAGCTACACTTACGCTGTAAGGGAGTACTGATGGGGGCTAATTAATATCTAGCTAGGTCAGATTCCTCGACCTGATCCGGATCGAGCTATGACGCCATATAGTTCTGATCTGCCTTCAAACTTGTCGACCTAGACAAGCAGCTGAACGGCAGACAACCACTTCCAGACAGTCAGCCTGGCTAAGCTTCTGGATAGTCCATGGGCCGCGCAAAGACTCCTATTAACCTTAGGATTCTATTAGGGCTTGAGGTATTAGGCTATAAATACTAGAATGATTATTGTAATAAGGGTCCGATGTTGGGATTCGGCAAGATAAACAGCCCTTAGCACAGCGGAAAACAAAAATTTTAAGGACCTCTTACGGAATCTTGCCAGGATACTAAACTGGTTGTATATATATGAATAATAAACGACAAGGATAATTAGATCCAAATTATACCTGTCTCCTAGCAAATCCTGGTAATCAGCAAAGTCGTGCTTTTCTCCCTCGGTGGAAGTCGATCCAAGCCTTGATGTAGCGCCCCACGTGTTGCGCCTCTACGAGTAGATACACCACAATATCACGAAATATAATATATCCTAATCGGCTAGAACATAGGATATATTAATATCTAGGATTAGAGAACAAGATTGGAACGAGAACGAAATCGAAAAATTCTTCCAAAAGGAAGAGATGGTTCGGCCGATCACACTAGGGAGAGAGGGAGAGAATTTTCTTGACTTGGATTTTTGGCTCTTGATTAGCATGTATGAGATATGACCTTAAGTCTCCTATTTATAGGAATCTCATCATCCTAATCCTCCTAGGATTAGGACTCCCAAGTCTTCTAATTCTCCTACATGGGTCATGGCCCTATTAATTGGAAGACTAAGTCTTCTAATTAATTCATGGCCCATACTTGATTTAATTAATTGGGTCTTTATTTAATTCCCAATTAAATAGCCCAATTAATTTATTTCTTTCTCATTTAACTAAATTAGACTCTAAGTCTATTTAATTAAATATTCCCATTATTAATTAAATCCAATTTAATTATCTAACTCACAAATTAAATTCCAATTTAATTTCCAGTCTTGATCCAATTACAATTGGATCAAGTTCGCTCCAACTGGGTCGATCCAGTCGACCCAGTCGACCCAGTCAACTCAATCGACCCAGTCGATCTAGTTGACTCAGTTGTTCTCCATTTCCTCGCTTTCGCTTCATGTGTATTGTGTATGCCCCCGTAGGTTCACCACATAATTGGCCGTGGGTTATAATTAAATATTTATTTAATTACTCGAGTATTAAATACTCTAAATCAATCGAACACTCTGTCGACTGATCATTCCAAAATTAGCACCCCTGCTAATTTGGGAATTCTCCCACACTCCACGGTCGATGTCTGGCCACAAGCCCATGGAGCCCAATCACTGGTGAATTAATTCAGTGAACCTTTTAGTCATTTACAATTTCCATATACGCTATAATCTCTCCATCGATCGATCTCCCAGTCAATACTTAAGGGCATGGATTTTTCATCGGTTCCCTTTTATTTGTTTTGACTTTATGCATTCTGATCTTGAAATAATTCTCTTTGACTTAATCTTTATGAGCTACTTTCATAAAGCCGTCAGATACCTCGGCCAAGGATTTTACCAGAATTAATTTCTCACAGAAATCCATAGGAGAATTTCCCAACCTATCAAGTCGGGTCAATGGATCCTTTGTTGATGATATGAACCTGCATACGAGTCCCTCTATACCCAACGTGAATCCACAGAGACTTTCTGGTAATCTCCAGTCGGTCGGAACTCACATCTAAGTAGAGACGTTCTCGCACCAGATAAACCCTGTCACCTCAAGTATTTAGGGATCATTCCTCGTATACTATTGTAAATAGGAATAACTTCATCTCCGATATGCGACTACCGCTTCCATGATGAGTTATTTCCTAATTGGGGTATTCAGTGCACTTGCCATCCCAGCAAGTCACCCACTTATGTGTATCGACTATCCCAGTCACGCTCGTGGACCCCAGCGTCCTCCAGTTCATCGGAGTATACACATTAGTGAGAGTCTAACCGAATCCAACGATGTCCCATCTCGATTGGATTCTACGACTCTTGAATATGTTCTAGATCACGGCCTTGGAGATCAGTCCACGGGTTGTCCCACAGCCCTGTGATCTAAGGACTTATATCCTTATGCGTAGATAATTATTACATAAGATAAAGATGACCATATAATAAAGATGCATTTATTTAATCTAAATTGAATAGTTCCTTCATTTATTACAATAAATGGCAGCCATACAGTTGGCTTGCCGGACACTGTTCTATCAATCTCCCACTTGTCCTAAAGCCAACTTTCTATGTTCTTGAGTCCCATCTTTATCAGATGTTTCTCATATGCCTTTTGAGGCAGTGGCTTCGTAAGCGGGTCCGCGGTATTATCTTCTGAGTCGACACGTTCCATCTTTATGTCTCCTCTACCAATGATATCCCTTATCAAATGGTATCGTCTGAGTACGTGCTTGGATTTCTGATGAGATCTCGGCTCCTTTGCTTGCGCTATTGCTCCATTATTATCACAGAAGATAGTAATGGGCTCAGCAATGCTAGGGATCACATCCAATTCCTGGATGAAGTTTTTCATCCAAACATCTTCCTTTGCGGCTTCACATGCTGCAATGTACTCTGCTTCGGTGGTTGAATCTGCGGTAGTATCTTGCTTGGAGCTTTTCCAGCTTACCGCACCACCATTGAGGCAGAATACGTATCCAGATGTTGACTTGAAATCGTCTACATCGCATTGGAAGCTTAAATCTGTAAAGCCTTCCAATTTCAATTCTCCTCCACCGTATACCAAGAACAATTCCTTAGTCCTTCTTAGGTACTTCAGAATTGCCTTTACGGCTATCCAGTGCTGCTCTCCTGGATCAGACTGATAGCGACTTGTAACGCTTAAAGCGTACGCCACGTCTGGTCTAGTACATAGCATACCATACATTATGCTTCCAATAGCGGAGGCATATGGTATTTGAGACATATTGCTTCTCTCTTCAGGCGTCTTTGGGGCCATAGACTTAGAGAGTGCAATACCATGTCTCATTGGAAGTAATCCTCTCTTGGATTCTTCCATACGAAATCTCTTCAGTATTTTATCTATGTACTGTGATTGGGAGAGGCCCAGCAGTCCTTTTGATCTATCTCGGTAGATCCTTATACCTAGTACAAAGGATGCTTCTCCCAAATCCTTCATTGAGAATTGTGTAGACAACCATGCTTTCGTTTCGGATAACACCTTTACATTGTTTCCAATGAGAAGGATGTCATCAACGTAAAGCACCAAAAATTCAAATGTACTCCCACTGATCTTCTTGTACACACAAGGTTCGAACACGTTTTTGATGAATCCAAAAGTTTGGATTGTTTAATCGAAACGGATGTTCCAACTTCGGGAAGCTTGCTTCAGTCCATAAATGGACCTCTGGAGTTTGCACACCTTGTGCTCATCTCCTTTGGATGCATATCCTTTTGGTTGCTCCATGTAGATCTCCTTATCAATGTCTCCATTGAGGAAGGTGGTCTTCACATCCATCTGCCATATCTCGTAGTTATACCACGCAGCTATGGCTAGCAAGATTCGAATGGATTTAGGCATTGCGACGGGCGAGAAGGTTTCCTCAAAGTCAATGCCTGGTCTTTGAGTGTATCCTTTTGCCACTAGTCGCGCCTTGTAGGTTATTACCTCTCCGTTCACTCCTAGCTTTCGCTTATAGATCCACTTGCAACCCACGGGAGTCACTCACACTGGTGGATCTACCAAGGTCCAGACCTTGTTTGAGTGCATGGAGTCCAATTCGGATTCCATGGCTTCGCGCCACTTTCCCGAATCTATGTCCAACATAGCTTCATCGTAAGTCCTTGGGTCTGTCAGAGACTGTCCAGTCTCATGCAGCATACCGTAGTACCTTTCGGGTTCTCTACGTTGTCTTTCTGACCTACGAAGTATTGGTGTACTTACTGGTGCACTTTCATGCTCTTGTTCTCCCACTGCCTGCGGTGATGGGTCAGCTTGTTCGACCTCTTCGGCCTTTTCAGCTTCAGTGACCTCATCCAGTTCTATGTTATGTTCTTTCTTGTCCACCAAGAAATCCTTCTCTAAGAAGTGTGCGTTCCTTGAGACAAACGTAGTTTCTCTTGTAGGATCATAGAACTCGTATCCTATCGAGTTTTCTGGATACCCCACGAATTTGCACAAAGTGGATTTTGTTTCCAATTTATCTCCCACTAGCTTTTTGACGTAAGCGGGAGATCCCCATATGCGTATGAATGCGTATGAGGGTGCCTTGCCAAACCATAATTCGTATGGTGTCTTTTGTACGGATTTAGAAGGTACCATATTTAGTATCTTCGTTGCCGTGAGGAGGGCATGTCCCCAAAATGAAAGAGGAAGGTCAGTGGCACTCATCATGGATCGAACCATGTCCATCAAGGTTCGATTCCTTCTCTCAGCTACTCCATTTAATTATGGTGTAGCAGGAGGAGTCCACTGAGATAATATTCCATGCTCTACAAGATAATTCAGAAATTCGTTACTAAGAAATTCTCCACCTCGGTCAGAACGAAGAGCCTTTATCGTATGCCCAAGTTGATTTTCTACTTCCATCTTGAATTCTTTGAATCGCTCAAAGGCTTCAGATTTGTGTTTCAGCAAGAACACATATCCATAACGACTATAGTCGTCAGTGAAGGTGATGAAGTAGTCGTAGCCACCTCAGGCGCTTTTTCTTAGTGGTCCACATACGTTAGTATGTATCAAGTCCAAGGTTTGCTTGGTTCGCTCAGGGTTTCCTATAAATGGCAGCTTAGCCATTTTACCCTTAAGACATGGTTCACATGTTGGCATTTCATCAATGTGCTTGATTTCAAGCGCGCCAGATGATGCTAACTTTTGAATCCTTGACTTGGATATATGTCCAAGTCGAGCGTGCCATAATTGGGCAGAAATTTCATTATCTTGTTTTCTTTTGTTTTGTTGTACGTGCATAACTAACTTAGGTGGTTCTATGGTGTATAGTCCATCTTTCAATGTACCAGTGAAAAACAAATGATCATTCATGAATAATGAAAAGGAACATTTATTAATTGTAAAATTAAAACCTTCATTATCCAAAACAGGAATAGAAATAATGTTTTTCACTAAACCAGGTACATAAAGAACGTTCCTAAGGACTAACTTATTACCACCTAAATCTAACTCCACTTCGCCTATGGCCTCGGCAGCAGCTCTAGCTCCATTGCCAAATCGTAGGATCAAATCCCCAGGCCTAAGTGGCCTTGTTGCTCCCATCACCTGTAAATCATTACAAAGATGAGAACCACAAGCAGTGTCTAACACCCAAGATGCACAGTTAATTGATAAATTAACTTCAACAAGGAATATACCTTTCGAGTTCTCCAAGAACTCTACTTTGATCCTCTCCCTTGACCTTGTGCAGTAAGGAGCTCTGGTTTCCATTTGTCTCGACTTTGATCGCCGTCCAGTCCTTTCGCCAACCCCTGCTTTCTTTCCAAAAGAAGCTTCATGTTCCTCGAGCATTTGTCGCAAGACGTGTACAGTAATCTCTCGCCTTTGGAGATTCAAGTCCGCCACAAAACTGTCATATGATCTAGGAAGAGATTGTAGGATTAAATCCACACGAAAGTCATTGTCCATCACGACACCCATATCATCGAGTTCAGAAAGAAGTCGAATCATCTTGTGTACGTGGATTCCGACAGGAGTTTCTCTTCTCTTTCTTGCTTGCAAGAGTTCTCTCGTTATCGCGAATCTGCGACGTCCATCTCTAATCCCATAAAGGAATTTGAGATTCGAGAGAATCTCTTTCGCGGATATCATATGCTCATGTTGTAACCGCAGATCAAGTGACATATATTCCAACATGTAATCACGAGCTAAGCTATCATCCAATTTCCATTTGGTGATGCTTTTTCGAAGCTCTTCGGGAACATCATGTGAAATATCAATGGGTGGAGGTACAGACAAAACGTATGAAATGTTTTCAGCATCAAAAAGTCCATTCAAGTGGTGTGACCAGAAGTGCAGGTTTGGTCCAGTTAAAATGTTACGTTTAAGTGATGAGATGGACAAATCTCTAAGTGCTCTAAGCTCTTTAGTCATCATATCTAAAAAAAGACTATAGAAGAAATAAATACGCGAATGATTAATTTTAAATGCACAATTTACAAACATGGTTTTTATTTGTAAATTACTCCCACTATTTTAATCAAAATCTTATGCCCCCTCATAAGTTTCGGGAATATTAAAATATCCTAGGGGGCTCAAGGCCCAAATGCAATCTTCTAGTACCCACGACTCGTTGGTCATACTATTAGATCCACTTGGTGGGCGATCACGTCGCCGGCTAACCATCGCAGCTAACCCTTGAGTTCATTTAGCCTCGGTTTTCTTTATGGACCCACGACTCGTGAGACATCCATATTTACTAGCGTTAAATCATGTCCAATACTCGTGGAGAGAAATAGTTCAATCCTAGACGCCCCACGACTCGTGAGACAGCGCCTAGAACCTTGCTATCCCCTCCCTTGGCACTAAACTGTGCATCGAGGCAATAAACATATTATCTTCCTATAGCTCGACCCACGACTCGTGAGACATCGAGATATATTTGTACAATATGCTTAAGACCTAGTAATTGGATAGGCTCGGACCATAGACACCATTCATATGCGCCCGTTTATTCGATTTAATATTATAATTGAGTTTTAAAGTTCAATTGGAGGTTTTTCAATTTTCTTGTGCGAGGTCTCATCAGATTATGCTTTATCTTGTTTACGTTATCTATTCTAAGCATGCATGACATACATCAAAGAATAATAAGTAAACATACATCACCTAGCAGGATATGATTGATCGATTGCCCATCCTATGCGATCCATCACGAGCCATGCGATGGATCAATTGGTCAGTCTAGGGTGGAAATTAAATGTCCTAACTATTACAATTTTACAAACCCATACATGCATGGGCCTTCTTGTAATATCCTCCTTGATTGGGCCTCCATGTAATGAATTGGGCCTCCATGTCCTCCAAGGTAATGGGCCTCCATGTGGATCTCCAAGTCTTCATGAGGTCTTCTCGGCTCCAAGCCTAAACTAAGTATAACTTAAACTGGCCCTATTCTATTACATTTTAATTGCGCAAGCAAGGGGCACCAATCAGGCCCATTTAATTACAACCCATAAAAATAAATAAACCAAAACTACACAGGGCTTAGTAGCAAAATCGACCAATCCACATATTCACTCAAGAACATGCATAAATTCACATAAGGGCATAAATGTAAATTTATCGGCTCCTTTAATTTCAATTCACAAAAATTATCCAAGTTAATTTAATTTTGAATTAATAATTAATCTCTAAGATTAATTAACTCTTACTTGAGTTCTAAGTAATCTATAATTCTTATCTTGATTAAGTTGGTTAATTAAGATAGTTACAAATCTTCCAAGATTCCTATCTTGTCCAAAACTCTAAGTTTCCCAATTTACCAAATCTCCAAGATTCTCAAGATAATCCTATTTTAACTAGATTAGATAACTAAGGTAGTTCCCAAATCTTCCAAGATTCCTACCTTATCCAAAACTCCAAGTTTCCTAATCTCACAAATCTCCAAGATTTTTCAAACTTTCCAAAATAGGCAGAATTAGAGTCCAACCAAAAATCAGCCATGAAGTGGCCAATCGAAGACTGCCACGTGGACAGCACACGCGCAGCCACGAAGTCCGCGCGTGGCTGCCCGTAGCAGCCGCTGCTGCGCGTGGCAGCGCACGGCAGCGCGCGGCTGCGCGTGACAGCACACGGCAGACAGCCCGTAGGCTGCTGCTGTGTGCCGCACACGCTGCCAGCGTGCTGTTCGCACGCTGCCGTGGGCAGCAGCGTGCGGTGGCCGCCCAGCCGCGGTGCGCTGCCGCGCACCACCGCGTGCCACCGCGGTTGGATCCAAATAAAACAATTTTTCTTTTGTTTTTTCTTGATTACTTTGATTTAATTAAAAACAGATCTAATTAAATCCCAATCCAAAAATTAAAATTAAAATGATAAAATTTTGAATCAAAATTTTTCTATTAACTCCAAGTTAATCAGATCTACGTTCTAAAACATACATAGTAAAAGAACTGGCCACACATAAATCAAACATATGATTTAAAACACAGAATTTGCAAATTCATATATATACAAAGCCAGAGTTGGCTCTGATACCACTGTTGGGATTCGGCAAGATAAACAGCCCTTAGCATACCGGAAAACAAAAATTTTAAGGACCTCTTACGGAATCTTGCCAGGATACTAAACTGGTTGTATATATATGAATAATAAACGACAAGGATAATTAGATCCAAATTATACCTGTCTCCTAGCAAATCCTGGTAATCAGCAAAGTCGTGCTTTTCTCCCTCGGTGGAAGTCGATCCAAGCCTTGATGTAGCGCCCCACGTGTTGCGCCTCTACGAGTTGATACACCACAATATCACGAAATATAATATATCCTAATCGGCTAGAACATAGGATATATTAATATCTAGGATTAGAGAACAAGATTGGAACGAGAACGAAATCGAAAAATTCTTCCAAAAGGAAGAGATGGTTCGGCCGATCACACTAGGGAGAGAGGGAGAGAATTTTCTTGACTTGGCTTTTTGGCTCTTGATTAGCGTGTATGAGATATGACCCTAAGTCTCCTATTTATAGGAATCTCATCATCCTAATCCTCCTAGGATTAGGACTCCCAAGTCTTCTAATTCTCCTACATGGGCCATGGCCCTATTAATTGGAAGACTAAGTCTTCTAATTAATTCATGGCCCATACTTGATTTAATTAATTGGGTCTTTATTTAATTCCCAATTAAATAGCCCAATTAATTTATTTCTTTCTCATTTAATTAAATTAGACTCTAAGTCTATTTAATTAAATATTCCCATTATTAATTAAATCCAATTTAATTATCTAACTCACAAATTAAATTTCAATTTAATTTCCAGTCTTGATCCAATTCCAATTGGATCAAGTTCGCTCCAACTGGGTCGATCCAGTCGACCCAGTCGACCCAGTCAACTCAATCGACCCAGTCGATCTAGTTGACTCAGTTGTTCTCCATTTCCTCGCTTTCGCTTCATGTGTATTGTGTATGCCCCCGTAGGTTCACCATATAATTGGCCGTGGGTTATAATTAAATATTTATTTAATTACTCGAGTATTAAATACTCTAAATCAATCGACCACTCTGTCGACTGATCATTCCAAAATTAGCACCCCTGCTAATTTGGGAATTCTCCCACACTCCACGGTCGATGTCTGGCCACAAGCCCATGGAGCCCAATCACTGGTGAATTAATTCAGTGAACCTTTTAGTCATTTACAATTTCCATATACGCTATAATCTCTCCATCGATCGATCTCCCAGTCAATACTTAAGGGCATGGATTTTTCATCGGTTCCCTTTTATTTGTTTTGACTTTATGCATTCTGATCTTGAAATAATTCTCTTTGACTTAATCTTTATGAGCTACTTTCATAAAGCCGTCAGATACCTCGGCCAAGGATTTTACCAGAATTAATTTCTCACAGAAATCCATAGGAGAATTTCCCAACCTATCAAGTCGGGTCAATGGATCCTTTGTTGATGATATGAACCTGCATACGAGTCCCTCTATACCCAACGTGAATCCACAGGTCGGAACTCACATCTAAGTATAGACGTTCTCGCACCAGATAAACCCTATCACCTCAAGTATTTAGGGATCATTCCTCGTATACTATTGTAAATAGGAATAACTTCATCTCCGATATGCGACTACCGCTTCCATGATGAGTTATTTCCTAATTGGGGTATTCAGTGCACTTGCCATCCCAGCAAGTCACCCACTTATGTGTATCGACTATCCCAGTCACGCTCGTGGACCCCAGCGTCCTCCAGTTCATCGGAGTATACACATTAGTGAGAGTCTAACCGAATCCAACGATGTCCCATCTCGATTGGATTCTACGACTCTTGAATATGTTCTAGATCACGGCCTTGGAGATCAGTCCACGGGTTGTCCCATAGCCCTGTGATCTAAGGACTTATATCCTTATGCGTAGATAATTATTACATAAGATAAAGATGACCATATAATAAAGATGCATTTATTTAATCTAAATTGAATAGTTCCTTCATTTATTACAATAAATGGCATCCATACAGTTGGCTTGCCGGACACTGTTCTATCATCCGAATCTTTGATATTCAACATCTAGCAAGCTCTACTGTTGTTCGGTACTTTAGTTTAATATATCATCGATATATCATATTCTTTGTATTGCGCTATCCTGAGTAGTTTGGCCAGGCCCTCTATTTCAATCAATAATAATATATAAAACTCTTTTTATCTATCTTTGTGGATTGATTATTTACTTATTAGATCTTACTTTTGTTCGGACGAAATCCGGTAGAATCAAGAACTGTCAGCAGACACAACAGTTTTATGATATGTAAATAGTGTAGGAAGTAATTTGATTCTTGATATCTTCTGATCTCAGAACCAAAGGCAATATGTTTTAAGCTTGGCAGTGGCGTCAGATTGCTAGAACTTCCCTGTCCATATCTTGACTTTTCCACCCATCTATCCAAGGTTACGCATATAGCCAATTCACAGCTCTTTCACCCAAATCATCACCTCTTCTAGGCTTCTTAGTGATGGTTTGTTTCAAGGCTGTTGATTCACTTTGTACCATGAGTTTGATGTACTCATGTACTCTGTCATGAAAGAAATCAGAGTCCATTGTTTGTTTGATAGAGTTGGTTTGCAGCCAGTTCAATACACATTTCTCTTCATCAGCAAACTCTCTCCAAGCATTGCTTTCTTCCTTTGACTTGTAAAGACTGTTTTCCCTCCAACTATTATATTTCATCTTCTCAGTGAGGAAAGTACTTTGTGTTTGTAACAATGTGTTTTACCTCTCCAACTCAGATTCAAACTTGGCAAAGACAGAAGGGTCACTCTTAACTATCTCTAGCAGATGTTTGATCTCCTTCCTCTTTTTCTTTAAGATCAGAGGACGAGGCATCACAAAGTTATCCTTTTTCGGCTCTCCAATCACTATCCGACCACTTCTCCTTGGGGCGTGAGCATCTTCTTTGCTTGTTTCAAGTGCCTTAGCTAAATCTCAGCTTCCTTAGCAGCTAAATCTGTTTTAGTCATCTGTTTAGCAGTAGCTTCAGACTTACTTGCCTCAATAGCAGCTTTGAGTTCGGCTTCTTCTTTCTTCTTCTGCTCAGCCTCTTCTCTTTTATTTTTAGTGGTGTAAGATATTTTTGCTTTGCCAGTTCTCTTCCTTCTGGCTGTAGCTGATTGAGTGACCTCTACTATTGGCTCAGCAGACTTGATCACTTGAGGTTCAGACACCTCTTATGTCGTCTGATTGATAGCATCAGCTCCCTGTGCTGATTCAACTGATCTCTCACCTGTAGGAGGATATTCTCTTACAACATCAAAAAATGTAACTTTATGTCTTCCCAACATCACCCTCTTTCTTGTAGTTGCCTTTGTATGAACAAGAGTTGTTGCAGCAGCAGGATTCTTCAAGGAACTTCTAGTCTTTGCAGCAACATGCTTTGTTGGTAGCTCCTCTGATTCGGTTCTCTCAGGGGAGTTGTCAATCACCATATCATCAATCTCCCTGGCAACCTTGGAGATTACTTCATCAGCATTTGTGATGTCAACTATTTTGGCTTGAACAATAGGGTTAGTTATTGATTGAACAGCAAGCTCAACAGCCTTGTCATCACTCTTAACCTTTTTAGCCTTTTCAGCAGGCTTTTCCTCATAAGATTTTCTCTTCTCCTACTTTTGCTCAGGAGAGGCTTCAGCTCTTGCCTCACTTTTCACAGGCTCATAACTTGAGCTCCTTAGCCTTGTGAATTATTTTTCCAGCTCCCAATGAGCAGTTCAGAGCCATGAGCAGATGACTCAATAAGATGACATATCCAGTTTTCTTAGCAGCAAGAATTCTGAACATATGAACAACCCAGTTAATCTTCAAACCGTAGTAGACTCCAATCATAGTGTGAAGACTCCTCTTGGGCAGGCCATCTAGTGCACTCGTGGTACACTCCAGAATTTTGGCAATTAGGGTGCAAAGTGGGATTGAATTTTTTTAGGGTGCAAAGTGTCAAATTAATACATTTTCAGAGTGCAAAGTGGGATTAAGTCATTTTTCTATCACCAATCTAACCCACAATATTCTTGAAGTTTCCTAATCTTTAATTAATTCCCTCTTTCGAGTGACAATTAAAAATGCAAAAGCAATCAAATAGGTGATCAATCTAGATGAAAGCACAAGATACCCAAATATATAAAACAAATAATAAAACACAATTCAATAAAATATCCAATCAAAACATACTAATCCGTTACATATATATGATCCATATTCACAAATTTAAACGTCCTATATCAATCATATGCATAATCAAATCCCATAGACAAGCTAGATAGGATTAGAGATAACCAATAGAGTTGAAAGAAATGATAAAATGGTGGATTGGTTGTAAGCTTCTTCTTCAAATCCGTTGAAATCATCCCAGTGTGTGAACATGAACGGATCCAGCCACTTATTGAGAGGGCCTTGGAATTTATTTTAGTTCAACTGTTATATTTATTAATTTATTATACATACTTCATTCCTCAAAAGAATTATACATATTTCATTGAGCACTGACCCAATACAAGTTTCAAAAGTCTTTGTTCATCAAATCTATCGGCCCAACATAATTTGAATAATGAATATATTTATTCTTTGTAACTTTCCATGTTAAATTGCTTATTATACCAACTTATTTTAATTAAACATCCTCTTTGATTTGAATAAAATAAAGGTTTGTCGACATTTATGAGCTATATGTACAAGAAATTTTATGGCGTAATCTTTAATTGATCATTTGATTTGCTTGATATTATGTCTTCATGTTATTATTATACATAAAAAAAAAAGGTCTTCTTGTTATTGCCGTAACAAGTGAAAGATCATTTTCAACAATAAAGTTGTTACAAGTAAACATTGAGAAAATCTAGAAATGTTATAATCATTTTTCATAGATGAATTTTATAATATGATAGAACGTCGTATACAACTTCGATAACGATTTTTATAAATTAGTTTCACCGATAGTTAAACTCGACCCCCGGACTCTCCAATCCTGAATCCAAATCCTACTCTAGTCCTACAAGAGAGAGAATTGAAATTAAGAGATGAAAGTTGTAATGTAAAATTCCAACGGTTTGTATATTGTATCTATTGTATGAGTTTATCTCCCAACTCCAATTCTTAAAATACTCCAAATGATTCTCTAGCAAATTATCCACACACACTTTTTGGATGATTTGCTAAATTGCCAAAAAATCTGCAATGCAAAGTCCAAAGTGATTGTTAGTACTTCATTTAAGAGTGAATAGCAAATTAACTCCATGTGATAAATAAAAAGAACAAAATATCTCCCTGTATTTTTATAAAAGAAGCATACTACCTTCCTCTAGATTTTACATTTTAAAAAGGGGTAAAATGCTCATTATGCAATATCACAAGGAGTTAAAGTGATCATTTACCCATACAGGGAGGTAATTGTCTATCTATGCATACCACAAAGGGTTAAAGTAAGGTGAATATGTTGCTAAGAGTAAGGTTAAATTGGTCATTTTTTAATAAAAATAAAGATCCTCACATTATAGAGTGTGTGTGCAATACCTTCACTAGCAAGGAGGTAAATTCTTCATTATTTCATATCATATAGTGGTAAATTGCACATTATTTCATTTTACAGAGAAATAAATTGCCTATTTTTAAATCAAATTAAAGTAAATTGTTCATTAAACATATGACATGGAGTTGACTTGCCAAAAATTCTTTTCATTTCATGTCCCAAAAAGCTAACCATAGCATAGCACTGACTAGATTAAAGTGACCCATTTATTTGGTTGGTCTTCGAATACGCCAACAAGATGAATTCCGTCATAGGGAATTAGGGATTAGGGATTAGGGAGACGC
Source organism: Penstemon newberryi var. newberryi (assembly GCA_030819805.1). Lineage (NCBI taxonomy): Eukaryota > Viridiplantae > Streptophyta > Magnoliopsida > Lamiales > Plantaginaceae > Penstemon > Penstemon newberryi. Next base: position 17,979,102 of record JAUALY010000005.1, on the reverse strand, counting down.
TCTTTTTGAACGCGTTTTGTCTTGAAACAGTCAAAATCCGACAACTGAGATATTTAATAAATTAAATTTTATAAATATATAAATAAAAATCATATAACACAATTCAAAGAAAAAAAAAATTAAAAATTGGGACTAAAATTACAATTTCGAAAATATGAGATAAAAAGTACTGAAAGTCCATTCATCTGGGAATAAAAATGTCATTTCACATATTCTAAATAATTTTAAATTATAGAAAGTTCAAGAGCCGAACTACATTTCAATTAATGGCACAAGTGATGAGGGTATCTTTCATATATTAATTATCTATTGTTAGTGTCCAGGTGTCTTGTCAAATACGACTCATAGGAGGATAAGCAGGTCAATCAAGCTTCTCCTCTAAATTTTTTAGGGATCTTAACCTGAAATCAAAGATGACTACGCTAGACTAATACCGGTGGTGACCCGGTGATAACCCTCCGAAGCTTAAGTCAGTCTTAAGGATAAGAGATATAGTTTTAGTTATGTATTCAGATTGTTCTACTCTTGTGTGTACCTCTTCTCATTAAAGAGGGGTATTTATAGTTTTAGATTCCAACTATCGGGTCGGGTTGTGACAAGACGCATAAGTTCGGATACGGGTACGGAATATTCGACTTGACCCTGTGGTGCTAGGGTATGAAATCTCGGGATGTCGACAATCAATACCCTTATCGATTGCACATTTTTAGCAGCCGACATGCTTATGAAATACATTTAAGGCCACATCATCATTTATATATATATATACTTTAAGCATATATTGACTGCCACGTCAGGGAAGACTTGGTATATCAAGAGTCCCCCAAGTTCATGAGTTCGAGTGTAGCTCGAAGTTGTGAAGTTTGTTCGAAGATTTTGGAAAAAATTCTATGGATCTTCAAGCTTAGTAGATCGAGACTTGGTATATGGTGGTCCCCCAAGTTCATGAGTTTGAGTGTGGCGCGAAGTCATGAAGTTTTGGCGCGTCGTTTGTAAGGGTGTGTTTTCAAAAAATTGGACTGAATGCGAATCGTCGCAATGCTTCGGGGGTCAACGTGCTATTTTCCCGTGCGGTTATTTAGTAGTCCTATAAATAGGTCCCACGGCTGTACAGCGGATTTACTCTGCAGTAAATAATTTGGCGTACTCGGAACAGAATTCGTTCAGACTGTTTATACTACGCGAAGTATGTCGTCGAGCGATACAAAAGGGGATTTTGGGGATGTCAACAAGGAAGCTCTACGAGATGTAGTGGGCTTCGTGGAGTCTCGAGAGGGGTCTGGTGAGGCTGAAGATGCAGGTGGGTCTCGGCGATTTTTCACCGAGACTATGTACCATGAATTTGTGGCTGGAGACTATAGGCGGACCCTATCCGACATGCTAGACGCGTTCTCGATTCCTTCTGGTTGGACGATAAGTACGCCAAGTCCCAACCAGAGGATGCATAAGCCTCTGGGTTCCGGAATGGCCATTCATGAGGCTAGCTTGGAAGGTGGATTTCGATTTCCGATTCCCCCCGAGGTGGCAGGGATTATCAATGCTTTAGGCGTTCGTCCAACTCAGATATTGCCAAATGGCATATCGATCATTATCGCCTTCTGCGTGGTTATGAAGGTTCTCGGGCAAGCTGCTTCTTTTGGCAACTTCTGGGCTCTTTTTAAGGTTTCTGAGTCCCCGAAGTCGAACGAAGGATTTTACCAAGTAAAATTTCTGGGAAACAACAATCGATTTATGTGCTCTTCCAAAAGCTCCCATGGTAAAGGCTGGAAATCAAGATATATTTATGTACATCCTCCGAAGGGCTATAAATGGAACGTCAATTGTCCATGGCGGGTTGGTCCAATCAATCCGAAGAATGTTCCAAAGCCTTCCTGGCACGAAGGCTTCGTCGAGAATCTCCGACGATATAATCTCGACGTGCAGAAGCTGATCGAGGAACCGCGGCCCCGCGCTTGTGGGTTATCGTCGTCGAGGAGGAAGCCTGGTGATCCCGAAGATCCAAGCCCGGAGGAAGTACTTCGTGGGGCTATGGTTGTTCCAAAGGGGAAAGAACTACACGACTTGCAACAGCAGAATGCAGCATTTTGGAGTCGTGCTTCTACCTCGAGACCAATTACCAAAGAAGGTCAAACGCTAAATCCTGATCGCATCATAACTCGTGAGGAGCGTCGACGGGGAAAAAGACCGCGAGTTGAAGAGGGTGATGATATCGAGGGAACTACCGATCCTACGAGCCAAGCAAGTGATGGAGTCTCCAAAGAGGAACGTTCAATATTCGACTGGAGTCTGTCTGATTGGATGTCGTCTGAATTGACTCATCTAGGGGGTTTGGGGCCTGACACGTCGGTGCTCTATTATGAGTCCTATAATTCTGCGTTCGCAGCGTTCATACATGGCATTTTTAAAAGCGATCAGATTAGATTAACGAAGAAGTCGGTTCAAAAGAACTTGCACACTACTGGTCGTCTTGGCGTTAGCGTACGTGATCTTTTTCCACTTTAGCGTGTTTCTTCATTGTTTTGTTTATTCTCACCTATTAGGTTTGCTCATGTAGATGCTACGATTTCTCTTTCATGGGTATTATCGCGCCGAGTTGGCCGAAGTGGAGTTAAACAAACAAAAAGGAGAGGCTGAGGCAGCTCTACGTGCGAAGGACGAGCAGCTTATCAAACAGAAGAAAGAGTCGGAGGAGGCTCTTCGGGCAAAGGACGAGCAGCTTAACGAAGTTGTTAGGCAACTAAGCCTATTATCGATGGAGAATGACAGAATGAAGGCCAGTGACCTCCGTCGAGAAGGAATCGTTTCTCCTGCTCAAAGGCTGGCCACTGCCAAGGAGTTTCTCGAGTCCCCTGTATATGAATATATATCCGATGTGAAGATGGGTGTCGAGATGTTCAAAATGTATGAGAAAGCACTCAGTCAGTGTGCACACAAGGGTTTTCTAACCCCGTATTTCGATCGTTCTGCGATCAGTTCATTTTTGGATGAAGAATGCCGGGTCGAGACTCTGGAGGGAGAAGACGAGGAAGAAGCAATCGCGCGAGGCCACGAGTTTGGTAGTTTGATACCTCCTCCCGCCCCTGAAAATTGATAAATAATAGTTGATCGGAGGTTTGTAAGTAGCTAGGGCCCTTGTAATTTTTTGGTGAAAATTTTAATGAAAAAATTCTGTTGAAATCCTGTGTTGGATCGTCTTTTGTTCTCGTATTTTCTATCGATAATCGAGTAGGTTGTTAGTTCGATTAATTGGGCTTTTTGGGCCATTTTTTGAATAAAAAGGATGGGCCGCCAACCAATCATCGGGACTGTTCTAAATGCTTTTCAAAAGAGTGGTGTGATCGGTCAGCTTCGCGCGCTTTGAGATTTGAACTTCTTATAAATAGGCGTCCATTATTGTACTGTTCATACCGTTCTCAGAAAAATTATATTTTACTAGTCGGAGCCAGGTTGTTGGAGCTAGAAGCGAGCGGTTTTTAAGCAAGTATTTTTCTTGTCGAAGTCTTCTTTCCAAAGTTTCTAGGTATTCTTTTCTCTCTTTATTCTATGGCTAGTCGATCGATATCCGTCGGGGACGAGTCGGTTGGGGAGGGGGAGGGATTGTCAGTAGAGTCTATAATGTCGCATTTCGATATCCCTTTTGAAGGGAAACTACATAGACCTTTATCGGCTGAGTTGCTGAGCGTAGTTGGCTCAGAGTCGAAGAGTGTAGTTCGATTGTTACCTTTATCGGATCGACATCGAACTATAGATCATTTTAGTAATATAAGAGCAAGTCCTCTGCGGCTTTCGGCTGAAACAATAGCGTCTAAGTATAGATTTCCGATGGGTTGGTCCGTCGTTCTTCCGTCCCCCGATCAGAGAATGAATAACCCAGTTGTTAGGTGTAGAACCTTCCACATCGACACGTTGGAGAGCGGTCTTCGTTTTCCATTAGCCGATGAATTTGTCGATGTTGGTCCCAAGTGGTCAGATGAGGTCTAGAGGGGGGGGGGGGGGGGGGGTTGAATAGACCTCTTTAAAATTTACCTTTTAAAAATTCCCTAACTTTTCTGTCAGCAGACTAAGCTGATCAAGAATTGTAAGCAGACTAAGCTGATCTCGCACTTTGAACAGCAGAGTTGACCACTCTTCTGATTTTACTTAGCTGATTTTATCAAAATCAGAGTTTCAAAAATAACTAACTTGCAGCGGATTTATCAAGTGTTTTTCACAAGTAGTTTTCTTTAACTTTGAAATAGTTTTATCCCCAGTTTTTAACAAACTCCTTAAAAAACTTTTCCAACAGTTAACCTTTAAGTGTTTTAAATATGCTGTTTTAAATATGCAGAAATTTATGTAAGTAAAAACACAAAGGATTTTTATAGTGGTTATATGGATATAAATCCTTTAATCCACTCTTCCAAGTCACTTAGATCTTGGGTTATACTATATCACGCAGATTACAGTATACACTGCTTACGCCAAACAACAAATGATATGGCCGTAAGTTCACAATAGGAAATCACAAAGAACCTCCTATCCTCTGAAGTAATATCGCTCACAAAGATTGATATCTACTCCTCACAACACAGTCCTAACAAAATCACTCAGATTTTACAAGTATTTTCTGTTTTCTCTCTATTCTGCTTCGTCAACAAATGACTCAGCTGTTGAGTGTTCTGTTCTTGAGTTTGAGACTTAGAAGAATTTCTGCTTCAGATTTTTACTCTCAAATGCGATGTCTCTTGTGTTGTATCTTCTTCCTCAACTCACGAACTGAACTATTTATACTTGAGATTTGAAAATCTACCCGTTGAGAGATCGACAGGTGTCCAAATCCTCGAGTACTGGTCCTTCTGCAGAAACGGCTACCTGCGACTGAACACTGTACACTCTGCTGTACTTGCTGTCAGTCCGCATTAAATGCACCAAGCTGATACGAGGTTTCTCTTCAATCATTTGTCATAAATACCCTTCCTCTTCAGCATTTATTACTCCAAGTGCATTTATTACCGTTGCACTAACTTCTGATCCACTTCCACTCTGCTGATCGAAGTCACTCGTCTGATGTGTAGTCGGCTGATCCCAAACTTGAACTAATCTGATTTGAGTCGGCTGATAGTCCACCAATCTGATCCCTTCTTCAGCAACAGATCAGTAGTCTTCTGGACCATATTTGACTAGTCTGAAATACTTCTTCCGTGGTCAAATATCTTCTAAGGTTTATACTAAGCTTCCACTTAGCTGATGACTTTGGAAATCATCAAAACCTCCCTTCACTTCAAAGTCTTCATCTTCATCCAACAATTTCCCCCTTTTTGATGATGACAAAACTTCAGCTAAGTACCTGTACCTAAAACTAAAGTTGAGTCCTCAAAAATTTCTGAGATAGAAATGATATGTTGGAAGCTTGAACTTTTATAGATTTGATTTTTGAAATTACAGTACAAGTTACAAGCAAAAACTGACTTAAGTGATAAATTACATATGAAGTAAGCTGGTTACATAAATTCGTCAGATGACCTAGTCTAGTAACTAGTCTAGTCCTCAGCTTCTTCATCTTCTTCTTCATCCTCTTCTTCAACTTCATCACTACTATCATCATCTTCACCAGATGTTAAAGCATCAGCAAGACTCTTTAGTTTTTCCTTTCTTTCTTCAGCTTCAAATCTTGCTCTGATGTCTTCAATCCTTTTCACCTTTAAGTCTGGATTAAGCTGTTCTTCAGCAGAGTATTTAGAGGCAGCTAACTCCTTGTCAGTTTTAGCTACATCCTTGGGCTCTACTTTATCATCAGCTCCACCTTCAGCTTCCTTTTCAAGTACTTCTTCATTTGGCTTTCCAGCAGCAGCCCGTTGGTCTCGTACTTGAATAGTTGCAGCAGTATCAACAGTTAGCTTAGCTGACTCCTCTTCCCCCTTTTTGTCAGCATCAGCAGGGTTGAGTTGATCAGGAGTTATGTTGACAGCAGCACAAAGCTTCTTGATGTTTCTGTCCAGAACTTGTTGTTCAGCACAATGATGATTGAGAGTGGTTTCCATGCGAAGTTGAGCAGCTTCCATGCGAAGTTGATTTGTCTTTGATTCACCAGCTTGGTCATTTAGGCAATCAACATTCAATTGAAGTGTTGACAGTTCATTGTGTGCTTTGTTGGTGACATTGGTAATCTCTTGCATTAATGCAACATTCTTCTCCATCTCTGCTTCACCAACTTGTTTCATGACCCTAACAACTCCAGCAATATCAGCTTCATTCATTTGAAGAGCAGTGTGGAGGTGATTTACATCAGCCTTCACTTCTTCAATACTTCTATTCATGTTCAATATGCTCTGAGTTAGCATCAAGGAGTTATCTGGTGGTAGAGGAAAATCTTCAATGGCATTCTTAACCATTCTTGCAGTCTCTTCCTGCATTTGCTTAATAAACAGCTGGTTTCTCATCTCCATCTCCTTCATAGAATTTTCAATCAGCAGCTGCAATGACTCCATCAGTGAAGAATGCAAGTCAGCAGTAGGAGCAATGGGTGATGACTCAGCAGGTTCATCTTCCTGTTGAACAGGGGTATCATGAAGAACAGGACTTTCTTCAGCTTTCCAGTCCAGAGCTAAAGGAGCTAAGTCCTTGATCACAGCAGGCAGCTTCGTTGATGTATCCAAATTGATTTCCTCAGCTTGCTGGTCTTTTCTTTGTTCTTCACTAGCTGGCTCATCAGCAATGTGAATGACTTCAGCACCATCAGTAGACACTATAGTCTTCTGACGAATCAAGTCAGCTGGTACGAAGGGTGAAGTAGTATGTTTGATCTTCAGCTTCTCTTGATAAGTGCTGATATCAGAGCCATAGCAGATTTGCTGTAAACTTGGCAGAGAAGGCGATGTGCTTGATGTTCCTGGTTCAAATCTTGATCTTTCAGCCCATCTTTCCAAGGTTGTGTAAACAGCAATCTTGACTGCTCTATCAATCCTGTCATCAGTAGGACTTGGCTTCTTTGGAATAGATTCCTTGATGGCAGTCGCTTCCTGACTTACAATGACTTTTGCAAAGTCATGTAGTCTGTCCCTTACAAAATCCGAGTCCAATGCCTTGGCAACTGAAGTTGTTTGCAACCAGTTCAAAACCCATCTTCCTTCTGTAGCAAACTCCTTCCAGGCTTGAATCTCCTCCTCAGATTTATTCAATCTATACTCTCTCCATCGATTGTATCTGATCTTCTCAGGGAGAAAAATAGTCCTTGATTGAAACAGCTGGTTAAGCCTTTCCAGCTCAGCTTCAAACTTTTTGAAGGCAGCAGAGTCACTTTGAACAATCTCAATTGCTCTTCTGACCTCCTTCTTTTTCTTCTTGATTGGCTCAGCCCTTGGCAGAACAAAAGCTCCTTCCTTAGGCTTCTCTCCAATTTTGATGCCTTCTGACCTCCTTGGTCCATAAGCATCTTTCTTGCTCTCTTCTAAGGCCTTTGCCAAGTCTGCTTCTTCCTTGGCAGCCAGTTCAGCTTCTGTCATTTTCTTGACGTCAGCATCCTTTTTACTTGTTTCCAGAGCTCTCTTCAGCTCAGCTTCAACACGTTTTCTTTGTTCAGCTTCCTCACGTTTCTTCTTGTGATAAGCTGACACCTTTGCCTTGCCAGTTCTTTTTCTTCTGGCATTTCTTGATTCAACAACTGGTGCCACAGCTGTTGTTTCTGGTGGTGCAATTGCTACTGGTGCAGCAGCAACAGGTTCAAGGATCTGCACTTCAGGATCCTTTTGAGGTTCAGCAACCTCAGCTGTTGGTGTAGAAGTCTTTTTCACTTGTTCATCAGCTGACTTTACTTCAGCAGACTTCTTCACAGTTTCAACAGGCCTCTCAGCAGATTGAGGGCTTTCTCTTACTAACTCAGAAAGTTCTTTATCTTCGTTGATAAACGTCATCTTCTTTCTGGCAGTCTTCTTTGTAAAAGGAACATTAGTCGCAGTAGAAGTAGCAGTGTCCTTCATAGCACTTCTTGTCCTTTTAGCTACATTTTCAGCTGGTAGCTCAGCTGAAACTGTTCTTTCAGGAGATGAGTTAGCTGACATCTCATCAATTTCTTTGACCGTTTCATCAACAATCAGGTCAACAGCATCCCTTCTCGTAGACACATCTGTTCTGGCTTTAACAGCTGGCTCAACTGTTTGAACAGATGTCTTGCTCTTTTTGCCTTTGACAGCAGGCTTTTCAGGCTCAGAAGCCTTCCTTTTTGATTGCTTTTTCTCAGGCATTGCAGCAGGCTCCTTTGATCTTCCAGTTTTCACTGGGTCATAAGTTCTTAGTTCCTTCGCCTTATGAACATCCTTGCCATTGGTCACAGCACATCCCAAATTGACCAACAGATGACTAAGGAATATCCTGTGCAGAGTCAGACCACTCACTTTGTGATCAGCAAGCACATACCAAATGAAGTTTGCCCAATTCACCTTCAAACCATAGAAAATGGCTATCATCGTGTGAAATCTCTTCATTGGTACACTGTCCAATGAGAATGTACAATTCTCAAGGACCTTGGCAACCAAATCTGCCATCCGCTGAAACTCATCCTTCAGCTGATTTTTCTTGATGCCTCCAGACATCACTTGATTCTTCTTCGAAGCCAAATTCCAGAAATCTGACTCGAGTGGTTCAGCTAAGTTTGCAATATCAGTAGACCCTTCAAGAGAGAGTCCGTACATCTCATTCAGCAACTTGGGGGTAACACAGATGGCTTATCCCCAATTTTGGCAGTGATTTCCAACTTTTCAAAATTAACCTCGTCTTTTGAACCATAAAACTCAAAAACCTCGTCCTTGAAAATCATATCTTCACGGGCCTCCATGAAGTTAACCAGTGTGGCTGCCTTGAATTTCTCCAAAATTTCTTTCATCAATGGTGTGCCAGTCGTGTGGTAAGTCAGGTAGTTCAAGAACATACCTTCAGCAGCAGCTTCTTTGGCAGACATTCTGAAAAAGATTGAAGAAAACGGAGAGAAATTTGCAATAGATAATTTGCAGAATTGCTCTGAATGCTTTTGAAATTTTGAGGGTGCGTAAAAACGCAGTAAGCTGATCAGATCTGGATTTATAGATGTTAGTTCTTGTCGGTTTCCGTGAATGGCGTCAACCGTTAGATCAGTTACTTGAAAAGCAGATCGTGTGATCGTGATACGCGGATTTCAAAATAGCATTAAATATGTCAAGCGGGCGGGAATTTGAAACGCCACTTGTCTGTTACTTATAAAAGCGTGTTTCTGATAAAACGTTTTTAGTACAACACTTAAATATAAGCTGACATAAATAAAAATAGATGAGTAAAATAATACTTATCTGATAGATGACTTGTCTGATACAATATATCACTAGTGAAAGCCAATATCTAGTGACCTTCCTTTGCTGTTTGTCAATCCAGCAAGATAAATAATCTTCAAATCTTCAAGAATTAAGAACAAATCTTCTGATTAAACAACTTCAACTAACTGTCATTGAAGATTTTATCTTTAAAACAAGGGTACCGCTAGTCTTACACGTTCCCCCTGAATTCAAGAATTCATCAGTCAACTAGTCTGTTGAGAGTCAGTCTTCTTGAAGTACAGTACTTGTTGATATCAGATTAGTCAGCTGTTGAACCCAGTCTTCTGATAGGTTCCCCCTCAGCTTATGAATCCAATTTTAACAAGCCCAATTCCGCTCTTAGAGTGGAAAATCTTGCTTCATTCAAAGGTTTGGTGAAAATGTCAGCAATCTGATTGTCTGTATGAACATACTCAATAATAACATTTCTCTTTTCAACGTGGTCTCTGATGAAGTGATGTTTGATCTCAATATGCTTAGTCCTGGAATGACTTGTAGTATTTTGAGTAAGTGAGATTGCACTTGTATTATCACAGTAGATAGGGATTCCACTGATCTTAAGATTATAGTCTTCTAGTTGATGCTTCAACCAAAGTATTTGTGCACAACATGCTCCAGCAGCAATGTATTCAGCTTCAGCAGTAGATATGGATACTGAAGTCTGTTTCTTACTCATCCATGAGATCAGACGACTGCCTAAAAATTGACAAGTACCTGTAGTACTCTTCCTATCAATCTTGCAGCCAGCAAGGTCAGAATCTGAATATCCAATAAGTTCAAATCCTGATTCCCTTGGGTACCATAATCCCAATTCTTGTGTGCCCTTGAGATATTTTAATATCCTTTTAGCAGCTAAGAGGTGAGATTCCTTAGGATCTGATTGAAATCTCGCACAAACCCCAACAGAATACATAATATCTGGTCTGCTAGCTGTTAAGTATAACAGTGACCCAATTATGCCTCTGTATTTGGTGATGTCAACTGATTTGCCACCTTCATCCTTGTCCAGACGAAGTCCAGTAGACATAGGAACATTAACAGATGAGCTAGTTTCCATACCAAATTTCTTGAACAGATCTTTTGTGTACTTTGCTTGATTAATAAAAATACCATCAGGTAGCTGTTTGACTTGTAAACCAAGAAAGTAATTTAATTCTCCCATCATGCTCATTTCAAACTTGTTCTGCATCAGCTTAGAGAATCTTTCACACATCTGTTTGTTAGTTGAACCAAAAATAATATCGTCCACATATATTTGTACCAACAATATATGATTATCCCATTCAATAGTAAACAAGGTTTTATCTACTTTACCTTTGCGAAATCCTTTAATTAAAAGAAAATCAGATAAAGTATCATACCATGCTCTTGGAGCCTGTTTCAGTCCATAGAGGGCTTTCTTCAGACGATACACCTTGTCTCCTTGTTGATAAACTTTAAAACCAGGAGGTTGTTCAACATAAACTTCCTCTTGCAATTCTCCATTGAGAAAAGCAGACTTCACATCCATCTGATAGACAGTGAAGTTCTTGTGAGCAGCATAGGCTAGGAACAATCTGATTGCTTCAAGCATTGCAACTGGTGCGAATGTCTCATCAAAATCAATGCCTTCTTCTTGGCAATAACCTTTGGCAACTAGTCTTGCTTTGTTTCTGGTAACCATACCATCTTCATTCATCTTATTTCTGAATACCCACTTAGTGCCAATTACCCTTTGATGAGTAGGTCTGGGAACTAAGTACCAGACTTCATTCCTTTCAAATTGATTCAACTCTTCTTGCATTGCTTCAATCCAGTGAGAATCACCAAGAGCTTCATCAATCAACTTAGGCTCAATTTGTGAAAGAAAACTTACAAACATTGTTTCATTTGCAGTTGACCTTCTAGTTCTCACTCTATCCAAATGATCACCAATCACTAACTCAGGTGGGTGATCTCTGAGCCATCTGAGATCAGGTTGCAGATCTGGATGTTGTCCTCTTGATTGATCTTGCAACACTACTGTTGGAGTTTCAGTAGTAGTCTGTTGAACAGTTGTAATCTGTTGAACAGTCTCTGGTCTGTCAGCTGTTCGCAACTCCTCTGTTAGACAATCAGCAGACTGATTTTGAACATCACTTAACAGCTTGAGTTAAATCAGGTAGTATGATGGGTACATATTCTTCCTTTCTTTCCACATTCAATTTCTGAAAGTCAGCAGATACCTCTGGGTTTGCACTTTGATTCTTTTCAGATGATTGACTTGGTTCATCAAATACTACATGAATAGATTCTTCTACAAGTAAAGTTCTTTTGTTAAACACTCTATAAGCTTTACTAACAGTAGAGTAACCTACAAAAACAGCTTCATCAGCCTTTTCTGCAAATGCAGTAAGGTGATTTTTCCCATTGTTCAAAACATAACATTTACAACCAAAAATCCTAAGATAATGTAAATTAGGCTTTCTGTTGTTCCATAGCTCATAAGGTGTCTTGTTTTGACTTTTGTTGATCATACACCTGTTCTGTGTATAACATGCTGTATTTGTGGCTTCTGCCCAGAATCTTTGGGGCAGCTTTGCTTCAGCTATCATTGTCCTGGTAGCTTCTTTTAGAGTTCTGTTTCTCCTTTCAGCAACTCCATCTTGTTGAGGGGTTCTGGCAGCAGAGTACTCATGACTGATTCCTCTGGAATTACAATACTCTTCAACAGTAGAGTTTGTAAACTCAGTCCCTCTATCTGATCTGATCTTCAATATTCTTTGACTCTTCTCATTCTGGATCAGTTCCATCAGATTAATGTTCCTTGGTTTCACCTTTCTTCTTCATGAAAATCACCCAAGTAAATCTTGAAAAATCATCCACAACAGCCAGGCAGTATTTCTTTCCACCATTGCTGATTGGATCAATAGGGCCAAACAAGTCCATGTGTAATAGCTCCAAAATTCTGGTTGAAGATTGGTGCTTCTTGCTTTTGAAAGATGACTTCACTTGTTTTCCCTTCTCACATGCGTCACAAAGCTTGTCTTTGCTCATGACTGTCTTTGGAATTCCTTCTACCAGATCATTCTTTATTAATCTGTTTATGGTCTTGAAATTCAAATGATTCATTCTTTTGTGCCAAAGCCAACTAATTTCACTTGGTGTAGAAGCCACCAAACAAATATTAGAATTCTTGTCCACAGAATTCCAGTCGACTACATAGATGTTTCCCTGTCTTCTTCCAGATTAAATAACCTTCTTTGTTCCAACTTGTTCAACATAGCACTTATCTGATGAAAACACTACGGAAAATCCCTTGTCACAAAATTGACTTATGCTCAGCAGATTGTACTTCAGGCCACTAACATAAGAGACGTCAGATATCTCTATGTTTACTTTGATAAGCTTTCCAACAGCTACAACCTTGCCTTCTTTGCTGTCTCCAAAAGTAACTATTGGACCATTCACAGCAACAGCATCTGCCAGTTCATGTATGTCTCCACACATGTGCCTTGAACATCCACTGTCCAAGTACCATTTCTTCACTACTTTACTCCTACTCCTAATCCTAACCTACAAAACAAAATAAAAATGTTTTAGGTACCCTTTATTGAGAGGGTCCTGGTGGATTAGTGTCACCTTTGACAACCCAAGATATTGAAGTCTTAGGCTTCTTAGGCTTTAGAGTTTTAGCAGGAGCATGAGCAACTTCATTTTCATCATAATCAGCAGGCATGTTATGTTGATAATCATTATGATGATGATAAGACTCATAAGCAAGATAAGATGCATGATAAGCAAGGTAAGCATGCATTGGTTGATGAGCAGGATATGCAGCATAATAAGGTGGATAATGAGGTGCAGCATAATATGGTGAATAAGCAGGTTGCACATAATGAGACTCATTTCCATACCAAGCATTATAGTTATAATTTATTTGCTTCTTTGGTCTGCTCTTAACTTGCTCTTTAACAGATGACTTAGGTTTACTAGTCTGATTGGTTTTACTCTTATCAGCAGACTTCTTTGGACTACTCTGCTGTTTGGTTTTACCAGTCTGTTTTTCATTTTCAGGCTTTTTACCCTTCTTAGCCTTAGGAGTTTTTATCTCCTTTTTCTCAATCTCAAGTGAAGTAGGTTTAGCAGTCTGAACATACAAAATAATATTACTATTATCAGCAGATATAAACTTCTCAGCTTTGTTCAGTTCTAAACTTTCTTTTACTAAGGGAGTGCTCTGTTCAATAGGTTTCTCTATTTGCTCAACAGACGACTTAGGAACAGACGACTTATTATGTGAAGATATTTCAGCTTCAAGTTCCTTGATTTGTCCCTTATACATTTCACATTCAGCTCTCAGAGATTCACATTCATGCGAAAGCTTTTTATACATGGCTGATTCTCCAGGTCTTTCAACCTTAAGTTTCAGTTTAGCATTTTGCTTTTTCAGCAGAATCATCTCGTCCTTAAGCTTAGCAAGCTCATTAACAACATCTACTTTGTTGTTCATCATTTGCTCAAATGAGCTAAACAGTTTAAGCTCACTTTCAGAGAGTATTACCTCATTGTCAGAATCATCAGATTCCTTGGCCATGAGACACAGCAGTGCAGGTGTTTCGTCAAAAACAGAGTCATCACTTGAAGTGCCAGATTCTGTGTTTGAAGAGTAGATGGCTGCCTTCTTTTCAGCTTCAGCCAACAGCACCTTGCTCTTTTGGTATCTCTTCTCTCTTTTCTTTGTTTCTTTTCCTCCTCTGTATATTGCTCCGCTTTAGGATATGGGCAGTCCTTGATGAAGTGTCCCAATTTCCTGCAATTATAGCACATCATTTTGGATTTATAATCATCCTTAATATCATGAGAATTAGAGGTAGGTTTAGAAGTAGAAGCATTGTTATATTTGTTCTTCATTTTTCTCTTGTAGAACTTTTTGAACCCGTTCAATAACAAAGCAACATCGTCAGCAGTGTACTCCTTTTAGCTCAGTACTGGGGCCTCATCAGATGAGTCCTCTTCTCTGCTTTTTCCGACAGATCTTCTTGTTCTTTCTGCAGCGACCAGTGCAGCAGTGGGGCCAGAAGTTGAGGTCTCTTCTATTCCCATCCTTGGCATTTTATACTCGTACGCCTTGAGTGCAGAAAACAGCTCAGTCAGTGAGATCTTCCCCAGATCCCTTGATTCTTCCATCGCTGTTATCTTCATGTTGAACTTTGGTGGTAGCGCTTTTAAAACTTTGACAGTGATCTCCTTATCTGTAAACGTCTTTCCCAACTTCAAAACATTGTTCAACACTTTTGTAAACCTTGAATCCATCTGGTCAATGGTTTCTCCAGGTTTCATTTTGAAGTTCTCAAACTTCTCCATGGCAACACTTAGATTGTGTTCTTTGATGGCCTCATTTCCTTCACTCATATCACGGACTTTGTCCCACATCTCTTTAGATGTCTTGCAATGTTTGACCTTGTCAAACCTTTCATTGTCCAGGGCCTTTGTCATGATGAAGATCCCAACTTTGTCTAGATTCTTCAGCTTGATTTCATCAGCTGTCATCTCGTCTTCATCTTTGTCAACGACAGTATCTACGCCATCAACCTTGATTGTTTTAGTGATTCTTATCGGACCTTTTGTTATGCATCTGTACATATTATCGTTGTAAGCAGCAAGGAAAATTTCCATGCGTATCTTCCAGTCCTCAAAGCTCATACCGCCTATGTGGGGAACTAGGCTGATACAATCCATTTTTCAAAAAGTTTTGTTTTTCAAAAAGATGCTCTTTTGAAAACTTTTGAAAACCTTTAAAAAACACTTAAGGATCAAGCTCGTTGATCAGTCAGATGATTCAGATGAACCACCTGCTCTGATACCACTTGTTGGTCCCAAGTGGTCAGATGAGGTCTAGAGGGGGGCGGGGTGAATAGACCTCTTTAAAATTTACCTTTTAAAAATTCTCTAACTTTTCTGTCAGCAGACTAAGCTGATCAAGAATTGTAAGCAGACTATGCTGATCTCGCACAAAGCTTTGAACAACAGAGTTGACCACTCTTCTGATTTTACTTAGCTGATTTTATCAAAATCAGAGTTTCAAAAATAACTAACTTGCAGCGGATTTATCAAGTGTTTTTCACAAGTAGTTTTCTTTAACTTTGAAATAGTTTTATCCCCAGTTTTTAACAAACTCCTTTAAAAACTTTTCCAACAGTTAACCTTTAAGTGTTTTAAATATGCTGTTTTAAATATGCAGAAATTTATTCAAGTAAAAACACAAAGGATTTTTATAGTGGTTATATGGATATAAATCCTTTAATCCACTCTTCCAAGTCACTTAGATCTTGGGTTATACTATATCACGCAGATTACAGTATACACTGCTTACACCAAACAACAAATGATATGGCCGTAAGTTCACAATAGGAAATCACAAAGAAACTCCTATCCTCTGAAGTAATATCGCTCACAAAGATTGATATCTACTCCTCACAACACAGTCCTAACAAAATCACTCAGATTTTACAAGTATTTTCTATTTTCTCTCTATTCTGCTTCGTCAACAAATGACTCAGCTGTTGAGTGTTCTGTTCTTGAGTTTGAGACTTAGAAGAATTTCTGCTTCAGATTTTTACTCTCAAATGCGTTGTCTCTTGTGTTGTATCTTCTTCCTCAACTCACGAACTGAACTATTTATACTTGAGATTTGAAAATCTGCCCGTTGAGAGATCGACAGGTGTCCAAATCCTCGAGTACTGGTCCTTCTGCAGAAACGGCTACCTGCGACTGAACACTGTACACTCTGCTGTACTTGCTGTCAGTCCGCATTAAATGCACCAAGCTGATACGAGGTTTCTCTTCAATCATTTGTCATAAATACCCTTCATCTTCAGCATTTATTACTCCAAGTGCATTTATTACTGTTGCACTAACTTCTGATCCACTTCCACTCTGCTGATCGAAGTCACTCGTCTGATGTGTAGTCGGCTGATCCCAAACTTGAACTAATCTGATTTGAGTCGGCTGATAGTCCACCAGTCTGATTCCTTCTTCAGCAACAGATCAGTAGTCTTCTGGACCATATTTGACTAGTCTGAAATACTTCTTCCTTGGTCAAATATCTTCTAAGGTTTATACTAAGCTTCCACTTAGCTGATGACTTTGGAAATCATCAAAACCTCCCTTCACTTCAAAGTCTTCATCTTCATCCAACAGTCGATATCATAAGTGGTTTCGGAATATGTCCGTCCCAATTAGTTCCTAACGCTATAGGTTATATTATAGGGTTTTGCTTTGTCATGAAATCGTTGGGCCAACCGGCTTCCTTAGCCAATTTTTGTGCTCTTTTTAAAGTGAGTGAGTCCCCTAAGTCGAATGAGGGTTTTTATTATATTAAATCGAAACCCAATGTTAGATTTCTTGGGAATTTAAAGTCTTCCCACGGGAAGGGTTGGAAAACCAAGTTCATTTATGTTCGTGCTCCCGAGAACTATGTATGGAGGACGACACGCGAATGGAGGTCGGGTCCCATCTTATTAGAGGATGTACTCGAGCCTTCATGGGGACCAAACTTTCCTTCGCAGTTGTCGGAGTCTACATATGATACCAACTTACTTCTGCGGGAGCCGATCTTGAGTTTGGGAGGGATGTCGATAGCTCCATTATCTATCGACAGTCCTTCTCTAGGTAGTTTCCATACTTCGTAATTTCTTAAGTATTTTTCACTTTGCTTCCACTAATTTTACGTTGATGTTGGCAGAATCGACCGTAGCTGCTACCATGAGTCGTGCATTGAAATCGTTGTCGAAGGCGACGAAGCTAGCTAATGTCCCTGCTCGTCCTGTCGTGGCAAACAATCCTTCGATTCCGAAGCCGTCAGGCGCGGCCACGTCGAGGACTCTACCTCCGCCTCCTGGGGCTAAACGTCCGGCCGAGGCGACTTCGAGTCTGGGCAAGGGAAAAAAGGTTGTTTCTAGTGAGGGGGCACAAGCCGAGGGGCCGGTTTTGAAGAAGTCCAAGTCGACCGGGGAAACTACACTCGTCGAACGCGTTAAGAGTGTGGCGAAGGAGTCTCTCGAATCTATTATCGAGAAGATGAAGCAACGTACTGGGGGCCAAGCCCCTGATTCTCATATGATGAATCCTAGTCTGCTGAATTCTCCACCCAGTCCCAAGGTGTGGGAAAAATTTTGCTCCACTATTTCTGTCCTGGACCAGGCTTCTATGGGACCCATGGACATGAGCGATCTTATCCGAATGGGATCTGGTCTCTTGCTCGGGGTAAGTTGGAATTACTTTTCCTGGGCTTTATATATATAAGGCAATCGTTAAATTTTACTTTTTCCCATGTTTGCAGCTTAATCAAGTACTTTTTCAAGCCGGCTATCGAGTGGAGTCCTTGCGTAAGCGAGCTGATAGGTATGGATCCCTTGGGAAGGAGAAGGAGAAGGAGCTCAAAGAGGTTCAGGAGACATCTTCTGATCTCGAGCAAAAAGCCTTGTCTGCTGAGGCCGAGACGTTGAAGAAAGATGAGAGAATTTCTTCACTCGAGGCGGAACTGGCCCTTTTAAAAGAAAGTTTTGAGTCCGAGGTTGCTAGAAAGACGACTGAGAGCTTCGAGAGGGGTCAGCGAGAGGCGTTAGCCCTCCGCCGTGATATCTCGTCTGAAGAAAGGAAGAGCATTGTCCTCGAATTCTTCAACAACATCGTCTTCCAGGAGCTCGTCGATCGCCAGTCAGGGGTTGAGCTTCACAAAATGTTTGAGAAAGGCTGGAAGCAGTGTCGAGCGTTCGGTTTCCTCAACGATAGCTTTGACGCGAGTCGGCTCAATCCTTATTACGACGAGAATGGATCACTCATAGAGGAGGAACAGTCCGACAAAGAGGGTCAGGCCGAGGCTCGTGAATTTTGGTTCCTGCTCATAGTTCAAGCCGAGAAAGATCGTGAGGCAGCCACGGCTCAACAGGATGTTCAGGATAAGTCCAAGTCGTCATCTCACATTGATCAACTTATGCATGAAGGAAAGTTTGGTCCTTCAAGGATTGACGTCTTGAATTTTGGCCTGCTGACCTACTCTGATTATTTTGTTTTAGATAGGTTTGCTTTTGTAGTCTATTCACGTCTGGCTGGCGATCCATTTGTAATTTCTTTTTTAATGAATCAATTTCTTCTATCGGATTTCTTGACTTGCATTTAAAGTCGTAATTTGTTTGATTCGACGTTTTATTTTATACGCCTGTTATTCCTTAAGTTCCTATGTTATCGAGAAAACGAGGGGGTCCCTCTGTCATCCATTATTACGTGTCAGATGCAGATCTCGAGGGAGTCTGTCGTTTTTGGACCGTTGGATTGGATTCAAATTTTCTATATATATTATAGGTCACTTGCAAGTTTGTTTTTGTACAAAGAAGAGTTTTCTTAATCATGGTTTTGCTTTTGCTCTCTAGTAGATTTTTCATTTGGGGTCCTTTATGGTTACCCAAAATTGTACTTTGCATATCTTGGTGTGGGAGAAATTGGAAAGTTTTCATCTTATCGACGTGCATCGTTATCATTCAAATTTTCTTTTCGTCTCGACTTGCCGTGAGTGATAGTCGATCTTGTTGCAAAATTGTGCTCTCATTCCAGCTTTAACATGAAAAACCATTTCAGGTCGACGCATGAGGCAAGTTTAATGGTAACGATGTAACTAGTCGATGGTGGTTGCTTAATTGGCGCGAATCAGTTACGTAGTTTGAGCGGTCAGCGCAATTAATGCGGTCAACCCGAGCCGTTTATTCGCGATGCTTAAGGACCATTGGATCTGGTCTACGTCGCCTTCCTTGGTAAGCGCAACGGTCGCCGAATTCAATGCGTTTGTCATGGGCCGTTGATCAGGATTATTCCGGACCGTCCGATCGGAAGGCCCATGCCTATAAAAAGGGGAAAGGGGGTACCCACATTATTCCGTACCAAAGTATCCAAACATGTATCCTCCGATAGGTTTCTCCATAGATGTTCTCCAAAACCATGTCATTATCAAATCGTCGAGGAGTGCTTTCTTTATCTTCGCACCTCCTCGATCTTCTCGACCTCCTGATTGGAGAAGGATCCGTTGTTTGTTTTGGATTGGGTGGTATCGGTAAAGGGGGTTCCCCGTTGCGTTGGCCCCTCCTTTCGATTGGGTGGGATCGATAACAAAGGAGCGGTCAACGTCGGTGCTTCTCGGGATTTCGTCATTCAGAAACTCTTCACCATACATCTGGACGGCGAAATTTTGGGTTGTCGCCGAAATTCCTGGGCGAGAAACGGGCGGAGGAACTAAAGAGCAAATATTCGATTTGCGACTTCTCTAGCCCGACGCACAATGGTCCATCCTCATCTCGGATCGTGCTTCACGATAGTGATGATGGATACTATCAAGAAGCAAGCTGCTATTATTAAACTCCTGGCCCTCGATGGTTCGAAGACTCGAAGACGTGTTTTGGGGTCGTCTACGATCAAGGTCTACAACAAAGTATTCACATTACACCTTGAAAAAGAGGCCTTAATTAACTCGACGTCGGGATCTTCGAAGTCAGACACCGCCAAGGCGTTCCACATCATAATTTAGATTGTAGGACTGTAATAGGATCTCGACAATATTGTAACAATTTCGACATATTTGTATCATTTCATTATATAAGAAATAAAAATCTGTTTGTCATCACTTGTCAACACATTTTATTTTTGATGCTTCTATCGTTTGAATGTACTAAGCTTACTAATAGCTGTCGATAAATTTGAATTTTCTTTAAGCTTATTTAGAGTTTGTATCTTGATGCCTCTTCGGCTGTCGAGGAATTTGAAATTACTTAAGCTTATTAGTAGCTTGAATCTCGATGCCTCTTCGGCTGTCGAGGAATTTGAAATTACTTAAGCTTATTAATAGCTTGCATCTCGATGCCTCTTTGGCTGTCGAGGAATTTTAAATTACTTAAGCTTATTAATAGCTTGCATCTCGATGCCTCTTCGGCTGTCGAGGAATTTTAAATTACTTAAGCTTATTAATAGCTTGCATCTCGATGCCTCTTCGGCTGTCGAGGAATTTTAAATTACTTAAGCTTATTAATAGCTTGCATCTCGATGCCTCTTCGGCTGTCATCTCGATGCCTCTTCGGCTATCGAGGAATTTGAATTTACTTAAGCTTATTAATAGCTTGCATCTCGATGCCTCTTCGGCTGTCGAGGAATTTGAATTACTTGAGCTTATTAATAGCTTGCATCTCGATGCTCCTTCCTTTATATTAGATACAAAAAGTTAGATATTCACATAATTGAATTATCAAACAACAAAGCGAGATCTTCAAACGTAAAATTTTCTAAGGTTTCTTCCGTTCCAGGTTCGATCTACGGGTTTCCCCTCCATGGTTGATAGTCGATACACTCCCTTCTTTCCTATCTCAATTACCTTAAAAGGTCCTTCCCAGTTAGCGTCGAGTTTTCCTTTGTTCTTTGACACGTCGACTCTTTTAAGTACGTAGTCTCTTACCTGGAAGAATTTAAGCCTCACATTCTTATCATATGCCTTCGTCATCATAGTTTTGTAGGCTTGTATCCTTGTCGAGGCTCTTTCTCGTTTAGCTTCCGTTTGGTCGAGTTCATAGTTCCTTTTCTCCGTATTTGCCGTTTCATTATACAGTTTGACTCTTGGGGAAGGAATTTCGAGTTCAGCTGGGGCAACGGCTTCGGACCCGTACACTAGGCTAAAAGGTGTTTCTCCTGTCGCTGTCTTTTCCTTGGTCCTATTTGCCCAAACTACCCAAGGCAACTCGTCTAGCCAAGCTCCACTAGCTTCTGTCAATCTCTTCTTTAGGAGTCTGACAATCTCTCTATTAGTGTCTTCAGTCTGCCCGTTGGTTTGAGGACATCAGACAGAAGTAAAGCGTTGTGTAATTCTGTGTTTTGTACACCAATCCTTTACTCTTTTACCGACGAACTGCCCCCCATTATCCGAGATGATGGTTCTTGGTAGACCAAACCTACAAATTATCGACCAGTAGAAGTTGATGATTTGCGTTTGAGTAATTTTCTGTAAGGGTACCACTTCAATCCATTTGCTGAAATATTCGACGGCCATGATAGGATAGTGACCAGCAAGCCAATCTTAATTAGCTTGTAAGAGGACTATCTTCTTATGGTTTTAATAATTAATACGACCGTTTATTTATAGTACGTAAATTAAACAATGGCCAACTTCATCTCTCGCGAACTTATCTAAGCGATTGGATGAAATCCTAAGGTCACAATCGACTATGGGACGATTCACTTCAGTATTGAGTGCAATCATGAAAGAGTCTCTAAGGTCGTGATCTTAAAACACGTTCCAAGTCATAGATTTCGAACGAGACGGGGTATCGAAGGAATCGCTAAGACTTGTACGAGTATGCATGATTCACATGGAGTGAATTTGTAGAGTTTCATGAACAAGATATTTGATGTCAGTGCATATGACTAGGTGGTTCGATAGGGGATCGAACGCATCGAACGACCCGAACAGAGAAACCCATTGTTGAAGCGCATGACGCATATGGGTGATGGGATGTTTCTCAAGGCTTATAATAGTGTACGATTTAGTCCTTAGACTTGAGGTACTAGGGCGAATTCGGTGCATGGGTGTACGTGTTTAGATTTAGGTACTGGTCACGTAGCCTGACCTTAATGTGCCTAAGTTGGGTGCGTATAGTCGTGTACGCGAGTGGTTAGTACTAAGAAATGATCTATCGACTCATCCTGATAAGGTGGGAGAATTTCCTATACGTTCTTAGATAATATGTTCCGAGGAACCTGCGGCCGCAGTCGGTGACGGATTTGGAAAGGAGTTTTCAAATTTAGCAATCACACTGGAATTATTATCCGGGATTAGAAAGTATAGTTGTCGAGATAATTAGAGGTGCCGGTCAATTCACACACCCTAGGTCTCGGTCGGGAAATTAGTCTTTGGAAGGACCGTATGTACATGGCAATTATAAGAGGTGAGGTTCACAAGATCAATTCACCTAAAGTTGGGCTTCATGGGCTCGTGGCTAGACATCGACCATGAAGTGTGGGTACTCCTGAATTAATAAGGGAGATTAATTCTGGAGTGGTCAATTAAAAGTGTTTAATTGATCGGAGCATTTAATTGCTCGTTAATTAAATCACGAAAGTCGTGGGCCAGCTGTCAATTGATGGTGAACCCAGAGGGTCACACACAATACAGTTGGCAGTAACAGTCATAAAAGGAAATAGTTGATTTAAGGAAGTTAAATCAAAGTTAATGAATTAAAGTGTTAATTCAAAGAGAAGAATTATTAATTAGAATATCTAATTAATTTATTAGAGTGTCTAATTAACTAATTGGATTATCTAATTAATTATGATATTAATCAAAGTGGTTAATTAATTAAATGGAAGAAGAATTTAGCATGCAATTTTCGGATTGCATGGATAAGGCATGAGGGGCGATTTTTGGCTAGTAGATAAGTGGAAGAGTTTGTTTCTTGTTTGACAAGTGAAAAAGAAGAGATTTGGTTGAATTTTGTTTCTTATTGTGATAAGGAAAGGATTCACCAAATCTTGATGAGATATCTAATAAAAGAAAGACTCTTCTCTTATAAATATAACTCATCATATCTTCCAAAAACACAAGAGAACTAATCCAAGCAATAAAAGAGAGAATTTGGAGAGCTGAAAATCGTGATCAGCCCTAGCCAAAAACCTTGTGGTGCCGCCGCCGCCCCTTCTTCATCTTCTCTTTCATCTGGATCTAGTTCAAGAGCTGGATCCAGTTCCAACTCTTCCTTCATTGACAAATCTCCAAGGTCTAGTTCGTAGCCTGTGACTTGGAGACGTTGCTATAATCCATCTGGTGTGGATACATTCTGGAGGTGAGACAATTGGATCACTGCATCGTGAATCAAACAAGAAAAGCCGGAGGTTACCACCATCGAACCTGTGGTGAGGTATTTCGCATATCACCCCCTTTCTTTTCTATTACTATTTGATTCAACCTATTTCACATAAATAATATGGAGATCGAATTTTGGGACTGATGGGGTGCCTCGGAAAATTTTAAATTCCGCACTTTTGTTGTTCTGACAACCGGGGCATACCCAACAGGCCACAAGGAGGAATCGCTTCTGTCCTCTTGCTATCGGGAGTGGTCCGACCAAATCAACGCCCCACTGATCAAAAGGCCATCCAATCGAGATTGACTCCATTTTCTGAACTGGTTGATGAGGCAAGTTTGCATGATATTGACATCGAGCGCAACACCTTGCATACTCATTGGCATCCTTACTCAATGTCGGCCAATAGAATCCCAGTCCAGATACCCTGACTGCCAGTGACCTTCCCCCGGAATGGCTTCCGCAGGAACCTTCATGAACCTTGATGGTCCCAAGTGGTCAGATGAATTTTAGAGAGGGGGGGGGGGGGGGGGGGTGAATAGACCTCTTAAAATTTATCTTTTAAAAATTCTCTAACTTTTCTGTCAGCAGACTAAGCTGATCAAGAATCGTAAGTAGACTACGCTGATCTCGCACAAAGCTTTGAACAGCAGAGTTGACCACTCTTCTGATTTCACTCAGCTGATTTTATCAAAATTAGAGTTTTAAAAATAACTAACTTGCAGCGGATTTTTCTAGTGTTTTTCACAAGTAGTTTTCTTAACTTAGAAAAAGTTTTATCCCAAGTTTTATAAACTCCTTTTTAAAACTTTTCAACAGTTAGCTTTTTGTGCTAAAGTATGCTCTTTGAAATATGCAGAAAATAATGCAAGTATAACACAAAGGATTTTTATAGTGGTTATATGGATATAAATCCTTTAGTCCACTCTTCCAAGTCACTTTGATCTTGGGTTATACTATAGTCACACAGATTACAATATACAATGCTTGCGCCAATCAACAAATGAAAAGGCCACAAGTGCGTAATAGGAAATCACAAAGAAACTCCTAATCTCTGAAGTAATATCACTCACTAAGATGGATATCTACTTCTCACAACACGATTCTAACAAAATCACTCAGATTTATGTGTATATTCAGTTTTCTCTCTATTCTGCTTCGTCAACAAATGACTCGGCTGATGAGTGTTCTGTTCATGAGTTTGAGACTTAGAAGAATGCAGCTTCAGATTTTTGCTCTCAAATGTGTTGTATATTCTTCTTCAACCCACGAACTGAACTATTTATACTTGAGATTTAAAAATCTGCCCGTTGAGAGATCGACAGGTGTTCAAATCCTCGAGTACTGGTCCTTTCTGCAGAAACGACTACCTGCGACTGAGCACTGTACACTCTGTTGTACCTTCTGTCAGTCCGCATTAAATGCACCAAGCTGATACGAGGTTTCTCTTCAATCATTTGTCATAAATACCCTTCCTCTTCAGCATTTATTACTCCAAGTGCATTTATTACCGTTGCAATAACTTCTAATCCACTTTCACTCTGCTGATCGAAATCACTCGTCTGATGTGTACTCGGCTGATCCCAAACTTGAACTAATCTGATTTGAGTCGGCTGATAGTCTACCAGTCTGATTCCTTTCTTCAGCAACAAATCAGTAGTCTTCTGGACCATATTTGACTTGTCTGAAATAATTCTTCCTTGGTCAAATATCTTCTAAGGTTTTTACTAAGATTCCATACCTAGCTGATGACTTTTGGAAATCATCAAAACCTCCCTTCACTTCAAAGTCTTCATCTTCATCCAACAATTTCCCCCTTTTTGATGATGACAAAACTCCAGCTAAGTACTTGTACCTAAAACTAAAGTTGAGTCCTAAAAAAATTCTGAGATAGAAATTATATGTTGGAAGCTTGAACTTTTATAGATATGATTTTGAAATTACAGTACAAGTTACAAGGAAAATGAACTTAAGTGAAAAATTACAAAATAAAGTAAGCTGATTACAGATTTTCAACAGATAACCTAGTCTAGTAAGCCTAGTCTAGTCCTCAGCTTCTTCATCTTCTTCAACTTCATCACCACTTTCTTCATCCTCACCACTTGAGAAAGCATCAGCAAGATTCTTCAGTTTTTCTCTTATTTCATCAGCTTCGAATTTTGCTTTGATGTCCTGAATTCTTTTATACTTTACGTATGGATTAAGCTGTTTTTCAGCAGAGTACTTAGAGGCAGCTAACTCTTTATCAGTCTTAGCTACATCCTTGGGCTCTACTTTATCATCAGCTTCATCTTCAACTTCCTCTTCAAGTACTTCATCTTCACTTGGCTTTTCAGCAGCAGCACTTTGGTCTTGTACTTGAACAGTTGTAGCAACAACAGTCCTCTTTATCATCAGCTTCATCTTCAGCTTCCTCTTCAAGTACTTCATCTTCACTTGGCTTTTCAGCAGCAGCACTTTGGTTTTGTACTTGAACAGTTGCAGCAACAACAGTCCTCTTAGCTGATTCCTCTTCCCCCTTTTTGTCATCAGCAGCAGGGTTGAGTTGATCAGGAGTTATGTTGACAGCAGCACAAAGCTTTTTGATGTTTTGATCCATAACTTGTTGTTGATCACAGTGATGATTCAGAGTAGTTTCCATGCGAAGTTGAGTAGTTTTTATCTCACCAGACTGGTCATTTAAGCAATCAACATTCAGTCGAAGTGTTGATATTTCACTCTGAGCTTTATTAGTGACAGCAGTGAACTCTTGCATTAATGCAACATTCTTCTCTATCTCTGCTTCACCAACTTTCTTCATGAATCTTGCAATTCCAGCAATGTCAGACTCATGTCTTTGAAGAGTAGAGTGCAGATGACTCACATCAGCCTTCACGTCTTCAATGTTTTTGTTCATGCTCAATATACTCTGAGTCAGTGCAAGGGAATTGTCTGGTGGTACAGGAAAGTTTTCTATGGCATCTTTCACCATCTTTGCAGTTTCCTCCTGCATTTGTTTCAACATCAGCTGATTCCTCATCTCCATTTCCTTTAAGGCATTATCAATCAGCATCTGCATTGACTCCATCAGTGAAGAATGCAAGTCAGCAGTAGGAGCAGAGTGTGATGTTTCAGCAGGTTCTTCCTGTTGAACAGGAGCTTCACGAAGAACTTGAGTTTCTTCAGCCTTCCATTCAATGGCTAAAGGAACTAAGTCTTTGACCTTAGCAGGCAGCTTGGTTGATGTATCTTGATTAATCTCCTCAGCTTGCTGGTATTTCTTTTGTTCTTCACTAGCTGGCTCATCAGCAATGTGAATGATCTCAGTACCATCAGTAGACACTATAGTCTTCTGACGAATCAAGTCAGCTGGAACAAAAGGTGATGTAGACTTTTGAACACTCAGATTTTCTTGATAAGTACTGATCTCTGAGCCAAAGGCAATATGATGTAAACTTGGCAGAGGGGGCATTGTACTTGATGTTCCTGGTTCGTACCTTGATCTCTCAGCCCATTTCTCCAACGTTGTATAAACAACAATCTTAACTGCTCTATCAATACGGTCATCAGCAGGACCAGGCTTATTTGGCAATGAGTCCTTGATAGCAGTTGCCTCCTGACTTACAATGACTCTTGCATAGTCATGTAGTCTGTCTCTCACGAAATCTGAGTCCAACGCCTTTGCAACAGAAGTGGTCTGCAACCAATTCAAGACCCAGCGTCCTTCAGCAGCAAACTCCTCAGGCTTGGATCTTTTCCTCAGACTTGTTTAACCTGTACTCCCTCCATCTGTTGTATCTGATCTTTTCTGGGAGAAAGGTAGTTCTTGATTGAAGCAGCTGATTTAACCTTTCTAGCTCAGCTTCAAATCTTTTGAAAGCAGCAGAGTCACTCTGAACAACTTCAATTGCTCTCCTGACTTCAACCTTCTTTCTTTTAATTGGTTCTGCCCTTGGTAGAACAAACTGTCCTTCCTTGGGTTTTCCTCCAATTACGATGCCTTCTGACCTCCTTGGTCCATAAGCATCCTTCTTACTGTCTTCCAAAGCTTTAGCCAAGTCTGCTTCCTCCTTGGCAGTTAATTCTGCTTCAGTCATTTTCTTGACATCAACATCCTTTTTGCTCGCTTCCAAAGCTCTCTTCAGCTCAGCCTCATCACGCTTTCTTTGCTCTGCTTACTCGCGCTTCTTCTTGTGATAAGCTGGCACTTTGGATTTGCCAGTCCTTTTCTTCCTGGCAGCTCTAGATTCAACAACTGGTGCCGCAGCTGTTGGTTCTGGAGCAGCAATTGCTACTGGTGCAGCAGCAATCGGTTCAAGGATCTGCACTTCAGGATCCTTTTGAGGTTGAGCAACCTCAGCTGTTGGTGCAGAAGTCTGTTTCACTTGATCAGCTGACTTCACGTCAGCAGACTCCTTTTCTGATCCAACAGGCCTCTCTGCTGTTTGAGGACTTTATCTTCGTCAATAAACGTCATCTTCTTTCTGGCAGTTTTCTTTGTAAAAGGAACAGCAGCAACAGATGTGGCAGTGTCTTTCATAGCGCTCCTTGTCCTTTTTGCCACATTTTCTGCTGGCACTTCAGCTGAAATGGTTCTTTCATGAGATGTTTCAACTTCCATCTCATCAATTTCCTTGACTGTTTCATCAAGAATTAAATCAACAGCATCCTTTTTCTTTGACAAGACTGTTCTAGCTTGAACAGCAGGCTTAGCTGTTTGAACAGTTGTCTTACTTTCTTGCCCTTATCAGCATGCTCTTTAGGCTCAGCAGCCTTTCTCTTTTGTTGCCTTTTTTGCACATTAGCAGGCTCCTTTGACTTTCTAGTTTTCACTGGATCATAAATCTTTAACTCTTTTGCTTATGAACGTCTTTGCCATTAGTCACTATACATCCCAAATTCACCAGCAGATGACTAAGGAATATTTTGTGAAGAGTTAGACCACGCTCCTTGTGATCAGCAAGTATATACCAGATAAAGGTTGCCCAGCTCACCTTCAAACCATAAAAGACAGTGGTGTGAAACCTCTTCATCGGTACACTGTCCAATGAGAATGTGCAATTCTCTAGTACTTTGGCAACCAAATCTGCCATACGCTGAAATTCATCCTTCAGCTGATTCTTTTTTATACTTCCAGACAACACTTGATTCTTCTTTGAAGCCAAATTCCAGAAATCTGCTTCAAGAGGTTCAGCAAGGGTTGAAATTTCAGTCGAGCCTTCAAGAGAGAGTCCATATCTCTCATTCAGCAGCTTGGGGGTTATACAGATAACCTTATCCCCGATCTTGGCAATAATCTCCAACTTTTCAAAGTCAGGCTTCTCTTTTGAACCATAAAACTCCATAACCTGATCTTTAAAAATCATATCTTCATGAGCTTCCATGAAGTTAACCAGGGTTGCCGCCTTGAACTTTTCCAATATTTCTTTCATCAATGGGGTACCAGTTGTGTGATACGTCAGGTAATTCAAGAACATACCTTTAGCAACAGCTTCTTTGGCAGACATATCTGAAAAAGATTAAGGAAAACGGAGAGAAATTTGCAGTAGAAAGAGTGCAAAATTGCTCTGTGTTCTTTTGAAATTTTGAGGTTGCTGATGAGGGCTATTTTATACATATAACCAGCTATCCGAGGAGATTCCAAGATCGATCCGACCTATTTAAATTGTGAGATCGGCTCGACCAACCAAATACATATCTGGTCGACCTACTCTAATCAACCTACTGTCCGTTTCAGGGGACTTAATGGGCCATGCGATACTCCTAGGCCGTGCAGGATTCCTAGGCTAAATAGGACTCCTAGTTCAGTTAGGACAGGAGGAATATTATAAATAGCGAATCTTACATTGTATTCAGGATCCATAATTTAACCTACGAAATATACTACAATTGTTCGCCTTTCATATTATTGTTATCTACACAAATTATATTACTTTGCTTGTTCTTGAATTGCACCATCCTGAATACTTTAACCAAACCCCTTATACATAAAATTGTGATCTTAAATATTTACTGAGATTAAACCTTTAGACGAAATTCGGTTAAATCAGTTGGCGCCCACCGTGGGGCAAGGTTAATTACTCGATCGAATATGGCCAATCCAAGGAAGAGCACACGTAACACTGGAAGGAGCACAACTTCTCAACATCCACGTGCTGTGGAGAATCCGCCTGAGAATTCCCAAAGAATCAGCGCAAGTAACATGCCGCCTCCCACTGAACACCAAAATTTAGAGCAAGCAGGGGGACATGTTACTTCACGTGAAAACAATAACTAGAATAATCTGGAACATCAAACTCTTAGCAGGAGTAGGGCTCCGAACTCACCTGTTCGATCCGCCCCTCATCCACCTTTACTGGCCGAACAAGAAAAGTTGAGACAAATTGCTCAATTAGTGAATTCTTTATGTGCTGGAATTCCACCAATTCCAGGAGCTGAAAATATTGGCCCTGGTATAGCCACTATTCCTCCGACCAGGTTGGTAAACAATATCAGACGAGCCAGAAGGGACAATGACCAAATTTCGGCAGAAGCTGAAAGCCCTGATGGGGATCAACGATCGCACATGTCCCCACCAAACGCAGCTAGAAAATACCCTGTTAGAAAAAGCAACCAGGCAAGAGCTGATGCTCGCCCTGAACCTTACGTATCCCGGGAAAAGACGGTAATTCCGATCGATGATGAGGAAGATCCGCCGATCGTCGATCGACGAGCAACTAGGAGATTCTCCGAAAGAGACATCGAGAGGATGGTAGAGCAGCGAGTGGAACAAAGGCTTTTGACTTTGCAACAACCTTGGCCTCGTTCCCGAGAAATACAGGATAGTATAGCTGCCTGTTCCCCTTTCTGCTTAGAAATTAGGGAAGCACATGCTTCCGGATCTTTACCTGCTCGGCTCCCCAGATATGACGGAACCAGTGATCCGACCGACTATATCTTTAGTTTCACAAATATAATGAGCTTGTATGCTCATTCAGGAGAGTATACGGCCAAGTTGATGATCACAACATTCGAGGGGTTAGCACTGGATAGGTTCGGAAAACAACCGCCCAATTCGATCTTCAGTTTTAGAGAGTTATGCAACAAGCTGGAACAACAATTTGCTAGTCAGAAAAGACAAAAGCTTCCCATGAGTTATTTGGGAACTATAGTCCAGCAAGATGGAGAATCCTTAAGAGCTTGGTTAGCAAGGTTCAATGTTGAACTACTGAAGATCTATTCCCCGAATATTGATTATATTATATCTATTCTGTTCGATCTAACTAAGAATAGGCAGTTTGGTAACGCGTTAAGTCGGAAACAACCTAGGACCTTCGCTGAAATCATGACTTTAGCCTCCAAATATATGACCCAGGAAGAGATGAACTCCTTCAAAGATAAAAATAAGAAAGCGTACGTTTCGGGACCCAAAAAACCTGAAAAACCCCCAATGCAGAGATCCATGGATTACGATCGGTTTTCGTGAAGAGGAAACGTATTCCATAGATTAGAACATAACGGGAATAACCCTGAGAAAAGACCCAATGTCTACCTCAGACCTCGATCTCCAGAAAGGAATATAAGAGATCGAATCAGTTATGTGGAGTTCACAAAACTAAATGCCCCAAGAGAAGACATCCTGGTGATACTGGAAAGAAATAATTTAATCCCCCCAGCAAAAAGAATCACACAGGCCAAACCTGGGGCAAAGAACTACGATTTATATTGTAGGTACCATCGAGCTCACGGTCATAGGACCGAGGACTGTTATCACCTGAAACAAGAAATCGAAAAATTGATTCAACAGGGTAGATTGAATGAATTCATTGATAGAGCAGATCGGAGAAGACAAAAGACAAGAAGTCCTAGAAGGAGGGAGGAGAATAGAAGTCCTCGTGATAGATCTCCCAGTAATCGTGCACCACGAACTGCAATCAAAGCTCAAATACTTGCTGATTTCCTCCTTGAAACTCCAAGTCTATCGGATATGAGCTCCGAAGTGACATCAACAAGCGATAACAGTATTATGATCATCAACGACCTACCATGGCTTATGCATGTCGATGGCGCATCAAGCAGAGATGGTGGAGGTGCAGGAATAAATTTCCAAGGACCAAACGGCGAGGATATGAATTATGCCATCACTTTAGACTTCGTGGTAACCAATAACGAAGCAGAATACGAAGCTCTAATTGCGGGGTTGGAAATGGCTATAAAGGCCAATATAAAGATTTTGAATGTCTTAGCGGATTCCGAGCTAATTCAGAGACAAATTAGTGGAATGTACGAAGCAAAAGCATACAACATGATAAAATATTTGGCGAAAGTAAAAGAGTTGACCGGGAAATTCGATAAGTTTGATATTCAAAATGTCCCACGAGAAGAAAATCGATGGGCTGATCAACTATCTAGATTTACGGGAACAAGGGATGGTAAATCTAAAAGAGTGATCACCTGGCTAATCTCCAAAACACCGTCGATAGATCTCGATACTATCCCAGTAACCGAAGTAATGGATATCGACTTAGCAGCAGACAGTTGGATGACTCCGTTAATCGCCTATTTGAAAGATGGATCACTCCCTAGCTGTAAAAATGAAGCTAGGAGGATAAGATATCGAGCCCCAAGATATGCAATGATAGAAGGAAAACTCTACAGACGATCCGTCTCAGGAAGTCTGCTAAAATGCATTCCCGAGCACAATTCCGAAAGCATCCTTAGAAGCATACATGAAGGAGAAGCTGGGAACCACAGTGGCGCTCGAGCACTTACGCTCAAATGCCTGAGAACTGGTTACTATTGGCCAACGATGTACGCCGACGCACAAGACTATGTAAAACACTGTCATTACTGTCAGGTACATTCAAATATAATACATCAACCAGCTGAGACAATACACACAATTCCGATCTGTTGGCCTTTTGATCAATGGGGAATCGATATAGTGGGACCATTTCCAATGGCCAGATCGAAAAAGAGTTATGTTTTAGTCGCTGTCGAATATTTCAGCAAGTGGATTGAATGCATAGCCTTAGCTCGGATAACACAGTTCCAAGTTATAAATTTTCTCTGGAAAAATATAGTCTGTCGTTTTGGAATCCCGAAAATTTTGATTTCTGACAATGGAACCCAGTTTGCTGGAAAACAAGTTCAAGAATGGTGCTCGAAGTTTGGAATACAGCAAAACTTCACGTCTGTCGGACATCCTAGAGCTAATGGACACACTGAGGTGGCAAATCGAGAGATTGTCAAATCCCTCGGGAAAAGACTGGACGACGCCAAAGGGAAATGGTTGGACGAACTGCCAGGCGTCATTTGGGCCAACAGAACTACAGTAAAAGCCTCAACAGGTGAAACACCGTTTAGCGTAGTCTATGGGTCGGAGGCAGTTATCCCGATAGAGGCGCTAGTCCCCAGCCCTAGAATTGAGCTCTACGAGGAGGAATCAAACGATCAACTGAGAAAGGATGACATCGATCTGAGTGAGACCTTGAGGGAAAAAGCCAGTCTGCGTTTAGAAGCGGCTAAATCCAGCATGGAAAAAGCCTACAATCAAAAGGTGAGGATACGATCATTCAAAGAAGGTGACTTGGTACTTAAAAAAGTTGAAGTATCCAAACATGTGGGGAAGTTACAGCAAAATTGGGAAGGTCCCTATGTGGTGATTGCGGTCGGAAAAAAGGGATCGTACAAGATAGCTCATATGGATGGAACTTTGCTTCCTCGAACATGGAATGCAGTAAATCTCAGAAGATATTATGGTCATTAAATCCAAAGATAAGAAGATTTAGAAATTAGACAGGATTCGCAAGGAATTAATTTTTCCATTTTTTTTAGAATGTTTTGTTATTTCCCTTTCATGTATTATATTTTTCTACAGTTATAATAAAAGCTTTTGCTTATTTCCCCATAAGTCGCGCTCAAAAAGACTTTTGTCAAAAACGAACTACAAAGGTTAAAACCAATAATTGGTATACAACCTAAAACATTTTGAGTAAAACCGAATGAATCGGTAAACACTCACCGATCTACTAAAACGATCTACAAAGGTTAAAACCAATAATTGGTATACAACCTCAAATCTTTGAGTAAAACCGATTGGGTCGGTATAAACTCATCGATCTCCTAACGAACGACCTTCAAAGGTTAAAACCACAGTTGGGATAAAATCTAAGTATAACAAATCTTTGAGTAAAATCGATTGGATCGGTATAAACTCATCGATCTCCTAACGAACGACCTACAAAGGTTAAAACCATTATTGGTACAAAACCTAAGTATAATAAAATCTGTGAGTAAAACCGATTGGGTCGGTATAAACTCATCGATCTCCTAACGAACGATCTACAAAGGTTAAAACCACAGTTGGTATAAAACCTACATATAATAAATCTTTGAGTAAAACCGATTGGGTCGGTATATACTCATCGATCTCTCAACAGACGATCTATATAGGCAAAACAACTGCTAAGCAAATAAACCAGAAGATTAAAACAATACCAATCAGGTTGATAAAAGCTCATAGTACGAATAAAACTAACGGATATATTGAAAATTTTTATTCAAAACTACCATATACATCAAAAAAATACATCGGAAAGATACACAAACTCCCCTAACTAATCAACAGCAAATTCTATTACATAATGAAGAAAGGAGCTAACAAAGGGACATCCGCTTGATTTATCTCTGTATTCCTTTCAGAATTCTTGCCACCAGCTAGGACCAATCGTGTTCACGGCCACAAAGCTTTGGAATCAGAGAGAGCTTTGAGAGATCATAATGTTACGACGGTCGATGGTGGTCAGCATTTTAATGAACTGACCAGCTTTCCACCGACCACGTAACCAATAGATCGGAACCCCACAACACCAACCTTTACCCATTTACATAGGTTGGTCGGTTGTGGATAGGCGTTCCAATCCATTCCCCTTATTAGGGGTCGGAGATTTCATGGTTTTTTAGAAATCTCCATTTTCCGATTCCGCCCATACAAAGTCGACATAACAAGCAGATTGTTGGTTTTCCGAGTCAGGTGGACGACCACAGTTTTGAGAATAGATAGAATACATTTTTTAGTTATAAAGGTAAAATGACTGCGAAGAAAGGATTGCCTTTTATAGATAACAGGGTAAAAATCCAACGGTGGAACTCATATACAATCAACGGCGATGACGTATCATCGGGATTTACGTTACAACGTAATAACTAAAAGCCTTAAAAGCAGGACTTGATATAAATGCGCTTTAAAGACGGTCAAAATAATAAGTCATTTATTGGATCGATGGATATGATACAATGGGTATCATAGCGAAACCAATATTACATGACGATAGACGATCTAAACAAGAAATCATCGATCAATACACTAAGCAGTTACACCTACAAAATATCAAAGGAAAAAATCTGGTTTCCAAATGCTTCAGAAGCTTCAGAACTTCCTCGGAATGATCATTTTTATTCTACTTTGAGAACAGTGACGAGAACCTAAAGTTCAGGCTTCTTCTACAGATCGGCAGGTGTCGTCGGGCGAGGAAAGTCGCATGCTATCACGATTCGACCACCTCGAAGAAGTTGATGCATTTTCTTCGCCAATTAAAGTAGGGATCAGAAAGCTCTCATGCATGGCATCGTCGACCTGTTATAAACAAGTTGATTTCGATAAACCAAGAATCCAGCTTTCCTCTGATCTCGACCTCTACAAAACGGCGTAATTTATGATCGACTAATCCTCAGTTGTGAGATTTGCCCGACCATCACCGTATAAGATGGAGATCTCATTTTTCCAATTCCTCCCATACCAAGTCACGAAATCCTCGGTAGATAAACTAACAAATTTGGTGGTCGATGATACTTATAACAATAAATATTCATCTTGAATGACTTCATCTTCTGAGGGATGGAGAGGAATGGAATGATCTTTTTATAGGCAGGGGATAAAGGATCCAATGGTATTACATTGAGATCCTATCAACGGTCCAGATTTAAAGCGTTACTAGGATGGTCCACAGTATCGGATATATGATCAATTATTGTTATCGAACTGAAAGTACAAGAAT
This sequence comes from Penstemon newberryi var. newberryi, assembly GCA_030819805.1. NCBI lineage: Eukaryota > Viridiplantae > Streptophyta > Magnoliopsida > Lamiales > Plantaginaceae > Penstemon > Penstemon newberryi. Next base: position 17,943,912 of record JAUALY010000005.1, on the reverse strand, counting down.
AATTGATTTTATTCAGATCTTTAACAGGATCGTTACATTTCACGGAAACAGCCAAATCATCAGGAAAAACTACATTTATCTTCAAAGTCTAATTACAATTATTACAAATACTAGTCCTACTTCGCTACTCCTCGGAATGATCTGCTCCTTCAATTCGACCTACTCCTTATTCTCAGACTACTACCACTGCATAGAAACGAGGAACATGCAGAAGTGCGTATATTTGCTGATGCTGGTGAATTATCGACCTTCAAACGGGCGACATGGCAATCAGGAAGCCTGCTGCATCTGGGGTCGATCACAGTATCAAGCTAAAGCACACTAAGAGAGGAATGGTTCAAAGAATACTTTTTTCTGCAAACGAGGAAGGAAAGAACTTTGCCGTCATACAATTGAGACAGGTTCGTTCTTCATGCCTTGGAGACAAGTTTTCGAGCATGCATGGACAGAAAAGCATACCTTCCCCAGGGGACACCACCATTTTTAATGAACTAACCAGCTCTCATTACTCATGAAATAATTGGGAGGATGTCTCCACCATAGTCGACATGCCATAAAAACCAAATTGAAACATTTATGGGAGACATATTATTTCACTCTTTTGTTTTTCCTACTTCCCCAATAAGTTATTTATACTACGGGGAATTAATCAATCAACGGACAGAGCATACAAACCATTCCTACAGTTACGGCACACCTACCAAATTGACTTCTCGTCTTCCAAGAATATTGAAAGAAGTTATTTATTGGCAGGCAGATCGAAAAGACGCAGAAATCGAACAAAAAGCATGATCTTCTATTCATCAGGCAAAATGTATATTTACATTCCATAAAATAAAAAAAAATAAAAAAAAAAAGAGATCTTTGTCTATTGTTCGTGAGCATGATCGGGAATTGTCGGATAACCAAGATAAGTCATCATTTCTTGGGTACATTGTTTATATCCAAGAGAAAAACCTCTGTCAAACTCTTGCCCTTTCAGCTGGAGAAGGTCTTCTTTTTCTTTGGTGAGCTGTTCTTTATCAGACACCAAGTTCCTATTTGCTTGGGCAAGTTCTTCTTTCTCTTTAGTAAGTCTTTCAGCAGCAGCTCGGAGGTTCTCCACCTCGGTCATTAGCAATCGATGAGCAACAGCGATCGAGTTCATCCGTTCAAGAGACTCTTCTCGAGCAAAGTAAGACTCATCATTTTGTATCCCAAGCTGAAGAGCTTCATGCTTAGCCTATTATGGAAAAATCAGAATAAGAAACTTCCAAGGATATAAAAGTCGTCATAACAACAATAACACACTTACCATCTCCAAACGCTTGAAAATAGACTGAACGAGACGTAAAGAGGAATGGTTCTTCAATTTATCGAGCTCCTTGGGCAAAATTGTGCCCATTCCTAGATTCCAAGAAATCCCATCAGGCTCGAGGGTTGTTGGAATGCTTGCATCAATCGAAACCCCACCAGATCGACTCATCTCAAACTCAGTTATCTCTTCGACCTGCTCCTTAAAAGGACGTTCGTCTAAAAGAGACGGATCATCCGCAACGTTTTCAAAACCGGAATGACTGGGACCGGACCCAGTTTTCGATACGTCCTGGGAAATGTGGGCAGGAGAGACGGCTTGAGTATGTTGAGAAGATGAGACAACAACTTGAGAACGCAGAGGGGCAAAGAAAGATCCAGGAATATCTTCCACAGGTCCCCTTAGATGCAAAGTAGGCTCAACCTCAGAGTTGGGAGCAGTGATTACGACCTGATGTGAACCTCCTTGACCTAAATCTCGATTTGGCATATCTCGATTGGAAGGAGGACGTTCCTCCAATGATTGGACGACGGGAGGAGGAGAAACGACTCGAGACTCCTCGTTTATATTTTGGTCGAAGAGAGGAGGAGAAACGACTCGAGACTCCTCGTTTATATTTTGGTCAACTGGAGGAGGAGAAATAACTCGAGACTCCTCATTGGGTATTTGTTCCGCGAGAGCAGGAGAAGTAACTCGAGTCTCCTCGTTCGTTGTATGGACGACTGGAGGAGGAGAAATAGTTCGTGACTGCTCATTTATTGTTTGTTCTACGAGAGGAGGAGAGATAGAAGGAGAACCCTCCTTCTGGTAAGCCTCCAGCACTTTTGGATCGACAATTGGACTACGGATTGGGGCCCCTGAAAGTCCCGTTGAAGAATTCCCACTTTCCCTCGTCGGAGAAAGAATATTCTCCACTACTTTCGGATTTCCGACAGACGATGATTGTTGTGAACCGTCCGTTCGGGCTTTCTTCCTCGGAGTATCTCGTCGCGATAGACCCCGCAGAGATCGTTTTGAAGCTCCAGAAAAGAGGTTGGAACTTATGATCAAAAAATCAGAAATTCTTATGAAATATCGAACTATGAGCTCCGATCAACAGCAAGAAAATTTTATATTACAAGCGGGGACGCGCGGTAAATCTTCAGAGATTTTACCTTTATATATAATAAAGGAAATGACAGTTATGCCCTCATTTTTTGGCGCAAACAGTAGAATTCAAAATGGAAAACAAAATGGGTCGTCCGATGCATATTGCGATCATCCAAACGACGAAGAATATTTCATCTAAAATCATTTATATTAACAAAGGGATTCTTACATATGCTACAAGACTTGCTACCTAAAACGACAAAAACTACAAGAATTAAAGAGAAAAATAAAAGGAAATCATAAAAGACGTTCTAAGATGGGGAGTTGGCTTCATCCGCGGGCGACTTTTCCTCATCTTCTCCATTCTTTTCCTCGACTTGCTCTCCTTCGATGTCCTCTTCATCGTCATCATCTCCCTCTTCACCTGCTTGATCACCCATAATATCCGCTACTAACTCCAAATCAGGTGTTGGCACAGGAAATGGAGTTCCGTACTCATCGACTAAGTGAGCCAGAGGGTGGTTATTATACTCAACGGAAGATAAGCATTCGAGAGGATAGTCTTGGAGTCTTCGATCCTTTTCGATAGCCATAACTCGGCGATATTCGTCGCGCTTATCAGGGATCTGCCCCGACTCGATTAATTGATCGACGCCCTTGTAGAACGAGCTTAAGAGCAAACCTCCGATCTTTTGATGAATTATGGCAGTATGCACGGGGGAATCAAGAAACTCTCGGACTATGGATTCGACGTCGGCTGATCGATGATCATCGATGAACCTTTCTAGATCGGAAGAATCACCCTCTTTTGCCGCTAGTTGAGATCGAAGTAAGACGATTTCCGACTCCAGTTTACTAACTACAGTGGCATGTGAAACTCGCTGCTCATCCATTTCTCGATTTAACTGATCGACCTGGGCCTGATATCGACTGGCATCCGTCATCATACCAATGATGTGAGGATTGTCAGTTTCCAAATTCTCATTAGAGAGAGGAGCAGGTTGAGTCTCAGCGGAAGCCCGAGAATTACCAACCTGAGCAAGTTGATCTTCAAGCTCCTTAACCCTGGCAGTTAAAATGTTGTTGCTTTCTTCAACATATTTGCATTGATCCCTATGCAATGCCATATCATATAGCGCGGACACCAAGGCATTACCGGTCTATGGCAAGAAAAAATTGTCTATGTAAAAACCAAGAGAAATATTGAGAACTATTAAAAGAGCAGAAGGAGTTAAAAAATATTACCACTTCATGAGCATGAGCTGCCCTCGCTAGCTGTTCGAGGGGCTTCTTCATAACAGTCCTCTCCACGTCTCGAACAAAGGTCGAGGATAGGAGAACTCGAATGGATTTATCGACCACATTCTCCTTATCATCAGACACCAATGAATCCTTCTCGGAATAACCGGCCGCCCGTTTTCCTTGAAGATGACTCTCAATCATATCTACCAAAGAAGCTTGATGGCTAGTATCTCCGACGTGAGAGAAATACTCTCCTCCTTTGTCAAAATATTGAGTTCTTCTTTTGGCTTCAGGGCCAGTAGGATTACGTTCGGGCCAATATTTACTACCCAGAATGCCATATTTCTCCCTAAAAGTTTTGGGCGGATAACCGCGGCCTGGGCGAGAGCTCGAAGAGGGTATGTCTGAAGAAGTTGGACCAGAGAAAGGAGGAGCTACTCGGATAGGATCTGCACTCTCGAACGACTCCTCCTCAATGTCCTCCAGATCCTGGAATTGATTCCTTCTCCTCTTTGTAGATTCCTTTTGCTCTATGGGGACTTTACCCCAAGATTTTTTTGAGTTCGAGAGGACAAATTTTCCGACCACGGAAAAGCGGCAGTTCTCGACCATTGAAGCTACAGTATGAAATTGATAAAACGAACGTCAGAATCGTAAATCCTTTTCTAGAAGATAAATTTACTATTAGAGAAAAGTCTTACACAAAGTTCGATCGTCCGAGGGGATAGGGTAATCCAAAGAACTCAGTCCAGCTTTCCGAAGGAAAATCTCTCCGATCAATAAGCTGATTGGTACTTATTTGATCTCATCTCCTCAATTAGAGCAGTTGAAAATTGGTCGTCTGGGGTCATCTCACCAATCACCTTTCGACCGCCGTATACCCAAGAATCATTGTATCCCCAGTCATGAGTAAACTCCTTAGTTTCTCCGTTCTCAAGGACATGCACGGTCGGAGCCTTAACAAAAAAGAAATTTGATTTCCACTCCGTACTGTTGCTCGAAATGGCGTTTTCAAGAACTGCGTAACCAGGTCTTTGGCTAACATAGTAATAACCTATGTTGGAGGAAGTCGATACGGAGAGTCGGAAAAAGTGAAGAAAGTTACGGAATGAGGGTTGCAGACCTCGCGCGGCCATCAAAACAGAAAAAGCCATCATGAAGGCAATGGCGTTTGGAACAAGTTGGGTCAAGGAGACAAAGAAAGTCTCTAAGAATTGACGTAGAATAGAAGAAAGAGGAAAACGGAGTCCGTGTTCGAAGTGGGACGAATAGAAAGCTCGACAGTTCGCAGGAGGAGTGTTGACTCTCTCCTCGGAAGAAGGAATAATGATCTCAAAATCCGACGGGAAATAGCGACCAAATTCCTTTTTCAAAAAAGGTAGATCTTCTTCTTTCCATCGAGAAGGAAAGAGTTCCACAGGGGCAGAAATTTGAGGTTGAGACGTTTTAGATTTTTTGGATGCCGTCAACACCATCTCTTCCTCTGGAATAATCTCCACCACCAAACTATCAACTTCTTTTTCAGCATAATCTCTAATCTCCTCTACTTGAGAATTGTCTGCTCCTTCGTCATCAGAAGAAGGAATATCAGGATTGGAGATATTAGGTGGTACTTGTTCTCCTACATTTTGAGTTGAGGAATGGGGATTTTGCGAGGTCGAAGCCATCGGCTCTTGAGATAATGCGCTCGAGAAAATAAGGAAATGGCAAGATTGTCGACTTAAGCTTTTACTGCTGGAAGGTTTAAATATCTGGGGTAAAAAGTAAAATATCCCGCAAATTTCGATTATATATATGGGCGGTGAAAAGACGGATTCAGCCCTTCGCGTCTCTTCATATTCCCGCCAATCAAAATCATGAAAAGACCCAGCCGTTGTCTGACACACGTTAACCAAAATACATGTCCGTACGTAGAAGTTTCAAACGGATATGCACTCTTTTTTCCTCGTTCGGTTTTTATCCCGAAGAGGGTTTTTCCGAACTAGGTTTTTAACGAGGCATATTTCATGAACGATGAAAAGATCAAGGTAACTACTACTTCTACTTCTACGAGCTCCAGCTACGATTACGCTCGAGAAGTGAGAGAGTACTGATGAGGGCTATTTTGCACATATAACCAGCTAGGAATATCCGAGGAGATTCCAAGATCGATCCGACCTATTTAAATTGTGAGATCGGCTCGACCAGCCAAATACATATCTGGTCGACCTACTCTAATCAACCTACTGTCCGTTTCAGGGGACTTAATGGGCCATGCGATACACCTAGGCCGTGCAGGATTCCTAGGCTAAATAGGACTCCTAGTTCAGTTAGGACAGGAGGAATATTATAAATAGCGAATCTTACATTGTATTCAGGATCCAGAATTTAACCTACGAAATATACTACAATTGTTCGCCTTTCATATTATTGTTATCTACACAAATTATATTACTTTGCTTGTTCTTGAATTGCACCATCCTGAGTACTTTAACCAAACCCCTTATACATAAAATTGTGATCTTAAATATTTACTGAGATTAAACCTTTAGACGAAATTCGGTTAAATCAGGTGCGTAAAAGCTTAGTAAGCTGATCAGATCTGGATTTATAGATGTTGGTTTATTGTCGGTTTCCGTGATTATTGTCAACCGTTAGATCAGTTACTGAAAAGCAAAACGTGTGAGTGATATACGCGGATTTCAAAATAACATTAATTATGTCAGACAGGCGGGAATTTGAAACGCCACTTGTCTGTTACTTATAAAAGCTTGTTTCTGATAAAAACGTTTTTGGTACAACACTTAAATATAAGTTGACATAAATAAAAACAGATGAGTAAAATACTTATCTGATAGACGACTTGTCTGATACAATATATCACTAGTGAAAGCCAATATCTAGTGATCTTCCTTTGCTGTTTGTCAATCCAGCAAGATAAATAATCTTCAAGTCATCAAGAATTAAGAACAAATCTTCTGATTAAAACAACTTCAACTAACTGTCATTGAAGATTTCATCTTTAAAACAGGAGTACCGCTAGTCTTACACATTCCCCCTGAATTCAAGAATTCATCAGTCAACTAGTCTGCTGAGAGTCAGTCTTCTTGAAGTGTAACACTTGTTGATATCAGATTAGTCAGCTGTTGAACCCAGTCTTCTGATAGGTTCACCCTCAACTTATGAATTCAATTTTAACAAGCCCAGTTCCACTCTTAGAGTAGAAGATCTTGCATCACTTAATGGTTTGGTGAAAATGTCAGCAATCTGATTGTCTGTATGAACATACTCAATAATAACATTTCTCTTTTCAACATGGTCTCTGATGAAGTGATGTTTGATCTCAATATGCTTAGTCCTGGAATGACTAGTAGTGTTCTGAGTAAGTGAGATTGCACTTGTATTGTCACAGTAGATAGGGATTCCACTGATCTTGAGATTATAGTCTTCTAGTTGATGCTTCAACCAAAGTATTTGTGCACAACATGCTCCAGCAGCAATTTATTCAGCTTCAGCAGTAGATATGGATACTGAAGTCTGTTTCTTACTCATCCATGAGATCAGACGACTTCCTAAAAATTGACAAGTACCTGTAGTACTCTTCCTATCAATTTTACAGCCAGCAAGGTCAGAATCTGAATATCCAATAAGTTCAAATCCTGATTCCCTTGGATACCACAATCCCAATTCTTGTGTGCCTTTGAGATACCTTAATATCCTTTTAGCAGCTAAGAGATGAGATTCCTTAGGATCTGATTGAAATCTCTCACAAACCCCAACAGAATACATAATATCAGGTCTGCTAGCTGTCAAATATAACAGTGACCCAATTATGCCTCTGTACTTGGTGATGTCAACTGATTTGCCACCTTCATCCTTGTCCAGACGAAGTCCAGTAGACATTGGAACACTAACAGAGGAGCTAGTTTCCATACCAAATTTCTTGAACAGATATTTTGTGTACTTTGCTTGATTAATAAAAATACCATCAGGTAGCTGTTTAACTTGTAATCCAAGAAAGTAATTTAGTTCTCCCATCATGCTCATTTCAAACTTGTTCTGCATCAGCTTAGAGAACTTCTCACACATCTGTTTGTTAGTTGAACCAAATATCGTCCACATATATTTGAACCAACAATATATGATTATCCCATTCAATAGTGAACAAGGTCTTATCTACTTTACCCTTGCGAAATCCTTTAACTAAAAGAAAATCAGATAAAGTATCATACCATGCTCTTGGAGCCTGTTTCAGTCCATAGAGAGCTTTCTTCAGACGATAAACTTTGTCTCCTTGTTGACAAGCTTCAAAACCAGGAGGTTGTTCAACATAGACTTCCTCTTGCAATTCTCCATTGAGAAAAGCAGACTTCACATCCATCTGATAGACAGTGAAGTTTTTGTGAGCAGCATAGGCTAAGAATAATCTGATCATTTCAAGCCTTGCAACTGGTGCGAATGTCTCATCAAAATCAATGCCTTCTTCTTGGCAATAACCTTTGGTAACTAGTCTTGCTTTGTTTCTGGTAACGATACCATCTTCATTCATTTTATTCCTGAATACCCACTTAGTGCCAATTACCCTTTGATGAGTAGGTCTGGGAACTAAGTACCAGACTTCATTCCTTTCAAATTGATTTACCTCTTCTTGCATTGCTTCAATCCAGTGAGAATCACTAAGAGCTTCATCAATCAACTTAGGCTCAATTTGTGAAAGAAAACTTACAAACATTGTTTCATTTGCAGTTGACCTTCTAGTTCTCACTCTATCCAAAGGATCACCAATCACTAAGCCAGGTGGGTGATCTCTGAGCCATCTGAGATCAGGTTGCAAATCTGGATGTTGTCCTCTTGATTGATCTTGCAACACTACTGTTGGAGTCTCAGTAGTAGTCTGTTGTACAGGCTCTGGTCTGTCAGCTGTTTGCAACTCCTCTGTTAGACAATCAGCAGACTGATTTTGAACAGCACTTGAGTTAACATCTTGGCTTAAATTAGGTAGTATGATGGGAACATATTCTTCTTTTCTTTCCATACTCAATTTCTGAAAGTCAACAGATATCTCTGGATTTGCACTTTGATTCTTTTCAGAAGATTGGCTTGGTTCATCAAATACTACATGAATAGATTCTTCTACAAGTAAAGTTCTTTTGTTAAAGACTCTTTAAGCTTTAATAACAGTAGAGTAACCTACAAAAACAGCTTCATCAGCCTTTTCTGCAAATGCAGTAAGGTGATTTTTCCCATTATTCAAAACGTAACATTTACAACCATAAGGTGTCTTGTTTTGACTTTTGTTGATCATACATCTGTTTTGTGTATAACATGCTGTATTTGTGGCTTCTGCCCAGAATCTTTGGGCCAGCTTTGCTTCAGCTATCATTGTCCTGGTAGCTTCTTTTAGAGTTCTGTTTCTCCTTTCAGCAACTCCATTTTGTTGAGGGGTTCTGGCAGCAGAGTACTCATGATTGATTCCTCTGGAGTTACAATACTCTTCAACAGTAGAGTTTGTAAATTCAGTCCCTCTATCTGATCTGATCTTCAATATTCTTTGACTCTTTCTCATTCTGGATCAGCTCCATCAGATTAGCAAGATGTTCCTTGGTTTCACTTTTCTTCTTCATGAAAATAACCCAAGTAAATCTTGAAAAATCATCCACAACAGCTAGGCAGTATTTCTTTCCACCATTGCTGATAGGATCAATAGGGCCAAACAAATCCATATGTAACAGCTCCAAAATTCTGGTTGAAGATTGGTGCTTCTTGCTTTTGAAAGTGGACTTTACTTGTTTACCCTTCTGACATGCGTCACAAAGCTTGTCTTTGCTCATGACTGTCTTTGGAATTCCTTCTACCAGATCATTCTTTATCAATCTGTTTATGGTCTTGAAATTCAAATGATTCATTCCTTTGTGCCACAGCCAACTGATTTCACTTGGTGTAGAAGCCACCAAACAAACATTAGAATTCTTGTCCACAGAATTCAGTCGACTACATAGATATTTCCCTGCCTTCTTCCAGATAAAATAACCTTCTTTGTTCCAACTTGTTCAACATAGCACTTATCTGATGAAAACGTTACAGAAAATCCCTTGTCACAAAATTGACTTATGCTCAGCAGATTGTACTTCAGGCCATTTACATAAGAGATGTCAGATATCTCAATGTTTCCTTTGATTAGCTTTCCAACCGCAACAATCTTGCCTTCTTTGCTGTCTCCAAAAGTAACTCTTGGACCATTCACAACAACATCATCTGCCAGTTCATGTATGTCTCCACACATGTGCCTTGAACATCCACTGTCCAAGTACCATTTCTTCACTACTTTATTCCTACTCCTAATCCTAACCTACAAAACAAAATAATAATGTTTTAGGTACCCTTTATTGAGAGGGTCCTGGTGGATTAGTGTCACCTTTGACAACCCAAGATGTTGAAGTCTTAGAATTCTTAGGCTTAGAGTTTTAGCAGGAGCATGAGCAACTTTGTTTTCATCATAATCAGCAGACATATTATGTTGATAATCATTGTGATGTGAATAAGGCTCATAAGCAGGATAAGATGCATGATAAGCAGGGTAAGCATGCATTGGTTGATGAGCAGGATATGCAGCATAATAAGGTGTCAACACGCCGCTATATCGGGATATCTTATCTGTCTCTCCAGGAAAATGGATATCTCCAGAAAGGACACATAATAAGATTCATTTATATACCAAGCATTATTGTTATAATTTCTTTGCTTCTTAGGTCTGCTCTTTACTTGCTCTCTAACAGACGACTTAGCTTTACTAGTCTGATTGGTTTTACTCTTATCAGCAGACTTCTTAGGACTATTCTGCTGTTTGGTTTTACCAGTATGTTTTTCATTTTCAGGCTTTTTACACTTTTTAGCCTTAGGAGATTTCTTCTCCTTTTTCTCAGTCTCAAGTGAAGCAGATTTAGCAGTCTGAACATAGAAGACAACATTACTGTTATCAGTAGATATAAATTTCTTAGTTCTGTTCAGTTCTAAATTTTCTTTTACTAAGGGTGTTCTCTGTTCATTAGATTTATCTATTGATGCAACAGACGACTTAGTAACAGACGACTTAGCATGTAAAGGTATTATAGCTTCAAGTTCCATGATTTGTCCCTTGTAAACTTCACATTCTGCTCTCAGAGATTCACATTCATGCGAAAGCTTTTTATACATAGCTGAATCGTCATGTTTTTCAACACTTCGTTTCAGTTTTGAATTTTGCTTTTTCAGCAAGATCATCTCGTCCTTAAGCTTAGCAAATTCTTTAACAACATCTGTTTTGTTATTCATCATTTGCTCAAATGAGTTAAACAGCTCCATTTCACTTTCAGAGAGTATTACCTCATTGTCAGAATCATCTGATTCTTTGGCCATGAGACAGAGCAGTGCAGGTGTCTCTTCTTCAGCAGAGTCATCACTTGACGTCCCTGATTCTGGATTAGACGGATAGATGGCTGCTATCTTTTCAGCTTCAGCCAACAACACTTTACTTTTCTGGTGTCTCCTCTCTTTTCTTTGTTTCTTTTCCTCCTCAGTATATTACTCAGCTTTAGGATATGGGCAGTCCTTGATGAAATGTCCCAATTTCCTGCAATTATAGCACATCATTTTGGATTTATAATCATCCTTAGTATCATGAGAATAAGAGGTAGGTTTAGAAGTAGAAGCATTGTTATATTTGTTCTTCATTTTTTTTTTGTAGAACTTTTTGAACCCGTTCAATAACAAAGCAACATCGCTAGAAGTGTACTCCTTTTTGCTTAGTACTGTGGTCTCATCAGATGAGTCCACTTCTCTAGTCTTTCCGGCTGATCTTCTAGTTCTTTCTGCAGCGACAAGGGCAGCAGTGGGGCCAGAAGTTGAAGTCTCTTCTATACCCATTCTTGGCATTTTATACTCGTACGCTTTGAGTACAGAAAACAGCTCCGTCAGTGAGATCTTCCCCAGATCCCTTGATTCTTCCTTCGCTGTGATCTTCCTGTTGAACTTGGGTGGCAGCGCCTTTAAAACTTTGACGTGATCACTTTATCAGTAAACGTCTTTCCCAACTTCAGTACATTGTTCAACACCTTTGTAAACCTTGAATCCATCTGGTCAATGGTTTCTCCAGGTTTCATCTTAAAGTTCTCAAACTTCTCCAGGGCAACACTCATATTGTGTTCTTTAATAGAGTCATTCCCTTCACTCATGTCACGGATTTTGTCCCACATCTCTTTAGATGTTTTGCAGTGTTTGACTTTGTCAAACCTTTCATTGTCCAGGGCCTTTGTCATGATGAAGATTCCAACTTTGTCAAGATTCTTAAACTTGATTTCATCAGGTGACATCTCTGATCGTTCTTTATCAACGACCGTATCTTGGCCATCAATTTTGATTGTCTTGGTAACTCTTATTGGACCTTGTGTTATGCACGTGTACATATTGTCATTATAAGCAGCAAGGAAAATTTTCATGCGTATTTTCCAGTCCTCAAAGCTCATACCTCCTATGTGGGGAACAAGGCTGATACAATCCATTTTCCAAAAAGTTTTGTTTTTCAAAAAGATGCTCTTTTGAAAACTTTTGAAAACCTTTGAAAAATACTATAAGATCAAGCTCGTTGATCAGGCAAATGATTCAGATGAACCACCTGCTCTGATACCACTTGTTGGTCCCAAGTGTTCAGATGAGATCTAGAGGGGGGGGGGGGGTGAATAGACCTCTTAAAATTTACCTTTTAAAAATTCTCTAACTTTTCTGTCAGCAGACTAAGCTGATCAAGAATCGTAAGTGGACTAAGCTGATCTGGCACAAAGCTTTGAACAGCAGAGTTGACCACTCTTCTGATTTCACTCAGCTGATTTTATCAAAATCAGAGTTTTAAAAATAACTAACTTGCAGCGGATTTTTCTAGTGTTTTTCACAAGTAGTTTTCTTAACTTAGAAAAAGTTTTATCCCCAGTTTTATAAACTCCTTTTTAAAACTTTTCAACAGTTAGCTTTTTGTGTTAAAGTATGCTCTTTGAAATATGCAGAAAATAATGCAAGTATAACACAAAGGATTTTTATAGTGGTTATATGGATATAAATCCTTTAGTCCACTCTTCCAAGTCACTTAGATCTTGGGTTATAATATAGTCACACAGATTACAGTATACAATGCTTGCGCCAAACAACAAATGAAAAGGCCACAAATGCGTAATAGGAAATCACAAAGAAACTCCTACTCTCTGAAGTAATATCACTCACTAAGAAGGATATCTAATTCTCACAACACGATTCTAACAAAATCACTCAGATTTATGTGTATATTCGGTTTTCTCTCTATTCTGCTTCGTCAACAAATGACTCGGCTGATGAGTGTTCTGTTCTTGAGTTTGAGACTTAGAAGAATGCAGCTTCAGATTTTTGCTCTCAAATGTGTTGTATATTCTTCTTCAACCCACGAACTGAACTATTTATACTTGAGATTTGAAAATCTGCCCGTTGAGAGATCGACAGGTGTTCAAATCCTCGAGTACTGGTCCTTTCTGCAGAAACGGCTACCTGCGACTGAGCACTGTACACTCTGTTGTACCTTCTGTCAGTCCGCATTAAATGCACCAAGCTGATACGAGGTTTCTCTTCAATCATTTGTCATAAATACCCTTCCTCTTCAGCATTTATTACTCCAAGTGCATTTATTACCATTGCAATAACTTCTGATCCACTTTCACTCTGCTGATCGAAATCACTCGTCTGATGTGTACTCGGCTGATCCCAAACTTGAACTAATCTGATTTGAGTCGGCTGATAGTCTACCAGTCTGATTCCTTTCTTCAGCAGCGTTATTTTCCTCGTTGTGATACCTTCGATTAGGTTCCCAAATTTGGATAATGCATCCGCTCTCGTGTTCTCAGTTCTTCTTATATATTCTAGTTGGAAGCTGCGGAATTTGGATGCTTGAATTTTGACAAGCTTCAAGTACTTGATCATGGAATCTTCCTTGGCTTCAAACAACCCCTTGAATTGTTTTTCCACTAGCTGGGAATCGGTATATGCGATCAAGTCCTGAATCCCTGCTTCCTTGGCCATTCTAAGGCCTGCTAGTAATGCTTCATACTCCGCTTCATTATTGGAGACTTGGAAATCTAGTTTCAGGGCGAACTCCAATGCTTCTTCTTTTGGTCCTCGGAAAAGATGTCTGCGCCTCCTCCTGTTGAAGTTGAAGATCCATCGACATGTAGCATCCTTAACTCTATTTTCGCTTCTTCCAGCTGCGTGTTTTCTAGTACGAAATCGGCCAAGACTTGGGCTTTAATGGAGGTTCTCGACATATAGTCGATGTCATATTCACCCAACTCGACCGCCCACTTGATCAGTCTTCCGGAGGCGTTTGGTTTCGAAAGAGTTTATCTCAGAGGTTGATTTGTGAGGATGACGATTCTGTGCGATTGGAAATAAGGACGCAGCTTTCTGGCCGTCGTCACAATGGCTAGGGCGAATTTCTCGATCTCCGAGTAGTTTTTCTCTGGTCCTTGTAGGACCCTGCTCACGTAATATATTGGATGACTGATTTTTGCCTCCAATCTGACCAAGACTGAGCTAATTGCTTGTTCGGAAACAGCTATGTATAGGTACAAACTTTCGCCATCTTGAGGTTTAGCTAAGAGGGGCGGCGATATTAAGTAATCTTTGAGTTGTTCAAAGGCTTGGTCACAGTCTTTCGACCATTCGAAATTTTTAGCATTTCTCATATCTTGTCTCATAATCTTGAAGAAAGGGAGGCTTTTGTCGGCGGATAGTGATATGAACCTATTTAGAGCTGTAATTTTTTCGACCAATTTCTGTACCTCATTCAGGTTGCGCGGGGCCCTGAGGTCTAAGATCGCTCGGATCTTCTCTGGGTTGGCTTCGATTCCCCTCTCGTTTACTAAATACCCAAGGAACTTTCCTGATCTAACTCCGAAAGTACACTTTGCAGGATTCAATTTCATTCCATACTTCCTTATTATGTCGAAAGCCTGTTTGATGTGTTCTAGATGGTCTTTTTCGTCAAGGATTTTGACTAGCATATCGTCGACGTAGTCATGCAAGTGAATCATGCATATTCATACAAGTCTTGGCGATTCCTTCGATACCCCGTCTCGTTCGGAATCTATGACTTGGAACGAGTTTTAAGATCACGACCTTAGAGACTGTTTCATGATTGCACTCAATACCGAAGTGAATCGTCCCATAGTCGAATGTGATATAAGGATTTCATCCAATCGCTTAAATGTATTCGCGAGAGATGAATTTGGCCATTGTTTATTTTATAACTGTTTATTCTATACAGTTATAAATAAACGTGCGTATTATTCATAAGAATCAAAGATTGTTTATTACAGAATAGACCTAATACAAGCTAAAAGAATTGGCTTGCTGGGCACTATCCTATCAATCTCCCACTTGCCCTAAAGCCATTCACAAACATTTCTAAGACCCATCTTTACAAGATGTCCCTCGAACGCTTTTTGCGAAAGTGGCTTCGTTAGTGGGTAAGCTATGTTGTCTTCTGAGTTGACACGATCCACTCCTCTAGCAATGATCTCCCTGATCACGTGGTATTTCCTCATTACGTGTTTAGATTGGTGGTGTGATCTCGGCTCCTTTGCTTGAGCTATCGCCCCGTTGTTGTCACAGAAGACTATACAGGCTCTGCAATGCTAGGAACTACATCCAACTCTTGGATGAAGTTTCTCATCCAAACACTCTCTTTTGCTGCATCCGATGCTGCAATATATTCTGCTTCAGTGGTTGAGTCGGCAGTGGTGGACTGTTTGGAACTTTTCCAACTCACCGCTGCGCCATTGAGGCGGAATATGTATCCAGAATTGGATTTGTAATCATCCACGTCAGACTGGAATCTTGAATCAGTGAATCCTTCAAGTTTCAATTCTCCACTACCACCGTAGACCACAAACATATCCTTAGTCCTCGCAAGTACTTAAGGATTGCTTTAACGGCAGTCCAGTGCTCTTCGCCTGGATTCGACTGATAGCGGCTCGTTACACTAAGAGCGTGTGCTACGTCTGGTCTAGTACACAACATCGCATACATTATGCTCCCTATAGCAGAGGCATAAGGTATGAGAGACATTCTCTTCTTTTCTTCGTCAGTTGTAGGGCACATTGACTTGGAAAGAGAGATTCCATGTCTCATTGGAAGCAATCCTCTCTTGGATTCTTCCATATTGAATCTCTTCAATATAGTGTTGATATACTGAGATTGGGAGAGTCCCAACATCTTCTTCGATCTATCCCTATAGATACGTATCCCCAATATGTAAGATGCCTCTCCTAAATCTTTCATGGAGAACTGCGAGGATAACCACGCTTTCGTCTGCGCTAACATTCTGATATCGTCCCCCATCAACAGAATATCATCAACGTATAAAACTATGAACTGTACCGAACTCCCACTATTCTTCTTGTACACACAAGGCTCAAATACGTTTTTGATGAAGCCAAAAGCTTTGACTGTCTCATCAAATCGTATGTTCCAGGTTCGGGACGCCTGTTTGAGGCCATAAATTGACCTTTGAAGTTTGCACACCTTGTGCTCGCTTTCTTTGGACGCAAAGCCTTCGGGCTGTTGCATAAAGATCTCCTTCTCAATGTCTCCATTGAGAAAGGCGGTCTTTACATCCATTTGCCATATTTCGGAGTCGTACCACGCGGCTATGGCTAATAGTATCCGAATGGATTTCGACATCGCTACTGGAGAAAAGGTTTCCTCATAGTCTATTCCAGGCCTTTGAGAATAACCTTTCGCCACTAGGCGAGCCTTATGGGTTATTACCTCTCCATTCATTCCAAGCTTACGCTTGAAGATCCATTTGCATCCTACAGGGACAGTTCCCTCAAGTGGATCGACCAAGGTCCAAACCTTGTTGGAATGCATGGAATCCATTTCGGATTGCATGGCTTCGAGCCACGCACCCTATTCTATGTCAGTCATAGCTTCTTCATAAGTCCTTGGATCAGTATCCAACTTATCGTTTTCGTGAATGAAACCAAATCTCTCTGGTTCTTTACGAACTCGATCAGACCTTCGAAGTATAGGTGTACTAGTAGGTTCAGTGAATTCAGGATCAGCTCCCACTGTTTGTGAGGATGGGTCCGATTCTTGGACTTCATCGAGCTCTATGATTGTCCCATTTCTGTTGGTGAGGAAATCATCCTCTAAGAAGTGGGCATTCCTAGACACGAACGTATTACGTTCTTTATGATCGTAGAACAAGTATCCAATGGATTCCTTTGGATACCCCACAAATTTGCACAAACTAGATCTACTATCCAGTTTATCTCCTTTCTTGTTCTTAACATTGATGGGAGATCCCCATACTCGTAGATACGAATATACGGGTGCTTTACCATACCATTCTTGATGTGGTGTTGTTGGCACTGACTTTGAAGGTACTATGTTCAGTATCTTCGAAGCAGTTAATAGGGCTAAGCCCCAAAATCAAAAGGGAAGTTCAGCGAAGCTCATCATGGAACGAACCATCTCCAACAAAGTTCGATTCCTCCTTTCAGACACTCCATTGAGTTGGGGCGTCCTAGGGGGAGTTCGCTGAGCGAGAATCCCATTCTCTTTTAAATAATCGAGGAATTCTTGACTTAAGTATTCTCCTCCTCGATCAGATCGAAGTGCTTTAATACTATGTCCAAGTTGATTCTCTACTTCCATTCGAAACTCCTTGAACTTTTCAAAAGTTTCGGATTTGTACTTCATCAAGTACACGTATCCATAACGACTGAAGTCGTCAGTGAATGTGACGAAGTAGGAGTATCCTCCTCTTGCACTGACACTCAGTGGTCCACAAACATCAGTATGGATCAAATCCAATGTTTGTTTGGTTCGCTCAGGATTCCCAATGAAGGGTGATTTGGTCATCTTTCCTTTGAGACAAGATTCGCAAGTCGGAAGTTCATCTAAGTTCTGTATTTCAAGAGCCTTAGAGGAAACCAACTTTTGGATCCTACTCTTGGAGATATGTCCAAGTCTAGCGTGCCAAAGTTGTGGTGTGTGATTATCGTATTTTCTTTTTCTTGATTGTATGTGCAAAATGTTGGAGTTTGTAGGTTCAAGGGAATATAGACCATCCATCAAAGTACCTCTAGCATAGATTAAACCATTTTTAATTATGCTCATAGATCCATTCATAATGGAAAAATTAAAACCATCATTATCTAATAGCGGAATAGAAATAATGTTTTTAATAATTGTTGGTACGTACAAACAGTGTTTTAAAAGTAAAGTAAAATTCCCTATTACTAACTCCACGTCTCCTATAGCCTCTGCAGCATCTCTTGCTCCGTTTCCAAAACGCAGGATCCTATCCCCGGGCTTAAGTGTTCTTACTGCTCCCATCACCTGCAAATCATTGCAGATATGAGAACCCGCTGCGGTGTCTAACACCCAAGATGCACAGTTAATAGAAATATTAACCTCAACCAAGAAAATACCTTTGGCTACCATTTTCAGGTAGTCTGGGCAGTTCCTTTTCCAGTGCCCTGCTTTCTTGCAGTGGAAGCATTCGTCTTCTGGGCTTTTGCGCTTTTTCTCGACAACCTTGGTGACTGCTTTAGAAGAGAACACCTTCTTCTTCTTTTTACCTTTCTTGGGCTTTGCAGCCTTCGATTGGTGAGCAATCATCACCTGTTCTCTTTCTTGAGAGTGGCTTCTGCCGTAACCAACAGATTGGTCAGTTCGTGAAGAGCAAGGTTTCTGTCTTCCATGTTGAAATTCAACACGAACTGATCGAACGAGCGAGGCAGAGTATGGAGAAGGAGGTCAGTGGTAAGATCAGCGTGCAATTCCACGTCTAATCGCCCTAGTTTTTCAACCAAGTTGATGAAACGCAGACAGTGATCCTTGACACTGCTTCCCTCAGCCATCTTGAGACTAAACAACTCCTTAGTGGCTGCGAACCTTTCGGTACGAAACCTTTCTCCAAACATCTGTTGGAGGTGGAGAAGTATATCTCTAGCAAGCGGTATACCAGCAATGCTGTTTCTGCAGCTCATTTGACATTGAAGCTAACATGAGGCAGCGAACCTGAAGATCATCATCAACCCTTTTAGCATGGGCGGTTCGTTGTTCCTCAGTAGCTCGTGCTGCGGGTGCAGCAGGCATAGGCGTGTCGAGTACATAGCTCCGACGTTCGGAGTCGAGGACTATCCTCAAGTTTCTCAGCCAGTCGACAAAGTTTGACCTATTTAGTTTATTAGCGTCGAGGATGACAGATAATGGATTTTTAGACATTGTTCAATAAATATCTACAAATGGAAAGAAGACAACGTTTAGCTGACTGATCTATGCCTAATACTTATAATTAACGAATTGTGGTCTTGGTTTCGAAAAAGTTCTCCCACTATTTTGTCGAAACAATCACCCCTTTGATTGCTCGGGAAATCTTATTTCCTAGTAGGTCTTGACGTCCCAGCAGACATTAATTGCACCCACGACTCGTGGCCAGACAATTAACTCTCCAGGTAGGTATACTTTTACCAATTGTGTCCCTACACAACCTTCTAGCTATTTTGCCTCGGTTTTCTCACTTATCTGGCACTGCTACATCATAAGTGTTACTAATCGTCAAGTCTATCCCATCAATCATGATGAGCAATAGGCCCGGTCGTGAAATCCCCGTAACTGGTTATCGGTCGATATTCACATCCCGACCAGTCCTCACCCTTGTCTAATTTAGTTAAAAACAGGAGTCAAGGAATTTTACGTATTGTCCCTTTCTTCGACTCGGGTGCCAGACTCTGGATCACCTCTGTCAATAAGTAGACAACTCACGCTAGTTCCTATTGATGGAAGGCTTGGATCTTTAAAACTTCATTTTAAATGTACCCAATTTGACTTAATATTTAATTCGAGAGGGGATTTTCGGGTTTGAAAGTTCAAAGTTACTCTCCTCGAGATCTCACCGCATAAGTTATGCTTTATCTTTTATTTACGATCTAGATTCTAGCACGCATCACATACAAGCTAAATAAATAAATCGATAAATAAATTAAAACATACAAGCCTAGCATGCATACTACCACAATATGTTTTCGATCGGGAGCCTCCTATGTGGGCCATCATCAAGCCATGATGTTGGCCCAATTGGTCAATCTAAATGGTTCTTAATGGACCTAGTCTATTACAAAAATAACCATGCATACATGGCCTTCATTCCTTCTTGGGCTCCCACCTTGCTTGTAATGGGCCTCCATCCTAAACTATTTAAAACAGTAAAGCCCTATCTATTACAAAGTCTCAAAGTGGCCCAAAAACTTAAGGCTCGCAGGCCCAATAAAAATCAAACAATAAATTGAACCAATCACATCTACCCTAGGGTCAAGGCTCGGCACGATCGAAAACCACGTAAACAGTTCACGTAGAGCAAGAAACAAGCAAACAACTTTTTACGTATTTCTTTCTTACTTTTAAAACTCCTTTAAAAAATAAAATCCTATGATTCTTACTTTAGTCACTACTAATTATGACAAAATCAATTTTCGGGTAAACAAAACAATTTTTCAGCATAAAATCAGATTCGGATTTTCAACTTTTAAAAATTGCAGTTCGGCCCCTCAACTCACGGAAATTGCACTTTAAACCCCAAAGATTTGAAAATTACAAAACAGCTCCAATTTACAAATCGGCCAGAGGACAGAAAATTAAAATTTGAATCCAGAAAATTTTCAGTTTCGCAAACAGACACCTGAACTTTCCGAAATTACAAAACAGTCCTTTAATTTTCGGAAATTGCAAAAACGACCCAAAATTACGAACAGACCAGAATTGCAAAAACAGTCCAGATTTTTCAAATATTTCCAGAAAACAGAAAATAAATTTCCAGCCCTTTATTTCATAAAATCGCGATTTGCATAAAAAGTCCTACAGTTTCAAAAACTATAAATTTGCCCCAAATCTTAATATGCGATTTTACCCAATCAAAGATCATATCATAACAAGCAAGAATCACCACACAGAACATAACAATCACAAATATCCATATATTTATTTATGTTCAGGCCTTTTCGCATAATAGTAATGGAATTGGCTCTGATATCACGGTTGGGAATGCGCCGGTTGTCAAAACAACGAGAGTGCGGAATTTAAAATTTTTTCGAGGCACCCCAGCAGACCCAAGATATATTTTCCACCTTATGTATGCGAAAAGGTTGAATCAAACAATAGATAAAAGAAGGAGATATGCGATTTTTACCTCACCACAGGCAAGGTGGTGGCAACCTCCGGCTTTTTGCTGATTCACAACGAGTGATCCAATTGTCTCACCTCCAGAGTGTATCCACACCAATTGGATTGTAGCAACACCTTCTATTCACAGGCTACGAACTAGAGATAGAAGGCTGTCAATGGAGGAAGAAACAGATCTAGATTCAGATCTAGATCCAACTATGGAAGAACAGAGAGAGGGGGGCGGCGCTGTGCAAGGGGGCGGCTAGGGTGTAGGGGCGGCTAGGGTTTTGATGTGCAAGAGTGAATTCTTCAAGTCTGTAGAAGAGTTGTGAGGAGATATCTATTTATAAGAGAAGAAACCTTCTCTTTGTAGATATCTCTTAAAGATCTCTTCCTTATCTTATAAGGAAACAAGATATACTCATATATCTTCTTGGATCCTCCTTGTCATACAAGAAAACAAACTCTCCCTTCTTATCCTTAGCCAAAAATCGCCCCACCCTTATCTTGCAAGACTTCTTCTGGGCTTTTAATTAAAAGGCCCATGTCTTGCAACTTAGTTTAATTAATCATTAATTAAATCAGCCCAATTAATCCAATTAATTATTATCTCTCAATTAATTAACACTTTAATTAATATTTAATTAATTAGACCATCTAATTAATTATCCTTTCAATTGAATTAACACTTTAATTCATTTTTAATTGATTTAACTCCCTTAAATCAAATATTTCCTTTTATGACTGTCACTGTCCAATTGTATTGTGTGTGACCCTCTAGGTTCACCATCAATTGGCAGCAGGCCCACGAACCCTTCGTGATTTAATTTATGAGCAATTAAATGCTCCGATCAATTAAACCCTTTTAATTGACCACTCCAGAATTAATCTCCCTTATTAATTCAGGAGTACCCACACTTCATGGTCGATGTCTAGCCACAAGCCCATGAAGCCCAACTTCAGGTGAATTGATATTTGTGAACCTCACCTCTTATAATTGCCATGTACATACGGTCCTTCTATCGACTTAATTTCCCGATTGAGACCTAGGGTGTGTGAATTGATCGGCATCTCTAATTATCTCAATAACTGTACTTTCTAATTCGGGATAATAATCCAGTGTGGCTGCTATATTTGGAAACCCCTTTCCAAATCCGTCACCGACCGTGATCACGGGTTTCTCGGATCTATTATCTAAGAATCGTATAGGAAATTCTCTCATCCATTACGACGAGTCGGTAGATTCCATCTTGGTACTAACCACTCGCGTACACAACTATAGGCACCCAACTTAGGCACATTATGGTCAGGCTACGTGACCAGTACCTAAATCTAAGTACATATACCCATGCACCGAATTCGCCCTAGCACCTCAAGTCTAAGGACTAAATCGTACACTATTATAAGTCTTGAGAAACATCCCATCACCGATATGCGTCATGCGCTTCCACAATGGGTTTCTCTGTTCGGGTCGTTCGATGCGTTCGATCCCCTATCGAACCACCTACTCATATGCACTGACATCAAATGTCTTGTTCATGAAACTCTACAAATTCACTCCAAGTGAATCATGCATATTCATACAAGTCTTGGTGATTCCTTCGATACCCCGTCTCGTTCGGAATCTATGACTTGGAACGGGTTTTAAGATCACAACCTTAGAGACTGTTTCATGATTGCACTCAATACCGAAGTGAATCGTCCCATAGTCGAATGTGATCTAAGGATTTAATCCAATCGCTTAAATGTATTCGCGAGAGATGAATTTGGCCATTGTTTATTCTATACAGTTATAAATAAACGTGCGTATTATTCATAAGAATCAAAGATTGTTTATTACATAATAGACCTAATACAAGCTAAAAGAATTGGCTTGCTTTACACTATCCTATCAGTCTGAGTCGTCGAACCCAATAATCTTACTCGGGGATGAAGATTTTATCGAGAAGATTTCTTTTCGATTGCTTCTCCTCCTTTCCTGGAGAGCTCTAGATACTAATCTTCTAGAGTTCTTACTGTCTCCTCCCGCGGGTCCTCCGGAGATCATGTTGACTACATTTCCGGGTTGAGCTCTCCTTGGCTGATTGTCTCGATTTTCTGGATGTTGATCTCTCCCTAGGGATTTTGATGGTGATCGATCACTCCTTATCCCTGGTTCTGCTCGGCCACCTTTTCGAATTTAACATATCCTGCCAAATGTCCTTCGGCAATCAACCTCTCAATTTCGTCTTTTAACTGGTAGCAATCTTCAGTATCATGACCTCTTTGTCTATGAAATCTGCAATATCTTTTCGAGTTTGGGGGCTCCCTTTGTTGGGGAGGTCGTCTTAAGAGGTTTTTGTCTTGTATAGCGAACAAGATTTCGGATCTAAGTTTCTTAAGTGGGGTATACTGGTCATTATATCTTTGAAGCGATATCCCAGTTTTTGCCCTCCTTGGATCGAAATTCCTCTCTTCTTCACGATACTCCCTTTTGTTCCTTTTTTCACCGTACCTGTCGACTGGAACCCTGTGGACTAAAGGCTCTTTTTCTTCCAGCTTGCTCAAACCGAAAAACGTTCCTCTCAATTTCATTATCTCCTCCTCAACCCTGTACTGGTTGGCCATTTCCATGAGTTTTTCATACGTCGATGGGTTTTCCCTTATGATTGCACTGGCGAAACCTCGATTCAACGTACTCTGGAACAGGACAGTTATTAAGAAGTCTACTCTTGGCATCTCGACTTTTAATAACTCATTATTAAACCTTCCCATGAAGGTTCTAAATGATTCCTCCGACAAATGTACTATCGAGTACAAATGGTTCGCCGGAGGTCTTACCGCTTTCTTACTTCCAAACTGGCTCATAAATTTATCACACAATTGATCAAAATCGAAAATCGATTTCTCCTCTAGCCTGCCAAACCATGATTGGGCCATACCCGCGAGCGTCGTCGAGAAAGCCTTCGCCGCGACATTATCAGAGATCCCATGCAGCTGCATTTGTAGATTGAACAAGGCTAAATGTTCCTCGAGATCCTCCGTGCCAAAGTATCTTGGTAACTGAGTTGGTAATCTTTTATCCGACGGAAGCCTTTCGAAGAAGATTTCGTCGCAGAAAGGGGACTTTCTCAGACGAGAGTTCGAAACTGGCACCTCATTTTTCTTCTCATGTCGATCCAGTTTTTGGTGGAGCGACCTCACTTCGGAAGCTAACTTATTGACCTCCCTTACTGAGTGCTCCCCCACGTCATCACCTTCGACAAGCCTTTCTTGTCCTTTTCGAGCCCTACTAATGGCCTCATTCATTTCTTCTCTGATTCTCAAACCAGGTGCCGCCGTGGGTGGAAGTTCTCGAGGTACATTCATCCCCTATTTCTCATTCTTAGCAGCCCACTCTCTTCTGGCCTCATCCAAAAACGTTTTCAGATCCTCCCTAGTGAGTTGGAAGACGACGGGAGCTGCTGGCCTCGAGGGTCCAGCTTCTTCGATGGGGGGTGAGATCGGATTTCGTCGAGGGATATTATCGCCTTGTCCTTCCCCATTTTGATCTCTGTTATACTCTCGATCGCGTGCGAGCGCAGCTTTCGATCTAGTAGTCATCTCCTCTCGACTCGTGGTTAAAAAGTTTCCCACAGACGGCGCCAATTGATGAGGGTATCTTTCGTATATTAATTATCTATTGTTAGTGTCCAGGTATCAAGTCAAATACGACTCATCAATAGGAGGATAAGCAGGTCAATCAAGCTTCTCCTCTAAAGTTTTTAGGGATCTTAACCTGAAATCAAAGATGACTACGTTAGGCTAATACCGGTGGTGACCCGGTGATAACCCTCCGAAGCTTAAGTTAGTCTTAAGGATAAGAGATATAGTTTTAGTTATGTATTCAGATTGTTCTACTCTTGTGTGTGCCTCTTCTCATTAAAGAGTGGTATTTATAGTTTTAGATTCCAACTACCGGGTCGGGTTGTGACAAGACGCATAAGTTCGGATACGGGTACGAAATATTCGACTTGACCCTGTGGTGCTAGGGTATGAAATCTCGGGATGTCGGCAATCGATACCCTTATCGATTGCACATTTTTAGTAGCCGACATGCTTATGAAATACATATATTTAAGGCCACATCATCATTTATATATATATATATATATATATATATATATATATATATATATACTTTAAGCATATGTTGACTGTCATGTCAGGGGACGAAGACTTGGTATATCAACAAGAAGAAAAAAAAGAAGATTAAATCTCAAACTGAAAACGAAAGGAGTAAACATATCTAATTAAATAAATTACTTCAAAAAGAGTCCTCAACTACTCATCTTATTTTTATTTATCTGTTACTTGTTTAAAATAACACATCGTTTACACAATTCACATATTATAAAGATTAAAGCATGACATTATGTTCAACTTTAAAAAAAAAACTCATTATAATTATAATGTACGATACCATAATACCAAATCACGAATTATTAGCATAGTATATTGTTTTTCGCTATAAGCCCATAAATTTTAATTTTGTGATACAATTTATCAGATAAAAATAAAGAGATATTCTGATCGAGGTACACAACAAAAGAGGAGAGATGATAAACTGACACGAGAACTCACCATCTATATATCTATAATTAATCTACTACCTACGCCAAATTGATTGTACAGAAAGCCAGTTGGGTCCAGCCCGCTAGATCCAAAAGCCCATCTACCTTCACGTGGCTACGGATGGTGGAGTCACTTGGTTGAACACAAGAGTTCAACGACACATGGTAATGCATTTTGGAGGCCTGTACCAGGTGAATTGCAACTCAATATCGTGACAAAATGAAGGCCCCTAGTTAAGAGACAAAAATATTAATTTGACTAAAATGCCCCGATGATGATGACGATGATGATGATAATAAGAAGAAGAAAGTGCTTTTAACAATACTTCCCCGCACCTTTTCTTTTATTTTCTTGCGTTTAGGCACAAAATTTTAGATAAAAGTTAAAAAAGTTAAATTTTTAGGCATTTTTATTGTAGGAACTCAGGCGTTCCCTAAAACCAGTTGGTATTTGGAAAAATGCATACATTTTCCTTATAGTGCATTAACATAAACGTCCACAATATTCGATTGTGACTTTACCCGCACACTCAATTTGGGTGTCACAGGACAATTGTTGTCATCCGCACATAGGACTGTCAATTGAGTCGGGTCTACCCGAAGCCCGATGGCTCGGCCGGACTAAATTTGACCCGAACCCGAATAATTGTGAGCCGGGTCGAGTTTGAGCCATTATATTAAACCAGATCAATTTATGAGCCGAGTTTGAGCCGAATAAAGCCCGACTATATAATTATTTCAAATACAAATTATCGAGTTGATTATTTTACATTATTGGGTTTAAAAAAAATACAGGTTTCTAGTTATTTATCATATTGACATCAAATTGGAGAAGTGGATACTTTTGGAATTTTTCCTTTTGCACTTTATTGCAACTTATTATTTTAAATACTACTATTAATTATTAATATTAAAATTATACTCCAAGTATAATAATTATTATGAAACCTTTTTTTTTTACAATTAACTTGTTTCCTACATATATCACTTATAACACATATAACAATTACAATTACAATTTGTGGGCCAAATGGAAAAATAAATTACAAAAGGGAAAAAATTGAAAAGTTAAAATATATGATCAAATAGATCGAGAGCCTCGAGACTTTTACCAGCTTTATTTAATGTTTTATATTATGGATTACAAGTATGAAATTTATATAATCATTTGCATTAAGTAAGATTAGTCTATTTATATGTGTTTTAACAATGCCTAGTTTTTTTTTTGCGAAGTAAAATTTGCTTGAGTGAGCAAGCCCGATATAAACCCAAAGCCCGAAAAGTTACATGAGCCGAGTTTGAGCCTATAGATGTGAAGCCCGATGGTATATGAGTTTGAGCCTATAATCATGAAACCCGATGGTATTTGAGTTTGAACCATTTAAGGCTCGGTTCACAGGACCCGATTGACAGGCCTATCCGCACACCCTAATTAGGGTGCCCAACATTTATATTTATGCCCTTAAAAAGTAATGGTACATAATTAATGGTGTCAAATCATTACTTTATGTGAAATTGTACTTTTGAGATAAATAATTTCATATTAAGAAATATTTTTTTTTTCAACATCTCAAAAGTAAAACATAAGCAAAAATAAAAGGACGGAGGGAGAAATAATAAAGTGTTTGAAAAACCCATTACTACTTTATTTGAATTTTCTGAAAATGTTTGAGGGCTCTATTTGGATAAGTTTTGACCTGGTTTAGCGTTTCCAAAATTGAGACAAAACTTTTTTAAATGGAATTTGATAAAACCCATGAAATTCAACACAAACTTAAAACCCACATTTAAACTCTTGAAACTTATAAAATCTTGATTTGACACCTACCACCTATTTTTTTTCTCGAACAACATAAAAAAGACATGTATTTGACACTATCACATACTTTTTTTCCCATACTCCACCATCAAAACCCAATGCAAATGGGGTTTTAACTTTTTCAAAACCAAATCAAATAAGATTTCAACGGTTTCACTGAAACTCGCGAGACTGGACCAAAACTCTTCCAAATAGGGGATGAGATTCCAAAAATATAAAACAAGCATGTATAGTTCCTTTTCAAAAAAATGTTTTTTTAAGAAAATATTATTTATTTCTACTTGCTTCATTGATTTGATAGCTAATAATATACCTTAAAAAAATTTACTAAAACAAAAGAACTACACAAATTCATTTTTGAAATGATCATTATTATTTTATAGTTTATTGATTAAACTTACTGAAAAATCGATCCAAACACAACACACAATTTCTAATATTCTTCTGAACTTCATTTTTTACTGTTAAAAACATTATTCCCGAAAAGTCAATCAAACAAGCGTGTTATTTTGACTTATTTGACAATTGGTATTTGGTTTTGTGTTTATTCCTATCTTTTCCTTACAATTAATCTATTGTAAATCGGATAATAAACTTATAAACAATGTAAAGAAAAAGTACATCTTTAATTTTTCTAACAATGTTAATTGGGAGCCTTATTGGTTACTGGTTAGATCGGTTTAATCATTTTAACCTGATGGGGGCTAATTTATATCTAAGTCGGGTCGAATTTCTCGAACAAAATCAGCTCGGATTAATTGAGCGCTCCGATCTGAATATTTATATCTCATCGACCTGACGAAGCCTCTGGACACTTGATGGGCCGTGCAATGTCTCCTATATGTCAAATGACTCTATTAGGGCTAGATTTCCTAGGCTATAAATAAGAGATTCTTCTTTGTAATAGGGATTGGAACCTTGATTACTCTATAGAGGATAATTACTTTATTAATATCAAATACTACCACTTTTAATCTCCCAAATCAAGATTGTTTACTTGAACCAATTCGCATATATTTTGAGTTGCACCATCCAGAGTATTTTGACCAGGCCCTTATTCTTGATAGTTATTCGATATTGAATAATATTATTTATTGATTTAGTATAATATTGATATTACCGCTACACGCGAAATTCGGTAAAATCAGTTGGCGCCCAACAAGGGGCCTGGGTCAATTGCTCGAACGAAATATGGTCACTCCAAGAAAAACTACGCAAACAACTGGGAGAAATACAACTTCTCAAGCACCACCCGCCGCTGAAAATCCACGTAAGAATTCTAACAAGGAGAGCAGCAACAATCAAGGACGTGGGGATGGACCGCAACAACGATCTAATCGCACGGGGACTCGAGCCAGCCAAGGAGGGGCTAATGGACAAAATATTCGAAACCAACAACATACCAATCGAAGTATTCCTCAAAATCCACCGCCCGTAGACCCTCAACTCGTCCAACTTATTCCCCCTCCTCTAAACGCTGATAATGAGCAGTTAAAGCAAATAGCTCAACTGATGAGTGTATTCTGCAATTAGATACTACAGCAACCTGCGCAAAATCAGGTCCATCCGGAAATCGATCCCAACCAAGCTCCTCAAAGATCGAATGTCTACGGGAGATCCCATGTCGAATTGGACAGAGTTTTCGACCAAGGTGACAGTCCTGCCGCAGACCAGAGAACCCGTAATTCTAGACAGGTTAATAACGGACAGCAGGAAAATGCTAATCCTAGACCTGAACCGAGGAACACATAGGTAAAAGCCGATGCTCATCCTATGCGGCGTCAATCTGGAGAACTTACTATTATTCCGATCAATGATAGTATCGTACCTCCAGTTATCGACAACAGACAAACTAGACGATTCTCCGGGAGAGACATCTAGAGAATGGTGGAGGAACGAGTCGAGCAACGTCTGTTAGCTGCAACACAACCGTAGCCCCGATCTAGAGAGGTAAGGGATAGTATCGCAGCATGTTCCCCATTTTGTGTGGAGATCAAAGAAGCACAGGCCTCCGGCCAACTATCAGGTCGCTTACCTAGATATGACGGTATTGGAGATCCGAGCGATTATATATTCAGCTTCACATATATAAGGAATTTATATGCTCATTCGGCAGAGTACACAGCCAAATTAATGGTGACCACCTTTAAGGGTTTAGCTTTGGATTGGTTTAGAAAACGACCTCTCAGTTTCAGAGAACTCTGCAATAAATTAGAACAACAGTTCGCGAGCCAGAAGAGACAAAAACTTTCGATGAGCTACTTAGGAACAATATGCCAATAAGAAGGGGAATCTTTGAGAAATTGGTTATGAAGGATCACACAGGCAAGACCAGGAGCGAAGAACTACAATTTGTATTGTAGGTATCACAAAGCTCATGGCCATCAAACAGAAGATCGGCATCATCTGAAACAAGAGATCGAAAGATTGATACAAGAAGTAAGTTTAAATGAATTTATAGAAGCGACAGATCGGAAGAGGCGAAGATCTCGTAGTCCTCGAGAAAAGAGAAAAAGAGGCAGTCCTCCGAGGCGTTCGCATAACAATAACCTACCTAATAGGAATGATAGGGATAGCGAGAATGTCAACGGAATGATACATGTGATTTCTGGTGGACCTACAGGCGGAGAAAGTCAAAATGCCAGAAAAAGAACTACCACATCGATAGAGAATGGGTTAATAGTTCCTCGAGAAATACTAACACTGGAAAGCAAAGTTATGGATAATCAGATTATTAGCTTTGATGAAAGTAAGGTTCCTAGAAATATTAGTTGGGATCCCAATTAGGACAATCCTGATTTCTCAATGGTGATATCTTTACAGATAGCCAACTTTAATGTTAAAAGAATCTTAATTGACAATGGTAGTTCGGCTAATATAATCTCCTATGAGGCATTGAGTCAAATGAATCTGGGAAAGCTATCCCAAGAAAGAGTGGCTACTCCTCTAGTCAGATTCGGGGGATCTGAGATTGTTCCCGCAGGGACAATCAACTGGAGGCCAACTCCAAAGGAGATGGCCGGGGGGGGGGGGGGGGGGGGAGCGCTGCGGGGTGGAGGGATTAGCCATCTCCAGAAGGCAGGTCTCGGGGGCGGGAACGGGCAGCGGCTCGTTACCGCGTGGGAAAAATGAAGAAGAAGAGGAGCGCGTGAGATTCGCGCGCCCCTCTTTAACCCTGATTGGTTCTTTTTTTTTAATTTCTTTATTAAAAATAGTGAATTTAATATTTTTAAATAGGAAAAAATAAATTATTTAAATAAATAAATATAAAATTAAATTTTCCTCCTAAATTAAATTAAATTTTTAGAATTGAATTATTTAATAAAATTTGTTAGTATATTTATTGTATATTTACTAGTTTTTAATAAATAAATGTAGTCACAAATTTTTAATTGAAGATTGTTATATTCCAACACCACCAGAAACTCAATTTGAATCGGAACCACTAGGTGACTATGAACAACCCGAGACTCCCCACGTACCCAATCGAGTGAAAGATCTGAAAGACCTATTGTTACAAAAAAAAACCAAGAAGGGAAAAGGGAAGGCTTCGTCGAGTAGTCCATATGCGAATATTGACATGGAAAGGGAAAAAATTCAGGCCATGAGAGAAACTAAACTACAATTTTAGTAGAGGCTGAGAAAGAAGGTGATGAGGGCTATTTTACACCTATGGTTGAATAAGTACTTTCCGAGCTAGTTCAGAATCGATCCGACCCGTGAAGTCGGGATGAGTCTCCTCGAAAGTTCAATGTTCTGCTCGATCTGCCATTTTGCATCTAGTCGACCTGAAGATCGATCCAGAAGGTTTATTGGGCTATGCAGGACTCCTAGGCCATGCAGGACTCCTACTTATGTTAGGATTGGGTATTCATTATAAATAGCAAATCCTACATTGTATTAGGGATCCGAATTTTTCCTATCAATAATAAAAATTCAATTGTTCTTCTCTTACATAATTTATCTACGTATTTAGTATAATTCACACAAGTCTTGAATTGCACCATCTTGAGTACTTTAACCAAACCCTAAATATAAATTTTTATCATATTTATCACTGATATTATAACCTACACGAAATCTGGTTAAATCATTTGGCGTGCACCGAGGGGCAAGGTTAATTGCTCAAACGAATAATGGTCAATCCAAGGAAAAGTACACGCAACGCTGGAAAAAGCACGACTTCTCAGCCTCCCCGTACTATTGAAGATTTGCCTGAAACTTCCCAAAGGATTAGCGGTAATAATATGCCGCCTCCAGCAGAACGGCAGGATTTAGATCATATGGAAACGCATATTACGGGGAGCGCAACTAATAACCAAAACGCTGGGGGACAGCAAGCCCCTAGTCGGAGAAGGGCCCCTGACTCACCTTCTCGATCTGTCCCTCCTCCCCCCTTACCGACTGATCAGGAAAGGTTGAAACAGATCGCTCAACTTATGAGCTCACTATGTGCTCAAATTTTGCAAGCACCAGCACCAGAAACGGCAGGTCCAACGGCGGTCGCGGTTCAGCCCTCAAAAGTGATCAATAATAATAGGGGACCTCGAGGGGACATCGATCGAGTATCAGCTCAAGCGGAGAGTCCAGAAGTGGATCAACGATCCCAGATTTCTCCACCAAACGTTTATGAGAGACCTCCTGGTCGAAGGATTAATCATGCAAGAGTTAATGCTCGTCCTGAACCTCATCAGTCTAGAGAAAGGACTGTTATTCCGATCGACGATGATATGGAGCCCCCAATCATTGATTGACGAGCAACTAGAAGATTCTCAGAGAGAGATATCGAGAGAATGGTGGAGGAGCAAGTGGAACAGAGGTTGTTGGCTACAAGACAGCCCGGACCCCGCTCGAGAGAAATACAGGATACTATCGCGACCTGTTCCCCATTTTGCATGGAGATTAAAGAAGCACAGGCCTCGGGATCTCTACCTAGTCGACTTCCCAGATACGATGGGATAGGAGATCCGTGTGACTATATATTCAGTTTCACGAATATAATGAACTTATATGCTCACTCAGCTGAATACACCGCGAAATTAATGGTCACGACGTTCGAAGGATTAGCGTTGGATTGGTTCGGAAAACAACCACCTAACTCAATTTTTAGCTTCAGAGAGCTCTGTAACAAGTAGAGCAACACTTTGCAAGCCAAAAAAGACAAAAGCTCCCTATGAGCTACTTGGGAACTATCACCCAACAGGAAGGATAATCTCTAAGAAGTTGGCTGCCAAGGTTCAATGTCGAATTATTAAAGATCGACTCCCCAAATATTGACTATATCATATCGATTTTGTTCGACCTTACGAAAAATAGACAATTTGGCAATGCATTAAGTCGGAAGCAACCTCGAACTTTCGCAGAAATTATGACATTGACTTCTAAGTATATGACTCAAGAGGAAATGAATTTGTTTAAGGATAAGAACAAGAACAAGGTTTCCACTTCAGGATTAAGAAGACCTGATAAAGCCCCAATGCCTAAAACCATGGACTACGATCGGTTTTCCCGAAAAGGAAATGTCTTCCCGAAAAGACCCAATGTCTACCTCAGGCCTCGAACTCCAGAAATGAATGTCAGAGATCAAATCAGTTATGTGGAATATACCAAACTAAATGCTCCCAGAGAGGAAATATTGGTGATACTGGAAAGAAACAACTGGATTCCCCCGGCGAAGAGAATTACGCAAGCTAAGCCTGGGGTGAAAAACTACGATTTCTATTGTAGATATCATCGAGCACACGGTCATAGGACCGAGGATTGTTATCACTTGAAGAAGGAGATCGAGAAGTTGATCCAAGAAGGCAAGTTGAATGAGTTTGTGGAAAGAGCAGATCGAATGAGACAAAGGACACGCAGTCCCAAAAGAAGGGAGGGGAATAGAAGCCCACCCAGGAGGTCTCCAGGCAACAACGCGCCCCGTAGAGATGACATCAATAACAATCACGTCAATGGAACCATTCAAGTAATCTCTAGTGATCCGGTGGGGGGTGATAGTCGTAACGCGAGACGAAGAACGGCTCGATCTCTGGAAAAGGAAGTTGTAATCCCTAAAGAAATATGGGCACTAGAGAATAAGAACTCCGAGAAGTAGATAATCAGCTTCGATGAGAGTGAAGTCCCAAAAAATTTGAATTGGGACGTTAACGAAGACCACCCTGATTGTTGGTCCCAAGTGGTCAGATGAGGTCTAGAGGGGGGGGGGGGGTGAATAGACCTCTATAAATTTATCTTTTAAAATTCTCTAACTTTTCTGTCAGCAGACTAAGCTGATCAAGAATCGTAAGTAGACTAAGCTGATCTAGCACAAATCTTTGAACAGCAGAGTTGACTACTCTTATGATTTCACTCAGCTGATTTTATCAAAATCAGAGTTTTAAAATAACTAACTTGCAGCGGATTTTTCTAGTGTTTTTCACAAGTAGTTTTCTTAACTTAGAAAAAGTTTTATCCCCAGTTTTGCAAACTCCTTTTTAAAACTTTTTAACAGTTAATCTTTTCGTGTTAAAGTATGCTCTTTGAAATATGCAGAAAATAATGCAAGTATAACACAAAGGATTTTTATAGTGGTTATATGGATAGAAATCCTTTAGTCCACTCTTCCAAGTCACTTAGATCTTGGGTTAAACTATAGTCACACAGATTACCGTATACAATGCTTGCACCAATCAACAAATGGAAAGGCCACAAGTGAGCAATAGGAAATCACAAAGAAACTCCTACTCTCTGAAGTAATATCACTCACTTAGATGGATATCTACTTCTCACAACACGATTCTAACAAAATCACTCAGATTTATGTGTATATTCTGTTTTCTCTCTATTCTGCTTCGTCAACAAATAACTCAGCTGATGAGTGTTCTGTTCTTGAGTTTGAGACTTAGAAGAATGCAGCTTCAAATTTTTGCTCTCAAATGTGTTGTGTCTCCCTTCTTCAACTCATGAACTGAACTATTTATACTTGAGATTTGAAAATCTGCCCGTTGAGAGATCGACAGGTGTTCAAATCCTCGAGTACTAGTCCTTTCTGCAGAAACGGCTACCTGCGACTGAACTATGTACACTCTGCTGTACCTTCTGTCAGTCCGCATTAAATGCACCAAGCTGATACGAGGTTTCTCTTCAATCATTTGTCATAAATACCCTTCCTCTTCAGCATTTATTACTCCAAGTGCATTTATTACCGTTGCAATAACTTCTGATCCACTTCCACTTTGCTGATCGAAATCACTCGTCTGATGTATACTCGGCTGATCCCAAACTTGAACAAATATGATTTGAGTCGGCTGAAAGTCCACCAGTCTGATTCCTTTCTTCAGCAACAGATCAGTAGTCTTCTGGACCATATTTGACTCGTCTGAAATAAATTCTTCCTTGGTCAAATATCTTCTAAGGTTTGTACTAAGTTTCCATGCTTAGCTGATGACTTTTGGAAATCATAAAAACCTCCCTTCACTTCAAAGTCTTCATCTTCATCCAACACTGATTTTCCTATGGTAGTTTCGCTAAAAATTTCCGACTTCAATGTTAAGAGAATTCTGATCGACAATGGTAGCTCGGCTAATATAATAGCCATTGAAGCTCTGAATCAAATGAATCTAGGGAGGTTAACTTTACAAAGGGTAGCTACCCTGCCGGTAGGGTTCGGAGGGTCGGAGATCGTACCAGCAGGAACTATTAATCTAAGTGTCGCCCTCGGGAGTAAACCTCAGCGAGTGGTAAAAATGATAAAGTTCCTGGTAGTGGAGACGCCGTTTGCCTATAATGCCATTCTGGGTAGACCGGCCTTAAATCAATTTCGAGCCGTAGTATCGACCTATCATCAGAAAATAAAATTCCCTATTATTTTGGGAGTCGGGGAAATAGTTAACGATCACTGCATGGCGTGGAGTTGTTATAATACGGCACTTTCCCTAAAGCGGAACGTCAACCTATTAACACCATCGAAAAGAAAGGCGATAGGAACGTCGGTGGAAAAATCCCAAGAACCAGAACTTCCAAGTAGGGAAAGGATCGATAAAAAGGGGAAAGAACCTATCGATCTGACTTTGCGTGCACCTAAGCATAAGGATGTCCAACTCATAGAGAACGATCCAAGCAAAATAACTAGGATTGGAACAGAGTTGACTCCGAAAGGATAAATCATGTTAATTAACTTCTTGAGAAAAAGTACGGACGTGTTTGCCTGGAGCTCGGAGGATATAGTGGGAATAGATCCGAGAATAATAACCCACTCTTTGAAAATTGATCCGACCGCAAAACCAGTCAGGCAAAAGAAAAGGAATCACGGCCCTGTGAAAGACACAATAATAAAAGCTGAGGTCGAGAGGCTATTAATGTCTAAGCAGATAAGAGAAATACCCTTTACAGAATGGCTATGTAATGTTGTACTGGTATCGAAGGGTGACAAGAAGGATAATAAATGGAGGATGTGCAACGATTTTACGGACTTAAACAAATTATGTCCAAGGGATCCATACCCCCTCCCCAGAATCGACCTATTAGACGACTCCACGACTGGTTTTGCTATTTTTAGCATGATGGACGCATTCCAAGGTTTTTACCAGATATTCATGGACGAAAAGGATCAAGAAAAAACTGCCTTCGTTACCGAACAGGGAGTATACTGCTTTGTGGTAATGCCGTTCGGATTGAGAAACGCTGGAGCAACTTATCAACGTTCGGTGAACCTAATGTTTAAGAAACTAATCGGAGAAATAATGGAGGTATATGTGGATGACATGTTGGTCAAAAGCATGAGCGAGAAGGACCACATAGAACACCTAGATCGTTGCTTCAAGATTCTAAGGAAGTAAGGAATGAAGCTCAACCCTTTGAAATGCACCTTTGGAGTAAGGTCGGGAAAATTTCTGGGTTACTTGGTTCACCAAAGAGGCATCGAAGCAAATCCTAAAAAGATACGCGTTATCACTGAGATGAAGCCTCCAAAAAATATTTCTCAAGTACAAAGCCTGGTTGGTAAAATTGTAGCCCTGAACAGGTTCATATCTAGATCAGCGGATAAAAGTCTGCCATTCTTTCAGACTTTAAGAAAATCTAAAACATTCGAATGGACCGAGGCCTGTGACCTGGCATTCGATCAACTGAAGGAATACCTGACTTCACCGCCACTGCTCGCCAAGCCAACGGAAGGATAACCTCTTTACATGTACATTGCAATTTCCGAGGCAGCCATAAGTTCAGTATTAGTCAAGATAGATGGTTCGGAACATAAGCCAGTCTATTACTTGAGTAAACTACTGCAAGGAGCTGAAAAGAATTATTTGGAAATAGAAAAGTTTGTCTTAGCTTTGGTAACATCTGCGCGAAGGTTACGACCTTACTTCCAAACTTATAAAGTTATAGTCCTCACTAATCAGCCTTTAAGACAAATTTTGTCAAAACCCGAAGCATCTGGAAGATTAATCAAATGGGCAGTGGAGCTGGGGCAATATGAGATCGAGTCCAACCTCGAACTGCAATAAAAGCTCAAGTGCTAGCAGATTTCCTTTTGGAGACCCCCTGTCCATCTGAAACTATCCCTGAGAGACATTTTCAAGCAATAATGATATCTTGATCGTTAATAATCCAGTATGGCTTATGCACGTCAATGGCATATCAAGCAGAGATGGTGGGGTGCTGGAATAAATTTTCAAGGGCCAAATGGTGAAGATTTGAACTATGCTATCACCTTGGATTTCATGGTGACAAACAACGAAGCTGAGTACGAGGCTTTAATAGCAGGAATGGAAATGGTTGTCCAAGACAACATAAAAGCTTTGAACGTCTTAACGGACTCCGAGCTGATTCAAAGACAAATTAGAGGGGTATACGAGGCCAAGGAATACAACATGATAAAATATTTGGCCAAAGTAAAAGAGTTGACTGAAAAATTTGACAAGTTTGAAACACAGAACATCCCACGAGAAGAAAATCGATGGGCTGATTAATTGTCTAGATTTACAGGGTCAAGAGACGGTAAGACTAAGAGGGTGATCACTTGGTTGATCTCCAATGCACCATCGATCGACCTCGACATCGTCCCTGCTACTGAAATAATGGATATCGATCTGGCTGCAGATAGTTGGATGAGCCCTCTGTTGACCTATTTGAGAGATGGATCTCTCCCTCATGATAAAAACGAGGCTCGGAGAGTCAGATATCGAGCACCGAGGTATGCTATTGTAAATGGGAAACTCTACAGACGATCCGTTTCCGGAATACTACTAAAGTGTATTCCCGAACATCAAACTTAAAGCTTCCTCAAAGAAATTCATGAAGGAGAAGCTGGGAATCATAGCGGAGCACTCACGTTCAAATGTTTGAGGACTGGGTATTATTGGCCAACCTTGTATTCAGATGCGCAAGATTATGTGAAATATTGTCATTACTGCCAAGTGCACTCGAATATAATCCATCAACCAGCAGAGACGGTGCACCTAATTCCGATCTGTTGGCCTTTTAATCAATGGGGAATCGATATAGTAGGACCATTCCCAACAGCGAGGTCGAAGAAGAGTTACGTCTTGGTCGATGTTGAATATTTCAGCAAGTGGATCGAATGTATAGCACTCGCTCGAATAACATAACTCCAGGTTATAAATTTTCTTTGGAAAAATATAGTTTGCCGTTTCGGTATTCCAAGAGTCCTGATTTCCGACAACGGAACCCAATTTACTGGGAAACAAGTCCAAGAATGGTGTTCGAAGTTTGGGATACAACAAAATTTTACATCCGTGGGGTATCCTCGAGCGAATGGACAGACAGAGTCGCAAATCGGGAAATCGTCAAGTCCCTCGAAAAGAGATTGGATGACGCCAAAGGAAAATGGTTGGATGAGCTCCCCGGCGTCGTTTGGGCAAATAGAACTACGGTAAAAGCTTCTACGGGTGAAACGCCTTTTAGCTTGGTTTATGGATCGGAAGCAGTTATTCCGGTCGATGCACTAGTTTCCAGTCCAAGGGTCAATTTATATGATGAAGAAAGGAACGACCAACTGAGGAAGGATGATGTTGACTTAAGTGAAGCTCTAAAGGAAAAAGCCAGTCTTCGTTTACAAGTAGCTAAGTCGAGCATGGAAAAGGCCTACAATCAAAGAGTAAGGATACGATCGTTCAAGGAAGGTGATATGATTCTTAAGAAGGTAGAAGTATCAAAACATGTTGAAAAATTACAGCAAAATTGGGATGGTCCATTCATAGTAACTGCGATCGGCAAGAAGGGATCTTTTGAAATTGCTCATTTGGATGGAACTCCGCTTCCTCGAACTTGGAATGCAGTAAACCTCAGATTATATTATGGCCGTTGAGAATGGAGGTCTAGAAGATCAGTTGGAATTTTACAGAATTTAGCTAGTTTTTCATTTTAAGATTATTTGTCTTGTTATTTTCTTTTCGACATCAAGTTTGTCTACAATAATAATAAAAGCTTTTGCTTATTTTCTCCATACATTGCACTCTAAAAGTCGTTGTCGATTAGCTCTACGAAGGTTAAAACCAATAATTGGTACAAAACCTAAGTGAAATAAAATCTTTGAGTAAAACCGATTGAGTCGGTATAAACTCATCGATCTCCTAAAACGATCTGCAAGGGTTAAAACCAATAATTGGTACAAAACCTAAGTGAAATAAAATCTTTTAGTGAAACCGATTGGGTCGGTACAAACTCATCGATCTCCTAAAATGATCAGCAGGGGTTAAAACCAATAATTGGTATAAAACCTAAGTGAAATTAAATCTTTGAGTAAAATCGATTGGGTCGGTACAAACTCATCGATCTCCTAAAACGATCAGCAAGGGTTAAAACCAATAATTGGTATAAAACCTAAGTGAAATAAAATCTTTGAGTAAAACCGATTGGGTCGGTACAAACTCATCGATCTCCTAAAAACGATCTACAAAGGTTAAAACCAAAGATTGGTATAAAACCTAAGTAAAATAAAATCTTTGAGTAAAATCCGATTGGGTCAGTAGAAACTCATCGAACTTATAAAAACGACTTACTCATATTTAATACCAACAATCGAGATGGAACTAATTAAGTTCAAATAATTCTTCTCAACCTTTGAATTCACAAGCTATTGGATTACAACATATTAGTCATAAAACAAAGTTTATTCATATTTCTGAGCTATTACAAATAGAATACATTGAACATGCACAGAGATTTTCTACGATAGTTATCGACACACCCTATTACATGTTAAAATGGGGTCCTATCTAGTGGAGCTCGGTTGTCCAGTAGACTTGTAAAAACCAATCTTATAAGCTCATCTTATCGACTGATGATATCTGGGTTTGAAGAGAGGCAATATGAATTACAGGCTTCTGTCTTTGTTTATTATCATACGCCTTCCAACATTCTTTTCACCAGCTAAGCCTGATCGACGAGGACAACCGTCTTATAAGTTCCGAAGTTCCGACCCCGAGCTTGGAGAATCTGGGACTCATTCTTCACCAGAACTTCATGAGATCGAAATTCTTCTTCGGTCGGTGGTGGTCAGCAGTCTCGATCATATTTTCTTATTTTAATGAACTGACCAGCTTTCCACCGACCACGAAACTATTAGATCGGAATACCATTGTACCGACCTCTATCCATTTGTACAGGATGGTCGGTATACGATTGGCATTTCGATCGATCCCCTTTTCTAGGGATCTTAGACTTCATGTCTTTGAGAAGTCTCCATTTTCCGATTCCGCCCATACCATGTTATAACTCTGAGTAATTTTCGAAAAATTCGAATTGGGTGGACGACCACCATTTTGAAAAAGGAGAGAGTCCATCTTTCTCCAATTTTACCTAATATAGAAAATATGCAGAAGGTAAAACCCCTTTTATAGATGGAACGGTAAAGATCCAAGGGTAGAAATGATATCTAATCAACGGTGGCGATCATCTATCGGGACTTGCTTTACAAATTCATAACTACCAGTCATAACAATAAGAACTATAATCGACCTGATAAACTTCTCATTACAAAGATTATATTACAGT
This sequence comes from Penstemon newberryi var. newberryi, assembly GCA_030819805.1. Classification (NCBI taxonomy): domain Eukaryota; kingdom Viridiplantae; phylum Streptophyta; class Magnoliopsida; order Lamiales; family Plantaginaceae; genus Penstemon; species Penstemon newberryi. Next base: position 17,903,675 of record JAUALY010000005.1, on the reverse strand, counting down.
TTTATGGTTCCTATCATACAAAGGCTCGACCATACAAAAGCAATGGTCAATAAATGAAAGAACTTTCAGTACAGGTCAAGAGAAGATAGTTCGACGCCATCAGAGGACAGGCACTTCCGACCATCAGATAGTTCGAGCGATCTCAGACCAAAGCCAGTAGTAATTTCGAAAGCTTCGAGGTGTGGGATGACTGTTCTGAAAGATGAAAAATATTATGTCTACTTTGAGAACAGTGACGAGAAACTAAAGTTCAGGCACTCTGACCTTCGGGTACTTCAGGAGTGGATTAATGGCAAATGGGTCATTCCCTCTAAGGCTCGGGAGCTGTAAGTAGTTGTGGAAAGTGTACATGCTATCTAATATCGACCCCCTTAAAGAAACTGATGCTTTTTCTTCACCAGATCCACCATAGGTCGAAATTATCTCACGCATAGTATTCTCTCCCTGTCAGAAACAAGTTGATTTCGATAAAGCAAGAATCCAGCTTTCCTCTAACCCCGAACTATACCATATGGCACAAATAATGATCGACCAACACCCAATTTTAAGGATTGCCCGATCATTACCGCATATTCCTGGAGGCCTCATTTTTCCAATTCCACCCATGCCAAGTCGGGAACTCATCCATTGTTAAAGACAACAAAATTCTGGTGGTCGACCATGACTATAAAAATAAAAATCCTTCTTTGACAACATCTTTTACGAAATGAGGAAGGAGGTAATGGCCTTTTTTATAGGCAGAAAAATGGGAATCTAACGGCGATAACTAAGGATCCTATCAACGGTCCAAATTTTCAAAGACGGTGCATTGTTATAATTGAGAGGCAGTTATACGCACAATTGGATTTGTCTACAATGGCGGGTAAAACAAAAATAAATAACACAGGTCAACAATTAAGTTGAAGAAAATTTCTATAAATGATTCTACAATTACAAAGGATTGATGGATATGATCGAATAAATACAACAGAAAGGGAATTACATTTATTGCTAAAATCTAACTGGATTTATTACAAATATTCCATATGATTCGTTCAGCAGATGCTCCTCGAGATGGTTCCTTCTCCAATCCGACCTACTTCTTATTTTTGGAATCTTGCACCTACATTGGATGAAGATCGATGAATATACTTCACCAGACCTTTACGAAGTATCCTCCTTGGTCGAGGAATACCTCACAAAACTCTTACAAAGTATCCCCTGAGTCGAGGAATACCTCACCAAACTCGTACAAAGTATCCTCCTTGGTCGAAGAGAATACCCCGACATGGAGAATACTTTCCTTTTAATAAACTAACCAGCTTTCTTTATTTTTACCAACCTCTATCAAGGAAAATTCCACCATAATCGGGGCACCACAAATATCCCATATCTCCCATAATATATCTATGTTTTACAGATGAAGACATGATTGTGTTAGAATTCTTTTTAAGTAACAAGGAGTTATTTATAGTTGGGAAAATTTATGATTTAACGGACAGCATATGAAACGTTCTACGGTTACGGCACAGATTTCTAAGCTACTTTTCCTCTCCCGAGAAAATAGTCAACAATCGTTAATATGGTCAGTTCGGAACGAGGGGCTTTTCCGTACAAAAGAAAAGATATATATACATACATCAGGGACAACTACAAGGCATTTCTCTTAAAAAAAAAAAATGAAGAAGAAGAAGAACAGAAAGTACAAAATGTACTGTTCGAGAATGTGATCGGGGCTCGTGAGATGACCAAGATAGGTGATCAACTCTTGAGTACGTTGCTTATACCCAAGAGAAAAACCTCTTTCGAACTCTTGTTTCTTCCCTTTCTCGATCTGAGATTTGGTAACTTCTTCTAGATTTTTGTTCAGCCGAAGCAGGTCTTTTTTCTCCCTTTCAAGTTGCTCTTTGTCGGACTCCAAACTACCTTTCACCCGAGTAAGATCTTCTCTCTCTTTAGAAAGCCTTTCATTAGCAGCTCGAAGATTCTCAGCTTCGGTCATCAGTGATCGATCAGCTGCAGCAATGGTGTCCAGTCTTGTATTAGAATCGAGTCGGGAAAAATAAGATTCATCATTTTGAATTCCGAGTTAAGCAGCTTTGTGTTTGACCTGTGTCAATTTATGAAAGAATCAGAATAAGAGGTAAAGGAATTAGAAGAAAAAATATTTTTGTTAAACAGAAAATCCTACTACCAACTCCAAATGCTTGAAAATGGACTGAACGAGCTGCAAAGAAGAGTGATTCTTCAGTTTATCGAGCTCCTTCGGCAAAATGGTACCATTCCCAAATTCCAAGATACCCCAACGGGCTCGAAAGTTGCAGGAATGCATGCATCAAGAGATACTCCTCCTGATCGATCCAAAGTAAACTCGGATATGTCTTCAACTTGTGAATTTAAAGGACGATCTTCTAATAGCGAAGGATCATCCAATGGATTTGCAGAGCTCGAGTTACTGGGGCCGAATCCTGTTTTGATCATCTCTCGAGAAACACGAGGAGGAGAAAGAACTTGAGTATTTTGGGAACAAGATTGTATCACGGCAATATTGGAGGTCGGAGAAGCAAAAAGAGATTCGGGAATATCTTCCACTACGGATCCCCCCATCTGCAAATTTGGCTAGACCTCAGGATTAGGAGGGATAGGGTTGAGTTGCTGATCGCCTTCATGATCGGAAGTTTGAACCAAGGTGTTGTCCGAAATAGGAATTGGAGGATCAACTCCTGATCGATCATCAGGAACATGAGAGTTAGCATGAGACTCCTCATTTCGACAAGCTTCCAGAATAGTTGTATCGATCAATGGGCTACGGATCGAAATTTTGGAAGGACCCATAGGAGAGTCCATGTGTTCTTTCGATCGGGAAAGGGTGTTTATCTTAGACATTGAGAGATCCTCCGGAGGGGTCGAGACTCGACCAGAAGGAGGCACATATTTTTGGGGAACACCCCCTTCCTCGGAAGATGTTTGGTGTGAGCTCTCGATCCGAGCTTTCTTCTTTGCTGTTTCTCGTCTAGAAGGACCATGTAAAGATCGCTTGCTAGCACCAGAAAATAGACTGGAACTCATGGCCGAGGAATAAAAGAAATCGTGTGAATCTCGAGCTATTCCTTCGAACTATTATAGAGAAATTTTATATTTCAAGTGGGGACGCGCGGTAATTCTTCAAAGAATTTACCTTTATATATAGTAAAGGAAATGACACTTATGTCCTCAATGTAAGGCGCGAAAAGTAAAAATTTTAACTGCTAGAGAAATTTAAGTTAGTTCAACTTCCTGATCGTGAATAAGATAAAGGAAAAATTTGACAAAGACAATTCTACGATAAAAATTATATATATCGAAAAGGGTACAATACAAGATTCATTTACAAAAGGCTACATATCCGACGGAGAGATTAATAAAGACTTGTTGCAAAAGATTGATAAAATCTAGGCCGTGGGTATGGCCTAATCAATGGGAGTGACTTCTTTCGAGGATGTCTCTTCATTGTCATCATCCTCTTCTTTATTTTCTTGATCGTCTTCGACCTCTTCTTCAGACTCTATGTCAGGATCGGGCACAGACAAGGGAACTCCGAATTCAGTCACTAGATGGGCCAACGGATGATCACTATATTGTAAGGAAGTTAAAGACTCTGGGGGATATTCTCGAAGTCTTCTATCTTTGCTAATGTCCATGACTTTGCGAAAATCATCCCGTCTATCTGGGATTAGCTCAGCCTCGATCAGTTGATCGACCCCCTTATAAAATGAGCTCAACAACAGATCCCCTATTTTTTCATGAATTATGGCCGTGCTGACAGGAGAATTAAGAAACTCCCTAACAATAGGCTCGACATTGGGGGTCTGAACTTCATCCATGGCCTTATCTAGGTTGGCATCATCGTCCTTGGCTGCAAGTTGGGATCGAAGCGAGAGAATCTCCGACTCTAGTTTGCTTATTGAAGTAGCACGAGAAATACATTGCTCATCCGATTCCCGATTTAGTTGGTCGACCTGTGCTTGATACCGACTGGCATCCATCATCGTACTGATAATACGAGGTTTGTCAGTCTCCAAATTGGGATTATCATTAGAACCAGGCTGAGTTTCAATGAATGCTCTGAAACTTTCGACCTTGGCAAGTTTATCTTCGAGCTCCCAGATCTTAGCCGTTAAGATGTTGTTGGTCTCTTCCACAAACTTCCACTGATCCCTATGTAATGCCGCATCGTATAAAGCGGTCACCAACGCGTTCCCAGTCTGCAAAATTATATCATCTGATTGAGAATGAATCAAAGAAACATAAATTATGTTGAAATGATATCATTATAAAGAACATATTACCACTTCATTAGCATGTGCTGCTCCTGCAAGTTGGTCGAGTGGCTCCCTCACAAAGTTTCGCTGTACATCCTTGGTGAAAGTCGAAGATAAAAGAATTCGAATGGATTTATCGAGGATATTCTCTTTGTCATCAGTCATCAAAGAATCCTCTGCCGAATATCCGGCTGCTCATTTCCCCTGAAGATGGCTTTCAATCATATATACCAAAGAGGCCTTGTGGCTGAGTAAAATACTCACCTTGTTTGTCATAAAACTGTTTCCTCCTTTTCACCGCTGGACCAGTGGGGTTACGTTCCGGCCAAGTTTTGCAACCTAGGATACCATATTGATCCCTAATAAACTTGGGAGGAAAGCCACATCCAGGACCAGTGCTCGATGAGGGAGTCTCCGCCGAGGGTTGGTTGGTCGTTGGGTGAGCAACGCGTATAGGATATGCACTCTCAAAAACTCTTCCTCGATGTCTTCCAGATCCTGATGCTGATCTCTTCTTCTTTTTTTGGATACTCTATGCTCTATTGGCACTTTTCCCAATGACTTCCTCGAGCTCGAAATGACTGTCTTTCCAACCACCGAGAAATGACATTTTTCGACCATGGAAGCTACAATATAAAAATTACAACATTAAAGGAACGATAGTTGAAAATCCTTTTTAAAGGTAGCTTAATTGAGATATTGAAGTCTTACCCAGTGGACAATCATCTGTTGGGATGGGAAAATCAAGGGAACTCAATCCAGCTCTTCGAAGAAAGACTTCTCCGAATAAGAAAGCCGACTGGTATTTATCCGATCTCATCTTCGTTATCATGCTTGAAGGAAAATGATCATCCAAAGCCATTTCTCCGATCACCTTCCGACCACCATACACCCAGGATCGGTCGTAACCCCAGTCCAAAATAAACGGTTCAGTTTCTCCGTTCTCGAGTACACGGTGGGTCGGAGGCTTGAAAGTAGTTTGATTTCCACTCCATGTTGTTACTTGAGATAGCATTCTCCAGAACAGCAAATCCTGGTCTTTGACTGACGTAGTAGTAGCCTCGGTTGGAGGAAGTTGATATGGAAAGTCGAAAAAAGTGAAGAAAATTACGAAAAGAGGGTTGCAGTCCCTTCGCAACCATCAAGACTGAAAAAGCCATAATGAAGGCAATGGCATTTGGTACAAGCTGGGATAAAGAGACAAAGAAAGTCTCTAGAAGTTGGAGGAGGATCGGAGAAAGGGGGAAACGCAATCCATGATCAAAATGCGAAGTGTAGAAGGCTCGGCAGTTTTCTGGAGGTGTATTTACCCTCTCCTCCGCAGAAGGAAGAATTATGTCGAAGTCCGAGGGGAAGTAACGACCATAATCCCTCCTCAAAGCTGATAAATCATTTTCTTTTAGTCGAGAAGGAAAGAACTCGATGGGGGTAGAGATTTGAGGTTGGGCAGTTTTCGATTTCTTTGAAGTCTTGGTAGCCATTTCTTCTTCAGGAACTATTTAGACCACCAAACCATCAACCCCCTTCTCCTCGTAATCTCTAATTTCTTCCGCCTAAACGCCATCTCCTACTTCTTCATTATCAGAAGAAAGGGTTCCAGGGTTAACAACGTTTTGAGGTTCAGGTTCTTCTTCGTTCTGGCTTGGGGAGTTAGGATTCTGCGATGATGAAGCCATTTTTTCTGAAGATAGTATGTTCGACAAGTTGAACAAGTTGCGAGAATATCGATTTAAACTTTTACTGCTGGAAGATCTAAATATTTGAGGTAAAAAGTAAAAGATCCCGCTTAATTCGACTATATATACGGACGGTGAAATGACGATTCAACCCTTCGCGATGTTTCAGTTTCCCGCCAATAAAATCATGGGAAAACCCTGTAGACGTCTGACACACGTTATTGAGCAACGTGTCATTACATGAAAGGGTTCAACGAATATGCACTCTTTTTTCCCTTGCTCGGTTTTTATCCCATAAAAAGGTTTTTCCGAACTAGGTTTTTAATGAGGCATACTTCATGAACCACTGAAGGTTGACACTACGAGTTTATCTACGTCTACGAGCTCCAGCTATGATTACGCTCGAGAAGTGAGGGAGTACTGATGAGGGCTATTTTACACCTATGGTTGAATAAGTACTTTCCAAGCTAGTTCAGAATCGATTCGACCCATGAAGTCGGGATGAGTCTCCTCGAAAGTTCCATGATCGGCTTGATCTGCCTTTTTGTATCTATTCGACCTGAAGATCGATCCCGAAGGTTTATTGGGCCATGCAGGACTCCTACTTATGTTAGGATTGGGTATTCATTATAACTAGCGAATCCTACATTGTATTAGGGATCCGAATTTTCCCTATCAATAATAAGAATTCAATTGTTCTTCTCTTACATAATTTATCTACGTATTTAGTATAATTCACACAAGTCTTGAATTGCACCATCCTGAGTACTTTAACCAAACCCTAAATATAAAATTATTATCATATAAAATTGTTATCATATTTATCACTGATATTATAACCTACACGAAATCTGGTTAAATCAGAAGGCATCAGGAGATGCTTCAACGTCAACGAGAAGAAGACACCTTGAAATTTACAAGGGAGGAATGGATTATGTCGATGGACTGCTCGAATTTCACTCCAGATACAAAGGCATATTGGAAGAATAAAAGAAGGGAAATACAACAAAAAAACAGTCTTCCTCGAGACTTATTTGGAGCTTCATCGAATGAAGGAACCGTTTGGTTTTAGGGGGGACATCAGTAAAATGTTTTATTTTCGTGTGTGTGCAGTTTATTTAATCCTCTTTCTTGTATTTCCTTTCTTGTTTGTTGTATTTCCTATTATGTACCAATTTTAATTTTATGATTATTTACTCTCTTAAATTTTAATATTTAAATATAATTAATAATTTAATCATATTAATAAAATAATTATTAGAATTATTAATATTAAAATTTAAAACAAAATTAAAACTAGAAATATAGGCGAGAGTGGGCAAAGGAAGAAAATGGAATTAATTCCATTCCGGAGCCCTGCCATTGGAGACGACCAGGCAGGGCTCGGGGTGGGGGCAGGGGCAGCCCCAGGGCTCCAGAGCCCCGAGCCCCCCCTCCCCCACCATTGGAGATGGCTTTAGTGTCATGCTCGAAAAGAAACCGGAGCGAATCGTAAAAATGATCAAATTTTTAGTTGTCGAAGCACCGTTTGCTTACAACGCAATCCTAGGATAACCTCCACTCAATCAATTCCCAGATGTTGTCTCGACTTATCATCAAAAGATAAAATTCCAAACTACACACGGGGTCGGGGAAATCGTCAACGACCACTACATGGCTTGGGACTGTTATAACACCGCGATCTCGCTAAAGCAGAAAGTTGAACCATTTTCACCTTCTAAAAGGAAATCTGTTGGATCGACCCAGGAAACATTGATTGAATCTGAGATTCCTAATACCGAAAGGATTGACAAAAGAGGTAAGGAGACTATCAACCTGGCTATCCAACCCCCTGGACATAAGGAGGTCCAATTGATAGAAAGTGATCCGGCAAAATGACCTGGATAGGGACATAAATTTCTCCGCAGGGAGGAATCATGTTAATCAATTTCTTAATGAGTAACACAGATGTCTTCGCCTGGAGTTCGGAGGACATTAGTCGGTATCGGTTCCAAAATTATCACACACTCTTTAAAGATCGATCCGAATGCTAAACCAGTCAAGCAAAAGAAAAGGAACCACGGCCCCGTTAAAGACAAAATTATCAAAGCCGAGGTCGAGAGGCTTTTAATGTCTAAACAGATTAGAGAGATACATTTTACAAAATGGTTGTGCAACGTGGTCTTTGTTTCGAAAGGTGACAAGAAGGACAATAAATGGAGAATGTGCAATGATTTAACGGACCTGAATAAACTATGTCCACGAGATCCTTACCCTCTTCCCAAGATCAATTTGCTGGTCGATTCCACTGCGGGATTTGCAATATTCAGCATGATGGATGCTTTCAGGGATTCTATCAGATTTTCATGGACGAAAAGAGATCAGGAAAAAACTGCTTTCGGTACTGAGCAGGGGGTATATTGTTTCGTAGTAATGTCGTTCGGATTAAGAAATTTGGAGCAATGTATTAGAGGTTAGTGAATCTAATGTTCAAGGAGCTTATCGGAGAAATTATGGAAGTACACGTGGATGATATGCTGGTAAAAAGCATAAGCGAGAAAGATCATATCGATCACTTGGATGCTGTTGCAAAATTTTGAGAAAATATGGAATGAAACTCAATCCTGTTAAATGTACCTTTGGAGTGAAATCGAGGAAGTTTTTGGGATATTTAGTTCACCAAAGAGGGATTGAGGCAAACCCCTAGAAGATACGGGCAATCATAGAAATGAGACATCTGAAGACGGTTTCCGAGGTACAAAGTCTGGTCGGAAAAATTGTATCTCTGAACAGATTCATATCTAGATCGGCCGATAAAAGTCTGCCTTTCTTCCAAACTTTAAGAAAAGCCAAGGCATTTGATTGGACAGAAGAATGTGACCAAGCTTTCGATCAGCTGAAAGAATACTTAACTTCCTCCCCACTGCTCGCTAAGCCAACAGAGGGACAACCCCTCTATCTCTACATTGCAATTTTTGAAGCTGCGGTGAGTTCGGTGTTGGTCTGGATTGATGGTGCTGAACATAAGCCTGTCTATTACTTGAGCAAAGTATAGCAAGGAGCAGCCCTCGTAGTAGCAGTACAAAAGCTAAGACCCTATTTCCAAACATATAGAATCATAGTTCTTACAAATCAACCTATGAGGCAAGTATTGTCAAAACAAGAAACCTCAGGACGATTGATAAAGTGGGCAATCGAGCTAGGGCAATACGAAATCGAATATCGACCACGAACAACCATAAAAGCTCAGGTACTCGCCGGTTTCCTTTTAGAAACTCCGAGCTCATCTGATATGGCAATCAATCAATCGAGCTCAAGCAACAACGACATTCTAGTCGTAGACAGTTAGGTCTAGCTTATGCACGTTGATGGGGCATCGAGCAAGGATGGTGGCGATGCAGGAATAAATTTTCGAGGAAGACGTAAACTATGCAATCACTCTCGATTTCATGGTAACAAATAATGAAGCAGAGTATGAGGCCCTAATTGCAAGAATGGAAATGGCAACCAAAGCTAGTATTAAAGCTCTGAATGTCTTAATGGACTCCGAACTGGTTCAAAGACAGGTCAACGGGTTATATGAGGCTAAGGAACATAACATGATCAAATACTTGGCTAAGGTTTGACTGCTAAATTCGAGATCCAGAACATACCAAGGGAGGAAAATCGTTGGGCAGATCAGTTATCTCGGTTTACTGGGTCGAGAGATAGTAAAATTGAGAGGGTAATCACGTGGTTAATCTCCAATACTCCGGGAATCTATCTCGACACTGTACCTAACGTGGAGATAATGGACATTGATGTGGGAATGAATAGTTGGGTTAATCCTTTATTGACATATCTAACTAATGGCTCCCTCCCGGATGATCAAAATGAGGCCAGGAGAACTAAGTATCGAGCTCCAAGATATGCGATCGTAGATGGAAAGCTCTATAAACGATCAATATCGGGTCTACTACTGAAATGTATTCCCGAAAACCAAACTCAGAGTATTCTAAAGGAGATCCACGAGGGAGAAGCAGGGAATCATAGCGGAGCTCGAGCCCTCACTTTAAAATGCTTGAGGACCGGCTATTATTGGCCAACCTTAAATTTCGACGCGGCGGAATTTGTTAAACGCTGTCATCATTGTCAAGTGCATTCAAATATAATTCATCAACCTGCAGAGATGATGCATCCGATCCCAATTTGTTGGCCCTTCGATCAATAGGAAATTGATCTAATAGGTCCTTTCCCTACGGCGAGATCAAAGAAGAATTATGTCCTGGTGGCTGTTGAATACTTCAGCAAATGGATTGAGTGCATCGCTTTAGCTCGTATTACGCAGTTTTAAATTATAAATTTCCTAGTGAAATATATAGTATGCGGGTTTGGAATTCCGAGGATATTGATCTCAGACAATGGAACACAGTTTGTAGGAAAACAAGTTCTGGAATGGTGCTCGAAGTATGGAATACAGCAGAATTTTACGTCTGTGGGACATCCCCGAGCAAATGGACAAACTGAGGTAGCAAACAGAGAATAATAAAGTCCCTCGAAAAAAGACTGGATGTCGCTAAGGGCAAATGGTTGGATGTACTACCAGGTGTCATTTGGGCAAATCGAACTACAATAAAGGCTTCGACGGGGGAAACACCTTTTAGTTTGGTGTATGGATCGGAGGCTGTTATTCCAGTCTAAATGCTAGTTCCCTGTCCAAGAACAAAGTTCTACGATGAGATCAATTATGACCAGCTACGAGGGAATGTTGTCGATCAAGCCGAAGCACTGAGGGACAGAGGCACTCTTCAATTGCATGGAAAAAGAATACAATCAAAGAGTGAGAGTCCGATCCTTCAAGGAGGGCGAATTGGTTCTTAAGAAGGTTGAGGTATCAAAACACGTGGGAAAACTCCAGCAAAATTGTCCGTATGTTGTGATTGGGGTCGGTAAGAAAGGATCCTATAAAATTGCTCGTATGGATGGAAGAACTCTGCCTCGAACTTGGAATGCAGTCAACCTTCGGATCTAATATGGTCGTTGAAGTTATAGATTAACCTAGGACAATGTTACAGTTATTTAATTTTTATTTCAGCTCGTTTTGTTTTGTTCAAGTCAATTCATTGTTGTTTCACTGGATAGTTGAACTTTCACAATTGATATAATAAAAGCTTTTGCTTAATTTTCTCCATATGATCATTTGCGCCTACTCAAAAGCTATTGCTTATCGATCTACAAAGGTTAAAGCCATAATTGATATACAACCTGAGTGTCAAAATAAATTTGAGTAAAAACCGTTTGGGTCGGTAGAAACTCATCGATCTCCTAACGTCGATCTACAAAGGTTAAAGCCAATAATTGGCGTACAACCTAAGTGTTAAAATAAATTTGAGTAAAATTCGATTGGGTTGGTAGAAACTCATCGATCTCCTAACATTGATCTACAAAGGTTAAATCCAATAATTGGCATACAACCTAAGTGTTAAAATAAATTTGAGTAAAAACCGATTGGGTCGGTAAAACTCATCGGTCTCCTAACATCGATCTACAAATTGAAAAAGTTCGACCTTGGATTTTATTGATAGAGTCCGAGACAAGAAGATTGCAGTGATTTCAATTTCATAAAATTCGAGCTATTACAAAAGCAGAGATTCATTATGACCGAACAAGATAACGAATACAGGAATTCAGTTACATCTTAAGATCGCAAAAGTCCTATTACAATATCTAAAGATCCTATACTACGTCTCCCGAGCTTCCAGTAGACTTGTAAAAAAGCAATCTGGTTTGCAGGCTCGATCAGAAAAAAAATTGTCTATGTTTATCGTCTGACTTCTGAGCATTATAGGTGATCAAACTAAACCAGGAGCAATTTCCGAGGCTTCAAGCAACGTCCTCAGCCACCATTTTAAGATCTGAAATTTCAATCTCTTGAAGAAGCTGAAGCTCGTACTTGACCAGAACTTCATAAGATCGAAATTCTTCTTGGGTCGATGGTGGTCAGCATTTCGAAGGCCAATTCTTTCTTTTAATGAACTGACCAGCTTTCCACTGACCTCAGAACTAGTTGTTCGGAATACCACGATACCGACCTTTATCCAATTGCAAGTGATGGTCGGTCACCCATGGATTTTCCGTTTAGATCCCATTTTGCAGGGATCGGAGACATCATGATATCTAAGAGGTCCCAAATTTCCATTTCCACCCATACCAATTCGAAAGTTCTTGGGATTATAAAATTATTTGAGTTAGGTGGTCGACCACCGTTTTGAACAAAGAAATGTTCCATCAAGAGAAATTTCACTAGCTGTAAAAAGGAAAGGAAGTAAACAGCCTTTTGTAGATGGAATGGTAAAGATCTAACGGCTAAAAATGGATTAACTCAACGGTGAAGATTGATTCTCGGAAAATGTTTCAACTACCCGAAATAAATGCGAGTAGAATTCTCCACTTTCAAGATACAATCTAACGAAACGCAAGGGCGTTCGGAGAAACCATTCATGCATGATCGAGCGCAAAATATGTTAATAAAAATGGGTATATGCTGTTCTAGAAAGGCTAGATCAAATACTTGCAACATTCAGAACATTCATTTATAACAAAAGAAATTAGAAACCAGAAAATTTACAATTTTCATTATCTCCGCTTCAAAATTCGTACAAGGAAAACAAAATAAGAACCTACAAAGGAAATCTACTCCTCTACAAGGGAAGTCTATCGCTCGAGAATATGATCAGGACTATTGCGATGCTCAAGGAAAGTCATAAATTCATTGGTACGTTGTCAGTATCCAAGGGCGTAGCCTGCATCGAACTCCTTCTTCTTTCCCTTCTCGATCTGAGCTTGAGTGACCTCCTCAAGGTTCTTATTCAACTGAATTAAATCCTACTTCTCCTTCGCAAGCTTCTCATTTTCTGCTCGGAGACGCCCCACCTCGATCATTAATGCTCGATGAGAAGCAACAATATTATCCAGTTTGGTATCAATAGCAAGCTGGGAAAAATAGGCATCATCATTATGAATCTCGAGCTGTACAATTTGATGCTTCACCTGAGAGCAAGCAAGAAAAAAGTCAGTATAAGTCAAAAAAAAAAAAAAGTAACAAAGCTATATTTGGAAGAATAAAATTTTACCAGTTCCAAGTGTTTTATACTAGGCTGGACCAGGCTTAGATAAGAAAGATCCTTTAATTTATCCAGTTCGACAAGAAGGATCGAACCAACCCCTAAGTTCCAAGATACTCCGTCGGGCTCATTGGACTCAGGAATAGTTGCATCAAGCGACACTCCTCCAGATCATTCGATGGGAAGTCCTTAATATCCTCGATCTGGGTGCTGAGAGACCGATCATCCAACAAGGAAGGATCATCAAAAGGATTTATTGTGTTCCTCGGGTTTGGTTGTCTGGATACTGGGTTGATTATTTGTTGACTACTCGGTGATGGAGCAGGCAAAGTTTGAGTGTCGAGCGTTACAGAGAAAACGATAACTGTATCAGATGGTTGTACTACGGAAGTAGGTTATGGATTTCCTTCTGAAGTAATCTTCTCGACCTCAGAGTCAAGAACATAATTGATAGGAACAGACCACATTTGCCGATCGATTTGTTCGATGGAAGCGTTGATTGTGGCAGTATCCGAGTGCAGAACCTCGGTTTCATATTCAACCTGGTTGTGAGGACCGGGAGGACTAACTGTGGAATCTGCATTCTTGTAGGCGTCAAGAATGTCCTTCTCGACCAATGGTTTAGAAACGGAAGGTCCAACCGGTATATCCGATCCTTTTGAAGAATCAATTATAGGACGGGATTGTGAAGATAGGAGAGTCCTTGTTTCGAGAGCAGAATTATCCTCAGAACGGATCGAAGATCGATTTGAAGAGGGTGTGGATTTACGAGTAGCTTCTCTGGTCTCGAGAACTGATTGGCTGGAGCTTTCTACTCGAGCCTTTTTCTTAGGAACTGTTGGTATAATTTAGAGAAAGTTTTGAAGATGACAAAAAAGGTATAATAGTCAAGAAGACTAATTTGGAAGTCATCAACTAAGAACAGCTTAGTGAAACCTATCTCATGGTCTGGAAGCTAAGTGACCGAATCAGCGAAGTGGAATATCAGATGGGTATTATCAGCCGAGTCAAGATAGATGTGTTCATTCTTGAATCAGCCGAGAAGCCATCAGCCGAGTGATCAGCAGAGTGATCATCAGGAGAGTATTTCCACCAGCAGAGTGAAGACGGTCAGGAAGCCCAACGGGAACCAGCTGTGAGCTGAGAGCATTAAATGCGACTGACATAAAGTAGATATCCGTACAGCAGAGTGTACAGAGCAACAGTTGCAGGGAGCCGTTCCGCGTGTCAGGACCAGAACTCGAGGACTGTAGCTTTCTGTCAACCTTCAACGGGCAGAAAATTCAAATCCGAGGAGTATAAATAGAAGACAGAACTGAAGATCTTAAGTGTGCTTGCATAAATCAAGATCATATCATAAGAGCAAGATCCATCAGTTGAGTCGTCTGATCGTAAGCGAAGTCATTTGTTGACGAAGCTGTTTGTTGAAGAACAGAGATCAAACGTTGTCTGTCTAAGTGACTTTCAACTGAGAATAGAAGGAGTGTATATCCATCTTTGTGAGTGATATAACTTCTTAGTATAGGTTTTCTGAGTGATCTCTTATACTGAAAATAGCGTGAGGAGTGTAGATCCGTCTAAGGGAGTGATCTAGCTTCAAAGTGTAGGATTTCTGTGTGACTTCTTACAGCGCACTTGTGGCTTTTCATTTGTTGATCAGCGCAAGCATTGTATACTTGATTACTTTGTGTTTTCTAGTATAACCCAAGATCTGTGTGACTTGGAAGAGTGGACTAAAGGATTTTTATCCATATAACCACTATAAAAATCCTGTGTGTTTGATTTACTGTTTGCTTAACTTGTTTATTCTTGAAAGAACTCAAACATACGATTTAACCAAAAGATTTTAAAAGGAGTTAAAACTGGGCACAAAATCTTTTGAGTGAGAAAATTTAAAGAGGAACAGCTTGGCGAAAAACACTTTGAATATCCGCTGCCAACTAGTTTCTAAAACTCTGATTTAACATCTGAAATCAGCTGAGTGAAAATCAGATGAGTGGTCAACTCTGCTGTTCAAAGCTTTGTGCGCGATCAGTTTAGTAGTCTTACAAATCTCGATCAGCTTAGTCTGCTGATTTGTAAAGTTAGAGAAAAAGTTTTTAAGTTTGTGAGGTCTATTCACCCCCCCCCCCCCCCCTCTAGACCTCATTGACCACTTTTGGGACCAACAAGTGGTATCAGAGCAGATTGGTTCATTTGAATCAGTTGCCTGATCAACGAACTTGATCCTTAGTGTGTTTTTCAAATTTTTCAAAAAGAGAGCATATTTTGAAAATCAAAAACTTTTTGAAAAATGGAAGCCATAAGCCATGTTCCTCACATCGGCCATATGGACTTTGAAAACTGGAAAATCAGAATGGAAATCTTCCTTGCTGCTTATAATGATGACATGTTTACATGTATTACAAAAGGACCATTCAGATTCCAGAAGACTGTGACGGTTGCTGGTCAACCAAATCAGATAGTTGACAAAGAGCTGGATGAACTGACACCCAAAGAAATCAAGTTGGTTAATCTTGATAAAAAGGCGAAGTTCATCATGTTCAGAGCTGTAGACGAAGAAAGATTCCAGAAGATCAAGCATTTCAAAACTGCCAAAGAGATGTGGGATAAAGTCTGCGGGCTAAGCGAAGGAAACGACGCTATCAAAGAACACAAGCTCAGTGTGGCTCTTGAGTAGTTTGAAAATTTCAAGATGAAGTCTGGTGAAACGATTGATCAAATGGATACCAAATTTACCAAAACTTTGAACGAAGTTCTAAGGCTTGGTAAAAAGTTTTCAGACAAGGAGATCACAACGAAGGTTCTCAAGGCCTTGCCACCTAAATTCAACATGAAGGTGACGGCCATGGAAGAATCAAGGGATTTAGAGAAGATTTCTCTTTCCGAACTGTTCTCATCTCTCAAAGCATATGAGTATCAAATGCCAAGAATGGGATTAGAAGTGTCAACCAGTTCAGACCCTACTGCTGCTCTAATGGCGTCAGACAAGTCAAGAAAATCAGCAGACAAGTCAAAACAGAAGACTGTGCTGAGTTCAGAAAAAGGATACACTGCTGACGACGTTGCCCTGCTGCTGAATGATTTTAAGAAGTTCTACAAGAAGAAAATGAAATCAAAATATAAAAATGCTATTTCATCTTCTTCTGATCATTTTCAGGAAAATAGGGATTCCTCCAAAGCAAAACTTAAAGACAGCGACGAAGAGGAGTATGGACTCTTAATCAAAGACCATCCAACCTCATCATCTGAGAAGTTTGCTAAAAAGGAAAAGCGTGCCAAGAAGGAGCGTAAGCTTAGTAAGAGCAAAACAAAGTTAGCTGATGCAGCAAAGCTAATAAACTCCTGCACATCTTATTCAGACCGTCAGTCGTCTGATAAAGAACTTGAAGAAGTACACTGCCATAGAATTTGATGATTCTAAAAATTGGGGTAACTTCTACTGATTAATGTAATGCACTATTTGAATCGATTGAATAAATGTTGAATTTCAAATTCAAATATTGTTTGTGCATTTGTCAAGCTTAATGAAGAGATGACTCTGCTGAAAAGAGCAAATCAGATCACTGAAACTTCAGGTTGAAAAATCTCAAGAATCAGCTGACTACAAAATGCTTGAGCATGAGAATGAAACTCTAAAAGATGAGTATGCAATTTGTTTAGAAAATATAAATGAACTTGAAAGAAGTGATCGCATCATTCTCTAAATAAAAAGAAATCAGAGGCTTAGAAGAACAAGTCTACTGATGCTCAATAGGTTAGAAAACCTAGTAATCTACCTTAGACTAATCAGACTACTAAAACCCATCAGCCGAGTAAATAGGCTGCTGATTGGAGTAAATTTAAAGTGATATCAAGTCTGCTAAATCTAAGGAGAGTTATTAAATAACTCAGGTAAGAAATTAAGGCTAAAAATGAATTATCTGGCAAAGAATTTGAATCACATTATGATAAGTGTTATTATGACATGCCTTATGTTTATTCATATTATCATGCTGATCATGTTCACTGTGCTGAGTGCCATCCTCATTTCATTATGCATGCTTATCACATGTTTCATGCATCTTACCTTGCATATGAGCATTGTTTTAATCATGACCTACAAGTACCAACAAGTGGTATCATCATGATAAAACATAAGTCACTAGATCATCACATGTTAAAGGTTATACTAACCATGTTGGACCCAATAAACAAGGGGTACCAAAAATTGTCATCTGTTTTACAGGTGAAGTACATGTGAGATGACAAAGATGAGTTGACTGCCTTGCAAATTTCATCAAGTTCAACAAGTGGTCTTACCAGCTAGCATGTACCAACAAGTGTTATCAAATCAGTGGTATCAACAATTGGTATAATTCAAGTGGTAGACTCTACATCTGGAGATTTCAAGGAACGCAAGATTGTTGAAAAGTTGAAGAATAACAAGTGGTTTCAGAGACCAAGTGGTATTAGAGACCAACAACTAATTGCAACAAGTAGTATCACCATTCAAGTGGTATCAGTTAACCATGTGACAAAAGAAATTGGATTGTTGATTTTGGATTCGTAAGTTGAGGGGGAACTTATCAGAAGACTAACCCAGAACAACTTACTGGAATTCAACGGCTGAATGTCTTTGAAGAGAAATTTTCATCAGACTCCTTGACCACGGATTCTTGAACTCAGGGGGAACGTGTACCACGAGCGGTACTCCTGATCAGAGATGAAGTTTTCAATAAGTCAAAATGAAGCTATCAGAAGACTGCTTCTCATCAGCCGACTAAAACTCAACAGCCGAGTGATATTCAAGAATGTATTCCAGCAAGTGGTATCAGACCACAAATGGAATCAGACCACCAAGTAGTATCAGACAACAAGTGTTATCACCTCAACAAGTGGTATCAACTGACTAATCTGATATCAACAAGTGGTAAAAATTCTTGACGTTAGGGGGAATTTTCCAGCTGGAGTGATAAACAGCAACGAAGACTACCTCGATCAACCAAGTACTTACCTACCTGTCTTCAGCATACTAAGTTTGCAATCTTCATCAAAGGAAAAGGGATTAAAAGAAGAAAAAGAGGAAGATAAAGATGCAACTTAAGTTTTGGTGTTGATGACAAAAAGGGGGAAGATTAAAGGATGCAACTAAGAACCCTTTAAATAGAAGATCAGAAAGGGGGGAAAAGAACCAACTACTGGTATTTTTTTTAAAAAGTTGTATCAGAACAATAATTTCCATCTCAGAGTATGAAGACTAAATCAGAAACTTAGATGTGTTCTTAGTTGAAGGTTTTGTCATCTTCAAAAAGGGGGAAATTGTTGGTATAATTTAGAGAAGGTTTTGAAGATGACAAAAAAGGTATAATAGTCAAGAAGACTAATTTGGAAGTCATCAACTAAGAACAGCTTAGTGAAACCTATCTCATGGTCTGGAAGCTAAGTGACCGAATCAGCCAAGTGGAATATCAGATGGGTGTTATCAGCCGAGTCAAGATAGATGTGTTCATTCTTGAATCAGCCGAGAAGCCATCAGCCGAGTGATCATCAGCAGAGTATTTCCACCAGCAGAGTGAAGACGGTCAGGAAGCCCAACGGGAACCAGCTATGAGCTGAGAGCATTAAATGCGACTGACATAAAGTAGATATCCGTACAGCAGAGTGTACAGAGCAATAGTTGCAGGGAGCCGTTCCGCGTGTCAGGACCAGAACTCGAGGACTGTAGCTTTCTGTCAACCTTCAACGGGCAGAAAATTCAAATCCGAGGAGTATAAATAGAAGACAGAACTGAAGATCTTAAGTGTGCTTGCATAAATCAAGATCATATCATAAGAGCAAGATCCATCAGTTGAGTCGTCTGATCGTAAGTGAAGTCATTTGTTGACGAAGCTGTTTGTTGAAGAACAGAGATCAAACGTTGTCTGTCTAAGTGACTTTCAACTGAGAATAGAAAGAATGTATATCCATCTTTGTGAGTGATATAACTTCTTAGTATAGGTTTTCTGATTGATCTCTTATACTGAAAATAGCGTGAGGAGTGTAGATTCGTCTAAGTGAGTGATCTAGCTTTAGAGTTTAGGATTTCTGTGTGACTTCTTACAGCGCACTTGTGGCTTTTCATTTGTTGATCAGCGCAAGCATTGTATACTTGATTACTTTGTGTTTTCTAGTATAACCCAAGATCTGTGTGACTTGGAAGATTGGACTAAAGGATTTTTATCCATATAACCACTATAAAAATCCTGTGTGTTTGATTTACTGTTTGCTTAACTTGTTTATTCTTGAAAGAACTCAAACATACGATTTAACCAAAAGATTTTAAAAGGAGTTGTTAAAACTGGGCAAAATCTTTTGAGTGAGAAAACTTAAAAAGGAACAGCTTGGCGAAAAACACTTTGAATATCCGCTGCCAACTAGTTTCTAAAACTCTGATTTAACATCTGAAATCAGCTGAGTGAAAATCAGATGAGTGGTCAACTCTGCTGTTCAAAGCTTTGTGCGCGATCAGCTTAGTAGTCTTACAAATCTCGATCAGCTTAGTCTGCTGATTTGTAAAGTTAGAGAAAAAGTTTTTAAGTTTGTGAGGTCTATTCACCCCCCCCCCCCCCCTCTAGACCTGGATGGCGCTCTTAAAGATCGCTTAGAAGCGCCAGAAAACATGTTGGCACTCATCTTCGAAAGAATATGGAAAAAATAGGAATGTAGTTCTGAAACTCCAATTATCAGAAAAAACGTTATTATATTACAAGTGGGGAAGCGTTATAATTTCTGGAAGGTTTTACCCCTATATATAGTAATGGAATTGACAAAAAAGCCCTTATAAAAGAGCGCGAACAGTTACTTAATTTTTCAAAAATCTGCGCAGGATTAAAGACTATTGTCTAATAATCATTGCGTAACTGAACGAGAAATTAGCAGATCAACTTAAAGACTCATGTCTAAGAGGGATACATCAATAAAATAGAAGCATAAATCAATCGAATAATGCAAAAATAGCACCTACAAAAGTATCTTTGCAAAGATCATGAGAGTAAATACAAATTTTACATATAAATTACAGAGAAACAAAGTTATGCCAATTAAAATAGGTTTACGAGAGGATCATCGCATCTTCATTCTCCTATCTCGACGGTATCTCCATCCTCTTTAGAGTCAGCTCGTTCTTCCTCGTTCTGTTCTTCGTCGACCTCAATTTCAGGGTCCTGGTCAATATCAGACACAGGTAAAGGGGTCCCAAATTTCTCCACCAAGTGAGCTAATGGATGATCACTATAATCAATTGGGGCTATGGCTTCAGGAGAATATTCTCGGAATTTTTGATCCTTAACATCTTGGTATTCACGCCGCCTGTTCGGGATCATTCCCAATTCGATCAGTTGATCGACTCCCTTGCAGAACGAACTCATCAGCAACCCCCCAATTTTTTGGTACACTATCGCAGTATGTACAGGAGAATTGAGAAAATCTCGAACTACAGGCTCAACGTTTTCTACCTGAACTTCTCGCATGACCTCATCCATAGCAGCCTCGTCGGCTTTAATTTGCAATTGTGACTGAAGAGATAGGTTTTCAGACTCCAAAGGGCTAAGTGAGGTCGCAAATGAGACCCGTTGCTCTTCCAATTCTCAAGTAAATTGATCGACCTAAGCCTGATATCGACTAGCATCCATCATAGTATTGACGATATGAGAATTGTCGGTTTCCAAGTTCGGGTTATTGATGGGACCAACTCGATCTTCTTGTGATCAAAAATCTTCAAGATCAGCAAGTTTATTCTCGAGCTCCTTATTTCTGGCCAGAAGGATTTTGTTTGTCTCTTCAACGAACTTCCATTGTTCCGCATGAAGGGGGGAATTGTACATAGCTATCACCAGTGCACTTCCAGTATGCAGAAATCAACAAAATATCAACTTTAAAATTATAACTTAAGTTTTGAATGAGAGCAAAATGATGAACGTCCCATCATTTCATGAGCATGAGCCGCTCTGGCTAACCGTTCCAAAGGTCCCTTTTCAAGAGTGCGTTGAACATCTCTAGTAAACACAGTAGACAGAAGCAACTTCATGGATTTATCTAAAATACTCTCCTTATCATCTATAATTAGGCTATCTTCTACTGACTAGCCTACAGCTCGTTTTCCCTCCAAGTGATTTTCAATCATATCAACTAGAGAAGCCTCACGACCTAACCCCCCGATGTGAGTGAAATATTCGCCTTGTTTATCGAAGAATTGCTTTCTCCGTTTTGCTGGCGAACCAGTGATGTTACGTTCAGCCCAAGTTTTACAATCTATGATCCCAAATTGGGTCCTGGTTGCCCTAGGAGGGTAACCCAGACTAGGATTAATATTGGATGAGGAGGGTTCATCGGGAGGATGATAGGAAGAGGGGTTGAAGCTACTAATGGCATCAGCGTTTTCTATGGAAATTTTGTTCTATGGGCATTTTGTTCGAGGATTTCTTAGAGGTCGACAGAACAGTTTTTCCGACCACAGAAAAGCGGCATCTCTCAACCATAGTGGCTGCAATTTAAGAGTAGATATCGATTTAGAACTGATATTAGAAGTAAACATTTAAAAGGCCAAATCACAAAAACTAAAATTGAAGACTTCAACAAAGGACGGTTGTCTACTAGAATAGGAAAGTTGCAAGGACTTAATCCTGCCTTGCAAAGGAAAACTTCTCCGATCAAGTGGGCCGATTGATATTTATCAGATCTCATCTCCTCGTTCATGCTAGGAGGAAATAGATCATCTGAAGCTAGTACTCCATTAATCTTTCGACCACCGGATTCCCAAGAAGAATTATAACCCCATTCGAGCACATGGAGAGTTGGAGGTCTAACAAAGAAATAATTCTCTTTCCACTCAGAACTATTGAAATAGCATTCTCCAGGACCGCGAAGCCAGATCTCTGGCTAAAGTAATAGAAAGGTCGAAATGGAAAATCGAAAGAAATGGTAAAAATTGCTAAAAGTAGGTTTGAAACCCTTCGCAATCATAAGAACGGAAAAGGCCATGATAAAGGCCACGGAATTGGGGACAAGCTGAATCATGGAAATGAGGAAGGTTTCAAGGATTTCAAATAGGATGGGAGAAAAGGGGTATCGGAGCCCATGGTCGAGATGAGAGGTATAGAAAGCTCGGCAATTGTCTGGAGGAGTGTTAACTTGTTGCTCGGGGATGACTATCTCAAAGTCCAAAGTAACGAGCGTAATTCCATTGCAATCCAGCTAGATCTTTCCCATTAAATCTGGAGGGAACAAGTTCAACAGGAGCTGAAACTTGAGGTTGAGTACTCTTCGCTCTTTTCGAGGCTTTTTTCGCCATCTCATCCTCTGGAGTCATTTCTACTACGAGCCTATCCACGCCTTATTCTGCGCAGTTCGTATCTTCATCAGCAGGAACTCCGTCTCCTATTTCCTCATTTTCCGAAGATGCATTTTCTGGATTCTCGACGACATTGGTGATAACCACTTCGTCTTGGGTATGGGAGGAGGATTGAGATTCGATTGCGAAGTTGACATTTTGAGAAAGAAACTGTGAAGTTCGAAGAAATTGATATATGCTGAGAATTTCGACTTAGAATATTACTGCTCCGAGCCTAAAATTATGTGCGGTAAAAGTGAAAATGACCTTGTTGACTTCGACTATTTATACGGGTAAGGAAATGATGTTTTGACCCTTGGTGGCGTTTTGTCTTACCGCCCATGAAAATTGCGGAACAGGCCCCTATGCTTCTGACAATGCTTTATAACATCCTATTGGCGGCGGAAAAGGTTTTTATGTATATGTACTATTTTTTCCTCGTTCGGTTTTTATCCCAAAAAGGGTTTTTCCGAACAAGGTTTTTAACGAGGCATATTCCACAAATCTGCTACGAAGGAGTATCAAAAAGCTTATCATACTTCTACGAGCTTCAGCTTCGCTTGCGCTCGAGAAGTGAGGGAGTACTGATGGGGGCTAATTTATATCTAAGCCGGGTCAAATTTCTCGAACAAATTCAACTTGGGCTAAGTGATCGCTCCGATCTGAATATTTGTATCTCATCGACCTGACGAAGCCTCTGGACACTTGATGGGCCGTGCAATGTCTCCTATATGTCAAAGGACTCTATTAGGGCTAGATTTGCTAGGCTATAAATAAGAGATATTCTTCATTGTAATAGGGATTGGAACCTTGATTACTCTATAGAGGATAATTACTTTATTAATATTAAATACTACCACTTTTAATCTCCCAAATCAAGTTTGTTTACTTGAACCAATTCACATATATTTTGAGTTGCACCATCCTGAGTATTTTGACCAGGTCCTTATTCTTGATTGTTATACGATATTGAATGATATTATTAATTAATTTAGTATAATATTGATATTACCGCTACACGCGAAATCCAGTAAAATCATAACCACTAGTTTAAAAGGTGTGACGTCATTACGAAGTAATAATTTAATTTTAAGTCTTAATGTATGTAATCAAATATTTTTTTAAAAAAAATCTTATCCATTTGATTTCTAGAAATAATATTCCATTACAACATTTAGGTAAAATTTGGAATTTGAGCAAGGAAATCAGACAAATTCATTTTCTATGGTTGGTAATAATAAGGAATGTAATTCATATTTAATAAGTTCACAAAAATACCCCTTACACATATAATATATATAAAGTATGTATTATTAATTTTCTCAAAAAAGAAAAAAGGCCTCACACACTAACCTTATACTTTCTATAAATAAATTCTTATACAACCTCCATGAATAACAATAAAAAAAGAATGTATACATTAGTTTGTAGTTTTATCATTTGATTATCCAAGTAAAAGCATTCATCATGTGTTATCTTCTTGAACCAAACAAAAACTCAATATTATTCTCATGAACCAAATTCCAAGTAGTCATTAAAAATGGATTAAATAACTACTGCTGAAGATGCCAGAATTACAGAAGTAAAAGTGATTTTAAACTGATTAAACCCTTTACAGATGGGGAAGGAGAAGAACCCATACAAAAAGAGAGGAGCGACTATGGTGTCAATGAGAATTCATGAGAGAGAGATAGAAGAATAAATGTGGGAAAAAAATTGGGGCAATAATGTCTTTCTTAATTTTAGCATTAAATTCCATAGGAAAGCAATCACAATACCATAGAAAAGATGGGTTTCATATTCCTAAATTTTGGTTGCAATATTCCTAGTTTTAAGGAATATATTTCCTATCCCAGAATATGAATTTTTGTACCAAACATAATTATGTAATACCAAATAATCAGATTATCAAATCTAGATTCCATTACCATCAAACAAATGGGTCCTAAATGTTATCTAATGACCAATTATTTTTCTTACAAATCTTTAGTAGAGAATGAATGATAGCAACAAAATTACAAGTATGATAACATGATATCAAATAATTATTTATGATAAACACCATATCAAAAGCAATAATTTTATTATTAATCACCTATGAAAAAGAGAAAATATTGATGAAGGTTTTCACCAAATCCTTTATATAAAAAAAATGAATATACTTTAAGTTTGTAAATAAATGAATTTTCTAATGAAATTGATGCTCAAATATATTTTTATAACTTATTATATAAAAGATTTTTTATTTCTTGTTGATTTTGTTTGATTCAAAGTAAAAAAGAAGAAGAATATGTAAGTTTCTTTGAAATACTATGAACTTTTTCTTTTTATAAGTGGACTAGTGGTTCAATCGGTTCACTGGTTCATCTGTTTTACTAATTTTTTATCGGTTTTTTTTTAATTCGAACTAATCAAGAACAAAACTGATTTTGTAGAATTAACCGAACCGAATTGATAGTCGGTTACCGATGAAACCGATCGAATCAGTCGATTCGGTCCAATCTTTAAAACACTGTGTTACGCCATGCTATAATTAGACATGTTTTAGAGTCATTTCGAGTAAACCATCATTTCAACACTCACGAATAGAAATATAAAGTGTTTTGTCATATTTTACATAATAATACTCTAAATTAATTTTCTATACATTTTACATAGATCACTACACATTCATAATTACCCATAAATTTTTAATATAATCACTTACCTTCTTACAAGTTGTTGATCTAAATGAATATTTAATCCAAATTTGGATACTAGATTTTTATTTGCCCATGTCAGCTAATTTTCCCAATAATAGCTACAATCTTGAAATAGACAAAATTAGAAATGAGTAATGTCCTCTGGGGAAATTTTTACCCACACCGAGTTTGACCGAACCCAAAGTAACTATAAAATAAGTGCAATATACTTATTTTGTAATTAGATGTAACTTCCAAGAGAGTGATCAATTACAAATCAAGTGTAATACACTTACTTGGTGGTTGGATGAGTTTGACTAAATCAGACTTGGATAAGAATTTTCAAAGTCGTTTGAGTTGGGGGGTACAATAGTCCTTTTCCCATTCAATACCATATTATTTGTAGAGAGAATAATCACATACAGTTACTGGAAGAAACTAGATAACAGTTTAATCTTATCCATTCCAACACCTTTATAAAAGCAAATCCAACCCCTCCATTCTTAACCACCATCAATAGAAATCCCCAAATCCATGGCGGCATCAACAACCTACTTCTCAAGATCAAATTACAGATTTCTCCCCACCGATCAATCACTCCAAAACAACTCAGTGATCTTCGAACTGGACGAGTCCGATATCTGGAGCACTTCCGCCGCCCACTCCCAGTCACCGGAGTTGCGTAAGGCGAGTTCCAGAATCTCTAGAAAGCCGGCGGTGGTGAGGGGCGGAGTGTGCGGCGGAGGAACGGCGTCGCTTCCAGTAAACGTACCAGATTGGTCGAAGATACTGAAGGACGAGTATAAGGAGAATATTCGACAAGATGACTATGAAGAAGAATATTCCGATGATAAAGTGAATCGGATTCCACCGCACGAGTTTTTGGCGAGGACAAGGATCGCCTCCTTCTCGGTTCACGAAGGGATTGGGAGGACACTTAAGGGAAGAGATCTCAGTAGGGTTAGAAATGCTATTTGGCAGAAAACAGGTTTCCAGGATTGATTCGTTTTTATTTCTATTTTTTTTTTTAATTTCGGATTTCATTTCTACTTAAATGTTGATTTTTGGTTTTTTTTTTTTTTTTTGGTGGTTTTTTTTATATTTTATTTTTATCTGAGAAGCCTTGTTTTCGGGCATGACTTATCGAAGCATCAAGATTAGATGGTCGGAGTTGATTATGTGATTTTTTGACATTTTGAAATGATATTCGAGAACACTAATTTGAGATTTTTGTTTATTTATTTATTCGTTTAATTGATTATTTCTTTGTCGAATTTTGGCATTGAAAGTTCAATTATTGCCCTTCATCAAAAGAAGAATAGGACTGTACCAAACGAGTTTGAGCTTGTACTAGGAAGGGGTAATAATGGAAAGTTGAACAAAAAGTAAGTCAATAATGATGTCGTTTGAGTTTATGGTGTTGGGGTTGGTCAAGAAAAAAAAAGACAAGAATACCGACGCTTTGAAAACGCGTTTGTTGTAGAACCAAACAAATAATATGTTTAGGTTGGGTTTTGAAAATTATTTTTCACATAAATCAAAATATGTGATGAGTTTTACTTCCACGTATCATGTAATTGTTTGATGCATGTATGTATTTGATGAGCAAAATGAAGATTTGGAAGTCATGGATGTTTGTATAAGAACCAATCATGTACCTGACTATCAGTTTCAAATTTATACCAGATTCAACTACTTGAAAGCAACTTAAATTTCGAAAGCAAATCCGCCCAACAGTTCTCTTCTCGAGGGATAGCTTGTATATCAAACATCTCGAACTTTGTCGCCAGATCCTTCACTCTTTTCAAATATTTCACCATGTTAAACTCTTTTGCTTCATAAACCCCTTTTATTTGTCTGTGTACGAGCTCAGAGTCAGTTAGCACTGTTAGTGACTTTATATTTGCTTTAACTGCCATTTCTAAACCTGCGATCAAAGCCTCATACTCTGCCTCATTGTTCGTGACTACGAAGTCTAGGGTGATCGCATAACTGAGATCCTCCCCCTCGGGACCCTGAAAGTGAATTCCGGCCCCACCACCTTCTCTGGTCGACGACCCGTCGACATGCATCACCCAAACTTTGTGCTGAACATCCTCAACCAGATTTACCACGGGAACTGACAAGTCGCCCGAACTGGACCCTGTTGATTCTGCAATGAAATCAGCCAGGACTTGAGCCTTGATTGCTGTTCGAGGTTGGTACTCGATCTCGAACTGACCCAGTTCCACCGCCCATTTAATAAATCTCCCGGACGTCTCTGGTTTTGATAGAACTTGCCGTAGAGGTTGATTAGTCAGAACAATAATTTTGTAAGTTTGGAAATAAGGTCGCAGCCTCCGTGCGGCAATAACTAAAGCCAGTGCGAATTTCTCGATCTCCAGGTAATTCTTTTCTGCCCCTTGAAGCAACTTACTCAGATAGTATACCGGTTTATGCTCGGAATCCTGAATTCTCACCAAAACAGAACTTATTGCCTCATTCGATACCGCTATGTACAGATACAAGGGCTCTCCCTCGACCGGTTTTGCCAACATCGGAGGGGAAACCAAATATCTTTTAAGCTCTTCGAAAGCTTTACTGCACTCCTCGTTCCATTCGAAGCCTTTCGATTTCCTCAACAACTTGAAGAAAGGCAAACTCTTGTCTGCTGATCGGGATATAAACCTATTCAAAGATATTATTTTTCCGATTAGACTCTGCACTTCAGACAATTTAGTTGGCGGTTGTAGCTCAGCTATAGCTCGGATTTTTTCTGGATTCGCCTCAATTCCGCGCTCGTGAACCAGATAACCGAGGAACTTTCCCGATCTTACCCCGAAAGTGCACTTGGCCGGATTTAATTTCATTCTGTACTTCCTAAGGATTGCGAAACATCTGTCAAGGTGCTTTATATGTTCCTCCTCGGTCATGCTCTTCACTAGCATATCGTCAACATAAACTTCCATGATCTCACCGATAAGATCCTTGAACATCATATTCACGAGCCTTTGATAAGTTGCTCCTGCATTCCTTAGCCCGAACGGCATTACAATGAAGCAGTACACTCCTCGTTTGGTAATAAAAGCTGTTTTATCCTGATCTCTCTCATTCATAAATATTTGATAAAACCCTTGGAAAGCATCCATCATACTAAAGAAAATGAATCCCGCCGTCGAATCGACCAGCATATCGATCCGTGGTAAAGGATAGGGGTCCCTTGGACACAACTTGTTCAAGTCGGTAAAATCATTACACATCCTCCATTTGTTGTCGACCTTCTCTCCCTTGGACACCAACACTACATTGCAAAGCCATTCAGTGAAAGTTATTTCCCGAATCTGTTTCGCGGCCAATAATCTATCCACCTCGGCATTGATGATTTTGTCTTTTTCTCTACCGTGGTTCCTCTTCTTTTATCTAACTGGCTTTGCTTTAGGATCGATATTTAAAGAGTGAGTAATCACCCTTGGGTCGATTCCGACTATATCATCAGAACTCCAAGCAAAGACATCGGCGTTGTTTCTAAGGAATTCGATCAGCATGGTCTCCATCCCTTGACTTAGCTCGGTCCCAATTCTGGTGAACTTCTCGGGGGAGCCAGGGACTAACGTTACTTGTTTATGATTTGGGGGTTGTACGCTCATATCGATCTCTTTTCCTTTTTACTCTGCAACTTTTCACAATCTGGCAAAGGGAGGTCGGAAACGGAGAATACCTTTTCGTCTTCTAATTTCCTCTTTGAGGGCAATAATGGCTCGAAGTGCTTCTTCATGTTTAGGGATGTGTTGTAACATTCCCATGCCATGCATTGGTCGTTCCTCATTTCTCCGACCCCTGCCAAAGTTGGAAACTTGACCATCTGGTGGTAAGTTGACACGACCGCTTTGAATACGTTTAAAGCCGGTCTTCCCAAGATTGCATTATAAGCGAACGGGGTACTCACGACTAGGAACTTAACCATCTTCGTAACATCTCTAGGTTTCTTACCCATAGTAGTACTCAAGAGTATGGTTCTGAGAGGAACAATTTCCGACCCACCGAACCCAATGAGCGGGGTGGATACCCGTTCCAATCGCGGGTGTTGTAGATTCATTCTGTCGAGGGCCTCAGAAGAAATTATGTTTGCCGAACTGCCATTATCGATTAACACCTTCCTAACCTCGAAGTTAGCAATTCTCAGGGTCAAGACCATCGAAAAATCATGGTCATCTTCATTAGTATCCCAAGTCACATCACTTGGTCTGTCAGCCTCGGAAAAGCTAATGACTTGGCTCATCGAGGGCGCTGGTCTTAAGGACATGACCTCTTTCCTAGACGAGAGACCAGTCTTTATCGACCTAGCAGTCCTTTTCCTCGCATTCCTGCTATCTCCTCCAGCTGGCCCACCAGATATCATATTTATCACCCGAGTCGTCTGGTCCTCTGCTTGTTGTTGATCCTCACGGTGTTGTTCGGAGGACCTCCTAGGACTCCTGGACCTATAACGGCTGTTATGGTTCTCCTTCCTGACATATTCCTTCAACTTTCCCTGAGCAATCAGTTTTTCGATCTCTTGTTTCAACTGGAAGCAATCCTCGGTGCTATGCCCCCGAGCTCTGTGGTATCTACAATACTTATCGTGATTCATAGTCCCTGGCCTAGGTTGAGTGATACGCCGAGCTCCAGGGACCAAATTTCTCTCTTCGAGTACCGTTAGAATCTCGTCCCTCGAAGTATTCAATCTGGTAAAGTTGCTTTTTTCATGCTCCGTCCTCGGAGTCCTCTCTGGAGATGCAGGTCGACCGTAGACATTAGATCTGTGGGTCGGAGCCTGAGGTTTATAGACCTTTAGTCTCTGCCAAACCGAGCCTCTTTGCTGCGCGTTTGACCCTCCGTAGTCGCTTGGTTTAGGGATAGGGGCCCGATCAGGTTTCTTCACGATCGGGGGCCTAGGATTCTGTGCATTTTTTAACTTATTCATTTCCTCCTGGATCATGTATTTCTCAGCTATTTCCATAATTCGCTCGAAGGACTTTGGCTGCTTTCGGCAGAGAGCATTTCCGAACTGGCTATTACGGGTCAGCTCGAACATTAATGACGATAGAAACTCAATCTGTGGGGTATCAACTTTCAGAAGTTCAATACTAAATCTAGCCAGCCACTACCTCAGTGTTTCTCCTTCCATTTGCTTCACCGTCCCCAAATGATTAGCAGGTAACCTTTGTTTCCTTTGGCTGGCAAACTGATGTTTTAATTTATCGCACAACTCGTCAAAAGAGAAGATCGAGTTCGGAGGCAGTTTTCCGAACCAATCCAAAGCAATTCCTTCGAACGTGGTGACCATGATTTTGCAGCAAAAATCCTCCGAGTGTCCATATAAATTCAGCACATTTATGAAACTGTTTATATGCTCCCCGGGGTCAGAGGTTCCATTATATCTTGGCAATCTGGTAGGGACCGACTCCGTTCCTCGAGCTTCCTTAATTTCTTGACAGAAAGGCGAGCATCGCATAATATTTGTACTTAATTCCCTACTTCGCACTTCAGGGAAAACGACCCCATCCTCTTTGGCCTCAACTCCTCGAGCCCTGACACCTGTGGGTCGGGTTTCCTTTACTAGCTTCTCTTTCTCTAACTCCTTAGCAACCCTTTCTTGCACCATCCTTTCCAAGTCAGCCTCAGTCACCTTTCTATAGGCTGGCTTTCTAGACCTCTCCACAACTTTGGGTTGACTTTCCCCGACCACGGAATCCTCTAAGTTTTGTATGTTCCTAGAAGGTTGCCCAGATCGGACAACGGTTCTAGCTTGTGGTGGGTTGGGTCGAACCTCAGATGGTTCGCCCAGAGCAGATCGACGAATACTTCCTTCCCTTGGCCTGTTGGAAATCGGAGCCCGAGCAGCAGGTTGATCGACCGGGGGATGCTGGCCTGGTAGAGTTTCACGATCTGCTCTCTCCGTATTCAAGAATTCTCTACACATAGTTCCGATAATGGAACGCAAATCAGCCACTGTTGTATGAATAGGCATATCATTCGGCGGGTCGAGCGGCGGCATCTCAGATTGGTGGGCCGCTCGGGATTGGTTACTTGGTTCATTGTTTACAGAACATTGAGCTCCTACGGCGTGTGAAGGCTCGCCACGATTGTACGTAAATCTCCTAGTAGTAGGCATATTTCGATCTAACACCCGAGTAGGCCCCACGGTGGGCGCCAATGGATTATACTGTATTTCGTTCAAGTTCAATAAGGAAAGTGGGGAATAACAATATATGAATCGAGCATATGAAAACTGTATATTAATATTGGTGTTCGAATATAAATTACAAGGCAGGTCTACCCGAGCATTACGGGATGCCGTACTAACTAGGAAAGTAAATACAAAGAATAAACAACTGGTTCCTAATCCGAACAGTAGGTCCGAGCAGAAGGGATATCTTGGAAGTTGTGCCGTCCCTGATGTCATAAATGCGCCGCGTATTTATAGGAACAGTAATGGGCTAGCTGGACCATCCGTAGGAGAATAGCTCTCGGCCAGCTGTGTAAAGCTGTAGGTCGGTCCCACAATAAATTCCGAGGAGACGAGTAGATCGGGAAGAAGGTCGGATTACTTTGATCGAGAGCTATCAGTCAGGCTTGATCGGAGAACCATGTTCTTCTGGTCGGTGGATACCATTCTGATCGAGATCGAGGCTGACCCCGAGCAGAAGGTATTTCCTAGATCGGCGTATGCGAAATACCCCTCATCAGATGAGACATTTCCACAGCGTAAAGTAAATTTTTTTTCATTTGAATGGAAAGCCCTTTATATACTAAGGAGAAGTTTGGATCAACGGTTGTAAATCAACGGAATCAACGGCCTAGATTGAAGCATTAATCACGGACGATGGTTCCACTTCCCGAGAATTAGGTACTGTTTGGTCAGAGTTTCCTTGGATTTTTGCTGAAAAAATGGGAATATTAGGACTCGGCCAGGAGGGCGCTGCGAAAAAACTTTCGTTTTTATTACGAGCTCGGAATTTCGATCACTCTTAACTCGAGTATAAATTGTGTTAACAGTGAAACTGCAACTTGAATGTTCACTCTTAGATCGAGTATAAATTGTTTTACGATGAAAAGATAGTGAATATTTTCCTTAGGTACACAACATCATCGATTAGAAGCAAGGAAAAGTTTATTATTTAGACAAGAAAAACAAGTACAAAAGGAAAAAATTTAAAAGTACAACACTTAGTCGAGCGTAAAGCAGAAATCCCTAGACAGTTTTCTCGAACAGGAGCTTGCGGACCTCGACGTTGCGGGCCTCATACCCCGCATCGTACCCTTTTTTATAAGCCTCTTGCTCCCGCAGCTCGGAATCTTTCTTCTCCTGCTCGTGAATGGACTTTAGTTTGTCCAGCTCTTTGCTCAACTCCTCATGAACTTGGCTTTCTCTCAGCTTCACAGCTTTCTCTGCCTCGGAAGCCAACTTCAGCTCGTTAGCCCTAGCTTCTTCACGAGATTTTTCCAGCTCAATTCTCTGTTTCTCCAAGTCACGAACCGCTGCAGCACGCTGCTCTGTTTCGAGCTCAACCTGCAGCCCGAGGTTGAAAATGTGCTGCCCGACCTGCAGGGGTTTACAAAAATAAAAATATATATATATATATATTTTGGGCTTTTATAAAAAAAAAAAAAAAAAAAAAAAAAAAAAAAAAAAAAAAAAGGGGTTGTAAGGTAAATATTGAACTAACTTGAGTGACCAGGACAGAGCTCGATTGAACAAGTTCCAGAGCGCTTTATCCTTTCAACCGCTCCTGTTCGGCCAACTGGATACTACTCAAAATAATGTCCCAACCGCTCGGGGCAACGCCTCCAGCCGCTGCATTACCTTTTACCTCCCCAAAAATTGCACCAAGTGTACAACCGACATCGGAGACAGAGCGAAAAGCCTCGGGATTTATGTCGACCTTCTCCTTCTCAGCAGAAGGATCATTTATTTTGAGTTTTTCCTTCTCAGCAGAAGGGTCATTTATTTTGACTTTCTCCTTCTCAGCAGAAGGGTCATTTATTTTGACCCTTTTATTTCGAGGCTCGGTGACAAAGTCCTTAGCAGCCTCCATAGACGAAGTACTCCCGCCTAGTACTTTAATTGCCCCGGTCATTTGGATTAAGGTCGAGGTCGGAATCATACCCTCGGAATGAGGCCTTTTGTTTGTAGCTGCTCGGAAACACCGGATGTGTTTTTCTTACTGGGACTGTTCTTCGATTTAGAAGGGGAGTCGGGAATCTCAACAACCGGCTCCTCCCCGGACTGAGTGTGCGCGGATTTCAGTGGAGGATCGACCTCAGTTTTTTCGTGGTCATCCTTGGGAGCCTCTGATTGTTTCGGACCTGTTTTCAAGCTAGGATCGACTTTGCTTTTGCCTCGATCAGCTTTCAAATTCTTTGATGACTCCGCAGAGGACTTAGACTCTTTGTTTTTGGGTTTAGGAGTTTTTTCTCTCTTGGGCTTGATCAACTTGGTTGGATCGAGCTTGGTGCCTACCAATCCGTCCATGATCAAATATTTAATAATGGACGAGGTCGGAATATGTGATCGAATTGACAGCTCCGATGCACGAAATTAGAATTTCAAATGGTACGAATCTTATGAACCTCACGTGTATTTATAAGGAAGAGAAACGTCGCCTTTAGGAGGCCAACGTTCACGAATTCCAAAGTTCTTCCGATCTGAATTATGGAGATCGATTGATTATTATTTTATATATGGAGTAATTTGGTGACTATCGATTCGAAATCGATTTTCTTTGTCAGGCCGTCTAGAAACTTGCAAATGCTATCGTTCTGGTTAAATTATGTTCAAAACTGGAAGAAAATTATTACGTCGGAAATTGACACGTTGCAAGTGCAAAAGAGGATTTTTATATGATCAGGAATATCAATACAATAAGAGGAGGAACCTATCATCTATTACAAAATACTTCTAACTATTTGATCACTCCGCGTCGTCCTCATCCTCGGAGCTATCCTCGCTCTCAGTACTACCCTCGACATCAACGTCAGTAGAGTTGCTCTCTTCGTCGTCGCTCGAGCTCGAGCTAGACGATGCTATTTCCAGCATATCAGGATTTGGCATAGGAACCCCAAACTCTTCTACAAAGGGGGCGAACTCACACGTCTCCCAATTCTGAGAACTCGAGGACGCGGTTCGATAGTCTTCCCCGCAAGAATTCTTCATGATGTCCATGTGCTTTATATACTCCGCCATTTTGTCGGGAATAACCTTTGCTGCGGCCAACTGTTGGACACCTTTGTAGAAAGTAGTCTGAAGGATTTCGCCGACCCTTTTTCGAGCTATAGCGTCCAGGGCGGGGGACTCCAAAAACTCCCTTATTGAGCTCAGGCGCGACTCCTCTTTTCCACGTTGATAAGACAGCTCTGAGTCAGTCTTGGTTTGCGCGAGTTCTTCTTCGAGCTGTTTCACCCTATCCTCGAGTAGACTCTTCTCACCGACAACCTTAACTAAGTCCTCCTCGACCGCAGGGGTATACTTGAACTTCGACTCCTCCAATTCTTTCTGGACCGCATCGAGTTTCCGACGAAGTCTGGCTTCTTCAAAGAGGGAGTTTTGATAGGCCAGGTGGACTCGATCAGACTCGTCCTCGAGCAGCGAGGTGCGATTAAGTTCTGTGAGGAAGCAATCCCCGATCTACCAAGAAACAAGAGGACAATTAATATTCTGTATAAACGTCTATGAGTTATCACTCCAAATGTTTCTTTACCTCATGATGCGCTCGCGCAAATCGACCTAATATATCAAGATCGTCGAGAGACAGAAGTTCTTCCTGATCCTCCGCGAATCTTCCCGCCATGAAGATTTTTATCGCTTTGTCGTGTTCGTTTTCTCCAGTCGGGCTGCGGTCACTCCGAATGGATCCTCCCTCAGGATAACCCGACGCTCGGTGGCCTTTAAGCTAATTTTCGATAAAATCCACCATGTCAGGTTTTTCTCGACCCGGACGACGAGTAAGGGGTGTTCGGTGCCGACCCCACAATCCTGCCCTTTTCTTCGCCTCGGGAGCTCCCTCCTGGTCTTCCCGAATTCGTCGGTTTCTAATCTCCAAGCCCTTCATCTTTCTCATGGTGAACAAGTTGTATCCCAATCCAGACGACGTAGAAGGACCAGCTTGGTCTGGCTGAAAGACCATTCGTAACGGTTCGGGATTCTCTGGCTCCTCGACGGTTTGCTTTTGAGCAGTTTGGGCAGGATTACTTTGTGGGGGAACAGTGGATCGATTACCCGGTACTTGAGGAATTCTGGCTTGCCGCCTCGGTTGACCTGGCGTTTTCTTTGAGGTGGAGGCCACGGTTTTGCCGACTATGGAAGCCCGATAAGACCCGACCACGTCACCTAAAAAGCAGATGATATTTATAAGGTTGGAGATTTGGGACAATAGGTCTAAAGAAGATAGACTAAGAATTTGAACTTACTCAACGATCGGATATCGACTGCATCCGCATGCTCGAACGTGGCTTTACTAAGGCCTGCCTTCCGAAGGACGGGCTCTAGGATCAGAAATGCCGACTGATATAGATCGGAATGCATCTCGGCGACGGCCTTATCACTGATGCCCTGCTTAAGTGAGCCCAGGAATTCACGTTTCCCGCACACCCAGTCGCGTCGACCTGTCCATTGATGAGGGCCCATCTCCGAACTCCCCTCGAAAACTGGAGCATCGGGTCCCTTGATAAAGAAAAATTGTTTCTTCCAATCAAGTGAGTTGCTCGAAACAATCGTGGATAAGATCGATTGGTTTGGCCGTTGTGAAAAATACACGAACCCTGTATTAGAGGCCGGTGAGTTGCTAACTTTAAAGAATTGCCAAAAGTTCTGGAAATTGTCACGTTTGCCTTTGGCTTTCATTAGCACACTGAAGGCTATCAAATATCCAATGGAATTGGGTAGGATCTGCGCAGGTGCAAGAGCGAATACATCCAGGATTTGATTGACCAGGGGCGCAAAGGGGATCCGCAGCCCATAGGCAAATTGTTTAGCGTAGAAGGCTTGACATCCCTCAGGCGGCTGGTTTACTCGTTGAGAAGAAGTCGGAATAACCAGCGAGTATCCCTCGGGAAGATATTTTCCGATCTCAGCCTCAAGATCAACTTTATTCTTGATCGGGTCATATGAACAGACTATCTCATCTACCCGTTTTTCAGTCTTCTGAGCTCGAGCTGGGACAGTGGTAGTAGCTTTCTTCGGCATGGAGTCTAGATCGAGGATTCTCACCACACATCCATGTCCTACAGAGTATTTCATTATTTAGTGTTTTTCCAATGCCCCGACCTCATCCCCTTCACTTTCGGAATCTGGACTTCCTTCGCCCTCGGCATTGGACTCGGTATTGTGCTCTGAGTTACCTTCCGGCTCGGGTATATTTTGACCAGACGTTCCCTCATCAGCATTCGGCTCTACGACCCTGTCAACTTGTTCGACGGTCTTATTAGCCTCGTTAGGAGAATTTTCAGCGGGTTTGAAAGTATCAATGAATTCATCCATTGACCCTAGATCGGATTCCGATCTCGAAGGAATAGTGGCTTGAGTTTATGGCTTCTCAGAAGACATTTCAGGAGATTGTTGCGATGGTCGACGAAGAGTTATGCTTTCTATCGACGCGAGTACTCCGATCTGCGGTAAAAGTTAAGAAGGTGTGGGCGTCTCTTCAGGTCAACGCATATATATAAAGGTCAAAAAGGTAAATTGCAAATTAAACCCCGAGTAACCGCGACGGTTAAGCTCCCACTCAGTAAATTGAAGATTAACTTTTCTAAAAATGGCACTTACGGTCCTCTAAGTTTTTGGAAGTTGGTCTTTCAGCTCGGTATTATGAAGATGTGCACTCTTTTCATTATATGTTTCTCCGTTTCTCAGATTTTGCTATGACTTCGAGGTAGAAGTATACAGATCGAGGACTCCGACCTCCAATGATTTGAAGCATCCTGCCTTTCCAAAGGCCCGTACAGAGAAAATATGCGCTCTTTTTCCCTATCTCGAATTTTGTCCCACTGGGTTTTTCCGAGTATGGTTTTTAATGAGGCATATCAATTTTTGTGCTACGATGATATTTACTTCTCCGAGCTTCAGCTTTACTTGCGCTCGAGAAGTGGGGGAGTATTGATGAGGGATATTTTGTATACGACATTTTAGGAAATACCTCTGCTCGAGATCGACCTGGATCCCATCCAAGAATGTTATTCTCCATCCAAAACTGTCTCCAGCCAAGTCAGACTGATAGCTCGGGATTCCTCTTTCCGATCTACTAAACTCCTCGGGTTTACCGTGAGCCCGACCTCAGGCCTGGACAGCTGGCCGAGATATCTTCCCCTGCGGAGGGTCTAGCTAGCCCATCACTGTTCCTATATATACCACCGCATTTATGACATCAGGCAGACACGTTTTCCAAGAAAGGACTCCAGCTCGGACCTAGAGTTCGGATTAGGCTTTATCTCGCTTTCCTTTGTATTTGATCTAGCTAGTTTTACGGCATCCAATACCGCCCGAATAGACCTACTTTGTAAACTGTATTTGAGCTGATTATTAATATACATTCACCATCTACCTGATTTATTTATTGTTTAGCTCGACTTTCTATATTTGTATCCCAACGAAAAAGAGCATTGTAAGGTAAATATTGAACTAACTTGAGTGAGCAGGACAGAGCTCGATTGAACAAGTTCCAGAGCGCTTTTTCCTTTCAACCGCTCCTGTTCGGCCAACTGGATACTACTCAAAATAATGTCCCAACCGCTCGGGGCAACGCCTCCAGCCGCTGCATTACCTTTTACCTCCCCAAAAATTGCACCAAGTGTACAACCGACATCGGAGACAGAGCGAAAAGCCTCGGGATTTATGTCGACCTTCTCCTTCTCAGCAGAAGGATCATTTATTTTGAGTTTTTCCTTCTCAGCAGAAGGGTCATTTATTTTGACTTTCTCCTTCTCAGCAGAAGGGTCATTTATTTTGACCCTTTTATTTTGAGGCTCGGTGACAAAGTCCTTAATAGCCTCCATAGACGAAGTACTCCCGCCTAGTACTTTAATTGCCCCGGTCATTTGGATTAAGGTTGAGGTCGGAATCATACCCTCGGAATGAGGCCTTTTGTTTGCAGCCTGCTCGGAAACACCGGATGTGTTTTTCTTACTGGGACTGTTCTTCGATTTAGAAGGGGAGTCGGGAATCTCAACAACCGGCTCCTCCCCGGACTGAGTGTGCGCGGATTTCAGTGGAGGATCGACCTCAGTTTTTCCGTGGTCATCCTTGGGAGCCTCTGATTGTTTCGGACCTGTTTTCAAGCTAGGATCGACTTTGCTTTTGCCTCGATCAGCTTTCAAATTATTTGATGCCTCCGCGGAGGACTTAGACTCTTTGTTTTTGGGTTTAGGAGTTTTTTCTCTCTTGGGCTTGATCAACTTGGTTGGATCGAGCTTGGTGCCTACCAATCCGTCCATGATCAAATATTTAATAAAGGACGAGGTTGGAATATGTGATCGAATTGACAGCTCCGATGCACGAAATTAGAATTTCAAATGGTACGAATCTTATGAACCTCACGTGTATTTATAAGGAAGAGAAACGTCGCCTTTAGGAGGCCAACGGTCACGAATTCCAAAGTTCTTCCGATCTGAATTATGGAGATCGATTGATTATTATTTTATATATGGAGTAATTTTGTGACTATCGATTCGACATCGATTTTCTTTGTCAGGCCGTCTAGAAACCTGCAAATAGTATCGTTCTGGTTAAATTATGTTCAAAACTGGAAGAAAACTATTACGTCGGAAATTGACACGTTGCAAGTGCAAAAGAGGATTTTTATATGATCAGGAATATCAATACAATAAGAGGAGAAACCTATCATCTATTACAAAATACTTCTAACTATTTGATCACTCCGCGTCGTCCTCATCCTCGGAGCTATCCTCGCTCTCAGTACTAACCTTGACATCAACGTCAGTAGAGTTGCTCTCTTCGTCGTCGCTCGAGCTCGAGCTAGACGATGCTATTTCCAGCATATCAGGATTTGGCATAGGAACCCCAAACTCTTCTACAAAGGGGGCAAACTCACACGTCTCCCAATTCTGAGAACTTGAGGACGCGGTTCGATAGTCTTCCCCGCGAGAATTCTTCATGATGTCCATGTGCTTTATATACTCCGTCATTTTGTCGGGAATAACCTTTGCTGCGGCCAACTATTGGACACCTTTGTAGAAAGTAGTCTGAAGGATTTCGCCGACCCTTTTTCGCGGGGGACTCCAAAAACTCCCTTATTGAGCTCAGGCGCGACTCCTCTTTTCCACGTTGATAAGACAGCTCTGAGTCAGTCTTGGTTTGCGCGACACCCTATCCTCGAGTAGACTCTTCTCACCGACAACCTTAACTAAGTCCTCCTCGACCGCAGGGGTATACTTGAACTTCGACTCCTCCAGTTCTTTCTGGACCGCATCGAGTTTCCGACGAAGTCTGGCTTCTTCAAAGAGGGAGTTTTGATAGGCCAGGTGGACTCGATCGGACTCGTCCTCGAGCAGCGAGGTGCGATTAAGTTCTGTGAGGAAGCAATCCCCGATCTGCCAAGAAACAAGAGGACAATTAATATTCTGTATAAACGTCTATGAGTTATCACTCCAAATGTTTCTTTACCTCATGATGCGCTCGCGCAAATCGACCTAATATATCAAGATCGTCGTGAGACAGAAGTTCTTCCTGATCCTCCGCGAATCTTCCCGCCATGAAGATTTTTATCGCTTTGTCGCGTTCGTTTTCTCCAGTCGGGCCGCGGTCACTCCGAATGGATCCTCCCTCAGGATAACCCGACGCTCGGTGGCCTTTAAGCTGATTTTCGATAAAATCCACCATGTCAGGTTTTTCTCGACCATGACGGCGAGTAAGGAGTGTTCGGTGCCGACCCCACAATCCTGCCCTTCTCTTCGCCTCGGGAGCTCCCTCCTGGTCTTCCCGAGTTCGTCGGTTACTAATCTCCAAGCCCTTCATCTTTCTCATGGTGAACAAGCTGTATCCCAATCCAGACGACGTAGAAGGAACAACTTGGTCTGTTGGAAAGACCATTCGTAACGGTTCGTGATTCTCTGGCTCCTCGACGGTTTGCTTTTGAGCAGTTTGGGCTGGATTACTTTGTGGGGGAACAGTGGATCGATTACCCGGTACCTGAGGAATTATGGCTTGCCGCCTCGGTTGACCTGGCGTTTTCTTTGAGGTGGAGGCCACGGTTTTGCCGACTATGGAAGCCCGATAAGACCCGACCACGTCACCTAAAAAGCAGATGATATTTATAAGGTTGGAGATTTGGGACAATAGGTCTAAAGAAGATAGACTAAGAATTTGAACTTACTCAACGATCGGATATCGACTGCATCAGCATGCTCGAACGTGGGTTTACTAAGGCCTGCCTTCCGAAGGACGGGCTCTAGGATCAGAAATGCCGACTGATATAGATCGGAATGCATCTCGGCGACGGCCTTATCACTGATGCCCTGCTTAAGTGAGCCCAGGAATTCACGTTTCCCGCACACCCAGTCGCGTCGACCTGTCCATTGATGAGGGCCCATCTCCGAACTCCCTCGAAAACTGGAGCATCGGGTCCCTTGATAAAGAAAAATTGTTTCTTCCAATCAAGTGAGTTGCTCGAAACAATCGTGGATAAGATCGATTGGTTTGGCCGTTGTGAAAAATACACGAACCCTGTATTAGAGGCCGGTGAGTTGCTAACTTTAAAGAATTGCCAAAAGTTCTGAAAATTGTCACGTTTGCCTTTGGCTTTAATTAGCACAGTGAAGGCTATCAAATATCCAATGGAATTGGGTAGGATCTGCGCAGGTGCAAGAGCGAATACATCCAGGATTTGATTGACCAGGGGCGCAAAGGGGATCCGCAGCCCATAGGAAAATTGTTTAGCGTAGAAGGCTTGACATCCCTCAGGCGGCTGGTTTACTCGTTGAGAAGAAGTCGGAATAACCAGCGAGTATCCCTCGGGAAGATATTTTCCGATCTCAGCCTCAAGATCAGCTTTACTCTTGATCGGGTCATATGAATAGACTATCTCATCTACCCATTTTTCAGTCTTCTGAGCTCGAGCTGGGACAGTGGTAGTAGCTTTCTTCGGCATGGAGTCTAGATCGAAGATTCTCACCACACATCCATGTCCTACCGAGTATTTCATTATTTCGTGTTTTTCCAACGCCCCGACCTCATCCCCTTCACTTTCGAAATCTGGACTTCCTTCGCCCTCGGCATTGGACTCGGTATTGTGCTCTGAGTTACCTTCCGGCTCGGGTATATTTTGACCAGACGTTCCCTCATCAGCATTCGGCTCTATGACCCTCTCAACTTGTTCGACGGTCTTATTAGCCTCGTTAGGAGAATTTTCAGCGGTTTTGAAAGTATCAATGAATTCATCCATTGACCCTAGATCGGATTCCGATCTCGGAGGAATAGTGGCTTGAGTTTCTGGCTTCTCAGAAGACATTTCAGGAGATTGTTGCGATGGTCGATGAAGAGTTATTCTTTCTGTCGACGCGAGTACTCCGATCTGCAGTAAAAGTTAAGAAGGTGTGGGCGTCTCTTCAGGTCAACGCATATATATAAAGGTTAAAAGGGTAAATTGCAAATTAAACCCCGAGTAACCGCGACGGTTAAGCTCCCACTCAGTAAATTGAAGATTAACTTTTCTAAAAATGGCACTTACGGTCCTCTAAGTTTTTGGAAGTTGGTCTTTCAGCTCGGTATTATGAAGATGTGCACTCTTTTTACCTTTGCTCGGTTTTTGTCCCACAGGGTTTTTCCGAGTAAGGTTTTTAACGAGGCATATCCGACTCAAGACCGTTCAAGACTTGATTTTCATTATATGTTTCTCCGTTTCTCAGATTTTGCTATGACTTCGAGGTAGAAGTATACAGATCGAGGACTCCGACCTCCAA
Source organism: Penstemon newberryi var. newberryi (assembly GCA_030819805.1). Classification (NCBI taxonomy): domain Eukaryota; kingdom Viridiplantae; phylum Streptophyta; class Magnoliopsida; order Lamiales; family Plantaginaceae; genus Penstemon; species Penstemon newberryi. Next base: position 17,861,678 of record JAUALY010000005.1, on the reverse strand, counting down.
TGATTTGAAGCATCCTGCCTTTCCAAAGAAAATATGCGCTCTTTTTCCCTATCTCGAATTTTGTCCCACTGGGTTTTTCCGAGTAAGGTTTTTAATGAGGCATATCAATTTTTGTGCTACAATGATATTTACTTCTCCGAGCTTCAGCTTTACTTGCGCTCGAGAAGTGGGGGAGTATTGATGAGGGATATTTTGTATACGCCATTTTAGGAAATACCTCTGCTCGAGATCGACCTGGATCCCGTCCAAGAAAGGTATTCGCCATCCAAAACTATCTCCAGCCAAGTCAGACTGATATCTCGGGATTCATCTTTCCGATCTACTAAACTCCTCGGGTTTACCGTGAGCCCGACCTCAGGCCTGGACAGCTGGCCGAGATATCTTCCCCTGCGGAGGGTCTAGCTAGCCCATCACTGTTCCTATATATACCACCGCATTTATGACATCAGGCAGACACGTTTTCCAAGAAAGGACTCCAGCTCGGACCTAGAGTTCAGATTAGGCTTTATCTCGCTTTCCTTTGTATTTGATCTAGCTAGTTTTACGGCATCCAATACCGCCCGAATAGACCTACTTTGTAAACTGTATTTGAGCTGATTATTAATATACATTCACCATCTACCTGATTTATTTATTGTTTAGCTCGACTTTCTATATTTGTATCCCAACGAAAAAGAGCATAATCATTATCCCACAGGGTTTTTCCGAGTAATGTTTTTAATGAGGCATAACTAATTTTGTGCTACGATGTTGTGTTACTTCTTTGAGCTTCAGCTTCACTTACGCTCGAGAAGTGGGGGAGTATTGATGAGGGATATTTCGCATATGTCATTTTAGGAAATACCTCTGCTCGGGATCGATCTAGATCCCGACCAGGAAAGGTATTTTCCGACCAGAAGAACATTGTTTTCCGATCAAGTCAGAATGATAGCACAAGATCTCAATCTCCAACCTACTTTTCTCCTCGGGATTACTGTGGGGCCGACCCACAACTTTGGACAGCTGGCCGAGACGTATTCTCCTACGGATGGTCTAGCTAGCTCATTACTGTTCCTATATATACGCGGCGCATTTATGACATCAGGCAGACACAATTTCCAAGAAACAGTCCTGCTCGGACTTAGAGCTCGGAATAGGCTTTAGCTTGCTTTCCGTAATATTAAGCTAGCTAGTGGTACGGCATCCTGTACTGCTCGGATAGACCTACTTTGTAACTTGTAACCGGATCTTGATATTAATATACACATTTACACGCTCGATACATTTATTGTTTTGCTCGACTTTCCTTATTTGACACGAACGAAAAAGAGCATAATCACTATTCATGTAGTATTTGATGAACCAAGTCAATCTTCTGAAAAGAATCAAAGTGCAAATCCAGAGATATATGCTGACCTTCAGAAATTGAGTGTGGAAAGAAAAGAAGAATATGTTCCCATCATACTACCTGATTTAAACCAAGCTGTTAACTCAAGTGTTGTTCAAAATCAGTCTGTTGATTTTCTAACAGAGGAATTGCAAACAGCTGACAGACCAGAGCCTGTTCAACAGACTACTACTGAGACTCCAACAGTAGTGTTGCAAGACCAATCAAGAGGACAACATCCAGATTTGCAACCTGATCTCAGATGGCTCAAAGATCACCCACCTGATTTAGTGATTGGTGATCCATTGGATAGAGTGAGAACTAGAAGGTCAACTGCAAATGAAACAATGTTTGTAAGTTTTCTTTCACATTGAGCCTAAGTTGATTGATGAAGCTCTTAGTGGTTCTCACTGGATTAAAGCAATGCAAGAAGAGTTGAATCAATTTGAAAGGAATGAAGTACGGTACTTAGTTCCCAGACCTACTCATCACAGGGTAATTGGCACTAAGTGGGTATTCAGGAATAAATTGAATGAAGATGGTATTGTTACCAGAAACAAAGCAAGACTAGTTGCCAAAGGTTATTGCCAAGAAGAAGGCATTGATTTTTATGAGACATTCGCACCAGTTGCAAGGCTTGAAGCGATCAAATTATTCTTAGCCTATGCTGCTCACAAGAACTTCACTGTCTATCAGATGGATGTGAAGTCTGCCTTTCTCAATGGAGAATTGCAAGAGGAAGTTTATGTTGAACAACCTCTTGGATTTGAAGCTTATCAACAAGGAGACAAAGTTTATCGTCTGAAGAAATCTCTCTATGGACTTAAACAGGCTCCAAGACATGGTATGATACTTTATCTGATTTTCTTTTAGTTAAAGGATTTCGCAAAGGTAAAGTAGATAAGACCTTGTTCACTATTGAATGGGATAATCATATATTGTTAGTTCAAATATATGTGGACGATATTATTTTCGGTTCAACTAACCAACAGATGTGTGAGAAGTTCTCTAAGCTGATGCAGAACAAGTTTGAAATGAGCATGATGGGAGAACTAAATTACTTTCTTGGATTACAAGTCAAACAGCTACCAGATGGTATCTTTATTAATCAAGCAAAGTACACAAAAGATCTGTTCAAGAAATTTGGTATGGAAACTAGCTCATCTGTTAGTGTTCCTATGTCTACTGGAATTCGTCTGGACAAAGATGAAGATGGCAAATCAGTTGACATCACCAAGTACAGAGGCATAATTGGGTCACTGTTATACTTAACAGCTAGCAGACCTGATATTATGTATTCTGTTGGGGTTTGTGCGAGATTTCAATCAAATCCTAAGAAATCTCATCTCTTAGCTGCTAAAAGGATATTAAGGTATCTTAAAGGCACACAAGAATTGGGATTGTGGTATCCAAGGGAATCAGGATTTGAACTTACTGGATATTCAGATTTTGACCTTGCTTGCTGTAAAATTGATAGGAAGAGTACTACAGGTACTTGTCAATTTTTAGGTAGTCGTCTGTTCTAATGGATGAGTAAGAAACAGACTTCAGTATCCGTATTTATTGCTGAAGCTGAATACATTGCTGCTGGAGCATGTTGTGCACAGAAACTTTGGTTGAATCATCAACTAGAAGACTATAATCTCAAGATCAGTGGAATCCCTATCTACTATGACAATACAAGTGCTATCTCACTTACTCAGAATACTACTAGTCATTCTAGGACTAAGCATATTGAGATCAAACATAACTTCATCAGAGACCATGTTGAAAAAGGAAATATTATTATTGGGTATGTTCATACAGGCAATCAGATTGCTAACATTTTCACCAAACCTTTAAGTGATGCAAGATTTTCTACTCTAAGAGTGGAATTGGGCTTGTTAAAATTGGATTAATAAGCTGAGGGGGAACCTATCTGGGTTCAATAGCTGACTAATCTAATAGCAACAAGTGTTATACTTCAAGAAGACTGACTCTCAACAGACTAGTAGACTGATGAATTCTTGAATTTAGGGGTAACGTGTAAGACTAGCTGTACTCCTGTTTTATTGATGAAATCTTCAATGACAGTTAGTTGAAGTTGTTTTTATCAGAAGATTTGTTCTTAATTCTTGAAGACTTGAAGATTATTTATCTTGCTGGATTGACAAACAGCAAATGAAGATCACTAGATATTGGCCTTCACTAGTGATATTTGTATCAGACAAGTCATCTATCAGATAAGTATTATTTTACTCATCTGTTTTATTTATGTCAGCTTATATTTAAGTGTTGTATTAAAAACATTTTATCATAAACACGCTTTTATAAGTAACAGACAAGTGGCGTTTCAAATTCCCGCCCGTCTGACATAATTAATGCATTTTGAAATCAGCGTATATCGCTCACACGATCTGCTTTTCAGTAACTGATCTAACGGTTGGCACTAATCACGGAAATCGACATCAAACCAACATCTATAAATCCAGATCCGATCAGCTTACTACTCTTTTACGAACCCTCAAAATTTTAAAAGCACAAAGCATTTTTGCATTCAATTTTACTGCAAATCTCTCTCGTTTTTTTCCTTCAATCTTTTTCAGAAAATGACTATCAACCAAGTGAGTCTTATATATATATATATATATACCAAAACTCTTTTTGTGTTCCTTCGTAGGTTGGACAACATCTTTTCAACCTCGGATTGCAGGTCGAGCTAGAAGTCGAGCAACGCGCTGCAGTGGTCCTTGACTTGGAGAAGGAAAAGATCGCTCTGAAGAAATCTCTCGACGAAGCTAGAGCAATCGAGCAGAAGCTGGCCTCTGAGACGGAGAAAGCTGTGAAGCAGAGAGAGAGCCAAGTCCATGAGGAGTTGAGCAAAGAGTTAGACAAGTTGAAGTCCATTGTCGAGCAGGAGAAGAAAGATTCTAAGCTGCGGGAGCAAGAGGCGTATAAGAAAGGTTATAATGAAGGGTACGAGGCCCGCAGCGTCGAGCTCCGCAAAATCTTGTCTGAGAACAAGCTGATTTAGAGATTCCTTCCCTTGCTTGTAATTTTATAACTTTCTGCTCGATCAAATGTTGTAATTTTATCTTTTTCCTTTTTTTGTAATGTTATTTGCTTCGGAATAATAACCCTCTTTCTTTTAAGTAACGTTGAGCTTTGGTCGGAATGTTATATTTACTTCGAACCTCTTTAAATTCAAGTTGTTTTTCTCATCGTGGAAATAAATAATACTCGAGCTGTAATAGACCGACATTCCGACCCGGTAGCAAAAACGGAAAGTTTTCTGCACCACACTTCTGACCGAGTCATAGTATTCCCATTTTTTCAGCAAAGTTCCAAGGAAGTTATGACCAAACAGTACCTAACCCTCGGAAAGCGGAACAGTCTCCCGTGATCAATGCCTTAATCTGGGCCGTTGGTTCCGTTGAATAAAGACCGTCGATCTTAACTTTCTCTTAGTATATAAAGGGCCTTTTACTCAGCTGAAAATTTTTACTTTACACCGTGAAAATGTTTCATCCGAGGACTAAGCTCGGTTCCTTCCTTCTTCCTGTTCAAGCCTTCGAGATTTGGCTTCGAACATACTTCCGACCTCACAAACAAAATACATATTTCTTTGGTATGGGTGGTGATTATACCGTTTTTCGTTCGTATTGAATAAGGAAGGTAGAGTATAACAATATATGTATCGAGCGTGTAAAAACTGTATATTAATAACGGTGTTCGAGTACAAATTACAAAGCAGGTCTACCCGAGCATTACGGGATGTCGTACTACTAAAAAGACTAATACAAAGAGGAAATGAGCTATTTCCTAATCCGATCAGTAGGTCCGAGCAGAAGGTATATCTTGGAAGTTGTGCCCCTTGATGTCATAAATGCGCTGCGTATTTATAGGAACAGTAAAGAGCTAGCTGGACCGTCCGTAGGAGAATACTCCTCGGCCAGCTGTAAAAAGCTGTGGGTCGGCCCTACAGTAATCCCGAGGAGATGAGTGGATCGGAGTGTAGAATCTCGTACTACCGTTCTGGCTTTATCGGAAAACCATGTTCTTCAGGTCGGAGAGTACCCTCCTGGTCGGGATCGAGGTCGACCTCGAGCAGAAGGCATTTCCTAAAGTGGCGTATGCGAAATACCCCTCATCAATACTTCCCCACTTCTCGAGCGTAAGTGAAGCTGAAGCTCGGAGAAGTAAACACAGCATCACGGTAAAAGACTTTGATTTCTTGATGTTTCGTACATGCCTCGTTAAAAACCTAGTCCGGAAAAACCCAGTGGGACAAAATCCGAGCTAGGGAAAAAGAGTGCATATCTTCTTCGGAGGAGTCTCAAAATACCGAATCGCCCCAATAATAGAAGGGTGAAGTTTTTTGACCTGAGAGATTCACTTCGATGATTCACAATGAGCTACAATATTTGAAGTTTGGAGAAATAAATAATAGAGAACAAGCCTTGAACAGTCTTGAGTCGGATATGCCTCGTTAAAAACCTTACTCGGAAAAACCCAGTGGGATAAAAACCGAGCGAAGGGAAAAAGAGTGCATATCCTCGGTAGACAATGTAGTTGATCTTATCCTGATGACTCGAAAATACTCATTTCCGAAACTTGAAGGACCATAAATGCTATTAACGAAGAGATAATCTTCAATTTTACTGAGTGGGAGCTTAACCGTCGCGGTTACTCGGGGTTGATTTGCAATTTACCCTTTTAACCTTTATATATACGTTGAATTGAATAGACGAGTACGTCTTCCATACTTACTTCTGATCGGAGCATTTAGATCGAAGAAAAGAAAAGTATCCCTTTTTCCCATCGACCGTAGCAACAAAATTTTTCCATCATGTCTACTTCTGAAAACCCAGAAATTCAAACTAACAATCCTACACGATCGGATTCCGACCTAGGATCCACAGGCGAACTCATTAATGACTACAAAACCGCTGAAAACTCCTCTGAAGAGATGCGTAGAATCGTCGACCAAATAGAGCATTCTTTGGGGCCAAACGCTGAAGAGGGAACATCCGGTCAACAGGATTCCGAGCACGGAGGTGATGCGGAACAGAACACCGAGGCCAATAGCGAGGAAGGCGGAAATGGAGAACAATCTGATTACGATAATGTGGATAACTCGACCGTAGTGCTGGATGAGCACGAGATAATGAGATATTCGATCGGAGGCGGGTGTAGTGTGAGAATCCTCGACCTAGCCGGTGTCACGAAAAATTCCAAAGCCACAGGTCGAGCTCAGAAGACCGAGAAACGGGTCGATGAAATCTCCAGTGCGTATGATCCAATAGAGGATGAGGCAAACCTCAAAGCTGCGATAGGTAAATTCCTTCCCGAGGGCTATTCGCTAGTCATTCCGACCTCCTCTCAAAGAGTGAATAAGCCCCCAGCAGAATGTCAAGCTTTCTATGCTAAGCAATTTGACTATGGGTCGCGCATTCCTTTTGCCCCATTACTCGAGCAGGTTTTAGATGCATTCACCCTGGCTCCGCACAGATCCTTCCCAACTTGATGAGGGGTATTTCGCATACGCCACTTTAGGAAATACCTTCTGCTCAAGGTCAGCCTCGATCTCGACCAGAAGGGTATTCTCCGACCTGAAGAACATGGTTTTCCGATCAAGCCAGATTGATAGCTCCAGATCAAGTACTCCAACCTTCTTCCCGATCTACTCGTCTCCTCGGAATTACTGTGGGACCGACCTACAGCTTTACACAGCTGGCCGAGAGCTATTCTCCTACGGATGGTCTAGCTAGCTCATTACTGTTCCTATAAATACGCGGCGCATTTATGACATCAGGGGACGGCACAACTTCCAAGGAATACCCTCTGCTCGGACCTACTGATCGGAATTGGATCTAGCTTAGTTATTCTTTGTATTTACTTATTGTTCTAGTAATACGGCATCCTGTAACGCTCGGGTAGACCCGTTTTGTAATTTGTATTCGAACTCCGATATTTATATACAGTTTTCACATGCCCGATTCATACATTGTTATACTTTACTTTCCTTATTGAACTCGGACGAAAAACGGTATAATCAATTGGCGCCCACCGTGGGGCCTACTCGGGTGTTAGATCGAAATATGCCTACTACTAGGAGGTACACGTACAATCGAGGTGAGCCTTCACAAGCTGTTGGAGCGCAGCGCTCCGTAAACAATGAACCAAGTAACCAATCCCGAGCGGCCCACCAATCTGAGGTGCCGCCGCTCGACCCGCCGAATGATATGCCTATTCATACGACAGTGGCAGATTTACGTTCCATTATCGGAACCATGTGTAGAGAATTCTTGAACACGGAGAGAGCAGATCGTGAAACTCTGCCAGGTCAGCAGCCCCCGGTCGATCAACCTACTGCTCGGGGTCCGATCTCCAACAGGCCAAGGGAAGGAAGTGCTCGTCGATCTGCTTTGGGCGAACCGTCTGATGTAAGACCCAACCCACCGCGAGCTAGAACCGTTGTCCGATCAGGGCAACCTTCTAGGAACGTACAAAATTTAGAGGATTCGGTGGTCGGGGAAAGTCAACCCAAAGCATTGGAGAGATCTAGAAAGCCAGCCTACAGAAAGGTGACCGAGGCTGACTTGGAAAAGATTGTTCAAGAAAGAGTTACTAAGGAGTTGGAGAAAGAGATTGATTATACCGTTTTTCGTACGAGTTCAATAAGGGAAGTAGAGTATATCAATGTACAAATTGAGCAGCTAAAAACTGTATATTAATATCGGTGTTCGGATACAAATTACAAAACGGGTCTGCCCGAGCATTACGGGATGTCGTACTACTAAAAAGACCAATACAAAGAGGTTACAAGCGAGTTCCTAATCCGAACAGTAGGTCCGAGCAGAAGGAATATCTTGGAAGTTGTGCCCCCTGATGTCATAAATGCGCCGCGTATTTATAGGAACAGTAATGGGCTAGCTAGACCATCCGTAGGAGAATAGCTCTCGGCCAGCCGTGTAAAGCTGTAGGTCGGTCCCACAGTAATTCCGAGCAGACGAGTAGATCGGGAAAAAGGTCGGAGTACTTGATCTAGAGCTATCAGTCTGGTTTGATCGGAAAACCATGTTCTTCAGGTCGGAGAATACCATTCTGATCGGGATCGAGGCTGACTTCGAGCGGAAGGTATTTCCTAAAGTGGCGTATGCGAAATACCCCTCATCAATACTCCCCCACTTCTCGAGCGTAAGTGAAGCAGAAGCTCGGAGAAGTAAACAATGCATCACGGCGAAAGACTTTGATTTCTAGATGTTTCGGATATGCCTCATTAAAAACCTAGTCCGGGAAAACCCAGTGGGACAAAATCCGAGCTAGGGAAAAAGAGCACACATCTTCTTTGGAGCAACGGAAGGCATTGATACTTCGAACCATAGGAGGGCGGAGTTTTCGATCGGAGTACTCTACTTCGATGACGTTTACAATATCTGAGAATTGGAGAAATAAATCAGAGATCGAGTCTCAAACGGTCTCGGGTCGGATATGCCTCATTAAAAACCTTACTCGGAAAAACCCAGTGGGATAAAAAACCGAGCGAAGGGAAAAAAAGTGCACATCCTCGAGAGACAATGTAGTTGATCTTATCCCGTTGACTCGAAAATACTCATTTCAGAAGCTTGGAGGACCGTAAATGCTATTAACAAAAGGTAATCTTCAATCTTACTGAGTGGGAGCCTAACCGTCGCGGTTACTCGGGGTTGAATTTTCAATTTACCCTTTTAACCTTTATATATAGGTTTACTTGGAAAAAAGAGTGCTTCTTTACAATTCACAGCGGATCGGAGCATTTAGATCGATAAACAGTATTTCTTCCTTATTTCGAGCATTCCAATAAATATTTTCTAATCATGTCTACTTCCCAGAATCCCGACGTCCTAACCAATATTCCTTCTGGATCAGATTCCGATCTAGGATCCACAGGCGAACTTATCAATGATTTCAAAACCACTGAAAATTCTTCCGAAGAGACGAATAGAATCGTCAATCAAATAGAGCACGCCATGGGGTCGAACGCTGGAGAGGGTACATCAGGTCGACAGGATTCCGAGCACGATGGTGATGCGGAACAAAATGCCAAGGCCGACAGTGAGGAAGGTGGAGATGGAGAAAAAACTGACTCCGAGAATGAGAACGGCTTGACCGTACCGTTCGATAAGCATGAGATACTGAGGTATGAAATCGGAGGCGGGTGCAGTGTGCGAATCCTCGACTTAGCCGGTGTTTCGAAAAAATCCAAAGCCACAGGTCGGGCTCAGAAGACCGAGAAACGGGTCGACGACATCTCAAGTGCGTATGATCCGAAAGAGCACGAGGCAAACCTCAAAGCTACGATAGGTAAATTCCTTCCCGAGGGTTACTCGCTAATCATCCCGACCCCTTCTCAAAGAGTGAATAAGCCCCCCGCAGGATGTCAAGCTTTCTATGCTCGGCAATTCGACTATGGGTTGCGAATTCCTTTTGCCCCCTTACTCGTGCAGGTTTTAGATGCATTTAGCCTGGCACCCGCACAGATTCTTCCCAACTCGATTGGGTATTTGATAGCTTTCAGCGTTTTGATGAAGGCCAAGAATCAAGTTGCTAACTTCCGACGCTTCTGGCAATTCTTCAAGATCAGTACCTCCTCCGCCTCGAACGCTGGGTTCGTGTATTTCTCCCAGCGTTCGAATCATTCGGTCTTATCGACCATAACTTCCAGCAATTCTCTTGACTGGAAGAAACAGTTCTTCTTCATTAAAGGTCCTGAAGAACCGGCTTCTGAGGGAAGCTCGGAGATGGTTCCACATAAATGGCCAGGTGAGCGAGACTGGGTGTACGGAAAACGGGAACTGTTAGGTCGGCTTCAGAAGGTCATTCCCGACGATGTTGTCAAAGAGATGTGTTCGGATTTGTACCAGTCGGCTTTTCTTATTCTGGAACCCGTACTTCGAAAAGCCGAACTCAGGCGAGCTACCTTTCCACTAGCAGTTGCTGATGACCCTCGAACATTGAGTAAGGAAAACAGTCTTTCCCGAGTGACTTATATAGTAAGCTTTTCAGCGGATTTCATTACTTACAATTTATTTCTTTATTTCTTCAGAAACAATGGTGGAGCAATACCGAGCTTCTATAGTCGGTAAAACAGTAGCATCTACCTCGAGGAAAACGCCCGGTCAACCGAGGAGGCAAACTAGACCGGAGCCCAGAACTGCCGTCCCTCCTCGGGGAAACTCGGCTCAGGCAGATTAGATCGGAAACGAAGAGGAGCCCGAGCATGCTGAGCCGATCCAAATGGTACCACCTCCTCATCAAGCTGGTCCTTCTTCTTCTTCTGGCCTAGGATATAGCATGTTTACCATGAAGAAGCTCAAAGGGAAAGAGATCTTCAATCGGCGAGCTCGGGAAGATCTCGAGGGAGCCCCCGAGGCCAAAAGGAGGACCGGATTGTGGGGTCGACATCGAACACCCCTCTCCTCCCGTTCAGGTCGAGGTAGGCCTGATATGGTGGACTTCATTGAAGATCAACTTAGCGGTTCCCGAGCAGCGGGTTATCCCGAGAGGGGATCCATTCGAAGCGATCGCACCCCGAACGGCGAGAATGAGCATGATAAGGCGATCAAGATTTTCATGGCTGGGAGATTTGCCGAGGACCAGGAGGAGCTTCTTGGTCACTCCGACCTTGACGTACTAGGCCAATTCTCCAAAGCATATCATACGGTAAATCCCTTCGCATTTGTCATAACTGTTTAAGTCTCGGAATAAAATACTAATTACCTTGTTCTAGCAGGTCGGGGACTGCTTCCTCACTGAGGTGAACCGTACCTCCATGTTAGAAGAGGAGTCCGATCGTGTTCATATTGCTTATATGGATTTACTCAAGGAAGAGTCCCAACTGCGCAAACAATTTATCTCCGTCCAAACAGAATTGGAGTCGATGAAAGCCAAGTATACCCCGGCCGTCGAGGAAGACTTGGTGAGAGTTGTGGAAGAGAAGAGCTTGCTCGAGGAGAAAGTCAGGAAACTTGAAGAGGAGCTCGAGCAAACTAAGGCTGATTCCGAGTTGTCTTACCAGCGGGGCAAAGAAGAGTCTCGCCTAAGCTCGATAAGAGAATTTTTAGAGTCCCCCGCGTTGGATGCCATAGCTAGAAAGAGGGTCGGCGAAATCCTTCAAACTACCTTTTTCAAAGGGGTTCAACAGTTGGCCGCAACAAAGGTTATTCCCGACAAAATGACGGAGTATATAAAGCACATGGACATCATGAAAAATTCTCGCGGGGAAGACTATCGAGTCGCGTCCTCGAGCTCGGCCAACTGGGAAGAACACGAATTCGCTCCGTTTGTGGAAGAGTTCGGAGTTCCAATGCCCAACCCTGACTTGATGGACTTGGATACCTCCAGCGCGAGCTCGAGTTCAGATAGCTCAGACCGTTAAGATAGCTCTGATGACAGTTCCGATGGGGATGATCAAGAAGCTTCTGGAGATGATGACGTCGACGTCGAGGGTAACTCCGAAGGTGAGGGCAAAGAGGAGCAGCCAAATCTTTAGATTTCTTGTAATAGATTGTAAGATTGTAGGATCCTTTATTATATGCATTGTAATTATTTCGATCATCTATAAAATCTGCTTTTTCTGTTTTTCTGAGTCCTCTCATCAGTAATTTATTATACTGCTCAACTAGACAAAAGTCTTTGTGAGCCATAAGGTTCATAAAAAGAACGTCGATATCGAGCATTTTTGTGCATGTGAACCACTTTGCAGGCACGATATCAAAACAATCGACCTTTTTAAATGGGCACGGAAATCTTGGAATTCGCGACTGTTGGGCTCCCAAAAAGGCAACGTTCCTTTTTCTTATAAATAGAAGGTAGTCTAAGATTTGTATCACTGATTATAATTCTCTCTTCGTCGGAGCTAATTGATCGATAAAATAAACCGACCCCTCTTCTTCACTAGAAACAGATCATGGAAGGCCTGGTGAACTCCAAGATCGACCCTAGGTTGTTGCTCAAAGTCAAGAAAGAGAAGTCTTCCAAGTCGAGAGTCAAAGAACCTAAGTCCTCCTCGGAAGCAGGAAAGACTTCTAAGAACGACCGAGGCAAGCACAAGGTCGATTCTCCTTCGAAGGCGGTCATTGAATCAACTGGTGACCTTGGCAAAACTGTGGCCAAGCAATTATCTGGCTCCGAGAAAGGGCCGGTCATACCAATTCCGGACTCTCCCTCTCAGTCGAAAAATAGCTCCGAGGGTAACAGGAAGGTCGATAGGCCTAATAAGCAAATCACATCTGGTGACTCTGAGCCTGCTCCATATAAGAGACCGCACGTGGACGATCTGATTCCAACCTCGGCCTTGATTCGAATGACTGGGGAAAATAGGACAATGGCTGATAGTGTTCTGGCCTTGGAGGCTAATAAGGATGTGGTTGAGTCTCCCAAAAAGAAGGTCAAAATAAATGACCCTCCCGTCGATCAGAAGAAAACTTCCTCATCGGGTGGAAAACCAGAAACCCAAAACTCTGTCCCCAACGTTGCTCGGACTCTTAGCGCCTTTTTTGAAGAGGTGAAAAGTAAGGCCATGGCCGAGCCAGAAGGAAAAAATGTGAATGAAACGGCGCGATCGAGCACGGATCTGCTTTTTCAAGTAAGTGTCCTCTCTCCCCTTTTTTTTTTTTTTTTTTTTTTACTAAATAACCTTTTGTCCATTTAAGGTCGGACAACAGTTATTTACCCTCGGGCTGCAAGTCGAGCAAGAAGCTGAACAGCGTGCGAAGGTTATCCTCGAGCTGGAGGAAAAGAAGGTTGCATTATCAAGGTCCCTTGAAGAAGCCAGAGCCATCGAGCTGAAGTTGGCTTCCGAGACGGAGAAAGCTGTGAAGGAGAAGGAGAGCCAGGTTCACGAGGAGTTGAGCAAGGAGTTGGACAGGCTGAAGTCACTCGTCGAGCAGGAGAAGAAAAGCGCCGAGCAGCGGGAGAAAGAGGCCTATCAAAAAGGTTATGATGCCGGGTATGAGGCCCGCAATGATGAAGTCCGCAAGCTTCTGTTCGAGAAAAGCATCTAGAGATTTCTTCTTTTATTCTACTGAATGTTGTACTTTTACATTTCTTCCTTTTGTACTTGTTTTTTTCTGTTGGAGTAATAAACTTTTTTTTCTTCCTGCTAATCGATGGTGTTTTGTGTTCTGATAAAGTGATTTACTGCATATACAATTTATACTCGAGTTAAGAGTGATCGCTCAAATTTCTTATCATATAACAATTTATACTCGAGTTAAGAGTGATCGTTCCAATTGTACCTCCTTTTATACTCGAGTTAAGAGTTAAAACAATTTATACTCGAGTGAAGAGTGATCGAAATTCCGAGCATAAGGTAAAAATGGAAAGTTTCTGCACTGCATATTTGACCAAGTCATAGTATTCTCCTTTTTTCAGCTAAGTTTCAGAGAAAGTCTGTCCAAACAGTACCTTAATCTCGGGAAGTGGAACGGTCATCCGTGATAAATGCCTTAATCTAAGCCGTTTGTTTCGTTGAATACAGACCGTCGATCAAATCTTCCTTTTAGTATAAATACGGAATTTGCTCATTTCAAAACCTTTACCCTCCGCTGTCAAAAATGCTTTATCCGAGGACGACGTTCGGATCCTTCCTTCTTCCCGTTCAAGCCTTTGAAATTTGGCTTCGAACGTACATTCGACCTTTCGTGCAAGATATAAACCTCTTTGGTATGCGTGGAATCGGAAAATAGGAGCACCTCCTCTATCTGGGGGTGTCTGATCCCTGAAAGCGGGATCTCCCCTTGAAATACCAACAAGTGGCTGACCCTTGCTTGGGTACTTTGGGCAGGGTTAGCATTGCTGGTTTCGAGGGGTATACCCGAGGGCGGAAAGCTGGTCAGAAAATTAAAAGGAAGTTTGACCTCAAGTACTTTCTTTGAGGTTATCTTGTTTCACCAATTTCTTCCTTTCTTCCGATCGTAAGAAGATGACCGGCCGTTCGAGGTTGAGCTTTTGGATCTTACAAGAGAAATTTCAACCTTGGACGCCGACTCGGGGAAGTGATCGAGCTCGGCTGGTAGCAAGAATGCTGGGGACTGTATGGAGATCAGAAAATGTGATCTGCGATCCATATTGTCTAATTTCAAAACCAGATATCATCAGACGATAAACATATACAGCTCGATCACTTTGTCACAAATTGTGATGCAATCATCGGATGCTCGGCGATAAACACTGAAAGATGCTTGAAGACTCGAAGACCATAGAATAGGATACTAGTTGTATTAGGACTTCATTTGTACATTCAACAATTTTGTAGTCTGTTCGATGAATGTCAATAAAGTTGTAACGTTTGCCTTTAATTGATCTTTTGTAACTTGCTCGAAAATAATAATGAGAACCTTTCGTTTCAAATCAGATAGTTGCAAATTCTTTTCCACCATCTTAACATTAGTATTCTGCTCATAACAACCAACTCGACGACGAATCAATTATCCGATGAAACTCAAATATTTGTATGATAAGGTTGAACTTGTACCCGGAACATTTATTGATCGATGAAATGTCCTCGGAAAGATTATCCGACAATCGTCCAAATGAATAATCTCTGAATAATTGAACTTAGGAAATAATGATCCCAACTTAAGAAATAGCAATCCTAACTTAAAGAATTTTCAAGTGGTTAAAAATTCTTGAAGGGTGTTCGGGTTTCGAGCAGAACTGCTTCATCAAAGCATTTAGAACATCAGTTGGAGTTAATCAAAATTATACTGTTTGCTTGCGTAATTTGCCGCTATTCAGTGAGCTGGATAGTCATCCTGGATTTTTATCGAGGAAAGGTCATAGCACAAGCTTTCACCTTCGGCCGATATTTATTTTCGAATAGATTTTATCGAGGGAGGGTCGTAGCAACAGCTTTCACCCTCGGCCGATTTTCACTTTTGAACATCTTTTTATCGAGGAAAGGTCATAGCACAAGCTTTCACCTTCGGCCGATATTTATTTTCGAATAGATTTTATCGAGGGAGGGTCGTAGCAACAGCTTTCACCCTCGGCCGATTTTGATTTTTTGAACATCTTTTTATCGAGGGAGGGTCATAGCAAAAGTTTTCACCCCCGGCCGATAATGTTAGACTTTCTTTGTCATGGTACTCGGAAAATAATTTGAACTTGAACCAAGGATTTCATTGATAGTCCTTACATTTTTAGGAAAGTAAAGTTTGAGAAAACTGTGAATTACAAGAAAAATTAAAAATGAGAGCATCTATCTTCCATAATATTTCCTCAGATTGACTGCATTCCAAGTTCTTGGCAAAGTTTCACCGTTGAGGTGAGCAATTTTATAGGATCCCTTTTTTCCGACTTCCTGCACGACATAAGGGCCGTCCCAGTTTGGCTGAAGCTTTCCGACATGCTTAGATACTTCCACCTTTTTTAGAACCAAATCCCCGACTTTGAATGTCCTTACCCTGACTCTTTTGCCATAAGCTTTTTCCATGCTGGACTTGGTGGCTTGTATCTTTATGCATGCTCGGTCACGTTCACCATCTGCTTGATCGACATCCATCTGCCTCAGTAATTGATTCTGATCACGGTCATAAGATTCGACCCTTGGTGAAGGTACCAACGTCTCCACCGGTATAACAGCCTCCGACCCGTAAACCAATGAGAAAGGAGTTTCTCCAGTAGCAGATTTTACTGTTGTCCTGTTCGCCCAAATTACTCCTGGAAGCTCGTCTAACCAATGGCCTTTTGCTTCGGTCAGACGTTTTTCAAGTGATCGAACGATTTCCCTGTTGGTGACCTCGGTTTGTCCGTTCGCCTGGGGATGTCCGACCGACGTGAAATTCTGTTGGATTCCAAACTTTTCGCACCACTCCAAAATTTGCTTTCCCGCGAATTGGGTTCCATTGTCGGAGATGAGGATCCTCGGTATACCAAACCTGCAAACAATATTCTTCCAGAGAAAATTTATCACCTGAAATTGAGTAATTTTTGTTAGCGCAATGCATTCGATCCATTTACTGAAGTATTCCACAGCGACCAGGACATAGTTTTTTCTCGATCTAGCAGTTGGGAAAGGTCCCACAATATCAATTCCCCACTTGTCGAAGGGCCAGCAGATCGGAATCGAATGCATCTGCTCGGCGGGCTGATGAATTAGATTTGAATAGATTTGGCAATGATGGCATTTCTTGACATAGTCGATGGAATCCGAGATCATAGTGGGCCAATAATATCCGGTCCTCGAGCACTTCAAGGCTAAGGCTCGTGCACCGCAATGACTTCCCGCTTCACCTTCGTGAACCTCCTTTAAAATTAGATCGAACTGACTCTCAGGAATGCACTTCAACAAAACTCCTGAGCTTGATCTTTTATAAAGCCTATCTTCGTTCAAAACGTACATAGGAGCTCGATATTTAATCCTTCGAGCTTGATTTGTATCTTCCGGTAAAGTACCATCTCTTAGATAAGCCTTCAAAGGCTCCATCCAAGAAGATTCTCGAACATCTATCTCCATTACCTCCGAGTTTGGGGTTAGGTCGGAGTCTATAGCTGGGGAGTTGGACATTAGCCAGGTTATTATTCTTTCCTTCCGTCCGTCAATCGCCCCCGTAAATTTCGAAAGCAAATCCGCCCAACAGTTCTCTTCTCGAGGAATAGCTTGTATATCAAACATCTCGAACTTTGTCGCCAGATCCTTCACTCTTTTCAAATATTTCACCATGTTAAACTCTTTTGCTTCATACACCCCTTTTATTTGTCTGTGTACGAGCTCGGAGTCAGTTAGCACTGTCAGTGACTTTATATTTGCTTTAACTGCCATTTCTAAACCTGCGATCAAAGCCTCATACTCTGCCTCATTGTTCGTGACCACGAAGTACTGAGATCTTCCCCCTCGGGACCCTGAAAGTGAATTCCGGCCCCACCACCTTCTCTGGTCGACGACCCGTCGACATGCATCACCCAAACTTTTTGCTGAACATCCTCAACCAGATTTACCACGGGAACTGACAAGTCGCCCGAACTGGACCCTGTTGATTCTGCAATGAAATCAGCCAGGACTTGAGCCTTGATTGCTGTTCGAGGTTGGTACTCGATCTCGAACTGACTCAGTTCCACCGCCCATTTAATCAATCTCCCGGACGTCTCTGGTTTTGATAGAACTTGCCGTAGAGGTTGATTAGTCAGAACAATAATTTTGTAAGTTTGGAAATAAGGTCGCAGCCTCCGTGCGGCAATAACTAAAGCCAGTGCGAATTTCTCAATCTCCAGGTAATTCTTTTGTGCGCCTTGGAGCAACTTACTAAGATAGTATACCGGTTTATGCTCGGAATCCTGAATTCTCACCAAAACAGAACTTATTGACTCACTCGATACCGCTATGTACAGATACAAGGGCTCTCCCTCGACCGGTTTTGCCAACATCGGAGGGGAAACCAAATATCTTTTAAGCTCTTCAAAAGCTTTACTGCATTCCTCATTCCATTCGAAGCCTTTCGATTTCCTCAACAACTTGAAGAAAGGCAAACTCTTGTCTGCTGATCGGGATATAAACCTATTCAAAGATATTATTTTTCCGATTAGACTCTGCACTTCAGACAATTTAGTCGGCGGTTGTAGCTCTGCTATAGCTCGGATTTTTTCTGGATTCGCCTCAATTCCGCGCTCGTGAACCAGATAACCGAGGAACTTTCCCGATCTTACCCCGAAAGTGCACTTGGCCGGATTTAATTTCATTCTGTACTTCCTTAGGATCGCGAAACATCTGTCAAGGTGCTTTATATGTTCCTCCTCGGTCATGCTCTTCACTAGCATATCATCAACATAAACTTCCATGATCTCACCGATAAGATCCTTGAACATCATATTCACGAGCCTTTGATAAGTTGCTCCTGCATTCCTTAGCCCGAACGGCATTACAATGAAGCAGTACACTCCTCGTTCGGTAATAAAAGTTGTCTTATCCTGATCTCTCTCATTCATAAATATTTGATAAAACCCTTGGAAAGCATCCATCATACTAAAGAAAATGAATCCCGCCGTCGAATCGACCAGCATATCGATCCGTGGCAGAGGATAGGGGTCCCTTGGACACAACTTGTTCAAGTCGGTAAAATCATTACACATCCTCCATTTATTGTCGACCTTCTCTCCCTTGGACACCAACACTACATTGCAAAGCCATTCAGTGAAAGTTATTTCCCGAATCTGTTTCGCGGCCAATAATCTATCCACCTTGGCATTGATGATTTTGTCTTTTTCTCTACCGTGGTTCCTCTTCTTTTGTCTAACTGGATTTGCTTTAGGATCGATATTTAAAGAGTGAGTAATCACCCTTGGGTCGATTCCGACTATATCATCAGAACTCCAAGCAAAGACATCAGCGTTGTTTCTAAGGAATTCGATCAGCATGGTCTCCATCCCTTGACTTAGCTCAGTCCCAATTCTGGTGAACTTCTCGGGAGAGCCAGGGATTAACGTTACTTGTTTATGATTTGGGGGTTGTACGCTCATATCGATCTCTTTTCCTTTTTCACTCTGCAACTTTTCACAATCTGGCAAAGGGAGGTCGGAAACGGAGAATACCTTTTCGTCCTCTAACTTCCTCTTTGAGGGCAATAATGGCTCGAAGTGCTTCTTCATGTTTAGGGATGTATTGTAACATTCCCATGCCATGCATTGGTCGTTCCTCATTTCTCCGACCCCTGCCAAAGTGGGAAACTTGACCATCTGGTGGTAAGTTGACACGACCGCTTTGAATACATTTAAAGCCGGTCTTCCCAAGATTGCATTATAAGCGAACGGGGTACTCACGACTAGGAACTTAACCATCTTCGTAACATCTCTAGGTTTCTTACCCATAGTAGTACTCAAGAGTATGGTTCCGAGAGGAACAATTTCCGATCCACCGAACCCAATGAGCGGGGTGGATACCCGTTCCAATCGCGGGTGCTGTAGATTCATTCTGTCGAGCGCCTCAGAAGAGATTATGTTTGCCGAACTGCCGTTATCGATTAACACCCTCCTAACCTCGAAGTTAGCAATTCTCAGGGTCAAGACCATCGAAAAATCGGGGTCATCTTCATTAGTATCCCAAGTCACATCACTTGGTCTGTCAGCCTCGAAAAAGCTAATGACTTGGCTCACCGAGGGCGCTGGTCTTAAGGACATAACCTCTTTCCTAGACGAGAGACCAGTCTTTATCGACCTAGCAGTCCTTTTCCTCGCATTCCTGCTATCTCCCCCAGCTGGCCCACCAGATATCATATTTATCACCCGAGTCGTCTGGTCCTCTGCTTGTTGTTGATCCTCACGGTGTTGTTCGGAGGACCTCCTATGACTCCTGGACCTATAACGGCTGTTATGGTTCTCTTTCCTGACATATTCCTTCAACTTTCCCTGAGCAATCAGTTTTTCGATCTCTTATTTCAACTGGAAACAATCCTCGGTGCTATGCCCCCGAGCTCTGTGGTATCTACAATACTTATCGTGATTCATAGTCCCTGGCCTAGGTTGAGTGATACGCCGAGCTCCAGGGACCAAATTTCTCTCTTCGAGTACCGTTAGAATCTCGTCCCTCGAAGTATTCAATCTGGTAAAGTTGCTTTTTTCATGCTCCGTCCTCGGAGTCCTCTCTGGAGATGCAGGTCGACCGTAGACATTAGATCTGTGGGTCGGAGCCTGAGGTTTATAAACCTTTAGTCTCTGCCAAACCGAGCCTTTTTGCTGCGCGTTTGACCCTCCGTAGTCGCTTGGTTTAGGGATAGGGGCCCGATCAGGTTTCTTCACGATCGGGGGCCTAGGATTCTGTGCATTTTTTAACTTATTCATTTCCTCCTGGATCATGTATTTCTCAGCTATTTCCATAATTCGCTCGAAGGACTTTGGTTGCTTTCGGCAGAGAGCATTTCCGAACTGGCTATTACGGGTCAGCTCGAACATTAATGCCGATAGAAACTCAATCTGTGGGGTATCAACTTTCAGAAGTTCAATACTAAATCTAGCCAGCCACTGCCTCAGTGTTTCTCCTTCCATTTGCTTCACCGTCCCCAAATGATTAGCAGGTAACCTTTGTTTCCTTTGGCTGGCAAACTGATGTTTTAATTTATCGCACAACTCGTCAAAAGAGAAGATCGAGTTCGGAGGCAGTTTTCCGAACCAATCCAAAGCAATTCCTTCGAACGTGGTGACCATGATTTTGTAGCAAAAATCCTCCGAGTGTCCATATAAATTCAACACATTTATGAAACTGTTTATGTGCTCCCCGTGGTCAGAGGTTCCATTATATCTTGGCAATCTGGTAGGGACTGACTCTGTTCCTCGAGCTTCCTTAATTTCTTGACAGAAAGGCGAGCATCGCATAATATTTGTACTTAATTCCCTACTTCGTACTTCAGGGAAAACGACCCCATCCTCTTTGGTCTCAACTCCTCGAGCCCTGACACCTGTGGGTCGGGTTTCCTTTACTAGCTTCTCTTTCTCTAACTCCTTAGCAACCCTTTCTTGCACCATCCTTTCCAAGTCAGCCTTAGTTACCTTTCTATAGGATGGCTTTCTAGACCTCTCCACAGCTTTGGGTTGACTTTCCCCGACCACGGAATCCTCTAAGTTTTGTATGTTCCTAGAAGGTTGCCCAGATCGGACAATGGTTCTAGCTTGTGGTGGGTTGGGTCGAACCTCAGATGGTTCGCCCAGAGCAGATCGACGAATACTTCCCTCCCTTGGCCTGTTGGAAATCGGACCCCGAGCAGTAGGTTGATCGACCGGGGGCTGCTGACCTGGCAGAGTTTCACGATCTGCTCTCTCCGTATTCAAGAGGTCTCTACACATGGTTCCGATAATGGAACGTAAATCTGCCACTGTCGTATGAATAGGCATATCATTCGGCGGGTCGAGCGGCGGCACCTCAGATTGGTGGGCCGCTCGGGATTGGTTACTTGGTTCATTGTTTACGGAGCGCTGAGCTCCTACGGCGTGTGAAGGCTCGCCACGATTGTACGTAAATCTCCTAGTAGTAGGCATATTTCGATCTAACACTCGAGTAGGCCCCACGGTGGGCACCAATTGATTATACCGTTTTTCGTACGAGTTCAATAAGGGAAGTAGAGTATATCAATGTACGAATTGAGCAGCTAAAAACTGTATATTAATATCGGTGTTCGAATACAAATTACAAAACGGGTCTGCCCGAGCATTACGGGATGTCGTACTACTAAAAAGACCAATACAAAGAGGTTACAAGCGAGTTCCTAATCCGAACAGTAGGTCCGAGCAGAAGGAATATCTTGGAAGTTGTGCCCCCTGATGTCATAAATGCGCCGCGTATTTATAGGAACAGTAATGGGCTAGCTAGACCATCCGTAGGAGAATAGCTCTCGGCCAGCCGTGTAAAGCTGTAGGTCGGTCCCACAGTAATTCCGAGCAGACGAGTAGATCGGGAAGAAGGTCGGAGTACTTGATCTAGAGCTATCAGTCTGGTTTGATCGGAAAACCATGTTCTTCAGGTCGGAGAATACCATTCTGATCGGGATCGAGGCTGACTTCGAGCGGAAGGTATTTCCTAAAGTGGCGTATGCGAAATACCCCTCATCAGAGATGTTAATAAAGGAAACCCGACCCGCAGACGTCAGGGCTCGAGGAGGTGAGGCCAAAGAGGATGGGGCCGTTTTCCTTGAAGGACGAAATAGGGAACTGAGCACGAATATTATGCGATGTTCGCCTTTCTGTCAAGAAATTAGAGAAGCTCGGGGAACAGAAATGGTCCCGACCAGATTGCCAAGATATAATGGGACCTCTGACCCCGGGGAGCATATAAGTGGTTTCATAAATGTGTTGAATTTATATGGACATTCGGAGGATTTTTGTTGCAAAATCATGGTCACCACGTTCGAGGGAATTGCTTTGGATTGGTTCGGAAAACTACCTCCGAACTCGATCTTCTCTTTCGATGAGTTGTGCGATAAATTGAAACATCAGTTTGCTAGCCAAAGGAAACAAAGGTTACCCGCTAATCATTTAGGAACAGTGAAACAAATGGAAGGAGAAACACTGAGGCAGTGGCTGGCAAGATTCAGTATTGAACTTCTGAAAGTTGATACCCCACAGATTGAATTTCTATCATCGTTGATGTTCGAGCTAACCCGTAATAGCCAGTTCGGGAATGCTCTCTGCCGAAAGCAACCGAAGTCTTTCGAGCGGATTATGGAAATAGTTGAGAAATACATGATCCAGGAGGAAATGAATAAGTTAAAGAACGCACAGAATCCTAGGCCCCCGATCGTGAAGAAACCTGATCGGGCCCCTATCCCTAAACCAAGCGACTACGGAGGGTCAAACGCGCAGCAAAGAGGCTTGGTTTGGCAGAGACTTAAGGTCTATAAACCTCAGGCTCCGACCCACAGATCTAATGTCTAAGGTCGACCTGCATCTCCTGATAGGGCTCCGAGGACGGAGCATGAAAAAAGCAACTTTACCAGACTGAATACCTCAAGGGACGAGATTCTAACAGTCCTCGAGGAGAGAAATTTGGTCCCTGGAGCTCGGCGTATCACTCAACCTAGGCCAGGGACTATGAATCACGATAAGGATTGCGGATACCACAGAGCTAGGGGGCATAGCACCAGGATTGTTTCCAGTTAAAACAAGAGATCGAAAAACTGATTGCTCAGGGAAAGTTGAAGGAATATGTCAGAAAGGAGAACCATAACAGCCGTTATCGATCCAGAAGTCCTAGGAGGTCTTCCGAACAACACCGTGAGGATCAACAACAAGCAGAGGACCAGACGAATCGGGTTATAAATATGATATCTAGTGGGCCAGCTGGGGGAGATAGCAGGAATGCGAGGAAAAGGACTGCTAGGTCGATAAAGACTGGTGTCTCGACTAGGAAAGAGGTCATGTCCTTAAGACCAGCTCCCTCAATTAATCAAGTCATTAGTTTCTCCGAGGCTGACAGACCTAGTGATGTGACTTGGGATACTAATGAAGATGACCCTGATTTTTCGATGGTCTTGACCCTGAGAATTGCTAACTTCGAGGTTAGGAGGGTGTTAATCGATAATGGCAGTTCGGCAAACATAATCTCTTCTGAGGCGCTCGACAGAATGAATCTACAATATCCGCGACTGGAACGGGTATCCACCCCGCTCATTGGGTTCGGTGGATCGGAAATTGTTCCTCTCGGAACCGTACTCTTGAGTACTACTATGGGTAAGAAACCTAAAGATGTTACGAAGATGGTTAAGTTCTTGGTCGTGAGTACCCCGTTCGCTTATAATGCAATTTTGGGAAGACCGGCTTTAAATGTATTCAAAGCGGTCGTGTCAACTTACCACCTGATGGTCAAGTTTCCCACTTTGGCAGGGGTCGGAGAAATGAGGAACGACCAATGCATGGCGTGGGAATGTTATAACACATCTTTAAACATGAAGAAGCAGTTCGAGCCAGTACTGCCCTCAAAAAGAAAGTTAGAAGAGGAAAAGGTTTTCTCAGTATCCGACCTCCCGTTGCCAGATTGTGAAAAGTTGCAAAGTAAAAAAGGAAAAGAAGTCGATATGAGCGTACAACCCCCAAATCATAAACAAGTAACGTTAATCCCTGGCTCTCCCGAGAAGTTCACCAGAATTGGGACCGAGCTAAGTCAAGGGATGGAGACCACGCTGATCGAATTCCTTAGAAACAACGCCGATGTCTTTGCTTGGAGTTCTGATGATATCGTCGGAATCGACCCAAGGGTAATCACTCATTCTTTAAATATCGATCCTAAAGCAAAGCCAGTTAGACAGAAGAAGAGGAATCACGATCGAGAAAAAGACAAAATCATCAATGCTGAGGTGGATAGATTATTGGCCGCGAAACAGATTCGGGAAATAACTTTCACTGAATGGCTTTGCAATGTAGTATTGGTATCGAAGGGAGAAAAGGTCGACAACAAATGGAGAATGTGTAATGATTTTACCGACCTGAACAAGTTGTGTCCAAGGGACCCCTATCCTTTACCACGGATCGATATGCTGGTTGACTCGACTGCGGGATTCATTTTCTTTAGTATGATGGATGCTTTCCAAGGGTTTTATCAAATATTTATGAATGAGAGAGATCAGGATAAAACAGCCTTTATTACCGAACGGGGAGTGTACTGCTTCATTGTAATGCCGTTCGGGCTAAGGAATGCAGGAGCAACTTATCAAAGGCTCGTGAATATGATGTTTAAGGATCTTATCGGTGAGATCATGGAAGTTTATGTTGACGATATGCTAGTGAAGAGCATGACCGAGGAGGATCATATAAAGCACCTTGACAGATGTTTCGCGATCCTAAGGAAGTACAGAATGAAATTAAATCCGGCTAAGTGCACTTTCGGGGTAAGGTCGGGAAAATTCCTCGGTTATCTGGTACACGAACGAGGAATTGAGGCTAACCCAGAAAAGATCCGAGCTATAGCTGAGCTACAACCGCCAACTAAGTTGTCTGAAGTGCAGAGTCTAATCGGAAAAATAATATCCTTGAATAGGTTTATATCCCGATCAGCAGACAAGAGTTTGCCTTTCTTCAAATTGTTGAGGAAATCGAAAGGTTTCGAATGGAATGAGGAGTGCAGTAAAGCTTTCGAAGAGCTTAAAAGATACTTGGTTTCCCCTCCAATGTTGGCAAAACCGGTCGAGGGAGAACCTTTGTATTTATACATAGCCGTATCAAGTGAAGCAATAAGTTATGTTCTGATGAACATTCAGGATTCCGAGCATAAACCAGTATATTATCTGAGCAAGTTACTTCAAGGGGCGGAGAAGAACTACATGGAAATTGAGAAGTTCGCACTTGCTCTAATAGTGGCCGCGCGAAGACTGAGGCCTTATTTCCAAACTTACAAAATTATTGTTTTGACTAACCAACCGTTAAGGCAAGTTCTGTCGAAACCAGAGACATCCGGCAGATTGATTAAATGGGCAGTGGAACTGGGACAGTTCGAAATCGAGTACCAACCCCGAACAGCCATCAAAGCTCAAGTTCTGGCAGATTTTATTGCAGAGTAGACAGGAGCGGGCTCGGGAGATCGATTAGTTACAGAAGTAACCCTCGTGGTAGATGTTCAGGAGAAAATTTGGTTGATGCACGTTGATGGGTCGTCAACCAGAGAAGGAGGTGGGGTCGGAATTCATTTCCAAGGTCCCGAAGGAGAGGACCTCAGTTATGCGATCACCCTAGACTTTGGTCACGAACAATGAAGCGGAGTACGAGGCTTTGATTGCAGGTTTAGAAATGGCGATTAAAGCAAGCATAAAGTCTCTCACAGTGTTGACCGACTCCGAGCTCGTACATAGACAAGTGAAGGGAGTTTATGACGCAAAAGAATTTAACATGGTAAAATATTTGAAAAGGGTGAAGGATCTGGCGGTAAAGTTTGAAAGTTTTGATATACAAGCTATCCCTCGAGAGGAAAACTGTTGGGCGGATTTGCTTTCAAAATTTACAGGTTCGATGGATGGGCGAAAGGAGAGAATAATAACTTGGTTGATGTCTAATTCTCCAGCTATAGAATTGAACGTGGCTCCGAACTCGGAAATCATGGAAATAGACACGCAAGGCCGTACATGGATGGAACCTTTGAAAAATTACTTAAGAAGCGGTGTTCTACCGGAAGACGTAAATGAAGCTCGAAGGATTAAATATCGAGCTCCAGTGTATGTTTTGATCGACGATCAGCTCTACAAGAGGTCAAGCTCGGGAGTTCTATTGAAGTGTATCCCAGAGAGTCAACTCAATCTTATCTTAAAGGAAGTGCACGAAGGCGAGGCTGGGAGTCATTGCGGTGCTCGAGCCTTAGCCTTGAAATGCTCGAGGATTGGATATTATTGGCCTACTATGATGTCAGATTGTATCGATTATGTCAAGAAATGCCATCATTGCCAAATTTATTCAAATTTGATTCATCAGCCCGCCGAGCAGCTGCATTCAATTCCGATCTGCTGGCCCTTCGACAAATGGGGAATCGATATTGTGGGACCTTTCCCAACTGCTAGATCGAGAAAAAACTATGTCCTGGTCGCCGTGGAATATTTTAGTAAGTGGATCGAATGCATCGCATTAACAAAAATCACTCAATTCCAGGTGATAAATTTTCTATGGAAATATATTGTTTGCAGGTTCGGAATTCCGAGGATCCTGATCTCCGACAACGGAACTCAATTTGCGGGAAAACAAATTTTGGAATGGTGTGAAAAGTTTGGAATCCAGCAGAATTTCACCTCGGTCGGGCATCCCCAGGCGAACGGACAGACCGAGGTCACCAACAGGGAAATTGTTCGGTCACTTGAAAAACGTTTGGCCGAAGCAAAAGGCAAATGGTTGGACGAGCTTCCTGGAGTGATTTGGGCGAACAGGACCTCCGTAAAGTCATCTACAGGGGAAACACCTTTTTCTTTGGTATACGGCTCGGAAGCGGTAATCCCGGTAGAAACTTTAGTGCCGACACCAAGGGTCGAGTACTATGATCCCGACCAGAATCAATTGTTGAGAGAAATGGAGGTCGATCATGCAGATGGTAAACGCGACCGAGCGTGCGTAAAGATCCAAGCCACCAAGTCCAGCATGGAAAAAGCATACGACAAGAAAGTCAGGATAAGAACATTCAAAGTTGGGGATTTGGTTCTCAAAAAGGTGGAAGTTTCTAAGCACGTCGGAAAGCTTCAGCCAAACTGGGACGGCTCTTATGTCGTGCAGGAGGTCGGAAAGAAGGGGTCTTATAAAATTGCTCACCTAAACGGTGAAGTTTTGCCAAGAACTTGGAATGCAGTTAATCTGAGGAAATATTATGGAAGATAGTTGCACTCATATTTAACTTCTATTGTAATTTTCAGTTTTCTCAAATTTTACTTTCCCTAAAGCTTGTATGGAAGATCAATGTAATCCTCTATTTAAGTTCAAATTGTATTCTGAGTGCCATGACGAAGGAAGACTAATATTATCGGCCGAGGGTGAAAGCTTTTGCTATGACCCTCCCTCGATAAAATCGTGATCAAAAATCAAAATCGGCCGAGGGTGAAAGCTATGGCTATGACCCTCCCTCGATAAAAGATGTTCAAAAATGAAAATCGGCCGAGGGTGAAAGCTATGGCTATGACCCTCCCTCGATAAAAGATGTTCAAAAATGAAAATCGGCCGAGGGTGAAAGCTTTTGCTATGACCCTCCCTCGATAAAAGATGTTCAAAAATGAAAATCGGCCGAGGGTGAAAGCTTTTGCTATGACCCTCCCTCGATAAAAGATGTTCAAAAATCAAAATCGGCTGAGGGTGAAAGCTTTTGCTATGACCCTCCCTCGATAACATCTGTTCGAAAATATTATCGGCCGAGGGTGCAAGCTTTTGCTATGACCCTCCCTCGATTAAATATGTTCAAAAAATCAAAATCGGCCGAGGGTGAAAGCTTTTGCTATGACCCTCCCTCGATAAAAGATGTTCAAAAATGAAAATCGGCCGAGGGTGAAAGCTTTTGCTATGACCCTCCCTCGATAAAATATGTTCCAAAATGAAAATCGGCCGAGGGTGAAAGCTATTGCTATGACCCTCCCTCGATAAAATATGTTCCAAAATGAAAATCGGCCGAGGGTGAAAGCTTTTGCTATGACCCTCCCTCGATAAAATATGTTCGAAAATAAATATCGGCCGAAGGTGAAAGCTTTTGCTATGACCTTTCCTCGATAGAAATCCAAGAGGACTATCCAGCTCACTGAATAGCGGTAAATTATGCAAGCAAACAGTACAATTATGATTAACTCCAACTGATGTTCTAAATGCTATGATGAAGCAGTTCTGCTCGAAACCCGAACACCCTTCAAGAATTTCTTACCACTTGGAAATTCTTTAAGTTGGGATTATTGTTTCTTAAGTTGGGATTATTGTTTAATAAATGCAGTTATACTTTAGAGGAACGGTTCAGTTTACAGATATTATTCATTTGGACGATTATCGGATAAATCTTTCCGAGGACAGATTATCGATCAATAAATGTTCCAGCTACAAGTTCAACCTTATCATCCAAGTATTTAATTTTCGTCTGATTATTAATTAGACATCGAGTGGGTTTTTACGAGCAGAATACTAATATGAAGACGAGGGAAAAGAAAAGTAAAGTTGCAACTATTCGATTTGAAACGAAAGCTTCTTATTCTTATTTTCGAGCAAGACAAAAGCTTCTTATTATTATTCTCGAGCAAGATACAAAAGATCAATTAAAGGCAAATGTTACAACTTTATTGACATTCATCGAACAGATTACAAAGTTGTTGTCCTAATACAACTACAGTACCCTATTCTATGGTCTTCGAGTCTTCGAGCATCTTTCAGTGTTGTCGACCAGGAATATCGCCGAGCATCCGATGATTGTACCACAATTTGTGACAAAGTGGTCGAGCTGTATATGTGTATCGTCTTATGATATCTGGTTTTGAAATTAGACAATATGGATCGCAGATTATTTTTTCTGATCTCCATACAGTCCCCAGCATTCTAGCTACCAGCCGAGCCCGATCACTTCCCCGAGTTGGCGTCCAAGGTTGCAATTCCTCATTTTAAGATCCGTAATTGCAACCCAAGCCGGCCGGTCATCTTTTTATGATCGGGAAGCTCAACCCAAAGTTACCATTCTCCATAGAAGAAAGGAAGAAATTGGTGATTTGAGGATGAACTTCCTTTTGATTATCTGACCAGCTTTCCACCCTCGGGTATACCCCTTGAGATCCGTAATGCTAACCCTGCGCAAAGTACTCGAGCAAGGGTTAATCGAACAATCGCATCTCGAGGGGAGATCCCGCTTTCAGGGATCAGAGACCCCCAGATAGAGGAGGTGCTCCTTTTTTCCGATTCCACCCATACCAAAGAAGTTTATGTCTTGAACGAAAGATCGAATGTACGTTCGAAGCCAAATTTCAAAGGCTTGAACGGGAAGAAGGAAGGATCCGAGCGTCGTCCTCGGATAAAACATTTTTGACAGCGGAGGGTAAAGATTTTCAACTGAGCAAATGCCATATTTATACTAAAAGGAAGATTCGATCGACGGTCTATATTCAACGAAACCAACGGCTTAGATTAAGGCATCTATTATGGGTGATCGTTCCACTTCCCGAGATTAAAGTACTGTTTGGACAGACTTTCCTTGGAACTTAGCTGAAAAAAGGGGAATACTATGACTTGGTCAAATATGCAGTGCAGAAACTTTCCATTTTTAGATTATGCTCGGAATTCGAACGATCACTCTTAACTCGAGTATAAATTGTTTTAACTCTGAAACTGCAACTTGAATGTTCACTCTTAACTCGAGTATAAATTGTTCATTCATAAAAAAAAAAAAGAGGTACAATTGGAACGATCACTCTTAACTCGAGTATAAATTGTTTTGACTAAGAATGCAACTTGATTGTTTACTCTTAACTCGAGTATAAATTGTTTATACAGTAGATCACTTCATCAGAACACAAAACACCATCGATTAGCAGGAAGAAAAAAGTTTATTATTCCATCAGGAAAAACAAGTACAAAAGGAAGAAATGTAAAAGTACAACATTCAGTTGAGCAAAACAAGAAATCTCTAGACGCTTTTCTCGAACAGAAGCTTGCGGACTTCAACATTGCGGGCCTCATACCCGGCCTCAACCTTTTTGATAGGCCTCTTTCTCCCGCTGCTCGGCGCTTTTCTTCTCCTGCTCGACGAGTGACTTCAGCCTGTCCAACTCCTTGCTCAACTCCTCGTGAACATGGCTCTCTTTCTCCTTCACAGCTTTCTCCGTCTCGGAGGCCAATTTCAGCTCGATGGCTCTGGCTTCTTCAAGGGACCTTGATAACGCAACCTTCTTTTCCTCCAGCTCGAGGATAACCTTCGCACGCTGTTCGGCTTCTTGCTCGACTTGCAGCCCGAGGGTAAATAACTGTTGTCCGACCTTAAATGGACAAAAAGTTATTTAGTTAAAAAAAAAAAAAAAAAAAAAAAAAAGGAGAGAGAGGACACTTACCTGAAAAAGCAGATCTGTGCTCGATCGCGCCGTTTCATTCGCATTTTTCCCTTCTGGCTCGGCCATGGCCTTACTTTTCACCTCTTCAAAAAAGGCGCTAAGCGTCCGAGCAACGTTGGGGACAAAGTTTTGGGGCTCTGGTTCCCACCCGACGAGGGAGTTTTCTTCTGATCGACGGGAGGGTAATTTATTTTGACCTTCTTATTGGGAGGCTCGACCACAGTGTCCTTATTTGCCTCCAGAGCCAAGACGCTACCAGCCAATGTCTGGTTTGCCCCCGTCATCTGAATCAGAATTGAGGTTGGAGTCAGATCGTCAACGACCGGATTTTTGATCAAAGCAGACTCAGAGCTTTGCTTGTTCACCACCGAGCTGTCCTTAGACCTAGAAGGAGAGTCCGAAATTGGTATAACTGCTTTGTCCTCGATCCGAACGGGTGACGGGTTGGGCAAAGGCTTGGTCTCAGCTTTGCCAAGATTACCTTTAGGGGCTTCAGTTTGCTCGTTGACCACATTCGAAGGAGAATCGATCTTGCGCTTCCCGCGGTCGCTCTTAGAGGTTTTTCCTACGTCCGAGGAGGATTTAGATTCTCTAATTTTGGACTTGGGACCCTTCTCCTTTTTGACCTTCAACAATAGTTTGGGATCAAGTTTGGAGTTCACCAGGCCTTCCATGATCTGTATATTTCTAATGGAGAAGTGAGCTCGGTTTATTTTATCGATTGAGTAGCTCCGACGAAGAGTGAATTATAATTTCAGTGATACAAATCTTAAACTGCCTTCTATTTATAAGAGAAAGGAACGTTGCCTTTTTGGGAGCCCAACAGTCGCGAATTTCAAGATTTCCGTGCCCATTTAAAAAGGTCGATTGTTTTGATACCGTGCCTACTAAGTGGTTCACATGCACGAAAATGCTCGATATCGACGTTCTTTTTATGAACCTTATGGCTCACAAAGACTTTTGTCTAGTTGAGCAGTATAATAAATTACTGATGAGAGGACTCAGAGAACTTAAACAGAAAAAGCAGATTTTATAGATGATCGAAATAATTACAATGCATATAATAAAGGATCCTACAATCTATTACAAGAAATCTAAGGGCTTGACTGCTCCTCTTTGCCCTCACCCTCGGAGTCACCCTCGACGTCGACGTCATCATCTCCAGAAGATTCTCGATCATCCCCATCATCAGAAGAATCTCGATCTTCCTCTCCGGAACTGTCTTGGTTATTTTCCTCATCGGAGCCATCTGAACTCAAACTCGCGCTGGATGTACCCAAGTCCATCAAGTCAGGATTGGGCATTGGAACTCCGAACTCTTCCACAAACGGAGCGAACTCGTGTTTTTCCCAGTTGGCCGAGCTCGAGGACGCGGTTCGATAGTCTTCCCCGCGAGAATTTTTCATGATGTCCATGTGCTTTATATACTCCGTCATTTTGTCGGGAATAACCTTTGCTGCGGCCAACTGTTGAACCCCTTTGAAAAAGGTAGTTTGAAGGATTTCGCCGACCCTCCTTCGAGCAATGGCATCCAACGCGGGAGACTCTAAAAATTCTCTTATCGAGCTTAGGCGAGAGTCTTCTTTGCCCCGCTGATAAGATAACTCGGAATCAGCCTTAGTTAGCACGAGCTCCTCTTCAAGTTTCCTAACTTTCTCCTCGAGCAAGCTCTTCTCTTCCACGACCTTCACCAAGTTTTCCTCGACGGCCGGGGTATACTTGGCTTTCATGGACTCCAATTCTGTTTGGACGGAGGTAAATTGATTGCGCAGTTGGGACTCTTCCTTTAGTAAGTCCCTATAAGCGATATGAACCCGATCGGACTCCTCTTCTAACATGGAGGTACGGTTCACCTCAGTGAGAAAGCAGTCCCCGATCTGCAAGAACAGGATAGTTAGTATTTCATTCCAAGACTTAAACAGCTACAACGAATGTAAAGGGATCTACCGTGTGATATGCTTTGGAGAATTGGCCTAATACGTCAAGGTCGCAATGGCCAAGAAGCTCCTCCTGGTCCTCGGCAAATCTCCCCGCCATGAAGATCTTGATCGCCTTGTCGTGCTCGTTCTCGCCATTTGGGGTGCGATCACTTCGAATTGATCCCCTCTCGGGATAACCCGCTGCTCGGGAACCTCTTAGTTGATCTTCGATGAAGTCCACCATATCAGGCCTTCTTTGACCAGAACGGGAAGAAAGAGGTGTTCGATGTCGACCCCACAATCTGGTCCTCCTTTTAGCCTCGGGGGGTCCCTCGAGATCTTCCCGAGCTCGCCGATTGGAGATCTCTGTCCCTTTGAGTTTCTTCATGGTAAACATATTGTATCCTAAGCCAGAAGAAGAAGAAGGACCAGCTTGATGAGGAGGTGGTACCATTTGGATCGGCTCAGCATTCTCGGGCTCCTCTTCGTTTCCGATCTGATCAGTCTGAGCTGAGCTTCCCCGAGGAGGGACGGCAGTTCTGGGCTCCGGTCTAGTTTGCCTCCTCGGTTGACCGGGCGTTTTCCTCGAGGTAGATGCTACAGTTTTACCGACTATGGAAGTTCGGTATTGCTCCACCATTGTTCCTGAAGAAATAAAGAAATGAAATGTTAAGTAATGAAATTCGCTGAAAGGCTTACTATCAAGGTCACTTGGGAAAGACTGTTTTTCTTACTCAACGTTCGAGGGTCTTCAGCATCTGCTAGTCGATAGGTAGCTCGGCTGAGTCCAGCTTTTCGAAGGACAGGCTCCAAAATAAGGAAAGCCGACTGATACGGATCGGAACGCATCTCTTTAACCAGATCGTCTGGGATAACCTTCGCAAGCTGGCCTAACATTTCTCATTTTTCGTACACCCATTCCCGCTCACCTGGCGATTTGTATGGAACCATCTCCGAGCTTCCCTCAGAGGCCGGTACTTCAGGTCCTTTGATAAAGAAGAACTGTTTCTTCCAGTCGAGAGAATTGCTAGAAGTTATGGTCGATAAGACCGAATGATTCGAACGCTGGGAGAAATACACAAACCCAGCGTTCGAGGCGGAGGAGGTACTGATCTTGAAGAATTGCCAGAAGCGTCGGAAATTAGCGGTTTGGTTCTTGGCCTTCATCAAAACGCTAAAAGCTATCAAGTACCCAATCGAGTTGGGAAGGATCTGTGCGGGAGCCAGGCTGAATGCATCTAAAACCTGCTCGAGTAAGGGGGCAAAAGGAATGCGCAACCCATAGTCGAACTTCTTAGCGTAGAAAGCTTGACATCCTGCTGGGGGCTTATTCACTCTCTGAGAGGGGGTCAGAATGATTAACGAGTAACCCTCGGGAAGGAATTTACCTATCGTAGCTTTGAGGTTTGCCTCATGCTCTTTTGGATCATACGCACTTGAGATGTCGTCGACCCGTTTCTCGGTCTTCTGAGCCCGACCTGTGGCTTCGGACTTTTTCGCGACACCGGCTAGGTCGAGGATTCGCACACTGCACCCGCCCCCAATTTGATACCTCATTATCTCATGCTTATCAAACGGTACAGTCAAGCTATTCTCATTGTCGGAGTCAGCTTTTTCTCCATCTCCACCCTCCTCACTGTCGGCCTCGGCATTTTGTTCCGCATCACCGTCGTGCTCGGAACCCTGTCGACCGGATGTTCCCTCTTCAGTGTTTGGCTCCAAGGCATTCTCTATTTCGTTGGCGATCCTATTCGTCTCTTCAGAAGAATTTTCAGTATTCTTGTAGTCATTAATGAGTTCGCCAGTGGATCCTAGCTCGGAATCCGATCGTGTAGGGTTATTAGTTTGGATTTCTGGGTTTTCGGAAGTAGACATGATGAAAGATGCTTATTGTGACGGTCAATAAAAGAAGGGTACTCTTTATCGATCTGAATGCTCCGATCTGTAATAAGTATGAAAGACGTACTCGTCTTTTCTAAGTCAACATATATATAAAGGTTAAAAGGGTAAATTGCAAATTCAACCCCGAGTAACCGCGACGGTTAAGCTCCCACTCAGTAAAATTGAAGATTATCTTTTGTTAATAGCAATTATGGTCCTCCAAGCTTCAGAAATGAGTATTTTCGAATAAGCAGGATAAAATATGCACTCTTTTTCCCTTCGCTCGGTTTTTATCCCACAGGGTTTTTCCGAGTAAGGTTTTTAACGAGGCATATCCAACTCTAGACTGTCCAAGGCCTGTTCTCTACTATCTATTTTTCCGAACTTCAAATACTGCAGCTCCTGGTGAATCATCGAAGTGAATCTCTCAGGTCGAAAACTTCACCCTTCTATTTTTGGGGCGATTCGGTATTTCGAGGCCCCTCCAAAGAAGATGTACACTCTTTTTCCCTAGCTCGGATTTTGTCCCACTGGGTTTTTCCGGACTAGGTTTTTAACGAGGCATGTCCGAAACATCAAGAAATCAAAGTCTTTCGCCGTGATGCTGTGTTTACTTCTCCGAGCTTCAGCTTCACTTACGCTCGAGAAGTGGGGGAGTATTGATGAGGGGTATTTCGCATACGCCACTTTAGGAAATATCTTCTGCTCGAGGTCAGCCTCGATCCCGACCAGAATGGTATTCTCCGACCTAAAGAACATGGTTTTCCGATCAAGCCAGATTGATAGCTCCAGATCAAGTACTCCGACCTTCTTCCCGATCTACTCGTCTCCTCGGAATTACGGTGGGACCGACCTACAGCTTTACACAGCTGGCCGAGAGCTATTCTCCTACGGATGGTCTAGCTAGCTCATTACTGTTCCTATAAATACGCGGCGCATTTATGACATCAGGGGACGGCACAACTTCCAAGGAATACCCTCTGCTCGGACCTACTGATCGGAATTGGATCTAGCTTAGTTATTCTTTGTATTTACTTATTGTTCTAGTAATACGGCATCCTGTAACGCTCGGGTAGACCCGTTTTGTAATTTGTATTCGAACTCCGATATTTATATACAGTTTTCACAGGCCCGATTCATACATTGTTATACTCTACTTTCCTTATTGAACTCGGACGAAAAACGGTATAATCACAACTCGATTGGGTACTTGATAGCTTTCAGTGTTTTGATGAAGGCCAAGGACAAAGCTGCTAATTTCCGGCATTTTTGGCAATTTTTCAAGATCAGTACTTCCTCCGCCTCGAACGTTGGGTTTGTGTATTTCTCCCAGCGTTCAAATCATTTTGTCTTATCGACCATAACTTCTAGCAATTCTCTCAACTGGAAGAAACAGTTCTTCTTTATCAAAGGACCTGAAGTACCGGCTTCCGAGGGGAGCTCGGAGATGGTTCCACACAAATGGCCAGGTGAGCGGGTTCAGCCGAGTATACATCAGATGAGTGATTTCGATTAGCAGAGAGGAAGTGGATCAGAAGTTATTGCAACGGTAATAAATGAACTTGGAGTAAAAATTGATGAAGAGGAAGGGTATTTATGACAAATGATTGAAGAGAAACCTCGTATCAGCTTGGAGCATTTAATGCGGACTGACAGGAAGTACAACAGAGTGTACAGTGATCAGTCGCAGGTAGCCGTTTCTGCAGAAAGGACCAGTATTCGATGATTTGAACACCTGTCGATCTCTCAACGGGCAGATTTTCAAATCTCAAGTATAAATAGTTCAGTTCAAGAGTTGAAGAAGAAGAGACAATTCTGAGTGATTTTCAAATCGAAGCACAATTCTTCTAAGTCTCAACTTCAAGAACAGAACACTCATCAGCCGAGTCATTTGTTGACGAAGCAGAATAGAGAGAAAACAAAATATACATACAAATCTGAGTGATTTTGTGAGAAAAGTGTTGTGAGAAGTAGATATCATCTAAGTGAGTGATATTACTTCAGAGAGTAGGAGTTTCTTTGTGATTTCCTATTGCGCACTTGTGGCCATTTCATTTGTTGATTGGCGCAAGCATTGTATACTGTAAACTGTGTGCTTATAGTATAACCCAAGATCTACGTGACTTGGAAGAGTGGACTAAATGATTTCTATCCATATAACCACTATAAAAATCCTTTGTGTTTATACTTGCATTATTTCTTGCATATTTTCAAAGAGCATATTTAAACACGTAAAAGTTAACTATTGAAAAGTTTTAAAAGGAGTTTGTAAAACTGGGGATAAAACCTTTTCTAAGTTAAGAAAACAACTTGTGAAAAACAGTAGAAAAATCCACTGCAAGTTAGTAAATTTAAAACTCTGATTTTGATAAAATCAGCTAAGTAAAATCAGAAGAGTGGTCAACTCTGCTGTTCAAAGCTTTGTGCAAAGATCAGCTTAGTCTACTTACAATTCTTGATCAGCTTAGTCTGCTGACAAAAATAGTTGGAGAATTTAAAGTTAAATTTTTAGAGGTCTATTCACCCCCCCCCCCCCCGCTCTAGACCTCATCTGACCACTTGGGACCAACAATAATAGCATGTTACTTGGAAACTTTATTCCTTAACCATTTTTTCCTTTCTTCAGATGCTATGGTAGAACAATACCGAGCTTCCATAGTGGTAGAACCGTGGCTTCTACCTTGAAAAAGACGCCGGGCCAACTGAGGAGGCAAGTTAAACCCCATCAAGCACAGACTAACCGAACTGCAGGGGGGAAGAGCCCGAGAATCCCGAGCCGTTGCAAATGGTCCCTCCTCTAAACCAAGCTGGTCGTTCCACTTCATCTGGACTGGGATACATTATGTTTACCATGAGGAAGCTGAGAGGGGAAGAGATCTTTCATCGACGAGCCAGGGAAGATGAAGAAGGGGCCCCCGAAGCGAAGAGAAGGACATGATTGTGGGGACGACACAGAAGACCCCTCACTCGTCGTCCGGGTTGAGATAAACCTGATATGGTGGATTTTATCGAGGATCAGCTTAGGGGTGACAGAGCGGCAGGTTATCCCGAGGGAGGATCAATTTTGAGCGATCGCGACCCGAGGGGGGAGAACGAGCAGGACAAAGCAATCAAAATCTTCATGGTGGGGAGATTCGCCGAGGAT
Source organism: Penstemon newberryi var. newberryi (assembly GCA_030819805.1). Lineage (NCBI taxonomy): Eukaryota > Viridiplantae > Streptophyta > Magnoliopsida > Lamiales > Plantaginaceae > Penstemon > Penstemon newberryi. Next base: position 17,824,400 of record JAUALY010000005.1, on the reverse strand, counting down.
CAGGAGGAACTTTTGGCTCACAACGACCTCGATGTACTAGGTCAATTCGCTCGAGCACATTATATGGTACCAGTTTCTCTATTGCAATAATAACTCTTTAGATCTTTATACAGAATATCAACTGTTTTCTTTTATCCCTTTGCAGATCGGAGACTGCTTTTTCACTGAGCTGAATCGTACCTCGATGTTGGAAGACGAGTCCGATCGAGTTCATACGGCCTACCAAAACTCTCTCTTCGAAGAAGCCAAACTTCGCAATCAGCTTGCCGCGGTCCAGAAAGAATTGGAAGATTCTAGGGCCAAATATACCCCGGCGGTCGAGGAGAGCTTGGTGAAGGTTGTTGCGGAGAAAAGCCTTCTCGAGGATAAGGTCAAGGGGCTCGAAGAAGAACTCGCACAGTCCAAGACTGATTCAGAGTTGTCTTTTCAGCGTGGTAAGGAGGAGTCACGCCTGAGTTCGATAAGAGAGTTTCTGGAATCTCCCGCATTGGACACCAATGCTCGGAAAAGGGTCGGCGAGATTCTTCAAACTACATTTTACAAAGGGGTTCGAGAGTTGATCGCTGCAGAAGTCATCCCCGACAAGATGGAGGAGTACGCGAAGCACATGGACATTCTAAAGAATATGGATGGAGAAAACTATCGAGTTTCATCCTCAAGTTCCACAGATTGGGAGACGCATGAGTTCGCCCCTTTTGTGAGAGAGTTCAGGGTTCCCATGCCCAATCCCGATATGCAGGAATTGGACGTCTCGATCAAGATAGTTCTGGAGATGAGGATGATCAAGATAGTTCTGGAGATGAGGATGATCAAGATACCTCTGAAGACGGAGATGATCGAGAGGCTTCTGGGGATGATAAGGTTGACGTAGAAAACGACTCTGAGAGCGAGGATGACGAGGATGAACCAAACCCTTAGAAGGATTTTTGTAATAGATAGCAGGGTTTTTCTTTTGCTGTAATATAATTCACTTGATCATTTATGAAATCTCTCTTTGTTTGCGATATGTGCAAAATCCGGACGTATAAACTTTGTCAGAATTTCTAATACAACTCAACTAGACAATAGTCTTTGTAAGCTGTAAGGGGCTCGAGAAAGAACATCGATATCGAACTATGCGATGTGGATGAAAGCCACTTTCCTTAGTAGATAAAATATTACAACGGTTGATCCTCATAAAGTAATTCGGAAAAACTTGAAATTCACGACTGTTGGGTCCCCAAAAGGCAACGTTTCTTTTGCTTATAAATACCTGATAAACTAACAAAGTTTGAATCTTTGAAATCCTAATCTTTCACATCGGAGCTAATTGATCGAATAATAATCAGAGCCATTCCTTCACAAACACTCGAACATGGACGGACTAATAAGCTCCAAACTCGACCCAAATCAAATGTTCAAAACCACGAAAGAAAAAGCTCCCAAGTCCAAAGCCAAAGATTCTAAGTCCTCCACAGAGGCATCAAAGGTTTCGAAGGCTGATCGCGGCAAAACCAAGGTCGACCCTTCGCCGAGTTCCGTGCCCACTCAATCTGGGAAGGAGCCGGTTATACAAATTGTGGACTCCCCCTCCAGATCGAAGAACATCTCTGAAGGGAAAGCGCGGGTCGTTAGTCCTAGCAAGCAAGTCACATCTGTTGGCTCCGAGCTTGCTTCAAATAAAAGGCCTCATGTAGATGATCTGATTCCAACCCCAACCTTAATCCAAATGGCTGGGGAGAATAGAGTATTAGGTGAAAGTATTCTGGCTCTGGAGGCTACTAAGAACATCGTTATCGAGCCTCAGAGTAAAAAGGCCAAAATAAATGACCCTCCTGTTTATAAGAAAGCGTCTCCTCTGTCGGGTAAGAATCCCGAGGCTTCCAACTCTGTCTCCGACGTCACTCGCACACTTATTGCTATTTTTGTGTAGATGAAAGATAAGGCCGCGGCTGGGGGAGTTGCCCCGAGCAGTTGGGACATTACTCTGAGCAGTATCCAATTGGCCGAGCAGGAGCGGTTGAGAGGGAAAAAAGCTCGGGAAATCGTCCAATCGAGCTCCGATCTGCTTACCCAAGTGAGTCTTATATATATATATATATATATATTTTTTTTTTTACCAAAACTCTTTTTGTGTTCCTTCGTAGGTTGGACAACATCTTTTCAACCTCGGATTGCAGGTCGAGCTAGAAGTCGAGCAACGCGCTGCAGTGGTCCTTGACTTGGAGAAGGAAAAGATCGCTCTGAAGAAATCTCTCGACGAAGCTAGAGCAATCGAGCAGAAGCTGGCCTCTGAGACGGAGAAAGCTATGAAGCAGAGAGAGAGCCAAGTCCATGAGGAGTTGAGCAAAGAGTTGGACAAGCTGAAGTCCATTGTCGAGCAGGAGAAGAAAGATTCTAAGCTGCGGGAGCAAGAGGCGTATAAGAAAGGTTATAATGAAGGGTACGAGGCCCGCAACGTCGAGCACCGCAAAATCTTGTCTGAGAACAAGCTGATTTAGAGATTCCTTCCCTTGCTTGTAATTTTATAACTTTCTGCACGATCAAATGTAGTAATTTTATCTTTTTCCTTTTTTTGTAATGTTATTTGCTTCGGCATAATAACCCTTTTTCTTTTAAGTAACGTTGAGCTTTGGTCGGAATGTTATATTTACTTCGAACCTCTTTAAATTCAAGTTGTTTTTCTCATCGTGGAAATAAATAATGCTCGAGCTGCAATAGACCGACATTCCGACCCGGTAGCAAAAACGGAAAGTTTTCTGCACCACACTTCTGACCGAGTCATAGTATTCCCCTTTTTTCAGCAAAGTTCCAAGGAAGTTATGACCAAACAGTACCTAACCCTCTGAAAGCGGAACAGTCTACCGTGATCAATGCCTTAATCTGGGACGTTGGTTCCGTTGAATAAAGACCGTCGATCTTAACTTTCTCTTAGTATATAAAGGGCCTTTTACTCAGCTGAAAATTTTTACTTTACACCGTGAAAATGTTTCATCCGAGAACTAAGCTATGTTCCTTCCTTCTTCCTGTTCAAGCCTTCGAGATTTGGCTTCGAACATACTTCCGACCTCACAAACAAAATACATATTTCTTTGGTATGGGTGGAATCGGAAAAAAGGGGCCCCTCGATGATCGGGGGGTCTCCGATCCCTGAAAATGGGATCTCCCCTCGAAATACCAATATGCGACCGACCCTTGCTCGGGTATTTTGGGTAGGGTTAGCATTGCGGATATCTAGGGGTATCCCAGAGGGCGAAAAGCTGGTCAGATAATTAAAAGGAAGTTTGACCTCGAGTACCAATTTCTTTGAGATTTTCTTGAAGAATGGTAACTTTGGTTCGAGCTTTCGGATCATAAAATGATGACTGGCCGCTCTAGGTTGAAATTTCGGATCTTAAAATGTGGAATTTCAACCTTAGACGCCAACTCGGGGAAGTGATCGAGCTCGGCTGGTGGCAAGAAGGCTGGGGACTGTATGGAGATAAGCAGAAAAAGTGGTCTGCGATTCATATTGTCTAATTTCAAAGCCAGATATCATAGACGATAAACATGTATTGCTCGAAGATATGGTGTTCAAACCAGAAGTACTGGAGTTCTATAAAGCGGATGGGAAGCCAGACTACGAGAAATTGGAGATTAGAGCCAAAGTTAGGGGAAAGGATATCTGTATATCTCCCAAACTGCTGAGTGAGAAGTATAAGCTTTCACTTGAAGGTTCAACTGAACTTGCATATCTGATTGAGCCATTTGAGGCAGACTTCTGGGGTATTGCTGCTAAAGGGAAGGATGAAATCCTGTCTGGGAATATTAAGAAGCCCCAATTGAAAGACGAATTTCAAAGGATGGCTGATTTGATTGCCAAGGTTGTGGAGAACTATACGTTCTCTCTGGATAGTGTACCTATGAAAAGGTATCACATGATGATTGCGGTTTACTACAGTCTGAAAGTAAACTGGGAAAATTTGATTTGGTACATTCTTGCTGATCACAAGGCGCGTGGTCAAACACTTCACAGAATCTTCCTTAGTCATCTGCTGCTGAACATGGGATGTACGATGACAAATGGCAAGGAAATTCACAAGGCCAAGGAGCTAAAGATTTATGAAGCAGTGAAGTCTGGAAGGTCTAAAGGGCCTGCTGATGTGCCAGAAAAGAGGCAATCAAAAAGGAAGGCTGCTGAGCCTAAAGAGCCAGCTATTAAGGCCAAGAGAAGTAAGGCAACTGTTCAAATAGCTAAGCCAGCTGTTCAAGCCAGAACAGTTTCGCCTACAGATAAGAAAGTTGCTGATGCTATCATAGATCAGACAACTAAAGAAATTGAGGAGATGGCCTATTAGATATCTCCTGAAAGAACCGTTTCAGCTGAAGTGCCAGCTGAAAACGTTGCAAAACGGACATGTAGCGCAATGAAAGACACTGCTACATCTGCTGCTGTCCATCACACAAATTACATGACTTTGCAAGAGACAGATTACATGACTTTGCAAGAGTCATTGTAAATGAAGAGGCAACTGCTATCAAGGACTCATTGCCAAATAAACCAAGTTCTGCTGATGACTTAGTGGATAGAGCAGTTAAGATCGATGTCTACAAAACTATGGAGAGATGGGCTGAAAGATCAAGATATGAACCTGGTTCAACCAGTGATGTGCCCAATTTACCAAGTTTGCAGCGTATTGCTTTTGGCTCAGAAATCAGTACATATCAAGAACAGCTGAGTGCTCAACAGTCTACTTCACCTTTTGTTCCAGCTGACTTGATTCGTCAGAAGACTGTGGTGTCTGCTGATGGTACTGAAATAATCCACATTGTTGATGAGCCAGCTAGTGAAGAACAGAAGAAAAACTAGAATGCTGCAGAAATCAACCTGGATTAATCCAACAAACTGCCTGCTGAAGTCAAGGATATGATTCCTTTAGCCATTGAGTGGAAGGCTAAAGAAAGTCAAGTTCTTCATGAAGCTCCTGTTCAACAGGAAAAACCTGCTGAGGCATCAACCTCTGTTCCTACTGCTGACTTACATTCTTCACTAATGGAGTCAATGCAGATGCTGACTGATAATGCCATGAAGGAGATGGAAAAGAGGAATCAGTTGATGTTGAAGCAAATGCAAGAGGCTACTGCAAAGATGGTGCAGGAAGCCATAGAGAATTTTCCTCTACCACCATATAATTCCCTTGCACTGACTCAGAGTATCTTGAGCATGAACAGAAACATTGAAGACGTGAAGGCTGATGTGAGTCATCTACACACTACTCTTCAAAGGCACGAGTCTGATATTGCAGGAATTGCCAGAGTCATGAAGGAAGTTGGTGAAGCTGAGATAGAGAAAAATGTTGCACTTATGCAAGAGTTCACAGTTGTCACCAATAAAGCTCAAAATGAAATGTCAACACTTCAACTGAATGTTGACTACTTAAATGACCAATCTGGTGAGATGAAGACTACTCAACTTCGTATGGAAGCAACTCAAAATCTTCACTCTAATCAACTCCGAGTTGTGGATCAAAACATCAGAAAGCTTTGCGCTGCTGTCAACGTAACTCCTTGTCAACTCAACCCTGCTACTGATGACAAAAAAGGGGAAGAGGAATCAGCTAAGAGGAGTGTTGCTGCTGCAACTGTTCAAGTACAAGACCAAAGTGCTGCTGCTGAAAAGCCAAGTGAAGATAAGGTACTTGAAGAGGAAGCTGAAGATGAAGAAGCTGCTGAAGAAGAGCCTAAGGACGTAGCAAAAACTGACAAAGAGTTGGTTACCTCCAAAGACTCTGCTGAAGAACAGCTAGATCCAGACAGAAAATACAAGAGATTAGAGGACAACAAAAGAAAGATCGAAGCTGCTTCTAAGAACTTGGAAGTATTTTCTAGTGGAGAAGATGAAGATGATGAAAGTGAAGAGTATGAAGAAGAGGAAGATAAAGAAGCTAAAGACTAGGCTAGATTCTCTAGACTAGATTATCTGTTGAAAATTTGTATCAACTTGCTTTACTTGTAATTTTTCACTTAAGTATCTTTTTCTTGTAAACTTGTACTGTAATCTTTCAATGAATATTTATAAAAGTCAATTTTCCAACAAATCATTTCTATCTCAGAAATTTATGAGGACTCAACTTTAGTTTTAGGTACAGGTACTTAGCTGAAGTTTTGTCATCATCAAAAAGGGGGAAATTGTTGGGTGAAGATGAAGACTTGAAAGTGAAGGGAGGTTTTGATGATTTCCAAAAGTCATCAATTAAGTATGGAAGTTTAGTACAAACCTTAGAAGATATTTGACCAAGGAAGAATTTACTTCAGACTAGTCAAATATGGTCCAGAAGACTACTGATCTGTTGCTGAAGAAAGGAATCAGACTGGCGGATTTTCAGTCGACTCAAATAAGATTAGTTCAAGTTTGGGTTCAGCCGAGTATACATCAGACGAGTGATTTCGATTAGCAGAGAGGAAGTGGATCAGAAGTTATTGCAACGGTAATAAATGCACTTGGAGTAATAAATGATGAAGAGAAAGGGTATTTATGACAAATGATTGAAGAGAAACCTCGTATCAGCTTGGAGCATTTAATGCGGACTGACAGGAAGTACAACAGAGTGTACAGTGATCAGTCGCAGGTAGCCGTTTCTGCAGAAAGGACCAGTATTCGATGATTTGAACACCTGTCGATCTCTCAACGGGCAGATTTTCAAATCTCAAGTATAAATAGTTCAGTTCAAGAGTTGAAGAAGAAGAGACAACACAACTGATATTAAAATCGAAACACAATTCTTCTAAGTCTCAACTTCAAGAACAGAACACTCATCAGCCGAGTCATTTGTTGACGAAGCAGAATAGAGAGAAAACAAAATATACATACAAATCTGAGTGATTTTGTGAGAAAAGTGTTGTGAGAAGTAGATATCCATCTAAGTGAGTGATATTACTTCAGAGAGTAGGAGTTTCTTTGTGATTTCCTATTGCGCACTTGTGGCCATTTCATTTGTTGATTGGCGCAAGCATTGTATACTGTAAACTGTGTGCTTATAGTATAACCCAAGATCTACGTGACTTGGAAGAGTGGACTAAATGATTTCTATCCATATAACCACTATAAAAATCCTTTGTGTTTATACTTGCATTATTTCTTGCATATTTTCAAAGAGCATATTTAAACACGTAAAAGTTAACTATTGAAAAGTTTAAAAAGGAGTTTGTAAAACTGGGGATAAAACCTTTTCTAAGTTAAGAAAACAACTTGTGAAAAACAGTAGAAAAATCCGCTGCAAGTTAGTAAATTTAAAACTCTGATTTTGATAAAATCAGCTAAGTAAAATCAGAAGAGTGGTCAACTCTGTTGTTCAAAGCTTTGTGCAAAGATCAGCTTATTCTACTTACAATTCTTGATCAGCTTAGTCTGCTGACAAAAAAAGTTGGAGAATTTAAAGTTAAATTTTTAGAGGTCTATTCACCACCCCCCCCCCCCCCCTCCCCCGCTCTAGACCTCATCTGACCACTTGGGACCAACTTTATTCCTTAACCATTTTTTCCTTTCTTCAGATGCTATGGTAGAACAATACCGAGCTTCCATAGTCGGTAGAACCGTGGCTTCTACCTTGAAAAATACGCCGGGCCAACTGAGGAGGCAAGTTAAACCCCATCAAGCACAGACTAACCGAACTGCAGTCCCTCCTCGGGGCGATTCTTCTCAAGCTGCCCGAACTAAAACGGATGAAGAGCCCGAGAATCCCGAGCTGTTGCAAATGGTCCCTCCTCTAAACCAAGCTGGTCGTTCCACTTCATCTGGACTGGGATACATTATGTTTACCATGAGGAAGCTGAGGGGGGAAGAGATCTTTCATCGACGAGCCAGGGAAGATTAAGAAGGGGCCCCCGAAGCGAAGAGAAGGACATGATTGTGGGGACGACACAGAAGACCCCTCACTCGTTATCCGGGTCGAGATAAACCTGATATGGTGGATTTTATCGAGGATCAGCTTAGGGGTGACAGAGCGGCAGGTTATCCCGAGGGAGGATCAATTTTGAGCGATCGCGACCCGAGGGGGGAGAACGAGCAGGACAAAGCAATCAAAATCTTCATGGTGGGGAGATTCGCCAAGGATCAGGAGGAACTTTTGGCTCACAACGACCTCGATGTACTAGGTCAATTCGCTCGAGCACATTATATGGTACCAGTTCCTCTATTGCAATAATAACTCTTTAGATCTTTATACAGAATATCAACTGTTTTCTTTTATCCCTTTGCAGATCGGAGACTGCTGCTTCACTGAGCTGAATCGTACCTCGATGTTGGAAGACGAGTCCGATCGAGTTCATACGGCCTACCAAAACTCTCTCTTCGAAGAAGCCAAACTTCGCAATCAGCTTGCCGCGGTCCAGAAAGAATTGGAAGATTCTAGGGCCAAATATACCCCGACGGTCGAGGAGAGCTTGGTGAAGGTTGTTGCGGAGAAAAGCCTTCTCGAGGATAAGGTCAAGGGGCTCGAAGAAGAACTCGAACAGACCAAGACTGATTCGGAGTTGTCTTATCAGCGTGGTAAGGAGGAGTCACGCCTGAGTTCGATAAGGGAGTTTCTGGAATCTCCCGCATTGGACACCAATGCTCGGAAAAGGGTCGGCGAGATTCTTCAAACTACCTTTTACAAAGGGGTTCGAGAGTTGATCGCTGCAGAAGTCATCCCTGACAAGATGGAGGAGTACGCGAAGCACATGGACATTCTAAAGAATATGGACGGAGAAAACTATCGAGTTTCATCCTCAAGTTCCACAGATTGGGAGACGCATGAGTTCGCCCCTTTTGTGAGAGAGTTCGAGGTTCCCATGCCCAATCCCGATATGCAGGAATTGGACGTCTCCAGTTCGAGCTCGAGTTCCGATAGTTCTGGAGATGAGGATGATCAAGATAGTTCTGGAGATGAGGATGATCAAGATACCTCTGAAGACGGAGATGATTGAGAGGCTTCTGTGGATGATAAGGTTGACGTAGAAAACGACTCTGAGAGCGAGGACGACGAGGATGAACCAAACCCTTAGAAGGATTTTTGTAATAGATAGCAGGGTTTTTCTTTTGCTGTAATATAATTCACTTGATCATTTATGAAATCTCTCTTTGTTTGCGATATGTGCGAAATCCCGACGTATAAACTTTGTCAGATTTTATAATACAACTCAACTAGACAATAGTCTTTGTAAGCTGTAAGGGGCTCGAGAAAGAACATCGATATCGAACTATGCGATGTGGATGAAAGCCAATTTCCTTAGTAGATAAAATATTACAACGGTTGATCCTCATAAAGTAATTCGGAAAAACTTGAAATTCACGACTGTTGGGTCCCCAAAAGGCAACGTTTCTTTTGCTTATAAATACTTGATAAACTAACAAAGTTTGAATCTTTGAAATCCTAATCTTTCACATCGGAGCTAATTGATCGAATAATAATCCGAGCCATTCCTTCACAAACACTCGAACATGGACGGACTAATAAGCTCCAAACTCGACCCAAATCAAATGTTCAAAACCAAGAAGGAAAAAGCTCCCAAGTCCTAAGCCAAAGATTCTAAGTCCTCCACAGAGGCATCAAAGGTTTCGAAGGCTGATCGCGGCAAAACCAAGGTCGACCCTTCGCCGAGTTCCGTGCCCACTCAATCTGGGAAGGAGCCGGTTATACAAATTGTGGACTCCCCCTCCAGATCGAAGAACATCTCTGAAGGGAAAGCGCGGGTCGTTAGTCCTAGCAAGCAAGTCACATCTGTTAGCTCCGAGCTTGCTTCAAATAAAAGGCCTCATGTAGATGATCTGATTCCAACCCCAACCTTAATCCAAATGGCTGGGGAGAATAGAGTATTAGGTGAAAGTATTCTGGCTCTGGAGGCTACTAAGAACATCGTTATCGAGCCTCAGAGTAAAAAGGCCAAAATAAATGACCCTCCTGTTGATAAGAAAGCGTCTCCTCTATCGGGTAAGAATCCCGAGGCTTCCAACTCTGTCTCCGACGTCACTCGCACACTTATTGCTATTTTTGTGTAGATGAAAGATAAGGCCGCGGCTGGGGGAGTTGCTCCGATCAGTTGGGACATTACTCTGAGCAGTATCCAATTGGCCGAGCAGGAGCGGTTGAGAGGGAAAAGTGCTCGGGAAATCATGCAATCGAGCTCCGATCTGCTTACCCAAGTGAGTCTTATATATATATATATATATATATATATATATATATATATATATATATATATATATATATATTTTTTTTTTTTTACCAAAACTCTTTTTGTGTTCCTTCGTAGGTTGGACAACATCTTTTCAACCTCGGATTGCAGGTCGAGCTAGAAGTCGAGCAACGCGCTGCAGTGGTCCTTGACTTGGAGAAGGAAAAGATCGCTCTGAAGAAATCTCTCGACGAAGCTAGAGAAATCGAGCAGAAGCTGGCCTATGAGACGGAGAAAGCTGTGAAGCAGAGAGAGAGCCAAGTCCATGAGGAGTTGAGCAAAGAGTTGGACAAGCTGAAGTCCATTGTCGAGCAGGAGAAGAAAGATTCTAAGCTGCGGGAGCAAGAGGCGTATAAGAAAGGTTATAATGAAGGGTACGAGGCCCGCAGTGTCGAGCTCCGCAAAATCTTGTCTGAGAACAAGCTGATTTAGAGATTCCTTCCCTTGCTCGTAATTTTATAACTTTCTGCTCGATCAAATGTTGTAATTTTATCTTTTTCCTTTTTTTGTAATGTTATTTGCTTCGGAATAATAACCCTCTTTCTTTTAAGTAACGTTGAGTTTTGGTCGGAATGTTATATTTACTTCGAACCTCTTTAAATTCAAGTTGTTTTTCTCATCGTGGAAATAAATAATACTCGAGCTGCAATAGACCGACATTCCGACCCGGTAGCAAAAACGGAAAGTTTTCTGCACCACACTTCATACCGAGTCATAGTATTCCCATTTTTTCAGCAAAGTTCCAAGGAAGTTATGACCAAACAGTACCTAACCCTCGGAAAGCGGAACAGTCTCCCGTGATCAATGCCTTAATCTGGGCCGTTGGTTCCGTTGAAAAAATACCGTCGATCTTAACTTTCTCTTAGTATATAAAGGGCCTTTTACTCAGCTGAAAATTTTTACTTTACACCGTGAAAATGTTTCATCCGAGGACTAAGCTCGGTTCCTTCCTTCTTCCTGTTCAAGCCTTCGAGATTTGGCTTCGAACATACTTCCGACCTCACAAACAAAATACATATTTCTTTGGTATCGGTGGAATCGGAAAAAAGGGGCCCCTCGATGATCGGGGGGTCTCCGATCCCTGAAAACGGGATCTCCCCTCGAAATACCAATATGCGACCGACCCTTGCTCGGGTATTTTGGGCAGGGTTAGCATTGCGGATATCGAGGGGTATCCCAGAGGGCGAAAAGCTGGTCAGATAATTAAAAGGAAGTTTGACCTCGAGTACCAATTTCTTTGAGATTTTCTTGAAGAATGGTAACTTTGGTTCGAGCTTTCGGATCATAAAATGATGACTGGCCGCTCTAGGTTGAAATTTCGGATCTTAAAATGTGGAATTTCAACCTTAGACGCCAACTCGGGGAAGTGATCGAGCTCGGCTGGTGGCAAGAAGGCTGGGGACTGTATGGAGATAAGCAGAAAAAGTGGTCTGCGATTCATATTGTCTAATTTCAAAGCCAGATATCATAGACGATAAACATATATTGCTCGATCACTTTACAAGTCTACCGGACAACCGATCTGTCACACAAACTGTGGTGCACTCATCGGATGCTCGCCTATGCTCCTGGTCGACAACACTAAAGGATGCTCGAAGACCATAGAATAGGGCACAGTAGTTGTATTATGACTTTATTTGCAAATGCACTACAAAACTTTGTAATATGTTCGATGAACATCAATAAAGCTGTAGTTCCTTGTATTTCATTGATCCCTTGTATTCTGCTCGGAATTTATAAATAAGACTTTTATGTTTCAATTTGAACATTTGCAATTTATCTTTCTTTTCAATCGTCTTTGTTATGATTCTTGCTCGTAAAATCCAGCTCGACGACGAATTCATAATCCGAAGAATCTTTAAAAATTTGAACTTGAACTTAATCCATAACTGGAAGATTATCGACCGTCTAAATCATCTCGGTACCTAACCATCTTAAGTCCAAGAGATTTACTTCGATCAGAATTGAATCTTGGAAAATTATAAACCATCTTGAGAAGGAATTTCAAAGAATATGAAGTCTTCAAAAATCTTCATATCTCGAGCAGAGCTACTTCATTATATTATTTCGAGAAGCAATTGATTTTGTCCAACAATAAATCATTTGACAAACTTCATCATTTAAGCCCTTCTCCAAGCTACATAGTCATGTTTTTTTCGTGCAAGTCTTTTACCGAGTTGAGGGGCATAACAAGAGCTTTCACCCTCGGTCGAGACATTTAGCATATTTTTAGCTAGTCTTTTATCGAACTGAGGGGCATAGCAACAACTTTCACCCTCAGTCGAGACATTTTGCTTTTTTGAGCAAGTCTTTATCGAGCTGAGGGGCATAGCAACGGCTTTCACCCTCAGTCGAGATATTTTGCTGTTTTGAGAAAGTCTTTATCTAGCTGAGGGGCATAGCAACGGCTTTCACCCTCAGTCGAGACATTTTGCTTTCTTGAGCAAGTCTTTATCGAGCTGAGGGGCATAGCAACGGCTTTCACCCTCAGTCGAGACATTTTGCTTTTTTTTTTGAGCAAGTCTTTTATCGAGCTGAGGGGTATAGCAACAGCTTTCACCCTCAGTCGAGACATTTTCTATTTTGAGCAAGTCTTTATCGAACTGAGGGGCATAGCAACAACTTTCACCCTCAGTCGAGACATTTTGCTTTCTTCTTCTCATTCCCTTTTTTTTTTTTTTTTTTTTGCACGAGCGTCTTTAACCGAGCTGAGGGGCATAGCAACAGCTTTCACCCGCAGTCGAGACATTTTGCTCTTTCTTCATCATGGTACTCGGAATACAGTTGGAACTTAAAAGAGAAATTCATTGATTGTGCTTACACTTGAAATAAAATAGAGTTGCAAAAACAGGAAATTACAAGAAAAAGAAAATGATTACAACTATCTTCCATAGTACTTCCTCAGGTTAACTACATTCCAGGTTCGGTTGAAGCTTTCCGACCTGCTTTGATATCTCCACTTTTTTGAGGACCAAATCCCCAACTTTAAATGTTCTTATTCTGACTTTCTTGTCATAAGCTATTTCCATGCTGGACTTGGTAGCTGGAATCTTTATGCACGCTCGGTCACGCTTGCCATCTGCATGGTCGACGTCCATCTCTCTCAATGACTGGTTCTGGTCGGGATCATAAGATTCAACTCTTGGTGATGGCACCAAAGTCTCGATCGGGATTACAGCCTCCGAACCGCAAACCAATGAGAAAGGAGTCTCTCCAGCAGCAGATTTGACTGAGGTTCTATTCGCCCAAATGACCCCAGGAAGCTCGTCTAACCATTTGCCCTTTGCTTCTGCCAAACGCTTTTCAAGTGATCGGAAATAGCCAGCAGTTGCAAAGCGTTTGGCCAGCAGATCGGAATAGAGTGCAATTGTTGGCTAGTGCTCTCGCGCCGCAATGGCTTCCAGACTCTCAGGAACAAACTTCAACAAAAATTCCCGAGCTAGATCTCTTATATAGCTGGTCCTCGGCCAAAACATACATTGGAGCTCGATATTTAATTCGCCGTGCTTCGTTTGCTTCCTCTGGTAAGACACCATTCCTTTGATAAGTTTTCAAAGGTTCCATCCAGGAAGGCCCATGAGTATCTATCTCCATGATTTCCGATCTCGGGGATATGTTCAAATCTATAGCTGGAGTGTTAGACATCAACCAAGTTATTACTCTCTCTTTTCGTCCATCCATCGACCCTGTAAACTTTGACAACAAATCCGGCCAATAGTTTTCTTCTCGAGGGATAGCTTGAATATCAAACTTATCCAGCTTTGCCACTAGATCTTCACCCTTTTTAGATACTTAACCATGTTGAACTCTTTTGCTTCATAGACCCCTTTCACTTGCCTATGTATCAGCTCGGAGTCGGTCAACACGGTAAGAGACTTCATACTTGCTTTTATTGCCATTTCTAATCCAGCGATTAGAGCTTCGTACTCTGCCTCATTGTTCGTTACCATAAAATCCAAAGTAATTGCATTACTAAGGTCCTCCCCCTCGGGGCCCTGAAAGTGAATTCTGGCCCCTCCACCTTCTCTAGTCGATGAACCATCGACGTGCATCAGTCAAACTTTCTCCTGAACATCTGCTACCAAATTAACCTCGGGAAATAGCTGTTTTTCCGAAGTCGCTCCCGTTGATTCTGCAACGAAATCGGCAAGGACCTGGGCCTTGATTGCCGTTCGAGGTTGGTACTCGATTTCGAACTGTCCGAGTTCTACTGCCCATTTAATCAATCTTCCGGACGTCTCTGGTTTTGATAGAACCTGCCTTAGAGGCTGGTTTGTCAAAACAATAATCTTATAAGTCTGAAAATAAGGCCTTAATTTCCGCGCGGCAATCACCAGAGCAAGTGCAAATTTCTCGATCTCCAAATAATTCCTCTCCGCGCCTTGAAGCAACTTACTCAGATAATACACCGGCTTGTGATCGGAATCCTGAACCCTCACCAAAACTGAGCTTATGGCCTCCGCTGATACTGCTATATATACATACAAAGGCTCCCCCTCGACCGGTTTTGCTAACATCGGTGGGGAGACCAAGTATTTTTTAAGCTCTTCAAAAGCTTTATCGCATTCCTCATTCCACTCGAAGCTTTTTTATTTCCTCAGCAATTTGAAGAAAGGCAAACTCTTGTCCGCAGAACGGGATATGAATCTGTTCAATGATATTATTTTTTCGATCAAACTTTGCACTTCGGAAAGCTTCGTTGGCGGTTTAAGCTCATCAATAGCTCTGATTTTATGTGGGTTTGCCTCGATACCACGCTCGTGGACCAAGTAGCCAAGAAACTTTCCCGATCTCACCCCGAAAGTGCATTTTGCTGGGTTTAGTTTCATTCTGAGCATATCGATCTGCGGTAAGGGATAGGGATCTCTCCGACACAACTTGTTCAAGTCTGTAAAGTCATTACACATTCTCCACTTGTTGTCCACCTTTTCTCCCTTAGATGCCAACACAACATTGCAGAGCCATTCAGTAAATGTTATTTCCTTGATTTGCCCAGCGGCTAACAATCTATCGACTTCGGCGTTAATGATTTTATCTTTTTCTCGACCATGATTCCTCTTTTTTTGCCTAACTGGCTTTGCTTTAGGATCGATATTCAGCGAATGAGTAATTACCCGTGGGTCGATACCAACGATGTCATCGGAGCTCCAAGCAAAGACATCGGCATTATCTCTCAAGAACTCAATCAGCATAGTTTCCATCCCTTGACTCAGATCAGTCCCGATCCTGGTGAACTTCTCGGGGGAGCCTGGAACTAACGTCACCTGTTTATGATTTGGGGGTTGAACGCTCATACCGATCTCTTTTCCTTTTTTGCTCTGCAACTTTTCACAATCTGGTAAAGGGAGGTCGGATACCGAGAAAACCTTTTCATCATCTAACTTCCTCTTCGAGGGCAAAACAGGCTCAATCTGCTTTTTCATGGTTGGGGACGTGTTGTAACACTCCCATGCCATGCACTGATCGTTTCTCATTTCTCCGACCCCCGCCAGAGTGGAAACTTGACCTTCTGATGGTAAGTTGACACAACTGCTTTGAAAATGTTTAGTGCCGGTCTTCCTAAAATAGCATTATAAGCGAAAGGGGTACTCACGACCAAGAACTTGACCATCTTCGTCACATCATTTGGTTGCCCAAAGTGGTACTCAGAAGGATGGTTCCGAGAGGAACAATTTCCGAGCCACCGAAGCCAATAAGCGGGGTAGATACCCGATCCAGACGTGGGTACTGTAAATTCATTCGATCGAGGGCTTCAGAGGAGATTATGTTTGCCGAGCTACCATTATCGATCAATACCCTCTTAGC
The DNA here is from genome assembly GCA_030819805.1 of Penstemon newberryi var. newberryi. Classification (NCBI taxonomy): domain Eukaryota; kingdom Viridiplantae; phylum Streptophyta; class Magnoliopsida; order Lamiales; family Plantaginaceae; genus Penstemon; species Penstemon newberryi. The sequence goes on along the minus strand of JAUALY010000005.1, from coordinate 17,808,422 downwards.
CTCAAAGTTAGAAATTTTCAAGGTTAATACCATCGAGAAATCGGAGTCATCTTCATTAGTGTCCCAAGTTACTTCACTCGGTCTGTCAGCCTCGGTAAAACTAATGACCTGATTTACCGAAGGTGCAGGCTCTAAGGACAAAGTTTCGTTTCTGGTCGAGACACCTGTCTTTATCGACCTAGTTGTCCTTTTCCTTGCATTCCTGCTATCTCCTCCAGCAGGTCCGCCATCCATTACATTTATCACTCCGTTCGTCTGCTCCTCGACTTGATGTTGATCATTACGGTGTTGTTCAGAAAACATCCGCGGACTCCTACATCGGAACCGGTTGTTTGGATTCACCCTCCTAACATATTCCTTTAACTTTCCTTGAGCAATCAATTTCTCAATTTCCTGTTTTAACTGAAAACAATCCTCGGTGCTGTGCCCCCGAGCCCTGTGGTACCTGCAATACTTATCATGATTCATAGTCCCCGGCCTAGCTTGAGCAATACGCCGAGCTTCTGGGACCAAATTCCTTTCCTCGAGCACGGTTAGTATTTCGTCCCTTGACGTATTCAGCTTGGTGAAACTGCTTCTTTCGGGCTCTCTCCTTGGAGCCCGATCCGGAGAGGCAGGTCGACCGTAGACGTTAGATATGTTGGTCCGAGCCTGAGGTTTATAGACCTTAAGTCTCTGCCAAACCGAGCCTATTTGCTGCACGTTTGACCTCCGTAGTCGTTTGGCTTTGGGATAGGGGCCCTGTCAGGTTTTTTCCCGACCAGGGGCCTAGGATTCTGAGCGTTCTTCAACTTGTTCATTTCCTCCTGAATCATGTACTTTTTAGCTATTTCCATGATTCGCTCGAAAGATTTTGGTTGGTTTCGACAAAGAGCATTCCCGAACTGGCTATTACGGGTTAGCTCGAACATTAACGATGACAAAAATTCGATCTGAGGAGTGTCAACTTTCAGAAGCTCAATACTAAACCTAGCCAGCCACTGCCTTAGCGTTTCTCATTCTAGTTGCTTCACCGTTCCCAAATGATTGGCTGGTAATCTTTGTTTCCTTTGACTGGCAAATTGGTGTTTCAACTTATCGCACAACTCGTCGAAAGAGAAGATAGAGTTCGGAGGTAGCTTTCCGAACCAGTCCAAGGCAATTCCTTCGAACGTGGTGACCATAATTTTGCAACAAAAGTCTTCTGAGTGCCCATATAAATTCAACACATTTATGAAACTATTAATATGCTCTCCTGGATCGGTGGTTCCATTATACCTTGGTAACCTCGTCGGAACTGTCTCAGTACCTCGAGCTTCTCTAATCTATTGGCAAAAGGGTGAACATCGCATGATATTCGTACTTAACTCCTTTTCTCGACCGTCCTCGAGGAAAATGGCCCCATCCTCTTTAGCCTCAGCTCGCCGAGCCCTAACATCCGCAGGTCGGGTTTCCTTTACCAGAATTTCCTTCTTCAACTCTTTTACAACTCTCTCCTGCACAATCTTCTCCAAGTCAGCCTCGGTCACTTTTCTGTAGACTGGCTTCTTTAACTTATCCGCAGCTTCGGGCTTACTTTTCCCGACTACTGAATTTTCCAAGTCTTGGACGGTTCTAGACGGTTGCCCTGAGCGGACAACAGTTCTAGCTCGAGGTGCTCGGGTTGGAACATCGGGCAGGGCACCCATAGCAGATCGACGTATACTCCCTTCTCTTTGCCTGTTAGAAACGGGACCCCGAGCGGTAGGTTGATCGACTGGGGGCTGCTCACCAGGCACAGTTTCCCGATCTGCACTTTCCGTGTTTAGAAATTCTCTACACATGGTTCCAATAATTGAACGCAGATCGGTTACTGTCGTATGTATAGGCAAATCATTCGGCTGGTCGACCGGCGGCACCTCAGACTGGTGGGCCGCTCGGGATTGATTACTTGGTTCATTGTTTATCGAGCGTTGAGCTCCAACGGCATGTGAAGGCTCGCCACAATTGTACGTGTATCTCCTAGTAGTAGGCATTTTTCGATCTAACACCCGAATAGGCCCCACGGTGGGCGCCAATTGAATATGCTCTTTTTCGTTCGGGACAAACAGGGAAAGTCGAGCAAAACAATAAATAGAGTCGAGCGTGTATATGATGTATATTAATGATCAGATCCAAATACAAATTACAAAGTAGGTCTATTCGAGCATTACTGGATGCCGTACAACTAGCTAGATAAATACAAAGGAAAGCAAGCTAAGACCTATTCCGAACTCTATGTCTGAGCTGAGGTGTTTCTTGGGAATAGTGCCGTTGTTGATGTTATAAATGCGCTGGATATATATAGGAACAGTGATGAGCTAGCTAGACCCTCCGCAGGGGAATACTTTACGCCAACTGTCCAGGCCTGTGGGTCGGCCCCACAATGATTCCGAGGAGAGAAGCAGATCGGAAAATAGGGTCTCGTGCTAATAATCTGGCTTGACCTGGAACTGGGTTCTGTAGGATGGAAAATAGCCTTCTTGGTCGGAATCGAGGTCGATCTCGAGCTGAGGTATTTCCTAGAATAGAGCATGCGAAATATCCCTCATCATTTCCCTTGAGACAGGACTCGCAAGTTGGGAGATCATCTAGGTTCTGTATTTCAAGAGCCCTAGAGGAAACCAACTTTTGAATTCTACTCTTGGATATATGTCCAAGCCTAGCGTGCCAAAGTTGTGGAATATTATCATCTTGTGTTCTTTTCTTTGATTTAATGTGCAATACGTTTGAATTAGTTGGTTCAAGGGAATACAGACCATCTATCAAAGTACCACTAGCATAAGTAAAACCACCTTTCATTATGCTAAATTTTCCATTCGAAATGGAAAAACAAAAACCATCATTATCCAACAAAGGAATCGAAATAATGTTTTTGATAATCGTCGGTACGTACAAACAGTCCTTTAAAACTAAAGAAAAATTCCCTATCACTAATTCTACATCCCCTATGGCCTCTGCCGCAACCCTTGCTCCGTTTCCAAAATGTAGGATCCTATCCCCTGGCTTAAGAGGCCTTACTGCTCCCATCACCTGCAAATCATTGCAGATATGAGAACCAGCTGCGGTGTCCAACACCCATGATGCACAGTTAACAGAAATACTAACTTCAATAAAGAAAATACCTTTGGCTACCGTCTTAAGGTAGTCTGGGCAATTCCTTTTCCAGTGCCCTGCTTTCTTGCAGTGGAAACATTCATCTTCTGGGCTCTTTCGCTTTTTCTCGACAACCTTCTTGGTTGTTTTGGAAGAGAACACTTTCTTCTTCTTCTTGCCCTTTTTCGGCTTTGCAGCCTTGGGTTTCTCAGCAATCAAGACATATTTCTCCTTCTTAAGGGTAGCTTCTGTCGTTACCAATAAATTGGTCAGTTCATGAAGAGCGAGATTTCTCTCCTCCTTGTTGAAATTCAACACGAACTGATCAAATGAGCGTGGCAGAGTGTGGAGTAGGAGGTCAGTGCTAAGATCAGCGTGCAAGTCTACTTCCAAGTTCTCCAATTTTTCAGTCAGATTAATGAAACGAAGACAGTGATCTTTCACACTTGAACCCTCAGCCATTCTCAGATTGAATAACTCTCTCGTCGTTTTGAACCTTTCGGTCCTTGACTTCTCTCCAAATAAATTTCGGAGATGGAGAAGTATATCAGCAGAATGCAACATCTTTGCATGCTGTTTCTGCAGCTCATTGGTCATGGATGCTAGCATTAGGCAACGAACCTGAATATCATCATCAACCCATTTAGCATGGGTGGCTCGTTCCTCTTCCGGAACACCTTCCGGAAGTGCACCAGGCATCGGTGCATCGAGAACATAGCTCTGACGATCGGAGTCGAGGACTATCCTGAAATTTCTTAGCCAGTCGATAAAATTTGATCGGTTCAGTTTGTTAGTGTCAAGGATGATAGATAATGGATTCTTAGACATTTTCGCAAAAATGATCTACAAAAAATATGATAACGTTCAGCTGACTGATCTAAATTAATACTTATAATTAACGAATTTTGGACTTATTAACGATAAAGTTCTCCCACTATTTTCTCGAAACAATTACCCCTTCCATTGTTCGGGAAATCTTACTTCTTAGCAGGTCTTGACGTCCCAACAGACATTAATTGTACCCACGACTCGCGTCCATACAATTAATTCCCCAGGTAGGTATACTTTTACCAATTGTGTCTCTACACAACCTTCAAACTATTTTGCCTCGACTTTCGCACTCATCTAGCACTGCTACATCATGAGTGGTACTACTCGTAAGTCTAACCCATCAATCTTGATGAGCAACGGGCCCGGTCTCGGTCGATGTTCATGTCCCGACCAGTTCCCATCCTCGTCAAGTTTTTTTTAAAATGAAAATCAAGGAGTTTCGCGTATTGCCTCTTTCTTCGACTCGGGTGCCAGACTCTGGATCACCTTAATCGATAAGTGGACAACTCACGCTTGTTCCTATTAATGGAGGGCATAGATCTTAAAACTTCATTTTAAAGTACCCAATATGACTTAATATAATTATCAAGAGGGGTTTTTCGTGTCAAAGAGTTTGAGGTAACTCTCCTCGAGATCTCACTGTTCCAGTTATGCTTAATATTTTTATTTTCGATCTAAATTACTAGCACGCATCACCATACATGCTAAAAGATAAATCAGTAAATAAAACATACATACCTAGCATGCATGCTACCACAATATGTTTTCGATTAGGAACCTCCTATGCGGGCCATCATCGAGCCAAAGATGTTGGCCCAATTGGTCAATCTAATTGGGTTCTGAAGGACCTAGGCTATTACATTAATAACCATGAATACATGGCCTTCACTTTTCTTGGGCTCCCACCTTGCTTGTAACGGGCCTCCATCCTAAACTATTTAAAAGAGTAAAGCCCTATCTATTACAAAGACTCAAAGTGGCCCAAAAACTTAAGGCTCGCAGGCCCAATAAAACCAACACAATTAAAATTAACCAATCACATCTACCCCTAGGGTCAAGGCTCTGCGCGATCGAAAAACCACGTAAACAGTTCACGTGGAGCAAGAAACAAGCAAAACACATTTTCTTATTTCTTATCTTATTTTAAAACTCCCTTTTAAAAAATCCTTAAGATTCAAGTTTTAAAACCCCTTTTAAAATAATCCACAAACTTTGTTTTAAAACCCCTTTTTAAAATAACCCCTTGATTCTCACTCTAGTCCCCACTAATTATGATACAATTAATTTTTCGGATATACTAAACACCTTTAGTGCACAAAACAGTTTCTGTTTTTCAACTTTTGAAAAACTGCAGTTCGGCCCCCTGAATTTTTGAAAAATACATTTTTGACCGCTCAACTTTTGGAAATTACAAATCAGCCTCAATATTTCCAGAGTATGCAAATCGGACCAGAAAGCAGGAAGTTAACAAAATTTTCCAGAAACTTTCGTTTAATGCAAACAGACCCCATATTTTACGGTAATTGCAAAAACAGCCCCTAGCCTTTCGTAAATTGAAAACAGTCCAGATTTTGAAAAAATCCAGAAATTACAATTTGGTCCAGAATTGCAGAAAAACAAAATTTGACTTTCTGTCCAGATTTTCGAAAAATTGCAATTTGCACATAAGCCCTTTAATTTTCGGAAATTGCAGTTTAGGCCCAAAACTGAATTATGCTAATACCCGAACACATAATTTATCATAACAAGCAAGAATCAAATCTTTGAACACAACAAACAAATATTCACATATATTTTGAAGTGTTCAGGCCTTTTCGTATGAGCGTAGTGAATTTGGCTCTGATACCACTGTTGGGATTTCATGGGGTATGATTGTCAAACAACAGTGCCGAATTTTAAATTTTTCATAGCACCCAAAATCCTAGGATTATTCTCTAGCTCATACGAATAGGTTGAATATAATTTTGCAAACAATTTACAAAATTAAAGAGGGTGTAAATCGAAATTTACCTCACCACAGGCAAGGTGGTGGTTTTTCTCCGGTCGTCTCTTTGTTCACTGATGCACCCCACTTGTTGTGCCTCTAGAGTAGTCCACACCAATTGGATGGAGCAACACCTCCAAACCTCAGGCTCAGAACTAGGAGAGAAGGCTTGTCAATGGAGGAACTGGATCTAGATCCAACTCTAGGTGAAAAAGAGAACAAGAAGGAGAGGGGGCGGCTCGGGCTTGAGGGGGGGGGGGGGGCGGCGGCTAGGGTTTGGTTTTGCTTAGGGTTTTTGAGTCTCCTCTAGAATCCTTTTATAGCCACCTTCAAAGGTCCCTCATGTGCAAGACTTAGTATGGGCCATTAATTAAATTGGTCCATGTCTTGCACTAATTTAATTAAGCTCTTTAATTAAATTAACCCAATTAATCCAATTAATTTTCTCTCACTTTAATTAACTCTTTCATTAATATTTAATTAATTAGACTGTCTAATTAGTTATTTCTCTCACGGAATTAACTTTTTAATTCTTTTATTTGATTTAACTCTTTAAATCAAACCTTTCCTTAATTGACTGTCATTGTCCAACTGTATTGTGTGTGACCCTCTAGGTTCACCATCAATTGGCCGTAGGCCCATGGCTTTCGTGATTTAATTAATGAGCAATTAATATTCAATTAATTGCTCCGATCAATTAAACTCCTTTAATTGACCACTTCAGAATTAATCTCCCATTAACTCAGGAGTACCCACACCTCATGGTCAATGTCTAGCCACAAGCCCCAACTTCAGGTGAATTGATATTAGTGAACCTTATCTCTTATATGTACCATGTACATACGGTCCCTCTAGCGACTAATTTCCCGATCAAGACCTAGGGTGTGTGAATTGGTCGGCACCTCTAATTATCTGATTCTGTACTTTCTAATTCTGGATAATAATTACAGTGTGACTGCTAAATTTGGAAACCCCTTTCCAAATCCGTCACCGACCATGGCCATGGATTTCTCGAAATCTATTATCTAAGAACGTCCAGGACATTACCTCATTCATTACAATGAGTCGGTAGATCCCATCTTGATGCTAACCATCCGCACATACGACTATACGTACCCAAAGTAGGCGCACAATGGTCGGGCTACATGACCGGCTTAAATCAAAATACGCACACCCGTATGCCGAATTCGCCCTAGCTTCTCAAGTCTAAGGACTAAATCGTACACTATTATAAGTCTTGAGAAACATCCCATCACCGATATGCTTTACGCACTTCCACAATGGGTTTCTCTGTTAGGGTCGTTCGATGCGTTCGATCCCCTATCGAACCACCTAGTCATATGCACTGACATCAAATGTCTTGTTCATGAAACTCTACAAATTCACTCCATGTGAATCATGCATAATCCTACAAGTCTTGACGATTCCCTCGATACCCCGTCTCAACAGGAATCTACGACTTGGAACATTTTTAAGATCACGACCTTAGAGACTGTTTCATGATTGCACTCAATACCTAAGTGAATCGTCCCATAGTCATAAGTGATCTTAGGGTATCAACCAATCGCTTAAATGTATTCGCGAAAGATGAAGATGGCCATTAGTTTATCTTATAGACGAAATAAATAAACTTTGCGTATTAATTATTAATCAAAGATTTGTCCAACATAGAAAGTCTTCTTAAAAGCTATTATGTTAGCTTGTTGGGCACTATCCTATCATAAACTGCCTAGGATGGGAATAGAAGAGACATGAACTTCTAACCCCACTGCTGCCTTAGTTGCTGGAGATAAACCAAGAAGATCAGCAAGCAAAACAAAAGAGATGGACTCATTTGATGAGACCATGACACGCAATAAAAAGGAGTACATTGTTGGAGAAGTTGCATTGTTGCTAAATGGATTCAAGAAGTTCTACAAAAGAAAAAGGAAGAATAAATACAACAATGCTTCTACTTCTAACCCTACCTCTTTTTCTCATGAAAGTAAGGAAAATTATAAATCCAAACTAATGTGCTATAACTGCAGGAATTCGGACATTTCATCAAGGGCATCAAAAGGGCAAAGTATTTTTGGCTGAAGCTGAAAAGATAGCAGCCATCTACTCGTCTGATTCAGATTTGGAGACATCAGAACATGACTTGCTGAAGAAGAGACACCAACACTGCTCTGTCTCATGGCCAAAGAATCAGATGATTCCGACAATGAGGTAAATCTCTCTGAAGAAGAAAATGAACTATTTAGTTCATTCGAACAAATGATGAAAAACAACAAAAATGTTGTTGACGCTTTTGCCAAGCTTAAGGAAGAGATGATTGTGCTGAAAAAGAAAAATTCTCTACTGAAACTTAAGGTTGAAAAACAAACTAGTAAAGCTGAATAGCAGGGTAGCCCTAAGAAGTCTGCTGATAAGAGCAAAAAAAATTAGACTAGTAAAAAGTCCAAGTCGTATGTTAAAGAGCAAGTAACAACTAAGCCTAAGAAGCAAAGAAATCATAGAGATAATAGTGCTTGGTATGGAAATGAGTCTTATTATGTGCAACCTACTTATTCATCATATTATGCTGCACCTCATTATCCACCTTACTATGCTGCTGCATATCCTGCTCATCATCAGATGCATGCTTATCCTGCTTATCATGCACCATACCCTACTTATGAGCATTACTCTCATCGTAATAATTATCATGAACATACGCATACTGAAACTTAGATGACTCAAGAGTAAAGAAATCTCCACCAAACTCTACTGAACCTAAGAAGCCTAAGGTTTCCAAATCTTGGGTTGTCAAAGGTGACAGTAATCCCCTAGGACCCTCTCAATAAAGGGTACCTAAAACATTTTATTTTGTTTTGTAGGTTAGGATTAGGAGTAGTAGTAAAGTAGAGAAGAAATGGTACTTGGACACTTTCTTCTTCTTCTTGCCCTTTTTTGGCTTTGCAGCATTGGGTTTCTCAGCAATCAAGACATATTTCTCCTTCTTAAGGGTAGCTTCTGTCGTTACCAATAAATTGGTCAGTTCATGAAAAGCGAGATTTCTCTCCTCCATGTTGAAATTCAACATGAACTGATCAAATGAGCGTGGCAGAGTGTGGAGTAGGAGGTCAGTGCTAAGATCAGCGTGCAAGTCTACTTCCAAGTTCTCCAATTTTTCAGTCAGATTAATGAAACGAAGACAATGATCTTTCACACTTGAACCCTCAGCCATTCTCAGATTGAATAACTCTCTCGTCGTTTTGAACCTTTCGGTCCTTGACTTCTCTCCAAATAAATTTCGGAGATGGAGAAGTATATCAGCAGAATGCAACATCTTTGCATGCTGTTTCTGCAGCTCATTGGTCATGGATGCTAGCATTAGGCAACGAACCTGAATATCATCATCAACCCATTTAGCATGGGTGGATCGTTCCTCTTCCGGAACACCTTCCGGAAGTGCACCAGGCATCGGTGCATCGAGAACATAGCTCTGACGATCGGAGTCGAGGACTATCCTCAAATTTCTTAGCCAGTCGACAAAATTTGATCCGTTCAGTTTGTTAGTGTCAAGGATGATAGATAATGGAATCTTAGACATTTTCGCAAAAATGATCTACAAAAAATATGATAACGTTCAGCTGACTGATCTAAATTAATACTTATAATTAACGAAATAATTGTTCGGGAAATCTTACTTCTTAGCAGGTCTTGACGTCCCAACAGACATTAATTGTACCCACGACTCGCGTCCATACAATTAATTCCCCAAGTAGACCAATTGTGTCTCTACACAACCTTCAAGCTATTTTGCCTCGACTTTCGCACTCATCTAGCACTGCTACATCATGAGTGGTACTACTCGTAAGTCTAACCCATCAATCTTGATGAGCAACGGGCCCGGTCATGAAATCCCCGTAACTAGTTATCGGTCGATGTTCATGTCCCGACCAGTTCCCATCCTCGTCAAGTTTTTTTTTTAAAACGAAAATCAAGGAGTTTCGCGTATTGTCTCTTTCTTCGACTCGGGTGCCAGACTCTGGATCACCTTAATCGATAAGTGGACAACTCACGCTTGTTCCTATTAATGGAGGGCTTGGATCTTAAAACTTCATTTTAAAGTACCCAATATGACTTTGATTATGCTCTTTTTCGTTCGGGATAAATAAGGAAAGCCGAGCAAAAGAATAAATTTATCGAGCGTGTAAATGGTGTATATTAATATCAAGATCCGAATACAAGTTACAAAGTTGGTCTATTCCGAGCTCTAAGTCCGAGCAGTAGTGTTTCTTGGGAATTGTGTCGTGTCTGATGTCATAAATGCGCCCCGTATATATAGGAACAGTATTGAGTTAGGTAAACCCTCCGCATGGGAATACGTCTCGCCAGCTGTCCAGTACTGGGGGTCGGCCCCACAGTAATTCCGAGGAAACTAGGAGGTCGGAAAGAAGATCGAAGTACTGGATCTAGTGCTATCAATCTGGCTCGATCGAAAACTAGGTTCTTCAGGTCGAAGAATACCATCATGGTCGGGATAGAGGTCGACCTCGAGCAGAGGTATTTCCTAAGATGAAGCATGCGAAATATCCCTCATCGATACTCCCCCACTTCTCGAGCGTAAGTGAAGCTGAAGCTCGGAGAAGTAAACACAGCATCGTAGCACACGTTTTGATATGCCTCATTAAAAACTTTACTCGAAAAAACCCAGTGGGACAAAATCCGAGACAGGGAAAAAGAGCACATATTTTCTATGGAGGAGCCTCGTAAGAGTTTTCTGATTTGAATATTTCGCTTTGATGACGTTACCATATTTACAGCTCGGAGAAATAATAATAGAGGTCGAGTGTTGCATAGTCTTGGGTCGGACATGCCTCGTTAAAAAACTTACTCGGAAAAACCCTGTGGGATAAAAACCGAGCGAAGGGAAAAAGAGTGCACATCCTCGGAAGACGCTGTCGTTAATCTTAATTTACCGAGTTAAAATACCAACTTTAAAAACTTAGAGGACCGTAAATGCTATTTATGGAAAGATAATCTTCAATTTACTGAGTGAAAGCTTAACCGACACGGTTACTCGGGGTTCAATTTACAATTTACCCTTTTAACCTTTATATATACGTTGACCAGAAAAGACGAGTACGTCTTCCCAACTTACTGCAGATCGGAGCATTCAGATCGATAAAGAGTATCCTTTTTTGTCGACCGTTGCAATAAACACTTCCTAGCATGTCTAACTCCGAAAACCCAGAAATTCAAACCAATATTCCTCCGCGATCGAATTCCGACCTAGGGTCAATGGACGAATTCATTAACACCTAAAAAACCACGAAAAACTCTCCTGACGAGGCTAATAAAATCGTCGATCAAGTTGAGCGTGTCTTAGGATCAGATGTCGGCGAGGGGACGTCTGATCAACGGAATTCCGAGCGTGATGGGGACGCAGAACAAAACGTCGAGCCCAATAGCGAGGAAGGAGGAGGTGGAGAAAACCCTGATTTCGGTAACGAGGATAGTTCGACTGAGGCGCAGGGTGAGCGTGAGATAATGAGATATTCGATTGGAGGAGGATGCATCGTGAGAATCCTCGACCTTGCTACCATCTCGAAGAAAACCACCGCTACAGGCCGGGCTCAGAAGACAGAGAAACGGGTCGACGAGATCTCTAGTGCATACGATCCAATAGAAGACGAAGCAAACCTCAAAGCTGAGATAGGTAAATTCCTTCCTGAGCGCTATTCATTAGTTATTCCGACCCCCACTCAACGGGTCAATCAGCCACCAAAAGGATGTCAATCTTTTTACGCCAAGCAATTTGCCTACGGGTTGTGCATCCCTTTTGTACCATTACTCGAGCAGGTTTTAGATGTATTTTCCCTGGCTCCCGCGCAGATTCTCCCCAACTCGATCGGATATCTGATAGCTTTCAGTGTTTTGATGAAGGCTAAGGGCAAAGTTGCTAATTTTCTCCATTTTTGGCAGTTCTTTAAAGTCAGCACTTCCTCGGCTTCCAACGCTGGGTTCGTGTACTTCTCCCAACGTTCGAACCATTCTATCCTGTCGACCATTGTCTCCAGTAACTCCCTTGATTGGAAGAGACGGTTCTTCTTCATTAAAGGACCTGATGAACCAGTTTCTGAGGGGAGCTCGGAGATGGTTCCACACAGATGGAAAGGTCAGCAAGACTGGGTGTACGTGAAACGCGAATTGATAGGTCAGCTCAAAAAGGTTATCCGAGATGACCTTGTTACCGCGATGCGTTCCGACCCGTATCAGTCGGTTTTTTTTGTTTTGGAGCCCGTTCTTCGGAATGCGGAGCTCAGCCAAGCCACGTACCCACTTGCAGATGTCGTCGATCCTCGATCATTAAGTAAGAATAAAAGTCTTTTCCGACCGGCCACAATAGCGTCCTATTCAGAGAGTTTCATTCCTTAATCAAATTAATCTTTCCTTTCTTTAGGTACCATGGTAGAGCAATACTGAGCTTCCATAATCGGTAGAACGGTGGCCTCCACCTCGAAAAAGATGCCTGGCCAGCCGAGGAGGCAAGTTAAACCGCACCTTTTTCAATCCAACCAAACTACAATCCCTCCTCGAGGAGGTTCAAATCGACCTGACCAGGTCGGAACGGAGGGAGAGCCCGAGGATGCCGAGACAATTCAAATGGTACCTCCCCTGAACCGAGCTGGTCCGTCCTCTTCTTCTAGTCTAGGATACAGTATGTTTACCATGAAGAAGCTTAAGGGGACAGAGATCTTTCATCGACGAGCCAGAGAGGATCGAGAAGGACCCCCTGAAGCTAAAAGGAGGAAAGCACTGTGGGGTCGACATCGGACACCTCTCACCTATCGTTCGGGTCGTGGCAAGCCCGATATGGTTGACTTTATTGAGAATCAGCTTGAAGGCTACCGAGCAGCGGGTTACCCCGCGGGAGGTTCGATTCGGAGCGATCGCGACCCCAACGGTGAGAACGAGCATGATAAAGCAATAAAGATCTTCATGGCAGGGAGGTTTGCCGAGGATCAGGACGAACTTTTGGCTTATAGCGACCTTGAGGTGCTAGGTCGATTCTCTCGAGCGTATCATGAGGTAAAAAGTCCTTTATGGTGATTATAACTTTTAGGTCCTTGGACAAGATATTAATCGTTCTCTGATAATTCTTCGTAGATCCGGGATTGCTTTCTCACTGAGCTGAATCGCACCTCGATGTTGGAAGACGAATCCGACCGAGTCCATATAGCTTACCGAAATTCTCTCGAGCAAGAGTCCAAACTTTGTGATCAGCTCATTGCCATTCAGAAAGAATTGGAGGCCTCCAGAGCTAAGTACACCCCGGCGGTGGAGGATAGCTTGGTGAAGGTTGTGGCCGAGAAGAGCTTGCTCGATGAAAAGTCAAGAAACTAGAAGAGGAGCTCGCGCAGACCAAAGCTGATTCAGAGTTATCTTATCAGCGCGGCCAGGAAGACTCACGCCTAAGCTCGATAAGGGAGTTTTTGGAGTCCCCCGCACTAGATACCATAGCTCGGAAAAGGGTCGATGAGATTCTTCAGACCACCTTCTACAAAGGCGTTCGACAACTGGTCTCTGCGAAGGTCATTCCCAATAATATAGATGAGTATCTGAAGCACATGGACATCTTCAAGAACATGGACGGAGAAAATTATCGAGTCTCGTCTTCGAGTTCCACAGATTGGGAAAAACATGAGTTCGCTCCCTTTGTGAGGGAGTTCGGAGTTCCAATGCCTAACCCCGATATGCTGGATTTGGAATCATCCAGCTCGAGCTTGAGTTCGGATAATTCTGAGGATGGAGACAGCCAAGATAGTTCTGGAGATGATCAAGGCACGTCTGAAGACGGGGATGATCGAGAGGCTTCTAGAGATGTAAAGGTCGATGTCGAGGACAGCTCGGAGAGTGAGGGGAACGAGGAGGAGCAAAACCCTTAGGAAAAATTCTTGTAATAGATTATAGGATTTCTCCTTATATATACTGTAATCTCCTCGACCATATATAAGATCTCCTTTCTTTGTTAACATTTTCCGAATCCTTGTGCTTAAAGTATGTCGTAATTTATTATACAGCTCATCTAGACAATCATCTTTGTAAGCTGTAAGGAGCTCGAAATATAACGTTGATAACGAGTTAGGCACCATCGATCAAGTGTACGGGAACTATCGATCCTCGTATACGTGCACGAAAAACTTGAAATTCGCGACTGTTGGGTCCCCAATAGGCAACGTTTCTTTTTCTCATAAATAGAAGGGAGAACTTTGGATTTGCAATACAAAACCATAATTATTTTCACGTCGGAGCTCATAGACCGATAAAATAAATCGAACGCTCTTCTCTACTAAAAAACAAAATCGATCATGGAAGGAATGGTGAGTTCCAAGCTTGACCTGTTGGGTTATGGGTAACGTCAGAACGTTAAAAGCAGCGGAATTTTAAAATTTTTAAATAACCCAAACAAGATCTTTATTCATCTAGTCATACGAAAAGGATTTTGCACAAAAATCACAACAAACATAGGGTGTTTAGTGATTTTACCTCACCATAGGAACGGTAGTGGTTTTTCTCCGGTCTTCTTTCAGATCTGATGGATTTGGTTCGAGAGAAGCACCCCAAGCGTTGTGCCTCTAGCGGTATCCACACCAACTGGATTGAAGCAACTCTCTTGAATCCTCAGGCTCAGAACTAGGATCCAAAAGTTATCAGACAGGAAGAAAGAAGAAAAGAAATCGCATGAACCCTGTAGAATTCTACAGGGTTCGGCCAACCTCAAAAGGAAGAAGGTGGCGGCGGCAATTTTCAGATTTGGAGAAGAGGGGGCGGCTCCTCATTGTCTTAGGGCTTAGGTTTTTCACTTGTTATCTTTTTTGAAGAGTTATGAAGAGTTGTCTATTTATAAGAGAAGAATCCTTCTCTTAATAGATATCTCTTTTCCATGTATATCCTTATCTCATTAGGAAATAAGATATACATGTATATCTCTTAGATTTTCCTTGTCACACAAGAAAACAAACTCTCCCATTCTTATCCTAGCAAAAATCGCCCCTTATCTAGTTAGGAAAGTAGAATCCCATTCTATCTTTATTTCCTTAACTAACTAGGTCTCCTTTAATTAATTAAACTCTTTAATTAATTTGACCATTTAATTAATTAAACTCTTTTAATTAATTCAGCCCATTTAATTAATTAATCCAATTAATTAATTAATCCTTCTCCATTAATTAATTAGACTACTTCTAATTAATAATTTTCTCCTTTAAGAATTAACACTTTAATTCTCCAGTTTTGATTTAACTCTTTAAATCAAACTTTCCTTATATGATTTGTTGCAGTCCAATTGTATTGTGTGTGACCCTCTAGGTTCACCATCAATTGGCCGCGGGCCCACGACTTTCGTGATTTAATTTGCGAGCTTATTAATTGCTCCGATTAATTGAACCCCTTCAATTAACCACTCAAGAATTAATCTTGTTATTAATTCATGAGTACCCACACCTCATGGTCGATGTCTAGCCACAAGCCCATGAGGCCCAACTTCAGGTGAATTGATCTCAGTGAACCTCACCTCTTATAACTGCCATGTACATACGGTCCTTCTATCGACTTAATTTCCCGATTGAGACCTAGGGTGTGTGAATTGATCGGCACCTCTAATTATCTCAATAACTATACTTTCTAATTCGGGATAATAATTCCAGTGTGACTGCTAAATTTGGAAACCCCTTTCCAAATCCGTCACTGACCACGGCCGTGGGTTTCTCGGAATTTATTATCTAAGAATCGTATAGGAAATTCTCTCATCCATTACGATGAGTCGGTAGATTCCATCTTGGTACTAACCACTCGCGTACACAACTATATGCACCCAACTTAGGCACATTATGGTCAGGCTACGTGACCTGTACCTAAATCTAAGTACATATACCCATGCACCGAATTCGCCCTAGCACCTCAAGTCTAAGGACTAAATCGTACACTATTATAAGTCTTGAGAAACATCCCATCACCGATATGCGTCATGCGCTTCCACAATGGGTTTCTCTGTTCGGGTCGTTCGATGCGTTCGATCCCCTATCGAACCACCTACTCATATGCACTGACATCAAATGTCTTGTTCATGAAACTCTACAAATTCACTCCATGTGAATCATGCATATTCATACAAGTCTTTGCGATTCCTTCGATACCCCGTCTCGTTCGGAATCTATGACTTGGAACGTGTTTTAAGATCACGACCTTAGAGACTGTTTCATGATTGCACTCAATACCGAAGTGAATCGTCCCATAGTCGAATGTGATCTAAGGATTTCATCCAATCGCATAAATGTATTCGCGAGAGATGAATTTGGCCATTGTTTGATTTACATACTATAAACAAACGTGCGTATTAATTTATTTGTACTAGAGAAAGCTTACGATAGTCCTAATACAAGCTAAATATATTGGCTTGCAGGGCACTATCCTATCATGACCCAAAGAAAATGTTCAAAGTCAAAAAGGAGAAGGCCCCCAAGTCCAAAGTCAGAGATTCTAAGTCCTCCACGGAGGCAGGAAAAATCTCTAAGGCCGATCGAGGCAAAAATAAGGTCGACTCACCTTCGAATCCCGAGCCCAAACAATCCGAGGTTCCTAAGGGTGATCTTGCCAAAACTGAGGTCAACTCTTCATCTAACTCCGTGCCCATTCGCTCCGAGAAAAGGCCGGTCGTACAGATTGCGGACTCCCCCTCTCGATCGAAGAGCATCTTCGAGGGGAGCAAGCAGGTTGTTATCCCTGATATGCAAGTCACATTTTGTGGCTCCGAGCCTGCCCCCAACAAAAGGGCGCGCGTGGACGATCTGATTCCGAGCATTGTGCAATCGAGCGCAGATCTGCTTACCCAAGTGAGTCTCCAACTTTAACACTCCAACACTCCAACTTTTTTTTTTTTTTTTTTTGAACACTCCAACTTTATGCATTGAAGGTTGGACAGCAGTTATTCAACCTCGGGCTGCAGGTCGAGCAAGAAGCCGAGCAGCGTGCTGTGACTATCCTCGAGTTGGAGAAGAAGAAGGTTGCACTGGCAAAGTCTCTTGAAGAAACTAGAGCCATGGAGCTAAAATTGGCTTCTGAGACGGAGAAAGCTGTGAAGCAGAAGGAGAGCCAGGTTCACGAGGAGTCGAGCAAGGAGTTGGATAGGCTGAAGTCCCTTGTCGAGCAGGAGAAGAAAAATGCCGAGCTGCGGGAACAAGAGGCTTATAAGAAAGGTTATGACGCGGGGTACGAGGCCCGCAATGTCGAACTCCGCAAGCTCTTATTCGAGAAATAAAGTGTAGAGATTTCGTGTGTAACTTTTCTGTTTTCAGCTCGATCAAATGTTGTACCTTTAACCTTCTCCTTATTGTATTGTTATTCTCGTTGGAATAATAAACCTTTTTTCTTTTAAGCGACGTTGTTGTGTGTTCGGGAAGTCTATACATTCAAGTTGCATTCTTATTGTAGAAACAATTTATACTCGAGCTAAGAGTGATCGGAATTCCGAGCATAGAGTGAAAACGGAAAGTTTCTGCACGGCACACCTAACCAAGTCATAGTATTCCCCTTTTTTAGGCTAAGTTCCAAAGAAAGTTTGAACAAACAGTGCTTAAACCTCGGGAAGCGGAACGGTCACCCGTGATAAATGCTTTGATCTGGACAGTTGGTTTCGTTGATACTGACCGTCGATCAGATTTTTGGTTTAGTATATAAGGGGCTTTTTACTCAGCTGAAAATCTTTACCTTGCACTGTCAAAATGTTTTATCCGAGGACTAAGCTCGGATTTGTCCTTTCTGTTCAAGCCTTTGAAATCTGGCTTCGGACTTACTTCTGACCTCTCAATCAGAACATATTTTCCTTTGGTATGGGTGGAATTGGAAAATATGGGCCCCTCGATTATCAGAGGGTCTCCGATCCTGATGAGGGGTATTTCGCATACGCCGTTTTAGGAAGTACCTATGCTCGAGATCGACCTCGTCCCCGACCAGGAATGACATTCTCGACCAGAAGAACCTAGTTTTCCGATCAAGTCAGATTGATGGCACGGGATCTACTCTCCGATCTGCCCACCGCCTCGGGGTTACTGTGGGGCCGACCTACAGCTTTGTACAGCTGGCCGAGAGATATTCTCCTACGGACGGTCCAGCTAGCTCATTACTGTTCCTATAAATACGCGGCGCATTTATGACATCAGGCACGGCACAACTTCCAAGAGAGGCCCTAAGCTCGGACTTACTGTTCGGATTAGGAACTAGCTTGTTTATTCCTTGTATTTACTTTCCTAGTTGTACGACATCCTGTAATGCTCGAGTAGACCCATCTTGTAACCTGAACTCAATATTCGATTGTGATATATAAGATTTACGCACTCTATATACTTATTATTTTGCTCGACTTTCCTTATTTAGTACGAACGAAATACAGTATAATCAATTGGCGCCCACCGTGGGGCCTACTCGGGTGTTAGATCGAAATATGCCTACTACTAGGAGGTACACGTACAATCGAGGTGAGCCTTCACAAGCCGTGGGAGCACAGCGCTCAGTGAACAATGAACCAAGTAACCAATCCCGAGCGGCCCACCAATCTGAGGTGCCGCCGCTCGACCCGCCGAATGATATGCCTATTCATACTACAGTGGCCGATTTGCGTTCCATTATCGGAACTATGTGTAGAGAATTCTTGAACACGGAGAGAGCAGATCGTGAAACTCTGCCAGGCCAGCAGCCCGCGGTCTATCAACCTACTGCTCGGGGTCCGATTTCCAACAGGCCAAGGGAAGGAAGTAATCGTCGATCTGCTTTGGGCGAACCATCTGATATTCGACCCAACCCGCCACAAGCTAGAACCGTTGTCCGATCTAGGCAACCTTCTAGGAACGTACAAAACTTAGAGGATTCAGTGGTCGGGGAAAGTCAACCCAAAGCTGTGGAGAGGTCTAGAAAGCCAGCCTACAGAAAGGTGACTGAGGCTGACTTGGAAAAGATTGTGCAAGAAAGGGTTGCTAAGGAGTTAGAGAAGGAGATGCTAGTAAAGGAAACCCGACCCGCAGATGTCAGGGCTCGAGGAGTTGAGGCCAAAGAGGATGGGGCCGTTTTCCCTGAAGGGCGAAATAGGGAATTAAGTACAAATATTATGCGATGCTCGCCTTTCTGCCAAGAAATTAAGGAGGCTCGAGGAACGGAGACAGTCCCTACCAGATTGCCAAGATATAATGGAACCTCTGACCCCGGGGAGCATATAAACAGTTTCATAAATGTGTTGAATTTATATGGACATTCGGAGGATTTTTGCTGCAAAATCATGGTCACCACGTTCGAGGGAATTGCTTTGGATTGGTTCGGAAAACTGCCTCCGAACTCGATCTTCTCTTTTGACGAGTTGTGCGATAAATTAAAACACCAGTTTGCCAGCCAAAGGAAACAAAGGTTACCTGCTAATCATTTGGGAACGGTGAAGCAACAGGAAGGAGAAACACTGAGGCAGTGGCTGGCTAGATTTAGTATTGAACTTCTGAAAGTTGATACCCCACAGATTGAATTTCTGTCATCGTTGATGTTCGAGCTAACCCGTAATAGCCAGTTCGGGAATGCTCTCTGCCGAAAGCAACCAAAGTCTTTCGAGCGGATTATGGAAATAGCTGAGAAATACATGATCCAGGAGGAAATGAATAAGTTAAATAATGCACAGAATCCTAGGCCCCCGATCGTGAAGAAACCTGATCGGGCCCCTATCCCGAAGCCAAGCGACTACGGAGGGTCAAACGCGCAGCAAAGAGGCTCGGTTTGGCAGAGACTTAAGGTCTATAAACCTCAGGCTCCGACCCACAGATCTAATGTCTACGGTCGACCTGCATCTCCAGAGAGGGCTCCGAGGACGGAGCATGAAAAAAGTAGCTTTACCAGATTGAATACCTCGAGGGACGAGATTCTAACGGTGCTCGAGGAGAGAAATCTGGTCCCTGGAGCTCGGCGTATCACTCAACCTAGGCCAGGGACTATGAATCACGATAAGTATTGCAGATACCACAGGGCTCGGGGGCATAGCACCGAGGATTGTTTTCAGTTAAAACAAGAGATCGAGAAACTGATTAATCAGGGAAAGTTGAAGGAATACGTCTGAAAGGAGAACCATAACAGCCGTTATCGATCCAGAAGTCCTAGGAGGTCCTCCGAACAGCACCGTGAGGATCATCAACAAGCAGAGGACCAGACGAATCGGGTGATAAATATGATATCTGGTGGGCCAGCTGGGGGAGATAGCAGGAATGCGAGGAAAAGGACTGCTAGGTCGATAAAGAATGGTGTCTCGACCAGGAAATAGGTCATGTCCTTAAGACAAGCGCCCTCGATAAATCAAGTCATTAGTTTTTCCTAGGCTGACAGACCTAGTGATGTGACTTGGGATACTAATGAAGATGACCCCGATTTTTCGATGGTCTTGACCCTGAGAATTGCTAACTTCGAGGTTAGGAGGGTGCTAATCGATAATGGCAGTTCGGCAAACATAATCTCTTCTGAGGCGCTCGACAGAATGAATCTATAACACCCGCGACTGGAACGGGTATCCACCCCGCTAATTGGGTTCGGTGGATCGGAAATTGTTCCTCTCGGAACCATACTCTTGAGTACTACTATGGGTACGAAACCTAAAGATGTTACGAAGATGGTTAAGTTCTTGGTCGTGAGTACCCCGTTCGCTTATAATGCAATTTTGGGAAGACCGGCTTTAAATGTATTCAAAGCGGTCGTGTCAACTTACCACCAGAAGGTCAAGTTTCCCACTTTGGCAGGGGTCGATGAAATGAGGAACGACCAATGCATGGCATGGGAATGTTACAACACGTCCCTAAACATGAAGAAGCGCTTCGAGCCATTATTGCCCTCAAAGAGGAAATTAGAAGACGAAAAGGCATTCTCTGTTTCCGACCTCCCTTTGCCAGATTGTGAAAAGTTGCAGAGTAAAAAAGGAAAAGAGATCGATATGAGCGTACAACCCCCAAATCATAAAAAAGTAACATTAATCCCTGGCTCTCCCGAGAAGTTCACCAGAATTGGGACCGAGCTAAGTCAAGGGATGGAGACCATGCTGATCGAATTCCTAAGAAACAACGCCGATGTCTTTGCTTGGAGTTCGGATGATATCGTCGGAATCGACCCAAGGGTGATCACTCACTCTTTAAATATCGATCCTAAAGCAAAGCCAGTTAGACAAAAGAAGAGGAATCACGGTCGAGAAAAAGATAAAATCATAAATGCTGAAGTCGATAGATTGTTGGCCGCTGGGCAAATTAAGGAAATAACCTTTACCGAGTGGCTTTGCAATGTGGTGGGTATCGAAGGGAGAGAAGGTTGACAACAAGTGGAGAATGTGTAACGACTTTACTGACCTAAACAAGTTGTGTCCGAGGGACCCCTATCCCTTACCGCGGATCGATATGCTGGTCGACTCGACTGCGGGATTCATTTTCTTTAGTATGATGGATGCTTTCCAAGGGTTTTATCAAATATTTATGAATGAGAGAGATCAGGATAAAACAGCCTTTATTACCGAACGAGGAGTGTACTGCTACATTGTAATGCCGTTCGGGCTAAGGAATGCAGGAGCAACTTATCAAAGGCTCGTGAATATGATGTTCAAGGATCTCATCGGTGAGATTATGGAAGTTTACGTTGATGATATGCTTGTGAAGAGTATGACCGAGGAGGATCATATAAAGCACCTTGACAGATGTTTCGCGATCCTAAGGAAGTACAGAATGAAGTTAAATCCGGCGAAATGCACTTTCGGGGTAAGGTCGGGAAAATTCCTCGGTTATCTGGTTCACGAGCGTGGCATTGAGGCAAATCCAGAAAAAATCCGAGCTATAGCTGAGCTACAACCGCCAACTAAGTTGTCTGAAGTGCAGAGTCTAATCGGAAAAATAATATCCTTGAATAGGTTTATATCCCGATCAGCAGACAAGAGTTTGCTTTTCTTCAAGTTGTTGAGGAAATCGAAAGGCTTCGAATGGAACGAGGAGTGCAGTAAAGCTTTCGAAAAGCTTAAAAGATATTTGGTTTCCCCTCCGATGTTGGCAAAACCGGTCGAGGGAGAGCCCTTGTATTTATACATAGCAGTATCGAATGAGGCAATAAGTTCTGTTTTGGTGAGAATTCAGGATTCCGAGCATAAACCGGTATATTATCTGAGTAAGTTGCTTCAAGGGGCGGAGAAGAATTACATGGAGATCGAGAAGTTCGCACTTGCTCTATTTATTGCCACACGGAGACTGCGACCTTATTTCCAAACTTACAAAATTATTGTTCTGACTAATCAGCCTCTAAGGCAAGTTCTATCAAAACCAAAGACGTCCGGGAGATTGATTAAATGGGCGGTGGAACTTGGACAGTTCGAAATCGAGTACCATCCTCAAACAGCAATCAAGGCTCAAGTCCTGGCTGATTTCATTGCAGAATCAACAGGGTCCAGTTCGGGCGACTTGTCAGTTCCCGTGGTAAATCTGGTTGAGGGTGTTCAGCATAAAGTTTGGGTGATGCATGTCGACGGGTCGTCGACCAGAGAAGGAGGTAGGGCCGGAATTCACTTTCAAGGTTCCGAGGGAGAGGATCTCAGTTATGCGATCACCCTAGACTTCGTAGTCACGAACAATGAGGCGGAGTACGAGGCTTTGATCGCAGGTTTAGAAATGGCAGCTAAAGCAAACATAAAGTCGCTGACAGTGTTAACTGACTCCGAGCTCGTACACAGACAAATAAAAGGGGTTTATGAAGCAAAAGAATTTAACATGGTGAAATATTTGAAAAGGGTGAAGGATCTGTCGGCAAAGTTCGAAAGGTTTGATATACAAGCTATCCCTCGAGAAGAGAACTGTTGGGCGGATTTGCTTTCGAAATTTACGGGGTCGATGGATGGACGGAAGGAAAGAGTGATAACTTGGTTGATGTCCAACTCCCCGGCTATAGATTCGAACGTAACCCCAAACTCGGAGATAATGGAGATAGATGTTCGAGAGTCTTCTTGGATGGAGCCTTTGAAGGCTTATCTAAGAGATGGTACTTTGCCGGAAGACACAAATGAAGCCCGAAGGATTAAATATCGGGCTCCAATGTACGTTTTGAACGAGGATAAGCTTTATAAAAGATCAAGCACGGGAATTTTGTTGAAGTGCATTCCCGAGAGTCAGTTCGATCTCATTTTAAAGGAAGTTCACGAAGGTGAAGCGGGAAGTCATTGCGGTGCACGAGCCTTAGCCTTGAAATGCTCGAGGACTGGATATTATTGGCCTACTATGATTTCGGATTCTATCGACTATGTCAAGAAATGCCATCATTGCCAAATCTATTCAAATCTAATTCATCAGCCCGCCGAGCAGCTGCATTCAATTCCGATCTCCTGGCCCTTCGACAAGTGGGGAATCGATATTGTGGGACCTTTCCCAACTGCTAGATCGAGAAAAAACTATGTCCTGGTTGCTGTGGAATACTTCAGTAAATGGATCGAATGCATTGCGCTAACAAAAATTACTCAGTTTCAGGTGATAAATTTTCTCTGGAAGTATATTGTTTGCAGGTTCGGTATACCGAGGATCCTCATCTCCGACAATGGAACTCAATTCGCGGGAAAGCAAATTTTGGAGTGGTGCGAAAAGTTTGGGATCCAGCAGAATTTCACGTCGGTCGGACATCCCCAGGCGAACGGACAAACCGAGGTCACCAACAGGGAAATTGTTCGATCACTTGAAAAACGTTTAGCCGAAGCAAAAGGCCATTGGTTAGACGAGCTTCCAGGAGTGATTTGGGCGAACAGGACTACCGAAAAGTCTGCTACTGGAGAAACTCCTTTCTCATTGGTTTACGGGTCGGAGGCTGTTATACCGGTGGAGACATTGGTACCTTCACCAAGGGTCGAATCTTATGACCCCGATCAGAATCAATTGCTGAGAGAGATGAATGTCGATCAAGCAGATGGTAAACGCGACCGAGCGTGCATAAAGATACAAGCCACCAAGTCCAGCATGGAAAAATCTTATGACAAGAAAGTCAGGATAAGAACATTCAAGGTCGGGGATTTGGTTCTCAAAAAGGTGGAAGTATCTAAGCATGTCGGAAAACTTCAGCCAAACTGGGACGGCCCTTATGTCGTGCAGGAGGTCAGGAAGAAGGGGTCCTATAAAATTGCTCACCTCAGCGGTGAAGTTTTGCCAAGAACTTGGAATGCAGTTAATCTGAGAAAATATTATGGAAGATAGTTGCACTCATTTTTAACTTTTACTGTAATTTTCAGTTTTCTCAAATTTTACTTTCCCTAAAACTTGTATGGAAGATCAATGAAATCCTCTATTTAAGTTCAAACTGTATCCCGAGTACCATGACAAAGAAAGACTAATATTATCGGCCGAGGGTGAAAGCTATTGCTATGACCCTCCCTCGATAAAATATGTTCAAAAAAGAAAATCGGCCGAGGGTGAAAGCTATTGCTATGACCCTCCCTCGATAACATATGTTCAAAAAAGAAAATCGGCCGAGGGTGAAAGCTATTGCCATGACCCTCCCTCGATAAAATATGTTCAAAAAAGAAAATCGGCCGAGGGTGAAAGCTATTGCTCTGACCCTCCCTCGATAACATATGTTCAAAAATGAAAATCGGCCGAGGGTGAAAGCTATTGCTATGACCCTCCCTCGATAACATATGTTCAAAAAAAAAATCGGCCGAGGGTGAAAGCTATTGCTATGACCCTCCCTCGATAAATATTTTACATGACTATCCAGCTCACTTAATAACGGTCGATTATGTAAGCAAACAGTTCAATTTTGGGTTAACTCCAACTGATGCTCAAAATGCTATGATGAAGCGGTTCCGCTCGAAACCCGAACAATCTTCAAGAATTTCTTACCACTTGGAAATTCCTTAAGTTGACAGTGTTGTTTCTCAAGTTAGGATTATTATTTAATAAATCCAGTTATACTACAGAGGAACTTCTCAGTTTTCAGATATTATTCATTTGGACGATTATCAGATAATTTTTCTGAGGACAGTTTATCAATCAATAAATGTTCCAGATACAAGCTAAACCTTATCATCCAAATATTTAAGTTTCATCGGATCATTAATTCGTCGTCGAGTTGGTTTTTACGAGCAGAATACTAATATTAAGACGATGGAAAGAAAAGTTGCAACTATTTGATTTGAAACGGAAGGTTCTTATTATTATTTTCGAGCAAGATACAAAGATCAATGAGAAGCAAAGGATACAACTTTATTAACATCCATCGAACAGATTACAAAGTCAGTATGATTACAAACAAAGTCCTAATACAACTACTGTACACTATTCTATGATCTTCGAGCATCCTTCAATATTGTTGACCAGGAATATTGGCGAACATCCGATGAGTGCACCACAATTTGTTTGACAAATCAGTTGTCCCCTGGACTTGTAAAGCGGTCGATCTGTCTATGTTTATCGTCTAATGATATCTGGGTTTTCTGATTATCTCCATACTTTTCCCAGTATTCTTGCTACCAGACGAGCCCGATCACTTCCCCGAGTTGGCGTCCAAGGTTGAAATTTTTGATTGTATACCCCTCGAGATCCGTAATGCTAACCCTGCGTAAAGTACTCGAGCAAGGGTTAATCGAACAATCGCATGTCGAGGGGAGATCCCGCTTTCAGGGATCAGAGACCCCCAGATAGAGGAGGTGCTCCTTTTTTCCGATTCCACCCATACTAAAGAAGTTTATGTCTTGTACGAAAGATCGGATGTACGTTCGAAGCCAAATTTCAAAGGCATGAACGGGAAGAAGGAAGGATCCGAGCTTCGTCCTTGGATAAAACATTTTTAACAGCGGAGGGTAAAGATTTTCAACTGAGTAGATGCCATATTTATACTAAAAGGAAGATTTGATCGACGGTCTGTATTCAACGAAACCAACGGCTCAGATTAAGGCATTTATCACGGGTGACCGTTCCACTTCCCGAGATTAAGGTACTGTTTGGACAGACTTTCTTTGAAACTTAGCTGAAAAAAGGGGAATACTATGACTTGGTCAAATATGCAGTGCAGAAACTTTCCCTTTTTACTTTGTGCTCGGCATTTCGATCACTCTTAACTCGAGTATAAATTGTTTATGCATTAAGAATGCAACATGAATGAACACTCTTAACTCGAGTATAAATTGTTTTTACAAAAAAGTACAATTTGAACGATCACTCTT
Source organism: Penstemon newberryi var. newberryi (assembly GCA_030819805.1). Lineage (NCBI taxonomy): Eukaryota > Viridiplantae > Streptophyta > Magnoliopsida > Lamiales > Plantaginaceae > Penstemon > Penstemon newberryi. The sequence continues at coordinate 17,782,302 of JAUALY010000005.1, read as the reverse complement.
AACTCGAGTATAAATTGTCTTGACAGTGAGAATGCAGCTTGAATGATCACTCTTAAATCGAGTATAAATTGTTCCAACAGTAAGAATGCAACTCGATTGATTACTCTTAACTCGAGTATAAATTGTTTATACAGTAAATCAATTCACCAGACACAAAATACCATCGATTAGAAGGAAGAAAAAGTTTATTATTCCAACGGGGAAAAGAAGTACAAAAGGAAGAAGTTTAAAAGTACAACATTTAGTTGAGCAAAAGAAGAAATCTCTAGACACTTTTCTCGAACAGAAGCTTGCGGACTTCAACGTTGCGGGCCTCATACCCGGCATCATAACCTTTTTGATAGGCCTCTTGCTCCCGCTGCTCGGCGTTTTTCTTCTCCTGCTCGACGAGCGACTTCAGCCTATCCAGCTCCTTGCTCAACTCCTCGTGAACCTGGCTCTCCTTCTGCTTCACAGCTTTCTCTGTCTCGGAAGCCAATTTCAGCTCGATAGCTCTAGCTTCTTCAAGGGACCTTGATAATGCAACCTTCTTTTCCTCCAGCTCGAGGATAACCTTAGCACGCTGTTCGGCTTCTTGCTCGACTTGCAGCCCGAGGCTAAATAACTGTTGTCCGACCTTAAATGGACAAAAGTTGTTGTGTTAGTAAAAATAAAAAAAATAAAAAGAGAGTGAGAGGACACTCACTTGAAAAAGCAGATCTGTGCTCGATTGCACCATCTCATTCGCATTTTTCCCTTCTTGTTCGGCCATGGCCTTACTTTTCGCCTCTTCAAAAAAGGCACTGAGCGTCCGAGCAACGTTGGGGACAGAGTTTTGGGGTTCTGGATTCCCACCCGACGAGGAAGTTTTCTTCTGATCGACGGGAGGGTCATTTATTTTGACCTTCTTTTTGGGAGGCTCAACCACAACATCCTTATTAGCCTCCAAGGCCAGAACACTATCAACCACAACATCCTTATTTTGACCTTCCGTGCCCTATTAAAAAGGTCGATTGTTTTGATACCGTGCCTACTAAGTGATTCACATGCACGAAAATGCTCGATATCGACGTTCTTTTATGAACCTTGTGGCTCACAAAGACTTTTGTCTAGTTGAGCAGTATAATAAATTACTGATGAGCGGACTCAGAGAACTTAAATAGAAAAAGCAGATTTTATAGATGATCGAAATAATTACAGTGCATATAATAAAGGGTCCTACAACCTATTACAAGAAATCTAAGGGTTTGACTGCTCCTCTTTGCCCTCACTCTCGGAGCCACCCACGACGTCGACGTCATTATCTCCAGAAGCTTCTCGATCATCCCCATCGTCGGAAGAATCTTGATCTTCCTCTCCGGAACTGTCCGAACTCGAGTTCGTGCTGGACGTATCCAAGTCCATCAAGTCAGGATTGGGCATTGGAACTCCGAACTCTTCCACAAACGGAGCGAACTCATGTTTCTCCCAGTTGGCGGAGCTCGAGGATGAGACTTGATAATCTTTTCCATCCATGTTCTTGAAAATGTTCATGTGTTTCAAGTACTCATCTATCTTATTGGGAATGACTTTCGCGGAGACAAGTTGTCGAACGCCTTTATAGAAGGTAGTCTGGAGGACTTGATCGACCCTTTTACGAGCTACAGCAGCCAACGCGGGAGACTCTAAAAATTCTCTTATCGAGCTTAGGCGAGAGTCTTCTTTGCCGCGCTGATAAGATAACTCGGAATCAGCCTTAGTTTGCGCGAGCTCCTCTTCAAGTTTCTTAACCTTCTCCTCGAGCAAGCTCTTCTCTTCCACGACCTCACCAAGTCTTCCTCGACGGCCGGGGTATACTTGGCTTTCATGGACTCCAATTCTTTTTGGACGGAGGTAAATTGATTGCGAAGTTGGGACTCTTCCTTGAGTAAGTCCCTATAAGCAATATGGACCCGATCGGACTCCTCTTCTAACATTGAGGTACGATTCACCTCAGTAAGAAAGCAGTCCCCGATCTGCAAGAACAGGGTGGTTAATATTTTGTTCCAAGACTTAAACAGTTACAACAAATGTAAAGGGATTTACCGTGTGATATGCTTTGGAGAATTGGCCTAATACGTCAAGGTCGCAATGGCCAAGAAGCTCCTCCTGGTCCTCGGCAAACTCCCCGCCATGAAAATCTTGATCGCCTTGTCGTGCTCGTTCTCGCCGTTTGGGGTGCGATCACTTCGAATTGATCCCCTCTCGGGATAACCCGCTGCTCGGGAACCTCTAAGTTGATCTTCGATGAAGTCCACCATATCAGGCCTACTTCGACCAGAACGGGAAGAAAGGGGTGTTCGGTGTCGACCCCACAATCCGGTCATCCTTTTAGCCTCGGGGGGTCCCTCGAGATCTTCCCGAGCTCGCCGATTGTAGATCTCTGTCCCTTTGAGCTTCTTCATGGTAAACATGCTGTATCCTAAGCCAGAGGAAGAAGAAGGACCAGCTTGGTGAGGAGGTGGTACCATTTGGATCGGCTCAGCGTTCTCGGGCTCCCCTTCGTTTTCGATCTAGTCAGTCTGAGCCGAGCTTCCCCGAGGAGGGACGACAGTTCTAGGCTCCAGTCTAATTTGCCTCCTCGGCTGACCGGGCGTCTTTCTCGAGGTAGATGCTACAGTTTTACCGACTATGGAAGCTCGGTATTGCTCCACCATTGTACCTGACGAAATAAAAATTGAGAAATGATAACGAAATCCTCAGAATAGCATACCATCACGATCACTCGGGAAAGATTATTATCCTTACTCAATGTTCGAGGATCATCAGCATCTGCTAGTTGATAGGTAGCTCGGCTGAGTCCAGCTTTTCGAAGAACAGGCTCCAGAATAAGGAAAGCCGACTGATAGGGATCGGAACGCATCTCTTTAACAAGATCGTCTGGGATAAGCTTCACAAGCTGGACTAACAATTCTCGTTTTCCGTAGACCCAGTCTCACTCACCTGGCCATTTGTGTGGAACCATCGCCGAGCTCCCCTCGGAAGCCGGTACTTCAGGTCCTCTGATAAAGAAGAACTGTTTCTTCCAGTTGAGAGAATTGCTAGAAGTTATGGTCGATAAGACCGAATGATTCGAATGCTGGGAGAAATACACGAACCCATCGTTCGAGGCGGAGGAAGTACTGATCTTGAAGAATTGCCAAAAGCGCCGGAAATTAGCAGCCTTGTCCTTGGCCTTCATCAAAACGCTGGAAGCTATCAAATACCCAATCGAGTTGGGAAGGATCTGTGCGGGAGCCAGGGAGAATGCATCTAAAACCTGCTCAAGTAATGGGGCAAAAGGAATGCGCAACCCATAGTCAAATTGCTTAGCATAAAAAGCTTGACATCCTGCTGGGGGCTTATTCACTCTTTGAGAGGAGGTCGGAATCACTAGCGAGTAGCCTTCGGGAAGGAATTTACCTATCGCAGCTTTGAGGTTTGCCTCATTCTCTTTTGGATCATACGCACTGAAGATTTCATCGACCCGTTTCTCAGTCTTCCGAACTCGACCGGTAGCTTTGGACTTTTTCGTGACACCGGCTAGGTCGAGGATTCTCACACTGCACCCTCCTCCGATTTGATATCTCATTATCTCATGCTTGTCAAACGGTACAGTCAAGCTATTCTCGTTGTCGGAGTCAGCTTTTTCTCCATCTCCATCCTCCTCGCTGTCGGCCTCGGCATTTTGTTCAGCATCACCACCGTGCTCGGAATCCTGTCGACCGGATGTCCCCTCTCCAGCGTTTGGCCCCAAGGCATACTCTATTTGGTTGACGATTCTATTCGTCTCTTCAGAGGAGTGTTCTGCAGTTTTGTAGTCATTGATGAGTTCGCCTGTGGATCCTAGGTCGGAATCCGATTGTGTAGGAATATTGTTTTGAATTTCTGGGTTCTCGGGAATAGACATGATGGTAAAGGTTTATCGCAACGATCGATGAAAAAGGATACTATTTATCGATCTAAATGCTCCGATCTGCAGTAAAATTGGAAAAACGTACTCATATTTCCAAGTCAACGTATATATATAAAGGTTAAAAGGGTAAATTGCAAATTCAACCCCGAGTAACCGCGACGGTTAAGCTCCCGCTTAGTAAAATTGAGGGTTATTTCCCATTAATAGCACCTATGGTCCTCCAAGTCTCATAAATAGATATTTCGAGTCAGAAAGATAAGATTAAACTACGTTATCTTCCGAGGATATGCACTCTTTTTCCCTTCGCTCGGTTTTTATCCCCCTGGGTTTTTCCGAGTAATGTTTTTAACGAGGCATATCCGTCTCAAGATTGTTCAAGACTCGATCTCTATTATTTATTTTCTCCGAACTTCGGATACTCTCATCGAAGTAAAATATTCTGATCGAGAACTCCGCCCTCCTGTGGTTTGAAACATCTCGCCTTTCCAAGGCCCATCCAGAGAAAATATGCGCTCTTTTTCCCTAGCTCGGATTTTGTCCCACTGGGTTTTTCCGAGTAAGGTTTTTAATGAGGCATAACAAATCTTGTGGTACGATGCTGTGTTTACTTCTCCAAGCTCCAGCTTCGCTTACGCTCGAGAAGTGGGGGAGTATTGATGAGGGGTATTTCGCATACGCCGTTTTAGGAAGTACCCATGCTCGAGATCGACCTCGTCCCCGACCAGGAATGACATTCTCGACCAGAAGAACCTAGTTTTCCGATCAAGTTAGATTGATGGCACGGGATCTACTCTCCGATCTGCCCACCGCCTCGGGGTTACTGTGGGGCCGACCTACAGCTTTGTACAGCTGGCCGAAAGATATTCTCCTACGGACGGTCCAGCTAGCTCATTACTGTTCCTCTAAATACGCGGCGCATTTATGACATCAGGCACGGCACAACTTCCAAGAGAGGCCCTAAGCTCGGACTTACTGTTCGGATTAGGAACTAGCTTGTTTATTCCTTGTATTTACTTTCCTAGTTGTACAACATCCTGTAATGCTCGAGTAGACCCATCTTGTAACCTGAACTCAATATTCGATTGTGATATATAAGATTTACGCACTCTATGTACTTATTATTTTGCTCGACTTTCCTTATTTATTACGAACGAAACAACGTTGGGGACAGAGTTTTGGGGTTCTGGATTCCCACCCGACGAGGAAGTTTTCTTCTGATCGACGGAAGGGTCATTTATTTTGACCTTCTTTTTGGGAGGCTCAACCACAACATCCTTATTAGCCTCCAAGGCCAGAACACTATCAGCCAATGTCCTATTTTCCCCAGTCATTTGAATCAAGGCCGAGGTTGGAATCAGATCGTCCGCATGCTGTCTTTTATAGGGAGCAGGCTCAGAGTCACCAGATGTGATTTGCTTATTAGGGCTCTCGACCTTCTTGTTCCCCTCGGAGATATTTTTCGACTGAGAGGGGGAGTCCGGAATTGGTATGACCGGCCCTTTCTCGGAGCCAGATAATTGCTTGGCCGCAGTTTTGCCAAGGTCACCAGTTGATTCAATGACCGCCTTCGAAGGAGAATCGACCTTGTGCTTGCCTCGGTCGTTCTAAGAAGTCTTTCCTGCTTCCGAGGAGGACTTAGGTTCTTTGACTCTCGACTTGGAAGATTTCACTTTCTTGACTTTGAGCAACAACCTCGGGTCGATCTTGGAGTTTACCAGGCCTTCCATGATCTGTATGTTTCTAGTGGAGAAGAGAGCTCGGTTTATCTTATCGATCAATTAGCTCCGACGAAGAGATAATTATAATTTCAGTGATACAAATCTTAAACTGTCTTCTATTTATAAGAAAAAAGGAACGTAGCCTTTTTGGGAATCCAACAGTCGCGAATTTCAAGTTTTTCCGTGCCCTATTAAAAAGGTCGATTGTTTTGATACCGTGCCTACTAACTGATTCACATGCACGAAAATGCTCGATATCGACGTTCTTTTATGAACCTTGTGGCTCACAAAGACTTTTGTCTAGTTGAGCAGTATAATAAATTACTGATGAGCGGACTCAGAGAACTTAAACAGAAAAAGCAGATTTTATAGATGATCGAAATAATTACAGTGCATATAATAAAGGGTCCTACAACCTATTACAAGAAATCTAAGGGTTTGACTGCTCCTCTTTGCCCTCACTCTCGGAGCCACCCTCGACGTCGACGTCATTATCTCCAGAAGCTTCTCGATCATCCCCATCGTCGGAAGAATCTTGATCTTCCTCTCCGGAACTGTCCGAACTCGAGTTCGTGCTGGACGTATCCAAGTCCATCAAGTCAGGATTGGGCATTGGAACTCCGAACTCTTCCACAAACGGAGCGAACTCATGTTTTTCCCAGTTGGCGGAGCTCGAGGATGAGACTTGATAATCTTTTCCGTCCATGTTCTTGAAAATGTTCATGTGTTTCAAGTACTCATCTATCTTATTGGGAATGACTTTCGCGGAGACAAGTTGTCGAACGCCTTTATAGAAGGTAGTCTGGAGGACTTGATCGACCCTTTTACGAGCTATAGCATCCAACGCGGGAGACTCTAAAAATTCTCTTATCGAGCTTAGGCGAGAGTCTTCTTTGCAACGCTGATAAGATAACTCGGAATCAGCTTTAGTTTGCGCGAGCTCCTCTTCAAGTTTCTTAACCTTCTCCTCGAGCAAGCTCTTCTCTTCCACGACCTTCACCAAGTCTTCCTCGACGGCCGGGGTATACATGGCTTTCATGGACTCCAATTCTTTTTGGACGGAGGTAAATTGATTGCGAAGTTGGGACTCTTCCTTAAGTAAGTCCCTATAAGCAATATGGACCCGATCGGACTCCTCTTCTAACATTGAGGTACGATTCACCTCAGTAAGAAAGCAGTCCCCGATCTGCAAGAACAGGGTGGTTAATATTTTGTTCCAAGACTTAAACAGTTACAACAAATGTAAAGGGATTTACCGTGTTATATGCTTTGGAGAATTGGCCTAATACGTCAAGGTCGCAATGGCCAAGAAGCTCCTCCTGGTCCTCGGCAAATCTCCCCGCCATGAAAATCTTGATCGCCTTGTCGTGCTCGTTCTAGCCGTTTGGGGTGCGATCACTTCGAATCGATCCCCTCTCGGGATAACCCGCTGCTCGGGAACCTCTAAGTTGATCTTCGATGAAGTCCACCATATCAGGCCTACTTCGACCAGAACGGGAAGAAAGGGGTGTTCGGTGTCGACCCCACAATCCGGTCCTCCTTTTAGCCTCGGGGGGTCCCTCGAGATCTTCCCGAGCTCGCCGATTGTAGATCTCTGTCCCTTTGAGCTTCTTCATGCTAAACATGCTGTATCCTTAGCCAGAAGAAGAAGAAGGACCAGCTTGGTGAGGAGGTGGTACCATTTGGATCGGCTCAGCGTTCTCGGGCTCCCCTTCGTTTCCGATCTAGTCAGTCTGAGCCGAGCTTCCCCGAGGAGGGACGACAGTTCTAGGCTCCAGTCTAATTTGTCTCCTCGGCTGACCGGGCGTCTTTCTCAAGGTAGATGCTACAGTTTTACCGACTATGGAAGCTCGGTATTGCTCCACCATTGTACCTGACGAAATAAAAATTGAGAAATGATAACGAAATCCTCAGAATAGCATACCATCACGGTCACTCGGGAAAGATTATTATCCTTACTCAATGTTCGAGGATCATCAGCATCTGCTAGTTGATAGGTAGCTCGGCTGAGTCCAGCTTTTCGAAGAACAGGCTCCAGAATAAGGAAAGCCGACTATAGGGATCGGAACGCATCTCTTTAACAAGATCGTCTGGGATAAGCTTCACAAGCTGGCCTAACAATTCTCGTTTTCCGTAGACCCAGTCTTGCTCACCTGGCCATTTGTGTGGAACCATCGCCGAGCTCCCCTCGGAAGCCGGTACTTCAGGTCCTCTGATAAAGAAGAACTGTTTCTTCCAGTTGAGAGAATTGCTAGAAGTTATGGTCGATAAGACCGAATGATTCGAACGCTGGGAGAAATACACGAACCCATCGTTCGAGGCGGAGGAAGTACTGATCTTGAAGAATTGCCAAAAGCGCCGGAAATTAGCAGCCTTGTCCTTGGCCTTCATCAAAACGCTGAAAGCTATCAAATACTCAATCGAGTTGGGAAGGATCTGTGCGGGAGCCAGGGAGAATGCATCTAAAACCTGCTCAAGTAATGGGGCAAAAGGAATGCGCAACCCATAGTCAAATTGCTTAGCATAAAAAGCTTGACATCCTGCAGGGAGCTTATTCACTCTTTGAGAGGAGGTCGGAATCACTAGCGAGTAGCCTTCGGGAAGGAATTTACCTATCCCAGCTTTGAGGTTTGCCTCATCCTCTTTTGGATCATACGCACTGGAGATTTCATCGACCCGTTTCTCAGTCTTCTGAGCTCGACCGGTGGCTTTGGACTTTTTCGTGACACCGGCTAGGTCGAGGATTCTCACACTGCACCCTCCTCCGATTTGATATTTCATTATCTCATGCTTGTCAAACGGTACAGTCAAGCTATTCTCGTTGTCGGAGTCAGCTTTTTCTCCATCTCCATCCTCCTCGTTGTCGGCCTCGGCATTTTGTTCAGCATCACCACCGTGCTCGGAATCCTGTCGACCGGATGTCCCCTCTCCAGCGTTTGGCCCCAAGGCATACTCTATTTGGTTGACGATTCTATTCGTCTCTTCAGAGGAGTGTTCTGCAGTTTTGTAGTCATTGATGAGTTCGCCTGTGGATCCTAGGTCGGAATCCGATTGTGTAGGAATATTGTTTTGAATTTCTGGGTTCTCGGGAATAGACATGATGGTAAAGGTTTATCGCAACGATCGATGAAAAAGGATACTATTTATCGATCTAAATGCTCCGATCTGCAGTAAAATTGGAAAAACGTACTCATATTTCCAAGTCAACGTATATATATAAAGGTTAAAAGGGTAAATTGCAAATTCAACCCCGAGTAACCGCGACGGTTAAGCTCCCGCTTAGTAAAATTGAGGGTTATTTCCCATTAATAGCACCTATGGTCCTCCAAGTCTCATAAATAGATATTTTGAGTCAGAAAGATAAGATTAAACTACGTTGTCTTCCGAGGATATGCACTCTTTTTCCCTTCGCTCGGTTTTTATCCCGCTGGGTTTTTCCGAGTAAGGTTTTTAACGAGGCATATCCGTCTCAAGATTGTTCAAGACTCGATCTCTATTATTTATTTTCTCCGAACTTCGGATACTCTCATCGAAGTAAAATATTCTGATCGAGAACTCCGCCCTCCTGTGGTTTGAAACATCTCGCCTTTCCAAGGCCCATCCAGAGAAAATATGCGCTCTTTTTCCGAGTAAGGTTTTTAATGAGGCATAACAAAACTTGTGGTACGATGTTGTGTTTAATTCTCCAAGCTTCAGCTTCGCTTACGCTCGAGAAGTGGGGGAGTATTGATGAGGGGTATTTCGCATACGCCGTATTAGGAAGTACCTATGCTCGAGATCGACCTCGTCCCCGACCAGGAATGACATTCTCGACCAGAAGAACCTAGTTTTCCGATCAAGTCAGATTGATGGCACGGGATCTACTCTCCGATCTGCCCACCGCCTCGGGGTTACTGTGGGGCCGACCTACAGCTTTGTACAGCTGGCCGAGAGATATTCTCCTACGGACGGTCCAGCTAGCTCATTACTGTTCCTATAAATACGCGGCGCATTTATGACATCAGGCACGGCACAACTTCCAAGAGAGGCCCTAAGCTCGGACTTACTGTTCGGATTAGGAACTAGCTTGTTTATTCCTTGTATTTACTTTCCTAGTTGTACGACATCCTGTAATGCTCGAGTAGACCCATCTTGTAACCTGAACTCAATATTCGATTGTGATATATAAGATTTACGCACTCTATATACTTATTATTTTACTCGACTTTCCTTATTTAGTACGAACGAAATACAGTATAATCAGATCCCTAAAAATGGGATCTCCCCTCGAGATGCCAATGTTCGATCGACCCTTGCTCGGGTAATTTGCGCAGGGTTAGCATTGCGGATCTCGAGGGGTATACCCGAGGGCGGAAAGCTGGTCAGAAAATTAAAAGGAAGTTTGACCTCGAGTACCAATTTCTTCCTTTCTTCCTTGAAGAATGGTAACTTTGGGTCGAGCTTCCCGATCATGAAATGATGACTTGCCGGCTTAGGTTGCAATTTCGGATCTTAAAATGAGGAATTGTAACCTTAGACGCCAACTCGGGGAAGTGATCGGGCTCGGCTGGTAGCAAGAATGCTGGGGACTGTATGGAGATCAGAAAAAATGGTCTGCGATTCATACTGCCTCACTTCAAACCCAGATATCATCAGACGATAAACATATACAGCTCGATCACTTTACAAGTCTACCGGACAACCGATTTGTCACACAAACTGTGGTGCACTCATTGGATGCTCGACAATACTCCTGGTCGACAATACTGAAAAATGCTCGAAGACCATAGAATAGGGCACAGTAGTTGTATTAGGACTTTATTTGTAAACATACTCAATAACTTTGTAACTTGTTTGATGAATATCAATAAAGTTGTAGTTTTTGTATTTCATTGATCCCTTGTATCCTGCTCGGAATTAAATAATAAGACCGTTATGTTTCAAATAGAATACTTGCAATCTATCTTCCTTTTCCATCGTCTTTGTTATTAATTTTTGCTCGCAACATCCAACTCGATGACGAACTAACAATCTGATGTAACTTTAAAAATGTGAACGGGAATAACCCATATTTGGAACACTTATTGATCGATAAGGTCTTCTCGGAAAGATTATCCGATAAGCATCCAAATGAATAATAACTGAAATCAGAGAAGTTTTCCTCGAGCATAACTGAACTTTAAGAAATAATAACCCCAAATTGAGGAACATGAAGTCCTCGAAAAATCTTCAAATTTCGAGCAGAGCTACTTCATTATATCATTTCAAGCTTCCGTTGTTTTTATCCAACAATAAATCTTTTGACTTCACTATTTGAGCACTGTTTTCCGAGCTAGATAGTCACGTTCTTTCTTGGACAAGTCTTTATCGAGGCGAGGGGCATAGCAACAGCTTTCACCCTCGGTCAAGACTTTTTCCTCTTTTTTTTGTTTTTTTTTTGAACATGTCTTTATTGAGGGAGGGTTATAGCAAAAGCTTTCACCCTCGGTCGAGACTTTTTTCTTTTTTGAACAAGTCTTTATCGAGGGAGGGTCATAGCAACAACTTTCACCCTCGGTCGAGACTTTTTCCATTTTTGAACAAGTCTTTATCGAGGGAGGGTCATAGCAACAGCTTTCACCCTCGGTCGAGACTTTTTCCTTTTTTGAACAAGTCTTTATCGAGGGAGGGTCATAGCAACTGCTTTCACCCTCGGTCGAGACTTTTTTCTTTTTTGAACAAGTCTTTATCGAGGGAGGGTCATAGCAACAGCTTTCACCCTCGGTCGAGACTTTTTTCTTTTTTGAACAAGTCTTTATCAAGGGAGGGTCATAGCAACAGCTTTCACCCTCGGTCAAGACTTTTTTCTTTTTTGAACAAGTCTTTATCGAGGGAGGGTCATAGCAACAGCTTTCACCCTCGGTCGAGACTTTTTTCTTTTTTGAACAAGTCTTTATCGAGGGAGGGTCATAGCAACAGCTTTCACCCTCGGTCGAGACTTTTTTCTTTTTTGAACAAGTCTTTATCGAGGGAGTCATAGCAACAACTTTCACCCTCGGTCGAGACTTTTTTCTTTTTTGAACAAGTCTTTATCGAGGGAGGGTCATAGCAACAGCTTTCACCCTCGGTCAAGACTTTTTTCTTTTTTTGAACAAGTCTTTATCGAGGGAGGGTCATAGCAACAGCTTTCACCCTCGGTCGAGACTTTTTTCTTTTTTGACCAAGTCTTTATCGAGGGAGGGTCATAGCAACAGCTTTCACCTTCGGTCGAGACTTTTTTCTGTTTCTTTATCGTGGTACTCGGAATACAATTGGAACTTAAATAGAGGATTTCATTGATTGTCCTTACACTTGAGGGAAAACATATTTGTAAAAAACCGTAAGTTACAAGAAAAATTAAAATGATTGCAACTATCTTCCATAGTATTTCCTCAGGTTAACTGCATTCCAGGTTCTTGGCAGAACTTCACCGTTGAGGTGAGCAATCTTATAGGACCCCTTCTTTCCGACCTCTTGCACGACATAAGGGCCGTCCCAGTTCAGTTGAAGCTTTTCGACGTGCTTGGATACCTCCACCTTTTTGAGGACCAAGTCCCTTACTTTGAATGTTCTTATCCTGACTTTCTTGTCATAAGCCCTTTCCATGCTAGATTTGGTGGCTTGGATCTTTATGCACGCTCGATCGCGTTTGCCATCTGCGTGGTCGATGTCCATCTCTCTCAAAAGATGGTTCTGGTCGGGATCATAAGATTCGACCCTTGGTGATGGAAATAATGTTTCGATCGGGATTACAGCCTCCGAACCGTACACCAGCGAGAAAGGAGTTTCTCCAGTAGCTGATTTTACTGAGGTTCTGTTCGCCCATATCACTCCAGGAAGCTCGTCTAATCACTTGCCTTTTGCTTCGGCCAAACGTTTTTCAAGTGATCGGACAATTTCTCTGTTGGTGACCTCGGTCTTTTCGTTTGCCTAGGGATGCCCGACCGAGGTGAAATTCTGCTGGATTCATTCGCAGCACTCCAAAATCTGCCTTCCCGCAAACTGAGTTCCATTGTCGGAGATTAAGACCCTCGGTATCCCGAACCTGCAAACAATAAATTTCCAGAGAAAATTTATAACCTGAAACTGAGTAATCTTGGTTAATGCAATGCATTCGATCCATTTACTGAAGTATTCATCAGCAACCAGGACATAATTTTTTCTCGATCTAGCTGTTGGGAAAGGTCCCACGATATCGATTCCCCATTTATCGAATGGCCAACAGATCGGAATAGGATGCAGCTGTTCGGCGGGTTGATGAATCAAATTTGAATGAATTTGGCAATTATGACATTTCTTAACATAGTCGATGGAATCTGAAGTCATGGTAGGCCAATAATATCCAGTCCTCGAGCATTTCAAGCCTAATGCTCTTGCACCGCAATGACTTCCAGCTTCACCTTCGTGAACTTCCTTTAAAATAAGATCGAATTGACTCTCCGGAATGATAGGATAGTGCCCTGCAAGCCAATATATTTAGCTTGTATTAGGACTATCGTAATCTTTCTCTAGTATAAATGAATTAATACGCTCGTTTGTTTATAGTATGTAGATCAAACAATGGCCAACTTCATCTCTCGCAAATCACTTAAGCGATTGGATGAAATCCTTAGATCACAATAGACTATGGAACGATTCACTTCAGTATGAGTGCAATCATGAAACAGTTTCTAAGGTCGTGATCTTAAAACGTTCCAAGTCATAGATTCCGAACGAGACGGGGTATCGAAGGAATCGCAAAGACTTGTACAAGTATGCATGATTCACTTGGAGTGAATTTGTAGCGTTTCATGAGCAAGGCATTTGATGCTAGTGCATATGAGTAGGTGGTTCGATAGGGGATCAAACGCATCGAACGACCCATTGTGGAAGCACATGACGCACATCGGCGATGGGATGTTTCTCATACTTATAATAGTGTACGATTTAGTCCTTAGACTTGAGATGCTAGGGCGAATTCGGTGCATGGGTGTGAGTATTTAGATTTAGGTGCCGATCACTTAGCCTGATCATTATGTGCCTAAGTTAGGTGCGTATAGTCGTGTACGCGAATGGTTAGCATCAATATGGGATCTACCGACTCAACGTGGTGTGTTGAGAGAATTTCCTATACGTTCTTAGATAATAGATTTCGAGAAACCCATGGCCATGGTTGGTGACGGATTTGGAAAGGGGTTTCCAAATTTAGCAGTCACACTGAAATCATTATCCGGAATTAGAAAGTATAGTTATCGAGATAATTAGAGGTGCCGATCAATTCACACACCCTAGGTCTCGATCGGGAAATTAAGTCGATAGAAGGACCGTATGTACATGGTACTTATAAGAGGTGAGGTTCACTGAGATCAATTCACCTGAAGTTGGGCCTCATGGGCTTGTGGCTAGACATCGACCATGAGGTGTGGGTACTCATGAATTAATAAGGAGATTAATTCTTGAGTGGTTAATTGAAGGTGTTCAATTAATCGGAGCAATTCATAAGCTCATAAATTAAATCACGAAAGTCGTGGGCCCGCGGCCAATTGATGGTGAACCTAGAGGGTCACACAAAATACAATTGGACTGCAACAAATCATATAAGGAAAGTTTGATTTAACGAGTTAAATCAAAACTGAAGAATTAAAGTGTTAATTCTTAAAGAAGAAAATATTAATTAAAGTGTTAATTAATTGAGAGAGATAATAATTAATTGGATTAATTGGGCTGATTTAATTAATGGTTAATTAAATTAAGTTGCAAGACATGGGCCTTTAATTAAAAGCCCAGAAGAAGTCTTGCATGATAAGGGTGGGGCGATTTTTTTTTGCTAAGGATAAGAAGGGAGAGTTTGTTTCCATGTGAAACAAGGAGGATTTAAGAAGATATATGTGTATATCTTATTTCCTTATAAGATAAGGAAAAGATCTTGAAGAGATATCTACAAAGAGAAGGTTTCTTCTCTTATAAATAGATATCTCCTCACAACTCTTCCACAAAAAAACTTAACACTTGAAACAAAGAGCTGAAAATTAAGCCCTAGACTAAGCAGTAGCCGCCCCCCTCTCCCCAGTGATAGGATAGTGCCCTGCAAGCCAATATATTTAGCTTGTATTAGGACTATCGTAATCTTTCTCTAGTATAAATGAATTAATACGCTCGTTTGTTTATAGTATGTAAATCAAACAATGGCCAACTTCATCTCTCGCAAATCACTTAAGTGATTGGATGAAATCCTTAGATCACAATAGACTATGGAACGATTCACTTCAGTATGAGTGCAATCATGAAACAGTTTCTAAGGTCCTGATCTTAAAACGTTCCAAGTCATAGATTCCGAACGAGACGGGGTATCGAAGGAATCGCAAAGACTTGTACAAGTATGCATGATTCACTTGGAGTGAATTTGTAGCGTTTCATGAGCAAGGCATTTAATGCTAGTGCATATGAGTAGGTGGTTCGATAGGGGATCAAACGCATCGAACGACCCGAACAGAGAAACCCATTGTAGAAGCGCATGACGCACATCGGCGATGGGATGTTTCTCAAACTTATAATAGTGTACGATTTAGTCCTTAGACTTGAGATTCTAGGGCGAATTCGGTGCATGGGTGTGCGTACTTAGATTTAGGTGCCGATCACGTAGCCTGATCATTATGTGCCTAAGTTGGGTGCGTATAGTCGTGTACGCGAATGGTTAGCATCAATATGGGATCTACCGACTCAACGTGGTGTGTTGAGAGAATTTCCTATACGTTCTTAGATAATAGATTTCGAGAAACCCATGGCCATGGTTGGTGACGGATTTGGAAAGGGGTTTCCAAATTTAGCAGTCACACTGAAATCATTATCCGGAATTAGAAAGTATAGTTATCGAGATAATTAGAGGTGCCGATCAATTCACACACCCTAGGTCTCGATCGGGAAATTAAGTCGATAGAAGGACCGTATGTACATGGTACTTATAAGAGGTGAGGTTCACTGAGATCAATTCACCTGAAGTTGGGCCTCATGGGCTTGTGGCTAGACATCAACCATGAGGTGTGGGTACTCATGAATTAATAAGGAGATTAATTCTTGAGTGGTTAATTGAAGGTGTTCAATTAATCGGAGCAATTCATAAACTCACAAATTAAATCACGAAAGTCGTGGGCCCGCGGCCAATTGATGGTGAACCTTGAGGGTCACACACAATACAATTGGACTGCAACAAATCATATAAGGAAAGTTTGATTTAACGAGTTAAATCAAAATTGAAGAATTAAAGTGTTAATTCTTAAAGAAGAAAACTAATTAATTAAAGTGTTAATTAATTGAGAGAGAATAATTAATTGGATTAATTGGGCTGATTTAATTAATGGTTAATTAAATTAAGTTGCAAGACATGGGCCTTTTAATTAAAAGCCCAGAAGAAGTCTTGCAAGACTAGGTAGGGGCGATTTTTTGGCTAAGGATAAGAAGGGAGAGTTTGTTTCCATGTGAAACAAGGAGGATCTAAGAAGATACATGTGTATATCTTATTTCCTTATAAGATAAGGAAAAGATCTTGAAGAGATATCTACAAAGAGAAGGTTTCTTCTCTTATAAATAGATATCTCCTCACAACTCTTCAACAGACTTAACACTTGAAACAAAGAGCTGAAAATTAAGCCCTAGACTAAGTAGTAGCCGCCCCTCTCTTACAGGGAAGGGTTCGGCCGTACCCTGTGCAATTGCACAGGGTTCACGCAATTTCTGTCTTCTTTCTTCCTTGCATGGTATCTCTTCCATCCTAGTTCTGAGCCTGAGGATTCAACAGAGTTGCTTCAATCCAGTTGGTGTAGATACCGCTAGAGGCACAACACATGGGGTGCTTCTCCGAACCAAATCCTGCAGATCTGAAAGAAGACCGGAGAAAAATCACCACCGTTCCCGTGGTAAGGTAAAATCGCTAAACACCCTATGGATGTTTCGATTTATGTATAAATCCTTTTCGTATGACTAGATGAATAAAGATTCTGCTTGGGTTATTTTAAAAATTTTAAATTCCGCTGCTTTTGACGTTTTGACGTTACCAATAACCCAACAGTGGTATCAGAGCCTAATTCATTACTCTCATACGAAAAGGTCTGAATATAATTTGATTGCTTTAATTGTATTGCATGTTATATTCGTGTTGTTGATTCTTACTTGTTATGGGTAGATCTGATTTTGGGTAAAATTGCATAAAAACGTTTTGGGCCAATTTTGTATTTTACGAAAATAAAAGGGTTGTTTTTGCGATTAGCGAATTGCTGGAAAAACTGGACTGAAACTGATATTTTACGAACTGTATGTTTTCTGGACAGATTGTAATTTTCTGGAAAATTTTGAATTTGGGGCTGTTTTGTAAATACCGAAAGTTTTGGGGCTGTTTTGTAAATACCGAAAACTGCAGGGGCTGAATTGCAAATTCGAAATTTTTTCTGGAAATAAAATTTTTATTTTCGGTTCTCTGCCCAGTTTAAATTTTGGGGTTAATTTGTAATTTCCAAAACTTCAGGGGTCAAATCGCAATTTCCAAAAATTGGAGGGCCGAATTCCAATTTTCAAAAGTTGAAAATTTTTATTCTGTTTTTATGCATAAAATGGTTTTGTTTATCCGAATATAGATTACCTATAATTAGTAGAGACTAAAGTAAGAATCTAGAGAAATATTTTAAAGGCGTTTAAAATAATTGAAGTAAGATAGGAAACTAGTAAATGTGTTTGCTTGTTTCTTTGCTCAACGTGAATTGTTTACGTGGTTTTCGATCGAGCCGAGCCTTGACCTTAGATGTGATTGGTTTATTTTGTTTTGGATTTTTGTTGGGCCTGCGAGCCTTTATTTGGGCCTTTTTGTGCCAATGTAATAGACTAGGGTTTTACATTAAATAAGTTTAGGATGGAGGCCCATTACATGCAAGAAGGAAGCCCAATGGAGAATGAAGGCCAAGTATGCTTGGTTATTAATGTAATAGCCTAGGCCCATTAAGAACCCATTAGACAGACCAATTGGGCCAACATTATTGGCTCAATGATGGCCCAAGCATAGATGGTTCCCGATCGAAAACATATTGTGTTAGAAATGCATGCTAGGTTTATTTATTTATGTTTTATTTATTTATTGCTTCTATTATTTGGCTTGTATGGTGATGCGCGCTAGAATATTAGAACGTAAATAAGATAATTCATAATCGAAGCGGTGAGATCTCGAGAGAGTTTGCCTTAAACTTTCAAACCAGCAAATCCCCTCTTGAATTAAATATTAAGTCATATTGGGTTTAAAATAAAATGAAGTATTTATATAAATCCAAGCCTTCCATCAATAGGGACTAGCGTATGTTGTCTACTTATCGATTAAGGTGATCCAGAGTCTGGCACCCAAGGCGAAGAAAGGGACAATACGTGAAATCTCTCGATTCTTGTTTATTAAATAAACTCGACAAGGGTGGGGACTGGTCGGGACATGTATAATCGACCGATAACCAGTTACGGGGATTTCATGACCGGGCCCGTTGCTCATCGAGATTGATTGGGTTAGACTTAACGAGTAGTACCACTCATAATGTAGCAGTGCTAGATGAGTGCGAAAATCGAGGCAAAATAGCTTGAAGGTTGTGTAGAGACACAATTGGCAATAAGTATGCCTACCTGGGGAATTAGTTGTATGGCCACGAGTCGTGGGTGCAATTAATGTCCGCTGGGATGTCAAGACCTACTAGGAAATAGGATTTCCCGAACAATTGAAGGGGTAATTGTTTCGATAAAATAGTGGGAGAACTTTTACGATAGAAAGTCCAACATTCGTAGATTATAAGTATTACTCATTAACTAGTCCTCTATATAATTGCCTTCTCTTTAAAATAGATATTGAGATATCTATAATAGTCCATTATACTATTTATCCTCGACTTATAAAATAACTGGATCAAAATATCGACTGTCTTAGAAACTAGAGGATTGTCCTCAATTCCGAAAGTCGGAATCATGTTCTTAATAACTAGCCTATGCCTGATGCACTTTCGAGATGAGTCTAAAAGGAGGAACGAATCACCCGTAGGGTATGGGAATGTTAATGATCGTTTCCTCATATAAGGACGAGTCTCAAAAGTGGAACGAATCACCTATAGGGTATGGGAATCTTAACGATCGTTTCCTCATATAAGCATCAAGATTGAACGAGCTAAAGAAGCGACATAGGAGTATGTCAGAAGCTTCTAAAACAAACCTCCACTTCAAAAGCTTGTTTTGAGGAGCAGTTTCGAATCGTTTGATTCGAGACCACTAAGGAGCTGTTTTAAAACTCGAGAATAAGTGAAGGAACTAATGTCAAGGATCACCGTCCTTGCTTTATCAATCTAGTTGAAAACTGGATCGATTAAACGTAGGCCTGCAAGTGATCTTAACATTGACCTCCACCTAAATTCTCTTACCTGCTCATTCAAATGATTCGTGAAAACTATGAACTTATTTGATAAGTTGTTCACATTTCATGAATTAACCAAAGTATTGGTAAAAGGCAAATAGGATAAACCTTTCATGATCGATTACACTTCATGGACTGCAAAGTCAAAAAAGGGTAAAAAGAAGAAGAAGTTGTTCTCTTCTAAAATCGACCATAAAGGTAGTCGAAAGAACGCAAGTAGTCTAAAAGACGAATTATCCCACTGAATCTTAGAAAGGCACTAATTAGTTTAATTGATTAGAAGGTCTAATTAATTAAGCAACGTTTCAATTAAAGAGTTAATTGAAAATGAGATGAATCAATTAAAGAGTTAATTGAAAGGAAGCAAATTAATTGAATTAAAACCGTTAACTCAATTCGATTGAAATAATGTGTTAGTTCAATTAATACCAAGATAATAATCCACAACTTTGGCACGCTAGACTTGGACGTATCTCCAAGAGTAGGATTCAAAAGTTGGTTTCTTCTAAGACTCTTGAAATATAGAACTTAGATGAACTTCCAACCTGCGAATCCTGTCTCATAGGAAAGATGACCAAATCTCCCTTCACAGGGAATCAAGAGCGAACCAAAGAACATTGGATTTGATCCATACGATTGAATGTGGACCACTAAAGGTTAGTGTAAGAGGAGATTACTCGTACCTCGTACCTTTTTGCTAATGACTTTGGTCGTTAGTGATATATGTATCTAGTGAGATACAAATCCGAAAAACCTTTGAAAAGTTCAAAGAATTTTCGAAACGAAGTAGAGAATCAACAAAGGCATAGTATTATGGCCATTCGATCTGATCGAGGTGGCAAATACCTAAGTCAAGAATTCCTCAATTATCTTACAGAAAATGGGGTTCTCATACGACAAACTCCTCCTATGACGCCTCAACTTATTGGAGTGTCTAAGAGAAGGAATCGAACATTGTTAGACATTGTTCAAATCCATGTTGAGTTTTGTTAAGCTTCCATATGCATTCTAGGGGTTGGTCCTCCTGACTGCATCGAAGATACTGAGCAAAGTACCTTCAAAGTCCGTGCCTACAAAGCTTTACCTAGAAAGGTATGGCAAAACACCTCTATACTCTTATCTTTGAGTATGGAGATCTCCTCCCTAAGTTGGGAACTAGAAAGGAGATAAATTGGCTAGTAGATCCAATTTGTATAAGTTTATGGGGTATCCAAAGAAAACCATTGGATACCTGTTCCACGACAATGAGAAACAATCGTTTCTCCTAACTACCCGTTCCTCAGTTGATGAATTCCTCGTCAAAGGAAATAGGGAATGTCATGGAACTTGATGAAGTCCAAGATTTGGACCCATCCCCGCAAACAGTGGGAGTTAATCCAAAAACTGCTAAACCGTCTGGTACACCAGTACTTCGTAGATCTAATCAAGTTCGTAAGAAGCTTGAAAGATATGGTTTCACCATATACGAAGAAGCTACATTAGATGTAGACGTGCACGAGGGATTTATCCCTGTAAGTTGTGAATGGATCTTAAAGCTAGGAATGAATGGAGATGTGTTGACCTCTAAGACTCGACTAGTGGTAAAAGGCTATTCACAAAGTTCTGGAACAGCCTTTGATGAACCTTTTCTCCAGTAGCAAAGTCTGAATCCATTCAAATTCACATTTGTTTTGATGAGACAGTCAAGGCATTTGACTTCATCAAAAACGAATATGAACCTTGAGTGTACAAAAGGATTAGTGGGAGCTCTATGAAGCTCATATTTTATATGTCGATCACATTCTGCTTATCTGGGATGATATCGGAATGTTAGCGCAGACGAAAGCATGGTTTTCCATGCAATTCTCAATGAAAGATTTGGGAGAGGCATCTTGCGTATTGGGATACGTATCTATAGGGATAGATCAAAGAAGATGTTGGGACTCTCTAAATCTAAGTACATAGAAACAATACTGAAAAGATTCAGTATGGAAGAATCCAAGAGAGGATTGCTTCAAATGAGACACTGTAACTCTTTTTTTTCAAATCGATGTGCCCTACATCGAATGAGGATAAAAGGAGAATGTCTCAAATACATTATGTTTCAAACAAAAGGTAGCATATGGTATGCTATACTAGACCAGACATAGAACCTGCTCAAGTGTCACGAGCAGTTACTAGTCGAACTCCAGTAAAGAGTACTGGACCACCGTAAAAGATATCCTTAAGCTCTTGAGAAAGACTAAGGATTTGTTCTTGGTCTACGGTGGTAATGGAGAATTAAAACTCAAAGGATTTAATGATTCGAATTTTCAGTCTGATGTGGATGAATATATATCCAATTTTGGATACATATTTTGCCTCAATGGGGTAGCGGTAAATTGGAAAGGTTCCAAGCAAAACACCATTGCCATCTTAACCACTGAAGCAAGATATATCGCAGCAAGGACTGCAGCGAAAGAAAGTGTTTGGATGAAAAACTTCATCCAATAGTTGGATGTAGTGCCTAGCATTGCGAAGCTCATGGTAATCTTCTGTGATAACAATGGAGCTATTGCTAAAGCAAAGGAATCGAGATCTCACCAGAAATATGAACACAATAAGAGAAAAGTACCATTTGATTGGAGAAATCATTGGTAGAGTTAACGCACATAATGGATGCGTCGACTCGGAAGACAACCTAGATGATCCACTAGTAAACTCTTAGTCACGAAAAGAGTTCGAAGAACATCTTTGGAAGATGGGTCTTAGAAGCGTTTGTGATTGGCTTTAGGGCAAGTGGGAGATTGATAGGATAGTGCCCTGCAAGCCAATATATTTAGCTTGTATTAGGACTATCGTAATCTTTCTCTAGTATAAATGAATTAATAAGCTCATTTGTTTATAGTATGTAGATCAAACAATGGCCAACTTCATCTCTCGCAAATCACTTAAGCGATTGGATGAAATCCTTAGATCACAATAGACTATGGAACGATTCACTTCAGTATGAGTGCAATCATGAAACAGTTTCTAAGGTCGTGATCTTAAAACGTTCCAAGTCATAGATTCCGAACGAGACGGGGTATCGAAGGAATTGCAAAGACTTGTACAAGTATGCATGATTCACTTGGAGTGAATTTGTAGCGTTTCATGAGCAAGGCATTTGATGCTAGTGCATATGAGTAGGTGGTTCGATAGGGGATCGAACGCATCGAACGACCCGAACAGAGAAACCCATTGTGGAAGCACATGACGCACATCGGCGATGGGATGTTTCTCAAACTTATAATAGTGTACGATTTAGTCCTTAGACTTGAGATGCTAGGGCGAATTCGGTGCATGGGTGTGCGTACTTAGATTTAGGTGCCGATCACGTAGCCTGATCATTATGTGCCTAAGTTTGGTGCGTATAGTCGTGTACGCGAATGGTTAGCATCAATATGGGATCTACCGACTCAACGTTGTGTGTTGAGAGAATTTCCTATACGTTCTTAGATAATAGATTTCGAGAAACCCATGGCCATGGTTGGTGACGGATTTGGAAAGGGGTTTCCAAATTTAGCAGTCACACTGAAATCATTATCCGGAATTAGAAAGTATAGTTATCGAGATAATTAGAGGTGCTGATCAATTCACACACCCTAGGTCTCGATCGGGAAATTAAGTCGATAGAAGGACCGTATGTACATGGTACTTATAAGAGGTGAGGTTCACTGAGATCAATTCACCTGAAGTTGGGCCTCATGGGCTTGTGGCTAGACATCGACCATGAGGTGTGGGTACTCATGAATTAATAAGGAGATTAATTCTTGAGTGGTTAATTGAAGGTGTTCAATTTATCGGAGCAATTCATAAGCTCACAAATTAAATCACGAAAGTCATGGGCCCGCGGTCAATTGATGGTGAACCTAGAGGGTCACACACAATACAATTGGACTGCAACAAATCATATAAGGAAAGTTTGATTTAACGAGTTAAATCAAAACTGAAGAATTAAAGTGTTAATTCTTAAAGAAGAAAATATTAATTAAAGTGTTAATTAATTGAGAGAGATAATAATTAATTGGATTAATTGGGCTGATTTAATTAATGGTTAATTAAATTAAGTTGCAAGACATGGACCTTTAATTAAAAGCCCAGAAGAAGTCTTGCATGATAAGGGTGGGGCGATTTTTTTTGGCTAAGGATAAGAAGGGAGAGTTTGTTTCCATGTGAAACAAGGAGGATTTAAGAAGATATATGTGTATATCTTATTTCCTTATAAGATAAGGAAAAGATCTTGAAGAGATATCTACAAAGAGAAGGTTTCTTCTCTTATAAATAGATATCTCCTCACAACTCTTCCACAAAAAAACTTAACACTTGAAACAAAGAGCTGAAAATTAAGCCCTAGACTAAGCAGTAGCCGCCCCCCTCTCCCCAGATCTGATTTGCGGCGCCCCCTCTCTTACAGAGAAGGGTTCGGCCGAACCCTGTGCAATTGCACAGGGTTCACGCAATTTCTGTCTTCTTTCTTCCTTGCATGGTATCTCTTCCATCCTAGTTCTGAGCCTGAGGATTCAAGAGAGTTGCTTCAATCCAGTTGGTGTGGATACCGCTAGAGGCACTACACATGGGGTGCTTCTCCGAACCAAATCCTGCAGATCTGAAAGAAGACCGGAGAAAAATCACCACCGTTCCCGTGGTAAGGTAAAATCGCTAAACACCCTATGGATGTTTCGATTTATGTATAAATCCTTTTCGTATGACTAGATGAATAAAGATTCTGCTTGGGTTATTTTAAAAATTTTAAATTCCACTGCTTTTAACGTTCTGACGTTACCAATAACGCAACAGCCCTGCAAAATTCTACAGGGTTCATGAGATTTCTGTCTTCTTCCTTCCTTGCTTGATAACCTTTGGGTCTTAGTTCTGAGCCTGTGGATCCAAAGGAGTTGCTTCAATCCAGTTGGTGTGGACACCGCTAGAGGCACAACACATGGGGTGCTGAATTGCAAATTCGAAATTTTGTCTGGAAATAAAATTTTTATTTTCGGTTCTCTGTCCAGTTTTGATTTTGGGGTTAATTTGTAATTTCCAAAACTTCAGGGGTCAAATCGCAATTTCCAAAAGTTGGAGGGCCGAATTCCAATTTTCAAAAGTTTAAAATTTTTATTCTGTTTTTATGCATAAAATGGTTTTGTTTATCCGAATATAGATTACCTATAATTAGTAGAGACTAAAGTAAGAATCTAGAGAAATATTTTAAAGGCGTTTAAAATAATTAAAGTAAGATAGGAAACTAGTAAATGTGTTTGCTTGTTTCTTTGCTCAACGTGAATTGTTTACGTGGTTTTCGATCGAGCCGAGCCTTGAACTTAGATGTGATTGGTTTATTTTGTTTTGGATTTTTGTTGGGCCTGCGAGCCTTTATTTGGGCCTTTTTGTGCCAATGTAATAGATTAGGGCTTTACATTAAATATTTTAGGATGGAGGCCCATTACATGCAAGAAGGAAGCCCATTGGATAATGAAGGCCAAGTATGCTTGGTTATTAATGTAATAGCCTAGGCCCATTAAGAACCCATTAGATAGACCAATTGGGCCAACATTATTGGCTCAATGATGGCCCAAGCATTGGTGGCTCCCGATCGAAAACATATTGTGTTAGAAATGCATGCTAGGTTTATTTATTTATGTTTTATTTATTTATTGCTTCTATTATTTGGCTTGTATGGTGATGCGCGCTAGAATATTAGAACGTAAATAAGATAATTCATAATTGAATCGGTGAGATCTCGAGAGAGTTTGCCATAAACTTTCAAACTAGCAAATCCCCTCTTGAATTAAATATTAAGTCATATTGGGTTAAAATAAAATGAAGTATTTATATAAATCCAAGCCTTCCATCAATAGGGACTAGCGTATGTTGTCTCCTAATCGATTAAGGTGATCCAGAGTCTGGCACCCGAGGCGAAGAAAGGGACAATACGTGAAATCTCTCGATTCTTGTTTATTAAATAAACTTGACAAGGTTGAGGACTGGTCGGGACATGTATAATCGACCGATAACCAGTTACGGGGATTTCATGACCGAGCCTGTTGCTCATCGAGATTGATTGGGTTAGACTTAACGAGTAGTACCACTCATGATGTAGCAGTGCTAGATGGGTGCGAAAATCGAGGCAAAATAGCTTGAAGGTTTTGTAGAGACACAATTGGCAATACGTATGCCTACCTGGGGAATTAGTTGTATGGCCACGAGTCGTGGGTGCAATTAATGTCCGCTGGTACGTCAAGACCTACTAGGAAATAGGATTTCCCGAACAATTAAAGGGGTAATTGTTTCGATAAAATAGTGGGAGAACTTTTACGATAGAAAGTCCAACCTTCGTAGATTATAAGTATTATTCATTAACTAGTCCTCTGTATATATTGTCTTCTCTTTGTAATAGATATTAAGATATCTATAATAATCCATTATACTATTTATCCTCGACTTATAAAATAACTGGATCAAAATATCGACTGGCTTAGAAACTTGAGGATTGTCCTCAATTCCGAAAGTCGGAATCATGTTCTTAATAACTAGCCTATGCCTGATGCACTTCCGAGATGAGTCTAAAAGGAGGAACGAATCACCCATAGGGTATGGGAATATTAATGATTGTTTCCCCATATAAGGACGAGTCTCAAAAGTGGAACGAATCACCTATAGGATATGGGAATCTTAACGATCGTTTCCTCATATAAGCATCAAGATTGAACGAGCTAAAGAAGCGACATAGGAGTATGTCTGAAACTTCTAAAACAAACCTCCACTTCAAAAGCTTGTTTTGAGAAGCAGTTTCGAATCGTTTGATTCGAGGAGTTGTTTTTAAAACTCGAGAATAAGTGAAGGAACCAATGTCAAGGATCACTGTCCTTGTCTTATCAGTGTGGTTGAAAACTGGATCGATTAAACATAGGCTAGCAAGTGATCTTAACATTGGCCTCCACCTAAATTCTCCTCCCTGCTCATTCAAACGATTCGTGAAATACTCTGATCTTATTTGATAAGTTGATCACATTTCATGAATTAACCAAAATATTGGTAAAAGGCAAAGAGGATAAACCTGTCATGATCGTTCACACTTCATGGACTGCAAAGTCAAAGAAGAGTAATGTAAAGAAGAAGTTGTTCTCTTCTAAAATAGACCATAAAGGTAGTCAAAAGAACGCAAGTAGTCTAAAAGTCGAATTATCCCACTGAATCTTAGAAAGGCACTGATTAGTTTAATTGATTAGAAGGTCTAATTAATTAAGCAACGTTTCAATTAAAGGGTTAACTGAAAAAGGAGATGAATCAATTAAAGAGTTAATTGAAAGGAAGCAAATTAATTGAATTAAACCGTTAACTCAATTCTATTGAATTAATGTGCTTAGTTCAATTAATACCAAGATAATAATCCACAATTTTGGCACGCTAGACTTGGACATATCTCCAAGACTAGGATTCAAAGGTTGGTTTCTTCTAAGGCTCTTGAAATATAGAACTTAGATGAACTTCCAACCTGCGAATCCTGTCTCACAAGAAAAATGACCAGATCTCCCTTCACAGGGAATTAAGAGCGAACCAAATAACTTTGGATTTGATCCATACGAATGAATGTGGACCACTAAAGGTTAGTGGAAGAGGAGATTACTCATACCTCGTACCTCTTTGCTAATGACTTTGGTCGTTAGTGATATATGTATCTAGTGAGATACAAATCCGAAAAAACCTTTGAAAAGTTCAAAGAATTTTCGAAACGAAGTAGAGAATCAACAAGACATAGTATTAAGGTCATTCGATTTGATCGAGGTGGCAAATACTTAAGTCAAGAATTCCTCAATTATCTTACTGAGAATGGGGTTCTCATACAACAAACTCCTCCTATGATGCCTCAACTTATTGGAGTGTCTAAGAGAAGGAATCGAACATTGTTAGACATTGTTCGATCCATGTTGAGTTTTGTTAAGCTTCCTTATGCATTCTAGGGGTTGGTCCTCCTGGCTGCATCGAAGATACTGAGCAAAGTACCTTCAAAGTCCGTGCCTACAAAGCTTTACCAAGAAAGGTATGGCAAAATACCTCTGCACTTTTACTATTGAGTATGGAGATCTCCTGCCTAAGTTGGGAACTAGAAAGGAGATAAATTGGCTAGTAGATCCAATTTGTATATAATTGTGGGGTATCCAACGAAATCCATTGGATACCTGTTCCACGACAATGAGAAACAATCGTTTCTCCTAACTACCCGTTCCTCAGTTGATGAATTCCTCGTCAAAGGAAATAGGGAATGTCATGGAACTTAATGAAGTCCAAGATTTGGGCCCATCCTCACAAACAGTGGGAGTTAATCCAGAAACTACTGAACCATCTAGTACACCAGTACTTCGTAGGTCTGATCAAGTTCGTAAGAAGCTTGAAAGATATGGTTTTACCATATACGAAGAAGCTACATTGGATGTAGACGTGCATGCATGGCAATAGGCCATGCAATCCGAAATGGATTCCATACATTCCAACAAGGTATGGACCTTGGTCGATCCACCCGAGGGATTTATCCCTGTAAGTAGTAAATGGATCTTCAAGCTAGGAATAAATGGAGAGGTGTTGACCTCTAAGACTCGACTATTAGTGAAAGATTATTCACAAAGTTCTGGAACAAACATTGATGAAACCTTTTCTCCAGTAGCAAAGTCTGAATCCATTCAAATTCACATTTGTTTTGATGAGACAGTCAAGGCATTTGACTTCATCAAAAACGAATATGAACCTTGAGTGTACAAAAGGATTAGTGGGAGCTCTATGAAGCTCATATTTTAAATGTCGATCACATTCTGCTTATCTGGGATGATATCGGAATGTTAGCGCTGACGAAAGCATGGTTATCCATGCAATTCTCCATGAAAGATTTGGGAGAGACATCTTGCGTATCGGGATACGTATCTATAGAGATAGATCGAAGAAGATGTTGGGATTCTCTAAATCTAAGTACATAGAAACAATACTGAAAAGATTCAGTATGGAAGAATCCAAGAGAGGATTGCTTCCAATGAGACACTGTATCTCTTTTTCAAATCGATGTGCCCCACATCGAATGAGGATAAAAGGAGAATGTCTCAAATACCTTATGTTTCGACAAAAGGTAGCATGTGGCATGCTATACTATGTACTAGACCAGACGTAGAACCTGCTCAAGTGTCACGAGCAGTTACTAGTCAAACTCCGGTGAAGAGTACTGGACCACCGTAACAGATATCCTTAGCTCTTGAGAAAGACTAAGGATTCGTTCTTGGTCTACGGTGGTAATGGAGAATTAAAACTCGAAGGATTTAATGATTCGAATTTTCAGTCTAATGTGGATGAATATATATATCTAATTTTGGATACATATTTTGCCTCAATGGGGTAGCGGTAAGTTGGAAAGTTTCCAAGCAAAGCACCGTTACCATCTCAACCACTGAAGCAAGATATATCGCAGCAAGGACTGCAGCGTAAGAAAGTGTTTGGATGAAAAACTTCATCCAAAGGTTGGATGTAGTGCCTAGTATTGCGAAGCTCGTGGTTATCTTCTGTGATAACAATGGAGCTATTGCTAAAGCAAAGGAATCGAGATCTCACCTGAAATCTAAACACAATGAGAGAAAAGTACCATTTGATTGGAGAAATCATTGGTAGAGTAGACGTACATATTGGATGCGTCGACTCGGAAGACAATCTAGCGGATCCACTAGTAAAGCCTTTGTCACGAAAAGAGTTCGAAGAACATCTTTGGAAGATGGGTCTTAGAAGCGTTTGTGATTGGCTTTAGGGCAAGTGGGAGATTGATAGGATAGTGCCCTGCAAGCCAATATATTTAGCTTGTATTAGGACTATCGTAATCTTTCTCTAGTATAAATGAATTAATACGCTCGTTTGTTTATAGTATGTAAATCAAACAATGGCCAACTTCATCTCTCGCAAATCACTTAAGCGATTGGATGAAATCCTTAGATCACAATAGACTATGGGACGATTCACTTCAGTATGAGTGCAATCATGAAACAGTCTCTAAGGTCGTGATCTTAAAAATGTTCCAAGTCATAGATTCCGAACGAGACGGGGTATCGAAGGAATCGCAAAGACTTGTACAAATATGCATGATTCACTTGGAGTGAATTTGTAGCGTTTCATGAGCAAGGCATTTGATGCTAGTGCATATGAGTAGGTGGTTCGATAGGGGATCGAACGCATCGAACGACCCGAACAGAGAAACCCATTGTGGAAGCGCATGACGCACATCGGCGATGGGATGTTTCTCAAACTTATAATAGTGTACGATTTAGTCCTTAGACTTGAGATGCTAGGGCGAATTCAATGCGTGGGTGTGCGTACTTAGATTTAGGTACCGATCACGTAGCCTGATCTTTGTGTGCCTAAGTTGGGTGCGTATAGTCGTGTACGCGAATGGTTAGCATCAATATGGGATCTACCGACTCAACGTAGTGTGTTGAGAGAATTTCCTGTACGTTCTTAGATAATAGATTCCGAGAAACCCACGGCCGTGGTCGGCGACGGATTTGGAAAGGGGTTTCCGAATTTAGCAGTCACACTGGAATTATTATCCAGAATTAGAAAGTACAGAATCGAGATAATTAGAGGTGCCGATCAATTCACACACCCTAGGTCTCGATCGCGAAATTAAGTCGATAGAAGGACCGTATGTACATGGTACTTATAAGAGGTGAGGTTCACTGAGATCAATTCACCTGAAGTTGGGCCTCATGGGCTTGTGGCTAGACATCGACCATGAGGTGTGGGTGCTCATGAATTAATAAGGAGAATAATTCTTGAGTGGTTAATTGAAGGTGTTCAATTAATCGGAGCAATTAATAAGCTCGCAAATTAAATCACGAAAGTCGTGGGCGCATGGACAATTGATGGTGAACCTAGAGGGTCACACACAATACAATTGGACTACAACAAATCATGTAAGGAAAGTTTGATTTAAGGAGTTAAATCAAAATTGGAGAATTAAAGTGTTAATTCTTAAAGGAGAAAAATATTAATTAGAAATAGTCTAATTAATTAATGGAGAAGGATTAATTAATTAATTGGATTAATTAATTTAATGGGCTGAATTAATTAAAAGAGTTTAATTAATTAAAGAGTCTAATGAATTAAAGAGTCTAATTAATTAAAGGAGACCTAGTTAGTTAAGGAAATAAAGATAGAATGGGATTCTACTTTCCTAACTAGATAAGGGGCGATTTTACAAGATAATTAATGGAAGAGTTTGTTTTCTTGTGTGACAAGGAAAATCTAAGAGATATACATGTATATCTTGTTTCCTAATGAGATAAGGAAAAAGGTCTTGATATACATGGAAGAGATATCTTGTTTGTTTTCTTCTTCTCTTCTTCATCTGGATCTGGTTCAAGAGCTGGATCCAGTTCCAACTCTTCCTTCATTGACAAGTTTCCAAGGTCTAGTTCGTAGCCTGTGACTTGGAGACGTTGCTACAATCCATCTGGTGTGGATACATTCTGGAGGTGAGACAATTGGATCACCGCTTCGTAAATCAAACAAAGAAAAGCCGGAACCGGCAGTGAGGTATTTCGCAAAACACCCCCTTTGTTGTCTGTTACTGTTTGATTCAACCTGTTTCATATAAATAATATGGAGATCGATTTATGGGACTAATGGGGTGCCTCGGAAAATTTTAAATTCCGCACTTTTGTTGTTTTGACAACCGGGGCATTCCCAACAGTGGTGTCAGAGCCAACTCCATTATTATTATGTGAAAAAGGCCTGAACATAATTTAATATATGATATTGGTGATTATTATGTTCTGTGTGATGATTCTTTCTTGTTATGATATTATGTATGCTCGGATAAATTTGCATGAATTAGTTTGGGCCGATTTGGAATTTCCAAAAATTAGTGGACTATTTTTGCAAATAGCGATTTTCGAAAAACTGGACCAAAATTGAAAATTTCGTTTTCTGCATGTTTCTGGACTGAAATTGTAATTTTCTGGATTTTTTGAAAACTGGGTCTGTTTGCAATTTCCGTAAAACTGGGCTGTTTTTGTAATTACGTAAAGTTCAGGGGTCTGTTTGCAATTAACGAAAATTTTTGGGTAGATTCTGTGAGTTCCTGTTTTCTGGACTGATTTGCAGCTGTCAAAATTTTTGGGTTTAAACTGTTAATTCCCGAAACTTGAGGGGTCAAAAATATAATTTTCGAAAGTTAAGGGACAAAACTGTAATTTTCAAAAGTTGAAAAACAGAATCTGTATTTGTGCATAAAAGGTGTTTTTGTTTATCCGAAAATTAATTTTATCATAATTAGTAGAGACTAAAGTAAGGATCATGGATTATTTTAAAAGGGGGTTTTAAAATAAGGAGGATAAGAAATATGTACAAATGTTTCAACAAAACTCCCGAGCTTGACCTCTTATAAAGCTGGTCCTCGATCAAAACATACATTGGAGCTCGATATTTAATTCGTCGGGCTTCGTTTGTGTCCTCTGGCAAAGTACCATTTCTTAGATAAGTTTTCAAAGGCTCCATCCATGAAGGCCCTTGAGCATCTATCTCCATTATCTCCGAGCTCGGAGTTACGTTCAAATCTATAGCTGGAGAGTTGGACATCAACCAAGTTATTACTCTCTCCTTACGTCCATCCATCGACCCCGTAAATTTTGAAAGCAAATCCGCCCAAGAGTTTTCTTCTCGAGGGATAGCTTGTATATCAAATTTTTCCAGCTTTGCCACCAGATCCTTCACCCAATTTAGATACTTCACCATGTTAAATTCTTTTGCTTCATAAACCCCCTTCACTTGTCTGTGTATGAGCTCGGAGTCGGTCAACACGGTGAGGGACTTTATGCTCGCTTTAACTGCCATTTCTAATCCAGCGATTAAGGCCTCGTACTCTGCTTCATTGTTCGTGACCACAAAATCTAGGGTAATTGCATAACTGAGGTCCTCTCCCTCGGGACCCTGAAAGTGAATTCCGACCCCGCCGCCTTCTCTGGTCGACGATCCATCGACATGCATCACCCATACTTTCTCCTGAACATCTACCACTAGATTTACCTCGGGAATGTGTTGCTTTTCCGAACTGGATCCTATCGACTCTGCAATGAAATCGGCCAGTACCTGGGCCTTGATCGCTGTTCTGGGTTGGTACTCGATTTCAAACTGTCCAAGTTCCACTGTCCATTTAATCAATCTTCCGGACATCTCTGGTTTTGACAGAACTTGCCTTAGAGGCTGGTTTGTCAAAACAATAATTTTGTAAGTCTGAAAATAAGGTCTCAGCTTCCGTGCGGCGACAACTAAAGCAAGCGCGAACTTCTCAATCTCCAAGTAATTCTTCTCCGCCCCTTGCAGCAACTTACTTAGATATACACCGGCTTGTGCTCGGAATCCTGAACTCTCACCAAAACCGAGCTTATGGCCTCGGTCGACACTGCTATGTATAAATACAAAGGCTCCCCCTCGACCGGTTTTGCTAACATTGGTGGGGAGAAAGTACTTTTTTAGCTCTTCAAAAGCTCTATCGCACTCCTCATTCCATTCGAAGCTTTTTGACTTCCTCAACAATTTGAAGAAAGGCAAACTCTTGTCCGCTGAGCGGGATATAAATCTGTTCAACGATATTATTTTTCCAATCAAACTCTGCACCTCAAACAACTTCGTTGGTGGTTTTAGCTCGGCTATGGCTCTGATTTTTTCAGGGTTTGCCTCGATGCCGCGCTCGTGGACCAAATAGCCGAGGAATTTTCCCGATCTCACCCCGAAAGTGCACTTTGCGGGATTTAGTTTCATTCTGTACTTCCTTAAGATCGCGAAACATTTGTCAAGGTGCTTTATATGATCCTCCTCGGTCATGCTCTTCACGATCATATCATCAACATAAACTTCCATAATCTCACCGATGAGATCCTTGAACATCATATTCACGAGCCTTTGATAAGTTGCTCCAGCATTCCTTCGTCCAAAAGGCATTACTATGAAACAGTACACTCCTCGTTCGGTAATGAAGGCGGTTTTGTCTTGATCCCTTTCATTCATAAAGATTTGATAGAATCCTTGGAAGGCATCCATCATGCTAAAGAAGATGAAACCAGCGGTCGAGTCGACCAGCATATCGATCCGCGGTAAGGGATAGGGATCTATCGGACACAACTTATTTAAGTCGGTAAAATCATTACACATCCTCCATTTGTTGTCCACCTTTTCTCCCTTCGATACCAACACCACATTACAAAGCCACTCGGTAAAAGTTATTTCCTTAATCTGCCCAGCGGCTAACAATTTATCGACCTCAGCATTAATGATCTTATCTTTTTCCCGACCATGATTCCTCTTCTTTTGCCTAACTGGCTTTGCTTTAGGATCGATATTTAGTGAATGAGTAATCACCCTTGGGTCGATCCCGACGATGTCATCGGAGCTCCAAGCAAAGACATCGGCATTGTTTCACTACAAGAAATATTGGTTTTAGTGACCAAATTCTCAGCGACGAAGATGAAATGGTCGCTATACATGTATCTTTTGCAACCAAAAACAAAGCGGTTGCTAAGATAAGGTTGCGTCAATCCTCTTGCAACTAACAAACAATTTGTAGCTGTCAATGGTAGCCAAAAGTTTGGCAAGAGCATAGCAACAAAGATTGATATTTTTGGCAAGCATCTTTATGGTGTCAATAGACAGATCTTTTGCAACCATTTTAGCAACCAAAATGGTAGCTGTGTGTATACTCATAGCAACAAGTTTAGAATGGTTGCTAAAACTATTCTCACAGCGACAAAATTTGAGATGGTCATTGAAAAAAACCTATAGCAACAAGTTTTAGATAGTTGTTAAAAATATACTCATAGCAACAAATTTGAGATCGTCGCTAAGATTTAATTCATAAGTCAAAGCAATAACATTAATATAAACAAATTGCTTGGGTCTATGTTATGAATTATCCGGTTGTATTTATAAATACCAAAGGTATGAGTGAAAATAGCACTAAATTAGTTTGATCGATAAAAAAATGTTTTTAACTATATTCTTGATACCAATCAAGTTTCAAAATCAAATAGATTTTGATAGTTTTTGAATTTCGATACAAACTCGACTCAGCATATACAAATATTATAAAATATAACGAGCGGAGCTCGTGTTAGTGATAACTAACCCTTTTGTTTTTTCTTTATAACTTGTACTCCTATTAATTTGAAATTTGAAATTTTTTAAATCACTAATTTGTTATATTACCCACATGTTATTTTAGAAAAGGAAAAAAGAAAAGAATAATAACTACTCACTAAAGTAGCACCAGAGAAAACGAGCCCTAATCCCCAATTTCATTCTCCATATTCGTTTTCACCTCCTAGCTTCCCCAACCCCAATCCTCATTCGTTCACAATCTATGGCACATCCTCTCCTTCGCTGGTTGTGCGCCTAACCCCCAATTTTCATTCTCAGCGAATTGAATATTTGAATTGAAGATTCGACGTCGCCTCATTCCTCAAGTGCTCCGAAGGAACTGACTTCAATTTGGATCTTAATTAATTAAAGAAGGTAAGTAATGACTCTATTTCTCATTTATCGAAGGGGTTAACTTCTTGTTAAAAAAGATGAAGGATTGTGGAATTTCACGTGTTTAAATATTCAAAATGTATCAATTTTCCAAATAATAATTTAGTGATTTTAGAAAACCAATAAAACAAATTTTAGTTGTGCTTGAATGGGTGAAGGAAAAGAATTGAATTTCTGATGGGACCATAAATTGTGACGGAATTCAGTTAAGGTACATTATGGGGTGTGATTTTTTACTTGTTTTGTTTTAGCATTATTACACCTGTATAAGATTTTAGTTTTGCATTATGCTACACAAGCCCTTGGTGATTTGGTGAACTTTCACGCATGTTTAATTGGAATATTGTTGTGATGGTGATTAGATTAAACCCAAACCTGGGTTTGTAATTTGTAGTGTGAACCTTGAGATTATTTTTGGTTTGTGATTGTTAAACGAATGAACCTCTCTAATTGAGTCGAAACTACTTCAAGGTTGAGTCCTTGTTATTTTCATATATATTTTTTTATAATTTGGCATATTGAATGGAATTGAGATGAGTTTTGAAAGCTACTAAAAGATAAATATGGCTCAAGATGAAATGTTATGTATAACAAATCAAAGTTAAATGAGCTTTTGTAATTGAATTATAGATTATTTCCAGTAGCTCTAATTACTTGTGTTTACTATTTTCTTAAAGTCTTGTAAGGTGTTGAATTTATTCCAGAAGACTATTCTTAATTACAACATTCCATTTTGTTGACTTTCTTTAAGCTCTCCTTAGCCTCTTTTAGATATAATATGTCTAAGAACTTTGGAGAATTGTTCATTAAAGTCACCATGTCTCATTAAAATGATTTAATCCCTTAAACACGTGGTTTGACGTGTATATGCCATGCTATTTGTGAACTCTTCAGCAAAGAACATGATTTTTTTCTAGCTAAAATATTATTGTATGAAGTAGCAGCTTTATACAAGGGGAAAAAGCATAAGTTTTATGTTGGGTGATGTGGATCTCACTCAAAATGTCGTCTGAATTGAGATGTCTCCATACTTCTCTTCTTGGTTTCCTTTTTTCTTTTCCTATAGACAAAGAGGACTTAAATTACCCTTGAATATTTCTACTATTTGTTATGGCAGTACTTTAGACTTAAGGAGGATCAAGCTTCTTTTCTTATTATACAGTATTGGAGGACAAAAATATCTCAAAGCATAACCCAATCAGACTGCTCCACGAGTGAAACAACTCACGGTATATATGCACTCTTTATTCTATTTGTAGTTGGTCATTGAAGTACTCTTTTGAATTGGTGAAAAATTCATGCTTCAGTTGAAGCTTCTTTAAGTTTCATTTGGATCTTATTAGTTTTGATTATATCTTATTTCGATTATTCTTTCAAATGGTGACAGGATGAGCTAGTGAACCCGTTCATAAGACCCGAGCATGTTCCTCAAGTAATAATGAACCCGACCATGACACTCTTCAAGACACTTTTTTCAACTCTGGAAAGAATGGTTTGTACATTTTTTTTTCTTTGTGCTTGGTTTTATCCTCTTTTAGAGTTACTATTGGTCTAATTAAGTGTTGGCTCTATCTGGTAACGTTGTTTATGATGCAATGCAACTGATGCTTTCTTTTGTCATCTTGTTTGTATATTTTTCTACAGATTTTACAGAGATTGTTTATTATTAATCTGCCTTTTTGTTTGGCATCGTCTACCACTAGAGGAAATAAATAGTGAAAAACTCCTCCTCTATTTTGAAAAAAAATACTACAATGATCATGCATCAATTTACATTTTGGTTTATTTACATTGACCAACATTTTTTTTTGGGATCATTAACTAACAGATTGGACCTGTATCGTTGACTGTAGTATACCATTGGCGTTAGCTCCACTGTACTCCCACATCTTGAGCAATGGAGTATGATATAAGCACCAAATCAAGATTCATGAATAAACTATTTGGCGCCAACAACATGATGCTCGTCCGACAAAGGTCTAAGAGATTTGTTCTAGCGCCTGAATCAGGGATGTCACATAGAAATCACTCAGTGTAACTATTTTCCATGATTAATATTAATAGTTTGTTATAACTCCTTAGCCACAGCTATTTTGCGATTGTAAAACATCATTTTGGATTTGACTATCATTAGTGTATTCTATTTT
The DNA here is from genome assembly GCA_030819805.1 of Penstemon newberryi var. newberryi. NCBI lineage: Eukaryota > Viridiplantae > Streptophyta > Magnoliopsida > Lamiales > Plantaginaceae > Penstemon > Penstemon newberryi. The sequence goes on along the minus strand of JAUALY010000005.1, from coordinate 17,745,597 downwards.
TAATTTTTCATGATATTATTCATAGTTGTTTCGTTATTAGAAATCTATAAGTACTTCTAGTCATTGAACATTCATTTTTTACAAACTAAAATCATACGATTGCTATGCAGAATGACATGGTTGGTAAAAGATCATTCTTTCGCAACAAAAATCATGTGGTTGCTATATGCAGAATAATGTGGTTGATAAAATATTATTTTTTTACCAATTAGAGTCATATGGTTGTTATATGTCTAGCTTCAGCTACCAAGATAATGCTACAGTGACCATGACAGCTCACATTAGCGAGGAAAAAATTGTTGCTAATGTCCGTAGTTTTTAGAGACCATTGCTTAGTTGGTTTCTAAAAGATAAATTGGGGTTGCTATCAGTATAGCTACAACTACCAAGAGAATGCTATATTGACCATGAAAGTTCACATTAGCGAGTAAAAATATTGTTGCTAATGGTGATATCAATAGAAACCGAGAGTATTTGGTCGCTGAAACAAATATTTTTAGCGTCCAATTTAGTAATTCGTCGCTGAGGACTTTTAGTAGCCACTATGAGTGACCAACCGTGTCTTGGTCGCTGTAGCTTTTAGTGACCATTTTCTCTCTTTTAGCAACCAATAACCATTGTCGCTGAAACCAGTTTTTCTTGTAGTGTTTCTTAGGAATTCGATCAGCATAATCTCCATCCCTTGACTTAGCTCAGTCCCGATCCTGGTGAACTTCTCGGGTGAGCCCGGAAATAATGTTACATGTTTATGGTTCGGGGGTTGAACGCTCATATCGATCTCTTTTCCTTTTGTACTTTGCAGTTTTTCACAATCTGGCAAGGGGAGGTCGGATACCGAGAATACCTTTTCATCCTCTAACTTTCTTTTCGAGGGTAATATTGGCTCAAACTGCTTCTTTATGTTTAGGGACGTGTTATAACACACCCATGCCATGCATTGGTCATTCCTTATCTTTCCGACCCCTGCCAAAGTGGGAAACTTGACCATCTGATGGTAAGTCGACACGACTGCTTTGAAAATGTTTAAAGTCGGTCTTCCCAAAATAGCATTATAAGCGAAAGGGGTACTCACGACCAAGAACTTAACCATCTTCGTAACATCTTTTGGTTTCTTGCCCATTGTGGTACTTAGGAGGATGGTTCCGAGAGGAATGATTTCCGATCCGCCGAATCCAATAAGCGGGGTGGACACCCGATCCAGACGTGGATGCTGTAAATTCATTCTATCGAGAGCTTCTGAAGAGATTATGTTCGCCGAGCTACCATTATCGATCAACACCCTCTTAACCTCAAAGTTAGCAATTTTCAAGGTTAAAACCATCGAAAAATCGAGGTCATCTTCGTTAGTATCCCAAGTCACTTCACTTGGTCTGTCAGCCTCGGTGAAACTAATGTCTTGATTTACCAAGGGCGCTGGCCTTAAGGACATGATCTCATTCCTGGTCGAGACACCTGTCTTCAACGACCTAGCTGTCCTTTTCCTTGCATTCCTGCTATCTCCCCCGGCAGGTCCACCAGCTATTACGTTTATCAACCCATTCATCTGCTCTTCGGTTTGATGTTGATCATCACGATGCTGTTCGAAAAACCTCCGTGGACTTCTAGATCGGAAACGGTTGTTAGGATTCCCCTTTCTAACATATTCCTTTAACTTTCCCTGAGCGATCAATTTCTCAATTTCCTGTTTTAACTGAAAACAATCCTCGGTGCTATGCCCTCGAGCCCTGTGGTATCTGCAATACTTATCGGGATTCGTAGTCCCCGGCCTGGATTGAGTGACACGCCGGGCTTCAGGGACTAAATTCCTCTACTCGAGCACAGTTAAGATTTCGTCCCTCGAGGCATTTAACCTGGTAAAACTGTTTTTTTCGGGTTCTCTTCTCGGTGCCCTCTCCGTAGATGCAGGTCGACCGTAGACATTAGATCTGTGGGTCGGAGCCTGAGGTTTATAGACTTTAAGTCTCTGCCAAACCGAGCCTCTTTGCTGCGCGTTTGACCCTCCATAATCACTTGGCTTTGGGATAGGGGCCTGATCAGGTTTATTTAGGATTCTGAGCATTCTTCAATTTATTCATTTCCTCCTGAATCATGTATTTTTCAGCTATTTCCATGATTCGCTCGAAAGACTTAGGTTGCTTTCGGCAGAGAGCATTCCCGAACTGGCTATTACGGGTTAGCTCGAACATCAACGACGACAGAAATTCGATCTGGGGGGTATCAACTTTCAGGAGTTCGATACTAAACCTTGCCAGCCATTGTCTTAAAGTTTGTCCTTCCATCTGCTTCACAGTTCCTAAGTGATTGGCAGGCAACCTTTGTTTCCTTTGGCTGGCAAATTTGATGCTTTAACTTATCGCACAACTCATCAAAAGAGAAGATAGAGTTCGGAGGCAACTTTCCGAACCAATCCAAAGCAATTCCTTTGAATGTGGTGACCATAATTTTGCAACAAAAATCTTCTGAATGCCCATACAAGTTCAACACATTTATGAAACTGTTAATATGTTCCCCCGGGTCGGTGGTTCCATTATATCTTGGCAACCTGGTAGGGACGGTCTCCGTACCTCGAGCTTCTCTAATTTCTTGGCAAAAGGGTGAACATCGCATGATATTCATACTCAAGTCCTTGTCTCGCCCATCCTCGAGGAACACGGCCCCATCCTCTTTGGCCTCAGTTCTTCGAGCCCTGACATCTGCGGTCGGGTTTCCTTTACCAGCATCTCCTTTCTTAACTCCTTCACAACTCTTTCCTGCACAATCTTTTCCAAGTCAGCCTCAGTCACTTTTCTGTAGACCGGGTTTTTAGACCTATCCGCAGCTTCGGGTTGACTTTCCCCGACCACGGAATCTTCCAAGCCTTGGATGGTCCTAGAGGGTTGCCCTTAACGGACAACGGTTCTAGCTCGAGGAGCTTTGGGTCGAACATCGGATGGCTCACCCAAAGCGGATCGGCGAATACTTCCTTCCCTCTACATGTTGGAAACGGGACCCCGAGCAGTAGGTTGATCGACCGGGGGCTGTTGACCAGGCAGAGTTTCACGATCTGCTCTCTCCGTGTTCAGGAATTCTCTACACATAGTTCCGATAATAGAACGTAGATCGGCAACTGTCGTATGAATAGGTAAATCATTGGGAGGGTCGAGCGGCGGCACCTCAGACTGGTGGGCCGCTCGGGATTGGTTACTTGGTTCGTTGTTTACTGACTGCTGAGCTCCAACAGCTTGTGAAGGCTCGCCACGTTGGTATGTATATCTCCTTGTAGTAGGCATTTTTCGATCTAACACTCGAATAGGCCCCTCGGTGGGCGCCAATTGATTATGCTCTTTTTCGTTCGGGATAAATAAGGAAAGCCGAGCAAAATAATAAATTTATCGAGCTTGTAAATGGTGTATATTAATATCAAGATCCGAATACAAGTTACAAAGTAGGTCTATTCGAGCATTACAGGATGCCGTACCACTAGCTAGATGAATACAATGAAAAGCAAGCTAAAGCCTATTCCGAGCTCTAAGTCCGAGCAGGAGTGTTACTTGGGAATTGTGTCGTGTCTGATGTCATAAATGCGCCCCATATATATAGGAGCAGTATTGAGCTAGGTAAACCCTCCGCATGGGAATACGTCTCGCCAGCTGTCCAATACTGGGGGTCGGCCCCACAGTAATTCCGAGGGAACCAGGAGGTCGAAAAGAAGATCGAAGTACTGGATCTAGTGCTATCAATCTGGCTCGATCGGAAACTAGGTTCTTCAGGTCGGAGAATACCATCATGGTCGGGATAGAGGTCGACCTCGAGCAGAGGTATTTCCTAAGATGAAGCATGCGAAATATCCCTCATCAGACTTAATATAATTATCAAGAGGGGTTTTTCGTGTCAAAGAGTTTGAGGTAACTCTCCTCGAGATCTCACCATTCCAGTTATGCTTAATCTTTTTATTTTCGATCTAAATTACTAGCGCGCATCACCATACATGCTAAAAGATAAATCAGTAAATAAAACATACACACCGAGCATGCATGCTACCACAATATGTTTTCGATTGGGAGCCTCGTATGCGGGCCATCATCGAGCCAAAGATGTTGGCCCAATTGGTCAATCTAATTGGATTCTAAAGGACTTAGGCTATTACATTAATAACCATGAATACATGGCCTTCACTTTTCTTGGGCTCCCACCTTGCTTGTAACGGGCCTTCATCCTAAACTATTTAAAAGAGTAAAGCCCTATCTATTACAAAGGCTCAAAGTGGCCCAAAAACTTAAGGCTCGCAGGCCCAATAAAACCAACACAATTAAAATTAACCAATCACATCTACCCCTAGGGTCAAGGCTCGGGGCGATCGAAAAACCACGTAAACAGTTCAAGTAGAGCAAGAAACAAGCAAAACACATTTTCTTATTTCTTATCTTATTTTAAAACTCCCTTTTAAAAAAGCCTTAAGATTCAAGTTTTAAAACCCCTTTTAAAACAATCCACAAACTTTATTTTAAAACCCCTTTTTAAAATAACCCCTTGATTCTCACTCTAGTCCCCACTAATTATGATACAATTAATTTTTCGGATATACTAAACACCTTTATTGCACAAAATAGTTTCTGTTTTTCAACTTTTGAAAAACTGCAGTTCGGCCCCCTGAATTTTCGAAAAATACATTTTTGACCGCTCAACTTTTGGAAATTACAAATCAGCCTCAATATTTCCAGAGTATGCAAATCGGACCAGAAAGCAGGAAGTTAACAAAATTTTCCATAAACTTTCGTTTAATGCAAACAGACCCCAGATTTTACGGTAATTGCAAAAACAGCCCCTAGCCTTTCGTAAATTGAAAATAGTCCAGATTTTGAAAAAATCCAGAAATTACAATTTGGTCTAGAATTGCAGAAAAACAAAATTTGACTTTCTGTCCAGATTTTCGAAAAATTGCAATTTGCACATAAGCCCTTTAATTTTTGGAAATTGCAGTTTAGGCCCAAAACTGAATTATGCTAATACCCGAACACATAATTTATCATAACAAGCAAGAATCTAATCTTTGAACACAACAAACAAATATTCACATATATTTTGAAGTGTTCAGGCCTTTTCGTATGAGCGTAGTGAATTTGGCTCTGATACAACTGTTGGGATTTCATGGGGTATGATTGTCAAACAACAGTGCCGAATTTTAAATTTTTCATAGCACCCAAAATCCTAGGATTATTCTCTAGCTCATACGAATAGGTTGAATATAATTTTGCAATAATTTACAAAATTAAAGAGGGTGTAAATCGAAATTTACCTCACCACAGGCAAGGTGGTGGTTTTTCTCCGGTCGTCTCTTTGTTCACTGAAGCACCCCACTTGTTGTGCCTCTAGAGTAGTCCACACCAATTGGATGGAGCAACACCTCCAAACCTCAGGCTCAGAACTAGGAGAGAAGGCTTGTCAATGGAGGAACTGGATCTAGATCCAACTCTAGGTGAAAAAAAGAACAAGAAGGAGAGGGGGCGGCTAGGGCTTGAGGGGGGGGGGGGGGGGGGGGGGGCTAGGGTTTAGTTTTGCTTAGGGTTTTTGAGTCTCCTCTAGAATCCTTTTATAGCCACCTTCAAAGGCCCCTCATGTGCAAGACTTAGTATGGGCCATTAATTAAATTGGCCCATGTCTTGCACTAATTTAATTAAGCTCTTTAATTAAATTAACCCAATTAATCCAATTAATTTTCTCTCACTTTAATTAACTCTTTCATTAACATTTAATTAATTAGACTGTCTAATTAGTGATTTCTCTCACGGAATTAACTCTTTAATTCTTTTATTTGATTTAACTCTTTAAATCAAACCTTTCCTTAATTGACTGTCATTGTCCAACTGTATTGTGTGTGACCCTCTAGGTTCACCAACAATTGGCCGTAGGCCCACGACTTTCGTGATTTAATTAATGAGCAATTAATATTCAATTAATTGCTCCGATCAATTAAACTCCTTTAATTGACCACTTCAGAATTAATCTCCCATTAACTCAGGAGTACCTACACCTCATGGTCGATGTCTAGCCACAAGCCCATGAGGCCCAACTTCAGGTGAATTGATATTAGTGAACCTTATCTCTTATATGTACCATGTACATACGGTCCCTCTAGCGACTAATTTCCCGATCAAGACCTAGGGTGTGTGAATTGGTCGGCACCTCTAATTATCTGATTCTGTACTTTCTAATTCTGGATAATAATTACAGTGTGACTGCTAAATTTGGAAACCCCTTTCCAAATTCGTCACCGACCATGGCCATGGATTTCTCGAAATCTATTATCTAAGAACGTACAGGACATTACCTCATTCATTACAATGAGTCGGTAGATCCCATCTTGATGCTAACCATCCGCACATACAACTATACGTACCCAAAGTAGGCGCACAATGGTCGGGCTACATGACCGGCTTAAATCAAAATACGCACACCCGTATGCCGAATTCACCCTAGCTTCTCAAGTCTAAGGACTAAATCATACACTATTATAAGTCTTGAGAAACATCCCATCACCGATATGCTTTACGCACTTCCACAATGGGTTTCTCTGTTAGGGTCGTTCGATGCGTTCGATCCCCTATCGAACCACCTAGTCATATGCACTGACATCAAATGTCTTGTTCGTGAAACTTTACAAATTCACTCCATGTGAATCATGCATAATCCTACAAGTCTTGACGATTCCCTCGATACCCCGTCTCGACAGGAATCTACGACTTGGAACATTTTTAAGATCACGACCTTAGAGACTGTTTCATGATTGCACTCAATACCTAAGTGAATCGTCCCATAGTCATAAGTAATCTTAGGGTTTCAACCAATCGCTTAAATGTATTCGCGAAAGATGAAGATGGCCATTAGTTTATCTTATACACGAAATAAATAAACTTTGCGTATTAATTATTAATCAAAGATTTGTCCAACATAGAATAGTCCTATTAAAAGCTATTATGTTAGCTTGTTGGGCACTATCCTATCATAAACTTCCTAGGATGGGAATAGAAGAGACATGAACTTCTAACCCCACTGCTGCCTTAGTTGCTGGAGATAAACCAAGAAGATCAGCAAGCAAAACAAAAGAGATGGACTCATTTGATGAGACCATGACACTCAATAAAAAGGAGTACATTGTTGGAGAAGTTGCGTTGTTGCTAAATGGATTCAAGAAGTTCTACAAAAGAAAAATGAAGAACAAATACAACAATGCTTCTACTTCTAACCCTACCTCTTTTTCTCATGAAAGTAAGGATAATTATAAATCCAAACTAATGTGCTATAACTGCAGGAAATTTGGACATTTCATCAAGGGCATCAAAAGGGCAAAGTATTGTTGGCTGAAGCTGAAAAGATAGCAGCCATCTACTCGTCTGATTCAGATTCGGAGACATCAGAAGATGACTCTGCTGAAGAAGAGACACCAACACTGCTCTGTCTCATGGCCAAAGAATCAGATGATTCCGACAATGAGGTAAATCTCTCTGAAGAAGAAAATGAACTATTTAGTTCATTCGAACAAATGATGAAAAACAACAAAAATGTTTTTGACGCTTTTGCCAAGCTTAAGGAAGAGATGATTTTGCTGAAAAAGGAAAATTCTCTACTGAAACTTAAGGTTGAAAAACTGCAAGAATCAGCTGAGTATAAAAAGTTTGCGCATGATAATGAATCTCTGAAAGCAGAATGTGAAGTTTACAAAGGAAAAATCATGGAACTTGAAAAGATCATCTCTACTCATGATAAGTCTTCTGTTGCATCAGTTAACATACCTATTGAACAGAAACTACCTTTAGTAAAAGAGTGTTTAGAACTGAACCACACTGAAAAATTCAGATCTGCTGATAACAGTAAAGTTATCTTGTATGTCAGACAACTAAACCTACTTCACTAGAAACGGAGAAAAAGGAGAAGAAATCTCCAAAGGCTAAAAAGGATAAAAAGCCTAAAGTGGAAAAACATACTAGTAAAGCTGAATAGCAGAGTAGCCCTAAGAAGTCTGCTGAAAAGAGCAAAAAAAATTAGACTAGTAAAAAGTCCAAGTCGTATGTTAAAGAGCAAGTAACAACTAAGCCTAAGAAGCAAATAAATCATAGAGATAATAGTGCTTGGTATGGAAATGAGTCTTATTATGTGCAACCTACTTATTCATCATATTATGCTGCACCTCATTATCCACCTTACTATGCTGCTGCATATCCTGCTCATCATCAGATGCATGCTTATCCTGCTTATCATGCACCATACCCTACTTATGAGCATTACTCTCATCGTAATAATTATCATGAACATACGCATACTGAAACTTAGATGACTCAAGAGTAAAGAAATCTCCACCAAACTCGACTGAACCTAAGAAGCCTAAGGTTTCCAAATCTTAGGTTGTCAAAGGTGATACTAATCCGCTAGGACCCACTCAATAAAGGGTACCTAAAACATTTTATTTTGTTTTGTATGTTAGGATTAGGAGTAGGAGTAAAGTAGAGAAGAAATAGTACTTGGACAGTGGATGTTCAAGACACATGTGTGGCGACATACATGAGCTGACTGATTCTGCTGTTATAGACGGTCCAAATGTAACTTTTGGAGACAGTAAAGAATGCAAGATTGTGGCATGTGGAAAGCTTATCAAAGGAATCATTGAGATATCTAACGTCTCTTATGTTAAAGGCCTGAAGTACAATCTGTTGAGAATAAGTCAATTCTCATCAGATAAGTGCTACGTGGAACAAATAGGAACAAAGAAGGTTATCTTATCTGGAAGACGACAGACGTTTTCTTTGTCTTAGACAATATCATTCTATTATTTCATTTTACCCAAAGTACTAATATTATTAAGTCCATATGTGTTTTTCTCATCCAATTCTTCTCTAAATTTATATCCTATAATCTTATCGTTTTTCATCACTCGTTAACTTCTTTTCTGAATGTGATCTTCTGCTATAAATACCATTATTTCGTTTATTTTTATTAGACACCCTCTTTATCGCATATCACTAACACATGATTCTAATCAAATACTCTACACGATTTAATACTTAAACTTTTGTTGTTGTTATCTCATCACTTGCGCACATGTTTCTAATTACTTTCACAGTGACTTGCGCTTTGAGAGTTTCAATTAATATTTTATACTCATACATCTTTTCATCTCGTTATTGTTGTTCCAACTTGTTATCCTATTAGCATCTAAATCTTTTCAAAGGAATTTGGCTAATTCCTAGTTGCAATTAGTCTCTCTCGAGGTTTACATATTTTTTTTCTTGCTTTCATTGCCATTACTTTATTCATCGATCTCCATTATCTAGCTAGTCATGTAATGAAGGTAACCCTTAACGACCTCAAGTTTGCATAGCTGTATGAAATGGTTAATGAAATCGAATGTAGATTATTCATTCAAATCCTTTTGCAATCTTTCTACATTCAAGCCTATTGCATCCATTAATGTCCACTTCACCCTATCTTCAGTTGTTTGTTCCACTAAGACCTTGTATCAATTTTCTCTAATTCTTTGTCTTATTGTAAAATACTTGGTTTATTGAAGCATAATTCCTTCTATCAAATTTCGGCCCATACAATTTCTTTTCAAATATATTTTGAGAATTCAAGGTCCTCTTGTGCTTTCTTCAATTATATATAATAAAGTTCTAATTAACTACTTTGATAAAATAAAGTTAACTTGAATAAACTTCGAGTTAGTTTCTTTAATATAATATCTCGAGAGTAATAACTCAAATAGGAGTTTTTGCACAATGATTGAGTCTAAAGAAAGATATAACGAAACCTTACAAACTTGAGAAGAAGAACCAATAAAAACCGGGTATCTACCGATGATTGAGGTTCCCAAATAAGTCCCTTAGCCACGATGAAGGATCACAAGGACGAGACTTTCCCTAAGTTCGAGCTTTGTAGCAAGTTCATGCGAATTTATCAAGGCCAACACTACATGTTAGTGTTATGCCTAGTGCAACTCTACCAACATAAGATCAGACGTCGAGGGATTCCTGAGGTTTCACCTACTGATTTTTAAGAGAGTTAGATGACCAAAAAGAAAAGGGCTTGGATCGTCGAAATGAAGATATTATCGTATAAAGCTATGTTGAAGTCTGAATCGTCAAGTACGTGATGTATCGTTTCAAAGAAGCCACGTGACATTGTTTTATCTTAGTGATTTGGCATTGGAGTCTGATAAGTATCCTCATGTGTATGATAACTTGTTAAGATAATTAAAATAAATTTAATACCTTTAGTGGTCCGTAATGCACGTAACGATAGCTCATGAATCTTTTCTGGGGAATTGTGTTGTTGGTCGAATATGAAGTTTAGATCGATTGGATGATTTATTAGGCTCCACATTATCGCCAAACGAGGTGAGGATGATAGATTGTAGAACGATTACGATTGCAAGTTCGGTGGGATATAAATTATATTGACCATTGTGGCTACGAAACACCAATTAGGAGGTAGACTTCAATACTCGATCAAACCGATGTGGATCATCAACCACGACCATGTACTGGAGGAAAAAGCCGACTTATGGAGAAACTTAAAGTAATATCAAATTAGTACCACAAAAGTGTAAAGACGAACGATGAACCTCTCAAACAACCTATCGACTTCGTGATTTCTTCGACTACTTCGTGATGGAGATTTAATAAGATTAAACTAACCAGTTGGGGCTCCAGTTCGACTTACCAAATGACAAAGATCGTTGGACCTGGTACGACAAACTAGAAGTGCATATATGAAGAGTAACTTTTTTTCCTTGTGTTAAAACGGGTCATAGATTAGAGACAAATGATGTAGTAGTTGGGCTAAATTTGTTATTAAAAGAACTTAGGGCTTCAAAATCTTAACAATCAAAGGTTAAAGAAGAACACCCAAATAATTGTACTATATGTAGCGATAATTCCAACATGCCTTCTATGTGTGTAAATATCAAATTTAACTTATTGATTATATGTTGAACCCGTAATTCCATATGCTACTCTATCTGGAAATCTTTGACTCTTAAGCTCCAATCAATTAATATTGCTGATTCGCACTATTGTATCCTCAAGTACCTTCATTGTACTATTATCTTGGTTCTTTTCTTTCGAAATTCAAATATGGTTTTGTGAATTTTCACGGTCGTTCTTTGACTATTTGTACAAGCTCATTTGGTTCTACCTTGTTGAACTAATCTTGTGTAGGTGTTACTAGTTTAATTCGATCTCGACCGTACTTTCTTTTTGTTTCAAATATATCGTGTTCTCCATAATTCTTTGATATTCTTCTTACTTATTTTCCAAGTTCACATCTAGTAATCATACTCGGATTAAAGTTCTAACTTATGTATCCAACGCTTACCATGTCTATAATTTTTCATCGTATGAGAAGTTCTAATTATTGTGCGTGTTCAGCTTCTCAACCCCTTATAGAATTTTCTTTTATAAATTCTATAGTCCCTAATTTATTTATCATTTCTCATTTACATATTTCCTAAGCTCGTTATTTCGTACAATATCTCATAATGTTGTATACTCCTTAATGTGATTCCTTAACATTCATTTGAAAATATATTGTCACTAATTCTTTGATTCAAAAATCATTGTTCATATGACTATCAATGTTTGAATTCACTTAACTTCACCTTGGATTATACCCCTATTATGTGAGTTCCTAAACGGATAATAAAAACATTAAGGTATTAAATTTTATTGCGATAATTAATAAATTTCTTTTGGGAAGGATAGACGAGAATCAACTAGAATATTCATGAGATCAAGATAGCAACGTGCGAACATGTCGAAGAAATGTGTCACACTACTACGAGATCGACGATGAATAAAGTTAGAATCTGGGGACCAGATTCTTTTAAGGAGGAGAGATTGTGACGCCCCGAAATTTGTTTTCTTTTTTCAACTAAGGAAAAAAAAAAAATATATATATATATATATATATATATAAATATATATATATATATATATATATATATATATAAATATACAAGAATAGTAATTTAATAATATTATACTCAATTGGCAAGATTTAATATCTTTCATGATATAATACAAGACTTGAAACTTTTAGGACCCAATTGAAATAAGGAATTAAAAATAGGACTACCCATTTATTTGAGGGTGTTAATTGCAAATAAGCATTAAATATCTAATAAAGAAGACCCATCTCCTTCATTCTTGTCTCCTCCACCAATTACACACACTAAAACGTGTTTCTTCACACACAAAATCCCATTCCTTATTTTGTTAATAACTTCCTCATTTCTTAATCAAATTTAGCGAATGAGTAGTCCAAATTCATCCCCTCGGCGAGAGCTTTCCATTGGTACCATTATTAGTCGGAAATTATGACCGGGAAATTGATGGCAGCGGCGGCAAGTGGCGGCTTCAAAGTGGGTTTTCTTACATAGAAGTTTTCCGAACACCTATTCAATGATTAGGCTCCAAATTGGTGTTCTAGGCACAAAGAGGAGTCGAATGGACTTTGGGTTATTTTCCGGTGGTGGTCAACTCCACTCACCGGCGCAGTCAACGATGGTTATTCCGGCAACGACTTCATTTCAGCAAGGGTTTTCCATATCCGGTCTCCATTTCCCGATTTGAGTTTGTTTAGGTAATAATTCTTGAGCCTAAAGATCATTGAGTATTATTTACATTGTAGTTCATTTATTGGCTTTAGGAATAAGTTTAACATGAATTTGGGTTTGTATTATGTTATGCATGTATATCTAGGTAAACTTAAGGCTGGGTAATTAAATGGTGAATAGAACTATCATGAGCCTTAAAGTTGGAGAACTAGATGAGTTAAGACTACGTTTGAATTGAATATAATCGGTTCTTTAGAGAACAAAATGAAGATACTTATGAGGATTAAATGAGTAAATACAAGAGTTTAAGCTTTATCAAGATGAAATGATTGACTAAATGTAGTCGTATGACGAAATTAGATTGTTAAAAATGCCGTCCTCGTATAAGGTAGTAATTTACTAATGGAGTAGAGTCAAGTAGTTTAAGTCGATTCGATCGAGCTAGTGTCAGTAATTATAGAAGTCGTAATATACGGTCATGTATGGATATAATTCTTATATATATTATTGGTCCTGATTAGGCGACGAGGCCATCACCGAGGTTACAACTACGGCTCCAAGTATCTAGTATAATATCCATCCAACGTCGATTAACTAAGGTGAGGGGTTCTATCTTTTCCTTCCGTACTGTTTTAGCACAAAGTCCTGAGGAAATCGAACTTGATTAATTGTTGTCTTCTGTAGTTGTTTTCGTTGCAAGATGATTGTATTGTCTTACTCTTTTCAATGTTTGGCATTGCTTGACTCTAATTGTCCTGAAATTGGCTTTGGTTCATATGAAATTAATCGTTCTTGTTGACTCCTTGATTAGAGTAACTTTTCTTGGGATTAAATATAAATTGATCCAAGTTGTTAACTTCTCTTGAATCCTAGAGTACTCTATTTTCAACTTTCAAGTTTGTCAATTTCCCTCTTTGGTTTGACTGTGATTTGATCAAGCTCTCCTGAACTCTTAAGTATAACTTTTCGACTTAACCCATTCCTATTGGGACTTAAACTATACTAGCCTTTTGAAATGACTTATTGTAGTCAATTGGATTACTTATTCGATCGATTATTCGAATCTCATTGGTTCTAATCTATTTGAAACTCTACACTTGTGATTCAATTCTTGTTGAATTTGACACTGAAGTTTATATCCTGGCTTTTATTTGGGCTATGAATTCTTATTTCATACATCGAGCACGTAAATCAGTACAAGTTTCAAGTTAAAAGTTGAAAGTTACAAGTTATAAGCTTAAAAGTTAGAAGCTTACAAGTCAAGTTCCGAGGTCGCTCCTCGATGAATATATATCTATATACAAGGTGATATTTTACATGGTATACGTGCTCACATCTAACATAATTTGTTCATATATTATACATGAAAGTCTCTCCATTCTTAAATTTACATGTGAATTGATTCAAGTACCTTCTATGTCTATCATCATTACGTTAGTTTCTTCATTCATTTATACGAATTATACTTATCAATTGTTCATCTTAAATTCATCCCATTTTCATTTGATTTTGGTTGTGCTCATACCCTCACTGAGTCATTCGGGACTCACCCTCTTTGTTTCCTTGTGTTCTATTTCCTCAGGATGAGATTTAATATCTGGCATAGATGATGTGATTCTTAAGTAATGACATTTAGTAAGGACGATTAAAGAAACTTTTTTCGGACCACCATTCCAGGCATCCTCGAGCGAATGAGGTAACTTAAGATTTTAGTACATGGCTCTGTTGTTTTTTTTTCTTTCTTTAGGCCGTTCCTGCGACTTATATTAGAGAAAGACAAATCGCAGGCGGGTGACACCTCATCTGAAAGCAGGGTGCTCTTAGGTGGGGCGTCACAATTTGAGCGTAAGCGCTCGAGCCCCACTGTGATTTTCTGCTTCTCCCTCATGGATACTCTTAAGGATGCTCTGGGTCTGGTGCTCGGGAATACACTTTAGCAGAATTCCAGAAACGGATCGTCTGTAGAGTTTTCCCTTTTCAATAGCATATTTTGTTGCTCGATATTTTATTCTCCTAGCTTCATTCTTATCGCTAGGGAGCGACCCATCTTCCAGATAGGTGACTAGGGGGGTCATCCAACTATCTGCGGCCAAGTCGATGTCCATTATTTCGATAACGGGAATGGTGTCGAGATCGATCGATGGTGTTTTCGAGATCAACCATGTAATCACTCTCTTAGACTTTCCATCCCTTGTCCCCGTAAATCTAGATAGTTGATCAGCCCATCGATTTTCTTCTCGGGGTATATTTTGAATTTCAAACTTGTCAAATCTTTCAGTCAATTCTTTTACCTTTGCCAGATATTTTATCATGTTGTATTCTTTGGCCTCATACATTCCATTTATCTGTCTCTGGATCAACTCGGAATCCGTTAAGACGTTTAAAGTCTTTATGTTGGCTTCTAATGCCATTTCCAATCCCGCAATTAGAGCCTCATACTCTGCTTCATTGTTGGTTACCATGAAGTCTAAAGTGATGGCATAATTCATATCCTCACCGTTTGGTCCTTGGAAATTAATTCCTGCACCTCCACTATCTCTGCTTGATGCACCATCGACGTGCATAAGCCATGCTACTTTATCGACGATCATAATGTTATTATCACTTGCAGATGTCATTTCAGGTCTCGTCTCCGACAGACTTGGAGTTTCTAGGAGGAAGTCAGCAAGTACTTGAGCTTTGATTGTCGTTCGTGGTTGATATTCAATCTCATATTATCCCAGCTCCACGGTCCATTTGATTAATCTTCCCGAGGCTTCAGGTTTTGACAAAATTTGCCTCAAAGGTTGATTGGTAAGCACGATGATTTTATATGTTTGGAAATAGGGTCGTAATCTTCGTGCTGACGTCACCAAAGCCAAAGCAAATTTTTCGATCACCATATAATTCTTTTCAGCTCCTTGCAGTAATTTACTCAAATAATATACTGGTTTGTGTTCCGAGCCCTCAATTTTTACCATAACTGAGCTTACTGCCGCCTCGAAGATAGCGATGTATATGTAAATAGGCTGTCCTTCTGTAGGTTTGGCGAGTAGTGGAGGTGACGTCAAGTATTCTTTCAGTTGATCGAATGCATGGTCACAGGGCTTGGTCCATTCGAAGGTCTTAGCTTTTCTCAAAGTTTGAAAAAATGGTAGACTTTTATCTGCCGACCTTGATATGAACCTATTGAGGGCCACAATTTTCCCTACTAGGCTTTGCACTTGGGTAATATTTCTTGGAGGCTTCCTTTCTGTGATAGCACGTATTTTCTCTGGATTTGCCTCAATGCCTCTTTCATGAACTAGGTAACCTAAGAACTTCCCAGATCTTACCCCAAAGGTGCATTTTAAGGGGTTGAGCTTCATTCCATACTTCCTTAAAATTTTAAAACAACGATCAAGGTGTTTCCATTATTTCTCCAATTAACTCTTTAAACATCAAGTTCACCAACCGTTGATAGGTTGCTCCGGCGTTTCTTAGTCTGAACGGCATTACTACAAAACAATATACTCCCTGTTCGGTAATGAAGGCAGTCTTTTCTTGATCTTTCTCGTCCATGAAAATTTGGTAGAAACCTTGGAATGCGTCCATCATACTGAAAATTGCAAAACCAGCTGTCGAGTCGACTAACAGGTCGGTCCTTGGGAGAGGGTAAGGATCTCTTGGACATAACTTGTTTAAGTCCGTAAAATCGTTGCACATCCTCCATTTGTTATCCTTCTTGTCACCCTTTGAGACTAGTACGACATTGCACAATCACTCAGTAAAGTGTATTTCTCTTATCTGTTTAGACATTAAAAGCCTCTCGACCTCTGCTTTTATTATTTTGTCTTTCACAGGGCCGTGATTCCTTTTTTTCTGCCTGACCGGTTTTGCGTTTGGATCTATTTTCAAAGAGTGGGTTATTATTCTCGGATCAATTCCCACTATATCCTCCGAGCTCCAAGTAAACACATCTATATTTTTCCTTAAAAAGTTTATCCACATGATTTCTCCTTGCGGAGACAATTCTGTTCCAATCCTAGTGATTTTGGTTGGATCATTCTCGATAAGCTTAACCTCTTTATGCTCAGGCGCACGTAGAGTCAAATCTATAGGCTCTTTTCCCTTTTTATCGATCCTTTCCGTACTAGGCAATTCTGGCTCTTGAGATTTCTCCACTGTAGATCCTACCGTTTTTCTTTTTGACGGTGTTAATGGATCGACGTTCCTTTTCAAAGATAGTGCCGTATTATAACAATCTCACGCCATACAATGATCGTTAACTATTTCACCGACCCCAGAGACTGTAGGGAATTTTATCTTCTGATGATAGGTTGAAACAACTGCTCGGAATTGGTTTAATGCCGGTCTTCCTAAAATGGCATTATAAGCGAGTGGTGTTTCCACCACTAAGAACTTTATCATTTTTACTACTCGACGAGGTTTGTTTCCAAGGGTCACACTTAAATTAATAGTTCCTGCTGGAACTATTTCCGATCCTCCAAACCCTATTAGTGGCGTGGCTACTCTTTGGAGAGTTATTTTTCCTAGATTCATTTGATTCAAAGCTTCGACGGCTATGATGTTAGCCGAGCTTCCATTGTCGATCAGGATTCTTTTAACATCAAAATCAGATATTCTGAGTGAGACAACCATTGGAAAATCGGGGTGGTCTTTGTTAATGTCCCAATTCAAATTTCTAGGGACTTCACTCTCATCGAAGCTGATAGTCCCTTTGACAGAGTTCTTATTCTCCAGCGTCCAAATCTCTTTAGGGACTATAATTCCTTTTTCTAGAGATCGGGCTGTCTTCCGTCTTGCATTTCGACTATCGCCCCCAGCGGGACCGCCCGAGATTACATGTATGGTACCATTGACGTGGTCGTTATCGATGTCATCTCTTCGAGGCGCGCGATTGCTGGGAGACCTCTCGCGAGGGCTTCTATTTTCTTCCCTCCTCCTAGGACTCCGCGTCCTTTGTCTTCTCCGATCTGTTCTGTCCACAAATTCGTTCAACTTGCCCTGTTGAATTAATTTTTCAATTTCCTGTTTTAGGTGATAGCAGTCCTCGGTCCTGTGACCGTGAGCTCGATGATACCCACAATATAAATCGTAGTTCTTTGCCCCAGGTTTTGCCTGCGTGATCCTTTTTGCTGTGGGAATCAAATTACTTCTTTCCATTATCACCAAAATATCCTCTCTTGGAGCGTTTAGTTTGGTATACTCCACATAGCTCACCCGATCTCTAACATTCCTCTCTGGAGATCGAGGCCTGAGGTAGACATTAGGTCTTTTCTCAGGGTTACTCCCGCTATATTCTAACCTTTGGAATACGTTTCCCCTTCGGGAAAATCGATCGTAATCCATGACTCTTTGCATCGGGGGTTTTTCAGGTTTCCTAGACCCTGAAGTGGATGCTTTACTCTTATTTTTATCTTTGAATGAGTTCATCGCTTCTTGAGTCATATACTTGGAGGTCAACGTCATGATTTCTGCGAAAGTTCTTGGTTGTTTCCGACTTAAGGCATTGCCGAATTGCCTATTTTTTGTCAGATGAATAGAATAGATATGATATAATCAATATTTGGGGAGTCGATCTTCAACAGTTCAACATTGAATCTTGCTAACCAAGTTCTTAGAGATTCCCCATCTTGTTGGATAATAGTTCCCAAATAGCTCATGGGGAGATTTTGTCTTTTCTGACTAGCAAACTGTTGTTCTAGTTTGTTGCATAACTCTCTAAAACTAAATATTGAGTTAGGTGGTTGTTTTCCGAACCAGTCCAGTGCCAACCCTTCGAAGGTTTTGATCATCAATTTCGCCGTGTATTCCGCTGAATGAGCGTATAAGTTCATTATGTTTGTGAAACTAAATATATAATCAGTCGGATCACCAGTTCCATCATATCTGGGGAGTCGAGCAGGTAAAGGCCCAGAAGCCTGTGCTTCCCTAATTTTTAGGCAGAATGGGGAACAGGCAGCTATACTATCCTGGATTTCTCGGGAACGAGGCCAAGGTTGTCTCAAAGTCAAAAGCCTTTGTTCCACTCGCTCCTCCACCATCCTCTCAATATCTCTTTCAGACAATCTTCTAGTTGCTCGTCAATCGATGATTTGGGGCTCCTCTTCATCGTTGATTGGGACAACCGTTTTTTCTTTGGATATGTAAGGTTCAGGACGAGCATTAGCTCTTGCCTGGTTACTTTTTCGACCAGGGTGTCTTTTAGCTGCGTTTGGTGGGGACATGTGAGATCGTTGGTCCCCATCTGGGCTTTCTGCTTCAGCCGATACTCGGTCATTGTCCCCTCGGGCTCGCCTGATATTGTTTACCAATCCGATCGGCGGAATTGGGACCATACTAGGACCAACATTTTCTGGTGCTGGCGTATGTAAGATTTCAGCACATAACGAATTGACGAGTTGAGCCATTTACCTTAACTTCTCTTGATCGGCTGGCAACGGTTGGGGAGGGATGGATCGAACGGGCGAGTTGGAGCCCTACTTCTGCTAGGAGTTTGACGTTCCTGATTATTTTGGTTGTTGTTTGCGTTCGAAGTAACATGCCCCTCTGCTCGATCTAAATCTTGATGTTCTGCGGGAGGCGGCATATTATTAGCGCTAATTCTTTGGGAATTTTCGGGCAGACCTTCTACAGCACGTGGATGCTGAGAAGTTGTGCTTCTTCCTGTGTTACGTGTGCTTTTTCTTGGATTGGCCATATTCGATCGAGCAATTAACCTTGCCCCACGGTGGGCGCCAACTGATTTAGCCTGATTTCGTCTTTCGGTTAATCTCAGTAAATTATTAAAAGAACAACTTTAA
The DNA here is from genome assembly GCA_030819805.1 of Penstemon newberryi var. newberryi. Taxonomy (NCBI): domain Eukaryota; kingdom Viridiplantae; phylum Streptophyta; class Magnoliopsida; order Lamiales; family Plantaginaceae; genus Penstemon; species Penstemon newberryi. Next base: position 17,726,226 of record JAUALY010000005.1, on the reverse strand, counting down.
ATCTGGGGTTTGGTTAAAGTACTCAGGATGGTGCAACTCAAGAATAATATAATCACGTAAAAACAAGTATATTAGAGGCGAAATAAGTGTCGTATAATTGATAGGTTAAAATCTGGATCCTTCATACAATGTAGAACTTAGTATTTATAATAATTGACTAATCCTAAAGTCACTAGGAGTCCTATTAGGCCTAGGAATCCTGCTTGGCTTAGGAGTACCGCATGGCCCAATAAATCTTCAGGATCGGTCTTCAGGTCGATCAGATGTACGGTCGAGTCGATCTTGCGGTCTTCACAGGTCGGATCGATCCTGCATCTCTTCGGAAAGCTCCACTCCGATATATGTGTAAAATAGCCCCCATCATTCTTCACTGATGGAGTCAATGCAGCTGTTGATTGATAATGCCATGAAGGAAGTGGAAAAGAGGAACCAGCTGATGCTCAAGCAAATGCAGGAGGCTACTGCAAAGATTGTGCAGGATGCCATAGAGAATATTCCTCTGCCACCAGACAATTCCTTAGCACTAACTCAGAGTCTTCTAAGCCTGAACAGAAGTGTTGAAGATGTGAAGGTTGATGTAAGTCACCTGCACACTGCTATTCAGAGACATGAGTCAGATATTGCTGGAATTGCAAGGGTCATAAGAGAGGTTGGTGAAGCTGAAATTGAGAAAAATACTGCCATGATACAAGAATTTACAACTGTCACCAACAAAGCACATAATGAGATATCAACACTTTAGCTGAATGTTGACTATCTAAATGACCAAGCTGGTGAGATGAAAGCTACTCAACAACATCATACTGATCAACTCCGCGTTGTGGATCAAAACATCAGAAAGCTGTGTGCTGCTGTCAACGTCTCTCCTGATCAACTCAACCCTGCTGCTGATGACAAAAAGGGGAAAGAGGAGTCAGCTAAGAAGAGTGTTGCCACTGCAACTGTTCAAGTACCAGAACAAAGAGCTGCTGCTGAAAAGCCAAGTGAAGATACAGTACTTGAAGAGGAAGCTGATGATGAAGAAACTGATGATGAAGTAAAGCCCAAGGATGTAGCTAAGACTGACAAAGAAATAACTGCTTCTAAGGACACTGCTAAAGAACAGTTGGATCCATTCAGGAAAACCAGCAGAATTCAAGAAATCAGAAGAAGAGTCGAAGCTGCAGGAAGAAACTTGACTAATGCTGATTTGGTTTCCAGTGGAGAAGAAGAAGATGATGAAAGTGAGGAACTTGAAGACGAGGAAGAAGAAGATGAAGATGCTGAAGACTAGACTATACTTTCTAGACTAGGCTACTTGTTGAAAATCATGTATCAGCTTACTTTACTTGTATTTTCACTTTAAGTTCATTTTCTTGTAAACTTGTACTGTAATTTGAAAGATAATATTTATAAAAGTTCAAGTTTACAACATATCATTTCTATCTCAGAAATTTTTAAGGACTTAACTTTAGTTTTAGGTACAAGTACTTAGCTGAAGTTTTGTCATCATCAAAAAGGGGGAAATTGTTGGATGAAGATGAAGACTTAGAAGTCAAGGGAGGTTTTGATGATTTTCAAAAGTCATCAGCTAAGTATTGAAGCTTAGTTAAAACCTTAGAAGATATTTGACCAAGGAAGAAGTTACTTCAGTCGAGTCAAATATATGGTCAAGAAGACTACTGATCTGTTGTTGAAGAAAGGAATCAGACTGGTGGATTTTCAGCAGACTCGAATCAGATTAGTTCAGTTTGGGATCAGCCGAGTGTACATCAGACGAGTGATTTCGATCAGCAGAGTGGAAGTGATCAGAAGTTATTGCAACGGTAATAAATGCACTTGGAGTAATAAATGCTGAAAAAGGAGGGTACTTATGGCAAATGATTGAAGGAAACCTCGTATCAGCTTGGTGCATTAAATGCGAACTGACAGAAAGTACAGCAGAGTGTACAGTGATCACTCGCAGGTTACCGTTTCAAAGACAAGGACCAGTACTCGAGGATTTGGACACCTGTCGATCTCTCAACGGGCAGATTTTCAAACCTCTAGTATAAATAGTTCAGTTCAAGAGTTAGAGAAGAAGATACAACACAACTGAGATCAAATCCGAAGCAGAATTCTTCTAAGTCTCAAACTCAAGAACAGAACGCTCATCAGCCGAGTCATGTGTTGACAAAGGCAGAACAGAGAGAAAGAATATACTTAAAAATCTGAGTGATTTTGTGAGAAACGTGTTGTGAGAAGTTGTTATCCATCTTTGTGAGTGATAAAGCTTTGTAGTATAGGACTTCTTTGTGATTTCCTGTAACGAACTTGTGGCCAGTTCATTTGTTGTTTGGCGCAAGTAGAGTATATTGTAAATTGTGTGTTTATAGTATAACCCAAAATCTAAGTGACTTGGAAGAGTGGACTAAAGGATTTTTATCCATATAACCACTATAAAAATTCTCTGTGTGTTTATACTTGCATTATTTTCTTGCATATTTTCAAAGAGCATATTTAAACACTTAAGTTAACTGTTAAAAAGTTTTTAAAGGAGTTTGCAAAAACTGGGGATGAAACCTTTTCTAAGTTAAGAAAACTACTTGTGAAAAACTCTAGACAAATCCGTTGCAAGTTAGTCATTTTTGATTTTCCTAAAATCAGAGTAAAATCAAAAGAGTGGTCAACTCTGCTGTTCAAAGCTTTGTGCGAGATCAGCTTAGTCTACTTACGATTCTTGATCAGCTTAGGCTGCTGACAGAAAAAATTAGAGAATTTTAAAGATAAAATTTTTAGAGGTCTATTCACCCCCTCCCCCCCCCCCTACCCATCTAGACCTCATCTGACCACTTGGGACCAACAGTGGTTCTTCGGTTTCTTGCTGCTTTTTTCGGCTTTTGGAAATGTGGCAACGGGAACTGAAATCGGAATGGGGCAATTGGAGATTTTTTCAACTTAGGGAGATGATCGACGAGATGAAGTTGTTTGTGAGGAAATGAAGGTGAGTTGAGTTTGAGAAATTCTTCAAGTATACAAAAAAATTATGCAAGGGTATTATGGTCATTTCCACCAACAAGTTGGGTTTATACAACAATTTTGTAAGTGTTGTACACGGACACGTGTCAACACCACATTGAGTCGTTCGTGACTCTAAATGATGCATGAGTCAAAATAGACCATACGAACTTTTCTCTGTAGTTCTAATTTATAAGGAGAAAAAGGAAAATACTATATAAAGAGAAAAGAGGGGAAACGGGGACTTGAGAATTTACTTTTTATTTCTAGGGTTTTAACAAGGAGAAACGAAAGTAACAAAGATGATCGAGGTTGTTCTTAACGATCGGCTGGGGAAGAAGGTGAGGGTGAAGTGCAACGAGGACGACACCATTGGTGACCTGAAGAAGCTTGTGGCGGCCCAGACTGGAACCCGACCCGACAAGATCCGAATTCAGAAGTGGTACAACATCTACAAGGACCATATTACCCTCAAGGATTACGAAATTCACGACGGCATGGGCCTCGAGCTCTACTACAACTGAAAGGTATTTAAATTGTTAATTTATTAAATTCTCTCTGTTTATTGTTTGTTTTTATGTATTGGCATGACCTAAGATGATTTAATCATGTTTTAGTCCGTCTAGCTTCGAATTTTCATCTAGTAATCAACTCATGAATCTATTTGTTTGTTATTTTTTTCTTCTGATGAACAATTTTGTTAGGTTTCATAAGGATCTGATCAATTGCAATCAGTAACAGGTTAATTTTAAGTGATTTACCTTTGGACCCCTGACGTTTACTGTAATTACAGAAACCCCTGTGGTTCCAAAAATTACAAGGACATCTAATTTTATGAAGTTGTACGGGTTGTTGGGGGGGGTTGGGGTTTGGTACATATTCTAAATCACAGGGATCTCCTTGTAATTTCTGAAATGTCGGGTTCCTTGTAAGATGACCAAACCTCCAGGGGAATGGTCGTAAAGCACCCTAATTTTAAATCTTTTGCCCAGGTAAAATGTTTATTGGCTTCCCCGTGATTATTTTTTGATATACTTGGATTCGATATTCGAGGGGTTAGATGCTACACACTTATATTGTTAAAGATTGTATTTCATCTACGAGTGACTTTATTATTTACATTCAAAAGTTTCTTGACCTCAATGGTTATTTCTAGCCTTTTCATTCCTTATTTTGCATTCCCTTGAAATGGCCATCATCTCTTCCTTTTAAGTGGTCCAATTCAGTAAAGATCACTTTCTTAGTAATAGAGTATGTTTCTACTTGATGACTTCTTAACAGCTAATCACTTCAATTATTCTTTAAAATGACTACCCAATTGATAAAAAACTATGTACTTGATATAAAAAACAATTTTAGTGCTTGATAAAAATCTTGAGATTTGTTTGTTGATTTGTGCCCTATGTGCTAGACTAATTGATGCTAAAAGTAACTGCTTGCAATTTATTTCATGATAAAAAAATTTAATTCAAAAAATGAACTAAGGTGATATTTTTTGTATGCCTGTAGGTTAGCTCTTGTTATGGAAGATTTGGAGACGAGGGATGCATATAGTCATGTCTTTTATGGCGAAAGTATCTGATATGATACTTAATAATTGTTGAAACATGTAGATATTATTTGCTTAATTGTGCAAACATTACACTTGGAATCTCTTTATTTGAAGATATTATGTAATTAGTTGTGCATCGTATGTCGTTCATTTCTTGATTAGTTTGATCTGCATGTTACCTCCCTCTGAAACCCGAGTAGTGTGCGATTTTTGATCTATTTAGCTTGGTATTAAATCTTCAGGTCAGATTAAACTTTAGCAAGGTTTCATTGGTTTCTGTCATCTTGTAAACTTAGAATAGTAAAAGTCATACTTCAATATTCTTAGTAGGAAGATGTGCTCTTGGTGTTTTAGAACTGGCTTTGAAAAGCATAAGTTCAATGTATGTGATGCATTGTTTTCGATGTTGTAATTAAAGGTGAAAGATCCTTCGCATATGGATTGTCTGCCGCAAAGAATTTAAGAAGGCTTCCTCGTGGTGTGTATCACTACAAGAAATTTCTCCTTTGATTATATTTGTTTTCGTTGGTAAGGTCTTGATTTCATTTCTATTGGTATTTGATTGAAGTGGCGGAATTTATGCGTGGGTGAAAGCTTTGTGATGCACAATTAACTTTTGTTGGTAATTCTATAAGAATGAGCTATATGAAACAGTTGCACACTAGCATCTTTTCGTAAGAAATACAGATGGAAATCTATTAGAGTGTTAGTAATAGATTGTTGCAATTTATATATACCTGTTGGTATGGCTGATCCGGTAGAAATATTTTGACAAAATTTGCATTAAAGTTACTTTCTTTTTTTTGAGAATTTCTTTTGATATATTTTAATGGTAATTCATTGAAAGTTATCATTCATGAAACGATTCAACAGTTACAACATTTTCGATCAAAACATGAAGGACATTCAAAGAAAATGTATCTCTAATAGACAATTTTGCTACGTCATGTGCCGACTTATTGCCTTCACGCCTTGTGTATGGCGGTCTTTGAGTGATGTAAAACTCAAAGTGAGCATTTGATGTCGTCAATAAAAGTTCCAAAGTTACCAAGAGAGGGGTTCGGATCAATGATACAGTCTATAACAGTCTTGTTATCTCCTTTAAGCATCACTTGATTCCAACCCCTATTTACACAAACAGAGTCGCCTATGGAGCTGCCAATGCTTCTGCACAATCTGGAGAGAGTAAGCCCTCTATCAAGATGCAGTTCTAGCCAATGCAAGTCCCTGTGTGATCCCAAGCTATGTACCCAACTCCTGTTTTGTGTTCGTCGCTGTAAGTGGTTGATCTTCCTCTGTTCATCGGTTGGATTATTGAATGTGTTCCTCACTTGATGAATATATAGTCAGAGATCGTTCCTCGGTTCTTACTAGGCTCCTGTTATACCAAATGGCCCAGCAAACACTCCTGAAAGAAGCAGCTCTGTTGCATCTGTTTTACGGTACTGCCCAGACTTGCCCCGCCCATTTTAGAAGTCCATCTATAATAGACTCATCTTTGTTGCATGGTATAAATCTGTTAGAAATATATTGACCGAGAGAATAGTTCCATTGATACATATCTAAGATATTAGATGGAAATTGGAATGTGGACGAGACCGTAGCCTAGTGGTAAGGATGAGGCCTAGGACCCACGGCATGTTATAAGATTTTGGGGACTCTAGGTGAAATTAATAGGAAGAGCCCCTATGTCGTATTTCAAATGCAAAATTAGGAGTTAATGTTAACTTACCTTCCTGTGATATTTAAAATGTTCAATTTACTCCAATGTGATTTGAAAAATAGTACTTTATCCCTTTATAAAAAAATTAAAGGTGCAATTTTATCTCCTTCAACTGGAGAGTGTAACTCACTTGTCTAAATTGAAAGTGGACATGAAAAGTTTTTTTATAACATAGGGGGTAAATTGCAATATTTATCATAACACGATGGTAAAGTGTCAAATTTATCATAACACTGGGGGTAAATTGCCACATATAAGAGGAATATCTTTGTCAATTCATATAATTTTTAAGTTTAAAAATGTTAGTGTAAAATTTTTATAAGATCATATGGGATAAAATGCTATTTTTTAAATTATAGGGATAAATTACAAATTATGCATATCACATGAAGCAAATTACATTAGTATTAAATCTTCATATTCCATATTTTTCATTCGTTTTATTAATTAATTCATTTGAATCCCTGTTGGGAGAGGTTTCACTTCATGTACGTTACGCGCCTCGAAAAGGATTAAACCCTAGGGAAAAAAAAAAAAGCTTCTTTTAAGATTCAATTAGTTTTCTATTGTTCTTTAATGAAGTAAAAGTAATTCAGTAAATGAAATAAAAAAAAAACTATTATTACTCCAAATTAATCAATAAGTATAATAATAAAAATATATTCAATTGAGTGTTAAACATATACATACATGGTACGTAGATCACCAATTAACAATTTCAAGAGGAATGGGATGAAAGGATGTGAAACATGGATAAAAATGCATTTTCAGTCCAACTTTTAATGCGTAGCTATTTTAGGACGGTCTCATTTTTAGGTAAGTAATTTTAACCCTTTAACTTATAACTGTTTGCAATTCTAGGACAGTTGGCTGCAATGTTTATCTTTGAATTTAGTACATTTAACCGCAACTTTGGTTATTTAACTTTTTGAATTTTGGAGCAACAATGTCTGTCAAATGTCCTAAAATTGCAACTACTAAAAAGGTAAAAGATCGAAATTGCTATCAAATGTTTTAAAATTGCAAACACTAAAAAACTGAAGGATAATGATTGCTTACGAAACAAAAAAAAAATGTCCCAAAATTATCAACTAGTAAAACATAAATGATTAAAAATGCATTTTTTCCGTGGAACATGATAAACATACATGGTAGGTCACCATTACCAATCAACAATTTCAAGAGGACTAGGATTTAAGGAGGCGAAATCAAGTAGCTTTGGATCTCGTTCAAGAAAAGTCATTTCTTCTTCCCTTAAAGTCACACATGCTTCAATTCCATTTCGTGATCTCGTGTCCATTAGCATTATCACATTAGTATCTGCTCTCACAACACTTACCCAAATTGGTCTCCCCCAAACAAAGTCTGCTTCATACTCGTCACCATTATGTAATCAATATTTTCTTTAGAATGAAATTTTTTCACCTCGTTCAAGAGCTCCCCAACTTTAATTGACCAGTACTTTTCTTTCATTTTTCGATGAAATCATTGTTAACTAAATCAATTGATCTTTTTAGGCGTTGTATGATGGAACTCAATCTTAAATCATCATCATCATCATCTGCAGTAATAGTTGTTGTACCCCAAATAATGTTCCACATTGTATAAGGTGGCATAGGAGGTGTGCTTCTTTCCCTTAAGTTGACAGTGTTGGGTTTTAAATCCGAATCAACCGTAATTTACTTACTTGAATCGGATCGGATAATTGCCGGTTGCTTGAAGTGGGTGATCCGGAGAGAATCCTTCTTTGCCATCGATCTAACCGTGGTTGAATCACCGATGCTTTCATGTTTTGGTGCTCCCGATCAAGACACAAATCACGTACGGAAATGAGCCATAATTCCACAATCCAAATCCCCTTAATTATTGTTGATGATATGTGCATATATATATTACCCGGAATATATAGTATGATTTACCCGTATGTAATGTGCTAACTATATATATACATAATATATATGTATAGGGAGAAGAAAGAATAAAGAGGAAAGATAGAGAGGTCCTTGGTGACCTCTCTGTTTTCGGCAAAAGGGAGAAGTCCCCTTGGGACTTCTCTGTTGTTCATTCAATTGTTTGGGACTTCTCTGTTTTTTCAGAGATTGGGGGGAGCCGATTGCTCCCCCACTTGCCTTAATTGTGGGAGTTAATCTCCCACTAATTGGGAGGTTAACTCCTCATTTGGGAGTAGTTAATTAACTGCTCCCACCTCTTTTCTAATTCAAATTTAGGTCGGGTCGGGTTAGCTCGAATGGGCGTACCCACCCGTCTCAAATCAACAGACAGCCATTGTTAAAACACAGGATCTTGTAATATAACAATTACTATCTTTAGATCGAGCTTTAGACAAACCGTCATGGCACATTCCCAAATAAGCCCTGTTACTGTCATTACAGGGCTCGAGGCCGCTGTTTTCTTTTTCAGTGACTTGATAGATGAAGGATGAAATACAAATCTTGCTCTTTTGTTCTTTCCTGAATATTTAGGGAAAACGAGCGATGTTGCATCTGCAGATAGAGTTGGATTGGAGGGAAAAATTGATGGTGAAAAAATAAAGTTAGGATGTATATTATTTTCTAAACACCCACGTATTGTGGCTGCCCATGCCTTGAGGAACGTTGCACGTGAATAGGCGTCGATAATCTTGTGTGATGCATATAAGCTGATAGAAAAGCCTCCACAATCAAAACAGTTACTTGAATCATGATTACATAAGTTTTTGACAATAACTCAGTTGAATTAGGATCAAATGGGAGCAAGTTATTTATGGACTTGTTGTTACTAGGTTGTTTTCTAAGAAAATCAGAAAAAAGGTTGCTTGTTTTTGATAGGATAGTGTCCAGCAAGCCAACTCAATAGCTTGTAATAGGACTATTTTATCTTGAATGAATCTTTGGAAAGGGGTTTTTAAATTTAGCAGTCACACTGGAATTATTATCCAGAATTAGAAAGTACAGAATCGAGATAATTAGAGGTGCTAACTAATTCACACACCCTAGGTCTCGATCGGGAAATTAGTCGTTAGAGGGACCGTATGTACATGGTACTTATAAGAGGTGAGGTTCACTAATGTCAATTCACCTGAAGTTGGGCCTCATGGGCTTGTGGCTAGACATCGACCATGAGGTGTGGGTACTCCTGAATTAATGGGAGATTAATTCTGGAGTGATCAATTAAAAGTTGATTAAATCACAGAAATGTGAGCCTACGGCCAATTGATGGTGAACCTAGAGGGTCACACACAATACAGTTGGAACTGTGATAGTCAATTGTAGAAAGAATTGATTTAAAGGGTTAAATCAAAGTAAAAGAATTAAAGGGTTAATTCTAGGAGAGAGAAAATTAATTAGAGTTATCTAATTAATTAAATAATTAATTAAAGGGTTAATTAAAGTATTAAATCTTTAATTAGATTTATTGGAACATTTAATTAAAGTGTTAATTAAATGAATGGGCCATTTAATTAAAGTGTTAATTAAATGACTGGGCTATTTAATTAAAGAGTTAAATTAAATAGGAGGGATGGGCCAACTTAACTAGTGGCCCATTATCTAAGGAGAGATAGAGTTTGATGTAAACTATAAATAGGAGTCTTGGAGACTCAAAACCCTAAGCAACAAAAGCAAGAATCAAACCCTAGCCTCTCTCCATAGCCGCCGCCGCCGTCGTCCAAGCAACCACACCGCCGCCGTGGTTGTGTAGATCGGCCATGCACCATCTCTCTCCACCTTCTACTTCTACATCTAGAGTTGGATCTTGATCCAACTCTTGAATCTGACGTGTTTCTTTCCTAGTTCTGAGCCTGAGGACTGAAGCAATCACAGATCTAACTGGTGTGGACTTATCTCTAGAGGCACAACACTTGGGGTGCTATAGTGATCCGACAAGAAGACCGGAGAAACCACCACCTTGCCTGTGGTGAGGTAAAATTGCTTTTACCACCCTATTTATTTTAGTAATTGCTTGCTAAAATGAATTCAACCTTATTCATATATGCTAGTAAGTGTTCCTGGGATTTGGTGTATGAAAATTGAAAAAATTTAAATTCCGCAACGTTGTATTTGACAATCATACCCATAAAATCCCAACAGTGGTATTAGAGCCAACTTATTATGCACATATGATAAAGGCCTGAACGCATCAAAATTATATGCTTATATATGTTTGTTGTGTTTTGATCTTTGATTCTTGCTTGTTATGATCAATTAAATGTTCGGATTTATGCACTTTTCGGTTTTTGGGCCAAAAATGTAATTTCCGAAAATTGGAGGGCTAGTTTGCAAATTGCGATTTTTCAAAAATCTGGACAGAAAATAAAATTTTGTTTTTCTGCAATTCTGGACCTAATTGTAATTTCTGGATTTTTCAAAATCTGGACCATTTTGCAATTTATGAAAGGTTAGGGGTGTTTTTGCTTTTTGCGTAAATCTGGGGTCTGTTTTGCAATAAACAAAAGTTTCTTGAAATTTTGTCAGTTTTCTGCTTTCTGGACCAATTTGCATATTCTGGAAATTTTGTGGCTGATTTGTAATTTCCGAAAGTTGAGGGGTCAAAATGTATTTTTCGAAAATTCAGGGGCCGAACTGCAATTTTTCAAAGTTGAAAAACAAAAACTGTTTTGTGCACTAAAAGAGTTTAGTAAATCCGGAAAGTTAATTTTATCATAATTAGTAGGGACTAAAAGTGAGAATCAAAGGGTCATTTTAAAAGGGGTTTTAAAATGATGATTAAGAGATTGTTTTAGAAAGGGGTTTTAAAACTAGAATCTTAAGTATTTTAAAAGGTTGTTTTAAAATAGGATAAGAAATAAGAAAATGGGTTTTGCTTGTTTCTTGCTCTACGTGAAACTGTTTACATGGTTTTCGATTGCGCCGAGCCTTGACCATTAGGTTAGATGTGATTGGTTATTTAATAATCTTATTGGTTTTATTGGGCCTGCGAGCCTTAAGTTTTGGGCCACTTTGAGCCATTGTAATAGATAGAGCTTTACTATTTTATTAGTTTAGGATGGAGGCCCGTTACAAGCAAGGTGGGAGCCCAAGAACACTAAAGGCCATGTATACATGGTAAAATGTGTAATAGAGTAGGCCTCTTTGAAACCTATTAGATTGACCAATAGGACCATCGTTTTTGGCTCGATGGTGGTCCGCATAGGAGGCTCCCGATCGAAAACATACTGTGGTAGCATGCATGCAAGGTGTGTATGTTTTATTTACGTATTTATTTTTTTGGCTTGTATGGTGATACGTGTTGCGTTCCAAATACTAATACGCAAACTACGCAAGTATACGGTCGTTACAAGTAATATAAAACGGTAAGTACATACCGAGTATCGAATCCCCACGAATGGGTAAAAGGTGGGAATAAACGAATCAATCGACGGCTTATTTCAGTTATGAACGCTTGACACAAAATTATCGAACCCAAATATATGATAAGGGTGATTTTATTTAACTACGAGCGGTAAAGTAAATCTAACTACGAAAGCAAGTAAATTGGGGAGTTAATTATGCGGTAAGGAGGATTTATAAGCAATCAATTAAAGCAGATAAATCATGCGGTTGTTAGGTTAGCTATGCAATCAATCACAGGTTTAGTTGTTGTTTGTGAGTTCTAAATTAGTTAAGTCTCCCTGTCGGTCTCACTTAACTCTACCAATCTACCCAAACTCTCCATCTCCGGATCAATCACAAACACCGTTGTCACTCGATGCTCTCAGAGGGATCAAAGGCGTACCGCTGTCACCCGGGACCTAAGACTAACCCAAATCCCCGAATAAAGAGAATCTAAGTTATTTGATGCATTCACGAACGAACTCATTATACAAACACGGACCACACTAGGTATATGCCTATCCTAGGTAGAAATCCACAAATCGTCACTCGCCTAACCTTCAAAGTCCTATGTCTAGGATGCATTCAAGGTAGAATTAAGTCCGATTACATGATTACGGCAAATCAAAGTACTTAAACAATAATCTACTACAATCATTGACCAAAAGTGCGATAAAACAATAAATTCAACAATTCAACCATAGCCCAACATCAAAACATAACTAATCAAACGATAACAATGACTCGACAATTAATATATTATGCTCGTGTTGCTACTCAAGGATTCAAGGACGTTCGTATGTATCTTCCGAGTTGCATACAAACCTATCGAGTTAAACTAATCCAATTTATGTCTAAATGGATTAAAATCTAATCGATGCATTAAATTCAAACCTTAAACGAATATGAAACGACATAGGTATATGTCTATCCTAAAATCGAATCACAATCCAAATTCATAATCAAATCCTCAAAATCACTATGTCTAGCAATCAAGAATCAATAAATCTCATCTCAAAGTTTGTCAAACCATAAGATGAACGATAAACACGGAATCGGATTAACGAACACATATAAACACCATACTAATCATCAAGACATCATTTAATCAAACAATAACATAAATATATATATAAATCCAAAGAATTCAAATCCACAACCTTTGTTCCAAATAGAAAGTAACAACATTCATATCATAATCATAGACAACTAGGAAATAGAAAGATATCACCTAATCGGAATAAAGTCGAGAGATGGATTCTCCTCCCTTTAATCACCACCTAATCACTCCCCAAGGGTGGTGATTAACTCACCCCCTTGGTGGAGTCTTCAAAACAAGAAAAAGAAAGAAAAAGTAAAGAGAGAGTTTTTGGAGGCTTGAGAGGAAAAGGGAGGCAAGGTATGAGTGTTAGATATTGTCTATCTAATTTGTGTCTCCTCTTGACCCTCTTAACCTAGGGAAACAAGACCAAAAAGTCCCCAAAAAGGTTATGAAATACAAGTGGGGGAAAAGGGGGAAGATACAAAAAGCCCCCTGTTTTTCCCGCAGAAAACAGCTGCTGGAACAGGGGTCTCGCGGCCGCGAGACTGAACCTCGCTGCCGCGAGGAACAGGCCGTAAGTTTTCTGCACTGCCACACTTCCTTCCGAGCAGCATATCTTTTGATTCCGAACTCCAATTGCGGATCCGTAAAGTCCGTAGCGTAGCTAACTCACTCATCTATGACATATCCAAAATTCAGCTCATTTGGATCAACCATGAAAAAGTTGTGCATGTTCTAGTGAGCAGCTATCTATATTCTTGTACGATTTGCTTCGGGTTCTCTTTTCTTTGAAGCTCTTTCTGCGCAAAGGCTTGCATCTACGGCCACCGAGTCTTGATTTGATGGAATTGCACTGAATCATAACCTCTCTGACTTCTCTTTAGCCTTGCAAAATTCTCAAACCTACAAACAGAACAAAAACACGACAAAAAACGACGAAAATAAAAGAAAACACACAAAATCCCAACAAGGGACCAAAAACGCAAAAGAACGCAAAAACAAGCAAAAGCACACAAAACTCGAATCAAAGCAAGATATTTTGGGCTTAAAGAGATAGGTAATAACGACGTTTTCACGGCGTTATCAATACGCGCTAGTAATTTAGATCGTAAATAAAAGATAATGCATAACTGGAACGGTGAGATCTCGAGTAGAGTTACCTCAAACTCTTAAACCCGAAAAACCCCTCTTGATAATAATATTAAGTCATATTGGGTACATTAAAATAAAGTTTTAATATCCCAGCCTTCCATCAATAGGAACTAGCGTGAGTTGTCCACTTGTCGATTAAGGTGATCCAGAGTCTGGCACCCGAGTCGAGGAAAGAGACAATACGCGAAACTCCTTGATTCTCATTTTTAACTAAACTTGACAAGGGTGAGGATTGGTCGGGATGTGAACATCGATCATAACCAAGTTATGGGGATTTCATGACCGGGCCAGTTGCTCATCAAGATTGATGGGTTAGACTTAACGAGTAGTACCACTCATGATGTAGCAGTGCTAGATGAGTGCGAAAATCGAGGCAAAATAGCTTGAAGGTTGTGTAGGGACACAATTGGTAAAAGTATACCTACCTAGGGAATTAATTGTATGGCCGCGAGTCGTGGGTGCAATTAATGTCTGCTGGGACGTCAAGACCTGCTAGGAAATAAGATTTCCCGAACAATTGAAGGGGTAATTGTTTCGAGAAAATAGTGGGAGAACTTTTTCGATAACAAGTCCAATAGTCGTTAATTATAAGTATTAATTTAGATCAGTCAGCTGAACGTTATCATTCTATTTTGTAGATCATTTTGCGAAAATGTCCAAGAATCCATTATCTATCATCCTTGACACTAACAAACTGAACGGATCAAATTTTATCGACTGGCTAAGAAATTTGAGGATAGTCCTCGACTCCGATCGTCGGAGCTATGTTCTCGATGCCCCAGTGCCTGGAGCACTTCCGGAAGGAGTTTCGGAAGAGGAACGAGCCACCCATGCTAAATGGGTTGATGATGATATTCAGGTTCGTTGCCTAATGCTAGCATCAATGACCAATGAGCTACAGAAACAGCATGCTAAGATGCCTCATGCTGCTGATATACTTCTCCATCTCCGAGATTTATTTGGAGAGAAGTCTCGGACCGAAAGGTTCAAGACTACAAGGGATTTGTTTAATTTGAGGATAGCTGAGGGAGCCAGAGTCAAAGATCACTGTCTTCGTTTCATTAATCTGATTGAAAAATTGGAGAATTTGGAAGTAGACTTGCACGTTGATCTTAGGACTGACCTCTTACTCCATACTCTACCACGCTCATTTGATCAGTTCGTGTTAAATTTCAACATGGAGGAGAGAAATCTCGCTCTTCACGAACTGACCAACATGTTGGTAACGGCAGAAGCTACCCTTAAGAAGGAGATATCTGTCTTGATTGCTGAGCAACCCAAGGCTGCAAAGCCAAAGAAGGCCAAGAAGAAGAAGAAAGTGTTCTCTTCCAAAACAACCAAGAAGGTTGTCGAGAAAAAGAGAAAGAGCCCAGAAGATGAATGTTTCCACTGCAAGAAAGCAGGGCACTGGAAAAGGAACTGCCCTGACTACCTTAAAACGGTAGCCAAAGGTATTTTCTTTATTGAAGTTAATATTTCAATTAACTGTGCATCATGGGTGTTAGACACCGCAGCTGGTTCTCATATCTGCAATGATTTGTAGGTGATGGGAGCAGTAAGACCTCTTAAACCTGGGGATAGGATCCTGCGCTTTGGAAACGGAGCAAGGGTTGCGGCAGAGGCCATAGGGGACGTTGAATTAGTTTTAGGGAATTTTACTTTGGTTTTAAAAGACTGTTTGTACGTACCGACTATTATCAAAAACATTATTTCGATTCCTTTGTTGGATAATGATGATTTTTGTTTTTCCATTTCTAATGAAAATTTTAGCATAATAAAAGTTGGTTTTACTTATGCTAGTGGTACTTTTTTAGATGGTCTTTATTCCTTAGAACCTGCTAATTCTAATGTCATGCACATTCAATCAAAGAAAAGAAAACAAATGATAATAGTCCACAGTTATGGCACGCTAGGCTTGGACATATATCCAAGAGTAGAATTCAAAAGTTGGTTTCCTCTAGGGCTCTTGAAATACAGAACCTAGATGATTTTTCAACTTGCGAGTCCTGTCTCAAGGGAAAGATGACCAAATCGCCTTTTACTGGGAAACCGGAGCGAACCAAACAAACCTTGGATTTGATCCATACCGATGTTTGTGGACCACTGAGTGTCAGTGCAAGAGGAGGATTCTCATACTTCATAACCTTCACAGACGACTACAGTCGTTTTGGGTATGTGTACCTAATGAAGTATAAGTCCGAAGCTTTTGAAAAGTTCAAAGAGTTTCGAATGGAAGTTGAGAACCAACTTGGACACAGTATTAAGGCGCTTCGATCGGATCGAGGTGGGGAATACTTAAGTCAAGAATTCCTCGATTATCTTGTAGAGAATGGAATTCTCTCATAGCGAACTCCTCCTAGAACACCACAGTTGAATGGTGTGTCTGAGAGAAGGAATCGAACTTTGTTGGACATGGTTCGTTCCATGATGAGTTTCGCTGATCTTCCTTTTTCGTTTTGGGGCTTAGCCCTCTTAACGGCTTCAAAGATACTTAATATAGTACCTTCAAAGTCGGTGCCGACGACGCCACACCAAGAATGGTTTGGTAAAGCACCCATGTATTCGTACTTACGAGTATGGGGATCTCCTGCCTATGTTAGGAACAAGAAAGGAGATAAACTAGAGAGTAGATCTAGTTTGTGCAAATTTGTGGGGTATCCAAAGGAATCCATTGGATACCTGTTCTACGACCCTAAAGAACGAAAGACGTTCGTGTCTAGGAATGCCCACTTCTTAGAGGATGACTTCCTCACTAAAAGAAGCGGGGTGTCCGTAGAACTTGATAAAGTCCAGGAAGTGGACCCATCCCCACAAACAGTGGGAGTTGATACTGAACCTATTGAACCATCTAGTACACCAGTACTTCGAAGGTCCGATCGAGTTCGTAGAGAGCCTGAGAGGTATGGCTTTATCCACGAGAACGATCAATTGGATGGTGATCCAAGGACATACGAAGAAGCTATGTCAGACATAGACTCGGGTGCATGGCAGGAAGCCATGCAATCCGAAATGGATTCCATGCATTCCAACAAGGTATGGACCTTGGTTGATCCACCTGAGGGAACTGTCCCTGTAGGCTGTAAGTGGATCTTCAAGCGCAAGCTTGGAATGAATGGAGAGGTTTTGACTCATAAGGCTCGCCTGGTGGCGAAAGGTTATTCTCAAAGGCCTGGAATCGGCTATGAGGAAACCTTCTCTCCAGTGGCGATGTCAAAATCCATTCGGATACTATTAGCCATAGCCGCGTGGTATGACTATGAGATATGGCAAATGGATGTAAAGACTGCCTTTCTCAATGGAGACATTGATAAGGAAATCTTTATGCAACAGCCAAAAGGCTTTACATCTAAAGGAAGTGAGCATAAGGTATGCAAACTTCAAAGGTCAATTTATGGCCTAAAACAGGCATCCCGAACCTGGAAGAAACGTTTTGATGAGACAGTCAAAGGGTTTGGCTTCATCAAGAACGTTTATGAATCATCGTGTACAAGAAATTCGATGGGGGTTCGGTACAATTTATTGTGTTGTATGTCGATGACATTCTGTTAATCGGAGACGATATCAGAACGTTGACGCAGACGAAAGCGTGGTTATCCACGCAATTCTCCATGAAAGATATGGGAGACGCATCTTACGTATTGGGAATACGTATCTATAGATATAGATCAAAGAAGATGTTAGGACTCTCCCAATCTCAGTACATTAACACTATACTGAAACGGTTCAGTATGGAAGAATCCAAGAAGGGATTGCTTCCAATGAGACATGGGATCTCTCTTTCTAAATCTATGTGCCCTACAAATGATGAAGAAAGGAAGAGAATGTCTCTCATACCTTATGCGTCTGCCATAGGCAGCATAATGTATGCGATGTTATGTACTAGACCTGACGTAGCACACGCTCTGAGTGTGACGAGTCGCTACCAGTCAAATCCCGGGGAGGAACACTGGACCGTCGTAAAGGCTATCCTCAAGTACCTGAGAAGGACTAAGAATATGTTCTTGGTCTACGGCGGTAGTGGAGAATTGAAACTCGAAGGATTTACGGATTCGAGTTTCCAGTCTGATGTGGATGATTACAAATCCAATTCTGGATATATATTTTGCCTCAACGGAGCAGCGGTGAGTTGTAATAGTTCCAAACAGTCCACCACTGCAGATTCAACCACTGAAGCAGAATATATTGCCGCATCGGATGCAGCAAAGGAAATTGTTTGGATGAGAAACTTCATCCAAGAGTTGGATGTAGTACCTAGCATTGCAAAGCCCATAGTAGTCTTCTGTGACAACAATGGGGCAATCGCTCAAGCAAAGGAGCCGAGATCACACCATCAGTCCAAACACGTGTTGAGGAAATACCATGTGATTAGAGAAATCATTGGTAGAGGAGACATTCAAATGGAACGTGTCGACTCAAGAGATTGATAGGATAGTGCCCAGCAAGCCAACTCAATAGCTTGTAATAGGACTATTTGATCTTGAATGAATCTTTGATTAATTAATTAATACGCAAAGTTTATTTATTTCAAATATAAGATAAACTAATGGCCAACTTCATCTCTCGCGAACATATTTAAGCGATTGGTTGAAACCCTGAGATCACTCATGACTATGGGACGATTCACTTCAGTATTGAGTGCAATCATGAGACAGTCTCTAAGGTCGTGATCTCAAAAGTGTTCCAAGTCATAGATTCCTGTCGAGACGGGGTATCTAAGGAATCGTCAAGACTTGTAGGATTATGCATGATTCACATGGAGTGAATTTGTGGAGTTTCATGAACAAGACATTTGATGTCAGTGCATATGACTAGGTGGTTCGATAGAGGATCGAACGCATCGAACGACCCGAACAGAGAAACCCATTGTGAAAGTGCGTAAAGCATATCAGTGATGGGATGCTTCTCAGGACTTATAACAGTGTACGATTTAGTCCTTAGACTTGAGATGCTAGGGCGAATTCGGTATACGGGTGTGCGTGCTTTGATTTAGGAGCCGGTCACGTAACCTGACCATTGTGCGCCTACATTGGGTACGTACAGTCGTATATGCGGATGGTTAGCATCAAGATGGGATCTACCGACTCATTGTAATGAATGAGGAAATTTCCTGTACGTTCTTAGATAATAGATTCCGAGAAATCCATGGCCATGGTCGGTGACGGATTTGGAAAGGGGTTTTTAAATTTAGCAGTCACACTGGAATTATTATCCAGAATTAGAAAGTACAGAATCGAGATAATTAGAGGTGCTAACTAATTCACACACCCTAGGTCTCGATCGGGAAATTAGTCGTTAGAGGGACCGTATGTACATGGTACTTATAAGAGGTGAGGTTCACTAATGTCAATTCACCTGAAGTTGGGCCTCATGGGCTTGTGGCTAGACATCGACCATGAGGTGTGGGTACTCCTGAATTAATGGGAGATTAATTCTGGAGTGATCAATTAAAAGTTGTTTATTGATCGGAGCAATTAATTAAATATTAATTGCTCGTTGATTAAATCACAGAAATGTGAGCCTGCGGCCAATTGATGGTGAACCTAAAGGGTCACACACAATACAGTTGGAACTGTGATAGTCAATTGCAGAAAGAATTGATTTAAATGGTTAAATCAAAGTAAAAGAATTAAAGGGTTAATTCTAGGAGAGAGAAAATTAATTAGAGTTATCTAATTAATTAAATAATTAATTAAAGGGTTAATTAAAGTATTAAATCTTTAATTAGATTTATTGGAACATTTAATTAAAGTGTTAATTAAATGAATGGGCCATTTAATTAAAGTGTTAATTAAATGACTGGGCTATTTAATTAAAGAGTTAAATTAAATAGGAGGGATGGGCCAACTTAACTAGTGGCCCAGTATCTAAGGAGAGATAGGGTTTGATGTAAACAATAAATAGGAGTCTTGGAGACTCAAAACCCTAAGCAACAAAAGCAAGAATCAAACCCTAGCCTCTCTCCATAGCCGCCGCCCCCTCCTCTTGCCCTAGTCGCCGCCGCCGCCGTCGTCCAAGCAGCCACACCGCCACCGTGGTTGTGTAGATCGGCCGTGCACCATCTCTCTCCACCTTCTACTTCTACATCTAGAGTTAGATCTTGATCCAACTCTTGAATCTGACGTGTTTCTTTCCTAGTTCTGAGCCTGAGGACTGAAGCAATCACAGATCTAACTGGTGTGGACTTATCTCTAGAGGCACAACACTTGGGGTGCTCTAGTGATCAGAAAAGAAGACCGAAGAAACCACCACCTTGCCTGTGGTGAGGTAAAATTGCTTTTACCACCCTATTTATTTTAGTAATTGCTTGCTAAAATGAATTCAACCTTATTCATATATGCTAATAAGTGTTCCTGGGATTTGGTGTGTGAAAATTGAAAAATTTTAAATTCCGCAACGTTGTATTTGACAATCATACCCATAAAATCCCAACAGTTTTGGCCTCTATGTAATAGACCCCATCATCGTTACAATCAATGTGTCGACTATCCTTAACTTTACCGGCAAGTGGGTAGAATCTTATCAATGTTTCTGATCGAGACTGCTTGAAAAGTTGTCTTCTTTTTGCGATTAAGTTGTCATCTTCATTATTATTATTATTATTATTATTATTAAGATTGTTTGGGTAGAAGTAAATAAAGGGTGTGTAAACATTAGGAAAGAGTCGGTCTATGAACGAAACCTCATACGTCTTCAAATGATTTGGAGTTGGAGATGCGGGTTTGATATTTTCTTTAGAGATGATCTCAATTTCTAGATCAATGCTCTTTTCGGTCTTTTTCCAAGTCTCGTCGCTGTTGAAAAGTAAAATTAATACTTAATTAAAAGTTAAAATCCAAAAACAGTATTGTAATAAAGATCAGTTAATTTTCGTGTCAATTTATTTAATAGAAAAGTCAAGAGCTAATGCTAATTTATCCTCCGTGTGATATTCATAATATTTAATTTACCCTTTTATGAAAAATAGCACTTTAACCCGTCTGCCAAAACTTAAAGAAGCGATTTACTTCCTTCAACCGGAGTGTGGAACTTACTAGGGTAGTTCATATTTGATGAGGGGTATTTCGCATACGCCACTTTAGGAAATACTTTCTGCTCGAGCTCGGCCTCGATCCCGACCAGAATGGTATTCTCCGACCATAAGAACATGGTTTTCCGATCAAGCCCGGTTGATAGCTCTAGATCAAGTATTCCGACCTACTTCCCGATCTACTCGTCTCCTCGAATTACTGTGGGGCCGACCTACAGCTTTATACAGCTGGCCGAGAGGTGTTCTCCTACGGATGGTCTAGCTAGCTCATTACTGTTCCTATAAATACGCGGCGCATTTATGACATCAGGGAGGGCACAACTTCCAAGATATTCCTTCTGCTCGGACCTACTGTTCGGATTAGGAACTAGCTTGTATTCTCATTGTATTTAGTCTTTCTAGTAGTACGGCATCCCGTAATGCTCGGGTAGACCCGCTTTGTAATTTGTATTCGAACACCGATATCAATATACAGTTTTCACACGCTCGATTCATATATTGTTATACTCTACTTTCCTTATTGAACTCGAACAAAAAACGGTATAATCAATTGGCGCCGAGCAGCGGGAGAAAGAGGCCTATCAAAAAGGTTATGAGGCCGGGTATGAGGCCCGCAATGTTGAAGTCCGCAAGCTTCTGTTCGAGAAAAGCGTCTAGAGATTTCTTCTTTTGCTCAACTGGGCCTACTCGGGTGTTAGATCGAAATATGCCTACTACTAGGAGGTACACGTACAATCGAGGTGAGCCTTCACAAGCTGTTGGAGCGCAGCGCTCCGTAAATAATGAACCAAGTAACCAATCCCGAGCGGCCCACCAATCTGAGGTGCCGCCGCTCGACCCGCCGAATGATATGCCTATTCATACGACAATGGCTGATTTACGTTCCATTATCGGAACCATGTGTAGAGAATTCTTGAACACGGAGAGAGCAGATCATGAAACTCTGCCAGGTCAGCAGCCCCCGGTCGATCAGCCTACTGCTCGGGGTCCGATTTCCAACAGGCCAAGGGAAGGAAGTGTTCGTCGATCTGCTCTGGGCGAACCATCTGATGTAAGACCCAACCCTCCGCGAGCTAGAACTGTTGTCCGATCAGGGCAACCTTCTAGGAACGTACAAAATTTAGAGGATTCGGTGGTCGGGGAAAGTCAACCCAAAGCTGTGGAGAGATCTAGAAAACCAGCCTACAGGAAGGTGACCGAGGCTGACTTGGAAAAGATTGTTCAAGAAAGAGTCTCAAAGGAGTTGGAGAAGGAGAAGTTAATAAAAGAAACCCCACCCGCAGACGTCAGGGCTCGAGGAGTTGAGGCCAAAGAGCATGGGGCCGTTTTCCTTGAAGCACGAAATAGGGAACTGAGCACGAATATTATGCGATGTTCGCCTTTCTGTCAAGAAATTAGAGAAGCTCGGGGAACAGAGACGGTCCCGACCAGGTTGCCAAGATATAGTGGGACCTCTGACCCCGGGGAGCATATAAACAGTTTCATAAATGTGTTGAATTTATATGGACATTCGGAGGATTTTTGTTGCAAAATCATGGTCACAACGTTCGAGGGAATTGCTTTGGATTGGTTCGGAAAACTACCTCCGAACTCGATCTTCTCTTTCGATGAGTTGTGCGATAAATTGAAACATCAGTTTGCTAGCCAAAGGAAACAAAGGTTACCTGCTAATCATTTGGGAACGGTGAAGCAACTGGAAGGAGAAACACTGAGGCAGTGGCTGGCTAGATTTAGTATTGAACTTCTAAAAGTTGATACCCCACAGATTGAATTTCTGTCATCATTGATGTTCGAGCTGACCCGTAATAGCCAGTTCGGGAATGCTCTCTGCCGAAAGCAACCAAAGTCTTTCGAGCGAATTATGGAAATAGCTGAGAAATACATGATCCAGGAGGAAATGAATAAGTTAAAGAATGCACAGAATCCTAGGCCCCCGATCGTGAAGAAACCTGATCGGGCACCTATCCCGAAGCCAAGCGACTACGGAGGGTCAAACGCGCAGCAAAGAGGCTCGGTTTGGCAGAGACTTAAGGTCTATAAACCTCAGGCTCCGACCCACAGATCTAATGTCTACGGTCGACCTGCGTCTCCAGATAGGGCTCCGAGGACGGAGCATGAAAAAAGCAACTTTACCAGACTGAATACCTCAAGGGACGAGATTCTAACAGTCCTCGAGGAGAGAAATTTGGTCCCTGGAGCTCGGCGTATCACTCAACCTAGGCCAGGGACTATGAATCACGATAAGTATTGCAGATACCACAGAGCTCGGGGGCATAGCACCGACGATTGTTTTCAGTTAAAGCAGGAAATCGAAAAACTGATTGCTCAAGGAAAGTTGAAGGAATACGTCAGAAAGGAGAACCATAACAGCCGTTATCGATCCAGAAGTCCTAGGAGGTCCTCCGAACAACACCGTGAGGATCAACACCAAGCAGAGGACCAGACGAATCGGGTGATCAATATGATATCTGGTGGGCCAGCTGGGGGAGATAGCAGGAATGCGAGGAAAAGGACGGCCAGGTCGATAAAGACTGGTGTCTCGACTAAGAAAGAAGTCATGTCCTTAAGACCAGCGCCCTCGATAAATCAAGTCATTAGTTTTTCCGAGGCTGACAGACCAAGTGATGTGACTTGGGATACTAATGAAGATGACCCTGATTTTTCGATGGTCTTGACCCTGAGAATTGCTAACTTCGAAGTTAGGAGGGTATTAATCGATAATGGCAGTTCGGCAAACATAATCTCTTCTGAGGCGCTCGACAGAATGAATCTACAACACCCGCGACTGGAACGGGTATCCACCCCGCTCATTGGGTTCGGTGGATCGGAAATTGTTCCTCTCGGAACCATTCTCTTGAGTACTACTATGGGTAAAAAACCTAAAGATGTTACGAAGATGGTTAAGTTCTTGGTCGTGAGTACCCCGTTCGCTTATAATGCAATTTTGGGAAGACCGGCTTTAAACGTATTCAAAGCGGTCGTGTCGACTTACCACCAGATGGTCAAGTTTCCCACTTTGGCAGGGGTCGGAGAAATGAGGAACGACCAATGCATGGCGTGGGAATGTTATAACACATCTTTAAACATGAAGAAGCAGTTCGAGCCAGTATTGTCCTCGAAAAGAAAGTTAGAGGAGGAAAAGGTATTCTCGGTATCCGACCTCCCGTTGCCAGATTGTGAAAAGTTGCAGAGTAAAAAAGGAAAAGAGATCGATATGAGCGTACAACCCCCAAATCATAAACAAGTAACGTTAATCCCTGGCTCTCCCGAGAAGTTCACCAGAATTGGAACCGAGCTAAGTCAAGGGATGGAGACCATGTTGATCGAATTCCTTAGAAACAATGCCGATGTCTTTGCTTGGAGTTCTGACGATATCGTCGGGATCGACCCTAGGGTGATTACTCACTCCCTGAATATCGATCCTAAAGCAAAGCCAGTTAGACAAAAGAAGAGGAATCACGGTCGAGAAAAAGACAAAATCATCAATGCTGAGGTGGATAGATTATTGGCAGCAAAACAGATTCGGGAAATAACATTCACTGAGTGGCTTTGTAACGTAGTGTTGGTGTCGAAGGGAGAGAAGGTCGACAACAAGTGGAGAATGTGTAATGATTTAACCGACCTGAACAAGTTGTGTCCAAGGGACCCCTATCCTTTACCACGGATTGATATGCTGGTTGACTCGACTGCGGGGTTCATTTTCTTTAGTATGATGGATGCTTTCCAAGGGTTTTATCAAATATTTATGAATGAGAGAGATCAGGATAAAACAGCCTTTATTACCGAACGAGGAGTGTACTGCTTCATTGTAATGCCGTTCGGGCTAAGGAATGCAGGAGCAACTTATCAAAGGCTCGTGAATATGATGTTTAAGGATCTTATCGGTGAGATCATGGAAGTTTATGTTGATGATATGCTAGTGAAGAGCATGACCGAGGAGGATCATATAAAACACCTTGACAGATGTTTCGCGATCCTGAGGAAGTACAGAATGAAGTTGAATCCGGCTAAGTGCACTTTCGGGGTAAGGTCGGGTAAATTCCTCGGTTATCTGGTGCACGAACGAGGCATTGAGGCAAACCCAGAAAAGATCCGAGCTATAGCTGAGCTACAACCGCCAACCAAGTTGTCTGAAGTGCAGAGTCTGATCGGAAAAATAATATCCTTGAATAGGTTTATATCCCGATCAGCAGACAAGAGTTTGCCTTTCTTCAAGTTGTTGAGGAAATCGAAAGGCTTCGAATGGAATGAGGAGTGCAGTAAAGCTTTCGAAGAGCTTAAAAGATATTTGGTTTCCCCTCCGATGTTGGCAAAACCGGTCGAGGGAGAGCCCTTGTATTTATACATAGCAGTTTCGAATGCGGCAATAAGTTCTGTTTTGGTGAGAATTCAGGATTCCGAGCATAAACCGGTATATTATCTGAGTAAGTTGCTTCAAGGGGCGGAGAAGAATTACATGGAGATTGAGAAGTTCGCACTTGCTCTAGTTATTGCCGCACGGAGACTGCGACCTTATTTTCAAACTTACAAAATTATTGTTCTGACTAATCAGCCTCTAAGACAAGTTCTGTCGGAACCAGAGACATCCGGCAGATTGATTAAATGGGCAGTGGAACTGGGACAGTTCGAAATCGAGTACCAACCCCGAACAGCCATCAAAGCTCAAGTTCTGGCAGATTTTATTGCAGAGTCGACAGGAGCGGGCTCGGGAGATCGATTAGTTACAGAAGTAAACCTCGTCGTATACGTTCAGGAGAAAATTTGGTTGATGCATGTTGATGGGTCGTCGACCAGAGAAGGAGGTGGGGCTGGAATTCATTTCCAAGGTCCCGAGGGAGAGGACCTCAGTTATGCGATCACTCTAGATTTCGTAGTCACGAACAATGAAGCGGAGTACGAGGCTTTGATTGCAGGTTTAGAAATGGCGATTAAAGCGAGCATAAAGTCCCTCACAGTGTTGACCGACTCCGAGCTCGTACATAGACAAGTGAAGGGAGTTTATGACGCAAAAGAGTTTAACATGGTAAAATATTTGGAAAGGGTGAAGGATCTGGCGGCAAAGTTTGAAAGGTTTGATATACAAGCTATCCCTCGAGAGGAAAACTGTTGGGCGGATTTGCTTTCAAAATTTACGGGATCGATGGATGGAAGGAAGGAAAGAATGATAACTTGGTTGATGTCCAACTCTCCGGCAATAGATTTGAATGTAACCCCAAATTCAGAGATAATGGAGGTAGATGTTCGAGAGTCTTCTTGGATGGAGCCTTTGAAAGCTTACCTAACTGACGGTACTTTGCCGGAAGATACAAATGAAGCCCGAAGGATTAAATATCGAGCTCCAATGTACGTTTTGAACGAGGATAAGCTTTATAAAAGATCAAGCTCAGGAATTTTGTTGAAATGCATTCCCGAGAGCCAGTTCGATCTTATTTTAAAGGAAGTTCACGAAGGTGAAGCGGGAAGTCATTGCGGTGCACGAGCCTTAGCCTTGAAATGCTCGAGGACTGGATATTATTGGCCTACTATGATTTCGGATTCTATCGATTATGTCAAGAAATGCCATCACTGCCAAATCTATTCAAATCTAATTCATCAGCCCGCCGAGCAGCTGCATTCAATTCCGATCTGCTGGCCCTTCGACAAATGGGGAATCGATATTGTGGGACCCTTCCCAATGGCTAGATCGAGAAAAAACTATGTCCTGGTTGCTGTGGAATACTTCAGTAAATGGATCGAATGCATTGCCTTAACAAAAATCACTCAGTTCCATGTGATAAATTTTCTGTGGAAGCATATTGTTTGCAGGTTCGGAATTCCGAGGGTCCTCATCTCTGACAACGGAACTCAATTTGCGGGAAAACAAATTTTGGAATGGTGCGAAAAGTTTGGAATCCAGCAGAATTTCACCTCGGTCGGGCATCCCCAAGCGAACGGACAGACCGAGGTCACCAACAGGGAAATTGTTCGATCATTGGAAAAACATTTGGCCGAAGCAAAAGGCAAGTGGTTGGACGAGCTTCCTGGAGTGATCTGGGCGAACAGGACCTCCATAAAGTCTGCTACAGGAGAAACTCCTTTTTCTTTGGTATACGGTTCGGAAGCGGTAATCCCGGTCGAAACATTAGTTCCTTCACCAAGGGTCGAATCTTATGACCCCGATCAGAATCAATCGCTGAGAGAGATGGATATCGATCACGCAGATGGTAAACGCGACCGAGCATGCATAAAGATTCAAGCCACCAAGTCCAGCATGGAAAAAGCTTATGACAAGAAAGTCAGGATAAGAACATTCAAAGTCGGGGATTTGGTCCTCAAAAAGGTGGAAGTATCTAAGCATGTCGGAAAACTTCAGCCAAACTGGGACGGCCCTTATGTCGTGCAGGAGGTCGGGAAGAAAGGGTCCTATAAAATTGCTCACCTCAACAGTGAAGTCTTGCCAAGAACCTGGAACGCGGTAAATCTAAGGAAATACTACGGTCGGTAGTTGATAATTGCAATCATTTAAATTTTTCTTGTAATTTACAGTTTTCGTAATTTTATGTTCCCTAAAAGTGTAAGGACAAGCAATGAAATCCTTCATTTGAATTCAAACTGTATTCCGAGCACCAGGAAGGAAAAAAAAAAAAGTATATCGGCCGAGGGTGAAAGCTTTTGCTATGACCCTCCCTCGATAAAAAGATGTTCAAAAATGAAAATCGGCCGAGGGTGAAAGCTATTGCTATGACCCTCCCTCGATAAAAAGATGTTCAAAAATGAAAATCGGCCGAGGGTGAAAGCTATTGCTATGACCCTCCCTCGATAAAAAGATGTTCAAAAATGAAAATCGGCCGAGGGTGAAAGCTATTGCTATGACCCTCCCTGTATAAAAAGATGTTCAAAAATGAAAATCGGCCGAGGGTGAAAGCTATTGCTATGACCCTCCCTCGATAAAAAGATGTTCAAAAAATGAAAATCGGCCGAGGGTGAAAGCTTTTGCTACGACCCTCCCTCGATAAAACATGTTCAAAAAATGAAAATCGGCCGAGGGTGAAAGCTTTTGCTACGACCCTCCCTCGATAAAACATGTTCAAAAAAGGAAAATCGGCCGAGGGTGAAAGCTTTTGCTACGACCCTCCCTCGATAAAACATGTTAAAAAAAAAAAAAAAAAAAAAAAAAAATGAAAATCGGCCGAGGGTGAAAGCTTTTGCTATGACCCTCCTTCGATAAAATCTGTTCGAAAATAAATATCGGCCGAAGGTGAAAGCTTGTGCTATGACCTTTCCTCGATAAAAATCCAGGATGACTATCCAGCTCACTGAATAGCGGCAAATTATGCAAGCAAACAGTACAATTTTGATTAACTCCAACTGATGTTCTAAATGCTTTGATGAAGCAGTTCTGCTCGAAACCCGAACACCCTTCAAGAATTTCTTACCACTTGAAAATTCTTTAAGTTAGGATTGTTATTTCTTAAGTTGGGATCATTATTTCCTAAGTTCAATTATTCTTAAAGAGAACTTCTCAATTTTCAGAGATTATTCATTTGGACGATTGTCGGATAATCTTTCCGAGGACAGTTCATCGATCAATAAATGTTCCAGGTACAAGTTCAACCTTATCATCCAAATATTTGAGTTTCATCGGATAATTAATTCGTCGTCGAGTTGGTTGTTATGAGCAGAATACTAATGTTAAGATGGTGGAAAAGAAAAGTTGCAACTATTTGATTTGAAACGAAAGGTTCTCATTATTATTTTCGAGCAAGATACAAAAGATCAATTAAAGGCAAATGTTACAACTTTATTGACATTCATCGAACAGACTACAAAGTTGTTGAATGTACAAATGAAGTCCTAATACAACTAGTACCCTATTCTATGGTCTTCGAGTCTTCAAGCATCTTTCAGTGTTGTTGACCAGGAATATCGCCGAGCATCCGATGATTGCATCACAATTTGTTACAAAGTGATCGAGCTGTATATGTTTATCGTCTGATGATATCTGCTTTTGAAATTAGACAATATGGATCGCAGATCACATTTTCTGATCTCCATACAGTCCCCAGCATTCTTGCTACCAGCCGAGCTCGATCACTTCCCCGAGTCGGCGTCCAAGGTTGAAATTTCTCATTGTAAGAGCCAAAAGCTCAACCTCGAACGGCCGGTCATCTTCTTACGATCAGGAAACTTGACCCAAAGTTACCATTCTTCAGAGAAGAAAGGAAGAAATTGGTGAAACAAGATAACCTCAAAGAAAGTACTTGAGGTCAAAATACCCAAGCAAGGGTCAGTCACTTGTTGGTATTTCAAGGGGAGATCCCGCTTTCAGGGATCAGAGACCCCCAGATAGAGGAGGTGCTCCTTTTTTCCGATTCCACCCATACCAAAGAAGTTTGTCTTGTACAAAAGATCGGACGTACGTTCGAAGCCAAATTTCAAAGGCTTGAACGGGAAGAAGGAAGGTTCCAAGCTTCGTCCTCGGATAAAACATTTTTGACAGTGGAGGGTAAAGATTTTCAACTGAGCAAATGCCATATTTATACTAAAAGGAAGATTTGATCGACGGTCTGTATTCAACGAAACAAACGGCGTAGATTAAGGCATTTATCACGGATGACCTTTCCACTTCCGAGATTAAGGTACTGTTTGTACAGATTTTCTCTGAAACTTAGCTGAAAAAAGGGGAATACTATGACTTGGTCAAATATGCAGTGCAGAAACCTTCCCTTCTTACTTTGTGCTCGGAATGTCGATCACTCTTAACTCGAGTATAAATTGTTTTAACCCTGAAACTGAAGCTTGATTGTTCACTCTTAACTCGAGTATAAATTGTTTTGACTAAGAATGCAACTTGATTGTTTACTCTTAACTCGAGTATAAATTGTTTATACAGTAAATCACTTCACCAGAACACAAAACACCATCGATTAGCAGGAAGAAAAAAGTTTATTATTTCCAACAGGGAAAACAAGTACAAAAGGAAGAAATGTAAAAGTACAACATTCAGTTGAGCAAAAGAAGAAATCTCTAGACGCTTTTCTCGAACAGAAGCTTGCGGACTTCAACATTGCGGGCCTCATACCCGGCCTCATAACCTTTTTGATAGGCCTCTTTCTCCCGCTGCTCGGTGTTTTTCTTCTCCTGCTCGACGAGTTACTTCAGCCTGTCCAACTCCTTGCTCAACTTCTCGTGAACCTGGCTCTCTTTCTGCTTTACAGCTTTCTCCGTCTCGGAGGCCAATTTCAGCTCGATGGCTTTGGCTTCTTCAAGGGACTTTGACAGTGCAACCTTCTTCTCCTCAAGCTCGAGGATAACCTTAGCACGCTGCTCGGCTTCTTGCTCGACTTGCAGCCCGAGGTTGAATAACTGTAGTCCGACCTTAAATGGACAAAAGTAATTATGTTAGTAAAACATATATTATAAAAAAAAAAAAAAAAGGAGAGAGAGGACACTTACTTGAAAAAGCAGATCTGTGCTCGATCGCGCCATTTCATTCACATTTTTCCCTTCTTGTTCGGCCATGGCCTTATTTGTCACCTCTTCAAAAAAGGCACTTAGCGTCCGAGCAACATTAGGAACAGAGTTTTGGGGTTCCGGGTTACCACCCGACGGAGTTTTCTTCTGGTCGACGGGAGGGTCATTTATTTTGACCTTCTTATTGGGAGGCTCGACCACAGTGTCCTTATTTGCCTCCAGAGCCAAGACACTACCAGCCAATGTTTGGTTTGCCCCCGTCATCTGAATCAGAATTGAGGTTGGAGTCAGATCGTCAACGACTGGATTTTTAATCAAAGCAGACTTAGAGCTTTGCTTGTTCCCCACCGAGCTGTCCTTAGACCTAGAAAGAGAGTCCGAAATTGGTATAACTGCTTTATCCTCGATCCGCACGGGTGACGGATTGGGCAAAGGCTTGATCTCAGATTTGCCAAGATCACCTTTAGGGGCTTCAGTTTGCTCGTTGACCACATTCGAAGGAGAATCGATCTTGCGCTTCCCGCGATCGCTCTTAGAAGTTTTTCCTACTTCCGAGGCTTTTCCTGCGTCCGAGGAGGATTTTGACTCTCTAGTTTTGGACTTAGGACCCTTCTCCTTTTTGACCTTCAACAATAGTTTGGGATCGAGTTTGGAACTCACCATACCCTCCATGATCTATTTTTTAGTATAAAAGAAGAAGTTTCGATTTATGTTGTCGATCAAAGGGCTCCGATGAAAAAAGACTTATAATTTCAGTGGTGCAAACCTTATACTGCCTCCTATTTATAAGAAAGTGGAACGTTGCCTTTTTGGGAACCCAACGGTCGCGAACTTCGAGTTTTTCCGTGCCCTATTAAAAGGCTCGATCGTTTTGATTACTCGCCTACTAAGTGATTCACATGCGAGATAATGCTCGATATCGATGATCATTTACGGACCTTCTAGCTCACAAAGACTTTTGTCTAGTTGGGTAATATATTAAATTAATGATAAGCAGATTCAGAGAAAAACAGAAAAAGCAGATTTTATAGATGATCGAAATAATTACAGTGCATATAATAAAGTCCTACAATCTATTACAAGAAATCTAAGGGTTTGACTGCTCCTCTTTGCCCTCACCCTCGGAGTCACCCTCGACGTCGACGTCTCCAGAAGCTTCCCGATCATCCCCATCATCTGAAGAATCTCGATCTTCCTCTCCGGAACTGTCTTGGTTATTCTCCTCATCGGAACTATCTGAACCCGAGCTCGTATTGGACGTCTCCAAGTCCATCAAGTCAGGATTGGGCATGGGAACTCCGAACTCTCTCACGAAGGGAGCGAACTCATGGTTTTCCCAATCTGTGGAGCTCGAGGATGATACTCGATAGTTCTCTCCGTCCATGTTCTTGAAGATATCCATATGTTCTAGATATCTATTTATCTGGTCGGGGATAACTTTCGCGGAGACCAATTGTCGAACGCCCTTGTAGAAAGTGGTCTGAAGAATCTGGTCCACTCTTTTCCGAGCTATAGCATCCAACGCAGGAGACTCTAAAAATTCTCTTATCGAGCTTAGGCGAGAGTCTTCTTTGCCACGCTGATAAGATAACTCGGAGTCAGCCTTAGTTTGCGCGAGCTCCTCTTCAAGTTTCTTAACCTTCTCATCGAGCAAGCTCTTCTCTTCAATTCTGTTTGGACGGAGGTAAATTGTTTGCGCAGTTGGGACTCTTCCTTGAGTAAGTCCCTATAAGCAATATGAACACGATCAGACTCCTCTTCTAACATGGAGGTACGGTTCACCTCAGTGAGAAAGCAGTCCCCGATCTGCAAGAACGGGGTAATTAGTATTTTATTCCGAGACTTAAACAGCTGCAACGAATGTAAAGGGATCTACCGTATGATATGCTTTGGAGAATTGGCCTAGTACGTCAAGGTCGCAATGACCAAGAAGCTCCTCCTGGTCCTCGGCAAATCTCCCCGCCATGAAAATCTTGATCGCCTTATCATGCTCATTCTCGCCGTTCGGGGTGCGATGACTTCGAATTGATCCCCTCTCGGGATAACCCGCTGCTCGGGAACCTCTAAGTTGATCTTCGATGAAGTCCAGCATATCGGGCCTACTTCGACCAGATCTGGAAGAGAGGGGTGTTCGATGTCGACCCCATAATGTGGTCCTCCTCTTTGCCTCGGGGGGTCCCTCGAGATCTTCCCGAGCTCGCCGATGGGAGATCTCCGTTCCTTTGAGCTTCTTCATGGTAAACAGGCTATATCCTATGCCAGAAGAGGAAGGACCAGCTTGGTGAGGAGGTGGTACCATTCGGATCGGCTCAGCATTCTCGGGCTCCTCCTCATTTCCGATCTGATCAGTCCGAGCCGAGCTTCCCCGAGGAGGGACGGCAGTTCTGGGCTCCGGTCTAGTTTGCCTCCTCGGTTGACCTGGCGTTTTTCTCGAGGTAGATGCTACAGTTTTACCGACTATGGAAGCTCGGTATTGCTCCACCATTGTTTCTGAAGAAATAAAGAAATGAAATGTTAAGTAATGAAATCCGCTGAAAAGCTTACTATCAAAGTCACTCGGGAAAGACTATTATCCTTACTCAATGTTCGAGGGTCATCAGCAACTGCTAGTGGAAAGGTAGCTCGGCTGAGTCCTGCTTTTCGAAGTACGGGTTCCATAATAAGGAAAGCCGACTGGTACAAATCCGAACACATCTCTTTGACAACATCGTCGGGAATGACTTTCTGAAGCGGACCTAACAGTTCTCGTTTTCCGTACACCCACTCTCGCTCACCCGGCCATTTGTGTGGAACCATCTCCGAGCTTCCCTCGGAAGCCGGTACCTCAGGTCCTTTGATAAAGAAGAATTGTTTCTTCCAGTCGAGAGAATTGCTAGAAGTGATGGTCGATAAGACCGAATGATTCGAACGCTGGGAGAAATACACGAACCCAGCGTTCGAGGCGAAGGAGGTACTGATCTTGAAGAATTGCCAGAAGCGTCGGAAGTTAGCAGCTTGATTCTTGGCCTTCATCAAAACGCTGAAAGCTATCAAATACCCAATCGAGTTGGGAAGAATCTGTGCGGGGGCCAGGCTGAATGCATCTAAAACCTGCACGAGTAAGGGGGCAAAAGGAATACGCAACCCATAGTCGAATTGCCTAGCATAGAAAGCTTGACATCCTTCGGGGGGCTTATTCACTCTCTGAGAGGGGGTCGGAATGATTAGCGAGTAACCCTCGGGAAGGAAATTACCTATCGTAGCTTTGAGGTTTGCCTCGTGCTCTTTTGGATCATACGCACTTGAGATGTCGTCGACCCGTTTCTCGGTCTTCTGAGCCCGACCTGTGGCTTTGGACTTTTTCGCGACACCGGCTAGGTCGAGGATTCGCACACTGCACCCGCCCCCAATTTGATACCTCATTATCTCATGCTTATCAAACGGTACAGTCAAGCTGTTCTCATTGTCGGAGTCAGCTTTTTCTCCATCTCCACCCTCCTCACTGTCGGCCTCGGCATTTTGTTCCGCCTCACCGTCGTGCTCGGACCCCTGTCGACCGGATGTTCCCTCTTCAGTGTTTGGCTCCAAGGCATTCTCTATTTGGTTGACGATCCTATTCGTCTCTTCAGAAGAATTTTCAGTATTCTTGTAGTCATTAATAAGTTCGCCAGTGGATCCTAGCTCGGAATCCGATCGTGTAGGGTTATCAGTTTGAATTTCTGGGTTCTCGGAAGTAGACATGATGATAAGTGCTTATTGTGATGGTCAATAAAAGAGGGGTACTTTTTATCGATCTGATTGCTCCGATCTGCACTAAGTTTGAAAGACGTACTCTTCTTTTCTAAGTCAACGTATATATATAAAGGTTAAAAGGGTAAATTGCAAATTCAACCCCGAGTAACTGCGACGGTTAGGCTCCCATTCAGTAAAATTGAAGATTATCTTTTTGATTAATAGCAATTACGGTCCTCCAAGCTTCTGAAATGAGTATTTTCGAGTCAACAGGATAAGATCTACTACATTGTCTCTCGAGGATGTGCACTCTTTTTCCCTTCGCTCGGTTTTTTATCCCACTGGGTTTTTCCGAGTAAGGTTTTTAATGAGGCATATCCGACCCGAGACTGTTTGAGACTCGATCTCTGATTTATTTCTCCAATTCTCAGATATTGTAAACGTCATCGAAGTAGAGTACTCCGATCGAAAACTCCGCCCTCCTATGGTTCGAAGTATCAATGCCTTCCGTTGCTCCAAAGAAGATGTGTGCTCTTTTTCCCTAGCTCGGATTTTGTCCCACTGGGTTTTTCTGCACTAGGTTTTTAACGAGGCATGTCCGAAACATCAAGAAATCAAAGTCTTTCGCCGTGACGCTGTGTTTACTTCTCCGAGCTTCAGCTTCACTTACGCTCGAGAAGTGGGGGAGTATTGATGAGGGGTATTTCGCATACGCCACTTTAGGAAATACTTTCTGCTCGAGCTCGGCCTCGATCCCGACCAGAATGGTATTCTCCGACCATAAGAACATGGTTTTCCGATCAAGCCCGGTTGATAGCTCTAGATCAAGTATTCCGACCTACTTCCCGATCTACTCGTCTCCTCGAATTACTGTGGGGCCGACCTACAGCTTTATACAGCTGGCCGAGAGGTGTTCTCCTACGGATGGTCTAGCTAGCTCATTACTGTTCCTATAAATACGCGGCGCATTTATGACATCAGGGAGGGCACAACTTCCAAGATATTCCTTCTGCTCGGACCTACTGTTCGGATTAGGAACTAGCTTGTATTCTCATTGTATTTAGTCTTTCTAGTAGTACGGCATCCCGTAATGCTCGGGTAGACCCGCTTTGTAATTTGTATTCGAACACCGATATCAATATACAGTTTTCACACGCTCGATTCATATATTGTTATACTCTACTTTCCTTATTGAAGTCGAACAAAAAACGGTATAATCAATATTTTTTTAAGTTAAAAATGTCAGGGAGGTAATGTGGAACATTTATAAGTTCGTGGGGGAGGGAGGTTGTAAAACGATTTTTTTTTCAATTAGTAAGGGATAAAGTGAACATTATGCATATTACAGGGGATAAATTGTCATTAACTTGAAAAGTAAAATAAGAGCTTACGTACTTTCCAGTAGTAGGGAAATGAGCAAAATAGTGCAGAAGATTACATAGATTTGAATATAGATATGAATTATTTGCCACCATTGGAGAGTAAACACGTGAATGAGATTGACTCACATGCAATGGTGACTGCATCAGCTGGTGGAGACGACGTGGTTTTGAACGGAGCAGGAATGCAAATAATCCTCTCATTGCAACGTAATTACAGGAGATAGCAAAAAGTTTTTGGTAGTAAATTTTGCTAGTAGGAATCTGATATTTAAAGTGTACAAAGGTAACAAAATATGGAAAAAAATTAATCTTAGTCTTTTAACTTTTGCAGAGACGCGAAAATGGGACACATGTAGTTAATCAAGCAATTTACATTCTTTATATTTTAAGCTATCGCAATTTTAGTCCTCTTACCCGCAATTTTAGTGTCAATAAATTGCTACGCAAGAAAATAAATTGGGGGTATGTTCATTCTGGCTGCCACGCGGTGATAATCCACCACATCATCTTGTTGAATTAGCTTAAATCCAAGAGAAAATAACACCATATTTTTTTATAAATCAATAATCAACCACATTATCTTAATGATTTCATAAATCAATAATCTATCATCTAAGATTTGTATATATAGATAGTTATGGAAATAGTTAAACTCCTACCATGACTCACTCAATGATTCCTACTAGGAAAAAAAATCTCTTCTCTCTTACCTTAAGAGAGTTATTAATTAAATACAACTCTTGTAAGTAATTAAAATATACATAAATATATTTATATATATAATTTCGAAAATTACATATATAAATATATAATTTTCCTTTTATTTATTATATAAATATATCACATATATTTACATAGTAAATAATGAATTTCTACAATTAGAAATTCCATAAATGCCAATGTTTCCTTTTTCTTGAATCTAGTATTCAATTTTCATTAGATTCAATTCTATAATTAAATCTAATATAATTAATCATGATATTTTCTAATTAACTAATTCTGAATTAGCTAATTAAATATCATCTAATTAATTCGGAGTTTCTATTTTGGGAAACTATTTCCAAAATGCAACATGAATGAATTCGTTCTAATTTCTTAAGTTCAAGTGTAGATTAACAGGAGCCGTGGTTGGGGATCAATGGACATGTAACTTCAAGCTCCAATAAAATGAATAATTTATCAAACTCTTTAATATAATTAATACGATCTATTAATTCCAATTGATTCCACTAAAGACTTGGAATTGCACTCTTGTCATTACAATATATTTACTCTAAATATCAAGATAGTCCATTGATATAATCACTACATGCAATTTGATCCTCCAATAATTATTTTCATAACTAGAGCTAGGCGTAATTACCATTTTGCCCCTCTAATTACTTCTTTATCCTTAAGTTCCATTAGTTCACTAGTAAACAGTTTGATTTATGAACTTATTCATAAATCAGAGCGCTCTACTGCTCAATTTCAGAACTAACACTTAAGGGAATCAATATTCCAGCTTCTCGCAAGAAGGG
This sequence comes from Penstemon newberryi var. newberryi, assembly GCA_030819805.1. Lineage (NCBI taxonomy): Eukaryota > Viridiplantae > Streptophyta > Magnoliopsida > Lamiales > Plantaginaceae > Penstemon > Penstemon newberryi. The sequence goes on along the minus strand of JAUALY010000005.1, from coordinate 17,689,358 downwards.
TTGGATTCCATATCTGTAAAACACATTCCCAGTCATTTATCTCAACAGATCTTCAAGACGTAAGTTTTAGGCTCGGCATAGTTACGGACCATTACAAATGAGTCAAAAGAACTCGTTAACATAAACAGGAGTTTATGCCTGTTGGATGAAGATGAAGACTTTGAAGTGAAGGAAGGTTTTGATGATTTCCAAAGTCATCAGCTAAGTGGAAGCTTAGTACAAACCTTAGAAGATATTTGACCAAGGAAGAAGTATTTTAGACTAGTCAAATATGGTCCAGAAGACTACTGATCTGTTGCTGAAGAAGGAATCAGACTGGTGGACTATCATCCGACTCAAATCAGATTAGTTCAAGTTTGGGATCAGCCGAGTACGCATCAGACGAGTGACTTCGATCAGCAGAGTAGAAGTGGATCAGAAGTTATTGCAACGGTAATAAATGCACTTGGAGTAATAAATGCTGAAGAGGAAGGGTATTTATGACAAATGATTGAAGAGAAACCTCGTATCAGCTTGGTGCATTTAATGCGAAGCGACAGAAAGTACAGCAGAGTGTACAGTGTTCAGTCGCAGCAGCCGTTTCTGCAAAAAGGACCAGTACTCGAGGATTTGACAGCTGCCGATCTCTCAACGAGCAGATTTTTAAATCTCCAAGTATAAATAGTTCAGTTCGTGAGATTGAAGAAGATACAACACACTTTGAGAGCAAAATACTTGAAGCAGAATTCTTTTAAGTCTCAAACTCAAGAACAGAACACTCCTCAGCCTAGTCATCTGTTGACGAAGCAGAATAGAGAGAAAACAGAATATATACATAAATCTGAGTGATTTTGTTAGAACCGTGTTGTGAGAAGTAGATATCCATCTAAGTGAGTGATATTACTTCAGAGGATAGGAGTTTCTTTGTGATTTCCTATTACGCACTTGTGACCTTTTCATTTGTCGATAGGCGCAAGCTTTGTCTACTGTAATCTGTGTGATTTAGTATAACTCAAGATCTAAGTGACTTGGAAGAGTGGACTAAAGGATTTCTATCCATATAACCACTATAAAAATCCTTTGTGTTTTTACTTGCATTATTTTCTGCATATTTAAAAGAGCATATTTAAAACACTAAAAGGTTAACTGTGGAAAAAGTTTTAAAGGAGTTTGATAAAACTGGGGACAAAACTATTTCTAAGTTAAGAAAACGACTTGTGAAAAACACTTGATAAATCCGCTGCAAGTTAGTTTATTTTAAACTCTGATTTTGATAAAATCAGCTGAGTGAAATCAGAAGAGTGGTCAACTCTGCTGTTCAAAGCTTTATGCGAGATCAGCTTAGTCTGCTTACTATTCTTGATCAGCTTAGTTTGCTGAACAGAAAAGTTAGAGATTTTAAAAAGTAAATTTTTAAAGAGGTCTATTCACCCCCCCCCCCCCCCTCTAGACCTCATCTGACCACTTGGGACCAACAATGCCTACTCAAATTTAGATCAATTCACATATAATCATCAATTGAAATGTTCAAGAACCATAATATCAACGGTATTTTATTTATGATTCTAGATCATGTCTGGTCCAGTCCTATGTAATCGAATTACACAAAGTACATCCACTTTCGATGTCTCTACATCAGTAATTCGGGTCAAAATTACTACATTGTAAATGTTTCGTGGACCGTACTAGTAGTGTTTAGTTAATGATCCCAACTTTAACTCACTACGGAATTTTTAGTCTATTAGATATAACTTTAATCCTCCAGTATTACATATATACTTAAGTCATAGTCTCTTTAATAGACTTGGAATTTTCTGATGTTTATATTATGCATTAAATGCATAATCGAAATGATTATATGAAAAATGAATTTCAAATTTATTTATTTATTTCAATTAAGGAATGTCAAATACATGCTTTAAGAGCACCATGCCTAACAATCTACCACTTGCTCTAAAGCATATGAGATATGTCTCTCAAACTCATTCGCACCAAATGTGCTTCAAACGATTTTGAAGGCACAATTTGGTAATTGCCTTTTAGTTGCTTCACAAGCTGCTATTCAGTTATATGGCCATATAGTACAGAGTTGTTTCAAATAACAACTATACCATCAAGATGTCGACTTTCGACTTTCTTTGACTAAGAGTCAAAATCAATTATCCTTCAAGGTTCTGGTCTCCACCTATATACAAAAGCATATAATACATTGCTCTTCCTAGGATATTTGAGAATACGTTTCGCTCGAACTCATCGTTTTTAACGACATATGATATCATTCCCAATGAGATAGACATCATCAATATAAACTACTAAGAAAATCACTTTCTTTTCTTTGATATACTTGTATACACAAGGTTCATAAATTATTTTCCTCAAATCAATGGACTTTGCTTGTTTCATCAAACCTTGGATTTCAGGACTTACATGCTTGCGTAAGTCTATAAATGGACTTTTGCAGCTAACAGACTTTCTGCTCTTGGCCTTGATCAATGAACCCTTCTGGTTGCATCTTATAGATGAACTCCTTAGGATAGCTATTCAGAATAGCTATCTTGACATCCAATTTTCATATCATATAATAAATGTTGGATGTGATGGATAAGAGGATGTGTATGGAATTAAGCTTAGCAACATGTGAGAAAGTTTCTTCATAGTCAACTCTCTCTTTTCAGGTATAACCACTTTGCTATTAGCCAAACCTTTTGAAAGTCTATACTTTCTTGTTCATACCTCTCTTATTCATATAAATCCAATTATATCAAATATATTTGATCTCATTATGTGGATCTACAAATTTTCTAGATGTTATAGGATTCCTCGCACCTTGCCCATTTCCCTTATAGAATCTTCCATTGCATGCTTGTATGACAATGAATCATCTTGATTTGTGTCGTACACTACTAGAGGTACTTCTCATCATGCTCGTAGAAGGTGTGTAGTCTAACTACCCTCCCACTACGACGAAGTACCAAGATGTTCTAATCAGGAATTGTGGTCTTTCGTTGAGGTAATTCATCAGTAGTTAATTGAGGTGTGCCGATCTCATCAGCTTAAATTTCTTCCAATATTATTTAGCTATGAGGTTTAAAGTTTGTTATCTAGCTTTCCTCAATAAAAGTGATATTCGTCGTTACGAATCCTCTTTTATCTTGAGTGCTACGAAACCTCCTCCAATTTCGAATAGATGGCTTAGAAATAGACACACTTCATACCACAGTTTCAACTTTTCAGTCCTTCTGATGGGGGCTATTTTACACTCAAGACTGAATCGGACTTTTCGAGCTAGTTCAGATCAATCAAACCCGCACAACAAGTCGAGTCTCCTCGGAAGATCCAAGATCGATCCGATCTGCTTTTCGTATCTAATCGACCCGGAGAAAGACTCCGAAGATTTTATGGGCCATGCAAGTTCCCTAGTCACGTTAGGATACTACCAGGGCTAGGATTAAATATTATTATATATATCTGATCCTTCATTGTAATAAGGAGGGGACTCTGAATTTCTCCATTGATAATAAAAGATTTCCACATTGTTCTCCATTAATTGATTACTTATTTTAACTGTTTCGTACGATTCCTTATTTGCATCATCCTGAGTACTTTGACCAAGCCCTGATATTGTTGTTTATTGAATTATATTATTGATATTACCACCCTTATGAAATTCGGTAAAATCAGTTGGCGCCCACCGTGGGGCAAGTTAATTGCTCGAACGAAGTATGGTCAATCCAAGGAAAAGTACGCGCAACGCCGAAAAAAGTACGGCTTCTCAACCTCCACGTACAGTTGAGGATTTGCATGAAAATTTTCGGAGAAATAGCGGCGATGGTCAGCAGCCTCCAGCCGGAAGGCAAGAATCCGACCATATTGAGACTCGTATTACGGGGAATGCAGTAGACAGACAAAACACTGAAGGGCAACAAATCCCTAATCTGAGTAGGCCACTAAACTCACCTGTCCGATCCATTCCCTCAACCCTATCAGCCGATCAAGAAAAAATGAAGCAAATCGCTCAGCTTATGAGCTCGCTATGCGCCCAAATTCTGCAAGCGCCTGTCCAGGGAACTCCCGGTCCAAGGGCAGCTGCGGTCCCACCCCCAAGAGGGCCCAATACCAGCAGGGTGCCTCGTGGGGAATTGGATCGAATTTCTGATCAAGCAGAAAGCCAAATTTCCCCACCAGTCAACAATGGAAGACCAGCTGATAATAACTTCCTAGGCGGTCGAAGAACCAATCAGGCAAGAGTTGATGATCGTCCTGAACCACCTCAGTCTAAAGAAAGAACCGTTGTTCCAGTTGATGATGATTTGATACCTCCAATCACTGACCGTCAAACTATGAGAAGATTCTCAGAGAGAGATATAGAGAGGATGGTAGAGGAACGAGTGGAACAGAGGCTGTTAGCAGCAAGACAGACCTAGCCCCGCTCGAGAGATGTACAAGATAGCATTGCGACCTGTTCAGCCTTCTGTGCGAAAATAAAAGAAGCGCCGGCCTCAGGTCAATTACCTGGTCGGCTCCCCCGATATGACGGAACAGGTGATCCATGTGATTATATATTCAGCTTTACGAATATCATGAATTTGTATGCGCACTCGGCCGAATATACGGCGAAATTGATGGTCACAACGTTCGAAGGATTGGCTTTAGATTGGTTCGAATAACAACCTCCTAACTCAATATTCAGCTTCAGGGAGCTATGTAACAAACTAGAGCAACAATTTGCGAGTCAAAAGAGATAAAAACTCCCTATGAGTAGTCTAGGGACGATTCCCCAACAGGAAGGAGAATTTTCAAGAAGCTGCTGGCAAGGTTCAATGTTGAGTTACTAAAGATCGATTCTCCAAAACGTTTAAAGATAAAAACAAGAGCAAGACTGCTACTTCGGGATTAAGGAAACCTGATAAAGCTCCGATCCCAAAAATATCCGACTATGATCGGGCCTTCAGAAAAGGAAATGTCTTTCAAAGATTAGAATACGGAGGAAATAACACTGAGAAAAGACCTAATGTCTACTTCAGACCCCGAACTCCAGACAAAAATATCAGAGATCGAATTGATTATGTGGAGAATACCAAATTAAATGCTCTCAGAGAAGATATATTGGTCATACTTGAGAGGAATAACTGGATTCCTCTGGCAAAAGGATTACACAAGCTAAGCCTGGTGCCAAAAACTACAATCTCTATTGTAGATATCATCGGGCTCACGGTCATAGGACCGAGGATTGTTATCATCTGAAGCAGGAGATCGAAAAATTGATACATGAAGGTAAATTGAGTGAATTCATGGAAAGAACGGATCAAAGAAGACAAAGGACACGTAGTCCCAGAAGGAGAAATGGACATAGAAGTCCCTCCAGACGATCTCCAGTTAATAATGCGCCTCGTAGAAATGATACGGACAACGATCATGTAAATGGTACCATACATGTGATCTCTGGTGGTCCAGCTGGAGGAGATAGTCGCAATGCAAGGCGAAGACGGCTCGATCAATAGAAAAGGAAGTAATGATCCCTAAGGAAGTATGGGCCCTCGAGAACAAAAGTTAAGAGAAACAGATAATCAGTTTTGATGAAAGTGAAGTTCCAAGAAACTTGAATTGGGACATCAATGAAAACAACCCTGATTTTCCTATGGCAGTCTCAATTAAGATTTCTGACTTCAATGTCAAGAGAATTCTGATCGATAATGGCAGCTCAGCTATCATAATAGCCACTGAAGCTCTGAACCAAATGAACTTGGGAAAATTAGCTCTACAAAAAGTGGCCACCCCTCTTGTCGGATTTGGAGGATCAGAGATCGTGCCAGCAGGGACGATCAATCTAAGTGTCACCCTCGGTAATAAACCTCAGCGAGTTGTGAAAATGATAAAGTTCCTGGTGGTGGAGACGTCGTTGGACTATAAAGCCATTTTAGGCCGACCGGCGCTAAACTTGTTTCGAGCAGTCGTATCAACCTACCATCAGAAGATAAAGTTCCCCACTCTCTCTGGAGTCGGAGAAATTGTTAACGACCATTGCATGGCATGGGATTGTTATAACACGGCGCTTTCCCTAAAACGGAATAACGAACCACTCACGCCCTCAAAAAGGAAAACAGTGGGATCTTCGGTGGAAAGATCAAGGGAACCAGAAATTCCGAGTACCGAAAGGATCGATAAAAAAGGGAAAGAGCCGGTCGATCTTACTGTCCGAGCCCTGGAACCTAAAGATGTTCAAATAATAGAGAACGATCCGAGCAAGATCACTAGGATCGAAACGGAGCTTACACCGCAAGGAGAGATTATGTTGATTAACTTCTTGAGAAAGAATACGGATGTATTCGCATGGAGTTCGGAATAGTGGGGATAGATCCGAGAATAATCACCCACTCTTTGAAAATAGATCCGAATGCAAAGCCAGTTAGGCAAAAGAAGAGAAATCACGGCCCCGTTAAAGATAAAATAATAAAAGCCGAGGTCGAGAGGCTTTTAATGTCTAAACAGATAAGGGAAGTACACTTCACAGAATGATTGTGTAATGTTGTCCTAGTATCAAAAGGTGATAAGAAGGATAATAAGTGGAGGATGTGCAATGATTTTACAGACCTAAACAAGTTATGTCCAAGGGATCCATATCCCCTTCCTAGAATTGACTTATTGGTCGACTCTACAGCGGGATTTGCTATTTTTAGCATGATGGACGCGTTTCAAGGATTTTATCAAATATTTATGGACGAAAGGGATCAAGAAAAAACTGCCTTTGTTACAAATAGGGAGTATATTGCTTCATAGTGATGCCTTTCGGATTGAGAAACGCTGGAGCAACTTATCAACGACTAGTAAACCTAATGTTTAAGGAACTAATCGAAGAGATTATGGAAGTATATGTGGATGATATGCTGGTCAAGAGTATGAGTGAGAAGGACCACATCGATCATCTAGATCGTTACTTCAGGATTTTGAGAAAATACGGAATGAAGCTCAATCGTGCTAAATGTACTTTCGGTGTAAGGTCGGGAAAATTCTTGGGTTACTTGGTCCACCAAAGAGGTATCGAAGCAAATCCCGAAAAGATACGCGCGATCACCGAAATGAAGCCTCCCAGAACTATCTCTCAGGTGCAAAGTTTAGTAGGTAAGATAGTTGCTCTGAATAGGTTTATATCAAGATCGGCGGATAAAAGTCTACCATTCTTTCAAACGCTGAGAAATTCTAAGACATTCAAATGGACCGAAGAATGCGATTGGGCTTTCGACCAGTTGAAAGAATATCTAACTTCTCCACCACTGCTCGCCAAGCCAATGGAAGGACAACCTCTATATATATACATTGCAATTTCCGAAGTTGCCGTAAGTTTGGTACTGGTCAAAATAGATGTATCGGAACATAAGCCGGTCTATTACTTGAGTAAGCTACTACAAGGAGTTGAAAATAATTATTTGGAAATAGAAAAATTTGCATTAGCTCTAGTAACATCAGCACGAAAGCTACGACCTTACTTCCAAACGTACAAAATTATTGTCCTCACCAATCAACCCTTAAGACAAATCTTATCAAAACCCGAGGATTCGGGAAGATTGATCAAATGGGCAGTGGAACTAAAGCAATATGAGATCGAATATCAATCGCGAACCGCGATAAAAGCTCAAGTGCTTGCAGATTTCCTCTAGGAGACCCCCACTCCATCAGAATTGATCCTTGGCGAGACAAGTTCAAGCAATAATGACATCTTGGTCGTTAACAATCCAGTATGGCTTATGCACGTTGATGGAGCATCGAGCAAAGATGGCGGAGCTGCAGGAATAAATTTCCGAGGACCTGATGGAGAGGATTTGAACTATGCTATCACCTTGGATTTCATGGTAACAAATAATGAAGCAGAGTATGAGGCTTTAATTGGAGGAATGGAAATGGCCATAAAAGCTAGCATAAAAGTCTTGAACGTCTAGACAGACTCGGAGCTGGTTCAAAGGCAAGTCAACGGGTTGTATGAGGCCAAGGAGTACAACATGATCAAATACTTGGCCAAAGTGAAAGAATTGACTGGAAAGTTTGATAAATTTGAGATTCAGAACATCCCACGAGAAGAGAATCGATGGGCTGATCAATTATCTCGATTTATCGGCTCGAGAGATGGTAAGTCGAAAAGGGTGATCACATGGTTGATCTCTAATACACCATCAATCGATCTCGACACGGTTCCTACTGCTGAGATAATGGATATCGATCTAGCTACGAACGGCTGGATGAGTCCATTGTTGAGTTATTTAAAAGATGGATCTCTCCCACATGATCAAAACGAGGCTAGAAGAGTTAAGTATCGGGCTCCTAAGTATGCAATAGTGGAGGAAAAGCTTTACAGACGATCCGTTTCTGGAATACTTTTAAAATGTGTCCTCGAACATCAAACTCAATCTATACTTTAAGGAGATTCATGAAGGAGAGGTCGGAAATCATAGCGGGGCTCGAGCATTCGCTCTGAAGTGTTTAAGGACTGGATATTATTGGCCAACTTTAAATTCGGATGCGCAAGACTACGTGATATATTGGCATCACTGCCAAGTACATTCGAACATAATTCATCAACCAGCGGAGGTAATGCACCCGATCCCAATCTGTTGGCCTTTCGATCAATGGGGAATCGATATTATAGGCCCATTCCCTACGGCTAGATAAAAAAAGAGCTATGTACTGGTCGCGGTCGAATACTTCAGCAAATGGATCGAATGTGTGGCGCTGGCCAGAATCACTCAATTCCAGATTATAAATTTTCTTTGGAAATACATAGTCTGCCATTTTGGGATCCCAAGAGTGTTAATTTCCTACAACGGAACTCAATTTTGTTGGATGAAGATGAAGACTTAGAAGTGAAGGGAGGTTTTGATGATTTCCAAAAGTCATCAGCTAAGTTTGGAAGCTTAATCCAAACCTTAGAAGATATTTGACCAAAGAAGAACCTACTTCAGACGAGTCAAATATGGTCCAGAAGACTACTGATCTGTTGCTGAATAAAGGAATCAGTTTGGTGGATTTTCAGCAGACTCAAATCAGATGAGTTTAGTTTGGGATCAACCGAGTGCTCGATCTGCAGAGTGGAAGTGGATTAGAAGTTATTGCAACGGTAATAAATGCACTTGGAGTAATAAATGCTGAAGAGGAAGGGTATTTATGACAAATGATTGAAGAGAAACCTCGTATCAGCTTGGTGCATTAAATGCGAACAGACAGAAAGTACTACAGACTGTACAATGATCAGTCGTAGGTAGCCATTTCTGCAGAAAGGACCAGTACTCGAGGATTTGAACACCTGTCGATCTCTCAACGAGAAGATTTTCAAATCTCAAGTATAAATAGTTCAGTTTAAGAGTTAGAGAAGAAGATACAACACATCTGAGAGCAAATCCGAAGCATAATTCTTCTAAGTCTCAAACTCAAGAATAGAACACTCATCAGCCGAGTCATTTGTTGACAAAGGCAGAATAGAGAGAAAAGAATATACATATAAAATCTGAGTGATTTTGTGAGAAAAGTGTTGTGAGAAGCTGTTATCCATCTTTGTGAAGTGATAAAGCTTTGTAGTATAGGACTTCTTTGTGATTTCCTGTGACGAACTTGTGGCCAGTTCATTTGTTGTTTGGCGCAAGCAGAGTGTATTGTAATCTGTGTGATTATAGTATAACCCAAGATCTACGTGACTTGGAAGAGTGGACTAAAGGATTTTTATCCATATAACCACTATAAAAATTATGTGTGTTTATACTTGCATTATTTCTTGCATATTTTCAAAGAGCATATTTAAACACTTAAGTTAACTATTGAAAAGTTTTAAAAGGAGTTTGTAAAAACTGGGGATAAAACTTTTTCTAAGTTAAGAAAACTACTTGTGAAAAACACTAGATAAATCCTCTGCAAGTTAGTTATTTTAAAACTCTAATTTTCATAAAATCAGCTAAGTAAAATCAGAAGAGTGGTCAACTCTGCTCTTCAAAGCTTTATGCGAGATCAGCTTAGTCTACTTACGATTCTTGATCAGCTTAGGTTGCTGACAGAAAAAGTTAGAGAATTTTAAAGATAAAATTTTTAGAGGTCTATTCACCCCCCTCTAGACCTCATCTGACCACTTGGGACCAACAAATTTGCTGGAAAACAAGTTTCGGAATGGTGCTCCGAATTCGGGATACAACAAAACTTTAAGTCTGTAGGTCATCCTCGGGCGAATGGACAAATAGAGGTCGCAAACCGGGAAATAATCAAATCCCTCGAAAAAAGGTTGGATGACGCCAAAGGGAAATGGTTGGATGAACTTCCAGGGGTCATATGGGCAAATAGAACTACAATAAAAGCTTCTATGGGAGAAACACCTTTTAGTTTGGTATATGGATCGGAAGCGGTCATTCCGATCGAAGCACTTGTCCCCTGTCCGAGAATTGAATTATATGATGAGGAGAATAACGATCAGTTGAGGAAAGTTGACGTTGACTTAAGTGAGGCCCTGAGGGATAGGGCTAGTCTTCGTTTACAAGCGGCTAAGTCAAGCATGGGAAAAGCCTATAATCAAAGAGTAAGAATACGATCGTTGAAGGAGGGCGATCTGGTCCTTAAAAAGGTCGAAGTATCCAAACACGTTGGAAAACTACAGTAGAATTGGGAGGGTCCTTTTATAGTGACCGCGGTCGGCAAAAAAGGATCCTATAAAATTGCTCAGTTAGATGGAAACCCACTACCTCGTACCTGGAACGCAGTGAACCTCAGATTGTATTATGGTAGTTGAAATCATGAAGAAAACTTAGGAGAATAATTTGATTATCGTATATTTAGATAATGTAGTTCGTTTATTGTTTATTTTCAGTTTATGGTTTTCTTGTTCTTTCTTTTCTCCCTTGAATGTCAGAGTTTTTCTACAGCAATACCACAAAAGCTTTTGCTTAATTTTCTCCATACATTATATTATGTCGGCACAATAAAGCTATTGCTAATTGATCTACAAAGGTTAAAACCATTATTGGTATAAAACCTGAATTTATTATAAGAATAAGAGTAAAACCGATTGGGTCGGTATAAACTCTTCGACGTCCTCAAATCGATCTACAAAGGTTAAAACCAATTTTGGTATAAAACCTGAATTTATTATAAGGACATGAGTAAAACTGATTTGGTCGGTATAAATTCATCAATCTCCTAAAATCGATCTACAAGGGTTAAAACCAATAATTGGTATAAAACCTAAGTAAAATTGAATTTTGAGTAAAACTGATTAGGTCGGTATAAACTCGTTGATCTTCTAAAATTGATCTACAAGGGTTAAAACCAATAATTGGTATAAAACCTAGGTAAAAATTAAATTTGTGTAAAACCGATTGGGTCGGTATAAACTCATCGATCTCCTAAAATTGATCTACAAAGGTTGAAACCAATAATTGGTATAAAACCAAGGTAAAGTTGAAACTTTGAGTAAACCCGATTGGGTCGGTATAAACTCATCGATTGCCTATATATCTATCTTCGAGATTACATAAATTAAATAATAGAGGTAAATGTAGCAAAACAGTAAAATTTCATTACAATATCTATCAAAAGCTACAACAAATTAAGAATACAAGTTATATCGACTATACTACTCGATGACCAGAAAATACAACAAATTTACTGCGACAATGTCCTTGCCAACAGGGACTCAACTCGATCCTGGTCCTGCATCGAAAGATCCGAACTCCATGAACAGTTTCACCAGCTACGTCCAGAAATTTACAGACTTCTTTAGTTCGATGCTTGAGGACGAGTGAGCTCGACCAACCCACAGAGGGAGCCCTAACAAGCTAGAGACCCTGTGGCGATTTTTATGCCGTATCTCTCATCCCCACTGTTTTAACTTTTATGTTGGTTCCTCAGAGATTGATGGTTTTATCCAGAGCTTCGAGAAAAATAATTTCACAATCCCCTCGACCTCGAATCTTATGATCGATCGGAGATTTCATCGTATTCGAGCAGTTCTACATTTCCAATTCCACCCATACCAAGTCATAATTTGGAGGGATTTTTGAGGCTTTCGAATTGGGTGGACGACCACCGTTTTGAAAAAAGAAAGAGTCCATCTACATCGGTTTCACCTGAGATAAAAATAGGATAGAGGTAAAACCCCTTTTATAGATGGAGTGGTAAAGATCCAACGGTTGAAATGAGAACAGATTAATTTATCGAAAAACGTGTTGAACGTTTCAACTAATAGTAATAAATACGGTACAACAATGATCGATCTACACTATATTCAAGATCGATGCTCGCCCTGGAAAACATCTGATCAAATACTTGAAGCAAATATCACTAAGCCATAAAAGAATACTCGACAAGACTTTTTCGAGGCAAATACAATAAAAGTAGTACAACGCAAAGAATGTAAGTTTGGAGAAAGAAATGAGCCCGACATTAGCAACTGCGTATCATTATAAAGCTTTGAGAAAGAAAACTTACAACAACATCAATTTGTTCATCCTAGATTACAAATATTCTATTACACGTTTATGACTCCTATTCTACAACGCTCAATCATCCCGTAGAATGGTAAATAGCAACTTGACTCTCTAGAAAGGTCAAGAGAAGATTGTTTATGTTTATCGCAATCGAAGGAAAATAGTCCCGATCTTCAGAAAGTTTGAGCGATATTCGACCCAAACTAGGAGTAATTTCGGAGGCTTCGAGAGACGAGGACAACCACCATTGCGAAACTCGAAATATCGACCCCCTTGAAGAAACCGATGCTCATATTTCACAAGAGCTACATTAGGTCGATATGATCTCCCACATGGTGTTCTCGCTCCATCGTGAACAAGTTGATCTCGACAAAGCAAGAATCCAGCTTTCCTCTAACCTCGGGCTGACCTGTATGGCATAAGTAGCGATCGACCAATACCCAGCTATAAGGGGTGCTCGATCACTATCTCATATTCCATTCGATCCCATTATATTGGGATCGGAGCCTTTATTTTATATAAGAGGTCTCATATTTCCAATTCCACCCATACCAAGTCGGAAGCTTGTCCGTTCTTAGGGATAATAGAATCCGGTGGACAACCATAGTAATAAAAACAAAGATCTTTCTTTGACAACATTTTTACTGGAGTAAATAAGGAAAGAGGTAAATGCCTTTTTATAGGCGAGTGGGTGAAAATCCTACGGCGGCAGTTAAATGTCTCATCAACGGTCTAGATTATTTTATCGGCATGACCTTTTCAAACATCTGCGTTTGTTTTAAATACATCTCTGCTACATAGGATACAACAGTTAGAAGAAAATTGTCCATATAATCGACATTATGTACGATTATTGGTCGATAATGGATAGCAGTATAAAGATATTCGACGTACAATAGACCTGAATCATAACAATGTTCTTCGGAATTCGAGTAGCTTGGATCGAAAATTATGCTAAGGAAATAATCCCTAAATGTTTATTCATTAAGAAAAGGTTGTTACATACGTACAAATGGATACAAACGATTGGGGATCGCATTTATTGCTAAAACTAACTATACTAAATCTGAAACAAAAACTACAAAATCAAAGTATTTTGGTTATCCGTTTGGAAGACACTCCTCTAGTTTATATTGCTTCCCCGAACTGAACGAATTCTTGTCTTCATATGCAACTGGCACTTGGGATTTTGAGAAGCAATTGTCGATCTCCACTTGATGAAGTCGGTGCATATACTTCACCAAATTGTTACAAAGTATCCTCCTTGGTCGGAAAGGATAGCCCGATCCAAGGAGCAGTTTCTTTTTAATGTACTGACCAACTTCTCCCTTCGATCACTATTACTGGCTCGGATTCCATCGTTATCATGGGACCCAAAGTTTCCGATACCTCCCATACTGAACGGTGAAAGATCGAGATGTCTCTGCCATCGCCAAAAGGTCCGCACACGGGTGTGGAATAAGTTAGTTTTAATAAACTGTTGAACCTTCAATAGATAATCCATACTTCTCGTTCAACACCTTAGGAGTCAGACAGATGTATTTTCCCCCAACCTTAGCCTTGATTTCCAGATTTTCATAGCCTGGTTTCCCATCAGATTTGTAAAACTCCAGAACTTCTGGTGTAAACACCATTTCTTCATGTGCTTCCATGAAGTTTACCAGTGAAGCAGCTTTGAATTTTTCCAAAATTTCTTTCATGAGTTGAGTGCCTATTGCGTAATAGGTCTGGTAGTTCAAGAATCTACCCTCAGCGTTTACGTCCTTGGAACTCATTTTTTTCTGAAAAAGATTAGAAAGAAACGAGAGAAATTTCCAGAAAGTATGAATGCAAAGATGCTCTTGTGTACTTACGAAATTTTGAAGGTGCGTAAAAGATCAGTCAGCTGATCAGATCTGGATTTATAAAGGTTGGATGATGTCGGTTTCCGTGATTTAAGCCACCCGTTAGATCAGTTACTGATAAAGTAAATTGTGTGAGCGAGATACGCGAAATTCAAAATTCATTAATTATGTCAGACTAGGAGGGAAAGCGAAACGTCACTAGTCTTTTATTTATTAAAGAGTGCTTCTGATAATACGTTTTTAATACAACACTGTTTATAAATTGATATAAGTAATCAGATGAGTAAAATAATACTTATCTGGCAGATGACTTGTCTGACACAATATATCACTAGTTTTTTGGTACAATATATCACTAGTGAAAGACAATATCTAGTAATTTTTCTTTGTTGCTTGTCAATCCAGCAAGATAAATAATCTTCAAGTCTTCAAGAATTAAGAACAAATCTTCTGACTAAAACAACTTCAACTAACTGTCATTGAAGATTTCATTTTTAAAACAGGAGTACCGCTAGTCTTACACGTTCCCCCTGATTTCAAGAATCCACCAGTCAACTAGTCTGTTGAGAGTCAGTCTTCTTGAAGAAAAACACTTGTTGCTATCAGATTAGTCAGCTGATGAACCCAGTCTTCTGATAGGTTCCCCCTCAGCTTATGAATCAAATTTTAACAAGCCTAGTTCCACTCTTAGAGTAGAAAATCTTGCATCACTCAATGGTTTGGTGAAAATGTCAGCGATCTGATTATTTGTATGAACATACTCAATAATAACATTTCATTTTTCAACATGGTCTCTGATGAAGTGATGTTTGATCTCAATATGCTTAGTCCTGGAATGACTAGTAGTATTCTGAGTAAGTGAGATTACACTCGTATTGTCACAGTAGATATGTATTCCACTGATCTTGAGATTATAATCTTCTAGTTGGTGCTTCAACCAAAGTATCTGTGCAAAACAAGCTCCAGCAGCAATGTATTCAGCTTCAGCAGTAGATATGGATACTGAAGTCTGTTTCTTACTCATCCATGAGATCAGACGACTGCCTAAAAATTGACAAGTACCTGTAGTACTCTTCCTATCAATTTTGCAGCCAGCAAGGTCAGAATCTGAAAATCCAATATGTAACAGCCCGACCTAGTAAAACGCTCAAAGTACACTGACTTTCAGTTACAAATGCCTTAAACATTTAAAAATCTAAACAAGTAACGAACATGTTGAAATTTCAGAAAGTTTACTTCGATAATAAGACTTAACAAATATAATTCGTTATTTGCACAAATAGGACATTCTGTCAAGAGATATCTTAGCACGAAACTATTTAAGATAGGAACTCTTGATCACTTCTCAACTTCCTTGCTTTCCTGTACCTCTGAAAATTAATAAATTTAAAAGCGTAAGTTGAATAAATCTACTTAGTGAGGCTGGTGCACGTGTAAATGTGAATTTTTATGCATGTGGTAAAAGATTTGTGATAACAAGCAAATCCGCAATATAGACAATTCAAACTTTCGATAATAAGTAGTTCAACATTAATTCAATATATAAAAATATCAGGTTCAAGATAACCACTTGTTCACTAAAAAGATACTACATTATTTGATCCCGCCTTATCATTAAGAGTAAGGGGTCAATCTTACCATTACTCATGAAATGCATTCAATAGCACGTCTTTCACATTCATAAGTTATATAAATAACCACACGTTCAAGAAAACAAGAAACTATTCAAGATAACCACTTACTTACTATAAGGATATTTAATCCCGCCTTATCACTAAGGGTAATGGGCCAATCTTACCAACCCTCACTAAATGCATTGCTGCCAATTTAGGTCACGTATACCGAGATGTACGAGACCAAGATAATGATCGAATGCGGAGTCAACCTGACAAGTCTCCACTTGTCCCAGATTTATCCAAACCCACCACTATCGCTCACTATGAACAGGGGAGATAAAGTAATACACCCATGTCGCTCACTATGAACAGGGGGGATAAAGTAATACACCCTTGTCCCAACAGTATTCATTTAAAAGCAAGCAATACGATCATTACGTATTTCACATAAATGAAACTATCATATCTCATCTTCAACAATTATTGCAAACATTAAAGATAATTAATCTAGCATTTTTGAGATATCAAGAACACTCAAATGAACATCAACTGCGAACATCGCAGACAACTATTTCCAACAATTGTAAAATCCCGCAATTAATCGCATTTCAAGTATATAAGTAAATAAACCATTCACATAGCACAAAAGCAATAAATACGAGCATTCCATATACTCTAGCAATCTTAAATATAACACATAATCATGAGTATTCAAAAGATCTAATTACACATTACGAAAGCAAGTATGCAGCTCTCACCTTGGTCCTTAGCAATTGTTGTCTCCATACTTGAAATCCAAATAGCATGTTCATAAAAAATGTAGGGTCTAACAAACTCCCGTCATGCACAACCAAATTCATCAGGGCAAAACAAATATAAATCATATTATATGAGTAATATTTTCATTTCCTCCTATCAAGTGCGATCAATTACAGCGAACATCGCCAACGCACAACTCCAAACATTTTACTATAATATTTAAGTATCCACATCTCAACATGCTCGTACAATAATTAAACACATAGTCACAAACAAGATAAGGCTCTCACCTATAAAGAGATGGTTGCTTGTCTCCTTCACCTAAACAAACTCAAATCGAGAAATGAAGACCGGATATGAAAAGCCCACGCAGAAATGAAGACGCTGCCGGACTAACCACCGTTGACCGCGCCGGTGAGCGGAGTTGACCACCACCGTAAAATGAGCCAAAGTCACCATTCGACTCTCCTTTGTGCCTAGAACACCATTTTGGAGCTTAATTAATGAAAAGGTGGTTGAAAAACCTCCATCCAAGAAGACCCACTTTGAAGCCGCCACTTGCCACCGTCGTTGTCAATTTTCGACCATAATTTCCGATGAAAAATGGTACCAATGGAAAGCTCTCGTCGAGGAGATGAATTTGGACTACTTATTCGCTCGATTTGGTTAAGAAATGAGGAAGTTATTAACAAAATAAGGAAGGGGTTTTGTGTGTGTAGAAACACATTTTAGTATGTGTAAATGGTGGAGAAGATGAATAATGAGATAAATGGGCTCATTTTTCTTCATATGTAATGGGTGTTTTGCATTTAACACCCTCAAAAAGTGGATAGTCACTTATTAGTTCTTAAGGTCCTTGGGCAATTCAACAATTTCCCTTTTTAATTTTATTTTTGCATTTCAATCCTCAAATAACACAAGAGTGAACTATTAATAATGCATAAATGTGCACACCAGTAATAATTCAAGTGTATTGATTTGAATAACATAATTCAACCTAAATTTAAGATTATAGAAAAGAAAATTCATAAATGAGTTCTCGGGGTTTTACATTCTTCCCTCCTTAAAAGAATTTGGTCCCCAAATTCACAATTGGCTTTCGAGAAGTTCGAGTAAAGTTATAGTATCTCTTTCTTGATTCAAACGAGTATTAGAACAAATCTTCCCTCCAGCGTTATATGTATTTAGATGCTACTATATATCGTCAGGTTCAAGAGGACGAACGACGTGGTACTTCATCGAGATTCGTACGGAACGGTTAAGAACTCCCCTGAAAAGAAATACTAATCACATAGTATCTCATATTCACCTTATAGCATAGAGGTTTAAAAGATAGTGAAAGACGTTTAACTAAGATTCTTGAGAAGTAGCACAATCACTGTTAAATGAAAAGTCTCGATAAGGGTTACAAAGGACGATCGAGTCGAAAATTTTGCTGAAGATATCAAAGCAAGACTTAATAATGGTAATGTCGATACACAAGGACAACCCAATCAAGAATTTGATATCACTGGCATGAGAACGAATAAGACACATACTAATGGATAGCAAAATAACAAAGTCTCCAATTTGAATAGAGTAAACAAAAGAAAGTCGAAGCAAGAATATCGATAAGGTAATAGAAGGTTGAAGTAAGTGTCCAATAGTAATAACCAAAACATTAAAGTGTACCTTGTCATTTCGAAACAAGTCAAAATAAGCGGCAGATTCAGAAATTCATTTCAAGAAGTAATGACCAAAATGAATTTCAAGATAGGAAACCAGAAAAGCTCAACAGTGAAGCTCAAGGATGATGAAACTATCCGATTAAGCAAGATAATATAGAAAACAAGTTCAGAACAAATAACAAAGAAGTATGAATTTCAAAAGAAAGTGGAGGATAAATTGATTCGATTCATGAGGCTAACAAAATGAATAAAATGATAACGAAATAAGCTCAAGATGATTTAACAAGAATAACAAAAATGAAGTTTAACGAGGAGTATCAATAAGAATAGCAAGAAGATTGACTTAGTACTCCTAGAAGTAAAAACCAAATATTCTAGTATTTTGGTCACCTGGCAATCAAGTCAAGATAATGCAAAATTTCAAGAATTCTTCTCATTGAGTAATGAGTGTAATGAATGTAGAAAGTATGAACCGAGATTTGCATGTAATCGATGTTGCATGTAATTGATAGTACATGATACCGAGTTAAATAAAGCTCAAGAGTGAGGTCCAATGAAAATGAAACGATTGAACTCACCAAATGATAAGATTAGAAATGAAAGTTCTCCAATGTTGGCGTTCTAAAGAGTTGGATTACTCTTCTCATAATCAACTAGAAATCATTTAAAAGTACACAATGTAGCTCAATGTATGGATTCGGAAAGAGGTAAGCTCAAGAACAAAACACAAGAGATTTAGGATTTAGGGTTGAGTTAACACCGAAGCATGTAGAAATAAATGGGTTCACACATTTACAATGATTTGTGAGGCACGAAACACAAAGACAATTTCGAAATTGATCACGGAACAATGGAACAATCTTGAGTGAGAAAAGAAGTTAGGAGAAAACAAGTCACCTTGATTACATTTTAAGATAGATCTATTATTTATAAAATCAATTGCTTTGAGTAAAGCATAAAATTGAAATGCTTACTTTGAAATAACCAAAATTAAGCAAGGCCAATCAAGAAGAATAAGATATAGTTTAGCCATTTCACAAATAGAACAACGAACAAGACATGAAACAAAATTGTTCAATCTATCAAGGTTTGAGATACAGTGATAAGGAAGAGACGAAATTCCCACACCTATTACACCATATTAGTTACCAAAGAAGTTCTCAAAGTCTTGTAAATTTATGGTAGGAAATCTTTCAATTTTTCTTTGTCAAATTAACTTTAGTTCTTTTTCTTGATCACTTTAGGTTTGTTCGAATGATGGCGATGTTCTTGATCTCCTCTTTGGTAGATCTAAACAGTAAAGCTTGGCTAGAAACTTTTGATTCTTGAATTCCCATTCTTTCTCCCATGATCTCTTTAATTCGTAGACATTAATGTGCTTCACGATGTAGTCTTTAAATAAACTTCCTAGTACGTACGTCTTTGTTCCATCAGTGAGTAAAGGTGGGTCTATATAACTAGCTCACGGAGTTAATCATATTGCGCCACCATAAAATTTCCATGTTGTAGTACGTTAAGTTACTTTGTCGAGTAGTAGGTGGATAAAAGCATGATCTAGATGGCTTGCTTTAATCCTTCAAGTGATTCATCTTCTTGCCGATCAAAATCTTTCCGTACTTTCGTTACGCCACTCTGATTTGAAGATTTTCGTTTCTATCAAGCCTTTCATCATTGGAAAAATCTTGATTCATGTGTCTTGTGCGTACGAAGACTCGAACTTAATTCGATAATCCTAATAATAGTAAGCCACACAATTGTTCAAGTAACCTATACGTTGCAATAGGTCAAGACTATCAACTCAATCAAGTTCGGATCACGAAGCAATATAAATAAGGATGTCATTTGATAACTAAGGCTAGAGAGCCGCTTCAAAGACGAGATTACAATGATACCTCAACATGATGTATAGAGATTTTCATTAAGGAAAAATAAATGGCTGAAACAAGCTTAATGAATATCATATGAAGTTTGACAAGTGACGTAGATACAATGGTTTCAAGAAGGCTTTATAAAGCATACAACAAACCAGATTTAACAAGGATGAACCGTTTGTGAATAAAGTTGGCAAATTTAAAACGCTGATTGAACAACTGTGGAGTTCTAAAAGAGGACAAAAATAAGTATTCCTCTCTTACAGGAATTCTAAAATGAAACACTCAGTTTACGAAATGGATAGTATCAAATAACACAATTATTCAAAAGAACGAATTTGGAAATAACTACCAGCATAGGAGGTTTAAAGAGAGATGATACCTTTTAATCAATTGGTAATATCACAAATAAACAAGGAAAGACACAATCATGTATTCTAAGACGAAAACTACGCATTAGGTAACAATATTTCAATCAAACTCTAAGAGTCACGCCATTCGATTCGGGTAATCATCCTTTACTCTCCAAAGGGCCAAAATTGAATTTCAAATACTTGGAAAAGAAAGACTCGATACAATTTACCTAAGTGGTGCTCTAGTCCGAGGAACCTATCCTGGCTTTTGAGCCGAAGCTCTGATACCATCTGTAACAGCCCGACCTAGTAAAACGCTCAAAGTAAACTGACTTTCAGTTACAAATGCCTTAAACATTTAAAAATCTAAACAAGTAACGAACATGTTGAAATTTCAGAAAGTTTACTTCAATAATAAGACTTAACAAATATAATTCGTTATTTGCACAAATAGGACATTCTGTCAAGAGATATCTTAGCACGAAACTATTTAAGATAGGAACTCTTGATCACTTCTCAACTTCCTTGCTTTCCTGTACCTCTGAAAATTAATAAATTTAAAAGCGTAAGTTGAATAAATCAACTTAGTGAGGCTGGTGCACGTGTAAATGTGAATTTTTATGCATGTGGTAAAAGATTTGTGATAACAAGCAAATCCGCAATATAGACAATTCAAACTTTCGATAATAAGTAGTTCAACATTAATTCAATATATAAAAATATCAGGTTCAAGATAACCACTTGTTCACTAAAAACATACTACATTATTTGATCCCGCCTTATCATTAAGAGTAAGGGGTCAATCTTACCATTACTCATGAAATGTATTCAATAGCACGTCTTTCACATTCATAAGTTATATAAATAACCACACGTTCAAGAAAACAAGGAACTATTCAAGATAACCACTTACTTACTATAAGGATATTTAATCCCGCCTTATCACTAAGGGTAATGGGCCAATCTTACCAACCCTCACTAAATGCATTGCTGCCAATTTAGGTCACGTATACCGAGATGTACGAGACCAAGATAATGATCGAATGCGGAGTCAACCTGACAAGTCTCCACTTGTCCCAGATTTATCCAAACCCACCACTATCGCTCACTATGAACAGGGGAGATAAAGTAATACACCCATGTCGCTCACTATGAACAGGGGGGATAAAGTAATACACCCTTGTCCCAACAGTATTCATTTAAAAGCAAGCAATACGATCATTACGTATTTCACATAAATGATACTATCATATCTCATCTTCAACAATTATTGCAAACATTAAAGATAATTAATCTAGCATTTTTGAGATATCTAGAACACTCAAATGAACATCAACTGCGAACATCGCAGACAACTATTTCCAACAATTGTAAAATCCCGCAATTAATCGCATTTCAAGTATATAAGTAAATAAACCATTCACATAGCACAAAAGCAATAAATATGAGCATTCCATATACTCTAGCAATCTTAAATATAACACATAATCATGAGTATTCAAAAGATCTAATTACACATTACGAAAGCAAGTATGCAGCTCTCACCTTGGTCCTTAGCAATTGTTGTCTCCAAACTTGAAATCCAAATAGCATGTTCATACAAAATGTAGGGTCTAACAAACTCCCGTCATGCACAACCAAATTCATCAGGGCAAAACAAATATAAATCATATTATATGAGTAATATTTTCATTTCCTCCTATCAAGTGCGATCAATTACAGCGAACATCGCCAACGCACAACTCCAAACATTTTACTATAATATTTAAGTATCCACATCTCAACATGCTCGTACAATAATTAAACACATAGTCACAAACAAGATAAGGCTCTCACCTATAAAGAGATGGTTGCTTGTCGCCTTCACCTAAACAAACTCAAATCGAGAAATGAAGACCGGATAAGAAAAGCCCACGCCGAAATGAAGACGCTGTCGGACTAACCACCGTTGACCGCGCCGGTGAGCGGAGTTGACCACCACCGGAAAATGAGCCAAAGTCACCATTCGACTCTCCTTTGTGCCTAGAACACCATTTTGGAGCTTAATTAATGAAAATGTGGTTGAAAAACCTCCATCCAAGAAGACCCACTTTGAAGCCGCCACTTGCCGCCGTCGTTGTCAATTTTCGACCATAATTTCCGATGAAAAATGGTACCAATGGAAAGCTCTCGTCGAGGAGATGAATTTGGACTACTTATTCGCTCGATTTGGTTAAGAAATGAGGAAGTTATTAACAAAATAAGGAAGGGGTTTTGTGTGTGTAGAAACACATTTTAGTATGTGTAAATGGTGGAGAAGATGAATAATGAGATAAATGGGCTCATTTTTCTTCATATGTAATGGGTGTTTTGCATTTAACACCTTCAAAAAGTGGATAGTCACTTATTAGTTCTTAAGGTCCTTGGGCAATTCAACAATTTCCCTTTTTAATTTTATTTTTGCATTTCAATCCTCAAATAACACAAGAGTGAACTATTAATAATGCATAAATGTGCACACCAGTAATAATTCAAGTGTATTGATTTGAATAACATAATTCAACCTAAATTTAAGATTATAGAATAGAAAATTCATAAGTGAGTTCTCGGGGTTTTACACAATAAGTTTAAATCCTGATTCCCTGGGATACCACAATCCCAATTCTTTAGTGCCTTTGAGATACTTTAATATCCTTTTGGCAGCTAGGAGATGAGATTCCTTAGGATTTGATTGAAATCTCGCACAGACCCCAATAGAGTACATAATGTCTGGTCTGCTAGGTGTTAGATATAACAGTGACCCTATTATGCCTCTATATTTGGTGATGTCAACTGATTTTCCATCTACATCTTTATCCAAACGAAGTCCAGTAGACATAGGAACACTAACAGATGAGCTAGTTTCCATACCAAATTTCTTATACAGATCTTTTGTGTACTTTGCTTGATTAATAAAAATACCATCAGGTAGTTGTTTAACTTGTAATCCAAGGAAGTAATTAAGTTCTCACATCATGCTCATTTCAAACTTGTTATGCATAAGCATAGAGAAATTTTCACACATCTATTCGTTACTTGAACCAAAAATAATATCGTCCACATATATTTGAACTAACAATATATGATTATCCCATTCAATAGTGAACAAAGTCTTATCTACTTTACCTTTGCGAAATCCTTTAATTAAAAGAAAGTCAAATAAAGTATCATACCATGCTCTTGGAGCCTGTTTCAGTCCATAGAGAGCTTTCTTCAGACGATATACTTTGTCTCCCTGTTGATAAGCTTCAAATCCTGGAGGTTGTTCAATATAAACTTCTTCTTGCAATTCTCCATTGAGAAAGGCAGACTTCACATCCATCTGATAGACTGTGAAGTTCTTGTGAGCAGCATAGGCTAAGAATAATCTGATTGCTTCAAGCCTTGCAACTGGTGCGAAAGTCTCATCAAAATCAATGCCTTCTTCTTGGTAGTAACCCTTGGCAACTAGTCTTGCTTTGTTTCTGGTAACCATACCATCTTCATTCATTTTGTTCCTGAAGACCCACTTAGTGCCAATTACCCTTTGATGAGTAGGTCTAGGTACTAAGTACCAAACCTTATTTCTTTCAAATTGATTCAACTCTTCTTGCATTGCTTCAATCCAGTGAGAATCACTAAGAGCTTCTTCAATTTGCTTGGGCTCAATCTGTGAGAGAAAACTTACAAACATAGATTCATTTGCAGCAGCTCTTCTAGTCTTCACTCTATCCAGTGGATCACTAATCAATAAGTCAGGTGGGTGATCTCTGAGTCATCTGAGATCAGGTTGCAAATCTGGATGTTATCCTCTTGAATGATCTTGCAACGCTACTGTTGGAGTCTCAGTATTAGTCTGTTGAACAGAAGTGGTCTGTTGAACAGTCTCTGGTCTGTCAGTTGTTTGCAACTCCTCTGTTAGACAGACTGATTTTGAACAGCACTTAAGTTACCAGCTGGGTTGAGATCAGGTAGTATGATGGGAACATATTCTTCTTTTCATTCCATAGTCAGTTTCTGAAAATCAGCAGATATCTCTGTAGTTGAACTTTGATTCTTTTCATAAGATTGATTTGGTTCATCAAATACTACATGAATTGACTCTTCTACCAGTGAAGTTCTTTTGTTAAACACTCTATACGCTTTACAAACAGTAGAGTAACCTACAAAAACAGCTTCATCAGTCTTCTATGCAAATGCAGTAAGGTGATTTTTCCCATTATTCAAAACATAACATTTACAACCAAAAATCCTAAGATAATGTATATTATGCTTTCTGTTGTTCCAGACTTCATAAGGCGTCTTGTTTTGACTCTTGTTGATCATACATCTGTTCTGGGTGCAACATGCTGTGTTTGTAGCTTCTGCCCAAAATCTTTGAGGCAGTTTTGCTTCAGATATCATGGTTCTGGTAGCTTCTTTCAGAGTTCTGTTTCTTCTTTCAGCAACTCCATTTTGTTGAGGTGTTCTGGCAGCAGAGTATTCATGATTGATTCCTCTGTTGTTACAATACTCTTCAACACTAGAGTTTGTAAATTCAATCCCTCTATCTGATATGATCTTTAAGATCTTCAACCTTTTCTCATTCTGGATCAGTTCCATCAGATTTGTAAGATGCTCCTTGGTTTCACTCTTCTTCTTCATGAAAATCACCCAAGTGTATCTTGAAAAATCATCCACAACAGCTAGGCAGTACTTATTTCCACCATTGCTGATTGGATCAATGGGGCCAAACAAATCCATATGTAGTAGCTCCACAATTTTGGTTGAAGATTGGTGCTTCTTGCTTTTGAAAGTGGACTTCACTTGTTTACCCTTCTGACAGGCGTCACAGAGCTTATCTTTGCTCATGACTGTATTTGGAATTTCTTCTACCAAATTGTTCTTTATTAATATGTTTATGGTCTTGAAATTCAGATGATTCATTCTTTTGTACCAAAGCCAACTGATTTCACTTGGTGTAGAAGCCACCAAACAAATATTAGAATTCCTGTCCACAGAATTCCAGTCGACTACATAGATATTTCCTTGTCTTCTTCCAGATAGTATCACCTTCTTGGTTCCAACTTGCTCTACATAGTACTTATCTGAAAAGAAGATAACAGAAAATCCCTTGTCACAAAATTGACTTATGCTCAGCAGATTGTACTTGTGGCCTTTCACATATAAAACGTCAGATATTTCAATGTTGCCTTTGATTAGCTTTCCACATGCCACAATCATGCCTTCTTTGCTGTCTCCAAATGTAACATTTGGACCGTCTATGGCAGCAACATCAGTCAGTTCATGTATGTCTCGACACATGAACATCCACTGTCCAAGTACCATTTCTTCTCTACTTTACTCCCACTTCTAATCCTAACCTACAAAACAAAATAAAGTTGTTTTAGGTACCCTTTATTGAGAGGGTCCTGGTGCATTAGTATCACCTTTGACAACCCAAGATTTTGAAGTCTTAGGCTTCTTAGGCTTTGGAGTATTTGCAGGAGCATGAGGTACTCTTGTATCATCACAATTTTCAGCAGACATGTTATTGTGATAATCATTATGATGTGAGTATGGATCATAAGTAGGATATGATGCATGATAAGCAGGGTAAGCATGCATTGGATAATGAGCAGGGTATGCACCATAATAAGATGGAAATTGAGGTGCATGATATAATGGTGGATATGCAGGTTGCACATAATATGATGACTCATTTCCATACCAAGCATTTTCATATTTATAATTCTTATGCTTCTTTGGTTTGCTCTTAGCTTGCTCATTAACAGACGACTTAGATTTACTAGTCTGATTGGTTTTACTCTTATCAGTGATAGGATAGTGCCCTGCAAGCCAATATATTTAGCTTGTATTAGGACTATCGTAATCTTTCTCTAGTATAAATGAATTAATACGCACGTTTGTTTATAGTATGTAAATCAAACAATGGCCAACTTCATCTCTCGCGAATCACTTAAGCGATTGGATGAAATCCTAAGATCACATTCGACTATGGGACGATTCACTTCGGTATTGAGTGCAATCATGAAACAGTCTCTAAGGTCGTGATCTTAAAAATGTTCCAAGTCATAGATTCCGAACGAGACGGGGTATCGAAGGAATCGCAAAGACTTGTACAAATATGCATGATTCACTTGGAGTGAATTTGTAGCGTTTCATGAGCAAGGCATTTGATGCTAGTGCATATGAGTAGGTGGTTCGATAGGGGATCGAACGCATCGAACGACCCGAACAGAGAAACCATTGTGGAAGCGCATGACGCACATCGGCGATGGGATGTTTCTCAAACTTATAATAGTGTACGATTTAGTCCTTAGACTTGAGGTGCTAGGGCGAATTCGGTGCATGGGTATATGTACTTAGATTTAGGTACAGGTCACGTAGCCTGACCATAATGTGCCTAAGTTGGGTGCGTATAGTTGTGTACGCGAGTGGTTAGTACCAATATGGGATCTACCGACTCAACGTAGTGTGTTGAGGGAATTTCCTATACGTTCTTAGATAATAGATTCTGAGAAACCTGTGGCCACAGTTGGTGACGGATTTGGAAAGGGGTTTCCAAATTTAGCAGTCACACTGGAATCATTATCCGAAATTAGAAAGTATAGTTGTCGAGATAATTAGAGGTGCCGATCAATTCACACACTCTAGGTCTCGATCGGGAAATTAAGTCGATAGAAGGACCGTATGTACATGGTACTTATAAGAGGTGAGGTTCACTGAGATCAATTCACCTGAAGTTGGGCCTCATGGGCTTGTGGCTAGACATCGACCATGAGGTGTGGGTACTCATGAATTAATAAAGAGATTAATTCTTGAGTGGTTAATTGAAGGGGTTCAATTAATCGGAGCAATTAATAAGCTCATAAATTAAATCACGAAAGTCGTGGGCCCGCGGCCAATTGATGGTGAACATAGAGGGTCACACACAATACAATTGCACTGCAACATATCATATAAGGAAAGTTTGATTTAAAGAGTTAAATCAAAACTGGAGAATTAAAGTGTTAATTCTTAAAGGAGAAAAATATTAATTAGAAGTAGTCTAATTAATTAATGGAGAAGAATTAATTAATTAATTAAATGGGCTGAATTAATTAAAAGAGTTTAATTAATTAAATGGTCTAATTAATTAAAGAGTTTAATTAATTAAAGGAGACCTAGTTAGTTAAGGAAATAAAGATAGAATGGGATTCTACTTTCCTAACAAGATAAGGGGCGATTTTATGAGATAAATAATGGAAGAGTTTGTTTTCTTGTGTGACAAGGAAGATCTAAGAAGATATACATGTATATCTTGTTTCCTAATGAGATAAGGAAAAAGGTCTTGATATACATGGAAGAGATATCTATTAAGAGAAGGATTCTTCTCTTATAAATATATATCTCTTCATACCTCTTCTATAAGTGAAAAACCTAAGCCCTAACACAAGAAGGAGCCGCCCCCTTTCTTCTCCAAGAAAATCAGCCGCCGCCCTTCATCCTTCTTGATGGTCGGCCAAACCCTGTAGAATTCTACAGGGTTCATGCGATTTCTCCCTTATTTCTTCCTTGCTTGATAACCTTTGAATCTTAGTTCTGAGCCTGTGGATCCAAAGGTGTTGCTTCAATCCAGTTGGTGTGGATACCGCTAGAGGCACAACCCTTGGGGTGCTTATCTCGAACCATATCCATCAGATCTGAAAGAAGACCGGAGAAAAACCACCACCGTTCCTGTGGTGAGGTAAAATCGCTAAACACCCTATGGATGTTTCGATTTATGTAAAAATCCTTTTCGTATGACTAGATGAATAAAGATTGTTGGTTTGGGTTATTTAAAAATTTTAAAATTCCGCTGCTTTTAACGTTCTGACGTTACCAATAACCCAACTGTGGTATCAGAGCCTAATTCATTACTCTCATACGAAAAGGTCTGAATATAATTTGATTGCTTTAATTTTATTGCATATTATATTCGTGTTATTGAATCTTACTTGTTATGGGTAGATATGATTTTGGGTAAAATTGCATAAAAACGATTTTGGGCCAATTTTGTATTTTTCGAAAATAAAGGGCTGATTTTGCGATTAGGGAATTTTTTTGAAAACTGGACTGAAATTGAGATTTTACGAACTGAGTGTTTTCTGGAAAGAATGCAACTTTCTGGAAATTTTCAAATTTGGGGCTGTTTTGCAATTACCAAAAGTTTTGGGGCTGTTTTGTAAATACCGTAAACTGCAGGGGCTGAATTGCAAATTCAAAATTTTTTCTGGAAATAAAATTTTAATTTTCGGTCCTCTGCCCAGTTTTAATTTTGGGGTTAAATTGTTATTTCCAAAACTTCAGGGTTTCAAATCGTAATTTCCAAAAGTTGGAGGGCCGAATTGCAATTTTCAAAAGTTGAAATTTTTTTATTCTGTTTTTATGCATAAAATGGTTTTTTTTATCCGAATATAGATTACCTATAATTAGTAGAGACTAAAGTAAGAATCTAGAGAAATATTTTAAAGGCGTTTAAAATAATTAAAGTAAGATAGGAAACTAGTAAATGTGTTTGCTTGTTTCTTTGCTAACCGTGAATTGTTTACGTGGTTTTCGATCGAGCCGAGCCTTGACCTTAGATGTGATTGGTTTTTGTTGGGCCTGCGAGCCTTTATTTGGGCCTTTTTGTGCCAATGTAATAGATTAGGGCTTTACATTAAATAGTTTAGGATGGAAGCCCATTACACGCAAGAAGGAAGCCCAGTGGAGAATGAAGGCCAAGTATGCTTGGTTATTAATGTAATAGCCTAGGCCCATTAAGAACCCATTAGATAGACCAATTGGGCCAACATTATTGGCTCAATGATGGCCCAAGCATAGGTGGCTCCCGATCGAAAACATACTGTGTTAGAAATGCATGCTAGGTTTATTTATTTATGTCATATTTATTGGTTCTTTTATTTGGCTTGTATGGTGATGCGCGCTAGAATATTAGAACGTAAATAAGATAATTCATAATCGAAGCGGTGAGATCTCGAGAGAGTTTGCCTTAAACTTTCAAACCAGCAAATCCCCTCTTGAATTAAATATTAAGTCATATTGGGTTAAAATAAAATGAAGAATTTATATAAATCTAAGCCTTCCATCAATAGGGACTAGCGTATGTTGTCTACTTATCGATTAAGGTGATCCAGAGTCTGGCACCCGAGGCGAAGAAAGGGACAATACGTGAAATCTCTCGATTCTTGTTTATTTAATAAACTCGACAAGGGTGGGGACTGTTCGGGATATGTATAATCGACCGATAACCAGTTACGGGGATTTCATGACCGGGCCCGTTGCTCATCGAGATTGATTGGGTTAGACTTAACGAGTAGTACCACTCATGATGTAGCAGTGCTAGATGGGTGCGAAAATCGAGGCAAAATAGCTTGAGGGTTGTGTAGAGACACAATTGGCAATAAGTATGCCTTCCTGGAGAATTAGTTATATGGCCACGAGTCGTGGGTGCAATTAATGTCTGCTGGGACGTCAAGACCTACTAGGAAATAGGATTTCCCGAACAATTGAAAGGGTAATTGTTTCGATAAAATAGTGGGAGAACTTTTACGATAGAAAGTCCAACCTTCGTAGATTATAAGTATTATTCATTAACTAGTCCTCTGTATATTTGTCTTCTCTTTAAAATAGATATTCAGATATCTATAATAATCCATTATACTATTTATCCTCGACTTATAAAATAACTGGATCAAAATATCGACTGGCGTAGAAACTTGAGGATTGTCCTCAATTCCGAAAGTCGGAATCATGTTCTTAATAACTAGCCTATGCCTGATGCACTTCCGAGATGAGTCTAAAAGGAGGAACGAACCACCCGTAGAGTATGGGAATATTAATGATCGTTTCCTCATATAAGGACGAGTCTCAAAAGTGGAACGAATCACCTATAGGGTATGGGAATCTTAACGATCGTTTCCTCATATAAGCATCAAGATTGAACGAGCTAAAGAAGCGACATAGGAGTATGTCTGAAGCTTCTAAAACAAACCTCCACTTCAAAAGCTTGTTTTGAGGAGCAGTTTCGAATCGTTTGATTCGAGACCACTAAGGAGTTGTTTTAAAATTCGAGAATAAGTGAAGGAACTAATGTCAAGGACCTTGTTTTATCAATCTGGTTGAAAACTGGATCGATTAAACACAGGCCTGCAAGTGATCTTAACATTGACCTCCATTTAAATTCTCCTCCCGCTCATTCAAAAGATTCGTGAAATACTCTGATCTTATTTGATAAGTTGATCACATTTCATGAATTAACCAAAGTATTGGTAAAAGGCAAATAGGATAAACCTGTCATGATCGTTTACACTTCATGGACTGCAAAGTCAAAGAAGAGTAATATGAAGAAGAAGTTGTTCTCTTCTAAAATCGACCATAAAGGTAGTCGAAAGAACGCAAGTAGTCTAAAAGTCGAATTATCCCACTGAATCTTAGAAAGGCACTGATTAGTTTAATTGATTAGAAGGTCTAAATTAATTAAGCAACGTTTCAATTAAAGTGTTAACTGAAAAAGGAGATGAATCTATTAAAGAGTTAATTGAAAGGAAGCAAATTAATTGAATTAAACCGTTAACTCAATTCTATTGAGTTAATGTGCTTAGTCCAATTAATACCAAGATAATAATCCACAACTTTGGTACGCTAGACTTGGACATATCTCCAAGAGTAGGATTCAAAAGTTGGTTTCTTCTAAGGCTCTTGAAATATAGAACTTAGATGAACTTCCAACCTGCGAATCCTGTCTCATAGGAAAGATGACCAAATCTCCCTTCACAGTGAATCAAAGAGCGAACCAAATAACTTTGGATTTGATCCATACGAATCAATGTGGACCACTAAAGGTTAGTGTAAGAGGAGATTACTCATACCTCGTACCTTTTTGCTAATGACTTTGGTTGTTAGTGATATATGTATCTAGTGAGATACAAATCCGAAAAACCTTTGAAAAGTTCAAAGAATTTTGAAACGAAGTAGAGAATCAACAAGGGCATAGTATTATGGCCATTCGATCTGATCGAGGTGGCAAATACTTAAGTCAAGGATTCCTCAATTATCTTACTGAAAAATGGGGTTCTCATACAACAAACTCCTCCTATGACGCCTCAACTTATTGGAGTGTCTAAGAGAAGGAATCGAACATTGTTAGACATTGTTCAATCCATGTTGAGTTTTGTTAAGCTTCCTTATGCATTCTAGGGGTTGGTCCTCCTGGCTGCATCGAATATACTGAGCAAAGTACCTTCAAAGTCCTGCCTACAAAGCTTTACCAAGAAAGGTATGGCAAAATACCTCTGCACTTTTACTATTGAGTATGGAGATCTCCTGCCTAAGTTGGGAACTACAAAGGAGATAAATTGGCTAGTAGATCCAATTTGTATATAATTGTGGGGTATCCAACGAAATACATTGGATACTTGTTCCACGACAATGAGAAACAATCGTTTCTCCTGACTACCCGTTCCTCAGTTGATGAAATCCTCGTCAAAGGAAATAGGGAATGTCATGGAACTTGATGAAGTCCAAGATTTGGACCCATCCCCACAAACAGTGAGAGTTAATCCAGAAACTACTGAATCATCTAGTACACCAATACTTCGTAGATCTGATCAAGTTCATGAAGAGCTTGAAAGATATGGTTTTACCGTATACGAAGAAGCTACATTAGATGTAGACGTGCATCATGGCAAGAGGCCATGCAATCCAAAATGGATTCCAAACATTCCAACAAGGTATGGACCTTGGTCGATCCACCCGAGGGTTTTATCTCTGTAAGTAGTGAATGGATCTTCAAGCTAGGAATAAATGGAGAGGTGTTGACCTCTAAGACTCGACTAGTGGTAAAAGGCTATTCACAAAGTTCTGGAACAGTCTTTGATGAAACCTTTTCTCCAGTAGCAATGTCTGAATCCATTTAGATTCACGTTTGTTTTGATGAGACAGTCAAGGCATTTGACTTCATCAAAAACGAATATGAACCTTGACTGTACAAAAGGATTAGTGGGAGCTCTATAAAGCTCATATTTTATATGTCGATCACATTCTGCTTATCTGGGATGATATCGGAATGTTAGCGCAGACGAAAGCATGGTTATCCATGCAATTCTCCATGAAATATTTGGGAGAGACATCTTGCGTATTGGGATACGTATCTATAGAAATAGATCGATGAAGATGTTGGAACTCTCTAAATCTAAGTACATAGAAACAAATACTGAAAAGATTCAGTATGGAAGAATCCAAGAGAGGATTGCTTCCAATGAGACATTGTATCTCTTTTTCCAAATCGATGTGCCCTACATCGAATGAGGATAAAGGAGAATGTCTCAAATACCTTATGTTTCGACAAAAGGTAGCATATTGTATGCTATACTATGTACTAGCCCAGACGTAGAACCTGCTCAAGTGTCACGAACAGTTACTAGTCAAACTCTGGTGAAGAGTACTGGACCACCGTAAAAGATATCCTTAAGCTCTTGAGAAAGACTAAGGATTCGTTCTTGGTCTACGGTGGTAATGGAGAATTAAAACTCGAAGGATTTAATGATTCGAATTTTCAGTCTGATGTGGATGAATATATATATCCAATTTTGGATACATATTTTGCCTCAATGGGGTAGCGGTAAATTGGAAAGGTTCCAAGCAAAGCACCGTTGCCGACTCAACCACTGAAGCATAATATATCGCAGCATCGGATGCAACAAAAGAAAGTGTTTGGATGAAAAACTTCATCCAATAGTTGGATGTAGTGCCTAGCATTGCGAAGCTCATGGTTATCTTATGTGATAACAATAGAGTTGTTGCTAAAGCAAAGGACTCGAGATCTCACCAGAAATCTAAACACAATGAGAGAAAAGTACCATTTGATTAGAGAAATCATAGGTAAGAGTTGACACACATAATGGATCATGTCGACTTGGAAGATAACCTAGCGGATCCACTAGTAAAGTCTTTGTCACGAAAAGAGTTCGAAGAACATCTTTGGAAGATGGGTCTTAGAAGCGTTTGTGATTGGCTTTAGGGCAAGTGGGAGATTGATAGGATAGTGCCCTGCAAGCCAATATATTTAGCTTGTATTAGGACTACCGTAATCTTTCTCTAGTATAAATGAATTAATACGCTCGTTTGTTTATAGTATGTAAATCAAACAATGGCCAACTTCATCTCTCGCAAATCACTTAAGCGATTGGATGAATTCCTTAGATCACAATAGACTATGGGACGATTCACTTCAGTATGAGTGCAATCATGAAATGGTCTCTAAGGTCGTGATCTTAAAAATGTTCCAAGTCATAGATTCCGAACGAGACGGGGTATCGAAGGAATCGCCAAGACTTGTACAAATATGCATGATTCACTTGGAGTGAATTTGTAGCGTTTCATGAGCAAGGCATTTGATGCTAGTGCATATGAGTAGGTGGTTCGATAGGGGATCGAACGCATCGAACGACCCGAACAGAGAAACCATTGTGGAAGTGCATGACGCACATCGACGATGGGATGTTTCTCAAACATATAATAGTGCACGATTTAGTCCTTAGACTTGAGGTGCTAGGGCGAATTCGGTGCATGGGTATATGTACTTAGATTTTGGTACAGGTCACGTAGCCTGACCATAATGTGCCTAAGTTGGGTGCGTATAGTTGTGTACGAGAGTGGTTAGTACCAATATGGGATCTACCGACTCAACGTAGTGTGTTGAGGGAATTTCCTATACGTTCTTAGATAATAGATTCCGAGAAACCTGTGGCCACAGTTGGTGACGGATTTGGAAAGGGGTTTCCAAATTTAGCAGTCACACTGGAATCATTATCCGGAATTAGAAAGTATAGTTGTCGAGATAATTAGAGGTGCCGATCAATTCACACACCCTAGGTCTCGATCGGGAAATTAAGTCGATAGAAGGACCGTATGTACATGGTACTTATAAGAGGTGAGGTTCACTGAGATCAATTCACCTGAAGTTGGTTCTCATGGGCTTGTGGCTAGACATCGACCATGAGGTGTGGGTACTCATGAATTAATAAGGAGATTAATTCTTGAGTGGTTAATTGAAGGGGTTCAATTAATCGGAGCAATTCATAAGCTCATAAATTAAATCACGAAAGTCGTGGGCCCGCGGCCAATTGATGGTGAACCTAGAGGGTCACGCACAATACAATTGCACTGCAACATATCATATAAGGAAAGTTTGATTTAAAGAGTTAAATCAAAACTGGAGAATTAAAGTGTTAATTCTTAAAGGAGAAAAATATTAATTAGAAGTAGTCTAATTAATTAATGGAGAAGAATTAATTAATTAATTAAATGGGCTGAATTAATTAAAAGAGTTTAATTAATTAAATGGTCTAATTAATTAAAGAGTTTAATTAATTAAAGGAGACCTAGTTAGTTAAGGAAATAAAGATAGAATGGGATTCTACTTTCCTAACAAGATAAGGGGCGATTTTGTGAGATAAATAATGGAAGAGTTTGTTTTCTTGTGTGACAAGGAAGATCTAAAGAAGATATACATGTATATCTTGTTTCCTAATGAGATAAGGAAAAATGTCTTGATATACATGGAAGAGATATCTATTAAGAGAAGGATTCTTCTCTTATAAATATATATCTCTTCATACCTCTTCTATAAGTGAAAAACCTAAGCCCTAACACAAGAAGGAGCCACCCCCTTTCTTCTCCAAGAAAATCAGCCGCCGCCCTTCATCCTTCTTTTTGGTCGGCCAAACCCTGTAGAATTCTACAGGGTTCATGCGATTTCTCCCTTCTTTCTTCCTTGCTTGATAACCTTTGGATCTTAGTTATGAGCCTGTGGATCCAAAGGTGTTGCTTCAATACAGTTGGTGTGGATACCGCTAGAGGCACAACGCTTGGGGTGCTTATCTCGAACCATATCCATCAGATCTGAAAGAAGACAGGAGAAAAACCACCACCGTTCCTGTGGTGAGGTAAAATCGCTAAACACCCTATGGATGTTTCGATTTATGTAAAAATCCTTTTCGTATGACTAGATGAATAGAGATTGCTGGTTTGGGTTATTTAAAATTTTTAAAATTCCGCTGCTTTTAACTTTCTGACGTTACCAATAACCCAACAATCAGCAGACTTCTTAGGACTCTGCTGTTTAGTTTTACCAGTCTGTTTTTCAGTTTTAGGCTCTTTGCCCTTTTTACCCTTAGGAGTTTTATTATCCTTTTTCTCTTTTTTCTGTGAAGCAGGTTTAGCAGTCTGAACATATAAGATAACATTACTATTATCAGCAGATATAAACTTTTCAGTTTTGTTCAGTTCTAAACTTTCAGTTACTAAAGGTCTATGTTCATTAGATGTGTTCATTGATGCAACAGACGACTTATCATGATTAGATATTGTCTTTTCTAATTCAATGATTTTCCCTTTGTAAACTTCACACTCAGCTTTCAGAGATTCATTCTCTTGCTCAAGCTTTTCATACTCAGCTGATTCTTGTGGTTTTTCAACCTGAAGTATCAGTGAAGTACTTTGCTCTTTTGGCATAGTCATCTCTTCCTTATGCTTTGCAAATGCAGTAGCAATACTTGAGTTATTTAACATCATTTGCTCAAATAAATTAAATAGCTCATTTTCAGCAGGAGTTACCCCATCATCAGATGATTCTGAATCTTTGGCCATTAAACAAAGTAGTGAAGATTGTTCATCTTCAGTAGAGTTGTCATCAGACGTCTTTGAATCTGAATCAGACGTCTTTGAATCTGAATCAGACGAGTAGACAACAACCATCTTTTCAGCTTCTGCCATTAGCACTTGATAGGATAGTGCCCAGCAAGCCAACTCAATAGCTTGTAATAGGACTATTTTATCTTGAATGAATCTTTGATTAATTAATTAATACGCAAAGTTTATTTATTTCAAATATAAGATAAACTAATGGCCAACTTCATCTCTCGCGAACACATTTAAGCGATTGGTTGAAACCCTGAGATCACTCATGACTATGGGACGATTCACTTCATTATTGAGTGCAATCATGAAACAGTCTCTAAGGTCATGATCTCAAAAGTGTTCCAAGTCATAGATTCCTGTCGAGACGGGGTATCGAAGGAATCGTCAAGACTTGTAGGATTATGCATGATTCACATGGAGTGAATATGTTGAGTTTCATGAACAAGACATTTGATGTCAGTGCATATGACTAGGTGGTTCGATAGGGGATCGAACGCACCGAACGACCCGAACAGAGAAACCCATTGTGGAAGTGCGTAAAGCATATCAGTGATGGGATGTTTCTCAGGACTTATAACAGTGTACGATTTAGTCCTTAGACTTGAGATGCTAGGGCGAATTCGGCATACGGGTGTGCGTATTTTGATTTAGGAGCCGGTCACGTAGCCTGACCATTGTGCGCCTACTCTGGGTACGTATAGTCGTATGTGTGGATGGTTAGAATCAAGATGGGATCTATCGACTCATTGTAATGAATGAGGGAATTTCCTGTACGTTCTTAGATAATAGATTCCGAGAAATCCATGGCCATGGTCGGTGACGGATTTGGAAAGGAGTTTCCAAATTTAGCAGTCACACTAGAATCATTATCCAGAATTAGAAAGTACAGAATCGAGATAATTAGAGGTGCTGACTAATTCACACACCCTAGGTCTTGATCGGGAAATTAGTCGTTAGAGGGACCGTATGTACATGGTACTTATAAGAGGTGAGGTTCACTAATGTCAATTCACCTGAAGTTGGGCCTCATGGGCTTGTGGCTAGACATCGACCATGAGGTGTGGGTACTCCTGAATTAATGGGAGATTAATTCTGGAGTGATCAATTAAAAGTTGTTTATTGATCGGAGCAATTAATTAAATATTAATTGCTCGTTGATTAAATCACAGAAATGTGAGCCTGCGGCCAATTGATGGTGAACTTAAAGGGT
This sequence comes from Penstemon newberryi var. newberryi, assembly GCA_030819805.1. Lineage (NCBI taxonomy): Eukaryota > Viridiplantae > Streptophyta > Magnoliopsida > Lamiales > Plantaginaceae > Penstemon > Penstemon newberryi. The sequence goes on along the minus strand of JAUALY010000005.1, from coordinate 17,651,884 downwards.
CACACACAACAAAGTTGGAACTGTGATAGTCTGATTTAACCGAATTTCGTCTTAGGTTTAATCTCAGTAAATTATTTAAGATCACAATTTTATGTATTAAGGGTTTGGTTAAAGTACTCAGGATAGTGCAATTCAAGAACAAGCAAAGTAATATAATCGTGTGTAAAACAATAATATGAAAGGCGAACAGTTGTAGTATATTTCGTAGGTAAAATTTTGGATCCTCAATACAATGTATGATTCGCTATTTATAATATTCCTCATGTCCTAATTGAACCAGGAGTCCTATTTAGCCTAGGAATCCTGCATAGCCTAGGAGTACCGCATGGCCCATTAAGTCCGCTGAATCGGGCAGTAGGTCGACCATATATGTTTTTGGCAGGTCGAGCCGATCTCGCAGTTTATGTAGGTCGGATCGATCTTGATTCTCCTCGGATATTCCTATCCGGTTGTATGTGCAAAATAGCCCTCATCAGTACTCCCTCACTTCTCGAGGGTAATCGTAGCTGGAGCTCGTGGAAGTAGAAGTAGTAATTACTTTAATCCTTTCATCGTTCATGAAATATGCCTCGTTAAAAACCTAGTTCGGAAAAACCCACTTCGGGATAAAAACTGAACGAGGAAAAAAGAGTGCATATCCGTTTGAACCTTCTACGTACAGACACGTATTTTGGTTAACGTGTGTCAGACAACGGCAGGGTCTTTTCATGATTTTAATTGGCGGGAATATGAAGAGACGCGAAGGGCTGAATCCGTCTTTTCACCGCCCATATATATAATCGAAATTTGCGGGATATTTTACTTTTTACCCCAGATATTTAAATCTTCCAGCAGTAAAAGTTTAAGTCGACAATCTTGTCATTTTTTTATTTCCTCGAGCGCATTATTACAAGGGCCGATGGCTTCGACCTCGCAAAATCCCCATTCCTCAACTCAAAATGTAGGAGAACAAGTACCACCTAATATCTCCAATCCTGATATTCCTTCATCTGATGACGAAGGAGCAGACAATTCTCAAGTATATGAGATCAGAGATTATGCTGAAAAAGAAGTTGATAGCTTTGTGGTGGAGATTATTCCAGAGGAAGAGATGATGTCGAGGGCATCCAAAAAATCTAAGACGGCTCAACCTCAAATTTCCGCCCCTGTGGCACTCTTTCCTTCTCGATGGAAAGAAGAAGATCTACCTTTTTGGAAAAAGGAATACGGTCACTATTTCTCGTCGGAATTTGAGATCATTATTCCTTCTTCTGAGGAGAGAGTCAATACTCCTCCCGCCAACTGTAGAGCTTTCTATACGTCCCATTTCGAGCATGGGCTCCGTTTTCCACTCTCTTCGATTCTTCGTCAATTCCTGGAGACCTTCATTGTCTCACTGACTCAACTTGTTCCGAATGCCATAGCCTTTATTATGGCATTCTCTGTTTTGATGGTCGCGCGAGGTCTGCAGCCCTCGTTCCGTAATTTTCTTCACTTTTTTCGACTTTCTATGTCGACCTCCTCCAACAGAGGTTATTACTATGTTAGCCAAAGACCTGGCTACGCAGTTCTTGAAAACGCCATTTCGAGCAACAACACGGAGTGGAAATCAAATTTTTTTTTGTTAAGGCTCCGACCGTGCACATCCTTGAAAATGGTGAAACTGAGGAGTTTAGTTATGATTGGGGATACAATGATTCTTGGGTGTACGGGGGTCGGAAGGTGATTGGCGAGATGACCCCAGACGATCAATTCTCATCCGATTTGATCGAGGAGATGAGGTCAAATAAATATCAATCAGCTTATTTGATTGGGGAAATTTTCCTTCGAAAGGCTGGATTGAGTTCTTTGGATTTCCCTATCCTCTCCGATGATCGACCTTTATGTAAGATTTTTTGCTAATAATAATTTTATCTTTTTAGAAAAGGATTTATGATTCTGTAGTCCATTAATGTTTATCGATTTCATATTCATAGCTTCCATGGTTGAGAACTGCCGCTTTTCCGTGGTCGGAAAGTCAGTCCTTTCGAACTCGAAAAAGTCTTTGGGTAAAGTCCCCATAGAGCAAAAGCAATCCAGAAAGAGGAGAAGAAATCAATTCCAGGATCTGGAGGACATTGAGGAGGAGTCGTCCGAGAATGCAGATCCTATCCGAGTAGCTCCTCCTTTCTCTGGTCCAACTTCTTCAGACATACCGTCTACAAGCTCTCGCCCAGGCCGCGGTTATCCGCCCAAAACTTTTAGGGAGAAATATGGTATTCTGGGTAGTAAATATTGGCCCGAACGTAATCCTACTGGCCCTGAAGCCAAAAGAAGAACTCAATATTGTGACAAAGGAGGAGAGTATTTCACTCACGTCGGAGATACTAGCCATCAAGCTTCTTTGGTAGATATGATTGAGAGTCATCTTCAAGGAAAACGGGCGGTCGGTTATTCCGAGAAGGATTCATTGGTGTCTGACGATAAGGAGAATGTGGTCGATAAATCCATTCGAGTTCTCCTATCCTCGACCTTTGTTCGAGACGTGGAGAGGACTGTTATGAAGAAACCCCTCGAACAGCTAGCGAGGGCAGCTCACACTCATGAAGTGGTAATATTCTTTAACTCCTTCCGTTCTTTTAATAGTTCTCAATATTTCTCTTGGTTTTTACTTAGACAATTTTTTCTTGCCATAGACTGGTAATTCCTTGGTGTCTGCGCTATATGATATGGCATTGCATAGAGATCAATGCAAATATGTTAAAGAAAGCAACAACATTTTAACTGCCAGGGTTAAGGAGCTCGAAGATCAACTTGCTCAGGTCGGTAATTCTCGGGCTTCCGCTGAGACTCAATCTGCTCCTCTCGCTAATGAGAACTTGGAAACTGACAATCCGCACATCATTGGTATGATGACGGATGCTAGTCGATATCAGGCCCAGGTCGACCAGTTAAATCGAGAAATGGATGAGCAGCGAGTTTCGCATGCCACTGTAGTTAGTAAACTGGAGTCGGAAATCGTCTCACTTCGATCTCAACTAGCGGCAAAAGTGTCGGGATTCGGTAAGATAAACAGTCCTAAGCACAGCGAAAATTAAAATTTTTAAGGACCTCTTACGGAATCTTTCCAGGATACTAAATTGGATGTAATATATGAATATAAAATCGACAAGAATAATTAGATCCAAATTATACCTGTCTCCTAGCAAATCCTGGTAATCAGCAAAGTCGTACTTTTCTCCCTCGGTAGAAGTCGATCCAAGCTTTATTGTAGCGCCCCACGTGTTGCGCCTCTACGAGTTGATACACCACAATATCACGAAATATAATATATCCTAATCGGCTAGAACATAGGATATATTAATATCTAGGATTAGAGAACAAGATGGAGCAAGAATCGAAAAACGAAAATCTCTTCCAAGAGGAAAGAGAGTTCGGCCGATCACAAGGGAGAGAGAGGGAGAGAGTATTTTTCTTGACTTGGCTTTTTGGCTCTTGATTAGTGTATATGAGATATGACCTTAGGTCTCCTACTTATAGGAATCTCATCATCCTAATCCTCCTAGGATTAGGACTCCCAAGTCTTCTAATTCTCCTACATGGGCCATGGCCCTTTTAATTGGAAGACTAAGTCTTCTAATTAATTCATGGCCCATACTAGATTTAATTAATTGGGTCTTTATTTAATTCCCAATTAAATAACCCAATTAATTTATTTCTTTCTCATTTAATTAAATTAGACTCTAAGTCTATTTAATTAAATATTCTCATTATTAATTAAATCCAATTTAATTAATTAACTTACAAATTAAATTCCAATTTAATTTCCAGTCTTGATCCAAATCCAATTGGATCACGTTTGCTCCAATTGGGTCGACCCAGTCGACCCAGTAGACCCAGTCACCCCAATCGACCCAGTCAATTTAGTTGACTCAGTTGTTCTTCATTTCCTCGCTTTCGCTTCATGTGTATTGTGTATGCCCCCGTAGGTTCACCACATAATTGGCCGTGGGTTATAATTAAATATTCATTTAATTACTCGAGTATTAAATACTCTAAATCAATCGAACACTCTGTCGACTGATCATTCCAAAATTAGCACCCCTGCTGATTTGGGAATTCTCCCACACTCCAGGGTCGATGTCTGGCCACAAGCCCATGGAGCCCAATCACTGGTGAATTAATTCAGTGAACCTTTTAATCATTTACAATTTCCATATACGCTATAAACTCTCCATCGATTGATCTCCCAGTCAATACTTAAGGGCAAGGATTTTTCATCGGTTCCCTTTTATTTTGTTTTGACTTTATGCATTCTGATCTCGAAATAATTCTCTTTGACTTAATCTTTATGAGCTACTTTCATAAAGCCGTCAGATACCTTGGCCAAGGATTTTACCAGAATTAATTTCTCACAGAAATCCATAGGAGAATTTCCCAACCTATCAAGTCGGGTCAATGGATCCTTTGTTGATGATATGAACCTGCATACGAGTCCCTCTATACCCAACGTGAATCCACAGAGACTTTCTGGCGATCTCCAGTCGGTCGGAACTCACATCTAAGTATAGACGTTCTCGCACCAGATAAACCCTATCACCTCAAGTGTTTGGGGATCATTCCTCGTATACTGTTGTAAATTGGAATTACTTCAACTCCGATATGCGACTACCGCTTCCATGATGAGTTATTTCCTAATTGGGTTATTCAGTGCACTTGCCATCCCAGCAAGCCACCCACTCATGTGTATCGACTATCCCAGTCACGCTCGTGGACCCCAGCGTCCTCCAGTTCATCGGAGTATACACATTAGTGAGAGTCTAACCGAATCCAATGATGTCCCAACTCGATTGGATTCTACGACTCTTGAATATGTTCTAGATCACGGCCTTGGAGATCAGTCCACGGGTTGTCCCATAGCCCTGTGATCTAAGGACTTATATCCTTATGCGTAGATAATTATTACATAAGATAAAGTTGACCATATAATAAAGATGCATTTATTAATCTAAATTGAATAGTTCCTTTATTTATTACAATAAATGGCAGCCATACAGTTGGCTTGCCGGACACTATTCTATCAATCTCCCACTTGTCCTAAAGCCAACTTTCTATGTTCTTGAGTCCCATCTTTATCAGATGTTTCTCGTATGCCTTTTGAGGCAGTGGCTTCGTAAGCGGGTCCGCGATATTATATTCTGAGTCGACACGTTCCATCTTAATGTCTCCTCTACCAATGATATCCCTTATCAAATGGTATCGTCGAAGTACGTGCTTGGATTTCTGATGAGATCTCGGCTCCTTTGCTTGCGCTATTGCTCCATTATTATCACAGAAGATAGTAATGGGCTCAGCAATGCTAGGTATCACATCCAATTCCTAGATGAAGTTTTTCATCCAAACACCTTCCTTTGCGGCTTCACACGCTGCAATGTACTCTGCTTCGGTGGTTGAATCTGCGGTAGTATCTTGCTTGGAGCTTTTCCAGCTTACCGCACCACCATTGAGGCAAAATACGTATCCAGATGTTGACTTGAAATCGTCTACATCACATTGGAAGCTCGAATCTGTAAAGCCTTCCAATTTCAATTCTCCTCCACCGTATACCAAGAACAATTCCTTAGTCCTTCTCAGGTACTTCAGAATTGCCTTTACGGCTATCCAGTGCTGCTCTCCTGGATCAGACTGATAGCGACTCGTGACGCTTAATGCGTACGCCACGTCTGGTCTAGTACATAGCATACCATACATTATGCTTCCTATAGCGGAGGCATATGGTATTTGAGACATATTGCTTCTCTCTTCAGGCGTCTTTGGGGCCATAGACTTAGAGAGTGCAATACCATGTCTCATCGGAAGTAATCCTCTCTTGGATTCTTCCATACGGAATCTCTTCAGTATTTTATCTATGTACTGCGATTGGGAGAGGCCCAGCAGTCCTTTTGATCTATCTCGGTAGATCCTTATACCTAGTACAAAGGATGATTCTCCCAAATCCTTCATTGAGAATTGTGTAGACAACCATGCTTTCGTTTCGGATAACACCTTTACATTGTTTCCAATGAGAAGGATGTCATCAACGTAAAGCACCAAAAATTCAACTGTACTCCCACTGATCTTCTTGTACACGCAAGGTTCGAACACGTTTTTGATGAATCCAAAAGTTTGGATTGTTTCATCGAAACGGATGTTCCAACTTCGGGAAGCTTGCTTCAGTCCATAAATGGACCTCTGGAGTTTGCACACCTTGTGCTCATCTCCTTTGGATGCATATCCTTTTGGTTGCTCCATGTAGATCTCCTTATCAATGTCTCCATTGAGGAAGGCGGTCTTTACATCCATTTGCCATATCTCGTAGTTATACCACGCAGCTATGGCTAGCAAGATTCGAATGGATTTAGGCCTTGCGACGGGCGAGAAGGTTTCCTCAAAGTCAATGCCTGGTCTTTGAGTGTATCCTTTTGCCACTAGTCGCGCCTTGTAGGTTATTACCTCTCCGTTCACTCCTAGCTTTCGCTTATAGATCCACTTGCAACCCACGGGAGTTACTCCCATTGGTGGATCTACCAAGGTCCAGACCTTGTTTGAGTGCATGGAGTCCAATTCGGATTCCATGGCTTCGCGCCACTTTCCCGAATCTATGTCCAACATAGCTTCATCGTAAGTCCTTGGGTCGGTTAGCGACTGTCCAGTCTCATGCAGCAGACCGTAGTACCTTTCGGGTTCTCTACGTTGTCTTTCTGACCTACGAAGTATTGGTGTACTTACTGGTGCACTTTCATGCTCTTGTTCTCCCACTGCCTGTGGTGATGGGTCAGCTTGTTCGACCTCTTCGGCCTTTTCAGCTTCAGTGACCTCATCGAGTTCTATGTTGTGTTCTTTCTTGTCCACCAAGAAATCCTTCTCTAATAAGTGTGCGTTTCTTGAGACAAACGTAGTTTGTCTTGTAGGATCATAGAACTCGTATCCTATCGAGTTTTCTGGATACCCCACAAATTTGCACAAAGTGGATTTTGTTTCCAATTTATCTCCCACTAGCTTCTTGACGTAAGCGGGAGATCCCCATATGCGCAAGAATGCGTATGAGGGTGCCTTGCCAAACCATAATTCGTATGGTGTCTTTTGTACGGATTTAGAAGGTACCATATTTAGTATCTTCGCTGCCGTGAGGAGGGCATGTCCCTAAAATGAAAGAGGAAGGTCAGTGGCACTCATCATGGATCGAACCATATCCATCAAGGTTCGATTCCTTCTCTCAGCTACTCCATTTAATTGTGGTGTAGCAGGAGGAGTCCACTGAGATAATATTCCATGCTCTACAAGATAATTCAGAAATTCGTTACTAAGAAATTCTCCACCTCGGTCAGAACGAAGAGCCTTTATCGTATGACCAAGTTGATTCTCTACTTCCATCTTGAATTCTTTGAATCGTTCAAAGGCTTCAGACTTGTGTTTCAGCAAGAACACAAATCCATAACGACTATAGTCGTCAGTGAAGGTAATGAAGTAGTCGTAGCCACCTCGGGCGCTTTTTCTTAGTGGTCCACATACGTCAGTATGTATTAAGTCCAATGTTTGCTTGGTTCGCTCGGGGTTTCCTTTAAATGGCAACTTAGCCATTTTACCCTTAAGACATGGTTCACATGTTGGCATTTCATCAATGTGCTTGATCTCAAGCGCGCCAGATGATGCTAACTTTTGAATCCTTGACTTGGATATATGTCCAAGTCGAGCGTGCCATAATTGGGCAGAGATTTCATTATCTTGTTTTCTTTTGTTTTGTTGTACGTGCATTACTAATTTAGGTGGTTCTATGGTGTATAGTCCATCTCTTAATGTACCAGTGAAAAACAAATGATCATTCATAAATAATGAAAATGAACCTTTATTAATATTAAAATTAAAACCTTCATTATCTAAAACAGGAATAGAAATAATGTTTTTCACTAAACCAGGTACATAAAGAACGTTCCTAAGGACTAACTTATTACCACCTAAATCTAACTCCACTTCGCCTATGGCCTCGGCAGCAGCTCTAGCTCCATTGCCAAATAACAGGATCCAATCCCCAGGCCTAAGTGGCCTTGTTGCTCCCATCACCTGTAAATCATTGCAAAGATGAGAACCACAAGCAGTGTCTAACACCCAAGATGCACAGTTAATTGATAAATTAACTTCAACAAGGAATATACCTTTGGAGCTCTCCAAGAACTCCTTGCAGTTCCTCTTCCAGTGTCCAGGTTTCTTGCAGTAGAAACATTTCTGTTCACCAGTAGAAGCTTTTCGCTTCTTTCCCTTTCCTATGGGCCCAGATGGTCCTTTTGCTTTGCTCGGAGGAGCATTTCCCTTCCCTTTCCCTTTCTTAGTCCTTTTAGACCTTGATTGGGTGGAAGTAGCAACCATCACTGGCTTCTCTCTTTTCATGGAAGCCTCTGCAGTGGCGAGCATATTTGCCAACTCGTGAAGTTCAACATTCATCTTGTGCATGTTGTAGTTCACTACGAATTGCTCGAATGATCTTGGCAACGATTGGAGGATTATATCCTGGCAGTACGACTTGTCCATTTTCACCTTAAGTTGACCAAGCTTTTCAATAAGCCCAATCATTTTGATACAGTGAGAGCGGACATCAGTACCCTCTGCCATCCTCGTTTGTTGCAGAGTCTTAGCAGTTTCATACCGCTCATATCTACTTTGCACCCCAAAGAGGCCATTGAGGTGTGTGTAGATTTCAAAAGCAGATTTCATATGCTCATGCTGCTTTTGAAGCTCATTCGACATGGATGCTAGCATAAGACAACGTGACTGTAAGTCATCGTCGTGCCACAATTCAGTAGCCTCTTTTTCAGTGTCGCTAGCATCCAAAACAATTTCAGGTGGGGGCCCATCAAGGACAAAAGATCGTTTCTCAGAAGCTAGAATGATCTTAAGGTTTCTAACCCAGTCATGAAAGTTAGGTCCAGTCAATTTGTTTTGTTCAAGTATGATGGAAATCGGATTCTTAGACATTATATCTACAAAAAGACGATAGAAGAAATAAATACGCGAATGATTAATTTTAAATGCACAATTTACAAACATGGTTTTTATTTGTAAATTACTCCCACTATTTTAATCAAAATCTTATGCCCCCACATAAGTTTCGGGAATATTAAAATATCCTAGCGGGCTCAAGGCCCAAATGCAATCTTCTAGTACCCACGACTCGTTGGCCATACTATTAGATCCACTTGGTGGTCGACATCGTCGTCGGTTAACCATCGCAGCTAACCCTTGAGTTCATTTAGCCTCGTTTTTCGTTATGGACCCACGACTCGTGAGACATCCATATTTACTAGCGTTAAATCATGTCCAATACTCGTGGAGAGAAATAGTTCAATCCTAGACACCCCACGACTCGTGAGACAGCGCCTAAAACCTTGCTATCCCCTCCCTTGGCACTAAACCGTGCATCGAGGCAATAAACATATTATCTTCCTATAGCTCGACCCACGACTCGTGAGACATCGAGATATATTCGTACAATATGCTTAAGACCTAGTAATTGGATAGGCTCGGACCATAGACACCATTCATATGCGCCCGTTTATGCGATTTAATATTATAATTGAGTTTTAAAGTTCAATTGGAGGTTTTTCAATTTTTCTTGTGCGAGGTCTCATCAGATTATGCTTTATCTTGTTTACGTTATCTATTCTAAGCATGCAAGACATACATCAAAGAATAATAAGTAAACATACATCACCTAGCAGGATATGATTGATCGATTGCCCATCCTATGCGATCCATTACGAGCCATGCGATGGATCAATTGGTCAGTCTAGGGTGGAAATTAAATATCCTAACTATTACAATTTTCAAACCCATACATGCATGGGCCTTCTTGTAATATCCTCCTTGATTGGGCCTCCATGTATTGAATTGGGCCTCCATGTCCTCCAAGGTAATGGGCCTCCATGTGGATCTCCAAGTCTTCATGAGGTCTTCTCGGCTCCAAGCCTAAACTAAGTCTAACTTAAAATGGCCCTATTCTATTACATTTTAATTGCGCAAGCAAGGGGCACCAATCAGGCCCATTTAATTACAACCCATAAAATAAATAAACCAAACTACACAGGGCTTAGGGGCAAAATCGACCAATCCACATATTCACTCAAGAACATGCATAAATTCACATAAGGGCATAAATGTAAATTTATCGGCTCCTTTAATTTCAATTCACAAAAATTATCCAAGTTAATTAATTTTGAATTAATAATTAATCTCTAAGATTAATTAACTCTTACTTGAGTTCTAAGTAATCTACAATACATATCTTGATTAAGTTGGTTAATTAAGATAGTTACAAATCTTCCAAGATTCCTATCTTGTCCAAAACTCTAAGTTTCCCAATTTTCCAAATCTCCAAGATTCTGAAGATAATCCTATTTTGACTAGATTAGATAACTAAGGTAGTTCCCAAATCTTCCAAGATTCCTACCTTATCCAAAACTCCAAGTTTCCTAATCTCACAAATCTCCAAGATTTTTCAAACTTTCCAAAATAGGGAAATTAGAGACCAACCAAAAATCAGCCACATAGTGACCAATCGAGGACTGCCACATGGCCAACCCACACTCGGCCCACAAGGGCTGCGCGTGGACTGCTCACGGCAGCCGCTGCTGCGCGTAGCAGCGCACGGCAGCGCGCGGCTGCGCGTGACAGCACGCGGCAGACAGCCCGTAGGCTGCTGCCGTGTGCCGCACGCGCATCCAGCGTGCTGCTTGCACGCTTCTGCGGGCAGCAGCTTACGGTGGCCGCCTAGCCGCGGTGTGCTGCTGCGCACCGCCGCGTGCCACCGCGGTTGGGTTCCAAAATTTTTTTTTTTTGTTTTCTTGATTACTTTTGATTTAATTAAACAGATCCAACTAATTAAATCATAATCCAAAATAAAAATTAACATGATAAAATTTTGAATCAAAATTTTTCTATTAACTCCAAGTTAATCAGATCTACGTTCTAAAACATGCATAGTAAAAGAACTAGCCACACATAAATCAAACATATGATTTAAAACACAGAATTTGCAAATTCATATATATACAAAGCCAGAGTTGGCTCTGATACCACTGTTGGGATTCGGTAAGATAAACAGTCCTAAGCACAGCGGAAATTAAAATTTTTAAGGACTTCTTACGGAATCTTGCCAGGATACTAAACTGGATGTATATATATGAATATAAAATCGACAAGAATAATTAGATCCAAATTATACCTGTCTCCTAGCAAATCCTGGTAATCAGCAAAGTCGTACTTTTCTCCCTCGGTAGAAGTCGATCCAAGCTTTATTGTAGCGCCCCACGTGTTGCGCCTCTACTAGTTGATACACGACAATATCACGAAATATAATATATCCTAATCGGCTAGAACATAGGATATATTAATATCTAGGATTAGAGAACAAGATGGAGCAAGAATCGAAAAACGAAAATCTCTTCCAAGAGGAAAGAGAGTTCGGCCGATCACAAGGGAGAGAGAGGGAGAGAGTATTTTTCTTGACTTGGCTTTTTGGCTCTTGATTAGTGTATATGAGATAAGACCTTAGGTCTCCTACTTATAGGAATCTCATCATCCTAATCCTCCTAGGATTAGGACTCCCAAGTCTTCTAATTCTCCTACATAGGCCATGACCCTTTTAATTGGAAGACTAAGTCTTCTAATTAATTCATGGCCCATACTAGATTTAATTAATTGGGTCTTTATTTAATTCTCAATTAAATAACCCAATTAATTTATTTCTTTCTCATTTAATTAAATTAGACTCTAAGTCTATTTAATTAAATATTCCCATTATTAATTAAATCCAATTTAATTAATTAACTTACAAATTAAATTCCAATTTAATTTCCAGTCTTGATCCAAATCCAATTGGATCACGTTTGCTCCAATTGGGTCGACCCAGTCGACCCAGTAGACCCAGTCACCCCAATCGACCTAGTCGATTTAGTTGACTCATTTGTTCTTCATTTCCTCGCTTTCGCCTCATGTGTATTGTGTATGCCCCCGTAGGTTCACCACATAATTGGCTGTGGGTTATAATTAAATATTCATTTAATTACTCGAGTATTAAATACTCTAAATCAATCGAACACTCTGTCGACTGATCATTCCAAAATTAGCACCCCTGCTAATTTGGGAATTCTCCCACACTCCACGGTCGATGTCTGGCCACAAGCCCATGGAGCCCAATCACTGGTGAATTAATTCAGTGAACCTTTTAATCATTTACAATTTCCATATACGCTATAATCTCTCCATCGATTGATCTCCCAGTCAATACTTAAGGGCATGGATTTTTCATCGGTTCCCTTTTATTTTGTTTTGACTTTATGCATTCTGATCTCGAAATAATTCTGTTTGACTTAATCTTTATGAGCTACATTCATAAAGCCGTCAGATACCTTGGCCAAGGATTTTACCAGAATTAATTTCTCACAGAAATCCATAGGAGAATTTCCCAACCTATCAAGTCGGGTCAATGGATCCTTTGTTGATGATATGAACCTGCATACGAGTCCCTCTATACCCAACGTGAATCCACAGAGACTTTCTGGCGATCTCCAGTCGGTCGGAACTCACATCTAAGTATAGACGTTCTCGCACCAGATAAACCCTATCACCTCAAGTGTTTGGGGATCATTCCTCGTATACTGTTGTAAATTGGAATAACTTCAACTCCGATATGCGACTACCGCATCCATGATGAGTTATTTCCTAATTGGGGTATTCAGTGCACTTGCCATCCCAGCAAGCCACCCACTCATGTGTATCGACTATCCCAGTCACGCTCGTGGACCCCAGCATCCTCCAGTTCATCGGAGTATACACATTAGTGATAGTCTAACCGAATCCAACGATGTCCCATCTCAATTGGATTCTACGACTCTTGAATATGTTCTAGATCACGGCCTTGGAGATCAGTCCACGGGTTGTCCCATAGCCCTATGATCTAAGGACTTATATCCTTATGCGTAGATAATTATTACATAAGATAAAGTTGACCATATAATAAAGATGCATTTATTAATCTAAATTGAATAGTTCCTTTATTTATTACAATAAATGGCAGCCATACAGTTGGCTTGCCGGACACTATTCTATCAAAAAGAGGATGATTCTTCCGATCTAGAAAGGGTCATCGAAGATCATTGATAAGCCGACGTCGAACCCATCATCCGAGAGTTTCTTGATTCCCCCGTGCATACTGCCATAATTCATCAAAAGATCGGAGGTTTACTCTTGAGCTCGTTCTATAAGGGCGTCGATCAATTAATCGAGTCTGGGCAGATCCCTGATAAGCGCGACGAATATCGCCGAGTCATGGCTATCGAAAAGGATTGAAGACTTCAAGACTATCCTCTCGATTGCTTATCTTCCGTCGAGTATAATAACCACCCTCTGGCTCACTTAGTCGATGAGTACGGAACTCCATTTCCTGTGCCAACACCTGATTTGGAGTTAGTAGCTGATATTATGGGTGATCAAGCAGGTGAAGAGGGAGACGATGACGATGAAGGGGACATCGAAGGAGAGCAGGTCGAGGAAAAGAATGGAGAAGATGAGGAAAAGTCGCCCGCGAATGAAGCCAACTCCCCATCTTAGAATGTCTTTTATGATTTCCTTTTATTTTTCTCTTTAATTCTTGTAGTTTTTGTCGTTTAGGTAGCGAGTCTTGTAGCATATGTAAGAATCCCTTTGTTAATATAAATGATTTTAGATGAAATATTCTTCGTCGTTTGGATGATCGCAATATGCATTGGACGACCCATTTTGTTTTCCATTTTGAATTCTACTGTTCGCGCCAAGAATTGAGGGCCTAACTGTCATTTCCTTTATTATATATAAAGGTAAAATATTTGAAGTTTTACCGCGCGTCCCCACTTGTAATATAAAATTTTCTTGCTGTTGATCGGAGCTCATAGTTCGATATTTCATAAGAATTTCTGATTTTTTGATCATGAGTTCCAACCACTTTTCTGGAGCTTCAAAACGATCTCTGCGGGGTCTATCGCGGCGAGATACTCCGAGGAAGAAAGCCCGAACGGACGATTCACAACAATCGTCGTCTGGCGAAAATTCGAAAATAGTGGAGAATATTCTTTCTCCGACGAGGGAAAGTAGGAATTCTTCAACGGGACTTTCAGGGGCCCCAATCCGTAGTCCAATAGTCGATCCGAAAGTGCTGGAGGCTTACCAGAACGAGGGTTCTCGCTCTACCTCTCCTCCTCTCGTAGAACAAACAATAAATGAGGAGTCACGAACTATTTCTCCTCCTCCAGTCGTCCATACAACGAACGAGGAGACTCGAGCTACTTCTCCTGCTCTCGTGGACCAAATAACCAATGAGGAGTCTCGAGTTATTTCTCCTCCTCCAGTTGACCAAAATATAAACGAGGAGTCTCGAGTTGTTTCTCCTCCTCCAGTCGACCAAAATATAAACGAGGAGTCTCGAGTCGTTTCTCCTCCCCTAGTCGATCAAAATATAAACGAGGAGTCTCGAGTTGTTTCTCCTCCTCCCGTCGTCCAATCAATGGAGGAACGTCCTCCTTCCGATCGAGATATGCCAAATCGAGATTTAGGTCAAGGAGGTTCGCATCAGGTCGTAATTACTGCTCCCAACTCTGAGGTTGAGCCTACTTTGCAACTAAGGGGACCTGTGGAAGATATTCCTGAATCTTTCTTTGCCCCTCTGCGTTCTCAAGTTGTTGTCTCAACTTCTCAACAAACTCATGCCGTCTCTCCTGTCCACATTTCCCAAGACGTATCGAAAACTGGGTCTGGTCCCAGTCATTATGGTTTTGAAAACGTTGCGGATGATCCGTCTCTTTTAGACGAATGTCCTTTTAAGGAGCAGGTCGAAGAGATAACTGAGTTTGATATGGGTCGATCTGGTGGGGTTTCGATTGATGCAAGCATTCCAACAACCCTCGAGCCTGATGGGATTTCTTGGAATCTGGGAATGGGTACAATTTTGCCCAAGGAGCTCGATAAATTGAAGAACCATTCCTCTTTACGTCTCGTTCAGTCCATTTTCAAGCGTTTGGAGATGGTAAGTGTGTTATTGTTGTTATGATGACTTTTATATCCTTGGAAGTTTCTTATTCTTTGCTTTTCCATAACAGGCTAAGCATGAAGCTCTTCAGCTCGGGATCCAAAATGAGGAATTTTACTTTTCTCGAGAAGAGTCTCTTGAACGGATGAACTCGATCGTTGTTGCTCATCGATCGCTGATGACCGAGGTAGAGAATCTCCGAGCTGCTGCTGAAAGACTTACTAAAGAAAAAGAAGAACTTGCTAGAGAAAATAGCAGCTTGGTGTCTGATAAGGAACAGATTACCAAGGAGAAAAAATATCTTCTTCAATTGAAAGATCGAGAGTTTGATAGGGGTTTTTCTCTTGGATATAAGCAGCATGCTAACGAAATGATGAACTTTCTTGCTTATCAGACGACTCCCGATCATGCTCTCGAACAGTAGACAAGGGTTTCGCTATAATAGTCTTTGTACTGTCTCCATCGATCTAATATATGACTTTTATTTTGACCAACTCAAAAACGCATTTATTTCCATTCCTGTATTTAAGGCTTGTAGTTATGACTTTGTAACGTAATTCCCGATGTGGCGTCATTGCCGTTGATTGGATGCGAGTTTCACCGTTGGATTTTAACTCCCCCTGTCTATAAAAGGAATCTTCTTTCTTCCATTTAGTTACCTTTAGAAGTAAAAAACCTTAAACAAATGTACTTCCTCTTTGTTCAAAATGGCGGTCGTCCGCCTAATTCCAAAGTCAAACAAATCACTTATTATGTCGACTTGGTATGGGCGGAATCTGAAAGTGGAGATTTGTCAAAAACCATGAAATCTCCGACCCCTAATAAGGGGAATGGATTGGAACGCCTACCCTCAACCGACCAACCTATGTAAATGGGTAAAGGTCGGTGTTGTGGGGTTCCGATCTATTAGTTACGCGGTCGGTGGAAAGCTGGTCAGTTCATTAAAATGAGAATGTATGATCAAAAAATGCTGACCACCATCGACCGTCGTAACATTATGATCTCTCAAAGCTCTCTCTGATTCCAAAGCTTTGTGGCCGTAAGCACGACTGGTCCTAGCTGGTGGCAAGAATTCTGAGAGAAATACGGAGATAAATCAGGCTGAAGACCCTTTGTTAGCTCCTTTCTTCATCCTGTAATAGAATTTGCTGTCGATTAGTTAGGGGAGTTTGTGTATCTTTCCGTTGTATATGGTAGCTTTGAATTAATAAAATCTTGCAATATATCAACCCGTTAGTTTTATTCGTACGATGAGCTCTTATGAATCCAATTGGTTTTGCTGTAACCTTCTGTTTTATTTAATTGTTTTGCCTATCTAGATCGTCTGTTAAGAGATCGATGAATGTATACCGCCCCAATCGGTTTTACCCAAGGATTTATTGTACTTAGGTTTGTACCAACTGTGGTTTTAACCTTTGTAGATCGTTCGTTAGGAGATCGATGAGTTTATACCGACCCAATCGGTTTTACTCAAAGATATATTATACTTAGGTTTTATACCAACTGTGGTTTTCACCTTTGTAGATCGTTCGTTAGGAGATCGATGAGTTTATACCGACCCAATCGGTTTTACTCAAAGATATATTATACTTAGGTTTTATACCAACTGTGGTTTTCACCTTTGTAGATCGTTCGTTAGGAGATCGATGAGTTTATACCGACCCAATCGGTTTTACTCAGAGATTTATTATACTTAGGTTTTATACCAATTGTGGTGTTAACCTTTTTAGATCGTTTCAGTAGATCGGCGAGTTTTTACCGATTCATTCGGTTTTACTCAAAATTTTTAGGTTGTATACCATTTATTGGTTTTAACCTTTGTAGATCGTTTGTTAGGAGATCGATGAGTTTATACCGACCCAATTGGTTTTACTCAAAGATGTATTATACTTAGGTTTTATACCAACTGTGGTGTTAACCTTTGTAGATCGCTTCAGTAGAACGGTGAGTGTTTACCGATTCATTCGGTTTACTCAAAATTTTTAGGTTGTATACCAATTATTGGTTTTAACCTTTGTAGATCGTTTTTTGACAAAAGTCTTTTGAACGTGACTTATGGGGAAATAAGCAAAAACTTTTATTATAATTGTAGATAAATTTAATGCACGAAAGGGAAATAACAAAACATTCTATAAAATGGAAAAACTAATTCCTTGCAAGTCCTGTCTAATTTCTAAATCTTCTTATCTTTGGATTTAACGACCATAATATCTTCTGAGATTTACTGCATTCCACTTTCGAGGAAGCAAAGTTCCATCCATATGAGCTATCTTGTACGATCCCTTTTTGCCGACCGCAATCACCACATAGGGACCCTCCCAATTTTGCTGTAACTTTCCCACATGTTTGGATACTTCAACTTTTTTAAGTACCAAATCACCCTCTTTGAATGATCGTATCCTCACCTTTTGATTGTAGGCCTTTTCCATGCTGGATTTAGCCGCTTCTAAACGCAGACTGGCTTTTTCCCTCAAGGTCTCACTCAAATCTATGTCGTCCTTTCTCAGTTGATCGTTTGATTCCTCCTCGTAGATCTCAATTCTAGGGCTGGGGACTAGCGCCTCTACAGGGATAACTGCCTCCGACCCATAGACTAGGCTAAACGGTGTTTCACCCGTTGAGGCTTTTACTGTAGTTCTGTTGGCCCAAATGACGCCTGGCAGTTCGTCTAACCATTTCCCTTTGGCGTCGTCCAGTCTTTTTTCGAGGGATTTGATAATCTCTCGATTTGCCACCTCAGTTTGTCCATTAGCTCTAGGATGTCCGACAGACGTGAAGTTTTGCTGTATTCCAAACTTCGAGCACCATTCTTGAATTTGTTTTCCAGCAAACTGGGTTCCATTGTCAGAAATCAAAATTCTCGGGATTCCAAAACGACAGACTATATTTTTCCAGAGAAAATTTATCACTTGGAACTGTGTTATCCGAGCTGGGGCTATGCATTCAATCCACTTGCTGAAATATTCGACAGCGACCAAAACATAACACTTTTTCGATCTGGCCATTGGAAATGGTCCCACTATATTGATTCCCCATTGATCAAAAGGCCAACATATCGGAATTGGGTGTATTGTCTCAGCTGGTTGATGTATTATATTTGAATGTACCTGACAGTAATGACAGTGTTTTACATAGTCTTGTGCGTCGGCGTACATCGTTGGCCAATAGTAACCAGTTCTCAAACATTTGAGCGTAAGTGCTCGAGCCCCACTGTGATTCCCAGCTTCTCCTTCATGTATGCTTCTAAGGATGTTTTCGGAATTGTGCTCGGGAATGCATTTTAGCAGAATTCCTGAGACGGATCGTCTGTAGAGTTTTCCTTCTACCATTGCATATCTTGGTGCTCGATATCTTATCCTCCTAGCTTCATTTTTACAGCTAGGGAGTGATCCATCTTTCAAATAGGCGATATCGGAGTCATCCAACTGTCTGCTGCCAAGTCGATATCCATTATTTCAGTAACTGGGACAGTATCGAGATCGATTGACGGTGTTTTGGAGATTAGCCAGGTGATCACTCTTTTAGATTTACCATCCCTTGTTCCTGTAAATCTAGATAGTTGATCAGCCATCGATTTTCTTCTCGTGGGATATTTTGAATATCAAACTTATCAAATTTCCCAGTCAACTCTTTTACTTTCGCCAAATATTTTATCATGTTGTATTCTTTTGCCTCGTACATTCCACTAATTTGTCTCTGAATAAGCTCGGAATCCGTTAAGACATTCAAAATCTTTATATCGGCCTGTATAGCCATTTCCAATCCTGCAATTAGAGCTTCGTATTCTGCTTCGTTATTGGTTACCACGAAGTCTAAAGTGATGGCATAATTCATATCCTCGCCGTTTGGTCCTTGGAAATTGATTCCTACACCTCCACCATCTCTGCTTGATGCGCCATCGACATGCATAAGCCATGGTAGGTCGCTGACGATCATAATACTGTTATCACTTGTCGATGCCATTTCGGAGCTCGTCTCCGATAGATTTGGAGTTTCTAGGAGGAAATCAGCAAGTACTTGCGCTTTGATTGCTGTTCGAGGTTGATATTCGATCTCATATTGTCCTAGCTCCACGGCCCATTTAATCAATCTTCCCGAGGCTTCAGGTTTTGATAAGATTTGTCTCAGAGGTGGATTGGTAAGCACGATGATCTTATATGTTTGGAAATAAGGTCGTAACCTTCGTGCAGAGGTTACCAGAGCCAAAGCAAATTTTTCAATTACCAAATAATTCTTTTCAGCCCCTTGCAGCAATTTACTCAAATAATAAACTGGCTTGTGTTCCAATCCCTCAATTTTTACCATCACCGAGCTTGCTGCCGCCTCAGATATAGCGATGTATATGTAAAGAGGCTGACCTTCTGTAGGTTTGGCGAGTCACAGTGGTGAGGTCAAGTATTCTTTCAGTTGATCGAAGGCGTGATCACAAGCCTCGGTCCATTCAAAGGTCTTAGCTTTTCTCAAAGTTTGAAAAAATGGTAGACTTTTATCTGCTGACCTCGATATAAACCTGTTGAGGGCAACTATTTTTCCGACTAAACTTTGAACTTGAGTAATATTTCTAGGAGGCTTCATTTCAGTGATAGCACGTATCTTCTCCGGATTTGCTTCGATGCCTCTCTCATGGACCAGGTAACCTAAGAATTTTCCAGACCTTACCCCAAAGGTACATTTTAAGGGGTTGAGCTTCATTCCATATTTCCTCAAGATTTTGAAGCAACGGTCAAGGTGTTTAATGTGGTCTTCTTCGCTCATGCTTTTTACCAGCATGTCGTCGACATACACTTCCATTATTTCCCCAATCAACTCTTTAAACATCAAGTTGACCAACCGTTGATAGGTTGCTCCGGCATTTCTTAATCCGAAAGGCATTACTATAAAACATTATACGCCCTGTTCGGTAATGAATGCGGTCTTTTCTTGATCTCTTTCGTCCATGAAAATATGATAGAAACCTTGGAATGAATCCATCATACTAAAAATTGCAAAACCTGCTGTCGAGTCAGCCAACAGGTCGATCCTTGGGAGAGGGTAAGGATCTCTTGGACATAATTTGTTTAAGTCCGTAAAATCGTTACACATTCTCCACTTGTTATCCTTCTTGTCACCCTTTGAAACAAGTACGACATTACACAGCCATTCAGTAAAATGTATTTCTTTAATCTGCTTAGACAACAAAAGCCTTTCGACCTCTGCTTTTATTATTTTGTCCTTCACAGGGCCGTGATTTCTTTTCTTCTGTCTGATCGGTTTCGCGCTCGGATCTATCTTTAGAGAGTGGGTTATTATTCTTGGGTCGATCCCCACTATGTCCTCCGAGCTCCAGGCGAAAACATCTACATTTTTCCTTAAGAACATGATTTCTCCCTGTGGAGACAGTTCGGTCCCGATCCTGGTAATTTTGGTTGGATCATTCTCGATAAGTTTGACTTCTTTATGCTCTGGCGCACGTAGAGTCAAATTTATGGGCTCCTTCCCTTTTTTATCGATCCTTTCTGTACTAGGCAACTCAGGCTCTGGAGATCTCTCCATCGAAGACCCTACTGTTTTTCTTTTCGAAGGCGTCAATGGATCAACGTTCCTCTTCAAAGATAGTGACGTATTATAACAATCCCATGCCATACAGTGATCGTTAACTATTTCGCCGACCCCAGAGTTTGTAGGGAACTTTATGTTCTGATGATAGGTTGAAACAACTGCTCGGAATTGGTTTAAAGCCGGTCTTCCTAAGATGGCGTTATAGGCGAAAGGCGTTTCTACCACTAAGAACTTTATCATTTTTACCACTCGATGAGGTTTACTTCCGAGGGTCACACTCAAGTTGATAGTCCCCGCTGGAACTATTTTCGATCCTCCAAATCCTACTAGTAGCGTAGCCACTCTTTGGAGAGTGATCTTTCCCAGGTTCATCTGGTTTAATACTTCGATTGCTATTATGTTAGCCGAACTCCCATTGTCGATCAGAATTCTTTTGACGTTAAAGTCGGAGATCCTTAGTGAGACCACCATTGGAAAATCGGGGTGGTCTTCGTTAACGTCCCAGTTGAGGTTTTTAGGGACTTCACTTTCGTCAAAACTGATCGTGTGCTTGCCCAAGACTTTATTCTCGAGTGCCCATACTTCCTTAGGAATGACCAGTCCTTTCTCCAGGGATCGAGCTGTCTTCCTTCTTGCGTTTCGACTGTCTACCCCTGCTGGGCCACCGGAGATTACGTGTATCATACCATTAACTCGATCATTATCGATGTCATCTCTCCTAAGCGTGTGATTGCTGGGCGATCTTTCGTGAGGGCTTCTATTTCCATCCCTCCTTCTAGGACTCCGAGTCCTTTGTCTTCTTCGATCTGTCCTGTCCACGAACTCGTTTAACTTGCCTTGTTGAATTAACTTCTCAATCTCCTGTTTCAAGTGATAGCAATCCTCGGTCTTATGACCATGAGCTCGATGGTATCTACAATATAGATCGTCGTTCCTTGCCCCAGGTTTGGCTTGCGTAATTCTTTTTGCTGGGGGAATCAAGTTATTTCTCTCTAATATTACAAGAATATCCTCCCTGGGGGTATTCAGTTTGGTATACTGGACATAGCTTATTCGATCCCTTACGTTCCTTTCTGGAGATCGAGGCCTGAGGTAGACATTAGGTCTTTTCTCAGGATTACTCCCACTAAACTCCAGTCTTTTGAAAACGTTTTCCCTCCTAGGATATCGATCGTAATCCATGGCTTTTTGCATTTGTGGTCTTTCGGGCCTCCTAGGTCCCGAAGTGGATGCTTTACTTTTATTCTTATCTTTGAACGAATTCATTTCTTCTTGAGTCATATATTTTGAGGCTAGCGTCATAATTTCTGCAAAAGTTCGTGGCTGCTTCCGACTCAAGGCATTGCCAAATTGCCTATTTTTTGTTAGGTCGAACAAAATTGATATGATATAATCGATATTTGGCGAGTCGATCTTCAATAGTTCAAAATTGAATCTTGCGAGCCAAGTCCTCAAGGATTCTCCTTCTTGTTGGATAATAGTTCCTAGGTAACTCATGGGGAGCTTTTGCCGTTTCTGGCTGGCGAACTGCTGCTCTAGCTTGTTACATAGTTCTCTAAAACTGAAAATTGAATTAGGTGGCTGTTTTCCGAACCAGTCCAGTGCTAATCCCTCGTAGGTTGTGATCGTTAGCTTCGCCGTGTACTCCGCTGAATGAGCGTATAAGTTCATGATATTCGTGAAACTGAATATGTAATCAGTCGGATCACCAGTTCCGTCATATCTGGGAAGTCGGGCCGGTAAGGGTCCAGAGGCCTGTGCCTCTCTTATTTCTTGGCAGAACGGAGAACAGGCTGCTATACTATCCTGGACTTCTCGGGAACGTGGCCAAGGTTGTCTCATTGTTAATAACCTTTGCTCCAATCGTTCCTCGACCATCCTCTCTATATCTCTTTCAGAGATTCTTCTAGTTGCTTGTCGATTGACAACTGGGGGCTCCTCCACGTCATCGATAAGGATAACTGTCTGTTCCTTGGACAAGTGTGGTTCAGGGCGAGCATTAACTCTTGCCTGATTAGTTCTTCGACCAAGGTGCCTTCCAGCTAAGTTTGGTGGGGAGACTTGAGATCGTTGGTCCGCATCTGGACTCTCTGCTTGAGTTGATAGATGATCGTTATTTTCCCGAGGCTCCCTGTCATTATTAACCTCCCTCGAGGGAGGAACTGCAGCCCTCGTTGGTTCCGCGACTGCCGGAGTTGGAAGAATTTGAGGAAAAATTGAACTTAAAAGCTGAGCAATTTGTAGTATTTTCTCCTGGTCAACCGGTAGCGGGGGAACAGGGACGAATTGGATGTGTGAGTTAGGAGCCGGACTCGCGCTAGGAGTTTGTCGTCCTCTCGCGTTTTGATTGATGTTTGCGTTTGCTGCAATGTGTTCCCCTATAGGATCTAAATTTTGCTGATTTGTCGGAGGCTGCGTATCGTTAGCGCTGATCCTTTGGGAATTCTCAGGCAAGTTATGCATGGCACGAGAAGGTCGAGAACTCGTGCTTCTTCCTGCGTTACGTGTTCTTTTCCTTGGATTGGCCATATTTCGATCGAGTAATTAACCTGCCCCACGGTGGGCGCCAACTGATTTAACCGAATTTCGTCTTAGGTTTAATCTCAGTAAATTATTTAAGATCACAATTTTATGTATTAAGGGTTTGGTTAAAGTACTTAGGATAGGGCAATTCAAGAACAAGCAAAGTAATATAATCGTGTATAAAACAATAATATGAAAGGCGAACAGTTGTAGTATATTTCGTAGGTAAAATTCTGGATCCTCAATACAATGTAAGATTCGCTATTTATAATATTCCTCCTGTCCTAATTGAACTAGGAGTCCTATTTAGCCTAGGAATCCTGCATGGCCTAGGAGTACCGCATGGCCCATTAAGTCCCCTGAATCGGGCAGTAGGTCGACCAGATATGTTTTTGGCAGGTCGAGCCGATCTCAAAGTTTATGTAGGTCGGATCGATCTTGATTCTCCTCGGATATTCCTATCCGGTTGTATGTGCAAAATAGCCCTCAGCACGCATGAACCCTGTAGAATTCTACAGGGTTCGGCCGATCATCAAGAGAGATGAAGGGCGGCGGCTGATTTTCTTGGAGAAGAAGGGGGGCGGCTCCTTCTTGTGTTAGGGCTTAGGTTTTTTGAGGTCTTGAACTCCTTATATAAGGAGTCTTGACCTAGATGTGTTCTAATCCTACTAGGAAACTTAAAGCCCATTTACTTATGGCCTTTTGTTTCCTAATGGACCTAGACCACCTTTTAATAAATTAAACCACTTTAATTAATTCAACCCATTTAATTAATTAATCCAATTAATTAATTAATCCTTCTCCATTAATTAATTAGACTACTTCTAATTAATATTTTTCTCCCTTAAGAATTAAAACTTTAATTCTCCAGTTTTGATTTAACTCTTTAAATCAAACTTTCCTTTAATGATTTGTTGCAGTCCAATTGTATTGTGTGTGACCCTCTAGGTTCACCATCAATTGGCCGCGGGCCCACGACTTTCGTGATTTAATTTATGAGCTTATCAATTGCTCCGATTAATTGAACCCCTTCAATTAAAGAGTTAAATTAAATAGGAAGGATGAGCCAACTTAACTAGTGGCCCATTAGCTAAGGAGAGATAGGGTTTGATGTAAACTATAAATAGGAGTCTTGGAGACTCAAAACCCAAAGCAACAAAAGAAAGAATCAAACCCTAGCCTCTCTCCATAGCCGCCGCCCCCTCCTCTTGCCCTAGCCGCCGTCGCCGTCGTCCAAGCAGCCACACCGCCGCCGTGGTTGTGTAGATCGGCCGTGCACCATCTCTCTCCACCTTCTACTTCTACATCTAGAGTTGGATCTTGATCCAACTCTTGAATCTGACGTGTTTCTTTCCTAGTTCTGAGCCTGAGGACTGAAGCAATCATAGATCTAACTGGTGTGGACTTATCTCTAGAGGCACAACACTTGGGGTGCTTTAGTGATCCGAAAAGAAGACCGGAGAAACCACCACCTTGCCCGTGGTGAGGTAAAATTGCTTTTACCACCCTATTTATTTTAGTAATTGCTTGCTAAAATGAATTCAACCTTATTCATATATGCTAATAAGTGTTCCGGGGATTTGGTGTATGAAAATTGAAAAATATTAAATTTCGCAACGTTGTATTTGACAATCATACCCATAAAATTCCAACAGTGGTATCAGAGCCAACTTATTATGCACATATGAAAAAGGCCTGAACGCATCAAAATTATATGCTTATATATGTTTGTTGTGTTCTGATCTTTGATTCTTGCTTGTTATGATAAATTAAATGTTCGGATTTATGCACTTTTCGGTTTTTGGGCCAAAAATGTAATTTCTGAAAATTGGAGGGCTAGTTTGCAAATTGCGTTTTTAAAAAATCTGGACAGAAAATAGAAGTTTGTTTTTCTGCAATTCTGGACCTAATTGTAATTTCTGGATTTTTCAAAATCTGGACCATTTTGCAATTTACGAAAGGTTAAGGGTGTTTTTGCTTTTTGCGTAAATCTGGGGTCTGTTTTGCAATAAACAAAAGTTTCTGGAAATTTTGTCAATTTTCTGCTTTCTGGTCCAATTTGCATATTCTGGAAATTTTGGGGCTGATTTGTAATTTCCGAAAGTTGAGGGGTTAAAATGTATTTTTCGAAAATTCAGGGGCCAAACTGCAATTTTTCAAAGTTGAAAAACAGAAACTGTTTTGTGCACTAAAAGAGTTTAGTAAATCCGGAAAGTTAATTTTATCATAATTAGTAGGGACTAAAAGTGAGAATCAAAGGGTCATTTTAAAAGGGATTTTAAAATGATGATTAAGAGATTGTTTTAGAAAGGGGTTTTAAAACTAGAATCTTAAGTATTTTAAAAGATTGTTTTAAAATGGGATAAGAAATAAGAAAATGTGTTTGCTTGTTTCTTGCTCTACGTGAACTGTTTACGTGGTTTTCGATCGCGCCGAGCCTTGACCATTAGGTTAGATGTGATTGGTTATTTAATAATCTTATTGGTTTTATTGGGCCTGCGAGCCTTAAGTTTTGGGCCACTTTGAGCCATTGTAATAGATAGGGCTTTACAATTTTATTAGATTAGGATGGAGGCCCGTTACAAGCAAGGTGGGAGCCCAAGAAGACCAAAGGCCATGTATGCATGGTAAAATGTGTAATAGAGTAGGCCTCTTTGAAACCTATTAGATTGACCAATAGGACCATCGTCTTTGGCTCGATGGTGGTCCACATAGGAGGCTCCCGATCGAAAATATATTGTGGTAGCATGCATGCTAGGTGTGTATGTTTTATTTACGTATTTATTTTTTTAGCTTGTATGGTGATACGCGCTAGTAATTTAGATCATAAATAAAAGATAATGCATAACTGGAACGGTGAGATCTCGAGTAGAGTTACCTCAAACTCTTAAACCCGAAAAACCCCTCTTGATAATAATATTAAGTCATATTGGGTGCATTAAAATAAAGTTTTAATATCCAAGCCTTCCATCAATAGGAACTAGCGTGAGTTGTCCACTTGTCGATTAAGGTGATCCAGAGTCTGGCACCCTAGTCGAGGAAAGAGACAATACGCGAAACTCCTTGATTCTCGTTTTTAACTAAATTTGACAAGGGTGGGGACTGGTCGGGACATAAACATCGACCATAACCAAGTTATGGGGATTTCATGACCGGGCTAGTTGCTCATCAAGATTGATGGGTTAGACTTAACAAGTTTCGGAAGAGGAACGAGCCACCCATGCTAAATGGGTTGATGATGATATTCAGGGTCGTTGCCTAATGCTAGCATCAATGACCAATGAGCTACAGAAACAACATGCTAAGATGCCTCATGCTGCTGATATACTTCTCCATCTCCGAGATTTATTTGGAGAGAAGTCTCGGACCGAAAGGTTCAAGACTACAAGGGAGTTGTTTAATCTGAGGATGGCTGAGGGAGCCAGTGTCAAAGATCACTGTCTTCGTTTCATTAATCTGATTGAAAAATTGGAGAATTTGGAAGTAGACTTGCACGTTGATCTTAGGACTGACCTCTTACTCCATACTCTACCACGCTCATTTGATCAGTTCGTGTTGAATTTCAACATGGAGGAGAGAAATCTCGCTCTTCACGAACTGACCAACATGTTGGTAACGGCAGAAGCTACCCTTAAGAAAGAGAAATCTATCTTGATTGCTGAGCAACCCAAGGCTGCAAAGCCAAAGAAGGGCAAGAAGAAGAAGAAAGTTTTCTCTTCCAAAACAACCAAGAAGGTTGTCGAGAAAAAGAGAAAGAGCCCAGAATATGAATGTTTCCACTGCAAGAAAGCAGGGCACTGGAAAAGGAACTGCCCTGACTACCTTAAAACGGTAGCCAAAGGTATTTTCTTTATTGAAGTTAATATTTCAATTAACTGTGCATCATGGGTGTAAGACATCGCAGCTGGTTCTCATATCTGCAATGATTTGCAGGTGATGGGAGCAGTAAGACCTCTTAAACCTGGGGATAGGATCCTGCGCTTTGGAAACGGAGCAAGGGCTGCGGCAGAGGCCATAGGGGACGTTGAATTAGTTTTAGGGAATTTTACTTTGGTTTTAAAAGACTGTTTGTACGTACCGACTATTATCAAAAACATTATTTCGATTCCTTTGTTGGATAATGATGGTTTTTGTTTTTCCATTTCTAATGGAAATTTTAGCATAATAAAAGGTGGTTTTACTTATGCTAGTGGTACTTTGATAGATGGTCTTTATTCCTTAGAACCTGCTAATTCTAATGTCATGCACATTCAATCAAAGAAAAGAAAACAAGATGATAATAGTCCACAGTTATGGCACGCTAGGCTTGGACATATATCCAAGAGTAGAATTCAAAAGTTGGTTTCCTCTAGGGCTCTTGAAATACAGAACCTAGATGATTTCTCAACTTGCGAGTCCTGTCTCAAGGGAAAGATGACCAAATCGCCTTTTACTGGGAAACCGGAGCGAACCAAACAAACCTTGGATTTGATCCATACCGATGTTTGTGGACCACTGAGTGTCAGTGCAAGAGGAGGATTCTCATACTTCATAACCTTCACAGACTACTACAGTCGTTTTGGGTATGTGTACCTAATGAAGTATAAGTCCGAAGCTTTTGAAAAGTTCAAAGAGTTTCGAATGGAAGTTGAGAACCAACTTGGACACAGTATTAAGGCGCTTCGATCGGATCGAGGTGGGGAATACTTAAGTCAAGAATTCCTCGATTATCTTGTAGAGAATGGAATTCTCTCATAGCGAACTCCTCCTAGAACACCACAGTTGAATGGTGTGTCTGAGAGAAGGAATCGAACTTTGTTGGACATGGTTCATTCCATGATGAGTTTCGCTGATCTTCCTTTTTCGTTTTGGGGCTTAGCCCTCTTAACGGCTTCAAAGATACTTAATATAGTACCTTCAAAGTCGGTGCCGACGACGCCACACCAAGAATGGTTTGGTAAAGCACCCATGTATTCGTACTTACGAGTATGGGGATCTCCTGCTTATGTTAGGAACAAGAAAGGAGATAAACTAGATAGCAGATGTAGTTTGTGCAAATTTGTGGGGTATCCATAGGAATCCATTGGATACCTGTTCTACGACCCTAAAGAACGAAAGACGTTCGTATCTAGGAACGCCCACTTCTTAGAGGATGACTTCCTCACTAAAAGAAGCGGGGTGTCCGTAGAACTTGATGAAGTCCAGGAAGTGGACCCATCCCCACAAACAGTGGGAGTTGATCCTGAACCTATTGAACCATCTAGTACACCAGTACTTCGAAGGTCCGATCGAGTTCGTAGAAAGCCTGAAAGGTATGGCTTTATCCTCGAGAACGATCAATTGGATGCTGATCCAAGGACATACGAAGAAGCTATGTCAGACATAAAATCGGGTGCATGGCAGGAAGCCATGCAATCCGAAATGGATTCCATGCATTCCAACAAGGTATGGATCTTCAAGCGCAAGCTTGGAATGAATGGAGAGGTTTTGACTCATAAGGCTCGCCTTGTGGCGAAAGGTTATTCTCAAAGGCCTGGAATAGACTATGAGGAAACCTTCTCTCCAGTGGCGATGTCAAAATCCATTCGGATACTATTAGCCATAGCCGCGTGGTATGACTACGAGATATGGCAAATGGATGTAAAGACCGCCTTTCTCAATGGAGACATTGATAAGGAAATCTTTATGCAACAGCCAAAAGGCTTTACATCTAAAGGAAGTGAGCATAAGGTATGCAAACTTCAAAGGTCAATTTATGGCCTAAAACAGGCATCCCGAACCTGGAACAAACGTTTTGATGAGACAGTCAAAGGGTTTGGCTTCATCAAGAACGTATATGAGTCATGCGTGTACAAGAAATTCGATGGTGGTTCAGTACAATTTATTGTGTTGTATGTCGATGACATTCTGTTGATCGGGGACGATATCAGAACGTTGACGCAGACGAAAGCGTGGTTATCCACGCAATTCTCCATGAAAGATATGGGAGACGCATCTTACATATTGGGAATACGTATCTATAGAGATAGATCAAAGAAGATGTTAGGACTCTCCCAATCTCAGTACAGTAACACTATACTGAAACGGTTCAGTATGGAAGATTCCAAGAAGGGATTGCTTCCAATGCGACATGGGATCTCTCTTTCTAAATCTATGTGCCCTACAGATGATGAAGAAAGGAAGAGAATGTCCCTCATACCTTATGCGTCTGCCATAGGCAGCATAATGTATGCGATGTTATGCACTAGACCTGACGTAGCACACGCTCTAAGTGTGACGAGTCGCTACCAGTCAAATCCCGGGGAGGAACACTGGACCGCCGTAAAGGCTATCCTCAAGTATCTGAGAAGGACTAAGGATATGTTCTTGGTCTACGGCGGTAGTGGAGAATTGAAACTCGAAGGATTCACGGATTTGAGTTTCCAGTCTGACGTGGATGATTAAAAATCCAATTCTGGATATATATTTTGCCTCAACGGAGCAGCGGTGAGTTGGAAGAGTTCCAAACAATCCACCACTGCAGATTCAACCACTGAAGCAGAATATATTGCCGCATCGGATGCAGCAAAGGAAAGTGTTTGGATGAGAAACTTCATCCAAGAGTTAGATGTAGTACCTAGCATTGCAGAGCCCATAGTAGTCTTCTGTGACAACAATGGGGCAATCGCTCAAGCAAAGGAGCCGAGATCACACCATCAGTCCAAACACGTGATGAGGAAATACCATGTGATTAGAGAAATCATTGGTAGAGGAGACATTTAAATGGAACGTGTCGACTCAAAAGATAACGTAGCTGATCCACTAACGAAGCCAATATCGCAAAAAGTGTTCGAAGAACATCTTGTGAAGATGGGTCTTAGAAATGTTTGTGATTGGCTTTAGGGCAAGTGGGAGATTGATGGGATAGTGCCCAGCAAGCCAACTCAATAGCTTGTAATAGGACTATTTTATCTTGAATGAATCTTTGATTAATTAATTAATACGCAAAGTTTATTTATTTCAAATATAAGATAAACTAATGGCCAACTTCATCTCTCGCGAACACATTTAAGCGATTGGTTGAAACCCTGAGATCACTCATGACTATGGGACGATTCACTTCAGTATTGAGTGCAATCATGAAACAGTCTCTAAGGTCGTGATCTCAAAAATGTTCCAAGTCATAGATTCCTGTCGAGACGGGGTATCGAAGGAATCGTAAAGACTTGTAGGATTATGCATGATTCACATGGAGTGAATATGTTGAGTTTCATGAACAAGAGATTTGATGTCAGTGCATATGACTAGGTGGTTCGATAGGGGATCGAACGCACCGAACGACCCGAACAGAGAAACCCATTGTGGAAGTGCGTAAAGCATATCAGTGATGGGATGTTTCTCAGGACTTGAGGGAATTTCCTGACCATTGTGCTAGGGCGATTTAGTCCTTAGACTTGAGATGCTAGGGCAAATTCGGCATACGGGTGTGCGTATTTTGATTTAGGAGCCGGTCACGTAGCCTGACCATTGTGCGCCTACTTTGGGTACGTATAGTCGTATGTGCGGATGGTTAGCATCAAGATGGGATCTACCGACTCATTGTAATGAATGAGGGAATTTCCTATACGTTCTTAGATAATAGATTCCGAGAAATCCATGGCCATGGTCGGTGACGGATTTGGAAAGGAGTTTCCAAATTTAGCAGTCACACTGGAATCATTATCCAGAATTAGAAAGTACAGAATCGAGATAATTAGAGGTGCTGATTAATTCACACACCCTAGATCTTGATCGGGAAATTAGTCGTTAGAGGGACCATATGTACATGGTACTTAAAAGAGGTGAGGTTCACTAATGTCAATTCACCTGAAGTTGGGCCTCATGGGCTTGTGGCTAGACATCGACCATGAGGTGTGGGTACTCCTGAATTAATGGGAGATTAATTCTGGAGTGATCAATTAAAAGTTGTTTATTGATCGGAGCAATTAATTAATATTAATTGCTCGTTGATTAAATCATAGAAATGTGAGCCTACGGCCAATTGATGGTGAACCTAGAGGGTCACACATAATACAGTTGGAACTGTGATAGTCAATTGTAGAAAGAATTGATTTAAAGGGTTAAATCAAAGTAAAAGAATTAAAGGGTTAATTCTAGGACAGAGAAAATTAATTAGAGTTATCTAATTAATTAAATAATTAATTAAAGGGTTAATTAAAGTATTAAATCTTTAATTAGATTTATTGGAACATTTAATTAAAGTGTTAATTAAATGAATGGGCCATTTAATTAAAATATTAATTAAATGACTGGGCTATTTAATTAAAGAGTTAAATTAAATAGGAGGGATGGGCCAACTTAACTAGTGGCCCATTAGCTAAGGAGAGATAGGGTTTGATGTAAACTATAAATAGGAGTCTTGGAGACTCAAAACCCAAAGCAACAAAAGCAAGAATCAAACCCTAGCCTCTCTCCATAGCCGCCGCCCCCTCCTCTTGCCCTAGCCGCCGCCGCCGTCGCCGTCGTCCAAGCAGCCACACCGCCGCCGTGGTTGTGTAGATCGGCCGTGCACCATCTCTCTCCACCTTCTACTTCTACATCTAGAGTTGGATCTTGATCCAACTCTTGAATCTGACGTGTTTCTTTCCTAGTTCTGAGCCTGAGGACTGAAGCAATCACAGATCTAACTGGTGTGGACTTATCTCTAGAGGCACAACACTTGGGGTGCTCTAGTGATCCGAAAAGAAGACCGGAGAAACCACCACCTTGCCTGTGGTGAGGTAAAATTGCTTTTACCACCCTATTTATTTTAGTAATTGCTTGTTAAAATGAATTCAACCTTATTCATATATGCTAATAAGTGTTCCTGGGATTTGGTGTATGAAAATTGAAAAATTTTAAATTCCGCAACGTTGTATTTGACAATCATACCCATAAAATCCCAACAGCACTTTACTTTTGTTGTATCTTTTCTCCTTTCTGAGTTTCTTTTCTTCCTCAGTGTACTTCTCAGCTTTAGGATATGGGCAGTTCTTGTTAAAATGTCCCAATTTCCTGCAATTATAGCACATTAGTTTTGATTTATAATTATCCTTACTATAATGAGAATGTGAGGTAGGGTTAGAAGTAGAAGCATTGTTGTATTTGTTCTTCATTTTTCTCTTGTAGAACTTCTTGAATCCATTCAACAACAGTGCAACGTCACCAGCAGTGTACTCCTTTTTGTTGAGCAGCATGGTCTCATCAGATGAGTCCATTTCTTTACTTTTGTTTGCTGATCTTCTTGAATTTTCAGCAGCAACCAGGGCAGCTGTGGGACTAGAAGTTGAGGTTTCTTCTATAACCATCCTTGGCAGTTTATACTCATACGTCTTGAGTACAGAGAACAACTCGGTGAGAGAGATCTTCCCCAGATCCCTTGATTCTCCCATGGCTGTAATCTTCATGTTGAATTTGAGAGGTAGCGCCTTCAAGACTTTGACAGTGATCTCTTTATCTGAGAAGGTCTTTCCCAACTTCAATACTTCATTTATAGTCCTTGTAAACCGTGTATCCATCTGATCAATGGTTTCTCCAGATTTCATTTTGAAGTTTTCCAACTTTTCAAGAGCTATGCTCAAGTTGTGCTCTTTGATGGCATCATTTCCTTCGCTCATGTCACGAACCTTGTCCAACATTTCTTTTGCAGTTTTGCAATGCTTGACCTTATCAAATCGGTCATTGTCTAGGACTCTGGTCATGATGAAACGGCCAACTTTATCAAGATTGAACAGGTTGACTTCCTCAGCTGTCATCTCATCAAGCTCTTTATTCACCACCATTTCTTCATCATCTACTTTGATGGTTTTGGTGATTTTGAAAGGACCTTTGGTTATGCTCGTGTACATATTGTCATTATAAGCATGTTTGCGTAAAATTCGGTCTGACTTGCCTCAACGTGCAAATGACTCGATATGGTGTAAAATAAGTGCGGGCGTGCCAATGTTTGTGTGTGCAAACATAACGATTTAAAAATTGGACATATTGATATCGATGTAAAATATAATTAAATGTCCTGATAAGGCTGACTTCTAATCAATCGATTGCGGCGGTATAGGCAAACACTACCCCTGATTCTTTTCCATGCCTGCCTGGCCGCAGGACTTAAATAATTTATGATAACCTTTCTGAAATGCCAAAGTTTCATAGCCGATTGATGGCTTACTCAGTACATCAATGAATTTACAAATCAGTAATTTAGTTGATAATCAATCAGTTTAAATTGTATCGACTTGATTTCAAAGACATAAATATCATACTGACCATGCTTCAATGAAAAATCACTTGACGTAAAGCACACTTTAGTTAAAATCGAGAGATATGGGCCAAATACTTCTATTAATTAAATTGTAAAAGAAATACATGAGTCTTAGCCTACAATGACTTCCCCGGTTTACAAATATAACAAAGTATGCAAAACGATAAAAAGTCTCCTGTGTTGGCATATGATTGCCAAAACGAGCTGATAACCCCTTTTAATTCTTGAAAATTACTCCTTGATTGGCAGGTAAACCCACCAAATGAGTTGATGTGCAAATCAGTGCTAACTTGTTGACATAAAGTAACACTGACGGCAAGTAATTACCATCAGCGGATCGCCCAACCTTGGCAGATGGCTACCAATCGGGCTCCTGACCTGCGGGTGGCCACTGGAAAGGGCATCTGTTGAGCAGATGGCTACTCAACAGATTGCTATCAGGCAGATGGCTACCTGACAGCGAGCCCATTAAGTAGATGGCTACTTGATGAGTTTGCCATGTAACTACGTGGGCACTTACATGATGTTTGCAGCGTACTATTTTGCTTGAGATCTAATGGTTTTGCTCGTAACAGCTTCGCTGACAGCGGAAGCAGCTTTGCTGCTTACTCTTGAGCGGCGGTGCTGGACTTCAGGCTGCCATGTCCTGCTGTCTGTGGATGATTGACGATTGATATCAAGGAATTGGTAATGCTGACTAACTGACAGAAGCAGCGTATGCTGGACTTCCGGAGAGGCGTTGAGTCGATTTCAGTGTAGACTGAGTTGATTGATTGAGTTCTGTGTGTCTGTGCATATGTCGATCCCTCTGTATTTATAAGCATCTGCCAATCTGATCGGCTGATCCCCACTATCTCCACCACCTGCACTTGTTCCACTACCTCCACTAATGGTGGTTATTTATCCTTGTTCTTTCTCCCCCCGTTCAATTTTCAGATTCAATTTGGCAGTTAAGTTTGAATTGTGGCCAATCTCTCACTCCTTAACTAACTTTGAGATAATTAAGGGCAGTGGTTGTATTTAACTAGCCAACTATTACGTGGCTTTGTTACATATCTTATAATTTAATTCAACTACCATTTATGCTAATGGGCCATTCACTAATTAATTAACTTAGCCCATTAATTAATTAATCAATTAATTAATATTAAGCCGAAATAATTTCCTGGACCAATTGAGCCTATTTTGCTCTTGGCCTATTCGATATTCAATAATCTTGGACCATAAATTAATTAATCCCTCTTGGGCCATAAATTAATTAATCCATTAATTAATTAATTCCTACTTGGCCAAAATCAAGTCTTGATTTAATCGAGCTTAATTCATACTAGGACTGTGACCCGTTTATGATTTCGGTTGGACCAGTTTCTGGGCCAAAGTGGGTCCGATACAGTTCTGTCCGTTCGGCCTTATTGCTTTCGGCCCATTATTGTTTATCGACCCATCATCGAGCTAATATTCCTCGATCAATCGAGGGTATTTTTTGGGTACAAACAATGCCCCCCGTAAGTCGTATCTGATGAAATTTAACTGATGAGAAAATTTTATCTGATAAGACTTAGTCTTTGCATGTTCCCTCTTATTGCTAGATTGTTATTAATTCAAGCATGCCTTTGCATTTAAAGCTAGCCATAATTAGCCAACTCTTCAAGATATTGGCTTTCTTGGGATTCTCAAGAGTCTCCCTAGCCACTCAATTTTTATGCCAAGTGTCAACTCCCCCTTTTCTCTCTCTCTCCCTTTTCGG
Organism: Penstemon newberryi var. newberryi; assembly: GCA_030819805.1. Taxonomy (NCBI): domain Eukaryota; kingdom Viridiplantae; phylum Streptophyta; class Magnoliopsida; order Lamiales; family Plantaginaceae; genus Penstemon; species Penstemon newberryi. The sequence goes on along the minus strand of JAUALY010000005.1, from coordinate 17,616,772 downwards.
CTACTTTTTTTTTTTTTTTTTCATGCCTATCAATTGATAGGTGATTGGTCTCCAAGAGTCCAATCACTCTCTTACTCTTCCCAAGAAGACCCACTTTTCTTTTAAAAGCCCTTTTCACACTCAAACTCCTCACTTCTCTCTTTCTTCTCCTTCTTCACGAGAAACCCCCACTTTCCCCAACTCATCCATTGCCCAAAATTCAAGCTTCTTCCTCCTCCAAATCATGTCGGTTGATCGCGGCAACCGGGTGGATGTTCATATCCTCACCCAAAGTCTCCAAGAAACCCCCTTCGGAACCACAATCGGCCAGTTCCATTCGACCGCCGACATCCCTCCGGCCGTAGAGCACCCTATTATCTACCCCCAAGAATCTTTACCCTTTTCCGAAAGCCCCACTACCTTCCGATCTACGACCCGCGGATGGCCATGGGCCAGTTCTAAAGTCCATTCGGAGTGGCTCGTATGGTGTCAAAGAGTAGAGAAGACATTTGCCCCTGTTTGGCGTCTCTGCGGCATTTACGAGGCGATTCAGTTTTGCAAGACGGGTTTGTCTTTGAATCTCCCTCTTATTCGAGCTGCCGTACAATTTTGGTGCAAGGCCGATAATACCTTCCATTTCGCGTATGGTCCGATGACGCCAACTCTCTTGGATATTTTGGCCATCAGTGGCCTCGGGCCCACTGGATGTTATGTCGACCCACAACCATCGGCCGGAGATGACGCATTTCACTTCCCCGCGGCCATTGATGAGAGTGGCACTACCTTGTTGAATTATGGCCCTATTATTGGCCGATACAAAGATCTGGCCCATACCGTCGAGGTATCTCATGTTGAACACGTCCACTTTCTTACATTGTGGTTGCCGAGATATATATTTTGTACCTCTGCCTTGTCTGTGACGAAAGAATATAATGCCATACCTATTAGCCTTGCTAGGGGTGAGAAAGTGGCTCTAGGCCCCGTTGTGTTTTCGTGTTTTTGTGCAGGTGTCGAGGGATTTCTGGCATCAAGGTGTACTTTCCTGCAGGGGCCTATATGGCTGCTCCAAGTATGGTTGTTCGCATACTTTCCAGATTTTTGTGTTTTAAAAAATGTCCGATTGACAACGAGATATATGCCAGCTTCGTGGCTCGACAGAATCTGCCACCCCCTAATTTTTACTACTTCTTCTCTCGGTTTTACAACAAAGTCAAAGGCCCCGAGCCAAATTTCTTGGTTTTCTGCTCCACCATGTTATCAGTCTATTCTCGCTCGATGTCAGCCGATCTCCGGAGAGATTATCAGCGGATGTGGGCCAGCTTCCTGACATCGAGAGATATCCTTGCAGGTTTGAAGGTCACTGGGGCCAGGGAAGCCACAGAGCGGAAGCCTCTCAAATGCTCCGTTCGCTTTTATCCCGCTCATTATGTGGCTCGACAGTTCGGCCTTGTACAGATGGTCCCTCGTTTCGGTATATCCCTTGCTGAAAGGAATGTTAATTTTGTTGAGCTGCAGGACATGGACAACTACGATGAGCTACGTGTTGGGAATTCATGGGTATGATTGTCAAATACAACGTTGCGGAATATAAAATTTTTCAATTTTTCATACACCAAATCCCAAGAACATTTATTAGCACATATGAATAAGGTTGAATACAATTTAGCAACAAATTACTAAATTAAATAGGGTGGTAAATCGAATTTACCTCACCACAGGCAAGGTGGTGGTTTCTCCGGTCTTCTCTTTCCTTGTTCACTAGAGCACCCCAAGTGTTGTGCCTCCAGAGAATAGTCCACACCAGTTAGATGTAATGACACCTTCAATTCTTAGGCTTAGAAATGGAAGAGAAGGTTTCTTTGTCAATGGCAGATCTAGATCTAGATCTTGATCTAAGTGAAGAAGAGAGCAAGAGGGAGAGAAGGGGGCGGCCAAGCTGAGGGGGCGGCTAGGTCTAGGTTTTAGCTTAGGGTTTTGAGTCTCCACTTAGACTCCTTTATATAGCCACCTTCAAGGCCCCTTTGTGTGCAAGACTTAGTATGGGCCATTAATTAAATTGGCCCATGTCTTGCATTAATTTAATTAAACCATTTAATTAAATTAACCCAATTAATCCAATTACTTTTCTCCCACTTTAATTAACTCTTTAATTAATATTTAATTAATTAGACTATCTAATCAATTATTTTTCTCTCAGAATTAACTCTTTAATTCTTTTATTTGATTTAACTCTTTAAATCAAACCTTTCCTTAATTGACTGTCACTGTCCAACTGTATTGTGTGTGACCCTCTAGGTTCACCATCAATTGGCCGTAGGCCCACGACTTTCGTGATTTAATTAATGAGCAATTAATATTTAATTAATTGCTCCGTTCAATAAACTACTTTTATTTGACCACTCCAGAATTAATCTCCCATTAATTCAGGAGTACCCACACCTCATGGTCGATGTCTAGCCATAAGCCCATGAGGCCCAACTTCAGGTGAATTGACATTAGTGAACCTCACCTCTTATAAGTACCATGTACATACGGTCCCTCTAACGACTAATTTCCCGATCGAGACCTAGGGTGTGTGAATTAGTCAGCACCTCTAATTATCTCGATTCTGTACTTTCTAATTCTGGATAATAATTCCAGTGTGACTGCTAAATTTGGAAACCCCTTTCCAAATCCGTCACTGACCATGGCCATGGATTTCTAGGAATGTATTATCTAAGAATGTACAGGAAATTCCCTCATTCATTACAATGAGTCGGTAGATCCCATCTTGATGCTAACCACTCGCGTATACGACTCTACGTACCCAATGTAGGCGCACAATGGTCAGGCTACGTGACCGGCTCCTAAATCAAAGCACGCACACCCGTATACCGAATTCGCCCTAGCACCTCAAGTCTAAGGACTAAACCGTACACTGTTATAAGTCCTGAGAAACATCCCATCACTGATATGCTTTACGCACTTCCACAATGGGTTTCTCTGTTCGGGTCGTTCGATGCGTTCGATTCCCTATCGAACCACCTAGTCATATGCACTGACATCAAATGTCTTGTTCATGAAACTCCACAAATTCACTCCATGTGAATCATGCATAATCCTACAAGTCTTGACGATTCCTTCGATACCCCGTCTCGACAGGAATCTATGTCTTGGAACACTTTTGAGATCACGACCTTAGAGACTGTTTCATGATTGCACTCAATACTTATGTGAATCGTCCCATAGTCATGAGTGATCTCAGGGTTTCAACCAATCGCTTAAATGTGTTCGCGAAAGATGAAGTTGGCCATCAGTTTATCTTATTAAATAAATAAACTTTGCTGTTATAAAATGTGGTATATTAGTGGATGTCCATTGGAGTTCTTTAACCATTGGAAAGGTCATGCAACTCCTATCCTAAATATCATCTTGAAGACACCATATGAAGAGACTTGTAACTATTAACTATTGACTCTTGAAGTTCTTATCTAGACTTATTTTAGTTCTTGCTTGTTATTCTCTTAATTTCATAACACGTTATCAGCACGATTTATTCTATCTTTTGATTTAAAGCTACCTAATCGAATTCGTTAGAAATTTCATATTTCTCACTTCAAAAGGTAAGATCGAATCGACGAATGGGTGAGATGGTGAGTTACTTATTTTCTTATATATTATATATTTTATATCATATGTTTTACGCTTATACGAACATTAGTATTTATATTAACAAAAAGAATCAGATGAAATCTATGTTTTTGCCTCTTTAGTAAAGTTTGTAACCGAGAAAGTTGGAATTATAAGATTAATCATCTTACTAACCACGTTTCCATAAGAGTTTTGTCAATTAAAGTGAGGTTTGATATTTAAAATGTCACCAAATTAGAATATAGATGAAGTCATATTTTCCTGTGTTTTATATCAATTATCAGTACTATAACTTTTCAAGGAATCAAATAATTGATGGCTACTTCAACTTTAAGATTTGATTAAATTTCGGAGTAGTTGAAGAATTTGTTATTATATCAAGAACTTGAAGTTCTTAAAATCAAATATTATGCTAGGCCCGAAGCCTAAATGATAAAATTGAGAATCTAAACATTTTGGTTCATTTATGTTAGGCTTGAAGCCTAGGTTATAAACTCAAACCCGAAGATTTGAGTGCATTTTTAAGATTTTATATGACATGGATTTACATTGGAATCCATTGGAATGCAAAGAGCCTCAAATTACAATCATAAAATGAAAATGGGGCAATTGATAAGGGATAAAGTGAGGGCAATGTTTTTCCTAAGTAATTTCCTCCTCAAAGGATTGAAATTCCAATATATTTGAGTAGAGGACCCATTTGTCCTAAACTATTTGAAGGAATTATTTACACACTAAAAGTGTGATTGTTATCAATTGAGTAAACTATGTTCATTTTGGTTGAATTGAACTGTCCATATTCCAGTCCAAGATAAACGGCAAATTATTAATTATCAATGCTCATGTTCACTTTTGGCATGAATTGATAATATGTTCTCAAGGCATGCATTTTATATGGATAAAAATATGTGTTGCAGTTTAGAATTCTTTTAAGAATATCTTGTTTAATATTTTGTCATATTTTTGGACTAATATTCAGAACCCTCGAAGGTCGAAATTTCTTGTATAGGAAATTTGAATATTGACAATTATTGGACTAATATGGACTTGAATAAAGAGAGTTCAACTATCTCAAAGACATTTTCCTTAAAAGCTTGCTATGAAAGTTTGCACCTGAAGTTGCGACATTTTAAATTGAGAAATGAGATCCACGACTAAAAAATTAATTATCAATTTGGAGATATAGTTTTACAACTTTTGGAATCCTAAATTCTTATTAAGTAGCAATAATGTGGAGAGATTTTAAGAAATACTACCAAATTGATTATGGTAGTTGAACAAATGAAACATTGATGAAAAATCATAACTCCTATTATGATTTATAAGCATTCCCCGAAATGGATGCAAATGTGAATATAAATAATTTATTCCCAAAAGCGAGCGTACATGATTCATTCTCATGGAATGTACGATAGACATTGACATTCTTTAGACATGGTCAAATTGTTTTATGCATTTCATATATTGATTGCATCATACCATCCGAAACGAAACAAAATAGTGGTAAAACTTGAGAAAAAAAGGTATGCAAATTGATTCTACAAGGCGTCAAAATGACACTTGTTGAAAGAAACATTCATCAAGGGAAAATGAATTACCGCAATGTCAGTGATATTCTTGATGATATAAATTGAATCACTTCACATAAGTAATTTGAATGTTGATAATTTCTATTGAGATAAGTAGTGCTAATAGTGATAATAAAAATAATAATGATTAATATGAAATTAAGTTTATGGCATAACTTTTTGTGATTAAATATCTGAATTTCTAATATGATTTATTGTATTTAGGTATGATTTGAATGAATGGTAAAAATTATATGTGATAAAAGTCAATATATGGAAATTCATATTTAAAATTAAGATTATATATTATCATGCTTGAAATGTAAATATGATCTTCTCATGTTATCTCAATTATGATTATAAAAAAAAAAAGGAAACGGAGAAATATATATGAAATTCTTTATGCCTTTATTTGTATCAATTTATCTTATCTCATGTCGTGATTAAAGTAAAATGAAAACTGGTTTCATTTTGATTAAATTTTTCACCAACTCATGAACTATATGAGGTTACTATGTGAGATTCTTGAGCTTATGAATCCTTCATAATAAGTAAAAACTTATTATTTTGATTAACCTCATTTATTTAAAACTTCAAATATGGGGATTTTATAGAAAGAAATGTGTTTGTACAATTGAAACACATATTACAGTAAACCAGAAGTTTACTGATCAAAATAAATTTGGCATGACCGGTTAGACCATCCCGGGTAAACTATGATGCATAATTTTTTTTTATTGAGAGTTCATATGGATATTCACTGAAGAACCAGAAAATTCTTCAATTCAAAGAATCCTTTTGTACTGCTTGTTCTCAAGGTCAATTGATTACTAAATCATTCCAACTAAGAATGGGTTAGAATCTCCAGCATTTTGAAACACATTCCATGTGATATATGTGGGCCCACTCATCCTCTATGTGGATTTTAATAGATGCATCTACTACAAAGGTAACATGTCTGTTTATTGTCAACCTGCAACCTTGATGTTTGCGGGATTATTTGCGCAAATAATTAAACTAAGAGGACAATATTCAGATTATTAAATGAAGACGTCTTAATAATGCTGGTGAATTCATATATCTGACTTTCAATGACTATTGAGAGTCATGTTGACCATATTCATACACAAAATGATTTATTAGAATTATTCATCAAACGCCTCCAGTTAACTTCTAGAAAATTATTAATGAGAACAAAACTTCTTGTTACATGTAGCAGCACTTGTGTGCATCATGCCAACAAATTATGATAAATTCTCCCTGATGAAACTAACGTTTGGTCAGGAGCCAAACATTCCCCATCTTAGAATTTAAGGATGTGCGGCATATATTCCAATTGCTCCACCACAACGCACATAGATGGATCCTCAAAAGAGGTTGGGAATATATGTTGGATATGAATCCCCATCCATAATAAGTATCTTGAACAAATGACTGAAAATTTATTTACGGCATGGTTTGCCGATTGTCATTTTGATTATATAATATTCCTAACATCAGGGGGAGGTAATAAAGAGCTGGTAAAAGAAATTGCATGAAAAACATCAACATTATCTTCTCTAGATCCTCGAAAAAAAACTGTGTACACTAGAAGTCCAGAAGATAATTTATTTGCAAAATATTGCAAATCAACTGCCAGATAAATTTACTAATATAAAAAGAGTTATTAAATCTCATATACCAGCTAAAAATGCTCCAATTCAAATGAAGATAAGCTAAGCTTAAAATGGTAAATCAATCGGTTCCAATGATAAAAATCCTCATAAAAAAAAAAGAAAAAAAAAAGAAAAAATGAGCTAACACTGAAGATGGTCATATTATGGAGGCGAGCACTCATGAAGAGTCGCAAGACATAACTAATAGATAAATACCCCAGAAGAGGTTCAGGTACCTGAAAATAATAAAATAAAGAGATCTCTATAAGTTATGTCACTACGAGAAAAAGATGGAACCAAATTAAAACAGTTGTCGACAACACTTTTGCATATAATTATAAAATAAAATGAGGATCTTGAAATTAAATTTGTTATAAAAATGTAAACATATAAATGATTGGCCAAAATAGAATGACGCAATTCAAGCAGAATTAAGTTCACTTTCAAAGTAGTTCAAACACCTAAAGGTGTAAAGCCGTTTGGATATAAATGGGTACTTGTGCGAAATCCAAATGAGAAAACTGAAGTCGTTATATATAAAGCACGACTAGTGGCACAAGGATTTTTGTAGAGACCCGATATTGATTATGAGGAGACGTAATCTCTTGTGGTGGATGCAATTATTTTTACATACCTTATTAGTCTGGCATTACGTGAAAATCTTGATTTGCGTCTAGTGAATGTTGATACAACTTATTTATATGGCTCACTCGATACTAAAATTTATATGATAATCCCTGAAGGGTTTAAAATTTCAGATGTATTTGGAAACTCCGGAGAAAACTATTCAATACGCTTGCATAAATCTTTGTATGGATTAAAATAATTTGGACGTACGTAGTACAATTGAATTAGTGAATACTTGTTAAAATAAAGTTATAAAAACAATCCAATTAATCCATGTGTTGTTATGGAAAGATTGGGATCAGGATTATTGTTGTATATATTGATGATCTAAATATTATTGAAACTTTCGAAGAGTTTTAAAGGAAGAATTTGAGATGAAAGACTTTGAAATATAAAATTTTATCTCGACCGGCAGATCGAGCATCTAATAGATAAAATATTTGTCCATAAATCAATATATACAAAGTCAATTATGAAAAGATTTTATATAGATAAGAAGCTCAATCATTGAGGGCAATTTCATGGTCGTTTCAATCTTTGGATGTAATAAAAGATCATTTTCGTCCTCAAAAGGAATGGACAATGAAAAAGTTTTGGGACCTGAAATACCTTTATTTAAGTAAAAAGGGAACTTTAATGTATCTTGCTAATTCTACAAGCATGATATAGCATTTTCGTTTAATTTACTAGAAAGATATAACTATGTGCCAACACGAAGGCATTGGGATGACGTTAAATATGTATTACGCCATCTTCGTGAAAGAATTGACATAGACTTGGTTTTAGTCTAGAGGTTTCGATCTACTAAGTGGTGGTTATGCAGATATTGGTTACCTTTCTAATCAGCATAAATGTAGATCTTAAAATGGATATGTATTTTTGTTATATCAAGATATTGCCTTTAAAAAGATGGTCCAATATTGGAATGTGTCAACTTGTGGACATTATGTTGGCATCAGGGGAAGCGTGTCATTAATAATAATATGCACACTGTACTCTTTTTCCTTCGTCCAAGTTTTTGTCCCAATGGGTTTTTCTTGACAAGGTTTTAACGAGGCAGTGTTACACGCTTATTAGCTCCATATGGATATGTACTCTTTTTTCCTTGTCTAGGTTTTTCCCACCGGGTTTTTCTAACAAGGTTTTTAACGAGGCATATTCCATAAGCAATGTACATCCAAGGGGGAGTGTTATAAAATGTGGTATATTAGTGGATGTCCATTGGAGTTCTTTAACCATTTGAAAGGTCATGCAACTCCTATCCTAAATATCATCTTGAAGACACCATATGAAGAGACTTGTAACTATTAACTATTGACTCTTGAAGTTCTTATCTAGACTTATAAATTGAGGCCATTGTAATGTATTCTTGAGATATGAATAAGAATGAATAAAATTCTCTCCCTACTTCACTTTCTTCTCAACACTTATATTTTAGTTCTTGCTTGTTATTCTCTTAATTTCATAAAATTTGCGTATTAATTAATAAATCAAAGATTCATTCAAGATAAAATAATTCTATTACAAGCTATTGAGTTGGCTTGCAGGGCACTATCCTATCAATCTCCCACTTTCCCTAAAGCCAATCACAAACATTTCTAAGACCCATCTTCACAAGATGTTCTTCGAACACCTTTTGCGATAGTGGCTTCGTTAGTGGATCAGCTACGTTATCTTTTGAGTCGACATGTTCCATTTGAATGTCTCCTCTACCAATGATTTCTCTAATCACATGGTATTTCCTCATCACGTGTTTGGACTGATGGTGTGATCTCGGCTCCTTTGCTTGAGCGATTGCCCCATTGTTGTCACAGAAGACTACTATGGGTTCTGCAATGCTAGGTACCACATCCAACTCTTGGATGAAGTTTCTCATCCAAACACTTTCCTTTGCTGCATCCGATGCGGCAATATATTCTGCTTCAGTTGTTGAATCTGCAGTGGTGGACTGCTTGGAACTCTTCCAACTCACCGCTGCTCCGTTGAGGCAAAATATATATCCAGAATTGGATTTATAATCATCCACGTCAGACTGGAAACTCGAATCCGTGAATCCTTCGAGCTTCAATTCTCCACTACCGCCGTAGACCAAGAACAAATCCTTAGTCCTTCTCAGGTACTTGAGGATAGCCTTTACGGCGGTCCAATGTTCCTCCCCGGGATTTGACTGGTAGCGGCTCGTAACACTTAGAGCGTTTGCTACGTCAGGTCTAGTACATAACATCGCATACATTATGTTGCCTATGGCAAATGCATAAGGTATGAGAGACATTCTCTTCCTTTCTTCATCATTTGTAGGGCTCATAGATTTAGAAAGAGAGATCCCATGTCTCATAGGAAGCAATCCCTTCTTGGATTCTTCCATACTGAACCGTTTCAGTATAGTGTTAATGTACTGAGATTGGGAGAGTCCTAACATCTTCTTCGATCTATCTATATAGATACGTATTCCCAATACGTAAGATGCGTCTCCCATATCTTTCATGGAGAATTGCGTGGATAACCACGCTTTCGTCTGCGTCAACGTTCTGATATCGTCTCCGATCAACAGAATGTCATCGACATACAACACAATAAATTGTACTGAACGCCGTTCGAATTTCTTGTACACACATGACTCATAAACGTTCTTGATGAAGCCAAACCCTTTGACTGTCTCATCAAAACGTTTGTTCCAGGTTCGGGATGCCTGTTTTAGGCCATAAATTGACCTTTGAAGTTTGCATACCTTATGCTCACTTCCTTTAGATGTAAAGCCTTTTGGCTGTTGCATAAATATTTCTTTATCAATGTCTCCATTGAGAAAGGCGGTCTTTACATCCATTTGCCATATCTCGTAGTCATACCACGCGGCTATGGCTAATAGTATCCGAATGGATTTTGACATCGCCACTGGGGAAAAAGTTTCCTCATAGTCTATACCAGGCCTTTGAGAATAACCTTTCGCCACAAGGCGAGCCTTATGAGTCAAAACCTCTCCATTCATTCCAAGCTTGCGCTTGAAGATCCACTTACAGCCTACAGGGACAGTTCCCTCAGGTGGATCAACCAAGGTCCATACCTTGTTGGAATGCATGGAATCCATTTCGGATTACATGGCTTCCTGCCATGCACCCGAGTCTATGTCTGACATAGCTTCTTCGTATGTCCTTGGATCACCATCCAATTGATCATTTTCGTGGATGAAGCCGAACCTTTTGGGTTCTCTACGAATTTGATCGGACCTTCGAAGTACTGGTGTACTAGATGGTTCAACAGGTTCAGGATCAACTCCCACTGTTTGTGGGGATGGGTCCACTTCCTGGACTTCATCAAGTTCTACGGACACCCCGCTTCTTTTAGTGAGGAAGTCATCCTCTAAGAAGTGGGCGTTCCTAGACACGAACGTCTTTCGTTCTTTAGGGTCGTAGAACAGGTATCCAATGGATTCCTTTGGATACCCCACAAATTTGCACAAACTAGATCTACTATCTAGTTTATCTCCCTTCTTGTTCCTAACATAGGCAGGAGATCCCCATACTCGTAAGTACGAATACATGGGTGCTTTACCAAACCATTCTTGGTGTGGCGTCGTCGGCACCGACTTTGAAGGTACTATATTAAGTATTTTTGAAGCCGTTAAGAGGGCTAAGCCCCAAAATGAAAAAGGAAGATCAGCGAAACTCATCATGGAACGAACCATGTCTAACAGAGTTCGGTTCCTTCTCTCAGACACACCATTCAACTGTGGTGTTCTAGGAGGAGTTCGCTGTGAGAGAATTCCATTCTCTACAAGATAATCTTGGAATTCTTGACTTAAGTATTCCCCACCTCGATCAGATCGAAGTGCCTTAATACTATGTCCAAGTTGGTTCTCAACTTCCATTCGAAACTCTTTGAACTTTTCAAAAGCTTCGGACTTATACTTCATTAGGTACACATACACAAAACGACTGTAGTCGTATGTGAAGGTTATGAAGTACGAGAATCCTCCTCTTGCACTGACACTCAGTGGTCCACAAACATCGGTATGGATCAAATCCAAGGTTTGTTTGGTTCGCTTCGGTTTCCCAGTAAAAGGTGATTTGGTCATCTTTCCCTTGAGACAGGACTCGCAAGTTGAGAGATCATCTAGGTTCTGTATTTCAAGAGCCCTAAAGGAAACCAACTTTTGAATTCTACTCTTGGATATATGTCCAAGCCTAGCGTGCCATAACTGTGGACTATTATCATCTTGTTTTCTTTTCTTTGATTGAATGTGCATGACATTAGAATTAGCAGGTTCTAAGGAATAAAGACCATCTATCAAAGTACCACTAGCATAAGTAAAACCACCTTTTATTATGCTAAAATTTCCATTAGAAATGGAAAAAACAAAAACCATCATTATCCAACAAAGGAATCGAAGTAATGTTTTTGATAATAGTCGGTATGTACAAACAGTCTTTTAAAACCAAAGTAAAATTCCCTAAAACTAATTCAACGTCCCCTATGGCCTCTGCCGTAACCCTTGCTCCGTTTCCAAAGCGCAGGATCCTATCCCCAGGTTTAAGAGGTCTTACTGCTCCCATCTCCTGCAAATCATTGCAGATATGAGAACCAGCTGCGGTGTCTAACACCCATGATGCACAATTAATTGAAATATTAACTTCAATAAAGAAAATACCTTTGGCTACCGTTTTAAGGTAGTCAGGGCAGTTCCTTTTCCAGTGCCCTGCTTTCTTGCAGTGGAAACATTCATCTTCTGGGCTCTTTCTCTTTTTCTCGACAACCTTCTTGGTTGTTTTAGAAGAGAACACTTTCTTCTTCTTCTTGCCCTTCTTTGGCTTTGCAGCCTTGGGTTGCTCAGCAATCAAGACAGACTTCTCCTTCTTAAGGGTAGCTTCTGCCGTTACCAACATATTGGTCAGTTCGTGAAGAGCGAGATTTCTCTCCTCCATGTTGAAATTCAACACGAACTGATCAAATGAGCGTGGTAGAGTATGGAGTAATAGGTCAGTGCTAAGATCAGCGTGCAAGTCTACTTCCAAGTTCTCTAATTTTTCAATCAGATTAATGAAACGAAGACAGTGATCTTTCACACTTGAACTCTCAGCCATTCTCAGATTGAATAACTCCCTCGTCGTCTTGAACCTTTCGGTCTGAGACTTTTCTCCAAACATATTTTGGAGATGGAGAAGTATATCAACAGAATGCAACATCTTTGCATGCTGTTTCTGTAGCTCATTGGTCATTGATGCTAGCATTAGGCAACGAACCTGAATATCATCATCAACCCATCTAGCATGGGTGGCTCGTTCCTCTTCCGAAACTCCTTCCGGAAGTGCTCCAGGCATTGGGGCATCGAGAACATAGCTCCGACGATCGGAGTCGAGGACTATCCTCAAATTTCTTAGCCAGTCGATAAAATTTGATTCGTTCAGTTTGTTAGTGTCAAGGATGATAGATAATGGATTCTTAGACATTTTCGCAAAATGATCTACAAAATGAAATGATAACGTTCAGCTGACTGATCTAAATTAATACTTATAATTAACGACTATTGGACTTGTTATCGAAAAAGTTCTCCCACTATTTTCTCGAAACAATTACCCTTCAATTGTTCGGGAAATCTTATTTCCTAGCAGGTCTTGACGTCCCAGCAGACATTAATTGCACCCACGACTCGCGGCCATACAACTAATTCCCTAGGTAGGTATACTATTACCAATTGTGTCCCTACACAACCTTCAAGCTATTTTGCCTCGGTTTTCGCACTCATCTAGCACTGCTACATCATGAGTGGTACTACTCGTTAAGTCTAACCCATCAATCTTGATGAGCAACTGGCCCGGTCATGAAATCCCCGTAACTTGGTTATGATCGATGTTCACATCCCGACCAATCCTCACCCTTGTCAAGTTTAGTTAAAAACGAGAATCAAGGAGTTTCGCGTATTGTCTCTTTCCTCGACTCGGGTGCCAGACTCTGGATCACCTTAATCAACAAGTGGACAACTCACGCTAGTTCCTATTGATGGAAGGCTTGGATATTAAAACTTTATTTTAATGTACCCAATATGACTTAATATTATTTATCAAGAGGGGGTTTTCGGGTTTAAGAGTTTGAGGTAACTCTACTCGAGATGTCACCGTTCCAGTTATGCATTATCTTTTATTTACGATCTAAATTACTAGCGCGTATCACCATACATGCTAAAATAATAAATACGTAAATAAATCATACACACCTAGCATGCATGCTACCACAGTATGTTTTCGATCGGGAGCCTCCTATGCGGACCACCATCGAGCCAAAGACGATGGTCCTATTGGTCAATCTAATAGGTTTCAAAGAGGCCTACTCTATTACACATTTTACCATGCATACATGGCCTTTATTCTTCTTGGGCTCCCACCTTGCTTGTAACGGGCCTCCATCCTAGTCTAATAAAACAGTAAAGCCTTATCTATTACAATGGCTCAAAGTGGCCCAAAAACTTAAGGCTCGCAGGCCCAATAAAACCAACAAATTAAAAATAACCAATCACATCTACCATAAGGTTCAAGGCTCGGCGCGATCGAAAAACCACGTAAACAGTTCACGTAGAGCAAGAAACAAGCAAAACATATTTTCTTATTTCTTATCCTATTTTAAAACTCCTTTTAAAATGTCTTTCAGATTCTAGTTTTAAAAACCATTTTAAAACAATCCATAATCTTATTTTAAAACACCTTTTAATACAGTCTCTTTGATTCTCACTCTAGTCCCTACTAATTATGATAAAATTAACCTTTCGGATATACTAAACCCTTTTAGTGCACAAAACAGTTTCTGTTTTTCAACCTTTGAAAAATTACAGTTTGGCCCCCTGAATTTTCGAAAATTACATTTTGACCCCTCAACTTTTGGAAATTATAAATCAGCCCCAAAATTTCCAGAACATGCAAATCGGACCAGCAAGCAGAAAATTAACAAAATTTCCAGAAACTTTCGTTCAATGCAAAACAGACCCCTAAATTTACGGCAATTGCAAAAACGGCCCAAACCTTTCGTAAATTGCAAAAACAGTCCAGATTTTAAAAATTCCAGAAATTACAATTTGGTCCAGAATTGCAGAAAATGAAAATTTTACTTTCTGTCCAGATTTTACAAAAATCGCAATTTGCAAACAAGCCCTCAAATTTTCGGTAATTACAGATTTGGCCCAAAATCGAAAAGTGCATAGATCCGAACATTTTAATTTATCATAACAAGCAAGAATAAAAAATCAGAACACAACAAACACATATATCCATATATTTTGATGTGTTCAGGCCTTTTCTCCCACTTTAATTAACTCTTTAATTAATATTTAATTAATTAGATATCAAATTAATTATTTCTCTCTCAAAATTAACTCTTTAATTCTTTTATTTGATTTAACTCTTTAAATCAAACCTTTCCTTAATTGACTGTCACTGTCCAACTGTATTGTGTGTGACCCTCTAGGTTCACCATCAATTGGCCGTAGGCCCACGACTTTCGTGATTTAATTAATGAGCAATTAATATTTAATTAATTGCTCCGATCAATAAACTACTTTTAATTGACCACTCCAGAATTAATCTCCAATTAATTCAGGAGTACCCACACCTCATGGTCGATGTCTAGCCACAAACCCATGAGGCCCAACTTCAGGTGAATTGACATTAGTGAACCTCACCTCTTATAAGTACCATGTACATACGGTCCCTCTAACGACTAATTTCCCGATCGAGACCTAGGGTGTGTGAATTAGTCAGCACCTCTAATTATCTCGATTCTGTACTTTCTAATTCTGGATAATAATTCCAGTGTGACTGCCAAATTTGGAAACCCCTTTCCAAATCCGTCACTGACCATGGCCATGGATTTCTAGGAATGTATTATCTAAGAATGTACAGGAAATTCCCTCATTCATTACAATGAGTCGGTAGATCCCATCTTGATGCTAACCACTCGCGTACACGACTGTACGTACCCAATGTAGGCGCACAATGGTCAGGCTACGTGACCGGCTCCTAAATCAAAGCACGCACACCCGTATACCGAATTCGCCCTAGCACCTCAAGTCTAAGGACTAAATCGTACACTGTTATAAGTCCTGAGAAACATCCCATCACTGATATGCTTTACGCACTTCCACAATGGGTTTCTCTGTTCGGGTCGTTCGATGCGTTCGATCCCCTGTCGAACCACCTAGTCATATGCACTGACATCAAATGTCTTGTTCATGAAACTCCACAAATTCACTCCATGTGAATCATGCATAATCCTACAAGTCTTGACGATTCCTTCGATACCCCGTCTCGATAGGAATCTAGGACTTGGAACACTTTTGAGATCACGACCTTAGAGACTGTTTCATGATTGCACTCAATACTGAAGTGAATCGTCCCATAGTCATGAGTGATCTCAGGGTTTCAACCAATCGCTTAAATGTGTTCGCGAAAGATGAAGTTGGCCATCAGTTGAGTTGGCCATTCAAGATAAAATAGTCCTATTACAAGCTATTGAGTTGGCTTGCAGGGCACTATCCTATCACTACGGAGGTGTTGGCGTACAGCTCGTGATGCTTTCATTTTCAGGATGTACACCCCCAACCCTGTCGGCTCTCCTGACTTTGTCAAGTGGTAGGATGGCTATCTTGCCCTCACTCGTCCATCCACTTTCCACGCTGCTGCGGCCAAATTTACTGTCCCCAACCACCCCGAGATCATTCCTGCGATGGCCCATTTCTTGAGCCATCCGCTGCTGCTCTCGTCAAGGCATCTAAGAAAGGTAAATTGGCTATCATTTCTCGTTTTGAAAAATTTTACAATGTGACATGGGATCCCGTTAATAAGGATAAAGTGTTTGAGGAAGCTGTTGTTAGTTTTGAGTTGTTGAAAAATGATAGAATAGACAGGGCCAGGTTGGCTCATTCTAAGTTAGCCAAAAAACGGGGGGGTCCTGGTGAAGTTCCTCCCTGGTATACATTTTATAAACCCTTTGGCCCTTCTCTCCCATTGCTTCCTGATCTTGTCGAGCCATTGGTCTGTGGCTCCGGCTTCTGTCCCTATTACGGGTACTAGTTCTCAGCCTCGTAGTCATCAGCCTAGGTCCCAAGTTTATTTTACGGGATACCACGCTGAGGACCCCCAAGCCATGTCCAAGATTTATATTTTGTGTGAATACAAGGATGGGGGTACCATTGCCCTTGATCAACCAGGTAGATTCCCTTGTTTTTCTTTCTTGATCATTGTTGCATAAAGGCATGCTTGTCTCTTTGTAGGAAAGAAACCGTCGGCCTCTCAGGCTGGTAAGAAGAAGGCTATCAAGGAGTCTGTCATTCCTTTCGCTGTTCCTCTCCAGATTGTTAGTCCAAAGGCCTCCTCCCCCACTGCTTCTCAATCGATCCAAGAATCTGAAGCTCACTCCTCCGCTGACAAGGTAACTGATCCCCCTGTCGTGTATATCCGACGTTCTTGTCGGCTCTTTCATCAACGAGGTGGCACTAGTGCCATAATTGTGAGCAGTTCTGACGAGGAGGTAGTCCCTACTAACTTACTTTGTTTTCTTTTTGAACGTACATTAATGTTCCCCTTTTTGTCAGGAGGTGAGTTCAAAGGGTAAGCGTCGAGCCAGCAAGGTCGATCCTCCAACCCGCAAGAAAGTCAGGACACTAGCTGTCAGCTCGTCTGACAGTGATGATGACGGGGAAAGATTTCAAAGAGTAGAGGTTCCACCTTCTCGATCTCCCAGGATTAGGCCAGAAGATCCTCCCGTTGACACCACTGTTGGTGAAGGATCAGGGGAAACAGCCTTTGAACAGCCTAAGCCTGTCACCCCTTCACAGACTGTTCCTGTTACGGATACTCCTATTTCTGCCTCCCCCTCCTTTGAATGTGGTTAGTTTTATCACTACTTTGTTTTTATCTTTACGTTCCTATTTGCACGACACTTATCCTGTTTTTTTTTTTTTAATTTTCAGACTCCTCCGTCAGGCCAGGCCATGGATAGCTCGCACAGGCTTGCTCAAGCATTGGCTCGATTTGCTGGCACCCGGGCCTTATCCTTGCAAAGCTCATCCTCTCAATCTCAATCGGCTGCTTCAGAACAATCGAGCCATGCCTTGTTCTCTCCTGTCGAAATTACTCATCTTAAAGGGCTACTGTCGAATTACTAAAGCCAGCCCCTGGTTGTCCTGATGATCAATATGGGACCATCCCTTGATGACCTCATGAGCAAGCTCTCACCAGCCAGACTTCCAAGTGACAAGGTGGCCTTTTATTCCAACTTCGCGTAATAGTTCAGTCAAATGAGGAGCGAATTCAAGGATAATGATCGGGCCATCAAGACCAGAGCTTCTTTTGAGTCTCCCCTTGGAACCCTTCTTTCCAAGTTCGATGAGCTTTATGTCCGGGGTTCCAGTCTTAGTGACTCACTTAGCAATCTTCAGGGCTCGGAGGCCGATCTGGTTGCAGCCATGGAGGAACTCCAGAAATAGTTGGACATCGTGCGAGGTAAGATCAAGGCTGCTTCCGCAAAAGCCGAGTCCATTACTGATCAGCTTGCCAACACAGACGCCTTGATTACTGAAGCCAAGGCTGTTGAAGATCAAGTGGTTGCTCAGGCAGCGACCGCTGCAGCTGATCAAGCCAGAATTGAGACGGCTCTCAAGGGGTTTCTCGGCCGATTTACACAGGCCTTTCTCCAGTAGACATTGATTTTCTGGCCTGTGAGCCATTGTTATTGGTGTGTGTGCTAAGTAGTTTTAGGACTTTGCTTTTTGTTATGGCCTGACGGCCAAGAACTTCTCTATTTCCTGCTTTTGTTGATGTAATGGCCTGATGGCCAAAGACTTGTTTCATTTTCTGCTTCCTTAGTAAAATTGTTTTTGGCTTGGATTATTTTGTGTCATGATTTACAACCAAAACCAAATATGACTAAGCATCAAGCCTAAAAAGCCACTAAGTTCGTAACCCGAAAACCACTTTGCAAAGAAAACAAGATTTAACTGTCAACAAAACTTTGCTAAAATCAGATCGGACCAAGTGACAATCAAAGTAAAAATGCATTTCTACAATAACTTGAAATCGGGGAAAACAAAAACTTGATTATAAAATGAAGTACTTAGGCAAAGTTTGGAAATAAATGCAACAACTACTATTACTTTAAAACTTAGTCTAAACAACAGAAAGGAAAACGAAAACAAGACTAAATATAAACCTAACTTATATTTACAATGGCATCGGCGCACTAAAGTACTCTTGGCGCCGTTCAATTTCCAACTCCAAGGCTCGTTGATGCTCCAGACACGTTGTTTCCCAGAGGGTTGGTCTGAACTTTTTCATGTATCTGTTGGGTTATTGGTAACGTCAGAACATTAAAAGCAGCGGAATTTACAAATTTTTAAATAACCCAAACCAGCAATCTTTATTCATCTAGTCATACGAAAAGGATTTTTACACAAATCAAAACATCCATAGGGTGTTTAGTGATTTTACCTCACCACAGGAACGGTGGTGGTTTTTCTCCGATCTTCTTTCAGATCTGATGGATTTGGTTCGAGAGAAGCACCCCAAGCTTTGTGCCTCTAGCGGTATCCACACCAACTGGATTGAAGAAACTCCTTTGGATCCACAGGCTCAGAACTAAGATCTAAAGGTTATCAAGCAAGGAAGAAAGAAGAGGAAGAAATCGCATGAACCCTGTAGAATTCTACAGGGTTCGGCCGACCATCAAGAGTGATGAAGGGCGGCGGCTATTTCAGATTTGGAGAGAGGGGGGCACGAAATTCTTGTGTTGTAGCTTAGGTTTTTTTACTTATGGAAGAGGTATGAAGAGATATATATTTATAAGAGAAGAATCCTTCTCTCAATAGATATCTCTTCCATGTATATCAAGACCTTTTTCCTTATCTCATTAGGAAACAAGATATACATGTATATCTCTTAGATTTTCCTTGTCACACAAGAAAACAAACTCTTCCATTATTTATCTTGTAAAAATCGCCCCTTATCTAGTTAGGAAAGTAGAATCCCATTCTATCTTTATTTCCTTAACTAACTAGGTCTCCTTTAATTAATTAGACTCTTTAATTAATTCAGCCCATTTAATTAATTAATCCAATTAATTAATTAATTATTCTCCATTAATTAATTAGACTACTTCTAATTAATATTTTTCTCCTTTAAGAATTAACACTTTAATTCTCCAGTTTTGATTTAACTCCTTAAATCAAACTTTCCTTTAATGATTTGTTGCAGTCCAATTTTATTGTGTGTGACCCTCTAGGTTCACCATCAATTGGCCGCGGGCCCACGACTTTCGTGATTTAATTTGCGAGCTTATTAATTGCTCCGATTAATTGAACACCTTCAATTGACCACTCAAGAATTAATCTCCTTATTAATTCATGAGTACCCACACCTCATGGTCGATGTCTAGCCACAAGCCAATGAGGCCCAACTTCAGGTGAATTGATCTCAGTGAACCTCACCTCTTATAAGTACCATGTTCATACGGTCCTTCTATCGACTTAATTTCCCGACCGAGACCTAGGGTGTGTGAATTGATCGGCACCTCTAATTATCTCGATTCTGTACTTTCTAATTCTGGATAAAAATTCCAGTGTGACTGCTAAATTTGGAAACCCCTTTCCAAATCCGTCACCGACCATGGCCGTGGGTTTCTCGGAATCTATTATCTAAGAACGTACAGGAAATTCTCTCAACACACTACGTTGAGTCGGTAGATCCCATATTGATGCTAACCATTCGCGTACACGACTATACGCACCCAACTTAGGCACACAATGATCAGGCTACGTGATCGGTACCTAAATCTAAGTACGCACACCCATGCACCGAATTCGCCCTAGCATCTCAAGTCTAAGGACTAAAGCGTACACTATTATAAGTTTGAGAAACATCCCATCGCCGATGTGCGACATGCGCTTCCAAAATGGGTTTTTCTGTTCGGGTCGTTCGATGCTTTCGATCTCCTATCGAACCGCCTACTCATATGCACTAGCATCAAATGCCTTGCTCATGAAACGCTACAAATTCACTCCATGTGAATCATGCATATTTATACAAGTCTTTGCGATTCCTTCGATACCCCGTCTCGTTCGGAATCTATGACTTGGAACATTTTTAAGATCACGACCTTAGAGACTGTTTCATGATTGCACTCATACTGAAGTGAATCGTCCCATAGTCTATTGTGATCTAAGGATTTCATCCAATCGCTTAAGTGATTTGCGAGAGATGAAGTTGGCCAATGTTTAATTTACATACCATAAACAAACGAGCGTATTAATTCATTTATACTAGAGAAAGATTACGATAGTCCTAATACAAGCTAAATATATTGGCTTGCAGGGCACTATCCCATCAGTATCTTCCATTGATGGGGTCTCTGCAAAGATCCCCGTTTGGCTTTTTCAATATGTAACCCCCTCCTCGAGTTATCGAGGAGACTTCATATGGACCTTGCCATGTTGCACTCCATTTGCCATACTTTTTCTCACGCTGATAAAGTGGCAAGACTGTTCTCCAGACCAAGTCCCCGATATCAAACTGTTTCCTGCGTATCTTTTTATCGTAGCATCGGGCAACCAGCCTCTTTTGTGCCTCGATTTTATCCAATGCGGCAACTCTGATTTCGTCCAGTTCATCAAGCTCCTGGAGCATACTTTCAGTGTATTCTTTGGGTGTCAGCTCATTCTGTTGCATCACCCGAAGTGATCGGACATTTATCTCCATTGGTAACACGGCATCCTGTCCATAAGTCAATTTATATGGAGTGGTGCCCGTACTTGTTCTTTTGCTGGTCCGATAAGCCCACAGTGCCTCTGACAGCATAAGGTGCCATGCTCTTGGGTTTTCCTCGATCATCTTTGAAATGATGTTCTTAAGGACTCGATTTCAGGCTTCAGCTTGGCCATTCCCTTGTGCATAATAAGGTGTTGAATGAACCAACTCAAAACCCATTGATCTGGCAAACTCTTTTATCTCCTGACCAACAAACATCAGTCCCCTGTCAGTGACGACAGTTTGTGGCAGGCCAAACCTGTGTATGATTAAGTCCTTGATGAACTTCATCACTTCGGCCTGATTAGTCTATTTAAGTGGCTTGGCCTCCACCCACTTGGTGAAATAATATGTGGCCACAATAATGTATCGATGGTGCTTGGATGACGATGGATGTATCTCCCCGATTATGTCGATGGCCCAACATCTGAAAGGCCATGGCTTGATTATCATGTTCATCTCCTCGATGGGGATTCTCTGGACTACACTAAAGCGTTGTCATTTTTCACATCCCTTTGCCAATTGAATGCAATATACCACCATCTTTGGCCAGTAATAGCCATATCGGCGTAATAGCCATGCTAATTTGTGTCCGTTTTGATGGGCACCACAGATTCCCTCATGTGCCTCCATCATAACTCTCATGGCTTCATGTTGATCAACGCACAACAGTAATACACCGTCATGACTTTTCTGAACAATTGATCCCCTACCAGGACATTGTTGGGTTATGGGTAACGTCAGAACGTTAAAAGCAGCGAAATTTAAAATTTTAAAATAACCCAAACCAGCAATCTTTATTCATCTAGTCATACGAGAAGGATTTTTACATAAATCGAAACATCCATAGGGTGTTTAGCGATTTTACCTCACCACATGAACGGTGGTGGTTTTTCTCCAGTCTTCTTTCAGATCTGATGGATTTGGTTCGAGAGAAGCACCCCAAGCGTTGTGCCTCTAGCGGTATCCACACCAACTGGATTGAAGCAACACCTTTGGATCCACATGCTCAGAACTAAGATCCAAAGGTTATCAAGCAGGGAAGAAAGAAGAGGAAGAAATCACATGAACCCTGTAGAATTCAACAGGGTTCGGCCGACCATCAAGAAGGATGAAGGGCGGCGGCTGATTTTCTTGGAGAAGAAGGGGGGCCTTCTTGTGTTAGGGCTTAGGCTTTTTGAGGTCTTGAACTCCTTATATAAGGAGTCTTGACCTAGATGTGTTCTAATCCTACTAGGAAACTTAAAGCCCATTTACTTATGGCCTTTTGTTTCCTAATGGACCTAGACCACCTTTTAATTAATTAAACCCCTTTAATTAATTCAGCCCATTTAATTAATTAATCCAATTAATTAATTAATCCTTCTCCATTAATTAATTAGACTACTTCTAATTAATATTTTTCTCCCTTAAGAATTAACACTTTAATTCTCCAGTTTTGATTTAACTCTTTAAATCAAACTTTCCTTATATGATTTGTTGCTGTCCAATTGTATTGTGTGTGACCCTCTAGGTTCACCATCAATTGGCCGCGGTCCCACGACTTTCATGATTTAATTTATGAGCTTATTAATTGCTCCGATTAATCAAACCCCTTCAATTAACCACTCAAGAATTCTCCTTATTAATTCATGAGTACCCACACCTCATGGTCGATGTCTAGCCACAAGCCCATGAGTCCCATCTTCAAGTGAATTGATCTCAGTGAACCTCACCTCTTATAAGTACCATGTGCATACGGTCCTTCTATCGACTTAATTTCCCGATCGAGACCTAGGGTGTGTGAATTGATCGGCACCTCTAATTAACTCGATAACTATACTTTCTAATTTCGGATAATGATTCCAGTGTAACTACTAAATTTGGAAACCCCTTTCCAAATCCATCACCAACTGTGGCCACAGGTTTCTCGGAATCTATTATCTAAGAACGTATAGGAAATTCCCTCAACACACTACGTTGAGTCGGTAGATCCCTTATTGATGCTAACCATTCGCGTACACGACTATACGCACCCAACTTAGGCACACAATGATCAGGCTACGTGATCGGTACCTAAATCTAAGTACGCACACCCATGCACCGAATTCGCCCTAGCATCTCAAGTCCAAGGACTAAATCGTACACTATTATAAGTTTGAGAAACATCCCATCGCCGATGTGCGTCATGCGCTTCCACAATGGGTTTCTCTGTTCGGGTCGTTCGATGCGTTCGATCCCCTATCGAACCACCTACTCATATGCACTAGCATCAAATGCCTTGCTCATGAAACGCTACAAATTCACTCCATGTGAATCATGCATATTTATACAAGTCTTTGCGATTCCTTCGATACCCCGTCTCGTTCGGAGACTATGACTTGGAACATGTTTTAATATCACGACCTTAGAGACTGTTTCATGATTGCACTCAATACCGAAGTGAATCGTCCCATAGTCGAATATGATCTTAGGATTTCATCCAATCGCTTAAGTGATTCGCGAGAGATGAAGTTGGCCATTGTTTGATTTACATACAATAAACAAACGAGCGTATTAATTCATTTATACTAGAGAAAGATTACGATAGTCCTAATACAAGCTAAATATATTGGCTTGCAGGGCACTATCCTATCAGACATAGTTGACGGCCCTAAGCCTTGTCTGTCGGGATGGTTTGTCGGATGGATTTGCCAGATACTTTTTAATCGGCTCTCTCCAATCATCGGGATCTTGAAATACACTCAACACAGTTAGAATGTTATCCCGATACATAAATGATGGACAGTGTCGTTGCCTGACGACGTAATGAGATTCATCAACGTCCTCGGGAAGATCAACACCTGTTGCCAATTGGGCCAAACTATTGGCCTCACTATTATGCCCCCTTGTTATACGATAACAAGTGACATCAGCAAATTCTGAAAGTAAAGACATCGCCGTCAGGTAATATTTGTCAAGGGTAGGATTTTGGCATTTATATGTACCTTGGATTTGCCTGATAACCGACTGTGAGTCTCCAATGATGGTAACGAATTTGACATGTAACTCCCTTAGCATTTCTAATCCAATAATTAAGGCTTCGTATTCGGCCTGATTATTGGTACATTCAAAATCAAATTGTATGGATAACTTAGTTTTAACATCAGACGGTGAAATCAAAACAATACCTGCCCCACACAGTCTGTCGGTTCTTGACCCATCGAAAGCCAGTGTCCACGGCTTGATCTCTACCGTCATCAAGTCCAGATCCTTTAGAACGGTCTGATCTATGTCAATGCACGGATGGTCAACCAAGAAATCGGCCAATACTTGGCCTTTGACAGCTTTTTGAGGTACGTACTGCAATTGATACTCCATCAACTGGATAGCCCATCGGCCGATCCTTCCTCTCATTACAGGTTTAGCTATCATATACTTGATAACATCAATACTAGAAATTACTAACACTTTAACAGGCAGCATATAATGACGCAACTTCTTACAAGAGAAAAACAGTGCAAGACATACATTTTCTATCGGGGTATACCTCTGTTCCGTCTCTAACAGATACCTGCTCAAGTAGTACATAGCTCGTTCAAATCCATTCTCACCATCTTATGCTAAAAATCCACCGACAGTGTCCTCTGTGGCGAATATGTATAATTTCAAGGGTTTCCCCTTGACTGGCGGCATCATCACAGGCGGCGCAGTTAGTTTGTCTTTTATCTCTTGAAACGCCTGCTCATGTTCCGTTTGCTAGCAAAATTCCTCCTTGTCCTTCAGGTTTAACAAAGGTGAAAAGACCTTTGTTTTCCCAGCCAAGTTTGATATGAACCTCCTTGGAAAGTTTACTTTTCCAAGGAACTGTTGTAATCCTTCTTTGTGGATGGAGGTTTGGCTGTTAGGGTAGCCTTAGACTTGTTCTTATCGATCTCAATCCCCTTACGATGCACTAAGAAACCAAGAAAATTGGCTGATGCAACTGCAAAAACACAATTTAAGGGATTAAGTTTCAGTTTATGTTTTCTCATTTTGGCAAATGACTTCGCCAAATGTGCCAAGTGCTCTTCATAACTGGCCGATTTAATCACAATATCATCGATGTAAATCTTAATGAAGTCATCGATGTACTTACTGAAAATACAGTTCATGGCCCGTTGATAAGTGGCTCCAGCGTTTTTTAGTCCGAATGGCATCACTTTCCATTGGAAGGTGCCTATTCCCCCTAGGCATTGGAAAGCCAACTTTGATACGTCGTCCACGGCCATAAATATTTGATTATAGCCTGCACTTCCGTCGGCAGCAGTCAAAAACATATTGCCAGCGGCAGCATCGATCAACATGTCTGCCACTGGCATCGGATACTCATCTTTAGGAGATGCAAGATTTAGGTCCCTGAAATCAATGCATATCCTGATCTTGCCGTTCTTCTTCATTACGGGCACCACATTGGCTACCCACTCTGGATATCGGGCCACTTCGATGAAACTGGCCTTTAATAACTTCTCGGTTCATTCCCTGATCAGCTGACAGTCTTCCACTGGCATCCGTCTCAGGGGCTGTTTTCGAGGTAAGTACCCTTCAAGTATCGGAATTCGATGTTCAACTAACTCCCTGCTTAGTCCTGGCATCTCGTCATAACTCCAAGCAAAGCAATCTTTATATTCCTTCAATACTTGAATTAACTTTTCTTTCTGACCATCATCCAGCAATGCGCTGATGTATGTTGGCCTATGATCTTCTTCGGTGCCCAACTCAACCTCGATGACAGGATCTTGGACTTGAATGTTTATGTCATCAAGCTTGGCTGGTGCCGTTCCTAGTTCCTCTAATTGAATCTCATCACCATCTGATATTGGCATTTCTTCTTCGAAGATAAAATCGCCTGTATAACATTCGGCCACGTAAGCCCGAAATTTTTGAATTAGATCGGCACTTGCTTCCTGTTCTGGGCCAATAACCACGATCTCATCTATCTCCAGTTGCTCGGCCTTGTCGGTCGATGGTTCCTCATCATCAGTGTAATTCATAAGGACAGACTGTTTTCTTCTTGCGGCCCCTCTTCCTTGACATTGCAGGGTCGGCTTAGTTCTTTGGTGAGACAAGTCATTTCGAGCTGAGTTAGTTTTTTGCTCGAGGTGACTTCCATAGGTCATCCATCTTTGTCCTGGCCGACAAACCGATAAGATCCCACATCTTCCCGATAGTATGCCGCCTCGACGGCATTAATTTTTGCAGTAAACGGCCTGTTATCGGCCATTATGATCTCTGGCTAAGTGGCGTCCCCCCAGATCAGTAAACATTGATGAAGAGAAGACGGCACACATAAAGCGGAGTGAATCCAATCTCTCCCCAACAACGCATTGTAAGATGTGGCAGCGTCTACCACGAAGAAAGTGATCTTTAGGCTAGTTTAACTTTTTCTGTCAGCAGACTAAGCTGATCATGAATTGTAAGTTGACTAAGCTGATCTCGTACAAAGCTTTGAACAACAGAGTTGACCACTCTTCTGATTTTACTTAGCTGATTTTATCAAAATCAGAGTTTTAAATTTACTAACTTGCAGCGGATTATCAAGTGTTTTTCACAAGTTGTTTTCTTAACTTAGAAAAAGTTTTATCCCCAGTTTTGCAAACTCCTTTTAAAAACTTTTTAACAGTTAACTTTTTCGTGTTTAAATATGCTCTTTGAAAATATGCAAGAAATAATGCAAGTATAAACACAAAGGATTTTTATAGTGGTTATATGGATAGAAATCCTTTAGTCCACTCTTCCAAGTCACTTAATTCTTGGGTTATACTATAAACACACAGTTTACAATATACAATGCTCTCTGAAGTAATATCACTCACTTAGATGGATATCTACTTCTCACAACACTTTTCTCACAAAATCACTCAGATTTGTATGTATATTTTGTTTTCTCTCTATTCTGCTTCGTCAACAAATGACTCGACTGATGAGTGTTCTATTCTTGAAGTTGAGACTTAGAAGAATTCTGCTTTGATTTTAATCTCAGTTGTGTTGTCTCTTCTTCTTCAACTCTTGAACTGAACTATTTATACTTGAGATTTGAAAATCTGCCCGTTGAGAGATCGACATGTGTTCAAATCCTCGAGTACTGGTCCCTTCTGCAGAAACAGCTACCTGCGACTGATCACTGTACACTCTGTTGTACTTCCTGTCAGTCCGCATTAAATGCACCAAGCTGATACGAGGTTTCTCTTCAATCATTTGTCATAAATACCCTTCCTCTTCAGCATTTATTACTCCAAGTGCATTTATTACCGTTGCAATAACTTCTGATCCACTTCCACTCTGCTGATCGAAATCACTCATCTGATGTATATGATCCCAAACTTGAACTAATCTGATTTGAGTAGGCTGAAAATCCACCAGGCTGATTTCTTTCTTCAGCAACAGATCAGTAGTCTACTGGACCATATTTGACTCGTCTGAAGTAAATTCTTCCTTGGTCAAATATCTTCTAAGGTTTGTACTAAGCTTCCATGCTTAGCTGATGACTTTTGGAAATCATCAAAACCTCCCTTCACTTTTAAGTCTTCATCTTCATCCAACAATTTCCCCCTTTTTGATGATGACAAAACTTCAGCTAAGTACCTGTACCTAAAACTAAAGTTAAGTCCTCAAAAATTTCTGAGATAGAAATGATTTGTTGGAAACTTGACTTTTATAAATGTTCATTGAAAGATTACAGTACAAGTTTACAAGTAAAAGATACTTAAGTGAAAAATTACAAGTAAAGCAAGCTGATACAAATTTTCAACAGATAACCTAGTCTAGAGAATCTAGCCTAGTCTTCAGCTTCTTCATCTTCCTCTTCTTCATCTTCTTCATACTCTTCACTTTCATCATCTTCATCTTCTCCACTAGAAAATACTTCCAAGTTCTTAAAGGCAGCTTCGATCTTTCTTTTGATGTCCTCTAATCTCTTGTATTTTCTGTCTGGATCTAGCTATTCTTCAGCAGAGTCTTTGGAGGCAGCCAACTCTTTGTCAGTTTTTGCTACGTCCTTAGGCTCTTCTTCAGCAGCTTCTTCATCTTCAGCATCCTCTTCAAGTACTTTATCTTCACTTGGCTTTTCAGCAGCAGCACTTTGGTCTTGTACTTGAACAGTTGCAGCAACAACACTCCTCTTAGCTGATTCCTCTTCCCCCTTTTTGTCATCAGCAGCAGGGTTGAGTTGATTAGGAGTTACGTTGACAGCAGCACAAAGCTTTCTGATGTTTTGATCCACAACTCGGAGTTGATCAGAGTGAAGATTTTGAGTTGCTTCCATACGAAGTTGAGTAATCTTCATCTCACCAGATTGGTCATTTAGGTAGTCAACATTCATATGAAGTGTTGACATTTCATTTTGAGCTTTATTGGTGACAACAGTGAACTCTTGCATAACTGCAACATTTTTCTCAATTTCTGCCTCACCAACTTCCTTCATGACCCTAGCCATTCCTGCAATGTCAGACTCGTGCCTTTGAAGAGCAGTGTGATCCACAACTCGGAGTTGATCAGCTTTCACGTCTTCAATACTTCTGTGATTGCCCAAAATGCTCTGAGTCAGTACAAGGAAATTGTCTGGTGGTAGAGGAAAATTCTCTATGGCTTCCTGCACCATCTTTGCAGTAGCCTCCTGCATTTGCTTCAACATCAGTTGATTACTCTTTTCCATCTCCTTCATGGCATTATCAATCAGCATCTGCATTGACTCCATCGGTGAAGAATGTAAGTCAGCAGTAGGAACAAAGGTTGATGCCTCAACAGGTTCTTCCTGTTGAACATGAGCTTCATGAAGAACTTGACTTTCTTCAGCCTTCCACTCAATGGCTAAAGGAATCATATCTTTGACTTCAGCAGGCAGTTTGTTGGATGTATCCAGGTTGATTTCTGCAGCATGCTGGTCTTTCTTCTGTTCTTCACTAGCTGGCTCATCAGCAATGTCAATTATTTCAGTACCATTAGCAGACACCACAATCTTCTGACAAATCAAGTCAGCTAGAACAAAAGGTGAAGTAGACTGTTGAGCACTCAGCTGTTCTTGATAAGTACTGATTTCTGAGCCAAAGGCAATACGCTGCAAACTTGGTAAAGTGGGCACATCACTGGTTGAACCAGGTTCATTTCTTGATCTTTCAGCCCATCTCTCCATAGTTGTGTAGACAGCGATCTCAACTGCTCTATCCACTAAGTCATCAGCAGGACTTGGTTTATTTGGCAATGAGTCCTTGATAGCAGTTGCCTCTTCATTTACAATGATTCTTGCAAAGTCATGTAATCTGTCTCTTACGAAGTCTGAATCCAACGCCTTTGCAACAGAAGTTGTATGCAGCCAACTTAGAACCCATCGTCCTTCATCAGCAAACTCCTTCCATGCTTGGATTTCTTCCTCAGACTTGTTTAACCTATACTCCCTCCATCTGTTGTATCTTATCTTTTCTGGGAGAAAGGTGGTTCTTGATTGAAGCAGCTGATTCATCCTCTCCAGCTCAGCTTCAAACTTTCTAAAGACAACAAAGTCACTTTGAACAATTTCAAGTGCTCTTCTGACTATAGCCTTCTTTCTTTTGATTGGTTTGGCCCTTGGTAGAACAAATTCTCCTTCCTTGGGTTTGCCAATCACGATGCCTTCAGACCTTCTTGGTCCATATGCATCCTTCTTACTATCTTCAAGAGCTTTTGCCAAGTCTGCTTCTTCCTTGGCAGCCAATTCTGCTTCAGTCATTTTCTTGACATCAGCATCTTTCTTCTTCCACAGCTCTTTTCAGCTCAGCTTCATCACGCTTCCTTTGTTCAGCCTCCTCGCGCTTCTTTTTGTGATAAGCCGACACCTTTGTTTTGCCAGTCCTTCTCTTTCTGGCAGCTCTTGATTCAACAACTGGTGCCGCAGCTGTTGGTTCTGGAGCAGCAATTGCTACTGGTGCAGCAGCAATCGGTTCAAGGATCTGCACTTCAGGATCCTTTTGAGGTTGAGCAACCTCAGCTGTTGGTGCAGAAGCAGTATGTTTTACTTGATCATCAGCAGACTCTACTTCAGCAGACTTCTTCTCTGATCCAACAGGCCTCTCTGCTGTTGGAGGACTTTCCCTTACCAGCTCAGAAAGTTCTTTATCTTCTTCAATGAACGTCATCTTCTTTCTAGCTGTTTTCTTTGTGTGATGGACAGCAGCAGATGTAGCAATATCCTTCATCGCGCTCCTTGTCTGTTTTGCAACGTTTTCAGCTGGCACTTCAGCTGAAACGGTTCTTTCAGGAGATATCTCATAGGCCATCTCCTCAATTTCCTTAGTTGTCTGATCTATGATAGCATCAGAAACTTTCTTATCTATAGGCGAAACTGTTCTGGCTTGAACAGCTGGCTTAGCTGTTTGAACAGTTGCCTTACTCCTTTTAGCCTTAACAGCTGGCTGCTTTGGCTCAGCAGCAGCCTTTCTTTTTGGTTGCCCCTTTGTCCTCTCAGGAGTCTCATCATTTGTTTTTGTGCGAACAGGCTCATAAACTTTCAACTCCTTGGCATTGTGGATGACCTTCCCATGGGTCATAATGCAACCAAGAATTGAAAACAGATGACTGAAGAATATTCTGTGATTTGAATGACCACGTTGCTTGTGATCAGCCAGAATATACCACATGAAGGTTGCCTAGTTCACCTTCAAACCATAATAGACAGCAATCATGGTGTGAAAACGTTTCATTGGCACACTATCCAACGAAAATGTGCAGTTTTCCAGTACTTTGGCAACTAAATCTGCCATACGCTGAAATTCGTCCTTCAGCTGATTCTTTTTAATGTTGCCAGACAAAACTTCATTCTTCTTTGCAGCCAGATTCCAGAAATCTGCTTCAAAGGGCTCAGCAAGGGTAGAGATTTCTGTGGAGCCTTCCATAGATAGATGATACTTCTCGTTCAGCAGATTGGGAGTTATACAGATAACCTTACCCCCAACTTCAGTCTTTATATCCAACTTATCAAAATCAGGCTTCACTTTCGAGTCATAGTACTCCATGATTTGATCTTTGAACACCATTGTTTCATAGGCCTCCATGAAATCAACCAGTGTAGCAGCTTTAAACTTTTCCAGGATCTCTTTCATTCTAGGAGTGCCAGTCGTGTGATACGTCAGGTAGTTTAGAAATCTACCTTCAGCTTTAGCTTCTTTCATTTTGGCAGCCATTTCTGAAAAAGATTAAGGAAAAACGAGAGAGATTTGCAGTAGAATTGAATGCAAAAATGCTCTGTGCTTTTGAAATTTTGAGGGTGCGTAAAAGAGTAGTAAGCTGATCAGATCTGGATTTATAGATGTTGGTTTGATGTCGGTTTCCGTGATTAGTGCTAACCGTTAGATCAATTACTGAAAAGTAGATCGTGTGAGCGATATATGCGGATTTCAAAATGCATTAATTATGTCAGACGGGCGGGAATTTGAAACGCCACTTGTCTGTTACTTATGAAAGCGTGTTTCTGATAAATCGTTTTTAATACAACACTTAAATATAAGTTAACATAAATAAACAGATGAGTAAAATAATACTTAACTGTCAGTGAAGATTTCATCTATAAAACAGGACTACCGCTAGTCTTACACGTTCCCCTTGAATTCAAGAATTCATCAGTCAACTAGTCTGTTGAGAGTCAGTCTTCTTGAAGTATAACACTTGTTGCTATTAGATTAGTCAGCTGTTGAACCCAGTCTTCTGGTAGGTTCCCCCTCAGCTTATGAATCCAATTTTAACAAGCCCAGTTCCACTCTTAGAGTAGAACATATTGCATCACTTAATGGTTTGGTGAAAATGTCAGCAATCCGATTGTCTGTATGAACATACTCAATAATAACATTTCCTTTTTCAACATGGTCTTTGATGAAGTGATGTTTGATCTCAATATGCTTAGTCCTGGAATGACTAGTAGTATTCTGGATATCCACCGGATTCGGATTCTGTCACTAATATTCAAGAACCGAGCAGATTTGGATCCGGATCTGGATAGAAGAAATGAAAATCAGACTCAAATTCGGTTCGAGTCCGACACATTGACAACCCCAATCGTAATCTAACATCCAATATAATCAATAGAAAAATATTGGACACTGATTTACAATATATGAATGGAGTAGCAGAAAGAAGGAATCGAACCTTGATGGACATGGTTCGATCCATGATGAGTGCCACTGACCTTCCTCTTTCATTTTGGGGACATGCCCTCCTCAAGGCAACGAAGATACTAAACATGGTACCTTCTAAATCCTTGCACAAGACACCATACGAATTATGGTTTGGCAAGGCACCCTCATACGCATTCATGCGTATATGGGGATCTCCCGCTTACGTCAAAAAGCTAGTGGGAGGTAAACTGGAAACAAAATCCACTTTGTGCAAATTCGTGGGGTATCCAGAAAACTCGATAGGATACGAGTTCTATGATCATACAAGACAAACTACTTTTGTCTCAAGGAACGCACACTTCTTAGAGAAGGATTTCTTGGTGGACAAGAAATAACATAACATAGAACTGGATGAGGTCACTGAAGCTGAAAAGGCCGAAGAGGTCGAACAAGCTGACCCATCACCACAGGCAGTGGGAGAACAAGAGCATGAAAGTGTACCAGTAAGTACACCAATACTTCGTAGGTCGGAAAGACAATGTAGAGAACCCGAGAGGTACTACGGTCTGCTGCACGAGACTGGACAGTCTCTAACCGACCCAAGGACTTACGATTAAGCTATGTTTGTATTCGGGAAAGTGGCGCGAAGCCATGGAATCCAAATTGGAATCCATGCACTCAAACAAGGTCTGGACCTTGGTAGATCCACCAGTGGGAGTGAATCCCGTGGGTTGCAAGTGGATCTATAAGCGAAAGCTAGGAGTGAACGGAGAGGTGATAACCTACAAGGCGCGACTAGTGGCAAAAGGATACACTCAAATACCAGGCTTTGACTTTGAGGAAACCTTCTCGCCTGTCGTCCACATACGTCAGTATGTATCAAGTCCAATGTTTGTTTGGTTCGCTCAGGGCTTCCTTTAAATGGAAGCTTAGCCATTTTACCCGTAAGACATGGTTCACATGTTGGCATTTCATCAATGTGCTTGATCTCAAACGCGCCAGATGATGCTAACTTTTGAATCCTTGACTTGGATATATGTCCAAGTCGAGTGTGCCATAATTGGGCAGATATTTCATTATCTTGTTTTCTTTTGTTTTGTTGTACGTGCATAACTAACTTAGGTGGTTCTATGGTGTATGGTCCATCTTTCAGTGTACCAGTGAAAAACAAATGATCATTCATGAATAATGAAAAGGAACCTTTATTAATAGTAAAATTAAAACCTTCATTATCCAAAACAGGAATAAAAATAATGTTTTTCACTACACCAGGTACATAAAGAACGTTCCTAAGGACTAACTTATAACCACCTAAATATAACTCCACTTCGCCTATGGCCTCGGCAGCATATCTAGCTCCATTGCCAAATCGCAGGATCCAATCCCCAGGCCTAAGTGGCCTTGTTGCTCCCATCACCTGTAAATCATTACAAAGATGGGAACCACAAGCAGTGTCTAACACCCAAGATGCACAGTTAATTGATAAATTAACTTCAACAAGGAATATACCTTTGGCGCTCTCCAAGAACTTCTTGCAGTTCCTCTTCCAGTGTCCAGGTTTCTTGCAGTAGAAACATTTTTGTTCACCAGTAGAAGCTTTTCGCTTCTTTCCTTTTCCTATGGGCCTAGATGGTCCTTTTCCTTTGCTCGGGGAGCATTCCCCTTCCCCTTCCCTTTCTTGGTCCTTTTAGACTTCGATTGGGTGGAAGTTGCAACCATCACTGACTTCTCTCTTTTCATGGAAGCCTCTGCAGTGGCGAGCATATTTGCCAACTCGTGAAGTTCAACATTCATCTTGTGCATGTTGTAGTTCACTACGAATTGCTCGAATGATCTTGGCAACGATTGGAGGATTATATCCTGTCAGTATGACTTGTCCATTTTCACCTCAAGTTGACAAGCTTTTCAATGAGCCCGATCATTTTGATACAGTGAGAGCGGACATCAGTACCTTCTGTCATCCTCGTTTGTTGTAGAGTCTTAGCAGTTTCATACCGCTCATATCTACTTTGCACCCCAAAGAGGCCATTGAGGTGTGTGTAGATTTCAAAAGCAGATTTCATATGCTCATGCTGCTTTTGAAGCTCATTCGACATGGATGCAAGCATAAGACAACGTGACTGTAAGTCATCGTCGTGCCACAAGTCAGTAGCCTCTTTCTCAGTGTCACTAGCATCCAAAACAATTTCAGGTGGGGGCCCATCAAGGACAAAAGATCATTTCTCAGAAGCTAGAATGATCTTAAGGTTTCTGACACAGTCATGAAAGTTCGGTCCAGTCAATTTGTTTTGTTCAAGTATGATGGAAATCGGATTCTTAGACATTATATCTACAAAAAGACGATAGAAGAAATAAATCAAATTTAATATGGGCGCACTATTCAATCGGAGGCACTCTCTATCGATTGTCAATTTAACTCTTTCAGTGGTTGTAAGTTTTGCGTCAAACTGTACACGCCCTCATCCACCCCGATTGAGAATGTTATATGTTAATTTCAAGACAAACACATTGCAATACCCATTCTCGCAGCAAATCATAATGCAATCTGCTATGGTTGTACATGTCCCAAAATAATAATCTCACCCTTCTTTAATACCTGCAAATAAATTTGATACTTTTTACATTTTTATTTGTATATACTTAGATAAATGAAACCAAACTTGAAGTGACAGAATGAAACATTATCCATGGGTTGATCGATATCTTATTCAGACCCAATTTGGTACTATTTCTTTTAGTTTTAATTTTTTTGATCCAACTCGTTTTCAACTACACATACTTGACTAATATAAAAAAAGTACACATATTTGACGTGACCCACTTCATTTCTATCGTAATTAGGGTTGTCAATGGGGCGAATTTTAATCCAAATTCGATCCATATTCAGTTCGATTTATTAGGATTTTTACCGATTAAGGATTCGATGAATTTGATCCATTTAAAAAATTGAAAATTCGAAATATGTGGAGTGAATATGGATCTAGCCTGATCCAATCCGTTACAGATCCGTATCCAATCTGACATGATTTTTTTTTTAAACTGATTGATGATTTGTGCGTGTATGGGACTGACTATGTATCGATCAATATACAACGATCTCCTATTCTTTTAATGTACTTAAAAATTCGTTGTACATAGCTGAATATATTAGTTCGTATCGACCATATCCTTGGGAGTGGAAAAGTCGCATAGATATAAGCGCCATTATCATAGCCATAGAACGGTTCAACTTCTGTCTGTTAGATTATATTTTTCTCAACAATAAAAAGCAACTCTTTGCCAATGAAGAAACCCAATATAAGTGATAATCATGTCTTCATACGTAAGATATACTTCGTTTATGTTGGATGAAGATGAAGACTTAGAAGTGAAAGGAGGTTTTGATGATTTCCAAAAGTCATTAGCTAACTATTGGAAGTTGAGTTCAAACCTCTTATATTATTTGACCAAGGAAGAAGACAAATCAGAAGGGTCAAATTTATGGACCAGAAGACTACTGATCTGTTGCTGCATTCGGAATCAGAGATATTCAGCAGACTCAAATCAGATGAGTTCGATTTGGATCGGCAGAGTGTTCATCAGACGAGTGGATTCGATCAGCAGAGTGGAAGTGATCAGAAGTTATTGCAACGGTAATAAATGCACCTGAAGTAATAAATGTTGTAAATGAAGGGTATTAAAGACAAATGATTGAAGAGAAACCTCGTATCAGCAGAGTGCATTTAATGCGAACTGACAGAAAGTACAGCAGAGTGTTCAGTGCACAGTCGCAGGAAGCGGTTTTTGAAAACAGGGACCAGTACTCGAGGATTTTGAACACCTGTCGACCTCTCAATAGGCAGATTTTCAAACCTCAAGTATAAATAGTTCAAGGTTCAAGAGTTAGAGACAATCCGAAGCAACGCAACTGAGAGCAAAATTTCGGAGAAGAATTCTTCTATGTCTCAAAACTCAAGCACATAACACTCATCAGCTTAGTCATCTGTTGACGAATGCAGAAGCGAGAGATAAAAAGATATACAAATAAATCTGAGTGATTTTGTTAGAGAAGTGTTGTGAGAAGTAGATATCCATCTTAGTGAGTGATATTACTTCAGAGGATAGGTTTTCTTTGTGATTTCCTATTGCGCACTTGTGGCCATTTCATTTGTTGTTTGGCGCAAGCATTGTATATTGTAAACTGTGTGTTTATAGTATAACACAAGATCTAAGTGACTTCTGCGTGTATGGGACTGACTATTGGAAGCTTAGTTCAAACCTCTTAAATTATTTGACTTCTGTCCGTCAGATTATAATTCTCTCAACTATAAATAGCAACTCTTTGCCAATGAAGAAACCAATATAAGTGATAATCATGTCTTCATACGTAAGATATACTTCGTTTATGTTGGATGAAGATGATGACTTAGAAGTGAAAGGAGGTTTTGATGATTTCCAAAAGTCATCAGCTAACTATTGGAAGCTTAGTTCAAACCTCTTAAATTATTTGACCAAGGAAGAAGACAAACAGGAGGGTCAAATTTATGGTCCAGAAGACTACTGATCTGTTGCTGCATTCGGAATTGTGGATTTTCAGCAGACTCAAATCAGATGAGTTCGATTTGGATCAGCAGAGTGTTCATCAGACGAGTGGATTCGATCAGCAGAGTGGAAGTGATTAGAAGTTATTGCAACGGTAATAAATGCACCTGAAGTAATAAATGCTGTAAAGGAAGGGTATTAAAGACAAATGATTGAAGAGAAACCTCGTATCAGCAGAGTTCATTTAATGCGAACTGATAGATAGTACATCAGAGTGTACAGTGCACAGTCGCAGGTAGCTGTTTATGAAAACAGGGACCAATACTCGAGGATTTTGAACACCTGTCGATCTCTCAACAGGCAGATTTTCAAACCTCAAGTGCCACTAGTCGCGCCTTGTAGGTTATCACCTCTCTGGTCACTCCTAGCTTTCGCTTATAGATCCACTTGCAACCCACGGGATTCACTTCCACTGGTGGATCTACCAAGGTCCAGACCTTTTTTAACTAAGCAGATACCCAGCAAAAATAAAATATATAAAAGGTAGCAATAATATTATTGCAGATACATTAACAAGAGAATTCGCATCAGGATAAACTATCTAAATTATGGAAGGAGCAATAGCAACACTGAAGAATCAAGCGAAGCAGATAAAAGGAAACATTGAGGCAAAAATTCGTGAACTACAAGAATTAGAAAAGGCTATACAATCCCTGGATACAACTTACAAACCATCAGAGTTTAGCATGCTAAGCGTGGTGGACGAACCAAAAACAACAAAGGCAAAAGCAGAAGAAAAATCCAAACCAAAACTAGAAGTTCCATCAGATATCAAAATTCAGGAAACATCTTCATCATCATCATCAAAGAAGTACTATGTCATCTTCAATGGACCAGCCAAAGGAGCAATCTTTGATGAATGGCATAAAGCATCACTATACATTAATGGTCACAAAGGAATCATTCATAAGGCATACAATACTATGGCGGAAGCAAAACTTGCAGTCGAAGAAAACAAAGCGCACTGAGATCAATTCACCTGAAGTTGGGCGTCATGGGCTTGTGGCTAGACATCAACCATGAGGTGTGGGTACTCATGAATTAATAAGGAGATTAATTCTTGAGTGATTAATTGAAGGGGTTCAATTAATCGGAGCAATTAATAAGCTCGCAAATTAAATCACGAAAGTCGTGGGCCCGCGGCCAATTGATGGTGAACCTAGACGGTCACACACAATACAATTGGACTGCAATAAATCATATAAGGAAAGTTTGATTTAAAGAGTTAAATCAAAATTGGGGAATTAAAGTGTTAATTCTTAAAGGAGAAAAATATTAATTAGAAGTAGTCTAATTAATTAATGGAGAAGGATTAATTAATTATTTGGATTATTTAATTAAATGGGCTGAATTAATTAAAATAGTTTAATTAATTAAAGAGTCCAAATTAATTAAATAGTTTAATTAATTAAAGGAGACCTAGTTAGTTAAGGAAATAAAGATAGAATGGGATTCTACTTTCCTAACAAGATAAGGGGCGATTTTTACAAGATAAATAATGGAAGAGTTTGTTTTCTTGTATGACAAGGAAAATCTAAGAGATATACATGTATATCTTGTTTCCTAAAGAGATAAGGAAAAATGTCTTGATATACATGGAAGAGATATCTATTAAGAGAAGGATTCTTCTCTTATAAATATATATCTCTTCATACCTCTTCTATAAGTGAAAAAACCTAAGCCCTAGAAGACAAAAATTTCGTGCCCCCCCTCTCTCCAAGAGCAGTGGCCGCCGCCCCCATCTCCATCTGGAGTGGCCGCCCCTTTCTCATCTTCCATATCTAGATCTGGTCTTTTCTTCTTTCTTCCTTGCTTGATAACCTTTGGATCTTAGTTCTGAGCCTGTGGATCCAAAGGAGTAGCTTCAATCCAGTTGGTGTGGATACCGCTAGAGGCACAACATATGGGGTGCTTCTCCGAACCAAAAGTCCTGCAGATCTGAAAGAAGACCGGAGAAAAACCACCTCCGTTCCTGTGGTGAGGTAAAATCGCTAAACACCCTATGGATGTTGTGATTTGTGTAAAAATCCTTTTCGTATGACTAGATGAATAAAGATCTTGTTTGGGTTATTTAAAAAATTTTAAATTCCGCTGCTTTTAACGTTCTGACGTTACCAATAACCCAACAACGAACCATTCGTGATTTAATTAGGAGCAATTAATTGCTCCTATCAATTAAACACTTTTAATTGACTACTCCAGAAATAATCTCCTATTAATTCAGGATTACCTACACCTCATGGTCGATGTATAGCCACAAGCCCATGAGGCCCAACTTCAGGTGAATTGATCTTGTGAACCTCACTTCTTATAACTGCCATGTACATAAGGTCCTTCTATCGACTTAATGTCCCAATCGAGACCTAAGGTCTGTGAACTGATCGGCACCTCTAATTATCTCGATTCAGTACTTTCTAAATCTGGATAATAATTCTAGTGTGACTGCTAAATTTGGAAACCCTTTTCCAAATCCGTCACTTACCATTGCCATGGGTTTCTAGGAATATATTATCTAAGAACGTACAGGAAATTCTCTCATCCATTACGATGAGTCGGTAGATCCCATATTGATGTTATCCACCCGCGTACACGACTTCACGTACCCAGAGTAGGCACAAAATGATCAGGCTACGTGATCGACAACTAATTCAAAGTACGTACACTCGTGCACCGAATTCGCTCTAGCATCTCAAGTCTAAGGACTCAATCGTAAACTATTATAAGTCTTGAGAAACATCCCATCACCGACATGTTCGGGTCGTTCGATGCGTTCGATCCTCTATCGAACCACCTACTCATATGCATTGATATGAAATGTCTTGTTCATAAAACACTACAAATTCACTCCATGTGAATCATGCATAATCCTACAAGTCTTGGCGATTCCTTGGATACCCCATCTCGTTCGGAATCTATGACTTGGAACGTGTTTTAAGATCACGACCTTAGAGCCTGTTTCATGATTGCACTCATACTAAAGTGAATCGTCCCATGGTCAGATGTGATCTTAGGATTTCAACCAATCGCTTATATGTATTCACGAGAGATGAAGTTGGCCATTGTTCATTCTATACATTACAAATAAACATGCGTATTAATCATTAATTCAAAAGATCGTTTATTACAGATAGTCCTATTACTAGCTAAAAGGTATTGCCTTGATGGGCACTATCCTATCAATCTCCCACTTGCCCTAAACCCAATCACAAACACTTCTAAGACCCATCTTTTCCAGATGTTCCTTGAACACCTTTTGCGAAAGTGGCTTCGTTAGTGGATCAGCTACGTTTTCTTCCGAGTGGACATGATTTATATGAATGTCTCCTCTACCAATGATTTCCCTAATCACATGGTATTTTCTCATCACGTGTTTAGACTGGTGGTGTGATCTCGTTTCTCTCGATTGAGCTATTTCCCCGTTGTTGTCACGGAAAACTACTACAGGTTCCGCAATGCTAGGTACTACATCCAACTCTTAGATGAAGTTTCTCATCCAAAAACTTTCCTTTGCTGCATCCGATGTTGCGATATATTTTGCTTCAGTGGCTGATTCGGCTGTGGTGGTGGACTGCTTGGACTCTTCCAACTCACCGCTGCGCCATTGAGGCAGAATATGTATCCAAAATTGGATTTATAATCATCCACGTCAGACTAGAAACTCGAATCTGTGAATCCTTCAAGTTTCAATTCTCCACTACTGCCATAGACCAAGAACGAATCCTTAGTCCTTCTCAGGTACTTAAGGGTTGCTTTTACGGAAGTCCAGTGCTCCTCGCCTGGATTTGTCTGATAGCGGCTCGTGACACTCAGAGCATGTGCTACGTCAGGTCTAGTACATAACATCGCACACACTATGCTGCCTATAGCAGAGGCATAAGGTATGAGAGATTCCATGTCTCATTGGAAGTAATCCGGAAGTAATCCTTTCTTGGATTCTTCCATACTGAATATTTTCAGTATCGTGTTGATGTACTGAGATTGGGAGAGTCCTAACATCTTCTTCGATCTATCTCTATAGATACGTATTTTTAGTACGTAAGATGCGTCTCCCAAATCTTTTGTGGAGAATTGCATGGATAACCACGCTTTTGTCTGTGCCAACATACTGATATCGTCACCGATCACCAGAATGTCATCGACATATAGAACAATAAATTGTACCAAACTCCCACTAATCTTCTTGTACACACATGGCTCAAATATGATCTTGATGAAGCGAAATGCCTTGACTGTCTCATCAAAAAGTATGTTCCAGGTTTGGGACGCCCGTTTGAGGCCATAGATTAACATCTTGAGTTTGCATACTTTAGTCTCATCCCCTTTGGATGCAAAGCCTTCGGGCTATTGCATAAAGATCTCCTTGTCAATGTCTCCATTGTGAAAGGCGGTCTTTACATCCATTTACCATATATCGTAGTCATACCACGCAGCTACGGCTAAGAGTATCCGAATGGATTTCAACATCACCACTAGAGAAAAGGTTTCCTCATAGTCTATAGCAGGCCTCTGAGAATAACCTTTTGCCACTAGGCGAGCCTTATGAGTTAGAACCTCTCTATTCATTTCAAGCTTGTGCTTGAAGATCCATTTTCAACCTACAGGGACAGTTCCCTCAGGTGGATCAACCAAGGTCCATACCTTCTTGGAATGCATGGAATCCATTTCAGATTGCATGGCTTCGAGCCACGCACCCGAGTCTATGTCAGACATAGCTTCTTCTTAATTCCTTGGATCAGTATCCAACTTATCGTTTTCATGAATGAAACCGAAGCTTTTTGGTTCTTTACGAATTTAATCAGATCTTCGAAGTATTGGTGTACTAGTTGGTTCAGTAGGTTCAGGATCACTTCCCACTGTTTGTGTGGATGGGTCCGAATCTTGGACTTCATCAAGTTCTACGATTGTCCCATTTCTATTGGTGAGGAAATCATCCTGTAAGAAGTGGCGTATCTAGAAAACGAACGTCTTTCAATCTTTAGGATCATAGAACAGGTATCCAATGGATTTCTTTGGATACCCCACAAATTTACACAAACTAGATCTACTATCTAGTTTATCTCCTTTCTTGTTCCTAACATTGGGAGGAGATCCCATACTCGCAGATACGAATATACGGGTGCTTTACCATACCATTCTTGGTGTGGTGTCGTGGGCACTGACTATCTTCGAAGCAGTTAAGAGGGATAATCCCCAAAACAAAAAAGAATGTTCACCGAAACTCATCATGGACCTAACTATGTCCAACAAAGTTCGATTCCTTCTTTCAGACACTCCATTGAGTTGAGGTGTCCAAGGTGGAGTTTGTTGTGAGAGAATCCCATTCTCTTTAAGAAAATCGAGGAATTCTTGGCTTAAGTATTCTCCACCTCGATCTGATCGAAGTGCCTTAATACTATGTTCCAATTGGTTCCCTACTTCCATTCAAAACTCCTTGAACTTTTCAAAAGTTTCGGATTTGTACTTCAGCAAGTACAAATTTCCATAACGACTATAGTCATCAGTGAATGTTACGAAGTGTTGGATTAAAATGAAGACTTAGAAGTAAAGGGAGGTTTTGATGATTTCCAAAAGTCATCAGCTAAGTAATAGAAGCTTAGCCAATCTCTAAAAGTTATTTGACCAAGGGAGACAAGCCCTATCAGACTACTGATCTGTTGCTGTATTCTAAAATCAGACTTGTGGATTTTCAGCAGACTCAAATCAGATGAGTTCGATTTGGATCAGTAGAGTATTCATCCGACGAGTGGATTCGATCAGCAGAGTGGAAGTGATCAGAAGTTATTGCAACGGTAATAAATGCACTCCGTGTAATAAATGCTTCAAGAGAGGGGTATTAAAGCCCAATGATTGAAGAGAAACCTCAGATCAGCAAGGTGCATTTAATGCGAAGTGACAGAAAGTACAACAGAACTGTACAGTGCACAGTTGCAGAAGCCGTTATGAGAACAGGGACCAGTACTCGAGGAATTTGAACACCTGTCGACCTCTCAACGGGAAGATTTGCAAATCTCAAGTATAAATAGATCTGAATTGAAGAGTTTGAAGAAGACACAACTACTGAGAGAAAATCAAAGCAAGCAAAATCTTCTAAGTCTCAAACTCAAATACAGATCACCATCAGCTTAGTCATTTGTTGACGACAACCGAGTTGAGAAAAAAAGCCAAATATAAATCTGTGTGATTTCTGTAAAAAGAGATAGTTGTGAGGAGTGTAGATCCATCTAAGTGAGTGATCTAGCTTCAGAGAGTAGGATTTCTTTGTGATTTCTTGCTGTGAACTTCTGGCTTTTCATTTGTTGAATTGCGCAAGCATTGTATATTGTAAGCTGTGTGGTTATAGTATAACCCAAGATCTAAGTGACTTGGAAGAGAGGACTAAAGGATTTCAATACATATAACCACTATAAAAATTATGTGTGTTTGTTTATTGCATTTTCACTTGCATATTTTTCAAAAGCTTTCAAACACTTAAGTTAATTGCAAAAGATATTAAAAAGGAGTTTGCAAAAACTGGGGATAAAATGTTTCAAGTTAAAGAAAACTACTTATGAAAAACACTTGATAAATCCGATGCAAGTAAGTTATTTAAAACTCTGATTTTCTCAAAATCAGCTAGGTAAAATCAGAAGAGAGGTCAACTTTGCTGTTCAAAG
This sequence comes from Penstemon newberryi var. newberryi, assembly GCA_030819805.1. Lineage (NCBI taxonomy): Eukaryota > Viridiplantae > Streptophyta > Magnoliopsida > Lamiales > Plantaginaceae > Penstemon > Penstemon newberryi. The sequence continues at coordinate 17,573,223 of JAUALY010000005.1, read as the reverse complement.
CTTTGTGCGCGATTAGCTTAGTCTACTTACAAATCTTGATCAGCTTAGTCTGCTCTCAGAAAAAGTTAGAGAATTTTAAGTTAAAATTTTAAGAGGTCTATTCACCCCCCCCCCCCCCCCCTTGTAGACCTCATCTGACCACTTGGGACCAACAAGTGGTATCAGAGCAGGTGGTTCATTAGAATCATTTGCCTGATCAACGAGCTTGATCCTAGAGTATTTTTCAAAGGTTTTCAAAAGTTTTCAAAAGAGCATCTTTTTTAAAAGAAAAACTTTTTGAAAAATGGACTGTATCAGCCATGTACTCCACATTGGCGGAATGAGCTTTGAGGACTGGAAAATACGCATGGAAATTTTCCTTGCTGCTTATAATGATAATATGTACAGGTGCACAACCAAAGGTCCTATCAGAGTCACCAAAACAGTCAAGGTTAATGACCAAGAGATGGTTGTTGACAAGGAACCTGAAGAGATGACAGTTGAGGAAATAAAATTGAGCACTCTTGATAAGGTTGGAATCTTCATCATGACTAAAGCCCTCGATAATGACAGATTTGACAAGGTCAAACCTTGCAAGACATCTAAAGAGATGTGGGATAAGGTCCGTGTGATTTAGCCTGATTTCGTCTTAGGTTCAATATCCGTAAATTTATTAAGAATAGTTTATTATTTAGGGTTTGGTTAAAGTACTCCGGATGGTGCAATTCAAGACTTGTAAGAATTATAGAAAATACGTAGCTAAATCGTGTAAGAGGAGAACAATAGAACTATTATTATTGATAGGTAAAATTCCGGGATCCTTATTACAATGGTGCATTCGCTATTTGTACTGGGTACCTAATCCTAACCTATCTAGGCGTCCTTCTAGGCCTAGGACTGAGTCCTGCATGGCCCAATAAATCTTCGGGATCGATCTTCAGGTCGACTAGGTGCGATAAAGTAGATCGAGCCGATTGTGAGCTTCCGAGGTGACTTATTTCGTCTTCACAGGTCGGATTAATTCTGAATCTACTCGGGAAGTACAACTCGATCATAAGTATAAAATAGCCCTCATCAGTACTCCCTCACTTCTCGAGCGTAATCGTAGCTGAAGCTCGTAGAAGTAAAAAAGGTCGCAGTGTCAATCCTTCAATGGTTCATGAAGTATGCCTCGTTAAAAACCTGGTTGGGAAAAACACATCATGGGATAAAAACCGAACAAGGGAAAAAGAGTGCATATCCGTTTGATCCTTTCAGGTAAAGACACGTGGCTTGGTAACGTGTGTCAGACATATGCAGAGCCTTCTCATGATTTTACTGGCGGGAAACTGAAAGGTCGCGAAGGGTTGAACCGTCTTTTCACTACCCGCATATATAGTCGAAATAAGCGGGATCTTTATACTTTTTACACCAAATATCTAGATCTCTTAGCAGTAAAATCTTGAGTCGATAGTTTCGCAATTTGTTTAATCCGTCGAACACATTATCTTCAGAAAAAATGGCTTCGACCTCGCAGAACCCCAACTCCCCTGGTCGGAATGAAGAAGAACAGTACCCCAAAACATTGCCAACCTAGAAACTCTTTCTTCTGATGAAGAAGTAGGAGATGGTGTCCAGGCCGAGGAGATTTGAGATTACGAGGAGAAAGGATTTGACAGTTTGGTAGTTTAGATCGTTCCTAAAGAAGAAATGGTCGGCAAAGCTTCAAAGAAATCAAAAACTGCTCAATCTCAAATTTCTGCCCCCATCGAGTTCTTTTCTTCTCAACTGAAATAGGAGCATTTACCAGCCTTGAAGAGGGATTATGGTCGTTATTTCCCCTCGGATTTCGAGATAATTCTTCCTTCTGCAGAAGAGAGAGTTAATACACCTCCACAAAATTGCCGATCTTTTTATACCTCGCATTTTGATCACGGATTACGTTTTCCCCTCTCTCCGATCCTCCACCAACTTCTAGAGACTTTCTTTGTCTCTTTAACCCAACTCGTACCAAATGCCATAGCTTTTATTATGGCTTTTTCTGTCTTGATGGTTGCGAAAGGGCTGTAACCTTCGTTTCGTAACTTTCTTCACTTCTTTCGACTTTCCATATCGACCTCCTCCAACCGAGGCTACTATTATGTCAGCCAAAGACCAGGGTTTGCTGTTCTAGAAAATGCCATCTCAAGTAACAGCATGGAATGGAAATCAAACTTCTTTTTCGTCAAGCCTCCGACCCACCGTGTACTTGAGAACGGAGAAACTGAAGAGTTTACCTACGACTGGGGTTATGACCAATCCTGGGTGTATGGCGGTTGGAAGGTGATCGGAGAAATGGCTCCCGATGATCATTTTTCTTTAGACATGGTGACGGAGATGAGGTCGGACAAATACCAGTCGGCTTTCTTAGTCGGAGAAATCTACCTTCGAAAAGCTGGACTAAGCTCTCTGGATTTTCCCATTTCACCAGATGATCGTCCCCTAAGTAAGATTTTAATATGAATTATTCTATCTTTAAGAAGGATTTTTCAACTACCGTTCTTGAGCATTACAATTTTTATCTTGTAGCTTCCATGGTCGAAAGATGTCGTTTCTCCGTGGTTGGAAAGACTATCCTTTCTAACTCGAAGAAATCATTGGGAAGAGTACCAATAGAGCAAAGAATATCCAGAAAAAGGAGAAGAGATCAACATCAGGATCTGGAAGACATCGAGGAAGAGTCCTTTGAGAGTGCAAATCCTATTCGTGTTGCTCCTCCAACGACTAACCAACCTTCAGCGGAGACACCCTCGTCGAGCATTGGCCCAGGACGGGGCTTTGCTCTCAAGTTTATTAGAGATAAATATGGTATTCTTGGTTGTAAAACTTGGGCGGGACGTAACCCCATTGGTCCAGCGGTTAAAAGAAATAAACAATTTTACGATAAAGAAGGTGAGTTTTTCACTAATGTCGGAGATTCGAGCCATAAGGCTTCTTTGGTAGATACGATCGAGAGCCATCTCCAGGGGAAACGGGCAGCCCGATATTCCGAGAAGGATACGCTGATGACCGATGATAAGGAGCATATCATTGATAAATCAATTCGACTTCTTTTGTCTTCAACCTTCACCAGGGATGTATATCGAAATTTCGAGAGGGAGCCACTCGAGCAGCTGGCAAGAGCAGCTCATGCTCACAAAGTGGTAGCATATCACTCATAACGTTTTATTTCAATATGCTTTAAGTTTTTCTACTTCAAATTCAATCAAATGATGTAATTTTGCAGACTGGGAATGCGTTGGTAACTGCCTCGTATGATACGGCATTACACAGAGATCAATGGAAGTTCGTGGAAGAGACCAATAATATCTTAACGGCCAAAATCAAGGAGCTCGAAGACAAACTTGCCAAGGTCGATAGTTCCAGAATATCCATTGAAACTCAGCCTGATTCTAACGATAATCCCAACTTGGAGACCAACAATCCTCATATTATCAGCACTATGATGGATGCCAGTCGGTATCAAGCACAGGTCGACCAACTAAATCGGGAACTGGACGAGCAACGCATTTCGCACGCTACTTCAATAAGCAAACTGGAGTTAGAGCTTCACTCGCTTCGATCCCAACTAGCGGCCAAGGACGATGATGCCAATCTGGATAAGGTCATGGATGAAGGTCATATCCCCAACGTTGAGTCCATTGTTAGGGAGTTTCTTGATTCTCCTGTCTGTACGGCAATAACTCATCAAAAGATAGGGGACCTATTGCTGAGCTCGTTTTACAAAGGGGTCGATCAACTGATCGAGTCTGGGCTAATCCCTGATAGGCGAGATGATTATCGCAAAGTCATGGACATCGGGAAAGATCGAAGGCTTCGAGAATATCCTCCAGAATCTCTGACTTCCATTGAATACATCGATCATCCTTTGGCCCACTTAGTGGCTGAGTTTGGAACTCCCTTGCCTGTGCCCGATCCTGACCTAGAGCCTGCCGAGGAGGCCGACGTCGATCAAGAGGATGAAGGAGAAGCTGAAGTTACTCCCCCATCTTAGGCCATGTTTGTGACTAGGGTTTTATCAATTTTCCTCAACAATCTTCGTTAATCTGTTTAGTTTAATATGTAACTCTTTGTAAACGAATTTTGTATAAAATCCCTTTTTGCTGTACAAAAGTTTTAATCATAGAATTGCCTTTGTCGAATTTTCCTTTGTCGTTTTTATGATAGTAGTGTGCAATTAATAACCTTCTCAAGTAGTTTTTTGAAATTTTATTGTTCGCGCCTTACGCTGAGGACATATCTGTCATTTCCTTTACTATATATAAAGGTAAAATCTTTGAAGTTTTACCGCGCGTCCCCACTTGCAATATAAAATTTCTCCATAATAGATCGGAGCAACAGTTCGATATTCACAAGATTTTCCCAATTTTTCGGCCATGAGTTCCAACTTATTCTCTGGTGCTACGAAACGATCTCTACGAGGTCCATCCATATGAGAACTCCAAAAAAGAAAGCTCGGACCGAAAGCTCACACCAGATATCTACCGAGGGAAGGGCTGTTCCTCAAAAATTCGTGCCTCCTCCCGATCGGGTCTCGACCCCTCCGGAAGACATTTCGAGGTCTAAGGTGAATACTCCTTCCCAAATGAAGGAAAATATGGACTCTTCTATGGGGCCTTCCAGAGTTTCGATCAATAGTCCGCTGGTCGATCCGACTATCCTAGAAGCTTGTCGGAACGAGGAGTCTCAAGCTAACTCTCCTATTCCTGACGATCGACGAGACGTTGATTCTTCCATTCCTGTTAAAGACAACACCTCAAGTCGGATTCCCGACCATGAAGACGATCGGCAACCCGAGTCTATCCCTCATAATCTTGAGGTCGAGCCAGATTTACAGGTGGGAGGATCCGCAGTGGAAGATATCCCCGAGTCTCTTTTTGCCTCTCTGACCTCCAATATTGCTGTATCTAGTTCCCAGAGTACTCAAGTTCTTTCTCCTCCCGTCGTTCCTCGAGAAATGACCAAAGTAGGATCTGGTCCCCGTAAATCGAGCTCTACAAATCCATTGGATGATCCTTCGCAATTAGACGATCGTCCTTTACATTCGCAAGTTGAAGAAATAACCGAATTTACTATGGATCGATCAGGAGGAGTATCTCTTGATGCATGCATTCCTGCAACTGTCGAGCCTGATGCGGTATCTTGGAATTTGGGAATGGGTACTATTTTGCCAACGGAGCTTGATAAATTGAAGAATCACTCTTCTCTGCAGCTCGTTCAGTCCATCTTCAAGCATTTGGAGTTGGTAATTGGACTTTTGCTTTAACAAAAATACCTTGTCTTCTAACTCCTTTAGTTTTTTATTCTGATACTTTCTTAATTTGTCCTAGGTCAAACATGAAGCTACTCAACTCGGGATCCAAAACAATGAATCTTATTTCTCCCAAGTCGCTTCTTATGAAAGACTGGATACCATTGCTGCAGCTCATTGATCCTTGATGACCGAAGCTGATAATATTCAAGCTGCTAACGAAAGACTCTCTAAAGACAAATAAGACCTTGCTCTGGCGAAAAGTAGCTTGGAGTCCGACAAAGAGCAACTTGAAAAGGAGAAAGAGGATCTGCTTCGGCTGAATAAAAATCTAGAAGAGGTTACCCAATCTCAGATCGAGAAAGGGAAGAAACAAGAGTTTGATAGGGGTTTTTCTCGTGGGTATAAACAACGTACTCAAGAGTTGAACACTTATCTCGGTCATCGTACGAGCCCTGATCACATTCTCGAACTGTAAACTTTCTCCTTTTTTTTTTTTTTTTTTGAGTCTGAAAATATGACAAGATTTTTGTATGAAAAGAGCTTCGTGTTCTTTCAATCATTTTTGTGCGAAAAAATTCCTCGTTCCGAACTGACCATAATAATTACTGTTGTCTATTTTCTCGGGAGAGGGAAAGTCACTTAGATATTTGTGCCGTAACCATAGCTATAGGACGTTTCATATACTGTCCGTTAAATCATAAATCCTTCCCACTATAAATAACTTCCCTAAACAAAAGAAGTTTAACATAAGGAATAATCATGTCATCATCTGTAAGACATAGATATCAAATGGGATACTTGTGTTGTCCTGATTATGTAGGAAATATCCTTGATCAAAATCTGTTAATCTAAAAGAGACCTGGTTAGTTCATTAAAATTAAAGTATTCTCCTTGCCAGGGTATTCTCTTCGACCAAGGAGGATAATTTGTATGAGTTTGATGAGTATCCCTCGACTCAGGTGGATACTTTGTAAGATTGTAGCAGGATATCCTTCGACCAAAGAGGTTATTTTGTAAGAGTTAATCGAGGTCCCCTCCGACCAAGGAGGATATTTCGTAAAGGTCTGGTGAAGTATATTTGCCGATCTTCACCAATGCAGGTACAAGATTCCAAGAATAAGAAGTACATCAGATTGGAAGAGCAATCATTCCGAGGAGTAGCTAATAAGCGAACAATATTGAGTATTTGTAACAATTCCAGTTAAACTTTAGCAATGAATGTAGCTTCCTTTCTCGATGTATTCATTTGATCATATCTGCTAATTGTAACCATTGAAATCTTTAATAAAAGTATTTTTAACTGAATAGTTGACCTGTGTTGTTTACTTTCGTTTGGTTGACTGTTGTTGATCGTTTATTCGACATTGCAAATAAACCCCACAACGCGTATAATATTTCTCAGTTATCTCAAAAATCTGGACCGTTGATAGGATCCCTAAGCATCACCGTTGGATTCCCTATTTTTCTGCCTATAAAAAGGCCATTTCCTCCTTCCTTATTTCATAAATGATGTTGTCAATGAAAAACTTTTATCTGTGTAATCATGATCGACCACCAGAATGTATTGTCTTAACAAAGGATAAGTTCCTGACTTGGTATGGGTGGAATTGGAAAAATGAGGCCTTCTACATATATGGTGATGATCGGGCAAACCTTGAGATTGGGGGTTGGTCAACCATAATTTATGCCATATGATATAGTTGGAGGTCAGAGGAAAGTTGGATTCTTGCCTTATCGAAATCAACTTGTTTCTAACAGGTCGAGAATGCCATGTATGAGATCATGTCGACCCACCGTTGATCTGGTGAAGAAAAAGCATCAGCTTCTCTAAGGTGGTCGAAATTAGATAGCATGTGCACTTTCCTCAACTACTTACAGCTTCCGAGCCTTAGAGGAAGTGCCCGAACTGTAGTTTCTCGTCACTGTTCTCAAAGTAGACGTAAGGATGGATATTCCCCAGCTCGAAGGTTTCGAAGTTATGACTGGCTTTGTTCCGAGAGCAGTCGAACTACCTGATGGTCGGAAGTGCCTGTCTTCTGATGGCGTCGAAAATTATTTTTTGTGATTCTGTACTGAGAGTTGTTAGTGTATTGATCGATGCTATTGTATGGTCGAGCATTTGTACGATCAGAATCTTAAATTTGTAAGATAGTATTTGTAATGAGAATTTTATCAGGTCGAATATCGATCTAGGGCGTAATATTCGATTGATTAATCCTGTAATGCATTTAATACAGTTCCTATCTTTATGGAAATCACTACCGTTGATTAGATATTAATCTAGCCGTTGGATCTTTTACCACTCTTTCTATAAAAGGAATTTGTTACCTTTCACTTATTTTCCAACTCAAGTAAAAATTGCGGAATAATGGACTTCCTCTTCTTCCAAAATGGTGGTCGTCCTCCTAACTCGAATTATTGGAAATCTGTTGAAGGTCACGACTTGGTATGGGCGGAATCGGAAAATGGAGGCTTCTCAAAGACTATGAAGTCTCCGATCCCTAGAAAAGGAGATCGATCGGAGTGCCTATCATGTATCGACCATCCTGCGCAAATGGATAAGGGTCGGTATAGTGGCATTCCGATCTAATAGTTCTGCGGTAGGTGGAAAGCTGGTCAGTTCATTAAAACAAGAAGATTTGATCGAGACTGCTGACCACCATCGACCGATGGAGAATATTGATCTCATGAAGCTCTGGTGAAGTATGAACCTCAGATTCTCCAAGCTTGTGGTCAAAATTTCGGAACTTAAAAGGCGGTTGTCCTCGTCGACCGGGCGCATCTAGTGGCAAGAAGGCTGGAAAAATTATGAAGATAAACAAAGACAGAAGCCTGCAATTCATACTGCCTTTCTTCAAACCCAGATATCATCAGTCGATAAGATGATCTTGTAAGATTGCTTTTTACAAGTCAACTGGACAACCGAGCTTCACTCGATAGGATTTCTTTGTAGTAGGACTTGTCGTCGATCCATTAAGGCAATCATTGTAGCTTTTCAATGTACTCTATTTGTAATAGTTCCAGGAATATGAAATAGAATTTATTTTACGATTAAAACTTTATAATCCAATGACTTGTGATAAGTTATGTGTGTTTCCAACGACCCAACTAGTTTTTCTCACCGATTAAATTTTCTTAGATTTTATTCCAACCATTAACCTTTGCAGATCGTATGATGGAGATCGATGAGTCTTTACCGACCCAATCGGTTTTACTCAAAAATTTTATTTCACTTAGGTTTTTATACCAATCATTGGTTTTAAAGCTTTGTAGATCATTTTATGGAGATCGATGAGTTTTTACCGACCCAATCGGTTTTACTCGCAGATTTTATTTTACTTAGGTTTTTGTACCAATCATTGGTTTTAAACCTTTGTAGATCATTTTATGGAGATCGATGAGTTTTTACCGACCCAATCGGTTTTACTCAAAGATTATATTTTTCCTAGGTTTTTTACCAATTATTGGTTTTAACCGTTGTAGATCGTTTTAGGAGATCGAAGAGTTTTTACCGACCCAATCGGTTTTACTCAAAGATTTTATTTTACTTAGGTTTTTGTACCAATCATTTGTTTTAAACCTTTGTAGATCATTTTATGGAGATCGATGAGTTTTTACCGACCCATCGGTTTTACTCAAAGATTATATTTTTCTTAGGTTTTTTACCAATTATTGGTTTTAACCGTTGTAGATCATTTTAGGAGATCGATGAGTTTTTACCGACCCAATCTGTTTTACTCAAAGATTTTATTTTACTAAGGTTTTTGTACCAATCATTGGTTTTAAACCTTTGTATATCGTGTTATCGATGAGTTTATACCGACCCAATCGGTTTTACTCAAAAGATTGTTTGTACTTAGGTTGTATACCAATTATTGGTTTTAACCTTTGTAGATCGTATGAATATTGGTTTCTTTGAGTGCAATGTATGGAGAAAATAAGCAAAAGCTTTTATTATTTTTGTAAACAAACTAGATGTCTAAAAGAAAATAACTGGAGAAACTACTTTAAAATGAAAATACAAGCTAACTTCTGTAAGACTCAAACAGGTCTTCAAGACCTCCAATTCTCGAGTTCATCGACCATAATATAGTCTAAGATTTACTGCATTCCAAGTTCGAGGAAGTGGAGTTCCATCCAAATGAGCTATTTTATAAGATCCCTTTTTGCCGACCGCAGTTACTATGAATGGACCTTCCCAATTTTGCTGTAATTTTCCCACGTGTTTTGACACTTCGACCTTCTAAAGTACCAGATCGCCTTCCTTGAATGAACGTATTCTTACTCTCTGATTGTAGGCCTTTTCCATTCTGGACTTAGCTGCTTGCAGACGAAGAATGGCTTTTTCCCTTAGGGCTTAACTTAAGTCAACATCATATTTTCTCAGTTGATCATTCGTTTCTTCATCGCATAACTCGATCCTTGGGCTGGGAACAAGTGCCTCGACTGGGATAACTGCTTTCGAACCATAAACTAAGCTAAAAGGCATTTCACCCGTAGAAGCTTTTACTGTAGTTCTATTTGCCCAAACGACGTCGGGAAGCTCATCCAACCACTTTCCTTTGGCGTCCTTTTTTCGAGGGACTTAACAATTTCCCAATTTGCTACTTCGGTCTGTCCATTTGCTCGAGGATGCCCCACGGATGTAAAATTTTGCTGTATCCCAAACTTTGAGCACCATTCTTGGACTTGTTTTCCAGCAAATTGGGTTCCGTTGTCGGAGATCAAGACCTTGGGAATACCGAAACGGCAAACTATAGTTTTCCAAAGAAAATTTATGACCTGGAACTGTGTTATCCGAGCAAGTGCTATACATTCGATCCACTTACTTAAATATTCAACAGAGACCAAGACGTAACTCTTTTTTGACCTTGTGGTTGGGAATGGCCCCCCTATATCAATTCCCCACTGATCAAAAGGCTAACAGTTCGGGATTAGGTGCATTATCTCTGCTGGTTGATGGATTATATTTGAGTGCACCTGGCAGTAATGACAATATTTCACATAATCATGTGCATCTGAATACAAGGTTGGCCAATAATACCCAGTTCTCAATCATTTTAGCGTGAGTGCATGAGCCCCACTATGATTCCCTGCTTCTCCTTCATGAATATCTTTGAGGATGATTTGGGTCTGGTGCTCGAGATGCATTTCAGTAGTATTCCCGAAACGGATCGTCTGTAGAGTTTCCCATTTACAATAGCATACCATGGTGCTCGATATCTAACCCTCCGAGCTTCATTTTTATCGCTAGGGAGGGATCCATCTTTCAAATAGGTGAACAGAGGGGTCATCCAACTATCTGCTGCCAGGTCGATGTCCATTACTTCAGTAACAGGGACGGTGTCAAGATCGATCGATGGTGCATTGGAGATTAACCAAGTGATCACCCTTTTAGACTTACCATCCCTTGTTCCCATAAATCTTGACAGTTGATCAGCCCCTCGATTTTCTTCTCGTGGGATGTTCTGTATTTCAAACTTATCAAATTTTTCAGTCAACTCTTTAACTTTGCCAAATATTTTATCATGTTGTATTCCTTGGCCTCGTACATCCTGTTGATCTGTCTCTGAACCAGCTCCGAGTCCGTTAAGACGTTCAAAGCCTTTATGTTGTCTTGTATAGCCATTTCCATTCCTGCAATTAGAGCATTATACTCCGCTTCGTTGTTTGTCACCATGAAATCCAAGGTGATGGCATGGTTCATATCTTCACCATTTGGTCCTTGAAAATTTATTCCTGCACCCCCACCATCTCTGCTTGACGCACCATCGACGTGCATAAGCCATACTGGATTATTAACGATCAAGATGTCATTATTGCTTGAAGACGTCTCTTCTGGGATCGTTTCCGACGGACAGGGAGTTTCTAGGAGGAAGTCAACAAGCACTTGAGCTTTTATTGCAGTTCAAGGTTGATATTCGTTCTCATATTGTCCCAGCTCCACTGCCCATTTGATTAATCTTCCTGAGGCTTCTGGTTTTGACAAAATCTATCTTAAAGGTTGATTGGTAAGGACGATGATTTTATGTGTCTGGAAATAAGGTCGTAATCTTCGTGCCGATGTCACCAAAGCCAAGGCAAATTTTTCGATTTCTAAGTAATTCTTCTCAGTACCTTGCAGTAACTTACTTAAATAATAGACTGGCTTGTGTTCCGAGCCCTCAATTTTGACCAACACTGAGCTTATGGCGGCCTACATGTAAAGAGGCTGTCCCTCTGTAGGCTTCGCGAGCAGTGGTGGTGAAGTCAAATATTCTTTCAGTTGATCGAATGCCTGGTCACAGGCTTCGGTCCATTCAAATGTTTTAGCTTTTCTTAAGGTCTGAAAGAATGGCAGACTTTTATCCGCCGATCTTGATATGAACCTGTTGAGGGCTACAATTTTCCCTCTAGGCTTTGTACTTGAGTAATATTCCTCGGAGGCTTCATTTCCGTGATAGCACATATCTTTTCAGGATTTGCTTCGATGCCTCTTTGGTGAACCAGGTAACCCAGAAATTTTCCAGACCTCACACTAAAGGTGCATTTCAAAAGGTTGAGCTTCATTCCATATTTCCTCAAAATCCTGAAGTAACGATCTAGGTTTTTGATGTGGTCCTTCTCGCTCATGCTTTTGACCAAATTTCATCCACATACATCTCCATTATTTCTCCGATCAATTCCTTAAACATTAAGTTCACCAAACGTTGATAGGTTGCTCCAGCGTTCCTCAATCCGAAAGGCATTACCACGAAACAATACACTCCCTGCTCAGTAACGAAGGCAATTTTTTCTTGATCTTTTTCGTCCATGAATATCTGGTAGAAACCTTGGAACGCGTCCATCATGCTCAAAATAGCAAAACCAGCTGTGGAGTCGACTAACAGGTCTATTCTGGCGAGCGGATACGGATCTCTCGGACATAGTTTGTTTAAGTCCGTAAAATCATTGCACATTCTCCATTTATTATCCTTTTTGTCACCCTTTGACACCAATACAACATTACACAGCCACTCAGTAAAGTGTATTTCTTTTATCTGCTTAGACATTAATAGCCTCTCGACTTCTGCTTTTATTATCTTGTCTTTCACAGGACCGTGATTCCTTTTCTTTTGCCTGACTGGTTTAGCGTTCGGATCGATTTTCAAAGAGTGGGTTATTATTCTTGGATCGATTCCCACTATATCCTCCGAGCTCCAGGCAAATACGTCTATATTTTTCCTCAAGAAGTTAATTAACATGACTTCTCCTTGTGGAGATAACTCAGTTCCAATCCTAATGATTTTGCTTGGATCGTTCTCTATGATTTGAACGTCTTTATGCTCAGGTGCATGCAGAGTCCAATCTATAGGTTCTTTCCCCTTTTTATCGATCCTTTCCATACTAGGCAGCTCTTGTTCTTGGGATCTTTCCACCGAAAATCCTACCGCCTTTCTTTTTTATGATGTTAATGGTTCAACGTTCCTTTTTAAGGAAAATGCCGTGTTATAACAATCCCATGCCATGCAGTGATCGTTAACTATTTCCCCAACCCTTGAAATAGTTGGGAATTTTATTTTCTGATGGTAGTTCGAAACAACTGCTCGGAATTGATTTAAAGTCGGTCTACCTAGAATGGCATTATAGGCAAACGACGTCTCCACTACCAGGAATTTTATTATTTTTACAGCCCGCTGAGGTTTATTTCCAAGGGTTACACTTAGATTGATAGTTCCGGCTGGAACTATCTCCGATCCTCCAAATCCTACCAGTGGTGTAGCTAATCCTTGTAAAGTTATCTTCCCTAGATTCATTTGGTTCAGAGCTTCAATGGCTATTATGTTAGCCGAGCTACCATTATCGATCAGAATCCTTTTAACATTGAAGTCGGAGATTTTTAGCGAAACTACCATTGGAAAATCAGGGTGGTCTTCGTTAACGTCCCAATTCAAACTTCTCGGGACTTCACTCTCATCGAAACTGATTATCTGTTTCTCGGAGCTCTTATTCTCGAGTGCCCATATTTCTTTAGGGATCACGACTCCCTTTTCCAGAGATCGAGCTGTTTTCCGTCTCGCGTTTCGACTATCACCCCCCGTCGGACCACCAGAGATCACATGAATGGTACCATTGACGTGATCGTTGTCGATGTCATATCTTCGGGGCGCGTTGTTGTCTGGAGATCTCCTAGGAGGGCTTATTTCCCCTCCCTCCTTGTAGGACTGCGTGTCCCTTGTCTCCTTCGATCTATTGTTTCCACAAACTCATTCAACTTGCCCTCTTGGATCAACTTTTCGATCTCCTGCTTCAAGTGATAACAATCCTCGGTCCTATGACGGTGTGCTCGATGATATCTACAATGGAGGTTGTAGGTTTTTGCCCCAGGCTTAGCTTGCGTGATTCTCTTCGCCGGAGGAATCAAGTTGTTTCTTTCCAGTATCACCAAAATATCCTCTCGGGGAGTATTTAGTTTGGTATATTCCACATAACTATTCCGATCTCTGACATTCCTTTCTGGAGATCGAGGCCTGAGGTAGACATTAGGTCTTTTCTTAGGTTGCTTCCACCATATTCCAATCTTTAAAATACATTCCCTTTTCGGGAAAACCGATCGTAGTCCATGGTTTTTGGCATTGGGGCTTTATCAGGCTTCCTTGATCCCGAAGTGGAAGCCTTATTCTTATTCTTATCTTTAAACGAATTCATTTCCTCTTGAGTCATATATTTGGAAGCCAACATCATAACTTCAGCAAAGGTTCGAGGCTGCTTTCGACTTAGTGCATTGCCAAATTGCCTATTTTTTGTAAGGTCGAACAAAATCGATATGATATAGTCAATATTTGGGGAGTCGATCTTTAATAATTCAACATTGAACCTTGCCAACCAACTTCTTAGGGATTCTCCTTCCTGTTGGATAATAGTTCCCAAGTAGCTCATAGGGAGCTTTTGTCTTTTCTGGCTGGCGAACTGCTGCTCTAGTTTGTTACACACCTCTCTGAAGCTACAGATCGAATTAGGTGGCTGTTTTCCGAACCAGTCCAGCGCTAATCCTTCAAACGTTGTGATCATTAATTTTGCAGCGTACTCAGCTGAGTGAGCATATAAGTTCATTATGTTCGTGAAACTAAATATATAGTCACTTGGATCACCTTTCCAGTCATATCTGGGAAGACGAGTAGGTAAAGGTCCCGAGGCCTGTGCTTCTTTAATTTCCAGGCAGAATGGGGAACTGGCCGCGATACTATCCTGGACTTATCTCGAGCGGGGCCAGGGTTGTGTTATAGCCAACAACCTTTGTTCAAACCGTTCCTCCACCATTCTCTCAACATCTCTTTCAGAGAATCTTCTAGTTGCTCATCGATCGATGATTGGGGGCTCCACATCATCGTCGATCGGAACAACAGTTCTTTCTCTAGATAGATGTTGTTCAGGACGGTCATTAGCTCTTGCCTGATTACCTCTTCGACCAGGGTTCCTTTCGATAATGTTTGGTGGAGATATTTGGGATCGTTTATCCCCTTCTGGGCTCTCCGCTTCAGCCGATACTCGATCGTTGTCCCTTCGAGATCCCCTATTATCGTTAACCACCCTTGATGGCTGAACTGCGACTGCCGCTGGGCCAGCCGTTTCTGGTGCCGGTGCTTGCAAAATTTGAGCACATAGTGAGCTCATAAGTTGAGCCATCTGTATCAATTTCTCCTGATCAGCCGGTAAGGGGGGAGGAGGGACGGATCGAACAGGTGAGTTAGGAGCCCTGCTCCTACTAGGGGTCTGCCGTCCTCCATAGTTTTGGTTATTATCAGCGTTCCCCGTAACATGCGTTTCCATACAATCTAATTTATGTTCTGCTGGAGGTGGCATATTATTGTTACTAATCCTTTGAGAATTTTGAGGTAAATCCTCAACGGTACGAGGAGGCTGTGAAGTCGTGCTTTTTCCAGTGTTACGTGTGTTTTGCCTTGGATTGACCATTATTCGATTGAGCAATTAACCTGCCCCTCGGTGGGCACCAACTGATTTTGCCTGATTTAGTCTTCGGTTCAATATCAGTAAATTTATTAAGAAATAGTTTATTATTTAGGGTTTGGTTAAAGTACTCAGGATGGTGCAATTCAAGACTTGTAACAATTATAGCAAATACGTAGCTAAATCGTGTAAGAAGAGAACAATAGAACTATTATTATTGATAGGTAAAATTCCAGGATCCTTATTACAATGGAATATTCGCTATTTATACTGAATACCTAATCCTAACCTATCCAGGAGTCCTTCTAGGCCTAGGAATCCTGCATGGCCTAGGAGTCCTGCATGGCCCAATAAATCTTCGGGATCGATCTTCAGGTCGACTAGGTGCGATAAAGTAGATCGAGCCGCTTGTGAACATCCGAGGTGACTTATTTCATCTTCACAGGTCGGATTGATTCTGAATCTACTCGGGAAGTACTTGTTACGTTCCAAATACGAGTACGTAAATCGCGCAAGTATACGGTCGTTTACAAGTAATAAAGTGATAAGAGAGTGTCGAACCCACGAGGACTTGTACGATTAATTACCAACTAATGTCTTTTTACTTCTACTTAGATTTGTAAGTTGAGTTTGGTGAAGTGATGGTGGTTTTGATATTAAAACTATGATAAAGGTGATTATGAAACTAACACTTGACTTAACAATATGTAAAGGCTTCTAGGATTTTACGTCACCTAGTTCAATTCAAGATAAATGACTCCACAATTGATAATTACACTTATGTTTGTTGTTCAAGGATTCAATGACGTTCGTATGTATCTTCCGAGTTGCATACCAACCTATCAAAATAGACTAATCCAATTTATGTCTAAAAGGATTAAACCTAAATGATGCATTGATCACAAACCTTGTTAGAACATGAAATGACCTAGGTATATTCCTATCCTAAAATCAAATCACAATCTAGTTTTATAATCTAATCTTTAATCCACTATGTCTAGCAATTAAAGATCAATCCATTTCATCTTATGGTTGGCCTAACAACAAGATGGAAAAAGCTCAAACTAGATTAACAAACACATCCAAGCATAACATCAACTATTAATTCATCCTCTAATCAAGAATCAAACATAAGATCAATAAAACCCAAGAAAAGAAGGATTAGCTACTCATAGCATTAAATAAATCATCCAATACATTAATCAAAGTTATAAATGTAAAGAACAAAGTATTAAGAGTTAGAGATAGCTTAGTGGTTGAAATCTTCAACAACTTCTCCCTCAAGCCTTTTTATCTTCATTGGAGAGTAGTCAAGTGAAAGTGAGAGTGGAGGCTAGAGAATAATGTCAAGTGGGAAGTTGAGATGATTTCACCTTTAACCCTCTAACCTAGCAAAAACTACAAGCCCTCATGCCTAAGTTACCCTCCAAACAATGGCAACTAAGGCCAAAAAGTCCCCCAAGATGCCTAAAAATACAAGTGGGATCAAAGGGGGATTATACAAAAAACCCCCTGCCTTTCCCGCAGAAAATATCTGCTGGTAACGCGAGAAACAGGCCGTAGGTTTCCTGCTCTGCCGCACTTCCTTCCGAGCAGCATATCTTTTGATTCTTAAATCCGAATGCGGATTCGTAAAGTCCGTAGCGTAGCTAACTCACTCATCTATAACATATCCAAAATTCAGCTTATTTGGATCGGCCATGATAAAGTTGTGCATGCTTGAGTGAGTAGCTATCTTCATTCTTGTAAAATTTGCTTCGGGTTCTATTTCCTTTGAAGCTCAAGCTTGACTCGCGGGGTGGGTAGAACGATTCGCATCATTGATACGCAACTCCGAATCACTCTAAGATGTCAATACCTACAAACCACGGAGAAAGCGATCAAAACACGAACAAAAACACAAAAACCGAACAAAGGCCAAACGAAGGGGCCAAAAGCACAAAAGACACGAAAACACGCGGAACAAACAGAAACTCGGATCAAAACAAGATGTTTTGGGCTTAAAGAGATAGGTAATAACGACGTTTTCACGGCGTTATCAGTACTACCCATATCCTAAAGTCGAGAAGTATACTGAGGAGGAAAAGAAAGCTAGAAAAGAGAGGAGACATCAGAAGAGCAAAGTATTGTTGGCTAAAGCTGAAAAGAAAGCAGAATGTGAAGTTTACAAAGGAAAAATCATGGAGCTTGAAAAGATAATATCCAGTCATGATAAGTCGTCTGTTGCATCAGTAGACAAACCGAATGAAAAGAGAACACCTTTAGTAAAAGAGAATTTAGAACTGAACCAAACTGAAAAGTTTATATCTGCTGATAACAATAATGTTATTTTATATGTTGAGGCTGCTAAATCTACTTCACTTGAAATAGAGAAAAAGGAGAAGAAATCTCCTAAAGCTAAAAAGGGTAAAAAGCCTGAAAATGAAAATAGACTGGTAAAACCAAACAGCAGAGTAGTCCTAAGAAGTCTGCTGATAAGAGTAAAACCAATCAGACTAGTAAAATTAAGTCGTCTGTTAAAGAGCGAGTAAAGAGTAAACAAAGGAATTATAATAATGATGCTTGGTGTGGAAATGAGTCTTATTATGTGCAGCCTGCTTACTCATCTTATTATGCTGCACCTCATTATCCACCTTACTATGCTGCTTATCCTGCTCATCATCCGATGCATGCATATCCTGCTTATCAAGCACCGTACCCTGCTTATGAGCATTACTCTCATCATAATAATTATCATGAACATATGCATACTCAAAATTATGATGATTCAAAAGTGAAGAAATCACCACCAAACTCTATTGAGCCTAAGAAGCCTAAGATTTCCAAATCTTGGGTTGTCAAAGGTGGTACTAATCCGCCAGGACCCTCCCAATAAAGGGTACCTAAAATATTTTTTTTTTGTTTTGTAGGTTAGGATTAGGAGTAGGAGTAAAGTAGAGAATAAATGGTACTTGGACAGTGGATGTTCGAGGCACATGTGTGGTGACATACATGAACTGACTGATGCTGCTGCCGTAAATGGTCCAAGAGTCACTTTTGGAGACAGCAAAGAAAAAAATCAAAGGAAACATTGAGATATCTGACGTCTCTTATGTTAATGGCCTGAAGTACAATCTGCTGAGCATAAGTCAATTTTGTGACCAGGGATTTTCTATTATCTTCTCATCAGATAAGTGCTATGTAGAGCAAGTTGGAACCAAGAAGGTGATACTATCTGGAAGAAGGCAGGGGAATATCTATATAGTTGACTGGAATTCTGTGGACAAGAATTCTAATGTTTGTTTGGTGGCTTCTACACCAAGTGAAATCAGTTGGCTATGGCACAAAAGAATGAATCATTTGAATTTCAAGACCATCAACAGATTAATCAAGAATGATTTGGTAGAAGGAATTCCAAAAACATTCATGAGCAAAGACAAGCTATGTGACGCATGTCAGACGGGTAAACAAGTGAAATCATCTTTCAAAAGCAAGAAGCACCAGAATTTTGGAGCTACTTCACACGGATTTGTTTGGCCCTAGTTATCCTATCAGCAATGAAAGAAATACTACCTAACTGTTGTGGATGATTATTCAAGATTTACTAGGGTGATTTTCATGAAAAAGAAATTTGTTGGATGAAGATGAAGACTTAAAAGTGAAGGGATGTTTTGATGATTTCAAAAAGTCATCAGCTAAGTATGGAAGCTTAGTTCAAACCTTGTAAGATATTTGACCAAGGAAGAATTTACTTCAGACGAGTCAAATATGGTCCAGAAGACTACTGATCTGTTGCTGAAGAAAGGAATCAGACTGGTGGATTTCAGCCGACTCAAATCAGATTAGTTCAGTTTGGGATCAGCCGAGTGTACATCAGACGAGTGATTTCGATCAGCAGAGTGGAAGTGGATCAGAAGTTATTGCAACGGTAATAAATGCACTTGGGGTAATAAATGCTAAAGAGGAAGGGTATTTATGACAAATGATTGAAGAGAAACCTCGTATCAGCTTGGTGCATTTAATGCGGACTGACAGGAAGTACAGCAGAGTGTACAGTGATCAGTCGCAGGTAGCAGTTTCTGCAGAAGGGACCAGTACTCAAGGATTTGAACACCTATCGATCTCTCAACGGGCAGATTTTCAAATCTCAAGTATAAATAGTTCAGTTCAAGAGTTGAAGAAGAAGAGACAACACAACTGAGATTAAAATCGAAGCAGAACTCTTCTAAGTCTCAACTTCAAGAACATAACACTCATCAGCCGAGTCATTTGTTGACGAAGCAGAACAGAGAGAAAACAAAATATACATACAAATCTGAGTGATTTTGTGAGAAAAGTGTTGTGAGAAGTAGATATCCATCTAAGTGAGTGATATTACTTCAGAGAATATGAGTTTCTTTGTGATTTCCTATTGTGAACTTGTGGCCTTTTCATTTATTGTTAGGCGCAAGCATTGTATATTGTAAACTGTGTGTTTATAGTATAACCCAAGATCTAAGTGACTTGGAAGAGTGGACTAAAGGATTTCTATCCATATAACCACTATAAAAATCATTTGGGTTTATACTTGCATTATTTCTTGCATACTTTCAAAGGGCATATTTAAACACATAAAAGTTAACTGTTGAAAAGTTTTAAAAAGGAGTTTGCAAAACTGGGGATAAAACTTTTTCTAAGTTAAGAAAACTACTTGCGAAAAACACTAGAAAAATCCGCTGCAAGTTAGTAAATTTAAAACTCTGATTTTGATAAAATCAGCTAAGTAAAATCGAAAGAGTGGTCAACTCTGCTGCTCAAAGCTTTGTGCGAGATCAGCTTAGTCTACTTACAATTCTTGATCAGCTTAGTCTGCTGACAGAAAAAGTTAGAGAATTTTAAAGTTAAATTTTTAAGAGGTCTATTCACCCCACCCCCCCTCTAGACCTCATCTGAACACTTGGGACCAACAAGTGGTATCAGAGCAGGTGGTTCATCTGAATCATTTGCCTGATCAACGACCTTGATCCTAGAGTGTTTTTCAAAGGTTTTCAAGATTTTTCAAAAGAGCATCTCTTTGAAAATAAAAAACTTTTTGAAAAATGGATTGTATCAGCCTTGTTCCCCACATTGACGGTATGAGCTTTGAGGACTGGAAAATACGCATGGAAATTTTCCTTCCTGCTTATAATGATAATATGTACACGTGCATAACTCAAGGTCCGATAAGAATCACAAAGACAATCGAAGTTGATGGCCAAGACACGGTCGTTGACAAAGAACGTTCAGAGATGACAGCTGATGAAATCAAGCTGAAGAATCTTGACAAGGTTGGAATCTTCATCATGACCAAAGCCCTCGACAACGAAAGGTTTGACAAGGTAAAACACTGTAAAACAACTAATGAGGTGTGGGATAAGGTCCGTGACATGAGTGAAGGAAATGACTCAATCAAAGAGCACAATCTGACTGTAGCCCTGGAGAAGTTTGAGAACTTCAAGATGAAACCTGGAGAAACCATTGACCAGATGGATTCAAGGTTTACAAAGGTGTTGAACAACGTGCTAAAGTTGGGAAAGACGTTTTCTGATAAAGAGATCACCGTCAAAGTCTTAAAGGCGCTGCCACCCAAGTTCAACATGAAGATCACAGCTATGGAAGAATCAAGGGATCTGGGGAAGAATCAAGGGATCTGGGGAAGATCTCACTGACGGAGCTGTTTTCTGTACTCAAGGCGTACGAGTATAAAATGCCAAGAATTGGTATAGAAGAGACCTCAACTTCTGGCCCCACTGTTGCCCTGGTCGTTGCAGAAAGATCTAGAAGATCAGCCGGGAAGACAAGAGAAGTGGACTCATCTGATGAGACCACAGTACTCAACAAAAAAGAGTACACTGCTGGCGATGTTGCTTTGTTATTGAACGGGTTCAAAAAGTTCTATAAGAGAAAAATGAAGAACAAATATAACAATGCTTCTATTTCTAAACCTACCTCTTATTCTCGTGATAGTAAGGATGATTATAAATCCAAAATGATGTGCTATAATTGCAGGAAATTGGGACATTTCATCAAGGACTGCCCATATCCAAAAGCTGAGAAGTATATTGAGGAGTAGAAGAAAGTGAGGAAAGAGAGGAGACACCAGAAAAGCAAAGTGCTGTTGGCTGAAGCTGAAAAGATTGCAGCCATCTATTCGTCTAACTCAAAATCAGGGACATCAAGTGATGACTCTATTGAAGAAGAGACACCTGCACTGCTCTGTCTCATGGCCAAAGAATCAGAGGATTCTGACACTGAGGTAACTCTCTCTGAAAATGAAGATGAGCTACTTAGTTCATTTGAGCAAATGATGAAAAACAATACAGATGTTGTTAATGAATTTGCAAAGCTTAAGGAAGAGATGACCGTGCTGAAAAAGCAAAATGCTAAACTGAAACTTAATGTTGAAAAACAATAAGATTCAGCTAAGTATAAAAAGCTTTCGCATGAATGTGAATCTCTGAGAGCAGAATGTGAAGTTTACAAAGAAAAAATCATGGAACTTGAAAAGAAAATATCTTGTCATGATAAGTCGTTTGTTGCATCAGTAAACACATCTAATGAACAGAGAACACCATTAGTAAAAGAGAATTTAGAACTGAACAAAACTGAGAAATTCATATCTGCTGATAACAGTATTGTTATTTTATATGTTCAGACTGCTAAATCCACTTCACTTGAGAATGAGAAAAAGGAGAAGAAATCTCCTAAGGCTAAAAAGAGTAAAAAGCCTGAAAATGATAAACAGACTAGTAAAACTAAACAGCAGAGTAGTCCTAAGAAATCTGCTGATAAGAGTAAAACCAATCAGACTAGTAAAACTAAGTCGTCTGTTAAAGAGCAAGTAAAGAGTAGACCTAAGAAGCAAAGAAATTATAACAATGATGCTTGGCATGGAAATGAGTCTTATTATGTGCAACCTGCTTATTCATCTTATTATGCTGCACCTCATTATCCACCTTATTATGCTGCATATCCTGCTCATAATCCAATGCATGCTTACCCTGCTTATCATGCATCTTACCCTGCTTATGAGCATTATTCACATCATAATGATTATCAACATAATATGCCTGCTGATTATGGTGAAGAAAAATTTGCTCATGCTCCTGCTAAAACTCAAAAGCCTAAGAAGTCTAAGACTTCAACATCTTGGGTTGTCAAATGTGACACTAATCCACCAGGACCCTCTCAATAAAGGGTACCTAAAACAATTTTACTTTGTTTGGAAGGTTAGGATTAGGAGTAGGAGTAAAGTAGAGAAGAAATGGTACTTGGACAGTGGATGTTCAAGGCACATGTGTGGAGACATACATGAACTGGCAGATGATGTTGCTGTGAATGGTCCAAAAGTTACTTTTGGAGACAACAAAGAAGGCAAGGTTGTTGCGGTTGGAAAGCTAATCAAAGGAAACATAGATATATCTGACGTCTCTTATGTTAATGGCCTGAAGTACAATCTGCTATGTTGAACAAATTGGAACAAAGAAGGTTATTTTATTTGGAAGAAGACAGGGAAATATCTATGTAGTCGACTGGAATTCTGTGGACAGGAATTCTAATGTTTGTTTGGTGGCTTCTACACCAAGTGAAATCAGTTGGCTGTGGCATAAAAGAATGAATCATCTGAATTTCAAGACCATAAAGAATGATTTGGTAGAAGGAATTCCAAAGACAGTCATGAGCAAAGATAAGCTCTGTGACGCAGAAGGGTAAACAAGTGAAGTCCACTTTCAAAAGCAAGAAGCACCAATCTTCAACCAGAATTTTGGAGCTGTTACATATGGATTTGTTTGGTCCTATTGATCCTATCAGCAATGGTGGAAAGAAATACTGTCTAGCTGTTATGGATGATTTTTCAAGATTTACTTGGGTGATTTTTATGAAGAAGGAAATTGAAACCAAGGAACATCTTACTAATCTGATGGAACTGATCCAGAATGAAAAGAATCAAAGAATATTAAAGATCATATCAGATAGAGGGACTGAATTTACAAACACTACTGTTGAAGAGTATTGTAACTCTAGAGGAATCAATCATGAGTACTCTGCTGCCAGAACCCCTCAACAAAATGGAGTTGCTGAACGGAGAAACAGAACTCTAAAGGAAGCTACCAGGACAATGATAGCTGAAGCAAAACTGCCCCAAAGAACAGATGTATGATCAACAAAAGTCAAAACAAGACACCTTATGAGCTATGGAACAACAGAAAGCCTAATTTACATTATCTTAGGATTTTTGGTTGTAAATGTTATGTTTTGAATAATGGGAAAAATCACCAAACTGCTTTTGCAGAAAAGGCTGATGAAGCTGTTTTTGTAGGATATTCTACTGTTAGTAAAGCTTACAGAGTTTTTAACAAAAGAACTTTACTTGTAGAAGAATCTATTCATGTAGTATTTGATGAACCAAACCAGTCTTCTGAAAAGAATCAAAGTGCTAATCCAGAGATATCTGCTGACCTTCAGAAATTGTGTATGGAAAGAAAAGAAGAATATGTTCCCATCATACTACCTGATTTAAACCAAGTTGTTAACTCAAGTGCTGTTCAAAATCAGTCTGCTGATTGTCTAACAGAGGAGTTGCAAATAGCTGACAAACCAGAGCCTGTTCAACAGACTACTACTGAGACTCCAACAGTAGTGTTGCAAGATCATTCAAGAGGACAACATCCAGATTTGCAACCTGATCTCAGATGGCTCAGAGATCACCCACATGATTTAGTGATTGGTGATCCATTGGATAGAGTGAGAACTAGAAGGTCAACTGCAAATGAATCAATGTTTGTAAGTTTTCTTTCACAAATTGAGCCTAAGTTGATTGATGAAGCTCTTTGTGATTCTCACTGGATTGAAGCAATGCAAGAAGAGTTGAATCAATTTGAAAGGAATGAAGTCCGGTACTTAGTTCCCAGACCTACTCATCAAAGGGTAATTGGCACTAAGTGGGTATTCAGGAATAAAATGAATGAAGATGGTATTGTTACCAGAAACAAAGCAAGACTAGTTGCCAAAGGTTATTGCCAAGAAGAAGGCATTGATTTTGATGAGACATTCGCACCAGTTGCAAGGCTTGAAGCGATCAGATTATTCTTAGCCTATGCTGCTCACAAGAACTTCACTGTCTATCAGATGGATGTGAAGTCTGCTTTTCTCAATGGAGAATTTGATAGGATAGTGCCCTGCAAGCCAACTCAATAGCTTGTAATAGGACTATTTTATCTTGAATGAATCTTTGATTTATTAATTAATACGCAAAGTTTAATTTATTTAATAAGATAAACTAATGGCCAACTTCATCTCTCGTGAACACATTTAAGCGATTGGTTGAAACCCTGAGATCACTCATGACTATGAGGCGATTCACTTCAGTATTGAGTGCAATCATGAAACAGTCTCTAAGGTCGTGATCTCAAAAGTGTTCCAAGTCATAGATTCCTGTCGAGACGGGGTATCGAAGGAATCGTCAAGACTTGTAGTATTATGCATGATTCACATGGAGTGAATTTGTGGAGTTTCATGAACAAGACATTTGATGTCAGTGCATATGACTAGGTGGTTCGATAGGGGATCGAACGCATCGAACGACCCGAACAGAGAAACCCATTGTGGAAGTGCGTAAAGCATATCAGTGATGGGATGTTTCTCAGGACTTATAACAGTGTACGATTTAGTCCTTAGACTTGAGGTGCTAGGGCGAATTCGGTATACGGGTGTGCGTGCTTTGATTTAGGAGCCGGTCATGTAGCCTGACCATTGTGCGCCTACATTGGGTACGTACAGTCGTATACGCGAGTGGTTAGCATCAAGATGGGATCTACCGACTCATTGTAATGAATGAGGGAATTTCCTGTACATTCTTAGATAATACATTCCCAGAAATCCATGGCCATGGTCAGTGACGGATTTGGAAAGGGGTTTCCAAATTTAGCAGTCACACTGGAATTATTATCCAGAATTAGAAAGTACAGAATCGAGATAATTAGAGGTGCTGACTGTTGGGAATGCCCCGGTTGTCAAAACAACGAGAGTGCGGAATTTAAAAAATTTTCCGAGGCACCCCAGCAGACCCAAGATATATTTTCCACCTTATGCATGCGAAAAGGTTGAATCAAACAAATCTACAATAGATAAAAGAAGGAGATATGCGATTTTACCTCACCACAGGCAAGGTGGTGGCAACCCCCGGCTTTTGCTGATTCACAACGAGTGATCCAATTGTCTCACCTCCAGAGTGTATCCACACCAATTGGATTGTAGCAACACCTTCTATTCACAGGCTACGAACTAGAGATAGAAGGCTGTCAGCGGAGGAAGAAACAGATCTAGATTCAGATCTAGATCCAGCAATGGAAGAACAGAGAGAGAGGGGTGGCGCTGATGAAAGGGGCGGCTAGGGTGTGGGGGGCGGCTAGGGTTTATGTGTGCAAGAGTGAATTCTCAAGTGTTTTGAAGAGTTGTGAGGAGATATCTATTTATAAGAGAAGAAACCTTCTCTTTGTAGATATCTCTTCAAAATCTTTTCCTTATCTTATAAGGAAATAAGATATACACATATATCTTCTTAGATCCTCCTTGTTTCACATGGAAACAAACTCTCCCTTCTTATCCTTAGCCAAAAAATCGCCCCACCCTTATCATGCAAGACTTCTTCTGGGCTTTTAATTAAAGGCCCATGTCTTGCAACTTAATTTAATTAACCATTAATTAAATCAGCCCAATTAATCCAATTAATTATTATCTCTCAATTAATTAATACTTTAATTAATATTTAATTAATTAGACCATCTAATTAACTATCCTTCCAGTTGAATTAATACTTTAATTCATTTAATTGATTTAACTCCCTTAAATCAAATGTTTCCTTCTTTGACTGTCACTGTCCAATTGTATTGTGTGTGACCCTCTAGGTTCACCATCAATTGGCAGCAGGACCACGAACCCTTCGTGATTTAATTTATGAGCAATTAAATGCTCCGATCAATTAAACCCTTTTAATTGACCACTCCAGAATTAATCTCCCTTATTAATTCAGGAGTACCCACACTTCATGGTCGATGTCTAGCCACAAGCCCATGAAGCCCAACTTCAGGTGAATTGATATTTGTGAACCTCACCTCTTATAACTGCCATGTACATACGGTCCTTCTATCGACTTAATTTCCCGATTGAGACCTAGGGTGTGTGAATTGATCGGCACCTCTAATTATCTCAATAACTATACTTTCTAATTCGGGATAATAATCCAGTGTGACTGCTAAATTTGGAAACCCCTTCCCAAATCCGTCACCGACCGTGGCCACGGGTTTCTTGGATCTATTATCTAAGAATCGTATAGGAAATTCTCTCATCCATTACGATGAGTCGGTAGATTCCATCTTGGTACTAACCACTCGCGTACACAACTATAGGCACCCAACTTAGGCACATTATGGTCAGGCTACGTGACCAGTACCTAAATCTAAGTACATATACCTATGCACCGAATTCGCCCTAGCACCTCAAGTCTAAGGACTAAATCGTACACTATTATAAGTCTTGAGAAACGTCCCATCACCGATATGCGTCATGCGCTTCCACAATGGGTTTCTCTGTTCGGGTCGTTCGATGCGTTCGATCCCCTATCGAACCACCTACTCATATGCACTGACATCAAATGTCTTGTTCATGAAACTCTACAAATTCACTCCATGTGAATCATGCACATTCGTACAAGTCTTGGCGATTCCTTCGATACCCTGTCTCGTTCGGAATCTATGACTTGGAACGTGTTTTAAGATCACGACCTTAGAGACTGTTTCATGATTGCACTCAATACCGAAGTGAATCGTCCCATAGTCGAATGTGATCTAAGGATTTCATCCAATCGCTTAAATGTATTCGCGAGAGATGAATATGGCCATTGTTTATTCTATACAGTTATAAATAAACGTGCGTATTATTCATAAAAATCAAAGATTGTTTATTACAGAATAGTCCTATTACAAGCTAAAGAGAATTGGCTTGCTGGGCACTATCCTATCAATCTCCCACTTTCCCTAAAGCCATTCACAAACATTTCTAAGACCCATCTTTACAAGATGTCCCTCGAACGCTTTTGCGAAAGTGGCTTCGTTAGTGGGTCAGCTATGTTGTCTTCTAAGTTGACACGATCCACGTGTATATCTCCTCTACCAATGATCTCCCTGATCACATGGTATTTCCTCATTACGTGTTTAGATTGGTGGTGTGATCTCGGCTCCTTCGCTTGAGCTATTGCCCCGTTGTTGTCACAGAAGACTACTACAGGTTCCGCAATTCTAGGAACTACATCCAACTCTTGGATGAAGTTTCTCATCCAAACACTATCTTTTGCTGCATCCAATGCTGCAATATATTCTGCTTCAGTGGTTGAGTCGGCAGTGGTGGATTGTTTGGAACTTTTCCAACTCACCGCTGCGCCATTGAGGCGGAATATATGTCCAGAATTGGATTTGTAATCATCCACGTCAGACAGGAAACTTGAATCAGTGAATACTTCAAGTTTCAATTCTCCACTACCACCGTAGACCAAGAACATATCCTTAGTCCTTCGCAAGTACTTAAGGATTGCTTTAACGGCAGTCCAGTGCTCTTCGCCTGGATTCGACTGATAGCGGCTCGTTACACTAAGAGCGTGTGCTACGTCTGGTCTAGTACATAACATCGCATACATTATGCTCCCTATAGCAGAGGCATAAGGTATGAGAGACATTCTCTTCTTTTCTTCGTCAGTTGTAGGGCACATTGACTTGGAAAGAGAGATTCCATGTCTCATTGGAAGCAATCCTGATTATACCGTTTTTCGTTCGTATAGAATAAGGAAAGTCCAGCAAAACAATAAGTGAATAGAGTGTAAATCTTATATATTACTATCAAAAATCGAGTACAGATTACAGGATAGGTCTACTCGAGCGTTACAAGATGTCGTACAACTAGGAAAGTAAATACAAGGAATAAACAAGCTAGCTCCTAATCCGAACAGTAAGTCCGAGCTTAGAGCCTCTCTTGGAAGTTGTGTCGTCCCTGATGTCATAAATGCGCCGCGTATATATAGGAACAGTAATGAGCTAGCTGGACCGTCCGTAGGAGAATACCTCTCGGCCAGCTGTACAAAGCTGTAGGTCGGGCCCACAGTAATTCCGAGGAGTGGAATCGATCGTAAAGTATGATCTTGGGCTATCGATATGGCCTGATCAGAAAACTAGGTTCTTCTGGTCGGAGGACACCATCCTGGTCGGGATAAAGGTCGATCTCGAGCGGAAGGTATTTCCTAAAATGGCGTATGCAAAATATCCCTCATCAATACTCCCCCACTTCTCGAGCGTAAGTGAAGCTGAAGCTCAGAGAAGTATACAACATCGATCCACTAGATATGTTATGCCTCGTTAAAAACCTATCTCGGAAAAACCGCGTGGGACAAAATCCGATCTAGGGAAAAAGAGTGCATCTTTCTCTAGCGGAGCCGTGGAAGATTAAAGTGCCTCGAACAATAAGAAGGTGATATTCTCGATCCAAGGGTCTTATTTTGACAATCCAATAGGGCATAATGATACTTGAAGGTTGGAGAGATGAGCAGCAAATCATGGATCTCGAACGGTCTAGCGTCGGACATACCTCATTAAAAACCTTACTCGGAAAAACCCAAGGGGACAAAAACCGAGCGAAGGGAAAAATAGTGCATATCCTCGGAAGATAGTGTAGTTGATCTTATCTTGCTGACCCGAAAATACTCATTTCCGAAACTTGGAGGACCATAAATGCTATTAATGAAAAGATAACCTTCATTTTTACTGAGTGGAAGCTTAACCGTCGCGGTTACTCGGGGTTGAATTTGCAATTTACCCTTTTAACCTTTATATATATACGTTGACTGGAAAAGACGAGTACGTCTTTCATACTTACTACAGATCGGAGCATTCAGATCGATAAAGAGTACCCTTCTCTTATTGACCGTCACAATAAGCACTTCTCACCATGTCTACTTCCGAAAACCCAGGAATTCAAACTAATATTCCTACACGATCGGATTCCGACCTAGGATCCACAGGCGAACTTATTAATGACAACAAAACCACTCAAAACTCCTCGGAAGAGACGAATAGAATAGTCGACCAAATTGAGCATGCCTTGGAGCCAAACGCTGGAGAGGGGACATCCGGTCAACAAGATTCCGAGCACGGTGGTGATGCGGAACAGAACACCGAGGCCAATGAGGAAGGCGGAGATGGAGAAAAATCAGATTCCGACAATGAGGATAGCTCGAATGTAGTGCTGGACGAGCACGAAATAAGGAGATATTCGATCGGAGGAAGGTGCAGTGTGAGAATCCTCGACCTAGCCGGTGTCACGAAGAAGTCCAAAGCCACAGGTCGAGCTCAGAAGACCGAAAAACGGGTCGACGAAATATCTAGTGCGTATGATCCAAAAGAAGATTTAGCAGATCTCCAAGCAGAGATTGGTAAATTCCTTCCCGAGGGCTATTCACTAGTTATTCCGACTTCTTCTCAAAGGGTGAATCAGCCACCCGAAGGATGCCAAGCCTTCTATGCCAAACAATTTGCCTATGGGTTGCGCATTCCTTTTGCGCCGTTACTCGAGCAGGTTTTAGACGCATTTACCCTGGCTCCCGCACAGATCCTTCCCAACTCGATTGGGTATTTGATAGCTTTCAGTGTTCTGATGAAGGCTAAGGACAAGACTGCTAATTTCCGGCATTTTTGGCAGTTCTTCAAAATCAGCACTTCCTCCGCCTCGAACGCAGGGTTTGTGTATTTCTCCCAACGTTCGAATCACTCGGTTTTATCGACCATAGTTTCTAGCAATTCCCTCGACTGGAAGAGGCGGTTTTTCTTTATTAAAGGACCTGAAGAACCAGCTTCTGAGGGGAGTTCGGAGATGGTTCCGCAGAGGTGGAGTGGTCAACGAGACTGGGTGTACGGAAAATGTGAACTGTTAGGTCAGTTCAAGAAAGGCATTCAAGACGATCTTGTCAAAGTGATGTGTTCCGACCCGTATCAGTCGGCTTTCCTTGTTCTGGAGCCCGTTCTTCGGAAGGCCGAGCTCAGCCAAGCTACCTATCGACTTGCTGATGCTGACGATCCTCGATCGTTGAGTAAGGACGATAATCTTTCCCGAGCGTCCATAATAGTATGTTATTCAGAGAGTCATTCTTTAATCATCTCAATTTTTCATTTCTTAAGGTACAATGGTGGAACAATACCGAGCTTCCATAGTCGGTAGAACAGTGGCTTCTACCTCGAAAAAGACGCCCGGTCAGCCGAGGAGATAGGTTAGAACAGGCCCCGTCATCACTCCTCGAGGAGGCTCGGCCCAACCGACCAGATCAGAAACGATGGGGAACCCGAGGATGCCGAACCGATTCGAATGGTACCTCCCCCGACCCAAGCCGGTCCTTCTTCTTCATCTGGCCTAGGATATAGCATGTTCACGATGAAGAAACTTAAAGGGAAAGAGATTCTTAACCGGCGAGCTCAGGAAGATCGAGAAGGACCCCCCGAGGCGAAAAGAAGGACTGTACTGTGGGGTCGACACCGAACTGCTCTCACCTCCCGTTCTGGTCGAGGTAGGCCTGATATGGTGGACTTTATCGAAGATCAACTCAGAGGTTACCGAGCGGCGGGTTATCCAGAGAGGGGATCGATTCGGAGTGATCGCCACCCGAACGGCGAGAATGAGCATGATAAGGCGATAAAGATCTTCATGGCGGGGAGATTTGCCGAGGATCAGGAGGAGCTTTTGGCTCACTGTGACCTTGATGTGTTGGGCAAATTCTCTAAAGCATATCATACGGTAGAAGTTCTTTGCAATAGTTACAACTTGTTTAAACTTTTGAACTAAATATTAATTATCCTGTCATTGCAGATCGGGGACTGCTTTCTCACCGAAGTAAACCGCACCTCGATGTTAGAAGATGAGTCCGACCGAGTCCATATCGCTTACAGAAATCTTCTCGAGGAAGAGTCCCAACTCCGTAATCAGTTCATCTCCGTTCAGAAAGAACTGGAGTCTACTAAGGCTAAATATACTCCGGCCGTTGAGGAAGACTTGGTGAAGGTCGTGGCTGAGAAGAGCTTGCTCGAGGAGAAGGTCAAGAAACTCGAAGAGAAGCTTGCGCAGACTAAAGCAGATTCAGAGTTATCTTATCAGCGCGGTGATTATACCATTTTTCGTTCGAATTCAATAAGGAAAGTAGAGTATAACTGTATATGAATCGAGCATGTGAAAACTGTATATTAATATCGGTGTTCGAATACATATTACAAAACGGGTCTACCCGAGCGTTACAGGATGCCGTAATACTAGAAAGACCAATACAAAGAGAATACAAGCTAGTTCCTAATCCGAACAATAGGTCCGAGCAGAGGGTATTCCTTGGAAGTTGTGCCGTCCCTGATGTCATAAATGCGCCGCGTATTTATAGGAACAGTAATGAACTAGCTAGACCATCCGTAGGAGAATAGCTCTCGGCCAGCTGTGTGAAGCTGTAGGTCGGTCCCACAGTAATTCCGAGGAGACGAGTAGATCGGGAAGAAGGTTGGAGTAGGTCTGGAGCTATCAATCTGGCTTGATCGGAAAACCATGTCCTTTAGGTCGGAGAATACCATTCTGGTCGGAATCGAGGCTGACCTCGAGCAGAAGATATTTCCTAAAGTGGCGTATGCGAAATACCCCTCATCAATACTCTCCCACTTCTCGAGCATAAGTGAAGCTGAAGCTCGGAGAAGTAAACAGCATCACGGCGAAAGACTGATTTCTTGATGTTTCGGACATGCCTCGTTAAAAACCTAGTCCGGAAAAACCCAGTGGGACAAAATCCGAGCTAGGGAAAAAGAGTGCACATCTTCTTTGGAGGGGCCTCGAAATACCGAATCGCCCCAAAAATAGAAGGATGAAGTTTTCGACCTGATAGATTCACTTCGATTATTCACCAGGAGCTGCGATATTTCAAGTTCGGAGAAATAGATAGTAGAGAACAGGCCTTGGACAGTCTAAAGTTGGATATGCCTCGTTAAAAACCTTACTCGGAAAAACCCTGTGGGATAAAAACCGAGCGAAGGGAAAAAGAGTGCATATTTTATCCTGCTAACTCGAAAATACTCATTTCTGAAGCTTGGAGGACCATAATTGCTATTAACAAAAGATAATCTTCAATTTTACTGAGTGGGAGCTTAACCGTCGCGGTTACTCGGGGTTGAATTTGCAATTTACCCTTTTAACCTTTATATATATGTTGACTTAGAAAAGACGAGTACGTCTTTCATACTTATTACAGATCGGAGCATTCAGATCGATAAAGAGTACCCTTCTTTTATTGACCGTCCCAATAAGCATCTTTCATCATGTCTACTTCCGAAAACCCAGAAATTCAAACTAATAACCCTACACGATCGGATTCCGAGCTAGGATCCACTGGCGAACTCATTAATGACTACAAGAATACTGAAAATTCTTCTGAAGAGACGAATAGGATCGTCAACCAAATAGAGAATGCCTTGGAGCCAAACACTGAAGAGGGAACATCCGGTCGACAGGGGTCCGAGCACGACGGTGATGCGGAACAAAATGCCGAGGCCGACAGTGAGGAGGGTGGAGATGGAGAAAAAGCTGACTCCGACAATGAGAACAGCTTGACTGTACCGTTCGATAAGCATGAGATAATGAGGTATCAAATTGGGGGCGGGTGCAGTGTGCGAATCCTCGACCTAGCCGGTGTCGCGAAAAAGTCCAAAGCCACAGGTCGGGCTCAGAAGACCGAGAAACGGGTCGACGACATCTCAAGTGCGTATGATCCAAAAGAGCATGAGGCAAACCTCAAAGCTACGATAGGTAAATTCCTTCCCGAGGGTTACTCGCTAATCATTCCAACCCCCTCTCAGAGAGTGAATAAGCCCCCAGCAGGATGTCAAGCTTTCTACGCTAACAGTTCGACTATGGGTTGCGCATTCCTTTTGCCCCCTTACTCGAGCAGGTTTTAGATGCATTCAGCCTGGCTCCTGCACAGATCCTTCCCAACTCGATTGGGTACTTGATAGCTTTTAGCGTTTTGATGAAGGCCAAGAACCAAGCCGCTAATTTCCGACGCTTCTGGCAATTCTTCAAGATCAGTACCTCCTCCGCCTCGAACGCTGGGTTTGTGTATTTTTCCCAGCGTTCGAATCATTCGGTCTTATCGACCATAACTTCTAGCAATTCTCTCGACTGGAAGAAACAGTTCTTCTTTATCAAAGGACCTGAAGTACCGGCCTCTGAGGGAAGCTCGGAGATGGTTCCATACAAATGGCCAGGTGAGAGGGAATGGGTGTACGGAATACGAGAATTGTTAGGCCAGCTTGCGAAGGTTATCCCAGACGATCTGGTTAAGGAGATGCGTTCCGATCCGTATCAGTCGGCTTTCCTTATTTTGGAGCCTGTCCTTCGAAAAGCTGGACTTAGCCGAGCTAGCTATCGACTAGCAGATGCTAAAGACCCTCGAACGTTGAGTAAGAAAAAACAGTCTCTCCCGAGTGACCTTGATAGTAAGCCTTTCAGCGAATTTTATTACTTAAACATTTCATTTCTTTATTTCTTCAGGAACAATGGTGGAGCAATACCGAACTTCTATAGTCGGTAAAACTGTAGCATCTACTTCGAGGAAAACGCCCGGTCAACCGAGGAGGCAAACTAGACCGGAGCCCAGAACTGCCGTCCCTCCTCGGGGAAGCTCGGCTCAGACAGATCAGATCGGAAACGAAGAGGAGCCCGAGAATGCTGAGCCGATCCAAATGGTACCACCTCCTCATCAAGCTGGTCCTTCTTCTTCTTCTGGCTTAGGATACAGTATGTTTACCATGAAGAAACTCAAAGGGACAGAGATCTCCAATCGGCGAGCTCGGGAAGATCTCGAGGGACCCCCCAAGGCTAAAAGGAGGACCAGATGGTGGACTTCATCGAAGATCAACTAAGAGGTTCCCGAGCAGCGGGTTATCCCGAGAGGGGATCAATTCGAAGTGATCGCACCCCAAATGGCGAGAACGAGCACGACAAGGCGATCAAGATCTTCATGGCGGGGAGATTTGTCGAGGATCAGGAGGAGCTTCTTGGCCATTGCGACCTTGACGTATTAGGCCAATTCTCCAAAGCATATCACACGGTAGATCCCTTTACATTCGTTGTAGCTGTTTAAGTCTTGGAATAAAATACTAACTATCCTGTTCTTGCAGATCGGGGACTGCTTTCTCACTGAGGTGAACCGTACCTCCATGTTAGAAGAGGAGTCCGATCGGGTTCATATCGCTTATAGGGACTTACTAAAGGAAGAGTCCCAACTGCGCAATCAATTTACCTCCGTCCAAACAGAATTGGAGTCCATGAAAGCCAAGTATACCCCTGCCGTCGAGGAAAACTTGGTGAAGGTCGTGGAAGAGAAGAGCTTGCTCGAGGAGAAAGTTAGGAAACTTGAAGAGGAGCTCGTGCAAACTAAGGCTGATTCCGAGTTATCTTATCAGCGGGGCAAAGAAGATTCTCGCCTAAGCTCGATAAGAGAATTTTTAGAGTCTCCCGCGTTGGATGCCATAGCTCGAAGGAGGGTCGGCGAAATCCTTCAAACTACCTTTTTCAAAGGGGTTCAACAGTTGGCCGCAGCAAAGGTTATTCCCGACTAAATGACGGAGTATATAAAGCACATGGATATCATGAAAAATTCTCGCGGGGAAGACTATCGAACCGCGTCCTCGAGCTCGGCCAACTGGGAAAAACATGAGTTTGCTCCGTTTGTGAGAGAGTTCGGAGTTCCAATGCCCAATCCTGACTTGATGGACTTGGATACATCCAGCGCGAGCTCGAGTTCAGATGGCTCTGACGACGAGAATAGCCAAGACAGTTCCGGAGATGATCAAGATTCTCCTGATGATGGGGATGATCGAGAAGCCTCTGGAGATAATAACGTCGACGTCGAGGGTGACTCCGAGAGTGAAGGCAAGGAGGAGCAGTCAAACCCTTAGATTTCTTGTAATAGATTGTAGGATCCTTTATTATATGCATTGTAATTATTTCGATCATCTATAAAATCTGCTTTTTCTGTTTTTCTCTGAGTCCTCTCATCAGTAATTTATTATACTGCTCAACTAGACAAAAGTCTTTGTGAGCCATAAGGTTCATAAAAAAGAACGTCGATATCGAGCATTTTCGTGCATGTGAACCACTTAGTAGGCACGGTATCAAAACAATCGACCTTTTTAAATGGGCACGGAAATCTTGAAATTCGCGACTGTTGGGCTCCCAAAAAGGCAACGTTCCTTTCTCTTATAAATAGAAAGCAGTTTAAGATTTGTATCACTGAAATTATAATTCACTCTTCGTCGGAGCTACTCGATCGATAAAATAAACCGAGCTCACTTCTCCATTAGAAATATACAGATCATGGAAGGCTTGGTGAACTCCAAACTTGATCCCAAACTATTGTTGAAGGTCAAAAAGGAGAAGGGTCCCAAGTCCAAAATTAGAGAATCTAAATCCTCCTCGGACGTAGGAAAAACCTCTAAGAGCGACCGCGGGAAGCGCAAGATCGATTCTCCTTCGAATGTGGTTAACGAGCAAACTGAAGCCCCTAAAGGTAATCTTGGCAAAGCTGAGACCAAGCCTTTGCCCAACCCGTCACCCGTTCGGATCGAGGACAAAGCAGTCATACCAATTTCGGACTCTCCTTCTAGGTCTAAGGACAGCTCGGTGGTGAACAAGCAAAGCTCTGAGTCTGCTTTGATAAAAAATCCGGTCGTTGACGATCTGACTCCAACCTCAATTCTGATTCAGATGACGGGGGCAAACCAGACATTGGCTGGTAGCGTCTTGGCTCTGGAGGCAAATAAGGACACTGTGGTCGAGCCTCCCAATAAGAAGGTCAAAATAAATGACCCTCTCATCGATCAGAAGAAAACTCCCTCGTCGGGTGGTGGGAACCCAGAGCCCCAAAGCTCTGTCCCCAACGTTGCTCGGACGCTTAGCGCCTTTTTTGAAGAGGTGAAAAGTAAGGCCATGGCTGAGCCAGAAGGGAAAGATGCGAATGAAACGGCGCGATCGAGCACAAATCTGCTTTTTCAAGTAAGTGTCCTCTCTTTTTTTTTTTTTTTTTACTAAATAACTTTTTTGTCCATTTAAGGTCGGACAACAGTTATTTACCCTCGGGCTGCAAGTCGAGCAAGAAGCCGAACAGCGTGCGAAGGTTATCCTCGAGCTGGAGGAAAAGAAGGTTGCATTATCAAGGTCCCTTGAAGAGGCCAGAGCCATCGAGCTGAAATTGGCCTCCGAGACGGAGAAAGCTGTGAAGGAGAAAGAGAGCCAGGTTCACGAGGAGTTGAGCAAGGAGTTGGACAGGCTGAAGTCACTCGTCGAGCAGGAGAAGAAAAGCGCCGAGAAGCGGGAGAAAGAGGCCTATCAAAAAGGTTATGAGGCCGGGTATGAGGCCCGCAATGTTGAAGTCCGCAAGCTTCTGTTCGAGAAAAGCGTCTAGAGATTTCTTCTTTTGCTCAACTGAATGTTGTACTTTTACATTTCATCCTTTTGTACTTGTTTTTTCCTGTTGGAATAATAACCCTTTTTTTCTTTTTTTTTTTTTTTTTTTTATGAATGAACAATTTATACTCGAGTTAAGAGTGAACGTTCGAATTCCGAGCATGATCTAAAAATGGAAAGTTTCTGCACTGCATATTTGACCAAGTCATAGTATTCCCCTTTTTTCAGCTAAGTTCCAAGGAAAGTCTGTCCAAACAGTACTTTAATCTCGGGAAGTGGAACGATCACCCGTAATAAATGCCTTAATCTAAGCCGTTGGTTTCGTTGAATATAGACCGTTGATCAAATCTTCCTTTTAGTATAAATATGGCATTTGCTCAGTTGAAAATCTTTACCCTCCGCTGTCAAAAATGTTTTATCCGAGGACGACGCTCGGATCCTTCCTTCTTCCCGTTCAAGCCTTTGAAATTTGGCTTCGAACGTACATTCGATCTTTCGTGCAAGACATAAACTTCTTTGGTATGGGTGGAATTGGAAAAAAGGAGCACCTCCTCTATCTGGGGGTCTCTGATCCCTGAAAGCGGGATCTCCCCTCGAGATGCGATTGTTCGATTAACCCTTGCTCGAGTACTTTGCGCAGGGTTAGCATTACGGATCTCGAGGGGTATACCCGAGGGTGGAAAGCTGGTCAGATAATCAAAAGGAAGTTCATCCTCAAATCACCAATTTCTTCCTTTCTTCTATGGGGAATGGTAACTTTGGGTTGAGCTTCCCGATCATAAAAAGATGACCGGCCGGCTTGGGTTGCAATTACGGATCTTAAAATGAGGAATTGCAACCTTGGACGCCAACTCGGGGAAGTGATCGGGCTCGGCTGGTAGTAAGAATGCTGGGGACTGTATGGAGATCAGAAAAAATAATCTGCGATCCATATTGTCTAATTTCAAAACCAGATATCATAAGACGATACACATATACAGCTCGATCACTTTGTCACAAATTGTGGTGCAATCATCGGATGCTCGGCGATATTCCTGGTCGACAACACTGAAAGATGCTCGAAGACTCGAAGACCATAGAATAGGGTACTGTAGTTGTATTAGGACAACTTTGTAATCTGTTCGATGAATGTCAATAAAGTTGTAACATTTGCCTTTAATTGATCTTTTGTGTCTTGCTCGAGAATAACAATAAGAAGCTTTTGTCTTGCTCGAAAATAAGAATAAGAAGCTTTCGTTTCAAATCGAATAGTTGCAACTTTACTTTTCTTTTCCCTCGTCTTCATATTAATATTCTGCTCGTAAAAACCCACTCGATGTCGAATTAATAATCCGACGAAAATTAAATACTTGGATGATAAGGTTGAACTCGTAGCTGGAACATTTATTGATCGATAATCTGTCCTTGGAAAGATTTATCCGATAATCGTCCAAATGAATAATATATGTAAATTGAACCGTTCCTCTAAAGTATAACTGCATTTATTAAACAATAATCCCAACTTAAGAAACAATAATCCCAACTTAAAGAATTTCCAAGTGGTAAGAAATTCTTGAAGGGTGTTCGGGTTTCGAGCAGAACTGCTTCATCATAGCATTTAGAACATCAGTTGGAGTTAATCATAATTGTACTGTTTGCTTGCATAATTTACCGCTATTCAGTGAGCTGGATAGTCCTCTTGGAATTCTATCGAGGAAAAGTCATAGCAAAAGCTTTCACCCTCGGCCGATATTTATTTTAACATCTTTTATCGAGGGAGGGTCATAGCAAAAGCTTTCACCCTCGGCCGATTTTCATTTTTGAACTTCTTTTATCGAGGGAGGGTCATAGCAAAAGCTTTCACCCTCGGTCGATTTTCATTTTTGAACTTCTTTTATCGAGGGAGGGTCATAGCAAAAGCTTTCACCCTCGGCTGATTTTGATTTTTTGAACATATTTAATCGAGGGAGGGTCATCGCAAAAGCTTTCACCCTCGGCCGATTTTTATTTGTGAACATCTTTTATCGAGGGAGGGTCATAGCAAAAGCTTTCACCTTATCGCTATTCAGTGAGCTGGATAGTCCTCTTGGAATTCTATCGAGGAAAGGTCATAGCAAAAGCTTTCACCCTCGGCCGATATTTATTTTAACATCTTTTATCGAGGGAGGGTCATAGCAAAAGCTTTCACCCTCGGCCGATTTTGATTTTTTGAACATATTTAATCGAGGGAGGGTCATAGCAAAAGCTTTCACCCTCGGCCGATTTTTATTAGTCTTCCTTCGTCATGGCACTCAGAATACAATTTGAACTTAAATAGAGGATTACATTGATCTTCCATACAAGCTTTAGGGAAAGTAAAATTTGAGAAAACTGAAAATTACAATAGAAGTTAAATATGAGTGCAACTATCTTTCATAATATTTCCTCAGATTAACTGCATTCCAAGTTCTTGGCAAAACATCACCGTTTAGGTGAGCAATTTTATAAGACCCCTTCTTTCCGACCTCCTGCACGACATAAGGGCCGTCCCAGTTTGGCTGAAGCTTTCCGACGTGCTTAGAAACTTCCACCTTTTTGAGAACCAAATCCCCAACTTTGAATGTTCTTATCCTGACTTTCTTATCGTATGCTTTTTCCATGCTGGACTTGGTGGCTTGGATCTTTACGCACGCTCGGTCGCGCTTACCATCCGCATGATCGACCTCCATTTCTCTCAACAACTGGTTCTGGTCGGGATCGTAGTACTCGACCCTTGGTGTCGGCACTAAAGTTTCTACCGGGATTACCGCTTCCGAGCCGTATACCAAAGAAAAAGGTGTTTCCCCTGTAGATGACTTTACGGAGGTTCTGTTCGCCCAAATCACTCCAGGAAGCTCGTCTAACCATTTGCCTTTTGCTTCGGCCAAACGTTTTTCAAGTTACCGAACAATTTCCCTGTTGGTGACCTCGGTCTGTCCGTTCGCCTGGGGATGCCCGACCGAGGTGAAATTTTGCTGGATTCCAAACTTTTCACACCATTCCAAAATTTATTTTCCCGCAAATTGAGTTCCGTTGTCGGAGATAAGGACCCTCGGAATTCCGAACCTGCAAACAATATATTTCCATAGAAAATTTATCACCTGGAATTGAGTGATTTTTGTTAATGCAATGCATTCGATCCATTTACTAAAATATTCCACGGCGACCAGGACATAGTTTTTTCTCGATCTAGCAGTTGGGAAAGGTCCCACAATATCGATTCCCCATTTGTCGAAGGGCCAGCAGATCGGAATTGAATGCAGTTGCTCGGCGGGCTGATGAATCAAATTTGAATAAATTTGGCAATGATGGCATTTCTTGACATAATCGATACAATCTGACATCATAGTAGGCCAATAATATCCAATCCTCGAGCATTTCAAGGCTAAGGCTCGAGCACCGCAATGACTCCCAGCCTCGCCTTCGTGCACTTCCTTTAAGATAAAATTGAGTTGACTTTCTGGGATACACTTCAATAGAACTCCCGAGCTTGACCTCTTGTAGAGCTGATCGTCGATCAAAACATATACTGGAGCTCGATATTTAATCCTTCGAGCTTCATTTACGTCTTCCGGTAGAACACCGCTTCTTAAGTAATTTTTCAAAGGTTCCATCCATGTACTGCCTTGCGTGTCTATTTCCATGATTTCCGAGTTCGGAGCCACGTTCAATTCTATAGCTGGAGAATTAGACATCAACCAAGTTATTATTCTCTCCTTTCGCCCATCCATCGAACCTGTAAATTTTGAAAGCAAATCCGCCCAACAGTTTTCCTCTCGAGGGATAGCTTGTATATCAAACCGTTCAAACTTTACCGCCAGATCCTTCACCCTTTTCAAATATTTTACCATGTTAAATTCTTTTGCGTCATAAACTCCCTTCACTTGTCTATGTACGAGCTCGGAGTCGGTCAACACTGTGAGGGACTTTATGCTCGCTTTAATCGCCATTTCTAAACCTGCAATCAAAGCCTCGTACTCCGCTTCATTGTTCGTGACCACAAAATCTAGGGTGATCGCATAACTGAGGTCCTCTCCCTCGGGACCTTGGAAATGAATTCCGGCCCCACCTCCTTCTCTGGTCGACGACCCATCAACGTGCATCAACCACATTTTCTCCTGAACGTCTACCACGAGGTTTACTTCTGTAACTAATTGATCTCCCGAGCCCGCTCCTGTCGACTCTGCAATAAAATCTGCCAGAACTTGAGCTTTGATGGCTGTTCGGGGTTGGTACTCGATTTCGAACTGTCCCAGTTCCACTGCCCATTTAATCAATCTGCCGGATGTCTCTGGTTTCGACAGAACTTGCCTTAACGGTTGGTTAGTCAAAACAATAATTTTGTAAGTTTGGAAATAAGGCCTCAGTCTTCGCGCGGCTACTATTAGAGCGAGTGCGAACTTCTCAATTTCCATGTAGTTCTTCTCCGCCCCTTGAAGTAACTTGCTCAGATAATATACTGGTTTATGCTCGGAATCCTGAATTCTCACCAGAACAGAACTTATTGCTTCACTTGATACTGCTATGTATAAATACAAAGGTTCTCCCTCGACCGGTTTTGCCAACATTGGAGGGGAAACCAAGTATCTTTTAAGCTCTTCGAAAGCTTTACTGCACTCCTCATTCCATTCGAAACCTTTCGATTTCCTCAACAACTTGAAGAAAGGCAAACTCTTGTCTGCTGATCGGGATATAAACCTATTCAAGGATATTATTTTTCCGATTAGACTCTGCACTTCAGACAACTTAGTTGGCGGTTGTAGCTCACCTATAGCTCGGATCTTTTCTGGGTTCGCCTCAATTCCTCGTTCATGTACCAGATAACCGAGGAATTTTCCCGACCTTACCCCGAAAGTGCACTTAGCCGGATTTAATTTCATTCTGTACTTCCTTAGGATCGCGAAACATCTGTCAAGGTGCTTTATATGATCCTCCTCGGTCATGCTTTTCACTAGCATATCGTCAGCATAAACTTCCATGATCTCACCGATAAGATCCTTAAACATCATATTCACGAGCCTTTGATAAGTTGCTCCTGCATTCCTTAGCCCGAACGGCATTACAATGAAGCAGTACACTCTCCGTTCGGTAATAAAGGCTGTTTTATCCTGATCTATCTCATTCATAAATATTTGATAAAACCCTTGGAAAGCATCCATCATACTAAAGAAAATGAATCCCGCAGTCGAGTCAACCAGCATATCAATCCGTGGTAAAGGATAGGGGTCCCTTGGACACAACTTGTTCAGGTCGGTAAAATCATTACACATTCTCCATTTGTTGTCGACCTTCTCTCCCTTCGACACCAATACTACATTGCAAAGCCATTCAGTGAAAGTTATTTCCCGAATCTGTTTCGCGGCCAATAATCTATCCACCTCAGCATTGATGATTTTGTCTTTTTCTCGACCGTGATTCCTCTTCTTTTGTCTAACTGGCTTTGCTTTAGGATCGATATTTAAAGAATGAGTGATCACCCTTGGGTCGATTCCGACGATATCATCAGAACTCCAAGCAAAGACATCGGCATTGTTTCTAAGGAATTCGATCAGCATGGTCTCCATCCCTTGACTTAGCTCGGTCCCAATTCTGGTGAACTTCTCGGGAGAGCCAGGGATTAACGTTACTTGTTTATGATTTGGGGGTTGTACGCTCATATCGATTTCTTTTCCTTTTTTACTTTGCAACTTTTCACAATCTGGCAACGGGAGGTCGGATACTGAGAAAACCTTTTCCTCCTCTAACTTTCTTTTTGAGGGCAGTACTGGCTCGAACTGCTTCTTCATGTTTAAAGATGTGTTATAACATTCCCACGCCATGCATTGGTCGTTCCTCATTTCTCCGACCCCTGCCAAAGTGGGAAACTTGACCATCTGGTGGTAAGTTGACACGACCGCTTTGAATACATTTAAAGCCGGTCTTCCCAAAATTGCATTTTAAGCGAACGGGGTACTCACGATCAAGAACTTAACCATCTTCGTAACATCTTTAGGTTTCTTACCCATAGTAGTACTCAAGAGTATGGTTCCGAGAGGAACAATTTCCGATCCACCGAACCCAATGAGCGGGGTGGATACCCGTTCCAGTCGCGGATATTGTAGATTCATTCTGTCGAGCGCCTCAGAAGAGATTATGTTTGCCGAACTGCCATTATCGATTAACACCCTCCTAACCTCGAAGTTAGCAATTCTCGGGGTCAAGACCATCGAAAAATCGGGGTCATCTTCATTAGTATCCCAAGTCACATCACTAGGTCTGTCAGCCTCGAAGAAACTAATGACTTGATTTATCGAGTGCGCTGGTCTTAAGGACATGACCTCTTTCCTGGTCGAGACACCAGTCTTTATCGACCTAGCAGTCCTTTTCCTCGCATTCCTGCTATCTCCCCCAGCTGGCCCACCAGATATCATGTTTATCACCCGATTCGTCTGGTCCTCTGCTTGTTGTTGATCCTCACGGTGCTGTTCGGAAGACCTCCTAGGACTTCTGGATCGATAACGGCTGTTATGGTTCTCCTTTCTGACATATTCCTTCAACTTTCCCTGAGCAATCAACTTCTCGATCTCTTGTTTTAACTGAAAACAATCCTCGGTGCTATGCCCCCGAGCCCTGTGGTATCTGCAATACTTGTCGTGATTCATAGTCCCTGGCCTAGGTTGAGTGATACGCCGAGCTCCAGGGACCAAATTTCTCTCCTCGAGGACTGTTAGAATCTCGTCCCTTGAGGTATTCAGTCTGGTAAAGTTGCTTCTTTCATGCTGCGTCCTCGGAGCCCTATCAGGAGATGCAGGTCGACCGTAGACATTAGATCTGTGGGTCGGAGCCTGAGGTTTGTAGACCTTAAGTCTCTGCCAAACCGAGCCTCTTTGCTGCGCGTTTGACCCTCCGTAGTCGCTTGGTTTAG
Organism: Penstemon newberryi var. newberryi; assembly: GCA_030819805.1. NCBI lineage: Eukaryota > Viridiplantae > Streptophyta > Magnoliopsida > Lamiales > Plantaginaceae > Penstemon > Penstemon newberryi. Next base: position 17,529,622 of record JAUALY010000005.1, on the reverse strand, counting down.
GGATAGGGGCCCGATCAGGTTTCTTCACGATCGGGGGCCTAGGATTCTGTGCGTTCTTTAACTTATTCATTTCCTCCTGGATCATGTATTTCTCAGCTATTTCCATAATCCGCTCGAAAGACTTCGGTTGCTTTCGGCAGAGAGCATTCCCGAACTGGCTATTACGGGTTAGCTCGAACATCAACGATGATAGAAATTCAATCTGTGGGGTATCAACTTTCAGAAGTTCAATACTGAATCTTGCCAGCCACTGCCTCAGTGTTTCTCCTTCCATTTGTTTCACTGTTCCTAAATGATTAGCGGGTAACCTTTGTTTCCTTTGGCTAGCAAACTGATGTTTCAATTTATCGCACAACTCATCGAAAGAGAAGATCGAGTTCGGAGGTAATTTTCCGAACCAATCCAAAGCAATTCCCTCGAACGTGGTGACCATGATTTTGCAACAAAAATCCTCCGAATGTCCATATAAATTCAACACATTTATGAAACTACTTATATGCTCCCCGGGGTCAGAGGTCCCATTATATCTTGGCAATCTGGTCGGGACCGTTTCTGTTCCCCGAGCTTCTCTAATTTCTTGACAGAAAGGCGAACATCGCATAATATTCGTGCTCAGTTCCCTATTTCGTCCTTCAAGGAAAACGGCCCCATCCTCTTTGGCCTCAACTCCTCGAGCCCTGACGTCTGCGGGTCGGGTTTCCTTTATTAACATCTCTTTCTCCAACTCCTTAGTAACTCTTTCTTGAACAATCTTTTCCAAGTCAGCCTCGGTCACCTTTCTGTAGGCCGGCTTTCTAGATCTCTCCAAGGCTTTGGGTTGACTTTCCCCGACCACCGAATCCTCTAAATTTTGTACGTTCCTAGAAGGTTGCCCTGATCGGACAACGGTTCTAGCTCGCGGTGGGTTGGGTCTTACATCAGACGGTTCGCCCAAAGCAGATCGACGAGCACTTCCTTCCCTTGGCCTGTTGGAGATCGGACCCCGAGCAGTAGGTTGATCGACCGGGGGCTGCTGACCTGGCAGAGTTTCACGATCTGCTCTCTCCGTGTTCAAGAATTCTCTACACATGGTTCCGATAATGGAACGTAAATCTGCCACAGTCGTATGAATAGGCATATCATTCGGCGGATCGAGCGGCGGCACCTCAGATTGGTGGGCCGCTCTGGATTGGTTACTTGGTTCATTGTTTACGGAGCGCTGCGCTCCAACAGCTTGTGAAGGCTCACCTCGATTGTACGTGTACCTCCTAGTAGTAGGCATATTTCGATCTAACACCCGAGTAGGCCCCACGGTGGGCGCCAATTGATTATACCGTTTTTCGTTCGAATTCAATAAGGAAAGTAGAGTATAACTGTATATGAATCGAGCATGTGAAAACTGTATATTAATATCGGTGTTCGAATACATATTACAAAACGGGTCTACCCGAGCGTTACAGGATGCCGTAATACTAGAAAGACCAATACAAAGAGAATACAAGCTAGTTCCTAATCCGAACAATAGGTCCGAGCAGAGGGTATTCCTTGGAAGTTGTGCCGTCCCTGATGTCATAAATGCGCCGCGTATTTATAGGAACAGTAATGAACTAGCTAGACCATCCGTAGGAGAATAGCTCTCTGGCAGCTGTGTGAAGCTGTAGGTCGGTCCCACAGTAATTCCGAGGAGACGAGTAGATCGGGAAGAAGGTTGGAGTAGGTCTGGAGCTATCAATCTGGCTTGATCGGAAAACCATGTCCTTTAGGTCGGAGAATACCATTCTGGTCGGAATCGAGGCTGACCTCGAGCAGAAGATATTTCCTAAAGTGGCGTATGCGAAATACCCCTCATCACGCGGCAAAGAAGACTCACGGCTAAGCTCGATAAGAGAATTTTTAGAGTCTCCTGCGTTGGATGCCATAGCTCGGAAAAGGGTAGACCAGATTCTTCAGACCACCTTTTATAAGGGAGTTCGACAGCTGGTCTCGGCGAAGGTTATCCCCGACAACATAGATAAGTATCTGAAACATATGGACATCTTCAAAAATATGGACGGAGAGAACTATCGAGTCTCAGCCTCGAGCTCTACAGACTGGGAAAATCATGAGTTCGCTCCATTTGTGAGGGAGTTCGGGGTACCGATGCCCAATCCCGATATGTTGGATTTGGAGACGTCCAGTACGAGCTCGAGTTCAGATAGTTCCGAGGAGGAAGACCAAAATAGTTCTGGAGAGGAGGATGATCAAGATACCTCTGATGATGGGGACGATCAAGAAGCTTCTGGGGATGCCAAGGTCGACATCGAGGATGGCTCCGAGAATGAGGGCAAAGAGGAGTAGCCAAGCCCTTGACTTCTTGTAATAGATTGTAGGACTCTTTATTGTATGCACTGTAAACATTTCGATCATTTATAAAATCTGCTTTTTCCGTTCAACGAAGTTTTCTGAGTCCACTCACTTAAAGCTTATCAGTGATTTATTATACTACTCAACTAGACAAAAGTCTTTGTGACCTATAAGGTTCATAAAGGATCATCGATATCGAGCATTTTCGTCCAGGTGAAAATCATTTCCTTAGTAGGCAAGGTATCGAAACAATCGATCTTCTTAAGAGGGCACGAAAAAACTTGGAATTCGCGACTGTTAGGTTCCCAAAAGGCAATGTTCCATTTTCTTATAAATAGAAGGCAGTTTTAGATTTGTATCACTGAAATTATAATTCTTTCTTCATCGGAGCCCATTGATCGATAACATAAATTGAGCCTTCTTCTCTTTACTAAAACTTAGATCATGGAAGGTATGGTGAGCTCCAAGCTTGATCCAAATCAACTGCTCAAGATCAAGAAGGAAAAGGGCCCTAAGTCCAAAGTTAGAGAGTCTAAATCCTCCTCGGATGTAGGAAAGATCTCTAAGAGCGATCGCGGCAAGCGCAGGATCGATTCTTCTTCAAACGAGGTTACTGAACAAACTGAGGCCCCTAAGGATGATCTTGGCAAAGCTGAGACCAAGCCTTTGCCCAACTCGTCGCCCAATCGGATCGAGGATAAGGCGATCATACCAATTTCGGACTCACCTTCTAGGTCGAAGAACAGCTCGGAGGGGGACACGCAAAGGAAAGCACAGAGCTCTGGCGGGTTCGAGTTTGCTTCGATAAAAAGGCCACTCGTAGACGACCTGACTCCAACCTCGACCCTGATTCAGATGGCGGGGGCAAACCAAACATTGGAGGCTAATAAGGCTATTGTGGTCGAGCCTCCTAATAAGAAGGTCAAAATAAATGACCCTCCTGTCGATCAGAAGAAAATTCCTTCGTCGGGCGGGAATTCAGAACTCCAAGACTTTGTCCCCAATGCTGCTCGGACGCTTAGCGCCTATTTTGAAGAGGTGAAAAGTAAGGCCATGGCGGGAGGGATTACCCCAAACAGTTGGGAGGTTACATTGAGCAGCATTCAATTGGCCGAACAAGAACGGATAAGGGGAAAAAGTGCAAAGGAAATAGTGCAATCGAGCACAGATCTGCTTTTTCAAGTGATTTTTTTTTTTTTTTTTTTTTACTATTAATTGAACAACGTTTATCCAATTAAGGTTGGACAGCAGTTATTCAACCTCGGACTGCAAGTCGAGCAAGAAGCCGAGCAGCGTGCTAAGGTTATCCTGTGAAGAAGGTTGCACTGTCAAAGTCTCTTGAAGAAGCAAGAGCCATCGAGCAGAAATTGGCCTCCGAGACGGAGAAAGCTGTGAAGCAGAAAGAGAGCCAGGTTCACGAAGAGTTGAGCAAGGAGCTGAATATGCTGAAGTCACTTGTCGAGCAGGAGAAGAAAAATGCCGAGCAGCGGGAGCAAGAGGCTTATAAAAAAGGGTACGATGCGGGGTATGAGGCCCGCAACGTCGAGGTCCGCAAGCTCCTGTTCGAGAAAACTGTCTAGGGATTTCTGCTTTACCCTCGACTAAATGTTGTACTTTTAAATTTTTTCCTTTTGTACTTGTTTTTCTTGTCGAAATAATAAACTTTCCTTGCTTCTAATCGATGATGTTGTGTACCTGAGGAAAATATTTACTCTTTTCATCGTAAAACGATTTATACTTGAGCTAAGAGTGAACATTCAAGTTGCAGTTTCACTGTTAAAACAATTTATACTCGAGTTAAGAGTGATCGAAATTCCGAGCATAAGGTAAAAATGGAAAGTTTCTGCACTGCATATTTTACCAAGTCATAGTGTTCCCCTTTCTTCGGCTAAGTTCCAAAGAAAACCTGACCAAACAGTACCTAAACCTCGGGAAACGGAACGGTCACCCGTGATAAACGCCTTGATCTGGGCCGTAGGCTTCGTTGAATAATGACCGTCGATCAGATTTTAGTTTTAGTATATATAGGGCTTTTTACTCAGCTGAAAATCTTTACCTTGCACTGTAAAAATGTTTCATCCGAGGACTAGGCTCGGATCTTTCCTTCTCCCTGTTCAAGCCTTTGAAATTCGGCTTCGAACTTATTTTCAATCTCATCATAAAAATACAGTTTCCTTTGGTATGGGTGGAATTGGAAAATAGGAGCACCTCCTCTATCTGGGGGTCTCTGATCCCTGAAAACGGGATCCCCCCTCGAGATGCCAATGTTCGATTAACCCTTGCTCGAGTACTTTGCGCAGGGTTAGCATTACGGATCTCGAGGGGTATATCCGAGGGTGGAAAGCTGGTCAGATAATCAAAAGGAAGTTCATCCTCAAATCACCAATTTCTTCCTTTCTTCCCTGAAGAATGGTAACTTTGGGTTGAGCTTCCCGATCATAAAAAGATGACCGGCCGTTCTAGGTTGAGGTTTTGGATCTTACAATGAGAAATTTCAACCTTACCAATGGTTGAAATTTCAGATCTTAAAATGAGGAATTTCAATCTTGGACGCCAACTCGGGGAAGTGATCGGGCTCGGCTGGTAGCAAGAATGCTGGGAAAAGTATGGAGATAATCAGAAAAGATGGTCTGCAATTCATATTGCCTCAATTCAAACCCAGATATCATTAGACGATAAACATAGACAGTCCGATCGCTTTACAAGTTCAGGGGACAACTGATTTGTCGCATAAACCGTGATGCACTGGCTGGATGCTCGCCAATATTCCTGGTCAACAATACTGACAGGATGCTCGAAGACCATAGAATAGGGTACAGTAGTCGTATTAGGACTTTATTTGCAAACATACTAACTTTGTAATCTGTTCGATGGATATTAATAAAGTTGTAACATTTGCCTTTCATTGATCTTTTGTATCTTGCTCGGAAATACTAATAATAAGAACCTTTTGTTTCATATCATATACTTGCAGTCTCTCTTTCTTTTCCATCGGCTTATTTTTTTTTTTTTTTTTTTTTTTTTTTTTTTGTAACAACCAACTCGACAACGAATCAATAATCCGACTAAACCTTAAAGATTTGAATGGGAAGATTTAACTTTGGATTAGGAACACTTATTGATCGATAAGCCTTCTCGGAATAAAGCCGAATCTGGAATAATTATTGATCGATAAAGTCTTCTCTGAAAGAATATCTGATAAAAGTCCAAATGAATTATTTCTGAAAACTGAGATGTTTCCTTTGAGCATAGCTGAGCTTAATAAACAATAATCCCAACTTAAGTAATTTCCAACCGATACGAAGTTCTTGAGAAGTCTTCGAATCTTGAGCAGAGCTACTTCATTATAACATTTGCGAGCATCAATCGGAATTACCCGAGATTGAACATCTGATTATATTTTTCCGAGCTGATTAGTCATGTTCTTCTAACAAATTTTATCGAGGGAGGGTCATAGCAATAGCTTGCACCCTCGGCCGATTTTCATGTCTTTGAACATGATTTACCGAGGGAGGGTCATAGCAAAAGCTTTCACCCTCGACCGATTTTAATTTTTTGAACATGATTTATCGAGGGAGGGTCATAGCAAAAGCTTTCACCCTCGGCCGATTTTAATTTTTTGAACATGATTTATCGAGGGGGGGTCATAGCAAAAGCTTTCACCCTCGGCCGATTTTAATTTTTTGAACATGATTTATCGAGGGAGGGTCATAGCAAAAGCTTTCACCCTCGGCCGATTTTAATTTTTTGAACATGATTTATCGAGGGAGGGTCATAGCAAAAGCTTTCACCCTCGGCCGATTTTAATTTTTTGAACATGATTTATCGAGGGAGGGTTATAGCAAAAGCTTTCACCCTCGGCCGATTTTAATTTTTTGAACATGATTTATCGAGGGAGGGTCATAGCAAAAGCTTTCACCCTCGGCCGATTTTAATTTTTTGAACATGATTTATCGAGGGGGGGTCATAGAAAAAGCTTTCACCCTCGGCCGATTTTAATTTTTTGAACATGATTTATCGAGGGAGGGTCATAGCAAAAGCTTTCACCCTCGGCCGATTTTAATTTTTTGAACATGATTTATCGAGGGAGGGTCATAGCAAAAGCTTTCACCCTCGGCCGATTTTAATTTTTGTGAACATGATTTATCGAGGGAGGGTCATAGCAAAAGCTTTCACCCTCGGCCGATTTTAATTTTTTGAACATGATTTATCGAGGGAGGGTCATAGCAAAAGCTTTCACCCTCGGCCGATTTTAATTTTTTGAACATGATTTATCTAGGGAGGGTCATAGCAAAAGCTTTCACCCTCGACCGATTTTAATTTTTTGAACATGATTTATCGAGGGAGGGTGATAGCAAAAGCTTTCACCCTCGGCCGATTTTAATTTTTTGAACATGATTTATCGAGGGAGGGTCATAGCAAAAGCTTTCACCCTCGGCCGATTTTAATTTTTTGAACATGATTTATCAAGGGAGGGTCATAGCAAAAGCTTTCACCCTCGGCCGATTTTAATTTTTTGAACATGATTTATCGAGAGAGGGTCATAGCAAAAGCTTTCACCCTCGGCCGATTTTAACATTTTTGAACATGATTTATCGAGGGAGGGTCGTAGCGAAAGCTTTCACCCTCGGCCGATAATATTAGTCTTTCTTTGTCATGGTACTCGGAATACAGTTTGAACTTAAATATAGGATTTCATTGATCGTCCTTACAGCTTTTAGGGAAAGTAAAGTTTGAGAAAACTGAAAATTACAGTAAAAGTTAAAAATGAGTGCAACTATCTTCCATAATATTTCCTCAGATTAACCGCATTCCAAGTCCTTGGCAAAACTTCACCGTTGAGGTCAGCAATTTTATAGGATCCCTTCTTCCCGACCTCCTGCACGACATAAGGGCCGTCCCAGTTTGGCTGAAGTTTTCCGACATGCTTAGATACTTCCACCTTTTTGAGAACCAAATCCCCTACTTTGAATGTTCTTATCCTGACTTTCTTGTCGTAAGCTTTTTCCATGCTGGACTTGGTGGCTTGGATCTTTATGCATGCTCGGTCACGTTTATCATCTGCGTGATCGACATCCATTTCTCTCAACAATTGGTTCTGGTCGGGATCATAAGACTCGACCCTCCGTGATGGCACTAAGGTTTCGACCGGGATTATCGCTTCCGAACCGTATACCAAAGAAAAAGGAGTTTCCCCTGTAGCTGACTTTACGGTAGTCCTGTTCGCCCAAATTACTCCTGGAAGCTCGTCTAACCATTTGCCTTTTGTTTCGGCCAAACATTTTTCAAGTGATCGTACGATTTCCCTGTTGGTGACCTCGGTTTGTCCATTCGCCTGGGGGTGTCCGACCGATGTGAAATTCTGCTGGATTCCAAACTTTTCGCACCACTCCAAAATTTGCTTTCCAGCGAATTGAGTTCCATTGTCGGAGATGAGGACCCTCGGTATACCGAACCTGCAAACAATATACTTCCAGAGAAAATTTATCTCCTGAAACTGAGTAATTTTTGTTAGCGGAATGCATTCAATCCATTTACTGAAGTATTCCACAGCAACCAGGACATAATTTTTCTCGATCTCGCTGTTGGGAAAGGTCCCACAATATCGATTCCCCATTTGTCGAAGGGCCAGCAGATCGGAATTGAATGCAGCTGCTCGGCGGGCTGATGAATTAGATTTGAATAGATTTGGCAATGATGGCATTTCTTGACATAGTCGATAGAATCCGAAATCATAGTCGGCCAATAATATCCAGTCCTCGAGCATTTCAAGGCTAAGGCTCGTGCACCGCAATGACTTCCCGCTTCACCTTCGTGAACTTCCTTTAAAATAAGATCGAACTGACTCTCGGGAATGCACTTCAACAAAATTCCCGAGCTTGATCTTTTATAAAGCTTATCCTCGTTCAAAACGTACTTTGGAGCTCGATATTTAATCCTTCGGGCTTCATTCGTGTCTTCCGGCAAAGTACCATCTCTTAGATAAGCCTTCAAAGGCTCTATCCAAGAAGACTTTCGAACATTTATCTTCATTATCTCCGAGTTTGGGGTTACGTTCAAATCTATAGCCGGAGAGTTGGACACCAACCAAGTTATCACTCTTTCCTTACGTCCATCCATCGACCCCGTAAACTTTGAAAGCAAGTCCGCCCAACAGTTCTCTTCTCGAGGGATAGCTTGTATGTCAAACCTTTCAAACTTTGCCGCCAGATCCTTCACCCTTTTCAAATATTTCACCATGTTAAATTATTTTGCTTCATAAACCCCCTTTACTTGTCTGTGTACGAGCTCGGAGTCAGTTAATACTGTGAGCGACTTTATATTTGCTTTAACCGCCATTTCTAAACCTGCAATCAAAGCCTCGTACTCCGCTTCATTGTTCGTGACCACGAAATCTAGGGTGATCGCATAACTGAGATCCTCCCCTTCGGGACCCTGAAAATGGATTCCGGCCCTGCCTCTTTCTCTGGTCGACCATCCGTCGACGTGCATCAACCAAACTTTCTCCTGAACATCTACCACAAGGTTTACTTCGGTAACTAGCTGCCTTTCCGAGCTGGCTCATGTCGACTCTACAATGAAATCGGCCAGAACTTGAGCTTTGATGGCCGTTCGGGGTTGGTACTCGATTTCAAACTGTCCGAGTTCCACAGCCCACTTAATCAACCTCCCGGATGTCTCTGGTTTTGACAAAACTTGCCTTAGTGGCTGGTTAGTCAAAACAATAATTTTATAAGTCTGGAAATAAGGCCTCCGTCTTCGTGCGGCAATAACTAAAGCAAGTGCGAACTTCTCAATCTCCAAGTAGTTCTTCTCCGCCCCTTGAAGTAATTTACTGAGATAATACACTGGTTTATGCTCGGAATCTTGAATTCTCACCAGAACTGAACTTATTGACTCAGTCGATACTGCTATGTATAAATACAACGGCTCCCCCTCGACCGGTTTTGCTAACATCGGCGGGGAAACCAAGTATTTTTTAAGCTCTTCGAAGGCTTTACTGCACTCCTCATTCCATTCGAAACCTTTCGATTTCCTCAACAATTTGAAGAAAGGCAAACTCTTGTCTGCTGATCGGGATATAAATCTATTCAAGGATATTATTTTCCCGATCAAACTTTGCACTTCAGAAAGCTTTGTTGGTGGTTTTAGCTCGGCTATTGCTCTGATTTTTTCGGGGTTTGCCTCGATGCCACGCTCGTGAACCAAATAGCCGAGGAATTTTCCCGATCTCACCCCAAAAGTGCACTTAGCAGGATTTAGTTTCATCCTGTACTTCCTTAAGATCGCGAAACTTTTGTCAAGGTGCTTTATATGATCTTCCTCGGTCATACTCTTCACGAGCATATCATCAACGTAAACTTCCATAATCTCACCGATGAGATCCTTGAACATCATATTCACGAGCCTTTGATAAGTCGCTCCAGCATTTCTCAATCCGAAAGGCATTACTATGAAGCAGTACACTCCTCGTTCAGTGATGAAGGTTGTTTTGTCTTGATCCCGTTCATTCATAAATATTTGATAAAACCCTTGGAAAGCATCCATTATACTAAAGAAAATAAACCCAGCGGTCGAGTCAACCAGCATATCGATCCGCGGTAAGGGATAGGGGTCCCTTGGACACAACTTGTTTAGGTCAGTAAAGTCATTACACATTCTCCATTTGTTGTCGACCCTCTCTCCCTTCGATACCAACACGACATTGCAAAGCCACTCAGTGAACGTTATTTCCTTAATCTGCCCAGTAGCTAACAATCTGTCGACTTCAGCATTAATGATTTTATCTTTTTCCCGACCATGATTCCTCTTCTTTTGCCTAACTGGCTTTGCTTTAGGATCGATATTCAGAGAGTGAGTGATCACCCTTGGATCGATCCCGACGATATCATCAGAACTCCAAGCAAAGACATCGGCGTTGTTTCTAAGGAATTCGATCAGCATGGTCTCCATCCCTTGAGTTAGCTCGGTCCCAATTCTGGTGAACTTCTCGGGAGAGCCAGGGATTAATGTTACTTGTTTATGATTTGGGGGTTGTACGCTCATATCGATCTCTTTTCCTTTTTTGCTCTGCAATTTCTCACAATCTGGCAAAGGGAGGTCGTATACTGAGAATACCTTTTCCTCCTCTAACTTCCTTTTCGAGGGCAATACTGGCTCGAACTGCTTCTTCATGTTTAAAGACGTGTTGTAACATTCCCACGCCATGCACTTGTCGTTTCTCATCTCTCCGACCCCTGCCAACGTGGGAAACTTGACCATCTGATGGTAAGTTGACACGACTGCCTTGAAAACGTTTAAAGCCGGTCTTCCCAAAATAGCGTTATAAGCAAAAGGGGTACTCACTACCAAGAACTTAACCATCTTTGTAACATCTTTAGGTTTCTTACCCATAGTAGTACTCAAGAGTATGGTTCCGAGAGGAACAATTTCTGATCCACCGAACCCAATGAGCGGGGTGGATACTTGATCCAGACGTGGATGCTTTAAATTCATTCTATCGAGAGCCTCTGTAGAGATTATGTTCGCTGAACTGCCATTATCGATCAACACCCTCTTAACCTCAAAGTTAGTAATCCTCAAGGTTAAGACCATCGAGAAATCAGGGTCGTCTTCGTTTGTATCCCAAGTTATATCACTTGGTCTGTCAGCCTCGATAAAACTAATGACTTGATTTATCGAGGGCGCTGGTCTTAAGGACATGACTTCCTTCCTGGTCGAGACACCCATCTTTATCGACCTAGCAGTCCTTTTCCTATCATTCCTACTATCTCCCCCAGCTGGACCACCAGCTATCATATTTATCACCCCATTAGTCTGGTCTTCTGCTTGATGTTGATCCTCACGGTGCTGTTCGGAGGACCTCCTAGGACTTCTGGATCGGTAACGACTGTTAGGATTCTCCTTTCTGACATACTCCTTTAACTTTCCCTGAGCGATCAGTTTCTCGATTTCTTGTTTTAACTGAAAACAATCCTCGGTGCTATGCCCCCGAGCCCTGTGGTATCTGCAATACTTATCGTGATTCATAGTCCCCGGCCTAGGTTGAGTGATACGCCGAGCTCCAGGGACCAAATTTCTCTCCTCGAGCACCGTTAGAATCTCGTCCCTGGAGGTATTCAACCTGGTAAAGCTGCTTTTTTCATGCTCCATCCTCGGAGCCCTCTCTGGAGATGCAGGTCGACCGTAGACATTAGATCTGTGGGTCGGAGCCTGAGGTTTATAGACCTTAAGTCTCTGCCAAACCGAGCCTCTTTGCTGCACGTTTGACCCTCCGTAGTCGCTTGGCTTCGGAATAGGGGCCCGATCAGGTTTCTTCACGATCGGGGGCCTAGGATTCTGTGCATTCTTTAACTTATTCATTTCCTCCTGGATCATGTACTTCTCAGCTATTTCCATAATTCGCTCGAAAGACTTTGGTTGCTTTCGGCAGAGAGCATTCCCGAACTGGCTATTACGGGTTAGCTCGAACATCAATGATGACAGAAATTCAATTTGTGGGGTACCAACTTTCAGAAGTTCAATACTAAATCTTGCCAGCCACTGCCTTAGTGTTTCTCCTTCCAGTTGCTTCACCGTTCCCAAATGATTAGCAGGTAACCTTTGTTTCCTTTGGCTGGCAAACTGGTGTTTTAATTTATCGCACAGCTCATCGAAAGAGAAGATCGAGCTCGGAGGTAGTTTTCCGAACCAATCCAAAGCAATTCCTTCGAACGTGGTGACCATAATTTTGCAGCAAAAATCCTCCGAATGCCCATATAAATTCAACACATTTATGAAACTATTTATATGCTCCCCAGGGTCGGAGGTTCCGTTATTTCTCGGCAATCTGGTAGGGACTGTCTCCGCTCCTCGAGCCTCCCTAATTTCTTGGCAAAAAGGCGAACATCGCATAATGTTCGTACTCAATTCCCTATTTCGTCCTTCAAGGAAAACGGCCCCAACCTCTTTGGCCTCAGCTCCTCGAGTCCTGACATCTGCGGGTCGGGTTTCCTTAACTAGCATCTCCTTCTCTAACTCCTTAACAACCCTTTCTTGCACAATCTTTTCCAAGTCAGCCTCAGTCACCTTTCTGTAGGCTGGCTTTCTAGACCTCTCCACAGCTTTGGATTGACTTTCCCCAACCACCGAATCCTCTACGTCTTGTACGTTCCTAGAAGGTTGCCCTGATCGGACAACGGTTCTAGCTCGTGGTGGGTCGGGATGAACATCAGATGGTTCGCCCAAAGCAGATCGACGAATACTTCCTTCCCTTGGCCGGTTGGAAGTCGGGTCCCGAGCAGTAGATTGATCGACTGGGGGCTGCTGACCTGGCAGAGTTTCACGATCTGCTATTTCCGTGTTCAAAAATTCTTTACACATTGTTCCGATAATGGAACGCAAATCGGCCACTGTCGTATGAATAGGCATATCATTCGGCGGATCGAGCGGCGGCACTTCAGATTGGTGAGCCGCTCGGGATGGGTTACTTGGTTCATTGTTTACTGAGCGCTGCGCTCCAACAGCTTGTGAGGGCTCGCCACGATTGTATGTGTATCTCCTAGTAGTAGGCATTTTTCGATCTAACACCCGAGTAGGCCCCTCGGTGGGAGCCAATTGATTATACCGTTTTTCGTTCGTATAGAATAAGGAAAGTCCAGCAAAACAATAAGTGAATAGAGTGTAAATCTTATATATTACTATCAAAAATCGAGTACAGATTACAGGATAGGTCTACTCGAGCGTTACAGGATGTCGTACAACTAGGAAAGTAAATACAAGGAATAAACAAGCTAGCTCCTAATCCGAACAGTAAGTCCGAGCTTAGAGCCTCTCTTGGAAGTTGTGCCATCCCTGATGTCATAAATGCGCCGCGTATATATAGGAACAGTAATGAGCTAGCTGGACCGTCCGTAGGAGAATACCTCTCGGCCAGCTGTACAAAGCTGTAGGTCGGGCCCACAGTAATTCCGAGGAGTGGAATCGATCGTAAAGTAAGATCTTGGGCTATCGATATGGCCTGATCAGAAAACTAGGTTCTTCTGGTCGGAGGACACCATCCTGGTCGGGATAAAGGTCGATCTCGAGCGGAAGGTATTACCTAAAATGGCGTATGCGAAATATCCCTCATCAAATCCTCTCTTGGATTCTTCCATATTGAATCTCTTCAATATCGTGTTGATATACTGAGATTGGGAGAGTCCCAACATCTTCTTCGATCTATCCCTATAGATACGTATCCCCAATACGTAAGATGCCTCTCCTAAATCTTTCATGGAGAACTGCGCGGATAACCACGCTTTCGTCTGCGCTAATATTCTGATATCGTCCCCGATCAACAAAATATCATCGACGTATAAAACTACGAATTGGACCGAACTCCCACTATTCTTCTTGTACTTACAAGGTTCAAATACGTTTTTGATGAAGCCAAAAGCTTTGACTGTCTCATCAAATCGTATGTTCCAGGTTCGGGACGCCTGTTTGAGGCCATAAATTGACCTTTGAAGTTTGCACACCTTGTGCTCGCTTCCTTTGGACGCAAAGCCTTCGGGCTGTTGCATAAAGATCTCCTTGTCAATGTCTCCATTGAGAAAGGCGGTCTTTACGTCCATTTGCCATATTTCGTAGTCGTACCACGCTGCTATGGCTAAAAGTATCCGAATGGATTTCGACATCGCTACTGGAGAAAAGGTTTCCTCATAGTCTATTCCAGGCCTTTGAGAATAACCTTTCGCCACTAGGCGAGCCTTATGGGTAATTACCTCTCCATTCATTCCAAGCTTACGCTTGAAGATCCATTTGCATCCTACAGGGATAGTTCCCTCAGGTGGATCGACCAAGGTCCAAACCTTGTTGGAATGCATGGAATCCATTTCGGATTGCATGGCTTCGAGCCACGCACCCGATTCTATGTCAGACATAGCTTCTTCATAAGTCCTTGGATCAGTATCCAACTTATCGTTTTCGTGAATGAAACCAAATCTCTCTGGTTCTTTATGAATTCGATCAGACCTTCGAAGTATAGGTGTACTAGTAGGTTCAGTAAAATCAGGATCAACTCCCACTGTTTGTGAGGATGGGTCCGATTCTTGGACTTCATCGAGTTCTACGATTGTCCCATTTCTGTTGGTGAGGAAATCATCCTATAAGAAGTGGGCATTCCTAGACACGAACGTATTACGTTCTTTAGGATCGTAAAACAAGTATCCAATGGATTCCTTTGGATACCCCACAAATTTGCACAAACTAGATCTACTATCCAGTTTATCTCCTTTCTTGTTCTTAACATAGGCAGGAGATCCCCATACTCGTAGATACGAATATACGGGTGCTTTACCATACCATTCTTGATGTGGTGTTGTTGGCACTGACTTTGAAGGTACTATGTTCAATATCTTCGAAGCAGTTAATAGGGCTAAGCCCCAAAATCAAAAGGGAAGTTCAGCGAAGATCATCATGGAACGAACCATGTCCAACAAAGTTCGATTCCTCCTTTCAGACACTCCATTGAGTTGGGGCGTCCTAGGGGGAGTTCGCTGAGCGAGAATCCCATTCTCTTTTAGATAATCGAGGAATTCTTGACTTAAGTATTCTCCTCCTCGGTCAGATCGAAGTGCTTTAATACTATGTCCAAGTTGATTCTCTACTTCCATTCGAAACTCCTTGAACTTTTCAAAAGTTTCGGATTTGTACTTCATCAAGTACACGTATCCATAACGACTGAAGTCGTCAGTGAATGTGACGAAGTAGGAGTATCCTCCTCTTGCACTGACACTCAGTGGTCCACAAACATCAGTATGGATCAAATCCAATGTTTGTTTGGTTCGCTCAGGATTCCCGGTGAAGGGTGATTTGGTCATCTTTCCTTTAAGACAAGATTCGCAAGTCGGAAGTTCATCTAAGTTCTGTATTTCAAGAGCCTTAGAGGAAACCAACTTTTGGATCCTACTCTTGGAGATATGTCCAAGTCTAGCGTGCCAAAGTTGTGGTGTGTGATTATCATATTTTCTTTTTCTTGATTGTATGTGCAAAACGTTGGAGTTTGTAGGTTCAAGGGAATATAGACCATCCATCAAAGTACCACTAGCATAAATTAAACCATTTTTAATTATGCTCATAGATCCATTCATAATGGAAAAATTAAAACCATCATTATCTAATAACGGAATAGAAATAATGTTCTTAATAATAGTTGGTACGTACAAACAGTCTTTTAAAAGTAAAGTAAAATTCTCTATCACTAATTCCACTTCTCCTATAGCCTCTACAGCAACTCTTGCTCCGTTTCCAAAACGCAGGATCCTATCCCCGGGCTTAAGTGTTCTTACTGCTCCCATTACCTGCAAATCATTGCAGATATGAGAACTCGCTGCGGTGTCTAACACCCAAGATGCACAGTTAATAGAAATATTAACTTCAACCAAGAAAATACCTTTGGCTACCGTTTTCAGGTAGTCTGGGCAGTTCCTTTTCCAGTGCCCTGCTTTCTTGCAGTGGAAGCATTCGTCTTCTGGGCTTTTGCGCTTCTTCTCGACAACCTTGGTGACTGCTTTAGAAGAGAACACTTTCTTCTTCTTTTTACCTTTCTTGGGCTTTGCAGCCTTCGATTGGTGAGCAATCATCACGGGTTTCTCTTTCTTGAGAGTGGCTTCTGCCGTAACCAACAGATTGGTCAGTTGGTGAAGAGCAAGGTTTCTGTCTTCCATGTTGAAATTCAACACGAACTGGTCGAACGAGCGAGGCAGAGTATGGAGAAGGAGGTCAGTGCTAAGATCAGCGTGCAATTCCACGTCTAATCGTCCCAGTTTTTCAACCAAGTTGATGAAACGTAGACAGTGATCCTTGACACTGCTTCCCTCAGCCATCTTGAGACTAAACAACTCCTTAGTGGCTGCGAACCTTTCGGTACAAGACCTCTCTCCAAACATCTGTTGGAGGTGGAGAAGTAAATCTCTAGCAAGCGGTATACCAGCATGCTGTTTCTGCAGCTCATTTGACATTGAAGCTAACATGAGGCAGCGAACCTGAAGATCATCATCAACCCTTTTAGCATGGGCGGTTCGTTGTTCCTCAGTAGCTCGTGCTGCGGGTGCAGCAGGCATAGGCGTGTCGAGTACATAGCTCCGACGTTCGGAGTCGAGGACTATCCTCAAGTTTCTCAGCCAGTCGACAAAGTTTGACCCATTTAGTTTATTAGCGTCGAGTATGACAGATAATGGATTTTTAGACATTGTTCAGTAAATATCTACAAATGGAAAGAAGACAACGTTTAGCTGACTGATCTATGCCTAATACATATAATTAACGAATTTTGGTCTTGGTTTCGAAAAAGTTCTCCCACTATTTTGTCGAAACAATCACCCCTTTGATTGCTCGGGAAATCTTATTTCTTAGTAGGTCTTGACGTCCCAGCAGACATTAATTGTACCCACGACTCGTGGCCATACAGTTAATTCTCCAGGTAGGTATACTTTTACCAATTGTGTCACTACACAACCTTCAAGCTATTTTGCCTCGGTTTTCTCACTTATCTAGCACTGCTACATCATAAGTGTTACTAATCGTTAAGTCTAGCCCATCAATCATGATGAGCAACAGGCCCGGTCGTGAAATCCCCGTAACTGGTTATCGGTCGATATTCACATCCCGACGAGTCCTCACCCTTGTCTAGTTTAGTTAAAAACAGGAGTCAAGGAATTTTGCGTATTGTCCCTTTTTTTGACTCGGGTGCCAGACTCTGGATCACCTCCGTCAATAAGTAGACAACTCACGCTAGTTCCTATTGATGGAAGGCTTGGATCTTTAAAACTTCATTTTAAATGTACCCAATTTGACTTAATATTTAATTCGAGAGGGGGTTTTCGTGGTTGAAAGTTCAAAGTAACTCTCCTCGAGATCTCACCGCATAAGTTATGCTTTATCTTTTATTTACGATCTAGATTCTAGCGCGCATCACATACAAGCTAAATAAATAAATCGATAAATAAATTAAAACATACAAGCCTAGCATGCATACTACCACAATATGTTTTCGATCGGGAGCCTCCTATGTGGGCCATCATCGAGCCATGATGTTAGCCCAATTGGTCAATCTAAAGGGTTCTTAATGGACCTAGGCTATTACAAAAATAACCATGCATACATGGCCTTCATTTCTTCTTGGGCTCCCACCTTGCTTGTAACGGGCCTCCATCCTAAACTATTTAAAAGAGTAAAGCCCTATCTATTACAAAGGCTCAAAGTGGCCCAAAAACTTAAGGCTCGCAGGCCCAATAAAAACAACAATAAATTAAACCAATCACATCTACCCTAAGGTCAAGGCTCGGCACGATCGAAAACCACGTAAACAGTTCACGTAGAGCAAGAAACAAGCAAACAACTTTTTACGTATTTCTTTCTTACTTTTAAAACACCTTTTTAAAAATAACATCCTATGATTCTTACTTTAGTCACTACTAATTATGAAAAAATCAATTTTCGGGTAAACAAAACAATTTTTCCTCATAAAAAATCAGATTAGGATTTTCAACTTTTGAAAATTGCAGTTTGGCCCCTCAACTCCTGGAAATTGCACTTTTAACCCCAAAGATTTGAAAATTGCAAAACAGCCCCAAATTACAAATCGGCCAGAGGACAGAAAATTAAAATTTGAATCCAGAAAATTTTCAGTTTCGCAAACTGACCCCTGAACTTTCGGAAATTACAAAACAGTCCTTTAATTTTTGGAAATTGCAAAAACGACCCAAAAATACGTACAGACAAGATTTGCAAAAACAGTCCAGATTTTTCAAATATTTCCAGAAAACAGAAAATAAATTTCCAGCCCTTTATTTCCAAAAATCGCGATTTGCATAAAAAGTCCTGAAGTTTCAAAAACTATAAATTTGCCCCAAATCTTAATATGCGATTTTACCCAATCAAAGATCATATCATAACAAGCAAGAATCATCACACAGAACATAACAATCACAAATATCCATATATTTATTTATGTTCAGGCCTTTTCGCATAATAGTAATGGAATTGGCTCTGATACCACTGTTGGGAATGCCCCGGTTGTCAAAACAACGAGAGTGCGGAATTTAAAATTTTTTCCGAGGCACCCCAGCAGACCCAAGATATATTTTCCACCTTATGCATGCGAAAAGGTTGAATCAAACAAATCTACAATAGATAAAAAAAGGAGATATGCGATTTTACATCACCACAGGCAAGGTGGTGGCAACCTCCGGCTTTTGCTGATTCACAACGAGTGATCCAATTGTCTCACCTCCGGAGTGTATCCACACCAATTGGATTGTAGCAACACCTTCTATTCACAGGCTACGAACTAGAGATAGAAGGCTGTCAGCGGAGGAAGAAACAGATCTAGATTCAGATCTAGATCCAGCAATGGAAGAACAGAGAGAGAGGGGCGGCGCTGATGAAGGGGGCGGCTAGGGTTTATGTGTGCAAGAGTGAATTCTCAAGTGTTTTGAAGAGTTGTGAGGAGATATCTATTTATAAGAGAAGAAACCTTCTCTTTGTAGATATCTCTTCAAAATCTTTTCCTTATCTTATAAGGAAATAAGATATACACATATATCTTCTTAGATCCTCCTTGTTTCACATGGAAACAAACTCTCCCTTCTTATCCTTAGCCAAAAAATCGCCCCACCCTTATCATGCAAGACTTCTTCTGGGCTTTTAATTAAAGGCCCATGTCTTGCAACTTAATTTAATTAACCATTAATTAAATCAGCCCAATTAATCCAATTAATTATTATCTCTCAATTAATTAATACTTTAATTAATATTTAATTAATTAGACCATCTAATTAATTATCCTTCCAGTTGAATTAATACTTTAATTCATTTAATTGATTTAACTCCCTTAAATCAAATGTTTCCTTCTTTGACTGTCACTGTCCAATTGTATTGTGTGTGACCCTCTAGGTTCACCATCAATTGGCAGCAGGCCCACGAACCCTTCGTGATTTAATTTATGAGCAATTAAATGCTCCGATCAATTAAACCCTTTTAATTGACCACTCCACAATTAATCTCCCTTATTAATTCAGGAGTACCCACACTTCATGGTCGATGTCTAACCACAAGCCCATGAAGCCCAACTTCAGGTGAATTGATATTTGTGAACCTCACCTCTTATAACTGCCATGTACATACGGTCCTTCTATCGACTTAATTTCCCGATTGAGACCTAGGGTGTGTGAATTGATCGGCACCTCTAATTATCTCAATAACTATACTTTCTAATTCGGGATAATAATCCAGTGTGACTGTTAAATTTGGAAACCCCTTCCCAAATCCGTCACCGACCGTGGCCACGGGTTTCTTGGATCTATTATCTAAGAATCGTATAGGAAATTCTCTCATCCATTACGATGAGTCGGTAGATTCCATCTTGGTACTAACCACTCGCGTACACAACTATAGGCACCCAACTTAGGCACATTATGGTCAGGCTACGTGACCAGTACCTAAATCTAAGTACATATACCTATGCACCGAATTCGCCCTAGCACCTCAAGTCTAAGGACTAAATCGTACACTATTATAAGTCTTGAGAAACGTCCCATCACCGATATGCGTCATGCGCTTCCACAATGGTTTTCTCTGTTCGGGTCGTTCGATGCGTTCGATCCCCTATCGAACCACCTACTCATATGCACTGACATCAAATGTCTTGTTCATGAAACTCTACAAATTCACTCCATGTGAATCATGCACATTCGTACAAGTCTTGGCGATTCCTTCGATACCCTGTCTCGTTCGGAATCTATGACTTGGAACGTGTTTTAAGATCACGACCGTAGAGACTGTTTCATGATTGCACTCAATACCGAAGTGAATCGTCCCATAGTCGAATGTGATCTAAGGATTTCATCCAATCGCTTAAATGTATTCGTGAGAGATGAATATGGCCATTGTTTATTCTATACAGTTATAAATAAACGTGCGTATTATTCATAAAAATCAAAGATTGTTTATTACAGAATATTCCTATTACAAGCTAAAGAGAATTGGCTTGCTGGGCACTATCCTATCACTGACTAATTCACACACCCTAGGTCTCGATCGGGAAATTAGTCGTTAGAGGGACCGTATGTACATGGTACTTATAAGAGGTGAGGTTCACTAATATCAATTCACCTGAAGTTGGGCCTCATGGGCTTGTGGCTAGATATCGACCATGAGGTGTGGGTACTCCTGAATTAATGGGAGATTAATTCTGGAGTGGTCAATTAAAGGAGTTTATTGATCGGAGCAATTAATTGAATATTAATTGCTCATTAGTTAAATCACGAAAGTCGTGGGCCTACGGCCAATTGATGGTGAACCTAGAGGGTCACACACAATACAGTTGGACAGTGACAGTCAATTAAGGAAAGGTTTGATTTAAAGAGTTAAATCAAATAAAAGAATTAAAGAGTTAATTCTGAGAGAGAAATAATTATTTAGACAGTCTAATTAATTAAATGCTAATTAAAGAGTTAATTAAAGTGGGAGAAAATTAATTGGATTAATTGGGTTAATTTAATTAAATGGTTTAATTAAATTAATGCAAGACATGGGCCAATTTAATTAATGGCCCATACTAAGTCTTGCACACAAAGGGGCCTTGAAGGTGGCTATATAAAGGAGTCTAAGTGGAGACTCAAAACCCTAAGCTAAATTCTAACCCTAGCCGCCCCCTCAACCCTGGCCGCCCCCTCTCCCTCTTGCTCTCTCCTTCACCTAGTTTTGGATCTAGATCTAGATCTAGATCTGCCATTGACAAAACCTTCTCTTCCATTTCTAAGCCTAAGAATTGAAGGTGTCATTCCATCCATCTGGTGTGGACTAATCTCTGGAGGCACAACATTTGGGGTGCTCTAGTGAACGAGGAAAGAGAAGACCGGAGAAACCACCACCTTGCCTGTGGTGAGGTAAATTCGATTTACCATCTTTTAATTTAGTAATTTGTTGCTAAATTGTATTCAACCTTATTCATATGTGCTAATAAGTGTTCTTGGGAATTGGTGTATGAAAAATCGAAAAATTTTATATTCCGCAACGTTGTATTTGACAATCATACCCATGAAATCCCAACAGTGGTATCAGAGCCAAATTTATTATGCACATATGAAAAGGCCTGAACACATCAAAATATATGGATATATGTGTTTGTTGTGTTCTGATTTTGATTCTTGCTTGTTATGATAAATTAAATTGTTCGGATCTATGCACTTTTCGGTTTTGGGCCAAATCTGTAATTACCGAAAATTTGAGGGCTTGTTGGCAAATTGCGATTTTTGTAAAATCTGGACAGAAAGTAAAATTTTCATTTTCTGCAATTCTGGACCAAATTGTTATTTCTGGAATTTTTTAAAACCTGGACTGTTTTGCAATTTACGAAAGGTTTGGGCTATTTTTGCAATTGCCGTAAATTCAGGGGTCTGTTTTGCATTAAACGAAAGTTTCTGGAAATTTTGTTAATTTTCTGCTTGCTGGTCCGATTTGCATGTTCTGGAAATTTTGGGGCTGATTTATAATTTCCTAAAGTTGAGGGGTCAAAATGTAATTTTCAAAAATTCAGGGGGCCGAACTGTAATTTTTCAAAGGTTGAAAAACAGAAACTGTTTTGTGCACTAAAAGGGTTTAGTATATCCGAAAGGTTAATTTTATCATAATTAGTAGGGACTAGAGTGAGAATCAAAGAGATTGTTTTAAAAGGTGTTTTAAAATAAGCTTATGGATTGTTTTAAAATGAGTTTTAAAACTAGAATTATAAAAGTTTTTTTTTTTTTAAAAGGAGTTTTAAAATAAAATAAGAAATAAGAAAATCTGTTTTGCTTGTTTCTTGCTCTACGTGAACTGTTTACGTGGTTTTCGATCGCGCCGAGCCTTGACCCTAGGGGTAGATGTGATTGGTTATTTTTAATTTGTTGGTTTTATTGGGCCTGCGAGCCTTAAGTTTTTGGGCCACTTTGAGCCATTGTAATAGATAGGGCTTTACTGTTTTATTAGACTAGGATGGAGGCCCGTTACAAGCAAGGTGGGAGCCCAAGAAGAATAAAGGCCATGTATGCATGGTAAAATGTGTAATAGAGTAGGCCTCTTTGAAACCTATTAGATTGACCAATAGGACCATCGTCTTTGGCTCGATGGTGGTCCGCATAGGAGGCTCCCGATCGAAAACATACTGTGGTAGCATGCATGCTAGGTGTGTATGATTTATTTACGTATTTATTATTTTAGCATGTATGGTGATACGCGCTAGTAATTTAGATCGTAAATACAAGATAATGCATAACTGGAACGGTGAGATCTCGAGTAGAGTTACCTCAAACTCTTAAACCCGAAAACCCCCTCTTGATAAATAATATTAAGTCATATTGGGTACATTAAAATAAAGTTTTAATATCCAAGCCTTCCATCAATAGGAACTAGCGTGAGTTGTCCACTTGTCGATTAAGGTGATCCAGAGTCTGGCACCCGAGTCGAGGAAAGAGACAATACGCGAAACTCCTTGATTTTCGTTTTTAACTAAACTTGACAAGGGTGAGGATTGGTCGGGATGTGAACATCGATCATAACCAAGTTATGGGGATTTCATGACCGGGCCAGTTGCTCATCAAGATTGATGGGTCAGACTTAACGAGTAGTACCACTCATGATGTAGCAGTGCTAGATGAGTGCGAAAATCGAGGCAAAATAGCTTGAAGGTTGTGTAGGGACACAATTGGTAATATTATACCTACCTAGGGAATTAATTGTATGGCCGCGAGTCGTGGGTGCAATTAATGTCTGCTGGGACGTCAAGACCTGCTAGGAAATAAGATTTCCCGAACAATTGAAAGGGTAATTGTTTCGAGAAAATAGTGGGAGAACTTTTTCGATAACAAGTCCAATAGTCGTTAATTATAAGTATTAATTTAGATCAGTCAGCTGAACGTTATCATTTCATTTTGTAGATCATTTTGCGAAAATGTCTAAAAATCCATTATCTATCATCCTTGACACTAACAAACTGAACGGATCAAATTTTATCGACTGGCTAAGAAATTTGAGGATAGTCCTCGACTCCGATCGTCGGAGCTATGTTCTCGATGCCCCAATGCCTGGAGCACTTCCGGAAGGTGTTTCGGAAGAGGAACGAGCAATCCATGCTAGATGGGTTGATGATGATATTCAGGTTCGTTGCCTAATGCTAGCATCAATGACCAATGAGCTGCAGAAACAGCATGCAAAAATGTTGCATTCTGTTGATATACTTCTCCATCTCTGAAATATGTTTGGAGAGAAGTCTCGGACCGAAAGGTTCAAGACGACGAGAGAGTTATTCAATCTGAGAATGGCTGAGGGTTCAAGTGTGAAAGATCACTGTCTTCGTTTCATTAATCTGATTCAAAAATTAGAGAACTTGGAAGTAGACTTACATGCTGATCTTAGCACTGACCTATTACTCCATACTCTACCACGCTCATTTGATCAGTTCGTGTTGAATTTCAACATGGAGGAGAGAAATCTCGCTCTTCACGAACTGACCAATATGTTGGTAACGGCAGAAGCTACCCTTAAGAAGGAGAAGTCTGTCTTGATTGCTGAGCAACCCAAGGCTGCAAAGCCAAAGAAGGGCAAGAAGAAGAAGAAAGTGTTCTCTTCTAAAACAACAAAGAAGGTTGTCGAGAAAAAGAGAAAGAGCCCAGAAGATGAATGTTTCCACTGCAAGAAAGCAGGGCACTGGAAAAGGAACTGCCCTGACTATCTTAAAACGGTAGCCAAAGGTATTTTCTTTATTGAAGTTAATATTTCAATTAACTGTGCATCATGGGTGTTAGACACCGCAGCTGGTTCTCATATCTGCAATGATTTGCAGGTGATGGGAGCAGTAAGACCTCTTAAACCTGGGGATAGGATCCTGCGCTTTGGAAACGGAGCAAGGGTTGCGGCAGAGGCCATAGGGGACGTTGAATTTGTTTTAGGGAATTTTACTTTGGTTTTAAAAGACTGTTTGTACGTACCGACTATTATCAAAAACATTATTTCGATTCCTTTGTTGGATAATGATGGTTTTTGTTTTTCCATTTCTAATGGAAATTTTAGCATAATAAAAGGTGGTTTTACTTATGCTAGTGGTACTTTGATAGATGGTCTTTATTCCTTAGAACCTGTTAATTCTAATGTCATGCACATTCAATCAAAGAAAAGAAAACAAGATGATAATAGTCCACAGTTATGGCACGCTAGGCTTAGACATATATCCAAGAGTAGAATTCAAAAGTTGGTTTCCTCTAGGGCTCTTGAAATACAGAACCTAGATGATCTCTCAACTTGCGAGTCCTGTCTCAAGGGAAAGATGACCAAAACGCCTTTTACTGGGAAACCAGAGCGAACCAAACAAACCTTGGATTTGATCCAAACCGATGTTTGTGGACCACTGAGTGTCAGTGCAAGAGGAGGATTCTCATACTTCATAACCTTCACAGACGACTACAGTCGTTTTGGGTATGTGTACCTAATGAAGTATAAGTCCGAAGCTTTTGAAAAGTTCAAAGAGTTTCGAATGGAAGTTGAGAACCAACTTGGACATAGTATTAAGGCACTTCGATCTGATCGAGGTGGGGAATACTTAAGTCAAGAATTCCTCGATTATCTTGTAGAGAATGGAATTCTCTCACAGCGAACTCCTCCTAGAACACCACAGTTGAATGGTGTGTCTGAGAGAAGGAACCGAACTTTGTTGGACATGGTTCGTTCCATGATGAGTTTCACTGATCTACCTTTTTCATTTTGGGGCTTAGCCCTCTTAACGGCTTCAAAGATACTTAATATAGTACCTTCAAAGTCGGTGCCGACGACGCCACACCAAGAATGGTTTGGTAAAGCACCCATGTATTCGTACTTACGAGTATGGGGATCTCCTGCCTATGTTAGGAACAAGAAGGGAGATAAACTAGATAGTAGATCTAGTTTGTGCAAATTTGTTGGGTATCCAAAGGAATCCATTGGATACCTGTTCTACGACCCTAAAGAACGAAAGACGTTTGTGTCTAGGAACGCCCACTTCTTAGAGGATGACTTCCTCACTAAAAGAAGCGGGGTGTCCGTAGAACTTGATGAAGTCCAGGAAGTGGACCCATCCCCACAAACAGTGGGAGTTGATCCTGAACCTATTGAACCATCTAGCACACCAGTACTTCGAAGGTCCGATCGAATTCGTAGAGAACCCGAAAGGTTCGGCTTCATCCACGAAAATGATCAATTGGATGCTGATCCAAGGACATACGAAGAAGCTATGTCAGACATAGACTCGGGTGCATGGCAGGAAGCCATGCAATCCGAAATGGATTCCATGCATTCCAACAAGGTATGGCCCTTGGTTGATCCACCTGAGGGAACTGTCCCTGTAGGCTGTAAGTGGATCTTCAAGCGCAAGCCTGGAATGAATGGAGAGGTTTTGACTCATAAGGCTCGCCTTGTGGCGAAAGGTTATTCTGAAAGGCCTGGTATAGACTATGAGGAAACATTTTCCCCAGTGGCGATGTCAAAATCCATTCGGATATTATTTGCCATAGCCGCGTGGTATGACTACGAGATATAGCAAATGGATGTAAAGACCGCCTTTCTCAATGGAGACATTGATAAGGAAATCTTTATGCAACAGCCAAAAGGCTTTACATCTAAAGGAAGTGAGCATAAGGTCTGCAAACTTCAAAGTTCAATTTATGGCCTAAAACAGGCATCCCGAACCTGGAACAAACGTTTTGATGAGACAGTCAAAGGGTTTGGCTTCATCAAGAACTTTTATGAGTCATGTGTGTACAAGAAATTCGAAGGGGGTTCAGTACAATTTATTGTGTTGTATGTCGATGACATTCTGTTGATCGGAGACGATATCAGAACGTTGATGCAGACGAAAGCGTGGTTATCCACGCAATTCTCCATGAAAGATATGGGAGACGCATCTTACGTATTGGGAATACGTATCTATAGAAATAGATCGAAGAAGATGTTAGGACTCTCCCAATCTCAGTACATTAACACTATACTGAAACGGTTCAGTATGGAAGAATCCAAGAAGGGATTGCTTCCAATGAGACATGGGATCTCTCTTTCTAAATCCATGTGCCCTACAAATAATGAAGAAAGGAAGAGAATGTATCTCATACCTTATGCGTCTGCCATAGGCAGCATAATGTATGCGATGTTATGTACTAGACCTGACGTAGCACACGCTCTAAGTGTTACGAGCCGCTACCAGTCAAATCCCGGGGAGGAACACTGGACCGCCGTAAAGGCTATCCTCAAGTACCTGAGAAGGACTAAGGATATGTTCTTGGTCTACGGCGGTAGTGGAGAATTGAAGCTCGAAGGATTCACGGATTCGAGTTTCCAGTCTGACGTGGATGATTATAAATCCAATTCTGGATACATATTTTGCCTCAACGGAGCAGCGGTGAGTTGGAAGAGTTCCAAGCAGTCCACCACTGCAGATTCAACCACTGAAGCAGAATATATTGCCGCATCGGATGCAGCAAAGGAAAGTGTTTGGATGAGAAACTTCATCCAAGAGTTGGATGTGGTACCTAGCATTGCAAAACCCATAGTTGTCTTCTGTGACAACAATGGGGCAATCGCTCAAGCAAAGGAGCCGAGATCACACCATCAGTCCAAACACGTGATGAGGAAATACCATGTGATTAGAGAAATCATTGGTAGAGAAGACATTCAAATGGAACGTGTCGACTCAAAAGATAACGTAGTTGATCCACTAACGAAGCCACTATCGCAAAAGGTGTTCGAAGAACATCTTGTGAAGATGGGTCTTAGAAATGTTTGTGATTGGCTTTAGGGCTAGTGGGAGATTGATAGGATAGTGCCCTGCAAGCCAACTCAATAGCTTGTAATAGGACTATTTTATCTTGAATGAATCTTTGATTTATTAATTAATACGCAAAGTTTATTTATTTAATAAGATAAACTAATGACCAACTTCATCTCTCGCGAACACATTTAAGCGATTGGTTGAAACCCTGAGATCACTCATGACTATGAGGCGATTCACATCAGTATTGAGTGCAATCATGAAACAGTCTCTAAGGTCGTGATCTCAAAATTGTTCCAAGTCATATATCCCTGTCGAGACGGGGTATCGAAGGAATCGTCAAGACTTGTAGGATTATGCATGATTCACATGGAGTGAATTTGTGGAGTTTCATGAACAAGACATTTGATGTCAGTGCATATGACTAGGTGGTTCGATAGGGGATCGAACGCATCGAACGACCCGAACAGAGAAACCCATTGTGGAAGTGCGTAAAGCATATCAGTGATGGATTGTTTCTCAGGACTTATAACAGTGTACGATTTAGTCCTTAGACTTGAGGTGCTAGGGCGAATTCGGTATACGGGTGTGCGTGCTTTGATTTAGGAGCCGGTCACGTAGCCTGACCATTGTGCGCCTACATTGGGTATGTACAGTCGTATACGCGAGTGGTTAGTATCAAGATGGGATCTTCCGACTCATTGAAATGAATGAGGGAATTTCCTCTACATTCATAGATAATACATTCCCAGAAATCCATGGCCATGGTCAGTGACAGATTTGAAAAGGGATTACCAAATTTAGCAGTCACACTGGAATTATTATCCAGAATTAGAAAGTACAGAATCGAGATAATTAGAGGTGCTGACTAATTCACACACCCTAGGTCTCGATCGGGAAATTAGTCGTTAGAGGGACCGTATGTACATGGTACTTATAAGAGGTGAGGTTCACTAATATCAATTCACCTGAAGTTGGGCCTCATGGGCTTGTGGCTAGACATCGACCATGAGGTGTGGGTACTCCTGAATTAATGGGAGATTAATTCTGGAGTGGTCAATTAAAGGAGTTTATTGATCGGAGCAATTAATTGAATATTAATTGCTCATTAATTAAATCACGAAAGTCGTGGGCCTACGGCCAATTGATGGTGAACCTAGAGGGTCACACACAATACAGTTGGACAGTGACAGTCAATTAAGGAAAGGTTTGATTTAAAGAGTTAAATCAAATAAAAGAATAAAAGAGTTAATTCTGAGAGAGAAATAATTAATTAGACAGTCTAATTAATTAAATGCTCATTAAAGAGTTAATTAAAGTGGGAGAAAATTAATTGAATTAATTGGGTTAATTTAATTAAATGGTTTAATTAAATTAATGCAAGACATGGGCCAATTTAATTAATGGCCCATACTAAGTCTTGCACACAAAGGGGCCTTGAAGGTGGCTATATAAAGGAGTCTAAGTGGAGACTCAAAACCCTAAGCTAAAATCTAACCCTAGCCGCCCCCTCAACCCTGGCCGCCCCCTCTCCCTCTTGCTCTCTCCTTCACCTAGTTTTGGATCTAGATCTAGATCTAGATCTGCCATTGACAAAACCTTCTCTTCCATTTCTAAGCCTAAGAATTGAAGGTGTCATTCCATCCATCTGGTGTGGACTAATCTCTGGAGGCATAACATTTAATTTGGGGTGCTCTAGTGAACGAGGAAAGAGAAGACCGGAGAAACCACCACCTTGCCTGTGGTGAGGTAAATTCGATTTACCATCTTTTAATTTAGTAATTTGTTGCTAAATTGTATTCAACCTTATTCATATGTGCTAATAAGTGTTCTTGGGAATTGGTGTATGAAAAATCGAAAAATTTTATATTCCGCAACGTTGTATTTGACAATCATACCCATGAAATCCCAACAGAATTGCAAGAGGAAGTTTATGTTGAACTACCTCCTGGATTTGAAGCTTATCAACAAGGAGACAAAGTTTATCGTCTGAAGAAAGCTCTATATGGACTGAAACAGGCTCCAAGAGCATGGTATGATACTTTATCTGATTTTCTTTTAGTTAAAGGATTTCGCAAAGGTAAAGTAGATAAGACTTTGTTCACTATTCAATGGGATAATCCTAGGTAACTAAATTCGCGCACCAAGGGTGTCGACGCGCTCCGAATTCGCGAATCGGAGCGCATTTGCAAAATTCGCAAAAAAAGCGCGAATTATTGAAAGTGAGAGCGCGAATTCATAATTTTCGGAGCGCGGATTTATAATTTTTGGAGCGCGAATTTATTATATATAGAGCGCCGTTTTAATTTTGATAGAGCGTGTATCATCCTTACAAAGAACATGCACTAGACAATTTAAATTCACGAATTTTGACAAAAAGTGACATTTTTACATAGATTTTGTAAAGTTTATTGGTTTATTTTGTAATTTACAAATACTTGTAACTTGGAAGCATTACGATTTACAACCACAAAAAAAAAAAAAAAAAAAAAAAAAAAAAAAAAAAAAAAACTCAAATAATGTTTGTAACTTTATTTTGTAATTTACAAATAATTGTAACACAAATAATACTTGTAACTTTATTTTTTAAACTTATGGGTTCATTTTCTAATGAATATGTAAATTAACAAAAATAATACTTCCTTCGTCCTTCAATTTTTATCCTCATGATTTTTTGTTTTGGTATGTCACTTAACTAAATTTTATTTTTTAAAATGAGATTATTATTTTAAAATCACATTCTCATAAAGTAATGCTTTGACGCTGCTAATATCGTTTCAGTCACTATTTTCAAGGACTTAAATGTATAAGTAATTCATTTATTTTATTTTATTCATCTCTTATCTAACCAAATTATTAACTCTAATTTGTAGTATTTTTTATTGTATGATTTGGATGAAGGTGAGGCTTGTAGTTGTGGATATGGTAATTTATATAGTGAAGGGTATGATACAAACACATCATCATTAAGTACAATATTTTTTAACAATGGGCAAAGTTGTGGAGCTTGCTTTGAACTTAAATGTGAGAATGACCATAATTGGTGCCTCCAAAATTCAATTGTGGTCACGGCTACCAATTTCTGCCCTCCAAACAATGCCTTATCGAACAATGACGGTGGGTGGTGCAACCCACCAAACCAACATTTCAACCTCTCTCAACCTGTCTTCTAACAAATTACCAAATATGAAGCTAGAATTGTACTCGTTTATTACCGAAGGTAAATATGTAATTTCAATAATATATGTATACCTAAGTATTTCTTGATTATATTTTTTTGTCTCTCCTTATCACCCCTACCCTCGCATGAACAACATGTGTATTTTTTATCGGCATAAATGCAAATCTTTCTTAACCCTGCAATTCATGTTTTTCACAAAGATCTAAAATTTTAGGCGTTGTTTAGTTCTTGAATTTTATTGATAAAAATTGCTGAGAAAATGAAAATAAGCTATACTTATTAGTTGAATGACATACATTTTGCTCTTAATTCTTTTAAAATTGTAGATGTAACTTATCTCTTTATTATATATTTCTTATTTTAATACCGTAAATTAATTATTTTATATTATTAATAATTATTTTAATAGACGCTCTATAGGCGCTCTCATATTCTAAAATTTTAATATATCACGCTCTCGCGCTCCCGCTCCCGCTCTCGCTCCCGCACCCGCTCTGCGTTTTAGTTACCTAGGGATAATCATATATTGTTAGTTCAAATATATGTGGACGATATTATTTTTGCTTCAACTAACCAACAGATGTGTGAAAAGTTCTCTAAGCTGATGCAGAACAAGTTTGAAATGAGCATGATTTGAGAACTAAATTACTTTCTTGGATTACAAGTCAAACAACTACCTGATGGTATCTTTATTAATCAAGCAAAGTACACAAAAGATCTGTTCAAGAAATTTGGTATGGAAACCAGCTCATCTGTTAGTGTTCCTATGTCTACTGGACTTCATCTGGACAAGGATGAAGTTGGCAAATCAGTTGACATCACCAAGTACAGAGGCATAATTGGGTCACTGTTATACTTAACAGCTAGCAGGCCTGATATTATGTATTCTGTTGGGGTTTGTGCGAGATTTCAATCAAATCCTAAGGAATCTCATCTATTAGCTGCTAAAAGGATATTAAGTTATCTCAAAGGCACACAAGAATTGGGATTGTGGTATCCAAGGGAATCATGATTTGAACTTACTGGATATTCAGATTCTGACCTTGCTGGCTGTAAAATTGATAGGAAGTGTACCACAGGTACCTGTCAATTTCTAGGCAGTCGTCTGATCTCATGGATGAGTAAGAAACAGACTTCAGTATCAATATTTACTGCCAAAGCTGAATACATTGCTGCTGGAGCATGTTGTGCACAGATACTTTGGTTGAAACATCAACTAGAAGACTATAATCTCAAGATCAGTGGAATCCCTATCTACTGTGACAATACAAGTGCAATCTCACTTACTCAGAAAACTACTAGTCATTCCAGGACTAAGCATATTGAGATCAAACATCACTTCATCAGAGACCATGTTGAAAAAGGAAATGTTATTATTGAGTATGTTCATACAGGCAATCAGATTGCTGACATTTTCACCAAACCATTAAGTGATGCAATATTTTCTACTCTAAGAGTGGAACTGGGCTTGTTAAAATTGGATTCATAAGCTAAGGGGGAACCTATCAGAAAACTGGGTTCAACAGCTGACTAATCTGATAGCAACAAGTGTTATACTTCAAGAAGACTGACTCTCAACAGACTAGTTGACTGATGAATTCTTGAATTCAGGGAGAACGTGTAAGACTAGCGGTACTCCTGTTTTATAGATGAAATCTTCAATGACAGTTAGTTGAAGTTGTTTTAATCAAAAGATTTGTTCTTAATTCTTGAAGACTTGAAGATTATTTATCTTGCTGGATTGACAAACAACAAAGGAAGATCACTAGATATTGGCCTTTGCTAGTGATATACTGTATCAGACAAGTCATCTATCAGATAAGTATTATTTTACTCATCTGTTTATTTATGTCAGCTTATATTCAGTGTTGTATTAAAAACGTTTTATCAAAAACACGCTTTTATAAGTAACAGACAAGTGGCGTTTCAAATTCCCGCCCGTCTGACATATTAAATGCATTTTGAAATCCGCGTATATCGCTCACACGATCTACTTTTCTGTAACTGATCTAACGGTTGGCACTAATCACGGAAACCGACATCAAACCAACATCTATAAATCCAGATCTGATCAGCTTACTAGTCTTTTACGCACCCTCAAAATTTCAAAAGCACAGAGCATTTTTGCATTCAATTTTACTGCAAATCTCTCTCGTTTTTCCTTAATCTTTTTCAGAAATGGCTGCCAAACAAGCTAACGCTGAAGGAAGGTTCCTAAACTACCTGACGTATCACACTACTGGCACTCCCAAAATGAAAGAAATTGTGGAAAAGTTTAAAGTTGCTACACTGGTTGATTTCATGGAGGCCCATGAAACAATGGTGTTCAAAGACCAAATAATGGAGTATTATGGTTCGAAAGTGAAGCCTGATTTTGACAAACTGGATATAAAGACTGAAGTTGGGGGTAAGGTTATTTGCATAACCCCTAAGCTGCTGAATGAGAAATACGGACTCTCTCTTGAAGGTTCAACTGAGCTTTCAACTTTAGCTGAGCCCTTGGAAGCAGATTTTTGGAATCTAGCTGCCAAGAAGAATGAAGTGCTGTCTGGCAACATCAAGAAGAATCAGCTGAAGGGCGAGTTTAAGCGTATGGCATATTTAGTTGCCAAAGTACTGGAAAACTGCACATTTTCGTTGGATAGTGTGCCAATGAAGAGGTTTCATACCATGATTGCTATCTATTATGGTTTGAAGGTGAACTGGGCAACTTTTATGTGGTATATTTTGGCTGATCACAAGGAGCGTGGTCATTCAAACCACAGAATATTCCTCAGTCATTGATGGGATAGTGCCCTGCAAGCCAATATATTTAGCTTGTATTAGGACTATCGTAATCTTTCTCTAGTATAAATGAATTAATACGCTCGTTTGTTTATAGTATGTAAATCAAACAATGGCCAACTTCATCTCTCGCAAATCACTTAAGCGATTGGATGAAATCCTTAGATCACAATAGACTATGGGACGATTCACTTCAGTATAGTGCAATCATGAAACAGTCTCTAAGGTCGTGATCTTAAAAATGTTCCAAGTCATAGATTCAGAACAAGACGGGGTATCGAAGGAATCGCAAAGACTTGTATAAATATGCATGATTCACATGGAGTGAATTTGTAGCGTTTCATGAGCAAGGCATTTGATGCTAGTGCATATGAGTAGGTGGTTCGATAGGGGATCGAACGACCCGAACAGAGAAACCCATTGTGGAAGCGCATGACGCATATCTGTGATGGGATGTTTCTCAAGGCTTATAATAGTGTACGATTTAGTCCTTAGACTTGAGGTGTTAGGGCGAATTCGGTGCATGGGTATACGTACTTTGATCTAGGTACAAGTCACGTAGCCTGACTATAATGTGCCTAAGTTGGGTGCGTATAGTTGTGTACGCGAGTGGTTAGTACCAATAAGGGATCTACCGACTCAACGTAGTGTGTTGAGAGAATTTCCTGTACGTTCTTAGATAATAAATTCTGAGAAACCCACGGCCGTGGTCGGTGACGGATTTGGAAAGGGGTTTCCAAATTTAGCAGTCACACTGGAATTATTATTCAGAATTAGAAAGTACAGAATCGAGATAATTAGAGGTGCCGATCAATTCACACACCCTAGGTCTCGGTCGGGAAATTAAGTCGATATAAGGACCGTATGTACATGGTACTTATAAGAGGTGAGGTTCACTGAGATCAATTCACCTGAAGTTGGGCCTCATGGGCTTGTGGCTAGACATCGACCATGAGGTGTGGGTACTCATGAATTAATAAGGAGATTAATTCTTGAGTGGTTAATTGAAGGTGTTCAATTAATCGGAGCAATTTATAAGCTCACAAATTAAATCACGAAAGTCGTGGGCCCGCGGACTATTGATGGTGAACCTAGAGGGTCACACACAATACAATTGGACTGCAACAAATTATTAAAGGAAAGTTTGATTTAAGGAGTTAAATCAAAACTGGAGAATTAAAGTGTTACTTCTTAAAGGAGAAAAATATTAATTAGAAGTAGTCTAATTAATTAATGGAGAAGAATTATTTAATTAATTGGATTAATTAATTAAATGGGCTGAATTAATTAAAAGAGTTTAATTAATTAAAGAGTCTAATTAATTAAAGAGTTTAATTAATTAAAGGAGACCTAGTTAGTTAAGGAAATAAAGATAGAATGGGATTCTACTTTCCTAATTAGATAAGGGGCGATTTTTACATGATAAATAATGGAAGAGTTTGTTTTCTTGTGTGACAAGGAAAATCTAAGAGATATACATGTATATCTTGTTTCCTAATGAGATAAGGAAAAAGATCTTGATATACATGGAAGAGATATCTATTAAGAGAAGGATTCTTCTCTTATAAATATATATCTCTTCATACCTCTTCCATAAGTGAAAAACCTAAGCCCCAAAGACACAAAATTTCGTGCCCCTTCTTCTCCAAGAAAATCAGCCGCCGCCACCTCTCTATGTTCTTGAGGATCGGCCGAACCCTGTAGAATTCTACAGGGTTCATGAGATTTATGTCTTCTTTCTTCCTTGCTTGATAACCTTTGGATCTTAGTTCTGAGCCTGTGGATCCAAAGGAGTTGCTTCAATCTAGTTGGTGTGGATACCGCTAGAGGCACAAGCTTGGGGTGCTTCTCTCGAACCAAATCCATCAGATCTGAAAGAAGACCGGAGAAAAACCACCACCGTTCCCGTGGTGAGGTAAAATCACTAAACACCCTATGGATGTTTTGATTTGTGTAAAAATCATTTTCGTATGACTAGATGAATAAAGATTGCTGGTTTGGGTTATTTAAAAATTTTAAATTCCGCTGATTTTGACGTTCTAACGTTACCAATAACCCAACAGTGGTATCAGAGCCTAATTCATTACTCTCATACGAAAAGGTCTGAATATAATTTGATTGCTTTAATTGTATTGCATGTTATATTCATGTTATTGATTCTTACTTGTTATGGGTAGATCTGATTTTGGGTAAAATTGCATAAAAACGTTTTTGGGCCAATTTTGTATTCTTCGAAAATAAAGGGTTGTTTTTGCGATTAGCGAATTTTTGGAAAACTGGACTGAAATTGATATTTTACAAACTGTGTGTTTTCTGGACAGAATGCAACTTTCTGGAAATTTTTGAATTTGGGGATGTTTTGCAATTACCAAAAGTTTTGGGGCTGTTTTGTAAATACCAAAAACTGCAGGGGCTGAATTGCAAATTCGAAATTTTTTCTGGAAATAAAATTTCTATTTTCGGTCCTCTGCCCAGTTTTAATTTTGGGGTTAAATTGTTATTTCCAAAACTTCAGGGTTTCAAATCGCAATTTCCAAAAGTTGGAGTGCCGAATTGCAATTTTCAAAAGTTGAAAATTCTTATTCTATTTTTTATGCATAAAATGGTTTTGTTTATTCGAATATAGATTACCTATAATTAGTAGAGACTAAAGTAAGAATCTAGAGAAATATTTTAAAGGCATTTAAAATAATTGAAGTTTAAAATAATTGAAGTAAGATAGGAAACTAGTAAATGTGTTTGCTTGTTTCTTTGCTCAACGTGAATTGTTTACGTGGTTTTCGATCGAGCCGAGCCTTGACCATAGATGTGATTGGTTTATTTTGCTTTGGATTTTTGTTGGGCCTCCGAGCCTTTATTTGGGCCTTTTTGTGCTAATGTAATAGATTAGGGCTTTACATTAAATAGTTTAGGATGGAGGCCCATTACATGCAAGAAGGAAGCCCAGTGGAGTATGAAGGCCAAGTATGCTTGGTTATTAATGTAATAGCCTAGGCCCATTAAGAACCCATTAGATAGACCAATTGGGCCAACATTATTGGCTCAATGATGGCCCAAACATAGGTGGCTCCCGATCGAAAACATATTGTGTTAGAAATGCATGCTAGGTTTATTTATTTATGTTTTATTTATTTATTGATTCTATTATTTGGCTTGTATGGTGATGCGCGCTAGAATATTAGAACGTAAATAAGTTAATTCATAATTGAAGCGGTGAGATCTCGAGAGAGTTTGCCTTAAACTTTCAAACCAGCAAATCCCCTCTTGAATTAAATATTAAGTCATATTGGGTTAAAATAAAATGAAGTATTTATATAAATCCAAGCCTTCCATCAATAGGGACTAGCGTATGTTGTCTACTTATCGATTAAGGTGACCCAGAGTCTGGCACCCAAGGCGAAGAAAGGGACAATACGTGAAATCTCTCGACTCTTGTTTATTAAATAAACTCGACAAGGGTGGGGACTGGTCGGGACATGTATAATCGACCGATAACCAGTTACGGGGATTTCATGACCGGGCCCGTTGCTCATCGAGATTGATTGGGTTAGACTTAACGAGTAGTACCACTCATGATGTAGCAGTGCTAGATGAGTGCGAAAATCGAGGTAAAATAGCTTGAAGGTTGTGTAGGGACACAATTGGCAATAAGTATGCCTACCTCGGGAATTAGTTGTATGGCCACGAGTCGTGGGTGCAATTAATGTCCGCTGGGACGTCAAGACCTACTAGGAAATAGGATTTCCCGAACAATTGAAGGGGTAATTGTTTCGATAAAATAGTGGGAGAACTTTTACGATAGAAAGTCCAACCTTCGTAGATTATAAGTATGAGAGAATTGCACTTGTAGTACCAAACTATATATCGATTCTCACTTGAGGTACCATAAAAATCGAGGCCGACACATTTTGTACCACAATTTAAGAAATCAATCACTTTTGGTACCACCGTTAAAATTGGACGTTAACTGATGACGTGGCAGTTAAGTTTTATTGCAAAATTGATACCATTACTTATGTTGACTGACAATTATACCCATAACTTTTCAGGTTGTCAAAATAACCCCACATCTTCAAATTTACTGACAATTTTAGTCCACATTGTTGCCCAATTTCAAAATTAACTCGAATAAGACATGTGCGGACCAATTTAGAGATTTTACTTATTATATTTACATATTTATTTAACTAATTTAGTTTTATAAATAATATTAACGGACCAAATTAATAATACTTTAACATAAATCCGACAAAATATTAATTAAATCTAAAATTTATATAATAATATTAATTTATTTAATATTTATTAAAAAATAAAGTTATATATTATTAATAGAATAATTATAATTTAAAAAAAAACCCATCCCTACCCCACAACCCCATCCCCCACCTCCCCCCCAAATAAATTTGAAGATGTGGGGTTATTTTGACAACCTGAAAAGTTATGGGCACAATTGTCAGTCAACATAAGTAATGGTATCAATTTTGCAATAAAACATAACTGCCATGTCATCAGTTAACGTCCAATTTTACGGTGGTACCATAAGTGATTGATTTCTTAAATTCTGGTACCAAATGTGTCGGCCTAGATTTTTATAGTACCACAAATGAGAATCGATATATAGTTTGGTAACACAAGTACAATTCTCTCTTATAAGTATTATTCATTAACTAGTCCTCTGCATGTTTGTCTTCTCTTTAAAATAGATATTAAGATATCTATAATAATCCATTATACTATTTATCCTCGACATATAAAATAACTGGATCAAAATATCGACTGGCGTAGAAACTTGAGGATTGCCCTCAATTCCGAAAGTCGGAATCATGTTCTTAATAACTAGCCTATGCCTGATGCACTTCCGAGATGAGTCTAAAAGGAGGAACGAATCACCCGTAGGGTATGGGAACATTAATGATCGTTTCATCATATAAGGACAAGTCTCAAAAGTGGAACGAATCACCTATAGGGTATGGGAATCTTAACGATCGTTTCCCCATATAAGCATCAAGGTTGAACGAGCTAAAGAAGCAACATAGGAGTATCTCTGAAGCTTCTAAAGCAAACTTCCATTTCAAAAGCTTGTTTTGAGGAGCAGTTTCGAATCGTTTGATTTGAGACCACTAAGGAGTTGTTTTAAAACTCGAGAATAAGTGAAGGAACAAATGTCAAGGATCACTGTCCTTGTTTTATCAATCTAGTTGAAAACTGGATCGATTAAACGTAGGCCTGCATGTGATCTTAGCATTGACCTCCATTTAAATTCTCCTCCCGCTCATTCAAAAGATTCATGAAATACTCTGATCTTATTTGATAAGTTGATCACATTTCATGAATTAACCAAAGTATTGGTAAAAGGCAAATAGGATAAACCTGTCATGATCGTTCACACTTCAAGGACTGCAAAGTCAAAGAAGGGTAATAAGAAGAAGAAAATTGTTCTCTTCTAAAATCGACCATAAAGGTAGTCGAAAGAACGCAAGTAGTCTAAAAGTCGAATTATCCCACTGAATCTTAGAAAGGCACTAATTAGTTTAATTGATTAGAAGGTCTAATTAATTAAGCAACGTTTCAATTAAAGGGTTAATTGAAAAAGGAGATGAATCAATTAAAGAGTTAATTGAAAGGAAGCAAATTAATTGAATTAAACCGTTAACTCAATTCTATTGAATTAATGTGCTTAGTTCAATTAATACCAAGATAATAATCCACAACTTTGGCACGCTAGACTTGGACATATCTCCAAGAGTAGGATTCAAAAGTTGGTTTCTTCTAAGGCTCTTGAAATATAGAACTTAGATGAACTTCCAACATGCGAATCCTGTCTCACAGGAAAGATGACCAGATCTCCCTTCACAGGGAATCAAGAGCGAACCAAATAACTTTGGATTTGATCCATACGAATGAATGTGGACCACTAAAGGTTAGTGTAAGAGGAGATTACTCATACCTCGTACCTTTTTGCTAATGACTTTGGTCGTTAGTGATATATGTATCTAGTGAGATACAAATCTGAAAAACCTTTGAAAAGTTCAAAGAATTTGCGAAACGAAGTAGAGAAGTAACAAGGGCATAATATTACGGTCATTCGATCTAATCGAGATGGCAAATACTTAATGTCAAGAATTCCTCAATTATCTCACTGAGAATGGGGTTCTCATACAACAAACTCCTCCTATGACGCCTCAACTTATTGGAGTGTCTAAGAGAAGGAATCGAACATTGTTAGACATTGTTCAATCCATGTTGAGTTTTGTTAAGCTTCCTTATGCATTCTAGGGGTTGGTCCTCCTGGCTGCATCGAAGATACTGAGCAAAGTACCTTCAAAGTCCGTGCCTACAAAGCTTTACCAAGAAAGGTATGGCAAAATACCTCTGCACTTTTACTATTGAGTATGGAGATCTCCTGCCTAAGTTGGGAACTAGAAAGGAGATAAATTGGCTAGTAGATCCAATTTGTTTATAATTGTGGGGTATCCAACGAAATCCATTGGATACATGTTCCACGACAATGAGAAACAATACCCGTTCCTCAGTTGATGAATTCCTCGTCAAAGGAAATAGGGAATGTCATGGAACTTGATGAAGTCCAAGATTTGGACCCATCCCCACAAACAGTGGGAGTTAATCCAGAAACTGCTAAACCGTCTAGTACACCACTACTTCGTTGATCTGATCAAGTTCGTAAGAAGCTTGAAAGATATGGTTTTACCATATACGAAGAAGCTGCATTGGATGTAGACGCGCATGCATGGCAAGAGGCCATGCAACCCGAAATGGATTCCAAACATTCCAACAAGGTATGGACCTTGGTCGATCCACCTGAGGGAACTTTCCCTGTAAGTTGTGAATAGATCTTCAAGCTAGGAATAAATGGAGAGGTGTTGACCTCTAAGACTCGACTAGTGGTAAAAGGCTATTCACAAAGTTCTGGAACAGACTTTGATGAAACCTTTTTTCCAGTAGTAATGTCTAAATCCATTTAGATTCACATTTGTTTTGATGAGACAGTCAAGGCATTTGACTTCATAAAAAATGAATATGAACCTTGAGTGTACAAAAGGATTAGTGGGAGCTCTATGAAGCTCATATTTTATATGTCGATCACATTCTGCTTATCTGGGATGATATCGAAATGTTAGCACAGACAAAAGCATGGTTATCTATGCAATTCTCCATGAAAGATTTGGGAGAGACATCTTGCGTATTGGGATACGTATCTATAGAGATAGATCGAAGAAGATGTTGGGATTCTCTCAATCTAAGTACATAGAAACAATACTGAAAATATTCAGTATGGAAGAATCCAAGAGATGATTGCTTCCAATGAGACACTGTAACTCTTTTTCCAAATCGATGTGAATTAGGATAAAAGGAGAATGTCTCAAATACCTTATGTTTCGAAAAAAGGTAGCATGTGGTATGCTATAATATGTACTAGACCAGACATAGAACCTGCTCAAGTGTCACGAGCAGTTACTAGTCAAACTCCGGTGAAGAGTACTGAACCACCGTAACAAATATCCTTAAGCTCTTGAGAAAGACTAAGGATTCGTTCTTGGTCTACGGTGGTAATGGAGAATTAAAACTCGAAGGATTTAATGATTCAAATTTTCAGTCTGATGTGGATGAATATATATATCCAATTTTGGATACATATTTTGCCTCAATGGGGTAGCGGTAAATTGGAAAGGTTCCAAGCAAAACACCATTGCCATCTCAACCACTGAAGCATAATATATCGCAGCATTGAATGCAACAAAAGAAAGTGTTTGGATGAAAAACTTCCTCCAATAGTTGGATGCAGTGCCTAGCGTTGCGAAGCTCATGGTTAT
Organism: Penstemon newberryi var. newberryi; assembly: GCA_030819805.1. Classification (NCBI taxonomy): domain Eukaryota; kingdom Viridiplantae; phylum Streptophyta; class Magnoliopsida; order Lamiales; family Plantaginaceae; genus Penstemon; species Penstemon newberryi. The sequence goes on along the minus strand of JAUALY010000005.1, from coordinate 17,488,707 downwards.
CTTCTGTGATAACAATGGAGTTGTTGCTAAAGCAAAGGACTCGAGATCTCACCAGAAATCTAAACACAATGAGAGAAAAGTACCATTTGATTGGAGAAATTATTGGTAGAGTAGACGTACATAATGGATCACGTCGACTCGGAAGACAACCTAGCGGATCCACTAGTAAAGCCTGTGTCACGAAAAGAGTTCGAAGAACATCTTTGGAAGATGGGTCTTAGAAGCGTTTATGATTGGCTTTAGGGCAAGTGGGAGATTGATGGGATAGTGCCCTACAAGCCAATATATTTAGCTTGTATTAGGACTATCGTTTGTTTATAGTATGTAAATCAAACAATGGCCAACTTCATCTCTTGCAAATCACTTAAGAGATGAAATCCTTAGATCACAATAGACTATGGGACGATTCATTTCAGTATGAGTGCAATCATGAAACAGTCTCTAAGGTCGTGATCTTAAAAATGTTCCAAGTCATAGATTCCGAACGAGACGGGGTATCGAAGGAATCGTAAAGACTTGTATAAATATGCATGATTCGCATGGGGTGAATTTGTAGCATTTCATGAGCAAGGCATTTGATGCTAGTGCATATGAGTAGGTGGTTCGATAGGGGATCGAACGCATCGAACGACCCGAACAGAGAAACCCATTGTGGAAGCGCATGACGCATATCGGTGATGGGATGTTTCTCAAGGCTTATAATAGTGTACGATTTAGTCCTTAGACTTGAGGTGCTAGGGCGAATTCGGTGCATGGGTATACGTACTTTGATCTAGGTACAGGTCACGTAGCCTGACCATAATGTGCCTAAGTTGGGTGCGTATAGTTGTGTACGCGAGTGGTTAGTACCAATAAGGGATCTACCGACTCAACGTAGTGTGTTGAGAGAATTTACTGTACGTTCTTAGATAATAAATTCCGAGAAACCCACGGCCGTGGTCGGTGACGGATTTGGAAAGGGGTTTTCAAATTTAGCAGTCACACTGGAATTATTATCCAGAATTAGAAAGCACAAAATCGAGATAATTAGAGGTGCCGATCAATTCACACACCCTAGGTCTCGGTCGGGAAATTAAGTCGATAGAAGGACCGTATGTACATGGTACTTATAAGAGGTGAGGTTCACTGAGATCAATTCACCTGAAGTTGGGCCTCATGGGCTTGTGGCTAGACATCGACCATGAGGTGTGGGTACTCATGAATTAATAAGGAGATAAATTCTTGAGTGGTTAATTGAAGGTGTTCAATTAATCGGAGCAATTAATAAGCTCACAAATTAAATCACGAAAGTCATGGGCCCGCGGACAATTGATGGTGAACTTAGAGGGTCACACACAATACAATTGCACTGCAACAAATCATTAAAGGAAAGTTTGATTTAAGGAGTTAAATCAAAACTGGAGAATTAAAGTGTTAATTCTTAAAGGAGAAAAATATTAATTAGAAGTAGTCTAATTAATTAATGGAGAAGAATTAATTAATTAATTGGATTAATTAATTAAATGGGCTGAATTAATTAAAAGTGTTTAATTAATTAAAGAGTCTAATTAATTAAAGAGTTTAATGAATTAAAGGAGACCTAGTTAGTTAAGGAAATAAAGATAGAATGGGATTCTACTTTCCTAACTAGATAAGGGGCGATTTTTACAAGATAAATAATGGAAGAGTTTGTTTTCTTGTGTGACAAGGAAAATCTAAGAGATATACATGTATATCTTGTTTCCTAATGAGATAAGGAAAAAGATCTTGATATACATGGAAGAGATATCTATTAAGAGAAGGATTCTTCTCTTATAAATATATATCTCCTCATACCTCTTCCATAAGTGAAAAACCTAAGCCCCAAAGACACAAAATTTCGTGCCCCCTTCTTCTCCAAGAAAATCAGCCGCCACCACCTCTCTATGTTCTTGAAGATCAGCCCAACCCTGTAGAATTCTACAGGGTTCATGAGATTTCTGTCTTCTTTCTTCCTTGCTTGATAACCTTTAGATCTTAGTTATGAGCCTGTGGATCCAAAGGAGTTGCTTCAATCCAGTTGGTGTGGATACCGCTAGAGGCACAACGCTTGGGGTGCTTCTCTCGAACCAAATCCATCAGATCTGAAAGAAGACCGGAGAAAAACCACCACCGTTCCCGTGGTGAGGTAAAATCACTAAACACCCTATGGATGTTTTGATTTGTGTAAAAATCCTTTTCGTATGACTAGATGAATAAAGATTGCTGGTTTGGGTTATTTAAAAATTTTAAATTCCGCTGCTTTTGACGTTCTGACGTTACCAATAACCCAACAGTCATCTGTTTTCAATTCTTGGTTGTATCATGACCCATGGGAAGGTCATCCACAATGCCAAGGAATTGAAGGTTTATGAGCCTGTTCGCTCAAAAACAACTGAAGGGACTCCTGAGAAGACAAAACCAAAAAGAAAGGCTGCTGCTGAGCCAAAACAGCCAGCTGTTAAAGCTAAAAGGAGTAAGGCAACTGTTCAAACAGCTAAGCCAGCTGTTCAAGCCAGAACAGACCCAACTAAAGAAAAGGATGTTGTTGATACGATTGTAGATGAAACAGTCAAGGAAATTGAGGAGATGGTTGTTGACATATCTCCTGATGATGAGGGCTATTTTACACATATGATTATAATGCTTTCCGAGGTAGTTCAGCATCGATCCGACCTATGAAGCTAAGATAAGCATCTTCGGAGACTACATGATCGGCTCGACCTAATCTAATGAATCTGATCGACCTGAAGACCGACCCTGACGAACTATTGGGCCATGCAGTACTCCTAGGCCATGCAGGATTCGTAGGCCTAATAGGACTCCTAGTTCTGTTAGGACATGATAATCATTATAAATAATGAATCTTACATTGTATTAGGGATCCGGATTTTAACCTATCAATAATACTACACTTGTTTTGCCTCCAATATACTTGTTCTTACGTGATTAAATTACTTGTGATTATTCTTGAATTGCACCATCCTGAGTACTTTTACCAAACCCCTAATTTGTAAACTTGTCTTCACATTGAATTACTGGATTTAACCTTGAGACGAAATCAGGCTAAATCAGTTGGCGCCCACCGTGGGGCAGGGTTAATTACTCGATCGAATATGGTCAATCCGAGGAAAAGCACACGTAACACAGGAAGAAGCACAACTTCTCAGCATCCACGTACTGTAGAAGGTCTGCCCGAAAATTCCCAAAGAATTAGCACTAATAATATGCCGCCTCCCGCAGAACATCAAGATTTAGATCGAGCAGAGGGGCATGTTACGGCAAACGTAAAAAACAACCAAAGTAATGAAGAACGTCAAACTCCTAGAAGAAGTAGGGCTCCAAACTCACCCGTTCGATCCATCCCTCCCCCCCCCGATACCAGCCGATCAAGAGAAGTTAAGGCAAATGGCTCACCTCGTGAATTCGTTATGTGCTGAAATCTTACATACACCAGGACCAGAAAACGTTGGTCCTGATATGGCCCCAATCCCGCCGACCACGTTGATAAACAATATCAGGCGAGCCCAAAAGGATAACGACCAAGTTTCGGCCGAAGCAGAAAGCCCTGATGGGGATCAACAATCTCACATGTCCCCACCAAAAGCCACTAAAAGACACCCTGATCGGAAAAGTAACCAGGCAAGAGCTAATGCTCGTCCTGAACCTTACATATCCAGAGAAAAAACGGTTGTCCCGATCGATGATGAAGAGGAGCCCCAAATCATCGATTGACCAACAACTAGAAGATTCTCTGAAAGAGACATTGAGAGGATGGTGGAGGAACGAGTGGAAGAAAGGCTGTTAACTTTGAGACAACCTTGGCCTCGTTCCTGGGAAATCCAGGATAGTGTAGCTGCATGTTCCCCATTCTGCCTAGAAATTAGAGAAACACAGGCCTCAGGGCCTTTACCTGCTCGACTACCCAGATATGGCGGAACTTTTGATCCGACCGATTATATATTTAGTTTTACAAATATAATGAACCTATACGCTCATTCGGCGGAGTACACGGCGAAGTTGATGATCACAACCTTTGAGGGATTAGCACTAGACTGGTTCGGAAAACAACCACCTAACTCAATATTCAGTTTTAGAGAATTATGCAACAAGCTAGAACAACAGTTTGCTAGTCAGAAAAGACAAAAACTCCCCATGAGTTATCTGGGAACTATTATCCAGCAAGAAGGAGAATCCCTGAGATCTTGGTTGGCAAGGTTCAATGTAGAACTGTTAAAGATCGACTCCCCAAATATTGATTATAATATATCTATTTTGTTCGATCTAACAAAAAATATGCAATTTGGTAATGCCTTGAGTCGGAAACAACCACGAACCTTTGCAGAAATCATGACGTTAGCCTCAAAATATATGACACAAGAAGAGATGAACTCATTCAAAGATAAAAATAAGAATAAAGCATCTACTTCAGGATCTAGGAAGCATGAAAAGCCCCAAGCGCAGAAAGCCATGGATTACGATCAATTTTCCCGGAGGGGAAACAAATTTCAAAGGTTGGAATATAGCGGGGGTAACACTGAGAAAAGACCTAATGTCTACCTCAGGCCTCGATCTCCAGAAAGGAATATTAGAGATCGAGTAAGCTACGTGGATTATACCAAACTAAACACACCCAGAGAGGATATTTTGGTAATACTGGAGAGAAGTAACTTGATTCCCCCAGCAAAAAGAATCACGCAAGCTAAACCTGGGGCAGAGAACTACGACCTATTTTGTAGATACCATCGTGCTCACAGTCATAGGACCGAGGACTGCTATCACCTAAAACAGGAGATTGAAAAATTAATTCAACAAGGCAAGTTGAACAAATTTGTGGACAGAACAGATCGGAGGAGACACAGGACACGAAGTCCTAGAAGGAGGGAAGGGAATAGAAGCCCTCATGAGAGATCTCCCAGCAATCGCGCGCCTAGGAGAGATGACATCGATAACGACCAAGTCAATGGTACCATACATGTAATCTCCGGAGGTCCAGCGGGAGGAGATAGTCGAAACGCAAGGCGGAAGATAGCCCGATCCCTGGAAAAAGGACTCGTCGCTCCTAAGGAAATATGGGCACTCGAGAATAAGGGCTCTGACAAACAAATAATCAGTTTCGATGAAAGTGAAGTTCCTAGAAATTTGAATTGGGACGTTAACGAAGACCACCCCGATTTTCCAATGGTTGTCTCACTGAGAATCTCCGATTTCAATGTTAAAAGAATCCTGATCGATAATGGAAGCTCGGCTAACATCATAGCCATCGATGCTTTAAATCAAATGAACCTAGGAAAAATTACTCTCCAAAGAGTTGCCACGCCACTAGTAGGGTTTGGAGGATCGGAAATAGTTCCAGCCGGAACTATTAATTTAAGTGTAATCCTTGGGAGCAAACCTCATCGTGTGGTGAAAATGATAAAGTTCTTAGTAGTAGAAACACCTTTCGCTTATAATGCCATCTTGGGAAGACCGGCATTAAATCAATTTCGAGCAGTTGTTTCGACCTATCACCAGAAGATGAAATTCTCTACGATCTCAGGGGTTGGCGAAATAATGAACGATCACTGCATGGCATGGGATTGTTACAATACGGCTCTCTCATTAAAAAGGAACGTCGATCCATTAACACCTTCGAAAAGAAAAGCAGTAGGACCTTCAGTCGAAAGATCTCAAGAGCCGGAGTTACCCAATACGGAAAGGATCGATAAAAAGGGAAAGGAACCTATAGATTTGACTTTACGGGCACCCGAGCATAAAGATATTCGTCTTATGGAGGATGATCCGACCAAAATCACAAGAATTGGAACGGAATTATCCCCACAAGGTGAAATTATGCTAGTCAACTTTTTAAGGGAAAATATGGACGTGTTTGCCTGGAGTTCGGAGGATATAGTAGGGATCGATCCAAGAATAATTACCCACTCTTTAAAAATTGATCCGAACGCCAAACCAGTCAGACAAAAGAAGAGAAATCACGGTCCTGCGAAAGACAAAATAATAAAAGCAGAGGTCGAAAGGCTTTTAATGTCTAAATAGATTAGAGAAATACACTTCACCGAGTGGCAATGTAATGTCGTGTTAGTAGCAAAAGGGGACAAGAAGGATAATAAATGGAGAATGTGTAATGACTTTACCGACTTAAACAAGTTATGTCCACGGGACCCGTATCCACTCCCCAGAATCAACCTATTAGTCGACTCCACTGCTGGTTTTGCTATTTTTAGCATGATGGACGCTTTTCAGGGTTTCTACCAAATATTTATGGATGAAAAGGATCAAGAAAAAAATGCCTTCGTTACTGAACAGGGGGTATATTGCTTCATAGTAATGCCTTTCGGATTAAGAAACGCAGGAGCAACTTATCAACGATTGGTGAACTTAATGTTCAAAGAGCTGATCGAAGAAATAAAGGAAGTGTATGTCGATGACGTGTTGGTCAAAAGCATGAGCGAGGAAGACCACATTAAGGAAATACGGAATGAAACTCAACCCTTTGAAATGCACCTTTGGAGTAAGATCTGGGAAATTCCTAGGTTACCTAGTTCATGAAAGAGGCATCGAAGCAAATCCAGAGAAGATACGTGTTATCACAGAAATGAAGCCTCCGAGAAATATTACCCAAGTGCAAAGCCTGGTAGGGAAAATTGTGGCCCTCAACAGGTTCATATCAAGGTCGGCAGATAAAAGTCTACCATTTTTTCAAACTTTGAGAAAAGCTAAGACCTTCGAATGGACCGAGGCTTGTGACCATGCATTCGATCAACTCAAAGAATACTTGACCTCACCACCACTACTCGCCAAACCTACAGAAGGACAGCCTCTATACATATACATCGCTATCTCCGAGGCGGCGATAAGCTCGGTAATGGTGAAAATTGAAGGCTCAGAACACAAGTCTGTCTATTATTTGAGTAAATTGATGCAAGGCGCTGAAAAGAATTATTCGGTGATTGAAAAATTTGCCTTGGCTCTGGTAACATCAGCTCGAAGGTTACGTCCCTATTTCCAAACGTATAAAATCATCGTTCTTACCAACCAACCTTTGAGGCAAATTTTGTCGAAACCTGAAGCTTCGGGAAGATTAATCAAATGGGCCGTAGAGTTGGGACAATATGAGATCGAATATCAACCACGAACGGCAGTCAAAGCTCAAGTACTTGCTGACTTCCTCCTACAACTCCGAGCCCGTCGAAAAAGAGCCCAGAAGAGATGTCCGCAGGTGATAATAACATTTTAACCCTCAATAATCTAGCATGGCTTATGCACGTCGATGGTGCATCAAGCTGAGATGGAGGGGGTGCAGGAATTAATTTCCAAGGACCCAACGGTGAAGATTTAAATTATGCTATCACTTTGGATTTCATGGTAACCAACAACGAAGCAGAGTATGAGGCTCTAATCGCAGGATTGGAAATGGCATTACAAGCCAACATAAAAGTTTTAAATGTCTTAACGGATTCCGAGCTGATTCAAAGACAAATAAATGGAATGTATGAGGCAAAGGAATAAAACATGATAAAATATTTGGCAAAAGTAAAAGAGTTGACTGGAAAATTTGATAAGTTTGAGATTCAAAATATCCAACGAGAAGAAAATTGATGGGCTGATCAACTATCTAGATTTACAGGAACAAGGGATGGTAAATCTAAAAGAGTGATCACCTGGTTAATCTCCAAAACACCCTCAATCGACATCGATACTGTTCCTGTTACCGAGATAATGGACATCGACTTGGCAGCAGATAGCTGGATGACCCCGTTAATCACATATTTGAAAGATAGGTCACTCCCTAGCAGTAAGAATGAAGCTAGGAGAATTAGATATCGAGCACCAAGATATGCCATGGTAGAGGGAAAACTCTATAGACGATCAGTCTCTGGAATTCTGCTAAGGTGCATTCCCGAGCACCAGACCCAGAGCATCCTTAAAAGTATCCATGAGGGAGAAGCAGGGAATCACAGTGGGGCTCGAGCACTCACGCTCAAATGTTTAAGAACTGGGTACTATTGGCCGACAATGTACACAGGCGCTCAGGATTATGTAAAACACTGTCATTACTGTCAGGTACATTCAAATAGAATACATCAACCAGCTGAGATGATGCACCCAATTCCAATATGTTGGTCTTTTGACCAATGGGGCATTGATATAGTCGGACCATTCCCGATGGCCAGATCTAAAAAGAGTTATGTCCTGGTCGCTGTCGAATATTTCAGCAAGTGGATTGAATGTATAGCACTAGCTCGGATAACTCAGTTCCAAATCATAAATTTTCTTTGGAAGAACATAGTCTGTCGTTTCGGAATCCCGAGGATCTTGATCTCTGACAATGGGACCCAATTCGCTGGAAAACAAGTCCAAGAATGGTGCTCGAAGTTTGGGATACAGCAAAACTTTACGTATGTTGGACATCCTCGAGCGAATGGGCAGACTGAAGTAGCAAATCGAGAAATTATCAAATCCCTCGAAAAAAGGCTGGACGACGCTAAAGGAAAATGGTTGGACGAGCTTCCCGGTGTCATTTGGGCTAATAGAACTACAATAAAAGCCTCTACCGGTGAAACACCTTTTAGCTTAGTCTATGGATCAGAGGCGGTCATCCCAGTTGAGGCACTTGTCCCTAGCCCCAGAATTGAGTTGTACGATGAAGAGTCAAATGATCAACTGAGAAAAGACGACGTTGATTTAAGTGAGACCTTGAGAGAAAAAGCCAGTCTTCGTTTAGAAGCAGCTAAATCCATCATGGAAAAGGCCTACAACTAAAGAGTGAGAATACGATCGTTCAAGGAAGATGATTTGGTACTTAAGAAGGTTGAGGTGTCGAAGCATGTGGGTAAATTACAGCAAAATTGGGAAGGTCCATACGTGGTAACCGCGGTCGGCAAAAAGGGATCGTATAAGATAGACCATATGGATGGAACTCTGCTTCCTCGAACATGGAATGCAGTAAATCTCAGAAGATATTATGGTCGTTAATCTCGAGATAGGAGGTCTTGGAAATTAGACAGGATTTTACAAGAAATTAGCTTGCTTTTAAATTTTTAGTCTGTTTTGTTATTTTCCTTTCGAGCATCAAATTTATCTACGATTATAATAAAAGCTTTTGCTTATTTTTTCCATATGTCACACTCAAAAGACCATTGTCAAAATTCGATCTACAAAGGTTAAAAACAAAAATTGGTAAAAAACCTAAGTACAATAAATCTTTGAGTAAAACCGATTAGGTCGGTATAAACTCATCGATCTCCTAACGAACGATCTACATAGGTTAGAAACCAAAAGTTGGTATAAAACCTAAACAAGATAAATCTTTGAGTAAAACCGATTGGGTCGGTATAAACTCATCGATCTCCTAACAAATGATCTACACAGGTTAAAAACCAAAATGTTGGTATAAAAGCTGAAATAAAACTTTTGAGTAAAACCGATTGGGTCGGTATAAACTCATCGATCTCCTAACAAATGATCTACACAGGTTAAAAACCAAAAGTTGGTATAAAACCTAAGTAAAATAAAATCTTTGAGTAAAACCGATTGGGTCGGTATAAACTCATCGATCTCCTAGCAAAACGATCTACACGGGTTAAAAAACAAAATGTTGGTATAAAACCTAAAATAAAATCCTTGAGTAAAACCGATTGGGTCGGTATAAACTCATCGATTGATAGGATAGTGCCCTGCAAGCCAACTCTATAGCTTGTAATATGACTATTTTATCTTGAATGAATCTTTGATTTATTAATTAATACGCAAAGTTTATTTATTTAATAAGATAAACTAATGGCCAACTTCATCTTTCGCGAACACATTTAAGCGATTGGTTGAAACCCTGAGATCACTCATGACTATGGGACGATTCACTTCAGTATTGAGTGCAATCATGAAACAGTCTCCAAGGTCGTGATCTCAAAAGTGTTCCAAGTCATAGATTCCTGTCGAGACGGGGTATCGAAGGAATCGTCAAGACTTGTAGGATTATGCATGATTCACATGGAGTGAATTTGTGGAGTTTCATGAACAAGACATTTGATGTCAGTGCATATGACTAGGTGGTTCGATAGGGGATCGAACGCATCGAATGACCCGAACAGAGAAACCCATTGTGGAAGTGCGTAAAGCATATCAGTGATGGGATGTTTCTCAGGACTTATAACAGTGTACGATTTAGTCCTTAGACTTGAGATGCTAGGGCGAATTCGGTATACGGGTGTGCGTGTTTTGATTTAGGAGCCGGTCACGTAGCCTGACCATTGTGCACCTACATTGGGTACGTACAGTCGTATACGCGAGTGGTTAACATCAAGATGGGATCTACCGACTCATTGTAATGAATGAGGGAATTTCCTGTACATTCTTAGATAATACATTCCTAGAAATCCATGGCCATGGTCAGTGACGGATTTGGGAAGGGGTTTCCTAATTTAGCAGTCACGCTGGAATTATTATCCAGAATTAGAATGTACAGAATCGAGATAATTAGAGGTGCTGACTAATTCACACACCCTAGGTCTCGATCGGGAAATTAGTCGTTAGAGGGACCGTATGTACATGGTACTTATAAGAGGTGAGGTTCACTAATGTCAATTCACCTGAAGTTGGGCCTCATGGGCTTGTGGCTAGACATCGACCATGAGGTGTGGGTACTCCTGAATTAATGGGATATTAATTCTGGAGTGGTCAATTAAAGGAGTTTATTGATCGGAGCAATTAATTGAATATTAATTGCTCATTAATTAAATCACGAAAGTCGTGGGCCTACGGCCAATTGATGGTGAACCTAGAGGGTCACACACAATACAGTTGGACAGTGACAGTCAATTAAGGAAAGATTTGATTTAAAGAGTTAAATCAAATAAAAGAATTAAAGAGTTAATTCTGAGAGAGAAATAATTAATTAGATAGTCTAATTAATTAAATATTAATTAAAGAGTTAATTAAAGTGGGAGAAAATTAATTGGATTAATTGGGTTAATTTAATTAAATGGTTTAATTAAATTAATGCAAGACATGGGCCAATTTAATTAATGGCCCATACTATGTCTTGCACACAAAGGGGCCTTGAAGGTGGCTACATAAAGGAGTCTAAGTGGAGACTCAAAACCCTAAGCTAAAACCTAGACCTAGCCGCCCCCTCAGCTTGGCCGCCCCCCTCTCTCCCTCTTGCTCTCTTCTTCACTTAGATCTAGATCTAGATCTAGATCTACCATTGACAAAGAAACCTTCTCTTCCATTTCTAAGCCTAAGAATTGAAGGTGTCATTACATCTAACTGGTGTGGACTATTCTCTGGAGGCACAACACTTGGGGTCCTCTAGTGAACAAGGAAAGAGAAGACCGGAGAAACCACCACCTTGCCTGTGGTGAGGTAAATTCGATTTACCACCCTATTTAATTTAGTAATTTGTTGCTAAATTGTATTCAACCTTATTCATATGTGCTAATAAATGTTCTTGGGATTTGGTGTATGAAAAATTGAAAAATTTTATATTCCGCAACGTTGTATTTGACAATCATACCCATGAATTCCCAACAGTGGTATCAGAGCCAAATTTATTATGCACATATGAAAAGGCCTGAACACATCAAAATATATGGATATATGTGTTTGTTGTGTTCTGATTTTTGATTCTTGCTTGTTATGATAAATTAAATTGTTCGGATCTATGCCCTTTTCGGTTTTGGGCCAAATCTGTAATTACCGAAAATTTGAGGGCTTGTTTGCAAATTGCGATTTTTGTAAAATCTGGACAGAAAGTAAAATTTTCATTTTCTACAATTCTGGACCAAATTGTAATTTCTGGAATTTTTAAAATCTGGACTGTTTTGCAATTTACGAAAGGTTTGGGCTGTTTTCGCAATTGCCGTAAATTCAGGGGTCTGTTTTGCATTAAACGAAAGTTTCTGGAAATTTTGTTAATTCTCTGCTTGCTGGTCCGATTTGCATGTTCTGGAAATTTTTGGGGCTGATTTATAATTTCCAAAAGTTGAGGGGTCAAAATGTAATTTTCGAAAATTCAGGGGGCCGAACTGAAATTTTTCAAAGGTTGAAAAACAGAAACTGTTTTGTGCACTAAAAGGGTTTAGTATATCCGAAAAGTTAATTTTATCATAATTAGTAGGGACTAGAGTGAGAATCAAAGAGATTGTTTTAAAAGGTGTTTTAAAATAAGATTATGGTTTGTTTTAAAATGAGTTTTAAAACTAGAATCTTAAGTATTTTAAAAGGAGTTTTAAAATAGGATAAGAAATAAGAAAAATATGTTTTGCTTGTTTCTTGCTCTACGTGAACTGTTTACGTGGTTTTCGATCGGGCCGAGCCTTGACCCTTAGGGTAGATGTGATTGGTTAATTTTAATTTGTTGGTTTTATTGGGCCTGCGAGCCTTAAGTTTTTGGGCCACTTTGAGCCATTGTAATAGATAGGGCTTTACTGTTTTATTACACTAGGATGGAGGCCCGTTACAAGCAAGGTGGGAGCCCAAGAAGACTAAAGGCCATGTATGCATGGTAAAATGTGTAATAGAGTCGGCCTCTTTGAAACCTATTAGATTGACCAATAGGACCATCTTCTTTGGCTCGATGGTGGTCTGCATAGGAGGCTCCCGATCGAAAACATACTGTGGTAGCATGCATGCTAGGTGTGTATGTTTTTATTTACGCATTTATATTTTAGCATGTATGGTGATACGCACTAGTGATTTAGATCGTAAATAAAAGATAATGCATAACTGGAACGGTGAGATCTCGAGTAGAGTTACCTCAAACTCTTAAACCCGAAAACCCCCTCTTGATAATAATATTAAGTCAAATTGGGTACTTTAAAATAAAGTTTTAATATCCAAGCCTTCCATCAATAGGAACTAGCGTGAGTTGTCCACTTATCAATAAAGGTGATCCAGAGTCTGGCACCCGAGTCGAAGAAAGAGACAATACGCGAAACTCCTTGATTCTCGTTTTTAACTAAACTTGACAAGGGTGAGGATTGGTCGGGATTTCATGACCGGGCCCGTTGATCATCAAGATTGATGGGTTAGACTTAACGAGTAGTACCACTCATGATGTAGCAGTGCTAGATGAGTGCGAAAATCGAGGCAAAATAGCTTGAAGGATGTGTAGAGACACAATTGGTAATAGTATACCTACCTAGGGAATTAATTGTATGACCGCGAGTCGTGGGTGCAATTAATGTCTGCTGGGACGTCAAGACCTGCTAGGAAATAAGATTTCCCGAACAATTGAAGGGGTAATTGTTTCGAGAAAATAGTGGGAGAACTTTTTCGATAACAAGTCCAATAGTCGTTAATTATAAGTATTAATTTAGATCAGTCAGCTGAACGTTATCATTTCATTTTGTAGATCATTTTGCGAAAATGTTTAAGAATCCATTATCTATCATCCTTGACACTAACAAACTGAACGGATCAAATTTTATCGACTGGCTAAGAAATTTGAGGATAGTCCTCGACTCCGATCGTCGGAGCTATGTTCTCGATGCCCCAATGCCTGGAGCACTTCCGAAAGGTGTTTCGGAAGAGGAACGAGCCACCCATGCTAGATGGGTTGTTGATGATATTCAGGTTCGTTGCCTAATGCTAGCATCAATGACCAATGAGCTACAGAAACAGCATGATAAGATGCCTCATGCTGGTGATATACTTCTCCATCTCCGAGAATTGTTTGGAGAAAAGTCTAGGACCGAAAGGTTCAAGACGACGAGGGAGTTGTTTAATCTGAGAATGGCTGAGGGAGCCAGTGTCAAAGATCACTGTCTCCGTTTCATTAATCTGATTGAAAAATTGGAGAATTTGGAAGTAGACTTGCACGCTGATCTTAGCACTGACCTCCTACTCCATACTCTACCACGCTCATTTGATCAGTTCGTGTTGAATTTCAACATGGAGGAGAGAAATCTCGCTCTTCATGAACTGACCAATTTATTGGTAACGGCAGAAGCTACCCTAAAGAAGGAAAAGTCTGTCTTGATTGCTGAGCAACCCAGGGCTGCAAAGCCAAAGAAGGGCAAGAAGAAGAAGAAAGTGTTCTCTTCTAAAACAACCAAGAAGGTTGTCGAGAAAAAGAGAAAGAGCCCAGAAGATGAATGTTTCCACTGCAAGAAAGCAGGGTACTGGAAAAGGAACTGCCCTGACTACCTTAAAACGGTAGCCAAAGGTATTTTCTTTATTGAAGTTAATATTTCAATTAACTGTGCATCATGGGTGTTAGACACCGCAGCTGGTTCTCATATCTGCAATGATTTGCAGGTGATGGGAGCAGTAAGACCTCTTAAACCTGGGGATAGGATCCTGCGCTTTGGAAACGGAGCAAGGGTTGCGGCAGAGGCCATAGGGGACGTTGAATTAGTTTTAGGGAATTTTACTTTGGTTTTAAAAGACTGTTTGTACGTACCGACTATTATCAAAAACATTATTTCGATTCCTTTGTTGGATAATGATGGTTTTTGTTTTTTCATTTCTAATGGAAATTTTAGCATATTAAAAGGTGGTTTTACTTATGCTAGTGGTACTTTGATAGATGGTCTTTATTCCTTAGAACCTGCTAATTCTAATGTCATGCACATTCAATCAAAGAAAAGAAAACAAGATGATAATAGTCCACAGTTATGGCACGCTAGGCTTGGACATATATCCAAGAGTAGAATTCAAAAGTTGGTTTCATCTAGGGCTCTAGAAATACAGAACCTAGATGATCTCTCAACTTGCGAGTCCTGTCTCAAAGGAAAGATGACCAAAACACCTTTTACTGGGAAACCAGAGCGAACCAAACAAACCTTGGATTTGATCCATACTGATGAGGGGTACTTCGCATACACCATCTTTAGGAAATACCTCTGCTCGAGATCGATCAGGGAGGATATTCTCCGACTGAATGAACATGGTTTTCCGATCTACTTAGAGCGACAGCATAGGGCCCTACTTTTCGATCTGTATTTCTCTTCGGGATTACTGTAGGCCCGACATACAGCTTTGGACAGCTGACCGAGAAGTATCCTCCTACGGATGGTCCAGCTACCTCATTACTGTTCCCATAAATACTCAGCGCATTTATGACATCAGGGACGGCACAACTTCCAAGGAATACCCTCTGCTCGGACCTACTGTTCGGACTAGGAACTAGCTTGTATTCTCTTTGTATTAGTCTTCCTAGTAGTACGACATCCCGTAATGCTCGGGTAGACCTGCTTTGTAATTTGTATTCGAACACCGATATTAATATACAGTTTTCACACGCTCGATTCATATTTTGTTATACTCTACTTTCCTTATTGAATACGAACGAAAAACGGTATAATCAATTGGCGCCCACCGAGGGGCCAACTCGGGTGTTAGATCGAAATATGCCTACTACTAGGAGGTACACGTACAATCGAGGTGAGCCTTCACAAGCCGTTGGAGCACAGCGCTTAGTGAACAATGAACCAAGTAACCAATCCCGAGCGGCCCACCAATCTGAGCTGCCTCCGCTCGACCCGCCGAATGATATGCCTATTCATACGACAGTGGCCGATTTGCGTTCCATTATCGGAACAATGTGTAAAGAATTTTTGAACACGGAAAGAGCAGATCGTGAAACTCTGCCAGATCAGCAGCCCCCAGTCGATCAGCCTACTGCTCGGGGCCCGATTTCCAACCGGCCAAGGGAAGGAAGTATTCGTCGATCTGCTTTGGGCGAACCATCTGATGCTCGACCTAACCCGCCACGAGCTAGAACCGTTGTCCGATCAGGGCAACCTTCTAGGAACGTACAAGACATAGAGGATTCGGTGGTTGGGGAAAGTCAACCCAAAGCTGCGGAGAGGTCTAGAAAGCCAGCCTACAGAAAGGTGACTGAGGCTGACTTGGAAAAGATTGTGCAAGAAAGGGTTGTTAAGGAGTTAGAGAAGGAGATGCTAGTCAAGGAAACCCGACCCGCAATTGTCAGGACTCGAGGAGTCGAGGCCAAAGAGGTTGGGGCCGTTTTCCTTGAAGGACGAAGAAGGGAATTGAGTACGAATATTATACGGTGTTCGCCTTTTTGCCAAGAAATTAGGGAGGCTCGAGGAACGGAGACAGTCCCTACCAGATTGCCAAGATATAACGGAACCTCCAACCCTGGGGAGCATATAAACAGTTTCATAAATGTGTTGAATTTATATGGGCATTCGGAGGATTTTTGCTGCAAAATTATGGTCACCACGTTCGAAGGAATTGCTTTGGATTGGTTCGGAAAACTACCTCCGAACTCGATTTTCTCCTTCGATGAGCTGTGCGATAAATTAAAACACCAGTTTGCCAGCCAAAGGAAACAAAGGTTACCTGCTAATCATTTCGGAACTGTGAAACAACTGGAAGGAGAAACACTGAGGCAGTGGCTGGCTAGATTTAGTATTGAACTTCTGAAGGTTGATACCCCACAGATTGAATTTCTGTCATCAGTGATGTTCGAGCTGACCCGTAATAGCCAGTTCGGGAATGCTCTCTGCCGAAAGCAACCAAAGTCTTTCGAGCGAATTATGGAAATAGCTGAGAAATACATGATCCAGGAGGAAATGAATAAGTTAAAGAATGCACAGAATCCTAGGCCCCCGATCGTGAAGAAACCTGATCGGGCCCCTATCCCGAAGCCAAGCGACTACGGAGGGTCAAACGCGCAGCAAAGAGGCTCGGTTTGGCAGAGACTTAAGGTCTATAAACCTCAGGCTCCGACCCACAGATCTAATGTCTACGGTCGACCTGCATCTCCAGAGAGGGTTCCGAGGACGGAGCATGAAAAAAGTAGCTTTACCAGGTTGAATACCTCGAGGGACGAAATCCTAACTGTGCTCGAGGAGAGAAATTTGGTCCCTGGAGCTCGGCGTATCACTCAACCTAGGCCGGGGACTATGAATCACGATAAGTTTTGCAGATACCACAGGGCTCGGGGGCATAGCACCGAGGATTGTTTTCAGTTAAAACAAGAGATCGAGAAACTGGTTGCTCAGGGGAAGTTAAAGGAGTACGTCAGAAAAGAGAATCCTAACGGCCGTTATCGATCCAGAAGTCCAAGGAAGTCCTCCGAACGGCACAACTTCCAAGGAATACCCTCTGCTCGGACCTACTGTTCGGACTAGGAACTAGCTTGTATTCTCTTTGTATTAGTCTTCCTAGTAGTATGATATCCCGTAATGCTCGGGTAGACCTGCTTTGTAATTTGTATTCGAACACCGATATTAATATACAGTTTTCACGCGCTCGATTCATATTTTGTTATACTCTACTTTCCTTATTGAATACGAACGAAAAACGGTATAATCACATACCGATGTTTGTGGACCACTGAGTGTCAGTGCAAGAGGAGGATTCTCATACTTCATTACCTTCACAGACGACTACAGTCGTTTTGGGTATGTGTACCTAATGAAGTATAAGTCCGAAGCTTTTGAAAAGTTCAAAGAGTTTCGAATGGAAGTTGAGAACCAACTTGGACATAGTATTAAGGCACTTCGATCTGATCGAGGTGGGGAATACTTAAGTCAAGAATTCCTCGATTATCTTGTAGAGAATGGAATTCTCTCACAGCGAACTCCTCCTAGAACACCACAGTTGAATGGTGTGTCTGAGAGAAGGAACCGAACTTTGTTGGACATGGTTCGTTCCATGATGAGTTTCGCTGATCTACCTTTTTCATTTTGGGGCTTAGCCCTCTTAACGGCTTCAAAGATACTTAATATAGTACCTTCAAAGTCGGTGCCGACGACGCCACACCAAGAATGGTTTGGTAAAGCACCCATGTATTCGTATTTACGAGTATAGGGATCTCCTACCTATGTTAGGAACAAGAAGGGAGATAAACTAGATAGTAGATCTAGTTTGTGCAAATTTGTGGGGTATCCAAAGGAATCCATTGGATACCTTTTCTACGACCCTAAAGAACGAAAGACGTTCGTATCTAGGAACGCCCACTTCTTAGAGGATGACTTCCTCACTAAAAGAAGCGGGGTGTCCGTAGAACTTGATGAAGTCCAGGAACTGGACCCATCCCTACAAACAGTGGGAGTTGATCCTGAACCTATTGAACCATCTAGTACACCAGTACTTCGAAGGTCCGATCGAATTCGTAGAGAACCCGAAAGGTTCGGCTTCATCCACGAAAATGATCAATTGGATGGTGATCCAAGGACATACGAAGAAGCTATGTCAGACATAGACTCGGGTGCATGGCAGGAAGCCATGCAATCCGAAATGGATTCCATGCATTCCAACAAGGTATGGACCTTGGTTGATCCACCTGAGGGAACTGTCCCTGTAGGCTGTAAGTGGATCTTCAAGCGCAAGCTTGGAATGAATGGAGAAGTTTTGACTCATAAGGCTCGCCTTGTGGCGAAAGGTTATTCTCAAAGGCCTGGTATAGACTATGAGGAAACCTTTTCTCCAGTAGCGATGTCAAAATCCATTCGGATATTATTAGCCATAGCCGCGTGGTATGACTATTAGATATGGCAAATGGATGTAAAGACCGCCTTTCTCAATGGAGACATTGATAAGGAAATCTTTATGCAACAGCCAAAAGGCTTTACATCTAAAGGAAGTGAGCATAAGGTATGCAAACTTCAAAGGTCAATTTATGGCCTAAAACAGGCATCCCGAACCTTGAACAAACGTTTTAATGAGACAGTCAAAGGGTTTGGCTTCATCAAGAACGTTTATGAGTCATGTGTGTACAAGAAATTCGAAGGGGGTTCAGTGCAATTTATTGTGTTGTATGTCGATGACATTCTGTTGATCGGAGACGATATCAGAACGTTAACGCAGACGAAAGCGTGGTTATCCACGCAATTCTCCATGAAAGATATGGGAGACGCATCTTACGTATTGGGAATACGTATCTATAGAGATAGATCAAAGAAGATGTTAGGACTCTCCCAATCTCAGTACATTAACACTATACTGAAACGGTTCAATATGGAAGAATCCAAGAAGGGATTGCTTCCTATGAGACATGGGATCTCTCTTTCTAAATCTATGAGCCCTACAAATGATGAAGAAAGGAAGAGAATGTCTCTCATACCTTATGCGTCTGCCATAGGCAGCATAATGTATGCGATGTTATGTACTAGACCTGACGTAGCACACGCTCTAAGTGTTACGAGCCGCTACCAGTCAAATCCCGGGGAGGAACACTGGACCGCCGTAAAGGCTATCCTCAAGTACCTGAGAAGGACTAAGGATATGTTCTTGGTCTACGGCGGTAGTGGAGAATTGAAGCTCGAAGGATTCACGGATTCGAGTTTCCAGTCTGACGTGGATGATTATAAATCCAATGCTGGATATATATTTTGCCTCAACGGAGCAGCGGTGAGTTGGAAGAGTTCCAAGCAGTCCACCATTGCAGATTCAACCACTGAAGCAGAATATATTGCCGCATTGGATGCAGCAAAGGAAAGTGTTTGGATGAGAAACTTCATCCAAGAGTTGGATGTGGTACCAAGCATTGCAGAACCCATAGTAGTCTTCTGTGACAACAATGGGGCAATCGCTCAAGCAAAGGAGCCGAGATCACACCATCAGTCCAAACACGTGATGAGGAAATACCATGTGATTAGAGAAATCATTGGTAGAGGAGACATTCAAATGGAACGTGCCGACTCAAAAGATAACGTAGCTGATCCACTAACGAAGCCACTGTCGCAAAAAGTGTTCGAAGAACATCTTGTGAAGATGGGTCTTAGAAATGTTTGTGATTGGCTTTAGGGCAAGTGGGAGATTGATAGGATAGTGCCCTGCAAGCCAACTCTATAGCTTGTAATATGACTATTTTATCTTGAACGAATCTTTGATTTATTAATTAATACGCAAAGTTTATTTATTTAATAAGATAAACTAATGGCCAACTTCATCTTTCGCGAACACATTTAAGCGATTGGTTGAAATTCTGAGATCACTCATGACTATGGGACGATTCACTTCAGTATTGAGTGCAATCATGAAACAGTCTCTAAGGTCGTGATCTCAAAAGTGTTCCAAGTCATAGATTCCTGTCGAGACGGATTATGCATGATTCACATGGAGTGAATTTGTGGAGTTTCATGAACAAGACATTTGATGTCAGTGCATATGACTAGGTGGTTCGATAGGGGATCGAACGACCCGAACAGAGAAACCCATTGTGGAAGTGCGTAAAGCATATCAGTGATGGGATGTTTCTCAGGACTTATAACAGTGTACGATTTAGTCCTTAGACTTGAGATGCTAAGGGCGAATTCGGTATACGGGTGTGCGTGTTATGATTTAGGAGCCGGTCAAGTAGCCTGACCATTGTGCACCTACATTGGGTACGTACAGTCGTATACGCGAGTGGTTAGCATCAAGATGGGATCTACCGACTCATTGTAATGAATGAGGGAATTTCATGTACATTCTTAGATAATACATTCCTAGAAATCCATGGCCATGGTCAGTGACAGATTTGGGAAGGGGTTTCCTAATTTAGAAGTCACACTGGAATTATTATCCAGAATTAAAAAGTACAGAATCGAGATAATTAGAGGTGCTGACTAATTCACACACCCTAGGTCTCGATCGGGAAATTAGTCGTTAGAGGGACCGTATGTACATGGTACTTATAAGAGGTGAGGTTCACTAATGTCAATTCACCTGAAGTTGGGCCTCATGGGCTTGTGGCTAGACATCGACCATGAGGTGTGGGTACTCCTGAATTAATGGGAGATTAATTCTGTAGTGGTCAATTAAAAGAGTTTATTGATCGGAGCAATTAATTTAATATTAATTGCTCATTAATTAAATCACGAAAGTCGTGGGCCTACGGCCAATTGATGGTGAACCTAGAGGGTCACACACAATACAGTTGGACAGTGACAGTCAATTAAGGAAAGATTTGATTTAAAGAGTTAAATCAAATAAAAGAATTAAAGAGTTAATTCTGAGAGAGAAATAATTAATTAGATAGTCTAATTAATTAAATATTAATTAAAGAGTTAATTAAAGTGGGAGATAATTAATTGGATTAATTGGGTTAATTTAATTAAATGGTTTAATTAAATTAATGCAAGACATGGGCCAATTTAATTAATGGCCCATACTAAGTCTTGCACACAAAGGGGCCTTGAAGGTGGCTACATAAAGGAGTCTAAGTGGAGACTCAAAACCCTAAGCTAAAACCTAGACCTAGCCGCCCCCTCAGCTTGGCCGCCCCCCTCTCTCCCTCTTGCTCTCTTCTTCACTTAGATCTAGATCTAGATCTAGATCTGCCATTGACAAAGAAACCTTCTCTTCCATTTCTAAGCCTAAGAATTGAAGGTGTCATTACATCTAACTGGTGTGGACTATTCTCTGGAGGCACAACACTTGGGGTGCTCTAGTGAACAAGGAAAGAGAAGACCGGAGAAACCACCACCTTGCCTGTGGTGAGGTAAATTCGATTTACCACCCTATTTAATTTAGTAATTTGTTGCTAAATTGTATTCAACCTTATTCATATGTGCTAATAAATGTTCTTAGGATTTGGTGTATGAAAAATTGAAAAATTTTATATTCCGCAACGTTGTATTTGACAATCATACCCATGAATTCCCAACATCGATCTCCTAGAAAAATAATCTACACGGATTACAAACCAAAATGTTAGTACAAAACCTAAGTAAAATAAATACTTGAGTAAAACCGATTGGGTCGGTAAATACTGTTCAATCCAATAAAACGATCTCCAGAAAAAGTAAGAAAACCAACAAGTAAGAACATACAAAATTGGTCGGTGATAGCTTAAATATCATATGATCGACAAATAAGGCAGTGTTTATTGCAAGTAATATACAAAGAAATTCCCTAAATGGTCAACGGCAGAATTCTATTACATACTGAAGAAAAGTCCTAATTAAATACAGCTTCGCTTGTCCGGTAGACTTGTAAAAAGCAATCTTACAAGGTCGATTCATCGACTAAGGATGTTCAGGTTTGAAGAATGGCGGCACGAATAGTGGGCTTCTGTTTTTATTTGTCTCCACACTTTTCCCAGCATTCTTACTACCAGCTAAACCCGGTCGACGAAGACAACCGCCTTTGAGTTCCGTAATTACGACCACAAAGCTCGGAATCAGAGAGAGCTTTGTGAGATCATAATTTTACGTCGGTCGATGGTGGTCAGCATTCTCGATCATACCTTCTAGTTTTAATGAACTTGACCAGCTTTCCACCAACCACGGAACTATTAGATCGGAATGCCACCGTACCGACCCTTACCTATTTGTACAGGATGGTCGATATATGGTTGACACTCTGATCGATCCCCTCTTTAGGGATCGGAGACTTCATGGTTTTTGAGAAGTCTCCATTTTCCGATTCCGCCCATACCGAGTCGACGTAATTAACAAATTGTTGAATTACAAAGACTATCATTACAAAACTAAAATTACATATCTAAGATTCCTATCTGAACAAAGGTATCGATCGATACACTAGCAATTATACCTACAGAATATCCAGAAAAAGTTTATCTTCGCTGATCATCATGAATAAGCAAACACTTCAGAACCTCCTCGGAACGATCATCTTTCCTTCTACTTTGAGAACAGTGACGAGAAACTAATGTTCAGGCATTCTTCTTAGGATCGACAGTTGTCGATCATCGAGGGAAGAATACATGCTTTCACAACTCGACCACCTCGAAAAAGCTGATGCTTTTCCTTTACCAAGTAAAATAGGGATCAGAAGGATCTCATGCATGGTATCGTCGACCTGTTAGAAACAAGTTGATTTCGATAAACCAAGAATCCAGCTTTCCTCTGACCTCGACATATACCATACGGCGTAATTTATGGTCGACTAATCCCCAATTACGAGAATTGTCCGACCATCACCATATAGGATGGAGATCTCATTTTTTCAATTCATCCCATACCAAGTCAGGCATTCGTCCTTCGTTGAGGTAACACATTTTGGGGGACGACTATGGTTATACAAATAAAAATTCTTCTTGAACAACTTCATTTTTGTGAGATGGAGAAGCATGGAATGACCTTTTTATAGGCAGGAGATAAAGGATCCAATGGTGTTGCATTGAGATCCTATCAACGGTCCATATTAATAAGTTAACAAAGAAATATTATATTAACAAATTGATTCAAATTCACAGCATCGGATATATGTTCGTATAATATCATAGAATCAAGAGTACAGAACACAGATGGATAAGTCAAAAGTAAATAAATTCATTGAGACTTTTTAAATCGTTACATTTAGCAAGAACGATCAGTTGAGAACAAAGACAAAGAAATGTACATTCGTTTTCTAAAAATCTAACTACACTTATTACAAGTACTAGCCTACTAGCTGCTCGCTGGAATGATTGCTCCTCCAATCAGACGTACTTCTTACTCATGAACTCTGGTCACTACATTGGTGAAGATTGGAAAATATACTTTACCAGACCTTAACAAGATATCCTCCTCGATCGGAGGATGTCCTGTTGGAAGATTGCAAAGTATCCGCCTAAGTCGAAGGATAGCTCATCCAACTCATACAAAGTAGCCTCCTTGGTCGAAGAGCACACCTGACACAGGGGATACCATTATTTTAATGAACTAACCAGCTCTCGTCTAATCATAAACAGATTGGGCTTATGTCTCCACCATAATCGAGATGCCATAAGTGCCAGATTGAAATGTTTAGTGAAGACATATTTTTTCCTCTTTTATGTTTATTGCGGAATATAAAATTTTTCAATTTTTCATACACCAATTCCCAAGAACACTTATTAGCACATATGAATAAGGTTGAATACAATTTAGCAACAAATTACTAAATTAAAAGATGGTAAATCGAATTTACCTCACCACAGGCAAGGTGGTGGTTTCTCTGGTCTTCTCTTTCCTTGTTCACTAGAGCACCCCAAATGTTGTGCCTCCAGAGATTAGTCCACACCAGATGGATGGAATGACACCTTCAATTCTTAGGCTTAGAAATGGAAGAGAAGGTTTTGTCAATGGCAGATCTAGATCTAGATCTAGATCCAAAACTAGGTGAAGAAGAGAGCAAGAGGGAGAGGGGGCAACCAAGCTTGAGGGGGCGGCTAGGGTTGGTTTTTCAGCTAAGGGTTTTGAGTCTCCACTTAGACTCCTTTATATAGCCACCTTCAAGGCCCCTTTGTGTGCAAGACTTAGTATGGGCCATTAATTAAATTGGCCCATGTCTTGCATTAATTTAATTAAACCATTTAATTAAATTAAACCAATTAATCCAATTAATTTTCTCCCACTTTAATTAACTCTTTAATTAGCATTTAATTAATTAGACTGTCTAATTAATTATTTCTCTCTCAGAATTAACTCTTTAATTCTTTTATTTGATTTAACTCTTTAAATCAAACCTTTCCTTAATTGACTGTCACTGTCCAACTGTATTGTGTGTGACCCTCTAGGTTCACCATCAATTGGCCGTAGGCTCACGACTTTCGTGATTTAATTAACGAGCAATTAATATTCAATTAATTGCTCCGATCAATAAACTCCTTTAATTGACCACTCCAGAATTAATCTCCTATTATTTCAGGAGTACCCACACCTCATGGTCGATGTCTAGCCACAAGCCCATGATCTCCATTAAATCAAAAAATAATAACAAAATCTACTTACCATCTCCAAACGCTTGAAAATGGATTGAACAAGTCGCAAAGAAGAGTGGTTCTTCAGTTTATCAAGCTCCTCGGGCAGAATTGTACCCATTCCCAGATTCCAAGATACCCCATCAGGCTCGAGGGATGCTGGAACGCATGCATAAAAGAAAACCCCACCAGATCGACTCATCTCAAAGTCAGTTATTTCTTAGACCTGCTCCTTTAAAGAACGATCGTCTAAAAGTGACGGATCGTCCATGGAATTCTTGAAACCAGAGTGGCTGGGACCAGATCCAGTTTTAGCTATATCTTGAGGAATAATGGGAGGAGAGAGAACTTGGGTATCTTGAGAAGTAGAAACAACAACATTAGAGCGCAAAGGGGCAAAGAGAGACTCAGGAATATCTTCCACAGGTCCTCTCATTTGCAAAATTGGCTCGACCTCAGGATTGGGAGGAATAATAACGACCTGCTGAGAATCTTCTTGACCTAAGGTTTGATTTGTTGAGGCATCTCGATCGGAAGGGGGACGGTCATCTATTGTTTGGTCGACAAGTGGAGGAGAAGTAGCTCGAGACTCCTCGTTCTGGTAAGCTTCCAGAATATTTGGATCAACCAATGGGCTATGGATCGGAGCCCGTTAAGGTCCCGTAGAAGAATCAATTGTTTTCTTCGCCTGAGCAGGAATATTCACCACTATTTTTGGAACTCCTCCCGAGGAGGACGACACCGGGTCGGATTGAAGCACAGTTTCCCGAGATGGAGCTCCTCCTTGGGAAGATGACTGATGCGAACTTTCTGTTCGGATTTTCTTCTTCGGTGTATCTCGTCGGGATGGACCCCTTAGAGATCGTTTTGTCGCTCCAGAGAAAAGATTGGAACTCATGATCGAGAAACCAAAAAATCTTATGGATTACTGAACTCTAGCTCCGATTTACAACACTGAAATTTTATATTGCAAGTGGGGACGCGCGGTAAAACTTCAAAGATTTTACCTTTATATATAGTAAAGGAAATGACAATTATGTCCCCAGTCTTTAGTGCGCGCAGTAAAAATTCAAATATTTGTCAGAATGGATTGTTAATTGCGCACTACGATCATCAAAATGACAAGGAATATTTCGACAAAGACCAATATACCATTGAAAATCATATATATCAACTAAGGGATTTTACATCAACTACGTTTACAAACTTTGCAAGTTTCACTGAATAAAGTGACAAAAGTTACAAAAGTCGAAGAAGAAAACAAATGAAATCCTAATCTTGAAAATGACCTAAGATGGGGAGTTGACTTCCTTCAAGGTTGTGATAGGATAGTGCCCTGCAAGCCAACTCTATAGCTTGTAATAGGAGTATTTTATCTTGAATGAATATTTGATTTATTAATTAATACGCAAAGTTTATTTATTTAATAAGATAAACTAATGGCCAACTTCATCTTTCGCGAACACATTTAAGCGATTGGTTGAAACCCTGAGATCACTCATGACTATGGGACGATTCACTTCAGAATTGAGTGCAATCATGAAACAGTCTCTAAGGTCGTGATCTCAAAAGTGTTCCAAGTCATAGATTCCTGTCGAGACGGGGTATCGAAGGAATCGTCAAGACTTGTAGGATTATGCATGATTCACATGGAGTGAATTTGTGGAGTTTCATGAACAAGACATTTGATGTCAGTGCATATGACTAGGTGGTTCGATAGGGGATCGAACGCATCGAACGACCCGAACAGAGAAACCCATTATGGAAGTGCGTAAAGCATATCAGTGATGGGATGTTTCTCAGGACTTATAACATTGTACGATTTAGTCCTTAGACCTGAGGTGCTAGGGCGAATTCGGTATACGGGTGTGCGTGTTTTGATTTAGGAGCCGGTCACGTAGCCTGACCATTGTGCGCCTACATTGGGTACGTACAGTCGTATACGCGAGTGGTTAGCATCAAGATAGGATCTACCGACTCATTGTAATGAATGAGGGAATTTCCTGTACATTCTTAGATAATACATTCCGAGAAATCCATGGCCATGGTCAGTGACGGATTTGGAAAGGGGTTTCCAAATTTAGCAGTCACACTGGAATTATTATCCAGAATTACAAAGTACAGAATCGAGATAATTAGAGGTGCTGACTAATTCACACACCCTAGGTCTCGATCGGGAAATTAGTCGTTCTTCATTCTTGTTTTCCCATAATAGAACAAGCATGAAGCTATTCAACTTGGGATACAAAATGATGAATCTTTTTTTTCTCGAGAAGAGTCCCTTGAACGGATTAACACCATTGCTACTGCTCATCGATTGCTGATGACTGAAGCTGAGAATCTCCGAGCGGTTACTGAAAAACTATCTAAAGAGAAAGAAGAACTTGCTCGGGCAAATAGCAGCTTGGTGTCCGACAAGGAACAACTTACTAAGGAGAAAGAACATTTGCTCCGACTGAACAAGAATTTAGAAGAGGCTACTAAGTCCCAGATCGACCAGAGTAAAAAGCAAGAGTTTGAAAGGGGTTTTTCTCTCGGATATAAGCAACGTACGAAAGAAATGATGACCTATCTTGCTCATCAGACGAGTCCCGATCATGCTCTTGAACAATAGACAAAGGTCTTCTTTTTTTTTTTTTTTTGTTTTTTTTGAAGTAACTGTAATAAACTCCTTTTGTCGTGAATAGAGCAGTTCGTTGTTTCAATCGCTTATGTAGGACATTTCGCATGCTTGTTCATTAATTGATAATTTCCTCATACTATAAATAACTCCTTTGAAGCATGAAATCCCAACAGTGGTATCAGAGCCAGATTTATTATGCACATATGAAAAGGCCTGAACACATCAAAATATATGGATATATGTGTTTGTTGTGTTCTGATTTTTTATTCTTACTTGTTATGATAAATTAAATGTTCGGATCTATGCACTTTTCGGTTTTGGGCCAAATCTGTAATTACCGAAAATTTGAGGGCTTGTTTGCAAATTGCGATTTTTGTAAAATCTGGACAGAAAGTAAAATTTTCATTTTCCACAATTCTGGACCAAAATGTAATTTCTGGAATTTTTTAAAAAATCTGGACTGTTTTGCAATTTACGAAAGATTTGGGCTGTTTTTGCAATTGACGTAAATTCAGGGGTCTGTTTTGCATTAAACAAAAGTTTCTGGAAATTTTGTTAATTCTCTGCTTGCTGGTCCGATTTGCATGTTCTGGAAATTTTTGGGGCTGATTTATAATTTCCAAAAGTTGAGGGGTCAAAATGTAATTTTCGAAAATTCAGGGGGCCGAACTGAAATTTTTCAAAGGTTGAAAAACAGAAACTGTTTTGTGCACTAAAAGGGTTTAGTATATCCGAAAAGTTAATTTTATCATAATTAGTAGGGACTAGAGTGAGAATCAAAGAGATTGTTTTAAAAGGTGTTTTAAAATAAGATTATGGTTTGTTTTAAAATGAGTTTTAAAACTAGAATCTTAAGTATTTTAAAAGGAGTTTTAAAATAGGATAAGAAATAAGAAAAATATGTTTTGCTTGTTTCTTGCTCTACGTGAACTGTTTACGTGGTTTTCGATCGCGCCGAGCCTTGACCCTTAGGGTAGATGTGATTGGTTAATTTTGATTTGTTGGTTTTATTGGGCCTGCGAGCCTTAAGTTTTTGGGCCACTTTGAGCCATTGTAATAGATAGGGCTTTACTGTTTTATTAGACTAGGATGGAGGCCCGTTACAAGCAAGGTGGGAGCCCAAGAAGACTAAAGGCCATGTATGCATGGTAAAATGTGTAATAGAGTAGGCCTCTTTGAAACCTATTAGATTGACCAATAGGACCATCTTCTTTGGCTCGATGGTGGTCTGCATAGGAGGCTCCCGATCGAAAACATACTGTGGTAGCATGCATGCTAGATGTGTATGTTTTTATTTACGCATTTATATTTTAGCATGTATGGTGATACGCGCTAGTGATTTAGATCGTAAATAAAAGATAATGCATAACTGGAACGGTGAGATCTCGAGTAGAGTTACCTCAAACTCTTAAACCCGAAAACCCCCTCTTGATAATAATATTAAGTCAAATTGGGTACTTTAAAATAAAGTTTTAATATCCAAGCCTTCCATCAATAGGAACTAGCGTGAGTTGTTCACTTATCAATAAAGGTGATCCAGAGTCTGGCACCCGAGTCGAAGAAAGAGACAATACGCGAAACTCCTTGATTCTCGTTTTTAACTAAACTTGACAAGGGTGAGGATTGGTCGGGATTTCATGACCGGGCCCGTTGCTCATCAAGATTGATGGGTTAGACTTAACGAGTAGTACCACTCATGATGTAGCAGTGCTAGATGAGTGCGAAAATCGAGGCAAAATAGCTTGAAGGTTGTGTAGAGACACAATTGGTAATAGTATACCTACCTAGGGAATTAATTGTATGACCGCGAGTCGTGGGTGCAATTAATGTCTGCTGGGACGTCAAGACCTGCTAGGAAATAAGATTTCCCGAACAATTGAAGGGGTAATTGTTTCGAGAAAATAGTGGGAGAACTTTTTCGATAACAAGTCCAATAGTCGTTAATTATAAGTATTAATTTAGATCAGTCAGCTGAACGTTATCATTTCATTTTGTATATCATTTTGCGAAAATGTCTAAGAATCCATTATCTATCATCCTTGACACTAACAAACTGAACGGATCAAATTTTATCGACTGGCTAAGAAATTTGAGGATAGTCCTCGACTCCGATCGTCGGAGCTATGTTCTCGATGCCCCAATGCCTGGAGCACTTCCGAAAGGTGTTTCGGAAGAGGAACGAGCCACCCATGCTAGATGGGTTGATGATGATATTCAGGTTCGTTGCCTAATGCTAGCATCAATGACCAATGAGCTACAGAAATAGCATGGTAAGATGCCTCATGCTGGTGATATACTTCTCCATCTCCGAGAATTGTTTGGAGAAAAGTCTAGGACCGAAAGGTTCAAGACGACGAGGGAGTTGTTTAATCTGAGAATGGCTGAGGGAGCCAGTGTCAAAGATCACTGTCTCCGTTTCATTAATCTGATTGAAAAATTGGAGAATTTGGAAGTAGACTTGCACGCTGATCTTAGCACTGACCTCCTACTCCATACTCTACCACGCTCATTTGATCAGTTCGTGTTGAATTTCAACATGGAGGAGAGAAATCTCGCTCTTCATGAACTGACCAATTTATTGGTAACGGCAGAAGCTACCCTTAAGAAGGAAAAGTCTGTCTTGATTGCTGAGCAACCCAGGGCTGCAAAGCCAAAGAAGGGCAAGAAGAAGAAGAAAGTGTTCTCTTCTAAAACAACCAAGAAGGTTGTCGAGAAAAAGAGAAAGAGCCCAGAAGATGAATGTTTCCACTGCAAGAAAGCAGGGCACTGGAAAAGGAACTGACCTGACTACCTTAAAACGGTAGCCAAAGGTATTTTCTTTATTGAAGTTAATATTTCAATTAATTGTGCATCATGGGTGTTAGACACCGCAGCTGGTTCTCATATCTGCAATGATTTGCAGGTGATGGGAGCAGTAAGACCTCTTAAACCTGGGGATAGGATCCTGCGCTTTGGAAACGGAGCAAGGGTTGCGGCAGAGGCCATAGGGGACGTTGAATTAGTTTTAGGGAATTTTACTTTGGTTTTAAAAGACTGTTTGTACGTACCGACTATTATCAAAAACATTATTTCGATTCCTTTGTTGGATAATGATGGTTTTTGTTTTTTCATTTCTAATGGAAATTTTAGCATATTAAAAGGTGGTTTTACTTATGCTAGTGGTACTTTGATAGATGGTCTTTATTCCTTAGAACCTGCTAATTCTAATGTCATGCACATTCAATCAAAGAAAAGAAAACAAGATGATAATAGTCCACAGTTATGGCACGCTAGGCTTGGACATATATCCAAGAGTAGAATTCAAAAGTTGGTTTCATCTAGGGCTCTAGAAATACAGAACCTAGATGATCTCTCAACTTGCGAGTCCTGTCTCAAAGGAAAGATGACCAAAACGCCTTTTACTGGGAAACCAGAGCGAACCAAACAAACCTTGGATTTGATCCATACTGATGAGGGGTAATTCGCATACGCCATCTTTAGGAAATACCTCTGCTCGAGATCGATCAGGGAGGATATTCTCCGACCGAATGAACATGGTTTTCCGATCTACTTAGAGCGACAGCATAGGGCCCTACTTTTCGATCTGTATTTCTCTTCGGGATTACTGTAGGCCCGACATACAACTTTGGACAGCTGGCCGAGAAGTATCCTCCTACGGATGGTCCAGCTACCTCATTACTGTTCCTATAAATACTCAGCGCATTTATGACATCAGGGACGGCACAACTTCCAAGGAATACCCTCTGCTCGGACCTACTGTTCGGACTAGGAACTAGCTTGTATTCTCTTTGTATTAGTCTTCCTAGTAGTACGACATCCCGTAATGCTCGGGTAGACTTGCTTTGTAATTTGTATTCGAACACCGATATTAATATACAGTTTTCACACGCTCGATTCATATTTTGTTATACTCTACTTTCCTTATTGAATACGAACGAAAAACGGTATAATCAATTGGCTCCCACCGAGGGGCCTACTCGGGTGTTAGATCGAAATATGCCTACTACTAGGAGGTACACGTACAATCGAGGTGAGCCTTCACAAGCCGTTGGAGCACAGCGCTCAGTGAACAATGAACCAAGTAACCAATCCCGAGCGGCCCACCAATCTGAGCTGCCTCCGCTCGACCGGCCGAATGATATGCCTATTCATAATGAAGAAAGGAAGAGAATGTCTCTCATACCTTATGCGTCTGCCATAGGCAGCATAATGTATGCGATGTTATGTACTAGACCTGACGTAGCACACGCTCTAAGTGTTACGAGCCGCTACCAGTCAAATCCCGGGGAGGAACACTGGACCGCCGTAAAGGCTATCCTCAAGTACCTGAGAAGGACTAAGGATATGTTCTTGGTCTACGGCGGTAGTGGAGAATTGAAGCTCGAAGGATTCACGGATTCGAGTTTCCAGTCTGACGTGGATGATTATAAATCCAATGCTGGATATATATTTTGCCTCAACGGAGCAGCGGTGAGTTGGAAGAGTTCCAAGCAGTCCACCACTGCAGATTCAACCACTGAAGCAGAATATATTGCCGCATAGGATGCAGCAAAGGAAAGTGTTTGGATGAGAAACTTCATCCAAGAGTTGGATGTGGTACCAAGCATTGCAGAACCCATAGTAGTCTTCTGTGACAACAATGGGGAAATCGCTCAAGCAAAGGAGCCGAGATCACACCATCAGTCCAAACACGTGATGAGGAAATACCATGTGATTAGAGAAATCATTGGTAGAGGAGACATTCAAATGGAACGTGCCGACTCAAAAGATAACGTAGCTGATCCACTAACGAAGCCACTGTCGCAAAAAGTGTTCGAAGAACATCTTGTGAAGATGGGTCTTAGAAATGTTTGTGATTGGCTTTAGGGCAAGTGGGAGATTGATAGGATAGTGCCCTGCAAGCCAACTCTATAGCTTGTAATATGACTATTTTATCTTGAACGAATCTTTGATTTATTAATTAATACGCAAAGTTTATTTATTTAATAAGATAAACTAATGGCCAACTTCATCTTTCGCGAACACATTTAAGCGATTGGTTGAAATTCTGAGATCACTCATGACTATGGGACGATTCACTTCAGTATTGAGTGCAATCATGAAACAGTCTCTAAGGTCGTGATCTCAAAAGTGTTCCAAGTCATAGATTCCTGTCGAGACGGGGTATCGAAGGAATCGTCAAGACTTGTAGGATTATGCATGATTCACATGGAGTGAATTTGTGGAGTTTCATGAACAAGACATTTGATGTCAGTGCATATGACTAGGTGGTTCGATAGGGGATCGAACGACCCGAACAGAGAAACCCATTGTGGAAGTGCGTAAAGCATATCAGTGATGGGATGTTTCTCAGGACTTATAACAGTGTACGATTTAGTCCTTAGACTTGAGATGCTAAGGGCGAATTTGGTATACGGGTGTGCATGTTTTGATTTAGGAGCCGGTCAAGTAGCCTGACCATTGTGCACCTACATTGGGTACGTACAGTCGTATACGCGAGTGGTTAGCATCAAGATGGGATCTACCGACTCATTGTAATGAATGAGGGAATTTCCTGTACATTCTTAGATAATACATTCCTAGAAATCCATGGCCATGGTCAGTGACAGATTTGGGAAGGGGTTTCCTAATTTAGAAGTCACACTGGAATTATTATCCAGAATTAAAAAGTACAGAATCGAGATAATTAGAGGTGCTGACTAATTCACACACCCTAGGTCTCGATCGGGAAATTAGTCGTTAGAGGGACCGTATGTACATGGTACTTATAAGAGGTGAGGTTCACTAATGTCAATTCACCTGAAGTTGGGCCTCATGGGCTTGTGGCTAGACATCGACCATGAGGTGTGGGTACTCCTGAATTAATGGGAGATTAATTCTGTAGTGGGCAATTAAAAGAGTTTATTGATCGGAGCAATTAATTTAATATTAATTGCTCATTAATTAAATCACGAAAGTCGTGGGCCTACGGCCAATTGATGGTGAACCTAGAGGGTCACACACAATACAGTTGGACAGTGACAGTCAATTAAGGAAATATTTGATTTAAAGAGTTAAATCAAATAAAAGAATTAAAGAGTTAATTAAAGTGGGAGATAATTAATTGGATTAATTGGGTTAATTTAATTAAATGGTTTAATTAAATTAATGCAAGACATGGGCCAATTTAATTAATGGCCAATTTAATTAATGGCCCATACTAAGTCTTGCACACAAAAGGGGCCTTGAAGGTGGCTACATAAAGGAGTCTAAGTGGAGACTCAAAACCCTAAGCTAAAACCTAGACCTAGCCGCCCCCTCAGCTTGGCCGCCCCCCTCTCTCCCTCTTGCTCTCTTCTTCACTTAGATCTAGATCTAGATCTAGATCTGCCATTGACAAAGAAACCTTCTCTTCCATTTCTAAGCCTAAGAATTGAAGGTGTCATTACATCTAACTGGTGTGGACTATTCTCTGGAGGCACAACACTTGGGGTGCTCTAGTGAACAAGGAAAGAGAAGACCGGAGAAACCACCACCTTGCCTGTGGTGAGGTAAATTCGATTTACCACCCTATTTAATTTAGTAATTTGTTGCTAAATTGTATTCAACCTTATTCATATGTGCTAATAAATGTTCTTAGGATTTGGTGTATGAAAAATTGAAAAATTTTATATTCCGCAACGTTGTATTTGACAATCATACCCATGAATTCCCAACATCGATCTCCTAGAAAAATAATCTACACGGATTACAAACCAAAATGTTAGTACAAAACCTAAGTAAAATAAATACTTGAGTAAAACCGATTGGGTCGGTAAATACTGTTCAATCCAATAAAACGATCTCCAGAAAAAGTAAGAAAACCAACAAGTAAGAACATACAAAATTGGTCGGTGATAGCTTAAATATCATATGATCGACAAATAAGGCAGTGTTTATTGCAAGTAATATACAAAGAAATTCCCTAAATGGTCAACGGCAGAATTCTATTACATACTGAAGAAAAGTCCTAATTAAATACAGCTTCGCTTGTCCGGTAGACTTGTAAAAAGCAATCTTACAAGGTCGATTCATCGACTAAGGATGTTCAGGTTTGAAGAATGGCGGCACGAATAGTGGGCTTCTGTTTTTATTTGCCTCCACACTTTTCCCAGCATTCTTACTACCAGCTAAACCCGGTCGACGAAGACAACCGCCTTTGAGTTCCGTAATTACGACCACAAAGCTCGGAATCAGAGAGAGCTTTGTGAGATCATAATTTTACGTCGGTCGATGGTGGTCAGCATTCTCGATCATACCTTCTAGTTTTAATGAACTGACCAGCTTTCCACCGACCACGGAACTATTAGATCGGAATGCCACCGTACCGACCCTTACCTATTTGTACAGGATGGTCGATATATGGTTCACACTCTGATCGATCCCCTCTTTAGGGATCGGAGACTTCATGGTTTTTGAGAAGTCTCCATTTTCCGATTCCGCCCATACCGAGTCGACGTAATTAACAAATTGTTGAATTACAAAGACTATCATTACAAAACTAAAATTACATATCTAAGATTCCTATCTGAACAAAGGTATCGATCGATACACTAGCAGTTATACCTACAGAATATCCAGAAAAAGTTTATCTTCGCTGATCATCATGAATAAGCAAACACTTCAGAACCTCCTCGGAACGATCATCTTTCCTTCTACTTTGAGAACAGGGACGAGAAACTAATGTTCAGGCATTCTTCTTAGGATCGACAGTTGTCGATCATCGAGGGAAGAATACATGCTTTCACAACTCGACCACCTCGAAAAAGTTGATGCTTTTCCTTTACCAAGTAAAATAGGGATCAGAAGGATCTCATGCATGGTATCGTCGACCTGTTAGAAACAAGTTGATTTCGATAAACCAAGAATCCAGCTTTCCTCTGACCTCGACATATACCATACGGCGTAATTTATGGTTGACTAATCCCCAATTACGAGAATTGTCCGACCATCACCATATAGGATGGAGATCTCATTTTTTCAATTCATCCCATACCAAGTCAGGCATTCGTCCTTCGTTGAGGTAACACATTTTGGGGGACGACTATGGTTATACAAATAAAAATTCTTCTTGAACAACTTCATTTTTGTGAGATGGAGAAGCATGGAATGACCTTTTTATAGGCAGGAGATAAAGGATCCAATGGTGTTGCATTGAGATCCTATCAACGGTCCATATTAATAAGTTAACAAAGAAATATTATATTAACAAATTGATTTAAATTCACAGCGTCGGATATATGTTCGTATAATATCATAGAATCAAGAGTACAGAACACAGATGGATAAGTCAAAAGTAAATAAATTCATTGAGACTTTTTAAATCGTTACATTTAGCAAGAACGATCAGTTGAGAACAAAGACAAAGAAATGTACATTCGTTTTCTAAAAATCTAACTACACTTATTACAAGTACTAGCCTACTAGCTGCTCGCTGGAATGATTGCTCCTCCAATCAGACGTACTTCTTACTCATGAACTCTGGTCACTACATTGGTGAAGATTGGAAAATATACTTTACCAGACCTTAACAAGATATCCTCCTCGATCGGAGGATGTCCTGTTGGAAGATTGCAAAGTATCCGCCTAAGTCGAAGGATAGCTCATCCAACTCATACAAAGTAGCCTCCTTGGTCGAAGAGCACACCTGACACAGGGGATACCATCATTTTAATGAACTAACCAGCTCTCGTCTAATCATAAACAGATTGGGCTTATGTCTCCACCATAATCGAGATGCCATAAGTGCCAGATTGAAATGTTTAGTGAAGACATATTTTTTCCTCTTTTATGTTTCTTACTTCAAAGGAGTTATTTATAGTATGAGGAAATTATCAATTAATGAACAAGCATGCGAAATGTCCTATTGAAACAACGAACTGCTCTATTCACGACAAAAGGAGTTTCTTACAGTTACTTCAAAAAAAACAAAAAACAAAAAAAAAAAAGAAGACCTTTGTCTATTGTTCAAGAGCATGATCGGGACTCGTCTGATGAGCAAGATAGGTCATCATTTCTTTCGTACGTTGCTTATATCCGAGAGAAAAACCCCTTTCAAACTCTTGCTTTTTACTCTGGTCGATCTGGGACTTAGTAGCCTCTTCTAAATTCTTGTTCAGTCGGAGCAAATGTTCTTTCTCCTTAGTAAGTTGTTCCTTGTCGGACACCAAGCTGCTATTTGCCCGAGCAAGTTCTTCTTTCTCTTTAGATAGTTTTTCAGTAACCGCTCGGAGATTCTCAGCTTCAGTCATCAGCAATCGATGAGCAGTAGCAATGGTGTTAATCCGTTCAAGGGACTCTTCTCGAGAAAAATAAGATTCATCATTTTGTATCCCAAGTTGAATAGCTTCATGCTTGTTCTATTATGGGAAAACAAGAATGAAGAACTTTAAAAATTAAAGGATCTCCATTAAATCAAAAAATAATAACAAAATCTACTTACCATCTCCAAACGCTTGAAAATGGATTGAACAAGTCGCAAAGAAGAGTGGTTCTTCAGTTTATCAAGCTCCTCGGGCAGAATTGTACCCATTCCCAGACTCCAAGATACCCCATCAGGCTCGAGGGATGCTGGAACGCATGCATAAAAGGAAACCCCACCAGATCGACTCATCTCAAAGTCAGTTATTTCTTAGACCTGCTCCTTTAAAGAACGATCGTCTAAAAGTGACGGATCGTCCATGGAATTCTTGAAACCAGAGTGGCTGGGACCAGATCCAGTTTTAGCTATATCTTGAGGAATAATGGGAGGAGAGAGAACTTGGGTATCTTGAGAAGTAGAAACAACAACATTAGAGCGCAAAGGGGCAAAGAGAGACTCAGGAATATCTTCCACAGGTCCTCTCATTTGCAAAATTGGCTCGACCTCAGGATTGGGAGGAATAATAACGACCTGCTGAGAATCTTCTTGACCTAAGGTTTGATTTGTTGAGGCATCTCGATCGGAAGGGGGACGGTCATCTATTGTTTGGTCGACAAGTGGAGGAGAAGTAGCTCGAGACTCCTCATTCTGGTAAGCTTCCAGAATATTTGGATCAACCAATGGGCTATGGATCGGAGCCCGTTAAGGTCCCGTAGAAGAATCAATTGTTTTCTTCGCCTGAGCAGGAATATTCACCACTATTTTTGGAACTCCTCCCGAGGAGGACGACACCGGGTCGGATTGAAGCACAGTTTCCCGAGATGGAGCTCCTCCTTGGGAAGATGACTGATGCGAACTTTCTGTTCGGATTTTCTTCTTCGGTGTATCTCGTCGGGATGGACCCCTTAGAGATCGTTTTGTGGCTCCAGAGAAAAGATTGGAACTCATGATCGAGAAACCAAAAAATCTTATGGATTACTGAACTCTAGCTCCGATTTACAACACTGAAATTTTATATTGCAAGTGGGGACGCGCGGTAAAACTTCAAAGATTTTACCTTTATATATAGTAAAGGAAATGACAATTATGTCCCCAGTCTTTAGCGCCCGCAGTAAAAATTCAAATATTTGTCAGAATGGATTGTTAATTGCGCACTACGATCATCAAAATGACAAGGAATATTTCGACAAAGACCAATATACCATTGAAAATCATATATATCAACTAAGGGATTTTACATCAACTACGTTTACAAACTTTGCAAGTTTCACTGAATAAAGTGACAAAAGTTACAAAAGTCGAAGAAGAAAACAAATGAAATCCTAATCTTGAAAATGACCTAAGATGGGGAGTTGACTTCCTTCAAGGTTGTGATAGGATAGTGCCCTGCAAGCCTATTCTATAGCTTGTAATAGGAGTATTTTATCTTGAATGAATATTTGATTTATTAATTAATACGCAAAGTTTATTTATTTAATAAGATAAACTAATGGCCAACTTCATCTTTCGCGAACACATTTAAGCGATTGGTTGAAACCCTGAGATCACTCATGACTATGGGACGATTCACTTCAGAATTGAGTGCAATCATGAAACAGTCTCTAAGGTCGTGATCTCAAAAGTGTTCCAAGTCATAGATTCCTGTCGAGACGGGGTATCGAAGGAATCGTCAAGACTTGTAGGATTATGCATGATTCACATGGAGTGAATTTGTGGAGTTTCATGAACAAGACATTTGATGTCAGTGCATATGACTAGGTGGTTCGATAGGGGATCGAACGCATCGAACGACCCGAACAGAGAAACCCATTGTGGAAGTGCGTAAAGCATATCAGTGATGGGATGTTTCTCAGGACTTATAACATTGTACGATTTAGTCCTTAGACTTGAGGTGCTAGGGCGAATTCGGTATACGGGTGTGCGTGTTTTGATTTAGGAGCCGGTCACGTAGCCTGACCATTGTGCGCCTACATTGGGTACGTACAGTCGTATACGCGAGTGGTTAGCATCAAGATAGGATCTACCGACTCATTGTAATGAATGAGGGAATTTCCTGTACATTCTTAGATAATACATTACGAGAAATCCATGGCCATGGTCAGTGACGGATTTGGAAAGGGGTTTCCAAATTTAGCAGTCACACTGGAATTATTATCCAGAATTACAAAGTACAGAATCGAGATAATTAGAGGTGCTGACTAATTCACACACCCTAGGTCTCGATCGGGAAATTAGTCGTTAGAGGGACCGTATGTACATGGTACTTATAAGAGATGAGGTTCACTAATGTCAATTCACCTGAAGTTGGGCCTCATGGGCTTGTGGCTAGACATCGACCATGAGGTGTGGGTACTCCTGAATTAATGGGAGATTAATTCTGGAGTGGTCAATTAAAGGAGTTTATTGATCGGAGCAATTAATTGAATATTAATTGCTCGTTAATTAAATCACGAAAGTCGTGGGCCTACGGCCAATTGATGGTGAACCTAGAGGGTCACACAAAATACAGTTGGACAGTGACGGTCAATTAAGGAAAGGTTTGATTTAAAGAGTTAAATCAAATAAAAGAATTAAAGAGTTAATTCTGAGAGAGAAATAATTAATTAGACAGTCTAATTAATTAAATGTTAATTAAAGAGTTAATTAAAGTGGGAGAAAATTAATTGGATTAATTGGTTTAATTTAATTAAATGGTTTAATTAAATTAATGCAAGACATGGGCCAATTTAATTAATGGCCCATACTAAGTCTTGCACACAAAGGGGCCTTGAAGGTGGCTATATAAAGGAGTCTAAGTGGAGACTCAAAACCCTAAGCTGAAAAACCAACCCTAGCCGCCCCCTCAAGCTTGGTTGCCCCTTCTCCCTCTTGCTCTCTTCTTCACCTAGTTTTGGATCTAGATCTAGATCTAGATCTGCCATTGACAAAACCTTCTCTTCCATTTCTAAGCCTAAGAATTGAAGGTGTCATTCCATCCATCTGGTGTGGACTAATCTCTGGAGGCACAACATTTGGGGTGCTCTAGTGAACAAGGAAAGAGAAGACCGGAGAAACCACCACCTTGCCTGTGGTGAGGTAAATTCGATTTACCATCTTTTAATTTAGTAATTTGTTGCTAAATTGTATTCAACCTTATTCATATGTGCTAATAAGTGTTCTTGGGAATTGGTGTATGAAAAATTGAAAAATTTTATATTCCGCAACGTTGTATTTGACAATCATACCCATGAAATCCCAACAGTGGTATCAGAGCCAGATTTATTATGCACATATGAAAAGGCCTGAACACATCAAAATATATGGATATATGTGTTTGTTGTGTTCTGATTTTTTATTCTTACTTGTTATGATAAATTAAATGTTCGGATCTATGCACTTTTCGGTTTTGGGCCAAATCTGTAATTACCGAAAATTTGAGGGCTTGTTTGCAAATTGCGATTTTTGTAAAATCTGGACAGAAAGTAAAATTTTCATTTTCTACAATTCTGGACCAAAATGTAATTTCTGGAATTTTTTAAAAAATCTGGACTGTTTTGCAATTTACGAAAGGTTTGGGCTGTTTTTGCAATTGTCGTAAATTCAGGGGTCTG
Organism: Penstemon newberryi var. newberryi; assembly: GCA_030819805.1. Taxonomy (NCBI): domain Eukaryota; kingdom Viridiplantae; phylum Streptophyta; class Magnoliopsida; order Lamiales; family Plantaginaceae; genus Penstemon; species Penstemon newberryi. Next base: position 17,448,529 of record JAUALY010000005.1, on the reverse strand, counting down.
TTTTGCATTAAATGAAAGTTTCTGGAAATTTTGTTAATTTTCTGCTTTCTGGCCGATTTGCATGTTCTGGAAATTTTGGGGCTGATTTATAATTTCCTAAAGTTGAGGGGTCAAAATATAATTTTCAAAAATTCAGGGGGCCGAATTGTAATTTTTCAAAGGTTGAAAAACAGAAACTGTTTTGTGCACTAAAAAGGTTTAGTATATCCGAAAGGTTAATTTTATCATAATTAGTAGGGACTAGAGTGAGAATCAAAGAGATTGTTTTAAAAGGTGTTTTAAAATAAGATTATGGTTTGTTTTAAAATGAGTTTTAAAACTAGAATCTTAAGTATTTTAAAAGGAATTTTAAAATAGGATAAGAAATAAGAAAATATGTTTTGCTTGTTTCTTGCTCTACGTGAACTGTTTACGTGGTTTTTCGATCGCGCCGAGCCTTGACCCTAGGGGTAGATGTGATTGGTTATTTTTAATTAGTTGGTTTTATTGGGCCTGCGAGCCTTAAGTTTTTGGGCCACTTTGAGCCATTGTAATAGATAGGGCTTTACTGTTTTATTAGACTAGGATGGAGGCCCGTTACAAGCAAGGTGGGAGCCCAAGAAGAATAAAGGCCATGTATGCATGGTAAAATGTGTAATAGAGTAGGCCTCTTTGAAACCTATTAGATTGACCAATAGGACCATCGTCTTTGGCTCGATGGTGGTCCGCATAGGAGGCTCCCGATCGAAAACATACTGTGGTAGCATGCATGCTAGGTGTGTATGATTTATTTACGTATTTATTTTTTAGCATGTGTGGTGATACGCACTAGTAATTTAGATCGTAAATAAAAGATAATGCATAACTGGAACGGTGAGATCTCGAGTAGAGTTACCTCAAACTCTCAAACCCGAAAACCCCCTCTTGATAATTATATTAAGTCATATTGGGTACATTAAAATAAAGTTTTAATATCCAAGCCTTCCATCAATAGGAACTAGCGTGAGTTGTCCACTTGTCGATTAAGGTGATCAAGAGTTTGGCACCCGAGTCGAGGAAAGAGACAATACGCGAAACTCCTTGATTCTCGTTTTTAACTAAACTTGACAAGGGTGAGGATTGGTCGGGATGTGAACATCGATCATAACCATGTTATGGGTGTTGGGATTTCATGGGATATGATTGTCATACAACAGTGCGGAATTTAAAATTTTCATAACACCCAAAATCACAGGATTATTCACTAGCTCATACGAATAGGTTGAATACAATTTTGCAACAGTTTACAAAATAAAAGAGGTGTAATTCGAAATTACCTCACCACAGGCAAGGTGGTGGTTTTTCTCCGGTCTTCTTTCAGATCTGATGGATTTGGTTCGAGAGGAGCACCCCAAGTGTTGTGCCTCTAGCGGTATCCACACCAATTGAATTAAAGCAACCCATTTGAATCCACAGGCTCAGAAATAGGATTCAAGGGTAATCATACATGGAAGAACGAAGAAAACCAGATCTAGATTCAGATCTAGATCTGGAGGAAGAGAGGGGGCAGCCTTTCTCTTCCATTGGAGAGGGGGCGGCGGCCACACCTCTTCTCCAAGAGGGGGGCGGCTCCTTTTCCAAAAAGGGGGCTAGGGTTTGTGTTTTGCACTTAGGGTTTTAGTCTCAACTTAATCCCCTTTTTATAGCCACCTTAAAAGGCCCTTTTAGTGCAAGACTTAGTATGGGCCATTAATTAAATTGGCCCATGTCTTGCACCTTTAATTAAATTAATCCAATTAATTCCCTCTCTCATTAATTAACTCCTTAATTAATATTTAATTTTCTTCTTCAAGAATTAACACTTTAATTCTTCAGTTTTGATTTAACACATTAACTCAAACTTTCCTTATATGATTTGTTGCAGTCCAATTGTATTGTGTGTGACCCTCTAGGTTCACCATCAATTGGCCGCGGGCCCACGACTTTCGTGATTTAATTTGTGAGCTTATTAATTGCTCCGATTAATTGAACACCATCAATTAACCACTCAAGAATTAATCTTACAATTAATTCATGAGTACCCACACCTCATGGTCGATGTCTAGCCACAAGCCCATGAGACCCAACTTCAGGTGAATTGATCTCAGTGAACCTCACCTCTTATAAGTGCCATGTACATACGGTCCCTCTATCGACTAATTTCCCGATCGAGACCTAGGGTGTGTGAATTGATCGGCACCTCTAATCATCTCGATAACTATACTTTCTAATTCAGGATAATAATTCCAGTGTGACTGCTAAATTTGGAAACCCCTTTCCAAATCCGTCACTGACCGTGGCCACGGGTTTCTCGGAATAAATTATCTAAGAACGTATAGGAAATTCTCTCAACGCACTACGTTGAGTCGGTAGATCCCATATTAGTGCTAACCATTTGCGTACACGATCCTACGTACCCAAAGTAGTCGCACAATGATCAGGCTAAGTGATCGGCTCCTAAATTAAAGTACGCACTCACGTGCACCGAATTCGCCCTAGCACCTCAAGTCAAAGGACTAAATCGTACACTATTATAAGCCTTGAGAAAATCCCATCGCCGATGTGCGCCATGCGCTTCCACAATGGGTTTCTCTGTTCGGGTCGTTCGATGCGTTCGATCCCCTATCGAACCACCTACTCATATGGACTGGCATCAAATGCCTTGCTCATGAAACGCTACAAATTCACTCCATGTGAATCATGCATACTCGTACAAGTCTTAACGATTCCTTCGATACCCCGTTTCGACAGGAATCTATGACTTGGAACATTTTTAAGATCACGACCTTAGAGACTGTTTCATGATTGCACTCATACTGAAGTGAATCGTCCCATAGTCTATTGTGATCTAAGGATTTCATCCAATCGCTTAAGTGATTCGCGAGAGTTGAAGATGGCCATTGTTTGATTTACATACTATAAACAAACGAGCGTATTAAATCATTTATACTAGAGAAAGCTTATCACATGATAGTCCTTATACAAGCTAAAATCTATTGGCTTGCAGGGCACTATCCTTTCAATCTCCCACTTGCCAAAAAGCCAATCACAAACGCTTCTAAGACCCATCTTCCAAAGATGTTCTTCGAACTCCTTTTGTGACAAAGGCTCTACTAGTGGATCCGCTAGATTGTCTTCCGAGTCGACGCGATCCATTATGTGCGTCAACTCTACCAATGATTACTCTAATCAGATGGTACTTTTCTCTCATTGTGTTTATATTTCTGGTGAGATCTCGAGTCCTTTGCTTTAGCAATAGCTCGATTGTTATCATAGAAGATAACCACGAGCTTCGCAATGCTAGGCACTACATCCAACTTTTGGATGAAGTTTTTCATCCAAACACTTTCTTACGCTGCATTCCTTGCTGCGATATATCTTGCTTCAGTGGTTAAGATGGCAACGGTGTTTTCCTTGGAACCTTTCCAACTTACCGCTACCCCATTGAGGCAAAATATGTATCCAAAATTGGATACTTATATTCATCCACATCAGACTATAAACTCGTATCAGTAAATCCTTCGAGCTTCAATTCTCCACTACCACCGTAGACCCAGATCAAATCCTTAGTCTTTCTCAAGAGCTTAAGGATATCTTTTACGGTGGTCCAGTACTCTTCACTGGAGTTTGACTAGTAGCTGCTCGTGACACTTGAGCAGGTTCTACGTCTGGTGTAGTACATAGTATAGCATGCCACATGCTACCTTTTCTTTTGAAACATAAGATATTTGAGACATTCTCATTTTCCTCATTTGATGTAGGGCACATGGATTTGGAAGGAGAGATACAGTGTCTCACTAGAAGCAATCCTCACTTGGATTCTTCCATACTGAATATTTTCAGTATTGTTTCTATGTACTTAGATTGTGAGAGTCCCAACATCTTCCCCGATCTATCTCCATAGATACGTATCTTAATACGCAAGATGTCTCTCTCAAATCTTTCATGGAGAATTGCATGGACAATCATGCTTCCGTCTGTGCTAACATTCCAATATCATCCCAGATAATCAGAATGTTATCGACATGTAAAATAATGAACTTTAAAGATCTCCCACTAAACTTCTTGTACACTCAAGGTTCACATTTGTTTTCGATGAAGTCAAACGCCTTGACTTTCTCATCAAAATGAATGTGTGTTGGTCCCAAGTGGTCAGATGAGGTCTAGAGGGGGGGGGGGGGGGGGGGTGAATAGACCTCTTTAAAAATCTACATTTTAAAAATTCTCTAACTTTTCTGTCGGCAGACTAAGCTGATCAAGAATCGTAAGTAGACTAAGCTGATCTTGCACAAAGCTTTGAACAGCAGAGTTGACCACTCTTCTGATTTTACTTAGCTGATTTTATCAAAATCAGAGTTTTAAAATAAACTAACTTGCAGCGGATTTATCAAGTGTTTTTCACAAGTAGTTTTCCTTAACTTTGAAACAGTTTTATCCCCAGTTTTAAACAAACTCCTTTTAAAACTTTTCAAACAGTTAACCTTTAAGTGTTTTAAGTATGCTGTTTTAAATATGCAGAATTTTAAGCAAGTAAAAACACAAAGGAATTTTATAGTGGTTATATGGATAGAAATCCTTTAGTCCACTCTTCCAAGTCACTTAGATCTTGGGTTATACTAAATCACACAGATTACAGTATACTCTGCTTACGCCAAACAACAGATGAACTGGCCGTAAGTTCACAATAGGAAATCACAAAGAACCTCCTATACTCTGAAGTAATATCGCTCACAAAGATTGATATCTACTTCTCACAACACAATCCTAACAAAATCACTCAGATTTTTACAAGTATTTTCTGTTTCTCTCTATTCTGCTTTGTCAACAAATGACTCGGCTGATGAGTGTTTTGTGCTTGAGTTTTGAGACTTAGAAGAATTCTGCTTCAAGTATTTTGCTCTCAAAGTGTGTTGTATCTTTTTCTTCAACTCACGAACTGAACTATTTATACTTGGAGATTTGAAAATCTGCCCGTTGAGAGATCGATAGCTGTTCAAATCCTCGAGTACTGGTCCTTTCTGCAGAAACGGCTACCTGCGACTGAACACTGTACACTCTGCTGTACTTGCTGTCAGATCGCATTAAATGCACCAATCTGATACGAGGTTTTTCTTCAATCATTTGTCATAAATACCCTTCCTCTTCAGCATTTATTACTCCAAGTGCATTTATTACCGTTGCACTGATCTTCTGATCTACTTCCACTTAGCTGACCTAAATCACTCGTCTGATGTATACTCGGCTGATCCCAAACTTTAACTAATCTGATTTGAGTCGGCTGATAGTCCACCAGTCTGATTTCTTCTTCAGCAATAGATCAGTAGTCTTCTGGACCATATTTGACTAGTCTGAAATAAGTCTTCCTTAGTCAAATATCTTTGAAGGTTTTTACTAAGCTTCCATACTTAGCTGATTCTGATGTTTTGGAAATCATCAAAACCTCCCTTCACTTTATGCCTTCCATCTTCATCTTCATCTTCATCCAACAATTTCCCCCTTTTTGATGATGACAAAACTTCAGCTAAGTACCTGTACCTAAAGCTAAAGTTTAAGTCCTCAAAAATTTCTGAGATAGAAATAATTTGTTGGAAACTTGAACTTTTATAGCTGTACCAATTGATTACAGATTACAAGTTCAACTGATGAAGTAGCAAAACGTAAAATTTTACAAGTTTAGTCTAATAACTTAGTCTAGTCCTTCTTCTCTTCTTGTGTTTCTCCTTCTTCTTCATCTTCAAGGTCTTCATCTTCTTGTTCAGAACTAGAGAGATCTTGTTCAAGCATTTCAAATCTTTTTCTGAGATCCTCTATTCTTTTGTACTTGACGTATGGATCTAACTGTTCAGCAGCTGAGTCCTTGGAAGTAGCAATTTCCTTATCAGATTTTACTGGTTCTTTGGGCTCTTCATCAGTATTGTTCTCTGCCTTAGTTACTTCATCATCATCAGCATCCTTTTCAGCAGAGTCCAATTTTTCAGTAGCATCAGCTGAGAGATTAGCATCATCAACCTTCTTCGTCGTAGAATCTCCATCTTCCCCCTTTTTGTCATCATCAGCAGGGTAGACGGGTTCTTCAGGCAGAACTGGGGTGATGTTAATCGCGTCACAAATCAATCTGATGTTTTTATCCACCGCCAGAAGATGATTCTCCCGTTTTAGTTGCTGCAATGTATCATTCGACTCAATCTTCTTAAATGTAAGATCCACTTGATCACACAGTTGAATCTGAGAACTCATAATCAGATCAGCTGAGGTAGTGAATGCTTTCAACATACTTTCAGTCTTCTCCTCTTGAGCCTCCATTGCTTTTGCAACAACTTCACTTATGTCCCTCCAACCAGCTGTATTATTCTTGACCCTTGCACCAAATGTTTCCACATCCAGTCTGATAGCTTGTACTTCACTTTTGATGTTTGCTATTTCTTCCACTATCAGAGGGCTAGGATCAGCAGCCTTTGGGACTTTTTCAGCAGCAGCAGACAGCATAGTTAAGGCTACTTCTTCAAAGTTCTTCATATGTTCTCTATGTCTGTCTTCCATTTCCTTCATAGAATTGGCAATCAACTGTTGGATGGACTCCAAGATAGTTGGTTGTATGTTTTCTGAAGGTGATGGAGTAACTGTGCTTGCTGGTACAATCTCAGGAGTTTTCTCAGACTCCTTTGGTTCATCAATCAGAGTAGTCTGCTGTTGGGGCAGCTTCTCTGATGATGTTGAAATTTCATCAGTCTTCTTTTGGACCTGTATTGGCTCATTTATCTCTGTAACAACATCAACACCATTATCAGCAACAACAGTTTTATGAGTAAAGATAAGAGCAGGTATAAATGGTGAAGTTGTCTGTTCAGGTAGATCTTCATAAGCTTTGATAGCCGGTCCAAAGACGATCTGTTGTAAGCTTGGCAGGGGCGTCATGGAGCTAGGTTGACCCTTCTGATGTATGGTCCTCTTAGCCCACATTTCCAAAGTTATGGAAAGTGCCAGCTTTACCATTCTGTTCTTTAAATCTTCATCTGCAGCTGGAATTTCAGGAACAGAATTTTGCAGTTTCTTGGCTTCAGACTTCGCCAACTTCCTCATCCGATAGTGGATCATATCGAAGAAGTGATCTGAATCCAGTGCTTGCCTTAAGCATCCAGTTTCCAGAAATTGCAGGACCCATCTTTCCTCAGCAGCAAATTCCTTCCACTGTACTATTTGTTCTTTGGTCTTTGTCAGACGATATTCTCTCCATCTATTATATCATATCTTTTCAGCCACAAAGAGACTCTGACGGACCAAAACATCATTATACTTCTCAAGATCTGCCACAAACTGTTTGAATATCTCTGGATCATTCTGAACTATTTCCAGAGCATATTTTAACTCATATCGTTGCTTCTTTGGCATCTTGGGTGTTGGCATAATTGCCTTTGGCTTCTGCTGATTTCCAATTTTAATTCCACCACTGTACCTTAGACCATGAGCATCCTTGGTACTGGCTTCTATAGCTGTAGCCAAGTCCTGAGCTTCTTTAGCAGCTAACTCAGCTTCAGACATATTTTTAGCCTGAGCTTCAAGCTCCCTAAGTTTACGAGCGTTTTCTTGTTCTTTCTTTTTCTTTTCTGCTTCATCTATCTTTTTCTGTTCAGTAGCAGTCAATATTTTAATCTTTGCCTTACCAGTTCTTTTCCTTCTGGCGGCAGGTGATTCCACTATCTGCAGTGGAGCAGCAGCAATTGGGGCAGGATGAATGAGTGGGACATTCTCCTCTGCTGTCAGATTAGTCGGCTATTTAACAGCAGACTTGTTGAGAGATAGGTTTTCTGCAGTTTTTCCTTCTGCATCTTTCTCTACTGCTTCTACTGGTCTTTCAGCAGCAGGGGTATCTCTAACTTGAGTAGTTGGATCAGTAGGAAAGGTAACTCGTTGACCACCCAGAGTTAACTTTCTTTTTGCCTTTGGCTTGGGCAAAATCTCAGCTTGGCGAGGTTCAGCAGTCCTTTTTACTGAACTTCTGGTTCTTCGTCCAACTTCTTTCACTGGAACTGGTTCGTCAGATTCAGTTCTCTCTGGAGATGTTTCAGTGGTCATCTCCTCAATTTCCTTAGTCACTTTGGTGACTATTTTATCAGCAGCGTCAGACTCTACTGATCTGGCTTCAACAGCAGGGTTTGCTGTTTGATCAGCAGACTTAGCCTTGATAGAAATTTTGGGCTTCTTGGCAGCAGGCTTCTCTACTTTTCCCTTTGCTTTTCTTTTAGAGGTAGCTTCAACCTTAACTGGTTCATACATCTTCACTTCCTTCAGCTTGTGAACTACTTTCCCATTCATCATTGGACATCCAAGAGTTGAGAGCAGATGACTCATCATTACCACATGTCCATTTTTCTTTAACGCTAGAAGATAAAAGTAATGAACAGCCCAGTTTACTGGTAACCCATAGTAGATACACACCATCGTTTGGTACCTTCTCCTAGGTAACCCCATCTAAGGAGCTCGTACAGCATTCGAAAATCTTCGCAATAATGTCTGCAAACCTTTGAAACTCATCCTTCAACTGAGTTTTCATTAAACTTCCAGTCATCGGTTCTCCATCCTTCGCACAAATAAACCAAAATTCTTCCTCCTTTTCTGAACCCAGAGTGTATACCTCTCCTCCTTCATTTTTCAGATAGTAAATTTCATTCAAAACAGCAGGCGAAATACAGATAGTTTTACCTCCGATAGTAGCCACAAAAATCATCTTGGTTAGGTCATTTTTCCTAGATCCGTAGAACTCAGCGACATCTTCAGTGAAAACATACTCTTCGTGAGCTTCTAAAACTTTTACCAACGACGCCTCTTTGATTTTAACCATGATTTCCTTCATTAGAGGAGTTCCAGAAGCGTAGAACTTCTCGTAATTCAAGTAGCGTCCTTCAGCTCCGGCCATTTTAATGAAATTGAAGTAGCTTGAGAGAGATTAAAACACTTTTAAGATAGAAAATAGATGAATCAGTAACTTCTTTTTCACTTAGGATAATTTTGGGTGAGTAAGGTTTAACCCTTCTGATCAGATCTGGATTTATAGATTTCGAATTGCTTCGGTTTCCGTGTTTTACGCGGACGGTTTGATTTGATCTGTCAGTTTCTAATCGTGCGGGCGAGAATTGCGGAATTCAAATTTTATTAATTATGTCAGACAGGCGGGAATTTGAAACGCCACTTGTCTGTTACTTATAAAAGCGTGCTTTTGATAAAAACGTTTTTGTACAACACTTAAATATAAGATGACATAAATAATAACAGATGAGTAAAATGATACTTATCTGATAGACGACTTGTCTGATACAATATATCACTAGTGAAAGCCAATATCTAGTGATCTTCCTTTGCTGTTTGTCAATCCAGCAAGATAAATAATCTTCGAGTCTTCAAGAATTAAGAACAAATCTTCTGATTTAAAACAACTTCAACTAACTGGCATTGAAGATTTCATCTTTAAAACAAGGGTACCGCTAGTCTTACACGTTCCCCCTGAATTCAAGAATTCATCAGTCAACTAGTCTGTTGAGAGTCAGTCTTCTTGAAGTATAACACTTGTTTATGTCAGATTAGTAAGCTGTTGAACCCAGTCTTCTGATAGGTTCCCCCTCAGCTTATGAATCCAATTTTAACAAGCCCAATTCCGCTCTTAGAGTGGAAAATCTTGCTTCATTCAATGGTTTGGTGAAAATGTCAGCGATCTGATTGTCTGTATGAACATACTCAATAATAACATTCCTTTTTCAACATGGTCTCTGATGAAGTGATGTTTGATCTCAATATGCTTAGTCCTGGAATGACTAGTAGTATTCTGAGTAAGTGAGATTGCACTTGTATTGTCACAGTAGATTGGGATTCCACTGATCTTGAGATTATAGTCTTCTAGTTGATGCTTCAACCAAAGTATTTGTGCACAACATGCTCCAGCAACAATGTATTCAACTTCAGCAGTCGATATGGATAATGAAGTCTGTTTCTTACTCATCCATGAGATCAGACGACTGCCTAGAAATTGACAAGCACCTGTAGTACTCTTCCTATCAATTTTGCAGCCAGCAAGGTCAGAATCTGAATAACCAATAAGTTCAAATCCTGATTCCCTTGGGTACCACAATCCCAAATCTGGTGTGCCTTTGAGATACTTTAATATCCTTTTAGCAGTTAAGAGATGAGATTCCTTAGGATCTGATTGAAATCTCGCACAAACCCCAACAGAATACATAATGTCAGGTCTGCTAGCTGTTAAGTATAACAGTGACCCAATTATGCCTCTGTATTTGGTGATGTCAACTGATTTGCCACCTTCATCCTTGTCCAGACGAAGTCCAGTAGACATAGGAACATTAACAGATGAGCTAGTTTCCATACCAAATTTCTTGAACAGATCTTTTGTGTACTTTGCTTGATTAATAAAAATACCATCAGGCAGCTGTTTGACTTGTAATCCAAGAAAGTAATTAAGTTCTCCCATCATGCTCATTTCAAACTTGTTCTGCATCAGCTTAGAGAATCTTTCACACATCTGTTTGTTAGTTGAACCAAAAATAATATCGTCTACATATATTTGAACTAACAATATATGTTCATCCCATTCAATAGTAAACAAGGTTTTATCTACTTTACCTTTGCGAAATCCTTTAATTAAAAGAAAGTCAGATAAAGTATCATACCATGCTCTTGGAGCCTGTTTCAGTCCATATAGAGCTTTCTTCAGACGATATACCTTGTCTCCTTGTTGATAAACTTCAAAGCCAGGAGGTTGTTCAACATAGACTTCTTCTTGCAGTTCTCCATTGAGAAAAGCAGACTTCACATCCATCTGATAGACAGTGAAGTTCTTGTGAGCAGCATAGGCTAGGAACAATCTGATTGCTTCAAGCCTTGCAACTGGTGCGAATGTCTCATCAATATCAATGCCTTCTTCTTGGCAGTAACCTTTGGCAACTAGTCTTGCTTTGTTTCTGGTAACCATACCATCTTCATTCATTTTATTTCTGAATACCCACTTAGTGCCAATTACTCTTTGATGAGTAGGTCTGGGAACTAAGTACCAGACTTCATTTCTTTCAAATTGATTCAACTCTTCTTGCATTGCTTCAATCCAGTGAGAATCACCAAGAGCTTCATCAATTAACTTAGGCTCAATTTGTGAAAGAAAACTTACAAACATTGTTTCATTTGCAGTTGACCTTCTAGTTCTCACTCTATCCAAAGGATCACCAATCACTAACTCAGGTGGGTGATCTCTGAGCCATCTGAGATCAGGTTGCAAATCTGGATGTTGTCCTCTTGATTGATCATGCAACACTACTGTTGGAGTCTCAGTAGTAGTTTGTTGAACAGTTGTAGTCTGTTGAACAGTCTCTGGTCTGTCAGCTGTTCGCAACTCCTCTGTTAGACAATCAGCAGACTGATTTTGAACAACACTTGAGTTAACAGCTTGAGTTAAATCAGGTATGATGGGTACATATTCTTCCTTTCTTTCCATACTCAATTTCTGAAATTCAATAGATACCTCTGGATTTGCACTTTGATTCTTTTCAGATGATTGACTTGGTTCATCAAATACTACATGAATAGATTCTTCTACAAGTAAAGTTCTTTTGTTAAACACTCTATAAGCTTTACTAACAGTAGAGTAACCTACAAAAACAGCTTCATCAGCCTTTTCTGCAAATGCAGCAAGGTGATTTTTCCCATTGTTCAAAACATAACATTTACAACCAAAAATCCTAAGATAGTGTAAATTAGGCTTTCTGTTGTTCCATATCTCATAAGGTGTCTTGTTTTGACTTTTGTTGATCATACATCTGTTCTGTGTATAACATGTTGTATTTGTTGCTTCTGCCCAGAATCTTTGGGGCAGCTTTGCTTCAACTATCATTGTCCTGGTAGCTTCTTTTAGAGTTCTGTTTCTCCTTTCAGCAACTCCATTTTGTTGAGGGGTTCTGGCAGCAGAGTACTCATGACTGATTCCTCTGGAATTACAATACTCTTCAACAGTAGAGTTTGTAAATTCAGTCCCTCTATCTGATCTGATCTTCAATATTCTTTGACTTTTCTCATTCTGGATCAGTTCCATCAGATTAGTAAGATGTTCCTTGGTTTCACTTTTCTTTTTCATGAAAATCACCCAAGTAAATCTTGAAAAATCATCCACAACAGCTAGGCAGTATTTCTTTCCACCATTGCTGATTGGATCAATAGGGCCAAACAAATCCATATGCAATAGCTCCAAAATTCTGGTTGAAGATTGGTGCTTCTTGCTTTTGAAAGATGACTTCACTTGTTTACCCTTCTGACAGGCATCACAGAGCTTGTCTTTGCTCATGACTGTCTTTGGAATTCCTTCTACCAGATCATTCTTTATCAATCTGTTTATGGTCTTGAAGTTCAAATGATTCATTCTTTTGTGCCAAAGCCAACTGATTTCACTTGGTGTAGAAGCCACCAAACAAACATTAGAATTCTTGTCTACAGAATTCCAGTCGACTACATAGATGTTTCCCTGTCTTCTTCCAGATAAAATAACCTTCTTTGTTCCAACTTGTTCAACATAGCACTTATCTGATGAAAACACTACGGAAAATCCCTTGTCACAAAATTGACTTATGCTCAACAGATTGTACTTCAGGCCACTAACATATGAGACGTCAGATATCTCTACGTTTCCTTTGATAAGCTTTCCAACAGCTACAACCTTGCCTTCTTTGCTATCTCCAAAAGTAACTTTTGGACCATTCACAGCAACAGCATCTGCCAGTTCATGTATGTCTCCACACATGTTCCTTGAACATCCACTGTCCAAGTACCATTTCTTCACTATTTTACTCCTACTCCTAATCCTAACCTACAAAACAAAACAAAAATGTTTTAGGTACCCTTTATTGAGAGGGTCCTGGTGGATTAGTGTCACCTTTGACAACCCAAGATGTTGAAGTCTTAGGCTTCTTAGGCTTTACAATTTTAGCAGGAGCATGAGCAACTTCATTTTCATCATAAACAGCATGCATGTTATGTTGATAATCATCATGATGAGGATAAGGCTCATAAGCAGGATAAGATGCATGATAAGCAGGGTGAACATGCATTGGTTGATGAGCAGGATATGCAGCATAATAAGGTGGATAATGAGGTGCAGCATAATATGGTGAATAAGCAGGTTGCACATAATGAGACTCATTTCCATACCAAGCATTATAGTTATAATTTCTTTGCTTCTTTGGTCTGCTCTTAACTTGCTCTTTAACAGACGACTTAGCTTTACTAGTCTGATTGGTTTTACTCTTATCAGCAGACTTCTTAGGACTACTCTGCTGTTTGGTTTTACCAGTCTGTTTTTCATTTTCAGGCTTTTTACCCATTTTAGCCTTAGGAGTTTTCATCTCCTTTTTCTCAATCTCAGGTGAAGCAGGTTTAACAGTCTGAACATACAAGACAATATTACTATTATCAGCAGATATAAACTTTTCAGCTTTGTTCAGTTCTAAACTTTCTTTTACTAAGTGAGTGCTCTGTTCAATAGGTTTCTCTATTTGCACAACAGACGACTTAGGAACAGACGACTTATTATGTGAAGATAATCTAGCTTCAAGTTCCTTGATTTGTCCCTTATACATTTCACATTCAGCTCTCAGAGATTCACATTCATGCAAAAGCTTTTTATACATGGCTGATTCTTCAGGTCTTTCAACCTTAAGTTTCAGTTTAGCATTTTGCTTTTTCAGCAGAATCATCTCGTCCTTAAGCTTAGCAAGCTCATTAACAACATCTACTTTGTTGTTCATCATTTGCTCAAATGAGCTAAACAGTTCAAGCTCACTTTCAGAGAGTATTACCTCATTGTCAGAATCTTCAGATTCCGTTGCCATGAGGCAGAGCAGTGCAGGTGTTTCGTCAAAAACAGAGTCATCACTTGACGTGCCTGTTTCTATGTTAGATGAGTAGATGGCTGCCATCTTTTCAGCTTCAGCCAACAACACCTTGCTCTTTTGGTATCTCTTCTCTCTTCTTTCTTTTCTTTGTTTCTTTTCCTCCTCTGTATATTTCTCCGCTTTAGGATATGGGCAGTCCTTGATGAAGTGTCCCAATTTCCTGCAATTATAACACATCATTTTGGATTTATAATCATCCTTAATATCATGAGAATTAGATGTAGGTTTAGAGGTAGAAGCATTGTTATATTTGTTCTTCATTTTTCTTTTATAGAACTTTTTGAACCCGTTTAACAACAACGCAACATCGCCAGCAGTGTACTCCTTTTTGCTCAGTACTGGGGCCTCATCAGATGAGTCCTCTTCTATGATCTTTCCGGCGGATCTTCTTGTTCTTTCTGCAGCGACCAGTGCAGCAGTGGGGCCAGAAGTTGAGGTCTCTTCTATTCCCATTCTTGGCATTTTATACTCGTACGCCTTGAGTGCAGAAAACAGCTCAGTCAGTGAGATCTTCCCCAGATCCCTTGATTCTTCCATCGCTGTAATATTCATGTTGAATTTTGGTGGTAGCGCCTTTAAAACTTTAACAGTGATCTCCTTATCTGTAAACGTCTTTCCCAACTTCAGAACATTGTTCAACACTTTTGTAAATCTTGAATCCATCTGGTCAATGGTTTCTCCAGGTTTCATTTTGAAGTTCTCAAACTTCTCCATGGCGACGCTTAGATTGTGTTCTTTGATGGCCTCATTTCCTTCACTCATATCACGGACTTTGTCCCACATCTCTTTAGATGTCTTGCAATGTTTGACCTTGTCAAACCTTTCATTGTCCAGGGCCTTTGTCATGATGAAGATCCCAACTTTGTCTAAATTCTTCAGCTTGATTTCATCAGCTGTCATCTCGTCTTCATCTTTGTCAACGACAGTATCTACGCCATCAACCTTGATTGTTTTGGTGACTCTTATCGGACCTTTTGTTATGCATCTGTACATATTATCATTGTAAGCAGCAAGGAAAATTTCCATGCGTATCTTCCAGTCCTCAAAGCTCATACCGCCTATGTGGGGAACAAGGCTAATGCAATCCATTTTTCAAAAAGTTTTGTTTTTCAAAAAGATGCTCTTTTGAAAACTTTTAAAAACCTTTGAAAAACACTTAAGGATCAAGCTCGTTGATCAGGCAAATGATTCAGATGAACCACCTGCTCTGATACCACTTGTTGGTCCCAAGTGGTCAGATGAGGTCTAGAGGGGGGGGGGGGGGGGGGTGAATAGACCTCTTTAAAAATCTACCTTTTAAAAATTCTCTAACTTTTCTGTCAGCAGACTAAGCTGATCAAGAATCGTAAGTAGACTAAGCTGATCTTGCACAAAGCTTTGAACAGCAGAGTTGACCACTCTTCTGATTTTACTTAGCTGATTTTATCAAAATCAGAGTTTTAAAATAAACTAACTTGCAGCGGATTTATCAAGTGTTTTTCACAAGTAGTTTTCCTTAACTTTGAAACAGTTTTATCCCCAGTTTTAAACAAACTCCTTTTAAAACTTTTCAAACAGTTAACCTTTAAGTGTTTTAAGTATGCTGTTTTAAATATGCAGAATTTTAAGCAAGTAAAAACACAAAGGATTTTTATAGTGGTTATATGGATAGAAATCCTTTAGTCCACTCTTCCAAGTCACTTAGATCTTGGGTTATACTAAATCACACAGATTACAGTATACTCTGCTTACGCCAAACAACAGATGAACTGGCCGTAAGTTCACAATAGGAAATCACAAAGAACCTCCTATACTCTGAAGTAATATCGCTCACAAAGATTGATATCTACTTCTCACAACACAATCCTAACAAAATCACTCAGATTTTTACAAGTATTTTCTGTTTCTCTCTATTCTGCTTTGTCAACAAATGACTCGGCTGATGAGTGTTCTGTGCTTGAGTTTTGAGACTTAGAAGAATTCTGCTTCAAGTATTTTGCTCTCAAAGTGTGTTGTATCTTTTTCTTCAACTCACGAACTGGACTATTTATACTTGGAGATTTGAAAATCTGCCCGTTGAGAGATCGACAGCTGTTCAAATCCTCGAGTACTGGTCCTTTCTGCAGAAACGGCTACCTACGACTGAACACTGTACACTCTGATGTACTTGCTGTCAGATCGCATTAAATGCACCAATCTGATACGAGGTTTTTCTTCAATCATTTGTCATAAATACCCTTCCTCTTCAGCATTTATTACTCCAAGTGCATTTATTACCGTTGCACTGATCTTCTGATCTACTTCCACTTAGCTGACCTAAATCACTCGTCTGATGTATACTCGGCTGATCCCAAACTTGAACTAATCTGATTTGAGTCGGCTGATAGTCCACTAGTCTGATTTCTTCTTCAGCAATAGATCAGTAGTCTTCTGGACCATATTTGACTAGTCTGAAATAAGTCTTCCTTAGTCAAATATCTTTGAAGGTTTTTACTAAGCTTCCATACTTAGCTGATTCTGATGTTTTGGAAATCATCAAAACCTCCCCTCACTTTATGCCTTCCATCTTCATCTTCATCCAACAATGTGAGTCCAAATGGATCAGACATTGCTAAAAAGATTTCATCAAAGTCCGTTCCAGGCCTTTGTGTATAACCTCTTTACCATTAGGCAAGCCTTATAGGTCAATACCTCTTCATTCATTCCTAGCTTGCGCTTGAAGATCCATTTGCAACCTACAGGGACACTTCCCTCGGGTGGATCGACCAAGGTCCATACCTTGTTGGAATGGATGGAATCCATTTCGGATTGTATGGCCTCTTGCCATACATGAGCGTCTACATCCAATGTAGATTCTTCGTATATGGTCTAACCATATCTTTCAAGTTTCTCACGAACTTGATCAGATCTACGAAGTACTGGTGTACGTTGATGGTTCAGCAGTTTCTGGATTAACTCCCACTGTTTGTGGGGATGAGTTCCATTTCTTGGATCTCATCCTGTTCTACTAGGGTACCATTTCTATGGATTTTCCTTGAAACAAACACTGTTTGTTCTTTAGGATTGTAGAACAGGTATCCAATGGATTTCTTTGGATACCCCACAAATATTTACAAACTGGATCTGCTATCCAATTTATCTCCTTTCTTGTTCCTAACATAGGCAGGAGATCCCCATACTCAATATAGAGAGTATAGAAGTGTTTTGCCATACCATTCTTGGTAGGGTTTTGCAGGCACGAACTTTGAAGTTACTTTGTTCAGTATCTTCGATGCAATCATTAGGGTCAATCCTTATAATGCATAAGGATGTTGATCGAAACTCGTCACGGATCGAACCATGTCCAACAAGGTTTGATTCTCTTCTTTCAGACCCTCCAATAGGTTGAGGCGTCTTAGAAGGAGTTCGTTCTACGAGAATATCTTTCTCAGTAAGATAATTGAGGAACTTCTAGCTTAAGTATTTGCCATCTCGATCAGATCGAATGGCCTTAATACAATGCCTTGTTTGATTCTCTACTTCGTTTCGAAATTCTTTGAACTTTTCAAGAGTTTCGGATTTGTACATCATAAGATATACATATCACTAATGACTAAAGTCATCAGTAAACCTCACGAGGTATGAGTAATCTCCTCTCACACTAATACTTTAGTGGTCCACATTCATTCGTATGGATCCAATCCAAAATTTGTTTGGTACGCACCGGATGCCCAGCAAATGGTAATTTTGTCATCTTTTCCTTCAGACAGGATTCGCAAGTTGATAGTTCATCTAAGCCCTGTATTTCAAGAAGCATCGATGACACCAGCTTTTGATTCCTTCCTATGGAAACGCGACCTAATCTTGCGTGCCATATGTGTGGAGTATTATCTTGGTATTGATTGAACTTAACACATTAATTCAATCAATTTTGTTTCGTTTCAATTAACTCTTTAATTGAAACGTTACTTTCAATTAACTCTTTAATTGATTCATTTCCCTTTTCCAATTAACTCTTTAATTGAAATGTTGCTCTCAATTAACTCTTTAATTGAAACGTTGTTTAATTAATTAGACCTTCTAATCAATTAAACTTGTCAATGCCTTTCTTAGGTGCAGTGGGATAATTTGATTTTTAGGCTACTTGCGTTCTTTCCACTACCTTCACGTTTGCTTTGGAAGAGAACAAATTCTTCTTCCTTTTACTCTTCTTTGACTTTGCAGTCCTTGAAGTGTAAGCAATCATGACAGGTATACCTTTTAAAAGGTTCCTATTTGCCTTTTACCAATACTTTGGTTAATTCATGAAACCTGATCAACTTATCGTATAAGTTCAGAACTTTTCACTAATCGTTTGAATGAGCGGGAGGAGAATTTAGGAGGAAGTCAATGTTAAGATCGCTTGCAGGCCTACGTTTAATCGATCCAGTTATCAACCAGATTGATAAAACAAGGACAGTGATCCTTGACATTAGTTCCTTCACTTATTCTCGAGTTTTAAACAACACCTTAGAAATCTCGAATCAGATGATTCGAAATTGCTCCTCAAAACAAGCCTTTTGAGGTGGAGGTTTGTTTTAGAAGTTTCAGACATACTCCTATGTCACTTCTTTAGCTCGTTCAATCTTGATGCTTTTATGAGGCAACGATCATTGAGATTCCCATACTCTTTAGGTGATTCGTTCCTCTTTCGAGACTCATCTCAAAATGCATCAGGCATAGGTTGATTATTAAGAACACGATTCCGACTTTCGGAATTGAGGACAATCCCCCAGTTTCTAAGCCAATCGATATTTTAATCCAGTTATTTTCTAAGTCGAGGATAAATAGTAAAATGGACAATTCAAATAGATATCTCAATATCTAATCTAAGAAGACAAAAACTAGAGGACTAGTTAATGAATAATACTTATAATCTACGAAGGTTGGACTTTCTATCGTAAAAGTTCTCCCACTATTTTATCGAAACAATTACCCCTTCAATTGTTCGGGAAATCCTATTTCCTAGTAGGTCTTGACGTCCCAGCGGACATTAACTATACCCACGACTCGCGGCCATACAATTAATTCCCCAGGTAGGCATACTTATTGCCAATTGTGTCCCTACACAACCTTCAAGTTATTTTGCCTCGGTTTTCGCACTCATCTAGCACTGCTACATCATTAGTGGTACTACTCGTTAAGTCTAACCCATCAATCTTGATGAGCAACGGGCCCGGTCATGAAATCCCCATAACTTGGTTATGGTCGATGTTCATGTCCCGACCAGTCCCCACCCTTGTCAAGTTTAGTTAAAAACGAGAATCAAGGAGTTTCGCGTATTGTCTCTTTCTTCGACTCGGGTGCCAGACTCTGGATCACCTTAATCAATAAGTGGACAACTCACGCCAGTTCCTATTGATGGAAGGCTTGGATTTATATAAATACTTCATTTTATTTTAATCCAATATGACTTAATATTATTTTCAAGTGGGGTTTTTCGGGTCTAAGAATTTGAGGTAACACTCCTCGAGATCTCACCGTTCCAGTTATGCATTATATTTTTATTTACGATCTACATTACTAGGGCGCATCACCATACATGCTAAAATTATAAATACGTAAATAAAACCATACACACCTAGCATGCATGCTACCACAGTATGTTTTCGATCAGGAGCCTCCTATGCGGGCCATCATCGAGCCAAAGATGTTGGCCCAATTGGTCAATCTAATTAGGTTCTAAAGGACCTAGGCTATTACACAAATTACCATGCATACATGGCCTTCACTCTTCTTGGGCTCCCACCTTGCTTGTAACGGGCCTCCATCCTAAACTTATTTAAAACAGTAAAGCCCTATCTATTACAAAGGCTCAAAGTGGCCCAAAAACTTAAGGCTCGCAGGCCCAATAAAACCATCACAATTAAAATTAACCAATCACATCTTCCCCTAGGGTCAAGGCTCGGCGCGATCGAAAACCACGTAAACAGTTCACGTAGAGCAAGAAACAATCAAAACATATTTCCTTATTCCTTATTTTAAAACTCCCTTTTAAAATACCTTTAGATTCTAGTTTTAAAACACCTTTTAAAACAATCCACAAATTTTATTTTAAAACCCCTTTTAAAATAACCCCTTGATTCTCACTCTAGTCTCCACTAATTATGATAAAATTAACTTTCCGGATATACTAAACTCTTTTAGTGCACATATCAGTTTCTGTTTTTCAACTTTTGAAAAATTGCAGTTCGGCCCTGAATTTTCGAAAAATACATTTTGACCCCTCAACTTTTGGAAATTACAAATCAGCCCCAAAATTTCCAGAACATGCAAATCGGACCAGAAAGCAGAAAATTAACAAAATTTCCAGAAACTTTCGTTTAAAGCAAAACAGACCCCAGATTTTACGGTTATTGCAAAAACAGCCCCTAACCTTTCATAAATTGCAAAACAGTCCAGATTTTGAAAAATTCCAGAAATTACAATTTGGTCCAGAATTGCAGAAAATCAAAATTTTACTTTCTGTCCAGATTTTACAAAAATCGCAATTTGCACATAAGCCCTCAAATTTTTGGAAATTGCAGTTTAGGCCCAAAACCGAATTATGCTAATACCCGAACACATAATTTATCATAACAAGCAAGAATCAAATCATAGAACACAACAAACAAATATACACATATATTTTGAAGTGTTCAGGCCTATTCATATGAGCGTAGTAAATTTGGCTCTGATACCACTGTTGGGATTTCAGGGGGTATGATTGTCATACAACAGTGCGGAATTTAAAATTTTCATAACACCCAAAATCACAGGATTATTCACTAGCTCATACGAATAGGTTGAATACAATTTTGCAACAGTTTACAAAATAAAAGAGGTGTAATTCGAAATTACCTCACCACATGCAAGGTGGTAGTTTTTCTCCGGTCTTCTTTCAGATCTGATGGATTTGGTTCGAGAGGAGCACCCCAAGTGTTGTGCCTCTAGCGGTATCCACACCAATTGAATTAAAGCAACCCCTTTGAATCCACGGGCTCAGAAATAGGATTCAAGGGTAATCAGACATGGAAGAACGAAGAAAACCAGATCTAGATTCAGATCTAGATCTGGAGGAAGAGAGGGGGCGGCCTCTCTCTTCCATTGGAGAGGGGGCGGCGGCCACACCTCTTCTCCAAGAGGGGGGCGGCTCCTTTTCCAAAAAGGGGGTGTTTTGCACTTAGGGTTTTAGTCTCAACTTAATCCCCTTTTTATAGCCACCTTAAAAGGCCCTTTTAGTGCAAGACTTAGTATGGGCCATTAATTAAATTGGCCCATGTCTTGCACCTTTAATTAAATTAATCCAATTAATCCAATTAATTCCCTCTCTCATTAATTAACTCCTTAATTAATATTTAATTTTCTTCTTCAAGAATTAACACTTTAATTCTTCAGTTTTGATTTAACACATTAACTCAAACTTTCCTTATATGATTTGTTGCAGTCCAATTGTATTGTGTGTGACCCTCTAGGTTCACCATCAATTGGCCGCGGGCCCACGACTTTCGTGATTTAATTTGTGAGCTTATTAATTGCTCCGATTAATTGAACACCTTCAATTAACCACTCAAGAATTAATCTTACAATTAATTCATGAGTACCCACACCTCATGGTCGATGTCTAGCCACAAGCCCATGAGGCCCAACTTCAGGTGAATTGATCTCAGTGAACCTCACCTCTTATAAGTGTCATGTACATACGGTCCCTCTATCGACTAATTTCCCAATCGAGACCTAGGGTGTGTGAATTGATCGGCACCTCTAATCATCTCGATAACTATACTTTCTAATTCAGGATAATAATTCCAGTGTGACTGCTAAATTTGGAAACCCCTTTCCAAATCCGTCATTGACCGTGGCCACGGGTTTCTCGGAATATATTATCTAAGAACGTATAGGAAATTCTCTCAAACCACTACGTTGAGTCGGTAGATCCCATATTAGTGCTAACCATTTGCGTACACGATCCTACGTACCCAAAGTAGTCGCACAATGATCAGGCTAAGTGATAGGCTCCTAAATTAAAGTACGCACTCACGTGCACCGAATTCGCCATAGCACCTCAAGTCAAAGGACTAAATCGTACACTATTATAATCCTTGAGAAAATCCCATCGCCGATGTGCGCCATGCGCTTCCACAATGGGTTTCTCTGTTCGGGTCGTTCGATGCGTTCGATCCCCTATCGAACCACCTACTCATATGCACTGGCATCAAATGCCTTGCTCATGAAACGCTACAAATTCACTCCATGTGAATCATGCATACTCGTACGAGTCTTAACGATTCCTTCGATACCCCGTTTCGACAGGAATCTATGACTTGGAACGTTTTTAAGATCACGACCTTAGAGACTGTTTCATGATTGCACTCATACTGAAGTGAATCGTCCCATAGTCTATTGTGATCTAAGGATTTCATCCAATCGCTTAAGTGATTCGCAAGAGATGAAGATGGCCATTGTTTGATTTACATACTATAAACAAACGAGCGTATTAAATCATTTATACTAGAGAAAGCTTATCACATGATAGTCCTTATACAAGCTAAAATCTATTGGCTTGCAGGGCACTATCCTTTCAATGGGGAAATCTATTGGCTTGCAGGGCACTATCCTTTCAATGGGGATTTCTGTTGGGTTTTCATGGGTATGATTGTCAAAACAACGTTGCGGAATTTAAAATTTTTCAATTTTTCATACACCAAATCCCAAGAACATTTATTAGCACATATGAATAAGGTTGAAAACAATTTAGCAACAAAATTACTAAATTGAAATATGGTAAATCGAGATTTACCTCACCACAGGCAAGGTGGTGGTTTCTCCGGTCTTCTCTTTTTCGTTCACTTGAGCACCCCAAGTGTTGTGCCTCCAGAGATTAGTCCACACCAGATGGATGGAATGACACCTTCGAATCCTTAGGCTAAGAACTGGAATTGAAGGTTTGTCAATGGCAGATCTAGATCTAGATCTAGATCTAAGTGAAGGAGAGAGAGCAAGAGGGAGGGGGCGGCTTTTCTTGAGGGGGGGCGGCTAGGGTTAGTTTTAGCTTAGGGTTTGAGTCTCAACTTAGACTCCTTTAAATAGCCACCTCCAAAGCCCCTTTGTGTGCAAGACTTGCTATTGGGCCATTAATTAAATTGGCCCATGTCTTGGGTTAATTTAATTAAAGGGCATTAATTTAATTAAACCCTTTAATTAAATTAACCCAATTAATCTAATTAATTATCTCCCACTTTAATTAACTCTTTAATTAATATTTAATTAATTAGACTATCTAATTAATTATTTCTCTCTCAGAATTAACTCTTTAATTCTTTTATTTGATTTAACTCTTTAAATCAAACATTTCCTTAATTGACTGTCACTGTCCAACTGTATTGTGTGTGACCCTCTAGGTTCACCATCAATTGGCCGTAGGCCCACGACTTTCGTGATTTAATTAACGAGCAATTAATATTCAATTAATTGCTCCGATCAATAAACTCCTTTAATTGACCACTCCAGAATTAATCTCCCATTAATTCAGGAGTACCCACACCTCATGGTCGATGTCTAGCCACAAGCCCATGAGGCCCAACTTCAGGTGAATTGACATTAGTGAACCTCACCTCTTATAAGTACCATGTACATACGGTCCCTCTAACGACTAATTTCCCGATCGAGACCTAGGGTGTGTGAATTAGTCAGCACCTCTAATTATCTCGATTCTGTACTTTCTAATTCTGGATAATAATTCCAGTGTGACTGCTAAATTTGGAAACCCCTTTCCAAATCCGTCACTGACCATGGCCATGGATTTCTCGGAATGTATTATCTAAGAATGTACAGGAAATTCCCTCATTCATTACAATGAGTCGGTAGATCCTATCTTGATGCTAACCATTCGCGTATACGACTGTACGTGCCCAATGTAGGCGCACAATGGTCAGGCTACGTGACCGGCTCCTAAATCAAAGCACGCACACCCGTATACTGAATTCGCCCTAGCACCTCAAGTCTAAGGACTAAATCGTACACTGTTATAAGTCCTGAGAAACATCCCATCACTGATATGCTTTACGCACTTCCACAATGGGTTTCTCTGTTCGGGTCGTTCGATGCGTTCGATCCCCTATCGAACCACCTAGTCATATGCACTGACATCAAATGTCTTGTTCATGAAACTCCACAAATTCACTCCATGTGAATCATGCATAATCTTACAAGTCTTGACGATTCCTTCGATACCCCGTCTCGACAGAAATCTATGACTTGGAACACTTTTGAGATCACGACCTTAGAGACTATTTCATGATTGCACTCAATACTGAAGTGAATCGTCCCATAGTCATGAGTGATCTCAGGGTTTCAACCAATCGCTTAAATGTGTTCGCGAAAGATGAAGTTGGCCATTAGTTTATCTTATGAAATAAATAAACTCGTATTAATTAATAAATCAAAGATTCATTCAAGATAAAATAGTCCTATCACAAGCTATTGAGTTGGCTTGCTGGGCACTATCCTATCAATCTCCCACTTGCCCTAAAGCCAATCACAAACATTTCTAAGACCCATCTTCACAAGATGTTCTTTGAACACCTTTTGCGATAGTGGCTTCGTTAGTGGATCAGCTACGTTATCTTTTGAGTCGACACGTTCCATTAGAATGTCTCCTCTACCAATGATTTCTCTAATCACATGGCATTTCCTCATCACGTGTTTGGACTGATGGTGTGATCTCGGCTCCTTTGCTTGAGCGATTGCCCCATTGTTGTCACAGAAGACTACTATGGGTTCTGCAATGCTAGGTACTACATCCAACTCTTGGATGAAGTTTCTTATCCAAACACTTTCCTTTGCTGCATCCGATGCGGCAATATATTCTGCTTCAGTGGTTGAATCTGCAGTGGTGGACTGCTTGGAACTCTTCCAACTCACCGCTGCTCCGTTGAGGCAAAATATATATCCAGAATTGGATTTATTATAATCATCCACGTCAGACTGGAAACTCGAATCCGTGAATCCTTCGAGCTTCAATTCTCCACTACCGCCGTAGACCAAGAACATATCCTTAGTCCTTCTCAGGTACTTGAGGATAGCCTTTACGGCGGTCCAGTGTTCTTCCCCTGGATTTGACTGGTAGCGACTCGTCACACTCAGAGCGTGTGCTACGTCAGGTCTAGTACATAACATCGCATACATTATGCTGCCTATGGCAGACGCATAAGGTATGAGAGACATCCTCTTTCTTTCTTCATCATTTGTAGGGCTCATAGATTTAGAAAGAGAGATCCCATGTCTCATAGGAAGCAATCCCTTCTTGGATTCTTCCATACTGAACCGTTTCAGTATAGTGTTAATGTACTGAGATTGGGAGAGTCCTAACATATTCTTCGATCTATCTCTATAGATACGTTTTCCCAATACGTAAGATGCGTCTCCCATATCTTTCATGGAGAATTGCGTGGATAACCACGCTTTCGTCTGCGTTAACGTTCTGATATCGTCTCCGATCAACAGAATGTCATCGACATACAACACAATAAATTGTACTGAACCCCCTTCGAATTTCTTGTACACACATGACTCATAAACGTTCTTGATGAAGCCAAACCCTTTGACTGTCTCATCAAAACGTTTGTTCCAGGTTCGGGATGCCTGTTTTAGGCCATAAATTGACCTTTGAAGTTTGCAGACCTTATGCTCACTTCCTTTAGATGTAAAGCCTTTTGGCTGTTGCATAAAGATTTCCTTATCAATGTCTCCATTGAGAAAGGCGGTCTTTACATCCATTTGCCATATCTCGTAGTCATACCACGCGGCTATGGCTAATAAGATCCGAATGGATTTTGACATCGCTACTGGAGAAAAGGTTTCCTCATAGTCTATACCAGGCCTTTGAGAATAACCATTTGCCACAAGGCGAGCCTTATGAGTCAAAACTTCTCCATTCATTCCAAGCTTGCGCTTGAAGATCCACTTACAGCCTACAGGGACAGTTCCCTCAGGTGGATCAACCAAGGTCCATACCCTGTTGGAATGCATGGAATCCATTTCGGATTGCATGGCTTCCTGCCATGCACCCGAGTCTATGTCTGACATAGCTTCTTCGTACGTCCTTGGATCACCATCCAATTGATCATTTTCGTGAATGAAGCCGAACCTTTCGGGTTCTCTACGAATTCGATCGGACCTTCGAAGTACTGGTGTACTAGATGGTTCAATAGGTTCAGGATCAACTCCCACTGTTTGTGGGGATGGGTCCAATTCCTGGACTTCATCAAGTTCTACGGACACCCCGCTTCTTTTAGTGAGGAAGTCATCCTCTAAGAAGTGGGCGTTCTTAGACACGAACGTCTTTCGTTCTTTAGGGTCGTAGAACAGGTATCCAATGGATTCCTTTGGATACCCCACAAATTTGCACAAACTAGATCTACTATCTAGTTTATCTCCTTTTTTGTTCCTAACATAGGCAGGAGATCCCCATACTCGCAAGTACGAATACATGGGTGCTTTACCAAACCATTCTTGGTGTGGCGTCGTCGGCACCGACTTTGACGGTACTATATTAAGTATCTTTGAAGCCGTTAAGAGGGCTAAGCCCCAAAATGAAAAAGGTAGATCAGCGAAACTCATCATGGAACGAACCATGTCCAACAAAGTTCGGTTCCTTCTCTCAGACACACCATTCAACTGTGGTGTTCTAGGAGGAGTTCGCTGTGAGAGAATTCCATTCTCTACAAGATAATCGAGGAATTCTCGACTTAAGTATTCCCCACCTCGATCAGATCGAAGTGCCTTAATACTGTGTCCAAGTTGGTTCTCAACTTCCATTCGAAACTCTTTGAACTTTTCAAAAGCTTCGGACTTATACTTCATTAGGTACACATACCCAAAACGACTGTAGTCGTCTGTGAAGGTAATGAAGTACGAGAAACCTCCTCTTGCACTGACACTCAGTGGTCCACAAACATCGGTATGGATCAAATCCAAGGTTTGTTTGGTTCGCTCTGGTTTCCCAGTAAAAGGCGTTTTGGTCATCTTTCCCTTGAGACAGGACTCGCAAGTTGAGAGATCATCTAGGTTCTGTATTTCAAGAGCCCTAGAGGAAACCAACTTTTGAATTCTACTCTTGGATATATGTCCAAGCCTAGCGTGCCATAACTGTGGACTATTATCATCTTGTTTTCTTTAATTTGATTGAATGTGCATGACATTAGAATTAGCAGGTTCTAAGGAATAAAGACCATCTATCAAAGTACCACTAGCATAAGTAAAACCACCTTTTATTATGCTTAAAATTCCATTAGAAATGGAAAAACAAAAACCATCATCATCCAACAAAGGAATCGAAATAATATTTTTGATAATAGTCGGTACGTACAAACAGTCCTTTAAAACCAAAGTAAAATTCCCTAAAACTAATTCAACGTCCCCTATGGCCTCTGCCGCAACCCTTGCTCCGTTTCCAAAACGTAGGATCCTATCCCCAGGCTTAAGAGGTCTTACTGCTCCCATCACCTGCAAATCATTGCAGATATGAGAACCAGCTGCGGTGTCTAACACCCATGATGCACAGTTAATTGAAATATTAACTTCAATAAAGAAAATACCTTTGGCTACCGTTTTAAGGTAGTCAGGGCAGTTCCTTTTCCAATGCCCTGCTTTCTTGCAGTGGAAACATTCATCTTCTGGGCTCTTTCTCTTTTTCTCGACAACCTTATTGGTTGTTTTAGAAGAGAACACTTTCTTCTTCTTCTTGCCCTTCTTTGGCTTTGCAGCCTTGGGTTGCTCAGCAATCAAGACAGATTTCTCCTTCTTAAGGGTAGCTTCTGCCGTTACCAACATATTGGTCAGTTCGTGAAGAGCGAGATTTCTCTCCTCCATGTTGAAATTCAACACGAACTGATCAAATGAGCGTGGTAGAGTATGGAGTAAGAGGTCAGTCCTAAGATCAACGTACAAGTCTACTTCCAAATTCTCCAATTTTTCAATCAGATTAATGAAACGAAGACAGTGATCTTTGACACTGGCTCCCTCAGCCATTCTCAGATTAAACAACTCCCTCGTTGTCTTGAACCTTTCGGTCCTAGACTTTTCTCCAAATAAATCTCGGAGATGGAGAAGTATATCAGCAGAATGCATCATCTTTGCATGCTGTTTCTGCAGCTCATTGGTCATTAATATTAGCATTAGGCAACGAACCTGAATATCATCATCAACCCATCTAGCATGGGTGGCTCGTTCCTCTTCCGAAACTCCTTCCGAAAGTGCTCCAGGCATTGGGGCATCGAGAACATAGCTCCGACGATCGGAGTCGAGGACTATCCTCAAATTTCTTAGCCAGTCGATAAAATTTGATCCATTCAGTTTGTTAGTGTCAAGGATGATAGATAATGGATTCTTAGACATTTTCGCAAAATGATCTACAAAATGAAATGATAACGTTCAGCTGACTGATCTAAATTAATACTTATAATTAACGACTATTGGACTTGTTATCGAAAAAGTTCTCCCACTATTTTCTCGAAACAATTACCCCTTCAATTGTTCGGGAAATCTTATTTCCTAGCAGGTCTTGACGTCCCAGGAGACATTAATTGCACCCACGACTCGCGGCCATACAATTAATTCCCTAGGTAGGTATACTATTACAAATTGTGTCCCTACACAACCTTCAAGCTATTTTGCCTCGGTTTTCGCACTCATCTAGCACTGCTACATCATGAGTGGTACTACTCGTTAAGTCTAACCCATCAATCTTGATGAGCAACGGGCCCGGTCATGAAATCCCCATAACTTGGTTATGATCGATGTTCACATCCCGACCAATCCTCACCCTTGTCAAGTTTAGTTAAAAACGAGAATCAAGGAGTTTCGCGTATTGTCTCTTTCCTCGACTCGGGTGCCAGACTCTGGATCACCTTAATCGACAAGTGGACAACTCACGCTAGTTCCTATTGATGGAAGGCTTGGATATTAAAACTTCATTTTAATGTACCCAATATGACTTAATATAATTATCAAGAGGGGGTTTTCGGGTTTAAGAGTTTGAGGTAACTCTACTCGAGATCTCACCGTTCCAGTTATGCATTATCTTTTATTTACGATCTAAATTACTAGCGCGTATCACCATACATGCTAAAATATAAATGCGTAAATTAAAACATACACACCTAGCATGCATGCTACCACAGTATGTTTTCGATCGGGAGCCTCCTATGCGGACCACCATCGAGCCAAAGACGATGGTCCTATTGGTCAATCTAATAGGTTTCAAAGAGGCCTACACTATTACACATTTTACCATGCATACATGGCCTTTAGTCTTCTTGGGCTCCCACCTTGCTTGTAACAGGCCTTCATCCTAATCTAATTAAAACTGTAAAGCCCTATCTATTACAAAGGCTCAAAGTGGCCCAAAAACTTAAGGCTCGCAGGCCCAATAAAACCAACAAATTAAAATTAACCAATCACATCTACCCTAAGGGTCAAGGCTCGGCGCGATCGAAAACCACGTAAACAGTTCACGTAGAGCAAGAAACAAGCAAAACAGATTTTCTTATTTCTTATCCTATTTTAAAACTCCTTTTAAAATGTCTTTCAGATTCTAGTTTTAAAACTCATTTTAAAACAATCCATAATCTTATTTTAAAACATCTTTTAAAACAATCTCTTTGATTCTCACTCTAGTCCCTACTTATTATGATAAAATTAACCTTTCGGATATACTAAACCCTTTTAGTGCACAAAACAGTTTCTGTTTTTCAACCTTTGAAAAATTTTAGTTCGGCCCCTGAATTTTCGAAAATTACATTTTGACCCCTCAACTTTTGGAAATTACAAATCAGCCCCCAAAATTTCCAGAACATGCAAATCGGACCAGCAAGCAGAAAATTAACAAAATTTCCAGAAACTTTCGTTTAATGCAAAACAGACCCCTGAATTTACGGCAATTGCAAAAACAGCCCAAACCTTTCGTAAATTGCAAAAACAGTCCAGATTTTAAAAAATTCCAGAAATTACAATTTGGTCCAGAATTGCAGAAAATGAAAATTTTACTTTCTGTCCAGATTTTACAAAAAACGCAATTTGCAAACAAGCCCTCAAATTTTCGGTAATTACAGATTTGGCCCAAAACCGAAAAGTGCATAAATCCGAACAATTTAATTCATCATAACAAGCAAGAATCAAAAATCAGAACACAACAAACACATATATCCATATATTTTGATGTGTTCAGGCCTTTTCATATGTGCATAATAAATTTGGCTCTGATACCACTGTTGGGTTTTCATGGGTATGATTGTCAAAACAACGTTGCGGAATTTAAAATTTTTCAATTTTTCATACACCAAATCCCAAGAACATTTATTAGCACATATGAATAAGGTTGAAAACAATTTAGCAACAAAATTACTAAATTGAAATATGGTAAATCGAGATTTACCTCACCACAGGCAAGGTGGTGGTTTCTCCGGTCTTCTCTTTTTCGTTCACTTGAGCACCCCAAGTGTTGTGCCTCCAGAGATTAGTCCACACCAGATGGATGGAATGACACCTTCGAATCCTTAGGCTAAGAACTGGAATTGAAGGTTTGTCAATGGCAGATCTAGATCTAGATCTAGATCTAAGTGAAGGAGAGAGAGCAAGAGGGAGGGGGCGGCTTTTCTTGAGGGGGGCGGCTAGGGTTAGTTTTAGCTTAGGGTTTGAGTCTCAACTTAGACTCCTTTAAATAGCCACCTCCAAAGCCCCTTTGTGTGCAAGACTTGCTATTGGGCCATTAATTAAATTGGCCCATGTCTTGCATTAATTTAATTAAACCCTTTAATTAAATTAACCCAATTAATCTAATTAATTATCTCCCACTTTAATTAACTCTTTAATTAATATTTAATTAATTAGACTATCTAATTAATTATTTCTCTCTCAGAATTAACTCTTTAATTCTTTTATTTGATTTAACTCTTTAAATCAAACCTTTCCTTAATTGACTGTCACTGTCCAACTGTATTGTGTGTGACCCTCTAGGTTCACCATCAATTGGCCGTAGGCCCACGACTTTCGTGATTTAATTAACGAGCAATTAATATTCAATTAATTGCTCCGATCAATAAACTCCTTTAATTGACCACTCCAGAATTAATCTCCCATTAATTCAGGAGTACCCACACCTCATGGTCGATGTCTAGCCACAAGCCCATGAGGCCCAACTTCAGGTGAATTGACATTAGTGAACCTCACCTCTTATAAGTACCATGTACATACGGTCCCTCTAACGACTAATTTCCCGATCGAGACCTAGGGTGTGTGAATTAGTCAGCACCTCTAATTATCTCGATTCTGTACTTTCTAATTCTGGATAATAATTCCAGTGTGACTGCTAAATTTGGAAACCCCTTTCCAAATCCGTCACTGACCATGGCCATGGATTTCTCGGAATGTATTATCTAAGAATGTACAGGAAATTCCCTCATTCATTACAATGAGTCGGTAGATCCTATCTTGATGCTAACCATTCGCGTATACGACTGTACGTGCCCAATGTAGGCGCACAATGGTCAGGCTACGTGACCGGCTCCTAAATCAAAGCACGCACACCCGTATACTGAATTCGCCCTAGCACCTCAAGTCTAAGGACTAAATCGTACACTGTTATAAGTCCTGAGAAACATCCCATCACTGATATGCTTTACGCACTTCCACAATGGGTTTCTCTGTTCGGGTCGTTCGATGCGTTCGATCCCCTATCGAACCACCTAGTCATATGCACTGACATCAAATGTCTTGTTCATGAAACTCCACAAATTCACTCCATGTGAATCATGCATAATCTTACAAGTCTTGACGATTCCTTCGATACCCCGTCTCGACAGAAATCTATGACTTGGAACACTTTTGAGATCACGACCTTAGAGACTGTTTCATGATTGCACTCAATACTGAAGTGAATCGTCCCATAGTCATGAGTGATCTCAGGGTTTCAACCAATCGCTTAAATGTGTTCGCGAAAGATGAAGTTGGCCATTAGTTTATCTTATGAAATAAATAAACTCGTATTAATTAATAAATCAAAGATTCATTCAAGATAAAATAGTCCTATCACAAGCTATTGAGTTGGCTTGCTGGGCACTATCCTATCAATTTCATGACCGGGCCCGTTGCTCATCAAGATTGATGGGTTAGACTTAACGAGTAGTACCACTCATGATGTAGCAGTGCTAGATGAGTGCGAAAATCGAGGCAAAATAGCTTGAAGGTTGTGTAGGGACACAATTGGTAATAGTATACCTACCTAGGGAATTAATTGTATGGCCGCGAGTCGTGGGTGCAATTAATGTCTGCTGGGACGTCAAGACCTGCTAGGAAATAAGATTTCCCGAACAATTGAAGGGGTAATTGTTTCGAGAAAATAGTGGGAGAACTTTTTCGATAACAAGTCCAATAGTCGTTAATTATAAGTATTAATTTAGATCAGTCAGCTGAACGTTATCATTCTATTTTGTAGATCTTTTTGCGAAAATGTCTTAGAATCCATTATCTATCATCCTTGACACTAACAAACTGAACGGATCAAATTTTATCGACTGGCTAAGAAATTTGAGGATAGTCCTCGACTCCGATCGTCGGAGCTATGTTCTCGATGCCCCAATGCCTGGAGCACTTCCGGAAGGAGTTTCGGAAGAGGAACGAGCCACCCATGCTAGATGGGTTGATGATGATATTCAGGTTCGTTGCCTAATGCTAGCATCAATGACCAATGAGCTACAGAAATAGCATGCTAAGATGCCTCATGCTGCTGATATACTTCTCCATCTCCGAGATTTATTTGGAGAGATGTCTAGGACTGAAAGGTTCAAGACTACAAGGGAGTTGTTTAATCTAAGAATGGCTGAGGGAGCAAGTGTCAAAGATCACTGTCTTCGTTTCATTAATCTGATTGAAAAATTGGAGAATTTGGGAGTAGACTTGCACGTTGATCTTAGGACTGACCTCTTACTCCATACTCTACCACGCTCATTTGATCAGTTCGTGTTGAATTTCAAAATGGAGGAGAGAAATCTCGCTCTTCACGAACTGACCAATATGTTGGTAACGGCAGAAGCTACCCTTAAGAAGGAGAAGTCTGTCTTGATTGCAGAGCAACCCAAGGCTGCAAAGCCAAAGAAGGGCAAGAAGAAGAAGAAAGTGTTCTCTTCCAAAACAACCAAGAAGGTTGTCGAGAAAAAGAGAAAGAGCCCAGAAGATGAATGTTTCCACTTCAAGAAAGCAGGGCACTGGAAAAGGAACTGCCCTGACTACCTTAAAACGGTAGCCAAAGGTATTTTCTTTATTGAAGTTAATATTTTAATTAACTGTGCATCATGGGTGTTAGACACCGCAGCTGGTTCTCATATCTGCAATGATTTGCATGTGATGGGAGTAGTAAGACCTCTTAAACCTGGGGATAGGATCCTGCGCTTTGGAAACGGAGCAAGGGTTGCGGCAGAGGCCATAGGGGACGTTGAATTAGTTTTAGGGAATTTTACTTTGGTTTTAAAAGACTGTTTGTACGTACCGACTATTATCAAAAACATTATTTCGATTCCTTTGTTGGATAATGATGGGTTTTGTTTTTCCATTTCTAATGGAAATTTTAGCATAATAAAAGGTGGTTTTACTTATGCTAGTGGTACTTTAATAGATGGTCTTTATTCCCTTGAACCAACTAATTCTAACGTATTGCACATTCAATCAAAGAAAAGAAAACAAGATGATAATAGTCCACAATTATGGCACGCTAGGCTTGGACATATATCCAAGAGTAGAATTCAAAAGTTGGTTTCCTCTAGGGCTCTTGAAATACAGAACCTAGATGATCTCTCAACTTGCGAGTCCTGTCTCAAGGGAAAGATGACCAAAACGCCTTTTACTGGGATACCAGAGCGAACCAAACAAACCTTGGATTTGATCCATACCGATGTTTGTGGACCACTGAGTGTCAGTGCAAGAGGAGGATTCTCATACTTCATTACCTTCACAGACGACTACAGTCGTTTTGGGTATGTATACCTAATGAAGTATAAGTCCAAAGCTTTTGAAAAGTTCAAAGAGTTTCGAATGGAAGTTGAGAACCAACTTGGACACAGTATTAAGGCACTTGATCTGATCGAGGTGGGGAATACTTAAGTCAAGAATTCCTCGATTATCTTGTAGAGAATGGAATTCTCTCACAGCGAACTCCTCCTAGAACACCACAGTTGAATGGTGTGTCTGAAAGAAGGAACCGAACTTTGTTGGACATGGTTCGTTCCATGATGAGTTTCGCTGATCTTCCTTTTTCATTTTGGGGCTTAGCCCTCTTAACGGCTTCAAAGATACTTAATATAGTACCTTCAAAGTCGGTGCCGACGACGCCACACCAAGAATTGTTTGGTAAAGCACCCATGTATTCGTACTTACGAGTATGGGGATCTCCTGCCTATGTTAGGAACAAGAAGGGAGATAAACTAGATAGTAGATCTAGTTTGTGCAAATTTGTGGGGTATCCAAAGGAATCCATTGGATACCTGTTCTACGACCCTAAAGAACGAAAGACGTTCGTGTCCAGGAATGCCCACTTCTTAGAGGATGTCTTCCTCACTAAAAGAAGCGGGGTGTCCGTAGAACTTGATGAAGTCCAGGAAGTGGACCCATCCCCACAAACAGTGGGAGTTGATCCCGAACCTATTGAACCATCTAGTACACCAGTACTTCGAAGGTCCGATCGAATTCGTAGAGAACCCGAAAGGTTCGGCTTCATCCACGAAAATGATCAATTGGATGGTGATCCAAGGACATACGAAGAAGCTATGTCAGACATAGACTCGGGTGCATGGCAGGAAGCCATGCAATCCAAAATGGATTCCATGCATTCCAACAAGGTATGGACCTTGGTTGATCCACCTGAGGGAACTGTCCCTGTAGGCTGTAAGTGGATCTTCAAGCGCAAGCTTGGAATGAATGGAGAGGTTTTGACTTATAAGGCTCGCCTTGTGGCGAAAGGTTATTCTCAAAGGCCTGGTATAGACTATGAGGAAACCTTCTCTCCAGTGGCGATGTCAAAATCCATTCGGATATTATTAGCCATAGCCGCGTGGTATGACTACGAGATATGGCAAATGGATGTAAAGACCGCCTTTCTCAATGGAGACATTGATAAAGAAATCTTTATGCAACAGCCAAAAGGCTTTACATCTAAAGGAAGTGAGCATAAGGTCTGCAAACTTCAAAGGTCAATTTATGGCCTAAAACAGGCATCCCGAACCTGGAACAAACGTTTTGATGAGACAGTCAAAGGGTTTGGCTTCATCAAGAACGTTTATGAGTCATGTGTGTACAAGAAATTCGAAGGGGGTTCAGTACAATTTATTGTGTTGTATGTCGATGACATTCTGTTGATCGGAGACGATATCAGAACGTTGACGCAGACGAAAGCGTGGTTATCCACGCAATTCTCCATGAAAGATATGGGAGGGGTCAAAACTTCAGGGGTCAAATCGCAATTTCCAAAAGTGGGAGTGCCGAATTGCAATTTTCAAAAGTTGAAAATTTTTATTCTGTTTGTATGCATAAAATGGTTTTGTTTATCCGAATATAGATTACCTATAATTAGTAGAGACTAAAGTAAGAATCTAGAGAAATATTTTAAAGGCGTTTAAAATAATTGAAATAAGATAGGAAACTAGTAAATGTGTTTGCTTGTTTTTTTGCTCAACGTGAATTGTTTACGTGGTTTTCGATCGAGCCGAGCCTTGACCTTAGATGTGATTGGTTTATTTTGCTTTGGATTTTTGTTGGGCCTGCGAGCCTTTATTTGGGCCCTTTTGTGCCAATGTAATAGATTAGGGCTTTACATTGAATAGTTTAGGATGAAGGCCCATTACATGCAAGAAGGAAGCCCAATGGAGAATGAAGGCCAAGTATGCTTGGTTATTAATGTAATAGCCTAGGCCCATTAAGAACCCATTAGATAGACCAATTGGGCCAACATTATTGGCTCAATGATGGCCCAAGCTTAGGTGGCTCCCGATCGAAAACATATTGTGTTAGAAATGCATGCTAGGTTTATTTATTTATGTTTTATTTATTTATTGATTCTATTATTTGGCTTGTATGGTGATGCGCGCTAGAATATTAGAACGTAAATAAGATAATTCATAATCGAAGCGGTGAGATCTCGAGAGAGTTTGCCTTAAACTTTCAAACCAGCAAATCCCCTCTTGAATTAAATATTAAGTCATATTGGGTTAAAATAAAATGAAGTATTTATATAAATCCAAGCCTTCCATCAATAGGGAATAGCGTACGTTGTTGATTTAACCGAATTTCGTCTTAAGGTTTTATCTCAGTAAATTATTAAGAACAATTTAATATATTAGGGGTTTGGTTAAAGTACTCAGGATGGAGCAATTCAAGAATAAGCAAAGTAATATAATTGAATGGAAAACAACAATCAGAGGAGGCGAACAATAGTAGTATATTTCTTAGGTTAAATTTCAGATCCACAATACAATGTAAGATTTGCTATTTATAATATTCCTACTGTCCTAACTGAACTAGGAGTCCTATTTAGCCTAGGAAACCTGTATGGCCTTGGAGTATCGCTGGGCCCATTAAATCCCCTGGGACGGACAGTAGGTCGATCAAAGCAGGTCGATCAGATACGAATTTAACTGGTCGAGCCGATCTTGAAATCCCCGTTGGTCGGATCAATTCTGAACTGGCTCGATAAATACTTATTCGATCATAGGTACAAAATAGCCCTCATCAATACTCCCTCACTTCTCGAGCGTAATCGTAGCTGGAGCTCGTAGAAGTAGAAGTAGTTATTTTTTCCTTGTTGTTCATGAAGTATGCCTCGTTAAAAACCTTGTTCGGAAAAACCCTCTTCGGGATAAAAATCAAACGAGGAAAAAAGAGTGCATATCCATTTGAACCTTCCTCGTACAGACACGTATCTTGGTTAACGTGTGTCAGAAGATGTCAAGGTCTTTTCATGATTTTAATTGGCGGGAATATGAAGAGACGCGAAGGGTTGAATCCGTCTTTTCACAATATATATATATAGTGTAAATCAATGGATCAATTTACTTTTACCCCAGATTGATATTTAACCCTTCCAGCAGTAAAAGTTTACGTCGATAGTTTACCCATTTACTCATCCTCTCGAACACCTTTTATCCAAATATAAAGAAATGGCTTCGACCTCACAGAATCCTCCTTCTCCTACTCAAGCCGTTGGAGAAGAAATTCCATCTAACATTCCCAATCCTGATATCCTTTCTTCTGACAATGAGGCAATAGACAATTCCCAAGCAGAAGAAGTTAGAGATTATGCCGAGGATGAAGTAGATAGTTTGGTCGTGGAAATTATTCCAGAAGGAGAGATGATGTCAAGAGCGTCTAAAAAATCTAAAACGACCCAACCTCAGATTTCTGCACCTGTAGAACTTTTTCCTTCTCGATGGAGAGAAGAAGATCTACCATTGTTGAAAAGGGAATATGGTCGCTATTTTCCATCAGATTTTGAGATCATTATTCCTACTTCCGAGCAGAGAGTTAATACTCCTCCTGCTAACTGTCGAGCTTTTTATACGTCCCACTTCGACCATGGGCTCCGTTTTCCCCTTTCCTCAGTTCTCCGACAGTTTCTGGAGACTTTCATAGTCTCCTTGACACAACTTGTTCCGAACGCCATAGCTTTTATTATGGCATTTTCTGTTTTGATGGTTGCACGAGGTCTACAGCCCTCTTTCCGAAATTTTCTTCATTTCTTTCGCTTTTCAGTATCGAGCTCCTCCAACAGAGGTTACTATTATGTTAGTCAAAGACCTGGCTACGCTATTCTCGAAAACGCCATTTCAAGCAATAGTATGGAATGGAAATCAAATTTCTTCTTTGTTAGAGCTCCGACCGTGTCTATCCTCGAAAATGGAGAAAAAGAGGAGTTTTCTCACGACTGGGGATACAATGATCTTTGGGTATACGGCGGTCGAAAGGTGATCGGTCAGATGTCCCCAGATGATCAATTTCCATCTGCTTTAATTGACCAGATGAGGTCGGATAAATATCAATCGGCCTACTTGATCGGAGAAATCTTTCTTAGAAAGGCTGGATTAAGTTCACTGGAGTTTCCCATTTCATTGGATGATCGACCTCTTGGTAAGATCATTTCCCATTTTTAATTTATAAAAGGATCTATGAATTCGTTATTTACTATCGTCTAATTTCTTCTCAACGCAGCCACCCTAGTGGAGAATTGCCGTTTTTCAGTGGTTGGAAAATCCGTTCTC
This sequence comes from Penstemon newberryi var. newberryi, assembly GCA_030819805.1. Classification (NCBI taxonomy): domain Eukaryota; kingdom Viridiplantae; phylum Streptophyta; class Magnoliopsida; order Lamiales; family Plantaginaceae; genus Penstemon; species Penstemon newberryi. The sequence goes on along the minus strand of JAUALY010000005.1, from coordinate 17,410,317 downwards.
TCGAACTCAAAAAAGTCCTGGGGTAGAGCCCCCATAGAGCAGAAGGAGTCGAGAAAAAGAAGAAGAGATCAATTTATGGATTTGGAGAATATCGAGGAAGAGTCGTTTGAAGATGTTGATCCTATCAGAGTAGCTCCTCCTTCTTCTATCGACCACTCAATGGAGGAACGTCCTCCTTCCGATCAAGGTATAACAAATCGACCCATAGGTCAAGAAAGCTCCCATCAGGCCGTGAATACTGCTCCAAATTCTGAGATTGTTGCTCCCAATTCTGAGATCGAGCCCACTCTGCAACCAAGAGGGCCCGTGGAAGACATTCCAGAATCTTTCTTTTCCCATCCAGGTTCGCAAGTTGTTTCGACCTCTCAAGACACTCAGGTTGTCTCTCCTGTTCGTGTTTCACAAGGAGCGTCGAAAACTGGGTCGGGTCCCAGTCGTTCTGCAATTGAAAAGGTCGCAGACGACCCGTTTCTTTTAGATGAACGTCCATTTAAAGAGCAGGTTGAAGAGATAACTGAGTTTGATATAACCCGATCAGGTGGGGTTTCAATTGACGCGAGTATACCATCAAGCCTTAATCCTGATGGGGTTTCTTGGAATCTGGGAATGGGTACTATTTTGCCTAAGGAGCTTGAAAGATTGAAGAACCACTCTTCTCTGCAACTTGTCCAGTCCATCTTCAAACGTTTAGAGATGGTATGCGTATTTTGTTATTTTAAAAAGATCTAAGTGTTTTAAGTGTTTTACTTATATCTCTCAATACAGGCTAAACATGAAGCTCTCCAGCTCGGAATACAGAATGACGAATTCTATTTTGCTCGAGAAGAATCCCTGGATCGCACAAATATAATTGCCGCTGCTCATCGATTGCTGATGACTGAGGTTGAGCATCTCCGAGCTACCACTGAAAGGCTCACTAGAGAGAATGGAGAACTTGCTCGAGCAAATAGTAGTTTGGAGGCTGAAAAGGAGCAGCTTACTAAGGAGAAAACAGATCTTCTTCAACTGAAAGATCTGGAGTTTGATAGGGGTTTTTCCCTCGGATATGAGCAGCGTGCCCAAGAAATGATGACTTATCTTGGTTATCCTACAATTCCTGCTCATGTTCACGAGACGGTAGACAAAGATCTTACCCCTGATCATACTCCCGAACAGTAGACAAGAGTCTTTCTGCATTTTTTTTTTTTTTTTTTTTTTTTTTTTTTTTTTTTTTTTTTTTTAAATGTAAAAATACATTTTGCCTGATGAATGGAAAAAAAAGTTGTTTGTTGTTCGGTTTCTGCGTCCCATCGACCTGCCTTTGAATAAATAACTTCCTGCAATTTTATTGGAAGATGGGAAGTCAATTTTGATAGGTGTGCCATAACTGTAGGAACGATTCGTATGCCTTGTCCGTTGATTGGTTAATTCCCCATAGTATAAATAACTCATTGGAGAAGTAGGAAGAGAAGAAAAACTGAAATAATATGCCACCTCTGAACAGTTTAACTTGGTTTTTATGGCCTGTTGACTACGGTGGAGATATCAAACCAGAGAGTTCTTTAGATAGACGAGAGCTGGTTAGTTCATTAAAATGGTGTTGCATCCATGCATGCTCGAAAACTTGTCCCCAAGGCAAGGAGAACGATCCTGTCTCAATTGTATGACAGCAAAGTTCTTCCCTTCGTAGTGTGCTTTTAGCTTGATACTGTGATCGACCCTAGATGCAGTATGCCTCATTTGGTTTATTTAGAGGTCGGTAATTCACCTACATCAGCAAATATACGCACTTCTGCATGTTCCTCGTTTTCATGCAGCGGTAATAGTCCGAGGAGAAGGTAGATTTGAAGGAGCAGATCGTTCCGAGGAGTAACAAAATAGGCTTAACGTTTGAAATAATTGTAACGATCCTTGAATGTAAATGTAGTTTTTTGTGACGATATTGTTGTAAAATGTAACGACTTTCTCAAAGATCTGAATAAAATCCAATATTCCTTGTATCTTCCTTTCAATGATCGATCATTTGTCCTGATTCTGCGAACCGTTCTTACAACGATTTTAATCTGGGCCGTTGATAGGACCTCAATTTACACCATTGGATCCTTTATCCTCCGCCTATAAATAGATTCACTTCATCCCTCTCCATCTCACAGAAGATGAAGTCCTTCAATATGAATATGCATTATTATAAGTATTGTCGGCCACCAAATTTGTCGATTTATCTACCGAGGAGGTCATGACTTGGTATGGGAGGAATTGGAAAAATGAGATCTCTAGCTTATATGGTGAGGGTCGGGCAAACCTCACAATTGGGGATTGGTTGACCATATACAACGCCGTATGATAGAGGTCGAGAGTGGAGGAAAGCAGGATTCTATGCTTTATCGAAATCAACTTGTTTCTAAATGGTTGGTGACGTCGAGCATGAGACCCTTCTGATCTCTATTTTAATCGATAAAGAAGAAGCATCAACTTCTTCAAGGTGGTGGCATCATGATAGCGTGCGGCTTAGGTCGCCCACTGGTACCCACCGATCTGTAGAATAAGCCTGAACATTAGGTTCTCGTCACTGTTCTCAAAGTAGGAGAAAAGATGATCGTTCCGAGGAAAGTTTGAAGCCTTCTGAAACCAAATTCTTTCTTTTGTTATTTTGTAGGTGTAATTGTTTAGCGTAGCTGATCGATGAATATTCAATATGTAATACTAGCTCTGCTATGATAGTCGTTGTATTGTCTTCATCGATCTAATATAATACCTCTATTTCGACCGAGTCAAAAACGCATTTATTTCCATTCCTTTATTTACGGCTTGCAGTTATGATGTTGTAACGTAATTCCCGATGTGGTGTTATAGCCGTTGATTGGATGTGAGTCTCACCGTAGGATTTCAACTTATCCTGTCTATAAAAGGAATCTTCCTTCTTTTAGTTATCATCATAAGTAAAAAAATCCTTAAATAATGTACTTCTTCTTTGTCCAAAATGGCGGTCGTCCGCCTAATTCGAGAGTCAAACAAATCACTCACCACGTCGACTTGGTATGGGCGGAATCGGAAAATGGAGATTTCCCAAAAACCATGAAATCTCCGACCCCTAATAAGGGGAATGGATTGGAATGCCTACCCTCATCCGACCATCCTATGAAAATGGGTAAAGGTCGGTGTTGTGGGGATCCGGTCTATTAGTTACGCGGTCGGTGGAAAGCTGGTCAGTTCATTAAAATGAGCTTATATGGTCAAAAAATGCTGCCCACCACCGACCGTTGTAACATTATGATCTCTCAAAGCTCTCCCTGATTCCAAAGCTTTGTGACCGTGAGAACGATTGGTTCTAGCTGGTGGCAAGAATTCTGGGAGCAAGTCGGAGATAGATCAGGCGGAAGACCCTTTGGTTGCCTCTTTGCTTCCTTATGTTTGCTATTGCTTTAGCTAGGATATCATAGGTATTTCCGATGTACGTGTTTATCAGTGACATAAAATTTTACTGTATATCAGCTATTCATTTGTGTAGATCGTTCGATGAATGTATACTTCATTTATCAATGTATACTTTTAGTCTTGTGTCAATCTTTGAATTTTAGTTTTAAACTTCGTAGATCATTCATTAGGAGATCGATGAGTGTATACCGACCCAATCGGTTTTACTCGGAGATTTGTAGGTTGTGTACCAATTATTGGTTTTAACCTTTGTAGATCATTTATGTAGGAGATCGATGAGTTTATACCGACCCAATCGGTGTTACTCAAAAATTATTATACTTAGGTTGTTTACCAAATGTGGTTTTAACCTTTGTAGATCGTTTATGTAGGAGATCGATGAGTTTATACCGACCCAATCGGTGTTACTAAAAAATTATTATACTTAGGTTGTTTACCAAATGTGGTTTTAACCTTTGTAGATCGTTTATGTAGGAGATCGATGAGTTTATACCGACCCAATCGGTGTTACTCAAAAATTATTATACTTAGGTTGTTTACCAAATGTGGTTTTAACCTTTGTAGATCGTTTATGTAGGAGATCGATGAGTTTATACCGACCCAATCGGTGTTACTAAAAAATTATTATACTTAGGTTGTTTACCAAATGTGGTTTTAACCTTTGTAGATCGTTTATGTAGGAGATCGATGAGTTTATACCGACCCAATCGGTGTTACTCAAAAATTATTATACTTAGGTTGTTTACCAAATGTGGTTTTAACCTTTGTTGATCGTTCATTTCCGAGCGCGTTCAATGGAGAAGTAAGCAAAAGCTTTTATTATAGTTTGAAGACAAATTAATGGTAAAAGGAAAACAATCAAGACATACTGAAAAAACTAAAAAAGAAAACTAATTTCTTGGAAATCCTGTCTAATTCCTGAATCTTCTTATCTTTGAACTCTATCGACCATAATATCTTCTGAGATTTACAGCATTCCACGTCCGCGGGAGCGGAGTTCCATCCATATGAGCTATCTTGTATGATCCCTTCTTTCCGACCGCAATCACCACGTAGGGACCTTCCCAATTTTGCTGTAACTTTCCCACGTGTTTGGAAACTTCAACTTTTTTAAGTACCAAATCCCCTTCTTTGAATGATCGTATTCTCACCTTTTGATTATAGGCCTTTTCCATGCTCGATTTTGCTGCTTCTAGCCGAAGACTGGCCTTTTCTCTTAAGGTTTCACTTAGGTCGATGTCGTCTTTTCTGAGTTGAATATTTGTTTCCTCGTCGTATAATTCAATTCTCGGACTGGGAACAAGTGCCTCGACTGGGATGACCGCTTCGGAGCCATATACCAAATTGAACGGTGTTTCACCAGTAGATGCCTTGATTGTAGTTCTGTTAGCCCAAACGACGCCAGGAAGCTTGTCCAACCATTTTCCTTTAGCGTCGTCAAGTCTTTTCTCGAGGGATTTTATAATTTCTCGATTTGCTACCTCAGTCTGCCCGTTTGCTCGAGGATGTCCAACAGATGTAAAGTTCTGTTGTATCCCTAACTTCGAGCACCACTCTTGAACTTGTTTTCCCGCAAATTGGGTTCCATTGTCGGAAATTAGAATCCTCGGAATTCCAAAACGACAGACTATATTTTTCCAGAGAAAATTTATTACTTGAAACTGTGTTATCCGAGCTAGGGCAATGCATTCGATCCATTTACTGAAGTATTCGACAGCGACTAAAACATAACTCTTTTTTGACCTGGCCGGTGGGAAAGGTCCCACTATGTCAATTCCCCATTGGTCAAAAGGCCAGCAGATCGGAATTGAGTGCATTGTTTCAGCAGGTTGATGTATTATATTCGAATGCACTTGGCAATAATGACAATGTTTTACATAAGCTTGCGCATCTGCATACATCGTTGGCCAATAGTATCCTGTTCTTAGGCATTTGAGCGCAAGTGCTCGAGCACCACTGTGATTCCCAGCTTCTCCCTCATGTATACTTTTAAGGATACTCTCGTAATGGTGCTCGGGAATGCATTTCATCAGAATTCCAGATGCAGATCGTCGATAGAGTTTTCCTTCCAATATTGCATACCTTGGTGCTCGATATCTTATCCTTCTAGCTTCATTCTTACAGCTAGGGAGAGATCCATCGTTCAAGTAGGTGATTAACGGAGTCATCCAACTGTCCGCCGCCAAGTCGATATCCATTACTTCACTGGCTGGGACAACATCGAGGTCGATGCAAGGAGTTTTGGAGATTAGCCAGGTAATCACCCTTTTAGATTTACCATCCCTTGTTCCTGTAAATCTGGATAGTTGATCGGCCCAACGATTTTCTTCACGTGGAATATTTTGAATATCAAATTTATCAAATTTTCCAGTTAACTTTTTTACTTTATCCAAGTATTTTATCATATTGAATTCTTTTGCTTCGTACATCCCGCTGATTTGTCTCTGAATTAGCTCGGAATCTGTCAAAACATTCAGAATCTTTATATCGGCTTGTATAGCCATTTCCAAACCTGCAACTAGAGCTTCGTATTCGGCTTCGTTATTGGTTACCACGAAGTCTAAAGTGATGGCATAATTCATGTCCTCGCCGTTTGGTCCTTGGAAATTGATTCCTGCACCTCCACCATCTCTGCTTGAAGCACCATCGACGTGCATAAGCCATGGCAGGTCATTGACGATCATAATACTGCTATTACTTGTTGATGTCACATTGGAGCTTGTTTCCGAAAGACTTGGAGTTTCTAGGAGGAAGTCTGCTAGTATCTGAGCCTTGATTGCAGTTCGTGGTCGATATTCGATCTCGTATTGTCCCAATTCTACAGCCCATTTGATCAATCTTCCTGAGGCCTCTGGTTTGGATAACACTTGCCTCAGAGGCTGATTGGTGAGTACGATGATCTTATATGTTTGAAAGTAAGGTCGCAACCTTCGTGCTGACGTCACCAATGCCAGAGCAAATTTTTCAATTGTTAGGTAATTCTTCTCTGCTCCCTGCAATAACTTACTCAGATAATAGACGGGCTTGTGTTCCGAGCCCTCTATCTTTACCATAACAGAGCTCACAGCCGCCTCGAAAATGGCGATGTATAGATATAGAGGTTGTCCCTCTGTAGGTTTGGCGAGCATAGGTGGCGAGGTTAGGTAATTTTTCAGTTGCTCGAAAGCATAATCACAATCTTCAGTCCATTCAAAGGTCTTAGCTCTACGTAAAGTTTGAAAAAATGGTAAACTTTTGTCCGCGGACCTTGATATGAATCTATTGAGGGCGACAATTTTCCCTACTAGACTTTGTACCTGAGTAATATTTCTAGGGGGCTTCATTTCAGTGATTGCCCGTATTTTCTCTGGATTTGCTTCGATGCCTCTCTCGTGGACCAAATATCCTAAGAATTTTCCCGATCTTACCCCAAATGTACATTTTAATGGGTTGAGTTTCATTCCATATTTCCTTAAGATCTTGAAGCAACGATCAAGGTGCTTTATGTGATCTTCTTCACTCATGCTTTTTACTAGCATGTCATCGACGTAGACCTCCATTATTTCTCCTATTAGCTCTTTAAACATCAGGTTAACCAATCGTTGATAGGTTGCTCCAGCATTTCTTAATCCGAAAGGCATCACTATGAAACAATAAACACCTTGTTCGGTAATGAATGCAGTCTTCTCTTGATCCTTTTCATTCATGAAAATTTGATAGAAGCCCTGGAATGCATCCATCATACTAAAGATTGCAAAGCCTGCCGTCGAGTCGACCAATAGATCGATCCTTGGGAGAGGATAAGGATCTCTCGGACACAATTTATTCAAGTCAGTAAAATCATTGCACATCCTCCACTTGTTATCCTTCTTGTCTCCCTTTGAGACAAGTACGACATTACATAACCACTCAGTAAAGTGTATTTCCCTAATCTGTTTGGACAATAAAAGCCTTTCGACCTCTGCTTTTATTATTTTGTCCTTCACGGGGCCATGATTCCTTTTCTTTTGTCTGACTGGCTTTGCGCTCGGATCTATCTTTAAAGAGTGAGTTATAATTCTTGGATCGATACCCACTATGTCTTCCGAGCTCCAGGCGAAAACATCCACATTTTTTCTTAAGAAGTCGATCAACATGACCTCTCCCTGTGGAGATAGTTCAGTTCCGATCCTGGTGATTTTGGTCGGGTCATTCTCGATAAGCTTAACCTCTTTATGCTCTGGTGCACGCAGAGTTAGATCAATGGGCTCTTTCCCTTTTTTGCTGATCGGATCCGTACTAGGGAATTCGGGATCCCGAGATCTATCTGTCGAGGACCCTACTGTTTTTCTTTTCGACGGCGTTAAAGGATCAACATTTCTTTTCAAAGATAGTGAGGTATTGTAACAATCCCAGGCCATACAATGGTCATTGACCATTTCACCGACCCCAGAGATTGTAGGGAATTTGATTTTTTGGTGGTAGGTTGACACAACCGCTCGAAATTGGTTTAAGGCTGGTTTTCCCAAAATTGCATTATAAGCAAATGGTGCTTCAACCACTAAGAACTTAATCATTTTAATCACTCTATGAGGTTTATGTCCCAGAGTTACACTCAGGTTAATAGTTCCAGCTGGAACTATTTCCGATCCTCCAAACCCTACCAGGGGTGTAGCTACACTTTGGAGAGTTAATTTTCCGAGGTTCATCTGATTCAGCACTTCGATAGCTATTATGTTAGCTGAACTTCCATTGTCGATCAGAATCCTCTTGACGTTGAAATCGGATATTTTCAATGAGACCACCATAGGGAAATCGGGGTGGTCTTCGTTGTTGTCCCAATTCAGATTTCTGGGGACTTCGCTTTCGTCGAACTTGATGACTTGCTGATTAGAGCTCTTATTCTCAAGTGCCCATATCTCTTTGGGAGCGATTACTCCTCGTTCTAAAGATCGCGCAGTCCGTCGCCTCGCATTCCGACTGTCTCCCCCTGCGGGTCCGCCAGAGATTACATGAATAGTTCCATTGACCCGATCGTCATCGCTATCATTCCGTCGAGGCGGATGGTTACTGGGCGATTTACCATGAGGACTTCTAATTTCCTCTCTCCTTCTAGGACTTCTTGTCCTTTGTCTTCTTCGATCTGATCTTTCAACAAATTCATTTAATTTACCTTGTTGAATCAATCTTTCGATTTCTTGTTTCAGATGGTAACAATCTTCGGTTCTATGACCGTGGGCTCGATGGTACCTACAATATAAATCGTAGTTCTTTGCCCCTGGTTTTGCTTGTGTGATTCTTTTGGCTGGGGGAATCAGATTATTCCTTTCTAGTATCACCAGAATGTCTTCTCTTGGGGTATTTAATTTTGTAAACTCCACATAACTAATTCGATCTCTTATATTTCTTTCCGGAGATCGAGGCCTGAGGTAGACATTGGGTCTTTTCTCTAGGTTACTCCCATTGTGATCTAATCTTTGAAAAACATTCCCCCTTCGGGGAAATCGATCATATTCCGTTACCCTATTCATCGGAGGTTTTTCAGGTTTTCTTGACCCTGAAGTCGATGCTTTATTTTTATTTTTGTCCTTGAATGAGTTCATCTCTTCTTGGGTCATATATTTGGAGGCTAACGTCATGATTTCCGCGAAGGTTCTAGGCTGCTTTCGACTCAAAGCGTTGCCAAACTGCCTATTTTTAGTCAGATCGAATAGGATTGATATGATGTAATCAATGTTCGGAGAGTCAATCTTCAAAAGTTCCACATTGAACCTAGCTAACCAAGTTCTTAAAGACTCTCCTTCTAGCTGAGTTATAGTTCCTAGATAGCTCATAGGGAGTTTCTGTTTTTTCTGGCTGGCAAATTGTTGTTCTAACTTATTGCATAATTCTCTAAAGCTGAAGATCGAGTTAGGCGGTTGTTTTCCGAACCAATCCAATGCTAACCCTTCAAACGTCGTGATCATCAACTTGGCCGTATATTCTGCTGAATGAGCATACAAGCTCATTATATTGGTGAAACTAAAGATGTAGTCGGTTGGGTCAGTGGTTCCATCGTATCTGGGGAGCCGGGCAGGTAAAGATCCAGAAGCATGTGCTTCCCTGATTTCTAAACAGAAAGGGGAACACGCAGCTATGCTATCCTGTATTTCACGGGAACGAGGCCAAGGTTGCTGCAGAGTCAGAAGCCTTTGTTCGACTCGCTCCTCGACCATCCTTTCTATATCTCTTTCAGAGATTCTCTTGGTCGCTCGACGATTGATAACTGGGGGTTCGTCCGCGTCATCGATCGGTATCACAGTGCGGTCCTTTGATAGGCGAGGTTCAGATCGAGCATCAGCTCTTGCCTGATTAGTTTTTCGACCAAGGTTCCTTCCTGCTATGTTTGGTGGGGATATTTGAGATCGTTGGTCCGCGTCCGGACTTTCAGCTTGAGTTGACTGGTGGTCATTATTCACCCGAGGTTCCCTGACTTCGTTAGCCGCTCTTGAAGGACCAACGGCCGCCCTTACTGGTTCCGCAACTGCATGGGTTTGTAGAACTTGAGGAAAAAACGAACTTAAGATTTGAGCAATTTGTAGTATTTTTTCCTGGTCAGCGGAAAGCGGTGCGGCAGGGACGGATTGGATAGGTGGGTTAGGAATCCTACTTGCGGTAGGAGTTTTGTCGCGCTCCATCGTTATGATTGATGTTTTTGTTCGGCGCACCTTGTTCTTCTATAGGATCAAGATTCTGTTGGTTTACCGGAGGTTGTGTGTTATTAGCACTGACTCTTTGGGAATCTTCAGGCAAGCTATCCATAGCGCGAGAAGGTCGAGAATTCGTGCTTCTTCCTGCGTTACGTGCGCTTTTCCTTGGATTGACCATATTTCGTTCGAGCAATTAACCTGCCCCTCGGTGGGCGCCAACTGATTTAACCGAATTTCGTCTTAAGGTTTTATCTCAGTAAATTATTAAGAACAATTTAATATATTAGGGGTTTGGTTAAAGTACTCAGGATGGAGCAATTCAAGAATAAGCAAAGTAATATAATTGAATGGAAAACAACAATCAGAGGAGGCGAACAATAGTAGTATATTTCTTAGGTTAAATTTCAGATCCACAATACAATGTAAGATTTGCTATTTATAATATTCCTACTGTCCTAACTGAACTAGGAGTCCTATTTAGCCTAGGAAACCTGTATGGCCTTGGAGTATCGCTGGGCCCATTAAATCCCCTGGGACGGACAGTAGGTCGATCAAAGCAGGTCGATCAGATACGAATTTAACTGGTCGAGCCGATCTTGAAATCCCCGTTGGTCGGATCAATTCTGAACTGGCTCGATAAATACTTATTCGATCATAGGTACAAAATAGCCCTCATCAGTTGTCTACTTATCGATTAAGGTGATCCAGAGTCTGGCACCCGAAGCGAAGAAAGGGACAATACGTGAAATCTCTCGATTCTTGTTTATTAAATAAACTCGACAAGGGTGAGGACTGGCGGGACATGTATAATCGACCGATAACCAGTTACGGGGATTTCATGACCGGGCCCATTGCTCATCGAGATTGATTGGGTTAGACTTAACGAGTAGTACCACTCATGATGTAGCAGTGCTAGATGAATGCGAAAATCGAGGCAAAATAGCTTGAAGGTTGTGTAGAGACACAACTGGCAATAAGTATGCCTACCTGGGGAATTAGTTGTATGGCCACGAGTCGTGGGTGCAATTAATGTCCGCTGGGACGTCAAGACCTACTAGGAAATAAGATTTCCCGAACAATTGAAGGGGTAATTGTTTCGATAAAATAGTGGGAGAACTTTTACGATAGAAAGTCCAACCTTCGTAGATTATAAGTATTACTCATTAACTAGTCCTCTATATAATTGTCTTCTCTTTAAAATAGATATTGAGATATCTATAATAATCCATTATACTATTTATCCTCGACTTATAAAATAACTGGATCAAAATATCGACTGTCTTAGAAACTAGAGGATTGTCCTCAATTCCGAAAGTCGGAATCATGTTCTTAATAACTAGCCTATGCCTGATGCACATCCGAGATGAGTCTAAAAGGAGGAACGAATCACCCGTAGGGTATGGGAATGTTAATGATCGTTTCCTCATATAAAGACGAGTCTCAAAAGTGGCACGGATCACCTATAGGGTATGGGAATCTTAACGATCGTTTCCTCATATAAGCATCAAGATTGAACGAGCTAAAGAAGCGACATAGGAGTATGTCTGAAACTTCTAAAAACAAACCTCCACATCAAAAGCTTGTTTTGAGGAGCAGTTTCGAATCGTTTGATTCGAGACCACTAAGGAGTTGTTTTAAAACTCGAGAATAAGTGAAGGAACTAATGTCAAGGATCACCGTCCTTGTTTTATCAATCTAGTTGAAAACTGGATCGATTAAACGTAGGCCTGCAAGTGACCTTAACATTGACCTCCACCTAAATTCTCCTACCTGCTCGTTCAAATGATTCATGAAAACTATGAACTTATTTGATAAGTTGTTCACATTTCATGAATTAACCAAAATATTGGTAAAGGGCAAATAGGATAAACCTGTCATGATCGATTACACTTCATGGACTGCAAAGTCAAAGAAGGGTAAAAAGAAGAAGAAGTTGTTCTCTTCTAAAATCGACCATAAAGGTAGTCGAAAGAACGCAAGTAGTCTAAAAGATGAATTATCCCACTGAATCTTAGAAAGGCACTGATTAGTTTAATTGATTAGAAGGTCTAATTAATTAAGCAACGTTTCAATTAAAGAGTTAATTGAAAATGAGATGAATCAATTAAAGAGTTAATTGAAAGGGAGCAAATTAATTGAATTAAACCGTTAACTCAATTCTATTGAATTAATGTGCTAAATTCAATTAATACCAAGATAATAATCCACAACTTTGGCACGCTAGACTTGGACATATCTCCAAGAGTAGGATTCAAAAGATGGTTTCTTCTAAGACTCTTGAAATATAGAACTTAGATGAATTTCCAACCTGCGAATCCTGTCTCATAGGAAAGATGACCAAATCTCCCTTCACAGGGAATCAAGAGCGAACCAAAGAACATTGGATTTGATCCATACGATTGAATGTGGACCACTAAAGGTTAATGTAAGAGGAGATTACTCGTACCTCGTACCTTTTTGCTAACGACTTTGGTCGTTAGTGATATATGTATCTAGTGAGATACAAATCCGAAAAACCTTTGAAAAGTTCAAAGAATTTTCGAAACGAAGTAGAGAATCAACAAAGGCATAGTATTATGGCCATTCGATCTGATCGAGGTGGCAAATACCTAAGTCAAGAATTCCTCAATTATCTTATAGATAATGGGGTTCTCATACGACAAACTCCTCCTATGACGCCTCAACTTATTGGAGTGTCTAAGAGAAGGAATCGAACATTGTTAGACATTGTTCAAATCCATGTTGAGTTTTGTTAATCTTCCATATGCATTCTAGGGGTTGGTCCTCCTGACTGCATCGAAGATACTGAGCAAAGTACCTTCAAAGTCCGTGCCTACAAAGCTTTACCAAGAAAGGTATGGCAAAACGCCTCTATACTCTTATCTTTGAGTATGGAGATCTCCTCCCTAAGTTGGGAACTAGAAAGGAGATAAATTGGCTAGTAGATCCAATTTGTATAAGTTTGTGGGGTATCCAACGAAATCCATTGGATACCTGTTCCACGACAATGAGAAACAATCGTTTCTCCTAACAACCCGTTCCTCAGTTGATGAAATCCTCGTCAAAGGAAATAGGGAATGTCATGGAACTTGATGAAGTCCAAGATTTGGACCCATCCCCACAAACAGTGGGAGTTAATCCAGAAACTGCTAAACCGTCTGGTAAACCAGTACTTCGTAGATCTAATCAAGTTCGTAAGAAGCTTGAAAGATATGGTTTCACCATATACGAAGAAGCTACATTAGATGTAGACGTGCATGCATGAAAAGAGTTCACGCAATCCGAAATGGATTCCATATATTCCAACAAGGTATGGACCTTGGTCGATCCACCCGAGGGATTTATCCCTGTAAGTTGTGAATGGATCTTCAAGCTAGGAATGAATGGAGAGGTGTTGACCTCTAAGACTCGACTAGTGGTAAAAGGCTATTCACAAAGTTCTTGAACAGACTTTGATGAAACCTTTTCTCCAGTAGCAAAGTCTGAATCCATTCAAATTCACATTTGTTTTGATGAGACAGTCAAGGCATTTGACTTCATCAAAAACGAATATGAACCTTGAGTGTACAAAAGGATTAGTGGGAGCTCTATGAAGCTCATATTTTATATGTCGATCACATTCTGCTTATCTGGGATGATATCGGAATGTTAGCGCAGACGAAAGCATGGTTTTCCATGCAATTCTCCATGAAAGATTTGGGAGAGGCATCTTGCGTATTGGGATACGTATCTATAGGGATAGATCAAAGAAGATGTTGGGACTCTCTAAATCTAAGTACATAGAAACAATACTGAAAATATTCAGTATGGAAGAATCCAAGAGAGGATTGCTTCCAATGAGACACTGTAACTCTTTTTTTTTCCAAATCGATGTGCCCTACATCGAATGAGGATAAAAGGAGAATGTCTCAAATACCTTATGTTTCAAACAAAAGGTAGCATATGGTATGCTATACTATGTACTAGACCAGACGTAGAACTTGCTCAAGTGTCACGAGCAGTTACTAGTCAAACTCCAGTGAAGAGTACTGGACCACCGTAAAAGGTATCCTTAAGCTCTTGAGAAAGACTAAGGATTTATTCTTGGTCTATGGTGGTAATGGAGAATTAAAACTCGAAGGATTTAATGATTCGAATTTACAGTCTCATGTGGATGAATATATATCCAATTTTGGATACATATTTTGCCTCAATGGGGTAGCGGTAAATTGGAAAGGTTCAAAACACCATTGCCATCTTAACCACTGAAGCAAGATATATCGCAGCAAGGACTGCTGCGAAATAAAGTGTTTGGATGAAAAACTTCATCCAATAGTTGGATGTAGTGCCTAGCATTGCAAAGCTCATGGTTATCTTCTATGATAACAATGGAGCTATTGCTAAAGCAAAGGAATCGAGATCTCACCAGAAATCTGAACACAATAAGAGAAAAGTACCATTTGATTGGAGAAATCATTGGTAGAGTTAACGCACATAATGGATGCGTCGACTCGGAAGAACACCTAGATGATCCACTAGTAAAGTCTTAGTCACGAAAAGAGTTCGAAGAAAATCTTTGGAAGATGGGTCTTAGAAGCGTTTGTGATTGGCTTTAGGGCAAGTGGGAGATTGATAGGATAGTGCCCTGCAAGCCAATATATTTAGCTTGTATTAGGACTATCGTAATCTTTCTCTAGTATAAATGAATTAATACGCTCGTTTGTTTATAGTATGTAAATCAAACAATGGCCAACTTCATCTCTCGCAAATCACTTAAGCGATTGGATGAAATCCTTAGATCACAATAGACTATGGAACGATTCACTTCAGTATGAGTGCAATCATGAAACAGTTTCTAAGGTCGTGATCTTAAAACGTTCCAAGTCATAGATTCCGAACGAGACGGGGTATCGAAGGAATCGCAAAGACTTGTACAAGTATGCATGATTCACTTGGAGTGAATTTGTAGCGTTTCATGAGCAAGGCATTTGTTGCTAGTGCATATGAGTAGGTGGTTCGATAGGGGATCGAACGCATCGAACGACCCAAACAGAGAAACCCATTGTGGAAGCGCATGACGCACATCGGCGATGGGATGTTTCTCAAACTTATAATAGTGTACGATTTAGTCCTTAGACTTGAGATGCTAGGGCGAATTCGGTGCATGGGTGTGCGTACTTAGATTTAGGTGCCGATCACGTAGCCTGATCATTATGTTCCTAAGTTGGGTGCGTATAGTCGTGTACGCGAATGGTTAGCATCAATATGGGATCTACCGACTCAACGTGGTGTGTTGAGAGAATTTCCTATACGTTCTTAGATAATAGATTTCGAGAAACCCATGGCCATGGTTGGTGACGGATTTGGAAAGGGGTTTCCAAATTTAGCAGTCACACTGAAATCATTATCCGGAATTAGAAAGTATAGTTATCGAGATAATTAGAGGTGCCGATCAATTCACACACCCTAGGTCTCGATCGGGAAATTAAGTCGATAGAAGGACCGTATGTACATGGTACTTATAAGAGGTGAGGTTCACTGAGATCAATTCACCTGAAGTTGGGCCTCATGGGCTTGTGGCTAGACATCGACCATGAGGTGTGGGTACTCATGAATTAATAAGGAGATTAATTCTTGAGTGGTTAATTGAAGGTGTTCAATTAATCGGAGCAATTAATAAGCTCGCAATTAAATCACGAAAGTCGTGGGCCCGCGGCCAATTGATGGTGAACCTAGAGGGTCACACACAATACAATTGGACTGCAACAAATCATATAAGGAAAGTTTGATTTAACTAGTTAAATCAAAACTGAAGAATTAAAGTGTTAATTCTTAAAGAAGAAAATATTAATTAAAGTGTTAATTAATTGAGAGAGAAAATAATTAATTGAATTAATTGGGCTGATTTAATTAATGGTTAATTAAATTAAGTTGCAAGACATGGGCCTTTTAATTAATAGCCCAGAAGAAGTCTTGCAAGACTAGGTAGGGGCGATTTTTTGGCTAAGGATAGGAAGGGAGAGTTTGTTTCCATGTGAAACAAGGAGGATCTAAGAAGATATATGTGTATATCTTATTTCCTTATAAGATAAGGAAAAGATCTTGAAGAGATATCTACAAAGAGAAGGTTTCTTCTCTTATAAATAGATATCTCCTCACAACTCTTCCACAGATACACTTAACACTTGAAACAAAGAGCTGAAAATTAAGCCCTAGACTAAGTAGTAGCCGCCCCCCTCTCTCCCCATATCTGATTTGCGCCGCCCCCTCTCTTACAGAGAAGGGTTCGGCCGAATCCTGTGCAATTGCACAGGGTTCACGCAATTTCTGTCTTCTTTCTTCCTTGCATGGTATCTCTTCCATCCTAGTTCTGAGCCTGAGGATTCAAGAGAGTTGCTTCAATCCAGTTGGTGTGGATACCGCTAGAGGCACAACACATGGGGTGCTTCTCCGAACCAAATCCTGCAGATCTGAAAGAAGACCGGAGAAAAATCACCACCGTTCCCGTGGTAAGGTAAAATCGCTAAACACCCTATGGATGTTTCGATTTATGTATAAATCCTTTTCGTATGACTAGATGAATAAAGATTCTGCTTGGGTTATTTTAAAAATTTTAAATTCCGCTGCTTTTGACGTTCTGACGTTACCAATAACCCAACAGTATCTCTTTGTATTTATCTTCCTAGTTGTACGACATCCTCTGATGCTCGGGTAGACCTACCTTGTATTTTGTACTCGAACATTGATATTAATATACACCTTTTACACATTCCATACACTTATTGTTTTGCTCGACTTTCCATACTCAATACGAACGAAAAACAGCATAATCAATTGGCGCCCACCGTGGGGCCTACTCGGGTGTTAGATCGAAAAATGCCTACTACTAGGAGATACACGTACAATCGAGGCGAGCCTTCACAAGCTGTTGGAGCTCAGCAGTCAGTAAATAACGAACAAAGTAACCAATCCCGAGCAGCCCGCCAATCTGAGGTGCCGCCGCTTGACCCACCAAATGATTTACCTATTCATACGACAGTTGCCGATCTTCGTTCCATTATCGGAACTATGTGTAGAGAATTCCTGAACACGGAGAGAGGGGATCGTGAAACTCTGCCTGGTCAACAGCCCCCGGTCGACCAACCTGCTGCTCGGGGTCCCATTTCTAACAGGCAGAGGGAAGGAAGTATCCGTCGATCTGCTTTGGGCGAACCGTCCAATATTCGACCTAGAGTACCTCGAGCTAGGACCGTTGTCCGCTCAGGGCAACCTTCTAGAACCGTACAAGACTTGGAAGATTCGGTGGTCGGGGAGAGTCAACCCGAAGCCGCAGATAGGGTAAAGAAACCGGTCTACAGAAAGGTGACCGAGGCTGACTTGGAGAAGATTGTGCAGGAAAGGGTTGTGAAGGAGTTAAAGAGGGAAATGTTGGTAAAAGAAACCCGACCTGCAGAAGTCAGGGCTCGAAGATCTGAGGCCAGAGAGGATGGGGCCGTTTTCATTGAGGAAGGACGAGATAAGGAGTTAAGTACGAATATTATGAGATGTTCGCCATTCTGCCAAGAGATTAGAGAGGCTCGAGGAACGGAGACTGTCCCTACCAGATTGCCAAGATATAATGGAACCTCCGACCCTGGGGAGCATATAAATAGTTTCATTAATGTGTTGAACTTATATGGGCAATAAGAAGATTTTTGTTGCAAAATTATGGTCACCACATTCGAAGGAATTGCTTTGGACTGGTTCGGAAAACTGCCTCCGAACTCTATCTTCTCTTTCGATGAGTTGTGCGATAAATTAAAACACCAATTTGCCAGCCAAAGGAAACAAAGGTTACCTGCCAATCATTTGGGAACCGTGAAGCAACTGGAAGGAGAAACACTAAGACAATGGCTGGCAAGATTTAGTATTGAACTTCTGAAAGTTGACACCCCACAGAATGAATTTATATCATCATTGATGTTCGAGCTAACCCGTAATAGCCAGTTCGGGAATGCTCTTTTCCGAAAGCAACCAAAGTCTTTCGAGCGAATCATGGAGATAGCTGAAAAATACATGATTCAGGAGGAAATGAATAAGTTAAAGAATGCTCAGAATCCTAGGCCCCCGATCGGAAAGAAACCTGATCGGGCCCCTATCCCAAAGCCAAGCGACTATGGAGGATCAAACGCGCAGCAAAGAGGCTCGGTTTGGCAGAGACTTAAGGTCTATAAACCTCAGGCTCCGGCCCATAGATCTAATGTCTACGGTCGACCTGCGTCACCAGAGAGGGCTCCGAGGAGTGAGCATGAGAAAAGCAATTTTACTAGGTTGAACACCTCAAGGGACGAAATCTTGACTGTGCTCGAGGAAAGGAATTTGGTCCCTGAAGCTCGACGTGTTACTCAGTCCAGACCAGGGGCTATGAATAACGATAAATATTGCAGATACCACAGGACCCGAGGGCACAGTACCGAGGATTGTTTTCAGTTGAAACAGGAAATTGAGAAGTTGATTGCTCAGGGAAAATTAAAGGAGTATGTTAGAAGGGAGAATCATAACAACCGTTTCCGATCTAGAAGTCCACGCAGGTTTTCCGAACAGCACCATGTTGATCAACATCAAGCCGAAGGACAGACGAACGGGGTGATAAATGTAATAGCTGGTGGACC
This sequence comes from Penstemon newberryi var. newberryi, assembly GCA_030819805.1. Lineage (NCBI taxonomy): Eukaryota > Viridiplantae > Streptophyta > Magnoliopsida > Lamiales > Plantaginaceae > Penstemon > Penstemon newberryi. Next base: position 17,391,626 of record JAUALY010000005.1, on the reverse strand, counting down.
AGCTGGGGAAGATAGCAGGAATGCTAGGAAAAGGACTGCACGGTCGATAAAGACAGGTGTTTCGACCGGGAAAGAGGTCATGACCTTAAGGTCAACGTCCTCAGTAAATCAAGTCATTAGTTTTACCGAGGCTGACAGACCAAGTGAAATAACTTGGGATACTAATGAAGACGACCCTGATTTTTCGATGGTCTTAACCTTGAGAATTGCTAACTTTGAGGTTAAGAGGGTGTTGATCGATAATGGTAGTTCAGCAAACATAATCTCTTCAGAAGCTCTCGATAGAATGAATCTATAGCATCAACGTCTGGATCAGGTATCCACCCCGCTCATTGGGTTCAGTGGATCGGAGATTGTCCCTCTCGGAACCATCCTTCTGAGTACTACTATGGGCAAGAAACCTAAAGATGTCACAAAGATGGTTAAGTTTTTGGTCGTGAGTACCCCTTTTGCTTATAATGCTATTTTGGGAAGACCAGCTTTAAACGTTTTCAAAGCAGTCGTGTCGACTTACCATCAGATGGTCAAGTTTCCCACTTTGGCGGGGGTCGGAGAAATGAGGAATGACCAATGCATGGCATGGGAATGCTATAACACGTCCCTGAACATGAAGAAGCAGTTCGAGCCAGTATTGCCCTCGAAAAGGAAGTTAGAGGACGAAAAGGTATTCTCGGTATCTGACCTCCCTGTGCCTGATTGTGAAAAACTGAAAAGCAAAAAAGGAAAAGAGCTCGATATGAGCGTTCAACCCCCGAACCATAAACAAGTAATATTAGTCCCTGGCTCCCCCGAGAAGTTCACCAGGATCGGGACTGAGCTAAGTCAAGGGATGGAAACCATGCTGATCGAATTTCTAAGAAACAACGCCGATGTCTTTGCTTGGAGCTCCGATGACATTGTAGGGATCGACCCGAGGGTGATTACTCATTCTTTGAATATTGATCCAAAAGCGAAGCCAGTTAGACAAAAGAAGAGGAATCATGGTCGGGTAAAAGATAAAATCATTAATGCTGAGGTCGACAGATTGTTAGCTGCTGGGCAGATTAAGGAGATAACTTTTACCGAGTGGCTCTGTAACGTGGTGTTGGTATCAAAGGGAGAAAAGGTGGACAACAAGTGGAGAATGTGTAATGACTTCACCGATCTGAACAAGTTGTGTCCAAGAGACCCCTATCCCTTACCACGGATCGATATGCTGGTTGGCTCGACCGCTGGTTTCATCTTCTTTAGTATGATGGATGATTTCCAAGGGTTCTATCAAATTTTTATGAATGAAAGGGATCAAGACAAAACTGCCTTTATCACGGAACGAGGAGTGTACTGTTTCATTGTAATGCCTTTCGGACTAAGGAACGCTGGAGCGACCTATCAAAGGCTTGTGAATATGATGTTCAAGGATCTCATCGGTGAGATTATGGAAGTTTATGTTGATGATATGCTCGTGAAGAGCATGACCGAGGAGGATCATATAAAGCACCTTGACAGATGTTTCGCGATCTTAAGGAAGTACGGGATGAAGCTAAATCCTGCTAAGTGCACTTTTGGGAGGAGATCGGGAAAATTCCTCGGCTATTTAGTTCACGAGCGTGGCATCGAGGCAAACCCCGAGAAAATCAGAGCAATAGCCGAGCTAAAACCACCGACGAAGTTGTCTGAAGTGCAAAGTCTAATCGGAAAAGTAATATCGTTGAACAGATTTATATCCCGCTCAGCAGACAAGAGTTTGCCTTTCTTCAAATTATTGAGGAAATCGAAAAGCTTCGAATGGAATGAGGAGTGCGACAAAGCTTTCGAAGAACTTAAGAAATATTTGGTCTCCCCACCCATGTTGGCAAAGCCGGTCGAAGGGGAGGCTTTGTATTTATACATAGCGGTATCGACTGAGGCAATAAGTTCAGTTTTGGTAAGAGTTCAGGATTCCGAGCACAAGCCGGTGTATTATCTAAGTAAGTTGCTTCAGGGGGCAGAAAAGAATTACTTGGAAATTGAGAAGTTCGCACTTGCTCTAGTTATCGCCGCACGGAGGCTGAGGCCTTATTTTCAAACTTACAAAATTATTGTTTTGACGAACCAGCCTCTAAGACAAGTCCTGTCTAAACCAGAGATGTCCGGGAGATTGATTAAATGGGCAGTGGAACTTGGACAGTTTGAAATCGAGTATCGACCCAGAACATCGATCAAGGCTCAGGTACTGGCCGATTTCATTGCGGAGTCAACATGATCCATTTCGGAAAAACAACACTTTCCCGAGGTAAATTTAGTGGTAGATGGTCAGGAGAAAGTTTGGGTAATGCACGTCGATGGATCATCGACCAGAGAAGGAGGCGGGGCTGGAATTCACTTTCAAGGTCCCGAAGGAGAGGACCTAAATTATGCAATTACTCTGGATTTTTCGGTGACCAACAACGAAGCCGAGTACGAGGCCCTGATCGCGGGATTAGAAATGGCGATCAAAGCAAATATAAAAACTCTTACAGTGCTAACCGACTCCGAGCTGATACATAGGCAAGTGAAAGGGGTTTATGAAGCAAAGGAGTTCAACATGATGAAATATCTGAAAAGGGTGAAGGATCTGGTGGCAAAATTAAGTATGTTCGATATACAAGCTATCCCTCGAGAGGAAAACTCTTGGGCGGATTTGCTTCCAAAATTTACGGGGACGATGGATGGATGAAAAGAGAGAGTAATAACTTGGTTATTGTCCAACACTCCAGCTTGATTTAACCTGATTTCATCTTAGGTTTAATCTCAGTAAATTTATTAAAGATCACAATTTCATGTATAAGGGGTTTGGTTAAAATACTCAGGATGGTGCAATTCAAGAACTAGCAAGGTGATATAATCTTGTAGATAACAATAATATGAATTGCGAACAACTATAGTATATTTCGTAGGTTAAATTCTGGATCCTCAATACAATGTAAGATTCGCTATTTATAATCTTCCTCCTGTCCTAACTGAACTAGGAGTCCTATCTAGTCTAGGAATCCTGCATAGCCTAGGAGCATTCTATGGCCCATTAAGTCCCCTGGAACGGACAGTAGGTCGATCAGAGTAGGTCGACCGGATATGTATTTGGCTGATCGAGCCGATCTCACAGGATAAATAGGTCGGATCGATCTTGAATCATCTCGGGTATTCCTGGCTGGTTATATGTACAAAATAGCCCTCATCAGTACTCCCTCACTTCTCGAGCGTAATCGTAGCTGAAGCTCGTAGAAGTTGAAGTAGTTGTTACCTTGATCTTTTCATAGTTCACGAAATATGCCTCCTTAAAAACTTAGTTCGGAAAAACCCTCATCGAGATAAAAACCGAACGAGGAAAAAAGAGTGCATATCTGTTTGAACCTTCTACGTACAGACATGTATTTTGGTTAACGTGTGTCAGACAATAGCTGGGTCTTTTCATGATTTTGATTGGCGGGAATATGAAGAGACGCGAAGGGTTGAATCCGTCTTTTCACCGCCCATATATACAATCTTATTATTTTCTTATTTTCTCGAGCGCATTATTTCAAAAGGCTATGGCTTCGACCTCGCAAAATCCCCATTCCTCAACTAGGAACGTAGAAGAACAAGTACCACCTAATATCTCTAATCCTGATATTCTTTCATCTGATGAGGAAGGAGCAGACAACTCTCAAGTGGAGGAAATCAGAGATTATACTGAAAAAGAAGTTGATAGTTTGGTGGTGGAGATTATTCCAGAGGAAGAGATGGTGTCGAGGGCATCCAAGAAATCCACAACGTCTCAACCTCAAATTTCTGCCCCTGTGGAATTCTTTCCTTCTCGATGGAAAGAAGAGGATCTACCTTTTTTGAAAAAGGAATACGGCCGCTATTTCCCGTCGGATTTTGAGATCATTATTCCTTCTTCCGAGGAGAGAGTCAACACTCCTCCCGCCAACTGTCGAGCTTTTTATACGTCCCATTTTGAGCACGGTCTCCGTTTTCCCCTCTCTTTGATTCTTCGTCAATTCCTGGAGACCTTCATTGTCTCATTGACCCAACTTGTCCCGAACGCCATAGCTTTTATTATGGCATTCTCTGTTTTGATGGTCGCGCGAGGTCTGCAGCCCTCATTCCGTAATTTTCTTCACTTTTTCCGACTCTCCGTATCGACCTCCTCCAACAGAGGTTATTATTATGTTAGCCAAAGACCTGGCTACGCAGTTCTAGAAAACGCCATTTCGAGCAACAGCACGGAATGGAAATCAAGTTTCTTTTTTGTTAAGGCTCCGACCGTGCATATCCTCGAGAACGGTGAAATCGAGGAGTTTACTCATGACTGGGGATACAACGATGCTTGGGTATACGGTGGTCGAAAGGTGATTGGTGAGATGTCCCCAGACGACCAATTTTCAACTACCTTGATCGAGGAGATGAGATCAAATAAATATCAATCAGCTTACTTGATCGGAGAGATTTTCCTTCGAAAGGCTGGATTGAGTTCTTTGGATTTCCCTATCCCCTCGGACGATCGACCTTTGTGTAAGATTTTTTGCTAGTAATAAATTTATAAAAAGATATATAATCCAGTTGCTCATTAATGTTTATTGACTTCATGCTGTAGCTTCCATGGTCGAAAATTGCCGTTTTTCCGTGGTCGGAAAATCTGTTCTTTCGAACTCGAAAAAGTCATGGGGTAAAGTCCCCATAGAGCAAAAGGAATCTAGAAAAAGGAGAAGGAATCAATTCCAAGATCTGGAGGATATTGAGGAGGAGTCGTCCGAGAATGCTGATCCTATCCGAATAGCTCCTCCTCTCTCTGGTCTAACTTCTTCAGACATACCGTCTTCAAGCTCTCGTTCAGGCCGCGGTTATCCTCCCAAAACTTTTAGGGAGAAATATGGCATTCTGGGTAGTAAAGATTGGCCCGAACGTAATCCTACCGGCCCTGAAGTCAAAAGAAAAACTCAATTTTTTGACAAAGGAGGAGAGTATTTCACTCACGTCGGAGATACTAGCCATCAAGCTTCTTTGGTAGACATGATTGAGAGTCATCTTCAAGGAAAACGGGCAGCCGGTTATTCCGAGAAGGATTCATTGGTGTCTGACGATAAGGAGAACGTGGTCGATAAATCCATTCGAGTTCTTCTATCCTCGACCTTTGTCCGAGACGTGGAGAGGACTGTTAGGAAGAAACCCCTCGAACAACTAGCGAGGGCAGCTCACGCTCATGAAGTGGTAATATTACTTTGCTCCCTCTATTCTTTTAACAGTCCTCAATATTCTTCTTGGTCTTTATTTAGACAAATTCTCCTTGCCACAGGCCGGTAATGCCTTGGTGTCCGCGCTATATGATATGCCATTGCATAGAGATCAATGCAAATATGTTGAGGAAGGCAATAACATTTTAATCGCCAGGGTTAAGGAGCTCGAAGATCAACTTGCTCAAGTTGGTGGTTCTCGAGCTTCCATTGCTACTTCATCCGATCCTCTCGCTAATCCTAATTTGGAGACCGACAATCCTCACATTATCAGTATGATGACGGATTCTAGTCGATACCAGGCGCAGGTCGACCAATTGACTCGAGAACTAGATGAGCAGCGAGTTTCACATGCCACTGTAGTTAGCAAGCTAGAGTCGGAGATTGCCTTACTTCGCTCTCAACTCGCGGCAAAGGAAGACGATTCTTCTGATCTAGAAAGGGTCATTGACGAGCATCAACCCTCCGACATCGAGCCCATTGTTCGAGAGTTTCTTGATTCTCCAGTACATACTGCTATAATCCAATAGAAGATTGGAGATCTACTCTTGAGCTCATTTTTTAAGGGGGTTGACCAACTAATCGAGTCTGGACAGATTCCTGATCGACGCGAGGAATATCACAAAGTTATGGCCATTGAAAAGGATCGAAGTCTTCAAGACTATCCTCCCGACTGCTTATCCTCTGTTGAGTATAGTAACCACCCTCTGGCTCACTTAGTCGAGGAGTATGGAACCCCATTTCCTGTGCCAACACCTGATCTGGAATTAATAAAGGATATCATGGAGAATCAAGTAGGCGAAGAGGAAGGCGACGATGCCGAGGAGGATATCGAAGGAGACCATGTCAACGAAGAGAATGAAGAAGGAGAGGAAGGATCGTCCCCCAAGGAAACCAATTCACCCAGTTAGGATGATTTTTTATGATTTTCTTTTTATTTTGTTGTAAAGTTAGATCTTTTAAATCTCGTAGAACATGTAAAATTCCTTTTATGATATATACATGATTTTAACTCTGATATACTTCGTCGTTTTGATGATCATAGTACGTATTTGTTGACCCGCTTTTGCCTTATATTTGAATTTTTACTGTACACGCCAAGATCCAAGGACATAATTGTCATTTCCTTAGCTATATATAAAGGTTAATCTTTTGGAGTTTTACCGCGCGTCCCTACTTAGTAATATAAAATATTCTTGCTGTTGATCGGAGCTCTTAGTTCGATATTTCAAAGGAATTCCTGATTTTCTGACCATGAGTTCCAACCTTTTTTCTGGAGCTGCCAAACGATCCCAACGGGGTCTATCTCGTCGAGATACTCCGAGGAAGAAATCCCGAACCGATGGTTCACATCAATCATCTTCCCAGGGAGGAGCTTCCTCTCGGGAAACTATTCCTCGATCTGATCCGAAATTATCCTTGTCAAGCGGAAACTCAAAAGAAATGAAGAATATCCCTTCAACTAGGGAAATCACGAATTCTTCGACGGGATTTTCTAGTGCCCCGATCCGCAGTCCAATTGTCGATCCGAAAGTGCTGGAGGCTTACCAGAGTGAGGGTTCTCGCTCTACTTCTCCTCCTCTCGTAGAGCAAACATTAAATGAGGAGTCACGAACTGTTTCTCCCCCTCCAGTCGTTCATACGACGAACGAGGAGACTCAAGCTATTTCTCCTGCTCTCGTGGAACAAACAACAAATGAGGAGTCACGAACTATTTCTCCTCCTCCAGGGGAACAAACAACGAATGAGGAGTCACGAGCCGCTTCTCCTTTTCCAGATGAACGATCAGTGGATGAACGTTCCCCCTCTGGTCGAGATGCAACAAATCAATCTATAAGTCAAGATGGTTGCGCACAGGTCGTGACTACTGCTCATAATTCTGAGATTGCTGCTCCCAATTCTGAGATTGATCCAACTCTGCAATTAAGGGGGCCTGTGGAAGACATTCCAGAATCTTTCTTTGCCCCTCTGCGTTCTCAGGTCGTTGTTTCGACCTCTCAAGATACTCAAGTCGTCTCTTCTGCCCGTATATCTCAAGGTGTGTCGAAAACTGGGTCAGGTCCCAGTCGTTCTGGTTTTGAAAATGTTTCTGACGACCCGTCTCTTTTAGACGAACGTCCATTCAAGGAGCAGGTCGAAGAGATAACTGAGTTCGATATGAGCCGATCAGGTGGGGTTTCGATTGATGCCTGTATTCCAACCTCCCTCGAGCCTGATGGGGTTTCTTGGAATTTGGGAATGGGTACAATTTTGCCTAAGGAGCTTGAGAAATTGAAGAACCATTCTTCCTTGCAGCTTGTCCAGTCCATTTTCAAACGTTTGGAAATGGTAAGTGTATTTTGTTATTGTCAAAAGAGATCTAGGCGTTTTAAATTTCTCATCCGTATTTCTCAAAAACAGGCTAAGCATGAAGCTCTTCAGCTCGGGATACAAAATGATGAATCTTACTTTGATCGAGAAGAATCTCTCGAACGGCTAAATACAATTACTGCTACTCATCAATTGCTGTCGGTTGAGGTCGAGCATCTCCGAGCTACTACTAAAGGGTCATTAAAGAGAAGGAAGAACTTGCTCGAGTAAATAGCAGTTTGGAGTCTGATAGAGAGCAGCTTGCGATGGAGAGAGAAGATCTTCTTCAATTAAAAAATCGAGAGTTTGATAGGGGTTTTTCTCATGGATATAAGCAGCGAGCCCAAGAAATGATGACCTATATCCGACCATTCCCGATCATGATCACGAACAGTAGACAAGGATCTTATCTCTCTCTTTTTTTTTTTTTTGGTTGAAATATGGAATGTAAATATACATTTTGCCTAATGAAATAGAAGATCATGTTTTGTTGTTCGATTTCTGCGTTTTTCCGATTTGCCTGCCAATAAATAATTTCCTTCAATATTTCCGGAAGACGAGGAGTCAACTGGGTAGGTGTGCCGTAACTGTAGGAACGGTTCGTATGCCTTGTCCGTTGAAGGATTAATTCCCTGTAGTATAAATAACTTATTGGAGAAGAAATAAAAGAGTTAAATAATATGTCTCCCATAAACGTTTCAATTTGGCTTTTATGGCATGTAGACTATGGTGGAGATATCAAATCAAAAAGTTTTCTGGAGAAGCGAGAGCTGGTTAGTTCATTAAAAATGGTGGTGACCCCAGGGGAAGGTAAGCTCTTCCGTCCATGTATGCTCGGAATCTTGCCCCCAAGGCATGGAGAACGAACCTGTCTCAATTGTATGACAACAAAGTTCTTTCCTTCTCCGTGTGCTTTGGCTTGATACTGTGATCGACCCTAGATGCAGCATGCCTCCTGATTACCATGTGGCCCATTTGGAGGTCGGTAATTCACCAGAATCAGCAAATATACGCACTTCTGCATGTTGCTCGTTTCTATGCAGTGGTAGTAGTCCGAGGAGAAGGTCGAATTGAAGGAGCAGATCATTCCGAGGAGTAGCAAAGTAGGACTAGTATTTGGAATAATTGTAATTAGACCTTGAAGATAAATGTAGTTTTTCGTGATGATATGGCTGTATTCGTGAAATGTAATGATCCTCCCAAAGATCTGAATAAAATCAATTATTCTTGCATGTTCAGTTCAATAACAACGATTGATCATATTTCCGATACTGTGAACCATCCTAATAACGCTTTAAATCTGGACCGTTGATAGGGCCTCAACGTAACACCATTGGATCCTTTATCCCCTGCCTATAAAAGGGTCACTCCTTTCCTCTCCATTCCTCAGAATATGAAGTCGTTCAAGATGAATATTTATTGTTATAAGTATCATCAACCTCCAAATTTGTCAGTTTATCTATTTAGGAGTTCATGACTTGGTATGGGAGGAATTGGAAAGATGAGATCTCCATCTTAAGCGGTGACGGTCGGACAAATCTCACAACTGGGGATTAGTTGACCATACACCACGCCGTATGATAGAGGTCGAGAGTGGAGGATAGCAAGATTCTATGCTTATCTAAATCAGCTTGTTTCTAACAGGTTGGTGATGTCATGCATGAGACCCTTCTGATCCCTACTTTAATTGGCGAAGAAGAAGCATCAACTTCTTCAAGGTGGTCGAATCGTGATAGCATGCGGCTTTGCTCGCCCGACGACACCTGCCGATCTGTAGAAGAAGCCTGAACTTTAGGTTCTCGTCACTGTTCTCAAAGTAGAAGGAAAGATGATCGTTCCGAGGAAGCTCTGGAGCGTTTTGAAATCAAATACTCTCCTTTGATATTTTGTAGTTGTAATTGCTTAATGCGTTGATCGATGATTTCCGTTCGAATAGGACTCTTGGATATGTAATATTGCTTTTGCTATATAATATTCTTCGTAGTGTATCTATCGATCTAATATATGACTTTTGTTTTGACCGCCTCAAGAACGTATTTACTTCCAATCCTGTATTTAAGGCTTGCAGTTATGACTTTGTAACGTAATCCCCGATGTGGCGTCATTGCCGTTGATTAGACGCGAGTTTCACCGTTGGATTTTAATCCTCCCTATCTATAAAAGGAATCTTTATCTTCCTTCTAGTTACCATTTAAACAAATGTACTTCTTCTTTGTTCAAAATGGCAGTCGTCCGCCCAATTCGAAAATCAAACAAAACACTTATTACATCGACTCGGTATGGGTGGAATCGGAAAATGGGGATTTCTCAAAAACCATGAAATCTCCGACCCTTAATAAGGGAAATAGATTGGAATGCCTATTCTCAACCGACCGACCTATGTAAATAGATAAAGGTCGGTGTTGTGGGGTTCCAATCTATTAGTTACGCGGTTGGTGGAAAGCTGGTCAGTTCATTAAAACGAGAATGTATGACCAAAAAATGCTGACCACCATCGACCGTTATAACATTATGATCTCTCAAAGCTCTCTCTGATTCCAAAGCTTTGTGGCTGCGAGCCCGACTGGTTCTAGCTGGTGGCAAGAATTCTGAGAGAAATACAGAGATAAATCGAGCTGAAGTCCTTTTGTTAGCTCCTTACTTTATCATATAATAGAATTTGCTGTTTATGTAGCTAGGGCAGTTTATGTATCTTTCCGATGTATATTTTTATCAGTGATAATAAAATTTTATACATTTATATCAGCTGTTTGTTTGTGTAAATCGTTAGTTATGAGATTGATGAGTTTATACCGACCCAATCAGTTTTACTCAAAGATATATTACATTTAGGTTTTATACCAACTGTGGTTTTAACCTTTGTAGATCGTTCATGTAGGAGATTGATGAGTTTATACCGACCCAATCAGTGTTACTCAAAGATTTATTATACTTAGGTTTTATACCAACTGTGGTTCTAACCTTTGTAGATCGTTCCTGTAGGAGATCAATGAGTTTATACCGACCCAATCGGTGTTACTCAAAGATTTATTATACTTAGGTTTTATACCAACTGTGGTTTTAACCTTTGTAGATCGTTCATGTAGGAGATCGATGAGTTTATACCGACCCAATCGGTGTTATTCAAAGATTTATTATACTTAAGTTTTATACCAACTGTGGTTTTAACCTTTGTAGACCGTTCATGTAGGAGATCGATGAGTTTATACCGACCCAATCGGTGTTACTCAAAGATTTGAGGCTGTATACCAATTATTGGTTTTAACCTTGGTAGATCGTTTCTTGACAAAAGTCTTTTTGAACGCGACATATTGGGAAATAAGCAAAATTTTTTATTATAATTATAGGTAAATTTAATGCATGAAAAGGAAATAGCAAAATATTCTAGAAAATGGAAAAACTAATTTCTTGCAAATCCTGTCTAATTTCTAAATCTTCTTGTCTCGAACTTAACGGCCATAATATCTTCTGAGATTTACCGCATTCCACGTTCGAGGAAGCAAAGTTCCATCCATATGAGCTATCTTGTACGATCCCTTTTTTCCGACCGCAATCACCACATAGGGACCTTCCCAATTTTGCTGTAACTTTCCCTCGTGTTTGGATACTTCAACTTTTTTAAGTACCAAATCACCTTCTTTGAATGATCGTATCCTCACCTTTTGATTGTAAGCTTTTTCCATGCTAGATTTAGCCGCTTCTAAACGCAGACTGGCTTTTTCCCTTAAGGTCTCACTCAAATCGATGTCATCCTTTCTCAGTTGATCGTTTGATTCCTCCTTGTAGAGCTCAATTCTAGGGCTGGGGATTAGCGCCTCTACTGGGATAACTGCCTCCGACCCATAGACTAGGCTAAACGGTGTTTCACCTGTCGAGGCTTTTACTGTAGTTCTGTTGGCCCAAATGACGCCTGGCAGTTCGTCCAACCATTTTCCTTTGGCGTCGTACATTCTTTTCTCGAGTGATTTGACAATCTCTCGATTTGCGAATTCAGTTTGTCCATTAGCTCTAGGATGTCCGACAGACGTGAAGTTTTGCTGTATTCCAAGCTTAGAGCACCATTCTTGAACTTGTTTTCCAGCAAATTGGGTTCCATTGTCAGAAATCAAAATTCTTGGGATTCCAAAACGACAGACTATATTTTTCCAGAAAAAATTTATAACTTGGAACTGTGTTATCCGAGCTAGGGCTATGCATTCAATCCACTTGCTGAAATATTCGACAGCGACTAAAACATAACTCTTTTTTGATCTGGCCATTGGGAATGGTCCCACTATATCGATTCCCCATTGATCAAAAGGCCAACAGATCGGAATTGGGTGTATTGTCTCAGCTGGTTGATGTATTATATTTGAATGTACCTGACAATAATGACAGTGTTTTACATATTCTTGTGCGTCAGCGTACATTGTTGGCCAATAGTAACCCGTTCTCAAGCATTTGAGCGTAAGTTCTCGAGCACCACTGTGATTCCCAGCTTCTCCCTCATGTATGCTTCTAAGGATGCTTTCGGAATTGTGCTCGGGAATGCATTTTAGCAGAATTCCTGAGACGGATCGTCTGTACAGTTTTCCTTCTAACATTGCGTATCTTGGCGCTCGATATCTTATCCTCCTAGCTTCATTTTTACAGCTAGGGAGTGATCCATCCCTCAAATAAGCGATTAACGGAGTCATCCAACTGTCTGCTGCTAAGTCGATATCCATTACTTCGATAACTGGGACAGTATCAAGGTCGATCGAAGGAGTTTTGGAGATTAACCAGGTGATTACTCTTTTAGATATACCATCCCTTGTCCCTGTAAATCTAGATAGTTGATCAGCCCATCGATTTTCTTCTCGTGGGATATTTTGGATATCAAACTTATCAAATTTCCCAGTCAAATCTTTCACTTTCGCCAAATACTTTATCATGTTGTATTCTTTCGCTTCGTACATTCCGCTAATTTGTCTCTGAATTAGCTCGGAATCCGTCAAGACATTTAAAATCTTTATATCGGCCTTTATAGCCATTTCCAATCCCGCAATTAGAGCTTCGTATTCAGCTTCGTTATTGGTTACCACGAAGTCTAAAGTAATGGCCTAATTCATGTCCTCGCCGTTTGGCCCTTGAAAATTAATTCCTGCACCTCCACCATCTCTGCTTGATGCGCCATCGACACGCATAAGCCATGGTAGGTCGTTGACGATCATAATACTGTTATCGCTTGTCGATGTCACTTCGGAGTTTATCTCAGATAGACTTGGAGTTTCAAGGAGGAAATCAGCAAGTATCTGAGCCTTGATTGCAGTTCGCGGTTGATATTCGATCTCGTATTGTCCCAATTCTACAGCCCATTTGATTAATCTTCCCGAGGCTTCTGGTTTTGATAAAACTTGCCTCAGAGGTTGATTGGTAAGTACGACGATCTTGTATGTTTGAAAATATGGCCGCAACTTTCGCGCTGACGTCACCAAAGCCAGAGCGAATTTTTCAATTGTTAAATAATTCTTTTCCGCTCCTTGCAATAATTTACTCAAATAATAGACAGGCTTGTGTTCCGAGCCCTCAATTTTTACCATAACCGAGCTCACTGCCGCCTCGGAAATGGCGATGTAAATGTATAGAGGCTGTCCTTCCGTAGGTTTGGCGAGCATAGGTGGCGAGGTCAAATAATTTTTCAGCTGCTCGAACGCATGATCACAATCCTCAGTCCATTCAAAGGTCTTAGCTTTTCGAAGAGTTTGAAAAAATGGTAAACTTTTATCTGCGGACCTTGATATGAATCTATTAAGAGCAACAATCTTCCCGACCAGACTTTGCACCTGAGTAATATTTCTAGGAGGCTTCATTTCAGTAATAGCACGTATCTTCTCCGGATTTGCTTCGATGCCTCTCTCATGGACCAGGTATCCTAAGAATTTTCCAGACCTTACCCCAAATGTACATTTTAAGGGGTTGAGCTTCATTCCATATTTCCTCAAGATTTTGAAGCAACGATCAAGGTGTTTAATGTGATCTTCTTCACTCATGCTTTTTATCAGCATGTCATCGACATATACTTCCATTATTTCTCCGATCAACTCTTTAAACATCAGGTTGACCAACCGTTGATAGGTTGCTCCAGCATTTCTTAATCCGAATGGCATCACTATGAAACAATATACGCCTTGTTCGGTAATGAATGCAGTCTTTTCTTGATCTTTTTCATCTATGAAAATCTGATAGAAACCTTGGAATGCATCCATCATACTAAAGATTGCAAAGCCTGCTGTTGAGTCGACCAATAGGTCGATCCTTGGGAGAGGATAAGGATCTCTTGGACACAATTTATTCAAGTCTGTAAAATCGTTGCACATTCGCCACTTATTATCCTTCTTGTCACCCTTTGAGACAAGTACGACATTACACAGCCACTCAGTAAAGTGTATTTCTCTAATCTGTTTAGACAATAAAAGTCTTTTGATTTCTGCTTTTATTATCTTGTCCTTGACTGGGCTATGATTTCTTATCTTCTATCTGACCGGTTTTGCGCTCGGATCTATTTTCAAATAGTGGGTTATTATTCTAGGGTCGATCCCTACTATGTCCTCCGAGCTCCAGGCGAAAACATCTACATTCTCCCTTAAAAAATTGATTAGCATAACTTCTCCCTGTGGAGACAGTTCGGTTCCGATCCTGGTGACTTTGGTTGGATCATTTTCGATTAACTTGACCTCTTTATGCTCTGGCGCACGTAGAGTCAGATCTATGGGCTCTTTCCCTTTTTTGTCGATCCGATCCGTGCTAGGCAACTCAGGCTCATGAGATCTTTCCGTCGAAGATCCTACTGTTTTTCTTTTCGACGGTGTTAGAGGATCGATGTTCCTTTTCAAAGATAGTGCCGTGTTGTAACAATCCCAAGCCATGCAGTGATCGTTGACGATCTCGCCGACCCCAGAGATCGTAGGAAATTTTATTTTCTGGTGATAGGTTGACACAACTGCTCGAAATTGGTTTAATGCCGGTCTTCCCAAAATGGCATTATAAGCGAATGGTGCTTCAACCACTAAAAATTTTATCATTTTGATCACTCAATGAGGTTTGTTTCCAAGAGTTACACTCAAATTGATTGTTCCAGCTGGCACTATTTCTGATCCTCCGAACCCTACCAGTGGCGTAGCTACTCTCTGGAGAGTTATTTTTCCCAGGTTCATCTGTTTCAGCACCTCGATGGCTATTATGTTAGCCGAGCTTCCGTTGTCGATCAGAATTCTTTTGACATTGAAATCGGCAATCTTTAGAGAGACCACCATGGGAAAGTCGGGATGGTCTTCGTTATTGTCCGAATTTAGATTTCTGGGGACTTCGCTCTCTTCGAACTTGATTATTTGTTGGTTGGAGTTTTTACTCTCGAGCGCCCATACCTCTTTAGGGGTCATAATCCCCTTTTCTAGAGATCGCGCAAGCTTTCGTCTAGCATTCCTACTATCCCCGCCCGCGGGTCCTCCAGAGATCACATGTATAGTACCATTGAGCTGGTCATCATCGATTTCATTTCTTCGGGGCGTACGATTACTGGGAGATCTATCACGAGGGCTCCTATTCTCATCCCTCCTTTTAGGACTTCTTGTCCTTTGTCTTCTCCGATCTGCTTTTTCTATGAATTCATTCAATCTACCCTGTTGAATTAATTTCTCGATTTCTTGTTTCAGGTGATAACAGTCCTCGGTCCTATGACCGTGAGCTCGATGGTACCTACAATATAAATCGTAGTTCTTTGCCCCAGGTTTGGCCTGTGTGATCTTTTTGCAGGGGGGATTAAATTATTTCTTTCCAGTATCACCAGGATGTCTTCTCTTGGGGCATTTAGTTTTGTGAATTCAACATAACTGATTCGATCTCTTATATTTCTTTCTGGAGAGCGAGGCCTGAGGTAGACATTGGGTCTTTTCTCAGGGTTATTTCCGTTATGTTCTAATCTATGGAATACGTTTCCTCTTCGTGAAAACCGATCGTAATCCATAGTCCTCTGCATTGGTGGTTTCTCAGGTTTCTTGGATCCCGAAACGGACGTTTTCTTATTTTTATCTTTGAAAGAGTTCATCTCTTCCTGGGTCATATATTTGGAGGCTAAAGTCATGATTTCAGCGATGGTTCTAGGCTGTTTCCGACTTAATGCGTTACCAAATTGCCTATTCTTGGTTAGATCGAACAGAATGGATATAATATAATCAATATTTGGGGAATCGATCTTCAGTAGTTCTACATTGAACCTTGCTAACCAAGCTCTTAAGGATTCCCCATCTTGCTGGACTATAGTTCCCAAATAACTCATGGGAAGCTTTGTCTTTTCTGACTAGCAAATTGCTGTTCCAGCTTGTTGCATAACTCTCTAAAACTGAAGATTGAATTAGGCGGTTGTTTTCCGAACCAATCCAATGCCAACCCCTCAAATGTTGTGATCATCAACTTGGTCGTATACTCTGCTGAATGTGCATACAGGCTCATTATATTTGTGAAACTAAAGATGTAGTCGGTTGGATCAGTGGTTCCGTCATATCTGGGGAACCGGGCAGGTAAAGATCCGGAAGCATGTGCTTCCCTGATTTCTAAACAGAAAGGGGAACAGGCAGCTATACTATCCTGTATTTCTCGAGAACGAGGCCAAGGTTGTTGCCAAGTCAAAAGCCTTTGTTCCACTCGCTCCTCGACCATCCTTTCTATATCTCTTTCAGAGATTCTTTTAGTTGCTTGTCGATTGATAATTGGAGGCTCCTCCTCGTCATCGATAGGGATAACTGTTCGTTCCTTGGACAAGCAACGTTCAGGACGAGCATTGGCTCTTGCCTGATTACTTTTCGACCAGGGTGTCTTCCTACCATGTTTGGTGGGGAGACTTGAGATCGCTGGTCAGCATCTGGACTCTCAGCTTGAGTTGATGACTGATCGTTATTTTCCCGAGGTTCTCTATCGTTATTAACCGCCCTCGAGGGATGAACCGCAGCCCTGGTTGGTTCCGCGACTGCCTGAGTTGGAAGAATTTGAGGAAAAATTGAACTCAAAAGCTGAGCAATTTGTAGTATTTTTTCCTGGTCAGCCGGTAGCGGGGGAGCAGGGACGGATTGGACGGGTGGGTTAGGAGCCCGACTTGCGGTAGGAGTTTGTCGTGCTCCCTCGTTTTGATTGATGTTTGCGTTTGGTGCAACGTGTTCCTCTACAGGATCTAGATTTTGCTGATTTGCCGGAGGCTGTGTATCGTTAGCGCTGATTCTTTGGGAATCTTTAGGCAAATTATCCATAGCACGAGACGGTCGAGAATTCGTGCTTCTTCCTGCATTACGTATGCTTTTCCTTGGATTGGCCATATTTCGATCGAGTAATTAACCTGGCCCCTCGGTGGGCGCCAACTGATTTAACCTGATTTCGTCTTAGGTTTAATTTCAGTAAATTTATTAAAGATCACAATTTCATGTATAAGGGGTTTGGTTAAAATACTCAGGATGGTGCAATTCAAGAACTAGCAAGGTGATATAATCGTGTAGATAACAATAATATGAATGGCGAACAACTATAGTATATTTCGTAGGTTAAATTCTGGATCCTCAATACAATGTAAGATTCGCTATTTATAATCTTCCTCCTGTCCTAACTGAACTAGGAGTCCTATCTAGTCTAGGAATCCTGCATAGCCTAGGAGCATTCTATGGCCCATTAAGTCCCTTGGAACGGACAGTAGGTCGATCAGAGTAGGTCGACCGGATATGTATTTGGCTGATCGAGCCGATCTCACAGGATAAATAGGTCGGATCGATCTTGAATCATCTCGGGTATTCCTGGCTGGTTATATGTGCAAAATAGCCCTCATCACAGCTGTAGATTTGAACGAGACTCCACGCTCGGAGATCATGGAGATAGACACGCAAGGCCCTTCCTGGATGGAACCTTTGAAAAGTTACTTAAGAAGCGGTGTTCTACCGGAGGACGTAAATGAAGCACGAAGGATAAAATATCGAGCTCCAGTGTATGTTTTGATCAAGGACCAGCTCTACAAGAGGTCAAGCTCGGGAGTTCTGTTGAAATGCATTCTCGAGAGTCAATTCGAGCTTATTTTAAAAGAAGTGCATGAAGGCGAAGCTGGAAGTCATTGCGGTGCAAGAGCATTAGCACTAAAATGTTCGAGGACTGGTTATTATTGGCCTACCCTGATTTCAGACTCCATCGATTATGTCAAGAAGTGCCATCATTGCCAAATTTATTCAAATTTGATTCATCAACCCGCCGAACAGTTGCACTCAATTCCGATCTGCTGGCCATTCGACAAATGGGGAATCGATATCGTGGGACCTTTCCCGACAGCTAGATCAAGGAAAAATTATGCTCTGGTTGCTGTTGAATACTTCAGTAAATGGATTGCATTAACAAAAATTACTCAGTTTCAGGTGATAAATTTTCTCTGGAAGTATATTGTTTGCAGGTTCGGGATACCGAGGATCCTCATCTCCGACAACGGAACTCAATTTGTGGGAAAGCAGGTTTTGGAGTGGTGTGGAAAGTTTGGGATCCAGCAGAATTTCACCTCGGTCGGGCATCCCCAGGCAAACGGGCAGACCGAGGTCACCAACAGGGAAATTGTTCGGTCACTTGAAAAACGTTTGGCCGAAGCAAAAGGCAAATGGTTAGACGAGCTTCCTGGAGTAATTTGGGCGAACAGGACCTCCGTAAAGTCAGCTACAGGGGAAACTCCTTTTTCTTTGGTGTACGGTTCGGAAGCGATAATCCCGGTCGAGACATTAGTGCCATCACCAAGGGTCGAGTCTTATGATCCCGATCAGAACCAATTGTTGAGATGGATGGATCTCGATCACGCAGATAGTAAACGCGACCGAGCGTGCATAAAGATCCAAACCACCAAGTCTAACATGGAAAGAGCTTATGACAAGAAAGTAAGGATAAGAACATTCAAAGTTGGGGATTTGGTGCTCAAAAAGGTAGAGGAATCTAAACACGTCGGAAAGCTTCAGCCTAACTGGGATGGCCCTTATGTTGTGCAAGAGGTCGAAAAAAAGGGGTCCTATAAAATTGCTCACCTCAACGGTGAAGTTTTGCCAAGAACATGGAATCCAGTTAACCTAAGGAAATACTATGGAAGATAGTTGCAATCATTTCAATTTTCAACTCTGTTTTTTACTTCAAATGTAAGCGCAGTCAATGAAAACATCTTTTAAAAAAAAGTTCAAAATTTATGTTTCGAATACTATGGTGAAGATATAATGTCTCGACCGAGGGTGAAAACTGTTGCTATGACCCTTCCTCGAGGATGAAATGTTCACAAATAAAAATCGGCCGAGGGTGCAAGCTGTTGCTATGACCTTTCCTCGATTAAAATTGGTTAAAAAAAAAAAAAAATCGGCCGAGGGTGCAAGCTATTGCTATGACCCTTCCTCGATAAATACATGTTCAAAAATGAAAATCGACCCAAGGTGCAAGCTATTGCTATGACCCTTCCTCGATTAAGAATCATTCAAAAATGAAAATCGGCCGAGGGTGAAAGCTATTGCTATGACCCTTCCTCGATTAAGTATTATTCAAAAATAAAAATCGGCCGAGGGTGCAAGCTATTGCTATGACCCTTCCTCGATTAAGTATTATTCAAAAATGAAAATCGGCCGAGGGTGTAAGCTATTGCTATGACCCTTCCTCTATTAAAGATTATTCAAAAATAAAAATCGGCCGAGGGTGCAAGCTATTGCTATGACCCTTCCTCGATTAAGTATTATTCAAAAATAAAAATCGGTCGAGGGTGCAAGCTATTGCTATGACCCTTCCTCGATTAAGTATTATTCAAAAATGAAAATCGGCCGAGGGCGCAAGCTATTACTATGACCCTTCCTCGATTAAAGATTATTCAAAAATAAAAATCGCCCGAGGGTGCAAGCTATTGCTATGACCCTTCCTCGATTAAGAATTATTCAAAAATAAAAATCGACCGAGGGTGCAAGCTATTGCTATGACCCTTCCTCGATTAATTATTATTCAAAAATAAAAATCGACCGAGGGTGCAAGCTATTGCTGTGACCCTTCCTCGATAAATACATGCTCAAAAATAAAAATCGACCGAGGGTGCAAGCTATTGCTATGACCCTTCCTCGATAAGGACTTATTCAAAAAGAACATGCCTATTCAGCTTGAAAAGAGCTCGATGCTCGAGATATTATGATAAAAAAAGTTCTGCTCGAAACTCGTAGACTTTTCAAGAACTTATTATCATTTGGAAATTCCTTAAGTTGGGATTATTATTTATTAAGCTCAGTTATGCTCGAAGGAAACATCTCAGTTTTCAGATATTATTCATTTGAACTTTTATCAGATAGTCTTTCCGAGAAGACTTTATCGGTTCTAAATTCGAGTTAAATCGTCCCATCCAGATTTTTAAAGTTTCGTCGGATTATTAATCAGTCATCGAATGGGTTGATACGAGCAGAGAACTAATAATAAGACGATGGAAAGGAAGGAAAGATTGCAAGTATTTGATCTGAAACAAAAGGTTCTTATTATTTCCGAGCAAGATACAAAAGATCAGTGAATTACAAGAATTACAATTTTATTGATATTCGTCGAACAGATTACAAAGTTGTTATGTTTACAAATAGAGTCCTAATACAACTACTGTAACCTATTCTATGGCCTTCGAGCATCCTCCAGTGTTGTCGACCAGGAATATAGGCGAGCATCCGATGAGTGCACCACAATTTCTGTGAAATCTGTTGTCCGGTTGACTTGTAAAGTGATCGAGCTGTCTATGTTTATCATCTAATGATATTTGGTTTTGAACTGAGGCAGTATGAATTGCAGACCATCTTTTCAGATTATCTCCATACTTTTCCCAGCATTCTTGCTACCAGCCGAGCCCGATCACTTCCCCGAGTTGGCGTCTAAGGTTTCAATTCCTCATTTTGAGATCCGAAATTGCAACCTAAGCAGGCCAGTCATCATTTCATGATCGGGAAGCTCGACCCAAAGTTACCATTCTTCAAGGAAGAAAGGAAGAAATTGGTGATTCGAGGTCAAACTTCCTTTTAATTTTCTGACCAGCTTTCCACCCTCGGGGATACCCCTCGGAATCCGCAATGCTAACCCTGCCCAAAGTACCCGAGCAAGGGTCAGTCACTTGCTGGTATTCCAAGGGGAGATCCCATTTTCAGGGATCAGAGACCCCAGATGATCGAGGGGCCCCTCTTTTCCGATTCCGCCCATACCAAAAAAATATATGTCTCGTTTGTAAGGTCGGAAATACGTTTGAAGCCAAATCTCAAAAGCTTGAACAGGAAGAAGGAAGAATCCGAACTTGGTCCTCGGATAAAACATTTTGACAGTGCAAGGTAAAGATTTCCAGCTGAGTAAAAATCCCCTTATATACTAAACCAAGAATCTGATCGACGGTCAGTATTCAACGAAACCAACGGCCCAGATCAAGGCATTTATCACGGGTGACCGTTCCGCTTCCCGAGGTTTGAGGACTGTTTGGTCAGATTTTCTTTGGAACTTAGCTGAAAAAAGTGGAATACTATGACTTGGTCAAATGTGCAATACAGAAACTTTCCATTTTCACTTTATGCTTGGAATTGCGATCACTCTTAGCTCGAGTATAAAATGCTTCTACTAAGAATACAACTTGAAGGATCACTCTTAACTCGAGTATAAATTGTTTCTACGAAAAGAATACAATTAGAATGATCACTCATAGCTCGAGTATAAATAGTTTCTACATTAAGAATGCAACTTGAATGTAGAGAGACACAAAGTAAACAATACACAACATTACCGATTAAAAGGGAGAGAAGGTTTATCATTTCAACGAGAAGAACAGTACAATAAAGGAAAAAACTTAAAAGTACAACATTTGATCGGGCATAAAGAAGAAATCTCTAGACGCTTTTCTCGAACAAAAGCTTGCGGACCTCGACGTTGCGGGCCTCGTACCCCGCATCGTACCCCTTTTTATAAGCCTCTTGCTCCCGCAGCTCGGCATTTTCTTCTCTTGCTCGATGAGGTCCTTCAGCCTATCCAGCTCCTTGCTTAGCTCCTCGTGAACCTGGCTCTCTTTCTCCTTCACGGCTTTCTCCGTCTCAGAAGCCAATTTCAGCTCGATAGCTCTGGCTTCTTCAAGAGACTTTGCCAGTGCAACCTTCTTTTCCTCCAGCTCGAGGATAGCCTTAGCACGCTGCTCGGCTTCTTGCTCAACTTGCAGCCCGAGGTTGAATAACTGCTGTCCAACCTTCAATGGATAAAAGTTGGTGTTAATATTAAAAAAAAAAAAAAAAAAGAAAGAGAAAGAGAAAGAAGAGACACTCACTTGGTTAAGCAGATCTGTGCTCGACTGCACTATTTCCCGAGCACTTTTTCCCCTTAACCGTTCTTGCTCGGCCAATTGAATGCTGCTTAGTGTAACCTCCCAACTGCTTGGGGTAATTCCTCCAGCCAGTGCCTTACTTTTCACCTCTTCAAAAAAGGCACTAAGCGTCCGAGCAACGTTGGGGACAGAGTTTTGGATTTCTGGATTCCCGCACGACGAAGGAGTTTTCTTCTGATCGACAGAAGGGTCATTTATTTTGACCTTTTTATTAGGAGGCTCATTCACAATGCTCTTGGTAGCCTCTCGAGCTTCCCCAGCCATATGGATCAAAGCCGAAGTCGGAATGAGATCCTCTACGCGCGGCCTCTTAGCAAGCTCAGACCCGCCAGATGTGACTTGCTCGCTGGGGTTGATGATCTGCATTTTTCCTTGCTTGTTCCCCTCGGAGCTATTCTTCGATCTAGAAGGGGAGTCCGAAATGGGAATAACTACCTTGTTCTCGGTCCGATTGGGCGACGAGTTCGGCAGAGGCTTGGTTTCAGCTTTGCCAAGATCACCCTTTGAAGCCTCGGATTGTTTGAGCTCGGGATTCGAAGGGGAGTTGGCCTTATTTTTGCCCCGGTCGGCCTTGGAGATTTTTTCGACCTCCATGGAGGACTTAGACTCTCTGACTTTGGACTTGGGGCCCTTCTCCTTTTTGACCTTGAACAATTGCTTTGGATCAAGCTTGGAACTCACCATACCCTCCATGATCTAAGTTTTAGTAAAGAGAAGAAGGCTCGGTTTATTTTATCGATCTTTGAGCTCCGATGTGCAAAGAATTATGAGTTCAACGACACAAATCTGAATCAAAATCTTCTATTTATAAGAAAAAGAAACATTGCCTATTGGGGACCCAACAGTTGCGAATTTCAAGTTTTTCCGTGCCGTATTGCAAGGATCGATTATCCAAGATTTTATACACCAAGGAAATGAGTTCTCACCTGCAATGAGAGGCTCGATATCGATCTTCCACTCCGAGCATCACAGTTTACAAAGACTTGTCTAGTTGGGATGTATAATAAATTATTGTTAAACTTTAAACACATGGACTCGGGAAGCGTTAACAAAAGAAGCAGATTTTATAAATGGTTGAGAAGGTTACATTACATATAAGGAGAAATCCTATAATCTATTACAAGAGTTTTTCCTAAGGGTTTTGCTCCTCCTCATTGCCCTCGTTCTCGGAACCATCTACGACGTCGACCTCTTCATCTCCAGAAGCCTCTCGATCATCCTCATCTCCAGAACTATCTTGGCCGTCTTCATCCTCAGAGCTATCTGAGCTTGAGCTCGTGCTGGACGTCTCCAAATCCAGCATGTCGGGATTTGGCATTGGAACCCCGAACTCTCTCACAAATGGAGCGAACTCATGTTTTTCCCAGTCTACGGAGCTCGAGGATGAGACTCGATAGTTTTCCCCGTCCATATTCTTGAAAATGTTCATGTGCTTCAAGTACTCATCTATGTTGTCAGCAATGACTTTCGCGGAGACCAGTTGCCGAACACCTTTGTAGAAAGTAGTCTGGAGGATTTCGTCTACCATTTTCCGAGCTATGGCATCTAGCGCGGGTGACTCCAAAACTCTCTTATCGAGCTTAGGCGTGAGTCTTCCTTGCCGCGCTGATAGGATAACTCAGAATCAGCTTTGGTCTGCGCGAGCTCCTCTTCAAGTTTCTTGACTTTTTCCTCGAGCAAGCTCTTCTCAGCTACGACCTTCACCAAGTCTTCCTCAACGGCCGGGGTGTACTTAGCCTTAGTAGACTCCAGTTCTTTCTGAACAGAGATGAACTGATCGCGAAGTTTGGACTCTTTCTCGAGTAAATTCCGGTAAGCAATATGAACCCGGTCGGACTCATCTTCTAACATCGAGGTGCGATTTACTTCAGTGAGAAAGCAGTCCCCAATCTGGAAAGACAAGATAATTAGTATTTTGATCAAAGACCAGAACAGTTATAACCATTGCAAAGAACTTTTACCGTGTGATACGCTCGACAGAATTGACCCAATACATCAAGGTCGCAGTGAGCTAAAAGCTCCTCTTGATCCTCGGCAAACCTCCCCGCCATGAAGATCTTTATCGCCTTATCATGTTCGTTCTCGCCGTTTGGGTCGCGATCACTCCGAATTGATCCCCTCTCGGGATAATCCGCCGCTCGGTAACCTCTAAGTTGATTTTCGATAAAGTCCACCATATCAGGCCTGCTTCGACCAGAACGAGAGGTGAGAGCTGTTCGGTGTCGACCCCACAGTCCGGTCCTTCTTTTTGCCTCGGGGGGTCCCTCACGATCATCCCTAGCTCGCCGATTAAGGATCTCTTTCCCTTTAAGCTTCTTCATGGTGAACATGATGTATCCTAAACCAGATGAAGAGGAAGGACCAGCTTGGTTTTGAGGAACTACCATTCGGATGGGTTCAGCATCCTCGGGCTCTCCCTCGTTTCCGATCTGCTGAGGTTGGGCAGAGCCTCCCCGAGGAGGGATGATAGTTTGATTGGATTGCGCGGGGCCTGTCCTAACTTGTCTTCTCAGCTGGCCAGGCGTCTTTTTCGAGGTAGACGCCACTGTCCTACCGACTATGGAAGCTCGGTATTGTTCTACCATGGTACCTGAAGAAAGAAAAGATAAAATTGGTTAGGATTGAAGCCTTATGAGTAGCTTATTATTATGAACGCTCGGTAAAGATTATTATTATTACTTAACGATCGAGGATCGTCAGCATCGGCAAGTGGGTACGTAGCTCGGCTGAGCTCCGCTTTCCGAAGAACGGGCTCCAAAACGAGGAAAGCCGACTGGTACGGGTCGGAGCGCATCGCAGTGACGAGGCTGTCTGAAATAACCTTCGTAAGCTGACCTATCAATTCTCGTTTTCCGTACACCCAGTCTCGCTCGCCTGGCCATTTGTGCGGAACCATCTCCGAGCTCCCCTCGGAAGCTGGTACTTTAGGTCCTTTGATAAAGAAGAACCGTCTCTTCCAGTCGAGAGAATTGCTAGAAGTTATGGTCGATAAGACCGAATGATTTGAACGCTGGGAAAAATACACAAACCCAGCGTTCGAGGCGGAGGAAGTGCTGACTTTGAAGAACTGCCAAAAATGGTGGAAGTTTGCAGTTTTGCCCTTGGCCTTCATCAAAACACTAAAAGCTATCAAGTACCCAATCGAGTTGGGGAGGATCTGTGCGGGAGCCAGGGAGAACACATCTAGAACCCGCTCGAGTAACGGGGCAAAAGGGATACGCAACCCATAGGCGAACTGCTTGGCGTAGAAAGCTTGACATCCTTCGGGTGGCTGATTCACCCTTTGAGAGGGGGTCGGGATAACTAGAGAATAGCCCTCGGGAAGGAATTTACCTATCTCAGCTTCAAGGTTTGCTTCATCCTCTATTGGATCATAGGCACTAGAAATCTCGTCGACCCATTTTTCAGTTTTCTGAGCACGACCTGTGGCTTTGGACTTCTTCGTGACACCTGCAAGGTCGAGAATCCTCACACTGCACCCTCCTTCGATCGAATATCTCATTATCTCATGCTCGTCCTGCGCCGCAGTCGAACTATCCTCATTACCGGGATCAGCATTTTCTCCATCTCCACCTTCCTCGCCATCGGGCTCGGTGTTCTGTTCCGCTTCCCCACCAGGCTCGAAATTTGGTTGACCGGATGTCCCCTCACCAACATTTGACCCCAAGGCGCGCTCAATTTGATCGACGATTCTTTTCGTCTCATCAGAGGAGTTTTCAGCGGTGTTGTAGGTGTTAATGAGTTCGCCTGTGGATCCTAGGTCGGAATCCGATCGAGTAGGAATATTGATTTGAATTTCTGGGTTTTCGGAAGTAGACATGATGGGAAATGTGTATTGCAACGGTCGACAAAAAAGGATACTCTTTATCGATCTAAATGCTCCGATCTATAGTAAGTATGGAAGACGTACTCGTATTTTCAAGTCAACGTATATATATAAAGGTTAAAAGGGTAAATTTCAAATTCAACCCCGAGTAACCGCGACGGTTAAGCTTCTTCACAGTAAATTGAAGGTTATCTTTCCATTAATAGCGTTTATGGTCCTCAAAGTTTCCGAAATGAGCATTTTCGGGTCGGTAAGATAAGATTAACTACATGGTCTTCCGAAGATATGCACTCTTTTTCCCTTCGCTCGGTTTTTATCCCCCTGGGTTTTTCTGAGTAAGGTTTTTAATGAGGTATATCCGACACAAGACCGTTCGAGACCCATTCTTTGTTGCTCATCTCTTCAATCTTCAGATATCATAATGCCCTATCGAATTATCGAAGTAAGACCACCAGATCGAGAATATCGTCTTCCTATTGTTCGAGGCACATCAGTTTTCCACGGCTCCGCTAGAGAAATATGCGCTCTTTTTCCCTGGCTCGGATTTTATCCCACTGGGTTTTTCCGAGTAAGGTTTTTAACGAGGCATAACAAATCTTGTGGTGCGATGCTGTTTACTTCTCCGAGCTTCAGCTTCACTTACGCTCGAGAAGTGGGGGAGTATTGATGAGGGATATTTCGCATACGCCATCTTAGGAAATACCTCTGCTCGGGATCGACCCATTTTCCGACCAGGAGGTATTCTCCGACCGGAAGAACATAGCTTCCCGATCAGGTCACGTTGATAGCACAAGATCCTATTTTCCGATCTACTTCTCTCCTCGAAATTAATGTGGGGCCGACCTACAGCTTTGCACAGCTGGCCGAGAGGTATTCTCCTACGGACGGTCCAGCTAGCTCATTACTGTTCCTATATATACGCGGCACATTTATGACATCAGGGGACGGCACTATTCCCAAGAAACAGATTAAGCTCAAACTAGCAGCTCGGAATAGGCCATAGGTCGTATCTCTTTGTATTTATCTTCCTAGTTGTACGATATCCTGTGATGCTCGGGTAGACCTACCTTGTATTTTGTACTCGAACATTGATAGTAATATACACCTTTTACACATTCCATACACTTATTGTTTTGCTCGACTTTCCATACTCAATACGAACGAAAAACAGCATAATCAGGGTCTTAGAAATGTTTGTGATTGGCTTTAGGGCAAGTGGGAGATTGATAGGATAGTGCCCTGCAAGCCAACTCTATAGCTTGTAATAGGACTATTTTATCTTGAATGGATGTTTGATTTATTAATTAATACGCAAAGTTTATTTATTTAATAAGATAAACTAATGGCCAACTTCATCTTTCGCGAACACATTTAAGCGATTGGTTGAAACCTTGAGATCACTCATGACTATGGGACGATTCACTTCAGTATTGAGTGCAATCATGAAACAGTCTCTAAGGTCGTGATCTCAAAAGTGTTCCAAGTCATAGATTCCTGTCGAGACGGGGTATCGAAGGAATCGTCAAGACTTGTAGGATTATGCATGATTCACATGGAGTGAATTTGTGGAGTTTCATGAACAAGACATTTGATGTCAGTGCATATGACTAGGTGGTTCGATGGGGGATCGAACGCATCGAACGACCCGAACAGAGAAACCCATTGTGGAAGTGCGTAAAGCATATCAGTGATGGGATGTTTCTCAGGACTTATAACAGTGTACGATTTAGTCCTTAGACTTGAGATGCTAGGGCGAATTCGGTATACGGGTGTGCGTGTTTTGATTTAGGAGCCGGTCACGTAGCCTGACCATTGTGCGTCTACATTGGGTACGTACAGTCGTATACGCGAGTGGTTAGCATCAAGATAGGATCTACCGACTCATTGTAATGAATGAGGGAATTTCCTGTACATTCTTAGATAATACATTCCTAGAAATCCATGGCCATGGTCAGTAACGGATTTGGAAAGGGGTTTCCAAATTTAGCAGTCACACTGGAATTATTATCCAGAATTAGAAAGTACAGAATCGAGATAATTAGAGGTGCTGACTAATTCACACACCCTAGGTCTCGATCGGGAAATTAGTCGTTAGAGGGACCGTATGTACATGGTACTTATAAGAGATGAGGTTCACTAATGTCAATTCACCTGAAGTTGGGCCTCATGGGCTTGTGGCTAGACATCGACCATGAGGTGTGGGTACTCCGGAATTAATGGGAGATTAATTATGGAGTGGTCAATTAAAGGAGTTTATTGATCGGAGCAATTAATTGAATATTAATTGCTCGTTAATTAAATCATGAAAGTCGTGGGCCTACGGCCAATTGATGGTGAACCTAGAGGGTCACACACAATACAGTTGGACAGTGAAAGTCAATTAAGGAAAGGTTTGATTTAAAGAGTTAAATCAAATAAAAGAGTTAAAGAGTTAATTCTGAGAGAGAAATAATTAATTAGACAGTCTAATTAATTAAATGCTAATTAAAGAGTTAATTAAAGTGGGAGAAAATTAATTGGATTAATTGTGTTAATTTAATTAAATGGTTTAATTAAATTAATGCAAGACATGGGCCAATTTAATTAATGGCCCATACTAAGTATTGCACACAAAGGGGCCTTGAAGGTGGCTATATAAAGGAGTCTAAGTGGAGACTCAAAACCCTAAGCTGAAAAACCAACCCTAGCCGCCCCCTCAAGCTTGGCCGCCCCCTCTCCCTCTTGCTCTCTTCTTCACCTAGTTTTGGATCTAGATCTAGATCTAGATCTGCCATTGACAAAACCTTCTCTTCCATTTCTAAGCCTAAGAATTGAAGGTGTCATTCCATCCATCTGGTGTGGACTAATCTCTGGAGGCACAACATTTGGGGTGCTCTAGTGAACAAGGAAAGAGAAGACCGGAGAAACCACCACCTTGCCTGTGGTGAGGTAAATTCGATTTACCATCTTTTAATTTAGTAATTTGTTGCTAAATTGTATTCAACCTTATTCATATGTGCTAATAAGTGTTCTTGGGAATTGGTGTATGAAAAATTGAAAAATTTTATATTCCGCAACGTTGACAATCATACCCATGAAATCCCAACATGTTGACCCTTCGTTATCTTCATTTTCTCCTCCCTCGGTTCGGTCTCCTTCAGTGTCATCCTCGTTATCTTCACCTTCCCCTTCATCTCCTGGATCTCCCTCAGCATCCTCTGCTAACTCCAAGTCAGGTGCGGGCACGGGAAATGGAGTCCCAAACTCAGCCACTAAATGAGCTAAAGGATGATCACTGTACTCGACAGAAGGCAAGGAATCAGGAGGATACTATTGGAGTTTTCGATCCTTTCTAATATCCATGGCCTCGCGATATTCATTTCGCCTATCTTGAATCTGCCCAGACTCGATCACTTGATCGACACCCTTGTAAAATGAACTCAACAGCAGACCTCCTATTTTCTGATGAACTATGGCCGTATGCACTGGAGAATCAAGAAACTCTCTGACGATGAATTCAACGTCAGGAGATTGATGTTCGTCGATAGCCTTATCTAAACTGGAATCATCTTCTTTAGCCGCGAGTTGTGATCGAAGTGAAATTATCTCCGACTCCAGTTTGCTAATAGATGTGGCATATGAAACGCGTTGTTCATCGATTTCTTGATTCAGTCGATCAACCTGCACTTGATATTGACTAGCGTCCAATAATGTACTAACGATATGAGGATTGTCGGTCTCTAAGTTGGATTGGCACTAGGAGCAGGCTGAGTTTCAGCAGATTGACGAGAATTATCGACCCGAGCAAGTTCATCTTCAAGCTCCTTGACTCTGGCAGTTAGAATATTGTTGCTTTCTTCAACAAACTTGCACTGTTCTCTATGCAATGCCGTATCATACATGGCGAATACCAAAGCATTACCACTCTGTGACAAGAACAGGTTGGCTAAATCAGAAATCAAAAGTAATGAAGCTGAAATTTGTTGAAAAAGCAAACAGAATTTGTATATATTACCACTTCATGGGCATGAGCGGCTCTTGCCAATTGATCGAGAGGATTTTTCTTAAAAGTCCGCACGTCTTTAACAAAGGTCGAAGATAGAAGAAGACGAATTGATTTATCGATGACGTTCTCCTTATCATCGGTCATCAATGAATCCCTTTCGGAATAACTAGCCGCCCGTTTTCCCTGGAGATGGCTCTCGATCATGTCTACCAAGGAAGCATTATGGCTTGTATCTCCAACATGGGTGAAGTACTCGCCCTCTTTGTCATAAAATTGGGTTTTTCTTTAACATCAGGACCAGTAGGATTCCGTTCTGGCCAAGTTTTACAGCCCAGAATTCCAAATTTATCCCTGAGGTATTTAGGTGGAAAACCACGGCCTGGGCGAGAGCTTGTCGAAAATTGCTCTATTGAGGTTTGACCCGTTGGGGGAGGAGCTACTCGA
The DNA here is from genome assembly GCA_030819805.1 of Penstemon newberryi var. newberryi. Classification (NCBI taxonomy): domain Eukaryota; kingdom Viridiplantae; phylum Streptophyta; class Magnoliopsida; order Lamiales; family Plantaginaceae; genus Penstemon; species Penstemon newberryi. The sequence continues at coordinate 17,361,441 of JAUALY010000005.1, read as the reverse complement.
ATAGGATCTGCATTTTCAAACGACTCTTCTTAAATGTCTTCTAGATCCTGATATTGGTCTATTCTCCTTTTTCTGGATTGCCTCTGCTCTATTGGAACTTTTCCCGACGACTTCTTCGAATTGGAAAGGACAGTTTTTCCAACCACGGAAAAACGGCAGTTCTCGACCATGGAAGCTACAATACAAGATCGATAACATTAATGGACGACAAACTTATAGATCCTTTTTTAAGGATAAAATAACTATTAATAAAATCTTACTTAGGGATCGATCGTCCGATGGGATGGGAAAATCCAAAGAACTCAATCCAGCCTTGCGAAGGAAGATTTCTCCGATCAAATAAGCTGATTGATACTTATCTGATCTCATCTCCTCGATCAAATAGGACGAAAATTGGTCGTCTGGGGCCATCTCACCAGTCACCTTTCGACCACCGTACACCCAAGATTGGTTATATCCCCAGTCATGAGTGAACTCTTCAGTTTCTCCGATCTCGAGGATACGCAAGGTCGGAGCCTTAACAAAAAAGAAGTTCGACTTCCATTCCATACTATTGTTCGAAATGGCATTTTCAAGAACGGCAAACCCGAACCTTTAGCTAACGTAATAGTAGTCTCTATTAGAGGAGGTCAATATGGAAAGTCGAACAAAGTGAAGAAAATTACGAAATGAGGGCTGCAGACCTCTGGCAACCATCCAAACAGAAAATGCCATCATAAAGGCTATGGCATTTGGTACAAGTTGGGTTAAAGAGACAAAGAAAGTCTCTAAAAATTGACGAAGGATCGGAGAAAGGGGAAAACGGAGCCCATGTTCGAAATGAGACGTATAGAAAGCTCGACAGTTTGGGGGAGGGGTATTGACTCTCTCCTCGAGGGAAGGAATAATTATTTCAAAATCCGAAGGGAAATAACGACCGTATTCTCTTTTCAAAGCGGGTAGATCTTCCTCCTTCCATCGAGAAGGAAAAAACTCGACAGGAGCGGAAATTTGAGGTTGGGCAGTTTTGGATTTTTTGGATGCTCTGGCAATCATTTCCTTCTCTGGAACGATCTCAACCACCAGACTATCAACCTCTTTCTCCTCATAGTCTCTGATTTCTTCTGCCTGAACGTCGTCTGCTACTTCCTCTTCAGAAGAAAGGACTTCAGGATTAGAGGTGTTAGGTGGTACTTGTTCTCCTTCATTTTGGATTGTGGAATGGGGATTCTGCGAAGTCGAGGCCATTGGCTCTTGAAGTAATGTGCTCGATGAAGTAAGTAAATTGCAAGATTATCGATTCAAACTTTTACTGCAAGAAGATCTAAATATCTGGGGTAAAAAGTAAAAAGATCCCGCTAATTTCGACTATATATATGGGCGGTGAAAAGACGGATCAACCCTTCGCGTCTCTTCTACTTCCCGCCAAATTATGATTGTTTGACACACGTTACCAAACTACGTGTCTCTATCTGGAAGGTTCAGATGGATATGCACTCTTTTTCCTTTGTTCGGTTTTTATCCCATAAAGGGTTTTTCCGAACCAGGTTTTTAACGAGGCATACTTCATAAACAGTTAAAGGACTGACGCGACAACTGTGTCTACTTCTACGAGCTCCAGCTATGATTATGCTCGAGAAGTGAGGGAGTACGTATGAGGGCTATTTTACACACATGATTATAATGCTTTCCGAGGTAGTTCAGCATCGATCCGACCTGTGAAGCTGAGATAAGCATCTTCGGAGACTACATGATCGGCTCGACCTAATCTAATGAATCTGATCGACCTGAAGACCGACCCTGATGAACTATTGGGCCATGCGGTGCTCCTAGGCCATGCAGGATTCCTAGGCCTAATAGGACTCCTAGTTCTGTTAGGACATGATAATCATTATAAATAATGAATCTTACGTTGTATTAGGGATCCGAATTTTGACCTATCAATAATACTACACTTGTTTTGCCTCCAATATACTTGTTCTTACGTGATTAAATTACTTGTGATTATTCTTGAATTGCGCCATCCTGAGTACTTTTAACAAACCCCTAATTTGTAAACTTGTCTTCACATTGAATTACTGGATTTAACCTTGAGACGAAATCAGGCTAAATCACCTGAAAGAACCGTTTCAGCTGAAGTGCCAGCTGAAAACGTTGCAAAGAGGACAAGGAGCGCGATGAAAGACACTGCTACATCTGCTGTTGTCCATCATACAAAGAAAACTGCCAGAAAGAAGATGACGTTTATTGAAGAAGATACTGAACTTTCTGAGCTGGTAAGGGAAAGTCCTCCAACAGCAGAGAGGCCTGTTGGATCAAAGGAGAAGTCTGCTGAAGTGGAGTCAGCTGCTGAACAAGTTGAACAGACCACTTCTGCACCAACAGCTGAGGTTGCTCAACCTCAAAAGGATCCTGAAGTGAAGATCCTTGAACCGATTGCTGCTGCACCAGTAGCAATTGCTGCTCCAGAACCAACAGTTGCGGCACCAGTTGTTGAATCAAGAGCTGCCAGGAAGAGAAGGACTGGCAAAACTAAAGTGTCAGATTATCACAAAAAGAAGCGCGAGGAGGTTGAACAAAGGAAGCGTGATGAAGCTGAACTGAAAAGAGCTTTGGAAGCTAGCAAGAAAGACGCTGACGTCAAGAAAATGACTGAAGCAGAATTGGCTGCCAAGGAAGAAGCAGACTTGGCAAAAGCTCTTGAAGACAGTAAGAAGGTTGCATATGGACCAAGAAGGTCTGAAGTCATCGTGATTGGAAAACCCAAGGAAGGAGAATTTGTTCTACCAAGGGCTAAACCAATCAAAAGAAAGAAGGCTGAAGTCAGAAGAGCACTTGAAATTGTTCAAACTGACTCTGCTGTCTTTAGAAATTTTGAAGCTGAGCTGGAGAGGATGAATCAGCTACTTCAATCAAAGACCACCTTTCTCCCAGAAAAGATAAAATACAACAGATGGAGGGAGTATAGGTTAAAAAAGTCTGAGGAAGAAATCCAAGCATGGAAGGAGTTCGCTGATGAAGGACGTTGGGTTCTAAGTTGGCTGCATACAACTTCTGTTGCAAAGGCGTTGGATTCAGACTTCGTAAGAGACATATTACATGACTTTGCAAGAGTCATTGTAAGTGAAGAGGCAACTGCTATCAAGGATTCATTGCCAAACAAACCAAGTCCTGCTGATGACTTAGTTGATAGAGCAGTTAAGATCGCTGTCTACACAACTATGGAGAGATGGGCTGAAAGATCAAGATATGAATCTGGTTCAACCAGTGATGTGCCCACTTTACCAAGTTTACAGCGTATTGCCTTTGGCTCAGAAATCAGTACATATCAAGAACAGCTGAGTGCTCAACAATCTACTTCACCTTTTGTTCCAGCTGACCTGATTCGTCAGAAGACTGTGGTGTCTGCTGATGGTATTGAAATAATTCACATTGCTGATGAGCCAGCTAGTGAAGAACTGAAGAAAGACCGGCATGCTGCAGAGATCAACCTGGAAACATCCAACAAACTGCCTGCTGAAGTCAAGGATATGATTCCTTTAGCCATTGAGTGGAAGGCTGAAGAAAGTCAAGTTCTTCATGAAGCTCATGTTCAACAGAAAGAGCCTGCTGAAGCATCACCCTCTGTTCCAACTGCTGACTTACATTCTTCATTGATGGAGTCAATGCAGATGCTGATTGACAATGCTATGAAGAAAATGGAAAAGAGAAATCAGCTGATGTTGAAGCAAATGCAGGAGGCTACTGCAAAGATGGTGCAGGAAGCCATAGAGAATTTTCCTCTACCACCAGACAATTCCCTTGAACTGACTCAGAGCACTTTGGGCATGCATAGAAGTATTGAAGACGTGAAAGCTGAAGTGAATCATCTGCACACTGTTCTTCAAAGGCACGAGTCTGACATTGCAGGAATTGCTAGAGTCATGAAGGAAGTTGGTGAGGCAGAAATTGAGAAAAATGTTGCACTTATGCAAGAGTTCACTGTTGTCACCAATAAAGCTCAAGATGTATTGATGAGGGATATCTCGCATGCTTCATCTTAGGAAATACCTCTGCTCGAGGTCGACCTCTATCCCGACCATGATGGCATTCTCCGACCTGAAGAGCCTAATTTCCGATCGAGCCAGATTGATAGCACTAGATCCAGTACTTCGATCTTCTTTCCGACCTCCTGGTTTCCTCGGAATTACTGTGGGGCCGACCCCCGGTACTGGACAGCTGGCGAGACGTATTCCCATGCGGAGGGTTTACCTAGCTCAATACTGTTCCTATATATACGGGGCGCATTTATGACATCAGACACGACACAATTCCCAAGAAACACTCTTGCTCGGACTTAGAGCTCGGAATAGGCTTTAGCTTGCTTTTCATTGTATTCATCTAGCTAGTGGTACGACATCCTGTAATGCTCGAATAGACCTACTTTGTAACATGTATCCGGATCTTGATATTAATATAAACCATTTACACGCTCGATAAATTTATTCTTTTGCTCGGCTTTCCTTATCTATCCCGAACGAAAAAGAGCATAATCAATTGGCGCCCACCGTGAGGCCTATTCGAGTGTTAGATCGAAAGATGCCTACTACTAGGAGATATACATACCAACGTGGCGAGCCTTCACAAGCTGTTGGAGCTCAACAATCAGTAAACAACGAACCAAGTAACCAATCCAGAGCGGCCCACCAGTCTGAGGTGTCGCCGCTCGACCCTCCCAATGATTTACCTATTCATACGACAGTTGCCGATCTACGTTCTATTATCGGAACTATGTGTAGAGAATTCCTGAACACGGAGAGAGCTGATGAGGGCTATTTTTACACATATAATCGAGCAGGGTTTTTCGAGGAGAATCAAGATCAATCCGATCCGCGTAGACAGCAAGATCGGCTCGACCTGCCAAAATGTATCTGATCGACCTAATGCCCGATCCAGAAGACTTATTGGGCCATGCGGTACTCCCAGGCCATGCAGGATTCCTAGGCCTAATAGGATTCCTAGCTCTGTTAGGATATGTTGAAGATTATAAATATTGAATCTTAGAATGTATCTAGCATCCAGAATTTAACCTATCAATAATACTACACTTATTTCACCTCCAATATACTTGTTTTTACGTGATTATACAACTTTATGTTTGTTCTTGAATTGCACCATCCTGAGTACTTTAACCAAACCCCTAATATATAAATCTGATCTTTCATAACTTACTGGGTTTAACCTTAAGATGAAATCAGGCTAAATCAGTTGGCGCCCACCGTGGGGCAGGTTAATTACTCGATCGAAATATGGTCAATCCAAGGAAAAGCACACGTAACGCAGGAAGAAGCACGAGCTCTCGACCCTCTCGTGCTATCGATAACTTGCCTGAGAATTCCCAAAGGATCAGCGCTAACGATATGCAGCCTCCGGCAAATCACCAAAATTTAGATCCTATAGAGGAACATGTTGCAGTAAACGCTAACGTTAATCAAAACGCGGGAGGACGACAAACTCCTAGCGCGAGTCGGGCTCCTAACTCACCCATCCAATCCGTCCCTGTTCCCCCGCTACCGGCTGACCAGGAGAAAATACTACAAATTGCTCATCTTTTAAGTTCAATTTTTCCTCAAATTCTTCCAACTCCGGCAGTCGCGGAACCAACGAGGGCTGCAGTTCGTCCCTCGAGGGCGGCTAATAACGACAAGGAACCTCGGGGAAATAACGATCATCTATCAACTCAAGCAGAGAGTCCAGATGTAGACCAACGATCTCAAGTCTCCCCACCAAATGTAGATGGAAGGCACCTTGGTCGAAAAACTAATCAGGCAAGAGCTAATGCTCGTCCTGAACCTCCCTTGTCCAAGGAACAGATGGTTATCCCGATCGACAACGAGGAAGAGCCCCCAGTTGTCAATCGATAAGTAACTAGAAGAATCTCTGAAAGAGATATAGAGAGGATGGTCGAGGAACGATTGGAGCAAAAGTTATTAACCATGAGACAACCATGGCCACGCTCCCGAGAAGTCCAGAATAGTATAGCAGCCTGTTCTCCATTCTGCCAGGAAATAAGAGAGGCACAGGCCTCTGGGCCCTTACCGGCCCGACTTCCCAGATATGACGGAACTGGTGATCCAACTGATTACATATTCAGTTTCACAAATATCATGAACTTATACGCTCATTCAGCGGAGTACACGGCGAAGCTAATGATCACAACCTACGAAGGATTAGCGCTGGACTGGTTCGGAAAACAACCACCTAATTCAATTTTCAGTTTTAGAGAACTATGCAACAAACTGGAGCAACAATTCGCTAGCCAGAAACGGCAAAAGCTCCCTATGAGTTACCTAGGAACTATTATCCAACAAGAAGGAGAATCCTTAAGGACTTGGCTCGCAAGGTTCAATGTTGAATTATTGAAGATCAACTCGCCAAATATCGATTATATCATATCAATTTTGTTCGACCTAACGAAAAATAGGCAATTTGGCAATGCCTTGAGTCGGAAGCAGCCACGAACTTTTGCAGAAATCATGACGCTAGCCTCAAAGTATATGACTCAAGAAGAAATGAACTTATTCAAAGATAAGAATAAAAGTAAAGCATCCACTTCGGGATCTAGGAAGCCTGAAAGACCACAGATGCAAAAAGCCATGGATTACGATCGATATCCTAGAAGGGAAAATGTTTTCAAAAGACTGGAGTTCAGTGGAGGTAATCCTGAGAAAAGACCTAATGTCTACCTCAGGCCTCGATCTCCAGAAAGGAACGTAAGGGATCGAATAAGCTATGTCGAGTATACCAAACTGAATACCCCCAGGAAGGATATTCTTGTAATATTGGAGAGAAATAACTTGATTCCCCCAGCAAAAAGAATTACGCAAGCCAAACCTGGGGCAAGGAACTACGATCTATATTGTAGATACCATCGAGCTCATGGTCATAAAACCGAGGATTGCTATCACTTGAAACAGGAGATTGAGAAGTTAATTCAACAAGGCAAGTTACACGAGTTCGTAGACAGAACGGATCGAAGGAGACAAAGGACTCGGAGTCCTAGAAGGAGGGAAGGAAATAGAAGCCCTCACGAAAGATCGCCCAACAATCACGCGCTTAGGAGAGATGACATCGATAATGATCGAGTTAATGGTACAATACACGTAATCTCCGGTGGCCCAGCAGGGGGAGACAGTCGAAACGCAAGAAGGAAGACAGCTCGATCCCTGGAAAAAGGACTGGTCATTCCTAAGGAAGTATGGGCACTCGAGAATAAAGGCTTGGACAAGCACACGATCAGTTTTGACGAAAGTGAAGTCCCTAAAAACCTCAACTGGGACATTAACGAAGACCACCCCGATTTTCCAATGGTGGTCTCACTAAGGATCTCCGACTTTAACGTCAAAAGAATTCTGATCGACAACGGGAGTTCGGCTAACGTAATAGCCATCGAAGTATTAAACCAGATGAACTTGGGAAAGATAACTCTCCAAAGAGTGGCTACGCCACTAGTAGGATTTGGAGGATCGAAAATAGTTCCAGCTGGGGCTATCAACTTGAGTGTGACCCTCGGAAGTAAACCTCATCGAGTGGTAAAAATGATAAAATTCTTAGTGGTAGAAATGCCTTTCGCCTATAACGCCATCTTAGGTAGACCGGCTTTAAACCAATTCCGAGTAGTTGTTTTAAACTATCATCAGAAGATAAAGTTCCCTACGATCTCGGGAGTCGGCGAAATAGTTAACGATCACTGTATGGCATGGGATTGTTATAATACGTCACTATCTTTGAAGAGGAACGTCGATCCACTGACGCCTTCGAAAAGAAAAACAGTAGGGTCTTCGATGGAGAGATCTCCAGAGCCTGAGTTGCCTAGTATAGAAAGGATCGATAAAAAAGGGAAAGAGCCCATAGATTTGACTCTACATGCGCCAGAGCATAAAGAGGTCAAACTTATCGAGAATGATCCAACCAAAATCACCAGGATCGGAACGGAACTGTCTCCACAGGGAGAAATCATGTTAATCAATTTCTTAAGGAAAAATGTAGATGTTTTCGCCTGGAGCTCGGAGGACATAGTGGGGATCGACCCAAGAGTAATAACCCACTCTTTAAAGATAGATCCGAGCGCGAAACCGGTCAGACAGAAGAAAAGAAACCACGGCCCTGTGAAGGACAAAATTATAAAAGCAGAGGTCGAAAGGCTTTTATTATCTAAGCAGATTAGAGAAATACACTTTACTGAGTGGCTGTGTAATGTCGTACTTGTCTCGAAGGGTGACAAGAAGGATTACAAGTGGAGAATGTGTAACGATTTTACGGACTTAAACAAGTTATGTCCAAGAGATCCTTACCTCTCCCAAGGATCGATCTTTTGGTCGACTCAACAGCAGGTTTCGCAATTTTCAGTATGATGGACGCATTCCAAGGTTTCTACCAAATTTTCATGGACGAAAAAGATCAAGAAAAGACTGCCTTCGTCACCGAACAGGGAGTATATTGTTTTGTAGTAATGCCGTTCGGATTGAGAAACGCAGGAGCGACTTATCAACGACTAGTGAACTTGATGTTCAAAGAACTGATCGGAGAAATAATGGAGGTATACGTCGATGATATGTTGGTCAAAAGCATGAGCGAAGAAGACCACATTCAGCACCTTGATCGATGCTTCAGAATTTTAAGGAAGTACGGAATGAAACTAAATCCCTTAAAATGTACTTTTGGGGTAAGATCTGGAAAATTATTGGGTTACCTAGTCCATGAAAGAGGCATCGAGGCGAATCCAGAGAAAATACGTGCTATCACAGAAATGCAGCCTCCCAGGAATATTACCCAAGTGCAAAGCTTGGTCGGGAAAATAGTTGCCCTCAACAGATTCATATCAAGGTCAGCTGATAAGAGTCTGCCATTCTTTCAAACGTTGAGAAAAGCTAAAACCTTCGAATGGACCGAGGCTTGCGATCGTGCTTTCGACCAACTGAAAGAATATCTAACCTCACCACCACTACTCGCCAAACCGGCAGAAGGACAGCCTATTTACATATACATTGCTATTTTCGAAGCGGCAGTAAGCTCAGTTATGGTAAAAATTGACGGCTCGGAGCACAAGCCAGTTTATTATTTGAGTAAATTACTGCTCGTGATCGAAAAATTCGCTTTGGCTTTGGTAACATCAGCACGAAGATTGCGACCTTATTTCCAAACATACAAGATTATCGTGCTTACAAACCAACCTTTAAGACAAATTTTGTCGAAACCTGAGGCCTCGGGAAGACTAATCAAATGGGCCATAGAGCTGGGACAATACGAGATCGAATATCAACCTCGAATGGCAATCAAAGCTCAAGTGCTTGCTGACTTCCTCCTGGAAATTCCGACGAGTTTGAAAGAGACATCCACTGGTGATAATAATGTTTTGATCGTTAATAATCTAACATGGCTTATGCACGTTGATGGAGCATCGAGCAGAGAGGGTGGAGGTGCTGGAATTAACTTCCAGGGACCAAACGGTGAGGATATGAATTACGCCATCACCTTGGACTTCATGATAACCAACAATGAAGCAGAGTACGAAGCTTTAATTGCAGGGTTGGAAATGGCTATACAAGCCAATATAAAAGTTTTGAATGTCTTGACAGATTCTGAGCTGATTCAGAGGCAGATCAACGGAATGTATGAGGCCAAAGAATACAATATGATAAAATATTTGGCGAAGGTAAAAGAGTTGACTGGAAAGTTTGAAAGGTTTGACATTCAAAATATTCCACGTGAAGAGAATCGATGGGCTGATCAACTATCTAGATTCACAGGAACAAGGGATGGTAAGTCAAAAAGAGTAATCGCCTGGCTAATCTCCAAAACACCGTCCATCGATCTCGATACTATTCCGGTAACCGAAGTAATGGATATCGACCTAGCAGCGGACAGCTGGATGACCCCGATAATCACTTATCTGAAAGATGGGGCACTCCCTGGCTGTAAAAATGAAGCTAGGAGAATAAGGTATCGAGCACCAAGTATGCCATGGTAGAAGAAAAACTCTATAGGCGATCTGTTTCTGGAATTCTATTAAAATGCATTCCCGAGCACCAGGTCCAAAGCATCCTCTATAGTATCCATGAAGGAGAAGCTGGAAATCATAGTGGAGCTCGAGCACTCACACTCAAGTGTTTAAGAACTGGATACTATTGGCCGACGATGTATGCTGATGCGCAGGATTACGTCAAACATTGTCATTATTGCCAAGTGCATTCAAATATAATACATCAACCAGCAGAGACTATGCACTCGATCCCGATCTGTTGGCCTTTCGATCAATGGGGTATTGACATAGTAGGACCATTCCCAATCGCCAAATCAAAAAGAGCTATGTCTTGGTCGCTGTCGAATATTTTAGCAAATGGATTAAATGTATAGCCCTAGCTCGAATAACACAGTTTCAGGTTGTAAATTTTCTTTTGAAAAATATAGTCTGTCGTTTCGGAATCCCGAGGATTTTTATTTCGGACAACGGAACCTAATTTGCTGGAAAACAAATTCAAGAGTGGTGCTCGAAGTTTGGAATACAACAAAATTTCACGTCCATCGGACATCCTCGAGCAAATGGACAGACAGAGGTAGCAAATCGGGAAATTATCAAATCTCTCGAAAAAAGACTGGGTGAAGCTAAAGGAAGATGGTTGGATGAGCTTCCTGGCGTCATTTGGGCTAACAGGACGACGGTGAAAGCCTCCACCGGTGAGACGCCATTTAGCTTGGTGTATGGATCGGAGGCGGTTATCCCGGTTGAAGCACTAGTCCCTAGCCCAAGAATCGAATTGTTCGACAAGGAATCAAATGATCAATAAGAAAAGACGACGTCGATCTAGGTGAAAAAATAAGGGAAAAAGCCAGTCTTCGTTTAGAAGCAGCTAAATCTAGCATGGAAAAGGCCTACAATCAAAGAGTGAAGATAAGATCGTTCAAGGAAGGAGATTTGGTACTTAAGAAGGTTGAAGTGTCGAAGCACGTGGGTAAATTACAGCAAAATTGGTAAGGTCCGTATGTGGTGACGGCAGTCGAAAAAAAGGGATCGTATAAAATAGCCCATATGGATGGAACTCCTCTTCCTAGAACATGGAATGCAGTAAATCTCAGAAGATATTATGGTCGATGATTTCAAAGAAGAAGTTTTCGGAAATTAGACAGGATTTTTTTCAAAAATTTAGTTTTTCAGTTTTACTATGTTTTGTTATTTTCCTTTCAAGCATCAAATATAATAAAAAGCCTTTGCTTATTTCTCCATATGTTATGCTCGAGAGACAATTGTCGACGAAGAATCTACAAAGGTTAAAACCAAAATTTGTAAAAAACCTGAGTACAATAATTTTTGAGTAAAACCGATTGGGTCGGTATAAACTCATCGATCTCCTTATGAATGATCTACAAAGGTTAAAACCAAAATTGGTAAAAAACCTAAGTACAATAATCTCTGAGTAAAACCGATTGGGTCGGTATAAACTCATCGATCTCCTTATGAATGATCTACAAAGGTTAAAACCAAAATTGGTAAAAAACCTAGGTACAATAATCTTTGAGTAAAACCGATTGGGTCGGTATAAACTCATTGATCTCCGTATGAATGATCTACAAAGGTTAAAACCAAAATTAGTAAAAAACCTAAGTACAATAATATTTGAGTAAAACCGATAGGGTCGGTATAAACTCATCGATCTCCTAACGAACGATCTACATAAGCAAAACAGTTGCAAAGTAAAGTAAAACAAAAGCATAAGAGCAAAACCGATTGGGTCGGTAATAGCTCATCGTATAAACAACTACCGACCTACAATGGAAAAATTAGCTGATATATTGCAAAATTCTTATTAATCCAAAATAACGATATACATCGGAAAGATACACAAATTCCCCTAACTAATCGATAGCAAATTCAATTACATGATAAAGAAAGGAGTCAACAAGGGACTTCAGTTTCATCTATCTCCATACTCTTCTCAGAATTCTTATCACCAGCTAAAACCGGTCGATGGAAACAACCGCTCTTAAGTCTTGTGATTACGATCACAAAGCTGTGGAATCAGAGAGAGCTTTGAGAGATCATAATGGTACGACGGTCGATGGTGGTCAGCATTTCTGGATCATACATTCTCGTTTTAATGAACTGACCAGCTTTCCACCGCCCACGTAACTGATAGATCGGAACCCCACAACACCGACCTTTACCTGTTTATGTAGGTTGGTCGATTCAAGGTTGGCATTCCGACCTATTTCCCTTATTAGGGGTCGGAGATTTCATGGTTTTTGAGAAATCTCCATTTCTCGATTCCGCCCATACCAAGTCGACGTGATTAAAGATTTGTTGGATTCTCGAATTAGGTGGACGACCGCCATTTTGATCAAAGAGGAAGTACATTGTTTAAATTTTTTACTTCTGATGGTAACTAAATGGGAGATAAAAGATTCCTTTTATAGACAGGATGGGTTAAAATCCAACGGCGAAACTCGCATCTAATCAACGACAATGACGTATCATCGGGATTTACGTTACAACGTAATAACTACATGCCTTAAATATAGGATTTGAAATAAATACGCGTTTGAGTCGGTCAAAATAAAAGCCATATATTAGATCGATGGAGACAGTACAAAGACTATTATAGCAAAACTAATATTACATATCAAAGATTCCTATCTGAACGGAAATCATCGATCAATGCACTAAGCGATTACACCTACAAAATATCAAAGGAAAGAATCTGGTTTCCAAACGCTTCAGAGCTTCCTCGGAACGATCATCTTTTCTTCTACTTTGAGAACAGTGACGAGAAACTAATGTTCAGGCATCCTTCTTAAGATCGACATATGTCGATCATCGAGAGAAGGACACATGTTTTCTCGACCACCTCGAAAAAGCTGATGCTTCTCCTTTAAAAAAGTAAAATAGGGATCAGAAGGATCTCATGCATGGCATCACCGACCTGTTAGAAACAAGTTGATTTCGATAAGCCAAGAATCCTGCTTTCCTCTGATCTCGACCTCTATCTTATGGCATGGTTTATCGTCAACTAATCCCCAGTTATGAGATTCGCCCGACCATCTGTAGGGTTTTACGCGGTACTATTGTCAAAACAACGTGCGGAATATTCAAAAAATTTAATACACACGAAATACCCATGAGCCCAGGATCTCAGTTATCTAACTCATACGAAAAACTGGTTTTTTGAATCACAATTCAAAACATTAAAAAGTTGGTAAATTTCGAAAATTACCTCACCACAGGCAAGGTGGTGGTTTTTCTCCGGTCTTCAAAAGTTCACTAGAGCACCCCAAGTGTTGTGCCTCTAGAAAAGTCCACACCAAATGGATTTGAATGACTTCACGTAATCCTCGGGCTCAGAACTAGGATTATGGAATTGTCTACTTCAGGAATTGGATCCAGATCCAGAGAAGAAAAACTTGGATAAAACTTTCACAGGGTTGGGGCGATTTTTGAGTGGCCGAAAAAATAGGGAGAGAAAATCTGATTTTCTTTCTTTTTCACATGCTGAAAATTTCGACCTCTTCTCCCTTTTATAATAGAGTTTGTTAGTTGTTAGGATTTACTTGTTATGTGAAGAGATTATGATATATCTCTTTGCATATCTTTCCTTATCTACTAAGGAAACAAGATATGCTATATCTCTTCACAAGATATGCCATATCTCTTAACAAGATAAATCCCACCCAATTTCCCTATTAAAAAATCGGCCATGCTAATTAAAATGATCAACTATCATTTAATCAACATCCTTTTATTTCTTGTGTGAAAAATCGGCCATGTATAATAAATTAATTCCAAGATTAATCTTTATTACAATTTCGGCCCATGCTGTTTAATTAATTAATCCACTATTAATTAATCTTCAACACAAGATTCGGCCCATGTAGTTTAATTAATTAATCCATCATTAATTAATTAATCCTTTCCAATTAACACTTTAATTGAGGATTTAATCAATCAGAAATTCCAATTGATTATTTAATTAGTTACTTCTAATTAAATGTTCTCCACTTCGAATTAACATTTCAATTCTTGTTTAATTAATTAGTTACTTCTAATTAATTATTCTTCTTTCTTGAATTAACACTTTAATTCATTTATTGATTTAATTCCTTAAATCAAATGTTTCCTTTTAGACTGTCACTGTCCAACTGTATTGTGTGTGACCCTCTAGGTTCACCATCAATTGGCAGCAGGCCCATGACTCTCGTGATTTAATTAGTGAGCAATTAATATGTAATTAATTGCTCTGATCAATTAAGCACTTTAATTGACCACTCTAGAATTAATTTCCTTATTAATTCATGAGTACCCACACCTCATGGTCGATGTCTAGCCACAAGCCCATGAGGCCCAACTTCAGGTGAATTGATATTCGTGAACCTTCACCTCTTATAAATGCCATGTACATACGATCCTTCTATCAACTAATTTCCCGATTGAGACCTAGGGTGTGTGAATTGGTCGGCACCTCTAATTATCTCAATTCTGTACTTTCTAATTCAGGATAATAATTCCAGTGTGACTGCTAAATTTGGAAACCCCTTTCCAAATCCGTCACTGACCACGGCCGTGGGTTTCTCGGAATTTACTATTTAAGAACGTACAGGAAATTCTCTCATCTTATCAAGATGAGTCGATAGATCCTATATTAGTACTAACCATTCGCGTACACGTTCATACGTACCCAAAGTAGTCGCACAATAATCAGGCTATGTGATCGGCTCCTAAATCAAAGTGCCTATTCCCGTGTACCGAATTCGCCCTCAGTATTGAAGTGAATCGCCCCATAGTCGAATGTGATCTTAGGAATTCATCCCATCGCTTAGATAAGTTCGCGAGAGATGAAGATGGCCATTGTTTAATTCACGTACTATGAATAAACGGGCGTATTATCTTATGAATCATAAGATTGCTTTCTAAGGTAGTCCCTTTACAAGCTCGTATTTGTTGGCTTGCTGGGCACTATCCTATCAATCTCCCACTTGCCCTAAAGCCAACCACATACATTTCTAAGGCCCATCCTTCTTAAGATGTCCGTCGAACCCTTTTGTGATTATGACTTAATTAGTGGATCTGCTATGTTGTCTTTTGACGTGGATTACTTCCACGTCTTTTTCTACCTATGATTTTCTAGATCATATGGTATACTTTATTTTGTGTTTAGATCATGGGTGAGATCTCGATTCCTTTGCTAAAGCAATTCCCTTAAGTTATCACAGAAGATAACTATAGGCCTTGCAATGCTAGGTACTATTTCCAATTATTGGAAGAAGTTTTGTCCAAACACTTTGTTTTGCTGTATCCAATACTGCAAGATATTCTGTTCTAGTGGTTAAGTTGGCATTGATTCTCTATTTTAACTCCTTCAAATCATCGTTGCCCCATTAAGACAGAATATAGAATCCACATCAGACAGGAAACTCGAATCTCTAAATCCTTCGAGTTTCAATTTCTCCATTATTACCGCTGACCAGCAATATTTCCTTTAAGCTTGTCAAGCTCTTAAGGATTGCTCCTTTTCGGTAATCCAGTCCTCCTAATTGGTGTTCGACTAACAGTATAGCTCATAAAAGTTTTGAGCACGTGTCTAGTCTGGTCTTGTACATGACGTTGCATACCTTATGCTACCTTTTCTCAAAAGGGTGTTTAGAGACAATCTCCTCTTTACTCATCACATGTAGCCCACATTGATTTTGAGAGAGATTTTGTGTCTCTATGGAAGCAATCCTCTCTAGGATTCTTCCACACTGAATCCATTTAGTTTTTGTCCATGTACATAGATTTGGGATTTCAGACATCTTCTATAATCTATCTCCATAGATACGTATTGCCAATACGTGAGATGTATCCCTTAAATCTTTTAATGAAGAATTGCGTGATCGAACACGCTTTTGTCTGCGTTTTAACATTCTTACATCTCTATGTCATCTTCAATGTTATTATCATGTTATATTACGAACCGCTCAAAGAACTCCCACTGATTCTTTTGTACATTCATATTTACATGCAATTTTGATAAAGTCAACTGCCTTGACTGTCTCATCCAGTCGCATGTTCCAGTTTCGGGTTACTGGTCTAGAGTCATAGATTTACCTTTGGAATTAAATACAATGGTTATTCCTCGTAGTCAAACCACGCTTCTATGGCTCAGTGTTTCTCAGTGGATTTTGACAATCCATTTAGATCACATCGTAATCCCTTGGATCATTATCAATCTGATCATTTTCGTAAATGAGCAAGTCTTTTACGAATTCGATTGGATCTTTGAAATATTTGTGTACAAAATTTTGGTTCAGTAAGTTTGGAAAGAGTCTCCCACTATTTGTAGGGATGGGTCCAAGACTAGGACTTCATCAAGCTCTATGATAATCCCATTTCTTTTCGCGAGGGAACCACCCTCTAAGAATTGGGTATTCCTAAAACGAACTCCTTTCGCTGTTTAGGATAATAGAACAGGTATCCAATGGATTTGGTTGGATACCCTACAAATTTGCTCGAATCGGATCTACTATCCAATTTACAATTCATGGGTGATACACCATACTTAAGTTAGTACGGTGTTGTAGGAATTGACTTTAAAAGGTTACTTGTAAAAGTATCCTTGTAGAGTCAGAGGGTTGAACCCTAGAATTGATTGAGGAATTTTAGCAATACTAATTAAGGAACGAATCTAGTATTTCATAGTTCGATTCCTTTTATTAGATTTAACTTGTTGTTCAAGAATTCTATTCTTGATTTAGATAATTTAGTAATTTAAGGCTTATGTATTCATCACTTCGATCACATCGAACGATCATACATTAATGTCCTTATTTGCTTCGGTTTTTTGGAACTTCTTTTGAATCCCTTCAACATTTCCAAAACTTGTACTTTCAAAGTACCTATATCCTAAAACCATCAGGATAATTTTGTGAAGCAATTAATTTCTCACACTAACGCCTTAGTGATCCACATGTGTCTTTATGGATTAGATCCATTGATTACTTGGTATGTTTACAAATCGATCAATTTTCCCTTATCAGACAGGATTCGCAAGTTCAGAGTTCATCAAGGTTCTTTATTTCAAGAGACCTTTAAATGATGAACAATCCATTGACTCCTTCTATGGAAATAAGTTCGATTTTAAGCATGCCATAATTGTGGATAATTATCTAGTTAGTTTTACTTTTCTCGATTTAGCATAAATGTCATTAGGTTTTATCATCGTTTATTTCTTTGCTTTAAATACATTCCATTCATAATGGTAAAGCAATTTTGTACAAAGTAAAAGCTTTAATTAAAAACTATTCCATTCACAATGGTAAAGCTAAAAGGTTTCGTACAAAGTTTGAAATAAATCTTAAATAGATAAAACTATAACTAATGCTTAACTCGAAAATTTAAGTAAAACAATTGCTAAAAAGAAAAATCTAGGTGCGTCTTGACCCAGCTCCTGAAGTACTTTTCCCTTATTTGCCGAAGCAACTCTTTCCTTCGTCTTACAAGGTATGCCCTCTTTCCCAAGGGCAAGGGAATGCCATCATCACCTGCAAACACTTTACAGATGTGAGTGACTATTTAGATGTCATACATCAAAGAATAACTAGGTCATACCTTTGTTCATTCTTTTCAGGAATTTCTTTCCAGCAAGTATCCTCAACTCTTTGTCTTTCCCACATAATGGGCAATCCTTTCCTTCACTCAAACCTTCTCCTTTCTCAAAGGCTTTCTCATATTTGTCCAACAACTTATGTAAATCATTTGTCTTAATTCCGTCACACGGAATGTCACAATGATCCATAAAATGAGAAAAAGTATCAGACAAACCATTGATGATAATCTCTATTTCATCATTTTGATCCAAATCAGCGCCTAGCTTTTGATTCGTTTCATCATCTTGATCAGGTAAGAACAATATTCACTAACATTGTTAAACCCAATCATTCTTGTCTCGTGAAGTGAATTGATCATGAGTTGTGCTAATGTTTGTTCGTACATGATTGTGGACTTTCAAATGGCTAAAATAAATAAAAGACAACAGTCAGCAGACAGGTTTAAGATAATACTTATAATTAACGAAAATTGGTCTTTCTATCGAAAAAGTTCTCCCACTATTTTATCGAAACAATAACCCCTTTAATTGTTCGGGAAATCCTATTTCCTAGTAGGTCTTGACGTCCCAGCAGACATTAATTGCACCCACGACTCGTGGCCATACAATTAATTCCCTAGGTAGGTATACATTTACCAATTGTGTCCCTACACAACCTTCAAGCTATTTTGCCTCGATTTTCACATTTATCTAGCACTGCTACATCATAAATGGTACTACTCGTTAAGTCTAACCCATCAATCGTGATGAGCAACGGGCCCGAACATGTCAACCCCTGGGACTCCCAGTCGATCGCATGCCCCGATCAATTCCCACCCTTGTCAAGTTTATTTAAAAACGAGAATCGAGAGATTTCGCGTATTGTCCCTTTCTTCGCCTCGGGTGCCAGACTCTGGATCACCTTAATCGATAAGTAGACAACTCACGCTAGTCCCTATTGATGGAAGGCTTGGGTTTATAAAACTTCATTTTATAGGTAACCCAATATGACTTAATATTTTATTTCAAGAGGGGATTTTCGGTTTTTGAAAGTTTGAGGTAACTCTCTTCGAGATCTCACCGCATTCAATTATGCTTTATCTTTTATTTAGTGATCAAATTTCTAGCGCGAATCACATACAAGCCAAAATAAATCAATACATAATATAAAGCATTCACACCTAGCATGCATGCTACCACAGTATGTTTTCGATCGGGAGCCTTCTATGCGGGCCATCATCGAGCCATGATGTTGGCCCAATTGGTCAATCTAATTGGGTTCTTAAAGGATCTAACAAGTTACACAAGTAACCATGCATACATGGCCTTCATTCCATTTTGGGCCTCCACCTTGCTTGTAATGGGCCTCCATCCTAAACTATTTAAAATAAAGCCCTAATCTATTACAAAGGCTCAAAGTGGCCCAAAAACTAAAGGCTCGCAGGCCCAATAAAAACCAACACAATTAAATTAAACCAATCACATCTACCCTAGGGTCAAGGCTCCGCGCGATCGAAAATCCACGTAAACAGTTCACGTTGAGCAAGAAACAAGCAAAAACACATTTTTCTTATTTCTTATATTATTTTAAAACTTCCTTTTAAAATAACCCAAGATTCTAATTTTAAAACCCCTTTTAAAACAATCTTTTAACTTTTATTTTAAAACACCTTTTAAAATAAACCACAATTTCTATTTTGAAACCCCTTTTAAAATATCTCATGGTTCTTACTTTAGTCTCCACTAATTATGATAAAATTAATCTTTCGGATAATAAATCACCTTTTAAGCATAAAACAGGTTCTGGAAATTTCAACTTTTGAAAATCACAGTTTGGTCCCTCAATTTCAAAAATTACGTTTTGACCCCAAAACTTTCGGAAATAACAAATTAAACCCAAAAATTCCAGAACATGCAAATCGGCCCAGAAAACAGGAATTAACACTTTAATTTGAGAAACTTTCGTTAATCGCAAAACAGCCCCTTGATGTTACGAAAATTACAAAACAGTCCCATGATTTAGGGAAATTGCGAACAGACCCAATTTCCAGAAAAACAGAATTTCAATTCCAGCCCAGATTTTGCAGAAAAATAAAATTTCAGATTCTGTCCAGATTTTATAAAATTCGTAATTTGCATTTTCAGTCCTGTAAATCTCGTAAATTGCAGATCTAGCCCAAACAAGAATTATGCTATTTATCCGAACACATAATTAATCATAATCAGCAAGATCCATGCACAGAACATGACAAATATATATACATAAAATTTGAAGTGTTCAGATCCGTTTTCGTATGAGCGTAATAACTTTGGCTCTGATACCACTGTAGGGTTTTGCGCGGTACTATTGTCAAAACAACGTGCGGAATATTCAAAAAATTTAATACACACGAAATACCCATGAGCCCAGGATCTCAGTTATCTAACTCATACGAAAAACTGGTTTTTTGAATCACAATTCAAAACATTAAAAAGTTGGTAATTTCGAAAATTACCTCACCACAGGCAAGGTGGTGGTTTTTCTCCGGTCTTCAATAGTTCACTAGAGCACCCCAAGTGTTGTGCCTCTAGAAAAGTCCACACCAGATGGGTTTGAATGACTTCACGTAATCCTCAGGCTCAGAACTAGGATTATGGAATTGTCTACTTCAGAAATTGGATCCAGATCCAGAGAAGAAAAACTTGGAGAAAAATTTCACAGGGTTGGGGCGATTTTTGAGTGGCCGAAAAAATAGGGATAGAAAATCTGATTTTCTTTCTTTTTCACATGCTGAAAATTTCGACCTCTTCTCCCTTTTATAATAGAGTTTGTTAGTTGTTAGGATTTACTTGTTATGTGAAGAGATTATGATATATCTCTTTGCATATCTTTCCTTATCTCCTAAGGAAACAAGATATGCTATATCTCTTCACAAGATATGCCATATCTCTTAACAAGATAAATCCCACCCAATTTCCCTATTAAAAAATCGGCCATGCTAATTAAAATGATCAACTATCATTTAATCAACATCCTTTTATTTCTTGTGTGAAAAATCGGCCATGTATAATAAATTAATTCCAAGATTAATCTTTATTACAATTTCGGCCCATGCTGTTTAATTAATTAATCCACTATTAATTAATCTTCAACACAAGATTCGGCCCATGTAGTTTAATTAATTAATCCATCATTAATTAATTAATCCTTTCCAATTAACACTTTAATTGAGGATTTAATCAATCAGAAATTCCAATTGATTATTTAATTAGTTACTTCTAATTAAATGTTCTCCACTTCGAATTAACACTTTAATTCTTGTTTAATTAATTATTTACTTCTAATTAATTATTCTTCTTTCTTGAATTAACACTTTAATTCATTTATTGATTTAATTCCTTAAATCAAATGTTTCCTTTTAGACTGTCACTGTCCAACTGTATTGTGTGTGACCCTCTAGGTTCACCATCAATTGGCAGCAGGCCCACGACTCTCGTGATTTAATTAGTGAGCAATTAATATGTAATTAATTGCTCCGATCAATTAAGCACTTTAATTGACCACTCTAGAATTAATTTCCTTATTAATTCATGAGTACCCACACCTCATGGTCGATGTCTAGCCACAAGCCCATGAGGCCCAACTTCAGGTGAATTGATATTCGTGAACCTTCACCTTTTATAAATGCCATGTACATACGGTCCTTCTATCAACTAATTTCCCGATTGAGACCTAGTGTGTGTGAATTGGTCGGCACCTCTAATTATCTCAATTCTGTACTTTCTAATTCAGGATAATAATTCCAGTGTGACTGCTAAATTTGGAAACCCCTTTTCAAATCCGTCACTGACCAAGGTCGTGGGTTTCTCGGAATTTACTATCTAAGAACGTACAGGAAATTCTCTCATCTTATCAAGATGAGTCGATAGATCCTATATTAGTACTAACCATTCGCGTACACGTTCAAGCATACCCAAAGTAGTCGCACAATGATCAGGCTATGTGATCGGCTCCTAATTCAAAGTGCGTATTCCCGTGTACCGAATTCGCCCTAGTACCTCAAGTCCGAGGACTAAATCGTACACTATTATAAGTCTTGAGAGACTTCCCATTACCGATATGCTTAATGCACTTCAACGATGGGTCTCTCTGTTCGGGTCGTTCGATGCATTCGATCCCCTATCGAACCACCTAGTCATATGCACTGACATCAAAATGTCTTGTTCATGAAACTCTACAAATTCACTTCATGTGAATCATGCATAATCCTACAAGTCTTAGCGATTCCCTCGATACCCCGTCTCGATAGGAATCTATGACTTGGAACAGTTTTAAGATCACGACCTTAGAGACTGTTTCATGATTGCACTCAGTACTGAAGTGAATCGCCCCATAGTCGAATGTGATCTTAGGATTTCATCCAATCGCTTAGATAAGTTCGCGAGAGATGAAGATGGCCATTGTTTAATTCACGTACTATGAATAAACGGGCGTATTATCTTATGAATCATAAGATTGCTTTCTAAGGTAGTCCCTTTACAAGCTCGTATTTGTTGGCTTGCTGGGTACTATCCTATCACCATCACCATATAAGATGGAGATCTCATTTTTCCAATTCCTCCCATACCAAGTCAAGAATTCCTCATTAGATGAGGTAAACACATTCTGGTGCTCGACGATGCTTATAACGATAAAAATTCCTCTTGAACAAATCCATTTCTGAGGACTGAGGAAGCATGGAATGACCCTTTTTATAGGCTGAAGGAGCAGGATACAATGGTGTTGCATTGAGGACCAATCTACGGTCCAGATTTTCTACATTGACGACTTAACTCACAGCATCGGGTATATGATCGATCATTATTAACAGAACTAAACGTACAAGACTCCAGATAAAAAAGTCGAGAGTAATTGATTTTATTCAGATCTTTAAGAGGATCATTACAATGCACAAAAACAGCTGATCATCAGAAAAAACTACATTTATCTTCGAAACTTAACTACAATTATTACAAGTATTAGCATACTATGCTACTCCTCGGAATGATCTGCTCCTTCAATCCGACGTACTCCATATCATGGTGAAGTGCATATATTTGTTGATGCTGGTGAATTGTCGACCTTCAAACGGGCGACATTTTAATCGGGAAGCATGCTGCATCTGGGGTCGGTCACGGTATCAAGCTAAAAGCACACTGAGAGAGGAATGGTTCAACGGGTAATTCTTTCTGCAAACGATGAAGGAAAGAACTTTGCTGTCGAAAAATTGAGACAGGTTCGTTCCCCGTGCCTTGGAGACAAGTTTTCGAGCATGAATGGACGGAAGGATGGTTTCTCGAGTCTCGACACAGTAGCCTCCTCGGTCAAAAAGCATACCTGCCTCAGGGGACACCATCATTTTAATAAACTAACCAGCTCTCGCCTCTCCTGAAACAATTTGGTTTGATATCTCCACCATAATCGACATGCCATAAATACCAAAACGAAATACTTGTAGGAGACATGTTGTTTCTATCTTTTAAGTTTCCTACTTCTCAAATGGGTTATTTATAGCATGGGGAAATGTTCAATTAATGCACAAAGCATACGAACCGTCCTACGGTTACGGCACAACTACCAAATTGACTTCTTCTCTCCCCTGATAATTGAAAGAGGTTATTAATGGACAAACAGGTCGAAAAACGCATCTTCAACATGGAAATCATACAAACACATCATGGTTTTCTATTCATCGAGCAAAATATTTATTTACATTCTCCAAAAAAAAAAAAAAAAAAAAAAACAAAAAAAATTGAAGACCCTTGTCTACTGTTCGAGAGTATGATCGGGACTCGTCTGATAAGCAAGGAAGTTCATCATTTCGTTGGCACGCTGCTTATATCCAAGAGAAAAACCTCTGTCAAACTCTCGCCCTTTCAGCTGAAGAAGATCTTCTTTTTCCTTAGTGAGCTGTTCCTTATCGGACACCAAGCTCCTATTTGCTTGAGCAAGTTCCTCTTTCTCTTTAGTAAGTCTTTCAGCAGCAGCTCGGAGATTCTCCACATCGGTCATCAGCGATCGATGAGCGACAACGATCGAGTTCATCCGTTCAAGAGACTCTTCTCGAGCAAAGTAAGATTCGTCATTTTGTATCCCGAGCTGGAGAGCTTCATGCTTAGCCTGTTATGAAAAAATATGGATAAGGAACTTCAAAAGTCTAGATATCTATTAACAATAACAAATATATGCTTACCATCTCCAAGCGTTTGAAAATGGACTGAACAAGCTGCAAAGAAGAGTGGTTCTTCAATTTCTCAAGCTCCTTGGGCAGAATTGTACCCATTCCCAGAGTCCAAGAAACCCCATCAGGCTCGAGGGTTGTTGGAATGCAGGCATCAATCGAAACCCCACCAGATCGACTCATATCAAACTCAGTTATCTCCTCGACCTGCTCCTTAAATGGACATTCGTTTAAAAGAGACGGATCGTCCGCGGTATTTTCAAAACCATAATGACTAGGACCGGACCCAATTTTTGATACATCTTGAGAAATATGGACAGGAGAGACGGCTTGAGTATGTTGAGAAGTTGAAACAACAACTTGAGAACGCAGAGGGGCAAAGAAAGATTCAGGAATATCTTCCACAGGCCCCCTTAGTTGCAAAGTTGGCTCAACCTCAGAGTTGGGAGCAGTAATTACGACCTGTTGGGAACCTCCTTGACCTAAATCTCGATTTGGCATATCTCGATCGGAAGGAGGACGTTCCTCCATTGATTGGTTGACGGGAGGAGTAGAGATAGCTCGAGACTCCTCATTTATTGCTTGATCGACTGGAGGAGGAGAAACAACTCGAGACTCCTCGTTTATATTTTGGTCGACTGGAGGAGGAGAAACAACTCGAGACTCCTCGTTTATATTTTGGTCGACTGGAGGAGGAGAAATAACTCGAGACTCATTGTTGATTGTTTGGTTTACAATTGGAGGAGAAGTAGATCGAGAACCCTCATCCTGGTAAGCCTCAAGAACTCTTGGATCAACCAAGGGACTACGGATCGGAGCCCCAGAGGTCCCGATGAAGATTTCATTGTTTCCTTTAACGGTGAAGAAATATTCTTCACTATCTTCCGATGTCCACCGGACGGGGAGGACACCGGGCCAGATCGAGGCATGGCTTCTCGAGAAGAAGATCCCCCTTGGGAAGATGATTGATGAGAACTTTCTGTTCGGGCTTTCTTCCTCGGAATATCTCGTCGGGACAGACCCCGCAGAGATCGTTTGGCAGCTCCAGAAAAGAGGTTGGAACTCATGATCAAAAAATCAGAAGTTCTTATGAAATATCGAACTATGAGCTCCGATCAACAGCAAGAAAATTTTATATTACAAGTGGGGACGCGCGGTAAAACCCCAAAAGATTACCTTTATATATAGTAAAGGAAATGCCAATTATGTCCTCAGACCTTGGCGCGCGCAGTAAAAATTCAAATATGTGACAAGAACGGATTGATTGTATACTACGATCATAAAATCGACGAAGGATATTTCATTGAAAATCATATATATATCAATAGAGGAATTTTACATCAGCTGTACTTACAAAATTACAAGGATTAAAACAAAACCCCAACATCTTGAAAGCAACCTAAGATGGGGAGATATCTTCCTACGGGGACAATTTTTCTTCGCCTTCTTTCTCTCCCTCATCAGCTTGATTTCCTTCAGTATCCTCTTCGATATCCTCGTCTTCTTCTTCATCTTCTCGATCTCCTACTGCCTGCTCTATTAACCCCAAGTCGGGCGGGGGGACAGGAAACGGAGTTCCGTATACATCGACTAAATGAGCTAAAGGATGGTTACTATATTCGACAGAAGGCAAGCAGTCGGGAGGATAATCTTGGAGTTTTCGATCCTTTTCAATCGACATAACTTTGCGATATTCCTCGCGCCGATCAGGAA
Source organism: Penstemon newberryi var. newberryi (assembly GCA_030819805.1). Classification (NCBI taxonomy): domain Eukaryota; kingdom Viridiplantae; phylum Streptophyta; class Magnoliopsida; order Lamiales; family Plantaginaceae; genus Penstemon; species Penstemon newberryi. The sequence goes on along the minus strand of JAUALY010000005.1, from coordinate 17,335,958 downwards.
TCTGTCCAGACTCGATTAGTTGGTCGACCCCTTTAAAGAATGAGCTCAAGAGCAGATCTCCAATTTTCTGATGAATTATAGCAGTATGCACTGGAGAATCAAGAAACTCTCGAACAATGGGCTCGACGTCGGAAGATTGGTGCTCATCTATGACCCTCTCTAAATCAGAAGAATCGTCTTCCTTGGTCGCGAGTTGAGATCAAAGAGTAACAATCTCCGACTCCAGTTTGCTAACAACAGTGGCATGCGCAACTCGTTGCTCTACCATTTCTCGATTCAACTGGTCGACCTGCGCCTGGTATTGACTAGAATCCGTCATCATACTGATAATATGAGGATTGTCGGTCTCCAGATTCGGATTAGCGATAGGAGCAGATTGAGTTTCGACAGAAGCGCGGGAATAATTGCTCCGAGCAAGTTGATCGTCAAGCTCCTTAACTTTAGCGTTTAAAATATTGTTGCTTTCCTCAACTTACTTGCATTGTTCTCTATGCAATGCCATGTCGTATAGCGCGGACACCAAAGCATTACTTGTCTGTGGCAAGGAAAAATGGTTTAAATAAAAATGGAGAAGAATATTGAGGTTTAATAAAAGAATGGACGAAGCTAAAAAATATTACCACTTCGTGGGCATGTGCTGCCCTTGCCAACTGTTCGAGAGGTTTTTTCTTGATCGTCCTATTTACGTCTTGAACAAAGGTCGAAGATAGGAGAAGTCGAATGGATTTATCGATGACGTTCTCCTTATCATCAGACATTAGTGTATCCTTCTCGGAATATCCGGCCGCCCGTTTCCCTTGAAGATGACTCTCAATCATATCTACCAGGGAAGCTTTATGACTAATATCTCCGACATGAGTGAAATATTCTCCTCCTTTGTCAAAGAACTGGGTTCTTCTTTTAGCTTCAGGGCCAGTAGGATTGCGCTCCGACCAAGATTGACAGCCTAGAATACCATGTTCATCCCTAAGGAATTTGGGTGGATAACCGCGGCCTAGGCGAGAGTTTAGAGTCGGTATATCCGATGAAGTTTGACCAGAAGAAGGGGGAGCTACTCGGGTAGGATCTGCGTTCTCGAACGACTCCTCCTCAATATCCTCCAGATCCATGAGTTGATTTCTTCTCCTCTTCCTGGATATTTTCTGCTCTATGGGGACTTTGACCGACGACTTCTTCGAATTGGAAGGACAGATTTTTCGACCACGGAAAAACGGCAGTTCTCGACCATGGAGGCTGCAAAGTGAAGTCGATAAACATTAGTGAACGATGAATTCATAAATCCTTTTCTAAAAGAATAAAGTAGCAAAACAGGAAAAATCTTACCTAGAGATCGATTGTCCGATGGAATGGGAAACTCCGAAGAACTTAATCCCGCCTTACGAAGGAAAGTTTCCCCGATCAGATAAGCTGATTGATATTTATTTGACCTCATCTCCTCGATCAAATCGGATGAGAATTGATCGTCTGGGGTCATCTCGCCAATCACCTTCCGACCCCCGTACACCCAAGAATCATTGTATCCCCAATCATAACTAAACTCCTCAGTTTCTCCGTTTTCAAGGACATGCACGGTCGGAGCCTTAACGAAAAAGAAATTCGATTTCCATTCCGTACTATTGCTCGAAATGGCGTTTTCAAGAACGGCATACCCAGGTCTTTGGCTAACGTAATAATAGCCCCTGTTGGAGGAGGTCGATACAGAAAGTCGGAAAACGTGAAGAAAATTACGAAATGAGGGCTGCAAACCTCGTGCGACCATCAAAACAGAAAAAGCCATCATAAAGGCAATGGCATTTGGAACAAGTTGGGTCAGAGAGACAAAGAGAGTATCTAGGAATTGACGTAGAATCCGAGAGAGGGGAAAACGCAACCCATGCTCGAAATGGGACGTATAGAAAGCTCGACAATTCGAAGGAGGGGTGTTGACTCTCTCCTCGGGGGAAGGAATAATGATCTCAAAATCCGATGGGAAATAACGACCGTATTCCCTTTTCAAATTAGGTAAATCTTCTTGTTTCCATCGAGAAGGAAAAAATTCCACAGGACCTGAAATTTGAGGTTGAGCCGTCTTAGATTTTTTGGATGCCCTGGACATCATCTCCTCTTCTGGAACAATCTCCACCACCAAGCTATCAACCTCCTTTTCTTCATAATCTCTGACTTCTTCTACCTGAACGTCGTCCGCTGCTTCTTCCTCAGAGGAAGGGATATCAGGAGTAGGGATATTAGGTGGTACTTGTTCTCCTTCGTTTTGGGTTGAGGAAAGGGGATTCTGCGAGGTCGAAGCCATTGAACCTTAAAGTAATATGCTCGATGAAATAAGAAGATGGCAAGTTTCTCGACTTAAACTTTTACTACAAGAAAGATATAAATATCTGGGGTAAAAAGTAAAATATCCCGCGATTTTCGATTATATATATGGGTGGTGAAAAGACAGATTCAACCCTTCGCGTCTCTTCGTATTCCCGCCAAATAAAACCTTGAAAAGACTTTATGATTGTCTGACACACGTTACCAACATACGTGACCCTGTGTGGATAGTTCAATTGAAAATGCACTCTTTTTCCCTTATTCGGTTTTTATCCCTTGAAGGGTTTTTCCGAACTAGGTTTTTAACGAGGCATATTTCATGGACGATGAAAGGACCAAGGTAGCAACCACATTTACTTCTACGAGCTCCAGCTACGATTACGCTCGCGAAGTGAGGGAGTACTGATGAGGGCTATTTTTACACATATAACCGAGCAGGGTTTTTCGAGGAGAATCAAGATCAATCCGATCCGCGTAGACAGCAAGATCGGCTCGACCTGCCAAAATGTATCTGATGGACCTAATGCCCAATCCAGAAGACTTATTGGGCCATGCGGTACTCCCAGACCATGCAGGATTCCTAGGCCTAATAGGATTCCTAGCTATTTTAGGACATGTTGAAGATTACAAATATTGAATCTTAGAATGTATCTAGCATCCATAATTTAACCTATCAATAATACTACACTTATTTCGCCTCCAATATACTTGTTTTTACGTGATTATACAACTTTATGTTTGTTCTTGAATTGCACCATCCTGAGTACTTTAACCAAACCCCTAATATATAAATCTGATCTTTCATAACTTACTGGGTTTAACCTTAAGACGAAATCAGGCTAAATCAAGAGCAGATCGTGAAACTCTGCCTGGTCAATAGACCCCGGTCGATCAACCTACTGCTCGGGGTCCCGTTTCCAACAGGCAGAGGGAAGGAAGTATTCGCTGATCCGCTTTGGGTGAGCCGTCCGATGTTCGACCCAAAGCTCCTCGAGCTAGAACCGTTGTCCGTTCAGGGCAACCCTCTAGGACCATCCAAGGCTTGGAAGATTCCGTGGTCGGGGAAAGTCAACCCGAAGCTGCGGATAGGTCTAAAAAGCCGGTCTACAGAAAAGTGACTGAGGCTGACTTGGAAAAGATTGTGCAGGAAAGAGTTGTGAAGGAGTTAAGAAAAGAGATGCTGGTAAAGGAAACCCGACCCGCAGATGTCAGGGCTCGAAGAACTTAGGCCAAAGAGGATGGGGCCGTGTTCCTCGAGGATTGGCGAGACAAGGAATTGAGTACGAATATCATGCGATGTTCACCCTTTTGCCAAGAAATTAGAGAAGCTCGAGGTACGGAGACCGTCCCTACCAGGTTGCCAAGATATAATGGAACCTCCGACCCGGGGGAACATATTAACAGTTTCATAAATGTGTTGAACTTGTATGGGCATTCAGAAGATTTTTGTTGCAAAATTATGGTCACCACATTCGAAGGAATTGCTTTGGATTGGTTCGGAAAGTTGCCTCCGAACTCTATCTTCTCTTTTGATGAGTTGTGCGATAAGATAAAGCATCAATTTGCCAGCCAAAGGAAACAAAGGTTGCCTGCCAATCATTTGGGAAATGTGAAGCAGATGGAAGGAGAAACTTTAAGACAGTGGCTGGCAAGGTTTAGTATCGAACCCCTGAAAGTTGATACCCCCCAGATCGAACTTCTGTCGTCGTTGATGTTCGAGCTAACCCGTAATAGCCAGTTCGGAAATGCTCTCTGCCGAAAGCAGCCTAAGTCTTTCGAGCGAATCATGGAAATAGCTGAAAAATACATGATTCAGGAGGAAATGAATAAATTGAAGAATGCTCAGAATCCTAGGCCCCCGATCGGAAAGAAACCTGATCGGGCCCCTATACCAAAGCCAAGTGACTATGGAGGGTCAAACGCGTAGCAAAGAGGCTCGGTTTGGCAGAGACTTAAGGAGTATAAACCTCAGGCTCCGACCCACATATCTAATGTCTACGGTCGACTTGCATCTCCGGAGAGGGCACCAAGAAGAGAACCCGAAAAAAGCAGTTTTACCAGGTTAAATGCCTCGAAGGACGAAATCTTAACTGTGCTCGAGGAGAGGAATTTAGTCCCTGAAGCCCGGCGTGTCACTCAATCCAGGCCGGGCACTATGAATCCCGATAAGTATTGCAGATACCACAGGGCTCGAGGGCGTAGCCCCGAGGATTGTTTTCAGTTAAAACAGGAAATTGAGAAATTGATCGCTCAGGGAAAGTTAAAGGAATATGTTAGAAAGGGGAATCCTAACAACCGTTTCCGATCTAGAAGTCCACGGAGGTTTTCCGAACAACATCGTGATGATCAACATCCTAACGAAGAGCAGACGAATGGGGTGATAAACGTAATAGCTGGTGGACCTGCCGGGGGAGATAGCAGGAATGCAAGGAAAAGGACAGCTAGGTCGTTGAAGACAGGTGTCTCGACCAGGAATGAGATCATGTCCTTAAGGCCAGCGCCCTTGGTAAATCAAGTCATTAGTTTCACTGAAGCTGACAGACCAAGTGAAGTGACTTGGGATACCAAAAAAGTCTCGATCGAGGGAGAAAGCTGTTGCTATGACCCTCCCTCGATAAAGACTTGTTCAAAAAAGAAAAAAGTCTCGACCGACGGTGAAAGCTGTTGCTATGACCCTCCCTCGATAAAGACTTGTTCAGAAAAGAAAAAAGTCTCGACCGAGGGTGAAAGCTGTTGCTATGACCCTCCCTCGATAAAGACTTGTTCAAAAAAGAAAAAAGTCTCAACCTAGGGTGAAAGCTGTTGCTATGATCCTCCCTCGATAAAGACTTGTTCAAAAAAGGAAAAAGTCTCGACCGAGGGTGAAAGCTGTTGCTATGACCCTACCTCGATAAAGACTTGTTCAAAAAAGAAAAAAGTCTCGACCGAGGGTGAAAGCTGTTGCTATGACCCTCCCTCGATAAAGACTTGTTCAAAAAAGGAAAAAGTCTCGACCGAGGGTGAAAGCTGTTGCTATGACCCTCCCTCGATAAAGACTTGTTCAAAAAAGGAAAAAGTCTCGACCGAGGGTGAAAGCTGTTGCTATGATCCTCCCTCGATAAAGACTTGTTCAAAAAAGGAAAAAGTCTCGACCGAGGGTGAAAGCTGTTGCTATGACCCTCCCTCGATAAAGACTTGTTCAAAAAAGGAAAAAGTCTCGAGCGAGGGTGAAAGCTGTTGCTATGACCCTCCCTCGATAAAGACTTGTTCAAAAAAGGAAAAAGTCTCGACCGAGGGTGGAAGCTGTTGCTATGACCCTCCCTCGATAAAGACTTGTTCAAAAAAGGAAAAAGTCTCGACCGAGGGTGAAAGCTGTTGCTATGACCCTCCCTCGATAAAGACTTGTTCAAAAAAGGAAAAAGTCTCGACCGAGGGTGAAAGCTGTTGCTATGACCCACCCTCGATAAAGACTTGTTCAAAAAAGAAAAATGTCTCGACCGAGGCTGAAAGCTTTTGCTATAACCCTCCCTCGATAAAGACTTGTTCAAAAAAGAAAAAAGTCTCGACCGAGTGTGAAAGCTGTTGCTATGCCCCTCGCCTCGATAAAGACTTGTTCAAGAAGGAACGTGACTATCTAGCTCGGAAAACAGTGTCCAAATAGTGAAGTCAAAAGATTTATTGTTGGATAAAAACAACTGAAGCTTGAAATGATATAATGAATTAGCTCTGCTCGAAATTTGAAGATTTTTTGAGGACTTCAGTTTCCTCAATTTGGGGTTATTATTTCTTAAAGTTCAGTTATGCTCGAGGAAAACTTCTCTGATTTCAGTTATTATTCATTTGGATGCTTATCGGATAATCTTTCCGAGAAGACCTTATCGATCAATAAGTGTTCCAAATATGGGTTATTCCCGTTGACATTTTTAAAGTTACATCAGATTGTTAGTTCGTCATCGAGTTGGATGTTGCGAGCAAAAATTAATAACAAAGACGATGGAAAAGGAAGATAGATTGCAAGTATTCGATTTGAAACATAACGGTCTTATTATTTAATTCCGAGCAGGATACAAGGGATCAATGAAATACAAAAACTACAACTTTATTGATATTCATCGAACAGGTTACAAAGTTATTGAGTATGTTTACAAATAAAGTCCTAATACAACTGTTGTGCCCTATTCTATGGTCTTCTAGCATTTTTCAGTATTGTCGACCAGGAGTATTGTCGAGCATCCAATGAGTGCACCACAGTTTGTGTGACAAATCGGTTGTCCGGTAGACTTGTAAAGTGATCGAGCTGTATATGTTTATCGTCTGTTGATATCTGGGTTTGAAGTGAGGCAGTATGAATCGCAGACCACCTTTTCTGATCTCCATACAGTCCCCAGCATTCTTGCTACCAGCCGAGCCCGATCACTTCCCCGAGTTGGCGTCTAAGGTTACAATTCCTCATTTTAAGATCAGAAATTGCAACCTAAGCCGGCCAGTCATCATTTCATGATCGGGAAGCTCGACCCAAAGTTACCATTCTTCAAGGAAGAAAGGAAGAAATTGGTACTCAAGGTCAAACTTCGTTTTAATTTTCTGACCAGCTTTCCGCCCTCGGGTATACCCCTCGAGATCCACAATGCTAACCCTGCGCAAGATACCCGAGCAAGGGTCGATCGAACATTGGCATCTCGAGGGGAGATCCTATTTTTAGGGATCGGAGACCCCCTGATAATCGAGGGGCCCATCTTTTCCAATTCCACCCATACCAAAGGAAAATATGTTCTGATTGAGAGGTCGTAAGTAAGTCCGAAGCCAGATTTCAAAGGCTTGAACAGAAAGGACAAATCCGAGCTTAGTCCTCGGATAAAACATTTTGACAGTGCAAGGTAAAGATTTTCAGCTGAGTAAAAAGCCCTTTATATACTAAACCAAAAATCTGATCGACGGTCAGTATTCAACGAAACCAACGGTCCAGATCAAAGCATTTATCACGGGTGACCGTTCCGCTTCACGAGGTTTAAGCACTGTTTGGTCAAACTTTCTTTGGAACTTAGCCGAAAAAAGGGGAATACTATGACTTGGTTAGGTGTGCCGTGCAGAAACTTTCCGTTTTCACTCTATGCTCGGAATTCCGATCACTCTTTGCTCGAGTGTAAATTGTTTCTACAATAAGAATGCAACTTGAATGTATAGACTTCCCGAACACACAACAACGTCGCTTAAAAGAAAAAAGGTTTATTATTCCAACGAGAATAACAATACAATAAGGAGAAGGTTAAAGGTACAACATTTGATCGAGCTGAAAACAGAAAAGTTACACACGAAATCTCTACACTTTATTTCTCGAATAAGAGCTTGCGGAGTTTGACATTGCGGGCCTCGTACCCCGCGTCATAACCTCTCTTATAAGCCTCTTGTTCCCACAGCTCGGCATTTTTCTTCTCCTGCTCGACAAGGGACTTCAGCCTATCCAACTCCTTGCTCAACTCCTCGTGAACCTGGCTCTCCTTCTGCTTCACAGCTTTCTCCGTCTCAGAAGCTAATTTCAGCTCGATGGCTCTAGTTTCTTCAAGAGACTTTGCCAGTGCAACCTTCTTCTCCTCCAACTCGAGGATAGTCACAGCACGCTGCTCGGCTTCTTGCTCGACCTGCAGCCCGAGGTTGAATAACTGCTGTCCAACCTTCAATGCATAAAGTTGGAGTGTTAAAAAAAAAAAAAAAAAAAAAAAGAAGTTGGAGTGTTAAAGTTGGAGACTCACTTGGGTAAGCAGATCTGCGCTCGATTGCACAATTTCCCGAGCACTTTTCCCCTTCAACCGTTCCTGCTCGGCCAACTGAATACTGCTAAGGAGGATCTCCCAACTGCTCAGGCTAGCTCCTTACAGCTTACAAAGATGATTGTCTAGATGAGCTGTATAATAAATTACGACGTACTTTAAGCACATGGATTTGGAAAATGTTAACAAAGAAAGGAGATCTTATATATGGTCGAGGAGATTACAGTACATATAAGGAGAAATCCTATAATCTATTACAAGAATTTTTCATAAGGGTTTGGCTCCTCCTCGTTCCCCTCACTCTCGGAGTTGTCCTCGACATCGACCTTTACATCTCTAGAAGCCTCTCGATCATCCCCGTCTTTAGACGTGCCTTGATCATCTCCAGAACTATCTTGGCTGTCTCCATCCTCAGAACTATCTGAACTTGAGCTCGAGCTGGATGTTTCCAAATCTAGCATATCGGGGTTAGGCATTGGAACTCCGAACTCCCTCACAAAGGGAGGGAACTCATGTTTTTCCCAATCTGTGGAACTCGAAGACGAGACTCGATAATTTTCTCCGTCCATGTTCTTGAAGATGTCCACGTGCTTCAGATACTCATCTATATTATTGGGGATGACCTTCGCAGAGACCAGTTGTCGAATGCCTTTGTAGAAGGTGGTCTGAAGAATCTCATCGACCATTTTCCAAGCTATGGCATCTAGTGCGGGGGACTCCAAAAACTCTCTTATCGAGCTTAGGCGTGAGTCTTCCTTGCCACGCTGATAAGATAACTCTGAATCAGCTTTGGTCTGCGCGAGCTCCTCTTCTAGTTTCTTGACCTTTTCCTCGAGCAAGCTCTTCTCGGCCACAACCTTCACCAAGCTTTCCTCCACCGCCGGGGTGTACTTAGCTCTGGAGGCCTCCAATTCTTTCTGAATGGCAATGAGCTGATCACGAAGTTTGGACTCTTCCTCGAGAGAATTTCGGTAAGCTATATGGACTCGGTCGGATTCGTCTTCCAACATCGAGGTGCGATTCAGCTCAGTGAGAAAGCAATCCCCGATCTACAAAGAATTATCAGAGAACGATTAATATCTTGCCCAAGGACCTAAAAGTTATAATCACAATAAAGGACTTTTTACCTCATGATACGCTCGAGAGAATCGACCTAGCACCTCAAGGTCGCTATAAGCCAAAAGTTCATCCTGATCCTCGGCAAACCTCCCTGCCATGAAGATCTTTATTGCTTTATCATGCTCGTTCTCACTGTTGGGGTCGCGATCGCTCCGAATCGAACCTCCCGCGGGTAACTCGCTGCTCGGTAGCCTTCTAGCTGATTCTCAATAAAGTCAACCATATCAGGCTTGCCACGACCCGAATGACAGGTGAGAGGTGTCCGATGTCGACCCTGTTGGGATTTCATGGGTATGATTGTCAAATACAACGTTGCGGAATATAAAATTTTTCAATTTTTCATACACCAATTCCCAAGAACACTTATTAGCACATATGAATAAGGTTGAATACAATTTAGCAACAAAATACTAAATTAAAAGATGGTAAATCGAATTTACCTCACCACAGGCAATGTGGTGGTTTCTCCGATCTTCTCTTTCCTTGTTCACTAGAGCACCCCAAATGTTGTGCCTCCAGAGATTAGTCCACACCAGATGGATGGAATGACACCTTCAATTCTTAGGCTTAGAAATGGAAGAGAAGGTTTTGTCAATGGCAGATCTAGATCTAGATCTAGATCCAAAATTAGGTGAAGAAGAGAGCAAGAGGGAGAGGGGGCGGCCAAGCTTGAGGGGGCGGCTAGGGTTGGTTTTTCAGCTTAGGGTTTTGAGTCTCCACTTAGACTCCTTTATATAGCCACCTTCAAGGCCCCTTTGTGTGCAAGACTTAGTATGGGCCATTAATTAAATTGGCCCATGTCTTGCATTAATTTAATTAAACCATTTAATTAAATTAACCCAATTAATCCAATTAATTTTCTCCCACTTTAATTAACTCTTTAATTAGCATTTAATTAATTAGACTGTCTAATTAATTATTTCTCTCTCAGAATTAACTCTTTAATTCTTTTATTTGATTTAACTCTGTAAATCAAACCTTTCCTTAATTGACTGTCACTGTCCAACTGTATTGTGTGTGGCCCTCTAGGTTCACCATCAATTGGCCGTAGGCCCACGACTTTCGTGATTTAATTAATGAGCAATTAATATTCAATTAATTGCTCCGATCAATAAACTCCTTTAATTGACCACTCCAGAATTAATCTCCCATTAATTCAGGAGTACCCACACCTCATGGTCGATGTCTAGCCACAAGCCCATGAGGCCCAACTTCAGGTGAATTGATATTAGTGAACCTCACCTCTTATAAGTACCATGTACATACGGTCCCTCTAACGACTAATTTCCCGATCGAGACCTACGGTGTGTGAATTAGTCAGCACCTCTAATTATCTCGATTCTGTACTTTCTAATTCTGCATAATAATTCCAGTGTGACTGCTAAATTTGGAAACCCCTTTCCAAATCCGTCACTGACCATGGCCATGGATTTCTGGGAATGTATTATCTAAGAATGTACAGGAAATTCCCTCATTCATTACAATGAGTCGGTAGATCCCATCTTGATGCTAACCACTCGCGTATACGACTGTACGTACCCAATGTAGGCGCACAATGGTCAGGCTACGTGACCGGCTCCTAAATCAAAGCACGCACACCCGTATACCGAATTCTCCCTAGCACCTCAAGTCTAAGGACTAAATCGTACACTGTTATAAGTCCTGGGAAACATCCCATCACTGATATGCTTTACGCACTTCCACAATGGGTTTCTCTGTTTGGGTCGTTCGATGCGTTCGATCCCCTATCGAACCACCTAGTCATATGCACGGACATCAAATGTCTTGTTCATGAAACTCCACAAATTCACTCCATGTGAATCATGCATAATCCTACAAGTCTTGACGATTCCTTCGATACCCCGTCTCGACAGGAATCTATGACTTGGAACACTTTTGAGATCACGACCTTAGAGACTGTTTCATGATTGCACTCAATACTGAAGTGAATCGCCTCATAGTCATGAGTGATCTCAGGGTTTCAACCAATCGCTTAAATGTGTTCGCGAGAGATGAAGTTGGCCATTAGTTTATCTTATTAAATAAATAAACTTTGCGTATTAATTAATAAATCAAAGATTCATTCAAGATAAAATAGTCCTATTACAAGCTATTGAGTTGGCTTGCAGGGCACTATCCTATCAATCTCCCACTTGCCCTAAAGCCAATCAAAAACATTTCTAAGACCCATCTTCACAAGATGTTCTTCGAACACCTTTTGCGATAGTGGCTTCGTTAGTGGATCAGCTACGTTATCTTTTGAGTCGACACGTTCCATTTGAATGTCTCCTCTACCAATGATTTCTCTAATCACATGGTATTTCCTCATCACGTGATGAGGGCTATTTTGCACATACAACCGGATAGGAATATCCGAGGAGAATCAAGATCGATCCGACCTACATAAACTGCGAGATCGGCTCGACCTGCCAAAAACATATCTTGTCGACCTACTGCCCGATTCAGGGGACTTAATGGGCCATGCGGTACTCCTAGGCCATGTAGGATTCCTAGGCTAAATAGGACTCCTAGTTCAATTAGGACAGGAGGAATATTATAAATAGCGAATCTTACATTGTATTGAGGATCCTGAATTTTACCTACGAAATATACTACAACTGTTCGCCTTTCATATTATTGTTTTATACACGATTATATTACTTTGCTTGTTCTTGAATTGCACTATCCTGAGTACTTTAACCAAACCCTTAATACATAAAATTGTGATCTTAAATAATTTACTGAGATTAAACCTAAGACGAAATTCGGTTAAATCAGTTGGCGCCCACCGTGGGGCAGGTTAATTACTCGATCGAAATATGGTCAATCCAAGGAAAAGCACACGTAACGCAGGAAGAAGCACGAGTTCTCGACCTTCTCGTGCTATGGATAACTTGCCTGAGAATTCCCAAAGGATCAGCGCTAACGATACGCAGCCTCCGGCAAATCAGCAAAATTTAGATCCTATAGGGGAACACATTGCAGCAAACGCAAACATCAATCAATTTTGTTCGACCTAACAAAAAATAGGCAATTTGGCAATGCCTTGAGTCGGAAGCAGCCACGAACTTTTGCAGAAATTATGACGCTAGCCTCAAAATATATGACTCAAGAAGAAATGAATTCGTTCAAAGATAAGAATAAAAGTAAAGCATCCACTTCGGGACCTAGGAGGCCCGAAAGACCACAAATGCAAAAAGCCATGGATTACGATCGATATCCTAGGAGGGAAAACGTTTTCAAAAGACTGGAGTTTAGTGGGATTAATCCTGAGAAAAGACCTAATGTCTACCTCAGGCCTCGATCTCCAGAAAGGAACGTAAGGGATCGAATAAGCTATGTCGAGTATACCAAACTGAATACCCCCAGGGAGGATATTCTTAATATTAGAGAGAAATAACTTGATTCCCCCAGCAAAAAGAATTACGCAAGCCAAACCTGGGGCAAGGAACTACGATCTATATTGTAGATACCATCGAGCTCATGGTCATAAGACCGAGGATTGCTATCACTTAAAACAGGAGATTGAGAAGTTAATTCAACAAGGCAAGTTAAACGAGTTCGTGGACAGGACAGATCGAAGAAGACAAAGGACTCGGAGTCCTAGAAAGAGAGATGGAAATAGAAGCCCTCACGAAAGATCGCCCAGCAATCACACGCTTAGGAGAGATGACATCGATAATGTTCGAGTTAATGGTACGATACACGTAATCTCCGGTGGCCCAGCAGGGGGAGACAGTCGAAACGCAAGAAGGAAGACAGCTCGATCCCTGGAGAAAGGACTGGTCATTCCTAAGGAAGTATGGGCACTCGAGAATAAAGTCTTGGGCAAGCACACGATCAGTTTTGACGAAAGTGAAGTTCCTAAAAACCTCAACTGGGACGTTAACGAAGACCACCCCGATTTTCCAATGGTGGTCTCACTAAGGATCTCCAACTTTAACGTCAAAAGAATTCTGATCGACAATGGGAGTTCGGCTAACATAATAGCAATCGAAGTATTAAACCAGATGAACCTGGGAAAGATCACTCTCCAAAGAGTGGCTACGCCACTAGTAGGATTTGGAGGATCGGAAATAGTTCCAGCTGGGACTATCAACTTGAGTGTAACCCTCGAAAGTAAACCTCATCGAGTGGTAAAAATGATAAAGTTCTTGGTGGTAGAAACGCCTTTCGCCTATAACGCCATCTTAGGAAGACCGGCTTTAAACCAATTCCGAGCAGTTGTTTCAACCTATCATCAGAAGATAAAGTTCCCTACAAACTCTGGGGTCGGCGAAATAGTTAACGATCACTGTATGGCATGGGATTGTCATAATACATCACTATCTTTGAAGAGGAACGTTGATCCATTGACGCCTTCGAAAAGAAAAACAGTAGGGTCTTCGATGGAGAGATCTCCAGAGCCTGAGTTGCCTAATACAGAAAGGATCGATAAAAAATGGAAGGAACCCATAGACTTGACTCTACGTGCGCCAGAGCATAAAGAGGTCAAACTTATCGAGAATGATCCAACCAAAATTACCAGGATCGGGACCGAACTGTCTCCACAGAGAGAAATCATGTTAATCAATTTCTTAAGGAAAAATGTAGATGTTTTCGCCTGGAGCTCGGAGGACATAGTGGGGATCGACCCAAGAATAATAACCCACTCCTTGAAGATAGATCCGAGCGCGAAACCGGTCAGACAGAAGAAAAGAAATCACGGCCCTGTGAAGGACAAAATAATAAAGGCAGAGGTCGAAAGGCTTTTGTTGTCTAAGCAGATTAAAGAAATACATTTTACAGAATGGCTTTGTAATGTGGTACTTGTTTCAAAGGGTGACAAGAAGGATAACAAATGGAGAATGTGTAACGATTTTACGGACTTAAACAAATTATGTCCAAGAGATCCTTACCCTCTCCCAAGGATCGACCTGTTGGTTGACTCGACAGCAGGTTTTGCAATTTTTAGTATGATGGATGCATTCCAAGGTTTCTATCAGATTTTCATGGAAGAAAGAGATCAAGAAAAGACCGCATTCATTACCGAACAGGGCGTATATTGTTTTATACTAATGCCGTTCGGATTAAGAATTGCCGGAGCAACCTATCAATGGTTGGTCAACTTGATGTTTAAAGAGTTGATCGGGGAAATAATGGAAGTGTATGTCGACGACATGCTGGTAAAAAGCACGAGCGAAGAAGACCACATTAAACACCTTGACCGTTGCTTCAAAATCTTGAGGAAATATGGAATGAAGCTCAACCCCTTAAAATGTACCTTTGGGGTAAGGTCTGGAAAATTCTTAGGTTACCTGGTCCATGAGAGAGGCATCGAAGCAAATCCGGAGAAGATACGTGCTATACTGAAATGAAGCCTCCTAGAAATATTACTCAAGTTCAAAGTTTAGTCGGAAAAATAGTTGCCCTCAACAGGTTTATATCGAGGTCAGCAGATAAAAGTCTACCATTTTTTCAAACTTTGAGAAAAGCTAAGACCTTTGAATGGACTGAGGCTTGTGATCACGCCTTCGATCAACTGAAAAAATACTTGACCTCACCACCGCTACTCGCCAAATCCACAGAAGGTCAGCCTCTTTACATATACATCGCTATATCCGAAGCGGCAGTAAGCTAGGTGATGGTAAAAATTGAGGGATCGAAACACAAGCCAGTTTATTATTTGAGTAAATTGCTGCAAGGGGCTAAAAAGAATTATTTGGTAATTAAAAAATTTGCTTTGGCTCTGGTAACCTCTGCACGAAGGTTACTGATTTAACCGAATTTCGTCTAAGGTTTAATCTCAGTAAATATTCAAGATCACAATTTTATGTATTTAGGGGTTTGGTTAAAGTACTCAGGATGGTGTAGTTCAAGAACAAGCAGAGTAATATAATTGTGTAGATAACTATAATATGAAAGGCGAACAGTAGTAGTATATTTCGTAGGTTAAATTCTGGATCTTGAATACAATGTAAGATTCGCTATTTATAATATTCCTCATGTCCTAACTGAACTAGGAGTCCTATTTAGCCTAGGAAACCTGCATGGCCTAGGAGTATCGCATGGCCCATTAAGTCCCCTGAAACGGATAGTAGGTCGATCAGATATGTATTTGGCTGGTCGAGCCGATCCCTCAGCTTAAACAGGTCGGATCGATCTTGAATCTCCTCGGATATTCCTAGCTGGTTCTATGTGCAAAATAGCCCTCATCAGTACTCCCTCACTTCTCGAGCGTAATCGTAGCTGGAGCTCGTAGAAGTAGAAGTAGTTGTTACCTTGATCTTTTCATCGTTCACGAAATATGCCTCGTTAAAAACCTAGTTCGGAAAAACCCTCATCGGGATAAAAACCGAATGAGGAAAAAAGAGTGCATATCCGTTTGAACCTTCTACGTACAGACATGTATCTTGGTTAACGTGTGTCAGACAATGGCTGGGTCTTTTCATGATTTTGATTGGCGGGAACATGAAGAGACGCGAAGGGCTGAATCCGTCTTTTCACCGCCCATATATATAATCGAAATTTGCGGGATATTTTACTTTTACCCCAGATATTTAAAGCTTCCAGCAGTAAAAGCTTAAGTCGACAATCTTATCATTTTCTTATTTTCTCGATCGCATTATTTCAAAAGGCTATGGCTTCGACCTCGCAAAATCCCCATCCCTCAACAAGGAACGTAGAAGAACAGGTACCACCTAATATCTCTAATCCTGATATTCCTTCATCTGATGAGGAAGGAGCAGACAATTCTCAAGTGGAGGAGATCAGAGATTATACTGAAAAAGAAGTTGATAGTTTGGTGGTGGAGATTATTCCAGAGGAAGAGATGGTGTCGAGGGCATCCAAGAAATCCAAAACGTCTCAACCTCAAATTTCTTCCCCTGTGGAATTCTTTCTTTCTCGATGGAAAGAAGAGGATCTACCTTTTTTGAAAAAGGAATACGGCCGCTATTTCCCGTCGGATTTTGAGATCATTATTCCTTCTTCCGAGGAGAGAGTCAACACTCCTCCCGCCAACTGTCGAGCTTTCTATACGTCCCACTTTGAGCATGGGCTCCGTTTTCCCCTCTTTTCGATTCTTCGTCAATTCCTGGAGACCTTCATTGTCTCATTGACCCAACTTGTCCCGAATGCCATAGCTTTTATTATGGCATTCTCTGTTTTGATGGTCGCGCGAGGTCTGCAGCCCTCATTCCGTAATTTTCTTCACTTTTTTCACCTCTCCGTATCGACCTCCTCCAACAGAGGTTATTATTATGTTAGCCAAAGACCTGGCTACGCAGTTCTTGAAAACGCCATTTCGAGCAACAGCACGGAATGGAAATCAATTTTCTTTTTTGTTAAGGCTCCGACCGTGCATATCCTCGAGAACGGTGAAACCGAGGAGTTTACTCATGACTGGGGATACAACGATGCTTGGGTATACGGCGGTCGAAAGGTGATTGGTGAGATGTCCCCAGACGACCAATTTTCAACTACCTTGATCGAGGAGATGAGATCAAATAAATATCAATCAGCTTATTTGATCGGAGAGATTTTCCTTCGAAAGGCTGGATTGAGTTCTTTGGATTTCCCTATCCCCTCGGACGATCGACCTTTACGTAAGATTTTTTGCTATTAATAAATTTATAAAAAGATATATAATCCAGTTGTTCATTAATGTTTATCGACTTCATGCTGTAGCTTCCATGGTCGAAAACTGCCGCTTTCTGTGGTCGGGAAATCAGTCCTTTCAAACTCAAAATAATCCTGGGGTAAAATCTCCATAGAGCAAAAAGAATCTAGAAAGAGGAGGAGAAATCAATTCCAGGATCTAGAAGACATTGAGGAGGAGGAGTCCGAGAATGCAGATCCTATCCGAGTAGCTCCTCCTCTCTCTGGTCTAACTTCTTCAGACATACTGGCTTCAAGCTCTCGTCCAGGCCGCGGTTACCCTCCCAAAACTTTTAGGAAGAAATATGGTATTCTGGGTAGTAAATATTGGCCAGAACGTAATTCTACTGGCCCTGAAGTCAAAAGAAGAACTCAATACTTTGACAAAGGAGGAGAGTATTTCACTCACGTTGGAGATACTAGCCATCAAGCTTCTTTGGTAGATATGATTGAGAGTCATCTTCAAGGAAAACGGGCGGCAGGTTATTCCGAGAAGGATACATTGGCGTCTGACGATAAGGAGAACGTGGTCGATAAATCCATTCGAGTTCTCCTATCCTCGACCTTTGTCCGAGACGTGGAGAGGACTGTTAGGAAGAAACCCCTCGAACAGCTAGCGAGGGCAGCTCACGCTCATGAAGTGGTAATATTATTTTACTCCCTCTATTCTTTTAATAGTCCTCAATATTCTTCTTGGTCTTTATTTAGACAAATTTTCCTTGCCACAGGCAGGTAATGCCTTGGTGTCCGGGCTATATGATATGGCATTGCATAGAGATCAATGCAAATACGTTGAGGAAGGCAACAACATTTTAATCGCCGGGGTTAAGGAGCTCGAAGATCAACTTGCTCAAGTCGGTAATTCTCGAGCTTCCACTGAGACTCAACCCGTTCCTCTTACCAATGAGAACTTGGAAACTGACAATCCGCACATTATTGGTATGATGACGGATGCTAGTCAATATCAGGCCCAGGTCGACCAGTTAACTCGAGAAATGGATGAGCAGCGAGTTTCGCACGCCACAGTGGTTAGCAAACTGGAGTCGGAGATTGCTTCGCTTCGATCTCAACTCGCGGCAAAAGAGGATGGTTCTTCGGATCTAGACAAGATCATCGATGATCACCGATCGTCCGACGTCGAACCCATCGTCCGAGAGTTTCTCGATTCCCCTGTGCATACTGCCATAATTCACCAGAAGATTGGAAGTTTGCTCTTGAGCTCGTTCTATAAAGGCGTCGATCAATTGATCGAGTCTGGTCGGATCCCTGATAGGCGCGATGAATATCGCCAGATTATGGCTATTGAAAAAGATCGAAGACTTCAAGACTATCCAGCTGATTGCTTGCCTTCCGTCGAGTATAGTAATCATCCTCTGGCTCACTTAGTCGATGAGTACGGAACTCCATTTTCCGTGCCAGCCCCTGATTTGGAGCTAACAAAGGATATCCTGGAGGATCAAGCAAGCGAAGAGGGAGACGACGATGATGAAGAGAATGTTGAAGGAGATCAAGTCGACGAAAGGAATGAAGAAGAAAAGGAAGGCTCGCCCCCGAAGGAAACTAACTCCCCCACTTAGGATGTTTTTATTATTTTCTTTCGTTTTGTTGTAAGTTTAGATCTTTTAAATCTTGTAGAACATGTAAAATTCCTTTTATGATATATATGATTTTAGCTCAGATATACTTCGTCGTTTTGATGATCATAGTACGTATTTGATGACCCGCTTTTGCCTTATATTTGAATTTTTACTGTGCGCGCCAAGGTTCGAGGACATAATTGTCATTTCCTTAGCTATATATAAAGGTAAATCTTTTGGGGTTTTACCGCGCGTCCCCACTTGTAATAAAAAATTTTCTTGCTGTTGATCGGAGCTAATAGTTCGATAATTCATAAGCATTTCTGATTTTATGACCATGAGTTCCAATCTGTTTTCTGGAGCTGTCAAACGATCTCAGCGGGGTCCATCCCGACGAGATATTCCGAGGAAAAAAGCTCGAACAGAAAATTCTCATCAATCATCTTCCCAAGGTGGATCTTCTTCTCGAGAAGCCATGCCTCGATCTGATCCGATATCACCCTCGTCAGGAGGAAACCCAGACATGGTGAAGAATATCCCTTCTCCGACAAGGGAAACTACGAACCCTTCGATGGAACTTTCGAGGGCTCCGATCCGTAGTCCCTTGGTTGATTCGAAAATTCTGGAAGCTTGCCAGACCGAAAGTTCTCGATCTATTTCTCCTCCTCCAGTAAATCAAACCTCAAACAAGGAGTCTAGAACTATTCTTCCTCCTCCTGTGGAGCAAATTACGAACGAGGAGTCCAGAGGTGCTACTCCTCCTCCAGTCGATCAATCAATAAACGAGGAATCTAGAACTATTTCTACTCCTCCCGAGGAACAAATAACGAATGAGTAGTCTCGAGCCGCTTCTCCTTTTCCAGATGAACGATCAGTGGATGAACGTTTCCCTTCTGGCCGAGATGCAACAATTCAATCTATAAGTCAAGATGGTTGCGCACAGGTAGTGACTACTGCTCCCAATTCTGAGATTGATCCAACTCTGCAATTAAGGGGGCCTGTGGAAGATATTCCTGAATCTTTCTTTGCCCCTCTGCGTTCTCAAGTCGTTGTTTCGACTTCTCAACACACTCAAGTCGTCTCTCCTGCCCGTATTTCTCAAGGTGTGTCGAAAACTGGGTCTGGTCCCAGTCGTTCTGGTTTTGAAAATATCTCTGACGACCCGTCTCTTTTAGACGAACGTCCATTCAAGGAGCAGGTCGAAGAGATAACTGAGTTCGATATGAGCCGATCAGGTGGGGTTTCGTTGATGCCTGTATTCCAACCTCCCTCGAGCTTGATGGGGTTTCTTGGAATTTGGGAATGGGTACAATTTTGCCCAAGGAGATTGAGAAATTGAAGAACCACTCTTCCTTGCAGCTTGTCCAGTCCATTTTCAAACGTTTGGAGATGGTAAGTGTATTTTGTTATTGTCAAAAGAGATCTAGGCGTTTTAAGTTTCTCACCCATATTTCTCAAAAACAGGCTACGCATGAAGCTCTTCAGCTCGGGATACAAAATGATGAATCTTACTTTGATCGAGAAGAATCTCTCGAACGGCTAAATACAATTACTGCTGCTCATCAATTGCTGTCGATTGAGGTCGAGCATCTCCGAGCTACTACCTCACTAAAGAGAAGGAAGAACTTGCTCGAGTAAATAGCAGTTTGGAGTCTGATAGAGAGCAGCTTGCGATGGAGAGAGAAGATCTTCTTCAATTGAAAGATCGAGAGTTTGATAGGGGTTTTTCTCTTGGATATAAGCAGCGAGCCCAAGAAATGATGACTTATCTTGGTTAACCGACCATTCCCGATCATGATCACGAACAGTAGACAAGGATCTTATCTCTCTACTTTTTTTTATTTTTATTTATTTATTTATTTATTAATTTTTTTTTTTTTTTGAAATATGGAATGTAAATATACATTTTGCCTGATGAATAGAGGATCATGTTTTGTTGTTCGATTTCTGCGTCTTTTCGATTTGCCTGCCAATAAATAACTTCCTTTAATATTTTCGGAAGACGAGGAGTCAATTGGGTAGGTGTGCCGTAATTGTAGGAACGGTTCGTATGCTTTGTCCGTTGATTAATTAATTCCCTTTAGTATAAATAACTTATTGGAGAAGTAGGAAAAACAAAAGAGTGAAATAATATGTCTCCCATAAACGTTTCAATTTGGTTTTTATGGCATGTAGACTATGGTGGAGATATCAAACCAAATAGTTTTTTGGAGAAGCGAGAGCTGGTTAGTTCATTAAAAATGGTGGTGATCCCAGGGGAAGGTAAGCTCTTCCGTCCATGCATGCTCGAAAACTTGCCCCCAAGGCATAGAGAACGAACCTGTCTCAATTGTATGACAGCAAAGTACTTTCCTTCCTCGTTTGCAGGAAGAGTAGTATCTGAACCATTCCTTTCTCAGTGTGCTTTAGCTTGATACTGTGATCGAGCTTTTATGCAGCACGTTTCTCTTCCAGTATCAACAAATATACGCACTTCTGCATGTTCCTTGCTCCCATGCCGTGGTAGTAGTCTGAGGATAAGGAGTAGGTCGAGTTGAAGGAGCAGATCATTCCGAGGAGTAGCAAAATAGGACTAGTATTCGTAATACTTGTAATTAGACTCTTAAGATGAATGTAGTTTTTCCTGATGATATGACTGTATCCGTGAAATGTAACGATCCTCTTAAAGATCTGAATAAAATCAATTATTCTTGTCCTTTCAGTTCGATAACAATAATTATCATATATCCGATACTGTGAACCATCCTAGTAACGCTTTAAATCTGAACCGTTGATAGGATCTCAATGTAACACCATTGGATCCTTTATCCCCTGCCTATAAAAAGATCACTCCATTCCTCTCCAACCCTCAGAAGATGAACTCATTCAAGATGAATATTTATTGTTATAAGCATCATCGACCACCAAATTTGTTAGTTTATCTACTGAGGAGTTCGTAACTTGGTATGGGAGAAATTGGAAAGATGAGATCTCCATCTTATGCGGTGATGGTCGGGTAAATCTCACAACTGGGGATTAGTCGATCATAAGTTACGCCGTTTTGTAGAGGTCGAGATCAGAGGAAAGCTGGATTCTTGGTTTATCGAAATCAACTTGTTTCTAACAGGTCGACGATGCCATGCATGAGAGCTTTCTGATCCCTACTTTAATTGGCGAAGAAAAAGCATCAACTTCTTCGAGGTGGTCGAATCGTGATAGCATGCGGCTTTGCTCGCCCGACGACACCTGCCGATCTGTAGAAGAAGCCTGAACTTTAGGTTCTCGTCACTGCTCTTCAGAGTAGATAGGAATTTTCGATGTGTAACATTAGTTTTGCTATTATAGTCTTTGTACTGTCTGCATCGATCTAATATATGATTTTTCCTTTGACCGACTCATAAACGCATTTATTTCCATTCCTGTATTTAAGGCTTGTAGTTATGGCTTTGTAACGTAATTCCCGATGTGGCCTCATCGCCGTTGATTGGTTGCGAGTTGCACCGTAGGATTTTAACTCATCCTGTCTATAAAAGGAATCTTTTATCTTTCAGTTACCATTAGAAGTAAAAAACTTGAAACAAATGTACTCCTTCTTTGTCCAAAATGGCGGTCGTCCGCCTAATTTGAGAAACAAACAGAACTGATGAGGGCTATTTTGCACATAAAACCAGTTAGGAATATCCGAGGAGATTCAAGATCGATCCGACCTGTTTAAAGCTAAGGGATCGGCTCGACCAGCCCAATATATATCTGATCGACCTACTTTGTTCGACCTACTATCCGTTTCAGGGGACTTAATGGGCCGTGCAATACTCCTAGGCCATGCAGGTTTCCTAGTCAATATAGGACTCCTAGTTCAATTAGGACGGGAGGAATATTATAAATAGCGAATCTTACATTGTATTAAGGATCCAGAATTTTACCTAACGAAATATACTACAATTGTTCGCCATTCATATTATTGTTATTTTACGCCATTATATTATTTCGCTTGTTCTTGAATTGCACCATCCTGAGTACTTTAACCAAACCTCTAATATATAAATTTGTTCTTTTTATAATTTACTGGGTTTTAACCTTAAGACGAAATTAGGTTAAATCAGTTGGCGCCCACCGAGGGGCAAGGTTAATTACTCGATCGGAATATGGCCAATCCAAGGAGAAGCACACGTAACGCGGGAAGAAGCACGAATTCTCGACCCTCTCGTGCTATGGATAACTTGCCTGAAGGTTCCCAAAGAATCAGCGCTAACAATACACAACCTCCGGGAAACCAACAGAATCTAGACCCTTTGGAGGAACAAGTTGCACCAAACGAAAACATCAATCAAAACGACGGAGCACGACAAACTCCTACCACAAGTAGGATTCCTAACCCACCTGCCCAATCCGTCCCTGCCGCACCGCTTTCCGCTGACCAGGAAAAAATACTACAAATTGCTCAAATTTTAAGTTCGTTTTTTCCTCAAAATTTACAAACTCATGCAGTTGCGGAGCCGGTAAGGGCAGCTGTTGGTCCTTCTAGAGCGGTTAACAATACTAGGGAACCTCGGGAGAATAATGACCACCAGTCAACTCAAGCTGAAAGTCCGGACGCGGATCAAAGATCTCAAGTATCCCTGCCAGACGTAGCAGGAAGAAACCTTGGTCGAAAAACTAATCAGGCAAGAGCTAATGCTCGATCTGAACCTCGCTTATCCAAGGACCGCACTGTTATACCGATCGACGATGCGGACGAACCCCCAGTTATCAATCGACAAGCGACCAAGACAATCTCTGAAAGAGATATAGAAAGAATGGTCGAGGAGCGAGACGAGCAGAGGCTTCTGACTCTGCAGCAACCTTGGCCTCGTTCCCGTGAAATACAGGATAGTATAGCTGCGTGTTCCCCCTTCTGTTTAGAAATCAGGGAAGCACATGCTTTAGGATCTTTGCCCGCCCGGCTCCCCAGATACGACGGAACCACGGACCCAACTGACTACATCTTTAGTTTCACTAATATAATGAGCCTGTATGCTCATTCTGCAGAATATACGGCCAAATTGATGATCACAACGTTTGAGGGGTTAGCATTGGATTGGTTCGGAAAACAACCGCCTAACTCCATCTTCAGTTTTAGAGAATTGTGCAACAAGTTAGAACAACAATTTGCCAGCCAGAAAAAACAAAAACTCCCCATGAGCTATCTAGGAACTATAACCCAGCTAGAAGGGGAGTCGTTAAGAACTTGGTTAGCAAGGTTTAATGTGGAACTTTTGAAGATTGACTCTCCGAACATTGATTACATCATATCAATTCTATTTGATCTGACTAAGAATAGGCAATTTGGCAACGCCTTGAGTCGAAAGCAACCTAGAACCTTTGCTGAAATCATGACGTTGGCCTCCAAATATATGACACAAGAAGAGATGAACTCTTTTAAGGACAAAAATAAGAATAAAGCATCGACTTCAGGATCAAGGAAACCTGAAAAACCCCCAATGAATAGAGTAACGGAATATGATCGATTTCCCCGAAGAGGGAACGTGTTTCAAAGGTTAGAACACAGTGGGAGTAACCTTGAGAAAAGACCCAATGTCTACCTCAGGCCTCGATCTCCAGAAAGGAATATAAGAGATCGAATTAGTTATGTGGAGTTTACAAAACTAAATGCCCCTAGAGAAGACATCCTGGTGATACTGGAAAGGAATAATCTAATTCCCCCAGCAAAAAGAATCACACAAGCTAAACCTGGGGCAAAGAACTACGATTTATACTGTAGGTACCATCGTGCTCACGGTCATAGAACCGAAGATTGTTATCATCTGAAACAAGAAATCGAAAAATTGATTCAACAAGGCAAATTAAATGAATTTGTTGATAGAGCAGATCGAAGAAGACAAAGGACATGAAGTCCTAGAAGGAGAGAGGAAAATAGAAGTCCTCGTGATAGATCTCCCAGTAACCATCCACCCCGACGAAACGATAGCAATGACGATCGGATCAACGGAACTATACATGTAATCTCTGGTGGACCTGCAGGGGGAGACAGTCGGAATGCGAGGCGACGAACCGCACGATCTCTAGAGAAAGGAATAATAGCTCCCAGAGAAATATGGGCACTTGAGAGTAAGAGCTCTAACCAGCAAGTGATCAAGTTCGACGAGAGCGAAGTTCCCAGAAATTTGAATTGGGACAACAACGAAGACCACCCCGATTTCCCTATGGTGATCTCGTTGAAAATATCCGATTTCAATGTTAAGAGAATTCTGATCGATAACGGAAGCTCGGCTAACATAATAGCCATTGATGTACTCAATCAAATGAACCTCGGAAAATTGACCCTACAAAGAGTAGCTACGCCCCTAGTAGGATTTGGAGGGTCAGAAATAGTTCCAGCTGGAACCATTAACTTGAGTGTAACTCTTGGAAATAAGCCTCATCGAGTGACCAAGATGATTAAGTTTTTAGTGGTTGAAACACCATTCGCTTATAACGCCATTCTGGGAAGACCAGCACTAAACCAATTTCGAGCAGTAGTGTCGACCTATCACCAGAAGATCAAATTTCCAACAATCTCTGGGGTGGGTGAAATAGTTAACGACCATTGCATGGCTTGGGATTGTTACAACACGTCACTATCCTTAAAAAGAAATGTCGATCCTCTAACCCCGTCGAAAAGAAAAACGGTGGGATCTTCAACGGAAAGAACTCGGGAACCTGAATTACCAAGCACGGATCCGATCAGCAAAAAGGGAAAAGAACCGATAGATTTGACTCTGCGTGCACCTGAGCACAAAGAAGTCAACCTTGTCGAAGATGACCCAACCAAGATCACCAGGATCGGAACTGAATTATCTCCACAGGGAGAAATCATGTTGATCAACTTCTTAAGAAAAAATGTGGATATTTTCGCCTGGAGCTCGGAAGATATAGTCGGAATCGACCCAAGAATCATAACTCACTCTTTGAAGATAGATCCGAACGCAAAACCGGTCCGGCAGAAGAAAAGAAATCATGGCCCAGTGAAGGATAAAATAATAAAGGCAGAGGTCGAAAGACTTTTACTATCTAAACAAATTAAAGAAATACACTTTACCGAGTGGTTGTGTAATGTCGTACTTGTCTCAAAGGGAGACAAGAAGGATAACAAGTGGAGGATGTGCAACGATTTTACGGACTTGAATAAACTATGTCCAAGAGATCCTTATCCTCTCCCAAGGATCGACCTGTTGGTTGACTCAACAGCAGGTTTTGCAATCTTCAGTATGATGGATGCATTCCAAGGCTTCTATCAGATCTTCATGGATGAAAAAGATCAAGAAAAAACTGCATTCATTACCGAACAAGGCGTATATTGTTTCATAGTAATGCCGTTCGGATTAAGAAATGCTGGAGCAACCTATCAACGATTGGTTAACCTAATGTTTAAAGAGCTAATAGGAGAAATAATGGAGGTATATGTCGACGACATGCTAGTAAAGAGCATGAGCGAAGAAGATCATATAAGGCACCTTGATCGTTGCTTCAAGATATTAAGGAAGTATGGAATGAAACTCAACCCCTTAAAATGTACATTTGGGGTAAGGTCGGGAAAATTCCTAGGATACCTGGTCCATGAGAGAGGCATCGAAGCAAATCCAGAGAAGATACGGGCAATCACCGAAATGAAGCCCCCTAGAAATATTACTCAAGTGCAAAGTCTAGTTGGGAAGATTGTTGCTCTCAATAGATTCATATCAAGGTCCGCAGACAAAAGTTTACCATTTTTTCAAACTTTACGAAAAGCTAAGACCTTTGAATGGACTGAAGAGTGTGATCATGCTTTCGAACAACTGAAAAACTATCTAACGTCACCACCTATGCTCGCCAAACCTACGGAAGGACAACCTCTATATATATACATCGCTATTTCCGAGGCCGCCGTGAGCTCGGTTATGGTAAAAATAGAAGGCTCGGAACACAAGCCCGTCTATTATTTGAGTAAGTTATTGCAGGGAGCTGAAAAAAATTATCTAACAATTGAAAAATTTGCTCTGGCTTTGGTGACGTCAGCACGAAGGTTGCGGCCTTACTTTCAAACATACAAGATCATCGTAGTCACCAATCAGCCTCTGAGGCAAGTGTTATCCAAACCAGAGGCCTCAGGAAGATTGATCAAATGGGCTGTAGAATTGGGACAATACGAGATCGAATATCGTCCACGAACTGCAATCAAGGCTCAGATACTGGCAGACTTCCTCCTTGAAACTCCGGGTCTGTCGGAGACAAGCTCCAATGTGACATCGCCAAGCGATAGCAGTATTATGATCGTCACTGACCTGCCATGGCTTATGCACGTCGATGGTGCTTCAAGCAGAGAAGGTGGAGGCGCAGGGATCAATTTCCAAGGACCAAACGGCGAGGACATGAATTATGCCATCACTTTGGACTTCGTGGTAACCAATAACGAAGCCGAATATGAGGCTCTAATTGCGGGTTTGGAAATGGCTATACAAGCCAATATAAAGATTTTGAATGTTTTGACAGATTCCGAGCTAATTCAGAGACAAATTAGCGGGATGTATGAAGCAAAAGAATTCAATATGATAAAATACTTGGATAAAGTAAAAAAGTTGACTGGGAAATTTGATAAGTTTGATATTCAAAATATTCCACGTGAAGAAAATCGTTGGGCTGATCAACTATCCAGGTTTACAGGAACAAGGGATGGTAAATCTAAAAGGGTGATCACCTGGCTAATCTCCAAAACTCCTTCCATCGACCTCGATGTTGTCCCAGCTAATGAAGTAATGGATATCGACTTGGCGGCGGACAGTTGGATGACTCCGTTAATCACCTATTTGAACGATGGATCTCTCCCTAGCCATAAGAATGAAGCTAGAAGGATAAGATATCGAGCACCAAGGTATGCAATATTGGATGGAAAACTCTATCGACGATCTGTCTCTGGAATTCTGCTGAAATGCATTCCTGAGCACCAGTACGAGAGTATCCTTAAAAATATACATGAAGGAGAAGCTGGGAATCATAGCGGCGCTCGAGCACTCGCGTTCAAATGCTTAAGAACTGGATACTATTGGCCGACGATGTATGCAGATGCACAAGATTATGTAAAACACTGTCATTATTGCCAAGTGCATTCGAATATAATACATCAACCTGCTGAAACAATGCACTCAATTCCGATCTGCTGGCCTTTTGACCAATGGGGAATTGATATAGTGGGACCTTTTCCACCGGCCAGGTCAAAAAAGAGTTATGTCTTAGTCGCAGTCGAATACTTCAGTAAATGGATCGAATGCATTGCCCTAGCTCGGATAACACAGTTTCAAGTAATAAATTTTCTCTGGAAAAATATAGTCTGTCGTTTTGGAATTCCTAGGATTTTAATTTCCGACAATGGAACCCAATTTGCGGGGAAACAAGTTCAAGAGTGGTGCTCGAAGTTAGGGATACAACAAAACTTTACATCTGTTGGACATCCTCGAGCAAACGGGCAGACTGAGGTGGCAAATCGAGAAATTATAAAATCCCTCGAAAAAAGACTTGACGACGCTAAAGGAAAATGGTTGGACGAACTTCCTGGTGTCGTTTGGGCTAACAGAACTACAGTCAAAGCAGCTACTGGTGAAACACCGTTCAGCTTGGTATATGGTTCGGAAGCGGTCATCCCAGTCGAAGCACTTGTTCCCAGTCCGAGAATTGAGTTGTACGATGAAGAAACAAATAATCAACTCAGAAAGGACGACATCGACCTAAGCGAGACCTTGAGAGAAAAAGCCAGTCTTCGATTAGAAGCAGCAAAATCTAGCATGGAGAAGGCCTATAATCAAAGGGTGAGAATACGGTCATTCAAAGAAGGTGATTTGGTACTTAAAAAAGTAGAAGTATCCAAACATGTGGGAAAATTACAGCAGAATTGGGAAGGCCCCTATGTGGTAATTGCGGTCGGAAAGAAGGGATCATACAAGATAGCTCATATGGATGGAACTCCGCTCCCGCGGACGTGGAATGCTGTAAATCTCAGAAGATATTATGGTCGATAGAGTTCGAAGATAAGAAGATTCAGAAAATTTGACAGGATTTCCAAGAAATTAGTTTTCTTTTTAGTTTTTTCAGTATGTCTTGTTATTTTCTTTTTACCATTAATTTGTCTTCAACTATAATAAAAGCTTTTGCTTACTTCTCTATCGGACGCGCTCAGGAAACGATTTTTTAAATGAATAACCTACGAAGGTTAAAACCAATAATTGGTATACAACCAAATTTTTTGAGTAAAACCGATTGGGTCGGTATAAACTCATCGATCTCCTACATGAACGATCTACAAAGGTTAAAACCACATTTGGTGAACAACCTAAGTATAATAATTTTTTTAGTAAAACCGATTGGGTCGGTATAAACTCATCGATCTCCTACATGAACGATCTACAAAGGTTAAAACCACATTTGGTAAACAACCTAAGTATAATAATTATTTGAGTAAAACCGATTGGGTCGGTATAAACTCATCGATCTCCTACATGAACGATCTACAAAGGTTAAAACCACATTTGGTAAACAACCTAAGTATAATAATCTTTGAGTAACACCGATTGGGTCGGTATAAGCTCATCGATCTCCTACATGAACGATCTACAAAGGTTAAAACCACATTTGGTAAACAACCTAAGTATAATAATTTTTGAGTAACACCGATTGGGTCGGTATACACTCATCGCTCTCCTACAAGAACGATCTACAAAAGTTAAAACCACAGTTGGTATAGAACCTAAATATAACTACCGATCTACGCAAATAAACGAACTAATATTAATATATATAATTTTATTATCACTGATGAAATATACATCGGAAAGATACATAAACTACCCTAGCTACATAAAACAACAAATTCCATCATGCGATAAAGTAAGCAGGTAACAAGAGGACTTCAGCTCGGTTTATCTCTGTATCTCTCTCAGAATTCTTGCCACCAGCTAGAACCGATCGAACCCAGTCAAGTTCGCAGCCACAAAGCTTTGGAATCAGAGAGAGCTTTGAGAGATCATAATGTTACAACGGTCGATGGTAGTCAGCATTTTTCGGACATACATTCTCGTTTTAATGAACTAACCAGCTTTCCACCGACCGCGTAACTAATAGATCGGAACCCCACAACATCGACCTTTACCCATCTTCATAGGATGGTCGGATGAGGGTAGGCATTCCAATCCATTCCCCTTATTAGGGGTCGGAGATTTCATGGTTTTTGAGAAATCTCCATTTTCCGATTCCGCCCATACCAAGTCGACATGGTGAGTGATTTGTTTGACTCTCGAATTAGGTGGACGACCGCCATTTAGCACAAAGAAGAAGTACATCATTTAAGGATTTTTACTTAAGATGATAATTAAAGGAAGGAAGATTCCTTTTATAGACAGGTTAAGTTGAGATCCTACGGTGAGACTCGCATCCAATCAACGGCTATAACACCACATCGGGAATAACGTTACAAAATCATAACCACAAGCCGTAAATAAAGGAATGGAAATAAATGCGTTTTTGACTCGGTCGAAATAGAGGTATTATATTAGATCGATGAAGACAATACAACGACTATCACAGCAGAGCTAGTATTACATATTCAATATTCATCGATCAACTACGCTAAACAATTACACCTACAAAATAACAAAAGAAAGAATTTGGTTTCAGAACGCTTCAAACTTTCCTCGGAACGATCATCTTTTCTCCTACTTTGAGAACAGTGACGAGAACTTAATGTTCAGGCTTATTTTACTGATCGGTGGGTACCAGTGGCCGACAATACTTATAACAATACATATTCATATTGAATGACTTCATCTTCTAAGAAATGGAGAGGGATGGAGTGAATCTATTTATAGGCGGAGGATACAGGATCCAATGGTGTTAAATTGAGGTCCTATCAACGGCCCAGATTAAAAACGTTGTAAGAATGGTTCGCAGAATCAGGACAAATGATCGATCATTATTATTAGAGTGAAGATACAAGGAATAATGGATTTTATTCAGATCTTTGAGAAGGTCGTTACCTTTCACAACAATATCGTCACAAAAAAAAAAAAAAAAAAAAAAAAACTACATTTACATTCAAGGATCGTTACAATTATTTCAAACGTTAATCCTACTTTGATACTCCTCGAAGTGATCTGCTCCTTCAAATCGACTTTCTCCTCGGACTATTACCGCTGCATGAAAACGAGGAACATGCAGAAGTGCGTATATTTGCTGATATATGTGAATTACCGACCTCTAAATAAGCCAAATGAGGCATACTGCATCTAGGGTCGATCACAGTATCAAGCTAAAAGCACACTACGAAGGGAAGAACTTTGCTGTCATACAATTGAGACAGGATCGTTCTCCTTGCCTTGGGGGCAAGTTTTCAAGCATGCATGGATGCAACACCATTTTAATGAACTAACCAGCTCTCGTCTATCTAAAGAACTCTCTGGTTTGATATCTCCACCGTAGTCCACCGTAGTTAAACTGTTCAGAGGTGGCATATTATTTCAGTTTTCTCTTCTTTTCCTACTTCTCCAATGAGTTATTTATACTATGGGGAATTAACCAATCAACGGACAAGGCATACGAATCGTTCCTACAGTTATGGCACACCTACCAAGTTGACTTCTCATCTTTCAATAATATTGCATGAAATTAATTATCAACATACAGGTCGGAGAGGCGCAGAAATTGAACAAAAAGGTTCTTCCGTTTATCAGGCAAAAATATATATTTACATTTCAAAAAAAAAAAAAAAAAAAAAAAAAAAAATAGCAGAAAGACCCTTGTCTACTGCTCAGGAGTGTGATCGGAAATAAGACCTTTGTCTACCGTTTCGTGAACATGAGCAGGAATTGTCGGATAACCAAGATAGGTCATCATTTCTTGGGCACGCTGCTCATATCCGAGGGAAAAACCCCTATCAAACTCCAGATCTTTCAGTTGAAGAAGATCTGTTTTCTCCTTAGTAAGCTGCTCCTTTTCAGCCTCCAAACTACTATTTACTCGAGCAAGTTCTCCATTCTCTCTAGTGAGCCTTTCAGTGGTAGCTCGGAGATGCTCAACCTCAGTCATCAGCAATCGATGAGCAGCGGCAATTATATTTACCCGATCGAGGGATTCTTCTCGAGCAAAATAGAATTCGTCATTTTGTATCCCGAGTTGAAGAGCCTCATGCTTAGCCTGTATTAAGAAATATAAGTAAAACACTTAAAACACTTAGATCTTTTTAACAAATAACAAAATACGCATACCATCTCTAAACGTTTGAAGATGGACTGGACAAGTTGCAGAGAAGAGTGGTTCTTCAATTTTTCAAGCTCCTTAGGCAAGATAGTACCCATTCCCAGATTCCAAGAAACCCCATCAGGATCGAGGGTTGGTGGAATACTCGCATCAATTGAAACCCCACCTGATCGGGTTATATCGAACTCAGTTATCTCTTCAACCTGCTCCTTAAATGGACGCTCGTCTAAAAGAAATGGATCGTCCGCAACCTTTTCAATTGCGGAACGACTGGGACCAGATCCAGTTTTCGACGCTCCTTGTGAAATACGAACAGGAGAGACAACATGAGTGTCTTGAGAGGTCGAAACAACTTGCGAACCAGGATGGGCAAAGAAAGATTCCGGAATATCTTCCACAGGCCCCCTTAATTGTAGAGTGGGATCGATCTCAGAAACGGGAGTGGCAATTTCAGAATGAAGAGCAGTAGCCTTGACCTGAGCACAACCATCTCGACTTATAGACTGATTTGTTACATCTCTGCCCGAAGGGGAATGATCATCCACTAAGCGTTCATCTGAAAAAATTGGAACAGTTCGTGGCTCCTCATTTATTGATTGGTCCACAAGGATAGGAGAAATAGCTCGACTTCCCTCGATCGTTGTATGGACGCTTGGAGGGGGAGAAACGGTTCGCGACTCCTCATTATTGGTTTGCTCTCCAAGAATAGGAGAAATAGCTCGACTTTCCTCGTTCGTTGTATGGACGCTTGGAGGGGGAGAAACGGTTCGTGATACCTCATTAAAGGTTTGCTCTACTAAAGGAGGAGAAGTAGAGCAAGAACCTTCACTCTGGAAAACCTCCAGCATCTTCGGATCTACAATCGGACTGCGGATCGGGGCATTAGAAGGGATGTCCTTCGTTTCTTTTGAATTCCCGCTTGACGAGGATAATTTTGGATCAGGTCGAGGAATGGTTTCCCGAGAAGAAGCTCCCCCTTGGGAGGATGATTGATGAGAACTTTCCGTTCGGGATCTTTTCTTCGGGGTATCTCTTCGGGGAAGACCTCGTAGAGATCGTTTGGCAGCTCCAGAAAATAGGTTGGAACTCATGATCAAAAAATCAGGAATATTTGTGAATTATCGAACTATGAGCTCCGATCAATGACAAGAAAATTTTATATAGTAAGTGGGGACGCGCGGTAAAACCCCAAAAGATTTACCTTTATATATAGTTAAGGAAATGACTATTATGTCCTTGAACCTTGGCGCGCACAGTAAAAATTCGAAATTAAGGTAAAAACGAGTCATCAAATATGCATTGTGATCAGCATAACGACAAAGTATATCAGATCTAGAATAATATATATCACAAAAAGGAGTTTTACATAATCTACGAGATTAAAAAGGCCTAGCTTTACAACAAAATAAAAGAAAACCATAAAAAATATCCTAACTGGGTGAATTGATTTCCTTGGGGGACGATCCCTCCTTTTCTTCTTTGTTCATTTCGTCGACACGGTCTCCCTCGATATCTTCCTCGGCATCATCACCTTCCTCTTCGCCTGACTGATTCTCCATAATATCCTTTATCAAATCCAAATCAGGTGTTGGCACGGGAATTGGAGCTCCATATTCCTCGACAAGGTGAGCCAATGGATGATTGTTATACTCTACAGAGGATAAGCAGTCGGGAGGATAGTCTTGAAGACTTCGATCCTTTTCAATGGCCATGACTTTGCGATATTCCTCCCGCTTATCAGGAATCTGCCCAGACTCGATTAATTGATCGACACCCTTATAAAACGAGCTCAAGAGCAGACCACCAATCTTTTGATGAATTATGGCAGTATGCACGGGAGAATTGAGAAACTCTCGAACTATGGGCTCGACGTCTAAAGATTGATGCGCATCTATGACCCTTTCTATGTCAGAAGAATCATCTTCCTTAGCCGCGAGTTGGGATCGAAGAGCAGCAATATCCGACTCAAGCTTGCTAACGAGGGTGGCATGCGCGACTCTTTGCTCTTCTATTTCACGAGTCATTTGGTCGACCTGCGCTTGATATCTACTAGAATCCATCATCATGCTAATAATGTGAGGATTGTCGGTCTCCAAATTAGGATTAGCAAGAGGATCAGACGAAGTGGCAGCAGAAGCTCGAGAATTATCAACCTGAGCAAGTTGATCTTCAAGCTCCTTAACTCTGGCAGATAAAATCCTGTTACTTTCTTCAACAAAGCTGCATTGATCCCTATGCAACGCCATATCATACAGTGCCGACACCAAAGCATTTCCAGTCTATATGAAGAAAAATTTTATCTAAATCAATATAGAATAAAAGACCGTTTATTAAAGGGGTTGACAAATTAAAGAACATCACCACTTCATGAGCATGAGCTGCTCTTGCCAGCTATTCGAGAGGTTTTTTCTTGATCGTCTTATTTACATCTTGAGTGAAGGTCGAAGAAAGGAGAATTCGAATGGATTTATCGACGACATTCTCCTTATCATCAGACGCCAATGTATCCTTCTCGGAGTATCCAGCCGCCCGTTTCCCTTGAAGGTGACTCTCGATCATATCTACCAGGGAAGCTTTGTGACCAATATCTCCGACATGAGTAAAATATTCCCCTCCTTTGTCGAAGAACTGTTTTCTCCTTTTAGCTTCGGGGCCGGTAGGATTGCGCTCCGACCAAGATTGACAGCCTAGAATACCATGTTGATCCCTAAGAAATTTGGGCGGATAACCGCGGCCTTGGCGAGAGCTTGAAGACGGTATATCCGATGAGGTTTGACCAGAAGAAGGAGGAGCTACTCAGATAGGATCAGCATTTTCGAACGACTCCTCCTCGATATCCTCCAAACCCATGAACTGATCTCTTCTTCTTTTTCTGGATTCTTTTTGCTCTATGGGAGATTTACCCCAAGACTTTTTTGAATTTGAAAGGACTGATTTACCAACCACAGAAAAGCGACAATTCTCGACCATGGAGGCTGTAGATGAAACCAATAAACGTGGATGAGCAGCAAGATCATATATATATCTTATTAAAATTATTATTATCGGAAAACATTACATATGGGTCGATCATCAGAGGAAATAGGAAAGTCCAAGGAACTCAATCCTGCCTTCCGAAGGAAGATCTCTCCGATCAAATGAGCTGATTGGTACTTATTTAGTCTCATCTCCTCGATCATAGTGGATGAGAATTGGTCGTCCGGGGCCATCTCGCCGATTACTCTTCGACCACCGTATACCCAAGAATCATTATAGCCCCAATCATGAGCAAACTCCTGATTCTCTCCGTTCTCAAGAATGCGCACTGTCGGAGCTTTAACAAAGAAGAAATTTGACTTCCATTCCGTGCTGTTGCTGGAAATGGCATTTTCAAGCACAGCATACCCCGGTCTCTGGCTAACATAATAATAACCTCTGTTTGAGGAGGTCGATACTGAAAATCGAAAAAAGTGAAGGAAATTGCGGAATGATGGTTGAAAACCTCGTGCTACCATTAAAACTGAAAAGGCCATAATAAAGGCTATGGCGTTAGGAACAAGTTGGGTCAGTGAGACGATAAAGGTCTCCAGAAACTGACGAAGAATTGAAGATAAGGGAAAACGGAGCCCATGATCAAAATGGGACGTATAAAAAGCTCGACAGTTAGCAGGTGGAGTGTTTACTCTTTCCTCGGAAGTAGGAATGATGATCTCAAATTCCGATGGGAAGTAACGACCATATTCCTTTTTTAGAAAAGGTAAATCTTTCTCTTTAAATCGAGAAGGAAAAAGTTCCACAGGATTGGAAATTTGAGGTTGGGCTGTTTTGGATTTTTTAGATGCCCTCGACATCATTTCTTCTTCTGAAATAATTTCCACGACCAAACTATCAACTTCATCTTCGGCATAGTCTCTAACCTCTTCTACTGGAGAATCGTTCGCTACTTCGTTGTCAGAAGAAGGAATATCAGGATTGAGAATTTTAAGTGGTGCTTGTTCTCCTACATTCTGAATTGGGGAAGGGAGATCCTGCGACGTCGATGCCATTAGTCTTTGAAATAATGGGCTCGAAAAAAATAAGAAAATGATAAGATCGTCGATTTAAGCTTTTACTGCTGGAAGATTTAAATATCTGGGGAAAAAGTAAAATATCCCGCAATTTTCGATTATATATATGGGCGGTGAAAAGACGGATTCAGCCCTTCGCGTCTCTTCATGTTCCCGCCAATCAAAATCATGAAAAGACCCAGCCGTTGTCTGACACACGTTAACCAAGATACATGTCTGTACGTAAAAGGTTCAAACGGATATACACTCTTTTTTCCTCGTTCGGTTTTTATCCCGATGAGGGTTTTTCCGAACTAGGTTTTTAACGAGGCATATTTCGTAAACGATGAAAAAATCAAGGTAACAACTACTTCTACTTCTATGAGCTACAGCTACGTTTACGCTCAAGAAGTGAGGGAGTACTGATGAGGGCTATTTTGCACATAAAACCAGTTAGGAATATCCGAGGAGATTCAAGATCGATCCGACCTGTTTAAAGCTAAGGGATCGGCTCGACCAGCCCAATATATATCTGATCGACCTACTTTGTTCGACCTACTATCCGTTTCAGGGGACTTAATGGGCCGTGCAATACTCCTAGGCCATGCAGGTTTCCTAGTCAATATAGGACTCCTAGTTCAATTAGGACGGGAGGAATATTATAAATAGCGAATCTTACATTGTATTAAGGATCCAGAATTTTACCTAACGAAATATACTACAATTGTTCGCCATTCATATTATTGTTATTTTACGCCATTATATTATTTCGCTTGTTCTTGAATTGCACCATCCTGAGTACTTTAACCAAACCTCTAATATATAAATTTGTTCTTTTTATAATTTACTGGGTTTAACCTTAAGACGAAATTAGGTTAAATCAAGAACACTTATTACGTCGACTTGGTATGGGCGGAATCGGAAAGTGGAGATTTCTCAAAAACCATGAAATCTCCGACCCCTAATAAGGGGAATGGATTGGAACGCCTACACTCATCCGACCATCCTATGTAAATGGGTAAAGGTCGGTGTTGTGGGGTTCCGATCTATTAGTTACGCGGTCGGTGGAAAGCTGGTCAGTTCATTAAAACGAGAATGTATGATCAAAAAATGCTGACCACCATCGACCGTCGTAACATTATGATCTCTCAAAGCTCTCTCTGATTCCAAAGCTTTGTGGCCGCGAGCACGACTGGTTCTAGCTGGTGGCAAGAATTCTGAGAGAAATACAGAGATAAATCAAGCTGAAGTCCTTTTGTTAGCTCCTTACTTCATCATATAATAGAATTTGCTGTTGATGTAGCTAGGGGAGTTTATGTATCTTTCCGATGTATATTTTTATCAGTGATAATAAAATTTTTTACATTATATCAGCTGTTTGTTTGCGTAAATCGTTAGTTATGAGATCGATGAGTTTATACCGACCCAATCGGTTTTACTCAAAGATATATTATACTTAGGTTTTATACCAACTGTGGTGTTTAACCTTTGTAGATCGTTTCAATAGATCGGTGAGTTTATACCGACCCAATCGGTGTTACTCAAAGATTTACTATACTTATGTTTTATACCAACTGTGGTTTTAAACTTTGTAGATCGTTCGTGTAGGAGATCGATGAGTTTATACCGACCCGATCGGTGTTACTTAAAGATTTATTATTCTTAGGTTTTATACCAACTGTGGTTTTAACCTTTGTAGATCGTTTGTGTAGGAAATCGATGAGTTTATACCGACCCGATCGGTGTTACTCAAAGATATACTTAGGTTTTATACCAACTGTGGTTTTAACCTTTGTAGATCGTTCGTGTAGGAGATCGATGAGTTTATACCGACCCGATCGGTGTTACTCAAAGATTTATTATACTTAGGTTTTATACCAACTGTGGTTTTAACCTTTGTAGATCGTTTGTGTAGGAAATCGATGAGTTTATACCGACCCAATCGGTGTTACTCAAAGATTTATTATACTTAGGTTTTATACCAACTGTGGTTTTAACCTTTGTAGATCGTTCGTGTAGGAGATCGATGAGTTTATACCGACCCGATCGGTATTACTCAAAGATTTATTATACTTAGGTTTTATACCAACCGTGGTTTTAACCTTTGTGTGGATCGGTGAGTGTTTTACCGATTCATTCGGTTTTACTCCTAAGATTTGAGGTTGTATACCAATTATTGGTTTTAACCTTTGTAGATCGTTTTTTGACAAAAGTCTTTTGAACGCGTCAAATGGAAAAAGAAGCAAAAGCTTTTATTACAATTGTAGGTAATTTTAATGCATGAAAGGGAAATAACAAAATATTCTAGAAAAGGGAAAAACTAATTTCTTGAAATCCTGTCTAATTTCTAAATCCTCTTGTCTCGAACTTAACGGCCATAATATCTTCTGAGATTTACTGCATTCCACGTTCGAGGAAGTGGTGTTCCATCCATCTGTGCTATCTTGTACGATCCTTTTTTGCCGACCGCAATCACCATATAGGGACCTTCCCAATTTTGCTGTAACTTCCCCACATGTTTGGATACTTCAACTTTTTTAAGTACTAAATCACCTTCTTTGAATGATCGTATCCTCACCTTTTGATTGTAGGCTTTTTTCATGCTGGATTTAGCCGCTTCTAAACGCAGGCTGGCTTTTTCCCTCAAGGTCTCACTCAAATCGATGTCATCCTTTCTCAGTTGATCGTTTGATTCCTTTTCGTAGAACTCAATTCTTGGGCTGGGGACCAGCGCCTCTACTGGGATAACCGCCTCCGACCCATAGACTAGGCTAAATGGTGTTTCACCCGTTGAGGCTTTTACTGTGGTTCTATTGGCCCATATGACGCCTGGCAGTTCGTCCAACCATTTCCCTTTGGCGTCGTCCAGTCTTTTCTCGAGTGATTTGATAATCTCTCGATTTGCCACTTCAGTTTGTCCATTGGCTCTAGGATGTCCGACAGACGTGAAGTTTTGCTGTATTCCAAGCTTCGAGCACCATTCTTGAACTTGTTTTCCAGCAAACTGGGTTCCATTGTCGGAAATCAAAATTCTAGGGATTCCAAAACGACAGACTATATTTTTCCAGAGAAAATTTATAACTTGGAACTGTGTTATCCGAGCTAAGGCTATGTATTCAATCCATTTGCTGAAATATTCGACAGCGACCAAAACATAACTCTTTTTCGATCTGGCCACTGGGAACGGTCCCACTATATCGATTCCCCATTGATCAAAAGGCCAACAGATCGGAATTGGGTGTATTGTCTCAGCAGGTTGATGTATTATATTTGAATGTACCTGACAATAATGACAGTGTTTTACATAGTCTTGTGCGTCAGTAAACATCGTTGGCCAATAGTAACCTGTTCTCAAGCATTTGAGCGTAAGTGCTCGAGCGCCACTGTGATTCCCAGCTTCTCCTTCCTGTATGCTTCTAAGGATGCTTTCGTAATTGTGCTCGGGAACGCATTTTAGCAGAATTCCTGAGACGGATCGTCTGTAAAGTTTTCCTTCTAACATTGCATATCTTGGTGCTCGATACCTTATCCTCCTGGCTTCATTTTTACAGCTAGAGAGTAATCCGTCTTTCAAATAGGCGATTAATGGAGTCATCCAACTGTCTGCTGCCAGGTCGATTTCCATTACTTCAGCAACAGGGACAGTGTCGAGGTCGATCGCGGGTGTCTTGGAGATTAGCCAGGTGATTACCCTTTTAGATTTACCATCCCTTTTTCCTGTAAATCTAGATAGTTGATCAGCCCATCGATTCTCTTCTCAAGGGATATTTTCAATATCAAACTTATCAAATTTCCCAGTTAACTCTTGTACTTTCTCCAAATATTTTATCATGTTGAATTCTTTTGCTTCGTACATTCCGCTAATTTGTCTCCGAATTAGCTCGGAATCCGTCAAGACATTCAAAATCTTTATATCGGCCTGTATAGCCATTTCCAACCCTGCAATTAGAGCTTCGTATTCTGCTTCGTTATTGGTCACCACGAAGTCCAAAGTGATGGCATAATTCATATCCTCGTCGTTTGGTCCTTGGAAATTAATTCCTGCGCCACCACCATCTCTGCTTGATGCGCCGTCGACATGCATAAGCCATGGTAAATCGTTGACGACCATAATATTGTTATCGCTTGTCGATGTTACTTCGGAGTTTATCCCCGATAGACTTGGAGTTTCAAGGAGGAAATCAACAAGTATCTGAGCTTTGATTGCAGTTCATGGTCGATATTCGATCTCGTACTGTCCCAATTCCACAGCCCATTTGATTAATCTACCCGAGGCTTCTGGCTTTGATAAAATTTGCCTCAAAGGTTGATTGGTAAGTACAATGATCTTGTATGTTTGAAAGTATGGCCGCAACCTACGTGCTGACGTCACCAAAGCCAGAGCGAATTTTTCAATTGTTAAATAATTCTTTTCCGCTCCTTGCAATAATTTACTCAAATAATAGACAGGCTTGTGTTCCGAGCCCTCAATTTTTACTATAACCGAGCTCACTTCAGCCTCGGAAATAGCGATGTAGATGTATAGAGGTTGTCCTTCCGTAGGTTTGACGAGCAGGGGTGGCGAGGTCAAATATTCCTTCAACTGCTCGAACGCACGATCACAAGCCTCAGTCCATTCAAAGGTCTTAGCTTTTCTTAAAGTTTGAAAAAATGGTAAACTTTTATCCGCGGACCTTGATATGAATCTATTAAGGGCAACAATCTTCCCGACCAGGCTTTGAACCTGAGTAATATTTGTAGGAGGCTTTATTTCAGTGATAGCACGTATCTTCTCCGGATTTGCCTCGATGCCTCTCTCATGGACCAGGTAACCTAAGAATTTTCCTGACCTTACCCCAAAGGTACATTTTAAGGGGTTGAGCTTCATTCCATATTTCCTCAAGATTTTGAAGCATCGATCAAGGTGTTTAATGTGGTCTTCTTCACTCATGCTTTTTACTAGCATGTCATCAACATATACTTCCATTATTTCTCCGATCAACTCTTTAAACATCAAGTTGACCAACCGTTGATAGGTTGCTCCGGCATTTCTTAGTCCGAACGGAATTACTATAAAACAATATACACCCTGTTCGGTAATGAATGCAGTCTTTTCTTGATCTCTCTCGTCCATGAAAATCTGGTAGAAACCTTGGAATGCATCCATCATACTAAAAATTACAAAACCTGCTGTCGAGTCGACCAACAGGTCGATCCTTGGGAGAGGGTAAGATCTCTTGGACACAATTTATTCAGGTCCGTAAAATCGTTGCACATCCTCCATTTGTTATCCTTCTTGTCACCCTTTGAGACAAGTACGACATTACACAGCCACTCAGTAAAGTGTATTTCTCTAATCTTCTTAGATAATAAAACCCTTTCGACCTCTGCTTTTATTATTTTGTCCTTTACAGGGCCATGATTTCTCTTTTTTTGTCTGACCGGTTTTGCGCTAGGATCTATCTTTAAAGAGTGGGTTATTATTCTTGGGTCGATCCCCACTATGTCCTCCGAGCTCCAGGCGAAAACATCTACATTTTCCCTTAGGAAATTGATTAACATAATTTCTCCCTGTGAAGATAGTTCGGTTCCGATACTGGTGATTTTGGTTGGATCATTCTCGATTAGCTTGATCTCTTTATGCTCTGGCGCACGTAGAGTCAGGTCTAAGGGCTCGTTCCCTTTTTTGTTGATCGGATCCGTGCTAGGCAACTCAGGCTCATGAGACCTTTCCGTCGAAGATCCTACTGCTTTTCTTTTTCACGGTGTTAGTGGATCGACGTTTCTTTTCAAAGATAGTGCCGTGTTGTAACAATCCCAAGCCATGCAGTGGTCGTTGACTATTTCACCAACCCCAGAGATTGTAGGGAATTTGATTCTCTGGTGATAAGTTGACACAACTGCTCGAAATTGGTTTAATGCCGGTCTTCCCAAAATGGTATTATAAGCGAATGGTGCTTCAACCACTAAGAATTTTATCATTTTGATCACTCGATGAGGTTTATTCCCAAGAGTTACACTCAGATTAATAGTTCCAGCTGGAACTATTTCCGATCCTCCAAATCCTACCAAGGGCGTAGCTACCTTTTGGAGGGTTAACTTTCCGAGGTTCATCTGATTCAGCACTTCGATGGCTATTATGTTAGCCGAGCTTCCATTGTCGATCAGGATTCTCTTGACATTGAAATTGGAAATTTTCAATGAGACCACCATAGGGAAATCGGGGTGGTCTTCGTTATTATCCCAACTCAGATTTCTGGGGACTTCGCTTTCATCGAACTTGATTACCTGTTGGTTGGAGTTTTTACTCTCGAGTGCCCATACCTCCTTAGGGGCGATAAGACCCTTTTCTAGAGATCGTGCAGTCCTGCGCCTTGCATTCCGACTATCTCCCCCTGCTGGGCCACCTGAGATTACATGTATAGTACCATTGATCCGATCGTCATCGGTATCGTTTCGTCGGGGCACATGAT
Organism: Penstemon newberryi var. newberryi; assembly: GCA_030819805.1. Classification (NCBI taxonomy): domain Eukaryota; kingdom Viridiplantae; phylum Streptophyta; class Magnoliopsida; order Lamiales; family Plantaginaceae; genus Penstemon; species Penstemon newberryi. The sequence goes on along the minus strand of JAUALY010000005.1, from coordinate 17,293,854 downwards.
TACTGGGAGATCTATCGCGAGGACTTCTATTTTCTTCCCTCCTTCTAGGACTCCTCGTCCTTTGTCTTCTCTGATCTGCCCTATCTATGAATTCATTCAATTTACCCTGTTGAATCAATTTTTCGATTTCTTGTTTCAGGTGATAACAGTCCTCGGTCCTATGACCGTGAGCTCGATGGTACCTACAATATAAATCGTAGTTCTTTGCCCCGGGTTTTGCCTGTGTGATCCTTTTTGCTGGGGGGATTAAATTACTTATTTCCAGTATCACCAGGATTTCTTCTCTTGGGGCATTTAATTTTGTAAACTCAACATAGCTAATTCGATCTCTTATATTCCTTTCTGGAGATCGAGGCCTGAGGTAGACATTGGGTCTTTTCTCAAGGTTACTCCCATTGTGTTCTAATCTTTGAAATACGTTTCCTCTTCGGGAAAACCGATCGTAATCCGTGACCCTTTGCATTGGGAGCTTCTCAGGTTTTCTTGATCCTGAAGTCGATGCTTTAATTTTATTTTTGTCTTTGAAAGAATTCATCTCTTCTTGAGTCATGTATTTGGAGGCCAATGTCATGATTTCAGCAAAGGTTCTTGGCTGCTTTCGACTCAAGGCGTTGCCAAATTGCCTATTTTTTGTTAGATCGAATAGAATTGATATGATGTAATCAATATTTGGGGAGTCGATCTTCAAAAGTTCCACATTGAACCTCGCCAACCAAGTTCTTAAGGACTCCCCATCTTGCTGGATTATAGTCCCTAGATAGCTCATGGTGAGCTTTTGTTTCTTCTGGCTGGCAAACTGTTGTTCTAGTTTGTTGCATAACTCTCTAAAACTGAAGATCGAGTTAGGCGGTTGTTTTCCGAACCAATCCAGCGCTAGCCCCTCAAAAGTTGTGATCATCAACTTGGCCGTATACTCCGCTGAGTGAGCATACAAGCTCATTATGTTTGTGAAACTAAAAATATAGTCGGTCGGATCACTGGTTCCGTCATATCTGGGAAGTCGGGCAGGTATGGTCCCGGAGGCCTGCGCCTCTCTTATTTCTCGGCAGAATGGAGAACATGTTGCTATGCTTTCCTGGACCTCCCGGGAACGTGGCCAAGGTTGTCTCATGGTTAATAACCTTGCTCTAATCGTTCTTCGACCATTCTTTCTATATCTCTTTCAGATATTCTTCTAGTAGCTTGTCGATTGACAACCGGGGGTTCCTCCGTGTCATCGATAGGGACAACTGTCTGTTCCTTGGACAAGTGTGGTTCAGGACGAGCATTAACTCTTGCCTGATTAGTCCTTCCACCAAGGTGCCTTCCAGCTACGTTTGGGGGAGAGAATTGAGATCGTTGGTCTGCATCCGGACTCTCTGCTTGAGTTGACAGACGATCGTTATTTTCCCGAGGTTCCCTGTCATTATTAACCGCCCTCGAGGGACGAACAGCAGCCCTCGTTGGTCCCGCGACTGCCGGAGTTTGAAGAATTTGAGGAAAAAATAAACTTAAAAGCTGAGCGATTTGTAGTATTTTCTCCTGGTTAGCCGGTAGTGGTGGGACAGGGACGGATTGGATGGGTGAGTTAGGAGTCCGACTTGCGGTAGGAGTTTGTCGTCCTCCCATGTTTTGATTGATGTTTGCGTCTGCTGCAACGTGTTCCTCTACAGGATCTAAATTTTGCTGATTTGCCGGAGGCTGTGTGTTGGTAGCGCTGACCCTTTGGGAACCTTCAGGCAAGTTATCCATAGCACGAGAAGGTCGAGAATTCGTGCTTCTTCCTGCGTTACGTGTGCTTTTCCTTGGATTGGCCATATTTCGATCGAGTAATTAACCTTGCCCCACGGTGGGCGCCAACTGATTTTACCGAATTTCGTCTAAGGTTTAATCTCAGTAAATATTCAAGATCACAATTTTATGTATTTAGGGGTTTGGTTAAAGTACTCAGGATGGTGCAGTTCAAGAACAAGCAGAGTAATATAATTGTGTAGATAACTATAATATGAAAGGCGAACAGTAGTAGTATATTTCGTAGGTTAAATTCTGGATCTTGAATACAATGTAAGATTCGCTATTTATAATATTCCTCATGTCCTAACTGAACTAGGAGTCCTATTTAGCCTAGGAAACCTGCATGGCCTAGGAGTATCGCATGGCCCATTAAGTCCCCTGAAACGGATAGTAGGTCGATCAGAGTAGGTCGATCAGATATGTATTTGGCTGGTCGAGCCGATCCCTCAGCTTAAACAGGTCGGATCGATCTTGAATCTCCTCGGATATTCCTAGCTGGTTCTATGTGCAAAATAGCCCTCATCAGTTACGACCTTATTTCCAAACATATAAGATCATCGTGCTTACCAATCAACCTCTGAGACAAATCTTATCAAAACCTGAAGCCTCGGGAAGATTGATTAAATGGGCCGTGGAGCTAGGACAATATGAGATCGAATATCAACCTCGAACAACAATCAAAGCGCAAGTACTTGCTGATTTCCTCCTAGAAACTCCAAATCTATCGGAGACGAGCTCCGAAATGGCATCGACAAGTGATAACAGTATTATGATCGTCAGCGACCTACCGTGGCTTATGCATGTCGATGGCACATCAAGCAGAGATGGTGGAGGTGCAGGAATCAATTTCCAAGGACCAAACGGCGAGGATATGAATTATGCCATCACTTTAGACTTCGTGGTAACCAATAACGAAGCAGAATACGAAGCTCTAATTGCAGGACTGGAAATGGCTATACAGGCCGATATAAAGATTTTGAATGTCTTAACGGATTCCGAGCTAATTCAGAGACAAATTAGTGGAATGTACGAGGCAAAAGAATACAACATGATAAAATAGTTGGCGAAAGTAAAAGAGTTGACTGGGAAATTTGATAAGTTTGATATTCAAAATATCCCACGAGAAGAAAATCGATGGGCTGATCAACTATCTAGATTTACAGGAACAAGGGATGGTAAATCTAAAAGAGTAATCACCTGGCTAATCTACAAAACACCGTCGATCGATCTCGATACTGTCCCAGTTACTGAAATAATGGATATCGACTTGGCAGCAGATAGTTGGATGACTCCGATAATCGCCTATTTGAAAGATGGATCACTCCCTAGCTGTAAAAATGAAGCTAGGAGGATAAGATATCGAGCACCAAGATATGCAATGGTAGAAGGAAAACTCTACAGACGATCCGTCTCAGGAATTCTGTTAAAATGCATTCCCGAGCACAATTCCGAAAACATCCTTAGAAGCATACATGAAGGAGAAGCTGGGAATCACAGTGACGCTCGAGCACTTACGCTCAAATGCTTGAGAACTGGTTACTATTGGCCAACGATGTACGCCGACGCACAAGACTATGTAAAACACTGTCATTACTGTCAGGTAAATTCAAATATAATACATCAACCAGCTGAGACAATACACCCAATTCCGATCCGTTGGCCTTTTGATCAATGGGGAATCGATATAGTGGGACCATTTCCAATTGCCAGATCGAAAAAGAGTTATGTTTTTTATGAGGGGTATTTCGCATACGCCACTTTAGGAAATACTTTCTGCTCGAGCTCGGCCTCGATCCCGACCAGAATGGTATTCTCCGACCATAAGAACATGGTTTTCCGATCAAGCCCGGTTGATAGCTCTAGATCAAGTATTCCGACCTACTTCCCGATCTACTCGTCTCCTCGAATTACTGTGGGGCCGATCTACAGCTTTATACAGCTGGCCGAGAGGTGTTCTCCTACGGATGGTCTAGCTAGCTCATTACTGTTCCTATAAATACGCGGCGCATTTATGACATCAGGGACGGCACGACTTCCAAGATATTCCTTCTGCTCGGACCTACTGTTCGGATTAGGAACTAGCTTGTATTCTCATTGTATTTAGTCTTTCTAGTAGTACGGCATCCCGTAATGCTCGGGTAGACCCGCTTTGTAATTTGTATTCGAACACCGATATCAATATACAGTTTTCACATGCTCGATTCATATATTGTTATACTCTACTTTTCTTATTGAACTCGAACGAAAAACGGTATAATCAATTGGCGCCCACCGAGGGGCGTACTCGGGTGTTAGATCGAAATATGCCTACTACTAGGAGGTACACGTACAATCGAGGTGAGCCTTCACAAGCTGTTGGAGCGCAGCGCTCCGTAAATAATGAACCAAGTAACCAATCCCGAGCGGCCCACCAATCTGAGGTGCCGCCGCTCGACCCGCCGAATGATTTGCCTATTCATACGACAATGGCTGATTTACGTTCCATTATCGGAACCATGTGTAGAGAATTCTTGAACACGGAGAGAGCAGATCATGAAACTCTGCCAGGTCAGCAGCCCCCGGTCGATCAGCCTACTGCTCGGGGTCCGATTTCCAACAGGCCAAGGGAAGGAAGTGTTCGTCGATCTGCTCTGGGCGAACCATCTGATGTAAGACCCAACCCCCCGCGAGCTAGAACTGTTGTCCGATCAGGGCAACCTTCTAGGAACGTACAAAATTTAGAGGATTCGGTGGTCGGGGAAAGTCAACCCAAAGCTGTGGAGAAATCTAGAAAACCATCCTACAGGAAGGTGACCGAGGCTGACTTGGAAAAGATTGTTCAAGAAAGAGTCTCAAAGGAGTTGGAGAAGGAGAAGTTAATAAAAGAAACCCCACCCGCAGACGTCAGGGCTCGAGGAGTTGAGGCCAAAGAGCATGGGGCCGTTTTCCTTGAAGCACGAAATAGGGAACTGAGCACGAATATTATGCGATGTTCGCCTTTCTGTCAAGAAATTAGAGAAGCTCGGGGAACAGAGACGGTCCCGACCAGGTTGCCAAGATATAGTGGGACCTCTGACCCCGGGGAGCATATAAACAGTTTCATAAATGTGTTGAATTTATATGGACATTCGGAGGATTTTTGTTGCAAAATCATGGTCACAACGTTCGAGGGAATTGCTTTGGATTGGTTCGGAAAACTACCTCCGAACTCGATCTTCTCTTTCGATGAGTTGTGCGATAAATTGAAACATCAGTTTGCTAGCCAAAGGAAACAAAGGTTACCTGCTAATCATCTGGGAACGGTGAAGCAACTGGAAGGAGAAACACTGAGGCAGTGGCTGGCTAGATTTAGTATTGAACTTCTAAAAGTTGATACCCCACAGATTGAATTTCTGTCATCATTGATGTTCGAGCTGACCCGTAATATCCAGTTCGGGAATGCTCTCTGCCGAAAGCAACCAAAGTCTTTCGAGCGAATTATGGAAATAGCTGAGAAATACATGATCCAGGAGGAAATGAATAAGTTAAAGAATGCACAGAATCCTAGGCCCCCGATCGTGAAGAAACCTGATCGGGCCCCTATCCCCAAGCCAAGCGACTACGGAGGGTCAAACGCGCAGCAAAGAGGCTCGGTTTGGCAGAGACTTAAGGTCTATAAACCTCAGGCTCCGACCCACAGATCTAATGTCTACGGTCGACCTGCGTCTCCAGATAGGGCTCCGAGGACGGAGCATGAAAAAAGCAACTTTACCAGACTGAATACCTCAAGGGACGAGATTCTAACAGTCCTCGAGGAGAGAAATTTGGTCCCTGGAGCTCGGCGTATCACTCAACCTAGGCCAGGGACTATGAATCACGATAAGTATTGCAGATACCACAGAGCTCGGGGGCATAGCACCGAGGATTGTTTTCAATTAAAGCAGGAAATCGAAAAACTGATTGCTCAAGGAAAGTTGAAGGAATACGTCAGAAAGGAGAACCATAACAGCCGTTATCGATCCAGAAGTCCTAGGAGGTCCTCTGAACAACACCGTGAGGATCAACACCAAGCAGAGGACCAGACGAATCGGGTGATCAATATGATATCTGGTGGGCCAGCTGGGGGAGATAGCAGGAATGCGAGGAAAAGGACGGCCAGGTCGATAAAGACTGGTGTCTCGACTAAGAAAGAAGTCATGTCCTTAAGACCAGCGCCCTCGATAAATCAAGTCATTAGTTTTTCCGAGGCTGACAGACCAAGTGATGTGACTTGGGATACTAATGAAGATGACCCTGATTTTTCGATGGTCTTGACCCTGAGAATTGCTAATTTCGAAGTTAGGAGGGTATTAATCGATAATGGCAGTTCGGCAAACATAATCTCTTCTGAGGCGCTCGACAGAATGAATCTACAACACCCGCGACTGGAACGGGTATCCACCCCGCTCATTGGGTTCGGTGGATCGGAAATTGTTCCTCTCGGAACCATTCTCTTGAGTACTACTATGGGTAAAAAACCTAAAGATGTTACGAAGATGGTTAAGTTCTTGGTCGTAAGTACCCCGTTCGCTTATAATGCAATTTTGGGAAGACCGGCTTTAAACGTATTCAAAGCGGTCGTGTCGACTTACCACCAGATGGTCAAGTTTCCCACTTTGGCAGGGGTCGGAGAAATGAGGAACGACCAATGCATGGCGTGGGAATGTTATAACACATCTTTAAACATGAAGAAGCAGTTCGAGCCAGTATTGTCCTCGAAAAGAAAGTTAGAGGAGGAAAAGGTATTCTCGGTATCCGACCTCCCGTTTCCAGATTGTGAAAAGTTGCATAGTAAAAAAGGAAAAGAGATCGATATGAGCGTACAGCCCCCAAATCATAAACAAGTAACGTTAATCCCTGGCTCTCCCGAGAAGTTCACCAGAATTGGAACCGAGCTAAGTCAAGGGATGGAGACCATGTTGATCGAATTCCTTAGAAACAACGCCGATGTCTTTGCTTGGAGTTCTGACGATATCGTCGGGATCGACCCAAGGGTGATTACTCACTCCCTGAATATCGATCCTAAAGCAAATCCAGTTAGACAAAAGAAGAGGAATCACGGTCGAGAAAAAGACAAAATCATCAATGCTGAGGTGGATAGATTATTGGCAGCAAAACAGATTCGGGAAATAACATTCACTGAGTGGCTTTGTAACGTAGTGTTGGTGTCGAAGGGAGAGAAGGTCGACAACAAGTGGAGAATGTGTAATGATTTTACCGACCTGAACAAGTTGTGTCTAAGGGACCCCTATCCTTTACCACGGATTGATATGCTGGTTGACTCGACTGCGGGGTTCATTTTCTTTAGTATGATGGATGCTTTCCAAGGGTTTTATCAAATATTTATGAATGAGAGAGATTAGGATAAAACAGCCTTTATTACCGAACGAGGAGTGTACTGCTTCATTGTAATGTCGTTCGGGCTAAGGAATGCAGGAGCAACTTATCAAAGGCTCGTGAATATGATGTTTAAGGATCTTATCGGTGAGATCATGGAAGTTTATGTTGATGATATGCTAGTGAAGAGCATGACCGAGGAGGATCATATAAAACACCTTGACAGATGTTTCGCGATCCTGAGGAAGTACAGAATGAAGTTGAATCCGGCTAAGTGCACTTTCGGGGTAAGGTCGGGTAAATTCCTCGGTTATCTGGTGCACGAACGAGGCATTGAGGCAAACCCAGAAAAGATCCGAGCTATAGCTGAGCTACAACCGCCAACCAAGTTGTCTGAAGTGCAGAGTCTGATCGGAAAAATAATATCCTTGAATAGGTTTATATCCCGATCAGCAGACAAGAGTTTGCCTTTCTTCAAGTTGTTGAGGAAATCGAAAGGCTTCGAATGGAATGAGGAGTGCAGTAAAGCTTTCGAAGAGCTTAAAAGATATTTGGTTTCCCCTCCGATGTTGGCAAAACCGGTCGAGGGAGAGCCCTTGTATTTATACATAGCAGTTTCGAATGCGGCAATAAGTTCTGTTTAGGTGAGAACTCAGGATTCCGAGCATAAACCGGTATATTATCTGAGTAAGTTGCTTCAAGGGGCGGAGAAGAATTACATGGAGATTGAGAAGTTCGCACTTGCTCTAGTTATTGCCGCACGGAGACTGCGACCTTATTTCCAAACTTACAAAATTATTGTTCTGACTAATCAGCCTCTAAGACAAGTTCTGTCGAAACCAGAGACATCCGGCAGATTGATTAAATGGGCAGTGGAACTGGGACAGTTCGAAATCGAGTACCAACCCCGAACAGCCATCAAAGCTCATGTTCTGGCAGATTTTATTGCAGAGTCGACAGGAGCGGGCTCGGGAGATCGATTAGTTACAGAAGTAAACCTCGTCGTAGACGTTCAGGAGAAAATTTGGTTGATGCATGTTGATGGGTCGTCGACCAGAGAAGGAGGTGGGGCTGGAATTCATTTCCAAGGTCCCGAGGGAGAGGACCTCAGTTATGCGATCACTCTAGATTTCGTAGTCACGAACAATGAAGCGGAGTACGAGGCTTTGATTGAAGGTTTAGAAATGGCAATTAAAGCGAGCATAAAGTCCCTCACAGTGTTGACCGACTCCGAGCTCGTACATAGACAAGTGAAGGGAGTTTATGACGCAAAAGAGTTTAACATGGTAAAATATTTGAAAAGGGTGAAGGATCTGGCGGCAAAGTTTGAAAGGTTTGATATACAAGCTATCCCTCGAGAGGAAAACTGTTGGGCGGATTTGCTTTCAAAATTTACGGGATCGATGGATGGACGGAAGGAAAGAATGATAACTTGGTTGATGTCCAACTCTCCGGCAATAGATTTGAATGTAACCCCAAATTCAGAGATAATGGAGGTAGATATTCGAGAGTCTTCTTGGATGGAGCCTTTGAAAGCTTACCTAACTGACGGTACTTTGCCGGAAGATACAAATGAAGCCCGAAGGATTAAATATCGAGCCCCAATGTACGTTTTGAACGAGGATAAGCTTTATAAAAGATCAAGCTCAGGAATTTTGTTGAAATGCATTCCCGAGAGCCAGTTCGATGTTATTTTAAAGGAAGTTCACGAAGGTGAAGCGGGAAGTCATTGCGGTGCACGAGCCTTAGCCTTGAAATGCTCGAGGACTGGATATTATTGGCCTACTATGATTTCGGATTCTATCGATTATGTCAAGAAATGCCATCACTGCCAAATCTATTCAAATCTAATTCATCAGCCCGCCGAGCAGCTGCATTCAATTCCGATCTGCTGGCCCTTCGACAAATGGGGAATCGATATTGTGGGACCCTTCCCAACGGCTAGATCGAGAAAAAACTATGTCCTGGTTGCTGTGGAATACTTCAGTAAATGGATCGAATGCATTGCCTTAACAAAAATCACTCAGTTCCAGGTGATAAATTTTCTGTGGAAGCATATTGTTTGCAGGTTCGGAATTCCGAGGGTCCTCATCTCTGACAACGGAACTCAATTTGCGGGAAGACAAATTTTGGAATGGTGCGAAAAGTTTGGAATCCAGCAGAATTTCACCTCGGTCGGGCATCCCCAAGCGAACGGACAGACCGAGGTCACCAACAGGGAAATTGTTCGATCATTGGAAAAACGTTTGGCCGAAGCAAAAGGCAAGTGGTTGGACGAGCTTCCTGGAGTGATCTGGGCGAACAGGACCTCCATAAAGTCTGCTACAGGAGAAACTCCTTTTTCTTTGGTATACGGTTCGGAAGCGGTAATCCCGGTCGAAACATTAGTTCCTTCACCAAGGGTCGAATCTTATGACCCCGATCAGAATCAATCGCTGAGAGAGATGGATATCGATCACGCAGATGGTAAACGCGACCGAGCATGCATAAAGATTCAAGCCACCAAGTCCAGCATGGAAAAAGCTTATGACAAGAAAGTCAGGATAAGAACATTCAAAGTCGGGGATTTGGTCCTCAAAAAGGTGGAAGTGTCTAAGCATGTCGGAAAACTTCAGCCAAACTGGGACGGCCCTTATGTCGTGCAGGAGGTCGGAAAGAAAGGGTCCTATAAAATTGCTCACCTCAACGGTGAAGTCTTGCCAAGAACCTGGAACGCGGTAAATCTAAGGAAATACTACGGTCGGTAGTTGATAATTGCAATCATTTAAATTTTTCTTGTAATTTACAGTTTTCGTAATTTTATGTTCCCTAAAAGTGTAAGGACAAGCAATGAAATCCTTCATTTGAATTCAAACTGTATTCCGAGCACCAGAAAGAAAAAAAAAAAAAAAAAGTATATCGGTGAAAGCTTTTGCTACGACCCTCCCTCGATAAAATCTGTTCGAAAATAAATATCGGCCGAGGGTGAAAGCTTTTGCTACGACCCTCCCTCGATAAAACATGTTCAAAAAATGAAAATCGGCCGAGGGTGAAAGCTTTTGCTATGACCCTCCCTCGATAAAATCTGTTCGAAAATAAATATCGGCCGAGGGTGAAAGCTTTTGCTACGACCCTCCCTCGATAAAACATGTTCAAAAAATGAAAATCGGCCGAGGGTGAAAGCTTTTGCTACGACCCTCCCTCGATAAAACATGTTAATAAAAAAAAAAAAAAAATGAAAATCGGCCGAGGGTGAAAGCTTTTGCTATGACCCTCCCTCGATAAAATATGTTCGAAAATAAATATCGGCCGAAGGTGAAAGCTTGTGCTATGACCTTTCCTCGATAAAAATCCAGGATGACTATCCAGCTCACTGAATAGCGGCAAATTATGCAAGCAAACAGTACAATTTTGATTAACTCCAACTGATGTTCTAAATGCTTTGATGAAGCAGTTCTGCTCGAAACCCGAACACCCTTCAAGAATTTCTTACCACTTGAAAATTCTTTAAGTTAGGATTGTTATTTTCATCGATCAATAAATGTTCCGGGTACAAGTTCAACCTTATCATCCAAATATTTGAGTTTCATCGGATAATTAATTCGTCGTCGAGTTGGTTGTTATGAGCAGAATACAAATGTTAAGATGGTGGAAAAGAAAAGTTGCAACTATTTGATTTGAAACGAAAGGTTCTCATTATTATTTTCGAGCAAGATACAAAAGATCAATTAAAGGCAAATGTTACAACTTTATTGACATTCATCGAACAGACTACAAAGTTGTTGAATGTACAAATGAAGTCCTAATACAACTAGTACCCTATTCTATGGTCTTCGAGTCTTCAAGCATCTTTCAGTGTTGTTGACCAGGAATATCGCCGAGCATCCGATGATTGCATCACAATTTGTGACAAAGTGATCGAGCTGTATATGTTTATCGTCTGATGATATCTGGTTTTGAAATTAGACAATATGGATCGCAGATCACATTTTCTGATCTCCATACAGTCCCCAGCATTCTTGCTACCAGCCGAGCTCGATCACTTCCCCGAGTCGGCGTCCAAGGTTGAAATTTCTCATTGTAAGATCCAAAAGCTCAACCTCGAACGGCCGGTCATCTTCTTACGATCGGGAAACTTGACCCAAAGTTACCATTCTTCAGAGAAGAAAGGAAGAAATTGGTGAAACAAGATAACCTCAAAGAAAGTACTTGAGGTCAAACTTCCTTTTAATTTTCTGACCAGCTTTCCGCCCTCGGGTATACCCCTCGAAACCAGCAATGCTAACCCTGCCCAAAATACCCAAGCAAGGGTCAGTCACTTGTTGGTATTTCAAGGGGAGATCCCGCTTTCAGGGATCAGAGACCCCCAGATAGAGGAGGTGCTCCTTTTTTCCGATTCCACCCATACCAAAGAAGTTTGTCTTGTACAAAAGATCGGACGTACGTTCGAAGCCAAATTTCAAAGGCTTGAACGGGAAGAAGGAAGGTTCCGAGCTTCGTCCTCGGATAAAACATTTTTGACAGTGGAGGGTAAAGATTTTCAACTGAGCAAATGCCATATTTATACTAAAAGGAAGATTTGATCGACGGCCTGTATTCAACGAAACAAACGGCGTAAATTAAGGCATTTATCACGGATGACCTTTCCACTTCCCGAGATTAAGGTACTGTTTGTACAGATTTTCTCTGAAACTTAGCTGAAAGAAGGGGAATACTATGACTTGGTCAAATATGCAGTGCAGAAACTTTCCCTTCTTACTTTGTGCTCGGAATGTCGACCACTCTTAACTCGAGTATAAATTGTTCATTTACAAAAAAAAAAAAAAAAAAAAAAAAAAAAAAAAAAAAAAATTTCACTCTTAACTCGAGTATAAATTGTTCATTTACAAAAAAAAAAAAAAAAAAAAAAAAAAAAAAAAAAAAAAAAAAAAAAAAACTTCACTCTTAACTCGAGTATAAATTGTTTTAACCCTGAAACTGAAGCTTGAATGTTCACTCTTAACTCGAGTATAAATTGTTTTGACTAAGAATGCAACTTGATTGTTTACTCTTAACTCGAGTATAAATCGTTTATACAGTAAATCACTTCACCAGAACACAAAACACCATCGATTAGCAGGAAGAAAAAAGTTTATTCCAACAGGGAAAACAAGTACAAAAGGAAGAAATGTAAAAGTACAACATTCAGTTGAGCAAAAGAAGAAATCTCTAGACGCTTTTCTCGAACAGAAGCTTGCGGACTTCAACATTGCGGGCCTCATACCCGGCCTCATAACCTTTTTGATAGGCCTCTTTCTCCCGCTGCTCGGCGCTTTTCTTCTCCTGCTCGACGAGTGACTTCAGCCTGTCCAGCTCCTTGCTCAACTCCTCGTGAACCTGGCTCTCTTTCTGCTTTACAGCTTTCTCCGTCTCGGAGGCCAATTTCAGCTCGGTGGCTTTGGCTTCTTCAAGGGACTTTGACAGTGCAACCTTCTTCTCCTCAAGCTCGAGGATAACCTTAGCACGCTGCTCGGCTTCTTGCTCGACTTGCAGCCCGAGGTTGAATAAATGTAGTCCGACTTTAAATGGACAAAAGTAATTATGTTAGTAAAACGTATATTATAAAAAAAATAAAAAAATAAAAAAAAAAAAAAGGGAGAGAGAGGACACTTACTTGAAAAAGCAGATTTGTGCTCGATCGCGCCATTTCATTCACATTTTTCCCTTCTTGTCCGGCCATGGCCTTATTTGTCACCTCTTCAAAAAAGGCACTTAGCGTCCGAGCAACATTAGGAACAGAGTTTTGGGGTTCCGGGTTACCACCCGACGAAGGAGTTTTCTTCTGGTCGACGGGAGGGTCATTTATTTTGACCTTCTTATTGGGAGGCTCGACCACAGTGTCCTTATTTGCCTCCAGAGCCAAGACACTACCAGCCAATGTTTGGTTCGCCCCCGTCATCTGAATCAGAATTGAGGTTGGAGTCAGATCGTCAACGACTGGATTTTTGATCAAAGCAGACCCAGAGCTTTGCTTGTTCACCACCGAGCTGCCCTTAGACCTAGAAGGAGAATCCGAAATTGGTATAACGGTTTTGTCCTCGATCCGAACGGGTGACGGGTTGAGCAAAGACTTGGTCTCAGCTTTGCCAAGATCACCTTTAGGGATTTCAGTTTGCTCGTTGACTACATTCGAAGGAGAATCGATCTTGCGCTTCCCGCGGTCGCTCTTAGAGGTTTTTCCTACGTCCGAGGAGGATTTAGATTCTCTAATTTTGGACTTGGGACCCTTCTCCTTTTTGACCTTCAACAATAGTTTGGGATCAAATTTGGAGTTCACCAGGCCTTCCATGATCTGTATATTTCTAATGGAGAAGAGAGCTCGATTTATTTATCGACCGAGTAGCTCCGACGAAGAGTGAATTATAATTTCAGTGACAAAAATCTGAAACTACCGTCTATTTATAAGAGAAAGGAACGTTGCCTTTTTGGGAGCCCAACAGTCGCGAATTTCAAGATTTCCGTGCCTATTTAAAAAGGGTCGATTGTTTTGATACTATGCCTGCTAAGTGATTCACGCGCACGAAAATGCTCGATATCGACGTTCTTTTTATGAACCTTATGCCTCACAAAGACTTTTGTCTAGTTGAGCAGTATAATAAATTATCGATGAGCGGACTCAGAGAACCTAAACGGAAAAGGCAGAATTTATAGATGATCAAAATATTTACAATGCATATAATAAAGAGTCCTACAACCTATTACAACAAATCTAAGGTTTTGACTGCTCCTCTTTGCCCTTACTCTCGGAGCCATCCTCGATGTCGACGTCATTATCTCCAGAGGCTTCTCGATCATCCCCATCATCAGAAGAATCTTGATCATCTTCGGAACTATCATGGTTATCTTCCTCATCGGAGCCATCTGAACTCGAGCTCGAGCTGGATGTATCCAAATCCATCAAGTCGGGATTAGGCATTGGAACTCCAAACTCTTTCACAAACGGAGCGAACTCGTGTTTTTCCCAGTTGGCCGAGCTCGAGGGAGTGGCTCGATAGTCTTCCCCGCGAGAATTTTTCATGATGTCCATGTGATTTATATACTCCGTCATTTTGTCAGGAATAACCTTTGCTGCGGCCAACTGTTGAACCCCTTTGAAAAAGGTAGTTTGAAGGATTTCTCCGACCCTCCTTCTAGCTATGGCATCCAACGCGGGGGACTCTAAAAACTCTCTTATCGAGCTTAGGCGAGACTCTTCTTTGCCCCGCTGGTAAGACAACTCGGAATCTGCCTTAGTTTGCTCGAGCTCCTCTTCAAGTTTCCTGACTTTCTCCTCGAGCAAGCTCTTCTCTTCCACCACTCTCACCAAGTCTTCCTCGACAGCCGGGGTATACTTGGCTTTTATTGACTCCAATTCTGCTTGGACGGAGGTAAATTGTTTGCGCAGTTGGGACTCTTCCTTGAGTAAGTCCCTATAAGCAACATGAACACGATCTGACTCCTCTTCTAACATGGAGGTACGGTTCACCTCAGTGAGAAAGCAGTCCCCGATCTGTAAGAACAGGGTAATTAGTATTTTATTCCGAGACATAGACAGCTGCAACGAATGTAAAGGGATCTACCGTATGATATGCTTTGGAGAATTGGCCTAGTACGTCAAGGTCGGAGTGACCAAGAAGCTCCTCCTGGTCCTCGGCAAATCTCCCCGCCATGAAAATCTTGATCGCCTTATCATGCTAATTCTCGCCGTTCGGGGTGCGATCACTTCGGATTGATCCCCTCTCGGGATAACCCGCTGCTCGGGAACCTCTAAGTTGATCTTCGATGAAGTCCAGCATATCGGGCCTACTTCGACCGGATCTGGAAGAGAGGGGTGTTCGATGTCGACCCCACAATGCGGTCCTCCTTTTTGCCTCGGGGGGTCCTTCCAGATCTTCCCGAGCTCGCCGATGGGAGATCTCCGTTCCTTTGAGCTTCTTCATGGTAAACAAGCTATATCCTATGCCAGAAGAGGAAGGACCAGCTTGGTGAGGAGGTGGTACCATTCGGATCGGCTCAGCATTCTCGGGCTCCTCCTCATTTCCGATCTGATCAGTCCGAGCCGAGCTTCCCCAAGGAGGGACGGCAGTTCTGGGCTCCGGTCTAGTTTGCCTCCTCGGTTGACCTGGCGTTTTCCTCGAGGTAGATGCTACAGTTTTACCGACTATGGAAGCTCGGTATTGCTCCACCATTGTTTCTGAAGAAATAAAGAAATGAAATGTTAAGTAATGAAATCCGCTGAAAAGCTTACTATCAAAGTCACTCGGGAAAGACTATTATCCTTACTCAATGTTCGAGGGTCATCAGCAACTGCTAGTGGAAAGGTAGCTCGGCTGAGTCCTGCTTTTCGAAGTACGGGTTCCAGAATAAGGAAAGCCGACTGGTACAAATCCGAACACATCTCTTTGACAACATCGTCGGGAATGACTTTCTGAAGCGGACCTAATAGTTCTCGTTTTCCGTACACCCACTCTCGCTCGCCCGGCCATTTGTGTGGAACCATCTCCGAGCTTCCCTTGGAAGCCGGTACCTCAGGTCCTTTGATAAAGAAGAATTGTTTCTTCCAGTCGAGAGAATTGCTAGAAGTGATGGTCGATAAGACCGAATGATTCGAACGCTGGGAGAAATACATGAACCCAGCGTTCGAGGCGGAGGAGGTACTGATCTTGAAGAATTGCCAGAAGCGTCGGAAGTTAGCAGCTTGATTCTTGGCCTTCATCAAAACGCTGAAAGCTATCAAATACCCAATCGAGTTGGGAAGAATCTGTGCGGGGGCCAGGCTGAATGCATCTAAAACCTGCACGAGTAAGGGGGCAAAAGGAATACGCAACCCATAGTCGAATTGCCTAGCATAGAAAGCTTGACATCCTTCGGGTGGCTTATTCACTCTTTGAGAAGGGGTCGGGATGATTAGCGAGTAACCCTCGGGAAGGAATTTACCTATCGTAGCTTTGAGGTTTGCCTCGTGCTCTTTCGGATCGTACGCACTTGAGATGTCGTCGACCCGTTTCTCGGTCTTCTGAGCCCGACCTGTAGCTTTGGATTTTTTCGAAACACCGGCTAGGTCGAGGATTCTCACACTGCACCCGCCTCCGATTTGATACCTCATTATCTCATGCTTATCAAACGGTACAGTCAAGCTATTATCATTGTCGGAGTCAGCTTTTTCTCCATCTCCACCCTCCTCACTGTCGGCCTCAGCATTTGGTTCCGCATCACCGTCGTGCTCGGAACCTTGTCGACCCTCTTCGCTGTTTGGCTCCAAGGCATTCTCTATTTGATTGACGATCCTATTCGTCTCTTCAGAAGAATTTTCAGTATTTTTGTAGTCGTTTATAAGTTCTCCTGTGGATCCTAGCTCGGAATCCGATCGTGTAGGATTATCAGTTTGAATTTCTGGGTTCTCGGAAGTAGACATGATGATAAACGCTTGTTGTGGTGGTCAATAAAAGAGGGGTACTTTTTATCGATCTGATTGCTCCGATCTGCACTAAGTTTGAAAGACGTACTCTTCTTTTCTAAGTCAACGTATATATATAAAGGTTAAAAGGGTAAATTGCAAATTCAACCCCGAGTAACCGCGACGGTTAGGCTCCCATTCAGTAAAATTGAAGATTATCTTTTTGATTAATAGCAATTACGGTCCTCCAAGCTTCTGAAATGAGTATTTTCGAGTCAACAGGATAAGATCAACTACATTGTCTCTCGAGGATGTGCACTCTTTTTCCCTTCGCTCGGTTTTTTATCCCACTGGGTTTTTCCGAGTAAGGTTTTTAATGAGGCATATCCGACCCGAGACTGTTTGAGACTCGATCTCTGATTTATTTCTCCAATTCTCAGATATTGTAAACGTCATCGAAGTAGAGTACTCCGATCGAAAACTCCGCCCTCCTATGGTTCGAAGTATCAATGCCTTCCGTTGCTCCAAAGAAGATGTGTGCTCTTTTTCCCTAGCTCGGATTTTGTCCCACTGGGTTTTTTCGCACTAGGTTTTTAACGAGGCATGTCCGAAACATCAAGAAATCAAAGTCTTTCGCCGTGACGCTGTGTTTACTTCTCCGAGCTTCAGCTTCACTTACGCTCGAGAAGTGGGGGAGTATTGATGAGGGGTATTTCGCATACGCCACTTTAGGAAATACTTTCTGCTCGAGCTCGGCCTCGATCCCGACCAGAATGGTATTCTCCGACCATAAGAACATGGTTTTCCGATCAAGCCCGGTTGATAGCTCTAGATCAAGTATTCCGACCTACTTCCCGATCTACTCGTCTCCTCGAATTACTGTGGGGCCGATCTACAGCTTTATACAGCTGGCCGAGAGGTGTTCTCCTACGGATGGTCTAGCTAGCTCATTACTGTTCCTATAAATACGCGGCGCATTTTTGACATCAGGGACGGCACGACTTCCAAGATATTCCTTCTGCTCGGACCTACTGTTCGGATTAGGAACTAGCTTGTATTCTCATTGTATTTAGTCTTTCTAGTAGTACGGCATCCCGTAATGCTCGGGTAGACCCGCTTTGTAATTTGTATTCGAACACCGATATCAATATACAGTTTTCACACGCTCGATTCATATATTGTTATACTCTACTTTCCTTATTGAACTCGAACGAAAAACGGTATAATCAGTTTTGGTCGCTGTCGAATATTTCAGCAAGTGGATTGAATGCATAGCCCTAGCTCGGATAACACAGTTCCAAGTGATAAATTTTCTCTGGAAAAATATAGTCTGTCGTTTTGGAATCCCGAGAATTTTGATTTCTGACAATGGAACCCAGTTTGCTGGAAAACAAATTCAAGAATGGTGCTCGAAGTTTGGAATACAGCAAAACTTCACGTCTGTCGGACATCCTAGAGCTAATGGACAAACTGAGGTGGCAAATCGAGAGATTATCAAATCCCTCGAGAAAAGACTGGACGACGCCAAAGGGAAATGGTTAGACGAACTGCCAGGCGTCATTTGGGCCAACAGAACTACCGTAAAAGCCTCAACGGGTGAAACACCATTTAGCCTAGTCTATGGGTCGGAGGCAGTTATCCCTGTAGAGGCGCTAGTCCCCAGCCCTAGAATTGAGCTCTACAAGGAGGAATCAAACGATCAACTGAGAAAGGACGACATCGATTTGAGTGAGACCTTGAGGGAAAAAGCCAGTCTACGTTTAGAAGCGGCTAAATCTAGCATGGAAAAGGCCTACAATCAAAAGGTGAGGATACGATCATTCAAAGAGGGTGATTTGGTACTTAAAAAAGTTGAAGTATCCAAACATGTGGGAAAGTTACAGCAAAATTGGGAGGGTCCCTATGTGGTGATTGCGGTCGACAAAAAGGGATCGTACAAGATAGCTCATATGGATGGAACTTTGCTTCCTCGAACGTGGAATGCAGAAAATCTCAGAAGATATTATGGTCGTTAAATCCAAAGATAAGAAGATTTAGAAATTAGACAGGACTTGCAAGGAATTAGTTTTTCCATTTTATAGAATGTTTTGTTATTTCCCTTTCGTGCATTAAATTTATCTACAATTATAATAAAAGCTTTTGCTTATTTCCCCATAAGTCGCGTTCAAAAGACTTTTGTCAAAAAACGATCTACAAAGGTTAAAACCAATAATTGGTATACAACCTAAAAATTTTGAGTAAAACCGAATGAATCGGTAAACACTCACCGTTCTACTGAAGCGATCTACAAAGGTTAACACCACAGTTGGTATAAAACCTAAGTATAATACATCTTTGAGTAAAACCAATTGGGTCGGTATAAACTCATCGATCTCCTAACAAACGATCTACAAAGGTTAAAACCAATAAATGGTATACAACCTAAAAATTTTGAGTAAAACCGAATGAATCGGTAAAAACTCGCCGATCTACTGAAACGATCTACAAAGGTTAACACCACAATTGGTATAAAACCTAAGTATAATAAATCTCTGAGTAAAACTGATTGGGTCGGTATAAACTCATCGATCTCCTAATGAACGATCTACAAAGGTGAAAACCACAGTTGGTATAAAACCTAACTATAATATATCTTTGAGTAAAACCGATTGGGTCGGTATAAACTCATCGATCTCCTAACGAACGATCTACAAAGGTTAAAACCACAGTTGGTACAAACCTAAGTACAATAAATCCTTGGGTAAAACCGATTGGGGCGGTATACATTCATCGATCTCTTAACAGACGATCTAGATAGGCAAAACAATTAAATAAAACAGAAGGTTACAGCAAAACCAATTGGATTCATAAGAGCTCATCGTACGAATAAAACTAACGGGTTGATATATTGCAAGATTTTATTAATTCAAAGCTACCATATACAACGGAAAGATACACAAACTACCCTAACTAATCGACAGCAAATTCTATTACATGATGAAGAAAGGAGCTAACAAAGGGTCTTCAGCCTGATTTATCTCCGTATTTCTCTCAGAATTCTTGCCACCAGCTAGGACCAGTCGTGCTTACGGCCACAAAGCTTTGGAATCAGACAGAGCTTTGAGAGATCATAATGTTACGACGGTCGATGGTGGTCAGCATTTTTTGATCATACATTCTCGTTTTAATGAACTGACCAGCTTTCCACCGACCGCGTAACTAATAGATCGGAATCCCACAACACCGACCTTTACCCATTTACATAGGTTGGTCGGTTGAGGGTAGGCGTTCCAATCCATTCCCCTTATTAGGGTTCGGAGATTTCATGGTTTTTGAGAAATCTCCACTTTCCGATTCCGCCCATACCAAGTCGACATAATAAGTGATTTGTTTGACTTTCGAATTAGGCGGACGACCGCCATTTTTAACAAAGAGGAAGTACATTTTTTTAAGGTTTTTTACTTCTAAAGGTAACTAAATGGAAGAAAGAAGATTCCTTTTATAGACAGGGGGAGTTAAAATCCAACGGTGAAACTCGCATCCAATCAACGGCAATGACACCACATCGGGAATTACGTTACAAAGTCATAACTACAAGCCTTAAATACTGATTTAGCTCTTTTTCGTTGGGATACAAATATAGAAAGTCGAGCTAAACAATAAACAAGCCAAGTAGATGGTGAATGTATATTAATAATCAGATCAAATACAATTGACAAAGTAGGTCAATTCGGGCGGTATTGGATGCCGTAAAACTAGCTAGATCAAATACAACGGAAGGCGAGATAAAGCATAATCCTAACTCTAGGTCCGAGCTGGAGTGTTTTCTTGGAAAACGTGTGCCCCTGGCGTCATAAATGCGGTGGTATTTATAGGAACAGTGATGGGCTAGCTAGACCCTCCGCAGGGGAAGATATCTTGGCCAGCTGTCCAGGCCTGTGGTCAGGCTCATGATAGATCCGAGGAGTTTAGTAGATCGGAAAGAGGAATCCCGAGCTATCAGTCTGACTTGGCTGGAGACTTAGTTTTGGATGGAGAATACCTTTCTTGGACGGGATCCAGGTCGATCTCGAGCAGAGGTATTTCCTAAAATGGCGTATACAAAATATCCCTCATCAATACTCCCCCACTTCTCGAGCGCAAGTAAAGCTGAAGCTCGGAGAAGTAAATATCATCGTAGCACAAAAATTGATATGCCTCATTAAAAACCTTACTCGGAAAAACCCTGTGGGACAAAAACCGAGATAGGGAAAAAGAGCGCATATTTTCTCTGGACGGGCCTTTGGAAAGGCAGGATGCTTCAAATCATTGGAGGTCGGAGTTCTCGATCTGTTTACTCTACCTCGAAGTCATAGCAAAATCTGAGAAACGGAGAAACATATAATGAAAATCAAGTCTTGAACGGTCTTGAGTCGGATATGCCTCGTTAAAAACCTTACTCGGAAAAACCCTGTGGGACAAAAACCGAGCAAAGGGAAAAAGAGTGCACATCTTCATAATACCGAGCTGAAAAACCAACTTCCAAAAACTTAGAGGACCGTAAGTGCCATTTTTAGAAAAGTTAATCTTCAATTTACTGAGTGGGAGCTTAACCGTTGCGATTACTCGGGGTTTAATTTGCAATTTACCCTTTTAACCTTTATATATATGCGTTGACCTGAAGAGACGCCCACACCTTCTTAACTTTTACCGCAGATCGGAGTACTCACGTCGATAGAAAGCATAACTCTTCGTCGACCATCGCAACAATCTCCTGAAATGTCTTCCGAGAAGCCAGAAACTCAAGCCACTATTCCTCCGAGATCGGAATCCGATCTAGGATCAATGGATGAATTCATTGATACTTTCAAAACAGCTGAAAATTCTCCTAACGAGGCGAATAAGACCGTCGAACAAGTTGAGAGGGTCGTAGAGCCGAATGCTGGTGAGGGAACGTCTGGTCAAAATATACCCGAGCCGGAAGGTAACGCAGAGCAAAATACTGAGTCCAATGCCGAGCGCGAAGAAAAACCAGATTCCGATGGTGAAGGGGATGAGGTCGGGGCGTTGGAAAAACACGAAATAATGAAGTACCCCGTCGGTCATAAATGTATGGTGAGAATTCTCGATCTAGACTCCATTCCGAAGAAATCTACTACTACTGCTCCTGCTCGGGTTCAGAAAACTGAAAAACGGGTCGATGAGATAGCTTGTTCATATGATCCGATCAAGAGTGAAGCGGATCTCAAGGCTGAGATAGGGAAATACCTTCCCGAGGGATACTCGCTGGTCATCCCGACTTCCACTCAACGAGTAGATCAGCCGCCTGAGGGATGTCAAGCCTTCTACGCTAAGCAGTTCGCTTACGGGCTGCGGATCCCTTTTGCACCCCTGGTCGATCAGGTTCTGGATGTATTCGCCCTTACTCCTGCGCAGATCCTACCCAACTCCATAGGCTGTTTGATAGCCTTTAGTGTACTGATGAAAGCCAAAGGCAAACGTGACAACTTCCAGAACTTTTGGCAGTTCTTTAAGATCAGCAACTCATCGGCCTCCAACGCGGGATTCGTGTACTTTTCACAAAGGCCAAACCAATCAATCTTATCCACAATCGTTTCTAGTAACTCGATGGATTGGAAGAGGCAATTCTTCTTCGTCAGAGGACCCGACGAGCCGATTTCCGAGGGGAGCTCGGAGATGGGCCCTCACCAGTGGACGGGCCGACGTGACTGGGTGTGCGGAAAACGCGAATTCGTGGGCACACTTAAACAGGGCATTAGCGATAGGGTCGTTGCTGAGATGCATTCCGACCTATATCAGTCGTCATTTCTTATTTTGGAGCCCGTTCTTCGGAAAGCAGGCCTTAGTTCAGCAACGTTCGATCACGCGGATGCCGTCGATCTCCGATCATTGAGTAAGTTCAAATTCTTAGTCTATCTTTTTTAGACTTATTGTCCCAAATTTCGAATTTCATAAGTATCATCTTATTTTTTAGGTGACATGGTCGGGTCTTATCGGGCTTCCATAGTCGGTAAAACCGTGGCTTCCACCTCAAAGAAAACGCCAGGTCAACCGAGGCGGCAAGTCAGAATTCCTCAAGTACTGGGTAATCGATCCACTGTTCCCCCACAAGGTAATCCTGCCCAAACTGCTCAAGACCAAACTGTTGGTCCCAAGTGGTCAGATGAGGTTTAGAGGGGGGGGGGGGTGAATAAACCTCTTTAAAAATTTGCCTTTTAAAAATCTCTAACTTTTCTGTTCAGCAGACTAAGCTGATCGAGAACAGTAAGCAGACTAAGCTGATCTAGCACAAAGCTTTGAACAGCAGAGTTGACCACTCTTCTGATTTCACTCAGCTGATTTTATCAAAATCAGAGTTTAAAATAAACTAACTTGCAGCGGATTTATCAAGTGTTTTTCACAAGTAGTTTTCTTTAACCTTGAAATAGTTTTATCCCCAGTTTTTAAATAAACTCCTTTATAAAACTTTTCAGCAGTTAACCTTTTAAGTGTTTTAAAACTGTTCTTTCAAATATGCAGAAAATAATGCAAGTTAAAAACACAAAGGATTTTTATAGTGGTTATATGGATGTAAATCCTTTAGTCCACTCTTCCAAGTCACTTAGATCTTGGGTTATACTATAGTCACAAAGATTACAGTACACTCTGCTTGCGCCAACCAACAGATGAACTGGCCACAAGTTCGTAGTAGGAAATCACAAAGAAATTCCTAATCTCTGAAGTAATATCGCTCACAAAGATTGATATCTACTCCTCACAACACAACCTAACAAAATCACTCAGATTTTACAAGTATTTTCTATTTTTCTCTCTATTTGCTTCGTCAACAAATGACTTAGCTGATGAGTGTTCTGTTCTTGAGTTTTGAGACTTAGAGAAGTTCAGCTTCGAATTTTAGCTCTCAAAGTATGTTGTCTCTGTGTTGTTCCTCTCTTCAACTCATGAACTGAACTATTTATACTTGGAGATTTGAATTTCTGCCCATTGAGAGATCGACAGCTGTTCAAATCCTCGAGTACTGGTCCTTCCTGCAGAAACGGCTACCTGCGACTGAACACTGTACACTCTGCTGTACTTGCTGTCAGATCGCATTAAATGCACCAATCTGATACGAGGTTTCTCTTCAATCATTTGTCATTAATACCCTTCCTCTTCATCATTTATTACTCCAAGTGCATTTATTACCGTTGCACTGATCTTCTGATCTACTTCCACTTAGCTGATCGAAATTACTCGTCTGATGTATACTCGGCTGATCCCAAGCTTGAACTAATCTGATTTGAGTCGGCTGATCGTCCACCAGTCTGATTTCTTCCTCAGCAATAGATCAGTAGTCTTCTGGACCATATTTGACTAGTCTGAATAAGTCTTCCTTAGTCAAATATCTTAGAAGGTTTTTACTAAGCTTCCATACTTAGCTGATTCTGATGTTTTGGAAATCATCAAAACCTCCCTTCACTTTATGTCTTCCATCTTCATCTTCATCCAACAATTTCCCCCTTTTTGATGATGACAAAACTTCAGCTAAGTACCTGTTCCTAAAGCTAAAGTTTAAGTCCTCAAAAATTTCTGAGATAGAAATGATTTGTTGGAAACTTGAACTTTTATAGATTATATCAATTGATTACAAGTTACAAGTTTAACAGATGAGATAACAGAAAGTAAAATTTTACAAGTTTAACAAAAAGATTACAAGTGACCTAGGCTAATGACTTAGTCTAGTCCTTCTTCTCTTCTTGTGTTTCTCCTTCTTCTTCATTTTCAGGGTCTTCATCTTCTTGTTCAGAACTAGAGAGATCTTGTTCAAGCATTTCAAATCTTCTTCTGAGATCCTCTATTCTTTTGTACTTGACGTATGGATCTAACTGTTCAGCAGCAGAGTCCTTGGAAGCAGCAATCTCCTTATCAGATTTTACTGGTTCTTTGGGCTCTTCATCAGCATCGTTGTCTGCCTCAGTTACTTCATTGTCTGGTCTGCTTGTATTTTCATCATCAGCATCCTTTTCAGCAGAGTCCAACTTTTCAGTAACTTCAGCTGATAAATTAGCATCAGCACCCTTCTTCTTCGTTGTAGAATCTCCATCTTCCCCCTTTTTGTCATCATCAGCAGGGTAGACAGGTTCTTCAGGCAGAACATGAGTGATGTTAATTGCGTCACAAATCAGTCTGATGTTTTTATCCACCGCCAGAAGATGATTTTCCCTCTTCAGTTGCTGCAATGTGTTGTAGGATTCAATCTTCTTGAATGTAAGATCCACTTGATCACAAAGTTGAATCTGAGAACTCAGAATCAAGTCAGCTGATGTAGTGAATGCTTTCAGCATGCTCTCAGCTTTTACTTCATGAGCCTCCATTGCATTTGCAACAACTTCATTAATGTCCCTCCAACCAGCTGTGTTGTTTTTGACCCTTGCACCAAATGTTTCCACATCCAGTCTGATAGCTTGTACTTCATTTTTAATGCTTGCCATTTCTTCCACTATCAGAGGGCTAGGATCAGCAGCCTTTGGGACTTTTTCAGCAGCAGCAGACAGCATAGTTAAGGCTACTTCCTTAAACGTATTCATTTGTTCTCTATGTCTGTCTTCCATTTCCTTCATTGAGTTGGCAATCAGCTGATGGATGGACTCCAAAATAGCTGGTTGCAAGTCTGTTGAAGTTGATGGAGTGGCTGTGCTTGCTTGAGCAATCTCAGGAGTTTTGTCAGTCTCCTTTGGTTCATCAGTCAGAGTAGTCTGCTGTTGGGGCAACTTCTCTGATGATGTTGAGATTTCAGCAATCTTCTGTTGGACCTGTGTTGGCTCATTTATCTCTGTAACAACATCAACACCATTATCAGCAACAACAGTTTTATGTGTAAATATAAGAGCAGGTGTAAATGGTGAAGTTGTCTGTTCAGGTAAGTCTTCATATGTTTTGATGGCCGGTCCAAAGACGATCTGTTGTAAGCTTGGCATAGGTAACATTGAACTGGGTTGACCCTTCTGATGTCTGGTCTTCTTTGCCCATACTTCCAAAGTTACAGATAATGCCAGCTTGACCATTCTGTTCTGTAGATTTTCATCTGAAGCAGGAGTTTCAGGAACAGAACTTTGTAGCAACTTGGCTTCAGACTTTGCCAACTTCCTCATTCGATAGTGAATCATATCAAAGAAGTGGTCTGAATCCAATGCTTGCCTCAGACATCCAGTTTCCAGAAATTGCAGGACCCATCTTTCCTCAGCAGCAAAATCCTTCCACTGTACTATTTGATCCTTTGTCTTGGTCAGACGATACTCTCTCCATCTGTTGTATCTGATCTTTTCCGTAACAAAGAGACTCTGACGGATCAAAACATCGTTATACCGCTCAAGATCTGCCACAAACTGTTTGAACATTTCTGGATCATTTTGAACTATGTTCAGAGCATATTTCAGTTCTGATCTCTTCTTCTTTGGCAGCTTGGGTGTTGGCATAACAGCCTTTGGCTTCTTGGGATCTCCAATTGTGATTCCACCACTGTACCTTGGACCTTGAGCATCCTTGGTACTGGCTTCAATAGCCATAGCCAAATCATGAGCTTCTTTAGCAGCTTTCTCAGCTTCAGACATGTTTTTAATCTGAGCCTCAAGCTCCTTAAGTTTGCGAGCGTTTTCTTTTTCTTTCTTTTTCTTCTCAGCTTCATCTATCTTTTTCTGCTCAGCAGCAGTGATCACTTTAACTTTTGCCTTACCAGTTCTCTTCCTTCTGGCGGCAGGTGATTCAACTACTTGTAGTGGAACAGCAACAGTTGGTGTAGGATGAATGAGTGGGACATTCTCCTCTGCTGGTAAAGTAGTTGGCTGTTCAGCAACAGCAGACTTGTCAAGAGATTGGTCTACTGCATCCACTGGTCTTTCAGCAGCAGGGTTTTCTCTGACTTGAACAGTTGGGGCAGTGGTAAAGGTAACTCGTTGACCTCCCAGAGTTAACTTTCTTTTTGCCTTTGGCTTGGGCAAAGCTTCAGGTTGTCGAGGTTCAGCAGTTCTCTTTACTGAACTCCTTGTTCTTCTTCCAACTTCTTTAATCTGAACTGGTTCGTCAGACTCAGTTCTTTCTGGAGATGTTTCAGTACTCATCTCACTGATTTCCTTAGTCACCTCAGTGACTATCTGGTTAGCAGCATCAGCAGACTCTACTGATCTGGCTTCAACAGCAGGGTTTGCTGTTTGATCAGCAGACTTCGTTTTGATGGTAACTTTGGGTTTCTTGGCAGCAGGCTTCTCTTCTTTTCCTTTTGCCTTTCTTTTAGAAGTAGCTCCAATCTTAACTGGTTCATACATTTTCACTTCCTTCAGCTTGTGAACTGTCTTCCCGTTCACCAATGGACATCCCAGAGCTGAGAGTAGATGACTCATCATCACCACATGTCCATTCTTCTTTAACGCCAGAAGATAAAAGTAGTGAATAGCCCAGTTAACATCTAACCCATAGTAGATGCAAACCATTGTTTGGTACCTTCTCCTAGGTAACCCATCTAAGGAGCTCGTACAACACTCCAAAATTTTTGCAATGATATCAGCAAACCTTTGAAACTCGTCTTTCAGCTGAGTTTTCATAAGGCTTCCAGTCATTGGTTCTCCATCCTTCGCACAGACAAACCAAAATTCTTCCTCTTTTTCTTGAGCCAGAGTAAATACCTCTCCTCCTTCATTTTTCAGGCCATAAATTTCATTCAAAACAGCAGGTGAAACACAGATAGTTTTACCTCCGACAGTAGCCACAGAAATCATTTTGGTTAGGTCATTTTTTCTAGATCCATAGTAGTCAGCCACATCTTCAGTGAAAACATACTCCTCATGAGCTTCCAAAACCTTCACCAACGATGCCTCTTTAATTTTGACCAAGATTTCCTTCATTAGAGGAGTTCCAGAAGCGTAGAACTTCTCGTAATTCAAATAACGTCCTTCAGCTCCGGCCATTTTGAAAAATTTGTAGTAGCTTGAGAGAAATTTAACACTTTTAAGGCAGAAAAGATGAGTTAGTAACTTCTTTTTCACTTAGAATAATTTTGGGTGCGTAAGGTTTAACCCTTCTGATCAGATCTGGATTTATAGATTTCGAAATGCTTCGGTTTCCGTGTTATACGCGGACGGTTTGATTTGATCTGTCAGTTTTTAATCGTGCGGGCGAGAATCGCGGAATTCAAAATTTATTAATTATGTCAGGCAGGCGGGAATTTGAAACGCCACTTGTCTGTTACTTATAAAAGCGTGCTTTTGATAGAACGTTTTTGCACAACACTTTAAATATAAGATGACATAAATAATAACAGATGAGTAAAGTGATACTTATCTGATAAACGACTTGTCTGATACAATACATCACTAGTGAAAGCCAATATCTAGTGATCTTCCTTTGCTGTTTGTCAATCCAGCAAGATAAATAATCTTCGAATCTTCAAGAATTAAGAACAAATCTTCTGATTAAAACAACTTCAACTAACTGTCATTGAAGATTTCATCTTTAAACAAGGGTACCGCTAGTCTTACACGTTCCCCCTGAATTCAAGAATTCATCAGTCAACTAGTCTGTTGAGAGTCAGTCTTCTTGAAGTGTAACACTTGTTGATGTCAGATTAGTAAGCTGTTGAACCCAGTCTTCTGATAGGTTCCCCCTCAGCTTATGAATCCAATTTTAACAAGCCTAATTCCGCTCTTAGAGTGGAGAATCTAGCTTCATTCAGTGGTTTGGTGAAAATGTCAGCAATCTGGTTGTCTGTATGAACATACTCAATAATAACATTTCCCTTTTCAACATGGTCTCTGATGAAGTGATGTTTGATCTCAATATGTTTAGTCCTGGAATGACT
This sequence comes from Penstemon newberryi var. newberryi, assembly GCA_030819805.1. NCBI lineage: Eukaryota > Viridiplantae > Streptophyta > Magnoliopsida > Lamiales > Plantaginaceae > Penstemon > Penstemon newberryi. The sequence goes on along the minus strand of JAUALY010000005.1, from coordinate 17,265,544 downwards.
AGTAGTATTCTGAGTAAGTGATATTGCACTTGTATTATCACAATAGATAGGGATTCCACTGATCTTAAGATTATAGTCTTCAAGTTGATGCTTTAACCAAAGTATTTGTGCACAACATGCTCCAGCAGCAATGTATTCAGCTTCAGCAGTAGATATGGATACTGAAGTTTGTTTCTTACTCATCCATGAGATCAGACGACTGCCTAAAAATTGACATGTACCTGTAGTACTCTTCCTATCAATTTTGCAGCCAGCAAGGTCAGAATCTGAATATCCAATAAGTTCAAATCCTGATTCCCTTGGGTACCACAATCCCAATTCTTGAGTGCCTTTGAGATACTTTAGTATTCTTTTAGCAGCTAAGAGATGAGATTCCTTAGGATCTGATTGAAATCTTGCACAGACCCCAACAGAATACATAATATCAGGTCTGCTAGCTGTTAAGTATAACAGTGACCCAATTATGCCTCTGTATTTGGTGATGTCAACTGATTTGCCACCTTCATCCTTGTCCAGACGAAGTCCAGTAGACATAGGAACAGTAACAGATGAGCTAGTTTCCATACCAAATTTTTTAAACAGATCTTTTGTGTACTTTGCTTGATTAATAAAAATACCATCAGGCAGCTGTTTGACTTGTAAACCAAGAAAGTAATTTAATTCTCCCATCATGCTCATTTCAAACTTGTTCTGCATCAGCTTAGAGAATCTTTCACACATCTGTTTGTTAGTTGAACCAAAAATAATATCGTCTACATATATTTGTACCAACAATATATGATTATCCCATTCAATAGTAAACAAGGTTTTATCTACTTTACCTTTGTGAAATCCTTTAATTAAAAGAAAATCAGATAAAGTATCATACCATGCTCTTGGAGCCTGTTTCAGTCCATAGAGAGCTTTCTTCAGACGATATACCTTATCTCCTTGTTGATAAACTTCAAATCCAGGAGGTTGTTCAACATACACTTCTTCTTGCAATTCTCCATTTAGAAAAGCAGACTTCACATCCATCTGAAAGACAGTGAAGTTCTTGTAAGCAGCATAGGCTAGGAACAATCTGATTGCTTCAAGCCTTGCGACTGGTGCGAATGTCTCATCAAAATCAATGCCTTCTTCTTGGCAGTAACCTTTGGCAACTAGTCTTGCTTTGTTTCTGGTAACCATACCATCTTCATTCATCTTATTTCTGAAAACCCACTTAGTGTCAATTACTCTTTGATGAGTAGGTCTGGGAACTAAGTACCAGACTTCATTCCTTTCAAATTGATTCAACTCTTCTTGCATAGCTTCAATCCAGTGAGAATCACCAAGAGCTTCATCAATTAATTTAGGCTCAATTTGTGAAAGAAAACTTACAAACATTGTTTCATTTGCAGTTGACCTTCTTGTTCTAACTCTATCCAAGGGATCACCAATCACTAACTCTGGTGGGTGATCTCTGAGCCATCTGAGATCAGGTTGCAAATCTGGATGTTGTCCTCTGGATTGATCTTGCAACACCACTGTTGGAGTCTCAGTAGTAGTCTGTTGAACAGTTGTGGTCTGTTGAACAGTCTCTGGTCTGTCAGCTGTTTGCAACTCCTCTGTTAGACAATCAGCAGACTGATTTTGAACAGCACTTGAGTTAACAGCTTGAGATAGGTTGGGTAGTATGATGGGTACATATTCTTCCTTTCTTTCCACATTCAATTTCTGAAAGTCAGCAGATATCTCAGGGTTTGCACTTTGATTCTTTTCAGATGATTGACTTGGTTCATCAAATACTACATGAATAGATTCTTCTACAAGTAAAGTTCTTTTGTTAAACACTCTGTAAGCTTTACTAACAGTAGAGTAACCTACAAAAACAGCTTCATCAGCCTTCTCTGCAAATGCAGTGAGGTGATTTTTCCCATTGTTCAAAACATAACATTTACAACCAAAAATCCTAAGATAATGTAAATTAGGCTTTCTGTTGTTCCATAACTCATAAGGTGTCTTGTTTTGACTTTTGTTGATCATACACCTATTCTGTGTATAACATGCTGTGTTTGTAGCTTCTGCCCAGAATCTTTGGGGCAGCTTTGCTTCAGCTATCATTGTCCTGGTAGCTTCTTTTAGAGTTCTGTTTCTCCTTTCAGCAACTCCATTTTGTTGAGGGGTTCTGGCAGCAGAGTACTCATGACTGATTCCTCTGGAATTACAGTACTCTTCAACAGTAGAGTTTGTAAACTCAGTCCCTCTATCTGATCTGATCTTCAAAATTCTTTGACTCTTTTCATTCTGGATCAGTTCCATCAGATTTGTAAGATGTTCCTTGGTTTCACTTTTCTTCTTCATGAAGATTACCCAAGTAAATCTTGAAAAATCATCCACAACAGCTAGGCAGTATTTCTTCCCACCATTGCTGATTGGATCAATAGGGCCAAACAAATCCATATGCAGTAGCTCCAAAATTCTGGTTGAAGATTGGTGCTTCTTGCTTTTGAAAGATGACTTCACTTGTTTACCCTTCTGACAGGCATCACAGAGCTTGTCTTTGCTCATGACTGTCTTTGGAATTCCTTCTACCAGATCATTCTTTATCAATCTGTTGATGGTCTTGAAATTCAAATGATTCATTCTTTTGTGCCAAAGCCAACTGATTTCACTTGGTGTAGAAGCCACTAAGCAAACATTTGAATTCTTGTCCACAGAATTCCAGTCGACTACATAGATGTTTCCTTGTCTTCTTCCAGATAAAATAACCTTCTTTGTTCCAATTTGTTCAACATAACACTTATCTGATGAAAACACCACGGAAAATCCTTTGTCACAAAATTGACTTATGCTCAGCAGATTGTACTTCAGGCCACTAACATATGAGACGTCAGATATCTCTATGTTTCCTTTGATAAGCTTTCCAACAGCTACAACCTTGCCTTCTTTGCTGTCTCCAAAAGTAACTCTTGGACCATTCACAGCAACAGCATCTGCCAGTTCATGTATGTCTCCACACATGTGCCTTGAACATCCACTGTCCAAGTACCATTTCTTCGCTATCTTACTCCTACTCCTAATCCTAACCTGCAAAACAAAATAAAAATGTTTTAGGTACCCTTTATTGAGAGGGTCCTGGCGGATTAGTATCACCTTTGACAACCCAAGATGTTGAAGTCTTAGGCTTCTTAGGCTTTGCAGTCTTAGCAGGAGCATGAGCAATTTCATTTACATCATAATCAGCAGGCATATTATGGTGATAATCATTATGATGATGATAAGGCTCATAAGCAGGATATGATGCATGATAAGTAGGGTAGGCATGCATTGTTTGATGAGCAGGATATGCAGCAAAATGAGGTGGATAATGAGGTGCAGCATAATATGGTGGATAAGCAGGTTGCACATAATAAGACTCATTTCCATAGTAAGCATTTTTGTTGTAATTTCTTTGCTTCTTAGGTCTGCTCTTTATTTGCTCTTTAACAGACGACTTAGCTTTACTAGTCTGATTGGTTTTACTCTTATCAGCAGACTTCTTGGGACTACTCTGCTGTTTGGTTTTACCAGTCTGTTTTTCAGTTTCAGGCTTTTTACCCTTCTTAGCCTTAGGAGTTTTTATCTCCTTTTTCTCAATCTCAGGTGAAATGGGTTTAGTAGTCTGAACATATAAGACAATATTACTATTATCAGCAGATATAAATTTCTCAGCTTTGTTCAGTTCTAAACTTTCTTTTTCTAAGGGAGTACTCTGTTCAGTTGGTTTATCTATTGTCACAACAGACGACTTAGGAACAGACGACTTATTATGCAAAGATATTCTAGCTTCAAGTTCTTTGATTTGTCCCTTGTACATTTCACATTCAGCTCTCAGAGATTCACATTCATGCGAAAGCTTTTTATACATGGCTGATTCGTCAGGTTTTTCAACCTTAAGTTTCAGTTTAGCATTTTGCTTTTTCAGCAGAATCATCTCGTCCTTAAGCTTAGCAAGCTCATTAACAACATCTACTTTGTTGTTCATCATTTGCTCAAATGAGTTAAACAGTTCAAGCTCACTTTCAGAGAGTATTACCTCATTGTCAGAATCATCAGATTCCTTTGCCATGAGACACAACAGTGCAGGTGTTTCGTCAAAAACAGAGTCATCACTTGAAGTGCCAGATTCTGTGTTTGATGAGTGGATGGCTGCCATCTTTTCAGCTTCAGCCAACAATACCTTGCTCTTTTGGTATCTCTTCTCTCTTCTTTCTTTTCTTTGTTTCTTTTCCTCCTCTGTGTACTTCTCCGCTTTAGGATATGGGCAGTCCTTGATGAAGTGTCCCAATTTCCTGCAATTATAGCACATCATTTTGGATTTATAATCATCCTTAATGTCATAAGTATTAGAGGTAGGTTTAGAAGTAGAAGCATTGTTATATTTGTTCTTCATTTTTCTCTTGTAGAACTTTTTGAACCCGTTCAATAACAACGCAACATCGTCAGCAGTATACTCCTTTTTGCTCAGTACTGGGGCCTCATCAGATGAGTCCACTTCTCTGCTTTTTCCAGACGATCTTCTTGTTCTTTCTGCAGCAACCAGTGCAGCAGTGGGGCCAGAAGTTGAGGTCTCTTCTATTCCCATCCTTGGTATTTTATACTCGTACGCCTTGAGTACAGAAAACAACACTGTCAGAGAGATCTTCCCCAGATCCCTAGATTCTTCCATAGCTGTGATCTTCATGTTGAACTTGGGTGGTAACGCCTTCAAGACTTTGAGAGTGATCTCTTTGTCTGTGAATGTCTTACCCAGCTTTAACACGTTGTTCAGCACTTTGGTAAACCTTGAACTCATCTGTTCAATGGTTTCTCCAGGCTTCATTTTGAAGTTATCAAACTTCTCCATGGCAACACTTAGATTGTGTTCCTTGATGGCTTCGTTTCCTTCACTCATATCCCTGACTTTGTCCCACATCTCTTTTGATGTTTTACAGTGTTTGACATAGTCAAACCTTTCATTGTCCAGGGCTTTAGTCATGATGAAGATTCCAACTTTATCAAGATTTTTCAACTTGATTTCATCAGGTGACATCTCTTCTTCATCTTTATCAACAACAGTATCTACGCCATCGATTTTGATTGTCTTGGTAATCCTTATTGGACCTTTTGTTATGCATCTGTACATATTATCGTTGTAAGCAGCAAGGAAAATTTCCATGCGTATTTTCCAGTCCTCAAAGCTCATACCGCCTATGTGGGGAACAAGGCTAATGCAATCCATTTTTCAAAAAGTTTTGTTTTTCAAAAAGATGCTCTTTTGAAAACTTTTGAAAACCTTTGAAAAACACTTAAGGATCAAGCTCGTTGATCAGTCAGATGATTCAGATGAACCACCTGCTCTGATACCACTTGTTGGTCCCAAGTGGTCAGATGAGGTTTAGAGGGGGGGGGGGGTGAATAAACCTCTTTAAAAATTTGCCTTTTAAAAATCTCTAACTTTTCTGTTCAGCAGACTAAGCTGATCGAGAACAGTAAGCAGACTAAGCTGATCTAGCACAAAGCTTTGAACAGCAGAGTTGACCACTCTTCTGATTTCACTCAGCTGATTTTATCAAAATCAGAGTTTAAAATAAACTAACTTGCAGCGGATTTATCAAGTGTTTTTCACAAGTAGTTTTCTTTAACCTTGAAATAGTTTTATCCCCAGTTTTTAAATAAACTCCTTTATAAAACTTTTCAGCAGTTAACCTTTTAAGTGTTTTAAAACTGTTCTTTCAAATATGCAGAAAATAATGCAAGTTAAAAACACAAAGGATTTTTATAGTGGTTATATGGATGTAAATCCTTTAGTCCACTCTTCCAAGTCACTTAGATCTTGGGTTATACTATAGTCACAAAGATTACAGTACACTCTGCTTGCGCCAACCAACAGATGAACTGGCCACAAGTTCGTAGTAGGAAATCACAAAGAAATTCCTAATCTCTGAAGTAATATCGCTCACAAAGATTGATATCTACTCCTCACAACACAACCTAACAAAATCACTCAGATTTTACAAGTATTTTCTATTTTTCTCTCTATTTGCTTCGTCAACAAATGACTTAGCTGATGAGTGTTCTGTTCTTGAGTTTTGAGACTTAGAGAAGTTCAGCTTCGAATTTTAGCTCTCAAAGTATGTTGTCTCTGTGTTGTTCCTCTCTTCAACTCATGAACTGAACTATTTATACTTGGAGATTTGAATTTCTGCCCGTTGAGAGATCGACAGCTGTTCAAATCCTCGAGTACTGGTCCTTCCTGCAGAAACGGCTACCTGCGACTGAACACTGTACACTCTGCTGTACTTGCTGTCAGATCGCATTAAATGCACCAATCTGATACGAGGTTTCTCTTCAATCATTTGTCATTAATACCCTTCCTCTTCATCATTTATTACTCCAAGTGCATTTATTACCGTTGCACTGATCTTCTGATCTACTTCCACTTAGCTAATCGAAATTACTCGTCTGATGTATACTCGGCTGATCCCAAGCTTGAACTAATCTGATTTGAGTCGGCTGATCGTCCACCAGTCTGATTTCTTCCTCAGCAATAGATCAGTAGTCTTCTGGACCATATTTGACTAGTCTGAATAAGTCTTCCTTAGTCAAATATCTTAGAAGGTTTTTACTAAGCTTCCATACTTAGCTGATTCTGATGTTTTGGAAATCATCAAAACCTCCCTTCACTTTATGTCTTCCATCTTCATCTTCATCCAACACAAACCGTCGAGGAGCCAGAGAATCCCGAACCGTTACGAATGGTCTTTCCAACAGACCAAGCTGGTCCTTCTACGTCGTCTGGATTGGGATACAGCTTGTTCTCCATGAGAAAGATGAAGGGCTTGGAGATTAGTAAACGACGAACTCGGGAAGACCAGGAGGGAGCTCCCGAGGCGAAGAGAAGGGCAAGATTGTGGGGTCGACACCGAACACCCCTTACTCGCCGTCCGGGTCAAGAAAAACCTGACATGGTGGATTTTATCGAAAATCAGCTTAAAGGCCACCGAGCATCGGGTTATCCTGAGGGAGGATCCATTCGGAGTGACCACGGCCCGACTGGAGAAAACGAACACAACAAAGCGATAAAAATCTTCATGGCGGGAAGATTCGCGGAGGATCAGGAAGAACTTCTGTCTCATGACGATCTTGATATATTAGGTCGATTTGCGCGAGCGCATCATGAGGTAAAGAAACATTTGGAGTGATAACTCTTAGACGTTTATACAGTATTAACTGTCCTCTTGTTTCTTGGCAGATCGGGGATTGCTTCCTCACAGAACTTAATCGCACCTCGCTGCTCGAAGACGAGTCCGATCGAGTCCACCTGGCCTATCAAAACTCCCTCTTTGAAGAAGCCAAACTTCGTCGAAAACTCGATGCGGTCCAGAAAGAACTGGAAGAGTCGAAGTTCAAGTATACCCCTGCGGTTGAGGAGGACTTAGTTAAGGTTGTCGGTGAGAAGAGTCTACTCGAGGACAGGGTGAAACAGCTCGAAGAAGAACTCGCACAAACCAAGGCTGACTCAGAGTTGTCTTATCAACGCGGAAAAGAGGAGTCGCGCCTGAGCTCAATAAAGAAGTTTTTGGAGTCCCCTGCATTGGATGCCATAGCTCGAAAGAGGGTCGGCGAAATCCTTCAAACTACCTTTTTCAAAGGGGTTCAACAGTTGGCCGCAGCAAAGGTTATTCCTGACAAAATGACGGAGTATATAAATTACATGGACATCATGAAGAATTCTCACGGGGAAGACTATCGAACCGCGTCCTCGAGTTCTCAGAGTTTGGAGACGTGTGAGTTCGCCCCCTTTGTAGAAGAGTTTGGGGTTCCTATGCCAAATCCTGATATGCTGGAAATAGCATCGTCTAGCTCGAGCTCGAGCGACGACGAAGAGAGCAACTCTACTGACGTTGATGTTGAGGGTAGTACTGAGGACGAGGATAGTTCCGAGGATGAGGACGACGCGGAGTGATCAAATAGTTAGAAGTATTTTGTAATAGATGATAGGTTCCTCCTCTTATTGTATTGATATTCCTGATCATATAAAAATCATCTTTTGCACTTGCAACGTGTCAATTCCCGACGTAATAATTTTCTTCCAGTTTTGAACATAACTTAACCAGAACGATAGCATTTGCAAGTTTTTTAAACGGTCTGACAAAGAAAATTGATGTTGAACCGACAGTCACAAAATTACTCCATATATAAAATAATAATCGATCGATCCTCTTAATTCATATCGGAAGAATTTTGGAATTCGTGACCGTTGGCCTCCTAAAGGCGACGTTTCTCTTCCTTATAAATACACGTGAAGTTCATAAGATTCGTACCATTTGAAATTCTAATTTCGTGAATCGGAGCTATCAATTCGATCACATATTCCGACCTCTTTCTCTGTTAAATATTTGATCATGGACGGATTGGTAGGCACCAAGCTCGATAAAAACAAGTTGATCAAGCCCAAGAGAGAAAAAACTCCTAAACCCAAAACCAAAGAGTCTAAGTCCTCCGCGGAGGCATCAAAGATTTGGAAAGCTGATCGAGGCAAAAGCAAAGTCGATCCTAGCTTGAAAACAGGTCCGAAACAATCAGAGGCTCCCAAGGATGACCACGGAAAAACTGAGGTCGATCCTCCACTAAAATCCGTGCACACTCAATCCGGGGAGGAGCCGGTTGTAGAGATTCCCGACTCCCCCTCTAAATCGAAGAAAAGTCCCAGTAAGAAAAACACATCCGGTGGTTTCGAGCAGGCTTCAAACAAAAGGCCTCATTCCGAGGATATGATTCCGACATCGACTTTAATCCAAATGACCGGGGCAATTAAAGTATTAGGCGGGAGTACTTCGTCTACGGAGGCTGCTAAGGACGTTGTCATCGAGCCTCAAAATAAAAGGGACAAAATAAATGACCCTTCTGCTGAGAAGGAGAAAGTCAAAATAAATGACCCTTCTGCTGAGAAGGAAAAACTCAAAATAAATGACCCTTCTCCTGAGAAGGAGAAGGTCGACATGAATCCCGAGGCTTTCCGCTCTGTCTCTGATGTCGGTTGTACACTTAGTGCAATTTTTGGGGAGGTAAAAGGTAATGCCGCGGCTGGAGGCGTTGCCCTGAGCGGTTGGGACATTATTTTGAGTAGCATCCAGTTGGCCGAACAGGAGCGGCTTAAGGGGAAAAGTGCTCGGGAACTTGTCGCATCGAGTTCTGATTTGCTCTTTCAAGTTAGTTCAACATATATACTCTCTCTCTCTTCTTCTTCTTTTTTTTTTTTTTTTTTTTTTTTAAGTGAAAAACTCTCATTTGTAAACCTAAGCAGGTCGGGCAGCACATTTTTAACCTCGGGCTGCAGGTTGAGCTCGAAACGGAGCAGCGTGCTGCAGCGGTTCGCGACTTGGAGAAACAGAAAATTGAGCTGGAAAAAATTCGTGAAGAATCTAGGGCTAATGAGCTGAAGTTGGCTTCCGAGGCAGAGAAAGCTGTGAAGCTGAGAGAAAGCCAAGTCCATGAGGAGTTGAGCAAAGAGCTGGACAAACTAAAGTCCATTCACGAGCAGGAGAAGAAAGATTCCGAGTTGCGCGAGCAAGAGGCATATAAGAAAGGATATGATGCAGGGTACGAGGCCCGTAGCGTCGAGCTCCGTAAGATCTTGTCCGAGAACAAGCTGATTTAAAGATCCTCTCCTTTGTCTGTAATCTTATTACCTTCTGCTTTATCCTTGTTGTATTTTTATCTGCTCATTTTCCTTGTAACGTTTGTTTGCTTCGGAATAATAGACTCTCTTTTCTTTTTATGTAACGTTATCTTTTTGCTCGGAAAATTAAACTAACTCTGAACCACTTATACTTGAGTTGTTTTTATGACTTTGTTAGTCACATAATACCTCGTCATTGGAATAAGTAACACCCGAGCAGCCAGTGACCAAAATTCCGAGCTCGTTGTAAAAACCTCTTTTATACTTTAGTTATTCTTACACCCTTTCCAGTCACTTGAGATCTCGTCGTTGAAATGAGTGCCCAAAACACTTCGAGAAATAAGAGGTCGGGAGTTCCGAGCCTGTAGTGAGAATGGAAAGTTACAGCAGCGCACTCCTGACTGAGTCATAATATTCCCATATTTTCAGCAAAATCCAAGGAAATTCTGACCAAACAGTACCTAATTCTCGGGAAGTGGAACCATCGTCCGTGATTAATGCTTCAATCTAGGCCGTTGATTCCGTTGATTTACAACCGTTGCTCCGAATTTCTCCTTAGTATATAAAGGGCTTTCCATTCAAATGAAAAAATTTACTTTACGCTGTGAAAATGTCTCATCTGAGGACTAAGCTCGGATCCTTGCTCTTTCCTGTCCAAACCTTCGAGATTTCGCTTCGAACTTACGTCCGATCAGATAATCAAAACGGATGTTTCTTTGGTATGGGCGGAATCGGAAAAAACGGGCCCTTCGAAGGCTGGGGGGTGTCCGATCCCTGAAAATGGGATCTCCCCTTGGAATACCAACAAGTGACTGACCCTTGCTCGGGTATTTTGGGCAGGGTTAGCATTGCGGGTTTCTAGGGGTATCCCCGAGGGCGGAAAGCTGGTCAGAAAATTAAAAGGAAGTTTGACCTCGAGTCACCAATTTATTCCTTTCTTCTTTGAAGATTGGTAATTTTGGGTCGAGCTTCCCGACCATAAGATGATGACCGGCCGTTCCTGGTTGAGCTTTTGGATCTTACAATGAGAAATTTCAACCTTACCGACGGTTGAAATTTCGGATCTCAAACTGAGGAATTTCAACCCTGGACGCCAACTCGGGGAAGTGATCGGGCTTGGCTGGTAGCGAGAATGCTGGGAAAAGTATGGAGATAATCAGAAAAATAATCTGCGATCCATATTGTTTAATTTCAAGACCAGATATCATCAGACGATAAACATATACAGCCCGATCACTTGTTACATAAACTGTTGGGCATTGCCCGCGGTCGACTGCGCTAGAAGATGTTCGAAGATCATAGAATAGGGCATAGTAGTTGCAGTAGGACTTCACTTGTAAATGTATTCGAAGACTTTGTAATTTGTTCGATGAACATCAATAAAACTGCAGTTCCTTGTATCTCATTGGTCATTTGTAATCTGCTCGGAATTTATGAATAAAACTTCATGTTTCTTCTTAATTATTTTGCAATCTTTAATCTCTTCTGATCTCAGTTATGCTTGCTTTTTTGCTCGTGATTTGGTTCAAATAGAAAAACGTAACCCGAGGAGAAGGGCTAAATTCCTAATGTAAAATCAAACCATAATAAGGGATTTATCGATCGTCTAACATCATCTTCGGATAGATCTCTTAATAAATAAGATATTAAATTCCTCATAAAAAAGTTCAAGTCTGATCAACTTCCTTAGGCTTGAATATAGTATTTGGAAATAATAAACCTACTTTAGAAAAATTCCCGAGGAGTAAGGAGGTTCTCGAGGGTTCCACTTCCCGAGCAGATGGCTCTAATATACTCTTGGAAATAATAAACCAACTTTCAGGAAGTTTTCCGAGGAATAAGGAGGTTCTCGAGAACTTCATTTTCCGAGGAGTTGGCTTAAATGTAATCTTGGGGATCATAAACCAACTTTAGGAAGAATGATCCTCTTGTGTACCAGTTGTTCGAAAGATTTTTGTTGCTTTATAGAGCGATGCTCTTACATTTTTTATAGAGCGTCTTGCTCTGTTTTATAGAGCGTCTTTTTCCGACCTAAGGTCTTAGACATTTTTGCCCTTTCATTTTTATAGAGCGTCTGGCTCTGTTTCACTTTTATAGAGCGTCCAGCTCTGCTTTCGTTGCTTTATAGAGCGATGCTCTTTCGTTTTTTTTTTTATATAGAGCGTCTTGCTCTGTTTTATAGAGCATCTTTTTTCGACCTAAGGTCTTAGATATTGTGCTCTGTCATTTTTATAGAGCGTCTGGCTCTGTTTCATTTTTATAGAGCGTCCAGCTCTGCTTTCGTTGCTTTATAGAGCGATGCTCTTTCGTTTTTTTTTTTTTATATAGAGCGTCTTGCTCTGTTTTATAGAGCATCTTTTTTCGACCTAAGGTCTTAGATATTTTGCTCTGTCATTTTCATAGAGCGTCTGGCTCTGTTTCATTTTTATAGAGCGTCTAGCTCTGCTTTCCTGCAAGTCTTTCATTTTTATAGAGCGTCTAGCTCTGCTTTCCTGCAAGTCTTTCATTTTTTTTTTTTTTTTTTTTTTATCTTGCAGGGCAAATAACTTTTTCTCGAGCAGGGGTTTTGCAGTATAGTTTGATCGTGAAAGTAGAACTTCATTGAATGTGCTTACACTTGGAATAAAACATAAGTTGTAAAAACAGAAAATACAATAATGGTAACCACTATTTTCCATAATATTTCCTTAGGTTAACTGCATTCCAGCTCCTCGGCAAAGGTTCACCGTTAAGGTGACCAATTTTGTAGGATCCCCTCTTCCCGACCTCCTGCACGACATAAGGGCCATCCCAGTTCGGTTGAAGCTTTCCGACATGCTTTGATATCTCCACTTTTTTTAGGACCAAATCCCCGATCTTAAACGTTCTTATCCTGACCTTCTTACCATAAGCCTTTTCCATGTTAGACTTGGTAGCTTGTAATTTTACGCAGGCTCGTTCACGCTTGCCGTCGGCAAGATCGACGTCCATCTCTCGCAATGAATGGTTTTGATCGGGATCATAAGATTCGACCCTTGGTGAAGGTACCAATGTCTCAACCGGTATAAAAGCCTCCGACCCGTAAACCAATGAGAAAGGAGTTTCTCCTGTAGCGGATTTTACCGAGGTTCTATTCGCCCAAACGACTCTAGGTAGCTCATCTAGCCATTTTCCCTTTGCCTCGGACAGGCGCTTTTCGAGTGATCTGACGATCTCCCTGTTGGTGACCTCGGTCTGTCCATTTGCCTGGGGATGCCCGACCGAGGTGAAATTCTGCTGGATTCCAAACTTTTCGCACCACTCTAATATCTGCTTTCCCGCAAACTGTGTTCCGTTGTCGGAGATGAGGATCCTCGGTATCCCGAACCTGCAAACAATATACTTCCAGAGAAAATTTATCACCTGAAACTGAGTAATTTTTGCTAATGCAATGCATTCAATCCATTTACTGAAGTACTCCACAGCAACTAAGACATAATTTTTCCTCGACCTAGCTGTTGGGAAAGGTCCCACGATATCGATACCCCACTTATCGAAAGGCCAGCAGATCGGAATAGAGTGCAACTGCTCGGCGGGTTGATGAATTAGATTAGAATAGATCTGGCATTGATGGCATTTCTTGACATAGTCAATGGAATCCGAAATTAGGGTAGGCCAGTAGTAGCCAGCTCTTGAGCATTGTAAGGCTAATGCTCTTGCTCCGCAATGGCTTCCAGCTTCACCCTCGTGAACTTCCTTTAAGATAAGATCAAACTGACTCTCGGGAATGCATTTCAACAAAATACCCGAGCTGGACCTCTTATAAAGCTGGCCCTCGAGCAACAAATACATTGGAGCTCGATATCTAATTCTTCGTGCTTCATTTGCTTCTTCTGGTAAATTACCATCCTTCAGATAAGTTTTCAAAGGCTCGAACCATGTAACCTGCTGAGTATCTATCTCCATGACTTCTGAGTTCGAGGATATGTTCAAATCTATGGCGGGAGTGTTGGACAGTAACCAAGTTATCGTCCTCTCTTTTCGTCCATCCATCGATCCAGTAAATTTGGACAACAAATCCGCCCAAGAATTCTCTTCCCGAGGGATAGCTTGGATCTCGAATCTACCGAGCTTTGTAATCAAATCTTTTACTTTTCCCAAATATTTGATCATGTTGAACTCTTTCGCTTCATAAACCCCTGTTACCTGCCTATGTATCAGCTCAGAATCAGTTAGCACGGTGAGGGACTTAATGTTTGCTTTTAAAGCCATCTCTAATCCAGCGATCAGAGCTTCGTATTCTGCTTCATTATTTGTTACTGCGAAATCCAAAGTGATCGCATAGTTAAGGTCCTCCCCTTCTGGGCCTTGAAAGTGAATTCCGGCCCCTCCGCCTTCTCTAGTCGATGAACCGTCGACATGCATCACCCAACATTTCTCCTGCATATCTAGCACCAGGTTAACCTCGGTAACAGGTTGTATTTTGGAACTCACACCTGTCGATTCTGCGACGAAATCTGCAAGGACTTGTGCTTTGACCGCTGTTCGGGGATGGTACTCGATTTCAAACTGACCGAGCTCTACTGCCCACTTGATTAATCTCCCGGACGTCTCTGGTTTTGACAGAACCTGCCTTAGAGGCTGGTTTGTCAAAACGATAATTCTGTAAGTTTGGAAATAAGGCCTCAGTCTTCGTGCGGCAATAACTAGAGCGAGTGCGAACTTCTCGATCTCTAAGTAGTTCTTCTCCGCCCCTTGAAGCAACTTACTTAGGTAATACACAGGCTTGTGCTCGGAATCTTGAATTCTCACTAACACTGAACTTATTACCTCGGTCGATACCGCTATGTACAAGTACAAAGGCTCCCCCTCGACCGGTTTTGCCAACATAGGTGGGGAGACCAAGTATTTCTTAAGCTCTTCGAAAGCTTTATCGCATTCCTCATTCCACTCGAAGTTTTTTGATCTCCTCAATAATTTGAAGAACGGTAAACTCTTGTCTGCTGAGCGGGATATAAACCTGTTTAATGATATTATTTTTCCGATCAAACTCTACACTTCAGAGAGCTTTGTTGGTGGCTTTAGTTCGGCTATAGCTCGGATTTTCTCTGGGTTTGCCTCAATGCCGCGCTCGTGGACCAAATAGCCGAGGAATTTTCCCGATCTCACCCCAAAAGTGCACTTAGCAGGATTTAGTTTCATCCTATACTTTCTTAAGATTGCGAAACATTTGTCAAGGTGCTTTATATGGTCTTCCTCGGTCATACTCTTCACAAGCATGTCATCGACATAAACTTCCATAATTTCACCAATAAGATCCTTGAACATCATGTTCACGAGCCTCTGATAGGTTGCCCCGGCATTCCTTAGTCCGAAAGGCATTACTATAAAACAGTACACTCCTCGTTCGGTGATGAAGGCTGTCTTGTCCTGATCTCTTTCATTCATAAATATTTGATAAAACCCTTGGAAAGCATCCATCATACTAAAGAAAATGAACCCAGCGGTCGAGTCGACCAGCATATCGATCCGTGGTAAGGGATAGGGGTCCCTTGGACACAACTTGTTCAGGTCGGTAAAGTCATTACACATTCTCCATTTGTTGTCTACCTTTTCTCCTTTTGATACCAACACCACATTGCAAAGCCACTCTGTAAATGTTATTTCCCGAATTTGTTTCGCGGCCAATAATCTATCCACCTCGGCATTGATGATTTTGTCCTTTTCTCGCCCATGATTTCTCTTCTTTTGCCTAACTGGCTTTGCCTTAGGGTCGATATTCAGTGAGTGAGTGATCACTCGAGGGTCGATCCCCACGATATCGTCGGAGCTCCAAGCAAAGACATCGGCGTTATTTCTCAAAAATTCGATCAACATAGCCTCCATTCCCTGACTGAGTTCGGTCTCGATCCTGGTAAATTTTTCGGGAGATCCTGGGACCAAGTTTACCTTTTTATGGTTTGGTGGTTACACGCTCATATCGATCTCTTTCCCTTTCTTTCCTTGTAATTTCTCGCAATCTGGCAGAGGCAGGTCGGAAACGGAGAAAACCTTCTCGTCTTCTAATTTCCTTTTAGAGGGCAAAATAGGCTCAAACTGCTTTTTTATGTTTAGGGACGTGTTATAACACTCCCATGCCATACACTGATCGTTTCTCATTTCCCCGACCCCCGCCAACGTGGGAAACTTGACCTTCTGATGATAAGTTGAAACGACAGCTCTAAAAATGTTTAAAGCCGGTCTTCCCAAAATAGCATTGTAAGCAAAGAGGGTACTTACAACCAAGAATTTTATCATCTTCGTCACATCTGTCGGTTTCTTGCCCATTGTGGTGCTCAGGAGGATGGTTCCTAGAGGGACGATTTTCGATCCACCAAAGCCTATAAGCGGAGTAGACACCCGATCCAAGTGTGGGTGTTGCAAATTCATTCGATCGAGGGCTTCAGAGGAGATTATGTTTGCTGAGCTGCCATTGTCGATCAGTACTCTTCTGACTTCGAAATTAGCAATCTTTAAGGTCAAAACCATCGAGAAATCAGGGTCATCCTCATTGGTGTCCCAAGTTAGATCACTTGGTCTATCAGCCTCGGTAAAACTAATGACTTGGTTTGTCAATGGTTTTGGTCCTACTGACATAATTTCCTTTCCGGTCGAAACTCCTGCTGTCCTTTTCCTGGCGTTTTTGCTGTCCCCACCTGCTGGTCCTCCAGCAATCACGTTTATCACTCGGTTCGTTTGCTCCTCGACCTGATGCTGAACAGTATGATCTTGTTCGGGGTACTTCCGAGGACTTCTGGATCGGAAACGATCATTAGGATTCCTCCTTCTAACATACTCTTTTAACTTCCCTTGAGCAATCAACTTCTCAATCTCCTGTTTCAACTGAAAACAATCCTCGGTGCTATGCCCCTGAGTCCGACGGTACTTGCAATACTTATCCTGATTCAGCGCCCCGGACCTGGCCTGGGTAATACGCCGAGCCTCAGGGACCATTTTCCTCTCCTCGAGGACAGCTAGAATCTCATCCCTCGAGGTATTCAGCTCCGTAAAACCATTTTTCCCTGGTTCCCTCCTATGTACTACTTCCGGAGAAGCAGGTCGACCGTAAACATTTGATCTGTGGGTTGGAACCTGAGGTTTATAGACGTTAAGTCTTTGCCACACCGAGCCTCTTCGATGCGTGTTCGACCCCCCGTAATCACTTGGTTTAGGGACAGGAGCCCTATCAGGTTTTTTACCGACCGGTGGTCGGGGATTCTGAGCATTTTTTAACTTGTTCATTTCCTCCTGAATCATATATTTCTCAGCTATCTCCATGATTCGCTCGAAAGATTTTGGTTGCTTTCGGCAGAGAGCATTCCCGAATTGGGTATTACGGGTTAGCTCGAACATCAACGACGATAGAAATTCAATCTGTGGGGTATCCACTTTCAAAAGCTCGATGCTAAATCTTGCCAGCCATTGCCTCAGCGTTTCTCCTTCCAGTTGCTTCACCGTTCCCAAATGATTGGCGGGTAATCTTTGTTTCCTCTGACTCGCGAACTGATGTTTTAACTTATCGCATAGCTCTTCGAAAGAGAAGATAGAGTTCGGAGGTAATTTTCCGAACCAGTCTAAAGCAATTCCTTCGAACGTGGTTACCATAATTTTGCAACAGAAGTCTTCTGAGTGTCCGTACAAGTTCAACACATTTAAGAATGTGTTAATGTGTTCTCCGGGGTCGGTAGTCCCGTTATACCTTGGTAACCTCGTTGGAACTGTTTCAGTGCCTCGAGCCTCTCTGATCTCTTGGCAGAAAGGTGAACATCGCATAATATTCGTACTTAACTCCTTTTCTCTACCATCCTGGAGGACCAATTCCTCATCTTCCTTAGTCTCAGCTCGTCGACCCCTTATACCCGGGGGATGGGTTTCCTTAAATAGCATTTCCTTCTTCAACTCCTTAGCGACTCTTTCTTGTACATTTTTTTCTAAATCAGCCTCTGTTACTTTACGGTAAACCGGCTTCTTCAAATTGTTCCGCTCATTGGGCTGACTCTCCCCTACTACAGAATCTTTTTGGCCTCGGGTGGCCCTCGACGGTTGCCCTGATCGGCCTCCTAGTCTTTCCCGAGCCTCTCTGGGAAGATCCGATGCAGCATCCCGGGCAGACCGGCGAACACTCCCTTCCCCTCGTAGGTTTGAAGCGGGAGCCCGGTGCCCCGATCGAGCTGCGGGCTGATCGACAGGAAGCTGCTGGCCAGGATTCATGAATTCTCTACACATAGTACCGACAATGGAACGCAGATCGGCCATCGTAGTATGTATGGGCAGGTCATTAGGTGGGTCGAGCGGCGGTGCTTCGGACTGGTGTTCCGCTCGAGACTGGTTACTTGGTTCGTTGTTTACAGAACGTTGAGCTCCTACGGCATGTGAAGGCTCGCCGCGATTGTACGTGAATCTTCTAGTAGTAGGCATTTTTCGATCTAACACCCGAACAGGCCCCACGGTGGGCGCCAATTGATTTAGCTCTTTTTCGTTGGGATACAAATATAGAAAGTCGAGCTAAACAATAAACAAGCCAAGTAGATGGTGAATGTATATTAATAATCAGATCAAATACAATTTACAAAGTAGGTCTATTCGGGCGGTATTCGATGCCGTAAAACTAGCTAGATCAAATACAACGGAAGGCGAGATAAAGCATAATCCTAACTCTAGGTCCGAGCTGGAGTGTTTTTTGGAAAACGTGTCCCCTGGCGTCATAAATGCGGTGGTATTTATAGGAACAGTGATGGGCTAGCTAGACCCTCCGCAGGGGAAGATATCTTGGCCAGCTGTCCAGGCCTGTGGTCGGGCTCATGATAGATCCGAGGAGTTTAGTAGATCGGAAAGAGGAATCCCGAGCTATCAGTCTGACTTGGCTGGAGACTTAGTTTTGGATGGAGAATACCTTTCTTGGACGGGATCCAGGTCGATCTCGAGCAGAGGTATTTCCTAAAATGGCATATACAAAATATCCCTCATCAAATACAGGAATGGAAATAAATGCGTTTTTGAGTCGGTCAAAATAAAAGTCATATATTAGATCGATGGAGACAGTACAAAGACTATTATAGCGAAACTAATATTACATATCAAAGATTCCTATCTGAACGGAAATCATCGATCAATGCAATAAGCGATTACACCTACAAAATATCAAAGGAAAGAATCTGGTTTCCAAACGCTTCAGAGCTTCCTCGGAACGATCATCTTTCCTTCTACTTTGAGAACAGTGACGAGAAACTAATGTTTGGGCATCCTTCTTGAGATTGACATATGTCGATCATCAAGAGAAGGACACATGTTTTCTCGACCACCTCGAAAAAGCTGATGCTTCTTCTTTATGACGTAGAATAGGGATCAGAAGGATCTCATGCATGGCATCACCAACCTGTTAGAAACAAGTTGATTTCGATAAGCATAGAATCCTGCTTTCCTCTACTCTCGACCTCTATCATACGGCGTGGTTTATGGTCAACTAATCCCCAGTTATAAGATTCGCCCGACCATCACCATATAAAATGGAGATCTCTTCTTTCCAATTCCTCCCATACCGAGTCAAAGATTCATCATTTGATAAGATAACACATTTTGGTGGACGACAATGCTTGTAACAATAACGATACTTGTTGGACAAGTTCATTTCTGAGAATGAGGAACATAGAATGACCCTTTTTATAGGCAGGGGATAAAGGATCCAATGGTGTTACATTGAGATCCTATCAACGGTCCAGATCAAAAGCGTTACCAGGAATGACCCTTGTCTACTGTTCGAGAGCATGATCGGGAGTCGTCTGATAAGCAAGAAAGTTCATCATTTCGTTAGCACGCTGCTTATATCCAAGAGAAAAACCCCTATCAAACTCTCGATCTTTCAATTGAAGAAGATCTTTTTTCTCCTTGGTAAGCTGTTCCTTATCGAACACCAAGCTGCTATTTTCTCGAGCAAGTTCTTCTTTTTCTTTAGTAAGTCTTTTAGCAGCAGCTCGGAGATTCTCTACCTCGGTCATCAGCGATCGATGAGAAACGGCGATCGAGTTCATCCGTTCAAGAGACTCTTCTCGAGAAAAGTAAAATTCATCATTTTGGATCCCGAGCTGAAGAGCTTCATGCTTAGCCTGTTATGGAAAAGCGAAGAATAAGAAACTTCCAAGGATATAAAAGTCATCATAACAACAATAACACACTTACCATCTCCAAACGCTTGAAAATGGACTGAACGAGACGTAAAGAGGAATGGTTCTTCAATTTATCGAGCTCCTTGGGCAAAATTGTACCCATTCCCAGATTCCAAGAAATCCCATCAGGCTCGAGGGTTGTTGGAATGCTTGCATCGATCGAAACCCCACCAGATCGACTCATATCAAACTCAGTTATCTCTTCGACCTGCTCCTTAAAAGGACGTTCGTCTAAAAGAAACGGATCATCCGCAACGTTTTCAAAACCAGAATGACTGGGACCAGACCCAGTTTTCGATACGTCTTGGGAAATGTGGACAGGAGAGATGGCTTGAGTATGTTGAGAAGTTGAGACAACAACTTGAGAACGCAGAGGGGCAAAGAAAGATTCAGGAATATCTTCCACAGGTCCCCTTAGTTGCAAAGTAGGCTCAACCTCAGAGTTGGGAGCAGTAATTACGACCTGATGTGAACCTCCTTGACCTAAATCTCGATTTGGCATATCTCGATCGGAAGGAGGACGTTCCTCAATTGATTGGTCGACGGGAGGAGGAGAAACAACTCGAGACTCCTCGTTTATATTTTGATCGACTGGGGGAGGATAAATGACTCGAGACTCCTCGTTTATATTTTGGTCGACTGGAGGAAGAGAAATAACTCGAGACTCCTCATTGGTTATTTGGTCCACGAGAGCAGGAGAAGTAGCTCGAGTCTCCTCGTTCGTTGTATGGACAACTGGAGGAGGAGAAATAGTTCGTGACTCCTCATTTATTGTTTGTTCTACGAGAGGAGGAGAGGTAGAGCGAGAACCCTCGTTCTGGTAAGCCTCCAGCACTTTCGGATCGACTATTGGACTACGGATTGGGGCCCCTGAAAGTCCCGTTGAAGAATTCCTACTTTCCCTTGTCGGAGAAAGAATATTTGCCACTATTTTCGGATTTCCGCCAGACGATGATTGTTGTGAACCGTCCGTTCGGGCTTTCTTCCTCGGAGTATCTCGTCGCGATAGACCCCGCAGAGATCGTTTTGAAGCTCCAGAAAAGAAGTTGGAACTCATGATCAAGAAATCAGAAATTCTTATGAAATATTGAACTATGAGCTCCGATCAACAGCAAGAAAATTTTATATTACAAGTGGGGACGCGCGGTAAAACTTCAAAGATTTTACCTTTATATATAATAAAGGAAATGACAGTTATGCCCTCAATTCTTGGCGCGAACAGTAAAATTCAAAATGGAAAACAAAATGGGTCGTCCAGTGCATATTGCGATCATCCAAACGACGAAGAATATTTCATCTAAAATCATTTATATTAACAAAGGGATTCTTACATATGCTACAAGACTTGCTACCTAAAACGACAAAAACTACAAGAATTAAAGAGAAAAATAAAAGGAAATCATAAAAGACATTCTAAGATGGGGAGTTGGCTTCATTCGCGGGCGACTTTTCCTCATCTTCTCCATTCTTTTCCTCGACCTGCTCTCCTTCGATGTCCTCTTCATCGTCATCGTCTCCCTCTTCGCCTGCTTGATCACCCATAATATCCGCTACTAACTCCAAATCAGGTGTTGGCACAGGAAATGGAGTTCCGTACTCATCGACTAAGTGAGCCAGAGGGTGGTTATTATACTCGACAGAAGATAAGCAATCGAGAGGATAGTCTTGAAGTCTTCGATCCTTTTCGATAGCCATAACTCGGCGATATTCGTCGCGCTTATCTGGGATCTGCCCAGACTCGATTAATTGATCGACGCCCTTATAGAACGAGCTCAAGAGCAAACCTCCGATCTTTTGATGAATTATGGCAGTATGCACGGGGGAATCAAGAAACTCTCGGACGATGGGTTCGACGTCGGCTGATCGATGATCATCGATGACCCCTTCTAGATCGAAAGAATCATCCTCTTTTGCCGCTAGTTGAGATCGAAGTGAGACGATTTCCGACTCCAGTTTACTAACTACAGTGGCATGCGAAACTCGCTGCTCATCCATTTCTCGATCTAACTGGTTGACCTGGGCCTGATATCGACTAGCATCCGTCATCATACCAATGATGTGCGGATTGTCAGTTTCCAAGTTCTCATTAGCGAGAGGAGCAGATTGAGTCTCAGCGGAAGCCCGAGAATTACCGACCTGAGCAAGTTGATCTTCGAGCTCCTTAACCCTGGCGGTTAAAATGTTGTTGCTTTCTTCAACATATTTGCATTGATCTCTATGTAATGCCATATCATATAGCGCGGACACCAAGGCATTACCAGTCTATGGCAAGAAAAAATTGTCTAAGTGAAAACCAAGAGAAATATTGAGAACTATTAAAAGAACGGAAGGGGTTAAAGAATATTACCACTTCATGAGCGTGAGCTGCCCTCGCTAGCTGTTCGAGGGGTTTCTTCATAACAGTCCTCTCCACGTCTCGAACAAAGGTCGAGGATAGGAGAACTCGAATGGATTTATCGACCACATTCTCCTTATCGTCAGACACCAATGAATCCTTCTCGGAATAACCGGCCGCCCATTTTCCTTGAAGATGACTCTCAATCATGTCTACCAAAGAAGCTTGATAGCTAGTATCTCCGACGTGAGTGAAATACTCTCCTCCTTTGTCAAAATATTGAGTTCTTCTTTTGGCTTCAGGGCCAGTAGGATTACGTTCGGGCCAATATTTACTACCAGAATACCATATTTTTCCCTAAAAGTTTTGGGAGGATAACCGCGGCCTGGGCGAGAGCTTGTAGACGGTATGTCTGAAGAAGTTGGACCAGAGAAAGGAGGAGCTACTCGGATAGGATCTGCATTCTCGGACGACTCCTCCTCAATGTCCTCCAGATCCTGGAATTGATTTCTTCTCCTCTTTCTGGATTGCTTTTGCTCTATGGGGACTTTACCCGAAGACTTTTTCGAGTTCGAAAGGACTGACTTTCCGACCACGGAAAAGCGGCAGTTCTCGACCATGGAAGCTACGAACATGAAATCTATAAACATTAATGGACTACAGAATCATAAATCCTTTTCTAAAAAGATAAAATTATTATTAGCAAAAAATCTTACATAAAGGTCGATCATCGGAGGGGATAGGGAAATCAAAAGAACTCAATCCAGCCTTTCGAAGGAAAATTTCCCC
The DNA here is from genome assembly GCA_030819805.1 of Penstemon newberryi var. newberryi. NCBI lineage: Eukaryota > Viridiplantae > Streptophyta > Magnoliopsida > Lamiales > Plantaginaceae > Penstemon > Penstemon newberryi. Next base: position 17,242,593 of record JAUALY010000005.1, on the reverse strand, counting down.
GATCAAATAAGCTGATTGATATTTATTTGACCTCATCTCCTCGATCAAATCGGATGAGAATTGATCGTCTGGGGTCATCTCGCCAATCACCTTCCGACCCCCGTACACCCAAGAATCATTGTATCCCCAATCATAACTAAACTCCTCAGTTTCACCATTTTCAAGGATGTGCATGGTCGGAGCCTTAACAAAAAAGAAATTTGATTTCCACTCCGTGCGGTTGCTCGAAATGGCGTTTTTAAGAACTGCGTAGCCAGGTCTTTGGCTAACATAATAATAACCTCTGTTGGAGGAAGTCGACACAGAAAGTCGAAAAAAGTGAAGAAAATTACGGAACGAGGGCTGCAGACCTCGCGCGACCATCAAAACAGAGAATGCCATAATAAAGGCTATGGCATTCGGAACAAGTTGAGTCAGTGAGACAACGAAGGTCTCCAGGAATTGACGAAGAATCGAAGAGAGTGGAAAACGGAGCCCATGCTCGAAATGGGACGTATAGAAAGCTCTACAGTTGGCGGGAGGAGTATTGACACTCTCCTCAGAAGAAGGAATAATGATCTCAAATTCCGACGGGAAATAGCGACCGTATTCCTTTTTCAAAAAAGGTAGATCTTCTTCTTTCCATCGAGAAGGAAAGAGTTCCACAGGGGCGGAAATTTGAGGTTGAGCCGTCTTAGATTTTTTGGATGCCTCGACATCATCTCTTCCTCTGGAATAATCTCCACCACCAAGCTATCAACTTCTTTTTCAGCGTAATCTCTGATCTCCTCTACTGGAGAATTGTCTGCTCCTTCGTCATCAGATGAAGGAATATCAGGATTGGAGATATTAGGTGGTACTTGTTCTCCTACGTTTTGAGTTGAGGAATGGGGATTTTGCGAGGTCGAAGCCATCGGCCCTTGAAATAATGCGCTCGAGGAAATAAGAAAATGACAAGATTGTCGACTTAAACTTTTACTGCTGGAAGATTTAAATATATGGGGTAAAAAGTAAAATATCCCGCAAATTTCGATTATATATATGGGCGGTGAAAAGATGGATTCAGCCCTTCGCGTCTCTTCATATTCCCGCCAATTAAAATCATGAAAAGACCCTGCCGTTGTCTGACACACGTTAACCAAAATACGTGTCTGTACATAGAAGGTTCAAACGGATATGCACTCTTTTTTCCTCGTTCGGTTTTTATCCCGAAGAGGGTTTTTCCGAACTAGGTTTTTAACGAGGCATATTTCATGAACGATGAAAGGATTAAAGTAATTACTACTTCTACTTCTACGAGCTCCAGCTACGATTACGCTCGAGAAGTGAGGAAGTACTGATGAGGGCTATTTTGCACATACAACCGGATAGGAATATCCGAGGAGAATCAAGATCGATCCGACCTACATAAACTGCGAGATCGGCTCGACCTGCCAAAAACATATCTGGTCGACCTACTGCCCCATTCAGGGGACTTAATGGGCCATGCGGTACTCCTAGGCCATGCAGGATTCCTAGGCTAAATAGGACTCCTAGTTCAATTAGGACAGGAGGAATATTATAAATAGCGAATCTTACATTGTATTGAGGATCCAGAATTTTACCTACGAAATATACAACTGTTCGCCTTTCATATTATTGTTTTATACACGATTATATTACTTTGCTTGTTCTTGAATTGCACTATCCTGAGTACTTTAACGAAACCCTTAATACATAAAATTGTGATCTTAAATAATTTACTGAGATTAAACCTAAGACGAAATTCGGTTAAATCATCATGTGTTTGGACTGATGGTGTGATCTCGGCTCCTTTGCTTGAGCGATTGCCCCATTGTTGTCACAGAAGACTACTATGGGTTCTGCAATGCTAGGTACCACATCCAACTCTTGGATGAAGTTTCTCATCCAAACACTTTCCTTTGCTGCATCCGATGCGGCAATATATTCTGCTTCAGTGGTTGAATCTGCAGTGGTGGACTGCTTGGAACTCTTCCAACTCATCGCTGCTCCGTTGAGGCAAAATATGTATCCAGAATTGGATTTATAATCATCCACGTCAGACTGGAAACTCGAATCCGTGAATCCTTCGAGCTTCAATTCTCCACTACCGCCGTAGACCAAGAACATATCCTTAGTCCTTCTCAGGTACTTAAGGATAGCCTTTACGGCGGTCCAGTGTTCCTCCCCGGGATTTGACTGGTAGCGACTCGTCACACTCAGAGCGTGTGCTACGTCAGGTCTAGTACATAACATCGCATACATTATGCTGCCTATGGCAGACGCATAAGGTATGAGAGACATTCTATTCCTTTCTTCATCATTTGTAGGGCACATGGATTTAGAAAAAGAGATCCCATGTCTCATTGGAAGCAATCCCTTCTTGGATTCTTCCATACTGAACTGTTTCAGTATAGTGTTAATGTACTGAGATTGGTAGAGTCCTAACATCTTCTTCGATCTATCTCTATAGATACGTATTCCCAATACGTAAGATGCGTCTCCCATATCTTTCATGGAGAATTGCGTGGATAACCACGCTTTCGTCTGCGTCAACGCTCTAATATCGTCTCCGATCAACAGAATGTCATCGACATACAACACAATAAATTGTACTGAACCCCCTTCGAATTTCTTGTACACACATGACTCATAAACGTTCTTGATGAAGCCAAACCCTTTGACTGTCTCATCAAAACGTTTGTTCCAGGTTCGGGATGCCTGTTTTAGGCCATAAATTGACCTTTGAAGTTTGCAGACCTTATGCTCACTTCCTTTAGATGTCAAGCCTTTTGGCTGTTGCATAAAGATTTCCTTATCAATGTCTATACCAGGCCTTTGAGAATAACCTTTCGCCACAAGGCGAGCCTTATGAGTCAAAACCTCTCCATTCATTCCAAGCTTGCGCTTGAAGATCCACTTACAGCCTACAGGGACAGTTCCCTCAGGTGGATCAACCAAGGTCCATACCTTGTTGGAATGCATGGAATCCATTTCGGATTGTGATTATACCGTTTTTCGTCCGAGTTCAATAAGGAAAGTAGAGTATAACAATATAAGAATCGAGCATATGAAATCTGTATATTAACATCGGTGTTCGAATACAAATTACAAAACGGGTCTACCCGAGCATTACAGGATGCCGTAATACTGGAACGATAAGCAAATACAAAGAATAACTAAGCTAGATCCAATGCCGATCAGTAGGTCCGAGCAGAGGGTATTCCTTGGAAGTTGTGCCGTCCCTGATGTCATAAATGCGCCGCGTATTTATAGGAACAGTAATGAGCTAGCTAGACCATCCGTAGGAGAATAGCTCTTGGCCAGCTGTGTAAAGCTGTAGGTCGGTCCCACAGTAATTCCGAGGAGACGAATAGATCGGGAAGAAGGTTGGAGTAGGTCTGGAGCTATCAATCTGGCTTGATCGGAAAACCATGTCCTTTAGGTCGGAGAATACCATTCTGGTCGGAATCGAGGCTGACCTCGAGCAGAAGATATTTCCTAAAGTGGCGTATGCGAAATACCCCTCATCAATACTCCCCCACTTCTCGAGCGTAAGTGAAGCTGAAGCTCGGAGAAGTAAACATAGCATCACGGCGAAAGACTGATTTCTTGATGTTTCGGACATGCCTCGTTAAAAACCTAGTCCGGAAAAACCCAGTGGGACAAAATCCGAGCTAGGGAAAAAGAGTGCACATCTTCTTTGGAGGGGCCTCGAAATACCGAATCGCCCCAAAAATAGAAGGGTGAAGTTTTCGACCTGAGAGATTCACTTCGATTATTCACCAGGAGCTGCAATATTTGAAGTTCGGAGAAATAGATAGCAGAGAACAGGCCTTGGACAGTCTAGAGTTGGATATGCCTCGTTAAAAACCTTACTAGGAAAAACCCTGTGGGATAAAAACCGAGCGAAGGGAAAAAGAGTGCATATTTTATCCTGCTGACTCGAAAATACTCATTTCTGAAGATTGGAGGACCATAAATGCTATTAACAAAAGATAATCTTAAATTTTACTGAGTGGGAGCTTAACCGTCGCGGTTACTCGGGGTTGAATTTGCAATTTACCCTTTCAACCTTTATATATATGTTGACTTAGAAAAGACGAGTACGTCTTTCATACTTATTACAGATCGGAGCATTCAGATCGATAAAGAGTATCCTTCTTTTATTGACCGTCCCAATAAGCATCTTTCATCATGTCTACTTCCGAAAACCCAGAAATTCAAACTAATAACCCTACACGATCGGATTCCGAGCTAGGATCCACTGGCGAACTCATTAATGACTACAAGAATACTGAAAATTCTTCTGAAGAGACGAATAGGATCGTCAACCAAATAGAGAATGCATTGGAGCCAAACACTGAAGAGGGAACATCCGGTCGACAGGGGTCCGAGCACGACGGTGATGCGGAACAAAATGCCGAGGCCGACAGTGAGGAGGGTGGAGATGGAGAAAAAGCTGACTCCGACAATGAGAACAGCTTGACTGTACCGTTCGATAAGCATGAGATAATGAGGTATCAAATTGGGGGCGGGTGCAGTGTGCGAATCCTCGACCTAGCTGGTGTCACGAAAAAGTCCAAAGCCACAGGTCGGGCTCAGAAGACCGAAAAACGGGTCGATGACATCTCAAGTGCGTATGATCCAAAAGAGCATGAGGCAAACCTCAAAGCTACGATAGGTAAATTCCTTCCCGAGGGTTACTCGCTAATCATTCCAACCCCCTCTCAGAGAGTGAATAAGCCCCCAGCAGGATGTCAAGCTTTCTACGCTAAGTAGTTCGACTATTGGTTGCGCATTCCTTTTGCCCCCTTACTCGAGCAGGTTTTAGATGCATTCAGCCTGGCTCCTGCACAGATCCTTCCCAACTCGATTGGGTACTTGATAGCTTTTAGCGTTTTGATGAAGGCCAAGAACCAAGCCGCTAATTTCCGACGCTTCTGGCAATTCTTCAAGATCAGTACCTCCTCCGCCTCGAACGCTGGGTTTGTGTATTTTTCCCAGCGTTCGAATCATTCGGTCTTATCGACCATAACTTCTAGCAATTCTCTCGACTGGAAGAAACAATTCTTCTTTATCAAAGGACCTGAAGTACCGGCCTCTGAGGGAAGCTCGGAGATGGTTCCATATAAATGGCCAGGTGAGCGGGAATGGGTGTACGGAAAACGAGAATTGTTAGGCCAGCTTGCGAAGGTTATCCCAGACGATCTGGTTAAAGAGATGCGTTCCGATCCGTATCAGTCGGCTTTCCTTATTTTAGAGCCTGTCCTTCGAAAAGCTGGACTCAGCCGAGCTACCTATCGACTAGCAGATGCTGAAGACCCTCGAACATTGAGTAAGAAAAAACAGTCTCTCCCGAGTGACCTTGATAGTAAGCCTTTCAGCGAATTTTATTACTTAAACATTTCATTTCTTTATTTCTTCAGGAACAATGGTGGAGCAATACCGAACTTCTATAGTCGGTAAAACCGTAGCATCTACCTCGAGGAAAATGCCCGGTCAACCGAGGAGGCAAACTAGACCGGAGCTAAGAACTGCCGTCCCTCCTCCGGGAAGCTCGGCTCAGACAGATCCAAATGGTACCACCTCCTCATCAAGCTGGTCCTTCTTCTTCTTCTGGCTTAGGATACAGGATGTTTACCATGAAGAAACTCAAAGGGACAGAGATCTCCAATCGGCGAGCTCGGGAAGATCTCGAGGGACCCCCCGAGGCTAAAAGGAGGACCAGATTGTGGGGTCGACATCGTACACCTCTTTCTTCCCGTTCTGGTCAAAGAAGGCCTGATATGGTGGACTTCATCGAAGATCAACTAAGAGGTTCTCGAGCAGCGGGTTATCCCGAGAGGGGATCAATTCGAAGTGATCGCACCCCGAATGGCGAGAACGAGCACGACAAGGCGATCAAGATCTTCATGGCGGGGAGATTTGTCGAGGATCAGGAGGAGCTTCTTGGCCATTGCGACCTTGACGTATTAGGCCAATTCTCCAAAGCATATCACACGGTAGATCCCTTTACATTCGTTGTAGCTGTTTAAGTCTTGGAATAAAATACTAACTATCCTGTTCTTGCAGATCGGGGACTGCTTTCTCACTGAGGTGAACCGTACCTCCATGTTAGAAGAGGAGTCCGATCGGGTTCATATCGCTTATAGGGACTTACTAAAGGAAGAGTCCCAACTGCGCAATCAATTTGCCTCCGTCCAAACAGAGTTGGAGTCCATGAAAGCCAAGTATACCCCGGCCGTCGAGGAAAACTTGGTGAAGGTCGTGGAAGAGAAGAGCTTGCTCGAGGAGAAAGTTAGGAAACTTGAAGAGGAGCTCGTGCAAACTAAGGCTGATTCCGAGTTATCTTATCAGCGGGGCAAAGAAGATTCTCGCCTAAGCTCGATAAGAGAATTTTTAGAGTCTCCCGCGTTGGATGCCATAGCTAGAAGGAGGGTTGGCGAAATCCTTCAAACTACCTTTTTCAAAGGGGTTCAAAATGACGGAGTATATAAAGCACATGGACATCATGAAAAATTCTCGCGGGGAAGACTATCGAACCGCGTCCTCGAGCTCGACCAACTGGGAAAAACACGAGTTCGCTCCGTTTGTGAAAGAGTTCGGAGTTCCAATGCCTAATCCTGACTTGATGGACTTGGATACATCCAGCGCGAGTTCAAGTTCAGATGGCTCCGATGAGGAAAGTAACCAAGACAGTTCCGGAGAGGAAGATCGAGATTCTTCTGATGATGGGGATGATCGAGAAGCTTCTGGAGATGATAACGTCGACGTCGAGGGTGACTCCGAGGGTGAGGGCAAAGAGGAGCAGTCAAACCCTTAGATTTCTTGTAATAGATTGTAGGATCCTTTATTATATGCATTGTAATTATTTCGATCATCTATAAAATCTGTTTTTTTTTTGTTTTTCTCTGAGTCCTCTCATCAGTAATTTATTATACTGCTCAACTAGACAAAAGTCTTTGTGAGCCATAAGGTTCATAAAAAGAACGTCGATATCGAGCATTTTCATGCATGTGAATCACTTAGTAGGCACGGTATCAAAACAATCGACCTTTTTAAATGGGCACGGAAATCTTGAAATTCGCGACTGTTGGGCTCCCAAAAAGGCAACGTTCCTTTCTCTTATAAATAGAAGGCAGTTTAAGATTTGTATCACTGAAATTATAATTCACTCTTCGTCGGAGCCACTCGATCGATAAAATAAACCGAGCTCACTTCTCCATTAGAAATACATAGATCATGGAAGGCCTGGTGAACTCCAAACTTGATTCCAAACTATTGTTGAAGGTCAAAAAGGAGAAGGGTCCCAAGTCCAAAATTAGAGAATCTAAATCCTCCTCGGACGTAGGAAAAACCTCTAAGAGCGACTGCGGGAAGCGCAAGATCGATTCTCCTTCGAATGTGGTCAACGAGCAAACTGAAGCCCCTAAAGGTAATCTTGGCAAAGCTGAGACCATGCCTTTGCCCCGTCACCCGTTCGGATCGAGGACAAAGCAGTTATACCAATTTCGGACTCTCCTTCTAGATCTAAGGACAGCTCGGTGGTGAACAAGCAAAGCTCTGAGTCTGCTTTGATCAAAAATCCGGTCGTTGACGATCTGACTCCAACCTCAATTCTGATTCAGATGACGGGGCCAAACCAGACATTGGCTGGTAGCGTCTTGGCTCTGGAGGCAAATAAGGACACTGTGGTCGAGCCTCCCAATAAGAAGGTCAAAATAAATGACCCTCCCATCGATCAGAAGAAAACTCCCTCGTCGGGTGGGAACCCAGAGCCCCAAAACTCTGTCCCCAACGTTGCTCGGACGCTTAGCGCCTTTTTTGAAGAGGTGAAAAGTAAGGCCATGGCCGAGCCAGAAGGGAAAAATGCGAATGAAACGGCGCAATCGAGCACAGATCTGCTTTTTCAAGTAAGTGTCCTCTCTTTCCTCTCTTTTATTTTTTTTTTTTTTTTTTTTTACTAAATAACTTTTTTGTCCATTTAAGGTCGGACAACAGTTATTTACCCTCGGGCTGCAAGTCGAGCAAGAAGCCGAACAGCGTGTGAAGGTTATCTTCGAGCTGGAGGAAAAGAAGGTTGCATTATCAAGGTCCCTTGAAGAAGTGAGAGCCATCGAGCTGAAATTGGCCTCCGAGACGGAGAAAGCTGTGAAGGTTATGAGCAGGCTGAAGTCACTAGTCGAGCAGGAGAAGAAAAGCGCCGAGCAGCGGGAGAAAGAGGCCTATCAAAAAGGTTATGAGGCCGGGTATGAGGCCCGCAATGTTGAAGTCCGCAAGCTTCTGTTCGAGAAAAGCGTCTAGGGATTTCTTCTTTTGCTCAACTGAATGTTGTACTTTTATATTTCTTCATTTTGTACTTGTTTTTCCTGTTGGAATAATAAACTTTTTTCTTCCTGCTAATCGATGGTGTTTTGTGTTCTGATGAAGTGATCTACTGTATAAACAATTTATACTCGAGTTAAGAGTAAACAATCAAGTTGCATTCTTAGTCAAAACAATTTATACTCGAGTTAAGAGTGATCGTTCCAATTGTACCTCCTTTTTTTTTTTATGAATGAACAATTTATACTCGAGTTAAGAGTGAACATTCAAGTTGCAACTTCAGAGTTAAAACAATTTATACTCGAGTTAAGAGTGAACGTTCGAATTCCGAGCATAATCTAAAAATGGAAAGTTTCTGCACTGCATATTTGACCAAGTCATAGTATTCCCCTTTTTTCAGCTAAGTTCCAAGGAAAGTCTGTCCAAATAGTACTTTAATCTCGGGAAGTGGAACGATCACCCGTAATAAATGCCTTAATCTAAGCCGTTGGTTTCGTTGAATATAGACCGTCGATCAAATCTTCCTTTTAGTATAAATATGGCATTTGCTCAGTTGAAAATCTTTACCCTCCGCTGTCAAAAATGTTTTATCCGAGGACGACGCTCGGATCCTTCCTTCTTCCCGTTCAAGCCTTTGAAATTTGGCTTCGAACGTACATTCGATCTTTCGTGCAAGACAAACTTCTTTGGTATGGGTGGAATCGGAAAAAAGGAGCACCTCCTCTATCTGGTGGTCTCTGATCCCTGAAAGCGGGATCTCCCCTCGAGATGCGATTGTTCGATTAACCCTTGCTCGAGTACTTTGCGCAGGGTTAGCATTACGGATCTCGAGGGGTATACCCGAGGGTGGAAAGCTGGTCAGATAATCAAAAGGAAGTTCATCCTCAAATCACCAATTTCTTCCTTTCTTCTATGGGGAATGGTAACTTTGGGTTGAGCTTCCCGATCATAAAAAGATGACCGGCCAGCTTGGGTTGCAATTACGGATCTTAAAATGAGGAATTGCAACCTTGGACGCCAACTCGGGGAAGTGATCGGGCTCGGCTGGTAGCAAGAATGTTGGGGATTGTATGGAGATCAGAAAAAATAATCTGCGATCCATATTGTCTAATTTCAAAACCAGATATCATAAGACGATACACATATACAGCTCGATCAATTTGTCACAAATTGTGGTGCAATCATCGGATGCTCGGCGATATTCCTGGTCGACAACACTGAAGGATGCTCGAAGACTCGAAGACCATAGAATAGGGTACTGTAGTTGTATTAGGACAACTTTGTAATCTGTTCGATGAATGTCAATAAAGTTGTAACATTTGCCTTTAATTGATCTTTTGTATCTTGCTCGAGAATAATAATAAGAAGCTTTTGTCTTGCTCGAAAATAAGAATAAGAAGATTTCGTTTCAAATCGAATAGTTGCAACTTTTCTTTTCCCTCGTCCTCATATTAGTATTCTGCTCGTAAAAACCCACTCGATGTCGAATTAATAATCCGAAGAAAATTAAATACTTGGATGATAAGGTCGAACTCGTAGCTGGAACATTTATTGATTGATAATATGTCCTCGGAAAGATTTATCCGATAATCGTCCAAATGAATAATATCTGTAAACTGAACCGTTCCTCTAAAGTATAACTGCATTTTTTAAACAAAAATCCCAACTTAAGAAACAAAAATCCCAACTTAAAGAATTTCCAAGTGGTAAGAAATTCTTGAAGGGTGTTCGGGTTTCGAGCAGAACTGCTTCATCATAGCATTTAGAACATCAGTTGGAGTTAATCATAATTGTACTGTTTGCTTGCATAATTTACCGCTATTCAGTGAGCTGGATAGTCCTCTTGGATTTCTATCGAGGAAAGGTCATAGCAAAAGCTTTCACCTTCGGCCGATATTTATTTTAGAACATATTTTATCGAGGGAGGGTCATAGCAAAAGCTTTCACCCTCGGCCGATTTTGAATATTTTTTTTTTTTTTTTTTTTTTGAACATATTTAATCGAGGAAGGGTCATAGAAAAAGCTTTCACCCTCAGCCGATTTTCATTTTTTGAACATCTTTTATCGAGGGAGGGTCAGAGCAAAAGCTTTCACCCTCGGCCGATTTTCATTTTTTGAACATCTTTTATCGAGGGAGGGTCATAGCAACAGCTTTCACCCTCGGCCGATTTTCATTTTTTGAACATCTTTTATCGAGGGAGGGTCATAGCAAAAGCTTTCACCCTCGGCCGATTTTCATTTTTTGAACATCTTTTATCGAGGGAGGGTCATAGCAACAGCTTTCACCCTCGGCCGATTTTGATTTTTGATCATATTTTATCGAGGGAGGGTCATAGCAACAGCTTTCACCCTCGACCGATTTTGATTTTTGATCATATTTTATCGAGGGAGGGTCATAGCAACAACTTTCACCCTCGGCCGATAATATTTTTGAACATCTTTTATCGAGGGAGGGTCATAGCAACAGCTTTCACCCTCGGCCGATTTTGATTTTTGATCATATTTTATCGAGGGAGGGTCATAGCAACAGCTTTCACCCTCGGCCGATAATATTTTCGAACAGATGTTATCGAGGGAGGGTCATAGCAAAAGCTTTCACCCTCGGCCGATAATATTAGTCTTCCTTCGTCATGGCACTCAGAATACAATTTGAACTTAAATAGAGGATTACGTTGATCTTCCATACAAGCTTTAGGGAAAGTAAAATTTGAGAAAACTGAAAATTACAATAGAAGTTAAATATGAGTGCAACTATCTTCCATAATATTTCCTCAGATTAACTGCATTCCAAGTTCTTGGCAAAACTTCATCGTTTAGGTGAGCAATTTTATAAGACCCCTTCTTTCCGACCTCCTGCATGACATAAGGGCCGTCCCAGTTTGGCTGAAGCTTTCCGACGTGCTTAGAAACTTCCACCTTTTTGAGAACCAAATCCCCAACTTTGAATGTTCTTATCTTGACTTTCTTGTCGTATGCTTTTTCCATGCTGGACTTGGTGGCTTGGATCTTTACGCACGCTCGGTCGCGTTTACCATCCGCATGATCGACCTCCATTTCTCTCAACAATTGATTCTGGTCGGGATCGTAGTACTCGACCCTTGGTGTCGGCACTAAAGTTTCTACCGGGATTACCGCTTCCGAGCCGTATACCAAAGAAAAAGGTGTTTCCCCTGTAGATGACTTTATGGAGGTCCTGTTCGCCCAAATCACTCCAGGAAGCTCGTCTAACCATTTGCCTTTTGCTTCGGCCAAACGTTTTTCAAGTGACCGAACAATTTCCCTGTTGGTGACCTCGGTCTGTCCGTTCGCCTGGGGATGCCCGACCGAGGTGAAATTCTGCTGGATTCCAAACTTTTCACACCATTCCAAAATTTGTTTTCCCGCAAATTGAGTTCCGTTGTCGAAGATAAGGACCCTCGGAATTCCGAACCTGCAAACAATATATTTCCATAGAAAATTTATCACCTGGAATTGAGGGATTTTTGTTAATGCAATGCATTCGATCCATTTACTAAAATATTCCACGGCGACCAGGACATAGTTTTTTCTCGATCTAGCAGTTGGGAAAGGTCCCACAATATCGATTCCCCATTTGTCGAAGGGCCAGCAGATCGGAATTGAATGCAGCTGCTCGGCGGGCTGATGAATCAAATTTGAATAAATTTGGCAATGATGGCATTTCTTGACATAATCGATACAATCTGACATCATAGTAGGCCAATAATATCCAATCCTCGAGCATTTCAAGGCTAAGGCTCGAGCACCGCAATGACTCCCAGCCTCGCCTTCATGCACTTCCTTTAAGATAAAATTGAGTTGACTCTCTGGGATACACTTCAATAGAACTCCCGAGCTTGACCTCTTGTAGAGCTGATCGTCGATCAAAACATATACTGGAGCTCGATATTTAATCCTTCGAGCTTCATTTGCGTCTTCCGGTAGAACACCGCTTCTTAAGTAATTTTTCAAAGGTTCCATCCATGTACGGCCTTGCGTGTCTATTTCCATGATTTCCGAGTTCGGAGCCACGTTCAATTCTATAGCTGGAGAATTAGACATCAGCCAAGTTATTATTCTCTTCTTTCGCCCATCCATCGAACCTGTAAATTTTGAAAGCAAATCCGCCCAACAGTTTTCCTCTCGAGGGATAGCTTGTATATCAAACCTTTCAAACTTTTCCGCCAGATCCTTCACCCTTTTCAAATATTTTACCATGTTAAATTCTTTTGCGTCATAAACTCCCTTCACTTGTCTATGTACGAGCTCGGAGTCGATCAACACTGTGAGAGATTTTATGCTCGCTTTAATCGCCATTTCTAAACCTGCAATCAAAGCCTCGTACTCCGCTTCATTGTTCGTGACCACAAAATCTAGTGTGATCGCATAACTGAGGTCCTCTCCCTCGGGACCTTGGAAATGAATTCCGGCCCCACCTCCTTCTCTGGTCGACGACCCATCAACGTGCATCAACCACATTTTCTCCTGAACGTCTACCACGAGGTTTACTTCTGTAACTAATCGATCTCCCGAGCCCGCTCCTGTCGACTCTGCAATAAAATCTGCCAGAACTTGAGCTTTGATGGCTGTTCGGGGTTGGTACTCGATTTCGAACTGTCCCAGTTCCACTGCCCATTTAATCAATCTGCCGGATGTCTCTGGTTTCGACAGAACTTGCCTTAACGGTTGGTAAGTCAAAACAATAATTTTGTAAGTTTGGAAATAAGGTCTCAGTCTCCGCGCGGCCACTTTTAGAGCGAGTGCGAACTTCTCAATTTCCATGTAGTTCTTCTCCGCCCCTTGAAGTAACTTGCTCAGATAATATACTGGTTTATGCTCGGAATCCTGAATTCTCACCAGAACAGAACTTATTGCTTCACTTGATACTGCTATGTATAAATACAAAGGTTCTCCCTCGACCGGTTTTGCCAACATTGGAGGGGAAACCAAGTATCTTTTAAGCTCTTCGAAAGCTTTACTGCACTCCTCATTCCATTCGAAACCTTTCGATTTCCTCAACAACTTGAAGAAAGGCAAACTCTTGTCTGCTGATCGGGATATAAACCTATTCAAGGATATTATTTTTCCGATTAGACTCTGCACTTCAGACAACTTAGTTGGCGGTTGTAGCTCAGCTATAGCTCGGATCTTTTCTGGGTTTGCCTCAATTCCTCGTTCGTGTACCAGATAACCGAGGAATTTTCCCGACCTTACCCTTAAAGTGCACTTGGCCGGATTTAATTTCATTCTGTATTTCCTTAGGATCGCGAAACATCTGTCAAGGTGCTTTATATGATCCTCCTCGGTCATGCTCTTCACTAGCATATCGTCAACATAAACTTCCATGATCTCACCGATAAGATCCTTAAACATCATATTCACGAGCCTTTGATAAGTTGCTCCCGCATTCCTTAGCCCGAACGGCATTACAATGAAGCAGTACACTCCCCGTTCGGTAATAAAGGCTGTTTTATCCTGATCTCTCTCATTCATAAATATTTGATAAAACCCTTGGAAAGCATCCATCATACTAAAGAAAATGAATCCCGCAGTCGAGTCAACCAGCATATCGATCCGTGGTAAAGGATAGGGGTCCCTTGGACACAACTTGTTCAGGTCGGTAAAATCATTACACATTCTCCATTTGTTGTCGACCTTCTCTCCCTTCGACACCAACACTACATTGCAAAGCCATTCAGTGAAAGTTATTTCCCGAATCTGTTTCGCGGCCAATAATCTATCCACCTCAGCATTGATGATTTTGTCTTTTTCTCGATCGTGATTCCTCTTCTTTTGTCTAACTGGCTTTGCTTTAGGATCGATATTTAAAGAATGAGTGATCACCCTTGGGTCGATTCCGACGATATCATCAGAACTCCAAGCAAAGACATCGGCATTGTTTCTGAGGAATTCGATCAGCATGGTCTCCATCCCTTGACTTAGCTCGGTCCCAATTCTGGTGAATTTCTCGGGAGAGCCAGGGATTAACGTTACTTGTTTATGATTTGGGGGTTGTACGCTCATATCGATTTCTTTTCCTTTTTTACTTTGCAACTTTTCACAATCTGGCAACGGGAGGTCGGATACTGAGAAAACATTTTCCTCCTCTAACTTTCTTTTTGAGGGCAGTACTGGCTCGAACTGCTTCTTCATGTTTAAAGATGTGTTATAACATTCCCACGCCATGCATTGGTCGTTCCTCATTTCTCCGACCCCTGCCAAAGTGGGAAACTTGACCATCTGGTGGTAAGTTGACACGACCGCTTTGAATACATTTAAAGCCGGTCTTCCCAAAATTGCATTATAAGCGAACGGGGTACTCACGACCAAGAACTTAACCATCTTCGTAACATCTTTAGGTTTCTTACCCATAGTAGTACTTAAGAGTATGGTTCCGAGAGGAACAATTTCCGATCCACCGAACCCAATGAGCGGGGTGGATACCCGTTCCAGTCGCGGATATTGTAGATTCATTCTGTCGAGCGCCTCAGAAGAGATTATGTTTGCCGAACTGCCATTATCGATTAACACCCTCCTAACTTCGAAGTTAGCAATTCTCAGGGTCAAGACCATCGAAAAATAAGGGTCATCTTCATTAGTATCCCAAGTCACATCACTAGGTCTGTCAGCCTCGGAAAAACTAATGACTTGATTTATCGAGGGCGCTGGTCTTAAGGACATGACCTCTTTCCTAGTCGAGACACTTGTCTTTATCGACCTAGCAGTCCTTTTCCTCGCATTCCTGCTATCTCCCCCAGCTGGCCCACCAGATATCATATTTATCACCCGATTCGTCTGGTCCTCTGCTTGTCGTTGATCCTCACGGTGTTGTTCGGAGGACCTCCTAGGACTTCTGGATCGATAACGGCTGTTATGGTTCTCCTTTCTGACATATTCCTTCAACTTTCCCTGAGCAATCAGTTTTTCGATCTCTTGTTTTAACTGAAAACAATCCTCGGTGCTATGCCCCCTAGCTCTGTGGTATCTGCAATACTTATCGTGATTCATAGTCCCTGGCCTAGGTAGAGTGATACGCCGAGCTCCAGGGACCAAATTTCTCTCCTCGAGGACTGTTAGAATCTCGTCCCTTGAGGTATTCAGTCTGGTAAAGTTGCTTCTTTCATGCTCCGTCCTCGGAGCCCTATCAGGAGATGCAGGTCGACCGTAGACATTAGATCTGTAGGTCGGAGCCTGAGGTTTATAGACCTTAAGTCTCTGCCAAACCGAGCCTCTTTGCTGCGCGTTTGACCCTACGTAGTCGCTTGGTTTAGGGATAGGGGCCCGATCAGGTTTCTTCACGATCGGGGGCCTAGGATTCTGTGCGTTCTTTAACTTATTCATCTCCTCCTGGATCATGTATTTCTCAGCTATTTCCATAATTCGCTCGAAAGACTTCGGTTGCTTTCGGCAGAGAGCATTCCCGAACTGGCTATTACGGGTTAGCTCGAACATCAACGATGATAGAAATTCAATCTGTGGGGTATCAACTTTCAGAAGTTCAATACTGAATCTTGCCAGCCACTGCCTCAGTGTTTCTCCTTCCATTTGTTTCACTGTTCCTAAATGATTAGCGGGTAACCTTTGTTTCCTTTGGCTAGCAAACTGATGTTTCAATTTATCGCACAACTCATCGAAAGAGAAGATCGAGTTTGGAGGTAGTTTTCCGAACCAATCCAAAGCAATTCCCTCGAACGTGGTGACCATGATTTTGCAACAAAAATCCTCCGAATGTCCATATAAATTCAGCACATTTATGAAACTACTTATATGCTCCCCGGGGTCAGAGGTCCCATTATATCTTGGCAATATGGTCGGGACCGTTTCTGTTCCCCGAGCTTCTCTAATTTCTTGACAGAAAGGCGAACATCACATAATATTCGTGCTCAGTTCCCTATTTCGTCCTTCAAGGAAAACGGCCCCATCCTCTTTGGCCTCAACTCCTCGAGCCCTGACGTCTGCGGGTCGGGTTTCCTTTATTAACATCTCTTTCTCCAACTCCTTAGTAACTCTTTCTTGAACAATCTTTTCCAAGTCAGCCTCGGTCACCTTTCTGTAGGCCGGCTTTCTAGATCTCTCCAGGGCTTTGGGTTGACTTTCCCCGACCACCGAATCCTCTAAATTTTGTACTTTCCTAGAAGGTTGCCCTGATCGGACAACGGTTCTAGCTCGCGGTGGGTTGGGTCTTACATCAGACGGTTCGCCCAAAGCAGATCGACGAGCACTTCCTTCCCTTGGCCTGTTGGAGATCGGACCCCGATCAGTAGGTTGATCGACCGGGGGCTGCTGACCTGGCAGAGTTTCACGATCTGCTCTCTCCGTGTTCAAGAATTCTCTACACATGGTTCCGATAATGGAGCGTAAATCTGCCACTGTCGTATGAATAGGCATATCATTCGGCGGGTCGAGCGGCGGCACCTCAGATTGGTGGGCCGCTCGGGATTGGTTACTTGGTTCATTGTTTACGGAGCGCTGCGCTCCAACAGCTTGTGAAGGCTCACCTCGATTGTACGTGTACCTCCTAGTAGTAGGCATATTTCGATCTAACACCCGAGTAGGCCCCACGGTGGGTGCCAATTGATTATACCGTTTTTCGTCCGAGTTCAATAAGGAAAGTAGAGTATAACAATATAAGAATCGAGCATATGAAATCTGTATATTAACATCGGTGTTCGAATACAAATTACAAAACGGGTCTACCCGAGCATTACAGGATGCCGTAATACTGGAACGATAAGCAAATACAAAGAATAACTAAGCTAGATCCAATGCCGATCAGTAGGTCCGAGCAGAGGGTATTCCTTGGAAGTTGTGCCGTCCCTGATGTCATAAATGCGCCGCGTATTTATAGGAACAGTAATGAGCTAGCTAGACCATCCGTAGGAGAATAGCTCTCGGCCAACTGTGTAAAGCTGTAGGTCGGTCCCACAGTAATTCCGAGGAGAAGAATAGATCGGGAAGAAGGTTGGAGTAGGTCTGGAGCTATCAATCTGGCTTGATCGGAAAACCATGTCCTTTAGGTCGGAGAATACCATTCTGGTCGAAATCGAGGCTGACCTCGAGCAGAAGATATTTCCTAAAGTGGCGTATGCGAAATACCCCTCATCAGATTGCATGGCTTCCTGCCATGCACCCGACTCTATGTCTGACATAGCTTCTTCGTATGTCCTTGGATCAGCATCCTATTGATCATTTTCGTGGATGAAGCCGAACCTTTCGGGTTCTCTACGAATTCAATCGGACCTTCGAAGTACTGGTGTGCTAGATGGTTCAATAGGTTCAGGATCAACTCCCACTGTTTGTGGGGATGGGTCCACTTCCTGGACTTCATCAAGTTCTACGGACACCCCGCTTCTTTTAGTGAGGAAGTCATCCTCTAAGAAGTGGGCGTTCCTAGACACGAACGTCTTTCGTTCTTTAGGGTCGTAGAACAGGTATCCAATGGATTCCTTTGGATACCCCACAAATTTGCACAAACTAGATCTACTATCTAGTTTATCTCCCTTCTTGTTCCTAACATAGGCAGGAGATCCCCATACTCGTAAGTACGAATACATGGGTGCTTTACCAAACCATTCTTGGTGTGGCGTCGTCGGCACCGACTTTGAAGGTACTATATTAAGTATCTTTGAAGCCGTTAAGAGGGCTAAGCCCCAAAATGAAAAAGGTAGATCAGCGAAACTCATCATGGAACGAACCATGTCCAACAAAGTTCGGTTCCTTCTCTCAGACACACCATTCAACTGTGGTGTTCTAGGAGGAGTTCGCTGTGAGAGAATTCCATTCTCTACAAGATAATCGAGGAATTCTTGACTTAAGTATTCCCCACCTCGATCAGATCGAAGTGCCTTAATACTATGTCCAAGTTGGTTCTCAACTTCCATTCGAAACTCTTTGAACTTTTCAAAAGCTTCGGACTTATACTTCATTAGGTACACATACCCAAAACGACTGTAGTCGTCTGTGAAGGTTATGAAGTATGAGAATCCTCCTCTTGCACTGACACTCAGTGGTCCACAAACATCGGTATGGATCAAATCCAAGGTTTGTTTGGTTCGCTCTGGTTTCCCAGTAAAAGGCGTTTTGGTCATCTTTCCCTTGAGACAGGACTCGCAAGTTGAGAGATCATCTAGGTTCTGTATTTCAAGAGCCCTAGAGGAATTAGCAGGACTATTATCATCTTATTTTCTTTTCTTTGATTGAATGTGCATGACATTAGAATTAGCAGGTTCTAAGGAATAAAGACCATCTATCAAAGTACCACTAGCATAAGTAAAACCACCTTTTATTATGCTAAAATTTCCATTAGAAATGGAAAAACAAAAACCATCATTATCCAACAAAGGAATCGAAATAATGTTTTTGATAATAGTCGGTACGTACAAACAGTCTTTTAAAACCAAAGTAAAATTCCCTAAAACTAATTCAACGTCCCCTATGGCCTCTGCCGCAACCCTTGCTCCGTTTCCAAAGCGCAGGATTCTATCCCCAGGTTTAAGAGGTCTTACTGCTCCCATCACCTGCAAATCATTGCAGATATGAGAACCAGCTGCGGTGTCTAACACCCATGATGCACAGTTAATTGAATTATTAACTTCAATAAAGAAAATACCTTTGGCTACCGTTTTAAGGTAGTCAGGGCAGGTCCTTTTCCAGTGCCCTGCTTTCTTGCAGTGGAAACATTCATCTTCTGGGCTCTTTCTCTTTTTCTCGACAACCTTCTTGGTTGTTTTAGAAGAGAACACTTTCTTCTTCTTCTTGCCCTTCTTTGGCTTTGCAGCCTTGGGTTGCTCAGCAATCAAGACAGACTTCTCCTTCTTAAGGGTAGCTTCTGCCGTTACCAACATATTGGTCAGTTCGTGAAGAGCGAGATTTCTCTCCTCCATGTTGAAATTCAACACGAACTGATCAAATGAGCGTGGTAGAGTATGGAGTAGGAGGTCAGTCCTAAGATCAACGTGCAAGTCTACTTCCAAATTCTCCAATTTTTCAATCAGATTAATGAAACGAAGACAGTGATCTTTGACACTGGCTCCCTCAGCCATCCTCAGATTAAACAACTCCCTTGTAGTTTTGAACCTTTCAGTCCTAGACTTTTCTCCAAATAAATCTCGGAGATGGAGAAGTATATCAGTAGCATGAGGCATCTTAGCATGCTGTTTCTGTAGCTCATTAGTCATTGATGCTAGCATTAGGCAACGAACCTGAATATCATCATCAACCCATCTAGCATGGGTGGCTCGTTCCTCTTCCGAAACACCTTCCGGAAGTGCTCCAGGCATTGGCGCATCGAGAACATAGCTCCGACGATCGGAGTCGAGGACTATCCTCAAATTTCTTAGCCAGTCGATAAAATTTGATCCGTTCAGTTTGTTAGTGTCAAGGAAGATAGATAATGGATTTTTAGACATTTTCGCAAAATGATCTAAAAAATGAAATGATAACGTTCAGCTGACTGATCTAAATTAATACTTATAATTAACGACTATTGGACTTGTTATCGAAAAAGTTCTCCCACTATTTACTCGAAACAATTACCCCTTCAATTGTTCGGGAAATCTTATTTCCTAGCAGGTCTTGCGTCCCAGCAGACATTAATTGCACCCACGACTCAAGGCCATACAATTAATTCCCTAGGTAGGTATACTATTACCAATTGTGTCCCTACACAACCTTCAAGCTATTTTGCCTCGATTTTCGCACTCATCTAGCACTGCTACATCATAAGTGGTACTACTCGTTAAGTCTGACCCATCAATCTTGATGAGCAACGGGCCCGGTCATGAAATCCCCATAACTTGGTTATGATCGATGTTCACATCCCGACCAATCCTCACCCTTGTCAAGTTTAGTTAAAAACGAGAATCAAGGAGTTTCGCGTATTGTCTCTTTCCTCGACTCGGGTGCCAGACTCTGGATCACCTTAATCGACAAGTGGACAACTCACGCTAGTTCCTATTGATGGAAGGCTTGGATATTAAAACTTTATTTTAATGTACCTAATATGACTTAATATAATTATCAAGAGTTTTCGGGTTTAAGAGTTTGAGGTAACTCTACTCGAGATCTCACCGTTCCAGTTATGCATTATCTTTTATTTACGATCTAAATTACTAGCGCGTATTACCATACATGCTAAAAAATAAATACGTAAATAAATCATACACACCTAGCATGCATGCTACCACAGTATGCTTTCGATCGGGAGCCTCCTATGCGGACCACCATCGAGCCAAAGACGATGGTCCTATTGGTCAATCTAATAGGTTTCAAAGAGGCCTACTCTATTACACATTTTACCATGCATACATGGCCTTTATTCTTCTTGGGCTCCCACCTTGCTTGTAACGGGCCTCCATCCTAGTCTAATAAAACAGTAAAGCCCTATCTATTATAATGGTTCAAAGTGGCCCAAAAACTTAAGGCTCGCAGGCCCAATAAAACGAACAAATTAAAATAACCAATCACATCTACCCCTAGGGTCAAGGCTCGGCGCGATCGAAAAACCACGTAAACAGTTCACGTAGAGCAAGAAACAAGCAAAACATATTTTCTTATTTTTTATCCTATTTTAAAACTCCTTTTAAAATACTTAAGATTCTAGTTTTAAAACTCATTTTAAAACAAACCATAATCTTATTTTAAAACACCTCTTTAAAACAATCTCTTTGATTTTCACTCTAGTCCCTACTAATTATGATAAAATTAACCTTTTGGATATACTAAACCCTTTTAGTGCACAAAACAGTTTCTGTTTTTCAACCTTTGAAAAATTACAGTTCGGCCCTCTGAATTTTTGAAAATTACATTTTGACCCTTTAACTTTAGGAAATTATAAATCAGCCCCAAAATTTCCAGAACATGCAAATCGGACCAGCAAGCAGAAAATTAACAAAATTTCCAGAAACTTTCGTTTAATGCAAAACAGACCCCCTGAATTTACGGCAATTGCAAAAACAGCCCAAACCTTTCGTAAATTGCAAAACATTCCAGATTTTAATAAATTCCAGAAATTACAATTTGGTCCAGAATTGCAGAAAAAGAAAATTTTACTTTCTGTCCAGATTTTACAAAAATCGCAATTTGCAAACAAGCCCTGAAATTTTTGGTAATTACGGATTTGGCCCAAAACCGAAAAGTGCATAGATCCGAACATTTTAATTTATCATAACAAGCAAGAATAAAAAATCAGAACACAACAAACACATATATCCATATATTTTGATGTGTTCAGGCCTTTTCATATGTGCATAATAAATTTGGCTCTGATACCACTGTTGGGATTTCATAGGTATGATTGTCAAATACAATGTTGCGGAATATAAAAATTTTCAATTTTTCATACACCAATTCCCAAGAACACTTATTACCACATATGAATAAGGTTGAATACAATTTAGCAACAAAATACTAAATTAAAAGATGGTAAATCGAATTTACCTCACCACAGGCGAGGTGGTGGTTTCTCCGGTCTTCTCTTTCCTCGTTCACTAGAGCACCCCAAATGTTGTGCCTCCAGAGATTAGTCCACAACAGATGGATGGAATGACACCTTCAATTCTTAGGCTTAGAAATGGAAGAGAAGGTTTTGTCAATGGCAGATCTAGATCTAGATCTAGATCCAAAACTAGGTGAAGAAGAGAGCAAGAGGGAGAGGGGGCGGCCAAGCTTGAGGGGGCGGCTAGGGTTGGTTTTTCAGCTTAGGGTTTTGAGTCTCCACTTAGACTCCTTTATATAGCCACCTTCAAGGCCCCTTTGTGTGCAAGACTTAGTATGGGCCATTAATTAAATTGGTCCATGTCTTGCATTAATTTAATTAAACCATTTAATTAAATTAACCCAATTAATCCAATTAATTTTCTCCCACTTTAATTAACTCTTTAATTAGCATTTAATTAAT
This sequence comes from Penstemon newberryi var. newberryi, assembly GCA_030819805.1. Taxonomy (NCBI): domain Eukaryota; kingdom Viridiplantae; phylum Streptophyta; class Magnoliopsida; order Lamiales; family Plantaginaceae; genus Penstemon; species Penstemon newberryi. Next base: position 17,220,392 of record JAUALY010000005.1, on the reverse strand, counting down.
TAGACTGTCTAATTAATTATTTCTCTCTCAGAATTAACTATTTAATTCTTTTATTTGATTTAACTCTTTAAATCAAACCTTTCCTTAATTGACTGTCACTGTCCAACTGTATTGTGTGTGACCCTCTAGGTTCACCATCAATTGGCCGTAGGCCCATGATTATACCGTTTTTCGTTCGTATAGAATAAGGAAAGTCCAGCAAAACAATAAGTGAATAGAGTGTAAATCTTATATATTACTATCAAAAATCGAGTACAGATTACAAAGTAGGTCTACTCGAGCGTTACGGGATGTCGTACAACTAGGAAGGTAAAATACAAAGAAATAACAAACTAGTTCCTAATCCGAACGGTAAGTCCGAGCTTAGGGCCTCCCTTGGAAGTTGTGCCGTCGTTGATGTCATAAATGCGCCGCGTATATATAGGAACAGTAATGAGCTAGCTGGACCGTCCGTAGGAGAATACCTCTCGGCCAGCTGTACAAAGCTGTAGGTCGGGCCCACAGTAATTCCGAGGAGTGGAATCGATCGTAAAGTAAGATCTTGGGCTATCGATATGGCCTGATCAGAAAACTAGGTTCTTCTGGTCGGAGGACACCATCCTGGTCGGGATAAAGGTCGATCTCGAGCGGAAGGTATTTCCTAAAATGGCGTATGCGAAATATCCCTCATCAATACTCCCCCACTTCTCGAGCATAAGTGAAGCTGAAGCTCGGAGAAGTATACAGCATCGATCCACTAGATATGTTATGCCTCGTTAAAAACCTATCTCGGAAAAACCGCGTGGGACAAAATCCGATCTAGGGAAAAAGAGTGCATCTTTCTCTAGCGGAGCCGTGGAAGATTAAAGTGCCTCGAACAATAAGAAGGTGATATTCTCGATCCAAGGATCTTATTTTGACAATCCAATAGGGCATAATGATACTTGAAGGTTGGAGAGATGAGCAGAAATCATGGATCTCGAACGGTCTTGCGTCGGATATACCTCATTAAAAACCTTACTCGGAAAAACCCAGAGGGACAAAAACCGAGCGAAGGGAAAAAGAGTGCATATCCTCGGAAGACAGTGTAGTTGATCTTATCTTGCTGACCCGAAAATACTCATTTCCGATACTTGGAGGACCATAAATGCTATTAATGAAAAGATAACCTTCATTTTTACTGAGTGCAAGCTTAACCGTCGCGGTTACTCGGGGTTGAATTTGCAATTTACCCTTTTAACCTTTATATATATACGTTGACTGGAAAAGACGAGTACGTCTTTCATACTTACTACAGATCGGAGCATTCAGATCGATAAAGAGTACCCTTCTTTTATTGACCGTCACAATAAGCACTTCTCACCATGTCTACTTCCGAAAACCCAGAAATTCGAACTAATATTCCTACACGATCGAATTCCGACCTAGGATCCACAGGCGAACTTATTAATGACTACAAAACCACTCAAAACTCCTCTGAAGAGACGAATAGAATCGTCGATCAAATCGAGCGCGCCTTGGGGCCAAATGCTGACGAGGGGACATCCGGTCAGCAGAATTCCGAGCCAGGTGGGGAAGCGGAACAGAACACTGAGCCCGACGGCGAGGAAGGTGGAGATGGAGAAAACGCTGATTCCGGTAACGTGAACAGTTCGACTTTGACGCTGGACGAACATGAGATAATGAGATACCCGATCGGTGAAGGGTGCAGTGTGAGGATTATCGACCTTGCTGGTGTCACAAAGAAGTCCAAGGCCACAAGTCGAGCTCAGAAGACTGAAAAGCGAGTCGACGAGATCTCTAGTGCGTACGATCCAATAGAGGATGAGGCAAACCTCAAAGCTGCGATAGGTAAATTCCTTCCCGAGGGCTATTCGCTAGTTATTCCGACCTCCTCTCAAAGAGTGAATCAGCCCCCAACAGGATGTCAAGCTTTCTATGCTAAGCAATTTGACTATGGCTTGCGTATCCCTTTTGTCCCGTTACTCGAGCGAGTTCTAGACGTGTTCTCCCTGGCTCCCGCACAGATCCTCCCGAACTCAATTGGGTACTTGATAGCTTTCAGTGTCTTGATGAAGGCCAAGGGCAAAGTTCCAAATTTCCACCATTTTTGGCAGTTCTTCAAAGTCAGCACCTCCTCCCCCTCGAACGTTGGGTTTGTGTATTTTTCCCAGCGTTCAAATCATTCGGTCTTGTCGACCATAACCTCTAGCAACTCTCTTGACTGGAAGAGACGGTTCTTCTTTATCAGAGGACCTGAAGTACCCGCTTCCGAGGGGAGCTCGGAGATGGTTCCACACAAGTGGCCAGGTGAGCGAGACTGGGTGTACGGAAAACGAGAATTGCTAGGTCAGCTTACGAAGGTTATTCCAGACGACCTTGTCGCCGCGATGCGCTCTGACCCGTACCAGTCGGCTTTCCTCGTTTTGGAACCTGTTCTTCGGAAAGCTGAGCTCAGCCGAGCTACATACCCACTTGCAGACGCTGACGATCCTCGATCGTTAAGTAAGGACGATAATCTTTATCGAGCGTTCATAATAACAAGTTATCCATAATGCTTCATTCCTAATCAATTTTATCTTTTCCTTCATCAGGTAACATGGTAGAACAATACCGAGCTTCCATAGTCGGTAGGACAGTGGCATCTACTTCGAAGAAGACGCCTGGCCAACCGAGAAAACAAATCAGGTCAGGCTTCGCGCAACCCAGTTTAACTATCAACCCTCCTCGAGAAGGCTCTGCCCAATCTCGGCAGATCGGTAATGAGGGGGAGCCTGAGGACGCTGAACCCATACAAATGATCCCTCCTCAAAACCAAGCTGGTCCTTCTTCTTCAGCTGGTCTAGGGTATAGCATGTTCACTATGAAGAAACTCAAAGGGAAAGAGATTTCTAATAAGCGAGCTCGAGACGATCTGGAAGGGCCTCCCGAGGCAAAAAGAAGGACCAGTCTGTGGGGTCGGCACCGAACATCCCTCACCTCCCGCTCCGGTCGGGGCAGGCCTGACATGGTGGATTTTATTGAAGATCAACTCAGAGGCTATCGAGCGGCGGGTTATTCCGAGAGGGGATCGATTAGGAGTGATCGAGACCCGAATGGCGAGAATGAGCATGATAAGGCGATAAAGATCTTCATGGCGGGGAGATTTGCCGAGGATCAGGAGGAGCTTTTGGCTCACTGCGATCTCGATGTACTGGGTCAATTCTGCCGAGCATATCATACGGTAAAAGCCTTTCGCAATGGTTATAACTGTTTAAACATTTGAACTAAATATTAAGTATCCTGTAATTGCAGATCGGGGACTGCTTTCTCACCGAAGTAAACAGCACCTCGATGTTAGAAGATGAATCCGACCGAGTCCATATTGCTTACAGAAATCTTCTCGAGGAAGAGTCCCAACTCCGCAATCAGTTCATCTCCGTTCAGAAAGAACTGGAGTCTACTAAGGCCAAATATACTCCGGCCGTTGAGGAAGACTTGGTGAAGGTCGTGGCTGAGAAGAGCTTGCTCGAGGAGAGAGTCAAGAAACTTGAAGAGGAGCTCGCGCAAACTAAAGCTGATTCCGAGTTATCTTATCAGCGCGGCAAGGAAGACTCTCGGCTAAGCTCGATAAGAGAATTTTTAGAGTCTCCTGCGTTGGATGCCATAGCTCGGAAAAAGGTAGACCAGATTCTTCAGACCACCTTTTATAAGGGAGTTCGATAGCTGGTCTCGGCGAAGGTTATCCCCGACAACATAGATAAGTATCTGAAACATATGGACATCTTCAAGAGTATGGACGGAGAGAACTATCGAGTCTCAGCCTCGAGCTCTACAGACTGGGAAAATCATGAGTTCGCTCCATTTGTGAGGGAGTTCGGGGTACCGATGCCCAATACCGATATGTTGGATTTGGAGACGTCCAGTACGAGCTCGAGTTCAGATAGTTCCGAGGAGGAAGACCAAAATAGTTCTGGAGAGGAGGATGACCAAGATACCTCTGATGATGGGGACGATCAAGAAGCTTCTGGGGATGCCAAGGTCGACATCGAGGATGGCTCCGAGAATGAGGGCAAAGAGGAGTAGCCAAGCCCTTAGACTTCTTGTAATAGATTGTAGGACTCTTTATTGTATGCACTGTAAACATTTCGATCATTTAGAAAATCTGCTTTTTTCGTTCAACGAAGTTTTCTGAGTCCACTCACTTAAAGCTTATCAGTGATTTATTATGCTACTCAACTAGACAAAAGTCTTTGTGAGCCATAAGGTTCATAAAGGATCATCGATATCGAGCATTTTCGTTCAGGTGAAAATCATTTCCTTAGTAGGCAAGGTATCGAAACAATCGATCTTCTTAAGAGGGCACGGAAAAACTTGGAATTCGCGACTGTTGGGTTCCCAAAAGGCAACGTTCCATTTTCTTATAAATAGAAGGCAGTTTTAGATTTGTATCACTGAAATTATAATTCTTTCTTCATCGGAGCCCATTGATCGATAACATAAATCGAGCCTTCTTCTCTTTACTAAAACTTGATTATGGAAGGTATGGTGAGCTCCAAGCTTGATCCAAAGCAACTGCTCAAGATCAAGAAGGAAAAGGGCCCTAAGTCCAAAGTTAGAGAGTCTAAATCCTCCTTGGATGTAGGAAAGATCTCTAAGAGCGATCGCGGCAAGCGCAGGATCGATTCTCCTTCGAACGAGGTCACTGAACAAACTGAGGCCCCTAAGGGTGATCTTGGCAAAGCTGAGACCAAGCCTTTGCCCAACTCGTCGCCCAATCGGATCGAGGATAAGGCGATCATACCAATTTCGGACTCACCTTCTAGGTCGAAGAACAGCTCGGAGGGGGACACGCAAAGGAAAGCACAGACCTCTGGCGGGTCTGAGTTTGCTTCGATAAAAAGGCCACTCGTAGACGACCTGACTCCAACCTCGACCCTGATTCAGATGGCGGGGGCAAACCAAACATTGGAGGCTAATAAGGCTATTGTGGTCGAGCCTCCTAATAAGAAGGTCAAAATAAATGACCCTCCTGTCGATCTGAAGAAAATTCCTTCGTCGGGCGGGAATTCAGAACTCCAAGACTTTGTCCCCAATGCTGCTCGGACGCTTAGCGCCTATTTTGAAGAGGTAAAAAGTAAGGCCATGGCGGGAGGGATTACCCCAAACAGTTGGGAGGTTACATTGAGCAGCATTCAATTGGCCGAACAAGAACGGTTCAGGGGAAAAAGTGCAAAGGAAATAGTGCAATCGAGCACAGATCTGCTTTTTCAACTGATTGTTTATTCTCTCTCTTCTCCTTTTTTTTTTTTTTTTTTTTTTTTTTTTACTATTAATTGAACAACGTTTATCCAATTAAGGTTGGACAGCAGTTATTCAACCTCGGACTGCAAGTCGAACAAGAAGCCGAGCAGCGTGCTAAGGTTATCCTCGAGCTGGAGGAAAAGAAGGTTGCACTGTCAAAGTCTCTTGATGAAGCCAGAGCCATCGAGCTGAAATTGGCCTCCGAGACGGAGAAAGCTGTGAAGCAGAAAGAGAGCCAGGTTCACGAAGAGTTGAGCAAGGAGCTGAATATGCTGAAGTCACTTGTCGAGCAGGAGAAGAAAAATGCCGAGCTGCGGGAGCAAGAGGCTTATAAAAAAGGGTACGATGTGGGGTATGAGGCCCGCAACGTCGAGGTCCGCAAGCTCCTGTTCGAGAAAACTGTCTAGGGATTTCTGCTTTACGCTCGACTAAATGTTGTACTTTTAAATTTTTTCCTTTTGTACTTGTATTTCCTTTTGTACTTGTTTTTCTTGTCGAAATAATAAACTTTTCCTTGCTTCTAATCGATGATGTTGTGTACCTGAGGAAAATATTTACTATCTTTTCATCGTAAAACAATTTATACTCGAGCTAAGAGTGAACATTCAAGTTGCAGTTTCACTATTAAAACAATTTATACTCGAGTTAAGAGTGATCATTCAAGTTGCATTCTCACTGTTAAAACAATTTATACTCGAGTTAAGAGTGATCGAAATTCCGAGCATAAGGTAAAAATGGAAAGTTTATGCACTGCATATTTTACCAAGTCATAGTGTTCCCCTTTCTTCAGCTAAGTTCCAAAGAAAACCTGACCAAACAGTACCTAAACCTCGGGAAACGGAACGGTCACCCGTGATAGACGCCTTGATCTGGGCCGTAGGCTTCGTTGAATAATGGCCGTCGATCAGATTTTAGTTTTAGTATATATAGGGCTTTTTACTCAGCTGAAAATCTTTACCTTGCACGGTAAAAATGTTTCATCCGAGGGCTAGGCTCGGATCTTTCATTCTCCCTGTTCAAGCCTTTGAAATTCGGCTTCGAACTTATTTTCGATCTCATCATGAAAATACAGTTTCCTTTGGTATGGGTGGAATTGGAAAATAGGAGCACCTCCTCTATCTGGGGGTCTCTGATCCCTGAAAATGGGATCTCCCCTCGAGATGCCAATGTTCGATTAACCCTTGCTCGAGTACTTTGCGCAGGGTTAGCATTACGGATCTCGAGGGGTATATCCGAGGGTGGAAAGCTGGTCAGATAATCAAAAGGAAGTTCATCCTCAAATCACCAATTTCTTCCTTTCTTCCCTGAAGAATGGTAACTTTGGGTTGAGCTTCCCGATCATAAAAAGATGACCGGCCGTTCTAGGTTGAGCTTTTGGATCTTACAATGAGAAATTTCAACCTTACCAATGGTTGAAATTTCAGATCATAAAATGAGGAATTTCAATCTTGGACGCCAACTCGGGGAAGTGATCGGGCTCGGCTGGTAGCAAGAATGCTGGGAAAAGTATGGAGATAATCAGAAAAGATGGTCTGCAATTCATACTGCCTCACTTCAAACCCAGATATCATTAGACGATAAACATAGACAGTCCGATTGCTTTACAAGTTCAGGGGACAACTGATTTGTCGCATAAACCGTGATGCACTGGCTGGATGCTCGCCAATATTCCTGGTCAACAACACGGACAGGATGCTCGAAGACCATAGAATAGGGTACAGTAGTCGTATTAGGACTTTATTTGCAAACATACTAACTTTGTAATCTGTTCGATGGATATTAATAAAGTTGTAACATTTGCCTTTCATTGATCTTTTGTATCTTTCTCGGAAATACTAATAATAAGAACCTTTTGTTTCATATCATATACTTGCAGCCTCTCTTTCTTTTCCATCGGCTTAATACTTGGTTTTTTTTTTTTTTTTTTTTTTTTTTTTTTTTTTTTTTGTAACAACCAACTCGAGAACAAATCAATAATCCGACTGAACCTTAAAGATTTGAATGGGAAGATTTAACTTTTGATTAGGAACACTTATTGATCGATAAGCCTTCTCGGAATAAACCCGAATCTGGAATAAATATTGATCGATAAAGTCTTCTCTGAAAGAATATCTGATAAAAGTCCAAATGAATTATTTCTGAAAACTGAGATGTTTCCTTTGAGCATAGTTGAGCTTAATAAACAATAATCCCAACTTAAGGAATTTCCAACCGATACGAAGTTCTTGAGAAGTCTTCGAATCTTGAGCAGAGCTACTTCATTATAACATTTTCGAGCATCAATCGGAATTACCCGAGATTGAACTTCTGATTATAATTTTCCGAGCTGATTAGTCATGTTCTTCTAACAAATTTTATCGAGGGAGGGTCATAGCAATAGCTTGCACCCTCGGCCGATTTTCATGTTTTTGAACATGATTTTATCGAGGGAGGGTCATAGCAAAAGCTTTCACCCTCGGCCGATTTTAATTTTTTTTGCACATGATTTTATCGAGGGAGGGTCATAGCAAAAGCTTTCACCCTCGGCCGATTTTAATTTTTGACCATGATTTATCGAGGGAGGGTCATAGCAATAGCTTGCACCCTCGGCCGATTTTCATTTTTTTTGCACATGATTTTATCGAGGGAGGGTCATAGCAATAGCTTGCACCCTCGGCCGATTTTCATTTTTTTTTGCACATGATTTTATCGAGGGAGGGTCATAGCAATAGCTTGCACCCTCGGCCGATTTTCATTTTTTGAACATGATTTATCGAGGGAGGGTCATAGCAAAAGCTTTCACCCTCGGCCGATTTTCATTTTTTGAACATGATTTATCGAGGGAGGGTCATAGCAAAAGCTTTCACCCTCGGCCGATTTTAATTTTTGAACATGATTTATCGAGGGAGGGTCATAGCAAAAGCTTTCACCCTCGGCCGATAATATTAGTCTTTCTTTGTCATGGTACTCGGAATACAGTTTGAACTTAAATAGAGGATTTCATTGATTGTCCTTACACCTTTAGGGAAAGTAAAGTTTGAGAAAGATGTAAATTACAGTAAAAATTAAAAATGAGTGCAACTATCTTCCATAATATCTCCTCAGATTAACTACATTCCAAGTTCTTGGCAAAACTTCACCATTGAGGTGAGCAATTTTATAGGATCCCTTCTTCCCGACCTCCTGCACGACATAAGGGCCGTCCCAATTTGGCTGAAGCTTTCCGACATGCTTAGATATATCCACCTTTTTGAGAACCAAATCCCCGACTTTAAATGTTCTTATCCTTACTTTCTTGTCATAAGCTTTTTCCATGCTGGACTTAGTGGCTTGGATCCTTATGCACGCTCGATCGCGTTTACCATCTGCGTGATCGACATCCATTTCTCTCAGCAATTGGTTCTGATCGGGGTCATAAGATTCGACCCTTGGTGATGGAACTAATGTCTCGATCGGGACTACGGCCTCCGAGCCATACACCAGCGAAAAAGGAGTCTCCCCAGTAGCTGACTTTACTGAGGTCCTATTTGCCCAGATTACTCCAGGAAGTTCGTCTAACCACTTGCCTTTTGCTTCAGCCAAACGTTTTTCGAGTGATCGGACAATTTCTCTGTTGGTGACCTCGGTCTGTCCATTTGCCTGGGGATGCCCGACCGAGGTGAAGTTCTGCTGGATCCCGAACTTTTCGCACCACTCCAAAATCTGCTTTCCCGCAAATTGAGTTCCGTTGTCGGAGATGAGGACCCTCGGTATCCCGAACCTGCAAACAATATTCTTCCATAGAAAATTTATCACCTGAAACTGAGTAATTTTTGTTAGGGAAATGCATTCAACCCATTTACTGAAGTATTCCATGGCAACCAGGACAAAAATTTTCCTCGATCTCGCTGTTGGGAAAGGTCCCACAATATCGATTCCCCATTTGTCAAATGGCCAGCAGATCGGAATTGAATGCAGCTGCTCGGCGGGCTGATGAATCAAATTTGAATAAATTTGGCAATGATGGCATTTCTTGACATAATCAATACAATCTGATATCATAGTAGGCCAATAATATCCAGTCCTCGAGCATTTCAAGGCTAATGATCTTGCACTGCAATGACTTCCAGCTTCACCTTCGTGGACTTCCCTTAAAATAAGATCGAATTGACTCTCAGGGATGCACTTCAACAGAATTCCCGAGCTGGACCTCTTATAGAGCTGGTCTTCGATTAATACATACATTGGAGCTCGATATTTAATCCTTCTTGCTTCATTTGCGTCCTCCGGTAGAGCACCGATTCTTAAGTAATTTTTTAAGGGTTCCATCCAGGAAAGGCTTTGCGTGTCTATCTCCATGATCTCCGAGCTTGTATTCTCATTCAAATCTACGGCTGGAGTGTTAGACATCAACCAAGTTATTACCCTCTCTTTTCGTCCATCCATTGACCCCGTAAATTTTGAAAGCAGATCCGCCCAAGAGTTTTCTTCTCGAGGGATAGCTTGTATATCGAACTTACTTAACTTTGCCACCAGATCCTTCACCTTTTTCAGATACTTCACCATGTTGAGCTCTTTCGCGTCATAAACTCCCTTCACTTGTCTATGTACGAGCTCGGAGTCGGTCAACACTGTAAGGGACTTTATGTTCGCTTTAATAGCCATTTCTAAACCTGCAATCAAAGCCTCGTACTCCGCTTCATTCTTCGTGACTACGAAACCTAGGGTGATCGCATAATTGAGATCCTCTCCCTCGGGACCTTGAAAGTGAATTCCGGCCCCACCTCCTTCTCTGGTCGATGACCCATCGACGTGCATCAACCAAACTTTCTCCTGAACATCGACCACGAGGTTTACTTCGGTAATAAGTTACTTTTCCGAGCTGGCTCCTGTCGACTCTGCAATAAAATCGGCCAGAACCTGAGCTTTGATGGCTGTTCGGGGATGATACTCGATTTCGAACTGTCCAAGTTCCACCGCCCATTTAATCAATCTCCCGGACGTCTCCGGTTTGGACAGAACTTGCCTTAGAGGCTAGTTCGTCAAAACGACAATTTTGTAGCTTTGAAAATAAGGCCTCAGTCTCCATGCGGCGATGACTAGAGCAAGTGCGAATTTCTCGATCTCTAAGTAGTTCTTCTCCGCCCCTTGGAGCAAATTACTTAGGTAATACACGGGTTTGTGCTCGGAATCTTGAATTCTCACGAGGACTGAACTTATCGCCTCGGACGATACCGCTATGTATAAATATAAAGGCTCCCCCTCGACCGGTTTTGCCAACATTGGAGGGGAAACCAAGTACTTTTTAAGCTCTTCGAAGGCTTTACTGAACTCCTCATTCCATTCGAAACCTTTAGACTTTCTCAACAACTTGAAGAAAGGCAAACTCTTGTCTGCTGATCGGGATATAAATCTATTCAGGGATATTATTTTTCCGATTAGACTCTGCACTTCAGACAACTTTGTTGGCGGTTTTAGCTCGGCTATGGCTCGGATTTTCTCTAGATTTGCCTCAATGCCTCGCTCGTGAACCAAATAGCCGAGGAATTTTCCCGATCTCACGCCAAAAGTGCACTTAGCAGGATTTAGTTTCATTCTGTATTTCCTTAAGATCGCGAAGCACTTGTCAAGGTGCTTTATATGATCTTCCTCGGTCATGCTCTTCACTAGCATATCATCAACATAAACTTCCATAATCTCACCGATGAGATCCTTGAACATCATATTTACGAGCCTTTGATAAGTCGCTCCAGCATTCCTTAATCCGAAAGGCATTACTATGAAGCAGTACACTCCTCGTTCAGTGATGAAGGCTGTTTTGTCTTGATCCCGTTCATTCATAAATATTTGATAAAACCCTTGGAAAGCATCCATCATACTAAAGAAAATAAATCCAGCGGTCGAGTCAACCAGCATATCGATCCGCGGTAAGGGATAGGGGTCCCTTGGACACAACTTGTTTAGGTCAGTAAAGTCATTACACATTCTCCATTTGTTGTCGACCCTCTCTCCCTTCGATACCAACACGACATTGCAAAGCCACTCAGTGAACGTTATTTCCTTAATCTGCCAAGCAGCTAACAATCTGTCGACTTCAGCATTAATGATTTTATCTTTTTCCCGACCATGATTCCTCTTCTTTTGCCTAACTGGCTTTGCTTTAGGATCGATATTCAGAGAGTGAGTGATCACCCTTGGATCGATCCCGACGATATCATCAGAACTCCAAGCAAAGACATCGGCGTTGTTTCTAAGGAATTCGATCAGCATGGTCTCCATCCCTTGAGTTAGTTCGGTCCTAATTCTATTGAACTTCTCGGGAGAGCCAGGGATTAATGTTACTTGTTTATGATTTGGGGGTTGTACGCTCATATCGATCTCTTTTCCTTTTTTGCTCTGCAATTTCTCACAATCTGGCAAAGGGAGGTCGGATACTGAGAATACCTTTTCCTCCTCTGACTTCCTTTTCGAGGGCAATACTGGCTCGAACTGCTTCTTCATGTTTAAAGACGTGTTGTAACATTCCCACGCCATGCACTGGTCGTTTCTCATCTCTCCGACCTCTGCCAAAGTGGGAAACTTGACCATCTGATGGTAAGTTGAAACGACTGCCTTGAAAACGCTTAAAGCCGGTCTTCCCAAAATAGCGTTATAAGCAAAAGGGGTACTCACTACCAAGAACTTAACCATCTTTGTAACATCTTTAGGTTTCTTACCCATAGTAGTACTCAAGAGTATGGTTCCGAGAGGAACAATTTCTGATCCACCGAACCCAATGAGCGGGGTGGATACTTGATCCAGACGTGGATGCTGTAAATTCATTCTATCGAGAGCCTCTGCAGAGATTATGTTCGCTGAACTGCCATTATCGATCAACACCCTCTTAACCTCAAAGTTAGCAATCCTCAAGGTTAAGACCATCGAGAAATCAGGGTCGTCTTCGTTTGTATACCAAGTTATATCACTTGGTCTGTCAGCCTCGGTAAAACTAATGACTTGATTTATCGAGGGCGCTGGTCTTAAGGACATGACTTCCTTCCTGGTCGAGACACCTGTCTTTATCGACCTAGCAGTCCTTTTCCTCGCATTCCTACTATCTCCCCCAGCTGGTCCACCAGCTATCATATTTATCACCCCATTAGTCTGGTCTTCTGCTTGATGTTGATCCTCACGGTGCTGTTCGGAGGACCTCCTAGGACTTCTAGATCGGTAACGACTGTTAGGATTCTCCTTTCTGACATACTCCTTTAACTTTCCCTGAGCGATCAGTTTCTCGATTTCTTGTTTTAACTGAAAACAATCCTCGGTGCTATGCCCCCGAGCCCTGTGGTATCTGCAATACTTATCGTGATTCATAGTCCCCGGCCTAGGTTGAGTGATACGCCGAGCTCCAGGGACCAAATTTCTCTCCTCGAGCACAGTTAGAATCTCGTCCCTGGAGGTATTCAACCTGGTAAAGCTGCTTTTTTCATGCTCCGTCCTCGGAGCCCTCTCTGGAGATGCAGGTCGACCGTAAACATTAGATCTGTGGGTCGGAGCCTGAGGTTTATAGACCTTAAGTCTCTGCCAAATCGAGCCTCTTTGCTGCGCGTTTGACCCTCCGTAGTCGCTTGGCTTCGGGATAGGGGCCCGATCAGGTTTCTTCACGATCGGGGGCCTAGGATTCTGTGCATTCTTTAACTTATTCATTTCCTCCTGGATCATGTACTTCTCAGCTATTTCCATAATTCGCTCGAAAGACTTTGGTTGCTTTCGGCAGAGAGCATTCCCGAACTGGCTATTACAGGTTAGCTCGAACATCAATGATGACAGAAATTTAATCTGTGGGGTATCAACTTTCAGAAGTTCAATACTAAATCTTGCCAGCCACTGCCTCAGTGTTTCTCCTTCCAGTTGCTTCACCGTTCCCAAATGATTAGCAGGTAACCTTTGTTTCCTTTGGCTGGCAAACTGGTGTTTTAATTTATCGCACAGCTCATCGAAAGAGAAGATCGAGTTCGGAGGTAGTTTTCCGAACCAATCCAAAGCAATTCCTTCGAACGTGGTGACCATAATTTTGCAGCAAAAATCCTCCGAATGCCCATATAAATTCAACACATTTATGAAACTGTTTATATGCTCCCCAGGGTCGGAGGTTCCGTTATATCTTGGCAATCTGGTAGGGACTGTCTCCGCTCCTCGAGCCTCCCTAATTTCTTGGCAAAAAGGCGAACATCGCATAATGTTCGTACTCAATTCCCTATTTCGTCCTTCAAGGAAAACGGCCCCAACCTCTTTGGCCTCAGCTCCTCGAGTCCTGACATCTGCGGGTCGGGTTTCCTTAACTAGCATCTCCTTCTCTAACTCCTTAACAACCCTTTCTTGCACAATCTTTTCCAAGTCAGCCTCAGTCACCTTTCTGTAGGCTGGCTTTCTAGACCTCTCCACAGCTTTGGGTTGACTTTCCCCAACCACCGAATCCTCTACGTCTTGTACGTTCCTAGAAGGTTGCCCTGATCGGACAACGGTTCTAGCTCGTGGTGGGTCGGGACGAACATCAGATGGTTCGCCCAAAGCAGATCGACGAATACTTCCTTCCCTTGGCCCGGTGGAAGTCGGGCCCCGAGCAGTAGGTTGATCTTCTGGGGGCTGCGGACCTGGCTGAGTTTCACGATCTGCTCTTTCCGTGTTCAAAAATTCTTTACACATTGTTCCGATAATGGAACGCAAATCGGCCACTGTCGTATGAATAGGCATATCATTCGGTGGGTCGAGCGGCGGCACTTCAGATTGGTGAGCCGCTCGGGATTGGTTACTTGGTTCATTGTTTACTGAGCGCTGCGCTCCAATAGCTTGTGAGGGCTCGCCACGATTGTATGTGTATCTCCTAGTAGTAGGCATTTTTCGATCTAACACCCGAGTAGGCCCCTCGGTGGGCACCAATTGATTATACCGTTTTTCGTTCGTATAGAATAAGGAAAGTCCAGCAAAACAATAAGTGAATAGAGTGTAAATCTTATATATTACTATCAAAAATCGAGTACAGATTACAAAGTAGGTCTACTCGAGCGTTACGAGATGTCGTACAACTAAGAAGGTAAAATACAAAGAAATAACAAACTAGTTCCTAATCCGAACAGTAAGTCTGAGCTTAGGGCCTCCCTTGGAAGTTGTGCCGTCGTTGATGTCATAAATGCGCCGCGTATATATAGGAACAGTAATGAGCTAGCTGGACCGTCCGTAGGAGAATACCTCTCGGCCAGCTGTACAAAGCTGTAGGTCGGGCCCACAGTAATTCCGAGGAGTGGAATCGATCATAAAGTATGATCTTGGGCTATCGATATGGCCTGATCAGAAAACTAGGTTCTTCTGGTCGGAGGACACCATCCTGGTCGGGATAAAGGTCGATCTCGAGCGGAAGGTATTTCCTAAAATGGCGTATGCGAAATATCCCTCATCAGCCCACGACTTTCGTGATTTAATTAATGAGCAATTAATATTCAATTAATTGCTCCGATCAATAAACTCCTTTAATTGACCACTCCAGAATTAATCTCCCATTAATTCAGGAGTACCCACACCTCATGCTCGATGTCTAGCCACAAGCCCATGAGGCCCAACTTCAGGTGAATTGATATTAGTGAACCTCACCTCTTATAAGTACCATGTACATACGGTCCCTCTAACGACTAATTTCCCGATCGAGACCTAGGGTGTGTGAATTAGTCAGCACCTCTAATTATCTCGATTCTGTACTTTCTAATTCTGGATAATAATTCCAGTGTGACTGCTAAATTTGGAAACCCCTTTCCAAATCCGTCACTGTCCATGGCCATGGATTTCTGGGAATGTATTATCTAAGAATGTACGGGAAATTCCCTCATTCATTACAATGAGTCGGTAGATCCCATCTTGATGCTAACCACTCGCGTATACGACTGTACGTACCCAATGTAGGCGCACAATGGTCAGGCTACGTGACCGGCTCCTAAATCAAAGCACGCACACCCGTATACCGAATTCGCCCTAGCACCTCAAGTCTAAGGACTAAATCGTACACTGTTATAAGTCCTGAGAAACATCCCATCACTGATATGCTTTACGCACTTCCGCAATGGGTTTATCTGTTCGGGTCGTTCGATGCGTTCGATCCCCTATCGAACCACCTAGTCCTATGCACTGACATCAAATGTCTTGTTCATGAAACTCCACAAATTCACTCCATGTGAATCATGCATAATCCTACAAGTCTTGACGATTCCTTCGATACCCCGTCTCGACAGGAATCTATGACTTGGAACACTTTTGAGATCACGACCTTAGAGACTGTTTCATGATTGCACTCAATACTAAAGTGAATCGCCTCATAGTCATGAGTGATCTCAGGGTTTCAACCAATCGCTTAAATGTGTTCGCGAGAAATGAAGTTGGCCATTAGTTTGTCTTATTAAATAAATAAACTTTGCGTATTAATTAATAAATCAAAGATTCATTCAAGATAAAATAGTCCTATTACAAGCTATTGAGTTGGCTTGCAGGGCACTATCCTATCAGACCCCACAGTGCTTTCCTCATTTTCGCTTCAGGGGGTCCTTCTCGATCCTCTCTGGCTCGTCGATTAAAGATCTCTGTCCCCTTAAGCTTCTTCATGGTAAACATACTGTATCCTAGACCAGAAGAAGAGGAAGGACCAGCTTGGTTCAAGGAAGGTACCATTTGAATTGGCTCGGCATCCTCGGGCTCTCCCTCTGTTCCGACCTGGTCAGGTCGATTTGAATCTCCCCAAGGAGGGATTGTAGTTTGGTTGGATTGCGCAAGGTGCGGTTTAACTTGCCTCCTCGGCTGGCCAGGCATCTTTTTCGAGGTGGAGGCCACCGTTCTACCGACTATGGAAGCTTGGTATTGCTCTACCATGGTACCTGAAGAAAGGAAAGATAAATTTGATTAAGGAATGAAACTCTTTGAATAGCACGCTATTGTGGCCGGTCGGAAAAGACTTTTATTCTTACTTAATGATCGAGGATCGACGGCATCTGCAAGTGGGTACGTGGCTTGGCTGAGCTCCGCTTTCCGAAGAACGGGCTCCAAAACAAGAAAAGCCGACTGATACCACCCAGTCTTGCTGACCTTTCCATCTGTGTGGAACCATCTCAGAGCTCCCCTCGGAAACTGGTTCATCAGGTCCTTTAATGAAGAAGAACCGTCTCTTCCAATCAAGGGAGTTACTGGAGACAATGGTCGACAGGATAGAATGGTTCGAACGCTGGGAGAAGTACACGAACCCAGCGTTGGAAGCCGAGGAAGTGCTGACTTTAAAGAACTGCCAAAAATGGTGAAAATTAGCAACTTTGTCCTTAGCCTTCATCAAAACACTGAAAGCTATCAGATATTCGATCGAGTTGGGGAGAATCTGCGCGGGAGCCAGGGAAAATACATCTAAAACCTGCTCGAGTAATGGTACAAAAGGGATGCGCAACCCGTAGGCAAATTTCTTGGCGTAAAAAGCTTGACATCCTTCTGGTGGCTGATTGACCCGTTGAGTGGGGGTCGGAATAACTAATGAATAGCCCTCAGGAAGGAATTTACCTATCTCAGCTTTGAGGTTTGCTTCGTCTTCTATTGGATCGTATGCACTAGAGATCTCGTCGACCCGTTTCTCTATCTTCTGAGCCCGGCCTGTAGCGGTGGTTTTCTTCGAGATGGTAGCAAGGTCGAGGATTCTCACGATGCATCCTCCTCCGATCGAATATCTCATTATCTCGCGCTCACCCTGCGCCTCAGTCGAACTATCCTCGTTACCGAAATCAGAGTTTTCTCCACCTCCTCCTTCCTCGCTATTGGGCTCGACGTTTTGTTCTGCGTCCCCATCACGCTCGGAATTCCGTTGATCAGACGTCCCCTCGCCGGCATCTGATCCTAAGACACGCTCAACTTGATCGACGATTTTATTAGCCTCGTCAGAAGAGTTTTTCGTGGTTTTGCAGGTGTTAATGAATTCGTCCATTGACCCTAGGTCGGAATCCGATCGCGGAGGAATATTGGTTTGAATTTTTGGGTTTTCGGAGGTAGACATGCTAGGAAGTGTTTATTGCAACGGTCGACAAAAAAGTATACTCTTTATCGATCTGAATGCTCCGATCTGCAGTAAGTTGGGAAGACGTACTCATCTTTTCTGGTCAACTTATATATATAAAGGTTAAAAGGGTAAATTGCAAATTGAACCCCGAGTAACCGCGACGGTTAAGCTTCCACTCAGTAAATTGAAGATTATCTTTCCATAAATAGCATTTACGGTCCTCTAAAGTTTTTAAAGTTGGTATTTTAACTCGGTAGATTAAGATTAACGTCAGCGTCTTCCGAGGATGTGCACTCTTTTTCCCTTCGCTCGGTTTTTATCCCACAGGGTTTTTCCGAGTAAGGTTTTTAACGAGGCATGTCCGACCCAAGACTATGCAACACTCGACCTCTATTATTATTTCTCCGAGCTGCAAATATGGTAACGTCATCAAAGCGAAATATTTGGATCAGAAAACTCTTACGAGGCTCCTCCATAGAAAATATGTGCTCTTTTTCCCTGTCTCGGATTTTGTCCCACTGGGTTTTTTCGAGTAAGGTTTTTAATGAGACATATCAAAACGTGTGCTACGATGCTGTGTTTACTTCTCCGAGCTTCAGCTTCACTTACGCTCGAGAAGTGGGGGAGTATTGATGAGGGATATCTCGCATGCTTCATCTTAGGAAATACCTCTGCTCGAGGTCGACCTCTATCCCGACCAAGATGGCATTCTCCGACCTGAAGAGCCTAGTTTCTGATCGAGCCAGATTGATAGCACTAGATCCAGTACTTCGATCTTCTTTCCGACCTCCTGGTTTCCTCGGAATTACTATGGGGCCGACCCCCAATACTGGACAGCTGGGGAGACGTATTCCCATGCGGAGGGTTTACCTAGCTCAATACTGTTCCTATATATACGGGGCGCATTTATGACATGAGACACGACACAATTCCCAAGTAACACTCCTGCTCGGACTTAGAGCTCGGAATAGGCTTTAGCTTGCTTTTCATTGTATTCATCTAGCTAGTGGTACGGCATCCTGTAATGCTCGAATAGACCTACTTTGTAACTTGTATTCGGATCTTGATATTAATATACACCATTTACACGCTCGATAAATTTATTCTTTTGCTCAGCTTTCCTTATTTATCCCGAACGAAAAAGAGCATAATCAAGATGAAATGTCAACACTTCAACTGAATGTTGACTACTTAAATGACCAATCTGGTGAGATGAAGACTACTGAACTTCATATGGAAGCAACTCAAAATCTTCACTCTGATCAACTCCGAGTTGTGGATCAAAACATCAGAAAGCTTTGTGCTGCTGTCAACGTTACTTCTGATCAACTCAACCCTGCTGCTGATGACAAAAAGTGGGAAGAGGAATCAGATAAGAGGAGTGTTGCTGCTGCAACTGTTCAAGTAAAAGACCAAAGTGTTGCTGCTGAAAATCCAAGTGAAGATAAGGTACTTGAAGAGGAAGCTGAAGATGAAGAAGCTGCTGAAGAAGAGCCTGAGGACGTAGCAAAAACTGACAAAGAGTTGGCTGCCTCCAAAGACTCTGCTGAAGAATAGCTAGATCCAGACAGATAATACAAGAGATTAGAGGACATTAAAAGAAAAATCGAAGCTGCTGCCTCGGAGAACTTGAAAGCATTTTCAAGTGGAGAAGATGAAGATGATGAAAGTGAAGAGTATGAAGAAGAGGAAGAAGAAGAAGATGAAGAAGCTGAAGACTAGACTAGATTTTCTAGGCTACGTTATCTATTGAAAATTTTTATGAGCTTACTTTACCTGTAATTTTCACTTAAGTACTTTTTCTTGTAAACTTGTACTGTAACCTTTCAAAAAATATTTATAAAAGTCAAGTTTCCAACAAATCATTTCTATCTCAGAAATTTTTGAGGACTTAACTTTAGTTTTAGGTATATGTACTTAGCTAAAGTTTTGTCATCATCAAAAAGGGGGAAATTGTTGGATGAAGATGAAGACTTAAAAGTGAAGGGAGGTTCTGATGATTTCCAAAAGTCATCAGCTAAGTATGGAAGCTTAGTTCAAACCTTAGCACAAATTTGACCAAGGAAGAATTTACTTCTGACGAGTCAAATATGGTCCAGAAAACTACTGATCTGTTGCTGAAGAAAGGAATCAGACTGGTGGATTTTCAGCCGACTCAAATCAGATTAGTTAATTTTGGGATCAGTCGAGTGTACACCAGACGAGTGATTTCGATCAACAGAGTAGAGGTGGATCAGCAGTTATTGCAACGATAATAAATGCACTTGGGGTAATAAATGCTAAAGAGGAAGGGTATTTATGACAAATGATTGAAGAGGAACCTCGTATCAACTTGGTGCTTTTAATGCGGACTGACAAGAAGTACAGCTAATTGTATAGTGATCAGTCGCAGGTAGCCGTTTCTGCAGAAGGGACCAGTACTCGAGGATTTGAACACCTGTCGATCTCTCAACGGGCAGATTTTCAAATCTCAAGTATAAATAGTTCAGTTCAAGAGTTGAAGAAGAAGAGACAACACAACTGAGATTAAAATTGAAACAGAACTCTTCTAAGTCTCAACTTCAAGAACAGAACACTCATCAGCCGAGTCATTTGTTGACGAAGCAGAACAGAGAGAAAACAAAATATACATACAAATCTGAGTAATTTTGTGAGAAAAATGTTGTGAGAAGTAGATATCCATCTAAGTGAGTGATATTACTTCAGATAATAGGAGTTTCTTTGTGATTTCCTATTGTGAACTTGTGGCCTTTTCATTTGTTGTTAGGTGCAAGCATTGTATATTGTAAACTGTGTGTTTATAGTATAACCCAAGATCTAAGTGACTTGGAAGAGTGGACTAAAGGATTTCTATCCATATAACCACTATAATAATCCTTAGTGTTTATACTTGCATTATTTCTTGCATACTTTCAAAGAGCATATTTAAACACATAAAAGTTAACTGTTGAAAAGTTTTAAAAAGGAGTTAGCAAAACTGGGGATAAAACTTTTTCTAAGTTAAGAAAACTATTTGTGAAAAACACTAGAAAAATCCGCTGCAAATTAGTAAATTTAAAACTTTGATTTTGATAAAATCAGCTAAGTAAAATCATAAGAGTGGTGAACTCTGTTGTTCAAAGATTTGTGCGAGATCAGCTTAGTCTACTTACAATTCTTGATCAGCTTAGTCTGCTGACAGAAAAAGTTAGAGAATTTTAAAGTTAAACTTTTAAGAGGTCTATTCACACCCCCCCCCCCCCCCCCTCTAGACCTCATTGACCACTTGGAACCAACAAAAATTGAAACCAAGGAACATCTTACCAATCTGATGTAACTGATCCAGAATGAAAAGAGTCAAAGAATATTAAAGATCAGATCAGACAGGGGCACTGAATTTACAAACTCTACTGTTGAAGGGTATTGTAACTCCAGAGGAATCAACCATGAGTACTCTGCTGCCAGAACCCCTCAACAAAATGGAGTTGCTGAAAGGAGAAACATAACTCTAAAAGAAGGTACCAGAACAATGACAGCTGGAGCAAGACTGCCTCAAAGATTCTGGGCAGAAGCCACAAATACAGCCTGCTATACCCAGAACAGATGCATGATCAACAAGAGTCAAAACAAGACTGATTATACCGTTTTTTGTTCGAGTTCAATAAGGAAAGTAGAGTATAACAATATATGAATCGAGCGTGTGAAAACTGTATATTGATATCGGTGTTCGAATACAAATTACAAAGCGGGTCTACCCGAGCATTACGGGATGCCGTACTACTAGAAAGACTAAATACAATGAGAATACAAGCTAATTCCTAATCCGAACAGTAGGTCCGAGCAGAAGGAATATCTTGGAAGTTGTGCCCCCCCTGATGTGATAAATGCGCCGCGTATTTATAGGAACAGTAATGAGCTAGCTAGACCATCCGTAGGAGAACACCTCTCGGCCAGCTGTATAAAGCTGTAGGTCGGCCCCACAGTAATTCGAGGAGACGAGTAGATCGGGAAGTAGGTCGGAATACTTGATCTAGAGCTATCAACCGGGCTTGATCGGAAAACCATGTTCTTATGGTCGGAGAATACCATTCTGGTCGGGATCGAGGCCGAGCTCGAGCAGAAAGTATTTCCTAAAGTGGCGTATGCGAAATACCCCTCATCAATACTCCCCCACTTCTCGAGCGTAAGTGAAGCTGAAGCTCGGAGAAGTAAACACAGCGTCACGGCGAAAGACTTTGATTTCTTGATGTTTCGGACATGCCTCGTTAAAAACCTAGTGCGGAAAAACCCAGTGGGACAAAATCCGAGCTAGGGAAAAAGAGCACACATCTTCTTTGGAGCAACGGAAGGCATTGATACTTCGAACCATAGGAGGGCGGAGTTTTCGATCGGAGTACTCTACTTCGATGACGTTTACAATATCTGAGAATTGGAGAAATAAATCAGAGATCGAGTCTCAAACAGTCTCGGGTCGGATATGCCTCATTAAAAACCTTACTCGGAAAAACCCAGTGGGATAAAAAACCGAGCGAAGGGAAAAAGAGTGCACATCCTCGAGAGACAATGTAGTTGATCTTATCCTGTTGACTCGAAAATACTCATTTCAGAAGCTTGGAGGACCGTAATTGCTATTAATCAAAAAGATAATCTTCAATTTTACTGAATGGGAGCCTAACCGTCGCGGTTACTCGGGGTTGAATTTGCAATTTACCCTTTTAACCTTTATATATATACGTTGACTTAGAAAAGAAGAGTACGTCTTTCAAACTTAGTGCAGATCGGAGCAATCAGATCGATAAAAAGTACCCCTCTTTTATTGACCATCACAATAAGCACTTATCATCATGTCTACTTCCGAGAACCCAGAAATTCAAACTGATAACCCTACACGATCGGATTCCAAGCTAGGATCCACTGGCGAACTTATTAATGACTACAAGAATACTGAAAATTCTTCTGAAGAGACGAATAGGATCGTCAACCAAATAGAGAATGCCTTTGAGCCAAACACTGAAGAGGGAACATCCGGTCGACAGGGGTCCGAGCACGACGGTGAGGCGGAACAAAATGCCGAGGCCGACAGTGAGGAGGGTGGAGATGGAGAAAAAGCTGACTCCGACAATGAGAACAGCTTGACTGTACCGTTTGATAAGCATGAGATAATGAGGTATCAAATTGGGGGCGGGTGCAGTGTGCGAATCCTCGACCTAGCCAGTGTCGCGAAAAAGTCCAAAGCCACAGGTCGGGCTCAGAAGACCGAGAAACAGGTCGACGACATCTCAAGTGCGTATGATCCAAAAGAGCACGAGGCAAACCTCAAAGCTACGATAGGTAAATTCCTTCCCGAGGGTTACTCGCTAATCATTCCGACCCCCTCTCAGAGAGTGAATAAGCCCCCCGAAGGATGTCAAGCTTTCTATGCTAGGCAATTCGACTATGGGTTGCGTATTCCTTTTGCCCCCTTACTCGTGCAGGTTTTAGATGCATTCAGCCTGGCCCCCGCACAGATTCTTCCCAACTCGATTGGGTATTTGATAGCTTTCAGCGTTTTGATGAAGGCCAAGAATCAAGCTGCTAACTTCCGACGCTTCTGGCAATTCTTCAAGATCAGTACCTCCTCCGCCTCGAACGCTGGGTTCGTGTATTTCTCCCAGCGTTCGAATCATTCGGTCTTATCGACCATCACTTCTAGCAATTCTCTCGACTGGAAGAAACAATTCTTCTTTATCAAAGGACCTGAGGTACCGGCTTCCGAGGGAAGCTCGGAGATGGTTCCACATAAATGGCCGAGTGAGCGAGAGTGGGTGTACGGAAAACGAGAACTGTTAGGTCCGCTTCACAAAGTCATTCCCGACGATGTTGTCAAAGAGATGTGTTCGGATTTGTACCAGTCGGCTTTCCTTATTCTGGAACCCGTACTTCGAAAAGCAGGACTCAGCCGAGCTACCTTTCCACTAGCAGTTGCTGATGACCCTCGAACATTGAGTAAGGATAATAGTCTTTCCCGAGTGACTTTGATAGTAAGCTTTTCAGCGGATTTCATTACTTAACATTTCATTTCTTTATTTCTTCAGAAACAATGGTGGAGCAATACCGAGCTTCCATAGTCGGTAAAACTGTAGCATCTACCTCGAGGAAAACGCCAGGTCAACCGAGGAGGCAAACTAGACTGGAGCCCAGAACTGCCGTCCCTCCTCGGGGAAGCTCGGCTCGGACTGATCAGATCGGAAATGAGGAGGAGCCCGAGAATGCTGAGCCGATCCGAATGGTACCACCTCCTCACCAAGCTGGTCCTTCCTCTTCTGGCATAGGATATAGCCTGTTTACCATGAAGAAGCTCAAAGGAACGGAGATCTCCCATCGGCGAGCTCGGGAAGATCTCGAGGGACCCCCCGAGGCAAAGAGGAGGACCACATTATGGGGTCGACATCGAACACCCCTCTCTTCCAGATCTGGTCGAAGTAGGCCCGATATGCTGGACTTTATCGAAGATCAACTTAGAGGTTCCCGAGCAGCGGGTTATCCCGAGAGGGGATCAATTCGAAGTGATCGCACCCCGAACGGCGAGAATGAGCATGATAAGGCGATCAAGATTTTCATGGCGGGGAGATTTGCCGAGGACCAGGAGGAGCTTCTTGGTCATTGCGACCTTGACGTACTAGGCCAATTCTCCAAAGCATATCATACGGTAGATCCCTTTACATTCGTTGCAGCTGTTTAAGTCTCGGAATAAAATACTAATTACCCCGTTCTTGCAGATCGGGGACTGCTTTCTCACTGAGGTGAACCGTACCTCCATGTTAGAAGAGGAGTCCGATCGTGTTCATATTGCTTATAGGGACTTACTCAAGGAAGAGTCCCAACTGCACAAACAATTTACCTCCGTCCAAACAGAATTGGAGTCAATGAAAGCCAAGTATACCCCGGCCGTCGAGGAAGACTTGGTGAAGGTCGTGGAAGAGAAGAGCTTGCTCGAGGAGAAGGTTAAGAAACTTGAAGAGGAGCTCGCGCAAACTAAGGCTGACTCCGAGTTATCTTATCAGCGTGACAAAGAAGACTCTCGCCTAAGCTCGATAAGAGAATTTTTAGAGTCTCCTGCGTTGGATGCTATAGCTCGGAAAAGAGTGGACCAGATTCTTCAGACCACTTTCTACAAGGGCGTTCGACAATTGGTCTCCGCGAAAGTTATCCCCGACCAGATAAATAGATATCTAGAACATATGGATATCTTCAAGAACATGGACGGAGAGAACTATCGAGTATCATCCTCGAGCTCCACAGATTGGGAAAACCATGAGTTCGCTCCCTTCGTGAGAGAGTTCGGAGTTCCCATGCCCAATCCTGACTTGATGGACTTGGAGACGTCCAATACGAGCTCGGGTTCAGATAGTTCCGATGAGGAGAATAACCGAGACAGTTCCGGAGAGGAAGATCGAGATTCTTCAGATGATGGGGATGATCGGGAAGCTTCTGGAGACGTCGACGTCGAGGGTGACTCCGAGGGTGAGGGCAAAGAGGAGCAGTCAAACCCTTAGATTTCTTGTAATAGATTGTAGGACTTTATTATATGCACTGTAATTATTTCGATCATCTATAAAATCTGCTTTTTCTGTTTTTCTCTGAATCTGCTTATCATTAATTTAATATATTACCCAACTAGACAAAAGTCTTTGTGAGCTAGAAGGTCCGTAAAAGATCATCGATATCGAGCATTATCTCGCATGTGAATCACTTAGTAGGCGAGTAATCAAAACGATCGAGCCTTTTAATAGGGCACGGAAAAACTCGAAGTTCGCGACCGTTGGGTTCCCAAAAAGGCAGCGTTCCACTTTCCTATAAATAGGAGGCAGTATAAGGATTGCACCACTGAAATTATAAGTCTTTTTTCATCGGAGCCCTTTGATCGACAACATAAATCGAAACTTCTTCTTTTATACTAAAAAAATAGATCATGGAGGGTATGGTGAGTTCCAAACTCGATCCCAAACTATTGTTGAAGGTCAAAAAGGAGAAGGGTCCTAAGTCCAAAACTAGAGAGTCAAAATCCTCCTCGGACGCAGGAAAAACCTCGGAAGTAGGAAAAACTTCTAAGAGCGATCGCGGGAAGCGCAAGATCGATTCTCCTTCGAATGTGGTCAACGAGCAAACTGAAGCCCCTAAAGGTGATCTTGGCAAATCTGAGATCAAGCCTTTGCCCAATCCGTCACCCGTTCGGATCGAGGATAAAGCAGTTATACCAATTTCGGACTCTCCTTCTAGGTCTAAGGACAGCTCGGTGGGGAACAAGCAAAGCTCTGAGTCTGCTTTGATTAAAAATCCAGTCGTTGACGATCTGACTCCAACCTCAATTCTGATTCAGATGACGGGGGCGAACCAAACATTGGCTGGTAGTGTCTTGGCTCTGGAGGCAAATAAGGACACTGTGGTCGAGCCTCCCAATAAGAAGGTCAAAATAAATGACCCTCCCGTCGACCAGAAGAAAACTCCTTCGTCGGGTGGTAACCCGGAACCCCAAAACTCTGTTCCTAATGTTGCTCGGACGCTAAGTGCCTTTTTTGAAGAGGTGACAAATAAGGCCATGGCCGAACAAGAAGGGAAAAATGTGAATGAAATGGCGCGATCGAGCACAGATCTGCTTTTTCAAGTAAGTGTCCTCTCTCTCCTTTTTTTTTTATAATATATGTTTTACTAACATAATTACTTTTGTCCATTTAAGGTCGGACTACAGTTATTCAACCTCGGGCTGCAAGTCGAGCAAGAAGCCGAGCAGCGTGCTAAGGTTATCCTCGAGCTTGAGGAGAAGAAGGTTGCACTGTCAAAGTCCCTTGAAGAAACCAAAGCCATCGAGCTGAAATTGGCCTCCGAGACGGAGAAAGCTGTAAAGCAGAAAGAGAGCCAGGTTCACGAGGAGTTGAGCAAGGAGTTGGATAGGCTGAAGTCACTCGTCGAGCAGGAGAAGAAAAACGCCGAGCAGTGGGAGAAAGAGGCCTATCAAAAAGGTTATGAGGCCGGGTATGAGGCCCGCAATGTTGAAGTCCGCAAGCTTCTGTTCGAGAAAAGCGTCTAGAGATTTCTTCTTTTGCTCAACTGAATGTTGTACTTTTACATTTCTTCCTTTTGTACTTGTTTTCTCTGTTGGAATAATAAACTTTTTTCTTCCTGCTAATCGATGGTGTTTTGTGTTCTGGTGAAGTGATTTACTGTATAAACAATTTATACTCGAGTTAAGAGTAAACAATCAAGTTGCATTCTTAGTCAAAACAATTTATACTCGAGTTAAGAGTGAACATTCAAGCTTCAGTTTCAGGGTTAAAACAATTTATACTCGAGTTAAGAGTGAACAAAAAATTTTTTTTTTTTGTAAATGAACAATTTATACTCGAGTTAAGAGTGATCGACATTCCGAGCACAAAGTAAGAAGGGAAAGTTTCTGCACTGCATATTTGACCAAGTCATAGTATTCCCCTTTTTTCAGCTAAGTTTCAGAGAAAATCTGTACAAACAGTACCTTAATCTCGGGAAGTGGAAAGGTCATCCGTGATAAATGCCTTAATCTACGCCGTTTGTTTCGTTGAATACAGACCGTCGATCAAATCTTCCTTTTAGTATAAATATGGCATTTGCTCAGTTGAAAATCTTTACCCTCCACTGTCAAAAATGTTTTATCCGAGGACGAAGCTCGGAACCTTCCTTCTTCCCGTTCAAGCCTTTGAAATTTGGCTTCGAACGTACGTCCGATCTTTTGTACAAGACAAACTTCTTTGGTATGGGTGGAATCGGAAAAAAGGAGCACCTCCTCTATCTGGGGGTCTCTGATCCCTGAAAGCGGGATCTCCCCTTGAAATACCAACAAGTGACTGACCCTTGCTTGGGTATTTTGGGCAGGGTTAGCATTGCTGGTTTCGAGGGGTATACCCGATGGCGGAAAGCTGGTCAGAAAATTAAAAGGAAGTTTGACCTCAAGTACTTTCTTTGAGGTTATCTTGTTTCACCAATTTCTTCCTTTCTTCTCTGAAGAATGGTAACTTTGGGTCAAGTTTCCCGATCGTAAGAAGATGACCGGCCGTTCGAGGTTGAGCTTTTGGATCTTACAATGAGAAATTTCAACCTTGGACGCCGACTCGGGGAAGTGATCGAGCTCGGCTGGTAGCAAGAATGCTGGGGACTGTATGGAGATCAGAAAATGTGATCTGCGATCCATATTGTCTAATTTCAAAACCAGATATCATCAGACGATAAACATATACAGCTCGATCACTTTGTCACAAATTGTGATACAATCATCGGATGCTCGGCGATATTCCTGGTCAACAACACTGAAAGATGCTTGAAGACTCGAAGACCATAGAATAGGGTACTAGTTGTATTAGGACTTCATTTGTACATTCAACAACTTTGTAGTCTGTTCGATGAATGTCAATAAAGTTGTAACATTTGCCTTTAATTGATCTTTTGTATCTTGCTCGAAAATAATAATGAGAACCTTTCGTTTCAAATCAAATAGTTGCAACTTTTCTTTTCCACCATCTTAACATTAGTATTCTGCTCATAACAACCAACTCGACGACGAATTAATTATCCGATGAAACTCAAATATTTGGATGATAAGGTTGAACTTGTACCTGGAACATTTATTGATCGATGAACTGTCCTCGGAAAGATTATCCGACAATCGTCCAAATGAATAATCTCTGAAAATTGAGAAGTTCTCTTTAAGAATAATTGAACTTAGGAAATAATGATCCCAACTTAAGAAATAACAATCCTAACTTAAAGAATTTTCAAGTGGTAAGAAATTCTTGAAGGGTGTTCGGGTTTCGAGCAGAACTGCTTCATCAAAGCATTTAGAACATCAGTTGGAGTTAATCAAAATTGTACTGTTTGCTTGCATAATTTGCCGCTATTCAGTGAGCTGGATAGTCATCCTGGATTTTTATCGAGGAAAGGTCTTAGCACAAGCTTTCACCTTCGGCCGATATTTATTTTCGAACAGATTTTATCGAAGGAGGGTCGTAGCAAAAGCTTTCACCCTCGGCCGATTTTCATTTTTTTTTTTTTTTTTTT
This sequence comes from Penstemon newberryi var. newberryi, assembly GCA_030819805.1. Classification (NCBI taxonomy): domain Eukaryota; kingdom Viridiplantae; phylum Streptophyta; class Magnoliopsida; order Lamiales; family Plantaginaceae; genus Penstemon; species Penstemon newberryi. The sequence continues at coordinate 17,192,074 of JAUALY010000005.1, read as the reverse complement.
TTTGAACATGTTTTATCGAGGGAGGGTCGTAGCAAAAGCTTTCACCCTCGGCCGATTTTCCTTTTTTGAACATGTTTTATCGAGGGAGGGTCGTAGCAAAAGCTTTCACCCTCGGCCGATTTTCATTTTTTGAACATGTTTTATCGAGGGAGGGTCGTAGCAAAAGCTTTCACCCTCGGCCGATTTTCATTTTTTGAACATCTTTTTATCGAGGGAGGGACATAGCAATAGCTTTCACCCTCGGCCAATTTTCATTTTTGAACATCTTTTTATCGAGGGAGGGTCATAGCAAAAGCTTTCACCCTCGGCCGATTTTCATTTTTTGAACATCTTTTTATCGAGGGAGGGTCATAGCAAAAGCTTTCACCCTCGGCCGATTTTCATTTTTTGAACATCTTTTTATCGAGGGAGGGTCATAGCAATAGCTTTCACCCTCGGCCGATTTTCATTTTTGAACATCTTTTTATCGAGGGAGGGTCATAGCAATAGCTTTCACCCTCGGCCGATTTTCATTTTTGAACATCTTTTTATCGAGGGAGGGTCATAGCAAAAGCTTTCACCCTCGGCCGATATACTTTTTTTTTTTTCCTTCCTGGTGCTCGGAATACAGTTTGAATTCAAATGAAGGATTTCATTGCTTGTCCTTACACTTTTAGGGAACATAAAATTACGAAAACTGTAAATTACAAGAAAAATTTAAATGATTGCAATTATCAACTACCGACCGTAGTATTTCCTTGGCAAGACTTCACCGTTGAGGTGAGCAATTTTATAGGACCCTTTCTTCCCGACCTCCTGCACGACATAAGGGCCGTCCCAGTTTGGCTGAAGTTTTCCGACATGCTTAGATACTTCCACCTTTTTGAGGACCAAATCCCCGACTTCGAATGTTCTTATCCTGACTTTCTTGTCATAAGCTTTTTCCATGCTGGACTTGGTGGCTTGAATCTTTATGCATGCTCGGTCGCGTTTACCATCTGCGTGATCGATATCCATCTCTCTCAGCGATTGATTCTGATCGGGGTCATAAGATTCGACCCTTGGTGAAGGAACTAATGTTTCGACCGGGATTACCGCTTCCGAACTGTATACCAAAGAAAAAGGAGTTTCTCCTGTAGCAGACTTTATGGAGGTCCTGTTCGCCCAGATCACTCCAGGAAGCTCGTCCAACCACTTGCCTTTTGCTTCGGCCAAACGTTTTTCCAATGATCGAACAATTTCCCTGTTGGTGACCTCGGTCTGTCCGTTCGCTTGGGGATGCCCGACCGAGGTGAAATTCTGCTGGATTCCAAACTTTTCGCACCATTCCAAAATTTGTTTTCCCGCAAATTGAGTTCCGTTGTCAGAGATGAGGACCCTCGGAATTCCGAACCTGCAAACAATATGCTTCCACAGAAAATTTATCACCTGGAACTGAGTGATTTTTGTTAAGGCAATGCATTCGATCCATTTACTGAAGTATTCCACAGCAACCAGGACATAGTTTTTTCTCGATCTAGCCGTTGGGAAGGGTCCCACAATATCGATTCCCCATTTGTCGAAGGGCCAGCAGATCGGAATTGAATGCAGCTGCTCGGCGGGCTGATGAATTAGATTTGAATAGATTTGGCAGTGATGGCATTTCTTGACATAATCGATAGAATCTGAAATCATAGTAGGCCAATAATATCCAGTCCTCGAGCATTTCAAGGCTAAGGCTCGTGCACCGCAATGACTTCCCGCTTCACCTTCGTGAACTTCCTTTAAAATAAGATCGAACTGGCTCTCGGGAATGCATTTCAACAAAATTCCTGAGCTTGATCTTTTATAAAGCTTATCCTCGTTCAAAACGTACATTGGAGCTCGATATTTAATCCTTCGGGCTTCATTTGTATCTTCCGGCAAAGTACCGTCAGTTAGGTAAGCTTTCAAAGGCTCCATCCAAGAAGACTCTCGAACATCTACCTCCATTATCTCTGAATTTGGGGTTACATTCAAATCTATTGCCGGAGAGTTGGACATCAACCAAGTTATCATTCTTTCCTTCCGTCCATCCATCGATCCCGTAAATTTTGAAAGCAAATCCGCCCAACAGTTTTCCTCTCGAGGGATAGCTTGTATATCAAACCTTTCAAACTTTGCCGCCAGATCCTTCACCCTTTTCAAATATTTTACCATGTTAAACTCTTTTGCGTCATAAACTCCCTTCACTTGTCTATGTACGAGCTCGGAGTCGGTCAACACTGTGAGGGACTTTATGCTCGCTTTAATCGCCATTTCTAAACCTGCAATCAAAGCCTCGTACTCCGCTTCATTGTTCGTGACTACGAAATCTAGAGTGATCGCATAACTGAGGTCCTCTCCCTCGGGACCTTGGAAATGAATTCCAGCCCCACCTCCTTCTCTGGTCGACGACCCATCAACATGCATCAACCAAATTTTCTCCTGAACGTCTACGACGAGGTTTACTTCTGTAACTAATCGATCTCCCGAGCCCGCTCCTGTCGACTCTGCAATAAAATCTGCCAGAACTTGAGCTTTGATGGCTGTTCGGGGTTGGTACTCGATTTCGAACTGTCCCAGTTCCACTGCCCATTTAATCAATCTGCCGGATGTCTCTGGTTTCGACAGAACTCTCTTAGAGGCTGATTAGTCAGAACAATAATTTTGTAAGTTTGAAAATAAGGTCGCAGTCTCCGTGCGGCAATAACTAGAGCAAGTGCGAACTTCTCAATCTCCATGTAATTCTTCTCCGCCCCTTGAAGCAACTTACTCAGATAATATACCGGTTTATGCTCGGAATCCTGAATTTCCACCAAAACAGAACTTATTGCCGCATTCGAAACTGCTATGTATAAATACAAGGGCTCTCCCTCGACCGGTTTTGCCAACATCGGAGGGGAAACCAAATATCTTTTAAGCTCTTCAAAAGCTTTACTGCACTCCTCATTCCATTTGAAGCCTTTCGATTTCCTCAACAACTTGAAAGGCAAACTCTTGTCTGCTGATCGGGATATAAACCTATTCAAGGATATTATTTTTCCGATCAGACTCTGCACTTCAGACAACTTGGTTGGCGGTTGTAGCTCAGCTATAGCTCGGATCTTTTCTGGGTTTGCCTCAATGCCTCGTTCGTGCACCAGATAACCGAGGAATTTACCCGACCTTACCCCGAAAGTGCACTTAGCCGGATTCAACTTCATTCTGTACTTCCTCAGGATCGCGAAACATCTGTCAAGGTGTTTTATATGATCATCCTCGGTCATGCTCTTCACTAGCATATCATCAACATAAACTTCCATGATCTCACCGATAAGATCCTTAAACATCATATTCACGAGCCTTTGATAAGTTGCTCCTGCATTCCTTAGCCCGAACGGCATTACAATGAAGCAGTACACTCCTCGTTCGGTAATAAAGGCTGTTTTATCCTGATCTCTCTCATTCATAAATATTTGATAAAACCCTTGGAAAGCATCCATCATACTAAAGAAAATGAACCCCGCAGTCGAGTCAACCAGCATATCAATCCGTGGTAAAGGATAGGGGTCCCTTGGACACAACTTGTTCAGGTCGGTAAAATCATTACACATTCTCCACTTGTTGTCGACCTTCTCTCCCTTCGACACCAACACTACGTTACAAAGCCACTCAGTGAATGTTATTTCCCGAATCTGTTTTGCTGCCAATAATCTATCCACCTCAGCATTGATGATTTTGTCTTTTTCTCGACCGTGGTTCCTCTTCTTTTGTCTAACTGGCTTTGCTTTAGGATCGATATTCAGGGAGTGAGTAATCACCCTAGGGTCGATCCCGACGATATCGTCAGAACTCCAAGCAAAGACATCGGCGTTGTTTCTAAGGAATTCGATCAACATGGTCTCCATCCCTTGACTTAGCTCGGTTCCAATTCTGGTGAACTTCTCGGGAGAGCCAGGGATTAACGTTACTTGTTTATGATTTGGGGGCTGTACGCTCATATCGATCTCTTTTCCTTTTTTACTCTGCAACTTTTCACAATCTGGCAACGGGAGGTCGGATACCGAGAATACCTTTTCCTCCTCTAACTTTCTTTTCGAGGACAATACTGGCTCGAACTGCTTCTTCATGTTTAAAGATGTGTTATAACATTCCCACGCCATGCATTGGTCGTTCCTCATTTCTCCGACCCCTGCCAAAGTGGGAAACTTGACCATCTGGTGGTAAGTCGACACGACCGCTTTGAATACGTTTAAAGCCGGTCTTCCCAAAATTGCATTATAAGCGAACGGGGTACTCACGACCAAGAACTTAACCATCTTCGTAACATCTTTAGGTTTTTTACCCATAGTAGTACTCAAGAGAATGGTTTCGAGAGGAACAATTTCCGATCCACTGAACCCAATGAGCGGGGTGGATACCCGTTCCAGTCGCGGGTGTTGTAGATTCATTCTGTCGAGCGCCTCAGAAGAGATTATGTTTGCCGAACTGCCATTATCGATTAATACCCTCCTAACTTCGAAGTTAGCAATTCTCAGGGTCAAGACCATCGAAAAATCAGGGTCATCTTCATTAGTATCCCAAGTCACATCACTTGGTCTGTCAGCCTCGGAAAAACTAATGACTTGATTTATCGAGGGCGCTGGTCTTAAGGACATGACTTCTTTCTTAGTCGAGACACCAGTCTTTATCGACCTGGCCGTCCTTTTCCTCGCATTCCTGCTATCTCCCCCAGCTGGCCCACCAGATATCATATTGATCACCCGATTCGTCTGGTCCTCTGCTTGGTGTTGATCCTCACGGTGTTGTTCGGAAGACCTCCTAGGACTTCTGGATCGATAACGGCTGTTATGGTTCTCCTTTCTGACGTATTCCTTTAACTTTCCTTGAGCAATCAGTTTTTCGATTTCCTGCTTTAACTGAAAACAATCCTCGGTGCTATGCCCCCGAGCTCTGTGGTATCTGCAATACTTATCGTGATTCATAGTCCCTGGCCTAGGTTGAGTGATACGCCGAGCTCCAGGGACCAAATTTCTCTCCTCGAGGACTGTTAGAATCTCGTCCCTTGAGGTATTCAGTCTGGTAAAGTTGCTTTTTTCATGCTCCGTCCTCGGAGCCCTATCTGGAGACGCAGGTCGACCGTAGACATTAGATCTGTGGGTCGGAGCCTGAGGTTTATAGACCTTAAGTCTCTGCCAAACCGAGCCTCTTTGCTGCGCGTTTGACCCTCCGTAGTCGCTTGGCTTCGGGATAGGGGCCCGATCAGGTTTCTTCACGATCGGGGGCCTAGGATTCTGTGCATTCTTTAACTTATTCATTTCCTCCTGGATCATGTATTTCTCAGCTATTTCCATAATTCGCTCGAAAGACTTTGGTTGCTTTCGGCAGAGAGCATTCCCGAACTGGCTATTACGGGTCAGCTCGAACATCAATGATGACAGAAATTCAATCTGTGGGGTATCAACTTTTAGAAGTTCAATACTAAATCTAGCCAGCCACTGCCTCAGTGTTTCTCCTTCCAGTTGCTTCACCGTTCCCAAATGATTAGCAGGTAAGCTTTGTTTCCTTTGGCTAGCAAACTGATGTTTCAAGTTATCGCACAACTCATCGAAAGAGAAGATCGAGTTCGGAGGTAGTTTTCCGAACCAATCCAAAGCAATTCCCTCGAACGTTGTGACCATGATTTTGCAGCAAAAATCCTCCGAATGTCCATATAAATTCAACACATTTATGAAACTGTTTATATGCTCCCCGGGGTTAGAGGTCCCACTATATCTTGGCAACCTGGTCGGGACCGTCTCTGTTCCCTGAGCTTCTCTAATTTCTTGACAGAAAGGCGAACATCGCATAATATTCGTGCTCAGTTCCCTATTTCGTGCTTCAAGGAAAACGGCCCCATGCTCTTTGGCCTCAACTCCTCGAGCCCTGACGTCTGCGGGTGGGGTTTCTTTTATTAACTTCTCCTTCTCCAACTCCTTTGAGACTCTTTCTTGAACAATCTTTTCCAAGTCAGCCTCGGTCACCTTCCTGTAGGCTGGTTTTCTAGATCTCTCCACAGCTTTGGGTTGACTTTCCCCGACCACCGAATCCTCTAAATTTTGTACGTTCCTAGAAGGTTGCCCTGATCGGACAACAGTTCTAGCTCGCGGAGGGTTGGGTCTTACATCAGATGGTTCGCCCAGAGCAGATCGACGAACACTTCCTTCCCTTGGCCTGTTCGTAATCGGACCCCGAGCAGTAGGCTGATCGACCGGGGGCTGCTGACCTGGCAGAGTTTCATGATCTGCTCTCTCCGTGTTCAAGAATTCTCTACACATGGTTCCGATAATGGAACGTAAATCGGCCATTGTCGTATGAATAGGCATATCATTCGGCGGGTCGAGCGGCGGCACCTCAGATTGGTGGGCCGCTCGGGATTGGTTACTTCGTTCATTATTTACGGAGCGCTGCGCTCAAACAGCTTGTGAAGGCTCACCTTGATTGTACGTGTACCTCCTAGTAGTAGGCATATTTCGATCTAACACCCGAGTAGGCCCCTCGGTGGGCGCCAATTGATTATACCGTTTTTTGTTCGAGTTCAATAAGGAAAGTAGAGTATAACAATATATGAATCGAGCGTGTGAAAACTGTATATTGATATCGGTGTTCGAATACAAATTACAAAGCGGGTCTACCCGAGCATTACGGGATGCCGTACTACTAGAAAGACTAAATACAATGAGAATACAAGCTAGTTCCTAATCCGAACAGTAGGTCCGAGCAGAAGGAATATCTTGGAAGTTGTGCCCCCCCTGATGTCATAAATGCGCCGCGTATTTATAGGAACAGTAATGAGCTAGCTAGACCATCCGTAGGAGAACACCTCTCGGCCAGCTGTATAAAGCTGTAGGTCGGCCCCACAGTAATTCGAGGAGACGAGTAGATCGGGAAGTAGGTCGGAATACTTGATCTAGAGCTATCAACCGGGCTTGATCGGAAAACCATGTTCTTATGGTCGGAGAATACCATTCTGGTCGGGATCGAGGCCGAGCTCGAGCAGAAAGTATTTCCTAAAGTGGCGTATGCGAAATACCCCTCATCAAAGACACCTTATGAACTATGGAACAACAGAAAGCCTAATATACATTATCTTAGGTTTTTTTGTTGTAAATGTTATGTTTTGAATAATGGGAAAAATCACCTTACTGCTTTATCAGAGAAGGCTGATGAAGCTGTTTTTGTAGGTTACTCTACTGTTAGTAAAGCCTATAGAGTTTTTAACAAAAGGACTTTACTTGTAGAAGAATCAATTCATGTAGTATTTGATGAGCCAAATCAATCTTCTGAAAAGAACCAAAGTACTAATCCAGATATATCTATTGATTTTCAGAAATTGAATGTGGAAAGAAAAGAAGAGTATGTACCCATCTTACTACCTGATCTAAACCAAGCTGATTACTCAAGTGTTGTTCAAAATCAGTCTGCTGATTGTCTAACAGAGGAGTTGCAAAGAGTTGACATACCAAAGCCTGTTCAACAGACTACTACTGAAACTCCTACAATAGTGTTGCAATATCAATCAAGAGGACAACATCCAGATTTGCAACCTGATCTCAGATGGCTCAGAGATCACCCACCTGAACTAGTGATTGGTGATCCATTGGATAGAGTGAGAACAAGAAGGTCAATTACAAATGAAACAATGTTTGTAAGTTTTCTTTCACAAATTGAGCCCAAATTAATTGATGAAGCTCTTAGTGATTCTCACTGGATTGAAGCAATGCAAGAAGAGTTAAATCAATTTGAAAGGAATGAAGTCTGGTACTTGGTACCTAGACCTACTCATCAAAGAATCACTGGCACTAAGTGGGTATTCAGGTACAAAATGAATGAAGATGGTATTATTACCAGAAATAAAGCAAGATTAGTTGCCAAAGGTTACTTCCAAGAAGAAGGCATTGATTTTGATGAGACATTCGCACCAGTTGCAAGGCTTAAAGCAATCATATTATTCTTAGCATATGCTGCTCACAAGAACTTCACTGTCTATCAGATGTATGTGAAGTCTGCTTTTCTCAATGGAGAATTGCAAGAAGAAGTTTATGTTGAACAACCTCTAGGATTTTAAGTCTATCAACAAGGAGACAAAGTGTATCGTCTGAATAAAGCTCTCTATGGACTTAAGCAAGCACCAAGAGCATGGGATGATACCTTATCTGATTTTCTTTTACTCAAAGGATTTCGCAAAGGTAAAGTAGACAAGACCTTGTTCACTATTGAATGGGAAAATCATATATTGGTAGTTGAAATATATGTGGACGATATTATTTTTGGTTCAACTAACAAACAGATGTGTGAAAAGTTCTCTAAGCTGATGCAGAACAAGTTTGAAATGAGCATGATGGGAGAACTAAATTACTTTCTGGGATTGCAAGTGAAACAGATGCCTAACGGCATATTTATCAATCAAGCAAAGTACACAAAAGATCTGTTCAAGAAATTTGGTATGGAAACTAGCTCATCTGTTGCTATTCCAATGTCTACTGGACTTCGCCATGACAAGGATGAAGATGGAAAATCAGTGGACATCACCAAATATAGAGGCATAATAGGGTCACTGTTATATCTAACAGCTAGCAGACCAGACATTATGTACTCTATTGGGGTTTGTGCGAGATTTCAATCAAATCCTAAGGAATCTCATCTCTTAGCTGCCAAAAGGATATTAAGGTATCTCAAATTCACTCAAGAATTGGGATTGTGGTATCCAAGGGAATCAGGATTTGAACTTATTGGATATTCAGATTCTGACCTTGCTGGCTGCAAAATTGATAGGAAGAGTACTGCAGGTACATGTCAATTTTTGGGCAGTCGTCTGATCTCATGGATGAGTAAGAAATAGACTTTAGTATCCATATCTACTGTTGAAGCTGAATACATTGTTGCTGGAACATGTTGTGCACAGATACTTTGGTTGAAACATCAACTAGAAGATTACAATCTCAAAATCAGTGGCCCTATCTACTGTGACAATACAAGTGCAATCTCACTTACTCAGAATACTACAAGTCATTCAAGGACTAAGCATATTGAGATCAAACTTCACTTCATAAGAGATCATGTTGAAAAAGGAAATGTTATTATTGAGTATGTTCATACAAATAATCAGATCGCTGACATTTTCACCAAACCATTGAGTGATGCAAGATTTTCTACTCTAACATTGGAACTAGGCTTGTTAAAATTGGATCCATAAGCTGAGGGGGAACCTATCAGAAGACTAGGTTCATCAGCTGATTAATCTGATGACAGCAAGTATTATTCTTCAAGAAGACTGACTCTCAACAGACTAGTTGACTGATAGATTCTTGAATTCAGGGGGAACGTGTAAGACTAGCGATACTCCTGATTAAAAGATGAAAACTTCAATGACAGTTAGTTGAAGTTATATTATCAGAAGATTCGTTCTTAATTCTTGAAGACCTGAAGATTATTTATCTTGCTGGATTGACAAACAGCAAAGGAAGATCACTAGATATTGGCTTTCACTAGTGATATATTGTATCAGACAAGTCATCTGCCAGATAAGTATAACTTTACTCATCTGTTTATTTATGTCAATTTATAAAAAGTGTGGTGTTAAAAACTTAATATCTGAAAACCCGCTCTTATTAATAAAGTACTAGGGACGTTTCGTTTTCCCGCCTAGTCTGGCATAATTAATAAAATTTGGAAATCAGCGTATCTCGCTCACACGATTTAATATGTCAGTAACTGATCTAACGGTTGGCGTAAATCACGGAAACCAAAACTATCCAACCCTTATAAATCCAGATCTGATCAACTTAATAAGTTTTTACGCACCTTCAAAATCTCAAAAGCACAAGAGCACTTTGCATACAAATTTTCTGCAAAATTCTCTTGCTTTCTCTCTAATCTTTTTCAGAAAACAAGATTAGTTCCAAAGAAGAAAATGCTGAGGGTAGATTTCTGAACTACCAAACTTATTATGCTACGGGTACTCAACTTATGAAGGAAATTTTTGAAAAGTTCAAAGCTTCTTCGTTGGTGGATTTTACGGAAGCTCACGAAGATATGGTTTTCAACCCAGAAGTTCTGGAGTTTTACAAAGCTGCTGAGAAACCAGATTTTGAAAAGTTGGAAATCAAAGCAAAGGTTGGGGGAAAGGACATATGTTTGACCTCTGCTTTGTTGAACGAGAAGTACAAGCTATCTATTGAAAGTTCAACTGAACTGTCTACTTTGGCTGAGCCACTGGAGGCTTACTTCTAGAATATTGCTGCGAAGTCAAATGAAATTCTCACTGGAAACATCAAGAAGCCTCAACTCAAGGATGAGTTTCAGAGAATGGCAGACCTCTTTGCCAAAGTTGTGGAAAATTGCACTTTCTCTCTGGACAGCGTACCTATGAATAGATATCATTCAATGATTGTGGTTTACTATGGCCTAAAAGTAAACTGGGCTACTTACATTTGGTACATAATTGCTGACCATAAGGAGCGTGGTCATACTCATCACAGGATTTTTCTCAGTCATCTGCTGATGAATCTGGGATGTACAATGACGAATGGCAAAGAAATTCATAAGGCCAAAGAGTTGAAGATCTATGAGGCCGTCAAGGCTGTTAGAATCAAAGAGCCTGCTGTTGTACAAGAAAAGAGGCAATCGAAAAGAAAGGACACAGAGCCTAAGGAGCCTGCTGTAAAAGCGAAGAAAAGAAAGGCTGCAGTTTCTAAGCCTGTTGATCAAACAGCTTATCCAGCCTTTGGATGACTTTCCTAAAAGAACTCCTTCAGCTGAATTCCCAGCTGAAAATGTTGCCAAGAGAACAAGAAGTGCTCCGAAAGATACAATTGCATTTACTGTTGTTCTCACCAAATCAACTGCTCGAAAGAAACTGGTTCTGAGTGATCAAGATGCCAGAATTGCTGAAACAGTTAGAGAAGTTACTCAATCTGCTGAGAGACCAGCTATTTTAGCTAAGGAATCTGATCAGATGACAGCTGAGGCATCAGCACCTCAAACTGATCAGATTACTACTCATGCAGTTCAGTCTGCTGTTCCAACAGCTGTGGCACTAGTTGTGAAACTAAAGCTGCCAGAAGGAAGAGAACTGGTAAAGCTAAAGTATCTGCTTATCACAAGAAGAAACGGGAAGAAGCAGAACAAAGGAAAAGGGATGAAGTTGAGCTTCAAAGAGTTCTTGAAGTAAGCAAAGCAGATGCTGAAGTCAAGAAAATGACTGAAGCTGAGCTAGCTGCCAAGGAGCAAGAAGACTTGGCAAGAGCCCTTGAAGAAAGTAAGAAGGATGCTCACGGTCCAAGAAGGACTGGTGGAATAGTAATTGGCAAATCACTAGAAGGGAAGTTTTTGCTACCAAGAGCCCAACCAGTTAAAAAGAAGAAAATGGAAGTGAAGAGGGCACTTGGAGTTGTTAAAAGTGACCCTGCTACTTTCTCCAGATTTGAAGCTGAACTGGAAAGATACAACTCCCTCCTTCAATCAAAAACTGTGTTCCTAGCTGAGAAGATAAGATACAACCGATGGAGGAACTACAGATTGAAGAAATCAAGTGAAGAATTTAGAGCCTGGAAGGAGGCTGACGCTGAAGAGAGTTGGATCATGGATTGGTTGCAGACCAATGACATTCAACAGGCTTTAGACTCTGATTTTTTTCACGATAGAGTGCATGAGTATGCCAAACTCATAGTTACCCAGGAGGCAACTGCTCTCAAGAATTCACTGCCAAATAAACCTGGTCCATCTGATAACCTATTTGAGAGAACTGTAAAAGTTGCAGTGTATGTTACTTTGGAAAAATGGGTTGAAAGATCAGTCTACATCAAGGGAACATCCAGTGATCTGCCCAGTTTTCCAAGTCTGCAACAAATTGCTTTTGGTTCTGAGATCAGTACTTATCAAGAGCAGATCAGACAACCTCAGATGACATCAACCTTCGTGCCTGCTAATTTCATTCATCTGAAAACTATTGTGTCTGCTGACGGTTCTGACTTTGTTCATATCACAGATAAGCCTGCTGCTAAAGAATCAACAGAACAAGAAAAAGCAGTTGAGCCAAACACTGAAGAAAATCAAAAGCTGTTAACTGTTGAACCTTCCATCCAAGCTGAGACTATTAAAACTTCAATCATGGATTCAATGAAGGCCCTGATTGAAAGTTCTATGAAGGAGTTGGAAGAAAGGAACAAGGAGTTTCTTAGTAAGTTTGAAGAAGCAGCTGCCAAGATTGTTCAGAGTGCTGTGGAAAGCCTTCCACAACCAGCTGACCATTGCATGCTACTAAAAGAAGGACTTATTACCTTAACTCGTCAAGTTGAAGATGTTAAGACTGATGTAAATCAGTTGCATGCCACTCTTCACAGACATGAAATGGACTGGAATAATGTCGGTAAAGCCTTTACTGAAGCCACTGAAGCAGAAGCTCAGAAGACTGCCTACCTGTTTCAAAACTTCACAGAGCAAGCTGCTCAAGTCACTTCAGAAGTTTCCACTCTGCAAGTTAATGTGGACTATCTGAATGACCAGGTTGCTGCCTTAAAGAGCAATCAATTTCACCAGAATCTTCATCTTCAAGTTGTGGATCAAAACATCAGACTGCTGTATAATGCTGTCAACATTACTCATGTTCAAGTTGAACAACTCAACTCTGCTGCTGATAACAAAAAGGGGGAAGAGGGATCGGCTAACAAGAAGAATGTTGTATCTAATGCTGAGGTTACTGAAAGAGTGGAGTCTACTGAAAAACCTGTTGATGAAGAGACAAGTAGACCAGCTAATGAAGTAACTGGAAAGGAAGCTGATGATAAGGAAGAAGCTGAAATTGAAAAAGAGCCCAAGGATATAGCTAAGTCTGACAAAGAAATAGCTGCTTCTAAGGACACTGTTGAAGAACAGCTGGATCCATTCAGGAAAACCAGCAGGATTGAAGAAATCAGAAGAAGAGTCGAAGCTGCAAAAAGAAATTTGACTGTTGATGATGTATTTTCCAGTGGAGAAGAAGAAGAAGAAGATGAGGTTGAAGAAGAGGAAGAGGAAGAAGAAGATGAAGAAGCTGAAGACTAGACTAGATCACTTAGTTGAAAATCATTGTATCAGCTTACTTTATTGTAATTTTTTTTAAGTCTTTCATTGTAAACTTGCACTGTAATATTCAAAGACTATCTATAAAAGTTCAAGTTTCCAACATACTATTTCTATCTCAGAAATTTTTGAGGACTTAACTTTAGTTTTAGGTACAGGTACTTAGCTGAAGTTTTGTCATCATCAAAAAGGGAGAAATTGTTGGATGAAGACTTAGAAGAGAATGGAGGTTTTGATGATTTCCAAAAGTCATCAGCTAAGTAATGGAAGCTTGGCAACCTCTCGGAAATTCAATCTGAGAAGACAAACAAAATCATAAGGGAATTTTGGTCCAGAAGACTAGTGATCTGATGCTGGGTTCGGAATCAGACTGGTGGATTTCAGCAGAGTCAAATTAGATGAGTTCGGTTTGAATCAGCAGAGTGTTCATCAGATGAGTAGATTCGATCAGCAGAGTTGAAGAGATCAGAAAGTCATTCCAACGGTAATAAATGCACTCGGTGTAATAAATGATGTAAGAGAAGGGTATTAAAGTCCAATGATTGAAGAGAAACCTCGGATCAGCAAGGTGAATTTAATGCGACGGGACAGAAAGTACAACATAAATGTACAGTGAACAGTTGCAGAAGCCGTTCTGAAACAGGGACCACTGCTCGAGGTAAATCTGAAGATCTGCTTTGTTCAACGGGCATAAATTCAAACCTCAAGTATAAATAGTTCGATATTCAAGAGTTAGAGACAACTGAAGCAACACAACTGAGAGAAAATTCAAGATCAAATTCGTCTAAGTCTCAAACTCAAGAACAGAACACTTATCAGCTTAGTCATCTGTTGACTCAAGCCAAAGTTGAAATAAAAGCCAAATACAAAATCTGAGTGATTCTGTAAACAGAGATAGTTGTGAGGAGTGTAGATCCATCTAAGTGAGTGATCTAGCTTTAGAGAGTAGGATTACTTTGTGAATTCTTGCTGTGAACTTGTGGCTTTTCATTTGTTGAATAGCGCAAGCACAGTGTATTGTAAACTGTGTGTTATTGTATAACCCAAGATCTAAGTGACTTGGAATAGTGGACTAAAGTATTTAAATCCATATAACCACTATAAAAATTATGTGTGTTTGTTTATTGCATTTTACTTGCATATTTTAAAGAACTTCAAACATACAAACTTAACAAAAGATTTTAAAAGGAGTTGAAAAACTGAGGTTAAATCTTTTAAGTAAGAAAACAACTTGTTGAAAAACACTTGATAAATCCGCTGCTAACAAGTATTTCAAACTCTGATAATATTTGAATCAGATAAGTTACATCAGACAAGTGGTCAACTAAACTGATTAAGTTAAGTGCACAATCAGCGAAGTAGTCTTACGAGTTCTTGATCAGCTTACTCTGCTGATAAGAAAAGTTAGAGAAATTTTTGAAAGTTTTAAGAGGTCTATTCACCCCCCCCCCCCCCTAGACCTCATCTGACCACTTGGGACCAACCTTGGTCGGAAACTGTATCTTGTTCGCCTTGAGGTATCCTGTAGACATTAGGTCTTTAAGGAGCTCGAATTGTATCCACTTCTGGCTGGATCAGATCTTGCGCAGGTTTTTGCAATATCTGATTGCAAAACGCGCTCATTGGTTGAGCTATACGCTCGTCTTCAGCTGAGAGGGGCATAGGGATAGATTGAACTGGTGGATTCAAGGGTATATTTGGATCAGGAATTTGTTGGTTTTGGGTGTTTTATCTATTAATCCCTCCTTGAATAGCATGAGTCCTCGTGCGATTAGACATCTGTTGTCCATCAGGAGGTCCTTGATTGTTGCCGCTGTTTCTTCGAGAATTTTCATGCAAGTCGTCTGCCATGGGTGGAGCCTGAGAAACTGTATTTTTTCCGGCGTTACGTGTACCATTCCTTGGATTGACCATATTTCGTTCGAGCAATTAACCTGCCCCACGGTGGGCGCCAACTGATTTTACCGAATTTCGTGTGACGGTAATATCAATAAAAACAATGAAATAATGTGCGATGTGTGATAATATGAGACCTAAGAGGGGGGTGAATTAGGTATATAACTTTTTCTTATGTGTTTCGTTCCAGAGGATTAATTTCAAAATTCTAGTTAAGTAAAGTGCAGAAAATAGAATAAGAATGCAAACACCGTTTATAGAGGTTCGCGCCCAAAACGGCCTACTTCCTCTCTTCCAGCACCCCTGGGTAATTCACTAGATACGTGGCTTGCAGGACGAACCTCCGCCACACGAGATTACAAGATTTTTTTTCTTACTCTCGATACGAGCTTGCTAGGCCTAAATTATCGCTCAACAAAGACCGTGCTTGCTAGATTCCTATCTATCGCACAAAAATCGTGCTTGCTAGAACACTTAGTCCTATCGCACTACGAGCTTGCAAGTACAAAACTTTCGCTCAAAAACGATTGTAAAATTTTGATTACAAATAAATGCTCCAAAGTGAGCTGATTTTTGCTAGACTAAACTCTCTTCTTTTTTTCTTCTATTACTTAGAGTATATTCAAGATTTCAAGAGCAAGAAGAAAAAAATGTTTTTAAAAGATTTTTTGAGAAAATGATTTATGCAAGAATTACGTGCACTCAAAAAAACTTCAACTCAAGAAATGATTTAGCAAGTGAGATTTTCAGAAAATTGGTGTGTCTTGGTCGATGAGAATGATCAACTATTTATAGTTGAGTGGGGTTGGTTCAATTTGGGAATGATTTGGATATCAAAAAATATTTTGCCACTTTTAAAATGATTTTGCAAGATTAAAACATGTGACAAACATTTTAATGAATGTGGACAATGTTTAGTAAATAGATGAAGACAAAATCTTTCCAAAAGAATTGATTTGGAGAATGTTTTCAAAAGATTATATAATCAAGGCAAGATATTAGCTAGACAAAATTAGAGACAAATTAGAGACAAATTGTCTTGCTAGCTAAATCAAGGTTTTGAAATAAATCTTTCCTTTAAAATTTGATTTGATTGAGAATTCAAATTTAATAGCCAAACTTATAATTAAAGTTTCAAAAATCATTAGACTTAATTAAAAAACAATTTTCGGCCAAAATTAATTAACAAAGTCTACGGCTGATTTTGAAAACAAAGAAAGTAGGCAACTTTGGTTTAGAGCAATTTTGAGAGAAGGGCCAAAAAGTTTGGGCCAAAAGTATTAAAAAAAGTTTGGACTAGGAATTTTCTTGCTCTTTTAATCAATTGAAAATACTTACTAAGTTGACCACAATTTTCTTGAATCGAAAATTGGGCCCTTCAGGAGTGCTAGGGGCTTCGATCTTGATCTTCATTCATAACGAGCCTTTAGCTAAAATTGGGCTTCTCATGATCTTCCTTCATAATTTGCATAAGCCTTTTTATATCAAACTTGGTCCTTCTTCATTGTTTGGACCATCTCAAAATTCAAAATGGGTTGCTCTTTTATAAATAAATACCTGTTCAAATCATGAAACTAAAGAGCACCAATATGTTAAAAAGTTCGTTTGTTAATCATCAACTATTCGGCTAACAATCTCCCCCTTGATTGACAAACAACTTTTGATGCGAAAAATAATTTTAAGGGAACTCCCCCTAACTTTATGCATTTTTTAAAATTTCAAACTCCCCCTCAATTGAGGCAATAAAAAAATGTTTCTTGGGAAATATAAGAGGCCTTAACATTAGTTGTTAAGTCTCTTTGACCAATGAATTTTTGGAAAAAATATTTTTATGCAAATTTTCAAAATCATGCAATGCCAGTATATATATGAGCAAATAAAGTCCAAGGCATAATGTCAATAATCCATGATCAGAGAACCAAATGCGCAATATATGACTTGACCAAGGCAGTGAGTAAAATAGGCAAAATACAATTCAAAAAGCAGCAAGCAATCCGAATCTTCAGTAAGCAAAATAGACAAGCAGCATAAAATGGAAAAGCATCAAATGACTTCTTCTCCCCCTTTTGTCAATCAATCAATATTCGCAATATGGGAATAAGATCAGAGTTTCACGAATAATTAGGCGGAAGCATAATCTTTTCAAATTTCATTTTCACTTAAAATGCCCAAATTTTTTCTATTCAAACAAAATTGATCTTCAGCTACTGCCTTTGTAAAAATATCCGCAAGTTGATTTTCAGAGTTTACAAAATTAACACAAACATTACCTTTTTGCACATTATCACGTATAAAATGATATTTAATATCTATATGTTTAGTACGAGAATGTTGGACAGGATTCTTGGTAATACTAATAGCACTAGAATTATCACATAATATTTCCACATTCTCAAATAGCAAACCAAAATCACGCAAATATCTTTTCATCCAAATAATTTGAGCACAACAATTACATAATGCAACATATTCCGCTTCAGCGGTTGAAAGTGCAACAGAATTTTGCTTTTTACTATGCCATGCAACAAGACAATTTCCCAAGAGTTGGCATGTGCCACTGGTACTTTTACGGTCTAGCAAGCATCCTGCTAAGTCCGCATCAGAGTAACCAGTGAGATTAAAAATTTTGCTAGTTGGATACCATAGACCAAAATTTATGGTTCCTTTTAAGTACCGAAAAATTCTTTTGACAGCGACAAAATGCGACTCTTTAGGTGCAGATTGAAAACGAGCACAGTAACAAGTGGCAAACATGATATCGGGTCTACTAGCAGTTAAATAAAGAAGACTTCCAATCATACCTCGATACCTTGTTTCATCAAAGGGTTTACCTTTCTCGTCCTTATCAAGTTTTGTGGTAGGACTCATAGGAGTACCCATTTCTTTGCACTCGTCCATTCCAAATCTTTTGATGAGTTCTTTTGTGTATTTCGTTTGACAAATAAAAATTCCTTTTTCATTTTGTTTTATTTGAAGCCCAAGGAAATATGTTAGTTCACCCATAAGACTCATCTCAAATTCATCCTGCATACACTTAGCAAAATCTCGGCAAAGGAGATCGTTAGTAGCACCAAATATTATATCATCAACATAAATTTGTACAATTAACAAATCATTTTCATTTGCTTTTAGAAAAAGTGTTGTGTCAACTGTTCCAATAGAAAAACCATTTTCTAAAAGAAATTTACTTAATCTTTCGTACCAAGCCCTAGGGGCTTGTTTTAATCCATAAAGAGCTTTTGACAATTTGAAAACATGGTTAGGGAATTTTTCATTTTCAAAACCCGGGGGTTGCTCGACAAAGACTTCTTCATTTAGAAAACCATTTAAAAAGGCACTTTTAACGTCCATTTGAAAAAGAGTAAATTTTCTAAAAGAGGCATAGGCAAGTAACATACGAATAGATTCAAGTCTAGCAACAGGAGCATAAGTTTCATCGAAATCGATACCTTCTTGTTGATTGTAGCCTTTAGCGACTAATCTCGCTTTGTTTCGAGTAACTTCACCTTCTTCATTTAGTTTATTTCTAAATACCCATTTTGTTCCAATAATGGTGTGCTTACTTGGTCTTTCGACTAGAGTCCATACCTGATTTTTATCGAATTGTGCGAGCTCATCTTTCATAGCGGCAACCCAAGACTTATCATTTAGTGCTTCATTAACTTCTTTTGGTTCGGTGATTGAGAGTAGGACGAAGTTGGCATTTTGATTTTGTCTCACGGTTGATCTAGTTTGCAGCCCACTTATTAAGTCACCAATAACTTGAGTAGTAGGGTGGCTTGATGCGTGTTTAAACCTTCTTTGGACAGGTTCGTTTCTGGAAGTTTCAATGTTACTGGAACTTCCTTCTTCAGTTTCTGTTTCAGCATCATGTTCCGAAATCCTTTTGGAACTTTCCTCTGTTTTAGTTACTGGTTCCAGTACTGGTTCCGACAGATTCAGTTTTTCTAATATAGCTTCATCTTCATCACCTGAAATGTTATTGCTCAAGGGTTTCTTGGCCTCAAACGGATTAGTTTCATCAAAACGAACATGCATAGATTCTTGAATGGTTCTTTTCCTTTTATTATAAATACGATAAGCTTTACTAGTCACATAATATCCAACAAACATGCCTTCATCGGCCTTAGGGTCAAATTTAGTAAGATAATCACGATCATTAAGAATATAACATTTGCATCCAAAGACTTTAAAATAAGCAATATTAGGTGTTTTCCCATTCCAAAGTTCATATTGAGTTTTATTTAATATAGATCTAAGAAAAACACGATTGGATACATGACAAGCAGTACTTACGGCTTCGGCCCAAAAAGATTTAGGTACATCATATTCATGCAATAGGGTTCTGGCCATTTCTTGTAACACTCTATTTTTACGTTCAACTACCCCATTTTGTTGAGGGGTCTTAGGTGCAGAAAAATTATGAGAATAACCATTATCATCACAAAAGGAAGCAAAGTATTTAGAGTCAAATTCAGTACCATGATCAGTTCTAATTGAATTAATGAGATAACCCTTTTTATTTTCCAATTTCTTTGTTAAAGTAATAAATGCATCCAAGGCTTCATTTTTGTGAGCAAGAAATAGAACCCATGTAAAACGAGAGTAATCATCCACAATAACAAAAACAAATCTTTTACCAGCTAAAGTTCTAGTATTCATAGGACCAAAAAGATCAAGATGAAGTAGTTCAAGAGGTCTAGTGGTGGAGACTATCTTTTTCAGTTTAAAAGAACTTTTTATTTGTTTTCCCATTTGGCATGCATCACATAATTTTTCTTTATGATAAGTAATTTTAGGAATACCCTTGACAAGATCAGATTTAGCAATTTTTGATATTAGATCAGTGTTAATATGACCAAGTCGTCTATGCCATAAAGATTCAGATTCATCACTAACAGCTAAGCATTTAACATTTTGGTTGGCAAGATCTAAAAAATCAATGCAATAAGTATTACCATCTCTTAAAGCTTCAAAAACAATTTTTTCATCCTTTTTAACAATGCATTTGGATGTTTCAAAATAAACTTCATAACCGCTATCACAGAATTGGCTAATACTCAATAAATTATATTTTAATCCTTTAACAAACCAAACGTCTTTAATGCAAGTAGAGGAATTCTTACCAACATTTCCACGACCAATCATTTTACCTTTCGTGTTGTCCGCAAAAGTAACGTAGCCTCCTTCACTTTTATCAATTTCACAAAATTTTGATAGATCTCCCGTCATGTGACGAGAACAGCCTCTATCAAGAAACCATTTGTCTTTTCGTGAAGGAGTCTTTTGTACCTATTCAACAATGAGATAAGGTTTGCACTTTAGGTACCCAGATTTTGGGTCCTTGCGAGTTAGTCACAACATTTTTAGGCATCCACACAAGTTTATTGGCATTGTTTCTTTTGTAGATGCAATTAAAAGATTTGTGACCGGTTTTTCCACAAAAATTGCAAGTATGGTAAGATAAAGAAGAATGTTTTGCAAGTTTGCTCAATTTGTCAAAAGAGTGTTCATATCCAATTCCGGCTCTATTTAATGACACATTTTGCATTCCTAGAAGTCTATCTAGATTATCTTTTCCTTTAGTGAATTTTTCTAGACATCTAGTTAGATCAACAACTTTGGCTTTAAGAAAAGCATTTTCTTTCGAAATACGAAAATTTTCATTTTTAAGTTTTTCAATTTTCTCAAGGCTTTCTTTCATTTTTGTGTCAAATTCTTCTCTTTCTTTATTTAGCAAAGTTATCTTTTTCTTGAGTTTTTCATTTTTAGAAGCAAGATTTTTAAGATCCTTTTTGCATTCATTTATCATATAAGTCCATTCATCTTCACAATCCATTTCATTATCTAAATCATCACATTCATCAAAATAGTGTGAAGGTAGTACCTCATTTTGAGTCATGAAGCAAAGATTTCCGGATTCGTCTTCCGTTTGTTCTTCTTCGGAGTCCGGTTCATCCCAAGACGCGATCATCCCTTTGCTTTTGGTTTTCTTGAATAATTTCTCGGATTTCTTTAATTGTGGACATTCAGTACGTATGTGTCCTGTTTCGTGACATTCGTAGCATCTAACTTTATTCTCGGCTTTGAATGGCTTCTTATTGTTTTTCGAGAATCTTTTTGTGAACCTATTTCTTGAGAGTTGGTTAAGCCTTTTGGTAAGCATGGCTATCTCTTCATTTCGCTCCTCTTCGTCTAGTTCCTCAATGTCACTGTCATCGTCCTACAAAGAATTTGAGTTAAATGCAATAGATCTTCTATCTTTAATTGTGCTTACCTCATCCTTAGACATGATGGTGAGTTCATGTGATGTGAGTGAGCCTATGAGTTCAGCCATGGTCATTTTGTTGAGGTCCTTGGCTTCTTGTATGGCAGTGACTTTAGATGTCCATTCTCGTGGGAGAGATCTCAGAATCTTCTTGACTTGCTCACTTTGAGGGTACGATCTCCATGAATCGAGCATACATTTGACTTATGCTTTCATCCTCTTTCATGTTGAACATTTCGTACTGATGAACCAAGATGGTGATTCGTTGCTCTTTGACTTGACTTGTCCCCTCATGAGTTACTTGTAACATATCCCACATGTCTTTTGCTGTAGCGCATGAACATACCCGATTGTATTCAGATTTAGTGAGGGCGCATGCTAGTAGATTTTTGGCCTTTGAGTTTAGTGACACCAGTTTCTTGTCGGTGTCGGTTAGTTCCTTCCATGCTTTGGGGATTTGCTTCTCGCCTTCGGTTTTCATCGGTATGGATAGTCCTTCAAGAATTACGCTCCATAGATCACAATCAATGGAGATCATGAACTCCTCCATTCTATTTTTCCATATTGAGTATGCAGTTCCATCAAATAGTGGGGGCCTGTTATGCGATTGTCCTTCTGCGAAAACATCATTGCTAAAGGTAGACATAAGATCGTTAGCTCTCGGGGGTTAACCCGCACAGTTAAGAGAAATTAAAGAGCACCTGCTCTGGTACCAATTGATACCTAAGAGGAGGGGTGAATTAGGTATATAACTTTTTCTTATGTGTTTCGTTCCAGAGGATTAATTTCAAAATTCTAGTTAAGTAAAGTGCAGAAAATAGAATAAGAATGCAAACACCGTTTATAGAGGTTCGCGCCCAAAACGGCCTACTTCCTCTCTTCCAGCACCCCTGGGTAATTCACTAGATACGTGGCTTGCAGGACGAACCTCCGCCACACGAGATTACAAGATTTCTTTTCTTACTCTCGATACGAGCTTGCTAGGCCTAACCTATCGCTCAACAAAGACCGTGCTTGCTAGATTCCTATCTATCGCACAAAAATCGTGCTTGCTAGAACACTTAGTCCTATCGCACTACGAGCTTGCAAGTACAAAACTTTCGCTCAAAAACGATTGTAAAATTTTGATTACAAATAAATGCTCCAAAGTGAGCTGATTTTTGCTAGACTAAACTCTCTTCTTTTTTTCTTCTATTACTTAGAGTATATTCAAGATTTCAAGAGCAAGAAGAAAAAAATGTTTTTAAAAGATTTTTTGAGAAAATGATTTATGCAAGAATTACGTGCACTCAAAAAAACTTCAACTCAAGAAATGATTTAGCAAGTGAGATTTTCAGAAAATTGGTGTGTCTTGGTCGATGAGAATGATCAACTATTTATAGTAGAGTGGGGTTGGTTCAATTTGGGAATGATTTTGATATCAAAAAATATTTTGCCACTTTTAAAATGATTTTGCAAGATTAAAACATGTGACAAACATTTTAATGAATGTGGACAATGTTTAGTAAATAGATGAAGACAAAATCTTTCCAAAAGAATTGATTTGGAGAATGTTTTCAAAAGATTATATAATCAAGGCAAGATATTAGCTAGACAAAATTAGAGACAAATTAGAGACAAATTGTCTTGCTAGCTAAATCAAGGTTTTGAAATAAATCTTTCCTTTAAAATTTGATTTGATTGAGAATTCAAATTTAATAGCCAAACTTATAATTAAAGTTTCAAAAATCATTAGACTTAATTAAAAAACAATTTTCGGCCAAAATTAATTAACAAAGTCTACGGCTGATTTTGAAAACAAAGAAAGTAGGCAACTTTGGTTTAGAGCAATTTTGAGAGAAGGGCCAAAAAGTTTGGGCCAAAAGTATTAAAAAAAGTTTGGACTAGGAATTTTCTTGCTCTTTTAATCAATTGAAAATACTTACTAAGTTGACCACAATTTTCTTGAATCGAAAATTGGGCCCTTCAGGGGTGCTAGGGGCTTCGATCTTGATCTTCATTCATAACGAGCCTTTAGCTAAAATTGGGCTTCTCATGATCTTCCTTCATAATTTGCATAAGCCTTTTTATATCAAACTTGGTCCTTCTTCATTGTTTGGACCATCTCAAAATTCAAAATGGGTTGCTCTTTTATAAATAAATACCTGTTCAAATCATGAAACTAAAGAGCACCAATATGTTAAAAAGTTCGTTTGTTAATCATCAACTATTCGGCTAACATAATATGACAACAATGAGTATTGTCGATCTATGATTAGGGCTTGGTTAAAGTACTCAGGATGATGCAAGACAAGGAATAGTACGAAATTGTTAAAATAAACAATCAGTGATTATGCCGTTTTTCGTTCGTGTTCAATAAGGAAAGTTGAGTATAACAAAATATGAATCGAGCGTGTGAAAACTGTATATTAATATCGGTGTTCGAATACAAGTTACAAAGCGGGTCTACCCGAGCATTACGGGATGCTGTACTACTAGAAAGACTAATACAAAGAGAATACAAGCTAATTCCTAGTCCGAACAGTAGGTCCGAGCAGAGGGTATTCCTTGGAAGTTGTGCCGTCCCTGATGTCATAAATGCGCCGCGTATTTATAGGAACAGTAATGAGCTAGCTAGACCATCCGTAGGAGAATAGCTCTCGGCCAGCTATGTAAAGCTGTAGGTCGTCCCAACAGTAATTCCGAGGAGACGAGTAGATCGGGAAGAAGGTCGGAGTACTTGATCTAGAGCTATCAATCTGGCTTGATCGGAAAACCATGTTCTTCAGGTCGGAGAATGCCATTCTGGTCGGGATCGAGGCTGACCTCGAGCAGAAGGTATTTCCTAAAGTGGCGTATGCAAAATACCCCTCATCAATACTCCCCCACTTCTCGAGCGTAAGTGAAGCTGAAGCTCGAAGAAGTAAACACAGCATCACGGCGAAAGACTTTGATTTCTTGATGTTTCGGACATGCCTCGTTAAAAACCTAGTCCGGAAAAACCCAGTGGGACAAAATCCGAGCTAGGGAAAAAGAGTGCACATCTTCTTTGGAGGGGCCTCGAAATACCGAATCGCCCCAAAAATAGAAGGGTGAAGTTTTTGACCTGAGAGATTCACTTCGATGATTCACCAGGAGCTGCAATATTTGAAGTTCGGAGAAATAGATAGTAGAGAACAGGCCTTGGACAGTCTTGAGTTGGATATGCCTCGTTAAAAACCTTACTCGGAAAAACCCTGTGGGATAAAAACCGAGCGAAGGGAAAAAGAGTGCATATTTTATCCTGCTGACTCGAAAATACTCATTTCTGAAGCTTGGAGGACCATAATTGGTATTAACAAAAGATAATCTTCAATTTTACTGAGTGGGAGCTTAACCGTCGCGGTTACTCGGGGTTGAATTTGCAATTTACCCTTTTAACCTTTATATATATGTTGACTTGGAAAAGACGAGTACGTCTTTCATACTTATTACAGATCGGAGCATTCAGATCGATAAAGAGTACCCTTCTTTTATTGACCGTCACAATAAGCATCTTTCATCATGTCTACTTCCGAAAACCCAGAAATTCAAACTAATAATCCTACACGATCGGATTCCGAGCTAGGATCCACTGGTGAACTCATTAATGACTACAAGAATACTGAAAATTCTTCTGAAGAGACGAATAGGATTGTCAACCAAATAGAGAATGCCTCGGGGCCAAACGCTGGAGAGGGAACATCTGGTCGACAGGGTTCCGAACACGGTGGTGATGCAGAACAAAATGTCGAGGCCGACAGCGAGGAGGGTGGAGATGGAGAAAAAGTT
Source organism: Penstemon newberryi var. newberryi (assembly GCA_030819805.1). Lineage (NCBI taxonomy): Eukaryota > Viridiplantae > Streptophyta > Magnoliopsida > Lamiales > Plantaginaceae > Penstemon > Penstemon newberryi. Next base: position 17,167,062 of record JAUALY010000005.1, on the reverse strand, counting down.
GACTCCGACCATGAGAACAGCTTGACTGTACCGTTTGACAAGCATGAGATAATGAGATACCAAATCGGAGGCGGGTGCAGTGTGAGAATCCTCGACCTAGCCGGTGTCGCGAAAAAGTCCAAAGCCACAGGTCGGGCTCAGAAGACCGAGAAACGGGTCGACGACATCTCAAGTGCGTATGATCCAAAAGAGGATGAGGCAAACCTCCAAGCTGCGATAGGTAAATTCCTTCCCGAGGGCTACTCGCTAGTCATTCCGACCAGCTCTCAAAGAGTGAATAAGCCCCCCGCAGGATGTCAAGCTTTCTATGCTAGGCAATTTGACTATGGGTTGCGCATTCCTTTCGCCCCATTACTCGAGCAGGTTTTAGATGCATTTAGCCTGGCTCCCGCACAGATCCTTCCCAACTCGATTGGGTACTTGATAGCTTTTAGTATTTTGATGAAGGCCAAGAACCAAGCTGCTAATTTCCGGCGTTTTTGGCAATTTTTCAAGATCAGTACCTCCTCCGCCTCGAACGCTGGGTTCGTGTATTTCTCCCAGCGTTCGAATCATTCGGTCTTGTCGACCATAACTTCTAGCAATTCTCTCGACTGGAAGAAACAGTTCTTCTTTATCAAAGGAACTGAAGTACCGGCTTCCGAGGGAAGCTCGGAGATGGTTCCGCACAAATGGCCAGGTGAGCGAGAATGGGTGTACGGAAAACGAGAATTATTAGGCCAGCTTGCGAAGGTTATCCCAGACGATCTTGTTAAAGAGATGTGTTCCGATCTGTATCAGTCGGCTTTCCTTATTCTGGAACCCGTTCTTCGAAAAGCTGGACTCAGCCGAGCTACCTATCGACTAGCAGATGCTGATGACCCTCGAACATTGAGTAAGGATAATGGCCTTTCCCGAGTGACCTTGATAGTAAGCCTTTCAGCGGATTTCGTTACTTAACACTTCACCTTTTTATTTCTTCAGGTACAATGGTGGAGCAATACCGAGCTTCCATAGTCGGTAAAACTGTAGCATCTACCTCGAGAAAGACGCCCGGTCAACCGAGGAGACAAATTAGACCGGAGCCCAGAACTGTCATCCCTCCTCGGGGAAGCTCGGCTCAGACTGACCAAATCGGAAACGAAGAGGAGCCCGAGAACGCTGAGCCGATCCGAATGGTACCACCTCCTCACCGAGCTGGTCCTTCTTCTTCTTCTGGCTTAGGATACAGTATGTTTACCATGAAGAAACTCAAAGGGACAGAGATCTCCAATCGGCGAGCTCGGGAAGATCTCGAGGGACCCCCCGAGGCTAAAAGGAGGACCGGATTGTGGGGTCGACACCGAACACCTCTTTCTTCCCGTTCTGGTCAAAGAAGGCCTGATATGGTGGACTTCATCGAAGATCAACTAAGAGGTTCCCGAGCAGCGGGTTATCCCGAGAGGGGATCAATTCGAAGTGATCGCACCCCAAATGGCGAGAACGAGCACGACAAGGCGATCAAGATCTTCATGGCGGGGAGATTTGCCGAGGACCAGGAGGAGCTTCTTGGCCATTGCGACCTTGACGTATTAGGCCAATTCTCCAAAGCATATCACACGGTAAATCCTTTTACATTTGTAGTAACTGTTTGAGTCTTGGAACAAAATATTAACCACCCTGTTCTTGCAGATCGGGGACTGCTTTCTTACTGAGGTGAATCGTACCTCAATGTTAGAAGAGGAGTCCGATCGGGTCCATATCGCTTATAGGGACTTACTCAAGGAAGAGTCCCAACTGCGCAATCAATTTTCCTCCGTCCAAACAGAATTGGAGTCCATGAAAGCCAAGTATACCCCGGCCGTCGAGGAGGACCTGGTGAAGGTCGTGGAAGAGAAGAGCTTGATCGAGGAGAAGGTTAAGAAACTTGAAGAGGAGCTCGCGCAAACTAAGGCTGACTCCGAGTTATCTTATCAGCGTGGCAAAGAAGACTCTCGCCTAAGCTCGATAAGAGAATTTTTAGAGTCTCCTGCGTTGGATGCTATAGCTCGGAAAAGAGTGGACCAGATTCTTCAGACCACATTCTACAAGGGCGTTCGACAATTGGTCTCCGCGAAAGTTATCCCCGACCAGATAAATAGATATCTAGAACATATGGATATCTTCAAGAACATGGACGGAGAGAACTATCGAGTATCATCCTCGAGCTCCACAGATTGGGAAAACCATGAGTTCGCTCCCTTCGTGAGAGAGTTCGGAGTTCCAATGCCCAATCCTGACTTGATGGACTTGGAGACGTCCAGTACGAGCTCGGGTTCAGATAATTCCGATGAGGAGAATAACCAAGACAGTTCCGGAGAGAAAGATCGAGATTCTTCAGATGATGGGGATGATCGGGAAGCTTCTGGAGATAATGACGTCGACGTCGAGGGTGACTCCGAGGGTGAGGGCAAAGAGGAGCAGTCAAACCCTTAGATTTCTTGTAATAGATTGTAGGACTCTTTATTATATGCACTGTAACTATTTCGATCGTCTATAAATTCTGCTTTTTCTGTTTAAGTTCTTTGAGTCCGTTCATCAGTAATTTAATATACTACTCAACTAGACAAAAGTCTTTGTGAGCCATAAGGTTCATAAAAGATCATCGATATCGAGCATTATTGCGCATGTGAATCACTTAGTAGGCGAGTTATCAAAACGATCGACCTTTTTTTTTTTTTTTTTTTTTAATAGGGCACGGAAAAATTTGAAATTGGCGACTGTTAGGTTCCCAAAAAGACAACGTTCCATTCTCTTATAAATAGAAGGTTGTATAAGGTTTGCACCACTGAAATTATAAGTCTTTCTTCATCGGAGCCCATTGATCGATAACGCAAATCGAACCTTCTTCTTTTATACTAAAAAATAGATCATGGAGGGTATGGTGAGTTCCAAACTCGATCCCAAACTGTTGTTGAAGGTCAAAAAGGAGAAGGGTCCCAAGTCCAAAATTAGAGAGTCAAAATCCTCCTCGGACGTAGGAAAAACCTCGGATGTAGGAAAAACCTCTAAGAGCGATCGCGGGAAGCGCAAGATCGATTCTCCTTCAAATGTGGTCACCGAGCAAACTGAAGCCCCTAGGTCTAATCCGTCACCCGTTCGGGTCGAGGACAAAACAGTTATACCAATTTCGGACTCTCCTTCTAGGTCTAAGGACAGCTCGGTGGGGAACAAGCAAAGCTCTGAGTCTGCTTTGATCAAAAATCCAGTCGTTGACGATCTGACTCCAACCTCAATTCTGATTCAGATGACGGGGGCGAACCAAACATTGGCTAGTAGTGTCTTGGCTCTGGAGGCAAATAAGGACATTGTGGTCGAGCCTCCCAATAAGAAGGTCAAAATAAATGACCCTCCCGTTGATCAAAAGAAAATTCCCTCGTCGGGTGGGAACCCAGAGCCCCAAGACTCTGTCCCCAACTTTGCTCAGACGCTAAGTGCGTTTTTTGAAGAGGTGAAAAATAAGGCCATGGCCGAACAAGAAGGGAAAAATGCCAACGAAATGGTGCAATCGAGTACAGATCTGCTTTTTTTTTTTATTTTTTTTTTATTTTTTTTTTTACTATCATAACATTTGTCCATTTAGGGTTGGACAACAATTATTCAACCTCGGGCTGCAAGTCGAGCGAGAAGCCGAGCAGCACGCTAAGGTTATCCTCGAGCTGGAGGAAAAGAAGGTTGCACTGTCAAAATCCCTTGAAGAAGCCAGAGCCATCGAGCTGAAATTGGCCTCCGAGACAGAGAAAGCTGTGAAGCAGAAAGAAAGCCAGGTTCACGAGGAGTTGAGCAAGGAGTTGGACAGGCTGAAGTCACTCGTCGAGCAGGAGAAGAAAAATGCCGAGCTGCGGGAGCAAGAGGCTTATAACAAAGGATACAATGCGGGGTACGAGGCCCGCAACGTCGAAGTCCGCAAGCTTCTGTTCGAGAAAAGTGTTTAGAGATTTCTTCTGTTTGCTGCTCGATTAAATGTTGTACTTTTAAATTTCTTCCTTTTGTACTTGTTTTCCCCGTTGGAATAATAAGCTTTTTCTTCCTTCTAATCGATGATGTTTTGTGTCTGGTGAAGTTGTTCATTGTATAAACAATTTATACTCGAGTTAAGAGTAACCATTCGAATGGTATTATTGTAAAAACAATTTATACTCGAGTTAAGAGTGATCATTCATGTTGAAATCTTAATGCATAACAATTTATACTCGAGTTAAGAGTGATCGAAATCCCGAGCAAAAAGTAAAAAAGGAAAGTATCTGCACTGCGTATTTGACCAAGTTATAGTATTCCCCTTTTTTCAGCTAAGTTTCAGAGAAAGTCTGTACAAACAGTACCTTAATCTCGGGAAGTGGAACGGTCATCCGTGATAAATGCCTTAATCTGAGCCGTTGGTTTTGTTGAATACTGACCGTCGATCAAATCTTCCTTTTAGTATAAATATGGCATTTACTCATTTGAAAATCTTTACCTTGCATTGTCAAAATGTTTTATCCGAGGACCAAGTTCGGATTCTTCCTTCTTCCTGTTCAAGCCTTTGAGATTTGGCTTCGAACGTACTTTCGATCTCATCATAAAAATGCAGTTTCCTTTGGTATGGGTGGAATTGGAAAAAAGGGGATCCTCGGATATCGGGGGGTCTCCGATCCCTGAAAATGGGATCTCCCCTTGGAATACCAACAAGTGACCGACCCTTGCTTGGGAATTTTGGGCAGGGTTAGCATTGCGGATTCCGAGGGGTATACCCGAGGGCGGAAAGCAGGTCAGAAAATTAAAAGGAAGCTTGAGCTCAAGTACTTTCTTTGGGGTTATCTTGTTTCACCAATTTCTTCCCTTCTTCCCTGAAGAATGGTAACTTTGGGTCAATCTTCCCGATCATAAAAAGATTACTTGCCAAAGGTTGAAATTTCGGATCTAAAAATGAGGAATTTCAACCTTGCACGCCAACTCGGGGAAGTGATCGGGCTCGTCTGGTAGCAAGAATACTGGGAAAAGTATGGAGATAATCAGAAAACCCAGATATCATTAGACGATAAACATAGACAGCTCGACCGCTTTACAAGTCCAGGAGACAACTGATTTGTCAAACAAATTGTGGTGCACTCATCGGATGCTCGAAGACCATAGAATAGGGTACAGTAGTTGTACTAGGACTGTTTGCAATCATACTAACTTTGTAATCTGTTCGATGGATGTTAATAAAGTTGTAACCTTTCCTCCTCAGTGATCTCTGTGTCTTGCTTGAAAATAATAATAACCTTTCGTTTCAAATCAAATAGTTGCAACTTTTCTTTCCATCGTCTAAATATTAGTATTCTGCTCGTAAAAACCAATTCGACGACGAATAAAGGATTCGATGAAACATAAATATTTGGATGATAAGGTTGAACTTGTATCTGGAACATTTATTGATCGATAAACTGTCCTCGGAGAGATTATCCGATGGTCGTCCAAATGAATAATATCTGAAAGTTGAGAAGTTCTCTTTAAGAATAATTGAACTTAAGAAATAATGATCCCAACTTTAGTAATTCCCCAAATAATAAGAAACTCTTGAAAGGTGTTCGGGTTTCGAGCAGAACTGCATCATCATAACATTTCGAGCATCAGTTGGAGTTGGATAGTCACGTTGAATTTCTATCGAGGAAGGGTCATAACAATTGCTTTCACCCTCGGTCGAATTTGATTTTTGAACATATTTTATCGAGGGAGGGTCATAGCGAAAGCTTTCACCCTCGGCCGATTTTGATTTTTGAACATATTTTATCGAGGGAGGGTCATAGCAAAAGCTTTCACCCTCGGCCGATTTTGATTTTTGAACATATTTTATCGAGGGAGGGTCATAGCAAAAGCTTTCACCCTCGGCCGATTTTGATTTTTGAACATATTTTATCGAGGGAGGGTCAAGCAAAAGCTTTCACCCTCGACCGATTTTGATTTTTGAACATATTTTATCGAGGGAGGGTCATAGCAAAAGCTTTCACCCTCGGCCGATTTTGATTTTTGAACATATTTTATCGAGGGAGGGTCATAGCAAAAGCTTTCACCCTCGGCCGATTTTGATTTTTGAACATATTTTATCGAGGGAGGGTCATAGCAAAAGCTTTCACCCTCGGCCGATATACTCTTTTTCCTTCCTGGTGCTCGGAATACAGTTCGAATTCAAATGGAGGATTTCATTGCTTGTCCTTACACTTTTAGGGAACATAAAATTACGAAAACTGTAAATTACAAGAAAAATTTAAATGATTGCAATTATCAACTACCGACCGTAGTATTTCCTTAGATTTACTGCGTTCCAGGTTCTTGGCAAGACTTCACCGTTGAGGTGAGCAATTTTATAGGACCCTTTCTTCCCGACCTCCTGCACGACATAAGGGCCGTCCCAATTTGGCTGAAGCTTTCCGACATGCTTAGATACTTCCACCTTTTTGAGAACCAAATCCCCGACCTTGAATGTTCTTATTCTGACTTTCTTGTCATAAGCTCTTTCCATGCTGGACTTGGTGGCTTGGATCTTTATGCACGCTCGGTCGCGTTTACCATCTGCTTGATCGACATCCATCTCTCTCAGCAACTGATTCTGATCGGGGTCATAAGATTCGACCCTTGGTGATGGAACTAATGTTTCGACCGGGATTACCGCTTCCGAACCATATACCAAAGAAAAAGGAGTTTCTCCTGTAGCAGATTTTATGGAGGTCCTGTTCGCCCAAATTACTCCAGGAAGGTCGTCCAACCATTTGCCTTTTGCTTCGGCCAAACGTTTTTCCAGTGATCGAACAATTTCCCTGTTGGTGACCTCGGTCTGCCCGTTCGCCTGGGGATGCCCGATCGAAGTGAAATTCTGCTGGATCCCAAACTTTTCGCACCACTCCAAAATTTGTTTTCCCGCAAACTGAGTTCCGTTGTCGGAGATGAGGACCCTCGGTATCCCGAACCTGCAAACAATATACTTCCATAGAAAATTTATCACCTGGAATTGAGTGATTTTTGTTAAGGCAATGCATTCGATCCATTTACTGAAGTATTCCACAGCAACCAGGACATAGTTTTTTCTCGATCTAGCAGTTGGGAAAGGTCCCACAATATCGATTCCCCATTTGTCGAAGGGCCAGCAGATCGGAATTGAATGCAACTGCTCGGCGGGCTGATGAATTAGATTTGAATAGACTTGGCAATGATGGCATTTCTTGACATAGTCGATGGAATCCGAAATCATAGTAGGCCAATAATATCCAGTTCTCGAGCATTTCAAGGCTAGGGCTCGAGCACCACAATGATTCCCAGCTTCGACTTCGTGAACTTCCTTTAAAATAAGATCGAACTGACTTTCGGGAATGCACTTCAACAAAATTCCTGAGCTTGATCTTTTATAAAGTTTGTCCTCGTCCAAAACGTACATTGGAGCCCGATATTTAATCCTTCGGGCTTCATTTGTGTCTTCCGGCAAAGTACCATTTCTTAGATAAGCCTTCAGAGGCTCCATCCAAGAAGACTCTCGAACATCTACCTCCATTATCTCCGAATTTGGGGTTACGTTCAAATCTATAGCCGGAGAGTTTGACATCAACCAAGTTATCACTCTTTCCTTCCTTCCATCCATCGATCCCGTAAATTTTGAAAGCAAATCCGCCCAACAGTTTTCCTCTCGAGGGATAGCTTGTATATCAAACCTTTCAAACTTTTCCGCCAGATCCTTCACTCTTTTCAAATATTTTACCATGTTAAATTCTTTCGCGTCATAAACTCCCTTCACTTGTCTATGTACGAGCTCGGAGTCGGTTAACACTGTGAGGGACTTTATGCTTGCCTTAATCGCCATTTCTAAACCTGCAATCAAAGCCTCGTACTCCGCTTCATTGTTCGTGACTACGAAATCTAGAGTGATCGCATAACTGAGATCCTCTCCCTCGGGACCTTGGAAATGAATTCCTGCCCCACCTCCTTCTCTGGTCGACGACCCATCGACATGCATCACCCAAACTTTATGCTGAACATCTTCGACCAGATTTATCATGGGAACTGACAAGTTGCCCGAACTGGACCCTGTTGATTCTGCAATGAAATCTGCCAGGACTTGAGCCTTGATTGCTGTTCGAGGTTGGTACTCGATTTCGAACTGTCCAAGTTCCACCGCCCATTTAATCAATCTCCCGGACGTCTCTGGTTTTGACAGAACTTGCCTTAGAGGCTGATTTGTCAAAACAATAATCTTGTAAGTTTGGAAATAAGGTCTCAGTCTACGTGCGGCCATAATTAGAGCAAGTGCGAACTTCTCGATTTCCATGTAGTTCTTCTCCGCCCCTTGTAGCAACTTACTTAGGTAATACACGGGTTTGTGCTCGGAATCTTGAATTCTCACGAGAACTGAACTTATCGCATCGGTCGATACCGCTATGTATAAATATAAGGGTTCCCCCTCGACCGGTTTTGCCAACATCGGCGGGGAAACCAAGTATTTCTTAAGCTCTTCGAAAGCTTTACTGCACTCCTCATTCCATTCGAAACTTTTCGATTTCCTCAATAACTTGAAGAAAGGCAAACTCTTGTCCGCCGAGCGGGATATAAACCTGTTCAAAGATATTATTTTTCCGATTAGACTCTGCACCTCAGACAACTTAGTTGGCGGTTGTAGCTCAGCTATAGCTCGGATCTTTTCTGGGTTTGCCTCAATGCCTCGTTCGTGCACCAGATAACGGAGGAATTTTCCCGACCTTACCCCGAAAGTGCACTTAGCCGGATTCAGTTTCATTCTGTATTTCCTTAGGATGGCGAAACATCTGTCAAGGTGCTTTATATGATCCTCCTCGGTCATGCTCTTCACTAGCATATCATCGACATAAACTTCCATGATCTCACCGATAAGATCTTTGAACATCATATTCACAAGCCTTTGATAAGTTGCTCCTGCATTCCTTAGCCCGAACGGCATTACAATGAAGCAGTACACTCCTCGTTCGGTAATAAAGGCTGTTTTATCCTGATCTCTCTCATTCATAAATATTTGATAAAACCCTTGGAAAGCATCCATCATACTAAAGAAAATGAATCCCGCAGTCGAGTCGACCAGCATATCGATCCGAGGTAAAGGATAGGGGTCCCTTGGACACAGTTTGTTTAGGTTGGTAAAATCATTACACATTCTCCATTTGTTGTCGACCTTCTCTCCCTTCGACACCAATACTACATTGCAAAGCCACTCAGTGAATGTTATTTCCCGAATCTGTTTTGCGGCCAATAATCTATCCACCTCAGCATTGATGATTTTGTCTTTTTCTCGACCGTGATTCCTCTTCTTTTGTCTAACTGGCTTTGCTTTAGGATCGATATTTAAAGAGTGAGTGATCACCCTTGGGTCGATTCCTACGATATCATCAGAACTCCAAGCAAAGACATCGGCGTTGTTTCTAAGGAATTCGATCAACATGGTCTCCATCCCTTGACTTAGCTCGGTCCCAATTCTGGTGAACTTCTCGGGAGAGCCAGGGATTAATGTTACTTGTTTATGATTTGGGGGTTGTACGCTCATATCGATCTCTTTTCCTTTTTTACTCTGCAACTTTTCACAATCTGGCAACGGGAGGTCGGATACCGAGAATACCTTTTCGTCTTCTAACTTCCTCTTTGAGGGCAATAATGGCTCGAAGTGCTTCTTCATGTTTAGGGACGTGTTGTAACATTCCCATGCCATGCATTGGTCGTTCCTCATTCCTCCGACCCCTGCCAAAGTGGGAAACTTGACCATCTGGTGGTAAGTTGACACGACCGCTTTGAATACATTTAAAGCCGGTCTTCCCAAAATTGCATTATAAGCGAACGGGGTACTCACGACCAAGAACTTAACTATCTTCGTAACATCTTTAGGTTTCTTACCCATAGTAGTACTCAAGAGTATGGTTCCGAGAGGAACAATCTCCGATCCACCAAACCCAATGAGCGGGGTGGATACTCGTTCCAGTCGCGGATGTTGTAGATTCATTCTGTCAAGCACCTCAGAAGAGATTATGTTTGCCGAACTGCCATTATCGATTAACACCCTCCTAACCTCGAAGTTAGCAATTCTCAGGGTTAAGACCATCGAAAAATCGGGGTCATCTTCATTAGTATCCCAAGTCACTTCACTAGGTCTGTCAGCCTCGGAAAAACTAATGACTTGATTTATCGAGGGCGCTGGTCTTAAGGACATGACCTCTTTCCTGGTCGAGACACCAGTCTTTATTGACCTAGCAGTCCTTTTCCTCGCATTCCTGCTATCTCCCCCAGCTGGCCCACCAGATATCATATTTATCACCCGATTCGTCTGGTCCTCTGCTTGTTGTTGATCCTCACGGTGCTGTTCGGAGGACCTCCTAGGACTTCTGGATCGATAACGGCTGTTATGGTTCTCCTTTCTGACATATTCCTTCAATTTTCCCTGAGCAATCAGTTTTTCGATCTCTTGTTTTAATTGAAAACAATCCTCGGTGCTATGCCCCCGAGCCCTATGGTATCTGCAATACTTATCGTGATTCATAGTCCCTGGCCTTGGTTGAGTGATACGCCGAGCTCCAGGGACCAAATTTCTTTCCTCGAGAACAGTTAGGATCTCGTCCCTCGAGGTGTTCAACCTGGTAAAGTTGCTTTTTTCATGCTCCATCCTCGGAACCCTCTTGGGAGATGCAGGTCGACCGTAGACATTAGATCTGTGGGTCGGAGCCTGAGGTTTATAGACCTTAAGTCTCTGCCAAACCGAGCCTCTTTGCTGCGCGTTTGACCCTCCGTAGTCGCTTGGTTTTGGGATAGGGGCCCGATCAGGTTTCTTCACGATCGGGGGCCTAGGATTCTGTGCGTTCTTTAACTTATTCATTTCCTCCTGGATCATGTATTTCTCAGCTATTTCCATAATCCGCTCGAAAGACATCGGTTGCTTTCAGCAGAGAGCATTCCCGAACTGGCTATTACGGGTCAGCTCGAACATTAATGACGACAGAAACTCAATCTGTGGGGTATCAACTTTTAGAAGTTCAATACTAAATCTAGCCAGCCACTGCCTCAGTGTTTCTCCTTCCATTTGCTTCACCGTTCCCAAATGATTAGCAGGTAACCTTTGTTTCCTTTGGCTGGCAAATTGGTGTTTTAATTTATCGCACAACTCGTCGAAAGAGAAGATCGAGTTCGGAGGCAGTTTCCAAACCAATCCAAAGCAATTCCCTCGAACGTGGTGACCATGATTTTGCAACAAAAATCCTCCGAATGTCCATATAAGTTCAACACATTTATGAAACTGTTTATATGCTCCCCGGGGTCAGAGGTCCCATTATATCTTGGCAATCTGGTCGGGACCGTTTCTGTTCCCCGAGCTTCTCTAATTTCTTGACAAAAAGGCGAACATCGCATAATATTCGTGCTCAGTTCCCTATTTCGTCCTTCAAGGAAAACGGCCCCATCCTCTTTGGCCTCAACTCCTCGAGCCCTGACGTCTGCGGGTCGGGTTTCCTTTATTAACATCTCCTTCTCCAACTCCTTAGTAACCCTTTCTTGAACAATCTTTTCCAAGTCAGCCTCGGTCACCTTTCTGTAGGCTGGCTTTCTAGATCTCTCCACGGCTTTGGGTTGACTTTCTCCGACCACCGAATCCTCTAAATTTTGTACGTTCCTAGAAGGTTGCCCTGATCGGACAACGGTTCTAGCTCGCGGTGGGTTGGGTCTTACATCAGACGGTTCGCCCAAAGCAGATCGACGAACACTTCCTTCCCTTGGCCTGTTGGTAATCGGACCCCGAGCAGTAGGTTGATCGACCGGGGGCTGCTGACCTGGCAGAGTTTCACGATCTGCTCTCTCCGTGTTCAAGAATTCTCTACACATGGTTCCGATAATGGAACGTAAATCTGCCACAGTCGTATGAATAGGCATATCACTCGGCGGGTCGAGCGGAGGCACCTCAGATTGGTGGGCCGCTCGGGATTGGTTACTTGGTTCATTGTTTACTGAGCGCTGCGCTCCAACAGCTTGTGAAGGCTCACCTCGATTGTACGTGTACCTCCTAGTAGTAGGCATATTTCGATCTAACACCCGAGTAGGCCCCACGGTGGGCGCCAATTGATTATGCCGTTTTTCGTTCGTGTTCAATAAGGAAAGTTGAGTATAACAAAATATGAATCGAGCATGTGAAAACTATATATTAATATCGGTGTTCGAATACAAGTTACAAAGCGGGTCTACCCGAGCATTACGGGATGCTGTACTACTAGAAAGACTAATACAAAGAGAATACAAGCTAATTCCTAGTCCGAACAGTAGGTCCGAGCAGAGGGTATTCCTTGGAAGTTGTGCCGTCCCTGATGTCATAAATGCGCCGCGTATTTATAGGAACAGTAATGAGCTAGCTAGACCATCCGTAGGAGAATAGCTCTCGGCCAGCTGTGTAAAGCTGTAGGTCGTCCCCACAGTAATTCCGAGGAGACGAGTAGATCGGGAAGAAGGTCGGAGTACTTGATCTAGAGCTATCAATCTGGCTTGATCGGAAAACCATGTTCTTCAGGTCGGAGAATACCATTCTGGTCGGGATCGAGGCTGACCTCGAGCAGAAGGTATTTCCTAAAGTGGCGTATGCGAAATACCCCTCATCAATCAGATTAATGGAGAGCAAAGTATATATCTTTATTATTCAATGGAGAGTTTTCAGAGTCTAACATTTATTACAATGAAGGATCTACTATGTATAATAGTCATAATCCTAACCCTAGCAGTGTCCTAAGACGACTAGGAAACACTCAAAGCCCAAAGGATTTTCGGATACTTTCGTCAGGTTGGTAAGATACGAATTTGCTGAACGGATAGATCTTGGTTCTTCCGAAGAGCTTTGACCTGTTGAAGGGATCGGATCGACATAAACAAGCACGAAGTGTCTGATTCAGGCTTAAGTGTAAAATAGCCCCCATCAGTGCCTCTAGAATGTATCAACACCAATTGGATGGAAGCAACCTTCTTGATTCACAAGCTTAGAACTAAAACTCAAGAAGCTTCAATGGAGGATGAGAGGGGAAGACTACATCTAGATGTGAGAGAGATTGGGGGGGGGCTAGGGTTAGTCTTCACTTAGGGTTTGAGGAGTTTTGCAATCCTCTTATTCATAGATCCCCTTAAACCTTATTCTTGCAAGACAAGTAATGGCCCATTTACTTATGGCACATATCTTGCAATTAATTAATTAAGCCAATTAATTCAAGCCCAATTAATTAATATTATTAATTAACACTTCAATTAATATTTAATTAATTATACTATCTGATTAATTATTCTTCAATTTGAATTAATTCAATAAATTTAATTTAACTCCCTTAAATTAAATATTTCTTTTTATGAATGTTGTAATCCAATTGTATTGTGTGTGACCCTCTAAGTTAACCATCAATTAGCCGTAGGCACACAAACTCTTCGTGATTTAATTACAAGCAATTAATTGCTCAAACAACTAAACACTTTTAATTGACCACTACATAATTAATCTCCAATTAATTCAGGAGTACCTACACCTCATGGTCAATGTCTAGCCTCAAGCCCATACGGCCCAACGTTAGGTGAATTGATCTCGTAAACCTCACCTCTTATAATTGTGATGTACATACGGTCCTTCTAACGACTTATTTCTCGATCGAGACCTAGGGTGTGTGAATTGATCAGCTACACTAATTATCTAGATTTCGTACTTTCTAATTCTCGATAATAATTCCAGTTTGACTGCTAAATTTGAAAATTCCTTCCCAAATCCGTCACAGACCATGGTCATGGATTTCTCAGAATATATTATCTAAAAACGTACAGGAAATTCTCTCAACTACTACGATGAGTCGGTAGATCCCATATTGATACTAACCATTGGTGTACACAACTATACGTACCCAAAGTAGGCGCGCAATGATCCTCGAAATGATTTGCACCTAAATCAAAGTACGTACGCTTAATTCGCCCTAGCATATCAATTCAAAGGACCCAATCGTAAACTATTATAAGTCTTCAGTAACATCCCATCACCGATATGCATCATACGCTTCCAAAATGGGTTTCTCAGTTCGGGTCATTCGATGCGTTCGATCCCCTATCGAACCACTTTCTCATATGCACTAGCACCAAATGCCTTGTTCATGAAATGCTACAAATTCACTCCATGTGAATCATGCATATGCGTAATAGTCTTAGCGATTCCTTCGATATCCTGTCTCATTCGAAATCTATGACTTGGAGCGTGTTTTAAGATCACGACCTTAGGGACTGTTTCATGATTGCACTCATACTGAAGTGAATCGTCCAATAGTCGAATGTGATCTTAGAATTTCAACCAATCGCTTAAATGTATTCGCGAGAGATGAAGGTGGCCATTGTTCATTCTATACAGTATAAATAAACATTGCATGTTAATCATTTAATCAAAGATTGTTTGTTACAGAATAGTCCTATTACAAGCTAAAAGTATTGGCTTGTTGGGCACTATCCTATCAATCTCCAACTTTCCCTAAAGCCAATCATAAAGACCCATCTTTACAAGAAGCCCCTCGAACACCTTTTGCGATAGAGGCTTCATAAGTGGATTAGCTACGTTGTCTTCCGAGTTGACATGTTCCATATGAATGTCTCCTCTACCAATGATTTCCCTAATCACATGGTATTTCCTCATCACTTATTTAAACTGTCGTGTGATCTCGGTTCCTTCGCTTGAGCGATTGCCCTGTTGTTATCACAGAAGACTACTATGGGTTCTGCAATGCTTGGTACTACATCCAACTCATGGATGAAGTTTTTCATCCAAACACTCTCCTTCACTGCATCCGATGATGGGATATATTCTGCTTCAGTGGTTGAGTCAGCTGTGGTGGACTGCTTGGAACTTCCCAACTCACCGCTGCCCCATTGAGGCGGAATATGTATCCAGGATTAGATTTATAATCATCCACGTCATACTGTAAAACTAAATCCGTGAATCCTTCGAGTTTCAATTCTCCACTACTGCCGTAGTCCAAAAACAGATCCTTAGTCCATCTCAAGTACTTAAGGATTACCTTTACGGCAGTTCATTGCTCTTCACCTGGATTCGACTGATAGCGGTTCGTGACACTCAGAGCATGTGCTACGTCAGGTCTTGTATATAGCATTGCATACATTATGCTACCTATTGCAAAGGCATAAGGTACGAGAGACATTCTCTTCTTTTACATCACTTGTAGGAAACTGATGAGGGATATTTCGTATGGTCCATATTTTGATGGACATAATTTTCTAACAGATTATATGTTTTCGATCAGATCAATCAGTCCATTGATTGAATTTTGAACGCAGCTCCTTGGGCCGTTCTATGCCTTAACAGGATGGGCCGCACTCAAGGCCCTCGGCCTAGGAATTTATCCTATATGGAATGGTCTACCATGCACATCAGTACACCTATATATACCCAGTACATTTAATGACATGGCACGCTTTTCAAGGTAACGGTACTGATCGAACCTTACTGCTCGATTTATCTATTTCTTAATTAGGTCAATGAATTCTCGATAGTGATAGGGAAATTAGCACGATATCCATTATCGTAGAGACAGGCCCAAAAATTGTAATCCTTTATACTTTATGATCGGAATATATATATATATATATATATATATATATATATATATATATATATATATATATAAAATACCTTTGTCTATTCGAATTCCTAAATTACATGTCCTACGCATTGCCACTTTCCTTTTATTGAATGATGAAACCACGTCAAATGTTAGATAATCAGTTGACAGTAAGATTGACTAAGTTAGTAAAGGCTGGCAAAAGATCATAAAGGATCTTCTTGAAGTGTTGGACATAGATAATGAAAAGACTTTCATATTCTACCATGATTATACTAAGAACTTAGACAAGATTGATGACTTGTTATATGCGTTGGAAAATTACAACAATGTACTGCATATCAAAAGTGATCAAGTCTGGGATCCACAGAAAATCATCAAGGCCACCTTACTCCAACATGCTTCAAAAATTAAAAAATGTTGACGCAATGGATCTCAACATAAATATGATCTGCAAGACCCTAGGTATAATTCCTTAATCTAACCCTGCTGATGATGACAAAAAAGGGGAAGAGGAGTTATCCAAGGCAACGCAAGAAGTCACTGAAGAAAATTAAGATGATAATGTTGATACAACAGTTGTTACACCAGTCGACGTTGCAAAAGAAGATAAGGCTATTGATGTTGCTGCTAAGTCTTCTGCTGTCAAACAGCTGAGTTATCCATTTCGTAAGCATAAGCAGAGTCAGTCGGAACTAGTTACCAAATTTAAGCACCTTGCTGAGCAAGAAGAAGAAAATGAAGAAGATGTTGGTTTTTGAATACTCTACTGAAGAAGATGAAGAAATGGAAGACTAAGAAGATTAAACTTAGATCTTCTTTCCATTTTAAGCTTATGTAAACTTTTAATATTTCCATTGTAATTTGCTATAATGTAATATTCAAATATCTGAAAAGCAATTTTACAGGTTTTCTTTCCATCATAATTTCTATCTCAGAAACTTTATGTGAAGACTAAACTGAAAATTAGGTTGAGTACTTAGTTGAAGGTTTTGTTATCATCAAAAGGAGGAAATTGTTGGAAGAAAATTTAGAAGAATGTTTTGATGATAACAAAAAAGTATGTCATCAACTAAGTAATGAAAGCTTAGTAAACCTCTGGAAAATTAGATACTTGATTGAAGATGATTATTGAAGTTAGAAGTAATCAAGGATTGAAGGGCTCGGTCATCTACTTGACTGTGTTTCGGTCTGGAAGCTAAGTGACCAAAACAACAAACTAGGAAGCTCAGAAAAATAAACAACAGTGAAGTCATTTCAGCAAAGCCAAGACAGCTTGTTGAGTTTTTGGTTCAACTGAGTGATCTAACAACATAGTGATTTCCATCAGCTAAGTGGAGTTGGTTAGGAAGCTGTCCAACGATAATAAATACAACTGTAGTAATAAATGCTATTAAAAAGGGGTATGAAAGGCAAATGATTGAGAATTAAATTCAAATTCCTCATATCAGCGAAGTGCATTTAATGCAACTAACAAATCTGTACAACTTTGTACAATGGACAGTCTACAACTAGCCATTTTAAAATAAGACAATTGCTTAAGGACCTGATTGTAATTTTGCCAACCATCAACGGGTAGATTTTCAAATCCAAGAGTATAAAGAAATCGAGATTCAAGAGTGAAGACAAGTTCCGAAGTAAGTTCTATAGGCTAAGTCCTTTGTTGACAAAGCAAAGTTGAAGATCAAGATCCAACACTTTCTTATCTTAGTGATATTCAACTGAGTGTTGTAAGAAGTGTATATCTATTATTTGTGAGAAGATATAACTTCAATTTCTTTAGCTAAGTGCTTTAGAATAAGATTATTGGAGTGATTTTTCTTAGAACTGTGTGTTCTACTTGAGGCTTATCATTTGTTGCAAAAGCTCAAATATTGTACTGGTTACTATGTGTTTCTAATATAACCTAAATCCTCCTTATTCAGAAGAGTAGGCTAGGAGGTTTTATGCCTACCGAACCACTATAAAATTCCTTGAGTGCTTTACTTTATTGCATTTTATATTGCACTTTTCAGTAGCTAAGTAAAATTGTTAAAAGAAAAGTCTTTTAAAATGAGGAAGTTTTAAACTTGGGGTTAAATCCACTTTACGTTTGCAGGTTTTAATTTGAGTCAAAAATATTGTTTGAAAAATATACTTGCATATTATTCCGCTGCATCTTTTTTTTAGACTCTGAGTATCTTAAGTGTTGATAAGTTAAATAAGCCAACTATTCTACCCTCCCGACAGCTGAGTGCAAACATCAAAGTAGACCTAAATATACTTGGGACCAACAAATGTGGTTTTGATTGATTAACTACAATGATCTACCAGTTAAGTTCAAATGAAAACATCCAAGTGAAGTCTTTGTTAGAAGACCCTAGTACGAAGAGCTGAGTATCAAACAACCAAGTAGTTTGATCAACCAAGTCAAATTGCTAAGTATCAGAAACCCAAGTAATTTGACTTGCCAAGTAAGTCTATCCAATGGCTGGTTCAAGGGGTCATTTATGACTTTAGATGGCAGAGCAGTAAATGAAGTTCATTTCTTGCTCAAGGGTTTGAGATAGTAAGGACTGCATCATTGGGGTTTAAATTCAACCTCGCACAACATAGTGCATTAAATGCAGTCTGGCAGAACAATATTGTTCATAAAACAGAACAATGAAAGAGCCGCTTGCAACATTTATAGCCATTTGAAGATGATAGAAGAAAGAATGCCATTCATAGTATTAAGGAACTTTTCAACGGATATTAATTATACTCATCCTTATAAATAGTCTCATATTTGACGTTAAGAACAACTTTTGCAAATTCAAATCAAGCACAATCCGAGAGCAAAACCACTAAGCTGTTCTAAGTGATAAGCTAAAACGGTTGAGATAAATTAAGTGTTTTTTACGTGACTTTGTGTCACTTTGGTTGTTTATTTATTAGTGATCTAAATGTTGTAAGCTAGGCGCTTAGTGATAGTTTATGAGTGATTCTCTTGTTTAACAACACCGAGTGTAAAAGTTTCGCTTGGGCTTAAAAATTGTAAAAGACATGTGTTGTATTAGTCTAAGTGAGTAGTGCAAGTACCTTCCAATGTATTAAGGAGGAAGAGTGGATTAGAGGGATTACACCACTCTTGAACCACTATAAAATATATAAGTTCTTTTTTTTTCTGCATTCATATTTGCATAAATAGACTAGTCATATATTTATAAGTTTAAAGGACTTAAAAAGAATTTTAAAAAGAGAACAAAAGCATTTTGTGGTTACAAAATCAGTTTACAAAGACATTTATTTTAAACTATGTGTTCATTCCCCTGCATAACTCTCAAAGCTCTGAATTTGTTAAATGTTTTCTACTTTGTTAATCAAAGAACAACTAAGTACTTTACTAAGCTATCTGTTGTGTGCTAATAGTTGAGTGATCTACTAATCTGTTTCTAAGAACAAACCGAGTACCTTACACTACTTACGAACATTTTGAGTAACTTAGAATATATTTTAAAAAATGTCTATTCACCCCTCTAAACCATTTTTAACCACTTGGGACCAACATTAATTATAGATCATAATATAAATTAATATTTAAGTCAAATGAAGTGCTCATATCTCATATCTCAAATAATATATATATATATAACATTCTTGGTAACTAAATCAATCAAATATATGCATTGATACAAACGTGGAATAATAATTATTGTTAGTTTGTGGGATGGCCAGTATACATTTTCACATAGTTACAACGTCTATTCATGTATCGCGTGTACAATCTCTAGGGAAGTCGTTTTCCATATCTATCTCTTGGAAAGAACTTCTGTCGAAATACCAATCACCAACAGCCTCTGACATGGTCTGCAAATATTAAAATACACATTAATACCACAAAAGTATCATAAAATTAATATTGATATGAAATTATTTCTTACAAACCTTATTGTTTAGTTTTGGACTTGTTGGTCCAATCCACTTTGGATTAAAATAAATCTGATCGTGGTAGTAGCAAGAGTCAATAAATATTCCCCTTGATGAACTATGATCTTCTGGTATTGTTTTCAAGAGTGTGGTTCGAAAATCTGCAATTAAAAGTTATTGTTTTTAGATCGATTACAATTTCGAGATCAAAGTAGCAACAAAAAATGTGTGTATGCACGTACCCTTCATGGTTTGAATTTGGGTAGATGTGCACAATTTTATGTCTTTGATGCAATTATTCCACCCAGGCTCCACAGGTACCAAGTAGCTTGCTATCTAAACATTAAAAATAATAAATAATAAATTAAAATAAATTACAATAAATAAAAATATAAGGCAACATAAACATACGTATACACAAAATATAACTATTCAATTCTAATAGTAAATTCTGAAAAAAACATGAGCTTACCTGCAATGAGTCAAAAGCCGAATTCAATAGAAAAATTGGCGTTTGGATATCTCCAAGAAGATTTTCTGGAAAAATACACTGTACAAACACATAGTGTGAGCATTCTAAAATAAATTGGGCTCAAGGAGTATTAATGAAATAATTGTCATGCAACTAATTATCTAGCTTCTCTTACCAGCCCCGGATCCATTTTTGACGTGCAGGATTTCGGCAAAAAATTGTCTATTCCCTACAACCAAAAGACAAATTAAAAATTTCAATATTTTTACTGATATCCATAACTTACAAATTTTGTGGAAAATAATGCTAAAAACGATCCGTTTCATGTTCTCCAAATCTCTTATAGAAGATTTCATAGCTACAAAAAAAAAATTGTTAAATTTTTTCCTTCCTTTTCTATTTAAAAATAAATAAATCATTTTATACATATGTTGCACAAATATGTGACGTATAATAATAATAATATTTTATTAATTTATAAAAAAAGTAAATACCCCATAACCTCACCTATACTATGTTTAAAAAGAATTTAATTAATTGATTTATATAATACATATTCTTTGTACGATGTGGGAGGCAAGATAAAAATATGTGCGTGAGAGAGGAGGCATAAAATAATACATGAAATGCAACTATAGTGGCAAATGAGAGTTCCCTTTTGTCTGCGGCACCAGGGAGATCTTTTCTGTTAATGAAAAATAGTTGTGTTAAATAATACAAAATTCAATAATATATAATTAATTAATTAATTAATCAAAATCATATTTATATTAGTTTATGTCTTAATTACCCACGGATGAAGAGAGCAGCATCTGCAATGCACTTGAGCCGAGCAGCATTAGGAATAAGTGCTCGAAATCCATCACAATGTAAGATTGTTGCCAATCCCCCTGCCGAGTTACCAGCTAGTATAGCCTGTCAATTATACAACATAATTTTATCTGATATTTAGTGATTATACACGCATAGAAAAAATTGTACTTGTACTCTCACATAATTTGACCATCAAAATTTAAGGTCCCGTAGTTTCCAAAGTTGTATTTGATCCTATTGTCACATTTCTATCAGCTTTTCTCCTTTTTAATTTTTTCATTTTTTTTTTTGGTATAATATTTAATATGTGCTTTTTAGGTTCCCACGTGATTGTTTCAATTTTGATCCCAAATTGGATGAATGTAGAATAAGAATCAAAAGCACAAAATATTTTTTTAAACTTGAGAGCAAAAAATATAATTTTATAAAGTATGAGATCAAAAGGGTTAACAGTCCAGTTCTATGTGATAAAAAAGTATAATTTTGCCACATGAATAATATATATATGATGAAAATGAATAAATATATACATTATTGGCATTCCTCATTCCTTTTGCTAGCAAATCTTCCATTATTGCTTTAAATACCCTTGCTCCCCTGCGATGTATCTTTACATCTGATAATAATAGAAACTAATAATCAGGAATTTTTTTTATTTGATAATGTAGATAATAATATCCAGGAGTAAGTCAATTTAGAACAAGTCAAAATTCGACCTTTTACTTGGATAATTTGTTCGACATCTCCCGAAAATGATGATCCGTCACAGTATCTAACAAAAACTCGATTCCAGTTGTAAAAATCTGGAATTAAAATCAAATTAAACCGTTTAATTAAATTTTGGATGAAAAAGTGCATGAACGCATCGAGTAAATAAATTAGCTAGTATATATAATTACTTGGGTTCATGGTTTGTGATGGACTGAGTATCCCATCAAAGGCGGTTTGGTTGCCCTTTTTGTAAGAATTTCCCATTCCAGGGCCTTGATTTTGAACTTTGCTGTAGCAAGTATCTTCTGATTTACACCATCCACCACCCTAATCAAATTCCATACAATTTAATTATAATATATACTTTAAAAATAACAAAAATACTTCATTTAAAAAAAAATGCATGGGAAATTGATGAATTATCACCTCAAGGTAGACCATCCAGTTACTGGCTCCCTCACCAAATCCCTTAGCATAGTGGTAAGCAGGTGGACTTCCGTCCAAGCAA
This sequence comes from Penstemon newberryi var. newberryi, assembly GCA_030819805.1. Lineage (NCBI taxonomy): Eukaryota > Viridiplantae > Streptophyta > Magnoliopsida > Lamiales > Plantaginaceae > Penstemon > Penstemon newberryi. Next base: position 17,145,089 of record JAUALY010000005.1, on the reverse strand, counting down.
ACTGCACTCAAGATTCCAGTGTAAATTTTATTCATACTGGGAAAAAAATGGTATAATAAGTACAAGGTTAAACTTCTCACAATTTCTAGATATTAAGAGCAGTAATTTACCACTAAAATATTTTCAAAAGTACATTAGTGCCAATAAATTTAATTAAGTTTTCAGTATGATATTGATACATAAAAGTAGCAAACATTAAAATTATTACTAAATATTGCGACAATATTATTGTGATGCACTAAATAGTGATAATTTAAATTACTATACACATACCATTAACCCTTATTAGTGATAACATATTAATATTTTTGGTCAATTTGTTTGTTATTATCATTATTGTGACCACATAAAAATTTGTCACTAGATGCATGTACAATTTTCTTGTAGTGAAACCAATGATATATATTGTGTCATAAGAGTAATTATAATGAATAGAAGGCTAATATAAGGAAAAAGAACATCACAATAGTTATAGATCTAATTTATTCAGAATATAATGAAAATATGTAGAATGAACTTCGAGACAATAAATGATTATTCAAATTTGAACTTATAACCTGCTCCTTTTTCCACAGCAGTCTCAAGAAAAGTGGCGGGAACCATGTTAGAGCCATGGACTTGAGCAATCAGCAAAAGAAAAGAACAAATCAATAACTTTAACCAGTGATCATCCATGGCTTGAATGTTTTCCATTCTGTGCACACAAAAGAAAAATATGTATTTTTGTTCATTGTTTTATTTATATTATTCTTTTTATAGAAATTAAATAAGACTAGAAAAATTAGTTAAATGATTTGTTTTGCACAATATATGTGACCATGAACTTGTATAATGACATAACCGATTTATAGCTTATTAAGAACTATTATTCGTACAACCACTGTGAAACAATAGAGATATTCTTTTTCGTTTTCATGCAAAAGACATATATAGCTTTATATATTTATATATATATATATATATATATATCAATTATATAAAATACAAAAATCATAAAAGGTTAAAGAAGATACAACCACACGAGCTTTTATTGTAAATTGACCTTTTATCGAGCGTTGCATATTATCATATGTTGGACCTTTCTCCTTGTTTTTACGTATTTGTAAATGATGCATGCTTCATCCATTTCACATAATTAATTAATTTGATAAAATAAAATATAAATTTAGCATATTAATTCAATATGAAAAATAATATATATATAGTGGCAAGAGATAGACATTTATTTCTCCAAATATACACTTATATTTGTTCATTACTAGTCATATTTTACATCCAAAATATGCTAAGTATATCATACAATTACTAAATTCATAAAATAATATATAATTATTAAATAGTTTCAACCAACGAACTAAACATGTCCTAGATATTTAATGTTTTAATTGAATTGGCTAGTTAGATTGACTTTCTGAGTACTCTTGAGCAGTATTTTGAAAACTGGACCAGATCGACAGGTCGATCCGGTTTAATCGCTAACCGGAGACTTGTTCGGTCCGAATCGACCCCCAAAATCAGAAGTATAAAAAATCAGTTCGAACCGGTCAAAAACCGATGAAAACGACAATCCGCCCGACCGGATGAACCAGTGGTTCTTCCATTTTGCAAAAAAAAAAAAAATTTAAAAAATTTATGCTTTAATTATCTTATAACATTGACAGCGGTTTGGGACCAACAACAATAACTATACTAAGATTCATGATGAGAATAATGAAATAAATTTTAATAATTAATTCGAGAAAACCAAATTTACATGTAAAAAGAAAAGATGAAAGAAAGAACAAATAAGAGAAGAGAAAAAAATGGCCTTGCAGGGGTTATTTGAAGAAATGAAGATGAAAGGCTGCAGAGTAATTTTTGGATTAGGCTTTCTTCTTTTAATTATAGTTTGACTCTTGGGATGGAAGTGGGCCTTGGGTAAGAAATTAAGTATGAAGGTCAAGCCCATTCAACAGAGATTTTTTTGCACCTTGAAATATGTGCAATTCTTGTGAAAATATTCACATGTTCTTCTTTTATTATGTTAAGATACAAAAATAATTAATAAATTAATGTTTAATTTTTTTTATTACTTTAATATAATGGGTTCATTAAAAATAAATAAATTATTATATCATGATAATGTCATAACGGTTGAATCAGTGGTTAAATCGATTGAACCAGTGATTAAACCGATATAGAATTTACTGGTAAATTCAAGAACATGCATCTATACGTACATGCATATAAATCGTCTCACAAATATATAATACCTTCAACTTATTGGACAATGCATGGACGAAGATTGACAGAATCCTTAAAGAAAGTTTTTTTTCTTAGTCGATCAATTGTTGCTAAAAAAGTCTATTAATTAAATGAAAGAAAAAAAATCCGAACTACTAATGATGGAATTACCTCTTGCACCTCGTATGATCCCTTCTGGCAAAGATTAACTTTTGTTCTTTCTTTTTGCTAATATTTGTTACTTTTGTTTCTTAAATAAGACACGTCCATTTTGCTGAAACATTGTCAACCATTCCTTTAACAAGATTTTTCTGAGATGCGCCAACATCCATGTTCCTCGATCTTTATCCATCTACCACTTGTCGTCCCCTGGATCTCCATTTCTCTTTGACCCTATATTTATTATTGTTTTTATTATTATTATTATTATTATTATTATTATTATTATTATTATTATTATATTATTATTATTTTTATAATTAAAACTAATTGCTAAGGAAAACCATATTTCGATAATAAAATTTATAAAATTGCATTTAATTTCAACGTGCATGGGAAGAAGAATATATCTATTCTTGCAAAAGTTGTTATACCAACCTTATTGATATATCAAGTCTTCGTTAATCATACGTAGCAGTCAAAATAATATAAAATACAACTAAAGGCATACTATTTAGGTCCCACACCTATCAAAGAGCTTGTCATCAACATGTCAAGGTAAGTACTCAGATCGACACTCATCTATCGGGATAGTCATCTATTTCGTCTTGTGTGTCGATATCTTTGTAATATACTACTGGGCACATCGATAAATCTATCACGATGTATGTAGACTATATTGCCCTTATCAAGATGAGTTATTAACCTCAAAACCTTGCCCCGTTACGGTAGAATCAGTGCATCTAACCCGTATTCGACCCATATTCGGCATACCAGACCCGGTTGACTAATTTTGCAGCAATAAAAAATACCCCTCATTAATACGCCTAAAGGTATGTTAAAATGACTAGACCTTTTGACGAAAAAAAAAGGACTGGACCATTGAGCTCTTATTACCTTCTCTTATCTGGATACTTACTTAGGTATTGGAGGGTTATCGCCGGGTCACCACCGGCATTTCCTGACGTAGTCTTCTTTGATTACATGATAGGTTTCCAAAATCGAAGTAAAATTTGATTGACCTACTTGACTTCACATTGAAGAAGGGTATTTGGCATTGACACTTGTACCCCCTTTATTATTACATTACTTCACTAAAGACGCCTTCATCAATTGGCGCCGTCTGTGGGAAACCTCTAACCTATACTCGAAAAAAGATGACTACGAGATCTAAGGCCGCCCTCGAGCAGGATCGAGAGCAGCAGAGAGAACGCCTGGGGGATAACATTTCACCCATCAATACCCCAACATTACACCGATCGAACAGTCAAGGCCAACTCCCTCGACAGTCTTCCAACTTAAGAAAGATGACTTATAAGGGTTCCTGGATAAACCTAGGAAAGAGTGGTTAAGCGAGCATGTCACTCCTAGCATTGTCGGACCTTCCCCCAAGGTACCAAAAGCTAATGAACACCATAACGATAGAATGGGCGTCGACATCGATGAAGCTAATAGTAGGGCTCATTGTTTCCATGAGGGAAGACCAAGGCGAGATGATCCAGAAGAACCATTAGTCAGGGAAGTAAATAAATTAGCCTCGAAAGTCAAGTCTCTCCATGAAAAATTGGACCGGCATGAGAAGAATGATGATGTACAGACGTTGAACTCTCGATTAAGGAAATCTCCATTATGTGATGAAATATTTTTTGAAAGGCTTTCTTATGATCGTAGGTTACTTACTCAATTACTAAGATACTTTGGAACTGAGGGTCCAGAAGAACATATTGCGTCGTTTAACCTACAGATGCAGCTCCATGGTATCTCAGATAAAGAAGCAGCGGAAGCTTTCTCAACCACTGTTGCCGGGATAGCTCAATCATGGTTTGGAAGGATGGAAGAAAAATATTGGGAAAGTTTTGACCAACTCTGTGATAAGTTCATGAGTCAATTCGGGAGTAAGCAAGTCATGAGACCGCCCACGAATTAGCTGTATTCGAATATCCATCAACCCGATGAAAGTTTTCTGACGTTCATGGCAAGATTCAATTATGAGTTGTTGAAGGTGGAGATTCCTAGAGTGGACTTCTTGGTCCCGGTCATATTTCAAAGCACCATTAACAGGGGCTTTGCCAACACGATTGTCAAATAAAACCCTCAACTTATGAAAAGCTGATGGAAATGGCCAATCAATACATGGTTGAGGAAGAAATGATCAAGATGAGAGGAACCTTTATTGGAATGAACAAGGTTGTAGAGAGGGATCAAGCCGGGCAGTATTACGAAGAAGAAAGAAGATTCGAAAGAGACATGAGAAAGGATAACAGGGATTCGAGAAATGATAATAGAAGTTAACACAGTTAAAAAAAACAAAGATCGGGCAGATCATCTAGGAGAATCAATATTACTCCGTTAAAGAAACATAGACCCAAGATCATAATAGCGATCCAGTATAAAACATTTCTAAGACAACCTCCACCTCAAAGAGAACCTTCGAATTCGAAGACGTCGATTCCATCAACAAAGAGGACAAGATACATAAGATTGCATTCAACTCAAAGACGAAATAAAGAGGCTGATTGTGGAGGTTCATCTGACCGGTTATGTAAAGGGAGAGACAAAAGATAGTCATAAAAAGAACAAGAAATATGAGAGCAGGGATCGATCAAGGTCCCCCAAAAGGAGAAGGGATCCTCCTAGAGATGTTCGAAACATCCAACAAAGAAAGGCCCAACCAGGAACTATCATCGACATGATTTCGAGGGGGAGGGGGTGCCTGCTGGTGGAGACAGTAAGAACTCGAGGAGAATGTTTCAAGAAATTTACGAGAAATAAACATCAATGACATAGAGGAAGTATTTTCGATAAGGTCGGGATCAAATGATAAGAAAATCACTTTCGATGACAACGACTTACAACCTAGGTATATGATGGGATAGTGACCTGCAAGCCAATATATTTAGCTTGTATTAGGATTATCGTAATCTTTCTCTAATATAAATGAATTAATACGCTCGTTTGTTTATAGTATGTAAATCAAACAATGGCCAACTTCATCTCTCGCGAATCACTTAAGCGATTGGATGAAATCCTTAGATCACAATAGACTATGGGACGATTCACTTCAGTATGAGTGCAATCATGAAACAGTCTCTAAGGTCGTGATCTTAAAAATGTTCCAAGTCATAGATTTCGAACGAGACGGGGTATCGAAGGAATCGCAAAGACTTGTATAAATATGCATGATTCACATGGAGTGAATTTGTAGCGTTTCATGAGCAAGGCATTTGATGCTAGTGCATATGAGTAGGTGGTTCGATAGGGGATCGAACGACCCGAACAGAGAAACCCATTGTGGAAGCGCATGACGCACATCGGCGATGGGATGTTTCTCAAACTTATAATAGTGTACGATTTAGTCCTTAGACTTGAGATGCTAGGGCGAATTCGGTGCATGGGTGTGCGTACTTAGATTTAGGTGCCGATCACGAAGCCTGATCATTGTGTGCCTAAGTTGGGTGCGTATAGTCGTTTACGCGAATGGTTAGCATCAATATGGGATCTACCGACTCAACGTAGTGTGTTGAGAGAATTTCCTGTACGTTCTTAGATAATAGATTCCGAGAAACCCACGGCCGTGGTCGGTGACGGATTTGGAAAGGGGTTTCCAAATTTAGCAGTCACACTGGAATTATTATCCAGAATTAGAAAGTACAGAATCGAGATAATTAGAGGTGCCGATCAATTCACACATCCCAGGTCTCGGTCGGGAAATTAAGTCGATAGAAGGACCGTATGTACATGGGACTTATAAGAGGTGAGGTTCACTGAGATCAATTCACCTGAAGTTGGGCCTCATGGGCTTGTGGCTAGACATCGACCATGAGGTGTGGGTACTCATTAATTCTTGAGTGGTTAATTGAAGGTGTTCAATTAATCGGAGCAATTAATAAGCTTGTAAATTAAATCACGAAAGTCGTGGGCCCGCGGCCAATTGATGGTGAACCTAGAGGGTCACACACAATACAATTGGACTGCAACAAATCATATAAGGAAAGTTTGATTTAAGGAGTTAAATCAAAACTGGAGAATTAAAGTGTTAATTCTTAAAGTAGAAAAATATTAATTAGAAGTAGTCTAATTAATTAATGGAGAAGAACTAATTAACTAAATGGGCTGAATTAATTAAAAGAGTTTAAATAATTAAAGAATCTAATTAATTAAAGAGTTTAATTAATTAAAAGAGACCTAGTTAGTTAAGGAAATAAAGATAGAATGGGATTCTACTTTCCTAACTAGATAAGGGGCGATTTTTACAAGATAAATAATGGAAGAGTTTGTTTTCTTGTGTGACAAGGAAAATCTAAGAGATATACATGTATATCTTGTTTCCTAATGAGATAAGGAAAAAGATCTTGATATACATGGAAGAGATATTTATTAAGAAAATGATTCTTCTCTTATAAATATATCTCTTCATACCTCTTCCATAAGAATAAGTGAAAAACCTAAGCCCAAGACACAAAATTTCGTGCCCCCTTCTTCTCCAAGAAAATCAGCCGCCGCCACCTCTCTTGTTCTTGAGGATCGGCCGAACCCTGTAGAATTCTACAGGGTTCATGAGATTTCTGTCTTCTTTCTTCCTTGCTTGATAACCTTTGGATCTTAGTTCTGAGCCTGTGGATCCAAAGGAGTTGCTTCAATCTAGTTGGTGTGGATACCGCTAGAGGCACAACACTTGGGGTGCTTCTCTCGAACCAAATCCTGCAGATCTGAAAGAAGACCGGAGAAAAACCACCACCGTTCCCGTGGTGAGGTAAAATCGCTAAACACCCTATGGATGTTTTGATTTGTGTAAAAAATCCTTTTCGTATGACTAGATGAATAAAGATCTTGTTTGGGTTATTTAAAAAATTTAAATTTCGCTGCTTTTAACGTTCTGACTTTACCAATAACCCAACAGTGGTATCAGAGCCTAATTCATTACTCCCATACGAAAAGGTCTGAATATAATTTGATTGCCTTATTGTATTGCATATTATATTCGTGTTGTTGATTCTTACTTGTTATGGGTAGATCTATTTTTGGGTAAAATTGCATAAAAACATTTTGGGCCAATTTTGTATTTTTCGAAAATAAAGGGCTGTTATTGCGATAAGCGAATTTTTTGGAAAATCTGGACTGAAATTGAGATTTTACGAACTGTGTACTTTCTGGACAGAATGGAACTTTCTGGAAATTTTCAAATTTGGGGCTGTTTTGCAATTAACGAAAGTTTTGGGGCTGTTTTGTAAATACCGAAAACTGCAGGGGCTGAATTGCAAATTCAATTTTTTTCTGGAAATAAAATTTTTATTTTTGGTCCTCTGCCCAGTTTTAAATTTGGGATTAATTTGTAATTTCCAAAACTTCAGGGTTTCAAATCGCAATTTCCAAAAGTTGGAGGGCCGAATTGCAATTTTGAAAAGTTGAAATTTTTTATTCTATTGTTATGCATAAAATGGTTTTGTTTATCCGAATATAGATTACCTATAATTAGTAGAGACTAAAGTAAGAATCTAGAGAAATATTTTAAAGGCGTTTAAAATAATTGAAGTAAGATAGGAAACTAGTAAATGTGTTTGCTTGTTTCTTTGCTCAACGTGAATTGTTTACGTGGTTTTCGATCGAGCCGAGCCTTGACCTTAGATGTGATTGGTTTATTTTGCTTTGGATTTTTGTTGGGCCTGCGAGCCTTTATTTGGGCCTTTTTGTGCCAATGTAATAGATTAGGGCTTTACATTAAATAGTTTAGGATGGAGGCCCATTACATGCAAGAAGGAAGCCCAGTGGAGAATGACAGCCAAGTATGCTTGGTTCTTAATGTAATAGCCTAGGCCTATTAAGAACCCATTAGATAGACCAATTGGGCCAACATTATTGGCTCAATGATGGCCCAAGCATAGGTGGCTCCCGATCGAAAACATATTGTGTTAGAAATGCATGCTAGGTTTATTTATTTATGTCTTATTTATTTATTGGTTCTATTATTTGGCTTGTATGGTGATGCGCGCTAGAATATTAGAAAGTGAATAAGATAATTCATAATTGAAGCGGTGAGATCTCGAGAGAGTTTGCCTTAAACTTTCAAACCAGCAAATCCCCTCTTGAATTAAATACTAAGTCATATTGGGTTAAAATAAAATGAAGTATTTATATAAATCCAAGCCTTCCATCAATAGGGACTAGCGTATGTTGTCTACTTATTGATTAAGGTGATCCAGAGTCTGGCACCCGAGGCGGAGAAAGGGACAATACGTGAAATCTCTCGATTCTTGTTTATTAAATAAACTCGACAAGGGTGGGGACTGGTCGGTGATTATACCGTTTTTCGTTCGAGTTCAATAAGGAAAGTAGAGTATTACAATATATGAATCGAGCATGTGAAAACTGTATATTAATATCGGTGTTCGAATACAAATTACAAAGCAGGTCTACCCGAGCATTACTGGATGTCGTACTACTAAAATGACCAATACAAAGAGAATACAAGCTAGTCCCTAGTTCGAACAGTAGGTCTGAGCAGAGGGTATTCCTTGGAAGTTGTGCCGTCCCTGATGTCATAAATGCGCCGCGTATTTATAGGAACAGTAATGAGCTAGCTAGACCATCCGTAGGAGAATAGCTCTCGGCCAGCTGTGTAAAGCTGTAGGTCGGTCCCACAGTAATTCCGAGGAGACGAGTAGATCGGGAAGAAGGTCGGAGTACTTGATCTAGAGCTATCAATCTGGCTTGATCGGAAAACCATGTTCTTCAGGTCGGAGAATACCATTCTGGTCGGGATCGAGGCTGACCTCGAGCAGAAGGTATTTCCTAAAGTGGCGTATGCGAAATACCCTTCATCAATACTCCCCCACTTCTCAAGCGTAAGTGAAGCTGAAGCTCGGAGAAGTAAACACAGCATCACGGCGAAAGACTTTGACTTCTTGATGTTTCGGACATGCCTCGTTAAAAACCTAGTCCGGAAAAACCCAGTGGGACAAAATCCGAGCTAGGGAAAAAGAGTGCACATCTTCTTTGGAGGGGCCTCGAAATACCGAATCGCCCCAAAAATAGAAGGGTGAAGTTTTTGACCTGAGAGATTCACTTCGATGATTCACCAGGAGCTGCAATATTTGAAGTTCGGAGAAATAGATAGTAGAGAACAGGCCTTGGACAATCTTGAGTTGGATATGCCTCGTTAAAAACCTTACTCGGAAAAACCCTGTGGGATAAAAACCGAGCGAAGGGAAAAAGAGTGCATATTTTATCCTGCTGACTCGAAAATACTCATTTCTGAAGCTTGGAGGAGCATAATTGCTATTTACAAAAGATAATCTTCAATTTTACTGAGTGGTAGCTTAACCGTCGCGGTTACTCGGGGTTGAATTTGCAATTTACCCTTTTAACCTTTATATATATGTTGACTTAGAAAAGACGAGTACGTCTTTCATACTTATTACTGATCGGAGCATTCTGATCGATAAAGAGTAGCCTTCTTTTATTGACCGTCACAATAAGCATCTTTCATCATGTCTACTTCCGAAAACCCAGAAATTCAAACTAATAACCCTACACGATCGGATTCCGAGCTAGGATCCACTGGCGAACTCATTAATGACTACAAGAATACTGACAATTCTTCTGAAGAGACGAATAGGATCGTCACCCAAATAGAGAATGCCTTGGAGCCAAACACTGAAGAGGGAACATCCGGTCGACAGGGTTCCGAGCACGACGGTGATGCGGAACAAAATGCCGAGGCCGACAGTGAGGAGGGTGGAGATGGAGAAAAAGCTGACTCCGACAATGAGAATAGCTTGACTGTACCGTTTGATAAGCATGAGATAATGAGGTATCAAATCGGAGGCGGGTGCAGTGTGCGAATCCTCGACCTAGCCGGTGTCGCGAAAAAGTCCAAAGCCACAGGTCGGGCTCAGAAGACCGAGAAACGGGTCGACGACATCTCAAGTGCGTATGATCCAAAAGAGCATGAGGCAAACCTCAAAGCTACGATAGGTAAATTCCTTCCCGAGGGTTACTCGCTAATCATTCCGACCCCCTCTCAGAGAGTGAATAAGCCCCCAGCAGGATGTCAAGCTTTCTACGCTAAGCAGTTTGACTATGGGTTGCGCATTCCTTTTGCCCCCTTACTCGAGCAGGTTTTAGATGCATTCAGCCTGGCTCCCGCACAGATCCTTCCCAACTCGATAGAGTACTTGATAGCTTTTAGCGTTTTGATGAAGGCCAAGAACCAAGCCGCTAATTTCCGACGCTTCTGGCAATTCTTCAAGATCAGTACCTCCTCCGCCTCGAACGCTGGGTTTGTGTATTTCTCCCAGCGTTTGAATCATTCGGTCTTATCGACCATAACTTCTAGCAATTCTCTCGACTGGAAGAAACAGTTCTTCTTTATCAAAGGACCTGAAGTACCGGCCTCTGAGGGAAGCTCGGAGATGATTCCATACAAATGGCCAGGTGAGCGGGAATGGGTGTACGGAAAACGAGAATTGTTAGGCCAGCTTGCGAAGGTTATCCCAGACGATCTGGTTAAAGAGATGCGTTTCGATCCGTATCAGTCGGCTTTCCTTATTTTGGAGCCTGTCCTTCGAAAAGCTGGACTCAGCCGAGCTACCTATCGACTAGCAGATGCTGAAGACCCTCGAACGTTGAGTAAGAAAAACAGTCTTTCCCGAGTGACCTTGATAGTAAGCCTTTCAGCGAATTTCATTACTTAACATTTCATTTCTTTATTTCTTCAGGAACAATGGTGGAGCAATACCGAACTTCCATAGTCGGTAAAACTGTAGCATCTACCTCGAGGAAAACGCCCGGTCAACCGAGGAGGCAAACTAGACCGTAGCCCAGAACTGCCGTCCCTCCTCGGGGAAGCTCGGCTCAGACTGATCAGATAGGAAACGAAGAGGAGCCCGAGAATGCTGAGCCGATCCAAATGGTACCACCTTCTCATCAAGCTGGTCCTTCTTCTTCTTCTGGCTTAGGATATAGTATGTTTACCATGAAGAAACTCAAAGGGACAGAGATCTCCAATCGGCGAGCTCCGGGAGATCTCGAGGGACCCCCCGAGGCTAAAAGGAGGACCAGATTGTGGGGTCGACATCGAACACCTCTTTCTTCCCGATCTGGTCAAAGAAGGCCTGATATGGTGGACTTCATCGAAGATCAACTAAGAGGTTCCCGAGCAGCGGGTTATCCCGAGAGGGGATCAATTCGAAGTGATCGCACCCCCAATTGCGAGAACGAGCACGACAAGGCGATCAAGATCTTCATGGCGGGGAGATTTGCCGAGGACCAGGAGGAGCTTCTTGGCCATTGCGACCTTGACGTATTAGGCCAATTCTCCAAAGCATATCACACGGTAGATCCCTTTACATTCGTTGTAGCTGTTTAAGTCTTGGAATAAAATACTAACTATCCTGTTCTTGCAGATCGGGGACTGCTTTCTCACTGAGGTGAACCGTACCTCCATGTTAGAAGAGGAGTCCGATCGTGTTCATATCGCTTACAGGGACTTACTCAAGGAAGAGTCCCAACTGCGCAATCAATTTACCTCCGTCCAAACAGAATTGGAGTCCATGAAAGCCAAGTATACCCCGGCCGTCGAGGAAGACTTGGTGAAGGTTGTGGAAGAGAAGAGCTTGCTCGAGGAGAAAGTCAGGAAACTTGAAGAGGAGCTCGTGCAAACTAAGGCTGATTCCGAGTTATCTTACCAGCGGGGCAAAGAAGAGTCTCGCCTAAGCTCGATAAGAGAATTTTTAGAGTCTCCCGCGTTGGATGCCATAGCTAGAAGGAGGGTCGGCGAAATCCTTCAAACTACCTTTTTCAAAGGGGTTCAACAGTTGGCCGCAGCAAAGGTTATTCCCGACAAAATGACGGAGTATATAAAGCACATGGACATCATGAAAAATTCTCGCGGGGAAGACTATCGAACCGCGTCCTCGAGCTCGGCCAACTGGGAAAAACACGAGTTCGCTCCGTTTGTGGAAGAGTTCGGAGTTCCAATGCCCAATCCTGACTTGATGGACTTGGATACATCCAGCGCGAGCTCGAGTTCAGATGGCTCCGATGAGGAAAATAACCAAGACAGTTCCGGAGAGGAAGATCGAGATTCTTCTGATGATGGGGATGATCGATAAGCTTCTGGAGATAATGACGTCGACGTCGAGGGTGACTCCGAGGGTGAGGGCAAAGAGGAGCAGTCAAACCCTTAGATTTCTTGTAATAGATTGTAGGATCCTTTATTATATGCATTGTAATTATTTCGATCATCTATAAAATCTGCTTTTTCTGTTTAAGTTCTCTGAGTCCTCTCATCAGTAATTTATTATATTGCTCAACTAGACAAAAGTCTTTGTGAGCCATAAGGTTCATAAAAAGAACGTCGATATCGAGCATTTTCGTGCATGTGAATCACTTAGTAGGCACGGTATCAAAACAATCGACCTTTTTAAATGGGCACGAAAATCTTGAAATTCGCGACTGTTGGGCTCCCAAAAAGGCAACGTTGCTTTCTCTTATAAATAGAAGGCAGTTTAAGATTTGTATCACTGAAATTATAATTCACTCTTCGTCGGAGCTAATCGATCGATAAAATAAACCGAGCTCTCTTCTCCATTAGAAATATACAGATCATGGAAGGCCTGGTGAACTCCAAACTTGATCCCAAACTATTGTTGAAGGTCAAAAAGGAGAAGGGTCCCAAGTCCAAAATTAGAGAATCTAAATCCTCCTCGGACGTAGGAAAAACCTCTAAGAGCGACCGCGGGAAGCGCAAGATCGATTCTCCTTCGAATGTGGTCAACGAGCAAACTGAAGCCCCTAAAGGTAATCTTGGCAAAGCTGAGACCAAGCCTTTGCCCAACCCGTCACCCGTTCGGATCGAGGACAAAGCAGTTATACCAATTTCGGACTCTCCTTCTAGGTCTAAGGACAACTCGGTGGTGAACAAGCAAAGCTCTGAGTCTGCTTTGATCAAAAATCCGGTCGTTCACGATCTGACTCCAACCTCAATTCTGATTCAGATGACGGGGGCGAACCAGACATTGGCTGGTAGTGTCTTGGCTCTGGAGGCAAATAAGGACACTGTGATCGAGCCTCCCAATAAGAAGGTCAAAATAAATGACCCTCCCGTCGATCAGAAGAAAACTCCCTCGTCGGGTGGGAACCCAGAGCCCCAAAACTCTGTCCCTAACGTTGCTCGGACGCTTAGCGCCTTTTTTGAAGAGGTGAAAAGTAAGGCCATGGCTGAACCGGAAGGGAAAAATACGAATGAAACGGCGCGATCGAGCACATATCTGCTTTTTCAAGTAAGTGTCCTCTCTCTCCCTTTTTTTTTTTTTTTTTTTTTTTACTAAATAACTTTTTGTCCATTTAAGGTCGGACAACAGTTATTTACCCTCGGGCTGCAAGTCGAGCAAGAAGCCGAACAGCGTGCGAAGGTTATCCTCGAGCTGGAGGAAAAGAAGGTTGCATTATCAAGGTCCCTTGAAGAAGCCAGAGCCATCGAGCTGAAATTGGCCTCCGAGACGGAGAAAGCTGTGAAGGAGAAAGAGAGCCAGGTTCACGAGGAGTTGAGCAAGGAGCTGGATAGGCTGAAGTCACTTGTCGAGCAGGAGAAGAAAAACGCCGAGTCGCGGGAGCAAGAGGCTTATAACAAAGGATTCAATGCGGGGTACGAGGCCCGCAACGACGAAGTCCGCAAGCTTCTGTTCGAGAAAAGTGTCTAGAGATTTCCTCTTTTTGCTGCTTGATTAAATGTTGTACCTTTAAAATTCTTTCCTTTGTACTTGTGCTTGTTGTTGGGATAATAAACCTTTTCTCCCTTTTAATCGATGATGTTGTGAATCTCAAGAAGATATTTATTGTTCCTTTTCATATTCAAGTTGCTTTTTATCGTAGAACAATTTATACTCGAGCTTAGAGTGATCATTCATGTTGCATTCTCAATGCATAAACAATTTATACTCGAGTTAAGAGTGATCGAAATTCCGAAGTTAAGAGTGATTGAAATTCCGAGCATAAGGTAAAAATGGAAAGTTTTTGCACTGCATATTTGACCAAGTCATAGTATTCCCTTTTTTTTAGCTAAGTTTCAAAGAATGTCTGTCCAGACAGTACCTTAATCTTGGGAAGTGGAACGGTCATCCGTGATAAATGCCTTAATCTAAGCCGTTTGTTTCGTTGAATACAGACCGTCGATCAAATCTTCCTTTTAGTATAAATATGGCATTTGCTCAGTTGAAAATCTTTACCCTCCGCTGTCAAAAATGTTTTATCCGAGGACGAAGCTTGGAACCTTCCTTCTCCCCGTTCAAGCCTTTGAAATTTGGCTTCGAACGTACGTCCGATCTTTCGTACAAAACATAAATTTCTTTGGTATGGGTGGAATCGGAAAAAAGGAGCACCTCCTCCATCTGGGGGTCTCTGATCCCTGAAAGCGGGATCTCCCCTCGAGATGCGATTGTTCGATTAACCCTTGCTCGAGTACTTTGCGCAGGGTTAGCATTACGGATCTCGAGGGGTATACCCGAGGGTGGAAAGCTGGTCAGATAATCAAAAGGAAGTTCATCCTCAAATCACCAATTTCTTCCTTTCTTCCCTGAAGAATGGTAACTTTGGGTTGAGCTTCCCGATCATAAAAAAGATGGCTGGCCGGCTTGGGTTGCAATTACGGATCTTAAAATGAGGAATTGCGACCTTGGACGCCAACTCGGGGAAGTGATCGGGCTAGTCTGGTAGCAAGAATGCTGGGAAAAGTATGGAGATAATCAGAAAACCCAGATATCATTAGACGATAAACATAGACAGCACGACCGCTTTATAAGTCCCAGGGACAACTGATTTGTCAAACAAATTGCGATGCACTCATCGGATGTTCGCCAATATTCCTGGTCGGCCATACTGATGGATGCTCGAAGATCATAGAATAGTGTAAAGTAGTTGTATTAGGACTTTGTAATCATACTGACTTTGTAATCTGTTCAATGGATGTTAATAAAGTTGTAACCTTTCCTTCTCATTGATCTCTGTATCTTGCTCGAAAATAATAATAAGAACCTTTCGTTTCAAATCAAATAGTTGCAACTTTTCTTTCCATCGTCTAAATGTTAGTGTTCTGCTCGTAAAAACCAACTCGACGACGAATTAATGATCCGATGAAACTTAAATATTTGGATGATAAGGTTGAACTTGTATCTGGAACATTTATTGATCGATAAACTGTCCTCGGAAATATTATCTGATAATCGTCCAAATGAATAATATCTGAAAACTGAGAAGTTCCTCTGCAGTATAAATAATTGATCATCGCTATTCAGTGAGCTGGATGGTCGTGTTGGATTTTTATCGAGGGAGGGTCATAGCGAAAGCTTTCACCCTCGTCCAAATGAATAATATCTGAAAGTTGCGAAGTTCTTTTGAAGAATAATTTGAACTTAATAAATAATGATCCCAACTTAGTAATTCCCCAAATAAATAGAAACTCTTGAAAGGAGTTCGGGTTTCGAGCAGAACTGCATCATCATAACATTTCGATCATCAGTTGGAGTTGGATAGTCACGTTGAATTTCTATCGAGGAAGGGTCATAAACGATTTTGATTTTTGAACATATTTTATCGAGGGAGGGTCATAGCAACAGCTTTCACCCTCGGCCGATTTTGATTTTTGAACATATTTTATCGAGGAAGGGTCGTAGCAAAAGCTTTCACCCTCGGCCGATTTTGATTTTTGAACATATTTTATCGAGGGAGGGTCGTAGCAAAAGCTTTCACCCTCGGCCGATTTTGATTTTTGAACATATTTTATCGAGGGAGGGTCATAGCAACAGCTTTCACCCTCGGCCGATTTTGATTTTTGAACATATTTTATCGAGGGAGGGTCGTAGCAACAGCTTTCACCCTCGGCCGATTTTGATTTTTGAACATATTTTATCGAGGGAGGGTCATAGCAACATCTTTCACCCTCGGCCGATTTTGATTTTTGAACATATTTTATCGAGGGAAGGTCGTAGCAACAGCTTTCACCCTCGGCCGATTTTGATTTTTGAACATATTTTATCGAGGGAGGGTCGTAGCAACAGCTTTCACCCTCGGCCGATTTTGATTTTTGAACATATTTTATCGAGGGAGGGTCATAGCAACATCTTTCACCCTCGGCCGATTTTGATTTTTGAACATATTTTATCGAGGGAGGGTCGTAGCAACAGCTTTCACCCTCGGCCGATTTTGATTTTTGAACATATTTTATCGAGGGAGGGTCGTAGCAACAGCTTTCACCCTCGACCGATTTTGATTTTTGAACATATTTTATCGAGGGAGGGTCATAGCAACAGCTTTCACCCTCGGCCGATTTTGATTTTTGAACATATTTTATCGAGGGAGGGTCATAGCAACAGCTTTCACCCTCGGCCGATTTTGATTTTTGAACATATTTTATCGAGGGAGGGTCATAGCAACAGCTTTCACCCTCGGCCGATTTTGATTTTTGAACATATTTTATCGAGGGAGGGTCGTAGCAAAAGCTTTCACCCTCGGCCGATTTTGATTTTTGAACATATTTTATCGAGGGAGGGTCGTAGCAAAAGCTTTCACCCTCGGCCGATTTTGATTTTTGAACATATTTTATCGAGGGAGGGTCGTAGCAAAAGCTTTCACCCTCGGCCGATTTTGATTTTTGAACATATTTTATCGAGGGAGGGTCATAGCAACAGCTTTCACCCTCGGCCGATTTTGATTTTTGAACATATTTTATCGAGGGAGGGTCGTAGCAACAGCTTTCACCCTCGGCCGATTTTGATTTTTGAACATATTTTATCGAGGGAGGGTCATAGCAACATCTTTCACCCTCGGCCGATTTTGATTTTTGAACATATTTTATCGAGGGAGGGTCGTAGCAACAGCTTTCACCCTCGGCCGATTTTGATTTTTGAACATATTTTATCGAGGGAGGGTCGTAGCAACAGCTTTCACCCTCGGCCGATTTTGATTTTTGAACATATTTTATCGAGGGAGGGTCATAGCAACAACTTTCACCCTCGGCCGATTTTGATTTTTGAACATATTTTATCGAGGGAGGGTCATAGCAACAACTTTCACCCTCGGCCGATTTTGATTTTTGAACATATTTTATCGAGGGAGGGTCATAGCAACAGCTTTCACCCTCGGCCGATTTTGATGCCGTAGGTTGATCGACCGGGGCTGCTGACCTGGCAGAGTTTCACGATCTGCTCTCTCCGTGTTCAAGAATTCTCTACACATGGTTCCGATAATGGAACGTAAATCTGCCACTGTCGTATGAATAGGCATGTCATTCGGCGGGTCGAGCGGCGGCACCTCAGATTGGTGGGCCGCTCGGGATTGGTTACTTGGTTCATTGTTTACGGAGCGCTGCGCTCCAACAGCTTGTGAAGGCTCACCTCGATTGTACGTGTACCTCCTAGTAGTAGGCATATTTCGATCTAACACCCGAGTAGGCCCCACGGTGGGCGCCAATTGATTATACCGTTTTTCGTTCGAGTTCAATAAGGAAAGTAGAGTATTACAATATATGAATCGAGCATGTGAAAACTGTATATTAATATCGGTGTTCGAATACAAATTACAAAGCAGGTCTACCCGAGCATTACTGGATGTCGTACTACTAAAATGACCAATACAAAGAGAATACAAGCTAGTCCCTAGTTCGAACAGTAGGTCCGAGCAGAGGGTATTCCTTGGAAGTTGTGCCGTCCCTGATGTCATAAATGCGCCGCGTATTTATAGGAACAGTAATGAGCTAGCTAGACCATCCGTAGGAGAATAGCTCTCGGCCAGCTGTGTAAAGCTGTAGGTCGGTCCCACAGTAATTCCGAGGAGACGAGTAGATCGGGAAGAAGGTCGGAGTACTTGATCTAGAGCTATCAATCTGGCTTGATCGGAAAACCATGTTCTTCAGGTCGGAGAATACCATTCTGGTCGGGATCGAGGCTGACCTCGAGCAGAAGGTATTTCCTAAAGTGGCGTATGCGAAATACCCCTCATTAGTCGGGACATGTATAATAGACCGATAACCAGTTACGGGGATTTCATGATCGGGCCTGTTGCTCATCGAGATTGATTGGGTTAGACTTAACGAGTAGTACCACTCATGATGTAGCAGTGCTAGATGGGTGCAAAAATCGAGGCAAAATAGCTTGAAGGTTGTGTAGGGACACAATTGGCAATACGTATGCCTACCTGGGGAATTAGTTGTATGGCCACGAGTTGTGGGTGCAATTAATGTCCGCTGGGACGTCAAGACCTACTAGGAAATAGGATTTCCCGAACAATTGAAGGGGTAATTGTTTCGATAAAATAGTGGGAGACCTTTTACGATAGAAAGTCCAACCTTCGTAGATTATAAGTATTATTCATTAACTAGTCCTCTATATATTTGTCTTCTCTTTAAAATAGATATTGAGATATCTATAATTATCCATTTTACTATTTATCCTCGACTTATAAAATAACTGGATCAAAATATCGACTGGCCTAGAAACTTGAGGATTGTCCTCAATTCCGAAAGTCGAAATCATGTTCTTAATAACTAGCCTATGCCTGTTGCACTTCCGAGATGAGTCTAAAAGGAGGAACGAATCACCCGTAGGGTATGGGAATATTAATGATTGTTTCCCCATATAAGGACGAGTCTCAAAAGTGGAACGAATCACCTATAGGATATGGGAATCTTAATGATCGTTTCCTCATATAAGCATCAAGATTGAACGAGCTAAAGAAGCGACATAGGAGTATGTCTGAAGCTTCTAAAACAAACCTCCACTTCAAAAGCTTGTTTTGAGGAGCAGTTTCGAATCGTTTGATTAGAGACCACTAAGGAGTTGTTTTAAAATTCGAGAATAAGTGAAGGAACTAATGTCAAGGATCACTGTCCTTGTTTTATTAATCTAGTTGAAAACTGGATCGATTAAACATAGGCCTGCAAGTGATCTTAGCATTGACCTCCATTTAAATTCTCCTCCCGCTCATTCAAAAGATTCGTGAAATACTCTGATTTTATTTGATAAGTTGATCACATTTCATGAATTAACCAAAGTATTGGTAAAAGGCAAATAGGATAAACCTGTCATGATCGTTTACACTTCATGGACTGCAAAGTCAAAGAAGAGTAATGTGAAGAAGAAGTTGTTCTCTTCTAAAATCGACCATAAAGGTAGTCGAAAGACGCAAGTAGTCTAAAAGTCGAATTATCTCACTGAATCTTAGAAAGGCACTGATTAGTTTAATTGATTAGAAGGTCTAATTAATTAAGCAACGTTTCAATTAAAGGGTTAATTGAAAAATGAGATGAATCAATTAAAGAGTTAATTGAAAGGAAGCAAATTGATTGAATTAAACCGTTAACTCAATTCTATTGAATTAATGTGCTAAGTTCAATTAATACCAAGATAATAATCCATAACTTTGGCACGCTAGACTTGGACATATCTCCAAGAGTAGGATTCAAAAGTTGATTTCTTCTAAGGCTCTTGAAATATAGAACTTAGATGAACTTCCAACCTGCGAATCCTGTCTCACAGGAAAGATGACCAGATCTCCCTTCACAGGGAATCAAGAGCGAATCAAATAACTTTGGATTTGATCCATACGAATGAATATGGACCACTAAAGGTTAGTGTAAGAGGAGATTACTCATACCTCATACCTTTTTGCTAATGACTTAGGTCGTTAGTGATATATGTATCTAGTGAGATACAAATCCGAAAAAGCTTTGAAAAGTTCAAAGAATTTTCGAAACGAAGTAGAGAAATAACAAAGGCATAGTATTACGGCCATTCGATCTAATCGAGATGGCAAATACTTAAGTCAAGAATTCCTCAATTATCTTACTGATAATGTGGTTCTCATACAACAAACTCCTCCTATGACGCCTCAACTTATTGGAGTGTCTAAGAGAAGGAATCGAACATTGTTAGATATTTTTCAATCCGTGTTGAGTTTTGTTAAGCTTCCTTATGCATTCTAGGGGTTGGTCCTCCTGGCTGCATCGAAGATACTGAGCAAAGTACCTTCAAGGTTTGTGCCTACAACGCCTTACCAAGAATGGTATGGTAAAGCACCTATATACTCTTACTTATGAGTATGGAGATCTCCTGCCTAAGTTGGGAACTAGAAAGGAGATAAATTGGCTAGTAGATCCAATTTGCATATAATTGTGGGGTATCCAACAAAATCCATTGGATACCTGTTCCACGACAATGAGAAACAATCGTTTCTCCTAACTACCCGTTCCTCAGTTGATGAATTCCTCGTCAAAGGAAATAAGGAATGTCATGGAACTTGATGAAGTCCATGATTTGGACCCATCCCCACAAACAGTGGGAGTTAATCCAGAAACTACTGAACCATCTAGTACACCAGTACTTCGTAGATCTGATCAAGTTCGTAAGAAGTTTGAAAGATATGGTATTACCATATACGAAGAAGCTACATTAGATGTAGACGTGCATCATGGCAAGAGGCCATGCAACCCGAAATGGATTTCATACATTCCAACAAGGTATGGACCTTGGTCGATCCACCCGAGGGATTTATCCCTGTAAGTTGTGAAAGGATCTTCAAGCTAGGAATAAATGGAGAGATGTTGACCTCTAAGACTATTGGGTTATTGGTAACGTCAGAACGTTAAAAGCAGCGGAATTTAAAATTTTTATATAACCCAAACCAGCAATCTTTATTCATCTAATCATACGAAAATGATTTTTACATAAATCGAAACATCCATAGGGTGTTTAGCGATTTTACCTTACCACGGGAACGGTGGTGATTTTTCTCCGGTCTTCTTTCAGATCTGCAGGATTTGGTTCGGAGAAGCACCCCATGTGTTGTGCCTCTAGCGGTGTCCACACCAACTGGATTGAAGCAACTCCTTTGGATCCTCAGGCTCAGAACTATGATCCAAAGGTTATCAAGCAAGGAAGAAAGAAGGGAGAAATCGCATGAACCCTGTGCAATTTCACAGGGTTCGGCCGAACCTTCTTTGCAAGAGAGGGGGCGGCAGTTTTCAGCTTTGGAGAGAGGGGGGGCACGAAATTTTGTGTCTTCTAGGGCTTAGGTTTTTCACTTATGACTTATGGAAGAGTATGAAGAGATATATATTTATAAGAGAAGAATCCTTCTCTTAATAGATATCTCTTCCATGTATATCAAGATCTTTTTCCTTATCTCATTAGGAAACAAGATATACATGTATATCTCTTAGATTTTCCTTGTCACACAAGAAAACAAACTCTTCCATTATTTATCTTGCAAAATCGCCCCTTATCTAGTTAGGAAAGTAGGATCCCATTCTATCTTTATTTCCTTAACTAACTAGTTCTCCTTTAATTAATTAAACTCTTTAATTAATTAGACTCTTTAATTAATTAAACTCTTTAATTAATTAAACTCTTTTAATTAATTCAGCCCATTTAATTAATTAATCCAATTAATTAATTAATCCTTCTCCATTAATTAATTAGACTACTTCTAATTAATATTTTTCTCCTTTAAGAATTAACACTTTAATTCTCAAGTTTTGATTTAACTCTTTAAATCAAACTTTCCTTATATGATTTGTGGCAGTCCAATTGTATTGTGTGTGACCCTCTAGGTTCACCATCAATTGGCCGCGGGCCCACGACTTTCGTGATTTAATTTATGAGCTTATTAATTGCTCCGATTAATTGAACCCCTTCAATTAACCACTCAAGAATTAATCTCCTTATTAATTCATGAGTACCCACACCTCATGGTCGATGTCTAGCCACAAGCCCATGAGGCCCAACTTCAGGTGAATTGATCTCAGTGAACCTCACCTCTTATAAGTACCCTGTACATACGGTCCTTCTATCGACTTAATTTCCCGATCGAGACCTAGGGTGTGTGAATTGATCGGCACCTCTAATTATCTCGATAACTATACTTTCTAATTCTGGATAATGATTCCAATGTGACTGCTAAATTTGGAAACCCCTTTCCAAATCCGTCACCAACTGTGGCCACAGGTTTCTCGGAATCTATTATCTAAGAACGTATAAGAAATTCCCTCAACACACTACGTTGAGTCGGTAGATCCCATATTGATGCTAACCATTCGCGTACACGACTATACGCACCCAACTTAGGCACACAATGATCAGGCTACGTGATCGGTACCTAAATCTAAGTACGCACACCCATGCACCGAATTCGCCCTAGCATCTCAAGTCTAAGGACTAAATCGTACAGTATTATAAGCCTTGAGAAACATCCCATCACCGATATGCGACATGCGCTTCCACAATGGGTTTCTCTGTTCGGGTCGTTCAATGCGTTCGATCCCCTATCGAACCACCTACTCATATGCACTAGCATCAAATTCCTTGCTCATGAAACGCTACAAATTCACTCCATGTGAATCATGCATATTTATACAAGTCTTTGCGATTCCTTCGATACCCCGTCTCGTTCGGAATCTATGACTTGGAACATGTTTTAAGATCACGACCTTCATGATTGCACTCAATACCAAAGTGAATCGTCCCATAGTCGAATGTGATCTTAGGATTTCATCCAATCGCTTAAGTGATTCGCGAGAGATGAAGTTGGCCATTGTTTGATTTACATACTATAAACAAACGAGCGTATTAATTCATTTATACTAGAGAAAGATTACGATAGTCCTAATACAAGCTAAATATATTGGCTTGCAGGGCACTATCCTATCAATCTCCCACTTGCCCTAAAGCCAATCACAAATGCTTCTAAGACCCATCTTCCAAAGATGTTCTTCGAACTCTTTTCGTGACAAAGACTTTACTAGTGGATCCACTAGGTTGTCTTCCGAGTCGACACGATCCATTATGTGTGTCAACTCTTACCAATGATTTCTCTAATCAAATGGTATTTTCTCTCATTGTGTTTAGATTTCTGGTGAGATCTCGAGTCCTTTGCATTAGCAACAACTCTATTGTTATCACAGAAGATAACCATGAGCTTCGCAATGCTAGGCACTACATCCAACTATTGGATGAAGTTTTTCATCCAAACACTTTCTTTTGTTGCATCCGATGCTGCGATATATTATGCTTCAATGGTTGAGTCGGCAATGTTGCTTTGCTTGGAACCTTTCCAATTTACCGCTGCCCCCATTGAGGCAAAATATGTATCCAAAATTGGATATATATATATTCATCCACATCAGACTGAAAATTCGAATCATTAAATCCTTCGAGTTTTAATTCTCCATTACCACCGTAGACCAAGAACGAATCCTTAGTCTTTCTCAAGAAATTAAGGATATCTGTTACGGTGGTCCAGTACTCTTCACCGGAGTTTGACTAGTAACTGCTCGTGACACTTGAGCAGGTTCTACGTCTGGTCTAGTACATATTATAGCATACCACATGCTACCTTTTGTCGAAACATAAGGTATTTGAGACATTCTCCTTTATCCTCATTCGATGTAGGGCACAACGATTTGGAAAAAGAGATACAATGTCTCTTTGGAAACAATCCTCACTAGGATTCTTCCATACTGAATCTTTTCAGTATTGTTTCTATGTACTTAGATTGAGAGAATCCCAACATCTTCTTCGATCTATCTCTATAGATATGTATCCCAATACGCAAGATGTCTCTCCTAAATCTTTCATGGAGAATTGCATGGATAACCATGCTTTCGTCTGCGCTAACATTCCGATATCATCCCATATAAGCAGAATGTGATCGACATATAAAATATGAGCTTCATAGAGCTCCCACTAATCCTTTTGTACACTCAAGGTTCATATTCGTTTTTGATGAAGTCAAATGCCTTGACTGTCTCATCAAAACAAATGTGAATCTAAATGGATTCAGACATTGCTACTGGAGAAAAGGTTTCATCAAAGTCTGTTCCAGAACTTTGTGAATAGCCTTTTACCACTAGTCGAGTCTTAGAGGTCAACACCTCTCCATTTATTCCTAGCTTGAAGATCCATCCACTACTTACAGGGGTAAAATCCCTCGGGTGGATCGACCAAGGTCCATACCTTGTTGGAATGCATGGACTCCATTTCGGATTACATGGCCTCTTGCCATGCATCCACGTCTACATCCAATGTAGCTTCTTTGTATATGGTAAAACCATATCTTTCAAGCTTCTTACGAACTTGATCAGATCTACGAAGTACTGGTGTACTAGATGATTCAGTAGTTTCTGGATTAACTCCCACTGTTTGTGGGGATGGGTCCAAATCTTGGACTTCATCAAGTTCCATGACATTCCCTATTTCCTTTGACGAGGATTTCATCAACTGAGGAACGGGTAGTTAGGAGAAACGATTGTTTCTCATTGTCGTGGAACAGGTATCCAATGGATTTCGTTGGATACCCCACAATTATATACAAATTGTATCTACTAGCCAATTTATCTCCTTTCTAGTTCCCAACTTAGGCAGGAGATCTCCATACTCAATAGTAAAAGTGCAGAGGTATTTTGCCATACCTTTCTTGGTAAAGCTTTGTAGGCACGGACTTTGAAGGTACTATGTTCAGTATCTTCGATGCAGCCAGCAGGACCAACCCCTAGAATGCATAAGGAAGCTTAACAAAACTCAACATGGATTGAAAAAAGTCTACAATGTTCGATTCCTTCTCTTAGACACTCCAATAAGTTGAGGCGCCATAGGAGGAGTTTGTTGTATGAGAACCCCATTCTCAGTAAGATAATTGAGGAAGTCTTGACTTAAGTATTTGCCACCTCGATCAGATCGAATGGCCATAATACTATGCCCTCGTTGATTCTCTACTTCGTTTCGAAATTCTTTGAACTTTTTCAGATTTGTATCTAACTATATACATATATCACTAACGACCAAAGTCATTAGCAAAAAGGTACGAGGTATGAGTAATCTTCTCTTACACTAACCTTTGGTGATCCACATTCAATCGTATGGATCAAATCCAAAGTTGTTTGGTTCGCTCTTGATTCCCTGTGAAGGGAGATTTGGTCATCTTTCCTATGAGACAGGATTCGCAGGTTGGAATTTCATCTAAGTTCTATATTTCAAGAGCCTTAGAAGAAACCAACTTTTGAATCCTACTCTTGGAGATATGTCCAAGTCCAGCGTGCCAAAGTTGTGGATTATTATCTTGGTATTAATTGAACTAAGCACATTAACTCAATAGAATTGAGTTAACGATTTAATTCAATTAATTTGCTTCCTTTCAATTAACTCTTTAATTGATTCATCTCATTTTTCAATTAACCCTTTAATTGAAACGTTGCTTAATTCATTAGACATTCTAATCAATTAAACTAATCAGTGCCTTTCTAAGATTCAGTGGGATAATTCGACTTTTAGACTACTTGCGTTCTTTCGACTACCTTTATGGTCGATTTTAGAAGAGAACAACTTCTTCTTCATATTACTCTTCTTTGACTTTGCAGTCCATGAAGTGTAAACGATCATGACAGGTTTATCCTATTTGCCTTTTACCAATACTTTGGTTAATTCATGAAATGTGATCAACTTATCTAATAAGATCAGAGTTTTTCACGAATCTTTTGAATGAGCGGGAGTATAATTTAAATGGAGGTCAATGTTAAGATCACTTGCAGGCCAACGTTTAATCGATCCAATTTTCAACTAGATTGATAAAAACAAGGACAGTGATACTTTGACATCAGCTCCTTCACTTATTCTCGAGTTTTAAAACAACTCCTTAATGGTCTAGAATCAAACGATTCGAAACAGCTCCTCAAAACAAGCTTTTGAAGTGGAGGTTTGTTTTAGAAGCTTCAGACATACTCCTATGTCGCTTCTTTAGCTCGTTCAATCTTGATGCTTATATGAGGAAACGATCGTTAAGATTCCCATACCCTATAGGTGATTCGTTCCACTTTTGAGACTCATCTCGGAAGTGCATCAGGCATAGGCTAGTTATTAAGAACATGATTCCGACTTTCGGAATTGAGGACAATCCTCAAGTTTCTAAGCCAGTCGATAATTTGATCCAGTTATTTTATAAGTCGAGGATAAATAGTAAAAAATGGATAATTATAGATATCTTAATATCTATTTTAAAGAGAAGACAAATATACAGAGGACTAGTTAATGAATAATACTTATAATCTACGAAGGTTGGACTTTCTATCGTAAAAGTTCTCCCACTATTTTATCGAAACAATTACCCCTTCAATTGTTCGGGAAATCCTATTTCCTAGTAGGTCTTGACGTCCCAGCGGACATTAATTGCACCCACGACTCGTGGCCATACAACTAATTCCCCAGGTAGGCACACGTATTGCCAATTGTGTCCCTACACAACCTTCAAGCTATTTTGCCTCGATTTTCGCACCCATCTAGCACTGCTACATCATGAGTGGTACTAACCCAATCAATCTCGATGAGCAACGGGCCCGGTCATGAAATCCCCGTAACTGGTTATCGGTCAATTATACATGTCCCGACCAGTCCCCACCCTTGTCGAGTTTATTAAATAAACAAGAATCGAGAGATTTCACGTATTGTTCCTTTCTTCGCCTCGGGTGCCAGACGCTGGATCACCTTAATCGATAAGTAGACAACATACGCTAGTCCCTATTGATGGAAGACTTGGATTTATATAAATACTTCATTTTATTTTAACCCAATATGACTTAATATTTAATTCAAGAGGGGATTTGTTGGTTTGAAAGTTTAAGGCAAACTCTCTCGAGATCTCACCGCTTCGATTATGAATTATCTTATTTACGTTCTAATATTCTAGCGCGCATCACCATACAAGCCAAATAATAGAATCAATAAATAAATAAAACATAAATAAATAAACCTAGCATGCATTTCTAACACAATATGTTTTCGATCGGGAGCCACCTATGCTTGGGCCATCATTGAGCCAATAATGTTGGCCCAATTGGTCTATCTAATGGGTTCTTAATGGGCCTAGGCTATTACATTAATAACCAAGCATACTTGGCCTTCATTCTCCACTGGGCTTCCTTCTTGCATGTAATGGGCCTCCATCCTAAGCTATTTAATGTAAAGCCCTAATCTATTACATTGGCACAAAAAGGCCCAAATAAAGGCTCGCAGGCCCAACAAAAATCCAAAGCAAAATAAACCAATCACATCTAAGGTCAAGGCTCGGCTCCATCGAAAACCACGTAAACAATTCACGTTGAGCAAAGAAACAAGCAAACACATTTACTAGTTTCCTATCTTACTTTAATTATTTTAAACGCCTTTAAAATATTTCTCTAGATTCTTACTTTAGTCTCTACTAATTATAGGTAATCTATATTCGGATAAACAAAACCATTTTATGCATAAAAACAGAATAAAAATCTTCAACTTTTGAAAATTGCAATTCGGCCCTCCAACTTTTGGAAATTGCGATTTGAAACCCTAATGATTTGGAAATAACAATTTAACCCCAAAATTAAAACTGGGCAGAGGACCGAAAATTAAAATTTTATTTCCAGAAAAAATTTCGAATTTGCAATTCAGCCCCTGCAGTTTTCGGTATTTACAAAACAGCCCCAAAACTTTCGTTAATTGCAAAACAGCCCCAAATTTGAAAATTTCCAGAAAGTTCCATTCTGTCCAGAAAACACAGTTTGTAAAATCTCAATTTCAGTCCAGTTTTCCAAAAATTCGCTAATAGCAAAAACAGCCCTTTCTTTTCGAAAAATACAAAATTGGCCCAAAACGTTTTTATGCAATTTTACCCAAAATCAGATCTACCCATAACAAGTAAGAATCATCAACATGAATATAATATGCAATACAATTAAAACAATCAAATTATATTCAGACCTTTTCGTATGAGAGTAATGAATTAGGCTCTGATACCACTGTTGGGTTATTGGTAACGTCAGAACGTTAAAAGCAGCGGAATTTAAAATTTTTAAATAACCCAAACCAGCAATCTTTATTCATCTAATCATACGAAAATGATTTTTACATAAATCGAAACATCCATAGGGTGTTTAGCGATTTTACCTTACCACGGGAACGGTGGTGATTTTTCTCCGGTCTTCTTTCAGATCTGCAGGATTTGGTTCGGAGAAGCACCCCATGTGTTGTGCCTCTAGCAGTGTCCACACCAACTAGGGGACGGCGGTTTTCAGCTTTGGAGAGAGGGGGGGCACGAAATTTTGTGTCTTCTAGGGCTTAGGTTTTTCACTTATGACTTATGGAAGAGTATGAAGAGATATATATTTATAAGAGAAAAATCATTCTCTTAATAGATATCTCTTCCATGTATATCAAGATCTTTTTGCTTATCTCATTAGGAAACAAGATATACATGTATATCTCTTAGATTTTCCTTGTCACACAAGAAAACAAACTCTTCCATTATTTATCTTGCAAAATCGCCCCTTATCTAGTTAGGAAAGTAGAATCCCATTCAATCTTTATTTCCTTAACTAACTAGGTCTCCTTTAATTAATTAAACTCTTTAATTAATTAGACTCTTTAATTAATTAAACTCTTTAATTAGTTAAACTCTTTTAATTAATTCAGCCCATTTAATTAATTAATCCAATTAATTAATTAATCCTTCTCCATTAATTAATTAGACTACTTCTAATTAATATTTTTCTCCTTTAAGAATTAACACTTTAATTCTCAAGTTTTGATTTAACTCTTTAAATCAAACTTTCCTTATATGATTTGTTGCAGTCCAATTGTATTGTGTGTGACCCTCTAGGTTCACCATCAATTGGCCGCGGGCCCACGACTTTCGTGATTTAATTTATGAGCTTATTAATTGCTCCGATTAATTGAACCCCTTCAATTAACCACTCAATAATTAATCTCCTTATTAATTCATGAGTACCCACACCTCATGGTCGATGTCTAGCCACAAGCCCATGAGGCCCAACTTCAGGTGAATTGATCTCAGTGAACCTCACCTCTTATAAGTACCATGTACATACGGTCCTTCTATCGACTTAATTTCCCGATCGAGACCTAGGGTGTGTGAATTGATCGACACCTCTAATTATCTCGATAACTATACTTTCTAATTCCGGATAATGATTCCAGTGTGACTGCTAAATTTGGAAACCCCTTTCCAAATCCGTCACCAACTGTGGCCACAGGTTTCTCGGAATCTATTATCTAAGAACGTATAGGAAATTCCCTCAACACACTACGTTGAGTCGGTAGATCCCATATTGATGCTAACCATTCGCGTACACGACTATACGCACCCAACTTAGGCACACAATGATCAGGCTACGTGATCGGTACCTAAATCTAAGTACGCACACCCATGCACCGAATTCGCCCTAGCATCTCAAGTCTAAGGACTAAACCGTACACTATTATAAGCCTTGAGAAACATCCCATCACCGATATGCGACATGCGTTTCCACAATGGGTTTCTCTGTTCGGGTCGTTCGATGCGTTCGATCCCCTATCGAACCACCTACTCATATGCACTAGCATCAAATGCCTTGCTCATGAAACGCAACAAATTCACTCCATGTGAATCATGCATATTTATACAAGTCTTTGCGATTCCTTCGATACCCCGTCTCGTTCGGAATCTATGACTTGGAACATGTTTTAAGATCACGACCTTAGAGACTGTTTCATGATTGCACTCAGTACCGAAATGAATCGTCCCATAGTCGAATGTGATCTTAGGATTTCATCCAATCGCTTAAGTGATTCGCGAGAGATGAAGTTGGCCATTGTTTGATTTACATACTATAAACAAACGAGCGTATTAATTCATTTATACTAGAGAAAGATTACGATAGTCCTAATACAAGCTAAATATATTGGCTTGCAGGGCACTATCCTATCAAAGACTCGACTAGTGGTAAAAGGATATTCACAAAGTTCTGGAACAGACTTTGATGAAACCTTTTCTCCAGTAGCAATGTCTGAATCCATTTAGATTCACATTTGTTTTGATGAGACAGTCAAGGCATTTGACTTCATCAAAAACGAATATGAACCTTGAGTGTACAAAAGGATTAGTGGGAGCTCTATGAAGCTCATATATTATATGTCGATCACATTCTGCTTATCTGGGATGATATCGGAATGTTAGCGCAGACGAAAGCATGGTTATCCATGCAATTCTCCATTAAAGATTTGGGAGAGACATCTTGCGTATTGGGATACGTATTTATAGAGATAGATCGGAGAAGATGTTGGGACTCTCTAAATCTAAGTACATAGAAACAAATACTGAAAACATTCAGTATGGAAGAATCCAAGAGAGGATTGCTTCCAATGAGACACTGCATCTCTTCTTCCGAATCGATGTGCCCTACATCGAATGAGGATAAAAGGAGAATGTATTAAATACCTTATGTTTCGACAAAAGGTAGCATGTGGTATGCTATACTATGTACTAGACCAGACGTAGAACTTGCTCGAGTGTCACGAGCAGTTACTAGTCAAACTCCGGTGAAGAGTACTGGACCACCGTAACAAATATCCTTAAGCTCTTGAGAATGACTAAGGATTCGTTCTTGGTCTACGGTGGTAATGGAGAATTAAAACTCGAAGGATTTAATGATTCGAATTTTCAGTCTGATGTGGATAAATATACATCTAATTTTGGATACATATTTTGCCTCAATGGGGTAGCGGTAAATTGGAAAGGTTCCAAGCAAAGCACCGTTGCCATCGTAACCACTGAAGCAGAAAATATCGCAGCATTAAATGCAGCGAAAGAAAGTGTTTGGATGATAAACTTCATCCAATAGTTGGATGTAGTGCCTAGCATTGCGAAGCTCATGGTTATCTCCTGTGATAACAATGGAGCTATTGCTAAAGCAAAGCATTCGAGATCTCACCAGAAATCTAAACACAATGAGATAGAAAAGTACCATTTGATTGGAGAAATCATTGGTAGAGTAGACGTACATAATGGATCACGTCGACTCGGAAGACAACCTAGCGGATCCACTACTAAAGCCTGTGTCACGAAAAGAGTTCGAAGAACATCTTTAGAAGATGGGTCTTAGAAGCGTTTTTGATTGGCTTTAGGGCAAGTGGGAGATTGATGGGATAGTGCCCTGCAAGCCAATATATTTAGCTTGTATTAGGACTATCGTAATCTTTCTCTAGTATAAATGAATTAATACGCTCGTTTGTTTATAGTATGTAAATCAAACAATGACCAACTTCATCTCTCGCGAATCACTTAAGCGATTGGATGAAATCCTTAGATCATAATAGACTATGGGACGATTCACTTCAGTATGAGTGCAATCATGAAACAGTCTCTAAGGTCGTGATCTTAAAAATGTTCCAAGTCATAGATTCCGAACGAGACGGGGTATCGAAGGAATCGCAAATCGAAGGAATCGCAAAGACTTGTATAAATATGCATGATTCACATGGAGTGAATTTGTAGCGTTTCATGAGCAAGGCATTTGATGCTAGTACATATGAGTAGGTGGTTCGATAGGGGATCAAACGCATAGAACGACCCGAACAGAGAAACCCATTGTGGAAGCGCATGACGCACATCGGCGATGGGATGTTTCTCAAACTTATAATAGTATACGATTTAGTCCTTAGACATGAGATGCTAGGGCGAATTCGGTGCATGGGTGTGCGTACTTAGATTTAGGTGCCGATCACGAAGCCTGATCATTGTGTGCCTAAGTTGGGTGTGTATAGTCGTGTACGCGAATGGTTAGCATCAATATGGGATCTACCGATTCAACGTAGTGTGTTGAGAGAATTTCTTGTACGTTCTTAGATAATAATTCCGAGAAACACACGGCCGTGGTCGGTGACGGATTTGGAAAGGGGTTTCCAAATTTAGCAGTCACACTGGAATTATTATCCAGAATTAGAAAGTACATAATCGAGATAATTAGAGGTGCCGATCAATTCACACACCCTAGGTCTCGGTCGGGAAATTAAGTCGATAGAAAGACCGTATGTACATGGGACTTATAAGAGGTGAGGTTCACTGAGATCAATTCACCTGAAGTTGGGCCTCATGGGTTTGTGGCTAGACATCGACCATGAGGTGTGGGTACTCATGAATTAATTAATAAGGAGATTAATTCTTGAGTGGTTAATTGAAGGTGTTCAATTAATCGGAGCAATTAATAAGCTCGCAAATTAAATAACGAAAGTCGTGGGCCCGCGGCCAGTTGATGGTGAACCTATAGGGTCACACACAATACAATTGGACTGCAACAAATCATATAAGGAAAGTTTGATTTAAGGAGTTAAATCAAAACTGGAGAATTAAAGTGTTAATTCTTAAAGGAGAAAAATATTAATTAGAAGTAGTCTAATTAATTAATGGAGAAGAATTAATTAATTAATTGGATTAATTAATTAAATGGGCTGAATTAATTAAAAGAGTTTAATTAATTAAAGAGTCTAATTAATTAAAGAGTTTAATTAATTAAAGGAGACCTAATTAGTTAAGGAAATAAAGATAGAATGGGATTCTACTTTCCTAACTAGATAAGGGGCGATTTTTACAAGATAAATAATGGAAGAGTTTGTTTTCTTATGTGACAAGGAAAATCTAAGAGATATACATGTATATCTTGTTTCCTAATGAGATAAGGAAAAATATCTTGAAATACATGGAAGAGATATCTATTAAGAAAATGATTCTTCTCTTATAAATATATATCTCTTCATACCTCTTCCATCAGAATAAGTGAAAAACCTAAGCCCAAGACAAAATTTCGTGCCCCCTTCTTCTCCAAGAAAATTAGCCGCCGCCACCTCTCTTGTTCTTGAGGATCGGCCGAACCCTGTAGAATTCTACAGGGTTCATGAGATTTTTGTCTTCTTTCTTCCTTGCTTGATAACCTTTGGATCTTAGTTCTGAGCCTATGGATCCAAATGAGTTGCTTCAATCCAGTTGGTGTGGATACCGCTAGAGGCACAACACTTGGGGTGCTTCTCTCGAACCAAATCCTGCAGATCTGAAAGAAGACAGGAGAAAAACCACCACCGTTCCCGTGGTGAGGTAAAATCGCTAAACACCGTGATTATACCGTTTTTCGTCCGAGTTCAATAAGGAAAGTAAAGTATACCAATATAAGAATCGAGCATATGAAATCTGTATATTAATATCGGTGTTCGAATACAAATTACAAAACGGGTCTACCCGAGCGTTACAGGATGCCGTAATACTGGAACGATAAGCAAATACAAAGAATAACTAAGCTAGATCCAATGCCGATCAGTAGGTCCGAGCAGAGGGTATTCCTTGGAAGTTGTGCCGTCCCTGATGTCATAAATGCGCCGCGTATTTATAGGAACAGTAATGAGCTAGCTAGACCATCCGTAGGAGAATAGCTCTCGGCCAGCTGTGTGAAGCTGTAGGTCGGTCCCACAGTAATTCCGAGGAGACGAGTAGATCGGGAAGAAGGTTGGAGCAGGTCTGGAGCTATCAATCTGGCTTGATCGGAAAACCATGTCCTTTAGGTCGGAGAATACCATTCTGGTCGGAATCGATGCTGACCTCGAGCAGAAGATATTTCCTAAGTGGCGTATGCGAAATACCCCTCATCAATACTCCCCCACTTCTCGAGCGTAAGTGAAGCTGAAGCTCGGAGAAGTAAACACAGCATCACGGCGAAAGACTGATTTCTTGATGTTTCGGACATGCCTCGTTAAAAACCTAGTCCGGAAAAACCCAGTGGGACAAAATCCGAGCTAGGGAAAAAGAGTGCACATCTTCTTTGGAGGGGCCTCGAAATACCGAATCGCCCCAAAAATAGAAGGGTGAAGTTTTCGACATGAGAGATTCACTTCGATTATTCACCAGGAGCTGCAATATTTGAAGTTCGGAGAAATAGATAGTAGAGAACAGGCCTTGGACAGTCTAGAGTTGGATATGCCTCGTTAAAAACCTTACTCGGAAAAAACCCTGTGGGATAAAAACCGAGCGAAGGGAAAAAGAGTGCATATTTTATCCTGCTGACTCGAAAATACTCATTTCTGAAGCTTGGAGGACCATAAATGCTATTAACAAAAGATAATCTTCAATTTTACTGAGTGGGAGCTTAACCGTCGCGGTTACTCGGGGTTGAATTTGCAATTTACCCTTTTAACCTTTATATATATGTTGACTTAGAAAAGACGAGTACGTCTTTCATACTTATTACAGATCGGGGCATTCAGATCGATAAAGAGTACCCTTCTTTTATTGACCGTCCCAATAAGCATCTTTCATCATGTCTATTTCCGAAAACCCAAAAATTCAAACTAATAACCCTACACGATCGGATTCCAAGCTAGGATCCACTGGCGAACTCATTAATGACTACAAGAATACTGAAAATTCTTCTGAAGAGACGAATAGGATCGTCAACCAAATAGAGAAAGCCTTGGAGCCAAACACTGAAGAGGGAACATCCGGTCGACAGGGGTCCGAGCACGACGGTGATGCGGAACAAAATACCGAGGCCGACAGTGAGGAGGGTGGAGATGGAGAAAAAGCTGACTCCGACAATGAGAACAGCTTGACTGTACCGTTCGATAAGCATGAGATAATGAGGTATCAAATTGGGGGCGGGTGCAGTGTGCGAATCCTCGACCTAGCCGGTGTCGCGAAAAAGTCCAAAGCCACAGGTCGGGCTCAGAAGACCGAAAAACGGGTCGATGACATCTCAAGTGCGTATGATCCAAAAGAGCATGAGGCAAACCTCAAAGCTACGATAGGTAAATTCCTTCCCGAGGGTTACTCGCTAATCATTCCGACCCCCTCTCAGAGAGTGAACAAGCCCCCAGCAGGATGTCAAGCTTTCTACGCTAAGCAGTTCGACTATGGGTTGCGCATTCCTTTTGCCCCCTTACTCGAGCAGGTTTTAGATGCATTCAGCCTGGCTCCTGCACAGATCCTTCCCAACTCGATTGGGTACTTGATAGCTTTTCGCGTTTTGATGAAGGCCAAGAACCAAGCCGCTAATTTCCGACGCTTCTGGCAATTCTTCAAGATCAGTACCTCCTCCGCCTCGAACGCTGGGTTTGTGTATTTTTCCCAGCGTTCGAATCATTCGGTCTTATCGACCATAACTTCTAGCAATTCTCTCGACTGGAAGAAACAGTTCTTCTTTATCAAAGGACCTGAAGTACCGGCATCTGAGGGAAGCTCGGAGATGGTTCCATACAAATGGCCAGGTGAGCGGGAATGGGTGTACGGAAAACGAGAATTGTTAGGCCAGCTTGCGAAGGTTATCCCAGACGATCTGGTTAAAGAGATGCGTTCCGATCCGTATCAGTCGGCTTTCCTTGTTTTGGAGCCTGTCCTTCGAAAAGCTGGACTCAGCCGAGCTACCTATCGACTAGCAGATGCTGAAGACCCTCGAACGTTGAGTAAGAAAAAACAGTCTCTCACGAGTGACCTTGATAGTAAGCCTTTCAGCGAATTTTATTACTTAAACATTTCATTTCTTTATTTCTTCAGGAACAATGGTGGAGCAATACCGAACTTCTATAGTCGGTAAAATCGTAGCATCTACCTCGAGGAAAACGCCCGGTCAACCGAGGAGGCAAACTAGACCGGAGCCCAGAACTGCCGTCCCTTCTCGGGGAAGCTCGGCTCAGACAGATCAGATCGGAAACGAAGAGGAGCCCGAGAATGTTGAGCCGATCCAAATGGTACCACCTCCTGATCAAGCTGGTCCTTCTTCTTCTTCTGGCTTAGGATACAGTATGTTTACCATGAAGAAACTCAAAGGGACAGAGATCTCCAATCGGCGAGCTCGGGAAGATCTCGAGGGACCCCCCGAGGCTAAAAGGAGGACCAGATTGTGGGGTCGACATCGAACACCTCTTTCTTCCCGTTCTGGTCAAAGAAGGCCTGATATGGTGGACTTCATCGAAGATCAACTAAGAGGTTCCCGAGCAGCGGGTTATCCCGAGAGGGGATCAATTCGAAGTGATCGCACCCCGAATGGCGAGAACAAGCACGACAAGGCGATCAAGATCTTCATGGCGGGGAGATTTGTCGAGGATCAGGAGGAGCTTCTTGGCCATTGCGACCTTGACGTATTAGGCCAATTCTCCAAAGCATATCACACGGTAGATCCCTTTACATTCGTTGTAGCTGTTTAAGTCTTGGAATAAAATACTAACTATCCTGTTCTTGCAGATCGGGGACTGCTTTCTCACTGAGGTGAACCGTACCTCCATGTTAGAAGAGGAGTCCGATCGGGTTCATATCGCTTATAGGGACTTACTAAAGGAAGAGTCCCAACTGCGCAATCAATTTGCCTCCGTCCAAACAGAATTGGAGTCCATGAAAGCCAAGTATACCCCGGCCGTCGAGGAAAACTTGGTGAAGGTCGTGGAAGAGAAGAGCTTGCTCGAGGAGAAAGTTAGGAAACTTGAAGAGGAGCTCGTGCAAACTAAGGCTGATTCCGAGTTATCTTATCAGCGGGGCAAAGAAGATTCTCGCCTAAACTTGAAGAGGAGCTCACTTCTCCATTAGAAATACATAGATCATGGAAGGCCTGGTGAACTCCAAACTTGATCCCAAACTATTGTTGAATGTCAAAAAGGAGAAGGGTCCCAAGTCCAAAATTAGAGAATCTAAATCCTCCTCGGACGTAGGAAAAACCTCTAAGAGCGACCGCGGGAAGCGCAAGATCGATTCTTCTTCGAATGTGGTCAACGAGCAAACTGAAGCTCCTAAAGGTAATCTTGGCAAAGCTGAGACCAAGCCTTTGCCCAACCCGTCACCCATTCGGATCGAGGACAAAGCAGTTATACCAATTTCGGACTCTCCTTCTAGGTCTAAGGACAGCTCGGTGGTGAACAAGCAAAGCTCTGAGTCTGCTTTGATAAAAAATCCGGTCGTTCACGATCTGACTCCAACCTCAATTCTGATTCAGATGACGGGGGCAAACCAGACATTGGCTGGTAGCGTCTTGGCTCTGGAGGCCAATAAGGACACTGTGGTCGAGCCTCCCAATAAGAAGGTCAAAATAAATGACCCTCCCATCGATCAGAAGAAAACTCCCTCGTCGGGTGGGAACCCAGAGCCCCAAAACTCTGTCCCCAACGTTGCTCGGACGCTTAGCGCCTTTTTTGAAGAGGTGAAAAGTAAGGCCATGGCCGAGCCAGAAGGGAAAAATGCGAATGAAACGGCGCGATCGAGCACAGATCTGCTTTTTCAAGTAAGTGTCCTCTCTTTTCTCTCTTTTCTAACTTTTTTGTCCGTTTAAGGTCGGACAACAGTTATTTACCCTCGGGCTGCAAGTCGAGCAAGAAGCCGAACAGCGTGCGAAGGTTATCCTCGAGCTGGAGGAAAAAAAGGTTGCATTATCAAGGTCCCTTGAAGAAGCGAGAGCCATCGAGCTGAAATTGGCCTCCGAGACGGAGAAAGCTGTGAAGGAGAAAGAGAGCCAGGTTCACGAGGAGTTGAGCAAGGAGTTGGACAGGCTGAAGTCACTCGTCGAGCAGGAGAAGAAAAGCGCCGAGCAGCGGGAGAAAGAGGCCTATCAAAAAGGTTATGAGGCCGGGTATGAGGCCCGCAATGTTGAAGTCCGCAAGCTTCTGTTCGAGAAAAGCGTCTAGGGATTTCTTCTTTTGCTCAACTGAATGTTGTACTTTTATATTTCTTCATTTTGTACTTGTTTTTCCTGTTGGAATAATAAACTTTTTTCTTCCTGCTAATCGATGGTGTTTTGTGTTCTGATGAAGTGATCTACTGTATAAACAATTTATACTCGAGTTAAGAGTAAACAATCAAGTTGCATTCTTAGTCAAAACAATTTATACTCGAGTTAAGAGTGAACGTTCGAATTCCGAGCATAATCTAAAAATGGAAAGTTTCTGCACTGCATATTTGACCAAGTCATAGTATTCCCCTTTTTTCAGCTAAGTTCCAAGGAAAGTCTGTCCAAACAGTACTTTAATCTCGGGAAGTGGAACGATCACCCGTAATAAATGCCTTAATCTAAGCCGTTGGTTTCGTTGAATATAGACCGTCGATCAAATCTTCCTTTTAGTATAAATATGGCATTTGCTCAGTTGAAAATCTTTACCCTCCGCTGTCAAAAATGTTTTATCCGAGGACGACGCTCGGATCCTTCCTTCTTCCCGTTCAAGCCTTTGAAATTTGGCTTTGAACGTACATTCGATCTTTCGTGCAAGACAAACTTCTTTGGTATGGGTGGAATCGGAAAAAAAGAGCACCTCCTCTATCTGGGGGTCTCTGATCCCTGAAAGCGGGATCTCCCCTCGAGATGCGATTGTTCGATTAACCCTTGCTCGAGTACTTTGCGCAGGGTTAGCATTACGGATCTCGAGGGGTATACCCGAGGGTGGAAAGCTGGTCAGATAATCAAAAGGAAGTTCATCCTCAAATCACCAATTTCTTCCTTTCTTCTATGGGGAATGGTAACTTTGGGTTGAGCTTCCCGATCATAAAAAGATGACCGGCCAGCTTGGGTTGCAATTACGGATCTTAAAATGAGGAATTGCAACCTTGGACGCCAACTCGGGGAAGTGATCGGGCTCGGCTGGTAGCAAGAATGTTGGGGATTGTATGGAGATCAGAAAAAATAATCTGCGATCCATATTGTCTAATTTCAAAACCAGATATCATAAGACGATACACATATACAGCTCGATCACTTTGTCACAAATTGTGGTGCAATCATCGGATGCTCGGCGATATTCCTGGTCGACAACACTGAAGGATGCTCGAAGACTCGAAGACCATAGAATAGGGTACTGTAGTTGTATTAGGACAACTTTGTAATCTGTTCGATGAATGTCAATAAAGTTGTAACATTTGCCTTTAATTGATCTTTTGTATCTTGCTCGAGAATAATAATAAGAAGCTTTTGTCTTGCTCGAAAATAAGAATAAGAAGATTTCGTTTCAAATCGAATAGTTGCAACTTTTCTTATCCCTCGTCCTCATATTAGTATTCTGCTCGTAAAAACCCACTCGATGTCGAATTAATAAACCGACGAAAATTAAATACTTGGATGATAAGGTCGAACTCGTAGCTGGAACATTTATTGATTGATAATATGTCCTCGGAAAGATTTATCCGATAATCGTCCAAATGAATAATATCTGTAAACTGAACCGTTCCTCTAAAGTATAACTGCATTTTTTAAACAAAAATCCCAACTTAAGAAACAAAAATCCCAACTTAAAAAATTTCCAAGTGGTAAGAAATTCTTGAAGGGTGTTCGGGTTTCGAGCAGAACTGCTTCATCATAGCATTTAGAACATCAGTTGGAGTTAATCATAATTGTACTGTTTGCTTGCATAATTAACCGCTATTCAGTGAGCTGGATAGTCCTCTTGGATTTCTATCGAGGAAAAGTCATAGCAAAAGCTTTCACCTTCGGCCGATATTTATTTTAGAACATATTTTATCGAGGGAGGGTCATAGCAAAAGCTTTCACCCTCGGCCGTACTGTTTGCTTGCATAATTAACCGCTATTCAGTGAGCTGGATAGTCCTCTTGGATTTCTATCGAGGAAAAGTCATAGCAAAAGCTTTCACCTTCGGCCGATATTTATTTTAGAACATATTTTATCGAGGGAGGGTCATAGCAAAAGCTTTCACCCTCGGCCGATTTTCATTTTTTGAACATCTTTTATCGAGGGAGGGTCATAGCAAAAACTTTCACCCTCGGCCGATTTTCATTTTTTGAACATAATTTATCGAGGGAGGGTCATAGCAACAGCTTTCACCCTCGGTCGATTTTGATTTTTGATCATATTTTATCGAGGGAGGGTCATAGCAACAGCTTTCACCCTCGGCCGATAATATTTTCGAACAGATGTTATCGAGGGATGGTCATAGCAAAAGCTTTCACCCTCGGCCGATTTTGATTTTTGATCATATTTTATCGAGGGAGGGTCATAGCAACAGCTTTCACCCTCGGCCGATAATATTTTCGAACAGATGTTATCGAGGGAAGGTCATAGCAAAAGCTTTCACCTCGGCCGATTTTGATTTTTTATTATATTTTATCGAGGGAGGGTCATAGCAACACCTTTCACCCTCGGCCGATAATATTTTCGAACAGATGTTATCGAGGGAGGGTCATAGCAAAAGCTTTCACCCTCGGCCGATAATATTAGTCTTCCTTCGTCATGGCACTCAGAATACAATTTGAACTTAAATAGAGGATTACGTTGATCTTCCATACAAGCTTTAGGGAAAGTAAAATTTGAGAAAACTGAAAATTACAATAGAAGTTAAATATGAGTGCAACTATCTTCCATAATATTTCCTCAGATTAACTGCATTCCAAGTTCTTGGCAAAACTTCACCGTTTAGGTGAGCAATTTTATAAGACCCCTTCTTTCCGACCACCTGCACGACATAAGGGCCGTCCCAGTTTGGCTGAAGCTTTCCGACGTGCTTAGAAACTTCCACCTTTTTGAGAACCAAATCCCCAACTTTGAATGTTCTTATCCTGACTTTCTTGTCGTATGCTTTTTCCATGCTGGACTTGGTGGCTTGGATCTTTACGCACGCTCGGTCGCGTTTACCATCCGCATGATCGACCTCCATTTCTCTCAACAATTGATTCTGGTCGGGATCGTAGTACTCGACCCTTGGTGTCGGCACTAAAGTTTCTACCGGGATTACCGCTTCCGAGCCGTATACCAAAGAAAAAGGTGTTTCCCCTGTAGATGACTTTACGGAGGTCCTGTTCGCCCAAATCACTCCAGGAAGCTCGTCTAACCATTTGCCTTTTGCTTCGGCCAAACGTTTTTCAAGTGACCGAACAATTTCCCTGTTGGTGACCTCGGTCTGTCCGTTCGCCTGGGGATGCCCGACCGAGGTGAAATTCTGCTGGATTCCAAACTTTTCACACCATTCCAAAATTTGTTTTCCCGCAAATTGAGTTCCGTTGTCAGAGATAAGGACCCTCGGAATTCCGAACCTGCAGACAATATATTTCCATAGAAAATTTATCACCTGGAATTGAGTGATTTTTGTTAATGCAATGCATTCGATCCATTTACTAAAATATTCCACGGCGACTAGGACATAGTTTTTTCTCGATCTAGCAGTTGGGAAAGGTCCCACAATATCGATTCCCCATTTGTCGAAGGGCCAGCAGATCGGAATTGAATGCAGCTGCTCGGCGGGCTGATGAATCAAATTTGAATAAATTTGGCAATGATGGCATTTCTTGACATAATCAATACAATCTGACATCATAGTAGGCCAATAATATCCAATCCTCGAGCATTTCAAGGCTAAGGCTCGAGCACCGCAATGACTCCCAGCCTCGCCTTCATGCACTTCCTTTAAGATAAAATTGAGTTGACTCTCTGGGATACACTTCAATAGAACTCCCGAGCTTGACCTCTTGTAGAGCTGATCGTCGATCAAAACATATACTGGAGCTCGATATTTAATCCTTCGAGCTTCATTTGCGTCTTCCGGTAGAACACCGCTTCTTAAGTAATTTTTCAAAGGTTCCATCCATGTACGGCCTTGCGTGTCTATTTCCATGATTTCCGAGTTCGGAGCCACGTTCAATTCTATAGCTGGAGAATTAGACATCAGCCAAGTTATTATTCTCTTCTTTCGCCCATCCATCGAACCTGGAAATTTTGAAAGCAAATCCGCCCAACAGTTTTCCTCTCGAGGGATAGCTTGTATATCAAACCTTTCAAACTTTACCGCCAGATCCTTTACCCTTTTCAAATATTTTACCATGTTAAATTCTTTTGCGTCATAAACTCCCTTCACTTGTCTATGCACGAGCTCGGAGTCGGTCAACACTGTGAGAGATTTTATGCTCGCTTTAATCGCCATTTCTAAACCTGCAATCAAAGCCTCGTACTCCGCTTCATTGTTCGTGACCACAAAATCTAGTGTGATCGCATAACTGAGGTCCTCTCCCTCGGGACCTTGGAAATGAATTCCGGCCCCACCTCCTTCTCTGGTCGACGACCCATCAACGTGCATCAACCACATTTTCTCCTGAACGTCTACCACGAGGTTTACTTCTGTAACTAATCGATCTCCAGAGCCCGCTCCTGTCGACTCTGCAATAAAATCTGCCAGAACTTGAGCTTTGATGGCTGTTCGGGGATGGTACTCGATTTTGAACTGTCCCAGTTCCACTGCCCATTTAATCAATATGCCGGATGTCTCTGGTTTCGACAGAACTTGCCTTAACGGTTGGTTAGTCAAAACAATAATTTTGTAAGTTTGGAAATAAGGTCTCAGTCTCCGCGCGGCCACTATTAGAGCGAGTGCGAACTTCTCAATTTCCATGTAGTTCTTCTCCGCCCCTTGAAGTAACTTGCTCAGATAATATACTGGTTTATGCTCGGAATCCTGAATTCTCACCAGAACAGAACTTATTGCTTCACTTGATACTGCTATGTATAAATACAAAGGTTCTCCCTCGACCGGTTTTGCCAACATTGGAGGGGAAACCAAGTATCTTTTAAGCTCTTCGAAAGCTTTACTGCACTCCTCATTCCATTCGAAACCTTTCGATTTCCTCAACAACTTGAAGAAAGGCAAACTCTTGTCTGCTGAT
Source organism: Penstemon newberryi var. newberryi (assembly GCA_030819805.1). Lineage (NCBI taxonomy): Eukaryota > Viridiplantae > Streptophyta > Magnoliopsida > Lamiales > Plantaginaceae > Penstemon > Penstemon newberryi. The sequence goes on along the minus strand of JAUALY010000005.1, from coordinate 17,102,246 downwards.
CGGGATATAAACCTATTCAAGGATATTATTTTTCCGATTAGACTCTGCACTTCAGACAACTTAGTTGGCGGTTGTAGCTCAGCTATAGCTCGGATCTTTTCTGGGTTTGCCTCAATTCCTCGTTCGTGTACCAGATAACCGAGGAATTTTCCCGACCTTACCCCGAAAGTGCACTTGGCCGGATTTAATTTCATTCTGTATTTCCTTAGGATCGCGAAACATCTGTCAAGGTGCTTTATATGATCCTCCTCGGTCATGCTCTTTACTAGCATATCGTCAACATAAACTTCCATGATCTCATCGATAAGATCCTTAAACATCATATTCACGAGCCTTTGATAAGTTGCTCCCGCATTCCTTAGCCCGAACGGCATTACAATGAAGCAGTACACTCCCCGTTCGGTAATAAAGGTTGTTTTATCCTGATCTCTCTCATTCATAAATATTTGATAAAACCCTTGGAAAGCATCCATCATACTAAAGAAAATGAATCCCGCAGTCGAGTCAACCAGCATATCGATCCGTGGTAAAGGATAGGGGTCCCTTGGACACAACTTGTTCAGGTCGGTAAAATCATTACACATTCTCCATTTGTTGTCGACCTTCTCTCCCTTCGACACCAATACTACATTGCAAAGCCATTCAGTGAAAGTTATTTCCCGAATCTGTTTCGCGGCCAATAATCTATCCACCTCAGCATTGATGATTTTGTCTTTTTCTCGACCGTGATTCCTCTTCTTTTGTCTAACTGGCTTTGCTTTAGGATCGATATTTAAAGAATGAGTGATCACCCTTGGGTCGATTCCGACGATATCATCAGAACTCCAAGCAAAGATATCGGCATTGTTTCTAAGGAATTCGATCAGCATGGTCTCCATCCCTTGACTTAGCTCGGTCCCAATTCTGGTGAATTTCTCGGGAGAGCCAGGGATTAACCTTACTTGTTTATGATTTGGGGGTTGTACGCTCATATCGATTTCTTTTCCTTTTTTACTTTGCAACTTTTCACAATCTGGCAATGGGAGGTCGGATACTGAGAAAACCTTTTCCTCCTCTAACTTTCTTTTTGAGGGCAGTACTGGCTCGAACTGCTTCTTCATGTTTAAAGATGTGTTATAACATTCCCATGCCATGCATTGGTCGTTCCTCATTTCTCCGACCCCTGCCAAAGTGGGAAACTTGACCATCTGGTGGTAAGTTGACACGACCGCTTTGAATACATTTAAAGTCGGTCTTCCCAAAATTGCATTATAAGCGAACGGGGTACTCACGACCAAGAACTTAACCATCTTCGTAACATCTTTAGGTTTCTTACCCATAGTAGTACTCAAGAGTATGGTTCCGAGAGGAACAATTTCCGATCCACCGAACCCAATGAGCGGGGTGGATACCCATTCCAGTCGCGGATATTGTATATTCATTCTGTCGAGCGCCTCAGAAGAGATTATGTTTGCCGAACTGCCATTATCGATTAACACCCTCCTAACCTCGAAGTTAGCAATTCTCAGGGTCAAGACCATTGAAAAATCAGGGTCATCTTCATTAGTATCCCAAGTCACATCACTAGGTCTGTCAGCCTCGGAAAAACTAATGACTTATCGAGGGCACTGGTCTTAAGGACATGACCTCTTTCCTAGTCGAGACACCAGTCTTTATCGACCTAGCAGTCCTTTTCCTCGCATTCCTGCTATCTCCCCAAGCTGGCCCACCAGATATCATATTTATCACCCGATTCGTCTGGTCCTCTGCTTGTCGTTGATCCTCACGGTGTTGTTCGGAGGACCTCCTAGGACTTCTGGATCGATAACGGCTGTTATGGTTCTCCTTTCTGACATATTCCTTCAATTTTCCCTGAGCAATCAGTTTTTCGATCTCTTGTTTTAACTGAAAACAATCCTCGGTGCTATGCCCCCTAGCTCTGTGGTATCTGCAATACTTATCGTGATTCATAGTCCCTGGCCTAGGTTGAGTGATACGCCGAGCTCCAGGGACCAAATTTCTCTCCTCGAGGACTGTTAGAATCTCGTCCCTTGAGGTATTCAGTCTGGTAAAGTTGCTTCTTTCATGCTCCGTCCTCGGAGCCCTATCAGGAGATGCAGGTCGACCGTAGACATTAGATCTGTGGGTCGGAGCCTGAGGTTTATAGACCTTAAGTCTCTGCCAAACCGAGCCTCTTTGCTGCGCGTTTGACCCTACGTAGTCGCTTGGTTTAGGGATAGGGGCCCGATCAGGTTTCTTCACGATCGGGGGCCTAGGATTCTGTGCGTTCTTTAACTTATTCATCTCCTCCTGGATCATGTATTTCTCAGCTATTTCCATAATTCGCTCGAAAGACTTCGGTTGCTTTCTGCAGAGAGCAATCCCGAACTGGCTATTACGGGTTAGCTCAAACATCAACGATGATAGAAATTCAATCTCTGGGGTATCAACTTTCAGAAGTTCAATACTGAATCTTGCCAGCCACTGCCTCAGTGTTTCTCCTTCCATTTGTTTCACTGTTCCTAAATGATTAGCGGGTAACCTTTGTTTCCTTTGGCTAGCAAACTGATGTTTCAATTTATAGCACAACTCATCGAAAGAGAAGATCGAGTTTGGAGGTAGTTTTCCGAACCAATCCAAAGCAATTCCCTCGAACGTGGTGACCATGATTTTACAACAAAAATCCTCCGAATGTCCATATAAATTCAGCACATTTATGAAACTACTTATATGCTCCCCGGGGTCAGAGGTCCCATTATATCTTGGCAATCTGGTCGGGACCGTTTCTGTTCCCCGAGCTTCTCTAATTTCTTGACAGAAAGGCGAACATCGCATAATATTCGTGCTCAGTTCCCTATTTCGTCCTTCAAGGAAAACGGCCCCATCCTCTTTGGCCTCAACTCCTCGAGCCCTGACGTCTGCGGGTCGGGTTTCCTTTATTAACATCACTTTCTCCAACTCCTTAGTAACTCTTTCTTGAACAATCTTTTTCAAGTCAGCCTCGGTCACCTTTCTGTAGGCCGGCTTTCTAGATCTCTCCAGGGCTTTGGGTTGACTTTCCCCGACCACCGAATCCTCTAAATTTTGTACTTTCCTAGAAGGTTGCCCTGATCGGACAACGGTTCTAGCTCGCGGTGGGTTGGGTCTTACATCAGATGGTTCGCCCAAAGCAGATCGACGAGCACTTCCTTCCCTTGGCCTGTTGGAGATCGGACCCCGATCAGTAGGTTGATCGACCGGGGGCTGCTGACCTGGCAGAGTTTCACGATCTGCTCTCTCCGTGTTCAAGAATTCTCTACACATGGTTCCGATAATGGAGCGTAAATCTGCCACTGTCGTATGAATAGGCATATCATTCGGCGGGTCGAGCGGCGGCACCTCAGATTGGTGGGCCGCTCGGGATTGGTTACTTGGTTCATTGTTTACGGAGTGCTGCGCTCCAACAGCTTGTGAAGGCTCACCTCGATTGTACGTGTACCTCCTAGTAGTAGGCATATTTCGATCTAACACCCGAGTAGGCCCCACGGTGGGCGCCAATTGATTATACCATTTTTCGTCCGAGTTCAATAAGGAAAGTAAAGTATACCAATATAAGAATCGAGCATATGAAATCTGTATATTAATATCGGTGTTCGAATACAAATTACAAAACGGGTCTACCCGAGCGTTACAGGATGCCGTAATACTGGAACGATAAGCAAATACAAAGAATAACTAAGCTAGATCCAATGCTGATCAGTAGGTCCGAGCAGAGGGTATTCCTTGGAAGTTGTGCCGTCCCTGATGTCATAAATGCGCCGCGTATTTATAGGAACAGTAATGAGCTAGCTAGACCATCCATAGGAGAATAGCTCTCGGCCAGCTGTGTGAAGCTGTAGGTCGGTCCCACAGTAATTCCGAGGAGACGAGTAGATCGGGAAGAAGGTTGGAGCAGGTCTGGAGCTATCAATCTGGCTTGATCGGAAAACCATGTCCTTTAGGTCGGAGAATACCATTCTGGTCGGAATCGATGCTGACCTCGAGCAGAAGATATTTCCTAAGTGGCGTATGCGAAATACCCCTCATCACACCGTATGGATGTTTTGTTTTGTGTAAAAAATCATTTTCGTATGACTAGATGAATAAAGATCTTGTTTGGGTTATTTAAAAAATTTGTATTCGCTACTTTTAACGTTATGACGTTACCAATAACCAACAGTATACTCCTTTCGATGAGCGTGACTTCCCATATTGCCCGATGGTGATCATGGTGCAAATTGAAAGTGCGACTATGAAAAGAATATTAATCGACTCAGGAAGCTCTGCAAACATCTTGTTTCTCGGCGCTTTGAGAATAATGGATCTTGGTTCCGCAGCTTTCTCGGCGCTTTGAGAATAATCATTAACTTTGTATTTGATGATGGGTGACGAGCATAACACTAGAATAAGGATGGTGAAATTTCTAATTATAGAAGCGTCTTGTGCGTATAACGTAATCCTAGGTCGACCTGCGTTGAATTCCTTTCAAGCGGTGCTCTCGACATATCGCCAGAAGCTTAAGTTCTCCACTCGAAGGGTGTCGGAGAGGTTATGGGGGACATAAATGATGCTTTGCACTGTTATACGATATCAGTGGATAAACGACCCGATACCATAACAAGCCAACCAAGAATGAATAATGGTGCTGCAGTCGATGATCCTACTATGCCCATCGATCAGACAATATGGGTAGATCAAACATAAAAATGAAAGAAAGACAAGAATAAATTAACTCGAAGAAGAGGAAATTTGAGAGAATTGAGCCCTTTGAGGTCCACAAGACCATCGAACTTGTACCTGGGGACTCATCAAAAACCACGAGGGTAAGGACCCAACTATCCATGTATCTGGAGACCCAGTTGATAGATTTTTTGAGGGAGAATAGCAATGTTTTCGCATGGTCGACTACGAACTTACAAGGAATCCACCCTAAAATTATTGTTCATCAGCTGAACATCGATCACTATGCAAAACCTACGCCTCAGAAGAAATGGAATTTTGGGCCTGAAGGGAATAAGATAATCAATGAAGTGGTTAAAAAGCCCATCGACGCAGAGTACTGTAGAAATTAGTGGGAAACATCACAGCTCTTAATCGATTTATATCTCGAACTACCGATAAGAGCCTCCCCATTTTAGAAATTTTGAGAAACGTGAAGAAATTCGAGTGGACAGTAGAGTGTGATCAGGCAAAACCCCTAGGAAGAATCCTTGTAATAGATTGTAGGATTTTTCCTCACATGTAATGTAATCTTCTCGATCATTTATAAAACTTCCTTTCTTTGCTTGCAATAATTACCAAGTTCTGATGCTTAAAGTTCGCGGGAATTTAAAATACAATCTTAACTAGACAATAATCTTTGTAAGCTGTAAGGAGCTCGAAATATAATGTTGATGACGAGTTAGGCACCATCGATCAAGTGTACGGTAAACGATCGATCTTCGTATACGTGCACGGGAAAACTTGAAATTCGCGATTGTTGGGTCCCCAATAGGCAACGTTTCTTTTTCTTATAAATAGAAGGGAGAACTCTAGATTTGCAACACAAAACCATATTTCTTTTCACATCGGAGCTCGTAGACCGATAAAATAAATCGAGCCTTCTTCTTCACTAAAAACAAAATCGATCATGGAGGGAATGGTGAATTCCAAGCTTGACCCAAAGCAAATGTTCAAGGTCAAAAAGGAGAAGGCCCCCAAGTCCAAAGTCAGAGATTCTAAGTCCTCCACGGAGGCAGGAAAAATCTCTAAGGCCGATCTAGGCAAAAATAAGGTCGACTCCCCTTCGAATCCCGAGCCCAAACAATCCGAGGTTCCTAAGGGTGATCTTGCCAAAACTGAGGCCAACTCTTCACCTAACTCCGTGCCCATTCCCTCCGAGAAAAGGCCGGTTATACAAATTGTGGCCTCCCCCTCCCGATCGAAGAACATCTCCGAGGGGAGCAAGCAGGTTGTTATCCCTGATAAGCAAGTCACATCTGGTGGCTCCGAGCCTGCCCTCAACAAAAGGGCGCGCGTGGACGATCTGATTCCGACCCCAGCCTTAATCCAAATGGCTGGGGAAAATAAGACCTTGGCTGGAAGTATTTTGGCTCTGGAGGCTAATAAGAGCGTTATAAACGAGCCTCCAAATAAAAAGGTCAAAATAAATGACCCTTCTGTCGATCAAAAGAAACCTCCTCCGTCGGGTGAGAATCCCAAGGTCGAGAGTTCAGTCTCCGGCGTTGATCGCACACTTGCTGCCTACTTTGAAGAGGTGAAAAGTAAGGCAGCGACTGCAGGAGCTGCCCCGAGCAGTTGGGAGATCATTCTCGGCAGTATCCAGTTGGCCGAGCAGGAACGGTTGAAGGGGAAAAGTGCTCGGGAAATCGTTCAATCAAGTGCAGATCTACTTAACCAAGTGAGCGTCTCCTCTTTTTTTTTTTTTTTTTTTTTTTTTTTTTTTTTTTTTAACACTTCAACTACTATTATCCATTGAAGGTTGGACAACAGTTATTCAACCTCGGGCTGCAGGTCGAGCAAGAAACCGAGCAGCGTGCTATGACTATCCTCGAGTTGGAGGAAAAGAAGGTTGCACTGGCAAAGTCTCTTGAAGAAACCAGAGCCATCGAGCTGAAACTGGCCTCTGAGACGGAGAAAGCTGTGAAGCAGAAAGAGAGCCAGGTTCACGAGGAGTTGAGCAAGGAGTTGGATAGGCTGAAGTCCCTTGTCGAGCAGGAGAAAAAAAATGCCGAGCTGCGGGAGCAGGAGGCTTATAAGAGAGGTTATGACGCTGGGTACGAGGCCCGCAACGTCGAACTCCGCAAGCTCTTATTCGAGAAATAAAGTGTAGAGATTTCGTGTGTAACTTTTATGCTTTCTGCTCGATCAAATGTTGTACTTTTAACTTTTTCCTTATTGTATTGTTATTCTCGTTGGAATAATAAACCTTTTTCTTTTAAGCGACGTTGTTGTGTGTTCGGGAAGTCTTTACATTCTTATTGTAGAAACAATTTATACTCGAGCTAAGAGTGATCGGAATTCCGAGCATAGAGTGAAAATGGAAAGTTTTTGCACCGCACAACTGACCAAGTCATAGTATTCCCCATTTTTTAGCTAAGCTCCAAGGAAAGTCTGATCAAACAGTGCCTAAACCTCGGGAAGCGGAACGGTCACCCGTGATAAATGCTTTGATCTGGGCCGTTGGCTTCGCTGAATACTAACCGTCGATCAGATTTTTGGTTTAGTATATAAAGGGCTTTTTACTCAGCTGAAAATCTTTACCTTGCACTGTCAAAATGTTTTATCTGAGGACTAAGCTCGGATCTCTCCTTCTTCCTGTTCAAGCCTTTAAAATTTGGCTTCGAACATACTTCCGACCTCTCAATCAGAATATATTTTCCTTTGGTATGGGTGGAATTGGAAAAGAGGGGCCCCTCGATTATCAGGGGGTCTCCGATCCCTAAAAATGGGATCCCCCCTCGAAATACCAAAATACGATCGACCCTTCCTCGGGTGATTTGGGCAGGGTTAGCATTGCGGATCTCGAGGGGTATCTCCGAGGGCGGAAAGCTGGTCAGAAAATTAAAAAGGAAGTTTGACCTTGAGCACTACTTTCTTTGAGGTTATCTTGAAGAATGGTAACTTTGGGTCGAGCTTTCGAATCATAAGATGAAGACCGGCCGTCTTAGGTTGCAATTACGGATCTTAAAATGAGAAATTTCAACCTTAGACGCCAACTCGGGGAAGTGATCGGGCTCGGCTGGTAGCAAGAATGCTGGGGACTGTATGGAGATCAAAAAAAATAATCTGCGATCCGTATTTGATTTAACCGAATTTCGTCTAAGGTTTAATCTCAGTAAATTATTAAAGATCACAATTTTAGGTATTAAGGGTTTGGTTAAAGTACTCAGGATGGTGCAATTCAAGAACAAGCAAAGTAATATAACCGTGTATAAAATAATAATATGAAAGGTGAACAGTAGTAATATATTTCGTAGGTTAAATTCTGGATCCTCAATACAATGTAAGATTCGCTATTTATAATATTCCTCATGTCCTAACTGAACTAGGAGTCCTATTTAGCCTAGGAATCCTGCACGGCCTAGGAGTATCGCATGGCCCATTAAGTCCCCTGAAACGGACAGTAGGTCGATCAGAGTAGGTCAACCAGATATGTATTTGGCTGGTCGAGCCGATCTCACAGTTTATATGTGCAAAATATCCCTCATCAGTACTCCCTCACTTCTCGAGCGTAATCGTAGCTGGAGCTCGTAGAAGTAGAAGTAGTAGTTACCTTCATCTTTTCATCGTTCATGAAATATACCTCGTTAAAAACCTAGTTCGGAAAAACCCTCATCAGGATAAAAACCGAACGAGGAAAAAAGAGTGCATATCCGTTTGAACCTTCTACGTACAGACATGTATTTTGGTTAACGTGTGTCAGACAACGGCTGGGTCTTTTCATGATTTTGATTGGCGGGAATATGAAGAGACGCGAAGGGCTGAATCTGTCTTTTCACCGCCCATATATATAATCGAAATTTGCGGGATATTTTACTTTTTACCCCAGATATTTAAACCTTCTAGCAGTAAAAGCTTAAGTCGACAATCTTGCCATTTTCTTATTTTCTCGAGCGCATTATTTCAAGAGCCTATGGCTTCGACCTCGCAAAATCCCCATTCCTCAACTCAAAATGTTGGAGAACAAGTACCACCTAATATCTCCAATCCTGATATTCCTTCATCTGATGACGAAGGAGCAGACAATTCTCAAGTAGAGGAGATCAGAGATTATGCTGAAAAAGAAGTTGATAGTTTGGTGGTGGAGATTATTCCAGAGGAAGAGATGGTGTCGAGGGCATCCAAAAAATCTAAAACGTCACAACCTCAAATTTCCGCCCCTGTGGAACTCTTTCCTTCCCGATGGAAAGAAGAAGATCTACCTTTTTAGAAAAAGGAATACGGCCGCTATTTCCCGTCGGATTTTGAGATCATTATTCCTTCTTCCGAGGAGAGAGTCAATACTCCTTCCGCCAACTGTCGAGCTTTCTATACGTCCCACTTCGAGCATGGGCTCCGTTTTCCACTCTCTTCGATTCTTCGTCAATTCCTGGAGACCTTCATTATCTCACTGACTCAACTTGTTCCGAATGTCATAGCCTTTATTATGGCATTCAGTTTTGATGGTCGCGCGAGGTCTGCAGCCCTCGTTCCGTAATTTTCTTCACTTTTTTCGACTCTCCGTATCGACCTCCTCCAACAGAGGTTATTACTATGTTAGCCAAAGACCTGGCTACGCAGTTCTTGAAAATGCCATTTCGAGCAACAGTACGGAGTGGAAATCAAATTTCTTCTTTGTTAAGGCTCCGACCGTGCATATCCTTAAGAACGGAGAGACTGAGGAGTTTACTCATGACTGGGGATACAACGATTCTTGGGTATACGGTGGTCGAAAGGTGATTGGTGAGATGTCCCCAGACGACCAATTTTCAACTACCTTGATCGAGGAGATGAGATCAAATAAATACCAATCAGCCTATTTGATCGGAGAGATTTTCCTTCGAAAGGCTGGATTGAGTTCTTTGGATTTCCCTATCCCCTCGGATGATCGACCTTTATGTAAGATTTTTTGCTAATAATAATTTTATAAAAGGATATAAAATCCAGTTGTTCATTAATGTTTATCGACTTCATGTTGTAGCTTCCATGGTCGAGAACTGCCGCTTTTTCATGGTCGGGAAATCAGTCCTTTCGAACTCGAAAAAGTCCTGGGGTAAAGTCCCCATAGAGCAAAAGGAATCCAGAAAGAGGAGAAGAAATCAATTCCAGGATCTAGAGGACATTGAGGAGGAGTCGTCCGAGAATGCAGATCCTATCAGAGTAGCTCCTCCTTTCTCTGGTCTAACTTCTTCAGACATACCCTCTTCGAGCTCTCGCCCAGGCCGCGGTTATCCGCCCAAAACTTTTAGGGAGAAATATGGTATTCTGGGTAGTAAATATTGGCCCGAACGTAATCCTACTGGCCCTAAAGCCAAAAGAAGAACTCGATATTTTGACAAAGGAGGAGAGTATTTCACTCACGTTGGAGATACTAGCCATCAAACTTCTTTGGTAGATATGATTGAGAGTCATCTTCAAGAAAAACGGGCGGCTGGTTATTCCGAGAAGGATACATTGGTGTCTGACGATAAGGAGAACGTGGTCGATAAATCCATTCGAGTTCTCCTATCCTCGACCTTTGTTCGAGACGTGGAGAGGACTGTTATGAAGAAACCCCTTGAACAGCTAGCGAGGGCAGCTCATGCTCATGAAGTGGTAATATTCTTTAACTCCTTCTGTTCTTTTAATAGTACTCAATATTCTTCTTGGTCTTTATTTAGACAATTTTTTTCTTGCCACATGCTGGTAATGCCTTGGTGTCCGCGCTATATGATATGGCATTGCATAGAGATCAATACAAATATGTTGAAGAAAGCAACAACATTTTAACCGCCAGGGTTAAGGAGCTCGAAGATCAACTTGCTCAGGTCGGTAATTCCCGAGCTTCCGCTGAGACTCAATCTGTTCCTCTTGCCAATGAGAACTTGGAAACTGACAATCCGCATATTATTGGTATGATGACGGATGCTAGTCGATATCAGGCCCAGGTCGACCAGTTAACTCGAGAAATGAATGAGCAGCGAGTTTCACATGCCACTGTAGTTAGCAAACTGGAGTCGGAGATCGCCTCGCTTCGATCTCAACTCGCGACAAAAGAGGATGGTTCTTCGGATCTAGATAGGATCATTGATGATCACCGATCGCCCGACGTCGAACCCATCGTCCGAGAGTTTCTCGATTCCCCCGTGCATACTGCCATAATTCATCAGAAGATCGGAAGTCTGCTCTTGAGTTCATTCTTAAAGGCGTCGATCAATTAATAGAGTCTGGGCAGATCCCTGATAGGCGCGATGAATACCGCCGGGTTATGGTTATCGAAAAAGATCGAAGACTTCAAGACTACCCTGCTGATTGCTTGCCTTCTGTCGAGTATAGTAATCACCCTCTGGCTCACTTGGTCCATGAGTACGGAACTCCACTTTCCGTGCTAGCCCCTGATTTGGAATTAATAAAGGATATCCTGGAGGATCAAGCAAACGAAGAGGGAGACGACGATGATGAAGAGGATGTTGAAGGAGATCAGGTCGACTAAAGGAATGAAGAAGAAAAGGAAGGGTCGCCCCCGAAGGAAACCAACTCCCCAACTTAGGATGTTTTTATTATTTTTGTTTTTGGAAGTTTAGGTCTTTTGTGTAGCAAATCTCGTAGAATATGTAAAATTCCTTTTTTGATATATATGATTTTAACTGAGATATTCTTCGTCGTTTTGATGATCATAGCATGCATTTGAAGACCCGTTTTTTGTCATATATTTGAATTTTTACTGCGCGCGCCAAGGTTTGAGGACATATTTGTCATTTCCTTTGCTATATATAAAGGCAAATCTTTTGGGGTTTTACCGCGCGTCCCCACTTGTAATATAAAATTTTCTTGCTGTTGATCGGAGCTTACAACTCGATATTTCATAAGGACTTCTGATTTTTTGATCATGAGTTCCAACCTCTTTTCTGGAGCTGTCAAACGATCTCTGCGGGGTCCATCCCGACGAGATATACCGAGGAAGAAATCCCGAACAGAAAGTTCTCATCAATCGTCTTCCCAAGGGGGACCTTCTTCTCGAGAAGCCATGCCTCGATCAGGTCCGCTGTCCTCCCCGTCCGGCGGTCATCCGAAGATAGTGGAGAACATTCCTTCTCCGACAAGGGAAACTACGAATTCTTCGATGGAATTTTCAAGGGCTTCGATCATAGTCCCTTGGTTGATCCGAAAATTCTGGAAGCTTGCCAGACCGAAGGTTCTCGATCTATTTCTCCTCCTCCAGTAGATCAAACAACAAATGAAGAGTCTAGAACTATTCTTCCTCCTCCTGTGGAGCAAATAACGAACGAGGAGTCTCGAGCTGCTTCTCCTCTTCCAGTTGAACGATCAGTGAATGAACGTCCCCCTTCCGATCGAGATGCAACAAATCAATCTTCAAGTCAAGAAGGTTGCGCACAGGTGGTGACTACTGCTCCCAATTCTGAGATTGATCCAATATTGCAATTAAGGGGTTATGTAGAAGACATCCCTGAGTCTTTCTTTGCTCATTTGCCTGCACAGGTTGTTGTTTCAAGTTCTCAACATACCCGAACCATCTCTCCAGTCCCCATTTCCCAAGAAGTGTTAAAAACTGGGTCTGGTCCCAGCCGTTCTGGCTTCGAAAATACGGCGGACGATCCGTCTCTTTTAGACGATCGTCCGTTCAAGGAGCAGGTCGAAGAAATAACTAAGTTCGGGATGCGTCGATCCGGTGGGGTCTCGACAGATGCATGTATTTCAACAACCCTCGATCCTGATGGGGTTTCTTGGAACCTGGGAATGGGTACGATTTTGCCCAAAGAGCTCGACAAACTGCAGAACCATTCTTCCTTACGTCTCGTTCAGTCCATTTTCAAGCGTTTACAAATGGTAAGCATATCTTTGTTGTTGTTAATAGATATCTAGACTTTTGAAGCTCCTTACCATTTCTTCTTAACAGGCTAAGCATGAAGCTCTCCAGCTCGGGATACAAAATGACGATTTTTACTTTGCTCGAGAAGAATCCCTCGAACGGGTGAACTCAATTGCTGTTGCTCATCGATTGCTGATGACTGAGGTTGAGCATCTCCGAGCTACCACTGAGAGGCTTACCAAAGAGAAGGAAGAGCTTGTTCAACTAAATAGCAGCCTGGAGTCTGATAAAGAGCAGCTTACTAAGGAAAAACAAAATCTTCTCCAGCTGAAAGAGCAAGAGTTTGACAGAGGTTTTTCTCTTGGATATAAGCAGCGTACTCAAGAAATGATGACCTATCTTGGTTATCCGACGATTCCCGATCATGCTCACGAACAGTAGACAAAGACCATTTTTTTTTTTTTTTTTTTTTTAAGATGGAATGTAAATATACATTTTGCCTGATGAATAGAAGATCATGCTTTTTGTTCGACTTCTGCGTCTTTTCGATCTGTTTGTTCCATCAATAACTGTTTTCAAAATTCTTGGGAGAGAAGAACCTAATTTGGTAGTTGTGCCGTAACTGTAGGACGGTTCGTATTCCTTTGTTCATTGATTGAACATTTCCCCATGCTATAAATAACCCATTTGAGAAGTAGGAAACTTAAACGATAGAAACAACATGTCTCCTAGAAGTATTTTGTTTTGGTATTTATGGCATGTCGACTATGGTGGAGATATCAAACCAAATTGTTTTTTGGAGAAGCGAGAGCTGGTTAGTTCATTAAAAATGGTGGTGATCCCTGGGGAAGGTATGCTTTTCTGTCCATGCATGCTCGAAAACTTGTCTCCAAGGCTTGGAGAACGAACCTGTCTCAATTGTATGACAGCAAAGTTCTTTCCTTCCTCGTTTGCAGAAAAAAGTAGCCTCTGAACCATTCCTTTCTCAGTGTGCTTTGGCTTGATACCGTGATCGACCTCTGGTGCAGCATGCTTCTCTTGCAGCATCAGCAAATATACGCACTTCTGCATGTTCCTTGTTTCTATGCAGTGGTAGTAGTCTGAGAATAAGGAGTAGGTCGAATTTGAAGGAGCAGATCATTCCAAGGAGTAGCAAAGCAGGACTAGTATTTGTAATAATTGTAATTAGACTTTGAAGATAAATGTAATTTTTCCTGATGATTTGGCTGTTTCCGTGAAATGTAACGATCCTCTTAAAGATAAAATCAATTATTCTTGACCAGTTTATCTGGAGTCTTGTACTTTTAGTTCTATGGCAATGATCGATCATATATCCAACATTGTGAACTATCCTGGTAACACTGTTGATCTGGACCGTTGATAGGATCTCAATGTAACAACATTGAATTCTTTATCCCCTGTCTATAAAAAGGGTCATTCCATGTTTCCTCATTCTCAGAAATGAACTTGTCCAACAAGTATAGTTATTGTTACAAGCATTGTCATCCACCAAAATGTGTTATCTTATCAAATGATGAATCTTTGACTCGGTATGGGAGGAATTGGAAAGAAGAGATCTCCATTTCATATGGTGATGGTCGGGCGAATCTTATAACTGGGGATTAGTCGACCATAAACCACGCCGTATGATAGAGGTCGAGATTAGAGGAAAGCAGGATTCTATGTTTATCGAAATCAACTTGTTTCTAACAGGTCGACGATGTCATGCATGAGATCCTTCTGATCCCTAATCTACTACATAAGGAATAAGCATCAGCTTTTTCGAGGTGGTCGAGAAAACATGTGTCCTTCTCATGATGATCGACAGATGTCAATCTCAAGAAGGATGCCCGAACATTAGTTTCTCGTCACTGTTCTCAAAGTAGAAATAAAGATGATCGTTCCGAGGAAGCTCTGAAGCGTTTGGAAACCAGATTCTGTCCTTTGATATTTTGTAGGCGTAATCGCCTAGTGCATTGATCGATGATTTCCGTTCAGATAGGAATTTTCGATGTGTAACATTAGTTTCGCTATAATAGTCTTTGTACTGTCTCCATCGATCTAATATATGATTTTTATTTTGACCGACTCAAAAACGCATTTATTTCCATTCCCGATGTGGCTTCTTTGCCGTTGATTGGATGCGAGTTCCACCGTAGGATTTTAATTCATCCGGTCTATAAAAGGAATCTTTTATCTTTTAGTTACCATCAGAAGTAAAAAACCCTTAAACAATGTACTTCCTCTTTTTCAAAATGGCGGTCGTCCGCCTAATTCGAAAATCAAACAAATCATTTATTATGTCGACTTGGTATGGGCGGAATCGGAAAGTGGAGATTTCTCAAAAACCATCTCCGACCCCTAATTAGGGGAATAGATTGGAACGCCTATCCTCAACCGACAAACCTATGTAAATGGGTAAAGGTCGGTGTTGTGGGGTTCCGATCTATTAGTTACGCGGTCGGTGGAAAGCTGGTTAGTTCATTAAAACGAGAATGTATGATCAAAAAATGCTGACCACCATCGACCGTCGTAACATTATGATCTCTCAAAGCTCTCTCTGATTCCAAAGCTTTGTGGCCGTGAGCACGACTGGTCCTAGCTGGTGGCAAGAATTCTGAGAGAAATACAGAGATAAATCAAGCTGAAGTCCAATTGTTAGCTCCTTTCTTCATTATGTAATAGAATTTGCTGTCGATTAGTTAGGGGAGTTTGTGTATCTTTCTGATGTATATGGTAGTTTTTGAATCAATAAAACCTTGCAATATATCAACTCGTTAGTGTATTTCATACGAAGAGCTCTTACCAACCCAATTGGTTTTGCTGTAATCTCCTGTTTTATTTACTTAGTAATTATTTTGCTTATCTTGCTCGTCTGTTAAGAGATCGATGAGTGTTTACCGACCCAATCGGTTTTACTCAAGGATTTATTTGTACTTAGGTTTGTAGTCACTGTGGTTTTAACCTTTGTAGATCGTTCGTTAGGAGATCGAAGAGTTTATACCGACCCAATCGGTTTTACTCGAAGATTCATTATACTTAAGTTTTATACCAACTGTGGTTTTAACCTTTGTAGATCGTTTATTAGGAGATCGGTGAGTGTTTACCGATTCATTCGGTTTTACTCAAAATTTTGAGGTTGTATACCAATTATTGATTTTAACCTTTGTAGATCGTTTATTAGGAGATCGGTGAGTGTTTACCTATTCATTCGGTTTTACTCAAAATTTTGAGGTTGTATACCAATTATTGGTTTTAACCTTTGTAGATCGTTTATTAGGAGATCGGTGAGTGTTTACCGATTCATTCGGTTTTACTCAAAATTTTGAGGTTGTATACCAATTATTGGTTTTAACCTTTGTAGATCGTTTTAGTAGATCGGTGAGTGTTTACCGATTCATTCGGTTTTACTCAAATTTTGAGGTTGTATACCAATTATTGGTTTTAACCTTTGTAGATCGTTTTAGTAGATCGGTGAGTGTTTACCGATTCATTCGGTTTTACTCAAAATGTTTTAGGTTGTATACCAATTATTGGTTTTAACCTTTGTAGATCGTTTTTTGACAAAAGTCTTTTTGAGCGCGACTTATGGGGAAATAAGCAAAAGCTTTTATTATAATTGTAGAAAAAATTAATACACGTAAGGGAAATAACAAAACATTCTCGTCCTTTGTCTTCTCCGATCTGCTCTATCTATGAATTCATTCAATTTACCCTGTTGAATCAATTTTTCGATTTCTTGTTTCAGGTGATAACAGTCCTCGGTCCTATGACCGTGAGCTCGATGGTACCTACAATATAAATCGTAGTTCTTTGCCCCGGGTTTAGCCTGTGTGATTCTTTTTGCTAGGGGGATTAAATTACTTCTTTCCAGTATCACCAGGATGTCTTCTCTTGGGGCATTTAGTTTTGTAAACTCCACATAACTAATTCGATCTCTTATATTCTTTTCTGGAGATCGAAGCCTGAGGTAGACATTGGGTCTTTTCTCAAGGTTACTCCCATTGTGTTCTAATCTTTGAAATACGTTTCCTCTTCGGGGAAATCGATCGTAATCCGTGACCCTTTGCATTGGGGGTTTTTCATGTTTTCTTGATCCTTAAGTCGATGCTTTATTCTTATTTTTGTCTTTGAAAGAATTCATCTCTTCTTGAGTCATATATTTGGAGGCCAACGTCATGATTTCTGCAAAGGTTCTTGGCTGCTTTCGACTCAAGGCGTTGCCAAATTGCCTATTTTTTGTCAGATCGAATAGAATTGATATGATGTAATCAATATTTGGAGAGTCGATCTTCAAAAGTTCCACATTAAACCTCGCTAACCAAGTTCTTAAGGACTCCCCATCTTGCTGGATTATAGTTCCTAGATAGCTCATGGGGAGCTTTTGTTTTTTCTGGCTGGCAAACTCTTGTTCTAGCTTGTTGCATAACTCTCTAAAACTGAAGATCGAGTTAGGCGGTTGTTTTCCGAACCAATCCAGTGCTAGCCCCTCGAATGTTGTGATCATCAACTTGGCCGTATACTCCGCTGAATGAGCATACAAGCTCATTATGTTTGTGAAGCTAAAGATATAGTCGGTCGGATCACTGGTTCCGTCATATCTGGGAAGTCGGGCAGGTATGGGCCCGGAGGCCTGCGCCTCTCTTATTTCTTGGCAGAATGGAGAACAGGTTGCTATGCTATCCTGGACCTCCCGGGAGCGTGGCCAAGGTTGTCTCATGGTTAATAACCTTTGCTCTAATCGTTCCTCGACCATCATTTCTATATCTCTTTCAGAGATTCTTCTAGTAGCTTGTCGATTGACAACTGGGGGTTCCTCCATGTCATCGATAGGGACAACTGTCTGTTCCTTGGACAAGTGTGGTTCAGGACGAGCATTAGCTCTTGCCTGATTAGTCCTTCGACCAAGGTGCCTTCCAGCTACGTTTGGTGGGGAGACTTGAGATCGTTGGTCTGCATCCGGACTCTCTGCTTGAGTTGACAGACGATCGTTATTTTCCCGAGGTTCCTTGTCATTATTAACCGCCCTCGACGGACGAACAGCAGCCCTCGTTGGTCCCGCGACTGTCGGAGTTGGAAGAATTTGAGGAAAAATTGAACTTAAAAGCTGAGCAATTTGTAGTATTTTCTCCTGGTCAGCCGGTAGCGGTGGGACAGGGACGGAGTGGATGGGTGAGTTAGGAGCCCGACTTGCGCTAGGAGTTTGTCGTCCTCCCACGTTTTGATTGATGTTTGCGTTTGCTGCAATGTGTTCCTCTACAGGATCTAAATTTTGCTGATTTGCCGGAGGCTGCGTATCGTTAGCGCTGATCCTTTGGGAATTTTCTGGCAAGCTATCCATAGCACGAGAAGGTCGAGAATTCGTGCTTCTTCCTGCGTTACGTGTGCTTTTCCTTGGATTGGCCATATTTCGATCGAGTAATTAACCTTGCCCCACGGTGGGCGCCAACTGATTTAACCGAATTTCGTCTAAGGTTTAATCTCAGTAAATTATTAAAGATCACAATTTTAGGTATTAAGGGTTTGGTTAAAGTACTCAGGATGGTGCAATTCAAGAACAAGCAAAGTAATATAACTGTGTATAAAATAATAATATGAAAGGTGAACAGTAGTAATATATTTCGTAGGTTAAATTCTGGATCCTCAATACAATGTAAGATTCGCCATTTATAATATTCCTCATGTCCTAACTGAACTAGGAGTCCTATTTAGCCTAGGAATCCTGCACGGCCTAGGAGTATCGCATGGCCCATTAAGTCCCCTGAAACGGATAGTAGGTCGATCAGAGTAGGTCGACCA
This sequence comes from Penstemon newberryi var. newberryi, assembly GCA_030819805.1. Lineage (NCBI taxonomy): Eukaryota > Viridiplantae > Streptophyta > Magnoliopsida > Lamiales > Plantaginaceae > Penstemon > Penstemon newberryi. Next base: position 17,083,939 of record JAUALY010000005.1, on the reverse strand, counting down.
GATATGTATTTGGCTGGTCGAGCCAATCTCATAGTTTATATGTGCAAAATAGCCCTCATCAATATTGTCTAATTTCAAAACCAGATATCATCAGACGATAAACATATACAGCTCGATCACTTTGTCACAAATTGTGGTGCAATCATCGGATGCTCGGCAATGCTCCTGATCGATAACACCGAAGGATGCTCGAAGACTCGAAGACCATAGAATAGGGTACTGTAGTATTAGGACTTCATTTGTAAACATACTCAACAACTTTGTAATCTGTTCGATGAATATCAATAAAATCAAAGCTTTTGTATTCCATTGATCTCTTGTATCTTACTCGGAATTTGTAACTAATAAGACCTTTATGTTTTCACATAAACTATTTGCTACTTATCTCTCTTTTCCATCGTCTTTACCATTAATTATTTGCTCGCAAAATACAATCCGATGATGAATTAATAATCTGATGTAACTTTAAAAATCTGAACGGGAATAACCCACATTTGGAACACTTATTGATTGATAAAGTCTTCTCGGAAAGATTATCCGATAAGCAACCAAATGAATAATAACTGAAATCAGAGAAGTTTTCCTCGAGCATGATAGGATAGTGCCCTGCAAGCCAATATATTTAGCTTGTAGTAGGACTATCGTAATCTTTCTCTAGTATAAATGAATTAAAACGCTCGTTTGTTTATAGTATGTAAATCAAACAATGGCCAACTTCATCTCTCGCGAATCACTTAAGCAATTGGATGAAATCCTAAGATCACATTCGACTATGGGATGATTCACTTCGGTATTGAGTGCAATCATGAAACAGTCTCTAAGGTCGTGATCTTAAAACATGTTCCAAGTCATAGATTCCGAACGAGACGGGGTATCGAAGGAATCGCAAAGACTTGTATAAATATGAATGATTCACATGGAGTGAATTTGTAGCGTTTCATGAGCAAGGCATTTGATGCTAGTGCATATGAGTAGGTGGTTCAATAGGGGATCGAACGCATCGAACGACCCGAACAGAAAAACCCATTGTGGAAGCGCATGACGCACATCGGCGATGGGATGTTTCTCAAACTTATAATAGTGTACGATTTAGTCCTTAGACTTGAGATGCTAGGGCGAATTCGGTGCATGGGTGTGCGTACTTAGATTTAGGTACCGATCACGTAGCCTGATCATTGTGTGCCTAAGTTGGGTGCGTATAGTCGGGTACGCGAATGGTTAGGTAATATGGGATCTACCGACTCAACGTAGTGTGTTGAGGGAATTTCCTATACGTTCTTAGATAATAGATTCCGAGAAACCTGTGGCCACAGTTGGTGACGGATTTGGAAAGGGGTTTCCAAATTTAGCAGTCACACTGGAATCATTATCCGGAATTAGAAAGTATAGTTATCGAGATAATTAGAGGTGCCGATTAATTCACATACCCTAGGTCTCGATCGGGAAATTAAGTCGATAGAAGGACCGTATGTACATGGTACTTATAAGAGGTGAGGTTCACTGAGATCAATTCACCTGAAGTTGGGCCTCATGGGCTTGTGGCTAGACATCGACCATGAGGTGTGGGTACTCATGTGATTATACCGTTTTTCGTTCGTATTTAATAAGGAAAGTAGAGTATAACAATATATACGAATCGAGCGTGTGAAAACTGAATATTAATATCGGTGTTCGAATACAAAATACAAAGCAGGTCTACCCGAGCATTACGGGATGTCGTACTACTAGAAAGACTAATACAAAGAGAATACAAGCTAATTCCTAGTCCGAACAATAGGTCCGAGCAGAGGGTATTCCTTGGAAGTTGTGCCGTCCCTGATGTCATAAATGCGCCGCGTATTTATAGGAACAGTAATGAGCTAGCTGGACCGTCCGTAGGAGAATATCTCTTGGCCAGCTGTATTAAACTGTAGGTCGGCCCCACAGTAATCCCGAGGCGGTGAGCAGATCGGAGAGTAGATCCCGTGTCATCAACCTGACTTGATCGGAAAACTAGGTTCTTCTGGTCGAGAATGTCGATCTCGAGCATAGGTACTTCCAAGAACGGCGTATGCAAAATTCCCCTCATCAATACTCCCCCACTTCTCGAGCGTAAGAGAAGCTGAAGCTTGGAGAAGTAAACACAGCATCGTACCACAAGATTTGTTATGCCTCATTAAAAACCTTACTCGGAAAAACCCTATGGGACAAAATCCGAGCTAGGGAAAAAGAGCGCATATTTTCTCTGGATGGGCCTTGGAAAGGCAATATGTTTCAAACCGCAGGAGGGCGGAGTTCTCGATCAGTATATTTTACTTCGATGAGAGCATCCGATGTTCGGGGAAAATAATAGAGATCGAGTCTTGAACAATCTTGAGACGGATATGCCTCGTTAAAAACCTTACTCGGAAAAACCCAGGGATAAAAACCGAGCGAAGGGAAAAAGAGTGCATATCCTCGGAAGACAACGTAGTTTAATCTTATCTTTCTGATTCGAAATACCTATTTCTGAGACTTGGAGGACCATAGGTGCTATTAATGGGAAATAACCCTCAATTTTACTAAGCGGGAGCTTAACCGTCGCGGTTACTCGGGGTTGAATTTGCAATTTACCCTTTTAACCTTTATATATATACGTTGACTTGGAAATATGAGTACATTTTTCCAATTTCACTGCAGGTCGGAGCATTTAGAGTACCCTTCTTTTATTGACCGTCACAATAAGCATCTCTCATCATGTCTACTTCCGAAAACCCAGAAATTCAAATTAATAATCCCACACGATCGGATTCCGAGCTAGGATCCACAAATGAACTCATTAATGACTACAAAAACACTGAAAATTCTTCTGAAGAGACAAATAGAATCGTCAACCAAATAGAGAATGCCTTGGGGCCAAACGCTGGAAAGGGAACATCCGGTCGACAGGGTTCCGAGCACGGTGGTGATGCGGAACAAAATGCCGAGGCCGAGAGCGAGGAGGGTGGAGATGGAGAAAAAGTTGACTCCGACAATGAGAATAGCTTGACTGTACCGTTTGACAAGCATGAGATAATGAGATATCAAATCGGAGGCGGGTGCAGTGTGAGAATCCTCGACCTAGCCGGTGTCGCGAAAAAGTCCAAAGCCACAGGTCGGGTTTAGAAGACCGAGAAACGGGTCGACGACATCTCGAGTGCGTATGATCCAAAAGAGGATGAGGCAAACCTCAAGGCTGCGATAGGTAAATTCCTTCCCGAGGGCTACTCGCTAGTCATTCCGACTCCCTCTCAAAGAGTGAATAAGCCCCCAGCAGGATGTCAAGCTTTCTATGCTAAGCAGTTTGACTATGGGTTGCGCATTCCTTTTGCCCCCTTACTCGAGCAGGTTTTAGATGCATTCAGCCTGGCTCCCGCACAGATCCTTCCCAACTCGATTGGGTACTTGATAGCTTTCAGTGTTTTGATGAAGGCCAAGAACCAAGCTGCTAATTTCCGGCGTTTTTGGCAATTTTTCAAGATCAGTACCTCCTCCGCCTCGAACGCTGGGTTTGTGTATTTCTTCCAGCGTTCAAATCATTCGGTCTTATCGACCATAACGTCTAGCAGTTCTCTCGACTGGAAAAAACAGTTCTTCTTTATCAAAGGACCTGAAGTACCGACTTTCGAGGGGAGCTCGGAGATGGTTCCACACAAATGGCCAGGTGAGCGAGACTGGGTGTACGGAAAACGAGAACTGTTAGGTCAGCTCCAGAAGGTCATTCCCGAAGATGTTGTCAAAGAGATGCGTTCCGATCTGTATCAGTCGTCTTTCCTTATTCTGGAACCCGTTCTTCGAAAAGCTGGACTCAGCCGAGCTACCTATCGACTAGCAGATGCTGATGACCCTCGAACATTGAGTAAGGATAATAGCCTTTCCCGAGTGATCTTGATAGTAAGCTTTTCAGCGAGTTTCATTACTTAACACTTCACTCTTTTATTTCTTCAGGTACCATGGTGGAGCAATACCGAGCTTCCATAGTCGGTAGAACTGTAGCATCTTCCTCGAGAAAGACGCCCGGTCAGCCAAGGAGACAAATTAGACCGGAGCCTAGAACTGTTGTCCCTCCTCGGGGAAGCTCGGCTCAGACTGACCAGACCGGAAACGAAGGGGAGCCCGAGGATGCTGAGCCGATCCAAATGGTACCCCCTCCGAACCAGGCTGGCCCTTCTTCTTCTTCTGGCTTAGGATACAGCATGTTTACTATGAAGAAGCTAAAAGGGAAAGAGATCTGTAATAGGCGAGCTCGGGAAGATCTCGAGGGACCGCCTGAGGCTAAGAGGAGGACCAGATTGTGGGGTCGACACCGAACACCTCTTTCTTCCCGTTCTGGTCGAAGTAGGCCTGATATGGTGGACTTCATCGAAGACCAACTCAGAGGTTCCCGAGCAGCGGGTTATCCCGAGAGGGGATCAGTTCGAAGTGATCGCACCCCAAACGGCGAGAACGAGCACGACAAGGCGATCAAGATTTTCATGGCGGGGAGATTCGCCGAGGACCAGGAGGAGCTTCTTGGCCATTGCGACCTTGACGTATTAGGCCAATTCTCCAAAGCGTATCACACGGTAAATCCCTTTACATTTGTTGTAACTGTTTAAGTCTTGGAACAAAATACTAACCACCCTGTTCTTGCAGATCGGGGATTGCTTTCTTACCGAGGTGAATCGTACCTCAATGTTGGAAGAGGAGTCTGATCGGGTCCACATCGCTTATCGGGACTTACTCGAGGAAGAGTCCAAACTTCGCGATCAATTTCTCTCCGTCCAAAAAGAATTGGAGTCCATGAAAGCCAAGTACACCCCTGCCGTCGAGGAAGACTTGGTGAAGGTCGTGGAAGAGAAGAGCTTGCTCGAGGAGAAGGTTAAGAAGCTCGAAGAGGAGCTCGCGCAAGCTAAGGCTGATTCCGAGTTATCTTATCAGCGCGGTAAAGAAGACTCTCGCCTAAGCTCGATAAGAGAATTTTTAGAGTCTCCCGCGTTGGATGCTATAGCTCGTAAAAGGGTCGATCAAGTCCTCCAGACCACCTTCTATAAAGGCGTTCGACAACTTGTCTCCGCAAAAGTCATTCCCAATAAGATAGATGAATACTTGAAACACATGAACATTTTCAAGAACATGGACGGAAAAGATTATCAAGTCTCATCCTCGAGCTCGGCCAACTGGGAAAAACATGAGTTCGCTCCTTTTGTGGAAGAGTTCGGAGTTCCAATGCCCAATCCTGACTTGATGGACTTGGATACATCCAGCGCGAGCTCGAGTTCAGATGGCTCCGATGAGGAAAATAACCAAGACAGTTCCGGAGAGGAAGATCGAGATTCTTCTGATGATGGGGATGATCGAGAAGCTTCTGGAGATAATGACATCGACGTCGAGGGTGAGGGCAAAGAGGAGTAGTCAAACCCTTAGATTTCTTGTAATAGATTGTAGGACCCTTTATTATATGCACTGTAATTATTTCGATCATCTATAAAATCTGCTTTTTCTGTTTAAGTTCTCTGAGTCCATGCATTAGTAATTTATTATACTGCTCAACTAGACAAAAGTCTTTGTGAGCCATAAGGTTCATAAAAAGAACGTCGATATTGAGCATTTTCGTGCATGTGAATCACTTAGTAGGCACGGTATCAAAACAATCGACCTTTTTAATTGGGCACGGAAATCTTGAAATTCGCGACTGTTGGGCTCCCAAAAAGGCAACGTTCCTTTTTCTTATAAATAGAAGGCAGTTTAAGATTTGTATCACTGAAATTATAATTCTCTCTTCGTCGGAGCTAATCGATCGATAAAATAAACCGAGCTCTCTTCTCCATTAGAAATATACAGATCATGGAAGGCCTGGTGAACTCCAAGATCGACCCGAGGTTGTTGCTCAAAGTCAAGAAAGAGAAATCTTCCAAGTCCAGAGTCAAAGAACCTAAGTCCTCCTCGGAAGCAGGAAAGACTTCTAAGAACGACCGAGGCAAGCGCAAGGTCGATTCTCCTTCAAAGGCGGTCATTGAATCAACTGGTGACCTTGGCAAAACTGCGGCCAAGCAATTGTCTGGCTCCGAGAAAGGGCCGGTCATACCAATTCCGGACTCCCCCTCTCAGTCGAAAAATAGTTCCGAGGGGAACAAGAAGGTCGAGGGCCCTAATAAGGAAATCACATCTGGTGACTCTGAGCCTGCTCCCTATAAAAGACCGCATGTGGACGATCTGATTCCAACCTCGGCCTTGATTCAAATGACTGGGGAAAATAGGACATTGGCTGATAGTGTTCTGTCCTTGGAGGCTAATAAGGATGTTGTGGTTGAGCTTCCCAAAAAGAAGGTCAAAATAAATGACCCTCCCGTCGATCAGAAGAAAACTCCCTCGTCGGGTGGGAATCCAGAACCCCAAAACTCTGTCACCAACGTTGCTCTGACGCTCAGTGCCTTTTTTGAAGAGGCGAAAAGTAAGGCCATGGCCGAACAAGGGAAAAATGCGAGTGAGATGGTGCAATCGAGCACAGATCTGCTTTTTCAAGTGCGTCCTCACTCTCTTTTCTTTTTTTATTTTTTTTATTTTTTTTTTATTTTTACTAACACATCAACTTTTGTCCATTTAAGGTCGGACAACAATTATTTAACCTCGGGCAGCAAGTCGAGCATGAAGCCGAACAGCGTGCTAAGGTTATCCTCGAGCTGGAGGAAAAGAAGGTTGCATTATCAAGGTCCCTTGAAGAAGCCAAAGCCATCGAGCTGAAATTGGCCTCCGAGACGGAGAAAGCTGTGAAGCAGAAAGAGAGCCAAGTTCACGAGGAGTTGGGCAAGGAGCTGAATAGGCTGAAGTCACTTGTCGAGCAGGAGAAGAAAAACGCCGAGCAGCGGGAGCAAGAGGCCTATCAAAAAGGTTATGAGGCCGGGTATGAGGCCCGCAATGTTGAAGTCCGCAAGCTTCTGTTCGAGAAAAGTGTCTAGAGATTTCTTCTTTTGCTCAACTAAATGTTGTATTTTTAAACTTCTTCCTTTTGTACTTGTTTTCCCCGTTGGAATAATAAAAATTTTCTTCCTTCTAATCGATGGTATTTTGTGTCTGGTGAATTGATTTACTGTACAAACAATTTATACTCGAGCTAAGAGTAATCAATCGAGTTGCATTCTTACTGTTGAAACAATTTATACTCGAGTTAAGAGTGATCATTCAAGCTGCACTTTTTTTTTTTTTTTTTTTTAAAAAAAATCAATTTATACTCGAGTTAAGAGTGTTCATTCATGTTGCATTCCCAATGCATAAACAATTTATACTCGAGTTAAGAGTGATCGAAATTCCGAGCAAAAAGTAAAAAAGGAAAGTTTCTGCACTGCGTATTTGACCAAGTCATAGTATTCCCCTTTTTTCAGCTAAGTTTCAGAGAAAGTCTGTACAAACAGTACTTTAATCTCGGGAAGTGGAACGGTCATCCGTGATAAATGCCTTAATCTGAGCCGTTGGTTTCGTTGAATACTGACCGTCGATCAAATCTTCCTTTTAGTATAAATATGGCATTTACTCAGTTGAAAATCTTTACCCTTCGCTGTCAAAAATGTTTTATCCGAGGACGAAGCTCGGATCTTTCCCCCTCCCTGTTCAAGTCTTCAAAATTCGGCTTCGAACCTATTTTCGACCTATTTTCAAAATTAAAAAGGGGATCCTCGGATATCGGGGGGTCTCCGATCCCTGAAAATGGGATCTCCCCTTGGAATACCAACAAGTGACCGACCCTTGCTTGGGAATTTTGGGCAGGGTTAGCATTGCGGATTCCGAGGGGTATACCCGAGGGCGGAAAGCAGGTCAGAAAATTAAAAAGGAAGTTTGACCTCAAGTACTTTCTTTGAGGTTATCTTGTTTCACCAATTTCTTCCTTTCTTCCTTGAAGAATGGTAACTTTGGGTCAAGCTTCCCGATCATAAAAAGATGACTTGCCAAAGGTTGAAATTTCGGATCTAAAAATGAGGAATTTCAACCTTGCACGCCAACTCGGGGAAGTGATCGGGCTCGTCTGGTAGCAAGAATACTGGGAAAAGTATGGAGATAATCAGAAAACCCAGATATCATTAGACGATAAACATAGACAGCTCGACCGCTTTACAAGTCCAGGGGACAACTGATTTGTCAAACAAATTGTGGTGCACTCATCGGATGTTCGCCAATATTCCTGGTCAACAATATTGAAGGATGCTCGAAGATCATAGAATAGTGTACAGTAGTTGTATTAGGACTTTGTAATCATACTGACTTTGTAATCTGTTCGATGGATGTTAATAAAGTTGTATCATTTGCTTCTCATTGATCTTTGTATCTTGCTCGAACTAATAATAAGAACCTTCCGTTTCAAATCAAATAGTTGCAACTTTTCTTTCCATCGTATTAATATTAGTATTCTGCTCGTAAAAACCAATTCGACGACGAATTAATGATCCGATGAAACTTAAATATTTGGATGATAAGGTTGAGCTTGTATCTGGAACATTTATTGATCGATAAACTGTCCTCGGAAAGATTATCCGATAATCGTCCAAATGAATAATATCTGAAAGCTGAGAAGTTCCTTTTAAGAATAATTTGAACTTAAGAAATAATGATCCCAATTTTAGTAGTTCCCCAGATAATAAGAAACTCTTGAAAAGTGTTCGTGTTTCGAGCAGAACTGCATCATCATAACATTTTGAGCATCAGTTGGAGTTGGATAGTCGCGTTGAATTTCTATCGAGGAAGGGTCATAACAATTGCTTTCACCCTCGGCCGATTTTCATTTTTGAACATATTTTATCGAGGGAGGGTCATAGCAAAAGCTTTCACCCTCGGCCGATTTTGATCTTTGAACATATTTTATCGAGGGAGGGTCATAGCAAAAGCTTTCACCCTCGGCCGATTTTGATTTTTGAACATATTTTATCGAGGGAGGGTCATAGCACAAGCTTTCACCCTCGGCCGATTTTGATTTTTGAACATATTTTATCGAGGGAGGGTCATAGCAAAAGCTTTCACCCTCGGCCGATTTTGATTTTTGAACATATTTTATCGAGGGAAGGTCATAGCAAAAGCTTTCACCCTCGGCCGATTTTGATTTTTGAACATATTTTATCGAGGGAGGGTCATAGCAAAAGCTTTCACCCTCGGCCGATTTTGATATTTTGAACATGTTTTATCGAGGGAGGGTCATAGCAAAAGCTTTCACCCTCGGCCGATAATATTAGTCTTTCTTTGTCATGGTACTCGGAATACAATTTGAACTTAAATAGAGGATTTCATTGATCTTCCATACAAGTTTTTAGGGAAAGTAAAATTTGAGAAAACTGAAAATTACAGTAAAAATTAAAAATGAGTGCAACTATCTTCCATAATATTTCCTCAGATTAACTGCATTCCAAGTTCTTGGCAAAACTTCACCGTTGAGGTGAGCAATTTTATAGGACCCCTTCATCCCGACCTCCTGCACGACATAAGGGCCGTCCCAGTTTGGCTGAAGCTTTCCGACGTGCTTAGAAACTTCCACCTTTTTTAGAACCAAATCCCCAACTTTGAATGTTCTTATCCTGACTTTCTTGTCGTACGCTTTTTCCATGCTGGACTTGGTGGCTTGGATCTTTACGCACGCTCGCTCGCGTATACCATCTGCATGATCGACATCCATTTCTCTCAATGATTGATTCTGGTCGGGATTATAGGACTCGACCCTTGGTGTTGGCACTAAAGTTTCTACCGGGATTAACGCTTCCGAGCCGTATACCAAAGAAAAAGGTGTTTCCCCTGTGGCTGACTTTACGGAGGTCCTGTTCGCCCAAATCACTCCAGGAAGCTCGTCTAACCATTTGCTTTTTGCTTCGGCCAAACGTTTTTCAAGTGATCGAACAATTTCCCTGTTGGTGACCTCGGTTTGTCCGTTCGCCTGGGGATGTCCGACCGACGTGAAATTCTGCTGGATCCCAAACTTTTCACACCATTCCAAAATTTGCTTTCCGCAAACTGAGTTCCGTTGTCGGAGATGAGGACCCTCGGTATCCCGAACCTGCAAACAATATACTTCCATAGAAAACTTATTACTTGAAACTGAGTAATTTTTGTTAAGGCAATGCATTCGATCCATTTACTGAAGTACTCCACAGCAACTAGGACATAATTTTTTCTCGATCTCGCCGTCGGGAAAGGTCCCACAATATCGATTCCCCATTTGTCAAATGGCCAGCAGATCGGAATTGAATGCAGCTCGGCAGGCTGATGAATTAGATTTGAATAGACTTGGCAATGATGGCATTTCTTGACATAGTCGATGGAATCCGAAATCATGGTGGGCCAATAATATCCAGTCCTCCAGCATTTCAAGGCTAAGGCTCGAGCACCGCAATGACTCCCCGCTTCACCTTCGTGAACTTCCTTTAAAATAAGGTCGTACTGACTTTCGTGAATGCATTTCAACAAAATTCCCGAGCTTGATCTTTTATAAAGTTTATCCTCGTTCAAAACGTACATTGGAGTTCGATATTTAATCCTTCGGGCTTCATTTGCGTCTTCCGGCAAAGTACCATCTCTTAGATAAGCCTTCAGAGGCTCCATCCAAGAAGACTCTCGAACATCTACCTCCATTATCTCTGAATTTGGGGTTACGTTCAAATCTATTGCCGGAGAGTTGGACATCAACCAAGTTATCATTCTTTCCTTCCGTCCATCCATCGATCCCGTAAATTTTGAAAGCAAATCCGCCCAAAAATTTTCCTCTCGAGGGATAGCTTGTATATCAAACCTCTCAAAGATCCTTCACCCTTTTCAAATATTTTACCATGTTAAATTCTTTCGCGTCATAAACTCCCTTCACTTGTCTATGTACGAGCTCGGAGTCGGTCAACACTGTGAGGGACTTTATGCTCGCTTTAATCGCCATTTCTAAACCTGCAATCAAAGCCTCGTACTCCGCTTCATTGTTCGTGACTACGAAATCTAGAGTGATCGCATAACTTTGAATTCCGGCCCCACCTCCTTCTCTGGTCGACGACCCATCAACATGCATCAACCAAATTTTCTCATGAACGTCTACCACGAGGTTTACTTCTGTAACTAATCGATCTCCCGAGCCCGCTCTTGTCGATTCTGCAATAAAATCTGCCAAAACTTGAGCTTTGATGGCTGTTCGGGGTTGATACTCGATTTCGAATTGTCCCAGTTCCACTGCCCATTTAATCAATCTGCCGGATGTCTCTGGTTTCGACAGAACTTGCCTTAGAGGCTGATTAGTCAGAACAATAATTTTGTAAGTTTGGAAATAAGGTCGCAGTCTCCGTGCGGCAATAACTAGAGCAAGTGCGAACTTCTCAATCTCCATGTAATTCTTCTCCGCCCCTTGAAGCAACTTACTCAGATAATATACCGGTTTATGCTCGGAATCCTGAATTCTCACCAAAACAGAACTTATTGCCTCATTCGATACTGCTATGTATAAATACAAGGGTTCTCCCTCGACCGGTTTCGCCAACATCGGAGGGGAAACCAAATATCTTTTAAGCTCTTCGAAAGCTTTACTGCACTCCTCATTCCATTCGAAGCCTTTCGATTTCCTCAACAACTTGAAGAAAGGCAAACTCTTGTCTGCTGATCGGGATATAAACCTATTCAGGGATATTATTTTTCCGATTAGACTCTGCACTTCAGACAACTTAGTTGGCGGTTGTAGCTCAGCTATAGCTCGGATCTTTTCTGGATTTGCCTCAATGCCACGCTCGTGAACCAGATAACCGAGGAATTTTCCCGACCTTACTCCGAAAGTGCATTTCGCCGGATTTAACTTCATTCTGTACTTCCTTAGGATAGCGAAACATCTGTCAAGGTGCTTTATATGATCCTGCTCGGTCATACTCTTCACAAGCATATCATCAACGTAAACTTCCATAATCTCACCGATGAGATCCTTGAACATCATATTCACGAGCCTTTGATAAGTTGCTCCTGCATTCCTTAGCCCGAACGGCATTACAATGAAGCAGTACACTCCTCGTTCGGTAATAAAGGCTGATTTATCCTGATCTCTCTCATTCATAAATATTTGATAAAACCCTTGGAAAGCATCCATCATACTAAAGAAAATGAATCCCGCAGTCGAGTCGACCAGCATATCGATCCGTGGTAGAGGAAAGGGGTCCCTTGGACACAATTTGTTTAGGTCGGTAAAATCATTACACATTCTCCATTTGTTGTCGACCTTTTCTCCCTTCGACACCAACACTACATTGCAAAGCCACTCAGTGAATGTTATTTCCCGAATCTGTTTTGCGGCCAATAATCTATCCACCTCGGCATTGATGATTTTGTCTTTTTCTCGACCGTGGTTCCTCTTCTTTTGTCTAACTGGCTTTGCTTTAGGATCGATATTTAAAGAGTGAGTGATCACCCTTGGGTCGATTCCGACGATATCATCAGAACTCCAAGCGAAGACATCTGCGTTGTTTCTAAGGAATTCGATCAACATGGTCTCCATCCCTTGACTTAGCTCAGTCCCAATTCTGGTGAACTTCTCGGGAGAGCCAGGGATTAATGTTACTTGTTTATGATTTGGGGGTTGTACGCTCATATCGATCTCTTTTCCTTTTTTACTCTGCAACTTTTCACAATCTGGCAACGGGAGGTCGGATACTGAGAATACCTTTTCCTCCTCTAACTTTCTCTTCGAGGGCAATACTGGCTCGAACTGCTTCTTCATGTTTGAAGACTTGTTATAACATTCCCACGCCATGCATTGGTCGTTCCTCATTTCTCCGACCCCTGCCAAAGTGGGAAACTTGACCATCTGGTGGTAAGTTGACACGACCGCTTTGAATACATTTAAAGCCGGTCTTCCCAAAATTGCATTATAAGCGAACGGGGTACTCACGACCAAGAACTTAACCATCTTCGTAACATCTTTAGGTTTCTTACCCATAGTAGTACTCAAGAGTATGGTTCCGAGAGGAACAATTTCCGATCCACCGAACCCAATGAGCGGGTTGGATACCCGTTCCAGTCGCGGATGTTGTAGATTCATTCTGTCGAGCGCCTCTGAAGAGATTATGTTTGCTATCGATTAACACCCTCCTAACCTCGAAGTTAGCAATTCTCAGGGTCAAGACCATCGAAAAATCGGGGTCATCTTCATTAGTATCCCAAGTCACATCACTAGGTCTGTCAGCCTCGGAGAAACTAATGACTTGATTTATCGAGGGCGCTGGTCTTAAGGACATGACCTCTTTCCTGGTCGACACACCAGTCTTTATCGACCTAGCAGTCCTTTTCCTCGCATTCCTGCTATCTCCCCCAGCTGGCCCACCAGATATCATATTTATCACCCGATTCGTCTGGTCCTCTGCTTGTTGTTGCTCCTCACGGTGCTGTTCGGAAGACCTCCTAGGACTTCTGGATCGATAACGGCTGTTATGGTTCTCCTTTCTGACATACTCCTTCAACTTTCCCTGAGCAATCAGTTTCTCGATCTCTTGTTTTAACTGAAAACAATCCTCGGTACTATGCCCCCGAGCCCTGTGGTATCTGCAATACTTATCGTGATTCATAGTCCCTGGCCTAGGTTGAGTGATACGCCGAGCTCCAGGGACCAAATTTCTCTCCTCGAGCACCGTTAGAATCTCGTCCCTCGAGGTATTCAGTCTGGTAAAGCTGCTTTTTTCATGCTCCGTCCTCGGAGCCCTCTCTGGAGATGCAGGTCGACCGTAGACATTAGATCTGTGGGTCGGAGCCTGAGGTTTATAGACCTTAAGTCTCTGCCAAACCGAGCCCCTTTGCTGCGCGTTTGACCCTCCGTAGTCGCTTGGCTTCGGGATAGGGGCCCGATCGGTTTTCTTCACGATCGGGGGCCTAGGATTCTGTGCATTCTTTAACTTATTCATTTCCTCCTGGATCATGTATTTCTCAGCTATTTCCATAATTCGCTCGAAAGACTTTGGTTGCTTTCGGCAGAGAGCATTCCCGAACTGGCTATTACGGGTCAGCTCGAACATCAATGATGACAGAAATTCAATTTGTGGGGTATCAACTTTCAGAAGTTCAATACTAAATCTAGCCAGCCACTGTCTCAGTGTTTCTCCTTCCAGTTGTTTCACCGTTCCCAAATGATTAGCAGGTAACCTTTGTTTCCTTTGGCTGGCAAACTGGTGTTTTAATTTATCGCACAGCTCATCGAAGGAAAAAATCGAGTTCGGCGGTAGTTTTCTGAACCAATCCAAAGCAATTCCTTCGAACGTGGTGACCATGATTTTGCAGCAAAAATCCTCTGAATGTCCATATAAGTTCAACACATTTATAAAACTGTTTATATGCTCTCCTGGGTCAGAGGCTCCATTACATCTTGGCCATCTGGTAGGGACTGTCTCCGTCCCTCGAGCCTCCTTAATTTCTTGGCAGAAAGGCGAGCATCGCATAATATTCGTACTCAATTCCCTATTTCACCCTTCAAGAAAAACGGCCCCAACCTCTTTGGCCTCAACTCCTCGAGCCCTGACATCTGTGGGTCGGGTTTCCTTTACTAGCATCTCCTTCTCTAACTCCTTAGCAACCCTTTCTTGCACAATGTTTTCCAAGTCAGCCTCAGTCACCTTTCTGTATGCTGGCTTTATAGACCTCTCCGCAGCTTTGGGTTGACTTTCCCCAACCACCGAATCCTCTACGTCTTGTACGTTCCTAGAAGGTTGCCCTGATCGGACAACGGTTCTAGCTCGTGGCGGGTTAGGTCGAGCATCAGATGGTTCACCCAAAGCAGATCGACGAATACTTCCTTCCCTTGGCCGGTTGGAAATCGGGCCCCGAGCAGTAGGCTGATCGACTGGGGGCTGCTGATCTGGCAGAGTTTCACGATCTGCTCTTTCCGTGTTAAAAAATTCTTTACACATTGTTCCGATAATGGAACGCAAATCAGCCACTGTCGTATGAATAGGCATATCATTCGGCGGGTCGAGCGGTGGCACCTCAGATTGGTGGGCCGCTCGGGATTGGTTACTTGGTTCATTGTTTACTGAGCGCTGCGCTCCAACAGCTTGTGAAGGCTCACCTCGATTGTACGTGTACCTCCTAGTAGTAGGCATATTTCGATCTAACACCCGAGTGGGCCCCACGGTGGGCGCCAATTGATTATACCGTTTTTCGTTCGTATTTAATAAGGAAAGTAGAGTATAACAATATATACGAATCGAGCGTGTGAAAACTGAATATTAATATCGGTGTTCGAATACAAAATACAAAACAGGTCTACCTGAGCATTACGGGATGTCGTACTACTAGAAAGACTAATACAAAGAGAATACAAGCTAATTCCTAGTCCGAACAATAGGTCCGAGCAGAGGGTATTCCTTGGAAGTTGTGCCGTCCCTGATGTCATAAATGCGCCGCGTATTTATAGGAACAGTAATGAGCTAGCTGGACCGTCCGTAGGAGAATATCTCTTGGCCAGCTGTATTAAGCTGTAGGTCGGCCCCACAGTAATCCCGAGGCGGTGAGCAGATCGGAGAGTAGATCCCGTGTCATCAACCTGACTTGATCGGAAAACTAGGTTCTTCTGGTCGAGAATGTCGATCTCGAGCATAGGTACTTCCAAGAACGGCGTATGCGAAATACCCCTCATCATCATGAATTAATAAGGAGATTAATTCTTGAGCGGTTAATTGAAGGGGTTCAATTAATAGGAGCAATTAATACGCTCATAAATTAAATCACGAAAGTCGTGGGCCCGCGGCCAATTGATGGTGAACCTAGAGGGTCACACACAATAAAATTGGACTGCAACAAATCATATACGGAAAGTTTGATTTAAAGAGTTAAATCAAAACTGGAAAATTAAAGTGTTAATTCTTAAAGGAGAAAAATATTAATTAGAAGTAGTCTAATTAATTAATGGAGAAGGATTAATTAATTAATTAGATTAATTAATTAAATGGGCTGAATTAATTAAAAGAGTTTAATTAATTAAAGATTCTAATTAATTAAAGAGTTTAATTAATTAAAGGAGACCTATTTAGTTAAGGAAATAAAGATAGAATGGGATACTACTTTCCTAACAGGATACGGGGCGATTTTGCAAGATAAATAATGGAAGAGTTTGTTTTCTTGTGTGACAAGGAAAATCTAAGAGATATATATGTATATCTTGTTTCCTAATGAGATAAGTAAAAAGATCTTGATATACATGGAAGAGATATCTATTAATAGAAGGATTCTTCTCTTATAATTATATATCTCTTCATACTCTTCCATAAGTTATAAGTGAAAAACCTAAGCCCTAACACAATGAGTAGCCGCCCCCTTCTCTGAAAATCTGAAATATGCGCCGCCCCTCTCTTACAGAGAAGGATCGGCCAAACCCTGTGAAATCGCACAGGGTTGTGCGATTTCTCTTTCTCCTTCTTCCTTGCTTGATAACCTTTGGATCTTAGTTCTGAGCCTGTGGATCCAAAGGTGTTGCTTCAATCCAGTTGGTGTGGATACCGCTAGAGGCACAACGCTTGGGGTGCTTCTCTCGAACCAAATCCATCAGATCTGAAAGAAGACCGGAGAAAAACCACCACCGTTCCTGTGGTGAGGTAAAATCGCTAAACACTCTATGGATGTTTTGATTTGTGTAAAAATCCTTTTCGTATGACTAGATGAATAAAGATTGTTGTTTTGGGTTATTTTAAAATTTTAAAATTCCGCTGCTTTTAACGTTCTGACGTTACCAATAACCCAACAATGGTATCAGAGCCTAATTCATTACTCTCATGCGAAAAGGTCTGAATATAATTTGAATGCTTTATTGTATTGCTTGTTATATTCATGTTGATGATTCTTACTTGTTATGGGTAGATCTGATTTTGGGTAAAATTGCATAAAAACGTTTTGGGCCAATTTTATATTTTTAGAAAATAAAGGGCTGTTTTGCTATTAGCTAATTTTTGGAAATCTGGACTGAAATTGAGATTTTACGAACTGTGTGTTTTCTGGACAGAATGCAACTTTCTGGAAATTTTCAAATTTGGGGTTGTTTTGCAATTAACAAAAGGTTTGGGGCTGTTTTGTAAATACCGAAAACTGCAGGGGCTGAATTACAAATTCAAAATTTCTCTGGAAATAAAATTTTAATTTTCAGTCCTCTGCCCAGTTTTAATTTTGGGGTTAAATTGTTATTTCCAAAACTTCAGGGTTTCAAATCGCAATTTACAAAAGTTGGAGGGCCGAATTGCAAATTTTCAAAAGTTGAAAATTCTTATTCTGTTTTTATGCATAAAATGGTTTTGTTTATCCGAATATAGATTACCTATAATTAGTAGAAACTAAAGTAAGAATCTAGAGAAATATTTTAAAGGCGTTTAAAATAATTAAAGTAAGATAGGAAACTAGTAAATGTATTTGCTTGTTTCTTTGCTCAACGTGAATTGTTTACGTGGTTTTCGATCGAGCCGAACCTTGACCTTAGATGTGATTGGTTTATTTTGCTATGGATTTTTATTGGGCCTGCGAGCCTTTATTTGGGCCTTTTTGTGCCAATGTAATAGATTAGGGCTTTACATTAAATAGTTTAGGATGGAGGCTCATTACATGCAAAAAGAAAGCCCAATGGAGAATGAAGGCCAAGTATGATTGGTTATTAATGTAATAGCCTAGGCCCATTAAGAACCCATTAGATAGACCAATTGGGCCAACCTTATTGGCTCAATGATGGCCCAAGCATAGGTGGCTCCCGATCAAAAACATATTGTGTTAGAAATGCATGCTAGGTTTATTTATTTATGTCTTATTTATCGGCTCTTTTATTTGGCTTGTATGGTGAAGCGCGCTAGAATATTAGAACGTAAATAAGATAATTCATAATTGAAGCGGTGAGATCTCGAGAGAGTTTGCCTTAAACTTTCAAACCCGCAAATCCCCTCTTGAATTAAATATTAAGTCATATTGGGTTAAAATAAAATGAAGTATTTATATAAATCCAAGCCTTCCATCAATAGGGACTAGCGTATGTTGTCTACTTATCGATTAAGGTGATCCAGAGTCTGGCACCCGAGGCGAAGAAAGGGACAATACGTGAAATCTCTCGATTCTTGTTTATTAAATAAACTCGACAAGGGTGGGGACTGGTCGGGACATGTATAATCAACCGATAACCAGTTACGGGGATATCATGACCGGGCCCGTTGTTCATCGAGATTGATTGGGTTAGACTTAACGAGTAGTACCACTCATGATTTAGCAGTGCTAGATGAGTGCGAAAATCGAGGCAAAATAGCTTGAAGGTTGTGTAGGGACACAATTGGCAATATGTATGCCTACCTAGGGAATTAGTTGTATGGCCACGAGTCGTGGGTGCAATTAATGTCCGCTGGGACGTCAAGACCTACTATGAAATAAATAGGATTTCCTGAACAATTGAAGGGGTAATTGTTTCGATAAAATAGTGTTAGAACTTTTACGATAGAAAGTTCAACCTTCGTAGATCATAATTATTATTCATTAACTAGTCCTCTATATATTTGTCTTCTCTTTGATAGATATTGAGATATCTATAATAATCCATTATAATATTTATCCTCGACTTATAAAATAACTGGATCAAAATATCGACTGGCTTAGAAACTTGAGGATTGTCCTCAATTTCGAAAGTCGGAATCATGTTCTTAATAACTAGCCTATGCCTGATGCACTTCCGAGATGAGTCTAAAAGGAGGAACGAATCACCCGTAGGGTATGGGAATATTAATGATCGTTTCCTCATATTAGGACGAGTCTCAAAAATGGAACGAATCACCTATAAGTTATGGGAATCTTAACGATCATTTCCTCATATAAGCATCAAGATTGAACGAGCTAAAGAAGCGACAAAGGAGTATGTCTGAAGCTTCTAAAACAAACCTCTAAGGAGTTGTTTTAAAACTCGATAATAAGTGAAGAAGCTGATGTCAAAGTATCACCGTCCTTGTTTTTATCAATCTAGTTGAAAACTGGATCGATTAAACGTAGGCTTGCAAGTGATCTTAGCATTGACCTCCATTTAAATTCTCCTCCCGCTCATTCAAAAGATTCGTGAAATACTCTGATCTTATTTGAAAAGTCAATCACGTTTCAGGAATTAACCAAAGTATTGGTAAAAGGCAAATAGGATAAACCTGTCATGATCGTTTACACTTCATGGACTGCAAAGTCAAAGAAGAGTAATATGAAGAAGAAGTTGTTCTCCTTCTAAAATCGACCATAAAGGTAGTCGAAAGAACGCAAGTAGTCTAAAAGTCGAATTATCCCACTGAATCTTAGAAAGGCACTGATTAGTTTAATTGATTAGAAGGTCTAATTAATTAAGCAACGTTTCAATTAAAGGGTTAATTGAAAAAGGAGATGAATCAATTAAAGAGTTAATTGAAAGGAAGCAAATTAATCGAATTAAACCATTAACTCAATTCTATTGAATTAATGTGCTTAGTTCAATTAATACCAAGATAATAATCCACAACTTTTTGGCACGCTAGACTTGGACATATCTCCAAGAGTAGGATTCAAAAGTTGGTTTCTTCTAAGGCTCTTGAAATATAGAACTTAGATGAACTTCCAACCTGCGAATCATGTCTCATAGGAAAGATGACCAAATCTCCCTTCACAGGGAATCAAGAGCGAACCAAATAACTTTGGATTTTATCCATACGATTGAATGTGGACCACTAAAGGTTAGTGTAAGAGGAGATTACTCATACCTCGTACCTTTTTGCTAATGTTGTAGGTCGTTAGTGATATATGTATCTAGTGAGATACAAATCCGAAAAACCTTTGAAAAGTTCAAAGAATTTCGAAACGAAGTAGAGAATCAACAAAGGCATAGTATTATGGCCATTCGATCTGATCGAGGTGGCAAATACTTAAGTCAAGAGTTGCTCAATTATCTTACTGAGAATGGGGTTCTCATACAACAAACTCCCCCTATGACGCCTCAACTTATTGGAGTGTCTAAGAGAAGGAATCGAACATTGTTAGACATTGTTCAATCCATGTTGAGTTTTGTTAAGCTTCCTTATGCATTCTAGGGGTTGGTCCTCCTGGCTGCATCGAAGATACTGAGCAAAGTACCTTCAAAGTCCGTGCCTACAAAGCTTTACCAAGAAAGGTATGGCAAAATACCTCTGCACTTTTACTATTGAGTATGGAGATCTCCTCCCTAAGTTGGGAACTAGAAATCAGATAGATTGGCTAGTAGATCCAATTTGTATATAATTGTGGGGTATCCAACGAAATCCATTGGATACCTGTTCCACGACAATAAGAAACAATCGTTTTTCCTAACTACCCGTTCCTCAGTTGATGAAATCCTCGTCAAAGGAAATAGGGATTGTCATGGAACTTGATGAAGTCCAAGATTTGGACCCATCGCCACAAACAGTGGGAGTTAATCCAGAAACTGCTAAACCGTCTAGTACACCAGTTCTTCGTAGATCTGATCAAGTTCGTAAGAAGCTTGAAAGATATGGTTTCACCATATACGAAGAAACTACATTAGATGTAGACGTGCATGCATGGCAAGAGGCCATGCAACCTGAAATGGATTTCATGCATTCCAACAAGGTATGGACGTTGGTCGATCCACCCGAGGAATTTTATCCCTGTAAGTAGTGAATGGATCTTCAAGCTAGGAATAAATGGAGAGGTGTTGACCTCTAAGACTCGACTAGTGGTAAAAGGTTATTCACAAAGTTCTGGAACAGACTTTGATGAAACCTTTTCTCCAGTAGCAATGTCTGAATCCATTTAGATTCAAGTTTGTTTTGATGAGACAGTCAAGGCATTTGACTTCATCAAAAATGAATATGAACCTTGAGTGTACAAAAGGATTAGTGGTAGCTCTATGAAGCTCATATTTTATATGTCGATCACATTCTGCTTATCTGGTGATCTTACCGAAATTCGTAATCAAGTAATTTAAGGAAGAACAATAATATGAGAAGGGAAAATCCGATGTGTATATAAATTCCGATCTCAAATGTAAAGTTTACAGGGTCTGTCCGAGTGTTATTGGATGCCGTAACTACAAAAGAATTACAAATATGAGACCTAACAGCTAGTCCGTGCGGAATGGAGATAATGTGTTAGGCCGAGCTGCTTGGTCCGAGTTGAGGGTGTGTATTCATCGGCCCTCCTTAAGTCATTAATGCATTGGGTATATATAGGTGTGGCGTTGGACTAGGTGATTCGCCTGTATGTGAATAAATCCTGGCCCAAAGGCCTGGCCCCTTGTCAGGCCCAAATGATAGCTCGAATGTCTGCTGCTCGGAGAACAGCTGGAGGTCAGATTTTTTAGCTTGAGGTCGGATTTTGGAGCTGGAGGTCGGATTTTGGAGCTGCAGGTCGGATTTTGGCGCTGCAGGTCGGATTTTGGCGCTGCAGGTCGGATTTTGGCCGAGGAATATTTCTTATCTTGGGAGCTACGAAATATCCCTCATCAATACCCCCCACTTCTCGAGCGCAAGTGCAGCTGAAGCTCAGAGAAGTAGATACTGCCTTGTAGGTGAATGGCTGCCTTCAACTATTTGATGCTTCGGATACGCCTCATTAAAAACCTAGTCCGGAAAAACCCAATGGGATAAAAACCGAGCTAGGGAAAAAGAGTGCGCATCTTAGAAGCCCCCAAAATGCCGAACTGCTTTTAATAGTGGGTAGTAATAATAAACGAGATAAGCCTTCGAACTGAGAGTCCCTTCCAGGGTAGTTTTACGTCTCATCAACGTGTAAGTGTAGCTGAAGCTTTGAGAAGTAGTAATTGTGTTGAGGTGCTGATCGACCTCGAAATCTTGATGCGTCAGATATACCTCGTTAAAAACCTTATTCGGAAAAACCTTTTTCAAAACTGAGGGGTCCATTATGCTATTCATCAGCTCTTTTCTTCAATTTCGAGCTGCATTTCCGAGCAGCAACTGCAATTTCGAGCAGAAAATTCGAGCCAAGAGTCATAACAACAGCTTTCACTCTTGCTCTCTTCTTTAATTTCGAGCAGCTCTTTTTGAAATTCCGAGCAGGAATTCCGAGCAGAAAATTCGAGCCAAGAGTCATAACAACAGCTTTCACTCTTGCTCTTTCCTTCAATTTCGAGCAGCTCTTTTTCAAATTCCGAGCAGGAATTCCGAGCTGCAATTTCGAGCCAAGAGTCATAACAACAGCTTTCACTCTTGCTCTCTTCTTCAATTTCGAGCAGCCCTTTTTCAAATTCCGACCAGGAATTCCAAGCTGCAACTTCGAGCCAAGAGTCATAACAACAGCTTTCACTCTTGCTCTTTTTCGAGCTCTTTTCCGAGCTGCAATTTCGAGCCAAGAGTCATAACAACAGCTTTCACTCTTGCTCTTTTCTTCAATTTCGAGCAGCTCTTTTTGAAATTCCGACCAGGAATTCCGAGCTGCAATTTCGAGCCAAGAGTCATAACAACAGCTTTCACTCTTGCTCTCTTCTTCAATTTCGAGCAGCTCTTTTTGAAATTCCGACCAGGAATTCCGAGCTGCAATTTCGAGCCAAGAGTCATAACAACAGCTTTCACTCTTGCTCTCTTCTTCAATTTCGAGCAGCTCTTTTTCAAATTCCGACCAGGAATTCCGAGCTGCAATTTCGAGCCAAGAGTCATAACAACAGCTTTCACTCTTGCTCTCTTCTTCAATTTCGAGCAGCTCTTTTTGAAATTCCGAGCAGGAATTCCGAGCTGAAAATTCGAGCCAAGAGTCATAACAATAGCTTTCACTCTTGCTCTCTTCTTCAATTTCGAGCAGCTCTTTTTGAAATTCCGATCAGGAATTCCGAGCTGAAAATTCGAGCCAAGAGTCATAACAACAGCTTTCACTCTTGCTCTTTCCTTCAATTTCGAGCAGCTCTTTTTCAAATTCCGAGCAGGAATTCCGAGCTGCAATTTCGAGCCAAGAGTCATAACAATAGCTTTCACTCTTGCTCTCTTCTTCAATTTCGAGCAGCTCTTTTTGAAATTCCGACCAGGAATTCCGAGCTGCAATTTCGAGCCAAGAGTCATAACAACAGCTTTCACTCTTGCTCTTTTTCGAGCTCTTTTCCGAGCAGGAATTCCGAGCTGCAATTTCGAGCCAAGAGTCATAACAACAGCTTTCACTCTTAGTCGAGACATTTTGCTCTTTTTTATAGAGCATCTTGCTCTTTTTTATAGACTTTTTTATAGAGCGTCTTGCTCTTTTTTATAGACTTTTTTATAGACTGTCTTGCTCTTTTTTATAGACTTTTTTATGGAGCGTCTAGCTCTTTTTTATAGACTTTTTTATAGAGCGTCTAGCTCTTTTTTATAGACTTTTTATAGAGCGTCTTGCTCTTTTTTATAAACTTTTTATAGAGCGTCTAGCTCTTTTTTATATACTATTTTTATAGAGCGTCTAGCTCTTTTTTATAGACTTTTTTATAGAGCGTCTAGCTCTTTTTGAAATTCCGAGCAGGAATTCCGAGCTGCAATTTCGAGCCAAGAGTCATAACAACAGCTTTCACTCTTGCTCTCTTCTTCGATTTTGAGCAGCTCTTTTTGAAATTCCGAGCAGCAATTCAAGCTGCTTCACTTCAAATTTTGAGCAGCAACTCGAGTTGCCCTTCTTCATTTGGCAGGCATATCTCCGTGTAGCAGGCATATTTCGATCTAACGCTCGACCAGGCCCCACGGTGGGCGCCAATTGATCTTACCGAAATTCGTAATCAAGTAATTTAAGCAAGAACAATAATATGAGAAGGGAAAATCCGATGTGTATATAAATTCCGATCTCAAATGTAAAGTTTACAGGGTCTGTCCGAGTGTTATTGGATGCCGTAACTACAAAAGAATTACAAATATGAGACCTAACAGCTAGTCCGTGCGGAATGGAGATAATGTGTTAGGCCGAGCTGCTTGGTCCGAGTTGAGGGTGTGTATTCATCGGCCCTCCTTAAGTCATTAATGCATTGGGTATATATATGTGTGGCGTTGGACTAGGTGATCCGCCTGTATGTGAATAAATCCTGGCCCAAAGGCCTGGCCCCTTGTCAGGCCCAAATGATAGCTCGAATGTCTGCTGCTCGGAGAACAGCTGGAGGTCGGATTTTTTAGCTTGAGGTCGGATTTTGGAGCTGGAGGTCGGATTTTGGAGCTGCAGGTCGGATTTTGGCGCTGCAGGTCGGATTTTGGCCGAGGAATATTTCTTATCTTGGGAGCTACGAAATATCCCTCATCATCTGGGATGATATCGGAATGTTAGCGCAGACGAAAGCATGGTTATCCATGCAATTCTCCATGAAAGATTTGGGAGACACATCTTGCGTATTGGGATACGTATCTATAGAGATAGATCGAAGAAGATGTTGGGATTCTCTCAATCTAAGTACATAGAAACAATACTGAAAAGATTCAGTATGGAAGAATCCAAGAGATAATTGCTTCCAATGAGACACTGTGTCTCTTTTTCCAAATCGATGTGCCCTACATCGAATGAGGATAAAAGGAGAATGTCTCAAATACCTTATGTTTCGACAAAAGGTAGCATGTGGTATGCTATAATATGTACTAGACTAGACGTAGAACATGCTCAATTGTCACGAGCACTTACTAGTCAAACTCCGGTGAAGAGTACTGGACCACTGTAACAGATATCCTTAAGTTCTTGAGAAAGACTAAGGATTCGTTCTTGGTCTACGGTGGTAATGGAGAATTAAAACTCGAAGGATTTAATGATTTGAATTTTCAGTCTGATGTGGATGAATATATATATCCAATATTGGATATATATTTTGCCTCAATGGGGTAGCGGTAAATTGGAAAGGTTCCAAGCAAAGCACCGTTGCTGACTCAACCACTGAAGCATAATATATCGCAGCATCGGATGCAACAAAAGAAAGTGTTTGGATGAAAAACTTCATCCAATAGTTGGATGTAGTGCCTAGTATTGCGAAGCTCGTGGTTATCTTCTGTGATAACAATAGCGAATCTTACACAATGAGAGAAAAGTACCATTTGATTAGAGAAATCATTGGTAAGAGTTGACACACATAATGGATCGTGTCGACTCGAAAGACAACCTAGCGGATCCACTAGTAAAGCCTGTGTCACGAAAAGAGTTCGAAGAACATCTTTGGAAGATGGGTCTTAGAAGCATTTGTGATTGGCTTTAGGGCAAGTGGGAGATAGATAGGATAGTGCCCTGCAAGCCAATATATTTAGCTTGTATTAGGACTATCGTAATCTTTCTCTAGTATAAATGAATTAAAACGCTCGTTTGTTTATAGTATGTAAATCAAACAATGGCCAACTTCATCTCTCACGAATCACTTAAGCGATTGGATGAAATCCTAAGATCACATTCGACTATGGGACGATTCACTTCAGTATTGAGTGCAATCATGAAACAGTCTCTAAGGTCGTGATCTTAAAACATGTTCCAAGTCATAGATTCCAAACGAGACGGGGTATCGAAGGAATCGCAAAGACTTGTATAAATATGCATGATTCACATGGAGTGAATTTGTAGAGTTTCATGAGCAAGGCATTTGATGCTTGTGCATATGAGTAGGTGGTTCGATAGGGGATCGAACGCATCGAACGACCCGAACAGAGAAACCCATTGTGGAAGCGCATGACGCACATCGGCGATGGGATGTTTCTCAAACTTATAATAGTGTACGTGATTTAACCGAATTTCGTCTTAGGTTTAATCTCAGTGAATTATTTAAGATCACTATTTTATGTATTAAGGGTTTGGTTAAAGTACTCAGGATGGTGCAATTCAAGAACAAGCAAAGTAATATAATTGTGTAGATAACTATAATATGAAAGGCGAACAGTTGTAGTATATTTCGTAGGTAAAATTCTGGATCCTCAATACAATGTAAGATTCGCTATTTATAATATTCCTCATGTTCTAATTGAACTAGGAGTCCTATTTGGCCTAGGAATCCTGCATGGCCTAGGAGTACCACATGGCCCATTAAGTCCCTGAATCGGGCAGTAGGTCGACCAGATATGTTCTCGGCAGGTCGAGCCGATCTTGCAGTTTATATAGGTCGGATCGATCTTGATTCTCCTCGGATATTCCTATCCGGTTGCATGTGCAAAATAGCCCTCATCAGTACTCCCTCACTTCTCGAGCGTAATCGTAGCTGGAGCTCGTAGAAGTAGAAGTAGTAATTATTTTAATCCTTTCATCGTTCATGAAATATGCCTCGTTAAAAACCTAGTTCGGAAAAACCCTCTTCGGGATAAAAACCGAACGAGGAAAAAAGAGTGCATATCCGTTTGAACCTTCTACGTACAGACACGTATTTTGGTTAACGTGAGTCAGACAACGGCAGGGCCTTTTCATGATTTTAATTGGCGGGAATATGAAGAGACGCGAAGGGCTGAATCCGTCTTTTCACCGCCCATATATATAATCGAAATTTGCGGGATATTTTACTTTTTACCCCAGATATTTAAATCTTCCAGTAGTAAAAGTTTAAGTCGACAATCTTGTCATTTTCTTATTTCCTCGAGCGCATTATTTCAAGGGCCGATGTCTTCGACCTCGCAAAATCCCCATTTCTCAACTCAGAACGTAGGAGAACAAGTACCACCTAATATCTCCAATCCTGATATTCCTTCATCTGATGACGAAGGAGCAGACAATTCTCAAGTTGAGGAGATCAGAGATTATGCTGAAAAAGAAGTTGATAGCTTGGTGGTGGAGATTATTCCAGAGGAAGAGATGATGTCGAGGTCATCCAAAAAATCTAAGACGGCTCAACCTCAAATTTCCGCCCCTGTGGAACTCTTTCCTTCTCGATGGAAAGAAGAAGATTTACCTTTTTTGAAAAAGGAATACGGTCGCTATTTCCCGTCGGAATTTGAGATCATTATTCCTTCCTCTGAGGAGAGAGTCAATACTCCTCCCGCCAACTGTAGAGCTTTCTATACGTCCCATTTCGAGCATGGGCTCCGTTTTCCACTCTCTTCGATTCTTCGCCAATTTCTGGAGACCTTCATTGTCTCACTGACTCAACTTGTTCCGAATGCCATAGCCTTTATTATGGCATTCTCTGTTTTGATGGTCGCGCGAGGTCTGCAGCCCTCGTTCCGTAATTTTCTTCACTTTTTTTGACTTTCTGTGTCGACCTCCTCCAACAGAGGTTATTACTATGTTAGCCAAAGACCTGGTTACGCAGTTCTCAAAAACGCCATTTCGAGCAACAGCACGGAGTGGAAATCAAATTTCTTTTTCGTTAAGGCTCCGACCGTGCACATCCTTGAAAATGGTGAAACTGAGGAGTTTAGTTATGATTGGGGATACAATGATTCCTGGGTGTACGGGGGTCGGAAGGTGATTGGCAAGATGACCCCAGACGATCAATTCTCATCCGATTTGATCGAGGAGATGAGGTCAAATAAATACCAATCAGCTTATTTGATCGGGGAAATTTTCCTTCGAAAGACTGGATTGAGTTCTTTGGATTTCCCTATCCCCTCCGATGATCGACCTTTATGTAAGATTTCTTGCTAATAATAATTGTATCTTTTTAGAAAAGGATTTATGATTCTGTAGTCCATTAATGTTTAATGATTTCATGTTCGTAGCTTCCATGGTTGAGAATTGCCGCTTTTCCGTGGTCGAAAAGTCAGTCCTTTCGAACTCGAAGTCTTCGGGTGAAGTCCCCATAGAGCAAAAGCAATCCAGAAAGAGGAGTCGTCCGAGAATGCAGATCCTATCCGAGTAGGTCCTCCTTTCTCTGGTCCAACTTCTTCAGACATACCGTCTACAAGCTCTCGCCCAGGCCGCGGTTATCCGCCCAAAACTTTTAGGGAGAAATATGGTATTCTGGGTAGTAAATATTGGCCCGAACGTAATCCTACTGGCCCTGAAGCCAAAAGAAGAACTCAATATTTTGACAAAGGAGGAGAGTATTTCACTCACTTCGGAGATACTAGCCATCAAGCTTCTTTGGTAGGCATGATTGAGAGTCATCTTCAAGGAAAATGGGCAGCCGGTTATTCCGAGAAGGATTCATTGGTGTCTGACGATAAGGAGAATGTGGTCGATAAATCCATTCAAGTTCTCCTATCCTCGACCTTTGTTCGAGACGTGGAGAGGACTGTTATGAAGAAACCCCTCGAACAGCTAGCGAGGGCAGCTCACGCTCATGAAGTGGTAATATTCTTTAACTCCTTCCGTTCTTTTAATAGTTCTCAATAGTTCTCTTGGTTTTTACTTAGACAATTTTTTCTTGCCATAGACTGGTAATGCCTTGGTGTCCGCGCTATATGATATGGCATTGCATAGAGATCAATGCAAATATGTTGAAGAAAGCAACAACATTTTAACCGCCAGGGTTAAGGAGCTCGAAGATCAACTTGCTCAGGTCGGTAATTCTCGGGCTTCCGCTGAGACTCAATCTGCTCCTCTCGCTAATGAGAACTTGGAAACTGACAATCCGCACATCATTGGTATGATGACGGATGCTAGTCGATATCAGGCCCAGGTCGACCAGTTAAATCGAGAAATGGATGAGCAGCGAGTTTCGCATGCCACTGTAGTTAGTAAACTGGAGTCGGAAATCGTCTCACTTCGATCTCAACTAGCGGCAAAAGAGGATGATTCTTCCGATCTAGAAAGGGTCATCGATGATCATCAATCAGCCGACGTCGAACCCATCGTCCGAGAGTTTCTTGATTCCCCCGTGCATACTGCCATAATTCATCAAAAGATCGGAGGTTTGCTCTTGAGCTCGTTCTATAAGGGCGTTGATCAATTAATCGAGTCTGGGCAGATCCCTGATAAGCGCGATGAATATCTCCCAGTTATGGCTATCGAAAAGGATCGAAGACTTCAAGACTATCCTCTCGATTGCTTATATTCCGTCGAGTATAATAACCACCCTCTGGCTCACTTAGTCGATGAGTACGGAACTCCGCTTCCTGTGCCAACACCTGATTTGGAGTTAGTAGCGGATATTATGGGTGATCAATCAGGCGAAGAGGGAGACGATGACGATGAAGAGGACATCGAAGGAGAGCAGGTTGAGGAAAAGAATGGAGAAGATGAGGAAAAGTCGCCCGCAAATGAAGCCAACTCCCCATCTTAGAATGTCTTTTATGATTTCCTTTTATTTTTCTCTTTAATTCTTGTAGTTTTTGTCGTTTTAGATAGCAAGTCTTGTATCATATGTAAGAATCCCACTGTTAATATAAATGATTTTAGATGAAATATTCTTCGTCGTTTGGAAGATCGCAATATGCATTGGACGACCCATTTTGTTTTCCATTTTGAATTTTACTCTTCGCGCCAAGAATTGAGGGAATAACTGTCATTTCCATTATTATATATAAAGGTAAAATCTTTGAAGTTTTACCGCGCGTCCCCACTTGTAATATAAAATTTTCTTGCTGTTGATCGGAGCTCATAGTTCGATATTTCATAAGAATTTCTGATTTTTTGATCATGAGTTCCAACCTCTTTTCTGGAGCTTCAAAATGATCTCTGCGGGGTCTATCACGACGAGATACTCCGAGGAAGAAAGCCCGAACGGACGGTCCACAACAATCATCGTCTGGCGGAAATCCGAAAATAGTGGAGAATATTCTTTCTCCGACGAGGGAAAGTAGGAATTCTTCAACGGGACTTTCAGGGGCCCCAATCCGTAGTCCAATAGTCGATCCGAAAGTGCTGGAGGCTTACCAGAACGAGGGTTCTCGCTCTACCTCTCCTCCTCTTGTAGAACAAACAATAAATGAGGAGTCACGTACTATTTCTCCTCCTCCAGTCGTCCATACAACGAACGAGGAGACTCGAGCTACTTCTCCACTTCTCGTGGACCAAATAACTAATGAGGAGTCTCGAGTTATTTCTCCTCCTCCAGTCGACCAAAATATAAATGAGGAGTCTCGAGTCGTTTCTCCTCCCCCAGTCGATCAAAATATAAATGAGGAGTCTCGAGTCGTTTCTCCTCCCCCAGTCGATCAAAATATAAACGAGGAGTCTCGAGTTGTTTCTTCTCCTCCCGTTGACCAATCAATGGAGGAACGTCCTCCTTCCGATTGAGATATGCCAAATCGAGATTTAGGTCAAGGAGGTTCGCATCAGGTCGTAATTACTGCTCCCAATACTGAGGTTGAGCCTACTTTGCAACTAAGGGGACCTGTGGAAGATATTCCTGAATCTTTCTTTGCCCCTCTGCGTTCTCAAGTTGTTGTCTCAACTTCTCAACATACTCGAGCCATCTCTCCTGTCCACATTTCCCAAGACGTATCGAAAACAGAGTCTGGTCCCAGTCATTCTGGTTTTGAAAACGTTGCGGATGATCCGTCTCTTTTAGACGAACGTCCTTTTAAGGAGCAGGTCGAAGAGATGACTGAGTTTGATATGAGTCGATCTGGTGGGGTTTCGATCGATGCAAGCATTCCAACAACCCCCGAGCCTGATGGGATTTCTTGGAATCTGGGAATGGGTACAATTTTGCCCAAGGAGCTCGATAAATTGAAGAACCATTCCTCTTTACGTCTCGTTCAGTCCATTTTCAAGCGTTTGGAGATGGTAAGTGTGTTATTGTTGTTATGATGACTTTTATATCCTTGGAAGTTTCTTATTCTTCGCTTTTCCATAACAGGCTAAGCATGAAGCTCTTCAGCTCGGGATCCAAAATGATGAATTTTACTTTTCTCGAGAAGAGTCTCTTGAACGGATGAACTCGATCGCCGTTGCTCATCGATCGCTGATGACCGAGGTAGAGAATCTCCGAGCTGCTGCTGAAAGACTTACTAAAGAAAAAGAAGAACTTGCTCGAGAAAATAGCAGCTTGGTGTCCGATAAGGAACAACTTACCAAGGAGAAAAAAGATCTTCTTCAATTGAAAGATCGAGAGTTTGATAGGGGTTTTTCTTTTTGATATAAGCAGCGTGCTAACGAAATGATGAACTTTCTTGCTTATCAGACGACTCCCGATCATGCTCTCGAACAGTAGCCAAGGGTCTTCCACATTTTTTTTTTTTTTTTGGAATGTTGTAAATATACATTTTGCTCGATGAATAGAAAATCAAGCTCTTTTTGTTCGTCTTCTATGTAGATGATGAGTTTTTTTCGACCTGATTGCCAACTAATAATTTCTTTCAATATTCTTGGGAGACAAGGAGTCAATTTGGTGGGTGTGCCGTAACTGTAGGAACGTTTCGTATGCTCTGTCCGTTGATTGATTAATTCCCCATACTATAAATGACTCATTGGAGAAGTAGGAAAAATAAAAGACTGAAATAATATGTCTCTCATAAATGTTTCAATTTGGTTTTTATGGCATGTCGACTATGGTGGAGACATCCACCTAGTTATTTCATGAGTAATGAGAGCTGGTTAGTTCATTAAAAATGGTGGTGTTCCCTGGGGAAGGTATGTTTTTCTGTCCATGCATGCTCGAAAACTTATCTCCAAGGCATGGAGAACGAACCTGTCTCAATTTGTACGACAGCAAAGTTCTTTTTTTCCTTGTTTGCAGAAATAAGTACCCTTTGAACCATTCCTTTCTCAGTGTGCTTTAGCTTGATACTGTGATCGACCCCAGATACAGCATGCTTCCTGATTACAGTGTGACCTGTTTGAAGGTCGACCACCCAAAAGGTCCAAGTAAGAAGGGGGCGGAGTATTCTTCCAGGATCAGCAAATATACGCACTTCTGCATGTTCCTCGTTTCTTTTGATTTCAATCAAAGAAGGAACAAGGTCCAGGGCTGAATAATATATTCTTCCATATAAGTGGACACTTCTCCTATGCAGTGATAAGGAGTAGGTCGAATTGAAGGAGCAGATCATTCCGAGGAGTAGCATAGTAGGCGCTATTATTTGTAACAATTGTAATTAGACTTTGAAGATAAATGTAGATTTTCCTGATGATTTGGCTGTATCCGTGAAACGTAACGATCCTTTTAAAGATCTGAATAAAATCAATTATTCTTGACCTGTTTATCTGGAGTGTCGTACTTTTAGTTCTATGGCAATGATCGATCGTATATCCGACACTGTGAACTATCCTGGTAATGCTTTTGATCTGGACCATTGACAGGATCTCAATGTAACACCCCTGCCTATAAAAAGGGTTATTCCATGTTCCTCATTCTCAGAAATGAACTTGTCCAACAAGTATTGTTATTGTTACAAGCATTGTTGTCCACCAGAATGTGTTATCTTATCAAATGATGAATCTTTGACTCGGTATGGGAGGAATTGGAAAGAAGAGATCTCCATTTTATATGGTGATGGTCGGGCGAATCTTATAACTGGGGATTAGTCGACCATAAACCACGCCGTATGATAGAGGTCGAGAGTAGAGGAAAGCAGGATTCTATGCTTATCGAAATCAACTTGTTTCTAACAGGTTGGTGATGCCATGCATGAGATCCTTCTGATCCCTATTCTACGTCGTAGAGAAGAAGCATCAGTTTTTTCGAGGTGGTCGAGAAAACATGTGTCCTTCTCTCGATGATCGACAGATGTCAATCTCAAGAAGGATGCCCGAACATTAGTTTCTCGTCACTGTTCTCAAAGTAGAAGGAAAGATGATCGTTCCGAGGAAGCTCTGAAGCGTTTGAAAACCAGATTCTTTCCTTTGATATTTTGTAGGTGTAACCGCTTAGTGCATTAATCGATGATTTCCATTCAGATAGGAATCTTTGATATGTAATACTAGTTTCGCTATAATAGTCTTTGTACTGTCTCCATCGATCTAATATATGACTTTTATTTTGACCGACTCAAAAACGCATTTATTTCCATTCCTGTATTTAAGGCTTGTAGTTATGACTTTGTAACGTAATTCCCGATGTGGCGTCATTGCCGTTGATTGAATGCGAGTTTCACCGTTGGATTTTAACCCTCCCTGTCTATAAAATGAATCTTCTTTCTTCTATTTAGTTACCTTTAGAAGTAAAAAACCTTAAACAAATGTACTTCCTCTTTGTTCAAAATGGCGGTCGTCCGCCTAATTCGAAAGTCAAACAAATCACTTATTATGTCGACTTGGTATGGGCGGAATCGAAAAGTGGAGATTTCTCAAAAACCATGAAATCTCCGACCCCTAATAAGGGGAATGGATTGGAACGCCTACCCTCAACCGACCAACCTATGTAAATGGGTAAAGGTCGGTGTTGTGGGGTTCCGATCTATTAGTTACGCGGTTGGTGGAAAGCTGGTCAGTTCATTAAAACGAGAATGTATGATCAAAAAATGCTGACCACCATTGACCGTCGTAACATTATGATCTCTCAAAGCTCTCTCTGATTCCAAAGCTTTGTGGCCGTAAGCACGACTGGTCCTAGCTGGTGGCAAGAATTCTGAGAGAGATACAGAGATAAATCAGGCTGAAGACCCTTTGTCAGCTCCTTTCTTCATCATGTAATAGGATTTGCTGTCGATTAGTTAGGGGAGTTTGTGTATCTTTCCGATGTATATAAAATCTTGCAATATATTATCCCGTTATTTTTATTCGTACGATGAGCTCTTGTTAATCCAATTGGTTTTGCTGTAACCTTCTGTTTTATTTAATTGTTTTGCCTATCTAGATCGACTGTTAAGAGATCGATGAATGTATACCGCCCCAATCGGTTTTACTCAAGGGTTCATTGTACTTAGGTTTGTACCAACTGTGGTTTTAACCTTTGTAGATCGTTCGTTAGGAGATCGATGAGTTTATACCGACCCAATCGGTTTTACTCAAAGATATATTATACTTAGGTTTTATACCAATTGTGGTTTTCACCTTTGTAGATCGTTCGTGAGGAGATCGATGAGTTTATACCGACCCAATCGGTTTTACTTAAAGATATATTATACTTAGGTTTTAAACCAATTGTGGTTTTCACCTTTGTAGATCGTTCGTTAGGAGATCGATGAGTTTATACCGACCCAATCGGTTTTACTCAGAGATTTATTATACTTAGGTTTTCTACCAATTGTGGTTTTCACCTTTGTAGATCGTTCGTTAGGAGATCGATGAGTTTATACCGACCCAATCGGTTTTACTCAGAGATTCATCATGTAATAGAATTTGATGTCGATTAGTTAGGGGAGTTTGTGTATCTTTCCGTTGTATATGGTAGCTTTGAATTAATAAAATCTTGCAATATATCAACCCGTTAGTTTTATTCGTACGATGAGCTCTTATGAATCCAATTGGTTTTGCTGTAACCTTCTGTTTTATTTAATTGTTTTGCCTATCTAGATCGTCTGTTAAGAGATCGATGAATGTATACCGCCC
This sequence comes from Penstemon newberryi var. newberryi, assembly GCA_030819805.1. Classification (NCBI taxonomy): domain Eukaryota; kingdom Viridiplantae; phylum Streptophyta; class Magnoliopsida; order Lamiales; family Plantaginaceae; genus Penstemon; species Penstemon newberryi. The sequence goes on along the minus strand of JAUALY010000005.1, from coordinate 17,049,739 downwards.
CAATCGGTTTTACCCAATGATTTATTGTACTTAGGTTTGTACCAACTGTGGTTTTAACCTTTGTAGATCGTTCGTTAGGAGATCGATGAGTTTATACCGACCCAATCGGTTTTACTCAAAGATATATTATACTTAGGTTTTATACCAACTGTGGTTTTCACCTTTGTAGATCGTTCGTTAGGAGATCGATGAGTTTATACCGACCCAATCGGTTTTACTCAGAGATTTATTATACTTAGGTTTTATACCAATTGTGGTGTTAACCTTTGTAGATCGTTTCAGTAGATCGGCGAGTTTTTACCGATTCATTCGGTTTTACTCAAAAATTTTAGGTTGTATACCATTTATTGGTTTTAACCTTTGTAGATCGTTTGTTAGGAGATAGATGAGTTTATACCGACCCAATTGGTTTTACTCAAAGATGTATTATACTTAGGTTTTATAACAACTGTGGTGTTAACCTTTGTAGATCGTTTCAGTAGAACGGTGAGTGTTTACCGATTCATTCGGTTTTACTCAAAATTTTTAGGTTGTATACCAATTATTAGTTTTAACTTTTATAGATCGGTTTTTGACAAAAGTCTTTTTGAACGCGACTTATGGGGAAATAAGCAAAAGCTTTTATTATAATTGTAGATAAATTTACTGCACGAAAGGGAAATAACAAAACATTCTTTAAAATGGAAAAACTAATTCCTTGCAAATCCTGTCTAATTTCTAAATCTTCTTATCTTTGGATTTAACGACCATAATATCTTCTGAGATTTACTGCATTCCACGTTCGAGGAAGCAAAGTTCCATCCATATGAGCTATCTTGTACGATCCCTTTTTGCCGACCGCAATCACCACATAGGGACCCTCCCAATTTTGCTGTAACTTTCCCACATGTTTGGATACTTCAACTTTTTTAAGTACCAAATCACCCTCTTTGAATGATCGTATCCTCACCTTTTGATTGTAGGCCTTTTCCATGCTGGATTTAGCCGCTTCTAAACGCAGATTGGCTTTTTCCCTCAAGGTCTCACTCAAATCGATGTCGTCCTTTCTCAGTTGATCGTTTGATTCCTCCTCGTAGAGCTCAATTCTGGGGCTGGGGACTAGCGCCTCTATAGGGATAACTGCCTCCGACCCATAGACTAGGCTAAACGGTGTTTCACCCGTTGAGGCTTTTACTGTAGTTCTGTTAGCCCAAATGACGCCTGGCAGTTCGTCTAACCATTTCCCTTTGGCGTCGTCCAGTCTTTTCTCGAGGGATTTGATAATCTCTCGATTTGCCACCTCAGTTTGTCCATTAGCTCTAGGATGTCCGACTGACGTGAAGTTTTGCTGTATTCCAAACTTCGAGCACCATTCTTGAATTTGTTTTCCAGCAAACTGGGTTCCATTGTCAGAAATCAAAATTCTCAGGATTCCAAAACGACAGACTATATTTTTCCAGAGAAAATTTATCACTTGAAACTGTGTTATCCGAGCTAGGGCTATACATTCAATCCACTTGCTGAAATATTCGACAGCGACCAAAACATAACTCTTTTTTGATCTGGCCATTGGAAATGGTCCCACTATATCGATTCCCCATTGATCAAAAGGCCAACAGATCAGAATTGGGTGTATTGTCTCAGCTGGTTGATGTATTATATTTGAATGTACCTGACAGTAATGACAGTGTTTTACATAGTCTTGTGCGTCGGCGTACATCGTTGGCCAATAGTAACCAGTTCTCAAGCATTTGAGCGTAAGTGCTCGAGCGCCACTGTGATTCCCAGCTTCTCCTTCATGTATGCTTCTAAGGATGCTTTCAGAATTGTGCTCGGGAACGCATTTTAGCAGAATTCCTGAGACGGATCGTCTGTAGAGTTTTCCTTCTATCATTGCGTATCTTGGTGCTCGATATCTTATCCTCCTAGCTTCATTTTTACAGCTAGGGAGTGATCCATCTTTCAAATAGGCGACTATCGGAGTCATCCAACTGTCTGCTGCCAAGTCGATATCCATTATTTCAGTAACTGGGACAGTATCGAGATCGATCGACGGTGTTTTGGAGATTAGCCAGGTGATTACTCTTTTAGATTTACCATCCCTTGTTCCTGTAAATCTAGATAGTTGATCAGCCCATCGATTTTCTTCTCGTGGGATATTTTGAATATCAAACTTATCAAATTTCCCAGTCAAATCTTTTACTTTCGCCAAATATTTTATCATGTTGTATTCTTTTGCCTCGTACATTCCACTAATTTGTCTCTGAATTAGCTCGGAATCCGTTAAGACATTCAAAATCTTTATATCGGCCTGTATAGCCATTTCCAATCTTGCAATTAGAGCTTCGTATTCTGCTTCGTTATTGGTTACCACGAAGTCTAAAGTGATGGCATAATTCATATCCTCGCCGTTTGGTCCTTGGAAATTGATTCCTGCACCTCCACCATATCTGCTTGATGCGCCATCGACATGCATAAGCCATGGTAGGTGGCTGACGATCATAACACTGTTATCACTTGTCGATGCCATTTCGGAGCTCGTCTCCGATAGATTTGGAGTTTCTAGGAGGAAATCAGCAAGTACTTGCACTTTGATTGCTGTTCGAGGTTGATATTCGATCTCATATCGTCCTAGCTCCACGGCCCATTTAATCAGTCTTCCCGAGGCTTCAGGTTTTGATAAGATTTGTCTCAGAGGTTGATTGGTAAGCACGATGATCTTATATGTTTGGAAATAAGGTCGTAACCTTCGTTTAGAGGTTACCAGAGCCAAAGCAAAATTTTCAATTACCAAATAGTTCTTTTCAGCCCCTTGCAGCAATTTACTCAAATAATAAACTGGCTTCTGTTCCGATCCCTCAATTTTTACCATCACCGAGCTTACTGCCGCCTCGGATATAGCGATGTATATGTAAAGAGGCTGACCTTCTGTAGGTTTGGCGAGTAGCGGTGGTGAGTTCAAGTATTCTTTCAGTTGATCGAAGGCGTGATCACAAGCCTCGGTCCATTCAAAGGTCTTAGCTTTTCTCAAAGTTTGAAAAAATGGTAGACTTTTATCTGCTGACCTCGATATAAACCTGTTGAGGGCAACTATTTTTCCGACTAAACTTTGAACTTGAGTAATATTTCTAGGAGGCTTCATTTCAGTGATAGCACGTATCTTCTCCGGATTTGCTTCGATGCCTCTCTCATGGACCAGGTAACCTAAGAATTTTCCAGACCTTACCCCAAAGGTACATTTTAAGGGGTTGAGCTTCATTCCATATTTCCTCAAGATTTTGAAGCAACGATCTAGGTGTTTAATGTGGTCTTCTTCGCTCATGCTTTTTACCAGCATGTCGTCGACATACACTTCCATTATTTCCCCGATCAACTCTTTAAACATCAAGTTGACCAACCGTTGATAGGTTGCTCCGGCATTTCTTAATCCGAACGGCATTACTATAAAACAATATACGCCCTGTTCGGTAATGAATGCGGTCTTTTCTTGATCTCTTTCGTCCATGCAAATCTGATAGAAACCTTGGAATGCATCCATCATACTAAAAATTGCAAAACCTGCTGTCGAGTCAACCAACAGGTCGATCCTTGGGAGAGGGTAAGGATCTCTTGGACATAATTTGTTTAAGTCCGTAAAATCATTACACATTCTCCATTTGTTATCCTTCTTGTCACCCTTTGAAACAAGTACGACATTACACAACCATTCAGTAAAATGTATTTCTTTAATCTGCTTAGACAATAAAAGCCTTTCGACCTCTGCTTTTATTATTTTGTCCTTCACAGGGCCGTGATTTTTTTTCTTCTGTCTGACCGGTTTTGCGCTCGGATCTATCTTCAAAGAGTGGGTTATTATTCTTGGGTCGATCCCCACTATGTCCTCCGAGCTCCAGGCGAAAACATCTACATTTTTCCTTAAGAAATTGATTAACATGATTTCTCCCTGTGGAGATAGTTCAGTCCCGATCCTGGTAATTTTGGTTGGATCATTCTCGATAAGTTTGACCTCTTTATGCTCTGGCGCACGTAGAGTCAAATCTATGGGTTCCTTCCCTTTTTTATCGATCCTTTCTGTATTAGGCAACTCAGGCTCTGGAGATCTCTCCATCGAAGACCCTACTGTTTTTCTTTTCGAATGCGTCAATGGATCAACGCTCCTCTTCAAAGATAGTGACGTATTATAACAATCCCATGCCATACAGTGATCGTTAACTATTTTGCCGACCCCAGAGTTTGTAGGGAACTTTATCTTCTGATGATAGGTTGAAACAACTGCTCGGAATTGGTTTAAAGCCGGTCTTCCTAAGATGGCGTTATAGGCGAAAGGCGTTTCTACCACTAAGAACTTTATCATTTTTACCACTCGATGAGGTTTACTTCCGAGGGTTACACTCAAGTTGATAGTCCCAGCTGGAACTATTTTCGATCCTCCAAATCCTACTAGTGGCGTAGCCACTCTTTGGAGAGTGATCTTTCCCAGGTTCATCTGGTTTAATACTTCGATTGCTATTATGTTAGCCGAACTCCCATTGTCGATCAGAATTCTTTTGACGTTAAAGTTGGAGATCCTTAGTGAGACCACCATTGGAAAATCGGGGTGGTCTTTGTTAACGTCCCAGTTGAGGTTTTTAGGAACTTCACATTCCTCAAAACTAATCGTGTGCTTATCAAAGCTTTTATTCTTTAGCGCCCATATTTCCTTAGGAATGACCAGTCCTTTTTCCAGGGATCGAGCCATCTTCCGTCTTGCGTTTCGACTGTCTCCCCCTGCAGGGCCACCAGAGATTACGTGTATCGTACCATTAACTCGATCATTATCGATGTCATCTCTCCTAAGCGCATGATTGCTGGGCGATCTTTCGTGAGGGCTTCTATTTCCATCCCTCCTTCTAGGACTCCGAGTCCTTTGTCTCCTTCGATCTGTTCTGTCCACGAACTCGTTTAACTTGCCTTGTTGAATTAACTTCTCAATCTCCTGTTTCAAGTGATAGCAATCCTCGGTTTTATGACCATGAGCTCGATGGTATCTACAATATAGATCGTAGTTCCTTGCCCCAGGTTTGGCTTGCATAATTCTTTTTGCTGGGGGAATCAAGTTATTTCTCTCTAATATTACAAGAATATCCTCCTTGAGGGTATTCAGTTTGGTATACTCGACATAGCTTATTCGATTCCTTACGTTCCTTTCTGGAGATCGAGGCCTGAGGTAGACATTAGGTCTTTTCTCAGGATTACTCCCACTAAATTCCAGTCTTTTGAAAACGTTTTCCCTCCTAGGATATCGATCGTAATCCATGGCTTTTTGCATTTGTGGTCTTTCGGGCCTCCTATGTCCCGAAGTGGATGCTTTACTCTTATTCTTATCTTTGAACGAATTCATTTCTTCTTGAGTCATGTATTTAGAGGCTAGCGTCATAATTTCTGCAAAAGTTCATGGCTGCTTCCGACTCAAGGCATTGCCAAATTGCCTATTTTTTGTTAGGTCGAACAAAATTGATATGATATAATCGATATTTGGCGAGTCGATCTTCAATAGTTCAACATTGAATCTTGCAAGCCAAGTCCTCAAGGATTCTCCTTCTTGTTGGATAATAGTTCCTAGGTAACTCATGGGGAGCTTTTGCCGTTTCTGGCTAGCGAACTGCTGCTCTAGCTTGTTACATAGTTCTCTAAAACTGAAAATTGAATTAGGTGGCTGTTTTCCGAACCAATCCAATGCTAATCCCTCGTAGGTTGTGATCATTAGCTTCGCCGTGTATTCCGCTGAATGAGCGTATAGGTTCATGAAATTTGTGAAACTGAATATGTAATCAGTTGGATCACCAGTTCCGTCATATCTGGGAAGTCGGACCGGTAAGGGTCCAGAGGCCTGTGACTCTCTTATTTCTTGGCAGAACGGAGAACAGGCTGCTATACTATCCTGGACTTCTCGGGAACGTGGCCATGGTTGTCTCATTGTTAATAACCTTTGCTCCAATCGTTCCTCGACCATCCTCTCTATGTCTCTTTCAGAGATTCTTCTAGTTGCTTGTCGATTGACAACTGGGGGCTCCTCCACGTCATCGATAGGGATAATTGTCTGTTCCTTGGACAAGTGTGGTTCAGGACGAGCATTAACTCTTGCCTGATTAGTTCTTCGACCAAGGTGCCTTCCAGCTAAGTTTGGTGGGGAGACTTGAGATCGTTGGTCCGCATCTGGACTCTCTGCTTGAGTTGATAGATGATCGTTATTTTCCCGAGGCTCCCTGTCATTATTAACCGCCCTCGAGGGACGAACTGCAGCCCTCGTTGGTTCCGCGATTGCCGGTGTTGGAAGAATTTGAGGAAAAATCGAACTTAAAAGCTGAGCAATTTGTAGTATTTTCTCCTGGTCAGCCGGTAGCGGGGGAACAGGGATGGATTGGATGGGTGAGTTAGGAGCCCGACTCGCGCTAGGAGTTTGTCGTCCTCCCGCGTTTTGATTAACGTTAGTGTTTACCGTAACATGTTCCTCTACAGGATCTAAATTTTGGTGATTTGTCGGAGGCTGCATATCGTTAGCGCTGATCCTTTGGGAATTTTCAGGCAAGTTATCGACAGCACGAGAGGGTCGAGAGCTCGTGCTTCTTCCTGCGTTACGTGTGCTTTTCCTAGGATTGACCATATTTCGATCGAGTAATTAACCGTGCCCCACGGTGGGCACCAACTGATTTAACCGAATTTCGTCTTAGGTTTAATCTCAGTGAATTATTTAAGATCACTATTTTATGTATTAAGGGTTTGGTTAAAGTACTCAGAATGGTGCAATTCAAGAACAAGCAAAGTAATATAATTGTGTATCCTCAAATTCGGTGCATGGGTGTGCGTACATAGATTTAGGTACCGATCACGTAGCCTGATCATTGTGTGCCTAAGTTGGGTGCGTATAGTCGTGTACACGAATGGTTAGCATCAATATGGGATCTACCGATTCAACGTAGTGTGTTGAGGGAATTTCCTATACGTTCTTAGATAATAGATTCCGAGAAACCTATGGCCACAGTTGGTGACTGATTCGGAAAGGGGTTTCCAAATTTAGCAGTCACACTGGAATCATTATCCGGAATTAGAAAGTATAGTTATCGAGATAATTAGAGGTGCCGATCAATTCACACACCCTAGGTCTCGATCGGGAAATTAAGTCGATAGAAGGACCGTATGTACATGGTACTTATAAGAGGTGAGGTTCACTGAGATCAATTCACCTGAAGTTGGGCCTCATGGGCTTGTGGCTAGACATTGACCATGAGGTGTGGGTACTCATGAATTAACAAGGAGATTAATTCTTGAGTGGTTAATTGAAGGGGTTCAATTAATCGGAGCAATTAATAAGCTCATAAATTAAATCACGAAAGTCGTGGGCCCGCGGCCAATTGATGGTGAACCTAGAGGGTTACACACAATATAATTGGACTGCAACAAATCATATAAGGAAAGTTTGATTTAAAGAGTTAAATCAAAACTGGAGAATTAAAGTGTTAATTCTTAAAGGAGAAAAATATTAATTAGAAGTAGTCTAATTAATTAATGGAGAAGGATTAATTAATTAATTGGATTAATTAATTAAATGGGCTGAATTAATTAAAAGAGTTTAATTAATTAAAGATTCTAATTAATTAAAGAGTTTAATTAATTAAAGGAGACCTAGTTAGTTAAGGAAATAAAGATAGAATGGGATTCTACTTTCCTAACAGGATAGGGGGCGATTTTGCAAGATAAATAATGGAAGAGTTTGTTTTCTTGTGTGACAAGGAAATTCTAAGAGATATACATGTATATCTTGTTTCCTAGTGAGATAAGGAAAAAGATCTTGATATACATGGAAGAGATATCTATTAAGAGAAGGATTCTTCTCTTATAAATATATATCTCTTCATACTCTTCCATAAGTTATAAGTGAAAAACCTAAGCCCTAACACAATGAGTAGCCGCCCCCTTCTCTGAAAATCTGAAATATGCGCCGCCCCTCTCTTACAGAGAAGGATCGGCCAAACCCTGTGAAATCGCACAGGGTTGTGCGATTTCTCTTTCTACTTCTTCCTTGCTTGATAACCTTTGATTCTTAGTTCTGAGCCTGTGGATCCAAAGGTGTTGCTTCAATCCAGTTGGTGTGGATACCGCTAGAGGCATAACGCTTGGGGAGCTTCTCTCGAACCAAATCCATCAGATCTGAAAGAAGACCGGAGAAAAACCACCACCGTTCCTGTGGTGAGGTAAAATCGCTAAACACCCTATGGATGTTTTGATTTGTGTAAAAATCCTTTTCGTATGACTAGTTGAATAAAGATTGCTGGTTTGGGTTATTTTAAAATTTTAAAATTCCGCTGCTTTTAACGTTCTGACGTTACCAATAACCCAACAGAGCATAACTGAACTTTAAGAAATAATAACCCCAACTTGAGGAATATGAAGTCCTCGAAAAATCTTCAAATTTCGAGCAGAGCTACTTCATTATATCATTTCAAGCCTCAGTTGATTTTATCCAACAATAAATCTTTTGACTTCGTTATTTGAGCACTGTTTTCCGAGCTAGATAGTCACGTTCTTTTTTGAACAAGTCTTTATCGAGGGAGGGTCATAGCAACAGCTTTCACCCTCGGTCGAGACTATTTTGCTTTTTTGAACAAGTCTTTATCGAGGGAGGGTCATAGCAACAGCTTTCACCCTCGGTCGAGACTATTTTGTTTCTTTGAACAAGTCTTTATCGAGGGAGGGTCATAGCGACAACTTTCACCCTCGGTCGAGTCCATTTTGTTTTTTGAACGAGTCTTTATCGAGGGAGGGTCATAGCAACAGCTTTCACCCTCGGTCGAGACATTTTGATTTTTTGAATAAGTCTTTATCAAGGAAGGGTCATAGCAACAACTTTCACCCTCGGTCGAGACATTTTGATTTTTTGAATAAGTCTTTATTGAGGAAGGGTCATAGCAACAACTTTCACCCTCGGTCGAGACATTTTGATTTTTTGAATAAGTCTTTATTGAGGAAGGGTCATAGCAACAGCTTTCACCCTCGGTCGAGACTTTTTATATTTTGAGCAAGTCTTTATGGAGGGAGGGTCATAGCAACAGCTTTCACCCTCGGTCGAGACTTTTTATATTTTGAGCAAGTCTTTATCGAGGGAGGGTCATAGCAACAACTTTCACCCTTGGTCGAGACATAATGCTCTTTCTTCATCATGGTACTCGGAACACAATTTGAACTTATAAAGAGGTTTTCACTGATTGCGCTTACATTTGAAGTAAAAACAGAGTTGTAAAAACTGTAAATTACAAAAAATTATAATGATTGCCACTATCTTCCATAGTATTTCCTCAGGTAAACTGCATTCCAGGTTCTTGGCAAAACTTCACCGTTGAGGTGAGCAATTTTATAGGACCCCTTCTTTCCGATCTCCTGCACGACATAAGGGCCATCCCAGTTCGGTTGAAGCTCTCCAACGTGCTTCGATACTTCCACCTTTTTTAGGACCAAATCACCAACTTTAAACGTTCTTAATCTGACTTTTTTGTCATAAGCCTTTTCCATGCTAGATTTGGTGGCGTGGATTTTTACGCATGCTCGGTCACGCTTTTCGTCTGCGTGGTCGACGTCCATTTCTCTCAACAACTGGTTCTGATCGGGATCATAAGATCCAACCCTCGGCGATGGCACTAAAGTATCGACTGGGATTACAGCCTCCGAACCGTACACCAGCGAGAAAGGAGTTTCTCCAGTAGCTGATTTTACTGAGGTTCTGTTCGCCCATATCACTCCAGGAAGCTCGTCTAACCACTTGCCTTTTGCTTCGGCCAAACGTTTTTCAAGTGACCGGACGATTTCCCTGTTGGTGACCTCGGTCTGTCCGTTTGCCTGGGGATGCCCGGCCGAGGTGAAATTCTGCTGGATTCCAAACTTTTCGCACCACTCCAAAATCTGCTTTCCCGCAAATTGAGTTCCGTTGTCGGAGATTAAAACCCTCGGCATCCCGAACCTGCAAACAATGAATTTCCAGATAAAATTTATAACCTGAAACTGAGTAATCTTGGTTAATGCAATGCATTCGACCCATTTACTGAAGTATTCAACAGCAACCAGGACATAATTTTTTCTCGATCTAGCTGTTGGGAAGGGTCCCATGATATCGATCCCCCATTTATCGAATGGCCAGCAAATCAGAATAGAATGCAGCTGTTCGGCGGGTTGATGAATCAAATTTGAATAAATTTGGCAATGATGACATTTCTTAACATAGTCGATGGAATCTGAAATCATAGTAGGCCAATAATATCCAGTCCTCGAGCATTTCAAGGCTAATGCTCTTGCACCGCAATGACTTCCAGCTTCACCTTCGTGAACTTCCTTTAAAATAAGATCGAATTGACTCTCCGGAATGCATTTCAACAAAACTCCCGAGCTTGACCTCTTATAAAGCTGGTCCTCGATCAAAACGTACATTGGAGCTCGATATTTAATTCGTCGGGCTTCGTTTGTGTCCTCTGGCAAAGTACCATTTCTTAGATAAGTTTTCAAAGGCTCCATCCATGAAGGCCCTTGAGTATCTATCTCCAATATCTCCGAGTTCGGAGTTACGTTCAAACCTATAGCTGGAGAGTTGGACATCAACCAAGTTATTACTCTCTCCTTACGTCCATCCGTCGACCCTGTAAATTTTGAAAGCAAATCCGCCCAAGAGTTTTCTTCTCGAGGAATAGCTTGGATATCGAACTTATTCAACTTTGCAACCAGATCCTTCACTCTTTTCAGATACTTCACCATGTTGAACTCCTTCGCTTCATATACCCCTTTCACTTGCCTATGTATTAGCTCGGAGTCGGTTAACACAGTAAGAGATTTTATATTTGCTTTAATTGCCATTTCTAATCCAGCGATTAAGGCCTCGTACTCTGCTTCATTGTTCGTGACCACAAAATCTAGGGTAATTGCATAACTGAGGTCCTCTCCCTCGGGACCCTGAAAGTGAATTCCGGCCCCGCCTCCTTCTCTGGTCGACGATCCATCGACATGCATCACCCATACTTTCTCCAGAACATCTACCACTAGATTTACCTCGGGAATGTGTTGCTTTTCCGAACTGGATCCTGTCGACTCTGCAATGAAATCGGCCAGTACCTGGGCCTTGATCGCTGTTCTGGGTTGGTATTCGATTTCAAACTGTCCAAGTTCCACTGCCTATTTAATCAATCTTCCGGACGTCTCTGGTTTTGACAGAACTTGCCTCAGAGGCTGGTTTGTCAAAACAATAATTTTGTAAGTCTGAAAATAAGGTCTCAGCTTCCGTGCGGCGATAACTAAAGCAAGCGCGAACTTCTCGATCTCCATGTAATTATTTTCCGCCCCTTGAAGCAACTTACTTAGATAATACACCGGCTTGTGCTCGGAATCCTGAACTCTCACCAAAACCGAGCTTATGGCCTCGGTCGACACTGCTATGTATAAATACAAAGGCTCCCGCTCGACCGGTTTTGCTAACATCGGTGGGGAGACTAAGTACTTTTTTAGCTCTTCAAAAGCTCTATCGCACTCTTCATTACATTCGAAGCTTTTTGACTTCCTCAACAATTTGAAGAAAGGCAAACTCTTGTCCGCTGAGCGGGATATAAATCTGTTCAACGATATTATTTTTCCTATCAAACTCTGCACTTCAGACAACTTCGTTGGTGGTTTTAGCTCGGCTATGGCTCTGATTTTTTCTGGGTTTGCCTCGATGCCGCGCTCGTGGACCAAATAGCCTAGGAATTTTCCCGATCTCACCCCGAAAGTGCACTTTGCGGGATTTAGTTTCATTCTGTACTTCCTTAAGATCGTGAAACATTTGTCAAGGTGCTTTATATGATCCTCCTCGGTCATGCTCTTTACGAGCATATCATCAACATAAACTTCCATAATCTCACCGATGAGATCCTTGAACATCATATTCACGAGCCTTTGATAAGTTGCTCCAGCATTCCTTAGTCCAAAAGGCATTACTATGAAACAATACACTCCTCGTTCGGTAATGAAGGCGGTTTTGTCTTGATCCCTTTCATTCATAAAGATTTGATAGAATCCTTGGAAGGCATCCATCATGCTAAAGAAGATGAAACCAGCGGTCGAGTCGACCAGCATATCGATCCGCGGTAAGGGATAGGGGTCTCTTGGACACAACTTATTCAAGTCGGTAAAATCATTACACATCCTCCATTTGTTGTCCACCTTTTCTCCCTTCGATACCAACACCACATTACAAAGCCACTCGGTAAAAGTTATTTTCTTAATATGCCCAGCGGCTAACAATCTATCGACCTCTGCATTAATGATTTTATCTTTTTCCCGACCATGATTCCTCTTCTTTTGCCTAACTGGCTTTGCTTTAGGATCGATATTTAGTGAATGAGTAATCACCCTTGGGTCGATCCCGACGATGTCATCGGAGCTCCAAGCAAAGACATCGGCGTTGTTTCTTAGGAATTCGATCAGCATAGTCTCCATCCCTTGGCTTAGCTCAGTCCCGATCCTGGTGAACTTCTTGGGTGAGCCCGGAACTAATGTTGCCTGTTTGTGGTTCGGGGGTTGAACGCTCATATCGATCTCTTTTCCTTTTTTACTCTGCAGTTTCTCGCAATCTGGCAAGGGAAGGTCGGATACCGAGAATACCTTTTCATCCTCTAACTTTCTTTTCGAGGGTAATATTGGCTCGAACTGCTTCTTTATGTTTAGGGACGTGTTATAACATTCCCATGCCATGCATTGGTCATTCCTCATCTCTCCGACCCCTGCAAGAGTGGGAAACTTGACCATCTGATGGTAAGTCGACACAACTGCTTTGAAAATGTTTAAAGCCGGTCTTCCCAAAATAGCATTATAAGCAAAAGGGGTACTCACGACTAAGAACTTGACCATCTTTGTTACATCTTTTAGTTTCTTGCCCATTGTGGTACTTAGGAGAATGGTTCCGAGAGGAACGATTTCCGATCCGTCGAAGCCAATAAGCGGGGTGGACACCCGATCCAGGCGTGGATGCTGTAAATTCATTCTATCGAGAGCTTCTGAAGAGATTATATTTGCCGAGCTACCATTATCGATCAACACCCTCTTAACCTCAAAGTTAGCAATTTTCAAGGTTATAACCATCGAAAAATCGGGGTCATCTTCATTAGTATCCCAAGTTACTTCACTTGGTCTGTCAGCCTCGGTAAAACTAATGACTTGATTTATCGAGGGCGCTGGCCTTAAGGACATGATCTCATTCCGGGTCGAGACACCTGTCTTCAACGACCTAGCTGACCTTTTCCTTGCATTCCTTCTATCTCCCCCGGCAAGTCCACCAGCTATTACGTTTATCACCCCATTCGTCTGCTCTTCGGTTTGATGTTGATCATCACGATGCTGTTCGGAAAACCTCCGTGGACTTCTAGATCGGAAACGGTTGTTAGGATTCCCCTTTCAAACATACTCCTTTAACTTTCCCTGAGCGATCAACTTCTCAATTTCCTGTTTTAACTGAAAACAATCCTCGGTGCTGTGCCCTCGAGCCCTGTGGTATCTGCAATACTTATCGTGATTCATAGTCCCCGGCCTGGATTGAGTGACACGCCGGGCTTCAGGGACCAAATTCCTTTCCTCGAGCACAATTAAGATTTCGTCTCTCGAGGCATTTAACCTGGTAAAACTGGTTTTTTCGAGTTCTCTTCTCGGTGCCCTCTCTGGAGATGCAGGTCGACCGTAGACATTAGATCTGTGGGCCGGAGCCTGAGGTTTATAGACCTTAAGTCTCTGCCAAACCGAGCCTCTTTGCTGCGCGTTTGACCCTCCATAGTCACTTGGCTTTGGGATAGGGGCCCGATCAGGTTTCTTTCCGATCGGGGGCCTAGGATTCTGAGCATTCTTCAATTTATTCATTCCTCCTGAATCATGTATTTTTCAGCTATTTCCATGATTCGCTCGAAAGACTTAGGTTGCTTTCGGCAGAGAGCATTCCCGAACTGGCTATTACGGGTTAGCTCGAACATTAATGACGACAGAAATTCCATCTGGGGGGTATCAACTTTCAGAAGTTCGATACTAAACCTTGCCAGCCACTGTCTTAAAGTTTCTCCTTCCATCTGCTTCACAGTTCCCAAGTGATTTGCAGGCAACCTTTGTTTCCTTTGGCTGGCAAATTGATGCTTTAACTTATCGCATAACTCATCAAAAGAGAAGATAGAGTTCGGAGGCAACTTTTCGAACCAATCCAAAGCAATTCCTTCGAACGTGGTGACCATAATTTTGCAACAAAAATCTTCTGAATGCCCATACAAGTTCAATACATTTATGAAACTGTTAATATGTTCCCCCGGGTCGGAGGTTCCATTATATCTTGGCAACCTGGTAGGGACGGTCTCCGTACCTCGAGCTTCTCTGATTTCTTGGCAAAAAGGTGAACATCGCATGATATTCGTACTCAACTCCTTGTCTCGCCCATCCTCGAGGAACACGGCCCCATCCTCTTTGGCCTCAGTTCTTCGAGCCCTGACATCTGCGGGTCGAGTTTCCTTTACCAGCATCTCCTTTCTTAACTCCTTCACGACTCTTTCCTGCACAATCTTTTCCAAGTCAGCCTCAGTCACTTTTCTGTAGACCGGTTTTTTAGACCTATCTGCAGCTTCGGGTTGACTTTCCCCGACCACGGAATCTTCCAAGCCTTGGACGGTCCTAGAGGGTTGCCCTGAGCGGACAACGGTTCTAGCTCGAGAAGCTTTGGGTCGAACATCGGACGGCTCACCCAAAGCGGATCGGCGAATACTTCCTTCCCTCTGCCTGTTGGAAACGGGACCCCGAGTAGTAGGTTGATCGACCGGGGGCTGTTGACCAGGCGGAGTTTCACGATCTGCTCTCTCCGTGTTCAGGAATTCTCTACACATAGTTCCGATAATAGAACGCAGATTGGCAACTGTCGTATGAATAGGTAAATCATTGGGAGGGTCGAGCGACGGCACCTCAGACTGGTGGGCCGCTCGGGATTGGTTACTTGGTTCGTTGTTTACTGACTGTTGAGCTCCAACAGCTTGTGAAGGATCGCCACGTTGGTACGTATATCTCCTAGTAGTAGGCATTTTCGATCTAACACTCGAATAGGCCCCTCGGTGGGCGCCAATTGATTATTCTTTTTTTCGTTCGTGTCAAATAAGGAAAGTCGAGCAAAACAATAAATGTATCGAGCGTGTGAATGGTGTATATTAATATCATGATCCGAATACAAGTTACAAAGTAGGTCTATTCGAGCATTACAGGATGCCGTACCACTAGCTAGATAAATACAAAGAAAAGCAAGCTAAAGCCTATTCTGAGCTCTATGTCCGAGCAGGAGTGTTTCTTGGGAATTGTGTCGTGCCTGATGTCATAAATGCGCCCCGTATATATAGAAACAGTAATGAGCTAGGTAAACCCTCTGCATGGGAATACGTCTCGCCAGCTGTCCAGTACTGGGGGTCGGCCCCACAGTAATTCCGAGGAAACCAGAAGGTCGGAAAGAAGATCGAAGTACTGGATTTAGTGCTATCAATCTGGCTCGATCGGAAACTAGGGTCTTCAGGTCGGAGAATACCATCTTGGTCGGGATAGAGGTCGACCTCGAGCAGAGGTATTTCCTAAGATAAAGCATGCGAAATATCCGTCATCATTCTTCTTCATCATCTTCATCACTTTCTTCTTCTGAGAAATTCAAGATTGAGGATTTGGCTAATAGTGTTTCTCTTCTTATATCTGCATCAAACCTCGCTCTTAATTCCTGAATCCTCTTTATCTTCCTGTATGGATCAAGCTGTTCTAATGCAGAATCCTTGGATTCAGCAATCCGTTTGTGCTCCGTTCAAAACCACGTCGTCTCCACCAGCTGATGCAGTCACCATTGCATGTGAGTCAATCTCATTCACGTGTTTACTCTCCAATGGTGGCAAATAATTCATATCTATATTCAAATCTATGTAATCTTCTGCACTATTTTGCTCATTTCCCTACTACTGGAAAGTACGTAAGCTCTTATTTTACTTTTCAAGTTAATGACAATTTATCCCCTGTAATATGCATAATGTTCACTTTATCCCTTACTAATTGAAAAAAAAATCGTTTTACAACCTCCCTCCCCCACGAACTTATAAATGTTCCACATTACCTCCCTGACATTTTTAACTTAAAAAAATATTGATTATACCGTTTTTTGTTCGACTTCAATAAGGAAAGTAGAGTATAACAATATATGAATCGAGCGTGTGAAAACTGTATATTGATATCGGTGTTCGAATACAAATTACAAAGCGGGTCTACCCGAGCATTACGGGATGCCGTACTACTAGAAAGACTAAATACAATGAGAATACAAGCTAGTTCCTAATCCGAACAGTAGGTCCGAGCAGAAGGAATATCTTGGAAGTTGTGCCCTCCCTGATGTCATAAATGCGCCGCGTATTTATAGGAACAGTAATGAGCTAGCTAGACCATCCGTAGGAGAACACCTCTCGGCCAGCTGTATAAAGCTGTAGGTCGGCCCCACAGTAATTCGAGGAGACGAGTAGATCGGGAAGTAGGTCGGAATACTTGATCTAGAGCTATCAACCGGGCTTGATCGGAAAACCATGTTCTTATGGTCGGAGAATACCATTCTGGTCGGGATCGAGGCCGAGCTCGAGCAGAAAGTATTTCCTAAAGTGGCGTATGCGAAATACCCCTCATCAATACTCCCCCACTTCTCGAGCGTAAGTGAAGCTGAAGCTCGGAGAAGTAAACACAGCGTCACGGCGAAAGACTTTGATTTCTTGATGTTTCGGACATGCCTCGTTAAAAACCTAGTGCAGAAAAACCCAGTGGGACAAAATCCGAGCTAGGGAAAAAGAGCACACATCTTCTTTGGAGCAACGGAAGGCATTGATACTTCGAACCATAGGAGGGCGGAGTTTTCGATCGGAGTACTCTACTTCGATGACGTTTACAATATCTGAGAATTGGAGAAATAAATCAGAGATCGAGTCTCAAACAGTCTCGGGTCGGATATGCCTCATTAAAAACCTTACTCGGAAAAACCCAGTGGGATAAAAAACCGAGCGAAGGGAAAAAGAGTGCACATCCTCGAGAGACAATGTAGTAGATCTTATCCTGTTGACTCGAAAATACTCATTTCAGAAGCTTGGAGGACCGTAATTGCTATTAATCAAAAAGATAATCTTCAATTTTACTGAATGGGAGCCTAACCGTCGCAGTTACTCGGGGTTGAATTTGCAATTTACCCTTTTAACCTTTATATATATACGTTGACTTAGAAAAGAAGAGTACGTCTTTCAAACTTAGTGCAGATCGGAGCAATCAGATCGATAAAAAGTACCCCTCTTTTATTGACCATCACAATAAGCACTTATCATCATGTCTACTTCCGAGAACCCAGAAATTCAAACTGATAACCCTACACGATCGGATTCCGAGCTAGGATCCACTGGCGAACTTATTAATGACTACAAGAATACTGAAAATTCTTCTGAAGAGACGAATAGGATCGTCAACCAAATAGAGAATGCCTTGGAGCCAAACACTGAAGAGGGAACATCCGGTCGACAGGGGTCCGAGCACGACGGTGAGGCGGAACAAAATGCCGAGGCCGACAGTGAGGAGGGTGGAGATGGAGAAAAAGCTGACTCCGACAATGAGAACAGCTTGACTGTACCGTTTGATAAGCATGAGATAATGAGGTATCAAATTGGGGGCGGGTGCAGTGTGCGAATCCTCGACCTAGCCGGTGTCGCGAAAAAGTCCAAAGCCACAGGTCGGGCTCAGAAGACCGAGAAACGGGTCGACGACATCTCAAGTGCGTATGATCCAAAAGAGCACGAGGCAAACCTCAAAGCTACGATAGGTAATTTCCTTCCCGAGGGTTACTCGCTAATCATTCCGACCCCCTCTCAGAGAGTGAATAAGCCCCCCGAAGGATGTCAAGCTTTCTATGCTAGGCAATTCGACTATGGGTTGCGTATTCCTTTTGCCCCCTTACTCGTGCAGGTTTTAGATGCATTCAGCCTGGCCCCCGCACAGATTCTTCCCAACTCGATTGGGTATTTGATAGCTTTCAGCGTTTTGATGAAGGCCAAGAATCAAGCTGCTAACTTCCGACGCTTCTGGCAATTCTTCAAGATCAGTACCTCCTTCGCCTCGAACGCTGGGTTCGTGTATTTCTCCCAGCGTTCGAATCATTCGGTCTTATCGACCATCACTTCTAGCAATTCTCTCGACTGGAAGAAACAATTCTTCTTTATCAAAGGACCTGAGGTACCGGCTTCCGAGGGAAGCTCGGAGATGGTTCCACACAAATGGCCGGGTGAGCGAGAGTGGGTGTACGGAAAACGAGAACTGTTAGGTCCGCTTCAGAAAGTCATTCCCGACGATGTTGTCAAAGAGATGTGTTCGGATTTGTACCAGTCGGCTTTCCTTATTATGGAACCCGTACTTCGAAAAGCAGGACTCAGCCGAGCTACCTTTCCACTAGCAGTTGCTGATGACCCTCGAACATTGAGTAAGGATAATAGTCTTTCCCGAGTGACTTTGATAGTAAGCTTTTCAGCGGATTTCATTACTTAACATTTCATTTCTTTATTTCTTCAGAAACAATGGTGGAGCAATACCGAGCTTCCATAGTCGGTAAAACTGTAGCATCTACCTCGAGGAAAACGCCAGGTCAACCGAGGAGGCAAACTAGACCGGAGCCCAGAACTGCCGTCCCTCCTCGGGGAAGCTCGGCTCGGACTGATCAGATCGGAAATGAGGAGGAGCCCGAGAATGCTGAGCCGATCCGAATGGTACCACCTCCTCACCAAGCTGGTCCTTCCTCTTCTGGCATAGGATATAGCCTGTTTACCATGAAGAAGCTCAAAGGAACGGAGATCTCCCATCGGCGAGCTCGGGAAGATCTCGAGGGACCCCCCGAGGCAAAGAGGAGGACCACATTATGGGGTCGACATCGAACACCCCTCTCTTCCAGATCTGGTCGAAGTAGGCCCGATATGCTGGACTTCATCGAAGATCAACTTAGAGGTTCCCGAGCAGCGGGTTATCCCGAGAGGGGATCAATTCGAAGTCATCGCACCCCGAACGGCGAGAATGAGCATGATAAGGCGATCAAGATTTTCATGGCGGGGAGATTTGCCGAGGACCAGGAGGAGCTTCTTGGTCATTGCGACCTTGACGTACTAGGCCAATTCTCCAAAGCATATCATACGGTAGATCCCTTTACATTCGTTGCAGCTGTTTAAGTCTCGGAATAAAATACTAATTACCCCGTTCTTGCAGATCGGGGACTGCTTTCTCACTGAGGTGAACCGTACCTCCATGTTAGAAGAGGAGTCTGATCGTGTTCATATTGCTTATAGGGACTTACTCAAGGAAGAGTCCCAACTGCGCAAACAATTTACCTCCGTCCAAACAGAATTGAAGAGAAGAGCTTGCTCGAGGAGAAGGTTAAGAAACTTGAAGAGGAGCTCGCGCAAACTAAGGCTGACTCCGAGTTATCTTATCAGCGTGGCAAAGAAGACTCTCGCCTAAGCTCGATAAGAGAATTTTTAGAGTCTCCTGCGTTGGATGCTATAGCTCGGAAAAGAGTGGACCAGATTCTTCAGACCACTTTCTACAAGGGCGTTCGACAATTGGTCTCCGCGAAAGTTATCCCCGACCAGATAAATAGATATCTAGAACATATGGATATCTTCAAGAACATGGACGGAGAGAACTATCGAGTATCATCCTCGAGCTCCACAGATTGGGAAAACCATGAGTTCGCTCCCTTCGTGAGAGAGTTCGGAGTTCCCATGCCCAATCCTGACTTGATGGACTTGGAGACGTCCAATACGAGCTCGGGTTCAGATAGTTCCGATGAGGAGAATAACCAAGACAGTTCCGGAGAGGAAGATCGAGATTCTTCAGATGATGGGGATGATCGGGAAGCTTCTGGAGACGTCGACGTCGAGGGTGACTCCGAGGGTGAGGGCAAAGAGGAGCAGTCAAACCCTTAGATTTCTTGTAATAGATTGTAGGACTTTATTATATGCACTGTAATTATTTCGATCATCTATAAAATCTGCTTTTTCTGTTTTTCTCTGAATCTGCTTATCATTAATTTAATATATTACCCAACTAGACAAAAGTCTTTGTGAGCTAGAAGGTCCGTAAATGATCATCGATATCGAGCATTATCTCGCATGTGAATCACTTAGTAGGCGAGTAATCAAAACGATCGAGCCTTTTAATAGGGCACGGAAAAACTCGAAGTTCGCGACCGTTGGGTTCCCAAAAAGGCAACGTTCCACTTTCTTATAAATAGGAGGCAGTATAAGGTTTGCACCACTGAAATTATAAGTCTTTTTTCATCGGAGCCCTTTGATCGACAACATAAATCGAAACTTCTTCTTTTATACTAAAAAATAGATCATGGAGGGTATGGTGAGTTCCAAACTCGATCCCAAACTATTGTTGAAGGTCAAAAAGGAGAAGGGTCCTAAGTCCAAAACTAGAGAGTCAAAATCCTCCTCGGACGCAGGAAAAGCCTCGGAAGTAGGAAAAACTTCTAAGAGCGATCGCGGGAAGCGCAAGATCGATTCTCCTTCGAATGTGGTCAACGAGCAAACTGAAGCCCCTAAAGGTGATCTTGGCAAATCTGAGATCAAGCCTTTGCCCAATCCGTCACCCGTGCGGATCGAGGATAAAGCAGTTATACCAATTTCGGACTCTCTTTCTAGGTCTAAGGACAGCTCGGTGGGGAACAAGCAAAGCTCTAAGTCTGCTTTGATTAAAAATCCAGTCGTTGACGATCTGACTCCAACCTCAATTCTGATTCAGATGACGGGGGCAAACCAAACATTGGCTGGTAGTGTCTTGGCTCTGGAGGCAAATAAGGACACTGTGGTCGAGCCTCCCAATAAGAAGGTCAAAATAAATGACCCTCCCGTCGACCAGAAGAAAACTCCGTCGGGTGGTAACCCGGAACCCCAAAACTCTGTTCCTAATGTTGCTCGGACGCTAAGTGCCTTTTTTGAAGAGGTGACAAATAAGGCCATGGCCGAACAAGAAGGGAAAAATGTGAATGAAATGGCGCGATCGAGCACAGATCTGCTTTTTCAAGTAAGTGTCCTCTCTATCCTTTTTTTTTTTTTTTTTATAATATATGTTTTACTAACATAATTACTTTTGTCCATTTAAGGTCGGACTACAGTTATTCAACCTCGGGCTGCAAGTCGAGCAAGAAGCCGAGCAGCGTGCTAAGGTTATCCTCGAGCTTGAGGAGAAGAAGGTTGCACTGTCAAAGTCCCTTGAAGAAGCCAAAGCCATCGAGCTGAAATTGGCCTCCGAGACGGAGAAAGCTGTAAAGCAGAAAGAGAGCCAGGTTCACGAGAAGTTGAGCAAGGAGTTGGACAGGCTGAAGTCACTCGTCGAGCAGGAGAAGAAAAACGCCGAGCAGCGGGAGAAAGAGGCCTATCAAAAAGGTTATGAGGCCGGGTATGAGGCCCGCAATGTTTGATTTAACCGAATTTCGTCTTAAGGTTTTATCTCAGTAAATTATTAAGAACAATTTAATATATTAGGGGTTTGGTTAAAGTACTCAGAATGGAGCAATTCAAGAATAAGCAAAGTAATATAATTGAATGGAAAACAACAATCAGAGGAGGCGAACAATAGTAGTATATTTCTTAGGTTAAATTTCGGCTCCACAATACAATGTAAGATTTGCTATTTATAATATTCCTACTGTTCTAACTGAACTAGGAGTCCTATTTAGCCTAGGAAACCTGTATGGCCTTGGAGTATCGCTGGGCCCATTAAATCCCCTGGGACGGACAGTAGGTCGATCAAAGTAGGTCGATCAGATACGAATTTAACTGGTCGAGCCGATCTTGAAATCCCCGTTGGTCGGATCAATTCTGAACTGGCTCGATAAATACTTATTCGATCATAGGTACAAAATAGCCCTCATCAATGTTGAAGTCCGCAAGCTTCTGTTCGAGAAAAGCGTCTAGAGATTTCTTCTTTTGCTCAACTGAATGTTGTACTTTTACATTTCTTCCTTTTGTACTTGTTTTCCCTGTTGGAAATAATAAACTTTTTTCTTCCTGCTAATCGATGGTGTTTTGTGTTCTGGTGAAGTGATTTACTGTATAAACAATTTATACTCGAGTTAAGAGTAAACAATCAAGTTGCATTCTTAGTCAAAACAATTTATACTCGAGTTAAGAGTGAACAATCAAGCTTCAGTTTCAGGGTTAAAACAATTTATACTCGAGTTAAGAGTGATCGACATTCCGAGCACAAAGTAAGAAGGGAAGGTTTCTGCACTGCATATTTGACCAAGTCATAGTATTCCCCTTTTTTCAGCTAAGTTTCAGAGAAAATCTGTACAAACAGTACCTTAATCTCGGAAGTGGAAAGGTCATCCGTGATAAATGCCTTAATCTACGCCGTTTGTTTCGTTGAATACAGACCGTCGATCAAATCTTCCTTTTAGTATAAATATGGCATTTGCTCAGTTGAAAATCTTTACCCTCCACTGTCAAAAATGTTTTATCCGAGGACGAAGCTTGGAACCTTCCTTCTTCCCGTTCAAGCCTTTGAAATTTGGCTTCGAACGTACGTCCGATCTTTTGTACAAGACAAACTTCTTTGGTATGGGTGGAATCGGAAAAAAGGAGCACCTCCTCTATCTGGGGGTCTCTGATCCCTGAAAGCGGGATCTCCCCTTGAAATACCAACAAGTGACTGACCCTTGCTTGGGTATTTTGGGCAGGGTTAGCATTGCTGGTTTCGAGGGGTATACCCGAGGGCGGAAAGCTGGTCAGAAAATTAAAAGGAAGTTTGACCTCAAGTACTTTCTTTGAGGTTATCTTGTTTCACCAATTTCTTCCTTTCTTCTCTGAAGAATGGTAACTTTGGGTCAAGTTTCCTGATCGTAAGAAGATGACCGGCCGTTCGAGGTTGAGCTTTTGGCTCTTACAATGAGAAATTTCAACCTTGGACGCCGACTCGGGGAAGTGATCGAGCTCGGCTGGTAGCAAGAATGCTGGGGACTGTATGGAGATCAGAAAATGTGATCTGCGATCCATATTGTCTAATTTCAAAAGCAGATATCATCAGACGATAAACATATACAGCTCGATCACTTTGTCACAAATTGTGATGCAATCATCGGATGCTCGGCGATATTCCTGGTCAACAACACTGAAAGATGCTTGAAGACTCGAAGACCATAGAATAGGGTACTAGTTGTATTAGGACTTCATTTGTACATTCAACAACTTTGTAGTCTGTTCGATGAATGTCAATAAAGTTGTAACATTTGCCTTTAATTGATCTTTTGTATCTTGCTCGAAAATAATAATGAGAACCTTTCGTTTCAAATCAAATAGTTGCAACTTTTCTTTTCCACCATCTTAACATTAGTATTCTGCTCATAACAACCAACTCGACGACGAATTAATTATCCGATGAAACTCAAATATTTGGATGATAAGGTTGAACTTGTACCTGGAACATTTATTGATCGATGAACTGTCCTCGGAAAGATTATCCGACAATCGTCCAAATGAATAATCTCTGAAAATTGAGAAGTTCTCTTTAAGAATAATTGAACTTAGGAAATAATGATCCCAACTTAAGAAATAACAATCCTAACTTAAAGAATTTTCAAGTGGTAAGAAATTCTTGAAGGGTGTTCGGGTTTCGAGCAGAACTGCTTCATCAAAGCATTTAGAACATCAGTTGGAGTTAATCAAAATTGTACTGTTTGCTTGCATAATTTGCCGCTATTCAGTGAGCTGGATAGTCATCCTGGATTTTTATCGAGGAAAGGTCATAGCACAAGCTTTCACCTTCGGCCGATATTTATTTTCGAACAGATTTTATCGAAGGAGGGTCATAGCAAAAGCTTTCACCCTCGGCCGATTTTCATTTTTTTTTTTTTTTTTTTTTTTAACATGTTTTATCGAGGGAGGGTCGTAGCAAAAGCTTTCACCCTCGGCCGATTTTCCTTTTTTGAACATGTTTTATCGAGGGAGGGTCGTAGCAAAAGCTTTCACCCTCGGCCGATTTTCATTTTTTGAACATGTTTTATCGAGGGAGGGTCGTAGCAAAAGCTTTCACCCTCGGCCGATTTTCATTTTTTGAACATCTTTTTATCGTGGGAGGGTCATAGCAATAGCTTTCACCCTCGGCCGATTTTCATTTTTGAACATCTTTTTATCGAGGGAGGGTCATAGCAATAGCTTTCACCCTCGGCCGATTTTCATTTTTGAACATCTTTTTATCGAGGGAGGGTCATAGCAAAAGCTTTCACCCTCGGCCGATATACTTTTTTTTTTTTCCTTCCTGGTGCTCGGAATACAGTTTGAATTCAAATGAAGGATTTCATTGCTTGTCCTTACACTTTTAGGGAACATAAAATTACGAAAACTGTAAATTACAAGAAAAATTTAAATGATTGCAATTATCAACTACCGACCGTAGTATTTCCTTAGATTTACCGCGTTCCAGGTTCTTGGCAAGACTTCACTGTTGAGGTGAGCAATTTTATAGGACCCTTTCTTCCCGACCTCCTGCACGACATAAGGGCCGTCCCAGTTTGGCTGAAGTTTTCCGACATGCTTAGATACTTCCACCTTTTTGAGGACCAAATCCCCGACTTTGAATGTTCTTATCCTGACTTTCTTGTCATAAGCTTTTTCCATGCTGGACTTCGTGGCTTGAATCTTTATGCATGCTCGGTCGCGTTTACCATCTGCGTGATCGATATCCATCTCTCTCAGCGATTGATTCTGATCGGGGTCATAAGATTCGACCCTTGGTGAAGGAACTAATGTTTCGACCGGGATTACCGCTTCCGAACCGTATACCAAAGAAAAAGGAGTTTCTCCTGTAGCAGACTTTATGGAGGTCCTGTTCGCCCAGATCACTCCAGGAAGCTCGTCCAACCACTTGCCTTTTGCTTCGGCCAAATGTTTTTCCAATGATCGAACAATTTCCCTGTTGGTGACCTCGGTCTGTCCGTTCGCTTGGGGATGCCCGACCGAGGTGAAATTCTGCTGGATTCCAAACTTTTCGCACCATTCCAAAATTTGTTTTCCCGCAAATTGAGTTCCGTTGTCAGAGATGAGGACCCTCGGAATTCCGAACCTGCAAACAATATGCTTCCACAGAACCTGCAAACAATATGAAGAGACGCGAAGGGTTGAATCCGTCTTTTCACAACATATATATATAGTGGAAATCAACGGATCAATTTACTTTTACCCCAGATTGATATTTAACCCTTCCAGCAGTAAAAGTTTACGTCGATAGTTTACCCATTTACTCATCCTCTCGAACACCTTTTATCCAAATATAAAGAAATGGCTTCGACCTCACAGAATCCACCTTCTCCTACTCAAGCCGTTGGAGAAGAAATTCCATCTAATATTCCCAATCCTGATATCCTTTCTTCTGACAATGAGGCAATAGACAATTCCCAAGCAGAAGAAGTTAGAGATTATGCCGAGGATGAAGTAGATAGTTTGGTCGTGGAAATTATTCCAGAAGGAGAGATGATGTCAAGAGCGTCTAAGAAATCTAAAACGACCCAACCTCAGATTTCTGCACCTGTAGAACTTTTTCCTTCTCGATGGAGAGAAGAAGATCTACCATTGTTGAAAAGGGAATATGGTCGCTATTTTCCATCAGATTTTGAGATCATTATTCCTACTTCCGAGCAGAGAGTTAATACTCCTCCTGCTAACTGTCGAGCTTTTTATACGTCCCACTTCGACCATGGGCTCCGTTTTCCCCTTTCCTCAATTCTCCGACAGTTTCTGGAGACTTTCATAGTCTCCTTGACACAACTTGTTCCGAACGCCGTAGCTTTTATTATGGCATTTTCTGTTTTGATGGTTGCACGAGGTCTACAACCCTCTTTCCGAAATTTTCTTCATTTCTTTCGCTTTTCAGTATCGAGCTCCTCCAACAGAGGTTACTATTATGTTAGTCAGAGACCTGGCTACGCTATTCTCGAAAACGCCATTTCAAGCAATAGTATGGAATGGAAATCAAATTTCTTCTTTGTTAGAGCTCCGACCGTGTCAATCCTCGAAAATGGAGAAAAAGAGGAGTTTTCTCACGACTGGGGATACAATGATCTTTGGGTATACGGCGGTCGAAAGGTGATCGGTCAGATGTCCCCAGATGATCAATTTTCATCTGCTTTAATTGACCAGATGAGGTCGGATAAATATCAATCGGCCTACTTGATCGGAGAAATCTTTCTTAGAAAGGCTGGATTAAGTTCACTGGAGTTTCCCATTTCATTGGATGATCGACCTCTTGGTAAGATCATTTCCCATTTTTAATTTATAAAAGGATCTATGAATTCGTTATTTACTATCGTCTAATTTCTTCTCAACGCAGCCACCCTAGTGGAGAATTGCCGTTTTTCAGTGGTTGGAAAATCCGTTCTCTCGAACTCAAAAAAGTCCTGGGGTAGAGCCCCCATAGAGCAGAAGGAGTCGAGAAAAAGAAGAAGAGATCAATTTATGGATTTGGAGAATATCGAGGAAGAGTCGTTTGAAGATGTTGATCCTATCAGAGTAGCTCCTCCTTCTTCCGCTCAAACCTCATCGGACATACCGTCTTCAAGCTCTCGCCAAGGCCGCGGTTATCCTCCTAAATTTCTTAGGGATCAACATGGTATTCTCGGCTGTCAATCCTGGTCGGAGCGTAACCCTACCGGTCCTGAAGCTAAAAGGAGAAAACAATTCTTTGACAAAGGAGGGGAGTATTTTACTCATGTTGGAGATATTGGTCATAAAGCTTCCCTGGTAGATATGATCGAGAGTCATCTTCAAGGGAAACGGGCGGCTGGGTATTCTGAGAAGGATACATTGATGTCTGATGATAAGGAAAACGTCGTCGATAAATCCATTCGAATTCTTCTTTCTTCGACCTTCACTCAAGATGTTAACAGGACGGTAAAGAAAAAACCCCTCGAGCAATTCGCAAGAGCAGCACATGCTCACGCAGTGGTAATATTCCTCAATTTCTTCTGATCTTTTAATAATCTATAATATTCTATTTGAAGGTTAGTCATAAAATTTTCTTTGTAATAGGCGGGTAATGCCTTGGTGTCCGCTTTATACGATATGGCATTGCATAGGGACCAATGTGAATTTGTCGAGGAAAGCAACAGAATCTTGAACGCAAGGGTCAAAGAACTTGAAGAGCAGCTTGCTCAGGTCGGTGATTCTCGATCTTCCGTGGAAACTCAACCTGCTCCTCTTGCTAATAAGGATTTAGAAACTGATAATCCGCATATTATTGGCATGATGACGGATGCTAGTCGGTATCAGGCCCAGGTCGATCAGTTAACACGAGAATTGGATGATCAACGAGTGTCACACACAACCGTAGTTAGCAAGTTGGAATCGGAGATTGCCTTACTTCGATCACAACTCGCGGCAAAGGAAGACGATTCTACTGATTTGGAAAAGATCATAGACGAGCATCCATCTTCCGAGGTTGAGCCCATTATCCGAGGTTTTCTGGATTCCCCAGTACATACTGCTATAATTCATCAGAAGATCGGAAGTCTGCTTTTGAGCTCGTTCTATAAAGGTGTTGATCAATTAATCGAATCTGGGCAGATTCCTGACAAGCGTGATGAGTATCGCAAGGTTTTGGCTATTGAAAAGGATCGAAGTCTTCAAGATTATCCTCCTGAGTCTTTACCTTCTGTTGATTATAGCGGCCATCCTCTGGCTCATTTAGTCGAGGAGTATGGAACTCCAATTCCCGTGCCAGAACCTGACTTAGATTTGATAAAGGATATTATGGAGGATCAATCAGGCGAAGAGGAAGATATCGTCGATGAAGAGGATGTTGAAGGAGACCAAGTCAACAAGGGGAATGAAGGAGAAAAGGGAGGCTCGCCTTTGAAAGAAACCAACATCCATAGTTAGGACGTTTTTATTTCTTCTTTTATCTTGTCGTAATTGTAGATCTTTTGAACTCTGTAGAACATGTAAATTTCCTTTTATAATATATATGATTTTACTTAGATATACTATGTCCTTATGATGATCATAGTACATATTCGTTGACCTGCTTTTTCCTTACATTTGAATTTTTACTTGTGCGCGCCAAGGTCCAAGGACATAACTGTCATTTCCTTAACTATATATAAAGGTGAATCTTTTGGAGTTTTTACCGCGCGTCCCCACTTGCGATATAAAATTTTCTTGTTATTGATCGGAGCTCATAGTTCGATAATTCATAAGAACCTTTGATTGTTTGATCATGAGTTCCAACTTATTTTCTGGAGCTTCAAAATGCTCTCTGCGGGGTTCTTCCCGACGAGACACTCCGAGAAAAAAGCCTCGACTGGAAAGTTCTCATCAATCGTCCACCCAAGGGGGAGCTTCTTCTCGAGAAACCGTGCCTCGATCTGACCCAGCGTCGTTTTCACCTAATGGACATCCGAAGAATGCGAAGTCTATTCCTTCACCATCGGAGAAAGCTAGGCATTCCTCGACTGGTCTTCCGATCCGTAATCCCTTGGTTGATCCAAGAATTCTTGAAACTTATCAGAATGAGGGTTCTCGATCTATTTCTCCTCCTCTTGTAAACCCAACAATCGATCAGGAGTCTCGAGTTATATCTCCTCCTCCAGTCGACCCATCAATCGATGAGGAGTCTCGAGCTATCTCTCCTGCTCCTATCAATGATATAGCACACGACGGGAAGTCTCGAGCTATCTCTCCTTCTTCTATCGACCAATCAATGGAGGAACGTCCTCCTTCCGATCAAGGTATAACAAATCGACCCATAGGTCAAGAAAGTTCCCATCAGGCCGTGAATACTGCTCCAAATTCTGAGATTGTTGCTCCCAATTCTGAGATCGAGCCCACTCTGCAACCAAGATGGCCCTTGGAAGACATTCCAGAATCTTTCTTTTCCCATCCAGGTTCGCAAGTTGTTTCGACCTCTCAAGACACTCAGGTTGTCTCTCCTGTTCGTGTTTCACAAGGAGCGTCGAAAACTGGGTCAGGTCCCAGTCGTTCAGTAATTGAAAAGGTCGCAGATGACCCATCTCTTTTAGACGAACGTCCATTTAAGGAGCAGGTCGAAGAGATAACTGAGTTCGATATGACCCGATCAGGTGGGGTTTCGATTGATGCATGTATTCCAACAACCCTCGAGCCTGATGGGGTTTCTTGGAATCTGGGGATGGGTACAATTTTGCCTAAAGAACTTGATAAACTGAAGAATCATTCTTCTTTGCAACTTGTACAGTCCATTTTCAAACGTTTGGAGATGGTAAGCATATTTTGTTGTTTGTCAAAAAAGATCTAGGTGTTTTAAGTTTCTCACCCACATTTCTCAAAACAGGCTAAGCATGAAGCTCTCCAACTCGGGATACAAAATGACGAAAGTTATTTCGCTCGAGAAGAATCCCTCGATCGGGTGAATTCAATTGCCGCTGCTCATCGATTGCTGATGACCGAAGTTGAGGACCTCCGAGCTACCGTTGAAAGTCTCACTAAAGAAAAAGAGCAGCTTACTAAGGAGAAAGCAGATCTTCTTCAGTTGAAAGATCTGGAGTTTGACAGGGGTTTTTCCCATGGATATGAGCAACGTACTCAAGAAATGATGACTTATCTTGGTTATCCTACAATTCCTGCTCATGTTCACGAGACGGTAGACAAAGATCTTACCCCTGATCATACTCCCGAGCAGTAGACAAGAGTCCTTTTTTTTTTTTTTTTTTTTTTTTTTTTAAATGTATAAATACATTTTGCCTGATGAATGGAAAAAAAAAAAAAAAAAAAAAAAAAAAAAGTTGTTTGTTGTTCGGTTTCTGCGTCCCATCGACCTGCCTTTGAATAAATAACTTCCTGCAATTTTATTGGAAGATGGGAAGTCAATTTTGATAGGCGTGCCATAACTGTAGGAACGATTCGTATGCCTTGTCCGTTGATTGGTTAATTCCCCATAGTATAAATAACTCCTTGGAGAAGTAGGAAAAGAAGCGAAACTGAAATAATATGCCGCCTCTGAATAATTTAACTTGGTTTTTATGGCCTGTTGACTACGGTGGATATATCAAACCAGAGAGTTCTTTAGATAGACGAGAGCTGGTTAGTTCATTAAAATGGTGTTTCGTCCATGCATGCTCGAAAACTTGCCCCCAAGGCAAGGAGAACGATCCTGTCTCAATTGTACGACTGCAAAGTTCTTTCTTTCGTAGTGTGCTTTAGCTTGATACTGTGATCGACACTAGATGCATCATGCCTCCTGGTTGCGATTTGGCTTATTTAGAGGTCGGTAATTCACCAGCATCAGCAAATATACGCACTTCTTCATGTTCCTCATTTTCTGTTCATCGATTGTAGTCTGAGGAGAAGGTCGATTTGAAGGAGCAGATCATTCCGTGGAGTAGCAAAGTAGCATTAATGTTTTGAATAATTTGTAATGATCCGTGAATGTAAATGTAGGTTTCCGTGATGATATGGCTATGCTTGTGAAATGTAATAACTCTCTCAAATACCTGAATAAACCCAATTATTCTTTGTATGTTCAATTCGAGAACAATGGTCGATTAACTTCTTTGATTCTACAAACTATCTTTATAGCGTTGTAAATCTGGACCGTTGATAGGACCTTAAATTAACACCATTGGATCCTATGTCCTCTGCCTATAAAAAGATTCACCCCATCCCTCTTCATTTCTCAGAAGATGAATTCATTCAAGAAGAGTATGTACTGTTATAAATATCATCGACCACCAAATCTGTCGATTTATATGCCTAGGAGGTCACGACTTGGTATGGGAGGAATTGGAAAAATGAGATCTTCATCTGAAGCTGTGATGGTCGGGCAAATCTCATAATTGGGGATTAGTTGACCATATATCGCGTCATATGATAGAGGTCGATGGTGGAGGAAAGCAGGATTCTATGCTTTATCGAAATCAACTTGTTTCTAAACGGTTGGTGACGTCGAGCATGAGACCCTTCTGATCTCTATTTTAATCGATAAAGAAGAAGCATCAACTTTTTCAAGGTGGTGGCATCAAGAAAGCCTGCGGCTTAGGTCGCCCACCGGTACCCACCGATCAGTAAAATAAGCCTGAACATTAATTTCTCGTCACTGTTCTCAAAGTAGGAGAAAAACTGATCGTTCCGAGGAAAGTTTGAAGCCTTCTGAAACCAAATTCTTTCTTTTGTTATTTTGTAGGTGTAATTGTTTAGCGTAGCTGATCGATGAATATTCAATATGTAATACTAGCTCTGCTATGATAGTCGTTGTATTGTCTTCATCGATCTAATATAATACCTCTATTTCGACCGAGTCAAAAACGCATTTATTTCCATTCCTTTATTTACGGCTTGCAGTTATGATGTTGTAACGTAATTCCCGATGTGGTGTTATAGCCGTTGATTGGATGTGAGTCTCACCGTAGGATTTCAACTTATCCTGTCTATAAAAGGAATCTTCCTTCTTTTAGTTATCATCATAAGTAAAAAATCCTTAAATAATGTACTTCTTCTTTGTCCAAAATGGCGGTCGTCCGCCTAATTCGAGAGTCAAACAAATCACTCACCACGTCGACTTGGTATGGGCGGAATCGGAAAATGGAGATTTCCCAAAAACCATGAAATCTCCGACCCCTAATAAGGGGAATGGATTGGAATGCCTACCCTCATCCGACCATCCTATGAAAATGGGTAAAGGTCGGTGTTGTGGGGATCCGGTCTATTAGTTACGCGGTCGGTGGAAAGCTGGTCAGTTCATTAAAATGAGCTTATATGGTCAAAAAATGCTGACCACCACCGACCGTTGTAACATTATGATCTCTCAAAGCTCTCCCTGATTCCAAAGCTTTGTGACCGTGAGAACGATTGGTTCTAGCTGGTGGCAAGAATTCTGGGAGCAAGTCGGAGATAGATCAGGCGGAAGACCCTTTGGTTGCCTCTTTGCTTCCTTATGTTTGCTATTGCTTTAGCTAGGATATCATAGGTATTTCCGATGTACGTGTTTATCAGTGACATAAAATTTTACTGTATATCAGCTATTCATTTGTGTAGATCGTTCGATGAATGTATACTTCATTTATCAATGTATACTTTTAGTCTTGTGTCAATCTTTGAATTTTGGTTTTAAACTTCGTAGATCATTCATTAGGAGATCGATGAGTGTATACCGACCCAATCGGTTTTACTCGGAGATTTGTAGGTTGTGTACCAATTATTGGTTTTAACCTTTGTAGATCATTTATGTGGGAGATCGATGAGTTTATACCGACCCAATCGGTGTTACTCAAAAATTATTATACTTAGGTTGTTTACCAAATGTGGTTTTAACCTTTGTAGATCGTTTATGTAGGAGATCGATGAGTTTATACCGACCCAATCGGTGTTACTCAAAAATTATTATACTTAGGTTGTTTACCAAATGTGGTTTTAACCTTTGTAGATCGTTTATGTAGGAGATCGATGAGTTTATACCGACCCAATCGGTGTTACTCAAAAATTATTATACTTAGGTTGTTTACCAAATGTGGTTTTAACCTTTGTAGATCGTTTATGTAGGATATCGATGAGTTTATACCGACCCAATCGGTGTTACTCAAAAATTATTATACTTAGGTTGTTTACCAAATGTGGTTTTAACCTTTGTAGATCGTTTATGTAGGAGATCGATGAGTTTATACCGACCCAATCGGTGTTACTCAAAAATTATTATACTTAGGTTGTTTACCAAATGTGGTTTTAACCTTTGTAGATCGTTCATTTCCGAGCGCGTTCAATGGAGAAGTAAGCAAAAGCTTTTATTAAAGTTTGAAGACAAATTAATGGTAAAAGGAAAACAATCAAGACATACTGAAAAAACTAAAAAAGAAAACTAATTTCTTGGAAATCCTGTCTAATTCCTGAATCTTCTTATTTTTGAACTCTATCGACCATAATATCTTCTGAGATTTACAGCATTCCACGTCCGCGGGAGCGGAGTTCCATCCATATGAGCTATCTTGTATGATCCCTTCTTTCCGACCGCAATCACCACGTAGGGACCTTCCCAATTTTGCTGTAACTTTCCCACGTGTTTGGAAACTTCAACTTTTTTAAGTACCAAATCCCCTTCTTTGAATGATCGTATTCTCACCTTTTGATTATAGGCCTTTTCCATGCTAGATTTTGCTGCTTCTAGCCGAAGACTGGCCTTTTCTCTTAAGGTTTCACTTAGGTCGATGTCGTCTTTTCTGAGTTGAATATTTGTTTCCTCGTCGTATAATTCAATTCTCGGACTGGGAACAAGTGCCTCGACTGGGATGACCGCTTCGGAGCCATATACCAAGCTGAACGGTGTTTCACCAGTAGATGCTTTGATTGTAGTTCTGTTAGCCCAAACGACGCCAGGAAGCTCGTCCAACCATTTTCCTTTAGCGTCGTCAAGTCTTTTTTCGAGGGATTTTATAATTTCTCGATTTGCTACCTCAGTCTGCCCGTTTGCTCGAGGATGTCCAACAGATGTAAAGTTCTGTTGTATCCCTAACTTCGAGCACCACTCTTGAACTTGTTTTCCCGCAAA
This sequence comes from Penstemon newberryi var. newberryi, assembly GCA_030819805.1. Taxonomy (NCBI): domain Eukaryota; kingdom Viridiplantae; phylum Streptophyta; class Magnoliopsida; order Lamiales; family Plantaginaceae; genus Penstemon; species Penstemon newberryi. The sequence continues at coordinate 17,016,151 of JAUALY010000005.1, read as the reverse complement.
TTGGGTTCCATTGTCGGAAATTAGAATCCTCGGAATTCCAAATCGACAGACTATATTTTTCCAGAGAAAATTTATTACTTGAAACTGTGTTATCCGAGCTAGGGCAATGCATTCGATCCATTTACTGAAGTATTCGACAGCGACTAAAACATAACTCTTTTTTAACCTGGCCGGTGGGAAAGGTCCCACTATGTCAATTCCCCATTGGTCAAAAGGCCAGCAGATCGGAATTGAGTGCATTGTTTCAGCAGGTTGATGTATTATATTTGAATGCACTTGGCAATAATGACAATGTTTTACATAATCTTGCGCATCTGCATACATCGTTGGCCAATAGTATCCTGTTCTTAGGCATTTGAGCGCAAGTGCTCGAGCACCACTGTGATTCCCAGCTTCTCCCTCATGTATACTTTTAAGGATACTCTCGTACTGGTGCTCGGGAATGCATTTCATCAGAATTCCAGATGCAGATCGTCGATAGAGTTTTCCTTCCAATATTGCATACCTTGGTGCTCGATATCTTATTCTTCTAGCTTCATTCTTACAGCTAGGGAGAGATCCATCGTTCAAGTAGGTGATTAACGGAGTCATCCAACTGTCCGCCGCCAAGTCGATATCCATTACTTCACTGGCTGGGACAACATCGAGGTCGATGCAAGGAGTTTTGGAGATTAGCCAGGTAATCACCCTTTTAGATTTACCATCCCTTGTTCCTGTAAATCTGGATAGTTGATCGGCCCAACGATTTTCTTCACGTGGAATATTTTGAATATCAAATTTATCAAATTTTCCAGTTAACTTTTTTACTTTATCCAAGTATTTTATCATATTGAATTCTTTTGCTTCGTACATCCCGCTAATTTGTCTCTGAATTAGCTCGGAATCTGTCAAAACATTCAGAATCTTTATATTGGCTTGTATAGCCATTTCCAAACCTGCAATTAGAGCTTCGTATTCGGCTTCGTTATTGGTTACCACGAAGTCTAAAGTGATGGCATATTCATGTCCTCGCCGTTTGGCCCTTGGAAATTGATCCCTGCGCCTCCACCATCTCTGCTTGAAGCACCATCGACGTGCATAAGCCATGGCAGGTTATTGACGATCATAATACTGCTATCGCTTGTTGATGTCACATTGGAGCTTGTCTCCGATAGAGTTGGAGTTTCGAGGAGGAAGTCTGCCAGTATCTGAGCCTTGATTGCAGTTCGTGGTCGATATTCGATCTCGTATTGTCCCAATTCTACAGCCCATTTGATCAATCTTCCTGAGGCCTCTGGTTTGGATAACACTTGCCTCAGAGGCTGATTGGTGAGTACGATGATCTTGTATGTTTGAAAGTAAGGCCGCAATCTTCGTGCTGATGTTACCAGAGCCAAAGCAAATTTTTCGATTGTTAGATAATTCTTCTCAGCTCCCTGCAATAACTTACTCAAATAGTAGACGGGCTTGTGTTCCGAGCCCTCTATTTTTATCATAACCGAGCTCACAGCCGCCTCGGAAATAGCGATGTATATATATAGAGGTTGTCCCTCTGTAGGTTTGGCGAGCATAGGTGGCGAGGTTAGGTAATTTTTCAGTTGCTCGAAAGCATGATCACAATCTTCAGTCCATTCAAAGGTCTTAGCTTTACGTAAAGTTTGAAAAAATGGTAAACTTTTGTCCGCGGACCTTGATATGAATCTATTGAGGGCGACAATTTTCCCTACTAGACTTTGTACCTGAGTAATATTTCTAGGGGGCTTCATTTCAGTGATTGCCCGTATTTTCTCTGGATTTGCTTCGATGCCTCTCTCGTGGACCAAATATCCTAAGAATTTTCCCGATCTTACCCCAAATGTACATTTTAATGGGTTGAGTTTCATTCCATATTTCCTTAAGATCTTGAAGCAACGATCAAGGTGCTTTATGTGATCTTCTTCACTCATGCTTTTTACTAGCATGTCATCGACGTAGACCTCCATTATTTCTCCTATTAGCTCTTTAAACATCAGGTTAACCAATCGTTGATAGGTTGCTCCAGCATTTCTTAATCCGAAAGGCATCACTATGAAACAATAAACACCTTGTTCGGTAATGAATGCAGTCTTCTCTTGATCCTTTTCATTCATGAAAATTTGATAGAAGCCCTGGAATGCATCCATCATACTAAAGATTGCAAAGCCTGCCGTCGAGTCGACCAATAGATCGATCCTTGGGAGAGGATAAGGATCTCTCGGACACAATTTATTCAAGTCAGTAAAATCATTGCACATCCTCCACTTGTTATCCTGCTTGTCTCCCTTTGAGACAAGTACGACATTACATAACCACTCAGTAAAGTGTATTTCCCTAATCTGTTTGGACAATAAAAGCCTTTCGACCTCTGCTTTTATTATTTTGTCCTTCACGGGGCCATGATTCCTTTTCTTTTGTCTGACTGGCTTTGCGCTCGGATCTATCTTTAAAGAGTGAGTTATAATTCTTGGGTCGATACCCACTATGTCTTCCGAGCTCCAGGCGAAAACATCCATATTTTTTCTTAAGAAGTTGATCAACATGACCTCTCCTTGTGGAGATAGCTCAGTTCCGATCCTGGTGATTTTGGTCGGGTCATTCTCGATAAGCTTAATCTCTTTATGCTCAGGTGCACGTAGAGTTAGATCGATGGGCTCTTTTCCTTTTTTGCTGATCGGATCCGTACTAGGCAATTCGGGATCCCGAGATCTATCTGTCGAGGACCCCACTATTTTTCTTTTCGACGGCGTTAAAGGATCAACATTTCTTTTCAAAGATAGTGAGGTATTGTAACAATCCCAGGCCATACAATGGTCATTGACCATTTCGCCGACCCCAGAGATTGTAGGGAATTTGATTTTTTGGTGGTAGGTTGACACAACCGCTCGAAATTGGTTTAAGGCTGGTCTTCCCAAAATTGCATTATAAGCAAATGGTGCTTCAACCACTAAGAACTTAATCATTTTAATCACTCTATGAGGTTTATGTCCCAGAGTTACACTCAGGTTAATAGTTCCAGCTGGAACTATTTCCGATCCTCCAAACCCTACCAGGGGTGTAGCTACACTTTGGAGAGTTAATTTTCCGAGGTTCATCTGATTCAGCACTTCGATAGCTATTATGTTAGCTGAACTTCCATTGTCGATCAGAATCCTCTTGACGTTGAAATCGGATATTTTCAATGAGACCACCATAGGGAAATCGGGGTGGTCTTCGTTGTTGTCCCAATTCAGATTTCTGGGGACTTCGCTTTCGTCGAACTTGATGACTTGCTGATTAGAGCTCTTATTCTCAAGTGCCCATATCTCTTTGGGAGCGATTACTCCTCGTTCTAAAGATCGCGCAGTCCGTCGCCTCGCATTCCGACTGTCTCCCCCTGCGGGTCCGCCAGAGATTACATGAATAGTTCCATTGACCCGATCGTCATCGCTATCATTCCGTCGAGGCGGATGGTTACTGGGCGATTTACCATGAGGACTTCTAATTTCCTCTCTCCTTCTAGGACTTCTTGTCCTTTGTCTTCTTCGATCTGATCTTTCAACAAATTCATTTAATTTACCTTGTTGAATCAATCTTTCGATTTCTTGTTTCAGATGGTAACAATCTTCGTTTCTATGACCGTGGGCTCGATGGTACCTACAATACAAATCGTAGTTCTTTGCCCCTGGTTTCGCTTGTGTGATTCTTTTGGCTGGGGGAATCAGATTATTTCTTTCTAGTATCACCAGAATGTCTTCTCTTGGGGTATTTAATTTTGTAAACTCCACATAACTAATTCGATCTCTTATATTTCTTTCCGGAGATCGAGGCCTGAGGTAGACATTGGGTCTTTTCTCTAGGTTACTCCCATTGTGATCTAATCTTTGAAAAACATTCCCCCTTCGGGGAAATCGATCATATTCCGTTACCCTATTCATCGGAGGTTTTTCAGGTTTTCTTGACCCTGAAGTCGATGCTTTATTTTTATTTTTGTCCTTGAAAGAGTTCATCTCTTCTTGGGTCATATATTTGGAGGCTAACGTCATGATTTCCGCGAAGGTTCTAGGCTGCTTTCGACTCAAAGCGTTGCCAAACTGCCTATTTTTAGTCAGATCGAATAGGATTGATATGATGTAATCAATGTTCGGAGAGTCAATCTTCAAAAGTTCCACATTGAACCTAGCTAACCAAGTTCTTAAAGACTCTCCTTCTAGCTGAGTTATAGTTCCTAGATAGCTCATAGGGAGTTTCTGTTTTTTCTGGCTGGCAAATTGTTGTTCTAACTTATTGCATAATTCTCTAAAGCTGAAGATCGAGTTAGGCGGTTGTTTTCCGAACCAATCCAATGCTAACCCTTCAAACGTCGTGATCATCAACTTGGCCGTATATTCTGCTGAATGAGCATACAAGCTCATTATATTGGTGAAACTAAAGATGTAGTCGGTTGGGTCAGTGGTTCCATCGTATCTGGGGAGCCGGGCAGGTAAAGATCCAGAAGCATGTGCTTCCCTGATTTCTAAACAGAAAGGGGAACACGCAGCTATGCTATCCTGTATTTCACGGGAACGAGGCCAAGGTTGCTGCAGAGTCAGAAGCCTTTGTTCGACTCGCTCCTCGACCATCCTTTCTATATCTCTTTCAGAGATTCTCTTGGTCGCTCGACGATTGATAACTGGGGGTTCGTCCGCGTCATCGATCGGTATCACAGTGCGGTCCTTTGATAGGCGAGGTTCAGATCGAGCATCAGCTCTTGCCTGATTAGTTTTTCGACCAAGGTTCCTTCCTGCTATGTTTGGTGGGGATATTTGAGATCGTTGGTCCGCGTCCGGACTTTCAGCTTGAGTTGACTGGTGGTCATTATTCACCCGAGGTTCCCTGACTTCGTTAGCCGCTCTTGAAGGACCAACGGCCGCCCTTACTGGTTCCGCAACTGCATGGGTTTGTAGAACTTGAGGAAAAAACGAACTTAAGATTTGAGCAATTTGTAGTATTTTTTCCTGGTCAGCGGAAAGCGGTGCGGCAGGGACGGATTGGATAGGTGGGTTAGGAATCCTACTTGCGGTAGGAGTTTGTCGCGCTCCGTCGTTATGATTGATGTTTTCGTTCGGCGCACCTTGTTCTTCTATAGGATCAAGATTCTGTTGGTTTACCGGAGGTTGTGTGTTATTAGCACTGACTCTTTGGGAATATTCAGGCAAGCTATCCATAGCGCGAGAAGGTCGAGAATTCGTGCTTCTTCCTGCGTTACGTGCGCTTTTCCTTGGATTGACCATATTTCGTTCGAGCAATTAACCGGCCCCACGGTGGGCGCCAACTGATTTAACCGAATTTCGTCTTAAGGTTTTATCTCAGTAAATTATTAAGAACAATTTAATATATTAGGGGTTTGGTTAAAGTACTCAGGATGGAGCAATTCAAGAATAAGCAAAGTAATATAATTGAATGGAAAACAACAATCAGAGGAGGCGAACAATAGTAGTATATTTCTTAGGTTAAATTTCGGCTCCACAATACAATGTAAGATTTGCTATTTATAATATTCCTACTGTTCTAACTGAACTAGGAGTCCTATTTAGCCTAGGAAACCTGTATGGCCTTGGAGTATCGCTGGGCCCATTAAATCCCCTGGGACGGACAGTAGGTCGATCAAAGTAGGTCGATCAGATACGAATTTAACTGGTCGAGCCGATCTTGAAATCCCCGTTGGTCGGATCAATTCTGAACTGGCTCGATAAATACTTATTCGATCATAGGTACAAAATAGCCCTCATCAATGTTGAAGTCCGCAAGCTTCTGTTCGAGAAAAGCGTCTAGAGATTTCTTCTTTTGCTCAACTGAATGTTGTACTTTTACATTTCTTCCTTTTGTACTTGTTTTCCCTGTTGGAAATAATAAACTTTTTTCTTCCTGCTAATCGATGGTGTTTTGTGTTCTGGTGAAGTGATTTACTGTATAAACAATTTATACTCGAGTTAAGAGTAAACAATCAAGTTGCATTCTTAGTCAAAACAATTTATACTCGAGTTAAGAGTGAACAATCAAGCTTCAGTTTCAGGGTTAAAACAATTTATACTCGAGTTAAGAGTGATCGACATTCCGAGCACAAAGTAAGAAGGGAAGGTTTCTGCACTGCATATTTGACCAAGTCATAGTATTCCCCTTTTTTCAGCTAAGTTTCAGAGAAAATCTGTACAAACAGTACCTTAATCTCGGAAGTGGAAAGGTCATCCGTGATAAATGCCTTAATCTACGCCGTTTGTTTCGTTGAATACAGACCGTCGATCAAATCTTCCTTTTAGTATAAATATGGCATTTGCTCAGTTGAAAATCTTTACCCTCCACTGTCAAAAATGTTTTATCCGAGGACGAAGCTTGGAACCTTCCTTCTTCCCGTTCAAGCCTTTGAAATTTGGCTTCGAACGTACGTCCGATCTTTTGTACAAGACAAACTTCTTTGGTATGGGTGGAATCGGAAAAAAGGAGCACCTCCTCTATCTGGGGGTCTCTGATCCCTGAAAGCGGGATCTCCCCTTGAAATACCAACAAGTGACTGACCCTTGCTTGGGTATTTTGGGCAGGGTTAGCATTGCTGGTTTCGAGGGGTATACCCGAGGGCGGAAAGCTGGTCAGAAAATTAAAAGGAAGTTTGACCTCAAGTACTTTCTTTGAGGTTATCTTGTTTCACCAATTTCTTCCTTTCTTCTCTGAAGAATGGTAACTTTGGGTCAAGTTTCCTGATCGTAAGAAGATGACCGGCCGTTCGAGGTTGAGCTTTTGGCTCTTACAATGAGAAATTTCAACCTTGGACGCCGACTCGGGGAAGTGATCGAGCTCGGCTGGTAGCAAGAATGCTGGGGACTGTATGGAGATCAGAAAATGTGATCTGCGATCCATATTGTCTAATTTCAAAAGCAGATATCATCAGACGATAAACATATACAGCTCGATCACTTTGTCACAAATTGTGATGCAATCATCGGATGCTCGGCGATATTCCTGGTCAACAACACTGAAAGATGCTTGAAGACTCGAAGACCATAGAATAGGGTACTAGTTGTATTAGGACTTCATTTGTACATTCAACAACTTTGTAGTCTGTTCGATGAATGTCAATAAAGTTGTAACATTTGCCTTTAATTGATCTTTTGTATCTTGCTCGAAAATAATAATGAGAACCTTTCGTTTCAAATCAAATAGTTGCAACTTTTCTTTTCCACCATCTTAACATTAGTATTCTGCTCATAACAACCAACTCGACGACGAATTAATTATCCGATGAAACTCAAATATTTGGATGATAAGGTTGAACTTGTACCTGGAACATTTATTGATCGATGAACTGTCCTCGGAAAGATTATCCGACAATCGTCCAAATGAATAATCTCTGAAAATTGAGAAGTTCTCTTTAAGAATAATTGAACTTAGGAAATAATGATCCCAACTTAAGAAATAACAATCCTAACTTAAAGAATTTTCAAGTGGTAAGAAATTCTTGAAGGGTGTTCGGGTTTCGAGCAGAACTGCTTCATCAAAGCATTTAGAACATCAGTTGGAGTTAATCAAAATTGTACTGTTTGCTTGCATAATTTGCCGCTATTCAGTGAGCTGGATAGTCATCCTGGATTTTTATCGAGGAAAGGTCATAGCACAAGCTTTCACCTTCGGCCGATATTTATTTTCGAACAGATTTTATCGAAGGAGGGTCATAGCAAAAGCTTTCACCCTCGGCCGATTTTCATTTTTTTTTTTTTTTTTTTTTTTTTAACATGTTTTATCGAGGGAGGGTCGTAGCAAAAGCTTTCACCCTCGGCCGATTTTCCTTTTTTGAACATGTTTTATCGAGGGAGGGTCGTAGCAAAAGCTTTCACCCTCGGCCGATTTTCATTTTTTGAACATGTTTTATCGAGGGAGGGTCGTAGCAAAAGCTTTCACCCTCGGCCGATTTTCATTTTTTGAACATCTTTTTATCGAGGGAGGGTCATAGCAATAGCTTTCACCCTCGGCCGATTTTCATTTTTGAACATCTTTTTATCGAGGGAGGGTCATAGCAATAGCTTTCACCCTCGGCCGATTTTCATTTTTGAACATCTTTTTATCGAGGGAGGGTCATAGCAAAAGCTTTCACCCTCGGCCGATATACTTTTTTTTTTTTCCTTCCTGGTGCTCGGAATACAGTTTGAATTCAAATGAAGGATTTCATTGCTTGTCCTTACACTTTTAGGGAACATAAAATTACGAAAACTGTAAATTACAAGAAAAATTTAAATGATTGCAATTATCAACTACCGACCGTAGTATTTCCTTAGATTTACCGCGTTCCAGGTTCTTGGCAAGACTTCACTGTTGAGGTGAGCAATTTTATAGGACCCTTTCTTCCCGACCTCCTGCACGACATAAGGGCCGTCCCAGTTTGGCTGAAGTTTTCCGACATGCTTAGATACTTCCACCTTTTTGAGGACCAAATCCCCGACTTTGAATGTTCTTATCCTGACTTTCTTGTCATAAGCTTTTTCCATGCTGGACTTGGTGGCTTGAATCTTTATGCATGCTCGGTCGCGTTTACCATCTGCGTGATCGATATCCATCTCTCTCAGCGATTGATTCTGATCGGGGTCATAAGATTCGACCCTTGGTGAAGGAACTAATGTTTCGACCGGGATTACCGCTTCCGAACCGTATACCAAAGAAAAAGGAGTTTCTCCTGTAGCAGACTTTATGGAGGTCCTGTTCGCCCAGATCACTCCAGGAAGCTCGTCCAACCACTTGCCTTTTGCTTCGGCCAAATGTTTTTCCAATGATCGAACAATTTCCCTGTTGGTGACCTCGGTCTGTCCGTTCGCTTGGGGATGCCCGACCGAGGTGAAATTCTGCTGGATTCCAAACTTTTCGCACCATTCCAAAATTTGTTTTCCCGCAAATTGAGTTCCGTTGTCAGAGATGAGGACCCTCGGAATTCCGAACCTGCAAACAATATGCTTCCACAGAAAATTTATCACATGGAACTGAGTGATTTTTGTTAAGGCAATGCATTCGATCCATTTACTGAAGTATTCCACAGCAACCAGGACATAGTTTTTTCTCGATCTAGCCATTGGGAAGGGTCCCACAATATCGATTCCCCATTTGTCGAAGGGCCAGCAGATCGGAATTGAATGCAGCTGCTCGGCGGGCTGATGAATTAGATTTGAATAGATTTGGCAGTGATGGCATTTCTTGACATAATCGATAGAATCCGAAATCATAGTAGGCCAATAATATCCAGTCCTCGAGCATTTCAAGGCTAAGGCTCGTGCACCGCAATGACTTCCCGCTTCACCTTCGTGAACTTCCTTTAAAATAAGATCGAACTGGCTCTCGGGAATGCATTTCAACAAAATTCCTGAGCTTGATCTTTTATAAAGCTTATCCTCGTTCAAAACGTACATTGGAGCTCGATATTTAATCCTTCGGGCTTCATTTGTATCTTCCGGCAAAGTACCGTCAGTTAGGTAAGCTTTCAAAGGCTCCATCCAAGAAGACTCTCGAACATCTACCTCCATTATCTCTGAATTTGGGGTTACATTCAAATCTATTGCCGGAGAGTTGGACATCAACCAAGTTATCATTCTTTCCTTCCTTCCATCCATCGATCCCGTAAATTTTGAAAGCAAATCCGCCCAACAGTTTTCCTCTCGAGGGATAGCTTGTATATCAAACCTTTCAAACTTTGCCGCCAGATCCTTCACCCTTTCCAAATATTTTACCATGTTAAACTCTTTTGCGTCATAAACTCCCTTCACTTGTCTATGTACGAGCTCGGAGTCGGTCAACACTGTGAGGGACTTTATGCTCGCTTTAATCGCCATTTCTAAACCTGCAATCAAAGCCTCGTACTTCGCTTCATTGTTCGTGACTACGAAATCTAGAGTGATCGCATAACTGAGGTCCTCTCCCTCGGGACCTTGGAAATGAATTCCAGCCCCACCTCCTTCTCTGGTCGACGACCCATCAACATGCATCAACCAAATTTTCTCCTGAACGTATACGACGAGGTTTACTTCTGTAACTAATCGATCTCCCGAGCCCGCTCCTGTCGACTCTGCAATAAAATCTGCCAGAACTTGAGCTTTGATGGCTGTTCGGGGTTGGTACTCGATTTCGAACTGTCCCAGTTCCACTGCCCATTTAATCAATCTGCCGGATGTCTCTGGTTTCGACAGAACTTGTCTTAGAGGCTGATTAGTCAGAACAATAATTTTGTAAGTTTGAAAATAAGGTCGCAGTCTCCGTGCGGCAATAACTAGAGCAAGTGCGAACTTCTCAATCTCCATGTAATTCTTCTCCGCCCCTTGAAGCAACTTACTCAGATAATATACCGGTTTATGCTCGGAATCCTGAATTCTCACCAAAACAGAACTTATTGCCGCATTCGAAACTGCTATGTATAAATACAAGGGCTCTCCCTCGACCGGTTTTGCCAACATCGGAGGGGAAACCAAATATCTTTTAAGCTCTTCGAAAGCTTTACTGCACTCCTCATTCCATTCGAAGCCTTTCGATTTCCTCAACAACTTGAAGAAAGGCAAACTCTTGTCTGCTGATCGGGATATAAACCTATTCAAGGATATTATTTTTCCGATCAGACTCTGCACTTCAGACAACTTGGTTGGCGGTTGTAGCTCAGCTATAGCTCGGATCTTTTCTGGGTTTGCCTCAATGCCTCGTTCGTGCACCAGATAACCGAGGAATTTACCCGACCTTACCCCGAAAGTGCACTTAGCCGGATTCAACTTCATTCTGTACTTCCTCAGGATCGCGAAACATCTGTCAAGGTGTTTTATATGATCCTCCTCGGTCATGCTCTTCACTAGCATATCATCAACATAAACTTCCATGATCTCACCGATAAGATCCTTAAACATCATATTCATGAGCCTTTGATAAGTTGCTCCTGCATTCCTTAGCCCGAACGGCATTACAATGAAGCAGTACACTCCTCGTTCGGTAATAAAGGCTGTTTTATCCTGATCTCTCTCATTCATAAATATTTGATAAAACCCTTGGAAAGCATCCATCATACTAAAGAAAATGAACCCCGCAGTCGAGTCAACCAGCATATCAATCCGTGGTAAAGGATAGGGGTCCCTTGGACACAACTTGTTCAGGTCGGTTAAATCATTACACATTCTCCACTTGTTGTCGACCTTCTCTCCCTTCGACACCAACACTACGTTACAAAGCCATTCAGTGAATGTTATTTCCCGAATCTGTTTTGCTGCCAATAATCTATCCACCTCAGCATTGATGATTTTGTCTTTTTCTCGACCGTGATTCCTCTTCTTTTGTCTAACTGGCTTTGCTTTAGGATCGATATTCAGGGAGTGAGTAATCACCCTAGGGTCGATCCCGACGATATCGTCAGAACTCCAAGCAAAGACATCGGCATTGTTTCTAAGGAATTCGATCAACATGGTCTCCATCCCTTGACTTAGCTCGGTTCCAATTCTGGTGAACTTCTCGGGAGAGCCAGGGATTAACGTTACTTGTTTATGATTTGGGGGTTGTACGCTCATATCGATCTCTTTTCCTTTTTTACTCTGCAACTTTTCACAATCTGGCAACGGGAGGTCGGATACCGAGAATACCTTTTCCTCCTCTAACTTTCTTTTCGAGGACAATACTGGCTCGAACTGCTTCTTCATGTTTAAAGATGTGTTATAACATTCCCACGCCATGCATTGGTCGTTCCTCATTTCTCCGACCCCTGCCAAAGTGGGAAACTTGACCATCTGGTGGTAAGTCGACACGACCGCTTTGAATACGTTTAAAGCCGGTCTTCCCAAAATTGCATTATAAGCGAACGGGGTACTCACGACCAAGAACTTAACCATCTTCGTAACATCTTTAGGTTTTTTACCCATAGTAGTACTCAAGAGAATGGTTCCGAGAGGAACAATTTCCGATCCACCGAACCCAATGAGCGGGGTGGATACCCGTTCCAGTCGCGGGTGTTGTAGATTCATTCTGTCGAGCGCCTCAGAAGAGATTATGTTTGCCGAACTGCCATTATCGATTAATACCCTCCTAACTTCGAAGTTAGCAATTCTCAGGGTCAAGACCATCGAAAAATCAGGGTCATCTTCATTAGTATCCCAAGTCACATCACTTGGTCTGTCAGCCTCGGAAAAACTAATGACTTGATTTATCGAGGGCGCTGGTCTTAAGGACATGACTTCTTTCTTAGTCGAGACACCAGTCTTTATCGACCTGGCCGTCCTTTTCCTCGCATTCCTGCTATCTCCCCCAGCTGGCCCACCAGATATCATATTGATCACCCGATTCGTCTGGTCCTCTGCTTGGTGTTGATCCTCACGGTGTTGTTCGGAGGACCTCCTAGGACTTCTGGATCGATAACGGCTGTTATGGTTCTCCTTTCTGACGTATTCCTTCAACTTTCCTTGAGCAATCAGTTTTTCGATTTCCTGCTTTAACTGAAAACAATCGTCGGTGCTATGCCCCCGAGCTCTGTGGTATCTGCAGTACTTATCGTGATTCATAGTCCCTGGCCTAGGTTGAGTGATACGCCGAGCTCCAGGGACCAAATTTCTCTCCTCGAGGACTGTTAGAATCTCGTCCCTTGAGGTATTCAGTCTGGTAAAGTTGCTTTTTTCATGCTCCGTCCTCGGAGCCCTATCTGGAGACGCAGGTCGACCGTAGACATTAGATCTGTGGGTCGGAGCCTGAGGTTTATAGACCTTAAGTCTCTGCCAAACCGAGCCTCTTTGCTGCGCGTTTGACCCTCCGTAGTCGCTTGGCTTCGGGATAGGTGCCCGATCAGGTTTCTTCACGATCGGGGGCCTAGGATTCTGTGCATTCTTTAACTTATTCATTTCCTCCTGGATCATGTATTTCTCAGCTATTTCCATAATTCGCTCGAAAGACTTTGGTTGCTTTCGGCAGAGAGCATTCCCGAACTGGCTATTACGGGTCAGCTCGAACATCAATGATGACAGAAATTCAATCTGTGGGGTATCAACTTTTAGAAGTTCAATACTAAATCTAGCCAGCCACTGCCTCAGTGTTTCTCCTTCCAGTTGCTTCACCGTTCCCAAATGATTAGCAGGTAACCTTTGTTTCCTTTGGCTAGCAAACTGATGTTTCAATTTATCGCACAACTCATCGAAAGAGAAGATCGAGTTCGGAGGTAGTTTTCCGAACCAATCCAAAGCAATTCCCTCGAACGTTGTGACCATGATTTTGCAACAAAAATCCTCCGAATGTCCATATAAATTCAACACATTTATGAAACTGTTTATATGCTCCCCGGGGTCAGAGGTCCCACTATATCTTGGCAACCTGGTCGGGACCGTCTCTGTTCCCCGAGCTTCTCTAATTTCTTGACAGAAAGGCGAACATCGCATAATATTCGTGCTCAGTTCCCTATTTCGTGCTTCAAGGAAAACGGCCCCATGCTCTTTGGCCTCAACTCCTCGAGCCCTGACGTCTGCGGGTGGGGTTTCTTTTATTAACTTCTCCTTCTCCAACTCCTTTGAGACTCTTTCTTGAACAATCTTTTCCAAGTCAGCCTCGGTCACCTTCCTGTAGGCTGGTTTTCTAGATCTCTCCACAGCTTTGGGTTAACTTTCCCCGACCACCGAATCCTCTAAATTTTGTACGTTCCTAGAAGGTTGCCCTGATCGGACAACAGTTCTAGCTCGCGGAGGGTTGGGTCTTACATCAGATGGTTCGCCCAGAGCAGATCGACGAACACTTCCTTCCCTTGGCCTGTTGGAAATCGGACCCCGAGCAGTAGGCTGATCGACCGGGGGCTGCTGACCTGGCAGAGTTTCATGATCTGCTCTCTCCGTGTTCAAGAATTCTCTACACATGGTTCCGATAATGGAACGTAAATCAGCCATTGTCGTATGAATAGGCATATCATTCGGCGGGTCGAGCGGCGGCACCTCAGATTGGTGGGCCGCTCGGGATTGGTTACTTGGTTCATTATTTACGGAGCGCTGCGCTCCAACAGCTTGTGAAGGCTCACCTCGATTGTACGTGTACCTCCTAGTAGTAGGCATATTTCGATCTAACACCCGAGTAGGCCCAGTTGAGCAAAAGAAGAAATCTCTAGACGCTTTTCTCGAACAGAAGCTTGCGGACTTCAACATTGCGGGCCTCATACCCGGCCTCATAACCTTTTTGATAGGCCTCTTTCTCCCGCTGCTCGGCGCCAATTGATTATACCGTTTTTTGTTCGAGTTCAATAAGGAAAGTAGAGTATAACAATATATGAATCGAGCGTGTGAAAACTGTATATTGATATCGGTGTTCGAATACAAATTACAAAGCGGGTCTACCCGAGCATTACGGGATGCCGTACTACTAGAAAGACTAAATACAATGAGAATACAAGCTAGTTCCTAATCCGAACAGTAGGTCCGAGCAGAAGGAATATCTTGGAAGTTGTGCCCTCCCTGATGTCATAAATGCGCCGCGTATTTATAGGAACAGTAATGAGCTAGCTAGACCATCCGTAGGAGAACACCTCTCGGCCAGCTGTATAAAGCTGTAGGTCGGCCCCACAGTAATTCGAGGAGACGAGTAGATCGGGAAGTAGGTCGGAATACTTGATCTAGAGCTATCAACCGGGCTTGATCGGAAAACCATGTTCTTATGGTCGGAGAATACCATTCTGGTCGGGATCGAGGCCGAGCTCGAGCAGAAAGTATTTCCTAAAGTGGCGTATGCGAAATACCCCTCATCAAATATGAACTACCCTAGTAAGTTCCACACTCCGGTTGAAGGAAGTAAATCGCTTCTTTAAGTTTTGGCAGACGGGTTAAAGTGCTATTTTTCATAAAAGGGTAAATTAAATATTATGAATATCACACGGAGGATAAATTAGCATTAGCTCTTGACTTTTCTATTAAATAAATTGACACGAAAATTAACTGATCTTTATTACAATACTGTTTTTGGATTTTAACTTTTAATTAAGTATTAATTTTACTTTTCAACAGCGACGAGACTTGGAAAAAGACCGAAAAGAGCATTGATCTAGAAATTGAGATCATCTCTAAAGAAAATATCAAACCCGCATCTCCAACTCCAAATCATTTGAAGACGTATGAGGTTTCGTTCATAGACCGACTCTTTCCTAATGTTTACACACCCTTTATTTACTTCTACCCAAACAATCTTAATAATAATAATAATAATAATAATAATGAAGATGACAACTTAATCGCAAAAAGAAGACAACTTTTCAAGCAGTCTCGATCAGAAACATTGATAAGATTCTACCCACTTGCCGGTAAAGTTAAGGATAGTCGACACATTGATTGTAACGATGATGGGGTCTATTACATAGAGGCCAAAACTGTTGGGATTTTATGGGTATGATTGTCAAATACAACGTTGCGGAATTTAAAATTTTTCAATTTTCACACACCAAATCCCAGGAACACTTATTAGCATATATGAATAAGGTTGAATTCATTTTAGCAAGCAATTACTAAAATAAATAGGGTGGTAAAAGCAATTTTACCTCACCACAGGCAAGGTGGTGGTTTCTTCGGTCTTCTTTTCTGATCACTAGAGCACCCCAAGTGTTGTGCCTCTAGAGATAAGTCCACACCAGTTAGATCTGTGATTGCTTCAGTCCTCAGGCTCAGAACTAGGAAAGAAACACGTCAGATTCAAGAGTTGGATCAAGATCTAACTCTAGATGTAGAAGTAGAAGGTGGAGAGAGATGGTGCACGGCCGATCTACACAACCACGGTGGCGGTGTGGCTGCTTGGACGACGGCGGCGGCGGCGACTAGGGCAAGAGGAGGGGGCGGCGGCTATGGAGAGAGGCTAGGGTTTGATTCTTGCTTTTGTTGCTTAGGGTTTTGAGTCTCCAAGACTCCTATTTATAGTTTACATCAAACCCTATCTCTCCTTAGATACTGGGCCACTAGTTAAGTTGGCCCATCCCTCCTATTTAATTTAACTCTTTAATTAAATAGCCCAGTCATTTAATTAACACTTTAATTAAATGGCCCATTCATTTAATTAACACTTTAATTAAATGTTCCAATAAATCTAATTAAAGATTTAATACTTTAATTAACCCTTTAATTAATTATTTAATTAATTAGATAACTCTAATTAATTTTCTCTCTCCTAGAATTAACCCTTTAATTCTTTTACTTTGATTTAACCATTTAAATCAATTCTTTCTGCAATTGACTATCACAGTTCCAACTGTATTGTGTGTGACCTTTTAGGTTCACCATCAATTGGCCGCAGGCTCACATTTCTGTGATTTAATCAACGAGCAATTAATATTTAATTAATTGCTCCGATCAATAAACAACTTTTAATTGATCACTCCAGAATTAATCTCCCATTAATTCAGGAGTACCCACACCTCATGGTCGATGTCTAGCCACAAGCCCATGAGGCCCAACTTCAGGTGAATTGACATTAGTGAACCTCACCTCTTATAAGTACCATGTACATACGGTCCCTCTAACGACTAATTTCCCGATCGAGACCTAGGGTGTGTGAATTAGTTAGCACCTCTAATTATCTCGATTCTGTACTTTCTAATTCTGGATAATAATTCCAGTGTGACTGCTAAATTTAAAAACCCCTTTCCAAATCCGTCACCGACCATGGCCATGGATTTCTCGGAATCTATTATCTAAGAACGTACAGGAAATTTTCTCATTCATTACAATGAGTCGGTAGATCCCATCTTGATGCTAACCATCCGCATATACGACTGTACGTACCCAATGTAGGCGCACAATGGTCAGGTTACGTGACCGGCTCCTAAATCAAAGCACGCACACCCGTATACCGAATTCACCCTAGCATCTCAAGTCTAAGGACTAAATCGTACACTGTTATAAGTCCTGAGAAGCATCCCATCACTGATATGCTTTACGCACTTTCACAATGGGTTTCTCTGTTCGGGTCGTTCGATGCGTTCGATCCTCTATCGAACCACCTAGTCATATGCACTGACATCAAATGTCTTGTTCATGAAACTCCACAAATTCACTCCATGTGAATCATGCATAATCCTACAAGTCTTGACGATTCCTTCGATACCTCGTCTCGACAGGAATCTATGACTTGGAACACTTTTGAGATCACGACCTTAGAGACTGTCTCATGATTGCACTCAATACTGAAGTGAATCGTCCCATAGTCATGAGTGATCTCAAGGTTTCAACCAATCGCTTAAATATGTTCGCGAGAGATGAAGTTGGCCATTAGTTTATCTTATATTTGAAATAAATAAACTTTGCGTATTAATTAATTAATCAAAGATTCATTCAAGATCAAATAGTCCTATTACAAGCTATTGAGTTGGCTTGCTGGGCACTATCCTATCAATCTCTTGAGTCGACACGTTCCATTTGAATGTCTCCTCTACCAATGATTTCTCTAATCACATGGTATTTCCTCAACACGTGTTTGGACTGATGGTGTGATCTCGGCTCCTTTGCTTGAGCGATTGCCCCATTGTTGTCACAGAAGACTACTATGGGCTTTGCAATGCTAGGTACTACATCCAACTCTTGGATGAAGTTTCTCATCCAAACAATTTCCTTTGCTGCATCCGATGCGGCAATATATTCTGCTTCAGTGGTTGAATCTGCAGTGGTGGACTGTTTGGAACTATTACAACTCACCGCTGCTCCGTTGAGGCAAAATATATATCCAGAATTGGATTTGTAATCATCCACATCAGACTGGAAACTCGAATCCGTAAATCCTTCGAGTTTCAATTCTCCACTACCGCCGTAGACCAAGAACATATTCTTAGTCCTTCTCAGGTACTTGAGGATAGCCTTTACGACGGTCCAGTGTTCCTCCCCGGGATTTGACTGGTAGCGACTCGTCACACTCAGAGCGTGTGCTACGTCAGGTCTAGTACATAACATCGCATACATTATGCTGCCTATGGCAGACGCATAAGGTATGAGAGACATTCTCTTCCTTTCTTCATCATTTGTAGGGCACATAGATTTAGAAAGAGAGATCCCATGTCTCATTGGAAGCAATCCCTTCTTGGATTCTTCCATACTGAACCGTTTCAGTATAGTGTTAATGTACTGAGATTGGGAGAGTCCTAACATCTTCTTTGATCTATATCTATAGATACGTATTCCCAATACGTAAGATGCGTCTCCCATATCTTTCATGGAGAATTGCGTGGATAACCACGCTTTCGTCTGCGTCAACGTTCTGATATCGTCTCCGATTAACAGAATGTCATCGACATACAACACAATAAATTGTACCGAACCCCCATCGAATTTCTTGTACACGATGATTCATAAACGTTCTTGATGAAGCCAAACCCTTTGACTGTCTCATCAAAACGTTTCTTCCAGGTTCGGGATGCCTGTTTTAGGCCATAAATTGACCTTTGAAGTTTGCATACCTTATGCTCACTTCCTTTAGATGTAAAGCCTTTTGGCTGTTGCATAAAGATTTCCTTATCAATGTCTCCATTGAGAAAGGCAGTCTTTACATCCATTTGCCATATCTCATAGTCATACCACGCGGCTATGGCTAATAGTATCCGAATGGATTTTGACATCGCCACTGGAGAGAAGGTTTCCTCATAGCCGATTCCAGGCCTTTGAGAATAACCTTTCGCCACCAGGCGAGCCTTATGAGTCAAAACCTCTCCATTCATTCCAAGCTTGCGCTTGAAGATCCACTTACAGCCTACAGGGATAGTTCCCTCAGGTGGATCAACCAAGGTCCATACCTTGTTGGAATGCATGGAATCCATTTCGGATTGCATGGCTTCCTGCCATGCACCCGAGTCTATGTCTGACATAGCTTCTTCGTATGTCCTTGGATCACCATCCAATTGATCGTTCTCGTGGATAAAGCCATACATCTCAGGCTCTCTACGAACTCGATCGGACCTTCGAAGTACTGGTGTACTAGATGGTTCAATAGGTTCAGTATCAACTCCCACTGTTTGTGGGGATGGGTCCACTTCCTGGACTTTATCAAGTTCTACGGACACCCCGCTTCTTTTAGTGAGGAAGTCATCCTCTAAGAAGTGGGCATTCCTAGACACGAACGTCTTTCGTTCTTTAGGGTCGTAGAACAGGTATCCAATGGATTCCTTTGGATACCCCACAAATTTGCACAAACTAGATCTACTCTCTAGTTTATCTCCTTTCTTGTTCCTAACATAGGCAGGAGATCCCCATACTCGTAAGTACGAATACATGGGTGCTTTACCAAACCATTCTTGGTGTGGCGTCGTCGGCACCGACTTTGAAGGTACTATATTAAGTATCTTTGAAGCCGTTAAGAGGGCTAAGCCCCAAAACGAAAAAGGAAGATCAGCGAAACTCATCATGGAACGAACCATGTCCAACAAAGTTCGATTCCTTCTCTCAGACACACCATTCAACTGTGGTGTTCTAGGAGGAGTTCGCTATGAGAGAATTCCATTCTCTACAAGATAATCGAGGAATTCTTGACTTAAGTATTCCCCACCTCGATCCGATCGAAGCGCCTTAATACTGTGTCCAAGTTGGTTCTCAACTTCCATTCGAAACTCTTTGAACTTTTCAAAAGCTTCGGACTTATACTTCATTAGGTACACATACCCAAAACGACTGTAGTCGTCTGTGAAGGTTATGAAGTATGAGAATCCTCCTCTTGCACTGACACTCAGTGGTCCACAAACATCGGTATGGATCAAATCCAAGGTTTGTTTGGTTCGCTCCGGTTTCCCAGTAAAAGGCGATTTGGTCATCTTTCCCTTGAGACAGGACTCGCAAGTTGAAAAATCATCTAGGTTCTGTATTTCAAGAGCCCTAGAGGAAACCAACTTTTGAATTCTACTCTTGGATATATGTCCAAGCCTAGCGTGCCATAACTGTGGACTATTATCATTTGTTTTCTTTTCTTTGATTGAATGTGCATGACATTAGAATTAGCAGGTTCTAAGGAATAAAGACCATCTAAAAAAGTACCACTAGCATAAGTAAAACCAACTTTTATTATGCTAAAATTTTCATTAGAAATGGAAAAACAAAAATCATCATTATCCAACAAAGGAATCGAAATAATGTTTTTGATAATAGTCGGTACGTACAAACAGTCTTTTAAAACCAAAGTAAAATTCCCTAAAACTAATTCAACGTCCCCTATGGCCTCTGCCGCAACCCTTGCTCCGTTTCCAAAGCGCAGGATCCTATCCCCAGGTTTAAGAGGTCTTACTGCTCCCATCACCTACAAATCATTGCAGATATGAGAACCAGCTGCGGTGTCTAACACCCATGATGCACAGTTAATTGAAATATTAACTTCAATAAAGAAAATACCTTTGGCTACCGTTTTAAGGTAGTCAGGGCAGTTCCTTTTCCAGTGCCCTGCTTTCTTGCAGTGGAAACATTCATCTTCTGGGCTCTTTCTCTTTTTCTCGACAACCTTCTTGGTTGTTTTGGAAGAGAACACTTTCTTCTTCTTCTTGGCCTTCTTTGGCTTTGCAGCCTTGGGTTGCTCAGCAATCAAGACAGATATCTCCTTCTTAAGGGTAGCTTCTGCCGTTACCAACATGTTGGTCAGTTCGTGAAGAGCGAGATTTCTCTCCTCCATGTTGAAATTTAACACGAACTGATCAAATGAGCGTGGTAGAGTATGGAGTAAGAGGTCAGTCCTAAGATCAACGTGCAAGTCTACTTCCAAATTCTCCAATTTTTCAATCAGATTAATGAAACGAAGACAGTGATCTTTGACTCTGGCTCCCTCAGCTATCCTCAAATTAAACAAATCCCTTGTAGTCTTGAACCTTTCGGTCCGAGACTTCTCTCCAAATAAATCTCGGAGATGGAGAAGTATATCAGCAGCATGAGGCATCTTAGCATGCTGTTTCTGTAGCTCATTGGTCATTGATGCTAGCATTAGGCAACGAACCTGAATATCATCATCAACCCATTTAGCATGGGTGGCTCGTTCCTCTTCCGAAACTCCTTCCGGAAGTGCTCCAGGCACTGGGGCATCGAGAACATAGCTCCGACGATCGGAGTCGAGGACTATCCTCAAATTTCTTAGCCAGTCGATAAAATTTGATCCGTTCAGTTTGTTAGTGTCAAGGATGATAGATAATGGATTCTTAGACATTTTCGCAAAATGATCTACAAAATAGAATGATAACGTTCAGCTGACTGATCTAAATTAATACTTATAATTAACGACTATTGGACTTGTTATCGAAAAAGTTCTCCCACTATTTTCTCGAAACAATTACCCCTTCAATTGTTCGGGAAATCTTATTTCCTAGCAGGTCTTGACGTCCCAGCAGACATTAATTGCACCCACGACTCGCGGCCATACAATTAATTCCCTAGGTAGGTATACTTTTACCAATTGTGTCCCTACACAACCTTCAAGCTATTTTGCCTCGATTTTCGCACTCATCTAGCACTGCTACATCATGAGTGGTACTACTCGTTAAGTCTAACCCATCAATCTTGATGAGCAACTGGCCCGGTCATGAAATCCCCATAACTTGGTTATGATCGATGTTCACATCCCGACCAATCCTCACCCTTGTCAAGTTTAGTTAAAAATGAGAATCAAGGAGTTTCGCGTATTGTCTCTTTCCTCGACTCGGGTGCCAGACTCTGGATCACCTTAATCGACAAGTGGACAACTCACGCTAGTTCCTATTGATGGAAGGCTGGGATATTAAAACTTTATTTTAATGTACCCAATATGACTTAATATTATTATCAAGAGGGGTTTTTCGGGTTTAAGAGTTTGAGGTAACTCTACTCGAGATCTCACCGTTCCAGTTATGCATTATCTTTTATTTACGATCTAAATTACTAGCGCGTATTGATAACGCCGTGAAAACGTCGTTATTACCTATCTCTTTAAGCCCAAAATATCTTGCTTTGATTCGAGTTTTGTGTGCTTTTGCTTGTTTTTGCGTTCTTTTGCGTTTTTGGTCCCTTGTTGGGATTTTGTGTGTTTTCTTTTATTTTCGTCGTTTTTTGTCGTGTTTTTGTTCTGTTTGTAGGTTTGAGAATTTTGCAAGGCTAAAGAGAAGTCAGAGAGGTTATGATTCAGTGCAATTCCATCAAATCAAGACTCGGTGGCCGTAGATGCAAGCCTTTGCGCAGAAAGAGCTTCAAAGAAAAGAGAACCCGAAGCAAATCGTACAAGAATATAGATAGCTGCTCACTAGAACATGCACAACTTTTTCATGGTTGATCCAAATGAGCTGAATTTTGGATATGTCATAGATGAGTGAGTTAGCTACGCTACGGACTTTACGGATCCGCAATTGGAGTTCGGAATCAAAAGATATGCTGCTCGGAAGGAAGTGTGGCAGTGCAGAAAACTTACGGCCTGTTCCTCGCGGCAGCGAGGTTCAGTCTCGCGGCCGCGAGACCCCTGTTCCAGCAGCTGTTTTCTGCGGGAAAAACAGGGGGCTTTTTGTATCTTCCCCCTTTTCCCCCACTTGTATTTCATAACCTTTTTGGGGACTTTTTGGTCTTGTTTCCCTAGGTTAAGAGGGTCAAGAGGAGACACAAATTAGATAGACAATATCTAACACTCATACCTTGCCTCCCTTTTCCTCTCAAGCCTCCAAAAACTCTCTCTTTACTTTTTCTTTCTTTTTCTTGTTTTGAAGACTCCACCAAGGGGGTGAGTTAATCACCACCCTTGGGGAGTGATTAGGTGGTGATTAAAGGGAGGAGAATCCATCTCTCGACTTTATTCCGATTAGGTGATATCTTTCTATTTCCTAGTTGTCTATGATTATGATATGAATGTTGTTACTTTATATTTGGAACAAAGGTTGTGGATTTGAATTCTTTGGATTTATATATATATTTATGTTATTGTTTGATTAAATGATGTCTTGATGATTAGTATGGTGTTTATATGTGTTCGTTAATCCGATTCCGTGTTTATCGTTCATCTTATGGTTTGACAAACTTTGAGATGAGATTTATTGATTCTTGATTGCTAGACATAGTGATTTTGAGGATTTGATTATGAATTTGGATTGTGATTCGATTTTAGGATAGACATATACCTATGTCGTTTCATATTCGTTTAAGGTTTGAATTTAATGCATCGATTAGATTTTAATCCATTTAGACATAAATTGGATTAGTTTAACTCGATAGGTTTGTATGCAACTCGGAAGATACATACGAACGTCCTTGAATCCTTGAGTAGCAACACGAGCATAATATATTAATTGTCGAGTCATTGTTATCGTTTGATTAGTTATGTTTTGATGTTGGGCTATGGTTGAATTGTTGAATTTATTGTTTTATCGCACTTTTGGTCAATGATTGTAGTAGATTATTGTTTAAGTACTTTGATTTGCCGTAATCATGTAATCGGACTTAATTCTACCTTGAATGCATCCTAGACATAGGACTTTGAAGGTTAGGCGAGTGACGATTTGTGGATTTCTACCTAGGATAGGCATATACCTAGTGTGGTCCGTGTTTGTATAATGAGTTCGTTCGTGAATGCATCAAATAACTTAGATTCTCTTTATTCGGGGATTTGGGTTAGTCTTAGGTCCCGGGTGACAGCGGTACGCCTTTGATCCCTCTGAGAGCATCGAGTGACAACGGTGTTTGTGATTGATCCGGAGATGGAGAGTTTGGGTAGATTGGTAGAGTTAAGTGAGACCGACAGGGAGACTTAACTAATTTAGAACTCACAAACAACAACTAAACCTGTGATTGATTGCATAGCTAACCTAACAACCGCATGATTTATCTGCTTTAATTGATTGCTTATAAATCCTCCTTACCGCATAATTAACTCCCCAATTTACTTGCTTTCGTAGTTAGATTTACTTTACCGCTCGTAGTTAAATAAAATCACCCTTATCATATATTTGGGTTCGATAATTTTGTGTCAAGCGTTCATAACTGAAATAAGCCGTCGATTGATTCGTTTATTCCCACCTTTTACCCATTCGTGGGGATTCGATACTCGGTATGTACTTACCGTTTTATATTACTTGTAACGACCGTATACTTGCGTAGTTTGCGTATTAGTATTTGGAACGCAACACGTATCACCATACAAGCCAAAAAAATAAATACGTAAATAAAACATACACACCTTGCATGCATGCTACCACAGTATGTTTTCGATCGGGAGCCTCCTATGCGGACCACCATCGAGCCAAAAACGATGGTCCTATTGGTCAATCTAATAGGTTTCAAAGAGGCCTACTCTATTACACATTTTACCATGTATACATGGCCTTTAGTGTTCTTGGGCTCCCACCTTGCTTGTAACGGGCCTCCATCCTAAACTAATAAAATAGTAAAGCTCTATCTATTACAATGGCTCAAAGTGGCCCAAAACTTAAGGCTCGCAGGCCCAATAAAACCAATAAGATTATTAAATAACCAATCACATCTAACCTAATGGTCAAGGCTCGGCGCAATCGAAAACCATGTAAACAGTTTCACGTAGAGCAAGAAACAAGCAAAACCCATTTTCTTATTTCTTATCCTATTTTAAAACAACCTTTTAAAATACTTAAGATTCTAGTTTTAAAACCCCTTTCTAAAACAATCTCTTAATCATCATTTTAAAACCCCTTTTAAAATGACCCTTTGATTCTCACTTTTAGTCCCTACTAATTATGATAAAATTAACTTTCCGGATTTACTAAACTCTTTTAGTGCACAAAACAGTTTTTGTTTTTCAACTTTGAAAAATTGCAGTTCGGCCCCTGAATTTTCGAAAAATACATTTTGACCCCTCAACTTTCGGAAATTACAAATCAGCCACAAAATTTCCAGAATATGCAAATTGGTCCAGAAAGCAGAAAACTGACAAAATTTCAAGAAACTTTTGTTTATTGCAAAACAGACCCCAGATTTACGCAAAAAGCAAAAACACCCCTAACCTTTCATAAATTGCAAAATGGTCCAGATTTTGAAAAATCCAGAAATTACAATTAGGTCCAGAATTGCAGAAAAACAAAATTTTATTTTCTGTCCAGATTTTTGAAAAATCGCAATTTGCAAACTAGCCCTCCAATTTTCGGAAATTACATTTTTGGCCCAAAAACCGAAAAGTGCATAAATCCGAACATTTAATTGATCATAACAAGCAAGAATCAAAGATCAAAACACAACAAACATATATAAGCATATAATTTTGATGCGTTCAGGCCTTTATCATATGTGCATAATAAGTTGGCTCTAATACCACTGTTGGGATTTTATGGGTATGATTGTCAAATACAACGTTGCGGAATTTAAATTTTTTCAATTTTCATACACCAAATCCCAGGAACACTTACTAGCATATATGAATAAGGTTGAATTCATTTTAGCAAGCAATTACTAAAATAAATAGGGTGGTAAAAGCAATTTTACCTCACCACAGGCAAGGTGGTGGTTTCTCCGGTCTTCTTTTCGGATCACTATAGCACCCCAAGTGTTGTGCCTCTAGAGATAAGTCCACACCAGTTAGATCTGTGATTGCTTCAGTCCTCAGGCTCAGAACTAGGAAAGAAACACGTCAGATTCAAGAGTTGGATCAAGATCCAACTCTAGATGTAGAAGTAGAAGGTGGAGAGAGATGGTGCATGGCCGATCTACACAACCACGGCGGCGGTGTGGCTGCTTGGACGACGGCGGCGGCGGCTATGGAGAGAGGCTAGGGTTTGATTCTTGCTTTTGTTGCTTAGGGTTTTGAGTCTCCAAGACTCCTATTTATAGTTTACATCAAACTCTATCTCTCCTTAGATAATGGGCCACTAGTTAAGTTGGCCCATCCCTCCTATTTAATTTAACTCTTTAATTAAATAGCCCAGTCATTTAATTAACACTTTAATTAAATGGCCCATTCATTTAATTAACACTTTAATTAAATGTTCCAATAAATCTAATTAAAGATTTAATACTTTAATTAACCCTTTAATTAATTATTTAATTAATTAGATAACTCTAATTAATTTTCTCTCTCCTAGAATTAACCCTTTAATTCTTTTACTTTGATTTAACCCTTTAAATCAATTCTTTCTACAATTGACTATCACAGTTCCAACTGTATTGTGTGTGACCCTCTAGGTTCACCATCAATTGGCCGTAGGCTCACATTTCTGTGATTTAATCAACTTTTAATTGATCACTCCAGAATTAATCTCCCATTAATTCAGGAGTACCCACACCTCATGGTCGATGTCTAGCCACAAGCCCATGAGGCCCAACTTCAGGTGAATTGACATTAGTGAACCCCACCTCTTATAAGTACCATGTACATACGGTCCCTCTAACGACTAATTTCCCGATCGAGACCTAGGGTGTGTGAATTAGTTAGCACCTCTAATTATCTCGATTCTGTACTTTCTAATTCTGGATAATAATTCCAGTGTGACTGCTAAATTTAAAAACCCCTTTCCAAAGATTCATTCAAGATAAAATAGTCCTATTACAAGCTATTGAGTTGGCTTGCTGGACACTATCCTATCAAAAACAAGCAACCTTTTTTCTGATTTTCTTAGAAAACAACCTAGTAACAACAAGTCCATAAATAACTTGCTCCCATTTGATCCTAATTCAACTGAGTTATTGTCAAAAACTTATGTAATCATGATTCAAGTAACTGTTTTGATTGTGGAGGCTTTTCTATCAGCTTATATGCATCACACAAGATTATCGACGCCTATTCACGTGCAACGTTCCTCAAGGCATGGGCAGCCACAATACGTGGGTGTTTAGAAAATAATATACATCCTAACTTTATTTTTTCACCATCAATTTTTCCCTCCAATCCAACTCTATCTGCAGATGCAACATCGCTCGTTTTCCCTAAATATTCAGGAAAGAACAAAAGAGCAAGATTTGTATTTCATCCTTCATCTATCAAGTCACTGAAAAAGAAAACAGCGGCCTCGAGCCCTGTAATGACAGTAACAGGGCTTATTTGGGAATGTGCCATGACGGTTTGTCTAAAGCTCGATCTAAAGATAGTAATTGTTATATTACAAGATCCTGTGTTTTAACAATGGCTGTCTGTTGATTTGAGACGGGTGGGTACGCCCATTCGAGCTAACCCGACCCGACCTAAATTTGAATTAGAAAAGAGGTGGGAGCAGTTAATTAACTACTCCCAAATGAGGAGTTAACCTCCCAATTAGTGGGAGATTAACTCCCACAATTAAGGCAAGTGGGGGAGCAATCGGCTCCCCCCAATCTCTGAAAAAACAGAGAAGTCCCAAACAATTGAATGAACAACAGAGAAGTCCCAAGGGGACTTCTCCCTTTTGCCGAAAACAGAGAGGTCACCAAGGACCTCTCTATCTTTCCTCTTTATTCTTTCTTCTCCCTATACATATATATTATGTATATATATAGTTAGCACATTACATACGGGTAAATCATACTATATATTCCGGGTAATATATATATGCACATATCATCAACAATAATTAAGGGGATTTGGATTGTGGAATTATGGCTCATTTCCGTACGTGATTTGTGTCTTGATCGGGAGCACCAAAACATGAAAGCATCGGTGATTCAACCACGGTTAGATCGATGGCAAAGAAGGATTCTCTCCGGATCACCCACTTCAAGCAACCGGCAATTATCCGATCCGATTCAAGTAAGTAAATTACGGTTGATTCGGATTTAAAACCCAACACTGTCAACTTAAGGGAAAGAAGCACACCTCCTATGCCACCTTATACAATGTGGAACATTATTTGGGGTACAACAACTATTACTGCAGATGATGATGATGATGATTTAAGATTGAGTTCCATCATACAACGCCTAAAAAGATCAATTGATTTAGTTAACAATGATTTCATCGAAAAATGAAAGAAAAGTACTGGTCAATTAAAGTTGGGGAGCTCTTGAACGAGGTGAAAAAATTTCATTCTAAAGAAAATATTGATTACATAATGGTGACGAGTATGAAGCAGACTTTGTTTGGGGGAGACCAATTTGGGTAAGTGTTGTGAGAGCAGATACTAATGTGATAATGCTAATGGACACGAGATCACGAAATGGAATTGAAGCATGTGTGACTTTAAGGGAAGAAGAAATGACTTTTCTTGAACGAGATCCAAAGCTACTTGATTTCGCCTCCTTAAATCCTAGTCCTCTTGAAATTGTTGATTGGTAATGGTGACCTACCATGTATGTTTATCATGTTCCACGGAAAAAATGCATTTTTAATCATTTATGTTTTACTAGTTGATAATTTTGGGACATTTTTTTTTTGTTTCGTAAGCAATCATTATCCTTCAGTTTTTTAGTGTTTGCAATTTTAAAACATTTGATAGCAATTTCGATCTTTTACCTTTTTAGTAGTTGCAATTTTAGGACATTTGACAGACATTGTTGCTCCAAAATTCAAAAAGTTAAATAACCAAAGTTGCGGTTAAATGTACTAAATTCAAAGATAAACATTGCAGCCAACTGTCCTAGAATTGCAAACAGTTATAAGTTAAAGGGTTAAAATTACTTACCTAAAAATGAGACCGTCCTAAAATAGCTACGCATTAAAAGTTGGACTGAAAATGCATTTTTATCCATGTTTCACATCCTTTCATCCCATTCCTCTTGAAATTGTTAATTGGTGATCTACGTACCATGTATGTATATGTTTAACACTCAATTGAATATATTTTTATTATTATACTTATTGATTAATTTGGAGTAATAATAGTTTTTTTTTATTTCATTTACTGAATTACTTTTACTTCATTAAAGAACAATAGAAAACTAATTGAATCTTAAAAGAAGCTTTTTTTTTTTTTTCCCTAGGATTTTAATCCTTTTCGAGGCGCGTAACGTACATGAAGTGAAACCTCTCCCAACAGGGATTCAAATGAATTAATTAATAAAACGAATGAAAAATATGGAATATGAAGATTTAATACTAATGTAATTTGCTTCATGTGATATGCATAATTTGTAATTTATCCCTATAATTTAAAAAATAGCATTTTATCCCATATGATCTTATAAAAATTTTACACTAACATTTTTAAACTTAAAAATTATATGAATTGACAAAGATATTCCTCTTATATGTGGCAATTTACCCCCAGTGTTATGATAAATTTGACACTTTACCATCGTGTTATGATAAATATTGCAATTTACCCCCTATGTTATAAAAAAACTTTTCATGTCCACTTTCAATTTAGACAAGTGAGTTACACTCTCCAGTTGAAGGAGATAAAATTGCACCTTTAATTTTTTTATAAAGGGATAAAGTACTATTTTTCAAATCACATTGGAGTAAATTG
The DNA here is from genome assembly GCA_030819805.1 of Penstemon newberryi var. newberryi. NCBI lineage: Eukaryota > Viridiplantae > Streptophyta > Magnoliopsida > Lamiales > Plantaginaceae > Penstemon > Penstemon newberryi. Next base: position 16,986,891 of record JAUALY010000005.1, on the reverse strand, counting down.
AACATTTTAAATATCACAGGAAGGTAAGTTAACATTAACTCCTAATTTTGCATTTGAAATACGACATAGGGGCTCTTCCTATTAATTTCACCTAGAGTCCCCAAAATCTTATAACATGCCGTGGGTCCTAGGCCTCATCCTTACCACTAGGCTACGGTCTCGTCCACATTCCAATTTCCATCTAATATCTTAGATATGTATCAATGGAACTATTCTCTCGGTCAATATATTTCTAACAGATTTATACCATGCAACAAAGATGAGTCTATTATAGATGGACTTCTAAAATGGGCGGGGCAAGTCTGGGCAGTACCGTAAAACAGATGCAACAGAGCTGCTTCTTTCAGGAGTGTTTGCTGGGCCATTTGGTATAACAGGAGCCTAGTAAGAACCGAGGAACGATCTCTGACTATATATTCATCAAGTGAGGAACACATTCAATAATCCAACCGATGAACAGAGGAAGATCAACCACTTACAGCGACGAACACAAAACAGGAGTTGGGTACATAGCTTGGGATCACACAGGGACTTGCATTGGCTAGAACTGCATCTTGATAGAGGGCTTACTCTCTCCAGATTGTGCAGAAGCATTGGCAGCTCCATAGGCGACTCTGTTTGTGTAAATAGGGGTTGGAATCAAGTGATGCTTAAAGGAGATAACAAGACTGTTATAGACTGTATCATTGATCCGAACCCCTCTCTTGGTAACTTTGGAACTTTTATTGACGACATCAAATGCTCACTTTGAGTTTTACATCACTCAAAGACCGCCATACACAAGGCGTGAAGGCAATAAGTCGGCACATGACGTAGCAAAATTGTCTATTAGAGATACATTTTCTTTGAATGTCCTTCATGTTTTGATCGAAAATGTTGTAACTGTTGAATCGTTTCATGAATGATAACTTTCAATGAATTACCATTAAAATATATCAAAAGAAATTCTCAAAAAAAAGAAAGTAACTTTAATGCAAATTTTGTCAAAATATTTCTACCGGATCAGCCATACCAACAGGTATATATAAATTGCAACAATCTATTACTAACACTCTAATAGATTTCCATCTGTATTTCTTACGAAAAGATGCTAGTGTGCAACTGTTTCATATAGCTCATTCTTATAGAATTACCAACAAAAGTTAATTGTGCATCACAAAGCTTTCACCCACGCATAAATTCCGCCACTTCAATCAAATACCAATAGAAATGAAATCAAGACCTTACCAACGAAAACAAATATAATCAAAGGAGAAATTTCTTGTAGTGATACACACCACGAGGAAGCCTTCTTAAATTCTTTGCGGCAGACAATCCATATGCGAAGGATCTTTCACCTTTAATTACAACATCGAAAACAATGCATCACATACATTGAACTTATGCTTTTCAAAGCCAGTTCTAAAACACCAAGAGCACATCTTCCTACTAAGAATATTGAAGTATGACTTTTACTATTCTAAGTTTACAAGATGACAGAAACCAATGAAACCTTGCTAAAGTTTAATCTGACCTGAAGATTTAATACCAAGCTAAATAGATCAAAAATCGCACACTACTCGGGTTTCAGAGGGAGGTAACATGCAGATCAAACTAATCAAGAAATGAACGACATACGATGCACAACTAATTACATAATATCTTCAAATAAAGAGATTCCAAGTGTAATGTTTGCACAATTAAGCAAATAATATCTACATGTTTCAACAATTATTAAGTATCATATCAGATACTTTCGCCATAAAAGACATGACTATATGCATCCCTCGTCTCCAAATCTTCCATAACAAGAGCTAACCTACAGGCATACAAAAAATATCACCTTAGTTCATTTTTTGAATTAAATTTTTTTATCATGAAATAAATTGCAAGCAGTTACTTTTAGCATCAATTAGTCTAGCACATAGGGCACAAATCAACAAACAAATCTCAAGATTTTTATCAAGCACTAAAATTGTTTTTTATATCAAGTACATAGTTTTTTATCAATTGGGTAGTCATTTTAAAGAATAATTGAAGTGATTAGCTGTTAAGAAGTCATCAAGTAGAAACATACTCTATTACTAAGAAAGTGATCTTTACTGAATTGGACCACTTAAAAGGAAGAGCTGATGGCCATTTCAAGGGAATGCAAAATAAGGAATGAAAAGGCTAGAAATAACCATTGAGGTCAAGAAACTTTTGAATGTAAATAATAAAGTCACTCGTAGATGAAATACAATCTTTAACAATATAAGTGTGTAGCATCTAACCCCTCGAATATCGAATCCAAGTATATCAAAAAATAATCACGGGGAAGCCAATAAACATTTTACCTGGGCAAAAGATTTAAAATTAGGGTGCTTTACGACCATTCCCCTGGAGGTTTGGTCATCTTACAAGGAACCCGACATTTCAGAAATTACAAGGAGATCCCTGTGATTTAGAATATGTACCAAACCCCAACCCCCCCCAACAACCCGTACAACTTCATAAAATTAGATGTCCTTGTAATTTTTGGAACCACAGGGGTTTCTGTAATTACAGTAAACGTCAGGGGTCCAAAGGTAAATCACTTAAAATTAACCTGTTACTGATTGCAATTGATCAGATCCTTATGAAACCTAACAAAATTGTTCATCAGAAGAAAAAAATAACAAACAAATAGATTCATGAGTTGATTACTAGATGAAAATTCGAAGCTAGACGGACTAAAACATGATTAAATCATCTTAGGTCATGCCAATACATAAAAACAAACAATAAACAGAGAGAATTTAATAAATTAACAATTTAAATACCTTTCAGTTGTAGTAGAGCTCGAGGCCCATGCCGTCGTGAATTTCGTAATCCTTGAGGGTAATATGGTCCTTGTAGATGTTGTACCACTTCTGAATTCGGATCTTGTCGGGTCGGGTTCCAGTCTGGGCCGCCACAAGCTTCTTCAGGTCACCAATGGTGTCGTCCTCGTTGCACTTCACCCTCACCTTCTTCCCCAGCCGATCGTTAAGAACAACCTCGATCATCTTTGTTACTTTCGTTTCTCCTTGTTAAAACCCTAGAAATAAAAAGTAAATTCTCAAGTCCCCGTTTCCCCTCTTTTCTCTTTATATAGTATTTTCCTTTTTCTCCTTATAAATTAGAACTACAGAGAAAAGTTCGTATGGTCTATTTTGACTCATGCATCATTTAGAGTCACGAACGACTCAATGTGGTGTTGACACGTGTCCGTGTACAACACTTACAAAATTGTTGTATAAACCCAACTTGTTGGTGGAAATGACCATAATACCCTTGCATAATTTTTTTGTATACTTGAAGAATTTCTCAAACTCAACTCACCTTCATTTCCTCACAAACAACTTCATCTCGTCGATCATCTCCCTAAGTTGAAAAAATCTCCAATTGCCCCATTCCGATTTCAGTTCCCGTTGCCACATTTCCAAAAGCCGAAAAAAGCAGCAAGAAACCGAAGAACCACTGTTGGTCCCAAGTGGTCAGATGAGGTCTAGATGGGTAGGGGGGGGGGGGGGTGAATAGACCTCTAAAAATTTTATCTTTAAAATTCTCTAATTTTTTCTGTCAGCAGCCTAAGCTGATCAAGAATCGTAAGTAGACTAAGCTGATCTCGCACAAAGCTTTGAACAGCAGAGTTGACCACTCTTCTGATTTTACTCTGATTTTAGGAAAATCAAAAATGACTAACTTGCAACGGATTTGTCTAGAGTTTTTCACAAGTAGTTTTCTTAACTTAGAAAAGGTTTCATCCCCAGTTTTTGCAAACTCCTTTAAAAACTTTTTAACAGTTAACTTAAGTGTTTAAATATGCTCTTTGAAAATATGCAAGAAAATAATGCAAGTATAAACACACAGAGAATTTTTATAGTGGTTATATGGATAAAAATCCTTTAGTCCACTCTTCCAAGTCACTTAGATTTTGGGTTATACTATAAACACACAATTTACAATATACTCTACTTGCGCCAAACAACAAATGAACTGGCCACAAGTTCGTTACAGGAAATCACAAAGAAGTCCTATACTACAAAGCTTTATCACTCACAAAGATGGATAACAACTTCTCACAACACGTTTCTCACAAAATCACTCAGATTTTTAAGTATATTCTTTCTCTCTGTTCTGCCTTTGTCAACACATGACTCGGCTGATGAGTGTTCTGTTCTTGAGTTTGAGACTTAGAAGAATTCTGCTTCGGATTTGATCTCAGTTGTGTTGTATCTTCTTCTCTAACTCTTGAACTGAACTATTTATACTAGAGGTTTGAAAATCTGCCCGTTGAGAGATCGACAGGTGTCCAAATCCTCGAGTACTGGTCCTTGTCTTTGAAACGGTAACCTGCGAGTGATCACTGTACACTCTGCTGTACTTTCTGTCAGTTCGCATTTAATGCACCAAGCTGATACGAGGTTTCCTTCAATCATTTGCCATAAGTACCCTCCTTTTTCAGCATTTATTACTCCAAGTGCATTTATTACCGTTGCAATAACTTCTGATCACTTCCACTCTGCTGATCGAAATCACTCGTCTGATGTACACTCGGCTGATCCCAAACTGAACTAATCTGATTCGAGTCTGCTGAAAATCCACCAGTCTGATTCCTTTCTTCAACAACAGATCAGTAGTCTTCTTGACCATATATTTGACTCGACTGAAGTAACTTCTTCCTTGGTCAAATATCTTCTAAGGTTTTAACTAAGCTTCAATACTTAGCTGATGACTTTTGAAAATCATCAAAACCTCCCTTGACTTCTAAGTCTTCATCTTCATCCAACAATTTCCCCCTTTTTGATGATGACAAAACTTCAGCTAAGTACTTGTACCTAAAACTAAAGTTAAGTCCTTAAAAATTTCTGAGATAGAAATGATATGTTGTAAACTTGAACTTTTATAAATATTATCTTTCAAATTACAGTACAAGTTTACAAGAAAATGAACTTAAAGTGAAAATACAAGTAAAGTAAGCTGATACATGATTTTCAACAAGTAGCCTAGTCTAGAAAGTATAGTCTAGTCTTCAGCATCTTCATCTTCTTCTTCCTCGTCTTCAAGTTCCTCACTTTCATCATCTTCTTCTTCTCCACTGGAAACCAAATCAGCATTAGTCAAGTTTCTTCCTGCAGCTTCGACTCTTCTTCTGATTTCTTGAATTCTGCTGGTTTTCCTGAATGGATCCAACTGTTCTTTAGCAGTGTCCTTAGAAGCAGTTATTTCTTTGTCAGTCTTAGCTACATCCTTGGGCTTTACTTCATCATCAGTTTCTTCATCATCAGCTTCCTCTTCAAGTACTGTATCTTCACTTGGCTTTTCAGCAGCAGCTCTTTGTTCTGGTACTTGAACAGTTGCAGTGGCAACACTCTTCTTAGCTGACTCCTCTTTCCCCTTTTTGTCATCAGCAGCAGGGTTGAGTTGATCAGGAGAGACGTTGACAGCAGCACACAGCTTTCTGATGTTTTGATCCACAACGCGGAGTTGATCAGTATGATGTTGTTGAGTAGCTTTCATCTCACCAGCTTGGTCATTTAGATAGTCAACATTCAGCTAAAGTGTTGATATCTCATTATGTGCTTTGTTGGTGACAGTTGTAAATTCTTGTATCATGGCAGTATTTTTCTCAATTTCAGCTTCACCAACCTCTCTTATGACCCTTGCAATTCCAGCAATATCTGACTCATGTCTCTGAATAGCAGTGTGCAGGTGACTTACATCAACCTTCACATCTTCAACACTTCTGTTCAGGCTTAGAAGACTCTGAGTTAGTGCTAAGGAATTGTCTGGTGGCAGAGGAATATTCTCTATGGCATCCTGCACAATCTTTGCAGTAGCCTCCTGCATTTGCTTGAGCATCAGCTGGTTCCTCTTTTCCACTTCCTTCATGGCATTATCAATCAACAGCTGCATTGACTCCATCAGTGAAGAATGATGGGGGCTATTTTACACATATATCGGAGTGGAGCTTTCCGAAGAGATGCAGGATCGATCCGACCTGTGAAGACCGCAAGATCGACTCGACCGTACATCTGATCGACCTGAAGACCGATCCTGAAGATTTATTGGGCCATGCGGTACTCCTAAGCCAAGCAGGATTCCTAGGCCTAATAGGACTCCTAGTGACTTTAGGATTAGTCAATTATTATAAATACTAAGTTCTACATTGTATGAAGGATCCAGATTTTAACCTATCAATTATACGACACTTATTTCGCCTCTAATATACTTGTTTTTACGTGATTATATTATTCTTGAGTTGCACCATCCTGAGTACTTTAACCAAACCCCAGATTTAAAGTTGTTCTTTTAATAATTTACTGAGATTAACCGAAAGACGAAATCAGGCTAAATCAGTTGGCGCCCACCGTGGGGCAAGGTTAATTGCTCGATCGAATATGGCCAATCCAAGAAAAAGCACACGTAACACAGGAAGAAGCACAACTTCTCAGCATCCACGTGCTGTAGAAGGTCTGCCCGAAAATTCCCAAAGAATTAGCGCTAATAATATGCCGCCTCCCGCAGAACATCAAGATTTAGATCGAGCAGAGGGGCATGTTACTTCGAACGCAAACAACAACCAAAATAATCAGGAACGTCAAACTCCTAGCAGAAGTAGGGCTCCAACTCGCCCGTTCGATCCATCCCTCCCCAACCGTTGCCAGCCGATCAAGAGAAGTTAAGGTAAATGGCTCAACTCGTCAATTCGTTATGTGCTGAAATCTTACATACGCCAGCACCAGAAAATGTTGGTCCTAGTATGGTCCCAATTCCGCCGATCGGATTGGTAAACAATATCAGGCGAGCCCGAGGGGACAATGACCGAGTATCGGCTGAAGCAGAAAGCCCAGATGGGGACCAACGATCTCACATGTCCCCACCAAACGCAGCTAAAAGACACCCTGGTCGAAAAAGTAACCAGGCAAGAGCTAATGCTCGTCCTGAACCTTACATATCCAAAGAAAAAACGGTTGTCCCAATCAACGATGAAGAGGAGCCCCAAATCATCGATTGACGAGCAACTAGAAGATTGTCTGAAAGAGATATTGAGAGGATGGTGGAGGAGCGAGTGGAACAAAGGCTTTTGACTTTGAGACAACCTTGGCCTCGTTCCCGAGAAATCCAGGATAGTATAGCTGCCTGTTCCCCATTCTGCCTAAAAATTAGGGAAGCACAGGCTTCTGGGCCTTTACCTGCTCGACTCCCCAGATATGATGGAACTGGTGATCCGACTGATTATATATTTAGTTTCACAAACATAATGAACTTATACGCTCATTCAGCGGAATACACGGCGAAATTGATGATCAAAACCTTCGAAGGGTTGGCACTGGACTGGTTCGGAAAACAACCACCTAACTCAATATTTAGTTTTAGAGAGTTATGCAACAAACTAGAACAACAGTTTGCTAGTCAGAAAAGACAAAATCTCCCCATGAGCTATTTGGGAACTATTATCCAACAAGATGGGGAATCTCTAAGAACTTGGTTAGCAAGATTCAATGTTGAACTGTTGAAGATCGACTCCCCAAATATTGATTATATCATATCTATTCTATTCATCTGACAAAAAATAGGCAATTCGGCAATGCCTTAAGTCGGAAACAACCAAGAACTTTCGTAGAAATCATGACGTTGACCTCCAAGTATATGACTCAAGAAGCGATGAACTCATTCAAAGATAAAAATAAGAGTAAAGCATCCACTTCAGGGTCTAGGAAACCTGAAAAACCCCCGATGCAAAGAGTCATGGATTACGATCGATTTTCCCGAAGGGGAAACGTATTCCAAAGGTTAGAATATAGCGGGAGTAACCCTGAGAAAAGACCTAATGTCTACCTCAGGCCTCGATCTCCAGAGAGGAATGTTAGAGATCGGGTGAGCTATGTGGAGTATACCAAACTAAACGCTCCAAGAGAGGATATTTTGGTGATAATGGAAAGAAGTAATTTGATTCCCACAGCAAAAAGGATCACGCAGGCAAAACCTGGGGCAAAGAACTACGATTTATATTGTGGGTATCATCGAGCTCACGGTCACAGGACCGAGGACTGCTATCACCTAAAACAGGAAATTGAAAAATTAATTCAACAGGGCAAGTTGAACGAATTTGTGGACAGAACAGATCGGAGAAGACAAAGGACGCGGAGTCCTAGGAGGAGGGAAGAAAATAGAAGCCCTCGCGAGAGGTCTCCCAGCAATCGCGCGCCTCGAAGAGATGACATCGATAACGACCACGTCAATGGTACCATACATGTAATCTCGGGCGGTCCCGCTGGGGGCGATAGTCGAAATGCAAGACGGAAGACAGCCCGATCTCTAGAAAAAGGAATTATAGTCCCTAAAGAGATTTGGACGCTGGAGAATAAGAACTCTGTCAAAGGGACTATCAGCTTCGATGAGAGTGAAGTCCCTAGAAATTTGAATTGGGACATTAACAAAGACCACCCCGATTTTCCAATGGTTGTCTCACTCAGAATATCTGATTTTGATGTTAAAAGAATCCTGATCGACAATGGAAGCTCGGCTAACATCATAGCCGTCGAAGCTTTGAATCAAATGAATCTAGGAAAAATAACTCTCCAAAGAGTAGCCACGCCACTAATAGGGTTTGGAGGATCGGAAATAGTTCCAGCAGGAACTATTAATTTAAGTGTGACCCTTGGAAACAAACCTCGTCGAGTAGTAAAAATGATAAAGTTCTTAGTGGTGGAAACACCACTCGCTTATAATGCCATTTTAGGAAGACCGGCATTAAACCAATTCCGAGCAGTTGTTTCAACCTATCATCAGAAGATAAAATTCCCTACAGTCTCTGGGGTCGGTGAAATAGTTAACGATCATTGTATGGCGTGAGATTGTTATAATACGGCACTATCTTTGAAAAGGAACGTCGATCCATTAACACCGTCAAAAAGAAAAACGGTAGGATCTACAGTGGAGAAATCTCAAGAGCCAGAATTGCCTAGTACGGAAAGGATCGATAAAAAGGGAAAAGAGCCTATAGATTTGACTCTACGTGCGCCTGAGCATAAAGAGGTTAAGCTTATCGAGAATGATCCAACCAAAATCACTAGGATTGGAACAGAATTGTCTCCGCAAGGAGAAATCATGTGGATAAACTTTTTAAGGAAAAATATAGATGTGTTTACTTGGAGCTCGGAGGATATAGTGGGAATTGATCCGAGAATAATAACCCACTCTTTGAAAATAGATCCAAACGCAAAACCGGTCAGGCAGAAAAAAAGGAATCACGGCCCTGTGAAAGACAAAATAATAAAAGCAGAGGTCGAGAGGCTTTTAATGTCTAAACAGATAAGAGAAATACACTTTACTGAGTGATTGTGCAATGTCGTACTAGTCTCAAAGGGTGACAAGAAGGATAACAAATGGAGGATGTGCAACGATTTTACGGACTTAAACAAGTTATGTCCAAGAGATCCTTACCCTCTCCCAAGGACCGACCTGTTAGTCGACTCGACAGCTGGTTTTGCAATTTTCAGTATGATGGACGCATTCCAAGGTTTCTACCAAATTTTCATGGACGAGAAAGATCAAGAAAAGACTGCCTTCATTACCGAACAGGGAGTATATTGTTTTGTAGTAATGCCGTTCAGACTAAGAAACGCCGGAGCAACCTATCAACGGTTGGTGAACTTGATGTTTAAAGAGTTAATTGGAGAAATAATGGAAACACCTTGATCGTTGTTTTAAAATTTTAAGGAAGTATGGAATGAAGCTCAACCCCTTAAAATGCACCTTTGGGGTAAGATCTGGGAAGTTCTTAGGTTACCTAGTTCATGAAAGAGGCATTGAGGCAAATCCAGAGAAAATACGTGCTATCACAGAAAGGAAGCCTCCAAGAAATATTACCCAAGTGCAAAGCCTAGTAGGGAAAATTGTGGCCCTCAATAGGTTCATATCAAGGTCGGCAGATAAAAGTCTACCATTTTTTCAAACTTTGAGAAAAGCTAAGACCTTCGAATGGACCAAGCCCTGTGACCATGCATTCGATCAACTGAAAGAATACTTGACGTCACCTCCACTACTCGCCAAACCTACAGAAGGACAGCCTATTTACATATACATCGCTATCTTCGAGGCGGCAGTAAGCTCAGTTATGGTAAAAATTGAGGGCTCGGAACACAAACCAGTATATTATTTGAGTAAATTACTGCAAGGAGCTGAAAAGAATTATATGGTGATCGAAAAATTTGCTTTGGCTTTGGTGACGTCAGCACGAAGATTACGACCCTATTTCCAAACATATAAAATCATCGTGCTTACCAATCAACCTTTGAGGCAAATTTTGTCAAAACCTGAAGCCTCGGGAAGATTAATCAAATGGACCGTGGAGCTGGGATAATATGAGATTGAATATCAACCACGAACGACAATCAAAGCTCAAGTACTTGCTGACTTCCTCCTAGAAACTCCAAGTCTGTCGGAGACGAGACCTGAAATGACATCTGCAAGTGATAATAACATTATGATCGTCGATAAAGTAGCATGGCTTATGCACGTCGATGGTGCATCAAGCAGAGATAGTGGAGGTGCAGGAATTAATTTCCAAGGACCAAACGGTGAGGATATGAATTATGCCATCACTTTAGACTTCATGGTAACCAACAATGAAGCAGAGTATGAGGCTCTAATTGCGGGATTGGAAATGGCATTAGAAGCCAACATAAAGACTTTAAACGTCTTAACGGATTCCGAGTTGATCCAGAGACAGATAAATGGAATGTATGAGGCCAAAGAATACAACATGATAAAATATCTGGCAAAGGTAAAAGAATTGACTGAAAGATTTGACAAGTTTGAAATTCAAAATATACCCCGAGAAGAAAATCGATGGGCTGATCAACTATCTAGATTTACGGGGACAAGGGATGGAAAGTCTAAGAGAGTGATTACATGGTTGATCTCGAAAACACCATCGATCGATCTCGACACCATTCCCGTTATCGAAATAATGGACATCGACTTGGCCGCAGATAGTTGGATGACCCCCCTAGTCACCTATCTGGAAGATGGGTCGCTCCCTAGCGATAAGAATGAAGCTAGGAGAATAAAATATCGAGCAACAAAATATGCTATTGAAAAGGGAAAACTCTACAGACGATCCGTTTCTGGAATTCTGCTAAAGTGTATTCCCGAGCACCAGACCCAGAGCATCCTTAAGAGTATCCATGAGGGAGAAGCAGAAAATCACAGTGGGGCTCGAGCGCTTACGCTCAAATTGTGACGCCCCACCTAAGAGCACCCTGCTTTCAGATGAGGTGTCACCCGCCTGCGATTTGTCTTTCTCTAATATAAGTCGCAGGAACGGCCTAAAGAAAGAAAAAAAAACAACAGAGCCATGTACTAAAATCTTAAGTTACCTCATTCGCTCGAGGATGCCTGGAATGGTGGTCCGAAAAAAGTTTCTTTAATCGTCCTTACTAAATGTCATTACTTAAGAATCACATCATCTATGCCAGATATTAAATCTCATCCTGAGGAAATAGAACACAAGGAAACAAAGAGGGTGAGTCCCGAATGACTCAGTGAGGGTATGAGCACAACCAAAATCAAATGAAAATGGGATGAATTTAAGATGAACAATTGATAAGTATAATTCGTATAAATGAATGAAGAAACTAACGTAATGATGATAGACATAGAAGGTACTTGAATCAATTCACATGTAAATTTAAGAATGGAGAGACTTTCATGTATAATATATGAACAAATTATGTTAGATGTGAGCACGTATACCATGTAAAATATCACCTTGTATATAGATATATATTCATCGAGGAGCGACCTCGGAACTTGACTTGTAAGCTTCTAACTTTTAAGCTTATAACTTGTAACTTTCAACTTTTAACTTGAAACTTGTACTGATTTACGTGCTCGATGTAGGAAATAAGAATTCATAGCCCAAATAAAAGCCAGGATATAAACTTCAGTGTCAAATTCAACAAGAATTGAATCACAAGTGTAGAGTTTCAAATAGATTAGAACCAATGAGATTCGAATAATCGATCGAATAAGTAATCCAATTGACTACAATAAGTCATTTCAAAAGGCTAGTATAGTTTAAGTCCCAATAGGAATGGGTTAAGTCGAAAAGTTATACTTAAGAGTTCAGGAGAGCTTGATCAAATCACAGTCAAACCAAAGAGGGAAATTGACAAACTTGAAAGTTGAAAATAGAGTACTCTAGGATTCAAGAGAAGTTAACAACTTGGATCAATTTATATTTAATCCCAAGAAAAGTTACTCTAATCAAGGAGTCAACAAGAACGATTAATTTCATATGAACCAAAGCCAATTTCAGGACAATTAGAGTCAAGCAATGCCAAACATTGAAAAGAGTAAGACAATACAATCATCTTGCAACGAAAACAACTACAGAAGACAACAATTAATCAAGTTCGATTTCCTCAGGACTTTGTGCTAAAACAGTACGGAAGGAAAAGATAGAACCCCTCACCTTAGTTAATCGACGTTGGATGGATATTATACTAGATACTTGGAGCCGTAGTTGTAACCTCGGTGATGGCCTCGTCGCCTAATCAGGACCAATAATATATATAAGAATTATATCCATACATGACCGTATATTACGACTTCTATAATTACTGACACTAGCTCGATCGAATCGACTTAAACTACTTGACTCTACTCCATTAGTAAATTACTACCTTATACGAGGACGGCATTTTTAACAATCTAATTTCGTCATACGACTACATTTAGTCAATCATTTCATCTTGATAAAGCTTAAACTCTTGTATTTACTCATTTAATCCTCATAAGTATCTTCATTTTGTTCTCTAAAGAACCGATTATATTCAATTCAAACGTAGTCTTAACTCATCTAGTTCTCCAACTTTAAGGCTCATGATAGTTCTATTCACCATTTAATTACCCAGCCTTAAGTTTACCTAGATATACATGCATAACATAATACAAACCCAAATTCATGTTAAACTTATTCCTAAAGCCAATAAATGAACTACAATGTAAATAATACTCAATGATCTTTAGGCTCAAGAATTATTACCTAAACAAACTCAAATCGGGAAATGGAGACCGGATATGGAAAACCCTTGCTGAAATGAAGTCGTTGCCGGAATAACCATCGTTGACTGCGCCGGTGAGTGGAGTTGACCACCACCGGAAAATAACCCAAAGTCCATTCGACTCCTCTTTGTGCCTAGAACACCAATTTGGAGCCTAATCATTGAATAGGTGTTCGGAAAACTTCTATGTAAGAAAACCCACTTTGAAGCCGCCACTTGCCGCCGCTGCCATCAATTTCCCGGTCATAATTTCCGACTAATAATGGTACCAATGGAAAGCTCTCGCCGAGGGGATGAATTTGGACTACTCATTCGCTAAATTTGATTAAGAAATGAGGAAGTTATTAACAAAATAAGGAATGGGATTTTGTGTGTGAAGAAACACGTTTTAGTGTGTGTAATTGGTGGAGGAGACAAGAATGAAGGAGATGGGTCTTCTTTATTAGATATTTAATGCTTATTTGCAATTAACACCCTCAAATAAATGGGTAGTCCTATTTTTAATTCCTTATTTCAATTGGGTCCTAAAAGTTTCAAGTCTTGTATTATATCATGAAAGTTATTAAATCTTGCCAATTGAGTATAATATTATTAAATTACTATTCTTGTATATTTATATATATATATATATATATATATATATATATATATATATATATATATATATATATTTTTTTTTTCCTTAGTTGAAAAAAGAAAACAAATTTCGGGGCGTCACAATCTCTCCTCCTTAAAAGAATCTGGTCCCCAGATTCTAACTTTATTCATCGTCGATCTCGTAGTAGTGTGACACATTTCTTCGACATGTTCGCACGTTGCTATCTTGATCTCATGAATATTCTAGTTGATTCTCGTCTATCCTTCCCAAAAGAAATTTATTAATTATCGCAATAAAATTTAATACCTTAATGTTTTTATTATCCGTTTAGGAACTCACATAATAGGGGTATAATCCAAGGTGAAGTTAAGTGAATTCAAACATTGATAGTCATATGAACAATGATTTTTGAATCAAAGAATTAGTGACAATATATTTTCAAATGAATGTTAAGGAATCACATTAAGGAGTATACAACATTATGAGATATTGTACGAAATAACGAGCTTAGGAAATATGTAAATGAGAAATGATAAATAAATTAGGGACTATAGAATTTATAAAAGAAAATTCTATAAGGGGTTGAGAAGCTGAACACGCACAATAATTAGAACTTCTCATACGATGAAAAATTATAGACATGGTAAGCGTTGGATACATAAGTTAGAACTTTAATCCGAGTATGATTACTAGATGTGAACTTGGAAAATAAGTAAGAAGAATATCAAAGAATTATGGAGAACACGATATATTTGAAACAAAAAGAAAGTACGGTCGAGATCGAATTAAACTAGTAACACCTACACAAGATTAGTTCAACAAGGTAGAACCAAATGAGCTTGTACAAATAGTCAAAGAACGACCGTGAAAATTCACAAAACCATATTTGAATTTCGAAAGAAAAGAACCAAGATAATAGTACAATGAAGGTACTTGAGGATACAATAGTGCGAATCAGCAATATTAATTGATTGGAGCTTAAGAGTCAAAGATTTCCAGATAGAGTAGCATATGGAATTACGGGTTCAACATATAATCAATAAGTTAAATTTGATATTTACACACATAGAAGGCATGTTGGAATTATCGCTACATATAGTACAATTATTTGGGTGTTCTTCTTTAACCTTTGATTGTTAAGATTTTGAAGCCCTAAGTTCTTTTAATAACAAATTTAGCCCAACTACTACATCATTTGTCTCTAATCTATGACCCGTTTTAACACAAGGAAAAAAAGTTACTCTTCATATATGCACTTCTAGTTTGTCGTACCAGGTCCAACGATCTTTGTCATTTGGTAAGTCGAACTGGAGCCCCAACTGGTTAGTTTAATCTTATTAAATCTCCATCACGAAGTAGTCGAAGAAATCACGAAGTCGATAGGTTGTTTGAGAGGTTCATCGTTCGTCTTTACACTTTTGTGGTACTAATTTGATATTACTTTAAGTTTCTCCATAAGTCGGCTTTTTCCTCCAGTACATGGTCGTGGTTGATGATCCACATCGGTTTGATCGAGTATTGAAGTCTACCTCCTAATTGGTGTTTCGTAGCCACAATGGTCAATATAATTTATATCCCACCGAACTTGCAATCGTAATCGTTCTACAATCTATCATCCTCACCTCGTTTGGCGATAATGTGGAGCCTAATAAATCATCCAATCGATCTAAACTTCATATTCGACCAACAACACAATTCCCCAGAAAAGATTCATGAACTATCGTTACGTGCATTACGGACCACTAAAGGTATTAAATTTATTTTAATTATCTTAACAAGTTATCATACACATGAGGATACTTATCAGACTCCAATGCCAAATCACTAAGATAAAACAATGTCACGTGGCTTCTTTGAAACGATACATCACGTACTTGACGATTCAGACTTCAACATAGCTTTATACGATAATATCTTCATTTCGACGATCCAAGCCCTTTTCTTTTTGGTCATCTAACTCTCTTAAAAATCAGTAGGTGAAACCTCAGGAATCCCTCGACGTCTGATCTTATGTTGGTAGAGTTGCACTAGGCATAACACTAACATGTAGTGTTGGCCTTGATAAATTCGCATGAACTTGCTACAAAGCTCGAACTTAGGGAAAGTCTCGTCCTTGTGATCCTTCATCGTGGCTAAGGGACTTATTTGGGAACCTCAATCATCGGTAGATACCCGGTTTTTATTGGTTCTTCTTCTCAAGTTTGTAAGGTTTCGTTATATCTTTCTTTAGACTCAATCATTGTGCAAAAACTCCTATTTGAGTTATTACTCTCGAGATATTATATTAAAGAAACTAACTCGAAGTTTATTCAAGTTAACTTTATTTTATCAAAGTAGTTAATTAGAACTTTATTATATATAATTGAAGAAAGCACAAGAGGACCTTGAATTCTCAAAATATATTTGAAAAGAAATTGTATGGGCCGAAATTTGATAGAAGGAATTATGCTTCAATAAACCAAGTATTTTACAATAAGACAAAGAATTAGAGAAAATTGATACAAGGTCTTAGTGGAACAAACAACTGAAGATAGGGTGAAGTGGACATTAATGGATGCAATAGGCTTGAATGTAGAAAGATTGCAAAAGGATTTGAATGAATAATCTACATTCGATTTCATTAACCATTTCATACAGCTATGCAAACTTGAGGTCGTTAAGGGTTACCTTCATTACATGACTAGCTAGATAATGGAGATCGATGAATAAAGTAATGGCAATGAAAGCAAGAAAAAAAATATGTAAACCTCGAGAGAGACTAATTGCAACTAGGAATTAGCCAAATTCCTTTGAAAAGATTTAGATGCTAATAGGATAACAAGTTGGAACAACAATAACGAGATGAAAAGATGTATGAGTATAAGATATTAATTGAAACTCTCAAAGCGCAAGTCACTGTGAAAGTAATTAGAAACATGTGCGCAAGTGATGAGATAACAACAACAAAAGTTTAAGTATTAAATCGTGTAGAGTATTTGATTAGAATCATGTGTTAGTGATATGCGATAAAGAGGGTGTCTAATAAAAATAAACGAAATAATGGTATTTATAGCAGAAGATCACATTCAGAAAAGAAGTTAACGAGTGATGAAAAACGATAAGATTATAGGATATAAATTTAGAGAAGAATTGGATGAGAAAAACACATATGGACTTAATAATATTAGTACTTTGGGTAAAATGAAATAATAGAATGATATTGTCTAAGACAAAGAAAACGTCTAGACGACAAGAGAACAACTTAAACTACTGAAACATGCATTTTGTACCATGGGGAGGTATGAACCTTGAAAGATTATGAAATGAAAGAAACTCTAGTCACAAGATGATAATTACAAAATTAAGTTATGGAGTTATGGTGACAACTTATTTATATAGTATTTACCTAAAGTGATACGTTTATTCCTACTCGATTCACAATAACGATTCTTCCTTGAACTGGATGGCTAAGTACTCTATATCTAACGTAATATTTTATCTTCACCTCAGGTGACTCAAACAAATTAAATTAATCCCTAAACTCTCGTACACCTAAACATGGCTCAGTTTAAATCTTAGCATAAGTGAACACCGTTCAATCCTTAACCTATGGCTCTGATACCACTCTGTGACGCCCCACCTAAGAGCACCCTGCTTTCAGATGAGGTGTCACCCGCCTGCGATTTGTCTTTCTCTAATATAAGTCGCAGGAACGGCCTAAAGAAAGAAAAAAAAACAACAGAGCCATGTACTAAAATCTTAAGTTACCTCATTCGCTCGAGGATGCCTGGAATGGTGGTCCGAAAAAAGTTTCTTTAATCGTCCTTACTAAATGTCATTACTTAAGAATCACATCATCTATGCCAGATATTAAATCTCATCCTGAGGAAATAGAACACAAGGAAACAAAGAGGGTGAGTCCCGAATGACTCAGTGAGGGTATGAGCACAACCAAAATCAAATGAAAATGGGATGAATTTAAGATGAACAATTGATAAGTATAATTCGTATAAATGAATGAAGAAACTAACGTAATGATGATAGACATAGAAGGTACTTGAATCAATTCACATGTAAATTTAAGAATGGAGAGACTTTCATGTATAATATATGAACAAATTATGTTAGATGTGAGCACGTATACCATGTAAAATATCACCTTGTATATAGATATATATTCATCGAGGAGCGACCTCGGAACTTGACTTGTAAGCTTCTAACTTTTAAGCTTATAACTTGTAACTTTCAACTTTTAACTTGAAACTTGTACTGATTTACGTGCTCGATGTATGAAATAAGAATTCATAGCCCAAATAAAAGCCAGGATATAAACTTCAGTATCAAATTCAACAAGAATTGAATCACAAGTGTAGAGTTTCAAATAGATTAGAACCAATGAGATTCGAATAATCGATCGAATAAGTAATCCAATTGACTACAATAAGTCATTTCAAAAGGCTAGTATAGTTTAAGTCCCAATAGGAATGGGTTAAGTCGAAAAGTTATACTTAAGAGTTCAGGAGAGCTTGATCAAATCACAGTCAAACCAAAGAGGGAAATTGACAAACTTGAAAGTTGAAAATAGAGTACTCTAGGATTCAAGAGAAGTTAACAACTTGGATCAATTTATATTTAATCCCAAGAAAAGTTACTCTAATCAAGGAGTCAACAAGAACGATTAATTTCATATGAACCAAAGCCAATTTCAGGACAATTAGAGTCAAGCAATGCCAAACATTGAAAAGAGTAAGACAATACAATCATCTTGCAACGAAAACAACTACAGAAGACAACAATTAATCAAGTTCGATTTCCTCAGGACTTTGTGCTAAAACAGTACGGAAGGAAAAGATAGAACCCCTCACCTTAGTTAATCGACGTTGGATGGATATTATACTAGATACTTGGAGCCGTAGTTGTAACCTCGGTGATGGCCTCGTCGCCTAATCAGGACCAATAATATATATAAGAATTATATCCATACATGACCGTATATTATGACTTCTATAATTACTGACACTAGCTCGATCGAATCGACTTAAACTACTTGACTCTACTCCATTAGTAAATTACTACCTTATACGAGGACGGCATTTTTAACAATCTAATATCGTCATACGACTACATTTAGTCAATCATTTCATCTTGATAAAGCTTAAACTCTTGTATTTACTCATTTAATCCTCATAAGTATCTTCATTTTGTTCTCTAAAGAACCGATTATATTCAATTCAAACGTAGTCTTAACTCATCTAGTTCTCCAACTTTAAGGCTCATGATAGTTCTATTCACCATTTAATTACCCAACCTTAAGTTTACCTAGATATACATGCATAACATAATACAAACCCAAACTCATGTTAAACTTATTCCTAAAGCCAATAAATGAACTACAATGTAAATAATACTCAATGATCTTTAGGCTCAAGAATTATTACCTAAACAAACTCAAATTGGGAAATGGAGACCGGATATGGAAAACCCTTGCTGAAATGAAGTCGTTGCCGGAATAACCATCGTTGACTGCGCCGGTGAGTGGAGTTGACCACCACCGGAAAATAACCCAAAGTCCATTCGACTCCTCTTTGTGCCTAGAACACCAATTTGGAGCCTAATCATTGAATAGGTGTTCGGAAAACTTCTATGTAAGAAAACCCACTTTGAAGCCGCCACTTGCCGCCGCTGCCATCAATTTCCCGGTCATAATTTCCGACTAATAATGGTACCAATGGAAAGCTCTCGCCGAGGGGATGAATTTGGACTACTCATTCGCTAAATTTGATTAAGAAATGAGGAAGTTATTAACAAAATAAGGAATGGGATTTTGTGTGTGAAGAAACACGTTTTAGTGTGTGTAATTGGTGGAGGAGACAAGAATGAAGGAGATGGGTCTTCTTTATTAGATATTTAATGCTTATTTGCAATTAACACCCTCAAATAAATGAGTAGTCCTATTTTTAATTCCTTATTTCAATTGGGTCCTAAAAGTTTCAAGTCTTGTATTATATCATGAAAGATATTAAATCTTGCCAATTGAGTATAATATTATTAAATTACTATTCTTGTATATTTATATATATATATATATATATATTTTTTTTTTCCTTAGTTGAAAAAAGAAAACAAATTTCGGGGCGTCACACAAATATTTGAGAACTGGGTACTATTGGCCAACAATGTACGCAGATGCGCAGGATTATGTAAAATATTGTCATTACTGCCAGGTGCATTCAAATATCATACATCAACCGGCAGAGATAATGCACTCAATTCCGATCTGTTGGCCTTTTGATCAGTGGGGTATTGATATAGTGGGACCGTTCCCAATGGCCAGATAAAAAAAGAGTTATGTTCTGGTCGCTGTCGAGTATTTCAGCAAATGGATTGAATGTATAGCACTAGCTCGAATAACACAGTTCCAGATCATAAATTTTCTTTGGAAGAATATAGTCTGTCGTTTCGGAATCCCGAGGGTCTTGATTTTCGACAATGGGACCCAATTTGCTGGAAAACAGGTTCAAGAATGGTGCTCGAAGTTTGGAATACAGCAAAATTTTACGTCCGTCGGACATCCTCGAGCAAATGGGCAGACTGAAGTAGCAAATCGAGAGATTATAAAATCCCTCGAGAAAAGGCTGGACGACGCCAAAGGAAAGTGGTTGGACGAGCTCCCTGGTGTCATTTGGGCTAACAGAACTACAATAAAAGCTTCTACCGGCGAAACACCTTTTAGCTTAGTCTATGGATCAGAGGCGGTTATCCCAGTTGAGGCACTTATCCCCAGCCCTAGAATTGAGTTGTACGATGAAGAATCAAATGATCAACTGAGAAGAGACGACGTCGATTTAAGTGAGACCTTGAGAGAAAAAGCCAGTCTTCGTTTACAAGCAGCCAAATCCAGCATGGAACAGGCCTACAATCAAAGAGTGAGAATACGATCGTTCAAAGAAGGTGATTTGGTACTTAAAAAGGTCGAGGTGTCGAAACATGTGGGTAAATTACAGCAAAATTGGGAAGGTCCATACGTGGTAACCTCAGTCGGCAAGAAGGGATCGTATAAAATAGCCCATATGGATGGAACCCCACTTCCTCGAACATGGAATGCAGTAAATCTCAGAAGATATTATGGCCGTTAATCTCGAGATAAGAGGTCTTGAAGATCAGATAGGATTTTACAAGAAGTTAGCTTGTTTTTCATTCTTTAGTCTGTTTTGTTATTTTCTTTTCGAAAATTTATTTACGATTATAATAAAAGCTTTCGCTTATTTTTTCCATACATCGCATTCAAAAGACCATTGTCAAAATTCACTCTACAAAGGTTAAAACCAAAAGTTGGTATAAAACCTAAAGTTGGTATAAAACCTAAGATAAAATCTTTGAGTAAAACCGATTGGGTCGGTATAAACTCATCGATCTCCTAATGAGCGACCTACACAGGTTAAAAACCAAAAGTTGGTATAAAACCTAAGATAAAATCTTTGAGTAAAACCAATTGGGTCGGTATAAACTCATCGATCTCCTAATGAACGACCTACAAAGGTTAAAAACCAAAAGTTGGTATAAAACCTAAGATAAAATCTTTGAGTAAAACCGATTGAGTCGGTATAAACTCATCGATCTCCTAATGAGCGACCTACACAGGTCAAAAACCAAAAGTTGGTATAAACCTAAGATAAAATCTTTGAGTATAACCGATTGGGTCGGTATAAACTCATCGATCTCCTAATGAACGACCTACACAGGTTAAAAACCAAAAGTTGGTATAAAACCTAAGATAAAATCTTTGAGTAAAACCGATTGGGTCGGTATAAACTCATCGATCTCCTAATGAGCAACCTACACAGGTTAAAAACCAAAAGTTGGTATAAAACCTAAGATAAAATCTTTGAGTAAAACCGTTTGGGTCGGTATAAACTCATCGATCTCCTAATGAACGACCTATGCAGGTTAAAAACCAAAAGTTGGTATAAAACCTAAGCAAGATAAAATCTTTGAGTAAAACCGATTGGGTCGGTATAAACTCATCGATCTCCTAATAAACGATCTTCAAATGGTTAAAACCAATAATTGGTCAAAAACCTAAAGTAAAATACATATCTGAACAAACACGATTGGGTCCGGAGAAACTCATCAGTCGACATCATACGATCTATGAACAGGAAATTTAGTAGTATAAGTAAAAGAAGAATTTTATTTATATTCCTAAAACTATTACAAATTAGTAAAGTACATTGGGAAGAAAAACAGATCTCCCTAATCGATCGACAACAAATCCTATTACATGCTAAATGAAAGTCATAATCGAGTACAGCTCGGTTGTCCGGTAGACTTGTAAAAAGCCATCTTACAAGGTCGATTCATCGACTAAGGCTGCTCAGTTTTGAAGAATGGCGGCATGAATAGTGGGTTTCTGCTTTTGTCTATCTCCACACTTTTCCCAGCATTCTTGCTACCAGCTACACCCGCTCGACGAAGACAACCGCCCTTAAGTTCCGTAGTTATGACCACAAAGCTCGGAATCAGAGAGAGCTTTGTGAGATCATAATTTTACATCGGTCGATGGTGGTCAGCATTCTCGATCATACTTTCTAGTTTTAATGAACTGACCAGCTTTTCACCAACCACGGAACTATTAGATCGGAATGCCACCGTACCGACCCTTACCCATTCACACAGGATGGTCGATATATGATAGACACTCCGATCGATCCCCTTTTTTAGGGATCAGAGACTTCATGGTTTTTGAGAAGTCTCCATTTTCCGATTCCGCCCATACCGAGTCGACGTAATTAACAAATTGTTGATTTTCTGAGTTAGGTGGACGACCACCATTTTGAGAAAAGAGGAAGTACATTGTTTGGAAATATAACTTTTAAGGGTAAATGAATGAAAGGTAAAGGATTCCTTTTATAGATAAGAGGGTAAAAATCCAACGGTGAAAATC
The DNA here is from genome assembly GCA_030819805.1 of Penstemon newberryi var. newberryi. NCBI lineage: Eukaryota > Viridiplantae > Streptophyta > Magnoliopsida > Lamiales > Plantaginaceae > Penstemon > Penstemon newberryi. The sequence continues at coordinate 16,964,312 of JAUALY010000005.1, read as the reverse complement.
ATATCCAATCAACGGCAATGACGTGATATCGGGAATTACGTTACGTATTCATAACTACAATCCTTAAATACAAGACTTGAATTAAATGCACTATTAGGTCGGACAAAAGTCATACATTAGATCGATGTAAAATGTGCATAGACTATCATTACAAAATTAAAATTACATGTCTAAGATTCATATATGAACAAAGGCATCGATCGACGCACTAGTAGTTATATCTACAAAATATCAAAGATAGAATTTATCCTCGCAAAACAAACACTTCGAAGCTTCCTCGGAACGATCATCTTTCCTTCTACTTTGAGAACAGTGACGAGAAACTAATGTTCAGGCATTCTTCTTAGGAACGACAGCTGTCGATCATCGAGGGAAGAATGCGTGCTTTCACAACTCGACCACCTCGAAAAAGCTGATGCTTTTCCTTTACAAAGTAAAATAGGGATCAGAAGGATCTCATGCATGGCATCGTCGACCTGTTAGAAACAAGTTGATTTCGATAAACCAAGAATCCAGCTTTCCTCTGATCTCGACCTCTACCATACGGCGTAATTTATGGTTGACTAAACTCCAGTTACGAGATTCGTCCGACCATCACCATGTAAGATGGAGATTCCATTTTTCCAATTCATCCCATACCAAGTCAGGAATTCATCATTCGTTGAGGTAACACATTTTGGTGGACGACAATGGTTATACCAATAAAAATTCTTCTTGAACAACTTCATTTTTGTGAGATGGAGAAGCATGGAATGACCTTTTTATAGGCAGGAGATAAAGGATCCAATGGTGTTGCATTGAGATCCTATCAACGGTCCAGATTGAATAAAAAGTGCAAGACCACAGATGAACAAGTCAAAAGTGATTCACAGGGTCAGATATACGTTCGATTATTACCATAGAATCAAACGTGCAAGACCACAGATGAACAAGTCAAAAGTAACTGATTTTATTGAGATTTTTCAGAATCATTACTTTTGAGAAATACAGTGGATCAACTATAAAAGGAAAAAGTACATTCGTTCTTGAAGTCTAACTACAGTTGTTACAAATACTAGCATACTAAGCTGCTCCTCGGAATGATTTGCTCCTCCAGTCCGACGTACTCCTTATTCTTGGACTCTTGTCACTGCATTGGTGAAGATTGGCAAATGTACTTCACCAGACCTTAACAAGATATCCTCCTTGGTCGGAGGATGTCCTGATGGAAGATTGCAAAGTATCCGCCTGAGTCGAAGGATAGCTCATCCAACTCATACGAAGTAGCCTCCTTGTTGGTCCCAAGTGGTCAGATGAGGTCTAGAGGGGGGGGGGGGGGGGTGAATAGACCTCTTTAAAAATTTACATTTTAAAAACTTCTAACTTTTCTGTTCAGCAGACTAAGCTGATCGAGAACAGTAAGCAGACTAAGCTGATCTAGCACAAAGCTTTGAGCAGCAGAGTTGACCACTCTTCTGATTCCACTCAACTGATTTTATCAAAATCAGAGTTTTAAAATAAACTAACTTGCAGCAGATTTGTCAAGTGTTTTTCACCAGTAGTTTTCTTTAACTTAGAAAAAGTTTTATCCCCAGTTTTTAACAAACTCCTTAAAACCTTTTCAAACAGTTAACCTTTAAGTGTTTTAAGTATGCTCTTTTAAATATGCAGAAAATAATGCAAGTTAAAAACACAAAGGATTTTTATAGTGGTTATATGGATAGAAATCCTTTAGTCCACTCTTCCAAGTCACTTAGATCTTGGGTTATACTATATCACGCAGATTATAGTATACACTGCTTACGCCAAACAACAAATGATATGGCCGTAAGTTCACAATAGGAAATCACAAAGAAACTCCTATCCTCTGAAGTAATATCGCTCACAAAGATTGATATCTACTTCTCACAACACAGTCCTAACAAAATCACTCAGATTTTACAAGTATTTTCTGTTTTCTCTCTATTTTGCTTTGTCAACAAATGACTCGGCTGATGAGTGTTCTGTTCTTGAGTTTGAGATTTAGAAGAATTCAGCTTCAAGTATTTTGCTCTCAAAGTGTGTTGTTTTTTCTTCAATCTCACGAACTGAACTATTTATACTAGGAGATTTGAAAATCTGCCCGTTGAGAGATCGGCAGCTGTCAAATCCTCGAGTACTGGTCCTTTTTGCAGAAACGGCTGCTGCGACTGAACACTGTACACTCTGCTGTACTTTCTGTCGCTTCGCATTAAATGCGCATTAAATCCACTAAGCTGATACGAGGTTTCTCTTCAATCATTTGTCATAAATACCCTTCTTCTTCAGCATTTATTACTCCAAGTGCATTTATTACCGTTGTACTAACTTCTGATCCACTTCCACTCTGCTGATCGAAGTCACTCGTCTGATGTGTACTCGGCTGATCCCAAACTTGAACTAATCTGATTTTAGTCGGCTGATAGTCCACCGGTCTGATTCCTTCTTCAGCAACAGATTATTAGTCTTCTGGACCATATTTGACTAGTCTGAAATACTTCTTCCTTGGTCAAATATCTTCTAAGGTTTGTACTAAGCTTTCACTTAGCTGATGACTTTGGAAATCATCAAAACCTTCCTTCACTTCAAAGTCTTCATCTTCATCCAACAATTTCCCCCTTTTTGATGATGACAAAACTTCAGCTAAGTACCTGTACCTAAAACTAAAGTTGAGTCCTCAAAAATTTCTGAGATAGAAATGATGTATTGGAAGCTTGAATTTTTATAGATGATTTGAAAAGTTACAGTACAAGTTACAAGCAAAATTAGACTTAAGTGAAAAATTACAGGTAAAGAAAGCTGGTTACAAATTTTAAACAGATGACCTAGTCTAGTAGCTAGTCTAGTCCTCAGCTTCTTCATCTTCTTCTTCATCTTCCTCTTCTTCAACTTCATCACTACTGTCTTCATCTTCACCAGATGTGAAAGCATCAGCAAGACCTTTTAATTTTCCTTTTTTTCTTCAGCTTCAAATCTTGCTTTGATGTCTTCAATCCTTTTAACCTCTATGTCTGGATTAAGCTGTTCTTCAGCAGAGTACTTAGAGGCAGCTAGTTCCTTGTCAGATTTAGCTACATCCTTGAGCTCTACTTTATCATCAGCTCCATCTTCAGCTTCCTTTTCAAGTACTTCATCTTCTTTTGGCTTTCCAGCAGCAGCCCGTTGGTCTCGTACTTGAATAGTTGCAGCAGTATCAACAGCTAACTTAGCTGATTCCTCTTCCCCCTTTTTGTCAGCATCAACAGGGTTGAGTTGATCAGGAGTTATGTGGACAGCAGCACAAAGCTTCTTGATATTTCTATCCAAAACTTGTTGTTCAGCACAGTGATGATTGAGAGTAGTTTCCATGCGAAGTTGGTTCTTTTCCATGCGAAGTTGATTTATCTTTAACTCACCAGATTGGTCATTCAGACAATCAACATTCAACTGAAGTGTTGATATCTCATTTTGGACTTTGTTAGCAGCAGCAGTAAACTCTTGCATTAATGCAACATCTTTTTCCATCTCTGCTTCACCAACCTGTTTTATGACTCTAACAACTCCAGCAATATCAGCTTCATTTCTTTGAAGAGCAGTGTGGAGGTGACTTACATCAGCCTTCACTTCTTCAATACTTCTACTCATATTCAATATGCTCTGAGTCAGCATTAAGGAGTTATCTGGTGGTAGAGGAAAATCTTCAATTGCATCCTTGACCATTCTTGCAGTCTCTTCCTGCATTTGCTTAATCATCAGCTGATTCCTTGTCTCCATCTCCTTCATAGTAGTTTCAATCAGCAGCTGGATGGATTCCATAAGAGAGGAATGCAAGTCAGCAGTAGGAGCAGGGTGTGATGATTCAGCAGGTTCCTCTTCCTGTTGAAACTCAGCAGGTTCTTCTTCCTGTTGAACAGGTGCTTCATGAAGAACAGGACTGTCTTCATCTTTCCATTCCAAAGCCAAAGGAACTAAGTCCCTGACCACAGCAGACAGCTTCTTTGATGTATCCAAGTTGATCTCTTCAGCTTGCTGGTCTTTCTTCTGTTCTCCACTAGCTGGCTCATCAGCTACGTGAATGATCTCAGTACCATCAGTAGACACAACTGTCTTCTGACGAATCAAGTCAGCTGGCACGAACAGTGAGGTAGTCTGTTGAATACTCAGCTTTTCTTGATAAGTACTGATATCAGAGCCATAGGCAATTTGCTGTAAACTTGGCAGACTGGGCATTGAACTTGATGTTCCTGGTTCAAATCTTGATCTTTCAGCCCATTTCTCCAATGTTGTATAAACAGCAACTTTAACTGCTCTATCAAACCGGTCATCAGCAGGACCTGGTTTATTTGGAATTGAATTTTTGATAGCAGTTGCCTCCTCTAGTACAATGACTTTAGCATAGTCATGTAATCTGTCTTTTACAAACTCTGAGTCCAATGCCTTGGCAACAGAAGTTGTTTGCAACCAGTTCAAGACCCATCTTCCTTCTATAGCAAACTCCTTCCAGGCTTGAATCTCCTCCTCAGATTTATTCAATCTATACTCCCTCCATCTCTTGTATCTAATCTTTTGAGGGAGAAAAGTAGTCCTTGATTGAAATAGCTGGTTTAGTCTTATCAACTCAGCTTCAAATTTCTTGAAGGCAACAGAGTCACTTTGGACTATCTGAAGTGCTCTTCTTACTTCAGATTTCTTTTTCTTGATTGGTGCAGCCCTTGGCATCACAAATTTTCCTTCTTTGGGTTTTTCACCAATCACAATGCCTTCTGACCGTCTAGGTCCATAAGCATCTTTCTTGCTGTCCTCTAAGGCCTTTGCCAAGTCTGCTTCTTCCTTGGCAGCCAATTCAGCTTCTGTCATGCTCTTGACATCAGCTTCTTTCTTGCTCGCTTCAAGAGCTCTTTTCAGCTCAGCTGCATCCCGTTTTCTTTGTTCAGCTTCCTCACGCTTCTTCTTATGATAAGCTAACGCCTTTGCCTTGCCAGTTCTTTTCTTTCTGGCAGCTCTTGATTCAACAACTGGTGCCTCAGCTGTTGTTTCTGGTGGTGCAGTTGCGACTGGTGCAGCATCAATTGGCTCGAGGATCTGCACTTCAGGATCCTCTTGAGGTTGAGCAACCTCAGCTGTTGGTGCAGAAGTCTTTTCCACTTGATCAGCTGACTTCTCTTCAGCAGACTTCTCTGTTGATCCAACAGGCCTCTCAGCAGATTGAGGACTTTTTCTAACCAACTCAGAAAGTTCCTTATCTTCGTTGATAAACGTCATCTTCTTTCTGGCAGTCTTCTTCATAAAAGGAACATTAGCAACTGTCGAAGTGGCAGTGTCCTTCATAGCACTTCTTGTCCTTTTAGATACATTTTCAGCTGGTAGCTCAGCTGAAATTGCTTTGTCAGAAGATGTCCCAACTGACATTTCGTCAATCTCCTTGACTGTTTCATCAATGACAGAATCCACAGCATCCTTCTTCTTAGACGAACTTGTTCTGGCTTGAACAGCAGGCTCTGCTGTTTGAACAGTTGTCTTGCTTTTCTTGCCTTTATCAGCAGGCACTTTAGGCTCAGTAGCCTTTCTCTTCTGTTGCTTTTTCTCAGGCACAGCAGCAGGCTCTTTTGATCTTCCAGTTTTCACTGGGTCATAAGTTTTCAGCTCCTTCGCCTTATGAACATCCTAGCCATTGGTCACAGCACATCCCAAATTGACCAGCAGATGACTAAGGAATATCCTGTGCAGAGTCAGACCACGCACTTTGTGATCAGCAAGCACATACCAAATGAAGTTTGCCCAATTTATCTTCAAGCCATAGAAGATGGCTATCATAGTATGAAACCTCTTCATTGGTACGCTGTCCAACGAGAATGTGCAGTTCTCAAGGACCTTGGCAACCAGATCTGCCATTCGCTGAAACTCATCCTTCAGCTAATTTTTCTTGATGCCTCCAGACATCACTTGATTCTTCTTCGAAGCCAAATTCCAGAAATCTGACTCGAGCGGTTCAGCTAAGTTGGCAATATCAGTAGACCCTTCAAGAGAGAGTCTGTACATCTCATTCAGCAACTTGGGGTTAACACAGATAGCTTTATCCCCAATTTTGGCAGTGATTTCCAGCTTTTCAAAATTAACTTCGTCTTTTGAACCATAAAATTCAAAGACTTCGTCCTTGAAAATCATATCTTCATGAGCCTCCATGAAGTTAACCAGCGTGGCTGCCTTGAATTTCTCCAAAATTTCTTTCATCAATGGTGTGCCAGTCGTATGATAGGTCAGGTAGTTCAAGAACATACCTTCAGCAGCAGCTTCTTTGGCAGCAGTCATTCTGAAAAATATTAAGGAAACGAGAGAAATTTGCAGTAGATAATGTGCAGAATTGCTCTGAATGTTTTTGAAATTTTGAGGGTGCGTAAAAGCTTAGTAAGCTGATCAGATCTGGATTTATAGATGTTAGTTTTTGTCGGTTTCCGTGAAAAGTGGTAGCCGTTAGATTAGTTGTTGTAAACGCAGATCGTGCGATCGTGATACGCTGATTTCAAAATAGCATTTAATATGTCAGACAGGCGGGAATTTGAAACGCCACTTGTCTGTTACTTATAAAAGCGTGTTCTGATAAAAACGTTTTCAATGCAACACTTAATATAAGCTGACATAAATAGAAACAGATGAGTAAACTACTTATCTGATAGATGACTTGTCTGCTACAATATATCACTAGTGAAAGCCAATATCTAGTGATCTTCCTTTGCTGTTTGTCAATCCAGCAAGATAATTAATCTTCAAATCTTCAAGAATTAAGAACAAATCTTCTCATTAAAACAACTTCAACTACTGTCATTGAAGATTTCATCTTTAAGACAAGGGTACCGCTGGTCTTACACGTTCCCCCTGAATTCAAGAATTCATCAGTCAACTAGTCTATTGAGAGTCAGTCTTCTTGAAGTACAGTACTTGTAAATATCAGATTAGTCAGCTGTTGAACCCAGTCTTCTGATAGGTTCCCCCTCAGCTTATGAATCCAATTTTAACAACCCCAATTCCGCTCTTAGAGTGGAAAATCTTGCTTCATTCAGTGATTTGGTGAAAATGTCAGCAATCTGATTGTCTGTCTGAACATATTCAATAATAACATTTCCCTTTTCAACATGGTCTCTGATGAAGTGATGTTTGATCTCAATATGCTTAGTCCTGGAATGACTGGTAGTATTCTGAGTAAGTGAGATTGCACTTGTATTATCACAGTAGATAGGGATTCCACTGATCTTGAGATTATAGTCTTCTAGTTGATGTTTCAACCAAAGTATTTGTGCACAACATGCTCCAGCAGCAATGTATTCAGCTTCAGCAGTAGATATGGACACTGAAGTCTGTTTCTTACTCATCCATGAGATCAGACGACTGCCTAAAAATTGACAAGCACCTGTAGTACTTTTCCTATCAATTTTGCAGCCAGCAAGGTCAGAATCTGAATATCCAATAAGTTCAAATCCTGATTCCCTTGGGTACCACAATCCCAATTCTTGTGTGCCTTTGAGATACTTTAATATCCTTTTAGCAGCTAAGAAGTGAGATTCCTTAGGATCTGATTGAAATCTCGCACAAACCCCAACATAATACATAATATCAGGTCTGCTATCTGTTAAGTATAGCAGTGACCCAATTATGCCTCTGTATTTGGTGATGTCAACTGATTTGCCACCTTCATCCTTGTCCAGACGAAGTCCAGTAGACATAGGAACATTAACAGATGAGCTAGTTTCCATACCAAATTTCTTGAACAGATCTTTTGTGTACTTTGCTTGATTAACGAAAATACCATCAGGTAGCTGTTTAACTTGTAATCCAAGAAAGTAATTAAGTTCTCCCATCATGCTCATTTCAAACTTGTTCTGCATCAGCTTAGAGAACCTCTCACACATCTGTTTGATAGTTGAACCAAAAATGATATCGTCTACATATATTTGGACTAGCAATATATGATTATCCCATTCAATAGTGAACAAAGTTTTATCTACTTTACCTTTGCGAAATCCTTTAATTAAAAGAAAATCAGATAAAATATCATACCATGCTCTTGGAGCCTGTTTCAGTCCATAGAGAGCTTTCTTCAGACGATATACCTTGTCTCCTTGTTGATAAACTTCAAAGCCAGGAGGTTGTTCAATATACACTTCTTCTTGCAATTCTCCATTGAGAAAGGCAGACTTCACATCCATCTGATAGACAGTGAAGTTCTTGTAAGCAGCATAGGCTAGGAACTATCTGATTGCTTCAAGCCTTGCAACTGGTGCGAATGTCTCATCAAAATCAATGCCTTCTTCTTGGCAGTAACCTTTGGCAACTAGTCTTGCTTTGTTTCTGGTAACCATACCATCTTCATTCATCTTATTTCTGAAAACCCACTTAGTGCCAATTACTCTTTGATGAGTAGGTCTGGGAACTAAGTACCAGACTTCATTCCTTTCAAATTGATTCAACTCTTCTTGCATTGCTTCAATCTAGTGAGAATCACTAAGAGCTTCATCAATCAACTTAGGCTCAATTTGTGAAAGAAAACTTACAAACATTGTTTCATTTGCAGTAGACCTTCTAGTTCTAACTCTATCCAAAGGATCACCAATCACTAAGTCAGGTGGGTGATCTCTGAGCCATCTGAGACCAGGTTGCAAATCTGGATGTTGTCCTCTTGATTGATCTTGCAACACTACTGTTGGAGTTTCAGCAGTAGTCTGTTGAACAGTTGTAGTGTGTTGAACAGTCTCTGGTCTGTCAGCTGTTTGCAACTCCTCTGTTAGACAATCAGCAGACTGATTTTGAACAGCACTTGAGTTAACAGCTTGAGTTAAATTAGGTAGTATGATGGGTACATATTCTTCCTTTCTTTCCACACTCAATTTCTGAAAGTCAGCAGATATCTCTGGATTTGCACTTTGATTCTTTTCAGAAGATTGGCTTGGTTCATCAAATACTACATGAATAGATTCTTCTACAAGTAAAGTTCTTTTGTTAAACACTCTATAAGCTTTACTAACAGTAGAGTAACCTACAAAGACAGCTTCATCAGCCTTTTCTGCAAATGCAGTAAGTTGATTTTTCCCATTGTTCAAAACATAACATTTACAACCAAAAATCCTAAGATAATGTAAATTAGGCTTTCTGTTGTTCCATATCTCATAAGGTGTCTTGTTTTGACTTTTGTTGATCATACACCTGTTTTGTGTATAACATGCTGTATTTGTGGCTTCTGCCCAGAATCTTTGGGGCAGCTTTGCTTCAGCTATCATTGTCCTGGTAGCTTCTTTTAGAGTTCTGTTTCTCCTTTCAGCAACTCCATTTTGTTGAGGGGTTCTGGCAGCAGAGTACTCATGACTAATTCCTCTGGAATTACAATACTCTTCAACAATAGAGTTTGTCAACTCAGTCTCTCTATCTGATCTGATCTTCAATATTCTTTGACTCTTCTCATTCTGGATCAGCTCCATCAGATTGGTAAGATGTTCCTTGGTTTCACTTTTCTTCTTCATGAAAATCACCCAAGTAAATCTTGAAAAATCATCCACAACAGCCAGGCAGTATTTCTTTCCACCATTGCTGATTGGATCAATAGGGCCAAACAAATCCATATGTAACAGCTCCAAAATTCTGGTTCAAGATTGGTGCTTCTTGCTTTTGAAAGATGACTTCACTTGTTTACCCTTCTGACATGCGTCACACAGCTTGTCTTTGCTCATGACTGTCTTTGGAATTCCTTCTACCAGATCATTCTTTATCAATCTGTTTATGGTCTTGAAATTCAAATGATTCATTCTTTTGTGCCAAAGCCAACTGATTTCACTTGGTGTAGAAGCCACCAAACAAACATTAGAATTCTTGTCCACAGAATTCCAGTCGACTACATAGATGTTTCCCTGTCTTCTTCCAGATAAAGTAACCTTCTTTGTTCCAATTTGTTCAACATAGCACTTATCTGATGAAAACACCACGGAAAATCCCTTGTCACAAAATTGACTTATGCTTAGCAGATTGTACTTCAGGCCATTTACATAAGAGACGTCAGATATCTCTATGTTTCCTTTGATAAGCTTTCCAACAGCCACAACCTTGCCTTCTTTGCTGTCTCCAAAAGTAACTCTTGGACCATTCACAGCAACAGCATCTGCCAGTTCATGTATGTCTCCACACATGTGCCTTGAACATCCACTGTCCAAGTACCATTTCTTCACTACTTTACTCCTACTCCTAATCCTAACCTACAAAACAAAATAAAATGTTTTAGGTACCCTTTATTGAGAGGGTCCTGGTGGATTAGTGTCACCTTTGACAACCCAAGATGTTAAAGTCTTAGGCTTCTTAGGCTTCAGAGTTTTAGCAGGAGCATGAGCAACTTCATTTTCATCATATTTAGAAGGCATGTTATGTTGATAGTCATTATGATGAGGATAAGGCTCATAAGCAGGATAAGATGCATGATAAGCAGGGTAAGAAATGCATTGGTTGATGAGCAGGATATGCAGCATAGTGAGGTGGATAATGAGGTGCAGCATAATAAGGTGGATAAGCAGGTTGCACATAATAAGACTCATTTCCATACCAAGCATTGTTGTTATTATAATTTCTTTGCTTCTTAGGTCTGCTCTTTACTTGCTCTTTAACAGACGACTTAGCTTTACTAGTCTGATTGGTTTTACTCTTATCAGCAGATTTCTTAGGACTACTCTGCTGTTTGGTTTTACCAGTCTGTTTTTCATTTGCAGGCTTTTTACCCTTCTTAGCCTTAGGAGGACTCTTCTCCTTTTTCTCAATTTCCAGTGAAATTGGTTTAGCAGTCTGAACATACAGGACAATATTACTATTATTAGCAGATATAAACTTCTCAGCTTTGTTCAGTTCTAAACTTTCTTTTACTAAGGGAGTGCTCTGTTCAGTTGATTTCTCAATTGGCACAACAGACGACTTAGCAACAGACGACTTATTATATAAAGTTATTGTCGCTTCGAGTTCCATGATTTGTCCCTTGTAAACTTCACATTCTGCTTTCAGAGATTCATATTCATGCGAAAGCTTTTTATACATGGCTGATTCTTCTGGTTTTTCAACCTTAAGTTTCAGTTTAGCATTTTGCTTTTTCAGCAGAATCATCTCGTCCTTAAGCTTAGCAAGCTCATTTACAACATCTACTTTGTTGTTCATCATTTGCTCAAATGAGCTAAACAGTTCAAGCTCACTTTCAGAGAGCATTACCTCATTGTCAGAATCTTCAAATTCCTTCGCCATGAGACAGAGCAGTGCATGTGTCTCGCCAAAAACAGAGTCATCACTTGAAGTGCCTGATTCTGAGTTAGATGAGTAGATGGCTGCCATCTTTTCAGCTTCAGCCAACAACACTTTGCTCTTTTGGTATCTCTTCTCTCTTCTTTCTTTTCTTTGTTTCTTTTCCTCCTCTGTGTATTTCTCCGCTTTAGGATATGGGCAGTCCTTGATGAAATGTCCCAATTTCCTGCAATTATAGCACATCATTTTGGATTTATAATCATCCTTAATATCATGAGAATTAGAGGTAGGTTTAGAAGTAGAAGCATTGTTATATTTGTTCTTCATTTTTCTCTTGTAGAACTTTTTGAACCCGTTCAATAACAAAGCCACATCGCCAGCAGTGTATTCCTTTTTGCTCAGTACTGGGGCCTCATCAGATGAGTCCTCTTCTCTGCTTTTTCCGGCGGATCTTCTAGTTTTTTCTGCAGCGACCAGGGCAGCAGTGGGGCCAGAAGTTGAGGTCTCTTCTATTCCCATCCTTGGCATTTTATACTCGTACGCCTTGAGTACAGAAAACAGCTCAGTCAGTGAGATCTTCCCCAGATCTCTTGATTCTTCCATTGCTGTGATCTTCATGTTGAACTTGGGTGGCAGCGCCTTTAAGACTTTAACGGTGATCTCCTTCTCAGTAAACGTCTTTCCCAACTTTAGAACATTGTTCAACACCTTTGTAAACCTTGTATCCATCTGGTCAATGGTTTCTCCAGATTTCATCTTGAAGTTCTCAAACTTCCCCAGGGAAACACTCAAGTTGTGTTCTTTAATAGAGTCATTCCCTTCACTCATGTCACGGACTTTGTCCCACATCTCTTTAGATGTTTTGCAGTGTTTGACCTTGTCAAACCTTTCATTGTCCAGGGCCTTTGTCATGATGAAGATTCCGACTTTGTCAAGATTCTTCAACTTGATTTCATCAGGTGACATCTCTGATCGTTCTTTGTCAACGACCGTATCTACGCCATCAATTTTGATTGTCTTGGTAATTCTTATTGGACCTTGTGTTATGCACGTGTACATATTGTCATTGTAAGCAGCAAGGAAAATTTCCATGCGGATCTTCCAGTCCTCAAAGCTCATACCGCCTATGTGGGGAACTAGGCTGATACAATCCATTTTTCAAAAAGTTTTTGTTTTTCAAAAAGATGCTCTTTTGAAAACTTTTGAAAACCTTTGAAAAACACTTAAGGATCAAGCTCGTTGATCAGGCAAATGATTCAGATGAACCACCTGCTCCGATACCACTTGTTGGTCCCAAGTGGTCAGATGAGGTCTAGAGGGGGGGGGGGGGGGGGGTGAATAGACCTCTTTAAAAATTTACCTTTTAAAAACTTCTAACTTTCCTGTTCAGCAGACTAAGCTGATCGAGAACAGTGAGCAGACTAAGCTGATCTAGCACAAAGCTTTGAGCAGCAGAGTTGACCACTCTTCTGATTTCACTCAGCTGATTTTATCAAAATCAGAGTTTTAAAATAAACTAACTAGCAGCGGATTTGTCAAGTGTTTTCACCAGTAGTTTTCTTTAACTTAGAAAAAGTTTTATCCCCCGTTTTTAACAAACTCCTTAAAACCTTTTCAAACAGTTAACCTTTAAGTGTTTTAAGTATGCTCTTTTAAATATGCAGAAAATAATGCAAGTTAAAAACACAAAGGATTTTTATAGTGGTTATATGGATAGAAATCCTTTAGTCCACTCTTCCAAGTCACTTAGATCTTGGGTTATACTATATCACGCAGATTACAGTATACACTGCTTACGCCAAACAACACATGATATGGCCGTAAGTTCACAATAGGAAATCACAAAGAAACTCCTATCCTCTGAAGTAATATCGCTCACAAAGATTGATATCTACTTCTCACAACACAGTCCTAACAAAATCACTCAGATTTTACAAGTATTTTCTGTTTTCTCTCTATTTTGCTTTGTCAACAAATGACTCGGCTGATGAGTGTTCTGTTCTTGAGTTTGAGATTTAGAAGAATTCAGCTTCAAGTATTTTGCTCTCAAAGTGTGTTGTTTTTTCTTCAATCTCACGAACTGAACTATTTATACTAGGAGATTTGAAAATCTGCCCGTTGAGAGATCGGCAGCTGTCAAATCCTCGAGTACTGTTCCTTTTTGCAGAAACGGCTGTTGCGACTGAACACTGTACACTCTGCTGTACTTTCTGTCGCTTCGCATTAAATGCGCATTAAATGCACTAAGCTGATACGAGGTTTCTCTTCAATCATTTGTCATAAATACCCTTCTTCTTCAGCATTTATTACTCCAAGTGCATTTATTACCGTTGTACTAACTTCTGATCCACTTCCACTCTGCTGATCGAAGTCACTCGTCTGATGTGTACTCGGCTGATCCCAAACTTGAACTAATCTGATTTGAGTCGGCTGATAGTCCACCAGTCTGATTCCTTTTTCAGCAACAGATCCGTAGTCTTCTGGACCATATTTGACTAGTCTGAAATACTTCTTCCTTGGTCAAATATCTTCTAAGGTTTGTACTAAGCTTTCACTTAGCTGATGACTTTGGAAATCATCAAAACCTTCCTTCACTTCAAAGTCTTCATCTTCATCCAACACTTCTTGGTCGGAGAGCATACCTGACACAGGGGATACCATCATTTTAATGAACTAACCAGCTCTCGTCTCTCATGAAAAGATTGAGTTAATCTCTCCACCATAATCGAGATGCCATAAGTGCCAAATTGAAATGTTTAATGAAGACATGTTATTTCCCTCTTTTATGTTTCTTACTTTTCGTAAAGAGTTATTTATAGTGTGAGGAAATTATCAATTAATGGACAGGCATGTGAAACGTCCTACATCTACGGTTACGGCACAACTACCAAGATGATTTTTCCTCTCCCAAGAAGATAGATAACAGTTATTTTTTGCAATCAGATCGAAACAACGTATTATTCTACATATAATCGATTGAGACAACGAACTGCTCTATTCACGACAAAAAAGAGTTTGTTATATTACATTTCTCCTCCAAAAAAAAAAAAAAAAAAGAAGAAATACCCTGGTCTACTGTTCGAGAGCATGATCGGGACTCGTCTGATGAGCAAGATAGGTCATCATTTCTTTCGTACGTTGCTTATATCCGAGAGAAAAACCCCTTTCAAACTCTTGCCTTTTACTCTGGTCGATTTGGGGCTTAGTAGCCTCTTCTAGATTCCTTTTCAATTGGAGAAGGTCTTCTTTTTCCTTAGTAAGCTGCTCCTTATCGGACACCAAGCTGCTATTTGCTCGAGCAAGATCTTCTTTCTCTTTAGAAAGCTTTTCAGTAGCAGCTCGGAGATTCTCGACCTCAGTCATCAGCGATCGATGAGCAGCAGCGATTGTGTTTATCCGTTCAAGAGACTCTTCTCGAGAAAAATAAGACTCATCATTTTGTATCCCAAGCTGAAGAGCTTCATGCTTGGCCTATTATTGGAAGAATAAGAATGAGGAACTTCAAAAGCTAGAAGATAAAAGATCTCTATTGAAACAATAACAAAAGTCCACTTACCACTCAATAGCAGTAGGAATAGAGGTTGATGCTTCAGAAGGGTTCTTCATGTTGAACAGGAGCTTCATGAAGAACTGGACTCTCCTCAGCTTTCCACTCAATAGCCAAGGGAATCTCTTTAATAGCAGCAGCAGGCAGTGACTTGGATGTATCAAGATTGATCTCTACAGCTTGCTGGTCTTTCTTTATTTCTTCATTAGCTGGCTCATCAGCAATGTGAATGATATCAGCACCATCAGCAGACACAATAGTCTTCTGATGAATCAAGTCAGCTGGAACGAAAGGTGATGTAGACTGTCCGACACTCAGCTATTCTTGAAACATACTGATTCTGAGCCAAAGGCAATACGCTGTAAACTTGGCAGAGTAGGCATATCACTGGATGTTCCAGGTTCATATCTTGATCTTTGAGCCCATCTCTCCAAAGTAGTATACACATCTATTTTAACTGCTCTATCAATTAGGTCATCAGCTGGACCAGGCTTATTTGGCAGTGAATCCTTGATAGCAGTTGCCTCCCTTTTTACAATGGCTCTTGCAAAGCCATGTAATCTGTCTCTAACAAAATCTAAATCTAAAGCCTTCGCCACTGAAGTAGTCTGCAGCCAATTCAGAACCCAGCGTCCTTCATCAGCAAACTCCCTCCAGGCTTGAATTTCAGCCTCAGATTTGTTCAACCTATACTCCCTCCATATGTTATATCTTATCTTTTCTGGGAGAAAGGTGGTTCTTGATTTGAAGCAGCTGATTCATTCTTTCTAGCTCTGCTTCAAACTTCTCAAAGACAGCAGAGTCACTTTGAACAATGTCAAGTGCTCTTTTGACTTCAAACTTTCTTCGTTTTACTGGTTTGGCTCTTGGCAGCACAAATTCCCCTTCCTTGGGTTTTCCAATAACGATGCCTCCTGACCTTTTGGGTCCATAAGCATCATTTTTGCTCTCCTCCAAGGCCTTAGCCAGATCTTCTGCCTCCTTGGCAGCTAATTCAACATCAGTCAACTGCTTTGTTTGAGCATCAGCCTTGCTCAACTCTATTGCCTTCTGAATCTCAGCCTCATCTCTCTTTCTCTGTTCAGCTTCTTCTCTCTTTTTCTTGTGAAGAGCAGAGACTTTGGCTTTCCCAGTTCATTTCCTTCTTTGTGTTCTTGATTCAATGACTGGTGCGGCAGCAGTTGGCTCTGGAGCAACAGTTGCAATAGGTGCAACAACAATTGGTTCGAGGATCTGCACTACAAGATCCTCTTGAGGTTGATTAACCTCAGCTGTTGGTGCAGCAGTGGTCTGATTCTTCTGAGCATCAGACGACTTATCATCTGGAGACTTGCTTCCAACAGGCCTCTCTGCTGATGGAGGACTTTGCCTTACTAACTCTGATAGCTTAGTAGGTGAATCAACGAAGGTCATTCTTTTTCTGATGGTGACCTTAGTGTGACCAACACTGGATGTTGCAGTGTCCTTCAATGCACTTCTTGTTCTTCCAGCAACATTCTCCAATGGCTTCTCAGCAGAAATGATTCTTGAAGGAGAACCAAAAGCCATATCCTCAATTTCTTTAACTGTCTGATCTAAAACTTCTCAACAGGTGACTCTGTTCTGGCTTGAACAGCTGGCTTAGCTGTTTGAACAGATGCCTTGGGGACAGTTACTTTGCTTCTTTTTGCCTTAACAGCAGGCTCCTTAGGCTCAGTAGCCTTTCTTTTGGATTGCCTCTTTTCTGGCACGGCAGTAGGCTCCTTAGGTTTGCCAGCCTTAACAGCTTCATATATCTTCAGTTCCTTGGCCTTATGAATTTCCTTGCCATTTGTCATAGTGCATCCCAAATTCAGCAGCAGATGACTAAGGAAAATTCTATGAAGTGTTTGACCACGCTCCTTGTGGTAAGCAAGAATGTACCAAACATAGCTTGCCCAGTTTACTTTCAGCCCGTAGTAAACTGCTATCATCATGTGATACCTTTTCATGGGCACACTGTCCAGGGAGAAAGTGCAATTCTCCACAACTTTGGCAAGTAGGTCTGCCATCCTCTGAAACTCTTCCTTCAGCTAGGGCTTTTTAATGTTCCCCGATAGGACTTCATCCTTCTTCTTAGCAGCTATATTCCAGAAATCAGCCTCCAACGGCTCAACTAGAGTTGAAAGCTCAGTTGAACCTTCAAGAGAAAGCCCATACTTCTCATTCAGCAGCTTGGGGGTTATACAAATGTCCTTTCCCCCAACCTTGGCCTTTATCTCCAAATTTTCTTAATCTGGTTTCCCATCCGCCTTGTAGAACTCCAGCACTTCCGGTGTGAACACCATATCTTCATGGGCCTCCATGAAGTTAACCAGTGTCGCCGCCTTGAATTCTTCCAAAATTTCTTTCATCAGCGGAATGCTTGTAGCATAATAGGTCTGGTAGTTCAAGAACCTACCTTCAGCATTCGCGTCCTTGGAAGTCATTTTTCTGAAAAAGATTGAAGGAAAACGAGAGAAATTTGCAGTTTGTATGAAAGCAAAAAGCTCTTGTGCTCTTGAAATTTTGAGGGTGCGTAAAAGATCAGTCAGCTGATCAGATCTGGATTTATAAGAGTTGGTTTGATGTCGGTTTCCGTGATTCAAGCCAACCGTTAGATCAGTTACTTAAAAAGTAGATCGTGTGAGCGAGATACGCGGATTTCAAAATTTATGAAATATGTCAGACTAGGCGGGAAGTTGAAACGCCAGTAGTCTCTTACTTATAAAAGCGAGTTTCTGATAAAAACGTTTTTAATACAACACTGTTTATAAATTGACATAAGTAAACAGATGAGTAAAATAATACTTATCTGGCAGATGACTTACCTAATACAATATATCACTAGTGAAAGCCAATATCTAGTGATCTTCCTTTGCTGTTTGTCAATCCAGCAAGATAAATAATCTTCCAGTCTTCAAGAATTAAGAACAAATCTTCTGATTAAAACAACTTCAACTAACTGTCATTGAAGATTTCATCTTCAAAATAGGAGTACCGCTAGTCTTACACGTTCCCCCTGATTTAAGAATTCATCAGTCAACTAGTCTGTTGAGAGTCAGTCTTCTTGAAGTATAAAGCTTGTTCTTATCAAATTAGTCAGCTGTTGAACCCAGTCTTCTGATAGGTTCTCCCTCAGCTTATGAATCCAATTTTAGCAAGCCCAGTTCCACTCTTAGAGTAGAAAATCTTGCATCACTTAATGGTTTGGTGAAGATGTCAGCGATCTGATTATTTGTATGAACATACTCAATAATAAAATTTTCTTTTTCAACATGGTCTTAATCTCAATATGCTTAGTCCTGGAATGACTAGTAGTGTTCTGAGTAAGTGAGATTGCACTTGTATTGTCACAGTGGATAGGGATTCCACTGATCTTGAGATTGTAATCTTCTAGTTGATGCTTCAACCAAAGTATCTGTGCACAATATGCTCCAGCACAATGTATTCAGCTTCAACAGTAGATATGGATACTGAAGTCTGTTTCTTACTCATCCATGAGATTAGACGACTGCCTAAAAATTAACAAGTACCTGTAGTACTCTTCCTATCAATTTTGCAGCCAGCAAGGTCAGAATCTGAATATCCAGTAAGTTCAAATCCTGATTCCCTTGGATACCACAATCCCAATTCTTGTGTGCATTTAAGATGAGATTCCTTAGGATTTGATTGAAATCTCGCACAAACCCCAACATAATACATAATATCAGGTCTGCTAGCTGTTAAGTATAACAGTGACCCAATTATGCCTCTGTACTTGGTGATGTCAACTGATTTGCCATCTTCATCCTTGTCCAGACGAAGTCCAGTAGACATAGGAACATTAACAGATGAGCTAGTTTCCATACCAAATTTCTTAAACAGATCTTTTGTGTACTTTGCTTGATTAATAAAAATACCATCAGATAGCTGTTTGACTTGTAATCCAAGAAAGTAATTTAGTTCTCCCATCATGCTCATTTCAAACTTGTTCTGCATTTTTCACACATCCGTTGGTTAGTTGAACCAAAACTAATATCGTCCACATATATTTGAACTAACAATATATGATTATCCCATTCAATAATGAACAAAGTCTTATATACTTTACCTTTGCGAAATCCTTTAATTAAAAGAAATCAGATAAAGTATCATACCATGCTCAACATACTTTATCTCCTTGTTGATACGCTTCAAATCCAGGATTGTTCAACATAAACTTCTTCTTGCAATTCTCCATTTAGAAAAGCAGACTTCACATCCATCTGATAGACAGTGAAGTTCTTGTGAGCAGCATATGCTAAGAATAATCTGATTGCTTCAAGCCTTGCAACTGGTGCGAATGTCTCATCAAAATCAATTCCTTCTTCCTGGAAGTAACCTTTGGCAACTAGTCTTGCTTTATTTCTGGTAACAATACATCTTCATTCATTTTATTCCTGAATACCCACTTAGTGCCAATTACCCTTTGATGAGTAGGTCTGGGAACTAAGAACCAGACTTCATTCCTTTCAAATTGATTTAACTTGTAGGACCTCAGGCGCTACCAGTTGCCCCAGAACCAATTGGTGTTAGGAAATGCGCATACCCTTCCCTTATAGTGCATTCACACAAGGGCCCACGATATTCGATTGTGACTCCACCCGCACACTCAGTTTGGGTGCCACAATACAATTGTTGTCACTTGCACACACAGTTTGGGTGCCCAACAATCTCCCCCTCAGTAATTGCTCCAGTTGGGAATCGAACACGTGACCTTGGCTCTGATACCACTTGTTGGTCCCAAGTGGTCAGATGAGGTCTAGAGGGGGAGAGGGGGGGGGGGGGGGGGGGGGGGTGAATAGACCTCTAAAAATTTTATCTTTAAAATTTTCTAACTTTTTCTGTCAGCAGACTAAGCTGATCAAGAATCGTAAGTAGACTAAGCTGATCTCGCACAAAGCTTTGAAGAGCAGAGTTGACCACTCTTCTGATTTTTACTTAGCTGATTTTAAGAAAATCAAAGTTTTAAAATAACTAACTTGCAGCGTATTTATCTAGTGTTTTTCACAAGTAGTTTTCTTAACTTAAGAAAAAAATTTATCCCCAGTTTTTGGAAACTCCTTTTAAAACTTTTCAACAGTTAACTTAAGTGTTTAAATATGCTCTTTGAAAATATGCAAGAATTAATGCAAGTATAAACACACAGAATTTTTATAGTGGTTATATGAATAAAAATCATTTAGTCCACTCTTTCAAGTCACTTAGATCTTGGGTTATACTATAAACACACAGTTTACAATATACTCTGCTTGCTCCAAACAACAAATGAATTGGCCACAAGTTCGTTATAGGAAATCACAAAGAAGTCCTATACTACAAAGCTTTATCACTCACAAAGATGGATAACAACTTCTCACAATACGTTTCTCACAAAATCACTCAGATTTTATATGTATATTATTTTCTCTCTATTCTGCCTTTGTCAACAAATGACTCGGCTGATGAGTGTTCTGTTCTTGAGTTGGAGACATTGAAGAATTCTGTTTCGAAAATGCTCTCATATGTGTTGTATATCCTTCTCTAACTCTTGAACTAAACAATTCATACTTGAGATTTGAGAATCTTCCCGTTGAGAGATCGACATATGTCCAAATCCTCGAGTACTGGTCCTTTCTGCAGAAACGGTTACCTGCGAATGATCACTTTACACTCTGCTGTACTTCCTGTCAGTTCGCATTTAATGCACCAAGCTGATACGAGGTTTCTCTTCAATCATTTGTCTTTAATACCCTTCCCATATAGCATTTATTACTTCAATCATTTGCCATAAATACCCCCCCTTTTCAGCATTTATTACTCCAAGTGCATTTATTACCGTTGCAATAACTTCTGATCACTTCCACTATGCTGATCGAAATCACTCGTCTGATGTACACTCGGCTGATCCCAAACTGAACTAATCTGATTCGAGTATGCTGAAAATCCACCAGTCTGATTCCTTTCTTCAGCAACAGATCAGTAGTCTTCTGGACCATATATTTGACTCGACT
The DNA here is from genome assembly GCA_030819805.1 of Penstemon newberryi var. newberryi. Lineage (NCBI taxonomy): Eukaryota > Viridiplantae > Streptophyta > Magnoliopsida > Lamiales > Plantaginaceae > Penstemon > Penstemon newberryi. The sequence goes on along the minus strand of JAUALY010000005.1, from coordinate 16,943,522 downwards.
GAAGTAACTTCTTCTTTGGTCAAATATCTTCTAAGATTTTAACTAAGCTTCCAATACTTAGCTGATGACTTTTGAAAATCATCAAAACCTCCCTTCACTTCTAAGTCTTCATCTTCATCCAACATAACTCTTCTTGCATTGCTTCAATCTATTGAGAATCACTAAGAGCTTCATCAATAAATTTGGGCTCAATTTGTGAAAGAAAACTTACAAACATTGCTTCCTTTGTAGTTGACCAGCAGGCTGATTTTGAACAGTACTTGAGTTACCAGCTTGGTTTAAATCAGGTAGTAAGATGGGTACATACTCTTCTTTTCTTTTCACACTCAATTTCTGAAAGTCAGCAGATATCTCTGGATTAAAACTCTGATTCTTTTCAGAAGATTGGTTTGGTTCATCAAATACTACAAGAATAGATTATTCTACAAGTAAAGTTATTTTGTTAAGGACTCTGTAAGCTTTACTAACAGTAGAGTATCCTACAAAGACAGCTTCATCAGCCTTCTCTGCAAAAGCAGTAAAGTGATTTTTCCCATTATTCAAAACATAACATTTACAACCAAAAATTCTAAGATAGTGTAAATTAGGCTTTCCATTGTTACATAGTTCATAATGTGTCTTGTTTTGACTTTTATTGATCATGCATCTGTTCTGGGTGTAACATGCTGTATTTGTGGCTTCTGCCTAGAATCTTTGGGGAAGTTTTGCTTCAGCTATCATTGTCCTGGTAGCTTCCTTTAGAGTTTTGTTTTCTCTTTTCAGCAACTTCATTTTGTTGAGGGGTTCTGGCAGCAGAGTACTGATGATTGATTCCTCTGGAGTTACAATACTCTTCAACAATAGAGTTTGTAAATTCAGTCCCTCTATCTGATCTGATCTTCAATATTCTTTGACTCTTTTCATTATGAATCAGCTCCATCAGATTGGTAAGATGTTCCTTGGTTTCACTTTTCTTCTTCATGAAAATCACCCAAGTAAATCTTGAACTATCATCCACAACAGCTAGGCAGTATTTCTTTCCACCATTGATGATAGGATTAATAGGGCCAAACAAATCCATATGTAACGGCTCCAAAATTCTGGTTGAAGATTGGTGCTTCTAGCTTTTGAAAGTGGACTTCACTTGTTTACCCTTCTGACAAGCGTCAAAGAGCTTATCTTTGCTCATGACTGTCTTTGGAATTCCTTCTACCAGATCATTCTTTATTAATCTGTTTATGGTCTTGAAAGTCAAATGATTCATTCTTTTGTGCCACAGCCAACTGATTTCACTTGGTGTAGAAGCCACCAAACAAACATTAGAATTTCTGTCCACAGAATTCCAGTCGACTACATAGATATTTCCTTGTCTTCCCCAGATCCCTTGATTCTTCCATAGCTATAATCTTCATGTTGAACTTGAGTGATAGCGCCTTTAATACTTTCACAGTGATCTCTTTATCAGAGAACGTCTTTCCCAACTTTAACATGTTGTTCAACACCTTTGTGAACCTTGAATCCATCTGGTCAATGGTTTCTCTAGGTTTCATATTGAAGTTTTCAAACTTCTCCAGGGCTACACTCAGATTGTGTTCTTTGATAGAGTCATTCCCTTCACTCATGTCACGAACCTTATCCCACATCTCCTTAGATGTTTTACAGTGTTTGACCTTGTCAAATCTATCGTTGTTGAGGGCTTTGGTCATGATGAAGATTCAACCTTATCAAGATTTTTCAGTTTGATTTCCTCAACTGTCATCTCTTCAGGTTCCTTGTCAACAACCTTATCTTGGCCATCAACTTTTTCTGTTAGCAGACTAAGCTGATCAAGAATCGTAAGTAGACTAAGTTGATCTCGCACAAAGCTTTGAACAGCAGAGTTGACCACTCTTCTGATTTTACTTAGCTGATTTTAGGAAAATCAGAGTTTTAAAATGACTAACTTGCAGCGGATTTGTCTAGTGTTTTTCACAAGTAGTTTTCTTAACTTTGAAAAGGTTTTATCCCCAGTTTTTGCAAACTCCTTTAAAAACATTTCAACAGTTAACTTAAGTGTTTAAATATGCTCTTTGAAAATATGCAAGAAAATAATGCAAGTATAAACACACATAATATTTTTAGTGGTTATATGGATAAAAATCCTTTAGTCCACTCTTCCAAGTCACTTAGATCTTGGGTTATACTATCACCACACAGTTTACAATATACTCTGCTTGCGCCAAACAACAAATTAACTAGCCACAAGTTCGTTATAGGAAATCACAAAGAAGTCCTATACTTCAAAGCTTTATCACTCACAAAGATGGATAACAGCTTCTCACAACACGTTTCTCACAAAATCACTCAGATTTTTAAGTGTATTCTTTTCTCTCTATTCTGCCTTTGTCAACAAATGACTCGGCTGATGAGTGTTATGTTCTTGAGTTTGAGACTTACAAGAATTCTTCTTCGGATTTGATCTCAGTTGTGTTGTATCTTCTTCTCTAACTCTTGAACTGAACTATTTATACTAGAGGTTTGAAAATCTGCCCTTTGAGAGATCGACAGGTGTCCAAATCCTCGAGTACTGGTCCTTGTCTCTGAAACGGCTACCTGAGACTGATCACTGTACACTCTGCTGTACTTTCTGTCAGTTTGCATTTAATGCACCAAGCTGATACGAGGTTTCCTTCAATCATTTGCCATAAATACCCTCCTTCTTCAGCATTTATTACTCCAAGTGCATTTATTACCGTTGCAATAACTTCTGATCATTTCCACTTTGCTGATCGAAATCACTCGTCTGATGTACACTCGGCTGATCCCAAACTGAACTAATCTGATTTGAGTCTGCTGAAAATCCACCAGTCTGATTCCTTTCTTCAGCAACAGATCAGCAGTCTTTTGGACCATATATTTGACTCGACTGAAGTAACTTCTTCCTTGGTCAAATATCTTCTAAGGTTTTAACTAAGTTTCCAATACTTAGCTGATGACTTTTGGAAATCATCAAAACCTCCTTTCACTTCTAAGTCTTCATCTTCATCCAACAACCACCATCTTAATTTTCCCTATTCCGATTTCAAATTTCATCTTACCCTCTTCTTTAGCTATGTCGAGAAAAGCGTGAAGCTTGAAGGCCCGAAGAAGAAAAATCACCACCATCAAAGTATCAATTTGAAATGTCGGTCGAAGGTTAAAAAAGAACCCTAGAAATAATTCCACCTTTGTTTCCACACCACCCCCAATTTTGAATTTTCCTCCCATTAATTTGTTATTGAGTCCCTCTTTTGCTCCTTGACTCGTAATCGCCGTTGAATAGAACAAGCTTGATTCATTGGAATTGAAATTTTGGTCCTAAATTTTGCAATGGAGACGTCATCGGGTAATTTTGGTAGACAATTTTTTATTTGATTTTATTTTTGTTTATATGTAATGTTAATCAACATTTTACCTCCAACTAGTTTCAGTTAGTTTTGGACATTTTAGAACCATTGATACTTATATTAATTTGTCAAGTTTATGCTTAAACAATTAATGTACGTCGAGAAATTGGCAGAGTTATACACTGATTTGAGGAATTGGGATTGTTATACACTGATTTTAGGAATTTGTGAGGTAAATATGTTTGTGCTTTCAGATTTTATTTGATTAGTAAAGTTTTTTTTTTTTTTTTTATCTTAATGGAGATCCGAAATGTGGAAATGGGAGCAATGTTGAATGTCAAGGTTGTGGCAGACATGCTTTTGAAACTGCTGATAATGAACAATGTGAAGACGAATCAAGAGATTCATTTGATTTTGGTGATCCGCGTATGAAAGATGATATGATTAGGCAGCTAGTTTTTGATAGTGTTGATGAGGCAGAATTTTCTTACAGGGGTATGCCAAAGAAGAAGGCTTTAATGTTAGGAAATGAAGTTCTCAAATGAAGGGTCAATTTGTAAGAAATAAGGTATGGGTTTGTAATCGTGCAGGTTTCCGCAAAGAAGATGAAGAAGGATATAAGATACGGGAAGCCAAACCATTGACTAGGTGTGGATGTAAAGCTTCTTTCAGAGTTAAATGAGACTGGCTATCTGGAAAAATATTACGTTTCTAGAATTTCCCCTAAACACAATCATGAGTTACGGATGCATGAAAAGGTAAATTATTAATATAATTTGATTTTATGTACATTGTTTTATTTTAAAGTATTATGTGATTGATTGATTGTTATTGTATATGTATTTAAATAGCTACATGTCGCCTTCAGATAAGTATATGCTTAGTTTTATGACTATGTATGGATTTAAGGCATCTGAAGTGATGACTTACTTAGAGCATGTAGTTGGAGGTGCTAAAAAACTCTCTTTTAGAAGGAAGAATGCCTACAATTGGTCAAACAAACTACAAGCAGAAAGGATCCAAGAAGAGGATATGAACACAATGATAAATAATCTCAAAGATGATTAGGTTAAGGATGCTTGACATATTTATAAGTACAATGTGGACGAAAAAGGCGTACTTACTAGACTTTTCTGGTGTGATGGATCTTCGAGGGCAGAGTACGAGGCTTTTGGCGATGTTTTGATATTTGATAGCACTTACAAGACGAATAGATATCTATATCCTCTTGTCATATTTTCTGGGGTAAATAATCATGGTTCAACTTGAATATTTGCTGCATGTTTTCTGCAAAATGAAACGACTGAAAGTTATCAATTGGTGTTGCAAACATTTTTAGAGGCAATGGGAGGTAAAGTTCCTGAAGCGGTATTAACAGATGATGCAGCTATGCGCGCAGCTATTGTGTCTGAATTTGGTGGTACACGACATAAGATATGCAGTTGCCATTTATGTCGTAACATCCGTAAAAATATTAAAAATTCTGCTTTTTGCAATGATTTTTGTTCATTGATGGATAGGAAGTGCTTAATTGAAGAGGAATTGTCTTGGTCTGATATTGAGGAGAAACACAATTTATCTGATCACAAATGGGCAGTTGACACATAAGAAATTAGAAAAAGGTGGGAAGAACATACTTTCGTGACAAGTTTATGAGTATGCTGACAACTACGCGGAGAGCTGAGTCTGTAAATGCTTCGATCAAGTTGAGTGTTGACCACAAAATGACCATTACAGATTTTCTTAAACACTACAAGCGCACATTAGAAAGAGTTAGGAATGACTTCACACATATGCAGAAACAATCCGAGAAAGAAAATCGTGGTGTTAAAGAAAGTCCATTGAAGAGTTATGAGGAGCAAGCTATTAGCATATACACATTGAAGATCTACTACTTGATCCGCAAGGAGATACGTGATATTTTAGGTGTTATAGGAGAAAGTAGGAGTAAAGATAGTGATGGAAATGACGTCTTTGTATATCGTGAGAACAAGGAAGATGAGGTGTTTATGCACACAATCATAGTTGATCAAAGTATTTCAAAATTCCAATGTGATTGCTTTAAATTAGAGTCGGAGGGTGTCCCATGCCGACACATTATATCAAGTTTGCAGTATTTGAGAGTGAAGAAGTTCCCTGACAACATGATTAAACGTAGATGGTTGAAAGAGACAGGGACTGCAGTAAAAAATCAATATCCTGAAACTAGTCCTTCTGTTGGCAGTCAAGAACATAGATTTGACGAACTGAATAAAGAATGTCTTGTTTCGTCCTATCTATCCTCGCAAACTGAACATGGAACATCCAATTTCCTTAAGCACATGCGGGAGGTGGTTGAAACAGCAAAAGAATCTGAGTGTGGCAGTGTTCCTTCTCCCGACAATGTTACTCCTGACCAAGGTCTCCAAGACCCCCCAATTGAAAAGGTTCATAGTGTTCGTTGTTCGTAACAAGGCGAGAGGAGCCACTGGAGGAAATAAGCAAAAGTGCGGGATGTGTGGGTATGTCTGTCAATAATTTACATGCTAAGAAATATGGTTTATTATATTTCTTCACGTGTATTTGACTTTGTTTTTTTTTTTATTTGATAAGTGTGCCTGGGCATAAATCAACTACTTGTGAGTTAAAGAAGACGAAAACAACACCCAACCCGGAAGAGTTGAGCACTCATGGGGAAGATTCAACTCAAATTCCAAAGATTCCGTACCAAGAAAGTAACCATCCTGCGAGCCATATTCCGAATTTTGAACATTTGGGGTCATATGGTACAGTACCACAGTCCACATTAGTCTTGAATATGTAACAAAACAGAAACAACCCACTTTTCTTGAATATGCAACCAAACACTAATGGCCTGCCATTATACTCCCATGTTTCATACCCGACGATGGTTGGATTGACTGGAATGGGAGCTTTTGGTGCTGAAAATGTGATGGGACCAATCACATCATTGTTATGGCAACAAGTACTAAGGCTTCTTGGATTTATTATAAAACAAATGAGAAACAATCAATATTTTTATATAGTTTGAATTCAGCTATTTCACTTCAAAGTCGGAACACTAAATTTTATAGTAGTCTAAATGGATAAATAGTTTATAACAATTAAAAAAAAAAATCAGCTTAGAAAACAAACTGCATTTTCCCCAATTAACACCCAATTAATAAGGGGTTTAATTGGTTAATTAAGATTTTTTGGCTTATGGCTTTGTTTAATGAAATATATTTGGACAAATAATTTTTTAACTCTTCATATATGATATTTAATAAATCTAAAATCGAATTATGTAAATATAAAAGATATAAATTATGACAAAATCTTGAAACTTGAAAAAACTGTTATCTAAAAAATAAAAAATACAAACACATTCAAGTAGGATTCCACTTAACTGACTAGACATTGAAAAAGCCACTATGAGAGCATTTGATCATCTACACTTACAAGGTAATTTCTTAAGGACATATCGATACTCAAACTAATCATTATTTGATTGTTCTAATATGTATGATTAGCGAAGAAAAATAGGGTTGCCAATTGATAGGATTTGGGTCGTGGCATGCTTGAACCGGATTATAGTTTTGGTCCATATTTTGGATCGAATTCGAATAATGTTATATTGAAAAAAATTTAAATTTAAATAATAAGTAATAAAAAAGGTTGAAAAGAAATTAAAGAATATTTTCAAAGAAAGAAAAATCAGTTAAAAAAATATAAATGTAAATTAAATAATATACTTTACTTTAAATGAGAAAGTAAATAAAATCAGTTAAAAGAATATTTTGAATTATATGAGAAAGTAAATATTAAAAATAATATATATAGACCTAAGGAATATAAATGAACAAAAAATTTACAAAATAAAATGTAAATTAAATAATATACTTTACTTTATCTTTATTTTTTTATTTATTATAAAAGCATGAATATTTCTTAACTTTTTTGTGCAGACGAAAATACCCCTGCTTAAATTGCAAAGTGATATTTAATTAAATGGTAAATATAGAAAAAAAAATTAAAAGTAATTGAAGAGGTATAATTAGACATATAGTCTTATTATAATTATCTCCTACATAAATTCCTAATATTTATAAATGTTCTCTTACATCAATTTTTTGTAATTTTAATCTTCTTCTATTATAATAGATAAAAACACTATAAACATAAAATAATTAAATGAAATTCCCTTAAAGTGTGAAAATTTGGGTGAAACCGGTAAAATAGTTGCCCTGAAAATGATGATTATTTGTAAAAAAGATGAAACCGGTAAAACGACAAAAACAGGTGAAATCGGTGAAAAAGTCGATGAAAACATGTCAAATAAATGAAGAACTTTTGGAATTGGTGAAAAAATGCATGTGAAATCATGTGCGAAATAGGTGAAAATGGGTTAATATGATAAAAATGTGTGAAATCAGTTAAAAAAAAATTTAACAGACAATACAAAATAAGGTGAAATTGGTAGAAAAATGGTTTAAAGGAAAAAACAAAAGGACAAAATCGTAAAAACTGTGAAAATAAGTTATAACTGATAAAAATGGTTAAAACAGTTAAAAAATATTTAAACTGGTAAAAATTAATAAAATATATCAAAAAACAAGTTAAACTGATGAGAATTGAATTAACTAATGGATTAAATTAGGTGAAAACGGATTAATTTGCTCTATTTTAAAACATAATAAAATTAATTTTACTCTAAGGTGCGCAACTGAAAATGTTTAAAATAATTAAAAGCTATAGAAAAACAATGGAAAAAGGTGCCAAAATCTCCAATACAGACTAAAAACATTTTAGTAAGCCATAATATCCAAACCAACCAACAACTATAATATCCAAATAGATTTTAGTAAGTCATAATATCCATAGATACAAACTATCCACAAACTGGTTGATTCACCATCAACCAGATTCACCATCAGCCAGGACAAAAATTATCCACAACACATGCATAATTAAACAACCAACACTATGGCAATCAAAATCAATATCCAAAACATAAATAAACACCACATAAGTCCCATTACCTAAAGTTACCTATAGTTAAATACATGAGCCAACATTTAGTTCAAAACGAAAGTTATGATATGCACTTCATCAGGGCTGTCATTGGCCTGTCGAATTTCAAATAGAACTTCATCCCCGAGTTCTAATTGAATTTCAGTAACAAAACTGCTTCAACCTTCAACTAATGGCACACGTGTAAAATCAGGGCCAATGTATGCACGAATGTCCACTATCCACTTGCGCTTACCATATCCTGGACAACTAAGTATTGCAACCCTAAAACAAGCTAATTTGAAATCTAACAATATAAAAATATAACATGTACCAGTCTTGGAAGGGTTGATGTACAATGAACATACATGTTGTGTTTTAACATCTTTTAGGGAAGGCTTCCAGAAGAACTGTGTGATCTTAAACATCGACATCACTCGAGTACATATCATCGTCTGATGCTGGCAAAATATCTGCAGAAGTACCAACAACATAACAGTCATCTGAAGATTCATTCACTTCATATTGCAAATTTTCCCCCGTGCACAGGCACATAAACTCCGTTGCATTTTCTTCATCTAAGGAAAACATAATACATTTAGTAATTTGATGATAAGTTAACAACAAATAAATATTGGAAGTAACTTAATAACATTGAATTTTAGTAAACTTTACATCACCTTTAACAAATAATTTTCCATCCAAAATGAAAGATGGCTCACATCCATCTTCACCGTAAATTGTTGCTTCAAATGTGAAACCCTCATGATAAACAAACTGGATGAGGGTGCATTTTTCTAGGTGGTGGGCTTTCAAAAACTGTTTCCAGCATGGTCTTTCGAATTGATTTACGGCTTTGTGATTTATGATTTTAATTTTCCAAGCTCCCAGACGCGTATGAACAGTGGCAAAAGCATTGCGGTTGTAAAAGAGGTATGATCCGAAATGAGATGGCAATTTCTGCATTTGAAGACAAGAAAATAGAATTACTATGTTAAAGTCACAAGAAGATGTATTATCCCATAAGAAGATGTGTATGAAAGAACATTTTCTTACCAAACCCCTCTTGTAATCACTACCAACTTCTGCATAGAACTTCAAAGGGGTCCTATGAAAGGTATCTGCAAATTTCTCGGAGAATGTTTGGCCACAACAAACACAAGCTACAAATGTCAATTTTCCAACACATTCAAAAAAGATTATATCTCCTTGTACGAGTTTGAATTGGACTGCCATTTCAGCTAATTTTGTCCATGTAATAAACCATTCATCCTTGTTTGAAGTAACTTGGAAAGGATATTTTTGGTTCCTTATGATAAGGTCACCAGTCCTTTTGTCCCCAAATTCCTTTATTGCCCCCAAAATCAACAATTCAGTAGGAATTTGTTGTGTGCAACAAATTAATATCCATGAGAATAAAAATCATGTAATAATCCTATAGATTCCATAATTAGTTTGAGTTAGGCAAACATATTAAAATATTCTATAAATAATATCAACATATTTTTGGTCGCATCTTAAATTTATGAAAACTTAACAACATCAACAATCTAAGTTCGTATGTCAACAAAGAAACACAATATCCGTATCATGGAATACACTTGTCCGAAAATTAAAAAATAAACTCAAAAAAATATAATGAAGAAACATAATATATAAAACCCTAAACAGAGTGAACTTAAGAGGATTATTTAGTGAAATTAACATATTACACTCCGATTATGACCATGGTAAACACAAATGAAGGTTTCAAAATTACTTGCGAAATTATGTCTTGGACGAGAAGTATAGGATTACTCAAAATTACTTGTGAAATTATGTCTCAGATTTTATAAAAACCAAGTCTACGCTTATGAATTACGTCTCCAATGACAAATAGAGGATTAGACATAAAATAAAAACAACACTATTAAATTAGGGTTTTTGTTCGAGAAACTAACAAATTCTTGCTTGAAGGTTGCTGCAATGAGTACGAAGAATCGCATTCCCAAAGACTTGAGGATTTCTTTAGCCATTGACGTTTTTTTGAGTTTGGGGATTTTTTTTGGGTTATGGTAACAGATTCACAAGGTCGGAACTTTTGCAATGTGAATGTGAATGTGAATGAGATTGAAAGGGACGAGAAAGAGGAAACATAAAGAACTGACCATTGGATGAGAGAGATGAAGCTTAAACATCAGAAACGTGGGCATTGGGTGTAGTTTTAAAAGTTTTCATAATGATGCTAGTCTATTTTGTTACTCCGTTCGGGGTCAATTGTGACCAAAATAAAAAAAATCACAAATTACTAATTTACGGAGAATTAAAGACACTGAAACACTTAGTTCTACGTTCGGGGTCAATTGTGACCAAAATTAAAATCTTCACAAATTACTGATTTAAGGAGTACTGAAAGATACTGAGACACTTAGTTTTCCGTTCAGGGTCAATTGTGACCAAGATTAAAAAAATATTCACAAATTACTGATTTACGGAGGACTTAAAGATACTAACACACTTAGTTCTCCGTTCAGGGTCAATTGTGACCAAAATTAAAAAAATATTTACAAATTACTGATTTATGGAGGACTTAAAGATATTGACACACTAAGTTCTACGTTCGGGGTCAATTGTGACCAAAATTAAAAAAATATTCACAAATTACTGATTTACGGAGGACTTAAAGATACTGACACACTAAGTTCTCCATTCGGGGTCAATTGTGATCAATATTAAAAAAATATTCACAAATTACTGATTTATGGAGGACTTAAAGATATTGACACACTTAGTTCTCCGTTCGGGGTCAATTGTGATCAAAATTAAAAAATTATTCACAAATTACTGATTTACGGGGGACTAAAAGATACTGACACACTTTTAGTTCTTTGTTCAGGGTCAATTGTAACCAAAATTAAAAATCTTCAAAATTTTCTGATTTACAGAGGACTTAACGATACTGACACACTAAATTCTCCGTTCGGGGTCAATTGTGACCAAAATTTAAAAAATCACAAATTACTAATTTACGGGGGACTTAAAGATACTGACACTCCAAGTTTTCCGTTCGGGGTCAATTGTGATCAAAATTAAAAAAAATATTCACAAATTACTGATTCACGGAGGACTTAAAGATATTGACACACTTAGCTCTCCGTTCGAGGTCAATTGTGATCAAAATTAAAAAAATATTCACAAATTACTGATTTACGGAGGACTTAACGATACTGACACGCTATGTTCTCCATTCGGGATCAATTGTGACCAAAATTAAAAATCTTCACAATTTTCTGATTTACATTGGACTTATCGATACTGACACTCCGTTCGAGGTCAATTGTTACCAAAATTAAAAATTGATTATGCTCTTTTTCGTTCGGGACAAATAAGGAAAGTCGAGCAAAACAATAAAAATAGTCGAGTGTGTAAGTGATGTATATTAATATTAAGATCCGAATACAAGTTACAAAGTAGGTCTACTCGAGCGTTACAGGATGCCGTACTACTTGCTAGATAAATACAAAGAAAAGCAAGCTATGGCCTATTTCGACCTCTATGTCCGAGCTGGTTTGTATCTTGGGAAAAGTGTCGTCCCTGATGTCATAAATGCGCCGCGTATATATAGGAACAGTGATGTGCTAGCTAGACCATCCGCAGGGGAATACGTCTTGCCAGCTGTCCAGGCCTGAGGGTCGGCCCCACAGTAATTCCGAGGAAATGAGCAGGTCGGAAAGCAGATCGGAATATTGGCTCTCGAGCTAATAGTCTGGCTTGATCGGAAACAGGGTTCTGTAGGTCGAAGAACAGTCTTCCTAATCGGAATTGAGGTCGATCTCGAGCAGAGGTATTTCCTAAAATGGCGTATGCGAAATATCCCTCATGAATACTCCCCCACTTCTCGAGCGTAAGTGAAGCTGAAGCTCGTAGAAGTAAACACAGCATCGTAGCACAAGATTTGATATGCCTCATTAAAAACCTTACTCTGGATGGGCCTTGGAAATGCGAGATGCTTCAAACCACCGGAGGGTGGAGTTATCGATTTGATCACTCTGCCTCGATGACATTATAATATCCGAGAACCGGAGAAACAAATAACAAAGATCGAGTCTTGAAACCGCATTGAGACGGATATGCCTCGTTAAAAACCTTACTCGGAAAAACCCAGTGGGACAAAAACCGAGTGAAGGGAAAAAGAGTGCACATCTTCGGAAGACGATGTCGTTAATCTTAATTTACCGAGCTGAAATACCAACTTTTAAAACTTAGAGGACCGTAAATGCCATTTATGGAAAGATAATCTTCAATTTACTGAGTGGAAGCTTAACCGTCACGGTTACTCGGGGTTTAATTTGCAATTTACCCTTTTAACCCTTATATATATGTGTTGACCTGAAGAGACGGGTACATCTTCCCAATTTACTGCAGATCGGAGCATTCACATCGATAAAGAGCATTATTTCTTGTCGACCACTACACTAACCTCTTTCTAGCATGTCTAACTCCGTAAACCCAGAGATTCGAACCAATATTCCTCCGAGATCAGACTCCGATCTAGTGTTAATGGACGAACTCATTAATACTTACAAAACTACGGAAAATTCTTCTGACGAGGAAAATAAAATCGTCGACCAAGTTGAACGTGTCTTGGGGTCGGATGCCGGCGAGGGAACGTCCGGTCAACAGAACCCTGAACTCGATGGGGATGGAGAACAAGACGTTGAGCCCAACGCCGAGGACGAAGGAGAGGGCGAAGAAAACGCCGATTCCGATAGTGAAGAGGGCTCGACCGAGGCGCTGGGAAAGCATGAAATAATGAGATATTCGGTTGGAAGAGGTTGCACCGTGAGAATCCTCGACCTTGCGGCCATCCCGAAGAAATCCACCGCTAAAGGTCGGGTTCAGAAGACTGAAAAATGGGTCGATGAGATTGCTAGTGCGTACGATCCGATAGAAAGCCAAGCAGATCTCGAAGCTGAGATAGGGAAATTTCTTCCCGAGGGTTACTCGCTGGTCATCCCAACCCCCTCTCAACGGGTCAATCAGCCACCAGAAGGATGTCAAGCCTTATATGCCAAGCAATTTGCTTACGGGCTGCGTATCCCTTTTGCACGTTGATCGAGCCGGTTTTAGATGTATTCTCCCTAGCTCCCGCGCAGATCCTTCCCAACTCCATCGGATACATAATAGCCTTTAGTGTCTTGAAGAAGGCTAAAGGCAAACTTGATAGTTTCCAGAACTTTTGGCAGTTCTTCAAAGTCAGCAATTCCTCGGCCTCCAACGCTAGGTTCGTGTACTTCTCCCAACGCTCGAACCATTCAGTCTTATCCACCATTGTCTCCAGCAATTCTCTGGATTGGAAAAAATGGTTCTTCTTCATCAAAGGACCCGAGGAGCCAGTTTCCGAGAGGAGCTCGGAGATGGCCCCACATACATGGAAGGGTCGGCGAGACAGGGTGTGCGGAAAACGCAAACTGATAGGCCGGCTTAGGAAGAGTGTCCGAGATGACATCGTCGCCGAGATGCATTCCGACCCCTATCAGTCTGCTTTTCTTATTTTGGAGCCCGTTCTTCGGAAAGTGGGGCTCAGCAAAGCGACGTACCTACTTGCGGACGCCATCGATCCTCGATCATTAAGTAAGGGAGAAAATCATTTCCCATCATAGTAGTGTGCTACTTAGAAAATTTCAACCCTTAACCAATTTTTCCTTTCTTCAGGTACCATGGTAGAGCAATACCGAGCTTCCATAGCCGGTAGAACAGTGGCCTCCACCTCGAAAAAGACGCCGGGCCAACCGAGGAGGCAAGTTAAACCTTACCTTGCGCAATCCAACCAAACTGCAGTCCCTCCTCGGGGAGGTTCATCACATCCTGACCAGATTAGAAGGGAAGAAGAGCCCGAGGACGCCGAGCAGATTCAAATGGTTCCTCCTCTAAACCAAGCTGGTCCTTCTTCTTCATCTGGACTGGGATGCAGTATGTTCACCATGAAGAAGCTGAAAGGGACAGAGATCTTTCATCGACGAGCTAAGGAAGATCGAGAAGGGCCCCCTGAAGCGAAAAGAAGGACATGATTGTGGGGTCGGCACCGAACACCCCTCACTCGTCGTCCGAGTCGAGATAAACCTGATATGGTGGATTTTATCGAGAATCAACTTGAAGGTTACCGAGCGGCGGGTTATCCCGAGGGAGGATCCATTCGGAGCGATCGCAACCCAAATGGTGAGAACGAGCACGACAAAGCAATAAAGATCTTCATGGCGGGGAGATTTACCGAGGATCAGGAGGAACTTTTGGCTCACAGTGACCTCGACGTGTTAGGTCGATTCTCTCGACCGTATCATACGGTAAAAGATCCTTTACTGTGATTACAACTCTTTCAGATCTTTATACCTAATATTAATTGTTCTCTGCTATTCCTTTGCAGATCGGGGACTGCTTTCTCACTGAGCTGAATCGTACCTCAATGTTGGAAGATGAGTCCGATCGAGTCCATATAGCTTATCGAAATTCTCTCTATGCAGAATCCAAACTTCGCGATCAGCTCACCGCCGTTCAGAAAGAATTGGAGGCCTCTAGAGCTAAGTACACCCCGGCGGTCGAGGAGAGCTTGGTGAAGGTTGTAGCAGAGAAAAGCTTAATCGAGGAGAAGGTCAAGAAATTAGAAGAAGAACTCGCGCAGACCAAGGCTGATTCAGAGTTGTCTTATCAGCGTGGCAAGGAAGAATCACGCCTAAACTCGATAAGAGAGTTTCTGGAATCACCCGCACTAGATGCAATAGCTCGGAAAAGGGTCAGCGAAATTCTTCAGACTACCTTTTACAAAGGCGTTCGATAGCTGATCTCTGCGAAGGTCATCCCCTAACAACATAGACGAGTACTTGAAGCACATGGACATCTTCAAGAATATGGATGGAGAAAACTATCGAGTTTCCTCCTCGAGTTCCACAGATTGGGAAAAACACGAGTTCGATCCTTTCGTGAGAGAGTTTGGAGTTCCAATGCCTAATCCTGATATGCTAGAATTGGAAACGTCCAGCTCAAGTTCAAGTTCAGATAGTTCTGGGGATGAAGACAACCAAGATAGTTCTGGAGACGAGGAAGATCAAGATACTTCTGAAGACAGGGATGACCAAGAGGCTTCTGGGGACGAAAAGGTCGATGTCGAAGATGATTCCGAGAGTGAGGGCAATGAGGAGGAACAAAATCCTTAGAAAGATTTATTGTAATAGATTATAGGATTTTCCATCATCTGTAATGTAATCTTCTCGATCATCTATAAAATCTCATTTTTAGTTTGCAATATTTACCAAGTCCAAATGCTTAAAGCTTGTCAGAAAATATAATACAACTCAACTAGACAATAATCTTTGTAAGCTGTAAGGTGCTCGAGAAAGAACATCGATACCGAGCTATGCAACACCAGTTAAAGTAGACTTCCTCACTAGGTAAGATATTAAGACGATCGATCTTCGTAATAGGGCGCGGAAAAACTTGAAATTCGCGACTGTTGGGTCCCCAATGGGCAACGTTTCTCTCTCTTATAAATAGAAGGGAGAACTTAAGATTTGTAACATTGAAATCATAATTCTTTTTCACGTCGGAGCTCATAGATCGATAAAAATAAATCGAGCCCTTCTCTTTACCAAATAATCCGATCATGGTGGGGTTAGTGAATTCCAAACTTGACCCAACTCAAATGTTCAAAACTAAGAAAGAAAAAGCTCCTAAGTCGAAAGCCAGAGATTCTAAGTCCTCTACAGAGGCATCGAAAGTTTCTAAGGCCGATCGTGGCAAAAAGAAGATCGATTCTCCCTCGAATCCAGGGTCCAAACGATCAGAGGCTCCTAAGGGTGACCTTGGCAAAACCAAGATCGACTCCTCGCCTAACTCCTCACCCGCTCGGTCCGAGAAAGGGCCGGTTATACAAATCACGGACTCCCCCTCCAGGTCGAAGAACAGCTCTGAGGGGAAAGCGTAAGGGAAAACAAAGGTCGTCAACCCCAGCAAGCAAGTCATATCTGGTGGCTCTGAGCTTGCTTCGAACAAAAGGCCGCACGTAGATGATCTGATTCCAACCCCAGCCTTAATCCAAATGGCTGGAGAAAATAAAGCATTGGGTGGAAGTATTTTGGCTCTGGAGGCTACTAAGAGCGTTGTAATCGAGCCTCCGAATAAAAAGGTCAAAATAAATGACCCTTCTGTCGATCAGAAAATGTCTCCTCCGTTGGGTAAGAATCCCGAGGTCAACAGCTCTGTCTCCGACGTTACTCGTACACTTAGTGCCAATTTTGAGGAGGTGAAAAGCAGGGCAGTGGCTGGAGGGGTTGCCCCGAGCAGTTGGGACATTACTCTGAGCAGTATTCAGTTGGCCGAGCAGGAGCGGTTGAGAGGGAGGAAAAAGCGCTCGAGAAATAGTGCAATCGAGCTCAGATCTGCTTACCCAAGTGAGTCTTATATATATGTATACATATTTTTTTTTTAACCTTTTCAGTGATTCCATGTAGGTTGGGCAGCACCTTTTCCACCTCGGGTTGCAGGTCGAGCAAGAAGCCGAGCAGCGCGCCGCGACGGTTCTCGAGTTGGAGGAAAAGAAGGTCGCGCTGGCGAAATCCCTTGATGAAGCTAGAGCTATCGAGCTGAAGCTGGCCTCTGAGACGGAGAAAGCTGTGAAGCAGAGAGAGATCCAAGTCCATGAGGAGCTGAGCAAAGAATTGGACAAGCTGAAGTCCATTGTTGAGCAGGAGAAGAAAGATTCCGAGCTGCGGGAGCAAGAGGCGTATAAGAAGGGTTATGATGAAGGGTACGAGGCCCACAACGTCGAGCTCCGCAAGATCTTGTCCGAGAACAAACTGATTTAGAGATTCCATCTCATTTGTAATCTTTTATCCTTTCTGCTCGATCAAATGTTGTATTTTTATCTTTTCCATTTCTTGTAATGTTTGTTCGCATTGGAATAAAAGACTTCCTTTCTTTTAAGTAATGTTGTTCTGTGGTCGGAAAATTATATTTACTTTGAACTTCTTTATCTTCGACTTATTTTCTTATTGTAGAAATAAACTATTCTCGAGCTAAGAGTGATCGAAATTCCGTGCATATAGTGAAAACGGAAAATTTCCCTTTTTTCAGCTAAGTTCCAAGGAAAATCTGACCAAACAGTACCTAACCCTCGGGAAGCGGAACGGTCACCCGTGATAAATGCCTTAATCTGGGTCGTTGGCTTCGTTGAATAATGACCATCGATCTGACCTTCCTCTTCGTTGAAAATGTTTCATCCGAGGACTAAGCTCGGTTCCTTCCTCCTTCCTGTTCAAGCCTTTGAGATTTGGCTTCGAACATACTTCCGACCTTACAAACAAAATATACATTTTTTTGGTATGGGTGGAATCGGAAAAAAGGGACCCCTCGATTATCTGGGGGTCTCCGATCCCTGAAAATGGGATCTCCACTCGAAATACAAATATGAGACCGACCCTTGCTCGGGTATTTTGGGCAGGGTTAGCATTGCGGATCTCGAGGGGTATCTCCGAGGGCGGAAAGCTGGTCAGATAATCAAAAGGAAGTTTGACCTCGAGCACCAATTTCTTTGAGAATGTTAACTTTGGGTCGAGCTTTCGGATCATAAAATGATGACTGGCCGGCTTAGGTTGCAATTACGGATCTTAAAATGAGGAAATGTAACCTTAGACGCCAACTCGGGGAAGTGATCGGGCTCGGCTGGTAGCAAGAATGCTGGGGACTGTATGGAGATCAGAAAAAAGTGGTCTGCGATTCTGCCTCACTTCAAACCCAGATATCATCAGACGATAAACATATACAGCTCGATCACTTTACAAGTCTACCGGACAACCGATTTGTCACACAAACTATGGTGCACTCATCGGATGCTCGACAATACTCCTGGTCGTCAATACTGAAAGATGCTCGAAGACCATAGAATAGGGCACAGTAGTTGTATTAGGACTTTATTTGTAAACATACTCAATAACTTTGTAATCTGTTCGATGAATATCAATAAAGTTGTAGTTTTTGTATTTCATTGATCCCTTGTATCCTGCTCGGAATTAAATAATAAGACCTTTATGTTTCAAATAGAATACTTGCAATCTATCTTTCTTTTCCATCGTCTTTGTTATTAATTTTTGTTCGCAACATCCAACTCGATGATGAACTAATAATCCGATGAAACTTTAAAAATCTGAACGAGAAGTTTAACCCATAATTGGAATATTTATCGATCGACAAAATCATCTCGGATAGATTATCCGATAAGCATCCAAATGAATAATAGCTGAAGTCCGAGAAGTTTACTTCGAGCATAATTGAACTTAGGAAATAATAATTCCAACTTAAGAGGGAATTTCCAAAGAATATGAAGTCTTCAAAAATCTTCAAATTTCGAGCAGGGCTACTTCATTATATTATTTCGAGCAGCAGTCGATTTTATCCAACAATAAATCATTTGACAACTTTATTATTTAAGCCCTTTTTCCGAGCTAGATAGTCATGTTCTTTTCGTGCGAGTTTTTGTCGAACTGAGGGGCATAGCAACAGCTTTCACCCCCAGTCCAAACATTTTCCTATTTTTTAGCAAGTCTTTTATCGAGCTGAGGGGCATAGCAACAGCTTTCACCCTCAGTCGAGAAATTTTGCCGTTTTTGAGCAAGTCTTTATCGAGCTGAGGGGCATAGCAACAGCTTTCATCCTCAGTCGAGACATTTTGCCTTTTTTGAGCAAGTCTTTATCGAGCTGAGGGACATAGCAACATCTTTCACCCTCAGTCGAGACATTTAGTTTTTTTTTTAGCAAGTCTTTATCGAGGTGAGGGGCATAGCAACAGCTTACACCCTCAGTCGAGACATTTTGCCTTTTTTTGAGCAAGTCTTTATCGAGCTGAGGGGCATAGCAACAGCTTTCATCCTCAGTCGAGACATTTTGCCTTTTTTGAGCAAGTCTTTATCGAGCTGAGGGGCATAGCAACAACTTTCACCCTCAGTCGAGACATTTTGCTTTTTTTGAGCAAGTCTTTATCGAGCTGAGGGGCATAGCAACAGCTTACACCCTCAGTCGAGACATTTTGCCTTTTTTAAGCAAGTATTTATCGAGCTTAGGGGCATAGCAACAGCTTTCATCCTTAGTCGAGACATTTTGCCTTTTTTGAGCAAGTCTTTATCGAGCTGAGGGGCATAGCAACAGCTTTCACCCTCAGTCGAGACATTTTGCTTTTTTTGAGCAAGTCTTTATCGAGGTGAGGGGCATAGCAACAGCTTTCATCCTCAGTCGAGACATTTTGCTTTTCTTGAGCAAGTCTTTATCGAGGTGAGGGGCATAGCAACAACTTTCACCCTCAGTCCAGACATTTGCTTCTTTCTTCTCTCTCCCTTTTTTTTTTTTTTTTACACGAGCGTCTTTAACCGATCTGAGGGGCATAGCAACAGCTTTCATCCTAGGTCGAGACATTTTGCCTTTTTTGAGCAAGTCTTTATCGAGTTGAGGGGCATAGCAAAAACTTTCACCCTCAGTCGATACATTTTGCCTTTTTTGAGAAAGTCTTTATCGAGCTGAGGGGCATAGCAACAGCTTACACCCTCAGTCGAGACATTTTGCCTTTTTTGAGCAAGTCTTTATCGAGCTGAGGGGCATAGCAACAGCTTTCATCCTCAGTCGAGACATTTTGCCTTTTTTGAGCAAGTCTTTATCGAGGTGAGGGGCATAGCAACAACTTTCACCCTCAGTCGAGACATTTTGCTTTTTTTGAGCAAGTCTTTATCGAGCTGAGGGGCATAGCAACAGCTTACACCCTCAGTCGAGACATTTTGCCTATTTTGAGCATGTCTTTATCGAGCTTAGGGGCATAGCAACAGCTTTCATCCTTAGTCGAGACATTTTGCCTTTTCTGAGCAAGTCTTTATCGAGCTGAGGGGCATAGCAACAACTTTCACCCTCAGTCGAGACATTTTGCTTTTTTTGAGCAAGTCTTTATCGAGGTGAGGGGCATAGCAACAGCTTTCATCCTCAGTCGAGACATTTTGCTTTTCTTGAGCAAGTCTTTATCGAGGTGAGGGGCATAGCAACAACTTTCACCCTCAGTCGAGACATTTGCTTCTTTCTTCTCTCTCCCTTTTTTTTTTTTTTTACACGAGCGTCTTTAACCGATCTGAGGGGCATAGCAACAGCTTTCATCCTCGGTCGAGACATTTTGCCTTTTTTGAGCAAGTCTTTATCGAGTTGAGGGGCATAGCAACAACTTTCACCCTCGGTCGATACATTTTGCCTTTTTTGAGCAAGTCTTTATCGAGCTGAGGGGCATAGCAACAACTTTCACCCTCAGTCGAGACATTTTGCCTTTTTTGAGCAAGTCTTTATCGAGCTGAGGGGCATAGCAACAACTTTCACCCTCAGTCGAGACATTTTGCTTTTTTTGAGCAAGTCTTTATCGAGGTGAGGGGCATAGCAACAACTTTCACCCTCAGTCGAGACATTTGCTTCTTTCTTCTCTCTCACTTTTTTTTTTTTTTTTACACGAGCGTCTTTAACCGATCTGAGGGGCATAGCAACAGCTTTCATCCTCAGTCAAGACATTTTGCCTTTTTTTAGCAAGTCTTTATCGATCTGAGGGGCATAGCAACAGCTTTCACCCTCAGTCGAGACATTTTACCTTTTTTGAGCAAGTCTTTATCGAGCTGAGGGGCACAGCTGTTGGGAATTCATGGGTATGATTGTCAAAAACAACGTTGCGGAACATAAAATTTTTCAATTTTTCATACACCAAATCCCAAGAACATTTATTAGCACATATGAATAAGGTTGAATTCATTTTAGCAAGCAATTACTAAAATAAATAGGGTGATAAATCGAATTTACCTCACCACAGGCAAGGTGGTGGTTTCTCCGGTCTTCTCTTTCCTTGTTCACTAGAGCACCCCAAGTGTTGTGCCTCCAGAGAATAGTCCACACCAGTTAGATGTAATGACAACTTCAATTCTTAGGCTTAGAAATGGAAGAGAAGGTTTCTTTGTCAATGGCAGATCTAGATCTAGATCTAGATCTAAGTGAAGGAGAGAGCAAGAGGGAGAGAGGGGGGCGGCCAAGCAGAGGGGGCGGCTAGGTCTAGGTTTTAGCTTAGGGTTTTGAGTCTCCACTTAGACTCCTTTATATAGCCACCTTCAAGGCCCCTTTGTGTGCAAGACTTAGTATGGGCCATTAATTAAATTGGCCCATGTCTTGCATTAATTTAATTAAAACATTTAATTAAATTAACCCAATTAATACAATTAATTTTCTCCCACTTTAATTAACTCTTTAATTAATATTTAATTAATTAGACTATCTAATTAATTATTTCTCTCTCAGAATTAACTCTTTAATTCTTTTATTTGATTTAACTCTTTAAATCAAACCATTCCTTAATTGACTGTCACTGTCCAACTGTATTGTGTGTGACCCTCTAGGTTCACCATCAATTGGCACGACTTTCGTGATTTAATTAATGAGCAATTAATATTTAATTAATTACTCCGATCAATAAACTACTTTTAATTGACCACTCCAGAATTAATCTCCCATTAATTCAGGAGTACCCACACCTCATGGTCGATGTCTAGCCACAAGCCCATGAGGCCCAACTTCAGGTGAATTGATATTAGTGAACCTCACCTCTTATAAGTACCATGTACATACGGTCCCTTTAACGACTAATTTCCCGATCGAGACCTAGGGTGTGTGAATTATTCAGCACCTCTAATTATCTCGATTATGTACTTTCTAATTCTGGATAATAATTCCAGTGTGACTGCTAAATTTGGAAACCCCTTTCCAAATCCGTCACTGACCATGGCCATGGATTTCTAGGAATGTATTATCTAAGAATGTACAGGAAATTCCCTCATTCATTACAATGAGTCGGTAGATCCCATCTTGATGCTAACCACTCGCGTATACGACTGTACGTACCCAATGTAGGCGCACAATGGTCAGGCTACGTGACCGGCTCCTAAATCAAAGCACGCACACCCGTATACCGAATTCGCCCTAGCACCTCAAGTCTAAGGACTAAATCGTACACTGTTATAAGTCCTGAGAAACATCCCATCACTGATATGCTTTACGCACTTCCACAATGGGTTTCTCTGTTCGGGTCGTTCGATGCGTTCGATCCCCTATCGAACCACCTAGTCATATGCACTGACATCAAATGTCTTGTTCATGAAACTCCACAAATTCACTCCATGTGAATCATGCATAATCCTACAAGTCTTGACGATTCCTTCGATACCCCGTCTCGACAGGAATCTATGACTTGGAACACTTTTGAGATCACGACCTTAGAGACTGTTTCATGATTGCACTCAATACTGAAGTGAATCGTCCCATAGTCATGAGTGATCTCAGGGTTTCAACCAATCGCTTAAATGTGTTCGCGAAAGATGAAGTTGGCCATCAGTTTATCTTATTAAATAAATAAACTTTGCGTATTAATTAATAAATCAAAGATTCATTCAAGATAAAATAGTCCTATTACAAGCTATTGAGTTGGCTTGCAGGGCACTATCCTATCAATCTCCCACTTGCCCTAAAGCCAATCACAAACATTTCTAAGACCCATCTTCACAAGATGTTCTTCGAACACCTTTTGCGATAGTGGTTTCGTTAGTGGATCAGCTACGTTATCTTTTGAGTCGACATGTTCCATTTGAATGTCTCCTCTACCATTGATTTCTCTAATCACATGGTATTTCCTCATCACGTGTTTGGACTGATGGTGTGATCTCGGCTCCTTTGCTTGAGCGATTGCCCCATTGTTGTCACAGAAGACTACTATGGGTTCTGCAATGCTAGGTACCACATCCAACTCTTGGATGAAGTTTCTCATCCAAACACTTTCCTTTGCTGCATCCGATGCGGCAATATATTCTGCTTCAGTGGTTGAATCTGCAGTGGTGGACTGCTTGGAACTCTTCCAACTCACCGCTGCTCCGTTGAGGCAAAATATATATCCAGAATTGGATTTATAATCATCCACGTCAGACTGGAAACTCGAATCCGTGAATCCTTCGAGCTTCAATTCTCTACTACCGCCGTAGACCAAGAACATATCCTTAGTCCTTCTCAGGTACTTGAGGATAGCCTTTACGGCGGTCCAGTGTTCCTCCCCGGGATTTGACTGGTAGCGGCTCGTAACACTTAGAGCGTGTGCTACGTCAGGTCTAGTACATAACATCGCATAAATTATGCTGCCTATGGCAGATGCATAAGGTATGAGAGACATTCTCTTCCTTTCTTCATCATTTGTAGGGCTCATAGATTTAAAAAGAGAGATCCCATGTCTCATAGGAAGCAATCCCTTCTTGGATTCTTCCATACTGAACCGTTTCAGTATAGTGTTAATGTACTGTCTCATCAAAACGTTTGTTCCAGGTTCGGGATGCCTGTTTTAGGCCATAAATTGACCTTTGAAGTTTGCATACCTTATGCTCACTTCCTTTAGATGTAAAGCCTTTTGGCTGTTGCATAAAGATTTCTTTATCAATGTCTCCATTGAGAAAGGCGGTCTTTACATCCATTTGCCATATCTCGTAGTCATACCACGCGGCTATGGCTAATAGTATCCGAATGGATTTTGACATCGCCACTGGGGAAAAAGTTTCCTCATAGTCTATACCAGGCCTTTGAGAATAACCTTTCGCCACAAGGCGAGCCTTATGAGTCAAAACCTCTCCATTCATTCCAAGCTTGCGCTTGAAGATCCACTTACAGCCTACAAGGACAGTTCCCTCAAGTGGATCAACCAAGGTCCATACCTTGTTGGAAGGCATGGAATCCATTTCGGATTGCATGGCTTCCTGCCATGCACCCGAGTCTATGTCTGACATAGCTTCTTCGTATGTCCTTGGATCACCATCCAATTGATCATTTTCGTGGATGAAGTCGAACCTTTCGGCTTCTCTACGAATTCGATCGGGCCTTCGAAGTACTGGTGTACTAGATGGTTCAACAGGTTCAGGATCAACTCCCACTGTTTGTGGGGATGGGTCCACTTCCTGGACTTCATCAAGTTCTACGGACACCCCGCTTCTTTCAGTGAGGAAGTCATCCTCTAAGAAGTGGGCGTTCCTAGACACGAACGTCTTTCGTTCTTTAGGGTCGTAGAACAGGTATCCTATGGGTTCCTTTGGATACCCCACAAATTTGCACAAACTAGATCTACTTTCTAGTTTATCTCCCTTCTTGTTCCTAACATAGGCAGGAGATCCCCATACTCGTAAGTACGAATACATGGGTGCTTTACCAAACCATTCTTGGTGTGGCGTCGTCGGCACCGACTTTGAAGGTACTATATTAAGTATCTTTGAAGCCGTTAAGAGGGCTAAGCCCCAAAATGAAAAAGGAAGATCAGCGAAACTCATCATGGAACGAACCATGTCCAATAGAGTTCGGTTCCTTCTCTCAGACACACCATTCAACTGTGGTGGTCTAGGAGGAGTTCGCTGTGAGAGAATTCCATTCTCTACAAGATAATCGAGGAATTCTTGACTTAAGTATTCCCCACCTCGATCAGATCGAAGTGCCTTAATACTATGTCCAAGTTGGTTCTCAACTTCCATTCGAAACTCTTTGAACTTTTCAAAAGCTTCGGACTTATACTTCATTAGGTACACATACCCAAAACGACTGTAGTCGTCTGTGAAGGTTATGAAGTACGAGAATCCTCCTCTTGCACTGACACTCAGTGGTCCACAAACATCGGTATGGATCAAATCCAAGGTTTGTTTAGTTCGCTCCGGTTTCCCAGTAAAAGGCGATTTGGTCATCTTTCCCTTGAGACAGGACTCGCAAGTTGAGAGATCATCTAGGTTCTGTATTTCAAGAGCCCTAGAGGAAACCAAATTTTGAATTCTACTATTGGATATATGTCCAAGCCTAGCGTGCCATAACTGTGGACTATTATCATCTTGTTTTCTTTTCTTTGATTGAATGTGCATGACATTAGAATTAGCAGGTTCTAAGGAATAAAGACCATCTATCAAAGTACCACTAGCATAAGTAAAACCACCTTTTATTATGCTAAAATTTCCATTAGAAATGGAAAAACAAAAACCATCATTATCCAACAAAGGAATCGAAATAATGTTTTTGATAATAGTCGGTACGTACAAACAGTCTTTTAAAACCAAAGTAAAATTCCCTAAAACTAATTCAACGTCCCCTATGGCCTCTGCCGTAACCCTTGCTCCGTTTCCAAAGCGCAGGATCCTATCCCCAGGTTTAAGAGGTCTTACTGCTCCCATCACCTGCAAATCATTGCAGATATGAGAACCAGCTGCGGTGTCTAACACCCATGATGCACAATTAATTTAAATATTAACTTCAATAAAGAAAATACCTTTGGCTACCGTTTTAAGGTAGTCAGGGCAGTTCCTTTTCCAGTGCCCTGCTTTCTTGCAGTGGAAACATTCATCTTCTGGGCTCTTTCTCTTTTTCTCGACAACCTTCTTGGTTGTTTTAGAAGAGAACACTTTCTTCTTCTTCTTGCCCTTCTTTGGCTTTGCAGCCTTAGGTTGCTCAGCAATCAAGATAGACTTCTCCTTCTTAAGGGTAGCTTCTGCCGTTACCAACATATTGGTCAGTTCGTGAAGAGCGAGATTTCTCTCCTCCATGTTGAAATTCAACACGAACTGATCAAATGAGCGTGGTAGAGTATGGAGTAATAGGTCAGTGCTAAGATCAGCGTGCAAGTCTACTTCCAAGTTCTCTAATTTTTCAATCAGATTAATGAAACGAAGACAGTGATCTTTCACACTTGAACTCTCAGCCATTCTCAGATTGAATAACTCCCTCGTCGTCTTGAACCTTTCGGTCCGAGACTTTTCTCCAAACATATTTCGGAGATGGAGAAGTATATCAACAGAATGCAACATCTTTGCATGCTGTTTCTGTAGCTCATTGGTCATTGATGCTAGCATTAGGCAACGAACCTGAATATCATCATCAACCCATCTAGCATGGGTGGCTCGTTCCTCTTCCGAAACTCCTTCCGGAAGTGCTCCAGGCATTGGGGCATCGAGAACATAGCTCCGACGATCGGAGTCGAGGACTATCCTCAAATTTCTTAGCCAGTCGATAAAATTTGATCTGTTCAGTTTGTTAGTGTCAAGGATGATAGATAATGGATTCTTGGACATTTTCGCAAAATGATCTACAAAATGAAATGATAACGTTCAGCTGACTGATCTAAATTAATACTTATAATTAACGACTATTGGACTTGTTATCGAAAAAGTTCTCCCACTATTTTCTCGAAACAATTACCCCTTCAATTGTTCGGGAAATCTTATTTCCTAGCAGGTCTTGACGTCCCAGCAGACATTAATTGCACCCACGACTCGCGGCCATACAACTAATTCCCTAGGTAGGTATACTATTACCAATTGTGTCCCTACACAACCTTCAAGCTATTTTGCCTCGGTTTTCGCACTCATCTAGCACTGCTACATCATGAGTGGTACTACTCGTTAAGTCTAACCCATCAATCTTGATGAGCAACTGGCCCGGTCATGAAATCCCCATAACTTGGTTATGATCGATGTTCACATCCCGACCAATCCTCACCCTTGTCAAGTTTAGTTAAAAATGAGAATCAAGGAGTTTCGCGTATTGTCTCTTTCCTCGACTCGGGTGCCAGACTCTGGATCACCTTAATCAACAAGTGGACAACTCACGCTAGTTCCTATTGATGGAAGGCTTGGATATTAAAACTTTATTTTAATGTACCCAATATGACTTAATATTATTTATCAAGAGGGGGTTTTCGGGTTTAAGAGTTTGAGGTAACTCTACTCGAGATATCACCGTTCCAGTTATGCATTATCTTTTATTTACGATCTAAATTACTAGCGCGTATCACCATACATGCTAAAATAATAAATACGTAAATAAATCATACACACCTAGCATGCATGCTACCACAGTATGTTTTCGATCGGGAGCCTCCTATGCGGACCACCATCGAGCCAAAGACGATGGTCCTATTGGTCAATCTAATAGGTTTCAAAGAGGCCTACTCTATTACACATTTTACCATGCATACATGGCCTTTATTCTTCTTGGGCTCCCACCTTGCTTGTAACGGGCCTCCATCCTTGTCTAATAAAACAGTAAAGCCCTATCTATTACAATGGCTCAAAGTGGCCCAAAAACTTAAGGCTCGTAGGCCCAATAAAACCAACAAATTAAAAATAACCAATCACATCTACCCTAAGGGTCAAGGCTCGGCGCGATCGAAAGCCACGTAAACAGTTCACGTAGAGCAAGAAACAAGCAAAACATATTTTCTTATTTCTTATCCTATTTTAAAACTCCTTTTAAAATACTTATGATTCTAGTTTTAAAACTCATTTTAAAACAATCCATAATCTTATTTTAAAACACCTTTTAAAACAATCTATTTGATTCTCACTCTAGTCCCTACTAATTATGATAAAATAAACTTTTCGGATATACTAAACCCTTTTAGTGCACAAAACAGTTTCTGTTTTTCAACCTTTGAAAAATTTCAGTTCGGCCCCTGAATTTTCGAAAATTACATTTTGACCCCTCAACTTTTGGAAATTACAAATCAGCCCCCAAAATTTCCAGAACGTGCAAATCGGACCAGCAAGCAGAGAATTAACAAAATTTCCAGAAACTTTCGTTTAATGCAAAACAGACCCCTGAATTTACGGCAATTGCAAAAACAGCCCAAACCTTTCGTAAATTGCAAAACAGTCCAGATTTTAAAAATTCCAGAAATTACAATTTGGTCCAGAATTGCAGAAAATGAAAATTTTACTTTCTGTCCAGATTTTACAAAAATTGCAATTTGCAAACAAGCCCTCAAATTTTCGGTAATTACAGATTTGGCCCAAAACCGAAAAGTGCATAGATCCGAACATTTAATTTATCATAACAAGCAAGAATCAAAAATCAGAACACAACAAACACATATATCCATATATTTTGATGTGTTCAGGCCTTTTCATATGTGCATAATAAATTTGGCTCTGATACCACTGTTGGGAATTCATGGGTATGATTGTCAAAAACAACGTTGCGGAATATAAAATTTTTCAATTTTTCATACACCAAATCCCAAGAACATTTATTAGCACATATGAATAAGGTTGAATTCATTTTAGCAAGCAATTACTAAAATAAATTGGGTGATAAATCGAATTTACCTCACCACAGACTAGGTGGTGGTTTCATGAGCGTGAGCTGCCCTTGCAAGTTGTTCGAGAGGTTTCTTCATAATAGTCCTCTCCACGTCTCGAACAAAGGTCGAAGATAAAAGAACGCGAATGGATTTATCTACCACATTCTCCTTATCATCGGACACAAATGAGTCCTTCTCAGAATAACCTGCCGCCCGTCTTCCTTGAAGATGACTTTCAATCATATCTACCAAAGAGGCTTGATGGCTAGTATCTCCGACATGAGTGAAATACTCTCCTCCTTTGTCAAAAAATTGGGTTCTTCTTTTGGCTTCAGGGCCAGTAGGATTACGTTCAGGCCAATATTTACTACCCAGAATACCATATTTTTCCCTAAAAGTTTTGGGAGGATAACCGCGACCTGGACGAGAGCTCGAAGCCGGTATGTCTGAAGAAGTTAGACCAGAAAGAGGAGGAGCTATTCGGATAGGATCTGCATTCTCGGACTCCTCCTCCTCGATATCTTCCAGATCTTGGAATTGATTCCTTCTCCTCTTTCTAGATTCCTTTTGCTCTATGGGGGCTTTACCCCAGGACTTTTTTGAGTTCGAAAGAACAGATTTTCCGACCACAGAAAAATGGCAGTTCTCGACCCTGGTGGCTGCGTTAGGAAGAAGATAGATGTTAGTAAATGACGAATTCATAAATCCTTTTATGAATAAAGTGAAATTAAGAAATGATCTTACCTAGAGATCGATTATCCGATGGAATGGAAAACTCCAAAGAATTCAGTCCAGCTTTCCGAAGAAAGATCTCTCCGATCAAATAAGCTGATTGGTACTTATTTAATCTCATCTCCTCGATCATAGCGGATGAAAATTGGTCATCCGGGGCCATCTCGCCAATCACTCTTCGACCACCATATACCCAAGAATCATTATAACCCCAATCATGAGCAAACTCCTGGGTTTCTCCGTTTTCAAGAATACGCACGGTCGGAGCCTTAACAAAAAAGAAGCTTGATTTCCATTCTGTGCTATTACTCGAAATAGCGTTTTCAAGAATTGCGTAGCTAGGTCTTTGGCTGACATAATAATAACCCCTATTGGAGGAGCTCGATACGGAAAATCGGAAAAAATAAAGAAAATTGCGGAATGAGGGTTGCAGACCTCGAGCGACCATCAAGACAGAGAATGCCATAATAAAAGCTATAGCATTTGGGACAAGTTGGGTTAATGAAACAATGAAGGTTTCTAGAAATTGACGAAGAACCGAAGGCAGGGGAAAATGGAGCCCATGCTCGAAATGGGACGTGTAAAAAGCTCGACAGTTGGCGGGAGGAGTGTAGACTCTCTCCTCGGGAGAAGGAATAATGATCTCACAATCCGAGGGGAAATAGCGACCGTATTCCTTTTTCAAAGAAGGAAGGTCATCTTCTTTCCATCGAGAAGGAAAGAATTCTACAGGGGCAGAAATTTGAGGTTGAGACGTTTTGGATTTCTTGGATGCCTTCGACACCATTTCTTCCTCTGGGATGATTTCCACTACCAAACTATCAACTTCTTTTTCAGTGTAATCTCTGATCTCCTCCACTTGTGAATTGTTTGCTCCTTCCTCATCAGATGAGGGAATATCAGGATTAAGGATGTTAGGAGGTACTTGTTCATCTATGTTTTGGGTTGAAGAATGAGGATTCTGCGAGGTCGAAGCCATCAGTCCTTAAAATAACAAGCTCGAGGAAGTAAGAAATTGACAAGATTGTCGATTTAAGCTTTTACTGCTGGAAGGATTAAATATCTGGGGTAAAAGTAAAATATCCCGCTAATTTTGACTATATATATGGGCGGTGAAAAGACAGATTCAACCCTTCGCGTCTCTTCATATTCCCGCCAATCAAAATTGTGAAGAGACCCTGCCGTCATCTGACACACATTAACCAAAGTACGTGTCTGTTTGTAGAAAGTTCAAACGGATATGCACTCTTTTTTCCTCGTTCGGTTTTTATCCCGAAGAGGGTTTTTCCGAACTAGGTTTTTAATGAGGCATATTTTATGAACGACGAAAAGACCAAGGTAAATACTACATCTACTTCTACGAGCTACAACTGCGATTACTCTCGAGAAGTGAGGGAGTACTGATGAGGGCTATTTCGCACACATAACCAACTAGGAATATCCGAGGAGAATCAAGATCGATCCGACCTGCTTGAACCACGAGATCGGCTCGATCCGCCGAACATATCTGCTCGACCTATTGTCCGACCCAGAGGACTTGATGGGCCATGTTGTATTCCTAGGCCATGCAGGATTCCTAGGCTAAATAGGACTCCTACTTCAATTAGGACGAGATAATTATTATAAATAATGAGTTTTACATTGTATTGAAGATCCAGAATTTGAACCTACGAAATATACTACAATTGTTCGCCCTTCATATTATTGTCATCTACTCAATTATATTACTGTGCTTGTTCTTGAATTGCATCATCCTGAGTATTTTAACCAAACCCTTAATACGATAAATTGTGATCTTAAATAAATTTACTGAGATTAAACCTAAGACGAAATTCGGTTAAATCACCTATTATGATAAGGAAAGGATTCACCAAATCTTGATGAGATATCTAATAAGAGAAGGACTCTTCTCTTATAAATATAACTCATCATATCTTCCATAATAACGAGAACTAATCCAAGAAATCAACAAGAGAGAAATTGAGAGCTGAAAATCATGATCAGCCCTAGCCGAAAATACCCTGTGCCGCCGCCCCTTCTTCTTCCTCTCTTTCATCTGGATCTAGTTCAAGAGCTGGATCCAGTTCCAACTCTTCCTTCACTGACAAATCTCCAAGGTCTAGTTCGTAGTCTGTGACTTGGAGACGTTGCTACAATCCATCTGGTGTGGATGCATTCTGGAGGTGAGACAATTGGATCAATGCATCTTGAATCAAACAAGAAAGCCGAAGGTTACCACCACCGAACCTGTGGTGAGGTATTTCGCCTATCATCCCCTTTGTTTCTATTATTGTTTGATTCAACCTATTTCACGTGAATAATATGGAGATCGAATCCTTGGGACTGCTGGGGTGCCTCGGAAAAATTTTAAATTCCGCACTTTTGTTGTTCTGACAACCGAGGTATTCCCAACAAAATGTACATGCTATTTAATATCGACCACCTTAAAGAAGCTGATGCTTTGTCTTCGCCAGATCAATCGTAGGTCGAAACGATCTCACTCATGGTAATCTCGCCCTGCCAGAAACAAGTTAATTTCGATAAGGCAAGAATCCAGCTTTCCTCTAACCTCGAACTACACCACATGGCATAAAATACGATCGACCAACCCCCAATTTCAAGGGTTGCCCGATCATCACCACATACGTTGGAGGTCTCATTTTTCCAATTCCACCCATGCCAAGTTAGGAACTCATCCATTGTTAAGACAACACATTCTGGTGGTCGACCATGATTACAAAGATAGAAAAATTTCCTTGACAACGTCATTTATGAAATAAGGAAGGAGGAAATGGCCTTTTTATAGGCAGAAAAATGAGGATCCAACGGTCACGACTAGGGATCCTATCAACGGTCCAGGTTTTCGACGATTGTGCAATGTAATGATTGGAAGGAAATTATACGCACAATTGAGTTAGTTAGCAATGTCGGATAAACGATCAATAGCAGTCGACCAAACGAAAGTAAATAACACAGATCAACAATTCCGTTGAAGATAGTTTTTATTTATATTTCTAGAATTACAATAGAATTGACGGATATGATTTAATGAATACATCAAGAAAGGGAGATACACTGGTTACTAAAATCTAACTAGATTTATTACAAATATTTCAAAAGTTTCGTGTATCAGCTGCTCCTCGGAATGATTGCTCCTCCAATACGACCTACTTCTTATTCTTGGAATTTTGCACCTACATTTGATGAAGATCGGAGAATATACTTCACCAGACCTTTGCGAAGTATCCTCCTTGGTCGGGGAAACATCAACAGACTCTTACAATGTATCCTTCCTGGTCGAAGGATACCCTGCTACAATGTTACAAAGTATCCTCCTGAGTCGAAGAATATGACCCATACTGGAGAATACTTTCTTTTTAATGAACTAA
This sequence comes from Penstemon newberryi var. newberryi, assembly GCA_030819805.1. Lineage (NCBI taxonomy): Eukaryota > Viridiplantae > Streptophyta > Magnoliopsida > Lamiales > Plantaginaceae > Penstemon > Penstemon newberryi. The sequence continues at coordinate 16,910,898 of JAUALY010000005.1, read as the reverse complement.
CCAGCTCTCTTTTGTTTTAATACCCTTGATCAAAATAATTTCCATCATAATCAGGGCACCACAAGTATCCCATCGAATATTTAAGTTTTACAAATGCTAACATGGTTTTTCCTTGTGTTGGAATTCAGCTCAGCAAGGTGTTATTTATAGTTGGGAGAATTTATGATTCAACGGACAGCATATGAAACGTCCTATAGCTACGGTTACGGCAAAAATATCTAAATGACTTTTCATCTCCCGAGAAAATAGTCAGCAATCATTCCTATGATTAATTCAGAAACTAGTAGGTTTTCCATACAAAAATGTAATATTTACATTAGACAACAAAAAAAAAAAAAAAGAAAGAAAGAGAATGTTGGTCTACAGTTCGAGATTATGATCGGGGCTCGTGCGATGACTGAGATAGGTGATCAACTCTTGAGTACTTTTTTTGTACCCGAGAGAAAACCCCGATCAAACTCTTATTTCTTCCATTTCTCGATCTGAGATTGGGTAACTTCTTCCAAATTTTTATTCAGTCGAAGCAAACTTCTTTCTCCTTTTCAAGTTTCTCTTTGTCGGAGTCCAGATCTTCTTTCTCTTTAGAGAGCCTTTCATTAGCAGCTCGAAGACTCTCAACTTCGTTCATCAACAATCGATGAGCTGCAGCTATGGTATCCAGTCTTTCATTGGAATCAAGTCGAGAAAAGTAAGATTCATCATTTTGAATCCCGAGCTGTGCAGCTTCATGCTTGACCTATGACAATTTATGAAAGAATCAGAATATAGAGTAAAGGAATTAGAAGACAAAAAATATTTTTTGACAGACAGAATGTTCTATTACCAACTCCAGATGCTTAAAACTGGACTGAACGAGCTGCAGTGAAGAACGATTCTTTAGTTTATCGAGCTCCTTGGGCAAAATTGTACCCATTCCCAAGTTCAAAGATACCCCATCGGGCTCGAAAGTTGCAGGAATGCTTGCATCAAGAGATACTCCTCCTGACCGATCCAAAGTAAACTCGGTTATTTCTTCAACTTGCGAATTTAAAGGACGTTCGTCTAATAGCGAAGGTTCATCCAATGGATTTGCAGGGCTCGAGTTACTAGGGCCAGGTCCTATTTTGGTCATTTCTCGAGAAACGACATGAGGAGAAAGAACTTGAGTATTCTAGGAACTATATACGACAATGTTGGAAGTCAGAGAAGCAAAAAGAGACTCGGGAATGTCTTCCATTGCTGATCCCCCCGCCTGTAAATATGGCTCGACCTCAGGATTAGGAGGGATAGAGTCAATTTGCTGATCGGATTCCTGATCGGAAGTTTAAATTAAGATGATGTTCGGAACAGGATGAGGAGGATCAACTCCTGGTCGACCTTCAGGAGCAGGAGAGTTGGCTTGAGACTCTTCATTTCGACAAGCCGCCAGAATAGTGGGATCGACCAGGGGGCTACGGATCGAAACTTTGGAAGGACCCATAGAAGAGTCCATGTTTTCCTCCGATTGAGAAGGGGTGTTCACTTTAGACCTCGAAAGACTTTCCGGAGAGGTCGAGACACGATAAGGAGGAGGCACATATTTTTTAGGAACACTTCCCCCCTTGGAAGATGTTAGTTTTGAGCTCTCGGTTCGAGCTTTCATTTTTGGGGCTCTCGTCTGGAAGGACCAAGTTGAGATCGCTTGGTGGCACCGGAGAAAAGGTTGGAACTCATGATCAAAGAATCAAGGAAATTGTCTGAATATCGAGCTATTACTTTGATCTATTGCAGAGAAAATTTTATATTGCAGGTGGTGACGCGCGGTAAAACTTCAAAGATTTTACCTTTATATATAGTAAAGGAAATGACAGATATGTCCTCAGCGTAAGGCACGAACAGTAAATTTTTAAAATAATAAGAGGAGGTTAAGTTAATTGCACGCTCCCGATCATAAAAAACGACAGAGGAAAAATCAACGAAAACAATTCTATTTAAAGTTATATACAGCTAAAAGGGTTTTTATACAAAAAAATTCATTTACAAAGGATTACATATGCAACTAAATAGACTAACAAAGATTTGTTGGTGAAAATTGATAAAACCCTAATCATAAACATGGCCTAAGATGTGGGAATAACTTTTTCAGAGGAGGTCTCCTCATTGTCTTCAGCTTCTCCTGATTTAACCGAATTTCGTCTTAAGTTTAATCTCAGTAAATTTATTTAAGATCACTCTTTATTATAATAAGGGTTTGGTTAAAGTACTCAGGATGACGCAATTCAAGAACTAGCACCGTAATATAATCGTGTAGATAACAATAATATGAAGAGGCGAAGAACAGTAGTATATTTCGTAGGTTAAAATCCGGATCCAAATACAATGTAAAACTCATTATTTATAATCATTCTGCCGTCCTAAGTGAACTAGGAGTCCTATTTAGCCTAGGAATCCTGCATGGCCTAGGAGTACAACATGGCCCATTAAGTCTTCTGGGTCGGACAATAGGTCGAGCAGATATGTTTGGCGGATCGAGCCGATCTCGTGGTTCGAGCAGGTCGGATCGATCTTGATTCTCCTCGGATATTCCAAGTTGGTTATATGTGCGAAATAGCCCTCATCAGTACTCCCTCACTTCTCGAGCGTAATCGTAGTTGTAGCTCGTAGAAGTAGATGTAGTATTTACCTTGGTACTTTCGTCGTTCATGAAATATGCCTCATTAAAAACCTAGTTCGGAAAAACCCTCTTCGGGATAAAAACCGAACGAGGAAAAAAGAGTGCACATCCGTTTGAACTTTCTACGAACAGACACATACTTTGGTTAACGTGTGTCAGATGACGGCGGGGTCTTTTCGCAATTTTGATTGGCGGGAAAATGAAGAGACGCGAAGGGTTGAATCTGTCTTTTCACCGCCCATATATATAGTCAAAATTAGCGGGATATTTTACTTTTACCCCAAGTATTTAATCCTTCCAGCAGTAAAAGATTAAATCGATAAACTTGTCAAATTCTTACTCCCTCGAGCTTGTTACTTTAAGGACTGATGGCTTCGACCTCGCAGAATCCTCGTTCTTCAACCCAAAATACAGATGAACAAGTACCTCCTAACATCCTCAATCCTGACATTCCTTCATCTGACGAGGAAGGAGCAGACAATTCGCAAGCGGAGGAGATCAGGGATTACACTGAAAAAGAAGTGGATGGTTTGGTAGTGGAAATTATCCCAGAGGAAGAAATGGTGTCGAAAGCATCCAAAAAATCCAAAACAGCCCAACCTCAAGTTTCCGCTCCCGTGGAACTTTTTCCTTCTCGATGGAAAGAAGAAGATCTACCTTTTCTAACAAAGGAATATGGTCGCTACTTCCCGTCGGAATTTGAGATCATCATTCCTACTTCCGAGGAAAGAGTAAATACCCCACCTGCTAACTGTCGAGCTTTTTATACGTCCCATTTCGAGCACGGACTCCGTTTTCCCTTATCTCCAATTCTTCGTCAATTTCTGGAGACCTTCATTGTCTCATCGACCCAACTTGTTCCGAATGCCATAGCCTTTATCATGGCCTTCTCAGTTTTGATGGTTGCGCGAGGTATGCAACCATCGTTCCGTAATTTCCTTCACTTTTTTCGATTTTCTGTATCGACCTCCTCCAACCGGGGTTATTATTATGTTAGTCAGAGACCTGGGTATGCTGTGCTTGAAAACGCCATTTCGAGTAACAGCACGGAGTGGAAGTCAAATTTCTTTTTTGTTAAAGCTCCGATCGTGTCTATTCTTGAGAATGAAGAAACAGAGGAATTTTCTTACGATTGGGGATATGATGATCGTTGGGTATACGATGTTCGAAAGGTGATTGGTCAGATGGCCCCAGATGACCAGTTTCCAACTGCTTTGGTCGAGGAGATGAGATCAAATAAATACCAATCTGCTTATTTGATCGGAGAGATTTTCCTTCGGAAGGCTGGATTGAGTTCCTTGGATTTCCCTCTCCCCTCGGATGATCGATCCATATGTAAGGTTTTCTGACAACAATATATTTAGCAAAGTATATATATGATCTGGCTGCTCACCAACTTTTATTGTCTTTATATCCAGCTTCCATGGTCGAGAAATACCGCTTTTCTGTGGTCGGTAAATCGGTCCTTTCGAACTCAAAAAAGTCTTGGGGTAAATCTCCCATAGAGCAAAAAGAATCCAGAAAAAGAAGTAGAGATCAATTTATGGATCTAGAGGATATCGAGGAGGAGTCGTTCGAGAACGCTGATCCTATCCGAGTAGCCCATCCCTCTTCTGGTCAGACCTCATTGGATATACCGTCTTCAAGCTCTCGCTCAGGCCGCGGTTATCCGCCCAAATTTCTTAGGGATGAACATGGTATTCTAGGCTGTCAATCATGGTCGGAGCGCAATCCTACCGGCCCTGAAGCTAAAAGGAGAAAACAGTTCTTCGACAAAGGAGGGGAATATTTTACTCACGTCGGAGATATTGGTCATAAAGCTTCCCTGGTAGATATGATCGAGAGTCACCTTCAAGGGAAACGGGCGGCTGGATACTCCGAGAAGGATACATTGGCGTTTGATGATAAGGAGAACGTCATCGATAAATCCATTAGAATTCTCCTTTCTTCGACCTTCACTCAAGATGTAAATAGGACGATTAAGAAAAAACCCCTCGAACAATTCGCAAGGGCAGCACATGCTCACGCAGTGGTAATATTCCTCAATTTCTTCTGATCTTTTAATAATCTATAATATTCTATTTGAAGGTTATTCATAAATTTTCCTTGTCACAGGCGGGTAATGCCTTGGTGTCCGCTTTATACGATATGGCATTGCATATGGATCAATGTGACTTTGTCGAAGAAAGCAACAGAATCTTGAATGCTAGGGTCAAAGAACTTGAAGAGCAACTTGCTCAGGTCGGTAATTCTCGAGCATCCGCTGAGACTCAACCTGCTCCTCTCCCCAATGAGAATTTGGAAACTGATAATCCTCATATTATTGGTATGATGACGGATGCTAGTCGATATCAGGCCCAGGTCGACCAGTTAACACGAGAACTGGACGAGCAGCGAGTGTCGAACACCACTGTAGTTAGCAAATTGGAATCGGATATTGCCTTACTTCGATCCCAACTCGCGGCAAAGGAAGACGATTCTGCTGATTTGGAAAAGATCATAGACGAGCATCGAGCTCCCGAGGTCGAGCCCACTATTCGAGAGTTTCTGGATTCCCAGTACATACTGCCATAATCCATCAGAAGATCGGAAGTTTGCTCTTGAGCTCGTTCTATAAAGGTGTCGATCAATTAATCGAGTCAGGGCAGATCCCTGATAAGCGTGAGGAATATCGCAAGGTTATGGCCATTGAAAAGGACCGAAGTCTTCAAGATTATCCTCCTGAGTCTTTACCTTCTGTTGAGTATAGCGGCCATCCTCTGGCTCATTTAGTCGATGAATATGGATCCCCATTTTCCGTGCCAGCACCTGATTTTGAGTTAATAAAAGATATCCTGGAGGATCAAACAAATGAAGAGGAAGACATCGACGACGAAGAGGATGTTGAAGGAGATCAGGTCAACGAGGGGAATGAAGAAGAAAAGGAAGGCTCGCCCTTGAAAGAAACCAACTCCCCTACTTAGGATGTTTTTTACTTTTTCTTTTATTTTGTTGTAAGTGTAGGTCCTTTGAATTCTGTAGAACATGTAAAATTCCTTTTATGACATATATGATTTTACTTAGATATACTTCGTCGTTGTGATGATCATAGTACATATTTGATGACCCGCTTTTGCCTTATATTTGAATTTTTACTGTGCGCGCCAAGGTTCGAGGATATTATTGTCATTTCCATAGCTATATATAAAGGTAAATCTTTTGGGGTTTTACCGCGCGTCCCCACTTGTAATATAAAATTTCTTTATTGTTGATCGGAGCTCTTAACTCGATACTTCATAAGAACCTTTGATTTTTTGATCATGAGTTCCAATCTATTTTCTGGAGCTTCTAAACGCTCTCTGCGGGGTCCGTCCCGACGAGATACTCCGAGAAAAAAGCTTCGAACGGAAAGTTCTCATCGATCAACTTCCAAAGGGGAATCTTTCTCTCAAGAGGTTGAGCCCCGATCTGAACTGAAAAACATTCCTTCTCCGACAAGAGAAACCACGCACTCATCGATGGAAATTCCAAGGGTTCCGATCCGCAGTCCCTTGGTTGATCCGACAATTCTGGAGGCTTGCCAGACTGAAGGTTCTCGATCTATATCGCCTCCTCCAGTAGATCAAACGACAAACAAGGAGTCACGAGGTGCTAGTCCCCCTCCAGTCAATCAATCTATAAACGGGGAAACTAGAGCTACTTCTCCTCCTTATGTAGAACAAGTGACGAACGAGGAGTCTCGAGCTGCTTCTCCCCGTCCGGTTGAGCGACCAGTGGATGAGCGTCCCCCTTCCGATCGGGACATAACAAATCAATCTATAAGTCAAGAAGGTTGCACACAGATCGTTACTACTGCTCCCAATTCTGAGATTGCTTCATCTCTGCAATTAGAGGGGTCTGTGGAAGATATTCCAGAATCTTTCTTTGCCCCTCCACATTCTCAGGTCGTTTCGACTTCTCAGGTTGTCTCTCCTGTCCGCATTTCAGAAGGTGCAGCAAAAACTGGGTTTGGTCCCAGTCGTTCTGGTTTTGAAAAGGTCGCGGATGACCCGTCTCTTTTAGACGAACGTCCATTTAAGGAGCAGGTCGAAGAGATAACTGAGTTCAATATGTGCCGATCAGGTGGGGTTTCGATTGATGCATGTATTCCAACAACACTCGAGCCTGATGGGGTTTCTTGGAATCTGGAAATGGGTACAATCTTGCCTAAGGAGCTTGAAAAACTGAAGAACCAGTCTTCTTTGCAACTTGTCCAGTCCATTTTCAAGCGTTTGGAGATGGTAAGTGATATTTTGTTGTTTGTCAAAAGAGATCTAGGTGCTTTAAGTTTCTCACCCATATTTCTCAAAACAGGCTAAGCATGAAGCTCTCCAGCTCGGGATTCAAAATGACGAATCTTACTTTGCTCGAGAAGAATCCCTCGAACGGGTAAATTCAATTGCTGTTGCTCATCGATTGCTGATGACTGAGGTTGAGCAGCTCCGAGCTACCACTGAGAGGCTCACTATAGAGAAGGAAGAACTTGCTCGAGTAAATGGCAGTTTGGAGGCTGAGAGAGAGCAGCTTATCAAGGAGAAAACATATCTTCTTCAATTGAAAAATCTGGAGTTTGACAGGGGTTTTTCCCTTGGATATGAGCAGCGTGCCCAAGAAATGATGACTTATCTTGGTTATCCGACCATTCCTGCTCGTGTTCACGAAACAGTAGATGAAGATCCTACTCCCGATCATACTCCTCAACAGTAGACAAGGGTCTTTCTTCATTTTTTTTTTTTTTTTTTTTTTTTGTGAAATGTAAATATATATTTTGCCTGATGAATGGAAGAACCTGCTTTTTGTTCGATTTCTGCGTCCCTTCGACCTGCTTGTGAATAAATAACTTCTTGCAATTTTATTGGAAGACCAGAAGTCAATTTTGGTAGGTGTGCCATAACTGTAGGAACGATTCATATGCTCTGTCCGTTGATTGATTAATTCCCATAGTATAAATAACTTATTGGAGAAGTAGGAAAAGAAGGAAGACTGAAATAATATGCCGCCTCTGAACAGTTTAATTTGGTTTTTATGGCCCGTTGACTATGGTGAAGATATTAAACCAGATAGTTTTTTGGATAGGCGAGAGCTGGTTAGTTCATTAAAATGGGGTTTGTCCATGCATGCTCGAAAACTTGCCCCCCAGGGCATGGAGAACGAACCTGTCTCAATTGTATGACAGCAAAGTTCTTCCCTTCGCAGTGTGCTTTAGCTTGATACTGTGATCGACTCTAGATGCAGTATATCTCCTGGTTACCATGTGGCCCATGTAGAGGTCGTTAATTCACCAGCATCAGCAAACATACGCACTTCTGCATGTCCCTTGTTTCTATGCCTTGGTAGTGGTCTGAGGAGAAGGTCGAATTGAAGGAGCAGATCATTCCGAGGAGTAACAAAGTAGGACTAGTGTTTGAAATTATTGTAATGATCCTTGAATGTAAATGTAGTTTTCCGTGATGATATGGCTGTACTTGTGAAATGTAAGGATCCTTTCAAAGACCTGAATAAAATCAATTATTCTTTTGTATGTTCAGTTCGATAATAATGATTGATTATTTTTTCTGATACTGCGGACCATCATTATAACGTTTTTAATCTGGACCGTTGATAGGATTTTAATTCAACACCATTGGATCCTTTATCCCCTGCCTATAAAAAGATCATTCCATTCCTTTCTATCTTCTCAAAAGATGAAGTCCTTCAAGATGACTATTTATCGTTATAAGTATCATCGAGCACCAGATTTGTCAGTTTATATACCTAGGAGTTCGAGACTTGGTATGGGAAGAATTGGAAAGATGAGATCTCCGTCTTATGCGGTGATGGTCGGATAAATTTCATAACTGGGGATTAGCTGATCATCCACCACGTCGTATGATAGAGATCGAGGGTAGAGGAAAGCAGGATTCTATGCTTATCGAAATCAACTTGTTTCTAACAGGTTGGTGATGTCATGCATGAGACCCTTCTGATCCCTACTCTAATTGGCGAAGAAAAAGCATCAACTTCTTCAAGGTGGTCGAATCGTGATAGCATGCGGCTTTGCTTGCCCGACGACACCTGCCGACCCGTAGAAGAAGCCTGAACTTTATGTTCTCGTCACTGTTCTCAAAGTAGAAAGAAAGACGATCGTTCCGAGGAGGTTCAGGAACGTTTTGAAACCAAATTCTTTCTTTTGTTATTTTGTAGGTGTAATTGTTTAGCGTAGCTTATCGACGAATATTCAATATGTAATACTGGCTCTGCTATGAAAGTCGTTGTATTGTCTTCATCGATCTAATATATTACCTCTATTTCGACCGAGTCAACAACGCATTTATTTCCATTCCTTTATTTACGGCTTGCAGTTATGACTTTGTAACGTAATTCCCTATGTGGTGTTATAGCCGTTGATTGGATGCGAGTTTCACCGAAAGATTTCAACTTATCCTGTCTATAAAAGGAATCTTCCTTTTAGTTACCATCATAAGTAAAAACCCTTAAATAATGTACTTCTTCTTCGTCCAAAATGGCGGTCGTCCGCCTAATTCGAGAGTCAAACAAATCACTCACCACGTCGACTTGGTATGGGCGGAATCGGAAAATGGAGATTTCTCAAGAACCATGAAATCTCCGACCCCTAATAAGGGGAATGGATTGGAATGCCTACACTCATCCGACCATCCTATGTAAATGGGTAAAGGTCGGTGTTGTGGAGTTCCGATCTATTAGTTACGCGGTCGGTGGAAAGCTGGTTAGTTCATTAAAACGGGAATGTATGACCAAAAAATGCTGACCACCATCGACCGTTGTAACATTATGATCTCTCAAAGCTCTCTCTGATTCCAAAGCTTTGTGGCTGCGAGCTCGACTGGGTTCGATCGGTTCTAGCTGGTGGCAAGAATTCTGAGAGAAATACAGAGACAAATCAAGCTGAAGTCCTTTTGTTAGCCCCTTACTTTATCATATAATAGAATTTGCTGTTTTATGCAGCTAGGGCAGTTCATGTATCTTTCCGATGTACATTTTATCAGTGGTTATAAAATTTTATATTTTGATATCAGTTTGTTTGTTTGCGTAAATCGTTAGTTATGAGATCGATGAGTTTATACCAACCCAATCGGTGTTACTCAAAGACATATTAGATTTAGGTTTTATACCAACTGTGGTTTTAACCTTTGTTGATCGTTCATATAGGAGATCGATGAGTTTATACCGACCCAATCGGTGTTACTAAAAGATATATTAGATTTAGGTTTTATACCAACTGTGGTTTGAACCTTTGTAGATCGTTCATATAGGAGATCGATGAGTTTATACCGACCCAATCGGTGTTACTCAAGGATACATTACACTTAGGTTTTATACCAACTGTGGTTTTAACCTTTGTAGATCGTTCATGTAGGAGATCGATGAGTTTATACCGACCCAATCGGTGTTACTCAAATATACATTACACTTAGGTTTTATACCAACTGTGGTTTTAACCTTTGCAGATCGTTCATATAGGAGATCGATGAGTTTATACCGACCCAATCGGTGTTACTCAAAGATTTATTATACTTTAGGTTTTTTACCAACAGTGGTTTTAACCTTTTGTAGATCGTTGTTTGACAAAAGTCTTTTGAACGTGCCAGATGTGGAAATAAGCAAAAGCTTTTATTATAATTGTAGGTAATTTTTAAAGTATGAAAAGGAAATAATAAAATACTCTATAAAATGGAAAAACTAATTTCTTGTAAATCCTGACTACTTTCTAAATCTTCTTGTCCCGAACTTAACGACCATAATATCTTCTGAGATTTACTGCATTCCATGTTCGAGGAAGCGGAGTCCCATCCATATGTGCTATCTTGTACGATCCTTTTTTGCCGACCGTAATCACTGTATAGGGACCCTCCCAATTTTGCTGTAACTTTCCCACGTGTTTGGATACTTCAACTTTTTTAAGTACCAAATCACCCTCTTTGAACGATCGTATCCTTACTTTTTGATTGTAGGCTTTTTCCATGCTGGACTTAGCTGCTTCTAAACGTAAGCTGGCTTTTTCCCTCAAGGTCTCACTCAAATCGATGTCATCCTTTCGCAGTTGATCGTTTGATTCCTCCTCGTAGAGCTCAATTCTTGGGCTGGGAACTAGCGCTTCGACTGGGATAACTGCCTCCGACCCATAAACTAGGCTAAATGGTGTTTCACCCGTGGAGGCTTTTACTGTAGTTCTGTTCGCCCAAATGACGCCTGGTAGTTCGTCCAACCATTTCCCTTTTGCATCGTCCAATCTTTTCTCCAGGGATTTGATAATCTCTCGATTTGCGACCTCCGTTTGTCCATTAGCTCTAGGATGTCCGACGGACGTGAAATTTTGTTGTATCCCAAACTTCGAGCACCATTCTTGAACCTGTTTTCCAGCAAACTGGGTTCCATTGTCAGAGATTAGAATTCTTGGTATCCCAAAACGACAGACTATATTTTTCCAAAGGAAATTTATCACTTGGAACTGTGTTATCCGAGCAAGGGCTATGCATTCAATCCATTTGCTGAAGTATTCGACGGCGACCAGAACATAACTCTTTTTCGATCTGGCCATTGGGAACGGTCCTACTATATCGATTCCCCATTGATCAAAAGGCCAACAGATCGGAATTGGATGTATTGTCTCAGCTGGTTGATGTATTATGTTCGAATGTACCTGACAGTAATGACAGTGTTTTACATAATCTTGTGCGTCAGCATACATTGTTGGCCAATAGTAGCCTGTTCTCAAGCAGTTGAGTGTAAGTGCTCGAGCGCCACTGTGATTCCCAGCTTCTCCCTCGTGTATGCTTCTAAGGATGCTTTCGGAATTGTGCTCGGGAATGCATTTTAACAGAATCCCAGAGACGGATCGTCTATAAAGTTGTCCATCCAATATTGCATATCTTGGTGCTCGATATCTTATCCTTCTAGCTTCATTTTTACAGCTAGGGAGAGATCCATCGTTCAAATAGGTGATTAAAGGAGTCATCCAACTGTCTGCTGCCAAGTCGATATCCATTACTTCACTAGCTGGGACAATATCGAGGTCGATCGAAGGCGTTTTGGAGATTAGCCAGGTGATCACCCTTTTAGATTTACCATCCCTTGTTCCTGTAAATCTGGATAGTTGATCAGCCCATCGATTTTCTTCACGTGGAATATATTGAATATCAAATTTATCAAATTTCCCAGTTAACTTTTTCACTTTATCCAAATATTTTATCATGTTGAATTCTTTCGCCTCGTATATCCCGCTAATTTATCTCTGAATTACCTCGGAATCTGTCAAGACACTCAAAATCTTTATATTGGCCTGTATAGCCATTTCCAACCCCGCAATTAGAGCTTCGTATTCTGCTTCGTTATTGGTCACCACGAAGTCTAAAGTGATGGCATAATTCATATCCTCTCCGTTTGGTCCTTGAAAATTGATCCCTGCGCCTCCACCATCTCTGCTTGAAGCGCCATCGACGTGCATAAGCCATGGTAGGTCATTGACGATCATAACACTGTTATCGCTTGTCGATGTCGCATTGGAGCTTGTCTCTGACAGACCTGGAGTTTCAAGGAGGAAATCTGCAAGTATCTGAGCCTTGATTGCAGTTCGCGGTCGATATTCGATCTCGTATTGTCCCAATTCTACAGCCCATTTGATCAATCTTCCCGAGGCTTCTGGTTTCGATAACACTTGCCTCAGAGGCTGATTGGTAAGTACGACGATCTTGTATGTTTGAAAGTAAGGCCGCAACCTTCGTGCTGACGTCACCAAAGCCAGAGCAAATTTTTCAATTGTTAAATAATTCTTTTCAGCTCCCTGCAATAACTTACTCAAATAATAGACAGGCTTGTGTTCCGAGCCCTCAATTTTTACCATAACCGAGCTCAAGGCCGCCTCGGAAATAGCGATGTATATATATAGAGGTTGTCCCTCCGTAGGTTTGGCGAGCATAGGTGGCGAGGTTAGATAGCTTTTCAGTTGCTCGAATGCATGATCACAATCTTCAGTCCATTCAAAGGTCTTAGCTTTTCGTAAAGTTTGAAAAAATGGTAAACTTTTGTCTGCGGACCTTGATATGAATCTATTGAGAGCGACAATCTTCCCTACTAGACTTTGTACCTGAGTAATATTTCTAGGGGGCTTCATTTCAGTGATTGCCCGTATCTTCTCTAGATTTGCTTCGATGCCTCTCTCATGGACCAAATATCCTAAGAATTTTCCCGACCTTACCCCAAATGTACATTTTAAGGGGTTGAGCTTCATTCCATATTTCCTCAAGATCTTGAAGCATCGATCAAGGTGCTTTATATGATCTTCTTCGCTCATGCTTTTTACTAGCATGTCATCGACGTACACCTCCATTATTTCTCCGATTAGCTCTTTAAACATCAGGTTAACCAACCGCTGATAGGTTGCTCCAGCATTTCTTAATCCGAACGGCAATACTATGAAACAATATACGCCTTGTTCGGTAATGAATGCAGTCTTTTCTTGATCTTTTTCATCCATGAAAATCTGATAGAAGCCTTGGAATGCATCCATCATACTAAAGATTGCAAAACCTGCTGTCGAGTCTACCAACAGGTCGATCCTTGGGAGAGGATAAGGATCTCTCGGACACAATTTATTCAAGTCTGTAAAATCGTTGCACATCCGCCATTTGTTATCCTTCTTGTCACCCTTTGAGACAAGTACGACATTACACAACCACTCGGTAAAGTGTATTTCTCTAATCTGCTTAGATAATAAAAGTCTTTCGACCTCTGCCTTTATTATTTTATCCTTTACTGGGCCATGATTTCTTTTCTTTTGTCTGACAGGTTTTGCGCTCGGATCTATCTTCAAAGAGTGAGTTATGATTCTTGGGTCGATCCCCACTATATCTTCCGAGCTCCAGGCGAAAACATCCACATTTTTTCTCAAGAAGTTGATCAACATGATTTCTCCCTGTGGAGATAGTTCTGTTCCGATCCTGGTGATTTTGGTTGGATCACTCTCGATAAGCTTGACCTCTTTATGCTCTGGTGCACGTAGAGTTAGATCTATGGGCTCTTTCCCTTTTTTACTGATCGTGATTTAACCGAATTTCGTCTTAGGTTTAATCTCAGTAAATTTATTTAAGATCACTCTTTATTATAATAAGGGTTTGGTTAAAGTACTCAGGATGACGCAATTCAGGAACTAGCACCGTAATATAATCGTGTAGATAACAATAATATGAAGAGGCGAAGAACAGTAGTATATTTCGTAGGTTAAAATCCGGATCCAAATACAATGTAAAACTCATTATTTATAATCATTCTCCCGTCCTAAGTGAACTAGGAGTCCTATTTAGCCTAGGAATCCTGCATGGCCTAGGAGTACAACATGGCCCATTAAGTCTTCTGGGTCGGACAATAGGTCGAGCAGATATGTTTGGCGGATCGAGCCGATCTCGTGGTTCGAGCAGGTCGGATCGATCTTGATTCTCCTCGGATATTCCAAGTTGGTTATATGTGCGAAATAGCCCTCATCAGTACTCCCTCACTTCTCGAGCGTAATCGTAGCTGTAGCTCGTAGAAGTAGATGTAGTATTTACCTTGGTACTTTCGTCGTTCATGAAATATGCCTCATTAAAAACCTAGTTCGGAAAAACCCTCTTCGGGATAAAAACCGAACGAGGAAAAAAGAGTGCACATCCGTTTGAACTTTCTACGAACAGACACATACTTTGGTTAACGTGTGTGTCAGATGACGGCGGGGTCTTTTCGCAATTTTGATTGGCGGGAAAATGAAGAGACGCGAAGGGTTGAATTTGTCTTTTCACCACCCATATATATAGTCAAAATTAGCGGGATATTTTACTTTTACCCCAAGTATTTAATCCTTCCAGCAGTAAAAGATTAAATCGATAAACTTGTCAAATTCTTACTCCCTCGAGCTTGTTACTTTAAGGACTGATGGCTTCGACCTCGCAGAATCCTCGTTCTTCAACCCAAAATACAGATGAACAAGTACCTCCTAACATCCTCAATCCTGACATTCCTTCATCTGACGAGGAAGGAGCAGACAATTCGCAAGCGGAGGAGATCAGGGATTACACTGAAAAAGAAGTGGATGGTTTGGTAGTGGAAATTATCCCAGAGGAAGAAATGGTGTCGAAAGCATCCAAAAAATCCAAAACAGCCCAACCTCAAGTTTCCGCTCCCGTGGAACTTTTTCCTTCTCGATGGAAAGAATAAGATCTACCTTTTCTAAGAAAGGAATATGGTCGCTACTTCCCGTCGGAATTTGAGATCATCATTCCTACTTCCGAGGAAAGAGTAAATACCCCACCTGCTAACTGTCGAGCTTTTTATACATCCCATTTCGAGCACGGACTCCATTTTCCCTTATCTCCAATTCTTCGTCAATTTCTGGAGACCTTCATTGTCTCATTGACCCAACTTGTTCCGAATGCCATAGCCTTTATCATGGCCTTCTCAGTTTTGATGGTTGCGCGAGGTATGCAACCATCGTTCCGTAATTTCCTTCACTTTTTTCGATTTTCTGTATCGACCTCCTCCAACCGGGGTTATTATTATGTTAGTCAGAGACCTGGGTATGCTGTGCTTGAAAACGCCATTTCGAGTAACAGCACGGAGTGGAAGTCAAATTTCTTTTTTGTTAAAGCTCCGATCGTGTCTATTCTTGAGAATGAAGAAACAGAGGAATTTTCTTACGATTGGGGATATGATGATCGTTGGGTATACGGTGGTCGAAAGGTGATTGGTCAGATGGCCCCAGATGACCAGTTTCCAACTGCTTTGGTCGAGGAGATGAGATCAAATAAATACCAATCTGCTTATTTGATCGGAGAGATTTTCCTTCGGAAGGCTGGATTGAGTTCCTTGGATTTCCCTCTCCCCTCGGATGATCGATCCATATGTAAGGTTTTCTGAAAACAATATATTTAGCAAAGTATATATATGATCTGGCTGCTCACCAACTTTTATTGTCTTTATATCCAGCTTCCATGGTCGAGAAATACCGCTTTTATGTGGTCGGTAAATCGGTCCTTTCGAACTCAAAAAAGTCTTGGTGTAAATCTTCCATAGAGCAAAAAGAATCCAGAAAAAGAAGAAGAGATCAATTTACGGATCTAGAGGATATCGAGGAGGAGTCGTTCGAGAACGCTGATCCTATCCGAGTAGCCCCTCCCTCTTCTGGTCAGACCTCATTGGATATACCGTCTTCAAGCTCTCGCTCAGGCCGCGGTTATCCGCCCAAATTTCTTAGGGATGAACATGGTATTCTAGGCTGTCAATCATGGTCGGAGCGCAATCCTACCGGCCCTGAAGCTAAAAGGAGAAAACAGTTCTTCGACAAAGGAGGGGAATATTTTACTCACGTCGGAGATATTGGTCATAAAGCTTCCCTGGTAGATATGATCGAGAGTCACCTTCAAGGGAAACGGGCGGCTGGATACTCCGAGAAGGATACATTGGCGTCTGATGATAAGGAGAACGTCATCGATAAATCCATTCGAATTCTCCTTTCTTCGACCTTCACTCAAGATGTAAATAGGACGATTAAGAAAAAACCCCTCGAACAATTCGCAAGGGCAGCACATGCTCACGCAGTGGTAATATTCCTCAATTTCTTCTTATCTTTTAATAATCTATAATATTCTATTTGAAGGTTATTCATAAATTTTCCTTGTCACAGGCGGGTAATGCCTTGGTGTCCGCTTTATACGATATGGCATTGCATAGGGATCAATGTGACTTTGTCGAAGAAAGCAACAGAATCTTGAATGCTAGGGTCAAAGAACTTGAAGAGCAACTTGCTCAGGTCGGTAATTCTCGAGCTTCCGCTGAGACTCAAACTGCTCCTCTCGCCAATGAGATTTTGGAAACTGATAATCCTCATATTATTGGTATGATGACGGATGCTAGTCGATATCAGGCCCAGGTCGACCAGTTAACACGAGAACTGGACGAGCAGCGAGTGTCACACACCACTGTAGTTAGCAAATTGGAATCGGATATTGCCTTACTTCGATCCCAACTCGCGGCAAAGGAAGACGATTCTGCTGATTTGGAAAAGATCATAGACGAGCATCGAGCTCCCGAGGTCGAGCCCACTATTCGAGAGTTTCTGGATTCCCCAGTACATACTGCCATAATCCATCGGAAGATCGGAAGTTTGCTCTTGAGCTCGTTCTATAAAGGTGTCGATCAATTAATCGAGTCAGGGCAGATCCCTGATAAGCGTGAGGAATATCGCAAGGTTATGGCCATTGAAAAGGACCGAAGTCTTCAAGATTATCCTCCTGAGTCTTTACCTTCTGTTGAGTATAGCGGCCATCCTCTGGCTCATTTAGTCGATGAATATGGATCCCCATTTTCCGTGCCAGCACCTGATTTTGAGTTAATAAAAGATATACTGGAGGATCAAGCAAATGAAGAGGAAGACATCGACGACGAAGAGGATGTTGAAGGAGATCAGGTCAACGAGGGGAATGAAGAAGAAAAGGAAGGCTCGCCCTTGAAAGAAACCAACTCCCCTACTTAGGATGTTTTTTACTTTTTCTTTTATTTTGTTGTAAGTGTAGGTCCTTTGAATTCTGTAGAACATGTAAAATTCCTTTTATGACATATATGATTTTACTTAGATATACTTCGTCGTTGTGATGATCATAGTACATATTTGATGACCCGCTTTTGCCTTATATTTGAATTTTTACTGTGCGCGCCAAGGTTCGAGGATATTATTGTCATTTCCATAGCAATATATAAAGGTAAATCTTTTGGGGTTTTACCGCGCGTCCCCACTTGTAATATAAAATTTCTTTATTGTTGATCGGAGCTCTTAACTCGATACTTCATAAGAACCTTTGATTTTTTGATCATGAGTTCCAATCTATTTTCTGGAGCTTCTAAACGCTCTCTGCGGGGTCCGTCCCGACGAGATACTCCGAGAAAAAAGCTTCGAACGGAAAGTTCTCATCGATCATCTTCCAAAGGGGAATCTTTCTCTCAAGAGGTTGAGCCCCGATCCGAACTGAAAAACATTCCTTCTCCGACAGGAGAAACCACGCACTCATCGATGGAAATTCCAAGGGTTTCGATCCGCAGTCCCTTGGTTGATCCGACAATTCTGGAGGCTTGCCAGACTGAAGGTTCTCGATCTATATCGCCTCCTCCAGTAGATCAAACGACAAACAAGGAGTCACGAGGTGCTAGTCCCCCTCCAGTCAATCAATCTATAAACGGGGAAACTAGAGCTACTTCTCCTCCTTATGTAGAACAAGTGACGAACGAGGAGTCTTGAGCTGCTTCTCCCCGTCCGGTTGAGCGACCAGTGGATGAGCGTCCCCCTTCCGACCGGGACATAACAAATCAATCTATAAGTCAAGAAGGTTGCACACAGATCGTTACTACTGCTCCCAATTATGAAATTGCTTCATCTCTGCAATTAGAGGGGTCTGTGGAAGATATTCCAGAATCTTTCTTTGCCCCTCCACATTCTCAGGTCGTTTCGACTTCTCAAGTTGTCTCTCCTGTCCGCATTTCAGAAGGTGCAGCAAAAACTGGGTTTGGTCCCAGTCGTTCTGGTTTTGAAAAGGTCGCGGATGACCCGTCTCTTTTAGACGAACGTCCATTTAGGGAGCAGGTCGAAGAGATAACTGAGTTCAATATGTGCCGATCAGGTGGGGTTTCGATTGATGCATGTATTCCAACAACACTCGATCCTGATGGGGTTTCTTGGAATCTGGGAATGGGTACAATCTTGCCTAAGGAGCTCGAAAAACTGAAGAACCAGTCTTCTTTGCAACTTGTCCAGTCCATTTTCAAGCGTTTGGAGATGGTAAGTGATATTTTGTCGTTTGTCAAAAGAGATCTAGGTGCTTTAAGTTTCTCACCCATATTTCTCAAAACAGGCTAAGCATGAAGCTCTCCAGCTCGGGATTCAAAATGACGAATCTTACTTTGCTCGAGAAGAATCCCTCGAACGGGTAAATTCAATTGCTGTTGCTCATCGATTGCTGATGACTGAGGTTGAGCAGCTCCGAGCTACCACTGAGAGGCTCACTATAGAGAAGGAAGAACTTGCTCGAGTAAATGGCAGTTTGGAGGCTGAGAGATAGCAGCTTATCAAGGAGAAAACAGATCTTCTTCAATTGAAAAATCTGGAGTTTGACAGGGGTTTTTCCCATGGATATGAGCAGCGTGCCCAAGAAATGATGACTTATCTTGGTTATCCGACCATTCCTGCTCGTGTTCACGAAACAGTAGACGAAGATCCTACTCCCGATCATACTCCTGAACAGTAGACAAGGGTCTTTCTTCATTTTTTTTTTTTTTTTTTTTTTTGTGAAATGTAAATATATATTTTGCCTGATGAATGGAAGAACCTGCTTTTTGTTCGATTTCTGCGTCCCTTCGACCTGCTTGTGAATAAATAACTTCTTGCAATTTTATTGGAAGACCAGAAGTCAATTTTGGTAGGTGTGCCATAACTGTAGGAACGATTCATATGCTCTGTCCGTTGATTGATTAATTCCCATAGTATAAATAACTTATTGGAGAAGTAGGAAAAGAAGGAAGCTGAAATAATATGCCGCCTCTGAACAGTTTAATTTGGTTTTTATGGCCCGTTGACTATGGTGAAGATATTAAACCAGATAGTTTTTTGGATAGGCGAGAGCTGGTTAGTTCATTAAAATGGTGTTTTGTCCATGCATGCTCGAAAACTTGCCCCCCAGGGCATGGAGAACGAACCTGTCTCAATTGTATGACAGCAAAGTTCTTCCCTTCGCAGTGTGCTTTAGCTTGATACTGTGATCGACTCTAGATGCAGTATATCTCCTGGTTACCATGTGGCCCATGTAGAGGTCGTTAATTCACCAGCATCAGCAAACATACGCACTTCTGCATGTCCCTTGTTTTTATGCCTTGGTAGTGGTCTGAGGAGAAGGTCGAATTGAAGGAGCAGATCATTCCGAGAAGTAACAAAGTAGGACTAGTGTTTGAAATTATTGTAATGATCCTTGAATGTAAATGTAGTTTTCCGTGATGATATGGCTGTACTTGTGAAATGTAAGGATCCTTTCAAAGACCTGAATAAAATCAATTATTCTTTTGTATGTTCAGTTCGATAATAATGATTGATTATTTTTTCTGATACTGCGGACCATCCTTATAACGTTTTTAATCTGGACCGTTGATAGGATTTTAATTCAACACCATTGGATCCTTTATCCCCTGCCTATAAAAAGATCATTCCATTCCTTTCTATCTTCTCAAAAGATGAAGTCCTTCAAGATGACTATTTATCGTTATAAGTATCATCGAGCACCAGATTTGTCAGTTTATATACCTAGGAGTTCGAGACTTGGTATGGGAAGAATTGGAAAGATGAGATCTCCGTCTTATGCGGTGATGGTCGGATAAATTTCATAACTGGGGATTAGCTGATCATCCACCACGTCGTATGATAGAGATCGAGGGTAGAGGAAAGCAGGATTCTATGCTTATCGAAATCAACTTGTTTCTAACAGGTTGGTGATGTCATGCATGAGACCCTTCTGATCCCTACTCTAATTGGCGAAGAAAAAGCATCAACTTCTTCAAGGTGGTCGAATCGTGATAGCATGCGGCTTTGCTTGCCCGACGACACCTGCCGACCCGTAGAAGAAGCCTGAACTTTATGTTCTCGTCACTGTTCTCAAAGTAGAAAGAAAGACGATCGTTCCGAGGAGGTTCAGGAACGTTTTGAAACCAAATTCTTTCTTTTGTTATTTTGTAGGTGTAATTGTTTAGCGTAGCTTATCGACGAATATTCAATATGTAATACTGGCTTTGCTATTAAAGTCGTTGTATTGTCTTCATCGATCTAATATAATGCCTCTATTTCGACCGAGTCAACAACGCATTTATTTCCATTCCTTTATTTACGGCTTGCAGTTATGACTTTGTAACGTAATTCCCTATGTGGTGTTATAGCCGTTGATTGGATGCGAGTTTCACCGTAAGATTTCAACTTATCCTGTCTATAAAAGGAATCTCCCTTTTAGTTACCATCATAAGTAAAAACCCTTAAATAATGTACTTCTTCTTCGTCCAAAATGGCGGTCGTCCGCCTAATTCGAGAGTCAAACAAATCACTCACCACGTCGACTTGGTATGGGCGGAATCGGAAAATGGAGATTTCTCAAAAACCATGAAATCTCCGACCCCTAATAAGGGGAATGGATTGGAATGCCTACACTCATCCGACCATCCTATGTAAATGGGTAAAGGTCGGTGTTGTGGAGTTCCGATCTATTAGTTACGCGGTCGGTGGAAAGCTGGTTAGTTCATTAAAACGGGAATGTATGACCAAAAAATGCTGACCACCATCGACCGTTGTAACATTATGATCTCTCAAAGCTCTCTCTGATTCCAAAGCTTTGTGGCTGCGAGCTCGACTGGGTTCGATCGGTTCTAGCTGGTGGCAAGAATTCTGAGAGAAATACAGAGACAAATCAAGTTGAAGTCCTTTTGTTAGCCCCTTACTTTATCATATAATAGAATTTGCTGTTTTATGCAGCTAGGGCAGTTCATGTATCTTTCCGATGTACATTTTATCAGTGGTTATAAAATTTTATATTTTGATATCAGTTTGTTTGTTTGCGTAAATCGTTAGTTATGAGATCGATGAGTTTATACCAACCCAATCGGTGTTACTCAAAGACATATTAGATTTAGGTTTTATACCAACTGTGGTTTTAACCTTTGTTGATCGTTCATATAGGAGATCGATGAGTTTATACCGACCCAATCGGTGTTACTAAAAGATATATTAGATTTAGGTTTTATACCAACTGTGGTTTGAATCTTTGTAGATCGTTCTTATTGGAGATCGATGAGTTTATACCGACCCAATCGGTGTTACTCAAGGATACATTACACTTAGGTTTTATACCAATTGTGGTTTTAACCTTTGTAGATCGTTCATGTAGGAGATCGATGAGTTTATACCGACCCAATCGGTGTTACTCAAAGATACATTACACTTAGGTTTTATACCAACTGTGGTTTTAACCTTTGCAGATCGTTCATATAGGAGATCGATGAGTTTATACCGACCCAATCGGTGTTACTCAAAGATTTATTATACTTTAGGTTTTTTACCAACAGTGGTTTTAACCTTTTGTAGATCGTTGTTTGACAAAAGTCTTTTGAACGTGCCAGATGTGGAAATAAGCAAAAGCTTTTATTATAATTGTAGGTAATTTTTAAAGTATGAAAAGGAAATAATAAAATACTCTATAAAATGGAAAAACTAATTTCTTGTAAATCCTGACTACTTTCTAAATCTTCTTGTCCCGAACGTAACGACCATAATTTCTTCTGAGATTTACTGCATTCCATGTTCGTGGAAGCGGAGTCCCATCCATATGTGCTATCTTGTACGATCCTTTTTTGCCGACCGTAATCACTGTATAGGGACCCTCCCAATTTTGCTGTAACTTTCCCACGTGTTTGGATACTTCAACTTTTTTAAGTACCAAATCACCCTCTTTGAACGATCGTATCCTTACTTTTTGATTGTAGGCTTTTTCCATGCTGGACTTAGCTGCTTCTAAACGTAAGCTGGCTTTTTCCCTCAAGGTCTCACTCAAATCGATGTCATCCTTTCGCAGTTGATCGTTTGATTCCTCCTCGTAGAGCTCAATTCTTGGGCTGGGAACTAGCTCTTCGACTGGGATAACTGCCTCCGACCCATAAACTAGGCTAAATGGTGTTTCACCCGTGGAGTTTTTTATTGTAGTTCTGTTCGCCCAAATGACGCTTGGTAGTTCGTCCAACCATTTACCTTTTGCATCGTCCAATCTTTTCTCGAGGGATTTGATAATCTCTCGATTTGCGACCTCCGTTTGTCCATTAGCTCTAGGATGTCCGACGGACGTGAAATTTTGCTGTATCCCAAACTTCGAGCACCATTCCTGAACCTGTTTTCCAGCAAACTGGGTTCCATTGTCAGAGATTAGAATTCTTGGTATCCCAAAACGACAGACTATATTTTTCCAAAGGAAATTTATCACTTGGAACTGTGTTATCCGAGCAAGGGCTATGCATTCAATCCATTTGCTGAAGTATTCGACGGCGACCAGAACATAACTCTTTTTCGATCTGGCCATTGGGAACGTTCCTACTATATCGATTCCCCATTGATCAAAAGGCCAACAGATCGGAATTGGATGTATTGTCTCAGCTGGTTGATGTATTATGTTCGAATGTACCTGACAGTAATGACAGTGTTTTACATAATCTTGTGCGTCAGCATACATTGTTGGCCAATAGTAGCCTGTTCTCAAGCACTTGAGTGTAAGTGCTCGAGCGCCACTGTGATTCCCAGCTTCTCCCTCGTGTATGCTTCTAAGGATGCTTTCGGAATTGTGCTCGGGAATGCATTTTAACAGAATCCCAGAGACGGATCGTCTATAAAGTTGTCCATCCAATATTGCATATCTTGGTGCTCGATATCTTATCCTTCTAGCTTCATTTTTACAGCTAGGGAGAGATTCATCGTTCAAATAGGTGATTAAAGGAGTCATCCAACTGTCTGCTGCCAAGTCGATATCCATTACTTCACTAGCTGGGATAATATCGAGGTCGATCGAAGGCGTTTTGGAGATTAGCCAGGTGATCACCCTTTTAGATTTACCATCCCTTGTTCCTGTAAATCTGGATAGTTGATCAGCCCATCGATTTTCTTCACGTGGAATATTTTGAATATCAAATTTATCAAATTTCCCAGTTAACTTTTTCACTTTATCCAAATATTTTATCATGTTGAATTCTTTCGCCTCGTATATCCCGCTAATTTGTCTCTGAATTAGCTCGGAATCTGTCAAGACACTCAAAATCTTTATATTGGCCTGTATAGCCATTTCCAACCCCGCAATTAGAGCTTCGTATTCTGCTTCGTTATGGGTCACCACGAAGTCTAAAGTGATGGCATAATTCATATCCTCTCCGTTTGGTCCTTGAAAATTGATCCCTGCGCCTCCACCATCTCTGCTTGAAGCGCCATCGACGTGCATAAGCCATGGTAGGTCATTGACGATCATAACACTGTTATCGCTTGTCGATGTCGCATTGGAGCTTGTCTCTGACAGACCTGGAGTTTCAAGGAGGAAATCTGCAAGTATCTGAGCCTTGATTGCAGTTCGCGGTCGATATTCGATCTCGTATTGTCCCAATTCTACAGCCCATTTGATCAATCTTCCCGAGGCTTCTGGTTTCGATAACACTTGCCTCAGAGGCTGATTGGTAAGTACGACGATCTTGTATGTTTGAAAGTAAGGCCGCAACCTTCGTGCTGACGTCACCAAAGCCAGAGCAAATTTTTCAATTGTTAAATAATTCTTTTCAGCTCCCTGCAATAACTTACTCAAATAATAGACAGGCTTGTGTTCCGAGCCCTCAATTTTTACCATAACCGAGCTCACGGCCGCCTCGGAAATAGCGATGTATATATATAGAGGTTGTCCCTCCGTAGGTTTGGCGAGCATAGGTGGCGAGGTTAGATAGCTTTTCAGTTGCTCGAATGCTTGATCACAATCTTCAGTCCATTCAAAGGTCTTAGCTTTTCGTAATGTTTGAAAAAATGGTAAACTTTTGTCTGCGGACCTTGATATGAATCTATTGAGAGCGACAATCTTCCCTACTAGACTTTGTACCTGAGTAATATTTCTAGGGGGCTTCATTTCAGTGATTGCCCGTATCTTCTCTGGATTTGCTTCAATGCCTCTCTCATGGACCAAATATCCTAAGAATTTTCCCGACCTTACCCCAAATGTACATTTTAAGGGGTTGAGCTTCATTCCATATTTCCTCAAGATCTTGAAGCATCGATCAAGGTGCTTTATATGATCTTCTTCGCTCATGCTTTTTACTAGCATGTCATCGACGTACACCTCCATTATTTCTCCGATTAGCTCTTTAAACATCAGGTTAACCAACCGCTGATAGGTTGCTCCAGCATTTCTTAATCCGAACGGCATTACTATGAAACAATATACGCCTTGTTCGGTAATGAATGCAGTCTTTTCTTGATCTTTTTCATCCATGAAAATCTGATAGAAGCCTTGGAATGCATCCATCATACTAAAGATTGCAAAACCTGCTGTCGAGTCTACCAACAGGTCGATCCTTGGGAGAGGATAAGGATCTCTCGGACACAATTTATTCAATTCTGTAAAATCGTTGCACATCCGCCATTTGTTATCCTTCTTGTCACCCTTTGAGACAAGTACGACATTACACAACCACTCGGTAAAGTAAATTTCTCTAATCTGCTTAGATAATAAAAGTCTTTCGACCTCTGCCTTTATTATTTTATCCTTTACTGGGCCATGATTTCTTTTCTTTTGTCTGACAGGTTTTGCGCTCGGATCTATCTTCAAAGAGTGAGTTATGATTCTTGGGTCGATCCCCACTATATCTTCCGAGCTCCAGGCGAAAACATCCACATTTTTTCTCAAGAAGTTGATCAACATGATTTCTCCCTGTGGAGATAGTTCTGTTCCGATCCTGGTGATTTTGGTTGGATCACTCTCGATAAGCTTGACCTCTTTATGCTCTGGTGCACGTAGAGTTAGATCTATGGGCTCTTTCCCTTTTTTACTGATCGTGATTTAACCGAATTTCGTCTTAGGTTTAATCTCAGTAAATTTATTTAAGATCACTCTTTATTATAATAAGGGTTTGATTAAAGTACTCAGGATGACGCAATTCAAGAACTAGCACCGTAATATAATCGTGTAGATAACAATAATATGAAGAGGCGAAGAACAGTAGTATATTTCGTAGGTTAAAATCCGGATCCAAATACAATGTAAAACTCATTATTTATAATCATTCTCCCGTCCTAAGTGAACTAGGAGTCCTATTTAGCCTAGGAATCCTGCATGGCTTAGGAGTACAACATGGCCCATTAAGTCTTCTGGGTCGGACAATAGGTCGAGCAGATATGTTTGGCGGATCGAGCCGATCTCGTGGTTCGAGCAGGTCGGATCGATCTTGATTCTCCTCGGATATTCCAAGTTGGTTATATGTGCGAAATAGCCCTCATCAGTACTCCCTCACTTCTCGAGCGTAATCGTAGCTGTAGCTCGTAGAAGTAGATGTAGTATTTACCTTGGTACTTTCGTCGTTCATGAAATATGCCTCATTAAAAACCTAGTTCGGAAAAACCCTCTTCGGGATAAAAACCGAACGAGGAAAAAAGAGTGCACATCCGTTTGAACTTTCTACGAACAGACACATACTTTGGTTAACGTGTGTCAGATGACGGCGGGGTCTTTTCGCAATTTTGATTGGCGGGAAAATGAAGAGACGCGAAGGGTTGAATCTGTCTTTTCACCGCCCATATATATAGTCAAAATTAGCGGGATATTTTACTTTTACCCCAAGTATTTAATCCTTCCAGCAGTAAAAGATTAAATCGATAAACTTGTCAAATTCTTACTCCCTCGAGCTTGTTACTTTAAGGACTGATGGCTTCGACCTCGCAGAATCCTCGTTCTTCAACCCAAAATACAGATGAACAAGTACCTCCTAACATCCTCAATCCTGACATTCCTTCATCTGACGAGGAAGGAGCAGACAATTCGCAAGCGGAGGAGATCAGGGATTACACTGAAAAAGAAGTGGATGGTTTGGTAGTGGAAATTATCCCAGAGGAAGAAATGGTGTCGAAAGCATCCAAAAAATCCAAAACAGCCCAACCTCAAGTTTCCGCTCCCGTGGAACTTTTTCCTTCTCGATGGAAAGAAGAAGATCTACCTTTTCTAAGAAAGGAATATGGTCGCTACTTCCCGTCGGAATTTGAGATCATCATTCCTACTTCCGAGGAAAGAGTAAATACCCCACCTGCTAACTGTCGAGCTTTTTATACGTCCCATTTCGAGCACGGACTCCGTTTTCCCTTATCTCCAATTCTTCGTCAATTTCTGGAGACCTTCATTGTCTCATTGACCCAACTTGTTCCGAATGCCATAGCCTTTATCATGGCCTTCTCAGTTTTGATGGTTGCGCGAGGTATGCAACCATCGTTCCGTAATTTCCTTCACTTTTTTCTATTTTCTGTATCGACCTCCTCCAACCGGGGTTATTATTATGTTAGTCAGAGACCTGGGTATGCTGTGCTTGAAAACGCCATTTCGAGTAACAGCACGGAGTGGAAGTCAAATTTCTTTTTTGTTAAAGCTCCAATCGTGTCTATTCTTGAGAATGAAGAAACAGAGGAATTTTTTTACGATTGGGGATATGATGATCGTTGGGTATACGGTGGTCGAAAGGTGATTGGTCAGATGGCCCCAGATGACCAGTTTCCAACTGCTTTGGTCGAGGAGATGAGATCAAATAAATACCAATCTGCTTATTTGATCGGAGAGATTTTCCTTCGGAAGGCTGGATTGAGTTCCTTGGATTTCCCTCTCCCCTCGGATGATCGATCCATATGTAAGGTTTTCTGACAACAATATATTTAGCAAAGTATATATATGATCTGGCTGCTCACCAACTTTTATTGTCTTTATATCCAGCTTCCATGGTCGAGAAATACCGCTTTTCTGTGGTCGGTAAATCGGTCCTTTCGAACTCAAAAAAGTCTTGGGGTAAATCTCCCATAGAGCAAAAAGAATCCAGAAAAAGAAGAAGAGATCAATTTATGGATCTAGAGGATATCGAGGAGGAGTCGTTCGAGAACGCTGATCCTATCCGAGTAGCCCATCCCTCTTCTGGTCAGACCTCATTGGATATACCGTCTTCAAGCTCTCGCTCAGGCCGCGGTTATCCGCCCAAATTTGTTAGGGATGAACATGGTATTCTAGGCTGTCAATCATGGTCGGAGCGCAATCCTACCGGCCCTGAAGCTAAAAGGAGAAAACAGTTCTTCGACAAAGGAGGGGAATATTTTACTCACGTCGGAGATATTGGTCATAAAGCTTCCCTGGTAGATATGATCGAGAGTCACCTTCAAGGGAAACGGGCGGCTGGATACTCCGAGAAGGATACATTGGCGTCTGATGATAAGGAGAACGTCATCGATAAATCCATTCGAATTCTCCTTTCTTCGACCTTCACTCAAGATGTAAATAGGACGATTAAGAAAAAACCCCTCGAACAATTCGCAAGGGCAGCACATGCTCACGCAGTGGTAATATTCCTCAATTTCTTCTGATCTTTTAATAATCTATAATATTCTATTTGAAGGTTATTCATAAATTTTCCTTGTCACAGGCGGGTAATGCCTTGGTGTCTGCTTTATACGATATGGCATTGCATAGGGATCAATGTGACTTTGTCGAAGAAAGCAACATAATCTTGAATGCTAGGGTCAAAGAACTTGAAGAGCAACTTGCTCAGGTCGGTAATTCTCGAGCTTCCGCTGAGACTCAAACTGCTCCTCTCGCCAATGAGAATTTGGAAACTGATAATCCTCATATTATTGGTATGATGACGGATGCTAGTCGATATCAGGCCCAGGTCGACCAGTTAACACGAGAACTGGACGAGCAGCGAGTGTCGCACACCACTGTAGTTAGCAAATTGGAATCGGATATTGCCTTACTTCGATCCCAACTCGCGGCAAAGGAAGACGATTCTGCTGATTTGGAAAAGATCATAGACGAGCATCGAGCTCCCGAGGTCGAGCCCACTATTCGAGAGTTTCTGGATTCCCCAGTACCTACTGCCATAATCCATCAGAAGATCGGAAGTTTGCTCTTGAGCTCGTTCTATAAAGGTGTCGATCAATTAATCGAGTCAGGGCAGATTCCTGATAAGCGTGAGGAATATCGCAAGGTTATGGCCATTGAAAAGGAACGAAGTCTTCAAGATTATCCTCCTGAGTCTTTACCTTCTGTTGAGTATAGCGGCCATCCTCTGGCTCATTTAGTCGATGAATATGGATCCCCATTTTCCGTGCCAGCACCTGATTTTGAGTTAATAAAAGATATCCTGGAGGATCAAGCAAATGAAGAGGAAGACATCGACGACGAAGAGGATGTTGAAGGAGATCAGGTCAACGAGGGGAATGAAGAAGAAAAGGAAGGCTCGCCCTTGAAAGAAACCAACTCCCCTACTTAGGATGTTTTTTACTTTTTCTTTTATTTTGTTGTAAGTGTAGGTCCTTTGAATTCTGTAGAACATGTAAAATTCCTTTTATGACATATATGATTTTACTTAGATATACTTCGTCGTTGTGATGATCATAGTACATATTTGATGACCCGCTTTTGCCTTATATTTGAATTTTTACTGTGCGCGCCAAGGTTCGAGGATATTATTATCATTTCCATAGCTATATATAAAGGTAAATCTTTTGGGGTTTTACCGCGCGTCCCCACTTGTAATATAAAATTTCTTTATTGTTGATCGGAGCTCTTAACTCGATACTTCATAAGAACCTTTGATTTTTTGATCATGAGTTCCAATCTATTTTCTGGAGCTTCTAAACGCTCTCTGCGGGGTCCGTCCCGACGAGATACTCCGAGAAAAAAGCTTCGAACGGAAAGTTCTCATCGATCATCTTCCAAAGGGGAATCTTTCTCTCAAGAGGTTGAGCCCCGATCTGAACTGAAAAACATTCCTTCTCCGACAGGAGAAACCACGCACTCATCGATGGAAATTCCAAGGGTTTCGATCCGCAGTCCCTTGGTTGATCCGACAATTCTGGAGGCTTGCCAGACTGAAGGTTCTCGATCTATATCGCCTCCTCCAGTAGATCAAACGACAAACAAGGAGTCACGAGGTGCTAGTCCCCCTCCAGTCAATCAATCTATAAACGGGGAAACTAGAGCTACTTCTCCTCCTTATGTAGAACAAGTGACGAACGAGGAGTCTCGAGCTGCTTCTCCCCGTCCGGTTGAGCGACCAGTGGATGAGCGTCCCCCTTCCGACCGGGACATAACAAATCAATCTATAAGTCAAGAAGGTTGCACACAGATCGTTACTACTGCTCCCAATTATGAGATTGCTTCAACTCTGCAATTAGAGGGGTCTGTGGAAGATATTCCAGAATCTTTCTTTGCCCCTCCACATTCTCAGGTCGTTTCGACTTCTCAGGTTGTCTCTCCTGTCCGCATTTCAGAAGGTGCAGCAAAAACTGGGTTTGGTCCCAGTCGTTCTGGTTTTGAAAAGGTCGCGGATGACCCGTCTCTTTTAGACGAACGTCCATTTAGGGAGCAGGTCGAAGAGATAACTGAGTTCAATATGTGCCGATCAGGTGGGGTTTAGATTGATGCATGTATTCCAACAACACTCGAGCCTGATGGGGTTTCTTGGAATCTGGGAATGGGTACAATCTTGCCTAAGGAGCTCGAAAAACTGAAGAACCAGTCTTCTTTGCAACTTGTCCAGTCCATTTTCAAGCGTTTGGAGATGGTAAGTGATATTTTGTTGTTTGTCAAAAGAGATCTAGGTGCTTTAAGTTTCTCACCCATATTTCTCAAAACAGGCTAAGCATGAAGCTCTCCAGCTCGGGATTCAAAATGACGAATCTTACTTTGCTCGAGAAGAATCCCTCGAACGGGTAAATTCAATTGCTGTTGCTCATCGATTGCTGATGACTGAGGTTGAGCAGCTCCGAGCTACCACTGAGAGGCTAACTATAGAGAAGGAAGAACTTGCTCGAGTAAATGGCAGTTTGGAGGCTGAGAGAGAGCAGCTTATCAAGGAGAAAACAGATCTTCTTCAATTGAAAATCTGGAGTTTGACAGGGGTTTTTCCCTTGGATATGAGCAGCGTGCCCAAGAAATGATGACTTATCTTGGTTATCCGACCATTCCTGCTCGTGTTCACGAAACAGTAGACGAAGATCCTACTCCCGATCATACTCCTGAACAGTAGACAAGGGTCTTTCTTCATTTTTTTTTTTTTTTTTTTTTTTGTGAAATGTAAATATATATTTTGCCTGATGAATGGAAGAACCTGCTTTTTGTTCGATTTCTGCGTCCCTTTGACCTGCTTGTGAATAAATAACTTCTTGCAATTTTATTGGAAGACCAGAAGTCAATTTTGGTAGGTGTGCCATAACTGTAGGAACGATTCATATGCTCTGTCCGTTGATTGATTAATTCCCATAGTATAAATAACTTATTGGAGAAGTAGGAAAAGAAGGAAGACTGAAATAATATGCCGCCTCTGAACAGTTTAATTTGGTTTTTATGGCCCGTTTACTATGGTGAAGATATTAAACCACATAGTTTTTTGGATAGGCGAGAGCTGGTTAGTTCATTAAAATGGTGATTTGTCCATGCATGCTCGAAAACTTGCCCCCCAGGGCATGGAGAACGAACATGTCTCAATTGTATGACAGCAAAGTTCTTCCCTTCGCAGTGTGCTTTAGCTTGATACTGTGATCGACTCTAGATGCAGTATATCTCCTGGTTACCATGTGGCCCATGTAGAGGTCGTTAATTCACCAGCATCAGCAAACATACGCACTTCTGCATGTCCCTTGTTTCTATGCCTTGGTAGTGGTCTGAGGAGAAGGTCGAATTGAAGGAGCAGATCATTCCGAGGAGTAACAAAGTAGGACTAGTGTTTGAAATTATTGTAATGATCCTTGAATGTAAATGTAGTTTTCCGTGATGATATGGATGTACTTGTGAAATGTAAGTATCCTTTCAAAGACCTGAATAAAATCAATTATTCTTTTGTATGTTCAGTTCGATAATAATGATTGATTATTTTTTCTGATACTGCGGACCATCCTTATAACGTTTTTAATCTGGACCGTTGATAGGATTTTAATTCAACACCATTGGATCCTTTATCCCCTGCCTATAAAAAGATCATTCCATTCCTTTCTATCTTCTCAAAAGATGAAGTCCTTCAAGATGACTATTTATCGTTATAAGTATCATCGAGCACCAGATTTTTCAGTTTATATACCTAGGAGTTCGAGACTTGGTATGGGAAGAATTGGAAAGATGAGATCTCCGTCTTATGCGGTGATGGTCGGATAAATTTCATAACTGGGGATTAGCTGATCATCCACCACGTCGTATGATAGAGATCGAGGGTAGAGGAAAGCAGGATTCTATGCTTATCGAAATCAACTTGTTTCTAACAGGTTGGTGATGTCATGCATGAGACCCTTCTGATCCCTACTCTAATTGGCGAAGAAAAAGCATCAACTTCTTCAAGGTGGTTGAATCGTGATAGCATGCGGCATTGCTTGCCCGACGACACCTGCCGACCCGTAGAAGAAGCCTGAACTTTATGTTCTCGTCACTGTTCTCAAAGTAGAAAGAAAGATGATCGTTCCGAGGAGGTTCAGGAACGTTTTGAAACCAAATTCTTTCTTTTGTTATTTTGTAGGTGTAATTGTTTAGCGTAGCTTATCGACGAATATTCAATATGTAATACTGGCTCTGCTATGAAAGTCGTTGTATTGTCTTCATCGATCTAATATAATACCTCTATTTCGACCGAGTCAACAACGCATTTATTTCCATTCCTTTATTTACGGCTTGCAGTTATGACTTTGTAACGTAATTCCCTATGTGGTGTTATAGCCGTTGATTGGATGCGAGTTTCACCGTAAGATTTCAACTTATCCTGTCTATAAAAGGAATCTCCCTTTTAGTTACCATCATAAGTAAAAACCCTTAAATAATGTACTTCTTCTTCGTCCAAAATGGCGGTCGTCCGCCTAATTCGAGAGTCAAACAAATCACTCACCACGTCGACTTGGTATGGGCGGAATCGGAAAATGGAGATTTCTCAAAAACCATGAAATCTCCGACCCCTAATAAGGGGAATGGATTGGAATGCCTACACTCATCCGACCATCCTATGTAAATGGGTAAAGGTCGGTGTTGTGGAGTTCCGATCTATTAGTTACGCGGTCGGTGGAAAGCTGGTTAGTTCATTAAAACGAGAATGTATGACCAAAAAATGCTGACCACCATCGACCGTTGTAACATTATGATCTCTCAAAGCTCTCTCTGATTCCAAAGCTTTGTGGCTGCGAGCTCGACTGGGTTCGATCGGTTCTAGCTGGTGGCAAGAATTCTGAGAGAAATACAGAGACAAATCAAGCTGAAGTCCTTTTGTTAGCCCCTTACTTTATCATATAATAGAATTTGCTGTTTTATGCAGCTAGGGCAGTTCATGTATCTTTCCGATGTACATTTTATCAGTGGTTATAAAATTTTATATTTTGATATCAGTTTCTTTGTTTGCGTAAATCGTTAGTTATGAGATCGATGTGTTTATACCAACCCAATCGGTGTTACTCAAAGACATATTAGATTTAGGTTTTATACCAACTGTGGTTTTAACCTTTGTTGATCGTTCATATAGGAGATCGATGAATTTATACCGACCCAATCGGTGTTACTAAAAGATATATTAGATTTAGGTTTTATACCAACTGTGGTTTGAACCTTTGTAGATCGTTCATATAGGAGATCGATGAGTTTATACCGACCCAATCGGTGTTACTCAAGGATACATTACACTTAGGTTTTATACCAACTGTGGTTTTAACCTTTGTAGATCGTTCATGTAGGAGATCGATGAGTTTATACCGACCCAATCGGTGTTACTCAAAGATACATTACACTTAGGTTTTATACCAACTGTGGTTTTAACCTTTGCAGATCGTTCATATAGGAGATCGATGAGTTTATACCGACCCAATCGGTGTTACTCAAAGATTTATTATACTTTAGGTTTTTTACCAACAGTGGTTTTAACCTTTTGTAGATCGTTGTTTGACAAAAGTCTTTTGAACGTGCCAGATGTGGAAATAAGCAAAAGCTTTTATTATAATTGTAGGTAATTTTTAAAGTATGAAAAGGAAATAATAAAATACTCTATAAAATGGAAAAACTAATTTATTGTAAATCCTGACTACTTTCTAAATCTTCTTGTCCCGAACTTAACGACCATAATATCTTCTGAGATTTACTGCATTCCATGCTCGAGGAAGCGGAGTCCCATCCATATGTGCTATCTTGTACGATCCTTTTTTGCCGACCGTAATCACTGTATAGGGACCCTCCCAATTTTGCTGTAACTTTCCCACGTGTTTGGATACTTCAACTTTTTTAAGTAACAAATCACCCTCTTTGAACGATCGTATCCTTACTTTTTGATTGTAGGCTTTTTCCATGCTGGACTTAGCTGCTTCTAAACGTAAGCTGGCTTTTTCCGTCAAGGTCTCACTCAAATCGATGTCATACTTTCGCAGTTGATCGTTTTATTCCTCCTCGTAGAGCTCAATTCTTGGGCTGGGAACTAGCGCTTCGACTGGGATAACTGCCTCAGACCCATGAACTAGGCTAAATGGTGTTTCACCCGTGGAAGCTTTTACTGTAGTTCTGTTCGCCCAAATGACGCCTGGTAGTTCGTCCAACCATTTCCCTTTTGCATCGTCCAATCTTTTCTCGAGGGATTTGATAATCTCTCGATTTGCGACCTCCGTTTGTCCATTAGCTCTAGGATGTCCGACGGACGTGAAATTTTGCTGTATCCCAAACTTCGAGCACCATTCTTGAACCTGTTTTCCAGCAAACTGGGTTCCATTGTTAGAGATTAGAATTCTTGGTATCGCAAAACGACAGACTATATTTTTCCAAAGGAAATTTATCACTTGGAACTGTGTTATCCGAGCAAGGGCTATGCATTCAATCCATTTGCTGAAGTATTCGACGGCGACCAGAACATAACTCTTTTTCGATCTGGCCATTGGGAACGGTCCTACTATATCGATTCCCCATTGATCAAAAGGCCAACAGATCGGAATTGGATGTATTGTCTCAGCTGGTTGATGTATTATGTTCGAATGTACCTGACAGTAATGACAGTGTTTTACATAATCTTGTGCGTCAGCATACATCGTTGGCCAATAGTAGCCTGTTCTCAAGCACTTGAGTGTAAGTGCTCGAGCGTCACTGTGATTCCCAGCTTCTCCCTCGTGTATGCTTCTAAGGATGCTTTCGGAATTGTGCTCGGGAATGCATTTTAACAGAATCCCAGAGACGGATCGTCTATAAAGTTGTCCATCCAATATTGCATATCCTGGTGCTCGATATCTTATCCTTCTAGCTTCATTTTTACAGCTAGGGAGAGATCCATCGTTCAAATAGGTGATTAAAGGAGTCATCCAACTGTCTGCTGCCAAGTCGATATCCATTACTTCACTAGCTGGGACATTATCGAGGTCGATCGAAGGCGTTTTGGAGATTAGCCAGGTGATCACCCTTTTAGATTTACCATCCCTTGTTCCTGTAAATCTGGATAGTTGATCAGCCCATCGATTTTCTTCACGTGGAATATTTTGAATATCAAATTTATCAAATTTCCCAGTCAACTTTTTCACTTTATCCAAATATTTTATCATGTTGAATTCTTTCGCCTCGTATATCCCGCTAATTTGTCTCTGAATTAGCTCGGAATCTGTCAAGACACTCAAAATCTTTATATTGGCCTGTATAGCCATTTCCAACCCCGCAATTAGAGCTTCGTATTCTTGCTTCGTTATTGGTCACCACGAAGTCTAAAGTGATGGCATAATTCATATCCTCTCCGTTTGGTCCTTGAAAATTGATCCCTGCGCCTCCACCATCTCTGCTTGAAGCGCCATCGACGTGCATAAGCCATGCTAGGTCATTGACGATCATAACACTGTTATCGCTTGTCGATGTCGCATTGGAGCTTGTCTCTAACAGACCTGGAGTTTCAAGGAGGAAATCTGCAAGTATCTGAGCCTTGATTGCAGTTCGCGGTCGATATTCGATCTCGTATTGTCCCAATTCTACAGCCCATTTGATCAATCTTCCCGAGGCTTCTGGTTTGGATAACACTTGCCTCAGAGGCTGATTGGTAAGTACGACGATCTTGTATGTTTGAAAGTAAGGCCGCAACCTTCGTGCTGACGTCACCAAAGCCAGAGCAAATTTTTCAATTGTTAAATAATTCTTTTCAGCTCCCTGCAATAACTTACTCAAATAATAGACAGGCTTGTGTTCCGAGCCCTCAATTTTTACCATAACCGAGCTCACGGCCGCCTCGGAAATAGCGATGTATATATATAGAGGTTGTCCCTCCGTAGGTTTGGCGAGCATAGGTGGCGAGGTTAGATAGCTTTTCAGTTGCTCGAATGCATGATCACAATCTTCAGTCCATTCAAAAGGTCTTAGCTTTTCGTAAAGTTTGAAAAAATGGTAAACTTTTGTCTGCGGACCTTGATATGAATTTATTGAGAACGACAATCTTCCCTACTAGACTTTGTACCTGAGTAATATTTCTAGGGGGCTTCATTTCAGTGATTGCCCGTATCTTCTCTAGATTTGCTTCGATGCCTCTCTCATGGACCAAATATCCTAAGAATTTTCCCGACCTTACCCCAAATGTACATTTTAAGGGGTTGAGCTTCATTCCATATTTCCTCAAGATCTTGAAGCATCGATCAAGGTGCTTTATATGATCTTCTTCGCTCATGCTTTTTACTAGCATGTCATCGACGTACACCTCCATTATTTCTCCGATTAGCTCTTTAAACATCAGGTTAACCAACCGCTGATAGGTTGCTCCAGCATTTCTTAATCCGAACGGCAATACTATGAAACAATATACGCCTTGTTCGGTAATGAATGCAGTCTTTTCTTGATCTTTTTCATCCATGAAAATCTGATAGAAGCCTTGGAATGCATCCATCATACTAAAGATTGCAAAACCTGCTGTCGAGTCTACCAACAGGTCGATCCTTGGGAGAGGATAAGGATCTCTCGGACACAATTTATTCAAGTCTGTAAAATCGTTGCACATCCGCCATTTGTTATCCTTCTTGTCACCCTTTGAGACAAGTACGACATTACACAACCACTCGGTAAAGTGTATTTCTCTAATCTGCTTAGATAATAAAAGTCTTTCGACCTCTGCCTTTATTATTTTATCCTTTACTGGGCCATGATTTCTTTTCTTTTGTCTGACAGGTTTTGCGCTCGGATCTATCTTCAAAGAGTGAGTTATGATTCTTGGGTCGATCCCCACTATATCTTCCGAGCTCCAGGCGAAAACATCCACATTTTTTCTCAAGAAGTTGATCAACATGATTTCTCCCTGTGGAGATAGTTCTGTTCCGATCCTGGTGATTTTGGTTGGATCACTCTCGATAAGCTTGACCTCTTTATGCTCTGGTGCACGTAGAGTTAGATCTATGGGCTCTTTCCCTTTTTTACTGATCGTGATTTAACCGAATTTCGTCTTAGGTTTAATCTCAGTAAATTTATTTAAGATCACTCTTTATTATACTAAGGGTTTGGTTAAAGTACTCAGGATGACGCAATTCAAGAACTAGCACCGTAATATAATCGTGTAGATAACAATAATATGAAGAGGCGAAGAACAGTAGTATATTTCGTAGGTTAAAATCCGGATCCAAATACAATGTAAAACTCATTATTTATAATCATTCTCCCGTCCTAAGTGAACTAGGAGTCCTATTTAGCCTAGGAATCCTGCATGGCCTAGGAGTACAACATGGCCCATTAAGTCTTCTGGGTCGGACAATAGGTCGAGCAGATATGTTTGGCGGATCGAGCCGATCTCGTGGTTCGAGCAGGTCGGATCGATCTTGATTCTCCTCTGATATTCCAAGTTGGTTATATGTGCGAAATAGCCCTCATCAGTACTCCCTCACTTCTCGAGCGTAATCGTAGCTGTAGCTCGTAGAAGTAGATGTAGTATTTACCTTGGTACTTTCGTCGTTCATGAAATATGCCTCATTAAAAACCTAGTTCGGAAAAACCCTCTTCGGGATAAAAACCGAACGAGGAAAAAAGAGTGCACATCCGTTTGAACTTTCTACGAACAGACACATACTTTGGTTAACGTGTGTCAGATGACGGCGGGGTCTTTTCGCAATTTTGATTGGCGGGAAAATGAAGAGACGCGAAGGGTTGAATCTGTCTTTTCACCGCCCATATATATAGTCAAAATTAGCGGGATATTTTACTTTTACCCCAAGTATTTAATCCTTCCAGCAGTAAAAGATTAAATCGATAAACTTGTCAAATTCTTACTCCCTCGAGCTTGTTACTTTAAGGACTGATGGCTTCGACCTCGCAGAATCCTCGTTCTTCAACCCAAAATACAGATGAAGAAGTACCTCCTAACATCCTCAATCCTGACATTCCTTCATCTGACGAGGAAGGAGCAGACAATTCGCAAGCGGAGGAGATCAGGGATTACACTGAAAAAGAAGTGGATGGTTTGGTAGTGGAAATTATCCCAGAGGAAGAAATGGTGTCGAAAGCATCCAAAAAATCCAAAACAGCCCAACCTCAAGTTTCCGCTCCCGTGGAACTTTTTCCTTCTCGATGGAAAGAAGAAGATCTACCTTTTCTAAGAAAGGAATATGGTCGCTACTTCCCGTCGGAATTTGAGATCATCATTCCTACTTCCGAGGAAAGAGTAAATACCCCACCTGCTAACTGTCGAGCTTTTTATACGTCCCATTTCGAGCACGGACTCCGTTTTCCCTTATCTCCAATTCTTCGTCAATTTCTGGAGACCTTCATTGTCTCATTGACCCAACTTGTTCTGAATGCCATAGCCTTTATCATGGCCTTCTCAGTTTTGATTGTTGCGCGAGGTATGCAACCATCGTTCCGTAATTTCCTTCACTTTTTTCGATTTTCTGTATCGACCTCCTCCAACCGGGGTTATTATTATGTTAGTCAGAGACCTGGGTATGCTGTGCTTGAAAACGCCATTTCGAGTAACAGCACGGAGTGGAAGTCAAATTTCTTTTTTGTTAAAGCTCCGATCGTGTCTATTCTTGAGAATGAAGAAACAGAGAAATTTTCTTACGATTGGGGATATGATGATCGTTGGGTATACGGTGGTCGAAAGGTGATTGGTCAGATGGCCCCAGATGACCATTTTCCAACTGCTTTGGTCGAGGAGATGAGATCAAATAAATACCAATCTGCTTATTTGATCGGAGAGATTTTCCATCGGAAGGCTGGATTGAGTTCCTTGGATTTCCCTCTCCCCTCGGATGATCGATCCATATGTAAGGTTTTCTGACAACAATATATTTAGCAAAGTATATATATGATCTGGCTGCTCACCAACTTTTATTGTCTTTATATCCAGCTTCCATGGTCGAGAAATACCGCTTTTCTGTGGTCGGTAAATCGGTCCTTTCGAACTCAAAAAAGTCTTGGGGTAAATCTCCCATAGAGCAAAAAGAATCTAGAAAAGGAAGAAGAGATCAATTTATGGATCTAGAGGATATCGAGGAGGAGTCGTTCGAGAACGCTGATCCTATCCGAGTAGCCCCTCCCTCTTCTGGTCAGA
The DNA here is from genome assembly GCA_030819805.1 of Penstemon newberryi var. newberryi. NCBI lineage: Eukaryota > Viridiplantae > Streptophyta > Magnoliopsida > Lamiales > Plantaginaceae > Penstemon > Penstemon newberryi. The sequence goes on along the minus strand of JAUALY010000005.1, from coordinate 16,871,921 downwards.
CCTCATTGGATATACCGTCTTCAAGCTCTCGCTCAGGCCGCGGTTATCCGCCCAAATTTCTTAGGGATGAACATGGTATTCTAGGCTGTCAATCATGGTCGGAGCGCAATCCTACCGGCCCTGAAGCTAAAAGGAGAAAACAGTTCTTCGACAAAGGAGGGGAATATTTTACTCACGTCGGAGATATTGGTCATAAAGCTTCCCTGGTAGATATGATCGAGAGTCACCTTCAAGGGAAACGGGCGGCTGGATACTCCGAGAAGGATACATTGGCGTCTGATGATAAGGAGAACGTCATCGATAAATCCATTCGAATTCTCCTTTCTTCGACCTTCACTCAAGATGTAAATAGGATGATTAAGAAAAAACCCCTCGAACAATTCGCAAGGGCAGCACATGCTCACGCAGTGGTAATATTCCTCAATTTCTTTTGATCTTTTAATAATCTATAATATTCTATTTGAAGGTTATTCATAAATTTTCCTTGTCACAGGCGGGTAATGCCTTGGTGTCCGCTTTATACGATATGGCATTGCATAGGGATCAATGTGACTTTGTCGAAGAAAGCAACAGAATCTTGAATGCTAGGGTCAAAGAACTTGAAGAGCAACTTGCTCAGGTCGGTAATTCTCGAGCTTCCGCTGAGACTCAACCTGCTCCTCTCGCCAATGAGAATTTGGAAACTGATAATCCTCATATTATTGGTATGATGACGGATGCTAGTCGATATCAGGCCCAGTTCGACCAGTTAACACGAGAACTGGACGAGCAGCGAGTGTCGCACACCACTGTAGTTAGCAAATTGGAATCGGATATTGCCTTACTTCGATCCCAACTCGCGGCAAAGGAAGACGATTCTGCTGATTTGGAAAAGATCATAGACGAGCATCGAGCTCCCGAGGTCGAGCCCACTATTCGAGAGTTTCTGGATTCCCCAGTACATACTGCCATAATCCATCAGAAGATCGGAAGTTTGCTCTTGAGCTCGTTCTATAAAGGTGTCGATCAATTAATCGAGTCAGGGCAGATCCCTGATAAGCGTGAGGAATATCGCAAGGTTATGGCCACTGAAAAGGACCGAAGTCTTCAAGATTATCCTCCTGAGTCTTTACCTTCTGTTGAGTATAGCGGCCATCCTCTGGCTCATTTAGTCGATGAATATGGATCCCCATTTTCCGTGCCAGCACCTGATTTTGAGTTAATAAAAGATATCCTGGAGGATCAAGCAAATGAAGAGGAAGACATCGACGACGAAGAGGATGTTGAAGGAGATCAGGTCAACGAGGGGAATGAAGAAAAAAAGGAAGGCTCGCCCTTGAAAGAAACCAACTCCCCTACTTAGGATGTTTTTTACTTTTTCTTTTATTTTGTTGTAAGTGTAGGTCCTTTGAATTCTGTAGAACATGTAAAATTCCTTTTATGACATATATGATTTTACTTAGATATACTTCGTCGTTGTGATGATCATAGTACATATTTGATGACCCGCTTTTGCCTTATATTTGAATTTTTACTGTGCGCGCCAAGGTTCGAGGATATTATTGTCATTTCCATAGCTATATTTAAAGGTAAATCTTTTGGGGTTTTACCGCGCGTCCCCACTTGTAATATAAAATTTATTTATTGTTGATCGGAGCTCTTAACTCGATACTTCATAAGAACCTTTGATTTTTTGATCATGAGTTCCAATCTATTTTCTGGAGCTTCTAAACGCTCTCTGCGGGGTCCGTCCCGACGAGATACTCCGAGAAAAAAGCTTCGAACGGAAAGTTCTCATCGATCATCTTCCAAAGGGGAATCTTTCTCTCAAGAGGTTGAGCCCCGATCCGAACTGAAAAACATTCCTTCTCCGACAGGATAAACCACGCACTCATCGATGGAAATTCCAAGGGTTTCGATCCGCAGTCCCTTGGTTGATCCGACAATTCTGGAGGCTTGCCAGACTGAAGGTTCTCGATCTATATCACCTCCTCCAGTAGATCAAACGACAAACAAGGAGTCATGAGGTGCTAGTCCCCCTCCAGTCAATCAATCTATAAACGGGGAAACTAGAGCTACTTCTCCTCCTTATGTAGAACAAGTGACGAACGAGGAGTCTCGAGCTGCTTCTCCCCGTCCGGTTGAGCGACCAGTGGATGAGCGTCCCCCTTCCGACCGGGACATAACAAATCAATCTATAAGTCAAGAAGGTTGCACACAGATTGTTACTACTGCTCCCAATTCTGAGATTGCTTCATCTCTGCAATTAGAGGGGTCTGTGGAAGATATTCCAGAATCTTTCTTTGCCCCTCCACATTCTCAGGTCGTTTCGACTTCTCAGGTTGTCTCTCCTGTCCGCATTTCAGAAGGTGCAGCAAAAACTGGGTTTGGTCCCAGTCGTTCTGGTTTTGAAAAGGTCGCGGATGACCCGTCTCTTTTAGACGAACGTCCATTTAAGGAGCAGGTCGAAGAGATAACTGAGTTCAATATGTGCCGATCAGGTGGGGTTTCGATTGATGCATGTATTCCAACAACACTCGAGCATGATGGGGTTTCTTGGAACCTGGGAATGGGTACAATCTTGCCTAAGGAGCTCGAAAAACTGAAGAACCAGTCTTCTTTGCAACTTGTCCAGTCCATTTTCAAGCGTTTGGAGATGGTAAGTGATATTTTGTTGTTTGTCAAAAGAGATCTAGGTGCTTTAAGTTTCTCACCCATATTTCTCAAAACAGGCTAAGCATGAAGCTCTCCAGCTCGGGATTCAAAATGACGAATCTTACTTTGCTCGAGAAGAATCCCTCGAACGGGTAAATTCAATTGCTGTTGCTCATCGATTGCTGATGACTGAGGTTGAGCAGCTCCGAGCTACCACTGAGAGGCTCACTATAGAGAAGGAAGAACTTGCTCGAGTAAATGGCAGTTTGGAGGCTGAGAGAGAGCAGCTTATCAAGGAGAAAACAGATCTTCTTCAATTGAAAAATCTGGAGTTTGACAGGGGTTTTTCCCTTGGATATGAGCAGCGTGCCCAAGAAATGATGACTTATCTTGGTTATCCGACCATTCCTGCTCGTGTTCACGAAACAGTAGACGAAGATCCTACTCCCGATCATACTCCTGAACAGTAGACAAGGGTCTTTCTTCATTTTTTTTTTTTTTTTTTTTTGTGAAATGTAAATATATATTTTGCCTGATGAATGGAAGAACCTGCTTTTTGTTCGATTTCTGCGTCCCTTCGACCTGCTTGTGAATAAATAACTTCTTGCAATTTTATTGGAAGACCAGAAGTCAATTTTGGTAGGTGTGCCATAACTGTAGGAACGATTCATATGCTCTGTCCGTTGATTGATTAATTCCCATAGTATAAATAACTTATTGGAGAAGTAGGAAAAGAAGGAAGACTGAAATAATATGCCGCCTCTGAACAGTTTAATTTGGTTTTTATGGCCCGTTGACTATGGTGAAGATATTAAACCAGATAGTTTTTTGGATAGGCGAGAGCTGGTTAGTTCATTAAAATGGTGTTTTGTCCATGCATGCTCGAAAACTTGCCCCCCAGGGCATGGAGAACGAACCTGTCTCAATTGTATGACAGCAAAGTTCTTCCCTTCGCAGTGTGCTTTAGCTTGATACTGTGATCGACTCTAGATGCAGTATATCTCCTGGTTACCATGTGGCCCATGTAGAGGTCGTTAATTCACCAGCATCAGCAAACATACGCACTTCTGCATGTCCCTTGTTTCTATGCCTTGGTAGTGGTCTGAGGAGAAGGTCGAATTGAAGGAGCAGATCATTCCGAGGAGTAACAAAGTAGGACTAGTGTTTGAAATTATTGTAATGATCCTTGAATGTAAATGTAGTTTTCCGTGATGATATGGCTGTACTTGTGAAATGTAAGGATCCTTTCAAAGACTTGAATAAAATCAATTATTCTTTTGTATGTTCAGTTCGATAATAATGATTGATTACTTTTTCTGATACTGCGGACCATCCTTATAACGTTTTTAATCTGGACCGTTGATAGGATTTTAATTCAACACCATTGGATCCTTTATCCCCTGCCTATAAAAAGATCATTCCATTCCTTTCTATCTTCTCAAAAGATGAAGTCCTTCAAGATGACTATTTATCGTTATAAGTATCATCGAGCACCAGATTTGTCAGTTTATATACCTAGGAGTTCGAGACTTGGTATGGGAAGAATTGGAAAGATGAGATCTCCGTCTTATGCGGTGATGGTCGGATAAATTTCATAACTGGGGATTAGCTGATCATCCACCACGTCGTATGATAGAGATCGAGGGTAGAGGAAAGCAGGATTCTATGCTTATCGAAATCAACTTGTTTCTAACAGGTTGGTGATGTCATGCATGAGACCCTTCTGATCCCTACTCTAATTGGCGAAGAAAAAGCATCAACTTCTTCAAGGTGGTCGAATAGTGATAGCATGCGGCTTTGCTTGCCCGACGACACCTGCCGACCCGTAGAAGAAGCCTGAACTTTATGTTCTCGTCACTGTTCTCAAAGTAGAAAGAAAGACGATCGTTCCGAGGAGGTTCAGGAACGTTTTGAAACCAAATTCTTTCTTTTGTTATTTTGTAGGTGTAATTGTTTAGCGTAGCTTATCGACGAATATTCAATATGTAATACTGGCTCTGCTATGAAAGTCGTTGTATTGTCTTCATCGATCTAATATAATACCTCTATTTCGACCGAATCAACAACGCATTTATTTCCATTCCTTTATTTACGGCTTGCAGTTATGACTTTGTAACGTAATTCCCTATGTGGTGTTATAGCCGTTGATTGGATGCGAGTTTCACCGTAAGATTTCAACTTATCCTGTCTATAAAAGGAATCTCCCTTTTAGTTACCATCATAAGTAAAAACCCTTAAATAATGTACTTCTTCTTCGTCCAAAATGGCGGTCGTCCGCCTAATTCGAGAGTCAAACAAATCACTCACCACGTCGACTTGGTATGGGCGGAATCGGAAAATGGAGATTTCTCAAAAACCATGAAATCTCCGACCCCTAATAAGGGGAATGGATTGGAATGCCTACACTCATCCGACCATCCTATGTAAATGGGTAAAGGTCGGTGTTGTGGAGTTCCGATCTATTAGTTACGCGGTCGGTGGAAAGCAGGTTAGTTCATTAAAACTGGAATGTATGACCAAAAAATGCTGACCACCATCGACCGTTGTAACATTATGATCTCTCAAAGCTCTCTCTGATTCCAAAGCTTTGTGGCTGCGAGCTCGACTGGGTTCGATCGGTTCTAGCTGGTGGCAAGAATTCTGAGAGAAATACAGAGACAAATCAAGCTGAAGTCCTTTTGTTAGCCCCTTACTTTATCATATAATAGAATTTGCTGTTTTATGCAGCTAGGGCAGTTCATGTATCTTTCCGATGTACATTTTATCAGTGGTTATAAAATTTTATATTTTGATATCAGTTTGTTTGTTTGCGTAAATCGTTAGTTATGAGATCGATGAGTTTATACCAACCCAATCGGTGTTACTTAAAGACATATTAGATTTAGGTTTTATACCAACTGTGGTTTTAACCTTTGTTGATCGTTCATATAGGAGATCGATGAGTTTATACCGACCCAATCGGTGTTACTCAAAGATATATTAGATTTAGGTTTTATACCAACTGTGGTTTGAACCTTTGTAGATCGTTCATATTGGAGATCGATGAGTTTATACCGACCCAATCGGTGTTACTCAAGGATACATTACACTTAGGTTTTATACCAACTGTGGTTTTAACCTTTGTAGATCGTTCATGTAGAAGATCGATGAGTTTATACCGACCCAATCGGTGTTACTCAAAGATACATTACACTTAGGTTTTATACCAACTGTGGTTTTAACCTTTGGAGATCGTTCATGTAGGAGATCGATGAGTTTATACCGACCCAATCGGTGTTACTCAAAGATACATTACACTTAGGTTTTATACCAACTGTGGTTTTAACCTTTGCAGATCGTTCATATAGGAGATCGATGAGTTTATACCGACCCAATCGGTGTTACTCAAAGATTTATTATACTTTAGGTTTTTTACCAACAGTGGTTTTAACCTTTTGTAGATCGTTGTTTGACAAAAGTCTTTTGAACGTGCCAGATGTGGAAATAAGCAAAAGCTTTTATTATAATTGTAGGTAATTTTTAAAGTATGAAAAGGAAATAATAAAATACTCTATAAAATGGAAAAACTAATTTCTTGTAAATCCTGACTACTTTCTAAATCTTCTTGTCCCGAACTTAACGACCATAATATCTTCTGAGATTTACTGCATTCCATGTTCGAGGAAGCGGAGTCCCATCCATATGTGCTATCTTGTACGATCCTTTTTTGCCGACCGTAATCACTGTATAGGGACCCTCCCAATTTTGCTGTAACTTTCCCACGTGTTTGGATACTTCAACTTTTTTAAGTACCAAATCACCCTCTTTGAACGATCGTATCCTTAATTTTTGATTGTAGGCTTTTCCCATGCTGGACTTAGCTGCTTCTAAACGTAAGCTGGCTTTTTCCCTCAAGGTCTCACTCAAATCGATGTCATCCTTTCGCAGTTGATCGTTTGATTCCTCCTCGTAGAGCTCAATTCTTGGGCTGGGAACTAGCGCTTCGACTGGGATAACTGCCTCCGACCCATAAACTAGGCTAAATGGTGTTTCACCCGTGGAGGCTTTTACTGTAGTTCTGTTCGCCCAAATGACGCCTGGTAGTTCGTCCAACCATTTCCCTTTTGCATCGTCCAATCTTTTCTCGAGGGATTTGATAATCTCTCGATTTGCGACCTCCGTTTGTCCATTAGCTCTAGGATGTCCGACGGACGTGAAATTTTGCTGTATCCCAAACTTCGAGCACCATTCTTGAACCTGTTTTCCAGCAAACTAGGTTCCATTGTCAGAGATTAGAATTCTTGGTATCCCAAAACGACAGACTATATTTTTCCAAAGGAAATTTATCACTTGGAACTGTGTTATCCGAGCAAGGGCTATGCATTCAATCCATTTGCTGAAGTATTCGACGGCGACCAGAACATAACTCTTTTTCGATCTGGCCATTGGGAACGGTCCTACTATATCGATTCCCCATTGATCAAAAGGCCAACAGATCGGAATTGGATGTATTGTCTCAGCTGGTTGATGTATTATGTTCGAATGTACCTGATAGTAATGACAGTGTTTTACATAATCTTGTGCGTCAGCATACATTGTTGGCCAATAGTAGCCTGTTCTCAAGCACTTGAGTGTAAGTGCTCGAGCGTCACTGTGATTCCCAGCTTCTCCCTCGTGTATGCTTCTAAGGATGCTTTCGGAATTGTGCTCGGGAATGCATTTTAACAGAATCCCAGAGACGGATCGTCTATAAAGTTGTCCATCCAATATTGCATATCCTGGTGCTCGATATCTTATCCTTCTAGCTTCATTTTTACAGCTAGGGAGAGATCCATCGTTCAAATAGGTGATTAAAGGAGTCATCCAACTGTCTGCTGCCAAGTCGATATCCATTACTTCACTAGCTGGGACATTATCGAGGTCGATCGAAGGCGTTTTGGAGATTAGCCAGGTGATCACCCTTTTAGATTTACCATCCCTTGTTCCTGTAAATCTGGATAGTTGATCAGCCCATCGATTTTCTTCACGTGGAATATTTTGAATATCAAATTTATCAAATTTCCCAGTCAACTTTTTCACTTTATCCAAATATTTTATCATGTTGAATTCTTTCGCCTCGTATATCCCGCTAATTTGTCTCTGAATTAGCTCGGAATCTGTCAAGACACTCAAAATCTTTATATTGGCCTGTATAGCCATTTCCAACCCCGCAATTAGAGCTTCGTATTCTTGCTTCGTTATTGGTCACCACGAAGTCTAAAGTGATGGCATAATTCATATCCTCTCCGTTTGGTCCTTGAAAATTGATCCCTGCGCCTCCACCATCTCTGCTTGAAGCGCCATCGACGTGCATAAGCCATGGTAGGTCATTGACGATCATAACACTGTTATCGCTTGTCGATGTCGCATTGGAGCTTGTCTCTGACAGACCTGGAGTTTCAAGGAGGAAATCTGCAAGTATCTGAGCCTTGATTGCAGTTCGCGGTCGATATTCGATCTCGTATTGTCCCAATTCTACAGCCCATTTGATCAATCTTCCCGAGGCTTCTGGTTTGGATAACACTTGCCTCAGAGGCTGATTGGTAAGTACGACGATCTTGTATGTTTGAAAGTAAGGCCGCAACCTTCGTGCTGACGTCACCAAAGCCAGAGCAAATTTTTCAATTGTTAAATAATTCTTTTCAGCTCCCTGCAATAACTTACTCAAATAATAGACAGGCTTGTGTTCCGAGCCCTCAATTTTTACCATAACCGAGCTCACGGCCGCCTCGGATATAGCGATGTATATATATAGAGGTTGTCCCTCCGTAGGTTTGGCGAGCATAGGTGGCGAGGTTAGATAGCTTTTCAGTTGCTCAAATGCATGATCACAATCTTCAGTCCATTCAAAGGTCTTAGCTTTTCGTAAAGTTTGAAAAAATGGTAAACTTTTGTCTGCGGACCTTGATATGAATCTATTGAGAGCGACAATCTTCCCTACTAGACTTTGTACCTGAGTAATATTTCTAGGGGGCTTCATTTCAGTGATTGCCCGTATCTTCTCTAGATTTGCTTCGATGCCTCTCTCATGGACCAAATATCCTAAGAATTTTCCCGACCTTACCCCAAATGTACATTTTAAGGGGTTGAGCTTCATTCCATATTTCCTCAAGATCTTGAAGCATCGATCAAGGTGCTTTATATGATCTTCTTCGCTCATGCTTTTTACTAGCATGTCATCGACGTACACCTCCATTATTTCTCCGATTAGCTCTTTAAAAATCAGGTTAACCAACCGCTGATAGGTTGCTCCAGCATTTCTTAATCCGAACGGCATTACTATGAAACAATATACGCCTTGTTCGGTAATGAATGCAGTCTTTTCTTGATCTTTTTCATCCATGAAAATCTGATAGAAGCCTTGGAATGCATCCATCATACTAAAGATTGCAAAACCTGCTGTCGAGTCTACCAACAGGTCGATCCTTGGGAGAGGATAAGTGATGAGGGGTATTTCGCATACGTTACTTTAGGAAATACTTTCTGCTCGAGCTCGGCCTCGATCCCGACCAGAATGGTATTCTCCGACCATAAGAACATGGTTTTCCGATCAAGCCCGGTTGATAGCTCTAGATCAAGTATTCCGACCTACTTCCCGATCTACTCGTCTCCTCGAATTACTGTGGGGCCGATCTACAGCTTTATACAGCTGGCCGAGAGGTGTTCTCCTACGGATGGTCTAGCTAGCTCATTACTGTTCCTATAAATACGCTGCGCATTTATGACATCAGGGACGGCACGACTTCCAAGATATTCCTTCTGCTCGGACCTACTGTTCGGATTAGGAATTAGCTTGTATTCTCATTGTATTTAGTCTTTCTAGTAGTACGGCATCCCGTAATGCTCGGGTAGACCCGCTTTGTAATTTGTATTCGAACACCGATATCAATATACAGTTTTCACACGCTCGATTCATATATTGTTATACTCTACTTTCCTTATTGAACTCGAACGAAAAACGGCATAATCAATTGGCGCCCACCGTGGGGCATACTCGGGTGTTAGATCGAAATATGCCTACTACTAGGAGGTACACGTACAATCGAGGTGAGCCTTCACAAGCTGTTGGAGCGCAGCGCTCCGTAAATAATGAACCAAGTAACCAATCCCGAGCGGCCCACCAATCTGAGGTGCCGCCGCTCGACCCGCCGAATGATATGCCTATTCATACGACAATGGCTGATTTACGTTCCATTATCGGAACCATGTGTAGAGAATTCTTGAACACGGAGAGAGCAGATCATGAAACTCTGCCAGGTCAGCAACCCCCGGTCGATCAGCCTACTGCTCGGGGTCCGATTTCCAACAGGCCAAGGGAAGGAAGTGTTCGTCGATCTGCTCTGGGCGAACCATCTGATGTAAGACCCAACCCCCCGCGAGCTAGAACTGTTGTCCGATCAGGGCAACCTTCTAGGAACGTACAAAATTTAGAGGATTCGGTGGTCGGGGAAAGTCAACCCAAAGCTGTGGAGAGATCTAGAAAACCAGCCTACAGGAAGGTGACCGAGGCTGACTTGGAAAAGATTGTTCAAGAAAGAGTCTCAAAGGAGTTGGAGAAGGAGAAGTTAATAAAAGAAACCCCACCCGCAGACGTCAGGGCTCGAGGAGTTGAGGCCAAAGAGCATGGGGCCGTTTTCCTTGAAGCACGAAATAGGGAACTGAGCACGAATATTATGCGATGTTCGCCTTTCTGTCAAGAAATTAGAGAAGCTCGGGGAACAGAGACGGTCCCGACCAGGTTGCCAAGATATAGTGGGACCTCTGACCCCGGGGAGCATATAAACAGTTTCATAAATGTGTTGAATTTATATGGACATTCGGAGGATTTTTGTTGCAAAATCATGGTCACAACGTTCGAGGGAATTGCTTTGGATTGGTTCGGAAAACTACCTCCGAACTCGATCTTCTCTTTCGATGAGTTGTGCGATAAATTGAAACATCAGTTGGCTAGCCAAAGGAAACAAAGGTTACCTGCTAATCATCTGGGAACGGTGAAGCAACTGGAAGGAGAAACACTGAGGCAGTGGCTGGCTAGATTTAGTATTGAACTTCTAAAAGTTGATACCCCACAGATTGAATTTCCTTCATCATTGATGTTCGAGCTGACCCGTAATAGCCAGTTCGGGAATGCTCTCTGCCGAAAGCAACCAAAGTCTTTCGAGCGAATTATGGAAATAGCTGAGAAATACATGATCCAGGAGGAAATGAATAAGTTAAAGAATGCACAGAATCCTAGGCCCCCGATCGTGAAGAAACCTGATCGGGCCCCTATCCCCAAGCCAAGCGACTACGGAGGGTCAAACGCGCAGCAAAGAGGCTCGGTTTGGCAGAGACTTAAGGTCTATAAACCTCAGGCTCCGACCCACATATCTAATGTCTACGGTCGACCTGCGTCTCCAGATAGGGCTCCGAGGACGGAGCATGAAAAAAGCAACTTTACCAGACTGAATACCTCAAGGGACGAGATTCTAACAGTCCTCGAGGAGAGAAATTTGGTCCCTAGAGCTCGGCGTATCACTCATCCTAGGCCAGGGACTATGAATCACGATAAGTATTGCAGATACCACAGAGCTCGGGGGCATAGCACCGAGGATTGTTTTCAATTAAAGCAGGAAATCGAAAAACTGATTGCTCAAGGAAAGTTGAAGGAATACGTCAGAAAGGAGAACCATAACAGCCGTTATCGATCCAGAAGTCCTAGGAGGTCCTCTGAACAACACCGTGAGGATCAACACCAAGCAGAGGACCAGACGAATCGGGTGATCAATATGATATCTGGTGGGCCAGCTGGGGGAGATAGCAGGAATGCGAGGAAAAGGACGGCCAGGTCGATAAAGACTGGTGTCTCGACTAAGAAAGAAGTCATGTCCTTAAGACCAGCGCCCTCGATAAATCAAGTCATTAGTTTTTCCGAGGCTGACAGACCAAGTGATGTGACTTGGGATACTAATGAAGATGACCCTGATTTTTCGATGGTCTTGACCCTGAGAATTGCTAATTTCGAAGTTAGGAGGGTATTAATCGATAATGGCAGTTCGGCAAACATAATCTCTTCTGAGGCGCTCGACAGAATGAATCTACAACACCCGCGACTGGAACGGGTATCCACCCCGCTCATTGGGTTCGGTGGATCGGAAATTGTTCCTCTCGGAACCATTCTCTTGAGTACTACTATGGGTAAAAAACCTAAAGATGTTACGAAGATGGTTAAGTTCTTGGTCGTAAGTACCCCGTTCGCTTATAATGCAATTTTGGGAAGACCGGCTTTAAACGTATTCAAAGCTGTCGTGTCGACTTACCACCAGATGGTCAAGTTTCCCACTTTGGCAGGGGTCGGAGAAATGAGGAACGACCAATGCATGGCGTGGGAATGTTATAACACATCTTTAAACATGAAGAAGCAGTTCGAGCCAGTATTGTCCTCGAAAAGAAAGTTAGAGGAGGAAAAGGTATTCTCGGTATCCGACCTCCCGTTGCCAGATTGTGAAAAGTTGCAGAGTAAAAAAGGAAAAGAGATCGATATGAGCGTACAGCCCCCAAATCCTAAACAAGTAACGTTAATCCCTGGCTCTCCCGAGAAGTTCACCAGAATTGGAACCGAGCTAAGTCAAGGGATGGAGACCATGTTGATCGAATTCCTTAGAAACAACGCCGATGTCTTTGCTTGGAGTTCTGACGATATCGTCGGGATCGACCCAAGGGTGATTACTCACTCCCTGAATATCGATCCTAAAGCAAAGCCAGTTAGACAAAAGAAGAGGAATCACGGTCGAGAAAAAGACAAAATCATCAATGCTGAGGTGGATAGATTATTGGCAGCAAAACAGATTCGGGAAATAACATTCACTGAGTGGCTTTGTAACGTAGTGTTGGTGTCGAAGGGAGAGAAGGTCGACAACAAGTGGAGAATGTGTAATGATTTTACCGACCTGAACAAGTTGTGTCCAAGGGACCCCTATCCTTTACCACGGATTGATATGCTGGTTGACTCGACTGCGGGGTTCATTTTCTTTAGTATGATGGATGCTTTCCAAGGGTTTTATCAAATATTTATGAATGAGAGAGATCAGGATAAAACAGCCTTTATTACCGAACGAGGAGTGTACTGCTTCATTGTAATGCCGTTCGGGCTAAAGAATGCAGGAGCAACTTATCAAAGGCTCGTGAATATGATGTTTAAGGATCTTATCGGTGAGATCATGGAAGTTTATGTTGATGATATGCTAGTGAAGAGCATGACCGAGGAGGATCATATAAACCACCTTGACAGATGTTTCGCGATCCTGAGGAAGTACAGAATGAAGTTGAATCCGGCTAAGTGCACTTTCGGGGTAAGGTCGGGTAAATTCCTCGGTTATCTGGTGCACGAACGAGGCATTGAGGCAAACCCAGAAAAGATCCGAGCTATAGCTGAGCTACAACCGCCAACCAAGTTTTCTGAAGTGCAGAGTCTGATCGGAAAAATAATATCCTTGAATAGGTTTATATCCCGATCAGCAGACAAGAGTTTGCCTTTCTTCAAGTTGTTGAGGAAATCGAAAGGCTTCGAATGGAATGAGGAGTGCAGTAAAGCTTTCGAAGAACTTAAAAGATATTTGGTTTCCCCTCAGATGTTGGCAAAACCGGTCGAGGGAGAGCCCTTGTATTTATACATAGCAGTTTCGAATGCGGCAATAAGTTCTGTTTTGGTGAGAACTTAGGATTCCGAGCATAAACCGGTATATTATCTGAGTAAGTTGCTTCAAGGGGCGGAGAAGAATTACATGGAGATTGAGAAGTTCGCACTTGCTCTAGTTATTGCCGCACGGAGACTGCGACCTTTTTTCCAAACTTACAAAATTATTATTCTGACTAATCAGCCTCTAAGACAAGTTCTGTCGAAACCAGAGACATCCGGCAGATTGATTAAATGGGCAGTGGAACTAGGACAGTTCGAAATCGAGTACCAACCCCGAACAGCCATCAAAGCTCAATTTCTGGCAGATTTTATTGCAGAGTCGACAGGAGCGGGCTCGGGAGATCGATTAGTTACAGAAGTAAACCTCGTCGTAGACGTTCAGGAGAAAATTTGGTAGATGAATGTTGATGGGTCGTCGACCAGAGAAGGAGGTGGGGCTGGAATTCATTTCCAAGGTCCCGAGGGAGAGGACCTCAGTTATGCGATCACTCTAGATTTCGTAGTCACGAACAATGAAGCGGAGTACGAGGCTTTGATTGCAGGTTTAGAAATGGCAATTAAAGCGAGCATAAAGTCCCTCACAGTGTTGACCGACTCCGAGCTCGTACATAGACAAGTGAAGGGAGTTTATGACGCAAAAGAGTTTAACATGGTAAAATATTTGAAAAGGGTGAAGGATCTGGCGGCAAAGTTTGAAAGGTTTGATATACAAGCTATCCCTCGAGAGGAAAACTGTTGGGCGGATTTGCTTTCAAAATTTACGGGATCGATGGATGGACGGAAGGAAAGAATGATAACTTGGTTGATGTCCAACTCTCCGGCAATAGATTTGAATGTAACCCCAAATTCAGAGATAATGGAGGTAGATATTCGGGAGTCTTCTTGGATGGAGCCTTTGAAAGCTTACCTAACTGACGGTACTTTGCCGGAAGATACAAATGAAGCCCGAAGGATTAAATATCGAGCCCCAATGTACGTTTTGAACGAGGATAAGCTTTATAAAAGATCAAGCTCAGGAATTTTGTTGAAATGCATTCCCGAGAGCCAGTTCGATGTTATTTTAAAGGAAGTTCACGAAGGTGAAGCGGGAAGTCATTGCGGTGCACGAGCCTTAGCCTTGAAATGCTCGAGGACTGGATATTATTGGCCTACTATGATTTCGGATTCTATCGATTATGTCAAGAAATGCCATCACTGCCAAATCTATTCAAATCTAATTCATCAGCCCGCCGAGCAGCTGCATTCAATTCCGATCTGTTGGCCTTTCGACAAATGGGGAATCGATATTGTGGGACCCTTCCCAACGGCTAGATCGAGAAAAAACTATGTCCTGGTTGCTGTGGAATACTTCAGTAAATGGATCGAATGCATTGCCTTAACAAAAATCACTCAGTTCCAGGTGATAAATTTTATGTGGAAGCATATTGTTTGCAGGTTCGGAATTCCGAGGGTCCTCATCTCTGACAACGGAACTCAATTTGCGGGAAAACAAATTTTGGAATGGTGCGAAAAGTTTGGAATCCAGCAGAATTTCACCTCGGTCGGGCATCCCCAAGCGAACGGACAGACCGAGGTCACCAACAGGGAAATTGTTCGATCATTGGAAAAACGTTTGGCCGAAGCAAAAGGCAAGTGGTTGGACGAGCTTCCTGGAGTGATCTGGGCGAACAGGACCTCCATAAAGTCTGCTACAGGAGAAACTCCTTTTTCTTTGGTATACGGTTTGGAAGCGGTAATCCCGGTCGAAATATTAGTTCCTTCACCAAGGGTCGAATCTTATGACCCCGATCAGAATCAATCGCTGAGAGAGATGGATATCGATCACGCAGATGGTAAACGCGACCGAGCATGCATAAAGATTCAAGCCACCAAGTCCAGCATGGAAAAAGCTTATGACAAGAAAGTCAGGGTAAGAACATTCAAAGTCGGGGATTTGGTCCTCAAAAAGGTGGAAGTATCTAAGCATGTCGGAAAACTTCAGCCAAACTGGGACGGCCCTTATGTCGTGCAGGAGGTCGGAAAGAAAGTGTCCTATAAAATTGCTCACCTCAACGGTGAAGTCTTGCCAAGAACCTGGAACGCGGTAAATCTAAGGAAATACTACGGTCGGTAGTTGATAATTGCAATCATTTAAATTTTTCTTGTAATTTACAGTTTTCGTAATTTTATGTTCCCTAAAAGTGTAAGGACAAGCAATGAAATCCTTCATTTGAATTCAAACTGTATTCCGAGCACCAGAAAGAAAAAAAAAAAAAAAAAAAAAAAAAAAAAAAAGTAGATAAAATCTGTTCGAAAATAAATATCGGCCGAGGGTGAAAGCTTTTGCTACGACCCTCCCTCGATAAAATCTGTTCGAAAATAAATATCGGCCGAGGGTGAAAGCTTTTGCTACGACCCTCCTTCGATAAAACATGTTCAAAAAATGAAAATCGGCCGAGGGTGAAAGCTTTTGCTATGACCCTCCCTCGATAAAATCTGTTCGAAAATAAATATCGGCCGAGGGTGAAAGCTTTTGCTACGACCCTCCCTCGATAAAACATGTTCAAAAAATGAAAATCGTCCGAGGGTGAAAGCTTTTGCTACGACCCTCCCTCGATAATACATGTTAATAAAAAAAAAAAAAAAAAAAAAAAAAAAAAATTAAAATCGGCCGAGGGTGAAAGCTTTTGCTATGACCCTCCCTCGATAAAATCTGTTCGAAAAAAAATATCGGCCGAAGGTGAAAGCTTGTGCTATGACCTTTCCTCGATAAAAATCCAGGATGACTATCCAGCTCACTGAATAGCGGCAAATTATGCAAGCAAACAGTACAATTTTGATTAACTCCAACTGATGTTCTAAATGCTTTGATGAAGCAGTTCTGCTCGAAACCCGAACACCCTTCAAGAATTTCTTACCACTTGAAAATTCTTTAAGTTAGGATTGTTATTTCTTAAGTTGGGATCATTATTTCCTAAGTTCAATTATTCAGAGATTATTCATTTGGACGATTGTCGGATAATCTTTCCGAGGACAGTTCATCGATCAATAAATGTTCCGGGTACAAGTTCAACCTTATCATCCAAATATTTGAGTTTCATCGGATAATTAATTCGTCGTCGAGTTGGTTGTTATGAGCAGAATACTAATGTTAAGATGGTGGAAAAGAAAAGTTGCAACTATTTGATTTGAAACGAAAGGTTCTCATTATTATTTTCGAGCAAGATACAAAAGATCAATTAAAGGCAAATGTTACAACTTTATTGACATTCATCGAACAGACTACAAAGTTGTTGAATGTACAAATGAAGTCCTAATACAACTAGTACCCTATTCTATGGTCTTCGAGTCTTCAAGCATCTTTCAGTGTTGTTGACCAGGAATATCGCCGAGCATCCGATGATTGCATCACAATTTGTGACAAAGTGATCGAGCTGCATATGTTTATCGTCTGATGATATCTGGTTTTGAAATTAGACAATATGGATCGCAGATCACATTTTCTGATCTCCATACAGTCCCCAGCATTCTTGCTACCAGCCGAGCTCGATCACTTCCCCGAGTCGGCGTCCAAGGTTGAAATTTCTCATTGTAAGATCCAAAAGCTCAACCTCGAACGGCCGGTCATCTTCTTACGATCGGGAAACTTGACCCAAAGTTACCATTCTTCAGAGAAGAAAGGAAGAAATTGGTGAAACAAGATAACCTCAAAGAAAGTACTTGAGGTCAAACTTCCTTTTAATTTTCTGACCAGCTTTCCGCCCTCGGGTATACCCCTCGAAACCAGCAATGCTAACCCTGCCCAAAATACCCAAGCAAGGGTCAGTCACTTGTTGGTATTTCAAGGGGAGATCCCGCTTTCAGGGATCAGAGACCCCCAGATAGAGGAGGTGCTCATTTTTTCCGATTCCACCCATACCAAAGAAGTTTGTCTTGTACAAAAGATCGGACGTACGTTCGAAGCCAAATTTCAAAGGCTTGAACGGGAAGATGGAAGGTTCCGAGCTTCGTCCTCGGATAAAACATTTTTGACAGTGGAGGTTAAAGATTTTCAACTGAGCAAATGCCATATTTATACTAAAAGGAAGATTTGATCGACGGTCTGTATTCAACGAAACAAACGGCGTAGATTAAGGCATTTATCACGGATGACCTTTCCACTTCCCGAGATTAAGGTACTGTTTGTACAGATTTTCTCTGAAACTTAGCTGAAAGAAGGGGAATACTATGACTTGGTCAAATATGCAGTGCAGAAACTTTCCCTTCTTACTTTGTGCTCGGAATGTCGACCACTCTTAACTCGAGTATAAATTGTTCATTTACAAAAAAAAAAAAAAAAAAAAAAAAAAAAAAAAGGGAGAGAGAGGACACTTACTTGAAAAAGCAGGTCTGTGCTCGATCGCGCCATTTCATTCACATTTTTCCCTTCTTGTCCGGCCATGGCCTTATTTGTCACCTCTTCAAAAAAGGCACTTAGCGTCCGAACAACATTAGGAACAGAGTTTTGGGGTTCCGGGTTACCACCCGACGAAGGAGTTTTCTTCTGGTCGACGGGAGGGTCATTTATTTTGACCTTCTTATTGGGAGGCTCGACCACAGTGTCCTTATTTGCCTCCAGAGCCAAGACACTACCAGCCAATGTTTGGTTCGCCCCCGTCATCTGAATCAGAATTGAGGTTGGAGTCAGATCGTCAACGACTGGATTTTTGATCAAAGCAGACTCAGAGCTTTGCTTGTTCACCACCGAGCTGCCCTTAGACCTAAAAGGAGAATCCGAAATTGGTATAACGGCTTTGTCCTCGATCCGAACGGGTGACGGGTTGAGCAAAGACTTGGTCTCAGCTTTGCCAAGATCACCTTTAGGGATTTCAGTTTGCTCGTTGACTACATTCGAAGGAGAATCGATCTTGCGCTTCCCGCGGTCGCTCTTAGAGGTTTTTCCTACGTCCGAGGAGGATTTAGATTCTCTAATTTTGGACTTGGGACCCTTCTCCTTTTTGACCTTCAACAATAGTTTGGGATCAAATTTGGAGTTCACCAGGCCTTCCATGATCTGTATATTTCTAATGGAGAAGAGAGCTCGATTTATTTATCGACCGAGTAGCTCCGACGAAGAGTGAATTATAATTTCAGTGACAAAAATCTGAAACTACCGTCTATTTATAAGAGAAAGGAACGTTGCCTTTTTGGGAGCCCAACAGTCGCGAATTTCAAGATTTCCGTGCCTATTTAAAAAGGGTCGATTGTTTTGATACTATGCCTACTAAGTGATTCACGCGCACGAAAATGCTCGATATCGACGTTCTTTTTATGAACCTTATGCCTCACAAAGACTTTTGTCTAGTTGAGCAGTATAATAAATTATCGATGAGCGGACTCAGAGAACCTAAACGGAAAAGGCAGAATTTATAGATGATCAAAATATTTACAACGCATATAATAAAGAGTCCTACAACCTATTACAAGAAATCTAAGGTTTTGACTGCTCCTCTTTGCCCTCACTCTCGGAGCCATCCTCGATGTCGACGTCATTATCTCCAGAGGCTTCTCGATCATCCCCATCATCAGAAGAATCTTGATCATCTTCGGAACTATCATGGTTATCTTCCTCATCGGAGCCATCTGAACTCGAGCTCGAGCTGGATGTATCCAAATCCATCAAGTCGGGATTAGGCATTGGAACTCCAAACTCTTTCACAAACGGAGCGAACTCGTGTTTTTCCCAGTTGGCCGAGCTCGAGGGAGTGGCTCGATAGTCTTCCCCGCGAGAATTTTTCATGATGTCCATGTGATTTATATACTCCGTCATTTTGTCAGGAATAACCTTTGCTGCGGCCAACTGTTGAACCCCTTTGAAAAAGGTAGTTTGAAGGATTTCTCCGACCCTCCTTCTAGCTATGGCATCCAACGCGGGGGACTCTAAAAACTCTCTTATCGAGCTTAGGCGAGACTCTTCTTTGCCCCGCTGGTAAGACAACTCGGAATCTGCCTTAGTTTGCTCGAGCTCCTCTTCAAGTTTCCTGACTTTCTCCTCGAGCAAGCTCTTCTCTTCCACCACTCTCACCATGTCTTCCTCGACAGCCGGGGTATACTTGGCTTTCATTGACTCCAATTCTGCTTGGACGGAGGTAAATTGTTTGCGCAGTTGGGACTCTTCCTTGAGTAAGTCCCTATAAGCAACATGAACACGATCTGACTCCTCTTCTAACATGGAGGTACGGTTCACCTCAGTGAGAAAGCAGTCCCCGATCTGTAAGAACAGGGTAATTAGTATTTTATTCCGAGACTTAGACAGCTGCAACGAATGTAAAGGGATCTACCGTATGATATGCTTTGGAGAATTGGCCTAGTACGTCAAGGTCGGAGTGACCAAGAAGCTCCTCCTGGTCCTCGGCAAATCTCCCCGCCATGAAAATCTTGATCGCCTTATCATGCTCATTCTCGCCGTTCGGGGTGCGATCACTTCGGATTGATCCCCTCTCGGGATAACCCGCTACTCGGGAACCTCTAAGTTGATCTTCGATGAAGTCCAGCATATAGGGCCTACTTCGACTGGATCTGGAAGAGAGGGGTGTTCGATGTCGACCCCACAATGCGGTCCTCCTTTTTGCCTCGGGGGGTCCTTCCAGATCTTCCCGAGCTCGCCGATGGGAGATCTCCGTTCCTTTGAGCTTCTTCATGGTAAACAGGCTATATCCTATGCCAGAAGAGGAAGGACCAGCTTGGTGAGGAGGTGGTACCATTCGGATCGGCTCAGCATTCTCGGGCTCCTCCTCATTTCCGATCTGATCAGTCCGAGCCGACACTACAAGAAAAACAGGTTTTTCCGACGGATTTTCCGACGGATTTTTCGGAAAATCCGTCGGAAAATGGGTTTTCCGACGGATTTTGTCCGTCGGAAAATCCGTTGGAAAAAGTGGCGTCAGAAAATTTTCCGACGGATTTTCCGACGCCATTTATCCGTCGGAAAATCCATCGGAAAATTTTCCGACGGAATTTTTCCTACGGATTTTTCCCGCCGGAAAATCCGTCGGAAAAAATTTTCCAACAGAGAAGTTCTTCCGTCGAAAATTTTTCCGACGGGTGAGTTAACCATCGGATATTTCTTTTTCCGACGGATACTATCCGTCGGAAATGTGTAAATTTTTTATTTTTTTATTATTTTCCGACGGGATTTTTCCGTCGGAAAATAGATAAAAAAAAATAAAAAAAAATTCCCCACATAAATTAAACAATAATCAAAACACACAAATTACAAAATTCATAATCAAAAAATACTTCACAATAATAAATTAAAATGTACTTAAATTACATTTAACATCGTAGATACAACAAAAACTAATTATAATAAAATAGTGCGCTTGGGTACGAGTAAATTAAATACACTTTCACAATTGTAACCTAACTTTCTCACCAATGAGTCCATTGTTGCATCATTAGTCGTCCAACCTTTAAAGAAAACAAAACAAATTGTAAGACACTTAAACTAATAACAATATTATAGGAGTATTTTTTTTGATAAAATAAAACATATAATTCGTTAATATTATAAGAGTATATGTATATATTGTTTCAAGTAGGAGTATTACTTTCATTTTGACTAATGGTGTTGCTAACTTGTTCCTATAACGGGAAAAGAGAAATCAAAAGCAACAAAACTTACACCCTTTGTTGCAGCGACCTCGGGCAAGTATGTGGCACTTTTCCTTGTATTGCATTTAAGATCAATAAATTCAATAATTATCCCATGCTTCTCGACCTGCAAAATAAACAAGCGAATCCCCGAGGGAAAAACCACCAAAATTTATATGGTTTCCCAATCAAATGAATAGCATAAGAAGCAATTTGTGGCAAAAACTACTTAACAAAACAAAATGGTATATAGTAGTATAAGGTGCAAACTATAAAGCAATATGCCAAAGAAGAATACTTGGAAAACATTGCAGATTTGTTATATCTTCATTATCTAGAGATGTATTAAACAAATGACAACAAATTTGTCATATAAACATATTGATATATATACAAGTTCTTTAAGGGCACTACAAAATATCAAACAAGGATTCAGATGAGAACACACTCCCAATTTCTAATAAGTAGCCACACAACCAATCCGCTATGTAAGAACTATGTTTTTTCCAAAGAAATAATGAAGATATGTCAAAACCAAATAGAAAGCAAACAAGCGACACAAAATTGGGGAATAGTTTAGGGGAATAGGGCTACATACGTGCAAATCTAATAGGGGAATTGTGTATTTTATCTTGTAGCGTTCAAGAAATATAATATTTTTCTCAATTAAAACCACTTCAGCTATAATTTATCCCCAATATCTCAAAAGTTATATGCATATTGTTGGCTTTCTATAATTTCCAGGCCAGCCCATGTCTTTGCATCTAAACACCAAACATAAAAATGATAACCAAAGTGAGATGAATGTGTTTCTCTCACTCCATCAAAACTACCAAACACCAAACACGTACTAAGAGTATTAGCATCAATATATGAATTCATACATATAACAACCAAGCTGTATTCCACAATAGAATATGCTTATCAATATTTACAGGAAAATGTACCACTATAGTTCGATACTCCAACGGCCTTCACGAGACCCTGCTCCACTGACCACTGCATCCGCTAGACCATCAATTTATCCTAGAAAAAAAAGATGCCCAATTGCTAAGCCACTCTTCAACTTAAATATGCATATTGTCTTACATAACTATAAAAATCATTAGATAATACCATGAAATAGCCATCAACAACCTTCATTCACCCAAATACCAGGCCTGAAATGTTTATAAGAAACAAAATCGATCAATACAAACGCACATTCAACAAAAACTACATGTAAACTAGTGCAAAGACTAATGAATCTTAACAAAAAACTACATGTAAACGCACATGGTTAAGCAGCATACTTAGTAGCAACAGCAACATCACTTCAGGGTTTTTCACTTTCCTTTCTTCAATGAATCTTAACAAAACTCAATCTCAAACAGTGTAAATGATGAAAACTCGAAAAATATTGTATTTTTATTTCAAAATTTACCTTCCCAAAAGTGTTTCAGAACTGATAGCACCCAATGACATCTTAAAACACAGAAAATTATCAATTTCATAGAGACCCATATAGTCAATAAATCAAATTAAACCAACAAATCAAATTTCAGATTCAAAAAGAAGAAAACAAAAAAAAGACCCTATTCGCAGTGAGGGGCTTGGAGAGTTCAGTGACGATGACCGAATCAACCACCTTGTCTTCATTCTTACGAATCTCAGGGTAGAGCGCGAATGGCTACGGTACGATGGACACGCGGGCTGCTGCGGAAATTGTAGGATGGGGTCGGGTTGGGGAGTGGGTCGAGCAAGGAGATGGGTTCAGTTGGGGCGGCGGTAGAATTGTAGAGGAGAGGAGAGGAGAGGATAGTGGGTTTGAGGAGGAGGAGCGGCGGGTATGAGAAGGGGAAAAGAGAGTGTGATAAGTTAGGGTTTACCACAATCCTAACTTATCTGTAAATTTTATTTTTCAAAAAAATATGTTATTCTTACAAAATTAATTAGTTCATGAAATTTTTAGAAAATGTATATTATTGTTTTTATTCGTATCTAGACATGCCCAGTTTGGATTCGGTTAAATTTGGTTGAAACGGGTGAAAAATAATGAAAAACATAAGAAAAAATGGTTGAATCGATCAATAACAGGTTAAGTCGGAGAATTGTTAGTGAAAAACGAGTTCAATTGAGGTTATTCGAAATCAAATCGATATTTGGCTCGAAATTAATTAATTAGTCACTAATTTAAAATTGTTGACTATATGGTTAGGTACATTGAAGTTATTCTCAATCAGATCGATCAGTTCTCGATTTGTAACGTTAATTGACAAAGTCAACATTGTTGACCATATGGTTATGTACATTGAGGTTATGAGAAATCAAATCGATACTTTGCTCGGAATTATTTAATTAGTCGCTAATTTAAAATTATTGACTATATGATTATGTACATAGAGGTTATTCGCAATCAAATGTCATGACTTGGCTTGAAATTAATTAATTAGACACTAAACCGAAATTGGTCTATATGGTTATGTACATTGAGGTTATTCGCAATCAGATCAATCGATTCTCGATTTGTAACGTTATTTGATCAAAGTCAACATTGTTGACCTCAGGGTTATATACATTGAGGTTATTCGCAATCAGATCAATCGATTCTCTATTTGTAACGTTAATTGATCAAAGTCAACATTGTTGACCTCAGGGTTATGTACATCGAGGTTATTCGAAATCAAACTGTGACTTGGCTCGTTATTAATCAATTAGTCACTAAATTAAAATTGTTGACTATGTGGTTATGTACATTGAAGTTATTCGCAATCAAATCGATCGATTTGTTACGTTAATTGACCAAAGTCAACATTGTTGACCTTAGGATTATGAACATTTAGGTTATTCGAAATCAAATTGATAGTTCGCTCTAAATTAATTAATTAGTCATTAATTCAATTTTTTTTACTATATGGTTATGTAAAAACGAGTTAAGTCGATAAAAAAGATTTAAATTAATCAAATTATTGCAAAAAGTTGTTTAAATCAATCAAAATTGATGGACAACGAGTTAAGTCAATGAAATTTGCAAAAATATGGATCAAAATATTTAATTTTCCCGATTATATATTTCAATTTATTATTTTTTATAGACGAAAATAATTTAAATTTTATTTTTTTCTATTATGTTCTGACGGAATTTTTCCGTTGAAAAATATTTAATATTTTTTAAATCAAAGAAAGTTAGTGAAATTGACCGAGAACAATATAATTAAATTAATCAAATTATTTCAAAAATAGATTAAATTAGAAAAAAGGGTTTAAATCGATGATCAAGATATGGTGGAAAACGAGTTACATCAATTAATAAGGATTAAGTGGATGAAATTTGTGAAAATACGGGTTAAGTCGAACAAAATTAGTGAAAATTTAGTTAATTCGATTAAGAACGGTTTTAATTAATCAAATAATTGCAAAAAATGGATTAAATTAGAGATAAATGTTTAAATAAATGAAAATGGGTGGATAACGAGTTAAATAAATCAATAAGGATTTTAAATCGGTGAATTTTGTGAAAATATGAGTTAAATTAGTGAAAAAATGGTTAAATGGATCAAGAATGGTCTAAATTAATCGAATTAGGAAAAAATTAAGCCGAAAAATAATTTATATTTTTTAATTATTTCCGACGGAATTATTCCGTCGGAAATAAATTTTTTTAAATTTTTTATTTTCTAAAATACTTTCCGACGGATTTAATCCATCGGAAATATATAATAAATTTTTTATTTAGTTTTAATTATTTTCCGACGGATTTTTTCCGTCGGAAAATAATTAAACTTTTTTTGGCTTTTTTTAAATTATTTTTCCGACGGATTAATTCCGTCGGAAAATAATTAAACATTTTCTTTTTTTTTTTTAATTATTTTCCGACGGATTAGTTCCGTCGGAAAATAGTTAAAAATGTTTTTTTTTAAATTATTTTCCGACGGATTAAATCCGTGGGAAAATAATTAAACATTTTTTTGTTTTTTTTTTTAAAATTATTTTCCGACGGATTAAATCCGTGGGAAAATAATTAAACATTTTTTTGTTTTTTTTTAATTATTTTCCCACGGATTTCAGCCGTCGGAAAATGTAATTATTTTATTTTTTATTAAATTTTAATGCAATTCCGACGGAGCTATACCTCCGTCGGAAAATCCGTCGGAAATTTCCGACGGATATTTTCCGTCGGAAAATTCGTCGGTATTTCTGACGGGTTTTGACCCGTCGGAAAATCCGTCGGAAATTTCCGACGGATTCTAGTCCGTCGGAAATTTTCCGTCGGAAAATCCTGTTTTTCTTGTAGTGCGAGCTTCCCCGAGGAGGGACGGCAGTTCTGGGCTCCGGTCTAGTTTGCCTCCTCGGTTGACCTGGCGTTTTCCTCGAGGTAGATGCTACAGTTTTACCGACTATGGAAGCTCGGTATTGCTCCACCATTGTTTCTGAAGAAATAAAGAAATGAAATGTTAAGTAATGAAATCCGCTGAAAAGCTTACTATCAAAGTCACTCGGGAAAGACTATTATCCTTACTCAATGTTCCAGGGTCATCAGCAACTGCTAGTGGAAAGGTAGCTCGGCTGAGTCCTGCTTTTCGAAGTACGGGTTCCAGAATAAGGAAAGCCGACTGGTACAAATCCGAACACATCTCTTTGACAACATCGTCGGGAATGACTTTCTGAAGCGGACCTAACAGTTCTCGTTTTCCGTACACCCACTCTCGCTCGCCCGGCCATTTGTGTGGAACCATCTCCGAGCTTCCCTCGGAAGCCGGTACCTCAGGTCCTTTGATAAAGAAGAATTGTTTCTTCCAGTAGAGAGAATTGCTATAAGCGATGGTCGATAAGACCGAATGATTCGAACGCTGGGAGAAATACATGAACCCAGCGTTCGAGGTGGAGGAGGTACTGATCTTGAAGAATTGCCAGAAGCGTCGGAAGTTAGCAGCTTGATTCTTGGCCTTCATCAAAACGCTGAAAGCTATCAAATACCCAATCGAGTTGGGAAGAATCTGTGCGGGGGCCAGGCTGAATGCATCTAAAACCTGCACGAGTAAGGGGGCAAAAGGAAACGCAACCCATAGTCGAATTGCCTAGCATAGAAAGCTTGACATCCTTCGGGGGGCTTATTCACTCTTTGAGAAGGGGTCGGGATGATTAGCGAGTAACCCTCGGGAAGGAATTTACCTATCGTAGCTTTGAGGTTTGCCTCGTGCTCTTTCGGATCGTACGCACTTGAGATGTCGTCGACCCGTTTCTCGGTCTTCTGAGCCCGACCTGTAGCTTTGGATTTTTTCGAAACACCGGCTAGGTCGAGGATTCTCACACTGCACCCGCCTCCGATTTGATACCTCATTATCTCATGCTTATCAAACGGTACAGTCAAGCTATTATCATTGTCGGAGTCAGCTTTTTCTCAATCTCCACCCTCCTCACTGTCGGCCTCAGCATTTGGTTCCGCATCACCGTCGTGCTCGGAACCTTGTCGACCCTCTTCGGTGTTTGGCTCCAAGGCATTCTCTATTTGATTGACGATCCTATTCGTCTCTTCAGAAGAATTTTCAGTATTTTTGTAGTCGTTTATAAGTTCTCCTGTGGATCCTAGCTCGGAATCCGATCGTGTAGGATTATCAGTTTGAATTTCTGGGTTCTCGGAAGTAGACATGATGATAAACGCTTGTTGTGGTGGTCAATAAAAGAGGGGTACTTTTTATCGATCTGATTGCTCCGATCTGCACTAAGTTTGAAAGACGTACTCTTCTTTTCTAAGTCAACGTATGATTATACTGTATTTCGTTCAAGTTCAATGAGGAAAGCGGGGTATAACAATATATGAATCGAGTACGAGTAATCCGTATATTAATATTAGTGTTCGAGTACAAATTACAAAGCGGGTCTACCCGAGCATCACTGGATGTCGTACTATCTAGGAAAGTAAATACAAAGAATAATCGACAGGCTCCTAATCCGAACAGTAGGTCCGAGCAGAAGGGATATCTTGGAAGTTGTGCCGTCCCTGATGTCATAAATGCGCCGCGTATTTATAGGAACAGTAATGAGCTAGCTAGACCATCCGTAGGAGAATAGCTCTTGGCCAGCTGTGTAAAGCTGTAGGTCGATCCCACAGTAATTCCGAGGAGACGAGTAGATCGGGAAGAAGGTCGGAGTACTTGATCTAGAGCTATCAATCTGGCTTGATCGGAAAATCATGTTCTTCTGGTCGGAGAATACCATTCTGGTCGGGATCGAGGCTGACCCCGAGCAGAAGGTATTTCCTAAAGTGGCGTATGCGAAATACCCCTCATCAATACTCCCCCACTTCTCGAGCGTAAGTGAAGCTGAAGCTCGGAGAAGTAAACACTGCTTCACGGCGAAAGATTTTGATTTCTTGACGTTTCGGACATGCCTCGTTAAAAACCTAGTCCGGAAAAACCCAGTGGGACAAAATCCGAGCTAGGGAAAAAGAGTGCACATCTTCCTTGGAGGGGCCTCGAACTACCGAACCGTCCCAAAAACAGAAGGGTGAAGTTTTTGACCTGAGAGATTCACCTCGATGCTTCACCAGGAGCTGCAACATTTGAAGTTCGGAGAAATAGATTGGAGAGAATAGGCCTTGGATAGTCTTGAGTTGGATATGCCTCGTTAAAAACCTTGCTCGTAAAAACCCTGTGGGATAAAAAACCGAGCGGAGGGGAAAAAGAGTGCATATTTTATCCTGTTGAGTCGAGAAAAATACTCATTCCCGAAGCTTGGAGGACCACAAATGCTATTAACAAAAGATAATCTTCAATTTTACTGAGTGGGAGCCTAACCGTCGCGGTTACTCGGGGTTGAATTTGCAATTTACCCTTTTAACCTTTATATATATGTTTACTTGGAGAAAAAAGAGTGCATCTTTACAATTCACAGCGGATCGGAGCTTTTAGATCGATAAACAGTATTTCTTCCTTACTTCGAGCATTACAATAAATATCTTCTAATCATGTCTACTTCCCAGAATCCCGACGTCCAAACCAATATTCCCTCTGGATCAGATTCCGACCTGGGATCCACAGAGGGAACTCATCAATGATTTCAAAACCACTGAAAATTCTTCCGAAGAGACGAACAGAATCGTCAATCAAATAGAACATGCCATGGGGTCGAATGCTGGAGAGGGTACATCAGGTCGACAGGATTCCGAGCACGATGGTGATGCGGAAGAAAATGCCGAAGGCGGCAGTAAGGAGGGTGGAGATGGAGAAGAAGCTGATTCCGACCATGAGAATAGCTTGACTGTACCGTTTGATAAACATGAAATAATGAGGTACCAAATCGGGGGCGGGTGCAGTGTGCGAATCCTCGACCTAGCCGGTGTCGCGAAAAAGTCCAAAGCCACAGGTCGGGCTCAGAAGACCGAGAAACGGGTCGACGACATCCCAAGTGCGTATGATCCAAAAGAGCATGAGGCAAACCTCCAAGCTACGATTGGTAAATTCCTTCCCGAGGGTTACTCGCTAATCATTCCGACCCCCTCTCAAAGAGTGAATAAGCCCCCAGCAGGGTGTCAAGGTTTCTATGCCAAGCAGTTTGACTATGGGTTGCGCATTCCCTTTGCCCCCTTACTCGGGCAGGTTTTAGATGCATTCAGCCTGGCTCTCGCACAGATCCTTCCCAACTCGATTGGGTACTTGATAGCTTTTAGCGTTTTGATGAAGGCCAAGAACCAAGCCGCTAATTTCCGACGCTTCTGGCAATTCTTCAAGATCAGTACCTCCTCCGCCTCGAACGTTGGGTTTGTGTATTTTTCCCAGCGTTCGAATCATTCGGTATTATCGACCATAACTTCTAGCAATTCTCTCGACTGGAAAAAACAGTTCTTTTTTATCAAGGGACCTGAAGTACCGGCCTCTGAGGGAAGCTCGGAGATGGTTCCTTACAAATGGCCAGGTGAGCAAGAATGGGTGTACGGAAAACGAGAATTGTTAGGCCAGCTTGGGAAGGTTATCCCAGACGATCTGGTTAAAGAGATGCGTTCTGATTTGTATCAGTCGGCTTTCCTTATTTTGGAGCCTGTTCTTCGAAAAGCTGGACTCAGCCGAGCTACCTATCGATTAGCAGACGCTGAAGACCCTCGAACGTTGAGTAAGGATAATAGCCTTTCTTGAGTGACCTTAATATTAAGCTGTTCAACGAGTTTCATTAACATTTTACTTTTACTTCGTCAGGTGCAATGGTGGAACAATACCGAGCTTCCATAGTCGGTAAAACGGTGGCATCTACCTCGAGGAAGACGCCCGGTCAGCCGAGAAGACAAACCAGACTGGAGCCTCGAACTGTCGTCCCTCCTCGGGGAAACTTGGGTCAAACTGATCAGATCGGAAAAGAAGGGGAGCCCGAGAATGCTGAGCCGATCCAAATGGTACCAACCTCTCACCAAGCTGGTTCTTCTTCTTCTTCTGGCTTAGGATACAGCATGTTTACCATGAAGAAGCTCAGAGGGACAGGGATCTATAATCGGAGAGCTCGGGAAGATCTCGAGGGACCCCCCGAGGCCAAAAGGAGGACCGGATTGTGGGGTCGACACCGAACGCCCCTTTCTTCCCGTCCTGGTCGAAGTAGGCCTGACATGGTGGATTTCATCGAAGACCAACTTAGAGGTTCCCGAGCAGCAGGTTATCCCGAGAGGGGATCAATTCGAAGTGATCGCACCCCGAACGGCGAGAACGAACATGACAAGGCGATCAAGATTTTCATGGCGGGGAGATTTGCCGAAGACCAGGAGGAGCTTCTTGGCCATTGCGACCTCGACGTACTAGGCCAATTCTCCAAAGCATATCACACGGTAAATCCCCTTACATTTGTTGCAACTGTTTTAAGTTTTGGAGCAAAGTACTAACCACCCTGTTCTTGCAGATCGGGGACTGCTTTCTCACTGAGGTGAATTGTGTGTCGATGTTAGAAGAGGAGTCTGATCGAGTCCATATCGTTTATAGGGACTTACTCAAGGAGGAATCCCAACTGCGCAATCAATTTTCTTCCGTCCAAGCAGAATTGGAGTCCATGAAGACCAAATATACCCCTGCCGTCGAGGAAAACTTGGTGAAGGTCGTGGAAGAGAAAAGCTTGCTCGAGGAGAAAGTTAGGAAACTTGAAGAGGAGCTTGCGCAGACTAAGGCTGATTCCGAGCTATCTTATCAGCGGGGCAAAGAAGACTCTCGCCTAAGCTCGATAAGAGAATTTTTGGAGTCTCCCGCATTGGATGTCATAGCTCGAAGGAGGGTCGGCGAAATCCTTCAAACTACCTTTTTCAAAGGGGTTCAACAGTTGGCCGCAGCAAAGGTTATTCCCGACAAAATGACGGAGTATATAAAGCACATGGATATAATGAAAAATTCTAGCGGGGAGGACTATCGAACCGCGTCCTCGAGCTCGGCCGACTGGGAAAGACACGAGTTCGCTCCGTTTGTGGAAGAGTTCGGAGTCCCGATGCCCAATCCTGACATGATGGATTTGGATACATCCGGCTCGAGCTCGAGTTCAGATGGCTCCGATGCGGAAGATAACCAAGATAGTTCCGGAGATGATCAAGATTCTTCTGATGATGGGGATGATCGAGAAGCCTCTGTAGACAATGACGTTGACATCGAGGATGGCTCCGAGAGTGAGG
Organism: Penstemon newberryi var. newberryi; assembly: GCA_030819805.1. Lineage (NCBI taxonomy): Eukaryota > Viridiplantae > Streptophyta > Magnoliopsida > Lamiales > Plantaginaceae > Penstemon > Penstemon newberryi. The sequence continues at coordinate 16,841,367 of JAUALY010000005.1, read as the reverse complement.
GCAAAGAGGAGTAGTCAAAACCTTAGATTTTATGTAATAGGTTGTAGGACTCTCTTTATGCATTGTAAACATTTTGATCGTCTATAAATCTGCTTTTTCTGTTTTTCTCTGAGTTGTCTCATCGATAATTATTATACTGCTCAACTAAACAAAAGTCTTTGTGAGGCATAGGGTTCATAAAAAGAACGTCGATATCGAGCATTTCCGTGCGCGTAAACCACTTAGTAAGTGTAGTATCAAAACAATCGACCTTTTTAAATAGGCACGGAGATCTTGAAATTCGTGACTGTTGGGCTCCCAAAAAGGCAACGTTCCTTTCTCTTATAAATAGATGGTAGTTTAAGATTTTTGTCACTGAAATTATAATTCACTCTTCGTCGGAGCTACTCGGTCGATAAGTAAATCGAGCTCTCTTTTCCATTAGAAATATACAGAATCATGGAAGGCCTGGTGAACTCCAAGATCGACCCGAGGTTTTTGCTCAAAGTCAAGAAAGAGAAACCTTCCAAGTCGAGAGTCAAAGAACCTAAGTCCTCCTCGGAAGCAGGAAAGACTTCTAAGAACGACCGAGGCAAGCACAAGGTCGATTCTCCCTCGAAGGCGGTCATTGAATCAACTGGTGACCTTGGCAAAACTGTGGCCAAGCAATTATCTGGCTCCGAGAAAGGGCAGGTCATATCAATTCCGGACTCCCCCTCTCAGTCGAAAAATAGCTCCGAGGGTAACAAGAAGGTCGACAGGCCTAACAAGCAAATCACATCTGGTGACCCTGAGCCTGCTCCATATAAAAGACCGCTCGTGGACGATTTGATTCCAACCTCGGCCTTGATTCAAATGACTGTGGAAAAAAGGACAATAGCTGATAGTGTTCTGACCTTGGAGGCTAATAAGGATGTGGTTGAGCCTCCCAAAAAGAAGGTCAAAATAAATGACCCTCCCGTCGATCAGAAGAAAACTCCCTCGTCGGGTGGGAATTCAGAGCCCCAAAACACTGTCCCCCACGTTGCTCTGACGCTTAGCGCCTTTTTTTTTTTTTTTTTTTTTTTTTTTTTTACTAAATAACTTTTTGTCCATTTAAGGTCGGACAACAATTATTTACCCTCGGGCTGCAAGTCGAGCAAGAAGCCGAACAGCGTGCGAAGGTTATCCTCGAACTGGAGGAAAAGAAGGTTGCATTATCAAGGTCCCTTGAAGAAGCCAGGGCCATCGAGCTGAAATTGGCCTCCGAGACGGAGAAAGCTGTGAAGGAGAAAGAGAGCCAGGTTCACGAGGAGTTGAGCAAGGAGTTGGACAGGCTGAAGTCACTCGTCGAGCAGGAGAAGAAAAGCGCCGAGCAGCGGGAGAAAGAGGCCTATCAAAAAGGTTATGATGCCGGGTATGAGGCCCGCAATATTGAAGTCCGCAAGCTTCTGTTCGAGAAAAGTGTTTAGAGATTTCTTCTGTTGACTGCTCGATTAAATGTTGTACTTTTAAATCTTTCCTTTTGTACTCGTTTTCCTCATTTGAATAATAAACTTTTTCTTCCTTTTAATCGATGATGTTTTGTGTTCTGATAAAGTGATTTACTGTACAGACAATTTATACTCGAGTTAAGAGTAAACAATCAAGTAGCATTCTTAGTCAAAACAATTTATACTCGGGTTAAGAGTGATCGTTCCAATTCCGGGCATAGTTTAAAGATGGAAAGTTTCTGCACTGCATATTTGACCAAGTCATAGTATTCCTCTTTTTTCAGCTAAGTTTTAAAGAAAGTCCGTCCAAACAGCACCTTAGCCTCGGGAAGTGGAACGGTCACCCGTGATAAATGCCGTAATCTGAGCCGTTGGTTTCGTTGAATGCTGACCGTCGATCAAACCATCCTTTTAGTATAAATATGGCATTTGCTTAGTTGAAAATCTTTACCCTCCGCTGTCAAAAATGTATTATCCGAGGATGAAGCTCGGAATCTTCCTTCTTCCCGTTCAAGCCTTCGAAATTTGGCTTCGAACGTACGTTCGATCTTTCGTGCAAGTCATAAACTTCTTTGGTATGGGCGGAATCGGAAAAAAAGGAGCACCTCCTCTATCTGGGGGTCTCTGATCCCTGAAAGTGGGATCTCCCCTTGAAATACCAACAAGTGACTGACCCTTGCTTGGGTATTTTGGGCAGGGTTAGCATTGCTGGTTTCGAGGGGTATACCCGAGCGCGGAAAGCTGGTCAGAAAATTAAAAGGAAGTTTGACCTCAAGTACTTTCTTTGAGGTTATCTTATTTCACCAATTTCTTCTTTCTCCGAAGAATGGTAACTTTGGGGCTGTTCGAGGTTGAGCTTTTGGATCTTACAATGAGAAATTTCAACCTTGGACGCCGACTCGGGGAAGTGATCGAGCTCGGCTGGTAGCAAGAATGCTGGGAACTATATGGAGATCAGAAAATGTGATCTGCTATCCATACTGTCTAATTTCAAAACCAGATATCATCAGACGATAAACATATACGGCTCGATCATTTTTTCACAAATTGTGATGCAACCATCGGATGCTCGGCGATATTCCTGGTCGACAACACTGAAATATGCTTGAAGACTCGAAGACTATAGAATAGGGTACTAGTTGTATTAGGACTTCATTTGTACACTCAATAACTTTGTAGCCTGTTCGATGAATGTCAATAAAGTTGTAACATTTGCCTTTAATTGATCTTTTGTATCTTGCTCGAAAATAATAATGAGAACCTTTCGTTTCAAATCAAATAGTTGCAACTTTTCTTTTCCACCATCTTAACATTAGTATTCTGCTCACAACAACCAACTCGACGACGAATTAATTATCCGATGAAACTCAAATATTTGGACGATAAGGTTGAACTTGTACCTGGAACATTTATTGATTGATGAACTGTCCTCGGAAAGATCAGCCGACAATCGTCTAAATGAATAATCTCTTTAAGAATAATTGAACTTAGGAAATAATGATCCCAACTTAGGAAATAATAATCCTAACTAAGAATTTTCCAGTGGTAAGAAATTATTGAAGGGTGTTCGGGTTTCGGGCAGAACTGCTTCATCAAAGCATTTAGAACATCAGCTGGAGTTAATCAAAATTGTACTGTTTACTTGCATAATTTGCCGCTATTCAGTGAGCTGGTTAGTCATCCTGGATTTTCATCGAGGAAAGGTCATAGCACAAGCTTTCTCCTTCGGCCGATATTTATTTTCGAACATGTTTTATCGAGGGAGGGTCATAGCAAAAGCTTTCACCCTCGGCCGATTTTCATTTTTCGAACATGTTTTATCGAGGGAGGGTCATAGCAAAAGCTTTCACCCTCGGCCGATTTTCATTTTTTGAACATGTTTTATCGAGGGAGGGTATATCGAGGGAGGGTCATAGCAAAAGCTTTCACCCTCGGCCGATTTTCATTTTTTGAACATGTTTTATCGAGGGAGGGTCGTAGCAAAAGCTTTCACCCTCGGCCGATTTTCATTTTTTGAACATGTTTTATCGAGGGAGGGTCGTAGCAAAAGCTTTCACCCTCGGCCGATTTTCATTTTTTGAACATGTTTTATCGAGGGAGGGTCATAGCAAAAGCTTTCACCCTCGACCGATTTTCATTTTTTGAACATGTTTTATCGAGGGAGGGTCATAGCAAAAGCTTTCACCCTCGGCCGATTTTCATTTTTTGAACATGTTTTATCGAGGGAGGGTCGTAGCAAAAGCTTTCACCCTCGGCCGATTTTCATTTTTGGAACATGTTTTATCGAGGGAGGGTCGTAGCAAAAGCTTTCACCCTCGGCCGATTTTCATTTTTTGAACATGTTTTATCGAGGGAGGGTCATAGCAAAAGCTTTCACCCTCGGCCGATTTTCATTTTTTGAACATGTTTTATCGAGGGAGGGTCATAGCAAAAGCTTTCACCCTCGGCCGATAATGATAGACTTTCTTTGTCATGGTACTCGGAATACAATTTGAACTTGAACCAAAGATTTCATTGATTGTCCTTACACTTTTAGGAAAGTAAAAATTTAAGAAAACTGTAAATTTCAGGAAAAAATTAAAATGAGAGCATCTATCTTCCATAATATTTCCTCAGATTGACTGCATTCCAAGTTCTTGGCAAAGCTTCCCCGTTGAGGTGAGCAATTTTATAGGATCCCTTTTTTCCGACTTCCTGCACGACATAAGGGCCGTCCCAGTTTGGCTGAAGCTTTCCGACATGCTTAGATACTTCCACCTTTTTTAGAACCAAATCCCCGACTTTGAATGTCCTTACCCTGACTTTTTTGCCATAAGCTTTTTCCATGCTGGACTTGGTGGCTTGTATCTTTATGCACGCTCGGTCACGTTTACCATCTGCTTGATCGACACCCATCTGCCTCAGTAATTGATTCTGATCATGGTCATAAGATTCGACCCTTGGTGAAGGTACCAATGTCTCCACCGGTATAACCGCCTCCGACCCGTAAACCAATGAGAAAGGAGTTTCTCCAGTAGCAGATTTTATTGTAGTTCTGTTCGCCCAAATTACTCCTGGAAGCTCGTCTAACCAATGGCCTTTTGCTTCGGTCAGACGTTTTTCAAGTGATCGAACAATTTCCCTGTTGGTGACGTCGGTTTGTCCATTCGCCTGGGGATGTCCGACCGACGTGAAATTCTGTTGGATTCCAATCTTTTCGCACCACTCCAAAATTTGCTTTCCCGTGAATTGAGTTCCATTGTCGGAGATGAGGATCCTCGGTATACCAAACCTGCAAACAATATTCTTCCAGAGAAAATTTATCACCTGAAATTGAGTAATTTTTGTTAGCGCAATGCATTCGATCCATTTACTGAAGTATTCCACGGCGACCAGGACATAGTTTTTTCTCGATCTAGCAGTTGGGAAAGGTCCCTCAATATCGATTCCCCACTTGTCGAAGGGCCAGCAGATCGGAATCGAATGCATCTGCTCAGCGGGTTGATGAATTAGATTTGAATAGATTTGGCAATGATGGCATTTCTTGACATAATCGACGGAATCCGAGATCATAGTGGGCCAATAATATCCAGTCCTCGAGCACTTCAAGGCTAAGGCTCGTGCACCACAATGACTTCCCGCTTCACCTTCGTGAACCTCCTTTAAAATGAGATCGAACTGACTCTCAGGAATGCACTTTAACAAAACTCCTGAGCTTGATCTTTTATAAAGCTTATCTTCGTTCAAAACGTACATTGGAGCTCGATATTTAATCCTTCGAGCTTGATTTGTATCTTTCGGTAAAGTACCATCTCTTAGATAAGTCTTCAAAGGTTCCATCCAAGAAGATTCTCGAACATCTATCTCCATTACCCCCGAGTTTGGGGCCAGGTCGGAGTCTATAGCTGGGGAGTTGGACATTAGCCAGGTTATTATTCTTTCCTTCCGTCCGTCAATCGCCCCCGTAAATTTCGAAAGCAAATCCGCCCAACAGTTCTCTTCTCGAGGGATAGCTTGTATATCAAACATCTCGAACTTTGTCGCCAGATCCTTCACTCTTTTCAAATATTTCACCATGTTAAACTCTTTTGCTTCATAAACCCCTTTTATTTGTCTGTGTACGAGCTCAGAGTCAGTTAGCACTGTCAGCGACTTTATATTTTCTTTAACTGCCATTTCTAAACCTGCGATCAAAGCCTCATACTCTGCCTCATTGTTCGTGACTACGAAGTCTAGGGTGATCGCATAACTGAGATCCTCCCCCTCGGGACCCTGAAAGTGAATTCCGGCCCCACCACCTTCTCTGGTCGACGACCCGTCGACATGCATCACCCAAACTTTGTGCTGAACATCCTCGACCAGATTTACCACGGGAACTGACAAGTTGCCCGAACTGGACCCTGTTGATTCTGCAATGAAATCAGCCAGGACTTGAGCCTTGATTGCTGTTCGAGGTTGGTACTCGATCTCGAACTGACCCAGTTCCACCGCCCATTTAATCAATCTCCCGGACGTCTCTGGTTTTGATAGAACTTGCCGTAGAGGTTGATTAGTCAGAACAATAATTTTGTAAGTTTGGAAATAAGGTCGCAGCCTCCGTGCGGCAATAACTAAAGCCAGTGCGAATTTCTCGATCTCCAGGTAATTCCTTTCTGCCCCTTGAAGCAACTTACTCAGATAATATACCGGTTTATGCTCGGAATCCTGAATTCTCACCAAAACAGAACTTATTGCCTCACTCGATACCGCTATGTACAGATACAAGGGCTCTCCCTCGACCGGTTTTGCCAACATCGGAGGGGAAACCAAATATCTTTTAAGCTCTTCGAAAGCTTTGCTGCATTCCTCATTCCATTCGAAGCCTTTTGATTTCCTCAACAACTTGAAGAAAGGCAAACTCTTGTCTGCTGATCGGGATATAAACCTATTCAACGATATTATTTTTCCGATTAGACTCTGCACTTCGGACAACTTAGTTGGCGGTTGTAACTCAGCTATAGCTCGGATTTTTTCTGGGTTCGCCTCAATTCCGCGCTCGTGAACGAGATAACCGAGGAACTTTCCCGACCTTACCCCGAAAGTGCACTTGGCCGGATTTAATTTCATTCTGTACTTCCCCAGGATCGCGAAACATCTGCCAAGGTGTTCTATATGTTCCTCCTCGGTCATGCTCTTCACTAGCATATCGTCAACATAAACTTCCATGATCTCACCGATAAGATCCTTGAACATCATATTCACGAGCCTTTGATAAGTTGCTCCTGCATTCCTTAGCCCGAACGGCATTACAATGAAGCAGTACACTCCTCGTTCGGTAATAAAAGCTGTTTTATCCTGATCTCTCTCATTCATAAATATTTGATAAAACCCTTGGAAAGCATCCATCATACTAAAGAAAATGAATCCCGCCGTCGAATCGACCAGCATATCGATCCGTGGTAAAGGATAGGGGTCCCTTGGACACAACTTGTTCAAGTCGGTAAAATCATTACACATCCTCCATTTGTTGTCGACCTTCTCTCCCTTGGACACCAACACTACATTGCAAAGCCATTCAGTGAAAGTTATTTCCCGAATCTGTTTTGCGGCCAATAATCTATCCACCTCGGCATTGATGATTTTGTCTTTTTCTCTACCGTGGTTCCTCTTCTTTTGTCTAACTGGCTTTGCTTTAGGATCGATATTTAAAGAGTGAGTAATCACCCTTGGGTCGATTCCGACTATATCATCGGAACTCCAACCAAAGACATCGGCGTTGTTTCTAAGGAATTCGATCAGCATGGTCTCCATTCCTTGACTTAGCTCGGTCCCAATTCTGGTGAACTTCTCGGGAGAGCCAGGGATTAACGTTACTTGTTTATGACTTGGGGGTTGTACGCTCATATCGATCTCTTTTCCTTTTTTACTCTTCAACTTTTCACAATCTGGCAAAGGGAGGTCGGAAACGGAAAATACCTTTTCGTCTTCTAATTTCCTCTTTGTGGGCAATAATGGCTCGAATTGCTTCTTCATGTTTAGGGATGTGTTGTAACATTCCCATGCCATGCACTGGTCGTTCCTCATTTCTCCGACCCCTGCCAAAGTGGGAAACTTGACCATCTGGTGGTAAGTTGACACGACCGCTTTGAATACGTTTAAAGCCGGTCTTCCCAAGATTGCATTATAAGCGAACGGGGTACTCACGACTAGGAACTTAATCATCTTCGTAACATCTCTAGGTTTCTTACCCATAGTAGTACTCAAGAGTATGGTTCCGAGAGGAACAATTTCCGACCCACCGAACCCAATGAGCGGGGTGGATACCCGTTCCAATCGCGGGTGTTGTAGATTCATTCTGTCGAGGGCCTCAGAAGAAATTATGTTTGCCGAACTGCCATTATCGATTAACACCCTCCTAACCTCGAAGTTAGCAATTCTCAGGGTCAAGACCATCGAAAAATCAGGGTCATCTTCATTAGTATCCCAAGTCACATCACTTGGTCTGTCAGCCTCGGAAAAGCTAATGACCTGGCTCATCGAGGGCGCTGGTCTTAAGGACATGACCTCTTTCCTAGACGAGAGACCAGTCTTTATCGACCTAGCAGTCCTTTTCCTCGCATTCCTGCTATCTCCTCCAGCTGGCCCACCAGAGATCATATTTGTCACCCGAGTCGTCTGGTCCTCTGCTTGTTGTTGGTCCTCGCGGTGTTGTTCGGAGGACCTCCTAGGACTCCTGGACCTATAACGGCTGTTATGGTTTTCCTTCCTGACATATTCCTTCAACTTTCCCTGAGTAATCAGTTTTTCGATCTCCTGTTTCAACTGGAAACAATCCTCGGTGCTATGCCCCCGAGCTCTGTGGTATCTACAATACTTATCGTGATTCATTGTCCCTGGCCTAGGTTGGGTAATACGCCGAGCTCCAGGGACCAAATTTCTCTCTTCGAGTACCGTTAGAATCTCGTCCCTCGAAGTATTCAATCTGGTAAAGTTGCTTTTTTCATGCTCCGTCCTCGGGGCCCTCTCTGGAGATGCAGGTCGACCGTAGACATTAGATCTGTGGGTCGGAGCCTGAGGTTTATAGACCTTTAGTCTCTGCCAAACCGAGCCTTTTTGCTGCGCGTTTGACCCTCCGTAGTCGCTTGGTTTAGGGATAGGGGCCCGATCAGGTTTCTTCACGATCGGGGGCCTAGGATTCTGTGCATTTTTTAACTTATTCATTTCCTCCTGGATCATGTATTTCTCAGCTATTTCCATAATTCGCTCGAAGGACTTTGGCTGCTTTCGGCAGAGAGCATTTCCGAACTGACTATTACGGGTCAGTTCGAACATTAATGACGATAGAAACTCAATCTGTGGGGTATCAACTTTCAGAAGTTCAATACTAAATCTAGCTAGCCACTGCCTCAGTGTTTCTCCTTCCATTTGCTTCACCGTCCCCAAATGATTAGCAGGTAACCTTTGTTTCCTTTGGCTGGCAAACTGATGTTTTAATTTATCGCACAGCTCATCAAAAGAGAAGATCGAGTTCGGAGGCAGTTTTCCGAACCAATCCAAAGCAATTCCTTCGAACGTGGTGACCATGATTTTGCAGCAAAAATCCTCCGAGTGTCCATATAAATTCAACACATTTATGAAACTGTTTATATGCTCCCCGGGGTCAGAGGTTCCATTATACCTTGGCAATCTGGTAGGGACCGACTCTGTTCCTCGAGCTTCCTTAATTTCTTGACAGAAAGGCGAGCATCGCATAATATTTGTACTTAATTCCCTACTTCGCACTTCAGGGAAAACGACCCCATCCTCTTTGGCCTCAACTCCTCGAGCCCTGACACCTGTGGGTCGGGTTTCCTTTACTAGCTTCTCTTTCTCCAACTCTTTAGCAACCCTTACTTGCACCATCCTTTCCAAGTCAGCCTCAGTTACCTTTCTATAGGCTGGCTTTCTAGACCTCTCCACAGCTTTGGGTTGACTTTCCCCGACCATGGAATCCTCCAAGTTTTGTATGTTCCTAGAAGGTTGCCTAGATCGGACAACGGTTCTAGCTTGTGGTGGGTTGGGCCGAACCTCAGATGGTTCGCCCAGAGCAGATCGACGAATACTTCCTTCCCTTGGCCTGTTGGAAATCGGAGCCCGAGCATCAGGTTGATCGACCGGGGGATGCTGGCCTGGTAGAGTTTCACGATCTGCTCTCTCCGCATTCAAGAATTCTCTACACATAGTTCCGATAATGGAACGCAAATCAGCCACTGTTGTATGAATAGGCATATTATTCGGCGGGTCGAGCGGCGGCACCTCAGATTGGTGGGCCGCTCGGGATTGGTTACTTGGTTCATTGTTTACAGAACGTTGAGCTCCTACGGCGTGTGAAGGCTCGCCACGATTGTACGTAAATCTCCTAGTAGTAGGCATATTTCGATCTAACACCCGAGTAGGCCCCACGGTGGGCGCCAATTGATTATACTGTATTTCGTTCAAGTTCAATGAGGAAAGCGGGGTATAACAATATATGAATCGAGTACGAGTAATCCGTATATTAATATTAGTGTTCGAGTACAAATTACAAAGCGGGTCTACCCGAGCATCACTGGATGTCGTACTATCTAGGAAAGTAAATACAAAGAATAATCGACAGGCTCCTAATCCGAACAGTAGGTCCGAGCAGAAGGGATATCTTGGAAGTTGTGCCGTCCCTGATGTCATAAATGCGCCGCGTATTTATAGGAACAGTAATGAGCTAGCTAGGCCATCCGTAGGAGAATAGCTCTTGGCCAGCTGTGTAAAGCTGTAGGTCGGTCCCACAGTAATTCCGAGGAGACGAGTAGATCGGGAAGAAGGTCGGAGTACTTGATCTAGAGCTATCAATCTGGCTTGATCGGAAAATCATGTTCTTCTGGTCGGAGAATACCATTCTGGTCGGGATCGAGGCTGACCCCGAGCAGAAGGTATTTCCTAAAGTGGCGTATGCGAAATACCCCTCATCAACGTATATATATAAAGGTTAAAAGGGTAAATTGCAAATTCAACCCCGAGTAACCGCGACGGTTAGGCTCCCATTCAGTAAAATTGAAGATTATCTTTTTGATTAATAGCAATTACGGTCCTCCAAGCTTCTGAAATGAGTATTTTCGAGTCAACAGGATAAGATCAACTACATTGTCTCTCGAGGATGTGCACTCTTTTTCCCTTCGCTCGGTTTTTTGTCCCACTGGGTTTTTCCGAGTAAGGTTTTTAATGAGGCATATCCGACCCGAGACTGTTTGAGACTCGATCTCTGATTTATTTCTCCAATTCTCAGATATTGTAAACGTCATCGAAGTAGAGTACTCCGATCGAAAACTCCGCCCTCCTATGGTTCGAAGTATCAATGCCTTCTGTTGCTCCAAAGAAGATGTGTGCTCTTTTTCCCTAGCTCGGATTTTGTCCCACTGGGTTTTTCCGCACTAGGTTTTTAACGAGGCATGTCCGAAACATCAAGAAATCAAAGTCTTTCGCCGTGACGCTGTGTTTACTTTTCCGAGCTTCAGCTTCACTTACGCTCGAGAAGTGGGGGAGTATTGATGAGGGGTATTTCGCATACGCCACTTTAGGAAATACTTTCTGCTCGAGCTCGGCCTCGATCCCGACCAGAATGGTATTCTCCGATCATAAGAACATGGTTTTCCGATCAAGCCCGGTTGATAGCTCTAGATCAAGTATTCCGACCTACTTCCCGATCTACTCGTCTCCTCGAATTACTGTGGGGCCGATCTACAGCTTTATACAGCTGGCCGAGAGGTGTTCTCCTACGGATGGTCTAGCTAGCTCATTACTGTTCCTATAAATACGCGGCGCATTTATGACATCAGGGACGGCACGACTTCCAAGATATTCCTTCTGCTCGGACCTACTGTTCGGATTAGGAATTAGCTTGTATTCTCATTGTATTTAGTCTTTCTAGTAGTACGGCATCCCGTAATGCTCGGGTAGACCCGCTTTGTAATTTGTATTCGAACACCGATATCAATATACAGTTTTCACACGCTCGATTCATATATTGTTATACTCTACTTTCCTTATTGAACTCGAACGAAAAACGGCATAATCAATAAGGATCTCTCGGACACAATTTATTCAAGTCTGTAAAATCGTTGCACATCCGCCATTTGTTATCCTTCTTGTCACCCTTTGAGACAAGTACGACATTACACAACCACTCGGTAAAGTGTATTTCTCTTATCTGCTTAGATAATAAAAGTCTTTCGACCTCTGCCTTTATTATTTTATCCTTTACTGGGCCATGATTTCTTTTCTTTTGTCTGACAGGTTTTGCGCTCGGATCTATCTTCAAAGAGTGAGTTATGATTCTTGGGTCGATCCCCACTATATCTTCCGAGCTCCAGGCGAAAACATCCACATTTTTTCTCAAGAAGTTGATCAACATGATTTCTCCCTGTGGAGATAGTTCTGTTCCGATCCTGGTGATTTTGGTCGGATCACTCTCGATAAGCTTGACCTCTTTATGCTCTAGTGCACGTAGAGTTAGATCTATGGGCTCTTTCCCTTTTTTACTGATCGGGTCCGTGCTAGGCAACTCAGGCTCCCGAGATCTTTCCATCGAAGATCCCACTGTTTTTCTTTTCGACGGTGTTAGAGGATCGACGTTTCTTTTTAAGGATAGTGACGTGTTGTAACAATCCCAAGCCATGCAATGGTCGTTTACTATTTCATCGACCCCATAGATTGTTGGAAATTTGATTTTCTGGTGATAGGTTGACACTACCGCTCGAAATTGGTTAAGTGCTGGTCTTCCCAGAATGGCGTTATAAGCGAATGGTGTTTCAACCACTAAAAACTTAATCATTTTGGTCACTCGATGAGGTTTATTTCCAAGAGTTACACTCAAGTTAATAGTCCCAGCTGGAACTATTTCCTGATAGGATAGTGCCCTGCAAGCCAACTCAATAGCTTGTAATAGCACTATTTTATCTTGTATGAATCTTTGATTTATTAATTAATACGCAAAGTTTATTTATTTGATAAGATAAACTAATGGCCAACTTCATCTTTCGCGAACACATTTAAGCGATTGGTTGAAACCCTGAGATCACTCATGACTATGGGACGATTCACTTCAGTATTGAGTGCAATCATGAAACAGTCTCTAAGGTCGTGATCTCAAAAGTGTTCCAAGTCATAGATTCCTGTCGAGACGGGGTATCGAAGGAATCGTCAAGACTTGTAGGATTATGCATGATTCACATGGAGTGAATTTGTGGAGTTTCATGAACAAGACATTTGATGTCAGTGCATATGACTAGGTGGTTCGATAGGGGATCGAACGCATCGAACGACCCGAACAGAGAAACCCATTGTGGAAGTGCGTAAAGCATATCAGTTATGGGATGTTTCTCAAGACTTATAACAGTGTACGATTTAGTCCTTGGACTTGAGATGCTAGGGCGAATTCGGCATACGGGTGTCCGTATTTTGATTTAGGAGCCGGTCACGTAGCCTGACCATTGTGCGCCTACTTTGGGTACGTATAGTCGTATGTGCGGATGGTTAGCATCAAGATGGGATCTACCGACTCATTGTAATGAATGAGGGAATTTCCTGTACATTCTTAGATAATACATTCCGAGAAATCCATGGCCATGGTCAGTGACGGATTTGGAAAGGGGTTTCCAAATTTAGCAGTCACACTGGAATTATTATCCAGAATTAGAAAGTACAGAATCGAGATAATTAGAGGTGCTGACTAATTCACACACCCTAGGTCTCGATCGGGAAATTAGTCGTTAGAGGGACCGTATGTACATGGTACTTATAAGAGGTGAGGTTCACTAATATCAATTCACCTGAAGTTGGGCCTCATGGGCTTGTGGCTAGACATCGACCATGAGGTGTGGGTACTCCTGAATTAATGGGAGATTAATTCTGGAGTGGTCAATTAAAGGAGTTTATTGATCGGAGCAATTAATTGAATATTAATTGCTCGTTAATTAAATCACGAAAGTCGTGGGCCTACGGCCAATTGATGGTGAACCTAGAGGGTCACACACAATACAGTTGGACAGTGACAGTCAATTAAGGAAAGGTTTGATTTAAAGAGTTAAATCAAATAAAAGAATTAAAGAGTTAATTCTGAGAGAGAAATAATTAATTAGATAGTCTAATTAATTAAATATTAATTAAAGAGTTAATTAAAGTGGGAGATAATTAATTAGATTAATTGGGTTAATTTAATTAAAGTGTTTAATTAAATTAATGCAAGACATGGGCCAATTTAATTAATGGCCCAATAGCAAGTCTTGCACACAAAGGGGCTTTGGAGGTGGCTATATAAAGGAGTCTAAGTTGAGACTCAAACCCTAAGCAAAACATTCTAACCTAGCCGCCCCCTCACTAGGCTGCCCCCCTTCTCCCTCTTGCTCTCTCTCCTTCACTTAGATCTAGATCTGGATCTAGATCTGCCATTGACAAGAATCCTTCTCTTCCATTTCTAAGCCTAAGAATTGAAGGAGTCATTCAATCCATCTGGTGTGGACTAATCTCTGGAGGCACAACACTTGGGGTGCTCAGTGAACAAGGAAAGAGAAGACCGGAGAAACCACCACCTTGCCTGTGGTGAGGTAAATTTGATTTACCACTTTTAATTTAGTAATTTGTTGCTAAATTGTATTCAACCTTTATTCATATGTGCTAATAAATGTTCTTGGGAATTGGAGTATGAAAAATTGAAAAATTTTAAATTCCGCAACGTTGTTTTTGACAATCATACCCATAGAATCCCAACAGTGGTATCAGAGCCAAATTTATTATGCACATATGAAAAGGCCTGAACACATCAAAATATATGGATATATGTGTTTGTTGTGTTCTGATTTTTGATTCTTGCTTGTTATGATGAATTAAATTGTTCGGATCTATGCACTTTTCGGTTTTGGGCCAAATCTGTAATTACCGAAAATTTGAGGGCTTGTTTGCAAATTGCGATTTTTGAAAAATCTGGACAGAAAGTATAATTTTCATTTTCTGCAATTCTGGACCAAATTGTAATTTCTGGAATTTTTTAAAATCTGGACTGTTTTTGCAATTTACGAAAGGTTTGGGCTGTTTTTGCAATTGCCGTAAATTCAGGGGTCTGTTTTGCATTAAACGAAAGTTTCTGGAAATTTTGTTAATTTTCTGCTTGCTGGTCCGATTTGCATGTTCTGGAAATTTTGGGGCTGATTTGTAATTTCCAAAAGTTGAGGGGTCAAAATGTAATTTTCGAAAATTCAGGGGGCCGAACTGAAATTTTTCAAAGGTTGAAAAACAGAAACTGTTTTGTGCACTAAAAGGGTTTAGTATAATTTTATCATAATTAGTAGGGACTAGAGTGAGAATCAAAGGGATTGTTTTAAAAGGTGTTTTAAAATAAGTTTATGGATTGTTTTAAAATGAGTTTTAAAACTAGAATATGAAAGACATTTTAAAAGGAGTTTTAAAATATGATAAGAAATAAGAAAATCTGTTTTGCTTGTTTCTTGCTCTACGTGAACTGTTTACGTGGTTTTCGATCGCGCCGAGCCTTGACCCTTAGGGTAGATGTGATTGGTTAATTTTAATTTGTTGGTTTTATTGGGCCTGCGAGCCTTAAGTTTTTGGGCCACTTTGAGCCTTTGTAATAGATAGGACTTTACAGTTTTAATTAGATTAGGATGAAGGCCCGTTACAAGCAAGGTGGGAGCCCAAGAAGACTAAAGGCCATGTATGCATGGTAAAATGTGTAATAGTGTAGGCCTCTTTGAAACCTATTAGATTGACCAATAGGACCATCGTCTTTGGCTCGATGGTGGTCCGCATAGGAGGCTCCCGATCGAAAACATACTGTGGTAGCATTCATGCTAGGTGTGTATGTTTTTATTTACGCATTTATATTTTAGCATGTATGGTGATACGCGCTAGTAATTTAGATCGTAAATAAAAGATAATGCATAACTGGAACGGTGAGATCTCGAGTAGAGTTACCTCAAACTCTTAAACCCGAAAACCCCCTCTTGATAATTATATTAAGTCATATTGGGTACATTAAAATGAAGTTTTAATATCCAAGCCTTCCATCAATAGGAACTAGCGTGAGTTGTCCACTTGTCGATTAAGGTGATCCAGAGTCTGGCACCCGAGTCGAGGAAAGAGACAATACGCGAAACTCCTTGATTCTCGTTTTTAACTAAACTTGACAAGGGTGAGGATTGGTCGGGATGTGAACATCGATCATAACCAAGTTATGGGGATTTCATGACCGGGCCCGTTGCTCATCAAGATTGATGGGTCAGACTTAACGAGTAGTACCACTCATGATGTAGCAGTGCTAGATGAGTGCGAAAATCGAGGCAAAATAGCTTGAAGGTTGTGTAGGGACACAATTGGTAATAGTATACCTACCTAGGGAATTAATTGTATGGCCGCGAGTCGTGGGTGCAATTAATGTCTGCTGGGACGTCAAGACCTGCTAGGAAATAAGATTTCCCGAACAATTGAAGGGGTAATTGTTTCGAAAAAATAGTGGGAGAACTTTTTCGATAACAAGTCCAATAGTCGTCAATTATAAGTATTAATTTAGATCAGTCAGCTGAACGTTATCATTCTATTTTGTAGATCATTTTGCGAAAATGTCTAAGAATCCATTATCTATCATCCTTGACACTAACAAACTGAACGGATCAAATTTTATCGACTGGCTAAGAAATTTGAGGATAGTCCTCGACTCCGATCGTCGGAGCTATGTTCTCGATGCCCCAATGCCTGGAGCACTTCCGAAAGGTGTTTCGGAAGAGGAACGAGCCACCCATGCTAGATGGGTTGATGATGATATTCAGGTTCTTTGCCTAATGCTAGCATCAATGACCAATGAGCTGCAGAAACAACATGCAAAGATGTTGCATTCTGTTGATATACTTCTCCATCTCCGAAACATGTTTGGAGAGAAGTCTCGGACCGAAAGGTTCAAGACGACGAGGGAGTTATTCAATCTGAGAATGGCTGAGGGTTCAAGTGTGAAAGATCACTGTCTTCGTTTCATTAATCTGATTGAAAAATTGGAGAATTTGGAAGTAGACTTGCACGCTGATCTTAGCACTGACCTCTTGCTCCATACTCTACCACGCTCATTTGATCAGTTCGTGTTGAATTTCAACATGGAGGAGAGAAATCTCGCTCTTCACGAACTGACCAATATGTTGGTAACGGCAGAAGCTACCCTTAAGAAGGAGAAGTCTGTCTTGATTGCTGAGCAACCCAAGGCTGCAAAGCCAAAGAAGGGCAAGAAGAAGAAGAAAGTGTTCTCTTCTAAAACAACCAAGAAGGTTGTCGAGAAAAAGAGAAAGAGCCCAGAAGATGAATGTTTCCACTGCAAGAAAGCAGGGCACTGGAAAAGGAACTGCCCTGACTACCTTAAAACGGTAGCCAAAGGTATTTTCTTTATTGAAGTTAATATTTCAATTAACTGTGCATCATGGGTGTTAGACACCGCAACTGGTTCTCATATCTGCAATGATTTGCAGGTGATGGGAGCAGTAAGACCTCTTAAGCCTGGGGATAGGATCCTACGTTTTGGAAACGGAGCAAGGGTTGCGGCAGAGGCCATAGGGGACGTAGAATTAGTTTTTGGCAATTTTACTTTGGTTTTAAAGGACTGTTTGTACGTACCAACTATTATCAAAAACATTATTTCGATTCCTTTGCTGGATAATGATGGTTTTTGTTTTTCCATTTCTAATGGAAATTTTAGCATAATAAAAGGTGGTTTTACTTATGCTAGTGGTACTTTGATAGATGGTCTTTATTCCTTAGAACCTGCTAATTCTAATGTCATGCACATTCAATCAAAGAAAAGAAAACAAGATGATAATAGTCCACAGTTATGGCACGCTAGGCTTGGACATATATCCAAGAGTAGAATTCAAAAGTTGGTTTCCTCTAGGGCTCTTGAAATACAGAACCTAGATGATCTCTCAACTTGCGAGTCCTGTCTCAAGGGAAAGATGACCAAAACGCCTTTTACTGGGAAACCGGAGCGAACCAAACAAACCTTGGATTTGATCCATACCGATGTTTGTGGACCACTGAGTGTCAGTGCAAGAGGAGGTTTCTCGTACTTCATTACCTTCACAGACGACTACAGTCGTTTTGGGTATGTGTACCTAATGAAGTATAAGTCCGAAGCTTTTGAAAAGTTCAAAGAGTTTCGAATGGAAGTTGAGAACCAACTTGGACACAGTATTAAGGCACTTCGATCTGATCGAGGTGGGGAATACTTAAGTCAAGAATTCCTCGATTATCTTGTAGAGAATGGAATTCTCTCACAGCGAACTCCTCCTAGAACACCACAGTTGAATGGTGTGTCTGAGAGAAGGAACCGAACTTTGTTGGACATGGTTCGTTCCATGATGAGTTTCGCTGATCTTCCTTTTTCATTTTGGGGCTTAGCCCTCTTAACGGCTTCAAAGATACTTAATATAGTACCTTCAAAGTCGGTGCCGACGACGCCACACCAAGAATGGTTTGGTAAAGCACCCATGTATTCGTACCTACGAGTATGGGGATCTCCTGCCTATGTTAGGAACAAGAAGGGAGATAAACTAGATAGTAGATCTAGTTTGTGCAAATTTGTGGGGTATCCAAAGGAATCCATTGGATACCTGTTCTACGACCCTAAAGAACGAAAGACGTTCGTGTCTAGGAACGCCCACTTCTTAGAGGATGACTTCCTCACTAAAAGAAGCGGGGTGTCCGTAGAACTTGATGAAGTCCAGGAACTGGACCCATCCCCACAAACAGTGGGAGTTGATCCTGAACCTATTGAACCATCTAGTACACCAGTACTTCGAAGGTCCGATCGAATTCGTAGAGAACCCGAAAGGTTCGGCTTCATCCACGAAAATGATCAATTGGATGGTGATCCAAGGACATACGAAGAAGCTATGTCAGACATAGACTCGGGTGCATGGCAGGAAGCCATGCAATCCGAAATGGATTCCATGCATTCCAACAAGGTATGGACCTTGGTTGATCCACCTGAGGGAACTGTCCCTGTAGGCTGTAAGTGGATCTTCAAGCGCAAGCTTGGAATGAATGGGGAAGTTTTGACTCATAAGGCTCGCCTTGTGGCGAAAGGTTATTCTCAAAGGCCTGGTATAGACTATGAGGAAACTTTTTCTCCAGTAGCGATGTCAAAATCCATTCGGATATTATTAGCCATAGCCGCGTGGTATGACTACGAGATATGGCAAATGGATGTAAAGACCGCCTTTCTCAATGGAGACATTGATAAGGAAATCTTTATGCAACAGCCAAAAGGCTTTACATCTAAAGGAAGTGAGCATAAGGTATGCAAACTTCAAAGGTCAATTTATGGCCTAAAACAGGCATCCCGAACCTGGAACAAACGTTTTGATGAGACAGTCAAAGGGTTTGGCTTCATCAAGAACGTTTATGAGTCATGTGTGTACAAGAAATTCGAAGGGGGTTCAGTACAATTTATTGTGTTGTATGTCGATGACATTCTGTTGATCGGAGACGATATCAGAACGTTAACGCAGACGAAAGCGTGGTTATCCACGCAATTCTCCATGAAAGATATGGGAGACGCATCTTACGTATTGGGAATACGTATCTATAGAGATAGATCGAAGAAGATGTTAGGACTCTCCCAATCTCAGTACATTAACACTATACTGAAACGGTTCAGTATGGAAGAATCCAAGAAGGGATTGCTTCCTATGAGACATGGGATCTCTCTTTCTAAATCTATGAGCCCTACAAATGATGAAGAAAGAAAGAGGATGTCTCTCATACCTTATGCGTCTGCCATAGGCAGCATAATGTATGCGATGTTATGTACTAGACCTGACGTAGCACACGCTCTGAGTGTGACGAGTCGCTACCAGTCAAATCCAGGGGAGGAACACTGGACCGCCGTAAAGGCTATCCTCAAGTACCTGAGAAGGACTAAGGATATGTTCTTGGTCTACGGCGGTAGTGGAGAATTGAAGCTCGAAGGATTCACGGATTCGAGTTTCCAGTCTGACGTGGATGATTATAAATCCAATTCTGGATATATATTTTGCCTCAACGGAGCAGCGGTGAGTTGGAAGAGTTCCAAACAGTCCACCACTGCAGATTCAACCACTGAAGCAGAATATATTGCCGCATCGGATGCAGCAAAGGAAAGTGTTTGGATAAGAAACTTCATCCAAGAGTTGGATGTAGTACCTAGCATTGCAGAACCCATAGTAGTCTTCTGTGACAACAATGGGGTAATCGCTCAAGCAAAGGAGCCGAGATCATACCATCAGTCCAAACACGTAATGAGGAAATACCATGTGATTAGAGAAATCATTGGTAGAGGAGACATTCTAATGGAACGTGTCGACTCAAAAGATAACGTAGCTGATCCACTAACGAAGCCACTATCGCAAAAAGTGTTCGAAGAACATCTTGTGAAGATGGGTCTTAGAAATGTTTGTGATTGGTTTTAGGGCAAGTGGGAGATTGATAGGATAGTGCCCTGCAAGCCAACTCAATAGCTTGTAATAGGACTATTTTATCTTGTATGAATCTTTGATTTATTAATTAATACGCAAAGTTTATTTATTTGATAAGATAAACTAATGGCCAACTTCATCTTTCGCGAACACATTTAAGCGATTGGTTGAAACCCTGAGATCACTCATGACTATGGGACGATTCACTTCAGTATTGAGTGCAATCATGAAACAGTCTCTAAGGTCGTGATCTCAAAAGTGTTCCAAGTCATAGATTCCTGTCGAGACGGGGTATCGAAGGAATCGTCAAGACTTGTAGGATTATGCATGATTCACATGGAGTGAATTTGTGGAGTTTCATGAACAAGACATTTGATGTCAGTGCATATGACTAGGTGGTTCGATAGGGGATCGAACGCATCGAACGACCCGAACAGAGAAACCCATTGTGGAAGTGCGTAAAGCATATCAGTTATGGGATGTTTCTCAAGACTTATAACAGTGTACGATTTAGTCCTTGGACTTGAGATGCTAGGGCGAATTCGGCATACGGGTGTCCGTATTTTGATTTAGGAGCCGGTCACGTAGCCTGACCATTGTGCGCCTACTTTGGGTACGTATAGTCGTATGTGCGGATGGTTAGCATCAAGATGGGATCTACCGACTCCTTGTAATGAATGAGGGAATTTCCTGTACATTCTTAGATAATACATTCCGAGAAATCCATGGCCATGGTCAGTGACGGATTTGGAAAGGGGTTTCCAAATTTAGCAGTCACACTGGAATTATTATCCAGAATTAGAAAGTACAGAATCGAGATAATTAGAGGTGCTGACTAATTCACACACCCTAGGTCTCGATCGGGAAATTAGTCGTTAGAGGGACCGTATGTACATGGTACTTATAAGAGGTGAGGTTCACTAATATCAATTCACCTGAAGTTGGGCCTCATGGGCTTGTGGCTAGACATCGACCATGAGGTGTGGGTACTCCTGAATTAATGGGAGATTAATTCTGGAGTGGTCAATTAAAGGAGTTTATTGATCGGAGCAATTAATTGAATATTAATTGCTCGTTAATTAAATAACGAAAGTCGTGGGCCTACGGCCAATTGATGGTGAACCTAGAGGGTCACACACAATACAGTTGGACAGTGACAGTCAATTAAGGAAAGGTTTGATTTAAAGAGTTAAATCAAATAAAAGAATTAAAGAGTTAATTCTGAGAGAGAAATAATTAATTAGATAGTCTAATTAATTAAATATTAATTAAAGA
This sequence comes from Penstemon newberryi var. newberryi, assembly GCA_030819805.1. NCBI lineage: Eukaryota > Viridiplantae > Streptophyta > Magnoliopsida > Lamiales > Plantaginaceae > Penstemon > Penstemon newberryi. The sequence goes on along the minus strand of JAUALY010000005.1, from coordinate 16,820,171 downwards.
GTTAATTAAAGTGGGAGATAATTAATTAGATTAATTGGGTTAATTTAATTAAAGTGTTTAATTAAATTAATGCAAGACATGGGCCAATTTAATTAATGGCCCAATAGCAAGTCTTGCACACAAAGGGGCTTTGGAGGTGGCTATATAAAGGAGTCTAAGTTGAGACTCAAACCCTAAGCAAAACATTCTAACCTAGCCGCCCCCTCACTAGGCCGCCCCCCTTCTCCCTCTTGCTCTCTCTCCTTCACTTAGATCTTGATCTGGATCTAGATCTGCCATTGACAAGAATCCTTCTCTTCCATTTCTAAGCCTAAGAATTGAAGGAGTCATTCAATCCATCTGGTGTGGACTAATCTCTGGAGGCACAACACTTGGGGTGCTCAGTGAACAAGGAAAGAGAAGACCGGAGAAACCACCACCTTGCCTGTGGTGAGGTAAATTTGATTTACCACTTTTAATTTAGTAATTTGTTGCTAAATTGTATTCAACCTTTATTCATATGTGCTAATAAATGTTCTTGGGAATTGGAGTATGAAAAATTGAAAAATTTTAAATTCCGCAACGTTGTTTTTGACAATCATACCCATAGAATCCCAACATTTCCGACCCTCCAAATCCTACTAGGGGCGTAGCTACTCTTTGGAGGGTTAATTTTCCGAGGTTCATTTGATTCAGCACTTCGATGGCTATTATGTTAGCTGAGCTTCCGTTGTCGATCAGAATTCTCTTGACGTTGAAATCGGATATTTTCAATGAGACCACCATAGGGAAATCGGGGTGGTCTTCGTTGTTGTCCCAATTCAGATTTCTGGGGGCTTCGCTTTCGTCGAACTTGATTACTTGCTGGTTAGAGCTCTTACTCTCGAGTGCCCATATCTCTTTGGGAGCGATTATTCCTTGTTCTAGAGAGCGCAGTCCGTCGCCTCGCATTCCGACTGTCTCCCCCTGCTGGTCCACCAGAGATTACAGAGCAGATATGTTTGGCGGATCGAGCCGATCTCGTGGTTCGAGCAGGTCGGATCGATCTTGATTCTCCTCGGATATTCCAAGTTGGTTATATGTGCGAAATAGCCCTCATCATCTCCTTTACCTCTTGATCGCCATCGACTTCCTCTACTGGCTCTAGATCAGGATCGAGCACAGGCAAGGGAGTTCCGAACTCGGCCACTAGATGAGCAAAGGGATGATCGCTGTATTGAACGGAAGTCAAGGATTCTGGGGGATATTCTTGGAGCCTTCGATCTTTGCCAATATCCATGACTTCGCGATAATCGGCCCGCCTATCAGGGATTAGCTTAGACTCGATCAATTGATCGACCCCCTTATAAAATAAGCTCAGCAATAGGTCCCTTATTTTTTGATGAACTATAGCCGTGCTGACGGGGGAATCAAGAAACTCCCTAACAATGGACTCGACATTGGGGGTCTGGACTTCATCTATGGCCTTGTCCAGGTTGGCATCATCCTCCTTGACTGCAAGTTGGGATCCAAGCGAGTTAATCTTCGACTCCAGTTTGCTAATTGAGGTGGCGTGAGAAATACGTTGCTCATCCAATTCTCGATTTAGTTGATCGACCTGTGCTTGATACCGACTGGCATCCATCATCGTTTTGATAATATGAGGATTATCGGTCTCCAAATTGGGATTATCACTAGAACCAGGATGAGTTTCTAGGGATGTTCTGGAATTATAGACCTTAGCAAGTTTGTCTTCGAGCTCTCTGATCTCGGCCGTTAAGATATTGTTGGTCTCTTTCACAAACTTCCATTGATCCCTGTGTAGTGCCGTATCATACAAGGCAGTTACCAACGCATTCCCAGTCTGCAAAATTATATCTTCTGATTGAGATTGGTGTAAAGAAACTTAAAGCATATTGAATTAAAACATTATGAATGATGTATTACCACTTCGTGAGCATGAGCTGCTCTTGCCAGCTGGTCGAGTGGCTCCCTCTCGAAATTTCGCTGCACATCCCTGGTGAAAGTTGAAGACAAGAGAAGTCGAACTGATTTATCGAGGACATGTTCCTTATCGTCGGTCATCAATGTATCCTTTTCGTAATATTCGACTGCTCGTTTCCCCTGAAGATGGCTTTCGATCATAACTACCAAAGAAGCTTTATGGCTCGTATCTCCGATATGAGTGAAAGACTCACCTTCTTTATCGTAAAATTGTTTCCTTCTTTTCGCTGCTGGACCAGTGGGATTGCGTTTCGCCCAAGTTTTACAACCAAGAATACCGTATTCATCTCTAATATACTTGGGAGGATAGCCATGTCCTGGACCAGTGCTCGACGAAGGTGTTTCCGCAGAAGGTTGATCAGTCGTTGGAGGAGCAACTCGGATAGGATCTGCACTCTCGAAAGACTCCTCCTCGATGTCTTCCAGATCCTGATGCTGATCTCTTCTCCTTTTTCTGGATACTCTCTGCCCTATCGGTACTCTTCCTGATGACTTCCTCGAGTTGGAAAGGACAGTCTTTCCAACCACTGAGTAACGACATTTCTCGACCATAGAAGTTACAATATAAGGTTACAAACATTAAAGGAATGATAGTTGAGAATCATTTTTAAAGATAGCTTAAATAAAATGTTAAAGTTTTACCCAGTGAACGATCATCTGCTGGTAGAGGAAAATCAAGGGAACTCAACCCAGCTTTTCGAAGAAAGATTTCTCCGACTAGGAAAGCCGACTGATATTTATCCGATCTCATCGCCGTCACCATATCTGTAAAAAAATGATCATCCAGAGCCATCTCTCCGATCACTTTTCGACCGCCATACACCCAAGATTGGTCGTAACCCCAGTCGTAGATGAACGGTTCAGTTTTTCCGTTCTCGAGTACACGGTGGGTCGGAGGCTTGACAAAAAAGTAGTTTGATTTCCACTCCATGCTGTTACTTGAGATGGCATTTTCCAGAACAGCAAAGCCTGGTCTTTGGCTCACATAATAGTAACCTCGATTGGAGGAGGTCGATATGGAAAGTCAAAAAAAGTGAAGAAAATTACGAAAAGAAGGTCGTAATCCTTTCGCAACCATCAAAACAGAAAAGGCCATAATAAAGGCAATGGCATTTGGTACAAGCTGGGTTAAAGAGACAAAGAAAGTCTCTAGAAGCTGGAGGAGGATCGAAGAGAGAGGGAAACGTAATCCATGATCAAAATGCGAAGTATAGAAAGCTCGGCAATTTTCTGGGGGTGTATTGACCCTCTCCTCAGCAGAAAGAAGAATTATCTCGAAATCTGAGGGGAAATAACGACCATAGTCCCTCCTCAAAGCTGGTAAATCCTTCTCTTTTAGTCGAGAAGGAAAGAACTCAATGGGGGCAGAAATTTGAGGCTGAGCAGTTTTCGATTTCTTTGAAGTTTTAGCGACCATTTCTTCTTCAGGAATGATCTCGACTACCAAACTTTCAACCCCCTTCTCCTCGTAATCTCTAATCTCCTCGGCCTGGACACCATTTCCTACTTCTTCGTTATCAGAAGAAAGAGTTTTCGGGTTGGCAATGTTTTGGGGTACTTGTTCTTCTTCATTCCGGCTAGGGTAGTTGGGGTTCTGCGAGGTCGAAGCCATTTTTTCTTTTTTGACAATAATGTGTTCGATAAATTGAACAAAATGCGAAGATTGATAGGATAGTGCCCAGCAAGCCAACTCAATAGCTTGTAATAGGACTATTTTATCTTGAATGAATCTTTGATTAATTAATTAATACACAAAGTTTATTTATTTCAAATATAAGATAAACTAATGGCCAACTTCATCTCTCGCGAACACATTTAAGCGATTGGTTGAAACCCTGAGATCACTCATGACTATGGGACGATTCACTTCAGTATTGAGTGCAATCATGAAACAGTCTCTAAGGTCGTGATCTCAAAAGTGTTCCAAGTCATAGATTCCTGTCGAGACTGGGTATCGAAGGAATCGTCAAGACTTGTAGGATTATGCATGATTCACACGGAGTGAATTTGTGGAGTTTCATGAACAAGACATTTGATGTCAGTGCATATGACTAGGTGGTTCGATAGGGGATGGAACGCATCGAACGACCCGAACAGAGAAACCCATTGTGGAAGTGCGTAAAGCATATCAGTGATGGGATGTTTCTCAGGACTTATAAAAGTGTACGATTTAGTCCTTAGACTTGAGATGCTAGGGTGAATTCGGTATACGGGTGTGCGTGCTTTGATTTAGGAGCCGGTCACGTAGCCTGACCATTGTGCGCCTACATTGGGTACGTACAGTCGTACACGCGGATGGTTAGCATCAAGATGGGATCTACCGACTCATTGTAATGAATGAGGGAATTTCCTGTACGTTCTTAGATAATAGATTCCGAGAAATCCATGGCCATGGTCGGTGACGGATTTGGAAAGGGGTTTCCAAATTTAGCAGTCACACTGGAATTATTATCCAGAATTAGAAAGTACAGAATCGAGATAATTAGAGGTGCTGACTAATTCACACACCCAAGTCTCGATCGGGAAATTCGTCGTTAGAGGGACCGTATGTACATGGTACTTATAAGAGGTGAGGTTCACTAATGTCAATTCACCTAAAATTGGGCCTCATGGGCTTGTGGCTAGACATCGACCATGAGGTGTGGGTACTCCTGAATTAATGGGAGATTAATTCTGGAGTGATCAATTAAAATTGTTTATTGATCAGAGCAATTAATTAAATATTAATTGCTCGTTGATTAAATCACAGAAATGTGAGCCTACGGCCAATTGATGGTGAACCTAGAGGGTCACACACAATACAGTTGGAACTGTGATAGTCAATTGTAGAAAGAATTGATTTAAAGGGTTAAATCAAAGTAAAAGAATTAAAGGGTTAATTCTAGGAGAGAGAAAATTAATTAGAGTTATCTAATTAATTAAATAATTAATTAAAGGGTTAATTAAAGTATTAAATCTTTAATTAGATTTATTGGAACATTTAATTAAAGTGTTAATTAAATGAATGGGCCATTTAATTAAAGTGTTAATTAAATGACTGGGCTATTTAATTAAAGAGTTAAATTAAATAGGAGGGATGGGCCAACTTAACTAGTGGCCCATTAGCTAAGGAGAGATAGGGTTTGATGTAAACTATAAATAGGAGTCTTGGAGACTCAAAACCCTAAGCAAAAAAAAAACAAGAATCAAACCCTAGCCTCTCTCCATAGCCGCCGCCCCCTCCTCTTGCCCTAGCCGCCGCCGCCGTCGCCGTCATCCAAGCAGCCACACCGCCGCCATGGATGTGTAGATCGGTCGTGCACCATCTCTCTCCACCTTCTACTTCTACATCTAGAGTTGGATCTTGATCCAACTCTTGAATTTGACGTGTTTCTTTCCTAGTTCTGAGCCTGAGGACTGAAGCAATCACAGATCTAACTGGTATGGACTTATCCCTAGAGGCACAACACTTGGGGTGCTCTAGTGATCCGAAAAGAAGACCGGAGAAACCACCACCTTGCCTGTGGTGAGGTAAAATTGCTTTTACCACCCTATTTATTATAGTAATTGCTTGCTAAACTGAATTCAACCTTATTCATATATGCTAATAAGTGTTCCTGGGATTTGGTGTATGAAAATTTTTAAATTCCGCAACGTTGTATTTGACAATCATACCCATAAAATTCCAACAGTGGTATCAGAGCCAACTTACTATGCACATATGAAAAAGGCCTGAACGCATCAAAATTATATGCTTATATATGTTTGTTGTGTTCTGATCTTTGATTCTTGCTTGTTATGATAAATTAAATGTTCGGATTTATGCAGTTTTCGGTTTTTGGGCCAAAAAATGTAATTTCCGAAAATTGGAGGGCTAGTTTGCAAATTGCGATTTTTCAAAAAAATCTGGACAGAAAATAAAATTTTGTTTTTCTGCAATTCTGGACCCAATTGTAATTTCTGGATTTTTCAAAATCTGGACCATTTTGCAATTTACGAAAGGTTAGGGGTGTTTTTGCTTTTTGTGTAAATCTGGGGTCTGTTTTGCAATAAACAAAAGTTTCTGGAAATTTTGTCAGTTTTCTGCTTTCTGGACCAATTTGCATATTCTGGAAATTTTGTGGCTGATTTGTAATTTTCGAAAGTTGAGGGGTCAAAATGTATTTTTCGAAAATTCAGGGGCCGTACTGCAATTTTTCAAAGTTGAAAAACAGAAACTGTTTTGTGCACTAAAAGAGTTTAGTAAATCCGGAAAGTTAATTTTATCATAATTAGTAGGGACTAAAAGTGAGAATCAAAGGGTCATTTTAAAAGGGGTTTTAAAATGATGATTAAGAGACTGGGCCATTTAATTAAAGTGTTAATTAAATGACTGGGCTATTTAATTAAAGAGTTAAATTAAATAGGAGGGATGGGCCAACTTAACTAGTGGCCCATTAGCTAAGGAGAGATAGGGTTTGATGTAAACTATAAATAGGAGTCTTGGAGACTCAAAACCCTAAGCAAAAAAAAACAAGAATCAAACCCTAGCCTCTCTCCATAGCCGCCGCCCCCTCCTCTTGCCCTAGCCGCCGCCGCCGTCGTCCAAGCAGCCACACCGCCACCGTGGATGTGTAGATCGGCCGTGCACCATCTCTCTCCTTCTACTTCTACATCTAGAGTTGGATCTTGATCCAACTCTTGAATCTGACGTGTTTCTTTCCTAGTTCTAAGCCTGAGGACTGAAGCAATCACAGATCTAACTGGTGTGGACTTATCTCTAGAGGCACAACACTTGGGGTGCTCTAGTGATCCGAAAAGAAGACCGGAGAAACCACCACCTTGCCGGTGGTGAGGTAAACTTGCTTTTACCACCCTATTTATTTTAGTAATTGCTTGCTAAAATGAATTCAACCTTATTCATATATGCTAATAAGTGTTCCTGGGATTTGGTGTATGAAAATTTTTAAATTCCGCAACGTTGTATTTGACAATCATATCCATAAAATTCCAACAAAGATATCGACTCAAAATTTTACTGCTGAAAGATCCAGATATTTGAGGTAAAAAAGTAAAAAGATCCCGTTTTGATGAGGGCTATTTTGCGCATATAACCAGCAAGGAATATCCGAGGAGATTCATGGTCGATCCGACCTATTTAAACTGTGAGATCGGCTCGACCTGCCAAATACATATCTGGTCGACCTACTCTGATCGACCTATTGTCCGTTTCAGGGGACTTACTGGGCCTTGCGATACTCCTAGGCCATGAAGGATTCCTAGGCTAATTAGGACTCCTAGTTCAGTTAGGACATGAGGAATATGATAAATAGCGAATCTTACATTGTATTGAGGATCCAGAATTTAACCTACGAAATATACTACTACTGTTCGCCTTTCATATTATTATTTTATACACGATTATATTACTTTGCTTGTTCTTGAATTGCACCATCCTGAGTACTTTAACCAAACCCTTAATACATAATATTGTGATCCTAAACAATTTACTGAGATAAAACCTAAGACGAAATTCGGTTAAATCAGTTGGCGCCCACCGAGGGGCAAGGTTAATTACTCGATCGAAATATGGCCAATCCAAGGAAAAGCACATGTAACACAGGAAGAAGCACGAATTCTCGACCTTCTCGTGCTATGGATAACTTGCCTGAAAATTCCCAAAGGATCAGTGCTAACGATACGCAGCCTCCGGCAAATCAGCAAAATTTAGATCCTGTAGAGGAACACATTGCAGCAAACGCAAACATCAATCAAAACGTGGGAGGACGACAAACTCCTAGCGCAAGTCGGGCTCCTAACTCACCCATCCACTCCGTCCCTGTCCCACCGATACCGGCTGACCAGGAGAAAATACTACAAATTGCTCAGCTTTTAAGTTCAATTTTTCCTCAAATTCTTCCAACTCCGGCAGTCGCGGGACCAATGAGGGCTGCTGTTCGTCCCTCGAGGGCGGTTAATAATGACAGGGAACCTCGGAAAAATAACGATCGTCTGTCAACTCAAGCAGAGAGTCCGAATGCAGACCAACGATCTCAATTCTCCCCCCCAAACGTAGCTGGAAGGCACCTTGGTCGAAGGACTAATCAGGCAAGAGTTAATGCTCGTCCTGAACCACACTTATCCAAGGAATAGACAGTTGTCCCTATCGATGACACGGAGGAACCCCCAGTTGTCAATCGACAAGCTACTAGAAGAATATCTGAAAGAGATATAGAAAGAATGGTCTAGGAACGATTAGAGCAAAGGTTATTAACCATGAGACAACCTTGGCCACGTTCCCGGGAGGTCCAGGAAAGCATAGCAACCTGTTCTCCATTCTGCCAAGAAATAAGAGAGGCGCAGGCCTCCGGGACCATACCTGCCCGACTTCCCAGAAATGACGGAACCAGTGATCCGACCGACTATATTTTTAGTTTCACAAACATAATGAGCTTGTATGCTTACTCAGCGGAGTATACGGCCAAGTTGTTGATCACAACTTTCGAGGGGCTAGCACTGGATTGGTTCGGAAAACAACCGCCTAACTCGATCTTCAGTTTTAGAGAGTTATGCAACAAGCTAGAACAACAGTTTGCCAGCCAGAAAAAACAAAAGCTCCCCATGAGCTATCTGGGAACTATAATCCAGCAAGATGGTGAGTCCTTAAGAACTTAGCTAGCGAGGTTCAATGTGGAACTTTTGAAGATCGACTCCCCAAATATTGATTACATCATATCAATTATATTCGATCTGACAAAAAATAGACAATTTGGCAACGCCTTGAGTCGAAAGCAGCCAAGAACCTTTGCTGAAATCATGACGTTGGCCTCCAAATATATGACTCAAGAAGAGATGAATTCTTTCAAAGACAAAAATAAAATTAAAGCATCGACTTCAGGATCAAGAAAACCTGAGAAACCCCCAATGCAAAGGGTCACGGATTACGATCGATTTTCCCGAAGAGGAAACGTATTTCAAAGATTAGAACACAATGGGAGTAACCTTGAGAAAAGACCCAATGTCTACCTCAGGCCTCGATCTCCAGAAAGGAATATAAGAGATCGAATTAGCTATGTGGAGTTTACAAAACTAAATGCCCCAAGAGAAGAAATCCTGGTGATACTGGAAAGAAGTAATTTAATCCCCCCAGCAAAAAGAATCACACAAGCTAAACCCGGGGCAAAGAACTACGATTTATATTGTAGGTACCATCGAGCTCACGGTCATAGGACCGAGGACTGTTATCATCTGAAACAAGAAATCGAAAAATTGATTCAACAGGGTAAATTGAATGAATTCATAGATAGAGCAGATCGGAGGAGACAAAGGACGAGAAGTCCTAGAAGGAGAGAAGAAAATAGAAGTCCTCGTGATAGATCTCCCAGTAATCATGCACCCCGACGAAACGATGTCGATGACGATCGGATCAATGGTACTATACATGTAATCTCGAGTGGCCCAGCAGGGGGAGATAGTCGGAATGCAAGGCAAGACTGCACGATCTCTAGAAAAAGGACTTATCGCCCCTAAAGAGGTATGGGCACTCGAGAGTAACAACTCCAACCAACAAGTAATCAGGTTCGATGAGAGCGAAGTCCCCAGAAATCTGAATTGGGACAATAACGAAGACCACCCCGATTTTCCCATGGTAGTCTCGCTGAAAATTGCAGATTTCAATGTTAAAAGAATCCTGATCGATAACGGAAGCTCGGCTAACATAATAGCCATCGAGGTTATGAACCAGATGAATCTGGGAAAAATAACTCTCCAAAGAGTAGCTACACCACTGGTAGGGTTTGGAGGATCAGAAATAGTTCCAGCTGGAACTATCAATTTAAGTGTAACCCTTGGGAACAAACCTCATCGAGTAACCAAAATGATAAAGTTTTTAGTGGTCGAAACACCATTTGCCTATAATGCCATTTTAGGAAGACCGGCATTAAACCAATTTCGAGCAGTTGTGTCAACCTATCACCAAAAAATAAAATTTCCTACAGTCTCTGGGATAGGCGAATCGTCAACGACCACTGCATGGCTTGGGATTGTTACAACACGGCACTCTCTTTGAAAAGAAATGTCGATCCGCTAACACCGTCAAAAAGAAAAACAGTAGGATCTTCGACGGAAAAATCTAATGAGCCTGAGTTGCCTAATACGGATAGGATCGATAAAAAAGGGAAAGAGCCCATAGATCTAACTCTACGAGCACCAGAGCACAAAGAGGTCAAGCTTATCGAAAACGATCCAACCAAAATCACCAGGATCGGAACTGAACTGTCTCCACAGGGAGAAATCATGTTGATCAATTTCTTAAGGAAAAATGTAGATGTTTTCGCCTGGAGCTCGGAGGACATAGTAGGGATCGACCCAAGAATCATAACCCACTCTTTGAAGATAGATCCGAGCGCAAAACCGGTCAGACAAAAGAAAAGAAATCATGGCCCTGTGAAGGACAAAATAATAAAAGCAGAGGTCGAAAGGCTTTTATTGTCTAAACAGATTAGAGAAATACACTTTACTGAATGGCTATGTAATGTCGTACTTGTCTCAAAAGGTGACAAGAAGGATAACAAGTGGAGGATGTGTAACGATTTCACAGATTTAAATAAATTATGTCCAAGAGATCCTTACCCTCTCCCAAGGATCGACCTGTTGGTAGACTCAACAGCAGGCTTTGCAATTTTTAGTATGATGGATGCATTCCAAGGTTTCTACCAGATTTTCATGGATGAAAGAGATCAAGAAAAGACTGCATTCATTACCGAACAGGGCGTATATTGTTTCATAGTAATGCCGTTCGGATTAAGAAATGCCGGAGCAACCTATCAACGGTTGGTCAACTTGATGTTTAAAGAGTTGATCGGTGAAATAATGGAAGTGTATGTCGACGACTTGCTAGTAAAAAGCATGAGTGAAGAAGACCACATTAAACACCTTGATCGTTGCTTCAAAATCTTGAGGAAGTATGGAATGAAGCTCAACCCCTTAAAATGTACCTTTGGGGTAAGGTCTGGAAAATTCTTAGGTTATCTGGTCCATGAGAGAGGCATCGAAGCAAATCCAGAGAAGATACGTGCTATTACTGAAATGAAGCCTCCTAGAAATATTACTCAGGTTCAAAGTCTAGTCGGAAAGATTGTTGCCCTTAATAGATTCATATCAAGGTCCGCAGATAAAAGTCTACCATTTTTTCAAACTTTGAGAAAAGCTAAGACCTTCGAATGGACTGAGGCTTGCGATCATGCATTCGAGCAGCTGAAAGACTATTTGACCTCACCACCCCTGCTCGCCAAACCTACGGAAGGACAGCCTCTATACATATACATCGCTATTTCCGAGGCTGCAGTGAGCTCGGTTATGGTAAAAATTGAGGTCTCGGAACACAAGCCCGTTTATTATTTGAGTAAATTATTGCAAGGAGCGGAAAAGAATTATTTAACAATTGAAAAATTCGCTCTGGCTTTGGTAACGTCGGCGCGTAGGTTGCGGCCATACTTTCAAACATACAAGATCATCGTACTTACCAATCAACCTTTGAGGCAAGTTTTATCAAAGCCAGAAGCCTCGGGAAGATTAATCAAATGGGCTGTAGAATTGGGACAGTACGAGATCGAATATCGACCACGAACCGCAATCTAAGCTCAAATACTTGCTTATTTCCTCCTTGAAACTCCAAGTCTATCGGAGATAAGCTCCGAAGTGACATCGACGAGCGATAAAAGTATTATGATCGTCAATGACCTACCATGGCTTATGCATGTCGATGGCGCATCAAGCAGAGATAGGGGAGGTGCAAGGATTAATTTCCAAGGTCCAAACGGCGAGGATATAAATTATGCTATCACTTTAGACTTCGTGGTAACCAATAACGAAGCAGAATACGAAGCTCTAATTGCAGGATTGGAAATGGCTATACAGGGCAATATACAGATTTTGAATGTCTTAACGGATTCCGAGCTAATTCAGAGACAAATTAGTGGAATGTACGAGGCAAAAGAATACAACATGATAAAATATTTGGCGAAAGTAAAAGAGTTGACTGGGAAATTTGATAAGTTTGATATTCAAAATATCCCACGAGAAGAAAATCGATGGGCTGATCAACTATCTAGATTTACAGGAACAAGGGATGGTAAATCTAAAAGAGTAATCACCTGGCTAATCTCCAAAACACCGTCGATCGATCTCGATAAAGTCCCAGTTACTGAAATGATGGATATCGACTTGGCAGCAGACAGTTGGATGACTCCAATAATCGCCTATTTAAAAGATGGATCACTCCCTAGCTGTAAAAACGAAGCTAGGAGGATAAGATATCGAGCACCAAGATATGCGATGATAGAGGGAAAACTCTACAGACGATCCATCTCAGGAATTCTGTTAAAATGCATTCCCGAGCACAATTCCGAAAGCATCCTTAGAAGCATACATGAGGGAGAAGCTGGGAATCACAGTGGCGCTCGAGCACTTACGCTCAAATGCTTGAGAACCGGCTACTATTGGCCGACGATGTACGCCGACGCACAAGACTATGTAAAACACTGTCATTACTGTCAGGTACATTCAAATATAATACATCAGCCAGCTGAGACAATACACCCAATTTCGATCTGTTGGCCCTTTGATCAATGGGGAATCGATATAGTGGGACCATTTCCAATGGCCAGATCGAAAAAGAGTTATGTTTTGGTCGCCGTCGAATATTTCAGCAAGTGGATTGAATGCATGGCCCTAGCTCGGATAACACAGTTCCAAGTGATAAATTTTCTCTGGAAAAATATAGTCTGTCGTCTTGGAATCCCGAGAATTCTGATTTCTGACAATGGAACCCAGTTTGCTGGAAAACAAGTTCAAGAGTGGTGCTCGAAGTTTGGAATACAGCAAAACTTCACGTCCATCGGACATCCTAGAGCTAATGGACAAACTGAGGTGGCAAATCGAGAGATTATCAAATCCCTCGAGAAAAGATTGGACGACGCCAAAGGGAAATGGTTAGACGAACTGCCAGGCGTCATTTGGGCCAACAGAACTACAGTAAAAGCCTCAACGGGTGAAACACCATTTAGCCTAGTCTATGGGTCGGAGGCAGTTATCCCAGTAGAGTCGCTAGTCCCCAGCCCAAGAATTGAGCTCTACGAGGAGGAATCAAACGATCAACTGAGAAAGGATGACATCGATTTGAGTGAGACCTTGAGGGAAAAAGCCAGTCTACGTTTAGAAGCGGCTAAATCCAGTATGGAAAAAGCCTACAATCAAAAGGTAAGGATACGATCATTCAAAGAATGTGATTTGGTACTTAAAAAAGTTGAAGTATCCAAACATGTGGGAAAGTTACAGCAAAATTGGGAGGGCCCCTATACGGTGATTGCGGTCGGCAAAAAAGGATCGTACAAGATAGCACATATGGATGGGACTCCGCTTCCTCGAACGTGGAATACAGTAAATCTCAGAAGATATTATGGTCGTTAAGATCGAGACAAGAAGATTTAGAAATTAGACAGGATTTGCAAGAAATTAGTTTTTCCATTTTATAGAATATTTTGTTATTTCCCTTTCATGCATTAAAATTACCTACAATTATAATAAAAAGCTTTTGCTTATTTCCCGATTGGGTCGGTATAAACTCATCGATCTCCTACACGAACGATCTACAAAGGTTAAAACCACAGTTGGTATAAAACCTAAGTATAATAAATCTTTGAGTAACACCGATTGGGTCGGTATAAACTCATCGATCTCCTACACGAACGATCTACAAAGGTTAAAACCACAGTTGGTATAAAACCTAAGTATAATAAATCTTTGAGTAACACCGATTGGGTCGGCATAAACTCATCAATCTCCTACACGAACGATCTACAAAGGTTAAAACCATAGTTGGTATAAAACCTAAGTATAATAAATCTTTGAGTAACACCGATCGGGTCGGTATAAACTCATCGATCTCCTACACGAACTATCTACAAAGGTTAAAACCACAGTTGGTATAAAACGTAAGTATAATAAATCTTTGAGTAACACCGATTGGGTCGGTATAAACTCATTGATCTACTTAAACGATCTACAAAGGTTAAACACCACAGTTGGTATAAAACCTAAGTATAATATATCTTTGAGTAAAACCGATTGGGTCGGTATAAACTCATCAATCTCATAACTGACAATCTACGTAACACAAACAGCTGATATAATGTAAAAAATTTATTATCACTGATAAAAAAAAATGCAGATCGGAAAGATACATAAATTCCCCTAGCTAAATCAATAGCAGATTCTATTACATGATAAAGAAAGGAGCTAACAAAAGGACTTCAGCTTGATTTATCTCTGTATTTCTCTCAGAATTCTTGCCACCAGCTAGGACCAGTCGTGCTTACGGCCACAAAGCTTTGGAATCAGAGAGAGCTTTGAGAGATCATAATGTTACGACGGTCGATGGTGGTCAGCATTTTTTGATCATACATTCTCGTTTTAATGAACTGACCAGCTTTCCACCGACCGCGTAACTAATAGATCGGAACCCCACAACACCGAACTGTACCCATTTACATAGGTTGGTCGGATGAGGGTAGGAATTCCAATCCATTCCCCTTATTAGGGGTCGGAGATTTCATGGTTTTTGAGAAATCTCCACTTTCCGATTCCGCCCATACCAAGTCGACGTAATAAGTGATCTGTTTGATTCTCGAATTAGGCGGACGACCGCCATTTTGGACAAAGAAGGAGTACATTTGTTTAAAGTTTTTTACTTCTAATGGTAACTGAAAGATAAAAGATTCCTTTTATAGACAAGATGAGTTAAAATCCTACGGTGCAACTCGCATCCAATCAACGGCAATGAGGCCACATCGGGAATTACGTTACAAAGTCATAACTACAAGCCTTAAATACAGGAATGGAAATAAATGCGTTTTTGATTCGGTCAAAATAGAAGTTTTATATTAGATCGATGGAGTCAATACAAAGACTATCATAGCAGAGCTAATATTACATGTCGAATATTCGTCGATCAAGTGTATTAAGCAATTACACCTACAAAATAACAAAAGAAAGAATCTGGTCTACAATACGCTTCAAAGTTTCATCGGACCGATCATCTTTTCTTCTACCTTGAGAACAGTGACGAGAAACTAATGTTCAGGCATTCTTCTCAAGATCGACGACTGACGATCATCGAGAGAAGGATACATGTCTTCTCAACTCGACCACCTCGAAAAAGTTGATGCTTATTTCTTTCGTAGTAGATTAGGGATCAGAAGGATCTCATGCATGACGTCGTCGACCTGTCAGAAACAAGTTGATTTCGATAAGCATAGAATCCTGCTTTCCTCTAATCTCGACCTCTATTATACGGCATGGTTTATGGTCGACTAATCCCCAGTTAGGAGATTTGCCCGACCATCATCATATATAATGGAGATCTCTTCTTTCCAATTCCTCCCATACCGAATCAAAGATTCATCATTTGACAAGATAACATGTTTTGGTGGACGACAATGATTGTAACAATAACAATGCTTGTTGGACAAGTTCATTTCTGAGGATGAAGAAACATGGATAAGCCTTTTTATAGGCGGGGGATAATGGATCCAATGGTGTTACATTGGGATCCTGTCAACGGTCCAGATCAACAGTATTACAAGAATAATTCATAGTGTCGGATAAATGATCGATCAATGCCATAGAACTAAAATTACGAGACTCCAGATAAACTGGTCAAGAATAATTGATTTTATTCAGATCTTTAAGAGGATCATTATATTTCACGGAAACAGCCAAATCATCAGGAAAAACTACATTTATCTTCAAAGTCTAATTACAAGTATTAGAAATACTAGTCCTATTTTGCTATTCCTCGGAATGATCTGCTCCTTCAATCCGACCTACTCCTTATTCTCAGACTACCACCACTGCAGGGAAACAAGGAACATGCAGAAGTGCGTATATTTGCTGATGCTGGAAGAGAAGCGTGCTGCATCAAAAGTCGATCACAGTATCAAGCTAAAGCACACTGAGAAAGGAATGGTTCAGATACTACTCTTCCTGCAAACGAGGGAGGAAAGAACTTTGCTGTCATACAATTGAGACAGGTTCGTTCTCCATGCCTTGGGGGCAAGTTTTCGAGCATGCATGGACGGAAAAGCTTACTTTCCCCAGGGATCACCACCATTTTTAATGAACTAACCAGCTCTCGCTTCTCCAAAAAACTATTTGGTTTGATATCTCCACCATAGTCTACATGCCATAAAAACCAAATTGAAACGTTTATGGGAGACATATTATTTCAGTCTTTTGTTTTTACTACTTCTCCAAAAAGTTATTTATACTACAAGGAATTAATCAATCAACGGACAAAGCATACGAACCGTTCCTACAGTTATGGCACACCTACCAAATTGACTTCTCGTCTTCCAAGAATACTGAAAGAAGTTATTTATTGGCAAGTAGGTCGAAAAGACGCAGAAATCGATCAAAAATCATGATCTTCTATTCATCAGGCAAAATGTATATTTACATTTCAAAAAAAAAAAAGATCTTTGTCTACTGTTTTTGAGCATGATCAGAAATTGTCGGATAACCAAGATAAGTCATCATTTCTTGGGTACGTTGCTTATATCCAAGAGAAAAACCCCTGTCAAACTCTTGATCTTTCAGCTGGAGAAGATTTTGTTTCTCCTTAGTAAGCTGCTCTTTATCAGACTCCAAGCTGCTATTTAGTAGAACAAGTTCTTCCTTCTCTTTGGTAAGCCTCTCAGTGGTAGCTCGGAGATGCTCAACCTCAGTCATCAGCAATCGATGAGCAACAACAATTGAGTTTACCCGTTCGAGGGATTCTTCTCGAGCAAAGTAAGATTCGTCATTTTGTATCCCGAGCTGGAGAGCTTCATGCTTAGCCTGTTAAGAAGAAATGATAAGGAGCTTCAAAAGTCTAAGTATCTATTAACAACAACAAAGATATGCTTACCATTTCTAAACGCTTGAAAATGGACTGAACGAGATGTAAGGAAGAATGGTTTTGCAGTTTGTCGAGCTCTTTGGGCAAAATCGTACCCATTCCCAGGTTCCAAGAAACCCCATCAGGATCGAGGGTTGTTGGAATACATGCATCGGTCGAGACCCCACCGGATCGACGCATCCCGAACTCAGTTATTTCTTCGACCTGCTCCTTGAACGGACGATCATCTAAATGAGACGGATCGTCCGCCGTATTTTCAAAGCCAGAACGGCTGGGACCAGACCCAGTTTTTAACACTTCTTGGGAAATAAGGATAGGGGAAATGGCTCGAGTATCTTGAGAGTAGGAAACAACGACCTGAGAACGCGGAGGGGCAAAGAAAGACTCAGGGATGTCTTCCACAGAACCCCTTAATTGCAGTATTGGATCAATCTCAGAATTGGGAGCAGTAGTCACGACATGTGCGCAACCATCTTGACTTATAAATTGATTTGTTGCATCTCGGCCAGAAGGGGAACTTTCATCCACTGATCGTTCATCTGGAAGAGGAGAAGCGGCTCCAGACTCCTCATTCGTTATTTGTTCCTCGGGAGGAGGAGAAATAGTTCTAGATTCCTCGTTTATTGATTGATCGACTGGAGGAGGAGTAGCACCTCTGGACTCCTCGTTCGTAATTTGCTCCACAGGAGGAGGAAGAATAGTTCTAGACTCCTCGTTTGATGTTTGATTTACTGGAGGAGGAGAAATAGATCGAGAACTTTCGGTCTGGCAAGCTTCCAGAATTTTCGGATCAACCAAGGGACAACGGATCGGAGCCCTTGAAAGTTCCACCGAAGAGTTCGTAGTTTCCCTTGTCGGAGAAGGGATATTCTTCACCATATCTGGGTTTCCTCCTGACGAGGGTGATATCGGATCAGATCGAGGCATGGCTTCTCGAGAAGAAGATCCACCTTGGGAAGATGATTGATGAGAATTTTCTGTTCGAGCTTTTTTCTGATGAGGGCTATTTCGCATATGTAATCGAGTAGAGTTTTCCGAGGAGAATCAAGATCGATCCGACCCATGTAGACTGCATGATCGGCTCGACCTGACAAAATGTATCTGATCGACCTAATGTCCGACTCAGATGACTTATTGGGCCATGCGGTACTCCCAGGCCATGCAGAATTCCTAAGCTTAATAGGACTCCTAGTTCTGTTAGGACATGATGAACATTATAAATAGTGAATCTTACAATGTATTAAGGGATCTAGAATTTAACCTACTGAAGATACTACTATTGTTCGCCTCTCACGTTATTTGTTATCTACGCAATTATATTACTTGTCTTATTCTTGAATTGCACCATCCTGAGTACTTTAACCAAACCCCTAAATAATAAACTGTTTCTTAATAAATTTACTGATATTAAACCTAAGACGAATTTCGGTTAAATCAGTTGGCGCCCACCGTGGGGCTAGGTTAAATACTCGATCGAAATATGGCCAATCCAAGGAAAAGCGCACGTAACGCAGGAAGAAGCACGAATTCTCGACCTTCTTGTGCTATGGATAGCTTGCATGAAGGTTCCCAAAGAATCAGCGATAACGATACACAGCCTCCGACAAATCAGCAAAATCTTGATCTGGTAGAGGAACAAGTTGCACCAAACGAAAACATCAATCAAAACGAGGGAGCACGACAAACTCCTACCACGAGTCGGGCTCCTAACCCGCCTGTCCAAACCGTCCCTCCTACCCCGCTACCGGCTGACCAGGAAAAAATACTACAAATCGCTCAGCTTTTGAGTTCATTTTTTCCTCAAATTCTTCCAGCTCAGGCAGTTGCGGAACCAACTAGGGCCGCGGTTCGTCCCTCGAGGGCGGTTAATAATCACAAGGAACCCCGAGAAAATAACGATCAGTCATCAACTCAAGCAGAGAGCCCAGATGCTGACCAGCGATCTCAAGTCTCACCACCAAACATAGTTGGAAGGAACCCTGCTCGAAAAGGTAATCAGGCAAGAGCCAATGCTCGTCCTGAACGTCGCTTGTCCAAGGAACATACAGTTGTCCCGATTGATGACGAGGAAGAGCCCCCAGTTATCAATCGACAAGCAACCAAAATAATCTCTGAAAGACATATAGAGAGGATGGTCGAGGAGCAAGTCGAACAGAGGCTTCTGACTTTGTAACAACCTTGGCCTCGTTCCCGTGAAATACAGGATAGTATAGCCGCCTGTTCCCCTTTCTGTTTAGAAATCAGGGAAGCACACGCTTCCGGATATTTACCTGCCCGGCTCCCCAGATATGATGGAACCAGTGATCCAACAGACTACATCTTTAGTTTCACAAATATAATGAGCCTGTATGCTCATTCAGCAGAGTATACGGCAAAATTGATGATCACAACGTTCGAGGGGTTAGCATTGGATTGGTTCGGGAAACAACCGCCTAACTCGATCTTCAGTTTTAGAGAGTTATGCAACAAGCTAGAACAACAATTTGCCAGCCAGAAAAAACAAAAACTCCCCATGAGCTATCTAGGAACTATAACCCAGCTAGAAGGGGAATCCTTAAGAACTTGGTTAGCTAGGTTCAATGTGGAACTTTTGAAGATTGATTCTCCGAACATTGATTACATCATATCAATTCTATTCGATCTGACAAAAAATAGGCAATTTGGCAACGCCTTGAGTCGAAAGCAGCCTAGGACCTTTGCGGAAATCATGACGTTGGCCTCCAAATATATGACCCAAGAAGAGATGAACTCTTTCAAAGACAAAAATAAGAATAAAGCATCGACTTCAGGATCAAGAAAACCTGAAAAACCCCCGATGCAGAGGGTAACGGATTATGATCGATTTCCCCGAAGGGGGAACGTGTTTCAAAGATTAGAACACAATGGGAGTAACCTTGAGAAAAGACCCAATGTCTACCTCAGGCCTCGATCTCCAGAAAGGAATATAAGAGATCGAATTAGTTATGTGGAGTTTACAAAACTAAATGCCCCAAGAGAAGACATCCTGGTGATACTGGAAAGAAGCAATTTAATCCCCCCAGCAAAAAGAATCACACAGGCTAAACCAGGAGCAAAGAATTACGATTTATATTGTAGGTACCATCGAGCTCACGGTCATAGGACCGAGGATTGTTATCACCTGAAACAAGAAATTGAAAAATTGATTCAACAGGGTAAATTGAATGAATTCATAGATAGAGCAGATCGGAGAAGACAAAGGACTAGAAGTCCCAGAAGGAGGGAAGAAAATAGAAGTCCTCGTAATAGATCTCCCAGTAACCATACACCTCGACAAAACGATATCGATGACGATCGGATCAATGGTACTATACATGTAATCTCTGGTGGCCCAGCAGGGGGAGACAGTCGAAATGCAAGGCGAAAGACCGCACGATCTTTGGAAAAAGGAGTAATCACTCCCAAAGAAATATGGGCACTCGAGAATAAGAGCTCCAACCAACAAGTAATCAAGTTCGATGAAAGCGAAGTCCCTAGAAATCTGAATTTGGACAATAACGAAGACCATCCCGATTTCCCTATGGTGATCTCATTGAAAATTTCCGATTTCAATGTGAAGAGAATTCTGATCGATAACGGAATCTCAGCTAACATAATAGCCATGGAAGTGTTGAATCAAATGAACCTCGGAAAGTTAACTCTCCAAAGAGTAGCCACGCCCCTGGTCGGATTTGGAGGATCAGAAATAGTTCCAGCTGGAACTATTAACCTGAGTGTAACTCTTGGGATTAAACCTCATAGAGTGATCAAAATGATTAAGTTCCTAGTGGTTGAGGCACCATTCGCTTATAATGCCATTTTGGGAAGACAAGCATTAAACCAATTTCGAGCAGTGGTGTCAACATACCACCAGAAAATCAAATTCCCCACAAACTCTGGGGTCGGTGAAATAGTCAACGACCACTGTATGGCTTGGGATTGTTACAACACATCGCTGTCTTTAAGAAGAAACGTCGATCCTCTCACACCGTCAAAAAGAAAAACAGTGGGATCTTCGACGGAAAGATCTCAGGAGCCTGAGTTGCCTAGCACGGATCCAATCAGCAAAAAAGGGAAAGAGCCCGTAGATCTGACTCTACGTGCGCCAGAGCATAAAGAGGTCAAGCTTATCGAGAATGATCCAACCAAAATCACCAGGATCGGAACTGAACTATCTTCACAGGGAGAAATCATGTTCATCAACTTCGTAAGAAAAAATGTGGATGTTTTCGCCTGGAGCTCGGAAGATATAGTGGGGATCGACCCAAGAATCATAACTCACTCTTTGAAAATAGATCCGAGCGCAAAACCGGTCAGACAAAAGAAAAGAAATCATGGCCCAGTGAAGGATAAAATAATAAAAGCAGAGGTCGAAAGGCTTTTATTATCTAAGCAGATTAGAGAGATACACTTTACCGAGTGGTTGTGTAATGTCGTACTTGTCTCGAAAGGTGACAAGAAGGATAACAAGTGGAGGATGTGCAACGATTTTACAGACTTGAATAAATTGTGTCCGAGAGATCCTTATCCTCTCCCAAGGATCGACCTGTTGGTCGACTCGACAGCAGGTTTTGCAATTTTCAGTATGATGGATGCATTCCAAGGTTTCTATCAGATTTTTATGGACGAAAGAGATCAAGAAAAGACTGCGTTCATTACCGAGCAGGGCGTATATTGTTTCATAGTAATGCCGTTCGGGTTAAGAAATGCCTGAGCTACCTATCAACGGCTGGTCAACATGATGTTTAAAGAATTGATCGGAGAAATAATGGAGGTATATGTCGATGATATGCTGGTAAAAAGCATGAGTGAAGAAGACCATATTAAACACCTTGATCGTTGCTTTAAAATTTTAAGGAAATATGGAATGAAGCTCAACCCCTTAAAATGTACCTTTGGGGTAAGTTCTGGAAAATTCTTAGGATATCTGGTCCATGAGAGAGGCATCGAAGCAAATCCGGAGAAGATACGTGCTATTACAGAAATGAAGCCTCCTAGTAATATAACTCAGGTTCAAAGTCTGGTCGGAAAGATTGTTGCACTCAACAGGTTCATATCAAGGTCCGCTGATAAAAGTCTACCATTTTTTCAAACTTTGAGAAAAGCTAAGACCTTTGAATGGACCGAGGCTTGTGATCACGCATTTGAGCAGCTGAAAGAATATTTGACCTCGCCACCCCTGCTCGTCAAACCTACGGAGGGACAACCTCTTTACATCTATATCGCTATTTCCGAGGCTGCAGTGAGCTCGGTTATGGTTAAAATTGAGGGCTCGGAACACAAGCCTGTCTATTATTTGAGTAAGTTACTGCAAGGAGCAGAAAAGAATTATTTAATAATTGAAAAATTCGCTCTGGCCTTGGTGACGTCAGCACGAAGGTTGCGGCCATACTTTCAAACATATAAGATCATCGTACTCACAAATCAACCTTTGAGGCAAGTTTTATCGAAACCAGAAACCTCGGGAAGATTAATCAAATGGGCTGTAGATTTGGGACAGTATGAGATCGAATATCAACCGCGAACTGCAATCAAGGCTCAAATACTTGCTGATTTCCTCCTTGAAACTCCAAGTATGTCGGAAACAAGCTCCGAAGCTACATCGACAAGCGATAATAGTATTATGATCGTCAATGACCCACCATGGCTTATGCACGTCGATGGCGCATCAAGCAGAGATGGTGGAGGGGCAGGGATCAATTTCCAAGGACCAAACAGCGAGGATATGAATTATGCCATCACTTTAGACTTCGTGGTGACCAATAACGAAGCAGAATACGAAGCTCTAATTGCGGGGTTGGAAATGGCTATACAGGCCAATATAAAGATTTTGAATGTCTTGACAGATTCCGAGCTAATTCGGAGACAAATTAGCGGAATGTACGAAGCAAAAGAATTCAACATGATAAAATATTTGGATAAAGTGAAAAAGTTAACTGGGAAATTTGATAAGTTTGATATTCAAAATATTCCACGTGAAGAAAATCGATGGGCAGATCAACTATCCAGATTTACAGGAACAAGGGATGGTAAATCTAAAAGAGTGATCACCTGGCAAATCTCCAAAACGCCTTCGATCGACCTCGATATTGTCCCAGCTAGTGAAGTAATGGATATCGAATTGGCAGCAGACAGTTGGATGACTCCATTAATCACCTATTTGAACGATGGATCTCTCCCTAGCTGTAAGAATGAAGCTAGAAGGATAAGATATCGAGCACCAAGATATGTAATATTGGATGGAAAACTTTACAGACGATCCGTCTCAGGGATTCTGTTAAAATGCATTCCCGAGCACAATTCTGAAAGCATCCTTAGAAGTATACACGAGGGAGAAGTAGGAAATCACAGTGGCGCTCGAGCACTTACACTCAAGTGCTTGAGAACAGGCTACTATTAGCCAACAATGTATGCTGACGCACAAGACTATGTAAAACACTGTCATTACTGTCAGGTACATTCGAACATAATACATCAACCAGCTGAGACAATACATCCAATTCCGATCTGTTGGCCTTTTGATCAATGGGGAATCGATATAGTAGGACCGTTCCCAATGGCCAGATCGAAAAAGAGTTATGTTCTGGTCGCCGTCGAATACTTCAGCAAGTGGATCGAATGCATAGCCCTTGCTCAGATAACACAGTTCCAAGTGATAAATTTTCTTTGGAAAAATATAGTCTGTCGTTTTGGGATACCGAGAATTCTGATCTCTGACAATGGAACCCAGTTTGCTGGAAAACAGGTTCAAGAATGGTGCTCGAAGTTTGGGATACAGCAAAACTTCACGTCCGTCGGACATCCTAGAGCTAATGGACAAACGGAGGTCGCAAATCGAGAAATTATCAAATCCCTCGAGAAAAGATTGGACGAGGCCAAAGGGAAATGGTTAGACGAACTACCAGGCGTCATTTGGGCCAACAGAACTACAGTAAAAGCCTCCACGGGTGAAACACCATTTAGCCTAGTCTATGGGTCGGAGACAGTTATCCCAGTAGAAGCACTAGTTCCCAGCCCAAGAATTGAGCTCTACGAGGAGGAATCAAACGATCAACTGCGAAAGGATGACATCGATTTGAGTGAGACCTTGAGGGAAAAAGCCAGCTTACGTTTAGAAGCAGCTAAGTCCAGCATGGAAAAAGCCTACAATCAAAAAGTAAGGATAAGATCATTCAAAGAGGGTGATTTGGTACTTAAAAAAGTTGAAGTATCCAAACATGTGGGAAAGTTACAGCAAAATTGGGAGGGTCCCTATACAGTGATTGCAGTCGGCAAAAAAGGATCGTACAAGATAGCACATATGGATGGGACTCCGCTTCCTCGAACATGGAATGCAGTAAATCTCAGAAGATATTTTGGTCGTTAAGTTCGAGACAAGAAGATTTAGAAAGTAGTCAGGATTTACAAGAAATTAGTTTTTCCATTTTATAGAGTATTTTATTATTTCCCTTTCATACTTTAAAAATTACCTACAATTATAATAAAAGCCTTTGCTTATTTCCACATAAGGCACGTTCAAAAGACTTTTGTCAAACAACAATCTACAAAGGTTAAAACCAATAATTGGTATACAACCTAAAGACATTTTTGGAGTAAACCGATTCGGTCGGTATAAACTCATCGATCTCCAATACGAACGATCTACAAAGGTTAAAACCACAGTTGGTATAAAACCTATAGTCTAATATGTCTTTGAGTAAACCGATTGGGTCGGTATAAACTCATCGATCTCCTATGTGAACGATCTACAAAGGTTAAAACCACAGTTGGTATAAAACCTATAGTCTAATATGTCTTTGAGTAAACCGATTGGGTCGGTATAAACTCATCGATCTCCTATGTGAACGATCTACAAAGGTTAAAACCACAGTTGGTATAAAACCTATAGTCTAATATGTCTTTAAGTAACACCGATTGGGTCGGTATAAACTCATCGATCTCCTATATGAACGATCTACAAAGGTTAAAACCACAATTGGTATAAACCTAAGTGTAATATGTCTTTTGAGTAACATCGATTGGGTCGGTATAAACTCATCGATCTCCTATATGAACGATCTACAAAGGTTAAAACCACAATTGGTATAAACCTAAGTGTAATATATCTTTGAGTAACACCGATTGAGTCGGTATAAACTCATCAATCTCATAACTAACGATTTACGCAAACAAACAAGCTGATATTAATGTATAAAATTTTATTATCACTGATGAAATATACATCGGAAAGATACATAAACTGCCCTAGCTACTTAAAACAGTAAATTCTATTATATGATAAAGTAAGGAGCTAACAAAAGGACTTCTGCTCGATTTATCTCTGTATTTCTCTCAGAATTCTTGCCACCAGCTAGAACCGATCGAACCTCAGTCGAGCTCGCAGCCACAAAGCTTTGGAATCAGAGAGAGCTTTGAGAGATCATAATGTTACAACGGTCGATGGTGGTCAGCATTTTTTGGTCATACATTCCCGTTTTAATGAACTAACCACCTTTCCACCGATCGCGTAACTAATAGATCGGAACCCCACAACACTGACCTTTACCCATTTACATAGGAAGGTCGGGTGAGTGTAGGCATTCCAATCCATTCCCCTTATTAGGGGTCGGAGATTTCATGGTTTTTGAGAAATCTCCATTTTCCGATTCCGCCCATACCAAGTCGACATGGTGAGTGATTTGTTTAACTCTCGAATTAGGCGGACGACCGCCATTTTGGACAAAGAAGAAGTACATTATTTAAGGGTTTTTACTTATGATGGTAACTGAAAGAAGGGAGATTCCTTTTACCACATCGGGAGTTACGTTACAAAGTCATAAATGCAAGCCGTAAATAAAGGAATGGAAATAAATGCGTTCTTGACTCAGGTCGAAATAGAGGTATTATATTAGATCGATGAAGACAATACAACGACTATCATAGCAGAGCTAGTATTACATGTTGAATATTCATAGATCAAAAACAATTACATCTACAAAATAACAAAAGAAAGAATTTGGTTTCAAAACGCTCCCGAACCTCCTCTGAACGATCGTCTTCTTTCTACTTTGAGAACAGTGACGAGAACATAAAGTTCAGGCTTCTTCTACGGGTCGGCAGGTGTCATCGGGCAAGCAAAGCCGCATGCTATCACGATTCGACCACCTCGAAGAAGTTGATGCTTTTTCTTCATAGATTAAAGTAGGGATCAGAAGGGTCTCATGCATGACATCACCAACCTGTTAGAAACAAGTTGATTTCGATAAACATAGAATCATGCTTTCCTCTACTCTCGACCTCTATCGTACGACGCGGTGGATGATCTGCTAATCCCCAGTTATGAGATTTACCCGACCATCACCGCATAAGACGGAGATCTCATCTTTCCAATTCCTCCCATACCAAGTCTCGAACTACTGGGTAGATAAACTAACAAATCTGGGGCCCGATGATACTTATAACAATAAATATTCATCTTGAATGACTTCATCTTCTGAGAAATGGAGAGGAATGGAGTGAATCCTTTTATAGGCAGAAGATAAAGGATCCAATGGTGTTACATTGAGGTCCTATCAACGGTCCAGATTTAAAGCATTATAAGGATGGTTCGCAGTGTAAGAAAAATGATCAATCATTGTTATCGAACTAAACATACAAAGAATAATTTATTTTATTCAAATCTTTGAGAGGATCATTACATTTCACAGGTACAGCCATATCATCACGAAAAACTACATTCATATTCAAGGATCTAATTACAATTATTTCAAACACTAGTCCTACTTCGCTACTCCTCGGAATGATCTGCTCCTTCAATTCGACCTTCTCCTCAGACTACTACCATTGCATAGAAACGAGGAACATGCAGAAGTGCGTATATTTGCTGATGCTGGTGAATTACCGACCTCTAAATAGGCCACATGGTCACCAGGAGGCATGCTGCATCCAGGGTCGATCACAGTATCAAGCTAAAGCACACTGAGAAGGGAAGAACTTTGCTGTCGTACAATTGAGACAGGTTCGTTCTCCGTGCCTTGGGGGCAAGTTTTCGAGCATGCATGGACAAAACACCATTTTAATGAACTAACCAGCTCTCGCCTATCCAAAAAACTATCTGGTTTCATATCTCCACAATAGTCAACAGGCCATAAAAACCAAGTTAAACTGTTCAGAGGTGGCATATTATTTCAGTCTTTCTTCTTTTCCTACTTCTCCAATAAGTTATTTATACTATGGGGAATTAACCAATCAACGGACAGAGCATACGAACCGTTCCTACAGTTAAGGCACACCTACCAAATTGACTTCTCATCTTCCAATAATATTGCAAGAAATTATTTATTGACAGACATGTCGAAGAGACGTAGAAATCAAACAAAAAGCATGTTCTTCCATTTATCAGGCAAAATATATATTTACACATTAAAAAAAAAAAAAAAAAAAAAATGAAGAAAGACCCTTGTCTACTGTTCGGGAGCATGGTCGGGAGCAAAACCCTTGTCAAACTCCAGATCTTTCAATTGAAGAATATTTGTTTTCTCCTTAGTAAGCTGCTCTTTATCAGCCTCCAAACCGCTATTTACTCGAACAAGTTCTTCATTCTCTCTAGTGAGCCTTTCAGTGGTAGCTCGGAGGTGCTCAACCTCAGTCATCAGCAATCGATGAGCAGCGGCAATTGAATTTACCCGTTCGAGGGATTCTTCTCGAGCAAAATAAGATTCGTCATTTTGTATCCCGAGCTGGAGAGCTTCATGCTTTAGCCTGTTTTGAGAAATATGGGTGAGAAACTTAAAACGCCTAGATCTCTTTTGACAAACAACAAAATACGCTTACCATCTCCAAACGTTTGAAAATGGACTGGACAAGTTGCAAGGAAGAATGGTTCTTCAATTTATCAAGCTCCTTAGGCAAAATCGTACCCATTCCCAGATTCCAAGAAACCCCATCAGGCTCGAGAGTCGTTGGAATACATGCATCAATCGAAACCCCACCTGATCGGCTCATATCGAACTCAGTTATCTCTTCGACCTGCTCTTTAAATGGACGTTCGTCTAAAAGAGACGGGTCGTCGGCAACCGTTTCAAAACCAGAACGACCGGGACCAGACCCAATTTTTGACGCACCTTGTGAAATACGGACAGGACAGACAACCTGAGTATCTTGGGAGGTCGAAACGACCTGAGAATGTGGAGGGACAAAGAAAGATTCTGGAATATCTTCCACGGGCCCCCTTAATTGCAGGGTCGGATCGATCTCAGAATTGGGAGCAGCAATCTCATAATTAGGAGCAGTAGTCACGATCTGTGTGCGACCTTCTTGACTTGTAGATTGATTTGTTATGTCTCGGTCGGAAGGGGGACGTTCATCCACTGGTCGTTCAACCGGGCGGGGAGAAGCAGCTCGAGACTCCTCATTCGTCACTTGTTCTACGTGAGAAGGAGAAATAGCTTTAGGTTCCCCGTTTATTGATTGATTGACTGGAGGGGGACCAGTACCACGTGACTCCTCGTTCGTTGTTTGCTCCACAGGAGAAGGAAGGACTGTTCTAAACTCCTTGTTTGTTGTTTGATCTACTGGAGGAGGCGATATAGATCGAGAACCTTCAGTCTGACAAGATTCCAGAATTTTCGGATCAACCAAGGGACTGCGGATCGGAGCCCTTGAAGTTTCCATCGATGAGTGCGTAGTTTCTCCTGTCGGAGAAGGAATGTTTTCCAGTTCAGATCGGGGCTTGGCTTCTTGAGAAAAAGATCCCCCTTTGGAAGATGATCGATGAGAACTTTCCGTTCGAATCTTCTTTCTTGGAGTATCTCGTCGGGCCGGACCCCGCAAAGAACGTTTGGAAGCTCCAGAAAACAGATTGGAACTCATGATAAAAAAATCAAAGGTTCTTACGAAATATCGAGTTGAGAGCTCCGATCAACGATAAAGAAATTTTATATTACAAGTGGGGACGCGCGGTAAAACCCCAAAAGATTTACCTTTATATATAGCTAAGGAAATGACAATTATGTCCTTGGACCTTGGCGCGCACAGTAAAAATTCAAATATAAGGCAAAAGCGGGTCATCAAATATGTACTATGATCATCATAACGACGAATTATATCTGAGTTAAAATCATATATATCATAAAGGGTATTTTACAAAGTTCCACCAGATTCAAAAGACCTACAGTTACAACAAAACGAAAGAAAAGGTAAAAAACATCCTAAGTAGGGGAGTTGGTTTCCTTCGAGGGCGAGCCTTCCTTTTCTTCTTCATTCCCTTCATCGACCTGATCTCCTTCAACATCCTCTTCGTCATCGACGTCCCCCTCTTCGTTTGCTTGATCCTCCAGAATATCTTTTATTAACTCAAAATCAGGTGCTGGCACGGAAAATGGAGTTCCGTATTCATCGACTAAGTGAGCCAGAGGGTGGCCACTATACTCAACAGAAGGTAAGGACTCGGGAGGATAGTCTTGAAGTCTTAGATCCTTTTCGATGGCCATAACCTGGCGATATTCATCGCGCCTATCAGGGATCAGCCCAGACTCAATCAATTGACCGACGCCTTTATAAAACGAGCTCAAGAGCAAACTTCCGATCTTCTGATGAATTATGGCCGTATGCACGGGGGAGTCGAGAAACTCTCGAACAATGGGCTCGACGTCGAAAGATTGGTGCTCATCTATGACCTTCTCCACATCAGAAGAATCGTCTTCCTTCGCCGCGAGTTGAGATCGAAGTGAGGCGATCTCTGACTCCAGCTTACTAATCACCGTCGCATGGGAAATTCGCTGCTCTTCCATCTCTCGATTCAATTGATCGACCTGAGCCTGATATCGACTAGCATCAGTCATCATGCTAATGATATGCGGATTGTCAGTTTCCAGGTTTTGATCAATCGGAGGAACAGATCGAGTCTCAGCGGAAGCCTGAGAATTATCGACTCCAACAAGTTGATCTTCAAGATCCTTAACTCTGGCAGATAAGATCCGGTTGCTTTCTTCAACAAAGCTGCATTGATCCCTATGCAACGCCATGTCATACAGTGCCGACACCAAAGCATTTCCAGTCTGTGACAAGGAAAAATTTATCTAACTAAAAATAGAATAAAAAATTGAAACGTTTATTAGAGGAGTTGACAAAATTAAAGAATATTACCACTTCATGAGCATGAGCTGCCCTTGCCAGCTGTTCGAGAGGTTTTTTCTTGATCGTCCTATTTACATCTTGAGTGAAGGTCGAAGAAAGGAGAATTCGAATGGATTTATCGACGACGTTCTCCTTATCATCAGACGCCAATGTATCCTTCTCGGAGTATCCAGCCGCCCGTTTCCCTTGAAGATGACTCTCGATCATATCTACCAGGGAAGCTTTATGACCAATATCTCCGACGTGAGTAAAATATTCCCCTCCTTTGTCGAAGAACTGTTTTCTCCTTTTAGCTTCAGGGCCGGTAGGATTGCACTCCGACCAAGATTGACAACCTAGAATACCATGTTCATCCCTAAGAAATTTGGGCGGATAAACGCGGCCTGGGCGAGAGCTTGAAGACGGTATATCCGATGAGGTCTGACCAGAAGAGGGAGGAGCTACTCGGATAGGATCAGCGTTCTCGAACGACTCCTCCTCGATATCCTCCAGATCCATAAATTGATCTCTTCTTCTTTTTCTGGATTCTTTTTGCTCTATGGGAGATTTACCCCAAGACTTTTTTGAGTTCGAAAGGACTGATTTACCGACCACAGAAAAGCGGCATTTCTCGACCATGGAAGCTGCACATGAAATCAATAAACGTTGATGAGCAGCCAGATCATATATATACTTTGCTAAATTTATTATTATTAGAAAACATTACATATGGATCGATCATCCGAGGGGATAGGAAAATCCAAGGAACTCAATCCAGCCTTCCGAAGGAAAATCTCTCCAATCAAATAAGCAGATTGGTATTTGTTTGATCTCATCTCCTCGACCAAAGCGGTTGGAAACTGGTCGTCTGGGGCCATCTCACCAATCACCTTTCGACCACCGTATACCCAAAGATCATTGTATCCCCAGTCGTAAGAAAACTCCTCTGTTTCTCCATTTTCAAGAATAGACACGGTCGGAGCTTTAACAAAAAAGAAATTTGATTTCCACTCCGTGTTGTTACTCGAAATGGCGTTTTCAAGCACAGCATACCCAGGTCTCTGACTAACGTAATAATAACCCCTGTTGGAGGAGGTCGATACAGAAAATCGAAAAAAGTGAAGGAAATTACGGAACGATGGTTGCAGACCTCGCGCAACCATTAAAACTGAGAAGGCCATAATAAAGGCTATGGCATTAGGAACAAGTTGGGTCAATGAGATAATAAAGGTCTCCAGAAATTGATGAAGAACTGAAGATAAGGGAAAACGGAGCCCGTGCTCGAAATGGGACGTATAAAAAGCTCGACAATTAGCAGGTGGGGTATTTACTCTTTCCTCGGAAGTAGGAATGATGATCTCAAATTCCGACGGGAAGTAGCGACCATATTCCTTTCTCAGAAAAGGTAGATCTTCTTCTTTCCATCGAGAAGGAAAAAGTTCCACAGGAGCGGAAATTTGAGGTTGGGCTGTTTTGGATTTTTTGGATGCCCTCGACATCATCTCTTCCTCTGAAATAATTTCCACGACCAAACTATCAACTTCTTCCTCGGCATAATCTCTAATCTCTTCTACTTGGGAATTGTCTGCTGCTTCGTTGTCAGAAGAAGGAATATTAGGATTGAGAATATTGGGTGGTGCTTGTTCTCCTACATTCTGAATTGGGGAAGGGGGATTCTGAGAGGTCGAAGCCATTGATCTTAGAAGCGATGCGCTCGAGAAAACAAGAAAACTGTTAGATTATCGAAATGAACTTTTACTGCTGGAAAATCTGTATATCTGGGGTAAAAAGTGAAATATCCCGCTAATTTTAACTATATATATGGGCGGTGAAAAGACAGATTCAACCCTTCGCGTCTCTTCATATTCCCGCCAATCAAAATTGTGAAAAGACCCTGCCATCATCTGACACACGTTAACCAAAGTACGTGTCTGTTCGTAGAAAATTCAAACGGATATGCACTCTTTTTTCCTCGTTCGGTTTTTATCCCGAAGAGGGTTTTTCCGAACTAGGTTTTTAATGAGGCATATTTCATGAACGACGAGAGTACCAAGGTAAATACTACATCTACTTCTACGAGCTACAGCTACGATTACGCTCGAGAAGTGAGGGAGTACTGATGAGGGCTATTTCGCATATGTAATCGAGTAGAGTTTTCCGAGCAGAATCAAGATCGATCCGACCCATGTAGACTGCATGATCGGCTCGACCTGACAAAATGTATCTGATCGACCTAATGTCCGACTCAGAAGACTTATTGGGCCATGCGGTACTCCCAGGCCATGCAGAATTCCTAAGCTTAATAGGACTCCTAGTTCTGTTAGGACATGATGAACATTATAAATAGTGAATCTTACAATGTATTAAGGGATCTAGAATTTAACCTACTGAAGATACTACTATTGTTCGCCTCTCACGTTATTTGTTATCTACGCAATTATATTACTTGTCTTATTCTTGAATTGCACCATCCTGAGTACTTTAACCAAACCCCTAAATAATAAACTGTTTTTTAATAAATTTACTGATATTAAACCTAAGACGAATTTCGGTTAAATCATTTTCCTCAGAATATCTCGTCGGGATGGACCCCGCAGAGATAGTTTGACAGCTCCAGAAAAGAGGTTGGAACTCATGATCAAAAAATCAGAAGTTCTTATGAAATATCGAGTTATGAGCTCCGATCAATAGCGAGAAAATTTTATATTAGAAGTGGGGACGCGCGGTAAAACCCCAAAAGATTTACCTTTATATATAACAAAGGAAATGACAATTATGTCCTCAGACCTTGGCGCGCACGGTAAAAATTCAAATTTATGGCAAAAGCGGGTCATCAAATATGTACTATGATCATCAAAACGACGAAGTATATCTCAGTTAAAATCATATATATCACAAAAGGAATTTTACATATTCTACGAAATTTTCTAAATTTACAACAAAATGAAAGAAAATAGTGAAAACATCCTAAGTGGGGGAGTTAGTTTCCTTCGGGGGCGAGCCTTCCTTTTCTTCTTCATTCCTTTCGTCGACTTGATCTCCTTCAACATTCTCTTCATCATCGTCGTCTCCCTCTTCGCTTGCTTGATCCTCCAGGATATCCTTTATTAGCTCCAAATCAGGGGCTGGTACGGAAAATGGAGTTCCGTACTCATCGACTAAGTGAGCCAGAGGGTGATTACTATACTCGACGGAAGGCAAGCAATCAGCTGGATAGTCTTGAAGTCTTCGATCTTTTTCAATAGCCATAACCTGGCGATATTCATCGCGCCTATCAGGGATCCTACCAGACTCGATCAATTGATCGACGCCTTTATAGAACGAGCTCAAGAGCAAACTTCCAATCTTCTGATGAATTATGGCAGTATGCACGGGGGAATCGAGAAACTCTCGGATGATGGGTTCGACGTCGGACGATCGGTGATCATCGATGATCTTGTCTAGATCCGAAGAACCATCCTCTTTTGCCGCGAGTTGAGATCGAAGCGAGGCAATCTCCGACTCCAGTTTGCTAACTACAGTGGCGTGCGAAACTCGCTGCTCATCCATTTCTCGAGTTAACTGGTCGACCTGGGCCTGATATCGACTAGCATCCGTCATCATACCAATGATATGCAGATTGTCAGTTTCCAAGTTCTCATTGGTAAGAGGAACATATTGAGTCTCAGTGGAAGCTCGAGAATTACCGACTTGAGCAACTTGATCTTCGAGCTCCTTAACTCTGGCGGTTAAAATGTTGTTGCTTTCTTCAACATATTTGCATTGATCTCTATGCAATGCCATATCATATAGCACGGACACCAAGGCATTACCAGCCTATGGCAAGGAAAAATTGTCGAAGTAAAGACTAAGAAGAATATTGAGGATTATTAAAAGAACAGAAGGAGTTAAAGAATATTACCACTTCATGAGCGTGAGCTGCCCTTGCTAGCTGTTCGAGGGGTTTCTTCATAACAGTCCTCTCCACGTCTCGAACAAAGGTCGAGGATAGGAGAACGCGAATAGATTTATCGACCACGTTCTCCTTATCGTCAGACACCAATGTATCCTTCTCGGAATAACCAGCCGCCCGTTTCCCTTGAAGATGACTCTCAATCATATCTACCAAAGAAGCTTGATGGCTAGTATCTCCAACGTGGGTGAAATACTCTCCTCCCTTGTCGAAATATTGAGTTCTTCTTTTTGCTTCAGGGCCAGTAGGATTACGTTCGGGCCAATATTTACTACCCAGAATACCATATTTCTCCCTAAAAGTTTTGGGCGGATAACCGCGGCCTAGGCGAGAGCTCGAAGGAGGTATGTCCGAAGAAGTTAGTCCAGATAGAGGAGGAGCTACTCGGATAGGATCTGCGTTCTCAGACGACTCCTCCTCAATGTCCTCCAGATCGTGGAATTGATTTCTTCTCCTTTTTCTGGATTCCTTTTGCTCTATGGGGACTTTACCCCAGGACTTTTTCGAGTTCGAAAGAACAGATTTCCCGACCACAGAAAAACGGCAGTTCTCGACCATGGAGGCTGAAACATGAGGTCGATAAATATTAGTAAACGACGAATTCGTAAATCCTTTTATAAAAGAATAAAGTAACAAAACAAGAGAATTCTTACCTAGAGATCGATTGTCCGATGGAATGGGAAACTCTAAAGAGCTCAATCCCGCCTTACGAAGGAAATTTTCCCCAATCAAATAAGCTGACTGATATTTATTTGACCTCATCTCCTCGATCAAGCCGGGCGAGAATTGATCATCTGGGGACATTTCACCAATCACCTTTCGACCACCGTATACTTAAGAATCGTCGTATCCCCAATCATGTGTAAACTCCTCAGTCTCTCCGTTCTCAAGAATATGCACGGTTGGAGCCTTAACAAAGAAGAAATTTGATTTCCACTCCGTGCTGTTGCTCGAAATAGCATTTTCTAGAACTGCATAGCCAGGTCTCTGGCTAACATAGTAGTAACCTCTATTGGAGGAAGTCGATACGGAGAGTCGAAAAAAGTGGAGAAAATTACGGAACGAAGGCTGCAGACCTCGCGCGACCATCAAAACAGAGAATGCCATAATAAAGGCTATGGCATTCGGAACAAGTTGAGTCAGTGAGACAATGAAGGTCTCCAGGAATTGACGAAGAATTGAAGAGAGTGGAAAACGGAGCCCATGCTCAAAGTGGGACGTATAGAAAGCTCGACAGTTGGAGGGAGGAGTGTTGACTCTCTCCTCGGAAGAAGGAATAATGATCTCAAAATCCGAAGGGAAATAGCGGCCGTATTCCTTTTTCAAAAAAGGTAGATCCTCTTCTTTCCATCGAGATGGAAAGAGTTCCACAGGGGCAGAAATTTGAGGTTGAGACGTTTTGGATTTCTTAGATGCCCTCGACACCATCTCCTCCTCTGGAATAATCTCCACCACCAAACTATCAACTCCTTTTTCAGTATAATCTCTGATCTCCTCCACTTGAGAATTGTCTGCTCCTTCGTCATCAGAAGAAGGAATATCAGGATTAGAGATATTAGGTGGTACCTGTTCTCCTACGTTCTGAGTTGAGGAATGGGGATTTTGCGAGGTCGAAGCCATAGCCTCTTGAAATAATGCGCTCGAGAAAATAAGAAAATGGTAAGATTGTCGACTTAAGCTTTTACTGCTGGAAGGTTTAAATATCTGGGGTAAAAGTAAAATATCCCGCGAATTTCGATTATATATATGGGTGGTGAAAAGACGGATTCAGCCCTTCGCGTCTCTTCATGTTCCCGCCAATCAAAATCATGAAAAGACCCAGCCGTAGTTTGACACACGTTAACCAAGATACATGTCTATACGTAGAAGGTTCAAAGGGATATGCACTCTTTTTTCCTCGTTCGGTTTTTATCCCATTGAGGGTTTTTCCGAACTAGGTTTTTAACGAGATATATTTCATGAACAATGTAAAGATCAAGGTAACTACTGCTTCTACTTCTACGAGCTCCAACTACGATTACGCTCGAGAAGTGAGGGAGTACTGATGAGGGCTATTTTGCGCATATAACCAGCAAGGAATATCCGAGGAGATTCAAGGTCGATCCGACCTATTTAAACTGTGAGATCGGCTCGACCTGCCAAATACATATCTGGTCGACCTACTCTGATCGACCTATTGTCCGTTTCAGGGGACTTACTGGGCCTTGCGATACTCCTAGGCCATGAAGGATTCTTAGGCTAATTAGGACTCATAGTTCAGTTAGGACATGAGGAATATGATAAATAGCGAATCTTACATTGTATTGAGGATCCAGAATTTAACCTACGAAATATACTACTACTGTTCGCCTTTCATATTATTATTTTATACACGATTATATTACTTTGCTTGTTCTTGAATTGCACCATCCTGAGTACTTTAACCAAACCCTTAATACATAATATTGTGATCCTAAACAATTTACTGAGATAAAACCTAAGACGAAATTCGGTTAAATCACGTTTATTTCGACTATATATACGGATAGCGAAAAGGCGGTTCAGCCCTTCGCGACGTTCCAATTTCCCGCCAGTGAAATCATGGGAAAACTCTGTAGACATCTGACACACGTTACCAAGCAAAGTGTCATTACCTGAAAGGGTTAAATGGATATGCACTATTTTTCCCTTGCTCGGTTTTTATCCCATAAAAGGGTTTTTCCGAACTAGGTTTTTGATGAGGCATACTTCATGAACCATTGAGGGTTGACACTACGATCTTATTTACTTATACGAGCTCCAGCGACGATTACGCTCGAGAAGTGAGGGAGTACTGATGAGGGCTATTTTACACTTATGATCGAATTATACTTCCCAAGCAGGTTCAGAACCAATCCGACCTGTGAAGACGTAATAAGTCTCCTCGGAAGTTCCACGATCGGCTCGATCTACCTTATCGCATCTAGTCGACCTGAAGATCGATCCCGAAGGTTTATTGGGCCATGCAGGACTCCTAGATACGTTAGGATTAGGTATTTAGTATAAATAGCGAATACTCCATTGTAATAAGGATCCGGGTTTTGGTCTATCAATAATAAGAATTCAATTGTTCTTCTCTTACATAATTCAGCTACGTGTTTATCATAATTCTTACAAGTCTTGAATTGCACCATCCTGAGTACTTTGACCAAACCCCAAGTACAAAACTGTTCCTTAATAATATTACCGATATTAGAACCTATCACGAAATCAGGCTAAATCACCACTTATTGGTCTCAAGTGGTTAGATCAGGTCTAGAGGGGGAGGGGGAGGGGGGGAGGGTGAATAGACCTCTGTCCCTTTTCAAAATTTTCTCTAACTTTTCTTTCAGTAAAGTAAGCTGATCTTACTCGTGAGACTACTATGCTGATTCTGAACTTAGCTTATTCAGCAGAGTTGACCACTCGTCTGATTCACTTATCTGTTAAGATAAACTCAGAGTTTTAAACTTGTATGCAACGGATTTGTCTGAGTATTTTTTCAAACAAGTTTTATCTTCAAAAGGTTTTACCTCAGTTTTTATAAACTAGGATACCGTTTCCGTCTTTTCTTTGGTCTTGTTTGCCCAA
The DNA here is from genome assembly GCA_030819805.1 of Penstemon newberryi var. newberryi. Classification (NCBI taxonomy): domain Eukaryota; kingdom Viridiplantae; phylum Streptophyta; class Magnoliopsida; order Lamiales; family Plantaginaceae; genus Penstemon; species Penstemon newberryi. The sequence continues at coordinate 16,782,663 of JAUALY010000005.1, read as the reverse complement.
ATTACCCAAGGCAATTCATCTAACCATGCTTGACTTGCTTCTGTAAGCCTTTTCTTCAACAGCCTTACAATTTCTCTGTTGGTGACTTCGGTTTGTCCGTTCGATTGTGGACAACCTACCACAGTGAAGCGCTGCTCAATTTTATGTTTTGTGTGTTGAAGATGAAGAAGTGAAGGGAGGTTTTGATGATTTCCAAAAAGTCATCAACTAAGTAATGGAAGCTTAGCAACCTCTAAGAAATTCAATCTGAGAAGACAAGTAAAATCAGAACGATTGAATTTTGGTCCAAAAGACAACTGATTTGATGCTGAGTACGTAATCAGACTGGTGAATTTCATCAGAGTCAAATCAGAGGAGTTCGATTTGAATCAGCAGAGTGTTCATCAGCAAAGTGATTTCCATCAGCATAGTGGAAGTTATTACAACGGTAATAAATGCACTTCGCATACGTAATAAATGCTTTAAGAAGAGGGTATTAATGACAAATAACTAAAGAGAAACCTCGCATCAGAAAGGTGCATTTAATGCGACGTGACAGAAAGTACAGCAGAACTGTACAATGAACAGTTGCAAGAAGCCGTTCAGAGACAAGGATCTGTACTTGAGGAAGATCTGAAATCTGTCTTACTTCAACGGGCAGAATTCAAATTCGCGAGTATAAATAGATCTAAATTCAAGAGTTAGAGAGAACAACACAACAACTGAGAGAGAATTCAAGTAAGCAAATTTTCTAAGTCTCAAATACTCAAGAACAGATCACCATCAGCCGAGTCATCTGTTGACAAAGCCCAGTTGAAGAAACAAGCTTAAAACAAAATCTGAGTGATATCTATAAACTTTCATGTTGTGCGAAGTGTATATCCATCTTTGTGAGTGATATAACTTCATAGTATAGGTTTTCTTTGTGATCTCCTATAACGAACTTGTGGTTTTATCATTTGTTGTAAAAGCGCAAGAAGAGTGTACTAGGTTACTCAGTGTTTCTAGTATAACCTAAATCTTCGTGATTTAGACAAGTGGACTAAAAGACATTCTTGTCTATATAAAAATTCTATGTGTTTGATTACTTGCATATTTCCAAAAGCATACAAACACTTTGATCAGTAAAAAAGATTTTAAAAAGGAGTTTTAAAACTGGGTATAAAAGTCTTTAAGTAAGAAAATAACTTGTTTGGAAAATACTTGATAAATTCGCAACATACAAGTTTCAAACTCTGATTTAAATTGAAACAGATAAGTAAATCAGATGAGTGGTCAACTCTGCTGTTTAAGCTAAGTGCACAATCAGAAAAGTAGTCACAAGTTTCGATCAACTTACTCTGCTGATAAGAAAAGTTGGAGAAATTTTTAAAGATTCTGAGGTCTATTCACCACCCCCCCCCCCCCCCCCTCTAGACCTCATCTGACCACTTGGGACCAACAAGTGGTATCGGAGCAGGTGGTTCATTTGAATCATTTTCCTGATCAACGAGCTTGATCCAGAGTGTGTTTTTCATAAGTTTTCAAAAGTTCATATTTTTTTTTAGTAAAATCTTTTGAAAATGTATTGTATCAACCATGTTCCCCACATTGGTGGTATGAGTTTTGAGGACAGGAAGATCCGCATGAAAATCTTCCTTGCAGCTTATAATGATAACATGTATCGATGCATAACTAAAGGTCCAATCAGAATCACCAAAATAGTAAAGATCAATGACCAGGATGTAGTCTTTGACAAAGATCTTGAGGAGATGACAGCTAAAGAAATAAAGCTGAACAATCTTGATAGGATTGGGAAGTTTATCATGACCAGAGCCCTTGACCATGACATGTTTGATAAAGTCAAACACTGCACAACTGCAAAAGAGATGTGGGACAAAGTTCGTGATATGAGAGAAGGGAATGATGCCAGTAGAGAGCAAAACTTGAGCATAGCCCTTGAGAAGTTGGAAAACTTCAAAATGAAGTCCGGAGAAACCATTGATCAAATGGATATGATGAGGGGTATTTCGCATATGCCACTTTAGGAAATACCTTCTGCTCGTGGTCGGCCTCGATCCCGACCAGAATGGTATTCTCCGACCAGAAGAACATGGTTTTCCGATCAAGCCTGACTGATAGCTCTCGATCAAGTACCCCGACCTTCTTCCCGATCTACTCGTCTCCTCGGGATTACAGTGGGGCCGACCTACAGCTTTATACAGCTGGCCGAGAGGTGTTCTCCTACGGATGGTCTACCTAGCTCATTACTGTTCCTATAAATACGCGGCGCATTTATGACATCAGGGACGGCACAACTTCCAAGATATTCCTTCTGCTCGGACCTACTGTTCGGATTAGGAACTAGCTTGTATTCTCATTGAATTTAGTCTTTCTAGTAGTACAGCATCCCGTAATGCTCGGGTAGACTCGCTTTGTAATTTGTATTCGAACACCAATATCAATATACAGTTTTCACACGCTCGATTCATATATTGTTATACTTAACTTTCCTTATTGAACTTGAACGAAATACAGTATAATCAATTGGCGCCCACCGTGGGGTCTGCTCGGGTGTTAGATCGAAATATGCCTACTACTAGGAGATTTACGTACAATCGTGGCGAGCCTTCACACGCCGTAGGAGCTCAACGTTCTGTAAACAATGAACCAAGTAACCAATCCCGAGCGGCCCACCAATCTGAGGTGCCGCCGCTCGACCCGCCGAATGATATGCCTATTCATACGACAGTAGCAGATTTGCGTTCTATTATCGGAACCATGTGTAGAGAATTCTTGAATACGGAGAGAGCAGATCGTGAAACTCTGCCGGGTCAGCAACCCCCGGTCGATCAACCTACTGCTCGGGGTCCGATTTCCAACAGGCCAAGGGAAGGAAGTATTCGTCGATCTGCTCTGGGCGAACCATCTGATGTTCGACCCAATCCACCACAAGTTAGAACCGTTGTTCGATCGGGGCAACCTTCTAGGAACATACAAAATTTAGAGGACTCCGTGGTCGGAGAAAGTCAACCTAAAGTTGTGGAGAGGTCTAGAAAGCCAGCTTACAGAAAGGTAACTGAGGCTGACTTGGAAAGGATGGTGCAAGAAAGGGTTGCTAAGGAGTTAGAAAAAGAGAAGCTAGTAAAGGAAACCCGACCCACAGGTGTCAGGGCTCGAGGAGTCGAGGCCAAAGAGGATGGGGTCGTGTTCCCTGAAGTGCGGAGCAGGGAATTGAGTACAAATATTATGCGATGCTCGCCTTTCTGTCAAGAAATTAAGGAAGCTCGAGGAACAGAGTCAGTCCCTACAAGATTGCCAAGATATAATGGAACCTCTGACCCCGGGGAGCATATAAACAGTTTCATAAATGTGTTGAATTTGTATGGACACTCGGAGGATTTTTGCTGCAAAATCATGGTCACCACATTCGAAGGGATTGCTTTGGATAGGTTCGGAAAACTACCCCCGAACTCGATCTTCTCTTTCGATGAGTTATGCGATAAATTGAAACATCAGTTTGCTAGCCAAAGGAAACAGAGGTTACCTGCTAATCATTTGGGAACGGTGAAACAAATGGAAGGAGAGACACTGAGGCAGTGGCTGGCAAGATTCAGTATTGAACTTCTGAAAGTTGATACCCCGCAGATTGAATTTCTATCATCGTTGATGTTCGAGCTAACCCGCAATAGCCAGTTCGGGAATGCTCTCTGCCGAAAGCAACCAAAGTCTTTCGAGCGGATTATGGAAATAGCTGAGAAATACATGATCCAGGAGGAAATGAATAAGTTAAAGAACGCACAGAATCCTAGGCCCCCGATCGTGAAGAAACCTGATCGGGCCCCTATCCCTAAACCAAGCGACTACGGAGGGTCAAACGCGCAGCAAAAAGGCTCGGTTTGGCAGAGACTTAAGGTCTATAAACCTCAGGCTCCGACCCACAGATCTAATGTCTACGGTCGACCTGCATCTCCTGATAGGGCTCCAAGGACGGAGCATGAAAAAAGCAACTTTACCAGATTGAATACTTCGAGGGACGAGATTCTAACGGTACTCGAAGAGAGGAATTTGGTCCCTGGAGCTCGGCGTATCACTCAACCTAGACCAGGGACTATGAATCACGATAAGTATTGCAGATACCACAGAGCTCGGGGGCATAGCACCGAGGATTGCTTTCAGTTAAAACAAGAGATCGAGAAACTGATTGCTCAGGGAAAGTTGAAGGAATATGTCAGAAAGGAGAACCATAACAGTCGTTATCGATCCAGGAGTCCTAGGAGGTCCTCCGAACAACACCGTGAGGATCGACAACAAGCAGAGGACCAGACGAATCGGGTGATAAATATGATATCTGGTGAGCCAGCTGGGGGAGATAGCAGGAATGCGAGGAAAATGACTGCTAGGTCGATAAAGACTGGTGTCTTGACTAAGAAAGAGGTCATGTCCTTAAGACCAGCGCCCTCGATAAATCAAGTCATTAGTTTTTCCGAGGCTGACAGACCTAGTGATGTGACTTGGGATACTAGTGAAGATGACCCTGATTTTTCGATGGTCTTGACCCTGAGAATTGCTAACTTCGAGGTTAGGAGGGTGTTAATCGATAATGGCAGTTCGGCAAACATAATCTCTTCTGAGGCGCTCGACAGAATGAATCTACAACATCCGCGATTGGAACGAGTATCCACCCCGCTCATTGGGTTCGGTGGATCAGAAATTGTTCCTCTCGGAACCATACTCTTGAGTACTACTATGGGCAAGAAACCTAGAGATGTTACGAAGATGGTTAAATTCCTAGTCGTGAGTACCCCGTTCGCTTATAATGCAATCTTGGGGAGACCGGCTTTAAACGTATTCAAAGCGGTCGTGTCAACTTACCACCAGATGGTAAAGTTTCCCACTTTGGCGGGGGTCGGAGAAATGAGAAACGACCAATGCATGGCATGGGAATGTTACAACACGTCCCTAAACATGAAGAAGCAGTTCGAACCATTATTGCCCTCGAAGAGAAAGTTAGAAGAGGAAAAGGTATTCTCTGTTTCCGACCTCCCGTTGCCAGATTGTGAAAAGTTGCAGAGTAAAAAAGGAAAAGAGATCGATATGAGTGTACAACCCCCAAATCATAAACAAGTAACGCTAATCCCTGGCTCTCCCGAGAAGTTCACCAGGATTGGGACTGAGCTAAGTCAAGGGATGGAGACCATGCTGATCGAATTCCTTAGAAACAACGCCGATGTCTTTGCTTGGAGTTCTGATGATATAGTCGGAATCGACCCGAGAGTGATCACTCATTCTTTAAATATCGATCCTAAAGCAAAGCCAGTTAGGCAAAAGAAGAGGAATCACGGTCGAGAAAAAGACAAAATCATCAATGCTGAGGTGGATAGGTTATTGGCCGCGAAACAGATTCGGGAAATAACTTTCACTGAATGGCTTTGCAATGTAGTGTTGGTGTCGAAGGGAGAGAAGGTCGACAACAAATGGAGGATGTGTAATGATTTTACCGACCTGAACAAGTTGTGTCCAAGGGACCCCTATCCTTTACCACGGATCAATATGCTGGTTGACTCGACTGCGGGATTCATTTTCTTTAGTATGATGGATGCTTTCCAAGGATTTTATCAAATATTTATGAATGAAAGAGATCAGGATAAAACAGCTTTTATTACCGAACGGGGAGTATACTGCTTCATTGTAATGCCGTTCGGGCTAAGGAATGCAGGAGCAACTTATCAAAGGCTCGTGAATATGATGTTCAAGGATCTTATTGGTGAGATCATGGAAGTTTATGTTGATGATATGCTAGTGAAGAGCATGACCGAGGAGGAACATATAAAGCACCTTGACAGATGTTTCGCAATCCTAAGGAAGTACAGAATGAAGTTAAATCCGGCCAAGTGCACCTTCGGGGTAAGGTCGGGAAAGTTCCTCGGTTATCTGGTTCACGAGCGCGGCATCGAGGCGAATCCAGAAAAAATCCGAGCTATAGCTGAGCTACAACCGCCAACTAAATTGTCTGAAGTGCAGAGTCTAATCGGAAAAATAATATCTTTGAATAGGTTTATATCCCGATCAGCAGACAAGAGTTTGCCTTTCTTCAAGTTGTTGAGGAAATCGAAAGGCTTCGAATGGAGTGAGGAATGCAGTAAAGCTTTCGAAGAGCTTAAAAGGTATTTAGTTTCCCCTCCGATGTTGGCAAAACCGGTCGAGGGGGAACCTTTGTATCTGTACATAGCGGTATCAAGTGAGGCAATAAGTTCTGTTTTGGTGAGAATTCAGGATTTCGAGCATAAACCGGTATACTATCTGAGTAAGTTGCTTCAAGGGGCAGAAAAGAATTACCTAGAGATCGAGAAATTCGCACTGGCTTTAGTTATTGCCGCACGAAGGCTGCGACCTTATTTCCAAACTTACAAAATTATTGTTCTGACTAATCAACCTCTACGGCAAGTTCTATCAAAGCCAGAGACGTCCGGGAGATTGATTAAATGGGCGGTGGAGCTGGGTCAGTTCGGGATCGAGTACCAACCTCGAACTACAATCAAGGCTCAAGTCTTAGCTGATTTCATTGCAGAATCAACAGGGTCCAGTTCGGGCGACTTGTCCATTCCCGTGGTAAATCTGGTCGAGGATGTTCAGCACAAAGTTTGGGTGATGCATGTCGACGGGTCGTCGACCAGAGAAGGTGGTGGGGCCGGAATTCACTTTCAGGGTCCCGAGGGGGAGGATCTCAGTTATGCGATCACTCTAGATTTTGTAGTCACGAACAATGAAGCAGAGTACGAGGCTTTGATCGCGGGTTTAGAAATGGCAGTTAAAGCAAACATAAGGTCGTTGACAGTGTTAACCGACTCGGAGCTCGTACATAGACAAGTAAAAGGGGTTTATGAAGCAAAAGAGTTTAACATGATGAAATATTTGAAAAAAGTGAAGGATCTGGCGACAAAGTTCGAGATATTTGATATACAAGCTATCCCTCGAGAAGAGAACTGTTGGGCGGATTTGCTTTCGAAGTTTACTGGCTCGATAGATGGACGGAAGGAAAGAGTGATAACTTGGCTAATGTCCAACTCCCCAGCTATAGACTCCGACCTAGCCCTAAACTCGGAGGTAATGGAGATAGATGTTCGAGAATCTTCTTGGATGGAGCCTTTGAAAGCTTATCTAAGAGATGGTACCTTGCCGGAAGACACTAATCAAGCTCGAAGGATTAAGTATCGAGCCCCAATGTACGTTTTGAACGAAGGTAGGCTTTATAAAAGATCAAGCTCAGGAGTTTTGTTGAAGTGCATTCCTGAGAGTCAGTTCGATCTAATTTTAAAGGAGGTTCACGAAGGTGAAGCGGGAAGTCATTGTGGTGCACGCGCCTTAGCCTTGAAGTGCTCGAGGACTGGATATTATTGGCCCACTATGATCTCGGATTCCATCGATTATGTCAAGAAATGCCATCATTGCCAAATCTATTCAAATCTAATTCATCAGCCCGCCGAGCAGATGCATTCGATTCCGATCTGCTGGCCCTTCGACAAGTGGGGAATCGATATTGTGGGACCTTTCCCAACTGCTAGATCGAGAAAAAACTATGTCCTGGTCGCCGTGGAATACTTCAGTAAATGGATTGAATGCATTGCGCTAACAAAAATTACTCAATTTCAGGTGATAAATTTTCTCTGGAAGAATGTTGTTTGCAGGTTTGGTATACCGAGGATCCTTATTTCCGACAATGGAACTCAGTTCGCGGGAAAACGAATTTTGGAGTGGTGCGAAAGGTTTGGGATCCAGCAGAATTTCACGTCGGTCGGACATCCCCAGGCGAACGGACAAACCGAGGTCACCAACAGGGAAATTGTTCGATCACTGGAAAAACGTTTAGCCGAAGCGAAAGACAATTGGTTAGACGAGCTTCCAGGAGTAATTTGGGCGAACAGGACTACAGTAAAGTCTGCTACTGGAGAGACTCCTTTCTCATTGGTTTATGGGTCGGAGGCTGTTATACCGGTCGAATCATTAGTTCCTTCTCCGAGGATAGAATCTTATGACCCCGATCAGAATCAATCGTTGCGAGAGATGGATGTCGATCACGCAGATGGGAAACGCGACCGAGCACGCATAAGAATTCAAGCCACCAAGTCTAGCATGGAAAAAGCTTATGACAAGAAAGTCAGGATAAGAACATTCAAAGTCGGGGATTTAGTCCTCAAAAAGGTGGAAGTATCTAAGCATGTCGGAAAACTTCAGCCAAACTGGGATGGCCCTTATGTCGTGCAGGAGGTCGGAAAAAAGGGGTCCTATAAAATTGCTCACCTCAACGGTGATGTTTTGCCAAGAACTTGGAACGCAATCAATCTGAGGAAATATTATGGAAGATAGATGTTATCATTTTTAATCTTTATTGTCATTTCCAGTTTTCTCAAACTTTACTTTCCTCAAAGGTGTAAGGACAATCAATGAAATCTTTGGTTCGAGTTCTAATTGTTTTCCAAGTACCATCACGGAGAAAGGCTAATATTATCGGCCGAGGGTGAAAGCTGTTGCTATGACCCTCCCTCGATAAAATATGATCGAAAAAGAAAATCGGCCGAGGGTGAAAGCTGTTGCTATGACCCTCCCTCGATAAAATATGATCGAAAATCAAAATCGGCCGAGGGTGAAAGCTGTTGCTATGACCCTCCCTCGATAAAATATGATCGAAAAAGAAAATCGGCCGAGGGTGAAAGCTGTTGCTATGACCCTCCCTCGATAAAATATGATCGAAAATCAAAATCGGCCGAGGGTGAAAGCTGTTGCTATGACCCTCCCTCGATAAAAAGATGTTCAAAAAATCAAAATCGGCCGAGGGTGAAAGCTGTTGCTATGACCCTCCCTCGATAAAATATGATCAATAAAAAATAATCGGCCGAGGGTGAAAACTGTTGCTATGACCCTCCCTCGATAAAATATGATCGAAAAAGAAAATTATACGTGACTATCTAGTTCACTTAGTAACGGTCGATTAAATTTTGCGTCAATTCCAACCAATGCTCGAAGTGTTATGATGACGCAGTTCCGCTCGAAACCCGAACAACTTCCAAAAGTTTCTGATTATCTGGGGGACCACTAAAGTTGGGATCATTATTTCCTAAGTTCAATTATTCTTCAAGGGAACTTCTCAACTTTCAGATATTATTTATTTGGACGATTATCGGATAATATTTCCGAGGACAGTTTATCGATCGATGAGTATTCTCATTATTTCATCATCAAATTGGCTTTTACGAGCAGAAGACTTGCAATAAGACGATAGAAAGGAAAAATAAAGTGGCAACTATATGGTTTGAAACAATAAGTTCTCATTAATATTTTCGAGCCAGATACAAAGATCAATGAAAGGCAAATGTTACAGCTTTATTGACATTCATCGAACAAATTACAAAGTTGTTGAGTGTACAAATGAAGTCCTACTACAACTACTTTACCCTATTCTATGGTCTTTGAGTCTTCGAGCATCTTTCAGTGTTGCCGACCAGGAATACCGCCGAACATCCGATAATTGCACCACAATTTGGGGCAAAGTGATCGAGCTGTATATGTTTATCGTCTTATGATATCTGGGTTTGAAATTAGACAATATGGATTGCAGATTATTGTTTCTGATCTCCATACTTCTCCCAGCGTTCTCGCTACCAGCCGAGCCCGATCACTTCCCCGAGTTGGCGTACAAGGTTGAAATTCCTCATTTTTAGATCCGAAATTTCAACCTTTGGCAAGTCATCTTTTTATGATCGGGAAGCTTGGCCCAAAGTGACCATTCTTCAAGGAAGAAAGGAAGAACTTCGTGAAACAAGATAACCCCAAAGAAAGTACTTGAGGTCAAACTCCCTTTTAATTATCTGACCTGCTTTCCGCCCTCAGGTATACCCCTCGAAACCAGCAATGCTAACCCTGCCCAAAATACTCAAGCAAGGGTCAGTCACTTGTTGGTATTTCAAGGGGAGATCCCATTTTCAGGGATCGGAGACCCCCCGATATCCGAGGGTCCCCTTTTTTCCAATTCCACCCATACCAAAAGAAACTGTATTTTTAAGAGGAGATCGGAAGTAGGTTCGAAGCCGAATTTCAAAGGCTTGATCAGGAAGAGGAAAAAATCCGAGCTTTGTCCTCGGATAAAACATTTTTTACAGCAAAGGGTAAAGATTTTCAACTGGGTAAATGCCATATTTATACTAAAAGGATGATTTGATCGACGGTCACTATTCAATGAAACCAACGGCTCAGATTAATTCATTTATCACAGATGACCTTTCCACTTCCCGAGATAGAGGTACTGTTTGGACAGACTTTCTTTGAAACTTAGCTGAAAAAAGAGGAATACTATGACCTGGTCAAATATGCAGTGCAGGAACTTTCCATCTTTAAATTATGCTCGGAATTCGAGCGATCACTCTTAACTCGAGTATAAATTGTTTTAACACTGAAAATGCTACTTGATTGCTTACTCTTAACTCGAGTATAAATTGTTTATACACTAAATCACTTTATCAGAACACAAAACATAATCGATTGGAAGGAAGAAAAAGTTTATTATTCCAACGAGGAAAACAAGTACAAAAGGAAAAATCTAAAAGTACAACATTTAATCGAGCAGTCAACAGAAGAAATCTCTAAACACTTTTCTCGAAGAGAAGCTTGCGGACTTCGACGTTGCGGGCCTCATACCCGGCCTCATAACCTTTTTGATAGGCCTCTTTCTCCCGCTGCTCATTGCTTTTCTTCTCCTGCTCGACGAGTGACTTCAGCCTGTCCAACTCCTTGCTCAACTCCTCGTGAACCTGGCTCTCCTTCTCCTTCACAGCTTTCTCCGTCTCGGAGGCCAATTTCTGCTCGATGGCTCTGGTTTCTTCAAGAGACCTTGTTAGTGCAACCTTCTTCTCCTCCAGCTCGAGGATAACCTTTGCACGCTGTTCGATTTCTTGCTCGACTTGCAGCCCGAGGGTAAATAACTGTTGTCCGACCTTAAAGGGACAGAAATTTATTTATTAAAAAAAAAAAAAAAAAAAAAAAAAAAAAAAAAAGGGGGTGGAAGAGATAGGACAACACTTACTTGAAAAAGCAGATCCGTGCTCGATCGCGCCGTTTCATTCGCGTTTTTCCCGTCTGGCTCGACCATGGCCTTACTTTTCACCTCTTCAAAAAAGGCGCTAAGCGTCCGAGCAACCTTAGGGACAGTGTTTTGGGGCTCGGGATTCCCACCCGACGAGGGAGTCTTCTTCTGATCGACGGGAGGGTCATTTATTTTGACCTTCTTTTTGGAAGGCTCAACCACATCCTTATTAGCCTCCGAGGTCAGAACACTATCAGTTATTGTCCTCTTCTCCCCAGTCATTTGAATCAAGGCTGAGGTTGGAATCAGATCGTCCACGAACGATCTTTTATTCGGAGCAGACTCAGAGTCATCAGAGGTGATTTGCTTATTAGGCCTATCGACCTTATTGTTACCCTCGGAGCTAATTTTCGACTGAGAAGGGGAGTCCGGAATTGGTATGACCGGCCCTTTCTCGAAGCCAGATGATTTCTTGGCCACAGTTTTGCCAAGGTCACCAGTTGATTCAATGACCGCCTTCGAAGGAGAATCGACCTTATGCTTGCCTCGGTCGTTCTTAGAAGTCTTTCCTGCTTCCGAGGAGGACTTAGGTTCTTTGACTTTCGACTTGGAAGGTTTTTCTTTCTTGACTTTAAGCAACAACCTCGGGTCGATCTTGGAGTTCACCAGGCCTTCCATGATCTGTATGTTTCTAATGCAGAAGAGAGCTCGATTTACTTATCGACCGAATAGCTCCGACGAAGAGTGAATTATAATTTCAGTGACAAAAATCTTAAACTACCGTCTATTTATAAGAAAAAGGAACGTTGCCTTTTTGGAAGCCCAACAGTCGCGAATTTCAAGATTTTCGTGCTCATTTAAGAAGATCGATTGTTTTGATATCGACGTTCTTTATATGAACCTTATGGCTCACACAGACTTTTGTCTAGTTGAGCAATATGATAAATTAATGATGAGAGCGCTCGGAAAAACAGAAAAAGCAGATTTTATAGATGATCGAAACAATTACAGGGCATATAATAAACGATCCTACAATCTTACAATCTATTACAAGAAATTTAAAGGTTTGGCTGCGCCTCTTTGCCCTCACCTTCGGAGTTACCCTCGACATCGACGTCATCATCTCCAGAAGCTTCTTGATCGTCCCCATCGGAATTGTCATCAGAGGTATCCGAACGGTCTGAGCTATCTGAACTCGAGCTTGCGCTGGAGGTATCCAAGTCCATCAAGTCAGGGTTGGGCATTGGGACTCCAAATTCTTCCACAAAGGGAGCGAACTCATGTTCTTCCCAGTTGGCCGAGCTCGAGGACGCGGATCGATAGTCTTCCCCGCTAGAGTTTTTCATGATGTCCATATGCTTTATATACTCCGTCATTCTGTCGGGAATAACCTTTGCTGCGGCCAATTGTTGAACACCTTTGAAAAAGGTAGTTTGAAGGATTTCGCCGACCCTCCCTCGAGCTATGGCATCCAATGCGGGAGACTCCAAAAATTCTCTTATCGAGCTTAGGCGAGAATCTTCTTTGCCCCGCTGATAAGACAGCTCGGAATCAGCCTTAGTCTGCGCAAGCTCCTCTTCAAGTTTCCTAACTTTCTCCTCGAGCAAGCTTTTCTCTTCCACGACCTTCACTAAGTTTTCCTCGACGGCAGGGGTATACTTGGCTTTCATGGACTCCAATTCTGCTTGGACAGAGGAAAATTGATTACGCAGTTGGGATTCCTCCTTGAGCAAGTCCATATAAGCTATATGGACTCGATCGGACTCCTCTTCCAACATCGACACACGATTCACCTCTGTGAGAAAGCAGTCCCCGATCTGCAAGAACAGGCTGGTTAGTACTTTATTCCAAGACTTAAAACAGTTGCAACAAATGTAAAGGAATTTACCGTGTGATATGCTTTGGAGAATTGGCCCAGTACGTCGAGATCGGAATGGCCAAGAAGCTCCTCTTGGTCCTCGGCAAATCTCCCCGCCATGAAAATCTTGATCGCCTTGTCATGTTCATTCTCGCCGTTCGGGGTGCGATCGCTTCGAATTGATCCCCTCTCGGGATAACCCGCTGCTCGGGAACCTCTAAGTTGATCTTCGATGAAATCCACCATGTCAGGCCTACTTTGACCAGGACGGGAAGAAAGGGGCGTTCGGTGTCGACCCCACAGTCCGGTCCTCCTTTTGGCCTCGGGGGCTCCCTCGAGATCTTCCCGAGCTCTCCGATTATAGATCTCTGTCCCTCTAAGCTTCTTCATGGTAAACATGCTATATCCTAAGCCAGAAGAAGAAGAAGGACCAGCTTGATGAGGAGGTCGTACCATTCGTATCGGCTCAGCATTCTCGGGCTCCTCTTCGTTTCTGACCTGGTCAGTTTGGGCCGAGCTTCCCCGAGGAGGGACGGCAGTTCTGGGCTCCGGTCTAGTTTGCCTCCTAGGTTGACCGGGTGTTTTCCTCGAGGTAGATGCTACAGTTTTACCGACTATAGAAGCTCGGTATTGCTCCACCATTGTTCCTGAAGAAATAAAGAGATGAAATGTAAGTAATGAAATCCGCTGAAAAACTCACTATATAAGTCACTCGGGAAAGACTGTTTTTCCTTACTCAATGTTCGAGGATCATCAGCGACTGCTAGTGGAAAGGTAGCTCGGCTGAGTTCTGCTTTTCGAAGTACGGGTTCCAGAATGAGGAAAGCCGACTGGTACAAATCCGAACACATCTCTTTGACAACGACGTCCGGAATGACCTTCTGAAGCTGACCTAATAGTTCCCGTTTTCCGTACACCCATTCTCGCTCACCTGGCCATCTGTGTGGAACCATCTCTGAGCTTCCCTCAGAAGCTGGTTCTTCAGGACCTTTAATGAAGAAGAACTGTTTCTTCCAGTCAAGAGAATTGCTGGAAGTTATGGTCGATAAGACCGAATGATTCGAACGCTGGGAGAAATACACGAACCCAACGTTCGAGGCGGAGGAGGTACTGATCTTGAAGAATTGCCAGAAGCGTCGGAAGTTAGCAACTTGATTCTTGGCCTTCATCAAAACGCTGAAAGCTATCAGATACCCGATCGAGTTGGGAAGAATCTGTGCGGGTGCCAGGCTAAATGCATCTAAAACCTGCACGAGTAAGGGAGCAAATGGAATACGCAACCCATAGTCGAATTGCCGAGCATAGAAAGCTTGACATCCTGCGGGGGGCTTATTCACTCTTTGAGAGGGGGTCGGGATTATTAGCGAGTAACCCTCGGGAAGGAATTTGCCTATTGTAGCTTTGAGGTTCACCTCGTGCTCTTTCGGATCGTACGAACTTGAGATGTCGTCGACCCGTTTCTCGGTCTTTTGAGCCCGACCTGTGGCTTTGGATTTTTTCGAGACACCGGCTAAGTCGAGGATTCGCACACTGCACCCGCCTCCGATCTCATACCTCATTATCTCATGCTTATCGAACGGTACAGTCAATCCGTTGCCGTTCTCATTCTCGGAGTCAGTTTTTTCTCCATCTCCACCTTCCTTTTCTCCATCTCCACCTTTCTCACTGTTGGCCTTAGCATTTTGTTCCGCATCACCATCGTGCTCGGAATCTTGTCGACCTGATGTACCCTCTCCAGCGTTCGACTCTATGGCATGCTCTATTTGATTGACGATTCTATTCGTCTCTTCGGAAGAATTTTCAGTGGTTTTGAAGTCATTGATGAGTTCCCCAGTGGATCCCAGGTCGGAATCTGATCCAGAGGGGATGTTGGTTTGAACGTCGGGATTCTGGGAAGTAGACATGATTAGAAGATATTTATTGGAATGCTCGAATTAAAGAAAATACTGTTTATCGATCTAAAGGCTCCGATCAGCTGCGAATTGTAAAGATGCACTTTTCTTTCTCCAAGTAAACATATATATAAAGGTTAAAAGGGTAAATTGCAAATTCAACCCCGAGTAACCGCGACGGTTAGGCTCCCACTCAGTAAATTTGAAGATTATCTTTTGTTAATAGCATTTATGGTCCTCCAAGCTTCGGAAATGAGTATTTCTCGACTCAACAGGATAAAATATGTACTCTTTTTCCCTTCGCTCGGTTTTTATCCCACTGGGTTTTTCCGAGTAAGGTTTTTAACGAGGCATATCCAACTCAAGACTGTCCGAGGCCTGTTCTCTACTATCTATTTTTCCGAACTTCAAGTATTGCAGCTCTTGGTGAATCATCGAGGTGAATCTCTCAGGTCAAAAACCTCACCCTTCTATCTTTGGAGCGATTCGGTTTTTCGAGGCTCTCCCAAGGATGATGTGCACTCTTTTTCCCTAGCTCGGATTTTTTCCCACTGGGTTTTTCCGGACTAGGTTTTTAACGAGGCATGTCCGAAAACATCAAGAGATCAAAGTCTTTCGCCGTAATGCAATGTTTACTTCTCCGAGCTTCTGCTTCACTTACGCTCGAGAAGTGGGGGAGTATTGATGAGGGGTATTTCGCATATGCCACTTTAGGAAATACCGCTTCCCAACTTACTGCAGATCAGAGCATTCACATCGATAAAGACTATTATTTCTTGTCGACCATCACGATAACCCCTTTTTAGCATGTCTAACCCCAAAAACCCAGAGAATCAAACCAATATTCCTCGGAGATCAGACTCCTACCTAGGGTCAATGGACAATCTCATAAATACGTACAAACCAACGAAAAATTCCTCTGATGAAGTAAACAAGGTTGTCGATCAGGCTGAACGGGTCTTGGGGTCGAATACTGGCGAGGGAACGTCTGGTCAATAGAACCCTGAGCAGGATGGGGATGGAGAACAAAACGCCGAGCCCAACGCCGAGCGCGAAGGAGAGGACGACCAAAATGCGGATTCTGGTAGCGAGGAAGGTTCGGCCGAAGTGCTGGGAGAGCACGAGATAATGAGATACCCTGTCGGAAATAATGTCTTCGTGAGTATCCTGGACCTAGCAGCTATCCCGAAGAAGTCTAGCACCAAGGGGCGGCTCCAGAAAACTGAAAAGCGGGTCGACGAGATTGCCAGTGCGTACGATCCGATCGAAAGCAAAGCAGAACTCGAGGCTGAGATAGGGAAATTTCTCCCCGAGGGTTACTCGCTGGTTATCCCGACCTCCTCTCAACGGGTCAATGAGCCACCGGAAGGATGCCAATCCTTCTATGCTAAGCAAGTTTCTTACGGGCTGCGGATTCCTTTCGAACCATTGCTCGAGCAAGTTTTGGATGTATTCTCTCTAGCTCCCGCGCAGATCCTTCCCAACTCCATCGGATATCTAATAGCCTTTAGTGTCTTGATGAAAGCTAAAGGCAAACGAGACGATTTCCAGAACTTTTGGCAGTTCTTCAAACTCAGCAACTCCTCGGCCTCCAATGCAGGGTTCGTGTATTTCTCACAACGCTCGAACAATTCAGTCTTATCCACAACTGTCTCCAGCAACTCTCTGGATTGGAAGAGGCGGTTCTTCTTCGTCAAAAGGACCTGATGAGCCAGCTTCCGAGGGGAGCTCAGAGATGGTCCCACACCAATGGAAAGGTCGGCGTGACTGGGTGTACGGAAAACACGAACTCATAGGACGAATTAAATAGAGTGTCCGTGACGACGTCATCGCCGCGATGCATTCCGACCCGTATCAGTCAGCTTTTCTTGTTTTGGAGCCCGTTCTTCGAAAAGCGGAGCTTAGTAAAGCGACGTTCCCACTTGCGGACGCCGTCGATCCCCGATCGTTAAGTAAGAAAGAAATTCATTTCTCATTATAATAGTGTGTTACTTAGAAACTTTATTCCTTAACCATTTTTTCCTTTCTTCATGTGCTATGGTAGAACAATATCGAGCTTCCATAGTCGGTAGAACCGTGGCTTCTACCTCGAAAAAGACGTCGGGCCAACCGAGGAGGCACGTTAAACCCCATCTTGCACAGACTAACCGAATTGCAGTCCCTCCTCGGGGCGATTCTTCTCAAGCTGCCCGAACTGAAATGGAAGAAGAGCCCGAGAATCCCGAGCCGTTGTAAATGGTCCCTCCTCTAAACCAAGCTGGCCCTTCCACTTCATCTGGACTGGGATATAGTATTTTTACCATGAGGAAGCTGAGGGGGGAAAAGATCTTTCTTCGACGAGCCAGGGAAGATCAAGAAGGGGCCCCCAAAGCGAAGAGAAGGGCAGGATTGTGGGGACGACACAGAAGACCCTTCTCTCGTCGTCCGGGTCGAGATAAACATGATATGGTGGACTTCATCGAAGATCAGCTTAAGGGTCCCAGAGCGGCTGGTTACCCCGAGGGTGGATCAATTTTGAGTGATCGCGACCCGAGAGGAGAGAATGAGCACGACAAGTCGATAAAAATCTTCATGGCCGGGCGATTTGCGGAGGATCAGGAGGAACTTTTAGCTCATAACGACCTCGATATACTAGGTCAATTCGCTCGAGCGCATCATATGGTACAAGTTCCTTTATTGTAATAATAACTCTTTAGATCTTTATACAGAATATTAACTGTTTTCTGCTATCCCTTTGCAGATCGGAGACTGCTTCCTCATTGAGCTGAATCGTACCACGATGTTGGAAGACGAGTCCGATCGAGTTCATATGGCCTACCAAAACTCTCTCTTCGAAGAAGCCAAACTTCGCAATCTGCTTGCCGCGGTCCAGAAAGAATTAGAAGATTCTAGGGCCAAATATACCCCGGCGGTCGAGGAGAGCTTAGTTCAGGTTGTTGCGGAGAAAAACCTTCTCGAGGATAAGGTCAAGAGGCTCGAAGAAGAACTCGCACAGACCAAGACTGATACAGAGTTGTATTATCAGCGTGGTAAGGAGGAGTCCTGAGCTCGATAAGAGAGTTTCTAGAATCTCCCGCATTGGACGCCACTGCTCGAAAAAGGGTCGGCGAGATTCTTCAAACTACCTTTTACAAAGGGGTTCGACAGTTGATCTCTGCAAAATTCATCCCCGACAATATGGACGAGTACACGAAGCACATGGACATTCTCAAGAACATGGACGGAAAAGAATATGGAGTATCATCCCCGAATTCCAAAGATTGGGAAACGCAGGAGTTTGTCCCCTTTGTGGAAGAGTTCGGGGTTCCCATGTCGAATCCCGATATGCTGGAATTGGAAGTGTCCAGCTCGAGCTCAAGTTCGGATAGTTCTGGAGATGAAGATGAGCAAGACAGTTCTGGAGACGAGGATGATCAAGATACCTCTGAAGACGGGGATGACCGAGAGGCTTCTGGGGACAATGAGGTCGACGTCGAAAATGTTACTGAGAGCGAGGACGACGAGGAGGAACAAAACCCTTAGAAGGATTTTTGTAATACATAGTAGGGTTTTTCTTTTGCTGCAATGTAATTCTCCTAATCGCTTATAAGCCCTCTTTTTTATCTGTGATATGTGCTAAAAACCCGACGTTCAAATTCTCGTCAAATCTCAAAGTACCACTCAACTAGACAATAGTCTTTGTAAGGTGCACGTGGCTCGAGAAGGACATTGATAACTAATTATGCAACACCAGTTAAAGCAACCTTCCTTAATAAAAGTATACCCATAACCGATCTTCATAATATAGCTCGAAAAAACTTGAAATTCGCGACTGTTGGGTCCCTAATAGGCAACGTTTCTATTTCTTATAAATAAAAGGGAAAACTCCAAGATTTGCATCATTGAAATCATAATTTCGCACATCGGAGCTCATAGATCGATAAAATAAATCGATCCCTTTTCTTCACTAAAAATCCGATCATGGAGGGATTAGTGAATTCCAAGCTTGACCCAAATCAAATGTTCAAAACCAAGAAGGAAAAAGCTCCCAAGTCCAAAGCCAAAGATTCTAAGTCCTCCACAGAGGCTTCAAAGGTTTCGAAGGCTGATCGTGGCAAAAATAAGGTCCTTTGAATCCAGGGCCCAATCGATTAGAGGCTCCCAAGTGTGATCGCGGCAAAACCAAGGTCGACCCTTCGCCGACTTCCGCGCCCACTCGATCGGGGAAGGAGCCAGTTATACAAATTGCGGACTCCCCCACCAGATCGAAGAACAGTTCTAAGGGGAAAGCGCGGGTAGTTAGTCCTTGCAAGCAAGTCATATCTGGTGGCTCCGAGCTTGCTTCAAACAAAAGGCCTCGTGTAAATGATCTGATTCCGACCCCAACCTTAATCCAAATGACCGGGGAGAACAAAGCATTAGGTGAAAGTATTTTGGCTCTGGAGGCTACTAAGAACGTTGTTATTGAGCCTCAGAGTAAAAATATCAAAATAAATGACCCTTCTGTTGATAAGAAATAGTCTCCTCCGTCGGGTAAGAATCCCGAGGCTTCCAGCTCTGTCTCCGACGTCACTCGCACACTTAGTGCTATTTTTTAGGAGATGAAAGATAAGGCCGCGGCCGGGGGAGTTGCCCCGAGCAGTTGGGACATTACTCTGAGCAGTATTCAGTTGGCCGAGCAGGAGCGGTTGAGAGGGAAAAGTGCTCGGGAAATTGTACAATCGTGTTCAGATCTGCTTACCCAAGTGAGTCTTATATTATTATTTTATTATTATTATTATTATTATTATTATTATTATTATTATTATTATTATTATTATTATTATTTTTTAACTTCTTCTGTGATCCCAAGTAGGTTGGACAACATCTTTTCAACCTCGGATTGCAGGTCGAGCTAGAAGCCGAGCATCGTACTGCAACGGTCCTCGAGTTGGAGAAAGAGAAGATCGCACTGGCGAAATCTCTTGACGAAGCTAGAGCTATCGAGCTGAAATTCTGCTGTTGGTGACTTCGGTCTGCCCGTTCGCTTGGGGATGCCCGACCGAGGTGAAATTCTGATGGATTCCAAATTTTTCGCACCACTCCAGAATCTGCTTTCCCGCAAACTGAGTTCCGTTGTGGGAGATCAAGACTCTCGGTATCCCAAACCTGCAAACAATATACTTCCAGAGAAAATTTATAACCTAAAACTGAGTAATCTTGGTTAGTGCAATGCATTCTACCTACTTGCTGAAGTATTCGACAGCAATCAAGATATAGTTTTTCCTCGATCTAGCGGTTGGGAACGGTCCGACAATATCGATCCCCCATTTATCAAATGGCCAGCAGATCGGAATAGAGTGCAACTGTTCGGAAGGTTGATGAATCAAATTTGAATAAATCTTGCAGTGATGGCATTTCTTGACATAATCGATTGAATCCGAAATCAAAGTAGGCCAGTAATAGCCAGTCCTTGAGCACTTCAAAGCTAATGCTCTCGCGCCGCAATGGCTTCCAGCCTCACCTTCATGAATTTCCTTTAGGATAAGATCAAATTGACTCTCAGGAACACACTCAAACAAAATTCCCAAGCTAGATCTCTTATATAGCTGGTCGTCGAACAAAACATACGAGCTCGATATTTAATTCGCCGTGCTTCGTTTGCTTCCTCTGGTAAGACACCATTCCTTAGATAAGTTTTCAAAGGTTCCATTCAGGAAGGCCCATGATTATCTATATCCATGATTCCCGAGCCCGGGGATATGTTCAGATCTATAGCTGGAGTGTTAGACATCAACCAAGTTATTACTCTCTCTTTTCGTCCATCCATCGAGCCTGTAAACTTTGACAACAAATCCACCCAAGAGTTTTCTTCTCGAGGGATAGCTTGAATATCGAACTTATCCAGCTTTGCCACTAGATCCTTCACTCTTTTTAGATACTTAACCATGTTGAACTCTTTTGCTTCATAGACCCCTTTCACTTGCCTATGTATCAGCTCGGAGTCGGTCAACACGGTAAGAGACTTTATACTCGCTTTAATTGCCATTTCTAATCCAGCGATTAGAGCCTCGTACTCTGCCTCATTGTTCGTTACCATAAAATCCAGAGTGATTGCATAACTAAGGTCCTCCACCTCGGGGCCCTGAAAGTGAATTCCGGCCCCTCCACCTTCTCTAGTCGATGAACCAGCGACATGCATCACCCAAACTTTCTCTTGAACATTTGCCACCAAATTAACCTCGGGAACTGGTTGTTTTTCCGAACTAGCTCCCGTTGATTCTGCAATGAAATCGGCAAGGACCTGGGCCTTGATTGCCGTTCAAGGTTGGTACTCGATTTCGAAATGTCCAAGTTCTACTACCCATTTAATCAATCTTTCGGACGTCTCTGGTTTTGACAGAACCTGCCTTAGATGCTGGTTTGCCAAAACAATAATCTTATAAGTCTGAAAATAAGGCCTTAATTTCCACGCGGCAATCACCAGAGCAAGTGCGAATTTCTCGATCTCCAAATAATTCTTCTCCGCGCCTTGAAGCAACTTACTCAGATAATACACCGGCTTGTGATCGGAATCCTGAACTCTCACCAAAACTGAGCTTATGGCCTCCGCTGATACTGCTATGTATAAATACAAAGGCTCTCCTTCGACCGGTTTTCCTAACATCGGTGGGCAGACTAAGTATTTTTTAAGCTCTTCAAAAGCTTTATCGCATTCCTCATTCCACTCGAAGCTTTTTGATTTCCTCAACAATTTGAAGAAAGGCAAACTCTTGTCCGCAGAACGGGATATGAATTTGTTCAATGATATTAATTTTTCGATCAAACTCAGCACTTCGGAAAGCTTCGTCGGCGGTTTAAGCTCAGCAATAGCTCTGATTTTCTCTGGGTTTGCCTCGATACCACTTTCGTGGACCAAGTAGCCGAGAAACTTTCCCGATCTCACCCCGAAAGTGCATTTTGCTGGGTTTATTTCATTTTGTATCTTCTCAAAATCCCAAAACATTTTTCGAGGTGCTTGATATGGTCTTCCTCGGTCATGCTCTTCATGAGCATATCATCGACATAAAATTCCATGATTTCACCAATTAAATCCTTGAACATCATGTTCACGAGCCTTTGATATGTCGCTTCGCGTTCCTCAATCCAAAAGGCATCACTATGAAGCAATACACTACGCGCTCGGTAATGAAAGCGGTTTTGTCTTGATCCCTTTCATTCATAAAAATCTGATAAAATCCTTGGAAGGCATCCATCATGCTAAAGAAGATGAAATCGGCGGTCGAATCGACCAGCATATCGATCCGCGGTAAGGGATAGGGATCTCTCGGACACAACTTGCTCAAGTCTGTAAAGTCATTACACATTCTCCACTTGTCATTACACATTCGGCGTTAATGATTTTATCTTTTTCCCGACTATGATTCCTCTTCTTTTGCCTAACTGGCTTTGCTTTAGGATCGATATTCAGTGAATGAGTAATCACCCGTGGGTCGATCCCCACGATGTCATCGGAGCTCCAAGCAAAGACATCGGCATTATCTCTCAAGAACTCGGTCAGCATAGTTTCCATCCCTTGACTCAGCTCAGTCCCGATCCTGGTGAACTTCTCGGGGGAGCCTGGAACTAACGTCACCTGTTTATGATTTGGGGGTTGAATGCTCATATCGATCTCTTTTCCTTTTTTGCTCTGCAACTTTTCACAATCTGGTAAAGGGAGGTCGGATACCGAGAAAACCTTTTCATCCTCTAACTTCTTCTTCGATGGCAAAACAGGCTCAAACTGCTTCTTCATGTTTATAAACGTGTTGTAACACTCCCATGCTATGCACTGATCGTTTCTCATTTCTCCGACCCCCGCTAGAGTGGGAAACTTGACCTTCTGATGGTAAGTTGACACGACTGCTTGGAAAATGTTTAGTGCCGGTCTTCCCAAAATTGCATTATAAGCGAAAGGGGTACTCACAACCAAGAACTTGACCATCTTCGTCACATCTTTTGGTTTCTTGCCCAAAGTGGTACTCAGAAGGTTGGTTCCGAGAGGAATAATTTTCGAGCCACTGAAGCCAATAAGCAGGGTACATACCCGATCTAGACGTGGGTGCTGTAAATTCATTCAATCGAGAGCTTCAGAGGAGATTATGTTTGCCGAGCTACCATTATCGATCAATACCCTCTTAACCTCAAAGTTAGCAATTTTCAAGGTTAATACCATCGAGAAATCGTGGTCATCTTCATTAGTGTCCCAAGTTACTTCACTCGGTCTGTCAGCCTCGGTAAAACTAATGACCTGATTTACCGAAGGTGCAGGCTCTAAGGACATGATTTCATTTTTGGTCGAGACTCCTGTCTTTATCGACCTAGCTGTCCTTTTCCTTGCATTCCTGCTATCTTCTCCAGCAGGTCCACCAACTATTACATTTATCACTCCGTTCGTCTACTCCTCGGCTTGATGTTGATCATTACGATGTTTTGCAATCAATTTCTTCTCAATTTCCTATTTTAACTGAAAACAATCCTCGGTGTTGTGCCCCAAAGCCCTGTGGTACCTGCAATATTTATCGTGATTCATAGTCCCCGGCCTGGCTTGAGTGATACGCCGAGCCTCTGGGTCCAAATTCCTTTCCTCGAGCATGGTTAATATTTCGTCCCTCGAGGTATTCAGCCTAGTGAAACTGCTTTTTTCAGGTTCTCTCCTTGGAGCCCGCTCTGGAGAAGCAGGTCGACCGTAGACATTAGATCTGTGGGCTGGAGCCTGAGGTTTATAGACCTTAAGTCTCTGGCAAACTGAGCCCCTTTGCTGCGTTTGACCCTCCGTAATCGCTTGGCTTTGGGATAGGGGCTCTGTCGGGTTTTTTCCCGACCTGGGGCCTGGGATTCTGAGCGTTCTTCAACTTGTTCATTTCCTCCTGAATGTACTTTGTAGCTATTTCCATGATTCGCTGAAAATATTTTGGTTGCTTTCGACAAAGAGCGTTCCCGAACTAGCTATTACGGGTTAACTCAAACATTAACGATGAAAAAAATACGATTTGAGGAGTATCGACTTTCAGAAGCTCAATCCTAAACCTAGCCAGCCACTGCCTTAGCGTTTCTCCTTCTAGCTGCTTCACCGTTCCAAATGATTGGCTGGTAATCTTTGTTTCCTTTGACTGGCAAATTGGTGTTCCAACACAACTCGTCGAAAGAGAAGATAGAGTTCGGAGGTAGCTTTCCGAACCAGTCCAAGGCAATTCCTTCGAACGTGGTGACAATAATTTTGCAACTGAAGTCTTCTGAGTGCCCATATGATGAGGGATATTTCGCATGCGCCATTTTAGGAAATACCTCTGCTCGAGATCAACCATTATCCCGACCAGGATGGTATTCTCCGACCTGAAGAGCCTAGTTTCCGATCGAGTCAGATTGATAGCACTAGATCCAGTACTCCGACCTTCTTCCCGACCTGCTCGTCTCCTCGGAATTACTGTGGGGCCGACCCCCAGTCCCGGACAGCTGGCGAGACATATTCCCATGCGGAGGGTCTACCTAGCTCATTACTGTTCCTATAAATACCCAGCGCATTTATGACTTCAAGGACGACACAACTTCCAAGGAATACCCTCTGCTCGGACCTACTGTTCGGACTAGGAACTAGCTTGTATTCATTCATTGTATTAGTCTTTCTAGTAGTACGACATCCCGTAATGCTCGGGTAGACCTACTTTGTAATTTGTATTCGAACACCGATATTAATATACATTTTCCACACGCTCGATTTATATATTGTTATACTCTACTTTCCTTATTGAATACGAACGAAAAACGGTATAATCAATTGGCGCCCACCGAGGGGCCTACTCGGGTGTTAGATCGAAATATGCCTACTACTAGGAGGTACACGTACAATCGAGGTGAGCCTTCAAAAGCCGTTGGAGCACAGCGCTCAGTGAACAATGAACCAAGTAACCAATCCCGAGCGGCCCACCAATCTGAGGTGCCTCCGCTCGACCCGCCGAATGATATGCCTATTCATACGACAGTGGCCGATTTGCGTTCCATTATCGGAACAATGTGTAAAGAATTTTTGAACACGGAAAGAGCAGATCGTGAAACTCTGCCAGATCAGCAGCCCCCAGTCGATCAGCCTACTGCTCGGGGCCCGATTTCCAACCGGCCAAGGGAAGGAAGTATTCGTCGATCTGCTTTGGGCGAACCATCTGATGCTCGACCTAACCCGCCACGAGCTAGAACCGTTGTCCGATCAGGGCAACCTTCTAGGAACGTACAAGACATAGAGGATTCGGTGGTTGGGGAAAGTCAACCCAAAGCTGCGGAGAGGTCTAGAAAGCCAGCCTACAGAAAGGTGACTGAGGCTGACTAGGAAAAGATTGTGCAAGAAAGGGTTGTTAAGGAGTTAGAGAAGGAGATGCTAGTTAAGGAAACCCGACCCGCAATTGTCAGGACTCGAGGAGTCGAGGCCAAAGAGGTTGGGGCCGTTTTCCTTGAAGGACGAAGTAGGGAATTGAGTACGAATATTATACGGTGTTCGCCTTTTTGCCAAGAAATTAGGGAGGCTCGAGGAACGGAGACAGTCCCTACCAGATTGCCAAGATATAACGGAACCTCCGACCCTGGGGAGCATATAAACAGTTTCATAAATGTGTTGAATTTATATGAGCATTCGGAGGATTTTTGCTGCAAAATTATGGTCACCACGTTCGAAGGAATTGCTTTGGATTGGTTCGGAAAACTACCTCCGAACTCGATTTTCTCCTTCGATGAGCTGTGCGATAAATTAAAACACCAGTTTGCCAGCCAAAGGAAACAAAGGTTACCTGCTAATCATTTGGGAACTGTGAAACAACTGGAAGGAGAAACACTGAGGCAGTGGCTGGCTAGATTTAGTATTGAACTTCTGAAGGTTGATACCCCACAGATTGAATTTCTGCCGAAAGCAACCAAAGTCTTTCGAGCGAATTATGGAAATAGCTGAGAAATACATGATCCAGGAGGAAATGAATAAGTTAAAGAATGCACAGAATTCTAGGCCCCCGATCGTGAAGAAACCTGATCGGGCCCCTATCCCGAAGCCAAGCGACTACGGAGGGTCAAACGCGCAGCAAAGAGGCTCGGTTTGGCAGAGACTTAAGGTCTATAAACCTCAGGCTCTGACCCACAGATCTAATGTCTACGGTCGACCTGCATCTCCAGAGAGGGTTCCGAGGACGGAGCATGAAAAAAGTAGCTTTACCAGGTTGAATACCTCGAGGGACGAAATCCTAACTGTGCTCGAGGAGAGAAATTTGGTCCCTGGAGCTCGGCGTATCACTCAACCTAGGCCGGGGACTATGAATCACGATAAGTTTTGCAGATACCACAGGGCTCGGGGGCTTAGCACCGAGGATTGTTTTCAGTTAAAACAAGAGGTCGAGAAACTGGTTGCTCAGGGAAAGTTAAAGGAATATGTGAGGATAGAAAATTCTCTCTCTAGAAATTATTCTCTCCCACCAAAACCTTCAGAGACCACATCGAGAGTTAATTTTTCCGGCCACTAATCCTTCATTTGTCATAGGAAATTGCAAGTTCTATGTTAATAACCACCGTCCCATTATCACATTTAACCTAGTTGCTTCCATTTGCTTATTGCTCCCTACGTATCATCAAAATCAGTCTCACCGTCCCATTATTTTCAAGAATCATTTAATTGCTGGAGCTGGATCATTTGGACGGGAGCTCATTACCGGGTAATTCCGATTTAATTGAAGTTTATCGATGATCGGGGAAAATTAACTTTTCGATCCCCAATTTTAATCTTCGGATTTCTTCGTATTTTCGATTAATTCTCGGCGAATTATTACTCCATTCAAGTTGCTGTGTAAGCTGCTTGCTCTAATTTCATGTTAATTGAATTAATTGATGAGGATTTCAGATTTTTGATGTGCGGTTTCTTGCCCTGTTCTTACGTGAAACAATAATCTGCGGATACGGATCGATTTTATTGTTAATTTCGATTCCTTGGAATACGAATCAGCTGGTAGTGATTTTAATTTGGTGGGTTTTTCATTTAATTGGAGGTTATGTTTTGGGGTTATACGGTTTGTTTGCCATGGCCTTTTCTCTGTACGTGAAGCTATGAGAGAAAGATGTGTTTTTCGCATTTTCAGCCCCCAGTTCCCGCTACTGAACAAACACGCCCACTTAATCTTTGTAGTTGAGATTAATTAATTTATGGCAGTGGTTGTGAGCTACATTATTCAATTAGTTCTGCGGTTGCTTGATTCTACAATTTTTCCATTGGTTCAATTGTAATGAACTACTTTGAGGTGCCCACTTGGTTTGTGATCAATTATTTTCAGCTGCTTGCTTGCAATTATGAGACTTAAGGTGGCTGCTTATTTGAAAATGGGATTGGATGGTTTTTCTCACGATTTAATTGATCTGCGTGGTATTAATTCTCTGCTGGTTGCTTCGATATGGTTATAATTTTTCTGCTGGTTGCTTCGATATGGTTATAATTTTTGATTGTTTAATGCAAATTGGAGCTGCCTGGTTGATGTGATTAAGGTAGCTGCTGAATTAATTGAGCTGCTTATTAAGTTATCTACTGGTATCTTGGATTAAATCGGTTATCTCCATTCAAGTTGATGTAGAGAATTACATAGTGCTGGTTGCTTGGCTCTGGAATTTTGAGATCTTATTTCAGCTGCTTGCTTGCTATTATTGTATTATTCCATTGGTTACTTTGTTGCTATAATTTGAGCTGATTGCTTAAAGTGGAGTTCTCTTAGCTCGGAAAACACGAGTTTATTAACTATTTTTAAGCTGTTAGTTTTAGATGGAGTTTTCGGGGAAATCATATTGCTAGAAGTGGCTTTTTCCGAGTTGAATTATTGTTCAACGAATATCTTATTTCTCGAAGTGGTTTTTCCGAGTTGGTTATTGTTCGACCAATATCTTGTTTTTAGATCGATATCAAACTTTCGATAGAATCGAGTTTTCAGTTCAAAATTAAAACAGTACAAAAAGCTAAAGTATAAAGCAGCTAAACATGGGAGCAAGAAGCACTAATCCTTCAGCTCGGACTATGCAGCTCGGTCTATGCGATTATCTCCGTTCTGCTCGGACAAATCCTGTAATCAAATATTGAGATCGGAATTTCTCGATCAAAATTTATATACACATCGGATTTATTTCAGAAAAGAGCAAAACGCTCTACAAAAAAGAGCAAGACACTCTATAAAAAAGTCTATAAAAAAGAGCAAGACACTCTATAAAAAAGTCTATAAAAAAGAGCAAGACGCTCTATAAAAAGTCTATAAAAAAGAGCAAGACACTCTATAAAAAGTCTATAAAAAAGAGCAAGACGCTCTATAAAAAAGTCTATAAAAAAGAGCAAGACGCTCTATAAAAAAGTCTATAAAAAAGAGCAAGATGCTCTATAAAAAAGATAAAAATGTCTCGACCGAGGGTGCAAGCTCTTGCTATGACCCTTCCTCGATAAAATCATGCTCAAAAATAAATATCGGCCGAGGGTGCAAGCTCTCGCTATGACCCTTCCTCGATAAAATCATGTTCAAGAATAAATATCGGCCGAGGGTGCAAGCTCTCGCTATGACCCTTCCTCGATAAAATCATGTTCAAGAATAAAAATCGACCGAGGGTGCAAGCTCTCGCTATGACCCTTCCTCGATAAAGACTTGTTCAAAAATAAATGTCTCGACTGAGGGTGAAAGCTGTTGCTATGCCCCTCACTTCGATAAAGACTTGTGTAGAAGATCAAGAGTGAAAGCTGTTGCTATGACTCTTGTGTAAAATCAAAATTGTCTCGACCAAGAGTGAAAGCTGTTGCTATGACTCTAGGCTCGAAAAAGACTTAATGGAAAATTTGAGTAAAACCATTTATTTGGTATAAACTCAGTGCTCGAAAATATCTAAGAATAAGGGTAATATCTGTGATAAAATTCTTTGCTAAAAAACGGCTTAATATAAAAGGATAAATAGCATATTGGGCCCCTCAGCTTTGAAGAGGTGACTTTCCAGTTTGAAAGCAACAGATTTTATTAAGCGTCTCTCAACGATATATACTCTTTTTCCCTTCGCTCGGTTCTTATCCCCCTGGGTTTTTCCGAGTAAGGTTTTTAATGAGGTATACCCGACGCATCTAGATTTCGAGATCGATCAGTACCTCGGTCTAATATTTACTTCATCGAGCTTCAGTTACACTTGCGCTCGAGAAGTGGGGGAGTATTGATGAGGGGTAAACTGCCGTGGAATGGACTCTCAGTTGGAGGAATTGATTCTTTACTATTACTATTCATTATTTGAAGCAGTTCGGCATTCTGAGGCTTCTCTAAAAGATGTGCACTCTTTTTCCCTTCGCTCGGTTTTTATCCCCCTGGGTTTTTCCGAGTAAGGTTTTTAACGAGGCATATCCGACTCAAGATTGTTCAAGACTTGATCTCTATTATTTATTTTCTCCGAACTTCGGATACTGTAATCTCATCGAAGTAAAATATTCTGATCGAGAACTCCGCCCTCCTGTGGTTTGAAACATCTCGCCTTTTGAAGGCCCATCCAGAGAAAATATGCACTCTTTTTCCTTCGCTCGAATTTTGTCCCTCTGGGTTTTTTCGAGTAAGGTTTTTAATGAGGCATAACAAATCTTGTGGTACGATGCTGTGTTTACTTCTCCAAGCTTCAGCTTCGCTTACGCTCGAGAAGTGGGGGAGTATTGATGAGGGATATTTCGCATGCGCCATTTTAGGAAATACCTCTGCTCGAGATCGACCATTATCCCGACCAGGATGGTATTCTCCGACCTGAAGAGCCTAGTTTCCGATCGAGCCAGATTGATAGCACTAGATCCAGTACTCCGACCTTCTTCCCGACCTGCTCGTCTCCTCGAAATTACTGTGGGGCCGACCCCCAGTCCCGGACAGCTGGCGAGACATATTCCCATGCGGAGGGTCTACCTAGCTCATTACTGTTCCTATAAATACCCAGCGCATTTATGACTTCAAGGACGGCACAACTTCCAAGGAATACCCTCTGCTCGGACCTACTGTTCGGACTAGGAACTAGCTTGTATTCATTCATTGTATTAGTATTTCTAGTAGTACGACATCCCGTAATGCTCGGGTAGACCTACTTTGTAATTTGTATTCGAACACCGATATTAATATACATTTTTCACACGCTCGATTTATATATTGTTATACTCTACTTTCCTTATTGAATACGAACGAAAAACGGTGTAATCACCATATAAATTCAACACGTTTATGAAACTATTAATATGCTCTCCTGGATCGGTGGTTCCATTATACCTTGGTAACCTCGTCGGAACTGTCTCAGTACCTCGAGCTTCTCTAATCTCTTGGCAAAAGGGTGAACATCGCATGATATTCATACTTAATTCCTTATCTCGACCATCCTCGAGGAAAACAACCCCATCCTCTTTAGCCTCGGCTCGCCGAGCCCTAACATCCGCGAGTCGGGTTTCCTTAACCAGCATTTCCTTCTTCAACTCTTTTACAACTCTCTCCTGCACAATCTTCTCCAAGTCAGCCTTGGTCACTTTTATGTAGATCGACTTCTTTAACTTATCCGCAGCTTCGGGCTGACTTTCCTCGACTACTAAAACTTCCAAGTTTTGGACGATTCTAGACGGTTGCCCTGAGCGGACAACAGTTCTAGCTCGAGGTGCTCGGGCTGGTACATCAGACGGGGCACCCATAGCAGATCGACGAATACTCCCTTCCCTTTGCCTGTTAGAAATGGGACCCCGAGCGGTAGGTTGATCGACTAGAGGCTGCTGACCAGGCACAGTTTCCCGATCTGCTCTTTCCGTGTCCAGAAACTCTCTACACATGGTTCCAATAATTGAACGCAGATCGACCACTGTCGTATGTATAGGTAAATCATTTGGCGGGTCGACCGGCGGCACCTCAGACTGGTGGGCCGCTCCGGATTGATTACTTGGTTCATTGTATACCGAGCGTTGAGCTCCAATGGCATGTGAAGGCTCGCCGTGATTGTACGTGTATCTCCTAGTAGTAGGCATTTTTTCATCTAACGCCCGAATAGGCCCCTGGGTGGGCGCCAATTGATTATGCTCTTTTTCGTTCGGGATAAATAGGGAAAGTCGAGCAAAACAATAAATAGAATCGAGTGTGTATATGATATATATTAATGATCATATCCAAATACAAATTACAAAGGGGGTCTACTTCAGCATTACTGGATGTCGAACAACTAGCTAGAAAAATACAAAGGAAAGCAAGCTAAAACCTATTCCGAGCTCTAAGTCCGAGCTAGGGTGTTCCTTGGGAATAGTGTCGTTGTTGATGTCTTAAATGCGCCGCGTATATATAGGAACAATGATGAGCTAGCTAGACCCCCCGCAGCGGAGAGTATCTTGGCCAGCTGTCCAAGCCTGAGGGTCAACCCCACAGTGATTCCGAGGAGAGATGTAGATCGGAAAATACGATCTTGTGTTGTCAATCTGGCTTGATCGGAAGCTGGACTCTGACAATCGAAAAATAGCCAAAGTGGTCGGGATCGAGGTCGATCTCGAGCTGAGGTATTTCCTAAAATGGCGTACACGAAATATCCCTCATCATATAGGAACAGTGATGAGCTAGCTAGACCCTCCGCAGGGGAATACGTCACGCCAACTGTCTAGGCCTGTGGGTCGGCCCCACAGTGATTCCGAGGAGACGAGCAGATCGGAAAATAGGGTCTCGTGCTAATAATCTGGCTTGACCGGGAACTGGGTTCTGTAGGACGGAAAATAGCCTTCTTGGTCGGAATCGAGGTCTATCTCGAGCTGAGGTATTTCCTGGAATAGAGCATGCGAAATATCCCTCAGCAATACTCCCCCACTTCTCGAGCGTAAGTGAAGCTGAAGCTCGGAGAAGTAAATACAGCATTGTAGTACAAGATTGGATATGCCTCATTAAAAACCTTACTCGGAAAAACACAGTGGGATAAAATCCGAGCTAGGGAAAAAGAGCGTACAATTTCTCTGAGGGAGCCCCGGATGGGCAAGATGCTCCAAGTTAGAAGGACGGCGTTCTCGATCTGATAGTTTCACTTTGATGATTCACAAGGAGCTGAGATGTTTGCAGTTCGGAGAAATAAATAATAGAGAATAGGTCTTGAACAATCTTGAGTCGAATATGCCTCGTTAAAAACCTTACTCGGAAAAACCCAGTGGGATAAAAACCTAGCGAAGGGAAAAAGAGTGCACATCTTCGGGAGACGATGTCGTTGACCATAATTTTACCGAGCTGAAAGATTACTTTTTAAAACTTCGAGGATCGAAAAGGCCATTTATGGAAAGATAACTTTCAATTTACTGAGTGGAAGCTTAACCGTCGCGGTTACTCAGAGTTTAATTTGTAATTTACCCTTTTAACCTTTATATATATGCGTTGACCTGACGAGACGAGTACCGCTTCCCAACTTACTGCAGATCGGAGCATTCACATCCATAAAAACTATTATTTCTTGTCGACCATCACAATAATCCCTTTTAGCATGTCTAACCCCGAAAACCCAGAGAACCAAATCTTACCTAGGGTCAATGGGCGATCTCATAAATGCGTACAAACCGACGGAAAATTCCTCTGATGAGGTAAACAAGGTTGTCGATCAGGCTAAATGGGTCTTGGGGTCGAATACTGGCGAGGGAACTTCTGGTCAACAGATCCCTGAGCAGAATGGGGATGGAAAACAAAACTCCGAGCCCAAAGCCGAGCGCGAAGGAGAGGACGATCAAAATGCGGATTCTGGTAGTGAGGTAGGTTCGGCCGAAGTGCTGGGAGAGTACGAGATAATGAGATACCCGGTCTAAAATAATGTCTTCGTGAGTATCCTCGACCTAGCACCAAGGGGCGGCTCCAGAAAACTGAAAAGCGGGTCGACGAGATTGCCAGTGCATACGATCCGATCGAAAGCATAGCAGAACTCGAGGCTGAGATAGGGAAATTTCTCCCCAAGGGTTATTCGCTGGTTATCCCGACCTCCTCTCAACGGGTCTATGAGCCACCGGAAGGATGCCAAGCCTTCTATGCTAAGCAATTTTCTTACGGGCTGCGGATTCCTTTTGCACCATTGCTCGAGCAAGTTTTGGATGTATTCTCTCTAGCTCCCGCGCAGATCCTTCCCAACTCCATCGGATATCTAATAGCCTTTAGTGTCTTGATGAAAGCTAAAGGCAAACGAGACGATTTCCAGAACTTTTGGCAGTTCTTCAAAATTAGCAACTCCTCGGCCTCCAATGCAGGGTTCGTGTATTTCTCACAACGCTCGAACCATTCTGTCTTATCCACAATTGTCTCCAGCAACTCTCTGGATTGGAAGAGGCGGTTCTTCTTCGTCAAAGGACCCGATGAGCCAGCTTCCGAGGGGAGCTCGGAGATGGTCCCACACCAATGGAAAGGTCGGCGTGACTGGGTGTACGAAAAATGCGAACTCATAGGCCGAATTAAGCAGAGTGTCCGTGACGACGTCATCGCCGCGATGCATTCCGACCCGTATCATCGACTTTTCTTGTTTTGGAGCCCGTTCTTCGGAAAGCGGAGCTTAGCAAAGCGGCGTTCCCACTTGCGGACGCGGTCGATCCCCGATCGTTAAGTAAGAAAGAAATTCATTTCTCATTATAATTGTTGGATGAAGATGAAGACTTAAAAGTTAAGGGAGGTTTTGATGATTTTCAAAAGTCATCAGCTAAGTATGGAAGTTTAGTACAAACCTTAGAAGATATTTGACCAAGGAAGAATTTACTTCAGACGAGTCAAATATGGTCCAGAAGATTACTGATCTGTTGCTGAAGAAAGGAATCAGACTGGCGAATTTTCAGCCAACTCAAATCAAATTAGTTCAAGTTTGGGATCTGCCGAGTATACATCAGACGAGTGATTTCGATCAGCAGAGTGGAAGTGGATCAGAAGTTATTGCAATGGTAATACATGCACTTGGAGTAATAAATGCTGAAGAGGAAGGGTATTTATGACAAATAATTGAAGAGAAACCTCGTATCAGCTTGGTGCATTTAATGCGGACTGACAGGAAGTACAGCAGAGTGTATAGTGATCAGTCGCAGGTAGCCGTTTCTGCTGAAAGGACCAGTACTCGAGGATTTGAACACCTGTCGATCTCTCAACGGGCAAATTTTCAAATCTCAAGTATAAATAGTTCAGTTCAAGAGTTGAAGAAGAAGAGACAACACAACTGAGATTAAAATCGAAGCAGAATTCTTCTAAGTCTCAACTTCAAGAACAGAACACTCATCAGCCGAGTCATTTGTTGACGAAGCAGAATAGAGAGAAAACAAAATATACATACAAATCTGAGTGATTTTGTGAGAAAAGTGTTGTGAGAAGTAGATATCCATCTAAGTGAGTGATATTACTTCAGAGAGTAGGAGTTTCTTTGTGATTTCCTATTGCGCACTTGTGGCCATTTCATTTGTTGATTAGCGCAAGCATTGTATACTGTAAACTGTGTGCTTATAGTATAATCCAAGATCTACGTGACTTGGAAGAGTGGACTAAAGGATTTCTATCCATATAACCACTATAAAAATCCTTTGTGTTTATCCTTGCATTATTTCTTGCATATTTTCAAAGAGCATATTTAAACACGTAAAAGTTAACTATTGAAATGTTTTAAAAGGAGTTTGTAAAACTGGGGATAAAACCTTTTCTAAGTTAAGAAAACAACTTGTGAAAAACACTAGAAAAATCCGCTGCAAGTTAGTAAATTTAAAACTCTGTTTTTGATAAAATCAGCTAAGTAAAATCAGAAGAGTGGCCAACTCTACTGTTCAAAGCATTGTGCAAAGATCAGCTTAGTCTACTTACAATTCTTGATCAGCTTAGTCTGCTAACAAAAAAAGTTAGAGAATTTAAAGTTAAATTTTTGGAGGTCTATTCACCCCCCCTCCCCTCTAGATCTCATATGACCACTTGGGACCAACAAGTGGTATCAGAGCAGGTGGTTCATCTGAATCATTTGCCTGATCAACGAGCTTGATCCTAGAGTGTTTTTTAAAAGTTTTCAAAAGTGGATCTTTTTTAAAATATAAACTTTTTGAAAACTGGATTGTATCAGTCTTGTTCCCCACATTGGCGGTATGAGCTTTGAGGACTGGAAAATACGCATGAAAATTTTCCTTGCTGCCTATAATGATAATATGTACACGTGCATAACTCAAGGTCCTATAAGAATCACCAAAACAATCAAAGTTGATGGCCAAGATACGGTCGTTGACAAAGAACGTTCAGAGATGTCACCTGATGAAATCAAGCTGAAGAATCTTGACAAGGTTGGAATATTCATCATTACCAAAGCCCTCGACAACGAAAGGTTTGACATGGTCAAACACTGTAAAACATCTAAGGAGATGTGGGATAAGGTCCGTGACATGAGTGAAGGGAATGACTCAGTCAAAGAGCACAATATGAGTGTAACCCTGGAGAAGTTTGAGAACTTCAAGATGAAACCTAGAGAAACCATTGACCAGATGGATTCAAGGTTTACAAAGGTGTTGAACAACGTACTAAAGTTGGGAAAGACGTTTTCTGATAAAGAGATCACCGTCAAAGTCTTAAAGGCGCTGCCACCCAAGTTCAACATGAAGATCACAGCTATGGAAGAATCAAGGGATCTGGGGAAGATCTCACTGACGGAGCTGTTTTCTGTACTCAAGGCGTACGAGTATAAAATGCCAAGAATGGGTATAGAAGAGACCTCAACTTCTGGCCCCACTGCTGCCCTGGTCGTTGCAGAAAGATCTAGAAGATCAACCGGGAAGACAAGAGAAGTGGACTCATCTGATGAGACCACAGTGCTCAACAAAAAGGAATACACTGCTGGCGATGTTACTTCGTTATTGAACGGGTTCAAAAAGTTCTACAA
The DNA here is from genome assembly GCA_030819805.1 of Penstemon newberryi var. newberryi. Taxonomy (NCBI): domain Eukaryota; kingdom Viridiplantae; phylum Streptophyta; class Magnoliopsida; order Lamiales; family Plantaginaceae; genus Penstemon; species Penstemon newberryi. The sequence goes on along the minus strand of JAUALY010000005.1, from coordinate 16,747,013 downwards.
AAGAAAAATGAAGAACAAATATAACAATGCTTCTACTTCTAAACCTACCTCTTATTCTCATGATAGTAAGGATGATTATAAATCGAAAATGATGTGCTATAATTGCAGGAAATTGGGACATTTCATCAAGGACTGCCCATATCTTAAAGCTGAGAAGTATACTAAGGAGAAAAAGAAAGCAAGAAAAGAGAGGAGACACCAGAAGATGAGCTATTTAGTTCATTTGAGCAAATGATGAAAAACAACTCAGATGTTGTTAATGAATTTGAAAAGCTTAAGGAAGAGATGATCGTGCTGAAAAAGCAAAATGCTAAACTGAAACTTAGTGTTGAAAAACAACAAGATTCAGCTAATTATAAAAAGCTTTCGCATGAATGTGAATCTTTGAGAGCAGATTGTGAAGTTTACAAAGGAAAAATCATGGAACTTGAAAAAATAATATCCTGTCATGATAAGTCGTCTGTTGCATCAGTAGATACATCTAATGAACAGAGAACACCTTTTGTAAAAGAGAATTTAGAACTGAACAAAACTGAGAAATTCATATCTGCTGATAACAGTAATGTTATTTTATATGTTCAGACTGCTAAATCTACTTCACTGGAGAATGAGAAAAAGGAGAAGAAATCTCCTAAGGCTAAAAAGGGTAAAAAGCCTGAAAATGAAAAACAGACTGGTAAAACTAAACAGCAGAATAGTCCTAAGAAGTCTGCTAATAAGAGTAAAACCAATCAGACTAGTAAAACTAAGTCATCTGTTAAAGAGCTAGTAAAGAGCAGACCTAAGAAGCAAAGAAATTATAACAATAATGCTTGGTATGGAAATGAGTCTTATTATGTGCAACCTGCTTGTTCATCTTATTATGCTGCACCTCATTATCCACCTTATTATGCTGCATATCCTGCTCATCAACCAATGCATGCTTACCCTGCTTATCATGCATCTTACCCTGCTTATGAGCATTATTCACATCATAATGATTATCAACATAATATGCCTGCTGATTATGGTGAAGAAAGAGTTGATCATGCTCCTGCTAAAACTCAAAAGCCTAAGAAGCCTAAGACTTCAACATCTTGGGTTGTCAAAGGTGACACTAATCCACCAGGACCCTCTCAATAAAGTGTACCTAAAACAATTTTATCTTGTTTTGTAGGTTAGGATTAGGAGTAGGAGTAAAGTAGAGAAGAAATGGTACTTGGACAGTGGATGTTCAAGGCACATGTGTGGAGACATACATGAAATGAAAAATGCTGTTGCTGTGAATGGTCCAAGAGTCACTTTTGGAGACAACAAAGAAGGCAAGGTTGTTGCGGTTGGAAAGCTAATCAAAAGAAACATAGAGATATCTGACGTCTCTTATGTTAATGGCCTGAGGTACAATCTGCTGAGCATAAGTCAATTTTGTGACAAGGGATTTTCCGTAATGTTTTCATCAGATCGGTGCTATGTTGAACAAATTGGAACAAAGAAGGTTATTTTATCTGGAAGAAGACAGGGAAATATCTATGTAGTCGACTGGAATTCTGTGGACAGGAATTCTAATGTTTGTTTGGTGGCTTCTACACCAAGTGAAATCAGTTGGCTGTGGCACAAAAGAATGAATCACCTGAATTTCAAGACCATAAACAGATTGATGAAGAATGATTTGGTAGAAGGAATTCCAAAGACAATGATGAGCAAAGAAAAGCTCTGTGACGCCTTTCAGAAGGGTAAACAAGTGAAGTCCACTTTCAAAAGCAAGAAGCACCAATCTTGAACCAGAATTTTGGAGCTGTTACATATGGATTTGTTTGGCCCTATTGATCCTATCAGCAATGGTGGAAAGAAATACTGCCTAGCTGTTGTGGATGATTATTCAAGATTTACTTGGGTGATTTTCATGAAGAAGAAAAGTGAAACCGAGGAACATCTTACTAATCTGATGGAACTGATCCAGAATGAAAAGAGCCAAAGAATATTGAAGAGCAGATCAGATAGAGGGACTGAATTTACAAACTCTACTGTTGAAGAGTATTGTAACTCCAGAGGAATCAATCACGAGTACTATGCTGCCAGAACCCCTCAACAAAATGGAGTTGCTGAAAGGAGAAACAGAACTCTAAAGGAAGCTACCAGGACAATGATAGCTGAAGCAAAACTGCCCCAAAGATTCTGGGCAGAAGCCACAAATACAGCATGTTACACCCATAACAGATGTATGATCAACAAAAGTTAAAACAAGACACCTTATGAGCTATGGCACAACAAAAAGCCTAATTTACATTATCTTAGGATTTTTGGTTGTAAATGTTATGTTTTGAATAATGGGAAAAATCACCTTACTGCATTTGCAGAGAAGGCTGATGAAGCTATTTTTGTAGGATATTCTACTGTTAGTAAAGCTTACAGAGTTTTTAACAAAAGAACTTTACTTGTAGAAGAATCTATTTGATGAGGGATATTTCACATATGTCATTTTAGGAAATACCTCTGCTCGGGATCGATCTAGATCCCGACCAGGAAAGGTATTTTCCGACCAGAAGAACATTGTTTTCCGATCAAGTCAGAATGATAGCACAAGATCCCAATCTTCGACCTACTTTTCTCCTCGGGATTACTGTGGGGCCGACCCACAGCTTTGGATAGCTGGCCGAGACGTATTCTCCTACGGATGGTCTAGCTAGCTCATTACTGTTCCTATATATACGCGGCGCATTTATGACATCAGGCAGACACAATTCCCAAGAAACACTCCTGCTCGGACTTAGAGCTCGGAATAGGCTTTAGCTTGCTTTCCGTAATATTTAGCTAGCTAGTGGTACGGCATCCTGTACTGCTCGGATAGACCTACTTTGTAACTTGTAACCGGATCTTGATATTAATATACACATTTACACGCTCGATACATTTATTGTTTTGCTCGACTTTCCTTATTTGACACGAACGAAAAAGAGCATAATCAATTGGCGCCCACCGTGGGGCCTATTCGAGTATTAGATCAAAAATGCCTACTACTAGGAGATATACGTACCAACGTGGCGAGCCTTCATAAGCTGTTGGAGCTCAACAGTCAGTAAACAACGAACCAAGTAACCAATCCCGAGCGGCCCGCCAATCTGAGGCGCCGCCGCTCGACCCGCCGAATGATTTACCTATTCATACGACAGTGGCTGATCTGCGTTCAATTATTGGAACTATGTGTAGAGAATTCCTGAACACGGAGAGAGCAGATCGTGAAACTCTGCTTGGCCAACAACCCTCGGTCGATCAACCTGCTGCTCGGGGTCCCGTTTCTAACAGGCAGAGGAAAGGAAGTATCCGTCGATCTGCTTTGGGTGAACCGTCCGATGTTCGACCCAGAGCACCTCGAGCTAGGACCGTTGTCCGCTCAGGGCAACCTTCTAGAACCGTACAAGACTTGGAAGATTCGGTGGTCGAGGAGAGTCAACCCGAAGCCGCAGATAGGGTAAAGAAACCGGTCTACAGAAAGGTGACCGAGGCTGACTTGGAAAAGATTGTGCAGGAAAGGGTTATGAAGGAGTTAAAGAGGGAAATGCTGGTAAAGGAAGCCCGACCTGCAGATGTCAGGGTTCGAAGAACTGAAGCTAAAGAGGATGGGGCCGTGTTCCTCGAGGATGGGCGAGACAAGGAATTGAGTACGAATATAATGCGGTGTTCACCCTTTTGCCAAGAAATTAGAGAAGCTCGAGGTACCGAGACCGTCCCTATCAGGTTGCCAAGATATAATGGAACCTCTGACCCGGGGGAGCATATAAATAGTTTCATTAATGTGTTGAACTTATATGGGCATTCAGAAGATTTTTGTTACAAAATCATGGTCACCACGTTCGAAGGAATTGCTTTGGACTGGTTCGGAAAACTACCTCGGAACTCTATCTTCTCTTTTGATGAGTTGTGCGATAAATTAAAACACCAATTTGCCAGCCAAAGGAAACAAAGATTACCTGCCAATCATTTGGGAACCGTGAAGCAACTGGAAGGAGAAACACTAAGACAATGGCTGACAAGGTTTAGTATTGAACTTCTGAAAGTTGACACCCCACAGATGGAATTTCTGTCATCATTGATGTTCGAGCTAACCCGTAATAGCCAATTCGGGAATGCTCTCTGCCGAAAGCAACCGAAGTCTTTCGAGCGAATCATGGAAATAGCTGAAAAATACATGATTCAGGAGGAAATGAATAAGTTAAAGAATGCTTAGAACCCTAGGCCCCCGATCGGAAAGAAACCTGATCGGGCCCCTATCCCAAAGCCAAGCGACTATGGAGGGTCAAACGCGCAGCAAAGAGGCTCGGTTTGGCAGAGACTTAAAGTCTATAAACCTCAGGCTCCGACCTACAGATCTAATGTCTACGGTCGACCTGCATCACCAGAGAGGGCTCTCGAGGAGTGAGCATGAAAAAAGTTGTTTTACCAGGTTGAACACCTCGAGGGACGAAATCTTGACTGTGCTCGAGAAAAGGAATTTGGTCCCTGAAGGTAGGCGTATCACTCAGTCCAGGGCAGGGGCTATGAATAACGATAAATATTGCAGATACCACAGGACCCGAGGGCACAGTACCGAGGATTGTTTTAAGTTGAAACAGGAAATTGAGAAGTTGATCGCTCAGGGAAAATTAAAGGAGTATGTTAGAAAGGAGAATCCTAACAACCGTTTCTGATCTAGAAGTCCACGGAGGTTTTCCGAACAGCACCGTGTTGATGAACATCAAGCCGAAGAACAGACGAACGGGGTGATAAATGTGATAGCTGGTGGACCTGCTGGGGGAGATAGTAGGAATGCAATGAAAAGGACAACTAGATTGATAAAGACCGGTGTTTCGACCAAGAGCGAGGTCATGTCCTTAAGGTCAGCGCCCATGATAAATCAAGTCATTAGTTTTACCGAGGTGGACAGACCGAGTGAAATAACTCGGGATACTAATGAAGATGACCCAAATTTTTCGATGGTCTTAACATTAAGAATTGCTAACTTTGAGGTTAAGAGGGTGTTGGTCGATAATGGTAGTTCAGCGAACATAATCTCTTCAGAAGCTCTCGATAGAATGAATCTACAGCATCCGCGTCTGGATCAGGTATCCACCCCGCTCATTGGGTTCGGTGGATCGGAAATTGTTCCCCTCGGAACCATCCTCCTGAGTACTACTATGGGCAAGAAACCTAAAGATGTCACAAAGATGGTTAAATTTTTGGTCGTGAGTACCCCTTTTGCTTATAATGCTATTTTGGGAAGACCAGCTTTAAACGTTTTCAAAGCAGTCGTGTCGACTTACCATCAGATGGTCAAGTTTCCTACTTTGGCGGGGGTCGGAGAAATGAGGAATGACAAATGCATGGCATGGGAACGCTATAACACGTCCCTGAACATGAAGAAGCAGTTCGAGCCAACATTGCCCTCGAAAAGGAAGTTAGAGGACGAAAAGGTATTCTCGGTACCTGACCTCCCTATGCCCGATTGTGAAAAACTGAAAAGCAAAAAAGGAAAAGAGATCGATATGAGCGTTCAACCCCCGAACCATAAACAAGTAACATTAGTCCCTGGCTCCCCCGAGAAGTTCACCAGGATCGGGACTGAGCTAAGTCAAGGGATGAAAACCATGCTGATCGAATTTCTAAGAAACAACGCCGATATCTTTGCTTGGAGCTCCGATGACATTGTAGGGATCGACCCGAGGGTGATTACTCATTCATTGAATATCGATCCAAAAGCGAAGCCAGTTAGGCAAAAGAAGAGGAATCATGGTCGGGAAAAAGATAAAATCATTAATGCTGAGGTCGACATATTGTTAGCTGCTGGGCAGATTAAGGAAATAACTTTTACCGAGTGGCTCTGTAACGTGGTGTTGGTATCAAAGGGAGAAAAGGTGGACAACAAGTGAAGAATGTGTAATGACTTCACCGATCTGAACAAGTTGTGTCCAAGAGACCCTTATCCCTTACCACTGATTGATATGCTGGTTGACTCGACCGCTGGTTTCATCTTCTTTAGTATGATGGATGCTTTCCAAGGGTTCTATCAAATATTTATGAATGAAAGGGATCAAGACAAAACCGCCTTTATCACTGAACGAGGAGTGTACTGTTTCATTGTAATGCCTTTCGGACTAAGGAATGCTGGAGCGACTTATCAAAGGCTCGTGAATATGATGTTCAAGGATCTCATCGGTGAGATTATGGAAGTTTATGTTGATGATATGCTCGTGAAGAGCATGACCGAGGAGGATCATATAAAGCACCTTGACAAATGTTTCGCGATCTTAAGGAAGTACAAAATGAAACTGAATACTGCTAAGTGCACTTTTGGGGTGAGATCGGGAAAATTCCTTGGCTATTTGGTCCACGAGCGTGGAATCGAGGCAAACCCTGAGAAAATCAGAGCCATAGCCGAGCTAAAACCACCAACGGAGTTATCTGAAGTACAGAGTCTGATCGGAAAAGTAATATCGTTAAACAGATTTATATCCCGCTCAGCAGACAAGAGTTTGCCTTTCTTCAAATTGTTAAGGAAGTCGAAAAGCTTCGAATGGAATGAGGAATGCGATAAAGCTTTCGAATAGCTTAAAAAATACTTGGTCTCCCCACCAATGTTGGCAAAACCGGTCGAGGGGGAACCTTTGTATTTATACATAGCAGTATCGACTGAGGCAATAAGTTCAGTTTTGGTGAGAGTTCAGGATTCCGAGCACAAACCTGTGTATTATCTGAGTAAGTTGCTTCAAGGGGCGGAGAAGAATTACATGGAGATCGAGAAGTTCGCACTTGCTCTAGTCATCGCCGCACGGAGACTGAGACCTTATTTCAGACTTACAAAATTATTGTTTTGATGAACCAGCCTCTAAGACAAGTCCTGTCAAAACCAGAGACGTCCGGGAGATTGATTAAATGGGCAGTGGAACTCGGACAGTTTGAAATCGAGTATCGACCCAGAACAGCGATCAAGGCCCAGGTACTGGCCGATTTCATTGCAGAGTCGACAGGATCCATTTCGGAAAAACAACACGTTCCCGAGGTAAATTTAGTGGTAGATGTTCAGGAGAAAGTTTGGGTAATGCACGTCGATGGATCGTCGACCAGAGAAGGAGGCGGGGCCGGAATTCACTTTCAGGGTCCCGAAGGAGAGGACCTCAATTATGCAATTACTCTAGATTTTTCGGTGACCAACAACGAAGCAGAGTACGAGGCCCTGATCGCGGGATTAGAAATGGCGATCAAAGTAAATATAAAAACTCTAACTGTGTTAACCGACTCCGAGCTGATACATAGGCAAGTGAAAGGGGTATATGAAGCAAAGGAGTTCAACATGATGAAGTATCTGAAAAGGGTGAAGGGTCTGGTGGCAAAGTTGAATAAGTTCGATATACAAGCTATCCCTCGAGAAGAAAACTCTTGGGTGGATTTGCTTTCGAAATTTACGGGGTCGATGGGTGGACGTAAAGAGAGAGTAATAACTTGGTTGATGTCCAACACTCCAGCTATAGATTTGAACGAAACTCCAAGCTCGGAGATAATGGAGATAGACACACAAGGCCTTTCCTGGATGGAACCTTTGAAAGCTTACCTGAGAAGCGGTATTTTACCGAAAGAAGCGAACGAAGCTCGACGAATTAAATATCGAGCTCCGATGTATGTCTTGATCGAAGATCAGCTTTATAAAAGGTCAAGCTCGGGAATTTTGTTGAAATGCATTCCGGAGAGTCAATTCAAGCTTATTTTAAGAGAAGTGCACGAAGGTGAAGCTGGAAGTCATTGCGGTGCCAGAGCATTAGCATTGAAGTGCTCGAGGACTGGATATTATTGGCCTACTATGATTACAGATTCCATCGACTATGTTAAGAAATGTCATCATTGCCAAATTTATTCAACTTTGATTCATCAGCCCGCCGAACAGTTGCATTCTATTCCGATCTGTTGGCCATTCGATAAATGGGGGATCGATATCGTGGGAGCTTTCCCAACAGCTAGATCGAGAAAAAACTATGTCCAGGTTGCTGTTGAATACTTCAGTAAATGGGTTGAATGCTGATGAGGGGTATTTCGAATAAGCCATCTTAGGAAATACCTCTGCTCGGGATCGACTAAGTTTCCGACCAGGAGGTATTCTCCGAGCAGAAGAACATAGCTTTCCGATCAGGCCATGTTGATAGCACAGGATCCTACTTTCCGACCTCCTTCTATCCTTGGAATTACTGTGGGGCCGACCTACAGCTTTATACAGCTGGCCGAGAGATATTCTCCTACGGACGGTCCAGCTAGTTCATTACTGTTCCTATATATACGCGGTGCATTTATGACATCAGGGACGTCACAACTTCCAAGGGAGGCCCTAAGCTCGGACTTACTGTTCGGATTAGGAACTAGTTTGATATTTCTTTGTATTTTACCTTCCTAGTTGTACGACATCCCGTAACGCTCGAGTAGACCTACTTTGTAACTTGTATTCGGATCTTGATATTAATATACACATTTACACGCTCGATACATTTATTGTTTTGCTCAACATTCCTTATTTGACGCGAACGAAAAAGAGCATAATCATTGGGGCCCACCGTGGGGCCTACTCGGGTGTTAGATCGAAAAATGCCTACTACTAGGAGATACACATACAATCGTGGCGAGCCCTCGCAAGCCATTGGAGCGCAGCGCTCAGTAAACAATGAACCAAGTAACCAATCCCGAGCGGCCCACCAATCTGAGGTGCCGCCGCTCGACCCGCCGAATGATATGCCTATTCATACGACAGTGGCAGATTTGCGTTCCATTATCGGAACTATGTGTAGAGAATTCTTGAACACGGAAAGAGCAGATCGTGAAACTTTGCCAGGTCGGCAACCCCCGGTCGATCAACCTACTGCTCGGGTTCCTATTTCCAACAGGCCAAGGGAAGGAAGTATTCGTCGATCTGCTTTGGGCGAACCATCTAATGTTCGACCCAACCCACCACGAGCTAGAACCGTTGTCCAATCAGGGCAACCTTCTAGGAACGTACAAGACGTAGAGGATTCGGTGGTCGGGGAAAGTCAACCCAAAGCTGTGGAGAGGTCTAGAAAGCCAGCCTACAGAAAGGTGACTGAGGCTGACTTGTAAAAGATTGTGCAAGAAAGGGTTGTTAAGGAGTTAGAGAAGGAGATGCTAGTAAAGGAAACCCGACCCGCAGATGTCAGGGCTCGAGGAGCTGAGGCCAAAGAGGATGGGGCCGTTTTCCTTGATGGACGAAATAGGGAATTGAGTACGAATATTATGCGATGTTCGCCTTTCTGCCAAGAAATTAGGGAGGCTCGAGGAACGGAGACAGTCCCTACCAGATTGCCAAGATATAATGGAACCTCCGACCCTGGGGAGCATATAAACAGTTTCATAAATGTGTTGAATTTATATGGGCATTCGGAGGATTTTTGCTGCAAAATCATGGTCACCACGTTCGAGGGAATTGCTTTGGATTGGTTCGGAAAACTACCTCCGAACTCGATCTTCTCTTTTGATGAGCTGTGCGATAAATTAAAACACCAGTTTGCCAGCCAAAGGAAACAAAGGTTACCTGCTAATCATTTGGGAACGGTGAAGCAACTGGAAGGAGAAACACTGAGGCAGTGGCTGGCAAGATTTAGTATTGAACTTCTGAAAGTTGATACCTCACAGATTGAATTTCTGTCATCATTGATGTTCGAGCTAACCCGTAATAGCCAGTTCGGGAATGCTCTCTGCCGAAAGCAACCAAAGTCTTTCGAGCGAATTATGGAAATAGCTGAGAAATACATGATTCAGGAGGAAATGAATAAGTTAAAGAATGCACAGAATCCTAGGCCCCCGATTGGGAAGAAACCTGATCGGGCCCCTATCCCGAAGCCAAGTGACTAGGGAGGGTCAAACGCGCAGCAAAGAGGCTCGGTTTGGCAGAGACTCAAGGTCTAGAAACCTCAGGCTCCGACCCACAGATCTAATGTCTACGGTCGGCCTGCATCTCCAGAGAAGGTTCCGAGGACGAAGCACGAAAAAAGCAGCTTTACCAGGTTGAATACCTCGAGGGACGAGATCCTAACTGTGCTCGAGGAGAGAAATTTGGTCCCTGGAGCTCGGCGTATCACTCAACCTAGGTCGGGGACTATGAATCACGATAAGTATTGCAGATACCACAGGGCTCGGGGGCATAGCACCGAGGATTGTTTTCAGTTAAAACAAGAAATCGAGAAACTGATCGCTCAGGGAAAGTTAAAGGAGTATGTCAGAAAGGAGAATCCTAACAGTCGTTACCGATCCAGAAGTCCTAGGAGGTCCTCCGAACAGCACCGTGAGGATCAACATCAAGCAGAAGACCAGACTAATGGGGTGATAAATATGATAGCTGGTGGACCAGCTGGGGGAGATGGTAGGAATGCGAGGAAAAGGACTGCTAGGTCGATAAAGACAGGTGTCTCGACCAGGAAGGAAGTCATGTCCTTAAGACCAGCGCCCTCGATAAATCAAATCATTAGTTTTACCGAGGCTGACACACCAAGTGATATAACTTGGGATACAAACGAAGACGACCCTGATTTCTCGATGGTCTTAACCTTGAGGATTGCTAACTTTGAGGTTAAGAGGGTGTTGATCGATAATGGCAGTTCAGCGAACATAATCTTTGCAGAGACTCTCGATAGAATTAATTTACAGCATCCACGTCTGGATCAAGTATCCACCCCGCTCATTGGGTTCGGTGGATCAGAAATCGTTCCTCTCGGAACCATACTCTTGAGTACTACTATGGGTAAGAAACCTAAAGATGTTACAAAGATGGTTAAGTTCTTGGTAGTGAGTACCCCTTTTGCTTATAACGCTATTTTGGGAAGACCGGCTTTAAACGTTTTCAAGGCAGTCGTGTCAACTTACCATCAGATGGTCAAGTTTCCCACTTTGGCAGGGGTCGGAGAGATGAGAAACGACCAGTGCATGGCGTGGGAATATTATAACAAGTCTTTAAACATGAAGAAGCAGTTCGAGCCAGTGTTGCCCTCGAAAAGGAAGTTAGAGGAGGAAAAGGTATTCTCAGTATCCGACCTCCCTTTGCCAGATTGTGAGAAATTGCAGAGCAAAAAAGGAAAAGATATCGATATGAGCGTACAACCCCCAAATCATAAACAAGTAACATTAATCCCTGGCTCTCCCGAGAAGTTCACCAGAATTGGGACCGAGCTAACCCAAGGGATGGAGACCATGCTGATCGAATTCCTTAGAAACAACGCCGATGTCTTTGCTTGGAGTTCTGATGATATCGTCGGGATCGATCCAAGGGTGATCACTCACTCTCTAAATATCGATCCTAAAGCAAAGCCAGTTAGGCAAAAGAAGAGGAATCATGGTCGGGAAAAAGATAAAATCATTATGCTGAAGTCGACAGATTGTTAGCTGTTGGGCAGATTAAGGAAATAACGTTCACTGAGTGGCTTTGCAATGTCGTGTTGGTATCTAAGGGAGAGAGGGTCGACAACAAAAGGAGAATGTGTAATGACTTTACTGACCTAAACAAGTTGTGTCCAAGGGACCCCTATCCCTTACGGCGGATCGATATGCTGGTTGACTCGACCGCTGGGTTTATTTTCTTTAGTATGATGGATGCTTTCCAAGGGTTTTATCAAATATTTATGAATGAACGGGATCAAGACAAAACAGCCTTCATCACTGAACGAGGAGTGTACTGCTTCATAGTAATGCCTTTCGGATTAAGGAATGCTGGAGCGACTTATCAAAGGCTCGTAAATATGATGTTCAAGGATCTCATCGGTGAGATTGTGGAAGTTTATGTTGATGATATGCTTGTGAAGAGCATGACCGAGGAAGATCATATAAAGATCCTTGACAAGTGCTTCGCGATCTTAAGGAAATACAGAATGAAACTAAATCCTGCTAAGTGCACTTTTGGCGTGAGATCGGGAAAATTCCTCGGCTATTTGGTTCACGAGCGAGGCATTGAGGCAAATCCAGAGAAAATCCGAGCCATAGCCGAGCTAAAACCGCCAACAAAGTTGTCTGAAGTGCAGAGTCTAATCGGAAAAATAATATCCCTGAATAGATTTATATCCCGATCAGCAGACAAGAGTTTGCCTTTCTTCAAGTTGTTGAGAAAGTCTAAAGGTTTCGAATGGAATGAGGAGCGCAGTAAAGCCTTCGAAGAGCTTAAAAAGTACTTGGTTTCCCCTCCAATGTTGGCAAAACCGGTCGAGGGGGAGCCTTTATATTTATACATAGCGATATCGGCCGAGGCGATAAGTTCAGTCCTCGTGAGAATTCAAGATTCCGAGCACAAACCCGTGTATTACCTAAGTAAGTTGCTCCAAGGGGCGGAGAAGAACTACTTAGAGATCGAGAAATTCGCACTTGCTCTAGTCATCGCCGCACGGAGACTGAGGCCTTATTTTCAAAGCTACAAAATTGTCGTTTTGACGAACCAGCCTCTAAGGCAAGTTCTGTCAAAACCGGAGACGTCCGGGAGATTGATTAAATGGGCGGTGGAACTTGGACAGTTCGAAATCGAGTATCATCCCCGAACAGCCATCAAAGCTCAGGTTCTGGCCGATTTTATTGCAGAGTCGACAGGAGCCAGCTCGGAAAAGCTACTTATTACCGAAGTAAACCTCGTGGTCGATGTTCAGGAGAAAGTTTGGTTGATGCACGTCGATGGGTCATCGACCAGAGAAGGAGGTGGGGCCGGAATTCACTTTCAAGGTCCCGAGGGAGAGGATCTCAATTATGCGATCACCCTAGGTTTCGTAGTCACGAACAATGAAGCGGAGTACGAGGCTTTGATTGCAGGTTTAGAAATGGCTATTAAAGCGAACATAAAGTCCCTTACAGTGTTGACCGACTCCGAGCTCGTACATAGACAAGTGAAGGGAGTTTATGACGCGAAAAAGTTCAACATGGTGAAGTATCTGAAAAAGGTGAAGGATCTGGTGGCAAAGTTAAGTAAGTTCGATATACAAGCTATCCCTCGAGAAGAAAACTCTTGGGCGGATCTGCTTTCAAAATTTACGGGGTCAATGGATGGACGAAAAGAGAGGGTAATAACTTGGTTGATGTTCAAAAAATGAAAATCGGCCGAGGGTGCAAGCTATTGCTATGACCCTCCCTCGATAAAATCATGTGCAAAAAAAAATGAAAATCGGCCGAGGGTGCAAGCTATTGCTATGACCCTCCCTCGATAAATCATGTTCAAAAATTAAAATTGGCCGAGGGTGAAAACTTTTGCTATGACCCTCCCTCGATAAAATCATGTGCAAAAAATAAAATGAAAATCGGCCGAGGTTGCAAGCTATTGCTATGACCCTCCCTCGATAAAATCATGTGCAAAAATTAAAATCGGCCGAGGGTGAAAGCTTTTGCTATGACCCTCCCTCGATAAATCAGGTTCAAAAAATTAAAATCGGCCGAGGGTGAAAGCTTTTGCTATGACCCTCCCTCGATAAAATCATGTTGAAAAACATGAAAATCGGCCGAGGGTGAAAGCTATTGCTATGACCCTCCCTCGATAAAATTTGTTAGAAGAACATGACTAATCAGCTCGGAAAAATATAATCAGAAGTTCAATCTCGGGTAATTCCGGTTGATGCTCGAAAATGTTATAATGAGGTAGCTCTGCTCAAGATTCGAAGACTTCTCAATAACTTCGTATCGGATGGAAATTCCTTAAGTTGGGATTATTGTTTATTAAGCTCAGCTATGCTCAAAGGAAACATCTCAGTTTTCAGAAATAATTCATTTGGACTTTTATCAGATATTCTTTCAGAGAAGACTTTATCGATCAATATTTATTCCAGATTCGGGTTTATTCCGAGAAGGCTTATCGATCAATAAGTGTTCCTAATCCAAAGTTAAATCTTCCCATTCAAATCTTTAAGGTTTAGTCGGATTATTGATTTGTTGTCGAGTTGGTTGTTACAAAAAAAAAAAAAAAAAAAAAAAAAAAACCCAAGTAATAAGCCGATGGAAAAGAAAGAGAGACTGCAAGTATATGATATGAAACAAAAGGTTCTTATTATTAGTATTTCCGAGCTAGATACAAAAGATCAATGAAAGGCAAATGTTACAACTTTATTAATATCCATCGAACAGATTACAAAGTTTGTATGTTTGCAAATACAGTCCTAATATGACTATTGTACCCTATTCTATGGTCTTCGAGCATCCTGTCCGTGTTGTTGACCCGGAATATTGGCGAACATCCAGCCAGTGCATCACGGTTTATGCGACAAATCAGTTGTCCCCTGAACTTGTAAAGCGATCGGACTGTCTATGTTTATCGTCTAATGATATCTGGGTTTGAGGTGAGGCAGTATGAATTGCAGACCATCTTTTCTGATTATCTCCATACTTTTCCCAGCATTCTTGCTACCAGCCGAGCCCGATCACTTCCCCGAGTTGGCGTCCAAGATTGAAATTCCTCATTTTAAGATCTGAAATTTCAAGCATTGGTAAGGTTGAAATTTCTCATTGTAGGATCCAAAAGCTCAACCTAGAACGGCCGGTCATCTTTTTATGATCGAGAAGCTCAACCCAAAGTTACCATTCTTCAGGGAAGAAAGGAAGAAATTGGTGATTTGAGGATGAACTTCCTTTTGATTATCTGACCAGCTTTCCACCCTCGGATATACCCCTCGAGATCCGTAATGCTAACCCTGCGCAAAGTACTCGAGCAAGGGTTAATCGAACATTGGCATCTCAAGGGGAGATCCCGTTTTCAGGGATCAGAGACCCCCAGATAGAGGAGGTGCTCCTATTTTCCAATTCCACCCATACCAAAGGAAACTGTATTTTTATGATGAGATCGAAAATAAGTTCGAAGCCGAATTTCAAAGGCTTGAACAGGGAGAAGGAAAGATCCGAGCCTAGCCCTCGGATGAAACATTTTTACAGTGCAAGGTAAAGATTTTCAGCTGAGTAAAAAGCCCTATATATACTAAAACTAAAATCTGATCGACGGCCATTATTCAACGAAGCCTACGGCCCAGATCAAGGTGTTTATCACGGGTGACCGTTCCATTTCCCGAGGTTTAGGTAGTGTTTGGTCAGGTTTTCTTTGGAACTTAGCTGAAGAAAGGGGAACACTATGACTTGGTAAAATATGCAGTGCAGAAACTTTCCATTTTTACCTTATGCTCGGAATTTCGATCACTCTTAACTCGAGTATAAATTGTTTTAACAGTGAGAATGCAACTTGAATGATCACTCTTAACTCGAGTATAAATTGTTTTAACAATGAAACTGCAACTTGAATGTTCACTCTTAGCTCGAGTATAAATTGTTTTACGATGAAAAGATAGTAAATATTTTCCTCAGGTACACAACATCATCGATTAGAAGCAAGGAAAAGTTTATTATTTCGACAAGAAAAACAAGTACAAAAGGAAAAAATTTAAAAGTACAACATTTAGTCGAGCGTAAAGCAGAAATCCTTAGACAGTTTTCTCGAACAGGAGCTTGCGGACCTCGACGTTGCGGGCCTCATACCCCGCATCGTACCCTTTTTTATAAGCCTCTTGCTCCCGCAGCTCGGCATTTTTCTTCTCCTGCTCGACAAGTGACTTCAGCATATTCAGCTCCTTGCTCAACTCTTCGTGAACCTGGCTCTCTTTCTGCTTCACAGCTTTCTCCGTCTCGGAGGCCAATTTCAGCTCGATGGCTCTGGCTTCTTCAAGAGACATTGACAGTGCAACCTTCTTTTCCTCCAGCTCGAGGATAACCTTAGCACGCTGCTCGGCTTCTTGCTCGACTTGCAGTCCGAGGTTGAATAACTGCTGTCCAACCTTAATTGGATAAACGTTGTTCAATTAATAGTAAAAAAAAAAAAAAAAAAAAAAAAAAAAAAGATGAGAAGAGAGAGAATAAACAATCACTTGAAAAAGCAGATCTGTGCTCGATTGCACTATTTCCTTTGCACTTTTTCCCCTTAACCGTTCTTGTTCGGCCAATTGAATGCTGCTCAATGTAACCTCCCAACTGTTTGGGGTAATCCCTCCCGCCATGGCCTTACTTTTCACCTCTTCAAAATAGGCACTAAGCGTCCGAGCAGCATTGGGGACAAAGTCTTGGAGTTCTGAATTCCCGCCCGACGAAGGAATTTTCTTCTGATCGACAGGAGGGTCATTTATTTTGACCTTCTTATTAGGAGGCTCGACCACAATAACCTTATTAGCCTCCAATGTTTGGTTTGCCCCCGCCATCTGAATCAGGGTCGAGGTTGGAGTCAGGTCGTCTACGAGTAGCCTTTTTATCGAAGCAAACTCAGACCCGCCAGAGGTCTGTGCATTCCTTTGCGTGTCCCCCTCCGAGCTGTTCTTCGACCTAGAAGGTGAGTCCGAAATTGGTATGATCGCCTTATCCTCGATCCGATTGGGCGACGAGTTGGGCAAAGGCTTGTCTCAGCTTTGCCAAGATCACCCTTAGGGGCCTCAGTTTGTTCAGTGACCTCGTTCGAAGGAGAATCGATCCTGCGCTTGCCGCGATCGCTCTTAGAGATCTTTCCTACATCCGAGGAGGATTTAGACTCTCTAACTTTGGACTTAGGGCCCTTTTCCTTCTTGATCTTGAGCAGTTGCTTTGGATCAAGCTTGGAGCTCACCATACCTTCCATAATCAAGTTTTAGTAAAGAGAAGAAGGCTCGATTTATGTTATCGATCAATGGGCTCCGATGAAGAAAGAATTATAATTTCAGTGATACAAATCTAAAACTGCCTTCTATTTATAAGAAAATGGAACGTTGCCTTTTGGGAACCCAACAGTCGCGAATTCGAAGTTTTTCCGTGCCCTCTTAAGAAGATCGATTGTTTCGATACCTTGCCTACTAAGGAAATGATTTTCACCTGCACGAAAATGCTCGATATCGATGATCCTTTATGAACCTTATGGCTCACAAAGACTTTTGTCTAGTTGAGTAGCATAATAAATCACTGATAAGCTTTAAGTGAGTGGACTCAGAAAACTTCGTTGAACGGAAAAAGCAGATTTTATAAATGATCGAAATGTTTACAGTGCATACAATAAAGAGTCCTACAATCTATTACAAGAAGTCTAAGGGCTTGGCTACTCCTCTTTGCCCTCATTCTCGGAGCTATCCTCGATGTCGACCTTGGCATCCCCAGAAGCTTCTTGATCGTCCCCATTATCAGAGGTATCTTGGTCATCCTCCTCTCCAGAACTATTTTGGTCTTCCTCCTCGGAACTATCTGAACTCGAGCTCGTACTGGACGTCTCCAAATCCAACATATCGGGATTGGGCATCGGTACCCCGAACTCCCTCACAAATGGAGCGAACTCATGATTTTCCCAGTCTGTAGAGCTCGAGGCTGAGACTCGATAGTTCTCTCCGTCCATATTCTTGAAGATGTCCATATGTTTCAGATACTTATCTATGTTGTCGGGGATAACCTTCGCCGAGACCAGCTGTCGAACTCCCTTATAAAAGGTGGTCTGAAGAATCTGGTCTACCCTTTTCCGAGCTATGGCATCCAACGCAGGAGACTCTAAAAATTCTCTTATCGAGCTTAGCCGAGAGTCTTCCTTGCCGCGCTGATAAGATAACTCGGAATCAGCTTTAGTTTGCGCGAGCTCCTCTTCAAGTTTCTTGACTTTCTCCTCGAGCAAGCTCTTCTCAGCCACGACTTTCACCAAGTCTTCCTCAACGGCCGGAGTATATTTAGCCTTAGTAGACTCTAGTTCTTTCTGAACGGAGATGAACTGATTGCGGAGTTGGGACTCTTCCTCGAGAAGATTTCTGTAAGCAATATGTACTCGGTCGGATTCATCTTCTAACATCGAGGTGCGGTTTACTTCGGTGAGAAAGCAGTCCCCGATCTGCAATGACAGGATACTTAATATTTAGTTCAAATGTTTACACAGTTATAACCATTGCGAAAGGCTTTTACCGTATGATATGCTCGGCAGAATTGACCCAGTACATCGAGATCGCGGTGAGCCAAAAGGTCCTCCTGATCCTTGGCAAATCTCCCCGCCATGAAGATCTTTATCGCCTTATCATGCTCATTCTCGCCATTCGGGTCTCGATCACTCCTAATCGATCCCCTCTCGGGATAACCCGCCGCTCGATAGCCTCTGAGTTGATCTTCAATAAAATCCACCATGTCAGGCCTGCCTCGACCGGAGCGGGAGGTGAGGGCTGCTCGGTGCCGACCCCACAGACTGGTCCTTCTTTTTGCCTCGGGAGGCCCTTCCAGATCGTCTCGAGCTCGCTTATTAGAAATCTCTTTCCCTTTGAGTTTCTTCATAGTGAACATGTTGTACCCTAGACCAGCTGAAGAAGAAGGACCAGCTTGGTTTTGAGGAGGGATCATTTGTATGGGTTCAGCGTCCTCAGGCTCCCCCTCATTACCGATCTGCCGAGATCGGGCAGAGCCTCCTCGAGGAGGGTTGATAGTTAAACTGGGTTGCGCGAAGCCTGACCTGATTTGTTTTCTCGGTTGGCCAGACGTCTTCTTCGAAGTAGATGCCACTGTCCTACCGACTATGGAAGCTCGGTATTGTTCTACCATGTTACCTGATGAAGGAAAAGATAAAATTGATTAGGAATGAAGCATTATGGATAACTTGTTATTATGAACGCTCGATAAAGATTATCGTCCTTACTTAACGATCGAGGATCGTCAGCGTCTGCAAGTGGGTATGTAGCTCGGCTGAGCTCAGCTTTCCGAAGAACAGGTTCCAAAACGAGGAAAGCCGACTGGTACCGGTCGGAGCGCATCGCGGCGACAAGGTCGTCTGGAATAACCTTCGTAAGATGACCTAGCAATTCTCGTTTTTCGTACACCCAGTCTCGCTCACGTGGCCACTTGTGTGGAACCATCTCCGAGCTCCCCTCGGAAGCGGGTACTTCAGGTCCTCTGATAAAGAAGAACCGTCTCTTCCAGTCAAGAGAGTTGCTAGAGGTTATGGTCGACAAGACCGAATGATTTGAACGCTGGGAAAAATACACAAACCCAGCGTTCGAGGCGGAGGAAGTGCTGACTTTGAAGAACTGCCAAAAATGGTGGAAATTTGGAACTTTGCCCTTGGCCTTCATCAAGACACTGAAATCTATCAAGTACCCAATTGAGTTCGGGAGGATCTGTGCGGGAGCCAGGGAGAACATGTCTAGAACTCGCTCGAGTAACGGGACAAAAGGGATACGCAAGCCATAGTCAAATTGCTTAGCATAGAAAGCTTGACATCCTGCTGGGGGCTGATTCACTCTTTGAGAGGAGGTCGGAATAACTAGCGAATAGCCCTCGGGAAGGAATTTACCTATTGCAGCTTTGAGGTTTGCCTCATCCTCTATTGGATCGTACGGACTAGAGATCTCGTCGACTAGCTTTTCAGTCTTCTGAGCTCGACCTGTGGCCTTGGACTTCTTTGTGACACCAGCAAGGTCGATAATCCTCACACTGCACCCTCCACCGATCGGGTATCTCTTTATCTCATGTTCGTCCAGCGTCAAAGTCGAACTGTTCACGTTACCGGAATCAGCGTTTTCTCCATCTCCACCTTCCTCGCCGTCGGGCTCAGTGTTCTGTTCCGCTTCCCCACCTGGCTCGGAATTCTGCTGAACGGATGTCCCCTCGTCAGTATTTGGCCCCAAGGCGCGCTCGATTTGATCGACGATTCTTTTCGTCTCATCAGAGGAATTTTCTGCGTTGTTGTAGGCGTTAATGAGTTCGCCTGTGGATCCCAGGTCGGAATCTGATCGCGTAGGATTATTGGTTTGAATTTCTGGGTTTTCGGAAGTAGACATGATGGGAAAAATTTATTGCTACGGTCGATAAGAAAAAGGGATACTCTTTTTCGATCTGAATGCTCCGATTAGAAGTGGGTATGGAAGATGTACTCGTCTTTTCAAGTCAACGTATATATATAAAGGTTAAATGGGTAAATTGCAAATTCAACCCCGAGTAACCGCGACGGTTAAGCTTCCACTCAGTAAATTGAAGATTAACTCTCCGTTAATAGCATTTACGGTCCCCTAAGTTTCTGAAATGAGCTTTTTCGGATCGATAAGTTAAGATTAACTACATTGTCTTCCGAGGATATGCACTCTTTTTCCCCTCGCTCGGTTTTTGTCCCCCTGGGTTTTTTTTCGAGTAAGGTTTTTAATGAGGTATGTCCGACGCAAGACCGTTCGAAACCCGCTCTTTGTTGCTTATCTCTCCAACCTTCAGATTTTATAATGCCCTATTGAATTATCAAAGTAAGACCCTCGGATCGAGAATATCATCTTCCTATTGTTCGAGGCACATCAGTCTCCCACGGCTCCGATAGAGAAATATGCGCTCTTTTTCCCTAGCTCGGATTTTGTCCCACTGGGTTTTTCCGAGTAAGGTTTTTAATGAGGCATATCAAATCTTATGATACAATACTGTATTTACTTCTCCGAGCTTCAGCTTCACTTATGCTCAAGAAGTGGGGGAGTATTGATGAGGGGAATTTCGCATAAGCCATCTTAGGAAATACCTCTGCTCGGGATCGACTAAGTTTCCGACCAGGAGGTATTCTCCGAGCAGAAGAACATAGCTTTCCGATCAGGCCATGTTGATAGCACAGGATCCTACTTTCCGACCTCCTTCTATCCTCGGACTTACTGTGGGGTCGACCTACAGCTTTATACAGCTGGCCGAGAGATATTCTCCTACGGACGGTCCAGCTAGTTCATTACTGTTCCTATATATACGCGGCGCATTTATGACATCAGGGACGGCACAACTTCCAAGGGAGGCCCTAAGCTCGGACTTACTGTTCGGATTAGGAACTAGTTTGTTATTTCTTTGTATTTTACCTTCCTAGTTGTACGACATCCCTTAACGCTCGAGTAGACCTACTTTGTAACTTGTATTCGGATCTTGATATTAATATACACATTTACACGCTCGATACATTTATTGTTTTGCTCAACATTCCTTATTTGACGCGAACGAAAAAGAGCATAATCAAATGCATTGCAGTAACAAAAATTACTCAGTTTCAGGTTATAAATTTTCTCTGGAAGTATATTGTTTGCAGGTTCGGGATACCGAGGATCCTGATCTCCGACAACGGAACTCAATTTGCGGGAAAGCAGATTTTGGAATGGTGCGAAAAGTTTGGAATCCAGCAGAATTTCACCTCGGTCGGGCATCCCCAGGCAAACGGACAGACCGAGGTCACCAACAGGGAGATTGTACGTTCTCTTTAAAAACGCCTGGCCGAGGCAAAAGGAAAATGGTTGGACGAGCTTCCTGGAGTAATTTGGGCAAACAGGACCTCAGTCAAGTCAGCTACTGGAGAGACTCCTTTCTCACTGGTATACGGTTCGGAGGCTGTAATTCCAGTCGAGACTTTAGTGCCATCGTCGAGGGTTGAATCTTATGATCGCGAGCAGAACCAGTTGTTGAGAGAAATGGATGTCGATCATGCAGATGGCAAACGCGATTGAGCATGCATAAAGATCCAATCCACCAAGTCTAGCATGGAAAGAGCTTATGACAAGAAAGTCAGAATAAGAACATTCAAAGTCGGGGATTTGGTCCTCAAAAAGGTGGAGGTATCTAAGCACGTCGGAAAGCTTCAACCGAACTGGGATGGATCTTATGTCGTGCAGGAGGTCGGAAAGAAGGGGTCCTATAAAATTGCTCACCTCAACGGTGAAGTTTGCCAAGAACTTGGAATGCAGTTAACCTGAGGAAATATTATGGAAGATAATTGCAATCATTTTAATTTTACTTGTAATTTACGGCTTTTACAACTCTCTCTTTTTACTTCAAGTGTAAGCACAATCAATGAAATCCTCTCTCTAAGCTCAATTTGTATTCCGAGTACCAGGACGAAGACAGAGCAACATGTATCGACCGAGGGTGAAAGCTGTTGCTATGACCCTTCCTCGATAAAATTATGTACAGAAAATGAAAATCGGCCGAGGGTGCAAGCTGTTGCTAGGACCCTCCCTCGATAAAATCATGTACAGAAAATGAAAATCGGCCGAGGGTGCAAGCTGTTGCTAGGACCCTCCCTCGATAAAATCATGTTCAGAAAATGAAAATCGACCGAGGGTGCAAGCTGTTGCTATGACCCTTCCTCGATAAAATCATGTACAGAAAATGAAAATCGGGCGAGGGTGCAAGCTGTTGCTAGGACCCTCCCTCGATAAAATCATGTTCAGAAAATGAAAATCGACCGAGGGTGCAAGCTGTTGCTATGACCCTTCCTCGATAAAATCATGTACAGAAAATGAAAATCGGCGCGAGGGTGCAAGCTGTTGCTATGACCCTTCCTCGATAAAATCATGTACAGAAAATGAAAATCGGCCGAGGGTACAAGCTGTTGCTAGGACCCTCCCTCGATAAAATCATGTTCAGAAAATGAAAATCGACCGAGTGTGCAAGCTGTTGCTATGACCCTTCCTCGATAAAATCATGTACAGAAAATGAAAATCGACCGAGGGTGCAAGCTGTTGCTATGACCCTTCCTCGATAAAATCATGTGTAAAAAAAAAAAAAATGATGAATATCGGCCGAGGGTGCAAGCTGTTGCTATGACCCTCCCTCGATAAAATCATGTTCAAAAATATTAATCGGCCGAGGGTGCAAGCTCTTGCTATGACCCTTCCTCGATAAAATCATGTACAGAAAATGAAAATCGGCCGAGGGTACAAGCTGTTGCTAGGACCCTCCCTCGATAAAATCATGTTCAGAAAATGAAAATCGACCGAGGGTGCAAGCTGTTGCTATGACCCTTCCTCGATAAAGTCATGTGTAAAAAAAAAAAAAAAAAAAAAAAGGTTCGACCGAGGGTCAAAGCTGGTGCTATGACCCTTCCTCGATACAGTTTTGTTAATAAAGTCAAAAGATCTATTGTTGGATAAAATCAATTGATCCTTGAAATGATATAATGAAGTAGCTCTGATTTGAAGGTTTTTCGAGGACTTCATGTTCCCAAGTTGAGGTTATTATCTTAAAAGTCCATTATGGTCGAAGAAAACTTCTCCGATTATTCAATTATTAATCATCTGGATGTTTGTCGGATATTCTTTCCTAGAAGACTTTATCGATCAATGAATGTTCCAAATATAGGTTATTCCCGTTCAGATTTTTAAAGTTACATCAGATTGTTAGTTCGTCATCGAGTTGGGTGTTGCGAGCAAAAATTAATAACGAAGACGATGGAAAAGGAAGATAGATTGCAAGTGTTCTATTTGAAACATAACAGTCTTATTATTTATTTCCGACCAGGATACGAGGGATCAGTGAAATACAAAAATTACGACTTTATTGATATTCATCGAACAGATTACAAAGTTATTGAGTATGTTTACAAATAAAGTCCTAATACAACTACTGTACCCTATTCTATGGTCTTCGAACTTCCTTCAAATGTTGTCGACCAGGAATATTGGCGAGCATCCAATGAGTGCACCACAGTTTGTGTGACAGATCGGTTGTCCGGTAGACTTGTAAAGTGATCGAGCTGTATATGTTTATCGTCTGATGATATCTGGGTTTGAAGTGAGGCAATATGAATTGCAGACCACCTTTTCTGATCTCCATACAGTCCCCAGCATTGTTGCTACCAGCCGAGCCCGATCACTTCCCCGAGTTGACGTCTAAGTTGAAATTTCTCATTGTAAGATCCGAAAGTTCAACTTAGAGCGGCTGGTCATCTGATAGGATAGTGCCCTGCAAGCCAATATATTTAGCTTGTATTAGGACTATCGTAATCTTTCTCTAGTATATATGAATTAATACGCTCGTTTGTTTATAGTATGTAAATCAAACAATGGCCAACTTCATCTCTCTCGAATCACTTAAGCGATTGGATGAAATCCTAAGATCACATTCGACTATGGGACGATTCACTTCGGTATTGAGTGCAATCATGAAACAGTCTCTAAGGTCGTGATCTTAAAACATGTTCCAAGTCATAGATTCCGAACGAGACGGGGTATCGAAGGAATCGCAAAGACTTGTACAAGTATGCATGATTCACATGGAGTGAATTTGTAGCGTTTCATGAGCAAGGCATTTGATGCTAGTGCATATGAGTAGGTGGTTCGATAGGGGATCGAACGCATCGAACGACCCGAACAGAGAAACCCATTGTGGAAGCACATGACGCACATCGGCGATGGGATGTTTCTCAAACTTATAATAGTGTACGATTTAGTCCTTAGACTTGAGGTGCTAGGGCGAATTCGGTGCATGGATGTGCGTACTTAGATTTAGGTGCCGATCACGTAGCCTGATCATTGTGTGCCTAAGTTGGGTGCGTATAGTCGTGTATGCGAATGGTTAGCATCAATATGGGATCTACAGACTCAACGTAGTGTACATGGTAGCATCAATATGGGATCTACCGACTCAACGTAGTGTACCTATGGCCATAGTTGGTGACGGATTTGGAAAGGGGTTTCCAAATTTAGCAGTCACACTGGAATCATTATCCGGAATTAGAAAGTATAGTTATCGAGATAATTAGAGGTGCCGATCAATTGACACACCCTAGGTCTCGATCGGGAAATTAAGTCGATAGAAGGACCGTATGTACATGGTACTTATAAAAGGTGAGGTTCACTGAGATCAATTCACCTGAAGTTGGGCCTCATGGGCTTGTGGCTAGACATCGACCATGAGGTGTGGGTACTCATGAATTAATAAGGAGATTAATTTTTGAGTGGTTAATTGAAGGTGTTCAATTAATCGGAGCGATTATAAGCTCATTAATTAAATCACGAAAGTCGTGGGCCCGCGGCCAATTGATGGTGAACCTAGAGGGTCACACACAATACAATTGGACTGCAACATATCTATATAAGGAAAGTTTGATTTAAAGAGTTAAATCAAAACTGAAGAATTAAAGTGTTAATTCTTAAAGAAGAAAAACTAATTAATTAAAGTGTTAATTAATAAGAGAGGAATTAATTTAGTTAATTAATTGGATTAATTAATTAAATGGGCTGAATTAATTAAAGGAGTTTAATTAATTAAAAGGTGGTCTAGGTCCATTAGGAAACAAATAAAGGCCATAAGTAAATGGGCTTTAAGTTTCTTAGTTGGATTAGGTCAAAGCTAGGTCAAGAGTAATCTATAAATAAGGAGTAGGAGACTCCAAAAACCCTAGCCTCCATAAAGCCACGAAATTCCACCTAGGAATGTGTGCCGCCCCCTTCTCCAAGCTAGAGAGGCCGCCCCTCTCTCATCCAGATCTAGATCTGGATCTAGATCTGGTTTTCTTCTTCATTCTTCATGCTTGATATCTCTTCCATCCTAGTTCTGAGCCTGAGGATTCAAGAGAGTTGCTTCAATCCAGTTGGTGTGGATACCGCTAGAGGCACAACACTTGGGGTGCTTCTCTCGAACCAAATCCTGCAGATCTGAAAGAAGACCGCAGAAAAATCACCACCGTTCCCGTGGTAAGGTAAAATCGCTAAACACCCTATGGATGTTTCGATTTATGTAAAAATCCTTTTCGTATGACTAGATGAATAAAGATTCTGCTTGGGTTGTTTTCAAAATTTTAAATTCCGCTGCTTTTAACGTTCTGACGTTACCAATAACCCAACAGTGGTATCAGAGCCTAATTCATTACTCTCATACGAAAAGGTCTGAATATAATTTGATTGCTTTAATTGTATCGCATGTTATATTCGTGTTATTGATTCTTACTTGTTATGGGTAGATCTGATTTTTGGTAAAATTGCATAAAAATGTTTGGGGCCAATTTTGAATTTTATGAAAATTGAAGGGCTATTTTTGCGATTAGTGAATTGCTGGAAAAACTGGACTGAAACTGATATTTTACGAACTGTAAGCTTTCTGGACTCAATTGTAATTTTCTGGAAATTTTTGAATTTGGGGCTGTTTTGCAATTAATGAAATTTTTGGGGCTGTTTTGTAAATACCGAAAACTGCAGGGGCTGAATTGCAAATTCGAAATTTTTTCTGGAAATAAAATTTTAATTTTCGGTCCTCTGCCCAGTTTTAATTTTGCGGTTAAATTGTTATTTCCAAAACTTCAGGGTCAAATCGCAATTTCCAAAAGTTGGAGGGCCGAATGGCAACGCGTTTAAAATAATTAAAGTAAGATAGGAAACTAGTAAATGTGTTTGCTTGTTTCTTTGCTCAACGTGAATTGTTTACGTGGTTTTCGATCGAGCTGAGCCTTGACCTTAGATGTGATTGGTTTATTTTGCTTTGGATTTTTGTTGGGCCTGCGAGCCTTTATTTGGGCCTTTTTGTGCCAATATAATAGATTAGGGCTTTACATTAAATAGTTTAGGATGGAGGCCCATTACATGCAAGAAGGAAGCCCAATGGAGAATGAAGGCCAAGAATGCTTGGTTATTAATGTAATAGCCTAGGCCCATTAAGAACCCATTAGATAGACCAATTGGACCAACATTATTGGCTCAATGATGGCCCAAGCATAGGTGGCTCCCGATCGAAAACATATTGTGTTAGAAATGCATGCTAGGTTTATTTATTTATGTTTTATTTATTTATTGATTCTATTATTTGGCTTGTATGGTGATGCGCGCTAGAATATTAGAACGTAAATAAGATAATTCATAATCGAAGCGGTGAGATCTCGAGAGAGTTTGCCTTAAACTTTCAAACCAGCAAATCCCCTCTTGAATTAAATATTAAGTCATATTGGGTTAAAATAAAATGAAGTATTTATATAAATCCAAGCCTTCCATCAATAGGGACTAGCGTATGTTGTCTACTTATCGATTAAGGTGATCCAGAGTCTGGCACCCGAGGCGAAGAAAGGGACAATACGTGAAATCTCTCGATTCTTGTTTATTTAATAAACTCGACAAGGGTGGGGACTGGTCGGGACATGTATAATCGACCGATAACCAGTTACGGGGATTTCATGACCGGGCCCGTTGCTCATCGAGATTGATTGGGTTAGACTTAACGAGTAGTACCACTCATGATGTAGCAGTGCTAGATGGGTGCGAAAATCGAGGCAAAATAGCTTGAAGGTTGTGTAGGGACACAATTGGCAATAAGTATGCCTACCTAGGGAATTAGTTGTATGGCCACGAGTCGTGGGTGCAATTAATGTCCGCTGGGGCGTCAAGACCTACTAGGAAATAGGATTTCCCGAACAATTGAAGGGGTAATTGTTTCGATAAAATAGTGGGAGAACTTTTACGATAGAAAGTCCAACCTTCGTAGATTATAAGTATTAATCATTAACTAGTCCTCTTTATATTTGTCTTCTCTTTGAAATAGATATTGAGATATCTATAATTATCCATTATACTATTTATCCTCGACTTATAAAATAACTGGATGAAAATATCGACTGACGTAGAAACTTGAGGATTGTCCTCAATTCCGAAAGTCGGAATCATGTTCTTAATAACTAGCCTATGCCTGATGTACTTCCGAGATGAGTCTAAAAGGAGGAACGAATCACCCGTAGGGTATGGGAATATTAATGATTGTTTCCCCATAAAAGGACGAGTCTCAAAAGTGGAACGAATCACCTATAGGGTATGGGAATCTTAACGATCGTTCCCTCATATAAGCATCAAGATTGAACGAGTTAAAGAAGAGACATAGGAGTATGTCTGAAGCTTCTAAAACAAACCTCCACTTCAAAAGCTTGTTTTGAGGAGCAGTTTCGAATCATTTGATTCGAGACCACTAAGGATTTGTTTTAAAACTCGAGAATAAGTGAAGGAGCTGATGTCAAAGTATCACTGTCCTTGTTTTTATCAATCTAGTTGAAAACTGGATCGATTAAACGTAGGCCTGCAAGTGATCTTAGCATTGACCTCCATCTAAATTCTCTTCCCTGCTCATTCAAAAGATTCGTGAAATACTCTGATCTTATTAGATAAGTTGATCACATTTCATGAATTAACCAAAGTATTGGTAAAAGGCAAATAGGATAAACCTGTCATGATCGTTTACACTGCATGGACTGCAAAGTCAAAGAAGAGTAATGTGAAGAAGAAGTTGTTCTTTTCTAAAATCGACCATAAAGGTAGTCGAAAGAACGCAAGTAGTCTAAAAGTCGAATTATCCCACTGAATCTTAGAAAGGCACTGATTAGTTTAATTGATTAGAAGGTCTAATTAATTAAGCAACGTTTCAATTAAAGGGTTAATTGAAAAAGGAGATGAATCAATAAAAGAGTTAATTGAAAGGAAGCAAATTAATTGAATTAAACAGTTAACTCAATTCTGTTGAGTTAATGTGCTTAGTTCAATTAATACCAAGATAATAATCCACAACTTTGGCACGCTAGACTTGGACATATCTCCAAGAGTAGGATTCAAAAGTTGGTTTCTTCTAAGGCTCTTGAAATATAGAACTTAGATGAACTTCCAACCTGCGAATCCTGTCTCATAGGAAAGATGACCAAATCTCCCTTCACAGGGAATCAAGAGCTAACCAAATAACTCTGGATTTGATCCATACGAATGAATGTGGACCACTAAAGGTTAGTGTAAGAGGAGATTACTCATACCTCGTACCTTTTTGCTAATGACTTTGGTCGTTAGTGATATATGTATCTAGTGAGATACAAATCCAAAAAACCTTTGAAAAGTTCAAAGAATTTTCAAAACGAAGTAGAGAAGTAACAAAGGCAGAGTATTACGGCCATTCGATCTAATCGAGATGGCAAATACTTAAATCAAGAGTTCCTCAATTATCTTACTGAGAATGGGGTTCTCATACAACAAACTCCTCCTATGACGCCTCAGCTTTTTGGAGTGTCTAAGAGAAGGAATCGAACATTGTTAGACATTGTTCAATCCATGTTGAGTTTTGTTAAGCTTCCTTATGCATTCTAGGGGTTGGTCCTCCTGGCTGCATCGAAGATACTGAGCAAAGTACCTTCAAAGTCCGTGCCTACAAAGCTTTACCAAGAAAGGTATGGCAAAATACCTCTGCACTTTTACTATTGAGTATGGAGATCTCCTACCTAAGTTGGGAACTAGAAAGGAGATAAATTGGCTAGTAGATCCAATTTGTATATAATTGTGGGGTATCCAACGAAATCCATTGGATACCTGTTCCACGACAATGAGAAATAATCGTTTCTCCTAACTACCCGTTCCTCAGTTGATGAAATCCTCGTCAAAGGAAATAGGGAATGTCATGGAACTTGATGAAGTCCAAGACTTGGACCCATCCCCACAAACAGTGGGAGTTAATCCAGAAACTACTGAATCATCTAGTACACCAATAATTCGTAGATCTGATCAAGTTCGTAAGGAGCTTGAAAGATATGGTTTTACCATATACGAAGAAGCTACCTTGGATGTAGATGTGCATGCATGGCAAGAGGCCATGCAACCCGAAATGGATTTCATACATTCCAACAAGGTATGGACCTTGGTCGATCCACCCGAGGGATTTTATCCCTGTAAGTAGTGAATGGATCTTCAAGCTAGGAATAAATGGAGAGGTGTTGACTTCTAAGACTCGACTAATGGTAAAAGGCTATTCACAAAGTTCTGGAACAGACTTTGATGAAACATTTTCTCCAGTAGCAATGTCTGAATCCATTAAGATTCACATTTGTTTTGATGAGACAGTCAAAGCATTTGACTTCATAAAAAATGAATATGAACCTTGAGTGTACAAAAGGATTAGTGGGAGCTCTATAAAGCTCATATTTTATATGTCGATCACATTCTGCTTATCTGGGATGATATCGGAATGTTAGCGCAGACGAAAGCATGGTTATCCATGCAATTCTCCATGAAAGATTGGGGAGAGACATCTTGCGTATTGGGATACGTATCTATAGAGATAGATCGAAGAAGATGTTGGGATTCTCTCAATCTAAGTACATAGAAACAATACTGAAAAGATTCAGTATGGAAGAATCCAAGAGAGGATTGCTTGCAATGAAACACTGTGTCTCTTTTTCCAAATCGATGTGCCCTACATCGAATGAGGATAAAAGGAGAATGTCTCAAATACCTTATGTATCGACAAAAGGTAGCATGTGGTATGCTATAATATGTACTAGACTAGACGTAGAACCTGCTCAAGTGTCACGAGCAGTTACTAGTCAAACTCCGGTGAAGAGTACTGGACCACCATAACAGATATCCTTAAGCTCTTGAGAAAGACTAAGGATTCGTTCTTGGTCTACGATGGTAATGGAGAATTAAAACTCGAAGGATTTAATGATTCGAGTTTTCAGTCTGATGTGGATGAATATATATATCCAATTTTGGATACATATTTTGCCTTAATGGGCGAAGCGGTAAATTGGAAAGGTTCCAAGTTAAGCACCGTTGCCAACTCAACCATTGAAGTAGAACATATTGTAGCATCAGATGCAACAAAAGAAAGTGTTTGGATCAAAAAAGCTTCATCCGAAAGTTGGATGTAGTGCCTAGCATTGCGAAGCTCATGGTTATCTTCTGTGATAACAATAGAGCTATTGCTAAAGCAAAGGAATCGAGATCTCACCAGAAATCTAAACACAATGAGAGAAAAGTACCACTTGATTAGAGAGATCATTGGTAGAGTAGACGTACATAATGGATCACGTCGACTCAAAATAGTTCGAAGAACATCTTTGGAAGATGGGTCTTAGAAGCGTTTGTGATTGGCTTTAGGGCAAGTGGGAGATTGATAGGATAGTGCCCTGCAAGCCAATATATTTAGCTTGTATTAGGACTATCGTAATCTTTCTCTAGTATAAATGAATTAATACGCTCGTTTGTTTATAGTATGTAAATCAAACAATGGCCAACTTCATCTCTCTCGAATCACTTAAGCGATTGGATGAAATCCTAAGATCACATTCGACTATGGGACGATTCACTTCGGTATTGAGTGCAATCATGAAACAGTCTCTAAGGTCGTGATCTTAAAACATGTTCCAAGTCATAGATTCCGAACGAGACGGGGTATCGAAGGAATCGCAAAGACTTGTACAAGTATGCATGATTCACATGGAGTGAATTTGTAGCGTTTCATGAGCAAGGCATTTGATGCTAGTGCATATGAGTAGGTGGTTCGATAGGGGATCGAACGCATCGAACGACCCGAACAGAGAAACCCATTGTGGAAGCACATGACGCACATCGGCGATGGGATGTTTCTCAAACTTATAATAGTGTACGATTTAGTCCTTAGACTTGAGGTGCTAGGGCGAATTCGGTGCATGGATGTGCGTACTTAGATTTAGGTGCCGATCACGTAGCCTGATCATTGTGTGCCTAAGTTGGGTGCGTATAGTCGTGTATGCGAATGGTTAGCATCAATATGGGATCTACCGACTCAACGTAGTGTGTTGAGAGAATTTCCTATACGTTCTTAGATAATAGATTCCGAGAAACCTATGGCCATAGTTGGTGACGGATTTGGAAAGGGGTTTCCAAATTTAGCAGTCACACTGGAATCATTATCCGGAATTAGAAAGTATAGTTATCGAGATAATTAGAGGTGCCGATCAATTCACACACCCTAGGTCTCGATTGAGAAATTAAGTCGATAGAAGGACCGTATGTACATGGTACTTATAAGAGGTGAGGTTCACTGAGATCAATTCACCTGAAGTTGGGCCTCATGGGCTTGTGGCTAGACATCGACCATGAGGTGTGGGTACTCATGAATTAATAAGGAGATTAATTCTTGAGTGGTTAATTGAAGGTGTTCAATTAATCGGAGCGATTATAAGCTCATTAATTAAATCACGAAAGTCGTGGGCCCGCGGCCAATTGATGGTGAACCTAGAGGGTCACACACAATACAATTGGACTGCAACATATCTATATAAGGAAAGTTTGATTTAAAGAGTTAAATCAAAACTGAAGAATTAAAGTGTTAATTCTTAAAGAAGAAAAACTAATTAATTAAAGTGTTAATTAATAAGAGAGGAATTAATTTAGTTAATTAATTGGATTAATTAATTAAATGGGCTGAATTAATTAAAGGAGTTTAATTAATTAAAAGGTGGTCTAAGTCCATTAGGAAACAAATAAAGGCCATAAGTAAATGGGCTTTAAGTTTCTTAGTTGGATTAGGTCAAAGCTAGGTCAAGAGTAATCTATAAATAAGGAGTAGGAGACTCCAAAAACCCTAGCCTCCATAAAGCCACGAAATTCCACCTAGGAATGTGTGCCGCCCCTTTCACCAAGCTAGAGAGGCCGCACCTCTCTCATCCAGATCTAGATCTGGATCTAGATCTGGTTTTCTTCTTCATTCTTCCAGCTTGATATCTCTTCCATCCTAGTTCTGAGCCTGAGGATTCAAGAGAGTTGCTTCAATCCAGTTGGTGTGGATACCGCTAGAGGCACAACACTTGGGGTGCTTCTCTCGAACCAAATCCTGCAGATCTGAAAGAAGACCGCAGAAAAATCACCACCGTTCCCGTGGTAAGGTAAAATCGCTAAACACCCTATGGATGTTTCGATTTATGTAAAAATCCTTTTCGTATGACTAGATGAATAAAGATTCTGCTTGGGTTGTTTTCAAAATTTTAAATTCCGCTGCTTTTAACGTTCTGACGTTACCAATAACCCAACATCATCATCTTATGATTCGAAAGCTCGACCTAAAGTTACCATTCTTCAGGGAAGAAAGGAAGAAATTGGTACTCGAGGTCAAACTTCCTTTTAATGGATTGACCAGCTTTCCACCCTCGGGGACACCCCTCGGAATCTGCAATGCTAACCCTGCCCAAAATACCCGAGCAAGGGTCAGTCACTTATTGGTATTCCAAGGGGAGATCCCTTCTTCAGGGATCGGAGACCCCCCGATAATCGAGGGGCCCATCTTTTCCAATTCCACCCATACCAAAGGAAAATATTATCTGATTGAGAGGTAGGAAGTAAGTCCGAAGCCAGATTTCAAAGGCTTGAACAGAAAGGACAAATCCGAGCTTAGTCCTTGGATAAAACATTTTGATAGCGCAAGGTAAAGATTTTCATCTGAGTAAAAAGCCCTTTATATACTAAAACAAAAAATCTGATCGACGGCCATTATTCAACGAAGTCAACGGCCCAGATCAAGGCATTTATCACGGGTGACCGTTCCGCTTCCCGAGGTTTAAGGACTGTTTGGTCATACTTTCTTTGGAACTTAGCCGAAAAAAGGGGAATACTATGACTTGGTCAGATGTGCAGTGCAGAAACTTTCCGTTTTCACTTTTTGCTCGGCATTCGATCACTCTTAGCTCGAGTATAAATTGTTTCTACTAAGAATACAACTTGAGTGATCACTCTTAGTTCGAGTATAAATTGTTCTACAATAAGAAGGCAACTTGAATGTAAAAATAAAGGTTTGTTATTCCAGCGAGAATAACATTACAAAAAAGAAAAATAACAATACAACATTTGATCGAGCAGAAAGCAGAAGAAATTACACACGAGCTCTCTACACTTTATTTCTCGAACAGGAGCTTGCGGAGTTCGACATTGCGGGTCTCGTACCCAGCGTCATAACCTTTTTTATAAGCCTCTTGCTCCCGCAGCTCGGCATTTTTCTTCTCCTGCTCGACAAGGGTCTTCAGCCTGTCCAACTCTTTACTCAACTGCTCGTGGACTTGGTTTTCTTTTTGCTTCACGGCCTTCTCCGCCTCAGACACCAGCTTTAGCTCGATAGCTCTCGCTTCTGCAAGAGACTTCGCCAGTGCAGTTTTCTTTTCCTCCAATTCGAGGACTATAGCAGCACGCTACTCTGCTTTTTGCTCGACCTGCAGGCCAAGGTTGAATAACTGCTGTCCAACCTTCAATACAAAGTTGGAAACTCACTTCGGTAAGCAGGTTTGCGCTCGATTGCACAATTTCCCGAGCACTTTTTCCCTTCAACCGTTCTTGCTCGGCCAACTGAATACTGCTAAGGAAGATCTCCCAATTGCTCGGGCCAGCTCCTGCAGCTACCGCCTTAATTTTCATCTCTTCAAAGTAGGCGGCAACTGTGCGGTCAACGCGGGAGACCGAGCTCTCGACCTTGGGATTCTCACCTGGTGGAGGAGTTTTCTTCTGATCGACAGAAGGGTCATTTATTTTGACCCTTTTATTAGGAAGCTCGCTCGTAACATTCTTATTGGCCTCCAGAGCCAAAATGCTTCCAGTCAATATCTTATTTTTCCCAGCCATTTGGATTAAGGCGGGGGTCGGAATCAGATCGTCCACACGCGGCCTCTTATTGGGGGCAGGCTCGGAGCCACCAGGTGTGACTTGCTCATTAGGGATAACAACCTGCTTATTCCCCTCGGAGATGTTCTTCGACCTAGAGGGGGAATCCGCAATTTGTATAACCTGTTGGGTTATTGGTAACGTCAGAACGTCAAAAGCAGCGGAATTTAAAATTTTTAAAATAACCCAAGCAGAATCTTTATTCATCTAGTCATACGAAAAGGATTTATACATAAATCGAAACATCCATAGGGTGTTTAGCGATTTTACCTTACCACGGGAACGGTGGTGATTTTTCTCCGGTCTTCTTTCAGATCTGCAGGATTTGGTTCGGAGAAGCACCCCATGTGTTGTGCCTCTAGCGGTATCCACACCAACTGGATTGAAGCAACTCTCTTGAATCCTTAGGCTCAGAACTAGGATGGAAGAGATACCATGCAAGGAAGAAAGAAGATAGAAATTGCGTGAACCCTGTACAATTGCACAGGGTTCGGTCGAACCCTTCTCTGTAAGAGAGGGGGCGGCGCAAATCAGATCTGGGGAGAGGGGGGCGGCTACTACTTAGTCTAGGGCCTTTTTCAGCTCTTTGTTTCTTAGTGTTAAGTGTGTGGAAGAGTTGTGAGGAGATATCTATTTATAAGAGAAGAAACCTTCTCTTTGTAGATATCTCTTCAAGATCTTTTCCTTATCTTATAAGGAAATAAGATATACACATATATCTTCTTAGATCCTCCTTGTTTCACATGGAAACAAACTCTCCCTTCTTATCCTTAGCCAAAAAAAATCGCCCCACCCTTATCATGCAAGACTTCTTCTGGGCTTTTAATTAAAGGCCCATGTCTTGCAACTTAATTTAATTAACCATTAATTAAATCAGCCCAATTAATCCAATTAATTATTATCTCTCTCAATTAATTAACACTTTAATTAATATTTTCTTCTTTAAGAATTAACACTTTAATTCTTCAGTTTTGATTTAACTCGTTAAATCAAACTTTCCTTATATGATTTGTTGCAGTCCAATTGTATTGTGTGTGACTCTCTAGGTTCACCATCAATTGGCCGCGGGCCCACGACTTCATGATTTAATTTGTGAGCTTATGAATTGCTCCGATTAATTGAACACCTTCAATTAACCACTCAAGAATTAATCTCCTTATTAATTTATGAGTACCCACACCTCATGGTCGATGTCTAGCCACAAGCCCATGAGGCCCAACTTCAGGTGAATTTATCTCAGTGAACCTCACCTCTTATAAGTACTGATGAGGGATATTTCGCATGCGCCATTTTAGGAAATACCTCTGCTCGAGATCGACCATTATCCCGACCAGGATGGTATTCTCCGACCTGAAGAGCCTAGTTTCCGATCGAGCCAGATTGATAGCACTAGATCCAGTACTCCGACCTTCTTCCCGACCTGTTCGTCTCCTCGGAATTACTGTGGGGCCGACCCCCAGTCCCGGACAGCTGGCGAGACATATTCCCATGCGGAGGGTCTACCTAGCTCATTACTGTTCCTATAAATACCCAGCGCATTTATGACTTCAAGGACGGCACAACTTCCAAGGAATACCCTCTGCTCGGACCTACTGTTCGGACTAGGAACTAGCTTGTATTCTCTTTGTATTAGTCTTCCTAGTAGTACGCCATCCCGTAATGCTCGGGTAGACCTGCTTTGTAATTTGTATTCGAACACCGATATTAATATACAGTTTTCACACGCTCGATTCATATTTTGTTATACTCTACTTTCCTTATTGAATACGAACGAAAAACAGTATAATCAATTGGCGCCCACCGTGGGGCCTACTCGGGTGTTAGATCGAAATATGCCTACTACTAGGAGATACACGTACAATCGAGGTGAGCCTTCACAAGCCGTGGGAGCACAGCGCTCAGTGAACAATGAACCAAGTAACCAATCCCGAGCGGCCCACCAATCTGAGGTGCCGCCGCTCGACCCGCCGAATGATATGCCTATCCATACGACAGTGGCTGATTTGCGTTCCATTATCGGAACTATGTGTAGAGAATTCTTGAACACGGAGAGAGCAGATCGTGAAACTCTGCCAGATCAGCAGCCCCCAGTCGATCAACCTATTGCTCGGGGCCCGATTTCCAATAGGCCAAGGGAAGGAAGTATTCGTCGATCTGCTTTGGGCGAACCATCGGGTGCCCGACCTAACCCACCACTAGCTAGAACCGTTGTCCGATCAGGGCAACCTTCTAGGAGTGTACAAGACGTAGAAGATTCGGTGGTTGGGGAGAGTCAACCAAAAGCTGTGGAGAGGTCTAGAAAGCCAGCCTACAGAAAGGTGACTGAGGCTGACTTGGAAAAGATTGTGCAAGAAAGGGTTGTTAAGGAGTTAGAGAAGGAGATGCTAGTTAAGGAAACCCGACCCGCAATTGTCAGGACTCGAGGAGTCGAGGCCAAAGAGGTTGGGGCCGTTTTCCTTGTAGGACGAAGTAGGGAATTGAGTACGAATATTATGCGGTGTTCGCCTTTTTGCCAAGAAATTAGGGAGGCTCGAGGAACGGAGACCGTCCCTACCAGATTGCCAAGATATAACGGAACCTCCGACCCTGGGGAGCATATAAACAGTTTCATAAATGTGTTGAATTTATATGGGCATTCGGAGGATTTTTGCTGCAAAATTATGGTCACCACGTTCGAAGGAATTGCTTTGGATTGGTTCGGAAAACTACCTCCGAACTCGATTTTCTCCTTCGATGAGCTGTGCGATAAATTAAAACACCAGTTTTCCAGCCAAAGGAAACAAAGGTTACCTGCTAATCATTTGGGAACTGTGAAACAACTGGAAGGAGAAACACTGAGGCAGTGGCTGGCTAGATTTAGTATTGAACTTCTGAAGGTTGATACCCCACAGATTGAATTTCTGTCATCATTGATGTTCGAGCTGACCCGTAATAGCCAGTTCGGGAATGCTCTCTGCCGAAAGCAACCAAAGTCTTTCGAGCGAATTATGGAAATAGCTGAGAAATACATGATCCAGGAGGAAATGATTAAGTTAAAGAATGCACAGAATCCTAGGCCCCCGATCGTGAAGAAACCTGATCGGGCCCCTATCCCGAAGCCAAGCGCCTACGGAGGGTCAAACGCGCAGCAAAGAGGCTCGGTTTGGCAGAGACTTAAGGTCTATAAACCTCAGGCTCCGACCCACAGATCTAATGTCTACGGTCGACCTGCATCTCCAGAGAGGGTTCCGAGGACGGAGCATGAAAAAAGTAGCTTTACCAGGTTGAATACCTCGAGGGACGAAATCGTAACTGTGCTCGAGGAGAGAAATTTGGTCCCTGGAGCTCGGCGTATCACTCAACCTAGGCCGGGGACTATGAATCACGATAAGTTTTGCAGATACCACAGGGCTCGGGGGCTTAGCACCGAGGATTGTTTTCAGTTAAAACAAGAGGTCGAGAAACTGGTTGCTCAGGGAAAGTTAAAGGAATATGTGAGGATAGAAAATTCTCTCTCTAGAAATTATTCTCTCCCACCAAAACCTTCATAGACCACATCGAGAGTTAATTTTTCCGGCCACTAATCCTTCATTTGTGATAGGAAATTGCAAGTTCTATGTTAATAACCACCGTCCCATTATCACATTTAACCTAGTTGCTTCCATTTGCTTATTGCTCCCTACGTATCATCAAAATCAGTCTGACCGTCCCATTATTTTCAAGAATCATTTAATTGCTGGAGCTGGATCATTTGGACGGGAGCTCATTACCGGGTAATTCCGATTTAATTGAAGTTTATCGATGATCGGGGAAAATTAACTTTTCGATCCCCAATTTTAATCTTCGGATTTCTTCGTATTTTCGATTAATTCTCGGCGAATTATTACTCCATTCAAGTTGCTGTGTAAGCTGCTTGCTCTAATTTCATGTTAATTGAATCAATTGATGAGGATTTCAGATTTTTGATGTGCGGTTTTTTGCCCTGTTCTTACGTGAAACAATAATCTGCGGATACGGATCGATTTTATTGTTAATTTCGATTCCTTGGAATACGAATCGGCTGGTAGTGATTTTAATTTGGTGGGTTTTTCATTTAATTGGAGGTTATGTTTTGGGGTTATACGGTTTGTTTGCCATGGCCTTTTCTCTGTACGTGAAGCTATGAGAGAAAGATGTGTTTTTCGCATTTTCAGCCCCCAGTTCCCGCTACTGAACAAACACGCCCACTTAATCTTTGTAGTTGAGATTAATTAATTTATGGCAGTGGTTGTGAGCTACATTATTCAATTAGTTCTGCGGTTGCTTGATTCTACAATTTTTCCATTGGTTCAATTGTAATGAACTACTTTGAGGTGCCCACTTGGTTTGTGATCAATTATTTTCAGCTGCTTGCTTGCAATTATGAGACTTAAGGTGGCTGCTTATTTGAAAATGGGATTGGATGGTTTTTCTCACGATTTAATTGATCTGCGTGGTATTAATTCTCTGCTGGTTGCTTCGATATGGTTATAATTTTTCTGCTGGTTGCTTCGATATGGTTATAATTTTTGATTGTTTAATGCAAATTGGAGCTGCCTGGTTGATGTGATTAAGGTAGCTGCTGAATTAATTGAGCTGCTTATTAAGTTATCTACTGGTTTCTTGGATTAATTCGGTTATCTCCATTCAAGTTGATGTAGAGAATTACATAGTGCTGGTTGCTTGGCTCTGGAATTTTGAGATCTTATTTCAGCTGCTTGCTTGCTATTATTGTATTATTCCATTGGTTACTTTGTTGCTATAATTTGAGCTGATTGCTTAAAGTGGAGTTCTCTTAGCTCGGAAAACACGAGTTTATTAACTATTTTTAAGCTGTTAGTTTTAGATGGAGTTTTCGGGGAAATCATATTGCTCGAAGTGGCTTTTTCCGAGTTGAATTATTGTTCAACGAATATCTTATTTCTCGAAGTGGTTTTTCCGAGTTGGTTATTGTTCGACCAATATCTTGTTTTTAGATCGATATCAAACTTTCGATAGAATCGAGTTTTCAGTTCGAAATTAAAACAGTACAAAAAGCTAAAGTATAAAGCAGCTAAACATGGGAGCAAGAAGCACTAATCCTTCAGCTCGGACTATGCAGCTCGGTCTATGTGATTATCTCCGTTCTGCTCGGACAAATCCTGTAATCAAATATTGAGATCGGAATTTCTCGATCAAAATTTATATACACATCGGATTTATTTCAGAAAAGAGCAAAACGCTCTACAAAAAAGAGCAAGACACTCTATAAAAAAGTCTATAAAAAAGAGCAAGACACTCTATAAAAAGTCTATAAAAAAGAGCAAGACGCTCTATAAAAAAGTCTATAAAAAAGAGCAAGACGCTCTATAAAAAGTCTATAAAAAAGAGCAAGACACTCTATAAAAAGTCTATAAAAAAGAGCAAGACGCTCTATAAAAAAGTCTATAAAAAAGAGCAAGACGCTCTATAAAAAAGTCTATAAAAAAGAGCAAGATGCTCTATAAAAAAGATAAAAATGTCTCGACCGAGGGTGCAAGCTCTTGCTATGACCCTTCCTCGATAAAATCATGCTAAAAAATAAATATCGGCCAAGGGTGCAAGCTCTCGCTATGACCCTTCCTCGATAAAATCATGTTCAAGAATAAATATCGGCCGAGGGTGCAAGCTCTCGCTATGACCCTTCCTCGATAAAATCATGTTCAAGAATAAAAATCGACCGAGGGTGCAAGCTCTCGCTATGACCCTTCCTCGATAAAGACTTGTTCAAAAATAAATGTCTCGACTGAGGGTGAAAGCTGTTGCTATGCTCCTCACTTCGATAAAGACTTGTGTAGAAGATCAAGAGTGAAAGTTGTTGCTATGACTCTTGTGTAAAATCAAAATTGTCTCGACCAAGAATGAAAGCTGTTGCTATGACTCTAGGCTCGAAAAAGACTTAATGGAAAATTTGAGTAAAACCATTTATTTGGTATAAACTCAGTGCTCGAAAATATCTAAGAATAAGGGTAATATATGTGATAAAATTCTTTGCTAAAAAACGGCTTAATATAAAAGGATAAATAGCATATTAGGCCCCTCAGCTTTGAAGAGGTGACTTTCCAGTTTGAAAGCAACAGATTTTATTAAGCGTCTCTCAACGATATATACTCTTTTTCCCTTCGCTCGGTTTTTATCCCCCTGGGTTTTTCCGAGTAAGGTTTTTAATGAGGTATACCCGACGCATCCAGATTTCGAGATCGATCAGTACCTCGGTCTAATATTTACTTCATCGAGCTTCAGTTACACTTGCGCTCGAGAAGTGGGGGAGTATTGATGAGGGGTAAACTGCCGTGGAATGGACTCTCAGTTGGAGGAATTGATTCTTTACTATTACTATTCATTATTTGAAGCAGTTCGGCATTCTGAGGCTTCTCTAAAAGATGTGCACTCTTTTTCCCTTCGCTCGGTTTTTATCCCCCTGGGTTTTTCCGAGTAAGGTTTTTAACGAGGCATATCCGACTCAAGATTGTTCAAGACTTGATCTCTATTATTTATTTTCTCCGAACTTCGGATACTGTAATCTCATCGAAGTAAAATATTCTGATCGAGAACTCCGCCCTCCTGTGGTTTGAAACATCTCGCCTTTTGAAGGCCCATCCAGAGAAAATATGCACTCTTTTTCCTTCGCTCGAATTTTGTCCCTCTGGGTTTTTTCGAGTAAGGTTTTTAATGAGGCATAACAAATCTTGTGGTACGATGCTGTGTTTACTTCTCCAAGCTTCAGCTTCGCTTACGCTCGAGAAGTGGGGGAGTATTGATGAGGGATATTTCGCATGCGCCATTTTAGGAAATACCTCTGCTCGAGATCGACCATTATCCCGACCAGGATGGTATTCTCCGACCTGAAGAGCCTAGTTTTCGATCGAGCCAGATTGATAGCACTAGATCCAGTACTCCGACCTTCTTCCCGACCTGCTCGTCTCCTCGGAATTACTGTGGGGCCGACCCCCAGTCCCGGACAGCTGGCGAGACATATTCCCATGCGGAGGGTCTACCTAGCTCATTACTGTTCCTATAAATACCCAACGCATTTATGACTTCAAGGACGGCACAACTTCCAAGGAATACCCTCTTCTCGGACCTACTGTTCGGACTAGGAACTAGCTTGTATTCTCTTTGTATTAGTCTTCCTAGTAGTACGCCATCCCGTAATGCTCGGGTAGACCTGCTTTGTAATTTGTATTCGAACACCGATATTAATATACAGTTTTCACACGCTCGATTCATATTTTGTTATACTCTATTTTCCTTATTGAATACGAACGAAAAACGGTATAATCAATTTCTGCCCACCGTGGGGCCTAATCGGGTGTTAGATCGAAATATGCCTACTACTAGGAGATACACGTACAATCGAGGTGAGCCTTCACAAGCCGTGGGAGCACAGCGCTCAGTGAACAATGAACCAAGTAACCAATCCCGAGCGGCCCACCAATCTGAGGTGCCGCCGCTCGACCCGCCGAATGATATGCCTATCCATACGACAGTGGCTGATTTGCGTTCCATTATCGGAACTATGTGTAGAGAATTCTTGAACACGGAGAGAGCAGATCGTGAAACTCTGCCAGATCAGCAGCCCCCAGTCGATCAACCTACTGCTCGGGGCCCGATTTCCAATAGGCTAAGGGAAGGAAGTATTCGTCGATCTGCTTTGGGCGAACCATCGGGTGCCCGACCTAACCCACCACGAGCTAGAACCATTGTCCGATCAGGGCAACCTTCTAGGAGTGTACAAGACGTAGAAGATTCGGTGGTTGGGGAGAGTCAACCAAAAGCTGTGGAGAGGTCTAGAAAGCCAGCCTACAGAAAGGTGACTGAGGCTGACTTGGAAAAGATTGTGCAAGAAAGGGTTGTTAAGGAGTTAGAGAAGGAGATGCTAGTTAAGGAAACCCGACCCGCAATTGTCAGGACTCGAGGAGTCGAGGCCAAAGAGGTTGGGGACGTTTTCCTTGAAGGACGAAGTAGGGAATTGAGTACGAATATTATGCGGTGTTCGCCTTTTTGCCAAGAAATTAGGGAGGCTCGAGGAACGGAGACAGTCCCTACCAGATTGCCAAGATATAACGGAACCTACAACCCTGGGGAGCATATAAACAGTTTCATAAATGTGTTGAATTTATATGGGCATTCGGAGGATTTTGCTGCAAAATTATGGTCACCACGTTCGAAGGAATTGCTTTGGATTGGTTCGGAAAACTACCTCCGAACTCGATTTTCTCCTTCGATGAGCTGTGCGATAAATTAAAACACCAGTTTGCCAGCCAAAGGAAACAAAGGTTACCTGCTAATCATTTGGGAACTGTGAAACAACTGGAAGGAGAAACACTGAGGCAGTGGCTGGCTAGATTTAGTATTGAACTTCTGAAGGTTGATACCCCACAGATTGAATTTCTGTCATCATTGATGTTCGAGCTGACCCGTAATAGCCAGTTCGGGAATGCTCTCTGCCGAAAGCAACCAAAGTCTTTCGAGCGAATTATGGAAATAGCTGAGAAATACATGATCCAGGAGGAAATGATTAAGTTAAAGAATGCACAGAATCCTAGGCCCCCGATCGTGAAGAAACCTGATCGGGCCCCTATCCCGAAGCCAAGCGACTACGGAGGGTCAAACGCGCAGCAAAGAGGCTCGGTTTGGCAGAGACTTAAGGTCTATAAACCTCAGGCTCCGACCCACAGATCTAATGTCTACGGTCGACCTGCATCTCCAGAGAGGGTTCCGAGGACGGAGCATGAAAAAAGTAGCTTTACCAGGTTGAATACCTCGAGGGACGAAATCGTAACTGTGCTCGAGGAGAGAAATTTGGTCCCTGGAGCTCGGCGTATCACTCAACCTAGGCCGGGGACTATGAATCACGATAAGTTTTGCAGATACCACAGGGCTCGGGGGCTTAGCACCGAGGATTGTTTTCAGTTAAAACAAGAGGTCGAGAAACTGGTTGCTCAGGGAAAGTTAAAGGAATATGTGAGGATAGAAAATTCTCTCTCTAGAAATTATTCTCTCCCACCAAAACCTTCATAGACCACATCGAGAGTTAATTTTTCCGGCCACTAATCCTTCATTTGTGATAGGAAATTGCAAGTTCTATGTTAATAACCACCGTCCCATTATCACATTTAACCTAGTTGCTTCCATTTGCTTATTGCTCCCTACGTATCATCAAAATCAGTCTCACCGTCCCATTATTTTCAAGAATCATTTAATTGCTGGAGCTGGATCATTTGGACGGGAGCTCATTACCGGGGTAATTCCGATTTAATTGAAGTTTATCGATGATCGGGGAAAATTAACTTTTCGATCCCCAATTTTAATCTTCGGATTTCTTCGTATTTTCGATTAATTCTCGGCGAATTATTACTCCATTCAAGTTGCTGTGTAAGCTGCTTGCTCTAATTTCATGTTAATTGAATCAATTGATAAGGATTTCAGATTTTTGATGTGCGGTTTCTTGCCCTGTTCTTACGTGAAACAATAATCTGCGGATACGGATCGATTTTATTGTTAATTTCGATTCCTTGGAATACGAATCAGCTGGTAGTGATTTTAATTTGGTGGGTTTTTCATTTAATTGGAGGTTATGTTTTGGGGTTATACGGTTTGTTTGCCATGGCCTTTTCTCTGTACGTGAAGCTATGAGAGAAAGATGTGTTTTTCGCATTTTCAGCCCCCAGTTCCCGCTACTGAACAAACACGCCCACTTAATCTTTGTAGTTGAGATTAATTAATTTATGGCAGTGGTTGTGAGCTACATTATTCAATTAGTTCTGCGGTTGCTTGATTCTACAATTTTTCCATTGGTTCAATTGTAATGAACTACTTTGAGGTGCCCACTTGGTTTGTGATCAATTATTTTCAGCTGCTTGCTTGCAATTATGAGACTTAAGGTGGCTGCTTATTTGAAAATGGGATTGGATGGTTTTTCTCACGATTTAATTGATCTGCGTGGTATTAATTCTCTGCTGGTTGCTTCGATATGGTTATAATTTTTCTGCTGGTTGCTTCGAT
Organism: Penstemon newberryi var. newberryi; assembly: GCA_030819805.1. Lineage (NCBI taxonomy): Eukaryota > Viridiplantae > Streptophyta > Magnoliopsida > Lamiales > Plantaginaceae > Penstemon > Penstemon newberryi. The sequence continues at coordinate 16,702,875 of JAUALY010000005.1, read as the reverse complement.
ATGGTTATAATTTTTGATTGTTTAATGCAAATTGGAGCTGCCTGGTTGATGTGATTAAGGTAGCTGCTGAATTAATTGAGCTGCTTATTAAGTTATCTACTGGTTTCTTGGATTAATTCGGTTATCTCCATTCAAGTTGATGTAGAGAATTACATAGTGCTGGTTGCTTGGCTCTGGAATTTTGAGATCTTATTTCAGCTGCTTGCTTGCTATTATTGTATTATTCCATTGGTTACTTTGTTGCTATAATTTGAGCTGATTGCTTAAAGTGGAGTTCTCTTAGCTCGGAAAACACGAGTTTATTAACTATTTTTAAGCTGTTAGTTTTAGATGGAGTTTTCGGGGAAATCATATTGCTCGAAGTGGCTTTTTCCGAGTTGAATTATTGTTCAACGAATATCTTATTTCTCGAAGTGGTTTTTCCGAGTTGGTTATTGTTCGACCAATATCTTGTTTTTAGATCGATATCAAACTTTCGATAGAATCGAGTTTTCAGTTCGAAATTAAAACAGTACAAAAAGCTAAAGTATAAAGCAGCTAAACATGGGAGCAAGAAGCACTAATCCTTCAGCTCGGACTATGCAGCTCGGTCTATGTGATTATCTCCGTTCTGCTCGGACAAATCCTGTAATCAAATATTGAGATCGGAATTTCTCGATCAAAATTTATATACACATCGGATTTATTTCAGAAAAGAGCAAAACGCTCTACAAAAAAGAGCAAGACACTCTATAAAAAAGTCTATAAAAAAGAGCAAGACACTCTATAAAAAGTCTATAAAAAAGAGCAAGACGCTCTATAAAAAAGAGCAAGACGCTCTATAAAAAAGTCTATAAAAAAGAGCAAGATGCTCTATAAAAAAGATAAAAATGTCTCGACCGAGGGTGCAAGCTCTTGCTATGACCCTTCCTCGATAAAATCATGCACAAAAATAAATATCGGCCGAGGGTGCAAGCTCTCGCTATGACCCTTCCTCGATAAATTCATGTTCAAGAATAAATATCGGCCGAGGGTGCAAGCTCTCGCTATGACCCTTCCTCGATAAAATCATGTTCAAGAATAAAAATCGACCGAGGGTGCAAGCTCTCGCTATGACCCTTCCTCGATAAAGACTTGTTCAAAAATAAATGTCTCGACTGAGGGTGAAAGCTGTTGCTATGCCCCTCTCTTCGATAAAGACTTGTGTAGAAGATCAAGAGTGAAAGCTGTTGCTATGACTCTTGTGTAAAATCAAAATTGTCTCGACCAAGAGTGAAAGCTGTTGCTATGACTCTAGGCTCGAAAAAGACTTAATGGAAAATTTGAGTAAAACCATTTATTTGGTATAAACTCAGTGCTCGAAAATATCTAAGAATAAGGATAATATATGTGATAAAATTCTTTGCTAAAAAACGGCTTAATATAAAAGGATAAATAGCATATTGGGCCCCTCAGCTTTGAAGAGGTGACTTTCCAGTTTGAAAGCAACAGATTTTATTAAGCGTCTCTCAACGATATATACTCTTTTCCCCTTCGCTCGGTTTTTATCCCCCTGGGTTTTTCCGAGTAAGGTTTTTAATGAGGTATACCCAACGCATCCAGATTTCGAGATCGATCAGTACCTCGGTCTAATATTTACTTCATCGAGCTTCAGTTACACTTGCGCTCGAGAAGTGGGGGAGTATTGATGAGGGGTAAACTGCCGTGGAATGGACTCTCAGTTGGAGGAATTGATTCTTTACTATTACTATTCATTATTTGAAGCAGTTCGGCATTCTGAGGCTTCTCTAAAAGATGTGCACTCTTTTTCCCTTCGCTCGGTTTTTATCCCCCTGGGTTTTTCCGAGTAAGGTTTTTAACGAGGCATATCCGACTCAAGATTGTTCAAGACTTGATCTCTATTATTTATTTTCTCCGAACTTCGGATACTGTAATCTCATCGAAGTAAAATATTCTGATCGAGAACTCCGCCCTCCTGTGGTTTGAAACATCTCGCCTTTTGAGGGCCCATCCAGAGAAAATATGCACTCTTTTTCCTTCGCTCGAATTTTGTCCCTCTGGGTTTTTTCGAGTAAGGTTTTTAATGAGGCATAACAAATCTTGTGGTACGATGCTGTGTTTACTTCTCCAAGCTTCAGCTTCGCTTACGCTCGAGAAGTGGGGGAGTATTGATGAGGGATATTTCGCATGCGCCATTTTAGGAAATACCTCTGCTCGAGATCGACCATTATCCCGACCAGGATGGTATTCTCCGACCTGAAGAGCCTAGTTTCCGATCGAGCCAGATTGATAGCACTAGATCCAGTACTCCGACCTTCTTCCCGACCTGCTCGTCTCCTCGGAATTACTATGGGGCCGACCCCCAGTCCCGGACAGCTGGCGAGACATATTCCCATGCGGAGGGTCTACCTAGCTCATTATTGTTCCTATAAGTACCCAGCGCATTTATGACTTCAAGGACGGCACAACTTCCAAGGAATACCCTCTGCTCGGATCTACTGTTCGGACTAGGAACTAGCTTGTATTGTCTTTGTATTAGTCTTCCTAGTAGTACGCCATCCCGTAATGCTCGGGTAGACCTGCTTTTTAATTTGTATTCGAACACCGATATTAATATACAATTTTCACACGCTCGATTCATATTTTGTTATACTCTACTTTCCTTATTGAATACGAACGAAAAACGGTATAATCAAGTACCATGTACATACGGTCCATCTATCGACTTAATTTCCCGATCGAGACCTAGGGTGTGTGAATTGATCGGCACCTCTAATTATCTCGATAACTATACTTTCTAATTCCGGATAATGATTTCAGTGTGACTGCTAAATTTGGAAACCCCTTTCCAAATCCGTCACCAACCATGGCCATGGGTTTCTCGAAATCTATTATCTAAGAACGTATAGGAAATTCTCTCAACACACCACGTTGAGTCGGTAGATCCCATATTGATGCTAACCATTCGCGTACACGACTATACGCACCCAACTTAGGCACATAATGATCAGGCTACGTGATCGGCACCTAAATCTAAGTACGCACACCCATGCACCGAATTCGCCCTAGCATCTCAAGTCTAAGGACTAAATCGTACACTATTATAAGTTTGAGAAACATCCCATCGCCGATGTGCGTCATGCGCTTCCACAATGGGTTTCTCTGTTCGGGTCGTTCGATGCGTTCGATCCCCTATCGAACCACCTACTCATATGCACTAGCATCAAATGCCTTGCTCATGAAACGCTACAAATTCACTCCAAGTGAATCATGCATACTTGTACAAGTCTTTGCGATTCCTTCGATACCCCGTCTCGTTCGGAATCTATGACTTGGAACGTTTTAAGATCACGACCTTAGAAACTGTTTCATGATTGCACTCATACTGAAGTGAATCGTTCCATAGTCTATTGTGATCTAAGGATTTCATCCAATCGCTTAAGTGATTTGCGAGAGATGAAGTTGGCCATTGTTTGATTTACATACTATAAACAAACGAGCGTATTAATTCATTTATACTAGAGAAAGATTACGATAGTCCTAATACAAGCTAAATATATTGGCTTGCAGGGCACTATCCTATCAATCTCGCACTTGCCCTAAAGCCAATCACAAACGCTTCTAAGACCCATCTTCCAAAGATGTTCTTCGAACTCTTTTCGTGACTAAGACTTTACTAGTGGATCATCTAGGTTGTCTTCCGAGTCGACGCATCCATTATGTGCTTTAACTCTACCAATGATTTCTCCAATCAAATGGTACTTTTCTCTTATTGTGTTCAGATTTCTGGTGAGATCTCGATTCCTTTGCTTTAGCAATAGCTCCATTGTTATCATAGAAGATAACCATGAGCTTCGCAATGCTAGGCACTACATCCAACCATTGGATAAAGTTTTTCATCCAAACACTTTCTTTTGTTGCATCCGATGCTGCGATATATTCTGCTTCAGTGGTTGAGTTGGCAACGGTGTCTTGCTTGGAACCTTTCCAATTTACTGCTACCCCATTGAGGCAAAAATATGTTTCCAAAATTGGATATATATATTCATCCACATCAGACTGAAAATTCGAATCATTAAATCCTTCGAGTTTTAATTCTCCATTACCACCGTAGACCAAGAACAAATCCTTAGTCTTTCTCAAGAGCTTAAGGATATCTTTTACGGTGGTCCAGTACTCTTCACTGGAGTTTGACTAGTAACTGCTCGTGACACTTGAGCAGGTTCTATGTCTGGTCTAGTACATAGTATCGCATACCATATGCTACCTTTTGTTTGAAACATAAGGTATTTGAGACATTCTCCCTTTATCCTCATTCGATGTAGGGCACATCGATTTGAAAAACAAAGAGTTACAGTGTCTCATTGGAAGCAATCCTCTCTTGGATTCTTCCATACTGAATCTTTTCAGTATTGTTTCTATGTACTTAGATTTAGAGAGTCCCAACATCTTCTTTGATCTATCCCTATAGATACGTATCCCAATACGCAAGATGCCTCTCCCAAATCTTTCATGGAGAATTGCATGGAAAACCATGCTTTCGTCTTCGCTAACATTCCGATATCATCCCAGATAAGCAGAATGTGATCGACATATAAAATATGAGCTTCATAGAGCTCCCACTAATCCTTTTGTACACTCAAGGTTCATATTCGTTTTTGATGAAGTCAAATGCCTTGACCGTCTCATCAAAATAAATGGGAATTGGAATGGATTCAGACTTTGCTACTGGAGAAAAGGTTTCATCAAAGTCTGTTCCAGAACTTTGTGAATAGGCTTTTACCACTAGTCGAGTCTTAGAGGTCAACACCTCTCCATTCATTCCTAGCTTGAAGATCCATTCACAACTTACAGGGATAAATCCCTCGGGTGGATCGACCAAGGTCCATACCTTGTTGGAATGCATGAAATCCATTTCGGGTTGCATGAACTCTTGTCATGCATGCACGTCTACATCTAATGTAGCTTCTTCGTATATGGTGAAACCATATCTTTCAAGCTTCTTACGAACTTGATTAGATCTAAGAAGTACTGGTGTACTAGACAGTTTAGCAATTTCTAGATTAACTCCCACTGTTTGTGGGGATGGGTCCAAATCTTGGACTTCATCAAGTTCCATGACATTCCCTATTTCCTTTGACGAGGATTTCATCAACTGAGGAACGGGTTGTTAGGAGAAACGATTGTTTCTCATTGTCGTGGAACAGGTATCCAATGGTTTTCTTTGGATACCCCACAAACTTATACAAATTGGATCTACTAACCAATTTATCTCCTTTCTAGTTCCCAACTTAGGGAGGAGATCTCCATACTCAAAGATAAGAGTATAGAGGTGTTTTGCCATACCTTTCTTGGTAAAGCTTTGTAGGCACGGACTTTGAAGGTACTTTGCTCAGTATCTTCGATGCAGTCAGGAGGACCAACCCCTAGAATGCATATGGAAGCTTAACAAAACTCAACATGGATTTGAACAATGTCTAACAATGTTCGATTCCTTCTCTTAGACACTCCAATAAGTTGAGGCGTCATAGGAGGAGTTTGTCGTATGAGAACCCCATTCTCAGTAAGATAATTGAGGAATTCTTGACTTAAGTATTTACCACCTCGATCAGATCGAATGGCCATAATACTATGCCCTTGTCGATTCTCTACTTCGTTTCGAAAATTCTTTGAACTTTTCAAAGGTTTTTCGGATTTGTATCTCACTAGATACATATATCACTAACGACCAAAGTCATTAGCAAAAAGGTACGAGGTACGAGTAATCTCCTCTTACACTAACCTTTAGTGGTCCACATTCAATCGTATGGATCAAATCCAATGTTCTTTGGTTCGCTCTTGATTCCCTGTGAAGGGAGATTTGGTCATCTTTCCTATGAGACAGGATTCGCAGGTTGGAAGTTCATCTAAGTTCTATATATCAAGAGTCTTAGAAGAAACCAACTTTTGAATCCTACTCTTGGAGATATGTCCAAGTCTAGCGTGCCAAAGTTGTGGATTATTATCTTGGTATTAATTAAACTAACACATTATTTCAATCGAATTGAGTTAACGGTTTTAATTCAATTAATTTGCTTCCTTTCAATTAACTATTTAATTGATTCATCTCATTTTCAATTAACTCTTTAATTGAAACGTTGCTTAATTAATTAGACCTTCTAATCAATTAAACTAATCAGTGCCTTTCTAAGATTCAGTGGGATAATTCGTCTTTTAGACTACTTGCGTTCTTTCGACTACCTTTATGGTCGATTTTAGAAGAGAACAACTTCTTCTTCTTTTTACCTTTCTTTAACTTTGCAGTCCATGAAGTGTAATCGATCATGACAGGTTTATCCTATTTGCCATTTACCAATACTTTGGTTAATTCATGAAATGTGATCAACTTATCAAATAAGATCAGAGTATTTCACGAATCTTTTGAATGAGCGGGAGGAGAATTTAAATGGAGGTCAATGCTAAGATTACTTGCAGGCCTACGTTTAATCGATCCAGTTTTCAACTAGATTGATAAACAAGGACGGTGATCCTTGACATTAGTTCCTTCACTTATTCTCGAGTTTTAAAACAGCTCCTTAGTGGTCTCGAATCAAACGATTCGAAACTGCTCCTCAAGCTTTTGAAGTGAAGGTTTGTTTTAGAAGCTTCTGACACACTCTTATGTCGCTTCTTTAGCTCGTTCAATCTTGATGCTTATATGAGGAAACGATCGTTAAGATTCCCATACCCTATAGGTGATTCGTTCCACTTTTGAGACTCGTCCTTATATGAGGAAACGATCATTAACATTCCCATACCCTACGGGTGATTCGTTCCTCCTTTTAGACTCATCTCGGAAGTGCATCAGGCATAGGCTAGTTATTAAGAACATGATTCCGACTTTCGGAATTGAGGACAATCCTCAAGTTTCTAAGACAGTCGATATTTTGATCCAGTTATTTTATAAGTCGAGGATAAATAGTATAATGGATTATTATAGATATCTCAATATCTATTTTAAAGAGAAGACAATTACATAGAGGACTAGTTAATGAGTAATACTTATAATCTACGAAGGTTCGACTTTCTATCGTAAAAGTTCTCCCACTATTTTATCGAAACAATTACCCCTTCAATTGTTCGGGAAATCTTATTTCCTAGTAGGTCTTGACGTCCCAGCGGACATTAATTGCACCCACGACTCGTGGCCATACAACTAATTCCCCAGGTAGGCATACTTATTGCCAATTGTGTCTCTACACAACCTTCAAGCTATTTTGCCTCGATTTTCGCACCCATCTAGAACTGCTACATCATGAGTGGTACTACTCGTTAAGTCTAACCCAATCAATCTTGATGAGTAACGGGCCTGGTCATGAAATCCCCGTAACTGGTTATCGGTCGATTATACATGTCCCGACCAGTCCCCACCCTTGTCGAGTTTATTTAATAAACAAGAATCGAGAGATTTCACGTATTGTCCCTTTCTTCGCCTTGGGTGCCAGACTCTGGATCACCTTAATCGATAAGTAGACAACATACGCTAGTCCCTATTGATGGAAGGCTTGGATTTATATAAATACTTCATTTTATTTTAACCCAATATGACTTAATATTTAATTCAAGAGGAGGTTTGCTGGTTTGAAAGTTTAAGGCAAACTCTCTCGAGATCTCACCGCTTCGATTATGAATTATCTTATTTACGTTCTAATATTCTAGCACGCATCACCATATAAGCCAAATAATAGAAGCAATAAATAAATAAAACATAAATAAATAAACCTAGCATGCATTTCTAACACAATATGTTTTCGATCAGGAGCCACCTATGCTTGGGCCATCATTGAGCCAATAATGTTGGCCCAATTGGTTTATCTAATGGGTTCTTAATGGGCTCTTAATGGGCCTAGGCTATTACATTAATAACCAAGCATACTTGGCCTTCATTCTCCATTGGGCTTCCTTCTTGCATGTAATGGGCCTCCATCCTAAACTATTTAATGTAAAGCCCTAATCTATTATATTGGCACAAAAAGGCCCAAATAAAGGCTCGCAGGCCCAACAAAAATCCAAAGCAAAATAAACCAATCACATCTAAGGTCAAGGCTCGGTTCGATCGAAAACCACGTACACAATTCACGTTGAGCAAAGAAACAAGCAAACACATTTACTAGTTTCCTATCTTACTTCAATTATTTTAAACGCCTTTAAAATATTTCTCTAGATTCTTACTTTAGTCTCTACTAATTATAGGTAATCTATATTCGGATAAACAAAACCATTTTATGCATAAAAACATAATAAAAAATTTCAACTTTTGAAAATTGCAATTCGGCCCTCCAACTTTTGGAAATTGCGATTTGAAACCCTGAAGATTTGGAAATTACAAATTAACCCCAAAATTAAAATTGGGCAGAGGACCGAAAATAAAAATTTTATTTACAGAAAAAATTTCGAATTTGCAATTCAGCCCCTGCAATTTTCGGTATTTACAAAACAGCCCCAAAACTTTCGGTATTTACAAAACAGCCCCAAATTCAAAATTTTCCAGAAAATTACAATCTGTCCAGAAAACCTACAGTTCGTAAAATATCAGTTTCAGTCCAGTTTTTCCAGCAATTCGCTAATCGCAAAAACAGCCCTTTTATTTTCGTAAAATACAAAATTGGCCCAAAAAGTTTTTATGCAATTTTACCCAAAATCAGATCTACCCATAACAAGTAAGAATCAACAACACGAATATAACATGCAATACAATTAAAGCAATCAAATTATATTCAGACATTTTCGTATGAGAGTAATGAATTAGGCTCTGATACCACTGTTGGGTTATTGGTAACGTCAGAACGTCAAAAGCAGCGGAATTTAAAATTTTTAAAATAACCCAAGCAGAATCTTTATTCATCTAGTCATACGAAAAGGATTTATACATAAATCGAAACATCCATAGTGATTATGCAGTATTTCGATCTAACTAAATAAGGAAAGTCGAACAAAACAATAAGTATATAGAGTGCTTAAATTTTATATATCATAATCGAATATTGAGTTAGGTTACAAGATGGGTCTACTCGAGCATTACAGGATGTCGTACAACTAGGAAAGTAAATACAAGGAATAAGTAAGCTGGTTCCTAATCCGAACAGTAAGTCCGAGCTTAGGGCCTCTCTTGGAAGTTGTGCCGTCCCTGATGCCATAAATGCGCCGCGTATTTATAGGAACAGTAATGAGCTTGCTGGACCGTCCGTAGGAGAATACCTCTCGGCCAGCTGTACAAAGCTGTAGGTCGGCCCCACAGTAACCCCGAGGCGGTGAGCAGATCGGAGAGTAGATCCCGTGCCATTACTGGTCGATCTCGAGCATAGGTACTTCCTAAAACGGAAAACCAGGTTCTTCTAGTCGAGAATGCCATTACTGGTCGATCTCGAGCATAGGTACTTCCTAAAACGGCGTATGCGAAATACCCCTCATCAATACTCCCCCACTTCTCGAGCGTAAGAGAAGCTGAAGCTTGGAGAAGTAAACACAGCATCGTACCACAAGATTTGATATGCCTCATTAAAAACCTTACTCGGAAAAAACCCTATGGGACAAAATCCGAGCTAGGGAAAAAGAGCGCATATTTTCTCTGGATGGGCCTTGGAAAGGCAATATGTTTCAAACCGCAGGAGGGCGGAGTTCTCGATCAGTATATTTTACTTCGATGAGAGCCTCCGATGTTCGGGAAAAATAATAGGGATCGAGTCTTGAACAATCTTGAGACGGATATGCCTCGTTAAAAACCTTACTCGGAAAAACCCAGGGGGACAAAAACCGAGCGAAGGGAAAAAGAGTGCATATCCTCGGAAGATAACGTAGTTTAATTTTATCTTTCTGACTCGAAATACCTATTTCTGAGACCTGGAGGACCATAGGTGCTATTAATGTGAAATAACCCTCAATTTTACTAAGCGGGAGCTTAACCGTCGCGGTTACTCGGTGTTGAATTTGCAATTTACCCTTTTAACCTTTATATATATACGTTGACTTGGAAATATGAGTACATTTTTCCAATTTCACTGCAGGTCGGAGCATTTAGATCGATAAATAGTATCCTTCTTCATCGATTGTTGCGATAAACCTTTACCATCATGTCTATTCCCGAGAACCCAGAAATTCAAAACAATATTCCTACACAATCGGATTCTGACCTAGGATCCACAGGCGAACTCATCAATGACTACAAAACTGCAGAACACTCCTCTGAAGAGACGAATAGAATCGTCAACCAAATAGAGCATGCCTTGGATCCAAATGCTGGAGAGGGGACATCCGGTCGACAGGATTCCGAGCACGGCGGTGATGCTGAACAAAATGCCGAGGCCGACAGCGAGGAGGGTGGAGATGGGGAAAAAGCTGATTCCGACAATGAGAATAGCTTGACTGTACCGTTTGACCAGCATGAGATAATGAGATATCAAATCGGAGGCGGGTGCAGCGTGAGAATCCTCGACCTAGCCGGTGTTGCGAAAAAGTCCAAAGCCACCGGTCGGGCTCAAAAGACCGAGAAAAGGGTCGACGACATCTCGAGTGCGTATGATCCAAAGGAGGATGAGGCAAACCTCAAAGCTGTGATAGGCAAATTCCTTCCCGAGGGCTACTCGCTAGTCATTCCGACCCCCTCCCAAAGAGTGAATAAGCCCCATGAAGGATGTCAAGCTTTCTATGCTAAGCAATTTGATTATGGGCTGCGCATTCCTTTTGCCCCCTTACTCGAGCAGGTTTTAGATGCATTCAGCCTGGCTCCCGCACAGATCCTTCCCAACTCGATTGGGTACTTGATAGCTTTCAGTGTTTTGATGAAGGCCAAGAATCAAGCTGCTAATTTCCGACGTTTTTGGCAATTTTTTAAGATCAGTACCTCCTCCGCCTCGAACGCTGGGTTCGTGTATTTCTCCCAGCGTTCGAATCATTCGGTCTTATCGACCATAACTTCTAGCAATTCTCTCGATTGGAAGAAACAGTTCTTCTTTATCAAAGGACCTGAAGTACCGGCTTCCGAGGGAAGTTCGGAGATGGTTCCACACAAATGGCCAGGTGAGCGAGACTGGGTGTACGGAAAACGAGAATTGTTAGGCCAGCTTGCGAGGGTTATCCCAGATGATCTCGTTAAAGAGATGCGTTCCGATCAGTATCAGTCGGCTTTCCTTATCCTGGAGCCTGTTCTTCGAAAAGCTGGACTCAGCCGAGCTACCTACCGATTAGCGGATGCTGATGACCCTCGAACATTGAGTAAGGATAATAGCCTTTCCCGAGTGACCTTGATAGTAAGCTTTTCAGCGAATTTCATCACTTAACACTTTACTTTTTTATTTCTCCAGGTACAATGGTGGAGCAATACCGAACTTCCATAGTCGGTAAAACTGTAGCATCTACCTCGAGAAAGACGCCCGGTCCATCGAGGAGGCAAACTAGACCGGAGCCCAGAACTGCCGTCCCTCCTCGGGGAAGCTCGGCTCAGACTGACCAGATCGGAAATGAAGGGGAGCCCGAGAACGCGGAGCCGATCCAAATGGTACCACCTCCTCACGAAGCTGGTCCTTCTTCTTCTTCTGGCTTAGGATACAACATGTTTACCATGAAGAAGCTCAAAGGGAAAGAGATCTGTAATAGGCGAGCTCAGGAAGATCTCAAGGGACCGCCAGAGGCTAAGAGGATGACCAGATTGTGGGGTCGACACCGAACACCTCTTTCTTCCCGCTCCGGTCGAAGTAGGCCTGACATGGTGGACTTCATCGAAGACCAACTCAGAGGTTCCCGAGCAGCGGGTTATCCCGAGAGGGGATCAGTTCGAAGTGATCGCACCCCAAACGGCGAGAACGAGCACGACAAGGCGATCAAGATTTTCATGGCGGGGAGATTCGCCGAGGACCAGGAGGAGCTTCTTGGCCATTGCGACCTTGACGTATTAGGCCAATTCTCCAAAGCGTATCACACGGTAAATCCCTTTACATTTGTTGTAACTGTTTAAATCTTGGAACAAAACTAATCACCCTGTTCTTGCAGATTGGGGGTTGCTTTCTTACCGAGGTGAATCGTACCTCAATGTTGGAAGAGGAGTCTGATCGGGTCCACATCGCTTATCGGGACTTACTCGAGGAAGAGTCCAAACTTCGCGATCAATTTATCTCCGTCCAAAAAGAATTGGAGTCAATGAAAGCCAAGTATACCCCGACCGTCGAGGAAGACTTGGTGAAGGTCGTGGAAGAGAAGAGCTTGCTCGAGGAGAAAGTCCGGAAACTTGAAGAGGAGCTCGCGCAAACTAAGGCTGATTCCGAGTTATCTTATCAGCGTGGCAAAGAAGACTCTCCCCTAAGCTCGATAAGAGAATTTTTAGAGTCTCCCGCGTTGGATGCCATAGCTCGAAAGAGGGTCGGCGAAATCCTTCAAACTACCTTTTTCAAAGGGGTTCAACAGTTGGCCGCAGCAAAGGTTATTCCCGACAAAATGACGGAGTATATAAAGCACATGGACATCATGAAGAATTCTCGCGGGGAAGACTATCGAACCGCGTCCTCGAGTTCGGCCAGTTGGGAAAAACAAGAGTTCACTCCGTTTGTGGAAGAGTTCGGAGTTCCAATGCCCAATCCTGACTTGATGGACTTGGACACATCCAGCGCGAGCTCGAGTTCAGATGGCTTCGATGAGGAAAATAACCAAGACAGTTCCGGAGAGGAAGATCGAGATTCTTCTGATGATGGGGATGATCGAGAAGCTTCTGGAGATAATGACGTCGACGTCGAGGGTGACTCCGAGGGTGAGGGCAAAGAGGAGTAGTCGAACCCTTAGATTTCTTGTAATAGATTATAGGATCCTTTATTGTATGCACTGTAATTATTTCGATCATCTATAAAATCCGTTTTTTCTGTTTAAGTTCTCTGAGTCCTCTCATCAGTAATTTATTATACTGCTCAACTAGACAAAAGTCTTTGTGAGCCATAAGGTTCATAAAAAGAACGTCGATATCGAGCATTTTCGTGCATGTGAATCACTTAGTAGGCACGGTATCAAAACAATCGACCTTTTTTAATGGGCACGGGAACCTTGAAATTCGCGACTGTTGGGCTCCCAAAAAGGCAACGTTCCTTTTTCTTATAAATAGAAGGCAGTTTAAGATTTGTATCACTGAAATTATAATTCTCTCTTCGTCGGAGCTAATCGGTCGATAAAATAAACCGAGCTCTCTTCTCCATTAGAAATATACAGATCATGGAAGGCCTGGTGAACTCCAAGATCAACCCGAGGTTGTTGTTCAAAGTCAAGAAAGATAAATCTTCCAAGTCCAGAGTCAAAGAACCTAAGTCCTCCTCGGAAGCAGGAAAGACTTCTAAGAACGACCGAGGCAAGCGCAAGGTCGATTCTCCTTCAAAGGCGGTCATTGAATCAACTGGTGACCTTGGCAAAACTGCGGCCCAGCAATTGTCTGGCTCCGAGAAAGGGCCGGTCATACCAATTCCGGACTCCCCCTCTCAGTCGAAAAATAGTTCCGAGGGGAACCAGAAGGTCGAGAACCCTAATAAGCAAATCACATCTGGCGACTCTGAGCCTGCTTCCTATAAAAGACCGCATGTGGACGATCTGATTCCAACCTCAGCCTTGATTCAAATGACAGGGGAAAAAATGACATTGGCTGATAGTGTTCTGTCCTTGGAGGCTAATAAGGATGTTGTGGTTGAGCCTCCCAAAAAGAAGGTCAAAATAAATGACCCTCCCGTCGATCAGAAGAAAACTCCCTCGTCGGGTGGGAATCCAGAACCCCAAAACTCTGTCCCCAACGTTGCTCGGACGCTCAGTGCCTTTTTTGAAGAGGCGAAAAGTAAGGCCATGGTCGAACAAGGGAAAAATGCGAGTGAGATGGTGCAATCGAGCACAGATCTGCTTTTTCAAGTGCGTCCTCTCACACTCTTCTTTTTTTATTTTTTTTATTTTTTTATTTTTATTTTTATTTTTTTTATTTTTTTTTTATTTTTACTAACACATTAACTTTTGTCCAGTTAAGGTCGGACAACAGTTATTTAGCCTCGGGCAGCAAGTCGAGCAAGAAGCCGAACAGCGTGCTAAGGTTATCCTCGAGCTGGAGGAAAAGAAGGTTGCATTATCAAGGTCCCTTGAAGAAGCCAAAGCCATCGAGCTGAAATTGGCCTCCGAGACGGAGAAAGCTGTGAAGCAGAAAGAGAGCCAAGTTCACGAGGAGTTGAGCAAGGAGCTGGATAGGCTGAAGTCACTTGTCGAGCAGGAGAAGAAAAACGCCGAGCAGTGGAAGCAAGAGGCCTATCAAAAAGGTTATGAGGCCGGATATGAGGCCCGCAATGTTGAAGTCTGCAAGCTTCTGTTCGAGAAAAGTGTCTAGAGATTTCTGCTTTTGCTCAACTAAATGTTGTATTTTTAAACTTCCTTTTGTACTTGTTTTCCCCGTTGGAATAATAAACTTTTCTTCCTTCTAATCGATGGTATTTTGTGTCTGGTGAATTGATTTACTGTACAAACAATTTATACTCGAGCTAAGAGTAATCATTCGAGTTGCATTCACAATGCATAAACAATTTATACTCGAGTTAAGAGTGATCGAAATCCCGAGCAAAAAGTAAAAAAGGAAAGTATCTGCACTGCGTATTTGACCAAGTCATAGTATTCCCCTTTTTCCAGCTAAGTTTCAGAGAAAGTCTGTACAAACAGTACCTTAATCTCGGGAAGTGGAACGGTCATCCGTGATAAATGCCTTAATCTGAGCCGTTGGTTTTGTTGAATACTGATCGTCGATCAAATCTTCCTTTTAGTATAAATATGGCATTTACTCATTTGAAAATCTTTACCTTGCAGTCAAAATGTTTTATCCGAGGACCAAGTTCGGATTCTTCCTTCTTCCTGTTCAAGCCTTTGAGATTTGGCTTCGAACATGCTTTCGATCTCATCATAAAAATACAGTTTCCTTTGGTATGGGTGGAATTGGAAAAAAGGGGATCCTCGGATATCGGGGGGTCTCCGATCCCTAAAAATGGGATCTCCCCTTGGAATACCAACAAGTGACCGACCCTTGCTTGGGAATTTTGGGCAGGGTTAGCATTGCGGATTCCGAGGGGTATACCCGAGGGCGGAAAGCAGGTCAGAAAATTAAAAAGGAAGTTTGACCTCTAGTACTTTCTTTGAGGTTATCTTGTTTCACCAATTTCTTCCTTTCTTCCTTGAAGAATGGTAACTTTGGGTCAAGCTTCCCGATCATAAATAGATGACTTGCCAAAGGTTGAAATTTTGGATCTAAAAATGAGGAATTTCAACCTTGCACGCCAACTCGGGGAAGTGATCGGGCTCGTCTGGTAGCAACAATACTGGGAAAAGTATAGAGATAATCAGAAAACCCAGATATCATTAGACGATAAACATAGACAGCTCGACCGCTTTACAAGTCCAGGAGACAACTGATTTGTCAAACAAATTGTGGTGCACTCATCGGATGCTCGCCTATATTCCTGATCGACAACATTGGAAGATGTTCGAAGACCATAGAATAGGTTACAGTAGTTGTATTAGGACTTTTATTAGTAAGCATGATAACTTTGTAATCTGTTCGATGGATATCAATAAAATCGTCATTCTTGTAATTCACTGATCTTTTGTATTTTGTTCGGGAATAATAAGAACCTTCCGTTTCAAATCAAATATTTGCAACTTTTTCTTTCCATCGTCTTAATATTAGTATTCTGCTCGTAAAAACAAATTCGACGACGAATTAATGACCCGATGAAACTTAAATATTTGGATGATAAGGTTGAGCTTGTATCTGGTACATTCATTGATCGATAAACTGTCCTCGGAAAGAATATCCGATAATCGTCCAAATGAATAATATCTGAAAGCTGAGAAGTCCCTTTTAAGAATAATTGAACTTAAGAAATAATGATCATAACTTTAGTAGTTCTCCAGATAATAAGAAACTCTTGAAAAGTGTTCGTGTTTCGAGCAGAACTGCATCATCATAACATTTTGAGCATCAGTTGGAGTTGGATAGTCGCGTTGAATTTCTATCGAGGAAGGGTCATAACAATTGCTTTCACCCTCGGCTGATTCTGATTTTTGAACATATTTTATCGAGGGAGGGTCATAGCAAAAGCTTTCACCCTCGGCCGATCTTGATTTTTTGAACATGTTTTATCGAGGGAGGGTCATAGCAAAAGCTTTCACCCTCGGCCAATTTTGATTTTTGAACATATTTTATCGAGGGAGGGTCATAGCAAAAGCTTTCACCCTCGGCCGATTTTGATTTTTGAACATATTTTATCGAGGGAGGGTCATAACAAAAGCTTTCACCATCGTCCGATTTTGATTTTTGAACATATTTTATCGAGGGAGGGTCATAGCAAAAGCTTTCACCCTCGGCCGATTTTGATTTTTTGAATATGTTTTATCGAGGGAGGGTCATAGCAAAAGCTTTCACCCTCGGCCGATTTTGATTTTTGAACATATTTTATCGAGAGAGGGACATAGCAAAAGCTTTCACCCTCGGCCGATAATATTAGTTTTTCTTTGTCATGGTACTCGGAATACAATTTGAACTCAAATAGAGGATTTCATTGATATTCCATACAAGTTTTTAGGGAAAGTAAAATTTGAGAAAACTGAAAATTACAGTAAAAATTAAAAATGAGTGCAACTATCTTCCATAATATCTCCTCAGATTAACTGCATTCCAAGTTCTTGGCAAAACTTCACCGTTGAGGTGAGCAATTTTATAGGACCCCTTCTTCCCGACCTCCTGCACGACATAAGGGCCGTCCCAGTTTGGTTGAAGCTTTCCGACGTGCTTAGAAACTTCCACCTTTTTGAGAACCAAATCCCCAACTTTGAATGTTCTTATCCTGACTTTCTTGTCGTACGCTTTTTCCATGCTGGACTTGGTGGCTTGGATCTTTACGCACGCTCGCTCGCGTATACCATCTGCATGATCGACATCCATTTCTCTCAACAATTGATTCTGGTCGGGATTATAGGACTCGACCCTTGGTGTTGGCACTAAAGTTTCTACCGGAATTACCGCTTCCGAGCCGTATACCAAAGAAAAAGGTGTTTCCCCCGTGGCTGATTTTACGGAGGTCCTGTTCGCCCAAATCACTCCTGGAAGCTCGTCTAACCATTTGCCTTTTGCTTCAGCCAAACGTTTTTCAAGTGATCGAACAATTTCCCTGTTGGTGACCTCGGTTTGTCCATTCGCCTGGGGATGTCCGACCGATGTAAAATTCTGCTGGATCCCAAACCTTTCGCACCATTCCATAATTTGCTTTCCCGCAAACTGAGTTCCGTTGTCAGAGATGAGGACCCTCGGTATCCCGAACCTACAAACAATATACTTCCATAGAAAATTTATCACTTGAAACTGAGTAATTTTTGTTAAGGCAACGCATTCGATCCATTTACTAAAGTATTCCACAGCAACCAGGACATAATTTTTTCTTGATCTAGCGGTTGGGAAAGGTCCCACAATATCGATCCCCCATTTGTCAAATGGCCAGCAGATCGGGATTGAATGCAGCTGCTCGGCAGGCTGATGAATCAAATTTGAATAGATTTGGCAGTGATGGCATTTCTTAACATAGTCGATGGAATCCGAAATCATAGTAGGCCAATAATATCCAGTCCTTGAGCATTTCAAGGCTAAGGCTCGAGCACCGCAATGACTCCCAGCCTCGCCTTCGTGCACTTCCTTTAAGATAAGATCGAATTGATTCTCTGGGATACATTTCAACAGAACTCCCGAGCTTGACCTCTTGTAGAGCTGATCATCGATCAAAACATACACTGGAGCTCGATATTTAATCCTTCGAGCTTCATTTACGTCTTCCGGTAGAACACCGCTTCTTAAGTAACTCTTCAAAGGTTCCATCCAGGAAAGGCCTTGCGTATCTATCTCCATGATTTCCGAGTTCGGAGCTACGTTCAATTCTATAGCTGGAGAGTTAGACATCAACCAAGTTATTATTTTCTCCTTTCGCCCATCCATCGAACCTGTAAATTTTGAGAGCAAATCTGCCCAAGAGTTCTCTTCTCGAGGGATAGCTTGTATGTCGAATTTATCCAGCTTTTCCACCAGATCCTTCACCCTTTTCAGATACTTCACCATGTTGAACTCTTTTGCATCATATACTCCCTTTACTTGTCTATGTACAAGCTCGGAGTCGGTCAATACGTTGAGAGATTTTAAGCTTGCTTTAATTGCCATCTCTAATCCAGCGATCAGGGCCTCGTATTCTGCTTCATTGTTCGTTACTACGAAATCTAAGGTAATTGCATAACTGAGGTCTTCTCCCTCGGGACCCTGAAAGTGAATTCCGGCCCCTCCTCCTTCTCTGGTCGATGACCCATCTACGTGCATCACCCAAACTTTCTCCTGAACATCTTCAACCAGATTTACCACGTGGTTTACTTCTGTAACTAATCGATCTCCCGAGCCCGCTCCCGTCGACTCTGCAATAAAATCTGCAGAACTTGAGCTTTGATGGCTGTTCGGGGTTGATACTCGATTTCTAACTGTCCCAGTTCCACTGCCCATTTAATCAATCTGCCGGATGTCTCTGGTTTCGATAGAACTTGCCTTAGAGGCTGATTAGTCAGAACAATAATTTTGTAAGTTTGGAAATAAGGTCGCAGTCTCCGTGCGGCAATAACTAGAGCAAGTGCGAACTTCTCAATCTCCATGTAATTCTTCTCCGCCCTTTGAAGCAACTTACTCAGATAATATACCGGTTTATGCTCGGAATCCTGAATTCTCACCAAAACAGAACTTATTGCCTCATTCGATACCGCTATGTATAAATACAAGGGCTCTCCCTCGACCGGTTTCGCCAACATCGGAGGGGAAACCAAATATCTTTTAATCTCTTCGAAAGCTTTACTGCACTCCTCATTCCATTCGAAGCCTTTCGATTTCCTCAACATCTTGAAGAAAGGCAAACTCTTGTCTGCTGATCGGGATATAAACCTATTCAGGGATATTATTTTTCCGATTAGACTCTGCACTTCAGACAACTTAGTCGGCGGTTGTAGCTCAGCTATAGCTCGGATCTTTTCTGGATTTGCCTCAATGCCACGCTCGTGAACCAGATAACCGAGGAATTTTCCCGACCTTACTCCGAAAGTGCATTTTGCCGGATTTAACTTCATTCTGTACTTCCTTAGGATAGCGAAACATCTGTCAAGGTGCTTTATATGATCCTCCTCGGTCATACTCTTCACAAGCATATCATCAACGTAAACTTCCATAATCTCACCGATGAGATCCTTGAACATCATATTCACGAGCCTTTGATAAGTTGCTCCTGCATTCCTTAGCCCGAACGGCATTACAATGAAGCAGTACACTCCTCGTTCGGTAATAAAGGCTGTTTTATCCTGATCTCTCTCATTCATAAATATTTGATAAAACCCCTGGAAAGCATCCATCATACTAAAGAAAATGAATCCCGCAGTTGAGTCGACCAGCATATCGATCCGTGGTAAAGGATAGGGGTCCCTTGGACACAGTTTGTTCAGGTCGGTAAAATCATTACACATTCTCCATTTGTTGTCGACCTTCTCTCCCTTCGACACCAACACTACATTGCAAAGCCACTCAGTGAATGTTATTTCCCGAATCTGTTTTGCGGCCAATAATCTATCCACCTCAGCATTGATGATTTTGTCTTTTTCTCGACCGTGATTCCTCTTCTTTTGTCCAACTGGCTTTGCTTTAGGATCGATATTTAAAGAATGAGTGATCACCCTTGGGTCGATTCCGACGATATCATCAGAACTCCAAGCAAAGACATCGGCGTTGTTTCTAAGGAATTCGATCAACATGGTCTCCATCCCTTGACTTAGCTCGGTCCCAATTCTGGTGAACTTCTCGGGAGAGCCAGGGATTAACATTACTTATTTATGATTTGGGGGTTGTACGCTCATATCAATCTCTTTTCCTTTTTTACTCTGCAACTTTTCACAATCTGGCAACGGGAGGTCGGATACTGAGAATACCTTTTCCTCCTCTAACTTTCTCTTCGAGGGCAATACTGGCTCGAACTGCTTCTTCATGTTTAAACACGTGTTATAACATTCCCACGCCATGCATTGGTCATTCCTCATTTCTCCGATCCCTGCCAAAGTGGGAAACTTGACCATCTGGTGGTAAGTTGACACGACCGCTTTGAATACATTTAAAGCTGGTCTTCCCAAAATTGCATTATAAGCGAGCGGGGTACTCACGACCAAGAACTTCACCATCTTCGTAACATCTTTAGGTTTCTTACCCATAGTAGTACTCAAGAGTATGGTTCCGAGAGGAACAATTTCCGATCCACCGAACCCAATGAGCGGGGTGGATACCCGTTCCTGTCGCGGATGTTGTAGATTCATTCTGTCGAGCGCCTCAGAAGAGATTATGTTTGCCGAACTGCCATTATCGATTAACACCCTCCTAACCTCGAAGTTAGCAATTCTCAGGGTCAAGACCATCGAAAAATCGGGGTCATCTTCATTAGTATCCCAAGTCACATCACTAGGTCTGTCAGCCTCGGAAAAACTAATGACTTGATTTATCGAGGGAGCTAGTCTTAAGGACATGACCTCTTTCCTGGTCGAGACACCAGTCTTTATTGACCTAGCAGTCCTTTTCCTCGCACTCCTACTATCTCCCCCAGCTGGCCCACCAGATATCATATTTATCACCCGATTCGTCTGGTCCTCTGCTTGTTGTTGATCCTCACGGTGCTGTTCGGAGGACCTCCTAGGACTTCTGGATCGATAACGGCTGTTATGGTTCTCCTTTCTGACATATTCCTTCAACTTTCCCTGAGCAATCAGTTTATCGATCTCTTGTTTTAACTGAAAACAATCCTCGGTGCTATGCCCCCGAGCCCTGTGGTATCTGCAATACTTATCGTGATTCATAGTCCCTGGCCTAGGTTGAGTGATACGCCGAGCTCCAGGGACCAAATTTCTCTCCTCGAGTACCGTTAGAATCTCGTCCCTCGAGGTATTCAGTCTGGTAAAGCTGTTTTTTTCATGATCCGTCCTCGGAGCCCTCTCTGGAGATGCAGGTCGACCGTAGACATTAGATCTGTGGGTCGGAGCCTGAGGTTTATAGACCTTAAGTCTCTGCCAAACCGAGCCCCTTTGCTGCGCGTTTGACCCTCCGTAGTCGCTTGGCTTCGGGATAGGGGCCCGATCGGGTTTCTTCGCGATCGGGGGCCTAGGATTCTGTGCATTCTTTAACTTATTCATTTCCTCCTGGATCATGTATTTCTCAGCTATTTCCATAATTCGCTCGAAAGACTTTGGTTGCTTTCGGCAGAGAGCATTCCCGAACTGGCTATTACGGGTCAACTCGAACATCAATGATGACAGAAATTCAATTTGTGGGGTATCAACTTTCAGAAGTTCAATACTAAATCTAGCCAGCCACTATCTCAGTGTTTCTCCTTCCAGTTGTTTCACCGTTCCCAAATGATTAGCAGGTAACCTTTGTTTCCTTTGGCTGGCAAACTGGTGCTTTAATTTATCGCACAACTCATCGAAGGAAAAAATCGAGTTCGGCGGTAGTTTTCCGAACCAATCCAAAGCAATTCCTTCGAACGTGGTGACCATAATTTTGCAGCAAAAATCCTCCGAATGCCCATATAAATTCAACACATTTATGAAACTGTTTATATGCTCCGCAGGGTCGGAGGTTCCATTATATCTTGGCAATCTGGTAGGGACTGTCTCCGTCCCTCGAGCCTCCTTAATTTCTTGGCAGAAAGGCGAGCATCGCATAATATTTGTACTTAATTCCCTATTTCGCCCTTCAGGGAAAACGGCCCCATCCTCTTTGGCCTCAACTCCTCGAGCCCTGATATCTGCGGGTCGGGTTTCCTTTACTAGCATCTCCTTCTCTAACTCCTTAGCAACCCTTTCTTGCACAATCTTTTCCAAGTCAGCCTCAGTCACCTTTCTGTAGGCTGGCTTTCTAGACCTCTCCACAGCTTTCGGTTGACTCTCCCCAACCACCGAATCTTCTACGTCTTGTACACTCCTAGAAGGTTGCCCTGATCGGACAACGGTTCTAGCTCGTGGTGGGTTAGGTCGGGCACCCGATGGTTCGCCCAAAGCAGATCGACGAATACTTCCTTCCCTTGGCCTGTTGGAAATCGGGCCCCGAGCAGTAGGTTGATCGACTGGGGGCTGCTGATCTGGCAGAGTTTCACGATCTGCTCTCTCCGTGTTCAAGAATTCTCTACACATAGTTCCGATAATGGAACGCAAATCAGCCACTGTCGTATGGATAGGCATATCATTCGGCGGGTCGAGCGGCGGCACCTCAGATTGGTGGGCCGCTCGGGATTGGTTACTTGGTTCATTGTTCACTGAGCGCTGTGCTCCCACGGCTAGTGAAGGCTCACCTCGATTGTACGTGTACCTCCTAGTAGTAGGCATATTTCGATCTAACACCCGAGTAGACCCCACGGTGGGCGCCAATTGATTATGCAGTATTTCGATCTAACTAAATAAGGAAAGTCGAACAAAACAATAAGTATATAGAGTGCTTAAATTTTATATATCATAATCGAATATTGAGTTAGGTTACAAGATGGGTCTACTCGAGCATTACAGGATGTCGTACAACTAGGAAAGTAAATACAAGGAATAAGTAAGCTGGTTCCTAATCCGAACAGTAAGTCCGAGCTTAGGGCCTCTCTTGGAAGTTGTGTCGTCCCTGATGCCATAAATGCGCCGCGTATTTATAGGAACAGTAATGAGCTTGCTGGACCGTCCGTAGGAGAATACCTCTCGGCCAGCTGTACAAAGATGTAGGTCGGCCCCACAGTAACCCCGAGGCGGTGAGCAGATCGGAGAGTAGATCCCGTGCCATCAATCTGACTTGATCGGAAAACTAAGTTCTTCTGGTCGAGAATGCCATTACTGGTCGATCTCGAGCATAGGTACTTCCTAAAACGGCGTATGCGAAATACCCCTCATCACATAGGGTGTTTAGCGATTTTACCTTACCACGGGAACGGTGGTGATTTTTCTCCGGTCTTCTTTCAGATCTGCAGGATTTGGTTCGGAGAAGCACCCCATGTGTTGTGCCTCTAGCGGTATCCACACCAACTGGATTGAAGCAACTCTCTTGAATCCTCAGGCTCAGAACTAGGATGGAAGAGATACCATGCAAGGAAGAAAGAAGACAGAAATTGCGTGAACCCTGTACAATTGCACAGGGTTAAGAGAGGGGGCGGCGCAAATCAGATCTGGGGAGAGGGGGGCGGCTACTACTTAGTCTAGGGCCTTTTTCAGCTCTTTGTTTCTTAGTGTTAAGTGTGTGGAAGAGTTGTGAGGAAATATCTATTTATAAGAGAAGAAACCTTCTCTTTGTAGATATCTCTTCAAGATCTTTTCCTTATCTTATAAGGAAATAAGATATACACATATATCTTCTTAGATCCTCCTTGTTTCACATGGAAACAAACTCTCCCTTCTTATCCTTAGCCAAAAAAATCGCCCCACTCTTATCATGCAAGACTTCTTCTGGACTTTTAATTAAAGGCCCATGTCTTGCAACTTAATTTAATTAACCATTAATTAAATCAGCCCAATTAATCCAATTAATTATTATCTCTCTCAATTAATTAACACTTTAATTAATATTTTCTTCTTTGAGAATTAACACTTTAATTCTTCAGTTTTGATTTAACTCGTTAAATCAAACTTTCCTTATATGATTTGTTGCAGTCCAATTGTATTGTGTGTGACCCTCTAGGTTCACCATCAATTGGCCGCGGGCCCACGACTTTCGTGATTTAATTTGTGAGCTTATGAATTGCTCCGATTAATTGAACACCTTCAAATAACCACTCAAGAATTAATCTCCTTATTAATTCATGAGTACCCACACCTCATGTTCGATGTCTAGCCACAAGCCCATGAGGCCCAACTTCAGGTGAATTGATCTCAGTGAACCTCACCTCTTATAAGTACCATGTACATACGGTCCTTCTATCGACTTAATTTCCCGATCGAGACCTAGGGTGTGTGAATTGATCGGCACCTCTAATTATCTCGATAACTTACTTTCTAATTCCGGATAATGATTTCAATGTGACTGCTAAATTTGGAAACCCCTTTCCAAATCCGTCACCAACCATGGCCATGGGTTTCTCGAAATCTATTATCTAAGAACGTATAGGAAATTCTCTCAACACACCACGTTGAGTCAGTAGATCCCATATTGATGCTAACCATTCGCGTACACGACTATACGCACCCAACTTAGGCACATAATGATCAGGCTACGTGATCGGCACCTAAATCTAAGTACGCACACCCATGCACCGAATTCGCCCTAGCATCTCAAGTCTAAGGACTAAATCGTACACTATTATAAGTTTGAGAAACACCCCATCGCCGATGTGCATCATGCGCTTCCACAATGGGTTTCTCTGTTCGGGTCGTTCGATGCGTTCGATCCCCTATCGAACCACCTACTCATATGCACTAGCATCAAATGCCTTGCTCATGAAACGCTACAAATTCACTCCAAGTGAATCATGCATACTTGTACAAGTCTTTGCGATTCCTTCGATACCCCGTCTCGTTCGGAATCTATGACTTGGAACGTTTTAAGATCACGACCTTAGAAACTGTTTCATGATTGCACTCATACTGAAGTGAATCGTTCCATAGTCTATTGTGATCTAAGGATTTCATCCAATCGCTTAAGTGATTTGCGAGAGATGAAGTTGGCCATTGTTTGATTTACATACTATAAACAAACGAGCGTATTAATTCAATTATACTAGAGAAAGATTACGATAGTCCTAATACAAGCTAAATATATTGGCTTGCAAGGCACTATCCTATCATAACCGACCCTATCTCGGAGCGAACGGGCACGGAGTTAGGCGAAGGATTGGCTTCAGTTTTGGCAAGATCACCCTTAGGAACCTCGGACCGTTTGGGCTCGGGATTTGAAGGGGAGTCAACCTTATCTTTGCCCCGGTCGGCCTTAGAGATTTTTCCGGCCTCCGTGGAGGACTTAGACTCTCTGACCTTGGACTTAGGGCCCTTCTCCTTTTTGACCTTGAACAATTGCTTTGGATCAAGCTTGGAACTCACCATACCCTCCATGATCTAAATTTTAGTAAAGAGAAGAAGGCTCGGTTTATTTTATCGATCTCTGAGCTCCGATGTGCAGAGAATTATGAGTTCAATGATACAAATCTGGAGTTTCCTCTTCTATTTATAAGAAAAAGAAACGTTGCCTATTGGGGACCCAACAGTCGCGAATTTCAAGTTATTCCGTGCATATCTACGGAGGTCGATCGTTTTTATATCTCCTAAGGAAGTCTATCTTAGTCAATGGGACCTAACTCATTATAGACATTATATTCCGAGCTCATCACAGCTTACTAAGACTGTCGTCTAATTGAGCTGTATAATTAATCACAGATAAACTTTAAAGCACTTGGACTCGGAAAAACGTTGTTAAACAAAGAAAGCAGATTTCATAAATAACCAAGGAGATTACAATACATACGATGAAAAATCCTATAATCTATTACAAGGAATATTCTCAAGGGTTTTGCTGCTCCTCATTGCCCTCACTCTCGGAACCATCCTCGATGTCGACCTTTACGTCTCCAGAAGCTTCTCGATCATCCCCATCATCAGAAGTATCTTGATCATCATCCTCTCCAGAACTATCTCGGCCGTCTTCATCCTCAGAGCTATCTGAGCTTGAGCTCATGCTGGACGTCTCCAAATCCAGCATATCGGGATTGGGCATTGGAACCCCGAACTCTCTTACAAATGGAGCGAACTCGTGTTTTTCCCAGTCTACGGAGCTCGAGGATGAGACTCGATAGTTTTCCCCATCCATATTCTTGAAGATGTTCATGTGCTTCAAGTACTCATCTATGTTGTTGGGAATGACTTTCGCGGAGACCAGTTGTCGAACGCCTTTATAGAAAGTAGTCTGGAGGATTTCATCTACCCTTTTCCGAGCTATGGCATCTAGCGCGGGTGACTCCAAAAACTCTCTTATCGAGCTTAGGCGTGAGTCTTCCTTGCCGCGCTGATAGGATAACTCAGAATCAGCTTTGGTCTGCACGAGCTCCTCTTCAAGTTTTTTGACTTTTTCCTCGAGCAAGCTCTTCTCAGCCACGACCTTCACCAAGTCTTCCTCAACAGTCGGGGTGTACTTAGCCTTGGTAGACTCCAATTCTTTCTGAACGGAGATGAATTGATCGCGAAGTTTGGACTCTTCCTCGAGTAAATTCCGATAAGCTATATGAACTCGATCGGACTCATCTTCTAACATCGAGGTGCGATTTACTTCAGTGAGAAAGCAGTCCCCAATCTTCAATGACAGGATAATTAATGTTTTGTTCAAAGACCTAAATAGTTATAACCATTGCAAAGGGCTTTTACCGTATGGTACGCTCGGCAGAATCGACCTAATACATCGAGGTCGCAATGAGCCAAAAGCTCCTCCTGATCCTCGGCGAATCTCCCCGCCATGAAGATCTTTATCGCCTTGTCGTGCTCGTTCTCACCACTTGGGTCGCGATCACTCCGAATCGATCCCCTCTCGGGATAACCCGCCGCTCGGTAACCTCTAAGTTGATCTTCAATAAAGTCCACCATATCAGGCCTACCTCGACCCGAACGGCTGGTAAGGGTTGTTCGGTGTCGACCCCACAATCCAGTCCTTCTTTTCGCCTCGGGGGGTCCATCACGATCTTCCCGAGCTCGCCGATTAAGGATTTCTTTCCCTTTAAGCTTCTTCATGGTGAACATGCTGTATCCTAGACCAGATGAAGAAGAAGGACCAACTTGGTTCGAGGGAGGTACCATACGGATCGGCTCAGCATCCTCGGGCTCTATCTCGGCTCCGATCTGGTCAGGTTGAGATGAACCTTCCCGAGGAGGGATTGCAGCTGGATTAGATTGCGCAGAGTGTGGTTTAACTTGCCTCCTCGGCTGGCCAGGCGTCTTTTTCGAAGTAGAAGCCACTGTTCTACCGACTATGGAAGCTCGGTATTGCTCTACCATCGTACCTGAAGAAAGGAAAGATTATTTTGATTAAGGAATGAAACTTTTGGAATAGCATATTACTACGGTCGGTCGGAAAAGATTATTATTCTTACTTAACGATCGAGGATCGTCAGCGTCTGCAAGAGGGTATGTAGCTTGGCTGAGCCCCGCTTTCAGAAGAACGGGCTCCAAAACAAGAAAGGCCGACTGGTATGGGTCGGAACGCATCGCGGTGACAAGCTCGTCTCGAATAACCTTCTTGAGCCGACCTATCAGTTCTCGTTTTCCGTACACCCAGTCTCGCTGACCCTTCCACGTGTGTGGAACCATCTCCGAGCTCCCCTCGGAAGTTGGTTCTTCAGGTCCTTTAATAAAGAAGAACCGTCTCTTCCAGTCGAGAGAATTTCTAGAGACTATGGTCGATAAGACCGAATGGTTCGAACGCTGGGAAAAATACACAAACCCTGCGTTCGAGGCGGAGAAGGAGCTGACTTTAAAGAACTGCCAAAAATGGTGGAAATTAGCAATTTTGCCCTTAACCTTCATCAAAACACTGAAAGCTATCAAATATCCAATCGAGTTGGGGAGGATCTGTGCGGGAGCCAGGGAGAATACATCTAAAACCTGCTCGAGTAACGGGGCAAAAGGGATACCCAACCCAAAGGCAAATTGCTTGGCATAGAAAGCTTGGCATCCTTCAGGTGGCTGATTCACCCTTTGAGAGGGGGTCGGAATAACTAACGAATAGCCCTCGGGAAGGAATTTACCTATTTCAGCTTTGAGGTTTGCTTCATCCTCTGTTGGATCATATGCACTGGAGATCTCGTCGACCCGTTTCTCAGTCTTCTGAGCTCGACCTGTGGCTTTGGACTTCTTTGTGACGCCGGCAAGGTCGAGGATTCCCACACTGCACCCTCCTTCGATCAAATATCTCATTATCTCATGCTCGTCCAGCGCCACAGTCGAGCTATCCTCATTATCGGAGTCAGGTTTTTCTCCACCTACTCCTTCCTCGCTATTGGGCTCGATGTTTTGTTTCGCCTCCCCACTAGGCTCGAAATTATGTTGACCAGACGTCCCCTCGCCAGCATTTGATTCTAGGGTGCGCTCAATTTGATCGACAATTCTATTCGTCTCATCAGAGGAGTTTTCAGTGGTTTTATAGGCGTTAATGAGCTCGCACGTGGACCCTAGGTCGGAATCTGACCTCGGGGGATTATTGGAAGGAACCTCTGGATTCTGGGAGGTAGACATGTTGGAAAGTATTTGTTGGAGTGATTGACAAGAAAGAATACTCTTTATCGATCTGAATGCTCCGATCTACTGTAAGTTGGGAAGATGTACTCGTCTTTTCAAGTCAACGTATATATATAAAGGTTAAAAGTGTAAATTGCAAATTCAACCCCAAGTAACCGCGACGGTTAATCTTCCACTCAGTAAATTGAAGATCATCTTTCCATAAATAGCATTTACGGTCCTCTAAGTTTTTAAAGTTGGTATTTTTGATAGGATAGTGCCCTGCAAGCCAACTCTATAGCTTGTAATAGGACTATTTTATCTTGAATGAATCTTTGATTTATTAATTAATACGCAAAGTTTATTTATTTATTAAGATAAACTAATGGCCAACTTCATCTTTCGCGAACACAATTAAGCGATTGGTTGAAACCCTGAGATCACTCATGACTATGGGACGATTCACTTCAGTATTGAGTTCAATCATGAAACAGTCTCTAAGGTCGTGATCTCAAAAGTGTTCCAAGTCATAGATTCCTGTCGAGACGGGGTATCGAAGGAATCATCAAGACTTGTAGGATTATGCATGATTCACATGGAGTGAATTTGTGGAGTTTCATGAACAAGACATTTGATGTCAGTGCATATGACTAGGTGGTTCGATAGGGGATCGAACGCATCGAACGACCCGAACAGAGAAACCCATTGTGGAAGTGCGTAAAGCATATCAGTGATGGGATGTTTCTCAGGACTCATAACAGTGTACGATTTAGTCCTTAGACTTGAGGTGCTAGGGCGAATTCGGTATACGGGTGTGCGTGCTTTGATTTAGGAGCCGGTCACGTAGCCTGACCATTGTGCGCCTACATTGGGTACGTACAGTCGTATACGCGAATGGTTAGCATCAAAATAGGATCTACCGACTCATTGTAATGAATGAGGGAATTTCCTGTACATTCTTAGATAATACATTCCTAGAAATCCATGGCCATGGTCAGTGACGGATTTGGAAAGGGGTTTCCAAATTTAGCAGTCACACTGGAATTATTATCCAGAATTAGAAAGTACAGAATCGAGATAATTAGAGGTGCTGACTAATTCACACACCCTAGGTCTCGATCGGGAAATTAGTCGTTAGAGGGACCGTATGTACATGGTACTTATAAGAGGTGAGGTTCACTAATATCAATTCACCTGAAGTTGGGCCTCATGGCTTGTGGCTAGACATCGACCATGAGGTGTGGGTACTCCTGAATTAATGGGAGATTAATTCTGGAGTGGTCAATTAAAGGAGTTTATTGATCGGAGCAATTAATTGAATATTAATTGCTCGTTAATTAAATCACGAAAGTCGTGGGCCTACGGCCAATTGATGGTGAACCTAGAGGGTCACACACAATACAGTTGGA
Organism: Penstemon newberryi var. newberryi; assembly: GCA_030819805.1. Taxonomy (NCBI): domain Eukaryota; kingdom Viridiplantae; phylum Streptophyta; class Magnoliopsida; order Lamiales; family Plantaginaceae; genus Penstemon; species Penstemon newberryi. The sequence goes on along the minus strand of JAUALY010000005.1, from coordinate 16,673,197 downwards.
CAGTGACAGTCAATTAAGGAAAGGTTTGATTTAAAGAGTTAAATCAAATAAAAGAATTAAAGAGTTAATTCTGAGAGAGAAACAATTAATTAGACAGTCTACTTAATTAAATATTAATTAAAGAGTTAATTAAAGTGGGAGATAATTAATTAGATTAATTGGGTTAATTTAATTAAAGGGTTTAGTTAAATTAATGCAAGACATGGGCCAATTTAATTAATGGCCCAATAGCAAGTCTTGCACACAAAGGGGCTTTGGAGGTGGCTATATAAAGGAGTCTAAGTTGAGACTCAAACCCTAAGCAAAAACCTAGACCTAGCCGCCCCCTCACTTGGCCGCCCCCCTCTCTCCCTCTTGCTCTCTCCTTCACTTAGATCTAGATCTAGATCTAGATCAGCTATTGACAAGAATCCTTCTCTTCCATTTCTAAGCCTAAGAATTGAAGGAGTCATTCAATCCATCTGGTGTGGACTAATCTCTGGAGGCACAACACTTGGGGTGCTCTAGTGAACAAGGAAAGAGAAGACCGGAGAAACCACCACCTTGCCTGTGGTGAGGTAAATTCGATTTACCACTTTTAATTTAGTAATTTGTTGCTAAATTGCATTCAACCTTTATTCATATGTGCTAATAAATGTTCTTGGGATATGGTGTATGAAAAATTGAAAAATTTTATATTCCGCAACGTTGTTTTTGACAATCATACCCATGAATTCCCAACAGTGGTATCAGAGCCAAATTTATTATGCACATATGAAAAGGCCTGAACACATCAAAATATATGGATATATGTGTTTGTTGTGTTCTGAATTTTGATTCTTGCTTGTTATGAAATATTAAATGTTCGGATCTATGCACTTTTCGGTTTTGGGCCAAATCTGTAATTACCGAAAATTTGAAGGCTTGTTTGCAAATTGCGATTTTTGTAAAATCTGGACAGAAAGTAAAATTTTCATTTTCTGCAATTCTGGACCAAATTGTAATTTCTGGAATTTTTTTAAAATCTGGACTGTTTTTGCAATTTACGAATGGTTTGGGCTGTTTTTGCAATTGCCGTAAATTCAGGGGTCTGTTTTGCATTAAACAAAAGTTTCAGGAAATTTTGTTAATTTTCTGCTTGCTGGTCCGATTTGCATGTTCTGGAAATTTTTGGGGCTGATTTGTAATTTCCAAAAGTTGAGGGGTCAAAATGTAATTTTCGAAAATTCAAGGGGCCGAACTGCAATTTTTCAAAGGTTGAAAAACAGAAACTATTTTGTGCACTAAAAGGGTTTATTATATCCGAAAAGTTAATTTTATCATAATTAGTAGGGACTAGAGTGAGAATCAAAGAGATTGTTTTAAAAGGTGTTTTAAAATAAGATTATGGATTGTTTTAAAATGAGTTTTAAAACTAGAATCTGAAAGACATTTTAAAAGGAGTTTTAAAATAAAATAAGAAATAAGAAAATATGTTTTGCTTGTTTCTTGCTCTACGTGAACTGTTTACGTGGTTTTTCGATCGCGCCGAGCCTTGACCCCTAGGGTAGATGTGATTGGTTAATTTTAATTTGTTGGTTTTATTGGGCCTGCGAGCCTTAAGTTTTTGGGCCACTTTGAGCCATTGTAATAGATAGGGCTTTACTGTTTTATTAGACTAGGATGGAGGCCCGTTACAAGCAAGGTGGGAGCCCAAGAAGACTAAAGGCCATGTATGCATGGTAAAATGTGTAATAGTGTAGGCCTCTTTGAAACCTATTAGATTGACCAATAGGACCATCGTCTTTGGCTCGATGGTGGTCCGCATAGGTGGCTCCCGATCGAAAACATACTGTGGTAGCATGCATGCTAGGTGTGTATGTTTTTATTTACGCATTTATATTTTAGCATGTATGGTGATACGCGCTAGTAATTTAGATCGTAAATAAAAGATAATGCATAACTGGAACGGTGAGATCTCGAGTAGAGTTACCTCAAACTCTTAAACCCGAAAACCCCCTCTTGAAAATTATATTAAGTCATATTGGGTACATTAAAATAAAGTTTTAATATCCAAGCCTTCCATCAATAGGAACTAGCGTGAGTTGTCCACTTGTCGATTAAGGTGATCCAGAGTCTGGCACCCGAGTCGAGGAAAGAGACAATACGCGAAACTCCTTGATTCTCGTTTTTAACTAAACTTGACAAGGGTGAGGATTGGTCGGGATGTGAACATCGATCATAACCAAGTTATGGGGATTTCATGACCGGGCCAGTTGCTCATCAAGATTGATGGGTTAGACTTAACGAGTAGTACCACTCATGATGTAGCAGTGCTAGATGAGTGCGAAAACCGTGGCAAAATAGCTTGAAGGTTGTGTAGGGACACAATTGGTAATAGTATACCTACCTAGGGAATTAATTGTATGACCGCGAGCCGTTGGTGCAATTAATGTCTGCTGGGACGTCAAGACCTGCTAGGAAATAAGATTTCCCGAACAATTGAAGGGGTAATTGTTTCGAGAAAATAGTGGGAGAACTTTTTCGATAACAAGTCCAATAGTCGTTAATTATAAGTATTAATTTAGATCAGTCAGCTGAACGTTATCATTTCATTTTGTAGATCATTTTGCGAAAATGTCTAAGAATCCATTATCTATCATCCTTGACACTAACAAACTGAACGGATCAAATTTTATCGACTGGCTAAGAAATTTGAGGATAGTCCTCGACTCCGATCGTCGGAGCTATGTTCTTGATGCCCCAATGTCTGGAGCACTTCCGGAAGGTGTTTCGGAAGAGGAGCGAGCCACCCATGCTAGATGGGTTGATGATGATATTCAGGTTCGTTGCCTCATGCTAGCATCAATGACCAATGAGCTACAGAAACAGCATGCTAAGATGCCTCATGCTGGTGATATACTTCTCCATCTCCGAGAATTGTTTGGAGAAAAGTCTAGGACCGAAAGGTTCAAGACGACGAGGGAGTTGTTTAATCTGAGAATGGCTGAGGGAGCCAGTTTCAAAGATCACTGTCTTCGTTTCATTAATCTGATTGAAAAATTGGAGAATTTGGAAGTAGACTTGCACGCTGATCTTAGCACTGACCTCCTACTCCATACTCTACCACGCTCATTTGATCAGTTCGTGTTGAATTTCAACATGGAGGAGAGAAATCTCGCTCTTCATGAACTGACCAATTTATTGGTAATGGCAGAAGCTACCCTTAAGAAGGAGAAGTCTGTCTTGATTGCTGAGCAACCCAGGGCTGCAAAGCCAAAGAAGGGCAAGAAGAAGAAGAAAGTGTTCTCTTCTAAAACAACCAAGAAGGTTATCGAGAAAAAGAGAAAGAGTCCAGAAGATGAATGTTTCCATTGCAAGAAAGCAGGGCACTGGAAAAGGAACTGCCCTGACTACCTTAAAACGGTAGCCAAAGGTATTTTCTTTATTGAAGTTAATATTTCAATTAACTGTGCATCATGGGTGTTAGACACCGCAGCTGGTTCTCATATCTGCAATGATTTGCAGGTGATGGGAGCAGTAAGACCTCTTAAACCTGGGGATAGGATCCTGCGCTTTGGAAACGGAGCAAGGGTTGCGGCAGAGGCCATAGGGGACGTTGAATTAGTTTTACGGAATTTTACTTTGGTTTTAAAAGACTGTTTGTACGTACCGACAATTATCAAAAACATTATTTCGATTCCTTTGTTGGATAATGATGGTTTTTGTTTTTCCATTTCTAATGGAAATTTTAGCATAATAAAAGGTGGTTTTACTTATGCTAGTGGTACATTGATAGATGGTGTTTATTCCTTAGAACCTGCTAATTCTAATGTCATGCACATTCAATCAAAGAAAAGAAAACAAGATGATAATAGTCCACAGTTATGGCACGCTAGGCTTGGACATATATCCAAGAGTAGAATTCAAAAGTTGGTTTCCTCTAGAGCTCTTGAAATACAGAACCTAGATGATCTCTCAACTTGCGAGTCCTGTCTCAAGGGAAAGATGACCAAAACGCCTTTTACTGGGAAACCAGAGCGAACCAAACAAACCTTGGATTTGATCCATACCGATGTTTGTGGACCACTGAGTGTCAGTGCAAGAGGAGGATTCTCATACTTCATTACCTTCACAGACGACTACAGTCGTTTTGGGTATGTGTACCTAATGAAGTATAAGTCCGAAGCTTTTGAAAAGTTCAAAGAGTTTCGAATGGAAGTTGAGAACCAACTTGGACACAGGGGAATACTTAAGTCAAGAATTCCTCGATTATCTTGTTGAGAATGGTATTCTCTCACAGCGAACTCCTCCTAGAACACCACAGTTGAATGGTGTGTCTGAGAGAAGGAACCGAACTCTGTTGGACATGGTTCGTTCCATGATGAGTTTCGCTGATCTACCTTTTTCATTTTGGGGCTTAGCCCTCTTAACGGCTTCAAAGATACTTAATATAGTACCTTCAAAGTCGGTGCCGACGACGCCACACCAAGAATGGTTTGGTAAAGCACCCATGTATTCGTACTTGCGAGTATGGGGATCTCCTGCCTATGTTAGGAACAAGAAGGGAGATAAACTAGATAGTAGATCTAGTTTGTGCAAATTTGTGGGGTATCCAAAGGAATCCATTGGATACCTGTTCTACGACCCTAAAGAACGAAAGACGTTCGTGTCTAGGAACGCCCACTTCTTAGAGGATGACTTCCTCACTAAAAGAAGCGGGGTGTCCGTAGAACTTGATGAAGTCCAGGAAGTGGACCCATCCCCACAAACAGTGGGAGTTGATCCTGAACCTATTGAACCATCTAGTACACCAGTACTTCGTAGGTCCGATCGAATTCGTAGAGAACCTGAAAGGTTCGGCTTCATCCACGAAAATGATCAATTGGATGGTGATCCAAGGACATACGAAGAAGCTATGTCAGACATAGACTCGGGTGCATGGCAGGAAGCCATGCAATCCGAAATGGATTCCATGCATTCCAACAAGGTATGGACCTTGGTTGATCCACCTGAGGGAACTGTCCCTGTAGGCTGTAAGTGGATCTTCAAGCGCAAGCTTGGAATGAATGGAGAAGTTTTGACTCATAAGGCTCGCCTTGTGGCGAAAGGTTATTCTCAAAGGCCTGGTATAGACTATGAGGAAACCTTTTCTCCAGTAGCGATGTCAAAATCCATTCGGATCTTATTAGCCATAGCCGCGTGGTATGACTACGAGATATGGCAAATGGATGTAAAGACCGCCTTTCTCAATGGAGACATTGATAAGGAAATCTTTATGCAACAGCCAAAAGGCTTTACATCTAAAGGAAGTGAGCATAAGGTCTGCAAACTTCAAAGGTCAATTTATGGCCTAAAACAGGCATCCCGAACCTGGAACAAACGTTTTGATGAGACAGTCAAAGGGTTTGGCTTCATCAAGAACGTTTATGAGTCATGTGTGTACAAGAAATTCGAAGGGGGTTCAGTACAATTTATTGTGTTGTATGTCGATGACATTCTGTTGATCGGAGACGATATCAGAACGTTAACGCAGACGAAAGCGTGGTTATCCACGCAATTCTCCATGAAAGATATGGGAGACGCATCTTACGTATTGAGAATACGTATCTATAGAGATAGATCAAAGAAGATGTTAGGACTCTCCCAATCTCAGTACATTAACACTATACTGAAACGGTTCAGTATGGAAGAATCCAAGAAGGGATTGCTTCCTATGAGACATGGGATCTCTCTTTCTAAATCTATGAACCCTACAAATGATGAAGAAAGAAAGAGGATGTCTCTCATACCTTATGCGTCTGCCATAGGCAGCATAATGTATGCGATGTTATGTACTAGACCTGACGTAGCACACGCTCTGAGTGTGACGAGTCGCTACCAGTCAAATCCCGGGGAGGAACACTGGACCGCCGTAAAGGCTATCCTCAAGTACCTGAGAAGGACTAAGGATATGTTCTTGGTCTACGGCGGTAGTGGAGAATTGAAGCTCGAAGGATTCACGGATTCGAGTTTCCAGTCTGACGTGGATGATTACAAATCCAATTATGGATATATATTTTGCCTCAACGGAGCAGCGGTGAGTTGTAAGAGTTCCAAGCAGTCCACCACTGCAGATTCAACCACTGAAGCAGAATATATTGCCGCATCGGATGCAGCAAAGGAAAGTGTTTGGATGAGAAACTTCATCCAAGAGTTGGATGTGGTACCTAGCATTGCAGAACCCATAGTAGTCTTCTGTGACAACAATGGGGCAATCGCTCAAGGAAAGGAGCTGAGATCACACCATCAGTCCAAACACGTGATGAGGAAATACCATGTGATTAGAGAAATCATTGGTAGAGGAGACATTCAAATGGAACGTGTCGACTCAAAAGATAACGTAGCTGATCCACTAACGAAGCCACTATCGCAAAAAGTGTTCGAAGAACATCTTGTGAAGATGGGTCTTAGAAATGTTTGTGATTGGCTTTAGGGCAAGTGGGAGATTGATAGGATAGTGCCCTGCAAGCCAACTCTATAGCTTGTAATAGGACTATTTTATCTTGAATGAATCTTTGATTTATTAATTAATACGCAAAGTTTATTTATTCAATAAGATAAACTAATGGCCAACTTCATCTTTCGCGAACACATTTAAGCGATTGGTTGAAACCCTGAGATCACTCATGACTATGGGACGATTCACTTCAGTATTGAGTGCAATCATGAAACAGTCTCTAAGGTCGTGATCTCAAAAGTGTTCCAAGTCATAGATTCCTGTCGAGACGGGGTATCGAAGGAATCGTCAAGACTTGTAGGATTATGCATGATTCACATGGAGTGAATTTGTGGAGTTTCATGAACAAGACATTTGATGTCAGTGCATATGACTAGGTGGTTCGATAGGGGATCGAACGCATCGAACGACCCGAACAGAGAAACCCATTGTGGAAGTGCGTAAAGCATATCAGTGATGGGATGTTTCTCAGGACTTATAACAGTGTACGATTTAGTCCTTAGACTTGAGGTGCTAGGGCGAATTCGGTATACGGGTGTGCGTGCTTTGATTTAGGAGCCGGTCACGTAGCCTGACCATTGTGCGCCTACATTGGGTACGTACAGTCGTATACGCGAATGGTTAGCATCAAGATAGGATCTATCGACTCATTGTAATGAATGAGGGAATTTCCTGTACATTCTTAGATAATACATTCCCAGAAATCCATGGCCATGGTCAGTGACGGATTTGGAAAGGGGTTTCCAAATTTAGCAGTCACACTGGAATTATTATCCAGAATTAGAAAGTACAGAATCGAGATAATTAGAGGTGCTGACTAATTCATACACCCTAGGTCTCGATCGGGAAATTAGTCGTTAGAGGGACCGTATGTACATGGTACTTATAAGAGGTGAGGTTCACTAATATCAATTCACCTGAAGTTGGGCCTCATGGGCTTGTGGCTAGACATCGACCATGAGGTGTGGGTACTCCTGAATTAATGGGAGATTAATTCTGGAGTGGTCAATTAAAGGAGTTTATTGATCGGAGCAATTAATTGAATATTAATTGCTCGTTAATTAAATCACGAAAGTCGTGGGCCTACGACCAATTGATGGTGAACCTAGAGGGTCACACACAATACAGTTGGAAAGTGACAGTCAATTAAGGAAAGGTTTGATTTAAAGAGTTAAATCAAATAAAAGAATTAAAGAGTTAATTCTGAGAGAGAAACAATTAATTAGACAGTCTAATTAATTAAATATTAATTAAAGTGGGAGATAATTAATTAGATTAATTGGGTTAATTTAATTAAAGGGTTTAATTAAATTAATGCAAGACATGGGCCAATTTAATTAATGGCCCAATAGCAAGTCTTGCACACAAAGGGGCTTTGGAGGTGGCTATATAAAGGAGTCTAAGTTGAGACTCAAACCCTAAGCAAAAACCTAGACCTAGCCGCCCCCTCACTTGGCCGCCCCCCTCTCTCCCTCTTGCTCTCTCCTTCACTTAGATCTAGATCTAGATCTAGATCAGCTATTGACAAGAATCCTTCTCTTCCATTTCTAAGCCTAAGAATTGAAGGAGTCATTCAATCCATCTGGTGTGGACTAATCTCTGGAGGCACAACACTTGGGGTGCTCTAGTGAACAAGGAAAGAGAAGACCGGAGAAACCACCACCTTGCCTGTGGTGAGGTAAATTCGATTTACCACTTTTAATTTAGTAATTTGTTGCTAAATTGCATTCAACCTTTATTCATATGTGCTAATAAATGTTCTTGGGATTTGGTGTATGAAAAATTGAAAAATTTTATATTCCGCAACGTTGTTTTTGACAATCATACCCATGAATTCCCAACAGTGGTATCAGATCCAAATTTATTATGCACATATGAAAAGGCCTGAACACATCAAAATATATGGATATATGTGTTTGTTGTTTTCTGAATTTTGATTCTTGCTTGTTATGAAATATTAAATGTTCGGATCTATGCACTTTTCGGTTTTGGGCCAAATCTGTAATTACCGAAAATTTGAAGGCTTGTTTGCAAATTGCGATTTTTGTAAAATCTGGACAGAAAGTAAAATTTTCATTTTCTGCAATTCTGGACCAAATTGTAATTTCTGGAATTTTTTTAAAATCTGGACTGTTTTTGCAATTTATGAAAGGTTTGGGCTGTTTTTGCAATTGCCGTAAATTCAGGGGTCTGTTTTGCATTAAACGAAAGTTTCAGGAAATTTTGTTAATTTTCTGCTTGCTGGTCCGATTTGCATGTTCTGGAAATTTTTGGGGCTGATTTGTAATTTCCAAAAGTTGAGGGGTCAAAATGTAATTTTCGAAAATTCAAGGGGCCGAACTGCAATTTTTCAAAGGTTGAAAAACAGAAACTATTTTGTGCACTAAAAGGGTTTATTATATCCGAAAAGTTAATTTTATCATAATTAGTAGGGACTAGAGTGAGAATCAAAGAGATTGTTTTAAAAGGTGTTTAAAAATAAGATTATGGATTGTTTTAAAATGAGTTTTAAAACTAGAATCTGAAAGACATTTTAAAAGGAGTTTTAAAATAAAATAAGAAATAAGAAAATATGTTTTGCTTGTTTCTTGCTCTACGTGAACTGTTTACGTGGTTTTTCGATCGCGCCGAGCCTTGACCCTTAGGGTAGATGTGATTGGTTAATTTTAATTTGTTGGTTTTATTGGGCCTGCGAGCCTTAAGTTTTTGGGCCACTTTGAGCCATTGTAATAGATAGGGCTTTACTGTTTTATTAGACTAGGATGGAGGCCCGTTACAAGCAAGGTGGGAGCCCAAGAAGACTAAAGGCCATGTATGCATGGTAAAATGTGTAATAGTGTAGGCCTCTTTGAAACCTATTAGATTGACCAATAGGACCATCGTCTTTGGCTCGATGGTGGTCCGCATAGGTGGCTCCCGATCGAAAACATACTGTGGTAGCATGCATGCTAGGTGTGTATGTTTTTATTTACGCATTTATATTTTAGCATGTATGGTGATACGCGCTAGTAATTTAGATCGTAAATAAAAGATAATGCATAACTGGAACGGTGAGATCTCGAGTAGAGTTACCTCAAACTCTTAAACCCGAAAACCCCCTCTTGAAAATTATATTAAGTCATATTGGGTACATTAAAATAAAGTTTTAATATCCAAGCCTTCCATCAATAGGAACTAGCGTGAGTTGTCCACTTGTCGATTAAGGTGATCCAGAGTCTGGCACCCGAGTCGAGGAAAGAGACAATACGCGAAACTCCTTGATTCTCGTTTTTAACTAAACTTGACAAGGGTGAGGATTGGTCGGGATGTGAACATCGATCATAACCAAGTTATGGGGATTTCATGACCGGGCCAGTTGCTCATCAAGATTGATGGGTTAGACTTAACGAGTAGTACCACTCATGATGTAGCAGTGCTAGATGAGTGCGAAAACCGAGGCAAAATAGCTTGAAGGTTGTGTAGGGACACAATTGGTAATAGTATACCTACCTAGGGAATTAATTGTATGACCGCGAGCCGTTGGTGCAATTAATGTCTGCTGGGACGTCAAGACCTGCTAGGAAATAAGATTTCCCGAACAATTGAAGGGGTAATTGTTTCGAGAAAATAGTGGGAGAACTTTTTCGATAACAAGTCCAATAGTCGTTAATTATAAGTATTAATTTAGATCAGTCAGCTGAACGTTATCATTTCATTTTGTAGATCATTTTGCGAAAATGTCTAAGAATCCATTATCTATCATCCTTGACACTAACAAACTGAACGGATCAAATTTTATCGACTGGCTAAGAAATTTGAGGATAGTCCTCGACTCCGATCGTCGGAGCTATGTTCTCGATGCCCCAATGTCTGGAGCACTTCCGGAAGGTGTTTCGGAAGAGGAGCGAGCCACCCATGCTAGATGGGTTGATGATGATATTCAGGTTCGTTGCCTCATGCTAGCATCAATGACCAATGAGCTACAGAAACAGCATGCTAAGATGCCTCATGCTGGTGATATACTTCTCCATCTCCGAGAATTGTTTGGAGAAAAGTCTAGGACCGAAAGGTTCAAGACGACGAGGGAGTTGTTTAATCTGAGAATGGCTGAGGGAGCCAGTTTCAAAGATCACTGTCTTCGTTTCATTAATCTGATTGAAAAATTGGAGAATTTGGAAGTAGACTTGCACGTTGATCTTAGCACTGACCTCCTACTCCATACTCTACCACGCTCATTTGATCAGTTCGTGTTGAATTTCAACATGGAGGAGAGAAATCTCGCTCTTCATGAACTGACCAATTTATTGGTAATGGCAGAAGCTACCCTTAAGAAGGAGAAGTCTGTCTTGATTGCTGAGCAACCCAGGGCTGCAAAGCCAAAGAAGGGCAAGAAGAAGAAGAAAGTGTTCTCTTCTAAAACAACCAAGAAGGTTGTCGAGAAAAAGAGAAAGAGTCCAGAAGATGAATGTTTCCATTGCAAGAAAGCAGGGCACTGGAAAAGGAACTGCCCTGACTACCTTAAAACGGTAGCCAAAGGTATTTTCTTTATTGAAGTTAATATTTCAATTAACTGTGCATCATGGGTGTTAGACACCGCAGCTGGTTCTCATATCTGCAATGATTTGCAGGTGATGGGAGCAGTAAGACCTCTTAAACCTGGGGATAGGATCCTGCGCTTTAGAAACGGAGCAAGGGTTGCGGCAGAGGCCATAGGGGACGTTGAATTAGTTTTACGGAATTTTACTTTGGTTTTAAAAGACTGTTTGTACGTACCGACAATTATCAAAAACATTATTTCGATTCCCTTGTTGGATAATGATGGTTTTTGTTTTTCCATTTCTAATGGAAATTTTAGCATAATAAAAGGTGGTTTTACTTATGCTAGTGGTACATTGATAGATGGTGTTTATTCCTTAGAACCTGCTAATTCTAATGTCATGCACATTCAATCAAAGAAAAGAAAACAAGATGATAATAGTCCACAGTTATGGCACGCTAGGCTTGGACATATATCCCAGAGTAGAATTCAAAAGTTGGTTTCCTCTAGGGCTCTTGAAATACAGAACCTAGATGATCTCTCAACTTGCGAGTCCTGTCTCAAGGGAAAGATGACCAAAACGCCTTTTACTGGGAAACCAGAGCGAACCAAACAAACCTTGGATTTGATCCATACCGATGTTTGTGGACCACTGAGTGTCAGTGCAAGAGGAGGATTCTCATACTTCATTACCTTCACAGACGACTACAGTCGTTTTGGGTATGTGTACCTAATGAAGTGTAAGTCCGAAGCTTTTGAAAAGTTCAAAGAGTTTCGAATGGAAGTTGAGAACCAACTTGGACACAGGGGAATACTTAAGTCAAGAATTCCTCGATTATCTTGTAGAGAATGGTATTCTCTCACAGCGAACTCCTCCTAGAACACCACAGTTGAATGGTGTGTCTGATTATTTGATTTGAAACGAAAGGTTCTCATTATTATTTTCGAAAAGATGGTGGAAAAGAAAAGTTGCAACTATTTGATTTGAAACGAAAGGTTCTCATTATTATTTTCGAGCAAGATACAAAAGATCAATTAAAGGCAAATGTTACAACTTTATTGACATTCATCGAACAGGCTACAAAGTTATTGAGTGTACAAATGAAGTCCTAATACAACTAGTACCCTATTCTATAGTCTTCGAGTCTTCAAGCATATTTCAGTGTTGTCGACCAGGAATATCGCCGAGCATCCGATGGTTGCATCACAATTTGTGACAAAATGATCGAGCCGTATATGTTTATCGTCTGATGATATCTGGTTTTGAAATTAGACAGTATGGATAGCAGATCACATTTTCTGATCTCCATACAGTTCCCAGCATTCTTGCTACCAGCCGAGCTCGATCACTTCCCCGAGTCGGCGTCCAAGGTTGAAATTTCTCATTGTAAGATCCAAAAGCTCAACCTCGAACAGCTGGTCATCTTCTTACGATCGGGAAATTTGACCCAAAGTTACCATTCTTCGGAGAAAGAAGAAATTGGTGAAATAAGATAACCTCAAAGAAAGTACTTGAGGTCAAACTTCCTTTTAATTTTCTGACCAGCTTTCCGCGCTCGGGTATACCCCTCGAAACCAGCAATGCTAACCCTGCCCAAAATACCCAAGCAAGGGTCAGTCACTTGTTGGTATTTCAAGGGGAGATCCCACTTTCAGGGATCAGAGACCCCCAGATAGAGGAGGTGCTCCTTTTTTTCCGATTCCGCCCATACCAAAGAAGTTTATGACTTGCACGAAAGATCGAACGTACGTTCGAAGCCAAATTTTGAAGGCTTGAACGGGAAGAAGGAAGATTCCGAGCTTCATCCTCGGATAATACATTTTTGACAGCGGAGGGTAAAGATTTTCAACTAAGCAAATGCCATATTTATACTATAAGGATGGTTTGATCGACGGTCAGCATTCAATGAAACCAACGGCTCAGATTACGGCATTTATCACGGGTGACCGTTCCACTTCCCGAGACTAAGGTGCTGTTTGGACGGACTTTCTTTGAAACTTAGCTGAAAAAAGAGGAATACTATGACTTGGTCAAATATGCAGTGCAGAAAGTTTCCATCTTTAAACTATGCCCGGAATTGGAACGATCACTCTTAACCCGAGTATAAATTGTTTTGACTAAGAATGCTACTTGATTGTTTACTCTTAACTCGAGTATAAATTGTCTGTACAGTAAATCACTTTATCAGAACACAAAACATCATCGATTAAAAGGAAGAAAAAGTTTATTATTCAAATGAGGAAAACGAGTACAAAAGGAAAGATTTAAAAGTACAACATTTAATCGAGCAGTCAACAGAAGAAATCTCTAAACACTTTTCTCGAACAGAAGCTTGCGGACTTCAATATTGCGGGCCTCATACCCGGCATCATAACCTTTTTGATAGGCCTCTTTCTCCCGCTGCTCGGCGCTTTTCTTCTCCTGCTCGACGAGTGACTTCAGCCTGTCCAACTCCTTGCTCAACTCCTCGTGAACCTGGCTCTCTTTCTCCTTCACAGCTTTCTCCGTCTCGGAGGCCAATTTCAGCTCGATGGCCCTGGCTTCTTCAAGGGACCTTGATAATGCAACCTTCTTTTCCTCCAGTTCGAGGATAACCTTCGCACGCTGTTCGGCTTCTTGCTCGACTTGCAGCCCGAGGGTAAATAACTGTTGTCCGACCTTAAATGGACAAAAAGTTATTTAGTAAAAAAAAAAAAAAAAAAAAAAAGGGAAGGGGAAGAGAGAGGACAACACTTACTTGAAAAAGCAGATCCGTGCTCGATCGCGCCGTTTCATTCGCGTTTTTCCCTTCTGGCTCGGCCATTGCCTTACTTTTCACCTCTTCAAAAAAGGCGCTAAGCGTCAGAGCAACGTGGGGGACAGTGTTTTGGGGCTCTGAATTCCCACCCGACGAGGGAGTTTTCTTCTGATCGACGGGAGGGTCATTTATTTTGACCTTCTTTTTGGGAGGCTCAACCACATCCTTATTAGCCTCCAAGGTCAGAACACTATCAGCTATTGCCCTTTTTTCCCCAGTCATTTGAATCAAGGCCGAGGTTGGAATCAGATCGTCCACGAGCGGTCTTTTATATGGAGCAGGCTCAGGGTCACCATATGTGATTTGCTTGTTAGGCCTGTCGACCTTCTTGTTACCCTCGGAGCTATTTTTCGACTGAGAGGGGGAGTCCGGAATTGTATGACCGGCCCTTTCTCGGAGCCAGATAATTGCTTGGCCACAGTTTTGCCAAGGTCACCAGTTGATTCAATGACCGCCTTCGAGGGAGAATCGACCTTGTGCTTGCCTCGGTCGTTCTTAGAAGTCTTTCCTGCTTCCGAGGAGGACTTAGGTTCTTTGACTCTCGACTTGGAAGGTTTCTCTTTCTTGACTTTGAGCAAAAACCTCGGGTCGATCTTGGAGTTCACCAGGCCTTCCATGATTCTGTATATTTCCAATGGAAAAGAGAGCTCGATTTACTTATCGACCGAGTAGCTCCGACGAAGAGTGAATTATAATTTCAGTGACAAAAATCTTAAACTACCATCTATTTATAAGAGAAAGGAACGTTGCCTTTTTGGGAGCCCAACAGTCACGAATTTCAAGATCTCCGTGCCTATTTAAAAAGGTCGATTGTTTTGATACTACACTTACTAAGTGGTTTACGCGCACGGAAATGCTCGATATCGATGTTCTTTTTATGAACCCTATGCCTCCCAAAGACTTTTGTTTAGTTGAGCAGTATAATAATTATCGATGAGACGACTCAGAGAAAAACAGAAAAAGCAGATTTATAGACGATCAAAATGTTTACAATGCATATAAAGAGAGTCCTACAACCTATTACATAAAATCTAAGGTTTTGACTACTCCTCTTTGTCCTCACTCTCGGAGCCATCCTCGATGTCAACGTCATTGTCTCCAGAGGCTTCTCGATCATCCCCATCATCAGAAGAATCTTGATCATCTCCGGAACTATCTTGGTTATCTTCCTCATCGGAGCCATCTGAACTCGAGCTCGAGCCGGATGTATCCAAATCCATCATGTCAGGATTGGGCATCGGGACTCCGAACTCTTCCACAAACGGAGCGAACTCGTGTCTTTCCCAGTCGGCCGAGCTCGAGGACGCGGTTCGATAGTCCTCCCCGCTAGAATTTTTCATTATATCCATGTGCTTTATATACTCCGTCATTTTGTCGGGAATAACCTTTGCTGCGGCCAACTGTTGAACCCCTTTGAAAAAGGTAGTTTGAAGGATTTCGCCGACCCTCCTTCGAGCTATGGCATCCAATGCGAGAGACTCCAAAAATTCTCTTATCGAGCTTAGGCGAGAGTCTTCTTTGCCCCGCTGATAAGATAGCTCGGAATCAGCCTTAGTCTGCGCAAGCTCCTCTTCAAGTTTCCTAACTTTCTCCTCGAGCAAGCTTCTCTCTTCCACGACCTTCACCAAGTTTTCCTCGACGGCAGGGGTATATTTGGTCTTCATGGACTCCAATTCTGCTTGGACGGAAGAAAATTGATTGCGCAGTTGGGATTCCTCCTTGAGTAAGTCCCTATAAACGATATGGACTCGATCGGGACTCCTCTTCTAACATCGACACACGATTCACCTCAGTGAGAAAGCAGTCCCCGATCTGCAAGAACAGGGTGGTTAGTACTCTGCTCCAAAACTTAAAACAGTTGCAACAAATGTAAGGGGATTTACCGTGTGATATGCTTTGGAGAATTGGCCTAGTACGTCGAGGTCGCAATGGCCAAGAAGCTCCTCCTGGTCTTCGGCAAATCTCCCCGCCATGAAAATCTTGATCGCCTTGTCATGTTCGTTCTCGCCGTTCGGGGTACGATCACTTCGAATTGATCCCCTCTCGGGATAACCTGCTGCTCGGGAACCTCTAAGTTGGTCTTCGATGAAATCCACCATGTCAGGCCTACTTCGACCAGGACGGGAAGAAAGGGGCGTTCGGTGTCGACCCCACAATCCGGTCCTCCTTTTGGCCTCGGGGGGTCCCTCGAGATCTTCCCGAGCTCTCCGATTATAGATCCCTGTCCCTCTGAGCTTCTTCATGGTAAACATGCTGTATCCTAAGCCAGAAGAAGAAGAAGAACCAGCTTGATGAGAGGGTGGTACCATTTGGATCGGCTCAGCATTCTCGGGCTCCCCTTCTTTTCCGATCTGATCAGTTTGAGCCAAGTTTCCCCGAGGAGGGACGACAGTTCGAGGCTCCAGTCTGGTTTGTCTTCTCGGCTGACCGGGCGTCTTCCTCGAGGTAGATGCCACCGTTTTACCGACTATGGAAGCTCGGTATTGTTCCACCATTGCACCTGACGAAGTAAAAGTAAAATGTTAATGAAACTCGTTGAACAGCTTAATATTAAGGTCACTCAAGAAAGGCTATTATCCTTACTCAACGTTCGAGGGTCTTCAGCGTCTGCTAATCGATAGGTAGCTCGGCTGAGTCCAGCTTTTCGAAGAACAGGCTCCAAAATAAGGAAAGCTGACTGATACAAATCAGAACGCATCTCTTTAACCAGATCGTCTGGGATAACCTTCCCAAGCTGGCCTAACAATTCTCGTTTTCCGTACACCCATTCTTGCTTACCTGGCCATTTGTAAGGAACCATCTCCGAGCTTCCCTCAGAGGCCGGTACTTCAGGTCCCTTGATAAAAAAAAACTGTTTTTTCCAGTCGAGAGAATTGCTAGAAGTTATGGTCGATAATACCGAATGATTCGAACGCTGGGAAAAATACACAAACCCAACGTTCGAGGCGGAGGAGGTACTGATCTTGAAGAATTGCCAGAAGCGTCGGAAATTAGCGGCTTGGTTCTTGGCCTTCATCAAAACGCTAAAAGCTATCAAGTACCCAATCGAGTTGGGAAGGATCTGTGCGGGAGCCAGGCTGAATGCATCTAAAACCTGCCCGAGTAAGGGGGCAAAGGGAATGCGCAACCCATAGTCAAACTGCTTGGCATAGAAACCTTGACACCCTGTTGGGGGCTTATTCACTCTTTGAGAGGGGGTCGGAATGATTAGCGAGTAACCCTCGGGAAGGAATTTACCAATCGTAGCTTGGAGGTTTGCCTCATGCTCTTTTGGATCATACGCACTTGGGATGTCGTCGACCCGTTTCTCGGTCTTCTGAGCCCGACCTGTGGCTTTGGACTTTTTCGCGACACCGGCTAGGTCGAGGATTCGCACGCTGCACCCGCCCCCGATTTGGTACCTCATTATTTCATGTTTATCAAACGGTACAGTCAAGCTATTCTCATGGTCGGAATCAGCTTCTTCTCCATCTCCACCCTCCTTACTGCCGCCTTCGGCATTTTCTTCCGCATCACCATCGTGCTCGGAATCCTGTCGACCTGATGTACCCTCTCCAGCATTCGACCCCATGGCATGTTCTATTTGATTGACGATTCTGTTCGTCTCTTCGGAAGAATTTTCAGTGGTTTTGAAATCATTGATGAGTTCCCCTGTGGATCCCAGGTCGGAATCTGATCCAGAGGGAATATTGGTTTGGACGTCGGGATTCTGGGAAGTAGACATGATTAGAAGATATTTATTGGAATGCTCGAAGTAAGGAAGAAATACTGTTTATCGATCTAAAAGCTCCGATCCGCTGTGAATTGTAAAGATGCACTCTTTTTTCTCCAAGTAAACATATATATAAAGGTTAAAAGGGTAAATTGCAAATTCAACCCCGAGTAACCGCGACGGTTAGGCTCCCACTCAGTAAAATTGAAGATTATCTTTTGTTAATAGCATTTGTGGTCCTCCAAGCTTCGGAAATGAGTATTTTTTTCGACTCAACAGGATAAAATATGCACTCTTTTTCCCCTCCGCTCGGTTTTTTATCCCACAGGGTTTTTACGAGCAAGGTTTTTAACGAGGCATATCCAACTCAAGACTATCCAAGGCCTATTCTCTCCAATCTGTTTCTCCGAACTTCAAATGTTGCAGCTCCTGGTGAATCATCGAGGTGAATCTCTCAGGTCAAAAACTTCACCCTTCTGTTTTTGGGACGGTTCGGTACTTCGAGGCCCCTCCAAGGAAGATGTGCACTCTTTTTCCCTAGCTCGGATTTTGTCCCACTGGGTTTTTCCGGACTAGGTTTTTAACGAGGCATGTCCGAAACGTCAAGAAATCAAAATCTTTCGCCGTGAAGCAGTGTTTACTTCTCCGAGCTTCAGCTTCACTTACGCTCGAGAAGTGGGGGAGTATTGATGAGGGGTATTTCGCATACGCCACTTTAGGAAATACCTTCTGCTCGGTGTCAGCCTCGATCCCGACCAGAATGGTATTCTCCGACCAGAAGAACATGATTTTCCGATCAAACCAGATTGATAGCTCTAGATCAAGTACTCCGACCTTCTTCCCGATCTACTCGTCTCCTCGGAATTACTATGGTACCGACCTACAGCTTTACACAGCTGGCCAAGAGCTATTCTCCTACGGATGGTCTAGCTAGCTCATTACTGTTCCTATAAATACGCGGCGCATTTATGACATCAGGGACGGCACAACTTCCAAGATATCCCTTCTGCTCGGACCTACTGTTCGGATTAGGAGCCTGTCGATTATTCTTTGTATTTACTTTCCTAGATAGTACGACATCCAGTGATGCTCGGGTAGACCCGCTTTGTAATTTGTACTCGAACACCAATATTAATATACGGATTACTCGTACTCGATTCATATATTGTTATACCCCGCTTTCCTCATTGAACTTGAACGAACTACAGTATAATCAGATTTGGTGTAGGAAAAATTGAAAAATTTTATATTCCGCAACGTTGTTTTTGACAATCATACCCATGAATTCCCAACAATTTTACCTCGTAAAATTAAAAATAACGACGGCGTCTTCCGAGGATGTGCACTCTTTTTCCCTTCGCTCGGTTTTTATCCCACAGGGTTTTTCCGAGTAAGGTTTTTAACGAGGCATGTCCGACCCAAGACCGGTCAACGCTCAACCTATATTATTACTTCTCCGAGCTGCAAACATGGTAACGTCATCAAAGTGAAATATTCAGATCAGAAACTTACAGGACTCCTCTAGAGAAAATGTGCTCTTTTTCCCTATCTCGGATTTTATCTGATGAAGGATATTTTGTATACGCCATTTTAGGAAATACCTCTGCTCGAGATCGACCTGGATCCCGTCCAAGAAAGGTATTCTCCATCCAAAATTGTCTCCATCCAAGTCAGACTGATAGCTCGGGATTCCTCTTTCCGATCTACTAAACTCCTCGGGTTTACCGTGAGCCCGACCTCAGGCCTGGACAGCTGGCCGAGATATCTTCCCCTGCGGAGGGTCTAGCTAGCCCGTCACTGTTCCTATATATACCACCGCATTTATGACATCAGGCAGACACGTTTTCCAAGAAAGGACTCCAGCTCGGACCTAGAGTTCGGATTAGGCTTTATCTCGCTTTCCTTTGTATTTGATCTAGCTAGTTTTACGGCATCCAATACCGCCCGAATAGACCTACTTTGTAAACTGTATTTGAGCTGATTATTAATATACATTCAACATCTACCTGATTTATTTATTGTTTAGCTCGACTTTCTATATTTGTATCCCAACGAAAAAGAGCATAATCAATTGGCGCCCACCGAGGGGTCTGTTCGGGTGTTAGATCGAAAAATACCTACTACTAGGAGATTCACATACAATCGCGGCGAGCCTTCACACGCCGTAGGAGCTCAACGTTCTGTAAACAACGAACCAAGTAACCAGTCTCGAGCGGCACACCAGTCCGAAGCGCCGACGCTCGACCCACCTACTGACCTGCCCATACATACTACGATGGCCGATCTGCGTTCCATTGTCGGTACTATGTGTAGAGAATTCGTGAATCCTTGCTAGCAGCTTCCTGTCGATCAGCCCGCGGTTCGATCGGGGCACCGGGGTCCCGCTTCAAACCTACGAGGGGAAGGGAGTGTTCGCCGATCTGCCCGGGATGCTGCATCGGATCTTCCCAGAGAGGCTCGGGAAAGACCAGGAGGCCGATCAGGGCAACCGTCTAGGGCCCCCCGAGGCCAAGAAGATATTGTAGTAGGGGAGAGTCAGCCCAATGATCGGAACAATTTGAAGAAGCCAGTTTATCGTAAAGTAACAGAGGCTGATTTGGAAAAAATTGTACAAGAAAGAGTCGTTAAGGAGTTGAAGAAGGAAATGCTGTTTAAGGAAACCCATCCCCCGGGTATAAGGGGTCGACGAGCTGAAACTAAGGACGATGAGGAATTGGTCCTCCAGGATGGTAGAGAAAAGGAGTTAAGTACGAATATCATGCGATGTTCACCTTTCTGCCAAGAGATCAGAGAGGCTCGAGGCACTGAAACAGTTCCAACAAGGTTGCCAAGGTATAACGGGACTACCGACCCCGGAGAACACATTAACACGTTCATAAATGTGTTGAACTTGTACGGACACTCAGAAGACTTCTATTGCAAATTTATGGTAACCACGTTCGAAGGAATTGCTTTAGACTGGTTCGGAAAATTACCTCCGAACTCTATCTTCTCTTTCGATGAGCTATGCGATAAGTTGAAACATCAGTTCGCGAGTCAGAGGAAACAATGATTACCTGCCAATCATTTGGGAACGGTGAAGCAACTGGAAGGAGAAACGCTGAGGCAATGGCTGGCAAGGTTTAGCATCGAGCTTCTAAAAGAAGATACCCCTCAGATTGAGTTCTTGTCATCACTCATGTTCGAGTTGACACGGAATACCAAATTCGGGAATGCTCTCTGCCGAAAGCAACCAAAATCTTTCGAGCGAATCATGGAGATAGCTGAGAAATATATGATTCAGGAGGAATGAACAAGTTAAAAAACGCTCAGAATCCCCGACCACCGGTCGGTGAAAAACCTGATAGGGCTCCTGTCCCTAAACCAAGTGATTACGGGGGATCGAACACGCATCGAAGAGGCTCGGTGTGGCAAAGACTTAACGTCTATAAACCTCAGGTTCCAACCCACAGATCAAATGTTTACGGTCGACCTGCTTCTCCGGAAGTAGTACATTGGAGGGAACCAGGGAAAAATGGTTTTACGGAGCTGAATACCTCGAGGGATGAGATTCTAGCTGTCCTCGAGGAGAGGAAAATGGTCCTTGAGGCTCGGCGTATTACCCAGGCCAGGTCCGGGGCGCTGAATCAGGATAAGTATTGCAAGTACCATCGGACTCGGGGGCATAGCACCGAGGATTGTTTTCAGTTGAAACAGGAGATTGAGAAGTTGATTGCTCAAGGGAAGTTAAAAGAGTACGTTAGGAGGAGGAATCCTAATGATCGTTTCCGATCCAGAAGTCCTCGGAAGTACCCCGAACAAGACCATACTGTTCAGCATCAGGTCGAGGAGCAAACGAACCGAATGATAAACGTGATTGCTGGAGGACCAGCAGGTGGGGACAGCAAAAACGCCAGGAAAAGGACAGCGAGGTCGATAAAAACAGGAGTTTCGACCGGAAAGGAAATTATGTCAGTAGGACCAAAACCATTGACAAACCAAGTCATTAGTTTTACCGAGGCTGATAGACCAAGTGATCTAACTTGGGACACCAATGAGGATGACCCTGATTTCTCGATGGTTTTGACCTTAAAGATTGCTAATTTCGAGGTCAGAAGAGTACTGATCGACAATGGCAGCTCAGCAAACATAATCTCCTCTGAAGCCCTCGATCGAATGAATTTGCAACACCCACACTTGGATCGGGTGTCTACTCCGCTTATTGGCTTTGGTGGATCGGAAATCGTCCCTCTAGGAACCATCCTCCTGAGAACCACCTTGGGCAAGAAACCAAAGGATGTGACGAAGATGATAAAATTCTTGGTTGTGAATACCCCTTTCGCTTACAATGCTATTTTGGGGAGACCGGCTCTAAACATCTTTAAAGATGTCGTGTCGACTTACCATCAGAAGGTCAAGTTTCCAACCTTGGCGGGGGTCGGAGAAATGAGAAATGATCAGTGCATGGCATGGGAATGTTACAACACGTACCTAAACATAAAAAAACAGTTCGAGCCTATTTTGCCCTCGAAAAGAAAGATAGAAGATGAGAAGGTTTTCTCCGTTTCCGACCTCCCTGTGCCAGATTGTGAGAAATTACAAGGAAAGAAAGGCAAAGAGGTCGATATGAGTGTGCAACCTCCAAACCATAAAAAGGTAAATTTGGTCCCGGGATCTCCCGAAAAATTTACCAGGATCGGAACTGAGCTTAGTCAAGGAATGGAGACTATGTTGATCGAGTTTCTGAGAAACAATGCTGATGTCTTCGCTTGGAGCTCCGATGATATCGTGGGGATCGACCCTCGAGTGATTACTCACTCACTGAATATCGACCCTAAGGCAAAGCCAGTTAGGCAAAAGAAGAGAAATCATGGGCGAGAAAAGGACAAAATCATCAATGCCGAGGTGGATAGATTATTGGCCGCGAAACAAATTCGGGAAATAACATTTACAGAGTGGCTTTGCAATGTGGTGTTGGTATCAAAAGGAGAAAAGGTAGACAACAAATGGAGAATGTGTAATGACTTTACCGACCTGAACAAGTTGTGCCCAAGGGACCCCTATACCTTACCACGGATCGATATGCTGGTCGATTCGACCGCTGGTTTCATTTTCTTTAGTATGATGGATGCTTTCCAAGGGTTTTATCAAATATTTATGAATGAAAGAGATCAGGACTAGACAGCCTTCATCACCGAACGTGGAGTGTACTGTTTTATAGTAATGCCTTTCGGAATGAGGAATGCCGGGGCAACCTATCAGAGGCTCGTGAACATGATGTTCAAGGATCTTATTGGTGAAATTATGGAAGTTTATGTCGATGACATGCTTGTGAAGAGTATGACCGAGGAAGACCATATAAAGCACCTTGACAAATGTTTCGCAATCTTAAGGAAGTATAGGATGAAACTAAATCCTGCTAAGTGCACTTTTGGGGTGAGATCGGGAAAATTCCTCGGCTATTTGGTCCACGAGCGCGGCATTGAGGCAAACCCAGAGAAAATCCGAGCTATAGTTGAACTAAAGCCACCAACAAAGCTCTCTGAAGTGCAAAGTTTGATCGGAAAAATAATATCATTAAACAGGTTTATATCCCGCTCAGCAGACAAGAGTTTGCCGTCCTTCAAATTGTTGAGGAGATCAAAAAACTTCGAGTGGAATGAGGAATGCGATAAAGCTTTCGAAGAGCTTAAGAAATACTTGGTCTCCCCACCTATGTTGGCAAACCCGGTCGAGGGGGAGCCTTTGTACTTGTACATAGCGGTATCGACCGAGGCAATAAGTTCAGTTTTAGTGAGAATTCAAGATTCCGAGCACAAGCCTGTGTATTACCTAAGTAAGTTGCTTCAAGGGGCGGAGAAGAACTACTTAGAGATCGAGAAGTTCGCACTCGCTCTGGTTATTGCCGCACGAAGACTGAGGCCTTATTTCCAGACTTACAGAATTATTATTTTGACAAACCAGCCTCTAAGGCAAGTTCTGTCAAAACCAGAGACGTCCGGGAGATTAATCAAGTGGGCGGTAGAGCTCGGTCAGTTTGAAATTGAGTATCATCCTCGAACAGCAGTCAAAGCCCAAGTCCTTGCAGATTTCGTTGCAGAGTCGACAGGTGTCAGTTCGAGCATACAACCTGTTACCGAGGTTAACCTGGTGCTAGATATGCAGGAGAAATGTTGGGTGATGCATGTCGACGGTTCATCGACTAGAGAAGGCGGAGGGACCGGAATTCACTTTCAAGGCCCAGAAGGGGAGGACCTTAACTATGCGATCACTTTGGATTTCGCAGTAACAAATAATGAAGCAGAATACGAAGCTCTGATCGCTGGATTAGAGATGGCTTTAAAAGCAAACATTAAGTCCCTCACCGTGCTAACTGATTCCGAGCTGATACATAGGCAGGTAATAGGGGTTTATGAAGCGAAAGAATTCAACATGATCAAATATTTGGGAAAAGTAAAAGATTTGGTTGCAAAGTTCAGTAGATTCGAGATCCAAGCTATCCCTCGGGAAGAAAATTCTTGGGCAGATTTGTTGTCCAAATTTACTGGATCAGTGGATGGACGAAAAGAGAGGACGATAACTTGGTTACTGTCCAACACTCCCGCCATAGATTTGAACATATCCTCGAACTCAGAAGTCATGGAGATAGATACTCAGCAGGTTACATGGTTCGAGCCTTTGAAAACTTATCTGAAGGATGGTATCTTACCAGAAGAAGCAAATGAAGCACGAAGAATTGGATATCGAGCTCCAATGTATTTGTTGCTCGAGGGCCAGCTTTATAAGAGGTCCAGCTCGGGTGTTTTGTTGAAATGCATTCCCGAGAGTCAGTTTGATCTTATCTTAAAGGAAGTTCACGAGGGTGAAGCTGGAAGCCATTGCGGAGCAAGTGCATTAGCCTTACAGTGCTCGAGAGCTGGCTACTACTGGCCCACCTTAATTTCGGATTCCATTGACTATGTCAAGAAATGCCATCAATGCCAGATCTATTCTAATTTAATTCATCAACCCGCCGAGCAGTTGCACTCTATTCTGATCTGCTGGCCCTTCGATAAGTGGGGTATCGATATCGTGGGACCTTTTCCAACAGCTAGGTCGAGAAAAAATTATGTCTTGGTTGCTGTGGAGTACTTCAGTAAATGGATTGAATGCATTGCATTAGCAAAATTACTCAGTTTCAGGTGATAAATTTTCTCTGGAAGTATATTGTTTGCAGGTTCGGGATACCGAGGATCCTCATCTCCGACAACGGAACACAGTTTGCGGGAAAGCAGATATTAGAGTGGTGCGAAAAGTTTGGAATCCAGCAGAATTTCACCTCGGTCGGGCATCCCCAGGCAAATGGACAGACCGAGGTCACCAACAGGGAGATTGTCATATCACTCGAAAAGCGCCTGTCTGAGGCAAAGGGAAAATGGCTAGATGAGCTACCTGGAGTCGTCTGGGCGAATAGAACCTCGGTAAAATCCGCTACAGGAGAAACTCATTTCTCATTGGTTTACGGATCGGAGGCTGTTATACCGGTTGAGACATTGGTACCTTCACCAAGGGTCGAATCTTATGATCCCGATCAAAACCATTCATTGCGAGAGATGGACGTCGATCTTGCCGACGGCAAGCGGGAACGAGCCTGCGTAAAATTACAAGCTACCAAGTCTAACATGGAAAAGGCTTATGGTAAGAAGGTCAGGATGAGAACGTTTAAGATCGGGGATTTGGTCCTAAAAAAAGTGGAGATATCAAAGCATGTCGGAAAGCTTCAACCGAACTGGGATGGCCCTTATGTCGTGCAGGAGGTCGGGAAGAGGGGATCCTACAAAATTGGTCACCTTAACGGTGAACCTTTGCCGAGGAGCTGGAATGCAGTTAACCTAAGGAAATATTATGGAAAATAGTTGTTACCATTATTGTATTTTCTGTTTTTACAACTTATGTTTTCTTCCAAGTGTAAACACATTCGATGAAGTTCTACTTTCGTGATCAAATTATACTGCAAAATCCCTACTCGAGAAAAAGTTATTTGCCCTGCAAGATAAAAAAAATAAAAAAAAATAAAAAAAAAATAATGAATGAAAGACTTGCAGGAAAGCAGAGCTAGACGCTCTATAAAAATGAAACAGAGCCAGACGCTCTATAAAAATGAAACAGAGCCAGACGCTCTATAAAAATGAAACAGAGCCAGACGCTCTATAAAAATGAAAGGGCAAAATGTCTAAGACCTTAGGTCGGATAAAGACGCTCTATAAAACAGAGCAAGATGCTCTATAAAAAATGTAAGAGCGTCGCTCTATAAAGCAACGAAAGCAGAGCTAGACGCTCTATAAAAATGAAACAGAGCCAGACTCTCTATAAAAATGAAAGGGCAAAATGTCTAAGACCTTAGGTCGGAAAAAGACGCTCTATAAAACAGAGCAAGATGCTCTATAAAAAATGTAAGAGCATCGCTCTATAAAGCAACGAAAATCCTCGGAAAATGAAGTTCTCGAGAACCTCTTTATTCCTCGGAAAACTTCCTGAAAGTTGGTTTATTATTTCCAAGATTATATTAGAGCCATCTGCTCGGGAAGTGGAACCCTCGAGAACCTCCTTACTCCTCGGGAATCTTTCTAAAGTAGGTTTATTATTTCCAAATACTATATTCAAGCCTAAAGAAGTTGATCAGACTCGAACTTTTTTATGAGGAATTTAATATCTTATTTATTAAGAGATATATCCGAAGATGATGTTAGACGATCGATAAATCCCTTATTATGGTTTGATCTTACATTAGGAATTTAGCCCTTCTCCTCGGGTTACGTTTTTCTATTTGAAATAAATTACGAGCAAAAAAGCAATCATAACTGAGATCAGAAGAGATTAAAGATTGCAAAATAATTAAGAAGAAAAATGAAGTTTCATTCATAAATTCCGAGCAGAATACAAATGATCAATGAGATACAAGGAACTGCAGCTTTGTTGATGTTCATCGAACAAATTACAAAGTCTTCGAATACATTTACAAGTGAAGTCCTACTACAACTACTATGCTCTATTCTATGATCTTCGAACATCTTCTAGCGCAGTCGACCACGGGCAATGCCCAACAGTTTATGTAACAAGTGATCGGGCTGTATATGTTTATCGTCTGATGATATATGGTCTTGAAATTAGACAATATGGATCGCAGATTATTTTTCTGATTATCTCCATACTTTTCCCAGCATTCTTGCTACCAGCCGAGCCCGATCACTTCCCCGAGTTGGCGTCCAGGGTTGGAATTCCTCAGTTTGAGATCCGAAATTTCAACCGTCAGTAAGGAACGGCCGGTCACCATCTTATGGTCGGGAAGCTCGACCCAAAATTACCAATCTTCAAAGAAGAAAGGAAGAAATTGGTGACTCGAGGTCAAACTTCCTTTTAATTTTCTGACCAGCTTTCCACCCTCGGATATACCCCTCGAGATCCGTAATGCTAACCCTGCGCAAAGTACTCGAGCAAGGGTTAATCGAACATTGGCATCTCGAGGGGAGATCCCGTTTTCAGGGATCAGAGACCCCCAGATAGAGGAGGTGCCCTTTTTTTCCTATTCCACCCATACCAAAGAAACATCCGTTTTGATTATCTGATCGGAAGTAAGTTCAAAGCGAAATCTCGAAGGTTTGGACAGGAAAGAGCAAGGATCCGAGCTTAGTCCTCGGATGATGATTATACTGTATTTCGTTCAAGTTCAATAAGGAAAGTGGGGAATAACAATATATGAATCGAGCATATGAAAACTGTATATTAATATTGGTGTTCGAATATAAATTACAAGGCAGGTCTACCCGAGCATTACGGGATGCCGTACTAACTAGGAAAGTAAATACAAAGAATAAACAACTGGTTCCTAATCCGAACAGTAGGTCCGAGCAGAAGGGATATCTTGGAAGTTGTGCCGTCCCTGATGTCATAAATGCGCCGCGTATTTATAGGAACAGTAATGGGCTAGCTGGACCATCCGTAGGAGAATAGCTCTCGGCCAGCTGTGTAAAGCTGTAGGTCGGTCCTACAATAAATTCCGAGGAGACGAGTAGATCGGGAAGAAGGTCGGATTACTTTGATCGAGAGCTATCAGTCAGGCTTGATCGGAGAACCATGTTCTTCTGGTCGGTGGATACCATTCTGATCGAGATCGAGGCTGACCCCGAGCAGAAGGTATTTCCTAGATCGGCGTATGCGAAATACCCCTCATCAATACTCCCCCACTTCTCGAGCGTAAGTGAAGCAGAAGGTCGGAGAAGTAAACACTGCATCACGGCGAAAGACTTTGATCTCTTGATGTTTTCGGACATGCCTCGTTAAAAACCTAGTCCGGAAAAACCCAGTGGGACAAAATCCGAGCTAGGGAAAAAGAGTGCACATCTTCCTTGGAGGAGCCTCGAAATACCGAATCGCCCCCAAGATAGAAGGGTGAGGTTTTTGACCTGAGAGATTCACCTCGATGATTCACCAAGAGCTGCAATATTTGAAATTCGGAAAATTAGATAGTAGAGAACAGGCCTCGGACAGTCTTGAGTTGGATATGCCTCGTTAAAAACCTTGCTCGGAAAAACCCCGTGGGATAAAAATCGATCGAAGGTGAAAAAGAGTACATATTTTATCCTGTTGAGTCGAAAAATACTCATTTCCGAAGCTTGGAGGACCATAAATGCTATTAACAAAAGGTAATCTACAATTTTACTGAGTGGGAGCCTAACCGTCGCGGTTACTCGGGGTTGAATTTGCAATTTACCCTTTTAACCTTTATATATATGTTTACTTGGAGAAAAAAGAGTGCATCTTTACAATTCACAGCGGATCGGAGCTTTTAGATCGATAAACAGTATTTCTTCCTTACTTCGAGCATTCCAATAAATATCTTCTAATCATGTCTACTTCCCAGAATCCCAACGTCCAAACCAATATTCCCTCTGGATCAGATTCCGACCTGGGATCCACAGGGGAACTCATCAATGACTTCAAAACCACTGAAAATTCTTCCGAAGAGACGAACATAATCGTCAATCAAATAGAACATGCCATGGGGTCGAACGCTGGAGAGGGTACATCAGGTCGACATAATTCCGAGCACGATGGTGATGCGGAAGAAAATGCCGAATGCGGCAGCAAGGAGGGTGGAGATGGAGAAGAAGCAGATTCCGACCATGAGAATAGCTTGACTGTACCGTTTGACAAGCACGAGATTATGAGATATGAGATCGGAGGCGGGTGCAGCGTGAGAATTCTTGATCTAGCCGGTGTCGCGAAAAAGTCCAAAGCCACCGGTCGAGCTCAGAAGACCGAGAAACGGGTCGACGACATCTCCAGTGCGTACGATCCAAAAGAGCATGAGGCAAGCCTCAAAGCTACGATTGGTAAATTCCTTCCCGAGGGCTACTCGCTAATCATTCCGACCCCCTCTCAAAGAGTGAATAAGCCCCCAGCAGGATGTCAAGCCTTCTACGCTAAGCAGTTTGACTATGGGTTGCGCATTCCTTTTGCCCCCTTGCTCAAGCAGGTTTTAGATGCATTCAGCTTGGCTCCCGCACAGATCCTTCCCAATTCGATTGGGTACTTGATAGCTTTTAGCGTTTTGATGAAGGCCAAGAACCAAGCTGCTAATTTCCGATGCTTCTGGAAATTCTTCAAGATCAGTACCTCCTCCGCCTCGAACGCTGGGTTTGTGTATTTCTCCCAGCGTTCGAATCATTCGGTCTTATCGACCCTAACTTCCAGCAATTCTCCTGACTGGAAGAAACAGTTCTTTTTTATCAAGGGACCTGAAGTACCAGCCTCTGAGGGAAGCTCGGAGATGGTTCCATACCAATGGCCAGGCGAGCAAGAATGGGTGTACGGGAAACGAGAAGTGTTAGGCCAGCTTGGGAAGGTTGTCTCAGACGATCTGGTTAAAGAGATGCGTTCTGATCTGTATCAGTCGGCTTTCCTGGTCCTAGAGCCCGTTCTTCGGAAAGCTGGTCTCAGCCAAGCTACCTATCGATTAGCAGATGCTGATGATCCTCGATCATTGAGTAAGGATAACAATCTTTCCCGAGTGCCCGTAATAGTAAACTATCCAGAGAATTTTATTACTTATCATTTTTATTTTTTCAGGTACGATGGTGGAGCAATACCGAGCTTCCATAGTTGGTAAAACGGTAGCGTCTACCTCGAGAAAGACGCTCGGTCAGCCGAGGAGACAAGTTAGACCGGAGCTCAGAACTGCCGTCCCTCCTCGGGGAAGCTCGGCCCAGACTGGCCAGGTCGGAAACGAAGAGGAGCCTGAGAATGCTGAGCCGATCCAAATGGTACGACCTCCTCATCAAGCTGGTCCTTCTTCTTCTTCTGGCTTAGGATACAGCATGTTTAGCATGAAGAAGCTCAGAAGGACAGAGATCTATAATCGGAGAGCTCGGGAAGATCTCGAGGGACCCCCCGAGGCCAAAAGGAGGACCGGACTGTGGGGTCGACACCCAACGCCCCTTTCTTCCCGTCCTGGTCGAAGTAGGCCTGACATGGTGGATTTCATCGAAGACCAACTTAGAGGTTCCCGAGCAGCAGGTTATCCCGAGAGGGGATCAATTCGAAGCGATCGCACCCCGAACGGCGAGAATGAACATGACAAGGCGATCAAGATTTTCATGGCGGGGAGATTTGCCGAGGACCAGGAGGAGCTTCTTGGCCATTGCGACCTCGACGTACTAGGCCAATTCTCCAAAGCATATCACACGGTAAATCCCTTTACATTTGTTGCAACTGTTTTAAGTTTTGGAGCAAAGTACTAACCACCCTGTTCTTGCAGATCGGGGACTGCTTTCTCACTGAGGTGAATCGTGTGTCGATGTTAGAAGAGGAGTCCGATCGAGTCCATATCGCTTATAGGGACTTACTCAAGGAGGAATCCCAACTGCGCAATCAATTTTCCTCCGTCCAAGCCGAATTGGAGTCCATGAAAGCCAAATATACCCCTGCCGTCCAGGAAAACTTGGTGAAGGTCGTGGAAGAGAAAAGCTTGCTCGAGGAGAAAGTTAGGAAACTTGAAGAGGAGCTTGCGCAGACTAAGGCTGATTCCGAGTTATCTTATCAGCGGGGCAAAGAAGACTCTCGCCTAAGCTCGATAAGAGAATTTTTGGAGTCTCCCGCATTGGATGCCATAGCTCGAAGGAGGGTCGGCGAAATCCTTCAAACTACCTTTTTCAAAGGGGTTCAACAGTTGACCGCAGCAAAGGTTATTCCCGACAAAATGACGGAGTATATAAAGCACATGGATATAATGAAAAATTCTAGCGGGGAAGACTATCGAACCGCGTCCTCGAGCTCGGCCGACTGGGAAAGACACGAGTTCGCTCCGTTTGTGGAAGAGTTCGGAGTTCCGATGCCCAATCCTGACATGATGGATTTGGATACATCCGGCTCGAGCTCGAGTTCAGATGGCTCCGATGAGGAAGATAACCAAGATAGTTCCGGAGATGATCAAGATTCTTCTGATGATGGGGATGATCGAGAAGCCTCTGGAGACAATGACGTTGACATCGAGGATGGCTCCGAGAGTGAGGGCAAAGAGGAGTAGTCAAAACCTTAGATTTTATGTAATAGGTTGTAGGACTCTCTTTATATGCATTGTAAATATTTTGATCATCTATAAATCTGCTTTTTCTGTTTTTCTCTGAGTCCTCTCATCGATAATTTATTATACTGCTCAACTAGACAAAAGTCTTTGTGAGGCATAGGGTTCATGAAAAGAACGTCGATATCGAGCATTTTCGTGCGCGTGAATCACTTAGTAGGCGTAGTATCAAAACAATCGACCTTTTTAAATAGGCACGGAAATCTTGAAATTCGTGACTGTTGGGCTCCCAAAAAGGCAACGTTCCTTTCTCTTATAAATAGACGGTAGTTTAAGATTTTTGTCACTGAAATTATAATTCACTCTTCGTCGGAGCTACTCGGTCGATAAGTAAATCGAGCTCTCTTCTCCATTAGAAATATACAGATCATGGAAGGCCTGGTGAACTCCAAGATCGACCCGAGGTTGTTGCTTAAAGTCAAGAAAGAGAAACCTTCCAAGTCGAGAGTCAAAGAACCTAAGTCCTCCTCGGAAGCAGGAAAGACTTCTAAGAACGACCGAGGCAAGCACAAGGTCGATTCTCCTTCGAAGGCGGTCATTGAATCAACTGGTGACCTTGGCAAAACTGTGGCCAAGCAAATATCTGGCTCCGAGAAAGGGCCGGTCATACCAATTCCGGACTCCCCCTCTCAGTCGAAAAATAGCTCCGAGGGTAACAAGAAGGTCAACAGGCCTAGTAAGCAAATCACATCTGGTGACTCTGAGCCTGCTCCATATAAAAGACCGCTCGTGGACGATCTGATTCCAACCTCGGCCTTGATTCAAATGACTGGGGAAAAAAAGACAATAGCTGATAGTGTTCTGGCCTTGGAGGCTAATAAGGATGTTGTGGTTGAGCCTCCCAAAAAGAAGGTCAAAATAAATGACCCTCCCGTCGATCAGAAGACAACCCCCTCGTCGGGTGGGAATCCAGAGCCCCAAAGCACTGTCCCCAACGTTGCTCGGACGCTTAGCGCCTTTTTTGAAGAGGTGAAAAGTAAGGCCATGGCCGAGCCAGAAGGGAA
Source organism: Penstemon newberryi var. newberryi (assembly GCA_030819805.1). Taxonomy (NCBI): domain Eukaryota; kingdom Viridiplantae; phylum Streptophyta; class Magnoliopsida; order Lamiales; family Plantaginaceae; genus Penstemon; species Penstemon newberryi. The sequence goes on along the minus strand of JAUALY010000005.1, from coordinate 16,641,110 downwards.
AAATTCGAATGAAACGGCGCGATCGAGCACGGATCTGTTTTTTTTTTTTTTTTTTTTTTTTTTTACTAAATAGTTCTTTGTCCATTTAAGGTCGGACAACAGTTATTTACCCTTGGTCTGCAAGTCGAGCAAGAAGCCGAACAGCGTGCGAAGGTTATCCTTGAACTGGAGGAAAAGAAGGTTGCATTATCAAGGTCCCTTGAAGAAGCCAGAGCCATCGAGCTGAAATTGGCCTCCGAGACGGAGAAAGCTGTGAAGGAGAAAGAGAGCCAGGTTCACGAGGAGTTGAGCAAGGAGTTGGACAGGCTGAAGTCACTCGTCGAGCAGGAGAAGAAAAGCGCCGAGCAGCGGGAGAAAGAGGCCTATCAAAAAGGTTATGATGCCGGGTATGAGGCCCGCAATGTTGAAGTCCGCAAGCTTCTGTTCGAGAAAAGTGTTTAGAGATTTCTTCTGTTGACTGCTCGATTAAATGTTGTACTTTTAAATTTTTCCTTTTGTACTTGTTTTCCTCGTTGGAATAATAAACTTTTTCTTCCTTCTAATCGATGATGTTTTGTGTTCTGATAAAGTGATTCTGTATAGACAATTTATACTCGAGTTAAGAGTAAGCAATCAAGTAGCATTCTTAGTCAAAACAATTTATACTCGAGTTAAGAGTGATCATTCGAATGGTATTAGTTGTAGAAACAATTTATACTCGAGTTAAGAGTGAACATTCAAGTTGCAGTTTCAGTGTTAAAACAATTTATACTCGAGTTAAGAGTGATCGTTCCAATTCCGAGCATAATTTAAAGATGGAAAGTTTCTGCACTGCATATTTGACCAAGTCATAGTATTCCTCTTTTTTCAGCTAAGTTTCAAAGAAAGTCCGTCCAAACAGCACCTTAGTCTCGGGAAGTGGAACGGTCACCCGTGATAAATGCCGTAATCTGAGCCGTTGGTTTCGTTGAATGCTGACCGTCGATCAAACCATCCTTTTAGTATAAATATGGCATTTGCTTAGTTGAAAATCTTTACCCTCCGCTGTCAAAAATGTATTATCCGAGGACGAAGCTCGGAATCTTCCTTCTTCCCGTTCAAGCCTTCGAAATTTGGCTTCGAACGTACGTTCGATATTTCGTGCAAGTCATAAACTTCTTTGGTATGGGCGGAATCAGAAAAAAGGAGCACCTCCTCTATCTGGGGGTCTCTGATCCCTGAAAGCGGGATCTCCCCTTGAAATACCAACAAGTGACTGACTCTTGCTTGGGTATTTTGGGCAGGGTTAGCATTGCTGGTTTCGAGGGGTATACCCGCGCGGAAAGCTGGTCAGAAAATTAAAAAGGAAGTTTGACCTCAAGTACTTTCTTTGAGGTTATCTTGTTTCACCAATTTCTTCCTTCTCTGAAGAATGGTAACTTTGGGTCAAACTTCCCGATCGTAAGAAGATGACCGGCCGTTCGAGGTTGAGCTTTTGGATCTTACAATGAGAAATTTCAACCTTGGACGCCGACTCGGGGAAGTGATCGAGCTCGGCTGGTAGCAAGAATGCTGGGGACTGTATGGAGATCAGAAAATGTGATCTGCTATCCATATTGTCTAATTTCAAAACCAGATATCATCAGACGATAAACATATACAGCTCGATCATTTTGTCACAAATTGTGATGCAACCATCGGATGCTCGGCGATATTCCTGGTCAACAACACTGAAAAATGCTCGAAGACTCGAATACCATAGAATAGGGTACTGTAGTTGGACTTCATTTGTATACTCAACAATTTTGTAATCTGTTCGATGAATTTTAATAAAGTTGTAACATTTGCCTTTCATTGATCTTTGTATCTTGCTTGAACATAATAATAAGAACCTTCCGTTTCGAATCAAATAATTGCAACTTTTCTTATCGAACTAATGATCCGATAGAACTTAAATATTTGGATGACAAGGTTGAACTTGTATCTGGAACATTTATTGATCGATGAACTGTCCTCGAAAAGATTATCTGATAATCGTCCGAACGAATAATGTCTGAAAACTAAGTTCCCCTGAAGAATAATTGAACTTAGGAAATAATGATCCCGTCTGGAACATTCATTGATCGATGAACTGTCCTCGAAAAGATTATCTGATAATCGTCCGAACGAATAATGTCTGAAAACTAAGTTCCCCTGAAGAATAATTGAACTTAGGAAATAATGATCCCGACTTTAGTAATTCCCCATATAATCAGGAACTCTCGAAAAGTGTTCGGGTTTCGAGCAGAGCTGCCTCATCATAGCATTTTGAGCATCAATTAGAATTGACCCAAAATTGAACTGTTTGCTTACATAATCGACCGTTACTAAGTGAACTAGATAGTCACGTAAAATTTTTATTGAGGGAGGGTCATAGCAACAGCCCTCACCCTCGGCCGATTTTCTTTTTTGAACCTCTTTTTTTTTTTTTTTTTTTTTTTTTTTTTTTTTTTTTTTTTTTTTTTTTTTTATCGAGGGAGGGTCATAGCAACAGCTTTCACACTCGGCCGATTTTTTTGAACATCACTCATCGAGGGAGGGTCATAGCAACAACTTTCACCCTCGGCCGATTTCCTTTTGAATATATTTTATCGAGGGAGGGTCATAGCAACAGCTTTCACCCTCGGCCGATTTTCTTTCTGAATAATTTTTTATCGAGGGAGGGTCATAGCAACAGCTTTCACCCTCGGCCGATTTTCTTTCTGAATAATTTTTTATCGAGGGAGGGTCATAGCAAAAGCTTTCACCCTCGGCCGATAATGTTAGACTTTCTTTGTCATGGTACTCGGAATACAATTTGAACTTGAACCAAAGATTTCATTGATTGTCCTTACACTTTTAGGAAAGTAAAATTTAAGAAAACTGTAAATTTCAGGAAAAAATTAAAATGAGAGCATCTATCTTCCATAATATTTCCTCAGATTGACTGCATTCCAAGTTCTTGGCAAAACTTCACCGTTGAGGTGAGCAATTTTATAGGATCCCTTTTTTCCGACTTCCTGCACGACATAAGGGCCGTCCCAGTTTGGCTGAAGCTTTCCGACATGCTTAGATACTTCCACCTTTTTTAGAACCAAATCCCCGACTTTGAATGTCCTTACCCTGACTTTTTTGCCATAAGCTTTTTCCATGCTGGACTTGGTGGCTTGTATCTTTATGCACGCTCGGTCACGTTTACCATCTGCTTGATCGACATCCATCTGCCTCAGTAATTGATTCTGATCATGGTCATAAGATTCGAGCCTTGGTGAAGGTACCAATGTCTCCACCGGTATAACAGCCTCCGACCCGTAAACCAATGAGAAAGGAGTTTCTCCAGTAGCAGATTTTACTGTAGTCCTGTTCGCCCAAATTACTCCTGGAAGCTCGTCTAACCAATGGCCTTTTGCTTCGGTCAGACGTTTTTCAAGTGATCGAACAATTTCCCTGTTGGTGACCTCGGTTTGTCCGTTCGCCTGGGGATGTCGACCGACGTAAAATTCTGTTGGATTCCAAACTTTTCGCACCACTCCAAAATTTGCTTTCCCGCGAATTGAGTTCCATTGTCGGAGATGAGGATCCTCGGTATACCAAACCTGCAAACAATATTCTTCCAGAGAAAATTTATCACCTGAAATTGAGTAATTTTTGTTAGCGCAATGCATTCGATCCATTTACTGAAGTATTCCACGGCGACCAGGACATAGTTTTTTCTCGATCTAGCAGTTGGGAAAGGTCCCACAATATCGATTCCCCACTTGTCGAAGGGCCAACAGATCGGAATCGAATGCATCTGCTCAGCGGGCTGATGAATTAGATTTGAATAGATTTGGCAATGATGGCATTTCTTGACATAATCGACGGAATCCGAGATCATAGTGGGCCAATAATATCCAGTCCTCGAGCACTTCAAGGCTAAGGCTCGTGCACCGCAATGACTTCCCGCTTCACCTTCGTGAACCTCCTTTAAAATGAGATCGAACTGACTCTCAGGAATACACTTTAACAAAACTCCTGAGCTTGATCTTTTATAAAGCTTATCTTCGTTCAAAACGTACATTGGAGCTCGATATTTAATCCTTCGAGCTTGATTTGTATCTTTCGGTAAAGTACCATCTCTTAGATAAGCCTTCAAAGGCTCCATCCAAGAAGATTCTCGAACATCTATCTCCATTATCTAACACATTTTTTTTAATCAATAACTTTAACACATTATTCTTTAACATTAGTCTTTATACATATTGCAACTTCACCATTAAACCGCCGCTACGCACTCACCCACCAAACCCCTACCACCCACCCCAATCCAAACCACCTACATGTACCGTTTTCTCAAATTCCACATCAATTAGTTTTACATGGAACATTCATTTCATACACAATGAGGGATTTCACTTATTTTTGGCGTTTATGCATTTTAATCGAAGAAATAAGGATGGATTATTGATATTATGACTTCCTCTACACATTATATACCGTATTTATTTTCCTTTCTTGAGCACCTGATATGGAAATCCGTCACATAAATTCCAACAAACCATTTGCAACATGTGCACGCGGTGGTGTTGCGGGTGGTTTCTGCGGATGTTCTCCATCAAGGGTCGGGTTGATGGGTGGGGATGATGGGGATTCGGGATACAGGGGTGGGGGTTGCAATTTCGGAAGATTATATATTGACCTTAATTTCTGAAAAATGGAAAAGATATCTCATACATGAAAGTGTAAAAAAATAAAAAATAAATTAGAAGATAGATTTATTGGAGAATACTAAAATCTGAAATTACAACTGACCAAACATCTTTTCTGTAAATTTGTTAAAAGGAACGATTTTCTTTTGTATATGATGGAGATCTAGATATGGAGATAGATGAAAGTGGAGAGACAGAGAAAGTGACAGGGAAGGAGATTTTTTTTTTATTAAACATATTTATTAAAAGGGTACTTATGTAATTTAATGAATGTTTAATTTTTTCAAATGTCCCATTGTCTAATTATCATGGGACAATTTAAATTTTTTGTGCGGCCAAGATTTAATTTTGATATTTTTAATGGTTAAAATTGAATATCTCATATACACTCATTTTCGATAAAATCTCATTTTAGAACGACCCATTAAAGTTTCATTTTGATTAGTGCTACAACGAAAGTATGTCTTACATTCTCTCTAACAGTCCGATAACACTCTATAAATTTATTATTGTTTTGAAAGGACAAATTAAAAATTTAAAAGGGAAGCGATTTAAAACAAAATAAGAATACTTTAAGTAACTAAGTTTTTGATAAAAAAAATAAAAATCAATTTCAATAGTTATAGTTTAAAGCGGAAGCATTTAATAAGAATATGTCAAAAGATTTGAACAAAATAAAATTAAGAGAGAAAAAGTAAGTAATTTATAAAAATCTCGTCCCCTTTACTAAAATATAAAATCAACTTTCATGGTTCAAACATTTTAAACAATGATTCAAGAAAAAACCTTAAAATTGAGACAAGGACATATATCGACAAACAAAATACAACTACTTTCCAAATTATTAGGGTGGGATCGCAATCGGGACGACCTAACCGCAAAACGAACTGTAGTTGATGAGGGGTATTTCGCATACGCCACTTTAGGAAATACCTTCTGCTCGAGGTCGGCCTCGATCCCGACCAGAATGGTATTCTCCGACCAGAAGAACATGGTTTTCCGATCAAGCCTGACTGATAGCTCTCGATCAAGTACCCCGACCTTCTTCCCGATCTACTCGTCTCCTCGGGATTACTGTGGGGCCGACCTACAGCTTTATACAGCTGGCCGAGAGGTGTTCTCCTACGGATGGTCTACCTAGCTCATTACTGTTCCTATAAATACGCGGCGCATTTATGACATCAGGGACGGCACAACTTCCAAGATATTCCTTCTGCTCGGACCTACTGTTCGGATTAGGAACTAGCTTGTATTCTCATTGAATTTAGTCTTCTTAGTAGTACGGCATCCCGTAATGCTCGGGTAGACTCGCTTTGTAATTTGTATTCGAACATCAATATCAATATACAGTTTTCACACGCTCGATTCATATATTGTTATACTTAACTTTCCTTATTGAACTTGAACGAAATACAGTATAATCAATTGGCGCCCACCGTGGGGCCTGCTCGGGTGTTAGATCGAAATATGCCTACTACTAGAAGATTTACGTACAATCGTGGCGAGCCTTCACACGCCGTAGGAGCTCAACGTTCTGTAAACAATGAACCAAGTAACCAATCCCGAGCGGCCCACCAATCTGAGGTGCCGCCGCTCGACCCGCCGAATGATATGCCTATTCATACGACAGTAGCAGATTTGCGTTCTATTATCGGAACTAAGTGTAGAGAATTCTTGAATACGGAGAGAGCAGATCGTGAAACTCTGCCGGGTCAGCAACCCCCGGTCGATCAACCTACTGCTCGGGGTCCGATTTCCAACAGGCCAAGGGAAGGAAGTATTCGTCGATCTGCTCTGGGCGAACCATCTGATGTTCGACCCAATCCACCACAAGTTAGAACCGTTGTTCGATCGGGGCAACCTTCTAGGAACATACAAAATTTAGAGGACTCCGTGGTCGGAGAAAGTCAACCTAAAGTTGTGGAGAGGTCTAGAAAGCCAGCTTATAGAAAGGTAACTGAGGCTGACTTGGAAAGGATGGTGCAAGAAAGGGTTGCTAAGGAGTTAGAAAAAGAGAAGCTAGTAAAGGAAACCCGACCCACAGGTGTCAGGGCTCGAGGAGTCGAGGCCAAAGAGGATGGGGTCGTGTTCCCTGAAGTGCGGAGCAGGGAATTGAGTACAAATATTATGCGATGCTCGCCTTTCTGTCAAGAAATTAAGGAAGCTCGAGGAACAGAGTCAGTCCCTACAAGATTGCCAAGATATAATGGAACCTCTGACCCCGGGGAGCATATAAACAGTTTCATAAATGTGTTGAATTTGTATGGACACTCGGAGGATTTTTGCTGCAAAATCATGGTCACCACATTCGAAGGGATTGCTTTGGATTGGTTCGGAAAACTACCCCCGAACTCGATCTTCTCTTTCGATGAGTTATGCGATAAATTGAAACATCAGTTTGCTAGCCAAAGGAAACAGAGGTTTCCTGCTAATCATTTGGGAACGGTGAAACAAATGGAAGGAGAAACACTGAGGCAGTGGCTGGCAAGATTCAGTATTGAACTTCTGAAAGTTGATACCCCGCAGATTGAATTTCTATCATCGTTGATGTTCGAGCTAACCCGCAATAGCCAGTTCGGGAATGCTCTCTGCCGAAAGCAACCAAAGTCTTTCGAGCGGATTATGGAAATAGCTGAGAAATACATGATCCAGGAGGAAATGAATAAGTTAAAGAACGCACAGAATCCTAGGCCCCCGATCGTGAAGAAACCTGATCGGGCCCCCTATCCCTAAACCAAGCGACTACGGAGGGTCAAACGCGCAGCAAAAAGGCTCGGTTTGGCAGAGACTTAAGGTCTATAAACCTCAAGCTCCGACCCACAGATCTAATGTCTACGGTCGACCTGCATCTCCTGATAGGGCTCCGAGGACGGAGCATGAAAAAAGCAACTTTACCAGATTGAATACTTCGAGGGACGAGATTCTAACGGTACTCGAAGAGAGGAATTTGGTCCCTGGAGCTCGGCGTATCACTCAACCTAGACCAGGGACTATGAATCACGATAAGTATTGCAGATACCACAGAGCTCGGGGGCATAGCACCGAGGATTGCTTTCAGTTAAAACAAGAGATCGAGAAACTGATTGCTCAGGGAAAGTTGAAGGAATATGTCAGAAAGGAGAACCATAACAGCCGTTATCGATCCAGGAGTCCTAGGAGGTCCTCCGAACAACACCGTGAGGATCGACAACAAGCAGAGGACCAGACGAATCGGGTGATAAATATGATATCTGGTGGGCCAGCTGGGGGAGATAGCAGGAATGCAAGGAAAAGGACTACTAGGTCGATAAAGACTGGTGTCTCGACTAGGAAAGAGGTCATGTCCTTAAGACCAGCGCCCTCGATAAATCAAGTCATTAGTTTTTCCGAGGCTGACAGACCTAGTGATGTGACTTGGGATACTAATGAAGACGACCCTGATTTTTCAATGGTCTTGACCCTGAGAATTGCTAACTTCGAGGTTAGGAGGGTGTTAATCGATAATGGCAGTTCGGCAAACATAATCTCTTCTGAGGCGCTCGACAGAATGAATCTACAACACCCGCGATTAGAACGAGTATCCACCCCGCTCATTGGGTTCGGTGGATCGGAAATTGTTCCTCTCGGAACCATACTCTTGAGTACTACTATGGGCAAGAAACCTAGAGATGTTACGAAGATGGTTAAGTTCCTAGTCGTGAGTACCCCGTTCGCTTATAATGCAATCTTGGGGAGACCGGCTTTAAACGTATTCAAAGCGGTCGTGTCAACTTACCACCAGATGGTAAAGTTTCCCACTTTGGCGGGGGTCGGAGAAATGAGAAACGACCAATGCATGGCATGGGAATGTTACAACACGTCCCTAAACATGAAGAAGCAGTTCGAGCCATTATTGCCCTCGAAGAGAAAGTTAGAAGAGGAAAAGGTATTCTCTGTTTCCGACCTCCCGTTGCCAGATTGTGAAAAGTTGCAGAGTAAAAAAGGAAAAGAGATCGATATGAGCGTACAACCCCCAAATCATAAACAAGTAACGTTAATCCCTGGCTCTCCCGAGAAGTTCACCAGGATTGGGACCGAGCTAAGTCAAGGGATGGAGACCATGCTGATCGAATTCCTTAGAAACAACGCCGATGTCTTTGCTTGGAGTTCTGATGATATAGTCGGAATCGACCCGAGAGTGATCACTCATTCTTTAAATATCGATCCTAAAGCAAAGCCAGTTAGGCAAAAGAAGAGGAATCACGGTCGAGAAAAAGACAAAATCATCAATGCTGAGGTGGATAGGTTATTGGCCGCGAAACAGATTCGGGAAATAACTTTCACTGAATGGCTTTGCAATGTAGTGTTGGTGTCGAAGGGAGAGAAGGTCGACAACAAATGGAGGATGTGTAATGATTTTACCGACCTGAACAAGTTGTGTCCAAGGGACCCCTATCCTTTACCACGGATCGATATGCTGGTTGACTCGACTGCGGGATTCATTTTCTTTAGTATGATGGATGCTTTCCAAGGATTTTATCAAATATTTATGAATGAAAGAGATCAGGATAAAACAGCTTTTATTACCGAACGGGGAGTATACTGCTTCATTGTAATGCCGTTCGGGCTAAGGAATGCAGGAGCAACTTATCAAAGGCTCGTGAATATGATGTTCAAGGATCTTATTGGTGAGATCATGGAAGTTTATGTTGATGATATGCTAGTGAAGAGCATGACTGAGGAGGAACATATAAAGCACCTTGACAGATGTTTCGCAATCCTAAGGAAGTACAGAATGAAATTAAATCCGGCCAAGTGCACCTTCGGGGTAAGGTCGGGAAAGTTCCTCGGTTATCTGGTTCACGAGCGCGGAATCGAGGCGAATCCAGAAAAAATCCGAGCTATAGCTGAGCTACAACCGCCAACTAAATTGTCTGAAGTGCAGAGTCTAATCGGAAAAATAATATATTTGAATAGGTTTATATCCCGATCAGCAGACAAGAGTTTGCCTTTCTTCAAGTTGTTGAGGAAATCGAAAGGCTTCGAATGGAGTGAGGAATGCAGTAAAGCTTTCGAAGAGCTTAAAAGGTATTTAGTTTCCCCTCCGATGTTGGCAAAACCGGTCGAGGGGGAACCTTTGTATCTGTACATAGCGGTATCAAGTGAGGCAATAAGTTTTGTTTTGGTGAGAATTCAGGATTTCGAGCATAAACCGGTATACTATCTGAGTAAGTTGCTTCAAGGGGCAGAAAAGAATTACCTAGAGATCGAGAAATTCGCACTGGCTTTAGTTATTGCCGCACGAAGGCTGCGACCTTATTTCCAAACTTACAAAATTATTGTTCTGACTAATCAACCTCTACGGCAAGTTCTATCAAAGCCAGAGACGTCCGGGAGATTGATTAAATGGGCGGTGGAGCTGGGTCAGTTCGAGATCGAGTACCAACCTCGAACTACAATCAAGGCTCAAGTCTTAGCTGATTTCATTGCAGAATCAACAGGGTCCAGTTCGGGCGACTTGTCCATTCCCGTGGTAAATCTGGTCGAGGATGTTCAGCACAAAGTTTGGGTGATGCATGTCGACGGGTCGTCGACCAGAGAAGGTGGTGGGGCCGGAATTCACTTTCAGGGTCCCGAGGGGGAGGATCTCAGTTATGCGATCACCCTAGATTTTGTAGTCACGAACAATGAAGCAGAGTACGAGGCTTTGATCGCGGGTTTAGAAATGGCAGTTAAAGCAAACATAAGGTCGTTGACAGTGTTAACCGACTCGGAGCTCGTACATAGACAAGTAAAAGGGGTTTATGAAGCAAAAGAGTTTAACATGGTGAAATATTTGAAAAGAGTGAAGGATCTGGCGACAAAGTTCGAGATATTTGATATACAAGCTATCCCTCGAGAAGAGAACTGTTGGGCGGATTTGCTTTCGAAGTTTACTGGCTCGATAGATGGACGGAAGGAAAGAGTGATAACTTGGCTAATGTCCAACTCCCCAGCTATAGACTCCGACCTAGCCCTAAACTCGGAGGTAATGGAGATAGATGTTCGAGAATCTTCTTGGATGGAGCCTTTGAAAGCTTATCTAAGAGATGGTACCTTGCCGGAAGACACTAATCAAGCTCGAAGGATTAAGTATCGAGCCCCAATGTACGTTTTGAATGAAGGTAGGCTTTATAAAAGATCAAGCTCAGGAGTTTTGTTGAAGTGCATTCCTGAGAGTCAGTTCGATCTAATTTTAAAGGAGGTTCACGAAGGTGAAGCGGGAAGTCATTGTGGTGCACGCGCCTTAGCCTTGAAGTGCTCGAGGACTGGATATTATTGGCCCACTATGATCTCGGATTCCATCGATTATGTCAAGAAATGCCATCATTGCCAAATCTATTCAAATCTAATTCATCAGCCCGCCGAGCAGATGCATTCGATTCCGATCTGCTGGCCCTTCGACAAGTGGGGAATCGATATTGTGGGACCTTTCCCAACTGCTAGATCGAGAAAAAACTATGTCCTGGTCGCCGTGGAATACTTCAGTAAATGGATTGAATGCATTGCGCTAACAAAAATTACTCAATTTTAGGTGATAAATTTTCTCTGGAAGAATGTTGTTTGCAGGTTTGGTATACCGAGGATCCTCATTTCCGACAATGGAACTCAGTTCGCGGGAAAACGAATTTTGGAGTGGTGCGAAAGGTTTGGGATCCAGCAGAATTTCACGTCGGTCGGACATCCCCAGGCGAACGGACAAACCGAGGTCACCAACAGGGAAATTGTTCGATCACTTGAAAAACGTTTAGCCGAAGCGAAAGGCAATTGGTTAGACGAGCTTCCAGGAGTAATTTGGGCGAACAGGACTACAGTAAAGTCTGCTACTGGAGAGACTCCTTTCTCATTGGTTTATGGGTCGGAGGCTGTTATACCGGTCGAATCATTAGTTCCTTCTCCGAGGATAGAATCTTATGACCCCGATCAGAATCAATCGTTGCGAGAGATGGATGTCGATCACGCAGATGGGAAACGCGACCGAGCGCGCATAAGAATTCAAGCCACCAAGTCTAGCATGGAAAAAGCTTATGACAAGAAAGTCAGGATAAGAACATTCAAAGTCGGGGATTTAGTCCTCAAAAAGGTGGAAGTATCTAAGCATGTCGGAAAACTTCAGCCAAACTGGGAGGGCCCTTATGTCGTGCAGGAGGTCGGAAAAAAGGGGTCCTATAAAATTGCTCACCTCAACGGTGATGTTTTGCCAAGAACTTGGAACGCAGTCAATCTGAGGAAATATTATGGAAAATAGATGTTATCATTTTTAATTTTTATTGTAATTTACAGTTTTCTCAGACTTTACTTTCCTCAAAGGTGTAAGGACAATCAATGAAATCTTTGGTTCGAGTTCTAATTGTTTTCCAAGTACCATCACGGAAAAAGGCTAATATTATCGGCCGAGGGTGAAAGCTGTTGCCATGACCCTCCCTCGATAAAAAGATGTTCAAAAAAAGAAAATCGGCCGAGGGTGAAAGCTGTTGCTATGACCCTCCCTCGATAAAAAGATGTTCAAAAAATCAAAATCGGCCGAGGGTGAAAGCTGTTGCTATGACCCTCCCTCGATAAAATATGATCGAAAAAGAAAATCGGCCGAGGGTGAAAGCTGTTGCTATGACCCTCCCTCGATAAAAAGATGTTCAAAAAATCAAAATCGGCCGAGGGTGAAAGCTGTTCCTATGACCCTCCCTCGATAAAATATGATCGAAAAAGAAAATCGGCCGAGGGTGAAAGCTGTTGCTATGACCCTCCCTCGATAAAATATGATCGAAAAAGAAAATCGGCCGAGGGTGAAAGCTGTTGCTATGACCCTCCCTCGATAAAATATGATCAATAAAAAATAATCGGCCGAGGGTGAAAACTGTTGCTATGACCCTCCCTCGATAAAATATGATCGAAAAAGAAAATTTTACGTGACTATCTAGTTCACTTAGTAACGGTCGATTAAATTTTGCGTCAATTCCAACCAATGCTCGAAGTGTTATGATGACGCAGTTCCGCTTGAAACCCGAACAACTTCCAAAAGTTTCTGATTATCTGGGGGACCACTAAAGTTGGGATCATTATTTCCTAAGTTCAATTATTCTTCAAGGGAACTTCTCAACTTTCAGATATTATTTATTTGGACGATTATCGGATAATATTTCCGAGGACAGTTTATCGATCGATAAGTATTCTCATTAATTCATCATCAAATTGGCTTTTACGAGCAGAAGACTTGCAATAAGACGATAGAAAGGAAAAATAAAGTGGCAACTATATGGTTTGAAACAATAAGTTCTCATTAATATTTTCGAGCAAGATACAAAGATCAATGAAAGGCAAATGTTACAGCTTTATTGACATTCATCGAACAAATTACAAAGTTGTTGAGTGTACAAATGAAGTCCTACTACAACTACTTTACCCTATTCTATGGTCTTTGAGTCTTCGAGCATCTTTCAGTGTTGCCGACCAGGAATACCGCCGAACATCCGATAATTGCACCACAATTTGGGGCAAAGTGATCGAGCTGTATATGTTTATCGTCTTATGATATCTGGGTTTGAAATTAGACAATATGGATTGCAGATTATTGTTTCTGATCTCCATACTTCTCCCAGCGTTCTCGCTACCAGCCGAGCCCGATCACTTCCCCGAGTTGGCGTACAAGGTTGAAATTCCTCATTTTTAGATCCGAAATTTCAACCTTTGGCAAGTCATCTTTTTATGATCGGGAAGCTTGACCCAAAGTGACCATTCTTCAAGGAAGAAAGGAAGAACTTCGTGAAACAAGATAACCCCAAAGAAAGTACTTGAGGTCAAACTCCCTTTTAATTATCTGACCTGCTTTCCGCCCTCAGTTATACCCCTCGAAACCAGCAATGCTAACCCTGCCCAAAATACTCAAGCAAGGGTCAGTCACTTGTTGGTATTTCAAGGGGAGATCCCATTTTCAGGGATCGGAGACCCCCCGATATCCGAGGGTCCCCTTTTTTCCAATTCCACCCATACCAAAAGAAACTGTATTCTTAAGAGGAGATCGGAAGTAGGTTCGAAGCCGAATTTCAAAGGCTTGATCAGGAAGAGGAAAAAATCCGAGCTTCGTCCTCGGATAAAACATTTTTGACAGCAAAGGGTAAAGATTTTCAACTGGGTAAATGCCATATTTATACTAAAAGGATGATCTGATCGACGGTCACTATTCAATGAAACCAACGGCTCAGATTAATTCATTTATCACAGATGACCTTTCCACTTCCCGAGATAGAGGTACTGTTTGGACAGACTTTCTTTGAAACTTAGCTGAAAAAAGAGGAATACTATGACCTGGTCAAATATGCAGTGCAGGAACTTTCCATCTTTAAATTATGCTCGGAATTCGAGCGATCACTCTTAACTCGAGTATAAATTGTTTTAACACTGAAAATGCTACTTGATTGCTTACTCTTAACTCGAGTATAAATTGTTTATACACTAAATCACTTTATCAGAACACAAAACACAATCGATTAGAAGGAAGAAAAAGTTTATTATTCCAACGAGGAAAACAAGTACAAAAAGAAAAATCTAAAAGTACAACATTTAATCGAGCAGTCAACAGAAGAAATCTCTAAACACTTTTCTCGAAGAGAAGCTTGCGGACTTCGACGTTGCGGGCCTCATACCCGGCCTCATAACCTTTTTGATAGGCCTCTTTCTCCCGCTGCTCATTGCTTTTCTTCTCCTGCTCGACGAGTGACTTCAGCCTGTCCAACTCCTCGCTCAACTCCTCGTGAACCTGGCTCTCCTTCTCCTTCACAGCTTTCTCCGTCTCGGAGGCCAATTTCTGCTCGATGGCTCTGGTTTCTTCAAGAGACCTTGTTAGTGCAACCTTCTTTTCCTCCAGCTCGAGGATAACCTTTGCACGCTGTTCGATTTCTTGCTCGACTTGCAGCCCGAGGGTAAATAACTGTTGTCCGACCTTAAAGGGACAGAAATTTATTTAGTAAAAAAAAAAAAAAAAAAAAAAAAAAAAAGGGGGGGGGAAGAGATAGGACAACACTTACTTGAAAAAGCAGATCCGTGCTCGATCGCGCCGTTTCATTCGCGTTTTCCCGTCTGGCTTGGCCATGGCCTTACTTTTCACCTCTTCAAAAAAGGCGCTAAGCGTCCGAGCAACCTTAGGGACAGTGTTTTGGGGCTCGGGATTCCCACCCGACGAGGGAGTCTTCTTCTGATCGACGGGAGGGTCATTTATTTTGACCTTCTTTTTGGAAGGCTCAACCACATCCTTATTAGCCTCCGAGGTCAGAACACTATTAGTTATTGTCCTCTTCTCCCCAGTCATTTGAATCAAGGCTGAGGTTGGAATCAGATCGTCCACGAACGATCTTTTATTTGGAGCAGACTCAGAGTCATCAGAGGTGATTTGCTTATTAGGCCTATCGACCTTCTTGTTACCCTCGGAGCTAATTTTCGACTGAGAAGGGGAGTATGGAATTGGTATGACCGGCCCTTTCTCGAAGCCAGATGATTTCTTGGCCACAGTTTTGCCAAGGTCACCAGTTGATTCAATGACCGCCTTCGAAGGAGAATCGACCTTATGCTTGCCTCGGTCGTTCTTAGAAGTCTTTCCTGCTTCCGAGGAGGACTTAGGTTCTTTGACTTTCGACTTGGAAGGTTTTTCTTTCTTGACTTTAAGCAACAACCTCGGGTCGATCTTGGAGTTCACCAGGCCTTCCATGATCTGTATGTTTCTAATGCAGAAGAGAGCTCGATTTACTTATCGACCGAATAGCTCCGACGAAGAGTGAATTATAATTTCAGTGACAAAAATCTTAAACTACCGTCTATTTATAAGAAAAAGGAACGTTGCCTTTTTGGAAGCCCAACAGTCGCGAATTTCAAGATTTTCGTGCTCATTTAAGAAGATCGATTGTTTTGATATCGACGTTCTTTATATGAACCTTATGGCTCACACAGACTTTTGTCTAGTTGAGCAATATGATAAATTAATGATGAGAGCGCTCGGAAAAACAGAAAAAGCAGATTTTATAGATGATCGAAACAATTACAGGGCATATAATAAACGATCCTACAATCTTACAATCTATTACAAGAAATTTAAAGGTTTGGCTGCGCCTCTTTGCCCTCACCTTCGGAGTTACCCTCGACATCGACGTCATCATCTCCAGAAGCTTCTTGATCGTCCCCATCGGAATTGTCATCAGAGGTATCCGAACGGTCTGAGCTATCTGAACTCGAGCTTGCGCTGGAGGTATCCAAGTCCATCAAGTCAGGGTTGGGCATTGGGACTCCAAATTCTTCCACAAAGGGAGCGAACTCATGTTCTTCCCAGTTGGCCAAGCTCGAGGACGCGGATCGATAGTCTTCCCCGCTAGAGTTTTTCATGATGTCCATATGCTTTATATACTCCGTCATTCTGTCGGGAATAACCTTTGCTGCGGCCAATTGTTGAACACCTTTGAAAAAGGTAGTTTGAAGGATTTCGCCGACCCTCCCTCGAGCTATGGCATCCAATGCGGGAGACTCCAAAAATTCTCTTATCGAGCTTAGGCGAGAATCTTCTTTGCCCCGCTGATAAGACAGCTCGGAATCAGCCTTAGTCTGCGCAAGCTCCTCTTCAAGTTTCCTAACTTTCTCCTCGAGCAAGCTTTTCTCTTCCACGACCTTCACCAAGTTTTCCTCGACGGCAGGGGTATACTTGGCTTTCATGGACTCCAATTCTGCTTGGACAGAGGAAAATTGATTACGCAGTTGGGATTCCTCCTTGAGCAAGTCCATATAAGCTATATGGACTCGATCGGACTCCTCTTCCAACATCGACACACGATTCACCTCTGTGAGAAAGCAGTCCCCGATCTGCAAGAACAGGCTGGTTAGTACTTTATTCCAAGACTTAAAACAGTTGCAACAAATGTAAAGGAATTTACCGTGTGATATGCTTTGGAGAATTGGCCCAGTACGTCGAGATCGGAATGGCCAAGAAGCTCCTCTTGGTCCTCGGCAAATCTCCCCGCCATGAAAATCTTGATCGCCTTGTCATGTTCATTCTCGCCGTTCGGGGTGCGATCGCTTCGAATTGATCCCTCTCGGGATAACCCGCTGCTCGGGAACCTCTAAGTTGATCTTCGATGAAATCCACCATGTCAGGCCTACTTCGACCAGGACGGGAAGAAAGGGGCGTTCGGTGTCGACCCCACAGTCCAGTCCTCCTTTTGGCCTCGGGGGCTCCCTCGAGATCTTCCCGAGCTCTCCGATTATAGATCTCTGTCCCTCTAAGCTTCTTCATGGTAAACATGCTATATCCTAAGCCAGAAGAAGAAGAAGGACCAGCTTGATGAGGAGGTCGTACCATTCGTATCGGCTCAGCATTCTCGGGCTCCTCTTCGTTTCTGACCTGGTCAGTTTGGGCCGAGCTTCCCCGAGGAGGGACGGCAGTTCTGGGCTCCGGTCTAGTTTGCCTCCTAGGTTGACCGGGTGTTTTCCTCGAGGTAGATGCTACAGTTTTACCGACTATAGAAGCTCGGTATTGCTCCACCATTGTTCCTGAAGAAATAAAGAGATGAAATGTAAGTAATGAAATCCGCTGAAAAACTCACTATATAAGTCACTCGGGAAAGACTATTTTTCCTTACTCAATGTTCGAGGATCATCAGCGACTGCTAGTGGAAAGGTAGCTCGGCTGAGTTCTGCTTTTCGAAGTACGGGTTCCAGAATGAGGAAAGCCGACTGGTACAAATCCGAACACATCTCTTTGACAACGACGTCCGGAATGACCTTCTGAAGCTGACCTAATAGTTCCCGTTTTCCGTACACCCATTCTCGCTCACCTGGCCATCTGTGTGGAACCATCTCCGAGCTTCCCTCAGAAGCTGGTTCTTCAGGACCTTTAATGAAGAAGAATTGTTTCTTCCAGTCAAGAGAATTGCTGGAAGTTATGGTCGATAAGACCGAATGATTCGAACGCTGGGAGAAATACACGAACCCAACGTTCGAGGCGGAGGAGGTACTGATCTTGAAGAATTGCCAGAAGCGTCGGAAGTTAGCAACTTGATTCTTGGCCTTCATCAAAACGCTGAAAGCTATCAGATACCCGATCGAGTTGGGAAGAATCTGTGCGGGTGCCAGGCTAAATGCATCTAAAACCTGCACGAGTAAGGGAGCAAATGGAATACGCAACCCATAGTCGAATTGCCGAGCATAGAAAGCTTGACATCCTGCGGGGGGCTTATTCACTCTTTGAGAGGGGGTCGGGATTATTAGCGAGTAACCCTCGGGAAGGAATTTGCCTATTGTAGCTTTGAGGTTCGCCTCGTGCTCTTTCGGATCGTACGAACTTGAGATATCGTCGACCCGTTTCTCGGTCTTTTGAGCCCGACCTGTGGCTTTGGATTTTTTTGAGACACCGGCCAAGTCGAGGATTCGCACACTGCACCCACCTCCGATCTCATACCTCATTATCTCATGCTTATCGAACGGTACAGTCAAGCCGTTGCCGTTCTCATTCTCGGAGTCAGTTTTTTCTCCATCTCCTCCTTCCTTTTCTCCATCTCCACCTTCCTCACTGTTGGCCTTGGCATTTTGTTCCGCATCACCATCGTGCTCGGAATCTTGTCGACCTGATGTACCCTCTCCAGCGTTCGACTCTATGGCATGCTCTATTTGATTGACGATTCTATTCGTCTCTTCGGAAGAATTTTCAGTGGTTTTGAAGTCATTGATGAGTTCCCCAGTGGATCCCAGGTCGGAATCTGATCCAGAGGGGATGTTGGTTTGAACGTCGGGATTCTGGGAAGTAGACATGATTAGAAGATATTTATTGGAATGCTCGAATTAAAGAAAATACTGTTTATCGATCTAAAAGCTCCGATCAGCTGCGAATTGTAAAGATGCACTCTTTTTTTTTCTCCAAGTAAACATATATATAAAGGTTAAAAGGGTAAATTGCAAATTCAACCCCGAGTAACCGCGACGGTTAGGCTTCCACTCAGTAAATTTGAAGATTATCTTTTGTTAATAGCATTTATGGTCCTCCAAGCTTCGGAAATGAGTATTTCTCGACTCAACATGACAAAATATGTACTCTTTTTCCCTTCGCTCGGTTTTTATCCCACCGGATTTTTCCGAGTAAGGTTTTTAACGAGGCATATCCAACTCAAGACCGTCCGAAGCCTGTTCTCTACTATCTATTTTTCCGAACTTCAAATATTGCAGCTCTTGGTGAATCATCGAGGTGAATCTCTCAGGTCAAAACCCTCACCCTTCTATCTTTGGAGCGATTCGGTATTTCGAGGCTCTCCCAAGGAAGATGTGCACTCTTTTTCCCTAGCTCGGATTTTTTCCCACTGGGTTTTTCCGGACTAGGTTTTTAACGAGGCATGTCCGAAAACATCAAGAGATCAAAGTCTTTCGCCGTAATGCAATGATTACTTCTCCGAGCTTCTGCTTCACTTACGCTCGAGAAGTGGGGGAGTATTGATGAGGGGTATTTCGCATACGCCACTTTAGGAAATACCTTCTGCTCGAGGTCGGCCTCGATCCCGACCAGAATGGTATTCTCCGACCAGAAGAACATGGTTTTCCGATCTAGCCTGACTGATAGCTCTCGATCAAGTACCCCGATCTTCTTCCCGATCTACTCGTCTCCTCGGGATTACTGTGGGGCCGACCTACAGCTTTATACAGCTGGCCGAGAGGTGTTCTCCTACGGATGGTCTACCTAGCTCATTACTGTTCCTATAAATACGCGGCGCATTTATGACATCAGGGACGGCACAACTTCCAAGATATTCCTTCTGGTCGGACCTACTGTTCGGATTAGGAACTAGCTTGTATTCTCATTGAATTTAGTCTTCTTAGTAGTACGGCATCCCGTAATGCTCGGGTAGACTCGCTTTGTAATTTGTATTCGAACATCAATATCAATATACAGTTTTCACACGCTCGATTCATATATTGTTATACTTAACTTTCCTTATTGAACTTGAACGAAATACAGTATAATCAGTAGTTTTCCAAAACCTGAAAAGAATGAAACATGAAACTTATAAGTTGATTGTCCAACTTAGTGAGGTTGTGGTGCACATGTGCATGGTGATGATTGGATGCAACATATTATATATCACGAGTATGTTATTAAACAAATATTTAAGACGAAACGAGAAACACAAAGTTCATATAACCCATAGTTGTTGATATTGTCCTCCACTCACCCTCCATCCTCAATCTGATGTCCATCCAAAATCACCAAGCAAGAAGCGATTTACTATATGAAGTGCATCGACATGTCTTTGCCAAAATTCTTCCTTACTCCCCAAGTGTTTCTCCCCACTTGGATTGTAAGGCCAGACCTATGAGTAACCGTGACAATCATGTCGGGTCTTGTAGTCCAGATGGCATCGGGTCCGTATACCAAATAAATAGGGCCCATATAAAATCGAAGACAAACGGAAACATAACATATTATTGACATTTAACAATCCATCGAATATAATTTCGGTATCATGATAGCTAAACGAAATGTACTTGCAGCTAGTAGATTCAAATGCATCACGTATTAGGATAATCATTTTGATTTGCTAATTGATTCATACAAGTCAACGTACTAGCAACATACACGAGGTAACTAGCATTGCACATGATGTTCGGAGTATTATAGCCTAAGTTCATGTTTTGACTCGACCTACTAGCAAATCAGACTGACACATAAATGAACACACAACGCTCACCTAAGAAGCTTAGAACAGTTACTAAAAAGTCCACAGATGAAGCGAATCTGAAAGATGTGGCAAAAGAAGACAAAGATATTGTTGCCTCTAAGGACTCTATTGAAGAACAACTTGATCCATTCATGAAATAAAGAATAGAGATGAACTTGCTGCTAAAATTGAAGAAGAGGAAGAAGAAGAAGAAATTGGACATCTAACTTAATATATGTTATGTACTTAGCTGAAGTTTAGCATTGGACATCTCTAGTGAAGTATACAAAGAAGATGAAGAAGAGGAAGAAGAAATTGAAGAAGAAGAAGATGAAAATTAGAAGACATTATTTCTTTTACCATACATCTTTTGTAATTTTCTTTTTTCTTTGTAATATGATGTAATTGTAAAAGCTCATATCAATACAAGAAGATTACAAGTTCTTTATCTAACTTAATATATGTTATGTACTTAGCTGAAGTTTTGTCATCATCAAAAAGGGAGAAATTGTTGGATGAAGCAGAGGAATTTCAAAGAAGGTTTTGATGATTTCCAAAAGGATCATCAGCTAAGTAATAAAATCTTAGTAAGCCTTTGAAGGTTCAATCGAGAAGACAAGTAAAAATCAGAAGATTGAATTTCGGTCAGGAAGACAAGTGATCTTAAACTGAGTACGGAATCAGATTGGGGGATATCAACATAGTCAAATCAGATGAGTTCGATTTGATTCAACATAGTGGATTCGATCAGCTAAGTGGAAGAGATTAGAAGTCATTCCAACGGTAATAAATGCACTTGGCATAATAAATGAAGAGCTGAAAGGGTATTTATAGCCAATGATTGGAGGAGTTAATTCAAATTACTTCTTATCAGCATGGTGCATTTAATGCGACTGACAACTCCGTACAACAGAGTTGCACTGAACAATTGCAGGGAGCCATTTAAGGATTTGACCGGAACTCGAGGAAGATATGGGTTTTGTCACACTTCAACGGATACAATTCGTTTTGCCGAGTATAAATAGATATACAATTAAAGAGTTAAGATAACTCAAAACAAGAGAAAAATACACGAGCAAATTCTCGAAGTCTCAACTCAAGAACATATTAATCAGCTAAGTCATCTGTTGACGAATCAAAGTTGAAGAAAAAGTTTAAATACTTAAAAATCTGAGTGATTTTGTTCAACTGAGTGTTCTGAGAAGTAAATATCCATATTTGTGAGTGATATTACTTCGTAGCATAGGTCTTCTTTGTGATTTCCTATTGTTAGCTTGTAGTTTGGTCATTTATTGTAAAAGCACAAGTGTTTGTACTAGTTACTATGTGTTCTAGTGAGCCTAAATCTTCGTGATCTAGAAGAGTGGATTAAGGGGTATTCTGCCTGCCGAACCACTATAAAAATTCCTGTGTTACATACATTTGCATCCATATTTTCATAAGTAAAGTAGAAGTTTTAAAAGACAAATCTTTTAAAGAAGAATTTATAAAACTGGGGATAAAACCTTTAAGTTAAACTTGTTTGAAAAACTTACACGTGCATATCCGCTGCATTCAAGTTTAAAACTTTAAGTTTGTCTGAAGAGAAAAGTAAATCAGACGAGTAGTATATCTTACGCTGATAAGCTAAGTGCAACATCAGCTTAGTAGTCTCATAAGACAGATAAGCTTACTCTACTTAAGCAAAGTCAGAGAAATATTTTAAAGGTACATAGGTATATTCAACCCCCCCCCCCCCCATCTAGACCTCATTAGACCACTTGGGACCAACAAGTGGTATTAGAGCAGATGGTTTTCTGGTTCATTTACCTGATCAACGAGCTTAATCGTAGGTGTGTTTTTAAAACGTTTTAAAAAAAAAAAACATATTTTGAAAATTCGAACGTTTTGAAAATGGATTGTATCAGCCATGTTCCTCACATTGGCGGTATGAGTTTTGAGGACTGAAAAATACGAATGGAAATTGTCCTTGCTGCTTATAATGAAAGGTCCTTTCAAAATCACCAAAACTATCAAAGTCGATGACGAAGAGTTGATAGTAAACAAAGACCCTGAAGAGATGACTCCGAGGAGATCAAGTTAAAAAACCTTGACAAAGTGGCCAGATTCATCATGACCAAAGCTCTCGACAATGAAAGTTTTGACAAAAAGTCAAACATTGCAAAACTGCAAAAGAAATGTGGGACAAGGTCCACGACATGAGCGAAGGAAATGACGCCATCAAGGAGCACAATTTAAGCATAGCTCTTGAAAATCTTGAAAACTTCAAGATGAAGTCTGGGGAGACCATTGATAAGATGGATACAAGATTTACTAGGTCTTTCAATGAAATTTTAAAATTGGGATAGACTTTCACTGACAAAGAGATCACTGTAAAGGTTCTCAAGGCGTTGCTACCAAAGTTCAATATGAAAATCATAGCTATGGAGGAATCCAGAGATTTGGGAAAGATATCCTGTTGGATGAAGATGAAGATGAAGACTTAGAAGTAAAGGGAGGTTTTGATGATTTCCAAAAGTCATCAGCTAAGTAATGGAAGCTTAGCCAATCTCTAAAAGTTATTTGACCAAGAGAGACAAGCCCTATCAGACGGGTCAAATATTTGGTCCAGAAGACTATTGATCTGTTGCTGTATTCGGAATCAGACTGGTGGATTTCAGCAGAGTCAAATCAGATGAGTTCGATTTGGATCAACAGGTTCATCAGACGAGTGGATTCGATCAGTAGAGTGGAAGTGATCAGAAGTTATTGCAACGGTAATAAATGCACTCGGTGTAATAAATGCTGTAAGAGAAGGGTATTAAAGTCCAATGATTGAAGAGAAACCTCGGATCAGCAAAGTGCATTTAATGTGAAGTGACATAAAGTACAGCAGAACTGTACCGTGCACAGTTGCAAAAGCCGTTCTGAATACAGGGACCAGTACTCGAGGAATTTGAACACCTGTCGACCTAGATCTGAATTGAAGAGTTTGAAGAAGGCACAACTACTGAGAGAAAAATCAAAACAAGCAAAATCTTCTAAGTCTCAAACTCAAATACAGATCACCATCAGCTTAGTCATTTGTTGACTACAGCCGAGTTGAGAAAACAAAGCCAAATATAAATCTGTGTGATTTTTGTAAAAAGAGAAAGTTGTGAGGAGTATAGATCCATCTAAGTGAGTGATCTAGCATCGGAGAGTAGGATTTCTTTGTGATTTCTTGCTGTGAACTTGTGGCCTTTTCATTTGTTGATTGGCGCAAGCATTGTATATTGTAAACTGTGTGTTTATAGTATAACCCAAGATCTAAGTGACTTGGAAGAGTGGACTAAAGGATTTCAATCCATATAACCACTATAAAAATTCTGTGTGTTTGTTTATTGCATTTTCACTTGCATATTTTTCAAAAGCTTTCAAACATTTAAGTTAACTGTTAAAGATTTTAAAAAGGAGTTCGCGAAAACTGGGGATAAAATCTTTCAAGTTAAAGAAAACTACTTGTGAAAAACACTTGATAAATCCCCTGCAAGTAAGTTATTTAAAACTCTGATTTTCTCAAAATCAGCTAAGTAAAATCAGAAGAGTGGTCAACTCTGCTGTTCAAAGCTTTGTGCGCGATCAGCTTAGTCTACTTACGAATCTTGATCAGCTTAGTCTGCTCACAGAAAAAGTTAGAGAATTTTAAGTTAAAATATTTAGAGGTCTATTCACAACCCCCCCAGCCCCTCCCCGCCCCCCCCCCCCTCCCCCTCCCCCTCCCCCCGCGACCTCATCTAACCACTTAGGACCAACAAGTGGTATCAGAGCAGGTGGTTCATTTGAATCATTTGCCTGATCAACGAGCTTGATCCTAGAGTGTTTTTCAAAGGTTTTCAAAAGTTTTCAAAAGAGCATCTTTTTTAAAAGAAAAACTTTTTGAAAAATGGACCGTATCAGCCATGTACCCCACATTGCCGGATGAGCTTTGAGGACTGGAAAATACGCATGGAAATTTTTCTTGCTGCTTATAATGATAATATGTACAGGTGCATAACCAAAGGTCCTATTAGTGTCACCAAAACAGTCAAGGTTAATGACCAAGAGATGGTTGTTGACAAGGAACCTGAAGAGATGACAGTTGAGGAAATAGAACTGAGTAATCTTGATAAGGTTGGAATCTTCATCATGACTAAAGCCCTCGACAATGACAGATTTGACAAGGTCAAACACTGCAAGACATCTAAAGATAAGTGGAATAAGGTCTGTGATTTGAGTGAAGGTCCGCGTTGTGGATCAAAACATCAGAAAGTTGTGTGCTGCTATCAATGTCTCTCCTGATCAACTCAACCCTGCTGCTGATGACAAAAAGGGGGAAGAGGAGTCAGCTAAACAGAGTGTTGCCACTACAACTATTCAAGTACAAGACCAAAGAGCTGCTGCTGAAAAGCCAATTGAAGATAAAGTACTTGAAGAGGAAGCTGTTGATGAAGAAACTGATGATGAATTAGAGCCCAAGGATGTAGCTAAGACTGACAAAGAAATATTTGCTTCTAAGGACACTGCTGAAGAACAGTTAGATCAATTACGGAAAACCAGCAGGATTCAAGAAATCAGAAGAAGGGTCGAAGCTGCAGGAAGAAACTTGACTAATGCTGATTTGTTTTCCAATGGAGAAGAAGAAGATGATGAAAGTGAGGAACTTGAAGAAGAGGAAGAAGAAGATGAAGAAGCTGAAGACTAGACTAGACTTTCTAGACTAGGTGACTTGTTGAAAATCATTGTATCAACTTACTTTACTTGTAATTTCACTTTAAGTTCATTTTCCTGTAAACTTGTACTGTAATTTGAAAGATGATATTTATAAAAGTTCAAGTTTACAGCATATCATTTCTATCTCAAAAATTTTTGAGGACTTAACTTTAGTTTTAGGTACAGGTACTTAGCTGAAGTTTTGTCATCATCAAAAAGGGGAAAATTGTTGGATGAAGATGAAGACTTAGAAGTGAAGGGAGGTTTTGATGATTGCCAAAAAGTCATCAGTTAAGTATTGGAAGCTTAGTTCAAACCTTAAAGATATTTGACCAAGGAAGAATTCAAATCAGAAGGGTCAAATATATGGTCCAGAAGACTACTGATCTGTTGCTGAAGAAAGGAATCAGACTAGTGGATTTTCAGCAGACTCAAATCAGAAGAGTTCAGTTTGAGTTCAGCTGAGTGTACATCAGACGAGTGATTTCGATCAGCAGAGTGGAAGTGATCAGAAGTTATTGTAACGGTAATAAATGCACTTGCGGTAATAAATGCTGAAGAGGAAGGGTATTTATGGCAAATGATTGAAGGAAACCTCGTATCAGATTGGTGCATTAAATGCGAACTGACAGAAAGTACAGCAGAGTGTACAGTGATCAGTCGCAGGTAGTCGTTTCTGAGACCAGGACCAGTACTCGAGGATTTGGACACCTGTCAATCTCTCAACGGGCAGATTTTCAAACCTCAAGTATAAATAGTTCAGTTCAAGAGTTAGAGAAGAAGAGACAACACATCTGAGAGCACATTTTCGAAGCAGAATTATTCAAAGTCTCAAACTCAATAATAGAACACTCATCAGCCGAGTCATTTGTTGATAAAGGCAGAATATAGAGAAAAAAATATACTTAAAAATCTGAGTGATTTTGTGAGAAACGTGTTGTGAGAAGCTGTTATCCATCTTTGGGAGTGATAAAGCTTTGTAGTATAGGACTTCTTTGTGATTTCCTGTAACGAACTTGTGACCAATTCATTTGTTGTTTGGCGCAAGTAGAGTGTATTGTAATCTGTGTGATTATAGTATAACCCAAGATCTACGTGACTTGGAAGAGTGGACTAAAGGATTTTTATCCATATAACCACTATAAAAATTCTGTGTGTTTATACTTGCATTATTTCCTTGCATATTTTCAAAAAGCATATTTAAACACTTAAGTTAACTGTTGAAAAGTTTTTAAAAGGAGTTTGCAAAAATTGGGGATAAAACCTTTTCTAAGTTAAGAAAACTACTTGTGAAAAACACTAGACAAATCCGCTGCAAGTTAGTTATTTTTTAAAACTCTGATTTTATCAAAATCAGCTAAGTAAAATCAGAAGAGTGGTCAACTCTGTTGTTCAAAGCTTTGTGCAAGATCAGTTTAGTCTACTTACGATTCTTTATCAGCTTAGTCTGCTGACAGAAAAAGTTAGGGAATATTAAAGATAAATTTTTTTAGAGGTCTATTCACCCCCTCCCCCCCCCCCCTCTAGACCTCATCTGCCCACTTGGGACCAACAAGTGGTATTAGAGCAGGTGGTTCATTTGAATCATTTGCCTGATCAACGAGCTTGATCCTAGAGTGTTTTTCAAGGGTTTTCAAAAGTTTTCAAAAGAGCATCTTTTTGAAAATAAAAACTTTTTGAAAAATGGATTGTATCAGTCATGTTCCCCACATTGGCGGTATGAGCTTTGAGGACTGGAAAATACGCATGGAAATTTTCCTTGCTGCTTATAATGATAATACGTACATGTGCACAACTCAAGGTCCTATAAGAATCACCAACACAATCAAAGTTGATGGCCAAGATAAGGTTGTTGACAAGGAACCTGAAGAGATGACAGTTGAGGAAATCAAACTGAAAAATCTTGATAAGGTTGGAATATTCATCATGACCAAAGCCCTCGACAACGACAGATTTGACCAGGTCAAACACTGTAAAACATCCAAGGAGATGTGGGATAAGGTCCGTGATATGAGTGAAGGGAATGACTCCATTAAAGAACACAATCTAAGTGTAGCCCTGGAGAAGTTTGAAAACTTCAAGATGAAACCTGCAGAAACCATTGACTTGGGATTCAAGGTTCACAAAGGTGTTGAACAACGTGTTTAAGGTTGGGAAAGACGTTCACTGATAAAGAGATCACCGTTAAATTCTTAAATGCGCTACCACCCAAGTTCAACATGAAGATCACAGCTATGGAAGAATCAAGGGATCTGGGGAAGATCTCTCTGACGGAGCTGTTTTCTGTACTCAAGGCGTACGAGTATAAAATGCCAAGAATGGGTATCGAAGAGACCTCAACTTCTAGCCCCACTGCTGCCTTGGTTGCTACAGAAAGATCAAGAAGATCAGCCGGGAAGATAAGAGGAGTGGACTCATCTGATGAGACCAAACTGTTCAACAAAAAGGAGTACACTGCTGGCGATGTTGCCTTGTTATTAAATGGGTTCAAAAAGTTCTATAAAAGAAAAATGAAGAACAAATATAACAATGCTTCTACTTCTAAGCCTACCTCTTAATCTCATGATAGTAAGGATGATTTTAAATACAAACTAATGTGCTATAACTGCAGGAAATTGGGACATTTCATCAAGTTCTGCCCATATCCTAAAGCTGAGAAATATACTGAGGAGGAAAAGAAAGCGAGGAAAGAGAGGAGACATCAGAAAAGTAAAGTGTTGTTGGCTGAAGCTGCAAAAGATAGCAGCCATCTATTTGACTAACTCAGAATCAGGGACATCAAGTGATGACTCTATTGAAGAAGAGACACTTGCACTGCTCTGTCTCATGGACAAAGAATCAGAGGATTTTGATAATGAGGTAACTCTCACTGAAAATGAAGAGTTCATTTGAGCAAATGATGAAAAACAACACAGATGTTGTTAATGAGTTTGCAAAGCTTAAGAATGAGATGATTGTGCTGAAAAAGCAAAATGCTAAACTGAAACTTAATGTTGAAAAACAACAAGATTCAGCTAAGTACAAAAAGCTTTCGCATGAATATGAATCTCTGAAAGCAAAATGTGAAGTTTACAAAGGAAAGATCATGGAACTTGAAAAGATAATATCTAGTCATGATAAGTCGTCTGTTGCATCAGTAGAAACATCCAATGAACAAATAACACCTTTAGTAAAAGAGAATTTAGAACTGAACAAGACTGGAAAGTTTATATCTGCTGATAACAGTAATGTTATTTTATATGTTCAGACTGCTAAATCTACCTCACTTGAGATTGAGAAAAAGTAGAAAAAATCTCCTAAGGCTAAAAAGGGTAAAAAGACTAAAAATGAAAAACAGACTGGTAAAACCAAACAGCAGAGTAGTCCCAAGAAGTCTGCTGATAAGAGTAAAACCAAACAGACTAGTAAAACTAAGTCGTCTGTTAAAGAGCAAGTAAAGAGCAAACCTAAGAAGCAAAGAAATTATAATAATGATGCTTGGTATGGAAATGAGTCTTATTATGTGCAACCTGCTTACTCATCTTATTATGCTGCACTTCAATATCCACCTTACTATGCTGCATATCCTGCTCATCATCCAATGCATGCTTACCCTGCTTATCATGCATCCTACCCTGCTTATGAGGATTATTCACGTCATAATGATTATCAACATAATATGCCTGCTGATTATGGTGAAGAAAAAGTTTCTCATGCTCCTGCTAAAACTCAAAAGCCTAAGAAGTCTAAGATTTCAACATATTGGGTTGTCAAAGGTGATACTAATCCACCAGGACCCTCTCAATAAAGGGTACCTAAAACAATTTTATTTTGTTTTGTAGGTTAGGATTAGGATTAGGAGTAAAGTAGAGAAGAAATGGTACTTAGACAGTGGATGTTCAAGCACATGTGTGGAGACATACATGAACTGGCTGATGCTGCTGCCGTGAATGGTCCAAAAGTCACTTTTGGAGACAGCAAAGAAGGCAAGATTGTTGCGGTTGGAAAGTTAATCAAAGGAAACATTGAGATATCTGACGTCTCTTATGTTCATGGCCTGAAGTACAATCTGCTAAGCATAAGTCAATTTCATGAAAAGGAATTTTCTGTCATGTTTTCATAAAATAGGTGCTATGTTGAACCAATTGGTACAAAGAACGTTATTTTATCTGGAAGAAGACAAGGAAATCTACGTAGTCGACTGGAATTCTGTGGACAGGAATTCTAATGTTTGTTAGGTGGCTTCTACACCAAGTGAAATTAGTTGGCTTTGGCACAAAAGAATGAATCATTTGAATTTCAAGACCATAAACAGATTTATAAAGAATGATCTAGTAGAAGGAATTCTAAAGACAGTCATGAGCAAAGATAAGCTATGTGACGCTTGTCAGAAGGGTAAACAAGTGAAGTCCACTTTCAAAAGCAAGAAGCACCAATCTTCAACTAGAATTTTGGAGCTAAAACATATGGATTTGTTTGGCCCTATTGATCCTATCAGCAATGGTGGAAAGAAATACTGCCTAGCTGTTGTGGATGATTATTCAAGATTTACTTGGGTGATTTTCATGAAGAAGAAAAGTGAAACCAAGGAACATCTTACCAATCTGATGGAACTAATCCAGAATGAAAAGAGTCAAAGAATATTGAAGATCAGATCAGATAGAGGGACTGAATTTACAAACTCTACTATGGAAGAGTATTGTAACTTCAGAGGAATCAACCATGAGTACTCTGCTGCTAGAACCCCTCAACAAAATTGAGTTGCTGAAAGGAGAAACATAACTCTAAAGGAAGCTACCAGGACAAAGCTGAAGCAAAACTGCCCCAAAGATTCTGGGCAGAAGCCACAAATACAGCCTGCTATACCCAGAACAGATGTATGATCAACAAAAGTTAAAACAAGACACCTTATGAACTGTGTCCTCTCGTACTAGGGAAAGGTCCTCTGAATGCTCTAACGCCCACACCGGATATGGTCCGAACTGTCACACGACGTTCTGAACCCAGCTCACGTACCGCTTTAATGTGCGAACAACCCAACCCTTGGAACATACTACAGCCCCATGTGGCGAAGCGCCGACATCGAGGTGCCAAACCTTTGACACTGCTTCACACCCAAAACAAAAACAAGGGAGCTACGTCTGAGTTAAACTTGGAGATGGAAGTTGTTGGATGAAGATGAAGACTTTGAAGTGAAGGGAGGTTTTGATGATTTCCAAAAGACATCAGCTAAGTATGGAAGCTTAGTACAAACCTTAGAAGATATTTGACCAAGGAAGAATTATTTCAGACTAGTCAAATATGGTCCAAAAGACTACTGATCTGTTGCTGAAGAAAGGAATCAGACTGGTGGACTTTCAGTCGACTCAAATCAGATTAGTTCAAGTTTGGGATCAGTCGAGTACACATCAGACGAGTGATTTCGATCAGCAGAGTGGAAGTGGATCAGACGTTATTGCAACGGTAATAAATGCACTTGAAGTAATAAATGCTGAAGAGGAAGGGTATTTATGACAAATGATTGAAGAGAAACCTCATATCAGCTTGGTGCATTTAATGCGGACTGACAGAAGGTACAACAGAGTGTACAGTGCTCAGTCGCAGGTAGCCGTTTCTGCAGAAAGGACCAGTACTCGAGGATTTGAACACCTGCCGATCTCTCAACGGGCAGTTTTTCAAATCTCATGTATAAATAGTTCAGTTCGTGAGTTGAAGAAGAATATACAACACATTTGAGAGCAAAAATCTGAAGCTGCATTCTTCTAAGTCTCAAACTCAAGAACAGAACACTCATCAGCCTAGTCATTTGTTGACGAAGCAGAATAGAGAGAAAATAGAATATACACATAAATCTGAGTGATTTTGTTAGAATCGTGTTGTGAGAAGTGATATCCATCTAAGTGAGTGATATTACTTCAGAGAATAGGAGTTTCTTTGTGATTTCCTATTACGCACTTGTGGCCTTTTCATTTGTTGATTGGCGCAAGCATTGTATACTGTAATATGTGTGACTATAGTATAACCCAAGATCTAAGTGACTTGGAAGAGTGGACTAAAGGATTTCTATCCATATAACCACTATAAAAATCCTTTGTGTTATACTTGCATTATTTTCTGCATATTTCAAAGAGCATACTTTAACACAAAAAGTTAACTGTTGAAAAGTTTTAAAAAGGAGTTTATAAAACTGGGGATAAAACTTTTTCTAAGTTAAGAAAACTACTTGTAAAAAACACTAGAAAAATCCGCTGCAAGTTAGTTATTTTAAAACTCTGATTTTGATAAAATCAGCCGAGTGAAATCAGAAGAGTGGTCAACTCTGCTGTTCAAAGCTTTGTGCGAGATCAAATTAGTCTACTTACGATTCTTGATAAAATTAGTCTGCTGACAGAAAAGTTAGAGAATTTTTAAAAGATAAATTTTTAGAGGTCTATTCAACCCCCCCCCCCCCCCCTTCTAGACCTCATCTGACCACTTGGGACCAACAAGTGGTATCAAAGCAGGTGGTTCATCTGAATCATTTGACTGATCAACGAGCTTGATCCTAGAGTATTTTTCAAAGATTTTCAAAAGTTTTCAAAAGAGCATCTTTTGGAAAAACAAAAACTTTTTGAAAAATGGATTGTATCAGCCTTGTTCCCCATATAGGCGGTATGAGCTTTGAGGACTGGAAAATACGCATGGAAATTTTCCTTGCTGCTTATAATGATAATATGTACACGTGCATAACACAAGGTCCAATAAGAGTTACCAAGACAATAAAAATTGATGGCCAAGATACGGTCGTTGAAAAAGAACGATCAGAGATGTCAGTTGAAGAATCTTGACAAAGTTGGAATCTTCATCATGACAAAAGCCCTCGACAATGAAAGGTTTGACAAGGTCAAACACTACAAAACATCTAAGGAGATGTGGGACAAAGTCCGTGACATGAGTGAAGGGAATGACTCTATTAAAGAACACAATCTGAGTGTTGCCCTGGAGAAGTTTGAGAACTTCAAGATGAAACCTGGAGAAACCATTGACCAGATGGATTCAAGGTTTACATGATAGAATAGTGTCCTGCAAGCCAACTGTTTTGGCTGCATTAAATTTAAAAGGACCATTCAAATGGATTAATAAATGCATTTATTTATATGGTCACCTTCATCTTATGTAATAATTATCTACGCATAAGGATAGAAGTCCTTAGATCACAAGGGCTATGGGACAACCCGTGGACTGATCTCCAAGGCCGTGATCTAGAACATATTCAAGAGTCGTAGAATCCAATCGAGATAGGACATCGTTGGATTCGGTTAGACTTTCACTAATGAGTATACTCCGATGAACTGGAGAACACTGGGGTCCACGAGCGTGACTGGGATAGTCGATACACATAAGTGGGTGACTTGCTGGGATGGCAAGTGCACTGAATACCCCAATTAGGAAATAACTCATCATGGAAGCGGTAGTCGCATATCAGAGTTGAAGTTATTCCAATTTACAATAGTATACGAGGAATGATCACTAAATACTTGAGGTGATAGGGTTTGTCTGGTGCGAGAACGTCTATACTTAGATGTGAGTTCCGACCGACTGGAGATTACCAGAAAGTCTCTGTGGATTCACGTTGGGTATAGAGGGACTCGTATGCAGGTTCATATCATCAACAAAGGATCCATTGACCCGACTTGATAGGTTGGGAAATTCTCTTATGGATTTCTGTGAGAAATTAATTCTGGTAAAATCCTTGGCCAAGGTATCTGACGGCTTTATGAAAGTAGCTCATAAAGATTAAGTCAAAGAGAATTATTTCGAGATCAGAATGCATAAGGTCAAAACGAATTAAAAGGGAACCGATGAAAAATCCATGCCCTTAAGTTTTGACTGGGAGATCGATCGATGGAGAGATTATAGCGTATATGGAAATTGTAAATGATTAAAAGGTTCACTGAATTAATTCACCAGTGATTGGGCTCCATGGGCTTGTGGCCAGACATCGACCGTGGAGTGTGGGAGAATTCCCAAATTGGCAGGGGTGCTAATTTTGGAATGATCAGTCGACAGAGTGTTCGATTGGTTTAGAGTATTTAATACTCAAGTAATTAAATGAATATTTAATTATAATCCACGGCCAATTATGTGGTGAACCTATGGGGGCATACACAACACACATGAAGCGAAAGCGAGGAAATGGAGAACAACTGAGTCGACTGGATCGACTGGGTCGATTGGGTTGACTGGGTCGATTGGGTCGACTGGGTCAACTGGGTCGACCCAATTGGAGCGTAGGTGATCCAATTGGAATTGGATCAAGACTGTAAATTAAATTGGAATTTAATTTGTGAGTTAATTTATTAAATTGGATTTAATTAATTATGGGAATATATAATTAAATAGACTTAGAGTCTAATTTAATTAAATAAGAGAGAAATAAATTAATTGGGCTATTTAATTGAGAAATTAAATAAAGACCCAATTAATTAAATCAAGTATGGGCCATGAATTAATTAGAAGACTTGGTCTTCCAATTAAAAGGGTCATGGCCCATGTAGGAGAGTTAGAAGACTTAGGAGTCCTAATCCTAGGAGGATTAGGATTATGAGATTCCTATAAATAGAAGACTTGATGTCATATCTCAAATATACAATTGAAGAGCCAAAATACTAAGTCAAGAAAAACTCTCTACCTCTCTCTCTCACACCAAATCGGCCGAACCTCTTTTCCCCTTGGAAGAGATTTTCGTTTTTTCGATTTTTGCTCCATATTGTTCTCTAGTTTTAGATATTAACATATCTTATGTTCTAGCCGATTAGGATATATTAATTTTCGTGATATTGTGGTGTATCAACCCGTAGAGGCGCAACACGTGGGGCGCTACTAGGAGCTTGGGATCGAGAAAGTCGAGGGAGAAACACAACGACTTTTCTGACAGTTTGGATTTGCAAGGAGACAGGTATAATTTAGATCTGAATTATTCCAGTCGTTTTTATTATTCATATATATACAACCAGTTTAGTATCCTGGCAAGATTCCGTAAGAGGCCCTAATATTTTAATTTCCGCTGCGTTAAGGGCTGTTTATCTTACCGAATCCCAACAGTGGTATCAGAGCCAACTCTGGCTTTGTATATGTATGAATTTGCAAATTCTGTGGATTAAAATCATATGTTTGATTTTTGCTGTTGATTAGATTAACATGCATGTTAGATCTGTAGATTAGATCTGTTGGATAGATCTGTAGTTTTTAACTGGATTGTTAAAACTGTAATTTTCGATTCGTTATTGTTATCATGTTTTTAATTTTGGATTAAATTAATTAAAACTGTTGATTTTAATTAATTAAGGAATCAATAAATTGTTATATAAAAACGTATTGGGAACCGAAATCTGAATATTGCACAGCAGTTGCACGACGACTGCACAGCGACTGCACGGCGATTGCACGGCAGACGCACAACGATTGCACGGCAGACTCATAGCGACTGCACGGCGATTGCACGGCGATTGCACGGCAGTTGCACGGCGATTTCACGGCAGACGCACAGCGACTGCACGGCGGTTGCACAGTGACTGCACGGCGGTTGCACAGCGACTGCACAGCAGCTGCACGTAAACTGCACGCGTGCGATAGAGGAAAATTAGGGTTTCGGGAATTTTCGTTTTTGGATAATCTTGAACAAAATCTTGGAGATTTGGTTGTTATGGAATCTTAGTGAATCTTGGATTGATCTTAGAGATCTAATTAATTAGGAAACTTAGAGTTTCATTTAAGATAAGACATTTAATTAAAATTAATGTCTTCTAGTTAATTACCAAGATTAAAGATCTTAGAGATCTTATTAAACAAGGAAACTTAGAGTTTCATTTGTGATAAGACATTTAATTAAAATTAATGTCTTCTAGTAAGTTACCATGATTATAGATCTTAGAGATCTTATTAAACAAGGAAACTTAGAGTTTCAAGATAAGGATAGATAATTAAATTGGATTTTATTTCTATCTTTAATTAAATTGCAAGATTTGATTCCTTGATGCTCAAGCAAGAGCATAATAGTCCTTTTAATATTGGACAATTCAAAATTAATTATATGAATAATATTTCGAACTAAAATTTAAAGAAGCCGGTAAATTTACATTATTACCCTTATGTGAATTTATGCATGTTCTTGCTTGAATATGTGGATTGATCGAATTGCCCTTAAGCCCTGTGTAGTTTATTATTGGTTTTTTCATTATGGGTTGTAATTAAATGGGCCTGATTGGTGCCCCTTCTTTGTTGAATTCAAATGTAATAGAATAGGGTCTTAAGTTAGACTTAGATTAGGCTTGGAGCCCGATAGACCTCATGGAGACTTTAGAGATCAACATGGAGGCCCATTACCTTGGAGGACATGGAGGCCCAATTCTGAAAGATGGTGGACATTACAAGTGAAGGCCCATGTATGCATGGGATTTATTTTGTAATAGTATTAGGCCATTTATTTTCACCCTAGACTGACCAATTGGTCCATCACGTGGCTCGTGATGATCACATAGGATGGGCAATCGATCAATCGTATGTGCAATGCTAGGTGATGAATGTTTACTTTTTCGTAATTATTCTTTGATGTATGAGATGCATGCTTAGGATAGAAAAACGTAAACAAGATAATTGATAATCTGATGAGACCTCGCACTTGAAAATTTCATAAAACCTCCAATTGAACCTAAAATTCAATTATAATATTAAATCGTAAAACGGGCGCATAGAATGGTGTTTATGGTCCGAGCCTATCCAATTACTAGGTCTTAGGCATATCGTATGAATACATCTCGATGTCTCACGAGTCGTGGGTCGAGTTATAGGAAGATGGTATGTCTATTGCCACGATGCACAGTTTAGTGCCAAGGGAGAGGGTAGCAAGGTTCTAGGCGCTGTCTCACGAGTCGTGGGGCGTCTAGGATTGAACTATTTCTCTTCACGAGTATTGGACATGATTTAACGCGAGTAAGTATGGATGTCTCACGAGTCGTGGGTCCATAAAGAAAAACGAGGCTAAATGAACTCAAGGGTTAGCTGCGATGGTTAACCGGTGTCGTGATCGCCCACCAAGTGGATCAATTGGCATGGCCAACGAGTCGTGGGTACTGAGCGATTGCATTTGGGCCTTGAGCCCATTAGGAAATTTTTATTTCCCGAACCTTATGTGGGGGCATAAGTATTCGATAAAAATAGTGGGAGTAATTTACAAATAAAAACCATGTTTGTAAATTATGCATTGATATTAATTTGCCGCATATTAATTTCTTTTATCGTCATGTTTATGATAGTTTTTCATAAAGTGATATATCCTAGAATATTTACGATCATACTTGTATCAAATAAAATGACTGAACCCAAATGAATTTTGAATGACTTCAAAACTTGAGAAATTATTCTCGAGTCCAAGCAAGGACTCATCTCCTTACAAAGATTTCGTTGGTTATCCTTTCGAAGTTACGCTTCGACTGGAATGGTGATAGGTTTCACCAAGCTGCCTTTTTCGAAGTTACTCTTCAAATAAGAAAGGTGATAAGTTTCACCAATGGGTTGAGGATGGTTCTCAAGCCCAAATTTTCATGAAGGCAAACATGAAGTCTCCCTTAAATGGGAAATAACATCTCGTTGAAAGGCCCCAAAAGTCTCGAGAGATGGAAGAAGAGGAATAGATCCTCTCTGAAGGGAAATAACCTTAGAGGTTTTTCTTCAAGGATGATAAGTTGAAAAGTCAATCAAAATGGTTCTTCCATGGATTAAGATCAAGGGAAAGAAGGAATTGAACATACTCATCCCGTAAGGGATGATTAAATTTTATTGAACTTAACCTTATGGTCAAGTAATGCATAAGGGTGTTGGACACCCGATGAAGTACTCATTGATGCATTGAATGCATCTAAAGCCATGAATTATTTAGATCGTTAGAATTTGCTTAGACCATCCCTTGTCTTAAGGGATGTGATGGTTCCATAATGGTTGGAACTGGTTGCGCTATAAGACCTATACGCAAAAGGTATGCATAAGCAAATGGGTATGAATACTCATATAACGACTAAATATGCATAG
This sequence comes from Penstemon newberryi var. newberryi, assembly GCA_030819805.1. Classification (NCBI taxonomy): domain Eukaryota; kingdom Viridiplantae; phylum Streptophyta; class Magnoliopsida; order Lamiales; family Plantaginaceae; genus Penstemon; species Penstemon newberryi. The sequence goes on along the minus strand of JAUALY010000005.1, from coordinate 16,604,017 downwards.
TCAATAAAATATAAATAATCAAGATTCCACACACTTGAGTCGTTGTATAACCGAAAGGCGGTACACGAGCACTAAAATAAATTTCCGAATTAAAGATTCAAAAGATTGAGCTCGACTAGGTCGAGCTTGACAGGGACACTAGAAATAGTAACCGACTTTCGAATCTTACTTTAACGGAAATCAAATTTAGTAGTTGGTTGCTAGGCAACCAAGAGGAATAAACAATTGTAATGGATTTAATCCATTTAAAAGTGTGTGAAAACACTAAAGCATTAGTGGGAGATAAGGCGTCTCTTGTACCGTCATGGGTAAAAGTACGTTGTGAAGTACAATTCCAAATTATTTTTGGAATAAAGAAGAGAGCCTAATCAATGAAAGCATGTAAGAGATTTGGATCGATTCAAAATCGAACATGCATTGGCAAATACGCCAATAGAGAATTAGATTCTCAAAATGTAAGACCCGCTCGAAACATCGTCAGTTGTCGAGCATTCTGGACATGAAAGTGTCCATTAGGAAATCTTACATGAAATTCCTTATTCAATCAATTATAACTTGATCGAGAAAATCGAAGATACTGAGCTAAGTATCTATGAAGCCAGTTCCAAAACATATCAAGTGATATGGGTTTTGGTATTGTACCTTCATATGCATTCATGCGCATATGAGGTCTCCCGCTTATGTGAATAAGCTAGTAGGAGAGAAGCTGGAAATAAAATCCATCTTATGCATTTCGTGGAGTATCCAAAATCTCAATAGGATACGAGTTCTATGTTCCTCTAAGACAAACAACCTTTGTCTCTAGGAAAACTAACTTCTTGGAGAAGGATTTCTTGTTGGACAAGAAAGAAAACAACAAAGATCTAGACGAGGTTCATAAAATCGACCCATCACCACAGGCAGTGGGAGAACCTGAGCATGAAAATGAACCAACTAGTACACATGAACTTCGAAGGTCTGAAAGACAACGTAGGGAACCCGAGAGGTACTACAGTCTGCTGCATGAAATTGGACAGTCTGAGACTAATCCAAGGACCTACGAAGAATCTATGCAAGACATAGATTTGGGAAGGTGGCAAAAAGCCATGGAATCTGAAATGGACTCCATGCACTCTAACAGGGTTTGTACCTTCGTAGATCCACCAGTGGGAGTAGCTCCCTTGGGTTGCAAGTGGATCTATAAGCGGAAGCTTGGAGTGAATGGAGAGGTTATTACCTAAAAGGCACGACTAGTCGCAAAATGATACACTCAAATGTCGAGCATTGACTTTGATGAACATTTGCATGTAGCGATGCCCAAAATCCATTTGGATATTTTTGGACATATCAGCGTAGTATCAGCTACGAGATATGGCAGAAGGATGTAAAGATCGTTTTTCAATGGAGACATTGATAATGAGATCTACATGAAGCAACCAAAAGGGATATACATCCAAGGGAGATGTGCACAAAGTGTGCAAACTCCGAAGGTCCATATATGGACTTAAGCAAGCTTCCCAAAGTCGGAACATACATTTTTGATGATATAATCCAAACCTTTGGATTCGTCTAAATCGTGTTCAAGAAGTGTGTGTACAAAAACGTTAGTGGGAGTACAGTTGAATTTTTTATGCTTTATGTTGATAACATTCTGCTCAATGGATATGATGCAAAAGTGTTATCCGAAACGAAAGCATGGTTTTCTACACAATTCTCAATGAAGGATTTGGGAGAAGCATCCTTTGTACTGGGTACAAGTATCTACATAGATAGATCGAAAGGACTGCTGGGCCTCTCCCAATCAAAGTACATAGATAAAATACTGAAGACATTCAGTATGGAAGAATCCAAGAGAGGATTGCTTCCGATGAGACATGGTATTGCTCTCTCTGAGTCTATGGCCCCAAAGACCTCTGAGGAGAGAAGCAAGATGTCTAAGATACCACATGCCTCCGTGATAGGAAGCATAATATGGTATGTTATGTACAAGACCAGACATAGCGTACGCCCTGAGCGTAACTAGCCGCTATATGTCTGACCCAGGAAAGCAGCATTGGGTAGCCGTAAAGTCAATTATGAAGTACCTGAAAGGGACTAAAGAATTGTTCTTAGTATACGGCGGGGGAGAATTGAAATTGGAAGGCTATACTGATTCTAGCTTACAATGTGATGTAGATGATTTCAAGTCAACATCTGGATATATCTGCCTCAAAGGTGGTGCGGTGAGTTGGATACTACCACAAATTCAACCACCGAGGCATAAAATATTGTAGCATGTGAAGCTGCAAAGGAATGTGTTTGGATGAAAAACTTCGTCCAAGAATTGGACGTCGTACCTAGCATTGCCGAGCCATTACTATCTTCTGTAATAATAATGGAGCTATCTCGCAAGCGAAGGAGTCGAGATCTCATCAGAAATCCGAGCACGAAATAAGACGATACCATTTGATATGTTATATCATTGGTAGAGGAGACATAAAGATGGAACGTGTCACCTCAAAGAATAATACGGCGGACCCGCTAACTAAGCCATTGCCTCAAAGGCATTCAAGAAACATCTGTCTAAGATGGGAATCAGAAGTATGGAGAGTTGGCTTTAGTACAAGTGGGAGATTGATAGAATAGTGTCCTGCAAGCCAACTGTTTTGGCTGCATTAAATTTAAAAGGACCATTCAAATGGATTAATAAATGCATTTATTTATATGGTCACCTTCATCTTATGTAATAATTATCTACGCATAAGGATAGAAGTCCTTAGATAACAAGGGCTATGGGACAACCCGTGGACTGATCTCCAAGGCCGTGATCTAGAACATATTCAAGAGTCGTAGAATCCAATCGAGATAGGACATCGTTGGATTCGGTTAGACTCTCACTAATGTGTATACTCCGATGAACTGGAGAACGCTGGGGTCCACGAGCGTGACTGGGATAGTCGATACACATAAGTGGGTGACTTGCTGGGATGGCAAGTGCACTGAATACCTTAATTAGGAAATAACTCATCATGGAAGCGGTAGTCGCATATCGGAGTTGAAGTTATTCCAATTTACAATAGTATACGAGGAATGATCCCTAAATACTTGAGGTGATAGGGTTTGTCTGGTGCGAGAACATCTATACTTAGATGTGAGTTCCGACCGACTGGAGATTACCAGAAAGTCTCTGTGGATTCACGTTGGGTATAGAGGGACTCGTATGCAGGTTCATATCATCAACAAAGGATCCATTGACCCGACTTGATAGGTTGGGAAATTCTCGTATGGATTTCTGTGAGAAATTAATTCTGGTAAAATCCTTGGCCAAGGTATCTGACGGCTTTATGAAAGTAGCTCATAAAGATTAAGTCAAAGAGAATTATTTCGAGATCAGAATGCATAAGGTCAAAACGAATTAAAAGGGAACCGATGAAAAATCCATGCCCTTAAGTTTTGACTGGGAGATCGATCGATGGAGAGATTATAGCGTATATGGAAATTGTAAATGATTAAAAGGTTCACTGAATTAATTCACCAGTGATTGGGCTCCATGGGCTTGTGGCCAGACATCGACCGTGGAGTGTGGGAGAATTCCCAAATTGGCAGGGGTGCTAATTTTGGAATGATCAGTCGACAGAGTGTTCGATTGATTTAGAGTATTTAATACTCAAGTAATTAAATGAATATTTAATTATAACCCACGGCCAATTATGTGGTGAACCTACGGGGGCATACACAATACACATGAAGCGAAAGCGAGGAAATGGAGAACAACTGAGTCGACTGAGTCGACCCAATTGGAGCGAAGGTGATCCAATTGGAATTGGATCAAGACTGTAAATTAAATTGGAATTTAATTTGTGAGTTAATTTATTAAATTGGATTTAATTAATTATGGGAATATTTAATTAAATAGACTTAGAGTCTAATTTAATTAAATAAGAGAGAAATAAATTAATTGGGCTATTTAATTGAGAAATTAAATAAAGACCCAATTAATTAAATCAAGTATGGGCCATGAATTAATTAGAAGACTTGGTCTTCCAATTAAAAGGGCCATGGCCCATGTAGGAGAGTTAGAAGACTTAGGAGTCCTAATCCTAGGAGGATTAGGATTATGAGATTCCTATAAATAGGAGACTTGATGTCATATCTCAAATATACAATTGAAGAGCCAAAATACTAAGTCAAGAAAAACTCTCTACCTCTCTCTCTCACACCAAATCGGCCGAACCTCTTTTCCACTTGGAAGAGATTTTCGTTTTTTCGATTCTTGCTCCATATTGTTCTCTAGTTTTAGATATTAATATATCTTATGTTCTAGCCGATTAGGATATATTAATTTTCGTGATATTGTGGTGTATCAACCCGTAGAGGCGCAACACGTGGGGCGCTACTAGGAGCTTGGGATCGAGCAAGTCGAGGGAGAAACACAACGACTTTTCTGATAGTTTGGATTTGCAAGGAGACAGGTATAATTTAGATCTGAATTATTCCAGTCGTTTTTATTATTCATATATATACAACCAGTTTAGTATCCTGGCAAGATTCCGTAAGAGGGCCTAAAATTTTAATTTCCGCTGCGTTAAGGGCTGTTTATCTTACCGAATCCCAACATTACAAAGGTGTTGAACAACGTACTAAAGTTGGGAAAGACGTTTACTGATAAGGAGATCACCGTCAAAGTTTTAAAGGCGCTGCCACCCAAGTTCAACATGAAGATCACAGCGATGGTAGAATCAAGGGATCTTGGGAAGATCTCACTGACGGAGCTGTTTTCTGTACTCAAGGCGTATGAGTATAAAATGCCAAGGATGGGTATAGAAGAGACCTCAACTTCTTGCCCAACTGCTGCCCTGGTCGCTGCAGAAAGAACTAGAAGATTAGCCGAAAAGACTAGAGAAGTGGACTCATATGATGAGACCACAGTACTGAGCAAAAAGGAGTACACTGCTGGCGATGTTGCTTTGTTATTAAACGGGTTCAAAAAGTTCTACAAAAGAAAAATGAAGAACAAATATAACAATGCTTCTACTTCTAAACATACCTCTTATTCTCATGATACCAAGGATTATTATAAATCCAAAATGATGTGCTATAATTGCGGGAAATTGGGACATTTCATCAAGGACTGCCCATATCCTAAGGCTGAGAAGTATACTGAGGAGGAAAAGAAACAGAGAAGAGAGAGGAGACACCAGAAAAGCAAAGTGTTGTTGGCTGAAGCCGAAAAGATAGCAACCATCTATTCGTCTAAGTCAGAATCAGGGACGTCAAGTGATGACTCTGCTGTAGAAGAGACACCTGCCTTGCTCTGTCTCATGGCCAAAGAATCAGATGATTCTGACAATGAGGTAATACTCTCTGAAAGTGAAATGGAGCTGTTTAGCTCATTTGAGCAAATGATGAATAACAAAACAAATGTTATTAAAGAATTTGCTAAGCTTAAGGACGACATGATCTTGCTAAACAAGCAAAATGCTAAACTGAAACGAAGTGTTAAAAAACATGACGATTCAACTATGTATAAAAAGCTTTCGCATGAATGTGAATCTCTGAGAGCAGAATGTGAAGTTTACAAGGGACAAATCATGGAAATTGAAGATATAATATCTTTACATAACAAGTCGTCTGTTGCTAAGTCGTCTGTTGCATCAGTAGATAAATCTAATGAACAGAGAACACCCTTAGTAAAAGAAAATTTAGAACTGAACAGAACTCAGAATATCTGCTGATAACAGTAATGTTATCTTGTATGTTCAGACTGCTAAATCTACTTCGCTTGAGATTGAGAAAAAGGAGAAGAAATCTCCCAAGGCTAAAAAGGGTAAAAAGCCTGAAAATGAAAAACAGACTGGTAAAACCAAACAGCAGAATAGTCCTAAGAAGTCTGCTGATAAGAGTAAAACCAATCAGACTAGTAAAGCTAAGTCGTCTGTTAAAGAGAAAGTAAAGAGTAGACCTAAGAAGCAAATAAATTATAACAATAATGCTTGGTATGGAAATGAGTCTTATTATGTGCAACCTGCTTATTCACCTTATTATGCTGCACCTCATTATCCACCTTATTATGCTGCATATCCTGCTCATCAACCAATGCATGCTTACCCTGCTTATCATGCATCTTATCCTGCTTATGAGCCTTATTCACATCATAATGATTATGAACATAATATGTCTGCTGATTATGATGAAAACAAAGTTGCTCATGCTCCTGGTAAAACTCAAAAGCCTAAGAAGCCTAAGACTTCAACATCTTGGGTTGTCAAAGGTGACACTAATCCACCAGGACCCTCTCAATAAAGGGTACCTAAAACAATTTTATTTTGTTTTGTAGGTTAGGATTAGGAGTAGGAGTAAAGTAGTGAAGAAATGGTACTTGGACAGTGGATGTTCAAGGAACATGTGTGGAGACATACATGAATTGGCAGATGCTGTTACTGTGAATGGTCCAAGAGTTACTTTTGGAGACAGCAAAGAAGGCAAGGTTGTTGCTGTTGGAAAGCTAATCAAACGAAACATAGAGATATCTGACGTCTCTTATGTTAATGGCCTGAAGTACAATCTGCTGAGCATAAGTCAATTTTGTGACAAGGGATTTTCTGTAACGTTTTCATCAGATAAGTGCTATGTTGAACAAGTTGGAACAAAGAAGGTTATTTTATCTGGAAGAAGACAGGGAAATATCTATGTAGACAAGAATTCTAATGTTTGTTTGGTGGCTTCTACACCAAGTGAAATCAGTTGGCTGTGGCACAAAAGAATGAATCATTTGAATTTATAGAACCATAAACAGATTGATAAAGAATGATCTGGTAGAAGGAATTCCAAAGACAGTCATGAGCAAAGACAAGCTTTGTGACGCATGTCAGAAGGGTAAACAAGTGAAGTCCACTTTCAAAAGCAAGAAGCACCAATCTTCAACCAGAATTTTGGAGCTGTTACATATGGATTTGTTTGGCCCTATTCATCCTATCAGCAATGGTGGAAAGAAATACTGCCTAGCTGTTGTTGGGTTATGGGTAACGTCAGAACGTTAAAAGCAGCGGAATTTTAAAATTTTTAAATAACCCAAACAAGATCTTTATTCATCTAGTCATACGAAAAGGATTTAGCACAAAAAAAATCACAACAAACATAGGGTGTTTAGTGATTTTACCTTACCACGGGAACGGTGGTGATTTTTCTCCGGTCTTCTTTCAGATCTGATGGATTTGGTTCGAGAGAAGCACCCCAAGCGTTGTGCCTCTAGCGGTATCCACACCAACTGGATTGAAGCAACTCCTTTGGATCCTCAGGCTCAGAACTAAGATCCAAAGGCCATCAACCAAGGAAGAAGGAAGGGAGAAATCGTATGAACCCTGTGCAATTGCACAGGGTTCGGCCGAACGCTCAAGGGAGATGAAGGTGGCGGCGTTTTCAGTTTTTGGAGAAGAGGGGGCGGCTCCTCTTGTCTTGTATGTTAGGTTTTGAGGTCTTGAACTCCTTATATAAGGAGTCTTGACCTAGATGTGTTTTAATCCTACTAGGAAACTTAAAGCCCATTTACTTATGGCCCTTTTGTTTCCTAATGGATCTAGACCATCTATTAATTAATTAAAACCTTTTTAATTAATTCAGCCCATTTAATTAATTAATCCAATTAATTAATTAATCCTTCTCCATTAATTAATTAGACTACTTCTAATTAATAATTTTCTCCTTTAAGAATTAACACTTTAATTCTCCAGTTTTGATTTAACTCTTTAAATCAAACTTTCCTTATATGATTTGTTGCAGTCCAATTGTATTGTGTGTGACCCTCTAGGTTCACCATCAATTGGCCGCGGGCCCACGACTTTCGTGATTTAATTTGCGAGCTTATTAATTGCTCCGATTAATTGAACCCCTTCAATTAACCACTCAAGAATTAATATTGCTATTAATTCATGAGTACCCACACCTCATGGTCGATGTCTAGCCACAAGCCCATGAGGCCCAACTTCAGGTGAATTGATCTCAGTGAACCTCACCTCTTATAACTGCCATGTACATACGGTCCTTCTATCGACTTAATTTCCCGATTGAGACCTAGGGTGTGTGAATTGATCGGCACCTCTAATTATCTCAATAACTATACTTTCTAATTCGGGATAATAATTCCAGTGTGACTGCTAAATTTGGAAACCCCTTTCCAAATCCGTCACTGACCACGGCCGTGGGTTTCTCGGAATTAATATCTAAGAATCGTATAGGAAATTCTCTCATCCATTACGATGAGTCGGTAGATTCCATCTTGGTACTAACCACTCGCGTACACAACTATATGCACCCAACTTAGGCACATTATGGTCAGGCTACGTGACCTGTACCTAAATCTAAGTACATATACCCATGCACCGAATTCGCCCTAACACCTCAAGTCTAAGGACTAAATCGTACACTATTATAAGTCTTGAGAAACATCCCATCACCGATATGCGTCATGCGCTTCCACAATGGGTTTCTCTGTTCGGGTCGTTCGATGCGTTCGATCCCCTATCGAACCACCTACTCATATGCACTGACATCAAATGTCTTGTTCATGAAACTCTACAAATTCACTCCATGTGAATCATGCATATTCATACAAGTCTTGGCGATTCCTTCGATACCCCGTCTCGTTCGGAATCTATGACTTGGAACGTGTTTTAAGATCACGACCTTAGAGACTGTTTCATGATTGCACTCAATACCGAAGTGAATCGTCCCATAGTCGAATGTGATCTAAGGATTTCATCCAATCGCTTAAATGATTTGCGAGAGATGAAGTTGGCCATTGTTTGATTTACATACTATAAACAAACGTGCGTATTAATTTATTTGTACTAGAGAAAGCTTACGATAGTCCTAATACAAGCTAAATATATTGGCTTGCAGGGCACTATCCTATCAATCTCCCACTTGCCCTAAGCCAATCACAAACGCTTCTAAGACCCATCTTCCAAAGATGTTCTTCGATCTCTTTTCGTGACAAAGGCTTTACTAGTGGATCCACTAGATTGTCTTCCGAGTCGACGTGATCCATTATGCACGTCTACTCTACCAATGATTTGTCCAATCAAATGGTACTTTTCTCTTATTGTGTTTAGATTTCTGGTGAGATCTCGAGTCCTTTGCTTTAGCAACAACTCCATTGTTATCACAGAAGATAACCATGAGCTTCGCAATGCTAGGCACTACATCCAACTATTGGATGAAGTTTTTCATCCAAACACTTTCTTTTGTTGCATTCAATGCTGCGATATATTATGCTTCAGTGGTTGAGTCGGCAACGGTGCTTTGCTTGGAACCTTTCCAATTTACCGCTACCCCATTGAGGCAAAATATGTATCCAAAATTGGACTTATATATTTATTCATCCACATCAGACTGAAAATTCGAATCATTAAATCCTTCGATTTTTAATTCTCCATTACCACCGTAGACCAAGGAAAAATCCTTAGTCTTTCTCAAGAACTTAAGGATAGTTTTGACGGCGGTCCAGTACTCTTCACTGGAGTTTGACTAGTAACTGCTCGTGACACTTGAGCAGGTTCTACGTCTGGTCTAGTACATATTATAGCATGCCACATGCTACCTTTTGTCGAAACATAAGGTATTTGAGACATTCTCCTTTATCCTCATTCGATGTAGGGCACATCGATTTGGAAAAAGAGTTATAGTGTCTCATTGGAAGCAATCCTCTCTTGGATTCTTCCATACTGAATCTTTTCAGTATTGTTTCTATGTACTTAGATTTAGAGAGTCCCAACATCTTCTTCGATCTATCTCTATAGATACGTATCCCAATACGCAAGATGTCTCTCCCAAATCTTTCATGGAGAATTGCATGGATAACCATGCTTTCGTCTGTGCTAACATTCTGATATCATCCCAGATCAGCAGAATGTGATCGACATATAAAATATGAACTCCATAGAGCTCCCACTAATCCTTTTGTACACTCAAGGTTCATATTCATTTTTGATGAAGTCAAAAGTCTTGACTGTCTCATCAAAACAAATGTGAATTTGAATGGATTCAGACTTTGCTACGGGAGAAAAGGTTTCATCAAAGTCTGTTCCAGAACTTTGTGAATAGCCTTTCACCACTAGTCGAGTCTTAGAGGTCAACACCTCTCCATTTATTCCTAGCTTGAAGATCCATTCACTACTTACAGGGATAAAACCCTCGGGTGGATCGACCAAGGTCCATACCTTGTTGGAATGTATGGAATCCATTTCGGATTACATGAACTCTTGTCATGATGCACGTCTACATCCAATGTAGCTTCTTCGTATATGGTAAAACCATATCTTTCAAGCTTCTTACGAACTTGATCAGATCTACGAAGTACTGGTGTACTAGACGGTTTAGCAGTTTCTGGATTAACTCCCACTGTTTGTGGGGATGGGTCCAAATCTTGGACTTCATCAAGTTCCATGACATTCCCTATTTCCTTTGACGAGGAATTCATCAACTGAGGAACGGGTAGTTATGAGAAACGATTGTTTCTCATTGTCGTGGAACAGGTATCCAATGGATTTCGTTGGATACCCCACAATCATATACAAATTGGATCTACTAGCCAATTTATCTCCTTTCTAGTTCCCAACTTAGGCAGGAGATCTCCATACTTAATAGTAAAAGTATAGAGGTGCATTACCATACCATTCTTGGTAGGGCTTTGTAGGCACGGACTTTGAAGGTACTTTGCTCAGTATCTTCGATGCAGCCAGGAGGACCAACCCCTAGGATGCATAAGGAAGCTTAACAAAAACCAGTATAGATCGAACTATGTCTAACAAGGTTCGACTCCTTCTCTCAGACACTCCAGATAAATTGAGGCGTCTTAGGAGGAGTTTGTTGTATGAGAATCCCATTCTCAGTAAGATAATTGAGGAATCCTTGACTTAAGTATTTGCCATCTTGATTAAAATCGAATGGCCATAATACTATGCCCTTGTTGATTCTCTACTTCGTTTCGAAATTCTTTGAACTTTTCAAAGGTTTTTCGGATTTGTATCTCACTAGATACATATATCACTAATGACCAAAGTCATTAGCAAAAAGGTACGAGGTATGAGTAATCTCCTCTTACACTAACCTTTAGTGGTCCACTTTCAATCGTATGGATCAAATCCAAAGTTATTTGGTTCGCTCTTGATTCCCTGTGAAGGGAGATTTGGTCATCTTTCCTATGAGACAGGATTCGCAGGTTGAAAGTTCATCTAAGTTCTATATTTCAAGAGCCTTAGAAGAAACCAACTTTTGAATCCTACTCTTGGAGATATGTCCAAGTCTAGCGTGCCAAAGTTGTGGATTATTATCTTGGTATTAATTGAACTTAGCACATTAATTCAATAGAATTGAGTTAACGGTTCAATTCAATTAAATTGCTTCCTTTCAATTAACTCTTTAATTGATTCATCTCCTTTTTCAATTAACCCTTTAATTGAAACGTTGCTTAATTAATTAGACCTTCTAATCAATTAAACTAATCAGTGCCTTTCTAAGATTCAGTGGGATATTTCGACTTTTAGACTACTTGCGTTCTTTCGACTACCTTTATGGTCGATTTTAGAAGAGAACAACTTCTTCTTCTTTTTACCCTTCTTTGACTTTGCAGTCCATGAAGTGTAATCGATCATGACAGGTTTATCCTATTTGCCTTTTACCAATACTTTGGTTAATTCATGGAATGTGAACAACTTATCAAATAAGTTCATAGTTTTCACGAATCATTTGAATGAGCAGGTAGGAGAATTTAGATGGAGGTCAATGCTAAGATCACTTGCAGGCCTACGTTTAATCGATCCAGTTTTCAACTAGATTGATAAAACAAGGACAGTGATCCTTGACATTGGTTCCTTCACTTATTCTCAAGTTTTAAAACAGCTCCTTAGTGGTCTCGAATCAAACGATTCGAAACTGCTCCTCAAAACAAGCTTTTGAAGTGGAGGTTTGTTTTAGAAGCTTCAGACATACTCCTATGTCGCTTCTTTAGCTCGTTCAATCTTGATGCTTATTTGAGGAAACGATCATTAAGATTCCCATACCCTATAGGTGATTCGTTCCACCTTTGAGACTTGTCCTTATATGAGGAAACGATCATTAATGTTCCCATACCCTACGGGTGATTCGTTCCTCCTTTTAGACTCATCTCGGAAGTGCATCAGGCATAGGCTAGTTATCAAGAACATGATTCCGACTTTCGGAATTGAGGACAATCCTCAAGTTTCTAAGACAGTCGATATTTTTATCCAGTTATTTTATAAGTCGAGGATAAATAGTATAATGGATATTTATAGATATCTCAATATCTGTTTTAAAGAGAAGACAATTATATAGAGGACTAGTTAATGAATAATACTTATAATCTACGAAAGTTGGACTTTCTATCGTAAAAGTTCTCCCACTATTTTATCGAAACAATTACCCCTTCAATTGTTCGGGAAATCTTATTTCCTAGTAGGTCTTGACGTCCCAGCGGACATTAATTGCACCCACGACTCGTGGCCATACAACTAATTCCCTAGGTAGGCATACTTATTGCCAATTGTGTCTCTACACAACCTTCAAGCTATTTTGCCTCGATTTTCGCACCCATCTAGCACTGCTACATCATGAGTGGTACTACTCGTTAAGTCTAACCCAATCAATCTCGATGAGCAACGGGCCCAGTCATGAAATCCCCGTAACTGGTTATCGGTCGATTATACATGTCCCGACCAGTCCCCATCCTTGTCAAGTTTATTTAATAAACAAGAATCAAGAGATTTCACGTATTGTCCCTTTCTTCGCTTCGGGTGCCAGACTCTGGATCACCTTAATTGATAAGTAGACAACATACGCTAGTCCCTATTGATGGAAGGCTTGGATTTATATAAATACTTCATTTTATTTTAATCCAATATGACTTAATATTTAATTCAAGAGGGGATTTGCTGGTTTGAAAGTTTAAGGCAAACTCTCTCGAGATCTCACCGCTTCGATTATGAATTATCTTATTTACGTTCTAATATTCTAGCGCGCATCACCATACAAGCCAAATAATAGAATCAATAAATAAATAAAACATAAATAAATAAACCTAGCATGCATTTCTAACACAATATGTTTTCGATCGGGAGCCACCTATGCTTGGGCCATCATTGAGCCAATAATGTTGGCCCAATTGGTCTATCTAATGGGTTCTTAATGGGCCTAGGCTATTACACTAATAACCAAGCATACTTGGCCTTCATTCTCCATTGGGCTTCCTTCTTGCATGTAATGGGCCTCCATCCTAAACTATTTAATGTAAAACCCTAGTCTATTACATTGGCACAAAAGGGCCCAAATAAAGGCTCGCAGGCCCAACAAAAATCCAAAAACAAAATAAACCAATCACATCTAAGGTCAAGGCTCGGCTCGATCGAAAACCACGCAAACAATTCACGTTGAGCAAAGAAACAAGCAAACACATTTACTAGTTTCCTATCTTACTTCAATTATTTTAAACGCCTTTAAAATATTTCTCTAGATTCTTACTTTAGTCTCTACTAATTATAGGCAATCTATATTCGGATAAACAAAACTATTTTATGCATAAAAACAGAATAAAAATTTTCAACTTTTGAAAATTGCAATTCGGCCCTCCAACTTTTGGAAATTGCGATTTGAAACCCTGAAGTTTTGGAAATAACAATTTAACCCCAAAATTAAAACTGGGCAGAGGACCGAAAATAAAAATTTATTTCCAGAAAAATTTCGAATATGCAATTCAGCCCCTGCAGTTTTCGGTATTTACAAAACAGCCCCAAAACTTTCGTTAATTGCAAAACAGCCCCAAATTCAAAAATTTCCAGAAAGTTGCATTCTGTCCAGAAAACACACAGTTCGTAAAATCTCAATTTCAGTCCAGTTTTCCAAAAATCGCTAATCGCAAAAACAGCCCTTAATTTTCGTAAAATTCAAAATTGGCCCAAAACGTTTTTATGCAATTTTACCCAAAATCAGATCTACCCATAACAAGTAAGAATCAATGACGCGAATATAACATGCAATACAATAAAGCAATCAAATTATATTCAGACCTTTTCGTATGATAGTAATGAATTAGGCTCTGATACCACTGTTGGGTTATGGGTAACGTCAAAACGTTAAAAGCAGCGGAATTTTAAAATTTTTAAATAACCCAAACAAGATCTTTATTCATCTAGTCATACGAAAAGGATTTAGCACAAAAAAAATCACAACAAACATAGGGTGTTTAGTGATTTTACCTTACCACGGGAACGGTGGTGATTTTTCTCCGGTCTTCTTTCAGATCTGATGGATTTGGTTCGAGAGAAGCACCCCAAGCGTTGTGCCTCTAGCGGTATCCACACCAACTGGATTGAAGCAACTCCTTTGGATCCTCAGGCTCAGAACTAAGATCCAAAGGCCATCAACCAAGGAAGAAGGAAGGGAGAAATCGTATGAACCCTGTGCAATTGCACAGGGTTCGGCCGAACCCTCAAGGGAGATGATTGATCTCAGTGAACCTCACCTCTTATAACTGCCATGTACATACGGTCCTTCTATCGACTTAATTTCCCGATTGAGACCTAGGGTGTGTGAATTGATCGGCACCTCTAATTATCTCAATAACTATACTTTCTAATTCGGGATAATAATTCCAGTGTGACTGCTAAATTTGGAAACCCCTTTCCAAATCCGTCACTGACCACGGCCGTGGGTTTCTCGGAATTAATATCTAAGAATCGTATAGGAAATTCTCTCATCCATTACGATGAGTCGGTAGATTCCATCTTGGTACTAACCACTCGCGTACACAACTATATGCACCCAACTTAGGCACATTATGGTCAGGCTACGTGACCTGTACCTAAATCTAAGTACATATACCCATGCACCGAATTCGCCCTAGCACCTCAAGTCTAAGGACTAAATCGTACACTATTATAAGTCTTGAGAAACATCCCATCACCGATATGCGTCATGCGCTTCCACAATGGGTTTCTCTGTTCGGGTCGTTCGATGCGTTCGATCCCCTATCGAACCACCTACTCATATGCACTGACATCAAATGTCTTGTTCATGAAACTCTACAAATTCACTCCATGTGAATCATGCATATTCATACAAGTCTTGGCGATTCCTTCGATACCCCGTCTCGTTCGGAATCTATGACTTGGAACGTGTTTTAAGATCACGACCTTAGAGACTGTTTTATGATTTCACTCAATACCGAAGTGAATCGTCCCATAGTCGAATGTGATCTAAGGATTTCATCCAATCGCTTAAATGATTTGCGAGAGATGAAGTTGGCCATTGTTTGATTTACATACTATAAACAAACGTGCGTATTAATTTATTTGTACTAGAGAAAGCTTACGATAGTCCTAATACAAGCTAAATATATTGGCTTGCAGGGCACTATCCTATCAGCTGTTGTGGATGATTTTTCAAGATTTACTTGGGTGATTTTCATGAAGAAGAAAAGTGAGACCAAGGAACATCTTACTAATCTGAGGGAACTGATCCAGAATGAGAAGAGTCAAAGGACTGAATTTACAAACTCTACTGTTGAAGAGTATTGTAACTCCAGAGGAATTAATCATGAGTACTCTGCTGCCAGAACCCCTCAACAAAATGGAGTTGTTGAAAGGAGAAACAAAACTCTAAAGGAAGCTACCAGGACAATGATAGCTGAAGCAAAGCTGCCTCGAAGATTCTGGGCAGAAGCCACAAATACAGCATGTTATACACAGAACGGATGTATGATCAACAAAAGTCAAAACAAGACACCTTATGAGCTTTGGAACAACAGAAAGCCTAATTTACATTATCTTAGGATTTTTGGTTGTAAATGTTATGTTTTGAATAATGGGAAAAATCACCTTACTGCATTTGCAGAGAAGGCTGATGAAGCTGTTTTTGTAGGTTACTCTACTGTTAATAAAGCTTACAGAGTCTCTAACAAAAGAACTTTACTTGTAGAAGAATCTATTCATGTAGTATTTGATGAACCAAACCAATCTTCTGAAAAGAATCAAAGTGCAAATCCAAAGATATCTGCTGACCTTCAGAAATTGAGTATGGAGTGAAAAGAAGAATATGTTCCCATCATACTACCTGATTTAAGCCAAGCTGTTAACTCAAGTGCTGTTCAAAATCAGTCTGCTGATTGTCTAACAGAGGAGTTGCAAACAGCTGACAGACCAGAGCCTGTACAACAGACTACTACTGAGACTCCAACAGTAGTGTTGCAAGATCAATCAAGAGGACAACATCCAGATTTGCAACCTGATCTCAGATGGCTCGGAGATCACCCACCTGGCTTAGTGATTGGTGATCCTTTGGATAGAGTGAGAACTAGAAGGTCAACTGCAAATGAAACAATGTTTGTAAGTTGTAGTGATTCTCACTGGATTGAAGCAATGCAAGAAGAGTTGAATCAATTTGAAAGGAATGAAGTCTGGTACTTAGTTCCCAGACCTTCTCATCAAAGGGTAATTGGCACTAAGTGGGTATTCAGGAATAAAATGAATGAAGATGGTATTGTTACCAGAAACAAAGCAAGACTAGTAGCCAAAGGTTATTGCCAAGAAGAAGGCATTGATTTTGATGAGACATTCGCACCAGTTGCAAGGCTTGAAGCGATCAGATTATTCTTAGCCTATGCTGCTCACAAGAACTTCACTGTCTATCAGATGGATGTGAAGTCTGCTTTTCTCAATGGAGAATTGCAAGGGGAAGTCTATGTTGAACAACCTCCTGGTTTTGAAGCTTATCAACAAGGAGACAAAGTTTATCGTCTGAAGAAAGCTCTCTATGGACTGAAACAGGCTCCAAGAGCATGGTATGATACTTTATCTGATTTTCTTTAAGTTAAAGGATTTCGCAAGGGTAAAGTAGATAAGATTTTGTTCACTATTGAATGGGATAATCATATATTGTTAGTTCAAATATATGTGGACGATATTATCTTTGGTTCAACTAACAAACAGATGTGTGAGAAGTTCTCTAAGCTGATGCAGAACAAGTTTGAAATGAGCATGATGGGAGAACTAAATTACTTTCTTGGATTAGAAGTTAAACAACTACCTGATGGTATTTTTATTAATCAAGCAAAGTACACAAATGATTTGTTCAAGAAATTTGGTATGGAAACTAGCTCATCTGTTAGTGTTCCTATGTCTACTGGACTTCGTCTAGACAAGGATGAAGGTGGCAAATCAGTTGACATCACCAAGTACAGAGGCATAATTGGGTCACTGTTATACTTAACAACTAGCAGACCTGATATTATGTATTCTGTTGGAGTTTGTGTGAGATTTCAATCAGATCCTAAGGAATCTCATCTCTTAGCTGCTAAAAGGATATTAAGGTATCTCAAAGGCACAAAAGAATTGGGATTGTGGTATCCAAGGGAATCAGGATTTGAACTTATTGGATATTCAGATTCTAACCTTGCTGGCTGTAAAATTGATAGGAAGAGTACTACATGTACTTGCCAATTTTTAGGCAGTCGTCTGATCTCATGGATGAGTAAGAAACAGACTTCAGTATCCATATCTACTGCTGAAGTTGAATACATTACTGCTGGAGCATGTTGTGCACAAATACTTTGGTTGAAGCATCAACTAGAAGACTATAATCTCAAGATCAGTGGAATCCCTATCTACTGTGACAATACAAGTGCAATCTCACTTACTCAGAGTACTACTAGTCATTCCAGGACTAAGCATATTGAGATCAAACATCACTTCATCAGAGACCATGTTAAAAAAGGAAATGTTATTATTGAGTATGTTCATACAGACAATCACATTGCTGACATTTTCACCAAACCATTAAGTGATGCAAGATTTTCTACTCTAAGAGTGGAACTGGGCTTGTTAAAATTGGATTCATAAGCCGAGGGGGAAAATATCAGAAGACCGGGTTCAATAGCTGACTAATCTGATATCAACAAGTGTTACGCTTCAAGAAGACTGACTCTCAACAGACTAGTTGACTGATGAATTCTTGAATTCAGGGGGAACGTGTAAGGCTAGCGGTACTCCTGTTTTAAAGATGAAATCTTCAATGACAGTTAGTTGAAGTTGTTTTAATCAGAAGATTTGTTCTTAATTCTTGAAGACTTGAAGATTATTTATCTTGCTGGATTGACAAACAGCAAAGGAAGATCACTAGATATTGGCTTTCACTAGTGATATATTGTATCAGACAAGTCGTCTATCAGATAAGTATTTTACTCATCTGTTTTTATTTATGTCAGCTTATATTTAAGTGTTGTACTAAAAACGTTTTTATCAGAAACACGCTTTTATAAGTAACAGACAAGTGGCGTTTCAAATTCCCGCCTGTCTGACATAATTAATGTTTTTTTGAAATCCGCGTATATCGCTCACACGATCTGCATTTCAGTAACTGACCTAACGGTCGACACTAATCACGGAAACCGACAAGAAACTAACATCTATAAATCCAGATCTGATCAGCTTACTAAGCTTTCACGCACCCTCAAAATTTCAAAAGAACCCAGAGCAATTTTGCACTCTATGTACTGCAAATTTCTCTCCGTTTTCCTTAATCTTTTTCAGAGATGTCTGCCAAAGAAGCTGCTGCTGAAGGTATGTTCTTGAATTACCTGACGTATCACATAACTGGTACCCCATGATGAAAGAAATTCTGGAAAAGTTCAAGGCGGCAACCCTGGTTAACTTCATGGAAGCTCATGAAGATATGATTTTCAAGGATCAGGTTATGGAGTTTTATGGTTTTAAAGAGAAGCCTGATTTTGAAAAATTGGAGATTAATGCCAAGATTGGGGATAAGGTTATCTGCATAACCCCCAAGCTGCTGAATGAGAAATATGGACTCTCTCTTGAAGGCTCGACTGAGATTTCAACCCTTGCTGAACCTATTGAAGCAGATTTCTGGAATTTGGCTTCAAAGAAGAATCAAGTGTTGTCTGAAAGCATAAAGAAAAATCAGCTGAAGGATGAATTTTAGCGTATGGCAGATTTAGTTGCCAAAGTACTGGAGAATTGCACATTCTCATTGGATAGTGTGCCAATGAAGAGGTTTCACACCATGATTGCTATCTTTTATGGTTTGAAGGTGAGCTGGGCAACCTTCATCCGGTACATACTTGCTGATCACAAGGAGCGTGGTCTAACTCTTCACAGAATCTTTCTTAGTCATCTGCTGGTAAATTTGAGATGTACAGTGACTAATGGCAAAGACGTTCATAAGGCAAAGGAGTTCAAGATTTATGAACTAGTGAAAACTGGAAAGTCAAAGGAGCCTGCTAATGTGCCTGGAAAGAGGCAATCCAAGAGAAAGGCTGGTGAGCCTAAAGAGCCTGCTGATTAGGGCAAGAAAAGAAGTAAGACAACTGTTCAAACAGCTGAGCCAGCTGTTCAAGCCAGAACAGTTTTGTCAAAGAAAAAGGATGCTGTTGATTTGATTGTTGATGAAACAGTCAAGGAAATTGATGAGATGGCTATTGAATCATCTCCTGAAAAAACCGTTTCAGCTGAAATAACAGCTGAGAACGTGGCTAAAAGGACAAGGAGCGCTATGAAAGACACTGCCACATCTGCTGCTGCTGTTCCTTTTACAAAGAAAACTGCCAGAAAGAAGATGATATTTATTGATGAAGATACTGAACTTTCTGAGCAAGTTAGGGAAAGTCCTCCAACATCAGAGAGGCCTGTTGGATCTGAAAAGGAGTCTACTGTCGTGAAGTCAGCATATGATCAAGTAAAACAAACTTCTGCACCAACAGCAGAGGTTGCTCAACCTCAAAAGGATCCTGAAGTGCAGATCCTTGAACTGATTGCTGCTGCACCAGTAGCAATTGCTGCTCCAGAACCAACAGCTGCGGCACCAGTTGTTGAATCTAGAGCTGCCAGGAAGAAAAGGACTGGCAAATCCAAAGTGCCAGCTTATCACAAGAAGAAGCGCGAGGAAGCAGAGCAAAGAAAGCGTGATGAAGCTGAGCTTAAAAGAGCTTTAGAAGCGAGCAAGAAAGAAGCTGATGTCAAGAATATGACTGAAGCAGAATTGGCTGCCAAGGAGGAAGCTGACTTGGCTAAGGCTTTGGAAGACAGTAAGAAGGATGCTTATGGACCAAGGAGGTCAGAAGGCATCGTAATTGGAGGAAAACCCAAAGAAGGACAGTTTGTTCTACCAAGAGCAGAGCCAATTAAAAGAAAGAAGTTTGAAGTCAGAAGAGCAATTGAAGTTGTTCAGAGTGACTCTGATGCTTTCAAAAGATTTGAAGCTGAGCTAGAAAGGTTAAATCAGTTGCTTCAATCAAGAACTACTTTTCTGTTGGGAATGCCCCGGTTGTCAAAACAACGAGAGTGCGGAATTTAAAATTTTTCCGAGGCACCCCAGCAGACCCAAGATATATTTTCCACCTTATGTATGCGAAAATGTTGAATCAAACAATCTACAATAGATAAAAGAAGGAGATATGCGATTTTACCTCACCACAGGCAAGGTGGTGGCAACCTCCGGCTTTTTGCTGATTCACAACGAGTGATCCAATTGTCTCACCTCTAGAGTGTATCCACACCAATTGGATTGTAGCAACACCTTCTATTCACAGGCTACGAACTAGAGATAGAAGGCTGTCAATGGAGGAAGAAACATATCTAGATTCAGATCTAGATCCAGCTATGGAAGAACAGAGAGAGGGGGGCGGCGCTGTGCAGGGGCGGCTAGGGTGTAGGGGGCGGCTAGGGTTTAGTGTGCAAGAGTTCAAGAATTATTTCTCTTATTATTATGGAGAGTTGTGAGGAGATATCTATTTATAAGAGAAGAAACCTTCTCTTTGTAGATTTCTCTTCAAGATCTTTTCCTTATCTTATAAGGTAACAAGATATACTCATATATCTTCTTGGATCTTCCTTGTCATACAAGAAAACAAACTCTCTCTTCTTATCCTTAGCCAAAAATCGCCCCACCTTATTCTTGCAAGACTTCTTCTGGGCTTTTAATTAAAAGTCCCATGTCTTGCAACTTAATTTAATTAACCATTAATTAAATCAGCCCAATTAATCCAATTAATTATTATCTCTCAATTAATTAACACTTTAATTAATATTTAATTAATTAGACCATCTAATTAATTATCCTTCTCATTGAATTAACAATTTAATTTATTTAATTGATTTAACTTCCTTAAATCAAATATTTCCTTCTATGACTGTCACTGTCCAATTGTATTGTGTGTGACCCTCTAGGTTCACCATCAATTGGCAGCAGGCCTGATTATACGGTATTTCGTTCAAGTTCAATAAGGAAAGTTAAGTATAACAATATATGAATCGAGCGTGTGAAAACTGTATATTGATATTGGTGTTCGAATACAAATTACAAAGCGAGTCTACCCGAGCATTACGGGATGCTGTACTACTAGAAAGACTAAATTCAATGAGAATACAAGCTAGTTCCTAATCCGAACAGTAGGTCCGAGCAGAAGGAATATCTTGGAAGTTGTGCCCTCCCTTGATGTCATAAATGCGCCGCGTATTTATAGGAACAGTAATGAGCTAGGTAGACCATCCGTAGGAGAACACCTCTCGGCCAGCTGTATAAAGCTGTAGGTCGGCCCCACAGTAATCCCGAGGAGACGAGTAGATCGGGAAGAAGGTCGGGGTGCTTGATCGAGAGCTATCAGTCAGGCTTGATCGGAAAACCATGTTCTTCTGGTCGGAGAATACCATTCTGGTCGGGATCGAGGCCGACCACGAGCAGAAGGTATTTCCTAAAGTGGCATATGCGAAATACCCCTCATCAATACTCCCCCACTTCTCGAGCGTAAGTGAAGCAGAAGCTCGGAGAAGTAAACATTGCATTACGGCGAAAGACTTTGATCTCTTGATGTTTTCGGACATGCCTCGTTAAAAACCTAGTCCGGAAAAACCCAGTGGGAAAAAATCCGAGCTAGGGAAAAAGAGTGCACATCATCCTTGGGAGAGCCTCGAAAAACCGAATCGCTCCAAAGATAGAAGGGTGAGGTTTTTGACGTGAGAGATTCACCTCGATGATTCACCAAGAGCTGCAATACTTGAAGTTCGGAAAAATAGATAGTAGAGAACAGGCCTCAGACAGTCTTGAGTTGGATATGCCTCGTTAAAAACCTTACTCGGAAAAACCCAGTGGGATAAAAACCTAGCGAAGGGAAAAAGAGTACATATTTTATCCTGTTGAGTCGAGAAATACTCATTTCCGAAGCTTGGAGGACCATAAATGCTATTAACAAAAAATAATCTTCAAATTTACTGAGTGGGAGCCTAACCGTCGCGGTTACTCGGGGTTGAATTTGCAATTTACCCTTTTAACCTTTATATATATGTTTACTTGGAGAAAGAAAAGTGCATCTTTACAATTCGCAGCTGATCGGAGCCTTTAGATCGATAAACAGTATTTTCTTTAATTCGAGCATTCCAATAAATATCTTCTAATCATGTCTACTTCCCAGAATCCCGACGTTCAAACCAACATCCCCTCTGGATCAGATTCCGACCTGGGATCCACTGGGGAACTCATCAATGACTTCAAAACCACTGAAAATTCTTCCGAAGAGACGAATAGAATCGTCAATCAAATAGAGCATGCCATAGAGTCGAACGCTGGAGAGGGTACATCAGGTCGACAAGATTCCGAGCACGATGGTGATGCGGAACAAAATGCCAAGGCCAACAGTGAGGAAGGTGGAGATGGAGAAAAGGAAGGTGGAGATGGAGAAAAAACTGACTCCGAGAATGAGAACGGCAACGGCTTGAGTGTACCGTTCGATAAGCATGAGATAATGAGGTATGAGATCGGAGGCGGGTGCAGTGTGCGAATCCTCGACTTAGCCGGTGTCTCGAAAAAATCCAAAGCCACAGGTCGGGCTCAAAAGACCGAGAAACGGGTCGACGACATCTCAAGTTCGTACGATCCGAAAGAGCACGAGGCGAACCTCAAAGCTACAATAGGCAAATTCCTTCCCGAGGGTTACTCGCTAATAATCCCGACCCCCTCTCAAAGAGTGAATAAGCCCCCCGCAGGATGTCAAGCTTTCTATGCTCGGCAATTCGACTATGGGTTGCGTATTCCATTTGCTCCCTTACTCGTGCAGGTTTTAGATGCATTTAGCCTGGCACCCGCACAGATTCTTCCCAACTCGATCGGGTATCTGATAGCTTTCAGCGTTTTGATGAAGGCCAAGAATCAAGTTGCTAACTTCCGACGCTTCTGGCAATTCTTCAAGATCAGTACCTCCTCCGCCTCGAACGTTGGGTTCGTGTATTTCTCCCAGCGTTCGAATCATTCGGTCTTATCGACCATAACTTCCAGCAATTCTCTTGACTGGAAGAAACAGTTCTTCTTCATTAAAGGTCCTGAAGAACCAGCTTCTGAGGGAAGCTCGGAGATGGTCCCACACAGATGGCCAGGTGAGCGAGAATGGGTGTACGGAAAACAGGAACTATTAGGTCAGCTTCAGAAGGTCATTCCGGACGTCGTTGTCAAAGAAATGTGTTCGGATTTGTACCAGTCGGCTTTCCTCATTCTGGAACCCGTACTTCGAAAAGCAGAACTCAGCCGAGCTACCTTTCCACTAGCAGCCGCTGATGATCCTCGAACATTGAGTAAGGAAAAACAGTCTTTCCCGAGTGACTTATATAATGAGTTTTTCAACGGATTTCATTACTTACATTTCATCTCTTTATTTCTTCAGGAACAATGGTGGAGCAATACCGAGCTTCTATAGTCGGTAAAACTGTAGCATCTACCTCGAGGAAAACACCCGGTCAACCTAGGAGGCAAACTAGACCGGAGCCCAGAACTGCCGTCCCTCCTCGGGGAAGCTCGGCCCAAACTGACCAGGTCAGAAACGAAGAGGAGCCCGAGAATGCTGAGCCGATACGAATGGTACGACCTCCTCATCAAGCTGGTCCTTCTTCTTCTTCTGGCTTAGGATATAGCATGTT
Source organism: Penstemon newberryi var. newberryi (assembly GCA_030819805.1). Taxonomy (NCBI): domain Eukaryota; kingdom Viridiplantae; phylum Streptophyta; class Magnoliopsida; order Lamiales; family Plantaginaceae; genus Penstemon; species Penstemon newberryi. The sequence goes on along the minus strand of JAUALY010000005.1, from coordinate 16,580,072 downwards.
TACCATGAAGAAGCTTAGAGGGACAGAGATCTATAATCGGAGAGCTCGGGAAGATCTCGAGGGAGCCCCCGAGGCCAAAAGGAGGACCGGGCTGTGGGGTCGACACCGAACGCCCCTTTCTTCCCGTCCTGGTCGAAGTAGGCCTGACATGGTGGATTTCATCGAAGATCAACTTAGAGGTTCCCGAGCAGCGGGTTATCCCGAGAGGGGATCAATTCGAAGCGATCGCACCCCGAACGGCGAGAATGAACATGACAAGGCGATCAAGATTTTCATGGCGGGGAGATTTGCCGAGGACCAAGAGGAGCTTCTTGGCCATTCCGATCTTGACGTACTGGGCCAATTCTCCAAAGCGTATCACACGGTAAATTCCTTTACATTTGTTGCAACTGTTTTAAGTCTTGGAATAAAGTACTAACCAGCCTGTTCTTGCAGATCGGGGACTGCTTTCTCACAGAGGTGAATCGTGTGTCGATGTTGGAAGAGGAGTCCGATCGAGTCCATATTGCTTATATGGACTTGCTCAAGGAGGAATCCCAACTGCGTAATCAATTTTCCTCTGTTCAAGCAGAATTGGAGTCCATGAAAGCCAAGTATACCCCTGCCGTCGAGGAAAACTTGGTGAAGGTCGTGGAAGAGAAAAGCTTGCTCGAGGAGAAAGTTAGGAAACTTGAAGAGGAGCTTGCGCAGACTAAGGCTGATTCCGAGCTGTCTTATCAGCGGGGCAAAGAAGATTCTCGCCTAAGCTCGATAAGAGAATTTTTGGAGTCTCCCGCATTGGATGCCATAGCTCGAGGGAGGGTCAGCGAAATTTTTCAAAGGTGTTCAACAATTGGCCGCAGCAAAGGTTATTCCCGACAGAATGACGGAGTATATAAAGCATATGGACATCATGAAAAACTCTAGCGGGGAAGACTATCGATCCGCGTCCTCGAGCTCGGCCAACTGGGAAGAACATGAGTTCGCTCCCTTTGTGGAAGAATTTGGAGTCCCAATGCCCAACCCTGACTTGATGGACTTGGATACCTCCAGCGCAAGCTCGAGTTCAGATAGCTCAGACCGTTCGGATACCTCTGATGACAATTCCGATGGGGACGATCAAGAAGCTTCTGGAGATGATGACGTCGATGTCGAGGGTAACTCCGAAGGTGAGGGCAAAGAGGCGCAGCCAAACCTTTAAATTACTTGTAATAGATTGTAAGATTGTAGGATCGTTTATTATATGCCCTGTAATTTTTTCGATCATCTATAAAATCTGCTTTTTCTGTTTTTCCGAGCGCTCTCATCATTAATTTATCATATTGCTCAACTAGACAAAAGTCTGTGTGAGCCATAAGGTTCATATAAAGAACGTCGATATCAAAACAATCGATCTTCTTAAATGAGCACGAAAATCTTGAAATTCGCGACTGTTGGGCTTCCAAAAAGGCAACGTTCCTTTTTCTTATAAATAGACGGTAGTTTAAGATTTTTGTCACTGAAATTATAATTCACTCTTCGTCGGAGCTATTCGGTCGATAAGTAAATCGAGCTATCTTCTGCATTAGAAACATACAGATCATGGAAGGCCTGGTGAACTCCAAGATCGACCCGAGGTTGTTGCTTAAAGTCAAGAAAGAAAAACCTTCCAAGTCGAAAGTCAAAGAACCTAAGTCCTCCTCGGAAGCAGGAAAGACTTCTAAGAACGACCGAGGCAAGCATAAGGTCGACTCTCCTTCGAAGGCGGTCATTGAACCAACTGGTGACCTTGGCAAAACTGTGGCCAAGAAATCATCTGGCTTCGAGAAAGGGCCGGTCATACCAATTCCGGACTCCCCTTCTCAGTCGAAAATTAGCTCCGAGGGTAACAAGAAGGTCGATAGGCCTAATAAGCAAATTACCTCTGATGACTCTGAGTCTGCTCCAAATAAAAGATCGTTCGTGGACGATCTGATTCCAACCTCAGCCTTGATTCAAATGACTGGGGAGAAGAGGACAATAACTGATAGTGTTCTGACCTCGGAGGCTAATAAGGATGTGGTTGAGCCTTCCAAAAAGAAGGTCAAAATAAATGACCCTCCCGTCGATCAGAAGAAGACTCCCTCGTCGGGTGGGAATCCCGAGCCCCAAAACACTGTCCCTAAGGTTGCTCGGACGCTTAGCGCCTTTTTTGAAGAGGTGAAAAGTAAGGCCATGGCCGAGCCAGACGGGAAAAACGCGAATGAAACGGCGCGATCGAGCACGGATCTGCTTTTTCAAGTAAGTGTTGTCCTATCTCTTCCACCCCCCTTTTTTTTTTTTTTTTTTTTTACTAAATAACTTTTTGTCCCTTTAAGGTCGGACAACAGTTATTTACCCTCGGGCTGCAAGTCGAGCAAGAAATCGAACAGCGTGCAAAGGTTGTCCTCGAGCTGGAGGAAAAGAAGGTTGCACTAACAAGGTCTCTTGAAGAAACCAGGGCCATCGAGCAGAAATTGGCCTCCGAGACGGAGAAAGCTGTGAAGGAGAAGGAGAGCCAGGTTCACGAGGAGTTGAGCAAGGAGTTGGACAGGCTGAAGTCACTCGTCGAGCAGGAGAAGAAAAGCAACGAGCAGCGGGAGAAAGAGGCCTATCAAAAAGGTTATGAGGCCGGGTATGAGGCCCGCAACGTCGAAGTCCGCAAGCTTCTCTTCGAGAAAAGTGTTTAGAGATTTCTTCTGTTGACTGCTCGATAAAATGTTGTACTTTTAGTTTTTTTCCTTTTGTACTTGTTTTCCTCGTTGGAATAATAAACTTTTTCTTCCTTCTAATCGATTATGTTTTGTGTTCTGATAAAATGATTTACTGTATAAACAATTTATACTCGAGTTAAGAGTAAGCAATCAAGTAGCATTTTCAGTGTTAAAACAATTTATACTCGAGTTAAGAGTGATCGCTCGAATTCCGAGCATAATTTAAAGATGGAAAGTTCCTGCACTGCATATTTGACCAAGTCATAGTATTCCTCTTTTTTCAGCTAAGTTTCAAAGAAAGTCTGTCCAAACAATACCTCTATCTCGGGAAGTGGAAAGGTCATCTGTGATAAATGAATTAATCTGAGCCGTTGGTTTCATTGAATAGTGACCGTCGATCAAATCATCCTTTTAGTATAAATATGGCATTCACCCAGTTGAAAATCTTTACCCTTTGCTGTCAAAAATGTTTTATCCGAGGACGAAGCTCGGATCTTTTCCTCTTCCTGATCAAGCCTTTGAAATTCGGCTTCGAACCTACTTCCGATCTCCTCTTAAAAATACAGTTTCTTTTGGTATGGGTGGAATTGGAAAAAAGGGGACCCTCGGATATCGGGGGGTCTCCGATCCCTGAAGATGGGATCTCCCCTTGAAATACCAACAAGTGACTGACCCTTGCTTGAGTATTTTGGGCAGGGTTAGCATTGCTGGTTTCGAGGGGTATACCTGAGGGCGGAAAGCAGGTCAGAAAATTAAAAGGGGGTTTGACCTCAAGTACTTTCTTTGGGGTTATCTTGTTTCACGAAGTTCTTCCTTTCTTCCTTGAAGAAAGGTCACTTTGGGTCAAGCTTCCCGATCATAAAAAGATGACTTGCCAAAGGTTGAAATTTCGGATCTAAAAATGAGGAATTTCAACCTTGTACGCCAACTCGGGGAAGTGATCGGGCTCGGCTGGTAGCGAGAACGCTGGGAGAAGTATGGAGATCAGAAACAATAATCTGCAATCCATATTGTCTAATTTCAAACCCAGATATCATAAGACGATAAACATATACAGCTCGATCACTTTGCCCCAAATTGTGGTGCAATTATCGGATGTTCGGCGGTATTCCTGGTCGGCAACACTGACAGATACTCGAAGACTCAAAGACCATAGAATAGGGTAAAGTAGTTGTAGTAGGACTTCATTTGTACACTCAACAACTTTGTAATTTGTTCGATGAATGTCAATAAAGCTGTAACATTTGCCTTTCATTGATCTTTGTATCTTGTTCGAAAATATTAATGAGAACTTATTGTTTCAAACCATATAGTTACCACTTTATTTTTCCTTTCCATCGTCTTATTGCAAGTCTTCTGCTCGTAAAAGCCAATTTGATGATGAATTAATGAGAATATTTATCGATCGATAAACTATCCTCGGAAATATTATCCGATAATCGTCCAAATAAATAATATCTGAAAGTTGAGAAGTTCTCTTGAAGAATAATTGAACTTAGGAAATAATGATCCCAACTTTAGTGGTCCCCCAGATAATCAGAAACTTTTGAAAGTTTTTCGGGTTTCGAGCGGAACTGCGTCATCATAACACTTCGAGCATTAGTTGGAATTGACGCAAAATTTAATCGACCGTTACTAAGTGAACTAGATAGTCACGTAAAATTTTCTTTTTCAATCATATTTTATCGAGGGAGGGTCATAGCAACAGCTTTCACCCTCGGCCGATTATTTTTTCATTGATCATATTTTATCGAGGGAGGGTCATAGCAACAGCTTTCACCCTCGGCCGATTATTTTTTATTGATCATATTTTATCGAGGGAGGGTCATAGCAATAGCTTTCACCCTCGGCCGATTTTGATTTTTTGAACATCTTTTTATCGAGGGAGGGTCATAGCAACAGCTTTCACCCTCGGCCGATTTTCTTTTTCGATCATATTTTATCGAGGGAGGGTCATAGCAACAGCTTTCACCCTCGGCCGATTTTGATTTTTTGAACATCTTTTTATCGAGGGAGGGTCATAGCAACAGCTTTCACCCTCGGCCGATTTTCTTTTTCGATCATATTTTATCGAGGGAGGGTCATAGCAACAGCTTTCACCCTCGGCCGATTTTGATTTTTTGAGCATCTTTTTATCGAGGGAGGGTCATAGCAACAGCTTTCACCCTCGGCCGATTTTCTTTTTCGATCATATTTTATCGAGGGAGGGTCATAGCAACAGCTTTCACCCTCGGCCGATTTTGATTTTTTGAGCATCTTTTTATCGAGGGAGGGTCATAGCAACAGCTTTCACCCTCGGCCGATTTTCTTTTTCGATCATATTTTATCGAGGGAGGGTCATAGCAACAGCTTTCACCCTCGGCCGATTTTGATTTTTTGAGCATCTTTTTATCGAGGGAGGGTCATAGCAACAGCTTTCACCCTCGGCCGATTTTCTTTTTCGATCATATTTTATCGAGGGAGGGTCATAGCAACAGCTTTCACCCTCGGCCGATTTTGATTTTTTGAGCATCTTTTTATCGAGGGAGGGTCATAGCAACAGCTTTCACCCTCGGCCGATTTTCTTTTTCGATCATATTTTATCGAGGGAGGGTCATAGCAACAGCTTTCACCCTCGGCCGATTTTGATTTTTTGAGCATCTTTTTATCGAGGGAGGGTCATAGCAACAGCTTTCACCCTCGGCCGATAATATTAGCCTTTCTCCGTGATGGTACTTGGAAAACAATTAGAACTCGAACCAAAGATTTCATTGATTGTCCTTACACCTAGGAAAGTGAAGTTTGAGAAAACTGTAAATTACAATAAAAATTAAAAATGATAACATCTATCTTCCATAATATTTCCTCAGATTGACTGCGTTCCAAGTTCTTGGCAAAACATCACCGTTGAGGTGAGCAATTTTATAGGACCCCTTTTTTCCGACCTCCTGCACGACATAAGGGCCATCCCAGTTTGGCTGAAGTTTTCCGACATGCTTAGATACTTCCACCTTTTTGAGGACTAAATCCCCGACTTTGAATGTTCTTATCCTGACTTTCTTGTCATAAGCTTTTTCCATGCTAGACTTGGTGGCTTGAATTCTTATGCGTGCTCGGTCGCGTTTCCCATCTGCGTGATCGACATCCATCTCTCGCAACGATTGATTCTGATCGGGGTCATAAGATTCTATCCTCGGAGAAGGAACTAATGATTCGACCGGTATAACAGCCTCCAACCCATAAACCAATGAGAAAGGAGTCTCTCCAGTAGCAGACTTTACTGTAGTCCTGTTCGCCCAAATTACTCCTGGAAGCTCGTCTAACCAATTGCCTTTCGCTTCGGCTAAACGTTTTTCCAGTGATCGAACAATTTCCCTGTTGGTGACCTCGGTTTGTCCGTTCGCCTGGGGATGTCCGACCGACGTGAAATTCTGCTGGATCCCAAACCTTTCGCACCACTCCAAAATTCGTTTTCCCGCGAACTGAGTTCCATTGTCGGAAATAAGGATCCTCGGTATACCAAACCTGCAAACAACATTCTTCCAGAGAAAATTTATCACCTGAAATTGAGTAATTTTTGTTAGCGCAATGCATTCAATCCATTTACTGAAGTATTCCACGGCGACCAGGACATAGTTTTTTCTCGATCTAGCAGTTGGGAAAGGTCCCACAATATCGATTCCCCACTTGTCGAAGGGCCAGCAGATCGGAATCGAATGCATCTGCTCGGCGGGCTGATGAATTAGATTTGAATAGATTTGGCAATGATGGCATTTCTTGACATAATCGATGGAATCCGAGATCATAGTGGGCCAATAATATCCAGTCCTCGAGCACTTCAAGGCTAAGGCGCGTGCACCACAATGACTTCCCGCTTCACCTTCGTGAACCTCCTTTAAAATTAGATCGAACTGACTCTCAGGAATGCACTTCAACAAAACTCCTGAGCTTGATCTTTTATAAAGCCCACCTTCGTTCAAAACGTACATTGGGGCTCGATACTTAATCCTTCGAGCTTGATTAGTGTCTTCCGGCAAGGTACCATCTCTTAGATAAGCTTTCAAAGGCTCCATCCAAGAAGATTCTCGAACATCTACCTCCATTACCTCCGAGTTTAGGGCTAGGTCGGAGTCTATAGCTGGGGAGTTGGACATTAGCCAAGTTATCACTCTTTCCTTCCGTCCATCTATCGAGCCAGTAAACTTCGAAAGCAAATCCGCCCAACGGTTCTCTTCTCGAGGGATAGCTTGTATATCAAATATCTCGAACTTTGTCGCCAGATCCTTCACTTTTTTCAAATATTTCATCATGTTAAACTCTTTTGCTTCATAAACCCCTTTTACTTGTCTATGTACGAGCTCCGAGTCGGTTAACACTGTCAACGACCTTATGTTTGCTTTAACTGCCATTTCTAAACCCGCGATCAAAGCCTCGTACTCTGCTTCATTGTTCGTGACTACAAAATCTAGAGTGATCGCATAACTGAGATCCTCCCCCTCGGGACCCTGAAAGTGAATTCCGGCCCCACCACCTTCTCTGGTCGACGACCCGTCGACATGCATCACCCAAACTTTGTGCTGAACATCCTCGACCAGATTTACCACGGGAATGGACAAGTCGCCCGAACTGGACCCTGTTGATTCTGCAATGAAATCAGCTAAGACTTGAGCCTTGATTGTAGTTCGAGGTTGGTACTCGATCTCGAACTGACCCAGCTCCACCGCCCATTTAATCAATCTCCCGGACGTCTCTGGCTTTGATAGAACTTGCCGTAGAGGTTGATTAGTCAGAACAATAATTTTGTAAGTTTGGAAATAAGGTCGCAGCCTTCGTGCGGCAATAACTAAAGCCAGTGCGAATTTCTCGATCTCTAGGTAATTCTTTTCTGCCCCTTGAAGCAACTTACTCAGATAGTATACCGGTTTATGCTCGAAATCCTGAATTCTCACCAAAACAGAACTTATTGCCTCACTTGATACCGCTATGTACAGATACAAAGGTTCCCCCTCGACCGGTTTTGCCAACATCGGAGGGGAAACTAAATACCTTTTAAGCTCTTCGAAAGCTTTACTGCATTCCTCACTCCATTCGAAGCCTTTCGATTTCCTCAACAACTTGAAGAAAGGCAAACTCTTGTCTGCTGATCGGGATATAAACCTATTCAAAGATATTATTTTTCCGATTAGACTCTGCACTTCCGACAATTTAGTTGGCGGTTGTAGCTCAGCTATAGCTCGGATTTTTTCTGGATTCGCCTCGATTCCGCGCTCGTGAACCAGATAACCGAGGAACTTTCCCGACCTTACCCCGATGGTGCACTTGGCCGGATTTAACTTCATTCTGTACTTCCTTAGGATTGCGAAACATCTGTCAAGGTGCTTTATATGTTCCTCCTCGGTCATGCTCTTCACTAGCATATCATCAACATAAACTTCCATGATCTCACCAATAAGATCCTTGAACAACATATTCACGAGCCTTTGATAAGTTGCTCCTGCATTCCTTAGCCCGAACGGCATTACAATGAAGCAGTATACTCCCCGTTCGGTAATAAAAGCTGTTTTATCCTGATCTCTTTCATTCATAAATATTTGATAAAATCCTTGGAAAGCATCCATCATACTAAAGAAAATGAATCCCGCAGTCGAGTCAACCAGCATATCGATCCGTGGTAAAGGATAGGGGTCCCTTGGACACAACTTGTTCAGGTCGGTAAAATCATTACACATCCTCCATTTGTTGTCGACCTTCTCTCCCTTCGACACCAACACTACATTGCAAAGCCATTCAGTGAAAGTTATTTCCCGAATCTGTTTCGCGGCCAATAACCTATCCACCTCAGCATTGATGATTTTGTCTTTTTCTCGACCGTGATTCCTCTTCTTTTGCCTAACTGGCTTTGCTTTAGGATCGATATTTAAAGAATGAGTGATCACTCTCGGGTCGATTCCGACTATATCATCAGAACTCCAAGCAAAGACATCGGCGTTGTTTCTAAGGAATTCGATCAGCATGGTCTCCATCCCTTGACTTAGCTCGGTCCCAATCCTGGTGAACTTCTCGGGAGAGCCAGGGATTAACGTTACTTGTTTATGATTTGGGGGTTGTACGCTCATATCGATCTCTTTTCCTTTTTTACTCTGCAACTTTTCACAATCTGGCAACGGGAGGTCGGAAACAGAGAATACCTTTTCCTCTTCTAACTTTCTCTTCGAGGGCAATAATGGCTCGAACTGCTTCTTCATGTTTAGGGACGTGTTGTAACATTCCCATGCCATGCATTGGTCGTTTCTCATTTCTCCGACCCCCGCCAAAGTGGGAAACTTTACCATCTGGTGGTAAGTTGACACGACCGCTTTGAATACGTTTAAAGCCGGTCTCCCCAAGATTGCATTATAAGCGAACGGGGTACTCACGACTAGGAATTTAACCATCTTCGTAACATCTCTAGGTTTCTTGCCCATAGTAGTACTCAAGAGTATGGTTCCGAGAGGAACAATTTCCGATCCACCGAACCCAATGAGCGGGGTGGATACTCGTTCCAATCGCGGATGTTGTAGATTCATTCTGTCGAGCGCCTCAGAAGAGATTATGTTTGCCGAACTGCCATTATCGATTAACACCCTCCTAACCTCGAAGTTAGCAATTCTCAGGGTCAAGACCATCGAAAAATCAGGGTCATCTTCATTAGTATCCCAAGTCACATCACTAGGTCTGTCAGCCTCGGAAAAACTAATGACTTGATTTATCGAGGGCGCTGGTCTTAAGGACATGACCTCTTTCTTAGTCGAGACACCAGTCTTTATCGACCTAGCAGTCCTTTTCCTCGCATTCCTGCTATCTCCCCCAGCTGGCCCACCAGATATCATATTTATCACCCGATTCGTCTGGTCCTCTGCTTGTTGTCGATCCTCACGGTGTTGTTCGGAGGACCTCCTAGGACTCCTGGATCGATAACGGCTGTTATGGTTCTCCTTTCTGACATATTCCTTCAACTTTCCCTGAGCAATCAGTTTCTCGATCTCTTGTTTTAACTGAAAGCAATCCTCGGTGCTATGCCCCCGAGCTCTGTGGTATCTGCAATACTTATCGTGATTCATAGTCCCTGGTCTAGGTTGAGTTATACGCCGAGCTCCAGGGACCAAATTCCTCTCTTCGAGTACCGTTAGAATCTCGTCCCTCGAAGTATTCAATCTGGTAAAGTTGCTTTTTTCATGCTCCGTCCTTGGAGCCCTATCAGGAGATGCAGGTCGACCGTAGACATTAGATCTGTGGGTTGGAGCCTGAGGTTTATAGACCTTAAGTCTCTGCCAAACCGAGCCTTTTTGCTGCGCGTTTGACCCTCCGTAGTCGCTTGGTTTAGGGATAGGGGCCCGATCAGGTTTCTTCACGATCGGGGGCCTAGGATTCTGTGCGTTCTTTAACTTATTCATTTCCTCCTGGATCATGTATTTCTCAGCTATTTCCATAATCCGCTCGAAAGACTTTGGTTGCTTTCGGCAGAGAGCATTCCCGAACTGGCTATTGCGGGTTAGCTCGAACATCAACGATGATAGAAATTCAATCTGCGGGGTATCAACTTTCAGAAGTACAATACTGAATCTTGCCAGCCACTGCCTCAGTGTCTCTCCTTCCATTTGTTTCACCGTTCCCAAATGATTAGCAGGTAACCTCTGTTTCCTTTGGCTAGCAAACTGATGTTTCAATTTATCGCATAACTCATCGAAAGAGAAGATCGAGTTCGGGGGTAATTTTCCGAACCAATCCAAAGCAATCCCTTCGAATGTGGTGACCATGATTTTGCAGCAAAAATCCTCCGAGTGTCCATACAAATTCAACACATTTATGAAACTGTTTATATGCTCCCCGGGGTCAGAGGTTCCATTATATCTTGGCAATCTTGTAGGGACTGACTCTGTTCCTCGAGCTTCCTTAATTTCTTGACAGAAAGGCGAGCATCGCATAATATTTGTACTCAATTCCCTGCTCCGCACTTCAGGGAACACGACCCCATCCTCTTTGGCCTCGACTCCTCGAGCCCTGACACCTGTGGGTCGGGTTTCCTTTACTAGCTTCTCTTTTTCTAACTCCTTAGCAACCCTTTCTTGCACCATCCTTTCCAAGTCAGCCTCAGTTACCTTTCTGTAAGCTGGCTTTCTAGACCTCTCCACAACTTTAGGTTGACTTTCTCCGACCACGGAGTCCTCTAAATTTTGTATGTTCCTAGAAGGTTGCCCCGATCGAACAACGGTTCGCCCAGAGCAGATCGACGAATACTTCCTTCCCTTGGCCTGTTGGAAATCGGACCCCGAGCAGTAGGTTGATCGACCGGGGGTTGCTGACCCGGCAGAGTTTCACGATCTGCTCTCTCCGTATTCAAGAATTCTCTACACATGGTTCCGATAATGGAACGCAAATCTGCTACTGTCGTATGAATAGGCATATCATTCGGCGGGTCGAGCGGCGGCACCTCAGATTGGTGGGCCGCTCGGGATTGGTTACTTGGTTCATTGTTTACAGAACGTTGAGCTCCTACGGCGTGTGAAGGCTCGCCACGATTGTACGTAAATCCCCTAGTAGTAGGCATATTTCGATCTAACACCCGAGCAGGCCCCACGGTGGGCGCCAATTGATTATACGGTATTTCGTTCAAGTTCAATAAGGAAAGTTAAGTATAACAATATATGAATCGAGCGTGTGAAAACTGTATATTGATATTGGTGTTCGAATACAAATTACAAAGTGAGTCTACCCGAGCATTACGGGATGCTGTACTACTAGAAAGACTAAATTCAATGAGAATACAAGCTAGTTCCTAATCCGAACAGTAGGTCCGAGCAGAAGGAATATCTTGGAAGTTGTGCCCTCCCTTGATGTCATAAATGCGCCGCGTATTTATAGGAACAGTAATGAGCTAGGTAGACCATCCGTAGGAGAACACCTCTCGGCCAGCTGTATAAAGCTGTAGGTCGGCCCCACAGTAATCCCGAGGAGACGAGTAGATCGGGAAGAAGGTCGGGGTGCTTGATCGAGAGCTATCAGTCAGGCTTGATCGGAAAACCATGTTCTTCTGGTCGGAGAATACCATTCTGGTCGGGATCGAGGCCGACCACGAGCAGAAGGTATTTCCTAAAGTGGCATATGCGAAATACCCCTCATCAAGGCCCACGAACCCTTCATGATTTAATTTATGAGCAATTAAATGCTCCGATCAATTAAACCCTTTTAATTGACCACTCCAAAATTAATCTCCCTTATTAATTCAGGAGTACCCACACTTCATGGTCGATGTCTAGCCACAAGCCCATGAAGCCCAACTTCAGGTGAATTGATATTTTTGAACCTCACCTCTTATAATTGCCATGTACATACGGTCCTTCTATCGACTTAATTTCCCGATTGAGACCTAGGGTGTGTGAATTGATCGGCACCTCTAATTATCTCAATAACTATACTTTCTAATTCGGGATAATAATCCAGTGTTGGTTCTGAATTTGGAAACCCCTTTCCAAATCCGTCACCGACCGTGATCACGGGTTTCTCGGATCTAATATCTAAGAATCGTATAGGAAATTCTCTCATCCATTACGACGAGTCGATAGATTCCATCTTGGTACTAACCATTCGCTTACACAACTATAGGCACCCAACTTAGGCACATTATGGTCAGGCTAGGTGACCAGTACCTAAATCTAAGTACATATACCCATGCACCGAATTCGCCCTAGCACCTCAAGTCTAAGGACTAAATCGTACACTATTATAAGTCTTGAGAAACATCCCATCACCGATATGCGTCATGCGCTTCCACAATGGGTTTCTCTGTTCGGGTCGTTCGATGCGTTCGATCCCCTATCGAACCACCTACTCATATGCACTGACATCAAATGTCTTGTTCATGAAACTCTACAAATTCACTCCAAGTGAATCATGCATATTCATACAAGTCTTGGCGATTCCTTCGATACCCCATCTCGTTCGGAATCTTTGACTTGGAATGGGTTTTAAGATCACTACCTTAGAGACTGTTTCATGATTGCACTCAATACCGAAGTGAATCGTCCCATAGTCGAATGTGATCTAAGGATTTCATCCAGTCGCTTAAATGTATTCGCGAGAGATGAATTTGGCCATTGTTTATTCTATACAGTTATAAATAAACGTGCGTATTATTCATAAGAATCAAAGATTGTTTATTACAGAATAGAAGCTAAAGAGAATTGGCTTGCTGGCCACTATCCTATCATTTTCTCCCAGAAAAGATCAGATACAACAGATGGAGGGATTACAGGTTGAACAAGTCTGAGGAAGAAATCCAAGCTTGGAAGGAGTTTGCTGCAGAAGGACGCTGGGTCCTGAATTGGTTGCAAACCACTTCTGTTGCAAAAGCGTTGGATTCAGACTTTGTAAGAGACAGACTACATGACTTTGCAAAAGTCATTGTAAGTCAGGAGACAACTGCTATCAAGGACTCATTGCCAAATAAGCCTGGTCCTGCTGATGACCGAGTTGATAGAGCAGTTAAGATTGCTATTTATACAACATTGGAGAAATGGGCTGAGAGATCAAGGTACAAACCAGGAACATCAAGTACAATGCCCACTCTTCCAAGTTTGCAGCATATTGCCTTTGGCTCAGAGATCAGTACTTATAAAGAACAGTTGAGTGCTCAACAGTCTACATCAACCTTTGTTCCAGCTGACTTGATTCGTCAGAAGACTGTAGTGTCTACTGATGGTACTGAGATCATTCACATTGCTGATGAGCCAGTTAGTGAAGAACAGAAGAAAGACCAGCAAGCTGTGGAGATTAATCTGGATATATCAACCAAGCTGCTTGCTGAAGTCAAAGATTTGCTTCCTTTAGCCATTGAATGGAAGGCTGAAGAAACTCAAGTTCTTCATGAAGCTCCTGTTCAACAGGAAGAACCTGCTGAAACATCAAACTCTGCTCCTATTGCTGACTTGCATTCTTCACTGATGGAGTCAATGCAGATGCTGATTGATAATGCCATGAAGGAGATAGAGAAGAGAAATCAGCTGATGTTGAAGCAAATGCAGGAGGAGACTGCAAAAATGGTGAAAGAAGCCATAGAAAACTTTCCTCTACCACCAGACAATTCCCTTGCACTGACTCAAAGTATCGTGAGCATGAACAGAAACATTGAAGAAGTGAAGGCTGATGTGAGTCATCTGCACTCTACTTTTCAAAGGCATGAGTCTGATATTGCAGGAATTTCTAGGGTCATGAAAGAAGTTGGTGAAGCAGAAATTGAGAAGAATGTTGCTCTTATGCAAGAGTTTACAATTGTCACCAACAAAGCTCAGAGTGAGATATCAACACTTCAACTGAATGTTGAATGCTTAAATGACCAGTCTGGAGAGATGAAGGCTACTCAACTTCGCATGGAAGCTAATCAACTTCGCATGGAAGCTACTCTGAATCATCACTGTGATCAACAACAAGTTATGGATCAAAACATCAAAAAACTTTGTGCTGCTGTCAACATAACTCCTTATCAACTCAACCCTGCTGCTGATGACAAAAAGGGGGAAGAGGAATCAGCTAAGAGAACTGTTGTTGCTGCAACTGTTCTAAGACTTTGTTAACTATTGAATGGGATAATCATATATTGTTAGTTCAAATATATGTGGACGATATTATTTTTGGTTCAACTAACCAACAGATGTGTGAAAAGTTCTCTAAGCTGATGCAGAACAAGTTTTAAATGATCATGATGGGAGAACTAAATTACTTTCTTGGATTATAAGTCAAACAGCTACCTGATGGTATTTTTATTAATCAAGCAAAGTACACAAAAGATTTGTTTAAGAAATTTGGTATGGAAACTAGCTCATCTGTTAGTGTTCCTATGTCTATTGGACTTCGTCTGGATAAAGATGAAGATGACAAATCAGTAGACATCACCAAGTACAGGGGCATAATTGGGTCACTGTTATACTTAAAAGCTAGCAGACCTGATATTATGTATTCTGTTGGGGTTTGTGCGAGATTTCAATCAAATCCTAAGGAATCTCATCTCTTAGCTGCTAAAAGGATATTAAGGTATCTCAACGGCACTCAAGAAATGGGATTGTAGTATCCAAGGGAATCAGGATTTGGACTTACTGGATATTCAGATTCTGACCTTGCTGGCTGCAAGATTGATAGGAAGAGTACTACAGGTACTTGTCAATTTTTAGGCAGTCTTATGATCTTTTGGATGAGTAAGAAACATACTTCAGTATCCATATCTACTGCTGAAGCTGAATACATTGCTGCTGGAGTATGTTGTGCACAGATACTTTGGTCGAAGCATCAACTAGAAGATTATAATCTCAAGATCAGTGGAATCCCTATCTACTGTGACAATACAAGTGCAATTTCACTTACTCAGAACACTACTAGTCATTCCAGGACTAAGCATATTGAGATCAAACATCACTTCATCAGAGACCATGTTGAAAAAGGAAATATTATTATTGAATATGTTCATACATATTATCAGATCGCAAACATTTTCACCAAACCATTGAGTGATGCAAGATTTTCTACTCTAAGAGTGGAACTGGGCTTGTTAAAATTGGATTCATAGGCTAAGGGGGAACCTATCAGAAGACTAGTTGACTGATGAATTCTTGAATTCAGGGGGAACGTGTAAGACTAGCGGTACTCCTGTTTTAAAGATGAAATCTTCAATGACAGTTAGTTGAAGTTGTTTTAATCAGAAGATTTGTACTTAATTCTTGATAAGTGTTGGATGAAGATGAAGACTTTGAAGTGAACGGAGGTTTTGATGATTTCCAAAGTCATCAACTAAGTGGAAGCTTAGTACAAACCTTAGAAGATATTTGACCAAGGAAGAAGTATTTCAGACTAGTCAAATATGGTCCAGAAGACTACTGATCTGTTGCTGAAGAAGGAATCAGACTGGTGGACTATCAGCCGACTAAAATCAGATTAGTTCAAGTTTGGGATCAGCCAAGTACACATCAGACGAGTGACTTCGATCAGCAGAGTGGAAGTGGATCAGAAGTTAGTGCAACGGTAATAAATGCACTTGGAGTAATAAATGCTGAAGAGGAAGGGTATTTATGAAAAATGATTGAAGAGAAACCTCGTATCAGTTTGGTGCATTTAATGCGGACTGACAGAAGGTACATCAGAGTGTACAGTGTTCAGTCGCAGGTAGCCGTTTCTGCAGAAGGATCAGTACTCGAGGATTTGGACACCTGTCGATCTCTCAACGGGCAGATTTTCAAATCTCAAGTATAAATAGTTCAGTTCGTGAGTTGAAGAAGAAGATACAACACATTTTGAGAGCAAAAATCTGAAGCAGAATTCTTCTAAGTCTCAAACTCAAGAACAGAAGACTTATAAATCTGAGTGATTTTGTTAGAATAGTGTTGTGAGAAGTAGATATCCATCTTAGTGAGTGATATTACTTCAGAGGATAGGAGTTTCTTTGTGATTTCCTATTACGCACTTGTGGCCGTTTCATTTTTTGATAGGCGCAAGCATTGTATACTGTAATCTATGTGATTTATTATTACCCAAGATCTAAGTGACTTGGAAGAGTGGACTAAAGGATTTCTATCCATATAACCACTATAAAAATCCTTTGTGTTTTTACTTGCATAATTTTCTGCATATTTGAAAGAGCATACTTAAAACACTTAAAGGTTAACTGTTGAAAAGTTTTAAAAAGGAGTTTGTTAAAACTGGGGATAAAACTATTTCAAAGTTAAAGAAAACTACTTGGGAAAAACACTTGACAAATCCACTGCAAGTTAGTTATTTTAAAACTCTGATTTTGATAAAATCAGCTGAGTGAAATCAGAAGAGTGGTCAACTCTGCTGTTCAAAGCTTTGTGCGAGATCAGCATAGTCAACTTACGATTACTGATCAGCTTAGTCTGCTGACAGAAAAGTTAGGAGGTAAATTTTTAAGAGGTCTATTCAACCCCCCCCTCCCCCCCTCTAGACCTCATCTGACCACTTGGGACCAACAAGTGGTATCAGAGCAGGTGGTTCATCTGAATCATTTGCCTGATCAACGAGCTTGATCCTAGAGTGTTTTTCAAAGGTTTTCAAAAGTTTTCAAAAGAGCATCTTTTTGAAAAACAAAAAACTTTTTGAAAAATGGATTGTATCAGCCTAGTTCCCCATATAGGCGGTATGAGCTTTGAGGACTGGAAAATACGCATGGAAATTTTCCTTGCTGCTTATAATGATAATATGTACAGGTGCATAACAAAAAGTCCGATAAGAGTCACCAAAACAATCAAGGTTGATGGCCAAGATACGGTGGTTGACAAAGATGAAGACGAGATGACAGCTGAAGAAATCAAGCTGAAAAATCTAGACAAAGTTGAAATCTTCATCATGACTAAAGTCCTGGACAATGAAAGGTTTGACAAGGTCAAACATTGTAAAACATCAAAAGAGATGTGGGATAAAGTCCGTGATATGAGTGAAGGGAATGATGCCATCAAAGAACACAATCTGAGCATAGCCCTGGAGAAGTTTGAAAACTTCAAGATGGAATGTGGAGAAACCATTGACCAGATGGATTCAAGGTTCACTAAAGTACTGAACAACGTGTTAAAGCTGGGTAAGACGTTCACAGACAAAGAGATTACTCTCAAAGTCCTGAAGGCGCTACCACCCAAATTCTACATGAAGATCAAAGTAATGGAAGAATCAAGGGATCTGGGGAAGATTTCTCTGACGGAGCTGTTTTCTATACTCAAGGCGTACGAGTATAAAATGCCAAGAATGGGTATAGAAGAAACCTCAACTTCTAGTCCCACTGCTGCCCTGGTTGCTGCAGAAAAATCCAGAAGATCAGCCGGAAGAACTATAGAAGTGGACTCATCTGATGAGACCACAGTGCTCAACAAAAAGGAGTACACTGCTGGCGATGTTGCTTTGTTATTGAACGGGTTCAAAAAGTTCTATAAAAGAAAAATGAAGAACAAATATAACAATGCTTCTACTTCTAAACCTACCTCTAATTCTCATGATAAGGATGATTATAAATCCAAAATGATGTGCTATAATTGCAGGAAATTGGGACATTTCATCAAGGACTGCCCATATCCTAAAGCGGAGAAATATACAGAGGAGGAAAAGAAACAAAGGAAATAGAGAAGAGAGAAGAGATACCAGAAGAGCAAAGTGTTGTTGGCTGAAGCTGAAAAGATGGCAGCCATATACTCATCTAATTCAGAATCAGGCATGTCAAGTGATGACTCTGTTTTTGAAGAGACACCTGCACTGCTCTGTCTCATGGCAAAGGAATCTGATGATTCTGACAATGAGGTAATACTCTCTGAAAGTGAACTTGAGCTATTTAGTTCATTTGAGCAATTGATGAACAATAAAGCCGATGTTGTTAATGAATTTGCTAAGCTTAAGGACGAGATGATTCTGCTGAAAAAGCAAAATGCAAAACTGAAACGCAGTGTTGAAAAACCTGAAGAGTCAGCCATGTATAAAAAGCTTTCGCATGAATGTGAATCTCTGAGAGCAGAATGTGAAGTTTACAAGGGAAAAATCAAGGAACTTGAAGCTACAATATCTTCACAAAATAAGTCGTCTGTTCCTAAGTCGTCTGTTGTGACAATAGATAAATCTACTGAACAAAGTACTCCCTTAGTAAAAGAAAATTTAGAACTGAACAGAGCTGAGAGATTTGTATCTGCTGATAATAGTAACATTATCCTATATGTTCAGACTGCTAAATCTACTTCACTGGAAATTGAGAAAAAGGAGAAGAGTCCTCCTAAGGCTAAAAAGGGTAAAAAGCCTGAAAATGAAAAACAGACTGGTAAAACCAAACAGCAGAGTAGTCCAAAGAAGTCTGCTGATAAGAGTAAAACCAATCAGACTAGTAAACCTAAGTCGTCTGTTAAAGAGCAAGTAAAGAGCAGACCAAAGAAGCAAAGAAATTATAACAGTAATGCTTGGTATGGAAATGAGTCTTACTATGTGCAACCTGCTTACTCACCTTATTATGCTGCACCTCATTATCCACCTTATTATGCTGGATATCCTGTTCATCAACCAATGCATGCCTACCCTGCTTATCATGCATCTTATCCTGCTTATGAGCCTTATCCTCATCATAATGATTATCAACATAACATGCTTGCTGATTATGATGAAAATGAAGTTGCTCATGCTCCTGCTAAAACTCTGAAGCCTAAGAAGCCTAAGACTTCAACATCTTGGGTTGTCAAAGGTGACACTAATCCACCAGGACCCTCTCAATAAAGGGTACCTAAAACATTTTTATTTTGTTTTGTAGGTTAGGATTAGGAGTAGGAGTAAAGTAGTGAAGAAATGGTACTTGGACAGTGGATGTTCAAGGCACATGTGTGGAGACATACATGAACTGGCAGATGCTGTTGCAGTGAATGGTCCAAGAGTTACTTTTGGAGACAGCAAAGAAGGCAAGGTTGTTGCTGTTGGAAAGATTATCAAAGGAAACATAGAGATATCTGACGTCTATTATGTTAGTGGCCTGAAGTACAATCTGCTGGGCATAAGTCAATTTTGTGACAAGGGATTTTTCGTAGTGTTTTCATCAGATAAGTGCTATGTTGAACAAGTTGGAACAAAGAAGGTTATTTTATCTGGAAGAAGACAGGGAAATATCTATGTAGTCGACTGGAATTCTGTGGAAAAGAATTCTAATGTTTGTTTGGTGGCTTCTACACCAAGTGAAATAAGTTGGCTT
The DNA here is from genome assembly GCA_030819805.1 of Penstemon newberryi var. newberryi. Lineage (NCBI taxonomy): Eukaryota > Viridiplantae > Streptophyta > Magnoliopsida > Lamiales > Plantaginaceae > Penstemon > Penstemon newberryi. Next base: position 16,560,659 of record JAUALY010000005.1, on the reverse strand, counting down.
TGGCACAAAAGAACGAATCATTTGAATTTCAAGACCATAAACAGATTGATAAAGAATGATCTGGTAGAAGGAATTCCAAAGACAGTCATGAGCAAAGACAAGCTCTGTGACGCGTGTCAGAAGGGTAAACAAGTGAAGTCTACTTTCAAAAGCAAGAAGCACCAATCTTCAACCAGAATTTGGAGCTATTACATATGGATTTGTTTGGCCCTATTGATCCAATCAGCAATGGTGGAAAGAAATACTGCGTAGCTGTTGTGGATGATTTTTCTAGATTTAATTGGGTGATTTTCATGAAGAAGAAAAGTGAAACCAAGGAACATCTTACTAATCTGATGGAACTGATCCAGAATGAGAAGAGTCATAGAATATTGAAGATCAGATCAGATAGAGGGACTGAATTTACAAACTCTACTGTTGAAGAGTATTGTAACTCCAGAGGAATCAGTCATGAGTACTCTGCTGCGAGAACCCCTCAACAAAATGGAGTTGCTGAAAGGAGAAACAGAACTCTAAAAAAATCTACCTGGACAATGATAGCTGAAGCAAAGCTGCCCCAAAGATTCTGGGCAGAAGCCACAAATACAGCATGTTATACACAGAACAGATGTATGATCAACAAAAGTCAAAACAAGACACCTTATGAGCTATGGAACAACAGAAAGCCTACTTTACATTATCTTAGGATTTTTGGTTGTAAATGTTATGTTTTGAACAATGGGGAAAATCACCTTACTGCATTTGCAGAAAAGGCTGATGAAGCTGTTTTTGTAGGTTACTCTACTGTTAGTAAAGCTTACAGAGTCTTTAACAAAAGAACTTTACTTGTAGAAGAATCTATTCATGTAGTATTTGATGAACCAAGCCAATCTTTTGAAAAGAATCAAAGTACAAATCCAGAGATATCTGCTGACTTTCAGAAATTGAGTGTGGAAAGAAAGGAAGAATATGTTCCCATCATACTACCTGATTTAACTCAAGCTGTTAACTCAAGTGTTGTTCAAAATCAGTCTGCTGATTGTCTAACATAGGAGTTGCAAATAGCTGTCAGACCAGAGACTGTTCAACAGACTACAACTGTTCAACAGACTACTACTGAGACTCCAACAGTAGTGTTGCAAGATCAATCAAGAGGACAACATCTAGATTTGCAACCTGATCTCAGATGGCTCAAAGATCACCCACCTGCCTTAGTGATTGGTGATCCTTTGGATAGAGTGAGAATTAGAAGGTCAACTGCAAATGAAACAATGTTTGTAAGTTTTCTTTCACAAATTGAGCCTAAGTTGATTGATGAAGCTCTTAGTGATACTCACTGAATTGAAGCAATGCAAGAAGAGTTGAATCAATTTGAAAGAAATGAAGTCTGGTACTTAGTTCCCAGACCTGCTCATCAAAGAGTAATTGGCACTAAGTGGGTATTCAGGAATAAAATGAATGAAGATGGTATTGTTACCAGAAACAAAGCAAGACTAGTTGCCAAAGGTTACTGCCAAGAAGAAGGCATTGATTTTGATGAGACATTCGCACCAGTTGCTAGGCTTGAAGCAATCAGATTATTCTTAGCCTACGCTGCTCACAAGAACTTCACTGTCTATCAGATGGATGTGAAGTCTGCTTTTCTCAATGGAGAATTGCAAGAAGAAGTATGTGTTGAACAACCTCCTGGCTTTGAAGTTTATCAACAAGGAGACAAGGTGTATCGTCTGAAGAAAGCTCTCTATGGACTGAAACAGGCTCCAAGAGCATGGTATGATACTTTATCTGATTTTCTTTTAGTCAAAGGATTTCGTAAGGGTAAAGTAGATAAGACTTTGTTAACTATTGAATGGGATAATCATATATTGTTGGTACAAATATATGTGGACGATATTATTTTTGGTTCAACTAACAAATAGATGTGTGAAAGGTTCTCTAAGCTGATGCAGAACAAGTTTGAAATGAGCATGATGGGAGAACAAAATTACTTTCTTGGATTACAAGTCAAACAGCTACCTGATGGTATTTTCATTAATCAAGCAAAGTACACAAAAGATCTGTTCAAGAAATTTGGTATGGAAACTAGCTCATCTGTTAATGTTCCTATGTCTACTGGACTTCGTCTGGACAAGGATGAAGGTGGCAAATCAGTTGACATCACCAAATACAGAGGCATAATTGGGTCATTGTTATACTTAACAGCTAGCAGACCTGATATTATGTATTATGTTGGGGTTTGTGCGAGATTTCAATCAGATCCTAAGGAATCTCACCTCTTAGCTGCTAAAAGGATATTAAAGTATCTTAAAGGCACACAAGATTTGGGATTGTGGTACCCAAGGGAATCAGGATTTGAACTTACTGGATATTCAGATTCTGACCTTGCTGGCTGCAAAATTGATAGGAAGAGTACTACAGGTACTTGTGAATTTTTAGGCGGTCGTCTGATCTCGTGGTTGAGTAAGAAACAGACTTTAGTATCCATATCTACTGCTGAAGCTGAATACATTGCTGCTGGAGCATGTTGTGCACAAATACTTTGGTTGAAGCATCAACTAGAAGACTATAATCTCAAGATCAGTGGAATCCCTATCTACTGTGACAATACAAGTGCAATCTCACTTACTCAGAATACTACCAGTCATTCCAGGACTAAGCATATTGAGATCAAACATCACTTCATCAGAGACCATGTTGAAAAGGGAAATGTTATTATTGAGTATGTTCATACAGACGATCAGATTGCTGACATTTTCACCAAACCATTAAGTGATGCAAGGTTTTCTACTCTAAGAGTGGAACTAGGCTTGTTAAATTTGGATTCATAAGCTGAGGGGGAACCTATCAGAAGACTGGGTTCAACAGCTTACTAATCTGATATCAACAAGTGTTACACTTCAAGAAGACTGACTCTCAACAGACTAGTTGACTGATGAATTCTTGAATTCAGGGGGAACGTGTAAAACTAGCGGTACCCTTGTTTTAAAGATGAAATCTTCAATGACAGTAGTTGAAGTTGTTTTAAGCAGAAGATTTGTTCTTAATTCTTGAAGATTTGAAGATTATTTATCTTGCTGGATTGACAAACAGCAAAGGAAGATCACTAGATATTGGCTTTCACTAGTGATATATTGTATCAGACAAGTCATCTATCAGATAAGTGTTATTTTACTCATCTGTTTTTATTTATGTCAGCTAATACTTAAGTGTTGTACTAAAAACGTTTTTATCAAAAGCACGCTTTCAAATTCCCGCCTGTCTGACATATTTAATGCTATTTTGAAATCCGCGTATCACGATCACACGATCTGCTTTTCAAGTATTTAATTCAAGAGGGGATTTACTGGTTTGAAAGTTTAAGGCAAACTCTCTCGAGATCTCACCCCTTCAATTATGAATTATCTTATTTACGTTCTAATATTCCAGAGCATATCACATACAAGCCAAATAATAGAACCAATAAATAAATAAGGCATAAATAAATAAACCTAGCATGCATTTCTAACACAATATGTTTTCGATCTGGAGCCACCTATGCTTGAACCATCATTGAGCCAATAATGTTGGCCCAATTGGTCTATCTAATGGGTTCTTAATGGGTCTAGGCTATTACATTAATAACCAAGCATACTTGGCCTTCATTCTCTATTGGGCCTACTTCTTGCATGCAATGGGCCTTCATTCTAAACTATTTAAGAAAAACCCTAATCTATTACATTGGCACAAAATGGCCCAAATAAAGGCTCACAGACCCAACAAAAAAACAAAACAAAATAAACCAATCACATCTAACTGATCTAACGGTTACCACTTTTCACGGAAACCAACAAGAACTAACATCTATAAATCCAGATCTAATCAGCTTACTAAGCTTTTACGCACTCTCAAAATTTCAAAAGCATACAGAGAAATTCTGGAATTATCTACTGCAAATTTCTCTTCGTTTTTCCTCAATCTTTTTCAGAATGTCTGCCAATGAAGCTGCTGCTGAAGGTATGTTCTTGAACTACCTGACCTGTTGGGAATGCCCCGGTTGTCAAAACAACGAGAGTGCGGAATTTAAAATTTTTCCGAGGCACCCCAGCAGACCCAAGATATATTTCCACCTTATGTATGCGAAAAGGTTGAATCAAACAAATCTACAATAGATTAAAAGATAGAGACATGCGATTTACCTCACTGCAGGCAAGGTGGCGGCAATCTCCGGCTTTTGCTGATTCTGAACAAGTGATCCAATTGTCTCACCTCCAGAGTGTATCCACACCAATTGGATGGTAGCAACACCTTCTATTCACAGGCTACGAACTAGAGATAAAAGGTTGTCAATGGAGGAAGAACAGATCTAGATTCAGATCTAGATCCAGCTATGGAAGACAGAGAGAGAGACAACGGCGGCACTGCAAGGGGGCGGCTAGGGTGTAGGGGACGGCTAGGGTTAATTTTCAGCTCTTGGTTTTCAAGTGTTAAGTTGTCTTTTAGAGTTTGTGAGGAGATATCTATTTATAAGAGAAGAAACCTTCTCTTTGAAGATATCTCTTCAAGATCTTTTCCTTATCTTATAAGGAAATGAGATATACACATATATCTTCTTAGATCCTCCTTGTTTCACATGGAAACAAACTCTCCCTTCTTATCCCTAGCTAGAAATCGCCCCACCCATGTCTTGCAAGACTTCTTCTGGGCTTTTAATTAAAAGGCCCATGTCTTGCAACTTAATTTAATTAACCATTAATTAAATCAGCCCAATTAATCCAATTAATTATTCTCTCTCAATTAATTAACACTTTAATTAATATTTAATTAATTAGAACATCTAATTAATTATCCTTCCAATTGAATTAACACTTTAATTCATTTAATTGATTTAACTCCCTTAAATCAAATATTTCCTTCTTTGACTGTCACTGTCCAATTGTATTATGTGTGACCCTCTAGGTTCACCATCAATTGGCAGCAGGCCCACGAACCCTTCGTGATTTAATTTATGAGCAATTAAATGCTCAGATCAATTAAACCCTTTTAATTGACCACTCCAGAATTAATCTCCCTTATTAATTCAGGAGTACCCACACTTCATGGTCGATGTCTAGCCACAAGCCCATGAAGCCCAACTTCAGGTGAATTGATATTTGTGAACCTCACCTCTTATAACTGCCATGTACATACGGTCCTTCTATCGACTTAATTTCCCGATTGAGACCTAGGGTGTGTGAATTGATCGGCACCTCTAATTATCTCAATAACTATACTTTCTAATTCGGGATAATAATCCAGTGTGACTGCTAAATTTGGAAACCCCTTTCCAAATCCGTCACTAACCGTGGCCACGGGTTTCTTGGATCTATTATCTAAGAATCATATAGGAAATTCTCTCATCCATTACGATGAGTCGGTAGATTCCATCTTGGTACTAACCATTCGCGTACACAACTATAGGCACCCAACTTAGGCACATTATGGTCAGGCTACGTGACCAGTACCTAAATCTAAGTACATATACCTATGCACCGAATTCGCCCTAGCACCTCAAGTCTAAGGACTAAATCGTACACTATTATAAGTCTTGAGAAACGTCCCATCACCGATATGCGTCATGAGCTTCCACAATGGGTTTCTCTGTTCGGGTCGTTAGATGCGTTCGATCCCTTATCGAACCACCTATTCATATGCACTGACATCAAATGTCTTCTTCATGAAACTCTACAAATTCACTCCATGTGAATCATGCATATTCGTACAAGTCTTGGCGATTCCTTCGATACGATCGATACCCCGTCTCGTTCGGAATCTATGACTTGGAACATGTTTTAAGATCACGACCTTAGAGACTGTTTCATGATTGCACTCAATACCGAAGTGAATCGTCCCATAGTCGATTGTGATCTAAGGATTTCATCCAATCGCTTAAATGTATTCGGGAGAGATGAATATGGCCATTGTTTATTCTATTCAGTTATAAACGTGCGTATTATTCATAAAAATCAAAGATTGTTTATTACAGAATAGTCCTATTACAAGCTAAAGAGAATTGGCTTGTTGGGCACTATCCTATCAATCTCCCACTTGCCCTAAAGCCATTCACAAACATTTCTAAGACCCATCTTTAGAAGATGTCCCTCGAATGATTTTTGCGAAAGTGGCTTTGTTAGTGGGTCAGCTATGTTGTCTTCTGAGTTGACACGATCCACGTGTATGTCTCCTCTACCAATGATCTCCCTGATCACATGGTATTTCCTTATTACGTGTTTAGATTGGTGGTGTGATCTCGGCTCCTTCGCTTGAGCTATCGCCCCGTTGTTGTCACAGAAGACTACTATAGGCTTTGCAATGCTAGGAACTACATCCAACTCTTGGATGAAGTTTCTCATCCAAACACTCTCTTTTGCCGCATCCGATGCTGCAATATATTCTGCTTCAGTGGTTGAGTCGGTAGTGGTGGATTGCTTGGAACTTTTCCAACTCACCGCTGCGCCATTGAGGCAGAATATGTATCCAGAATTGGACTTGTAATCATCCACGTCAGACTGGAAACTTGAATCAGTGAATTCTTCAAGTTTCAATTCTCCACTACCACCGTAGACCAAAAACATATCCTTAGTCCTTCGCAAGTACTTAAGGATTGCTTTGACGGCAGTCCAGTGCTCTTCGCCTGGATTCGATTGATAGCGGCTCGTTACACTAAGAGCGTGTGCTACGTCTGGTCTAGTACACAACATCGCATACATTATGCTCCCTATAGCAGAGGTATAGCAGAGGCATAAGGTATGAGAGACATTCTCTTCTTTTCTTCGTCAGTTGTAGGGCACATTGACTTTGAAAGAGAGATTCCATGTCTCATTGGAAGCAATCCTCTCTTGGATTCTTCCATATTGAATCTCTTCAATATCTTGTTGATATACTGAGATTGGGAGAGTCCCAACATCTTCTTCGATCTATCCCTATAGATACGTATCCCCAATACGTAAGATGCCTCTCCTAAATCTTTAATGGAGAACTGCGCGGATAACCACGCTTTCGTCTGCGCTAACATTCTGATATCGTCCCCGATCAACAGAATATCATCGACATATAAAACTATGAATTGGACCGAACTCCCACTATTCTTCTTGTACACACAAGGTTCAAATACGTTTTTGATGAAGCCAAAAGCTTTGACTGTCTCATCAAATCGTATCTTCCAGGTTCGGGACACCTGTTTGAGGCCATAAATTGACCTTTGAAGTTTGCACACCTTGTACTCGCTTCCTTTGGACGCAAAGCCTTCGGGCTGTTGCATAAAGATCTCCTTGTCAATGTCTCCATTGAGAAAGGCGGTCTTTACGTCCATTTGCCATATTTCGTAGTCGTACCACGCGGCTATGGCTAATAGTATCCGAATGGATTTCGACATCGCTACTGGAGAAAAGGTTTCCTCATAGTCTATTCCAGGCCTTTGAGAATAACCTTTCGCCACTAGGCGAGCCTTATGGGTTATTACCTCTCCATTCATTCCAAGCTTACGCTTGAAGATCCATTTACATCCTACAGGGATAGTTCCCTCAGGTGGATCGACCAAGGTCCAAACCTTGTTGGAATGCATGGAATCCATTTCGGATTGCATGGCTTCGAGCCACGCACCCGATTCTATGTCAGACATAGCTTCTTCATAAGTCCTTGGATCAGTATCCAACTTCTCGTTTTCGTGAATGAAACCAAATCTCTCTGGTTCTTTACGAACTCGATCAGACCTTCGAAGTATAGGTGTACTAGTAGGTTCAGTAAAATCAGGATCAGCTCCCACTGTTTGTGAGGATGGGTCCGATTCTTGGACTTTATCGAGTTCTACGATTGTCCCATTTCTGTTGGTGAGGAAATCATCCTCTAAGAAGTGGGCATTCCTAGACACGAACGTATTACGTTCTTTAGGATCGTAAAACAAGTATCCAATGGATTCTTTTGGACACCCCACAAATTTGCACAAACTAGATCTACTATCCAGCTTATCTCCTTTCTTGTTCTTAACATAGGCAGGAGATCCCCATACTCGTAGATACGAATATACGGGTGCTTTACCATACCATTCTTGATGTGGTGTAGTTGGCACTGACTTTGAAGGTACTATGTTCAGTATCTTCGAAGCAGTTAATAGGGCTAAGCCCCAAAATGAAAAGGGAAGTTCAGCGAAGCTCATCATGGAACGAACCATGTCCAACAAAGTTCGATTCCTCCTTTCAGACACTCCATTGAGTTGGGACGTCCTAGGGGGAGTTCGCTGAGCGAGAATCCCATTCTCTTTTATATAATCGAGGAATTCTTGACTCAAGTATTCTCCTCCTCGATCAGATCGAAGTGCTTTAATACTATGTCCAAGTTGATTCTCTACTTCCATTCGAAACTCCTTGAACTTTTCAAAAGTTTGGGATTTGTGCTTCATCAAGTACACGTATCCATAACGACTTAAGTCGTCAGTGAATGTGACGAAGTAGGAGTATCCTCCTCTTGCACTGACACTCAGTGGTCCACAAACATCAGTATGGATCAAATCCAAAGTTTGTTTGGTTCGCTCAGGATTCCCGGTGAAGGGTGATTTGGTCATCTTTCCTTTGAGACAAGATTCGCAAGTCGAAAGTTCATCTAAGTTCTGTATTTCAAGAGCCTTAGAGGAAACCAACTTTTGGATCCTACTCTTGGAGATATGTCCAAGTCTAGCGTGCCAAAGTTGTGGTGTGTGATTATTGTATTTTCTTTTTCTTGATTATATGTGCAAAACGTTGGAGTTTGTAGGTTCAAGGGAATATAGACCATCCATCAAAGTACCACTAGCATAAATTAAACCATTTTTAATTATGCTCATAGATCCATTCATAATGGAAAAATTAAAACCATCATTATCTAATAACGGAATAGAAATAATGTTCTTAATAATAGTTGGTACGTACAAACAGTCTTTTAAGAGTAAAGTAAAATTCCCTATCACTAAATCCACGTCTCCTATAGCCTCTGCAACAACTCTTGCTCCGTTTCCAAAACGTAGGATCCTATCCCCGGGCTTGAGCGTTCTTACTGCTCCCATCACCTGCAAATCATTGCAGATATGAGAACCCGCTGCGGTGTCTAACACCCAAGATGCACAGTTCATTGAAATATTAACTTCAACCAAGAAAATACCTTTGGCTACCGTTTTCAGGTAGTCTGGGCAGTTCCTTTTCCAGTGCCCTGCTTTCTTGCAGTGGAAGCATTCGTCTTCTGGGCTTTTGCGCTTCTTCTCGACAACCTTGGTGACTGCTTTAGAAGAGAACACCTTCTTCTTCTTTTTACCTTTCTTGGGCTTTGCAGCCTTCGATTGGTGAGCAATCATCACGGGTTTCTCTTTCTTGAGAGTGGCTTCTGCCGTAACCAACAGATTGGTCAGTTCGTGAAGAGCAAGGTTTCTGTCTTCCATGTTGAAATTCAACACGAACTGGTCGAACGAGCGAGGCAGAGTATGGAGAAGGAGGTCAGTGCTAAGATCAGCGTGCAATTCCACGTCTAATCGCCCCAGTTTTTCAACCAAGTTGATGAAACGCAGACAGTGATCCTTGACACTGCTTCCCTCAGCCATCTTGAGACTAAACAACTCCTTAGTGGCTGCGAACCTTTCGGTACGAGACCTTTCTCCAAACATCTGTTGGAGGTGGAGAAGTATATCTCTAGCAAGCGGTATACCAGCATGCTGTTTCTGCAGCTCATTTGACATTGAAGCTAACATGAGGCAGCGAACCTGAAGATCATCATCAACCCTTTTAGCATGGGCGGTTCGTTGTTCCTCAGTAGCTCATGCTGCGGGTGCAGCAGGCATAGGCGTGTTGAGTACATAGCTCCGACGTTCGGAGTCGAGGACTATCCTCAAGCTTCTCAGCCAGTCGACAAAGTTTGACCCATTTAGTTTATTAGCGTCGAGGATGACAGATAATGGATTTTTAGACATTGTTCAGTAAATATCTAAAAATGGAAAGAAGACAACGTTTAGCTGACTGATCTATGCCTAATACTTATAATTAACGAATTTCGGTCTTGGTTTCGAAAAAGTTCTCCCACTATTTTGTCGAAACAATCACCCCTTTGATTGCTCGGGAAATCTTATTTCCTAGTAGGTCTTGACGTCCCAGCAGACATTAATTGTACCCACGACTCGTGGCCATACAGTTAATTCTCCAGGTAGGTATACTTTTACCAATTGTGTCACTACACAACCTCCAAGCTATTTTGCCTCGGTTTTCTCACTTATCTAGCACTGCTACATCATAAGTGTTACTAATCGTTAAGTCTAGCCCATCAATCTTGATGAGCAACAGGCCCGGTCGTGAAATCCCCGTAACTGGTTATCGGTCGATATTCACATCCCGACGAGTCCTCACCCTTGTCTAGTTTAGTTAAAAACAGGAGTCGAGGAATTTTGCGTATTGTCCCTTTCTTCGACTCGGGTGCCAGACTCTGGATCACCTCCGTCAATAAGTAGACAACTCACGCTAGTTCCTATTGATGGAAGGCTTGGATCTTTAAAACTTCATTTTAAATGTACCCAATATGACTTAATATTTAATTCGAGAGGGGGTTTTCGGGTTTGAAAGTTCAAAGTAACTCTCCTCGAGATCTCACCGCATAAGTTATGCTTTATCTTTTATTTACGATCTAGATTCTAGCGCGCATCACATACAAGCTAAATAAATAAATCGATAAATAAATTAAAACATACAAGCCTAGCATGCATACTACCACAATATGTTTTCGATCGGGAGCCTCCTATGTAGGCCATCATCGAGCCATGATGTTGGCCCAATTGGTCAATCTAAAGGGTTCTTAATGGACCTAGGCTATTACAAAAATAACCATGCATACATGGCCTTCATTCCTTCTTGGGCTCCCACCTTGCTTGTAACGGGCCTCCATCCTAAACTATTTAAAACAGTAAAGCCCTATCTATTACAAAGGCTCAAAGTGGCCCAAAAACTTAAGGCTCGCAGGCCCAATAAAAACCAAACAATAAATTAAACCAATCACATCTACCCTAGGGTCAAGGCTCGGCACGATCGAAAACCACGTAAACAGTTCACGTAGAGCAAGAAACAAGCAAACAACTTTTTACGTATTTCTTTCTTACTTTTAAAACACCTTCTAAAAATAATATCCTATGATTCTTACTTTAGTCACTACTAATTATGACAAAATCAATTTTCGGGTAAATAAAACAATTTTTCCGCATAAAATCAGATTCGGATTTTCAACTTTTGAAAATTGCAGTTCGGCCCCTCAACTCACGGAAATTACACTTTTAACCCCAAAGATTTGAAAATTGCAAAACAGCGCCAATTTACAAATCGGCCAGAGGACAGAAAATTAAAATTTGAATCCAGAAAATTTTCAGTTTCGCAAACAGACCCCTGAACTTTCGGAAATTACAAAACAGTCCTTTAATTTTTGGAAATTACAAAAATGACCCAAAAATACGTGCAGACCAGATTTGCAAAAACAGTCCAGATTTTTCAAATATTTCCAGAAAACAGAAAATAAATTTCCATCCCTTTATTTCACAAAAATCGCGATTTGCATAAAAGTCCTGAAGTTTCAAAAACTATAAATTTGCCCCAAATCTTAATATGCGATTTTACCCAATCAAAGATCATATCATAACAAGCAAGAATCATCACACAGAACATAACAATCACAAATATCCATATATTTATTTATGTTCAGGCCTTTTCGCATAATAGTAATGGAATTGGCTCTGATACCACTGTTGGGAATGCCCCGGTTGTCAAAACAACGAGAGTGCGGAATTTAAAATTTTTCCGAGGCACCCCAGCAGACCCAAGATATATTTCCACCTTATGTATGCTAAAAGGTTGAATCAAACAAATCTACAATAGATTAAAAGATAGAGATATGCGATTTACCTCACTGCAGGCAAGGTGGCGGCAATCTCCGGCTTTTGCTGATTCACAACAAGTGATCCAATTGTCTCACCTCCAGAGTGTATCCACACCAATTGGATGGTAGCAACACCTTCTATTCACAGGCTACGAACTAGAGATAGAAGGTTGTCAATGGAGGAAGAACAGATCTAGATTCAGATCTAGATCCAGCTATGGAAGACAGAGAGAGAGACAGCGGCGGCACTGCAAGGGGGCGGCTAGGGTGTAGGGGGCGGCTAGGGTTAATTTTCAGCTCTTGGTTTTCAAGTGTTAAGTTGTCTTTTAGAGTTTGTGAGGAGATATCTATTTATAAGAGAATAAACCTTCTCTTTGTAGATATCTCTTCAAGATCTTTTCCTTATCTTATAAGGAAATGAGATATACACATATATCTTCTTAGATCCTCCGTGTTTCACATGGAAACAAACTTTCCTTCTTATCCCTAGCTAGAAATCTCCCCACCCATGTCTTGCAAGACTTCTTCTGGGCTTTTAATTAAAAGGCCCATGTCTTGCAACTTAATTTAATTAACCATTAATTAAATCAGCCCAATTAATCCAATTAATTATTCTCTCTCAATTAATTAACACTTTAATTAATATTTAATTAATTAGACCATCTAATTAATTATCCTTCCAATTGAATTAACACTTTAATTCATTTAATTGATTTAACTCCCTTAAATCAAATATTTCCTTCTTTGACTGTCACTGTCCAATTGTATTGTGTGTGACCCTCTAGGTTCACCATCAATTGGCAGCAAGCCCACGAACCCTTCGTGATTTAATTTATGAGCAATTAAATGCTCCGATCAATTAAACCCTTTTAATTGACCACTCCAGAATTAATCTCCCTTATTAATTCAGGAGTACCCACACTTCATGGTCGATGTCTAGCCACAAGCCCATGAAGCCCAACTTCAGGTGAATTGATATTTGTGAACCTCACCTCTTATAACTGCCATGTACTTACGGTCCTTCTATCGACTTAATTTCCCGATTGAGACCTAGGGTGTGTGAATTGATCGGCACCTCTAATTATCTCAATAACTATACTTTCTAATTCGGGATAATAATCCAGTGTGACTGCTAAATTTGGAAAACCCTTTCCAAATTCGTCACTGACCGTGGCCACGGGTTTCTTGGATCTATTATCTAAGAATCGTATAGGAAATTCTCTCATCCATTACGATGAGTCGGTAGATTCCATCTTGGTACTAACCATTCGCGTACACAACTATAGGCACCCAACTTAGGCACATTATGGTCAGGCTACGTGACCAGTACCTAAATCTAAGTACATATACCTATGCACCGAATTCTCCCTAGCACCTCAAGTCTAAGGAATAAATCGTACACTATTATAAGTCTTGAGAAACGTCCCATCACCGATATGCGTCATGCGCTTCCACAATGGGTTTCTCTGTTCGGGTCGTTCGATGCGTTCGATCCCCTATCGAACCACCTATTCATATGCACTGACATCAAATGTCTTGTTCATGAAACTCTACAAATTCACTCCATGTGAATCATGCATATTCGTACAAGTCTTGGCGATTCCTTCGATACCCCGTCTCGTTCGGAATCTATGACTTGGAACGTGTTTTAAGATCACGACCTTAGAGACTGTTTCATGATTGCACTCAATACCGAAGTGAATCGTCCCATAGTCGAATGTGATCTAAGGATTTCATCCAATCGCTTAAATGTATTCGCGAGAGATGAATATGGCCATTGTTTATTCTATTCAGTTATAAACGTGCGTATTATTCATAAAAATCAAAGATTGTTTATTACAGAATAGTCCTATTACAAGCTAAAGAGAATTGGCTTGCTGGGCACTATCCTATCATGACCTACCATATGACTGGCACACCATTAATGAAGGAAATTTTGGAAAAGTTCAAGGCGGCATCCCTGATTAATTTCATGGAAGCACATGAAGACATGATCTTCAAAGATCAGGTCTTGGAGTTCTACGGATCCAAAGAGGAGCCTAATTTTGATAAAAGGGGGATTACTGCAAAAATTGGGGATAAGGTTATCTGCGTAACCCCCAAATTGCTGAATGAGATGTACGGATTATCTCTAGAAGGTTCGACTGACTTTGGAACCCTAGCTGAACCGCTTGAAGCAGATTTCTGGAATCTGGCTTCAAAGAAGAATCAAGTGATGTCTGCAGGAATAAAGAAAAATCAGCTAAAGGACGAATTCTAGCGAATGGCAGATTTGGTTGCCAAGGTCCTTGAGAACTGCACATTCTCATTGGACAGTGTACCAATGAAGAGATATCACACTATGATAGCTATTTTCTATGGTCTAAGAGTTAGCTGGGCAACTTTCATCTGGTACATATTAGCTGATCACAGGAAACGTGGTCTGACTCTGCACAGGATATTCCTTAGTCATCTACTGGTAAATTTGGGATGTGATGTGACTAATGGCAAGGATGTTCATAAGGCAAAGGAGTTGAGAACTTATGATCCAGTGAAAACTGGAAAATCAAAAGAGCCTGCTGTTGTGCCAGAGAAGAAGCAACATAAAAGAAAGGCCTCTGAGCCTTAAGAGCCTGCTGATAAAGGCAAGAAGAGTAAGACAACTGTTCAAACAGCTAAACCTGCTGTTCAAGCCAGAACAGGTTCGTCTAAAAAGAAGGATGCTGTGAACTCAATCATTGATGAAACAGTTAAGGAGATTGATGAGATGACAGTTGACTAATCTCCTGAAAGAACAGTTTCAGCTGAGCTAATAGCTGAAAATGTAGCAAAAAGGACAAGGAGTGCTATGAAGGACACTGCCACTTCTACTGTTACTAATGCTCCTTTCACAAAGAAGACTGCCAGAAAGAAGATGACGTTTATTAACGAAGACAAAGAACTTTCTGAGTTAGTTAGAGAAAGCCCTCAACCAGCTGAGAGGCCTGTTGGATCCACAGAGAAGTTTGCTGAAGTGAAGACATCTGATCAAGTGAAACAGACTTCTACACCAACAGCTGAGGTTGCTCAACCTCAAGGGGATCCTGAAATGCAGATCCTCGAACCAATTGATGCTGCACCAGTAGCAATTGCACCACCAGAATCAACAGCTGAGGCACCAGTTGTTGAATCAAGAGCTGCCAGAAAGAAAAGAACTGGCAAAGCAAAAGTGTCAGCTGATCACAAGAAGAAGCGTGAGGAAGCTGAGCAGAGAAAACGTGATGAAGCTGAGCTTAAAAGAGCTCTTGAAGCGAGTAAAAAGGATGCTGATGTCAAAAAGATGACTGAAGCTGAACTGGCTGCCAAGGAAGAAGAAGACCTGGCAAAGGCCTTAGAGGATAGTAAGAAAGATGCTTATGGACCTAAACGGTCAGGAGGCATCGTGATTGGTGAAAAACCCAAGGAAGGCAAATTTGTGCTGCCAAGAGCTGAACCAATCAAGAAGAAAAAGAAAGAAGTCAGACGAGCAATAGAAATTGTTCAGAGTGACTCTGCTGCCTTCAAGAAATTTGAAGCTGAGCTGGAAAGGCTAAACCAGCTGTTTCAATCAAGGACTACTTTTCTCCCTGAAAAGATCAGATATAACAGATGGAGAGAGTACTGATTGAATAAATCTGAGGAGGAGATTCAAGCCTGGAAGGAGTTTGCTACAGAAGGAAGATGGGTCTTAAACTGGTTGCAAACAACTTCTGTTGCCAAGGCGTTGGACTCTTATTTTGTAAAGGACAGATTACATGACTATGCTAAAGTCATTGTACTGGAAGAGGCAACTGCTATCAAGAATTCAATTCCAAATAAACCAGGTCCTGCTGATGACCGGATTGATATAGCAGTTAAAGTTGCTGTTTACACGACATTGGAGAAATGGGCTGAGAGATCAAAATTTGAACCAGGAACATCAAGTTCAATGCCCAGTCTGCCAAGTTTACAGCAAATTGCCTATGTCTCTGATATCAATACTTATCAAGAAAAGCTGAGTATTCAACAGACTACTTCACCTTTCGTGCCAGTTGACTTGATTCGTCAGAAGACAGTTGTGTCTGCTGATGGTACTGAAATCATTCATGTTGGTCCCAAGTGGTCAATGAGGTCTAGAGGGGGGGAGGGGGTGAATAGACCTCTCAAACTTAAAAACTTTTTCTCTATCTTTACAAATCAGCAGACTAAGCTGATCGAGATTTGTAAGACTACTAAGTTGAACGCGCACAAAGCTTTGAACAGCAGAGTTGACCACTCATCTTATTTTCACTCAGCTGATTTCAGATGTTAAATCAGAGTTTTAGAAACTAGTTGGCAGCGGATATTCAAAGTGTTTTTCACCAAGCTGTTCCTCTTTAAGTTTTCTCACTCAAAAGATTTTATCTCCAGTTTTTACAACTCCTTTTAAAATCTTTTGGTTAAATCGTATGTTTGAGTTCTTTTAAAATTAAACAAGTTAAGCAAGCAGTAAATCAAACACACATGATTTTTATAGTGGTTATATGGATAAAAATCCTTTAGTCCACTCTTCCAAGTCACACAGATCTTGGGTTATACTAGAAAACACAAAGTAATCAAGTATACAATGCTTGCGCTGATGAACAAATGAAAAGCCACAAGTGCGCTGTAAGAAGTCACACAGAAATCCTACACTCTGAAGCTAGATCACTCACTTAGGCGGATCTACACTCCTCACGCTATTTTCAGTATAAGAGATCACTCAGAAAACCTATACTAAGAAGCTATATCACTTCACACAGATGGATATACACTCCTTCTATTCTCAGTTGAAAGTCACTTAGACAGACAACGTTTGATCTCTGTTCTTCAACAAAAAGCTTCGTCAACAAATGACTTCGCTTACGATCAGACGACTCAACTGATGGATCTCGCTCTTAGGATATGATCTTGAATTATGCAAGCACCACTTTGATCTTCAGTTATGTCTTCTATTTATACTCCTCGGATTTGAATTTTCTGCCCGTTGAAGGTTGACAGAAAGCTACAGTCCTCGAGTACTGGTCCTGACACGCGGAACGGCTCCCTGCAACTGTCGCACTGTACACTCTGCTGTACGGATGTTTACTTTATGTCAGTTGCATTTAATGCTCTCAGCTCACAGCTGGTTCCCGTTGATAAGCTTCCTGACCGTCTTCACTCTGTTGGTGGAAGTACTCTGCTGATGATCACTCTGCTGATCACTCGGCTGATGGCTTCTCGGCCGATTCAAGAATGAACACATCTATCTTGACTTGGTTGATAATACCCATCTGATATTCCACTTCGCTGATTCGGTCACTTAGCTTCCAGACCATGAGATAGGTTTCACTAAGCTGTTTAGTTCTTAGTTGATGACTTCCAATTTAGCCTTCTTGACTATTATACCCTTTTTGTCATCTTCAAAACCTTCTCTAAATTATACCAACAATTTCCCCCTTTTTGATGATGACAAAACCTTCAACTAAGAACACATCTAAGTTTCTGATTTAGTCTTCATACTCTGCGATGGAAATTATTGTTCTGATACAACTTTTTAAAAAAATACCAATAGTTGGTTCTTTTTCCCCCCTTTCTGATCTTCTGTTTAAAGGGTTTTTAGTTGCATCCTTTAATCTTCCCCCTTTTTGTCATCAACACCAAAACTTAAGTTGCATCTTTATCTTCCCCTTTTTCTTCTTTTAATCCCTTTTCCTTTGATGAAGATTGCAAACTTAGTATGCTGAAGACAGGTAGGTGAGTACTTGGTTGATCGAGGTAGTCTTCGTTGTTGTTTATCACTCCAGCTAGAAAATTCCCCCTAACTTCAAGAATTTTTACCACTTGTTGATATCAGATTAGTCAGTTGATACCACTTGTTGAGGTAGTAACACTTGTAGTCTGATACTACTTGATGGTCTGATTCCATTTGTGGTCTGATACCACTTGCTGGAATACATTCTTGAATATCACTCGGCTGTTGAGTTCTAGTCGGCTGATGAGAAGCAGTCTTCTGATAGCTTCATTTTGACTTATTGAAAACTTCATCTCTGATCAAGAGTACCGCTCGTCGTACACGTTCCCCCTGAGTTCAAGAGTCCGTGGTCAAGTAGTCTGATGAGAATTTCTCTTCAAAGACACTCAGCCGTTGAATTCCAGTAAGCTGTTCTGGGTTAGTCTTCTGATAAGTTCCCCCCTCAACTTACGAATCCAAAATCAACAATCCAATTTCTTTTGTCACATGGTTGACTGATACCACTTGCATGGTGATACCACTTGTTGCAATCAGTTGTTGGTCTCTAATACCACTTGGTCTCTGAAACCACTTGTTACTCTTCAACTTTTCAACAATCTTGCGTTCCTTGAAATCTCCAGATGTAGAGTCTACCACTTGAATTATACCAATTGTTGATACCACTGATTTGATAACACTTGTTGGTACATGCTAGCTGGTAAGACCACTTGTTGAACTTGATGAAATTTGCAAGGCAGTCAACTCATCTTTGTCATCTCACATGTACTTCACCTGTAAAACATATGACAATTTTTGGTACCCCTTGTTTATTGGGTCCAGCCTGGTTAGTATAACCTTTAACATGTGGTGATCTAGTGACTCATGTTTTATCATGATGATACCACTTGTTGGTACTTGTAGGTCATGATTAAAACAATGCTCATAAGCAAGGTAAGATGCATGAAACATGTGATAAGCATGCATAATGAAATGAGGATGGCACTCAGCACCGTGAACATGATCAGCATGATAATATGAATAAGCATAAGGCATGTCATAATAACACTTATCATAATGTGATTCAAATTCTTTGCCATATAATTCATTTTTAGCCTCAATTTCGTACCTGAGTTATTTAATAACTCTCCATAGATTTAGCACACTTGATATCACTTTAAATTTACTCCAATCAGCAGCCTATTTCAGCTTACGCGGCTGATGGGTTTTAGTAGTCTGATTAGTCTTAGGTAGCTTACTAGGTTTTCAGTAGACTTCCTCTCTCAAGTCTCTGATTTCTTTTTATTTAGAGAATGATGCAATTACTTCTGTTAAGTTCATTTATATTTTCAAAACAAATTGCAGGCTCAGCCTTTAGAGTTTCATTCTCATGCTCAAGCTTTTTGGTAGTCAGCTGATTCTTGAGGTTTTTCAACCTGAAGTTTCAGTGATCTGATTTGCTCTTTTCAGCAGAGTCATCTCTTCATTAAGCTTGGCACATGCACAAACAATATTTGAATTTGAAATTCAGCATTTATTCAATCGATTCAAATAGTGCATTAGATTAATCAGTAGAAGTTACCCCAATTTTCAGAATCATTAAATTCTATGGCAGTTAAGCATAGGGTCTCAGGTACTTCTTCAAATTCTTTATCAGACGACTGACGGTCTGAATAAGATGTGCAGGAGTTTATTAGCTTTGCTGGATCAGCTAACTTTGTTTTGCTCTTACTAAGCATACACTCCTTCTTGGCACGCTTTTCCTTTTTAGCAAACTTCTCAGATGATGAGGTTGGATGGTCTTTGATTAAGAGTCCATACTCCTCTTCGTCGCTGTCTTTAAGTTTTGCTTTGGAGGAATCCCTATTTTCCTGAAAATGATCAGAAGAAGATGAAGTAGCATTTTTATATTTTTATTTCATTTTCTTCTTGTAGAACTTCTTAAAATCATTCAGCAGCAGGGCAACGTCGTCAGCAGTCTATTCTTTTTCTGAACTCAGCACAGTCTTCTGTTTTGACTTGTCTGCTGATTTTCTTGACTTGTCTGACGCCATTAGAGCAGCAGTAGGGTCTGAACTGGTTGACACTTCTAATCCCATTCTTGGCATTTGATACTCATATGCTTTGAGAGATGAGAACAGTTCGGAAAGAGAAATCTTCTCTAAATCCCTTGATTCTTCCATGGCTGTCACCTTCATGTTGAATTTAGGTGGCAAGGCCTTGAGAACCTTCGTTGTGATCTCCTTGTCTGAAAACTTTTTACCAAGCCTTAGAACTTCATTCAGAGTTTTGGTAAATCTGGTATCCATTTGATCAATCATTTCACCAGACTTCATTTTGAAATTTTCAAACTCCTCAAGAGCCACACTGAGCTTGTGTTCTTTGATAGCGTCGTTTCCTTCGCTTAGCCCGCAGACTTTATCCCACATCTCTTTGGCAGTTTTGAAATGCTTGATCTTCTGGAATCTTTCTTCGTCTACAGCTCTGAACATGATGAACTTCGCCTTTTTATCAAGATTAACCAACTTGATTTCTTTGGGTGTCAGCTCATCCAGCTCTTTGTCAACTATCTGATCTGGTTGACCAGCAACCGTCACAGTCTTCTGGAATCTGAATGGTCCTTTTGTAATACATGTAAACATGTCATCATTATAAGCAGCAAGGAAGATTTCCATTCTGATTTTCCAGTTTTCAAAGTCCATATGGCCGATGTGAGGAACATGGCTTATGGCATCCATTTTTCAAAAGGTTTTTGATTTTCACAATATGCTCTCTTTTTGAAAAATTTGAAAACACACTAAGGATCAAGTTCGTTGATCAGGCAACTGATTCAAATGAACCAATCTGCTCTGATACCACTTGTTGGTCCCAAGTGGTCAATGAGGTCTAGAGGAGGGGGGGGGGGGGGGGGTGAATAGACCTCTCAAACTTAAAAAACTTTTTCTCTATCTTTACAAATCAGCAGACTAAGCTGATCGAGATTTGTAAGACTACTAAGCTGATCGCGCACAAAGCTTTGAACAGCAGAGTTGACCACTCGTCTTATTTTCACTCAGCTGATTTCAGATGTTAAATCAGAGTTTTAGAAACTAGTTGGCAGCGGATATTCAAAGTGTTTTTCACCAAGCTGTTCCTCTTTAAGTTTTCTCACTCAAAAGATTTTATCTCCAGTTTTTACAACTCATTTTAAAATCTTTTGGTTAATAGTATGTTTGAGTTCTTTTAAAATTAAACAAGTTAAGCAAGCTGTAAATCAAACACACAGGATTTTTATAGTGGTTATATGGATAAAAATCCTTTAGTCCACTCTTCCAAGTCACACAGATCTTGGGTTATACTAGAAAACACAAAGTAATCAAGTATACAATGCTTGCGCTGATCAACAAATGAAAAGCCACAAGTGCGCTGTAAGAAGTCACACAGAAATCCTACACTCTGAAGCTAGATCACTCACTTAGGCGGATCTACACTCCTCACGCTATTTTCAGTATAAAAGAAAACTCAGAAAACCTATACTAAGAAGCTATATCACTTCACACAGATGGATATACACTCATTCTATTCTCAGTTGAAAGTCACTTAGACAGACAACGTTTGATCTCTGTTCTTCAACAAAAAGCTTCGTCAACAAATGATTTCGCTTACGATCAGACGACTCAACTGATGGATCTCGCTCTTAGGATATGATCTTGAATTATGCAAGCACCACTTTGATCTTCAGTTATGTCTTCTATTTATACTCCTCGGATTTGAATTTTCTGCCCGTTGAAGGTTGACAGAAAGCTACAGTCCTCGAGTACTGGTCCTGACACGCGGAACGGCTCCCTGCAACTGTCGCACTGTACACTCTGCTGTACGGATGTTTACTTTATGTCAGTTGCATTTAATGCTCTCAGCTCACAGCTGGTTCCCGTTGATAAGCTTCCTGACCGTCTTCACTCTGCTGGTGGAAGTACTCTGCTGATGATCACTCTGCTGATCACTCGGCTGATGGCTTCTCGGCTGATTCAAGAATGAACACATCTATCTTGACTTGGCTGATAATACCCATCTGATATTCCACTTCGCTGATTCGGTCACTTAGCTTCCAGACCATGAGATATGTTTCACTAAGCTGTTTAGTTCTTAGTTGATGACTTCCAATTTAGCCTTCTTGACTATTATACCCTTTTTGTCATCTTCAAAACCTTCTCTAAATTATACCAACAATTCACATTGCTGACGAGCCAGCTAGTGAAGAACAAAAGAAAGACCAGCGAGCTGAGGAGATTAACTTGGATACATCAAAGAAGCTGCCTGCTGTGGTCAAGGACTTATTTCCTTTAGCTTTGGAATGGAAAGCTGAAGATAGTCCAGTTCTTCATGAAGCACCTGTTCAAAAGGAAGAGGAACCTGCTGAATCATCACACCCTGCTCCTACTGCTGACTTGCATTCCTCGCTGATGGAATCAATGCAGCTGTGATTGAAACTGCCATGAAGGAGATGGAGTCAAGGAATCAGCTGATGATTAAGCAAATGCAGGAAGAGACTGCAAGAATGGTTAAGGACGCCATTGATGACTTTTCTCTACAACCAGACAACTCCCTGATGCTGACTCAGAGTATATTGAGCTTAAACAGAAACATTGAAGATGTGAAAGCTGATGTGGGTCATCTGCAATCTACTCTTCAAAGGCATGAGTCTGACAATGCTGGGATTGGAAGAGTCATGAAACAAGTTGGTGAAGCAGAGATTGAGAAGAATATTGCGTTAATGCAAGAGTTTACTGCTGTCACTAATAAAGCTCAAAGTGAAATATCAACACTTCAACTGAATGTTGATTGCCTCAATGACCGAGCTGGTGAGTTAAAATCAAATCAACTTCGCATGGAAGCAAATCAACTTCGCATGGAGACTACTCTGAATCATCACTGTGGAATCATCACTGTGCTGAACAACAAGTCATGGATAAACACATCAAGAAGCTGTGTGCTGCTGTCAACATAACTCCTGATCAACTCAACCCTACTGCTGATGACAAAAAGTGGGAAGAGAAATCAGCTGAGAAGACTGTTGTTGCTGCAACTGTTCAAGTACGAGACCAACGGGCTGCTGCTGGAAAGCTAAGTGAAGAAGAAGTACTTGAAGAGGAAGTTGATGATGAAGCTGGTGATAAAGTGGAGCCCAAGGACGTAGCTAAGACTGACAAAGAGTTAGCTGCTTCTAAGTACTCTGCTGAAGAACAGCTTAATCCAGATGTGAAGTATAAGAGACTTGAGGACATTAGAGCAAGATTTGAAGCTGAAGAAAGAAGAGAAAAATTAAAGGGTCTTGCTGATGCCTTCTCAAGTGGTGAGGATGAAGAAAGTAGTGAAGAAGTTGAAGGAGAGGAAGAAGAAGAAGAAGATAAAGAAGCTGAGGACTAGACTAGATTACTAGGCTAGGTCATCTGTTGAATTTATGTAACCAGCTTACTTCACTTGTAATTTTCCACTTAAGTCTATTTTTGCTTGCAACTTGTACTGTAATTTTCAAAATCATCTATAAAAGTTCAAGCTTCCAATACATAATTTCTATCTCAGAAATTTTTGAGGACTCAACTTTAGTTTTAGGTACAGGTACTTAGCTGAAGTTTTGTCATCATCAAAAAGGGGGAAATTGTTGGATGAAGATGAAGACTTTGAAGTGAAGGGAGGTTTTGATGATTTCCAAAGTCATCAGCTAAGTGGAAGCTTAGTACAAACCTTAGAAGATATTTGACCAAGGAAGAAGTATTTCAGACTAGTCAAATATGGTCCAGAAGACTACTGATCTGTTGCTGAAGAAGGAATCAGACTGGTGGACTATCAGCCGACTCAAATCAGATTAGTTCAAGTTTGGGATCAGCCGAGTACACATCAGACGAGTGACTTCGATCAGCAGAGTAGAAGTGGATCAGAAGTTAGTGCAACGGTAATAAATGCACTTGGAGTAATAAATGCTGAAGAGGAAGGGTATTTATGACAAATGATTGAAGAGAAACCTCGTATCAGCTTGGTGCATTTAATGCGGACTGACAGAAGGTACAGCAGAGTGTACAGTGTTCAGTCGCAGGTAGCCGTTTCTGCAGAAGGATCAGTACTCGAGGATTTGGACACCTGTCGATCTCTCAACGGGCAGATTTTCAAATCTCAAGTATAAATAGTTCAGTTCGTGAGTTGAAGAAGAAGATACAACACATTTTGAGAGCAAAAATCTGAAGCAGAATTATTCTAAGTCTTAAACTCAAGAACATAACACTCATCAGCCGAGTCATTTGTTGACAAAGCAGAATAGAGAGAAAACAGAAAAGACTTATAAATCTGAGTGATTTTGTTAGAATAGTGTTGTGAGAAGTAAATGTCCATCTTAGTGAGTGATATTACTTCAGAGGATAGGAGTTTCTTTGTGATTTCCTATTACGCACTTGTGGCCGTTTCATTTGTTGATAGGCGCAAGCATTGTATACTGTAATCTGTGTGATTTAGTATAACCCAAGATCTAAGTGACTTGGATGAGTGGACTAAAGGATTTCTATCCATATAACCACTATAAAAATCCTTTGTGTTTTTACTTGCATAATTTTCTGCATATTTGAAAAGAGCATACTTAAAACACTTAAAGGTTAACTGTTAAAAAGTTTTAAAAAGGAGTTTGTTAAAACTGGGGATAAAACTATTTCAAAATTAAAGAAAACTACTTGTGAAAAACACTTGACAAATCCGCTGCAAGTTAGTTATTTTAAAACTCTGATTTTGATAAAATCAGCTGAGTGAAATTAGAAGAGTGGTCAACTCTGCTGTACAAAGCTTTGTGCGAGATCAGCATAGTCAACTTACGATTATTGATCAGCTTAGTCTGCTGACAAAAAAGTTAGAAGTTTTTAAAGAGTAAATTTTTAAGAGGTCTATTCACCCCCTCTAGACCTCATCTGACCACTTGGGACCAACAATAAGTATTATTTTACTCATCTGTTTACTTATGTCAATTTATAAACAGTGTTGTATTAAAAACGTTTTATCAGAAACATGCTTTTATATGTAAGAGACTACTGGCGTTTCAACTTCCCGCCTAGTCTGACATATTTAATAAATTTTGAAATCCGCGTATCTTGCTCACACGATCTACTTTTTCAGTAACTAATCTAACGGTTGGCTTGAATCACTAAAACCGACATCAAACCAACTCTTATAAATCCAGATCTAATCAGCTGACTGATCTTTTACGCACCCTCAAAATTTTAAGAGCACAAGAGCTTTTTGCATTCATATTTTCTGCAAATTTCTTTCGTTTTCCTTCAATCTTTTTCAGAAAAATGACTACCAAGGACGCGAATGCTGAAGGTAGATTCTTGAACTACCAGACCTATTATGCTACAAGCACTCCACTGATGAAAGAAATTCTAGAGAAGTTCAAGGCGGCGACACTGGTTAACTTCATGGAAGCCCATGAAGATATGGTGTTCACACCAGAAGTGCTGGAGTTCTACAAGGCGGATGGGAAACCAGATTATGAAAATTTGGAGGTTAAGGCCAAGGTTGGGGGAAAGGACATCTGTATAACCCCCAAGCTGTTGAATGAGAAGTATGGGCTGTCCCTTGAAGGTTCAACTGAGCTTTCAACTCTAGCTGAGCCGTTGGAGGCTGATTTCTGGAACATAGCTAAGAAGAAGGATGAAGTCCTATCTGGAAACATTAAAAAGCCCCAGCTGAAGGATGAATTTCAGAGGATGGCAGACCTACTTGCCAAAGTTGTGGAGAATTGCACTTTCTCCCTGGACAGTGTGCCCATGAACAGGTATCACATGATGATAGCAGTTTACTACAGGTTGAAAGTAAACTGGGCAAGCTATGTTTGGTACATTCTTGCTGACCACAAGTAGCGTGGTCAAACACTTCATAGAATTTTCCTTAGTCATCTTCTGCTGAATTTGGGATGTACTATGACGAACGGCAAGGAAATTCATAAAGCTAAGGAGCTGAAGATATATGAAGTTGTTAAGGCTGGCAAACCAAAAGAGCCTGCTTCCGTGCCAGAAAAGAGGCAATCCAAGAGAAAGGCTACTGAGCCTAAAGAGCATGATGTTAAGGCAAAGAGGAGTAAAGTGACTGCCCACAAGGCATCTGTTCAAACAGCTAAGCCAGATGTTCAAGCCAGAACAGAGTCACCTGCTGAGAAGAATATTGCTGATGTTGTTTTAGATCAGACAGTTAAAGAAATTGAGGATATGGCTTTTGGTTCTCCTTCAAGAACCATTTCTGCTGAGAAGCCATTGGAGAATGTTGCTGGAAGAACAAGAAGTTCATTGAAAGACACTGCAACATCCAGAGTTGGTCACCCTAAGGTCACCATCAGAAAAAGAATGACCTTCGTTGATTCACCTACTAAGCTATCAGAGTTAGTAAGGCAAAGTCCTCCATCAGCAGAGAGGCCTGTTGAAACGGAGAAGAAGTCTGCTGCCAGAGAGTCAGCTGCTGAACAAATCAAACAGACTACTTTTGCCCCAACAGCTGAGGTTAATCAACCTCAAGAGGATCCAGAAGTGCAGATCCTCGAACCAATTGTTGCTGCACCAATAGCAATTGCTGCTCCAGAACCAACTGTTGCCGCACCAATTATTGAGTCAAGTGTTGGGTTATTGGTAACGTCAGGACATTAAAAGCAGCAAAATTTAAAATTTTTAAAACAACCCAAGCAAAATATTTATTAATCTAGTCATACGATAAGGATTTTTACATAAATCAAAACATCCATAGGGTGTTTAGCGATTTCTACCTCACCACAGGAACGGTGGTGGTTTTTCTCTAGTCTTCTTTCAAATCTGTAGGACTTTTGGTTCGGAGAAGCACCCCATGTGTTGTGCCTCTAGCGGTGTCCACACCAACTGGATTGAAGCAACTCCTTTGGATCCACAGGCTCAGAACTAGGATTCAAAGGTTATCAAGCAAAGGAAGAAAGAAGAGAGAAATCGCATGAACCCTGTGCAATTTCACAGGGTTCGGCCGAACCTCAAGAGAAAAGAGGTGGCGGCGGCTTTTTCAGATTTTGGAGAAGGGGGGCGGCCACTATGTGTGTTGGGGCTTAGGTTTTTGAGGTCTTGAGCTCCTTATATAGATAAGGAGTCTTGACCAAGATGTGTTCTAATCCTACTAGGAAACTTAAAGCCCATTTACTTATGGCATTTATTTGTTTCCTAATGGACCTAGACCATCTTTTAATGAATTGAACTCTTTTAATTAATTCAACCCATTTAATTAATTATTCCAATTAATTAATTTAATCCTTCTCCATTAATTAATTAGACTACTTCTAATTAATTTTTTTTAGTTTTGATTTAACTCTTTTTAACTCTTTAAATCAAAATTTCCTTATATGATTTGTTGCAGTCCAATTGTATTGTGTGTGACCCTCTAGGTTCACCATCAATTGGCCACGGGCCCATGACTTTCGTGATTTAATTAATGAGTTTATAATCGCTCCGATTAATTGAACACCTTCAATTAACCACTCAAGAATTAATCTTCTTATTAATTCATGAGTACCCACACCTCATGGTCGATGTCTAGCCACAAGACCATAAGGCCCAACTTCAGATGAATTGATCTCAGTGAACCTCACCTCTTATAAGTACCATCTACATACAGTCCTTCTATTGACTTAATTTCCCGATCGAGACCTAGGGTGTGTGAATTGATCGGCACCTCTAATTATCTCGATAACTATACTTTCTAATTCTGGATAATGATTCCAGTGTGACTGCTAAATTTGGAAACCCCTTTCCAAATCCGTCACCAACTATGATCATAGGTTTCTCGGAATCTAATATCTAAGAACGTAGAGGAAATTCTCTCAACATGCTACGTTGAGTCGGTAGATCCCATATTAGTGCTAACCACTCTCGTACACTATCCTACGTACCCAAACTAGTCGTACAATGATCAGGCTAGGTGATCGGCTCCTAAATCAAAGTATGTACTCACGTGCACCGAATTCGCCCTAGCACCTCAAGTCAAAGGGACTAAATCGTACATTATTATAAGTCTTGAGAAACATCCCATCGCCGATGTGCGTCATGCGCTTCCACAATGGGTTTTTCTATTCGGGTCATTCGATGTGTTCGATCCCCTATTGAACCACCTACTCATATGCACTAGCATCAAATGCCTTGCTCAGGAAACGCTACAAATTCACTCCATGTGAATCATGCATATTCATACAAGTCTTGACGATTCCTTCGATACCCCGTCTCGTTCGGAATCTATGACTTGGAACATGTTTTAAGATCACGACCTTAGACACTGTTTCATGATTGCACTCATACTTAAGTGAATCTTCCCATAGGCTATTGTGATCCAAGGATTTCATCTAATCGCTTAAGTGATTCGCGAGAGATGAAGTTGGCCATTGTTTGATTTACAAACTATAAACAAACGAGCGTATTAATTCATTTATACTAGAGAAAGTTTACGATAGTCCTAATACAAGCTAAATATATTGGCTTGCAGGGCACTATCCTTTCATCGAAGGATGCCAGAAGGAAAAGAACTGTTAAAGCCAAAGCATTTTCTTATCACAAGAAAAAGCGTGAGGAAGCAGAACAGAGAAAACGTGATGAAGATGAGCTTCAAAGAGCTCTGGAAGCAAGCAAAGCAGAAGCTGAAGTTCAGAAGATGACTGAAGCTGAATTAGCTGCCAAGGAGGCAGAAAATTTGGCTAAGGCCTTGGAGGAAAGCAAAAAGGATGCCTATAGACCTAGAAGGTCAGGCGGCATTGTGATTGGAAAACCCAGGGAAGGGGAGTTTGTGCTGCCAAGAGCCAAGCCATTCAAACGAAGGAAGTTTGAAGTCAGAAGGGCACTTGACATTGTTCCAGGTGACTCTGCTGTCTTTGAGAAGTTTGAAGCTAAGCTAGAAAGGATGAATCAGCTGCTTCAATCAAGAACCACCTTTCTCCCATAAAAGATAAGATACAACAGATGGAAGGAGTATAGGTTAAACAAATCTGAGGCTGAAATCCAAGCCTGGAAGGAGTTTGCTGATGAAGGACGCTGGGTTCTGAATTTGCTGCAGACTACTTCAGTGGCGAAGGCTTTATATTCAGATTTCGTTCATGACAGATTACATGGCTTTGCAAGAGCCATTGTAAAAATAGAGGCAACTGCTATCAAGGATTCACTGCCTAATAAGCCTGGTCCAGCTGATGACCTAATTGATAGAGCAGTCAAAATCGCTGTGTATACAACTTTGGAGAAATGGGCTCAGAGATCAAGATATGAACCTGGAACATCCAGTGATATGCCTACTCTACCAAGTTTACAGCGAATTGCCTTTGGCTCAGAGATCAGTAAGTTTCAAGAACAGCTGAGTGTCCAACAGTCTACATCACCTTTTGTTCCAGCTGACTTGATTCATCAGAAGACTATTGTGTCTGCTGATGGTGCTGATATCATTAACATTGCTGATGAGCCAGCTAATGAAGAACTAAGGAAAGACCAGCAAGCTGTGGAGATAAATCTTGATACATCCAAGTCACTGCCTGCTGCTGTTAAAGAAATTCTTTTGGCTATTGAGTGGAAAGCTGAAGAGAGTTCGGTTCTTCATGAAGCCCCCGTTCAACAGGAAGAACCTGCTGAAGCATCAACCTCTATTCCTACTGCTGACTTTCATTCTTCACTGATGTAGTCAATGCAGTTGTTGATTGATAAT
The DNA here is from genome assembly GCA_030819805.1 of Penstemon newberryi var. newberryi. NCBI lineage: Eukaryota > Viridiplantae > Streptophyta > Magnoliopsida > Lamiales > Plantaginaceae > Penstemon > Penstemon newberryi. Next base: position 16,531,387 of record JAUALY010000005.1, on the reverse strand, counting down.
GCCATGAAGGAAGTGGAAAAGAGGAACCAACTGATATTGAAGCAAGTGCAGGAGGCTACTGCAAATATTGTGCAGGATGCCATAGAGAATTTTCCTTTACCACCAGACAATTCCCTATCACTGACTCAGAGTATATTAAGCATGAACAGAAATGTTGAAGATGTGAAGGCTGATGTAAGTCATCTGCACACTGATATTCAAAGGCACGAGTCTGATATTGCTAGAATTGCAAGAGTCATGAGAGAAATCGGTGAAGCTGAAATTGAGAAAAATGTTGCACTTATGCAAGAATTCACCGCCATCACCCACAAATCGCAAAATGAAATGTCAACACTTCAGTTGAATGTTGACTATCTAAAAGATTAAGCTGGTGAGATGAAAGCTACTCAACAACATCACACTGATCAACTCCGCGTTGTGGATCAAAACATCAGAAAGCTGTGTGCTGCTGTCAACGTCTCTCCTGATCAACTCAACACTGCTGCTGATGACAAAAAGGGGGAAGAGGAGCTGAGTGTTGCCACTACAACTGTTCAATACAAGACCAAAGAGCTGCTGCTGAAAAGCCAATTGAAGATAAAGTACTTGAAGAGGAAGTTGATGATGAAGTAGAGCCCAAGGATGTAGCTAAGACTGACAAAGAAATAGCTGCTTCTAAGGACACTGCTGAATGATAGGATAGTGCCCTGCAAGCCAACTCAATAGCTTGTAATAGGACTATTTTATCTTGAATGAATCTTTGATTTAATAATTAATACGCAAAGTTTATTTATTTAATAAGATAAACTAATGGCCAACTTCATCTTTCGCGAACACATTTAAGCGATTGGTTGAAACCCTGAGATCACTCATGACTATCGGACGATTCACTTCAGTATTGAGTGCAATCATGAAACAGTCTCTAAGGTCGTGATCTCAAAAGTGTTCCAAGTCATAGATTCCTGTCGAGACTGTGTATCGAAGGAATCGTCAAGACTTGTAGGATTATGCATGATTCACATGGAGTGAATTTGTGGAGTTTCATGAACAAGACATTTGATGTCAGTGCATATGACTAGGTGGTTCGATAGGGGATCGAACGCATCGAACGACCCGAACAGAGAAACCCATTGTGGAAGTGCTTAAAGCATATCAGTGATGGGATGTTTCTCAGGACTTATAACAGTGTACGATTTAGTCCTTAGACTTGAGATGCTAGGGCGAATTCGGTATACGGGTGTGCGTGCTTTGATTTAGGAGCCGGTCACGTAGCCTGACCATTGTGCGCCTACATTGGGTACGTACAGTCGTATACGCGAGTGGTTAGCATCAAGATGGGATCTACCGACTCATTGTAATGAATGAGGGAATTTCCTGTACATTCTTAGATAATACATTCCCAGAAATCCATGGCCATGGTCAGTGACGGATTTGGAAAGGGGTTTCCAAATTTAGCAGTCACACTGGAATTATTATCCAGAATTAGAAAGTACAGAATCGAGATAACTAGAGGTGCTGACTAATTCACACACCCTAGGTCTCGATCGGGAAATTAATCGTTAGAGGGACCGTATGTACATGGTACTTATAAGAGGTGAGGTTCACTAATGTCAATTCACCTGAAGTTGGGCCTCATGGGCTTGTGGCTAGACATCGACCATGAGGTGTGGGTACTCCTAAATTAATGGGAGATTAATTCTGGAGTGGTCAATTAAAGGAGTTTATTGATTGGAGCAATTAATTGAATATTAATTGCTCATTAATTAAATCACGAAAGTCGTGGGCCTACGGCCAATTGATGGTGAACCTAGAGGGTCACACACAATACAGTTGGACAGTGACAGTCAATTAAGGAAAGGTTTGATTTAAAGAGTTAAATCAAATAAAAGAATTAAAGAGTTAATTCTGAGAGAAAAAATTAATTAGATAGTCTAATTAATTAAATATTAATTAAAGAGTTAATTAAAGTGGGAGAAAATTAATTGGATTAATTGGGTTAGTTTAATTAAATGGTTTAATTAAATTAATGCAAGACATGAGCCAATTTAATTAATGGACCATACTAAGTCTTGCACACAAAGGGGCCTTGAAGGTGGCTATATAAAGGAGTCTAAGTGGAGACTCAAAACCCTAAGCTAGAAACTAACCCTAGCCGCCCCCCTCAAGCATAGCCGCCCCCTCCCTCTTGCTCTCTCTCCTTCACTCAGATCTAGATCTAGATCTGGATCTAGATCTGCCATTGAAAAACCTTCAATTCCAGTTCTTAGCCTAAGGATTCGAAGGTGTCACTCCATCCATCTGGTGTGGACTATTCTCTGGAGGCACAACACTTGGGGTGCTCTAGTGAACGAAAAAGAGAAGACCGGAGAAACCACCACCTTGCCTGTGGTGAGGTAAATTCGATTTACCATATTTTAATTTGGTAATTTGTTGCTAAATTGTATTCAACCTTATTCATATGTGCTAATAAGTGTTCTTGGGAATTGGTGTATGAAAAATTCAAAAATTTTATATTCCGCAACGTTGTATTTGACAATCATACCCATAAAATCCCAACACTGAAGAACAGTTAGATCCATTCAGGAAAACCAGCAGGATTCAAGAAATCAGAAGAAGGGTCGAAGCTGCAGGAAGAAACTTGACTAATGCTGATTTGTTTTCCAGTGGAGAAGAAGAAGATTATGAAAGTGAGGAACTTGAAGAAGAGGAAGAAGAAGATGAAGAAGCTGAAGACTAGATTAGACTTACTAGACTAGGTTACTTGTTGAAAATCATTGTATCAGCTTACTTTACTTGTAATTTCACTTTAAGTTCATTTTCCTGTAAACTTGTACTGTAATTTGAAAGATGATATTTATAAAAGTTCAAGTTTCCAACATATCATTTCTATCTCAGAAATTTTTGAGGACTTAACTTTAGTTTTAGGTACAGGTACTTAGCTGAAGTTTTGTCATCATCAAAAAGGGAGAAATTGTTGGATGAAGATGAAGACTTAGAAGTGAAGGGAGGTTTTGATGATTTCCAAAAAGTCATCAGCTAAGTATTGGAAGCTTAGTTCAAACCTTAAAGATATTTGACCAAGGAAGAATATATTCAAATCAGAAAGGTCAAATATATGGTCCAGAAGACTCCTGATCTGTTGCTGAAGAAAGGAATCAGACTGTTGGATTTTCAGCAGACTCAAATCAGATGAGTTCAGTTTGAGTTCAGCCGAGTGTACATCAGACGAGTGATTTCGATCAGCAGAGTAGAAGTGATCAGAAGTTATTGCAACGGTAATAAATGCACTTGGGGTAATAAATGCTGAAGAGGAAGGGTATTTATGGCAAATAATTGAAGGAAACCTCGTATCAGCTTGGTGCATTAAATGCGAACTCACAAAAAGTACAGCAGAGTGTACAGTGATCAGTCGCAGGTAGCCGTTTCTGAGACAAGGACCAGTACTCGAGGATTTGGACACCTGTCGATCTCTCAACGAGCAGATTTTCAAACCTCAAGTATAAATAGTTCAGTTCAAGAGTTAGAGAAGAAGAGTCAACACATCTGAGAGCACATTTTCTAAGCAGAATTCTTCAAAGTCTCAAACTCAAGAATAGAACACTCATCAGCCGAGTCATTTGTTGACAAAGGCAGAATAGAGAGAAAAGAATATACTTAAAAATCTGAGTGATTTTGTGAGAAACGTGTTGTGAGAAGCTGTTATCCATCTTTGTGTGTGATAAAGCTTTGTAGTATAGGACTTCTTTGTGATTTCCTGTAACAAACTTGTGGCCAGTTCATTTGTTGTTTGGTGCAAACAGAGTGTATTGTAATCTTTGTGATTATAGTATAACCCAAGATCTACGTGACTTGGAAGAGTGGACTAAAGGATTTTCATCCATATAACTACTATAAGTTAACTGTTGAAAAGTTTCCTTGCATTATTTTTGTTGAGACCATGCTGGTAAATCCGCTGCAGTCTATTCATCCCCCTCCTCCCCCCACCCCCCCTCTCTAGACCTCATCTGACCACTTGGGACCAACAATCAGCCGGAAAAATAAAAGAAGTGGACTCATCTGATGAGACCATGCTATTCAACAAAAAGGAGTACACTGCTGGCGATGTTGCGTTGTTGTTAAATGAGTTCAAAAAGTTCTATAAAAGAAAAATGAAGAACAAATATAACAATGCTTCTACTTCTAACCCTACCTCTACTTCATATAATAGTAAGGATGACTTTAAATCCAAACTAATGTGCTACAATTGTAGGAAATTGGGACACTTCATCAAGGGCTACCCATATCCTAAAGCTGAGATGTATACTGAGGAGGAAAAGAAAGCTAGAACAGAGAGGATACATTAGAAGAGCAAAGTATTGTTGGCTGAAGTTGAAAAGATAGCAGCCATCTACTAGTCTAACTCAGAATCGAGGACATCAGATGATGACTTAGCTGAATAAGAGACACCCGCACTGCTCTGTCTCATGGCCAAAAAATCAGAGGATTCTGACAATGAGGTAACTCTCACTGAAAATGAAAATGAGCTATTTAGTTCATTTGAGCAAATGATGAAAAACAACACAAATGTTGGAAGAGATGAGTGTGCTGAAAAAGCAAAATTTTGAAGTGAAGCTTAACGTTGAAAAACCGCAAGAATCAACTAAGTATAAAAAGCTTTCACATGAGTATGAATCTCTGAAAAGATCATATCTAGTCATGATAATTCGTCTGTTGCATCAGTAGACACACCTAATGAACAGAGAACACCCTTAGTAAAAGAAAATTTAGAACTGAACAAGACTGAAAAGTTTATATCTGCTGATAACAACAATGTTATCTTGTATGTTCAGACTGCTAAATCTGCTTCACTTGAAATAGAGAAAAAGGAGAAGAAATCTCCTACGGCTAAAAAAGGTAAAAAGCCTGAAAATGAAAAACAGACTGGTAAAATCAAACAGTAGAGTAGTCCTAAGAAGTCTGTTGATAAGAGTAAAACCAATCAGACTAGTAAAACTAAGTCGTCTGTTAAAGAGCAAGTAAAGAGTAAACCAAAGAAGCAAAGAAATTATAATAATGATGCTTGGTATGTAAATGAGTCTTATTATGTGCAACATGCCTACTCATCTTATTATGCTGCACCTCATTATCCACCTTACTAAGCTGCTTATCCTGCTCATCATCCGATGCATGCATATCCTGCTTATCATGCACCGTACCTTGCTTATGAACATTACTCTCATCATAATAATTATCATGAACATATGCATACTGAAAATTATGATGATTCAAGAGTAAAGAAATTACCACCAAACTCTACTGAACCTAAGAAGCCTAAGGTTTCCAAATCTTGGGTTGTCAAAGGTGATACTTATCCTCCAGAACCCTCTCAATAAAGGGTACCTAAAACAATTTTTTTTGTTTTGTAGGTTAGGATTAGGAGTAGGAGTAAAGTAGAGAAGAAATGGTACTTGGACATGGATGTTCGAGGCACATGTGTGGTGACATACATGAACTGACTGATGCTGCTGCCGTAAATGGTCCAAGAGTCACTTTTGGAGACATCAAAGTAGGTAATATTGTTCCTGTTGGAAAGCTAATCAAAGGAAACATTGAGATATCTGATGTCTCTTATGTTAATGGCCTGAAGTACAATCTGCTGAGCATAAGTCAATTTTGTGACAGATGATTTTCTGTTATCTTCTCATCAGATAAGTGTTATGTAGAGCAAGTTGGAACCAAGAAGGTTATACTATCTGGAAGAAGACAGGGGAATATCTATATAGTTAACTGGAATTCTGTGGATAATAATTCTAATGTTTGTTTGGTGATCTCTACACCAAATGAAATCAGTTGGCTATGGCACAAAAGAATGAATCATTTGAATTTCAAGACCATCAACAGATTAATCAAGAATGATTTGGTAGAAGGAATTCCAAAAACAGTCATGAGCAAAGACAAGCTATGTGACGCATGTCAAAAGGGTAAACAAGTGAAATCATCTTTCAAAAGCAAGAAGCTGTTGGGTTATTGGTAACGTCAGGACATTAAAAGCAGCGAAATTTTTAAATAACCCAAGCAGAATCTTTATTCATCTAGTCATACGAAAAGGATTTTTACACAAATCAAAACATCCATAGGGTGTTTAGCGATTTTTACCTCACCACAGGAACGGTGGTGGTTTTTCTCCGGTCTTCTTTCAGATCTGATGGATTTGGTTCGAGAGAAGCACCCCAAGTGTTGTGCCTCTAGCGGTATCCACACCAACTGGATTGAAGCAACTCCTTTGAATCCACAGGCTCAGAACTAGGATCCAAAAGCAATCAGACAGGAAGAAGGAGAAAAATCAATCTCGTGAACCCTGTAGAATTCTACAGGGTTCGGACGAACCTCAAGAGCAAGAAGAGAGGTGGCGGCTCTCATTCCTAGGTAGGAATTTCGTGGCTTATGTGTTATGGAGGCTTGGGTTTTTTGTGGAGTTTTATACTCCTTATATACTAAGAGTCTTGACCTAGATTTGTACTTATCTTGTTAGGAAAGTAGAATCTCATTCTATCTTTACTTCCTTAACTAACTAGGTCTTCTTTAATTAATTAAACTCTTTAATTAATAAGACTCCTTAATTAATTAAACTCTTTTAATTAATTCAGCCCATTTAATTAATTAATTCAATTAATTAGTTAATCCTTCTCCATTAATTAATTAGACTACTTCTAATTAATATTTTTCTCCTTTAAGAATTAACACTTTAATTCTCCAGTTTTGATTTAACTCTTTAAATCAAACTTTCCTTATATGATTTGTTGCAGTCCAATTGTATTGTGTGTGACCCTCTAGTTTCCCCATCAATTGGCAGCGGGCTCACGACTTTCGTGATTTAATTAATGAGCTTATAATCGCTCCGATTAATTCAACACCATCAATTAACCACTCAAGAATTAATCTCCTTATTAATTCATGAGTACCCACACCTCATGGTCGATGTCTAGCCACAAGCCCATGAGGCCCAACTTCAGGTGAATTGATCTCAGTGAACCTCACCTCTTATAAGTACCGTGTACATACGGTCCTTCTATCGACTAATTTCCCAATCGAGACCTAGGGTGTGTGAATTGATCAACACCTCTAATTATCTCGATAACTATACTTTCTAATTCTGGATAATTGATTCTAATGTGACTGCTAAATCTGGAAACCTCTTTCCAAATCCGTCACCAACTATGATCATAGGTTTCTCGGAATCTATTATCTAAGAACGTATAGGAAATTCTCTAAACACACTACGTTGAGTCGGTAGATTCCATATTAGTGCTAACCACTCGCGTACACGATCCTGCGTACCCAAAGTAGTCGCACAATGATCAGGCTAAGTGATCGGCTCCTAAATCAAAGTACGTACTCATGTGCACCGAATTCGCCCTAGCACCTCAAGTCAAAGGACTAAATCGTACGCTATTATAAGTCTTGAGAAACCTCCCATTGCCGATGTGCGTCATGCGCTTCCACAATGGGTTTTTCTATTCGGGTCATTCGATGTGTTCGATCCCCTATCGAACCACCTACTCATATGCACTAGCATCAAATGCCTTGCTCATGAAACGCTACAAATTCACTCCAAGTGAATCATGCATACTTGTTCAAGTCTTTGCGATTCCTTCGATACACGGTCTCGTTCGGAATCTATGACTTGGAACGTGTTTTAAGATCACAACCTTTGAGACTGTTTCATGATTGCACTCATACTGAAGTGAATCGTCCCTTAGTCTATTGTGATCCAAGGATTTCATCCAATCGCTTAAGTGATTCACGAGAGATAAAGTTGGACATTGTTTGATTTACATATTATAAACAAACGAGCGTATTAATTCATTTATACTAGAGAAAGTTTACGATAGTCCTAATACAAGCTAAATATATTGGCTTGCAGGGCACTATCCTTTCAATCTCCTCCCACTTGCCCTAAAGCCAATCACAAATGCTTCTAGGACCCATCTTCCAAAGATGTTCTTCGAACTCTTTTCGTGACAAAGGCTTTACTAGTGGATCTTCTAGGTTATCTTCCGAGTCGACGCATCCATTATGTACGTATACTCTACCAATGATTTCTCCAATCAAATGGTACCTTTTCTCTCATTGTGTTTAGATTTCTGGTGAGATCTCGATTCCTTTGCTTTAGCAATAGCTCCATTGTTATCCCTGAAGATAACCACGAGCTTCGCAATGCTAGGCACTACATCCAATTATTGAATGAAGTTTTTCATCCAAACACTTTCTTTTGTTGCATCCGATGCTGCGATATATTATGCTTCAGTGGTTGAGTCGGCAACGATGCTTTGCTTGGAACCTTTCCAATTTACCGCTACCCCATTGAGGCAAAATATGTATCCAAAATGGGATATATATTCATCCACATCAGACTGAAAATTCGAATCATTAAATCCTTCGAGTTTTAATTCTCCACTACCACCGTAGACCAAGAACAAATTCTTAGTCTTTCACAAGAGCTTAAGGATATCAGTTACGGTGGTCCAGTACTCTTCACCGGAGTTTGACTAGTAATTGCTCGCGACACTTGAGCAGGTTCTACGTCTGGTCTAGTACATAGTATAGCATAACACATGCTACCTTTTGTCGAAACATAGGGTATTTGAGACATTCTCCTTTAATCCTCATTCGATGTAGGGCACATCGATTTGGAAAAAGAGTTACAGTGTCTCATTGGAAGCAATCCTCTCTTGGATTCTTCCATACTGAATCTTTTCAGTATTGTTTCTATGTGATTTAGCCTAATTTCGTCTTAGGGTCTGATGAGGGATATTTCGTAGCTCCCAAGATAAGAAATATTCCTCGGCCAAAATCCGACCTGCAGCGCCAAAATCCGACCTGCAGCGCCAAAATCCGACCTGCAGCTCCAAAATCCGACCTCCAGCTCCAAAATCCGACCTCAAGCTAAAAAATCCGACCTCCAGCTGTTCTCCGAGCAGTAGACATTCGAGCTATCATTTGGGCCTGACAAGGGGCCAGGCCTTTGGGCCAGGATTTATTCACATACAGGCGGATAACCTAGTCCAACGCCACACCTATATATACCCAATGCATTAATGACTTAAGGGGGGCCGATGAATACACACCCTCAACTCGGACCAAGCAACTCGGCCTAACACATTATCTCCATTCCGCACGGACTAGCTGTTAGGTCTCATATTTGTAATTCTTTTGTAGTTACGGCATCCAATAACACTCGGACAGACCCTGTAAACTTTACATTTGAGATCGGAATTTATATACACATCGGATTTTCCCTTCTCATATTATTGTTCTTGCTTAAATTACTTGATTACGAATTTCGGTAAGATCAATTGGCGCCCACCGAGGGGCCTGGTCGAGCGTTAGATCGAAATATGCCTGCTACACGGAGATATGCCTGCCAAATGAAGAAGAGCAACTCGAGTTGCTGCTCAAAATTTGAAGTGAAGCAGCTTGAATTGCTGCTCGGAATTTCAAAAAGAGCTGCTCGAAATTGAAGAAGAGAGCAAGAGAAAGCTGTTATGACTCTTGGCTCGAAATTGCAGCTCGGAATTCCTGGTCGGAATTTCAAAAAGGGCTGCTCGAAATTGAAGAAGAGAGCAAGAGTGAAAGCAGTTATGACTCTTGGCTCGAAATTGCAGCTCGGAATTCCTGGTCGGAATTTCAAAAAGAGCTGCTCGAAATTGAAGGAAAGAGCAAGAGTGAAAGCTGTTGTTATGACTCTTGGCTCGAAATTGCAGCTCGGAATTTCTGGTCGGAATTTCAAAAAGAGATGCTCGAAATTGAAGAAGAGAGCAAGAGTGAAAGCTGTTGTTATGACTCTTGGCTCGAAATTGCTGCTCGGAATTCCTGCTCGGAATTTCAAAAAGAGCTAGACGCTCTATAAAAAAGTCTATAAAAAAGAGCTAGACGCTCTATAAAAAAGTCTATAAAAAAAAGCTAGACGCTCTATAAAAAGTCTATAAAAAAGAGCTAGACGCTCTATAAAAAGTCTATAAAAAAGAGCTAGACGCTCTATAAAAAAGTCTATAAAAATGAGCTAGACGCTCCATAAAAAAGTCTATAAAAAAGAGCAAGACGCTCTATAAAAAAGTCTATAAAAAATAGCAAGATGCTCTATAAAAAAGAGCAAAATGTCTCGACTAAGAGTGAAAGCTGTTGTTATGACTCTTGGCTCGAAATTGCAGCTCGGAATTCCTGGTCGGAATTTCAAAAAGAGCTGCTCGAAATTGAAGAAGAGAGCAAGAGTGAAAGCTGTTGTTATGACTCTTGGCTCGAAATTTCAGCTCGGAATTCCTGCTCGGAATTTCAAAAAGAGCTGCTCGAAATTGAAGAAGAGAGCAAGAGTGAAAGCTGTTGTTATGACTCTTGGCTCGAAATTGCAGCTCGGAATTCCTGGTCGGAATTTCAAAAAGAGCTGCTCGAAATTGAAGGAAAGAGCAAGAGTGAAAGCTGTTGTTATGACTCTTGGCTCGAAATTGCAGCTCGAAATTCCTGGTCGGAATTTCAAAAAGAGCTGCTCGAAATTGAAGCAAAGAGCAAGAGTGAAAGCTGTTGTTATGACTCTTGGCTCGAAATTGCAGCTCGGAATTCATGGTCGGAATTTCAAAAAGAGCTGCTCGAAATTGAAGAAGAGAGCAATAGTGAAAGCTGTTGTTATGACTCTTGGCTCGAAATTGCAGCTCGGAATTCCTGGTCGGAATTTCAAAAAGAGCTGCTCGAAATTGAAGAAGAGAGCAAGAGTGAAAGCTGTTGTTATGACTCTTGGCTCGAAATTTCAGCTCGGAATTCCTGCTCGGAATTTCAAAAAGAGCTGCTCGAAATTGAAGAAGAGAGCAAGAGTGAAAGCTGTTGTTATGACTCTTGGCTCGAAATTGCAGCTCGGAATTCCTGCTCGGAATTTGAAAAGGAGCTGCTCGAAATTGAAGGAAAGAGCAAGAGTGAAAGCTGTTGTTATGACTCTTGGCTCGAATTTTCTGCTCGAAATTGCAGTTGCTGCTCGGAAATGCAGCTCGAAATTGAAGAAAAGAGCTGATGAATAGCATAATGGACCCCTCAGTTTTGAAAAAGGTTTTTCCGAATAAGGTTTTTAAGGAGGTATATCTGACACATCAAGATTTCGAGGTCGATCAGCACCTCAACACAATTACTACTTCTCAAAGCTTCAGCTACACTTACACGTTGATGAGACGTAAAACTACCCTGGAAGGGACTCTCAGTTCGAAGGCTTATCTCGTTTATTATTACTACCCACTATTAAAAGCAGTTCGGCATTTTGGGGGCTTCTAAGATGCGCACTCTTTTTCCCTAGCTCGGTTTTTATCCCATTGGGTTTTTCCGGACTAGGTTTTTAATGAGGCGTATCCGAAGCATCAAATAGTTGAAGGCAGCCATTCACCTACAAGGCAGTATCTACTTCTCTGAGCTTCAGCTGCACTTGCGCTCGAGAAGTGGGGGGTATTGATGAGGGATATTTCGTAGCTCCCAAGATAAGAAATATTCCTCGGCCAAAATCCGACCTGCAGCGCCAAAATCCGACCTGCAGCGCCAAAATCCGACCTGCAGCTCCAAAATCCGACCTCCAGCTCCAAAATCCGACCTCAAGCTAAAAAATCCGACCTCCAGCTGTTCTCCGAGCAGTAGACATTCGAGCTATCATTTGGGCCTGACAAGGGGCCAGGCCTTTGGGCCAGGATTTATTCACATACAGGCGGATCACCTAGTCCAACGCCACACCTATATATACCCAATGCATTAATGACTTAAGGGGGGCCGATGAATACACACCCTCAACTCGGACCAAGCAACTCGGCCTAACACATTATCTCCATTCCGCACGGACTAGCTGTTAGGTCTCATATTTGTAATTCTTTTGTAGTTACGGCATCCAATAACACTCGGACAGACCCTGTAAACTTTACATTTGAGATCGGAATTTATATACACATCGGATTTTCCCTTCTCATATTATTGTTCTTGCTTAAATTACTTGATTACGAATTTCGGTAAGATCAGGGTCCAATTCAGTAAATTATTAAAAGAACAACTTTATGTATTAGGGGTTTGGTTAAAGTACTTAGGATGGTGCAATTCAAGAACAGTATGAAGTAATATAATCACGTAAAAATAAGTATTCGAGAGGAGAAATAGTTGTAGTATTATTGATAGGTTAAAATCTGGATCCATAATACAATGTAAGATTCACTATTTATAATGAATACCCTATCCTAACATAACTAGGAGTCCTGTTAGGCCTAGGAGTCCTGCATGGCCTAGGAGTACCGTGTGGCCCAATAAACCTTCAGGACCGGTCTTCAGGTCGATTAGATACATTAAGGCAGGTCGAGCCGATATGTAGCCTTCACAGGTCGGATCGATTCTGAACTTCCTCGGGAAGCATCATACCATCATATGTGTAAAACAACCCTCATCAGTACTCCCTCACTTCTCGAGCGTAATCGTAGTTGGAGCTTGTAGAAGTAGATAAAGTCGCATCGTTAATCCTTTAATAGTTCATGAAGTATGCCTCGTTAAAAACCTAGTTCGGAAAAACCCTTTATGGGATAAAAACCGAGCAAGGGAAAAAGAGTGCACATCCATCTGAACTTTTTAGGTAAAGACACGTGGCTTGGTAACGTGTGTCAGATATCCGTAAAGTCTTTTCATGATTTTACTAGCGGGAAACTGAAGAGACGCGAAGGGTTGAACCGTCTTTTCACCATCCGTATATATAGTCGAAATAAGCGGGATCTTTTTACTTTTTACCCAAAAATATTTAGATCTTTTAGCAGTGAAAGTTTAAGTCGATAAACTTGTGATTTGTTTACTTCATCGAACATACCATTTCTAGAAATAATGGCCTCGACTTTGCAGAATCCCAATTCTTCCACCTAGAATGAAGAACAACAAGTACCGCCTATCATCGTCAACCCAGAAACTCTTTCTTCTGAGGAGGAAGTAGGAGACGGCGTGCAGGCCGAGGAAGTTAGAGACTACGAAGAGAAAAGGAGTCGACAGTCTGGTGGTTGAGATTGTTCCTGAGGAAATGGTTGCCAGAGCATCCAAAAAATCCAAAACTGCTCAACCTCAAATCTCTGCCCCCATTGAGTTTTTTCCTTCTCGACTGAAGGAGGAGCATTTACCTGCTTTGAAGAGGGAATATGGTCGTTATTTCCCCTCGGATTTTGAAATAATTATTCCTTCCCCCGAGGAGAGAGTCAATACACCTCCCCCAAACTGCCGAGCTTTTTATACTTCTCATTTCGAGCACGGACTACGTTTTCCACTTTCTCCGATTCTTCGTCAACTTCTAGAGACTTTCTTTGTCTCTTTAACCCAACTTGTACCAAATGCCATAGCCTTTATAAAGGCTTTTTCCGTTTTGATGGTTGCGAGAGGTCTGCAACCCTCATTTCGTAACTTTCTTCACTTTTTTCGACTCTCCATATCGACCACCTCCAACAGAGGCTACTATTATGTTAGCCAAAGACCTGGATTTGCTGTTCTAGAAAACGCCATTTCGAGTAACAATATGGAATGGAAGTCGAACTTCTTTTTTGTTAAGGCTCTGACCCTACGGATACTTGAGAACGGAGAAACTGAAGAATTTACTTATGATTGGGGTTATAACCAATCATGGGTGTATGGTGGTCGGAAGGTGATTGGCGAAATGGCTCCAGACGACCATTTTTTGTCCGACTTGATCGAGGAGATGAGATCAGATAAATATCAATCAGCTTATCTGGTCGGAGAAATCTACCTTCAGAAGGCTGGATTGAGCTCTCTGGATTTTCCCATTCCGATAGACGATCGTTCCCTAAGTAAGGTTCTATTATTTTATCTTAATGAAGGATCGGTCAATTTGTCATCTTCTAACCTTGGTGACTTTTTATTGTAGCTTCCATGGTCGAGAAATGCCGTTATTCTGTGGTTGGAAAAATTGTCCTCTTTAACTCGAAGAAGTCAACGGGAAAAATCCCTATAGAGCAAAGATAATCCAGAAAAAGGAGGAGAGAACAATATCAGGATCTACAAGACATTGAGGAAGATTCGTTCGAGAGATCCTATTCGAGTAGCTCCTCTCCCAACTAATCAAACTTCTACGGGAATTCCTTCGACGAGCTCTCGCTCAGGACGTGGTTTCCACCCAAATTCCTTAGGGAAGAATTTGGTATTCTGGGCTGTAAGACTTGGCCAGAACGGAATCCCACTGGTCCCGATGCTAAAAGAAAGACGCAATTCTATGACAAAGAAGGTGAGTACTTCACCCATGTTGGAGATACGAGCCATAAGGCTTCTTTGGTAGACATGATCGAGAGTCATCTTCAGGGAAAAGGGGCGGCTGGATATTCCGAAAAGGATTCACTGACGACCGATGATAAGGAGAACGTCATTGATAAGTCAATTCGGCTTCTCCTGTCGTAGACCTTTGTCAAAGACGTGCAGCAGAATTTTGAGAGAAAACCTCTCGATCAGCTGGCAAGAGCCGCTCAGGCCCATGAAGTGGTAATATATTATTATTCTGTTCGCTCTTCAACAAATTTTAACTTCTTTATTTCATTTCTTATTGAGACAATATGTTCTTGCCGCAGACTGGTAATGCATTGGTATCTGCCATGTATGATACGGCATTGCATAGAGAACAATGCAAGTTTGTTGAAGGGACCAACAATATTCTAATTGCCAGAATTAAAGAACTTGAAGATCAACTTGCTCAGGTCGACAATTCTCGTACATCTGCTGAGACTCAGCCTGCTCCTACTGCCAATCCAAACTTGGAGACTGATAATCCTCATATTATCAGCACGATGATAGATGCTAGTCGATATCAAGCGCAGGTTGATCAACTGAATCAAGAGTTGGATGAGCAACGAGTTTCACATGCCACCTCGATTAGTAAACTGGAGTCGAAGATTCTTTCACTCCGATCCGAACTTGCAGCCAAAGAAGATGATTCTAACTTGGATAGGGCCATAGATGATCATCAATCCCTGGATGTCAAGTCCGTTGTCAGGGAGTTTCTTGATTCACCAGTTCATACGGCCATAATTCATCAGAAAATAGGCGATCTGCTGTTGAGCTCATTTTACAAGGGGGTCGATCAATTGATCGAGTCTGGGCAGATTCCTGATAAGCGAGAGAAATACCGTAAGGTCATGGGGATCGGAAAAGATCGAAAGCTCCAAGAGTACCCTCCTGAATCCTTGCCTTCCGTTGAGTACAACAATCATCCTTTAGCCCACTTAGTGGCTGAGTTTGGAACTCCATTGCCTGTACCTGCACCTGACTTGGAGTTAGCAGGGGGTGTTGACGGGGATCAAGCAGACGAAAGATAGGACGAAGAAAATGAAGGGTCTTCCTCGGAAGAAGCCAATTCCCCACTTTAGGCCATGTTTAAGACTAGGATCTCATCCGTTTTCTCCTTTAATCTTTGTAATTTTTTGTCAATTTATCCAGTAGAACTTGCAATGTTTGTAAATGAAGCTAGTAAAAATCCTTTATTTGGTATATACAATTTTCAACGTTAGATTTTTCTTCGTAGAAATATCCTTTGTCGTTTTGATGATCGTAGTATGCAACTAATAATCTATCCTGACATATTTCTGAAATCTTACTGTGCGCGCCAAAGACTAGGGACACAACTGTCATTTCCTTTACTATATATAAAGGTAAAATCATTGAAGTTTTACCGCGCGTACCCACTTGCAATATAAAATTTCTCTGTTATAGATCGGAGCTAGAGTTCAATAATCACAAATTTTTTTGATTTTTCGATCATGAGTTCCAATCTATTATCTGGAGCTACAAAATGATCTTTACGGGGCCCATCCCGACGAGAAACACCAAAAAAGAAAACCCGAACTGAAAGTTCACACCAGCCATATTCCGAGGGAGGAGCTCCTCCTCGAAAATCTGTGTCTCAGTCCGACCAGGCGTCGATCTCTCCGGGTGAAATTCTCCGACCGGAGGTGAATACTCCTTCACAGGCGAAGGAAATTTTGGATTCTTCTACAGGCCCTTCTCGGGTTTCGATCAATAGTCCTTTGGTCGATCGGAACATCCTGGAAGCCTGTCAGAATGAGGAGTCTCAAGTTAATACTCCTTCTCCTACCGACCAAACAAGATATGATCCTCCTCATTCTGTTCAAAATGTCATAATAAAATCAAACCTCTGATCGAGAAGACTCTCAGCAGGTCGTTACCATTCCTCCTAATCCTGAGGTCGAGCTAAATTTGCAAATGGAAGATATTCCCGAGTCTCTTTTTGCCCCTCTGACCTCTAATGTTGTCATTTCCAGTTCTCAAAATACCCAAGTTCTCTCTCCTTCTAATATTCCTCAAGAAATGACTAAAACTGGATCTGGTCCCAGCAAATCTAGCTTCAAAAATCCCATGGATGATCCTTCTCTTTTAGATGACCGTTGTTTAAGAGAGCAGGTCGAAGAAACAACCGATTTTGAGATGAATCGATCTGGAGGGGTCTCCATAGATGCATGCGTTACTGCAACTTTTGAGCCTGATGGGGTATCTTGGAATTTGGGAATGGGTACAATTCTTCCCATGGAGCTTGATAAGCTGAAGGACCACTCTTCTTTGCGGCTTGTTCAATCCATCTTCAAGCGTTTGGAGCAGGTAAAATGGACTTTTTATTTTAGTAGAGATCTTTTGTCCATCAATTCTTAAAGTTTTTTTATTCTGATGTTTTCAAAATAGGTTAAGCATGAAGCTATTCAGCTCGGGATACAGAATGATGAGGCTTATTTTTCTCAACAAGACTCCTTTGATCGGCTGACCACAATTGCTGTTGCTCATCGATTGCTGATGAATGAAGCCGAGAATCTTCGAGCGGCTAATGAAAAGCTCTCTAAAGAGAAGGAAGACCTAGCTCGGGCCAATAGAAGCTTGGAGTCCGATAAGGAGCAGCTTACCAAGGAGAAAGAAGACCTGCTTCAACTGAATAAGAATCTAGAAGAAGTTACCCAATCCCAGATCGAGAGAGGGAAAAAACAAGAGTTTGATAGGGGTTTTTCTCTTGGATATAAGCAACGTACTAAAGAAATGATCACTTATCTTGGTCATCAAACGAGTCCCGATCATGTCCTCGAATAGTAAACCAGGCTTTTTCCTTTTTTTTTTTTTTTTCTTTTGTTTTTATATGTAATTTTACCAGTTTTTGGCATGAATAGAGCTGCTCGTTCTTTCAATCATTTTTGTAAAGAATAATCCATTGTTCCGATCTGGATCAAGATAATTGTTTGTCTATTTACTCGGGAGAGGAAAAGTCACCTAGGTAGTTGTGCCGTAACCGTAGATATAGGACGTTTCGTATGCTTGTCCATTAACTGATAAATTCCTCCCTCTATAAATATTTCCTTTGGAAATAAGAATCATAATAGAAGGAAATAATATGTCGTCATTAGAATGATATAAAAATCCAACTTGGTATTTATGGTATCCTGATAATGGTGGAGATATTAATCAAATCTGTTTACGAGAGATGAAAACTAGTTAGTACATTGAAATGATGGTATCCCCTGTGTCAGGGTATTCTCTTCGACCAAGGAGGATACTTGGTATGAGTTGGATGAGATATCACTCGACTCAGGAGGATACTTTGTAATCTTCCATCTCGACATCCTTCGATCAAGGAGGATGTTTCACAAAGGTCTGGTGAAGTATATTTGCCAATCTTCACCAATGCAGTTACAAGATTCCAAGAATAAGAAGTACGTCGGATTGGAGGAGTAATCATTCCGAAGAGTAGTTAGTAGGCTAGTTAATGTTGAGTGTTTGTAAGAGTTCCAGTTAGAACTTTAAGAATGAATGTACTTTCCTTTCTCGATGTATTTAATCGACCGTTTTTGCTAAATGTAACCATTGAAGATTTTAATAAAATCATTTATTTTTGAACAGTTGATCTGTGTCTTTACTTTTGATTTTTTGACTGTAGTCGATCATATATATGATGTCGAGAACTTAAATCAATTGCTAGTATAATATTCCTTAGTAGTCTCATCAATCTGGACCGTTGATAAGATCTCAAGGCATCACCGTTGGATTCTCTATTTCCTGCCTATAAAAAGGCCATTCCCTCCTTCCTTTTTTTAAGAATGAAGTTGTTCAAGAGAAACTTTTATCAGTGTAGCCATCATCGTCCACCAAAATGTATTACTTCAACGAAGGATGAGTTCCTGACTTGGTATGGGATGAATTGGACAAATGAGACCGCCAACATATATGGTGATGCTCGGACAAATCTCGTAATTGGGGTTTGGTCGACCATAATATACGCCATAGGGTATAGTTCGAAGTCAGAGGAAAGCTGGATTATTGCATTATCGAAATCAACTTGTTTCTAACAGGTCGAGAATGCCACGCATGATATCTTTCTGACCACCCATAGATCTGGTGAAGAAAAAGCATCAGCTTCTTTCAGGTGGTCGAGTATAGATAGCATGTACTCTTTCCTCGACTACTTACATCTTCCAGCCTTAGAGGGAGTGTCTGAACTTTAGTTTCTCGTCGCTGTTGTCAAAGTAAACGTAAGGAAGGTTGTTCTCTAGCTCGAAGCTTCCGAAGATACAATTGACTTTGGTTCGATAGCACTTGAAGTATCTGATGGTCGAAAGTACCTGTCATTTTATGTTTGTTGAAAATAAACTAATTTCTTAGTTTGTAGATCGATCGATGTTATTGTATGGTCGAGTGTTGTACGATAAGAATTTTTAAAATTTTTAAGGTAATCTTTGTAATGAAAATTTCGTACGCGTAACCAACGACCCCAAGTGTAAATTTTAATCGATCAGTCTTGTAGTGCATTTAATACCCCTTTTGTCTTTATTGCTGATAGTTATGACTAGGTAACGTAAATCCCGAAAATATGTAATCACCGTTGATTGGATATAAAATTCCACCGTTGGATCTTCTACTGCTTCGTCTCAAAAATGTTGGATCTTCTACTGCTTCGTCTATAAAAGGAATTGGTAACTTTTTACTTTTTTCTACCACAAGAAAAAATTTCTCAAAAATGTATTTCCAATTTTTCCAAAACGGCGGTCGTCCGCCTAACTCGAAATTTCAAAAATTTGTTAATTATCTCGACTTGGTATGGGCGAAATCGGAAAATGGAGACTTCTCAAAAACCATGAAGTCTCCTACCCCTAAAAAAGGGGATCGATCGGAGTGCCAATCATATATCGACCATCCTGTGCAAATGGGTAAGGGTCGGTATAGTGGCGTTCCGATCTAATAGTTCCGCGGTCGGTGGAAAGCTGGCCAGTTCATTAAAACAAGAAGAAATGATCGAGAATGCTGACCACCATCGACCGACGTAAAATTATGACCTCACAAAGCTCTAGTGGAATATGGACCTCAGATTCTCCGAGCTTGTGGTCGCAATTACGGAACTTAAAAGGTTGTTGTCCTCGTCGACCGGGCTTAGCTGGTAGCAAGAATGCTGGGAAAAGTGCCCACCATTCATACTGCCATTCTTCAAATCTAAACAGCCTCAGTCGATTAAACGATCTTGTAAGATTGCTTTTTACAAGTCTACTGGACAAGCGAGCTGTACTCGATTAGGACTTCGTTTCGGCATGTAATAGAACTTGTAGTCGATCAAGTTAGGGAAATCTTTGTATTTTGCCCATGTACTTTACTATCTGTAATAAATAAACCTTTTATTACTTATACTGGCTGTTGTATTTGTTGATCGTATGATGTTACATGTTAAGCTATTACCGACCCATTCGGTGTTTCATTAATTATTGGTTTCTATTGTTGTAGATCGTTTTATTAGATCGATGAGTGTTTACCGACCCAATCGGTTTTACTCAAAGACTTTATTTTACCTTAGGTTCTGTACCAATTTTTTGTTTTAACCTTTGTAGATCGTTCTTTAAGAGATCGATGAGTTTGTACCGACCCAATCAGTTTTACTCAAAGATTTTTATTTTACTTTAGGTTCTGAAACAATTTTTGGTTTTAACCTTTGTAGATCGTTCTTTAAGAGATCGATGAGTTTGTACCGACCCAATCGGTTTTACTCAAAGATTTTTATTTTACTTTAGGTTCTGTACCAATTTTTGGTTTTAACCTTTGTAGATCGTTCTTTAAGAGATCGATGAGTTTGTACTGACCCAATCGGTTTTACTCAAAGATTTTTATTTTACTTTAGGTTCTGTACCAATTTTTGGATTTAACCTTTGTAGATCGTTCTTTAAGAGATCGACGAGTTTGTACCGACCCAATCGGTTTTACTCAAAGATTTTTATTTTGCTTTAGGTTATGTACCAATTTTTGGTTTTAACATTTGTAGATCGTTCTTTAAGAGATCGATGAGTTTGTACCGACCCAATCGGTTTTACTCAAAGATTTTTTATTTTACTTTAGGTTCTGTACCAATATTTGGTTTTAACCTTTGTAGATCGAAACTACAATGGCTTCTCGAGTGAGATGTATGGAGAGAAAAAGTAAGCAAAAGCTTTTATTATAATTGTTGACCAACCAGATATCGAAAAGAAAATAACAAGACAGACTATTCTAAAAATGAAAAACAAGCTAATTTTCTGTAAAATCCAAATGATCTTCAAGACCTCCTATCTCGAGCTCAACGGCCATAATATAATCTAGGGTTTACTGCATTCCAAGTTCGAGGAAGTGGAGTTCCATCCATATGGGCTATTTTATACGATCCATTCTTGCCGACCGCAGTTACCATGTATGGACCTTCCTAATTTTGCTGTAATTTTCCCACATGTTTTGATACTTCGACCTTCTTAAGTACCAGATCACCTTCCTGGAATGAACGTATTCTTACTCTTTGATTGTAGGCCTTTTCCATGCTGGATTTAGCAGCTTGTAGACGAATATTGGCTCTTTCCCTCAGGGCCTCACTTAGGTCGACGTCGTCTTTTCTCAGTTGATTATTTGATTCTTCATCGTACAACTCAATCCTTGGGCTGGGGATTAGTACCTCAACTTGGATGACCACCTCCGATCCATAGACTAAGCTAAAAGGCGTTTCACCGTGTAGTTCTGTTAGCCCAAATGACACCGGGAAGCTCGTCCAACCATTTTCCTTTGGTGTCATCCAGTCTTTTCTCGAGGGATTTGATAATTTCTCGATTTGCTACTTCAGTCTGCCCATTTGCTCGAGGATGTCCAACAGATGTAAAGTTTTGCTGTATCCCAAACTTTGAGCACCATTCTTGGACTTGTTTTCCAGCAAATTGGGTCCCATTGTCGGAAATCAAGACCCTCGGGATTCCGAAATGACAGACTATATTCTTCCAAAGAAAATTTATGATCTGGAATTGTGGTATCCGAGCTAGTGCTATGCATTCAATCCATTTGCTGAAATATTCGACAGCGACCAGGACATAACTCTTTTTCGATCTAGCCATTGGGAATGGTCCCACTATATCAATTCCCCATTGGTCAAAAGGCCAACAGATCGGGATTGGGTGCATTGTCTCTGCTGGTTGATGTATTATATTTGAATGCACCTGGCAGTAATGACAATGTTTTACATAATCCTGGGCGTCTGAATACATTGTTGGCCAATAGTACCCAGTTCTCAAACATTTGAGTGTGAGTGCTCGAGCGCCACTGTGATTTCCTACTTCTCCTTCATGGATATTGTTGAGGATGCTTTGGGTCTGGTGCTCGGGAATGCATTTTAGTAGAATTCCAGAGACGGATCGTCTGTAGAGTTTTCCCTTTTCAATGGCATATCTTGGTGCTCGATATCTAATTCTCCTAGCTTCATTCTTATTGCTAGGGAGCGACCCATCTTTCAAATAGTTGATTAAAGGGGTCATCCAACTATCTGCGGCCAAGTCGATGTCCATTATTTCGGTAACAGGAACAGTGTCGAGATCGATTGATGGTGTTTTTGAGATTAACCAGGTGATCACCCTTTTAGACTTACCATCTCTTGTCCCCGTAAATCTAGACAGTTGATCAGCCCATCGATTTTCTTCTCATGGGATGTTCTGAATTTCAAACTTATCAAATTTCTCAGTCAACTCTTTTACTTTTGCCAAATATTTTATCATGTTGTATTCTTTGGCCTCCTACATCCCATTTACCTGTCTCTGGATCAGCTCGGAATCTGTTAAGACGTTTAAAGACTTTATGTTGGCTTGTATAGCCATTTCCATTCCTGCAATCAGAGCCTCATACTCTGCTTCGTTGTTGGTTACCATGAAATCTAAAGTGATGGCATAATTCATATCTTCACCATTTGGTCCTTGGAAATTAATTCTTGCACCCCCACCATCTCTGCTTGATGCACCATCAACGTGCATAAGCCATGCTAGATTATTAACGATCAAAATGTTATTATCACTTGTAGATGTCTCTTCTGGGCTCGTCTCCGACAAATTCAGAGTTTCTAGGAAGAAGTCAGCAAGTACTTGAGCTTTGATTGCCGTTCGTGGTTGATATTCGATCTCGTATTGTCCCAGCTCTACCGCCCATTTGATTAATCTTCCCGAGGCTTCAGGTTTTGACAACATTTGCCTTAAAGGTTGATTGGTAAGAACGATGATTTTATACGTTTGGAAATAGGGTCGTAATCTTCGTGCTGATGTTACCAAAGCCAAGGCAAATTTTTCAATCACCAAATAATTCATCCCCTTGCAGTAATTTACTCAAATAATAGACTGCTTGTGTTCCGAGCCCTCAATTTTAACCAGAACTGAACTTATTGCTGCCTCGGAAATAGCGATGTATATATAAAGAGGCTGCCCTTCTGTAGGTTTGGCGAGTAGTGGTGGTGAGGTTAAATATTCTTTCAGTTGATCGAATGCGTGGTCGCAAGCCTCAGTCCATTCAAATGTCTTAGCTCTTCTTAAAGTTTGAAAGAATGGCAGACTTTTATCTGCCAACCTTGATATGAACCTATTGAGGGCCACAATTTTCCCTAATAGGCTTTGTACCTGAGTAATATTCCTTGGAGGCTTCATTTCTGTAATGGCACGTATCTTTTCAGGATTTGCTTCGATGCCTCTTTGGTGAACTAGATAACCTAGAAACTTTCCAGATCTTACTCCAAAGGTGCATTTTAAAGGGTTGAGTTTCATTCCATATTTCCTCAAAATTTTAAAGCAACGATCGAGGTGTTTGATGTGGTCTTCCTCGCTCATGCTTTTGACCAACATGTCATCAACATAAACTTCCATTATTTCTCCGATCAACTCTTTGAACATCAAGTTCACCAATCGTTGATAGGTCGCTCCAGTGTTTCTTATTCCGAAAGGCATTACTACGAAGCAATATACTCCCTGTTCAGTAACGAAGGCAGTTTTTTCTTGATCTTTTTCGTCCATGAATATTTGGTAGAAACCTTGGAATGCGTCCATCATGCTGAAAATAGCAAAACCAGTTGTGGAGTCGACTAATAGGTCGATTCTGGGGAGTGGATAAGGGTCCCGCGGACATAACTTGTTTAAGTCCCTAAAATCATTACACATTCTCCATTTATTGTCCTTCTTTTCACCCTTCGACACTAAAACGACATTACATAGCCAATCAGTAAAGTGTATTTCCTTTATCTGTTTAGACATTAAAAGCCTCTCGACCTCTGCTTTTATTATTTTGTCTTTCATAGGACCGTGATTCGTTTTCTTTTGCCTGACTGGTTTTGCGTTCGGATCAATCTTCAAGGAGTGGGTTATTATTCACGGATCAATCCCCACTATATCCTCCGAGCTCCAGGCAAATACGTCCATATTTCTCCTCAAAAAGTTAACTAACATAATTTCTCCTTGTGGAGATAAATCTGTTCCAATTCTGGTTATTTTGCTTGGATCATTCTCTATAAGTCGGACGTCTTTATGCTCTGGCGGACGCAGAGTCAGATCTATAGGTTCTTTTCCTTTTTTATCGATCCTTTCCATAATGGGCAACTCCGGCTCTTGCGCTCTTTCCACTGATGATCTTACGGCTTTTCTTTTAGACGGTGTTAAGGGATCGATGCTTCTTTTCAAAGAGAGCGCCGTATTGTAACAATCCCACGCCATGCAGTGATCGTTCATTATTTCGTCGACCCCTGAGATTGTAGGGAATTTTATCTTCTGGTGATTGGTCGAAACAACTGCTCGAAACTGATTCAATGCCGGTCTTCCTAATATGGCATTATATGCAAATGGTTTTTCTACCACTAAGAACTTTATCATTTTTACCACTCGATGAGGTTTGCTCCCAAGGGTTACACTTAAATTGATAGTCCCATCTGGAACTATCTCCGATCCTCCAAATTCTATTAGTGGCGTAGCTACTCTTTGGAGAGTTATTTTTCCCAGATTCATTTGATTCAATGCTTCAATGGCTATTATGTTAGCCGAGCTTCCGTTGTCGATCAAAATTCTTTTAACATTAAAATCAGAGACTTTCAGCCAGACTACCACTGGAAAATCGGGGTGGTCTTTGTTAACGTCCCAATTCAAATTTCTAGGGACTTCACTTTCATCAAAACTGATTACTTGATTGTCTGAGCTCTTATTCTCGAGTGCCCATATCTCCTTAGGAGCAATAATTCCTTTTTCCAGGGATCGGGCTGTCTTCCGCCTTGTGTTTCGACTATCACCCCCAGCTGGACCACAAGAGATTACATGTATGGTACCATTGACGTGATCGTTATCGATGTCATCTCCCCGAGGCGCGCGATTGCTGGGAGATCTTTCGTGAGGGCTTCTATAACCTTCCCTCCTTCTAGGACTTCGTGTCCTTTGTCTCATTCGATCTGTTTTGTCCACAAATTCGTTCAACTTGCCATGTTGAATTAAATTTTCGATCTCCTACTTTAAGTGATAACAATCCTCGGTTCTATGACCGTGAGCTCGATGGTATCTACAATATAGGTCGTAGTTTTTTGCCCCAGGCTTAGCTTGCATGATTCTTATTGCTGGGGGAATCAAGTTATTTCTTTCCAGTATTACCAAAATATCCTCTCTGGGGGCGTTTAGGTTGGTAAACTCCACATAGCTTATTCGATCTCTAATATTCCTTTCTGGAGATCGAGGCCTGAGGTAGACATTAGGTATTTTCTCAGGGTTACTCCCGCTATATTCCAACCTTTGGAATACGTTTCCCCTTCGGAAAAATCGATCGTAATCCATGGCTTTCGGCATCTGGGGTTTGTCAGGTTTCCTAGATCCTGAAGTGGATGCCTTATTCTTATTTTTATCTTTAATAGAATTCATTTCTTCCTGAGTCATATACTTGGAAGCCAATGTCATGATTTTGGCAAAGGTTCGTGGCTGTTTCCGACTTAAGGCGTTGCCAAATTGCCTATTTTTCGTCAGATCGAACAAAATATATATAATATAATCAATATTTGGGGAGTCGATCTTCAACAGATCAACAATGAACCTTGCCAACCAACTTCTTAGGGATTCTCCTTCCTGTTGGATAATAGTTCCCAGGTAGCTCGTGGGGAGCTTTTGTCTTTTCTGACTAGCGAACTGTTGTTCTAGCTTGTTGCATAGTTCTCTAAAACTAAATATCGAGTTAGGTGGTTGTTTTCCGAACCAGTCTAGTGCTAATCCCTCAAAAGTCGTGATCATTAACTTTGCAGTATATTCCGCTGAATGAGCGTATAAGTTCATTATGTTTGTGAAACTAAATATATAGTCAGTCGAATCACCAGTTCCGTCATATCTGGGAAGTCGAGCAGGTAAAGGCCCTGAGGCCCGTGCTTCCCTAATTTCTAGGCAGAATGGGGAACAGGCAGCTATACTATCTTGGATCTCTCTGGAACGTGGCCAAGGTTGTCTCATAGTCAGTCACCTTTGTTCCAATCGTTCCTCCACCATTCTCTCAATATCTCTTTCAGAGAATCTTCTAGTCACTCGTCGATCGATAACTGGGGGCTCCACCTCATCGTCGATAGGGATAACCGTTCTTTCCCTAGATAAATAAGGTTCAGGACGAGCATTAGCTCTTGCCTGATTACCTCTTCGACCTGGGTGCTTTTCAACAATGTTTGGCGGAGAAATCTGGGATAGTTGATCCCCATCTGGGCTTTTCGCTTCAGTCGATACTCGATCGTTGTCCCTTCGAGGTCCCATGATATTGTTCACCAATCTGGACGGCAGAATTGGGGCAGCCCCTGGGCCAGCCTTTTCTGGTCATGGTGTTTGTAAGATTTCAGCACACAGTGAGTTTACAAGTTGAGCCATCTGCCTTATATTATCTTGATCGGCCGATAATGGGGGAGGAGGGACGGATCAAACGGGTGAGTTAGGGGCCCTACTCCTGCTAGGAGTTTGTCGTCCTCCAGTGTTTTGGTTGTTGTCTGCGTTTGCCGTAACATGCCCTTCCACCTGGTCTAAATCTTGACGATCGGCAGGAGGCGGCATATTATTAGCGCTAATTCTTTGGGAATTTTTGGGCAGACTTTTTACAGCACGAGGAGGCTGAGAGGTGGTGCTTTTTCCTGTGTTACGTGTGCTTTTCCTTGGATTGACCATATTCGATCGAGTAATTAACCTGCCCCACGGTGGGCGCCAACTGATTTAGCCAAATTTCGTCTTAGGGTCCAATTCAGTAAATTATTAAAAGAACAACTTTATGTATTAGGGGTTTGGTTAAAGTACTCAGGATGGTGCAATTCAAGAACAGTATGAAGTAATATAATCACGTAAAAATAAGTATTCGAGAGGAGAAATAGTTGTAGTATTATTGATAGGTTAAAATCTGGATCCATAATACAATGTAAGATTCACTATTTATAATGAATACCCTATCCTAACATAACTAGGAGTCCTGTTAGGCCTAGGAGTCCTGCATGGCCTAGGAGTACCACGTGGCCCAATAAACCTTCAGGATCGGTCTTCAGGTCAATTAGATACATTAAGGCAGGTCGAGCCGATCATGTAGCCTTCACAGGTCGGATCAATGTTGAACTTCCTCGGGAAGCATCATACCATCATATGTGTAAAACAGCCCTCATCACTATGTACTTAGATTTAGAGAGTCCCAACATCTTCTTCGATCTATCTCTATAGATACGTATCCCAGTAGGCAAGATGTCTCTCCCAAATCTTTCATGGAGATTGCATGGAAAACCATGCTTTCATTTGCGCTAACATTTCGATATCATCCCAGATAAGCAGACTGCCATCGACATATAAAATATGAGCTTCATAGAACTCCCACTAATCCTTTTGTACATTCAAGGTTCATGTTCATTTTTGATGAAGTGAAATGCCTTGACTGTCTCATCAAAACAAATGTGAATCTTAATGGATTCAGACATTGCTACTGGAGAAAAAGTTTCATCAAAGTCTGTTCCAGAACTTTGTGAATAGATTTTTACCACTAGTCGAGTCTTAGAGGTCAACACCTCTCCATTCATTCCTAGCTTGAAGATCCGTTCACAACTTACAGGGATAAATCCCTCGGGTGGATCAACCAAGGTCCATACCTTGTTGGAATGTATGGAATCCATTTCGGATTGCATGGCCTCTTGCCATCCATGCACGTCTACATCCAATGTAGCTTCTTCCATATCTTTCAAGGTCCTTACAAACTTGATCAGATCTAAGAAGTACTGGTGTACTAGACGGTTCAGCAGTTTCTGGATTTTGCTCCCACTGTTCGTGGGGATGAGTCCATTTCTTGGACCTCATCAAGTTCTACAAGAGTCCCGTTTCTATTCGTGAGGAAATCATCCTCTAAGAAATGGACATTCCTTGAAACAAACACCGTTCTTTTTTAGGATTGTAGAACAGGTATCCAATGGATTTCTTTGGATACCCCACAAACTTATACAAATTGGATCTACTATCCAATTTATCTCCTTTCTTGTTCCTAACTTAGGCAGGAGATTCCTATACTCATAAGTAAGAGTATAGAGGTGCTTTACCATACCATTCTTGGTAAGGCTTTGTAGGCACGGATTTTGAAGGTACTATGTTGAGTATCTTCAGTGCAGTCATGAGGGTCAACCCCTAGAATGCATAAGGAAGCTTAACTAAACTCATTATGGATTGAACCATGTCCAACAAAGTTCGATTCATTCTCTTAGATACTTCAAGTAGTTGAGGCGTCTTAGGAGGAGTTAGTTGTATGAGAATCCCATTCTCAGTAAGATAATCGAGGAATTCTAAGCTTAAGTATTTGCCACCTCGATCAAATCGAATGGCCTTAATACTATGCGTTGTTGATTCTCTACTTCGTTTCGAAATTCTTTGAACTTTTCAAGAGTTTCGTAGTTGTACTTCATAAGATACATATATCACTAACGAAAAAGGTCGTCAGTAAAAGTTACGAGGTATGAGTAATCTCCTCTAGCACTAACACTTAGTGGTCCACATTCATTTGTTTGGATCAAATCCAAAGTTCTTTTGGTATGCACTGGATGCCTAACAAACGGTAGATTTTTCATCTTTTCCCTTAGACAGGATTCGCATGTTGATAGTTCATCTAAGCTCTGTATTTCAAGAAGCGTCGATGACACCAGCTTTTGAATCCTTCCTACGGAAATGTGACTTAACCTTGCGTGCCATAAATGTGGATTATTATCATGGTATTAATTGAACTAACACATTTAATTCAATCAAATTGAGTTAACAATTTTAATTCAATTAAACTACTTCATTTCAATTAACTCTTTAATTGATTCATTTCCTCTTCAATTAACTCTTTAATTGAAACATTGCTTAATCAATTAGACCTTCTAATCAATTAAACTCATCAGTGCCTTGCTTAGGTACAGTGGGATAATTCGACTTTAAGGCTACTTGTGTTCTTTCTACTACCTTTGTGGTCGCTTTTAGAAGAGAACAACTTCTTCTTATTACCCTTCTTTGACTTTGCAGTCCTTGAAGTGTGAACGATCATGACAGGTTCATCCTATTTGCCATTTTCCAATACTTTGGTTAATTCATGAAATATTATCAACTTATCAAATAAGTTCAGAGTATTTCACGAATCGTTTGAATGAGCAGGGAGGAGAATTTAGGTGGAGATCAATGTTAAGATCACTTGCAGGCCTACGTTTAATGTTGGGATTTATTGGGTATGATTGTCAAATACAACCTTGCGGAATATAAAAAATTTCAATTTTTCATACACCAAATCCCAAGAACATTTATTAGCACATATGAATAAGGTTGAAAACAATTTAGCAACAAGTTACTAAATTAATAGATGGTAAATCGAAATTTACCTCACCACAGGCAAGGTGGTGGTTTTCTCCGGTCTTCTCTTCTCGTTCACTAGAGCACCCCAAGTGTTGTGCCTCCAGAGATTAGTCCACACCAGAAGGATGGAATGACACCTTCAATTCTTAGGCTTAGAAATGGAAGTTTGTCAATGGCAGATCTAGATCTAGATCTAGATCCAAAACTAGGTGAAAGAGAGAGCAAGAGGGAGAGGGGGGCGGCCAAGCTTGAGGGGCGGCTAGGGTTAGATTTTTCCTTAGGGTTTTGAGTCTCCACTTAGACTCCTTTATATAGCCACCTTCAAGGCCCCCTTTGTGTGCAAGACTTAGTATGGGCCATTAATTAAATTGGCCCATGCCTTGCATTAATTTAATTAATAATTTAATTAAACCATTTAATTAAATTAATCCAATTAATCCATTTAATTTTCTCCCACTTTAATTAACTCTTTAATTAATATTTAATTAATTAGACTATCTAATTAATTATTTCTCTCTCAGAATTAACTCTTTAATTCTTTTATTTGATTTAACTCTTTAAATCAAACCTTTCCTTAATTGACTGTCACTGTCCAACTGTATTGTGTGTGACCCTCTAGGTTCACCATCAATTGGCCGTAGGCCCACATTTCTGTGATTTAATTAACGAGCAATTAATTGCTCCGATCAATAAACTCCTTTAATTGACCACTCCAGAATTAATCTCCCATTAATTCAGGAGTACCCACACCTCATGGTCGATGTCTAGTCACAAGCCCATGAGGCCCAACTTCAGGTGAATTGACATTAGTGAACCTCACCTCTTATAAGTACCATGTACATACGGTCCCTCTAACGACTAATTTCCCGATCAAGACCTAGGGTGTGTGAATTAGTCAGCACCTCTAATTATCTCGATTCTGTACTTTCTAATTCTGGATAATAATTCCAGTGTGACTGCTAAATTTGGAAACTCCTTTCCAAATCCGTCACCGACCATGGCCATGGATTTCTCGGAATCTACTATCTAAGAACGTACAAGAAATTCCCTCCTTCATTACAATGAGTCGGTAGATGCCATCTTGATGCTAACCAACCGCGTGTACGACTGTACGTACCCAATGTAGGCGCACAATGGTCAGGCTACGTGACCGGCTCCTAAATCAAAGCACGCACACCCGTATACCGAATTCGCCCTAGCACCTCAAGTCTAAGGACTAAATCGTACACTGTTATAAGTCCTGAGAAACATCCCATCACTGATATGCTTTACGCACTTCCACAATGGGTTTCTCTGTTCGGGTCGTTCGATGCGTTCGATCCCCTATCGAACCACCTAGTCATATGCACTGACATCAAATGTCTTGTTCATGAAACTCCACAAATTCACTCCATGTGAATCATGCATAATCCTACAAGTCTTGACGATTCCTTCGATACCCCGTCTCGACAGGAATCTATGACTTGGAACACTTTTCAGATCACGACCTTAGAGACTGTTTCATGATTGCACTCAATACTGAAGTGAATCGTCCCATAGTCATGAGTGATCTCAGGGTTTCAACCAATCGCTTAAATGTGTTTGCGAGAGATGAAGTTGGCCATTAGTTTATCTTATGAAATAAATAAAATTTGCGTATTAATTAATAAATCAAAGATTTATTCAAGATAAAATAGTCCTATTACAAGCTATTGAGTTGGCTTGCTGGGCACTGTCCTATCATTTAATCTATCCAGTTTTCAACCAGATTGATAAAACTGTTAAGTGATATATATTAAATGATTCCTCTCTCTAAAAGCTTAAGCTTTTAGATGAGTTGGTCATTCAATATGGTATCAGAGCTCAGGCCCAAAGAGGTCTTGTGTTCGAATACCTCCGCCACCCATTTCTGAATTTCACGTGTTAGGCTTGAAAAAATGAATACCGCCTACACATGAGGGGGCGTGTTAATTGATATATATTAAATGATTCCTCTCTCTAAAAGCTTAAGCTTTTATATGAGTTGGTCATTCAATAAAAAAAAGGATAGTGATCCTTGACATTAGTTCCTTCACTTATTCTCGAGTTTTAAAACAACTCCTTAGTGGTCTCGAATCAAACAATTCGAAACTGCTTTTCAAAACAAGCTTTTGAGGTGGAGGTTTGTTTTAGAAGCTTCAGCACTCCTATGTCGCTTCTATAGCTCGTTCAAACTTGATGCTTATATGAGGAAACGATCATTAAGATTCCCATACCCTAGAGGTGATTCGTTCCACTTTGGAGACTCATTCTTATAATGAGGAAACGATCATTAATGTTCCCATACTCTACGGGTGATTCGTTCCCCTTTTTAGACTTATCTCGGAATTGCATCAGGCATAGGCTCGTCATTAAGAACATAATTCCGACTTTCGGAATTGAGGACAATCCTTAAGTTTCTACGCCAGTCGACATTTTGATCCAGTTATTTTATAAGTCGAGGATAAATAGTAAAATGGATAATTATAGATATCTCAATATCTATTATAAAGAGAAGACAAATATATAGAGGACTAGTTAATGAATAATACTTATAATCTACGAATGTTGGACTTTCTATCGTAAAAGTTCTCCCACTATTTTATCGAAACAATTACCACTTCTAGTGTTCGGGAAATCCTATTTCCTAGTAGGTCTTGACGTCCCAACAGACATTAATTGTACCCACGACTCGTGGCCATACAACTAATTCCCCAGGTAGGCATACTTATTGCCAATTGTGTCCCTACACAACCTTCAAGCTATTTTGCCTCGATTTTCGCACTCATCTAGCACTGCTATATCATGAGTTGTACTACTCGTTAAGTCTAACCCATCAATCTCGATGAGCAACGGGCCCGGTCATGAAATCCCCGTAACTGGTTATCGGTCGATTATACATGTCCCGACCAGTCCCCACCCTTGTCAAGTTTATTTAATAAACAAGAATCGAGAGATTTCACGTATTGTCCCTTTATTCGCCTCGGGTGCCAGACTCTGGATCACCTTAATCGATAAGTAGACAACATACGCTAGTCCCTATTGATGGAAGGCTTGGATTTATATAAATACTTCATTTTATTTTAACCCAATATGACTTAATATTTAATTCAAGAGGGGATTTCCTGGTTTGAAAGTTTAAGGCAAACTCTCTCGAGATCTCACCGCTTCAATTATGAATTATCTTATTTACGTTCTAATATTCTAGCGCGCATCACCAAACAAGCCAAATAATAGAACCAATAAATAAATAAGACATAAATAAATAAACCTAGCATGCATTTCTAACACAATATGTTTTCGATCGGGAGCCACCAATGCTTGGGCCATCATTGAGCCAATAATGTTGGCCCAATTGGTCTATCTAATGGGTTCTTAATAGGCCTAGGCTATTACATTAATAACCAAGCATACTTGGCCTTCATTCTCCACTGGGCTTCCTTCTTGCATGTAATGGGCCTCCATCCTAAACTATTTAATGTAAAGCCCTAATCTATTACATTGGCACAAAAAGGCCCAAATAAAGGCTCGCAGGCCCAACAAAAATCCAAAGCAAAATAAACCAATCACATCTAAGGTCAAGGCTCGGCTCGATCGAAAACCACGTAAACAATTCACGTTGAGCAAAGAAACAAGCAAACACTTTCCTAGTTCCCTATACTTCAATTATGTTAAACGCCTTTAAAATATTTCTCTAGATTCTTACTTTAGTCTCTACTAATCATAGGTAATCTATATTCGGATAAACAAAACCATTTTATGCATAAAAAAAGAATAAAAAATTTGCAATATTTGGAAATTGCAATTCGGGACTCCAACTTTTGGAAATTGCGATTTGACCCCTGAAGTTTTGGAATTTACAAATTAACCCCAAATTTGAAATTGGGCAGAGGATCAAAAATAAAATAAAAAAATTATTCCCAGAAAAATTTTGAATTTGCAATTCGGCCCCTGCAGTTTTCAGTATTTACAAAACAGCCCCAAAACTGAAAATTTCCTGAAAGTTACAATTTAGTCCAGAAAGTCCATGATTCAAAAATATTTCAATCGCAAAACCAGCCCTTTAATTTTCGAAAAATTCAAAATTGGCCCAAAACGTTTTAATGCAATTTTACCCCAAATCAGATCTACCCATAACAAGTAAGAATCAACAACATGAATATAACAAGTAATACAATAAAGCTTTCAAATTATATTCAAACCTTTTCGCATGAGAGTAATGAATTAGGCTTTGATACCACTGTTGGGTTATTGGTAACGTCAGGACGTTAAAAGCAGCGGAATTTTAAGATAACCCAAGCAGAATATTTATTCATCTAGTCATACGAAAAAGATTTTTACACAAATCAAAACATCCATAGGGTGTTTAGCGATTTTTACCTCACCACAGGAACGGTGGTGGTTTTTCTCCGGTCTTTTTTCAGATCTGATGGATTTGGTTCGAGAGTAGAACCTCAAGTGTTGTGCCTGTAGCGGTATCCACACCAACTGGATTGAAGCAACTCCTTTGAATCCACAGGCTCAGAACTAGGATTCAAAAGCAATCAGACAGGAAGAAGGAGAAAAATCTATCTCGTGAACCCTGTAGAATTCTACAGGGTTCGGCCGAACCTCAAGATCAAGAAGAGAGGTGGCGGCTCTTATTCCTAGGTAGGAATTTCGTGGCTTATGTGTTATGGAGGCTTGGGTTTTTTGTGGAGTCTTATACTCCTTATATACTAAGAGTCTTGACCTAGATTTGTACTTATCTTGTTAGGAAAGTAAAATCCCATTCTATCTTTACTTCTTTAACTAACTAGGTCTCCTTTAATTAATTAAACTCTTTAATTAATTAAGCCCAATTAATTAATTAATCCAATTAATTAATTAATTAGACTACTTCAAATTAATATTTTTCTCCTTTAAGAATTAACACTTTAATTCTCCAGTTTTGATTTAACTCTTTAAATCAAACTTTCCTTATATGATTTGTTGCAGTCCAATTGTATTGTGTGTGACCCTCTAGGTTCACCATCAATTGGTCGCGGGCCCACAAATTTCGTGATTAAATTAATGAGCTTATAATCGCTCCGATTAATTGAACACCTTCAATTAACCACTCAAGAATTAATCTCCTTATTAATTCATGAGTACCCACACCTCATGGTCGATGTCTAGCCACAAGCCCGTGAGACCCAACTTCAGGTGAATTGATCTCAGTGAACCTCACTTCTTATAAGTACCATGTACATACGGTCCTTCTATCGACTAATTTCCAGATCGAGACCTAGGGTTTGTGAATTGATCGGCCCCTCTAATTATCTCGATAACTATACATTTTAATTCTGGATAATGATTCCAGTGTGACTGCTAAATTTGGAAACCCCTTTCCAAATCCGTCACCAACTTGATCATAGGTTTCTCGGAATCTATTATCTAAGAAAGTATAGGAAATTCTCTCAACACACTACGTTGAGTCGGTAGATCCCATATTAGTGCTAACCACTCGCGTACACGATCCTACGTACCCAAAGTAGTCGCACAATGATCAGTCTAAGTGATCGGCTCCTAAATCAAAGTACGTACTCACGTGCACCGAATTCGCCCTAGCACCTCAAGTCGAAGGACTAAATCGTACACTATTATAAGTCTTGAGAAACATCCCATTGCCGATGTGCATCATGCGCTTCCACAATGGGTTTCTCTGTTCGGGTCATTCGATGCGTTCGATCCCCTATCGAACCATCTACTCATATGCACTAGCATCAAATGCCTTGCTCATGAAACGCTACAAATTCACTCCAAGTGAATCATGCATACTTATACAAGTCTTTGCGATTCCTTCGATACCCCGTCTCGTTCGGAATCTATGACTTGGAACGTGTTTTAAGATCACGACCTTAGAGACTGTTTCATGATTGCACTCATACTGAAGTGAGTCGTCCCATATTCTAATGTGATCCAAGGATTTCATCCAATCGCTTAAGTGATTCGCGAGAGATGAACTTAGCCATTGTTTGATTTACATACTATGAACAAACGAGCGTATTAATTCATTTATACTAGAGAAAGTTTACGATAGTCCTAATACAAGCTAAATATATTGGCTTGCAGGGCACTATCCTTTCAGAAAGCACCAATCTTCAACCAGAATTTTGGAGCTATTTCACATGAATTTGTTTGGCCCTATTGATCCTATCAGCAATGGTGGAAAGAAATACTGCCTAGCTGTTGTGGATGATTATTCAAGATTTACTTGAGTGATTTTCATGAAAAAGAAAAGTGAAACCAAGGAACATCTTACCAATCTGATGGAACTGATCCAGAATGAAAAGAGTCAAAGAATATTGAAGATCAGATCAAACAGGGGCACTGAATTTACAAACTCTACTGTTGAAGAGTATTGTAACTCCAGAGGAATCAACCATGAGTACTCTGCTGCCAGAACCCCTCAACAAAATGGAGTTGCTGAAAGGAGAAACAAAACTCTAAAAGAAGCTACCAGGACAATGATAGCTGAAGCAAAACTGCCTCAAAGATTCTGGGCAGATGCCACAAATACTGCCTGCTATAACCAGAACAGACGCATGATCAACAAGAGTCAAAACAAGACACCTTATGAATTGTGGAACAACAGAAAGCCTAATATACATTATCTTAGGATTTTTGGTTGTAAATGTTATGTTTTGAATATTGGGAAAAATCACCTTACTGCTTTTGCAGAGAAATGGCTGATGAAGCTGTTTTTGTAGGTTACTCTACTGTTAGTAAAGCCTATAGAGTTTTTAACAAAGGACTTTACTTGTAGAAGAATCAATTCATGTAGTATTTGATGAGCCAAGTCAATCTCTACTGATTTTCAGAAATTGAGTGTGGAAAGAAAAGAAGAGCATGTACCCATCTTACTACCTGATCTCAACCAAGCTAATAACTCAAGTGCTGTTCAAAATCAATTTGCTGATTAACAGAGGAGTTACAAACATCTGAAAGACTAGAGCCTGTTCAACAGACTACTATAACTGAGACTTCAACAGTAGTGTTGCAAGATCAACCAAGAGGACAACATCCAGATTTGCAACCTGATCTCAGAGGGCTCAGAGATCACCCTCCTGAACTAGTGATTGGTGATTCATTGTATAGAGTGAGAACAAGAAGGTCAACTACAAATGAAACAATGTTTGTAAGTTTTCTTTCACAAATTTAGTCCAAATTAATTGATGAAGTTCTTAGTGATTCTCACTAGATTGAAGCAATGCAAGAAGAGTCAAATCAATTTGAAAGGAATGAAGTCTGGTACTTAGTTCCCAGACCTACTCATCAAAGGGTAATTGGTACAAAGTAGGTATTCAGGAACAAAATGAATGAGATGGTATTGTTACCAGAAATAAAGCAAGACTAGTTGCCAAAGGTTACTGCTAAGAAGAAGGCATTGATTTTGATGAGACATTCGCACCAGTTGCAAGGCTTGAAGCAATCAGATTATTCTTAGCCTATGCTGCGCACAAGAACTTCACTGTCTATCAGATGGATGTGAAGTCTGCTTTTCTCAATGGAGAATTGCAAGAAGAAGTTTATGTTGAACAACCCCCAGGTTTTGAAATCTATCAACAAGGAGACAAAGTATATCGTCTGAAGAAAGCTCTCTATGGACTGAAGCAAGCACCAAGAGACTGGTATGATACCTTATCTGATTTTCTTTTAATCAAAGGATTTCGCAAAGGTAAAGTAGACAAGACCTTGTTCACTATTGAATGGGATAATCATTTATTGTTAGTTAAAATATATGTGGATGATATTATCTTTGGTTCAACTAACAAACAGATGTGTGAAAAGTTCTCTAAGCTGATGCAGAACAAGTTTGAAATGAGCATGATGGGAGAATTAAATTACTTTCTTGGATTACGAGTCAAACAACTACCTGATGGTATTTTTATTAATCAAGCAAAGTACACAAAAGATCTGTTCAAGAAATTAGGTATGGAAACTAGCTCATCTATTAGTGTTCCAATGTCTACTGGACTTCGTCTGGATAAAGATGAAGATGGCAAATCAGTTGACATCACCAAATATAGAGGCATAATAGGGTCACTGTTATATCTAACAGGTAGCAGACCAGACATTATGTACTCTGTTGGGGTTTGTGCGAGATTTCAATCAAATCTTAAGGAATCTCATCTCTTAGCTGCTAAAAGGATATTAAGTTATCTCAAAGGAACTCAAGAATTGGGATTGTGGTATCCAAGGGAATCAGGATTTGAACTTATTGGATATTCAGATTCTGACCATGCTGGCTGCAAAATTGATAGGAAGAGTACTACTTGTACGTGTCAAATTTTAGGCAGTCGTCTGATCTCATGGATAAGTAAGAAACAGACTTCAGTATCCATATCTACTGCTGAAGCAGAATACATTGCTGCTGGAGCACGTTGTGCACATATACTTTGGTTGAAGCATCAACTAGAAGATTTTAATCTCAAGATCAGTGGAATCCCTATCTACTGTGACAATACAAGTGCAATCTCACTTACTCAAATTAGTACTAGTCATTCCAGGACTAAGCATATTGAGATCAAAAATCACTTCATAAGAGATAATGTTGAATAAGGAAATGTTTTTATTGAGTATGTTCATACAGATAATCAGATCGCTGACATTTTCACCAAACCATTAAGTGATGCAAGATTTGGTTCATCAGCTGACTAATCTGATGACAACAAGTATTGTTCTTCAAGAAGACTGACACTCAACAGACTAGTTGACTGATAGATTCTTGAATTCAGGGGGAACGTGTAAGACTAACGGTACTCCTGTTTTAAAGATGAAATCTTCAATGACAGTTAATCGAAGTTGTTTTAATCAGAAGATTTGTTCTTAATTCTTGAAGACCTGAAGATTATCTATCTTGCTGGATTGACAAACAGCAAAGGAAGATCACTAGATATTGGCTTTCACTAGTGATATATTGTACCAGACAAGTCATCTACTAGATAAGTATTATTTTACTCATTTGTTTACTTATGTTAGTTTATAAACAGTGTTGTGCTAAAAACGTATTATATGAAAACACGCTTGTATAAATAAAGGACTAGTGATGTTTCGCTTTCCCGCCTAGTCTAACATAATTAATAAATCTTGAAATCCGCGTATCTCGCTCACACGATCAAATATATCAGTAACTGATCTAACAGTTGACTTAAATCACGGAAACCGACATCTTCCAATCCTTAGAAATCCAGATCTGATCAGCTAATTGAACTTTTACGCACACTCAAAATCTCAAAAGCATAGTTATCAGCT
This sequence comes from Penstemon newberryi var. newberryi, assembly GCA_030819805.1. Lineage (NCBI taxonomy): Eukaryota > Viridiplantae > Streptophyta > Magnoliopsida > Lamiales > Plantaginaceae > Penstemon > Penstemon newberryi. Next base: position 16,492,982 of record JAUALY010000005.1, on the reverse strand, counting down.
AAGAGTTTTGGATGAAGATGAAGACTTAGAAGTGAAGGGAGGTTTTGATGATTTCCAAAAGTCATCAGCTAAGTATTGGAAGCTTAGTTCAAACCTTAAAGATATTTGACCAAGGAAGAAGATACTTCAGACGAGTCAAATATATGGTCCAGAAGAATACTGATCTGTTGCTGAAGAAAGGAATCAGACAGGTGGATTTTCAGCAGGCTTAAATCAGATAAGTTCAGTTTGGAATCATCCGAGTGTTCGTCAGACGAGTGATTTCGATCAGCAGAGTGGAAGTGATCAGAAGTTATTGCAACGGTAATAAATGCACTTGGAGTAATAAATGCTGAAGAGGAAGGGTATTTATGGCAAATGATTGAAGGAAACCTCGTATCAGCTTGGTGCATCAAATGCGAACTGACAAAAAGTACAGCAGAGTGTACAGTGTTCAGTCGCAGGTAGCCGTTTCTGAGACAAGGACCAATACTCGAGGATTTGGACACCTGTCGATCTCTCAACGGGCAGATTTTCAAATCTCAAGTGTAAATAGTTCAGTTCAAGAGTTAGAGAAGTAGATGCAACACAACTGAGAGCATATTTTCGAAGCAGAACTCTTCAAAGTCTCAAACTCAAGAACAAAACAATCAACAGCTTAGTCATCTGTTGACGAAAGCAGAAAAGAGGGATAAAAGAATATACATATAAAATCTGAGTGATTTTGTGAGAAACGTGTTGTGAGAAGCTGTTATCCATCTTTGTGAGTGATGAAGCTTTGTAGTATAGGACTTCTTTGTGATTTCCTGTAATGAACCTGTGGCCAGTTCATTTGTTGTTTGGCACAAGCAGAGTGTATTGTAATCAATGTGATTATAGTATAACCCAAGATCTAAGTGACTTGGAAGAGTGGAGTAAAGGATTTTTATCCATATAACCACTATAAAAACTCTGTGTGTTTAAACTTGCATTATTTTCTTGCATATTTTCAAAAAGCATACTTAAACACTCAAGTTAACTGTTGAAAAGATTTTAAGGAGTTTGCAAAAACTGGGGATAAAACCTTTTCTAAGTTAAGAAAACTACTTGTGTAAAACACTAGACAAATCCGCTGCAAGTAAGTTATTTTAAAACTCTGATTTTCTTAAAATCGGCTAAGTAAAATCAGAAGAGTGGTCATCTCGGTGTTCAAAGCTTTGTGCGAGATCAGCCTAGTCTACCTACGATTCTTGATCTAAGCGAAAAAGTTAGAGAATTTTAAAGGTAAAATTTTTAGAGGTCTATTAACCCCCTCCCCCCCCCCCCCCCCTCCCTCTAGACCTCATCTGACCACTTGGGACCAACAAGTGGTATCAGAGCAGGTGGTTCATTTGAATCATTTGCCTGATCAACGAGCTTGATCCTAGAGTGTTTTTCAAAGGTCTTCAAAAGAGCATCTTTTTGAAAAGAAAAACTTTTTGAAAAATGGATTGTATCAGCCATGTACCCCACATTGGCGGTATGAGCTTTGAGGACTGGGAAATACGCATGGAAATTTTCCTTGCTGCTTACAATGATAATATGTACAGGTGCATAACTCAAGGTCCGATAAGAATCACCAAAACAATCAAAGTTGATGGCCAAGATAAGGTTTTTGACAAAGAACCTGAAGAGATGACAGTTGAGGATATCAAACTGAAAAATCTTGATAAGATTGGAATCTTCATCATGACCAAATTCCTCGACAACGACAGATTTGACAAGGTCAAACACTGTAAGACATCTAAGGAGATGTGGGATAAGGTCCGTGATATGAGTGAAGGGAATAACTCCATCAAAGAACACAATCTGAGTGTAGCCCTGGAGAAGTTTGAAAACTTCAAGATGAAACGTGGAGAAACCATTGACCAGATGGATTCAAGGTTCACAAAGGTGTTGAACAATGTGTTAAAGTTGGGAAAGACGTTCTCTGATAAAGAGATCACTGTTAAAGTCCTAAAGGCGCCACCACCCAAGTTCAACATGAAGATCACAGCTATGGAAGAATCAAGGGATCTGGGGAAGATCTCTCTGACTGAGCTGTTTTCTGTACTCAAGGCGTACGAGTATAAAATGCCAAGAATGGGTATAGAAGAGACCTCAACTTCTAGTCCCACTGCTGCCCTGGTCGCTGCAGAAAGATCAAGGAGATCAGCCGGGAAGATAAGAGAAGTGGATCATCTGATGAGACCACACTGCTCAAAAAAAAGGAGTACACTGCTGGCGATGTTGCTTTGTTATTAAATGGGTTCAAAAAGTTCTAGAAAAGAAAAATGAAGAACAAATATAACAATGCTTCTACTTCTAAACCTACCTCTTATTCTCATGATAGTAAGGATGATTTTAAATCAAAACTAATGTGCTATAATTGCAGGAAATTGGGACATTTCATTAAAGACTGCCCATATCCTAAAGCTGAGAAGTATACTGAGGAGGAAAAGAAAGCGAGGAAAGAGATGAGACATCAGAAGAGCAAAGTATTATTGGCTGAAGCTGAAAAGCTAGCAACCATCTACTCGTCTAACTCAGAATCAGGGACATCAAGTGATGACTCAGCTGAAGAAGAGACACCCGCACTGCTCTGTCTCATGGCCAAAGAATCAGAGGATTCTGACAATGAGGTAACTCTCACTAAAAATGAAGATGAGCTATTTAGTTCATTTGAGCAAATGATGAAAAACAATGTTGGATGAAGATGAAGATGGAAGGTATGAAGTGAAGGGAAGTTTTGATGATTTTCAAAACATCAGAATCAGCTAAGTATGGAAGCTTAGTACAAACCTTCGAAGATATTTGACTAAGGAAGATTTACATCAGACGAGTCAAATATGGTCCAGAAGACTACTGATTTGTTGCTGAAGAAAGGAATCATACTGGTGGACTATCAGCCGACTCAAATAAGATTAGTTCAAGTTTGGGATCAGCCGAGTATACATCAGACGAGTGATTTCGATCAGCAGAGTAGAAGGGATCAAGAAGTCTGATCAACGGTAATAAATGCACTTGGAGTAATAAATGCTGAAGAGGAAGGGTATTTATGACAAATGATTGAAGAAAAACCTCGTATCAGCTTAGTGCATTTAATGCGGTCTGACAAAAGGTACAGCAGAGTGTACAGTGTTCAGTCGCAGGTAGCCGTTTCTGCAGAAGGGACCAGTACTCGAGGATTTTGACACCTGTAGATCTCTCAACGAGCAGATTTTCAAATCTCAAGTATAAATAGTTCCATTCGTGAGTTGAAGAAGAATAGACAACACATTTTGAGAGCAAAAATCTGAAGCAGAATACTTCTAAGTCTCAAACTCAAGAACAGAACACTCATCAACCGAGTCATTTGTTGACGAAGCAGAATAGAGAGAAAACAGAATATACACATAAATCTGAGTGATTTTGTTAGAATCGTGTTGTGAGAAGTAGATATCCATCTGAGTGAGTGATATTACTTCAGAGAATAGGAGTTTCTTTGTGATTTCCTATTACGCACTTGTGGCCGTTTCATTTGTTGATAGGCGCAAGCAATGTATATTGTAAACTGTGTGTTTATAGTATAACCCAAGATCTAAGTGACTTTGAAGAGTGGACTAAAGGATTTACATCCATATAACCACTATAAAAATCATTTGTGTTATACTTACATTATTTTCTGCATATCTCAAAGAGCATACTTTAACACAAAAAGTTAACAGATTGAAAAGGTTTTAAAAAGGAGTTTATAAAACTGGGGATAAAACTTTTTCTAAGTTAAGAAAACTACTTGTGAAAAACACTAGAAATATCCGCTGCAAGTTAGTTATTTTAAAACTCTGATTTTGATAAAATCAGCTGAGTGAAATCAGAAGAGTGGTCAACTCTGTTGTTCAAAGCTTTGTGCGAGATCAGCATAGTCCGCTGACAGAAAAGTTAGAGAATTTTAAAAGAGAAATTTTAAAGAGGTCTATTCACCCCCCCCCCCCCCCCCGCCCTCCCCCTCTAGACCTCATCTGACCACTTGGGACCAACAAACAACACAGATGTTGTTAATGAGTTTGCAAAGCTTAAGGAAGAGATGATTGTGCTGAAAAAGCAAAATGCTAAACTGAAACTTAATGTTGAAAAACAGCAAGATTCAGCTACGTATAAAAAGCTTTCGCATGAGTATGAATCTCTTAAAGCAGAACGTGAAGTTTACAAAAGAAAAATCACGGAGCTTGAAAAGATAATATCTAGTCATGATAAGTCGTCTGTTGCATCAGTAGACACATCTAATGAACAAATAACACCTTTAGTAGAAGAGAATTTAGAACTGAACAAGACTGAAAAGTTTATATCTGCTGATAACAATAATGTTATTTTATATGTTCAGAATGCTAAATCCACTTCACTTGAGATAGAGAGAAAGGAGAAGAAATCTCCTAAGGCTAAAAAGGGTAAAAAGATTGAAAATGAAAAACAGACTGGTAAAACCAAACAGCAAAGTAGTCCAAAGAAGTCTGCTGATAAGAGTAAAACCAATCAGACAAGTAAAACTAAGTCGTCTGTTAAAAAGCAAGTAAAGAGCAAACCTAAGAAGCAAAGAAATTATAATAATGATGCTTGGTATGGAAATGAGTCTTATTATTTGCAACCTGCTTACTCATCTTATTATACTGCATCTCATTATCCACTTTATTATGCTACATATCCTGCTCATCCAATGCATGCATATCCTTCTTATCATGCACCCTACCCTGCTTATGAGCATTATTCACATCATAATGATTATCAACATAATATGCCTGCTGATTATGATGAAGAAAAAGTTGTTCATGCTCCTGCTAAAACTCAAAAGCCTAAGAAGCCTAAGACTTCAACATCTTGGGTTGTCAAAGGTGAAACTAATCCACCAGGACCCTCTCAATAAAGGGTACCTAAAACAATTTTATTTTGTTTTGTAGGTTAGGATTAGGAGTAGGAGTAAAGTAGAGAAGAAATGGTACTTGGACAGTGGATGTTCAAGGCACATGTGTGGAGACATACATGAACTGACCGCTGCTGCTGCCGTGAATGGTCCAAGAGTCACTTTTGGAGACAGCAAAGAAGGCAAGATTGTTGCGGTTGGAAAGCTAATCAAAGGAAACATTGAGATATCTGACATCTCTTATGTAAATGGCCTGAAGTACAATCTGCTAAGCATAAGTCAATTTTGTAACAAGGGATTTTCTGTTATCTTCTCATCAGATAGGTGCTACGTTGAACAAATTGGAACAAAGATGGTTATTTTATCTGGAAGAAGACAAGGAAATATCTATATAGTCGACTGGAATTCTGTGGACAGGAATTCTAATGTTTGTTTGGTGGCTTCTACACCAAGTGAAATCAGTTGGCTTTGGCACAAAAGAATGAATCATTTGAATTTCAAGACCATAAACAGACAAATAAAGAATGATTTGGTAGAAGGAATTCCAAAGACAGTCATGAGCAAAGATAAGCTCTGTGACGCCTGTCATAAGGGTAAACAAGTGAAGCCCACTTTTTAAAAGCAAGAAGCACCAATCTTCAACCAGAATTTTGGAGCTACTACATATGGATCTGTTTGGCCCTATTGATCCTATCAACAATGGTGGAAAGAAATAATGCCTAGCTGTTGGGATGATTATTCAAGATTTACTTGGGTGATTTTCATGAAGAAGAAAAGTGAGACCAAGGAACATCTTACCAATCTGATGGAACTAATCAAGAATGAAAAGAGTCAAAGAATATTGAAGATCAGATCAGATAGAGGGACTGAATTTACAAACTCTACTGTTGAAGATTATTGTAACTCCAGAGGAATCAATCATGAGTACTCTGCTGCCAGAACCCCTCAACAAAATGGAGTTGCTGAAAGGAGAAACAGAACTCTAAAAGAAGCTACCAGGACAATGATAGCTGAAGCAAAACTGCCCCAAAGATTCTGGGCAGAAGCCACAAATACAACCTGATATACCCAGAACAGATGCATGATCAACAAAAGTCAAAACGAGACACCTTATGAACTGTGGAACAACAGAAAGCCTAATATACACTATCTTAGGATTTTTGGTTGTAAATGTTATATTTTGAATAATTGGAAAAATCATCAAACTGCTTTTGCAGAGAAGGCTGATGAAGCTGTCTTCGTAGGATACTATACTGTTAGTAAAGCTTACAGAGTCTTTAACAAAAGAACTTTACTTGTAGAAGAATCAATTCATTTAGTATTTGATGAGCCAAGTCAATCTTCTGAAAAGAACCAAAGTACTAATCCAGATATATCTACTGATTTTCAGAAATTGAGTGTGGAAAGAAAAGAAGAGTATGTACCCATCTTACTCACTGATATAAACAAAACTGGTAACTCAAGTGCTGTTCAAAATTAGCCTGCTGATTGTCTAACAGAGGAGTTGCAAACAACTGACAGACCAGAGCCTGTTCAACAGACTACTACTGAGACTCCAACAGTAGTGTTGCAAGATCAATCAAGAGGACAACATCCAGATTTGCTACCTGATCTCAGATGGCTCAGAGATCACCCACCTGATTTAGTGATTGGTGATCCATTGGATAGAGTAAGAACAAGAAGGTCAACTACAAATGAAACAATGTTTGTAAGTTTTCTTTCACAAATTGAGCCCAAGTTAATTGATGAAGCTCTTAGTGATTCTCACTAGATTGAAGCAATGCAAGAAGAGTTAAATCAATTTGAAAGGAATGAAGTCTGGTACTTAGTTCCCAGACCTACTCATCAAAGGGTAATTGACACTAAGTGAGTATTCAGGAATAAAATGAATGAAGATGGTATTGTTACCAGAAATAAAGCAAGACTAGTTGCCAAAGGTTACTGCCAGGAAGAAGGCATTGATTTTGATGAGATATTCGCACCAGTTGCAAGGCTTGAAGCAATCAAATTATTCTTAGCCTATGCTGCTCACAAGAGCTTCACTGTCTATCAGATGGATGTGAAGTCTGCTTTTCTCAATGGAGAATTGCAAGAAGAAGTTTATGTTGAACAACCACCTGGATTTGAAGCTTATCAACAAGGAAACAAAGTATGTCGTCTGAAGAAAGCTCTTTATGGACTGAAACAGGCTCCAACAGCATGGTATGATACTTTATCTGATTTTCTTTTAATTAAAGGATTTCGCAAGGGTAAAGTAGATAAGACTTTGTTCACTATTGAATGGGATAATCATATATTGTTAGTTCAAATATATGTGGACGATATTATTTTTGGTTCAACCAACCAACAGATGTGTGAAAAGTTCTCTAAGCTGATGCAGAACAAGTTTGAAATGGGCATGATGGGAGAGTTAAATTACTTTCTTGGATTACAAGTCAAACAGCTACCTGATGTTATTTTTATTAATCAAGCAAAGTACACAAAAGATCTATTTAAGAAATTTGGTATGGAAACTAGCTCATCTGTTAGTGTTCCTATGTCTACTGGACTTCGTCTGGATGAAGATAAAGATGGCAAATCAGTTGACATCACCAAGTACAGAGGCACTATAGGGTCACTGTTATACTTAACAGCTAGCAGACCTGACATTATGTATTCTGTTGGGGTTTGTGCGAGATTTCAATCAAATTCTAAGGAATCTCATCTCTTAGCTGCTAAAGGGATATTAAGGTATCTCAAAGGCACTCAAGAATTGTGATCGTGGTATCCAAGGGAATCAGAATTTGAACTTACTGGATATTCAGATTCTGACCTTGCTGGTTGCAAGATTGATAGGAAGAGAACTACAGGTACTTGTCAATTTCTAGGCAGTCGTCTGATCTCATGGATGAGTAAGAAACAGACTTCAGTATCTATATCTACTGCTGAAGCTGAATACATTGCTGCTGGAGCATGTTGTGTACAGATACTTTGGTTGAAGCATCAACTAGAAGATTACAATCTCAAGATCAGTGGAATACCTATCTACTATGACAATACAAGTGCAATTTCACTTACTCAGAACACTACTAGTCATTCCAGGACTAACCATATTGAGATCAAACATCACTTCATAAGAGATCATGTTTAAAAAGGAAATGTTATTATTGAGTATGTTCATACAGATAATCAGATCGCCGACATTTTCACCAAACCATTGAGTGATGCAAGATTTTCTACTCTAAGAGTAGAACTGGGCTTGTTAAAATATGATTCATAAGCTGAGGGGGAAGCTATCAGAAGACTGGGTTCATCAGCTGACTAATCTGATAACAACAAGTGTTATCCTTCAAGAAGACTGACTCTCAACAGACTAGTTGACTGATGAATTCTTGAATTCAGGGGGAACGTGTAAGACTAGTGTTACTCCTGTTTTAAAGATGAAATCTTCAATGACAGTTAGTTGAAGTTGTTTAATCAGAATATTTGTTCTTAATTCTTGAGACTTGAAGATTATTTATCTTGCTGGATTGACAAACAGCAAAAGAAGATCACTAGATATTGGCTTTCACTAGTGATATATTGTATCAGACAAGTCATCTGCCAAATAAGTATTATTTTACTGATCTGTTTACTTATGTCAATTTATAAATAAATGTTGTATTCAAAACGTTATATCAGAAACACGCTTTTATAAATAAGAGACTACTGGCGTTTCAACTTCCCGCCTAGTCTGACATAATTAATGAATTTTGAAATCCGCGTATCTCGCTCACACGATCTACTTTTTCAGTAACTGATCTAACGGTTGGCTTGAATCACGGAAACCGACATCAAACCAACTCTTATAAATGCAGATCTGATCAGCTGACTGATCTTTTACGCACCCTCAAAATTTCAAAGAGCACAAGAGCATTTTTGCATTCATACTTTCTGCAAATTTCTCTCGTTTTCCTTCAATCTTTTTCAGAAAAACGACTTCCAAGGACGCAAATGCTGAAGGTAGATTCTTGAACTACCAGACCTACTATGCAACAAGCACTCCACTGATGAAAGAAACTCTGGAGAAGTTTAAGGCTGCTTCGCTGGTTAACTTCATGGAAGCCCATGAAGATATAGTGTTCACACTAGAAGTGCTGGAGTTTTACAAGGCGGATGGGAAACCAGATTATGAAAATCTGGAGATTAAGGCCAAGGTTGGGGGAAAAGACATCTGCCTGACTCCCAAAGTATAGAATGAGAAGTATGGGCTGTCCCTTGAAGGTTCAACTGAACTTTCTACTCTGGATGAGACGTTGGAGGCTGATTTCTGGAACATTGCTGCGAAGAAGGATGAAATCCTCTCTGGGAACATAAAGAAGCCTTAGTTGAAGGACGAATTTCAGAGGATGGCAGATCTACTTGCCAAAATTGTGGAGAACTGCACTTTCTCCCTCGACAGTGTGCCTATGAAGAGGTATCACATGATGATAGCAGTTTACTACGGGCTGAAAGTAAACTGGGCAAGCTATGTTTGGTACATTCTTGCTGATCACAAGGAGCGTGGTCAAACACTTCATAGAATATTCCTTAGTCATCTGCAGTTGAATCTGGGATGCCCTATGACGAATGGCAAGGAAATTCACAAGACCAAGGAGCTGAAAATATATGAAGCTGTAAAGGCTGGCAAATCTAAAGAGCCTGCTGCTGCAGTACCAGAAAAGAGGCAATCAAAGAGAAAGGCTGCTGAGCCTAAGGAGCCTGCTGTTAAGGCAAAGAGGAGCAAGGTGACTGCTCCTAAGGCATCTGTTCAAACGGCTAAGCTAGTTGTTCAAGCCAGAATAGATTCGCCTGCAGAGAAGAATATTGCTGATGCTGTCTTAGATCAGACGGTAAAGGAAATTGAGGATATGGCTTATGGTTCTCCTTCAAGAACCATTTTTGCTGAAAAGCCATTGGAGACTGTTGCTGACAGAACAAGGAGTGCATTGAAAGATACTGCAACCTCCAGAGTAGGTCATACAAAAGTTACTATCTGAAAGAGGATGACCTTTGTTGAATCTCCTACTAAGCTTTCTGACTTAGTAAGGAAAAGTCCTCCATCAGCAGAGAGGCCTGTTGGAAGCAAGTATGCTGATGACAAGTCGTCTGATGCTCAGAAGAATCAGACCACTGCACCAACAACTGAGGTTAACCAACCTCAAGAAAGTGCAGATCCTCGAACCAATTGTTGCTGCTCCAATTGCAACTGCTGCTCCAGAACCAACTGTTGTTGCACAAGTTACTTGATTATGCTCTTTTTCGTTCGGAACAAATAAGGAAAGCCGAGCAAAACAATTAATGTATGGAGCGTGTAAATGGTGTATATTAATATCAAAATCCGAATACAAGTTACAAAGTAGGTCTATTCGAGCATTACAGGATGCCGTATCACTAGCTAGATAAATACAAAGAAAAGCAAGCTAAAGCCTATTCCGAGCTCTGAGCCCGAGCAGGAGTGTTTCTTGGGAATTGTGTCGTCTGATGTCATAAATGCACCCCGTATATATAGGAACAATAATGAGCTAGGTAAGAGCGTTATAAATGAGCCTCCTAATAAAAAGGTCAAAATAAATGACCCTTCTGTCGATCAGAAGAAACCTCCTCCGTCGGGTGAAAATCCCAAGGCCGAGAGTTCGGTCTCTTGCGTTGATCGTACACTTGCCGCCTACTTTGAAGAGGTGAAAAATAAGGATGTAGCTGCAGGAGCTGCCCCGAGCAGTTGGGAGATCCTCCTCAGCAGTATTCAGTTGGCCGAGCAGGAACGGTTGAAGGGGAAAAGTGCTCGGGAAATTGTGCAATCGAGCGCAGATCTGCTTACCCAAGTGAGTCTCCAACTTTAACACTCCAACTTTTTTCTTTTATTTTATTTTTTTTTATTTTTTTATTTTTTTTTATTTTTTTATAACACTCCAACTTTATGCATTGAAGGTTGGACAACAGTTATTCAACCTCGGGCTGCAGGTCGAGCAAGAGGCCGAGCAGCGTGCTGTGACTATCCTTGAGTTGGAGGAGAAGAAGGTTGCACTGGCAAAATCTCTTGAAGAAACCAGAGCCATCGAGCTGAAATTGGCCTTTGAGACGGAGAAGGCCGTGAAACAGAGAGAGAGCCAGGTTCACGAGGAGCTGAGCCATGAGTTGGATAGGCTGAAGTCCCTCGTCGAGCAGTAGAAGAAAAATGCCGAGTTGCGGGAGCAAGAGGCTTATAAGAAAGGTTATGACGCTGGGTATGAGGCCCGCAGCGTCGAATTCCGCAAGCTCTTGTCCGAGAACAAGATTATCTAGAGATTTATATGACATTTATATTTACTTCAAACCCTCTTATCTTCGAGCTAACTTCCTCCTTGTAGGAATAAATTATACTATAGCTGTGAATGATCGAAATTCCGAACATATAATGAAAACGAGAAAATTTCGCACCGCACATCTGACCAAGTCATAGTATTTCCTTTTTTTCAGCTAAGTTCCAAGAAAATCTGACCAAACAGTACCTAAACCTCGGGAATCGGAACGGTCACCAGTGATAAATGCCTTAATCTGGGCCGTTGGCTTCGTTGAATAATGACCGTCGATCTGAACTTCCTCTTAGTATATAAGGGGCTTTTACTTAGTTGAAAAAATTTTTACTTTACGCTGTGAAAATGTTTCATCCGAGGACTAAGCTCGGATCCTTCCTCCTTCCTGTTCAAGCCTTTGAGATTTGGCTTCGAACGTACTTCCGATCTTACGAACAAAATAGACATTTCTTTGGTATGGGTGGAATCGGAAAAGAGGGGTCCCTCGATGATCGATGGGTCTCCGATCCCTGAAGATGGGATCTCCCCTTGGAATACCAATAAGTGACTGACCCTTGCTCGGGTTTTTTGGGCAGGGTTAGCATTGCGGATTTCGAGGGGTATCCCCGAGGGCGAAAAGCTGGTCAATCCATTAAAAGGAAGTTTGACCTCGAGTACCAATTTCTTCCTTTCTTCCTTGAAGAATGGTAACTTTGGGTCAAGCTTTCGAATCATAAGATGATCACCGGCCGCTCTGGGTTGAAATTTCGGATCTTACAATGAGAAATTTCAACTTAGACGTCAACTCGGGGAAGTGATCGGGCTCGACTGGTAGCAAGAATGTTGGGGACTGTATGAAGATCAGAAAAAGTAATCTGCGATCCATATTGTCTAATTTCAAAACCGGATATCATCAGACGATACACATATACAGCTCGATCACTTTACAAGTCCACTGGACAACTGACTTGTCCCAAGACTTGGTGCACTCGTCAGATGCTCGTCAATCCTCCTAGTCGAGAACACTAAGGGATGCTCGAAGACCATAGAATAGGACACAGTAGTTGTATTAGGACTTTATTTGTAAATGTACCCAAGAACTTTGTAGTCTGTTCGATGAATATCAATAAAGCTGTAGTTTCTTGTATTTCATTGATCTCTTGTATCTTGCTCGGAATTTATAAATAAGAGTTTTATTTTTCAACTTGAATATCTGCAATTTATCTTTCTTCTCAATCGTCTTTACTATTAATTATTTGCTCGCAAAATCCAATCCGATGACTTTCTTCCCAACCGTCTTTACTATTAATTATTTGCTCGCAATATCCAATCCGATGACGAACTAATAATCTGATGTAACTTTAAAAATCTGAATACGAACTTTAACCCATAATCGGAAATCTTATCGATCAACAAAACCAGAGACTATCCCGTAAACATCCTGGTAAACAATAGCTGAAAACCGAGGGGTTTACTTCGAGCATAACTGAATCTTAAGAAATGATAATTCCAAGTTAAGAAGGAATTTCCCAAGAATATGAAGTCTTCGAAAATCCTTCATATATCGAGCAGGGCTACTTCATTCTAACAGTTCGAGCATCAGTAGATTTTGCTCAACAATAAATCATAACTTTATTATTCAAACACTTTTTTCCGAGCTAGATATTCACGTTTTTTAGCAAGTCTTTTATCGAGCTGAGGGGCTTAGCAATAGCTTTCACCCTCAGTCGAGACATTTTGCATTTTTTGTGCAAGTCTTTATCGAGGTGAGGGTCGTAGCAACAGCTTTCACCCTCAGTCGAGATATTTTACTGTTTTGAGTATGTCTTTATCGAGGTGAGGGTCGTAGCCACAACTTTCACCCTCAGTCGAGAGACTTTCTTGCTGTTCCGAGTAAGTCTTTATCGAGCTGAGGGGCATAGCAACAGCTTTCACCCTCAGTCGAGACATTTTGCTTTTTTGAGCAAGTCTTTATCGAGCTGAGGTGCATAGCAACAGCTTTCACCCTCAGTCGAGATTTTTAACTATTTTGAGTATGTCTTTATCGAGGTGAGGGTCGTAAAAACAACTTTCACCCTCAGTCGAGAGATTTTGCTTTTTTGAGCAAGTCTTTATCGAGCTGAGGGTCGTAGCAATAACTTTCACCCTCAGTCGAGACATTTTGCTTTTTTGAGCAAGTCTTTATCGAGTGAGGGGCATATCAACAGCTTTCACCCTCAGTCGAGACATTTTGCTTTTTTGAGCACAAGTCTTTATCGAGGAAGGGTCATAGCAACAGCTTTCACCCTCGGTCGAGACATTTTGCTTTTTTGAACAAGTCTTTGTCGAGGGAGGGTCATAGCAACCGCTTTCACCCTCGGTCGAGACTTTTGTTGTTTCTTTATCGTGGTACTCGGAATACAATTGGAACTTAAATAGAGGATTTCATTGATTGCCCTTACACTTGAGGGAAAACAGAGTTGTAAAAAACCGTAAATTACAAGAAAAATTAAAATGATTGCAACTATCTTCCATAGTATTTCCTCAGGTTAACTGCATTCCAGGTTCTTGGCAGAACTTCACCGTTGAGGTGAGCAATTTTATAGGACCCCCTCTTTCCGACCTCCTGCACGACATAAGGGCCATCCCAGTTCGGTTGAAGATTTCCGACGTGCTTGGATACCTCCACTTTTTTGAGGACCAAGTCCCCTACTTTGAATGTTCTTATCCTGACTTTCTTGTCATAAGCTCTTTCCATGCTAGATTTGGTGGCTTGGATCTTTATGCAAGCTCGGTCACGTTTTCCATCTGCGTGGTCGATGTCCATCTCTCTCAAGAGCTGGTTCTGGTCGGGATCATAAGATTCGACCCTTGGTGATGGCACTAATGTCTCAAGAGCTGGTTCTGGTCGGGATCATACAAATTTTGTTTGATACATAATTGCTGATCATAAGGAACGTGGTCATACTCATCACATAATTTTTCTCAGTCATCTGCTCTTGAATCTGGGATGTACGATGACAAATGGCAAAGAAATTCATAAGGCCCAGGAGTTAAAGATCTATGAGGCCGTCAAGGCTGTTAGAACCAAAGAGCCTACTGCTGTACAAGAGAAGAGGCAATCAAAAAGAAAGGCTGCAATTTCTAAGGCTGCTGATCAAAAAGCTTCTCCAGCTGTTCAAGCCAGATCAGTGGATCCTGCTGATGATATCATTGATGAAACTATAAAGGAGATTGAGAGCATGGCTTATGACATCTCTCCAGAAAGAACTCCTTCTGCTGAGTTGCCAGCTGAAAATGTTGCTAAGAGGACAAGGAGTGCTCTTAAAGACACTGCTGCAACTATTGTAGTTCACACCAAAACAACTGCTCGAAAGAAACTGGTTTTGAGTGATCAAGATGCCAAAATTGCTGAAACAGTTAGAGAAGTCACTCATTCTTCTGAGAGACCAGTTATTTCAGTTAAGGAATCTGATCATCACCTCAAACTGATTATACTACTACTCAAGCAATTCAGTCTGTTGTTCCAACAGCTGAGGCACCAGTTGTTGAAACCAAAGCTGCCAGAAGGAAGAGAACTGGTAAAGCTAAAGTGTCAGCTTATCATAAGAAGAAACGAGAAGAAGTAGAACAAAAGAAAAGGGATGAAGCTGAACTTCAGAGAGTTCTTGAAGCCAGCAAAGTAGAAGCTGAAGTCAAGAACATGACTGAGGCTGAGCTAGCTGCAAAGGAATAAGCTGATTTAGCCAAAGCCCTTGAAGAAAGTGTAAAATCCCGAAAATTCAGTTATGAATTTTCTTTACTATAATTTTAATTTACTTGAAATTGATAATTTCTAATTGTGGGTTTAATAATTGAAACTCATATTCTTATCTATGTTGTTAAAATTCAATGAGTGAGAAAATTTTAAATTAAAAGAGTTTTAATATAATAAATTATTAGCCACTTGAATTATTATTGGTTTACAAATTTTGTATTATAAATTATTTAAATGCAAAAATAAAATAAAAAGGGGACTTGATGTATTGCCCCCAGACTTTGAGAACTAAAATGTGACTACCCACTTCTTGAGGGTGTAAATTGCAAAATACCTATTAATTATAAAGAAAAATCAGCCCATTACCTCATTCTCTTCTTCTTCCACCTTGTACACACACTGAAACGTATGTTTTCACACACAAAACCCCCCTTCCTTATTTTGTTAATAACTTCCTCATTTCTTAACCAAATTGAGTGAATGAGTAGTCAAAATTGATCTACTCAACGAGAGGAACACAATGGTGGTGGTAATTGAAGGAATAGAAGATGTTTTCCTACAAAAATTGGAGGTGAAAGTGGCGGTTTTAAGTGGGTTTCTTTGCATTCCCCTTTTCCGGTCATGTCTTCGACAATCGGGCTTCACCACGGTGTTGTAGGCGAAGAGGAGAGCGTATTAATGGTGGATGCTAACTTTTCCGGCAGCGGTGAACGGTGGTCAACTCCGATCACCGGCGCGGTCAACGGTGGTTAGTCCAGCAGCGACTTCATTTCGACGTGGGTATTCCATATCCGGTTCTCATTTGACGATGGGAGTTCATTTAGGTAATAAACTTTGACTTGAAAGTTATTGAACTTTCTTTAAAGTTTAGATGAATAAATTATCTTTTTTTAGAAATTAACTTGAGCATGTTTTGGACTTGTAAATTGTTATGCATGCGTCTAGATTAACGAAACAAAGGTTATGGGTTGGTGAAGTCATTAAAGAGGAAGCCTCAATTTGGAAAGATGTGATTCTAGGTTTTACATAAGTAATATATGACTGGATAATGAATTTTGGTAGACTTAATGTGGTTATATGATGAAATTAGATTGTTAGAAATGCCGTCCTCGTTTTAGGTGGATAATTGATATTCGTATTATTGAGTGTCTTGCGCTTAGTCCGAATCGAATTGAAATTCATTCGTATACTTTTGGGTTAAGTAGAAGCTTCGTTTAGGATTTTAGATTTTGACGCGTTTAGTTTCTTTGGTTTGAGATTCTAATCGAATCGAATTGCGTGACAGGTGAAGGCGGTAAACAACCATCTCTTCAATCCGTAATAGGTGAGAGCCGTATCTTGTTTGTGATCATGTGTTGATTTATTGTATGAGCATGTTGCGATGTGTATGCTTGAATACTATAGTAGAACATTTAGAATTTTGCGTTTGCGATGTTCGCAGTAATTGATCGCACTTTATGGATTGAAATTGGTTACATATAGTTTCAACTTTAGCACAATTTGTTATAATAAACTGTGCATGATTGATGGAAATTGCGGTACATGACCTTTATGATTGCATAAATATATATTTTTGTAGTGCTTGTATTATATGTATATTGTCAGTTTGCTAAATGTTGTCGAGGTGTAGTACTTTATCTCACTCTACATGTTTACTTTTATGTTTATACTTGTATGTTTGGGTGTGAAAATGATGTTCGTGTGATGGTGGTTGGTTTGGGTAAAACTTGATCTACCACTATCTTGATCTTACATCAAGAGGATAATGTTATTGATATATAAGATCTTTCGTGGCGGCGACCGGTCAATGCATTTCGTGGTTCGTGAGTGATAAAATTCGTGTAGTGCAGCATCAACAAACCCAAATTTTGGGTTCCGTATCCTTTCTATGTGATTATAAATCTTTGAAGTGTTAATTCATGAGAATATTATGTGTTTGTATGTTGCATTGTTTGTTTCTTGTTGTATATTGAAATTCTTGCGATTTCGTCATATGTGTTGAGTAATTGGTCAGCATCTGAATCCCACTAGCCCAATGTAGTTACGAGTTCTGTGCACTGAACTGTCTGATTATCTGTTTCATTTTGTAAATATTTTCGTGAACTGCATGAGTATTGTAATTGATATGCATCATTTGTATATGCCTGATTCACGCATCACGTGCACACATGCACCGGCCTCACTAAGTTGATTTATTCAACTTACGCGTTCCATGTTTCGTTCTTTTCAGCTTCAGATTTTTGGGAAACGATAGTTCAGGTTGCGGTTAGGTCATCCCGATTGCGGTCCCACCATAGTATTTGTAGAATAGTTGTACATTTATTTAAAATTATTTTGTGACTTTAAGATCTTCGTTTATATTATTGTTTCAAAATTTATGTACAATTGAAGTGATTTATAATATTTTGATTAAAAGTGGTCATTTTGGCAGTTATATATGAATTGATGAGTTTCTGTTGAAGTTGATTTTGTGTTTTATAAAAAAATTAAGTATTTCAAATCATCCTTTTTATATCAATTGTTCTTGACTGGTTTATTTCAGTTGGACCTCAATCATTTTAATAAATTATTGGCTTTTATCTCTCTTAATTCTTATTTTAATCAAGTATTTGGTCATGATTCAAATCAATCACTTCATTTTTGAACTTTTGTCATTGAATTTGATTTTATAAATGTTGTCAAAAATTAGCATCTTAAACATTTTCATAAATTACTGTTTGATCGAGTGATATCTAACGTCCCGCGGAGTCGGGTCGTTACAGATGGTATCAGCGCTTTGGCTCAAGGCCAGGACAGGATCCTCATAATTTTTTTAAAGGGACTAGTTAGGTGGGACTTGCCGTCAAGATTTTTGGGTGTCTCTACCCACGTTGGGTAGTTCATATTAGGTTAAGATCGAGTGATACCTAACGGCCCGCGGAGTCGGGTCGTTATGTTTGTTGTCGGTAACTGGGATACCTTCAATGTTATTTGAATTTTATTGTCTGAATTATTGTCTGACTATGATTGTTTATGAGTTTGCTCCATATTGTTGCGTTTTATGCGTACATTGAGTAATTGGAATCAAATGAGTAGTACACCCCTTGAAGTTTAAATCGAAATAGTTACTATAACTATAGTGTTAATCGGAAGGGATGTGATTTGGGGATGTCTTGTTTCTTTGATGTTTCTTTTCCATGAACAAATTATCCTTGTATTTTTCGAGCTTTAGTGTTTGAGCCTTACTCATCCGAGATTTCTTTCCTTGAATTTTAACTATGAAACCTTTCATTGAAGTCTAACTATGAAATGTCTTAGGTGACACTGTGAGCTATATTCTCGTTAATCCTTTGATTGTCTTTCATCACAAAATGCTTTCAAGTTTCTTAGTAAGTTTAAGTTCTTCATTTATATTATGAAAACTCTCAATTATAAGCTTTGAATGACACCATTCGTCATTAATTCTCAAACCTTTATGATTCTTGTATCGATTAAATTGAATTGTTAAAACTTAATTCATATATTTCATTGGTATGTTTACCAAATTTCACTAATGTTTTAATTAACAACACTTTGACAATGTTAATCGGTACATCATATCCATACCTATTTGTAAATAAAACTTTCTTAAAACTTATTTCAGTATGATAAGAATACCATTCATTTCTCTTGGCATCATATTTGGACTTTTTAGTCAAACTCAAATCTTGTTGGGTTCAATGTCTAACAACTTATTTCTTTAAGGAATGCGGGATAGAACTCATAGCTTACCTTGACCTTGTAGTGTAAAAGCGTTAAGAGGCGGCGATTAGGTATGTATGTCTGTGTAGAAAATAATTGGTACCCTAGTTTTGTCAGTTGAAGAACCTTACGCACGTCAAGGGCATGAAGATCAAAACTAACTCTTCTATGGCCAAAAGATATGATAAAAGACTACAATACCGAAGTGACACAATATGAGTCTGCTAACGACGAAAGAAGATAGGGCGTTCAATAAGTGTGAAGATTTTCATTCCCCATCGAGTATCGGGTTTTGAGGGAGAATTTCCAAGCGTTACAACAAGCAATGCTGCAGAGACCTGGTACGATGCCCCACATTTCTCACCATGACCAAGGGCTACCAGAGAATTCATGATTGACTATCTAGCAGAATTCAGAAACCATTTTTTTTCGTCTTGTCGTTCAATGAAGATGCGGAAAGGACTCCAAGAATCGAAGTTGTTTTAACAAACCAAGACCATCGTTACATCGAGAAAGAAGGATGAGGACGTTGCGACTATATCAATTAGACTTTAAAGTTTTGTAGGCATTCACTGGAGAATTCATCTTATCCCCTCGAGTTTTTAGACCCGACGCCTTAAGGTAATTGACCATCTTTCATCTAAAACTCATTTCCATTGACTTCTTTTGATCAGTCATTTGTATTGACTTCATTAATGAGTTACTTATCCTTGAACTCTAGTAGTGCCTTTTGTTCATTTACGAGATATAATATTTTCGCAAATGTTTTCTTTTCCATCGCTTTTGTATGCAATAGTGAGGTTGTTCCTCTCCTTTTTGGTTTTGAGTTGACCATAATTTTCTTGAATCTTTCTTGAGTTTTATCCTTGAACTTGTTTACCTTGATCTCGTACTCTCAATCATTGTTTCTCGTGATCTCTTAAATCAGATGATTCATCATAAATTGATTTCCTTTCAAATTGAGACTCCCATTGACTGTTCTCTGAGATTTTATCGCCAGTTTTAATTCAGAAGCTTCATATTTGATAGCTAAATTTCATTCTCGTTCGGATTCTACACCTAATTTAATTTACAAGTAATTCCTTCATAATGACTTTAAGAATCATAACGCTTACATTAACCTAATTTAATAGCTACGAATATTCTTTGTTCCCATTTTCATGAGCCTATTTATTGAGCTATCATCATTTTCGAAAAATCATCTATATCATCTTTGTGATTTCATGTTTGTTGAATCCAACTATATGATCTTTGAAGTATCTTCAAATGAACGAATTATCGTCAGTTCATTTTAAACTTCAAATTTTCATCATGTCCATTTAGGACTTGTTGTTCTATTGTTTATCTTATTCGTCCTTGTTAATCTCATGAATAAGATCGATTCGAGCTCAACTCTCTTATGAACTTCAGACGTGCTTCCTAATTCGTTCTCAACTTGTCTATCATCGTCACGCTTTGTGGAATCATTTCATTGTCCTTGAAGTTTTATTGTTGAGCTTTACTCGTTTTTCCTTGTGGTGTTTTCACCACATTTATTACTTCTTGAAATGAATCTTTGAATTATGCACTTTATATTGACTCGATTTCGAAATGACCAAAGAAACTTGAATTTTGGTTGTTGTTATCAGGATACTTTATTCAACTATTTAGCATCCTTATCGATAACCCTGCTTTGACCTTCTGCTTGTTTTCCCTATTGGAAATTTTAACACTATTATCTTCGATTATCTATATCGATGAATCTTATTTAATTCCTTTGTTAATTACATTGAACTTTTGACTCAGGAACCCTTTTATTATCATCATTATCGTTGTCCTGCTCCTTCTGCAATATTTATTTTACTAAATTCTTGTCACCATTATTGAGTCTTTCCTTGTTATTTTTATCGAGATTTTGAACCGAATGCTTTTTGAAATCCTTATCGAGACTATTCATTGGACTGTCAATTGCGATTCTTGTTGAGAATCTCAAGTCAAATGCCTTTCACTCTCTTTTGAAATTCATTGGCTAAACCGAAATTATGTGTTATAATGTGAAAGTATTCCTTTTTAGGAGAATCAAATTCGGCATGTGAATTGGATTTTCCGTAGAGCCTTGATTTAGCGCGTAAAAATTTCCACGTAAAGTATCTGAAGTGCCAGATGGATTGTCCTCATGCTCGCGACTACATCTCATCAGAACTCCAGAAACATCTAGAGTTAGAGAAAAGATTTGTTCGCATACTCGTCCGAATAAAGAAACAAGTGGATTCCACCGTTAAAGCCCCACGATGCGGTCAAAGTATACAAGAAACGACTTGGGAACTACAAAAAGGAGATACGACAGCATCACTCGAACTTCTCGAAACTCAAGTGTGAATTTGGGGACCAAATTCTTTTAAGGGGGGAAGAATGTAAAATCCCGAAAATTCAGTTATGAATTTTCTTTACTATAATTTTAATTTACTTGAAATTGATAATTTCTAATTGTGGGTTTAATAATTGAAACTCATATTCTTATCTATGTTGTTAAAATTCAATGAGTGAGAAAATTTTTAATTAAAAGAGTTTTAATATAATAAATTATTAGCCACTTGAATTATTATTGGTTTACAAATTTTGTATTATAAATTATTTAAATGCAAAAATAAAATAAAAAGGGGACTTGATGTATTGCCCCAAGACTTTGAGAACTAAAATGTGACTACCCACTTCTTGAGGGTGTAAATTGCAAAATACCTATTAATTATAAAGAAAAATCAGCCCATTACCTCATTCTCTTCTTCTTCCACCTTGTACACACACTGAAACGTATGTTTTCACACACAAAACCCCCCTTCCTTATTTTGTTAAGAACTTCCTCATTTCTTAACCAAATTGAGTGAATGAATAGTCAAAATTGATCTACTCAATGAGAGGAACACAATGGTGGTGGTAATTGAAGGAATAGAAGATGTTTTCCTACAAAAATTGGAGGTGAAAGTGGCGGTTTTAAGTGGGTTTCTTTGCATTCCCCTTTTCCGGTCATGTCTTCGACAATCGGGCTTCACCACGGTGTTGTAGGCGAAGAGGAGAGCGTATTAATGGTGGATGCTAACTTTTCCGGCAGCGGTGAACGGTGGTCAACTCCGATCACCAGCGCGGTCAACGGTGGTTAGTCCGGCAGCGACTTCATTTCGACGTGGGTATTCCATATCCGGTTCTCATTTGACGATGGGAGTTCATTTAGGTAATAAACTTTGACTTGAAAGTTATTGAACTTTATTTAAAGTTTAGATGAATAAATTATCTTTTTTTAGAAATTAACTTGAGCATGTTTTGGACTTGTAAATTGTTATGCATGCGTCTAGATTAACGAAACAAAGGTTATGGGTTGGTGAAGTCATTAAAGAGGAAGCCTCAATTTGGAAAGATGTGATTCTAGGTTTTACATAAGTAATATATGACTGGATAATAAATTTTGGTAGACTTAATGTGGTTATATGATGAAATTAGATTGTTAGAAATGCCGTCCTCGTTTTAGGTGGATAATTGATATTCGTATTATTGAGTGTCTTGCGCTTAGTCCGAATCGAATTGAAATTCATTCTTATACTTTTGGGTTAAGTAGAAGCTTCGTTTAGGAATTTAGATTTTGACGCGTTTAGTTTCTTTGGTTTGAGATTCTAATCGAATCGAATTGCGTGACAGGTGAAGGCGGTTAACAACCATCTCTTCAATCCGTAATAGGTGAGAGCCGTATCTTGTTTGTGATCATGTGTTGATTTATTGTATGAGCATGTTGCGATGTGTATGCTTGAATACTATAGTAGAACATTTAGAATTTTACGTTTGCGATGTTCGCAGTAATTGATCGCACTTTATGGATTGAAATTGGTTACATATAGTTTCAACTTTAGCACAATTTGTTATAATAAACCGTGCATGATTGATGGAAATTGCGGTACATGACCTTTATGATTGCATAAATATATATTTTTGTAGTGCTTGTATTATATGTATATTGTCAGTTTGCTAAATGTTGTCGGGGTGTAGTACTTTATCTCACTCTACATGTTTACTTTTATGTTTATACTTGTATGTTTGGGTGTGAAAATGATGTTCGTGTGATGGTGGTTGGTTTGGGTAAAACTTGATCTAACACTATCTTGATCTTACATCAAGGGGATAATGTTATTGGTATATAAGATCTTTCGTGGCGGCGACTGGTCAATGCATTTCGTGGTTCGTGAGTGATAAAATTCGTGTAGTGCAGCATCAACAAACCCAAATTTTGGGTTCCGTATCCTTTCTATGTGATTATAAATCTTTGAAGTGTTAATTCATGAGAATATTATGTGTTTGTATGTTGCATTGTTTATTTCTTTTTGTATATTGAAATTCTTGCGATTTCGTCATATGTGTTGAGTAATTGGTCAGCATCTGAATCCCACTAGCCCAATGTAGTTACGAGTTCTGTGCACTGAACTGTTTGATTATCTGTTTCATTTTGTAAATATTTTCGTGAACTGCATGAGTATTGTAATTGATATGCATCATTTGTATATGCCTGATTCACGCATCACGTGCACACATGCACCGGCCTCACTAAGTTGATTTATTCAACTTACGCGTTCCATGTTTCGTTCTTTTCAGCTTCAGATTTTTGGGAAACGATAGTTCAGGTTGCGGTTAGGTCATCCCGATTGCGGTCCCACCATAGTATTTGTAGAATAGTTGTACATTTATTTAAAATTATTTTGTAACTTTAAGATCTTCGTTTATATTATTGTTTCAAAATTTATGTACAATTGAAGTGATTTATAATATTTTGATTAAAAGTGGTCATTTTGGCAGTTATATATGAATTGATGAGTTTCTGTTGAAGTTGATTTTGTGTTTTATAAAAAAATTAAGTATTTCAAATCATCCTTTTTATATCAATTGTTCTTGACTGGTTTATTTCAGTTGGACCTCAATCGTTTTAATAAATTATTGGCTTTTATCTCTCTTAAGTCTTATTTTAATCAAGTATTTGGTCATGATTCAAATCAATCACTTCATTTTTGAACTTTTGTCATTGAATTTGATTTTATAAATGTTGTCAAAAATTAGCATCTTAAACATTTTCATAAATTACTGTTTGATCGAGTGATATCTAACGTCCCGCGGAGTCGGGTGGTTACAGAAAGTAAGAAGGATGCCCATGGTCCAAGAAGGACTGCTGGCATAGTGATTGGCAAATCACTAGAAAGGAAGTTTTTCCTGCCAAGAACCCAGCCAATTAAAAGAAAGAAGAAAGAAGTGAAGAGGGCACTTGAAGTTGTTAAAAGTGACCCTACCACCTTCTCCAGATTTGAAGCTGAATTGGAAAGATACATCTCCCTCCTTCAATCCAAAATTGTGTTCCTTGCTGAGAAGATCAGATATAACAGATGGATGAACTGCAGATTGAAGAAATCTTGTGAAGAATTCAGAGCTTGGAAGGAGGCTGTTGCTGAAGAAAGTTGGATCATGAATTGGTTGCAGACCAATGATATTCAACAGCCTTAGACACAGATTTATTTCATGATAGAGTGCATGAGTATGCCAAACTCATTGTTACCCAGGAGGCAACTGCTCTCAAGAACTCAATGCCAAGCAAACCTGGTCCATCTGATGACCTATTTGAGAGAGCTGTAAAAGTTGAAGTGTATGTTACTTTGGAGAAATGGGTTGAAAGATCAGTCTACATTAAGGAACATCCAGTGATCTGCTCAGTCTTCCAAGTCTGCAACAAATTGCCTTTGGTTCTGAGATCAATACTTATCAGGAGCAGATCAGAATACCTCAGACAACGTCACCTTTCGTGCCTGCTGATTTCCTACATCAGAATACTGTTGTGATGAGGGCTATTTTGCACATATAACCTGCTAGGAATATTCGAGGAGATTCAAGATCGATCCGACCTATTTAAACTGAGAGATCGGCTCGATCAGCCAAATACATATATGGTCGACCTACTCTAATCGACCTACTGTCCGTTTCAGGGGACTTAATGGGTCATGCGATACTCCTAGGCCGTGCAGAATTCCTAGGCTAAATAGGACTCCTAGTTCAGTTAGGACAGGAGGAATATTATAAATAGCGAATCTTACATTGTATTGAGCATCAGAATTTAACCTATCAATAATAATACAATTGTTCTCCTCTCATATACTTATTTACGTGATTACTGTAATATTTCATACTATTCTTGAATTGCACCATCCTGAGTACTTTAACCAAACCCTAAGTATAAAGTTTGTTCTTTTAATAATTTAGTGAGATTAAACCTAAGACGAAATTAGGCTAAATCAGTTGGTGCCCACCGTGGGGCTAGGTTAATTACTCGATCGAAATATGGTCAATCCAAGGAAAAGCACACGTAACGCAGGAAGAAGCACAGGTTCTCGACCTTCTCGTGCTATGGATAGCCTGCCTGAGAATTCCCAAAGAGTCAGCGCTGATGATATTCAGCCTCCGGCAAATCACCAAAATTTAGCCCCTGTAGAGGAACAGGTTGGGGCCAACACAAACATCAATCCAAACACGGGAGGACAACGAACTCCTAGCGCAAGTCGGGCTCCTAACTCACCTATCCGATCCGTCCCTGCCCCCCCCCCCCCCCCCCCCTACCTGCTGACCAGGAAAAGATACTACAAATTGCTCAGCTTTTAAGTTCAATTTTTCCTCAAATTCTTCCAACTCCGGCAGTCGCGGAACCAACAATGGCTGCAGTTCGTCCCTCGAGAGTGATTAATAATGACAGGGAACCTCAGGGAAATAACGATCAGTCATCAACTCAAGCAGAGAGTCCAGACGCTGACCAACGATCTCAAGTCTCCCCACCAAACATAGTTGGAAGGCACCCTAGTCGAAAAACTAATCAGGCAAGAGCCAATGCTCGTCCTGAACCTCGCTTGTCCAAGGAACAGACAGTTATACCAATCGATGACAAGGAGGAGCGTCCAGTTATCAATCGACAAGCAACTAGAAGAATCTCTAAAAGAGATATAGAAAGGATGGTCGAAGAAAGATTGGAGCAAAGGTTATTAACCATGAGACAACCTTGGCCACACTCCCGAGAAGTCCAGGATAGCGTAGCAGCATGTTCCCCGTTCTGCCAAGAAATAAGAGAGGCACAAGCCTCCTGGCCCTTACCGGCCCGGCTTCCCAGATATGATGGAACTGGTGATCCAACTGATTACATCTTCAGTTTCACAAACATCATGAATTTATACGCTCATTCAGCTGAGTACACAGCGAAGCTAATGATCACAACCTACGAGGGGTTAGCATTGGATTGGTTCGGAAAACAGCCACCTAACTCAATTTTCAATTTTAGAGAACTATGCAACAAGCTGGAACAGCAATTTGCTAGTCAGAAAAGACAAAAGCTTCCCATGAGTTATTTGGGAACTATAGTCCAGCAAGATGGAGAATCTTTAACAGCTTGGTTAGCAAGGTTCAATGTTGAACTACTGAAGATCGATTCCCTGAATATTGATTATATTATATCTATTCTGTTCGATCTAACCAAGAATAGGCAGTTTGGTAACGCGTTAAGTCGGAAACAGCCTAGAACCTTCACTGAAATCATGACTCTAGCCTCCAAATATATGACCCAGGAAGAGATGAACTCTTTCAAAGATAAAAATAAGAAAGCGTCCGTTTCGGGACCCAAAAAACCTGAAAAACCCCCAATGCAGAGATCCATGGATTACGATCGGTTTTCTCGAAGAGGAAACGTATTCCATAGATTAGAACATAACGGGAATAACCCTGAGAAAAGACCCAATGTCTACCTCAGGCCTCGATCTCCAGAAAGGAATATAAGAGATCGAATCAGTTATGTCGAGTTCACAAAACTAAATGCCCCAAGAGAAGACATCCTTGTGATACTGGAAAGAAATAATTTAATCCCCCCAACAAAAAGAATCACACAGGCCAAACCTGGGGCAAAGAACTACGATTTATATTGTAGGTACCATCGAGCTCACGGTCATAGAACCGAGGACTGTTACCACCTGAAACAAGAAATCGAAAAATTGATTCAACAGGGTAGATTGAATGAATTCATAGATAGAGCAGATCGGAGAAGACAAAGGACAATAAGTCCTAGAAGGAGGGAAGAGAATAGAAGTCCTCATGATAGATCTCCCAGTAATCGTCCGCCCCGAAGAAATGAAATCGATGAGGACTAGGTCAATGGTACTATACATGTGATTTCTGGTGGACCTGCGGGGGGGGGGGGGGGGGGGGGGATAGTCGGAATGCCAGACGAAAGGTCGCACGATCTCTGGAAAAGGGGATTATGACCCCTAAAGAGGTATGGGCGCTTGAGAGTAAAACCTCCAACCAACAGATAATCAATTTCGATGAGAGCGAAGTCCCCAGAAATCTGAATTGGGACAACAATGAAGACCACCCCGATTTTCCCATGGTGGTCTCATTAAAAATTGCCGATTTCAATGCCAAGAGAATTCTAATCGACAACGGAACCTCGGCGAACATAATAGCTATCGAAGTGCTAAACCAAATGAACCTGGGAAAAATAACTCTCCAAAGAGTAGCTACCCCACTGGTAGGGTTTGGAGGATCGGAAATAGTTCCAGCCGGAACTATCAATTTGAGTGTAACTCTTGGGAACAAACCTCATCGAGTAACCAAAATAATAAAGTTTTTAGTGGTCGAAACACCATTCGCCTATAATGCCATTTTAGGAGGACCGGCATTAAACCAATTTCGAGCAGTTGTGTCGACCTATCACCAGAAAATAAAATTTCCTACAGTCTCCGGTGTAGGCGAAATCGTCAACGACCACAGCATGGCTTGGGATTGTTATAACACGGCCCTATCTTTGAAAAGGAACGTCGATCCGCTAACACCGTCAAAGAGAAAAACAGTAGGATCTTCGACGGAAAAATCTAATGAGCCTGAGTTGCCCAGTACGGATAGGATCGATAAAAAAGGGAAAGAGCCCATAGATCTGACTCTACGAGCGCCAGAACATAAAGAGGTCAAGCTTATCGAAAATGATCCAACCAAAATCACTAGCATCAAAACTGAACTGTCTCCACAGGGAGAAATCATGTTGATCAATTTCTTAAGGAAAAATGTAGATGTTTTCGCCTGGAGCTCGGAGGACATAGTGGGAATCGACCCAAGAATCATAACCCACTCTTTGAAGATAGATCCGAGCGCAAAACCAGTCAGACAAAAGAAAAGAAATCATGGCCCTGTAAAGGACAAAATAATAAAAGCAGAGGTCGAAAGGCTTTTATTGTCTAAACAGATTAGAGAAATACACTTTACTGAATGGCTATGTAATGTCGTACTTGTCTCAAAAGGTGACAAGAAGGATAACAAGTGGAGAATGTGTAACGATTTCACAGATTTAAATAAATTGTGTCCAAGAGATCCTTACCCTCTCTCAAGGATCGACCTGTTGGTAGACTCGACAGCAGGTTTTGCAATTTTTAGTATGATGGATGCATTCCAGGGTTTCTATCAGATTTTCATGGACGAAAGAGATTAAGAAAAGACCGCATTCATTACCGAACAGGGCGTATATTGTTTCATAGTAATGCCGTTCGGATTAAGAAATGCCGGAGCAACCTATCAACGGTTGGTCAACTTAATGTTTAAAGAGTTGATCGGAGAGATAATGGAAGTATATGTCGATGACATGCTGGTAAAAAGCATGAGTGAAGAAGACCACATTAAACACCTTGATCGTTGCTTCAAAATCTTGAGGAAGTATGGAATGAAACTCAACCCCTTAAAATGTACCTTTGGGGTAAGGTCTGGAAAATTCTTAGGTTATCTAGTCCATGAGAGAGGCATCGAAGGAAATCCGGAGAAGATACGTACTATTACTGAAATGAAGCCTCCTAGAAATATTACTCAGGTTCAAAGTCTGGTCGGAAAGATTGTTGCCCTTAATAGATTCATATCAAGGTCCACAGATAAAAGCCTACCATTTTTTCAAACTTTGAGAAAGGCTAAGACCTTTGAATGGACTGAATCTTGGGATCATGCATTCGAACAGCTGAAAGAATATTTGACCTCGCCACCCCTGTTGCCAAACCCACGGAAGGACAACCTCTATACATATACATCGCTATTTCCGAGGCTGCAGTGAGCTCGGTTATGGTAAAAATTGAGGGCTCGAAACACAAGCCTGTTTATTATTTGAGTAAATTATTGCAAGGAGCGGAAAATAATTATTTAACAATTGAAAAATTCGCTCTGGCTTTGGTGACGTCAACACGTAGGTTGCGGCCGTACTTTCAAACATACAAGATCATCGTACTTACCAATCAACCTTTGAGGCAAGTTTTATCAAAGCCAGAAGCCTCTGGAAGATTAATCAAATGGGCTGTAGAATTGGGACAGTACGAGATCGAATATCGACCACGAACTGCAATCAAAGCTCAGATACTTGCTGATTTCCTCCTGGAAACTCCGAGTCTGTCGGAGACAAGCTCCGAAGCGACATCGACAAGCGATAACAGCATTATGATCGTCAATAACCTACCATGGCTTATGCATGTCGATGGCGCATCAAGCAGAGATGGTGGAGGTGCAGGAAGTAATTTCCAAGGGCCAAACGGCGAGGATATGAATTATGCCATTACTTTAGACTTCGTGGTGACCAATAACGAAGCAGAATATGAAGCTCTAATTGCAGGGTTGGAAATGGCTATACAGATCGATATAAAGATTTTGAATGTCTTGACAGATTCCGAGCTAATTCAGAGACAAATTAGCGGAATGTACGAGGCAAAAGAATACAACATGATAAAATATTTGGCGAAAGCGAAAGAGTTGATTGGGAAATTTGATAAGTTTGATGTTCAAAATATCCCACGAGAAGAAAATCGATGGGCTGATCAACTATCTAGATTTACAGGGACAAGGGATGGTAAATCTAAAAGAGTAATCACCTGGTTAATCTCCAAAACTCCTTCGATCGACCTCGATACTGTCCCAGTTACCGAAGTGATGGATATCGACTTGGCAGCAGACAGTTGGATGACTCCGTTAATCGCCTATTTGAGAGATGGATCACTCCCTAGCTGTAAAAATGAAGCTAGGAGGATAAGATATCGAGCACCAAGATATGCAATGATAGAAGGAAAACTCTACAGACGATCCGTCTCAGGAATTCTGCTAAAATGCATTCCCGAACACAATTCCGAAAGCATCCTTAGAAGCATACATGAAGGAGAAGCTGGGAACCACAGTGGCGCTCGAGCACTTACGCTCAAATGCCTGAGAACTGGTTACTATTGGCCAACGATGTACGCCGACGCACAAGACTATGTAAAACGCCTGAGAACTGGTTACTATTGGCCAACGAGGTACATTCAAATATAATACATCAACCAGCTGAGACAATACACCCAATTCAGATCTGTTGGCCTTTTGATCAATGGGGAATCGATATAGTGGGACCATTTCCAATGGCCAGATCGAAAAAGAGTTATGTTTTAGTCGCTGTCGAATATTTCAGCAAGTGGATTGAATGCATAGCCTTAGCTCGGATAACACAGTTCCAAGTTATAAATTTTCTCTGGAAAAATATAGTCTGTCGTTTTGGAATCCCGAGAATTTTGATTTCTGACAATGGAACCCAGTTTGTTGGAAAACAAGTTCAAGAATGGTGCTCGAAGTTTGGAATACAGCAAAACTTCACGTCTGTCGGACATCCTAGAGCTAATGGACAAACTGAGGTGGAAAATTGAGAGATTGTCAAATCCCTCGAAAAAAGACTGGACGACGCCAAAGGGAAATGGTTGGACGAACAGCCAGGCGTCATTTGGGCCAACATAACTACAGTAAAAGCCTCAACAGGTGAAACACCGTTTAGCCTAGTCTATGGGTCGGAGGCAGTTATCCCAGTAGAGGCGCTAGTCCTCAGCCCTAGAATTGAGCTCTACGAGGAGGAATCAAACGATCAACTGAGAAAGGATGACATCGATTTGAGTGAGACCTTGAGGGAAAAAGCCAGTCTGCGTTTAGAAGCAGCTAAATCCAGCATGGAAAAAGCCTACAATCAAAAGGTGAGGATACGATCATTCAAAGAAGGTGACTTGGTACTTAAAAAAGTTGAAGTATCCTAACATGTGGGGAAGTTACAGCAAAATTGGGAAGGTCCCTATGTGGTGATTGAGGTCGGAAAAAAGGGATCTTACAAGATAGCTCATATGGATGGAACTTTGCTTCCTAGAACATGGAATGCAGTAAATCTCAGAAGATATTATGGTCGTTAAATCCAAAGATAAGATGATGTAGAAATTAGACAGGATTCGCAAGGAATTAGTTTTTCCATTCTTCAGAATGTTTAGTTATTTCCCTTTCATGTATTAAATTTTATTACAGTTATAATAAAAGCTTTTGCTTATTTCCCCATAAGTCGCGCTCAAAAAGACTTTTGTCAAAAACGAACTACAAAGGTTAAAACCAATAGTGGGTATACAACCTAAAACTTTTTGAGTAAAACCGAATGAATCGGTAAACACTCATCAATCTACTAAAACGATCTACAAAGGTTAAAACCAATAATTGGTATACAACCTCGAATCTTTGAGTAAACCGTTTAGGTCGGTATAAACTCATCGATCTCCTAACGAACGATCTACAAAGGTTAAAACCATTATTGGTATAAAACCTAAGTATAATAATCTTTGAGTAACACCGATTGGGTCGGTATAAACTCATCGATCTCCTACATGAACGATCTACAAGGGTTAAAATCACAGTTGGTATAGAACCTAAGCATAATAAATCTTTGAAGTAACACCGGTTGGGTCGGTA
Source organism: Penstemon newberryi var. newberryi (assembly GCA_030819805.1). Classification (NCBI taxonomy): domain Eukaryota; kingdom Viridiplantae; phylum Streptophyta; class Magnoliopsida; order Lamiales; family Plantaginaceae; genus Penstemon; species Penstemon newberryi. Next base: position 16,461,580 of record JAUALY010000005.1, on the reverse strand, counting down.
TAAACTCATCGATCTCCTACACGAACGATCTACAAAGGTTAAAACCACAGTTGGTATAAAACCTAAGTATAATATATCTTTGAGTAAAACCGATTGGGTCAGTATAAACTCATCAATCTCATAACTGACAATCTACGTAAACAAACAGCTGATATAATGTAAAAGTTTATTATAACCGATAAAAATGCAGATCGGAAAGATACATAAATTCCCCTAGCTAAATCAATAGCAGATTCTATTACATGATGAAGAAAGGAGCTAACAAAAGGACTTCAGCTTGATTTATCTCTATTTCTCTCATAATTCTTGCCACCAGCTAGGACCAGTCGTGCTTACGGCCACAAAGTTTTGGAATCAGAGAGAGCTTTGAGAGATCATAATGTTACGACGGTCGATGGTGGTCAGCATTTTTTGATCATACATTCTCGTTTTAATGAACTGACCAGCTTTCCACTGACCGCGTAACTAATAGATCGGAACCCCACAACACCGACCTTTTCCCATTTACATAGGTTGGTCGGTTGAGGATAGGCATTCCAATCTATTCCCCTTATTAGGAGTTGGGGATTTCATGGTTTTTGAAAAATCCCCATTTTCCGATTCCACCCATACCGAGTCGACGTAATAAGTGTTTTGTTTGATTCTCGAATTAGGCAGAAGACCGCCATTTTCAACAAAGAGGAAGTACATTTGTTTAAGGTTTTTTACTTCTAATGGTAACTAGAAGGACGATAAAGATTCCTTTTATAGACAGGGTGAGTTAAAATCCAACGGTGAAACTCGCATCCAATCTACGGCAAAGACGCCACATCGGGAATTACGTTACAAAGTAATAACTGCAAGCCTTAAATACAGGAATGGGAATAAATGCGCTTTAAAGACGGTCAAAATAATAAGTCATCTATTAGATCGATGGATATGATACAAAGGGTATTATAGTGAAACCAATATTACATGACGATAGTCGATCTAAACAAGAAATCATCGATCAGTACACTAAGCAGTTACACCTACAAAATATCAAAGGAAAAAAATCTGGTTTCCGAACGCTTCAGACGCTTTAGAACCTCCTCAGAATGATCATTTTTATTCTACTTTGAGAACAGTGACGAGAACCTAAAGTTCAGGCTCCTACAGATCGGCAGGTGTCGTCGGGCAAGGAAAGCCGCATGCTATCACGATTCGACCACCTCGAAGAAGTTGATGCTTTTTCTTCGCCAATTAAAGTAGGGATCAGAAAGCTCTCATGCATGGCATTGTCGACCTGTTAGAAACAAGTTGATTTCGATAAACCAAGAATCCAGCTTTCCTCTGATCTCGACCTCTACAAAACGGCGTAATTTATGATCGACTAATCCCCGGTTATGAGATTTGCCCGACCATCACCGTATAAGGTGGAGATTTCATTTTTCCAATTCCTCCCATACCAAATCACGAACTCCTCAGTAGATAAACTAAAAAAATTTTGTGGTCGAGGATACTTATAACAGTAAATATTCATCTTGAATGCCTTCATCTTTTGAGAGAAGGAGCGGAATGGAATTATCTTTTTATAGGCAGGGGATAAAGGATCCCATGGTGTTACATTGAGATCCTATCAACGGTCCAGATCAAAAGCATTACCAGGATAAATCACAGTGTCGGATATACGATCGATCATTGCCATAGGACTAGAAGTATGAGACTCCAGATAAACAGGTCAAGCATAATTGATTTTATTCAGATCTTTAAGAGGATCGTTACATTTCACGGAAACAGCCAAATCATCAGAAAAAACTACATTCATCTTCAAAGTCTAAATCACAATTTTACAAATACTAGTCCTACTTTGCTACTCCTCGGAATGGTCTGCTCCTTCAATTCGACCTACTCCTTCTTCTCACACTACTACCACTGCATAGAAATGAGGAACATGCAGAAGTGCGTATATTTGCTGATGCTGGTGAATTATCGACCTTCAAACGGGCGACATGGCAATCAGGAAGCCTGCTGCATCTGGGGTCGATCACAGTATCAAGCTAAAGCACACTGAGAAAGGAATGGTTCAGAGGCTACTTTTTTCTGCAAACAAGGAAGGAAAGAGCTTTGCTGTCATACAATTAAGACAGGTTCGTTCTCCATGCCTTGGAGACAAGTTTTCGAGCATGCATGGACAGAACACCATACCTTCCCCAGGGATCACCACCATTTTTAATGAACTAACCAGCTCTCGCTTCTCCAAAAAACAAATTGGATTGATATCTCCACCATAATCAACATGCCATAAAAACCAAAACGAAATACTTCTAGGAGACATGTTGTTTCTATCGTTTAAGTTTCCTATTTCTCAAATGGGTTATTTATAGCATGGGGAAATATTCAATCAATGCACAAAGGCATACGAACCGTCCTACAGTTATGGCACAACTACCAAATTGAGTTCTTCTCTCCCAAGAATTATGAAAACAGTTATTTACAGATCGAGAAGACACAGAAGTCGAACAAAAAGCACGATCTTCTATTCATCAGGCAAAATGTATATTTACATTCCATTCCAAAAAAAAAAAAAAAAAAAAAATGAAGGACTTTATCTACTGTTCATGAGCATGATCGGGAATTGTCGGATAACCAAGATAAGTCATCATTTCTTGGGTACGTTGGTTGTATCCAAGAGAAAAACCTCTGTCAAACTCTTGCTCTTTCAGCTGGAGAAGGTCTTCTTTTTCTTTGGTGAGTTGTTCTTTGTCAGACACCAGGTTCCTATTTTCTTGGGCGAGTTCTTCTTTCTCTTTACTAAGTCTTTCAGCAGCAGCTCGGAGGTTCTCCACCTCGGTCATTAGCAATCGATGAGCAACAGCGATCGAGTTCATCCGTTCAAGAGACTCTTCTCGAGCAAAGTAAGACTCATCATTTTGTATCCCAAGCTGAAGAGCTTCATGCTTAGCCTATTATGGAAAAATCAGAATTTAACCTATCAATAATAATACAATTGTTCTCCTCTCATATACTTATTTACGTGATTACTGTAATATTTCATACTATTCTTCAATTGCACCATCCTGAGTACTTTAACCAAACCCTAAGTATAAAGTTTGTTCTTTTAATAATTTACTGAGATTAAACCTAAGACGAAATTAGGCTAAATCAGTTGGCGCCCACCGTGGGGCTAAATTTTTAATAATCCTCAATATTCTTCTTTCTCTTTAGTAAGTCTTTCAGCAGCAGCTCGGAGCTTCTCCACCTCGGTCATTAGCAATCGATGAGCAACAGCGATCGAGTTTATCCGTTCAAGAGAATCTTCTCGAGCAAAGTAAGACTCATCATTTTGTATCCCAAGCTGAAGAGCTTCATGCTTAGCCTATTATGGAAAAATCAGAATAAGAAACTTCCAAGGATATAAAAGTCGACATAACAATAATAACACACTTAACATCTCCAAACGCTTGAAAATGGACTGAACGAGACGTAAAGATGAATGGTTTTTTAATTTATAGAGCTCCTTGGGCAAAATTGTGCCCATTCCCAGATTCCAAGAAATTCCATCAGGCTCGAGGGTTGTTGGAATGCTTACATTAATCGAGACCCCACCAGATCGACTCATCTCAAACTCAGTTATCTCTTCGACCTGCTCCTTAAAGGACGTTCGTCTAAAAGAGATGGATCATCCGCAACGTTTTCAAAACCAGAATGACTGGGACCAGACCCAGTTTTCGATACGTCTTGGGAAATGTGGGCAGGAGAGACTGCTTGAGTATGTTGAGAAGTTGAGACAACAACTTGAGAACGCAGAAGGGCAAAGAAAGATTCAGGAATATCTTCCATAGGTCCCCTTAGATGCAAAGTAGGCTCAACCTCAGAGTTGGGAGCAGTGATTACGACCTGATGCGAACCTCCTTGACCTAAATCTCGATCTGGCATATCTCGACCAGAAGGAGGACGTTCCTCCAATGATTGGACGACGGGAGGAGGAGAAACGACTCGAGATTCCTCGTTTATATTTTGGTCGACGGGAGGAGGAGAAACGACTCGAGACTCCTCATTGGGTATTTGTTCCACGAGAGCAGGAGAAGTAACTCGAGTCTCCTCGTTCGTTGTATGGACGACTGGAGGAGGAGAAATAGTTCGTGACTCCTCATTTATTGTTTGTTCTACGAGAGGAGGAGAAGTAGAACGAGAACCCTCCTTCTGGTAAGCCTCCAACACTTTTGGATCGACAATTGGACTACGGATCGGGGACCCTAAAAGTCCCGTTGAAGAATTCCTACTTTCCCTCGTCGGAGAAAGAATATTCTCCACTACTTTCGGATTTCCAATAGACGATGATTGTTGTGAACCGTCCATTCGGGCTTTCTTCCTCGGAGTATCTCGTCGCTATAGACCCCGCAGAGATCATTTTGAAGCTCCAGAAAAGAGGTTGGAACTCATGATCAAAAAATCAGAAATTCTTATGAAATATCGAACTGATAGCTCCGATCAATAGTAAGAAAATTTTATATTACAAGTGGGGACGCGCGGTAAAACTTCAAAGATTTTACCTTTATATATAGTAAAGGAAATGACAATTATGTCCTCAATCCTTGGCGCGCACAGTAAAATCCAAAACAAGAAACAGAATGGATCATCCAAGGCATGGTTTCGATCATCAAAACGACGAAGAATATTTCATCCAAAATCATTTATATTAACAAAGGGATTCTTACATATGCTACAAAACTTGCTACCTAAAACGACAAAAACTACCAGAATTAAAGAGAAAAATAAAAGGAAATCATAAAAGACATTCTAAGATGGGGAGTTGGCTTCATCCGCAGGAGACTTTTCCTCATCTTCTCCATTCTTTCCCTCGACCTGCTCTCCCTCGATGTCCTCTTCATCGCCGACCTCTTCCTCTTCGTTTGCTTGATCACCCATAATATTCGCTACTAACTCCAAATCAGGTGTTGGCACAGGAAATGGAGTACCGTACTCCTCGACTAAGTGAGCCAGAGGGTGGTTATTATACTCGACGGAAGATAAGGATTCGAGAGGATAGTCTTGAAGTTTTCGATCCTTTTCGATAGCCATAACTCGGCGATATTCGTCACGCTTATCAGGGATCTGCCCAGACTCAATTAATTGATCGACGACCTTATAGAACGAGCTTAAGAGCAAACCTCCGATCCTTTGATGGATTATGGCAGTATGCACGGGGGAATCAAGAAACTCTCGGACTATGGGCTCGACGTCTAAAGATTGGTGTTCATCTATGACCCTCTCTAAGTAGAAGAATCATCTTCCTTGGTCGCAAGTTGAGATCGAAGAGCATCAACATCCGACTCCAGTTTGCTAACGAGGGTGGCATGCGCAACTCGTTGCTCTTCCATTTCTCGAGTCAATTGGTCGACCTGCGCCTGGTATCGACTAGAATCCGTCATCATACTGATAATATGAGGATTGTCGGTCTCCAAATTAGGATTAGCGAGAGGATCGGATGAAGTCTCAGCAGAAGCTCAAGAATTACCTACCTGAGCAAGTTGATCTTCGAGCTCCTTAACCCTGGCAGTTAAAATATTGTTGCTTTCTTCAACAAATTTACACTGATCTCTATGTAATGCCATATCATATAGCGCGGATACCAAGGCATTACCGGTCTGTGGCAAGGAAAAATTGTCTAAATAAAGACCAAGAAGAATATTGAGGATTATTAAAAGAACAAAAGGAGTTAAAGAATATTACCACTTCATGAGCATGAGCAGCCCTAGCTAGCTGTTCGAGAGGTTTCTTCATAACGGTCCTCTCCACGTCTCGAACAAAGGTCGAGGATAGAAGAACTCGAATGGATTTATCGACCACATTCTCCTTATCGTCAGACACCAATGAATCCTTCTCAGAATAACCAGCCGCTCGTTTTCCTTGAAGATGACTCTCAATCATATCTACCAAAGAAGCTTGATGACTAGTATCTCCGACGTGAGTGAAATACTCCCCTCCCTTGTCAAAATATTGAGTTTTTCGTTTGGCTTCAGGACCAGTAGGATTACGTTCGGGCCAATATTTGCTACCCAGAATACCATATTTCTCCCTGAAAGTTTTGGGCGGATAACCGCGGCCTGGGTGAGAGCTTGGAGGCGGTATGTCTGATGAGGTTGGACCAGAGAAAGGAGGAGTTACTCGAATAGGATCGGCATTCTCGAACGACTCCTCCTCAATATCCTCCAGATCTTGGAATTGATTTCTTCTCCTCTTCCTGGATTCCTTTTGCTCTATGGGGACTTTACCCCAAGATTTTTTTGAGTTCGAGAGGACAAATTTTTCGACCACGGAGAAGTTGCAGTTCTCGACCATGGAAGCTATAGTATGAAATTGATAAAACGAACATCAAAATCGTAAATCCTTTTCTAGAAAATAAATTTACTATTAGAAAAAAGTCTTACACAAAGTTCGATCGTCCGAGGGGATAGGAAAATCCAAAGAACTTAGTCCAGCTTTCCGAAGGAAAATCTCTCCGATCAAATAAGCTGATTGGTACTTATTTGACCTCATCTCTTCAATTAGAGCAGTTGAAAATTGGTCGTCTGGGGTCATCTCACCAATCACCTTTCGACCACCATATACCCAAGAATCATTGTATCCCCAGTCATGAATAAACTCCTCAGTTTCTCCGTTCTCAAGGATATGCACGGTCGGAGCCTTAACAAAAAAGAAATTTGATTTCCACTCCGTACTGTTGCTCGAAATGGCGTTTTCAAGAACTGCGTAACCAGGTCTTTGGCTAACATAGTAATAACCTCTGTTGGAGGAGGTCGATACGGAGAGTTGGAAAAAGTGAAGAAAGTTACGGAATGAGGGTTGCAGACCTCGCGCGACCATCAAAACAGAAAAAGCCATCATAAAGGCAATGGCGTTTGGAACAAGTTGGGTCAAGGAGACAAAGAAAGTCTCCAAGAATTGACGTAGAATAGAAGAAAGAGGAAAACGGAGTCCATGTTCGAAGTGGGACAAATAGAAAGCTCGACAGTTCGCAGGAGGAGTGTTGACTCTATCCTCGGAAGAAGGAATAATGATCTCAAAATCCGACGGGAAATAGCGACCGAATTCCTTTTTCAAAAAAGGTAGATCTTCATCTTTCCATCGAGAAGGAAAGTGTTCCATAGGTGTGGAAATTTGATGTTGAGACGTCTTAGATTTTTTGGATGCCCTCGACACCATCTCTTCCCCCGGAATAATCTCCACCACCAAACTATCAACTTCTTTTTCAGCATAATCTCTAATCTCCTCTACTTGAGAATTGTCTGCTCCTTCGTCATCAGATGAAGGAATATCAGGATTGGAGATATTAGGTGGTACTTGTTCTCCTACATTTTGAGTTGAGGAATGGGGATTTTGCGAGGTCGAAGCCATCTGCTCTTGAAATAATGCGCTCGAGAAAATAAGAAAATGGCAAGATTGTCGACTTAAGCTTTTACTGCTGGAAGGTTTAAAAATTTGGGGTAAAAAGTAAAATATCCCGCAAGTTTCGATTATATATATGGGCGGTGAAAAGACGGATTCAGCCCTTCGCGTCTCTTCATATTCCCGCCAATCAAAATCATGAAAAGACCCAGCCATTGTCTGACACACGTTGACCAAAATACATGTCTATACGTAGAAGGTTCAAACGGATATGCACTCTTTTTTCCTCGTCCGGTTTTTATCCCGAAGAGGGTTTTTCCGAACTAGGTTTTTAACGAGGCATATTTCATGAACGATGAAAAGATCAAGGTAACTACTACTTCTACTTCTACGAGCTCCAGCTACGATTTCGCTCGAGAAGTGAGGGAGTACTGATGAGGGCTATTTTGCACATATAACCTGCTAGGAATATTCGAGGAGTTTCAAGATCGATCCGACCTATTTAAACTGAGAGATCGGCTCGATCAGCCAAATACATATCTGGTCGACCTACTCTAATCGACCTATTGTCCGTTTCAGGGGACTTAATGGGTCATGCGATACTCCTAGGCCGTGCAGGATTCCTAGGCTAAATAGGACTCCTAGTTCAGTTAGGACAGGAGGAATATTATAAATAACGAATCTTACATTGTATTGAGCATCAGAATTTAACCTATCAATAATAATACAATTGTTCTCCTCTCATATACTTATTTACGTGATTACTGTAATATTTCATACTCTTCTTGAATTGCACCATCCTGAGTACTTTAACCAAACCCTAAGTATAAAGTTTGTTCTTTTAATAATTTACTGAGATTAAACCTAAGACGAAATTAGGCTAAATCATGTTGTATCTTTTGATGGTTCTGACTTTGTTCATGTTACAGATAAGCCTGCTGATAAAGAATCTACAGAAGAAGAGAAAACAGCTGAGCCAAACACTGAAACTACTCAAAACCTGTTAACTGCTGCACCGTCCATTCAAGCTGAATCTGCTCAAACTTCAATCATGGATTCAATGAAGGCCTTGATTGAAAGTTCTATGAAGGAAATGGAAGAGAGAAACAAGGAGCTGCAGTGTAAATTTGAAGAAGCAGCTGCCAAAATTGTACAGAGTGCTGTGGAAAGTCTTCCACAACCAGCTAATCATTCCATGTTACTAAAGAAAGGAATTGTTTCCTTAACTCGTCAAGTTGAAGATGTCAAGGCTGATGTAAATCAGATACATGCCACTCTTCATAGACATGAGATGGATTGGAACAACGTTGGTAAAGCATTTCAAGAGGCAATTGAAACAGAAGCTGAGAAGACTGCTTATCTGTTTCCGAATTTTACTGAAGAAGCTGCTCAGGTTACTTCAGAATTTGCCACCTTGCAAGTAAATGTGGACTATCTGAATGACCAGACTGCTGCCTTAAAGAGCAATCAGATTCAACAAAATCTTAAACTTCAAACTGTGGATCAAAACATCAGGCTATTGTGCAATGCTGTCATCATTACTCCTGTCCCAGTTGAACAACTCAACCCTGCTGCTGATGACAAGAAGAATGTTGCATCTACTGTTGAAGTTACTGAAAAAGTGGAGTCTACTGAAAAACCTGCTGATGAAGAGACAAGTAGACCAGCTAATGAAGCAACCAAGACTAAGGAAGCTGCTAATGAAGTAGAAGCTGAAAAGAATGAAGAGCCCAAGGATGTAGCAAAATCTGACAAAGAGATTGCTGCTTCCAAGGACACTGCTGAAGAACAGCTTGATCCATTTAGAAAAACCAAGAGGATAGATGAAATGAAAAAGAAGATCGAAGCTGCATCTAAAAATTGGTTGTAGTTTTCTCCAGTGGAGAAGAAGAAGAAGAAGAAGAAGATGAGGTTGAAGAAGAAGAAGAAGAAGACGAAGAAGCTGAAGACTAGACTAGTTTACTTAGTTGAAAATCTTTGTATCAGCTTACTTTATTGTAATTTACTTCAAGTCCATCTTTGTAAACTTGTACTGTAATATTCAAAGAAAATCTATAAAAGTTCAAGTTTCCAACATACTATTTCTATCTCAGAAACTTTTTAGGACTTGACTTTAGTTTAGGTACAGGTACTTAGCTGAAGTTTTGTCATCATCAAAAAGGGGGAAATTGTTGGATGAAGATGAAGACTTTGAAGTAAAGGGAGGTTTTGATGATTTCCAAAAGTCGTCAGCTAAGTAATGGAAGCTTAACCAATCTCTAAAAGTTATTTGACCAAGGGAGACAAGCCCTATTAGACGGGTCAAATATTTAGTCCAGAAGACTACTGATCTGTTACTGTATTCGGAATAAGACTGGTGGATTTCAACAGAGTCAAATCAGATGAGTTCGATTTGGATCAGCAGAGTGTTCATCAGACGAGTGGATTCGAACAGCAGAGTGGAAGTGATCAGAAGTTATTGCAACGGTAATAAATGCACTCGGTGTAATAAATGTTGTAAGAGAAGGGTATTAAAGTCCGATGATTGAAGAGAAACCTCGGATCAGCAAGGTGCATTTAATGCAAAGTGACAAAAAGTACAACCAAATTGTACAGTGCACAGTTGCAGAAGCTGTTCTGAAAACAGGGACCAGTACTCGAGGAATTTGAACACCTGTCGACCTCTCAACGGGCAAATCTCGAGTATAAATAGATCTGAATTGAAGAGTTTGAAAAAGGTACAACTACTGAGAGAAAATTCAAAACAAGCAAAATCTTCTAAGTCTCAAACTCAAATACAGATCACCATCAGCTTAGTCATTTGTTGACTGCAGCCGAGTTGAGAAAACAAAGCCAAATATAAATCTATGCAATTTCTGTAAAAAGAAAAAGTTGTGAGGAGTGTAGATCCATCTAAGTGGGTGATCTAGCTTCAGAGAGTAGGATTTCTTTGTGATTTCTTGATGTGAACTTGTGGCCTTTTCATTTGTTGATTGGCGCAAGCATTGTATATTGTAAACTGTGTGTTTAGTATATCCCAAGATCTAAGTGACTTGGAAGAGTGGACTAAAGGATTTCAATCCATATAACCATTATAAAAATTCTGTGTGTTTGTTTATTACATTTTCACTTGCATATTTTTCAAAAGCTTTCAAACACTTAAGTTAACTGTTAAAGATTTTAAAAAGGAGTTTGCGAAAACTACGGATAAAATCTTTCAAGTTAAAGAAAACTACTTGTGAAAAACACTTGATAAATCCGCTGCAAGTAAGTTATTTAAAACTCCGATTTTCTCAAAATCAGCTAAGTAAACTCAGAAGAGTGGTCAACTTTGCTGTTCGAAGCATTGTGCACGATCAGCTTAGTCTACTTACGAATTTTGATAAGCTTATTCTGCTCACAAAAAAAGTTAGAGAATTTTAAGTTAAAATTTTTAGAGGTCTATTCACCCCCCCTCTCTAGACCTCATCTGACCATTTGGGACCAACATATCCCTCAACGAGCTATTCTCAGTACTCAAGGCAAACGAGTATAAATTACCAAAGATGGGGATAGATGAGTAGTTTAGTTCTAACCCCACTGTTGCCCTCATTGCCTCAGACATATCAAAGAAATCAGTAGGGAGACCTAAAGAAAATGACTCATCTGATGAGACCAGTTGGATGAAGATGAAGAAGTGAAGGGAGGTTTTGATGATTTTCAAAAGTCATCAGCTAAGTAATGGAAGCTTAGCTAACCTCTGAAAAAGTTCAATCGAGAAGACAAAATAAATCAAAAGATTGGATTTTCTATCTGAAATACTAGTGATCTTAAGCTGAGTAAGGAATCAGATGGGTGGATATCAGCAAAGTCAAATCAAATATGTTCGGTTTGAATCAGCAGAGTGTTCATGAGCCAAGTGGATACATCAGCTAAGTGGAAAGGGATCATAAGTCATTCCAATGGTAATAAATGCACTTGGTGTAATAAATGCTGTCCGAGAAGGGTATTAATGACAAATGATTGGAAGAGTTAATTCAAATAACCTCGTATCAGCATAGTGCATTAAATGCGACTGACATATCCGTACAGCAGACTGCACAGTGAACAGTTGCAGGGAGCCGTTTAAGGTTAGGATCGGAACTCAAGGAAGATATAAAATCTACCTCATCTACAACGGGCATAATTCAAACTGCGAGTATAAATAGATCTACATTCAAGAGTTATAGACACTAAACACAACAACTGAGAGAAATCAACGATCAAACTTTCTAAGTTTTAAAAACTCAAGAACATATCACGATCAGCCGAGTCATCTGTTGACAAAGCCGAGTGGAAGAAACAATCCAAACACATAAATCTGAGTGATTTCTGTAATACCGAGTGCTGTGAGAAGTAGATATCCATCTTAGTGAGTGATATTACTTCAGAGAATAGGTCTTCTTTGTGATTTCCTATTGTGAACTTGTGGCTTCATCATTTGTTGTAAAAGCGCAAGTATAGTTGTACTAGTTACTTAGTGTTCTAGTGGAACCTAAGCCTTCTTGATTTAGAAGAGTGGACTAAGAGACATCTTGTATGTATAACCACTATAAAAATTCTTGTGTTTGATTACTTGTTTTTAACTTGCATATTTTCATAAGTAAACAAACGTTTTAAAAGATAGGAATTTATAAAACTGGGGTAAAACCTTTGAAGATAAACTTGTTTGAAAAACATACACTATGACAAAGTTGTCTGAAATGAGAAGTAAATCAGATGAGTGGTCTAACTTGCACTGAATAAGCTAAGGGCTAAATCAGCTAAGTAATCTCATACGAACGATAAGCTTACTCTTCTTATACAAAGTTGGAAATTTTTTGTAAAGGTACAGAGGTCTATTCACCCCCCCCCCCCCCCAAGACCTCATCTGACCACTCGAGACCAACAAGTGGCATCGGAGCAGGTGGTTTATTTGAATCATTTGCGTGATCAACGAGCTTGATCCAAGGTGTGTTTGTCAAACGTTTTAAAAAAGAGCATATTTTGAAAAATTAAAACTTTTTGAAAATGTATTGTATCAACCATGTTCCTTACATTGGCGATATGAGTTTTGAGGACTGAAAAATCAGCATGGAAATTTTCCTTGCTGCTTATAATGACAATATGTATACGTGAATTACAGGAGGTCCATTCAAAATCACAAAAACCATCAAAATCAACGACCAAGAGGTAACAATTGACAAAGAGCCCGAAGAGATGACTGCCGAAGAAATCAAGTAGAATAATCTTGATAAAGTTGCTAGATTCATCATGACCAGAGCCCTTGATAATGATAAATTTGACAAAGTTAAACACTGTAAAACTGCAAAAGAGATGTGGGACAAAGTTCGCGACATTAGCGAAGGAAATGATGCTATCATAGAGCACAATCTAAGCATAGCTCTTGAAAAGTTGGAAAACTTCAAAATGAAATCCGGAGAAACCATTGACCAGATGGATACAAGGTTTACAAGGACACTCAACGAAGATTTCAAGTTGGGAAAGACTTTAACGGACAAAGTGATCACTATAAAGGTTCTCAAGGCGCTGCTTCCAATGTTCAACATGAAAGTCACAGCCATGAAAGAATCAAGGGATTTGGGAAAAATCTCTCTTACCGAGTTGTTCTCAGTACTCAAGGCGTATGAGTATAAACTGCTAAGAATGGGAATAGACAAGTCATCCAGTTCTAATCCATTGCTGCCTTAGTTGCTGTATAAAGACCAAAGAAATCAGTAGGGATATGAATTGAAATTGACTCATCTGATGAGACCATGCTACTCAACAAAAAAGAGTACACTGCTGTGGATGTTGTGTTGTTGTTGAACTATTTCAAGAAGTTCTACAAAAGAAAAATGAAGAACAAATACAATAATGCTTCTACTTCTAACCCTACTTCTCATGATAGTAAGGATAATTATAAATCCAATCTAATGTGCTATAATTGCAGGAAATTGGGACACTTCATCAAGAACTGCTCATATCCAAAAGCATAGAAGTACACAGAGGAAGAAAAGAAAATAAGAAAAGAGAGGAGACACAATAAGAGCAAAGTATTGTTGGCTGAAGCTGAAAAGATAGCAACCATCTACTCGTCTGATTCATACTCGGAGACATTTGAAGATGACTCTGCTGAAGAAGAGACACTTGCACTGCTTTGTCTCATGGCCAAAGAATCAAATGATTATGATAATGAGGTAACTCACTCTGAAGAAGAAAATGAGCTATTTAGTTCATTTGAACAAATGATGATTAACAACACGAGCGTTGTTGCTGATTTTGCCAAGATTAAGGAAGAGATGACTATGCTGAAAGAGCAAAATACTTCACTGAAACTTAAGGTTGAAAAACCACAAGAATCAGTTGAATACAAAAAGCTTGAGCATGAGAATGAGTCTCTGAAAGCAGAATGTGAAGTTTGTAAGGGAAAACTCATGGAACATGAAAAGATTATTTAGCCCCATGCTAAGTCTTCTATTACATCAGATAACAAGCCTAGTAAACAGAAACTACCTTATGAAAAGACAGGTTTAGAATTCGACTGTACTGAACAATTCACAACTACTAGTAACAATAAGGTAATCTTATATGTTCAAAATGCTAAACCCACTTCACCAGAAAAAGAGATTAATGGAAATAAATCTCAAAAGGCTACTAAGGGTAAAGAGCCTATGAAAGAAAAACAGACTGGTAAAACTAAACAGCAGACCAGTCCTAAGAAGTCTGCTGATAAGAGCTAGCATAATCAAACTAGGAATAAATCTAAGAAGTCTGTTGGTGAGCAAGTAAGAAAGAAACCTAAGAATCGAAGAAATCATAAAAATGATAATGCTTGGTATGGAAATGAGTCATATTATGTGCAACCTACTTATTCATCATATTATCATGCACCTCATTATCCACTTTACTACGTTGCTGCATACCCTGCTCATCATCCGATGCATGCTTATCCTGCTTATCATGCACCGTACCCTACTTATGAGCATTACTCACATCATAAAGATTATCATCATAACATATCTACTGAAAATTGCACCAAGAGTAAAAAAAGCACCACCGAAGTCTACTGAGCCTAAGAAGCCTAAGGTTACCGAATCTTGGGTTGTCCAAGGTGACACTAATCCTCCAGTACCCTCTCAATAAAGGGTACCTAAAGTATTTTTATTTTGTTTTGTAGGATTGGATTAGGAGTAGGAGTAGGAGTAAAGTAGAGAAGAAATGGTACTTGGACAGTGGATGTTCAAGACACATGTATGGTGACATGCATGAGCTAACTAATGTTGCTGCCATAGATGGTCCAAAAGTTACATTTGGAGACAACAAATAAGGCAAGATTGTGGCAAGTGGAAAGCTTATTAAAGGAAACATTGAGATATCTGATGCCTCATATGTCAAAGGCCTGAAGTACAATCTGCTGAGTATAAGTCAATTTTGTGACAAGGGATTTTTTGTCATCTTCTCATCAGATAAGTGCAATTTGGAGTAAATTGGAACCAAGAAAGTGATATTATTTGGAAGAAGACAAGGAAACATCTATATAGTCGACTTTAATTCTATTGATAAGAATTCTAATGTTTGTTTGGTGGCCTCTACACAAAGTGAAGTTAGTTGGCTATGGCACAAAAACATAAATCATGTAAACTTCAAGACCATCAACAGATTAATCAAGAATAATTTGGTTAAAGGATTACCAAAACCAAGCATGAGCAAAGACAAGCTGTGTGATGCCTGTCAGAAGGGTAAATAAATCAAATCATCTTTCAAAAGCAAGAAGAATCAATTCAAGTAGAATTTTGGAGCTACTTCACGTGGATTTGTTCGGACCCATTGATCCCATTAGCAACGGTGGAAATAAGTACTGCCTTCCTGTTGTGGATGATTTCTCAAAATATACTTGGGTTGTTTTCGTGAAAAAAATAGTAACCAAGGAAAATCTTACTAATCTGATGGAGCTGAATCAGAATGAAAAGAGGAAAATTTTGAGAATCAGATCAAATAGGGGCACTGAATTTACTAACTCTACTGTTGAAGAGTATTGTAATTCCAGAGGAATCATTCATGAGTACTCTGCTGCCAGGACCCCACAACAAAATGGAGTTGCTGAAAGGAGAAACAAAATTCTAAAAGAAGCTACCAGAACCATGATAGCTAAAGCCAAGTTGTCTCAAAGATTTTGGGCAAAAGCTACAAATACAGCCTGCTATACCCAAAACAGATGCATGCTCAACAAAAGTCAAAACAAAACACCTTATGAGTTGTGAAACAACATAAAGCCTAATATTCATTATCTTTGTAGAAAAGGCCGATGAAGCTGTTTTCGTAGGCTACTCTTCTATTAATAAAGAATACAAAGTATTTAACAAAAGAACTTTACTTGTAGAAGAATCTATTCATGTTGTATTTGATGAACCTACTCAATGTTCTGAAAAGAATCAAAGTACTAATCCAGAGTTATCTGCTGACCTTTAGAGATTGACTGTAGAAAGAAAAGAAGAATATGTACCCATCATACTACTTGATCTCAACCAAGCTGATAACTTAAATGCTGTTCAAAATCAGATGACTGATTGTCTAACAAACGAGTGTCAATCAGCTAGTAGACCAAATACTGTACAACAAACTACTACTGAGACTCCAACAATAGTGTTGCAAGATCAATCAAGAGGACAACATCCAAATTTGCAACCTGATCTAAGATGGCTCAGAGATCACCCATCTGATCTTGTGATTGGTAGAGTAAGAACAAGGACAACTACAAATAAGTCTATGTTTGTAAGTTTTCTTTCACAAATTGAGCTTAAGTTAATTGATGAAGCTCTTATTGATTCTCATTGGATAGAAGCAATGAAAGAAGATTTGAATCAATTTGAAAGAAATGAGGTTTGGTACTGGTAACCAGATCTACTCATCAAAGAGTCATTGGCACTAAGTGGGTATTCAGAAATAAGATGAAAGAAGATGGTATTGTTACCAGAAATAAAGTAAGACTAGTGGCCAAAGGATATTGCCAAGAAGAATACCTAGGTTGTCATAAGACATTCGCACCAGTGGCTAGGCTTGAAGCAATCAGACCATTCCTTACCTATGCTGCTCAGAAGAACTTCACTGTCTATCAGATGGATGTAAAGTATGATTTTCTCAATGGAGAACTGCAAGAAGAAGTGTACATTGAACAACCCCTGGATTTGAAGTCCATCAAGAAGGAGACAAAGTATATCTCATCTGAAGAAAGCACTTTATGGTTTAAAGCAAGCATCAAGATCATGGTATGATACCTTATCTGATTTTATTTTGATTAAAGGATTTCGCGAAGGTGAAGTAGACAAGAACCTGTTTACTATTGAATGGGATAATCATATATTGTTAGTTCAGATTTATGTGGACGATATTATTTTTAGTTCAACTAACAAACAGAAGTGTGAGAAGTTCTCTAAGCTGATGCAAAATTAGTTTGAAATGAGCATGATGGGAGAACTCAATTACTTTATTGGAATACAAATCAAACAGCTACCTGATGGCATATTTATTAATCAAGCAAAGTACACAAGAGATATGTTCAAGAAATTTGGTATGGAAACTAGCTCATCTGTTGCTATTTCAATGTCTACTAGACTTCGCCTTGACAAGAATGAAGATGGAAAATCAGTTGACATCACCAAATATAGAGGCATAATTGGGTCTCTGCTATACCTTACTGAACCTGATATTATGTACTCTGTTGGGGTTTGTGCGAGATTTCAATCAATTCCCAAGGAATCTCATCTCTTAGTTGGCAAAAGAATATTAAGGTATCTCAAAGGCACACAAGAATTGGGATTAAGGTATCCAAAGGAATCAAGATTTGAACTCATTAGATATTCAAATTCTGACCTTGTTGGCTGCAAATTTGACAGGAAGAGCACTACTGGTACTTGTCAATTTCTAGGCAGTCGTCTGATCTCATGGATGAGTAAGAAATAGACTTAAGTATCTATATCTAATGCTGAAGCTAAATTCATTGCTGCTGGAGCATGTTGTGCACATATACATTAGTTGAAACATCAACTAGAAGACTACAATATCAAAATCAGTGATACAAGTGCAATCTCACTTACTGAGAACACTACAAGTCATTCAAGAACTAAGCATATTGAGATCAAACATCACTTCATAAGTGACCATGTTGAAAAAGGGAATGTCATAATTGAGTATGTTCACACCGACAATCATATAATTGACATTTTCACTAAACCAGTTAGTGATGCAAGATTTTCTACTCTAAGAGTGGAATTAGGTTTGTTGAATTTGGATTCATAAGCTGAGGGGGAACCTTTCAGAAGACCGTGGTTCATCAGATAACTAACTTTCAGCAGCTGAGTAACCTTCTAGACTAACTCTCAACAAACTAGTTGACTGATAGATTCTTGAACTCAGGGGGAACGTGTAGGACTAGCGGTACTCTTGATTAAAGAGGAAATATTCAATGACAATTAGTTGAAGTTGCTTTATTAGAAGATTTGTTCTTTATTCTTGAAGATTTGAAGACTATCTTGCTGGATTGACAAACAACAAAGAAAAATCACTAGCTATTGGCTTTCTCTAATGATAATCTATTTGCAGAGATGTCATCTGTCAGATAAGTAAAACTATACTCATCTGTTATTTATAAGTGTGCTGTACTAAAGACGTTTTATTAACAAACACGCTTTTATAAGTAAAGACTAGGGTCGTTTCGTTTTTCCTCCTAGTCTGACATAATTAATAAATATTAATTACGTAAATGTCGCACATACGATCAAAATGCATCAATCATGATGTAACGGTTAGCGAATATTACGGAAACCAAAATATCTCTAACCTTATAAATCCAGATATGATCAGATGAGTGCACTTACGCACACCAAATATTTACTCTTGCAAAATCTCTTTATGTATTCTTGTGAGATTTATGCATTCCTTCACAAATTCTAACAGATATCATGGATTCAAAAGCTGCTGCTAATGCTGAAGGAAGATATTTGAACTACGATATGTTTCACGCGACTGGAACCAATCTCATGAACGAAATCATGGAGAAATTCAAGGAGGCTTCACTGTTTAATTACATGGAAGCTCACGAAACTATGGTTTTAGTCCTGAAGTGGATGAATTTTATGGAAATGCAAAGGTTGATTTTCAGAAGCTACAGATCACTGCCAAGGTTGGAGGAAAAGAAATCTGTATTACTCCAGCCATACTGAGTGAAAAAATAAGGTTTGAAGATGAAGGAGCCACTGATGTTTCTGTGTTGGCTGCTCCTCTAGAAAAGGATTTATGGAAAGTTGCTGCCAAGAAAGGTGAAATTCTCAATGGTTAGGTTAAGAAGACCCAACTGATTGATGAATTTCAAAGGATGGCTGACCTGTTTGCGAAGGTCATTGAAAGTTGTACTAGTGCATTGGATGGTTACCCAAAAGGAGAATGCACTCAATGATGGCGGTTTACTATGAAATGAAAGTAAACTGGGTTGTATATGTGTTCTATGTGGTAGAAGATCACAAGGAGACTGGACACTTCCATCATAAGATTTTCTTAAGTCATCTACTTGTGAGCTTAGGCTGTGATATGACCCATGGAAAAGTCATTCACAGAGCCAAAGAAGTTAAGGTCTACAAGCCTGTTAAATCAAAGGCTAAAGTAGAGGTAACACCTGAGAAAAAGCAGAAGATGAGAAAAACTGCTGAAGTTAAGGCTGCTGACAAGCCTGCTGTTAAGAAGACGAAGAGTGAAGTCAAGGCTGCTGAGCCTTCTATTCAAACGGTAGTTAACCCTACTGTTCAAGCCAGAACAGTTGACATCACAAACGCTGATGAGGTAATCTCCAATGTTGCTAAGGTGATTGATGAAATGGAAATTGACAACTCTCTCGAAAGAAATGAATCACATGAGTCGCCAAAGGAAAATTTGGCTACAAAGTCAAGAAGTGCTTTGAAAAATCCTCTTGATGCAATTGTTGTACATACTATAACTACTGCCAGAAAACGTCTAGTATTGGCAAATAAAAAGGTTACGTTTTCAACACCTTCAAGTCACAGGCTTAGAACTAGAGCTTGAAGGTTTGTCAATGGAGGAATACAGATCTAGATCTAGATCTAGATCTAGATGGTAGAGAAGAAGAAGAGAGAGGGCCGGCTAGGGCTGATTTTTGCAAAGTCAAGATTAGGTTTAAGGAGTCTCTTAAGCCTCCTATTTATAAGCCACCTCATTTACTTGATATGCAAGACTTCTTTATGGCCCATTATTTAAATGACCCAGGTCTTGCATTTTATTAATTAACACCTTAATTAAATAAACCCAATCAATCTAATTAATTCCTCTCTATTATTAATTAACACTCTAATTAATATTTAATTAATTAGACCATCTAATTAATTGTTCTTCAAATTGAACTAACACTTTAATTTAAATTAAATTATTGATTTAACTTCCTTAAATGAATTATTGCCTTTTTGAGTGTCATTGTCCAACTATATTGTGTGTGACCCTCTAGGTTCACCATCAATTGGCCGCAGGCCCATGAATTCTTCGTGATTTAATTATGAGCAATAAATTGCTCCGATCAATTAAACACTTTTAACTGACCACTCCAGAATTAATCTCCCATTAATTCAGCAGTGCCTACACCTCATGGTTGATGTCTAGCCACAAGGCCCATCATCCGGTGAATTGATCTTGTGAATCTCACCTCTTATAACTGCCATGTACATACGGTCCTTCTATTGACTTAATTTCCCGATCGAGACTTAGGGAGTGTGAATTGATCGGCACCTCTAATTATCTTGATTATATACGTTCTAATTCTGGATAATAATTCCAATGTGACTGCAAAAATTTGGAAACCCCTTTCCAAATCTATCACCGACAGTGGCCACGGGTTTCTCGGAATCTATTATCTAAGAACGTACAGGAAATTCTCTATCCATTACAATGAGTCGGTAGATCTCATATTGACACTAACCATTAGCGTACACGACTATACGCACCCAGAGTAGGCACACAATGATCAGGCTATGTGATCGGTACCTAAATCAAAGTACGCACACCTGTGCACAGAATTCGCCCTAGTATCTCAAGTCTAAGGACTAAATCGTACACTATTATAAGTCTTGAGAAACATCCCATCACCTATATGCGACATGCGCTTCCACAATGGGTTTCTCTATTCGGGTCGTTCAATGTGTTCGATCCCTTATCGAACCACCTACTCATATGCACTGACATCAAATGTCTTGTTCATGAAACTCTGCAAATTCACTACATTTGAATCATGCATAATCGTACAAGTCTTGATGATTCCTACGATACCACGTCTCGTTCAGAATCTAGGACTTGGAACGTGTTTTAATCACGTCCTTAGAGACTGTTTCATGATTGCACTCATACTAAAGTAAATCGTCCTATAGTCGAATGTAATCTTAGGATTTCAACCAATCTCTTAAATGTATTCGCGAGAGATGAAGTTGTCCATTTGTTCATTCTATACATTATAAATAAACATTGGGTATTAATCATATAATCAAATATTGTTTATTACAGAATAGTCCTATTACATGCTAAAAGATATTGGCTGGCTGGGCACTATCCTATCATACTCCTCTAAAAATAAGAGAGAAGAGGCTGAGCAAAAGAAGAAAGAAGAAGCGAAACTTAAAGCTGCTCTTGAAGCTAGTGAGTCAAAAGCTGCTGCCAAAAAGATGACTGACGCAAAATTAGCTACTAAGGAAGCTGAAGACTTAGCTAAAGCACTTGTTGCAAGCAAATAAGATGCTCATAACCCAAGGAGAAGTGGAGGGATAGTAATTGGAGAATCAAAGAAGGACTTTGTGATGCCTCGTCCCGTGATCATCAAGTGAAAAAGAAAAGAGATCAAGCATGCGCTGGAGATAGTTAAAAGTGATCCTACTGTCTTCACAAAGTTTGAGTTCGAACTGGAGAGGTACAACACATTGTTACAATTAAGAAGTACTCTCCTCACTGAAAAGATAAGATATAATAGATGGAGGGAGTAAATATTGTTTAAGACAAAGGAAGAGATCATTGCGTGGAAAGAGGTTTGTTGATGAAGATAAATTTGTGCTAAATTGGCTACAAACTAACTCCATTAAGAAAGCAATGGACTCAGACTTCTTTCATGACAGAGTACATGAGTACATTAAACTCGTAGTTAAGGAAGAGTCTACAAAGCTGAAACAATCTATCCAAAAGAAGCTAAGGATGCAAGATGATGCTGGAGATAGAGCTGTAAAGTTAGCAGTTTGTGTGACTTTGGAAACATGGATTGAGAGATCAAGGTTTGGTCAAGGAAGCTCAAGTAATCTGACACCTCTACCATGTCTTCAATACATTGATTTTGGTTCTGAGATCAGAAGATACAAAGAATAAAAGAGAAGTTGGCTATTGAATGGAAGCCCGAAGCCACTCCTGAGGAAACAAAGACAAGAGTTGTTCCTTCCAAAGAAGCAGAAACATTCAATCTGCTGTCTTGGTCTCCATGAAGATTATGATTGAGACTGCTATGATGGAGATGGAAAAGAAGAACAAGGCATTCCGAGTATTCCGAAGCCTGTTGACTCTACTCTGCCGTTGAAAGAAGAGTTGAATACCTTGAAGGAAGAAGTCAGTGGCATTAAGTCTGATATTCAACTGTTCAGTGACAGAGTACGACATAATAAGGCTACTTGGAAACTGAACATGAGAAGACTTCTAAAGTCATCCAAGCATTTTGTGAAGGCATTGATAAGACACTTCAATTCTCAATTCAAGTAGGTGAAGAGGTCACTACTCTTCATGACAACATGGATTATCAAAATAATCAAGCTGAACCGCCACTAGCCACACAAAGACAACCAGGAAATCAGATCAAGGTAATGGATCAAATAATCAGAAAGCTGTGTGAAGCATTGAACATAGCTTCTACTGAAGTTGAAGATCTCAACCCTGCTGATGATGACAAAAAGAGGGAAGAGATGATTGAGAAGAGATGATTGAGACTAAGGAAGAAGCTAAGGTTGCTGAAGAAGAGGCTACTGATACTAAGGAAGCTGATTTAGAAAAAGAAGAACCCAAGGATGCATCAAAGGAAGATAAAGAGATTGCTGCCTCTAATGATTCTGCTGAAGAACAACTTGATCCATTTCGAAAAACTAAGAGAATAGAGGAACTAGTTGCTAAAATTGAGGCTGCTGATAAGGCCAAGAAATTAGCACTATGATGGGGGCTAATTTATATATGAGTCAGGTCGGACTTCTCGAACGGATTCAACTCGGACTAAGTGATCATGCCGATAAGAATATTTGTATCTCATCTACCTGACGAAGCCTCTAGACACTTCATGGGTCGTGCAATGTCTCCTACACGTCCTAGGACCCTATTAGGGTTAGAAGTGCTACGCTATAAGTAGGAGATTTGTTATTGTACTGAGGGTTGAAATTTGAGTTACTCCACTAATAATAAATTACATTACTTTTTCTCTAGATTGTTTGGAAATTTACTTCTTCTATTTTGCATGTTATTTGAGTTGCACCATCCAGAGCACTTTGACCAATCCTTTATCATTGATTGATAATATTTATTGTTACTCTATTTTATAAACATTATTGATTTACTAGTTACTTTATTGATACTATCCTCTAAGAAATTTGGTAAAATCAGTTGTCATTGAATACTTGAGCAAGTGGATCGAGTGCATGGCTTTGGCTCAAATCACACAGTTCCAAGTTATAAACTTCCTTTGGAAATACATAGTTTGCAGGTTTGGAATTCCGAGGATATTGATTTCCGACAATGGAACTCAGTTTGCAGGAAAACAAGTTCTGGAATGGTGCTCGAAGTTTGGGATACAACAGAATTTCACATCTGTAGGACATCCTCGAGCGAATGGGCAAACTGAGGTAGCAAACAGGGAAATAATAAAGTCCCTTGAAAAAAGATTGGATGTCGCCAAAGGCAAGTGGGACAAACTTCCAGGTGTCATATGGTCAAATCGAACCACTGTAAAAGCTTCGACGGGGGAACGCCTTTTATTTTGGTGTACATTTCGGAAGCAGTTATTCCTGTCGAAGTACTAGTTCCCAGTCCAAGAACACAGTTTTATGATGAGAACGATGACAACCAGTTACGAAAGGACAATGTCGATCAAACCGAAGCACTCAGGGACAGGGTTGGTCCTAAATTGCAGGCAGCGAAATCGAGTATGGAAAAAGCATACAACCGAAAGAGTAAGAGTCCGATCCTTCAAGGAGGGTGATATGGTTCTTAAAAAAGTTGAAGTATCAAAGCACGTGGGAAAACTACAACAAAATTGGGATGGTCCGTATGTTGTGATCCGGGTCGATAAGAAAGGATCCTATAAGATCGCTCATTTGGATGGAATGCCTCTTCCTCGAGCTTGGAATGTTGTGAATCTTAGGCTTTACTAAGGTCATTGAACTAATAGATAGATATAGCTTGATACTACAATTTTTCTTTGCCTTTTTGTTTTGTTTGAGATTCATTCATTGTTTTTCTGCTGGATTTTTGAATTCTTTCAATTGATATAATAAAAGCTTTTCCTTAATTTTCTCCATATGATCGTTTACGCCTGCTCAAAAAGCTATTGCTTATCAATCTACAAAGGTTAAAGCCAAGAATTGGCATACAACCTAAGAATTAAAACAATATTTGTGTAAAACCGATTGGGTCAGTAGAAACTCATCGATCTCCTAACATCGATCTACAAAGGTTAAAGCCAATAATTGGCATACAACCTAAGAATTAAAATGATATTTGAGTAAAACCGATTGGGTCGGTAGAAACTCATCGATCTCCCAATATCGATATGCAAAGGTTAAAGCCAATAATCGGCATACAACCTAAGTGTTAAAATAAAATTTGAGTAAAAATCGACTGGGTCGGTAAAAAACTCATTCGATCTCCTAGCATCAACCTACAAAAGTTAAAACCAATAATTGGCACAAAACCTATCTTAAAAATAAATTTTGAGTATAAACCGATTAGGTCGGTAGAAACACATTGATCTCCCAATATCGATCTACGAATATAAAAGCCAAAACCGGGCATAAAATCTAAGTCTTCGAATAAAGTTGGAGTAGAATTATTTATTCAAAATTATCTACTCAACGAGAACTCCCGATGTGAAAATTATTAGCTCGATCAATTGAGGCAAGGAGTTGGAAAAATTGAAGAATAAAGTACGTCAGAAATTCTACCTTGAATTTTATTGATAAAGTCCGAGACAAGAAGATTAAAAAGATTTCAATTTATTCATAAAATTCGAGCAGTTACAAAAGAAGAAATTTAGTATTATCGAATAAAATAACGAGTACAGAGATTCGGTTACATCTTTCGATCGTAAAAGTCCTATTACATGTCCAAGAAATTCATTATTATCCAATACTATGACGCTCTACCATCCAGTAGACTTGTTGGAAGCAATCTAGTTCGCGGTTTCGATCAGGAGAAGATTGTTTATGTTTATCAGCGTCAGAAAAAGGTTGTCTATGTGTATCTTCGGGCATTGTGAGCATTGTTCGAGCTAAACCAGGAGTAATTTCCGAGGCTTCAGGCAAGCTCAACGACGAGGACAACCACCATTTTCTGTTCCGATATTTCGACCTCTCTTGAAGAAGTTGATGCTCATACTTCACCAGAGCTTCATGAGATCGAAATTCTTCTTGAGTCGATGATGGTCAGCATTTCGAAGGTCGATTATTTCTTTTAATGAACTGACCAGCTTTCCACCGACCTCGGAACTATTGTTCGGAATACCACGGTACATACCCTTATCCAGTTGTAAGTGATGGTCCGTTGCTTGTCAGTTTTCCATTTAGATCCAATTTTTCAGGGATCGGAGACTTCATAATATTTGAGAAGTCCCAAATTTCCATTTCACCCATACCACGTCGAAAATTCGTTAGATTATAAGGACAGTTGAGTCGGGGGGCTGGGTCTACCACCGTTTTTGAAAAAGAAATTATCCATCAAAAGAAGTTTACTGGATGTAAAAATGGATGGAAGTAAAAAGCCTTTTTATAGAAAAAGTGGTAAAGATCTAATGGTTGCCAGAAGAGTCAATCAACGGTGGAGATTAACTATCGGTAAACGTGACGAACGTTTCAACTACCCGAAATAAATACGGGTAAAAAAAACCTCCCTCTTCAGGAAATTGTAAAAAGAGAAACACAAGGGCGATATGAGAAACCAGTAACGGTTGATCACGCACTACTCAAAAAAAAAGATAGGTCGTGGATCAAGCACTTGCAACATTCACAACATTCATTCATAACAAAAAATCAGAAAATTTACAAGTTCAGCTTGAAGCCTTGTTATGTCCATTTCAAAGATCTACAAGAGAAATAAGGTACAAATCCATTACTGCTCAAGAATATGATCAGGACTGGTACGTGAAAGGATAGTGCCCTGCAAGCCAATAGATTTTAGCTTGTATAAGGACTATCATGTGATAAGCTTTCTCTAGTATAAATGAATTAATACGCTCGTTTGTTTATAGTATGTAAATCAAACAATGGGCAACTTCATCTCTCGCGAATCACTTAAGCGATTGGATGAAATCCTTAGATCACAATAGACTATGGGACGATTCACTTCAGTATGAGTGCAATCATGAAACAGTCTCTAAGGTCGTGATCTTAAAAACGTTCCAAGTCATAGATTCCTGTCGAGCCGGGGTATCGAAGGAATCGTTAAGACTTGTACGAGTATGCATGATTCACATGGAGTGAATTTGTAGCGTTTCATGAGCAAGGCATTTGATTCAAGTGCATATGAGTAGGTGATTCGATAGGGAATCGAACGCATCGAACGAGCCGAACAGAGAAACCCATTGTGGAAGCGCATGTCGCACATCGGTGATGGGATGTTTCTCAAGACTTATAATAGTGTACGATTTAGTCCTTTGACTTGAGGTGCTAGGGCGAATTCGGTGCACGTGAGTACGTACTTTGATTTAGGAGCCGATCACTTAGCCTGATTATTGTGCGACTACTTTGGGTACGTAGGATCGTGTACGCGAATGGTTAGCACTAATATGGGATCTACCGACTCAACGTAGTGCGTTGAGAGAATTTCCTATACGTTCCTAGATAATATATTCCGAGAAACCCGTGGCCACGGTCAGTGACGGATTTGAAAGGGGTTTCCAAATTTAGCAGTCACACTGGAATTATTATCCTGAATTAGAAAGTATAGTTATCGAGATAATTAGAGGTGCCGATCAATTCACACACCCTAGGTCTCGATCGGGAAATTAGTCGATAGAAGGACCGTATGTACATGGCACTTATAAGAGGTGAGGTTCACTGAGATCAATTCACCTGAAGTTGGGCCTCATGGGCTTGTGGCTAGACATCGACCATGAGGTGTGGGTACTCATGAATTAATTGTAAGATTAATTCTTGAGTGGTTAATTGAAGGTGTTCAATTAATCGGAACAATTTATAAGCTCGTAAATTAAATCACGAAAGTCGTGGGCCCGCGGCCAATTGATGGTGAACCTAGAGGGTCACACACAATACAATTGGACTACAACAAATCATATAAGGAAAGTTTGATTTAATGTGATAAATCGAAACTGAAGAATTAAAGTGTTAATTCTTGAAGAAGAAAATTAAATATTAATTAAGGAGTTAATTAAAGAGAGAGGGAATTAATTGGATTAATTGGATTAATTTAATTAAAGGTGTTAATTAAAATAATGCAAGACATGGGCCAATTTAATTAATGGCCCATACTAAAGTCTTGCACATAAGGGGCCTTGGGAGGTGGCTATAAAAGGAGTCTTAAGAAGACTCAAAAACCCAAGCAAGAACAAAAACCCTAGCCACTCCCTCATGCCCTAGCCGCCCCCTCTTGGAGAAGAGGTGTGGCCGCCGCCCCCTCTCCAATGGAAGAGAGAGGCCGCCCACTCTCTTCCTCCAGATCTAGATCTGGTTTTCTTCGTTCTTCCATGTCTGATTACCCTTGAATCCTATTTTTGAGCATGCGGATTCAAAGGGGTTGCTTTAATTCAATTGGTGTGGACACCGCTAGAGGCACAACACTTGGGGTGCTCCTCTCGAACCATATCCATCATATCTGAAAGAAGACCGGAGAAAAACCACCACCTTGCCTGTGGTGAGGTAATTTCGAATTACACCTCTTTTATTTTGTAAATTGTTGCCAAATTGTATTAAACCTATTCGTATGAGCTAGTGAATAATCCTGTGATTTTGGGTGTTATGAAAATTTTAAATTCCGCACTGTTGTATGACAATCATACCCCATGAAATCCCAACAGTACGGTGCTCAAGGAAAGTGATTAGTTCATTAGTGCGATGTTTAGATCCATCGGAAAAACCAGCATCGAACTCATTTTTCTTCCGCTTCTCGATCTAAACCTGAGTGACCTCCTCTAGATTCTTATTTAACTGAATAAGGTCCTCCTTCTCCTTAAGGATGTTCTCCTTCTCGGAAATCAACTAGACATTCAGCTTTGAGATCCTATCATTATCCGCTCGAAGACGATCTACCTCGATCATTAATGATCGATGAGCAGCAGCGATATTATCCAGTTTGATATCAGTAGCAAGCCGGGAAAATAGGCGTTGTCATTACGAATCCCGAGCTGCACAATTTGATGCTTCACCTGAGAGCAAGCAGGATAGAAATCAGTATGAGTCGACTGAACCAGGCTTAAAGAAGAAAGATCCTTTAATTTATCCAGTTCGACAGGAAGGACTAAACCAACCCCTAAGTTCCAAGATACCCCATCGAGCTCATTGGACTCAGGAATAGTTGCATCGAGTGATACTCCTCCAGATCGTTCAATGCCAAAGTCCCTAATATCCTCGATCTGGGTGCCGAGAGACCGATCGTCCAACAAAGAAGGATCATCAAAAGGATTGATTGTGTTCCTCGGGTTTGATGGTTTGGGTTCTGGATTGGTTATATGTTGACTAGTCGGAGACGGAGAAGGAAGAGTTTGAGTGTCGAGTGTTGCAGAAGAAACGATAACTGTGTCAGATGGTTGTACCACGAAAGTAGGTTCTAGATTTCCTTACGAAGTAATCTTCTCGACCTCAGAGTCAAGAACATAATCGATAGGAATAGACCCTAGTTGTTGATTGGTCTGTTCGATGGAAGCGTTGATTGTAGCAGTATCTGATGAGGGCTATTTTACACATAAGGCTGGATCGGACTCTTCGAGCTTGTCCAGGTCAATCCGATCCGCTCAACATGTCAAAAATTCTCCGAAGGTCAAAGATCGATTCGACCTAAAATTTCGTATCTTATCGACCTATTGAAAGTATCCGAATATCTTTTGGGCCATGCGAGTTTCCTAGTCAACTTAGGATACTACTAGGGTTAGAATTGTGATTATTGTATGTAGCAGATCCTTTGTTGTAATAGGGGTTAGACTCTGAAATTCTCCATTGAATAATAAATATATATACTTTGCTATCCATTAATCTAATTGTGTATTTTAACTATTTCGTACTATTTCTTATCTGGCATCATCCCGAGTACTTTAACCAAGCCCTAATATTACTGTTTATTTGATTATCTTATTGATATTACCACACATGCGAAATTCGGTAAAATCAGTTGGCGCCCACCGTGGGGCAGGTTAATTGCTCGAACGAAATATGGTCAATCCAAGGAAAAGTACGCGTAACACTGGAAAACATACAAATTCTCAGGCTCCACCTCCGGCAGATGAGTTGAATGAGAATTCTCGAAGAAACAGCGGCAATAATCAGCAGTCCCCGGCCGGGCCGTAGGAATCCAATCGGATCGGAACTCGTATTACGAGGAACGCGGCAGATAGGCAAAACACTCAAGGCAACAAAATCCTAATCAAGATATGCCATCAAACTCACATGCTCGATCAATTCCCCCACCCCTCTCGACCGATCAAGAAAAGTTGAGACAAATCGCTCAACTAATGAGTGCTTTATGCGCTCAAATTCTGCAAGGGCCGACCCAGGAAGTTGTAGACCCAAGGACAACTGTAATACCACTCCCAGAATGCTCGATGCCAAGAGAAGGACTCGAGGGGAAGCAGATCGAGTTTTCGATCAAGCTGAAAGCCCAGAGGCTGATAAACGATCTCAAGTTTCTCCGTCGCTCAACAATTGAAGACAGGCTAACAATAACATCTGAGCCGGTCAAAGGGTTAATCAGGTAAGAGCCGATGCTCGTCTTGAACATCCTCGATTTAAAGAACAAACCATTATACCGATTGACGAGGATTTAGTACCTCATGTTCGTGACCAGCGTCCTACAACACGATTTTCTGAGAGAGACATTAACGGCGAGATAGCCCTGGCCCCGCTCGAGAGAAGTTCAAGATATTATTGTCGCCTGCTCTCCTTTCTGTGTGGGGATCAAGGAAGTGCAGGCTTCAACCCAACTACCTGGTCGGCTCCCCCGATATGATGGCACAGGTTATCAAAACGATTATATATTCAGCTTTACAAATATAATCAGTTTGTACGCACACTCAGCCGAATACACGACGAAATTGATGGTCACGACGTTCGAGGGTTTGGCTTTAGATTGGTTCGAAAACAACCTCCGAACTCCATTTTCTGCTTTAGGGAACTATGTTATAAACTATAGCAACAATTTGCGAGCCAAAAAAGACAAAAACTCCCGATGAGTTATCTATGGACAATTCCCCAACAGGATGGGGAATCTTTGAGAAGCTGGCTGGCGAGGTTCAACGTCGAGTTAGTAAAGATCGATTCTCCAAATATAGAATACATAATATCGATCTTGTTTGACCTTACTAAAAACTGGCAATTCGGTAATGCTCTAAGTCGGAAACAACCACGGACCTTTGCAGAAATCATGACGTTAGCCTCCAAATATATGACCCAAGAGTAGATGAACTCGTTTAAGGATAAAAACAAGGCCAAGGCTTCTACCTCGGGATTAAAGAAAACTGATAAGGCTCTGATCTCGAGAATATCTGGCTATGATCGATCCTTTAGAAAAGATAATGTCTTTCAGAGACTGGAGTACGGGGGGGCAACTCTGACAAAAGATCTAATGCTATGTCAGACCGCGTTCTCCTGATCGGAATATCAGAGATCGAATTGACTACGTGGAGTACCAGAAGTTGAATGCTCCCAGGGAAAATATATTGGTCTTACTCGAGAGGAATAATTGGATTCCTCCGGCCAAGAGGA
Source organism: Penstemon newberryi var. newberryi (assembly GCA_030819805.1). Lineage (NCBI taxonomy): Eukaryota > Viridiplantae > Streptophyta > Magnoliopsida > Lamiales > Plantaginaceae > Penstemon > Penstemon newberryi. The sequence continues at coordinate 16,431,044 of JAUALY010000005.1, read as the reverse complement.
TTACGCAAGCCAAACGTGGTGCCAAAAACTATAACCTGTATTGTAGATATCATCGAGCTCACGGTCATTGGACCGAAGATTGTCATCACATGAAACAAAAGACTGATACAGGAGGGAAAATTAGGTGAGTTTCTGGAGATAACATATTGAAAAAGACAGAGGACACGTAGTCCGAGAAGGAGAAATGAACGTAGAAGTCCCTCGGGATGATCCCCGATTGATAACCCGCCTGGTCGAGAGGACACGGACAATGATCAGGTTAATGGAACCATACATGTGATCTCTGGAGGTCCAGCAGGAGGAGATAGTCGCAACGCATGGCGGATAACCGCTCGATCAATAGAAAAGGGAGTAACTGCTCCTAGGGAAGTATGGGCCTTCGAAAACAAAACCTCTGACAAGCAAATAATTAGTTTTGATGAGAGCGAAGGTCCGAGAAATTTGAACTGGGACGTCAATGAGGACAACCCTGACTTCCCTATGGTGGTCTCTCTTAAGATAGCTAGCTTCAATGTAAAGAGGATATTGATTGATAATGGTAGCTCGACTAATATAATATCCATGGAAGCATTGAATCAAATGAACTTGGGGAAGTTAGCTCTCCAGAAGGTGGCCACCCCTCTTATCGGGTTTCGAGGGTCAGAGATCGTGCCCGCAGGGACAATTAATCTAATGTCACGCTCAGGAAGAAGCCTCAGCGAATCGTGAAAATGATAAAGTTCTTAGTAGTGTGATAATGCCGTGAAAACGTCATTATCTCATGCATTCATAATCCCAAAACGTCTTGTTTTAATCCGAGCTTTGCTTGCTTTTGCGTGTTTGCATGGCTTTTCCTTCTTTGGCCCCTTCGTTTGGCCTTTGTTCGGTTTTTGTGTTTTTGTTCGTGTTTTGATCGTTTTCTCCGTGATTTGTAGGAAACGACAACTTAGAGTGATTCGGAGTTTCGTATCAATGAATGCGAGTCGTTCTAACCACCCCGCGAGTCAGACTTGAGCTTCAAAGGAAAAAGAACCCGAAGCAAATTGTACAAGATTGTAGATAGCTGCTCACTAAAACATGCACAAATTTATCATGGATGATCCAAATGAGTTGAATTTTGGATATGTCATAGATGAATGAGTTAGCTACGCTACGGACTTTATGGATCCGCAATCGGAGTTCGGAATCAAAAGATATGCTGCTCGGAAGGAAGTATGGCAGGGCACAAAACTTACTGCCTGTGTCACACCGCGGTGTGTGAAACTCACACCGCGGTGTAAGTCTTGTCACACCGCGGTGTGGGAACCACACACCGCGGTGTACCCCTGCTACCAGCAGATATTTGTCTGCGGGAAGCAGGGGTGTTTTTGTACATAATTTCCCTATCTCCCAATTGTAATTGTAAACTTGTTGGGGACATTTTGGTCTTGGTTGTGATAGTTTTTGGGGCAACTTAGACATTAGGGAATTGTTTGTTTCACTAGGTTAGAAGGTTAGTGGAGAAATCAAAGACAACTCCTATCATCTTTTTATCATCTTGCCTCCATTGAAGAAGAAGGCTTTTGCTTGCACTTTTGAATGAAGAACAACAAAGGCTTGAGGGAGGAGTTGATATAGATTTCACTACCTAAGCTTACTCTAACTCTCTTACTTTGTTCATTTACATTTATGGCTTTCATTAATGTAATGAATGATATACTTATTGCTATGAGTAGCTAATCATCTTTATTCTAGGTTTTTATTGATCCTATGTTTGATTCTTGATTAAATGATGATATGATGATTGATATGATGCTTACATGTGTTCGTTAATCCGATTTCGTGCTTATTGTTCGTCTTAAGGTTTGGCCAACTTTGAGGTGAAAATTATTGATTCTTGATTGCTAGACATAGTGATTTTGAGGATTTGATTATGAAATTGGATTGTGATTCGATTCTAGGATAGACATATACCTAGGTCGTTTCGTATTCGTTTAAGGTTTGAGTTTAATGCTTCGATTAGATCTTAGTCCATTTAGGCATAAATTGGATTAGTTTAATTCGATAGGTTGGTATGCAACTCGGAAGATACATACGAACGTCATTGAATCCTTGAATAGCAAACACAAGCATTAGTTATCTATTGTCGAGTTATTTATCTTGAATTGAACTAGGTGACGTAAAATCCTAGATGTCTTTATCTTATTAACATGTTAAGTACTTAGATATCTCTTAATCACTTCACTTTAGTTAGAGTATCAAACAACAATCTCACTACTATCATTTACATAAGTTCAAGTAAGTTAATAGAATAGATTTTGGTAATTATTCGTTTGATTCCTCGTGGGTTCGACACCTCTTATCACTTTATTACTTGTAAACGAACGTATACTTGCGCGATTACGTACTTGTATTTGGAACGTAACAAGTTTTTGGCGCCGTTGTCGGGGATTGTAACGATTATTGCCAATTTATATTCTTGCGTATCTTAGCTTGAATTTGTTATTTACTTTGCGATCTTTGTATTCATAGGTACCTTTCTCTCAGTGTATGCCAAGAGCTTCGACTTTACCCCTTGCTCCTGTTGATCCGGAGATTGAGAGGACCTTTAGAAAGCGAAGAAAAGCAAGGAAGAAAAAGAAAAAGGGTGAATCTTCACCTATGGAAAATCAAGGAGTTAATCCGGCTATGGTGAACCCTATACAAATTGCTCCCGAAGAGCCAAATAATAGGAATCGACCTATTAATGAGTATGGTACACCTAAGTTGGATGAGCTCGGTTCTTGCATTGTCAGACCTACCATTACGGCACCTAACTTTGAGCTCAAGCCGGTAATGTTCAATATGCTAAATGCCGAAGGTCAATTTGGAGGTCATTCTAGTGAAGATCCTCATGCTCACTTGAAGAAGTTTATGATGACTAGTGATTCATTCATCATTGCGGGTGTAACAAAGGATGCTTTGCGGTTGATGCTATTTCCATACTCATTGAGGGACCTCGCAAAGGATTGGTTGGATTCTCTACAATCCCAATCTATAACTTCTTGGGAAGATCTAACCGGGAAGTTCTTGAGGAAGTTTTTCCCTCCTCCTAAGACTACTAAATTAAGGAATGATATTCTAGGATTCCGGCAACTAGATCAAGAGTCTTTGTACGAAGCTTGGGAGAGATTCAAAGAGTTGTTGAAGAAATGTCAACACCACGGCATAGACGAATATATTCTAATGCAAATACAAGGGGTTGCATGGACCTACTAGAGCTCTAGTCGATGCCACTGCGGGTGGTGCTATGCTTTCCAAGTCTTATGATGAATCGTGGGAAATTCTTGACAACATGGCTTATAACAATCATTCATGGACGTCCGAGAGAGCAACTTCTGCCAAATCTACTCCCGGAAGACTTGAATTGGATGCAATTACGGCATTAAGTGCCCAAATGGCGATTTTGAGCAATAAAGTGGACAGACTTAGCCAAAAGCCGGAGGTAGTCCAACAAATACAAGCCATGCCACCTAGTTGTGTGACGTGTGGAGGAGCTCATGCTTATGAGATGTGTCCCGGAAATCCCGAGGCGGTGAATTACCTTGGGAATAACTATCGAAACAATCAAGGACACCAATCATACCAAAACAACTATATCCCTCATTGGCAAAAGCATCCAAACTTCTCTTGGAGTAATCCAAATAATGGCCAACAACCTTATCAAGGAGGCCATCAATCCTCCGCTCCCCCCGGGTTTCAAGAAAGGCAAAAACAGCCCGTTGAATCTAAACCAGCATGGGAGGATGCATTTGGTGAGTTCATGAAGCACACCACCAAATACATGGTTACCAACGATTCTAAATTGGAAGATGTTTCCAAACAGTTCTTCAATTGCAAATGTGGCAGGTTGCCCAAGCGTTAAGTGCAAGACCCCCGGGAGCTTTGTCGAGTACAACCGAATCGCCGAATCAAGGTACAGTTGAACATATTAATGCTATTTCCTTGAGGAATGGAAAACGGTATGAAGGTCCGGCTATGCCTAATGAAAATCCAATGGAAGCCGAGGAGACTCAAAACGGGAGTAAAGAGTCTTTGGTTGAAGAAGTGGAGTCGGAAAAGGAGGTGCCGAAAGAACCCATTTCTTTGACACCCATACCCACAAGCAAGCCAACTCCTCCCTTTCCTCAAAAGTTTCAAAAGAAGAAAGAGGAAAAACAATTTGAAAAATTCATGGGAATTTTGAAACAATTGCATATCAATATTCCTTTGGTAGAAGCTCTCGAGCAAATGCCGAAGTATGCGAAGTTCATGAAAGATGTGCTATTAAAGAAAAGAAGGTTTGGAGAATTTGAAACGGTTGCTTTAACCGAGGAATGTAGTGCCATGGTCCAAAAGAAGCTTCCTCCAAAGCTAAAGGACCCCGGAAAATTCACCATCCCGATTGCCATCGGAGATAAATACCAAGGGAAGGCCTTGTGTGATTTAGGCGCAAGCATAAACCTCATGCCTATGTCGGTGTTTAAGAAATTGGGTATTGGAGAAGCTCGACCGACTACCGTGACGCTTCTACTTGCCGACCGCTCTATCACGTACCCGAAGGGAAAAATTGAAGACGTGCTAGTTAAAGTCGACAAATTCATATTTCCGGCCGACTTCATCATTCTAGATTGTGAGGCCGACGAAGATGTCCCAATCATCCTAGGAAGACCATTCTTAGCCACGGGACAAACTCTCATTGACGTGTCAAAAGGAGAACTCACTATGCGTGTGGAAAACGAAGAGGTTAAATTTAATGCTTTCGGTGATATACCTAATTCTATAACCCCTATTGTTTGCTACATGATTGACAAGGTGAGAAAGAATGAGTCATGGAATGATGAAGTCCACAAAGAAATCAAGAAAGATAATCCGTTTAAGGTGGGCTCAAGGAAGAGAAAAAGGCATCGAAAGAAGAATCCGGAGATGAGAAAGAAGATCAATTCGGAAGAAACAAAGAAGGATGAACAATGTTCTTCCAAGCTCCTAGGTTGCGGTGGCATGAAGAATGGGCCAATGAGAGTCAAATGGAGTCCGAAAGGGATTCAAAGTCACCCAAGCTAGTTTCAACGTATCAAAGTCGAGCTAACGACTATAAACAAGCGCTCCTTGGGAGGCAACCCAAGCTTTTTGTTTTTCTTTTTTTCGTTGTCTTGTTGTTTTTGTAGCTGTCGTGTCGTGTCTGTTGATTTCTCGTTCTTGTGTGTTTTGTTGTAGGTAATGATTGTGCACGACAACGTAGCGAAATCGAGCAATGAATTACAAGTCGGAAATTGTGAAAATGAGCCAATCGAAAATCGAGGTGAGTTTTTGAATTTTATTGTTTTGAAAGTATTCAGATTTTGAACGCATTACTCACCTGCGTGAGTATTGTATTCAAAACATTGAAAACTCTCTGGAAATAATACACCGCGGTGCAATTTCAAACACACCGCGGTGCAAAATTTCCAGAGAGTTTACTCTGTTTCTGCCTATCATACACCGCGGTGAATAATACATGCACCGCGGTGCAATTCAAGTCACACCGCGGTGAGATATTTGTGCACCGCGGTGCAATTTAGCACACACCGCGGTGTGTTAAACATACACCGCGGCGTGTGAAGTCCAGGGACTTAAGTCCCGTAGCCTCACTTTCTCCCTCACTTCCCCCCCAATTTCAAAACTCTCACTTCTCTCACGAAAATCATTTCCCTCACTCGTCTCTCACGCATTCAATCTCCCTCTTTCTCACATAAACAATCCCTCACTCACATAATCTCCCCATTCCCCCTAACAAGCCACCAATTCACTCCAAAACCTCCAATTTCCCCCACACTCAACCAAAAACCGGATTCACCACCCAAACTTCAAAAGACAAAAATCCTCCAACTTCAACCGATTTTGTGAATCAAAAGGTAAGTGTAGCTTAACCCTTCTTTGGTATTGCTATTCTTGGGTGGAAGTTTTGGAAAATATTCTAGAAAAGGAGTTAGTTTGGGATTGCACACTAAGTGTTCGATAAAATGCTTGAATGAAAAAGTTGTGATTGTTGGTGTGCATTCATTCGAATTTTTTGTTTGAGGATTGATAGAAGAAATTGTGAGTTGATTGTTGGTTGTTTGGGTAATTTTGTATATATTTGATAACAATGCCGAGGGTTAGAGGTGGGAGTTCACGTGCGCCTCCTAAACGCACTAGAAATTCGAAAGGGAAAGAACCGGTAGTAGAGGAGGAAGACTATGATACCACCCGGTTCTTATCAAAGCCGGCTCAAGATTCGTTTTATGAAGACTTGGAAAAGAAGTTCTTGGCCGAGAGGTACATAACCTATGATAGAGCGGCTTATCCCTTTATATATGATCAAATCGAGGCTCGGGGTTGGAATGCCCTACTTCAAAGACCCGTGCGAGATATATTCCCTGGAGAGATCGCACGAGAGTTTTATGCAAATGCAAATTTTGCTAAGGCCACGGAAGTTGCTTGGGTTCGGGGTGTGGAAGTTAGCTTTACTCCGGAGGCTATCAACGAGTTCTACCACATCGCATGGCCCGTAGGTCAGAGGGATGAAACGGATGATCTGTTACGAAGAGGGGAGATTGAGAAGCACCACATAGCAAGAATGAAAGCTTTTCTCTCGATCGAAAACACGATCACATTCGAGCAGCTCCGACATAGCCAGTTGAAACAAGAAGCTAAGGCATGGGCAACCGTAATGTGCTCTCACCTCGCACCAACCTCATATAACACTACATACGGTGTTGATCGAGTGCCCCTTCTTTATGCCCTCACCAAAGGCCTCAAGTTCAACCTTGGAAAAGTTATCCACGCTCGGCTCCGGAGCACCATTGATCGCACAGCCACCAAACAGAAGAGTTTTATCTTCCCGTATCTAATTTTTGGTCTGTGTAAGAATGCAGGTGTCGATTTTGGTGTTATGCAGGAAGTGTGTCGGCTGGGTAAACCGATCGGGAATGCATCCATTTGTGCCTCTTTGGGCCTTACCTATCAGAACTTTGCGCCTAGGCCGAACCCTCCAGCCGGAAACTTCCAGCGGGTGCCTCGTGAACAACAAGGGTTGACAGCTCTTCGAAGGGATTTCAATGTCTACCACGAGTACACGTCAAATTTCCTCACTACTTTGAGTGACCGGCAGGACATGGCCTTTCGGGCGATTCTTGGGGATGCCAGATTTGATGCCCTACCGCTACCTGCCTTTCCACCGCGTCCCAACTTTCACGAGTATGCGGGACAGGAACCCGATGAGGTAGCTGATATGCATATTGATGAGCAAGAAGAGCTTGCCCGAGATGCACGGGACCAGTAAAAGACGGAAAACTACCGCGGGATGTTTGAACATCATGATTAGCAAAAAGGGGCGTTTGCTTTACATTTTTCACATTTCCGTCGGTTTATATTGTTCTAAAATGTTATATCTTTGATTCCGTCTTGTATTGGAATTGTTTTATGTTGATTCGGAGATTGGGATATTGTATATGCCTTGTATTGCTAGGTTGAAGTTTGTTTGAGACGATGATTGTATTTCATTGCTTTATTATTATATTAGAACCGTGCTCTTTCATTTACCGCTTTTCTTTATTTTGCGTTGTTGCGTTTGTGTGTTTGTTTTTCTTTCGTGCGTTGTTTTGTCGTGTCAACCTCCCTCCGTTTCTCTAAATTCACACAATGGGGACATTGTGCGTTTTAAGTTTGGGGGAGAGAGGTCGCAAGTACTTGCATACATGCTAGGTCGACCCGCCAAAATTTTTCAAATTCTTATTATTATTTGAACATGTTCTACAAAAATTTGAGCACATTGGCTAAGGCTAGGTTGTATTTAAGGTGGATAATGAACTTTAGTGATAATAGGTTCTAGGATTCCTTTTGTGTAACTTAGATTCTCTCCAAACTTTAGTTTGAAAACGAAGTGTAAAAGGAACAAAATGACTTAAGTTTGGGGGAGTGAACCCTTTTCAAGAATGAAAAACCTTTGAACACCTAGCTCTTAAAAGAAACGAGTAGAGAAGTTGCTAAAATGTATGCACTTCTATGAGAGAAAAGAAAGGCTAAGCCTTCAAATGATGAAATTATTGGATTATTTTTGTAATTACTCTATTTCGTTGTAATGGTGCAAGTTTTGTAATGAAAAGTTCAAATGAAATGCACAAAGGAAAGGAATGGTGCTAGTAGCCCAAAAAGTTAAATGTCTAGAAGCACAAGCAATCTTCATCATTAGTGCTAGTTTGTTATTGTATAATCATTGTAAAGCACAAGTGCTATGTTATCATTGTAAATCAAAAGAAAAAGCAAAGTATGGTGAGAAAGAGCTAGCGACTAAAATTGTTAACTAGTTCAAGAATAGGGACAACACTCTTAAAATGCCTACAACTTAGCTTCGAAATGTGATTTGAACATTAAGTTGGAAATCTACGGCAAGGAGAGACTCTTTGTCAAAACCTTAGGAGTCCGCGCAATTAGAACCGATGATTTTGATCTATTGGGACGTATTCACCTAAGATAGAATCCAGCCAAAGCCATCACACACACACGTAGAACTTGTTCGAAAAATAATTTGAAATTGTTAAGTTTTGGCGTTTTGATCATAAGTATGCATGTTTGATACTTGTCTTTTGTTTTCTTTGCTCGGGGACGAGCAAGCGTTTAAGTTTGGGGGTGTTGATAATGCCGTGAAAACGTCATTATCTCATGCATTCTTAAGCCCAAAACGTCTTGTTTTAATCCGAGCTTTGCTTGCTTTTGCGTGTTTGCGTGGCTTTTCCTTCTTTGGCCCCTTCGTTTGGCCTTTGTTCGGTTTTTGTGTTTTTGTTCGTGTTTTGATCGTTTTCTCCGTGATTTGTAGGAAACGACAACTTAGAGTGATTCGGAGTTTCGTATCAATGAATGCGAGTCGTTCTAACCACCCCGCGAGTCAGACTTGAGCTTCAAAGGAAAAAGAACCCGAAGCAAATTGTACAAGATTGTAGATAGCTGCTCACTAAAACATGCACAAATTTATCATGGATGATCCAAATGAGTTGAATTTTTGATATGTCATAGATGAGTGAGTTAGCTACGCTACGGACTTTATGGATCCGCAATCGGAGTTCGGAATCAAAAGATATGCTGCTCGGAAGGAAGTATGGCAGGGCACAAAACTTACTGCCTGTGTCACACCGCGGTGTGTGAAACTCACACCGCGGTGTAAGTCTTGTCACACCGCGGTGTGGGAAACACACACCGCGGTGTACCCCTGCTACCAGCAGATATTTGTCTGCGGGAAGCAGGGGTGTTTTTGTACATAATTTCCCTATCTCCCAATTGTAATTGTAAACTTGTTGGGGACATTTTGGTCTTGGTTGTGATAGTTTTTGGGGCAACTTAGACATTAGGGAATTGTTTGTTTCACTAGGTTAGAAGGTTAGTGGAGAAATCAAAGACAACTCCTATCATCTTTTTATCATCTTGCCTCCATTGAAGAAGAAGGCTTTTGCTTGCACTTTTGAATGAAGAACAACAAAGGCTTGAGGGAGGAGTTGATATAGATTTCACTACCTAAGCTTACTCTAACTCTCTTACTTTGTTCATTTACATTTATGGCCTTCATTAATGTAATGAATGATATAATTATTGCTATGAGTAGCTAATCATCTTTATTCTAGGTTTTTATTGATCCTATGTTTGATTCTTGATTAAATGATGATATGATGATTGATATGATGCTTACATGTGTTCGTTAATCCGATTTCGTGCTTATTGTTCGTCTTAAGGTTTGGCCAACTTTGAGGTGAAAATTATTGATTCTTGATTGCTAGACATAGTGATTTTGAGGATTTGATTATGAAATTGGATTGTGATTCGATTCTAGGATAGACATATACCTAGGTCGTTTCGTATTCGTTTAAGGTTTGAGTTTAATGCTTCGATTAGATCTTAGTCCATTTAGGCATAAATTGGATTAGTTTAATTCGATAGGTTGGTATGCAACTCGGAAGATACATACGAACGTCATTGAATCCTTGAATAGCAAACACAAGCATTAGTTATCTATTGTCGAGTTATTTATCTTGAATTGAACTAGGTGACGTAAAATCCTAGATGTCTTTATCTTATTAACAAGTTAAGTACTTAGATATCTCTTAATCACTTCACTTTAGTTAGAGTATCAAACAACAATCTCTCTACTATCATTTACATAAGTTCAAGTAAGTTAATAGAATAGATTTTGGTAATTATTCGTTTGATTCCTCGTGGGTTCGACACCCCTTATCACTTTATTACTTGTAAACGAACGTATACTTGCGCGATTAAGTACTTGTATTTGGAACGTAACATAGTGGAGGCCCCATTCGCCTATAATGTCATTATAGGTTGACCGGCGCACAACTTAATTTGAACCGTCGTATCAACCTACCATCAGAAGATAAAGTTCCCGACTCTTTAAAAATAGATCCGAGTGCAAAGCCAGTTAGACATAAGAAGAGAAATCACGGCCCTGTTAAAGATAAAATAATAAAAGCCGAGGTCGAAAGGCTTTTAATGTCTAAACAGATAAGGGAAGTGCATTTCACGAAATGGTTGTGTAATGTGGTCTTAGTAGCAAAAGGCGATAAGAAGGATAATAAATGAAGGATGTGCAATGATTTTACGGACCTAAACAAGTTATGTCCGCGGGATCCATATCCCTTCCCAGGATCGACTTATTGGTCGATTCTACATCAGGATTTCCTATTTTTAGCATGATGCACCGTTGATTTTATCAAATATTTATGGATGAAAGGGATCAAGAAAAAACTGCCTTTGTTACCGAACATGGAGTATACTGCTTCATAGTGTTGCCTTTCGGATTGAGAAACGCTGGAGCAACTTATCAACGACTAGTAAACCTAATGCTTAAAGAACTTATTGGAGAAATCACGGAAGTATACGTGGATGATATGCTCGTCAAGAGTATGAGCGAGAAAGACCATATTGATCATTTGGATCGTTGCTTCACGATTTTGAGAATTACGGAATGAAGCTCAATCCGGCTAAGTGTGCTTTCAGTGTAAGATCTGGAAAATTCTTGGGTTACTTGGTCCACCAAAGGGGTATTGAAGTAAATCCCGAGAAGATACGCGCGATCACCGAGATGAAGCCCCCAAGAACGATCTCACAAGTGCAAAGTTTAGTTGGTAAGATAGTTGCTGTAAACAGGTTTTTATCAAGATCGGCAAATAAAAGTCTACCATTATTTCAAACACTGAGAAAGTCTAAGACATTCGAATGGACGGAAGAATGCGATCGGGCCTTAGACCAGTTGAAAGAATATCTAACTTCTCCACCACTACTTGCCAAGCCAACGGAAGGACAACCTCTTTATATATACATTGCGATTTCCAAGGTTGGTGTAAGTTCGATGTTGGTCAAAATAAATGCAACGGAACATAAGCCAGTTTATTACTTAAGCAAGCCATTACAAGGGGCTGAAAAGAATTATTTGGAGATAGAAAAATTTGCCCTAGCGCTGGTGATAGCTGCACGGAAGTTACGACCTTACTTCCAAACATATAAAATTAGCGTCCTCACCAATCAACCTCTAAGGCAAATATTATCGAAACCCAAAGCGTCGGAAAGATTGATCAAATGGGCAATTAATATGAGATTGAATATCGACCACGAACTGCGATAAAAGCTCAAGTGCTTGTGGATTTCCTCTTAGAGACCCCTAGTTCATCTGAAATGTTCATCGACGAGCCAAGCTCAAGCAATAATGACATCATGGTCGTTATCGGTCCAGTATGGCTTATGCATGTCGACGGCACATCGAGCAAGGATGGCGGATGAGCAGATATAAATTTCCGAAGAACTGAAGGAGAAGGTTTGAACTATGCTATCACTCTTTATTTCATGGTAACAAATAACGAAGTAGAATATGAGGCCTTCATAACTGGGATGGAAATGGCGATAAAAGCTAACATAAGAGCTTTGAACGTCTTAACAGACTCCGAGCTAGTTCAAAGGCAAGTCAACGGGTTATATGAGGCCAAGGAATACAACATGATCAAATACTTGGCAAAAGTGAAAGAACTGACTGGAAAGTTTTATAAATTTGAGGTACATAATATTCCGAGAGTGGAGAATCGATGGGCTGATCAATTATCTCGGTTTATTGGGTCAAGAGATGGTAAGACTAAGAGGGTGATCACATGGTTGATCTCCAATACTCCGTCGATCGATCTCGACACCGTTCCTACTGCTGAGATAATGGAAATCGATTTGGCTACGGACAGCTGGATGAGTCCATTGTTGAATTATATAGAAGATGGGTCCCTCTCGATTGATCAAAACAGGCACGAAGAATTAAATATTGAGCTCCTAGATATGCAATAGTTGAGGGAAAGCTTTACAAATGATCTATTTCTGGAATACTCTTAAAATGTATTCCCGAACAGCAAACTCAAAGTATCCTCAAGGAGATTCATGAAGGAGAGGCAGGAAATCATGGCGGGGCTCGGGCACTCGCTCTGAAGTGTCTAAGAACTGGATACTATTGGCCGACCTTAAATTCATATGTAGTAGAATACGTGAAATAATGTCATCATTGCCAAGTACACTCAAACATTATTCAACAATCGGCAGAGATGATGCATTCGATCCTAATTTTTTGGCCCTTCGATCAATGGGGAATTTATATAGTGGGCCCTTTCCCCTTGGATAGGTAAAAAAATAGCTATGTGTTGGTTGTCATCGAGTACTTCAGCAAATGGATCGAATGTGTGGCCCTGGCCCGAATTACGCAGTTCCTGATAGGATAGTGCCCAGCAAGCCAACACATTAGCTTGTAATAGGACTATTCTATGTTGGACAAATCTTTGATTTTATAATTAATACGCAAAGTTTATTTATTTCCTATATAAGATAAACTAATGGCCATCTTCATCCTTCGCGAATACATTTAAGGGATTGGTTGAAACCCTAATATCACTCATGACTATGGGACGATTCACTTCTGTTTGAGTGCAATCATGAAACAAAGTCTAAGGTCGTGATCTTAAAAATGTTCCAAGTCACAGATTCCTGTCGAGACGGGGTATCGAAGGGATCGCCAAGACTTGTACGATTATGAATGACTCACATGGAGTGAATTTGTAGAGTTTCATGAACAAGACATTTGATGTCAATGCATATGACTGTGTGGTTCGATAGGAATGGAACGCATCGAACGACCCGAACAGAGAAACCCATTGTTGAAGTGCATAATGCATATCGGTGATGGGATGTTTCTCAAGACTTATAATAGTGTATGATTTAGTCCTCAGACTTGAGGTGCTAGGGAAAATTTGGTATACGGGTGTGCGGACTTTGATTTAGGAGCCGGTCACGTAGCCTGACCATTGTGCGCCTACTTTGGGTACGTATAGTCGTATGTGCGAATGGTTAGCATCAACATGGGATCTACCGACTCATTGTAATAGATGAGGGAATTTTCTGTACGTTCTTAGATAATAGATTCCGAGAAACCCATGGCCATGGTTAGTGACGAATTTGGAAAGGGGTTTCCAAATTTAGTAGTCACACTGGAATTATTATCCTGAATTAGAAAGTACATAATCGAGATAATTAGAGGTGATTGATCAATTCACACACCCTAGGTCTCGATCTGGAAATTGGTCGTTAGAGGGACAGGATGTACATGGCACTTATAAGATGTGAGGTTCACTAATATCAATTCACCTGAAGTTGGGCCTCATGGGCTTGTGGCTAGACATCGACCATGAGGTGTGGGTACTCCTGAATTAATGGGAGATTAATTCTGGAGTGGTCAATTAAAAGGATTTAATTGATCGGAGCAATTAATTGAATATTAATTGCTCATTAATTAAATCACGAAAGTCGTGGGCCTACGGCTGGTGAACCTAGAGGGTCAGACACAATACAGTTAGACAGTGACATTCTGTGAAGGAAATGTTTGATTTAAAGGAGTTAAATCGACGAATGAATTAAAAAGTTAATTCAATAAGAGAAATAATTAATTAGATGGTCTAATTAATTAAATATTAATTAAAGAGTTAATTAATAATAAAGAGAGAAAATTAATTGGATTAATTGGGCCAATTTAATTAAGAAGTTAATTAAATTAGAGTAAGACATGAGCCACTTTAATTAATGGCCCATAAAGAAGCCTTGCACATAAGGGGCTTGAAGAGGGCTTATAAAAAGGAGTCTAGAGGAGATTCAAAAACACTAAGCAAGAAAGCTAACCCTAGCCGCCCCTTCTAGCCCTAGCCGCCCCTCTCTCTCTCTCTTGTTATCTTCTCCATCTAGATCTGGATCTAGATCCAGTTCCTCCATTGACAAACCTTCTCTCCTAGTTCTTAGCCTCTGGTTTGAAGGTGTTGCTATCATCCTCCCGGTGTGGACTACTCTAGAGGCACAACACTTGGGGTGCTTTAGTGAACAAATAGAAGACCGGAGAAAAACCATCACCTTGCCTGTGGTGAGGTAATTTTCGGTTACCCCCTGTTTTTCTTATGCAATTGTTGTATTTGATTCAACCTATTTGTATGAGTTAGATGAATATCCTTGGGCATTGGGTTTGTACGAAAAATTTAAATTCCGCACTGTTTTATGACAATCATACCCCAATAAAAACCCAACAGTGGTATCAGAGCTAAATTCATTACGCTCGTACGAAAAGGCCTGAACACTTCAAAATATATGTGTATATTTTTTTGTTGTGTTCTATGGATTGATTCTTGCTTGTTATGGTATATTATGTGTTCGGATAATGGCATGATTCATTTTTGGGCCTAAACTGCAATTTCCAAAAATTAAAGGGCTTATCTGCAAATAGCGATTTTTCGAAAATCTGGGCAGAAAGTAAAATTTTGTTTTTCTGTAAATCTGGACCAAAATTGTAATTTCTGGGTTCTCTAAAATATGGGCTATTTTTGCAATTTACGAAGGCTGGGGGCTGCTTTTGCAATTACCGTATTTTTCTGAGGGTCTGTTTGCAATTAACGAAAATTTCTGGAAATAATTTGTTAATTTCTGCTTTCTGGTCTGATTTGCATATTCTGCAAATTTTGGGGCTGGTTTGTAATTTCAAAAAGTTGAGGGGTCAAAATATATTTTTCAAAAATTCAGGGGCCGAACTGCAATTTTTCAAAGGTTGAAAAACAGAAACTATTTTGTGCACTAAAGGAGTTTAGTTTATCCGAAAAGTTAATTATATCATAATTAGGAGAGCCTAGAGTGAGAATTAAAGGGTTATTTTAAAAGCGGTTTTAAAATAATTTTGTGGATTGTTTTAAAAGGGGTTTTAAAACTGGAATCTTGAGATATTTTAAAATGGAGTTTTAAAACTAGATATGAAATAAGAAAATGTGTTTTGCTTGTTTCTTGCTCTACGTGAACTGTTTACGTTGTTTTCGATCGCGACGAGCCTTGACCCTAGGGTAGATGTGATTGGTTTATACCTATTTTTTTGGTTTTGTTGGGCCTGAGAGCCTTAAGTTTTTGGGCCACTTTGAGCCTTTGTAATAGAAATGGAGGCCCATTACAAGCAAGGTGGAAGTCCAAGAAGGAATGAAGGCCATGTATGCATGGTTGTTGATGTAATAGCCTAGGTCCTTTAGAACCCAATTAGATTGACCAATTGGGCCAACATTTTTGCCTCGATGATGGCCCGCATAGGAGGCTCCCGATCGAAAACATATTGTGGTAGCATGCATGCTAGGTGTGTATGTTTTATTTACTGATTTATCTTTTAGCATGTAAAGTGATGCGTGCTAGTAATTTAGATCATAAATAAAAGATAAAGAATAATTAATACGGTGAGATCTCGAGGAAAGTTACCTCAAACTCTTTGACCCAAAAAACCCCTCTTGATAATAATATTAAGTCATATTGTGTACTTTAAAATGAAATTTTAAGATCCAAGCCTTCCATCAATAGGAACTAGCGTAAGTTATCTACTTACCGATTAAGGTGATCCAGAGTCTGACACCCGAGTCGAAGAAAGAGACAATACGCAAAATTTCTTGATTCTCGTTTTTAAATAAACTTGACAAGGGTGGGGACTGGTCGGGACATGAATATCGACCGATAACTAGTTACGAGGATTTCATGACCGGGCCCATTGCTCATCAAGATTGATGGGTTAGACTTAACGAGTAGTACCACTACTGATGTAGCAGTGCTAGGTGAGTGCGAAAACCGAGGCAAAATAGGTTGAAGGTTTTGTAGAGACACAATTGGTAAAAGTATACCTACTTGGGGAAGTAATTGTATGGCCACGAGTCGTGGGTGCAATCAATGTCTGCTGGGACGTCAAGACCTACTAGGAAATAAGATTTCCCGAACAATTGAAGGGGTAATTGTTTCGACAAAATAGTGGGGGAACTTTATCAATAACAAGTCCAAAATTCATTAATTATAAGTATTAAGAATAGATCAGTCAGCTAAACGTTGTCTTCTTTTATTTGTAGATCATTTTGAAAAATGTCTAAGAATCCATTATCTGTCAGCCTCAACACTAACAAACTGAACGGATCAAATTTTATCGACTGGCTAAGAAATTTGAGTGTAGTCCTCGACTTCGATCGTCGGAGCTATGTTCTCGATGCCAATGCCTGGTGCACTTCCGGAAGGTGTTTCGGAAGAGGAGTGAGCCACCCATGCTAAATGGGTTGATGATGATATCCAGGTTCGTTGCCTAATGCTAGCATCAATGACCAAGCTGCAGAAACAGCATGCTAAGATGCTTCATGCTAATGATATACTTCTCCACCTCCGAGATTTATTTGGAGAGAAGTCTCGTACCGAAAGGTTCAAGACGACTAGGGAGTTGTTTAATCTGAGAATGGCTGAGGGAGCCAGTGTGAAAGATCACTGTCTTTGTTTCATTAATCTGGTTGAAAAACTTGAGAACTTGGACGTAGACTTGCACACTGATCTTAGCACTGACCTCCTACTCCATACTCTGCCATGCTCATTTGATCAGTTCGTGTTGAATTTCAACATGGAGGAGAGAAATCTTGCTCTTCATGAACTGACCAATTTATTGGCAACGGCAGAAGCTACCCTTAAGAAGGAGAAATTTGTCTTGATTGCTGAGCAACCAAGGGCTACAAAGCCTAAAAAGGGCAAGAAGAAGAAGAAGGTGTTCTCTTCTAAAACAACCAAGAAGGTTGTCGAGAAAAAGCGTAAGAGCCCAGAAGATGAATGTTTCCACTGCAAGAAAGTAGGGCACTAGAATAAGAATTGCCCAGACTACCTTAAGACAGTAGCCAAAGGTATTTTCTTTATTGAAGTTAATAATTCTGTTAACTGTGCATCATGGGTGTTGGACACCGCAGCTAGTTCTCATATCTGCAATGATTTGCAGGTGATGGGAGCAGTAAAACATCTTAAGCCTGAGGATAGGATCCTGCGTTTTGGAAAACGGAGCAAGAGTTGCGGCAGAGGCCATAGGGGACGTAGAATTAGTAATAGGGAATTTTTCGTTAGTTTTAAAAGACTGTTTGCACGTACCGACAATTATCAAAAACATTATTTCGATTCTTTTGTTGGATAATGATGGTTTTTGTTTTTCCATTTCGAATGGAAGTCTTAGCATAATGAAAGGTGGTTTTACTTATGCTAATGGTACTTTGATGGATGGTCTTTATTCGTTTGAACCAACTAATTCTAACGTATTGCACATTCAATCAAAGAAAAGAAAACAAGATGATAATAGTCCACAATCATGGCACGCTAGACTTGGACATATATCCAAGAGTAGAATTCAAAAGTTGGTTTCCTCTAGGGCTCTTGAAATAAAGAACCTGGATGATCTTCCAACTTGCGAATCCTGTCTCAAGGGAAAGATGACCAAGACATCTTTTACTGGGAAACCGCAGCGCACCAAACAAACCTTGGATTTAATCCATACCGATGTTTGTGGACCACTGAGTGTCAGTGCAAGAAGAGAATTCTCTTAATTAATTACTTTCACAGACGACTTTAGTCGTTTTGGGTATGTCTACCTAATGAAGTATAAATCCGAAGCTTTTGAAAAGTTCAAAGAGTTTCGAATGGAAGTTGAGAATCAATTGGGACACAGTATTAAAACACTTCGGTCAGATGGAGGTGAGGAATACTTGAGTCAAGAATTCCTCGATTATCTTGTAGAGAATGGAATTCTCTCGCAGTGATCTCCTCCTAGAACACCGCAGTTAAATGGTGTCTCTAAGAGAAGGAATCGAACTTTGTTGGACATGGTTCGTTCCATGATGAGTTTCGCTAATCTTTCTTTTTTCGTTTTGGGGTTTAGCCCTCTTAACAGCTTCGAAGATACTTAATATAGTACCTTCAAAGTCGGTGCCGACGACGCCACACCAAGAGTGGTATGGTAAAGCACCCGTATATTCGTACTTACGAGTATGGGTATATCCTGCTTATGTTAGGAACAAAAAAGAGATAAACTAGATAGCAGATCTAGTTTGTGCAAATTTGTGGAGTATCCAAAGGAATCCATTAACCTGTTCGATGATCCTAAAGAACGAAAGAAGTTCGTTTCTGGGAACGCCCACTTCTTAGAGGATGACTTCCTCACTAATAGAAACGGGACATTCGTGGAACTTGATGAAGTCCAAGAAGTGGACCCATTCCCGCAAACAATGGGAGAAGATCCTAAACCTACTGAACCATCTAGTACACAAGTACTTCGAAGGTCGGATCGAATTCATAAAGAACCCGAAAGGTTCGGCTTTATTCACGAGAATGATCAGTTGGATGGTGATCCAAGGACATACGAAGAAGCTGTGTCAGACATAGACTCGGGTGCATGGCAGGAGGCCATGCAATCCGAAATGGATTCCATGCATTCCAACAGGTATGAACCTTGGTTGATCCACCTGAGGGAACTATCCCTGTAGGCTGTAAATGGATGTTCAACTGTAAGTTTGGAATGAATGGAGAAGTTTTGACTCATAAGGCTAGACTTGTGGCGAAAGTTTATTCTCAAAGGCCTGGCATAGACTATGAGGAAACCTTCTCTCTAGTGGTGATGTCAAAATCCATTCGAATACTATTAGCCATAGCCGTGTGGTACGACTACGAGATATGGCAAATGGATGTAAAGACCGCCTTTCTCAATGGAGACATTGACAAGGAAATATTTATGCAACAGCGTAAGGGCTTTGCATCCAAAGGAAGTGAGCATAAGGTCTGCAAACTTCAAAGGTCGATTTATGGCCTAAAACAGGTATCCCAAACATGGAACAAACGATTTGATGAGATAGTCAAAGGATTTGGCTTCATAAAAAACGTATATGAGTCATGCGTGTACAAGAAATTTAGTGGGAGTTCGGTACAATTTATTGTGTTGTATGTCGATGACATTCTGTTGAACTGGATTATCAACGATCAAGATGTCATTATTGCTTGAAAACGTCTCTTCTGTGATCGTTTCCGATGGACAGGGAGTTTCTAAGAGGAAATCTGCAAGCACCTGAGCTTTTATTGCAGTTCGGGGTTGATATTCAATCTCATATTGTCCCAATTCCACTGCCCGTTTGATTAGCCTTCCTGATGCTTCTGGTTTTGACAGAATCTGCCTTAGAGGTTGATTAGTAAGGACGATGATTTTATAGGTCTGGAAGTAAGGTCGTAATCTTCGCGCCAATGTCACCAGAGCCAAGGCAAATTTTTCGATTTCCATGTAATTCTTCTCAGACCCTTGCAGTAGTTTACTTAAGTAATAGACTGGCTTATGTTCCGAACCCTCTATCTTGACTAATACCGAGCTTATGGATGCCTCGGAAATTGCAATGTACATGTAAAGAGGTTGTCCTTCTGTAGGCTTGGCGAGCAGTGGCGATGAAGTCAGGTATACTTTCAGTTGATCGAAAGCCTTGTCACAGGCTTCGGTCCATTCAAATGTTTTAGATTTCCATAAAGTCTGAAAGAATGGCAGACTTTTATCCGCCGATCTTGATATGAACCTATTGAGGGCTACAATTTTACCCACCAAGCTTTGTACTTGAGTAATATTCCTCGGAGGCTTCATTTCCGTGATAGCGCGAATTTTTTCAGGATTTGCTTCGATGCCTCTTTGGTGAACCAAGTAACCCAGAAATTTTCCAGACCTTACTCCAAAGGTGCATTTCAAAGGGTTGAGCTTCATTCCATACTTTCTTGATATCCTGAAGCAACGATATAGGTGTTCGATGTGGTCCTGAGCTTTTGACCAACATGTCATCCACATATACCTCCATTATTTCCCCGATCAGTTCCTTAAACATTAAGTTCACCAAACGTTGATAAGTTGCTCCAGCGTTCCTTAATCCGAAGGGCATTACCACGAAGCAATATACTCCTTGTTCAGTAAAAAAGGCAGTTTTTTCTTGATCCTTTTCATCCATGAATATCTGGTCAAAACCCTGGAAAGCGTCCATCATACTAAAAATAGCAAAACCAGCTGTAGAGTCGACTAAAAGGTCGATTCTGGGGAGCGGGTATGGATCTCTTGGACATAATTTGTTTAAGTCCGTGAAATCGTTGCACATCTTCCATTTATTATCCTTGTTGTCGCCCTTTGATACCAATAAAACATTACATAGCCACTCAGTAAAGTGTATTTCTCTTATCTGTTTAGACATTAATAACCTCTCGACCTCTGCTTTTATTATCTTGTCTTTCACTGGGCCGTGATTCCTTTTCTTTTGCCTGACTGGTTTTGCGGTCGGATCGATTTTCAAAGAGTGGGTTATTATTCTCGGATCAATTCCCACTATATCCTCCGGCTCCAGGTAAACACGTCCATATTCTTTCTCAAGAAGTCAATCAACATGATTTCTCCCTGCGGAGACAACTCCATTCCAATTCTAGTGATCTTGCTTGGATCGTTCTCAATGAGTTGAACGTCCTTATGCTCAGGTGCACGGAGAGTTAGATCGATAGGTTTTTTCCCCTTTTTATCGATTCTTTCTGTACTAGGCAGCTCTGATTCTTGGGATTTTTCCACCGAAGATCTATCGCCTTTCTTTTCGATGGTGTTAATGGGTCAAAGTTCCTTTTTAAGGAAAGTGCCGTGTTATAACAATCCCATGCCATGCAGTGATCGTTAACTTTTTCCCCAACACCTGAAATAGTAGGGAATTTTATCTTCTGATGATAGGTCGAAACAAAGGCTCGGAATTGATTTAAGGCCGGACTACCCAGGATGGCATTATAGGCAAATGGCGTTTCAACTACCAGGAATTTTATCATCTTCACGACTCGCTGAGGTTTACTCCCGAGGGTGACACTAAGATTTATGGTTCCTGCTGGTACGATCTCCGACCCTCCGAACCCTACCAGTGGGGTAGCTACCCTTTGTAAAGTTAACTTCCCTAGATTCATTTGATTCAGAGCTTCGAAGGCTATTATGTTAGCCGAACTACCATTATTGATCAGAATTCTTTTGACATTGAAGTCGGAAATTTTTAGTGAAACCACCATTGGAAAATCAGGATGGTCTTCGTTAACGTCCCAATTCAAATTTCTCGGGACTTCACTCTCATCGAAGCTGATTATCTGCTTCTCGGAGCTCTTTTTTTCGAGTGGCCATATTTCTTTAGGAATTGCGACTTCCTTTTCTAGAGATCTAGCCGTTTTCCATCTCGCATTACAACTATCACATCCCGCCGGACCACCAGAAATCACATGAATGGTTCCATTGACGTGATTGTTGTCGATGTCATCTCTTCTAGGTACGTTGTTGCCTGGAGGCCTCTTGGGTGGGCTTCTATTTCCCTCCCTTCTTCTAGGACTACGTGTCCTCTGTCGCATTCGATATGTTCTTTCCACAAACTCACTCAACTTGCCTTCTTAGTGCTATGACCGTGTGCTCGATGATATCTACAATAGTGGTCATAGTTTTTCGCCCCAAGCTTAGCTTGTGTAATCCTCTTCGCCGGAGGAATCCAGTTGTTTCTTTCCAGTATCACCAAAATATCCTCTCTGGGAGTATTTAGTTTGGTATACTCCACATAACTGATCCGATCTCTGACATTCCTTTTTGGAGATCGAGGTCTGATGTAGACATTAGGTCTTTTCTCAGGGTTGCTTCCGCCATATTCCAATCTTTGAAATATATTCCCTTTTCGGGAAAATCGATCGTAGTCCATGGTTTTCGGCATTGGGGCTTTATCAGGCTTCCTCAATCCTAAAGTGGAAGCCTTATTCTTGTTCTTATCTTTAAACGAACTCATTTCCTCTTGAGTCATATACTTGGAAGCCAATGTCATAATTTCAGCGAAGGTTCGAGGTTGCTTGCGACTTAACGCATTGCCAAATTGTCTATTTGTTGGTCCCAAGTGGTCAAATGAGGTCTAGAGGGGGGGGGGGGGGGGGTGAATAGACCTCTTCAAAATTTACCTTTTTTAAAAACTTCTAACTTTTCTGTCAGCAGACTAAGCTGATCAGTAATCGTAAGTTGACTATGCTAATCTCGCACAAAGCTTTGAACAGCAGAGTTGACCACTCTTCTGATTTCACTCAGCTGATTTTATCAAAATCAGAGTTTTAAAATAACTAACTTGCAGCGGATTTATCAAGTGTTCTTCACAAGTAGTTTTCTTTAACATTGAAATAGTTTTAACACCAGTTTTAACAAATACTTTTAATAACTTTTCCAACAATTAACCTTTAAGTGTTTTAAGTATGCTGTTTCAAATATGCAGAAAATTATGCAAGTAAAAACACAAAGGATTTTTATAGTGGTTATATGGATATAAATCCTTTAGTCCACTCTTCCAAGTCACTTAGATATTGGGTTATACTAATCTTGGGTTATACTAAATCACACAGATTACAGTATACAATGCTTGCGCCTATCAACAAATGAAACGGCCACAAGTGCGTAATAGGAAATCACAAAGAAACTCCTATCCTGTGAAGTAATATCACTCAATAAGATGGATATCTACTTCTCACAACACGATACAAACAAAATCACTCAGATTTATAAGTCTTTTCTGTTTTCTCTCGATTCTGCTTCGTCAACAAATGACTCAGCTGATGAGTGTTCTGTTCTTGAGTTTGAGACTTAGAAGAATTCTGCTTCAGATTTTTGCTCTCAAAATGTGTTGTATCTTCTTCTTCAACTCATGAACTGAACTATTTATACTTGAGATTTGAAAATCTGCCCGTTGTGTGACGGCCCGACTCCGCGGGTCCGTCGAATAACAGTCGGTCAAAAATTTATTATTATTTTGAAAAAGAGTTAAAATATCGAAACTTTTTTTTTTTTTAAACAGAAATGATAAATCAAAAGTTTTAAAGCGGAAGCGGTTTAAAATAAAATAAGAACAATTTAAATTACTAAGTTTTTTTTTTTGACGAAAAAGAAATAAAATCAAATTTTCGTATTTGAGGTTTAAAGCGGAAGCATTTAATCACAACATATCAAAAGATTTGAACAATATCAACCGAGGGAGATAAAAAATAATTTATGAAATCTTGTCTCTTTTATGAAAATATAAATCAACTTTAACAATTCAAATATTTTAAGCAAAGGCTTTAAACAAAATCAAAAGAACATAAATCAATAATAAAATGTAACTACTCTCCCAAATACTAGGGTGGGACCGCAACCGTGATGACCTAACCGCAACTCGACTATTATTTTCCAGAACACCTGAAACTGAAAAGAATGAAACATGGAACGCATAAGTTGATCGTCCAACTTAGTGAGGCTGTGTGCGAAATTTGCATGGAAATGCGTGTATGCAACATATTATATAACGTGAGCATGTTATCAAGCAAATTAAGCATATATTCAAGACGGAAGAAACACGGAATTCACATAACCAAGAATTGCTGATGCCGTCCTCCACTTACCCTCCATCCTCTGTCTGATGTCCATCCAAACACACCGAGTAAGGAGCGACCTTACTATCTGAAGTGCATCGACATGTCTTTGCCAAAGTTTGTCCTTACTCCCCAAGTGTTCCTCCCCACTTGGATTGTAAGGCCAGGCCTACGGGTAACCGTGGGTCCATATACCAATCAAAAGGGGCCCACACAAAATCGGAAACAAACGGAAACACAAAATCGGAAACAGACGGAAACATAACATATCAAACATATTTAACATATTATCAACATTTAACAATTTATCAAATGCAAATTTTGGGTATCATGATAATTTAGTATAATATATTCGCAACTAGTAGATTTGAATGTAGCATGCGTTGGATTATCATGTTGATATACTAAGGATTTCATGCGAGTAATGTTGACGTTACAAGTTCAATCTCTTTGTAACAACATGCAATAGAAATTATAATATAACACATGCTTTGATTATTAAGAGCATAAGTAAATGTTTGACTCGATCTACTAGCACATCGGACCGATATACAAATTCAACACACAACGCTCACCTTTGTCGCTTAGTATAGCGACTAAACTCCACAAATGAAGCGTATCCGAAACCTGAGCAAGTACGTATACGGCTTAGAATGTATCTAACAACCTTAATGAAAATCCTACACAAGGATTTCCTAAACTAATACATCGCACAAAAGTGCTTAGAACTTACGACATCACTTCAATTAAGAGTAATTATTTTCAAAACTCAAAATACTAATTACATAAAACAGCGCCAAAACAGCAAATTTTTCCCTTCAATTTTCAAATTTACAATTCAGCCCCTAAACTTTTGAAAACATCCATTTTTGCAAAAAATTGGAACAAACTTTAAATCAAATAATTTTTAACTAAACCCATATCGAAAATCAAATAAAAACAGAGTATTAAGTATCTTGTTACTTCAAAAATCAAAGCTTTAAAAATTCCACAAGTTTAAATTTTTTCAAAAATACCCTTATAGTTTTGAAAACTTAAGAAAATCAACTTTCTTGAAAAATAATT
Organism: Penstemon newberryi var. newberryi; assembly: GCA_030819805.1. NCBI lineage: Eukaryota > Viridiplantae > Streptophyta > Magnoliopsida > Lamiales > Plantaginaceae > Penstemon > Penstemon newberryi. Next base: position 16,406,210 of record JAUALY010000005.1, on the reverse strand, counting down.
CAAGGTCCAAGCATCTAAGCAATATTTAAAAATAATTAAGCATAATTTCACTATAAAACTGAGATTAAAATAAGTTTTAATAACTTTTCACCAACTAACATTGAGAAACAAAAAGTTCTTTAATCATAATTTTTCTTCAGAAAAATTTATAAATTTTCAATCTTAAAACAAAAGTGAAGAAAGCTCTACATCAAATCAACAAATCAAAAGTTTATAAAAGTAACTATAAAAACAGCGGCTTTGCCCCCTTATTTTTGGATTTACAAAAATAACCCCAAAAGTTTCAAAAACTCCCTTTTTTCAAACAAACTCGGAGCAACTTTAAAACAAATAATTTTTAAGTAAACTCATACCAAATATCAAACAAAAATAGAGATTTTCAGTCCATTTTTACTCCCAAAAACATATCACAGCCCTAACCATTAAACTTTTAAAACCTTTCAAAAATACCCTCAAAGTTTTGAAATTTAACAAAATTAACTTTCTTACAAAAATAAATCAAGATCCAAACATATAAGCAATATCTAAACAAAAGCAAAGTGAAGTCATATTAAATATCTTACATAAAATTAAACTTAACAACTTTTCACAAAAACTACATGGATAAACTAAAGTTCTTCAATATATACTTTAAAGAGAAGAAAGTAAAATCACAAAGATTAAAGAACACATGCATAGACGAATTTTTACCCAAAGCAACGAAGAGGATGAAGCTCTCTTCATTTCCAGACCTCCGAAGGTGGTGGCGGCGTCTCCGAAGGCAGTGGTGGGGGCTCCGGTGGTGGTTCATAAAAAAAAAAGCCCCCAAATCCTTACTTTTCACCAATTTCAAACGTCTGCCGATTAACTTCGAGAGATCCAAACAATGATCCGAACGGTCAATATGTATCCCCATATGTGTAGGACCTTCACGCAAAATTTGGGCATGATCCAACGGTGGAAGAAGATTTAATGAGCGAAAAACCGAGGCTGTGCTGTGTAAATCCGAAAATTCTCTTTCTAAATGTGTTTTCTCTTTCCCTCTCTATATCTAAGTATTTTAAGTTGTAAAGAATATAAAGTGGGTTTGAGGGAGATATTTATTGGACTAAGAAATCAGATTTTTAATGTATATACACATATACATACAATATGAGAATATAGGAGTATTATTACTCCACATTTTCCACCAATGCATGTCAACCTTGGGTGGATGAGTTTATCTACCCAAGGGCATGCTTGACAGCCCTAGGAGTGTGCAAGGAGAGAAAATGATTACTCTCCTGCAGAAAATCTGCAACTTGGGGCAAATTTTCACTTTGCCTCCTGAAGTTTTGAAAACTTACATTTTTGTCCCCAAAAACAAAATTTTTGTGCATCCAAGCCCAAAAAAATTTCAAAAAGTTCTTAATGTTATTTTAAAGTAACTTTTATGTTTTCAAAGTTCACAATGTCACAAGATTTAATTGTATATTTTAGTTCAAATTAATGCTTAACTTTGAAAATAACAAGTAGCACATAAATTGGGTTAAAAATCCAACCAAAAGGGTCCGAAATTTTTGGGGGCGTTACAATCCTCCCCCCTTAAAAGAATTTGGTCCCCAAATTTGCTCTTGAGATTCGCGTGGTCCGGGTAACGCCGGCGTATCTTCTTTTCTAGCTCCCGAAATGTTTCTTCCTTACTCTGTGTGCGTCATAAAGCTTTTACTTGTGGAATCTGCGGCCTTCTTGATTAAAACTAGTGCGCGAAAAATGTTCTCTCGTACGTTAGACGTTTTCGTATCTTTTTCTCTAACTCTCAAGCCGCCTCTTTTATACTCTGGTCGCGCCATAATGGAATTCACATGTTTCTTCATCTGGATGAGTATGCAAACATGTCTTCCTTTGTACGTTAGATATTTCTTAAGATCTTAAGATATGCAGTCAGATTCACGAGGATGATCGATGTAGTACTTCATATACGTTACGTATAATCATGACGCGGTAGAACGGGATACGACGATAATTCCAACTCATATGCCGCAGATTAAGATTCTCCTCAAAAGAAAAACTACTCACATAACAATATATAAGATCAGTTTAGCCGAGGGAATTTAAAAGGTATTGAATGACATTTGACTTGGGGTTCTCGCAAGGAACAAAATGAGTCAAATGAAGAGACACGATAAGGATTAGAAAAGATGATCGAATCAAGGTGCTCAATACGACAAGACAAGAATTAGCAATGGCAACATATAGAAGAATCAACGAAGATTGCAAACGGACCGAAATATCGATAAGAAAGATAACCAAATGAATATTTCGATATAGTGACAAGTTGAAGGATTAAGGCGCACCGATAAGAATAACGGAAGGATGAGTCTCACCATTTCAAACGGTGTAAGTAAAAAGAAGATCAAAGCAAGGATATCGATAAGGATAATAGAAAGTCGAAACAAGTATCATGATGATAATAACCGTAACATTAAAGTGTGTTTGGTCATTTGAAAAGCAAGTCAAGATAAATGGCGTGATTTAAGGATTCATTTCAATAATGATTGCAACAAGCTGCAGTAGAAAACACGTAAAGCTCAATAGTGAAATCTGAGAACATCGAAACGATCAAATTGAGCGAGACGGGGATTACAAATAAGTTCTTAACAAATAGAAGGTAAGTCCGAAGTTCAAAAGAAATTTAGAATAAATCGATCTGATTTATGCGGATCGCAAAAGGGAATGAAATAGACAAAGGAACAACAATTTATGAATGGACAAAAATGAAAACGTGAAGTTCAAAAAGAAACCGAGAAAATTCAATTCCTTCAGGAAATTTAAATATTGCATAATTGAATACAACGAAAGAGTAATATGAAGTCATATGGATAATTTCAAAACGATCACAATTGAATAAATAGGCTCGGAAAAAGAAGGACAAGGAATAATAACATTCACAGAATTTGATGAAAATAAAAATTTTGGTTACGAAATCGAAACGAGGAAAACCTCATGAATTAAGGATGTGTAAGCTCTTAACGAATACAAATATAATCAAAACCGAAGCTTGATAGGATAATATGAAGTGAAATTGAGATCCTGAATAAATGAAGGAATGTTGAATTAAGAGTGTTGATAAGATCTCAAGGAAAACAATCAAATTATGATTCAGATAAAAGGTAATTAAGGGTATGACTTAAAATAAGCCATATCAAGAATAAGACTAAAAATGATTCAAGAAAATTTTACGGTAAACTACACTCCATGAAGGAAAAGATACAATCGGACATCGCATTTAGGAATTTCAGAAAAGCACGAGCGAAAATGGGAAGATTAGACATGGACTTAGGGTAGTTTTAGAAATCAAAATGAAGTTACTCGCTATCAATAATAATTCATAGTTGAATGGAAGGAACGAGTAATAGACGAGTTAGAACTCAAGACTGGTGTCAATGAAATTTGAATGTACCAAAATGATGAAGAAAAGACATCTTGGGATCACAAGTTCAAAAATGAATAAGTACCAACATTAGAATAAGGGCGAAACAATTCATTATAGCGAAAAATAGGCTCAAAAGAGCTTACTAAATTCGAGAGATCAATTGGGAGATGAATACGTTTAGAATCAGAAGTATGAGTTCTGAACAAGGTAAATTCGATAATGGAATTCAAAAGGATTAGGACTATTTTAGTCATTCTACATGTACTTCCAGAAAGGTCACTTGATTCAAATATTTTAATTTACGTAAAATTCACGGAGTGCACACATATGCAATCATAACCATACAATAAGATCAACAACAAAGTTCAAATAACGTTATGGTATTCGAGATACCACCAACAAAATAATAAATCAAGAAAACACAGAATCAAGCAAAAATAACCCTTAACCTCAAGGACACGTACTGCACATATGGTTTCGGTTGCGGTTATGTCCTAACAGTGAACTGCCCAATGTGGGTAGACACCCTAAAGTCACGACGGTGAGTCCCACCTTACTAGCACCTCAGTACAAATCCGAGGATCCTATCCTAGCCTTGAGCCGAAGCTCTGATACCATCTGTGACGGCCCGACTCCGCGGGTCCGTCGAATAACAGTCGGTCAAAAATTTATTATTATTTTGAAAAAGAGTTAAATTATCGAAACTTTTTTTTTTTTAAACAGAAATGATAAATCAAAAGTTTTAAAGCGGAAGCGGTTTAAAATAAAATAAGAACAATTTAAATTACTAAGTTTTTTTTTTTGACGAAAAAGAAATAAAATCGCATTTTCGTATTTGAGGTTTAAAGCGGAAGCATTTAATCACAACATATCAAAAGATTTGAACAATATCAACCGAGGGAGATAAAAAATAATTTATGAAATGTTGTCTCTTTTATGAAAATATAAATCAACTTTAACAATTCAAATATTTTAAGCAAAGGCTTTAAACAAAATCAAAAGAACATAAATCAATAATAAAATGTAACTACTCTCCCAAATACTAGGGTGGGACCGCAACCGTGATGACCTAACCGCAACTCGACTATTATTTTCCAGAACATCTGAAACTGAAAAGAATGAAACATGGAACGCATAAGTTGATCGTCCAACTTAGTGAGGCTGTGTGCGAAATTTGCATGGAAATGCGTGTATGCAACATATTATATAACGTGAGCATGTTATCAAGCAAATTAAGCATATATTCAAGACGGAAGAAACACGGAATTCACATAACCAAGAATTGCTGATGCCGTCCTCCACTTACCCTCCATCCTCTGTCTGATGTCCATCCAAACACACCGAGTAAGGAGCGACCTTACTATCTGAAGTGCATCGACATGTCTTTGCCAAAGTTTGTCCTTACTCCCCAAGTGTTCCTCCCCACTTGGATTGTAAGGCCAGGCCTACGGGTAACCCGTGGGTCCATATACCAATCAAAAGGGGCCCACACAAAATCGGAAACAAACGGAAACACAAAATCGGAAACAGACGGAAACATAACATATCAAACATATTTAACATATTATCAACATTTAACAATTTATCAAATGCAAATTTTGGGTATCATGATAATTTAGTAAAATATATTCGCAACTACTAGATTTGAATGTAGCATGCGTTGGATTATCATGTTGATATACTAAGGATTTCATGCGAGTAATGTCGACGTTACAAGTTCAATCTCTTTGTAACAACATGCAATAGAAATTATAATATAACACATGCTTTGATTATTAAGAGCATAAGTAAATGTTTGACTCGATCTACTAGCACATCGGACCGATATACAAATTCAACACACAACGCTCACCTTTGTCGCTTAGTATAGCGACTAAACTCCACAAATGAAGCGTATCCGAAACCTGAGCAAGTACGTATACGGCTTAGAATGTATCTAACAACCTTAATGAAAATCCTACACAAGGATTTCCTAAACTAATACATCGCACAAAAGTGCTTAGAACTTACGACATCACTTCAATTAAGAGTAATTATTTTCAAAACTCAAAATACTAATTACATAAAACAGCGCCAAAACAGCAAATTTTTCCTTTCAATTTTCAGATTTACAATTCAGCCCCTAAACTTTTGAAAACATCCATTTTTGCAAAAATTTGGAACAAACTTTAAATCAAATAATTTTTAACTAAACCCATATCGAAAATCAAATAAAAACAGAGTATTAAGTATCTTGTTACTTCAAAAATCAAAGCTTTAAAAATCCCACAAGTTTAAATTTTTTCAAAAATACCCTTATAGTTTTGAAAACTTAAGAAAATCAACTTTCTTGAAAAATAATTCAAGGTCCAAGCATCTAAGCAATATTTAAAAATAATTAAGCATAATTTCACTATAAAACTGAGATTAAAATAAATTTTAATAACTTTTCACCAACTAACATTGAGAAACAAAAAGTTCTTTAATCATAATTTTTCTTCGGAAAAATTTATAAATTTTCAATCTTAAAAAAAAAGTGAAGAAAGCTCTACATCAAATCAACAAATCAAAAGTTTATAAAAGTAACTATAAAAACAGCGGCTTTGCCCCCTTATTTTTGGATTTACAAAAATAACCCCAAAAGTTTCAAAAACTCCCTTTTTTCAAACAAACTCGGAGCAACTTTAAAACAAATAATTTCTAAGTAAACTCATACCAAATATCAAACAAAAATAGAGATTTTCAGTCCATTTTTACTCCCAAAAACATATCACAGCCCTAACCATTAAACTTTTAAAACCTTTCAAAAATACCCCCAAAGTTTTGAAATTTAACAAAATTAACTTTCTTACAAAAATAAATCAAGATCCAAACATATAAGCAATATCTAAACAAAAGCAAAGTGAAGTCATATTAAATATCTTATATAAAATTAAACTTAACAACTTTTCACAAAAACTACATGGATAAACTAAAGTTCTTCAATATATACTTTAAAGAGAAGAAAGTAAAATCACAAAGATTAAAGAACACATGCATAGACGAATTTTTACCCAAAGCAACGAAGAGGATGAAGCTCTCTTCATTTCCAGACCTCCGAAGGTGGTGGCGGCGTCTCCGAAGGCAATGGTGGGGGCTCCGGTGGTGGTTCATAAAAAAAAAAGCCCCCAAATCCTTACTTTTCACCAATTTCAAACGTCTGCCGATTAACTTCGAGAGATCCAAACGATGATCCGAACGGTCAATATGTATCCCCGTATGTGTAGGACCTTCACGCAAAATTTGGGCATGATCCAACGGTGGAAGAAGATTTAATGAGCGAAAAACCGAGGCTGTGTTGTGTAAATCCGAAAATTCTCTTTCTAAATGTGTTTTCTCTTTCCCTCTCTATATCTAAGTATTTTAAGTTGTAAAGAAGATAAAGTGGGTTTGAGGGAGATATTTATTGGACTAAGAAATCAGATTTTTAATGTATATACACATATACATACAATATGAGAATATAGGAGTATTATTACTCCACATTTTCCACCAATGCATGTCAACCTTGGGTGGATGAGTTTATCTACCCAAGGGCATGCTTGACAGCCCTAGGAGTGTGCAAGGAGAGAAAATGATTACTCTCCTGCAGAAAATCTGCAACTTGGGGCAAATTTTCACTTTGCCCCCTGAAGTTTTGAAAACTTACATTTTTGTCCCCAAAAACAAAATTTTTGTGCATCCAAGCCCAAAAAAATTTCAAAAAGTTCTTAATGTTATTTTAAAGTAACTTTTATGTTTTCAAAGTTCACAATGTCACAAGATTTAATTGTATATTTTAGTTCAAATTAATGCTTAACTTTGAAAATAACAAGTAGCACATAAATTGGGTTAAAAATCCAACCAAAAGGGTCCGAAATTTTTGGGGCGTTACACGTTGAGAGATCGACAGGTGTCCAAATCATCGAGTACTGGTCCTTCTGCAGAAACGGCTACCTGCGACTGAACACTGTACACTCTGTTGTACTTTCTGTCAGATCGCATTTAATGCACCAAGCTGATACGAGGTTTCTCTTCAATCATTTGTCATAAATACCCTTCCTCTTCAGCATTTATTACACCAAGTGCATTTATTACCGTTGCACTGATCTTCTGATCTACTTCCACTCTGCTGATAGAAATCACTTGTCTGATGTATACTCTGCTGATCCCAAACTTGAACTAATCTGATTTGAGTCGGCTGATAGTCCACCAGTCTGATTCCTTTCTTCAGCAACAGATCAGTAGTCTTCTGGACCATATTTGACTAGTCTGAAATACTTCTTCCTTGGTCAAATATCTTCTGAGGTTTACACTAAGTTTCCACTTAGCTGATTCTGATGTTTTGGAAATCATCAAAACCTCCCTTCACTTCATACCTTCCATCTTCATCTTCATCCAACAATTTCCCCCTTTTTGATGATGACAAAACTTCAGCTAAGTACCTGTACCTAAAGCTAAAGTTTAAGTCCTCAAAAATTTCTGAGATAGAAATAATTTGTTGGAAGCTTGAACTTTTATATATTGTATCAATTGATTACAAGTTACAAGTTCATCAGATGAGACAACAGAAAGTAAAATTTTACAAGTGATTTACAAAAAGATTACAAGAGACCTAGTCTAATAACTTAGTCTAGTCCTTCTTCTCTTCTTGTGTTTCTCCTTCTTCTTCATCTTCATCTTCTTGTTCGGAACTAGAGAGATCTGGTTCAAGCTTTTCAAACCTTTTTCTGAGATCCTCTATTCTCTTATACTTGATGTATGGATTTAGCTGTTCAGCAGCTGAGTCCTTGGAAGCAGCAATCTCCTTATCAGATTTTACTGGTTCTTTAGGCTCTTCATCAGTATCATCCTCTGCCTTAGTTACTTCACCATCTGGTCTGCTTGTATTTGCATCATCAGTATCCTTTTCAGCAGCAGAGTCCAATTTTTCAGTAACTTCAGCTGAATGATTAGCATCAGCACCCTTCTTCTTCGTTGTAGAACTTCCATCTTCCCCCTTTTTGTCATCATCGGCAGGGTAGACGGGTTCTTCAGGCAGAACCGGAGTGATGTTAATAGCGTCACAAATCAATCTGATGTTTTTATCCACCGCCATAAGATGATTTTCCCTTTTCAGTTGCTGCAATGTAGCATATGACTCAATCTTCTGAAATGTAAGATCCACTTGATCAAATAACTGAATCTGAGAATTCAGAATCAGATCTGCTGAAGTAGTGAATGCTTTTAACATGTTTTCAGTTTTCTCCTCTTGAGCTTCCATTGCATTTGCAACGACTTCAGTTATGTCCCTCCAGCCAGCTGTGTTATTCTTGACCCTTGCACCAAATGTTTCCACATCTAGTCTTATAGCTTGTACTTCATTTTTGATACTTGCTATTTCTTCCACTATCAGCGGGCTAGGATCAGCAGCCTTGGGAACTCTTTCAGCTGCAGCAGCAGACAGTATAGTTGAGGCCACTTCCTCAAATTTCTTTAACTGCTCTTTGTGTTTGTCTTCCATTTCCTTCATAGAGTTTGCAATCAACTGTTGGATGGACTCCAGAATTGTTGGTTGCATGCTTGCTGAAGTGGATGGAATGGCTGTGCTTGCTGGAGTAATCTCAGGAGTTTTCTCAGACTCCTTTGGTTCATCAGTCAGAGTAGTCTGCTGTTGGGGCAACTGCTCTGATGATGTTGAGATTTTCTCATCAGTCTTCTTTTGGACCTGTACTGGCTCTTTTACCTCTGTAACAACATCAACACCATTATCAGCAACAACAGTTTTATGAGTAAATATAAGAGCAGGTACAAAATGGTGATGTTGTCTGTTCAGGTAGATCTCCATAAGTTTTGATAGCCGGTCCAAAGACGATTTGTTGTAAGCTTGGCAGGGGTGTCATGTAGCTAGGTTGACCCTTCTGATATCTGGTCCTCTTAGCCCACATTTCCAGAGTTACAGAAAGTGCCAGCTTTGCTGCTCTCTTCCTTAGATCTTCATTTTCAGCTGGAATTTCAGGAACAGAGTTTTGTAGTTTCTTAGCTTCAGATTTGGCCAACTTCCTTAGCCGATAATGAATCATATCCAGGAAGTGATCTGAATCCAGTGCTTGCCTCAAGCACCCAGTTTCCAGAAATTGCAGGACCCATCTTTCCTCAGCAGCAAATTCCTTCCACTGTACTATTTGCTCCTTGGTCTTTGTCAGACGATATTCTCTCCATCTATTATATCGTACTTTCTCAGCAACGAAGAGATTCTGACGGACCAAAATGTCGTTATACCTCTCAAGATCTGCCATAAACTGTTTGAATATCTCTGGATCATTTTGAACTATTTCCAGAGCATATTTTAGTTCAGATCTTTGCTTCTTTGGCAGCTTGGGTGTGGGCATAACAGCCCTTGGCTTCTTCTTATCTCCAATCGTAATTCCACCATAGTACCTTGGACCATGGGCATCCTTGGTACTGGCCTCTAAAGCTTGAGCCAAGTCCTGAGCTTCTTTAGCAGCTATCTCAGCTTCAGACATGTTTTTAGCCTGAGCTTGAAGCTCACTAAGTTTGAGAGAGTGTTGGTGCTCTTTCCTTTTCTTTTCTTCTTCCTCTTTCTTTTTCTTTTGGGCATCGGTGAGCACTTTGATCTTTGCCTTACCAGTTCTCTTCCTTCTGGCGGCAGGAGATTCCACTATTTGCAGTGGAGCAGCAGCTATTGGTGTAGGATGAATGAGTGGGACATTCTCCTCTGCTGTCAGATTAGTCGGCTGTTCAGAAACAGCAGACTTGTGGAGAGATTGATCCTCTGCAGTCTTATCTTCTACCGTATCTACTGGTCTTTCAGCAGCAGAATTATCTCTAACCTGTGTGGTTGGATCAACTTTGAAGGTAACTTTTTGACCACCTAAAGTTAACTTCCTTTTTGCTTTTGACTTAGGCTGTGTTTCAGTTTGTTGAGGTTCAGCAATCCTCTTTACTGAACTTCTTGTTCTACATCCAACCTCCTTCACTTGAACTGGTTCGTCAGACTCAGTTCTCTCTGGAGATGTTTCAGCAGTCATCTCCTTAATCTCTTTAGTCACCTCGGTGACTATCTTATCAGCAGCATCAGACTCTACTGATCTGGCTTCAACAGCAGGGTTTGTTGTTTGATCAGCAGACTTAGCCTTTATAGTAATTTTAGGCTTCTTGGTAGCAGCAGATTTCTCTGCCTTTCCCTTCGCCTTTCTTTTGGAAGTGGCTTCAACCTTTACCGGTTCATACACTTTCACTTCCTTTAGCTTGTGGACTGTCTTCCCATTTACAAGTGGACAACCAAGAGTCGAAAGCAGATGACTCATCATTATCACATGTCCATTTTTCTTCAAAGCCAGAAGATAAAAGTAACGAATAGCCCAGTTCACTGGTAACCCGTAGTAGATACAAACCATTGTTTGGTACCTTCTTCTAGGTAACCCATCCAAAGAGCTCGTTGAACACTCAAGAATTTTTGCAATAATATCTGCAAACCTCTGAAACTCGTCCTTCAATTGAGTTTTCATCAGGGTTCCAGTCATTGCTTCTCCATCCTTAGCACAGATAAACCAAAATTTCTCCTCTTTTTCTGAACCCAGAGTGAATACCTCTCCTCCTTCATTTTTCAGATCATAAATTTCATGTACAACAGCAGGAGAGATACAGATAGTCTTTCCTCCGACAGTAGCCACATAAATCATCTTGGTTAAATCATTTTTCCTAGATTCGTAAAACTCAGCTACATCTTCAGTGAACACATAGTCTTCATGAGCTTCCAAAACTTTTACCAGAGAAGCCTCCTTAATTTTAACCATGATTTCCCTCATTAGAGGAGTTCCAGAAGCGTGGAACTTCTCGTAATTCAAGTAGCGTCCTTCAGCTCCGGCCATTATATTGAAATTTAAGTGGTTTGAGAGAATTTAAAACACTTTAAGACAGAAAATAGATGAATTAGTAACTTCTTTTTCACTTGAGATAATTTTGGTGCGTAAGGTTTACCCTTCTGATCAGATCTGGATTTATAGATTTCGAATTGCTTCGGTTTCCGTGTTATACGCGGACGGTTTGATTTGATCTGTCAGTTTCTAATCGTGCGGGCGAGAATTGCGGAATTCAAAATTTATTAATTATGTCAGACAGGCGGGAATTTGAAACGCCACATGTCTGTTACTTATAAAAGCGTGCTTTTGATAAAAACGTTTTTGTACGACACTTAAATATAAGAATACATAAATAATAACAGATGAGTAAAATAATACTTATCTGATAGACGACTTGTCTGATACAATATATCACTAGTGAAAGCCAATATCTAGTGATCTTCCTTTGCTGTTTGTCAATCCAGCAAGATAAATAATCTTCAAATCTTCAAGAATTAAGAACAAATCTTCTGATTAAAGCACCTTCAACTAACTGTCATTGAAGATTTCATCTTTACAACAAGGGTACCGCTAGTCTTACACGTTCCCCCTGAATTCAAGAGTTCATCAGTCAACTAGTTTGTTGAGAGTCAGTCTTCTTGAAGTGTAACACCTGTTGGTATCAGATTAGTAAGCTGTTGAACCCAATCTTCTGATAGGTTCCCTCTCAGCTTATGAATCCAAATTTAACAAGCCCAGTTCCACTCTTAGAGTAGAAAATCTTGCATCACTTAATGGTTTGGTGAAAATGTCAGCAATCTGGCTGTCCGTATGAACATACTCAATAATAACATTTCCTTTTTCAACATGGTCTCTGACGAGGTGATGTTTGATCTCAATATGCTTAGTCCTGGAATGACTAGTAGTATTCCGAGTAAGTGAGATTGCACTTGTATTGTCACAGTAGATAGGGATTCCACTGATTTTGAGATTATAGTCTTCTAATTGATGCTTCAACCAAAGTATTTGTGCACAACATGCTCCAGCAGCAATGTATTCAGCTTCAGCAGTAGATATGGATACTGAAGTCTGTTTCTTACTCATCCATGAGATCAGACGACTGCCTAAAAATTGACAAGTACCTGTAGTACTCTTCCTATCAATTTTACAGCTAGCAAGGTCAGAATCTGAATATCCAATAAGTTCAAATCCTGATTACCTTGGGTACCACAATCCCAATTCTTGTGTGCCTTTGAGATACTTTAATATCCTTTTGGCAGCTAAGAGGTGAGATTCCTTAGGATCTGATTGAAATCTCGCACAAACCCCAACAGAATACATAATATCAGGTCTGCTAGCTGTTAAGTATAACAGTGACCCAATTATGCCTCTGTATTTGGTGATGTCAACTGACTTGCCACCTTCATCCTTGTCCAGATGAAGTCCAGTAGACATAGGAACATTAACAAATGAGCTAGTTTCCATACCAAATTTCTTGAACAGATCTTTTGTGTACTTTGCTTGATTAATAAAAATACCATCAGGTAGCTGTTTAACTTGTAATCCAAGAAAGTAATTCAGTTCTCCCATCATGCTCATTTCAAACTTGTTCTGCATCAGCTTAGAGAACCTTTCACACATCTGTTTGTTAGTTGAACCAAAAATAATATCGTCCACATATATTTGTACCAATAATATATGATTATCCCATTCAATAGTGAACAAGGTCTTATCTCTTACCTTTACGAAATCCTTTAACTAAAAGAAAATCAGATAATGTATCATACCATGCTCTTGGAGCCTGTTTCAGTCCATAGAGAGCTTTCTTCAGACGATACACCTTGTCTCCTTGTTGATAAACTTCAAAGCCAGGAGGTTGTTCAACATAAACTTCTTCTTGCAATTCTCCATTGAGAAAACCAGACTTCACATCCATCTGATAGACAGTGAAGTTCTTGTGAGCAGCATAGGATAAGAACAATCTGACTGCTTCAAGCCTAGCAACTGGTGCGAATGTCTCATCAAAATCAATGCCTTCTTCTTGGCAGTAACCTTTGGCAACTAGTCTTGCTTTGTTTCTGGTAACAATACCATCTTCATTCATTTTATTCCTGAATACCCACTTAGTGCCAATTACCCTTTGATGAGTAGGTCTGGGAACTAAGTACCAGACTTCATTCCTTTCAAATTGATTCAACTCTTCTTGTATTGCTTCAATCCAGTGAGAATCACTAAGAGCTTCGTCAATCAACTTAGGCTCAATTTGTGAAAGAAAACTTACAAACATTGTTTCATTTGCAGTAGACCTTCTAGTTCTCACTCTATCCAAAGGATCACCAATCACTAAGTCAGGTGGGTGATCTCTGAGCCATCTGAGATCTGGTTGCAAATCTGGATGTTGTCCTCTTGATTGATCTTGCAACACTACTGTTGGAGTCTCAGTAGTAGTCTGTTGAACAGTTGTAGTCTGTTGAACAGTCTCTGGTCTGTCAGCTGTTTGCAACTCCTCTGTTAGACAATCAGCAGACTGCTTTTGAACAGCACTTGAGTTAACAGCTTGAGTTAAATCAGGTAGTATGATGGGTACATATTCTTCCTTTCTTTCCACACTCAATTTCTGAAAGTCAGCAGATATCTCTGGATATGCACTTTGATTCTTTTCAGAAGATTGGCTTGGTTCATCAAACACTACATGAATAGATTCTTCTACAAGTAAAGTTTTTTTGTTAAAGACTCTATAAGCTTTACTAACAGTAGAGTAACCTACAAAAACAGCTTCATCAGCCTTTTCTGCAAATGCAGTAAGGTGATTTTTTCCATTGTTCAAAACATAACATTTACAACCAAAAATCCTAAGATACTGTATATTAGGCTTTCTGTTGTTCCATAGCTCATAAGGTGCCTTGTTTTGACTTTTGTTGATCATACATCTGTTCTGTGTATAACATGCTGTATTTGTGGCTTCTGCCCAGAATCTTTGGGGCAGCTTTGCTTCAGCTATCATTGTCCTGGTAGCTTCTTTTAGAGTTCTGTTTCTCCTTTCAGCAACTCCATTTTGTTGAGGGGTTCTGGCAGCAGAGTACTCATGATTGATTCCTCTGGAGTTACAATACTCTTCAACAGTAGAGTTTGTAAATTCAGTCCCTCTATCTGATCTGATCTTCAATATTCTTTGACTCTTCTCATTCTGGATCAGTTCCATCAGATTAGTAAGATGTTCCTTGGTTTCACTTTTCTTCTTCATGAAAATCACCCAAGTAAATCTTGAAAAATCATCCACAACAGCTAGGCAGTATTTCTTTCCACCATTGCTGATTGGATCAATAGGGCCAAACAAATCCATATGTAATAGCTCCAAAATTCTGGTTGAAGATTGGTGCTTCTTGCTTTTGAAAGATGCCTTTACTTGTTTTCCCTTCTGACATGCGTCACAAAGCTTGTCTTTGCTCATGACTGTTTTTGAAATTCCTTCTACCAGATCATTCTTTATCAATCTGTTTATGGTCTTGAAATTCAAAGGATTTATTCTTTTGTGCCAAAGCCAACTGATTTCACTTGGTGTAGAAGCCACCAAACAAACATTAGAATTCTTGTCCACAGAATTCCAGTCGACTACATAGATGTTTCCCTGTCTTCTTCCAGATAAAATAACCTTCTTTGTTCCAACTTGTTCAACATAGCACTTATCTGATGAAAACACTACGGAAAATCCCTTGTCACAAAATTGACTTATGCTCAGCAGATTGTACTTCAGGCCATTAACATAAGAGACGTCAGATATCTCTATGTTTCCTTTGATAAGCTTTCCAACAGCAACAACCTTGCCTTCCTTGCTGTCTCCAAAAGTAACTCTTGGACCATTCACAGCAACAACATCTGCCAGTTCATGTAAGTCTCCACACATGTGCCTTGAACATCCACTGTCCAAGTACCATTTCTTCACTACTTTACTCCTACTCCTAATCCTAACCTACAAAACAAAATAAAAATGTTTTAGGTACCCTTTATTGAGAGGGTCCTGGTGGATTAGTGTCACCTTTGACAACCCAAGATGTTGAAGTCTTAGGCTTCTTAGGCTTTAGAGTTTTAGCAGGAGCATGAGCAACTTCATTTTCATCATAATCAGCCGTCATGTTATGTTGATAATTATTATGATGAGGATAAGGCTCATAAGCAGGATAAGATGCATGATAAGCAGGGTAAGCATGCATTGGTTGATGAGCAGGATATGCAGCACAATAAGGTGGATAATGAGGTTCAGCATAATAAGGTGAGTAAGTAGGTTGCACATAATGAGACTCATTTCCATACCAAGCATTATTGTTATAATTTCTTTGCTTCTTAGGTCTGCTTTTTACTTGCTCTTTAACAGACGACTTAGCTTTACTAGTCTGATTGGTTTTACTCTTATCAGTAGACTTCTTTGGACTACTCTGCTGCTTGGTTTTACCAGTCTGTTTTTCATTTTCAGGCTTTTTACCCTTTTTAGCCTTAGGAGGACTCTTCTCCTTTTTCTCAATCTCAAGTGAAGCAGATTTAGCAGTCTGAACATACAAGATAATGTTACTATTATTAGCAGATATAAATTTTTCAGCTCTGTTCAGTTCTAAATTTTCTTTTACCAAGGGTGTACTCTGTTCATTAGATTTATCTATTGATACAACAGACGACTTAGCAACAGACGACTTATCATATAAAGATATTGTAGCTTCGAGTTCCATGATTTGCTTGTAAACTTCACATTCTGCTTTCAAAGATTCATATTCATGCGAAAGCTTTTTATACCTAGCTGATTCGTTGGGTTCTTCAACACTACGTTTCAGTTTAGCATTTTGCTTTTTCAGCAAGATCATCTCGTCCTTAAGCTTAGCAAATTCTTTAACAACATCTGTCTTGTTATTCATCATTTGCTCAAATGAGCTAAATAGCTCCATTTCACTTTCAGAGAGTATTACCTCATTGTCAGAATCATCAGATTCCTTTGCCATGAGACAGAGCTGTGCAGGTGTCTCTTCAAAAGTAGAGTCATCACTTGACGTGCCTGATTCTGAATTTGATGAGTAGATGGCTGCCATCTTTTCAGCTTCAGCCAACAACACTTTGCTCTTTTGGTATCTCTTCTCTCGTCTCTCTTTCCTTTGTTTCTTTTCCTCCTCTGTATATTTCTCCGCTTTAGGATATGGGCAGTCCTTGATGAAATGTCCCAATTTCCTGCAATTATAGCACATCATTTTGGATTTATAATCATCCTTAATATCATGAGAATTAGAGGTAGGTTTAGAAGTAGAAGCATTGTTATATTTGTTCTTCATTTTTCTTTTGTAGAACTTTTTGAACCCGTTCAATAACAAAGCTACATCGCCAGCAGTGTACTCCTTTTTACTTAGTACTATGGTCTCATCAGATGAGTCCACTTCTCTAGTTTTCCCGGCTGATCTTCTAGTTCTTTCTGCATCGACCAGGGCAGCAGTGGGGCCAGAAGTTGAGGTCTCTTCTATTCCCATCCTTGGCATTTTATACTCGTACGCCTTGAGTACAGAAAACAGCTCAGTCAGTGAGATCTTCCCCAGATCCCTTGATTCTTCCATCGCTGTGATCTTCATGTTGAACTTGGGTGGCAGCGCCTTTAAGACTTTGACGGTGATCTCCTTATCAGTAAACGTCTTTCCCAACTTTAGTACATTGTTCAACACCTTTGTAAACCTTGTATCCATCTGGTCAATGGTTTCTCCAGGTTTCATCTTGAAGTTCTCAAACTTCTCCACGGCAACACTCAAGTTGTGTTCTTTAATAGAGTCATTCCCTTCACTCATGTCACGGACTTTGTCCCACATCTCTTTAGATGTTTTGCAGTGTTTGACCTTGTCAAACCTTTCATTATCCAGGGCCTTTGTCATGATGAAGATTCCGACTTTGTCAAGATTCTTCAACTTGATTTCATCAGGTGACATCTCTGATCGTTCTTTATCAACGACCGTATCTACGCCATCAATTTTGATTGTCTTGGTAATTCTTATTGGACCTTGTGTTATGCACGTGTACATATTGTCATTGTAAGCAGCAAGGAAAATTTCCATGCGGATCTTCCAGTCCTCAAAGCTCATATCGCCTATGTGGGGAACTAGGCTGATACAATCCATTTTTCAAAAAGTTTTTATTTTTCAAAAAGATGCTCTTTTGAAAACTTTTGAAAACCTTTGAAAAACACTCAAGGATCAAGCTCGTTGATCAGGCAAATGATTCAGATGAACCACCTGCTCTGATACCACTTGTTGGTCCCAAGTGGTCAGATGAGGTCTAGAGAGGGGGGGGGGGGGGGGGGTGAATAGACCTCTTCAAAATTTACCTTTTTTAAAAACTTCTAACTTTTCTGTCAGCAGACTAAGCTGATCAGTAATCGTAAGTTGACTATGCTGATCTCGCACAAAGCTTTGAACAGCAGAGTTGACCACTCTTCTGATTTCACTCAGCTAATTTTATCAAAATCAGAGTTTTAAAATAACTAACTTGCAGCGGATTTATCAAGTGTTTTTCACATGTAGTTTTCTTTAACTTTGAAATAGTTTTATCCCCAGTTTTAACAAACTCTTTTAAAAACTTTTCCAACAATTAACTTTTAAGTGTTTTAAGTATGCTGTTTCAAATATGCAGAAAATTATGCAAGTAAAAACACAAAGGATTTTTATAGTGGTTATACGGATATAAATCCTTTAGTCCACTCTTCCAAGTCACTTAGATCTTGGGTTATACTAAATCACACAGATTACAGTATACAATGCTTGCGCCTATCAACAAATGAAACGGCCACAAGTGCGTAATAGGAAATCACAAAGAAACTCCTATCCTCTGAAGTAATATCACTCACTAAGATGGATATCTACTTCTCACAACACGATACAAACAAAATCACTAAGATTTATAAGTCTTTTCTGTTTTCTCTCGATTCTGCTTCGTCAACAAATGACTCAGCTGATGAGTGTTCTGTTCTTTAGTTTGGGACTTAGAAGAATTCTGCTTCAGATTTTTGCTCTCAAAATGTGTTGTATCTTCTTCTTCAACTCATGAACTGAACTATTTATACTTGAGATTTGAAAATCTGCCTGTTGAGAGATCGACAGGTGTCCAAATCATCGAGTACTGGTCCTTCTGCAGAAACGGCTACCTGCGACTGAACACTGTACACTCTGCTGTACTTTCTGTCAGATCGCATTTAATGCACCAAGCTGATACGAGGTTTCTCTTCAATCATTTGTCATAAATACCCTTCCTCTTCAGCATTTATTACACCAAGTGCATTTATTACCGTTGCACTGATCTTCTGATCTACTTCCACTCTGCTGATCGAAATCACTTGTCTGATGTATACTCTGCTGATCCCAAACTTGAACTAATCTGATTTGAGTCGGCTGATAGTCCACCAGTCTGATTCCTTTCTTCAGCAACAGATCAGTAGTCTTCTGGACCATATTTGACTAGTCTGAAATACTTCTTCCTTGGTCAAATATCTTCTAAGGTTTACACTAAGCTTCCACTTAGCTGATTCTGATGTTTTGGAAATCATCAAAACCTCCCTTCACTTCATACCTTCCAT
Organism: Penstemon newberryi var. newberryi; assembly: GCA_030819805.1. Taxonomy (NCBI): domain Eukaryota; kingdom Viridiplantae; phylum Streptophyta; class Magnoliopsida; order Lamiales; family Plantaginaceae; genus Penstemon; species Penstemon newberryi. The sequence goes on along the minus strand of JAUALY010000005.1, from coordinate 16,387,384 downwards.
CTTCATCTTCATCCAACACTATTTTTTGTAAGGTCGAACAAAATTGATATGATATAGTCAATATTTGGGGAGTCGATCTTTAACAACTCTACGTTGAACCTCGCCAACTAGCTTCTTAGGGGTTCTCCTTCCTGCTGGGTGATAGTTCCCAAGTATCTCATAGGGAGCTTTTGTCTTTTCTGGCTTGCGAACTGCTGCTCTAGTTTGTTACACAGTTCTCTGAAGCTAAAGATCGAATTAGGTGGTTGTTTTCCGAACCAATCCAGCTCTAAACCTTCGAACGTTGTGACCATTAATTTTGCGGTGTACTCAGCTGAGTGAGCATATAAATTCATTATGTTCGTGAAACTGAATATATAGTCACACGGATCACCTGTCCCATCATATCTGGAAAGTCGACTAGGTAAAGGCCCCGAGGCCTGCGCTTCTTTAATCTCCAGGCAGAATGGGGAACAGGTCGCGATACTATCCTGGACTTCTCTCGAGCGGGGCTAGGGTTGTCTTATAGCCAACAATCTTTGTTCCAACCGTTCCTCCACCATTCTCTCGATATCTCTTTCAGAGAATCTTCTAGTTTCTCGTCGATCGATGATTGGGGGCTCCACATCATCGTCGATCGGAATTACAGTCCTTTCTCTAGACTGATGCGGTTCAGGACGAGCATTAACTCTTGCCCGATTGGGAGGTCTTTCATAGACGTTCGGTGGAGAAATCTGGGATCGTTGATCCGCTTCTGGGCTCTCCGCTTGGGCCGATACTCGATCTCCATCCCCTCGAGGTCCCCTATTGTTGTTGATCACTCTTGAGGGATGAATCGCGGCCAACGTTGGACCTGCTGCTTCCGGTACTGGTGCTTGCAAAATTTGAGCACATAGTGAGCTCATAAGTTGAGCGATCTGTATCAATTTTTTTCCTGATTGGCCGGTAACGGGGGAGGAGGGACGGATCGAGCAGCTGTCCCCCAGTGTTTTGGTTATTAGTTGCGTTCCCCGTAACATGCGTTTCCATACGATCTAAATCTTGACGTTCTGGCGGAGGCGGCATACTATTACCGCTAATCCTTTGGGAATTTTCAGGAAAATTTTCTACAGCACGGGGAGGTTGAGAAGTTGTGCCTTTTCCAGTGTTGCGTGTGCTTTTCCTTGGATTGACCATTATTCGATCGAGCAATTAACCTGCCCCACGGTGGGCGCCAACTGATTTAACCTGATTTCGTTGTAGGTTATAATATCAATAATATTATTCAGAAAAAAGTTTTATATTTAGGGTTTGGTTAAAGTACTCAGGATGGTGCAATTCAAGACTTGTAAGAATTATAATAAAATGCGTAGCTAAAATCTGTAAGAGGAGAACAATTGAATTCTTATTATTGATAGACCAAAATTCGGATCCGTAATACAATGTAAGATTCAGTATTTATAATGAATACCGAATCCTATCCTAACTAGGAGTCCTACTAGGTCAAGGAGTCCTGCATGGCCTAGGAGTCATGCATGGCCTAGGAGTCTTGCATGGCCCAATAAGCCTTCGGGATCGATCTTCAAGTCGACTAGATGCAGCAAGGCAGATCGAGCCGATCATGGAACTTTTGAGGAGACTTATTTCGGCTTCACAGGTCGGATCGATACTGAACTTGCTAGGGAGGTACTATTCGATCATAGGTGTAAAATAGCCCTTATCATCGAAGAAATAATGGAGGTATATGTGGATGACATGTTGGTCAAAAGCATGAGCGAGAAGGACCACATCGAACACCTAGATCGTTGCTTCAAGATTCTAAGGAAGTATGGAATGAAGCTCAACCCTTTGAAATGCACCTTCGGAGTAAGGTCGGAAAAATTTCTGGGTTACTTGGTTCACCAAAGAGGCATTGAAGCAAATCCTGAAAAGATACGCGCTATCACTGAAATGAAGCCTCCAAGGAATATTACTCAAGTACAAAGCCTTATGGGTAAAATTGTAGCCCTGAATAGGTTCATATCTAGATCGGCAGATAAAAGCCTACCATTCTTTCAGACTTTAAGAAAATCTAAAACATTTGAATGGACCGAAGCCTATGATCTGGCATGTAACACCCCTTAATTTTGAAATGAAGTTATTGAGTTTTAATATGATTTTGTGTGACACGTTTTATTTTTAATGAAACTTAGTATTTCTTTAAGCTTAAACGTACAATTAAAAATTTTTGAGCGCAAAAATAGAACTTGAAAATGATTTGGAAGGTAATAAAAACCTTATGAAAGTTTTAGAAAAGTTTATAAAAAGTATGGGTTTGATCGCGCATTTTATTTTTATTTTGGGGCGAAATTGCATTCAGAGGACAAAGTGCAAAATCGCCCCAATCTTTTCAATTCTGCAACAAAGTAATGATGGTTCCCTTCCTTGAAAATCTAAGAGCTGTCATTTTCTCTCTTGGATGAAGGAAACTTCACCAAACAAGAAACCCAAGAGATGGAAGAAGGAAATTATTATATTTACCTTCCCCATGTAGTATGTATAGATGTATATACATCTATAATCTGAAATTAGGCTTTTAAATATATATATATATATATATATAGTCACTCCCTCACACTCTCCCATTCTTACCAAGTACTTAAAACTAGGGAGTAAGTAATAGAAGAGAGATAGAAAGAGAGTTAGAAAAAGAAAAAAAAAGTGAGAGAAGTGAGTCTTCTTTTGGAAGAGGAAGAACCACCACCACCACCACCGCCGTGCCACCACTGCCACCTTGCAGCCGCCACTGTAGGAATCCGCCGCCTCCCCCACCACCGGAGTCAAAGGGCAGTGAGCTTTGAAAAAAGAAATCAACCTTCAAGTTTAGGTATAAACCCCTTCTACCCCTTTTTGGTATTTTGTTAGTTGTTATATTTAAGAAATAAGTTTATCCTTGTTTACCCCTTTTAAAACTTCTTGAACCCTAGATCTAGAGCTTCGATTTTCAGATTTAAGTTTTGAAGTTTTGATTTTCATATGTGAAAGAGTTTAGTTTTAGGATTTTATTAAAGATCTAGGTTTGAGTTTGAAGCTTTGGTTTAAAATTTCACATTTTTGTAAAATGTTATGAAAGTTTGGTTTTTGATGTTTTGGTTGTGAATGATGATTTAAAACGCATGATTTGAAATTGTTCTTAAAATCATTGTTATGAATATTGTTGGGTTATGAAATAATGATACTTTTATTTTAAGTTTCAAAGAGTTTTGTGGTTAAAATGAAGATTTAAAAATATTGGGGATTTTATTGAAATAAAAAGTTTAAGCTATTCTTCAACACTTAAAGTAGGATTTTGGAGAAGAAAAAAAATTTATGTTGAATCTTATTTTGTAAGTTTGATTTGTAAATTAATTAACCAAAGTTTTGGTTGTGTTTTAAATTGGTAGAAAATATATAAATTACCTAATAGAGGGGGGAGGGGTGCAATTTCCGGTGAGGTGGCCGGAGCCACCCCACCGTCGACCGGAAGTAGGCCGGCATATTGCCGACCTGCCTTGGCTGCTGCTGGTTTGTGCTTGCTGCACACAGCAGAAAGCCATTGGACCTGTTGTCTTGCAACAGGCCCAGGTCTGTTGCATTTGCAACAGACCACCCAATTGGGCCTGTTGCAATGCAACAGGCCACATAGGCCCGTTTGTGGATTGGCCCAAAGGCCAATCCATTTGAAAAAAAAAATGAATTAAGATTTAATGAAATTAAATTATTATTAAATAAAAATAAAAAAGAGAAAATATGGAAATGATATTAAACATAAATTAGTTAAGTATTATCTGAAGTAATCTACTTTTAAGATAATAAAGTAAATACATTTTACATGTAAATAATTTGTCTTAAAGAAAAATAATTATTTTATAACTTCCTAATATTAAATAATGAAAATGATAAAAAAATAAAAAATAAAAAAATTAAGTAGTGATAATTCATTCTAAAATAAAATAATATAAATAAACTATGATAACTTTTAAATATAGTAAATACTTAACATTTTATGAGTAAATAAAAAGTAATTTATACTAAAGAGATTTTATATGAAAATAATAATTGTAAATATCAAAAGTCATTTTAGTTATTATATTTAAATGTTAATTTCTGAAAATATATCTATATAAGTAATTTTGAAAATAAATTGAAACAAAATTATAAAAATAATTTGGATAATTATTTTTAAAGAGTATTCTAAAAATAATGAATATTAAATAGTGATATATATTCTTGGAAATAAATGAATTATTTAAACACCGAAAAGAAATTTTTTATAAATAAAACAATTATGAGAAAATAAAATAAAATAATTTCAAGTTTGCAATTTAATTCTGAAAATAAAATTGTAAATAATAAAACAAAATAGTTTAAATATAGAAAATGAAAAATAATAAATATTCAGAAAATAAAATTAAATAATTTAAATAATTATTTTCTAAAAAATAAAATAATAAACCATTTTTCTTAATAATAAAATATTTAATAAATATTTTCCGAAATAAATATATTACTTATATAATTTAAAATTAAAATAAAATATTTTTGATTAAATATTTTTCTGGATTTAATAAATTCGAAAATAAATTTTAAAATATTAAATATATTTTAATTATTCTTGAACAATAATTTTTAAAAAGAAAATTAATAAATAATTTTGAATAATTATTTCTGGAAATAATTAATTTCAAAAGTAAACTAAAATGATTTTGGATAATCATTTTTCTGAAATTAAAAAATTTCGAAAATAAATATAATAATTCCGAATAACTATTTTTCTGAAATTAAATAAACTTTGAGATAAAAAAAAAATACTAATTAAGGAGAAGGAATTTAATTGTTTATTTAAAATAAAAAGGTTGAACAATAATAAATTATTTTTCAAATAAAATTTATAAAAAAAATTAAAGTTTTCAAAAAGATAATTATAAACAAATTTTAATTTCGAAAATAAAATAATTTCAACAAACTTAAATTCTAAATATGAAAATAAGTTATTGTTTGAATACTTTAGAAACATAAAGTTACTTGAAGGTAACAACTTAACGTAAAATCTAAATATTTTAAAGCTCGATTAAGATGGTTATGTTCTAGTTTAACTCTTTTGTGGCTATGTTTACCACACTTCATGAACGAACCATAGAACCTTTAGATCGGTCGTAAATATCCAAGTTTTTATCGTGGTTTCGTTATTGAACAACCACGATTCAATTGTTTGCTCGACTAAAACATTGCTTTAGTCACTCTAGAATCCTTGTGGTGTAATTAGATTATAAGATCATTACATAAACGTGTACAGGAACCGAAGACGCTACTTTTTGCATTTTCTCGAGAACCGTAAACTACACAGGTGAGTGCTGTGTGTTACTTGTGTGTCAGTCTGAATGTGCTTGTAGGTCGAGTCATAATTGTAACTTAGTCCGTAAACGAACGAGCATGCGATGTATGATACAATGAATAACTCGACTGCTAGGATGAACTATTCATGTTGAATTATTATGCTAATGTCTATGTGCTATGAGTCCTTGATATTGTATATTGAACCGTTTAAATAACTGTTATTGAGTTGTTTATTGATTTCTTGTTACTGGATTGTTACTGAATTGTTATTGTACTGTATTGGTTGCTATTATTGTGTGGGCCCTATTTTTGATGTGCGGAATCATGGGTAACCTGGAAGGTTAGGGCCGGAGGGTAACCTTGATCCACCGTCGACCCGGCTTAACAAACCAAGGTGGAGGTTACACTTGGGGAGTGAAGTCAAACTCCTGGCATTAGACGTATATGCGCATAGTTAGTAAGGTAGCTCCATAATATGGACTGGAGGGTAAGAGGAGGACGGCATCAGCAATTGTTAGTTACTTGTTTAACGTGCTTAAATTGTTATCGCATGTGTTTATTTGTTGTACTGTTATATATGTTATGTTGCATCTACGCATCACACGCACATGTGCACTACGGCCTCACTAAGTTGGACGATCAACTTACGCATTCGCGTTTACTTCTTTTCAGATACAGGTATCCCATGATCTGATGTCTAGCATTGGTGTTGTCAGTCTCCGAGATCCTGTCTGTCGATCGTCGAGGGTCATCCTCGTTGTTATATTTTGCTTTTATTATGTTATGTTTTGTGTCGTTTATGTATCTGGCATGATTAATACTTAAGAGTGTGTTAATTTTGGAAACTTGTTATCGCGTAGTCTGCGCTTGTTTTGAATATTGTGCCGCTCCTGCACATAGCAGTGTTTTGGATTTTTATGTTCTCGTGTTTGATCTATGATTTGAATTAATGTGTTATTGTTTTCACAAAAAAAAAATAAAAAAAAAAAATAAAAAAAAAATAAAATCTGGTCAAATTTTGGTTGTGTTCACCGAATACGGACCCGGACTCGGGGATGGATCCATGTAGGATCCGCCCCGGGGGCTTGGGCCGTCACAAGTGGTATTAGAGCTTAGGCTTATAAGTCAGGTCAAGGATCCTCGGAAATCGTCCGTCGTGTTGTGTTTTAACCATATTTTCTAGTCTTTAAATGTAATTATTATATGTTAGGTATTTGTTTCTTATCTTATGAGTGTGATAGGATGTCGAGCCAAGGTAGTCTTCGCTCAAGCGCATGAGAGAGAGACATTATTTTTGTGGTTGAGTTAGGGCCTCTCAGGGCTAATGTTGCCCCAACTCGTAATAATTCTCCCCCTCGTCGCTCGGTTAGTCGACGTTCTAGACCTCGTCGGGTCAATCCGCCCTTCCCTAACCATGTGCGACTTGAAGGTCGTCAATCGAGGGGTGATTATCCCAATAGTGTGGTGCATGAGTTGGAGGTTGGCCTTGATCAGTATTCTCGGGGTTGCATCATTTATAAGGACTCGTGCTCATGAAGTGGAAATTTGGGTACGAGTGATTGAAGATCAACTCAATGTCTTGAGGGCCTGAATGGAAGATTATCGGCTCCTTAGGAATCATGGATTGCTCCAATCCAACCTGATTCAAGATGGGTTGAGGGGTATTACCGAATCCCTTTTGGTTGCTAGAGAGGAGTTGGGTGAGTAAATCCCGGAAGAGGAGGACCCTGTGGACGAGGCATCTCCTATGGACGGTGAATATCCCCGAGTTGGTGACTCAGGGGACAACATTTAAGATGACTTACATTGAGAACTCGTTTAGGACTTTCTTTTTAACTTTGTTTGTTTTGAAGTCGTCTTGGCTCATTGAATATTTTATCGTACTATGTGTCTGTTTTGATACACTATGATTGATTTTGTGATGTTAGTCAATATTTTGATCGATTGGTGGTTTGCCATTATGCGATAATTAGTTTAGTTTTGAATGATTTTCTTTTCGTCAGATATAGTAGGTTCGGTCTCGTTATGCTAACGAGTCGTCCGTCATTGTTTAGATGGCAGGGACGCATGGTGATAGTCGTGCTAGTCGATTCGTTCCCTCTCGTCAGTCTGAGGGAGCACCGACAGCCCCACCAGTTGAACAGGCTGAGCGGATCATTGCCGCTTTGGCAGAGTTCACACAAGCTCTGCAAGGCACTTCACGAGTTGCGACTCTTCCCGTTGCACCGCTAGCTTTGGACCAGACCTTGGAACGTTTTCTGCAGTTCCCCCAATTTCTTGGAAAGCCTGACGATCAAAATGCTGAAGTGTGGTTGGCCGAGATTGAGTATATCTTCCGAGTCATGGACTACTCGAACATTCCAAAAATTTCATTGGCCACTTATTGTTTGAAAGATTTCGCTAAGGCATGGTGGCAAACGAGGGAAATGGTTTGGGAGCAGAGTCGAACCGAGAGAACCTGGGAGAACTTTGTTAAGGACTTTATCGATAAGTATGTGCCGCCTATTATTAGGGGACTACGTGAAGAGCAGTTTAATACTCTGAAGCAAGAGAATATGAGTGTGTCGGGGTTTGAGGTTGTCTATTCCTGGCTAATTCGTTATGCTCCCACCTGGCGATGGATGAACCTCGTCGCACCCTCCAATTTATCAAGTGTTTGAGGCCTGAACTTCAACGAACCCTTCTCTCCCACAACATAACCTCTTATATCGAAGTAGTTGGGATGGCCACCAGGATTGAGAATGGCCTGATTGAGCCCAAACCATTGCGGGTTCCAGAGAAGAAGTCGAGACCTTCGCAGCCAAATTGGCATACTGGAAGAGGTTCAGGCAAAGCACCGAGGGTTGAAAATTCAAGCTCAAAAAATTTGAATAGTTATCGCCAATCCAATCGACCAGAAAAACAATCGGGGAAACTAGACAAGGGTGCTTCCGCGTACTGTGGAGGGAAGGGGCATGGAGAGCCCACGTGCTGGAAGAAAGCTGGCAAGTGCCTGAGATGTGGAAGTCAAGATGATTTGGTAAAATATTGTCCCAAGGCACCACCTGCACCAGCTCCAGCTAGCAAAGGACTATCATTGGCAGCGAAAAGCGTGAGAGCGCAAAACTCTCAAGCGAACCCTTCGATTGGAAAGGGAGCGACGGACAGAGCCTGACCTATGGTGTGGTGGAAGGTATACAATATTGTTTTAAGGATTTATGTGTAGTATCATTTAGATATGGGGCATCGCATTCCTTCGTATCAATGTGTTATGGATCTATGTTATTGAGTATGGTTTAATGCGTTTCACATAAGTTAGGGTTTCATACTCCTTTAAGAACCTCGTTTATAGCGAATTCAACTCAGAGATGCGAGGTTAAGATCAAGATAAGGGATGTTTCCTGCCAATTTTATCGCATTCCAGATCCTAGATTGTGATATAAGGATGGACCGAATGTCCAAATTAAGATATCATCATAAGAAGTTGAAACTTTCTACCATGAACTTTTCGAATATCACAAACGAATTTCGGGACCAAATTCTTTTAAGGAGGGAGGATTGTAACACCCCGTAATTTTAAAATATTTTAAAATGAAGTTATTGAATTTTAATATGATTTTGTGTGACACGTTTTATTTTTAATGAAACTTAGTATTTCTTTAAGCTTAAACGTACAATTAAAAATTTTCGAGCGCAAAAATAGAACTTGAAAATGATTTGGAAGGTAATAAAAACCTTATGAAAGTTTTAGAAAAGTTTATAAAAAGTATGGATTTGATCGCGCATTTTATTTTTATTTTGGGGCGAAATTGCACTTTCCCAAAACTTCAGGGGGCAAAGTAAAAAATTTCCCCAATCTTTTTAGTTCTGCAGCAAAGTAATGATGGTTCCCTTGAAAATCTAAGAGCTGCCATTTTCTCTCTTGGGTGAAGGAAACTTCACCAAACAAGAAACCCAAGAGATGGAAGAAGGAAATGATTAAATTTCCCTTCCCCATGTAGTATGTATAGATGTATATACATCTATAATCTGAAATTAGGCTTTTATATATATATATATATATATAGTCACTCCCTCACACTCTCCCATTCTTACCAAGTACTTAAACTAGTGAGTAAGTAATAGAAGAGAGATAGAAAGAGAGTTAGAAAAAAAAAAGTGAGAGAAGTGAGTCTTCTTTGGGAAGAGGAAGAACCACCACCACCACCACCGCCGTGCCACCACCGCAACCTTGCTGCCTCCACTGCCGGAATCCGCCGCCGCCGACGCCACCACCACCGGAGTCAAAGGGCAGTGAGCTTTGAAAAAAGAAATCAACCTTCAAGTTTAGGTATAAACCCCTTCTACCCCTTTTTGGTATTTTTGTTAGTTGTTATATTTAAGAAATAAGTTTATCCTTGTTTACCCCTTTTAAAACTTCTTGAACCCTAGATCTTCGATTTTCAGATTTAAGTTTTGAAGTTTTGATTTTCATATGTCAAAAAGTTTAGTTTTAGGATTTTATTAAAGATCTAGGTTTGAGTTTGAAGCTCTTGTTTAAAATTCACATTTTTGTAAAATGTTATGAATGTTTGGTTTTTGATGTTTTGGTTGTGAATGATGATTTAAAACGCATGATTTGAAATTGTTCTTAAAATCATTGTTATGAATATTGTTGAGTTATGAAAGAATGATACTTTTATTTTAAGTTTCAAAGAGTTTTGTGGTTAAAATGAAGATTTAAAAATCTTGGGAATTTTATTGAAATAAAAAGTTTAAGCTATTCTTCAACACTTAAAGTAGGATTTTTGAGAAGAAAAAAAAAAAATTATGTTGAATCTTATTTTGTAAGTTTGATTTGTAAATTAATTAACCAAAGTTTTGGTTGTGTTTTAAATGGGTAGAAAATATAAAAATTACCTAATAGAGCGGGGAGGGGTGCAATTTCCGGTGAGGTGGCCGGAGCCACCCCACCGTCGACCGGAAGCAGGCCGGCATATTGCCGACCTGCCTTGGCTGCTGCTGGTTTGTGCTTGCTGCACACAGCAGCAAGCTATTGGGCCTGTTGTCTTGCAACAGGCCCAAGTCTGTTGCATTTGCAACAGACCACCCAATTGGGCCTGTTGCAATGCAACAGGCCACATAGGCCCGTTTGTGGATTGGCCCAAAGGCCAATCCACTTTAAAAAAAAAAAATGAATTAAGATTTAATGAAATTAAATTATTATTAAATAAAAATAAAAAAGATAAAATATGAAAAAGCTATTAAACATAAATTTGTTAAGTATTATCTAAAGTAATCTACTTTTATGATAATAAAGTAAATACATTTTACAAGTAAATAATTTGTCTTAGAGAAAAATAATTATTTTATAACTTCCTAATAATAAATACTGAAAATGATTAAAAAAAAAAAATTAAGTAGTGATAATTCATTCTAAAATAAAATAATATAAATAAACTATGATAACTTTTAAATATAGTAAATACTTAACTTTGTATGAGTAAATAAAAAGTAATTTATACTAAATAGATTTTATATGAAAATAATATATTGTAAATATCGAAAGTCATTTTAGTTATTATATTTAAATGTTAATTTTTGAAAATATATCTATATAAGTAATTTTGAAAATAAATCAAAACAAAATATTTAAATATATTTAAATATAGAAAAAGAAAAATAATAAATATTCAGAAAATAAAATTAAATAATTTAAATAATTATTTCTGAAAAATAAAATAATAAACCATTTTTCTGAATAATAAAATATTTAATAAATATTTTGCGAAATAAATATATTACTTATATAATTTAAAAATAAAATAAAATATTTTTGATTAAATATTATTCTGGATTTAATAAATTCGAAAATAAATTTTAACATATTAAATATATTTTAATTATTCTTGAACAATAATTTTGCAAAAGAAAATTAATAAATAATTTTGAATAATTATATCTGGAAATAAATAATTTCAAAAGAAAACTAAAATGATTTTGGGTAATCATTTTTCTGAAATTAAATAATTTCGAAAATAAATATAATAATTCCAAATAACTATTTTTCTAAAATTAAATAAACTTTGAGATTAAGAAAAATCCTAATTAAGGAGAAGGAATTTAATTGTTTATTTAAAATAAAAAGGTTGAACAATAATAAATTATTTTTCAAATAAAATTTATAAAAAAAATTAAAGTTTTCAAAAAGATAATTATAAACAAATTTTAATTTCGAAAATAAAATAATTTCAACAAACTTAAATTCTAAATATGAAAATAAGTTATTGTTTGAATACTTTAGAAACATAAAGTTACTTGAAGGTAACAACCTAACGTAAAACCTAAATATTTTAAAGCTTGTTGGATGAAGATGAAGACTTAAAAGTGAAGGGAGGTTTTGATGATTTCCAAAAGTCATCAACTAAGTATGGAAGCTAAGTACAAACCTTAGAAGATATTTGACCAAGGAAGAATTTACTTCAGACAAGTCAAATATGGTCCAGAAGACTACTGATCTGTTGTTGAAGAAAGGAATCAGACTGGTGGATTTTCAGCCGACTCAAATCTGATTAGTTCAAGTTTGGGATCAGCCGAGTGTACATCAGACGAGTGATTTCGATCAGCAGAATGGAAGTGGATTAGAAGTTATTGCAACGGTAATAAATGCACTTGGAGTAATAAATGCTGAAGAGGAAGGGTATTTATGACAAATGATTGAAGAGAAACCTCGTATCAGCTTGGTGCATTTAATGCGGACTGACAGAAGGTACAGCAGAGTGTACAGTGTTCAGTCGCAGGTAGCCGTTTCTGCAGAAGGGACCAGTACTCGAGGATTTGAACACCTGTCGATCTCTCAACGGGCAGATTTTCAAATCTCAAGTATAAATAGTTCAGTTCAAGAGTTGAAGAAGAAGATACAACACAACTAAGATTAAAATCGAAGCAGAATTCTTCTAAGTCTCAACTTCAAGAACAGAACACTCATCAGCCGAGTCATCTGTTGACCAAGCAGAATAGAGAGAAAACAAAATATACATATAAATCTGAGTGATTTTGTGAGAAACGTGTTGTGAGAAGTAGATATCTATCTAAGTGAGTGATATTACTTCAGAGAGTAGGAATTTCTTTGTGATTTCCTATTGCTCACTTGTGGCCATTTCATTTGTTGATTGCGCAAGCATTGTATACTGTAATCTGTGTGCTTATAGTATAACCCAAGATCTAAGTGACTTGGAAGAGTGGACAAAAGGATTTCTATCCATATAACCACTATAAAAATCCTTTGTGTTTATACTTGCATTATTTCCTGCATATTTTCAAAGATCATATTTTAAACACGTAAAAGTTAACTGTTAAAAAGTTTTAAAAGGAGTTTGCAAAACTGGGGATAAAACTTTTTCTAAGTTAAGAAAACAACTTGTGAAAAACACTTGATAAATCCGCTGCAAGTTAGAAAATTTAAAACTCTGATTTTGACAAAATCAGCTAAGTAAAATCAGAAGAGTGGTCAACTATGCTGTTCAAAGCTTTGTGCGAGATCAGCTTAGTCTGCTGACAGAAAAAGTTAGAGATTTTGAAAGATAAATTTTTAGAGGTCTATTCACAACCCTCCCCCCCCCCCCCCCCCCCTCTAGACCTCATCTGACAACTTGGGACCAACAAGTGGTATCAGAGCAGGTGGTTCATCTGAATCATTTGTCTGATCAACGAGCTTGATCCTAGAGTGTTTTTAAAGGTTTTCAAAAGTTTTCAAAAGAGCATCTTTTTGAAAAAAAAAATTTTTGAAAAATGGATTGTATCAGCCTTGTTCCCCACATAGGCGGTATGAGCTTTGAGGACTGGAAAATACGCATGGAAATTTTCCTTGCTGCTTATAATGATAATATGTACACGTGCATAACTCAAGGTCCGATAAGAGTTACCAAAACAATCAAAATTGATGGCCAAGATACGGTCGTTGATAAAGAACGTTCAGAGATGTCACCTGATGAAATCAAGTTGAAGAATCTTGACAAGGTTGTAATCTTCATCATGACAAAAGCCCTCGACAATGAAAGTTGTGACAAGGTCAAACACTGTAAAACATCTAAGGAGATGTGGGATAAAGTCCGTGACATGAGCGAAGGGAATGACTCAATCAAAGAACACAATCTGAGCGTTGCCCTGGAGAAGTTTGAAAACTTCAAGATGAAACCTGGAGAAACCATTGACCAGATGGATACAAGGTTTACAAAGGTGTTGAACAATGTACTAAAGTTGGGAAAGACGTTCACTGATAAGGAGATCACCGTCAAAGTTTTAAAGGCGCTGCCACCCAAGTTCAACATGAAGATCACAGCGATGGAAGAATCAAGGGATCTGGGGAAGATCTCACTGACGGAGCTGTTTTTTGTACTCAAGGTGTACGAGTATAAAATGCCAAGAATGGGTATAGAAGAGATCTCAACTTCTGGCCCCACTGCTGCCCTGGTTGTTGCAGAAAGATCAAGAAGATCAGCCGGGAAGATAAGAGAAGTGGACTCATCTGATGAGACCACAGTGCTGAACAAAAAGTACACTGCTGGCGATGTTGCTTTGTTATTGAACGGGTTCAAAAAGTTCTACAAAAGAAAAATGAAGAACAAATATAACAATGCTTCTACTTCTAAACCTACCTCTTATTCTCATGATAGTAAGGATGATTATAAATCCAAAATGATGTGCTATAATTGCAGGAAATTGGGACACTTCATCAAGGACTGCCCATATCCTAAAGTTGAGAAGTATACTGAGGAGGAAAAGAAACAGAGGAAAGAGAGGAGACACCAGAAAAGCAAAGTGTTGTTGGTTGAAGCTGAAAAGATAGCAGCCATCTATTCGTCTAACTCAGAATCAGGGACATCAAGTGATGACTCTGCTGAAGAAGAGACACCTGACACTGCGGTAACTCTCTCTGAAAGTGAAATTGAGCTATTTAGCTCATTTGAGCAAATGATGAAAAACAAAACAAACGTTGTTAATGAATTTGCTAAGCTTAAGGAAGAGATGATCGTGCCGAAAAAGAAAAATGCTAAATTGAAACATAGTGTTGAAAAACATAACGATTCAACTATGTATAAAAAGTTTTTGCATGAATGTGAATCTCTGAGAGCGGAATGTGAAGTTTACAAAGGAAAAATCATGGAACTTGAAGCTATAATATCCCTTCATGATAAGTCGTCTGTTGCATCAGTAGATACATCTAATGAACAGAGAACACCTTTAGTAAAAGAGAATTTAGAACTGAACAAAACTGAGAAATTCATATCTGCTGATAACAGTAACGTTATTTTATATGTTCAGACTGCTAAATCTACTTCACTTGAGAATGAGAAAAAGGAGAAGAAATCTCCTAAGGCTAAAAAGGGTAAAAAGCCTGAAAGTGAAAAATAGACTGGTAAAACCAAACAGCAGAGTAGTCCTAAGAAATCTGCTGATAAGAGTAAAACCAATCAGACTAGTAAAGCTAAGTCGTCTGTTGAAGAGCAAGTAAAGAGCAGACCTAAGAAGCAAAGAAATTATAACAATGATGCTTGGTATGGAAATGAGTCTTATTATGTGCAACTTGCTTATTCACCTTATTATGTTGCACCTCATTATCCACCTTATTATGCTGCATATACTGCTCATCAACCAACGCATGCTTACCCTGCTTATCATGCATCTTACCCTGCTTATGAGCATTATTCACATCATAATGATTATCAACATAATATGCCTGCTGATTATGGTGAAGATAAAGTTGCTCATGCTCCTGCTAAAACTCAAAAGCCTGAGAAGCCTAAGACTTCAACATCTTGGGTTGTCAAAGGTGACACTAATCCACCAGGACCCTCTCAATAAAGGGTACCTAAAACAATTTTATTTTGTTTTGTAGGTTAGGATTAGGAGTAGGAGTAAAGTAAAGAAGAAATGGTACTTGGATAGTGGATGTTCAAGGCACATGTGTGGAGACATACATGAACTGGCAGATGTTGTTGCTGTGAATGGTCCAAGAGTCACTTTTGGAGACAGCAAAGAAGGCAAGGTTGTTGCGGTTGGAAAGCTAATCAAAGGAAACATAGAGATATCTGACATCTCTTATGTTAATGGCCTGAAGTACAATCTGCTGAGCATAAGTCAATTTTGTGACAAGGGATTTTCCGTAATATTTTCATCAGATAAGTGTTATGTTGAATAAGTTGGAACAAAGAAGGTTATTTTATCTGGAAGAAGACAGGGAAATATCTATGTAGTCGACTGGAATTCTGTGCACAAGAATTCTAATGTTTGTTTGGTGGCTTCTACACCAAGTGAAATCAGTTGGCTGTGGCACAAAAGAATGAATCATCTGAATTTCAAGACTATAAACAGATTGATAAAGAATGATTTGGTAGAAGGAATTCCAAAGACAGTCATGAGCAAAGACAAGCTTTGTGACGCCTGTCAGAAGGGTAAACAAGTGAAGTCCACTTTCGAAAGCAAGAAGCACCAATCTTCAACCAGAATTTTGGAGCTGTTACATATGAATTTGTTTGGCCCTATTGATCCTATCAGCAATGGTGGAAAGAAATATTGCCTAGCTGTTGTGGATGATTTTTCAAGATTTACTTGGGTGATTTTCAAGAAGAAGAAAAGTGAAACCAAGGAACATCTTACTAATCTGATGGAACTGATCCAGAATGAAAAGAGTCAAAGAATATTGAAGATCAGATCAGATAGAGGGACTGAATTTATAAAATCTACTGTTGAAGAGTATTGTAACCCCAGAGGAATCAATCATGAGTACTCTGCTGTCAGAACCCATCAACAAAACGGAGTTGCTGAAAGGAGAAACATAACTCTAAAGGAAGCTACCAAGACAATGATAGCTGAAGCAAAATTGCCCCAAGGATTCTGGGCAGAAGCCACAAATATTATACCCAGAACAGATGTATGATCAACAAGAGTCAAAACAAGACACCTTATGAGCTATGGAACAACAGAAAGCCTAATTTACATTATCTTAGGATTTTTGGTTGTAAATGTTATGTTTTGAATAATGGAAAAAATCACCTTACTGCATTTGCAGAAAAGGCTGATGAAGCTGTTTTTGTAGGATACTCTACTGTTAGTAAAGCTTATAGAGTTTTTAACAAAAGAACTTTACTTGTAGAAGAATCTATTCATGTAGTGTTTGATGAACCAAACCAATCTTCTGAAAAGAATCAAAGTGCTAATCCAGAGATATCTGCTGACTTTCAAAAATTGAGTATGGAAAGAAAAGAAGAATATGTTCCCATCATACTACCTGATTTAAACCAAGCTGGTAACTCAAGTGCTGTTCAAAATCAGTCTGCTTTTCTAACAGAGGAGTTGCAAACAGCTGACAGACCAGAGCCTGTTCAACATACTACTATTGAGACTCCAACAGTAGTGTTGCAAGATCAATCAAGAGGACAACATCCAGATTTGCAACCTGATCTCAGATGGCTCAGAGAACACCCACCTGACTTAGTGATTGGTGATCCATTGGATAGAGTGAGAACTAGAAGGTCAACTGCAAATGAAACAATGTTTGTAAGTTTTCTTTCACAAATTGAGCCTAAGTTGATTGATGAAGCTCTTAGTGATTCTCACTGGATTGAAGCAATGCAAGAAGAGTTGAATCAATTTGAAAGGAATGAAGTCTGGTACTTAGTTCCCAGACCTACTCATCAAAGGGTAATTGGCACTAAGTGGGTATTCAGGAATAAAATGAATGAAGATGGTATTGTTACCAGAAACAAAGCAAGACTAGTTGCCAAAGGTTATTGCCAAGAAGAAGGCATTGATTTGATGAGACATTCACACCAGTTGCAAGGCTTGAAGCGATCAGATTATTCTTAGCCTATGCTGCTCACAAGAACTTCACTGTCTATCAGATGGATGTGAAGTCTGCTTTTCTCAATGGAGAATTGCAAGAGGAAGTTTATGTTGAACAACCTCCTGGTTTTGAAGCTTGTCAACAAGGAGACAAAGTGTATCGTCTGAAGAAAGCTCTCTATGGACTGAAACATGCTCCAAGAGCATGGTATGATACTTTATCTGATTTTCTTTTAGTTAAAGGATTTCGCAAAGGTAAAGTAGACTTTGTTCACTATTGAATGGGATAATCATATATTGTTAGTTCAAATATATGTGGACGATATTATTTTTGGTTCAACTAACCAACAGATGTGTGAGAAGTTCTCTAAGCTGATGCAGAACAAGTTTGAAATGAGCATGATGGGAGAACTAAATTACTTTCTTGGATTACAAGTCAAACAGCTACCTGATGGTATTTTTATTAATCAAGCAAAGTACACAAAAGATCTGTTCAAGAAATTTGGTATGGAAACTAGCTCATCTGTTAGTGTTCCTATGTCTACTGGACTTCGTCCGGACAAGGATGAAGATGGCAAATCAGTTGACATCACCAAGTACAGAGGCATAATTGGGTCACTGTTATACTTAACAGCTAGCAGACCTGATATTATGTATTATGTTGGGGTTTGTGCGAGATTTTAATCAAATCCTAAGGAATCTCATCTCTTAGCTGCTAAAAGGATATTAAGGTGTCTCAAATATCCAAGGGAATCCGGATTTGAACTTACTGGATATTCAGATTCTGACCTTGCTGGCTGTAAAATTGATAGGAAGAGTACTACGGGTACTTGTCAATTTTTAGGCAGTCGTCTGATCTCATGGATGAGTAAGAAACAGACTTCAGTATCCATATCTACTACTGAAGCTGAATACATCGCTGCTGGAGCATGTTGTGCACATATACTATGGTTGAAGCATCAACTAGAAGACTATAATCTCAAGATCAGTGGAATCCCTATCTACTGTGACAATACAAGTGCAATCTCACTTACTCAGAATACTACTAGTAATTCCAGGACTAAGCATATTGAGATCAAACATCACTTCATCAGAGACCATGTTGAAAAAGGAAATGTTATTATTGAGTATGTTCATACAGACAATCAGATTGCTGACATTTTTCACCAAACCATTAAGTGATGAAAGATTTTCTACTCTAAGAGTGGAACTGGGCTTGTGAAAATTGGATTCATAGGCTGAGAGGGAACCTATAAGAAGACTGGGTTCAACAGCTGACTAATCTGGTAGCAACAAGTGTTGTACTTCAAGAAGACTGACTCTCAACAGACTAGTTGACTGATGAATTCTTGAATTCAGGAGGAACGTGTAAGACTAGCGGTACTCCTGTTTTATAGATGTAATCTTCAATGGCAATTAGTTGAAGTTGTTTTAATCAGAAGATTTGTTCTTAATTCTTGAAGACTTGAAGATTATTTATCTTGCTGGATTGACAAACAACAAAGAAAGATCACTAGATATTGGCTTTCACTAGTGATAAATTGTATCAGACAAGTCGTCTATCAGATAAGTATTATTTTACTCATCTGTTTTTATTTATGTCAGCTTATATTCAGTGTTGTATTTAAAACGTTTTTATCAGAAACACGCTTTTATAAGTAACAGACAAGTGGCGCTTCAAATTCCCGCCCGTCTAACATAGTTAATGAATTTTTGAAATCCGCGTATATCGCTCACACGATCTACTTTTCAGTAACTGATCTAACGGTTGGCACTAATCACGGAAACCGATATCAAACCAACATCTATAAATCCAGATCTGATCAGCTTACTAAGCTTTTACGCACCCTCAAAATTTCAAAAAGTACAGAGCATTTTTCCATTCAATCTACTGCAAATCTCTCTCGTTTTCCTTAATGTTTTTCAGAAATGGCTGCCAAAACAAAATAATCCAACGCTGAAGGCAGATTCCTAAACTACCTGACGTATCACACGACCGGCACTCCCAAGATGAAAGAAATTTTGGAAAAGTTCAAAGCTGCTACACTAGTTGATTTCATGTAGGCCCATGAAACAATGGTGTTCAAAGATCAAATCATGGAGTACTACGACTCAAAGGTGAAGCCTGATTTTGATAAGTTGGAGATAAAGACCGAGGTTGGGGGTAAAGTTGTCTGCATAACTCCCAAGCTGCTGAACGAAAAGTATCATTTATCTATGGAAGGCTCCACTGAAATCTCTACCCTTGCTGAGCCCTTAGAAGCAGATTTTTGGAATCTTGCTGCAAAGAAATATGAAGTTTTGTCTGGAAATATTAAGAAGAATCAGCTGAAGGACGAGTTTCAGCGTATGGAAGATTTAATTGCCAAAGTACTGGAGAACTGCACTTTTTCGTTGGACAGTGTGCCAATAAAACGTTTTCACACCATGATTGCTGTACACTATGGGTTGAAGGTGAACTGGGCAACCTTCATGTGGTATATTCTGGTTGATCACAAGCAGCGTGGTCATTCAAACCACAGAATATTCCTAAGTCATCTATTTTCAATCCTTGGTTGCATTATGACCCATGGGAAGGTCATCCAAAATGCTAAAGAGCTGAAGGTTTATGAGCCTGTACGCACAAAGACAAATGATGAGACTCCTGAGAAGCCAAAAGAACAACCAAAAAGGAAGGCTGCTGCTGAGCTAAAGCAGCCAGCTGTTAAGACCAAGAGGAGTAAATCAACTGTTCAAACAGCTAAGCCAGCTGTTCAAGCCAGAACAGATTTGTCTAAGAAAAAGGATGCTGTTGATATGATTGTTGATGAAACAATCAAGGAGATTGAGGACATGGCATATGATATATCTCCTAAAAGAATAGTTTCAGCTGAAGTGCCAGCTGAAAACGTCTCAAAAAGGACAAGGAGCGCAATGAAAGATACTGCTACATCTGCTGCTGTCCATCACACCAAAAAGACTGCTAGAAAGAAGATGACATTTATTGAAGAAACCACAAAACTTTCTGAGCTGGTCAGGAAAAGACCTCCAACAGTAGAGAGGCCTGTTGGATCTGAGAAGGAGTCTGCTGTCGTGGAGTCAGCTGATGAACAAGTGAAACAGACTACTTCTGCACCAACAGCTGAGGTTGCTCAACCTCAAAAGGATCCTGAAGTGAAGATCCTTGAACCGATTGCTGTTGCACCAGTAGCAATTGCTGCTCCAGAACCAACAATTGCGGCACAAGTTGTTGAATCAAGAGCTGCCAGGAAGAAAAGGACTGGCAAAGCAAAAATGTCTGCTCATCACAAGAAGAAGCATGAGGAAGCTGAACAAAGAAAACGTGATGAAGCTGAACTGAAGAGAGTTCTTGAGGCAAGTAAGAAAGATGCTGATGTCAAGAAACTGACTGAAGTTGAATTAGCTGTCAAGGAAGAAGCAGACTTGGCAAAGGCTCTTGAAGACAGTAAGAAGGATGCTTATGGACCAAGACGGTCAGAAGGCATCGTGATTGGGAAACCCAAGGAAGGACAGTTTGTACTATCAAGGGCCAAACCAGTCAAAAGAAAGAAGGCTGAAATCAGAAGAGCACTTGAGATTGTTCAAAGTGACTCTACTGTTTTTAGAAGGTTTGAAGCTGAGCTGGAGAGAATTAATCAGCTACTTCAATCCAAGACCACCTTTCTCCCAGAAAAGATCAGATACAACCGTTGGAGGGAGTATAGGTTGAATAAGTCTGAAGAAGAGATCCAAGCATGGAAGGAGTTCGCTGATGAAGGACGTTGGGTTCTAAGTTGGCTGCATACAACTTCTGTAGCGAAGGCATTGGATTCAGACTTCATAAGAGACAGATTACATGACTTTGCAAGAGTCATTGTACTAGAAGAGGCAACTGCTATAAGGGATTCATTATCAAATAAATCAAGTCCTGCTGATGATTTGGTGGATAGAGCAGTTAAGATCGCTGTCTACACAACTATGGAAAAATGGGCTGAACGATCAAGATATGAACCTGGTTCAACCAGTGATGTGCCCACTTTACCAAGTTTGCAGCGTATTGCCTTTGGCTCAGAAATCAGTACATATCAAGAACAGCTGAGTGCTCAACAGACTACTTCACCTTTTGTTCCAGCTGACTTGATTCGTCAGAAGACTGTAGTGTCTACTGATGGTACTGAGATCATTCACATTGCTGATGAGCCAGCTAGTGAAGAACAGAAGAAAGACCAGCAAGCTGAAGAGATAAACCTGGATACATCAAACAAACTGCCTGCTGAAGTCAAAGATTTGATTCCTTTAGCCATTGAGTGGAAGGCTGAAGAAAATCAAGTTCTTCGTGAAGCTCCTGTTCAACAGGAAGAACCTGCTGAAGAGGAATCAACTGATGTTGAAGCAAATGCAGGAGGCTACTGCAAAGATGGAGCAGGAAGCCATAGAGAATTTTCCTCTACCACCAAACAATTCCCTTGCACTGACTCAGAGTATCTTGAGCATGAACAGAAACATTGAAGTCGTGAAGGCTGATGTGAGTCATCTGCACACTGCTCTTCAAAGGCATGAATCTGATATTGCAGGAATTGCCAGAGTCATGAAGGAAGTTGGTGAGGCAGAAATAGAGAAAAATGTTGCCTTGATGCAAGAGTTCACTGTTGTCACCAATAAAGCTCAAAGTGAAATGTCAACATTTCAGTTGAATGTTGACTACTTAAATGACCAATCTGGTGAGATGAAGACTACTCAACTTCGTATGGAAGCAACTCAAAATCATCACTCTGATCAACTCCGAGTTGTGGATCAAAACATCAGAAAGCTTTGTGCTGCTGTCAACGTAACTCCTGATCTACTCAACCCCGCTGCTGATGACAAAAAGGGGGAAGAGGAATCAACTAAGAGAAGTGTTGTTGCTGCAACTGTTCAAGTACAAGACCAAAGTGCTGCTGCTGAAAAGCCAAGTGAAGATGAAGAACAGCTAGATCCAGACAGAAAATACAAGAGATTAGAGGACATCAAAAGAAAGATCGAAGCTGCCTCTAAGAACTTGGAAGTATTTTCCAGTGAAGAAGATGAAGATGATGAAAGTGAAGAATATGAAGAAGCTGAAGAAGCTGAAGACTAGGCTAGATTTTCTAGACTAGGTTATCTATTGAAAAATTGTAATCAACTTACTTTACTTGTAATTTCACTTAAAGTCCATTTTCTTGTAAATTTGTACTGTAATTTCAAAGAATATTTGTAAAAGTAAAGTTTCCAACAAATTATTTCTATCTCAGAAATCTTTGAGGACTTAACTTTAGTATTAGGTACAGGTACTTAGCTGAAGTTTTCTCATCATCAAAAAGGGGGAAATTGTTGGATGAAGATGAAGACTTAAAAGTGAAGGGAGGTTTTGATGATTTCCAAAAGTCATCAGCTAAGTATGGAAGCTTAGTACAAACCTTAGAAGATATTTAAACAAGGAAGAATTTACTTCAGACAAGTCAAATATGGTCCAGAAGACTACTGATCTGTTGATGAAGAAAGGAATCAGACTGTTCGATTTTCAGCCGACTCAAATCAGATTAGTTCAAGTTTGGAAGTGGATCATAAGTTATTGCAACGGTAATAAATGCACTTGGAGTAATAAATGCTGAAGAGGAAGGGTATTTATGACAAATGATTGAAGAGAAACCTCGTATCAGCTAGGTGCATTTAATGCGGACTGACAGAAGGTACATCAGAGTGTACAGTGTTCAGTCGTAGGTATCCGTTTCTGCAGAAGGGACCAGTACTCGAGGATTTGAACACCTGTCGATCTCTCAACGGGCATATTTTCAAATCTCAAGTATAAATAGTTCAGTTCAAGAGTTGAAGAAGAAGATACAACACAACTGAGATTAAAATCGAAGCATAATTCTTCTAAGTCTCAACTTCAAGAACAGAACACTCATCAGCCGAGTCATCTGTTGACCAAGCAGAATAGAGAGAAAACAAAATATACATATAAATCTGAGTGATTTTGTGAGAAACGTGTTGTGAGAAGTAGATATGCTAAGTGAGTGATATTACTTCAGAGAGTAGGAGTTTCTTTGTGATTTCCTATTGCGCACTTGTGGCCATTTCATTTGTTAATTGGCGCAAGCATTGTATACTGTAATCTGTGTGCTTATAGTATAACCCAAGATCTAAGTGACTTGTGGACTAAAGGATTTCTATCCATATAACCACTATAAAAATCCTTTGTGTTTATACTTGCATTATTTCCTGCATATTTTCAAAGAGCATATTTTAAGCACGTAAAAGTTAACTGTTAAAAAGTTTTAAAAGGAGTTTGCAAAACTGGGGATAAAACTTTAAAAGTTAAGAAAACAACTTGTGAAAAACACTTGATAAATCCGCTGCAAGTTACGAAATTTAAAACTCTAATTTTGATAAAATCAGCTAAGTAAAATCAGAAGAGTGGTCAACTCTGCTGTTCAAAGCTTTGTGCGAGATCAGCTTAGTCAACCTACAATTCCTGATCAGCTTAGTCTGCTGACAGAAAAAGTTAGAGATTTTGAAAGATAAATTTTTAGAGGTCTATTCACTCCCCCCCCCCCCCCCCCCATCTAGACCTCATCTGACCACTTGGGACCAAAAAACTCGATTAAGATGGTTATGTTCTAGTTTAACTCTTTTGTGGCTATGTT
Source organism: Penstemon newberryi var. newberryi (assembly GCA_030819805.1). Taxonomy (NCBI): domain Eukaryota; kingdom Viridiplantae; phylum Streptophyta; class Magnoliopsida; order Lamiales; family Plantaginaceae; genus Penstemon; species Penstemon newberryi. The sequence goes on along the minus strand of JAUALY010000005.1, from coordinate 16,363,625 downwards.
TACCACACTTCATGAACGAACCATAGAACCTTTAGATCGGTCGTAAATATCCAAGTTTTTTATCGTGGCTTCGTTATTGAACAACCACGATTCAATTGTTTGCTCGACTAAAGCATTGCTTTAGTCACTCTAGAATCCTTGTGGTGTAATTAGATTCTAAGATCATTACATAAACGTGTACAGGAACCGAAGACGCTACTTTCTGCATTTTCTCGAGAACCGTAAGCTACATAGGTGAGTGTTGTGTGTTACTTGTGTGTCAGTCTGAATGTGCTAGTAGGTCGAGTCATAACTGTAACTTAGTCCATAAATGAACGAGCATGCGATGTATGATACAATGAATAACTCGACTGTTATGATGAACTATTCATGTTGAATTATTATGCTAATGTCCATGTGCTATGAGTCATTCATATTGTACATTGAACCGTTTAAATAACTGTTATTGAGTTGTTTATTGATTTCCTGTTACTGGATTGTTACTGAATTGTTATTGTACTGTATTGGTTGCTATTATTGTGTGGGCCCTATTTTTGGTGTGCGGAATCATGGGTAACCTAGAAGGTTATTATGTTGCATCCACGCATCACACGCACATGTGCACTACGGCCTCACTAAGTTGGACGATCAACTTACGCATTCGCGTTTACTTCTTTTCAGATACAGGTATCCCATGGTCTGATGTCTAGCATTGGTGTTGTCAGTCTCCGAGATCCTGTCTGTCGATCGTCGAGGGTCATCCTCGTTGTTATCTTTTGCTTTTATTATGTTATGTTTTGTGTCGTTTATGTATCTGGCATGATTACTACTTAAGAGTGTGTTAATTTTGGAAACTTGTTATCGCGTAGTCTGCGCTTCTTTTGAATATTGTGCCGCTCCTGCACATAGCAGTGTTTCGGATTTTTATGTTCTCGTGTTTGATCTATGATTTGAATTAATGTGTTGTTGTTTTCACAAAAAAAAAAAAAAAAATTCTGGTCAAATTTTAGTTGTGTTCACCGAATACGGACCCGGACTAGGGGATGGATCCATGTAGGATCCGACCCGGGGGCTCGGGCCGTCACATGGCATTCTATCAACTAAAAGAATACCTGAAGTCACCACCACTGCTTGCCAAGCCAACGGAAGGGCAGCCTCTTTACATGTACATTGCAATTTCCAAGGCAGCCATAAGCTCAATGTTAGTCAAGATAGATGGTTCGGAACATAAGCCAGTCTATTACTTGAGTAAACTACTGCAAGGAGCTGAAAAGAATTATTTGGAAATCGAAAAGTTTGCCTTAGCTCTAGTAACCTCAGCTCGAAGGTTACGACCTTATTTCCAAACTTATAGTCATTGTCCTTACTAATCAACCTTTAAGACAAATTTGTCAAAACCAGAAGCATCAGGAAGAATAATCAAATGGGCAGTAGAGCTGGGGCAATATGAGATCGAATATCAACCCCGAACTGCAATAAAAGCTCAAGTGCTTGCAGATTTCCTTTTAGAGACCCCCTGTCCATCAGAAACAATCCCTGAAGAGACGTCTTCAAACAATAATGATATATTGATCGTTAATAATCCAGTATGGCTTATGCATGTCGATAGCGCATCGAGCAGAGATGGTGGGGGTGCAGGAATAAATTTTCAAGGACCAAATGGTGAAGATTTGAACTATGCCATCACCTTGGATTTCATGGTGACAAACAACGAAGCCGAGTATGAGGCTTTAATAGCGGGATTGGAAATGGTTGTCCAAGCCAATATAAAGGCTTTGAACGTCTTAACGGACTCCGAGTTGGTTCAGAGACAAATCAACGGGGTATACGAGGCCAAGGAATACAACATGATAAAATATTTGGCCAAAGTAAAAGAGTTGACTGAAAAGTTTGATAAGTTTGAAATACAGAACATCCCGCGAGAAGAAAATCGATGGGCTGATCAACTGTCAAGATTTACGGGGACGAGGGATGGTAAATCTAAAAGGGTGATCACTTGGTTAATCTCCAATGCACCGTCGATCGACCTTGACACCGTCCCTGCTACCTAAATAATGGATATTGACCTGGCTGCAGATAGTTGGATGAGCCCTCTATTGACCTATCTGAAAGATGGATCTCTCCCTAATGATAAGAACGAAGCTCGGAGAGTCAGGTATCGAGCACCAAGGTATGCTATCGTAAATGGAAAACTCCACAGACGATCCATTTCCGGAATACTACTAAAATGTATTCCCGAACATCAAACTCAAAGCATCCTCAAAGAAATTCATGAAGGAGAAGTTGGGAATCATAGTGGGGCTCGAGCACTCACGCTCAAATGTTTGAGGATTGGGTATTATTGGCCAACCTTGTATTCAGATGCACAAGATTATGTGAAATATTGTCATTACTGCCAAGTGCACTCGAATATAATCCATCAACCAGCAGAGACGATGCACCCAATCCCGATCTGTTGGCCTTTCGATTAGTGGGGAATCGATATAGTGGGGTCGTTCCCAACCGCAAGGTCGAAGAAGAGTTACGTCTTGGTCGCTGTTGAATATTTCAGCAAGTGGATTGAATGTATAGCACTCGCTCGGATAACACAGTTCCAGGTCATAAATTTTCTTTGGAAAAATATGCCGTTTCGGTATTCCGAGAGTCTTTCCGACAACGGAACCCAATTTGCTGGGAAACAAGTCCAAGAATGGTGTTCGAAGTTTGGGATACGGCAAAATTTTACATCTGTGGGGCATCCCCGATTGAATGGACAGACCGAAGTCGCAAATCAGGAAATTGTCAAATCCCTCGAGAAAAGATTGGATGATGCCAAAGGAAAGTGGTTAGATGAGCTTCCCGGCGTCGTTTGGGCAAATAGAACTACAGTAAAAGCGTCTACTGGTGAAATGCCTTTTAGACTAGTTTATGTAACGGAAGCTGTTATCCCAGTCGAGGCTCTTGTTCCCAGTCCAAGGATCGAGTTATACGATGAAGAAACAAACGACCAATTGAGAAAAGATTTTGTTGACTTAAGTGAAGCTCTAAGGGAAAAAGCCAATCTTCGTTTACAAGCAGCTAAATCCAGCATGGAAAAGGCCTACAAACCAGAGAGTAAGAATACGGTCATTCAAGGAGGGTGATCTGGTACTTAAGAAGGTCGAAGTATCAAAACATGTTGGAAAATTACAGCAAAATTGGGAAGGTCCATTCATAGTAACTGCGGTCGGCAAGAAGGGATCTTATAAAATAGCTCATTTGGATGGAACATCACTCCCTCGAACTTGGAATGCAGTAAACCTCAGATTATATTATGGCCGTTGAGTTCGAGACAGGAGGTCTAGAAAATCAGTTGGAATTCTACAGACTTTAGCTAGTTTTTTATTTTAAGATTGTTTGTCTTGTTATTTTCTTTTCGACATCAAGTTTGTCTACAATAATAATAAAAGCTTTTGCTTATTTTCTCCATAAATTGCACTCAAAAAACCGTTGTCGATTAGCTCTACAAAGGTTAAAACCAATAATTGGTATAAAACATAAGTAAATAAAATCTTTGAGTAAAACCGATTGGGTCAGTACAAACTCATCGATCTCCTAAAACGGTCTACAAAGGTTAAAACCAAATGTTGGTATAAAACCTAAGTAAAATAAAATCTTTGAGTAAAACCGATTGGGTCGGTACAAACTCATCGATCTCCTAAAATGATCTACAACGGTTAAAACCACAAATTGGTATAAAACCTAAGTAAAATAAAATCTGTGAGTGAAACCGATTGGGTCGGTACAAACTCATCGATCTCCTAAAACGATCTACAAAGGTTAAAACCAATAATTGGTTAAAACCTAAGTAAAATAAAACTGTGAGTGAAACCGATTGAGTCGGTACAAACTCATCGATCTCCTAAAACGATTTACAAAGGTTAAAACCAATAATTGGTATAAAACCTAAGTAAAATAAAATCTTTGAGTAAAATCAGATCGGGTCGGTAGAAACTCATCTAACCTATAAAAACGACTTACTCATATTTAATGCCAACAATCGAGATGGAACTAATTAAGTTTAGATAATTCTTTCTCAACCTTTGATTCACAAGCTATTGGTTTACCAATTATTGATCATAAAACGAATTTTATTCATGTTCCTAGAGCTGTTACAAATAATATATGTTGAATAGATACAAAGATTCTTTGCATTGATCAACGACAAGCCCTATTACATGCTAAAAAGGGGTCCTATCCAGTGAAGCTCGGTAGTCCAGTAGACTTGTAAAAAGCAATCTTACAAGCTCATCTTATCGACTGATGATATCTGGGTTTGAAAAGAGGCAGTATGAATTACGGGCTTCTGTCTTTGTTTATCATCATACGCCTTCCAGCATCCTTGTCACCAGCTGAGCCCGGTCGACGAAGACAACCACCTTTCAAGTTCCGAAATTTCGACCCAAGCTTGGAGAATCTAAGATTCATACTTCACCAGAGCTTCATAAGATCGAAATTCTCCTTCGGTCAATGGTGGTCAGCAGACTCGATCATATCTTGTTATTTTAATGAATTGACTAGCTTTCCACCGACCACGGAACTATTAGATCGGAATACCATTGTACCGACCCTTATCCATTTGCACAGGATGGTTGATACATGATGGGCATTCCAATCGATCCCCTTTTCTAGGGATCGGAGACTTCATGGTTTTTGAGAAGTCATAACTTTCAACAATTTTCAAATAATTTGAGTTGGGTGGACGACCACCATTTTGGAAAAGGAGAAAGTCCATTATTATGCAGTTTTACTTGAGATATAAAATAAGTGAAAGGTAACAAAATCCTTTTATAGAAGGAGCGGTAAAAGATCCAATGGTGGAATTAACATCTAATCAACGGTGACGATAAATTATTGGGACTTGCGTTACATATTCATAACTTCCAGCCATAAAGATAGGAATAGTGTTAAATGCGGTACAAGGTTGATCGATTGAATATTACATCTTAGATCGGTAATCGACCTGATAAACTTCTCATTACAAAGAATATCTTACAGTTTTATGATTCCTATCATACAAAGGCTCGACCATACAAAAGCGATGATCAATAAATGAAATAACTCTCAGTATAGAACTAGAGAAGATAGTTTATGTTCGACGCCATCAGAAGACAGGCACTTCCGACCATAAGATAGTTCGAGCGATCTCAGACCAAAGCTAGCAGTAATTTTGAAAGCTTCGAGCTCGGGGATGTTCGTTCTGCAAAATGATAGATATTATGTCTACTTTGAAAACAGTGACGAGAAACTAAAGTTCAGGCATTCCCTCTAAGGCTCGGGAGCTGTAAGTAGTTGTGGAAAGTGTACATGCTATATGATATCGACCACCTTAAAGAAACTGATGCTTTTTCTTCACCAGATCTACATAGGTCGAAATGATCTCATACATGGTATTCTCGCCCTGTTAGAAACAAGTTGATTTCGATAAAGCAAGAATCCAGCTTTCCTTTAACATCGAGCTATACCATATGGCACAAATAATGACCTACCAACACCCAATTTTAAGGGTTGCCCGATCATTACCGCAGATTCTGGAGGCCTCATTTTTCCAATTCCACCCATGCCGAGTCGGGAACTCATCCATCATTAAAGACAACAAATTCTGGTGGTCGACCAAGACTATAAAAATAGAAATCTTTCCCTGACAACATCTTTTATGAAATAAGGAAGGAGGTTATGGCCCTTTTTATAGGCAGAAAAGTGGGAATCCAATTGTGATAACTAAGGATTCTATCAACGGTCCAGATTTTCAAGGACAGTGCATTGTAATAATTAAGAAAAAGTTATATGCGCAGTTGGTTTAGTCTACAATGTCGGGAAAGTAAATAACACAGGACAGCAATTCAGTTGAAAATAATTTTTATAAATATTTCTACAATTACAATTGGATTGATGGATATAATCGAATGGATACATCTAAAAAGGGAAATACATTCGTTGGGGACTTGTTACAAATATTCCAAATGATTCTCTTATCAGCTACTCCTCGAAATGATTGCTCCTCCAATCCGACCTACTTCTTATTATTGGAATCTTGCACCTGCATTTGATGAAGATCGGTGAATATACTTCACCATACCTTTACAAAGTATCCTCCTTAGTCGGGGGAGACCTCAATTAACTCTTACAAAATATCCTCCTTGGTCGAAGGATATTTTGCTATAATATTACAAAGTATCCTCCTGAGTCGAAGAAAATGACCCATACTGGAGAATACTTTCCTTTTAATGAACTAACTAGCTCTCTTTTGTCCTAACACCCTTGATCAAGGAAAATTCCACCATAGTCAGGGCACCCCGAGTATCCCATACCTCTCGTAAGATGTCTATGTTTTACAGACGAAGACATGATCTTCCCTTGTATTGGAATTCTTGTTAGTAAGAAGTTATTTATAGTTGGAAGAATTCGTAATTCACGGACAAGCATATGAAACGTTCTACGGCTATGGTTATGGTACAAATATCTAAGCGACTTTTCCTCTCCCGATAAAATAGTCAACAATCATTAATACAGTCAGTTCGGAAGGAGGAACTTTTCCGTACAAATATGATTAGTTAAGAACGAGAAGCTTTTCCATACAAAAAAATGTTATATGTACATCTACAAGGCTTTTATCCTTCATCAAACAAAAAAAAAAAAACCAAGACAGAAAATATAAAATCTACTGTTCGAGAATATGATCAGGGCTCGTGCGATGACCGAGATTGGTGATCAACTCTTGAGTATGTTGTTTGTACCCGAGAGCAAAACCTCTATCAAACTCTTGTTTCTTCCCTTTCTCAATCTGAGATTGGATAACTTCCTCCAGATTTTTATTCAGCAGAAGCAGGTCTTCTTTCTCCTTTTCAAGTTGCTCTTTGTCGGACTCCAAACTACTTTTTACCCGAGCAAGATCTTCTTTCTCTTTAGAAAGCCTTTCATTGGCAGCTCGAAGACTCTCAGCTTCGGTCATCAGTGATCGATGAGCTGCAGCAACGGTATCCAGTCTTTCATTAGAATCAAGTCGGGAAAAATAAGATTCGTCGTTTTGAATTCCGAGTTGAGCAGCTTCGTGCTTAACATGTGACAATTTATGAAAGAGTCAGAATAAAGAGTAAAGGAATTAGAAGAAAAAATGTTTTTTGTTAAAATAGAAAATTCTATTACCAACTCCAAATGCTTAAAGATGGAATGAACGAGCTGCAGAGAAGAGTGATTCTTCAATTTATCGAGCTTCTTTGGCAAAATAGTACCCATCCCCAGATTCCAAGATACCCCATCAGGCTCGAAAGTTGTAGGGATGCATGCATCAAGAGATACTCCTCCTGATAATCCAATGGGAATTAGATTGTATCACGGCATTATTGGAGGTCGGAGGAGCAAAAAGAGATTCGGAATATCTTCCATTACGGATCCCCCAATCTGAGAATTTGGCTCGACCTCAGGATTAGGAAGGATAGGGTTGAGTTGCTGATCGGGTTCATGTTCGGAAGTCTGGACCAAGGCGTTGTCCGAAACAGGAATTGAAGGATCAGCTCTTGTTTGATCATCAAGAACAGGAGAGTTAGCTTGGGATTCCTCGTTCCGACAAGCTTCCAGAATAGTTGGATCGACCAATGGGCTATGGATTGAAACTTTGGAAGAACCCATAGGAGAATCCATGTGTTCCTTTGATCTAGAAGGGGTGTTCACCGTAGCTGTCGAATGATCCTCTGAAGGGGTCGAGACACGACCAGAAGGGGGAACAGATCTTTGGGAAACGCCTCCACCGTCGGAAGATGTTTGGTGTGAGCTCTCGATCCGAGCTTTCTTCTTTGGGGTTTCTCGTCTAGAAGGACCACAAAAAGATCGCTTGGTAGCACCAGAGAATAGGTTGGAACTCATGGCCGAAGAATAAAGGAAATCATGTGAATCTCGAGCTATTACTTCGATCTATTACAGAGAAATTTTATATTTCAAATGGGGACGCGCGGTAAATCTTCAAAGAATTTACCTTTGTATATAGTAAAGGAAATGACGCTTATATCCTCAACGTAAGGCGCGAATAGTAAAATTTCAAAACTAGTAGAGGAAGTTAAGTAAATTAGACGTTCCCGGTCATGAAAAGGACATAGGAAAATTTGACAAAAACAATTCTATGATAAAATTTATATACATCGAAAAGGGTATAATACAAGATTCATTTACAAAGGCCTACATATTCACCTGAGAGATTAATAAAAAGAGTTGTTGCAAAAAATTGATAAAACCCTGGTCGTACATATGGCCTAATTTGTGGGAGTAACTTCTTCTGAGGATGTCTCTTCGTTGTCATCAGCTTCTTCTTTACTCTCTTGATCGTCGTCGACATTCTCTGCAGGCTCTAGATCTGGGTCAGGCACAGGCAAGGGAATTCCGAACTCAGCCACTAGATGAGCCAAGGGATGATCGCTGTATTGAACGGAAGTCAAGGATTTTGGGGGATATTCTCGAAGTCTTCGATCTTTGCCGATGTCCATGACTTTGCGATAATCACCCCGTCTATCAGGGATTAGCTCAGACTCGATCAATTGATCGACCCCCTTGTAAAACGAGCTCAGCAACATGTCCCCTGTTTTTTCATGAATTATAGCCGTACTGACAAGAGAATTAAGGAACTCCCTAACAATAGGCTCGACATTGGGGGTCTGAACTTCATCCATGGCCTTATCCAGGTTGGCATCATCGTCCTTAGCTGCAAGTTGAGATCGAAGCGAGTGAATCTCTGACTCTAGTTTTCTTATTGAAGTAGCATGAGAGATACGTTGCTCATCCAATTCCCGATTTAGTTTGTCGACCTGTGCTTGATACCGACTGGCATCCATCATCGTATTGATAATATGAGGATTGTCGGTCTCCAAATTGGGATTATCATTGGAACCAGGTTGGGTTTCAGTGGATGTTCTGGAACTTTCGACCTTGGCAAGTTTATCTTCGAGCTCCATGATCTTAGCCGTTAAGATGTTGTTGGTCTCTTCCACAAACTTCCACTGATCCCTGTGTAATGCTGCATCGTATAAGGCAGTCACCAACGCATTCCCAATTTGCAAAATTATATCACCTGATTGAGAATGAATCAAAGAAACTTAAAGCTTAAATTATGTTGAAATGGTATCATTATAAAGGACATGTTACCACTTCATGAGCATGTACTGCTCTTGCAAGCTGGTCGAGTGGCTCCCTCACAAAATTTCGCTGTACGTCCCTCGTGAAGGTCGAAGATAAAAGAATTCGAATGGATTTATCGAGGATATGCTCCTTATCATCAGTCATCAATGTATCCGACTGCTCGTTTTCTTGAAGATGACTTTCGATCATATCTACCAAAGAGGCCTTGTGGCTCGAATCTCCGATGTGAGTAAAAAACTCACCTTGTTTGTCATAAAACTGTTTTCTTCTTTTCACCACTGGACCAGTGGGGTTACGTTCCGGCCAAGTTTTACAACCAAGAATACCATATTGATCCCTAATAAACTTGGGAGGAAAGCCACGTCCTGGACCAGTGCTCGATGAGGGTGTTTCCGCCGAGGGTTGATCAGTCGTGAGATGAGCAACGCGGATGGGATCTGCACTCTCGAAAGACTCTTCCTCGATGTCTTCCAGATCCTGATGCTGATCTCTTCTTCTTTTTCTAGATACTCTCTGCTCTATTGACACTTTTCCCGATGACTTCCTCGAGTTCGAAAGGACTGTCTTTCCATCCACTGAAAATGACATCTTTCGACCATGGAAGCTACAATACAAAATTACAACGTTAAAGGAACGATATTTGAGAATCCTTTTTGATAGCTTAATTGAGATATTGAAGTCTTACCCAGTGGATGATCATCTGTTGGGATGGAAAAATCAAGGGAACTCAACCCAACTTTTCGAAGAAAGACTTCTCCGACTAAGAAAGCCAACTGGTATTTATCCGATCTCATCTCCGTTACCATGCTTGAAGGAAAATGATCATCTGGAGCCATTTCTCCGATCACCTTCCGACCACCATACACCCAGGATGGGTCATAACCCCAGTCGAAAATAAATGGTTCAGTTTCTCCGTCTCGAGTATACGGTGGGTCGGAGGCTTGACAAAAAAGTAGTTTGATTTCCACTCCATGTTGTTACTTGAGATAGCATTTTCCAGAATAGTAAAGCCTGGTCTTTGACTGACATAGTAGTAGCCTCGATTGGAGGAGGTTGATATGGAAAGTCGAAAAAAGTGAAGAAAATTACGAAAAGAGGGCTGCAGTCCCTTCGCAACCATCAAGACAGAAAAAGTCATAATGAAGGCAATGGCGTTTGGTACAAGTTGGGTTAAAGAGACAAAGAAAGTCTCTAGAAGTTGGAGCAGGATCGGAGAAAGGGGAAAACGTAATCCATGATCAAAATGTGAAGTATAGAAAGCTCGACAGTTTTCTGGAGGTGTATTAACCCTCTCCTCCGTAGAAGGAAGAATTATCTCGAAGTCCGAGGGGAAGTAACGACCATAATCCCTCCTCAAGGCTGGTAAATCCTTTTCTTTTAGTCGAGAAAGAAAAAACTCAATGGGGGCAAAAATTTGAGGTTGGGCAGTCTTTGATTTCTTGAAGTCTTGGCAACCATTTCTTCTTCAGGAACTATATCGACTACCAAATTGTCAACCCCCTTCTCCTCGTAATCTCTAATTTCTTTGGCCTGAACGCCATCTCCTACTTCTTCATTATCAGAAGAAAGGGTTTCAGGAACGGTTCTTTTTCGTTCTGGCTTGGGGAGTTAGGGTTCTGCAATGATGAAGCCATTTTTTCTGAAGATAGTATGTTCGACAAGTTGAACAAGTTGCGAGAATATCGATTCAAATTTTTACTGCTGGAAGATCTAAATATTGGAGGTAAAAAGTAAAAAGATCTAGCTTAATTCAACTATATATACGGACGGTGAAATGACGGTTCAACCCTTCGCCACGTTTCTGTTTCCTACCAGAAAACTCATGAGAAAAGCCCGTAGACGTCTGACACACGTTACTGAGCAACGTGTCATTACATGAAAGGGTTCAACGAATATGCACTCTTTTTCCCTTGCTCGGTTTTTTTCCCATAAAAGGGTTTGTCCGAACTAGGTTTTTAATGAGGCATACTTCATGAACCACTGAAAGTTGACACTACGACTTTATCTACTTCTACGAGCTCCAGCTACGATTACGCTCGATAAGTGAGGGAGTACTGATGAGGGCTATTTTAGACCTATGATAGAAGCATACTTTCCGAGCTAGTTCAGAATCGATCCGACCTGTTAAGTCGGAATAAGTCTCCTCGAAGGTTCCATGATCGGCTCAATCTGCCTTTCTGCATCCAGCCAACCTGAAGATCGATCTCGAAGGTTTATTGGGCCATGCTGGACTCCTAGGTCGTACAGTACTCCTAATTATGTTAGGATACTACTTACGTTAGGATTAGGTATTCAGTATAAATAGCGAATACATCATTGTATTAAGGATCCGAATTTTCCCCATCAATAAAAAGAATTCAATTGTTCTACTCCTACATATTGTATTTAAGTGTTTAGTATAATTCATACAAGTCTTGAATTGCACCATCCTGAGTAATTTAACCAAGCCCTAGATATAAAGTTGTTCTCATTATTATTACTGATTTAATAACCTACAACGAAATCAGGTTAAATCATCTGCCCAAGAATTTTCCTCCCTAGGGATAGAATGAATCTCGAATTTGTCCAATTTTGCAGCTAGACCCTTTACTCTTTTCATGTATTTCAGCATATTGAACTCCTTCGCCTCTTATACTCCCTTCACCTGTCTATGCACTAGCTCGGAGTCGGTCAATATGGTAAGAGATTTAATGTTTGCTTTTATCGCCATTTCCAGCCCCGCGATCAAAGCCTCGTATTCAGCCTCATTATTTGTAACCACGAAATCCAAGGTAATTGCGTAACTAAGATCTTCTCCTTCGGGCCCTCGAAAGTGAATTTCGGCCCCTCCTCCTTCTCTGGTCGATGAACCATCTACATGCATCACCCATATCTTTTCCTCGACCTCCACAACCAAGTTGACTTCGGAAACCGCTTCCTTGAATTGTTCCGTTCCCGTTGATTCCAGAATAAAGTCAGCAAGGACCTGTGCCTTGATTGCCGTTCGGGGTTGATATTCATCTCGAACTACCCTATTTCCACTGCCCACTTGATTAGTCTCCCAGAGGCCTCGGGTTTTGATAACACCTTTGTCAAGACAATGATTTTGTAAGTTTTAAAGTAGATCCTTAGCTTCCTAGCGGCAATTACTAGACCAGTGCAAATTTTTCGATCTCCAAATAATTATTTTCTGTGCCTTTGAGTAACTTGCTTAGGTAATATACCGGCTTATGGTCGGAATTCTCAATTTTTACCAAAACTTAACTTATGGCCTCTTCTGACACAGCTATGTACAAATACAAAGGCTACCCCTCAACTAGTTTTGCTAACACTGGCGGAGAGACTAAGTATTTTTTAAGTTTCTCAAAAGCCCTGTCGCACTCCTCGTTCCATTTAAAATTCTTAGATTTTCTCAACAACTTGAAGAAAGGCAAACTTTTATCAGCAGAACGAGATATAAATCTGTTTAAAAATATGATCTTTCCGATTAAACTCTGAACCTCAGAAAGTTTCCTTGGTGGCCTAAGCTCAGCAATAGCTCTGATTTTTCCAGGATTTGCCTCGATACCTCGCTCGTGGACTAGGTAACCCAGAAACTTTCCCGATCTCACTCAAAAGTTACATTTCGCGGGATTCAATTTCATTCCGTACTTTCTCAAAATCCTGAAACATCTATCCAGGTGCTTAATGTGATCCTCCTCGGTCATGCTTTTTACGAGCATATCGTCAATGTAGACTTCCATAATTTCCCTAATCAAATCCTTAAACATCATCTTCACAAGTCTTTGATATGTTGCTCCTGCGTTCCGTAGTCCAAAAGGCATTACAATCAAATAATATACTCCACGCTCGGTAATGAAAGCGGTTTTGTCTTGATCCCTTTCGTTCATGAAGATTTGATAGAAACCCTGAAAGGCGTCCATCTTGTTGAAGAAAATAAACCCAGCGGTCGAATCGACCAACATATCGATCCGAGGTAAGGGATAAGGATCTCTTGGGCACAATTTGTTCAAATCCGTAAAGTCTTTGCACATTCTCCACTTGTTATCGACCTTGCTTCCTTTAGATACCAACACCACATTGCAAAGCCACTCAGTAAACGTTATTTCCCGAATTTGATCGACGGCCAAAAGTCTATCTACTTCCGCGTTAATGATCTTATCCTTTTCTCGACCATGATTTCTTTTCTTCTGCCTAACTGGTTTGGCTTTCGGGTCGATATTTAGGGAGTGCGTGGGTCAATTCCCATGATATCGTCGGAGCTCCAAGCGAATACATAAGCATTATTTTTCAAGAAATCGATCAGCATCGCCTCCATTCCCGGACTTAGCTTGGTCCCGTCAGGGGAGCCAGGAACCAGCGTCACCTGTTTGTGATTCGGAAGTTGCACGCTCATATCCACCTCCTTCCCCTTTTTTCCTTACAACTTTTTGCAATCAGGCAGTGGGAGATCGGATACTGAAAACACCTTTTCATCGATCGACTTTCTTTTTGCAGTTAGCAAGGGCTCGACTTTTTGCTTAATGGTTAGAGATGTGTTTGTAACATTCCCATGCCATGTATTGGTCATTCTTCATTTCACCGATCCCTGCTATAGTTGGAAATTTTACCTTCTGATGGTAAGTTGATACGACAGCCTTAAAGATATTCAACAATGGTCTTCCCAAGATGGCATTGTAGGCAAACGGAGTGCTTACTACCAGAAACTTAATCATTTTCGTTACGTCCCTTGGTTTCTTCCCCAAAGTGGTGCTCAAAAGAATTGTTCCGAGAGGAACAATTTTCGAACCGCCGAATCCAATTAGAGGAATAGAAACTCGATCCAGAAGTGGATGTTGCAAATTCATCCGATCTAGAGCTTCTAAAGAAATTATATTCGCCGAGCTGCCATTATCGATTAATACTCTCTTGACCTCGAAATTTGTGATTTTAAGGGTCAAGACCATCGAGAAACCGGGGTCATCCTCATTTGTATCCCAGGTTACATCACGCGGTCTATTAGCATCACTAAAGCTAATGACCTGATCTACCGATGAACGGGGTTCTAAGGACATAATTTCCTTTCCAATTGAGACACCTGTCTTTATCGACCTTGCCGTTCTTTTCCTCGCATTTCTGCTATCTCCCCCTGCCGGTCCACCAGCGATCACATTTATTAGTCCATTCGTTTGCTCATCAGCTTGATTGTAGGCAGTACGCTGATGTTCAGGAAACTTTTTCGGGCTCCTAGATCTGTAGCGGCTGTTGGGGTTGTTCCTTCTCACATACTCCTTTAGTTTTCCTTGAGCAATTAACTTCTCAATCTCCTGCTTTAGCTAGAAACAATCCTCCGTGCTATGTCCCCGAGCTCGTTGGTACCTGCAATACTTATCATGGTTCATTGATCCCGTTCTGGCTTGGGTGATACGCCGAGCCTCTGGGACCAAATTTCTTTCTTCGAGTACGGTTAGTATCTCATCCCTCAAAGTATTCAGCTTGGTGAAACTAATCTTTTCATATTCTCTCCTCGGCGCCATCTCTGGAGAAGCAGATCGATCGTAGACATTAGATATATGGGTCGGAGCCTGTGGTTTATGAAAGGATAGTGCCCTGCAAGCCAATAGATTTTAGCTTGTATAAGGACTATCATGTGATAAGCTTTCTCTAGTATAAATGAATTAATACGCTTGTTTGTTTATAGTATGCAAATCAAACAATGGCCATCTTCATCTCTCGGGAATCACTTAAGCGATTGGATGAAATCCTTAGATCACAATAGACTATGGGACGATTCACTTCAGTATGAGTGCAATCATGAAACAGTCTCTAAGGTCGTGATCTTAAAAACGTTCCAAGTCATAGATTCCTGACGAGACGGGGTATCGAAGGAATCGTTAAGACTTGTACGAGTATGCATGATTCACATGGAGTGAATTTGTAGCGTTTCATGAGCAAGGCATTTGATGCCAGTGCATATGAGTAGGTGGTTCGATAGGGGATCGAACGCATCGAACGACCCGAACAGAGAAACCCATTGTGGAAGCGCATGTCGCATATCGGCGATGGGATGTTTCTCAAGGCTTATAATAGTGTACGATTTAGTCCTTTGACTTGAGGTGCTAGAGCGAATTCGGTGCACGTGAGTACGTACTTTGATTTAGGAGCCGATCACTTAGCCTGATCATTGTGCGACTACTTTGGGTACGTAGGATCGTGTACGCGAATGGTTAGCACTAATATGGGATCTACCGACTCAACGTAGTGCGTTGAGAGAATTTCCTATACGTTCTTAGATAATAGATTCCGAGAAACCCGTGGCCACGGTCAGTGACAGATTTGGAAAGGGGTTTCCAAATTTAGCAGTCACACTGGAATTATTATCCTGAATTAGAAAGTATAGTTATCGAGATAATTAGAGGTGCCGATCAATTCACACACCCTAGGTCTCGATCGGGAAATTAGTCGATAGAGGGACCGTATGTACATGGCAATTATAAGAGGTGAGGTTCACTGAGATCAATTCACCTGAAGTTGGGCCTCATGGGCTTGTGGCTAGACATCGACCATGAGGTGTGGGTACTCATGAATTAATTGTAAGATTAATTCTTGAGTGGTTAATTGAAGGTGTTCAATTAATCGGAGCAATTTATAAGCTCGCAAATTAAATTACGAAAGTCGTGGGCCTGCGGCCAATTGATGGTGAACCTAGAGGGTCACACACAATACAATTGGACTGCAACAAATCATATAAGGAAAGTTTGATTTAAAGAGTTAAATCAAAACTGAAGAATTAAAGTGTTAATTCTTGAAGAAGAAAACAAAAGAATTAAAGAGTTAATTCTGTGAGAGAAATAATTAATTAGATAGTCTAATTAATTAAATGTTAATTAAAGAGTTAATTAAAGAGAGAGAAAATTAATTAGATTAATTGGGCTAATTTAATTAAAGGGTTTAATTAAGTTAATGCAAGACATGGGCCAATTTAATTAATGGCCCATACTAAAGTCTTGCACATAAAGGGGCCTTGAGAGGTGGCTATAAAAGGAGTCTTAAGAAGACTCAAAAAGAAGCAAAAACAAAAACCCTAGCCACCCCCCTTCTTGCCCTAGCCGCCCCCTCTTGGAGAAGAGGTGTG
Source organism: Penstemon newberryi var. newberryi (assembly GCA_030819805.1). Taxonomy (NCBI): domain Eukaryota; kingdom Viridiplantae; phylum Streptophyta; class Magnoliopsida; order Lamiales; family Plantaginaceae; genus Penstemon; species Penstemon newberryi. The sequence continues at coordinate 16,347,409 of JAUALY010000005.1, read as the reverse complement.
GCCGCCGCCCCCTCTCCAATGGAAGAGAGAGGCCGCCCCTCTCTCTCATCCAGATCTAGATCTGGATCTAGATCTGGTTTTCTTCTTCGTTCTTCCATGTCTGATTACCCTTGAATCCTATTTCTGAGCCTGTGGATTCAAAGGGGTTGCTTCAATCCAATTGGTGTGGATACCGCTAGAGGCACAACACTTGGGGTGCTTCTCTAGAACCAAATCCATCAGATCTGAAAGAAGACCGGAGAAAAACCACCACCTTGCCTGTGGTGAGGTAATTTCGAATTACACCCTTTAAATTTAGTAATTTGTTGCTAAATTATATTCAACCTGTTCATATGTGCTAGTAAATAAATCCTAGGGACGTGGGTGTATGAAAATTTTTATATTCCGCACTGTTGTTTTGACAATCATACCCCATGAAATCCCAACAGTGGTATCAGAGCCAAATTTACTACGTTCATATGAATAGGCCTGAACACTTCAAAATATATGTGTATATTTGATTGTTGTGTTCTATAATTTGATTCTTGCTTGTTATGATAAATTATGTGTTCGGGTATTAGCATAATTCGGTTTTGGGCCTAAATTGCAATTTCTAAAAATTTGAGGGCTTATGTGCAAATTGCGATTTTTCGAAAATCTGGACAGAAAGTTAAATTTTGTTTTTCTGCAATTCTGGACCAAATTGTAATTTCTGGAATTTTTTCAAAATCTGGACTATTTTGCAATTTACGAAAGGCTAGGGGCTGTTTTTGCTATTTACGTAAAATCTGGGGTCTGTTTTGCTTTAAACGAAAGTTTCTGGAAATTTTGTTAATTTTCTGCTTTCTGGTCCGATTTGCATGTTCTGGAAATTTTGGGGCTGATTTGTAATTTCCAAAAGTTGAGGGGTCAAAATGTAATTTTCGAAAATTCAGGGGCCGAACTGCAGTTTTTCAAAAGTTGAAAAACAGAAATTATTTTGTGCACTAAAGGAGTTTAGTATATCCGAAAAGTTAATTTTATCATAATTAGTGGGGACTAGAGTGAGAATCAAGGGGTTATTTTAAAAGGGGTTTTAAAATAAAAATTGTGGATTGTTTTAAAAGGGGTTTTAAAACTAGAATCTAAATGTATTTTAAAAGGGAGTTTTAAAATAAGATAAGAAATAAGAAAATGAGTTTTGCTTGTTTCTTGCTCTACGTGAACTGTTTACGTGGTTTTCGATCGCGCCGAGCCTTGACCTTTAGGGTAGATGTGATTGGTTGATTTTAATTATGTTGGTTTTATTGGGCCTGCGAGCCTTATTTTTTTGGGCCACTTTGAGCCTTTGTAATAGATAGGGCTTTACAGTTTTAATTAGATTAGGATGAAGGCCCGTTACAAGCAAGGTGGGAGCCCAAGAAGACTAAAGGCCATGTATGCATGGTAAAATGTGTAATAGTGTAGGCCTCTTTGAAACCTATTAGATTGACCAATAGGACCATCGTCTTTGGCTCGATGGTGGTCCGCATAGGAGGCTCCCGATCGAAAACATACTGTGGTAGCATGCATGCTAGGTGTGTATGTTTTATTTACTGATTTATATTTTAGCATGTATGGTGATGCGCGCTAGTAATTTAGATCGTAAATAAAAGATAATGCATAACTGGAACGGTGAGATCTCGAGTAGAGTTACCTCAAACTCTTAAACCCGAAAACCCCCTCTTGAAAATTATATTAAGTCATATTGGGTACATTAAAATGTAAGTTTTAAGATCCAAGCCTTCCATCCATAGGAACTAGCGTGAGTTGTCCACTTGTTGATTAAGGTGATCCAGAGTCTGGCACCCGAGTCGAGGAAAGAGACAATACGCGAAACTCCTTGATTCTCGTTTTTAACTAAACTTGACAAGGGTGAGGATTGGTCGGGATGTGAACATCGACCATAACCAAGTTATGGGGATTTCATGACCGGGCCCGTTGCTCATCAAGATTGATAGGTTAGACTTAACGAGTAGTACCACTCATGATGTAGCAGTGCTAGATGAGTGCGAAAATCGAGGCAAAATAGCTTGAAGGTTGTGTAGGGACACAATTGGCAATAAGTATGCCTACCTGGGGAATTAATTGTATGGCCGCGAGTCGTGGGTGCAATTAATGTCTGCTGGGACGTCAAGACCTACTAGGAAATAGGATTTCCCGAACAATTGAAGGGGCAATTGTTTCGATAAAATAGTGGGAGAACTTTTACGATAGAAAGTCCAACCTTCGTAGATTATAAGTATTATTCATTAACTAGTTCTCTAGATTTTTGTCTTCTCTTTTGATTAGATATTGAGATATCTATATGAATTGTCCATTTTTACTATTTATCCTCGACTTAGAAAATAACTGGATTAAAATATTGATTGGCTTAGAAACTTGGGGATTGTCCTCAACTTCGAAAGTCGGAATCGTGTTCTTAATAATCAACCTATGCTTGATGCATTTTGAGATGATTCTTGAAAGAGGATCGAATCACCCATAGAGTATGGGAATCTCAATGATCGTTGCCTCATAGAAGCATCAAGATTGAACGAGCTAAAGAAGCGACATAGGAGTATGTCTGAAACTTCTAAAACAAACCTCCACCTCAAAAGGCTTGTTTTGAGGAGCAATTTCGAATCATCTGATTCGAGATTTCTAAGGTGTTGTTTAAAACTCGAGAATAAGTGAAGGAACTAATGTCAAGGATCACTGTCCTTGTTTTATCAATCTGGTTGATAACTGGATCGATTAAAGATAGGCCTGCAAGTGATCTTAACATTGACTTCCTCCTAAATTCTCCTCCCGCTCATTCAAACGATTCGTGAAAAGTTCTGAACTTATTCGATAAGTTGATCAGGTTTCATGAATTAACCAAAGTATTGGTAAAAGGCAAATAGGAACCTTTTAAAAGGTATACCTGTCATAATTGCTTACACTTCAAGGACTGCAAAGTCAAAGAAGAGTAAAAGGAAGAAGAAAGTGTTCTCTTCCAAAGCAAACATAAAGGTAGTGAAAAGAACACAAGTAGCCTAAAAATCAAATTATCCCACTGCACCTAAGAAAGGCATTGACAAGTTTAATTGATTAGAAGGTCTAATTAATTAAACAACGTTTCAATTAAAGAGTTAATTGAGAGCAACGTTTCAATTAAAGAGTTAATTGGAAAAGGGAAATGAATCAATTAAAGAGTTAATTGAAAGTAACCTTTCAATTAAAGAGTTAATTGAAAACAAACAAAATTGATTGAATTAATGTGTTAAGTTCAATCAATACCAAGATAATACTCCACACATATGGCACGCAAGATTAGGTCGTGTTTCCATAGGAAGGATTCAATAGTTGGTGTCATCGATGCTTCTTGAAAAATAGGGCTTAGATGAACTATCAACTTGCGAATCCTGTCTGAAGGAAAAGATGACAAAGTTACCGTTTGCTGGGCATCCGGTGCGTACCAAACAAATTTTTGGATTGGATCCATACGAATAAATGTGGACCACTAAAATGTTAGTGTGAGAGGAGATTACTCATACCTCGTGAGTTTACTGATGACTTTAGTCATTAGTGATACAAATCCGAAACTCTTGAAAAGTTCAAAGAATTTCGAAACGAAGTAGAGAATCAAACAAGGCTTAAGGCCATTCGATCTGATCGAGATGGCAAATACTTAAGCTACAAGTTCCTCAATTATCTTACTGAGAAAGACATTCTCGTACAACGAACTCCTTCTAAGACGCCTCAACCTATTGGAGGGTCTGAAAGAAGAGAATCAAACCTTGTTGGACATGGTTCGATCCGTGATGAGTTTCGTTCAAAATCCTTATGCATACTAAGGATTGACCCTAATGATTGCATCGAAGATACTGAACAAAGTAACTTCAAAGTTCGTGCCTGCGAAACCCTACCAAGAATGGTGTGGTAAAACACCTCTATACTCTCTCTATTGAGTATGGGGATCTCCTGCCTATGTTAGGAACAAGAAAGGAGATAAACTGGATAGTAGATCCAGTTTGTACAAATTTGTGGGGTATCCAAAGAAATCCGTTTGGATGCCTGTTCTACATTCCTAAAGAACAAAGGGTGTTTGTTTCAAGGAATATCCATTTCTTAGAGGATGGCTTCCTCGTGAATAGAAATGGTACCCTAGTAGAACATGATAAGGTCCAAGAAGTGGAACTCATCCCCACAAACAGTGGGAGTTAATCCAGAAACTGCTGAACCATCAACGTACACCAGTACTTCGTAGATCTAATCAAGTTCGTGAGGAACTTGAAAGATATGGTTAGACCATATACGAAGAATCTACATTGGATGTAGACGCTCATGTATGGCAAGAGGCCATACAATCCAAAATGGATTTCATCCATTCCAACAAGGTATGGACCTTGGTCGATCCACCCGAGGGAAGTGTCCCTATAGGTTGCAAATGGATCTTCAAGCGTGAGCTAGGAATGAATGAAGAGGTATTGACCTATAAGACTTGCCTAATGGCAAAGAGGTTATTCACAAAGGCCTGGAATGGACTTTGATGAAATCTTTTCTCCATTAGCAATGTCTGAATCCATTTGGACTCACATTCATTTTGATGAGAAAGTCAAAGCGTTTGACTTCATCAAAAACAAATGTGAACCTTGAGTGTACAAGAAGTTTAGTGGGAGCTCTTTAAAGTTCATTATTTTACATGTCGATAACATTTCGATTATCTGGGATGATATTGGAATGTTAGCACAGACGGAAGCATGATTGTCCATGCAATTCTCCATGAAAGATTTGAGAGAGACATCTTGCGTATTAAGATACGTATCTATGGAGATAGATCGGGGAAGATGTTGGGACTCTCTCAATCTAAGTACATAGAAACAATACTGAAAAGATTCAGTATGGAAGAATCCAATAGAGGGTTGCTTCCAGTGAGACACTGTATCTCTCATTCCGAATCGATGTGCCCTACATCGAATGAGGAAAAGGAGAATGTCTCATATACCTTATGTTTGGACAAAAGGTAGCATATGGTATGCAATACTATGTACTAGACCAGATGTAGAACCTGCTCTAAATGCCACGAGCAGTTACTAGTCAAACTCCAGTGAAGAGTACTGGACCACCGTAAAAGATATCCTTAAGCTCTTGAGAAAGACTAAGGATTTGATCTTGGTCTACGGTGGTAGTGGAGAATTGAAACTCGAAGAATTTACTGATTCGAGTTTCCAGTCTGATGTGGATGAATATATATATCCAATTTTGGATAAATATTTTGCCTCAATGGGGTAGCGGTAAGTTGGAAAGGTTCCAAGGAAAGCACCGTTGCCGCTGAAGCAAGATATATCGCAGCATGTAATGCAGCGAAAGAAAGTGTTTGGATGAAATACTTCATCCAAAAGTTGGATGTAGTGCCTAGCATTGCTAAGCTCGTGGTTATCTTCTATGATAATGGAGCTATTGCTAAAGCAAAGGACTCGAGATCTCACCAGAAATCTAAACATGAGAGAAAAGTACCACTTGATCAGAGAAATCATTGGTAGAGTTGACGCACATAATGGATCGCGCCGACTCGGAAGACAATCTAGCGGATCCACTAGTAGAGCCTTTGTCACAAAAGGAGTTCAAAGAACATCTTTGGAAGATGGGTCTTAGAAGCGTTTGTGATTGGCTTTAGGGCAAGTGGGAGATTGAAAGGATAGTGCCCTGCAAGCCAATAGATTTTAGCTTGTATAAGGACTATCATGTGATAAGCTTTCTCTAGTATAAATGAATTAATAAGCTTGTTTGTTTATAGTATGAAAATCAAACAATGGCCATCTTCATCTCTCGCGAATCACTTAAGCGATTGGATGAAATCCTTAGATCACAATAGACTATGGGACGATTCACTTCAGTATGAGTGCAATCATGAAACAGTCTCTAAGGTCGTGATCTTAAAAACGTTCCAAGTCATAGATTCCTGTCGAGACGGGGTATCGAAGGAATCGTTAAGACTTGTACGAGTATGCATGATTCACATGGAGTGAATTTGTAGCGTTTCATGAGCAAGGCATTTGATGCCAGTGCATATGAGTAGGTGGTTCGATAGGGGATCGAACGCATCGAACGACCCGAACAGAGAAACCCATTGTGGAAGCGCATGTCGCAAATCGGCGATGGGATGTTTCTCAAGGCTTATAATAGTGTACGATTTAGTCCTTTGACTTGAGGTGCTAGGGCGAATTCGGTGCACGTGAGTACGTACTTTGATTTAGGAGCCGATCACTTAGCCTGATCATTGTGCGACTACTTTGGGTACGTAGGATCGTGTACGCGAATGGTTAGCACTAATATGGGATCTACCGACTCAACGTAGTGCGTTGAGAGAATTTCCTATACGTTCTTAGATAATAGATTCCGAGAAACCCGTGGCCACGGTCAGTGACGGATTTGGAAAGGGGTTTCCAAATTTAGCAGTCACACTGGAATTATTATCCTGAATTAGAAAGTATAGTTATCGAGATAATTAGAGGTGCCGATCAATTCACACACCCTAGGTCTCGATCGGGAAATTAGTCGATAGAGGGACCGTATGTACATGGCAATTATAAGAGGTGAGGTTCACTGAGATCAATTCACCTGAAGTTGGGCCTCATGGGCTTGTGGCTAGACATCGACCATGAGGTGTGGGTACTCATGAATTAATTGTAAGATTAATTCTTGAGTGGTTAATTGAAGGTGTTCAATTAATCGGAGCAATTTATAAGCTCGCAAATTAAATCACGAAAGTCGTGGGCCCGCGGCCAATTGATGGTGAACCTAGAGGGTCACACACAATACAATTGGACTGCAACAAATCATATAAGGAAAGTTTGATTTAAAGAGTTAAATCAAAACTGAAGAATTAAAGTGTCAATTCTTGAAGAAGAAAACAAAAGAATTAAAGAGTTAATTCTGTGAGAGAAATAATTAATTAGATAGTCTAATTAATTAAATGTTAATTAAAGAGTTAATTAAAGAGAGAGAAAATTAATTAGATTAATTGGGCTAATTTAATTAAAGGGTTTAATTAAATTAATGCAAGACATGGGCCAATTTAATTAATGGCCCATACTAAAGTCTTGCACATAAAGGGGCCTTGAGAGGTGGCTATAAAAGAAGTCTTAAGAAGACTCAAAAAGAAGCAAAAACAAAAACCCTAGCCACCCCCCTTCTTGCCCTAGCCGCCCCCTCTTGGAGAAGAGGTGTGGCCGCCGCCCCCTCTCCAATGGAAGAGAGAGGCCGCCCCTCTCTCTCATCCAGATCTAGATCTGGATCTAGATCTGGTTTTCTTCTTCGTTCTTCCATGTCTGATTACCCTTGAATCCTATTTCTGAGCCTGTGGATTCAAAGGGGTTGCTTCAATCCAATTGGTGTGGATACCGCTAGAGGCACAACACTTGGGGTGCTTCTCTCGAACCAAATCCATCAGATCTGAAAGAAGACCGGAGAAAAACCACCACCTTGCCTGTGGTGAGGTAATTTCGAATTACACCCTTTAAATTTAGTAATTTGTTGCTAAATTATATTCAACCTGTTCATATGTGCTAGTAAATAAATCCTAGGGACGTGGGTGTATGAAAATTTTTATATTCCGCACTGTTGTTTTGACAATCATACCCCATGAAATCCCAACAGTTTATAGACATTAAGTCTCTGCCAAACCGAGCCTCTCCGCTGCTCGTTTCCGATCTGGGGCCTCGGATTTCATGCATTTTTTAGCTTGTTCATCTCCTCTTGAATCATGTATTTTTCAGCTATCTCCATAATCCGCTCAAAGGATTTGGTTGTTTTCGACATAAGGCATTCCCAAACTGGGTATTTCGAGTTAACTCAAACATAAGTGACGACAAAAATTCGATTTGAGAGGTATCGACTTTCAGAAGCTCGATACTAAATCTAGCTAACCATTGCCTCAGGGTCTCCCCTTCCAGCTGTTTTACTGTTCCAAGGTGATTTGCCGGTAACTTTTGTTTTCTCTGACTTGCAAACTGATATTTCAATTTGTCACATAATTCGTCAAAAGAGAAAATAGAGTTCGGTGGTAATTTTCCGAACCAATCCAAGGCAATTCATTCAAAAGTTGTAACCATTATCTTGTAACAGAAATCCTCCGAATGCCCATATAAATTCAACACATTTACGAAGCTATTAATGTGCTCGCCAGGATCGTTGGTCCCATTGTATCTGGGCAACCTTGTAGGCACGGTCTCAGTATTTCGAGCCTCTCTGATTTCTTGGCAAAAAGGCAAACATCGCATGATGTTGGTACTTAATTCTCTGTCTTGAGCACGTTCGTGAATAACAGCCCCGTTCTCCATTGTATCTGCAGGTCAGGTTTCCTTTATCAATATTTCCTTGTTCAATTCCATAGCAACTCTCTCATGTACCATTCTCTCCAAATCCGCTTCGGTCAGTTTACGATAAACCGACCTCTTAACTTTATCAACAGCTTCGGGCTGACTTTCTCCGACCATAGAATCTTCCAGATCACGAACATTTCTCGATGGCTGCCCTGAGCGGATTATAGTTCTTGTTCGAGCCGCTCTGGGAGGATTACTTGGTGGAGCACTGATAATGCTCCTTTTCGTTCGGAACAAATAAGGAAAGCCGAGCAAAACAATTAATGTATCGAGCGTGTAAATGGTGTATATTAATATCAAGATCCGAATACAAGTTACAAAGTAGGTCTATTCGAGCATTACAAGATGCCGTACCACTAGCTAGATAAATACAAAGAAAAGCAAGCTAAAGCCTATTCCGAGCTCTGAGTCCAAGCAGGAGTGTTTCTTGGGAATTGTGTCGTGTCTGATGTCATAAATGCGCCCCGTATATATAGGAACAGTAATGAGCTAGGTAAACCCTCTGCATGGGAGTACGTCTCGCCAGCTGTGCAGTACTGGGGGTCGGCCCCACAGTAATTCCGAGGAAGCCAGCAGGTCGGAAAGAAGATCGAAGTACTGGATCTAGTGCTATCAATCTGGCTCGATCGGAAACTAGGTTCTTCAGGTCGGAGAATACCATCTTGGTCGGGATAGAGGTCGATCTCGAGCAGAGGTATTTCCTAAGATAAAGCATGCGAAATATCCCTCATCAATACTCCCCCACTTCTCGAGCGTAAGTGAAGCTGAAGCTCGGAGAAGTAAACACAACATCATAGCACACGTTTTGATATGCCTCATTAAAAACCTTACTCGGAAAAACCCAGTGGGACAAAATCCGAGACAGGGAAAAAGAGCACATATTTTCTATGGAGGAGCCTTGTAAGAGTTTTCTGATCTGAATATTTCGCTTTGATGACGTTACCATATTTGCAGCTCGGAGAAACAATAATAGAGGTCGAGTGTTGAATAGTCTTGGGTCGGACATGCCTCGTTAAAAACCTTACTCGGAAAAACCCTGTGGGATGAAAACCGAGCGAAGGGAAAAAGATTGCACATCTTCGGAAAACGCTGTCGTTAATCTTAATCTACCGACTTAAAATATCAACTTTTAAAACTTAGAGGACCGTAAATGCTATTTATGGAAAGATAATCTTCAATTTACTGAGTGGAAGCTTAACCGTCGCGGTTACTCGGGGTTTAATTTGCAATTTACCCTTTTACCCTTTATATATATACGTTGACCAAAAAAGACGAGTACGTCTTCCCAACTTACCGCAGATCGGAGCATTCAGATCGATAAAGAGCATATTTTCCTGTCGACCGTTGCAATAAACACTTCCTAGCATGTCTACCTCCGAAAACCCAGAAATTCAAACTAATATTCCTCCGAGATCGGATTCCGACCTAGGGTCAATGGACGAACTCATTAACGCCTACAAAACCACGGAAAACTCTTCTGATGAGGCGAATAAAATCGTTGATCAAGTTGAGCGTGCCTTAGGATCAGATGCTGGCGAAGGGACGTCTGGTCAACAGAATCCTGACCGCGACGGGGATAGAGAACAAAACGCCAAGCCCGATACCGAGGATGGAGGAGAAGGTGAAGAGAATGCTGATTCCGAAAGTGAAGATGGTTCGATTGAGGCGCTGGGAGAGCATGAGATAATGAGATATCCAATTGGAGGAGGATGCACCGTGAGAATCCTCGACCTTAAGGCTGTCACGAAGAAATCCAGAGCCAAAGGTCCAGAGCCAAAGGTCGAGTTCAGAAAACTGAGAAACGGGTCGATGAGATTGCTTGTGCTTATGATCCTATTGAGAGCAAGGCGGAACTTGAGGCTGAGATAGGGAAATATCTCCCCGAGGGTTACTCACTGGTTATCCCGACCTCCTCTCAGAGGGTCAATCAACCACCGGAAGGATGTCAAGCCTTCTATGCCAAGCAGTTTGCCTACGGGTTGCGTATTCCTTTTACACCATTGCTCGAGCAGGTTTTGGATGTATTCACCCTGGCTCCAGCGCAGATCCTTCCCAACTCAATCGGATATCTGATAGCTTTTAGTGTGTTGATGAAGGCTAAAGGCAAACTCACTAATTTCCATAATTTCTGGCAGTTCTTCAAAGTCAGCACTTCCTCGGCCTCCAACGTTGGGTTCGTGTACTTCTCCCAACGTTCGAACCATTCAATCCTATCGACTATTGTCTCCAGCAACTCTCTTGATTGGAAGAGGCGGTTTTTCTTCATTAAAGGTCCTGAAAAGCCAGCCTCTGAGGGGAGCTCGGAGATGGTTACACACAGATGGAAAGGTCAACGAGACTGGGTGTGCGGCAAACGTGAATTGATAGGTCGGCTCAAGAAGATTATCCGAGATGACCTCGTCACCGCGATGCGTTCCGACCCATACCAGTTGGCTTTTCTTGTCTTGGAACCCGTTCTTCGGAAAGCGGGGCTCAGCCAAGCCATGTACCCACTCGCAGACGCCGTCGATCCTCGAACGTTGAGTATGGATAAATATCTTTTCCGACCGACCACAGTAGTATGCTATTCGGAGAGTTTCATTCCTTAACCAATTTAATCTTTCCTTTCTTTAGGTACCATGGTAGAGCAATATCGAGCTTCCATAGTCGGTAGAACAGTGGCTTCTACCTCGAAAAAGACGCCGGGCCAACCGAGAAAACAAGTCAAGCCACACCTTGCGCAATCCAACCAAACTACAATCCCTCCTCGGGGAGGTTCAATTCGACCTGACCAGGTCGGAACAGAGGGAGAGCCCGAGGATGCCGAGCCAATTCAAATGGTGCCTCCCCTGAACCAAGCTGGTCCTTCATCTTCATCTGGTCTAGGATACAGTATGTTTACCATGAAGAGGCTTAAGGGGACAGAGATCTTTAATCGACGAGCCAGAGAGGATCGAGAAGGACCCCCTGAAGCAAAAAGGAGGAAAGCACTGTGGGGTCGACATCGGACACCTCTCACCCGTCGTTCTGGTCGGGGCAAGCCCGATATGGTTGACTTTATTGAGAATCAGCTTGAAGGCTACCGAGCAGCAGGTTACCCCGAGGGAGGTTCGATTCGGAGCGATCGCGACCCCAACGGGGAAAATGAGCATGATAAAGCAATAAAGATCTTCATGGCAGTGAGGTTTGCTGAGGATCAGGAGGAACTTTTGGCTCATAGCGACCTTGAGGTGCTAGGTTGATTCTCTCGAGCGTATCATGAGGTAAAAAGTCCTTTATGGTGATTATAACTTTTAGGTCCTTGGATAAGATATTAATTGTTCTCTGATAATTCTTTGTAGATCGGGGATTGCTTTCTTACTGAGCTGAATCGCACCTGGATGTTGGAAGACGAATCCGACCGAGTCCACATAGCTTACCGAAACTCTCTCGAGGAAGAGTCCAAACTTCGTGATCAGCTCATTGCCGTTCAGAATGAATTGGAGGCCTCCAGAGCTAAGTACACCCCAGCGGTGGAGGAAAGCTTGGTGAAGGTCGTGGCGGAGAAGAGCTTGCTCGAGGAAAAGGTCAAGAAACTTGAAGAGGAGCTCGCGCAGACCAAAACTGATTCAGAGTTGTCTTATCAGCGCGGCAAGGAAGACTCACGCCTAAGCTCGATAAGAGAGTTTCTGGAGTCCCCCGCACTAGATGCCATAGCTCGGAAAAGGGTCGATGAGATTCTTCAGACCACCTTCTACAAAGGCGTTCGACAACTGGTCTCTGCGAAGGTCATCCCCAACAATGTAGATGAGTATCTGAAGCACATGGACATCTTCAAGAACATGGACGGAGAAAATTATCGAGTCTCGTCTTCGAGTTCCACAAATTGGGAAAAACATGAGTTCGCTCCTTTTGTGAGGGAGTTCGAAGTTCCAATGCCTAATCCCGATGTGCTTGATTTAGAAACGTCCAGCTCGAGCTCGAGTTCAGATAGTTCTTAGGATGAAGACAGCCAAGATAGTTCTGGAGACGAGGAAGATCAAGATACTTCTGAAGACGGGGATGATCGAGAGGCTTCTGGAGACGAAGAGGTCAACGTCGAGGGCGGTTCCGAGAGTGAAGGCAACAAGGAGAAGCAGAACCCTTAGAAGGGTTTTTCGTAATACATTATAGGATATTCCTTCATCTGTACTGTAATCTCCTCGAGCATATATAAAATCTCCTTTCTTTGTTAACATTTTCCGAATCCATGTTGATGAGGGGTATTTCGCATACGCCACTTTAGGAAATACCTTCTGCTCGAGGTCGGCCTCGATCCCGACCAGAATGGTATTCTCCGACCAGAAGAACATGGTTTTCCGATCAAGCCTGACTGATAGCTCTCGATCAAGTACCCCGACCTTCTTCCCGATCTACTCGTCTCCTCGGGATTACTGTGGGGCCGACCTACAGCTTTATACAGCTGGCCGAGAGGTGTTCTCCTACGGATGGTCTACCTAGCTCATTACTGTTCCTATAAATACGCGGCGCATTTATGACATCAGGGACGGCACAACTTCCAAGATATTCCTTCTGCTCGGACCTACTGTTCGGATTAGGAACTAGCTTGTATTCTCATTGAATTTAGTCTTCTTAGTAGTACGGCATCCCGTAATGCTCGGGTAGACTCGCTTTGTAATTTGTATTCGAACATCAATATCAATATACAGTTTTCACACGCTCGATTCATATATTGTTATACTTAACTTTCCTTATTGAACTTGAACGAAATACAGTATAATCAATTGGCGCCCACCGTGGGGCCTGCTCAGGTGTTAGATCGAAATATGCCTACTACTAGAAGATTTACGTACAATCGTGGCGAGCCTTCACACGCCGTAGGAGCTCAACGTTCTGTAAACAATGAACCAAGTAACCAATCCCGAGCGGCCCACCAATCTGAGGTGCCGCCGCTCGACCCGCCGAATGATATGCCTATTCATACGACAGTAGCAGATTTGCGTTCTATTATCGGAACTATGTGTAGAGAATTCTTGAATACGGAGAGAGCAGATCGTGAAACTCTGCCGGGTCAGCAACCCCCGGTCGATCAACCTACTGCTCGGGGTCCGATTTCCAACAGGCCAAGGGAAGGAAGTATTCGTCGATCTGCTCTGGGCGAACCATCTGATGTTCGACCCAATCCACCACAAGTTAGAACCGTTGTTCGATCGGGGCAACCTTCTAGGAACATACAAAATTTAGAGGACTCCGTGGTCGGAGAAAGTCAACCTAAAGTTGTGGAGAGGTCTAGAAAGCCAGCTTATAGAAAGGTAACTGAGGCTGACTTGGAAAGGATGGTGCAAGAAAGGGTTGCTAAGGAGTTAGAAAAAGAGAAGCTAGTAAAGGAAACCCGACCCACAGGTGTCAGGGCTCGAGGAGTCGAGGCCAAAGAGGATGGGGTCGTGTTCCCTGAAGTGCGGAGCAGGGAATTGAGTACAAATATTATGCGATGCTCGCCTTTCTGTCAAGAAATTAAGGAAGCTCGAGGAACAGAGTCAGTCCCTACAAGATTGCCAAGATATAATGGAACCTCTGACCCCGGGGAGCATATAAACAGTTTCATAAATGTGTTGAATTTGTATGGACACTCGGAGGATTTTTGCTGCAAAATCATGGTCACCACATTCGAAGGGATTGCTTTGGATTGGTTCGGAAAACTACCCCCGAACTCGATCTTCTCTTTCGATGAGTTATGCGATAAATTGAAACATCAGTTTGCTAGCCAAAGGAAACAGAGGTTACCTGCTAATCATTTGGGAACGGTGAAACAAATGGAAGGAGAAACACTGAGGCAGTGGCTGGCAAGATTCAGTATTGAACTTCTGAAAGTTGATACCCCGCAGATTGAATTTCTATCATCGTTGATGTTCGAGCTAACCCGCAATAGCCAGTTCGGGAATGCTCTCTGCCGAAAGCAACCAAAGTCTTTCGAGCGGATTATGGAAATAGCTGAGAAATACATGATCCAGGAGGAAATGAATAAGTTAAAGAACGCACAGAATCCTAGGCCCCCGATCGTGAAGAAACCTGATCGGGCCCCTATCCCTAAACCAAGCGACTACGGAGGGTCAAACGCGCAGCAAAAAGGCTCGGTTTGGCAGAGACTTAAGGTCTATAAACCTCAGGCTCCGACCCACAGATCTAATGTCTACGGTCGACCTGCATCTCCTGATAGGGCTCCGAGGACGGAGCATGAAAAAAGCAACTTTACCAGATTGAATACTTCGAGGGACGAGATTCTAACGGTACTCGAAGAGAGGAATTTGGTCCCTGGAGCTCGGCGTATCACTCAACCTAGACCAGGGACTATGAATCACGATAAGTATTGCAGATACCACAGAGCTCGGGGGCATAGCACCGAGGATTGCTTTCAGTTAAAACAAGAGATCGAGAAACTGATTGCTCAGGGAAAGTTGAAGGAATATGTCAGAAAGGAGAACCATAACAGCCGTTATCGATCCAGGAGTCCTAGGAGGTCCTCCGAACAACACCGTGAGGATCGACAACAAGCAGAGGACCAGACGAATCGGGTGATAAATATGATATCTGGTGGGCCAGCTGGGGGAGATAGCAGGAATGCAAGGAAAAGGACTACTAGGTCGATAAAGACTGGTGTCTCGACTAGGAAAGAGGTCATGTCCTTAAGACCAGCGCCCTCGATAAATCAAGTCATTAGTTTTTCCGAGGCTGACAGACCTAGTGATGTGACTTGGGATACTAATGAAGACGACCCTGATTTTTCAATGGTCTTGACCTTGAGAATTGCTAACTTCGAGGTTAGGAGGGTGTTAATCGATAATGGCAGTTCGGCAAACATAATCTCTTCTGAGGCGCTCGACAGAATGAATCTACAACACCCGCGATTAGAACGAGTATCCACCCCGCTCATTGGGTTCGGTGGATCGGAAATTGTTCCTCTCGGAACCATACTCTTGAGTACTACTATGGGCAAGAAACCTAGAGATGTTACGAAGATGGTTAAGTTCCTAGTCGTGAGTACCCCGTTCGCTTATAATGCAATCTTGGGGAGACCGGCTTTAAACGTATTCAAAGCGGTCGTGTCAACTTACCACCAGATGGTAAAGTTTCCCACTTTGGCGGGGGTCGGAGAAATGAGAAACGACCAATGCATGGCATGGGAATGTTACAACACATCCCTAAACATGAAGAAGCAGTTCGAGCCATTATTGCCCTCGAAGAGAAAGTTAGAGGAGGAAAAGGTATTCTCTGTTTCCGACCTCCCGTTGCCAGATTGTGAAAAGTTGCAGAGTAAAAAAGGAAAAGAGATCGATATGAGTGTACAACCCCCAAATCATAAACAAGTAACGCTAATCCCTGGCTCTCCCGAGAAGTTCACCAGGATTGGGACTGAGCTAAGTCAAGGGATGGAGACCATGCTGATCGAATTCCTTAGAAACAACGCCGATGTCTTTGCTTGGAGTTCTGATGATATAGTCGGAATCGACCCGAGAGTGATCACTCATTCTTTAAATATCGATCCTAAAGCAAAGCCAGTTAGGCAAAAGAAGAGGAATCACGGTCGAGAAAAAGACAAAATCATCAATGCTGAGGTGGATAGGTTATTGGCCGCGAAACAGATTCGGGAAATAACTTTCACTGAATGGCTTTGCAATGTAGTGTTGGTGTCGAAGGGAGAGAAGGTCGACAACAAATGGAGGATGTGTAATGATTTTACCGACCTGAACAAGTTGTGTCCAAGGGACCCCTATCCTTTACCACGGATCGATATGCTGGTTGACTCGACTGCGGGATTCATTTTCTTTAGTATGATGGATGCTTTCCAAGGATTTTATCAAATATTTATGAATGAAAGAGATCAGGATAAAACAGCTTTTATTACCGAACGGGGAGTATACTGCTTCATTGTAATGCCGTTCGGGCTAAGGAATGCAGGAGCAACTTATCAAAGGCTCGTGAATATGATGTTCAAGGATCTTATTGGTGAGATCATGGAAGTTTATGTTGATGATATGCTAGTGAAGAGCATGACTGAGGAGGAACATATAAAGCACCTTGACAGATGTTTCGCAATCCTAAGGAAGTACAGAATGAAATTAAATCCGGCCAAGTGCACCTTCGGGGTAAGGTCGGGAAAGTTCCTCGGTTATCTGGTTCACGAGCGCGGAATCGAGGCGAATCCAGAAAAAATCCGAGCTATAGCTGAGCTACAACCGCCAACTAAATTGTCTGAAGTGCAGAGTCTAATCGGAAAAATAATATCTTTGAATAGGTTTATATCCCGATCAGCAGACAAGAGTTTGCCTTTCTTCAAGTTGTTGAGGAAATCGAAAGGCTTCGAATGGAGTGAGGAATGCAGTAAAGCTTTCGAAGAGCTTAAAAGGTATTTAGTTTCCCCTCCGATGTTGGCAAAACCGGTCGAGGGGGAACCTTTGTATCTGTACATAGCGGTATCAAGTGAGGCAATAAGTTCTGTTTTGGTGAGAATTCAGGATTTCGAGCATAAACCGGTATACTATCTGAGTAAGTTGCTTCAAGGGGCAGAAAAGAATTACCTAGAGATCGAGATTCGCACTGGCTTTAGTTATTGCCGCACGAAGGCTGCGACCTTATTTCCAAACTTACAAAATTATTGTTCTGACTAATCAACCTCTACGGCAAGTTCTATCAAAGCCAGAGACGTCCGGGAGATTGATTAAATGGGCGGTGGAGCTGGGTCAGTTCGAGATCGAGTACCAACCTCGAACTACAATCAAGGCTCAAGTCTTAGCTGATTTCATTGCAGAATCAACAGGGTCCATTCCCGTGGTAAATCTGGTCGAGGATGTTCAGCACAAAGTTTGGGTGATGCATGTCGACGGGTCGTCGACCAGAGAAGGTGGTGGGGCCGGAATTCACTTTCAGGGTCCCGAGGGGGAGGATCTCGGTTATGCGATCACCCTAGATTTTGTAGTCACGAACAATGAAGCAGAGTACGAGGCTTTGATCGCGGGTTTAGAAATGGCAGTTAAAGCAAACATAAGGTCGTTGACAGTGTTAACCGACTCGGAGCTCGTACATAGACAAGTAAAAGGGGTTTATGAAGCAAAAGAGTTTAACATGGTGAAATATTTGAAAAGAGTGAAGGATCTGGCGACAAAGTTCGAGATATTTGATATACAAGCTATCCCTCGAGAAGAGAACTGTTGGGCGGATTTGCTTTCGAAGTTTACTGGCTCGATAGATGGACGGAAGGAAAGAGTGATAACTTGGCTAATGTCCAACTCCCCAGCTATAGACTCCGACCTAGCCCTAAACTCGGAGGTAATGGAGATAGATGTTCGAGAATCTTCTTGGATGGAGCCTTTGAAAGCTTATCTAAGAGATGGTACCTTGCCGGAAGACACTAATCAAGCTCGAAGGATTAAGTATCGAGCCCCAATGTACGTTTTGAACGAAGGTAGGCTTTATAAAAGATCAAGCTCAGGAGTTTTGTTGAAGTGCATTCCTGAGAGTCAGTTCGATCTAATTTTAAAGGAGGTTCACGAAGGTGAAGCGGGAAGTCATTGTGGTGCACGCGCCTTAGCCTTGAAGTGCTCGAGGACTGGATATTATTGGCCCACTATGATCTCGGATTCCATCGATTATGTCAAGAAATGCCATCATTGCCAAATCTATTCAAATCTAATTCATCAGCCCGCCGAGCAGATGCATTCGATTCCGATCTGCTGGCCCTTCGACAAGTGGGGAATCGATATTGTGGGACCTTTCCCAACTGCTAGATCGAGAAAAAATTATGTCCTGGTCGCCGTGGAATATTTCAGTAAATGGATTGAATGCATTGCGCTAACAAAAATTACTCAATTTCAGGTGATAAATTTTCTCTGGAAGAATGTTGTTTGCAGGTTTGGTATACCGAGGATCCTCATTTCCGACAATGGAACTCAGTTCGCGGGAAAACGAATTTTGGAGTGGTGCGAAAGGTTTGGGATCCAGCAGAATTTCACGTCGGTCGGACATCCCCAGGCGAACGGACAAACCGAGGTCACCAACAGGGAAATTGTTCGATCACTTGAAAAACGTTTAGCCGAAGCGAAAGGCAATTGGTTAGACGAGCTTCCAGGAGTAATTTGGGCGAACAGGACTACAGTAAAGTCTGCTACTGGAGAGACTCCTTTCTCATTGGTTTATGGGTCGGAGGCTGTTATACCGGTCGAATCATTAGTTCCTTCTCCGAGGATAGAATCTTATGACCCCGATCAGAATCAATCGTTGCGAGAGATGGATGTCGATCATGCAGATGGGAAACGCGACCGAGCGCGCATAAGAATTCAAGCCACCAAGTCTAGCATGGAAAAAGCTTATGACAAGAAAGTCAGGATAAGAACATTCAAAGTCGGGGATTTAGTCCTCAAAAAGGTGGAAGTATCTAAGCATGTCGGAAAACTTCAGCCAAACTGGGAGGGCCCTTATGTCGTGCAGGAGGTCGGAAAAAAGGGGTCCTATAAAATTGCTCACCTCAACGGTGATGTTTTGCCAAGAACTTGGAACGCAGTCAATCTGAGGAAATATTATGGAAAATAGATGTTATCATTTTTAATTTTTATTGTAATTTACAGTTTTCTCAGACTTTACTTTCCTCAAAGGTGTAAGGACAATCAATGAAATCTTTGGTTCGAGTTCTAATTGTTTTCCAAGTACCATCACGGAAAAAGGCTAATATTATCGGCCGAGGGTGAAAGCTGTTGCTATGACCCTCCCTCGATAAAAAGATGTTCAAAAAAAAGAAAATCGGCCGAGGGTGAAAGCTGTTGCTATGACCCTCCCTCGATAAAAAGATGTTCAAAAAATCAAAATCGGCCGAGGGTGAAAGCTGTTGCTATGACCCTCCCTCGATAAAATATGATCGAAAAAGAAAATCGGCCGAGGGTGAAAGCTATTGCTATGACCCTCCCTCGATAAAATATGATCGAAAAAGAAAATCGGCCGAGGGTGAAAGCTGTTGCTATGACCCTCCCTCGATAAAAAGATGTTCAAAAAATCAAAATCGGCCGAGGGTGAAAGCTGTTGCTATGACCCTCCCTCGATAAAATATGATCGAAAAAGAAAATCGGCCGAGGGTGAAAGCTGTTGCTATGACCCTCCCTCGATAAAAAGATGTTCAAAAAATCAAAATCGGCCGAGGGTGAAAGCTGTTGCTATGACCCTCCCTCGATAAAATATGATCAATAAAAAATAATCGGCCGAGGGTGAAAACTGTTGCTATGACCCTCCCTCGATAAAATATGATCGAAAAAGAAAATTTTACGTGACTATCTAGTTCACTTAGTAACGGTCGATTAAATTTTGCGTCAATTCCAACCAATGCTCGAAGTGTTATGATGACGCAGTTCCGCTCGAAACCCGAACAACTTCCAAAAGTTTCTGATTATCTGGGGGACCACTAAAGTTGGGATCATTATTTCCTAAGTTCAATTATTCTTCAAGGGAACTTCTCAACTTTCAGATATTATTTATTTGGACGATTATCGGATAATATTTCCGAGGACAGTTTATCGATCGATAAGTATTCTCATTAATTCATCATCAAATTGGCTTTTACGAGCAGAAGACTTGCAATAAGACGATAGAAAGGAAAAATAAAGTGGCAACTATATGGTTTGAAACAATAAGTTCTCATTAATATTTTCGAGCAAGATACAAAGATCAATGAAAGGCAAATGTTACAGCTTTATTGACATTCATCGAACAAATTACAAAGTTGTTGAGTGTACAAATGAAGTCCTACTACAACTACTTTACCCTATTCTATGGTCTTTGAGTCTTCGAGCATCTTTCAGTGTTGCCGACCAGGAATACCGCCGAACATCCGATAATTGCACCACAATTTGGGGCAAAGTGATCGAGCTGTATATGTTTATCGTCTTATGATATCTGGGTTTGAAATTAGACAATATGGATTGCAGATTATTGTTTCTGATCTCCATACTTCTCCCAGCGTTCTCGCTACCAGCCGAGCCCGATCACTTCCCCGAGTTGGCGTACAAGGTTGAAATTCCTCATTTTTAGATCCGAAATTTCAACCTTTGGCAAGTCATCTTTTTATGATCGGGAAGCTTGACCCAAAGTGACCATTCTTCAAGGAAGAAAGGAAGAACTTCGTGAAACAAGATAACCCCAAAGAAAGTACTTGAGGTCAAACTCCCTTTTAATTATCTGACCTGCTTTCCGCCCTCAGGTATACCCCTCGAAACCAGCAATGCTAACCCTGCCCAAAATACTCAAGCAAGGGTCAGTCACTTGTTGGTATTTCAAGGGGAGATCCCATTTTCAGGGATCGGAGACCCCCCGATATCCGAGGGTCCCCTTTTTTCCAATTCCACCCATACCAAAAGAAACTGTATTCTTAAGAGGAGATCGGAAGTAGGTTCGAAGCCGAATTTCAAAGGCTTGATCAGGAAGAGGAAAAAATCCGAGCTTCGTCCTCGGATAAAACATTTTTGACAGCAAAGGGTAAAGATTTTCAACTGGGTAAATGCCATATTTATACTAAAAGGATGATTTGATCGACGGTCACTATTCAATGAAACCAACGGCTCAGATTAATTCATTTATCACAGATGACCTTTCCACTTCCCGAGATAGAGGTACTGTTTGGACAGACTTTCTTTGAAACTTAGCTGAAAAAAGAGGAATACTATGACCTGGTCAAATATGCAGTGCAGGAACTTTCCATCTTTAAATTATGCTCGGAATTCGAGCGATCACTCTTAACTCGAGTATAAATTGTTTTAACACTGAAAATGCTACTTGATTGCTTACTCTTAACTCGAGTATAAATTGTTTATACACTAAATCACTTTATCAGAACACAAAACACAATCGATTAGAAGGAAGAAAAAGTTTATTATTCCAACGAGGAAAACAAGTACAAAAGGAAAAATCTAAAAGTACAACATTTAATCGAGCAGTCAACAGAAGAAATCTCTAAACACTTTTCTCGAAGAGAAGCTTGCGGACTTCGACGTTGCGGGCCTCATACCCGGCCTCATAACCTTTTTGATAGGCCTCTTTCTCCCGCTGCTCATTGCTTTTCTTCTCCTGCTCGACGAGTGACTTCAGCCTGTCCAACTCCTCGCTCAACTCCTCGTGAACCTGGCTCTCCTTCTCCTTCACAGCTTTCTCCGTCTCGGAGGCCAATTTCTGCTCGATGGCTCTGGTTTCTTCAAGAGACCTTGTTAGTGCAACCTTCTTTTCCTCCAGCTCGAGGATAACCTTTGCACGCTGTTCGATTTCTTGCTCGACTTGCAGCCCGAGGGTAAATAACTGTTGTCCGACCTTAAAGGGACAGAAATTTATTTAGTAAAAAAAAAAAAAAAAAAAAAAAAAAAAAGGGGGGGGGAAGAGATAGGACAACACTTACTTGAAAAAGCAGATCCGTGCTCGATCGCGCCGTTTCATTCGCGTTTTTCCCGTCTGGCTCGGCCATGGCCTTACTTTTCACCTCTTCAAAAAAGGCGCTAAGCGTCCGAGCAACCTTAGGGACAGTGTTTTGGGGCTCGGGATTCCCACCCGACGAGGGAGTCTTCTTCTGATCGACGGGAGGGTCATTTATTTTGACCTTCTTTTTGGAAGGCTCAACCACATCCTTATTAGCCTCCGAGGTCAGAACACTATTAGTTATTGTCCTCTTCTCCCCAGTCATTTGAATCAAGGCTGAGGTTGGAATCAGATCGTCCACGAACGATCTTTTATTTGGAGCAGACTCAGAGTCATCAGAGGTGATTTGCTTATTAGGCCTGTCGACCTTCTTGTTACCCTCGGAGCTAATTTTCGACTGAGAAGGGAAGTCCGGAATTGGTATGACCGGCCCTTTCTCGAAGCCAGATGATTTCTTGGCCACAGTTTTGCCAAGGTCACCAGTTGATTCAATGACCGCCTTCGAAGGAGAATCGACCTTATGCTTGCCTCGGTCGTTCTTAGAAGTCTTTCCTGCTTCCGAGGAGGACTTAGGTTCTTTGACTTTCGACTTGGAAGGTTTTTCTTTCTTGACTTTAAGCAACAACCTCGGGTCGATCTTGGAGTTCACCAGGCCTTCCATGATCTGTATGTTTCTAATGCAGAAGAGAGCTCGATTTACTTATCGACCGAATAGCTCCGACGAAGAGTGAATTATAATTTCAGTGACAAAAATCTTAAACTACCGTCTATTTATAAGAAAAAGGAACGTTGCCTTTTTGGAAGCCCAACAGTCGCGAATTTCAAGATTTTCGTGCTCATTTAAGAAGATCGATTGTTTTGATATCGACGTTCTTTATATGAACCTTATGGCTCACACAGACTTTTGTCTAGTTGAGCAATATGATAAATTAATGATGAGAGCGCTCGGAAAAACAGAAAAAGCAGATTTTATAGATGATCGAAACAATTACAGGGCATATAATAAACGATCCTACAATCTTACAATCTATTACAAGAAATTTAAAGGTTTGGCTGCGCCTCTTTGCCCTCACCTTCGGAGTTACCCTCGACATCGACGTCATCATCTCCAGAAGCTTCTTGATCGTCCCCATCGGAATTGTCATCAGAGGTATCCGAACGGTCTGAGCTATCTGAACTCGAGCTTGCGCTGGAGGTATCCAAGTCCATCAAGTCAGGGTTGGGCATTGGGACTCCAAATTCTTCCACAAAGGGAGCGAACTCATGTTCTTCCCAGTTGGCCAAGCTCGAGGACGCGGATCGATAGTCTTCCCCGCTAGAGTTTTTCATGATGTCCATATGCTTTATATACTCCGTCATTCTGTCGGGAATAACCTTTGCTGCGGCCAATTGTTGAACACCTTTGAAAAAGGTAGTTTGAAGGATTTCGCCGACCCTCCCTCGAGCTATGGCATCCAATGCGGGAGACTCCAAAAATTCTCTTATCGAGCTTAGGCGAGAATCTTCTTTGCCCCGCTGATAAGACAGCTCGGAATCAGCCTTAGTCTGCGCAAGCTCCTCTTCAAGTTTCCTAACTTTCTCCTCGAGCAAGCTTTTCTCTTCCACGACCTTCACCAAGTTTTCCTCGACGGCAGGGGTATACTTGGCTTTCATGGACTCCAATTCTGCTTGGACAGAGGAAAATTGATTACGCAGTTGGGATTCCTTCTTGAGCAAGTCCATATAAGCTATATGGACTCGATCGGACTCCTCTTCCAACATCGACACACGATTCACCTCTGTGAGAAAGCAGTCCCCGATCTGCAAGAACAGGCTGGTTAGTACTTTATTCCAAGACTTAAAACAGTTGCAACAAATGTAAAGGAATTTACCGTGTGATATGCTTTGGAGAATTGGCCCAGTACGTCGAGATCGGAATGGCCAAGAAGCTCCTCTTGGTCCTCGGCAAATCTCCCCGCCATGAAAATCTTGATCGCCTTGTCATGTTCATTCTCGCCGTTCGGGGTGCGATCGCTTCGAATTGATCCCCTCTCAGGATAACCCGCTGCTCGGGAACCTCTAAGTTGATCTTCGATGAAATCCACCATGTCAGGCCTACTTCGACCAGGACGGGAAGAAAGGGGCGTTCGGTGTCGACCCCACAGTCCAGTCCTCCTTTTGGCCTCGGGGGCTCCCTCGAGATCTTCCCGAGCTCTCCGATTATAGATCTCTGTCCCTCTAAGCTTCTTCATGGTAAACATGCTATATCCTAAGCCAGAAGAAGAAGAAGGACCAGCTTGATGAGGAGGTCGTACCATTCGTATCGGCTCAGCATTCTCGGGCTCCTCTTCGTTTCTGACCTGGTCAGTTTGGGCCGAGCTTCCCCGAGGAGGGACGGCAGTTCTGGGCTCCGGTCTAGTTTGCCTCCTAGGTTGACCGGGTGTTTTCCTCGAGGTAGATGCTACAGTTTTACCGACTATAGAAGCTCGGTATTGCTCCACCATTGTTCCTGAAGAAATAAAGAGATGAAATGTAAGTAATGAAATCCGCTGAAAAACTCACTATATAAGTCACTCGGGAAAGACTGTTTTTCCTTACTCAATGTTCGAGGATCATCAGCGACTGCTAGTGGAAAGGTAGCTCGGCTGAGTTCTGCTTTTCGAAGTACGGGTTCCAGAATGAGGAAAGCCGACTGGTACAAATCCGAACACATCTCTTTGACAACGACGTCCGGAATGACCTTCTGAAGCTGACCTAATAGTTCTCGTTTTCCGTACACCCTCACTCACCTGGCCATCTGTGTGGAACCATCTCCGAGCTTCCCTCAGAAGCTGGTTCTTCAGGACCTTTAATGAAGAAGAATTGTTTCTTCCAGTCAAGAGAATTGCTGCAAGTTATGGTCGATAAGACCGAATGATTCGAACGCTGGGAGAAATACACGAACCCAACGTTCGAGGCGGAGGAGGTACTGATCTTGAAGAATTGCCAGAAGCGTCGGAAGTTAGCAACTTGATTCTTGGCCTTCATCAAAACGCTGAAAGCTATCAGATACCCGATCGAGTTGGGAAGAATCTGTGCGGGTGCCAGGCTAAATGCATCTAAAACCTGCACGAGTAAGGGAGCAAATGGAATACGCAACCCATAGTCGAATTGCCGAGCATAGAAAGCTTGACATCCTGCGGGGGGCTTATTCACTCTTTGAGAGGGGGTCGGGATTATTAGCGAGTAACCCTCGGGAAGGAATTTGCCTATTGTAGCTTTGAGGTTCGCCTCGTGCTCTTTCGGATCGTACGAACTTGAGATGTCGTCGACCCGTTTCTCGGTCTTTTGAGCCCGACCTGTGGCTTTGGATTTTTTCGAGACACCGGCCAAGTCGAGGATTCGCACACTGCACCCACCTCCGATCTCATACCTCATTATCTCATGCTTATCGAACGGTACAGTCAAGCCGTTGCCGTTCTCATTCTCGGAGTCAGTTTTTTCTCCATCTCCTCCTTCCTTTTCTCCATCTCCACCTTCCTCACTGTTGGCCTTGGCATTTTGTTCCGCATCACCATCGTGCTCGGAATCTTGTCGACCTGATGTACCCTCTCCAGCGTTCGACTCTATGGCATGCTCTATTTGATTGACGATTCTATTCGTCTCTTCGGAAGAATTTTCAGTGGTTTTGAAGTCATTGATGAGTTCCCCAGTGGATCCCAGGTCGGAATCTGATCCAGAGGGGATGTTGGTTTGAACGTCGGGATTCTGGGAAGTAGACATGATTAGAAGATATTTATTGGAATGCTCGAATTAAAGAAAATACTGTTTATCGATCTAAAAGCTCCGATCAGCTGCGAATTGTAAAGATGCACTCTTTTTTTTTCTCCAAGTAAACATATATATAAAGGTTAAAAGGGTAAATTGCAAATTCAACCCCGAGTAACCGCGACGGTTAGGCTTCCACTCAGTAAATTTGAAGATTATCTTTTGTTAATAGCATTTATGGTCCTCCAAGCTTCGAAAATGAGTATTTCTCGACTCAACAGGACAAAATATGTACTCTTTTTCCCTTCGCTCGGTTTTTATCCCACCGGGTTTTTCCGAGTAAGGTTTTTAACGAGGCATATCCAACTCAAGACCGTCCGAAGCCTGTTCTCTACTATCTATTTTTCCGAACTTCAAATATTGCAGCTCTTGGTGAATCATCGAGGTGAATCTCTCAGGTCAAAAACCTCACCCTTCTATCTTTGGAGCGATTCGGTATTTCGAGGCTCTCCCAAGGAAGATGTGCACTCTTTTTCCCTAGCTCGGATTTTTTCCCACTGGGTTTTTCCGGACTAGGTTTTTAACGAGGCATGTCCGAAAACATCAAGAGATCAAAGTCTTTCGCCGTAATGCAATGATTACTTCTCCGAGCTTCTGCTTCACTTACGCTCGAGAAGTGGGGGAGTATTGATGAGGGGTATTTCGCATACGCCACTTTAGGAAATACCTTCTGCTCGAGGTCGGCCTCGATCCCGACCAGAATGGTATTCTCCGACCAGAAGAACATGGTTTTTCGATCAAGCCTGACTGATAGCTCTCGATCAAGTACCCCGACCTTCTTCCCGATCTACTCGTCTCCTCGGGATTACTGTGGGGCCGACCTACAGCTTTATACAGCTGGCCGAGAGGTGTTCTCCTACGGATGGTCTACCTAGCTCATTACTGTTCCTATAAATACGCGGCGCATTTATGACATCAGGGATGGCACAACTTCCAAGATATTCCTTCTGCTCGGACCTACTGTTCGGATTAGGAACTAGCTTGTATTCTCATTGAATTTAGTCTTCTTAGTAGTACGGCATCCCGTAATGCTCGGGTAGACTCGCTTTGAAATTTGTATTCGAACATCAATACCAATATACAGTTTTCACACGCTCGATTCATATATTGTTATACTTAACTTTCCTTATTGAACTTGAACGAAATACAGTATAATCACATGTGCTCAAAGTATGTCATAATTTATTATACAGCTCATCTAGACAATCATCTTTGTAAGCTGTAAGGAGCTCGAAATATAACGTTGATAACGAGTTAGGCACCATCGATCAAGTGTGCGGGAAACGATCGATCTTCGTATACGTGCACGGGAAAACTTGAAATTCGCGACTGTTGGGTCCACAATAGGCAACGTTTCTTTTTCTTATAAATAGAAGGGAGAACTTTAGATTTGCAATAAAAAACCATAATTCTTTTCACGTCGGAGCTCATAGACCGATAGAATAAATCGAGCCCTCTCCTTCACTAAAAAAAACAAACAAAATCGATCATGGAGGGAATGGTGAATTCCAAGCTTGACCCAAAACAAATGTTCAAAGTCAAAAAGGAGAAGGCCCCCAAGTCCAAAGTCAGAGATTCTAAGTCCTCCACGGAGGAAGGAAAAATCTCTAAGGCCGATCGAGGCAAAAATAAGGTCGACTCCCCTTCGAATCCCGAGCCCAAACAATCCGAGGTTCCTAAGGGTGATCTTGCCAAAACTGAGGCCAACTCTTCACCTAACTTCGTGCCCATTCGCTCCGAGAAAAGGCCGGTTATACAAATTGCGGACTCCCCCTCCTGATCGAAGAACATCTCCGAGGGGAGTAAGCAGGTTGTTATCCCTGCTAAGCAAGTCACATCTGGTGGCTCCGAGCCTGCCCCCAACAAAAGGGCGCGCGTGGAAGATCTGATTCCGACCCCAGCCTTAATCCAAATGGCTGGGGAAAATAAGACCTTGGGTGGAAGTATTTTGGCTCTGGAGGCTAATAAGAGCGTTATAAACGAGCCTCCTAATAAAAAGGTCAAAATAAATGACCCTTCTGTCGATCAGAAGAAACCTCCTCCATCGGGTGAGAATCCCAAGGCCGAGAGTTCGGTCTCCTGCGTTGATCGCACACTTGCCGCCTACTTTGAAAAGGTGAAAAATAAGGCTGTAGCTGCAGGAGCTGCCCCGAGCAGTTGGGAGATCCTCCTCAGCAGTATTCAGTTGGCCGAGCAGGAACGGTTGAAGGTGAAAAGTGCTCGGGAAATTGTGCAATCGAGCGCAGATCTGCTTACCCAAGTGAGTCTCCAACTTTAACACTCCAACTTTCTTCTTCTTTTTTTTTTTTTTTTTTTTTTTTTTTTTTTAACACTCCAACTTTATGCATTGAAGGTCGGACATCAGTTATTCAACCTCGGGCTGCAGGTCGAGCAAGAAGCCGAGCAGCGTGCTGTGACTATCCTCGAGTTGAAGGAGAAGAAGGTTGCACTGGCAAAATCTCTTGAAGAAACCAGAGCCATCGAGCTGAAATTGGCCTTTGAGACGGAGAAGGTCGTGAAGCAGAGAGAGAGCCAGGTTCACGAGGAGCTGAGCCATGAGTTGGATAGGCTGAAGTCCCTCGTCGAGCAGGAGAAGAAAAATGCCGAGTTGCGGGAGCAAGAGGCTTATAAGAAAGGTTATGACGCTGGGTATGAGGCCCGCAGCGTCGAATTCCGCAAGCTCTTGTCCGAGAACAAGATTATCTAGAGATTTCATCTCGGTTGTAATTTTTTCGTTTTTTGCTGATCAAATGTTGTACTTTTACCTTTTTCCCTTTTGTAATGTTGTTCGCATCGGAATAAAACTTCTTTTCTTTTTAAGTAAAGTTGTTCTATGGTCTGACATTTATATTTACTTCAAACCCTCTTATATTCGAGCTAACTTCCTCCTTGTAGGAATAAATTATACTATAGCTGTGAATGATCGAAATTCCGAACATATATTGAAAACGAGAAAATTTCGCACCGCACATCTGACCAAGTCATAGTATTCCCTTTTTTTTTCAGCTAAGTTCCAAGAAAATCTGACCATACAGTACCTAAACCTCGGGAATCGGAACGGTCACCCGTGATAAATGCCTTAATCTGGGTCGTTGGCTTCGTTGAATAATGACCGTCGATCTGAACTTCCTCTTAGTATATAAGGGGCTTTTACTTAGTTGAAAAAAAAATTTACTTTACGCTGTGAAAATGTTTAATCCGAGGACTAAGCTCGGATCCTTCCTCCTTCCTGTTCAAGCCTTTGAGATTTGGCTTCGAACGTACTTCCGATTTTACGAACAAAATAGACATTTCTTTGGTATGGGTGGAATCGGAAAAGAGGGGTCCCTCGAGGATCGATGGGTCTCCGATCCCTGAAGATGGGATCTCCCCTTGGAATACCAATAAGTGATTGACCCTTGCTCGGGTATTTTGGGCAGGGTTAGCATTGCGGATTTCGAGGGGTATCCCCGAGGGCGGAAAGCTGGTCAATCCATTAAAAGGAAGTTTGACCTCGAGTACCAATTTCTTCCTTTCTTCCTTGAAGAATGGTAATTTTGGGTCGAGCTTTCGAATCATAAGATGATGACCGGCCGCTCTGGGTTGAAATTTCGGATCTTACAATGAGAAATTTAAACTTAGACGTCAACTCGGGGAAGTGATCGGGCTCGGCTGGTAGCAAGAATGCTGGGGACTGTATGGAGATCAGAAAAAGTAATCTGCGATCCATATTGTCTAATTTCAAAACCAGATATCATCAGACGATACACATATACAGCTCGATCACTTTACAAGTCCACTGGACAACTGACTTGTCCCAAACTGTGGTGCACTCGTCAGATGCTCGTCAATCCTCCTAGTCGAGAACACTAAGGGATGCTCGAAGACCATAGAATAGGACACAGTAGTTGTATTAGGACTTTATTTGTAAATGTACCTAAGAACTTTGTAGTATGTTCGATGAATATAAATAAAGCTGTAGTTTCTTGTATTTCATTGATCTCTTGTATCTTGCTCGGAATTTATAAATAAGAGTTTTATTTTTCAACTTGCATATCTGCAATTTATCTTTCTTCTCAATCGTCTTTACTATTAATTATTTGCTCGCAATATCCAATCCGATGACGAACTAATAATCTGATGTAACTTTAAAAATTTGAATACGAACTCATAATCGGAAATCTTATCGATCAACAAAACCATCTCGGGTAGACTATCCCGTAAACATCCTGGTAAACAATAGCTGAAAACCGAGGGGTTTACTTCGAGCATAACTGAATCTTAAGAAATGATAATTCCAAGTTAAGAAGGAATTTCCCAAGGATATGAAGTCTTCAAAAATCCTTCAAATATCGAGCAGGGCTACTTTATTTTAACAGTTCGAGCATCAGTCGATTTTGTCCAACAATAAATCATAACTTTATTATTCAAGCACTTTTTTTCGAGCTAGATATTCACGTTTTTTAGCAAGTCTTTTATCGAGCTGAGGGGCTTAGCAATAGCTTTCACCCTCAATCGAGACATTTTGCATTTTTTGTGCAAGTCTTTATCGAGGCGAGGGTCGTAGCAACAGCTTTCACCCTCAGTCGAGATTTTTTACTGTTTTGAGTATGTCTTTATCGAGGTGAGGGTCGTAGCAACAACTTTCACCCTCAGTCGAGAGACTTTCTTGCTGTTTTGAGTAAGTCTTTATCGAGCTGAGGGGCATAACAACAGCTTTCACCCTCAGTCGAGATTTTTAACTGTTTTGAGTATGTCTTTATCGAAGTGAGGGTCGTAGCAACAACTTTCACCCTCAGTCGAGAGATTTTGCTTTTTTGAGCAAGTCTTTATCGAGCTGAGGGTCGTAGCAACAGCTTTCACCCTCAGTCAAGACATTTTACTTTTTTTGAGCAAGTCTTTATCGAGCTGAGGGGCATAGCAACAACTTTCACCCTCAGTCGAGACATTTTGCTTTTTTGAGCACAAGTCTTTATCGAGGGAGGGTCATAGCAATAGCTTTCACCCTCGGTCGAGACATTTTGCTTTTTTGAACAAGTCTTTGTCGAGTGAGGGTCATAGCAACAGCTTTCACCCTCGGTCGAGACTTTTTACTGTTTTGAGTATGTCTTTATCGAGGTGATGGTCGTAGCAACAGCTTTCACCCTCAGTCGAGAGACTTTCTTGCTGTTTTGAGTAAGTCTTTATCGAGCTGAGGGGCATAGCAACAGCTTTAACCCTCAGTCGAGACATTTTGCTTTTTCGAGCAAGTCTTTATCGAGCTGAGGGGCATAGCAACAGCTTTCACCCTCAGTCGAGATTTTTAACTGTTTTGAGTATGTCTTTATCGAGCTGAGGGTCGTAGCAACAGCTTTCACCCTCAGTCGAGACATTTTGCTTTTTTAAGCAAGTCTTTATCGAGCTGAGGGGCATAGCAACAAATTTTATCCTCAGTCGAGACATTTTGCTTTTTTGAGCACAAGTCTTTATCGAGGGAGGGTCATAGCTATAGCTTTCACCCTCGGTCGAGACATTTTGCTTTTTTGAACAAGTCTTTGTCGAGGGAGGATCATAGCAACAACTTTCACCCTCGGTCGAGACTTTTGCTCTTTTTTTATCGTGGTACTCGGAATACAATTGGAACTTAAATAGAGGATTTCATTGATTGTCCTTACACTTGAGGGAAAACAGAGTTGTAAAAAACCGTAAATTATAAGAAAAATTAAAATGATTGCAACTATCTTCCATAGTATTTCCTCAGGTTAACTGCATTCCAGGTTCTTGGCAGGACTTCACCGTTGAGGTGAGCAATTTTATAGGACCCCCTCTTTCCGACCTCCTGCACGACATAAGGGCCATCCCAGTTCGGTTGAAGCTTTCCGACGTGCTTGGATACCTCCACTTTTTTGTGGATCAAGTCCCCTAATTTGAATGTTCTTATCCTGACTTTCTTGTCATAAGCTCTTTCCATGCTAGATGTGGTGGCTTGGATCTTTATGCACGCTCGGTCGCGTTTTCCATCTGCGTGGTCGATGTCCATCTCTCTCAAGAGCTGGTTCTGGTCGGGATCATAAGATTCGACCCTTGGTGATGGAACTAATGTTTCGATCGGGATTACAGCCTCCGAACCATACACCAGCGAGAAAGGAGTTTCTCTAGTAGCTGATTTTATTGAGGTTCTGTTCGCCCATATCACTCCAGGAAGCTCGTCTAACCACTTGCATCAAAGGCATTATTTGAAACAAGGGAAGATTCAAGGAAGTCAATTAGTGCAAGAACAACAAATAAGGAATCTGCCAGAAATATTGTTGCTACTACCAAGGACGATAACTCTCTCAAGGAAACTCCTATTAAGCTGAATTTCGGATATGTTGTAGAGGAAGGAGTTAGCTACGTTACGGACTTTACGGATCTGGATTTGGAGTTCGGAGCACAAAGATATGTATTTTTCAAATATATCGCGCAGAGCAGAATCTTCTACGCGGAAAACGCGATTTTTGTCCTAAAGTGATTAGGAAACTTGCCTAAGTCCTTTCCACACGAGGATTATGCCTCCTAAACATCTTCCTACTCAATTTCTACCTCCTAAGCATTCTCCTACTTGGATTAGGGCTATTTAGCACCTATATATAGTCCTAGAATCACACATCTTAAAAACACACAATTCTTAGTTTTAGTTACAATTCTCTCTCAAATCATTATCATATTTTCTCTCTAGAACTTGTGATAATGATTAGCAAATTAGGCTAGAGTTTCTTTGGTGAGGTTAGAGATGAACTTATATGCATAGTGATCTTATTTGGATTCGATTCTTCAAGGTTTTGTAAGTTTTATAAATTTGAGTAATTTACTCTTCTTCAACTATTTTCATCAACTCTTATGTTAATACAATTGTTTTATAAATTTTCATATAAATCTAGTCAAGCTCTTTTTATGTGAGAATCTTTATGATATAATTATATTGATATAAGTCATTCGTTTTATGGGTAGTCTTTTAATGCAATATGCCTTGGTATATCGTATGTTTTCGATTTCTCATAAGATGATATTTTGTGCCAATTCTAAAAGCAAGAAAATTATTTACTCAAATACATTAGAAATCATGTGTTTTTCAATTCTTTATCTTCCAATTGATTGTTTGGGATGTGTAACTTTCAATTGAATAATTTTATGAATCAATCCAAATAAGTGAACGAAGCATATAAGGGATTCTTGACACCTTACCGTTTTAATTATCGTATTTTCCAACTACCAAAAATTCACTTTTCTTTAAGTTTTCTTAAAATCAAATTGCTTCGTTAATTTAGATTGTTTATTTATCTCTAAAGCTACTTTGTCTACTAACGGTTTTAGCTTATTTTAATCATCTCCTCGTGGATACGACCGCCCAATCTATTCTACATCGATCGCTTTGTTTCGACAAGTTTGGGCGTAATTGTAAGCATCATAAGTAGTTATTTAGCTAACGAGGTAAGTAAACTTTATTTTATTCAATTTTTGTTCTATTAGGTAATTGTAGAAAGTTTCGTACTATTTCTATTGATTAGTTAATTGATTAGTTTTTATTAAAAAAAAAAATAATAATAAAAATAAAAAAACTTTTGTTTTTATGTTTGTAACTCGATCTTCTAATCAAGGTGAATTGCAGTACGATCCAGAAATTGAGAAAACTTTGCGTAGGTTAAAGAAAGAACTTAGGGAAAACACTGAGGGAATCAATACAACTTCTCAAAATCTAAGTGAATCTTGGTCAAGTATTGCGTTAACTGATACACCTACCACAATGGACCAACTTGAAAACAACCCTGCACGTTCCTTAAGAGAATACCTACACCCAAATCGCACAGCCACCCCCTCATGCATCATGTTTCCTGCAAATAATCCGCAAATAGATTTCAAACCAGGAATGATCCAACTCTTACCAACCTTTCATGGCATGGATAGTGAGAATCCTTACCTACACATTAGAGAATTCGAGGAGGTCATCGCCACTTTTAATATTCAACCCAATATCGTAATATCGTAGAGTCAATTAGGTTAAAATTCTTCCCTTTCTCCCTAAAAGACAAAGCAAAAAGTTGGTTGTACTCTTTGAGACCTAGATCTATAGGTACATGGGCAGAAATGACCGAAGCCTTTTTCAACAAATACTTTCCCCAACATAAGACCAACAACCTTAAGAGACAAATATCTACCTTTTCCCAAAAGGATAATGAAACTTTATACCAAGCTTGGGAGAGGTTCAAAGAATTGTTGAATATGTGTCCGCACCATGGGTATGAAAATTGGCGTCTTGTTAGTTATTTCTATGAGGGACTTACATCTAGGGAGCGTCAATTTATTGAAATGATGTGTAATGGGGAGTTTCTTGAAAAAGATCCTGATGAGGCCATAGAGTACCTAAATGACATAGCCGAAAAAGCTCACACCTGGACTGGACCTGGTACTACTGATGGTACTAGTAGAACAAAAACTAGTGGAATTTACTATCTTAAGGAAGAAGACAACCTTAAAGCACAAGTTGAAGCATTGACTAAAAAATTAAAAGCTTTAGAAACAAAAGATAGTCAAAAACCTCAACAAGTTGCAAGGGTAGAGTCACAAGATAGTTGTTTCATTTGTGGTGGGGTAGATCATTTAGCTCAAGTATGTCCTAGGCTCGGTGAGATGAGAGAGGTTTACGAAGAACAATGTAATGCCTTAGGAACATATAGAAAACCTTTTTCACCTTATTCTGAGACGTACAACCCTGGTTGGAGAAATCACCCTAACTTTAGTTGGAAATCTGAGGGACAAGCACCTAGAACTTACCCTGCACCTCAAAATAATGCTCACCAAAATAGGAATCCTTTAGAGGACACACTTCAAGCATTTATTGAGGCACAAAGTAAGACTAATCAAAAGGTAGAAGCCGTAATAACTCAGATTGTGGAAGAGAACAAAGAGATAAAAAATCAAATTGGTAAGCTAACTAGTGCTCTTACTATACAAGAACGAGGCAAGTTCCCTTCCCAACCACAGTCTAATCCTAAGGGGCAACATAAGATGGAGTCTTCCGAATCACATAACATCAAAGATATCAATGCCATCACCACTCGTAGCGGTAAGGTCATAGAGGGAACAACTTTATCTAGTCCGCCAAACGATCCCCCTAAGGAAGTTGAGCAGAAAACCTCGGTCCATGTTCCTTTCCCTCAAGCACTGAAATTGGGAAAAATACCAGAAAATCATGGTGAAATTCTTGAACATTTGAAACAAGTCAAAATTAATTTGCCTTTGTTACATGTTATCAGACAGGTACCTTCATATGCCAAGGTGATTAAGGATCTGTGTACTGTGAAAAGAAAACACAATGTCAAGAAAACCGTATTTTTGACTGAGGAAATAAGTGCAGTAATTGAGCAAAAGGTACCACCTATATATAAAGATCCTGGGTGTCCCACGATAACCTATCAGATTGGTCCACATGAGTTTAGTCAAGCTTTATTAGATCTTGGAGCAAGTGTAAACCTTATGCCATACTCAGTTTACTTGCAACTTGGCCTTGGAGAGATCAAGCCTACATCTGTTGTTTTGCAACTAGCTGACCGAACCATTCGTAGACCCAAGGGAGTAATAGAGGATGTTTTGCTTCAAATTGACAAATTCTATTATCCTGTTGATTTCTTGGTCTTGGATACTCAATCTGTGGTCAATATGGAGTCTAAGATACCACTGATCCTAGGTAGACCTATCCTTGCTACAGCAAATGCTCTCATCAATTGTAGGAATGGTCTTATGAAGCTTACATTTGGTAATATGACACTGGAAGTCAATGTATTCTATGTTGGGAAGCAACTACAAGATGAAGATGAGTGTCACCATACTTATATGATAGATTCATTGGTGTCTGAAACATTCGAAAGGGAAAATTCTGAATCCTTACACTATCTCCTTTGTGATTCTGATTTTGATGATTCGGTTACCTCTGTTAATAATATTAATTCATCTAATTTGGTCAATGACACAGGGGTAAATGAAAGAAGTGTTTGGCAACCACGCTTTGAGGAGCTACCAAAAGAACGAACAAAACCAAAAGCATCTTCCTTTGAGGCACCGAAAGTCGAGTTATCTCAACTACCAGAAGGACTGAAATACGCATTCTTGGGATCAGGTGATACCTTTCCTGTTATAATTTCGTCTAAACTTAGTGTCGAGCAAGATAAGAAACTCATAAATCTGTTGAAAGAACATAAGTCTGCACTAGGTTGGTCGATAGCTGATATTAAAGGTATTAGTCCCTTAATTTGTTCACATAAGATTCATTTAGAAGATAGTGCTAACCCACGTAGAGATCCTCACAGAAGATTAAACCCCATCATGAAAGAAGTAGTGAAAAAAGAGGTCTTGAAATTATTAGATGTAGGCATCATCTTTCCTATATCTGATAGTCAATGGGTTAGTCCTACACAAGTAGTACCAAAGAAATCTGGAGTTACAGTTGTAGAAAATGAAGAAGGGCATCCTATTCCCACTAGAGTTGTAACTGGGTGGCGTATGTGCATTGACTATAGAAAATTAAACTCTGCAACACGAAAAGATCACTTTCCACTTCCTTTTATCGACCAAATATTAGAACGTATAACTGGTCATCTGTTTTATTGCTTTCTTGATGGATATTCTGGATATTATCAAATTGAAATAGCTTTAGAAGATCAAGAAAAGACAACATTTACATGTCCTTTTGGTACTTTTGCATTTCGTAGAATGCCATTTGGTTTATGTAATGCACCTGCTACTTTCCAACGTTGTATGATGAGCATATTTTCTGATATGGTTGAAAAATTCATGGAAGTGTTTATGGATGATATAACTGTTTTTGGAGACTCTTTTGATTCTTGTTTACTTAACTTGAAAGCTGTTTTGAGCAGGTGTGAAGAAAAAGGTCTCGTTCTGAACTGGGAGAAATGTCACTTCATGGTTTCATCTAGGATTGTTTTAGGTCATATAGTGTCTGAAAAGGGAATAGAGGTTGACAAAGCAAAAATTGAGATAATTGCTAATCTGCATATACCTAAAACTGTGAAAGATGTTAGGTCATTCCTTGGACATGCTGGTTTTTATAGGAGGTTCATACAAAAATTTTCTTCTATATCTCGTCCCCTATGTAACCTTTTAGCCAAAGATGCTAGGTTTGACTGGACTCCCGAGTGTGAAAAAGCTTTCAAAACACTTGTCCAAAAGCTCACTACCGCACCCATCATACAATCACCAGATTGGAACTTACCTTTCGAAATCATGTGTGACGCTAGTGATCATGCTCTTGGAGCCGTTTTAGGACAGCGTAGGGAAGGAAAACCATTTGTTATCTATTATGCTAGTAGGACCTTAAATAGTGCTCAACAGAACTACTCTACTACTGAAAAGGAACTACTAGCAGTCGTCTTTGCCATGGAAAAATTCCGATCTTATCTTATTGGTTCACCTATTACTGTTTATACTGACCATGCAACTCTTAAATATCTTCTTTCCAAGAAGGATGCTAAGGCTCGTTTAATTAGGTGGATTCTTTTGTTGCAGGAATTTGATCTAACAATTAAAGATAAGAAGGGTGTCGAGAATGTTGTGTCGGATCATCTATCTCGTTTGGAGTTCATTGATTCTACAAAAGATCCCCCAATTCGAGATGACTTTCCCGATGAACAACTGTTCAATGTAGATCAATTGCCATGGTATGCTAATATTGTTAACTACTTGGTTTCTGGTGAACTTCCATCAAGCTGGACTGCACAAGATAAGCGTAAGTTCTTGATCGAGGTAAGAAATTTTTATTGGGATGATCCTTATTTGTATAAATATTGCCCCGACCAAATCATGAGAAGGTGCATTCCTGAGACTGAGGTAAATAGTGTCTTGAATTTTTGTCATTCCGAGGCTTGTGGTGGTCATTTTTCTATGAAAAAGACAACTGCTAAAATTTTACAATGTGGTCTTTATTGGCCAAGATTGTTCAAAGATACTAATCATTTTTGTAGTTCTTGTGATAGATGCCAAAAGTTGGGAGCGTTGACTCGACGCCACATGATGCCCCTTAACCCAATTCTTGTTATTGAGATTTTTGATTGTTGGGGTATTGATTTTATGGGTCCTTTTCCTTCTTCTTATGGTTATCTATATATTCTTCTTGCTGTTGATTATGTGTCAAAATGGGTAGAGGCTGTACCATGTCGTAAGAATGATAACACTACAGTAGTAAAATTCTTAAAGGAAAATGTGTTAGCTAGGTATGGTACACCACGAGTTATTATTAGTGATCAAGGTACACATTTTTGTAACCGTTTTTTTGAAGCTTTGATGCGCAGGTATGGTGTTATTCACAAGGTTTCCAATGCATATCATCCGCAAACCAATGGGCAAGCTGAGTTAGCAAATAGGGAAGTTAAGCAAATTCTGGAGAAAACGGTTAACCAAAACCGCAAGGATTGGTCTTTACGACTTTCTGATGCACTTTGGGCATACCGTACTGCTTATAAGACTATTCTAGGGATGTCCCCTTATCGCATTGTTTATGGAAAAGCTTGTCATTTACCTGTAGAGTTAGAACATAAAGCCTATTGGGCAGTTAAATCACTTAACTTTGATTTGAATGCTGCAGGTCTTCAAAGGAACTTACAATTGTCAGAAATAGAAGAATTAAGGAACGATGCTTATGACAACTCAAGGATCTACAAAGCTAAACTGAAAGTCGCTCATGACAAACAAATCCTTCGAAAGAACTTTGAGCCAAACCAACGCGTATTCCTATATGATTCCCGTTTACATCTCCACCCTGGAAAGTTGAGATCAAGATGGACTGGTCCATTTGTGGTAAAACAAGTCTTTCCCAATGGTTCCATAGAAGTCGAAAATCCTAAAGATGGGCGACTTTTTCGTGTGAATGGCTAACGATTAAAGCAAATTGTGGAGAGGGTAGATGAACGTGAGGAGATTGCACTTGCGGCTCCTACCTACCATTGATCAGGTTCTATCTTTCCATTATGTACTATAGTTTTTTTTTTTTTTTGGTGTGTTTTGTTTTTTGTTTTTTTTTCTTCCGTTTGTGTGTTTATAAGATCATCTCTAGCTTAACTTACATCATTCAAGTAGTCATTTGTCTCTTGTATTCTCTGCATTCATATTATAGTGACAATGAGGACACTGTCATATTTAGGTTGGGGGTGGTAGATTTTCGAAAGAAAAAAAAATGATTTTAAAGAAAGACTAGTTATTGCTTTTATATTAGCGATTCTCTTGAAAATGGGCTATAATGTATGTATGGATGGATTGATTTGAGATGCTAGATTTGCTATTTAGGTATGATTTCATAGTGTAAAGTCTTAGTCACTTTTTCTATCTTTATTACTAGAAAGTAGCTTCCGAAATAATTTTTTGCACATTACTAAGCTTGTGGTAAGATGGATGTTCGATGCATATAGCCTAGAAATTTTCCAAGTTAAAGTTTTTTTTTCTATACTCGCACATCTTTTGTGAGTGAGTGGAGAGGTTGAGAAAACAACTTATGAACTTATATTGCTCTTTTGAATTGGTTAATTGCTATTTAGAGTAACATTCTTAAAGAAAAGTCAAAGAGATGGATGATATTGGTCAAGAGTAAAATGTCTTCATGAGCCAAAAAAAAAAAAAAAAAAAAAAAAGTGAAAAAGAAAAGTGAAAAAAAAAAAGAAAGAAAGAAAAAAAAAAAGAGTGAAAAAAAAAAAAGTTCTTAGTTTTCGTCATTATAGAAGACGAATCTTTTATGGCTCCATAGTATGTATTGACCAATTGAAATCCTGAAGCTAAATTATGAAAGAATGTGACCTCTAGATAGTTATGTTTCCTATCTTTGGATCAATGTTTGTTTGTATGCTTGTCCGTAAAAATATGGCCTATTTCTTTGAGTGACTATCTGTTTTCCAACTCCATGAGTGAAATCGTTGTCCTAAAAATTTAAACACTTTACCCGTGAGGAAATGGAGTTGATACTTTACTTGGTAATTTTTTCGAAAGCTATGTGTATTGTGGTTTGTGGTATGAAGGTTTTGGCTTAGTATTCACACACACACATTTTGGGAGTTATGATCGAACTAATCTTGATAGCGATTGTGATCTTTGACTAACTCTTTGATTGAAGTACTTGGATAGTTTATCTTATTTCTTCTCAGTTTTGTTCATCATGCTTATATCTTATTTGCGCTTGGATTGCTAGAGACTAGCAATAAGCTGGTTGGGGGTTGTGATTAGTGCTTGAAAATGCACTTAAGTTGTTCTTATTTTCTAAATAAATCAAGTGTTAATTTGATATTTTCATGAAATTAATAGAAATTATTGTGATTAGAAAATATTGAGTTTTGATTCGTTTTTGTAGGAATATAAAATATGGACCCAGGAATATTTAGCTTTCCCAAATTGAACAAGTATCAAAGGCATTATTTGAAACAAGGGAAGGTTCAAGGAAGTCAATTAGTGCAAGAACAACAAATAAGGAATCTGCCAGAAATATTGCTGCTACTACCAAGGACGATAACTCTCTCAAGGAAACTCCTATTAAGCTGAATTTCGGATATGTTGTAGAGGAAGGAGTTAGCTACGTTACGGACTTTACGGATCTGGATTTGGAGTTCGGAGCACAAAGATATGTATTTTTCAAATATATCGCGCAGAGCAGAATCTTCTACGCGGAAAACGCGATTTTTGTCCTAAAGTGATTAGGAAACTTGCCTAAGTCCTTTCCACACGAGGATTATGCCTCCTAAACATCTTCCTACTCAATTTCTACCTCCTAAGCATTCTCCTACTTGGATTAGGGCTATTTAGCACCTATATATAGTCCTAGAATCACACATCTTAAAAACACACAATTCTTAGTTTTAGTTACAATTCTCTCTCAAATCATTATCATATTTTCTCTCTAGAACTTGTGATAATGATTAGCAAATTAGGTTAGAGTTTCTTTGAGATGAACTTATATGCATTGTGATCTTATTTGGATTCGATTCTTCAAGGTTTTATAAGTTTTATAAATTTGAGTAATTTACTCTTCTTCAACTATTTTCATCAACTCTTATGTTAATACAATTGTTTTATAAATTTTCATATAAATCTAGTCAAGCTCTTTTTATTTGAGAATCTTTATGATATAATTATATTGATATAAGTCATTCGTTTTATGGGTAGTCTTTTAATGCAATATGCCTTGGTATATCGTATGTTTTCGATTTCTCATAAGATGATATTTTGTGCCAATTCTAAAAGCAAGAAAATTATTTACTCAAATACATTAGAAATCATGTGTTTTTCAATTCTTTATCTTCCAATTGATTGTTTGGGATGTGAAACTTTCAATTGAGTAATTTTATGAATCAATCTAAATAAGTGAACGAAGCATATAAGGGATTCTTGACACCTTACCGTTTTAATTATCGTATTTTCCAACAACCAAAAATTCACTTTTCTTTAAGTTTTCTTAAAATCAAATTGCTTCGTTAATTTACATTGTTTATTTATCTCTAAAGCTACTTTGTCTACTAACAGTTTTAGCTTATTTTAGTCATCTCCTCGTGGACACGACCGCCCAATCTATTCTACATCGATCGCTTTGTTTCGACAAGTTTGGGCGTAATCATGCTTCAGCCAAACGGTTTTCAAGTGACCGGACAATTTCTCTGTTGGTGACCTCGGTCTGTCCGTTTGCCTGGGGATGCCCGACCGAGGTGATATTCTGCTGGATTCCAAACTTTTCGCACCACTCCAAAATCTGCCTTCCCGCAAATTGAGTTCCGTTGTCGGAGATTAAGACCCTCGGTATCCCGAACCTGCAAACAATGAATTTCCAGAGAAAATTTATAACCTGAAACTGATTAATCTTGGTTAATGCAATGCATTCGACCCATTTACTGAAGTATTCAACAGCAACCATGACATAATTTTTTCTCGATCTAGCTGTTGGGAAAGGTCCCACGATATCGATCCCCCATTTATTGAATGGCCAACAGATCGGAATAGAATGCAGCTATTCGGCGGGCTGATGAATCAAATTTGAATGAATTTGGCAATGATGACATTTCTTAACATAGTCGATGGAATCTGAAATCATAGTAGGCCAATAATATCCAGTCCTCGAGCATTTCAAGGCTAATGCTCTTGCACCGCACTGACTTCCAGCTTCACCTTCGTGAACTTCCTTTAAAATAAGATCGAATTGACTCTCCGAAATGCATTTCAACAGAACTCCCGAGCTTGACCTCTTATAAAGCTGGTCCTCGATCAAAACGTACATTGGAGCTCGATATTTAATTCGTAGAGCTTCGTTTGTGTCCTCAGGCAAAGTACCATTTCTTAGATAAGTTTTCAAAGGCTCCATCCATGAAGGCCCTTGAGTATCTATCTCCATTATCTCCGAGCTCGGAGTTACGTTCAAATCTATAGCTGGAGAGTTGGACATCAACCAAGTTATTACTCTCTCCTTACGTCCATCCATCGACCCCGTAAATTTTGAAAGCAAATCCGCCCAAGAGTTTTCTTCTCGAGGAATAGCTTGGATATCAAACTTATTCAACTTTGCAACCAGATCCTTCACCCTTTTCAGATACTTCACCATGTTGAACTCCTTCGCTTCATATACCCCTTTAACTTGCCTATGTATCAGCTCGGAGTCGGTTAACACAGTAAGAGATTTTATATTTGCTTTAATTGCCATTTCTAATCCAGCGATTAAGGCCTCGTACTCTGCTTCATTGTTCGTGACCACAAAATCTAGGGTAATTGCATAACTGAGGTCCTCCCCCTCAAGACCCTGAAAGTGAATTCCGGCCCCGCCTCCTTCTCTGGTCGATGATCCATCGACATGCATCACCCATACTTTCTCCTGAACATCTACCACTAGATTTACCTCGGGAATGTGTTGCTTTTCCGAACTGGATCCTGTCGACTCTGCAATGAAATTGGCCAGTACCTGGGCCTTGATCGTTGTTCTGGGTTGGTACTCGATTTCAAACTGTCCAAGTTCCACTGCCCATTTAATCAATCTTCCGGACGTCTCTGGTTTTGACAGAACTTGCCTTAGAGGCTGGTTTGTCAAAACAATAATTTTGTAAGTCTGAAAATAAGGTCTCAGCTTCCGTGCGGCGATAACTAAAGCAAGCGCGAACTTCTCGATCTCCAAGTAATTCTTCTCCGCCCCTTGGAGCAACTTACTTAGATAATACACCGGCTTGTGCTCGGAATCCTGAACTCTCACCAAAACCGAGCTTATGGCCTCGGTCGATACTGCTATGTATAAATACAAAGGCTCCCCCTCGACCGGTTTCGCTAACATCGGTGGGGAGACTAAGTACTTTTTTAGCTCTTCAAAAGCTCTATCGCACTCCTCATTCCATTCGAAGCTTTTTGACTTCCTCAACAATTTGAAGAAAGGCAAACTCTTGTCCGCTGAGCGAGATATAAATTTGTTCAACGATATTATTTTTCCTATCAAACTCTGCACTTCAGACAACTTCCTTGGTGGTTTTAGCTCGGCTATGGCTCTGATTTTTTCTGGGTTTGCCTCGATGCCGCGCTCGTGGACCAAATAGCCAAGGAATTTTCCCGATCTCACCCCGAAAGTGCACTTTGCGGGATTTAGTTTCATTCTGTACTTCCTTAAGATCGCGAAACATTTGTCAAGGTGCTTTATATGATCCTCCTCGGTCATGCTCTTTACGAGCATATCATCAACATAAACTTCCATAATCTCACTGATGAGATCCTTGAACATCATATTCATGAGCCTTTGATAAGTTGCGCCATCATTCCTTAGTCCAAAAGGCATTACTATGAAACAGTACACTCCTCGTTCGGTAATGAAGGCGGTTTTGTCTTGATCCCTTTCATTCATAAAGATTTGATAGAATCCTTGGAAGGCATCCATCATGCTAAAGAAGATGAAACCAGCGGTCGAGTCGACCAGCATATCGATCCGCGGTAAGGGATAGGGTTCTCTCGGACACAACTTATTCAAGTCGGTAAAATCATTACACATCCTCCATTTGTTGTCCACCTTTTCTCCCTTCGATACCAACACCACATTACAAAGCCACTCGGTAAAAGTTATTTCCTTAATTTGCCCAGCGGCTAACAATCTATCGACCTCAGCATTAATGATTTTATCTTTTTCCCGACCATGATTCCTCTTCTTTTGCCTAACTGGCTTTACTTTAGGATCGATATTTAGTGAATGAGTAATCACCCTTGGGTCGATCCCGACGATGTCATCGGAGCTCCAAGCAAAGACATTGGCGTTGTTTCTTAGGAATTCGATCAGCATAGTCTCCATCCCTTGACTTAGCTCAGTCCCGATCCTGGTGAACTTCTCGGGTGAGCCCGGAACTAATGTTACATGTTTATGGTTCGGGGGTTGAACGCTCATATCGATCTCTTTTCCTTTACTCTGCAGTTTTTCACAATCTGGCAAGGGGAGGTTGGATACCGAGAAGACCTTTTCATCCTCTAACTTCCTCTTCGAGGGCAAGATAGGCTCGAACTGCTTCTTCATGTTTAGAGACGTGTTGTAACACTCCCATGCCATGCACTGATCGTTTCTCATTTCTCCGATCCCCGCCAAAGTGGGAAACTTGACCTTCTGATGGTAGGTCGATACAACCGCTTTGAAAATATTTAAAGCCGGTCTTCCCAGAATGGCGTTATAAGCGAAAGGGGTACTTACAACCAAGAACTTGATCATCTTCGTCACATCTTTTGGTTTCTTGCCCATTGTGGTACTCAGGAGGATGGTTCCGAGAGGAACGATTTCCGAACCACCGAAGCCAATGAGCGGAGTAGATACCCGATCCAAACGCGGGTGCTGTAAATTCATTCTATCAAGAGCTTCAGAGGAGATTATGTTTGCCAAGCTACCATTATCGATCAATACCCTCTTAACCTCAAAGTTAGCAATTTTCAAGGTTAAAACCATCGAGAAGTCGGGGTCGTCTTCATTACTATCCCAAGTTACTTCACTTGGTCTATCCGCCTCGGTAAAACTAATGACCTGATTCATCGAAGGTGCGGGTTCTAAAGACATG
This sequence comes from Penstemon newberryi var. newberryi, assembly GCA_030819805.1. Classification (NCBI taxonomy): domain Eukaryota; kingdom Viridiplantae; phylum Streptophyta; class Magnoliopsida; order Lamiales; family Plantaginaceae; genus Penstemon; species Penstemon newberryi. Next base: position 16,302,846 of record JAUALY010000005.1, on the reverse strand, counting down.
ACCTCTTTCCTGGTCGATACACCTGTTTTTATCGACCTAGCTGTCTTTTTCCTTACATTCCTGCTATCTCCTCCAGCAGGTCCGCCGGCTATTACATTTATCACACCGTTCGTCTGCTCCTCAACCTGATGTTGATCGTCACGGTGCTGTTCGGTAAACTTTCGGGGACTTCTTGATCGGAAGCGGTCGTTAGGATTCCCTTTTCTAACATACTCCTTCAGTTTTCCCTGGGCGATCAATTTCACAATTTCCTGTTTTAATTGAAAACAATCCTCGGTGCTGTGCCCCCGAGCTCTATGGTACCTGCAATACTTATCATGATTCATAGTCCCTGGCCTGGCCTGAGTGATACGCCGGGCTTCTGGGACCAAATTTCTTTCCTCGAGCACAGTTAAAATTTCGTCCCTCGAGGCATTCAGCCTGGTGAAACCGCTCTTTTCAGGTTCTCTCCTTGGAGCCCGCTCTGGAGAAGCAGGTCGACCGTAGACATTAGATCTGTGGGTCGGAGCCTGAGGTTTATAGACCTTAAGTCTTTGCCAAACCGAGCCTCTTTGCTGCGCGTTCGACCCTCCGTAGTCGCTTGGTTTAGGGATAGGGGCCCTATCAGGTTTCTTTCCGAGCGGGGGCCTAGGATTCTGAGCGTTCTTCAACTAGTTCATTTCCTCTTGAATCATGTATTTTTCAGCTATTTCCATGATTCACTCGAAAGATTTTGGTTGCTTTCGACAAAGAGCGTTCCTGAACTGGCTATTACGGGTCAGCTTGAACATCAAAGATGATAGAAATTCAATCTGTGGAGTATCGACTTTCAGAAGTTCAATACTAAATCTTGCCAGCCATTGCCTTAATGTTTCTCCCTCCATTTGCTTCACAGTTCCCAAATGGTTGGCAGGCAACCTCTGTTTTCTTTGGCTGGCAAACTGGTGTTTTAACTTGTCGCACAATTCATCAAAAGAGAAAATGGAATTCGGAGGCAACTTTCCGAACCAATCCAAAGCGATCCCTTCGAATGTGGTGACCATGATTTTGCAACAAAAGTCTTCCGAATGCTCATATAAATTCAACACATTTATAAAACTATTAATATGCTCTCCTGGGTCGGAGGTTCCATTATACCTTGGCAACCTCGTCGGAACCGTCTCCGTACCCCGAGCTTCTCTAATTTCATGGCAAAAAGGTGAACATCGCATGATATTTGTACTCAATTCCTTGTCTCGCCCATCCTCAAGGAACACTGCCCCGTCCTCTTTGGCATCCAGTCTTCGTGCCCTTACTTCTGCAGGTCGGGTTTCTTTTACCAGCATTTCCTTCTTTAAAACCTTCACGACCCTTTCCTGCACAATCTTTTCCAAGTCAGCCTCGGTCACCTTTCTGTAGACTGGTTTCTTTACCCTATCCGCGGCTTCGGGTTGACTCTCCCCGACCACCGAATCTTCCAAGTCTTGTACGGTTCTAGAAGGTTGCCCTGAGCGGACGACGATTCTAGCTCGAGGTGCTCTGGGTCGAACATCGGACAGTTCACCCAAAGCAGATTGACGAATACTTCCTTCCCTCTGCCTGTTAGAAACGGGACCCCGAGCAGTAGGTTGATCGACTGGGGGCTGTTGGCCAAGTATAGTTTCACGATCTGCTCTCTCCGTGTTCAGGAATTCTCTACACATAGTTCCAATAATAGAACGCAGATCGGCCACCGTCGTATGAATAGGTAAATCGTTCGGTGGGTCGAGTGGCGGCACCTCAGACTGGTGGGCTGCTCGGGATTGGTTACTTGGCTCGTTGTTTACCGACTGTTGAGCTCCAACAGCTTGTGAAGGCTCGCCACGTTGGTACGTATATCTCCTAGTAGTAGGCATTTTTCGATCTAATCACTCGAATAGGCCCCACGGTGGGAGCCAATTGATTATGCTCCTTTTCGTTCGGAACAAATAAGGAAAGCCGAGCAAAACAATTAATGTATCGAGCGTGTAAATGGTGTATATTAATATCAAGATCCGATTAAGTTACAAAGTAGGTCTATTCGAGCATTACAGGATGCCGTACCACTAGCTAGATAAATACAAAGAAAAGCAAGCTAAAGCCTATTCCGAGCTCTGAGTCCGAGCAGGAGTGTTTCTTTGGAATTGTGTCGTGTCTGATGTCATAAATGCGCCCCGTATATATAGGAACAATAATGAGCTAGGTAAACCCTCCGCATGGGAATACGTCTCGCCAGCTGTCCAGTACTGGGGGTCGGCCCCACAGTAATTCCGAGGAAGCCAGCAGGTCGGAAAGAAGATCGAAGTACTGGATCTAGTGCTATCAATCTAGCTCGATCGGAAACTTGGTTCTTCAGGTCGGAGAATACCATCTTGGTCGGGATAGAGGTCGATCTCGAGCAGAGGTATTTCCTAAGATAAAGCAGGCGAAATATCCCTCATCAAGCACCTACAATAGTTCGACGGATACTTCTTTCCCTCTGCAGGTTTGAAACGGGAGCTTGATGTCCTGAACGAGCCGCGGGTTGGTCAACCGGGTAATGTTTCTCGATCTGCTCTTTTTGTGTTCATAAATTCTCTACACATAGTGCCAATAATAGATCGCAAATCAGCCATTGTTGTATGGATAGGTAAATCATTAGGCGGATTAACTGGTGGAACTTCCGACTAACGAGCAGCTCGGGATTGGTCACTAGGTTCATTGTTAACAGAGCACTGGGCTCCTACGGCGTGAGAAGGCTCGTCGCGATTGTACGTGTATCTTCTAGTGGTAGGCATTTTTCGATCTAATACTCAAACAGGCCCCACGGTGGGCGCCAATTGATTATACCATTTTTCGTAGGGGAACAAGTATAGAAATAAGCTAATGCAAGCACAATTATGAGTTCGAGAATATAAGGATGTATATTAATATTCCGATCTGATTACAAGTTACAAAGGTCTATTGGAGCATTTGATAGGATAGTGCCCTGCAAGCCAATATATTTAGCTTGTATTAGGACTATCGTAATCTTTCTCTAGTATAAATGAATTAAGACACTAGTTTGTTTATAGTATGTAAATGAAACAATGGCCTACTTCATCTCTCGCGAATCACTTAAGCAATTGGATGAAATCCTAAGATCACATTCGACTATGGGACGATTCACTTCGGTATTGAGTGCAATCATGAAACAGTCTCTATGGTCGTGATCTTAAAACATGTTCCAAGTCATAGATTCTGAACGAGACGGGGTATCGAAGGAATCACAAAGACTTGTATAAATATGCATGATTCACAAGAAGTGAATTTGTAGCGTTTCATGAGCAAGGCATTTGATGCTAGTGCATATGAGTAGGTGGTTCGATAGGGGATCGAACGCATCGAACGACCCGAACAGAGAAACCCATTGTGGAAGCGCATGACGCACATCGGCGATGGGATGTTTCTCAAACTTATAATAGTTGACGATTTAGTCCTTGGACTTGAGATGCTAAGGCGAATTCGGTGCATGGGTGTGCGTACTTAGATTTAGGTACCGATCACGTAGCCTGATCATTGTGTGCCTAAGTTGGGTGCGTATAGTCGTGTACGCGAATGGTTAGCATCAATATGGGATCTACCGACTCAACATAGTGTGTTGAGGGAATTTCCTATACGTTCTTAGATAATAGATTCCGAGAAACCTGTGGCCACAGTTGGTGACGGATTTGGAAAGGGGTTTCCAAATTTAGCAGTCACACTGGAATCATTATCCGGAATTAGAAAGTATAGTTATCGAGATAATTAGAGGTGCCGATCAATTCACACACCCTAGGTCTCGATCGGGAAATTAAGTCGATAGAAGGACCGTATGTACATGGTACTTATAAGAGGTGAGGTTCACTGAGATCAATTCACCTGAAGTTGGGCCTCATGGGCTTGTGGCTGGACATCGACCATGAGGTGTGGGTACTCATGAATTAATAAGGAGATTAATTCTTGAGTGGTTAATTGAAGGTGTTCAATTAATCGGAGAAATTAATAAGCTCGCAAATTAAATCACGAAAGTCGTGGGCCCGCGGCCAATTGATGGTGAACCTAGAGGGTCACACACAATACAATTGGACTGCAACAAATCATATAAGGAAAGTTTGATTTAAGGAGTTAAATCAAAACTGGAGAAGAATTAATTAATTAATTGGATTAATTAATTAAATGGGCTGAATTAATTAAAAGAGTTTAATTAATTAAAGAGTCTAATTAATTAAAGAGTTTAATTAATTAAAGGAGACCTAGTTAGTTAAGGAAATAAAGATAAAATGTGATTCTACTTTCCTAACTAGATAAGGGGCGATTTTGCAAGATAAATAATGGAAGAGTTTGTTTTCTTGTGTGACAAGGAAAATCTAAGAGATATACATGTATATCTTGTTTCCTAATGAGATAAGGAAAAAGATCTTGATATACATGGAAGAGATATCTATTAAGAGAAGGATTCTTCTCTTATAAATATATATTTCTTCATACTCTTCCATAAGGTATATGTGAAAAACCTAAGCCCCAAGACACAAAAATTTTGTGCCCCGCCCTCTCTCAAAAGCTGAAAAGCGCCGCCCTCTCTCTTACAGAGAAGGTTCGGCCGAACCCTGTGAAATTGCACAGGGTTCATGCGATTTCTCCCTTCTTTCTTCCTTGCTTGATAACCTTTGGATCTTAGTTCTGAGCCTGAGGATCCAAAGGAGTTGCTTCAATCCAGTTGGTGTGGATACCGCTATCGGCACAACACATGGGGTGCTTCTCCGAACCAAATCCTGCAGATCTGAAAGAAGACCGGAGAAAAATCACCACCGTTCCCGTGGTAAGGTAAAATCGCTAAACACCCTATGGATGTTTCGATTTATGTAAAAATCCTTTTCGTATGACTAGATGAATAAAGATTGCTGGTTTGGGTTATTTTAAAATTTTAAAATTCCGCTGCTTTTAACGTTGCGACGTTACCAATAACCCAACAGCATTACTGGATGCCGTACAATTCGTTAATAAGTACAATAAGCGAGCTAGTCTAAGTCCCGAGGGAAATCCAATCTGAATGTCCGAGCAAGGTGCACCTGGGGAAGCGTGTCTGATGTCATAAATGCGTTTGAAATTTATAGGGCAAAATTTCATTTTTGGCCCTCTAAAGTGGCTGCATTTCAAAATTGGCCCTTTATTGTGGTACCTCGACAATAATCATCCTTTATTGTGTCAACATCATCAATTTCAGTCCTTATTACTGGAAAATTTTAATTATCGCCGGAAATCATCAATTTATGTCTTAATTGACCAGAAAATTAATTTTTTTTGTCAAAAATCACCAATTTATATCTAATTTGACACACAAAAAATAATTTTAGCCAAAAAATCATTTGTCGAGTGACACTTAAAAATTAAGAATTTCATATTCTGACTCCACAATTTGTAAGACCAAGCCATGTGATAGGTCAAATATGACATAAATTGATGTTTTTTCGCGATAATTAAAAAAAATCTGTGATAAGGACTGAAATTGATGATGTTGACACAATAAAGGACATATATTGTCGAGGTACCACAATAAAGGGCCAATTTTGAAATGCAGCCACTTTAGAGGGCCAAAAATGAAATTTTGCCGTATTTATAGGAACAGTGGTGTGCTAGGTAGACCATTCGCATGAGAATATGTCTCGACCCATAGGCCCGGCTTGAGAATCGGCCCAACAGTGAATCCGAGGAGAAGGGTCGATCGGAGATCAGGTCTTGCGCTATCAAACCGGCTAGATCGGAAACTGTATTCTGTAGGTCGGAAAATATGCCTTCTTGGTCAAAATTTGTCCAATCTCGAGCAGGGGTATTTTCTCGAATAGGGCATGCAAAATATCCCTCATCACCATGATTCCTTTTCCTTTGCCCGACGGGTTTCGCCTTTGAATCTATCTTTAATGAGTGAGTAATTATCCTTGGATCATTCTCACAATATCTTCCGAGATCCATGCAAAAGCATCTACATTCTTTTTAAGAAATTCGATTAACATGATTTCTCCTTGAGGAATGAGCTCAATTCCTATTCGAGTAAATTTTTCTCTATAGCCCTCGATCAGTTGTACCTCCTTATGCCCCGATGGTCAAATACTTAGGTCGATTGGTTATTTTCCTTTTTTTTCCAACTTTAGGTGGTTCATGTTCGACTTGTCTATCTGAAGTTACTCCGATAGACTTCCTCTTACTAGGAGGAATGGGTTCGATCTTTTGCTTTAAGGTAAGCGTTGTGTTGTAACAGTTCGATGATATACAATGGTCGTTGACCATTTCACCGATCCCTTGCGAAGTAGGGAACTTTATCTTCTGATGGTAATTCGATAAGACAACTCGGAATAGGTTGAGGGCAGGTCTTCCCAAGATAGCGTTGTAAGTGAAAGGTGCCTCTACTACTAGAAATTTGATCATTTATGACTCTCTTGGGCTTATTGTCGAAAGTAACGCTCAAGTTTATCATTCTGAGAGGAACTATCTAGGATCCCCAAAAACCAATCAATAGAGTGGCAACTTTCTCCAAAGATAATTACCCAAGTTCATTTGGGCGAGGGCCTCGTGTGCAATGATATTTGTCGAGCTATCATTGTCTATCAAGATTCTCTTCACATTAAAGCTTGCTATTTTAAGAGATAGACAATCGGAAAATCCGGATTGTCCTCATTAATATTACAGCTTGGATTCTTAGGTACGTCGCTTTCATCAAAGCTAATGACTTGCTTATCTATAGCTTTGTGGTCCAATGTTAAAACTTCTCTAGGGACTCTAAGTCCTTGTTCGATTGATCTAGTCGTTCTCTTTCTCGCCTTTCTACTATCCCCTCCAGTCGGTCCCCCCAAGATTACGTGTATAGTACCATCGATATTCTCAGTGTCCACATTGTCCCTTCGAGGAGCATTTTTCGGAGGAGATCTTCTTGACGGGCTCCCCCTCTCGATTCTTCTGTGTGGACTACGAAATATCTGCCTTCTTTGATCTGATTTATCAACATACTCATTTAATATGCCCACTTGGATCAATCTTTTGATTTCTTGTTTCTTAGGCCATCTCCAACCGAAGCCCTTGCCCAATTGCCCAATTGCCCAATTGCCCAATTGTCTGCCCAATTGCCCAATTGCCTTGCCCTCATGCCTTTTCGACCCACCTAAAAAACTCATCTCCAACCGAAGGGCAATCAACATCCATTAATTCAATTTCACAACTTTCCCCACTCTCACTTTCCCCACTCTCCCCACTCAAACCTATTTTAATAATAATAATAATAAAATCTCATTTATTTTAAGTATTTGTATTTTTTATTTAAGTTGTATTGTGTATTTTTAAATTAATTATTTGTGTTCAACAAATCTCATTTATATAGATTTGTATTTGTCCAATTATATATGAAATTGTTCAACAAATCTCATTTATATATGAGTTGTATTGTGTATTAATTCAGATGTATTTTTAAATTAAGATAAGTCTTAATTTTCGTTATCATAATCTAATAATTCTTATTTTTCGTTATCGTATTTTTTTTGGGTATTACATAAAATGTATTTTTAAATTAAGTCTTTTTTAAGAATTCTAATTAAGTTGTATTTTTAATATTCAAATTAATTATTCTAAAATTAAGTCTTTTTTTAAATTTAGAAATTTAAATTAAGTCAATTTTTCTGCAAAACTGAAAGTTTGTGGGTGATTTTGACCAGGGACAGAACCTGGGGGCTAAATGTGCAAATTACTCATCTTCCCCACCCTACCTTCACGTATTGTAGCAGTTTAAGGAAATTTTCACCCCAATTTTCAATTACACCAAATTAACTCAAATATCACCAAATTAAAGCAAGATCGGTGAAGGAATAATCTTGAGTTGTGAAATTATTACCTAATTGGTCTAATTACGCATAAAACAATTTTTTTTTTTTTTAAAAAAAAAAAGAGTCCTGCGCACCAGGCGCGTTTGCCAGCCGGCAAGCAGGCGGGCTTCCATTGCCTGCCTGCTTGTCGCCTTGCCTGCCCGAAGGCCCCTGCCCGCCCTGCCCCCTGCCTTGCCGGATTGCCAGCCACCGTCTCCAACCGAACCGAGCCGGCAACCCCCCCTCATGCCCGGTTGCGGTTGCCGGCTCGGTTGGAGATGGCCTTACTTGTTATGGGTAGATCTGATTTTGGGTAAATTTGCATAAAAACGTTTTGGGCCAATTTTGTATTTTTCGAAAATAAAGGATTGTTTTTGCGATTAGCGAGTTTTTGGAAAACTGGACTGAAATTGATATTTTACGAACTGTGTGTTTTCTGGACAGAATGTAAATTTCTGGAAATTTTCAAATTTGGGGCTGTTTTGCAATTACCGAAAGTTTTGGGACTGTTTTGTAAATACCAAAATCTGCAGGGGCTGAATTGAAAATTCGAATTTTTCTGGAAATAAAATTTTAATTTTTGGTCCTCTGCCCAGTTTTAATTTTGGGGTTAAATTGTTATTTCCAAAACTTCAGGGTTTCAAATCGCAATTTCCAAAAGTTGGAGGGCCAAATTGCAATTTTTCAAAAGTTGAAAATTCTTATTCTATTTTTATGCATAAAATGGTTTTGTTTATCCGAATATAGATTACCTATAATTAGTAGAGACTAAAGTAAGAATCTAGAGAAATATTTTAAAGGCGTTTAAAATAATTGAAGTAAGATAGGAAACTAGTAAATGTGTTTGCTTGTTTCTTTGCTCAACGTGAATTGTTTACGTGGTTTTCGATCGAGCCGAGTCTTGACCTTAGATGTGATTGGTTTATTTTGCTTTGGATTTTTGTTGGGCCCGAGAGCCTTTATTTGGGCCTTTTTGTGCCAATGTAATAGATTAGGGCTTTACATTAAATAGTTTAAGATGGAGACCCATTACATGCAAGAAGGAAGCCCAGTGGAGAATGAAGGCCAAGTATGCTTGGTTATTAATGTAATAGCCTAGGACCATTAAGAACCCATTAGATAGACCAATTGGGCCAACATTATTGGCTCAATGATGGCCCAAGCATAGGTGGCTCCCGATCGAAAACATATCGTGTTAGAAATGCATGCTAGGTTTATTTATTTATGTTTTATTTATTTATTGATTCTATTATTTGGCTTGTATGGTGATGCGCGCTAGAATATTAGAACGTAAATAAGATAATTCATAATCGAAGCGGTGAGATCTCGAGAGAGTTTGCCTTAAACTTTCAAACCTGCAAATCCCCTCTTGAATTAAATATTAAGTCATATTGGGTTAAAATAAAATGAAGTATTTATATAAATCCAAGCCTTCCATCAATGGGGACTAGCGTATGTTGTCTACTTATCGATTAAGGTGATCCAGAGTCTGGCACCCGAGGCGAAGAAATGGACAATACGTGAAATCTCTCGATTCTTGTTTATTTAATAAACTCGACAAGGGTGGGGACTGGTCGGGACATGTATAATCGACCGATAACCAGTTACGGGGATTTCATGACCGGGCCCGTTGCTCATCGAGATTGATTGGGTTAGACTTAACGAGTAGTACCACTCATGATGTAGCAGTGCTAGATGGGTGCGAAAATCGAGGCAAAATAGCTTGAGGGTTGTGTAGAGACACAATTGGCAATAAGTATGCCTACCTGGGGAATTAGTTGTATGGCCAGGAGTCGTGGTTGCAATTAATGTCCGCTGGGACGTCAAGACCTACTAGGAAATAGGATTTCCCGAACAATTGAAGGGGTAATTGGTTCGATAAAATAGTGGGAGAACTTTTACGATAGAAAGTCCAACCTTCGTAGATTATAAGTATTATTCATTAACTAGTCCTCTATATATTTGTCTTCTCTTTAAAATAGATATTGAGATATCTATAATTATCCATTTTACTATTTATCCTCGACTTATAAAATAGCTGGATCAAAATATCGACTGACTTAGAAACTAGAGGATTGTCCTCAATTCCGAAAGTCGTAATCATATTCTTAATAACTAGCCTATGCCTGATGCACTTCCGAGATGAGTCTAAAAGGTGGAACGAATCACCCGTAGAGTATGGGAACATTAATGATCGTTTCCTCATATAAGGACGAGTCTCAAAAGTGGAACGAATCACCTATAGGGTATGGGAATCTTAACGATCGTTTCCTCATATAAGCATCAAGATTGAACGAGCTAAAGAAGCGACATAGGAGTATGTCTGAAGCTTCTAAAACGAACCTCCACTTCAAAAGCTTGTTTTGAGGAGCAGTTTCGAATCGTTTGATTCGAGACCACTAAGGAGTTGTTTTAAAACTCGAGAATAAGTTAAGGAGCTGATGTCAAAGTATCATTGTCCTTGTTTTTATCAATCTAGTTGAAAACTGGATCGATTAAACGTAGGCCTGCAAGTGATCTTAGCATTGACCTCCATTTATTCTCCTCCCGCTCATTCAAAAGATTCGTGAAATACTCTGATCTTATTTGATAAGTTGATCACATTTCATGAATTAACCAAAGTATTGGTAAAAGGCAAATAGGATAAACCTGTCATGATCGTTTACACTTCATGGACTACAAAGTCAAAGAAGAGTGATATGAAGAAGAAGTTGTTCTCTTCTAAAATCGACCATAAAGGTAGTCGAAAGAACGCAAGTAGTCTAAAAGTCGAATTATCCCACTGAATCTTAGAAAGGCACTGATTAGTTTAATTGATTAGAAGGTCTAATTAATTAAGCAACGTTTCAATTAAAGGGTTAATTGAAAAAGGAGATGAATCAATTAAAGAGTTAATTGAAAGGAAGCAAATTAATTGAATTAAACCGTTAACTCAATTCTATTGAGTTAATGTGCTTAGTTCAATTAATACCAAGATAATAATCCACAACTTTGGCACGCTAGACTTGGACATATCTCCAAGAGTAGGATTCAAAAGTTGGTTTCTTCTAAGGCTCTTGAAATATAGAACTTAGATGAACTTTCAACCTGCGAATCCTGTCTCACAGGAAAGATGACCAAATCTCCCTTCACAGGGAATCAAGAGCGAACCAAATAACTTTGGATTTGATCCATACGAATGAATGTGGACCACTAAAGGTTAGTGTAAGAGGAGATTACTCATACCTCGTACCTTTTTGCTAATGACTTTGGTCGTTAGTGATATATGTATCTAGTGAGATACAAATTCGAAAAACCTTTGAAAAGTTCAAAGAATTTCGAAACGAAGTAGAGAATCAACAAGGGCATAGTATTATGGCCATTCGATCTGATCGAGGTGGCAAATACTTAAGTCAAGAGTTCCTCAATTATCTTACTGAGAATGGGGTTCTCATACAACAAACTCCTCCTATGACGCCTCAACTTATTGGAGTGTCTAAGATAAGGAATCGAATATTGTTAGACATTGTTCAATCCATGTTGAGTTTTGTTAAGCTTCCTTATGCATTCCAGGGGTTGGTCCTCCTGGCTGCATCGAAGATACTGAGCAAAGTACCTTCAAAGTCCGTGCCAACAAAGCTTTACCAAGAAAGGTATGGCAAAATACCTCTGCACTTTTACTATTGAGTATGGAGATCTCCTGCCTAAGTTGGGAACTAGAAAGGAGATAAATTGGCTAGTAGATCCAATTTGTATATAATTGTGGGGTATCCAACGAAATCCATTGGATACCTGTTCCACGACAATAAGAAACAATCGTTTCTCATAACTACCCGTTCCTCAGTTGATGAAATCCTAGTCAAAAGAAATAGGGAATGTCATGGAACTTGATGAAGTCCAAGATTTGGACCCATCCCCACAAACAGTGGGAGTTAATCCAAAAACTACTGAATCATCTAGTACACCAATACTTCATAGATCTGATCAAGTTCATGAAGAGCTTGAAAGATATGGTTTTACCATACACGAAGAAGCTACATTAGATGTAGACGTGCATCATGGCAAGAGGCCTTGCAATCCGAAATGGATTCCATACATTCCAACAAGGTATGGACCTTGGTCGATCCACCCGAGGGATTTTTATCCCTGTAAGTAGTGAATGGATCTTCATGCTAGGAACAAATGGAGAGGTGTTGACCTCTAAGACTCGACTAGTGGTAAAAGGCTATTCACAAAGTTCTGGAACAGACTTTGATAAAACCTTTTCTCCAGTAGCAATGTCTGAATCCATTTAGATTCACGTTTGTTTTGATAAGACAGTCAAGGCATTTGACTTCATAAAAAACGAATATGAACCTTGAGTGTACAAAAGGATTAGTGGGAGCTCTATGAAGCTCATATTTTATATGTCGATCACATTCTGCTTATCTGGGATGATATCGGAATGTTAGCGCAGACGAAAGCATGGTTATCCATGCAATTCTCCATGAAAGATTTGGGAGAGACAGCTTGCGTATTGGGATACGTATCTATGGAGATAGATCGAAGAAGATGTTGGGATTCTCTCAATCTAAGTACATAGAAACAATACTGAAAAGATTCAGTATGGAAGAATCCAAGAGAGGATTGCTTCCAATGAGACACTGTAACTCTTTTTCCAAATCGATGTGCCCTACATCGTATGAGGATAAAGGAGAATGTCTCAAATACCATATGTTTCGACAAAAGGTAGCATGTGGTATGCTATAATATGTACTAGACCAGACGTAGAACCTGTTCAAGTGTCACGAGCAGTTACTAGTCAAACTCCGGTGAAGAGTACTGGACCACCGTAACAGATATCCTTAAGTTCTTGAGAAAGACTAAGGATTCGTTCTTGGTCTGCGGTGGTAATGGAGAATTAAAACTCGAAGGATTTAATGATTCGAATTTTCAGTCTGATGTGGATGAATATATATATCCAATTTGGATACATATTTTGCCTCAATGAGGTAGCGGTTAATTGGAAAGGTTCCAAGCAAAGCACCGTTACCATCTTAACCACTGAAGCAAGATATATCGCAGCAAGGACTGCAGCGTAAGAAAGTGTTTGGATGAAAAACTTCATCCAAAGGTTGGATGTAGTGCCTAGCATTGCGAAGCTCGTAGTTAACTTCTGTGATAACAATGGAGCTATTGCTAAAGCAAAGGAATCGAGATCTCACCAGAAATCTAAACATAATGAGAGAAAAGTACCATTTGATTGGAGTAATCATTGGTAGAGTTAACGCACATAATGGATGCGTCGACTCGGAAGACAATCTAGCGGATCCACTAGTAAAGTCTGTCTCACGAAAAGAGTTCGAAGAACATCTTTGGAAGATGGGTCTTAGAAGCGTTTGTGATTGGCTTTAGGGCAAGTGGGAGATTGATAGGATAGTGCCCTGCAAGCCAATATATTTAGCTTGTATTAGGACTATCGTAATCTTTAGTATAAATGAATTAATACGCTCGTTTGTTTATAGTATGTAAATCAAACAATGGCCAACTTCATCTCTCGTGAATCACTTAAGCGATTGGATGAAATCCTAAGATCACATTCGACTATGGGACGATTTACTTCGGTATTGAGTGCAATCATGAAACAGTCTCTAAGGTCGTGATCTTAAAACATGTTCCAAGTCATAGATTCTGAACGAGACGGGGTATCGAAGGAATCACAAAGACTTGTATAAATATGCATGATTCACATGGAGTGAATTTGTAGCGTTTCATGAGCAAGGCATTTGATGCTAGTGCATATGAGTAGGTGGTTCGATAGGGGATCGAACGCATCGAACGACCCGAACAGAGAAACCCATTGTGGAAGCGCATGACGCACATCGGCGATGGGATGTTTCTCAAACTTATAATAGTGTACGATTTAGTCCTTGGACTTGAGATGCTAGGGCGAATTCGGTGCATGGGTGTGCGTACTTAGATTTAGGTACCGATCACGTAGCCTGATCATTGTGTGCCTAAGTTGGGTGTGTATAGTCGTGTACGCGAATGGTTAGCATCAATATGGGATCTACCGACTCAACGTAGTGTGTTGAGGGAATTTCCTATACGTTCTTAGATAATAGATTCCGAGAAACCTGTGGCCACAGTTGGTGACGAATTTGGAAAGGGGTTTCCAAATTTAGCAGTCACACTGGAATCATTATCCGGAATTAGAAAGTATAGTTATCGAGATAATTAGAGGTGCCGATCAATTCACATACCCTAGGTCTCGATCAGGAAATTAAGTCGATAGAAGAACCGTATGTACATGGTACTTATAAGAGGTGAGGTTCACTGAGATCAATTCACCTGAAGTTGGGCCTTATGGGCTTGTGGCTGGACATCGACCATGAGGTGTGGGTACTCATGAATTAATAAGGAGATTAATTCTTGAGTGGTTAATTGAAGGTGTTCAATTAATCGGAGAAATTAATAAGCTCGCAAATTAAATCACGAAAGTCGTGGGCCCGCGGCCAATTGATGGTGAACCTAGAGGGTCACACACAATACAATAGGACTGCAACAAATCATATAAGGAATGTTTGATTTGAGGAGTTAAATCAAAACTGGAGAATTAAAGTGTTAATTCTTAAAGGAGAAAAATATTAATTAGAAGTAGTCTAATTAAGTAATGGAAAAGAATTAATTAATTAATTAAATGGGCTGAATTAATTAAAAGAGTTTAATTAATTAAAGAGTCTAATTAATTAAAGGAGACCTAGTTAGTTAAGGAAATAAAGATAAAATGTGATTCTACTTTCCTAACTAGATAAGGGGCGATTTTGCAAGATAAATAATGGAAGAGTTTGTTTTCTTGTGTGACAAGGAAAATCTAAGAGATATACATGTATATCTTGTTTCCAAATGAGATAAGGAAAAAGATCTTGATATACATGGAAGAGATATCTATTAAGAGAAGGATTCTTCTCTTATAAATATATATCTCTTCATACTATTCCATAAGGTATATGTGAAAAACCTAAGCCCCAAGACACAAAAATTTCGTGCCCCCCCCCCCCCCCCCCTCTCTCAAAAGCTGAAAAGCGCCGCCCTCTCTCTTACAGAGAAGGTTCGGCCGAACCCTGTGAAATTGCACAGGGTTCATGCGATTTCTCCCTTCTTTCTTCCTTGCTTGATAACCTTTGGATCTTAGTTCTGAGCCTGAGGATCCAAAGGAGTTGCTTCAATCCAGTTGGTGTGGATACCGCTAGAGGCACAACACATGGGGTGCTTCTCCGAACCAAATCCTGCATATCTGAAAGAAGACCGGAGAAAAATCATCATCGTTCCCGTGGTATGGTAAAATCGCTAAACACCCTATGGATGTTTCGATTTATGTAAAAATCCTTTTCGTATGACTAGATGAATAAAGATTGCTGGTTTGGGTTATTTTAAAATTTTAAAATTCCGCTGCTTTTAACGTTCTGACGTTACCAATAACCCAACAGCATTACTTGATGCCGTACAATTCGTTAATAAGTACAATAAGCGAGCTAGTCTAAGTCCCGAGGGAAATCCAATCTGAATGTTCGAGCAAGGTGTGTTGGATGAAGATGAAGACTTTGAAGTGAAGGGAGGTTTTGATGATTTCCAAAGTCATCAGCTAAGTGGAAGCTTAGTACAAACCTTAGAAAATATTTGACCAAGGAAGAAGTATTTCAGACGAGTCAAATATGGTCCAGAAGACTACTGATCTGTTGCTGAAGAAGGAATCAGACTGGTGGACTATCAGCCGACTAAAATCAGATTAGTTCAAGTTTGGGATCAGCCGAGTAAACATCAGACGAGTGACTTCGATCAGCAGAGTGGAAGTGGATCAGAAGTTAGTGCAACGGTAATAAATGCACTTGGTGTAATAAATGCTGAAGAGGAAGGGTATTTATGACAAATGATTGAAGAGAAACCTCGTAATAGCTTGGTGCATTTAATGCGCATTTAATGCGAAGCGACAGAAAGTACAGCAGAGTGTACAGTGTTCAGTCGCAACAGTCGTTCTGCAGAAAAAGGACCAGTACTCGAGGATTTGACAGCTGGCGAACTCTCAACGGGCAGATTTTCAAATCCTTAGTATAAATAACTTAGTTCGTGAGTTGAAGAAGAAGAACAACACAGAGACAACACACTTTGAGAGCACAAATCTGAAGCATAATTCTTCTAAGTCTCAAACTCAAGAACAAAGCACTCATCAGCCAAGTCATTTGTTGACGAAGCAAAATAGAGAGAAAACAGAAAATACTTGTAAAATCTGAGTGATTTTGTTAGGGTTGTGTTGTGAGAAGTAGATATCAATCTTTGTGAGCGATATTACTTCAGAGCTTAGGAATTTCTTTGTGATTTCCTACTACGAACTTGTGGCCAGTTCATTTGTTGTTTGGCGCAAGCAGAGTGTACTGTAATCTTTGTGACTATAGTATAACCCAAGATCTAAGTGACTTGGAAGAGTGGACTAAAGGATTTATATCCATATAACCACTATAAAAATCCTTTGTGTTTTTAACTTGCACTATTTTCTGCATATTAAAACAGCATACTAAAAACACTTAAAGGTTAACTGTTTGAAAAGTTTTAAAAGGAGTTTGTTAAAACTGGGGATAAAACTATTTCAAAGTTAAGAGAAACTACTTGTAAAAAACACTTGATAAATCCGCTGCAAGTTAGTTATTTTTAAAACTCTGAACCTCATCTGACCACTTGGGACCAACAAGTGGTATCAGAGCAGGTGGTTCATCTGAATCATCTGACTTATCAACGAGCTTGATCCTTAAGTGTTTTTCAAAGGTTTTCAAAAGTTTTCAAAAGAGCATCTTTTTGAAAAACAAAACTTTTTGAAAAATGGACTGCATTAGCCTAGTTCCCCACATAGGCGGCATGAGCTTTGAGGACTGGAAGATACGCATGGAAATTTTCCTTGCTGCTTACAACGACAACATGTACCGATGCATAACACAAGGTCCAATAAAAGTTACCAAGAAAATCATGGTTGATGGCGTAGAAAAGGTCGTTGAAAAAGACGTTGAGGAGATGACACCTGATGAAATCAAGCTGAATAATCTTGATAAAGTTGGAATCTTCATCATGACCAAGGCTCTGGACAATGAAAGGTTTGACAAGGTCAAACATTGCAAAACATCTAAGGAGATGTGGGATAAAGTCCGTGACATGAGCGAAGGAAACGAGTCCATCAAAGAACACAATCTGAGTGTTGCCATGGAGAAGTTTGAGAACTTCAAAATGAAACCTGGAGAAACCATTGACCAGATGGATTCAAGGTTTACAAAGGTGTTGAACAATGTTCTGAAGTTGGGTAAGACGTTCACTGATAAAGAGATCACTGTCAAAGTGTTAAAGGCGCTACCACCAAAGTTCAACATAAAGATAACAGCGATGGAAGAATCAAGGGATCTGGGGAAGATCTCGCTGACTGAGCTGTTTTCTGCACTCAAGGCGTACGAGTATAAAATGCCAAGGATGGGAATAGAAGAGACCTCAACTTCTGGCCCCACTGCTGCACTGGTTGCTGCAGAAAGAACAAGAAGATCCGCCGGAAAAAGCAGAGACGAGGACTCATCTGATGAGGCCCCTGTACTAAGCAAGAAAGAATACACTGCTGGCGATGTGGCTTTGTTATTGAACGGGTTCAAAAAGTTCTACAAGAGAAAAATGAAGAACAAATATAACAATGCTTCTACTTCTAAACCTACCTCTAATTCTCATGATGTCAAGGAGGATTTTAAATCTAAAATGATGTGCTATAATTGCAGGAAATTGGGACATTTCATCAAGGACTGCCCATATCCTAAAGCGGAGAAATATACAGAGGAGGATGATGAGGGCTATTTTGTACCTATGATCGAATAAGTATTTATCGAGCCAGTTCAGAATTGATCCGACCAACGGGGATTTCAAGATCGGCTCGACCAGTTAAATTCGTATCTGATCGACCTACTTTGATCGACCTACTGTCCGTCCCAGGGGATTTAATGGGCCCAGCGATACTCCAAGGCCATACAGGTTTCCTAGGCTAAATAGGACTCCTAGTTCAGTTAGAACAGTAGGAATATTATAAATAGCAAATCTTACATTGTATTGTGGAGCCGAAATTTAACCTAAGAAATATACTACTATTGTTCGCCTCCTCTGATTGTTGTTTTCCATTCAATTATATTACTTTGCTTATTCTTGAATTGCTCCATCCTGAGTACTTTAACCAAACCCCTAATATATTAAATTGTTCTTAATAATTTACTGAGATAAAACCTTAAGACGAAATTCGGTTAAATCAGTTGGCGCCCACCGAGGGGCCGGTTAATTGCTCGAACGAAATATGGTCAATCCAAGGAAAAGCGCACGTAACGCAGGAAGAAGCACGAATTCTCGACCTTCTCGCGCTATGGATAGCTTGCCTGAAGATTCCCAAAGAGTCAGTGCTAATAACACACAACCTCCGGTAAACCAACAGAATCTTGATCCTATAGAAGAACAAGGTGCGCCGAACGAAAACATCAATCATAACGACGGAGCGCGACAAACTCCTACCGCAAGTAGGATTCCTAACCCACCTATCCAATCCGTCCCTGCCGCACCGCTTTCCGCTGACCAGGAAAAAATACTACAAATTGCTCAAATCTTAAGTTCGTTTTTTCCTCAAGTTCTACAAACCCATGCAGTTGCGGAACCAGTAAGGGCGGCCGTTGGTCCTTCAAGAGCGGCTAACGAAGTCAGGGAACCTCGGGTGAATAATGACCACCAGTCAACTCAAGCTGAAAGTCCGGACGCGGACCAACGATCTCAAATATCCCCACCAAACATAGCAGGAAGGAACCTTGGTCGAAAAACTAATCAGGCAAGAGCTGATGCTCGATCTGAACCTCGCCTATCAAAGGACCGCACTGTGATACCGATCGATGACGCGGACGAACCCCCAGTTATCAATCGTCGAGCGACCAAGAGAATCTCTGAAAGAGATATAGAAAGGATGGTCGAGGAGCGAGTCGAACAAAGGCTTCTGACTCTGCAGCAACCTTGGCCTCGTTCCCGTGAAATACAGGATAGCATAGCTGCGTGTTCCCCTTTCTGTTTAGAAATCAGGGAAGCACATGCTTCTGGATCTTTACCTGCCCGGCTCCCCAGATACGATGGAACCACTGACCCAACCGACTACATCTTTAGTTTCACCAATATAATGAGCTTGTATGCTCATTCAGCAGAATATACGGCCAAGTTGATGATCACGACGTTTGAAGGGTTAGCATTGGATTGGTTCGGAAAACAACCGCCTAACTCGATCTTCAGCTTTAGAGAATTATGCAATAAGTTAGAACAACAATTTGCCAGCCAGAAAAAACAGAAACTCCCTATGAGCTATCTAGGAACTATAACTCAGCTAGAAGGAGAGTCTTTAAGAACTTGGTTAGCTAGGTTCAATGTGGAACTTTTGAAGATTGACTCTCCGAACATTGATTACATCATATCAATCCTATTCGATCTGACTAAAAATAGGCAGTTTGGCAACGCTTTGAGTCGAAAGCAGCCTAGAACCTTCGCGGAAATCATGACGTTAGCCTCCAAATATATGACCCAAGAAGAGATGAACTCTTTCAAGGACAAAAATAAAAATAAAGCATCGACTTCAGGGTCAAGAAAACCTGAAAAACCTCCGATGAATAGGGTAACGGAATATGATCGATTTCCCCGAAGGGGGAATGTTTTTCAAAGATTAGATCACAATGGGAGTAACCTAGAGAAAAGACCCAATGTCTACCTCAGGCCTCGATCTCCGGAAAGAAATATAAGAGATCGAATTAGTTATGTGGAGTTTACAAAATTAAATACCCCAAGAGAAGACATTCTGGTGATACTAGAAAGAAATAATCTGATTCCCCCAGCCAAAAGAATCACACAAGCGAAACCAGGGGCAAAGAACTACGATTTGTATTGTAGGTACCATCGAGCCCACGGTCATAGAACCGAAGATTGTTACCATCTGAAACAAGAAATCGAAAGATTGATTCAACAAGGTAAATTAAATGAATTTGTTGAAAGATCAGATCGAAGAAGACAAAGGACAAGAAGTCCTAGAAGGAGAGAGGAAATTAGAAGTCCTCATGGTAAATCGCCCAGTAACCATCCGCCTCGACGGAATGATAGCGATGACGATCGGGTCAATGGAACTATTCATGTAATCTCTGGCGGACCCGCAGGGGGAGACAGTCGGAATGCGAGGCGACGGACTGCGCGATCTTTAGAACGAGGAGTAATCGCTCCCAAAGAGATATGGGCACTTGAGAATAAGAGCTCTAATCAGCAAGTCATCAAGTTCGACGAAAGCGAAGTCCCCAGAAATCTGAATTGGGACAACAACGAAGACCACCCCGATCTCCCTATGGTGGTCTCATTGAAAATATCCGATTTCAACGTCAAGAGGATTCTGATCGACAATGGAAGTTCAGCTAACATAATAGCTATCGAAGTGCTGAATCAGATGAACCTCGGAAAATTAACTCTCCAAAGTGTAGCTACACCCCTGGTAGGGTTTGGAGGATCGGAAATAGTTCCAGCTGGAACTATTAACCTGAGTGTAACTCTGGGACATAAACCTCATAGAGTGATTAAAATGATTAAGTTCTTAGTGGTTGAAGCACCATTTGCTTATAATGCAATTTTGGGAAGACCAGCCTTAAACCAATTTCGAGCGGTTGTGTCAACCTACCACCAAAAAATCAAATTCCCTACAATCTCTGGGGTCGGCGAAATGGTCAATGACCATTGTATGGCCTGGGATTGTTACAATACCTCACTATCTTTGAAAAGAAATGTTGATCCTTTAACGCCGTCGAAAAGAAAAATAGTGGGGTCCTCGACAGATAGATCTCGGGATCCCGAATTGCCTAGTACGGATCCGATCAGCAAAAAAGGAAAAGAGCCCATCGATCTAACTCTACGTGCACCTGAGCATAAAGAGATTAAGCTTATCGAGAATGACCCGACCAAAATCACCAGGATCGGAACTGAGCTATCTCCACAAGGAGAGGTCATGTTGATCAACTTCTTAAGAAAAAATATGGATGTTTTCGCCTGGAGCTCGGAAGACATAGTGGGTATCGACCCAAGAATTATAACTCACTCTTTAAAGATAGATCCGAGCGCAAAGCCAGTCAGACAAAAGAAAAGGAATCATGGCCCCGTGAAGGACAAAATAATAAAAGCAGAGGTCGAAAGGCTTTTATTGTCCAAACAGATTAGGGAAATACACTTTACTGAGTGGTTATGTAATGTCGTACTTGTCTCAAAGGGAGACAAGAAGGATAACAAGTGGAGGATGTGCAATGATTTTACTGACTTGAATAAATTGTGTCCGAGAGATCCTTATCCTCTCCCAAGGATCGATCTATTGGTCGACTCGACGGCAGGCTTTGCAATCTTTAGTATGATGGATGCATTCCAGGGCTTCTATCAAATTTTCATGAATGAAAAGGATCAAGAGAAGACTGCATTCATTACCGAACAAGGTGTTTATTGTTTCATAGTGATGCCTTTCGGATTAAGAAATGCTGGAGCAACCTATCAACGATTGGTTAACCTGATGTTTAAAGAGCTAATAGGAGAAATAATGGAGGTCTACGTCGATGACATGCTAGTAAAAAGCATGAGTGAAGAAGATCACATAAAGCACCTTGATCGTTGCTTCAAGATCTTAAGGAAATATGGAATGAAACTCAACCCATTAAAATGTACATTTGGGGTAAGATCGGGAAAATTCTTAGGATATTTGGTCCACGAGAGAGGCATCGAAGCAAATCCAGAGAAAATACGGGCAATCACTGAAATGAAGCCCCCTAGAAATATTACTCAGGTACAAAGTCTAGTAGGGAAAATTGTCGCCCTCAATAGATTCATATCAAGGTCCGCGGACAAAAGTTTACCATTTTTTCAAACTTTACGTAAAGCTAAGACCTTTGAATGGACTGAAGATTGTGATCATGCTTTCGAGCAACTGAAAAATTACCTAACCTCGCCACCTATGCTCGCCAAACCTACAGAGGGACAACCTCTATATATATACATCGCTATTTCCGAGGCGGCTGTGAGCTCGGTTATGATAAAAATAGAGGGCTCGGAACACAAGCCCGTCTACTATTTGAGTAAGTTATTGCAGGGAGCTGAGAAGAATTATCTAACAATCGAAAAATTTGCTTTGGCTCTGGTAACATCAGCACGAAGATTGCGGCCTTACTTTCAAACATACAAGATCATCGTACTCACCAATCAGCCTCTGAGGCAAGTGTTATCCAAACCAGAGGCCTCAGGAAGATTGATCAAATGGGCTGTAGAATTGGGACAATACGAGATCGAATATCGACCACGAACTGCAATCAAGGCTCAGATACTGGCAGACTTCCTCCTCGAAACTCCAACTCTATCGGAGACAAGCTCCAATGTGACATCAACAAGCGATAGCAGTATTATGATCGTCAATAACCTGCCATGGCTTATGCACGTCGATGGTGCTTCAAGCAGAGATGGTGGAGGCGCAGGGATCAATTTCCAAGGGCCAAACGGCGAGGACATGAATTATGCCATCACTTTAGACTTCGTGGTAACCAATAACGAAGCCGAATACGAAGCTCTAATTGCAGGTTTGGAAATGGCTATACAAGCCAATATAAAGATTCTGAATGTTTTGACAGATTCCGAGCTAATTCAGAGACAAATTAGCGGGATGTACGAAGCAAAAGAATTCAATATGATAAAATACTTGGATAAAGTAAAAAAGTTAACTGGAAAATTTGATAAATTTGATATTCAAAATATTCCACGTGAAGAAAATCGTTGGGCCGATCAACTATCCAGATTTACAGGAACAAGGGATGGTAAATCTAAAAGGGTGATTACCTGGCTAATCTCCAAAACTCCTTGCATCGACCTCGATGTTGTCCCAGCCAGTGAAGTAATGGATATCGACTTGGCGGCGGACAGTTGGATGACTCCGTTAATCACCTACTTGAACGATGGATCTCTCCCTAGCTGTAAGAATGAAGCTAGAAGAATAAGATATCGAGCACCAAGGTATGCAATATTGGAAGGAAAACTCTATCGACGATCTGCATCTGGAATTCTGATGAAATGCATTCCCGAGCACCAGTACGAGAGTATCCTTAAAAGTATACATGAGGGAGAAGCTGGGAATCACAGTGGTGCTCGAGCACTTGCGCTCAAATGCCTAAGAACAGGATACTATTGGCCAACGATGTATGCAGATGCGCAAGATTATGTAAAACATTGTCATTATTGCCAAGTGCATTCAAATATAATACATCAACCTGCTGAAACAATGCACTCAATTCCGATCTGCTGGCCTTTTGACCAATGGGGAATTGACATAGTGGGACCTTTCCCACCGGCCAGGTCAAAAAAGAGTTATGTTTTAGTCGCTGTCGAATACTTCAGTAAATGGATCGAATGCATTGCCCTAGCTCGGATAACACAGTTTCAAGTAATAAATTTTCTCTGGAAAAATATAGTCTGTCGATTTGGAATTCCGAGGATTCTAATTTCCGACAATGGAACCCAATTTGCGGGAAAACAAGTTCAAGAGTGGTGCTCGAAGTTAGGGATACAACAGAACTTTACATCTGTTGGACATCCTCGAGCAAACGGGCAGACTGAGGTAGCAAATCGAGAAATTATAAAATCCCTCGAAAAAAGACTTGACGACGCTAAAGGAAAATGGTTGGACGAGCTTCCTGGCGTCGTTTGGGCTAACAGAACTACAATCAAAGCATCTACTGGTGAAACACCGTTCAGCTTGGTATATGGCTCCGAAGCGGTCATCCCAGTCGAGGCACTTGTTCCCAGTCCGAGAATTGAATTATACGACGAGGAAACAAATATTCAACTCAGAAAAGACGACATCGACCTAAGTGAAACCTTAAGAGAAAAGGCCAGTCTTCGGCTAGAAGCAGCAAAATCTAGCATGGAAAAGGCCTATAATCAAAAGGTGAGAATACGATCATTCAAAGAAGGGGATTTGGTACTTAAAAAAGTTGAAGTTTCCAAACACGTGGGAAAGTTACAGCAAAATTGGGAAGGTCCCTACGTGGTGATTGCGGTCGGAAAGAAGGGATCATACAAGATAGCTCATATGGATGGAACTCCGCTCCCGCGGACGTGGAATGCTGTAAATCTCAGAAGATATTATGGTCGATAGAGTTCAAAAATAAGAAGATTCAGGAATTAGACAGGATTTCCAAGAAATTAGTTTTCTTTTTTAGTTTTTTCAGTATGTCTTGATTGTTTTCCTTTTACCATTAATTTGTCTTCAAACTTTAATAAAAGCTTTTGCTTACTTCTCCATTGAACGCGCTCGGAAATGAACGATCTACAAAGGTTAAAACCACATTTGGTAAACAACCTAAGTATAATAATTTTTGAGTAACACCGATTGGGTCGGTATAAACTCATCGATCTCCTACATAAACGATCTACAAAGGTTAAAACCACATTTGGTAAACAACCTAAGTATAATAATTTTTGAGTAACACCGATTGGGTCGGTATAAACTCATCGATCTCCTACATAAACGATCTACAAAGGTTAAAACCACATTTGGTAAACAACCTAAGTATAATAATTTTTGAGTAACACCGATTGGGTCGGTATAAACTCATCGATCTCCTACATAAACGATCTACAAAGGTTAAAACCACATTTGGTAAACAACCTAAGTATAATAATTTTTGAGTAACACCGATTGGGTCGGTATAAACTCATCGATCTCCTACATAAACGATCTACAAAGGTTAAAACCACATTTGGTAAACAACCTAAGTATAATAATTTTTGAGTAACACCGATTGGGTCGGTATAAACTCATCGATCTCCTACATAAATGATCTACAAAGGTTAAAACCAATAATTGGTACACAACCTACAAATCTCCGAGTAAAACCGATTGGGTCGGTATACACTCATCGATCTCCTAATGAATGATCTACGAAGTTTAAAACCAAAATTCAAAGATTGACACAAGACTAAAAGTATACATTGATAAATGAAGTATACATTCATCGAACGATCTACACAAATGAATAGCTGATATACAGTAAAATTTTATGTCACTGATAAACACGTACATCGGAAATACCTATGATATCCTAGCTAAAGCAATAGCAAACATAAGGAAGCAAAGAGGCAACCAAAGGGTCTTCCGCCTGATCTATCTCCGACTTGCTCCCAGAATTCTTGCCACCAGCTAGAACCAATCGTTCTCACGGTCACAAAGCTTTGGAATCAGGGAGAGCTTTGAGAGATCATAATGTTACAACGGTCGGTGGTGGTCAGCATTTTTTGACCATATAAGCTCATTTTAATGAACTGACCAGCTTTCCACCGACCGCGTAACTAATAGACCGGATCCCCACAACACCGACCTTTACCCATTTTCATAGGATGGTCGGATGAGGGTAGGCATTCCAATCCATTCCCCTTATTAGGGGTCGGAGATTTCATGGTTTTTGGGAAATCTCCATTTTCCGATTCGCCCATACCAAGTCGACGTGGTGAGTGATTTGTTTGACTCTCGAATTAGGCGGACGACCGCCATTTTGGACAAAGAAGAAGTACATTATTTAAGGATTTTTTACTTATGATGATAACTAAAAGAAGGAAGATTCCTTTTATAGACAGGATAAGTTGAAATCCTACGGTGAGACTCACATCCAATCAACGGCTATAACACCACATCGGGAATTACGTTACAACATCATAACTGCAAGCCGTAAATAAAGGAATGGAAATAAATGCGTTTTTGACTCGGTCGAAATAGAGGTATTATATTAGATCGATGAAGACAATACAACGACTATCATAGCAGAGCTAGTATTACATATTGAATATTCATCGATCAGCTACGCTAAACAATTACACCTACAAAATAACAAAAGAAAGAATTTGGTTTCAGAAGGCTTCAAACTTTCCTCGGAACGATCAGTTTTTCTCCTACTTTGAGAACAGTGACGAGAAATTAATGTTCAGGCTTATTTTACTGATCGGTGGGTACCGGTGGGCGACCTAAGCCGCAGGCTTTCTTGATGCCACCACCTTGAAAAAGTTGATGCTTCTTCTTTATCGATTAAAATAGAGATCAGAAGGGTCTCATGCTCGACGTCACCAACCGTTTAGAAACAAGTTGATTTCGATAAAGCATAGAATCCTGCTTTCCTCCACCATCGACCTCTATCATATGACGCGATATATGGTCAACTAATCCCCAATTATGAGATTTGCCCGACCATCACAGCTTCAGATGAAGATCTCATTTTTCCAATTCCTCCCATACCAAGTCGTGACCTCCTAGGCATATAAATCGACAGATTTGGTGGTCGATGATATTTATAACAGTACATACTCTTCTTGAATGAATTCATCTTCTGAGAAATGAAGAGGGATGGGGTGAATCTTTTTATAGGCAGAGGACATAGGATCCAATGGTGTTAATTTAAGGTCCTATCAACGGTCCAGATTTACAACGCTATAAAGATAGTTTGTAGAATCAAAGAAGTTAATCGACCATTGTTCTCGAATTGAACATACAAAGAATAATTGGGTTTATTCAGGTATTTGAGAGAGTTATTACATTTCACAAGCATAGCCATATCATCACGGAAACCTACATTTACATTCACGGATCATTACAAATTATTCAAAACATTAATGCTACTTTGCTACTCCACGGAATGATCTGCTCCTTCAAATCGACCTTCTCCTCAGACTACAATCGATGAACAGAAAATGAGGAACATGAAGAAGTGCGTATATTTGCTGATGCTGGTGAATTACCGACCTCTAAATAAGCCAAATCGCAACCAGGAGGCATGATGCATCTAGTGTCGATCACAGTATCAAGCTAAAGCACACTACGAAGGAAAGAACTTTGCAGTCGTACAATTGAGACAGGATCGTTCTCCTTGCCTTGGGGGCAAGTTTTCGAGCATGCATGGACGAAACACCATTTTAATGAACTAACCAGCTCTCGTCTATCTAAAGAACTCTCTGGTTTGATATATCCACCGTAGTCAACAGGCCATAAAAACCAAGTTAAATTATTCAGAGGCGGCATATTATTTCAGTTTCGCTTCTTTTCCTACTTCTCCAAGGAGTTATTTATACTATGGGGAATTAACCAATCAACGGACAAGGCATACGAATCGTTCCTACAGTTATGGCACGCCTATCAAAATTGACTTCCCATCTTCCAATAAAATTGCAGGAAGTTATTTATTCAAAGGCAGGTCGATGGGACGCAGAAACCGAACAACAAACAACTTTTTTTTTTTTTTTTTTTTTTTTTTTTTCCATTCATCAGGCAAAATGTATTTATACATTTAAAAAAAAAAAAAAAAAAAAAAAAAAAAAAAAAAAAAAAAAAAAGGATTCTTGTCTTCTGCTCGGGAGTATGATCAGGGGTAAGATCTTTGTCTACCGTCTCGTGAACATGAGCAGGAATTGTAGGATAACCAAGATAAGTCATCATTTCTTGAGTACGTTGCTCATATCCATGGGAAAAACCCCTGTCAAACTCCAGATCTTTCAACTGAAGAAGATCTGCTTTCTCCTTAGTAAGCTGCTCTTTTTCTTTAGTGAGACTTTCAACGGTAGCTCGGAGGTCCTAAACTTCGGTCATCAGCAATCGATGAGCAGCGGCAATTGAATTCACCCGATCGAGGGATTCTTCTCGAGCGAAATAACTTTCGTCATTTTGTATCCCGAGTTGGAGAGCTTCATGCTTAGCCTGTTTTGAGAAATGTGGGTGAGAAACTTAAAACACCTAGATCTTTTTTGACAAACAACAAAATATGCTTACCATCTCCAAACGTTTGAAAATGGACTGTACAAGTTGCAAAGAAGAATGATTCTTCAGTTTATCAAGTTCTTTAGGCAAAATTGTACCCATCCCCAGATTCCAAGAAACCCCATCAGGCTCGAGGGTTGTTGGAATACATGCATCAATCGAAACCCCACCTGATCGGGTCATATCGAACTCAGTTATCTCTTCGACCTGCTCCTTAAATGGACGTTCGTCTAAAAGAGATGGGTCATCTGCGACCTTTTCAATTACTGAACGACTGGGACCTGACCCAGTTTTCGACGCTCCTTGTGAAACACGAACAGGAGAGACAACCTGAGTGTCTTGAGAGGTCGAAACAACTTGCGAACCTGGATGGGAAAAGAAAGATTCTGGAATGTCTTCCAAGGGCCCTCTTGGTTGCAGAGTGGGCTCGATCTCAGAATTGGGAGCAACAATCTCAGAATTTGGAGCAGTATTCACGGCCTGATGGGAACTTTCTTGACCTATGGGTCGATTTGTTATACCTTGATCGGAAGGAGGACGTTCCTCCATTGATTGGTCGATAGAAGAAGGAGAGATAGCTCGAGACTTCCCGTCGTGTGCTATATCATTGATAGGAGCAGGAGAGATAGCTCGAGACTCCTCATCGATTGATGGGTCGACTGGAGGAGGAGATATAACTCGAGACTCCTGATCGATTGTTGGGTTTACAAGAGGAGGAGAAATAGATCGAGAACCCTCATTCTGATAAGTTTCAAGAATTCTTGGATCAACCAAGGGATTACGGATCGGAAGACCAGTCGAGGAATGCCTAGCTTTCTCCGATGGTGAAGGAATAGACTTCGCATTCTTCGGATGTCCATTAGGTGAAAACGACGCTGGGTCAGATCGAGGCACGGTTTCTCGAGAAGAAGCTCCCCCTTGGGTGGACGATTGATGAGAACTTTCCAGTCGAGGCTTTTTTCTCGGAGTGTCTCGTCGGGAAGAACCCCGCAGAGAGCATTTTGAAGCTCCAGAAAATAAGTTGGAACTCATGATCAAACAATCAAAGGTTCTTATGAATTATCGAACTATGAGCTCCGATCAATAACAAGAAAATTTTATATCGCAAGTGGGGACGCGCGGTAAAAACTCCAAAAGATTCACCTTTATATATAGTTAAGGAAATGACAGTTATGTCCTTGGACCTTGGCGCGCACAAGTAAAAATTCAAATGTAAGGAAAAAGCAGGTCAACGAATATGTACTATGATCATCATAAGGACATAGTATATCTAAGTAAAATCATATATATTATAAAAGGAAATTTACATGTTCTACAGAGTTCAAAAGATCTACAATTACGACAAGATAAAAGAAGAAATAAAAACGTCCTAACTATGGATGTTGGTTTCTTTCAAAGGCGAGCCTCCCTTTTCTCCTTCATTCCCCTTGTTGACTTGGTCTCCTTCAACATCCTCTTCATCGACGATATCTTCCTCTTCGCCTGATTGATCCTCCATAATATCCTTTATCAAATCTAAGTCAGGTTCTGGCACGGGAATTGGAGTTCCATACTCCTCGACTAAATGAGCCAGAGGATGGCCGCTATAATCAACAGAAGGTAAAGACTCAGGAGGATAATCTTGAAGACTTCGATCCTTTTCAATAGCCAAAACCTTGCGATACTCATCACGCTTGTCAGGAATCTGCCCAGATTCGATTAATTGATCAACACCTTTATAGAACGAGCTCAAAAGCAGACTTCCGATCTTCTGATGAATTATAGCAGTATGTACTGGGGAATCCAGAAAACCTCGGATAATGGGCTCAACCTCGGAAGATGGATGCTCGTCTATGATCTTTTCCAAATCAGTAGAATCGTCTTCCTTTGCCGCGAGTTGTGATCGAAGTAAGGCAATCTCCGATTCCAACTTGCTAACTACGGTGGTGTGTGACACTCGTTGATCATCCAATTCTCGTGTTAACTGATCGACCTGGGCCTGATACCGACTAGCATCCGTCATCATGCCAATAATATGCGGATTATCAGTTTCTAAATCCTTATTAGCAAGAGGAGCAGGTTGAGTTTCCACGGAAGATCGAGAATCACCGACCTGAGCAAGCTGCTCTTCAAGTTCTTTGACCCTTGCGTTCAAGATTCTGTTGCTTTCCTCGACAAATTCACATTGGTCCCTATGCAATGCCATATCGTATAAAGCGGACACCAAGGCATTACCCGCCTATTACAAAGAAAATTTTATGACTAACCTTCAAATAGAATATTATAGATTATTAAAAGATCAGAAGAAATTGAGGAATATTACCACTGCGTGAGCATGTGCTGCTCTTGCGAATTGCTCGAGGGGTTTTTTCTTTACCGTCCTGTTAACATCTTGAGTGAAGGTCGAAGAAAGAAGAATTCGAATGGATTTATCGACGACGTTTTCCTTATCATCAGACATCAATGTATCCTTCTCAGAATACCCAGCCGCCCGTTTCCCTTGAAGATGACTCTCGATCATATCTACCAGGGAAGCTTTATGACCAATATCTCCAACATGAGTAAAATACTCCCCTCCTTTGTCAAAGAATTGTTTTCTCCTTTTAGCTTCAGGACCGGTAGGGTTACGCTCCGACCAGGATTGACAGCCGAGAATACCATGTTGATCCCTAAGAAATTTAGGAGGATAACCGCGGCCTTGGCGAGAGCTTGAAGACGGTATGTCCGATGAGGTTTGAGCGGAAGAAGGAGGAGCTACTCTGATAGGATCAACATCTTCAAACGACTCTTCCTCGATATTCTCCAAATCCATAAATTGATCTCTTCTTCTTTTTCTCGACTCCTTCTGCTCTATGGGGGCTCTACCCCAGGACTTTTTTGAGTTCGAGAGAACGGATTTTCCAACCACTGAAAAACGGCAATTCTCCACTAGGGTGGCTGCGTTGAGAAGAAATTAGACGATAGTAAATAACGAATTCATAGATCCTTTTATAAATTAAAAATGGGAAATGATCTTACCAAGAGGTCGATCATCCAATGAAATGGGAAACTCCAGTGAACTTAATCCAGCCTTTCTAAGAAAGATTTCTCCGATCAAGTAGGCCGATTGATATTTATCCGACCTCATCTGGTCAATTAAAGCAGATGAAAATTGATCATCTGGGGACATCTGACCGATCACCTTTCGACCGCCGTATACCCAAAGATCATTGTATCCCCAGTCGTGAGAAAACTCCTCTTTTTCTCCATTTTCGAGGATTGACACGGTCGGAGCTCTAACAAAGAAGAAATTTGATTTCCATTCCATACTATTGCTTGAAATGGCGTTTTCGAGAATAGCGTAGCCAGGTCTCTGACTAACATAATAGTAACCTCTGTTGGAGGAGCTCGATACTGAAAAGCGAAAGAAATGAAGAAAATTTCGGAAAGAGGGTTGTAGACCTCGTGCAACCATCAAAACAGAAAATGCCATAATAAAAGCTATGGCGTTCGGAACAAGTTGTGTCAAGGAGACTATGAAAGTCTCCAGAAACTGTCGGAGAATTGAGGAAAGGGGAAAACGGAGCCCATGGTCGAAGTGGGACGTATAAAAAGCTCGACAGTTAGCAGGAGGAGTATTAACTCTCTGCTCGGAAGTAGGAATAATGATCTCAAAATCTGATGGAAAATAGCGACCATATTCCCTTTTCAACAATGGTAGATCTTCTTCTCTCCATCGAGAAGGAAAAAGTTCTACAGGTGCAGAAATCTGAGGTTGGGTCGTTTTAGATTTCTTAGACGCTCTTGACATCATCTCTCCTTCTGGAATAATTTCCACGACCAAACTATCTACTTCATCCTCGGCATAATCTCTAACTTCTTCTGCTTGGGAATTGTCTATTGCCTCATTGTCAGAAGAAAGGATATCAGGATTGGGAATATTAGATGGAATTTCTTCTCCAACGGCTTGAGTAGGAGAAGGTGGATTCTGTGAGGTCGAAGCCATTTCTTTATATTTGGATAAAAGGTGTTCGAGAGGATGAGTAAATGGGTAAACTATCGACGTAAACTTTTACTGCTGGAAGGGTTAAATATCAATCTGGGGTAAAAGTAAATTGATCCGTTGATTTCCACTATATATATATGTTGTGAAAAGACGGATTCAACCCTTCGCGTCTCTTCATATTCCCGCCAATTAAAATCATGAAAAGACCTTGACATCTTCTGACACACGTTAACCAAGATACGTGTCTATTCGTGGAAGGTTCAAATGGATATGCACTCTTTTTTCCTCGTTTGGTTTTTATCCCGAAGAGGGTTTTTCCGAACAAGGTTTTTAACGAGGCATACTTCATGAACAACAAGGAAAAAATAACTACTTCTACTTCTACGAGCTCCAGCTACGATTACGCTCGAGAAGTGAGGGAGTATTGATGAGGGCTATTTTGTACCTATGATCGAATAAGTATTTATCGAGCCAGTTCAGAATTGATCCGACCAACAGGGATTTCAAGATCGGCTCGACCAGTTAAATTCGTATCTGATCGACCTACTTTGATCGACCTACTGTCCGTCCCAGGGGATTTAATGGGCCCAGCGATACTCCAAGGCCATACAGGTTTCCTAGGCTAAATAGGACTCCTAGTTCAGTTAGAACAGTAGGAATATTATAAATAGCAAATCTTACATTGTATTGTGGAGCCGAAATTTAACCTAAGAAATATACTACTATTGTTCGCCTCCTCTGATTGTTGTTTTCCATTCAATTATATTACTTTGCTTATTCTTGAATTGCTCCATCCTGAGTACTTTAACCAAACCCCTAATATATTAAATTGTTCTTAATAATTTACTGAGATAAAACCTTAAGACGAAATTCGGTTAAATCAGAGGAAAAGAAACAAAGAAAAGAAAGAAGAGAGAAGAGATACCAGAAGAGCAAGGTGCTGTTGGCTAAGGCTGAAAAGATGGCAGCCATCTACTCATCTAACACAGAAACAGGCACTTCAAGTGACGACTCTGTTTTTGACGAGACACCTGCACTGCTCTGTCTCATGGCCAAGGAATCTGAAGATTCAGACAATGAGGTAATACTCTCTGAAAGTGAGCTTGAACTGTTTAGCTCATTTGAGCAAATGATGAACAACAAAGTAGATGTTGTGAATGAGCTTGCTAAGCTTAAGGACGAGATGATTCTGCTGAAAAAGCAAAATACTAAACTGAAATCGAGGGTTGAAAGACCTGAAGAATCAGTTATGTATAAAAAGCTTTCGCATGAATGTGAATCTCTGAGAGCTGAATGTGAAATGTACAAGGGACAAATCAAAGAACTTGAAGCTAGAATATCTCTACATAATAAGTCGTCTGTTGTGACAATAGATAAACCAACTGAACAGAGTACTCCCTTGGTAAAAGAAAGTTTAGAACTGAACAAAGCTGAAAAATTTATATCTGCTGATAATAGTAATATTGTCTTGTATGTTCAGACTGCTAAACCCATTTCACCTGAGATTGAGAAAAAGGAGATAAACACTCCTAAGGCTAAGAAGGGTAAAAAGCCTGAAAATGAAAAACAGACTGGTAAAACCAAACAGCAGAGTAGTCCCAAGAAGTCTGCTGATAAGAGTAAAACCAATCAGACTAGTAAAACTAAGTCGTCTGTTAAAGAGCAAGTAAAGAGCAGACCTAAGAAGCACAGAAACTATAACAAAAATGCTTGGTATGGAAATGAGTCTTACTATGTGCAACCTGCTTATCCACCTTATTATGCTGCACCTCATTATCCACCTCACTATGCTGCATATCCTGCTCACCAACCAATGCATGCTTACCCTGCTTATCATGCATCATATCCTGCTTATGAGCCTTATCCTCATCATAACGATTATCAACATAGCATGCCTACTGTTTATGATGAAAATGAAGTTGCTCATGCTCCTGCTAAAACTCTGAAGCCTAAGAAGCCTAAGACTTCAACATCTTGGGTTGTCAAAGGTGACACTAATCCACCAGGACCCTCTCAATAAAGGGTACCTAAAACATTTTATTTTGTTTTGTAGGTTAGGATTAGGAGTAGGAGTAAAGTAGTGAAGAAATGGTACTTGGACAGTGGATGTTCATGTGTGGAGACATACATGAACTGGCAG
The DNA here is from genome assembly GCA_030819805.1 of Penstemon newberryi var. newberryi. Lineage (NCBI taxonomy): Eukaryota > Viridiplantae > Streptophyta > Magnoliopsida > Lamiales > Plantaginaceae > Penstemon > Penstemon newberryi. The sequence goes on along the minus strand of JAUALY010000005.1, from coordinate 16,269,070 downwards.
ATGCTGTTGCTGTGAATGGTCCAAGAGTTACTTTTGGAGACAGCAAAGAAGGCAAGGTTGTAGCTGTTGGAAAGCTTATCAAAGGAAACATAGAGATATCTGACGTCTCATATGTTAGTGGCCTGAAGTACAATCTGCTGAGCATAAGTCAATTTCGTGACAAGGGATTTTCCGTGGTGTTTTCATCAGATAAGTGCTATGTTGAACAAGTTGGAACAAAGAAGGTTATTTTATCTGGAAGAAGACAAGGAAATATCTATGTAGTCGACTGGAATTCTGTGGACAAGAATTCTAATGTTTGTTTGGTGGCTTCTACACCAAGTGAAATCAGTTGGCTTTGGCACAAAAGAATGAATCATTTGAATTTCAAGACCATAAACAGATTAATAAAGAATGATCTGGTAGAAGGAATTCCAAAGACAGTCATGAGCAAAGACAAGCTTTGTGACGCATGTCAGAAGGGTAAACAAGTGAAGTCATCTTTCAAAAGAAAGAAGCACCAATCTTAAACCAGAATTTTGGAGCTATTGCATATGGATTTGTTTGGCCCTATTGATCCAATCAGCAATGGTGGAAAGAAATACTGCCTAGCTGTTGTGGATGATTTTTCAAGATTTACTTGGGTGATTTTCATGAAGAAGAAAAGTGAAACCAAGGAACATCTTACTAATCTGATGGAGCTGATCCAGAATGAGAAGAGTCAAAGAATATTGAAGATCAGATCAGATAGAGGGACTGAGTTTACAAACTCTACTGTTGAAGAGTATTGTAATTCCAGAGGAATCAATCATGAGTACTCTGCTGCCAGAACCCCTCAACAAAATGGAGTTGCTGAAAGGAGAAACAGAACTCTAAAAGAAGCTACCAGAACAATGATAGCTGAAGCAAAGCTGCCCCAAAGATTCTGGGCAGAAGCTACAAATACAGCATGTTATACACAGAACAGGTGTATGATCAACAAAAGTCAAAACAAGACACCTTATGAGATATGGAACAACAGAAAGCCTAATTTACATTATCTTAGGATTTTTTGTTGTAAATGTTATGTTTTGAACAATGGGAAAAATCACCTTACTGCATTTGCAGAAAAGGCTGATGAAGCTGTTTTTGTAGGTTACTCTACTGTTAGTAAAGCTTATAGAGTGTTTAACAAAAGAACTTTACTTGTAGAAGAATCTATTCATGTAGTATTTGATGAACCAAGTCAATCATCTGAAAAGAATCAAAGTGCAAATCCAGAGATATCTGCTGATTTTCAGAAATTGAATGTGGAAAGAAGAGAAGAATATGTACCCATCATACTACCTGATTTAACTCAAGCTGTTAACTCAAGTGTTGTTCAAAATCAGTCTGCTGATTGTCTAACAGAGGAGTTGCGAACAGCTGACAGACCAGAGACTGTTCAACAGACTACAACTGTTCAACAGACTACTACTGAGACTCCAACAGTAGTGTTGCAAGATCAATCAAGAGGACAACATCCAGATTTGCAACCTGATCTCAGATGGCTCAGAGATCACCCACCTGAGTTAGTGATTGGTGATCCTTTGGATAGAGTGAGAACTAGAAGGTCAACTGCAAATGAAACAATGTTTGTAAGTTTTCTTTCACAAATTGAGCCTAAGTTGATTGATGAAGCTCTTAGTGATTCTCACTGGATTGAAGCAATGCAAGAAGAGTTGAATCAATTTGAAAGGAATGAAGTCTGGTACTTAGTTCCCAGACCTACTCATCAAAGGGTAATTGGCACTAAGTGGGTTTTCAGAAATAAGATGAATGAAGATGGTATGGTTACCAGAAACAAAGCAAGACTAGTTGCCAAAGGTTACTGCCAAGAAGAAGGCATTGATTTTGATGAGACATTCGCACCAGTTGCAAGGCTTAAAGCAATCAGATTGTTCCTAGCCTATGCTGCTCACAAAAACTTTACTGTCTATCAGATGGATGTGAAGTCTGCTTTTCTCAGTGGAGAACTGCAAGAAGAAGTGTATGTTGAACAACCTCCTGGCTTTGAAGTATATCAACAAGGAGACAAGGTATATCATCTGAAGAAAGCCCTCTATGGACTGAAACAGGCTCCAAGAGCATGGTATGATACTTTATCTGATTTTCTTTTAATTAAAGGATTTCGCAAAGGTAAAGTAGATAAAACCTTGTTTACTATTGAATGGGATAATCATATATTGTTGGTACAAATATATGTGGACGATATTATTTTTGGTTCAACTAACAAACAGATGTGTGAAAGATTCTCTAAGCTGATGCAGAACAAGTTTGAAATGAGCATGATGGGAGAACTTAATTACTTTCTTGGTTTACAAGTCAAACAGCTACCTGATGGTATTTTTATTAATCAAGCAAAGTACACTAAAGATCTGTTCAAGAAATTTGGTATGGAAACTAGTTCATCTGTTAATGTTCCTATGTCTACTGGACTTCGTCTGGACAAGGATGAAGGTGGCAAATCAGTTGACATCACCAAATACAGAGGCATAATTGGGTCACTGTTATACTTAACAGCTAGCAGACCTGATATTATGTATTCTGTTGGGGTTTGTGCGAGATTTCAATCAGATCCTAAGGAATCTCATCTCTTAGCTGCTAAAAGGATACTAAAGTATCTCAAAGGCACTAAAGAATTGGGATTGTGGTACCCAAGGGAATCAGGATTTGAACTTATTGGATATTCAGATTCTGACCTTGCTGGCTGCAAAATTGATAGGAAGAGTACTACAGGCACTTGTCAATTTTTAGGCAGTCGTCTGATCTCATGGATGAGTAAGAAACAGTCAAACAGACTTCAGTATCCATATCTACTGCTGAAGCTGAATACATTGCTGCTGGAACATGTTGTGCACAAATACTTTGGTTGAAGCATCAACTTGAAGACTATAATCTCAAGATCAGTGAAATCCCTATCTACTGTGACAATACAAGTGCAATCTCACTTACTCAGAATACTACTAGTCACTCCAGGACTAAGCATATTGAGATCAAACATCACTTCATCAGAGACCATGTTGAAAAAGGAAATGTTATTATTGAGTATGTTCATACAGACAATCAGATCGCTGACATTTTCACCAAACCACTGAATGAAGCAAGATTTTCCACTCTAAGAGCGGAATTGGGCTTGTTAAAATTGGATTCATAAGCTGAGGGGGAACCTATCAGAAGACTGGGTTCAACAGTTGACTAATCTGATATCAACAAGTACTGTACTTCAAGAAGACTGACTCTCAACAGACTAGTTGACTGATGAATTCTTGAATTCAGGGGGAACGTGTAAGACTAGCGGTACCCTTGTTTTAAAGATGAAATCTTCAATGACAGTAGTTGAAGTTGTTTTAATCAGAAGATTTGTTCTTAATTCTTGAAGATTTGAAGATTAATTATCTTGCTGGATTGACAAACTGCAAAGGAAGATCACTAGATATTGGCTTTCACTAGTGATATATTGTATCAGACAAGTCGTCTGTCAGATAAGTATTCTACTCATCTGTTTCTATTCATGTCAGCTTATATTTTAAGTGTTGTACTAAAAACGTTTTATCAAAAACACGCTTTTATAAGTAACAGACAAGTGGCGTTTCAAATTCCCGCCTGTCTGACATTTTAAATGCTATTTTGAAATCCGCGTATCACGATCGCACGATCTGCTTTTCAAGTAACTGATCTAACGGTTACCACTCTTCACGGAAACCGACAAAAACTAACATCTATAAATCCAGATCTGATCAGCTTACTACATTTTTACGCACCCTAAAAATTTCAAAAGCATTCAGAGCATTTTTGCATTCATTCAACTGCAAATCTACTCTCGTTTCTCTTCAATCTCTTTCAGGACAATGGGTTCCAAAGTAAATGCAAAAGAAGCTGCTGCTGAAGGTATGTTCTTGAACTACCTGACCTATCATGCGACTGGCACACCGTTGATGAAAGAAATTCTGGAGAAATTCAAAGTGGCAACGCTGGTTAACTTCATGGAGGCCCATGAAGACATGATTTTCAAGGACGAGGTCTTTGAATTTTATGGTTCCAAAGACGATGTTGACTTCGACAAACTGGAGATTAAAGCCAAAATTGGGGACAAAGCTATCTGCGTAACCCCAAAATTGCTGAATGAGATGTATGGACTCTCTATTGAAGGGTCTACTGACATTGCAAACCTAGCTGAACCTTTTGAGTCAGATTTCTGGAATCTGGTCTCAAAGAAGAATCAAGTGCTATCTGGAAGTATCAAAAAGAATCAGCTGAAGGACGAATTTCAGCGAATGGCAGATTTGGTTGCCAAAGTCCTCGAGAACTGCACATTCTCTTTGGACAGCGTACCAATGAACAGGTTTCATACTATGATAGCCATTTACTATGGGTTGAAGGTAAATTGGGCTAACTTCATCTGGTATGTGATTGCTGATCACAAAGTACGTGGTCTGACTCTGCACAGGATATTCATTAGTCATCTGTTGGTAAATCTGAGATGTGCTGTGACTAATGGAAAAGAAATTCATAAGGCGAAGGAATTAAAGATCTATGATAAAGTAAAATCGAAAGAGCCTGCTGCTGTGCCTGAGAAAAAGCAACAGAAAAGAAAGGCTACTGAGCCTAAAATGCCTGCTGATAAAGGCAAGAAGAGCAAGACAGCTGTTCAAACAGCAAAGCCTGCTGTTGAAGCCAGAACAGTTGTACCTAAAAGAAAGGATGCTGCTGACTTGATTGTTGATGAAACAGTCAAGGAAATCAATGAGATGTCAGTTGGGTCATCTACTGACAGAACAGTTTCAGCTGAGAAACCAGTTGAAAATGTGGCTAAAAGAACAAGAAGTGCTTTGAAAGATACTGCCACATCCACTGTTCCTATACTTCATACAAAGAAAACCATCAGAAAGAGAATGACATTCGTTGATGAAGATACTAAGCTTTCTGATCTGGTTAGAAAAAGCCCTCCATCTGCTGAGAGGCCTGTTGAATCAGTGAAGGAGTCTGCTGAGAAGGAGTCAGCTGATCAAGTGAAACAGATTCCTACACCAACAGCTGAGGTTGCTAAACCTCAAGAGGATCCTGAAGTGCAGATCCTCGAACCAATTGCTGCTGCACCTGTAGCAGTTGCATTACCAGAAACAACAGCTGTGGCACCAGTTGTTGAGTCAAGAAATGCCAGAAAGAAGAGAACTGGCAAAGCAAAAGTACCAGCCTATCACAGAAAGAAGCGCGAGGAGGCTGAACAACGAAAACGTGATGAAGCTGAGCTGAAGAGAGTTCTTGAAGCGAGCAAGAAAGAAGCTGATGTCAAAAAGATGACAGAAGCTGAACTAGCTGCCAAGGAAGCAGAAGACTTGGCAAAGGCACTGGAAGATAGCAAGAAGGATGCATATGGACCACGGAGGTCTCGAGGCATCGTAATTGGTGAAAAGCCTAAGGAAGGAGACTTCGTGTTACCTAGGGCTGCACCAATTAAGAAGAAAAAGAAGGAAGTCAGACGAGCAATTGAGATTGTTCAAAATGACTCTGTTGCCTTCAAACGATTTGAAGCTGAGCTGGAAAGGCTTAACCAGCTGTTTCAATCAAGGACTACTTTTCTCCCTGAAAAGATTAGATACAATCAATGGAGAGAGTATAGATTGAATAAATATAAGGAGGAGATTCAAGCCTGGAAGGAGTTTGCTACTGAAGGGAGATGGGTTCTAACCTGGTTGCAAACAAATTCTGTTGCCAAGGCTTTGGACTCAGATTTTGTTAGAGACAGACTACATGACTATGCTAGAGTCATTGTAAGTCGGGAAGCGACTGCTATCAAAGACTCAATTCCAAAGAGACCGAGTCCTACTGATGACAGAATTGATAGAGCAGTCAAGATTGTTGTTTACACAACCTTGGAAAAATGGGTTGAGAGATCAAGGTTTGAACCAGGTACTTCAAGTAAGTCACCTGTTCTGCCTAGTTTACAGCAAATCTGTTATGGCTCTGATATTAGTACTTATCAAGAGAAGCTGAAGATCAAACAGACTACTTCACCATTTGTACCAGCTGACTTGATACATCAGAAGACTGTTGTGTCTGCTGATGGTACTGAAGTTATTCACATATCTGATGAGCCTGCGGATGAAGAACCAAGGAAGAACAAGCAAGCTGTGGAAATTAATCTTGATACATCTGTGACACTGCCTGCTGCTGTCAAAGAGGAAATTCCTTTAGCTTTGGATTGGAAGGCTGGAGGTAGTCCTGTTCTTCATGAAGCAACTGTTCAACAGGAAGAGGAACCTGCTGAACTTCAACAGGAAGATGAACCTGCTGAATCATCACACCCTGCTCCTACTGCTGATTTGCATTCCTCACTGATGGAATCCATCCAGCTGCTGATTGAAACCACAATGAAGGAGATGGAGTCAAGGAATACGCTGATGATTAAACAAATGCAGGAAGAGACTGCAAAAATGGTCAAGGATGCCATTGAACATTTTCCTCTACCACCAGACAATTCACTTGCAATTACTCAAAGTATCTTGAGCATGCACAGAAGTATTGAAGATGTGAAGGCTGATGTAGGTCACTTCCACACTGCTCTTCAAAGGAATGAAGCTGACATTGCAAGGGTTGTTAGGGTCATAAAACAAGTTGGTGAAGCAGAAACTGAGAAGAATATTGCTCTAATGCAAGAAATTACAAACGTCACCAACAAAGCACAAACTGAACTATCAACACTTCAGTTGAATGTTGACTGTCTGAATGACCAATCTGGTGAGTTAAAAGCTAATCAACTTCGCTTGGAAGAGAATCAACTTCGCATGCAATCTACTCTAAGTCATCACTGCGCTGAACAACAAGTCCTGGATAGAAACATCAAGAAGCTTTGTGCTGCTGTCAACATAACTCCTGATCAACTCAACCCTGCTGATGCTGACAAAAAGGGGGAAGAGGAATCAGCTAAGTTAGCTGTTGATGTTGCTGCAACTAGTCAAGTACGAGACCAACGGGCTGCTGCTGGAAAGCCAAAAGAAGATGAAGTACTTGAAAAGGAAGCTGAAGATGGAGCTGATGATAAAGTAGAGCCCAAGGAAGTAGCTAAAACTGACAAGGAGTTAGCTGCCTCTAAGTACTCTGCTGAAGAACAGCTTAATCCAGACATAAAGATTAAGAGAATTGAAGACATCAGAGCAAGATTTGAAGCTGATGAAAGAAGGGAAAAATTAAAAGGTCTTGCTGATGCTTTCACATCTGGTGAAGATGATGACAGTAGTGATGAAGTTGAAGAAGTTGAAGAGGAAGAAGAAGATGAAGAAGCTGAGGACTAGACTAGTAAATAGACTAGGTCACCTGTTGAATTTCTGTAACAGCTTACTTCAGTTGTAATTTTTCACTTAAGTCAAATTTGTGCTTGTAACTTGTACTGTAATCTTTAAAAGATCAAATCTATAAAAAAGTTCAAGCTTCCAACATATTATTTCTATCTCAGAAATTTTTGAGGACTCAACTTTAGTTTAGGTACAGGTACTTAGCTGAAGTTTTGTCACCATCAAAAAGGGGGAAATTGTTGGATGAAGATGAAGACTTTGAAGTGAAGGGAGATTTTGATGATTTCCAAAGTCATCAGCTAAGTGGAAGCTTAGTACAAACCTTAGAAAATATTTGACCAAGGAAGAAGTATTTCAGAAGAGTCAAATATGGTCCAGAAGACTACTGATCTGTTGCTGAAGAAGGAATCAGACTGGTGGACTATCAGCCGACTCAAATCAGATTAGTTCAAGTTTGGGATCAGCCGAGTAAACATCAGACGAGTGACTTCGATCAGCAGAGTGGAAGTGGATCAGAAGTTAGTGCAACGGTAATAAATGCACTTGGTGTAATAAATGCTGAAGATGAGGGGTATTTATGACAAATGATTGAAGAGAAACCTCGTATCAGCTTGGTGCATTTAATGCGCATTTAATGCGAAGCGACAGAAAGTACAGCAGAGTGTACAGTGTTCAGTCGCAACAGCCGTTCTGCAGAAAAAGGACCAGTACTCGAGGATTTGACAGCTGGCGAACTCTCAACGGGCAGATTTTCAAATCCTTAGTATAAATAGCTTAGTTCGTGAGTTGAAGAAGAAGAACAACACAGAGACAACACACTTTGAGAGCAAAAATCTGAAGCATAATTCTTCTAAGTCTCAAACTCAAGAACAAAGCACTTATCAGCCGAGTCATTTGTTGACGAAGCAAAATAGAGAGAAAACAGAAAATACTTGTAAAATCTGAGTGATTTTGTTAGGGTTGTGTTGTGAGAAGTAGATATCAATCTTTGTGAGCGATATTACTTCAGAGGTTAGGAATTTCTTTGTGATTTCCTACTACGAACTTGTGGCCAGTTCATTTGTTGTTTGGCGCAAGCAGAGTGTACTGTAATCTTTGTGACTATAGTATAACCCCAGATCTAAGTGACTTGGAAGAGTAGACTAAAGGATTTATATCCATATAACCACTATAAAAATCCTTTGTGTTTTTAACTTGCACTATTTTCTGCATATTAAAACAGCATACTGAAAACACTTAAAGGTTAACTATTTGAAAAGTTTTAAAAGGAGTTTGTTAAAACTGGGGATAAAACTATTTCAAAGTTAAGAGAAACTACTTGTGAAAAACACTTGATAAATCCGCTGCAAGTTAGTTATTTTTAAAACTCTGATTTTGATAAAATCAGCTGAGTGAAATCAGAAGAGTGGTCAACTCTGCTGTTCAAAGCTTTGTGCGAGATCAGCTTAGTCTGCTTATAATTCTTGATCAGCTTAGTCTGCTGACAGAAAAGTTAGGAGATTTTAAAAGGTAAATTTTAAAGAGGTTTATTCACCCCCCCTCTAAACCTCATCTGACCACTTGGGACCAACAAGGTGCACCTGGGGAAGCGTGTCTGATGTCATAAATGCGTTTGGTATTTATAGGAACAGTGGTGTGCTAGGTAGACCATCCGCATGAGAATATGTCTCGACCCATAGGCCCGGCTTGAGAATCGGTCCAACAGTGAATCCGAGGAGAAGGGTCGATCGGAGATCGGGTCTTGCACTATCAAACCGGCTAGATCGGAAACTGTATTCTGTAGGTCGGAAAATATGCCTTCTTGGTCGGAATTGGTCCAATCTCGAGCAGGGGTATTTTCTCGAATAGGGCATGCAAAATATCCCTCATCACCATGATTCCTTTTCCTTTGCCTGACGGGTTTCGCCTTTGAATCTATCTTTAATGAGTGAGTAATTATCCTTGGATCATTCTCACAATATCTTCCGAGATCCATGCAAAAGCATCTACATTCTTTTTAAGAAATTCGATTAACATGATTTCTCCTTGAGGAATGAGCTCAATTCCTATTCGAGTAAATTTTTCTCTATAGCCCTCGATCAGTTGTACCTCCTTATGCCCCGATGGTCAAATACTTAGGTCGATTGGTTATTTTCCTTTTTTTTCCAACTTTAGGTGGTTCATGTTCGACTTGTCTATCTGAAGTTACTCCGATAGACTTCCTCTTACTAGGAGGAATGGGTTCGATCTTTTGCTTTAAGGGAACTTTATCTTCTGATGTTTATTCGATAAGACAACTCGGAATAGGTTGAGGGCAGGTCTTCCCAAGATAGCGTTGTAAGTGAAAGGTGCCTCTACTACTAGAAATTTGATCATTTATGACTCTCTTGGGCTTATTGTCGAAAGTAACGCTCAAGTTTATCATTCTGAGAGGAACTATCTAGGATCCCCAAAAACCAATCAATGGAGTGGCAACTTTCTCCAAAGATAATTACCCAAGTTCATTTGGGCGAGGGCCTCGTGTGCAATGATATTTGTCGAGCTATCATTGTCTATCAAGATTCTCTTCACATTAAAGCTTGCTATTTTAAGAGATAGACAATCGGAAAATCAGGATTGTCCTCATTAATATTACAGCTCGGATTCTTAGGTACGTCGCTTTCATCAAAGCTAATGACTTGCTTATCTATAGCTTTGTGGTCCAATGTTAAAACTTCTCTAGGGACTCTAAGTCCTTGTTCGATTGATCTAGTCGTTCTCTTTCTCGCCTTTCTACTATCCCCTCCAGTGGGTCCCCCCAAGATTACGTGTATAGTACCATCGATATTCTCACTGTCCACATTGTCCCTTCGAGGAGCATTTTTCGGAGGAGATCTTCTTGACGGGCTCCCCCTCTCGATTCTTCTGTGTGGACTACGAAATATCTGCCTTCTTTGATCTGATTTATCAACATACTCATTTAATATGCCCACTTGGATCAATCTTTTGATTTCTTGTTTCAAGTGATGGCAGTCCTCACTTCGATGATCCTGAGCTCGATGATATCTGCAGTACAAATTGTAATTCTTTGCTCCTGGTCTTGCTTGGGTAATCCTCTTTGTTGGAGGAATCTAATTATTCTTTTTTAAAACACTTAGAATATCCCTAGGAGCATTTAACCTGGTATAATTCACGAATTCTGTCCTTTTTCTCTGACCTTGATCAGGTGAGCATGGCCTAACATAGACATTGGATCTTCTATTAGACTCAGGTCCTCCATAATCCAATCTTTGGAATATGTTGCCTTTTTGTGTGAACGATCATAGTCCGTCAACTTTGGGATCGGTGCTTTGTCGAATCTCTTTGATCCAGTTCCCTTCGTCTTATTCTGATCTTTGAACAAATTCATTTCCTCTTGTGTCATGTACTTTGAAGCTAACGTCATTATTTTTGCGAATGTTCGCGGCTGCTTTCTACAGAGTGCATTTCCTAACTGCTTGTTTCTTGTTAGGTCGAAAAAGATCAAAATTATATAATCGATCTTTAATAGTTTGTACCTACCCAGTTTCTCAGTGACTCGCCTTCATGTTGACGAATAGCTCCCAGATAACTCTTTCGGAGCTTTTGCCTTTTTTGGCTGGCAAATTGTTGCTCGAGTTTGTCACATTGCTTCTTAAAGCTAAATATTGAGTTTGAGGCTGTTTTCTAGCCAGTCTAAGGCTAGACCTTCAAATGTGGCTACCATCAGCTTAGCGGTATGTAACGCCCCAAAAATTTCGAACCCTTTTGATTGGGTTTTTAATCCAAATTTATATGCTACTTTTTATTTTCAAAGTTAAGCATTAATTTGAACTAAAATATGCAATTTACTTAAATCTTGTGACCTTATGAACTTTGAAATAATTCAAAAATATAAAGTTACTTTAGAATAATATTAAGACCTTTTCGAAATTTTTGGGCTTGGTTGCGCGAAAATTTTATTTTTGGGGCCAAAAATGCACTTTCCCAAAACTTCAGGGGGCAAAGTGCAAATTTGCTCCAAGTTGCAAATTTTCTGCAGGAGAGTAATCATTTTCTCTCCTTGCACACTCCTAGGGCTATCAAGCATGCCCTTGGGTAGATAAACTCATCCACCCAAGGTTGACATGCATTGGTGGAAAATGTGGAGAATTAATACTCCTATATTCTCATATTGTATGTATATGTGTATATACTTTAAAAATCTGATATCTTAGTCCAATAAATACCCTCCTCAAACCCACTTTATCTTCTTTACAACTTAAAATACTTAGATATAGAGAGGGAAAGAGAAAACACATTTAGAAAGAGGATTTTCGGATATACACAACCCAGCCTCGGTTTTTCACTCATTACATCTTCGTCCACCGTTGGATCATGCCCAAATTTTTCGTGAAGGTCCTACACACATGGGGCTACGTATTGACAGTTCGGATCGTCGTTTGGATCACCCGGAGTGAATCGGCAGTCCTCAGAAATTGGTGGAAAGTAAGGATTTGAGGGCTTTTGTCATGAACCACCACCGGAGCCGCCACCACTGCCATCGGAGACGCCGCCACCACCTTCGGAGGTCTGGAAATGAAGAGAGCTTCATCCTCTTCGTTGCTTTGGGTAAAAATTCGTCTATGCATGTGTTCTTTAATCTTTGTGATTTTACTTTCTTCTCTTTAAAGTATATATTGAAGAACTTTAGTTTATCCATGTAGTTTTTGTGAAAAGTTGTTAAGTTTAATTTTATATAAGATATTTAATGTGGCTTCACTTTGGTTTTGTTTAGATATTGCTTATGTGTTTGGATCTTGATTTATTTTTGTAAGAAAGTTAATTTTGTTAAATTTCAAAACTTTGGGGGTATTTTTGAAAGGTTTTAAAAGTTTAAGGGTTAGGGCTGTGATATTTTTTTTGGGAGTAAAAATGGACTGAAAATCTCTATTTTTGTTTGATATTTGGTATGAGTTTACTTAAAAATTATTTGTTTTAAAGTTGCTCCGAGTTTGTTTGCAAAAAGGGAGTTTTTGAAACTTTTGGGGTTATTTTTGTAAATCCAAAAATAAGGGGGCAAAGCCGCTGTTTTGTCGCTGTTTTTATAGTTACTTTTATAAACTTTTGATTTGTTGATTTGATGTAGAGCTTTGTTCACTTTTGTTTTAAGATTGAAAATTTTTCCGAAGAAAAATTATGATTAAAGAAATTTTTGTTTCTCAATGTTAGTTGGTGAAAAGTTATTAAAACTTATTTTTAATCTCAGTTTTATAGTGAAATTATGCTTAATTATTTTTAAATATTGCTTAGATGCTTGGACCTTGAATTATTTTTCAAGAAAGTTGATTTTCTTAAGTTTTCAAAACTATAAGGGTATTTTTGAAAAATTTTAAACTTGTGGGATTTTTAAAGCTTTGATTTTTGAAGTAACAAGATACTTAATACTCTGTTTTTATTTGATTTTCGATATGTGTTTAGTTAAAAAATCATTTGATTTAATTTGTTCCAAATTTTTGCAAAAATGGATGTTTTTAAAAGTTTAGGGGCTGTTTTGTAAATCTGGAAAATAAAGGGAAAGTTTTGCTGTTTTGGCGCTGTTTTATGAAATTATAATTTTGAGTTTTGAAAATAATATCTCTTAATTGAAGTGATGTCATAAGTTGTAAGCACTTTTGTGCGATGTATTAGTTTAGGAAATCCTTGTGTAGGATTTTCATTAAGGTTGTTAGATACATTCTAAGTCGTATACGTACTTGCTCAGGTTTCGGATACGCTTCATTTGTGGAGTTTAGTCGCTATACTAAGCGACAAAGGTGAGCGTTGTGTGTTGAATTTGTAGTCGGTCCGATGTGCTAGTAGATCGAGTCAAACATTTACTTATGCTCTTAATAATCAAAGCATGTGTTATATTATAATTTCTATTGCATGTTGTTAGAATGAGATTGGACTTGTTACGTCGACATTACTCGCATGAAATCCTTAGTATATCAACATGATAATCTAATGCATGCTACATCCAAATCTACTAGTTGCGAATGTATTTTACTAAATTATCATGATACCCAAAATTTGCATTTGATAAGTTGTTAAATGTTGATAATATGTTAAATATGTTTGATATGTTATGTTTCCGTCTGTTTCCGTTTGTTTCCGATTTTGTGTGGGCCCCTTTTGATTGGTATATGGACCCGTTGCCAACCTGGCCGGCAAGGGCCGGCAGGATTGTCACGGTTACCCGTAGGCCTGGCCTTACAATCCAAGGGGGGAGGAACACTTGGGGAGTAAGGACGATGTTGGTCCCAAAAGTGGTCAATGAGGTCTAGAGAGGGGGGTGAATAGACCTCTGAAAACTTTAAAACTTTTTCTCTAACTTTTCAAATCAGCAGACTAAGCTGATCGAGATTTGTAAGACTACTAAGCTGATGCGCACAAAGCTTTATCAGCAGAGTTGACCACTCATCTGATTTTCACTTAGCTGATTTCAGATGTTAAATCAGAGTTCTTAGAAACTAGTTGGCAGCGGATTTGTCAAGTGTTTTTCACCAATCTGTTCCTCTTTAAGTTTTCTCACTCAAAGATTTTGTCCCAGGTTTTGACAACTCCTTTTAAAATCTTTTGGTTAAATCGTATGTTTGAGTTCTTTGATAAATATGCAAAGTAAAGCAGTAAGTAATTCAAACACACATAATTTTTATAGTGGTTATGTAGACAATCGTCTTTTAGTCCACTCTTCCAAGTCACACAGATCTTGGGTTATACTATAGTCACACAGATTACAGTATACTCTTCTTGCGCAATTCAACAAATGAAAAGCCACAAGTGCGCTGTAAGAAATCACACAGAAATCCTACACTCCGAAGCTAGATCACTCACTTAGACGGATCTACACTCCTCACGCTATTTTCAGTACAGAAAATCACTAAGAAATCCTATACTAGGAAGCTATATCACTCACAAAGATGGATATGCACTCCTCTCTTTTACAGCTGAAAGTCACACAGACAGACAACTAAGTTCTCTGTTCTTCAACGAAAAGCTTTGTCAACAAATGACCTCGGCTTGTGATCAGATGACTCAACTGATGGATCTCGCTCTTAGGATATGTTCTTGAATAATGCAAGCTCTCTTTTGATCTTCAGTTATGTCTTCTATTTATACTCTCAGATTTTGAATTTCTGCCCGTTGAAGGTTGGCAGGAATCTACAGTCCTCGAGTTCTGGTCCTGACACGCGGAACGGCTCCCTGCAACTGTTGCACTGTACACTCTGCTGTACGGATGTCTACTTTATGTCAGTCGCAATTAATGCACTCAGCTCTTAGCTGGTTCCCGTTGATAAGCTTCCTGACCGTCTTCACTCTGCTGGTGGAAGTACTCTGCTGATGATCACTTTGCTGATCACTCGGCTGATGGCTTCTCGGCTGATTCAAGAATGAACACATCTATCTTGACTCGGCTGATAATACCCATCTGATATCCCACTCGGCTGATTCGGTCACTTAGCTTCCAGACCATGAGATAGGTTTCACTAAGCTGTTCAGTTCTTAGTTGATGACCTTCAGATTACCCTTTTTGTCATCTTCAAAACCTTCTCCAATATTAACCAACAATTTCTCCCTTTTTGATGATGACAAAACCTTCAACTAAGAACTAATCTTAAGTCTTCAGATTTAGTCTTCATGCCTTGAGATGGAAATTTATTGATCTGATACAACTTCCAAAAGATACCACTTGCATGTGATGGTTCTTTTTCCTTTTCTGATCTTCTGCTTAAAGGGTTCTTAGTTGCATCCATCTTCCCCCTTTTTGTCATCAACACCAAAACTTTAGTTGCATCTTTTCTTCTCCATTTTATCCTTCCCCCTTTTTAGGATTTGTGATAACTTCTTTTCCATAATATTGCAAACTAGTATGCTGAAGACAGGTAGGTAAACACTTGGCTGATCGAGGTAGTCTTCGTTGCTGTTTATCACTCCAGCTAGAAAATTTCCCCTTAACTTGAAGAATTTTTACCACTTGATACCACTTGTGGTCTGATTCCACTTGTAGTCTGATGCTACTTGTAGTCTGATACTACTTGTATGGATAGAAATCAGATTAGTCAGCTGATATCACTTGTTGATGTGATAGCACTTGCTGATACCACTTGGTGTAGTACATTCTTGAAAATCACTTGGCTGTTGAGTTTCAGTCAGCTGATAAGAAGCAGTCTTCTGATAGCTTCATTTTGACTTATTGACAACTTCATCTTTTATTTAGGAGTACCGCTAGTCGTACACGTTCCCCCTAAGTTCAAGAATTTGTGGTCAAGTAGTCTAATGAGAGTTTTTCTTCAAAGACACTCAGCCGTTGAATTCCAGTAAGCTGTTCTGGTTAGTCTTCTGATAAGTTCCCCCTCAACTTATGAATCCAAATTCAACAAACCAATTTCTGTTGTCACATGGTTGACTGATACCACTTGAACGGTGATACCACTTGTTGTAAACAGTTGATGGCCTCTAATGCCACTTGGTCTCTGAAACACTTGATAATCTTTGATAATCTTCAACTTTTCAACAAACTCACGTTCCTTGAAATCTCCAAATGTAGAGTCTACCACTTGAATTATACCAATTGTTGATACCACTGATTTGATACCACTTGCTGGTACATGCATGTTGGTGAGACTACTTGTTGAACTTGGTGAAATTTGCAAGGCAGTCAACTCATCTTTGTCATCTCACATGTGTTTCACCTGCAAAACAGATGACTGTTTTTGGTGCCCCTTGTTTATTGGGTCCAGCATGGTTAGTGTAACCTTTAACATGTGATGATCTAGTGACTTACGTTTTATCATGATAATACCACTTGTTGGCACTTGATACCACTTGTTGGTATTTTGATGGTCATGATTAAACAATGCTCATAAGCAAGGTAAGATGCATGAAATATGTGATAAACATACATATTGAAATGAGGATGGCAATCAGCACAGTGAACATGATCAGCATGACAATATGAATAGGCATAAAGCATGTTGAAATAACAATTATCATAATGTGATTCAAATTCTTGCCAAATAATTCATTTTAACCTCAATTTCTTACCTGAGTTATTTAATAACTCTCCTTAGATTTAGCAGACTTGATACCACTTTAAATTTACTCCTATCAGCAGCCTATTTCAGCTTACTCGCTGATGAGTTTTAGTAGTCTGATTTGTCTTAGGTAGCTTACTAGGTTTTCTGACCTATTGAGCATCAGTAGACTTGTTCTCTTAAGCCTCTGATTTTCTTTTTAGAGAATGATGCAATTACTTCTTTCAGATTTATTTATATTTTCAAAACAAATTGCATACTCAGCTTTTAGAGTTTCATTCTCATGCTCAAGCTTTTTGGTAGTCAGCTGATTCTTGAGGTTTTTCAACCTGAAGTTTCAGTGATCTGATTTGCTCTTTTCAACAGAGTCATCTCTTCATTAAGCTTGGCAAATGCACAAACAGTATTTGAATTTGTAATTTAGCATTTATTCAATCGATTCAAATACTGCATTACATTAATCTGTAGAAGTTACCCCAATTTTCAGAATCATCAAATTCTATGGCAGTTAAGCATATGGTCTCGGGTACTTCATCAAATTCTTTATCAGACGACTGAAGGTCTGAATAAGATGTGCAGGAGTTTATTAGCTTTGCTGCATCAGCTAACTTTGATTTGCTCTTACTAAGCTTACGCTCCTTTTTAGCACGCTTTTCCTTTTCAGCAAACTTCTCAGATGATGAGGTTGGATGGTCTTTGATCAAGAGCCCATACTCCTCTTCATGGTAGTCTCTAAGTTTTGCTTTGGAGGAATCCCTGTTTTCCTGAAAATGATCAGAAGAAGATGAAGTAGCATTTTTATATTTTAATTTCATTTTCTTCTTGTAGAACTTCTTGAAATCATTTAGCTGCAGGGTAACGTCGTCAGCAGTGTATCCCTTTTCTGAACTCAGCATAGTCTTCTGTTTTGACTTGTCAGCTGATTTTCTTGACTTGTCTGACGCCATTAGAGTCTGAACTGGTTGACACTTCTAATCCCAATCTTGGCATATGATACTCATACGCTTTGAGAGATGAGAACAGTTCGGAAAGAGAAATCTTCTCTAAATCCCTTGATTCTTCCATGGCTGTCACCTTCATGTTGAATTTAGGTGGCAAGGCCTTAAGAACCTTTGTTGTGATCTCCTTGTTCGAAAATTCTTTACCAAACCTTAGAACTTCATTCAGGGCTTTGGTAAATCTGGTATCCATCTGATCAATCGTTTCACCAGACTTCATTTTGAAATTTTCAAACTCTTCAAGGGCCATATTGAGCTTGTGTTCTTTGATAGCGTTGTTTCCTTCGCTTAGCTCGCAGACTTTATCCCACATCTCTTTGGCAGTTTTGAGATGCTTGATCTTTTGGAAATTGTCTTCGTCTACAGCTCTGAACATGATGAACTTCTCCTTTTTATCAAGATTTACCAACTTGTTTTCTTTAGGTGTCAGCTCATCCAGCTCTTTGTCAACTATCTGATCTGGTTGGCCAGCAACCTTCACAGTCTTCTGGAATCTGAATGGTCCTTTTGTAATACATGTAAACATGTCATCATTATAAGCAGCAAGAAAGATTTCCATTCTGATTTTCCAGTTTTCAAAGCTCATAAGACCAATGTGAGGAACATGGTTTATGGCATCCATTTTTCAAAAAGTTTTGATTTTCAAAATATGCTCTCTTTTTGAAAAATTTGAAAAACACACTTTGGATCAAGCTCGTTGATCAGGCAGCTGATTCAAGATAAACCACCTAACCTGATGCTACTTGATGGTATCAGGTAAATTACCAGAGCAACCTGCTCTGATACCACTTGTTGGTCCCAAAAGTGGTCAATGAGGTCTAGAGGGGGGGGTGAATAGACCTCTGAAAACTTTAAAACTTTTTCTCTAACTTTTCAAATCAGCAGACTAAGCTGATCGAGATTTGTAAGACTACTAAGCTGATGCGCACAAAGCTTTATCAGCAGAGTTGACCACTCATCTGATTTTCACTTAGTTGATTTCAGATGTTAAATCAGAGTTCTTAGAAACTAGTTGGCAGCGGATTTGTCAAGTGTTTTTCACCAATCTGTTCCTCTTTAAGTTTTCTCACTCAAAAGATTTTGTCCCCAGTTTTGACAACTCCTTTTAAAATCTTTTGGTTAAATCGTATATTTGAGTTCTTTGATAAATATGCAAAGTAAAGCAGTAAGTAATTCGAACACACATAATTTTTATAGTGGTTATGTAGACAATCGTCTTTTAGTCCACTCTTCCAAGTCACACAGATCTTGGGTTATACTATAGTCACACAGATTACAGTATACTCTTCTTGCGCAATTCAACAAATGAAAAGCCACAAGTGCGCTGTAAGAAATCACACAGAAATCCTACACTCCGAAGCTAGATCACTCACTTAGACGGATCTACACTCCTCACGCTATTTTCAGTACAGAAAATCACTCAGAAATCCTATACTAGGAAGCTATATCACTCACAAAGATGGATATGCATTCCTCTCTTTTACAGCTGAAAGTCACACAGACAGACAACTAAGTTCTCTGTTCTTCAACGAAAAGCTTTGTCAACAAATGACCTCGGCTTGTGATCAGATGACTCAACTGATGGATCTCGCTCTTAGGATATGTTCTTGAATAATGCAAGCTCTCTTTTGATCTTCAGTTATGTCTTCTATTTATACTCTCAGATTTTGAATTTCTGCCCGTTGAAGGTTAGCAGGAATCTACAGTCCTCGAGTTCTGATCCTGACACGCGGAACGGCTCCCTGCAACTGTTGCACTGTACACTCTGCTGTACGGATGTCTACTTTATGTCAGTCGCAATTAATGCACTCAGCTCTTAGCTGGTTCCCGTTGATAAGCTTCCTGATCGTCTTCACTCTGCTGGTGGAAGTACTCTGCTGATGATCACTTTGCTGATCACTCGGCTGATGGCTTCTCGGCTGATTCAAGAATGAACACATCTATCTTGACTCGGCTGATAATACTCATCTGATATCCCACTCGGCTGATTCGGTCACTTAGCTTCCAGACCATGAGATAGGTTTCACTAAGCTGTTCAGTTCTTAGTTGATGACCTTCAGATTACCCTTTTTATCATCTTCAAAACCTTCTCCAATATTAACCAACAGACGAACTTTGGCAAAGACATGTCGATGCACTTCAGATAGTAAGGTCGTTCCTTACTCGGTGTGTTTGGATGGACATCAGACTGAGGATGGAGGGTAAGTGGAGGACAACATCAGCAATTCTTGGTTATGTGAATTCCGTGTTTCTTCCGTCTTGAATATACGCTTAATTTGCTTGATAACTTGTTCACGTTATATAATATGTTGCATACATGCATTACCATGCAAATTTCGCACATAGCCTCACTAAGTTGGACGATCAACTTATGCGTTCCGTGTTTCATTCTTTTCAGTTTCAGGTGTTCTGGAATATAATAGTCGTGTTGCGGTTAGGTCATCACGGTTGCGATCCCACCCTAGTATTTGGGAGAGTAGATATATTTTGTTATCGATTTTGTTTTAAACCTTGCTTAGAATATTTGAATCTTAAAGTTGATTTATATTTTCATAAAAGAGACAAGATTTTCATAAATTACTTATCTCTCTCGGTTGATTTTGTTCAAATCTTTTGGTCATAACAAATGCTTCCGATTTAAACCTCTACTATGGAAGTTGATTTTATTTTCGTCAAAAGAAAAAAAAAGTTAGTAATTTAAATTGTTCTTACTTTATTTTAAACCGCTTCCGCTTTAAACTTTTAATTTATCGTTTCTGTTTTATAAAAAAAAATGTTTCGATATTTTAACTCTTTTTCAAAATTATAACAAATTTTTCGACTGTTATTCGACGGACCCGCGGAGTCAGGCCGTCACAGATGTTATCAGAGCTTCGGCTCAAGGCTAGGATAGGATCCTCGGATTTGTACTGAGGTGCTAGTAAGGTGGGACTCACCGTCGTGACTTTAGGGTGTCTACCCACATTGGGTAGTTCACTGTTAGGACAAGACCGCAACCGAAACCATATGTGTAGTACGTGTCCTTGAGGTTAAGGGTTATTTTTGCTTTATTATGTGTTTTCTTGATTTATTATTTTGTTGGTGGTATCTCGAATACCATAACGTTATTTGAAATTTATTGTTAATATTATTGTCTGGTTATAATTGTGTATGTGTGCTCCGTGATTTTACGTAAATTGAAATATTTGAATCAAGCGACCTTTCTCGAAGTACATGTAGAATGACTAAAATAGTCGTAATTCTTTTGAATTCCTTATCGAGTTTACCTTATTCAGAACTCATAATTCTGATTCTAAACGTATTCATCTCCAAATTGATCTCTCGAATATAGTAAGCTCTCTTGAGCCTATTTTCTCTATAATTAATTGTTTCGCCCTTATTCTAATGTTGGTACTTATTCATTTTGAACTTGTGATCCCTAGATGTCTTTTCTTCATCATTTTGGTGAATCAAATTGTTATGCATGTAATTTTTCTTTCAATAGACAAAATATCATTCAAATTTCATTGACATCAGTCTTGAGTTCTAAAACTACCCTAAGTTCATGTCTAATCTTTTCATTTCCGCTCGTGCTTTTCTGAAGTTTCCAAATGCGATTGCCCCGACTGTATCTTTTCATTCATGGAGTGTAATTTATCTCCAATAATTTTAGCCTTATTCTTAATATGGCTTCTTGAAGTCGTACCCTTAATTACCTTTAATCCGACTCCTTGATTATTTCCTTGGGAGCTTATCGACACTCTCAATGAACATGTCTTTGTTTATTGGGGATTGACTTCTTGTATCTTATCAAGCTTTTATTTTGATCCATTATTTTGTACTCGTTCAGAGTTTACCCCTCCTTATTTCATGAGGTACTTTCTCGTATCGACTTCGTAACCAAAATTGTTTATTTTTGTCTGATTCTGTGAATGTTATTATTCCTTGTCCTTCTTTTTCTGAGCCTATTTATTCAATTGTGATCGTTTTGAAAATATCCATATGATTTCATGTTACTCTTTTTAGTCGTATTCAATTATGCAATATTTAAATTTCCTGAAGGAATTGAATTGTCTCGGTTTCTTTTTGAACTTCACATTTTCATTTTGTCCATTCATAAATTGTTGTTCCTTTGTCTATTTCATTCATTTTTGCGCGCCGCATAAATCAGATCAATTTATTTCTCAATTTATTTTGAACTTTGGACTTACCTTCTATTTGTTTTGAACTTATTTTTAATCCCCGTCTCGCTCAATTTGATCGTTTCGATGTTCTCAGATTTCACTATTGAGCTTTACTTGTAAACTATTGCGGCTTGTTGCAATCATTATTGAAATGATCTTTAAATCGCGTCATTTATCTTGACTTGCTTTTCAAATGACCAAACACACTTTAATGTTTTGGTTATTATCATCATGATACTTGTTTCGACTTTGTATTATCCTTATCGATATCCTTGCTTTGATCTTCTTTTTACTTACACCGTTCGAAATGGTGAGGCTCGTCCCTTCCGTTATTCTTATCGGTGCGCCTTAATCGTTCTCCTTGTCACTTATATCTAACTATTCATTTGGTTATCTTTCTTATCAATATTTTAGTCCTTTTGCAATCTTCGTTGATTCTTCTATATGTTGCCATTGCTAATTCTTGTCTTGTCGTATTGAGCACCTTGATTCGATCATCTTTTCTAATCCTTATCGTGTCTCTTCATTTGACTAATTTTGTTCCTTGCGAAAACCCCAAGTCAAATGTCATTCAATACCTTTTGAATTCCCTCGGCTAAACTGATCTTATATATTGTTATGTGAGTAGTTTTTCTTTTGAGAAGAATCTTAATCCGCGGCATAGGAATTGAATTATCGTCGTATCCCATTCTACCGCGTCATGATTATACGTAACGTATATGAAGTACTACATCGATCATCCTCGTGAACCTGACTGCATATCTTAAGATCCTCAGAAATATCTAACGTACAAACGAAGACGTGTTTGCATACTCATCTAGATGAAGAAACAAGTGAATTCCATTATGGTGCGGCCAGAGTATAAAAAAAGGCGACTTGGGAGTTACAGAAAAAGATACGTCAGAGTGTTGAAAACGTCTAATGTATGAGAGAACATTTTTCGCACACTCATTTTAAACAAGAAGGCTGCAGATTCCACAAGTAAAAGTTTTATGACGCACACAGACTAAGGAAGAAACATTTCGGGAGCTAGAAAAGAAGATACGTCGGCATTACCCGGACCACGCGAATCTCAAGAGCGAATTTGGGGACCAAATTTTTGAAGGCGGGAGGATTGTAACGTCCCAAAAATTTCGAACCCTTTTGATTGGGTTTTTAATCCAAATTTATATGCTACTTTTTATTTTCAAAGTTAAGCATTAATTTGAACTAAAATATGCAATTTAATTAAATCTTGTGACCTTATGAACTTTGAAATAATTCAAAAATATAAAGTTACTTTAGAATAATATTAAGACCTTTTTGAAATATTTGGGCTTGGTTGCGCGAAAATTTTATTTTTGGGGGCAAAAATGCACTTTCCCAAAACTTCAGGGGGCAAAGTGCAAATTTGCTCTAAGTTGCAAATTTTCTGCAGGAGAGTAATCATTTTCTCTCCTTGCACACTCCTAGGGCTGTCAAGCATGCCCTTTGGTAGATAAACTCATCCACCCAAGGTTGACATGCATTGGTGGAAAATGTGGAGAATTAATACTCCTATATTCTCATATTGTATGTATATGTGTATAAACTTTAAAAATCTGATTTCTTAGTCCAATAAATACCCTCCTCAAACCCACTTTATCTTCTTTACAACTTAAAATACTTAGATATAGAGAGGGAAAGAGAAAACACATTTAGAAAGAGGATTTTCGGATATACACAACCCAGCCTCGGTTTTTCGCTCATTACATCTTCGTCCACCGTTGGATCATGCCCAAAGTTTTCGTGAAGGTCCTACACACAAGGGGCTACGTATTTACCGTTCGGATCGTCGTTTGGATAATGCGGAGTGAATCGGCAGTCCTCAGAAATTGGTGGAAAGTAAGGATTTGAGGGCTTTTGTCATGAACCACCACCGGAGCCGCCACCACTGCCATCGGAGACGCCGCCACCACCTTCGGAGGTCTGGAAATGAAGAGAGCTTCATCCTCTTCGTTGCTTTGGGTAAAAATTCGTCTATGCATGTGTTCTTTAATCTTTGTGATTTTACTTTCTTCTCTTTAAAGTATATATTGAAGAACTTTAGTTTATCCATGTAGTTTTTGTGAAAAGTTGTTAAGTTTAATTTTATATAAGATATTTAATGTGGCTTCACTTTGGTTTTGTTTAGATATTGCTTATGTGTTTGGATCTTGATTTATTTTTGTAAGAAAGTTAATTTTGTTAAATTTCAAAACTTTGGGGGTATTTTTGAAAGGTTTTAAAAGTTTAAGGGTTAGGGCTGTGATATTTTTTTTGGGAGTAAAAATGGACTGAAAATCTCTATTTTTGTTTGATATTTGGTATGAGTTTACTTAAAAATTATTTGTTTTAAAGTTGCTCCGAATTTGTTTGCAAAAAGGGAGTTTTTGAAACTTTTGGGGTTATTTTTGTAAATCCAAAAATAAGGGGGCAAAGCCGCTGTTTTGTCGCTGTTTTTATAGTTACTTTTATAAACTTTTGATTTGTTGATTTGATGTAGAGCTTCGTTCACTTTTGTTTTAAGATTGAAAATTTTTCCGAAGAAAAATTATGATTAAAGAAATTTTTGTTTCTCAATGTTAGTTGGTGAAAAGTTATTAAAACTTATTTTTAATCTCAGTTTTATAGTGAAATTATGCTTAATTATTTTTAAATATTGCTTAGATGCTTGGACCTTGAATTATTTTTCAGGAAAGTTGATTTTCTTAAGTTTTCAAAACTATAAGGGTATTTTTGAAAAATTTTAAACTTGTGGGATTTTTAAAGCTTTGATTTTTGAAGTAACAAGATACTTAATACTCTGTTTTTATTTGATTTTCGATATGTGTTTAGTTAAAAAATCGTTTGATTTAAAGTTTGTTCCAATTTTTTGCAAAAATGGATGTTTTTAAAATTTTAGGGGCTGTTTTGTAAATCTGGAAAATAAAGGGAAAGTTTTGCTGTTTGGCGCTGTTTTATGAAATTATAATTTTGAGTTTTGAAAATAATATCTCTTAATTGAAGTGATGTCATAAGTTCTAAGCACTTTTGTGCGATGTATTAGTTTAGGAAATCCTTGTGTAGGATTTTCATTAAGGTTGTTAGATACATTCTAAGTCGTATACGTACTTGCTCAGGTTTCGGATACGCTTCATTTGTGGAGTTTAGTCGCTATACTAAGCGACAAAGGTGAGCGTTGTGTGTTGAATTTGTAGTCGGTCAGATGTGCAAGTAGATCGAGTCAAACATTTACTTATGCTCTTAATAATCAAAGCATGTGTTATATTATAATTTCTATTGTATGTTGTTAGAAAGAGATTGGACTTGTTACGTCGACATTACTCGCATGAAATCCTTAGTATATCAACATGATAATCTAATGCATGCTACATCCAAATCTACTAGTTGCGAATGTATTTTACTAAATTATCATGATACCCAAAATTTGCATTTGATAAGTTGTTAAATGTTGATAATATGTTAAATATGTTTGATATGTTATGTTTCCGTCTGTTTCCGTTTGTTTTCGATTTTGTGTGGGCCCCTTTTGATTGGTATATGGACCCGATGCCAACCTGGCCGGCAAGGGCCGGCAAGATTGTCACGGTTACCCGTAGGCCTGGCCTTACAATCCAAGTGGGGAGGAACACTTGGGGAGTAAGGACGAACTTTGCAAAGACATGTCGATGCACTTCAGATAGTAAGGTCGCTCCTTACTCGGTGTGTTTGGATGGACATCAGACTGAGGATGGAGGGTAAGTGGAGGACAACATCAGCAATTCTTGGTTATGTGAATTCCGTGTTTCTTCCGTCTTGAATATATGCTTAATTTGCTTGATAACTTGTTCACGTTATATAATATGTTGCATACATGCATTACCATGCAAATTTCGCACATAGCCTCACTAAGTTGGACGATCAACTTATGCGTTCCGTGTTTCATTCTTTTCAGTTTCAGGTGTTCTGGAATATAATAGTCGTGTTGCGGTTAGGTCATCACGGTTGCGATCCCATCCTAGTATTTGGGAGAGTAGTTATATTTTGTTATCGATTTTGTTTTAAACCTTGCTTAGAATATTTGAATCTTAAAGTTGATTTATATTTTCATAAAAGAGACAAGATTTTCATAAATTACTTATTTATCTCTCTCGGTTGATTTTGTTCAAATCTTTTGATCATAACAAATGCTTCCGCTTTAAACCTCTACTATGGAAGTTGATTTTATTTTCGTCAAAAGAAAAAAAAAAGTTAGTAATTTAAATTGTTCTTACTTTATTTTAAACCGCTCCCGCTTTAAACTTTTAATTTATCGTTTTTGTTTTATAAAAAAAAAAAGTTTCGATATTTTAACTCTTTTTCAAAATTATAACAAATTTTTCGACTGTTATTCGACGGACCCGCGGAGTCGGGCCGTCACAGATGTTATCAGAGCTTCGGCTCAAGCCTAGGATAGGATCCTCGGATTTGTACTGAGGTGCTAGTAAGGTGGGACTCACCGTCGTGACTTTAGGGTGTCTACCCACATTGGGTAGTTCACTGTTAGGACAAGACCGCAACCGAAACCATATGTGTAGTACGTGTCCTTGAGGTTAAGGGTTATTTTTGCTTTATTATGTGTTTTCTTGATTTATTATTTTGTTGGTGGTATCTCGAATACCATAACGTTATTTGAAATTTATTGTTAATATTATTGTCTAGTTATAATTGTATATGTGTGCTCCGTGATTTTACGTAAATTGAAATATTTGAATCAAGCGACCTTTCTCGAAGTACATGTAGAATGACTAAAATAGCCGTAATTCTTTTGAATTCCTTATCGAGTTTACCTTATTCAGAACTCATAATTCTGATTCTAAACGTATTCATCTCCAAATTGATCTCTCGAATTTAGTAAGCTCTCTTGAGCCTATTTTCTCTATAATTAATTGTTTCGCCCTTATTCTAATGTTGGTACTTATTCATTTTGAGCTTGTGATCCCTAGATGTCTTTTCTTCATCATTTTGGTGAATCAAATTGTTATGCATGTAATCTTTCTTTCAATAGACAAAATATCATTCAAATTTCATTGACATCAGTCTTGAGTTCTAAAACTACCCTAAGTTCATGTCTAATCTTTTCATTTCCGCTCGTGCTTTTCTGAAGTTTCCAAATGCGATTGCCCGACTATATCTTTTCATTCATGGAGTGCAATTTACCTCCAATAATTTTAGCCTTATTCTTAATATGGCTTCTTGAAGTTGTACCCTTAATTACCTTTAATCCGACTCCTTGATTATTTCCTTGGGAGCTTATCGACACTCTCAATGAACATGTCTTTGTTTATTGGGGATTGACTTCTTGTATCTTATCAAGCTTTTATTTTGATCCCTTATTTCGTACTCGTTCAGAGTTTACCCCTCCTTATTTCATGAGGTACTTTCTCGTATCGACTTCGTAACCAAAATTGTTTATTTTTGTCTGATTCTGTGAATGTTATTATTCCTTGTCCTTCTTTTTCTGAGCCTATTTATTCAGTTGTGATCGTCTTGAAATTATCCATATGATTTCATGTTACTCTTTTTCGTCGTATTCAATTATGCAATATTTAAATTTCCTGAAGGAATTGAATTGTCTCGGTTTCTTTTTGAACTTCACATTTTCATTTTGTCCATTCATAAATTGTTGTTCCTTTGTCTATTTCATTCATTTTTGCGCGCCGCATAAATCAGATCAATTTATTTCTCAATTTATTTTGAACTTTGGACTTACCTTCTATTTGTTTTGAACTTATTTTTAATCCCCGTCTCGCTCAATTTGATCGTTTCGATGTTCTCAGATTTCACTATTGAGCTTTACTTGTAAACTATTGCAGCTTGTTGCAATCATTATTGAAATGATCTTTAAATCGCGTCATTTATCTTGACTTGCTTTTCAAATGACCAAACACACTTTAATGTTTTGGTTATTATCATCATGATACTTGTTTCGACTTTCTATTATCCTTATCGATATCCTTGCTTTGATCTTCTTTTTACTTACACCGTTCGAAATGGTGAGGCTCGTCCCTTCCGTTATTCTTATCGGTGTGCCTTAATCGTTCTCCTTGTCACTTATATCGAACTATTCATTTGGTTATCTTTCTTATCGATATTTTAGTCCTTTTGCAATCTTCGTTGATTCTTCTATATGTTGCCATTGCTAATTCTTGTCTTGTCGTATTGAGCACCTTGATTCGATCATCTTTTCTAATCCTTATCGTGTCTCTTCATTTGACTAATTTTGTTCCTTGCGAAAACCCCAAGTCAAATGTCATTCAATACCTTTTGAATTCCCTCGGCTAAACTGATCTTATATATTGTTATGTGAGTAGTTTTTCTTTTGAGAAGAATCTTAATCCGCGGCATAGGAATTGAATTATCGTCGTATCCCATTCTACCGCGTCATGATTATACGTAACGTATATGAAGTACTACATCGATCATCCTCGTGAACCTGACTGCATATCTTAAGATCCTCAGAAATATCTAACGTACAAACGAAGACGTGTTTGCGTACTCATCTAGATGAAGAAACAAGTGAATTCCATTATGGTGCGGCCAGAGTATAAAAAAAGGCGACTTGGGAGTTAGAGAAAAAGATACGTCAGAGTTTTGAAAACGTCTAATTTACGAGAGAACATTTTTCGCACACTCATTTTAAACAAGAAGGCTGCAGATTCCACAAGTAAAAGTTTTATGACGCACACAGACTAAGGAAGAAACATTTCGGGAGCTAGAAAAGAAGATACGTCGGCGTTACCCGGACCACGCGAATCTCAAAAGCGAATTTGGGGACCAAATTCTTTTAAGGCGGGAGGATTGTAACGCCCCAAAAATTTCGAACCCTTTTGATTGGGTTTTTAATCCAAATTTATATGCTACTTTTTATTTTCAAAGTTAAGCATTAATTTGAACTAAAATATGCAATTTAATTAAATCTTGTGACCTTATGAACTTTGAAATAATTCAAAAATATAAAGTTACTTTAGAATAATATTAAGACCTTTTTGAAATTTTTGGGCTTGGTTGCTCAAAAATTTTATTTTTGGGGGAAAAAATGCACTTTCCCAAAACTTCAGGGGGCAAAGTGCAAATTTGCTCCAAGTTGCAGATTTTCTGCAGGAGAGTAATCATTTTCTCTCCTTGCACACTCCTACGGCTGTCAAGCATGCCCTTGGGTAGATAAACTCATCCACCCAAGGTTGACATGCATTGGTGGAAAATGTGGAGAATTAATACTCCTATATTCTCATATTGTATGTATATGTGTATATACTTTAAAAATCTGATTTCTTAGTCCAATAAATACCCTCCTCAAACCCACTTTATCTTCTTTACAACTTAAAATACTTAGATATAGAGAGGGAAAGAGAAAACACATTTAGAAAGAGGATTTTCGGATATACACAACCCAGCCTCGGTTTTTCGCTCATTACATCTTCGTCCACCGTTGGATCATGCCCAAATTTTTCGTGAAGGTCCTACACACATGGGGCTACGTATTGACCGTTCGGATCGTCGTTTGGATAACGCGGAGTGAATCGGCAGTCGTCAGAAATTGGTGGAAAGTAAGGATTTGAGGGCTTTTGTCATGAACCACCACCGGAGCCGCCACCACTGCCATCGGAGACGCCGCCACCACCTTCGGAGGTCTGGAAATGAAGAGAGCTTCATCCTCTTCGTTGCTTTGGGTAAAAATTCGTCTATGCATGTGTTCTTTAATCTTTGTGATTTTACTTTCTTCTCTTTAAAGTATATATTGAAGAACTTTAGTTTATCCATGTAGTTTTTGTGAAAAGTTGTTAAGTTTAATTTTATATAAGATATTTAATGTGGCTTCACTTTGGTTTTGTTTAGATATTTCTTATGTGTTTGGATCTTGATTTATTTTTGTAAGAAAGTTAATTTTGTTAAATTTCAAAACTTTGGGGGTATTTTTGAAAGGTTTTAAAAGTTTAAGGGTTAGGGCTGTGATATTTTTTTTGGGAGTAAAAATGGACTGAAAATCTCTATTTTTGTTTGATATTTGGTATGAGTTTACTTAAAAATTATTTGTTTTAAAGTTGCTCCGAGTTTGTTTGCAAAAAGGGAGTTTTTGAAACTTTTGGGGTTATTTTTGTAAATCCAAAAATAAGGGGGCAAAGCCGCTGTTTTGTCGCTGTTTTTATAGTTACTTTTATAAACTTTTGATTTGTTGATTTGATGTAGAGCTTCGTTCACTTTTGTTTTAAGATTGAAAATTTTTCCGAAGAAAAATTATGATTAAAGAAATTTTTGTTTCTCAATGTTAGTTGGTGAAAAGTTATTAAAACTTATTTTTAATCTCAGTTTTATAGTGAAATTATGCTTAATTATTTTTAAATATTGCTTAGATGCTTGGACCTTGAATTATTTTTC
Source organism: Penstemon newberryi var. newberryi (assembly GCA_030819805.1). Lineage (NCBI taxonomy): Eukaryota > Viridiplantae > Streptophyta > Magnoliopsida > Lamiales > Plantaginaceae > Penstemon > Penstemon newberryi. Next base: position 16,239,188 of record JAUALY010000005.1, on the reverse strand, counting down.
AGGAAAGTTGATTTTCTTAAGTTTTCAAAACTATAAGGGTATTTTTGAAAAATTTTAAACTTGTGGGATTTTTAAAGCTTTGATTTTTGAAGTAACAAGATACTTAATACTCTGTTTTTATTTGATTTTCGATATGTGTTTAGTTAAAAAATCGTTTGATTTAAAGTTTGTTCCAAATTTTTGCAAAAATGGATGTTTTTAAAATTTTAGGGGCTGTTTTGTAAATCTGGAAAATAAAGGGAAAGTTTTGCTGTTTGGCGCTGTTTTATGAAATTATAATTTTGAGTTTTGAAAATAATATCTCTTAATTGAAGTGATGTCATAAGTTCTAAGCACTTTTGTGCGATGTATTAGTTTAGGAAATCCTTGTGTAGGATTTTCATTAAGGTTGTTAGATACATTCTAAGTCGTATACGTACTTGCTCAGGTTTCGGATACGCTTCATTTGTGGAGTTTAGTCGCTATACTAAGCGACAAAGGTGAGCGTTGTGTGTTGAATTTGTAGTCGGTCCGATGTGCAAGTAGATCGAGTCAAACATTTACTTATGCTCTTAATAATCAAAGCATGTGTTATATTATAATTTCTATTGCATGTTGTTAGAAAGAGATTGGACTTGTTACGTCGACATTACTCGCATGAAATCCTTAGTATATCAACATGATAATCTAATGCATGCTACATCCAAATCTACTAGTTGCGAATGTATTTTACTAAATTATCATGATACCCAAAATTTGCATTTGATAAGTTGTTAAATGTTGATAATATGTTAAATATGTTTGATATGTTATGTTTCCGTCTGTTTCCGTTTGTTTTCGATTTTGTGTGGGCCCCTTTTGATTGGTATATGGACCCGATGCCAACCTGGCCGGCAAGGGCCGGCAGGATTGTCACGGTTACCCGTAGGCCTGGCCTTACAATCCAAGTGGGGAGGAACACTTGGGGAGTAAGGACGAACTTTGCAAAGACATGTCGATGCACTTCAGATAGTAAGGTCGCTCCTTACTCGGTGTGTTTGGATGGACATCAGACTGAGGATGGAGGGTAAGTGGAGGACAACATCAGCAATTCTTGGTTATGTGAATTCCGTGTTTCTTCCGTCTTGAATATATGCTTAATTTGCTTGATAACTTGTTCACGTTATATAATATGTTGCATACATGCATTACCATGCAAATTTCGCACATAGCCTCACTAAGTTGGACGATCAACTTATGCGTTCCGTGTTTCATTCTTTTCAGTTTCAGGTGTTCTGGAATATAATAGTCGTGTTGCGGTTAGGTCATCACGGTTGCGATCCCACCCTAGTATTTGGGAGAGTAGTTATATTTTGTTATCGATTTTGTTTTAAACCTTGCTTAGAATATTTGAATCTTAAAGTTGATTTATATTTTCATAAAAGAGACAAGATTTTCATAAATTACTTATTTATCTCTCTCGGTTGATTTTGTTCAAATCTTTTGATCATAACAAATGCTTCCGCTTTAAACCTCTACTATGGAAGTTGATTTTATTTTCGTCAAAAGAAAAAAAAAAGTTAGTAATTTAAATTGTTCTTACTTTATTTTAAACCGCTCCCGCTTTAAATTTTAATTTATCGTTTTTGTTTTATAAAAAAAAAAGTTTCGATATTTTAACTCTTTTTCAAAATTATAACAAATTTTTCGACTGTTATTCGACGGACCCGCGGAGTCGGGCCGTCACAGATGTTATCAGAGCTTCGGCTCAAGCCTAGGATAGGATCCTCGGATTTGTACTGAGGTGCTAGTAAGGTGGGACTCACCGTCGTGACTTTAGGGTGTCTACCCACATTGGGTAGTTCACTGTTAGGACAAGACCGCAACCGAAACCATATGTGTAGTACGTGTCCTTGAGGTTAAGGGTTATTTTTGCTTTATTATGTGTTTTCTTGATTTATTATTTTGTTGGTGGTATCTCGAATACCATAACGTTATTTGAAATTTATTGTTAATATTATTGTCTAGTTATAATTGTATATGTGTGCTCCGTGATTTTACGTAAATTGAAATATTTGAATCAAGCGACCTTTCTCGAAGTACATGTAGAATGACTAAAATAGCCGTAATTCTTTTGAATTCCTTATCGAGTTTACCTTATTCAGAACTCATAATTCTGATTCTAAACGTATTCATCTCCAAATTGATCTCTCGAATTTAGTAAGCTCTCTTGAGCCTATTTTCTCTATAATTAATTGTTTCGCCCTTATTCTAATGTTGGTACTTATTCATTTTGAGCTTGTGATCCCTAGATGTCTTTTCTTCATCATTTTGGTGAATCAAATTGTTATGCATGTAATCTTTCTTTCAATAGACAAAATATCATTCAAATTTCATTGACATCAGTCTTGAGTTCTAAAACTACCCTAAGTTCATGTCTAATCTTTTCATTTCCGCTCGTGCTTTTCTGAAGTTTCCAAATGCGATTGCCCGACTATATCTTTTCATTCATGGAGTGCAATTTACCTCCAATAATTTTAGCCTTATTCTTAATATGGCTTCTTGAAGTCGTACCCTTAATTACCTTTAATCCGACTCCTTGATTATTTCCTTGGGAGCTTATCGACACTCTCAATGAACATGTCTTTGTTTATTGGGGATTGACTTCTTGTATCTTATCAAGCTTTTATTTTGATCCCTTATTTTGTACTCGTTCAGAGTTTACCCCTCCTTATTTCATGAGGTACTTTCTCGTATCGACTTCGTAACCAAAATTGTTTATTTTTGTCTGATTCTGTGAATGTTATTATTCCTTGTCCTTCTTTTTCTGAGCCTATTTATTCAATTGTGATCGTTTTGAAATTATCCATATGATTTCATGTTACTCTTTTTCGTCGTATTCAATTATGCAATATTTAAATTTCCTGAAGGAATTGAATTGTCTCGGTTTCTTTTTGAACTTCACATTTTCATTTTGTCCATTCATAAATTGTTGTTCCTTTGTCTATTTCATTCATTTTTGCGCGCCGCATAAATCAGATCAATTTATTTCTCAATTTATTTTGAACTTTGGACTTACCTTCTATTTGTTTTGAACTTATTTTTAATCCCCGTCTCGCTCAATTTGATCGTTTCGATGTTCTCAGATTTCACTATTGAGCTTTACTTGTAAACTATTGCAGCTTGTTGCAATCATTATTGAAATGATCTTTAAATCGCGTCATTTATCTTGACTTGCTTTTCAAATGACCAAACACACTTTAATGTTTTGGTTATTATCATCATGATACTTGTTTCGACTTTCTATTATCCTTATCGATATCCTTGCTTTGATCTTCTTTTTACTTACACCGTTCGAAATGGTGAGGCTCGTCCCTTCCGTTATTCTTATCGGTGTGCCTTAATCGTTCTCCTTGTCACTTATATCGAACTATTCATTTGGTTATCTTTCTTATCGATATTTTAGTCCTTTTGCAATCTTCGTTGATTCTTCTATATGTTGCCATTGCTAATTCTTGTCTTGTCGTATTGAGCACCTTGATTCGATCATCTTTTCTAATCCTTATCGTGTCTCTTCATTTGACTAATTTTGTTCCTTGCGAAAACCCCAAGTCAAATGTCATTCAATACCTTTTGAATTCCCTCGGCTAAACTGATCTTATATATTGTTATGTGAGTAGTTTTTCTTTTGAGAAGAATCTTAATCCGCGGCATAGGAATTGAATTATCGTCGTATCCCATTCTACCGCGTCATGATTATACGTAACGTATATGAAGTACTACATCGATCATCCTCGTGAACCTGACTGCATATCTTAAGATCCTCAGAAATATCTAACGTACAAACGAAGACGTGTTTGCGTACTCATCTAGATGAAGAAACAAGTGAATTCCATTATGGTGCGGCCAGAGTATAAAAAAAGGCGACTTGGGAGTTAGAGAAAAAGATACGTCAGAGTTTTGAAAACGTCTAATTTACGAGAGAACATTTTTCGCACACTCATTTTAAACAAGAAGGCTGCAGATTCCACAAGTAAAAGTTTTATGACGCACACAGACTAAGGAAGAAACATTTCGGGAGCTAGAAAAGAAGATACGTCGGCGTTACCCGGACCACGCGAATCTCAAAAGCGAATTTGGGGACCAAATTCTTTTAAGGCGGGAGGATTGTAACGCCCCAAAAATTTCGAACCCTTTTGATTGGGTTTTTAATCCAAATTTATATGCTACTTTTTATTTTCAAAGTTAAGCATTAATTTGAACTAAAATATGCAATTTAATTAAATCTTGTGACCTTATGAACTTTGAAATAATTCAAAAATATAAAGTTACTTAAGAATAATATTAAGACCTTTTTGAAATTTTTGGGCTTGGTTGCTCAAAAATTTTATTTTTGGGGGAAAAAATGCACTTTCCCAAAACTTCAGGGGGCAAAGTGCAAATTTGCTCCAAGTTGCAGATTTTCTGCAGGAGAGTAATCATTTTCTCTCCCTGCACACTCCTACGGCTGTCAAGCATGCCCTTGGGTAGATAAACTCATCCACCCAAGGTTGACATGCATTGGTGGAAAATGTGGAGAATTAATACTCCTATATTCTCATATTGTATGTATATGTGTATATACTTTAAAAATCTGATTTCTTAGTCCAATAAATACCCTCCTCAAACCCACTTTATCTTCTTTACAACTTAAAATACTTAGATATAGAGAGGGAAAGAGAAAACACATTTAGAAAGAGGATTTTCGGATATACACAACCCAGCCTCGGTTTTTCGCTCATTACATCTTCGTCCACCGTTGGATCATGCCCAAATTTTTCGTGAAGGTCCTACACACATGGGGCTACGTATTGACCGTTCGGATCGTCGTTTGGATAACGCGGAGTGAATCGGCAGTCGTCAGAAATTGGTGGAAAGTAAGGATTTGAGGGCTTTTGTCATGAACCACCACCGGAGCCGCCACCACTGCCATCGGAGACGCCGCCACCACCTTCGGAGGTCTGGAAATGAAGAGAGCTTCATCCTCTTCGTTGCTTTGGGTAAAAATTCGTCTATGCATGTGTTCTTTAATCTTTGTGATTTTACTTTCTTCTCTTTAAAGTATATATTGAAGAACTTTAGTTTATCCATGTAGTTTTTGTGAAAAGTTGTTCAGTTTAATTTTATATAAGATATTTAATGTGGCTTCACTTTGGTTTTGTTTAGATATTGCTTATGTGTTTGGATCTTGATTTATTTTTGTAAGAAAGTTAATTTTGTTAAATTTCAAAACTTTGGGGGTATTTTTGAAAGGTTTTAAAAGTTTAAGGGTTAGGGCTGTGATATTTTTTTTGGGAGTAAAAATGGACTGAAAATCTCTATTTTTGTTTGATATTTGGTATGAGTTTACTTAAAAATTATTTGTTTTAAAGTTGCTCCGAGTTTGTTTGCAAAAAGGGAGTTTTTGAAACTTTTGGGGTTATTTTTGTAAATCCAAAAATAAGGGGGCAAAGCCGCTGTTTTGTCGCTGTTTTTATAGTTACGTTTATAAACTTTTGATTTGTTGATTTGATGTAGAGCTTTGTTCACTTTTGTTTTAAGATTGAAAATTTTTCCGAAGAAAAATTATGATTAAAGAAATTTTTGTTTCTCAATGTTAGTTGGTGAAAAGTTATTAAAACTTATTTTTAATCTCAGTTTTATAGTGAAATTATGCTTAATTATTTTAAAATATTGCTTAGATGCTTGGACCTTGAATTATTTTTCAAGAAAGTTGATTTTCTTAAGTTTTCAAAACTATAAGGGTATTTTTGAAAAATTTTAAACTTGTGGGATTTTTAAAGCTTTGATTTTTGAAGTAACAAGATACTTAATACTCTGTTTTTATTTGATTTTCGATATGTGTTTAGTTAAAAAATCATTTGATTTAAAGTTTGTTCCAAATTTTTGCAAAAATGGATGTTTTTAAAAGTTTAGGGGCTGTTTTGTAAATCTGGAAAATAAAGGGAAAGTTTTGCTGTTTGGCGCTGTTTTATGAAATTATAATTTTGAGTTTTGAAAATAATATCTCTTAATTGAAGTGATGTCATAAGTTCTAAGCACTTTTGTGCGATGTATTAGTTTAGGAAATCCTTGTGTAGGATTTTCATTAAGGTTGTTAGATACATTCTAAGTCGTATACGTACTTGCTCAGGTTTCGGATACGCTTCATTTGTGGAGTTTAGTCGCTATACTAAGCGACAAAGGTGAGCGTTGTGTGTTGAATTTGTAGTCGGTCCGATGTGCTAGTAGATCGAGTCAAACATTTACTTATGCTCTTAATAATCAAAGCATGTGTTATATTATAATTTCTATTGCATGTTGTTAGAAAGAGATTGGACTTGTTACGTCGACATTACTCGCATGAAATCCTTAGTATATCAACATGATAATCTAATGCATGCTACATCCAAATCTACTAGTTGCGAATGTATTTTACTAAATTATAATGATACCCAAAATTTGCATTTGATAAGTTGTTAAATGTTGATAATATGTTAAATATGTTTGATATGTTATGTTTCCGTCTGTTTCCGTTTGTTTCCGATTTTGTGTGGGCCCCTTTTGATTGGTATATGGACCCGAATCCAACCTGGCCGGCAAGGGCCGGCAGGATTGTCACGGTTACCCGTAGGCCTGGCCTTACAATCCAAGTGGGGAGGAACACTTGGGGAGTAAGGACGAACTTTGGCAAAGACATGTCGATGCACTTCAGATAGTAAGGTCGCTCCTTACTCGGTGTGTTTGGATGGACATCAGACTGAGGATGGAGGGTAAGTGGAGGACAACATCAACAATTCTTGGTTATGTGAATTCCGTGTTTCTTCCGTCTTGAATATATGCTTAATTTGCTTGATAACTTGTTCACGTTATATAATATGTTGCATACATGCATTACCATGCAAATTTCGCACATAGCCTCACTAAGTTGGACGATCAACTTATGCGTTCCGTGTTTCATTCTTTTCAGTTTCAAGTGTTCTGGAATATAATAGTCGTGTTGCGGTTAGGTCATCACGGTTGCGATCCCACCCTAGTATTTGGGAGAGTAGTTATATTTTGTTATCGATTTTGTTTTAAACCTTGCTTAGAATATTTGAATCTTAAAGTTCATTTATATTTTCATAAAAGAGACAAGATTTTCATAAATTACTTATTTATCTCTCTCGGTTGATTTTGTTCAAATCTTTTGATATGTTATGATCAAATGCTTCCGCTTTAAACCTCTACTATGGAAGTTGGTTTTATTTTCGTCAAAAGAAAAAAAAAGTTAGTAATTTAAATTGTTCTTACTTTATTTTAAACCGCTTCCGCTTTAAACTTTTAATTTATCGTTTTTGTTTTATAAAAAAAATAAGTTTCGATATTTTAACTCTTTTTCAAAATTATAACAAATTTTTCGACTGTTATTCGACGGACCCGCGGAGTCGGGCCGTCACACGGTATATTCCAATGAGTGAGCATATAAATTCAGTATGTTCATAAAATAGAACACATAATCATGAGGGTCCCTAGACCCATCATATCTCGGTAAACAACCCGACAATGGTCCTCAAGCGATTGCCTCTCTTATTTAATCACAGAATGTGGAACAGTTAGCGATATTATCGTGCACTTCTCGGGATCGGGGCCAAGGTTGTCTTTCTACAGCCACTCGCTCCTCAACCATTCCCTTGAGGTCTCTCTATGAGACTTTCCTAGTAGCTCTAATTTTTCTCGATTGGGTATTATGCTATCATCGACTTGGATGATAGTTTGCTCCCTACTTTGCGGCCGCTAAGGTCGAGCAAAGGCTCTTGACTGAGGTTCCTTTGGTTCAGGACGAACATTAGTTCTCGCCTGACTAGCATTACCATCTTTTTCAGAATTATGAGTCCTCTTAGTAGCTGGAGGACTATCACCTTGGTCAAAAATCTGGTCAGGATGTTATCGTGACCTCCTATAGATATTAGGTCTTTGAGGAGGTTGAACATGATTTTTCTCAGGCTCCGGTGGCTTAGGCGTCTGTTTTTCTAATATCTGAATACACAACGCAATCATTAGTTGAACTAGTTGAGTAAGTTTCTCGTTCTGGGCAGTTTGAGGTGTAGGGATGGTTTGGACCAGAGAAGTCCATGGAATAGTCCGATGTGGGACCTGCTGGCTTTGGAGGCCTTGTATGTTAGTCCCTCCTCTATTAGAACGAGCTCCAATATGGTTTGATTGCTCTGGTATGTCCAGTTCGGTATGATTGCTGCTAATGTTTCTAGTTGAATCTTTAGGATGGGTTCCAACCACAGATGGTACCTGAGAAGATTGATTTTTCCTAGCAATTATAGTATTCTTTTTCGGTGGATTCTTTGTGTTGATCATATTTCGATCTAATATTTGACCTACCCCTCGATTGGCTCCAACTGATCTAATTGTAATTCATCGGAACACGTAAAAACAGTAAATAAAGTAAAGCAATATAATAACTGGGAGAACTTGTACTTTATTAGATAATGTAAAACTGTATTACAGAGTAAATAGGGCCTGGTCAAGCTACTAAGGATGGTGCCAGACAAAGAAATACCGATATGTATGTAATATCGAGTGAGAGTACCGAGCTTACAAAGTGGGAATACGCTAGGAATGCCAAAAGTCCTTCTAACACTAATTATTCTTGTATTTATATACTAACACGTGTCTTCTAGTAGAGCCCTGGGCCCATAGGAGAGTGTGTACGGCCCAAGGACTGGTCAATGTGTGTAGCTCAGCCAAGCAGATCGTCGAGAGGGACTGCGATGTATCATCCTACTGATCTTGATCGATATTATTAGAGAGCCTGATCAGTTTGAAGAATCCGATCTAGTGGAATACGAAATAGTTCTCAGCAGGCCTCATTGTTCGTAACCACAAAATCTAGTGAAATTGCGTAATTTAGATCCTCATTGTCCGGTCCTTGGAAAGTTACTTCGACACCCCCACCTTCTTTGGTTGACAAACCGTCAACATGCATTAACCAGCCTATTCATTTGTCGTAACATACTTATTCCCCTGGACTGTACATCCATAATATTACATCCGACCGACTCCGAGATGAAGTCCACTAATACTTGAGCTTTGATAGTAGTTCGAGGTTGATACTCGATTTCATATTGGCTAAACTCGATAGCCAATTTTATCAATCTCCCTGAAGCTTCTGGTTTTGACAGCACCTGCCTTAAAGGATGACTTGATAGGTCATATTTCCAAACTGCCACAACTAGGGCCAAAGCAAATTTGTCTATCTCCATATAGTTCTTCTCAGTTCCCTGCAATAATTTTCTTAAGTAGTACACCGATTTGTGTTTACTTCCTTCTATCTTGACCAAGACAGAGTTGATTGCAGCGTACGAAACCGCAATATATAAGTATAAAGCCTCACCCTCGGAAGGCTTTGCAAGCAAAGGTGGCGAACTCAATTAGGTTTTTAATTCCTCAAATGCTCGATCGCACTCCTCGGTCCATTCAAAATTCTTGGCCTTCTTTAAAATTTGAAAGAAATGAAGGCTCTTTTCAATCGATCGTGATATTAACATGTTTAAAGAGACAATCTTTTGTAAGAAGCTTTGTACTTAAGGGACCAATCTCGGGGGATTTAACTCGATGATTACTTTGATTTTCTAGGGATTGGCTTCTATCCTGTGCTCAAATCTACCTGATCTTACGTCAAAAATACATTTCTTCGGGTTAAGTTTCATTCCATACTTTCTCAAGATATGAAAACATCGATCAAGATGTTGAATGTGGTCGAGTTTAGTCATGCTTTTTATGAGCATATCATCTACGTAAAGCTCCATGATTTCCCCAATTAAATCTTTGAACATCAGGTTCACGAGCGTCTTATAAGTCGCTCCCGCATTCCTTAATTCGAATGGCATCACTATAAAACAATACACACCCGGTTCAGTAATGAATGCCATTTTTTCTTGATCTTGCTCGTTCATGAAAATCTGGTAGGAACTTTGGAAAGCATCCATCATGTTGAATAATATGAAACCGGCGATCGAATCGACCAGTATATCGATCCTAGGTAGGGGGTATGAATCTTGAGGACACAGTTTATGTAGATCAGTAAAGTCGTTGCACATCCTCCATTTGTTATCAATTTTGTTGCCCTTTGATACTAGGACCACATTGCACAACCATTCTGTAAATTGCACCTCCTTAAATTGTTTTGATGCCAAAAGCCTATCCACTTCAGCATTGATAATCTTGTATTTTTCCCGACCGTGATTTCTCTTTTTCTGCCTCACGGGCTTGGCCTTGGGATCGATATTCATAGAATGAGTAATCACCCTTGGATCAATCCCGACTATATCTTTCGAACTCCACGCGAAGACATCAACATTGCTTCTCAGAAAATCGATCAACATCGTCTCCATCCCGAAGCTAAACTCTTTGCCAATTCTTGTAAACTTTTGGTGTCTCCTGGAACGAGTCCAACTTTCTTATGATTTGGTGGATGCGCACTCATATCAATGGTTTTTCCCTAATTTTTGAGCATGTCGTAGTTAAGAGCCTCGTGCTCGTAAACCAAACCTGAGCTTAGGGATTTTCTTTTATTCGGTTATGTTGGCTTGACTTTTTATTTCATAGAAAGTGCAGTATTATAACACTCCCATGCCATGCAATGATCATTGACCATCTCTCCAACACCTCCCAAGGTAAGAAATTTTACCTTCTGGTGATATGTTGAAACCACTTCCTTAAATAAGTTTAGTGTTGGCCTTCCCAAAATTGCATTGTATGCGAAGGGTGTTTCAACCACCAAAATCTTTATCAACTAGGTGATTTCCCTGGGTTTCTTTCCGAGCGTAGTGTTGAGGCTAATTGTTCCCAATGGCACAATTTCAGATCATCCAAATCCGATTAGGGAGTAGCTACCCTATCGAGGTTCAACTTGTCCAAATTCATTTTGCTCCAAGCCTCATATGAGATTATGTTCACTGAACTACCATTATCGACCAAAATCCTTTTCACACTGAAGCTAGCAATCTTCAATGTCAAAACCATAGGAAAATCTGGATTATCTTTGTTGATATCCCAAGTCATGTCGTTTGGTCGATCAGCCTCGCTGAAATTGATCACCTGATTTAGGATGGCCTGCTGATCTACAGACATTACCTCATTTGGTACAACAAGTTCTGACTGCAATGATTTGGTGGTTCTCTTTCTCGCATTACGACGACTATCACCACCCGCAGGACCTCCTGAAATGAAATGTATCATTCTGTCCAACTGTTCGCTACACTGATCGACCATAATGGAATCATCAAGAGGACAAGATCACCTGATAGGACTCCTAGATCGGTATCGAGCTTGATCGGATCTCTTCACTTAATAAGCCAACTTTCCAGCAGTGATCAATCGCTCAATTTCCTATTTCAGATGAGAACAGTCCTCCGTATTGTGCCCTCGAGCTCTATGATACCTGAAGTATAAATTATAGTTTTTTGACTTAGCCTGCGTTATTCGCCTCGGCTCGAGGATCCAATTATTTCGCCCAAGTATTGCGAGAATTTCCTCTCTGGGAGCGTTTAATAATATAAGAAAAATCTTTCTTTGGAATTTGCTTTGGTGAGGTAGGCCTAACATAGACATTAGATCTTTGGTTAGTCTTTGGCCATTTACAGACATTAAGTCTTTGAAAAACAGTACTCTTCTGTTGAGAACCACTATAATCTCTTGGCTTAGGTAATGGGGTTCGATCGGATATCTTTGGATTTTGAGATTTTTGAGTATTTTGGTCCTTCAGTTTATTCATTTCTTCCTGTATCATGTATTTTTCTGCAATTACCATTACTTTTTTGAACGTCTTAAGCTACTTTCTACATAATGCATTTTCGAACTGCCAATTTCTCGTCATTTGGAACAAGATGGAGGTCAGGTATTCGATTTGCGGGGTGTCCACTTTCAATAGCTCGATGCTAAATCTCCCCAGCCATTGTCTCAAGGATTCTCCGTCCTGATGTCTGACCGTGTTGAGATGATTAGTTGGCAACCTCTGTTTCCTTTGACTTGCGAATTGGTGCCTCAACTTATCACTTAAATCATCAAAGTTGTAGATCAAATTCGGTGGTAATTTTCTGAACCACTCTAACGCCACACCCTCAAGAGTGGTCACCATACAGTAAAGTCTTCAGAATAACCGTACAAGTTCATTACATTAGTGAAAATAATAATGTACTCCTTTATATCTTCGATACCTTCGTACCGTGGAAGTCGAGTATGTACAGCCTAGTAAGCCCGAGCTTCCCTTATAGACTCACAAAACAGTGAGAATTTCATTATACTATTTTTCACGTCTTTGTTCCTTCCTTCATGCTTCAGGAGCATGTTCTTTGCGTGGTTTCAGCAGCTAATTGCCTAGCCACTCTTTCCTCGACTATCCTCCTGAAGTTGGCCTCAAAACTCTCCTAATTGCAGAATTCAGTGCCTTGTGCAGGAGCAAAACTCTCATCGACTACAGAATCATGCCTGAGCACCTGATATACTTTTTCCCTTATCCATTACAGTTCTTTCACAAATGAGTATCCTACCTCCTTCCCTTGATACCTAAACGTGCTCATTGTCCCTTTTTTGTGTCTCTCAGGTGCAGATTGTTTAGCCTTTTATGCCTTGAATAATTGTTTGCATATTGTAGTGACCATGCTCTTAAGCTCTCCCACTACGTCAGGTGCAACAAGTGGTGTATTATTAGCATGTTGTTGCTCCTGTTTAGAAATTTGATCATTGCTCCTCTGCTAAACAGAAGTCTGGCCTCTCTGGACTGAGGGTTGGCCCTTATCCAATTGGATCTTCGATCTAGTCACATGCATTGTTCGATCTAATACTCGAGCATTCCCCTCGGTGGGCACCAACTGATTTGACAGAAAATTGTGTGTACGAAAATAAAGGAAAGTGACAATATAAAAATAGGTAAGTACTTATTATATATATATATTTCCGATCTGAACTTACAATTGATAGAATAGTGCCCAGAAAGTCAATTCATTTTAGCTTGTAATAGGTCTATTCTGTAATAAAACAATCTTCGATTCAATGAATAATACGCACGTTTATTTATAACTGTATAGAATAAACAAATGGCCAACTTCATCTCTTGCGAATACATTTAAGCCATTGGTTGAAATCCTTAGATCACATTCGACTATGGGACGATTTATGATGACGGATTTGTAAACGCAAGTATACGCAATCGCAACAAGTAATATAATGATAAGTAGAGTATCGTCTCCACAGGGAATTAATGAGCTAACTTAATTAATTACTAAAAGATCACTCTTGTTCTTATCCAAATTAAACGAATTCTTGGTTCTGATTATAACTAAGTAACAATGAAATTAAAACTAAATTCTAAATTGACAAGATTAACTCTGATGATAAAAGCCTAGGATTACAACTTCCTTCAATGTCAAACTAATTGCTCTTATTTTCCCAACTACTCTATTTCAATTAAGTTTCATTGCTAGTCTAGGGCACTTAAGTTTCTACAATTTCTTTCCAGAATATTGTAAAACTAATCTAACCTAATCAAAGAGCTATATTCCTATGCCAATGAAGTTAGGCCAAATTGAATCAAGAACAAGCCCTAATTGTGACTACCTAAGGCAATTAAGTATATTCCTATCTTAATTGCTAAACAAATTACCCAATTCGATGTGGGTGCAATTCGTACAAAGGTTACCCAATCTTTAACCTAAAACCTAATTTCCTCTCCCGATTCAATTAGATTTGTGAAACAATAGTTGATCAGGCTATTGAAATTAAAGCACAAGAATGGGTAAACAACAAATCTCAATATAATAGAATAAGGAAAAATAAGTAACAATTAATTCAAACAAAGAATTCCATTGCAATCCTAGAAAGGTAAATTTAGTTCATAGCTAAAACGGAAATAAACTCCAAAATAATAAACATCATGAGTATAAGATCACAAAAGAGAAAGATAATTGAAAGAGATAAGAAAAGAGAAGTAGATCTGTCTTCAAATCTTCAAGAATTGTGTTCTTCGATGTTTTCCACGCTCTCCAATGATGTTTTCTTGTTCTTGGTTTCCCTTCTGTCAAAAGGTGTCCCAAGATATCTTTTTTCTCTCTTCCCCCACTTAGATATAAGTTTCCAAGTCAAATTAGGGCACTCTAATTAAAATTCGCGGAAATCTTCTGCCCCAGCGGAGAAGTAGTTTCGCCCCAGCGGAGACGCTTCTGTCCAAGAATTTTGTCTGCTTTTTGATTTCGCTCCAGCGGAGAGATTTTCCGCTCCAGCGAAGAGGCTTCTGTTTGCACTTCCAAAACTCAAGAGAAAATCTGAAATATTTGCAAGAAAATACCAAAATGAGTACGTGAATCACCAACGAGATAAATCAAGCTAAACAAAATGAAAACAATCCAAGAACTCAAGAAACTAATGCGATTTCCCGCAAAAAGATAAAGAAAATAACTCTATTTTATAGAGTTAACAGACCCCCAAACTAACTATTTTGCTAGTCCCGAGCAATAGTAAGGAGTAGAAGGCCAAAACGACCACAACTAAAGACAACAACTCAAACATTTACAATCATGCATGACAAGTCAGACTAATAACCATCACTTTCAAAACGTTATGCATTCTATCATGTAATTTCTGCGTGTGTGTGTGTATACATAATACGAGAATGTCGGAATCACCCAGATCACTATAGCTTCGAAATCATTGAGCCTAATTGCATGAATTCTTAAATTGCCAAGCCTATTCTCTATTTTCTCAGGTTATCAAACTAATCACTAAGTTCAAACAATGCTTTCAGTCGAAGTTATGGAATCCTTTACGTTCGAACTTTCACTTAGCATTTTATTCATTATTTAGTACAACTCAAGTATATTTAGCACCACTCACACTCATAACCTGTTCTAAAGAAGCGGTCAACATAGAGGGGTGCATAAGAGTTAAGTCGATGCACCCATACATCGTTCATCTTATCGCAGTCAAGTTAGAGGAGTGCAAGTATAAGTCTCAAGCGATGAGATTTTTCAGGTCTCATACAAGTGAGGTTATTTTCTTCGAATTTAACTTATAACTTTTCAGTAATTTGCTTCATTTGGTTCTTGTTAAAGTTATCCTTACCCCCAAACTTAGGCAAAACTATCACTTAGATTCTAAGTTTTCCAACCCTCGAATCTAGAGATTAGGTAGGCAAGATAAAATTTCTTAAGCTCTATTCTAGACTATAATTCACTAACTTCATCCTAAATCCTCGATTATGCATTCGTGCTTCGAATTTTGCAGGAAAAACAGTCAACAATACATAAAATTTCAAAAATTTGATCAAAAATCGACCTAGCATGCACAACGTAAATGCAATCACCCCCAAACTTGAGAAACACATTGTCCTCAATGATGAAAGTAACGAAAACAAGAGATAAAAGAATTAAGCTGAAGACAAAGATAAAATAAAGCAATTAAAGAACGTCCCTGATTGCAGCCTTATTTCAATATTCAGCATTGATCTCTTCATGTGGTGGTGAGAGTTGTGGAAAGTCCGCATTGAAGCATGTAATTGTGTATGGTCCTCAACATTTGAGATTGTTTTGCTTGGGGCAGAGTGTTTTTGTGCTGGGGCGGATTTTGTTCTCGAAATTAGATGTAAATTCCAGAGGAAACTCTGCGGGGGCGGTACTAATGCTCCGCTGGGGCGAAGTGTGTTCTGGAATTTGTATCAAAATTCAATCCGAGCAGCCCTCGCTGGGGCGATATATCATTTCCGCGGGGGCGGATCATGTTCTGTCCAACTTCTCTATCTCTTTTTTTTTTTTTTTTTTTTTTTTTTTTTTAATAGTTGGGTTGCCTCCCAACAAGCGCCTTATTTATAGTCATGGCTTGACTTTTTCAATCTTATTGCGGATCGCCCAAAGTGATGGTGGCGATTTGACGATCAATGTTGCCCCCCAAATAAATCTTTAGTCTTTGTCCATTGACCTTGAAAGTTCTCTCACTTTGTTCATCTTGTACTTCCACAGCTCCATAGGGACAAACCTCTGTAACCAGAAAAGGGCCAGACCACCTTGATTTGAGTTTTCCCGAAAATAGTTTAAGGCGGGAATTATACAGTAACACTCGCTGTCCTGGCTCAAATTCTCTACGAATTATTTTTTCATGTCTTCTAGACTTATTGTCAACCCTCTTTGCATAAGTCATCTCTTCAATGAAATCACCACCATAAGGCCACAAATGGTGGCGATGTAAGATGCTCTTAGTTTCAACTTCTGTAAACTGTTTAAGCTCTAAATCTGGAGGTTCTTCAATGAACGACTTATTAGCATTTGCAGACTTTACTGGCCTTTCCATAATCTCACCTTTCAAGGTTGGTTTGGTAAATCTTTGAGTAGGATCAAGAGTTTTCACATAATCAACCAACTTGTCACCTTTCCTATCATCTTTCGAAATCAATGGAGTTTCAAACAAATCATCAGGATGATTATGTAAGAATGTATCAGAAGTATTTTCTACCACCTTGATTGAGAAACAATCGTCATTCTTCTTATGATGCTTCAACGATGAATAAATATTGAAGGTTACTTCTTGATCTTGAACTCTCATCTTGAGTTCTCCTTTTTCAACATCAATCAAGGCTCGACCTGTAGCTAGAAAAGGCCTTCCAAGTATAATTGGCATATCTCGATCTTCCTCCATATCCAGAACTATGAAGTCTGCCGGGAATATAAATTTGTCCACTTTAACCAAGATGTCCTCTATTATTCCTCTCGGATAACTAAGAGTTCGATCCGCCATTTGCAACGTAACAGAAGTTGGCTTTGCTTCCCCCAAACCAAGCTTTCTAAAGATCGACAATGGCATCAAATTTACACTTGCACCTAAATCGCATAATGCCTTATTGATCAACTGATTTCCAATCGTGCACGGAATAGTGAAACTCCCTGGATCTTTCAGTTTTGGTGGAAGCTTTCTTTGAATAAGCGCGCTGCACTAGTCAGTAAGTGCTACAGTTTCATAATCTCCCAATCTTCTTTTCCTTGATAAAATGTCTTTCATGAATTTTGCATAGGTGGGCATTTGCTCAAGGGCTTCAACAAAGGGAATGTTGATGGATAGTTTCTTGAAGATATCAAGAAATTTCTGAAACTATTTATCCAACTTTTGTTTTTGTAATCTCTGGGGAAATGGAGGTGGTGGATATTCTTGAACTTTCGGTTTCTCCTATTTTTCTTCATATCCTTTGGATTTCTTTTCCACATCATCTTCATTATTTTGTTCACTCTCAATTAATTCACTCGGTGGCTTCACTTCTTCTTGCTCAAGCTTTCTAGTATTACCCTCAATCTCCTTTCCACTTCTGAGAGTTATAGCTTTACAGTGATGCTGACTCTCTTTTCCTGGATTTGTCTCAGTGTCCGCAGGCAAAGCTCCATGAGGTCGGGCATTAAGATTACTAGCCAGTTGACCAATTTGAGTCTCCAAAGCACGGATAGAAGCATTCTGGTTTTGAATTACAACGCTCTGGTTTTGCATTATGGCATCTGTCTTCTGCATGTATTGGAGCAACAATTCTTCTGTAGTGGGTTTTTGTGCTTGTGTTTGTGGCTGTATAGGTGCTTGAGGTTGTTGAAACCTTGGAGGTGCGACTGGGCCTTGAGCCTGAAATTGTGGTTGATTACCACCCCATGAGAAATTAGGGTGATTTCTCCATCCCGGATTATATGTGTTGGAATAAGGATTGTTTCTCTGACGGTTAGAATTTCCCACGAAATTGACAGATCCCGGATTCTCAGGACAGTGTGCAACCGAGTGATTATCTCCACAAATATCACAAGTGGCATAAATTCTCTGAACATTGTTTCTACTACAGTTCTCATCAAGTTTCTTCGTGAGAGCTGCCAATTGAGTTGTAAGAGAAGCAATAGCATCAACTTCTATAACCCCGACTATCTTGTTCTGCTCCGTACGTCTTGATGACCATTGTTGGATATTTGATGCCATTTCCTCAATAATATCTCTGGCTTCACCAGGAGATTTTCCCAAAAGAGCACCATTAGCTGCAGCATCGAGATTTCCTTTTATGTTATTTGTAAGCCCATTGTAGAAAGATTGAACTTGTAACCAATCTGGAACTTGATGGTGAGGACACTTTTTCAGCATATCCTTAAACCTCTCCCAAGCTTCGTCTAAAGTTTCATCTTTATGTTGCAGAAAATCAGTGATGTCATTCCTCATCTTTGCAGTTTTTGCAGGTGGAAAAAACTTGGCTAAAAATTTCTCCACTAACTGATTCCATGTTGTTATAGACTCATCTGGCAGAGCTTCTAACCAATCTGCAGCCTTCCCAGTCAAGGAGAAAGGGAACAATCTCAGTCTTACAGCCTCTGATGATACTCCATTGAATTTGAATGTATCACACATCCTCAGAAATATTTTCAAGTGTTTGTTCGGATCCTCATGAGCATGCACGAAGAATTGTTTCGATTCAAGCATATGTATGACTACTGGCTTGATTTCAAAATTATTGGCCTCAACAACTGGCCTAGCAATACTCGATCTTAGTCCTTCAACATGAGGGACTGCATAATCTCTGATAGAGCGATTTGCAGCAGCAGCTGCTACATTGACTTGTTCGCCCATAGTCTGACCTTGAGACTCAGAATTTATTTTCAGCCTTTTTAATCTTCGAATTGTGCGCTCGATTTCAAGATCTAGTGGGATAAGTTCTTTATTTCGATCGTTGCTCATGCAAAGAATAAATGTCCTGAAAATAAAGAAAGAGACAACAAATAAAAATTTGATCTAAGAAAAGAATGACTGATATTAATATTAACAAAATAGCGCAAATAATTCCCCGGCAACGGCGCCAAACACTTGATGACGGATTTGTAAACGCAAGTATACGCAATCGCAACAAGTAATATAATGATAAGTAGAGTATCGTCTCCACAGGGAATTAATGAGCTAACTTAATTAATTACTAAAAGATCACTCTTGTTCTTATCCAAATTAAACGAATTCTTGATTCTGATTATAACTAAGTAACAATGAAATTAAAACTAAATTCTAAATTGACAAGATTAACTCTGATGATAAAAGCCTAGGATTACAACTTCCTTCAATGTCAAACTAATTGCTCTTATTTTCCCAACTACTCTATTTCAATTAAGTTTCATTGCTAGTCTAGGGCACTTAAGTTTCTACAATTTCTTTCCAGAATATTGTAAAACTAATCTAACCTAATCAAAGAGCTATATTCCTATGCCAATGAAGTTAGGCCAAATTGAATCAAGAACAAGCCCTAATTGTGACTACCCTAATGCAAGACATGGGCCAATAATTAATGACCCATACTAAAGTCTTGCACATAAAAGGGCCTTGAGAGGTGGCTATAAAAGGAGTCTTGACAAGACTAAAAAACATAAGCAAAAACAAAACCCTAGCCGCCCCCTACATGCCCTAGCCGCCCCCCTCTCTCTCTCTTGCTCTCTCCTTCACCGAAAGTTGGATCTAGATCCAGTTCCTCCATTGACAAGCCTTCTCTCCTAGTTTTGAGCCTGAGGTTCGAAGGTGTCACTCAATCCATCTGGTGTGGACTATCTCTAGAGGCACAACACTTGGGGTGCTCTAGTGAACGAAAGAGAAGAACGGAGAAAACCACCACCTTGCCTGTGGTGAGGTAATTTCGAATTACACCTATTTTATTTTGTAAATTGTTGCAAAATTGTATTC
This sequence comes from Penstemon newberryi var. newberryi, assembly GCA_030819805.1. NCBI lineage: Eukaryota > Viridiplantae > Streptophyta > Magnoliopsida > Lamiales > Plantaginaceae > Penstemon > Penstemon newberryi. The sequence goes on along the minus strand of JAUALY010000005.1, from coordinate 16,219,499 downwards.
AACTTATTCGTATGAGCTAGTGAATAATCCTGTGATTTTGGGTGTTATGAAAATTTTAAATTCCGCACTGTTGTATGACAATCATACCCCATGAAATCCCAACAGTGGTATCAGAGCCAGGTTTACTACACTCATATGAATAGGCCTGAACACTTCAAAATATATGTGTATATTTGATTGTCGTGTTCTATGATTTGATTCTTGCTTGTTATGATAAATTATGTGTTCGGGTATTAGCATAATTCGGTTTTGGGTTAAAACTGCAATTTCCAAAAATTTGAGGGCTTATGTGAAATTATGATTTTTGTAAAATCTGGACAGAAAGTTAAATTTTGTTTTTCTGCAATTCTGGACCAAATTGTAATTTCTGGAATTTTTCAAAATCTGGACTGTTTTGCAATTTACGAAAGGTTAGGGGCTATTTTTGCAATAACCGTAAAATATGGTGTCTGTTTTGCTTTAAACGAAAGTTTCTGGAAATTTTGGGACTGATTTGTAATTTCCAAAAGTTGAGGGGTCAAAATGTAATTTTTTGAAAATGCAGGGCCGAACTGTAATTTTTCAAAAGTTGAAAAACAGAAACTGATATGTGCACTAAAAGAGTTTAGTATATCCGAAAAGTTAATTTTATCATAATTAGTGGAGACTAGAGTGAGAATCAAGGGGTTATTTTAAAAGGGGTTTTAAAATAAAAATTGTGGATTGTTTTAAAAGGGGTTTTAAAACTAGAATCTAAAGGTATTTTAAAAGGGAGTTTTAAAATAAGATAAGGAATAAGGAAATATGTTTTGCTCGTTTCTTGCTCTACGTGAACTGTTTACGTGGTTTTCGATCGCGCCGAGCCTTGACCCTTAGGGTAGATGTGACTGGTTAATTTTTAATTGTGTTGGTTTTATTGGGCCTGCGAGCCTTAAGTTTTTTGGGCCACTTTTAGCCCTTGTAATAGATAGGGCTTTACTGTTTTAAATAGTTTAGGATGGAGTCCCGTTACAAGCAAGGTGGGAGCCCAAGAAGAGTGAAAGTCATGCATGCATGGTAATTTGTGTAATAGCCTAGGTCCTTTAGAACCCAATTAGATTGACCAATTGGGCCAGCATCTTTGGCTCGATGATGGCCCGCATAGGAGGCTCCCGATCGAAAACATACTGTGGTAGCATGCATGCTAGGTGTGTATGTTTTTATTTACGTATTTATAATTTTAGCATGTATGGTGATGCGCGCTAGTAATTTAGATCGTAAATAAAGGATAATGCATAACTGGAACGGTGAGATCTCGAGGAGTGTTACCTCAAATTCTTAGACCCGAAAAACCCCTCTTGAAAATAATATTAAGTCATATTGGATTAAAATAAAATGAAGTATTTATATAAATCCAAGCCTTCCATCAATAGGAACTAGCGTGAGTTGTCCACTTATCGATTAAGGTGATCCAGAGTCTGGCACCCGAGTCGAAGAAAGAGACAATACGCGAAACTTCTTGATTCTCGTTTTTAACTAAACTTGACAAGGGTGGGGACTGGTCGGGACATGAACATCGACCATAACCAAGTTATGGGGATTTCATGACTGGGCCCGTTGCTCATCAAGATTGATGGGTTAGACTTAACGAGTAGTACCACTCATGATGTAGCAGTGCTAGATGAGTGCGAAAACCGAGGCAAAATAGCTTGAAGGTTGTGTAGGGACACAATTGGCAATAAGTATGCCTACCTGGGGAATTAATTGTATGGCCGCGAGTCGTGGGTGCAATTAATGTCCGCTAGGACGTCAAGACCTACTAGGAAATAGGATTTCCCGAACAATTGAAGGGGTAATTGTTTCGATAAAATAGTGGGATAACTTTTACGATAGAAAGTCCAACCTTCGTAGATTATAAGTATTATTCATTAACTAGTCCTCTAGATTTTTGTCTTCTCTTTATATTAGATATTGAGATATCTATATGAATTGTCCATTTTACTATTTATCCTCGACTTAAAAAATAACTGGATTAAAATATCGATTGGCTTAGAAACTTGGGGATTGTCCTCAATTCCGAAAGTTGGAATCGCATTCTTAATAATCAACCTATGCCTGATGCATTTTGAGATGAGTCTCGAAAGAGGAACGAATCACCTATAGAGTATGGGAATCTCAATGATCGTTGCCTCATATAAGCATCAAGATTGAACGAGCTAAAGAAGCGACATATGAGTATGTCTGAAACTTCTAAAACAAGCCTCCACCTCAAAAGACTTGTTTTGAGGAGCAATTTCGAATCATCTGATTCGAGATTTCTAAGGTGTTGTTTAAAACTCGAGAATAAGTGAAGGAACTAATGTCAAGGATCACTGTCCTTGTTTTATCAATCTGGTTGATAACTGGATCGATTAAACGTAGGCCTGCAAGTAATCTTAACATTGACTTCCTCCTAAATTCTCCTCCCGCTCATTTAAACGATTCGTGAAAAGTTCTTAACTTATTCGATAAGTTGATCAGGTTTCATGAATTAACCAAAGTATTGGTAAAAGGCAAATAGGAACCTTTTAAAAGGTATACCTGTCATGATTGCTTACACTTCAAGGATTGCAAAGTCAAAGAAGAGTAAAAGGAAGAAGAAAGTGTTCTCTTCCAAAGCAAACGTGAAGGTAGTGGAAAGAACGCAAGTAGCCTAAAAATCAAACTATCCCACTGCACCTAAGAAAGGCATTGACAAGTTTAATTGATTAGAAGGTCTAATTAATTAAACAACGTTTCAATTAAAGAGTTAATTGAGAGCAACATTTCAATTAAAGAGTTAATTGAAAAAGGGAAATGAATCAATTAAAGAGTTAATTGAAAACAAACAAAATTGATTGAATTAATGTGTTAAGTTCAATCAATACCAAGATAATACTCCACACATATGGCACGCAAGATTAGGTCGTGTTTCCATAGGAAGGATTCAATAGATAGTGTCATCGATGCTTCTTGAAAAATAGGGCTTAGATGAACTATCAACTTGCGAATCCTGTCTGAAGGAAAAGATGACAAAGTTACCGTTTGTTGGGCATCCGGAGCGTACCAAACAAATATTTGGATTGGATCCATACGAATGAATGTGGACCACTAAAGTGTTAGTGTGAGAGAAGATTACTCATACCTCGTGAGGTTTACTGATGACTTTAGTCATTAGTGATATGTGTATCTTATGATGTACAAATCCGAAACTCTTGAAAAGTTCAAAGATTTTCGAAACGAAGTAGAGAATCAAACAAGGCATAGTATTAAGGCCATTCGATTTGATCGAGGTGGCAAATACATAAGCTAGAAGTTCCTCGATTATCTTACTGAGAAAGAGATTCGCATACAACGAACTCCTCCTAAGACGCCTCAACCTATTAGAGGGTCTGAAAGAAGAGAATCGAACCTTGTTGGACATGGTTCAAGAAGTGGAACTCATCCCCACAAACAGTGGGAGTTAATCCAGAAACTGTTGAACCATCAACGTACAATACTTCGTAGATCTGATCTAGTTCGTGAGAAACTTGAAAGATATGGTTAGACCATATACGAAGAATCTACATTGGATCTATGGCAAGAGGCCATACAATCCGAAATGGATTCCATCCATTCCAACAAGGTACGGACCTTGGTCGATCCACCCGAGGGAAATGTCCGTGTAGGTTACAAATGGATCTTCAAGCGCAAGCTAGGAATGAATGAAGAGGTATTGACCTATAAGACTTGCCTAATGGCAAAGAGGTTATTCACAAAGGCCTGGAATGGACTTTGATGAAATCTTTTCTCCATTAGCAATGTCTGAATCCATTTGGACTCACATTCATTTTGATGAGAAAGTCAAAGCGTTTGACTTCATAAAAAACAAATGTGAACCTTGAGTGTACAAGAAGTTTAGTGGGAGCTCTTTAAAGTTCATTATTTTTACATGTCGATAACATTATGATTATCTGGGATGATATCGGAATGTTAGCGCAGACGATAGCATGATTGTCCATGCAATTCTCCATGAAAGATTTGAGAGAGACATCTTGCGTATTAAGATACGTATCTATGAAGATAGATCGAAGAAGATGTTGGGACTCTCTCAATCTAAATACATAGAAACAATACTGAAAATTTTCAGTATGGAAGAATCCAAGAAAGGATTGCTTCTAGTGAGACACTGTATCTCTCCTTCCAAATCGATGTACCCTACATTGAATGAGGAAAAGGAGAATGTCTCAAATACCTTATGTTTCGACAAAAGGTAGCATATGGTATGCTATACTATGTACTAGACCAGACGTAGAGCCTGCTCTAAATGCCACGAGCAGTTACTAGTCAAACTCCAGTGAAGAGTATTGGACCACTGTAAAAGATATCCTTAAGCTCTTGAGAAAGACTAAGGATTTGATCTTGGTCTGCGGTGGTAGTGGAGAATTGAAACTCGAATTATTTACTGATTCGAGTTTCCAGTCTGATGTGGATGGAATATATATATCCTTTTGGATAAATATTTTGCCTCAATGGGGTAGCGGTAAGTTGGAAAGGTTCCAAGGGAAACATCGTTGCCATCTTAACCACTGAAGCAAGATATATCGCAGCAAGGAATGCAGCATAAGGAAGTGTTTGGATGAAAACCTTCATCCAAAATTTGGATGTAGTGCCTAGCATTGCGAAGCTCGTGGTTATATTCTAAGATAACAATGGAGCTATTGCTAAAGCAAAGGACTCGAGATCTCACCAGAAATCTAAACACAATGAGAGAAAAGTACCATCTGATTAGAGAAATCATTGGTAGAGTTGACGCACATAATGGATCGCGTCGACTCGGAAGACAATCTAGCGGATCCACTAGTAGAGCCTTTGTCACAAAAGGAGTTCGAAGAACATCTTTGGAAGATGGGTCTTACAAGCGTTTGTGATTGGCTTTAGGGCAAGTGGGAGATTGAAAGGTTAGTGCCCTGCAAGCCAATAGATTTTAGCTTGTATAAGGACTATCATGTGATAAGCTTTCTCTAGTATAAATGAATTAATACGCTCGTTTGTTTATAGTATGTAAATCAAACAATGGCCAACTTCATCTCTCGCGAATCACTTAAGCGATTGGATGAAATCCTTAGATCACAATAGACTATGGGACAATTCACTTCAGTATGAGTGCAATCATGAAACAGTCTCTAAAGTCGTGATCTTAAAAACGTTCCAAGTCATAGATTCCTGTCGAGACGGGGTATCAAAGGAATCGTTAAGACTTGTACGAGTATGCATGATTCACATGGAGTGAATTTGTAGCGTTTCATGAGCAAGGCATTTGATGCCAGTGCATATGAGTAGGTGGTTCGATAGGGGATCGAACGCATCGAACGACCCGAACAGAGAAACCCATTGTGGAAGTGCATGTCGCACATCGGCGATGGGATGTTTCTCAAGGCTTATAATAGTGTACGATTTAGTCCTTTGACTTGAGGTGCTAGGGCGAATTCGGTGCACGTGAGTACGTACTTTGATTTAGGAGCCGATCACTTAGCCTGATCTTTGTGCGACTACTTTGGGTACGTAGGATCGTGTACGCGAATGGTTAGCACTAATATGGGATGTACCGGCTCTACGTAGTGCGTTGAGAGAATTTCCTATACATTCTTAGATAATATATTCCGAGAAACCCGTGGCCACGGTCAGTGACGGATTTGGAAAGGGGTTTCCAAAATTAGCAGTCACACTGGAATTATTATCCTGAATTAGAAAGTATAGTTATCGAGATAATGAGAGGTGCCGATCAATTCACACACCCTAGGTCTCGATCGGGAAATTAGTCGATAGAGGGACCGTATGTACATGGCACTTATAAGAGGTGAGGTTCACTGAGATCAATTCACCTGAAGTTGGGCCTCATGGGCTTGTGGCTAGACATCGACCATGAGGTGTGGGTACTCATGAATTAATTGTAAGATTAATTCTTGAGTGGTTAATTGAAGGTGTTCAATTAATCGGAGCAATTAATAAGCTCACAAATTAAATCACAAAAGTCGTGGACCCGCGGCCAATTGATGGTGAACCTAGAGGGTCACACACAATACAGTTGGACAGTGACAGTCAATTAAGGAAAGGTTTGATTTAAATGGTTAAATCAAGCAAAAGAATTAAAGAGTTAATTATGTGAGAGAAATAATTAATTAGATAGTCAAATTAATTAAATATTAATTAAAGGGTTAATTAAAAAGAGAAAAAATTAATTGGATTAATTGGGTTAATTTAATTAAAGGGTTTAATTAAATTAATGCAAGACATGGGCCAATAATTAATGGCCCATACTAAAGTCTTGCACATAAAAGGGCCTTGAGAGGTGGCTATAAAAGACTCAAAAACCTAAGCAAAAACAAAACCCTAGCCGTCCCCTACATGCCCTAGCCGCCCCCTCTCTCTCTCTTGCTCTCTCCTTCACCTTGAGTTGGATCTAGATCCAGTTCCTCCATTGACAAGCCTTCTCTCCTAGTTCTGAGCCTGAGGTTCGAAGGTGTCACTCAATCCATCTGGTGTGGACTATCTCTAGAGGCACAACACTTGGGGTGCTCTAGTGAACGAAAGAGAAGACCGGAGAAAACCACCACCTTGCCTGTGGTGAGGTAATTTCGAATTACACCTCTTTTATTTTGTAAATTGTTGCAAAATTGTATTCAACCTATTCGTATGAGCTAGTGAATAATCCTGTGATTTTGGGTGTTATGAAAATTTTAAATTTCGCACTGTTGTATGACAATCATACCCCATAAAATCCCAACACCCTATACCCAACATGAATCCACAGAGACCTCCTGGTGTCAGTCGGGACTCACATCAAAGCATAGACGTTGGTTACCAGATAAACCCTATCACCTCAAGTAATCAGGATTGTTCCTCATACACTATTGTAAATAGGAATAACTTCATCCCCGATATGCGACTACTGCTTCCATGGTGAGTTATTTCCTAGTTGGGGTATTCAGTGCGCTTGCCATCCCAGCAAGCCACCCACTCGTGTGTATCGACTATCCCAGTCATGCTCGTGGACCCCAGCGTCCTCCAGTTCATCGGAGTATACACACTCGTGAGTGTCTAACCGAATCTATTGATGTCCCATCTCAAATGGATTATACGACCCTTGAATAAGTTTTAGATCACGGCCTTGGAGATCAGTCCACGGTTTGTCCCATAGCCCTGTGATCTAAGGACTTCCATCCTTATGTTAGATAATTATTCATAAGATGAAGATGACCATATAATCAACGCATTTTTAATCAAATTGAATAGTTCTTTTAACTATAACAAATTAAATGCAGCCAAAACAGTTGGCTTGCAGGACACTATTTCCTCAATCTCCCAGTTGTACTAAAGCCAACTTCTTCATACTTCTGATTCCCATCTTATACAGATGTTTATCGAATGCCTCTTGAGACAATGGCTTAGTTAGGGGGTCCGCCGTATTATCCTTTGAGGTGACACGTTCTATGTCTCCTCTACCAATGATATCCCATATCAAATAGCATCGTCTTAGTACGTGCTTGGATTTCTATTGAGATCTCGACTCCTTCGCTTGTGAGAAGCTCCGTTACTATCACAGAAGATAGTAATGGCTCGACAATGCTAGGTACGACATCCAACTCTTGGACGAAGTTTTTCATCCAAACACCTTTCTTTGCAGCTTCACATGCTACAATATTTTATGTCTCGGTGGTTGAATTTGCGGTAGTATCCAACTTACCGCACCACCATTGAGACAGACATATCCATATGTTGACTCGTAGTCATCTACATCCCATTGGAAGCTAGAATCAGTATAGCCTTCCAATTCAATTCTCCCCCGCCGTACACCAAGAACAATCCTTTAGTCCTTTTCAGGTACTTCAGAAATGCCTTTATGGCTACCCAATGCTGCTCATTTGGGTCAGAATGATAGCGGCTAGTTACGCTCAGAGCGTACGCTACGTCTGGTTTTGTACATAACATACCATACATTATGCTTCCTATCATATAGGCATATGGTATCTGAGACATCTTGCTTCTCTCCTCAGAGGTTTTTGGGGCCATATACTTAGAGAGAGCAATACCATGTCTCATCGGAAGCAACCCTCTCTTGGATTCTTCCATACTGAATCTCTTCAGTATCTTATCTATGTACTGTGATTGGGAGAGGCCCAGCTATCCTTTCGATCTATCCCAGTAGATCCTTATACCCAGTACAAATGATGCTTCTCCCAAATCCTTCATTGAGAATTAAGTAGATAGCCATGCTTTGGTTTCGGATAAAACTTTTGCATCATGTCCAATGAGCAGAATGTTATCAATGTAAAGCATAAAAATTCAACTGTACTTCCACTGACTTTCTCGTACACACACTGCTCGAACACGTTTTTGACGAATCCGAAGGTTTGGATCGTTTAATCAAAACGTATGTTTCAGCTTCGGGAAGCTTGCTTCAGTCCATATATGGACCTTAGGAGTTTTCACACTGTGTGCTCATCTCCCTTGGATGCATATTTCTTTTGGTTGCTCGATGTTCCTTGTCAATGTCTCCATTGAAAAAGACGATCTTTACATCCAGCTGCCATATCTCGTAGTTAATACTATGCAGCTATGGCCAACAATATCCGAATGGATTTGGGCATCGCTACATGCAAAAACAATACCTCAAAGTCAATGCTCGACATTTGAGTGTATCATTTTGCGATTAGTCGTGCCTTGTATGTAATAACCTCTCCGTCCACTCCAAGCTTTCTCTTATAGATCCACTTGCAACCCAAGAGAGATACCCACACTGGTGGATCTACCTAGGTACAAACCTTGTTAGAGTGCATGGAGTCCTATTCAGATTCCATGGCTTTGCACCACTTTCCCGAATCTATGTCTTGTATAGCTTCTTCGTAGGTCCTTGAATCAGTCTCAGACTGTCCAATTTCAAGCAGCAGATTGTAGTACCTCTCGGGTTCTCTACGTTGTCTTTCAGACCTTCGAAGTTCATGTGTACTAGTTGGTTCATTTTTATGCTCAGGTTCTCCCACTGCCTGTGGTGATGGGTCGATTTCATGAACCTCATCTTGTTCTATGTTGTTTTCTTTCTTGTCCAACAAGAAATCCTTCTCCAAGAAGTTAGTTTTCCTTGAGACAAGGGTTGTTTGTCTTACAAGATCATAGAACTCGTATCCTTTTGAGGATTTTCGGATACTCCACGAGTTGCATAAGCTGGATTTTATTTCCAACTTATCTCCCACTAGCTTATTCACATAAGCGGGAGACCTCATATGCACATGAATGCATATGAAGGTACAATACCAAAACTCATATCACTTGATATGTTTTGGAACTGGCTTCATAGATACTTAGCTCAATATCTTCGATTTCTCGATCAAGTTTTGTTTAATTGAAAAAGGAATTTCTTGTAAGATCTCTTAGTGGACATATCCATGTCCAGAATGCTTGACAACTGACGACGTTTCGAGCAGATCTTACATTTCTAGAATCTAATTCTCCATCAAATAATCAATGGCGTATTTGCCAACGCATGTTCGATTTTGAATGAATCCAAATCTCTTACATGGTTTCATTGATTAGGCTCTCTTCTTTATTCCAAATAATAATTCGGAATTGTACTTCACAACGTACATTTACCCGTGAAAGTACAAGAGACGCCTCTCCCACTACGCCTCTCCCACTAATTCGTTAGTGTTTCCACATACTTTCAAATGGATTAAATCCATTGCAATTGTTTATCCCTCTTGGTTGCCTAGAAACCAACTACTAATTTTGATTTCTATTAAGCAAGATTCGAAAGTCGGTTACTATTTCTAGCGTCCCAGTCAAGCTCAACCTAGTCAAGCTCAATCTTTGAATCTTTAATTTGGAAATATGTTTTAGTGCTCGTGTATCGCCTTTCGGTTATACTACGACTCAAGTGTGTGGAATCTTGATTATTTATATTTTATTGACTATGCATATTATATTTAATCGTTATACGAGTATTCATACCCATTTGTTTATGTATACCTTTTGCATATAAATCTTATAGCGCAACCACTTCCAACCATTATGGAACTATCACATCCCTTAAGACAACGGATGGTATAAGCAAATTTTAACGATCTAAACAATTCATGGCTTTAGATGCATTCAATGCATCAATGAGTACTTCATCGGGCGTCCAACACCCCTATGCATTACTTGACCATAAGGTTAAGTTCAATAAAATTTAATCATCCCGTCAATTCCTTCTTTCCCTCTTTCCCTTGATCTCAATCTATGGAAGAACCATTTTGATTAACTTTTCAACTTATCATCCTTACAGAAAAACCTCTAAGGTTATTTTCCTTCAGAGAGGATCCATTCCTCTTCTTCCATCTCTCGAGCCTTTTGGGACCTTTCAACGAGATGTAATTACTTCCCATACAAGGGAGACTTCATGTTTGCCTTTAAGAAAATTTGGGCTTGAGAACTATCTACAACTCATTGGTGAAACCTATCACGTTTCTTATTAGAATGATAACTTCTTAAAAAGGCAGCTTGGTGAAACCTATGACCATCTCAATCAAGTGTAACTTCTAAAGGATAACCTATGAAGTCTTTGTAAGGAGATGAGTCCTTGCTTGGACTCGAGAATAATTCTCAAGTTTTGAAGTCATTCAAAATTCGTTTGGGTTCAGTCAATTTATTTGATTCAAGTATGATGGTAAGGATTCAAGGATATATCACTTATGAAAATATATCATAAACACTACGACAAAAGGAAATAAATACGCGGCATATTAATATCAATGCATAATTTACAAACATGGTTTTCATTTGTAAATTACTCCCACTTTTTTTATCGAATACTTATGCCCCCACATAAGGTTCCGGAAATAAGATTTTCCTTATGGGCTCCAGGCCCAAATGCAATCGCTCAATACCCAAATGCAATCGCTCAATACCCACGACTCATTGGCCATACCAATTGATCCACTTGGCGGGCGATCACGTCGCCGGTTAACCCTCACAGCTAACCCTTGAGTTTATTCAGCCTCGATTTTCGATATGGACCCACGACTCATGAGACATCCATACTTACTCGCGTTAAATCATGACCAATACTATTGAAGAGAAATAGTTCAATCCTAGACACCCCACGACTCATGAGACAGCGCCTAGAACCTTGTTATCCCCTCCCTTGGCACTAAACTGTGCATCTAGGCAATAGACATACCATATTTCTATAACTCGACCCACAACTTGTGAGACACCGAGATATATTAGTACAATATGCCTAAGACCTAGTAATTGGATAGGCTCGGACCATAAACACCATTCTAGTTAATTAGATCTCTAAGATCTACAATCTTGGTAATTAACTAAAAGACATTAATTTTATTTAAGTGTCTTATCATAAATGAAACTCTAAGTTTCCTAGTTAATTAGATCTCTAAGATCAGTCCAAGATTCACCAAGATTCCAAAACAACCAAATCTCCAAGATTTTGTCCAAGGTTATCCAAAAATGAAAATTCCCGAAACTTTAATTAATCACTGTCGGGCGCGTGCAGTTTACATGCAACTGCCGTGCAGCCTCTGTGCAATCGCTGTGCAACCACCGTGCGCCTGCCGAGCAACCGCCGTGCACCTGTCGAGCAACCGCCGTGCGATTACCGTGCAACCACCGTGTAGTTACTTTGCAACCACTGTGCAGCCGCCATGCAATCAACGTGAAGTTACTTTGCAGCCACTGTGCAGCTGTCGTGCATCTCCCGTGCAGTTACTTTGCAACCATAATTTTCAGATTTCAGTTCTCAATACGTTTTCATATAAGAATTTCTTGATTCCTTAATTAATTAAAATCAACAGTTTTAATCAATTTAATCCAAAATTAAAAACAGGATAACAATAACAAATCTAAAATTATAGTTTTAACAATTCAGTTAAAAACTACAGATCTATCTAAGAGATATAATTTACATATCTAACATGCATGTTAATCTAATCAACAATAAAAATCAAACATATGATTTTAATCTACAGTGTCTGCTCATTAGTTTAAATATAGAGCTGGATTTGGCTTTGATACCACTGTTGGGATTCTTACGGGAAACGAGCCTCAGGCAACGGAAATATAAAATCTTTTAGGCTCCCATTGGGAATCTTGCCAGGATACAACCCGGTATATATTTAAACTAATATAAAATAAGAACATATAAACAGATCTAGTTTATACCTCGTTCCTCGCACTTCCAAAGCAACTCTGTATATCTGGATCTGTGTAGAACTTTCAGTCCCAAGCTTTTGCTTAGCGCCCTACGTGTTGCGCCTCTACGGTTCAGTACACCACATACACACAAAAACCTTGAAATCTCTGATCGGCTAGAACACATAAGAAATCAAGATGCGAAACTCAAGAATAAAAGACAGAAGTCGATCGACTTCTATCAGGGTAGGGGCGGTGGCGGCTAGGGCTTAGGGAAGAAAGGGTTTTATTTTCTTTCTTTTGAAGAGTTATACAAAGTGCATAATTTGCATTGTGTGTCTTCTCCAAGACTTAATGGGACTTATTTATAGATCTTGTAATCCTAGCCCTACTAGGATTCCTAACAAGATTTAACTTTTAAATGGGCCAAGCCTTTAATAATGCAAAACTCATTAATTAAAAGGTCCTCTTTAATTAACCTTGGGCCCCAATTAATATCCAAGATTAGTTGGCCCATTAATTAATACCCATTTATTCTAATTAATTAAATTGAACTCCAAGTCCATTTAATTAATTTCCATTAATCTTTTATTTAATTAAATCAAACTCCAAGTTCATTTAATTAAATCTTCTCTCTATTAATTAATTAAAATCCAATTTAATTAATTTCATCTTTCAAATTAAAAACCTATTTAATTTAACATTTCGATCCAATCCAATTGGATCGGATTCTCGCACCCAAATGGATCGACCCAGTCGGGTCCAACTTTCTTCATTTCCTGTTTCCGCTCGATGTGTTTGTGTATGTCCCCGTAGGTTCACCACATAATTGGCCACGGGTTATAATCAAATATATATTTAATTGTTTGAGTAAACCTATACTCTAAATAAATCGAACACTGTTGGTCCCAAGTGGTCAGATGAGGTCTAGAGGGGGGGGGGGGGGGGTGAATAGACCTCTTAAAAATTTATCTTTTAAAATTCTCTAACTTTTCTGTTAGAAAACTAAGCTGATCAAGAATCGTAAGTAGACTAAGCTGATCTCGCACAAAGCTTTGAACAGCAGAGTTGACCACTCTTATGATTTTATCAAAATCAGAGTTTTAAAATAACTAACTTGCAGCGGATTTTTTCTAGTGTTTTTCACAAGTAGTTTTCTTAACTTAGAAAAAGTTTTATCCCCAGTTTTATAAACTCCTTTTTAAAACTTTTCAACAGTTAACTTTTTGTGTTAAAATATGCTCTTTGAAATATGCAGAAAATAATGCAAGTATAACACAAAGGGTTTTTATAGTGGTTATATGGATAGAAATCCTTTAGTCCACTCTTCCAAGTCACTTAGATCTTGGGTTATACTATAGTCACACAGATTACAGTATACAATGCTTGCGCCAATCAATAAATGAAAAGGTCACAAGTGCATAATAGGAAATCACAAAGAAACTCCTATTCTCTGAAGTAATATCACTCACTAAGACGGATATCTACTTCTCACAACACGATTCTAACAAAATCACTCAGATTTATATGTATTCTTTGATTTCTCTCTATTCTGCTTCGTCAACAAATGACTCGGCTGATGAGTGTTCTGTTCTTGAGTTTGAGACTTAGAAGAATGCAGCTTCAGATTTTTGGTCTCAAAATGTGTTGTATATATTCTTCTCCAACTCACGAACTGAACTATTTATACTTGAGATTTGAAAATCTGCCCATTGAGAGATCGACAGGTGTTCAAATCCTCGAGTACTGGTCCTTTCTGCATAAACGGCTACCTGCGACTGAACACTGTACACTCTGTTGTACCTTCTGTCAGTCCGCATTAAATGCACCAAGCTGATACGAGGTTTCTCTTCAATCATTTGTCATAAATACCCTTCCTCTTCAGCATTTATTACTCCAAGTGCATTTATTACCGTTGCAATAACTTCTGATCCACTTCTACTCTGCTGATCGAAATCACTCGTCTGATGTATACTCGGCTGATCCCAAACTTGAACTAATCTGATTTTAGTCGGCTGATAGTCCACCAGTCTGATTCCTTTCTTCAGCAACAGATCAGTAGTCTTCTGGACCATATTTGACTAGTCTGAAATAATTATTCCTTGGTCAAATATCTTCTAAGGTTTGTACTAAGTTTCCATACTTAGTTGATGACTTTTGGAAATCATCAAAACCTCAAAGTCTTCATCTCCATCCAACAAACATTCTGTCGATTGACCATTCCAAAATTAGTGTTGGTGTCTAACAATCTATGCACTTCTATATTTCACAAAACATAGAATATAACAAAAAATATTCTAACAAATAAATCCATGCATTATTAAAGCATGTAAATCATACTTACCTTTTCGTAGAACACTTTAATCAACACATAACTAGGAAATAAGACTGAGGCTTGTCGAAACAAATTTCCTTAAGACAATATTTTCGGGCTGCCACGGTGCATACAGTTTGATTCCCGGTAGTCTCCCAAGATACAACAGTCTGTTGTTCATTATTTGCACAAATAATGAACCCACGGCGAACTTGAACAAACAGAAATTTCGGACTAAATTTTTACGGAAGTAAGAGAAAGAGAGAGTAGTGTTTTTCCTTTTTGTTACTATCAATTAATTCAGAATTGGCCAGATTCTGTCTCATATTTATAGACACAAAAGTGCCTCTTGGAAAGGGACACACTGTTTCGGTTCAAAGAGTACCTCTTCGGACCGAATAGACACATCTCTTACTCTTATTTATTTCATTCACACATAAAAACCCCAACAATTAGCACCCCTGCTAATTTGGAAATTCTCCCACACTCCACAGTTGATGTCTGGCCACAAGCCCGTGGAGCCCAATCACTGGTGAATTAATTCAGTGAACCTTTATCCTTTACAATTACCATGTACGCCTTAATCCTTCCATTAGTTGGTCTCCTAGTCAAGACTAAGGTTATGGACTTTCATCGGTTTCCTTATTTGTCTCGACTATATGTATTCTGGTCTCCAAACTATTCCCTTTGACTTAACCTTTATGATTTAACCGAATTTCGTCTAAGGTTTAATCTCTGTAAATTATTTAAGATCACAATTTTATGTATTAGGGGTTTGGTTAAAGTACTCAGGATGGTGCAATTCAAGAACAAGCAAAGTAATATAATCGTGTAGATAACAATAATATGAAAGGCGAACAGTTGTAGTATATTTCGTAGGTTAAATTCTGGATCTTGAATACAATGTAAGATTCGCTATTTATAATATTCCCCATGTCCTAACTGAACTAGGAGTCCTATTTAGCCTAGGAATCCTGCACGACCTAGGAGTATCGCATGGCCCATTAAGTCCCCTGAAACGGACAGTAGGTCGATCAGAGTAGGTCGACCAGATATGTATTTGGCTGGTCGAGCCGATCTCACAGTTTAAATAGGTCGGATCGATCTTGAATCTCCTCGGATATTCCTAGCTGGTTATATGTACAAAATAGCCCTCATCAGTACTCCCTCACTTCTCGAGCGTAATCGTAGCTGGAGCTCGTAGAAGTAGAAGTAGTAGTTACCTTGATCTTTTCATCGTTCATGAAATATGCCTCGTTAAAAACCTAGTTCGGAAAAACCCTCTTCGGGATAAAAACCGAACGAGGAAAAAAGAGTGCATATCCGTTTGAACCTTCTACGTACAGACATGTATTTTGGTTAACGTGTGTCAGACAACGGCTGGGTCTTTTCATGATTTTGATTGGCCGGATTATGAAGAGACGCGAAGGGCTGAATCCGTCTTTTCACCGCCCATATATATAATCGAAATTTGCAGGATGTTTTTACTTTTTAGCCCAGATATTTTAACCTTCCAGTAGTAAAAGCTTAAGTCGACAAT
Source organism: Penstemon newberryi var. newberryi (assembly GCA_030819805.1). NCBI lineage: Eukaryota > Viridiplantae > Streptophyta > Magnoliopsida > Lamiales > Plantaginaceae > Penstemon > Penstemon newberryi. The sequence continues at coordinate 16,203,501 of JAUALY010000005.1, read as the reverse complement.
CTTGCCATTTTCTTATTTTCTCGAGCGCATTATTTCAAGAACCGATGGCTTCGACCTCGCAAAATCCCCATTCCTCAAGTCAAAATGTAGGAGAACAAGTACCACCTAATATCTCCAATCCTGATATTCCTTCATCTAATACGAAGGAGCAGACAATTCTCAAGTAGAGGAGATTAGAGATTATGCTGAAAAAGAAGTTGATAGTTTGGTGGTGGAGATTATTCCAGAGGAAGAGATGGTGTCGAGGGCATCCAAAAAATCTAAAACGTCTCAACCTCAAATTTCTGCCCCTGTGGAACTCTTTCCTTCTCGATGGAAAGAAGAAGATCTACCTTTTTTGAAAAAGGAATACGGCCGCTATTTCTCGTCGGATTTTGAGATCATTATTCCTTCTTCCGAGGAGAGAGTCAATACCCCTCCCGCCAACTGTCGAGCTTTCTATACGTCCCACTTCGAGCATGGGCTCCGTTTTCCACTCTCTTCGATTCTTCGTCAATTCCTGGAGACCTTCATCGTCTCACTGACTCAACTTGTTCCGAATGCCATAGCCTTTATCATGGCATTCTCTGTTTGATGGTCGCGCGAGGTCTGCAGCCCTCGTTCCGTAATTTTCTTCACTTTTTTCGTATCTCCGTATCGACCTCCTCCAACAGAGGTTATTACTATGTTAGCCAAAGACCTGGCTACGCAGTTCTTGAAAATGCCATTTCGAGCAACAGCACGGAGTGGAAATCAAATTTCTTCTTTGTTAAGGCTCCGACCGTGCATATCCTTGAGAACGGAGAGACTGAGGAGTTTACTTATGACTAGGGATACAACGATTCTTGGGTATACGGTGGTCGAAAGGTGATTGGTGAGATGTCCCCAGACGACCAATTTTCAACTACCTTGATCGAGGAGATGAGATCAAATAAATACCAATCAGCCTATTTGATCAGAGAGATTTTCCTTCGAAAGGCTGGATTGAGTTCTTTGGATTTCCCTATCCCCTCGGATGATCGACCTTTATGTAAGATTTTTTGCTAATAATAATTTTATAAAAGGATATATAATCCAGTTGTTCATTAATGTTTATCGACTTCATGTTGTAGCTTCCATGGTTGAGAACTGCCGCTTTTCCGTGGTCGGGAAATCAGTCCTTTCGAACTCGAAAAAGTCCTGGGGTAAAGTCCCCATAGAGGAAAAGGAATCCAGAAAGAGGAGAAGAAATCAATTCCAGGATCTGGAGGACATTGAGGAGGAGGAGTCCGAGAATGCAGATCCTATCCGAGTAGCTCCTCCTTTCTCTGCTCCAACTTCTTCAGACATACCGTCTATAAGCTCTCGCCCGGGCCGCGGTTATCCGCCCAAAACTTTTAGGGAGAAATATGGTATTCTGGGTAGTAAATATTGGCCCGAACGTAATCCTACTGGCCCTGAAGCCAAAAGAAGAACTCAATATTTTGACAAAGGAGGAGAGTATTTCACTCACGTCGGAGATACTAGCCATCAAGCTTCTTTGGTAGATATGATTGAGAGTCATCTTCAAGGAAAATGGGCGGCTGGTTATTCCGAGAAGGATTCATTGGTGTCTGACGATAAGGAGAATGTGGTCGATAAATCCATTCGAGTTCTTCTATCCTCGACCTTTGTTCGAGACGTGGAGAGCACTGTTATGAAGAAACCCCTCGAACAGCTAGCGAGGGCTGCTCACGCTCATGAAGTGGTAATATTCTTTAACTCCCTCTGTTCTTTAAATAATCCTCAATATTCTTCTTGGTCTTTATTTAGACAATTTTTTTCTTGCCACAGACTGGTAATGCCTTGGTGTCCGCGCTATATGATATGGCATTGCATAGAGATCAATGCAAATATGTTGAAGAAAGCAACAACATCTTAACCGCCTGGGTTAAGGAGACCGACAATCCTCATATTTTGAGTATGATGACGGATTCTAGTCGATACCAGGCGCAGGTCGACCAATTGACTCGAGAAATGGAAGAGCAGTGAGTTGCGCATGCCACTGTTGTTAGCAAACTGGAGTCGGATGTTGATGCTCTTTGATCTCAACTCGCGACCAAGGAAGATGATTCTTCTGACTTAGAGAGGGTCATAGATGAGCACCGATCTTCAGACGTCGAGCCCATTGTTCGAGAGTTTCTCGATTCTCCAGTGCATACTGCTATAATTCATCAAAAAATTAGAGATCTGCTCTTGAGCTCATTCTTCAAGGGGGTCGATCAACTAATCGAGTCTGGCCAGATTCCTGATCGGCGCGAGGAATATCACAAGGTTATGTCGATTGAAAAAGATCGAAAACTCCAAGATTATCCTCCCGACTGCTTGCCTTCTGTCGAGTACAGTAACCATCCTTTAGCTCATTTAGTCGACGTGTACGGAACTCCGTTTCCTGTACCCACGCCCGACTTGGGGTTAATAGCGGATATTATAGATGATCAAGCAGACGAAGAGGGAGAGGACGGTGATGAAGAGGACATCGAGGGAGAGCAGGTCGAGGAAAAGAATGGAGAAGATGAGGAGAAATCGCCCGCGAATGAAGCCAACTCCCCATCTTAGAATGTTTCTTATGATTTCCTTTCATTTTCCTTTGTCATTCTCGTAGTTTTTGTCGTTTTTTCGTATCAGGTCTTGTAACACATGTAAAAAACCTTTCCTTGATATATATGATTTTGGATGAAATATTCTTCGTCGTTTTGATGATCGTAACATGCATTGGATGATCCATTCTGTTTCTCATTTTGAATTTTACTGTGCGCGCCAAGGATTGAGGACATAATTGTCATTTCCTTTACTATATATAAAGGTAAAATCTTTGAAGTTTTACCGCGTGTCCCCACTTGTAATATAAAATTTTCTTACTATTGATCGGAGCTATTAGTTCGAAATTTCATAGGAGTTCCTATTTTTTTACCATGAGTTCCAATCTCTTTTCCGGAGCTGCCAAACGATCTCTACGGGGCCAGTCCCGACGAGATACTCCGAGGAAGAAAGCTCGAACGGAAAATTCACTTCAAACATCTTCCCAAGGTGGAGCTTCTTCTCGGGGGGATATCGTTCGATCTGATCCGGTGTCATCCTCCTCAGGGGGAAGTCCAAAAATACCGAAGGATATTCCTTCACCTCTGAAGGAAACGGTGACATCTTCAACGGGACTTTCTTAGGCTCCGATCCGTAGTCCAATAGTCGATCCAAATGTACTAAAGGTTTACCAGAACGAGGAGTCTCAAGATACTTCTTCTTCTCCCGTTGATCAGACAACAAATGAGGAGTCTCGAGCCACTCTTCCTCCAATAATCCAATCAACAAACGAGGAGTCACGAACTATTTCTCCTCCTCCCGTTGTCCAGATAACGAATGAGGAATCTCGAGCTACTTCTCCTCCTCCAGTCGACCAGACAATGGACAAACGTCCTCTTTCCGGTCGAGATACAACAAATCAAACTCCAAGTCAAGAAGATCCTCAGCAGGGCGTAATTACTGCCCCCAACTCTGAGGTTGAGCCAACTCTGCAACTAGGGGGTTCTGTAGAAGATATCCCTGAGTCTTTCTTTGCTCCTTTTCCTTCGCAGGTTGTTGTTTCAAGTTCTCAACATACCCGAACCATCTCTCCAGTCCCCATTTCCCAAGTAGTGTTAAAAACTGGGTCTGGTCCCAGCCGTTCTGGCTTCGAAAATACGGCGGACGATCCGTCTCTTTCAGACGATCGTCCGTTCAAGGAGCAGGTAGAAGAAATAACTGAGTTCGGGATGCGTCGATCCGGTGGGGTCTCGACAGATGCATGTATTCCAACGACCCTCGATCCTGATGGGGTTTCTTGGAACCTGGGAATGGGTACAATTTTGCCCAAAGAGCTCGATAAACTGCAGAACCATTCTTCTTTACGTCTCGTTCAGTCCATTTTCAAGCGTTTAGAAATGGTAAGCATATCTTTGTCATTGTTAATAGATATCTAGACTTTTGAAGTTCCTTATCCATTTTTTCTTAACAGGCTAAGCATGAAGCTCTCCAGCGCGGGATACAAAATGACGAATTTTACTTTGCTCGAGAAGAATCCCTCGAACGGATGAACTCGATCGTTGTTGCTCATCGATCGCTGATGACCGAGGTAGAGAATCTCCGAGCTGCTGCTGAAAGACTTGCTAAAGAAAAAGAAGAACTTGCTCGAGAAAATAGCAGCTTGGTTTCCGATAAGGAACAACTTGCCAAGGAGAAAAAAGATCTTCTTCAATTGAAAGACCAAGAGTTTGATAGGGGTTTTTCTCTTGGATATAAGCAGCGTGCTAACGAAATGATGAACTTTCTTGCCTATCAGACGACTCCCGATCATGCTCTCGAACAGTAGACAAGGGTCTTCCATTTTTTTTTTTTTTTTTTTTTTTTTTGAAATGTTGTAAATATACATTTTGCTTGATGAATAGAAAATCATGCTCTTGTTGGTCGATATCCTGTGTGGACGATGTGTCTTGTCGACCTGAATGCCAAAAAATAACCTCTTTCAATATTCTTGGGAGACAAGGAGTCAGTTTGGTAGGTGTGCCGTAACTGTAGGAACGTTTCGTATGCTCTGTCCGTTGATTGATGAATTCCCCATACTATAAATGATTCATTGGAGAAGTAGGAAAACTAAAAGACTGAGATAATATGTTTCCCATAAATGATTCAATTTGGTTTTAATGGCATGTCGACTATGGTGGAGACATCCACCCAATTATGTCATGAGTAATGAGAGCTGGTTAGTTCATTAAAAATGGTGGTGTTCCCTGGGGAAGGTATGCTGTTCTGTCCATGCATGCTCGAAAACTTATCTCCAAGGCATGGAGAACGAACCTGTCTCAATTGTGTGACAGGAAAGTTCTTTCTTTCCTTGTTTGCAGAAACAAGTACCCTTTGAAGCATTCCTTTCTCAGTGTGCTTTAACTTGATACTGTGATCGACCCCAGATACAGTATGCTTCCTGATTACAGTGTCGCCTATTTGAAGGTCGACCACTCAAAAGGTCCAAGTAAGAAGGGGGCGGAGTATTCTTCCAGGATCAGCAAATATACGCACTTCTGCATGTTCCTCGTTTCTTTTGATTTCAATCAAAGAAGGAACAAAGTCCAGGGCTGAATAATTGAAGGAGCAGATCATTCCGAGGAGTAGCATAGTGGGCGCTAGTATTTGTAATAATTGTAATTTAGACTTTGAAGATAAATGTAGATTTTCCTGATGATTTGGCTGTATCCGTGAAACGTAATGATTCTTTTAAAGATCTGAATGAAATCAATTATTCTTGACCTGTTTATCTGGAGTCTCATACTTTTAGTCCTATGGCAATGATCGATCGTATATCCGACGCTGTGATTTATCCTGGTAACGCTTTTGATCTGGACCGTTGATAGGATCTCAATGTAACACCATTGGATCCTTTATCCCCTGCCTATAAAAAGGGTCATTCCATGTTTCTCATTCTCAGAAATGAACTTGTCCAACAAGTATTGTTATTGTTACAAACATTGTCGTCCACCAAAATGTGTTATCTTATCATATGACGAATCTTTGACTCGGTATGGGAGGAATTGGAAAAAAGAGATCTCCATTTTATATGGTGATGGTCGGGCGAATCTTATAACTGGGGATTAGTCGACCATAAACCACGCCGTATGATAGAGGTCGAGAGTAGAGGAAAGCAGGATTCTATGCCTATCGAAATCAACTTGTTTCTAACATTCCTTCTGATCCCTTATTCTATGTCGTAAAGAAGAAGCATCAGCTTTTTCGAGGTGGTCGAGAAAACATGTGTCCTTCTCATGATGATCGACAGATGTCAATCTCAAGAAGGATGCCCGAACATTTGTTTCTCGTCACTGTTCTCAAAGTAAAAAGAAAGACGATCGTTCCGAGGAAGCTCTGAAGCGTTCGAAAACCAGATTCTGACCTTTGATATTTTGTAGGCGTAATCGCTTAGTGCATTGATCGATGATTTCCGTTCAGATAGGAATTTTCGATGTGTAATATTAGTTTCGCTATAATAGTCTTTGTACTGTCTCCATCGATCTAATATATGATTTTTATTTTGACCGACTAAAAAACGCATTTATTTCCATTCCTGTATTTAAGGCTTGCAGTTATTACTTTGTAACGTAATTCCCGATGTGGAGTCTTTGTCGTTGATTGGATGCGAGTTTCACCGTAGGATTTTAATTCATCCTGTCTATAAAAGGAATCTTTTATCTTTTAGTTACCATCAGAAGTAAAAACCCTTAAACAATGTACTTCCTCTTTGTTCAAAATGGCGGTCGTCCGCCTAATTCGAAAATCAAACAAATCATTTATTATGTCGACTTGGTATGGGCGGAATCGGAAAGTGGAGATTTCTCAAAAACCATGAAATCTCCGACCCCTAATAAGGGGAATAGATTGGAACGCCTATCCTCAACCGACCAACCTATGTAAATGGGTAAAGGTCGGTGTTGTGGGGTTCCGATCTATTAGTTACGCGGTCGGTGGAAAGCTGGTTAGTTCATTAAAACGAGAATGTATGATCAAAAAATGCTGACCACCATCGACCGTCGTAACATTATGATCTCTCAAAGCTCTCTCTGATTCCAAAGCTTTGTGGCCGTGAGCACGACTGGTCCTAGCTGGTGGCAAGAATTCTGAGAGAAATACAGAGATAAATCAAGCTGAAGTCCCTTTGTTTAGCTCCTTTCTTCATTATGTAATAGAATTTGCTGTCGATTAGTTAGGGGAGCTTGTGTATCTTTCCGATGAATATGGTAGTTTTTGAATTAATAAAACCTTGCAATATATCAACTCGTTAGTTTATTTCATACGAAGAGCTCTTATCAACCCAATTGGTTTTGCTGTAACTTTCTGTTTTATTTACTTAGTAATTATTTTGCTTATCTTGCTCGTCTGTTAAGAGATCGATGAGTGTATATCGACCCAATCGGTTTTACTCAAGGATTTATTTGTACTTAGGTTTGTACTCACTGTGGTTTTAACCTTTGTAGATCGTTCGTTAGGGGATCAATGAGTTTGTACCGACCCAATCGGTTTTACTCAAAGGTTTAATGTACTTTAGGTGTTTTACCAACTGTGGTTTCCACTTTTGTAGATCGTTCGTTTGGAGATCGAAGAGTTTATACCGACCCAATCGGTTTTACTCAAAGATTCATTATACTTAAGTTTTATACCAACTGTGGTTTTAACCTTTGTAGATCGTTTATTAGGAGATCGATGAGTGTTTACCGATTCATTCGGTTTTACTCAGAATTTTGAGGTTGTATACCAATTATTGGTTTTAACCTTTGTAAATCGTTTTAGTAGATCGGAGAGTGTTTACCGACTCATTCGGTTTTACCCAAAATGTTTTAGGTTGTATACCAATTATTGGTTTTAACCTTTGTAGATCGTTTTTGACAAAAGTCTTTTTGAGCGCGACTTATGGGGAAATAAGCAAAAGCTTTTATTATATTTGTAGAAAAATTTAATGCACGAAAGGGAAATAACAAAACATTCTAAAAAAATGGAAAAACTAATTCCTTGCGAATCCTGTCTAATTTCTAAATCTTCTTATCTTTGGATTTAACGACCATAATATCTTCTGAGATTTACTGCATTCCATGTTCGAGGAAGCAAAGTTCCATCCATATGAGCTATCTTGTACGATCCCTTTTTTCCGACCGCAATCACCACATAGGGACCCTCCCAATTTTGCTGTAACTTTCCCACATATTTTTTGATACTTCAACTTTTTTAAGTACCAAATCACCTTCTTTGAAGGATCGTATCCTCACCTTTTGATTGTAAGCTTTTTCCATACTGGATTTAGCCGCTTCTAAACGCAGACTAGCTTTTTCCCTCAAGGTCTCACTCAAATCGATGTCATCCTTTCTCAGTTGATCGTTTGATTTCTCCTCGTAGAGCTCAATTCTAGGGCTGGGGACTAGCGCCTCTACTGGGATAACTGCCTCCGACCCATAGACTAGGCTAAACGGTGTTTCACCTGTTGAGGCTTTTACTGTAGTTCTGTTGGCCCAAATGACGCCTGGCAGTTCGTCTAACCATTTCCCTTTGGCGTCGTCCAGTCTTTTCTCGAGGGATTTGACAATCTCTCAATTTGCCACCTCAGTTTGTCCATTAGCTGTAGGATGTCCGACAGACGTGAAGTTTTGCTGTATTCCAAACTTCGAGCACCATTCTTGAACTTGTTTTCCAGCAAACTGGGTTCCATTGTCAGAAATCAAAATTCTCGAGATTCCAAAACGACAGACTATATTTTTCCAGAGAAAATTTATAACTTGGAACTGTGTTATCCGAGCTAAGGCTATGCATTCAATCCACTTGCTGAAATATTCGACAGCGACTAAAACATAACTCTTTTTCGATTTGGCCATTGGGAATGGTCCCACTATATTGATTCCCCATTGATCAAAAGGCCAACAGATCGGAATTGGGTGTATAGTCTCGGCTGGTTGATGTATTATATTTGAATGTACCTGACAGTAATGACAGTGTTTTACATAGTCTTGTGCGTCGGTGTACATCGTTGGCCAATAGTAACAAGTTCTCAAGCATTTGAGCGTAAGTGCTCGAGCGCCACTGTGGTTCCCAGCTTCTCCTTCATGTATGCTTCTGAGGATGCTTTCGGAATTGTGCTCGGGAATGCATTTTAGCAGAATTCCTGAGACGGATAGTCTGTAGAGTTTTCCTTCTATCATTGCATATCTTGGTGCTCGATATCTTATCCTCCTAGCTTCATTTTTACAGCTAGGGAGTGATCCATCTTTCAAATAGGCGATTAACGGAGTCATCCAACTGTCTGCTGCTAAGTCGATATCCATTACTTCAGTTACTGGGATAGTATCGAGATCGATCGACGGTGTTTTCGAGATTAGCCAGGTGATTACTCTTTTAGATTTACCATCCCTTGTTCCTGTAAATCTAGATAGTTGATCAACCCATCGATTTTCTTCTCGTGGGATATTTTGAATATCAAACTTATCGAATTTCCCAGTCAACTCTTTTACTTTCGCCAAATATTTTATCATGTTGTATTCTTTTGCCTCGTACATTCCACTAATTTGTCTCTGAATTAGCTCGGAATCCGTTAAGACATTCAAAATCTTTATATCGGCCTTTATAGCCATTTCCAACCCTGCAATTAGAGCTTCGTATTCTGCTTCATTATTGGTTATCACGAAGTCTAAAGTGATGGCATAATTCATATCCTCGCCGTTTGGTCCTTGGAAATTAATTCATGCACCTCCACCATCTCTGCTTGACGCGCCATCGACATGCATAAGCCATGGTAGGTCATTGACGATCATAATACTGTTATCGCTTGTGGATGTCACTTCGGAGCTTGTCTCCGATAGACTTGGAGTTTCAAGGAGGAAATCAGCAAGTATCTGAGCTTTGATTGCAGTTCGTGGTCGATATTCGATCTCGTATTGTCCCAATTCTACAGCCCACTTGATTAACCTTCCCGAGGCTTCTGGCTTTGATAAAACTTGCCTCAAAGGTTGATTGGTAAGTACGATGATCTTGTATGTTTGAAAGTATGGCCGCAACCTACGTGCTGACGTTACCAAAGCCAGAGCGAATTTTTCAATTGTTAAATAATTCCTTTCCGCTCCTTGCAATAATTTACTCAAATAATAGACCGGCTTGTGTTCCGAGCCCTCAATTTTTACCATAATCGAGCTCACTGCAGCCTCGGAAATAGCGATGTATATGTATAGAAGCTGTCCTTCCGTAGGTTTGGCGAGCAGGGGTGGCGAGGTCAAATATTCTTTCAGCTGCTCGAATGCATTATCACAAGCCTCGGTCCATTCAAAGGTCTTAGCTTTTCTCAAAGTTTGAAAAAATGGTAGACTTTTATCTACTGACCTTGATATGAATCTATTAAGGGCGACAATTTTCCCGACCAGACTTTGAACCTGAGTAATATTTCTAGGAGGCTTCATTTCAGTGATAGCACGTATCTTCTCAGGATTTGCTTCGATGCCTCTCTCATGGACCAGGTATCCTAAGAATTTTCCAGACCTTACCCCAAAGGTACATTTTAAGGGGTTGAGCTTCATTCCATATTTCCTCAAGATTTTGAAGCAACGATCAAGGTGTTTAATGTGGTCTTCTTCACTCATGCTTTTACCAGCATGTCATCGACATACACTTCCATTATTTCTCCGATCAACTCTTTAAACATCAGGTTGACCAACCGTTGATAGGTTGCTCTGGCATTTCTTAATCCGAACGGCATCACTATGAAACAATATACGCCCTGTTCGGTAATGAATGCAGTCTTTTCTTGATCTTTTTCGTCCATGAAAATCTGATTGAAACCTTGGAATGCATCCATCATACTAAAAATTGCAAAGCCTGCTGTCGAGTCGACCAACAGGTCGATCCTTGGGAGATGGTAAGGATCTCTTGGACACAATTTATTCAAGTCTGTAAAATCGTTGCACATTCTCCACTTGTTATCCTTCTTGTCACCCTTTGAGACAAGTACGACATTACACAGTCACTCAGTAAAGTGTATTTCTCTAATCTGTTTAGACAATAAAAGCCTTTCGACCTCTGCTTTTATTATTTTGTCCTTGACAGGGCCATGATTTCTTTTCTTTTGTCTGACCGGTTTTGCGCTCGGATCTATCTTCAAAGAGTGGGTTATTATTCTTGGATCGATCCCCACTATGTCCTCCGAGCTCCAGGCGAAAACATCTACATTTTCCCTTAAAAAATCGATTAACATAATTTCTCCCTGTGGAGACAGTTCAGTTCTGATCCTGGTGATTTTGGTTGGATCATTCTCGATTAACTTGACCTCTTTATGCTCTGGCGCACGTAGAGTCAGATCTATGGGCTCTTTCCCTTTTTTATCGATCCGATCCGTGCTAGGCAACTCAGGCTCATGAGATCTCTCCGTCGAGGATCCTACTGTTTTTCTTTTTGATGGTGTTAGAGGATCGACGTTCCTTTTCAAAGATAGTGCCGTGTTGTAACAATCCCAGGCCATGCAGTGGTCGTTGACGATTTCGCCGACCCCAGAGACTGTAGGAAATTTTATTTTCTGGTGATAGGTTGACACAACTGCTCGAAATTGGTTTAATGCCGGTCTTCCCAAAATGTCATTATAAGCGAATGGTGCTTCAACCACTAAGAATTTTATCATTTTGATCACTCGATGAGGTTTGTTCCCAAGAGTTACACTCAGATTGATAGTTCCAGCTGGAACTATTTCTGATCCTCCGAATCCTACCAGTGGCGTAGCTACTCGTTGGAGAGTTATTTTTCCCAGGTTCATCTGGTTCAGCACTTCGATGGCTATTATGTTAGCCGAGCTTCCGTTGTCGATCAGAATTTTCTTGACATTGAAATCGGCAATTTTTAGTGAGACCACCATGGGAAAATCGGGGTGGTCTTCGTTATTGTCCTAATTCAGATTTCTGGGGACCTCGCTCTCATCGAACTTGATTATCTGTTGGTTGGAGTTTTTACTCTCGAGCGCCCATACCTCTTTAGGGGTCATAATCCCCTTTTCTAGAGATTGTGCGACCTTTCGTCTGGCATTCCGACTATCCCCCCCCCCCCCTGGTCCACCAGAGATCACATGTATAGTACCATTGACCTGGTCATCATCGATTTCATTTCTTCGGGGCGCACGATTACTGGGAGATCTATTACGAGGACTTCTATATTCCTCCCTCCTTCTAGGACTTCTTGTCCTTTGTCTTCTCCGATCTGCTCTATCTATGAATTCATTCAATCTACCCTGTTGAATCAATTTTTCGATTTCTTGTTTCAGGTGATAACAGTCCTCGGTCCTATGACCGTGAGCTCGATGGTACCTACAATATAAATCGTAGTTCTTTGCCCCAGGTTTCGCCTGTGTGATTCTTTTTGCTGGGGGGATTAAATTATTTCTTTCCAGTATCACCAGGATGTCTTCTCTTGGGGCATTTAGTTTTGTGAACTCCACATAACTGATTCGATCTCTTATATTCCTTTCTGGAGATCGAGGCCTGAGGTAGACATTGGGTCTTTTCTCAGGGTTATTCCCGTTATGTTCTAATCTATGGAATACGTTTCCTCTTCGCGAAAACCGATCGTAATTCATGGCTCTCTGCATTGGGGGTTTTTCAGGTTTTTTAGGTCCCGAAACGGACGCTTTCTTATTTTTATCTTTGAAAGAGTTCATCTCTTCCTGGGTCATATATTTGGAGGCTAAAGTCATGATTTCAGCGAAGGTTCTAGGCTGTTTCCGACTTAACGCGTTACCAAACTGCCTATTCTTGGTTAGATCGAACAGAATAGATATAATATAATCAATTTTCGGGGAATCGATCTTCAGTAGTTCAACATTGAACCTTGCTAACCAAGCTCTTAAGGATTCTCCATCTTGCTGGATTATAGTTCCCAAATAACTCATGGGAAGCTTTTGTCTTTTCTGACTAGCAAATTGTTGTTCCAGCTTGTTGCATAACTCTCTAAAACTGAAGATCGAATTGGGCGGTTGTTTTCCGAACCAATCCAGTGCTAACCCCTCGAATGTTGTGATCATCAACTTGGCCGTATACTCTGCTGAATGAGCATACAAGCTCATTATATTTGTGAAGCTAAAGATATAGTCGGTTGGATCACTGGTTCCGTCATATCTGGGGAGCCGAGCAGGTAAAGATTCAGAAGCATGTGCTTCCCTAATTTCTAAGCAGAAAGGGGAACAGGCAGCTATACTATCCTGTATTTCTCGAGAACGAGGCCAAGGTTGTTTCGAAGTCAAAAGCCTTTGTTCCACTCGCTCCTCTACCATCCTCTCGATGTCTCTTTCGGAGAATCTCCTAGTTGCTCGTCGATCGACGATCGGCGGATCTTCTTCATCATCGATCGGAATTACCGTCTTTTCCTGGGATACGTAAGGTTCAGGGCGAGCATCAGCTCTTGCCTGGTTGCTTTTCCTAACAGGGTATCTTCTAGGTGCGTTTGGTGGGGACATGTGCGATCGTTGATCCCCATCAGGGCTTTCAGCTTCAGCCAAAATTTGGTCGTTGTCCCTTCGGGCTCGTCTGATATTGTTTACCAACCTGGTCGGAGGAATAGCGGCTATACCAGGGCCAACATTTTCAGCTCCTGGAATTGGTGGAATTCCAGCACATAAAGAATTCACTAATTGAGCAATTTGTCTCAACTTTTCTTGTTCGGCCAGTAAAGGTGGATGAGGGGCGGATCGAACAGGTGAGTTCGGAGCCCTACTCTTGCTAAGAGTTTGATGTTCCAGATTATTCTGGTTATTGTTTTCATGTGAAGTAACATGTCCCCCTGCTTGATCTAAATTTTGGTGTTCAGTGGGAGGCGGCATGTTACTTGCGCTGATTCTTTGGGAATTCTCAGGCGGATTCTCCACAGCACGTAGATGTTGAGAAGTTGTGCTCCTTCCAGTGTTACGTGTGCTCTTCCTTGGATTGGCCATATTCGATCGAGTAATTAACCTTGCCCCACGGTGGGCGCCAACTGATTTAACCGAATTTCGTCTAAGGTTTAATCTCAGTAAATTATTTAAGATCACAATTTTATGTATTAGGGGTTTGGTTAAAGTACTCAGGATGGTGCAATTCAAGAACAAGCAAAGTAATATAATCGTGTAGATAACAATAATATGAAAGGCGAACAGTTGTAGTATATTTCGTAGGTTAAATTCTGGATCTTGAATACAATGTAAGATTCGCTATTTATAATATTCCCCATGTCCTAACTGAACTAGGAGTCCTATTTAGCCTAGGAATCCTGCACGGCCTAGGAGTATCGCATGGCCCATTAAGTCCCTTGAAACGGACAGTAGGTCGATCAGAGTAGGTCGACCAGATATGTATTTGGCTGGTCGAGCCGATCTCACAGTTTAAATAGGTCGGATCGATCTTGAATCTCCTCGGATATTCCTAGCTGGTTATATGTACAAAATAGCCCTCATCACTTTATGAACTACTTTCATAAAGCTATCAGATACCTTGGCCAAGGATTTACTGGGATACATTTCTCACAGAGATTCATAGGAGAAGCTCCCAACCTATCAAGTTGGGTCAACAGATCCTCTGTTGATGATATGAACCTGCATACACGTTCCTCTATACCCAACATGAATCCACAGAGACCTCCTGGTAGACTCCAGTCAGTCGGGACTCACATCAAAGCATAGACGTTAGTGTACCAGATAAACCTTATCACCTCAAGTAATAAGGATCGTTCCTCGTACACTATTGTAAATAGGAATAACTTCATCCTCGATATGCGACCACCGCTTCCATGGTGAGTTATTTCCTAGTTGGGGTATTCAGTGCGCTTGCTATTCAGTGCGCTTGCCATCCCAGCAAGCCACCCACTCGTGTGTATCGACTATCCCAGTCATACTCGTGGACCCCAGCGTCCTCCAGTTCATCGGAGTATTCACACTCGTGAGGGTCTAACCGAATCCATTGATGTCCCATCTCAAATGGATTCTACGACCCTTGAATTAGTTTTAGATCACGGCCTTGGAGATCAGTCCACGGAATGTCCCATAGCCCTGTGATCTAAGGACTTCCATCCTTATGTTTGATAATTATTCATAAGATGAAAGTTCTTATTAATCGAATTGAATAGTTCTTTTAACTATAACAAATTAAATGCAACCAAAACAGTTGGCTTGCAGGACACTATTCCATCACTGCGAGGCTTAAGTTTTTGCCACTTTGAGCCTTTGTAATAGATTAGGGCTTTACTGTTTTAAATCGTTTAGGATGGAGGCCCATTACAAGTAAGGTGGAGGCCCAAGAAGAGTTGAAGGCCATGTATGCATGGCTATTATTGTAATAGCTTAGGTCCATTAAGAACCCTTTAGATTGACCAATTCGGCCAACATCATGGCTCGAAGATGGCTCGCATAGGAGGCTCCCGATCGAAAACATATTGTTGTAGCATGCATGCTAGGTTTTTATGTTTTAATTTATTTATTGATTTATATTTAGCTTGTATGTGATGCGCGCTAGAATCTAGATCGTATATGAAAGTTAAAGCATAATTTATACAGAGAGATCTCGAGGAGAGTTAGCATGAACTTTCAAACCCGAAAAACCCCTCTTGAATTAAATATTAAGTCATATTGGGTACATTAAAATGAAGTTTTAAATATCCAACCCTTCCATCAATAGGAACTAGCGTAAGTTGTCTACTTATCGATTAAGGTGGTCCAGAGTCTGGCACCCGAGTCGAAGAAAGGGACAATACACAAAATTCTTTGACTCTTGTTTTTAATAAACTCGACAAGGATGGGGACTGTTCGGGACATAAATATCGATCGATAACCAGTTACGGGGATTTCATGATCGGGCCCGTTGCTCATCAAGATTGATGGGTTAGACTTAACGAGTAGTAACACTCATGATGTAGCAGTGCTAGATGAGTGTGAAACCGAGGGAAACTAGCTTGAAGGTTGTGTAGTGACACAATTGGTAAAAGTATACCTACCTAGAGAATTAATTGTATGACCACGAATCGTGGGTGCAATTAATGTCTGCTGGGACGTCAAGACCTACTAGGAAATAAGATTTCCCGAGCAATTAAAGGGATAATTGTTTCGACAAAATAGTGGGAGAACTTTTTCGAAACCAAGACCAAAATTCGTTAATTATAAGTATTAAGCATAGATCAATCAGCTAAACGTTGTCTTATTTCCATTTGTAGATTATTTAATAATGTCTAAATATCCATTAGATGTCATCCTCGACGCTAATAAATTGAATGGATCAAACTTTGTCGACTGGCTGAGAAACTTGAGGATAGTCCTCGACTCCGAGCGTCGGAGTTATGTTTTCGATACACCTATGCTTGCTGCACCTGCAGCAAGAGCAACTGATGAACAACGAACCGCCCATGCCAAAAGGGTTGATGATGATCTTCAGGTTCGTTGCCTGATGCTAGCTTCAATGTCGAATAAGCTGCAGAAACAGCATGATAAGATGCCTCTTGCTCGAGATATACTTCTCCACCTCCAACAGATGTTTGGAGAGAAGTCTCGTACCGAAAGGTTCGCTACAACTAAGGAGTTGTTCAATCTCAAGATGGCTGAGGGAAGTAGTGTCAAGGATCACCGTCTATGTTTCATCAACCTGATTGAAAAATTGGGGCGATTGGACGTGGCATTGCATGCTGATCTTAGCACTGACCTTCTCCTCCATACTCTGCCTCGCTCGTTCGACCAGTTCGTGTTGAACTTCAACATGCAAGAGAGAAATATTGCTCTACACGAACAAACCAATCTGTTGGTTACGGCAGAATCAACCATTAAGAAGGAGAAACCCGTGATGATCGCTCACCAATCGAAGGCTGCAAAGCCTAAGAAAGGTAAAAAGAAGAAGAAGGTGTTCTCTTCTAAAGCAATCACCAAGGTTGTCGAGAAAAAAAACGTAAAAGCCCAGAAGACGAATGTTCCACTGCAAGAAAACAGGGCACTGGAAAAGGAACTGCCCTGACTACCTGAAGACGGTAGCCAGAGGTATTTTCTTTATTGAGGTTAATATTTCTATTAATTATGCATCATGGATGTTAGACACCGCAGCTGGTTCTCAGATCTCTAATGATTTGCAGGTCTTGGGAGTAGTAAGAACACTTAAGCCCGGGGATAGGATCCTACGTTTTGGAAATGGAGCAAGGGTTGTTGCAGAGGCTATAGGAGACGTGGAGTTAGTGATAGGGAATACTAGTTTAGTTTTAAAGGATTGTTTATATGTACCAACTATAATCAAGAATATTATTTCTATTCCTTTGTTAGACAATGATGGTTTTTGTTTTTCCATTTCGAATGGATCTTTATGCATAATGAAAAATGGTTTTAATTATGCTAGTGGTATTTGATAGATGGTCTTTATTCCCTTGAACCAACTGACTCTAACATCATGCACATTCAATCAAAGAAAAGAAAATATGATAATAACAATCCACAACTTTGGCATGCTAGACTTGGACATATCTCCAAGAGTAGGATCCAAAAGTTGGTTTCTTCTAAGGCTCTTGAAATACAGAACTTAGATGAACTTCCGACTTGCGAGTCCTGTCTCAGAGGAAAGATGACTAGATCTCCTTTCACAAGGAATCTAGAGCTAATCAAACAAACATTGGATTTGATCCATACTGACGTTTGTGGACCACTGAGTGTCAGTGCGAGAGGAGGATTGTCCTACTTCGTAACATTCACTGACGACTTCAGTTATTATGGATATGTATACTTAATGAAATACAAATCCAAGACTTTTGAAAAGTTCAAAGAGTTTCGAATGGAAGTAGAGAACCAATTGGGACACAGTATTAAAGCACTTCGATCAGATCGAGGTGGAGAATACTTAAGCCAAGAATTCCTCGATTATCTTAAAGAGAATGGGATTCTCTCACAGCGAACTCCTCCTAGGACACCTCAACTCAATGGAGTGTCTTAAAGAAGGAATCGAACTTTGTTGGACATGGTTCGTTCCATGATGAATTTCGCTGAACTTTATTTTTCGTCTTGGGGCTTAGCCCTCTTAACTGCTTCGAAGATACTAAACATAGTAGTACCTTCAAAGTCAGTGCCTACGACACCACACCAAAAATGGTATGGTAAAGCACCCGTGTATTCGTATTTTCGAGTATGGGGATCTCCTGCCTATGTTAGGAACTAGAAAGGAGATAAACTGGATAGTAGATCTAGTTTGTGCAATTACGATCCTAAAGAACGAAAGACGTTGGTGTCTAGGAACGACCACTTCTTAGAGGATGATTTCCTCACCAATAGAAATGGGACAATCGTAGAACTTGATGAAGTCCAAGGTTTGGACCCATCCTCACAAACAGTGGGAGTTGATCCTGAAACTACTGAACCAACTAGTACACCAGTACTTCGTAGATCCGATCGAATTCGTAAGGAACCAGAAAGGTTTGGTTTCATTCACGAAAATGATAAGTTAGATAGTGATCCAAGGACTTACGAAGAAGCTATGTCTGACATAGATTCGGGTGGTGGCTCGATGCCATGCAGTCCAAAATGGATTCCATGCATTCCAACAAGGTATGGACCTTGGTCGATCCACCTGAGGGAACTATCCCTGTAGGATACAAATGGATCTTCAAGCGCAAGCTTGGAATGAATGGAGAGGTATTAACTTATAAGGCTCGCTTAGTGGAGAAAGGTTATTCTTAGAGGCCTGGAATAGACTATGTGGAAACCTTTTCTCCAGTTGCGATGTCGAAATCCATTCGGATACTTTTAGCCATAGCCACGTGGTATGACTACGAAATATGGCAAATGGATGTAAAGACCGCCTTTCTCAATGGAGACATCGACAAGGAGATCTTTATGCAACAACCCGAGGGCTTTGCGTCCAAAGGGAGTGAGCATAAAGTATGCAAACTTCAAAGGTCAATTTATGGCCTTAAACAGGCGTCCCGAACCTGGAACATACGATTTGATGACACGGTCAAGGCATTTGGCTTCATCAAGAACGTATTTAAGCCATGTGTGTACAAGAAAAATAGTGGGAGTTCGGTACAATTTACAGTATTATACATCGATGATATTCTGTTGATCGGGGACGATATCAGAATGTTAGCGCAGACGAAAGCGTGGTTATCCACGCAATTCTCCATTAAAGATTTATGAGAGGCATCTTACGTATTGGGGATACGTATCTATAGAGATAGATCGAAGAAGATGTTAGGACTCTCCCAATCTCAGTACATCAACACGATACTGAAAAGATTCAGTATGGAAGAATCCAAGAAATGATTGCTTCCTATGAGACATGAAATCTCTCTTTCCAAGTCAATGTGCCCTACGAGTGACGAAGAAAAGAAGAGAATGTCTCTCATACCTTATGCCTCTGTTATAGGGAGCATAATGTATGCAATGTTATGTACTAGACCTTACGTAGCACATGCTCTAAATGTCACGAGCCGCTATCAGTCAAATCCAGGCGAGGAGCATTGGACTGCAGTAAAAGCAATCCTTAAGTACTTAAGAAGGACTAAGGATATGTTCTTGGTCTACGGCAGTAGTGGAGAATTGAAACTTGAAGGATTCACTGATTCGAGTTTCCAAACTGACGTGGATGATTATAAACCCAATTCTGGATACATACTCCGCCTCAACGGCGCAGCGGTGAGTTGGAAGATTTTTAAACAGTCCACCATTTCCGACTCAACCACTGAAGCTGAATATATTGCAGCATCAGATGCGGCGAAAGAAAGTGTTTGGATGAGAAACTTCATCCAAGAGTTGGATGTAGTACCTAGCATTGTGGAACATGTAGTAGTCTTATGTGACAACAACGGTGCAATCGCTCAAGCGAAGGAACCGAGATCACACCACCAGTCTAAACACGTGATGAGAAAATACCATGTGATTGGGGAAATCATTGGTAGAAGAGACATTCAGATGGATCGTGTCAACTCAGAAGACAACATAGTTGATCCACCAACGAAGCCACTTTCGCAAAAAGTGTTCGAGGGACATCTTGAAATATGGGTCTTAGAAGTGTTTGTGAATGGCTTTAGGGAAAGTGGGAGATTGATAGGATAGTGCCCTACAAGCCAATTCATTTTAGCTTGTAATAGGTCTATTCTGTAATAAAACAATCTTTGATTCAATGAATAATACGCACATTTATTTAAACTGTATAGAATAAACAAATGGCCAACTTCATCTCTCGCGAATACATTTAAGCGATTGGTTGAAATCCTTAGATCACATTCGACTATGGGACGATACACTTCAGTATGAGTACAATCATGAAACAGTCTCTAAGGTCGTGATCTTAAAACACGTTCCAAGTCATAGATTCCAAACGAGACGGGGTATCGAAGGAATCGCCAAGACTTGTACGATTATGCATGATTCACATGGAGGGAATTTGTAGCGTTTCATGAACAAGACATTTGATGTCAGTGCATATGAGTAGTTGGTTTGATAGAGGATCGAACGCATCGAACGACCCGAACAGAGAAATCCATTGTGGAAGTGCATGTCGCATATCAGTGATGGGATGTTTCTCAAGACTTATAATAGTGTACGATTTAGTCCTTAGACTTGAGGTGCTAGGGCGAATTCGGTGCACGGGTGTACGTACTTTGATTTAGGTGCCGGTCACGTAGCCTGATCATTATGTGCCTAAGTTGGGTGCGTATAGTCGTGTACGCGAATGGTTAGCATCAATATGGGATCTACAGACTCATCGTAATGGATGAGAGAATTTCCTGTACATTCTTCGATAATATGTTCCGAGAAATCCATGGCCATGGTCGGTGACAGATTTGGAAAGGGGTTTCCAAATTTAGCAGTCACACTGGAATTATTATCCAGAATTAGAAAGTACGGAATCGAGATAATTAGAGGTGCCGATCAATTCACACACCCTAGGTCTCGATCGGGAAATTAAGTCAATAAAGGGATCGTATGTACATCGTAGTTATAAGAGGTGAGGTTCACGAGATCAATTCACCTGAAGATGGGCCTCATGGGCTTGTGGCTAGACATCGACCATGAGGTGTGGATACTCCTGAATTAATAGGAAGATTAATTCTGGAGTGGTAAATTAAAGTGTTTGATTGATCGGAGCAATTAATTGCTCATAATTAAATCACGAAGTGTTGGATGAAGATGAAGAAGTGAACGGAGGTTTTGATGATTTCCAAAAGCCATCAGCTAAGTAATGGAAGCTTAGTAACCTTTGGGAAATTCAATCTGAGAAGACAAGTAAAATCAGAAGGGTTGAATTTTGGTCCAGAAGACTACTGATCTGATGCTGAGTTCGGAATCAGACTGGTGGATTTCAACAGAGTTAAACAGATGAGTTTGGTTTGAATCAGTAGAGTGTTCATCAGAATAGTAGATTCAATCAGCAGAGTTGAAGAGATCAGAAAGTCATTCCAACAGTAATAAATGCACTCGGTGTAATAAATGCTGTAAGAGAAGTGTATTAAAGTCCAATGATAAAAGATAAACCTCGGATCAGTAAGATGCATTTAATGCGACGTGACATAAAGTACAACAATACTGTACAGTGAACAGTTGCAGAAGACGTTCTGAAACAGGGACCACTACTCGAGGAAAATTTGAAGATCTGTCAATTTCTCAACAAGCAGAATTCGAATCCTCAAGTATAAATAGATCTGAATTCAAGAGTTAGAGACCATGACACAACTGAGTGAAAATCGAAGCAAGCAAAATCTTCTAAGTCTCAAAGCTCATATACAGATCACCATCAGCTTAGCCATCTATTGACAAAAGCCGAATTGAGGAAACAAAGCTAAATACAAATCTGTGTGATTTTTGTAATAGAGGAAGTTGTGAGGAGTGTAGATCCATCTAAGTGAGTGATCTAGCTTCAGAGAGTAGGACTTCTTTGTGATTTCTTACTACGAACTTGTGGCTTTTCATTTGTTGAATTGCGCAAGCAGAGTATACTGTAAACTTAGTGATTATAGTATAACCCAAGATCCAAGTGACTTGGAAGAGTGGACTAAAAGACATTCTTGTCCATATAACCACTATAAAAATTAGGTGTGTTTGTTTACTGCATTTTACTTGCATATTTTTAAAGAACTTCAAACATACGAACTTAACAAAAGATTTTAAAAAGGAGTTTAAAAACTGGGGTTAAAATCTTTTAAGGAAGAAAACAACTTGTTGAAAAACACTTGATAAATCCGCTGCAAACAAGTATTTCAAACTCTAATTATATTTGAATCAGATAAGTTAAATCAGACGAGTGATCAACTCTACTGATTAAGCTAAGTCAATGAAGTACACGAGTTCTTGATCAGCTTACTCTACTGATAAGAAAAGTTATAGAAATTTTTGAAAGTTTTTAGAGGTCTATTCATCCCCCCCCCCCCCCCCCCCTTAGACCTCATCTGACCACTTAGGACCAACACGAAGGGTTCGTGGGCCTGCTGCCAATTGATGGTGAACCTAGAGGGTCACACACAATACAGTTGGACAGTGACAGTCATAAAAGGAAATATTTGATGTAAAGAAGTTAAATCAATAAATGAATTAAAGTGTTAATTTAATTGGAAGAATAATTAATTAGATGGTCTTATTAATTAAATATTAATTAAAGTGTTAATTAATAATTGAGAGAAAGAAATTAATTAGATTAATTTGGGCTAATTTAATTAATGTGTTAATTAAATTAAAGTGCAAGACGTGGGCCACTTTAAATAAGAGCCCATAAGAAGTCTTGCTCATCAAGGTTACTAGGGGGCTTATAAATAGGAGTCTAGGAGAGACTCTAAACCTAATCTTGCATCAAAACCCTAGCCGCCCCCTAAGCCCTAGTCGCCCCCTCTCCCTCTCTCCTTCCCCATCTGGATCCAGATCTGATTCCTCCATACAAATATCCAAGCTCTAGTTCTTAGCCTGTGACTTGGAGGTGTTGCTACAATCCAGCTGGTGTGGATACACTCTGGAGGCGAGATACTTGGATCGCTTTTTGTGAATCAAACAAGAAGACCGGAGATTACCACCACCAAACCTGTGGTGAGGTAAAATATCTATTTCACCCTTCTTGCTTTAATTATTGTTTTGATCAACCTATACGCATATATAATATGGAAATCGATTTATGGGCTGATGGGTACCTCGGAAAATTTTAAAATTCCGCATTTTTGTTGTTCTGACAACCTAGGTATCCCAACAACAATTACAAGGTCTGATCGAGTATTACAGGATGTCGTGTGTTACAAACTATAGAGCTGATCTCGAGCTAGCCTACGTATTGTACTGTCTTGAAGTGTGTGTCCCTGACATTAAATGTTCCTGCTATTTGTAGGTGTACTGGCGTGCTAGGCGAACCATCCACACTGTAGTATATCTCAACCCAAGGCCCAAAGGCTTGTTACAGGCCCAGGTTATGATAGGATTAGTTGCTCTCGATATTATGTACTTGAGATGCATCCGAGACTTTACTCGGGCGTCCTTATTTATGGGTGATCGGGATCGATCTCGAGCAGAGGGATATTCCCTATATAGGAGATTACAAATTATCCCTCATCAGATTTGTTAGCAGAATTAGTCTTATCTTCTTAGTTGTTAAGCTAGAGCCTAGGAGATTGGGATATCTATCCATTTTGAAATTTGAATTGTGAGTTTGTTGCTTAGATAGAACTTCTCCTTCTATAAATAAGAGTCTCCCCCCTTCATAATTCATATGCAGAAGAAAAGCATTATATGCTAAAAATAGAGTTAAACAGAGAAAAAGCTAGAGGTGAATTAGAGTTAGAAAGTTATTTCATTTGTGCAAAGAAAAACTGAAATAATTTTAATTTAAGTATATCTTTTTCTTTCAATCTATCTTCAGTCCTACTTTGAATACACTGAAGATATCCTACTTGTACACACGTTCTAAATATAATTTTAATTGAAGTATTTCTATTCTTTCAATCCATCTTCCAAAATATTTTAATTGAAGTATTTCTGTTCTTTCAATCTACCAAGTATAAGATACATATATATATATATAGAGATAAAGCATCATCAAATACACTGAAGATATCTTACTTGTACACACGAACATCAACATTCTATTATATACCACACTTTGCTTCTAAAATGTATTATCTTCCCCTGCCTGAAAGTTACTTAATGTTTATCTAATTCTGATCTCTTCGTCTTGATCTCCATCTGAGGAGCTCCACACAGATAGAACTTCCACTCATTGCAACGCCAAATCCCGCAAATGTCGAAAGAAGAATAGATAGAATTGCATGCACACGTAGCTTTATAAAAAGTTGAGATTACTTATAAGCCTAAATGAATTCACAGATCAAAATCAAAGTCGATATAGAAAGAAGATTAAAAATCTTACCAAGTTGTAAAAGATATGAGCAAAGAGGACCACAAGAGCAAACTGAATTGATGCATACACCCAAACAAATCCTCTTTTCACCATAGTTGAAGAGGCCATAGATGAAAGGAGGCCAAGTAAACAAGAAAATGGAAGTGATACTGCAATTGCACTGCTATCCATTTTTCCAACCAAAAGTTGCTCAAGAAAACAAAAGTATGCAAGCATACTAACAATTACAAGAATCGGAACCTCCTGCCAAACCCGGTATCCATTAATCTCCAGCTGCCCAAAACCACGAGTAGTAGTAGAAGTATTATTTTGACTTTGAATACGTAGAAGTGTGACTGATAGATTTTGAACTTCTTGCTTGCAAATATCACACGTCTTGTTTCCTTTAATAGAAAACCACTTTATTGCACATTCTTGATGAGCTAAAGCAAGTTCACCTTTGCAGCTACATTCCATCTTAAGGGTCTCTCCACCTTCACATAGCTCGATAAAGCATATTCGACAAACAGCTTCTTCTTCAGGTATATCTTCGCCATTCTCTTCATTATTATTTTCTGTGAATTAATTAATTAGGCCAACTTCATTATGTTGTCACTATATGTTTTTTTCATTGATATCTACTTGTTTAGATAAATAAAATAAATAAATAACAACCATCATCTCCCGTTGCTTCAGTTGATACTTCTGAGCCCCCAATATCCTTCACTCTGGGAGTTGAGGTAATCACACGGAAAAAAGAATCCATTCTTCGTATTCTTTTTCCTTTGTTGAAGACAGGTAGAGAGAGTGATCGGGGAATACGCTGCACTTCTTTTGTCTACACGAAAAAAAAAAAAAAAAAAAAAACGTAAACTTGTTATTAGGCCGTAAAAAACTGTAAGCTCGAGCAACTATAATTTAAAGGGAGAACTACCCAAACTACCCATGAGGTTTAGTGTGATTACACTAACAACTGCCTCCATGTTTTGAAATTACTTGAACTACCCTGATGTATTGGATTCATTACAGTTATCCATTAGGACATTAATTTCATCAAAAAGAAAAAATGTTGAATTCCAGAAATACTTTTGGGTACTATGTAAGAGATCACAAACCTCAGGGATGGCAAAGTGATTTCACCTACGTGTCCACCAGTTTCACCCATTTTCCCATCAATTTCACTCAATTTTTACCGTTCTCCCAATTTCACCCATTTTTTCACCAATTTCACTCGTTTTTTTTCACTTTAAGGTTATTTTTATCATGACGTCAGCATGTTTCATCAGAAATTAATGCCTTGAAGGGGGAGATGTAATGAATCTAATACCTCAGTTTGTGTAATTTCCTCTAATTAAAAGCCAGATTTATAATCAATTTGTATTCCATCTACATAATGCGTTGAAAGATATCCATAAGCACAAATTTCAGAACTCACTGTATCAAGTGTTAGCTGATTGTTTGTTGTTGCACCACTAGAAGAGTGTGGATTTGAATTTTCAATAGGAGTTACAGGCAAGGAAGATGTCCTCTTCATTCTAGGTGTAAAGATTTTCGAAAAGGACCATGATCTTGAAATTGATAGCTTATCTTGTGTAACCACATTTGAAGAAGTTGAATCAAGTAGCTCTGAATTAGAACCACCACCTCTGTATTTGAAGCTCAATGATTTGGGCAAAATATTCCGTATGGTTGATTTCGATGCAAGCAATTTTGAATCCAAAGAGGTGGTGGGTGTTAAGATGAAGTTTACTTTTTTGGGAGTTGGAGTTGGAGTTGGCGGCATCTTTATGTGAACAAATTCTATTTGATGAGATTCTTCTAACTGTATATCCAGAGTTCTGGTAGGTATCTCCAGCAAAAGGTTTGGTTTTCTCCATTTTTTGTTGTTTGATGTTTCTTCACCTCTCTCCAACTGACAAACAAGACAAGCGTAAAAATATTTAATCACTTTTACAAAACAAACTTCAACTGGTTTTCAAATTGTTACCTCATACCAATAAAGTAGCTAAATGCAAAAACACCCTTGTGATTTGCCTAACAATCAAAAACTCTGTGTTATTTTTATTAACAAAATTCTTATATTCTTCTTTTATTAGAAAAAAGGCCATTTGAAATTTCTTCATAAATCATAGGGAAGTTTTGTCAATTTTTTTAAATAAACAGGAGAATTATTGTGAATTTTCAAAGTTAATAAAGGTTATAGATAATTTTTAGGTTAACATGGGTATTTTTTAATCCTTTGATGAGGTATAATTGTCATTTTGACTTGGAAGGGATTTTTTTCCAATAAAAAAATAAGCAAATGGGATTTTTGCTAATAAAAATAACACAAGAAGTTTTTATTAGTTAGACAGAGCATAAGAGATATTTTTGCATTTCATGACTCCTAAATAAAGTAGTCGAGAATTAGGAACAAACTTGAGCCCCAAAATAACAACAGCTAGTAAGTAAGTTTAATGCATATTCCTCAAATGAATCACAAAGAAAATCACAGAGATAGAAGTAAGTATATTCAAATGTTACCTCAGTAATCGGAACAACTACAGCTTGTGTTTCACTTTCAGTATGAATGGGCCTGCTCTGCTCTTGAGAGTTCATCATCTTTATTTCTTCAGACTTTTTTCACACACCCGAAGGGATATGCGAAGTTGAAATTAAAGCTTTCTTGAAATGAGAAAAAGAAGTGAGTAAATTCTGAAGGAATTATGAGTGAAGTTATTAATTTGTAGCGATTGGTACTTCTTCTTGGTATAATATAAGTATGTCCCAAATTAATCAAAAAAAAAAGTATGTCCCAAATTAATGGCCGGGTGTGTGCTTTTAAATTTTATTTAATACCCAACTCCCCAAGTCAGTGCGTGCTCGCTTCACTCCTCACTAACTACGAATGGGGTCTGGTTGCCTGGTGGCCAGTGGTGGGCATGGGCATTCATTTAGATCTATATCTTGCACTAAGGAATTACGTGGAAAGATGGGATTTTGCAGACATGCGTCCCAATCACTTTATTT
This sequence comes from Penstemon newberryi var. newberryi, assembly GCA_030819805.1. Taxonomy (NCBI): domain Eukaryota; kingdom Viridiplantae; phylum Streptophyta; class Magnoliopsida; order Lamiales; family Plantaginaceae; genus Penstemon; species Penstemon newberryi. The sequence goes on along the minus strand of JAUALY010000005.1, from coordinate 16,176,664 downwards.
TTTCTTTTTTTAATCCTATTAATTCCAAAGTTTGATTTATTTAATGGTTCATTTAAAGTTGATTGATTTATAAAGTTAATTTTACATTTTAGTAAAATATTGCTTAATTAGCATGTTCGTACAATTCAATTTTGGTAAATAATTTACATATGTAAACAGATTTTATATTTGCTATCTTACAGTTTAATCAAATTTAAAATCAATCTACTGAAGTTAAAAGGTGGAAATCAGTACAGTCTCTGATCATTGACATGATTTGTTACAGTTTCATCCGTTAATATTGATTTTGTCACGCCTTAGTCATTCAAGTCAATATTTGATCCACCTTTAGTCCTTCCCGGCTAAATTCCGATTAACTGAAGAAAACGTGTTGAAATTGTGATTTTGACAGAGCAACTGTTGGGTATGCCCCGGTTGTCAGAACAACAAAAGTGCGGAATTTAAAATTTTTCCGAGGCGCCCCATCAGTCCCAAAATTCGATCTCCATATTATTTATGTGAAATAGGTTGAATCAAACAGTAATAGAAAACAAAGGGGGTGATATGCGAAATACCTCACCACAGGTTCGGTGGTGGTAACCTCCGGCTTTTCTTGTTTGATTCACGATGCAGTGATCCAATTGTCTCACCTCCAGAATGTATCCACACCAGTTGGATTGAAGCAACGTCTCCAAGTCACAGGCTACGAACTAGACCTTGTAGATTTGTCAGTGAAGGAAGAGTTGGAACTGGATCCAGCTCTTGAACAAGATCCAGATGAAAGAGAGGAAGAAGAAGGGGCGGCGGCGGCACATAGTTCTTGGCTAGGGTTGATCACGATTTTTCAGTTCTCCAAATTCTCTCTTTTATTGCTTGGATTAGTTCTCTTGTATTTGTGGAAGATATGATGAGTTATATTTATAAGAGAAGAGTCCTTCTCTTATTAGATATCTCATCAATATTTGGTGAATCCTTTCCTTATCACAATAGGAAAAAAAATTCAACAAAATCTCTTCTTTGTCACTTGTCAAACAAGAAACAAACTCTTCCACTTATCTACTCGCCAAAAATCGCCCCTCATGCCTTATCCATGCAATCCGAAAATTGCATGCTAAATTCTTCTTCCATTTAATTAATTAACCACTTTAATTAATATCATAATTAATTAGATAATCCAATTAATTAATTAGACACTCTAATAAATTAATTAGATATTCTAATTAATAATTCTTCTCTTTGAATTAACACTTTAATTCATTAACTTTGATATAACTTCCTTAAATCAACTATTTCCTTTTATGACTGTCACTGTCCAACTGTATTGTGTGTGACCCTCTGGGTTCACCATCAATTGGCAGCAGGCCCACGACTTTCGTGATTTAATTAACGAGCTATTAAATGCTACGATCAATTAAACACTTTTAATTGACCACTCCAGAATTAATCTCCCTTATTAATTCAGGAGTACCCACACTTCATTGTCGATGTCTAGCCACAAGCCCATGAAGCCCAACTTCAGGTGAATTGATCTTGTGAACCTCACCTCTTATAATTGCCATGTACATACGGTCCTTCCAAAGACTAATTTCCCGACCGAGACCTAGGGTGTGTGAATTGACCGGCACCTCTAATTATCTCGACAACTATACTTTCTAATTTCGGATAATAATTCCAGTGTGACTGCTAAATTTGGAAACTCCTTTCCAAATCCGTCACCTACTGCGGCCGCAGGTTCCTCGGAACATATTATCTAAGAACGTATAGGAAATTCTCCCACCTTATCAGGATGAGTCGATAGATCCTTTCTTAGTACTAACCACTCGCGTACACGACTATACGCACCCAACTTAGGCACATTAAGGTCAGGCTACGTGACCAGTACCCAAATCTAAATACGTACACCCATGCACCGAATTCGCCCTAGTACCTCAAGTCTAAGGACTAAATCGTACACTATTATAAGCCTTGAGAAACATCCCATCACCGATATGCGTCATGCGCTTCCCCAATGGGTTTCTTTGTTCGGTTCGTTCGATGCGTTCGATCCCCTATCGAACCACCTAGTCATATGCATTGACATCAAATGTCTTGTTCATGAAACTCTACAAATTCACTCCATGTGAATCATGCATACTCGTACAAGTCTTAGCGATTCCTTCGATACCCCGTCTCGTTCGGAATCTATGACTTGGAACGTGTTTTAAGATCACGACCTTAGAGACTGTTTCATGATTGCACTCAATACCGAAGTGAATCGTCCCATAGTCGAATGTGACCTTAGGATTTCATCCAATCGCTTAGATAAGTTCGCGAAAGATGAAGTTGGCCATTGTTTAATTTACGTACTATAAATAAACGGTCGTATTAATTATTAAAACCATAAGAAGATAGTCTTCTTACAAGCTAACTATCATTGGCTTGCTGGGCACTATCCTATCAGCAACTTCATCATGTCAATTAAATGATCCTCAAATGTATGTTTCAATGTAATGGTCGGCCATGCTTAACAAATTAGGCGATTGTCTAGGGCCCCTTGAATCGAAAGGCTGCAAAATTTTATAAATGCGGTAGTGTTATTTAATTATTTTATTTAGGTATATGATATGTAATATAATTTGAATACATTATAAAACATAACTGAAAATATAAACGAGTAGATAAAAATATATTGCTCAAGTTTGATTCTTTATCTAGCTTGAGATTATTTTTGAACTTGGTATTTCAATAAACGGTACTTAAACGATCTTTGATAGAAAGTAACACAAGTTGGTCTCGATTAGCTTGATATTTCTCAGAACAATTCTTAACTTATCAAGTCGAGTTCGAATTTAGTTTCAAAAGTTATTAAACGATGATCTGTGAGATATTGAGTTGATATGAAATACAATTGAACTTGTGACGGCCCGACTCCGCGGGTCCGTCAAATAACAATAGAAAAATTATTATTATTTTGAAAAAGTGTTAAAATATCGAAACCTTTTTTTTTAAACAGAATAGAAATGATAAATTAAAAGGTTTAAAGCGGGAGCGGTTTAAAATAAAATTAGAACAATTTAAATTACTATGTTTTTTTTTTACGAAAAAGTAAAATCAATTTTCATAGTAGAGGTTTAAAGCGGAAGCATTTGATCACAACATATCAAAAGATTTGAACAAAATTAACCGAGAGAGACAAATAAGTAATTATAAAAATCTTGTCTCTTTTATGAAAATATGAATCAACTTTAACGATTCAAATATTCTAAGCAGGGTTTTAAACAAAATCGAGAAAGAACTCAAATCGACAACAAAATATAACTACTCTCCCAAATACTAGGGTGGGACCGCAACTGTGATGACCTAACCGCAACTCGACTATTATTTTCCAGAACACCTGAAACTGAAAAGAATGAAACATGGAACGCATAAGTTGATCGTCCAACTTAGTGAGGATATGTGCGAATTTGCATTGTGATGTGTGGATGCAACATATTATATAATATAAGCATGTTGTCAAGCAAATTAAACATATATTCAAGACGGAAGAAACACATAATTCACATAACCAAGAATTGTTGATGCCGTCCTCCACTTACCCTCCATCCTCAGTCTAATGTCCATCCAAACACACCAAGTAAGGAGGGACCTTACTATCTAATATGCATTGACATGTCTTTGCCTAAGTTCGTCCTTACTCCCCAAGTGTTCCTCCCCACTTGGATTGTAAGGCCAGGCCTATGGGTAACCGTGACAATCCCGCCGGCCCTTGCCGTCCAGGTTGGCATCGGGTCCATATACCAATCAAAAGGGGCCCACACAAAATCGAAAACAAACGGGAACACAAAATCGAAAACAGACGAAAACATAACATATCAACATATTTAACATATTATCAACATTTAATAACTTATCAAATGAAATTTTGGGTATCATGATAATTTCGTAAAATATATTCGCAACTAATAGATTCGGATGTAGCATGTATTTGGGTAATCATGTTGAAATGCTAAGTGATTTCATGCGAGTAATATCGACCTAACAAGTCTAATATATTCGTGACAACATGCAAGAAAAATTGGAATACAACACATGCTTTGATTATTAAGAGCATAAGTAAGTGTTTGACTCGATCTATTAGCGCATCGGACCGACTACAAATTCAACACACAACGCTCACCTTTGTCGCTTAGTATAGCGACTAAACTCCACAAATGAAGCGTATCCGAAACCTGAGCAAGTACGTATACGACTTAGAATTTATCTAACAACCTTACTTAAACATAACTAATGAAAATCCCACAAAGGATTTGCTAAACTAACACATCACACAAAAGTGCTTAGAACATACAACATCACTTCAATTAAGAGTAATTATTTTCAAAACTCAAAATACTAATTACATAAAACAGCGCCAAAACAACAAATTTTTCCCTTCATTTTCCAGATTTACAAAACAGCCCTAAACTTTTGAAAACATCCATTTTTGCAAAAATTTGGAACAAACTTTAAATCAAATGATTTTTAACTAAACCCATATCGAAAATCAAATAAAAACAGAGTATTAAGTATCTTGTTACTTGAAAAATCAAAGCTTTAAAAATCCCACAAGTTTAAAAATTTTCAAGAATACCCTTATAGTTTTGAAAACTTAAGAAAATCAACTTTCTTGAAAAATAATTCAAGGTCCAAGCATCTAAGCAATATTTAAAAATAATTAAGCATAATTTCACTATAAAAATGAGATTAAAAATAAGTTTTAATAACTTTTCACCAACTAACAATGAGAAACAAAAAGTTCTTTAATCATAATTTTTCTTCGGAAAAATTTACAAATTTTCAATCTTAAAACAAAAGTGAACAAAGCTCTACATCAAATCAACTAATCAAAAGTTTATAAAAGTAACTATTTTGGCCCCTTATTTTCGGATTTATAAAAATAACCCAAAAGTTTCAAAAACTCCCTTTTTGCAAACAAACTCGGAGCAACTTTAAAACAAATAATTTTTAAGTAAACTCATACCAAATATCAAACAAAAATAGAGATTTTCAGTCCATTTTTACTCCCAAAAAAAAATATCACAGCCCTAACCCTTAAACTTTTAAAATCTTTCAAAAATACCCCCAAAGTTTTGAAATTTAACAACATTAACTTTCTTACAAAAATAAATCAAGATCTAAACATATAAGCAATATCTAAACAAAACCAAAGTGAAGTCACATTAAATATCTTATATAAGATTAAACTTAACAACTTTTCACAAAAACTACATGGATAAACTAAAGTTCTTCAATATATACTTTAAAGAGAAGAAAGTAAAATCACAAAGATTAAAGAACACATGCATAGATGAATTTTTACCCAAAGCAACGAAAAGGATGAAGCTCTCTTCATTTCCAGACCTCCGAAGGTGGTGGCGGTGTCTCCGATGGCCGTGGTGGCGGCTCCGGTGGTGGTTCATAAAAAAAAAGCCCTCAAAACCTTACTTTTCACCAATTTCAAATGTCTGCCGATTAACTTTGATAGATCCAAACGACGATCCGAACGGTCAATATGTTGCCCCATGTGTGTAGGACCTTCAGGTAAACTTTGGGCATGATCCAACGGTGGACGAAGACGGAATGATTGAAAAACTGAGGCTGTGTAGTGAAAATTCGAAAATCCTCTTTCTAAAATGTGTTTTCTCTTTCCCTCTCTTCTTAACTATATCTAAGTATTTTTAAGTTGTAAAGAAGATAATGTGGGTTTGAAAAGGGTATTTATTATACTATAAAATCAGATTTTTAATATATATACACATATACATATAATATGAGAATATAAGAGTATTATTAACCTTGGGTGGATGAGTTTATCTACCCAAGGGCAAGCTTGACAGCCCTAGGAGTGTGCAAGGAGAGAAAATGATTACTCTCCTGCAGAAAATCTGCAACTTGGAGCAAATTTGCACTTTGCCCCTTGAAGTTTTGGGGAAGTTCATTTTTTGCCTCCAAAAATAAAATTTTCGCGCAACCAAGCCCAAAAATTTCAAAAAGGTCTTAATATTATTCTAAAGTAACTTATATGTTTTTAAATTATTTCAAAGTTCATAAGGTCACAAGATTTAATTAAATTGTATATTTTAGTTCAAATAATGCTTAACTTCAAAAATAAAACGTGGCACAAAAAAATTGGGTTAAAAATCCAATCAAAAGGGTCCGTAATTTTCGGGGCGTTACAGAACTCAAGAAAAAGCGATCATGTTCGAGTTGAATATTCCGGTATGATTTTCAAGTTTAAGCAAAGTTATTTACCCATTTTGACTGATTATGAGGCTCGTTTGTAACATTATTTTATGAGTAATATAAAATTGATCCATAAATTAAAGGTATTTATTGATCTTGACAAACTAAAATACACATTCTAGAAACATGCATTTATTATAGAGTAATATCCACAACATTATAAAACTTGTTTCTGCAGGAAGAAGCTTTTCAGATTTAAATTAAAAAAATTGTAATCTATTATGTCACAAGAAAAACTAAGTGAAATATAAAAAACGCATTAGCATAATTAAAAATATTAACATTTAATCGATATTTAAATAAATAAGAAAAAAAATTATACATATTTATTTTATGACATAGGGCCCTCATTTTAACTTTTTGTCTAGGGCCGGCTCTGTCCTTAAATAATATTTGTGTTACGCTTTAATTCTTATAAACAACGAAATTACCTTTGTCAATATCAGGTGCGAAGCACATGATGTTAGTTTAGCTAAAATCTAGTTGGAGAAGACTAACATGGAACAAAATATTGAATTGAATGACTAAAGTGTAACATAATTTAGATTAGGAAAGTAGATATAACAAGACAAAGTCTGATTTGTTTATTTGGTTAAGAAATTTAATTTTTATTCTTATTCGAAAAGGGCAATCACTATCTATCTCTATCAACTACTTCTAAGAGGTTGACATATAGGGCCTCTATTAATATGACCCGAAGCTGATGCACAGTTTGTCCGTAATGCCACTTTCATTGGAGAAGATTCGAGTTGCTCGGATTGTTGACCCAAGTTGTGTGCTTCATTTCTACTGTTGAAGAAACTTCTTATTTTAGCAACTTTTGCATCAAAAGCTGAAAAAGATGACTTCTCTTGTGCCTGTTTCAGACCTGAATTTGCATATTGAGAAAGAATGAATATAATTGAGTCGTGAGATACATTCTGACCCGAAGGCGAGTAGGCCAAATCATTGGGCCTCATTAAATTCCTTTGTGCATACGAAGACGGGCCACTAAGAGTGTTGGGCCGATTCTTTCATATTAAATGGATATCTCCTTGAGTCTCGACATTAGGCTTAGTAATTGGTTGAATATTATATTGACACACATCCCTATCTACAATTATATTTGACCTGTGATTATTCTTTCCCACCTGACTCTTCCCAATCTGATCATTTCCATTAGGAAATGATTTATTGCATTCCAATACTCCATTATTGAGATCACCAAGATTCTCTCCTAATTCGTTCATGATCTCATCAACATCATCATTTCTTAAATTTTCAAATCTATTATAATAAGAGAACCCTTTTTCCCTACCCAGCTCCTTGATATATGTTGCCCCTGTTCCTTCCTTTTTTAACTACCATCCACTCCCCAAATTTTGCCTCCGTTAAACGTCGGTGCAATTTTTCATCCGCAGTCGTCGGAGTCGCTGCGGGTTGCGTCATCTCCGAAGGCTGAACAAAACTATTCCGAGACGGGCACTCGTTGCTTCTAAGTTGAGGCATTTAATAAAGTATGGTAGATTATGTGTAAATATCTAATAGAAATTTCTTATTTTATCATGTGCAAAATTGTAAATGTTTAGAATAAAGAATAACAGGGTTGCAGCATAAAAAGTTGAAAGAAACTTTTGGCTTTGACAAATCAAAATTTCTCTCTCTAGAAGAGATTTTTTCCTCTCTTCTGTAGAGAACCCCGTCTTTTACTTTTGTTGTGTGGTTTTTCTTTCTTTTTGTCTTGTGTTCTTTTGATGGATCAATCACGGCTATGGATAACTCACTGAAATATCTGATTTTGTTCTGCTCCACGCTTTACATTTAGTTTTCTTTGATTATTGTGGTTATTTTGCTTTCTTTGTCTTTCTTTTTTCCCCTTTGCCTGCCCTAACTTTCTTCTCTCTTTTTCCGGTTTTGGTTGTAGGGAGGCTCACTGCCAACGACTCTCACCATCGCTCTCTCGCACTCAGCACCATGGATATCTCCAATTTCGACTTTGGGAACAAGATAAGCTTAACAAATATTGAGGAAGGTTTTTATCTTGCTGACGATGATTGGGATCATCATAATACTTCCACAAATCTTCTATTAGTCGATAAAATTCTGGGAAACAAAATTTTTAACGCGGATTCGGTGAGGGTCATTCTTTCGAAAGCTTGGAGTCCGGTTAATGGAATTGAAGCGACACAAATTGAAGATGGCAGATATATTTTTTCCTTTAAACATAAGTTAGATCGGAAAAGAGCAATGGAGGGGGGACCCTGGTCGTATGACAATAGATTAGTGGTTCTTAATTCTATTGGACAGGATGATAATCCATCAATGGTCGATCTGACTTGGTGCGATTTCACTATACATATTTATGGATTACCTTTGGGTAAAGCAAATAAGAGTATGGTTGAAAAAATATGTATGAGATTGGGAAAACTTCGGAACATTCAGGGCGATCATTCTAACACTTTCCTGGGAAAAGTTGTTCGAGTAAGGGTAGGCATCGATATTACAAAACCAGTACCTAGATTGATGAAAATCCGTAATGAGAGAGGCGATATTATCGTGGTTACTTTTAAGTACGAAAGGCTACCGAACTTCTGTTACCACTGTGGTATGTCTGATCACACTTCTATGCTCTGCAAGGTCCGTTATCAATGTGAGGATGAAATCAAAACGGAAGACCTCCCGTACGGTAAATGGCTTCGGGTTTCTCCCAAGGAAGTGAATTCCGATCAGGGGTGGCAATCTGCCGCAGGCACTTACATATATAAACATCATACAGCTGGCCGGAACCCTTCGCACCAAAAAGTCACTGGCATGAATATCTTCTCCCCGTCACCTTCTATGGACACGTCATCGGGCTCTGAACCAGTCAATCAAGGCCCGAAAAAACCGGTTGGAAAGTTGGAAAAACGCGATCAGTCTCAGTTAGGAAACATATCGAAAGAATTTGATTTTAAGGCGGAAAAAAAGGAAAAAGAGGATTTGTTGCACAATATTAGGGATTCTGATATAACAATTACATTTGTTTTGAAGAATTTGGAAACCGAGAAATCAGCTGGAGTTTTAAATGTAGAGAGGGCGGCAATCAGAGGTAAAGGTTTATTAAACTGTAATTTTAATAACAAGCCTTTAACTACTACCCCAATACCTTATCTAAATATTAAAAAAATTCCCGGGCCCAAATCCATAACAACTTCTAATCAACTGGACCGCCCAAGCCCATAAACCCCGCTGGACCGTATAAGGATGACCCTCTTATTCCAACTCATCTCTTCATACAAGCCCTAACTAATCAACCCAATATGTCTATCACTAACCTGAAGGAAAGTATTGATAGCCTGACCCACCAATGTGGCCCAACGCACCAAGCTTCTCTAAAAAACTTGAACCCGACCACAAACCCAACCACACCATCTAATCTGACCCAGACTTCTACAGTTAATCTAATTCCTCTTATCCACAAACAAGAACCTATATTCGCAAAAGCAGAGTCGTTTACCTCTTCAGCAATACTTCACGACCATCAGACCTCCCCTCTTGTCCACATCGCTAACCCGCCCATCGCACCTGTAAAAATTGAGAAATTCCCCGACTCCCAGACAACTCATCCCCCAGCCGTGAAACGTAAGAGAACCAAAGGTAAAGAAAATCAACCCCCCAAGCCAAAATCCAAACCCACCCAACATTTCGAACCCACAGGTGAACTCACAGTAGTTTCATCCGATAAGAGTGCTTTTAGAGAAGGTGGTAAGAGAAAGAGAGATGGTTCTGGGGAGGAGATATTGTTACCGAATGATAAGCAGGGAGAAGAAATTTTGGTTGATCGACTGCGACCTTCTAAGAGGACTCTTCTAGCTTCTTCAGAGGCCGAGGCTGCCGGGCAGCCCCGCCTATCGCCATGAATTGTTTAGTTTGGAACTGTCGAGGGCTTGGGGGTCCGTCGAAAGTTCGTACACTCGGACAACACATCCGAGACCATAACCCCCAAATTATCTTCCTTTCGGAAACCAAATCGAATGGAAGGAAGATTGAGAGTTTTAAGAGAAAATTTGATTTGAATGGTGTTAGCGTTGATTCCAGAGGCCTCTCGGGGGGCCTTGCTTTGTTTTGGAGAAGAGATATTGAAGTAGTTCTGCAAAGCTACTCTAGCTATCATATAGATGTCCATATTCGTGAGGAATGGGACTCAGATGGGTGGCGTTTCACGGGTTTTTATGGAGAACCGGATACTTCAAAGCGGCAGATTGCTTGGAATATACTTAAACGTCTCTCAAACCTTAGTGATAAAGCTTGGTTATGTGCAGGGGATTTTAATGCTACTCTTAGTCATTCAGAAAAAGAAGGGGGTGACAAAAGACCTGGTTACCAATTATGGGATTTTCGTGAAGCTCTTAGAGAGTCGGGTTTATCAGATATGGGCTAATCGGGCTATCCCTACACTTGGTTTAATGGTTGGGAAGAACCGCGTACAGTTAGAGAACGTCTTGATAGAGCATGCATGTCTAACCTTTGGAACCAAAAATTTCCTCATAGTCTGGTGGAACATCTTGAGTTTGGTGTTTCTGATCACTCACCCATCCTTATCCGAGTTCTGGTGGAAGCTTTTGTGAAACCGAAGAAGAGGGAAAGACAATTTAAATTCGAGTCTATGTGGCTTAACTCGGAGGAGTGCTCTCAAGTGGTTTCTGCATCTTGGAGTAATCTAGGTGCAGAATCTTTTGATGGAGGAGTTCTTCATAAACTTAAAAGGTGTGGGGAAGAACTTGATATCTGGGGGAAATTCTCTTTTGGGCACGTTAGAAAACGGATAAGTAGACTTCGGGAGCAAATACATAAGATCCGTACAGGTGTGGTTAATCTGGCTTCTAGGAAAGAGGAACAACGTCTGACTATTGAGCTGGAAGGTATTCTGGATCGTGAGGAAAAAATGTGGCAACAAAGGGCAAAGGCACATTGGATGAGGGAAGGGGACCATAATACACGTTATTTCCATACGAGAGCCTCGAATCGTTTGAAAAAGAATAAGATCAGCAATCTTAGGAAAGATGATGGTTCTTTGTGTCGTAATGATTTAGAAAAGGGGAAAGTAGTTGTGGATTACTTCAAGGATATTTTTACATCTGCCAAACCGTCCAATGAAGAGCTTGAAGTGGTTTTGGGTGCGTTGAGGCCGCGGGTGAGTCTCGATGACAATCAGCTTCTCCTACAACCTTTCACCGAGAAAGAGGTAACCCAAGCTATTTTTTCCATGCACCCTCTTAAGTCCCCGGGCCCTGACGGCTTTCCCCCATTATTTTATCATAAGTACTAGCACATTATTCGCTCTGATATTATTAATTGGGTACTTAATTTGCTTAATAATAGATCTTTTGATGAATCTTGCAATCTTAAGAATATTGTTTTGATCCCCAAATGTCCCAAACCAGAACATATGACACAATTCCGCCCAATCAGCCTTTGCAATGTCGTCTATAAGATTGCATCTAAAGCCATAGCTAACCGACTCAAGCCCATTATGAATACAACCATCTCTGCAACCCAATCCGCTTTTGTCCCCGGTAGACACATTACTAACAATGTTCTAGTGGCTTATGAAATATCCCATTATATGAAAAAGAAAACTAAGGGTGTGGTAGGTCAAATGGCCATTAAGTTGGATATGAGTAAAGCCTATGATAGAGTAGAGTGGGTTTTCCTGAGAGCTGTGATGATCCGGTTAGGTTTCGATAGTCACTTTGTAGACCTTGTTATGATGTGTGTGACTTCTGTTTCCTATTCTTTTGTTCTTAATGGTTCGCATTTCGGGTTTGTCAAGCCGGAAAGAGGTATCCGACAAGGAGACCCCCTTTCCCCTTATTTGTTTCTTTTTTGCGCAGAAAGTCTTAGTTCCTTAATTTGCCAAGAGGAAATCAGAGGAAATCTTGATGGTATATCAATTTGCAGGGGGGCTCCCAACGTCTCACACCTTCTTTTTGCAGATGATACACTGATCTCGTGTCAAGCCTCATCGGTGGCGGCTACTCACATTCGTGACTTACTCCATGTCTATGGCAATGCTTCGGGTCAAAATATCAATTTTGAGAAGTCTAGTGTTGTGTTCACTAGAAATACATCGGAGGATATTGTAGCATCGATCTTATCCATTCTTCCAATTCGTAGAGAGCTAAAGCATGACAAATACTTGGGCCTTCCGTTGGTAGTAGGTAAATCAAGGCGAGAAGTTTTTGACTATATTCGGGAAAGAATCTGGAGTCGGCTACATGGACTAAGGGTCAAATCTTTATCAAAAGCTGGCAAAGAGGTGTTAATTAAGTCAGTCATTCAATCTATACCTTCATATCTTATGAGTTGTTTCAAACTTCCGGGCTACCTTTTACGTGAGATTGAATCTATGGTCGTTAGTTTTTGGTGGGATGAAAGAGAGACACGAAAAATACACTGGATTAGGTGGGATCTTCTTTGCATGAGTAAAAGGGATGGGGGCTTGGGTTTTAGGGATTTGGATTGCTTTAACACAACACTTCTAGCGAAGCAAGCTTGGCGTATGTTGATTGATCCGTCTAGTCTTCTTAGTCGAATTTTCAAAGCCAAATATTTTCCTAATTGCAGCATTTTGGACTCTTCTTTGGGTTCAGCACCCTCTTTAACTTGGAGAAGCATTTGGGGTTCTTTACGTGTTCTTTCTGCCGTGCTTAGACGGAGGGTCGGGGATGGCAGATCAATTCGGATTTGGGGTGATCAATGGCTACCCTCTGATGAGTCTCTTAAAATTGCTTCAACTCCCCATATTCTACTTCCAGATTCTAAGGTATGTGCTTTATTTGAAGCAAATCAACATTATTGGAATAGAGAGTTAATTGAATCGGTTTTTGATACTATGGATGCAAAGAAAATTTTATCTATCCCACTTGGTCGTATTAACTCTCAGATATTTTGATTTGGCACCATGAGAAATCTGGGAACTTTACTGTTAAATCTGCATACCATATTGGCCGTAAACTAAAGAGAGACGAACAGGTTTCGACATTGCCTCAACCAAATCAACGGCTGATTGGGGATAGAGGATGGATTTGGAAGACGAAAGTACCGCCGAAAGTCAAAATTTTCTTATGGCCGTGCTTCTCACAAAGCTTACCTCTTCGTGAACGTCTTTGTAAACGAAAAATTATAACGGATGTTATTTGCACCAGGTGCGGAGGTGAAGCCGAATCTATAATTCATGTCCTGCTACGCTGCCCTTATGCGAATCTCATATGGGCTGCCTCGGGAATCCCTTTGTCAAAATTTGGAAACCCGAACGCAGAAATTGAGGTATGGTTTAAGGAGGTTCGCAACAAGTGTGATTCTACGACTTTTGGTTTTTTTGCTATAATCTCATGGTGGATCTGGTACAGTAGAAATAAAAAATTGTGGGAGAATTTAGAATTCCAGCCTGAAGAAGTTGTCGCTTTTGCCAAGGATTTCTATGACCGCTTTAAGAATGCTTTTACTTACCACAGTCCAACAAGTCTTGTTGGTACTTCACAGAACAAAACTTCATCTCACTGGCAAGCTCCTCCTCTAGAGGTTGTCAAGGTTAATGTTGATGCTGCAATTGACATTGTGGGAGGCCGGTGCAGTTTCGGTGTTATAGCAAGGAATTCCAATGGCTTATGTCTTGATTGGACAACTTGTTTGGTTGATCTTCCTTTTCTTGCTGAATCTGCCGAAGCTTTGACAGCTAGGTTCGGAGTTGAATTTTGCCTTGACAAAGGATGGAATAAGGTGATTCTCGAAGGAGACTGTTTGTCGGTCATTCAAGAAATCTCAGACCCGAACCCCTCCCGAAATGCCCTTAGCCCCATCTTTGAAGATATTAGAAGGTTAGCTAGAGGTTTTGAATTTTTCTGTTGCTCTCACGTGTTTCAGGAGCAAAATTCTGTTGCTCACGCTTTAGCTAAGGTAGCTGTTAGAAGTCCTTTTCCCATTATTTCTTTGCCTACCTTCATTGAGGATTTTGTAATTGTTGACAGTGTTCCTTGATTGAAATTTACCTCGGTGGTTCTCAAAAAAAAAAAAAGAATAACAGGGTTGAGCCTATTTACAAAACACTTTTTTTTTAATAGGGAGAGGAATTATATTAGAATATCTATAGCACACAACCATCATCTATCTACGGATCAATGTACGCTTCTGCTTCCATCATTCTATATGTTTTTAATGTGTTCATGACATCGATGTTCTTGGGATTACATTTGGATTTTTTCCAAAGGAAGTGTTAGAACATATCCAGAGTCAATTTAGGCTTTTCTCATAAGTGGATGACTGGATCGGGTGGATTCTTGTATCTTGAGGGTTTATCTTAACATTCACATTTAGTTTTGGTACAGTTTGAAGTGTCTTCAATAATTACATTAATAAGACCAAACAACTTGTTTTCTTTAGATCATTAAACACCTAAGAGAACAAAGTAAAGGAAATAGGTATGATGAATGATACATCGGTCGCAGGAAAGCGTAATGACTTTAAATTGGGCTGACTTACATCCACTCCCGTTAACTTTGAACTGTTGATTTTTATTGTCTTTATTCTTAATAAAATTTTTAAAAAAAAAGGATGAATGCCAAAAGTTTTAAGTTCGGGAGAAATTGACGCAATTCACCCTTTAAATTGTTACTTATCATATATTTATGTGTGTATTATATATATATATATACAAAATATATGCCTCGTGAAATATGTCCGATAATGTTTGCTTAGTCAGAAAGACACTTGTCTAGATGTTGGCTTCGCTTTCTCCAGTTGTTTCGGTCCCTAAGACTTCAGGGGAAGATAGAAATTTATTAATTTGCACAAATTAATTACTACTTACACAAGTCTCCTATTTAAGTCGTATGAGGCAAAGATTGATAGATCAGATTATTATCCCTTTTGACATGGCTGTTGGTCCCAAAGTAGAGAAATAGCAAATTATTTTAATGTGTTATGTTTCACTAGTATGAAATTATCTTGTGAAATATTTATTGCATAGAATTTTTCTATATTATTAAAATTTAACGCGAATTCCTCATTTGTTCAAAATTAGGTCGTTTCAGTTTGGAATATTTCAAGAAACTGTTTTTCAGATAGTTCACTTGAAGTTGTAGGGACCAACATGAAGTATTTAAAAAATATTTTCTTAAAATATACCATTTTGAAATGACATGTTTGCACAAATGAAGAAAACCAAACTGAAGTTTTAATAGTACAGAAAAATTATGTACAATAAACATTTCAAATAATAATTTCGAGCAGATTTTATGATTTAGCCTGACTTCGTCTTAGGTTCAATATCAGTAAATTTATTAAGAAACAGTTTATTATTTAAGGTTTGGTTAAAGTACCCAGGATGGTGCAATTCAAGACTTGTAAGAATTATAATAAATAAGTAGCTAAATCATATGAGAGGAGATCAGTTGAACTATTATTATTGATAGGTAAAATTCGAGGTCCTCATTACAATGGAGTATTCACTATTTATACTGGTGTTTGCTATAAAATTTGCATGGCTTGCCTCGACGTGCAAATGACTCGATATGGTGTAAAATAAATGTGGGCGTGCCAATGTTTGTGCGTGCAAACATAACTATTTAAAAATTGGACATATTGATATCGATGTAAAATATAATTAAATGTCCTGATAAGGCTGACTTCTAATCAATCGATTGCGACGGAATAGGCAAACACTACCCCTGATTCTTTTCCATGCCTGCCTGGCCGCAGGACTTAAATAATTTATGATAACCTTTCTGAAATGCCAAAGTTTCATAGCCAATTGATGGCTTGCTCAGTATATCAATGAATTTACAAATCAGTAATTGAGTTGATAATCAATCAGTTTAATTTGTATCAACTTGACTTTAAAGACACAACTAACACACTGATCATGCCTCAATGAAAATCACTTGACGTAAAACATACTTTAATAACATCGAGAGATATGGGCCAAATACTTCCATTAATTAACCATGAAAGAAATACATGAGTCTTAGCCTACAATGAGTTCCCCGATCTACAAACATTACAAAGTATGCAAAACAATGAAAAGTCTCCTGTATTGGCATATGTTTGCCAAACGAGTTGATGATCCTTTTAAGTCTTGAAAATTACTCCTTGATTGGCAGGTAAACCCACCAAATGAGTTGATGATTCTTTTAAGTCTTGAAAATTACTCCTTGATTGGCAGGTAAACCCACCAAATGAGTTGATGTGTAATTTGGTGCAAACTTGTTGATGTAAAGGTAACATTGACAACAGGTAACTGCCATCAATGGATCGCCCAACCTTGGCAGATGGCTACCAATCGGGCTCCTGACCAGCGGGTGGCCACTGGAAAGGGCATCTGTTGAGTGGATGGCTCTCAACAGATTGCTATCAGGCAGATGGCTACCTGACAGCGAGCCCATCAAGCAGATGGCTACTTGATGAGTTTGCCATGTAACTACGTGGGCACTTACATGACGTTTGCAGCGTACTATTTTGCTTGAGATCTAATGGTTTCGCTTGACACAGCTTCCCTGACGGCGGAAGCAGCTTTACGGCTTACTCTTGAGCGGCGGTGCTGGACTTCAGGCTGCCATGTCCTGCTGTCTGCGGAGGATTGACGATTGATATCAAGGAATTGGTAATGCTGACTGACTGACAGAAGCAGCGTATGCTGGACTTCCGGAGAGGCGTTGAGCCGATTCAGTGAAGACTGAAGAGTTGTTTGATTGATTGATTGTGTGTGTGTTTTGAATGTGGCAGCCTCCTGATATTTATAGGTGTTCACCAAAAACTGATCAGCTGATGCTGCTTATTCTCCACTACCTCCACTAATTCCACAAACTCCACTTTTTCCACTACTTGGCAGTTTGTTTGCACGTTCTCTAATTTTTCAAAGATGCTTTGGCCGTTCAATTTGAATTCTGTTGAGTTTTGATTTCCTTAATGTTTGTAACCAACTAGGAGATAATTAAGGAAGTGGTTATATTTAAACCAACTACATCTCACGTGGCTTATCCTATAATTCATTTAATAGCCCTCTTCGATAATGGGCCGTTTTCAGATCGGCCAGGTCTCGTCAAATGTATGCATCTGGGCCGACAGTCTTCAAATCGTAATTAATTATCCAATTAATTATTTGGTTATCGGCCCTAACTATTATATGGGCCAATACTTAACTTTGGCCCAATCGATTAATTAATCAGCTTAATTAATTAATTGTCTCTCACTTGGCTGAGATGGCCTGCGTAGGTTGATTGGGCCTGCTTGTACTCAATAATTATTTGGCTCTATTGATCCATTAATCACATATTTAAATTAATTAATTCATTAATTAATCCATACTTGGCCATAATTAATTCTTGATGTGATTATAATTGGGCTTGACTTCGAATTGGGCCTGTGACCCGTTTCTGATTTCGGTTCGACCAATTTCCGGGCCAAAGTGGGTCTGACCCAGCTCCGTCCGTTTGGCCTTATTGTTTTCGGCCCATTATCGAGCTAATATTCCTCGATCAATCGAGGGTGATTTTTTGGGTACAAACATTGCCCCCCGTAAGTCGTATCTAATGAAATTTAACTCATGAGAAAATTTTATTAGATAAGACTTAGTCTTTGAATTTTCCCTCTTATTGCTCGATTGTTATTAATTCAAGCATGCCCTTTCATTTAAAGCTAGCCATAATTAGCCAACTCTTCAAGACATTGGCTTTATTGGGACTCTCAAGAGTCTCCCCTAGCCACTCAATTTTCATGCCAAGTGTCAACTCCCACTTTTCTCTCTCTCCTTTTCGGCTATCATCCCTATCAATTGATAGGTGATTGGTCTCCAAGAGTCCAATCACTTTCTTACTCTTCCCAAGAAAAGCCCTCTTTTCTTTAAAAACCCTTTCCACACTCAATCTCCTCACTTCTCTCCTTCTTCTTCTTCCTCACGAGAAAACCCCAATTTCCCATTCCTCCATTGCCGAAAAAATTCAAGATTCCTCTTACTCCAAATCATGTCGGCCGATCGCGGTAACAGGGTGGATGTCAACATCCTCACCCAGATCCTCCAAGAAACCCCATTCGGAACCACCATCGGCCCGTTTCATTCGGCCACCGACGTTCCTGCTGCCGCGGAGCACCCCATCATCTACCCTTAAGAAGCTTTGCCTTTTTCCGAAAGCCCCACTACCTTCCGATCTACGACCCGCGGATGGCCATGGACAGGTTCTACAGTCCATTCGGAGTGGTTCGTATGGTGTCAAAGAGTGGAGAAAACCTTTGCCCCTGTTTGGCGTCTCTGCGGCATTTACGAGGCGATTCAGTTTTGTAAAACGGGTTTATCTTTGAATCTCCCTCTTATTCGAGCTGCCGTACAATTTTGGTGCAAGGCCGATAATACCTTCCATTTTGCGTATGTTCCGATGACACCAACTCTCCTGGATATTTTGGCCATCAGTGGCCTCGGGCTCACTGGGTGTTATGTCGATCCACAGCCGTTGGCTGGAGATGATGCATTTCACTTCCCCGCGGCCATCGACGAAAGTTGTGATCCTTGCAGAATTACGGCCCTATTATTGGCCGATACAAAAATCTGGCCGACACCGTCGAGGTATCTCATGTTGAACATATGCACTTTCTTACATTGTGGTTGTCGAGATATATATTCTGTACTTCTGCCTTGTCTGTGACCAAAGAATATAACGCCATAGCTATTAGTCTTGCTAGGGGTGAGAATGTGGCTCTAGGCCCCGTTGTGTTTTCGAGTTTCTGTGCAGGTGTCGAGGGGTTTCTGGCATCGAGGTGTACTTTCCTGCAGGGGCCTATATGGCTGCTCCAAGTATGGTTGTTCGCATACTTTCCAGATTTTTTTGCTTTCCAGAATGCCCCGATTGAAAATGTGTCAAATGTGTTCACTGTTAATTTTAAAATTAAATCCAAAAAGCAAAAAATACAAAACTATAATATAATCAACGATTTCTTACTAATTAAATCAATAGTCTCCACAAAAAAGAATATTACAAATCCCTACAAAAAAATTCATTACAAATCATCACTCACACATTACAAACAATAACAAATTAGTGAAGTTTCTTCTCAATTTTTCAGCAACAAACTCTTTAGGAAATAATGTGCTAACATATTTGTACCATTAACATTAATATAAACAAGAAACTTTAAGAAAGTTTCTTTATTTGTTCTTATTCATTTGTTAATAAATGTAATTTATTTCACACTTTTATTAAACAATGAATAAAAAGTACATCAAGGATGATTAAGTGCGGGTTGCGGGTGGGTCGGTTTTTTAACCATCAAACCCGTCACCCGACCCATAACGTGCGGGTTTACAAATTACCAACCCGTACTTGATTATTTCAAAAATAAAACCGACGGGTTGCGGGCGGGTTGGAGCGGGTCGGGCGGGTGGATCGGGTGGGACGGGTTTATGAACACCCCTAATGGTAGGACATAGAAATAAAAAATATACTACTAAGTAAATAATTATTCAGTTGACCATAGATTCAATCAATTTAACATCATTATGATATGAATATACTGATTAAATTTACATGTTTAAAATAAACTTCCTCTTTTTCATTTTTCTTTATTCATTACTACAGTTGATCAGTCAACTTGACAAAATTTATAAAAATTATAATAAATATTTTAATTAAGTATTTCAGTAATAAGTTAATAATATCATATAACATCATATATATTAATATTTAAAATATTTAATACACCACAAATGTGAATAATGTAATATGATAAGTCACTTAAAAGATTAAAAATTTGACCGAATACTATAACTATTGAGTAAAAATAATGGGACGGAGGAAATATAATTATCGATGTGATTTGTTTTTAGTGACCAAATTACGGGTCATAATGTATGTTGATCGAAGGACGGTTGTCTTTATTTGTGGGATTAAGGTCTGCATAACAAATAACTGTGACCTTATTGAATGACCAACTCATCTAAAAGCTTAAGTTGTTAGAGAAAGGAATCATTTAATATATATCATTTAACACGCCCCCTCACGTGTAGGCATATATCATTTAACACGCCCCCTCACGTGTAGGCGGCATTTATTTACTCAAGCCTAACACGTGGAATTTAGAAATGGGTGGCGGAGGGATTCGAACATAGAACCTCTTTGGGCCTGAGCTCTGATACCATATTGAATAACCAACTCATCTAAAAGCTTAAGCTATTAGAGAGAGGAATCATTTAATATATATCATTTAACAGACCTTAACTGTAATGAAGTCCCATCGATGCTTAAAATAAATTAATATGACCCAAGTGCAATTTGAGTATTTAATGATACTTAGGTCAATGTACTTTGTTGGGATATATCGCACAAGTTGTTGGACTAGAATTATGAGACTAACCCATTTATGAGTAATTTCGTTATATCAGATGATTATTGTAGATTTTACACACACAAATACATGCATCGAACAAGTAGTAAAGTGTAAGTATGAGTATCATATCCACATATATAGACTACATTGACTTATTAATGGTAATTACACAGTTACTAGTTGAGTTCAATTGAATAAAATAGATTAATTCAAAAGATGTTAACTTATCCAAGTAACACTATTGAAGACTTTTACAATATATCTTTTTCTTTTTGGTATCAGGTAAATAAATATACACTAGTATTATGTTTTGTTTTATGAAACCGACTTGTAATGTTTTTCACATTTTTTATTGCTTACTAGCTGAATGATGGGGTGTGGATCATACCCTTTTCCAATTTTGCTAACTAGTTCTGTTAAAATACCTAAGGATTCGGTACTCGTGGATGTGACTCCCACTGGGTTACGACGAAATCATATAGGATCTGTTTGTTTGGTTTTTTATAAAATTATTTTATGTTTGGGAAAAACAAAACAAATATGTGTTCTATTTTTTGAAATAAAATTATTATTTATCAATACTCTCCAGAAAGATAAACAAAAAATAATTTTTTTTCTTTAATAAAAACTTATACAAACTCTACATTGATTTGACATAAAGTAGCTCATCTCTTACATAACTTATCTCACATAACAAATATGATTTGATATAAAGTCTTACACATCTTACACTTGCAACCTTACTCTTCCAAAAAACTTATATTTACTTAATTTCCCAAACCACTTTATCAAATTCCAAACAAACAACATTAAATCGAAATTATTTCATAAACCTCCACTACTCTCCCAAACACCAAACAAACAGGCCCATAGTGTTTTAGAGTACAAAATCTATTGGACACAACTGTTCTAGTGTTTGTCACGCCCATGGATCAAAATTTTGTTTAATGTATATGTTTCGATCTGCTAAATATTGGAAACTTTTCGAAAAAAATCGAAAATAATTAAGAAATAATAAGAAAAATTGTTAAACTAATTAATTATCTAAGAAAAATAAGAGGATCACGAGGCAAACAAATAGTTTGAGAATTACACCTTATTTTAATTTTTGTTATTTAAATAATGGAAACTTTTCGATATTTTCGATGAAAATGACAAAAATTGATTTCACCCATTTTCATCAATTTTATCGATTTAAAATATTTTGACCAATACAACCCTTTTTCATCGTTTTCACCCATTTTCATCGATTTTCGCCATTATTGTCAATTGTGTTTTTTCACAAATTTTATCAACTTGATTTGTTTAACCGATTTAACTGTATTCACCCATTTTTCATCGACTTCACTTATTTTTAACTAAGTTAGCTGATTCAACATGTTTCAAAACAATTAAAGTCTTTTTATTTTTACCAATTTCTTCGTTTTTACGAATTTTTCATCAATTTTATATGTTCGTGATAGGTTAAACCCATTTTTAATCGAATTCCTCATTTTTTTTTTCAATTTAACTGAAATCATTTGTTTTCAATGACTTAACCCATCTTCACCATTTTTCCACCAATTTACAGAATTACATGTTTTTTAACCGAATAACTTATTTTTTCACTAATTTTATCGAAGTGTTAAATCAATGTAAACATATGAAATTTATGAATTGATGAAAAATTTGGTTAATCCATTGGAAAATGAATTTAATCAATGAAAAATCTGGTTTAATCAACTGAAAACGAGTTTTATATGTGAACGAGTGAAAACATCGATGTTATAAAATATAGGATCTGTTTGTTTGGTTTTTCATAAAATTATTTTATGTTTGGGAAAAACAAAACAAATATGTGTTCTATTTTTTGAAATAAATTTATTATTTATCAATTTTCTCAAACTACTCTCCCGAAAAATAAACAAAAAATAATTTTTTTTCTCTAATAAAAACTAATACAAACTCTACATTGATTTGACAGAAAGTAACTCATCTCTTACATAACTTATCTCACATAGCAAATATGATTTGATATAAAGTCTTACACATCTTACACTTACAACCTTACTCTTCCAAAAAACTTATATTTACTTAATTTCCCAAACCACTTTATCCAATTCCAAACAAACAACATTAAATCGAAATTATTTCATAAACCTCCACTACTCTCCCAAACACCAAACAAACAGGCCCATAGTGTTTTAGAGTACAAAATCTATTGGGCACAACTGTTCTAGTGTTTGTCACGCCCATGGATCAAAATTTTGTTTAATGTATATGTTTCGATCTGCTAAATATTGGAAACTTTTCGAAAAAAATCGAAAATAGTTAAGAAATAATAAGAAAAATTGTTAAACTAATTAATAATCTAAGAAAAATAAGAGGATCACGAGGTAAACAAATAGTTTGAGAATTACACCTTATTTTAATTTTTGTTATTTAAATAATGGAAACTTTTCGATATTTTCGATGAAAATGACGAAAATTGATTTCACCCATTTTCATCAATTTTATCGATTTAAAATATTTTGACCAATACAACCCTTTTTCATCGTTTTCACCCATTTTCATTGATTTTCGCCATTATTGTCAATTGTGTTTTTTCACAAATTTTATCAACTTGATTTGTTTGACCGATTTAACTGTATTCACCCATTTTTCATCGACTTCACTTATTTTTAACTAAGTTAGCTGATTCAACATGTTTCAAAACAATTAAAGTCTTTTTATTTTTACCGATTTCATTCGTTTTTATGAATTTTTCATCAATTTTATATGTTCGTGATAGGTTAAACCCATTTTTAATCGAATTCATCATTTTTTTTCAATTTAACTGAAATCATCCGTTTTCAATGACTTAACCCATCTTCACCATTTTTCCACCAATTTACAGAATTACATGTTTTTTAACCGAATAACTTATTTTTTCACTAATTTTATCGAAGTGTTAAATCAATGTAAACATATGAAATTTATGAATTGATGAAAAATTTGGTTAATCCATTGGAAAATGAATTTAATCAATGAAAAATATGGTTTAATCAATTCAAAACAAGTTTTATATGTGAACGAGTGAAAACATCGATGTTATAAAATCGGTTAAAAGTGTTATAAACCGATGAAATTAGTTAAAAAATTGATGAAATCGGTGAAATTATTGAAAAAATGGTGAACCCAATTAAAAAACAAGTTAAATCCATAAAAAAATTGATTAAAAAAATTTGATGAAATTGGTGAAATAATCAATGAAATCGAAGTAAAATTAAACTGCATAAAAATGAGTAAATCGATTATATCGGTTAAAAATGGGATATACCGGTGAAATTGGTATAAAAAGTTAAAACGACGAAAAAATGGGTATAAATTAACGTGAGTTTGATTGGGTCCAATTTGAATATGGATCCAACACAGAAAGGTGATCCGTGTGGAGGGTGGTTGGTGCCCGGGTGTTGGGATGGTTGGGAGGTGGAAGAGGATGGGGTTTTGGCAGGGTTGTTGGGGGGTGTTGGTGTTATTTGGAGAAGGTTTTGAAGATGACAAAAATGCCACAATGGTTTTGAAGATTAGAAGGTTAAGTCATCAACTAAGAACAGCTTAGTGAAACCTATCTCATGGTCTGGAAGCTATGTGACCGAATCAGCGAAGTGGGAGATCAGATTGGTATTATCAGCCGAGTCAAGATAGATGTGTTCATTCTTGAATCAGCCGAGAAGCCATCAACAGAGTGATCCCATCAGCAGAGTGAAGACGGTCAGTAAGCTTGTCAACGACAACGTGCTGAAGAGCTGAGTGCATTAAATGCGACTGACATAAAGTAGACATCCGTACAGCAGAGTGTACAGAGCAACAGTTGCAGGGAGCCGTTCCGGGTTTTAAGGACCAGTACCCTAGGACTGTGGATTTCTGCTGCATCTTCAACGGGCAGAAATTCAAATCCGAGGAGTATAAATAGAAGACAAACTGAAGATCTGAAGTGAGATTTGCAAAATTCAAGATCACATCTATAGAGCAAGATCCATCAGTTGAGTCGTCTGATCACAAGCCCAGTCATTTGTTGACGAAGCTTTTCGTTGAAGAACAGAGAGCTTATGTTGTCTGTCTGAGTGACTTTCAACTGAGAAAAGAGAGGAGTGTATATCCATCTGTGTGAAGTGATATAGTGTTGGTCCCAAGAGTGGTCAATGAGGTCTAGAGGAGGGGGGGGGGGGGGGGGGGTGAATAGACCTCTGAAAACTTTAAACTTTTTCTCTAACTTTTCAAATCAGCAGACTAAGCTGATCGAGATTTGTAAGACTACTAAGCTGATGCGCACAAAGCTTTATCAGCAGAGTTGACCACTCATCTGATTTTCACTCAGCTGATTTTAGATGTTAAATCAGAGTTCCTAGAAACTAGTTGGCAGCGGATTTGTCAAGTGTTTTTCACCAATCTGTTCCTCTTTAAGTTTTCTTACTCAAAAGATTTTGTCCCCAGTTTTTACAACTTCTTTTTAAAATCTTTTGGTTAAATCGTATGTTTGAGTTCTTTCAGAGATATGCAAAGTATAGCAGTAAATAAATCAAACACACAGAATTTTTATAGTGGTTATATAGACAATCGTCTTTTAGTCCACTCTTCCAAGTCACACAGATCTTGGGTTATACTAGAAAACACAAAGTAATCAAGTATACAATGCTTTCGCTGATCAACAAATGAAAAGCCACAAGTGCGCTGTAAGAAATCACACAGAAATCCTACACTCTGAAGCTAGATCACTCACTTAGACGGATCTACACTCCTCACGCTATTTTTAGCACAGAAGATCACTCAGAAATCCTATACTAAGAAGTTATATCACTCACTAAGATGGATATACACTCCTTCTCTTTTACAGCTGAAAGTCACTCAGACAGACAACTAAGTTCTCTGTTCTTCAACGAAAAGCTTTGTCAACAAATGACTTCGGCTTGTGATCAGATGACTCAACTGATGGATCTTGCTCTTATGATATGATCTTGAGTTGTGCAAGCTCTCTTAAGATCTTCAGTTATGTCTTCTATTTATACTCTCAGATTTGAATTTTCTGCCCGTTGAAGGTTGTTAGAAAGCTACAGTCCTCGAGTTCTGGTCCTGACACGCGGAACGGCTCCCTGCAACTGTTGCACTGTACACTCTGCTGTACGGATGTCTACTTTATGTCAGTCGCATTTAATGCACTCAGCTCTTAGCTGGTTCCCGTTGATAAGCTTCCTGACCGTCTTTACTCTGCTGGTGGAAGTACTCTGCTGATGATCACTTTGCTGATCACTCGGCTGATGGCTTCTCGGCTGATTCACGAATGAACACATCTATCTCGACTCGGCTGATAACACCCATTTGGTATCCCACTTTGCTGATTCGGTCACTTAGCTTCCAGACCATGAGATAGGTTTCACTAAGCTGTTCAGTTCTTAGTTGATGACTTCCAGATTACCCTTTTTGTCATCTTCAAAACCTTCTCCAATATTAACCAACAATTTCCCCCTTTTTGATGATGACAAAACCTTCAACTAAGAACACATCTAAGTTTCTGATTTAGTCTTCATACTCTGAGATGGAAATTATTGCTCTGATACAACTTAAAAAAAAATTTACCACTTGATGGTTCTTTTTCCCTTTCTGATCTTCTGCTTAAAGGGTTCTTAGTTGCATCCATCTTCCCCCTTTTTGTCATCAACACCAAACTTTAGTTGCATCTTTTCTTCTCCATTTTATCCTTCTTCCCTTTTTAGGATTTGTGATAACTTCTTTTCCATAAGATTGCAAACTAGTATGCTGAAGACAGGTAGGTAAGTACTTAGCTGATCGAGGTAGTCTTCGTTGCCGTTTATCACTCCAGCTAGAAAATTTCCTCTTAACTTCAAGAATTTTTACCATTTGATACCACTTGTGGTCTGATTTCTCTTGTAGTCTGATGCTACTTGTAGTCAGATACTACTTGTATGAACACAAATCAGATTAGTCAGCTGATATCACTTGTTGATGTGATAGCACTTGCTGATACCACTTGGTGTAGTACATTCTTGAAAATTACTTAGCTGTTGAGTTCCAGTCAGCTGATAAGAAGCAGTCTTCTGATAGCTTCATTTTGACTTATTGACAACTTCATCTTTTATTTAGGAGTACCGCTAGTCGTACACGTTCCCCCTAAGTTCAAGAATTCGTGGTCAAGTAGTCGGATGAGAGTTTCTCTTCAAAGATACTCAGCCGTTGAATTCCAGTAAGCTGTTCTGGGTTAGTCTTCTGATAAGTTCCCCCTCAACTTATGAATCCAAAATCAACAAACCAATTTATGTTGTCACATGGTTGACTGATACCACTTGAACGGTGATACCACTTGTTGCAAACAGTTGATGGCCTCTAATGCCACTTGGTCTCTGAAACCACTTGTTAATCTTCAACTTTTCAACAAACTCACGTTCCTTGAAATCTCCAAATGTAGAGTCTACCACTTGAATTATACCAATTGCTGGTATATGCATGTTGGTGAGACTACTTGTTGAACTTGATGAAATTTGCAAGGCAGTCAACTCATCTTTGTCATCTCACATGTGTTTCACCTGCAAAACAGATGACTGTACCCCTTGTTTATTGGGTCCAGCATGGTTAGTGTAACCTTTAACATGTGATGATCTAGTGACTTACGTTTTATCATGATAATACCACTTGTTGGCACTTGATACCACTTGTTGGTTTTCAACATTTGTTGGTCATGATTAAAACATAGCTCATAAGCAAGGTAAGATGCATGAAATATGTGATAAGCATGCATATTGAAATGAGGATGGCAATCAGCACAGTGAACATGATCAGCATGATAATATGAATAAGCGTAGTGCATGTCATAATAATTATCATAATGTTATTCAAATTCTTGCCAAATAATTCATTTTAACCACAATTTCTTACCTGAGTTTTCTAATAACTCTCCATAGATTAAGTAGACTTAATATTTTCAATTTTGCTCCTATCAGTAGCCTCGGCTGATGAGTTTACTAGTCTGATTAGTCTTAGGTAGCTTACTAGGTTTTCTAACCTATTGAGCATCAGTAGACTTGTTCTCTTAAGCCTCTGATTCCTTTTTAGAGAATGATGCAATTACGTCTTTCAGGTTTATTTATATTTTCAAAACAAATTGCATACTCAGCTTTTAGAGTTTCATTCTCATGCTCAAGCTTTTTGATAGTCAGCTGATTCTTAAGGTTTTTCAACTTGAAGTTTCAGTGATCTGATTTGCCCTTTTCAGCGGAGTCATCTCTTCATTAAGCTTGGCAAATGCACAAACAGTATTTGAATTTGTAATTCAACATTTATTCAATCGATTCAAATAGTGCATTACATTAATCAGTAGAAGTTACCCCAATTTTCAGAATCATCAAATTCTATGGCAGTTAAGCATATGGTCTCGGGTACTTCGTCAAATTCTTTATCAGACGACTGGAGGTCTTTTTAGCACGCTTTTCTTTTTCGGCAAACTTCTCAGATGATGAGGTTGAATGGTCTTTGATCAAGAGCCCATACTCCTCTACATGGTAGTCTCTAAGTTTTGCTTTGGAGGAATCCCTGTTTTCCTGAAAATGATCAGAAGAAGATGAAGTAGCATTTTTATATTTTAATTTCATTTTCTTCTTGTAGAACTTCTTGAAATCATTTAGCAGCAGGGTAACGTCGTCAGCAGTGTATCCCTTTTCTGAACTCAGCACAGTCTTCTGTTTTGACTTGTCAGCTGATTTTATTGACTTGTCTGACGCCATTAGAGCAGCAGTAGGGTCTGAACTGGTTGACACTTCTAATCCCAATCTTGGCATATGATACTCATACGCTTTGAGAGATGAGAACAGTTCGGAAAGAGAAATCTTCTCTAAATCCCTTGATTCTTCCATGGCTGTCACCTTCATGTTGAATTTAGGTGGCAAGGCCTTAAGAACCTTTGTTGTGATCTCCTTGTTCGAAAATTCTTTACCAAACCTTAGAACTTCATTCAGGGCTTTGGTAAATCTGGTATCCATCTGATCAATCGTTTCACCTGACTTCATCTTGAAATTTTCAAACTCCTCAAGAGCCACATTGAGCTTGTGTTCTTTAATAGCGTTGTTTCCTTCGCTTAGCTCGCAGACTTTATCCCACATCTCTTTGGCAGTTTTGAGATGCTTGATCTTCTGGAAATTTTCTTCGTCTACAGCTCTGAACATGATGAACTTCGCCTTTTTATCAAGATTTACCAATTTGTTTTCTTTAGGTGTCCGCTCATCCAGCTCTTTGTCAACTATCTGATCTGGTTGGCCAGCAACCTTCACAGTCTTCTGGAATCTGAATGGTCCTTTTGTAATACATGTAAACATGTCTTCATTATAAGCAGCAAGAAAGATATCCATTCTGATTTTCCAGTTTTCAAAGCTCATAAGACCAATGTGAGGAACATGGTTTATGGCATCCATTTTTCAAAAAGTTTTGATTTTCAAAATATGCTCTCTTTTTGAAAAATTTGAAAAACACACTTTGGATCAAGCTCGTTGATCAGGCAGCTGATTCAAGATAAACCACCTTCCCTGATGCTACTTGATGGTATCAGGTAAATTACCAGAGCAACCTGCTCTGATACCACTTGTTGGTCCCAAGAGTGGTCAATGAGGTCTAGAGGGAGGGGGGGGGGGGGTGAATAGACCTCTGAAAACTTTAAACTTTTTCTCTAACTTTTCAAATCAGCAGACTAAGCTAATCGAGATTTGTAAGACTACTAAGCTGATGCGCACAAAGCTTTATCAGCAGAGTTGAGCACTCATCTGATTTTCACTCAGCTGATTTCAGATGTTAAATCAGAGTTCTTAGAAACTAGTTGGCAGCGGATTTGTCAAGTGTTTTTCACCAATCTGTTCCTCTTTAAGTTTTCTTACTCAAAAGATTTTGTCCCCAGTTTTTACAACTTCTTTTTAAAATCTTTTGGTTAAATCGTATGTTTGAGTTCTTTCAGAGATATGCAAAGTATAGCAGTAAATAAATCAAACACACAGAATTTTTATAGTGGTTATATAGACAATCGTCTTTTAGTCCACTCTTCCAAGTCACACAGATCTTGGGTTATACTAGAAAACACAAAGTAATCAAGTATACAATGCTTGCGCTGATCAACAAATGAAAAGCCACAAGTGCGCTGTAAGAAATCACACAGAAATCCTATACTCTGAAGCTAGATCACTCACTTAGATGGATCTACACTCCTCACGCTATTTTCAGCACAGAAGACCACTCAGAAATCCTATACTAAGAAGTTATATCACTCACTAAGATGGATATACACTCCTTCTCTTTTACAGCTGAAAGTCACTCAGACAGACAACTAAGTTCTCTGTTCTTCAACGAAAAGCTTTGTCAACAAATGACTTCGGCTTGTGATCAGATGACTCAACTGATGGATCTTGCTCTTATGATATGATCTTGAGTTGTGCAAGCTCTCTTAAGATCTTCAGTTATGTCTTCTGTTTATGCTCTCAGATTTGAATTTTCTGCCCGTTGAAGGTTGACAGAAAGCTACAGTCCTCGAGTTCTGGTCCTGACACGCGGAACGGCTCCCTGCAACTGTTGCACTGTACACTCTGCTGTACCGATGTCTACTTTATGTCAGTCGCATTTAATGCACTCAGCTCTTAGCTGGTTCCCGTTGATAAGCTTCCTGACCGTCTTTACTCTGCTGGTGGAAGTACTCTGCTGATGATCACTTTGCTGATCACTCGGCTGATGGCTTCTCGGCTGATTCACGAATGAACACATCTATCTCGACTCGGCTGATAACACCCATCTGGTATCCCACTTTGCTGATTCGGTCACTTAGCTTCCGGACCATGAGATACGTTTCACTAAGCTGTTCAGTTCTTAGTTGATGACTTCCAGATTACCCTTTTTGTCATCTTCAAAACCTTCTCCAATATTAACCAACATATAGCTTCTTAGTGTAGGTTTTCTTTGTGACCTCCTATACTGAAAATAGCGTGAGGAGTGTAGATCCGTCTAAGTGAGTGATCTAGCTTCGGATAGTAGGATTTCTTTGTGATTTCTTACAGTGCACTTGTGGCCTTTTCATTTGTTGATCGGCACAAGAATTGTATACTGTTAACTTTGTGTTTTCTAGTATAACCCAAGATCTGTGTGACTTGGAAGAGTGGACTAAATGATTTTCATCCATATAACCACTATAAAAATTATGTGTGTTTGATTTACTGTTTGTTTTACTTTGCATATTTTCAAAAGAACTCAAACATACGAATTGAACCAAAAGATTTTAAAAGGAGTTGTAAAAACTGGGGATAAAATCTTTTGTGTGAGAAAACTTAAAGAGGAACATATTGGTTGAAAAATACTTGACAAATCCGCTGCCAACTAGTTTCTAAAACTCTGATATTTCATCTGAATCAGCTGAGTGAAATCAGATGAGTGGTCAACTTTGCTGCTCAAAGCTTTGTGCGCGAACATCTTAGTGGTCCTACGAATTCTTGATCAGCTTAGTCTACTGACAGAAAAAGTTAGAGAAAAAGTTTTAAAGTTTTCAGAGGTCTATTCAACCCCCTATCTAGACCTCATTGACCACTTTTGGGACCAACAAGTGGTATCAGAGCAGGTTGTTCATTTGAATCAGTTGCCTGATCAACGAGCTTGATTCAAGGTGTGTTTTTCAAATTTTTCAAAAAGAGAGCATATTTTGAAAAATCAAAACTTTTTGAAAAATGGATGTCATAAGCCATGTTCCTCACATTGGCCTTATGGACTTTAAAAGCTGGAAAATCAGAATGGAAATCGTTCTTGCTGCCTACGACGACAACATGTTTACATGTATTACATAAGGACCATTCAAATTCCAGAAGACTGTGAAGGTTGCTGACCAGCCTGATCAGATAGTTGACAAAGTGCTGGATGAGCTGACCCCCAAAGAAGTCAAGTTAGTAAACCTTGATAAAAATGCTAAGCTCATCATGTTCAAAGATGTAGACGAAGACAGATTCCAGAAGATCAAGCATTTCAAAACTGCCAAAGAGATGTGGGACAAAGACTGCGAGCTAAGCGAAGGAAACGACGCTATCAAAGAACACAAGCTCAATGTGGCTCTTGAGGAGTTTGAAAATTTCAAGATGAAGTCTGGTGAAACAATTGATCAGATGGATATCAGATTTACCGAAGCTCTGAATAAAGTTCTAAGGTTTGGTAAAGAATTTTCGAACAAGGAGATCACAGCAAAGGTTCTCAAGGCCTTGCCACTCAAATTCAACATGAAGGTGACAGTCATGGAAGAATCAAGGGATTTAGAGAAGATTTCTCTTTCCGAACTGTTCTCATCTCTCAAAGCGTACGAGTATAAGATGCCAAGAATGGGATTAAAAGTGTCAACCAGTTCAAACCCTACTGCTCTTCTAATGGCGTCAGACAAGTCAAGAAAATCAGCAGACAAGTCAAAACAGAAGACGCTGCTGAGTTCAGAAAAAGTCTACACTGCTGACGACGTTACCCTGCTTGTTGGTCCCAAAAGTGGTCAGATGAGGTCTAGAGGGGGGGAGGGGGGTGAATAGACCTCTGAAAACTTTAAAACTTTTCTCTAACTTTACAAATCACCAGACTAAGCTGATTCAAGATTTGTAAGACTACTAAGCTGATGCGCACAAAGCTTTATCAGCAGAGTTGACCACTCATCTGATTTTCACTTAGCTGATTTCAGATGTTAAATCAGAGTTTTTAGAAACTAGTTGGCAGCGGATTTGTCAAGTGTTTTTCAACCAATCTGTTCCTCTTTAAGTTTTCTCACTCAAAAGATTTTGTCCCCAGTTTTTACAACTCCTTTTAAAATCTTTTGGTTAAATCGTATGTTTGAGTTCTTTGATAAATATGCAAAGTATAGCAGTGAATAAATCAAACACACATGATTTTTATAGTGGTTATGTAGACAATCGTCTTTTAGTCCACTCTTCCAAGTCACACATATCTTGGGTTATACTAGAAAACACAAAGTAATCAAGTATACAATGCTTGCGCTGATCAACAAATGAAAAGCCACAAGTGCGCTGTAAGAAATCACACAGAAATCCTACACTCCGAAGCTAGATCACTCACTAAGATGGATCTACACTCCTCACGCTATTTTCAGTACAGAAGATCACTCAGAAATCCTATACTAGGAAGCTATATCACTCACAAAGATGGATATACACTCCTCTCTTTTACAGTTGACAGTCACTCAGACAGACAACTAAGTTCTCTGTTCTTCAACGAAAAGCTTTGTCAACAAATGACTTCGGCTTGTGATCAGACAACTCAACTGATGGATCTCGCTCTTAGGATATGTTCTTGAATGATGCAAGCTCACCTTTGATCTTCAGTTATGTCTTCTATTTATACTCTCAGATTTTGAATTTCTGCCCGTTGAAGGTTGGCAGGAATCTACAGTCCTCGAGTTCTGGTCCTGACACGCGGAACGGCTCCCTGCAACTGTTGCACTGTACACTCTGCTGTACGGATGTTTGCTTTATGTCAGTCGCATTTAATGCACTCAGCTCTTAGCTGGTTCCCGTTGATAAGCTTACTGACCATCTTTACTCTGCTGGTGGAAGTACTCTGCTGATGATCACTTTGCTGATCACTCGGCTGATGGATTCTCGGCTGATTCAAGAATGAACACATCTATCTTGACTCGGCTGATAATACCCATCTGATATCCCACTTAGCTGATTCGGTCACTTAGCTTACAGACCATGATATAGGTTTTACTAAGCTGTTCAGTTCTTGGTTGATGACTTCCAGATTACCCTTTTTGTCATCTTCAAAACTTTCTTGAATATTAACCAACAATTTCCCCCTTTTTGATGATGACAAAACCTTCAACTAAGAACACATCTAAGTTTCTGATTTAGTCTTCATACTCTGAGATGGAAATTATTGCTCTGATACAACTAAAAAAATTACCACTTGATGGTTCTTTTTCCCTTTCTGATCTTCTGCTTAAAGGGTTCTTAGTTGCATCCATCTTCCCCCTTTTTGTCATCAACACCAAACTTTAGTTGCATCTTTTCTTCTCCATTTTATCCTTCCCCCTTTTTAGGATTTGGATAACTTCTTTTCCATAAGATTGCAAACTAGTATGCTGAAGACAGGTAGGTAAGTACTCGGCTGATAATACCCATCTGATATCCCACTTCGCTGATTCGGTCACTTAGCTTACAGACCATGAGATAGGTTTTACTAAGCTGTTCAGTTCTTAGTTGATGACTTCCAGATTACATTTTTTGTCATCTTCAAAACCTTCTTCAATATTAACCAACACTGCTGCTGAATGATTTTGAGAAGTTCTACAAGAAGAAAATGAAATTAAAATATAAAAATGCTACTTCATCTTCTTCTGATCATTTTCAGGAAAACAGGGATTCCTCCAAAGCAAAACTTAGAGACAACAATGAAGAGAAGTATGGACTCTTGATCAAAGATCATCCTCGCTTATCATCAGAGAAGTTTGCTAAAAAGGAAAAGCGTGCTAAAAAGGAGCGTAAGCTAAGTAAGAGCAAAACAAAGTTAGCTGATGCAGCAAAGCTAATAAACTCCTGCACACCTTATTCAGACACCAAGTCGTCTGATAAAGAATTTGAAGAAGTACATGAAACCCTATGCTTAACTGCCATAGAATTTGATGATTCTGAAAACTAAGGTAACTTCTAGTAATTACTGAAATGCACTATTTGAATCGTTTGAATAAATGCTGAATCACAAATTCAAATATTGTTTGTGCATTTGCCAAGCTTAATGAAGAGAAGACTCTGCTGAAAAGAGTGAATCAGATCACTGAAACTTCAGGTTGAAAAACCTCAAGAATCAGCTGACTACAAAAAGCTTGAGCATGAGAATGAAACCCTAAAAGCTGAGTATGCAATTAGTATTGAAAGTATAAATAAACTTGAAAGAAGAAATTGCATCATTCTCTAAATAAAAAGAAATCAGAGACTTAAAAGAAGAAGTCTACTGATGCTCAACAGGTTAGAAAACCTAGTAAGCTACCTACGACTAATCAGACTACTAAAACTCATCAGCCGAGTAAGCTGAAATATGCTGCTGATAGGAGTAAAATTGAAAATGTTAAGTCTGCTTAATTTATGGAGAGTTATTAAATAACTCAGGTAAGAAATTGAGGTAAAAATGAATTATTTGGCAAGAATTTGAATCACATTATTATAATTGTTATTATGACATGCACTATGCTTATTCATATTATCATGTTGATCATGTTCAATGTGCTGATTGCCATCCTCATTAAAATATGCATGCTTATCACATATCTCATGCATCTTACCTTGCTTATGAGCATTGTTTTAATCATGACCAACAAGTGGTATTATCATGATAAAACATAAGTCATTAGATCATCACATGTTAAAAGGTTGTACTAACCATGTTGGACCCAATAAACAAGGGGTACCAAAAATTATCATCTGTTTTACAGGTGAAGTACATGTGAGATGACAAAGATGAGTTGACTGCCTTGCAAACTTCACCGAGTTCAACAAGTGGTCTCACCAACAAGCATATACCAACAAGTGTTATCAAATAAGTGGTATCATCAAGTGGTATAATTCAAGTGGTAGACTCTACATTTGGAGATTTCAAGGAACGCAAGATTGTTGAAAGTTGAAGATTATCAAAGGATATTAAGTGGTATTAGAGACTAACAACTGATCGCAACAAGCAGTATCACCAACAAGTGTGGTATCAGTCAACCATGTGACAAAGAAATTGGTTCATTGACTTTGGATTCATAAGTTGAGGGGGAACTTGTCAGAAGACTTACCCAGAACAACTTACTGGAATTCAACGACTGAGTGTCTTTGAAGTGAAACTCTCATCAGACTACTTGACCACTGATTCTTGAACTTAGGGGGAACGTGTACGACTAGCGGTACTCCTAAATAAAGATAAAGTTTTCAATAAGTCAAAATGAATTTATCAGAAGACTGTTTCTCATCAGCCGACTGGAACTCAACAGCCAAGTGTTATTCAAGAATGTACTACACCAAGTGGTATCAGCAAGTGTTATCACATAAACAAGTGATATCAGCTGACTAATCTGATTTACGTTCATACAAGTAGTATCAGACTACAAGTAGCATCAGACTACAAGTGGAATCAGACCACAAATGGTATATAGTAGTAAAAATTCTTGAAGTTAGGGGGAAATTCTCTAGCTGGAGTGATAAACAGCAACGAAGACTACCTCGATCAGCCTAGTACTCACCTAATTGTCTTCAGCATACTAAGTTTGCAATCCTATAAAGAGAAAAAGAGGAAGAAGAGATGCAACTCAAGTATTGGTGTTGATGACAAAAAGGGGGAAGATGAAAGATAAAAGTATGCAACTAAGAACCCTTTAAGCAGAAGATCAGAAAAGGGAAAAAAAAAACCAACTATTGGTATTTTTTTAAAGTTGTATCAGATCAATAAATTTCCATCTCAAGGTAAGAAGACTAAATCTGAAGACTTAGAAGACGTTCTTAGTTGAAGGTTTTGTCATCATCAAAAAGGGGGAAATTGTTGGTGTTATTTGGAGAAGGTTTTGAAGATGACAAAAAGGCCACAATGGTTTTGAAGATTAGAAGGTTAAGTCATCAACTAAGAACAGCTTAGTGAAACCTATCTCATGGTCTGGAAGCTATGTGACCGAATCAGCGAAGTGGGAGATCAGATTGGTATTATCAGCCGAGTCAAGATAGATGTGTTAATTCTTGAATCAGCCGAGAAGCCATCAGCAGAGTGATCCCATCAGCAGAGTGAAGACGATCAGTAAGCTTGTTAATGGCAACGTGCTGAAGAGCTGAGTGCATTAAATGCGACTGACATAAAGTAGACATCCGTACAGCAGAGTGTACAGAGCAACAGTTGCAGGGAGCCGTTCCGCGTTTTAAGGACCAGTACCTAAGGACTGTAGATTTCTGATGCATCTTCAACGGGCAGAAATTCAAATCCGAGGAGTATAAATAGAAGACAAACTGAAGATCTGAAGTGAGACTTGCAAAATTCAAGATCACATCTATAGAGCAAGATCCATCAGTTGAGTCGTCTGATCACAAGCCCAGTCATTTGTTGACGAAGCTTTTCGTTGAAGAACAGAGAGCTTATGTTGTCTGTCTGAGTGACTTTCAACTGAGAAAAGAGAGGAGTGTATATCCATCTGTGTGAAGTGATATAGCTTCTTAGTGTAGGTTTTCTTTGTGACCTCCTATACTGAAAATAGCGTGAGGAGTGTAGATCCGTCTAAGTGAGTGATCTAGCTTCGGAGAGTAGGATTTCTTTGTGATTTCTTACAGCGCACTTGTGGCCTTTTCATTTGTTGATCGGCACAAGCATTGTATACTGTTAACTTTGTGTTTTCTCGTATAACCCAAGATCTGTGTGACTTGGAAGAGTGGACTAAAGGATTTTCATCCATATAACCACTATAAAAATTATGTGTGTTTGATTTACTATTTGTTTTACTTTGCATATTTTCAAAAGAACTCAAACATACGAATTGAACCAAAAGATTTTAAAAGGAGTTGTAAAAACTGGGGATAAAATCTTTTGTGTGAGAAAACTTAAAGAGGAACAGATTGGTTGAAAAACACTTGACAAATCCGCTGCCAACTAGTTTCTAAAACTCTGATATTTCATCTGAATCAGCTGAGTGAAATCAGATGAGTGGTCAACTCTGTTGCTCAAAGCTTTGTGCGCGAACATCTTAGTAGTCTTACGAATTCTTGATCAGCTTAGTCTGCTGACAGAAAAAGTTAGAGAAAAAGTTTTAAAGTTTTCAGAGGTCTATTCACCCCCCCTCTAGACCTCATTGACCACTTTTGGGACCAACAGGGGCGGGGGGATTAGACAATTGAAGTTTATAAATATTTTTTTTTTTAAGTTGATCAAGTATATTTCCAGAATTTTCATTTATGGATCCATAATGCATCGTATCCAATAGAGTTGATCATTTTGAAAATTTAGTTAATCCCATATGGATCGGATCCAGCAGATCGATCCATATTACCACCCCTATGCCGAGCTGATTTATTAATGATCTTAGTCACAATGTAATTGATTAAGTGTAATTGCATTTACTCTACGTTCCTAGAAATTTGAGTAGTTGGACATAATTATTATCTTTGGATTGGGGAGAACTATCTTACTTCAAGGGAATCTAATTTATTGGTTCTTATTTAAAAGTGCTTAGATATAAAATCACTTAAAATTTTGTGTGTTATGAAAGAGAAGTAGTGACGTATTTTTTTCACCGAAATGATTTCACTACTAGGGATCACCTTTACCGACAACTTAACAACAAATGTCATACATAGAATATTTTTTATTTCAATTTTTTTTTTGATAATTTGTTGTTATTATTCATGGAACATATTTCGATCGTTGGTTTTGTTGCTGTTTAGTTACACATTTGTTACTAGAGCTAAATAGCTAGCTTCGGAAAATTGGTTCCTACAACTTAACAACCGAAATCCTACGAAATTTTTTTTTCCCAATTTTTCGTTGATAATTTGTCGTTATTATTGGCGGAACTTATTTTTGTTGATGGTTCCGTCACTGTTCAGTTACTAAATCTAAGTAGCGACAGATAATTTTCCGTTGGAATGATTTCGTCGCTATGGATAACTTTTTCCTAAAACTTAACAACCGAATTCATACAAAAAATATTATTTTCCGATATTCTGTCGGTAATTTGTCGCTAATATTGAAGGAACATTTTTTATTTGAAATTTTGTTGGTATTTCGTTACTAATCCATTACTAATAGCGACAAATTTATTTTCGTTGGTATCAGGTCGTCGCTGATGCCCCTTTTCTTGTAGTGTAGTTTGATAGTAGGAAAAGAGGTTTATGACAAGGTACTTTCATGTGATATATTTAAAGAGTAATTTACCTCATGTGATATAAAAATAGGCGCATTATTTCCCTGTGATATTAAAAAAATGAGTGTTTTAATTCTCTTCTCATGGAGGTGTTGCACACACGCTCCAAAATGTGTCTGAGACATTATTTTGATGTGAAAAATGACCAATTTAACTCTACATTGACAAAATATAACGGACAATTTACCCCTTTTGATATTGTACAATGGACACTTTTATTGTATATTAATGGACGTTTTACCTTCTTGTTATATTGACTAAGCAACTACATGTTAACGAACAAATGATTAATAATTAGCATGTGCTAGTTTGTATTTCATCAATCAGTTCCTATGATACAATATATTAATCACGATACAATTCATCAATCGGTTCCTAAGATAGTTAGAGCAGATTAGGCCGGATTGATAGTATCAATTTGGCAGAATTATGTGTTTGGTTGGGGGCAATATAAAGGGTCGGCCCATGCTAATACAACAAACACGCTACTAATAAGTAGGGACTAGAATTTTGAGATTTGGAGGTGAAAATCACTCTCCATCCACCTCCAAATCTCCAAGTTTGGAGATTTTGAGGTGAAATCACTCTTCCACCCGCTTTCATATTTGATGAATTTTGGAGGTGATTTAGCTCTTTTTTGTTCGGAACAAATAACGAAAGTCGAGCAAAACAATAAATAAGTCGAGTGTGTAACAGATGTGTATTAATATTAAGTTCCAAATACAAGTTACAAAGAAGGTCTACTCGAGCGTTACAGGATGCCGTACAACTAGCTAGATAAGACACAAAGGAAAAACAAACTAAGGCCTATTCCGAGCTCTCTGTCCGAGCTGGAGTGTATCTTGGGAATAGTGACGTCCCTGATGTCATAAATGCGCCGCGTATATATAGGAACAGTGATGAGCTAGCTAGACCCTCCGCAGGAGAATATGTCTTGCCAGTTGTCCAGAGCTGAGGGTCGGCCCCACAGAAATTCCGAGGAGAGACGTAGATCGGAAAGTAAGGTCTCGAGCTATCAATCTGGCTTGATCGAAAACAGCGTTCAGCAGGTCGAAGAACAGTCTTCCTGGTCGGGATTGAGGTCGATCCCAAGCAGATGTATTTCCTAAAATGGCATATGCGAAATATCCCTCATCAATACTCCCCCACTTCTCGAGCGCAAGTGTAGCTGAAGCTCGGAGAAGTAAACACAGCATCATAGCACAAGATTTTGATATGCCTCATTAAAAACCTCTCTCGGAAAAAAACCCAATGGGACAAAATCCGAGCTAGGGAAAAAGAGCGCATATTTTCTCTGTAGGAGCCCTGTAAAAGTGAGATACTTCAATTATAGAAAGGCGAAGTTCCCGATCTTAATATTTTACTTCTATGACCTTACAAGGAGCTACCATATTTGAAGTTCGGAGAAATAAATAACAGAGATCAAGTCTTGAACAGTCTCGCGTCGGATATGCCTCGTTAAAAACCTTACTCGGAAAAACCCAGTGGGATAAAAACCAAGCGAAGGGAAAAAGAGTGCACATCTTCGGAAGACGATGTTGTTAATCTTAATTTACCGAGCTGAAAAACCAACTTTCAATTTACTGAGTAGAAGCTTAACCGTCGCGATTACTCGGGGTTTAATTTGCAATTTACCCTTTTAACCTTTATATATATGCGTTGACCTGAAGAGACGCGTACATCCTCCCAACTTACTGCAGATCGGAGCATTCACATCGATAAAGACCAATATTTCTTGTCGACCATCACGACAACCTCTTTCCAGCATGTCTAACTCCACAAACCCAGAGATTCCCACCAAAATTCTTCCGAGATCAGATTCCGACTTAGGCTCAATGGATGATCTCATTAATACGTACAAGGCTACGGAAAACTCTTCTGACGAGGCGAATAAGATCGTCGACCAAGTTGAACGGGTCTTAGGGTCGGATGCCGGCGAGGGAACGTCCGGTCAACAGAACGCTGAGGGCGATGGCGATGGGGAACAAGACGTCGAGCCCGACGCCGAGGATGAAGGAGAAGGTGAAGGAAACGCCGATTCCGATAGTGAAGAGGGCACGACTCAGGCGTTGGAAAAGGATGAAATAATGAGATACACGGTTGGAAGAGGCTGTACCGTGAGAATCTTCGACCTTGGTACCATCCCAAAGAATACCACCGCTAAAGGTCGGGCTCAGAAGACTAAAAAACGGGTCGATGAGATCGCTAGTGCGTACAATCCGATAGATAGCCGAGCAGAACTCGAAGCTGAGATAGGGAAATTTCTTCCCGAGGGTTACTCGCTGGTTATCCCGACCTCCTCTCAACGGGTCAATCAGCCACCAGAAGGATGTCAAGCCTTCTACGCTAAGCAATTTGCTTACGGGTTGCGTATCTCTTTTATACCGTTGCTCGAGCAAGTTTTAGATGTATTCTCCCTAGCTCCTGCGCAGATCCTTCCCAACTCAGTCGGATACCTAATAGCCTTTAGTGTCTTGATGAAGGCTAAAGGCAAACTTGATAACTGCCAGAATTTTTGGTAGTTCTTTAAAGTCAGCAATTCCTCGACCTCCAACGCTGGGTTCGTGTACTTCTCCCAACGCTCGAACCATTCAGTCATATCTACTATTGTCTCCAGCAACTCTCTGGATTGGAAGAAGCGGTTCTTCTTCATCAAAGGACCCGAGGAGCCAGTCTCCTAGGGGAGCTCGGAGATGGTCCTACATACATGGAAGGGTCGGCGAGACTGGGTGTGCGGAAAACGCGAACTGATAGGCCGGCTTAAGAAGAGTGTCCATGATGACGTCGTTGCCGCGATGCATTCCGACCCATATCAGTTTGCTTTTCTTGTTTTGGAGCCCGTTCTTCGGAAAGCGGGGCTCAGCAAAGCGACGTACCTACTTGCGGATGCCGTCGATCCTCGATCTTTAAGTAAGAAAGAGAGTCATTTCTCATCATAGTAGTGTGCTACTTAGAAAGTTTCATCCCTTAACCATTTTTTCCTTTCTTTAGGTACCATGGTAGAGCAGTACCGAGCTTCCATAGTCAATAGAACAGTGGCCTCCACCTCGAAAAAGACGCCGGGCCAACCGAGAAAGCAAGTTAAACCTTACTTGGCACAAACCAACCAAACAGCAGTCCCTCCTCTGGGAGGTTCTTCTCATCCTGATCAAATCGGAACGGAAGAAAGGCCTGAGGATCCCGAGCCAATACGAATGGTCCCTCCTTTAAACCAAGCTGGTCCCTCTTCTTCATCTGGACTGGGATACAGTATGTTTACTATGAGGAAGCTGAAAGGGCAAGAGATCTTTCATCGACGAGCCCGAGAAGATCGAGTAGGGGCCCCCGAAGCGAAAAGAAGAACAGGATTGTGGGGTCGACACAGAACACCCCTCGCTCGTCGTCCGGGTCGAGATAAACCTGATATGGTGGATTTTATCGAGAATCAACTTAAGGGCCACCGAGCGACAGGTTATCCCTAGGGAGGGTCAATTCGGAGCGATCGCGACCCGAATGGTGAGAACGAGCACGACAAAGCAATAAAGATCTTCATGGCGGGGGAGATTTGCCAAGGATCAGGAGGAACTTTTGGCCCACAGTGACCTCGACGTGTTAGGTCGATTCTCTCGAGCGTATCATACGGTAAAAGATCCTTTACTGTGATTACAACTCTTTTAGATATTTATACAGGATATTAATTGTTCTCTGTTATCCTTTTGCAGATCGGGGGACTGCTTTCTCACTGAGCTGAATCATACCTCGATGTTGGAAGACGAATCCGATCGAGTTCATATGGCTTACCGGGATTCTCTCTTCGAAGAATCCAAAATCCGCAATCAGCTTACCACCGTTCAAAAAGAATTGGAAGACTCCAGAGCTAAGTATACCCCGGCGGTCGAGGAGAGCTTGGTGAAGGTCATCGCGGAGAAAAGCCTGCTCGAGGAAAAGGTCAAGAAATTAGAAGAAGAACTCGCGCAGACCAAGGCCGATTCGGAGTTGTCTTATCAGCGTGGTAAAGAAGACTCACGCCTAAGCTCGATAAGAGAGTTTTTGGAATCACCCGCACTAGATGCCATAGCTCGGAAAAGGGTTGGTGAAATTCTTCAGACTACCTTTTACAAAGGCGTTCGACAGTTGATCTCTGCGAAGGTCATCCCTAACAACATAGATGAGTACTTGAAGCACATGGACATCCTCAAGAATATGGACGGAGAAAACTATCGAGTTTCATCCTCGAGCTCCACAGATTGGGAAACACACGAGTTCGCTCCTTTCGTGAGAGAGTTCGGAGTTCCAATGCCTAATCCTGACATGCTGGAATTGGAAACGTCCAGCTCGAGCTCAAGTTCCGATAGTTCTGGGGATGAAGACGGCCAAGATAGTTCTGGAGACGAGGAAGATCAAGATACTTCTGAAGACAGGGATGACCGAGAGGCTTCTGGGGACGAAAACGTCGACGTCGAAGACGACTCCGAGAGTGAGGGCAATGAGAAGGAACAAAACCCTTAGAAAGATTTCTTGTAATAGATTATAGGATTTTCCTTCATCTGTAATGTAATCTTCTCGATCATCTATAAAATCTTCTTTCTTCGTTTGCAATATTTACCAAGTCCAGATGCTTAAAATTTGTCAGAATTCACAATACAACTCAACTAGACAATAATCTTTGTAAGCTGTAAGGTGCTCGAAAAAGAACGTCGATATCGAGTTATGCAACACCAGTTAAAGTAGACTTCCTTAATAGGTAAGATATTAAGACGATCGATCTTAGTAATATAGCACGAAAAAACTTGAAATTCGCGACTGTTGGGTCCCCAATAGGCAACGTTTCTCTTTCTTATAAATAGGGGAGAAGACTTGAGATTTGTATTATTGAAATCACAAGTTCGCACGTCGGAGCTCTTAGATCGATAAAATAAATTGAGCCTTTCTCTTTACTAAAAATCCGATCATGGAGGGGTTAGTGAATTCCAAACTTGACCCATATCAAATGTTCAAAACCAGGAAGGAAAAAACTCCCAAGTCCAAAACCAAAGATTCTAAGTCCTCCACAGAGGCATCGAAAGTTTCTAAGGTCGATCGTGGCAAAAATAAGATCGATTCTCCTTCAAATCCAGGGTCCAAACGATCAGAGGCTCCTAAGGGTGATCTTGGCAAAACTGAGGCCAACCCATCGTCTAACTCCGCGTCCACTCGATCCGAGAAAGGGCCGGTTAAACAAATTGCGGACTCCCCTTCCAGGTCGAAGAACAGTTCTGAGGGGAAAATGCAGCAAGTCATATATGGTGGCTCCGAGCTCACTTTGAACAAACGGCTGCACGTAGATGATCTGATTCCAACCCCAGCCTTAATCCAAATGGCTGGGGAAAACAAAGCATTAGGTGGAAGTATTTTGGCTCTGGAGGCTACTAAGAGCGTTGTAATCGAGCCTCCAAGTAAAAAGGTCAAAATAAATGACCCATCTGCCGATAAGAAAGAGTCTCCTCTGTTGGGTAACAATCCCGAGGTCTACAGCTCTGTCTCCGATGTTACTCGCACACTCAGTGCAATTTTTGAGGAGATGAAGAGTAAGGCAGCGGCTGGAGAGGTTGCCTCGAGTAGTTGGGACATTACTCTGAGCAGTATTCAGTTGGCCGAACATGAGCGGTTGAGAGGGAGAAGCGCTCGAGAAATAGTGCAATCAAGCTCAGATCTGCTTACCCAAATGAGTCTTATATATTTACTATTCTTTTTTTTTTTTTTTTTTTTTTTTTGACTTTTTTGTGCATGTAGGTAGGGCAGCATCTTTTCAACCTCGGGTTGCAGGTCGAGCTAGGAGCCGAGCAGCGTGCTGCGACGGTCCTCGAGTTGGAGGAAAAGAAGGTCGCACTGGCAAAATCTCTTGATGAAGCTAGAGCTATCGAGCTGAAGCTCGCTTCTGAGACGGAGAAAGCTGTGAGGCTGAAAGAGAGCCAAGTCCACGAGGAGTTGAGCAAAGAGCTGGACCAGCTGAAGTCCATTGTCGAGCAGGAGAAGAAAAATGCCGAGCTGCGGGAGCAAGAGGCGTACAAGAAAGGTTATGA
Organism: Penstemon newberryi var. newberryi; assembly: GCA_030819805.1. Taxonomy (NCBI): domain Eukaryota; kingdom Viridiplantae; phylum Streptophyta; class Magnoliopsida; order Lamiales; family Plantaginaceae; genus Penstemon; species Penstemon newberryi. The sequence continues at coordinate 16,132,141 of JAUALY010000005.1, read as the reverse complement.
TGCGGGGTACGAGGCCCTCAGCGTCGAGCTCCGCAAAATCTTGTCTGAGAACAAGCTGATTTAGAGACTTTTTCCTTTGCTTGTAACTTTATTCCTTTCTGCTCGATCAAATGTTGTAATTTTATGTTTTCCTTTTCTGTAATGTTAGTTGCTTCGGAATAATAAATCCTCTTTCTTTTAAATAACGTTGTGCTTTGGTCGGAATAACATATTTACTTCGAACCTCTTCAAATTCAAGTTGTGATCTCATAGTGAAGTAAATAATACTCGAGCTACAATTTGATCGAAATTCCGACCTGGTAGTAAAAACTGAAAGTTTTCTGCACCAGACTTCTGACCGAGTCATAGTATTCCCTTTTTTTCAGCAAAGTTCCAAGGAAATTCTGACCAAACAGTACCTATCCCTCGGGAAGCGGAACAGTCACCCGTGATAAATGCGTTAATCTGGGCCGTTGGTTTCGTGGGATAATGACCGTCGATCTTAACTTTCTCTTAGTATATAAAGAGCCTTTATAAAAAATTTACTTCACACCGTGAAAATGTTTCATCCGAGGACCAAGCTCGGTTCTTTCCTTCTTCCTGTTCAAGCCTTCGAGATTTGGTTTCGAACATACTTCCGACCTCACAAACAAAATATATACTTCTTTGGTATGGGTGGAATTGGAAAAAAGGGGTCCCTCGATGATCGATGTGTTGGATGAAGATGAAGATGGAAGACATAAAGTGAAGGGAGGTTTTGATGATTTCCAAAACATCAGAATCAGCTAAGTATGGAAGCTTAGTAAAAACCTTCTAAGATATTTGACTAAGGAAGACTTATTCAGACTAGTCAAATATGGTCCAGAAGACTACTTATCTATTGCTGAGGAAGAAATCAGACTGGTGGAAAATCAGCCGACTCAAATCAGATTAGTTCAAGTTTGGGATCAGCCGAGTATACATCAGACGAGTAATTTCGATCAGCTGAGTGGAAGTAGATCAGAAGATCAGTGCAACGGTAATAAATGCACTTGGAGTAATAAATGATGAAGAGGAAGGGTATTAATGACAAATGATTGAAGAGAAACCTCGTATCAGATTGGTGCATTTAATGCGATCTGACAGCAAGTACAGCAGAGTGTACAGTGTTCAGTCGCAGGTAGCCGTTTCTGCAGGAAGGACCAGTACTCGAGGATTTGAACAACTGTCGATCTCTCAACGGGCAGAAATTCAAATCTCCAAGTATAAATAGTTCAGTTCATGAGTTGAAGAAAAAACAACACTGAGACAACACACTTTGAGAGCTAAAATTCGAAGCAGAACTTCTCTAAGTCTCAAAACTCAAGAACAGAACACTCATCAGCTAAGTCATTTGTTGACGAAGCAAATAGAGAGAAAAACAGAAAATACTTGTAAAATCTGAGTGATTTTGTTAGGTTGTGTTGTGAGGAGTAGATATCAAATCTTTGTGAGCGATATTACTTCAGAGGTTAGGAATTTCTTTGTGATTTCCTACTACGAACTTGTGGCCAGTTCATCTGTTGGTTGGCGCAAGCAGAGTGTACTGTAATCTTTGTGACTATAGTATAACCCAAGATCTAAGTGACTTGGAAGAGTGGACTAAAGGATTTACATCCATATAACCACTATAAAAATCCTTTGTGTTTTTAACTTGCATTATTTTCTGCATATCCATAACAGCATACTGAAAACACTTTAAGGTTAATTGTTTGAAAAGTTTTAAAAAGGAGTTTGTTTAAAACTGGGGATAAAACCTTTTCTAAGATAAGTAAACTACTTGTGAAAAACACTTGATAAATCCGCTGCAAGATAGTTAATTTTGAAACTCTGATTTTGATAAAATCAGCTAAGTAAAATCAGAAGAGTGGTCAACTCTGCTGTTCAAAGCTTTGTGCAAGATCAGCTTAGTCTGCTTACAATTCTTGATCAGCTTAGTCTGCTGACAGAAAAGTTAGAGAATTTTAAAAAGGCAAAATTTTTAAAGAGGTTTATTCACCCCCCCTCTAAACCTCATCTGACCACTTGGGACCAACAAGTGGTATCAGAGCAGGTGGTTCATCTGAATCATCTGACTGATCAACGAGCTTGATCCTTAAGTGTTTTTCAAAGGTATTCAAAAGTTTTCAAAAGAGCATTTTTTTGAAAAACAAAACCTTTTTGAAAAATGGATTGTATCAGCCTAGTTCCCCACATAGGCGGTATGAGCTTTGAGGACTGGAAAATACGCATGGAAATTTTCCTTGCTCCTTACAACGATAACATGTACAAATGCATAACAAAAGGTCCAATAAGGATTACCAAGACAATCAAAATCGATGGCGTAGATACTGTTGTTGATAAAGATGAAGACGAGATGACACCTGAAGAAATCAAGCTGAAAAATCTTGATAAAGTTGGAATCTTCATCATGACTAAAGCCCTGGACAATGAAAGGTTTGACTATGTCAAACACTGTAAAACATCAAAAGAGATGTGGGACAAAGTCAGGGATATGAGTGAAGGAAATGAAGCCATCAAGGAACACAATCTAAGTGTTGCCATGGAGAAGTTTGATAACTTCAAAATGAAGCCTGGAGAAACCATTGAACAGATGAGTTCAAGGTTTACCAAAGTGCTGAACAACGTGTTAAAGCTGGGTAAGACATTCACAGACAAAGAGATCACTCTCAAAGTCTTGAAGGCGCTACCACCCAAGTTCAACATGAAGATCACAGCTATGGAAGAATCTAGGGATCTGGGGAAGATCTCTCTGACAGAGTTGTTTTCTGTACTCAAGGCGTACGAGTATAAAATACCAAGGATGGGAATAGAAGAGACCTCAACTTCTGGCCCCACTGCTGCACTGGTTGCTGCAGAAAGAACAAGAAGATCGTCTGGAAAAAGCAGAGAAGTGGACTCATCTGATGAGGCCCCAGTACTGAGCAAAAAGGAGTATACTGCTGACGATGTTGCGTTGTTACTGAATGGGTTCAAAAAGTTCTACAAGAGAAAAATGAAGAACAAATATAACAATGCTTCTACTTCTAAACCTACCTCTAATTCTTATGACATTAAGGATGATTATAAATCCAAAATGATGTGCTATAATTGCAGGAAATTGGGACACTTCATCAAGGACTGCCCATATCCTAAAGCGGAGAAGTACACAGAGGAGGAAAAGAAACAAAGAAAAGAAAGAAGAGAGAAGAGATACCAAAAGAGCAAGGTACTGTTGGCTGAAGCTGAAAAGATGGCAGCCATCCACTCATCAAACACAGAATCTGGCACTTCAAGTGATGACTCTGTTTTTGACGAAACACCTGCACTGTTGTGTCTCATGGCAAAGGAATCTGATGATTCTGACACTGAGGTAATACTCTCTGAAAGTGAGCTTGAACTGTTTAACTCATTTGAGCAAATGATGAACAACAAAGTAGATGTTGTTAATGAGCTTGCTAAGCTTAAGGACGAGATGATTCTGCTGAAAAAGCAAAATGCTAAAATGAAACTTAAGGTTGAAAAACCTGAAGAATCAGCCACGTATAAAAAGCTTTCGCATGAATGTGAATCTCTGAGAGCTGAATGTGAAATGTACAAGGGACAAATCAAAGAACTTGAAGCTAGAATATCTTTGCATAATAAGTCGTCTGTTCCTAAGTCGTCTGTTGTGACAATAGATAAACCAACTGAACAGAGTACTCCCTTAGTAAAAGAAAGTTTAGAACTGAACAAAGCTGAGAAATTTATATCTGCTGATAATAGTAATATTGTCTTATATGTTCAGACTACTAAACCCATTTCACCTGAGATTGAGAAAAAGGAGATAAAAACTCCTAAGGCTAAGAAGGGTAAAAAGCCTGAAACTGAAAAACAGACTGGTAAAACCAAACAGCAGAGTAGTCCCAAGAAGTCTGCTGATAAGAGTAAAACCAATCAGACTAGTAAAGCTAAGTCGTCTGTTAAAGAGCAAGTAAAGAGCAGACCTAAGAAGCAAAGAAATTACAACAAAAATGCTTACTATGGAAATGAGTCTTATTATGTGCAACCTGCTTATCCACCATATTATGCTGCACCTCATTATCCACCTCATTTTGCTGCATATCCTGCTCATCAAACAATGCATGCCTACCCTACTTATCATGCATCATATCCTGCTTATGAGCCTTATCATCATCATAATGATTATCACCATAATATGCCTGCTGATTATGATGTAAATGAAGTTGCTCATGCTCCTGCTAAGACTGCAAAGCCTAAGAAGCCTAAGACTTCAACATCTTGGGTTGTCAAAGGTGATACTAATCCACCAAGACCCTCTCAATAAAGGGTACCTAAAACAATTTTATTTTGTTTTGTAGGTTAGGATTAGGAGTAGGAGTAAAGTAGCGAAGAAATGGTACTTGGACAGTGGATGTTCAAGGCACATGTGTGGAGACATACATGAACTGGCAGATGCTGTTGCTGTGAATGGTCCAAGAGTTACTTTTGGAGACAGCAAAGAAGGCAAGGTTGTAGCTGTTGGAAAGCTTATCAAAGGAAACATAGAGATATCTGACGTCTCATATGTTAGTGGCCTAAAGTACAATCTGCTGAGCATAAGTCAATTTTGTGACAAAGGATTTTCCGTGGTGTTTTCATCAGATAAGTGTTATGTTGAACAAATTGGAACAAAGAAGGTTATTTTATCTGGAAGAAGACAAGGAAACATCTATGTAGTCGACTGGAATTCTGTGGACAAGAATTCAAATGTTTGCTTAGTGGCATCTACACCAAGTGAAATCAGTTGGCTTTGGCACAAAAGAATGAATCAATTGAATTTCAAGACCATCAACAGATTGATAAAGAATGATCTGGTAGAAGGAATTCCAAAGACAGTCATGAGCAAAGACAAGCTCTGTGATGCCTGTCAGAAGGGTAAACAAGTGAAGTCATCTTTCAAAAGCAAGAAGCACCAATCTTCAACCAGAATTTTGGAGCTATTGCATATGGATTTGTTTGGCCCTATTGATCCAATCAGCAATGGTGGGAAGAAATACTGCCTAGCTGTTGTGGATGATTTTTCAAGATTTACTTGGGTGATTTTCATGAAGAAGAAAAGTGAAACCAAGGAACATCTTACAAATCTGATGGAACTGATCCAGAATGAGAAGAGTCAAAGAATTTTGAAGATCAGATCAGATAGAGGGACTGAGTTTACAAACTCTACTGTTGAAGAGTACTGTAGTTCCAGAGGAATCAGTCATGAGTACTCTGCTGCCAGAACCCCTCAACAAAATGGAGTTGCTGAAAGGAGAAACAGAACTCTAAAAGAAGCTACCAGGACAATGATAGCTGAAGCAAAGCTGCCCCAAAGATTCTGGGCAGAAGCTACAAACACAGCATGTTATACACAGAATAGGTGTATGATCAACAAAAGTCAAAACAAGACACCTTATGAGCTATGGAACAACAGAAAGCCTAATTTACATTATCTTAGGATTTTTGGTTGTAAATGTTATGTTTTGAACAATGGGAAAAATCACCTTACTGCATTTGCAGAGAAGGCTGATGAAGCTGTTTTTGTAGGTTACTCTACTGTTAGTAAAGCTTACAGAGTATTTAACAAAAGAACTTTGCTTGTAGAAGAATCTATTCATGTAGTATTTGATGAACCAAGTCAATCATCTGAAAAGAATCAAAGTGCAAACCCTGAGATATCTGCTGACTTTCAGAAATTGAATGTGGAAAGAAAGGAAGAATATGTACCCATCATACTACCCAACTTATCTCAAGCTGTTAACTCAAGTGCTGTTCAAAATCAGTCTGCTGATTGTCTAACAGAGGAGTTGCAAACAGCTGACAGACCAGAGACTGTTCAACAGACCACAACTGTTCAACAGACTACTACTGAGACTCCAACAGTGGTGTTGCAAGATCAATCCAGAGGACAACATCCAGATTTGCAACCTGATCTCAGATGGCTCAGAGATCACCCACCAGAGTTAGTGATTGGTGATCCCTTGGATAGAGTTAGAACTCGAAGGTCAACTGCAAATGAAACAATGTTTGTAAGTTTTCTTTCACAAATTGAGCCTAAATTAATTGATGAAGCTCTTGGTGATTCTCACTGGATTGAAGCTATGCAAGAAGAGTTGAATCAATTTGAAAGGAATGAAGTCTGGTACTTAGTTCCCAAACCTACTCATCAAAGAGTAATTGGCACTAAGTGGGTTTTCAGAAATAAAATGAATGAAGATGGTATGGTTACCAGAAACAAAGCAAGACTAGTTGCCAAAGGTTACTGCCAAGAAGAAGGCATTGATTTTGATGAGACATTCGCACCAGTTGCAAGGCTTGAAGCAATCAGATTGTTCCTAGCCTATGCTTCTCACAAGAACTTCACTGTCTATCAGATGGATGTGAAGTCTGCTTTTCTCAATGGAGAATTGCAAGAAGAAGTGTATGTTGAACAACCTCCTGGATTTGAAGTTTATCAACAAGGAGATAAGGTATATCGTCTGAAGAAAGCTCTCTATGGACTGAAACAGGCTCCAAGAGCATGGTATGATACTTTATCTGATTTTCTTTTAATTAAAGGATTTCACAAAGGTAAAGTAGATAAAACCTTGTTTACTATTGAATGGGATAATCATATATTGTTGGTACAAATATATGTAGACGACATTATTTTTGGTTCAACTAACAAACAGATGTGTGAAAGATTCTCTAAGCTGATGCAAAACAAGTTTGAAATGAGCATGATGGGAGAATTAAATTACTTTCTTGGTTTACAAGTCAAACAGCTGCCTGATGGTATTTTTATTAATCAAGCAAAGTACACAAAAGATCTGTTTAAGAAATTTGGTATGGAAACTAGCTCATCTGTTACTGTTCCTATGTCTACTGGACTTCGTCTGGACAAGGATGAAGGTGGCAAATCAGTTGACATCACCAAATACAGAGGCATAATTGGGTCACTGTTATACTTAACAGCTAGCAGACCTGATATTATGTATTCTGTTGGGGTCTGTGCAAGATTTCAATCAGATCCTAAGGAATCTCATCTCTTAGCTGCTAAAAGAATACTAAAGTATCTCAAAGGCACTCAAGAATTGGGATTGTGGTACCCAAGGGAATCAGGATTTGAACTTATTGGATATTCAGATTCTGACCTTGCTGGCTGCAAAATTGATAGGAAGAGTACTACAGGTACGTGTCAATTTTTAGGCAGTCGTCTGATCTCATGGATGAGTAAGAAACAGACTTCAGTATCCATATCTACTGCTGAAGCTGAATACATTGCTGCTGGAGCATGTTGTGCACAAATACTTTGGTTGAAGCATCAACTTGAAGACTATAATCTCAAGATCAGTGGAATCCCTATCTACTGTGATAATACAAGTGCAATCTCACTTACTCAGAATACTACTAGTCATTCCAGGACTAAACATATTGAGATCAAACATCACTTCATCAGAGACCATGTTGAAAAGGGAAATGTTATTATTGAGTATGTTCATACAGACAACCAGATTGCTGACATTTTCACCAAACCACTGAATGAAGCTAGATTTTCCACTCTAAGAGCGGAATTAGGCTTGTTAAAATTGGATTCATAAGCTGAGGGGGAACCTATCAGAAGACTGGGTTCAACAGCTTACTAATCTGACATCAACAAGCGTTACACTTCAAGAAGGCTGACTCTCAACAGACTAGTTGACTGATGAATTCTTGAATTCAGGGGGAACGTGTAAGACTAGCGGTACCCTTGTTTTAAAGATGAAATCTTCAATGACAGTTAGTTGAAGTTGTTTTAATCAGAAGATTTGTTCTTAATTCTTGAAGATTCGAAGACTATTTATCTTGCTGGATTGACAAACAGCAAAGGAAGATCACTAGATATTGGCTTTCACTAGTGATATATTGTATCAGACAAGTCGTTTATCAGATAAGTATTACTTTACTCATCTGTTATTATTTATGTCATCTTATATTTAAAGTGTTGTGCAAAAACGTTTTATCAAAAGCACGCTTTTATAAGTAACAGACAAGTGGCGTTTCAAATTCCCGCCTGCCTGACATAATTAATAAATTTTGAATTCCGCGATTCTCGCCCGCACGATTAAAAACTGACAGATCAAATCAAACCGTCCGCGTATAACACGGAAACCGAAGCATTTCGAAATCTATAAATCCAGATCTGATCAGAAGGGTTAAACCTTACGCACCCAAAATTATTCTAAGTGAAAAAGAAGTTACTAACTCATCTTTTCTGCCTTAAAAGTGTTTAATTTCTCTCAAGCTACTTCAAATTTTTTTCAAAATGGCCGGAGCTGAAGGACGTTATTTGAATTACGAGAAGTTCTACGCTTCTGGAACTCCTCTAATGAAGGAAATCTTGGTCAAAATTAAAGAGGCATCATTGGTGAAGGTTTTGGAAGCTCATGAGGAGTATGTTTTCACTGAAGATGTTGCTGACTACTATGGATCTAGAAAAAATGACCTAACCAAAATGATTTTTGTGGCTACTGTCGGAGGTAAAACTATCTGTGTTTCACCTGCTGTTTTGAATGAAATTTATGGTCTGAAAAATGAAGGAGGAGAGGTATTCACTCTGGCTCAAGAAAAGGAGGAAGAGTTTTGGTTCATTTGTGCGAAGGATGGAGAACCAATGACTGGAAGCCTTATGAAAACTCAGCTGAAAGACGAGTTTCAAAGGTTTGCTGATATCATTGCGAAAATTTTGGAGTGTTGTACGAGCTCCTTAGATGGGTTACCTAGGAGAAGGTACCAAACAATGGTTTGCATCTACTATGGGTTGGATGTTAACTGGGCTATTCACTACTTTTATCTTCTGGCGTTAAAGAAGAATGGACATGTGGTGATGATGAGTCATCTACTCTCAGCTCTGGGATGTCCATTGGTGAATGGGAAGACAGTTCACAAGCTGAAGGAAGTGAAAATGTATGAACCAGTTAAGATTGGAGCTACTTCTAAAAGAAAGGCAAAAGGAAAAGAAGAGAAGCCTGCTGCCAAGAAACCCAAAATAACCATCAAGACGAAGTCTGCTGATCAAACAGCAAACCCTGCTGTTGAAGCCAGATCAGTAGAGTCTGCTGATGTTGCTAACCAGATAGTCACTGAGGTGACTAAGGAAATTAGTGAGATGAGTACTGAAACATCTCCAGAAAGAACTGAGTCTGACGAACCAGTTCAAATAAAAGAAGTTGGACGAAGAACAAGAAGTTCAGTGAAGAGAATTGCTGAACCTCGACAACCTGAAGTTTTGCCCAAGCCAAAGGCAAAAAGAAAGTTAACTCTGGGTGGTCAACGAGTTACCTTTACTACTGCTCCAACTACTCAAGTAAGAGAAAACCCTGCTGCTGAAAGACCAGTGGATGCAGTAGAAAAAGCTGCAGAAGATGAGACAGCAGTGGACCAATCTCTTGACAAGCCTGCTGTTGCTGAACAGCCGACTACTTTACCAGCAGAGGAGAATGTCCCACTCATTCATCCTACACCAACTGCTGCTGTTCCACTACAAGTAGTTGAATCACCTGCCGCCAGAAGGAAGAGAACTGGTAAGGCAAAGGTTAAAGTGATCACTGCTGCTGAGCAGAAAAAGATAGATGAAGCTGAGAAGAAAAAGAAAGAAAAAGAAAACGCTCGTAAACTTAAGGAGCTTGAGGCTCAGACTAAAAACATGTCTGAAGCTGAGATAGCTGCTAAAGAAGCTCAGGATTTGGCTAAGGCTATTGAAGCCAGTACCAAGGATGCCCAAGGTCCAAGGTACAGTGGTGGAATTACAATTGGAGATCCCAAGAAGCCAAAGGCTATTATGCCAACACCCAAGCTGCCAAAGAAGAAGAGATCAGAACTGAAATATGCTCTGAACATAGTTCAAAATGATCCAGAGATGTTCAAACAGTTTGTGGCAGATCTTGAGCGGTATAACGACGTTTTGGTCCGTCAGAGTCTCTTTGTTACGGAAAAGATCAGATACAACAGATGGAGAGAGTATCGTCTGACAAAGACCAAAGATCAAATAGTACAGTGGAAGGATTTTGCTGCTGAGGAAAGATGGGTCCTGCAATTTCTGGAAACTGGATGTCTGAGGCAAGCATTGGATTCAGACCACTTCTTTGATATGATTCACTATCGAATGAGGAAGTTGGCAAAGTCTGAAGCCAAGTTGCTACAAAGTTCTGTTCCTGAAACTCCTGCTTCAGATGAAAATTTAAAGAACAGAATGGTCAAGCTGGCATTATCTGTAACTTTGGAAGTATGGGCGAAGAAGACCAGACATCAGTAGGGTCAACCCAGCTCAATGTTACCTATGCTCAAGCAAGCACAGCCACTCCATCAACTTCAACAGACTTGCAACCAGCTATTTTGGAGTCCATCCATCAGCTGATTGCCAACTCAATGAAGGAAATGGAAGACAGACATAGTGAACAAATGAAAACGTTTAAGGAAGTAGCCTTAACTATGCTGTCTGCTGCTGCTGAAAAAGTCCCAAAGGCTGCTGATCCTAGCCCTCTGATAGTGGAAGAAATGGCAAACATCAAAAATGAAGTACAGGCTATCAGACTGGATGTGGAAACATTTGGTGCAAGGGTCAAAAACAACACAGCTGGTTGGAGGGACATTAATGAAGTTGTTGCAAATGCAATGGAGGCTCATGAAGTAAAAGCTGAGAGCATGCTGAAAGCATTCACTACATCAGCTGACTTGATTCTGAGTTCTCAGATTCAACTCTGTGATCAAGTGGATCTTACATTCAAGAAGATTGAATCCTACAGCACATTGCAGCAACTAAAGAGGGAAAATCATCTTCTGGCGGTGGATAAAAAAATCAGATTGATTTGTGACGCAATTAACATCACTCCTGTTCTGCCTGAAGAACCCGTCTACCCTGCTGATGATGACAAAAAGGGGGAAGATGGAGATTCTACAACGAAGAAGAAGGGTGCTGATGCTAATCTATCAGCTGAAGTTACTGAAAAGTTGGACTCTGCTGAAAAGGATGCTGATGATGAAAATACAAGCAGACCAGACAATGAAGTAACTGAGGCAGACAACGATGCTGATGAAGAGCCCAAAGAACCAGTAAAATCTGATAAGGAGATTGCTGCTTCCAAGGACTCTGCTGCTGAACAGTTAGATCCATACGTCAAGTACAAAAGAATAGAGGATCTCAGAAGAAGATTTGAAATGCTTGAACAAGATCTCTCTAGTTCTGAACAAGAAGATGAAGACCTTGAAAATGAAGAAGAAGGAGAAAAACAAGAAGAGAAGAAGGACTAGACTAAGTCATTAGACTAGGTCACTTGTAATCTTTTTGTTAAACTTGTAAAATTTTACTTTCTGCTACTTCATCATTTGAGCTTGTAATCTGTAATCAATTGACATATCTATAAAAGTTCAAGTTTCCAACAAATCATTTCTATCTCAGAAATTTTTGAGGACTTAAACTTTAGCTTTAGGAACAGGTACTTAGCTGAAGTTTTGTCATCATCAAAAAGGGGGAAATTGTTGGATGAAGATGAAGATGGAAGACATAAAGTGAAGGGAGGTTTTGATGATTTCCAAAACATCAGAATCAGCTAAGTATGGAAGCTTAGTAAAAACCTTCTAAGATATTTGACTAAGGAAGACTTATTCAGACTAGTCAAATATGGTCCAGAAGACTACTTATCTATTGCTGAGGAAGAAATCAGACTGGTGGAAAATCAGCCGACTCAAATCAGATTAGTTCAAGTTTGGGATCAGCCGAGTATACATCAGACGAGTAATTTCGATCAGCTGAGTGGAAGTAGATCAGAAGATCAGTGCAACGGTAATAAATGCACTTGGAGTAATAAATGATGAAGAGGAAGGGTATTAATGACAAATGATTGAAGAGAAACCTCGTATCAGATTGGTGCATTTAATGCGATCTGACAGCAAGTACAGCAGAGTGTACAGTGTTCAGTCGCAGGTAGCCGTTTCTGCAGGAAGGACCAGTACTCGAGGATTTGAACAACTGTCGATCTCTCAACGGGCAGAAATTCAAATCTCCAAGTATAAATAGTTCAGTTCATGAGTTGAAGAAAAAACAACACTGAGACAACACACTTTGAGAGCTAAAATTCGAAGCAGAACTTCTCTAAGTCTCAAAACTCAAGAACAGAACACTCATCAGCTAAGTCATTTGTTGACGAAGCAAATAGAGAGAAAAACAGAAAATACTTGTAAAATCTGAGTGATTTTGTTAGGTTGTGTTGTGAGGAGTAGATATCAAATCTTTGTGAGCGATATTACTTCAGAGGTTAGGAATTTCTTTGTGATTTCCTACTACGAACTTGTGGCCAGTTCATCTGTTGGTTGGCGCAAGCAGAGTGTACTGTAATCTTTGTGACTATAGTATAACCCAAGATCTAAGTGACTTGGAAGAGTGGACTAAAGGATTTACATCCATATAACCACTATAAAAATCCTTTGTGTTTTTAACTTGCATTATTTTCTGCATATCCATAACAGCATACTGAAAACACTTTAAGGTTAATTGTTTGAAAAGTTTTAAAAAGGAGTTTGTTTAAAACTGGGGATAAAACCTTTTCTAAGATAAGTAAACTACTTGTGAAAAACACTTGATAAATCCGCTGCAAGATAGTTAATTTTGAAACTCTGATTTTGATAAAATCAGCTAAGTAAAATCAGAAGAGTGGTCAACTCTGCTGTTCAAAGCTTTGTGCAAGATCAGCTTAGTCTGCTTACAATTCTTGATCAGCTTAGTCTGCTGACAGAAAAGTTAGAGAATTTTAAAAAGGCAAAATTTTTAAAGAGGTTTATTCACCCCCCCTCTAAACCTCATCTGACCACTTGGGACCAACACGATGGGTCCCTGATCCCTGAAAATGGGATCTCCCCTCGGGATACCAATAAGTGACTGACCCTTGCTCGGGTATTTTGGGCAGGGTTAGCATTGCGGATTTCGAGGGGTATCCCCGAGGGCGAAAAGCTGGTCAGATAATTAAAAGGAAGTTTGACCTCGAGTACCAATTTCTTCCTTTCTTTCTTGAAGACTGGTAACTTTGGGTCGAGCTTCCGGATCATAAGATGATGACTGGCTGCTCTAGGTTGAAATTTCGGATATTAAAATGAGGAATTTCAACTCTAGATACCAACTCGGGGAAGTGATCGGGCTCAGCTGGTGGCAAGAAGGTTGGGGGCTATATGGAGATAAACAGAAAAAGTGGTCTGCAATCCATATTGCCTTACTTCAAAACCAGATATCATAAGACGATAAACATATACAGCTCGATCACTTTATAAGTCTACTGGACATCCGATCTGTCACACAAACTGTGGTGCACTCATCGAATGCTCCCCTCTGCTCCTGGTCGACAACACTAAAGGATGCTCGAAGATCATAGAATAGGGCACAGTTGTTGTATTAGGACTTTATTTACAAATGTACTCAATACCTCTGTACTCTGTTCCATGAATATCAATAAAGTTGTAGTTTCTTGTATTTCGTTGATCCCTTGTATCTTGCTCGGAATTTATAAATAAGAGTTTTATTTTTCAACTTGAACATTTGCAACTTATCTTTCTTTTCGATCGTCCTTGGTATTATTCCTGCTCGCAACATCCAACTCGATGACGAAGTGATAATCCGATAAAACCTTGAAAACCTGAACGCGAAGTTTAATCCATAATTGGAATATTATCGATCGTCTAAATCATCTCGACTAATTTTTTCGATAAGTATCTGAATGGATAATAGCTTAAGTCCGAGAGATTTACTTCGATCAAAATGAAATCTTGGAAAATAATAAACCATCTTGAGAAAGAATTCCAAAGAATATGGGATCTTCCATAAATCTTCATATCTCGAGCAGAGCTACTTAATTATATAATTTCGAGCAGCTTTTGATTTTGTCCGACGGTAAATAATTTTGACAAACTTTATCATTCAAGTCTTTTTCTCCAAGCTAGATAGTCACGTTTTATTAGCGCAAGTCTTTATCGAGCTGAGGGGCGTAGCAACATCTTTCACCCTCAGACGAGACATCTTTTTTTTTTTATTTTTTTTTATTTGAGCAAGTCTTTATCGAGCTGAGGGGCATAGCAACAGCTTTCACCCTCAGTCGAGATATTTTGTTTTTTTGAGCAAGTCTTTATCGAGGTGAGGGGCATAGCAACAACTTTCACCCTCAGTCGAGACATTTTGCTTTTTTGAGCAAGTCTTTATCGAGCTGAGGGGCATAGCAACAACTTTCACCCTCAGTCGAGACATTTTGCTTTTTCTTCATCATGGTACTCGGAATATAGTTGGAACTTAAAAAAGAACTTCATCGATTGTGCTTACAGTTTGAAATAAAATAAGAGTTGCAAAACAGGAAATTACAAGAAAAAGAAAATGATTACAACTATCTTCCATAGTACTTTCTCAGGTTAACTGCATTCCAGGTTCTTGGCAAAGTTTCACCGTTAAGGTGAGCAATTTTATAGGACCCCTTCTTTCCGACCTCCTGCACGACATAAGGGCCATCCCAGTTCGGTTGAAGCTTTCCGACGTGTTTCGATACCTCCACTTTTTTGAGGACCAAATCCCAAACTTTAAATGTTCTTATTCTGACTTTTTTGTCATAAGCTCTTTCCATGCTGGATTTGGTGGCTTGGATCTTTATGCACGCTCGGTCACGCTCGCCATCTACGTGGTCGACGTCCATCTCTCTCAATAACTGGTTCTGGTCGGGATCATAAGATTCAACCTTTGGTGATGGCACCAACGTTTCGATCGGAATAACAGCCTCCGACCTATACACCAAAGAAAAAGGAGTTTCTCCAGTAGCAGATTTTACCGAGGTTCTATTCGCCCAAATGACTCCGGGAAGCTCGTCCAACCATTTGCCTTTTGCCTCGGCCAATCGCTTTTCAAGAGATCGGACAATTTCCCTGTTGGTGACTTCGGTCTGCCCGTTTGCTTGGGGATGCCCGACCGAGGTGAAATTCTGCTGGATTCCAAAATTTTCGCACCACTCCAAAATCTGCTTTGCCGCAAACTGAGTTCCGTTGTCGGAGATCAAGACCCTTGGTATCCCGAACCTGCAAACAATATATTTCCAGAGAAAATTTATAACCTGAAACTGAGTAATCTTGGTTAGTGCGATGCACTCCACCCATTTACTGAAGTATTCAACAGCCACCAAGACATAATTTTTCCTCGACCTAGCGGTTGGCTAAGGTCCCACGATATCGATTCCCCACTTCTCTAATGGCCAGCAGATCGGAATAGAGTACAGCTGTTCGGCAGGTTGATGAATCAAATTTGAATAAATTTGGCAATGATGGCATTTCTTGACATAATCGATAGAATCCGAAATCAAAGTAGGCCAATAATAGCCAGTCCTCGAGCACTTCAAAGCTAATGCTCTTGCACCGCAATGGCTTCCAGCCTCACCTTCGTGAATTTCCTTTAGGATAAGATCAAATTGACTTTCAGGAACGCACTTAAACAAAATTCCCGAGCTAGATCTCTTATAAAGCTGGTCCTCGACCAAAACATACATTGGAGCTCGATATTTAATTCGTCGTGCTTCGTTCGCTTCCTCTAGCAAGATACCATTCCTTAGATAGGTTTTCAAAGGTTCCATCCAGGAAGGCCCTTGAGTATCTATCTCCATGATTTCCGAGCTCGGGGCTACGTTCAAATCTATAGCTGGAGTGTTGGACATCAACCAAGTTATTACTCTCTCCTTTCGTCCATCCATCGACCCCGTAATTTTTGAGAGCAAATCCGCCCAAGAGTTTTCTTCTCGAGGGATAGCTTGGATATCGAACTTATCCAGCTTTGCCACTAGATCCTTCACCCTTTTTAGATACTTTACCATGTTGAACTCTTTTGCCTCATAGACCCCCTTCACTTGCCTATGTATCAGCTCGGAGTCGGTCAGCACGGTAAGAGACTTTATACTTGCTTTAATTGCCATTTCTAATCCAGCAATTGCTTCATTGTTTGTTACCACAAAATCTAGAGTAATTGCATAACTAAGGTGAAAGTGAATTCCAGCACCTCCACCTTCTCTAGTCGATGAACCATCGACGTGCATCACCCAAACTTTTTCTTGAATATCTACCACCAAATTAACCTCGGGAACTGGTTGTTTCTCCGAACTGGCTCCCGTTGTTTCTGCAATGAAATCGGCCAGGACCTGGGCCTTGATCGCTGTCCGAGGTCGATACTCGATTTCAAACTGTCCAAGTTCTACTGCCCATTTAATCAATCTTCCGGACGTCTCTGGTTTTGACAGAACTTGCCTTAGAGGCTGGTTTGTCGAAACAATAATCTTATAAGTCTGAAAATAAGGCCTTAATTTCCGTGCAGCAATAACCAGAGCAAGTGCGAATTTCTCGATCTCCAAATAATTCTTCTCCGCGCCTTGAAGCAACTTACTCAGATAATATACCGGCTTGTGATCGGAATCCTGAACTCTCACCAAAACTGAGCTTATAGCATCAGTCGACACTGCTATGTATAAATGCAAAGGCTCCCCTTTGACCGGCTTTGCTAACATTGGTGGGGAGACTAAGCACTTCTTAAGATCTTCAAAAGCTTTATCGCACTCCTCATTCCACTCGAAGCTTTTCGATTTCCTCAACAACTTGAAGAAAGGCAAACTTTTGTCCGCTGAACGGGATATAAATCTGTTCAACGATATTATTTTTCCGATCAAACTCTGCATTTCAGATAGCTTCATCGGCGGTTTTAGTTCAGCAATAGCTCTGATTTTCTCTGGGTTTGCCTCGATGCCACGCTCGTGGACCAAGTAGCTGAGAAATTTTCTCGATCTCACCCCGAAAGTGCATTTTGCTGGATTTAGTTTCATTCTGTACTTCCTCAAAATCGCAAAACATTTGTCGAGGTGCTTTATATGGTCTTCCTCGGTCATGCTCTTCACGAGCATATCATCGACATAAACTTCCATTATTTCACCAATTAAATCCTTGAACATCATGTTTACGAGCCTTTGATAAGTTGCTCCAACATTCCTCAGTCCAAAAGGCATCACTATGAAGCAGTACACTCCGCGTTCGGTAATGAAGGCAGTTTTGTCTTGATCCCTTTCATTCATAAAAATCTGATAAAATCCTTGGAAAGCATCCATCATGCTGAAGAAGATGAAACCGGCGGTCGAATCGACCAGCATATCGATCCGCGGTAAGGGATAAGGATCTCTCAGACATAACTTGTTCAAGTCTGTAAAGTCGTTACACATTCTCCATTTGTTGTCCATCTTTTCTCCCTTCGACACCAACACAACATTGCAGAGCCATTCAGTAAATGTTATTTCCTTGATCTGCCCAGCGGCTAACAATCGATCGACCTCAGCGTTAATGATTTTATCCTTTTCCTGACCATGATTCCTCTTCTTTTGTCTAACTGGCTTTGCTTTAGGATCGATATTCTGTGAATGAGTAATTACCCGTGGGTTGATCCCCACGATGTCGTCGGAACTCCAAGCAAAGACATCGGCATTATCTCTCAAGAACTCGATCAGCATAGTTTCCATCCCTTGACTTAGCTCAGTCCCTATCCTGGTGAACGTCTCCGGTGAACCTGGAACTAACGTCACCTGTTTATGATTTGGGGGTTGAACGCTCATATCGATCTCTTTTCCTTTTTTACTCTACAATTTTTCACAATCTGGTAAAGGGAGGTCGGTAACTGAGAAAACCTTTTCATCCTCTAACTTCCTCTTCGAGGGAAAAATAGGCTCAAACTGCTTCTTCATGTTTAGGGACGTGTTGTAACACTCCCATGCCACTCCCATGCCATGCACTGGTCGTTTCTCATTTCTCCGACCCCCGCCAAAGTGGGAAACTTGACCTTCTGATGGTATGTTGACACGACTGCTTTGAAAATGTTTAAAGCCGGTCTTCCCAAAATAGCATTATAAGCAAAAGGGGTACTTACAACCAAGAACTTGACCATCTTCGTGACATCTTTAGGTTTCTTGCCCATAGTGGTACTCAGGAGGATGGTTCCGAGAGGAACGATTTCCGAGCCACCGAAGCCAATAAGCGGGGTAGATACCCGATCCAGACGTGGGTCCTGTAAATTCATTCGACCGAGAGCTTCATAGGAGATTATGTTTGCCGAGCTGCCATTATCGATCAATACCCTCTTAACCTCAAAGTTAGCAATTTTCAAGGTTAATACCATCGAGAAATCGGGGTCATCTTCGTTAGTGTCCCACATTACTTCGCTTGGGCTGTCAGCCTCGGTAAAACTAATAACTTGATTTACCGAAGGTGCTGGTTCTACGGACATGATTTCGCTTCTGGTCGATACACCTATCTTTATCGACCTAGCAGTCCTCCTCCTCGCATTCCTGCTATCTCCTCCGGCAGGTCCGCCAGCTATTACATTTATCACCCCATTCGTCTGCTCCTCGGCTTGATGTTGATCGTCACGGTGTTGTTCAGTAAACTTTCGCGGACTTCTTGATCGGAAACGGTTGTTAGGATTCCCCTTCCAAACGTATTCCTTCAGTTTTCCTTGGGCGATCAATTTCTCAATTTCCTGTTTCAACTGAAAACAATCCTCGGTGCTGTGCCCTCGAGCCCTGTGGTACCTGCAATACTTATCGTGATTCATGGTCCCCGGCCTGGCCTGAGTGATACGCCGAGCTTCTGGGACCAAATTCCTTTCCTCGAGCACAGTTAAAATTTCGTCCCTCGAGGCATTCAGCCTGGTGAAATTGCTTTTTTCAGGTTCTCTCCTTGGAGCCCGCTCTGGAGAAGCAGGTCGACCGTAGACATTAGATCTGTGGGTCTGAGCCTGAGGTTTATAGACCTTAAGTCTCTGCCAAACCGAGCCTCTTTGCTGCGCGTTTGACCCTCCATAGTCGCTTGGTTTTGGGATAGGAGCCCTGTCAGGTTTCTTTACGACCTGAGGCCTAGGATTCTGAGCATTCTTCAACTTGTTCATTTCCTCTTGAATCATGTACTTTTCAGCTATTTCCATGATTCGCTCGAAAGATTTTGGTTGTTTTCGACAAAGAGCGTTCCCGAATTGGCTATTACGGGTTAGCTCGAACATCAATGATGAAAAAAATTTGATATGTGGAGTATCGACCTTTAGAAGTTCAATACTAAACCTAGCCAGCCATTGCCTTAGCGTTTCTCCTTCCAGCTGCTTCACCGTTCCCAAATGATTGGCAGGTAACCTTTGTTTCCTTTGGCTGGCAAATTGGTGTTTCAGCTTATCGCACAACTCGTCGAAAGAGAAGATAGAGTTCGGAGGTAGCTTTCCGAACCAATCCAAAGCGATTCCTTCGAACGTGGTGACCATGATTTTGCAACAGAACTCCTCTGAATGCCCATATAAGTTCAACACATTTATGAAGCTATTTCTTGGATGAAGATGAAGATGGAAGATATAAAGTGAAGGGAGGTTTTGATGATTTCCAAAACATCAGAATCAGCTAAGTGGAAGCTTAGTACAAACCTTAGAAGATATTTGACCAAGGAAGAAGTATTTCAGACTAGTCAAATATGGTCCAGAAGACTACTGATCTGTTGCTGAAGAAGAAATCAGACTGCTGGACTATCAGCAGAATCAAATAAGATTAGTTCAAGTTTGGGATCAGCCGAGTATACATCAGACGAGTGATTTCGATCAGCAGAGTGGAAGTTGATCAGAAGCTAAGTGCAACGGTAATAAATGCTGAAGAGGAAGGGTATTTATGACAAATGATTGAAGAGAAACCTCGAATCAGCTTGGTGCATTAAATGCGATCTGACAAAAAGTACAGCAGAGTGTACAGTGTTCAGTCGCAGGTAGCCGTTTCTGCAGAAGGACCAGTACTCGAGGATTTGACAGCTGCCGATCTCTCAACGGGCAGATTTTCAAATCTCAAGTATAAATAGTTCAGTTCGTGAGTTGAAGAAGTAGAGACAACACATTTTGAGAGCAAAAATCTGAAGCAGAATTCTTCTAAGTCTCAAACTCAAGAACAGAACACTCATCAGCCGAGTCATTTGTTGACGAAGCAGAATAGAGAGAAAACAGAATATACTTATAAAATCTGAGTGATTTTGTTAGAACTGTGTTGTGAGAAGTAGATATCCATCTAAGTGAGTGATATTACTTCAGAGGATAGGAGTTTCTTTGTGATTTCCTATTACGCACTTGTGGCCTTTTCATTTGTTGATTGGCACAAGCATTGTATACTGTAATCTGTGTGATTTAGTATAACCTAAGATCTGAGTTACTTGGAGGAGTGGACTAAAGGATTTCCATCCATATAACCACTATAAAAATCCTTTGTGTTTTTACTTGCATAATTTTCTGCATATTTGAAAGAGCATACTTAAAACACTTAAAGGTTAACTGTTGGAAAAGTTTTAAAAAGAAGTTTGTTAAAACTGGGGATAAAACTATTTCAAAGTTAAAGAAAACTACTTGTGAAAAACACTTGACAAATCCGCTGCAAGTTAGTTACTTTGAAACTCTGATTTTGATAAAATCAGCTGAGTGAAATCAGAAGAGTGGTCAACTCTGCTGTTCAAAGCTTTGTGCAAGATCAGGAAAGTCAACTTACGATTACTGATCAGCTTAGTCTGCTGACAGAAAAGTTAGAAGTTTTTAAAAGATAAATTTTTAAGAGGTCTATTCACCCCCCCCCCCCCCCCCCCTGTAGACCTCATCTGACCACTTGGGACCAACAAGTGGTATCAGAGCAGGTGGTTCACCTGAATCATTTGCCTGATCAACGAGCTTGATCCTAGAGTGTTTTTCAAAGGTTTTCAAAAGTTTTCAAAAGAGCATCTTTTTGAAAAACTAAAACTTTTTGAAAATGGATTGTATTAGCCTTGTTCCCCACATAGGCGGTATGAGCTTTGAGGACTGAAAAATACGCATGGAAATTTTCCTTGCTGCTTATAATGACAATATGTACAGGTGCATAACAAAAGGTCCGATAAGAGTCACCAAAACAATCAAGGTTGATGGCGAAGATACGGTCGTCGACAAAGATGAAGACGAGATGACAGCTGAAGAAATCAAGCTGAAAAATCTAGACAAAGTTGGAATCTTCATCATGACTAAAGCCCTGGACAATGAAAGGTTTGACAAGGTCAAACACTGTAAAACATCAAAAGAGATGTGGCATAAAGTCCGTGATATGAGTGAAGGGAACGATGCCATTAAAGAACACAATCTAAGCATAGCCCTGGAGAAGTTTGAAAACTTCAAGATGAAATCTGGAGAAACCATTGACCAGATGGATTCAAGGTTCACTAAAGTGCTGAACAACGTGTTAAAGTTGGGTAAGACGTTCACAGACAAAGAGATTACTCTCAAAGTCCTGAAGGCGCTACCACCCAAGTTCAACATGAAGATCACAGCAATGGAAGAATCAAGGGATCTGGGGAAGATCTCTCTGACGGAGCTGTTTTCTGTACTCAAGGCGTACGAGTATAAAATGCCAAGAATAGGTATAGAAGAGACCTCAACTTCTAGTCCCACTGCTGACCTCAAGATCAGCCGGGAAGATAAGAGAAGTGGACTCATCTGATGAGGCCACAGTACAGTACTGAGTAAAAAGGAGTACACTGCTGACGATGTTGCTTTGTTATTAAACGGGTTCAAAAAGTTCTATAAAAGAAAAATGAAGAACAAATATAACAATGCTTCTACTTCTAAACCTACCTCTAATTCTCATGATATTAAGGATGATTATAAATCCAAAATGATGTGCTATAATTGCAGGAAATTGGGACATTTCATCAAGGACTGCTCATATCCTAAAGCTGAGAAATATACACAGGAGGAAAAGAAACAAAGGAAAGAGAGAAGAGAGAAGAGAGAAGAGATACCAGAAGAGCAAAGTGTTGTTGGCTGAAGCTGAAAAGATGGCAGCCATCTACTCATCTAATTCAGAATCAGGCACGTCAAGTGATGACTCTGTTTTTGACGAGACACCTGCACTGCTCTGTCTCATGGCAAAGGAATCTGATGATGCTGACAATGAGGTAATACTCTCTGAAAGTGAACTTGAACTATTTAGTTCATTTGAGCAAATGATGAACAATAAAGCCGATGTTGTTAATGAATTTGCTAAGCTTAAGGACGAGATGATTCTGCTGAAAAAGCAAAATGCTAAGCTGAAACGCAGTGTTGAAAAACCTGAAGAATCAGCCATGTATAAAAAGCTTTCGCATGAATGTGAATCTCTGAGAGCAGAATGTGAAGTTTACAAGGGACAAATCAAGGAACTTGAAGCTACAATATCTTTTCATAATAAGTCGTCTGTTCCTAAGTCATCTGTTGTGACAATAGATAAACCTACTGAACAGAGTACACCCTTAGTAAAAGAAAATTTAGAACTGAACAAAGCTGAGAAATTTATATCTGCTGATAATAGTAACATTATCTTGTATGTTCAAACTGCTAAATCTACTTCACTGGATATTGAGAAAAAGGAGAAGAGTCCTCCTAAGGCTAAAAAGGGTAAAAAGCCTGAAAATGAAAAACAGACTGGTAAAACCAAACAGCAGAATAGTCCAAAGAAGTCTGCTGATAAGAGTAAAACCAATCAGACTAGTAAACCTAAGTCGTCTGTTAAAGAGCAAGTAAAGAGCAGACCAAAGAAACAAAGAAATTATAACAATAATGCTTGGTATGGAAATGAGTCTTATCATGTGCAACCTGCTTACTCACCTTATTATGCTGCACCTCATTATCCACCCTATTATGCTGCATATCCTGCTCATCAACCAATGCATGCCTACCATGCTTATCATGCATCTTATCCTGCTTATGGGCCTTATCCTCATCATAATAATTATCAACATAACATGCCGGCTGATTATGATGAAAATGAAGTTGCTCATGCTCCTGCTAAAACTCTAAAGCCTAAGAAGCCTAAGACTTCAACATCTTGGGTTGTCAAAGGTGACACTAATCCACCAGGACCCTCTCAATAAAGGGTACCTAAAACATATTTATTTTGTTTTGTAGGTTAGGATTAGGAGTAGGAGTAAAGTAGTGAAGAAATGGTACTTGGACAGTGGATGTTCAAGGCACATGTGTGGAGACATACATGAACTGGCAGATGTTGTTGCTGTAAATGGTCCAAGAGTTACTTTTGGAGACAGCAAAGAAGGCAAGGTTGTTGCTGTTGGAAAGCTTATCAAAGGAAACATAGAGATATCTGACGTCTCTTATGTTAGTGGCCTGAAGTACAATCTGCTGAGCATAAGTCAATTTTGTGACAAGGGATTTTCCGTAGTGTTTTCATCAGATAAGTGCTATGTTGAACAAATTGGAACAAAGAAGGTTATTTTATCTGGAAGAAGACAGGGAAATATCTATGTAGTCGACTGGAATTCTGTGGACAAGAATTCTAATGTTTGTTTGGTGGCTTCTACACCAAGTGAAATCAGTTGGCTGTGGCACAAAAGAATGAATCATTTGAATTTCAAGACCATAAACAAATTGATAAAGAATGATCTGGTAGAAGGAATTCCAAAGACAGTCATGAGCAAAGACAAGCTGTGTGACGCATGTCAGAAGGGTAAACAAGTGAAATCCTCTTTCAAAAGCAAGAAGCACCAATCTTCAACCAGAATTTTGGAGCTGTTACATATGGATTTGTTTGGCCCTATTGATCCAATCAGCAATGGTGGAAAGAAATATTGCCTAGCTGTTGTGGATGATTTTTCAAGATTTACTTGGGTGATTTTCATGAAGAAGAAAAGTGAAACCAAGGAACATCTTACTAATCTGATGGAACTGATCCAGAATGAGAAGAGTCAAAGAATATTGAAGATCAGATCAGATAGAGGGACTGAATTTACAAACTATACTGTTGAAGAGTATTGTAACTCTGCTGACTTTCAGAAATTGAGTGTGGAAAGAAAGGAAGAATATGTACCCATCATACTACCTGATTTAACTCAAGCTGTTAACTCAAGTGCTGTTCAAAATCAGTCTGCTGATTGTCTAATAGAGGAGTTGCGAGCAGCTGACATACCAGAGACTGTTCAACAGACTACAACTGTTCAACAGACTACTACTGAGACTCCAACAATAGTGTTGCAAGATCAATCAAGAGGACAACATCCAGATTTGCAACCTAATCTCAGATGGCTCAAAGATCACCCACCTGACTTAGTGATTGGTGATCCTTTGGATAGAGTGAGAACTAGAAGGTCAACTGCAAATGAGACAATGTTTGTAAGTTTTCTTTCACAAATTGAGCCTAAGTTGATTGATGAAGCTCTTAGTGATTCTCACTGGATTGAAGCAATGCAAGAAGAGTTGAATCAATTTGAAAGGAATGAAGTCTGGTACTTAGTTCCCAGACCTACTCATCAAAGAGTAATTGGCACTAAGTGGGTATTCAGGAACAAAATCAATGAAGATGGTATTGTTACCAGAAATAAAGCATGACTAGTTGCCAAGGGTTATTGCCAAGAAGAAGGCATTGATTTTGATGAGACATTCGCACCAGTTGCTAGGCTTGAAGCAATCAGATTATTCTTAGCCTATGCTGCTTACAAGAACTTCACTGTCTATCAGATGGATGTGAAGTCTGCCTTTCTCAATGGAGAATTGCAAGAGGAAGTTTATGTTGAACAACCTCCTGGTTTTGAAGCTTATCAACAAGGAGACAAGGTGTATCGTCTGAAGAAAGCCCTCTATGGACTGAAACAGGCTCCAAGAGCATGGTATGATACTTTATCTGATTTTATTTTAGTTAAAGGATTTCGTAAAGGTAAAGTAGATAAGACTTTGTTTACTATTGAATGGGATAATCATATATTGTTGGTACAAATATATGTGGACGATATTATTTTTGGTTCAACTAACAAACAGATGTGTGAAAGATTCTCTAAGCTGATGCAGAACAAGTTTGAAATGAGCATGATGGGAGAATTAAATTACTTTCTTGGATTACAAGTTAAACAGCTACTTGATGGTATTTTTATTAATCAAGCGAAGTACACCAAAGATCTGTTCAAGAAATTTGGTATGGAAACTAGCTCATCTGTTAATGTTCCAATGTCTACTGGACTTCGTTGGACAAAGATGAAGGTGGCAAATCAGTTGACATCACCAAATACAGAGGCATAATTGGGTCACTGTTATACTTAACAGCTAGCAGACCAGATATTATGTATTCTGTTGGGGTTTGTGCGAGATTTCAATCAGATCCTAAGGAATCTCATCTCTTAGCTGCTAAAAGAATACTAAAGTATCTCAAAGGCACACAAGAATTGTGATTGTGGTACCCAAGGGAATCAGGATTTGAACTAATTGGATATTCAGATTCTGACCTTGCTGGCTGTAAAATTGATAGGAAGAGTACTACAGGTACTTGTCAATTTTTAGGCAGTCGTCTGATCTCATGGATGAGTAAGAAACAGACTTCAGTATCCATATCTACTGCTGAAGCTGAATACATTGCTGCTGGAGCATGTTGTGCACAAATACTTTGGTTGAAGCATCAACTAGAAGACTATAATCTGAAGATCAGTGGAATCCTTATCTACTGTGACAATACAAGTGCAATCTCACTTACTCAGAACACTACTAGTCATTCCAGGACTAAGCATATTGAGATCAAACATCATTTCATCAGAGACCATGTTGAAAAAGGAAATGTTATTATTGAGTATGTTCATACAGACAACCAGATTGCTGACATTTTCACCAAACCATTAAGTGATGCATGATTTTCTGCTCTAAGAGTAGAACTGGCCTTGTTAAATTTGGATTCATAAGCTGAGGGGGAACCCATCAGAAGACTGGGTTCAACAGCTGACTAATCTGATATCAACAAGTGTTACACTTCAATAAGACTGACTCTCAACAGACTAGTTGACTGATGAATTCTTGAATTCAGGGGGAACGTGTAAGACTAGCGGTACCCTTGTTTTAGAGATGAAATCTTCAATGACAGTAGTTGAAGTTGTTTTAATCAGAAAATCTGTTCTTAATTCTTGAAGATTTGAAGATTATTTATCTTGCTGGATTGACAAACAGCAAAGGAAGATCACTAGATATTGGCTTTCACTAGTGATATATTGTATCAGACAAGTCGTCTATCAGATAAGTATTATTTTACTCATCTGTTTTTATTTATGTCAGCTTATATTTAAGTGTTGTACTAAAAACGCATTTTCTGAAACACGCTTTTATAAGTAAACTTACTAGGGACGTTTCGTTTTCCCGCCTAGTCTGACATAATTAATAAGTTTTGAATTCCGTAATTCTCGCCCGCACGATTAGAAACTGACAGATTAAATCAAACCGTCCGCGTATAACACGGAAACCGAAGCAATTCAAAATCTATAAATCCAGATCTGATCATAAGGGTAAACCTTACGCACCCAAAATTATCTCAAGTATAAAAGAAGTTACTGATTCATCTACTTTCTGTCTTAAAGTGTTTTAAAATTCTCTCAAACTACTACAATTTCATTACAATGGTCGGAGCTGAAGGACGCTACTTGAATTACGAGAAGTTCCACGCTTCTGGAACTCCTTTAATGAAGGAAATCATGGTTAAAATTAAGGAGGCTTCTCTGGTGAAAGTTTTGGAAGCTCATGAAGAGTATGTGTTCACTGAAGATGTAGCTGAGTTTTACAGAACCAGGAAGAATGAGTTAACCAAGATGATTTCTGTGGCTACCGTAGGAGGAAAGACTATCTGTGTCTCCCCTGCTGTTCTAAATGAAGTTTATGATCTAAAAAATGAAGGAGGAGAGGTATTCACTCTGGGTTCAGAAAAAGAGGAGGAATTTTGGTTTATCTGTGCTAAGGAGGGAGAAGCAATGACTGGAACCCTGATGAAAACTCAGTTGAAGGACGAGTTTCAGAGGTTTGCAGATATTATTGCAAAGATTTTTGAGTGTTCAACAAGCTCTCTGGATGGGTTACCTAGAAGAAGGTACCAAACAATGGTTTGTATCTACTATTTGTTACCAGTGAACTGGGCCGTTCATTATTTTTATCTTTTGGCTTTGAAGAAAAATGGACATGTGATAATGCTGAGTCATCTGCTTTCGACTTTTGGTTGTCCACTTGTAAATGGGAAGACTGTCCACAAGCTAAAGGAGGTGAAGGTATATGAACCTGTGAAAGTTGAAGTCGCTTCAAAAAGAAAGGCGAAGGGAAAGGCAGAGAAGTCTGCTGCTACCAAAAAGCCTAAAATTGATAAAAAGGCTAAGTCTGCTGATCAAACAGCAAACCCTGCTGTTGAAGCCAGATCAGTAGAGTCTGACGCTGCTGATAAGATAGTCACTGAGGTGACTAAGGAAATTGAGGAGATGACTACTGAAACATCTCCCGAGAGAACTGAGTCTGACGAACCAGTTCAAGTAAAAGAGGTTGGACGAAGAACAAGAAGTTCAGTCTAGAGAACTGTTGAACCTCGACAAACTGAAGTGTTGCCTAAGCCAAAGGCAAAAAGGAAGTTAACTCTAGGTGGTCGAAGAGTTACCTTCACTACTGATCCAACTACTCAAGTCAGAGAAAATTCTGCTGCTGAAAGACCAGTAGATGCAGTAGAAAAAGCTGCAGAAGATAAGACTGCAGAGGACCAATCTCTCAACAAGTCTGCTGTTGCTGAACAGCCGACTACTTTGACAGCAGAGGAGAATGTCCAAGTCATTCATCCTACACCGATAGCTGCTGCTCCACTGCAGATAGTGGAATCACCTGCCGCCAGAAGGAAGAGAACTGGTAAGGCAAAGATTAAAGTGGTTACTGCTGCCGAATTGAAAAGAAGAGAGGAAGAAGAAAAGAAAAAGAAAGAGCACCAACATGCTCTAAAACTTAGTGAGCTTGAAGCTCAGGCTAGAAATATGTCTGCTGCTGAGATAGTTGCTAAGGAAGCTCAGGACTTGGCTCAAGCTTTATAAGCCAGTACCAAGGATGCCCATGGTCCAAGGTACAGTGGTGGAATTACAATTGGAGAGAAGAAGCCAAGGGCCGTTATGCCCACACCCAAGCTGCCAAAGAAGAAAAGATCTGAACTGAAATATGCTCTGGAAATAGTTCAAAATGATCCAGAGATATTCAAACAGTTTGTAGCAGATCTTGAAAGGTATAACGACATTTTGGTCCGTCAGAGTCTCTTTGTTGCTGAAAAGATAAGGTATAACAGATGGAGAGACTATCGTCTGCCAAAGACCAAGGAGCAAATTGTACAGTGGAAGGAGTTTGCTGCTGAGGAAAGATGGGTTCTGCAGTTTCTGGAAACTGGATGCTTAAGGCAAACATTGGATTCAGATCACTTCATGGACATGGTCCACTATCGGCTAAGGAAGTTGGCAAAATCTGAAGCCAAGAAACTACAAAATTCTGTTCCTGAAACTCCAGCAGAGAATGAAGATTTGAAGAAGAGAGCAGCAAAGCTGGCACTTTCCGTAACTTTGGAAATGTGGGCTAAGAGGACCAGATACCAGAAGGGTCAACCAAGTTCTCTGACACCCCTGCCAAGCTTACAACAGATTGTCTTCGGACCGACTATCAAAACTTATGAAGATCTACCTGAACAGACGACATCACCATTTGTACCTGCTATTATATTTAATCATAAAACTGTTGTTGCTGATAATGGTGTTGATGTTGTTACAGAGGTAAATGAGCCAGTACAGGTCCAAAAGAAGACTGACGAGAAAATCTCAACATCATCAGAGCAGTTGCCCCAACAGCAGACTACTCTGACTGATGAACCAAAGGAGTCTGAGAAAACTCCTGAGATTGTTCCAGGAAGCACAGCCATTCCATCCACTTCAGCAAGCCTGCAACCAACTATTATGGAGTCCATCCAACAGTTGATTGCAAACTCAATGAAGGAAATGGAAGATAGACACAGGGAGCAGTTAAAGAAATTTGAGGAAGTGGCCTCAACTATACTGTCTGCTGCTGCTGCTGAAAGAGTTCCCAAGGCTGCTGATCCTAGCCCTCTGATAGTGGACGAAATAGCAAGTATCAAAAGTTAAGTACAAGCTATCAGACTGGATGTGGAAACATTTGGTGCAAGGGTCAAGAATAACATAGCCGGTTGGAGGGACATAACTGAAGTTGTTGCAAATGCAATGGAGGCTCAAGAGGAGAAAACTGAGAGCATGCTGAAGGCTTTCACTACCTCAGCTGATCTGATTCTGAGTTCTCAGATTCAACTATGTGATCAAGTGGATCTTACGTTTAAAAAGATTGAATCTTATGATACATTGCAGTAACTGAAAAGGGAGAATCATCTTCTGGCGGTGGATAAAAACATCAGACTGATATGCGACGCTATTAACATCACTCCAGTTCTGCCTGAAGAACCCGTCAACCCTGCTGATGATGACAAAAAGGGGGAAGAAGGAGGTTCTACATCGAAGAAGGGTGCTGATGCTAATCTATGAGCTGACGTTACTGAAAAGATTGAGTCTGCTGAAAAGGGTGCTGATGACGAAAATACAAGCAGACCAGATGATGAAGTAACTGAGGCAGAGAACAATTCTGATGAAGAGCCCAAAGAACCAGTGAAATTTGATAAGCAGATTGCTGCTTCCAAGGACTCAGCTGCTGAACAGTTAGATCCATACGTCAAGTATAAGAGAATAGAGGATCTCAGAAAAAGATTTGAAATGCTTGAACAAGATCTCTCTAGTTCCGAACAAGAAGATGAAGACCCTGAAGATGAAGAAGAAGGAGAAACACAAGAAGAGAAGAAGGACTAGACTAAGTTATTAGACTAGGCCCCTTGTAATCTTTTTTTTGTAAACCTTGTGAAATTTTACTTTCTTTTATCTCATCTGTTGAACTTGTAACTTGTAATCAATTGATATAATCTATAAAAGTTCAAGTTTCCAACAAATTATTTCTATCTCAGAAATTTTTGAGGACTTAAACTTTAGCTTTAGGTACAGGTACTTAGCTGAAGTTTTGTCATCATCAAAAAGGGGGAAATTGTTGGATGAAGATGAAGATGGAAGATATAAAGTGAAGGGAGGTTTTGATGATTTCCAAAACATCAGAATCAGCTAAGTGGAAGCTTAGTACAAACCTTAGAAGATATTTGACCAAGGAATAAGTATTTCAGACTAGTCAAATATGGTCCAGAAGACTACTGATCTGTTGCTGAAGAAGAAATCAGACTGGTGGACTATCAGCAGACTCAAATAAGATTAGTTCAAGTTTGGGATCAGCCGAGTATATATCAGACGAGTGATTTCGATCAGCAGAGTGGAAGTGGATCAGAAGCTAAGTGCAAAGGTAATAAATGCACTTGGAGTAATAAATGATGAAGAGGAAGGGTATTTATGACAAATGATTGAAAAGAAACCTCGTATCAGCTTGGTGCATTAAATGCGATCTGACAGAAAGTACAGCAGAGTATACAGTGTTCAGTCGCAGGTAGCCGTTTCTGCAGAAGGACCAGTACTCGAGGATTTGACAGCTGCCGATCTCTCAACGGGCAGATTTTCAAATCTCAAGTATAAATAGTTCAGTTCGTGAGTTGAAGAAGTAGAGACAACACATTTTGAGAGCAAAAATCTGAAGCAGAATTCTTCTAAGTCTCAAACTCAAGAACAGAACACTCATCAGCCGAGTCATTTGTTGACGAAGCAGAATAGAGAGAAAACAGAATATACTTATAAATCTGAGTGATTTTGTTAGAACTGTGTTGTGAGAAGTAGATATCCATCTAAGTGAGTGATATTACTTCAGAGGATAGGAGTTTCTTTGTGATTTCCTATTACGCACTTGTGGCCTTTTCATTTGTTGACTGGCACAAGCATTGTATACTGTAATCTGTGTGATTTAGTATAACCCAAGATCTGAGTGACTTGGAAGAGTGGACTAAAGGATTTCCACTATATAACCACTATTAAAATCCTTTGTGTTTTTACTTGCATAATTTTCTGCATATTTGAAAGAGCATACTTAAAACACTTAAAGGTTAACTGTTGGAAAAGTTTTAAAAAGAAGTTTGTTAAAACTGGGGATAAAACTATTTCAATGTTAAAGAAAACTACTTGTGAAAAACACTTGACAAATCCGCTGCAAGTTAGTTACTTTGAAACTCCGATTTTGATAAAATCAGCTGAGTGAAATCAGAAGAGTGGTCAACTCTGCTGTTCAAAGCTTTGTGCAAGATCAGCATAGTCAACTTACGATTACTGATCAGCTTAGTCTGCTGACAGAAAAGTTAGAAGTTTTTAAAAGATAAATTTTTAAGAGGTCTATTCCCCTCCCCCCCCCCCCCCCCCTCTAGACCTCATCTGACTACTTGGGACCAACACTATTAATATACTCTCCTGGGTCGGAGGTTCCATTATACCTTGGCAACCTCGTTGGAACTGTCTCTGTACCTCGAGCTTCTCTAATTTCTTGGCAAAAGGGTGAACATCGCATGATATTCGTACTAAATTCCTTATCTCGCCCATCTTCAAGGAAAACAGCCCCGTCTTCTTTAACCTCCGTTCGTCGAGCTCTAGAATCCGTGGGTCGGGTTTCCTTTACCAGCATCTCCTTCTTTAATTCTTTTACAACTCTTTCCTGCACAATCTACTCCAAGTCAGCCTCGATCACTTTTTTGTAGACCGGCTTCTTTAACCTATCCGCAGCTTCGGGCTGACTTTCCCTGACCACTGAATCATCCAAGCCTTGGATGGTTCTAGATGGTTGCCCTGAGAGGACACCGGTTCTAGCTCGAGGTGCTCTGGGTTGAACATTAGACGGTTCACCCAAAGCAGATCGACGAATACTCCCTTCCCTTTGCCTGTTGGAAACGGGACCTCGAGCAGTAGGTTGATCGACTGGGGGCTGCTGACCAGGCATAGTTTCCCGATCTGCTCTTTCCGTATTCAGAAATTCTCTACACATAGTTCCAATAATAGAACGCAGATCGGCCACTGTCGTATGAATAGGCAAATCATTCGGTGGGTCGAGCGGCGGCACCTCAGACTGGTGGGCCGCTCGGGATTGATTACTTGGTTCGTTGTTTACTGACTGTTGAGCTCCAACGACTTGTGATGGCTCGCCACGTTGGTACGTGTATCTCCTAGTAGTAGACATTTTTCGATCTAACACCCGAATAGGCCCCACGGTGGGCGCCAATTGATTTAGCTCTTTTTCGTTCGGAACAAATAAGGAAAGTTGAGCAAAACAATAAATAAGTCGAGTGTGTAACATATGTGTATTAATATTAAGTTCCAAATACAAGTTAGAAAGAAGGTCTACTCGAGCGTTACAGGATGCCGTACAACTAGCTAGATAAGACACAAAGGAAAAACAAACTAAGGCCTATTCCGAGCTCTCTGTCCGAGCTGGAGTGTATCTTGGGAATAGTGCCGTCCCTGATGTCATAAATGCGCCGCGTATATATAGGAACAGTGATGAGCTAGCTAGACCCTCCGCAGGGGAATATGTCTTGCCAGCTGTCTAGAGCTGAGGGTCGGCCCCACATAAATTCCGAGGAGAGACGTAGATCGAAAAGTAAGGTCTCGAGCTATCAATCTGGCTTGATCGGAAACATCGTTCAGCAGGTCGAAGAACAGTCTTCCTGATCGGGATTCAGGTCGATCCCGAGCAGAGGTATTTCCTAAAATGGCATATGCGAAATATCCCTCATCAGGAGGAGGGACTAAAATTCTTACTCCAAATATGAAGTTTTGAATAGTGATTTGGAGGAATATGAAGTTTTGAATAGTGATTTGGAGTAGCCTCCAAATCACTATTTACTTTTTTTTTTTTATTACATTTATGTCCCAAAATATTCGTTTTTTCAATTTTTATTAATTACCTTTACTTCATTTATGTTATTAATCATTTCTATTTTTTTTAAATTAATAATCAAAAAAGAATGTTTGATATAAATATTTTTAATAGGTTATAATTTATATTTAAATTTTAAAATATAAATGTATGTTTTTAGTTTAGAGGTTAAAATAATATAAAGAAAACTTAAAAGGTGAATAATAATTAATATACAAGAAAATTAATTTAAATAATATTAAAAAAATACATGAAAACTATAAATAGAAAAAAACAACTTTTAAGAATTCACCAATACTTCATGAAAACTGCAAATAGAAAATAACGTCAAAATAAGAATTAAATGTTGTGATTAATGTATTTTGCATTTAATTTTAGTATGATATTTAGTAAATTATTTTTATTTATTTAATTATATTAAATAAATTATTTGAATTTTGTTTAATCATATCAAAAATTATTTAATAAACAACTCAAATTTTAACTTTGATGAATGTAGATAATTATTTATTTAATAAATGAATAGTTTTTTTGGAGTTTGTAGAATAGTACTTTGGAGATTTTGGATGTGAGATGAGATTTAAAAAAGTGCCTCAAAATTTGGAAAAGATTACATTTTGCAGTTCAATTTGGAGTTTTGGGTTGGGGATGCTCTAAGAAGTTGGCACAACTATGGCACGGAGTGTGGTCTGCCATAAGCAAAAATGTTGCGACGGTTTGCGGGAACCACACGGGCCAAACTTTAGCCATGGAACTTAGCACGGTAGGCTAAGCATTTGTCGAGTGTACTGGCATTTGACACGGACCATGCATGATAGAGATGGTATATGGGGCAACAGATGTGGCAAAACGGCTAAGGCATAGATATGGGCAGTGACATGGGACATGACTCGGCAATGGCACGAGAGCTGACACGGGGCTGGCTCGATCATGTCACGACATCTTGCGTGCCCATGACTCGACATCTTGCGGCACGACGGTTGGCACGAGCATAAAGGGTGGCATGGTCCTATGGGTGGACTAAGGCATCCATGCTTGGTCGAAAGCATGTGGAAGCAATGCCGACCCTGAGTTTTTAGTGGCCTTAAGTCAACTTCGAATTTGTGGCCCTTAAGTTTTCATATAAAAAAATCTTGCTTTGTAAAATACATCGATAATGCGAGACACAATTTTATTAAATAAGAAATAATTGCATTTATGAATATAACATAAACAACTAAACTCTTAATAAAATACTATTACTTAAATATTACTCTCCTAGCATTTTTGAGGCAAAATCACTAATTACGTTTGCATAATAAACTTATCAAGTGCACTTGCTTGAGATTGAATAAGTTCTTCAACTATTTGTTTTTTTTTTTTTTCCTTTTTTCATGCCCATACATGTATTTTCTAGGATCCATGGTTAACTTAACAATTAAATTTCAAAAGCACAATTCACATACAAATTCTAAAAATAGCACTCAAGCAAGCCCAACAAACATATTAAAGGAAAAAGATCAAGTCCTTACCTGAAGAAAAACTATCTACAAAGAGTGAATATTAAGCTTGAAGATGCCTCATGCTCGTCTTGTGTTTCAATCATTTTCAATCAGGTTTTGCAATATGCTTGTTTAGATTTGTCCCTAAATTTTGCAATTAGGGTTTGCAACGTGTTGCTTAAATTTATCCTTACATCCCACTGTAATTTTTATTTTTATTTTTTAAGTAGAATGACTTTTCTTTTTGCAATTATTTGTTTGTTGTCAGTTTTCATATAATTTGTTTCATACTTACAAATTGTACATGACCAATTTCTCATATGTGTGTTTTTCTTCCACTAATCTAGTCAATTTAAAATTCTAGTCAAAATTAATAAGGCCTACTCAACTTTTTACTCCACAAACAAGCCCAATCAAGTATTGTAGAATTTAGGCCCATATTACACTTCATCTTCTTCCCCAAAATTGCCGTCTGCGTCTTCCTCCATTAATATGCCACAAGCTTTGATTTCTTCATAATTCATTAATTAAAATTCCTTTTCCACAACCTTAATTCGAAAATCAGCCCCTAATGCAGTATTATTAGCCTATTTCTTTAAAAAAAAAAATTATATATATATATATATATATATAATAGTAAAAAAAAATGGAGGCCCTCTCGGATTGGTGGCCCTCAGCGGCCGCACACGCGGATTACGCTCAGGGCCGGTCCTGTGTGGAAGTTACTCGACAGGCTAGCTATGAATTAGGCGCGTTTTTTAGCTGGAATTGGCGGTTGGTGCCAAAATGCCCACATTTTGGCGCCAAGTCTTGACCATGGTGCGGGAAAATTGAGGACATGTGGTACTTGAGCGGGAAAGAGGCTGAAAGTGTTCGAGAATGGGCTAAGGAACGTGGGTCAGATCGTTGGGAGCGGTTGAGGGTAGTTAAAAAAGGGTTCTTGACATTTGTCATTTAATCAAACATGTGGTGTGCATGTAGATTTCTTAGCAAAGTGGCTGGCATGCGAGCCAAACACTTGTCCCTAGTAGATGGGGGTGTCATATGCGCCTTGTATCTCCATAAATAGGCCTCCTGATGAGTGTACAAACTCCACATAGACGATTTTGTGTAATATCCAACAATATTTTCTGTAATTTTTTTATAATTTTTCTGTAAATAAACACATAAAAGTGACTTGCAAAAAGAGTTAGAAAGGAGATGAGAATTTAGAGAGAGAAAAGATGAGAAACAGAATTGTAGACATCTCAAAAGTGTGCTCCTTTATTTCAATTCCATGTTTACATATCATACCACATCTAACTGAAAGTGACGTATTGGATTATCCCCTTCTTTACAAATGAAATTTAACATAACTAGGTATAATAATTCTAAGCATAAATGGGCCACCAGTCCACTAAGTAAAACTGGGCTTCTTTTAATTCTCCCGATCCAGTTGACTCATTATCTTAAGTAAGTCCATTTTGCACTGGCCCAGCTATCAACGGCCCATACTTTTGATCCTCAGTCAGCCCACTCTCACACATACCATCTAAAACAGCCCATTAAGCTCTAAAGCTTTATCGCCTTCAATCTTCCTACACAGAACCAAATTTCCCATTTAATTTAGTAAAGGTAGAACCTTTACTATTTTTCCTTCATCTTCCTCAATACTCTGCAATTCTGCCCCCATTCCCATGGTTAAAGTAGCTTGGGCCGTGACATTACCCCTCGGAGAATACGAATTGAGGAAATTGAGCCACAATCTGATAGTAGTCCTCCCAAGTAGCTTGCGATGGTCCCCAGTTCTTCCATTGTACCAAAATTTGAGAAACAGCCAAGTTGTTAGACTTAATTATCCATTTGCCCAAGACCTTGTACGGATAAGATTTGAAGCGTCCCTCCTTATCAGTGAAAGGCAAATGTGGACTTGGTAAGTGTTTTGAACTGATTTTCTTCTTCAACAATGAAAAATGGAAAACGTCATGGACTTTAGAATTTGGTGGCAGTTTTAGCCTGTAAGCAACCTTACCCACTCGTTCTGTGATTTTGTAGGGACCAAAGTATCTATTTGAAAGCTTCAGGTTGCGTCTCAAAACTACATAATGTTGTCTGAAAAGTTGCAATTTTGAGGTAAACTTCATCTCGAACCTCAAACACCCATTCATATCTATGCTTATCTGTGTAATATTTCATTATGTTTTGAGCAATCTGCAAATTTTCCCTCATGATTTTAATCAATTTAGCCCTGTCTTGCATAATGTCCCTAGATCTAAATACGGACCCATAGACAAATGAGGGGGGTTATGACCATACATAACTAAAAAAAGAGTCATCTTTAGGCTAGTATGGTAACTTGTATTGTACCAATACTCAGCAAGTGCCAACCATTTGCTCCATTTATGAGGGTGTTGACTAGTAAAACACCTCAAATAATTCTCAAGGCATTGATTGAGTCTCTCTGTTTGGCCATCACTTTGGGGATGGTAAGCAGTGCTCATATCTAGCCTAGTACCCATAGACTTGAACAATTCAGACCAAAATGAGCTAGTGAATACCCTATCCCTGTCAGTAACTGTGCTCACTGGTTGACCATGTAGTTTGAAAATGTTGTCAAGAAATAGGTTAGCAACAGAGATTGTTGTATAAAGATGGGAGAGTGCCAGAAAATGTGCATATTTAGTAAATCTGTCCACCACTACCAGAATCACATCTTTACCCTCTGACATAGGGAGTCCTTCAACAAAATCCATGGTTATATGAGACCAAGCTTCCCTAGGTATCTCCAAAGGTTCCAGTAAATCTGGGTAGGGATTATTCTCATGTTTTGCCATTTAACATATGTCACAACTCTGAACAGACTTCAAAATATCAGTTTTCATTCCATTCCAAAAGAAAATAGATTTAGCCCTTTGATATGTAGAGTTCATACCAGAATGTTCCCCTAGGGAGGAGTCATGTAAACTTTGTATCAACTTCTGCCTTAAGTCAGAACCAATGCCCACACAAACTCTACACAAACTCTCCCTTTGAATCTCAAGACCCCTTGAGTAATGGTGTAGTCTTCATAAGACTGACCATCAATGGATTTAGCTGCCAAAATTTTCTGCAGCACATCATCACCATGATAACTCTCCAAAATTTCAGCATCCATTTAGGTTGAGCAATAGTTATAGCACAAATTTCACCCTGTATCTCTACTCTTCTAGATAAAGCATCAACAACCTTATTCTCTGACCCCTTTTCATATTGAATCTCATAATCCAAACCTACCAGTTTGGATATCCATCTTTGCTGAAGAGCAGTAGTAATCTTCTGTTCCATAATATACTTTATACTATGCTGATCAGTTCTGATAATGAAGTGGTGCCCTTGTAGGTAGTGTTTCCATTTCTGTATAGCCATGAGGACTGCCATGAACTCCCTCTCATAGATAGGCATAACCTGGTTTTTAGGACTAAGAGCCGTGCTAAGAAAAGCTATAGGAGCATCTTGCATGAGGACAACTCTCAAACCTTTAGAACTAGAATCAGTGTCCACAATGAATTTTTTGGTAAAATCAGGTAATGCTAACACAGGTGATGTTACCATTGCCTGTTTCAGCTTGCTGAAAGCTTCCTCAGAAAGTGTTGATAATGAAATCCATCTTTTTGAGCATGTCAGTGAGAGGTTTGCTGATCATACCATACCCTTGTATGAATTTCCTATAGAAATCCCCTCAAACCCTTCACAGTAGAAGGTTTTGGCCACTCCACCATGCATTTAATCTTCTCAGGGTCAGTAGAAACTCCATGTTCACTTATAATATGTCCCAAGTACTCAATCTTATTTTGGCTAAACTGACACCTAGACCTCTTGGGATATAACTTATGCTTCCTCAAGATAGCCAGTGTGGTGTCTAAGGGGTATAAGTGCTCTTCAAAAGTTATGCTATAAACCAGTATGTCATCAAAGAACACTAAAATAAACCTCCTGAGATATGAAGAGAAAACCCGATTCATCAAAGATTGAAAAATTGCAGGAGCATTACACAACCCAAAAGGCATAACTAGAAATTCAAAATGCCCATGATGGGTTTTGAATGCAGTTTTGTAAATATCAGCTTCCTTCAT
Source organism: Penstemon newberryi var. newberryi (assembly GCA_030819805.1). NCBI lineage: Eukaryota > Viridiplantae > Streptophyta > Magnoliopsida > Lamiales > Plantaginaceae > Penstemon > Penstemon newberryi. Next base: position 16,093,829 of record JAUALY010000005.1, on the reverse strand, counting down.
CCTTATCTGAAAATACCCTGACCTAAGATCCTTCTTTGTGAACCACCTAGCCCCATGAAGTTCATCTAGGAGTTCATCAATAATAGGTATAGGGTAATCATGTTTGACTGTTAAGGTATTAAGGTACATGTAGTCAACACACATTCTCCAGGTGGAAACCTTTTTCCTCACTAATAGAACTGGTGAAGCAAAAGGGCTCTAACTGTGTCTAATGGTCCCATTACATAGTAATTCCTTAACTATATGTTCAATTTCATTCTTATAGGCATGTGAGTACCTATAAAGATACACCTGTTTAGGAATGGCATCCTGTTTCAAAATAATATGGTGTTCCACCCCTCTATTTGGTGGAAGGACCTGAGGTTCATCAAAGACATCACAATATTTCTTCAATAAATCATCCACTTCAGAATTACTCATAGGATGCACCTCTGTCCCCTGTACGGAAAACATGCATCATTCTTCTCCCTTTTCACCCATTTGAATCATTTGTATAAAGATTGAGCTGAATCAACTTACAATTTCCCACCTCACTCATAGCTTTCAATTCCACACTCTGCCCATCCACTTGTATTCCCATACTTCTGTTTTTGAAATCAAAATCCAACCCTACATCAGTCATCCAATCACATGCAAGTATCATGCGACAACTACCCAACTTTATGAGTCTCACTGGATAAGTAAATGCAATATCCGCATAGTCCATGATTATGCTCAATTTCGTTCGGGGTAAATAAGGAAAGTCGAGCAAAAACAATAATTAAGATCGAGTGTATAAATGATGTGTATTGATATTCCAAACCAATTACAAAGTTACAAAGTAGGTCTATCCGAGCATTACTGGATGCCGTACAACTAGCTAGATAAATACAAAGGAAAGCAAGCTAAATCTATTCCGAGCTCTAGATCCGAGCTGGGGTGTTTCTGGGGAATTGTGTCATTGTTGATGTCATAAATGCTCTAGATATATATAGGAACAGTGATGAGCTAGCTAGACCCTCCGCAGGGGAATATGTCTCGGCCAGCTGTCCAGGTCTGTGGGTCGATCCCACAGTGATTTCGAGGAGAGAAGTAGATCGGAATACAGGATCTTGCTCTAGTAATCTGGCTTGATCGGAAGCTGGATTCTGTAGGTCGGAATATAGCCTTCATGGTCGGGATAGAGGTCGACCTCGAGCAGAGGTATTTCTTAAAATGGCGCGTACGAAATATCCCTCATCAGTCCAGTTAAAATTAGAAATCTTTTTTCTACTAAAGATTTTTTCCCCTTTAGCTACACTAATTATCATAGGATTAGTATCTTCTATGTCAGCCATCAGCTCATAGGCCAGTTCTTCATTGATGAAGCTATGAGTGCTTCTAGTATCAATAAGAATATGTCTATGTCAGCCATCAGCTCATAGGCCAGTTCTTCATTGATGAAGCTATGAGTGCTTCTAGTATCAATAAGAATATTGACCTTACTTCTTCCCACTTCCCCTAAAACTCTGATAATATTACTGCTGACCCTCCCAACAATAGCATTCATAGAGACTTGTATGTCTTCATCAACAATTCCCTCCACCACAAAATTTCTTCCTCACTCATTGATTGTAGATAAGATTCCTCATCCTCTTCAGACAGTAGTATGTACACTTGTTCTTTTTTACACCTATGACTCAAGAATTTTTTTTCATCACAGTTGTAGCATAGTCTCTTTTCCTTTCTAGCATTCATTTCTGCTAGTAAGGAACTTTCTAGGGGGTAACAGGGTTGGAGGAGTGTAATTACTACCTCTGGGTACATTAGCAACATGTTGTGCCAATGGTGGCCTTCTGAACCCAATGCTGTTAATCACAATAGGTCTCATACCACCCTTAGTCTTTTTTGAAATGACCTCCATGGGTGCCTCTTGTTTCCTAGCTAAATCAATAGCTTGCTGTAGAGTTTTTGGTTCAAATAATGAGAAGAAAGATTGACTTTCTTCAGGTAATCCACTGACAAAACTGGCTATAAAATACTCCTCCTCATAATTCCTATTGTTGAATAATAACATATATGCCTTAAGTTCCTCTCTGTCAATATACTCATCCAGAGTTCCAGTAACTTTTAGCTTGTTAAATTCAGCTAGAACTTTCCCTTCCCTTAGTTCTTCAAACCTAGCTGAAATTAACTCCACAAATTATTTCCAATTCAAATCTCTCCTCTTCTGGACCACTTGACTATACCACTGTTGGTCCCAAAAGTGGTCAATGAGGTCTAGAGGGGAGGGGGGGTGAATAGACCTCTGAAAACTTTAAAACTTTTCTCTAACTTTTTCCTGTCAGCAGACTAAGCTGATCGAGAATTCGTAAGACTACTAAGTTGTTCGCGCACAAAGCTTTGAGCAGCAGAGTTGACCACTCATCTGATTTCACTCAGCTGATTCAGATGAAATATCAGAGTTTTAGAAACTAGTTGGCAGCGAATTTGTCAAGTGTTTTTCAACCAATCTGTTCCTCTTTAAGTTTTCTCACACAAAAGATTTTATCCCCAGTTTTTACAACTCCTTTTAAAATCTTTTGGTTCAGTTCGTATGTTTGAGTTCTTTTGAAAATATGCAAGTTAAACAAACAGTAAATCAAACACACATAATTTTTATAGTGGTTATATGGATGAAAATCCTTTAGTCCACTCTTCCAAGTCACACAGATCTTGGGTTATACTAGAAAACTCAAAGCTAACAGTATACAATGCTTGCACCAGACAACAAATGAAATGGCCAAAAGTGCGCTGTAAGAAATCACAAAGAAATCCTACTCTCCGAAGCTAGATCACTCACTTAGACGGATCTACACTCCTCACGCTATTTTCAGTATAGGAGGTCACAAAGAAAACCTACACTAAGAAGCTATATCACTTCACACAGATGGATATACACTCCTCTCTTTTCTCAGTTGAAAGTCACTCAGACAGACAACATAAGTTCTCTGTTCTTCAACGAAAAGCTTCGTCAACAAATGACTGAGCTTGTGATCAGACGACTCAACTGATGGATCTTGCTCTATAGATGTGATCTTGAATTTATAGCAAGTCTCTTTTAGATCTTCAGTTTGTCTTCTATTTATACTCCAGATTTTGAATTTCTGCCCGTTGAAGGAAGGCGAAATTACTCTTCAATCCCGAGCAACGGTCTTATTCTCTGACGGTAGCTTTTGCTTTTGCAGACTGTCTTCTGTACACTCTGTTGTACGGATATTCACTTTATGTCCAGTCGCATTTAATGCACTCAGCTGGTTTCCGTTGATAAGCTTACTTCACCGACTTCACTTCGCTGATGGGAATGCTCGGCTGATGACCATTCTCCTGATGATCACTCGGCTGATGGCTACTCGGCTGATTCAAGAATGAACACATCTATCTTAACTCGGCTGAAGATAACCAATCTGATATCCCACTCGACTGATTCGGTTACTTCGTTTCAAGACCTTGAGATAGGTTTCACTAAGCTGTTCTTAGTTGATGACTTAACCTTTTGATCTTCAAAACCATTATGGCCTTTTTGTCATCTTCAAAACCTTCTCCAACTAACACCAACAATTTCCCCCTTTTTGATGATAACAAATTCTTCAACTATGTCTTGGGTATGCCCCGGTTGTCAAAACAACGAGAGTGCGAAATTTAAAATTTTCCGAGGCATCCCATCAGTCCCATAAATCGATCTCCATATTATTTATGTGAAATAGGTTGAATCAAACAGTAATAGAAAACAAAGGGGGTGTTTTGCGAAATACCTCAAAACTTGTTTCGGCTTTTCTAGTTTGATTCACGAAGCAGTGATCCAATTGTCTCACCTCAAAAATGTATCCACACCAGATGGATTGTAGCAACGTTTCCAAATCACAGGCTACGAACTAGATCTTGGAAACTTGTCAGTGAAGGAAGAGTTGGAACTGGATCCAGCTCTTGAACCAGATCCAGATGAAGAAGAGAAGAAGATGAGGGCGGCGGCGGCACTGGCCTTTTGGCTAGGGCTGGTCGATTTTTCTCTTCAATTTTCAGCTATTGAAAATCTCTTGTGTTTTTGATCACTTTTTTTTATTATTGCTTCATTCGCTTATGGAAGAATTATGAAGAGAGATATTTATAAGAGAAGAGTCCTTCTCTTAATAGATATCCTTTTCCATGTACATCAATATCTCTTTTCCTTATCTCATTAGGAAATAAGATATACAAGTATATCTTATAGATTTTCCTTATATCATTAGGAAACTAGATATACATGAATCTCTTCCTTCTTTCTTGTCCCACAAGAAACAAATTCTTCCAACTTTCCTTAGCCTCAAAAATCGCCCCTTATGCCATAATCATGCAAATCCGAAAATTGCATGATAAATTCTTCTTCCATTTAATTAATTAACTACTTTAATTAATCTCATAATTAATTAGATAATCCAATTAATTAATTAGACACTCTAATAAATTAATTAGATATTCTAATTAATAATTCTTCTTCTTGAATTAACACTTTAATTCATTAACTTTGATTTCTTTGAATTAACACTTTAATTCATCAACTTTGATTTAACTTCCTTAAATCAACTATTTCCTTTTATGACTGTCACTGTCCAACTGTATTGTGTGTGACCCTCTGGGTTCACCATCAATTGGCAGCAGGCCCACGACTTTCGTGATTTAATTAATGAACAATTAAATGCTCCGATCAATTAAACACTTTTAATTGACCACTCCAGAATTAATTTCCCTTATTAATTTAGGAGTACCCACACTTCATGGTCGATGTCTAGCCACAAGCCCATGAAGCCCAACTTCAGGTGAATTGATCTTGTGAACCTCACCTCTTATAATTGCCATGTACATACGGTCCTTCTTTCGACTTATTTCCCGATTGAGACCTAGGGTGTGTGAATTGATCGGCACCTCTAATTATCTCAATAACTATACTTTCTAATTCAGGATAATAATTCCAGTGTGACTGCTAAATTTGGAAACTCCTTTCCAAATCCGTCACCGACTGCGGCCGCAGGTTCCTCGGAACATATTATCTAAGAAAGTATAGGAAATTCTCCCACCTTATCAGGATGAGTCGATAGATCCTTTCTTAGTACTAACCACTCGCGTACACGACTATACGCACCCAACTTAGGCACATTAAGGTCAGGCTACGTGACCAGCACCTAAATCTAAATACGTACACCCATGCACCGAATTCGCCCTAGTACCTCAAGTCTAAGGACTAAATCGTACACTATTATAAGCCTTGAGAAACATCCCATCACCGATATGCGTCATGCGCTTCCACAATGGGTTTCTCTGTTCGGGTCGTTCGATGCGTTCGATCCCCTATCGAACCACCTAGTCATATGCACTGACATCAAATGTCTTGTTCATGAAACTCTACAAATTCACTCCATGTGAATCATGCATACTCGTACAAGTCTTAGCGATTCCTTCGATACCCCGTCTCGTTCGGAATCTATGACTTGGAACGTGTTTTAAGATCACGACCTTAGAGACTGTTTCATGATTGCACTCAGTACTGAAGTGAATCGTCCCATAGTCGAATGTGACCTTAGGATTTCATCCAATCGCTTAGATAAGTTCGCGAGAGATGAAGTTGGCCATTGTTTAATTTACATACTATAAATAAACGGTCGTATATTTATTAATCCATAAGAAGATAGTCCTCTTACAAGCTAATTAACATTGGCTTGCTGGGCACTATCCTATCAATCTCCCACTTGCCCTAAAGCCAATCACAACATTTCTAAGACCCATCTTATCAAGATGTCCTTCGAACTGTTTTGCGATAATGACTTTACTAGTGGATCTGCTAAGTTGTCTATTGAGATAACGTAACACTTTTACGTATCTCAACTATCTATGATTTATCTAATCATATGTTTTTGTGTTCAGATCGTTGGTGTGATCTCGATTCCCTTTCATTTAGCAATTGCCCTATTTTATCAGTGAAGATAACGATAGGCTTTTGCTATGCTAGGTATTACATCTAACCATTAGATGAATTTACTTATCCAAACACTTTCTTCTGCTGCATCCTATGCTGCGATATATATTCTGTTTGAGTTGGCAGTGGTAGACTATTGGGGTTTATTCCAATTTACCTCTGCTCCATCGAGACAGAATAAATCATCCACATCAGACTTGAAAGCTCGAATCATTAAATCCTTCGAGTTTCAATCCTCCACTACTACCGCAGACCAGCATTATATCCTTTAATTATCTTCGAGGATTGCTTTACGGCAGTCCAGTGTCCCTTACTGGTGTTTGACTAACAGTAGCTCGTGAAAATCACAGCATGTGTTAAGTCAGGTCTAGTACAAGACTTTGCGTGCTACATGCAAACCAAATGCCTAAGCATAAGACTTTTTGAGACATCCTCTTCTTTCCTTATCAAATGTAGGGCACATTGAATAAGAAAGAGAGATTTTGTATCTCCTTGGAACTAATCCTTTCTTGGATTCTTCCATATTGAATTTATTCAATAATTAGTCTATGTACTTAGATTTGGAGAATTGCAACATCTACTTCGTTCTATCTGTATAGATACGTATTGCCAATACGTGAGATGTAATTCCCAAATCTTATCATGGAGAATTTGCGTGAAAAACACGCTTTCGTCTGCGCTTGATATTCTGATATCGTCCTTGATAATCAGAACGTCGTCATGTTTTGTTACGAACTTCACTATGCTCCCACTGATTCTTTTGCACAATTGGAATCTATATGCCTTTTGACGAAGTCAACAGTCTTGATCATCTTATCAAGTCGCATATTCCAAGTTTGGGATTGTGTTAAAAGTCATAGATTGACCTATGGATTTGAATAAAGATCTTCTCATCAATTTCCAATTGTGAGAGGCGGAATTCATATCCAATAGTCATATTTTAGTAGTCAAACCACTCTTCTATGGCTAATAATTTCGAAATGGATTTTGACGTTAAAAAATGGAACGAAGGTATCTTCATTAGTCTTCAAAAAGCTTTTGAAGAATAACCTTCTGCCATTAAGCGAGTCAAACAAGTTGAACCTTTCCATTTCGGATCTCATGGCCTCATGCCACATCCCTAAGTCTATGTCAAACATAGTTTCTTTGTAATCTTGGATCAATATCCAATTTATCAATCTCGTAAAATGGAATTTCGAGTTCCTTACGAATTTGATTTGAATTACGAAGTGTTTGTGCGTAATTTGGTTCAGTAGGTTAAGGATTTGCTCCCACTGTTTGTGGGGATGGGTCCAGATCTTGGACTTCATCAAGTTCCATGACATTCCCTATTTCCTTTGACGAAGAATTCATCAACAGAGGAACGGGTACTTGTGAGAAACGATTTACCTATTGTTTCTCATTGTCGCAGAACAGGTATCCAATGGATTTCGTTGGATATCCCACAAGTTTGCGTGAATTGGATCTACTATCCAATTTGTACTGCAAGGGTATTATGCCATATCGTATATGGTATGGTGGTGTAAGGACTTACTTCAAAAGGTACTAGCCTAAGTATCTTCTTTTGAATAGTCAGGGGAGGCTATCCCCAAAAGTAAATACGGAAGTTCAGCGAAGTCTTATCGTGAAATGAACTAAGTCTAACCAAGTTCAATTCCTACTTAATTCGCTGTATGAGAGTTCTATTCTCGTTTTTAGATAATCAAGGAATTTATAGCTTATGTTTCGGCCAATTTGATTAGATCAAACGGTTTCAACATTATGCTCTTAATTACTTCATTTCCCAAACTTCTTTGAACATTTCAACAGTTTTGGAATTGTACTTTCACAAAGTACTCATATGCTTTTGACGATTAAAAATCGTAAGTATATTTGAAGTAACGTCCTTTTGAACTAACCTTTTAGTTCTCCACGTTTGTCCTTATGGATTAAATCCATTCGGTTGATATGCTTAGAATGCCTAGCGAACTTTATTTTGGTCATTATTCCTTTGAGACAAGATTCGTAATATGTGAATTCACCCAAGTTCTATGTTTCAAGAATCTCAAATGAATTCAATCGTTCGATTCCTTCTTTTGGAAATGTGTCCAAAATGTGCATTTCAAATATGTGGGCGATTATCTCATTGTTTTACCTTTCTCGATTTAGCATACAATTTACTTGAAGTTTTAATTGTTTATTATTGATTCATTTCTATGCTTTAAAGACATTCCATTCATAATGGTAAAGCATCAATATTTTGTACAAGGTAAAAGCTTTAAATAAATAATATTCCATTCATAATGGTAAAGCAATGCTGTCTTGTACAAAAAAAAATCGAAAGAATACTCAAAAACAAAATAAAACCAAAATTCATGCTAAGACGAAAAACTAAGTAAAACATTTTGCTAAAAAGTAAAGTCTAGATTCTTCTCGACCCAACTCCTGAAGCATTTTTCCCTTATATATTGTTGCAACTCTTGCCTCCTCCTTCCAAGGAATGCCCTTCTTCCCAAGGGCAAGGGAATGCCGTCATCACCTGCAAACACTTTACAGATATGAGGGTCTATGAGATGTCATACATCAAAAAGAAATAACTAGGTCATACCGTTGTTAATTCTCTTCAGGAATTTCTTTCCAGCAAGCATCCTTAGTTGCTTATCTTTCTTACACAAGGGGCAATCCTTTCCTTCACTCAGACCCAATCCCTGTAGGTGGGCTTTCTCATATTTGTCCAACAACTTGCGCAAATCTTTTGTCTTAATCCCATCACATGGAATTTCCAAATGATGCACAAAATGAGAAAATGAGTCAGACAAGCCAGTGAGAATAATTTCTATCTCATCATTCTGATCCAAATCAGCGCCTAGCTTTTTGATTCGTTTCATCATTTTGATTAGGTAAGAACAATATTCTCTAACATTGTCGAACCCAACCATGCTTGTCTCGTAGAGTGAATAACTCATGATTTGTCCCAAAGTTTGTTCGTACATGATTGTGGATTTTGAATGGCTATATATAAACAATTTAAAAGACAACAATAAGCAGACAGGTTTAATAAAATACTTATAATTAACGAAAATTGGACTTTTTATCGAAAAAGTTCTCCCACTATTTTTATCGAAACAATAACCCCTTATTTGTTCGGGAAATCCTATTTCCTAGTAGGTCTTGATGTCCCGGCAGACATTAACTGTACCCACGACTCGTGGCCATACAATTAATTCCCTAGGTAGGTATACTTTTACCAATTGTGTCCCTACACAACCTTCAAGCTATTTTGCCTCGGTTTTCACATTTATCTAGCACTGCTACATCATAAATGTTACTATTCGTTAAGTCTAACCCATTAATCACGATGAGCAACGGGCCCGGTCATGAAATCCCCGTAACTGGTTATCGGTCGATATACATGTCCCGACGAGTCCCCACCCTTGTCGAGTTTTTAAGGAAAACAAGAATCAAGGAATTTTGCGTATTGTCCCTTTCTTCGCCTCGGGTGCCAGACTCTGGATCACCTTAATCGATAAGTAGACAACTCACGCTAGTTCCTATTAATGGAAGGCTTGGATTTATAAAACTTCCTTTTATAGTTAACCCAATATGACTTAATATTTATTCAAGAGGGGATTTTCGGTTTTGAAAGTTTGAAGAAACTCTCCTCGAGATCTCACCGCATTAATTATGCTTTATCATTTATTTACGATCTAATTACTAGCGCGCATCACATACAAGCCATAAATAAATCGACAAATAAAACAAAACATTCACACCTAGCATGCATGCTATCACAGTATGTTTTCGATCGGGAGCCTCCTATGCGGGCCAGCATCGAGCCATGATGTTGGCCCAATTGGTCAATCTAATTGGGTTCTTAATGGACCTAGGCTATTACAGTAATAACCATGCATACATGGCCTTCATTCCTTCTTGGGCCTCCACCTTGCTTGTAATGGGCCTCCATCCTAAACTATTTAAAACAGTAAAGCCCTATTCTATTACAAAGGCTCAAAGTGGCCCAAAAACTTTAAGGCTCGCAGGCCCAATAAAAACAACACAATTAAAATTAAACCAATCACATCTACCCTAGGGTCAAGGCTCGGCGCGATCGAAAACCACGTAAACAGTTCACGTAGAGCAAGAAACAAGCAAACAACTTTTACATATTTCTTATCTTCCTTATTTTAAAACTCCCTTTTAAAATAGTCCATGATCCTTACTTTAGTCTCTACTAATTATGATAAAATTAATTTTCGGATAAACAAAAACACCTTTTATGCACAAATACAGATTCTGTTTTTCAACTTTTGAAAATTACAGTTTGGTCCCTTAACTTTCGAAAATTATATTTTTGACCCCTCAAGTTTTGGGAATTAACAATTTAAACCCAAAAATTTTGACAGCTGCAAATCAGTCCAGAAAACAGGAACTTAAAGAATCTACCCAGAAATTTTCGTTAATTGCAAACAGACCCCTGAACTTTACGTAAATTACAAAACAGCCCAGTTTTACGGAAATTGCAAACAGACCCAGTTTTCAAAAATTCCAGAAAATTACAATTTCAGTCCAGAAATATGCAGAGAACGAAATTTTTAATTTTGGTCCAGTTTTTCGTAAATCGCTATTTGCAAAAACAGTCCACTAATTTTTGGAAATTCAAAATCAGCCCAAACTAATTCATGCAAATTTATCCGAGCATACATAATATCATAACAACCAAGAATCATCACACAGAACATAATAATCACCAATATCATATATTAAATTATGTTCAGGCCTTTTTCACATAATAATAATGGAGTTGGCTCTGATACCACTCTTGGGTATGCCCCGGTTGTCAAAACAACGAGAGTGCGGAATTTAAAATTTTCCGAGGCATCCCATCAGTCCCATAAATCGATCTCCATATTATTTATGTGAAATAGGTTGAATCAAACAGTAATAGAAAACAAAGGGGGTGTTTTGCGAAATACCTCAAAACTTGTTTCGGCTTTTCTAGTTTGATTCACGAAGCAGTGATCCAATTGTCTCACCTCCAGAATGTATCCACACCAGATGGATTGTAGCAACGTTTCCAAATCACAGGCTACGAACTAGATCTTGGAAACTTGTCAGTGAAGGAAGAGTTGGAACTGGATCCAGCTCTTGAACCAGATCCAGATGAAGAAGAGAAGAAGATGAGGGCGGCGGCGGCACTGGCCTTTTGGCTAGGGCTGGTCGATTTTTCTCTTCAATTTTCAGCTATTGAAAATCTCTTGTGTTTTTGATCACTTTTTTTTATTATTGCTTCATTCGCTTATGGAAGAATTATGAAGAGAGATATTTATAAGAGAAGAGTCCTTCTCTTAATAGATATCATTTTCCATGTACATCAATATCTCTTTTCCTTATCTCATTAGGAAATAAGATATACAAGTATATCTTATAGATTTTCCTTATATCATTAGGAAACTAGATATACATGAATCTCTTCCTTCTTTCTTGTCCCACAAGAAACAAATTCTTCCAACTTTCCTTAGCCTCAAAAATCGCCCCTTATGCCATAATCATGCAAATCCGAAAATTGCATGATAAATTCTTCTTCCATTTAATTAATTAACTACTTTAATTAATCTCATAATTAATTAGATAATCCAATTAATTAATTAGACACTCTAATAAATTAATTAGATATTCTAATTAATAATTCTTCTTCTTGAATTAACACTTTAATTCATTAACTTTGATTTCTTTGAATTAACACTTTAATTCATCAACTTTGATTTAACTTCCTTAAATCAACTATTCCCTTTTATGACTGTCACTGTCCAACTGTATTGTGTGTGACCCTCTGGGTTCACCATCAACTGGCAGCAGGCCCACGACTTTCGTGATTTAATTAATGAACAATTAAATGCTCCGATCAATTAAACACTTTTAATTGACCACTCCAGAATTAATTTCCCTTATTAATTTAGGAGTACCCACACTTCATGGTCGATGTCTAGCCACAAGCCCATGAAGCCCAACTTCAGGTGAATTGATCTTGTGAACCTCACCTCTTATAATTGCCATGTACATACGGTCCTTCTTTCGACTTATTTCCCGATTGAGACCTAGGGTGTGTGAATTGATCGGCACCTCTAATTATCTCAATAACTATACTTTCTAATTCAGGATAATAATTCCAGTGTGACTGCTAAATTTGGAAACTCCTTTCCAAATCCGTCACCGACTGCGGCCGCAGGTTCCTCGGAACATATTATCTAAGAAAGTATAGGAAATTCTCCCACCTTATCAGGATGAGTCGATAGATCCTTTCTTAGTACTAACCACTCGCGTACACGACTATACGCACCCAACTTAGGCACATTAAGGTCAGGCTACGTGACCAGCACCTAAATCTAAATACGTACACCCATGCACCGAATTCGCCCTAGTACCTCAAGTCTAAGGACTAAATCGTACACTATTATAAGCCTTGAGAAACATCCCATCACCGATATGCGTCATGCGCTTCCACAATGGGTTTCTCTGTTCGGGTCGTTCGATGCGTTCGATCCCCTATCGAACCACCTAGTCATATGCACTGACATCAAATGTCTTGTTCATGAAACTCTACAAATTCACTCCATGTGAATCATGCATACTCGTACAAGTCTTAGCGATTCCTTCGATACCCCGTCTCGTTCGGAATCTATGACTTGGAACGTGTTTTAAGATCACGACCTTAGAGACTGTTTCATGATTGCACTCAGTACTGAAGTGAATCGTCCCATAGTCGAATGTGACCTTAGGATTTCATCCAATCGCTTAGATAAGTTCGCGAGAGATGAAGTTGGCCATTGTTTAATTTACATACTATAAATAAACGGTCGTATATTTATTAATCCATAAGAAGATAGTCCTCTTACAAGCTAATTAACATTGGCTTGCTGGGCAGTATCCTATCAATCTCCCACTTGCCCTAAAGCCAATCACAACATTTCTAAGACCCATCTTATCAAGATGTCCTTCGAACTGTTTTGCGATAATGACTTTACTAGTGGATCTGCTAAGTTGTCTATTGAGATAACGTAACACTTTTACGTATCTCAACTATCTATGATTTATCTAATCATATGTTTTTGTGTTCAGATCGTTGGTGTGATCTCGATTCCCTTTCATTTAGCAATTGCCCTATTTTATCAGTGAAGATAACGATAGGCTTTTGCTATGCTAGGTATTACATCTAACCATTAGATGAATTTACTTATCCAAACACTTTCTTCTGCTGCATCCTATGCTGCGATATATATTCTGTTTGAGTTGGCAGTGGTAGACTATTGGGGTTTATTCCAATTTACCTCTGCTCCATCGAGACAGAATAAATCATCCACATCAGACTTGAAAGCTCGAATCATTAAATCCTTCGAGTTTCAATCCTCCACTACTACCGCAGACCAGCATTATATCCTTTAATTATCTTCGAGGATTGCTTTACGGCAGTCCAGTGTCCCTTACTGGTGTTTGACTAACAGTAGCTCGTGAAAATCACAGCATGTGTTAAGTCAGGTCTAGTACAAGACTTTGCGTGCTACATGCAAACCAAATGCCTAAGCATAAGACTTTTTGAGACATCCTCTTCTTTCCTTATCAAATGTAGGGCACATTGAATAAGAAAGAGAGATTTTGTATCTCCTTGGAACTAATCCTTTCTTGGATTCTTCCATATTGAATTTATTCAATAATTAGTCTATGTACTTAGATTTGGAGAATTGCAACATCTACTTCGTTCTATCTGTATAGATACGTATTGCCAATACGTGAGATGTAATTCCCAAATCTTATCATGGAGAATTTGCGTGAAAAACACGCTTTCGTCTGCGCTTGATATTCTGATATCGTCCTTGATAATCAGAACGTCGTCATGTTTTGTTACGAACTTCACTATGCTCCCACTGATTCTTTTGCACAATTGGAATCTATATGCCTTTTGACGAAGTCAACAGTCTTGATCATCTTATCAAGTCGCATATTCCAAGTTTGGGATTGTGTTAAAAGTCATAGATTGACCTATGGATTTGAATAAAGATCTTCTCATCAATTTCCAATTGTGAGAGGCGGAATTCATATCCAATAGTCATATTTTAGTAGTCAAACCACTCTTCTATGGCTAATAATTTCGAAATGGATTTTGACGTTAAAAAATGGAACGAAGGTATCTTCATTAGTCTTCAAAAAGCTTTTGAAGAATAACGTTCTGCCATTAAGCGAGTCAAACAAGTTGAACCTTTCCATTTCGGATCTCATGGCCTCATGCCACATCCCTAAGTCTATGTCAAACATAGTTTCTTTGTAATCTTGGATCAATATCCAATTTATCAATCTCGTAAAATGGAATTTCGAGTTCCTTACGAATTTGATTTGAATTACGAAGTGTTTGTGCGTAATTTGGTTCAGTAGGTTAAGGATTTGCTCCCACTGTTTGTGGGGATGGGTCCAGATCTTGGACTTCATCAAGTTCCATGACATTCCCTATTTCCTTTGACGAAGAATTCATCAACAGAGGAACGGGTACTTGTGAGAAACGATTTACCTATTGTTTCTCATTGTCGCAGAACAGGTATCCAATGGATTTCGTTGGATATCCCACAAGTTTGCGTGAATTGGATCTACTATCCAATTTGTACTGCAAGGGTATTATGCCATATCGTATATGGTATGGTGGTGTAAGGACTTACTTCAAAAGGTACTAGCCTAAGTATCTTCTTTTGAATAGTCAGGGGAGGCTATCCCCAAAAGTAAATACGGAAGTTCAGCGAAGTCTTATCGTGAAATGAACTAAGTCTAACCAAGTTCAATTCCTACTTAATTCGCTGTATGAGAGTTCTATTCTCGTTTTTAGATAATCAAGGAATTTATAGCTTATGTTTCGGCCAATTTGATTAGATCAAACGGTTTCAACATTATGCTCTTAATTACTTCATTTCCCAAACTTCTTTGAACATTTCAACAGTTTTGGAATTGTACTTTCACAAAGTACTCATATGCTTTTGACGATTAAAAATCGTAAGTATATTTGAAGTAACGTCCTTTTGAACTAACCTTTTAGTTCTCCACGTTTGTCCTTATGGATTAAATCCATTCGGTTGATATGCTTAGAATGCCTAGCGAACTTTATTTTGGTCATTATTCCTTTGAGACAAGATTCGTAATATGTGAATTCACCCAAGTTCTATGTTTCAAGAATCTCAAATGAATTCAATCGTTCGATTCCTTCTTTTGGAAATGTGTCCAAAATGTGCATTTCAAATATGTGGGCGATTATCTCATTGTTTTACCTTTCTCGATTTAGCATACAATTTACTTGAAGTTTTAATTGTTTATTATTGATTCATTTCTATGCTTTAAAGACATTCCATTCATAATGGTAAAGCATCAATATTTTGTACAAGGTAAAAGCTTTAAATAAATAATATTCCATTCATAATGGTAAAGCAATGCTGTCTTGTACAAAAAAAAATCGAAAGAATACTCAAAAACAAAATAAAACCAAAATTCATGCTAAGACGAAAAACTAAGTAAAACATTTTGCTAAAAAGTAAAGTCTAGATTCTTCTCGACCCAACTCCTGAAGCATTTTTCCCTTATATATTGTTGCAACTCTTGCCTCCTCCTTCCAAGGAATGCCCTTCTTCCCAAGGGCAAGGGAATGCCGTCATCACCTGCAAACACTTTACAGATATGAGGGTCTATGAGATGTCATACATCAAAAAGAAATAACTAGGTCATACCGTTGTTAATTCTCTTCAGGAATTTCTTTCCAGCAAGCATCCTTAGTTGCTTATCTTTCTTACACAAGGGGCAATCCTTTCCTTCACTCAGACCCAATCCCTGTAGGTGGGCTTTCTCATATTTGTCCAACAACTTGCGCAAATCTTTTGTCTTAATCCCATCACATGGAATTTCCAAATGATGCACAAAATGAGAAAATGAGTCAGACAAGCCAGTGAGAATAATTTCTATCTCATCATTCTGATCCAAATCAGCGCCTAGCTTTTTGATTCGTTTCATCATTTTGATTAGGTAAGAACAATATTCTCTAACATTGTCGAACCCAACCATGCTTGTCTCGTAGAGTGAATAACTCATGATTTGTCCCAAAGTTTGTTCGTACATGATTGTGGATTTTGAATGGCTATATATAAACAATTTAAAAGACAACAATAAGCAGACAGGTTTAATAAAATACTTATAATTAACGAAAATTGGACTTTTTATCGAAAAAGTTCTCCCACTATTTTTATCGAAACAATAACCCCTTATTTGTTCGGGAAATCCTATTTCCTAGTAGGTCTTGATGTCCCGGCAGACATTAACTGCACCCACGACTCGTGGCCATACAATTAATTCCCTAGGTAGGTATACTTTTACCAATTGTGTCCCTACACAACCTTCAAGCTATTTTGCCTCGGTTTTCACATTTATCTAGCACTGCTACATCATAAATGTTACTATTCGTTAAGTCTAACCCATTAATCACGATGAGCAACGGGCCCGGTCATGAAATCCCCGTAACTGGTTATCGGTCGATATACATGTCCCGACGAGTCCCCACCCTTGTCGAGTTTTTAAGGAAAACAAGAATCAAGGAATTTTGCGTATTGTCCCTTTCTTCGCCTCGGGTGCCAGACTCTGGATCACCTTAATCGATAAGTAGACAACTCACGCTAGTTCCTATTAATGGAAGGCTTGGATTTATAAAACTTCCTTTTATAGTTAACCCAATATGACTTAATATTTATTCAAGAGGGGATTTTCGGTTTTGAAAGTTTGAAGAAACTCTCCTCGAGATCTCACCGCATTAATTATGCTTTATCATTTATTTACGATCTAATTACTAGCGCGCATCACATACAAGCCATAAATAAATCGACAAATAAAACAAAACATTCACACCTAGCATGCATGCTATCACAGTATGTTTTAGATCGGGAGCCTCCTATGCGGGCCAGCATCGAGCCATGATGTTGGCCCAATTGGTCAATCTAATTGGGTTCTTAATGGACCTAGGCTATTACAGTAATAACCATGCATACATGGCCTTCATTCCTTCTTGGGCCTCCACCTTGCTTGTAATGGGCCTCCATCCTAAACTATTTAAAACAGTAAAGCCCTATTCTATTACAAAGGCTCAAAGTGGCCCAAAAACTTTAAGGCTCGCAGGCCCAATAAAAACAACACAATTAAAATTAAACCAATCACATCTACCCTAGGGTCAAGGCTCGGCGCGATCGAAAACCACGTAAACAGTTCACGTAGAGCAAGAAACAAGCAAACAACTTTTACATATTTCTTATCTTCCTTATTTTAAAACTCCCTTTTAAAATAGTCCATGATCCTTACTTTAGTCTCTACTAATTATGATAGAATTAATTTTCGGATAAACAAAAACACCTTTTATGCACAAATACAGATTCTGTTTTTCAACTTTTGAAAATTACAGTTTGGTCCCTTAACTTTCGAAAATTATATTTTTGACCCCTCAAGTTTTGGGAATTAACAATTTAAACCCAAAAATTTTGACAGCTGCAAATCAGTCCAGAAAACAGGAACTTAAAGAATCTACCCAGAAATTTTCGTTAATTGCAAACAGACCCCTGAACTTTACGTAAATTACAAAACAGCCCAGTTTTACGGAAATTGCAAACAGACCCAGTTTTCAAAAATTCCAGAAAATTACAATTTCAGTCCAGAAATATGCAGAGAACGAAATTTTTAATTTTGGTCCAGTTTTTCGTAAATCGCTATTTGCAAAAACAGTCCACTAATTTTCGGAAATTCAAAATCGGCCCAAACTAATTCATGCAAATTTATCCGAGCATACATAATATCATAACAAGCAAGAATCATCACACAGAACATAATAATCACCAATATCATATATTAAATTATGTTCAGGCCTTTTTCACATAATAATAATGGAGTTGGCTCTGATACCACTCTTGGGTATGCCTCGGTTGTCAAAACAACGAGAGTGCGGAATTTAAAATTTTCCGAGGCATCCCATCAGTCCCATAAATCGATCTCCATATTATTTATGTGAAATAGGTTGAATCAAACAGTAATAGAAAACAAAGGGGGTGTTTTGCGAAATACCTCAAAACTTGTTTCGGCTTTTCTAGTTTGATTCACGAAGCAGTGATCCAATTGTCTCACCTCCAGAATGTATCCACACCAGATGGATTGTAGCAACGTTTCCAAATCACAGGCTACGAACTAGATCTTGGAAACTTGTCAGTGAAGGAAGAGTTGGAACTGGATCCAGCTCTTGAACCAGATCCAGATGAAGAAGAGAAGAAGATGAGGGCGGCGGCGGCACTGGCCTTTTGGCTAGGGCTGGTCGATTTTTCTCTTCAATTTTCAGCTATTGAAAATCTCTTGTGTTTTTGATCATTTTTTTTATTATTGCTTCATTCGCTTATGGAAGAATTATGAAGAGAGATATTTATAAGAGAAGAGTCCTTCTCTTAATAGATATCATTTTCCATGTACATCAATATCTCTTTTCCTTATCTCATTAGGAAATAAGATATACAAGTATATCTTATAGATTTTCCTTATATCATTAGGAAACTAGATATACATGAATCTCTTCCTTCTTTCTTGTCCCACAAGAAACAAATTCTTCCAACTTTCCTTAGCCTCAAAAATCGCCCCTTATGCCATAATCATGCAAATCCGAAAATTGCATGATAAATTCTTCTTCCATTTAATTAATTAACTACTTTAATTAATCTCATAATTAATTAGATAATCCAATTAATTAATTAGACACTCTAATAAATTAATTAGATATTCTAATTAATAATTCTTCTTCTTGAATTAACACTTTAATTCATTAACTTTGATTTCTTTGAATTAACACTTTAATTCATCAACTTTGATTTAACTTCCTTAAATCAACTATTTCCTTTTATGACTGTCACTGTCCAGCTGTATTGTGTGTGACCCTCTGGGTTCACCATCAATTGGCAGCAGGCCCACGACTTTCTTGATTTAATTAATGAACAATTAAATGCTCCGATCAATTAAACACTTTTAATTGACCACTCCAGAATTAATTTCCCTTATTAATTTAGGAGTACCCACACTTCATGGTCGATGTCTAGCCACAAGCCCATGAAGCCCAACTTCAGGTGAATTGATCTTGTGAACCTCACCTCTTATAATTGCCATGTACATACGGTCCTTCTTTCGACTTATTTCCCGATTGAGACCTAGGGTGTGTGAATTGATCGGCACCTCTAATTATCTCAATAACTATACTTTCTAATTCAGGATAATAATTCCAGTGTGACTGCTAAATTTGGAAACTCCTTTCCAAATCCGTCACCGACTGCGGCCGCAGGTTCCTCGGAACATATTATCTAAGAAAGTATAGGAAATTCTCCCACCTTATCAGGATGAGTCGATAGATCCTTTCTTAGTACTAACCACTCGCGTACACGACTATACGCACCCAACTTAGGCACATTAAGGTCAGGCTACGTGACCAGCACCTAAATCTAAATACGTACACCCATGCACCGAATTCGCCCTAGTACCTCAAGTCTAAGGACTAAATCGTACACTATTATAAGCCTTGAGAAACATCCCATCACCGATATGCGTCATGCGCTTCCACAATGGGTTTCTCTGTTCGGGTCGTTCGATGCGTTCGATCCCCTATCGAACCACCTAGTCATATGCACTGACATCAAATGTCTTGTTCATGAAACTCTACAAATTCACTCCATGTGAATCATGCATACTCGTACAAGTCTTAGCGATTCCTTCGATACCCCGTCTCGTTCGGAATCTATGACTTGGAACGTGTTTTAAGATCACGACCTTAGAGACTGTTTCATGATTGCACTCAGTACTGAAGTGAATCGTCCCATAGTCGAATGTGACCTTAGGATTTCATCCAATCGCTTAGATAAGTTCGCGAGAGATGAAGTTGGCCATTGTTTAATTTACATACTATAAATAAACGGTCGTATATTTATTAATCCATAAGAAGATAGTCCTCTTACAAGCTAATTAACATTGGCTTGCTGGGCACTATCCTATCACTAAGAACGTCTTCTAAGACTTCAGATTTGGTCTTCATACCTTGAGATGGAAATTTATTGATCTGATACAACTTTCAAAAAAATACCAATAGTTGGTTCTTTTCCCCTTTCTGATCTTCTGCTTAAAGAGTTCTTAGTTGCATCCTTTCATCTTCCCCCTTTTTTATTTTGGGTTCTTAGTTGCAGCCTTTCATCTTCCCCCTTTTTGTCATCAACACCAATACTTGAGTTGCATCTCTTCTTCCCCTTTTTCTCTTTATAGGATTGCAAAGTTAGTATGCTGAAGACAGTTAGGTGAGTACTAGGCTGATCGAGGTAGTCTTCGTTGCTGTTTATCACTCCAGCTAGAAAATTTCCCCCTAACTTCAAGAATTTTTACCACTAGATACCATTTGTGGTTTGATTCCACTTGTAGTCTGATGCTACTTGTAGTCTGATACTACTTGTATGAATGTAAATCAGATTAGTCAGCTGATACCACTTGTTGATGTGATAACACTTGCTAATACCACTTGGTGTAGTACATTCTTGAATATCACTTGGCTGTTGAGTTCCAGTCGGCTGATGAGAAGCAGTCTTCTGATAGCTTCATTTTGACTTCTTGAAAACTTCATCTTTATTCAGGAGTACCGCTAGTCGTACACGTTCCCCCTAAGTTCAAGAATCAGTGGTCAAGTAGTCTGATGAGAGTTTCTCTTCAAACACACTCAGCCGTTGAATTCCAGTAAGTTGTTCTGGGTTAGTCTTCTGATAATTTCCCCCTCAACTTATGAATCCAAAGTCAACGAACCAATTTCTTTGTCACATGGTTGACTGATACCACACTTGTTGGTGATACTACTTGTTGCGATCAGTTGTTAGTCTATAATACCACTTATTATCCTTTGATAATCTTCAACTTTTCAACAATCTTGCGTTCCTTGAAATCTCCAAATGTAGAGTCTACCACTTGAAAAATACCAATTGTTGATACCACTTATTTGATAACACTTGTTGGTATATGCTTGTTGGTGAGACCACTTGTTGAACATGGTGAAATTTGCAAGGCAGTCAACTCATCTTTGTCATCTCACATGTGATTCACCTACAAAGCAGATAACTGTTTTTGGTACCCCTTGTTTACTGGGTCCAGCAGGGTTAGTACAAACATGTGATGATCTAGTGACTTATGTTTTATCATGATAATACCACTTGTTGGTCATGATTAAAACAGTGCTCATAAGCAAGGTAAGATGCATGAAATATGTGATAAGCATGCATATTTTAATGATGATGGCAATCAGCACAGTGAACATGATAATATGAATAAGCATAGTCCATGTCATAATAACAATTATCATAATGTGATTCAAATTTTTGCCAGATAATTCATTTTTGCCTCAATTTCTTACCTGAGTTATTTAATAACTCTCCTTAGATTCAGCAGACTTGACATTTTAAATTTACTCCTATCAGCAGCCTATTTCAGCTTACTTGGCTGATGAGTTTTAGTAGTCTGATTAGTCTTAGGTAGCTTACTAGGTTTTCTAACTTATTGAGCATCAGTAGACTTGTTCTCCTAAGCCTCTGATTTTTTTCTTGTTTGGAGAATGATGCAATTTCTTCTTTTAAGTTCATTTATACTTTCAATACTAATTGCATGCTCAACTCTTAGAGTTTCATTCTCATGCTCAAGCTTTTTGTAGTCAGCTGATTCTTGAGGTTTTTCAACCTGTAGTTTCAGTGATCTGATTTGCTCTTTTCAGCAGAGTCATCTCTTCATTAAGCTTGGCAAATGCACAAACAATATTTGAATTTGTAATTCAGCATTTATTCAAACGATTCAAATAGTGCATTTCATTTAATTTGTAGAAGTTACCTCAGTTTTCAGAATCATCAAATTCTATGGCAGTTAAGCATAGGGTCTCAGGTACTTCATCAAATTCTTTATCAGAAGACTGACGGTCTGAATAAGATGTGCAGAAGTTTATTAGCTTTGTTGCATCAGCTAACTTTGATTTGCTCTTACTTAGCTTACGCTCCTTTTTGGCACGCTTTTCCTTTTCAGCAAACTTCTCTGACGATAAGTGTGGATGATCTTTGATCAAAAGTCCATACTCTTCTACATTTTTGTCTCTAAGTTTTGCTTTGGAGGAATCCCTGTTTTCCTGAAAATGATCAGAAGAAGATGAAGTAGCATTTTTATATTTTAATTTCATTTTCTTCTTGTAGAACTTCACAAAGTCATTCAGCAGCAGGGTAACGTCGTCAGCAGTGTAGACTTTTTCTGAACTCAGCAGAGTCTTCTGTTTTGACTTGTCTGCTGATTTTCTTGACTTGTCTGACGCCATTAGAGGAGCAGTAGGGTTTGAACTGGTTGACACTTCTAATCCCATTCTTGGCATCTTGTACTCATACGCTTTGAGGGAGCAGAACAGTTCGGAAAGAGAAATCTTCTCGAAATCCCTTGATTCTTCCATGGTTGTCACCTTCATGTTGAATTTGGGTGGCAAGGGCTTGAGAACCTTTGCTATGATCTCCTTGTTCGAAAATTCTTTACCAAACCTTAGAACTTCATTCAGAGCTTTGGTAAATTTGATATCCATCTGATCAATTATTTCACCAGACTTCATCTTGAAATTTTCAAACTCCTCAAGAGCCACATTGAGCTTGTGTTCTTTGATAGCGTCGTTTCCTTCGCTTAGCTCGCAGACTTTATCCCACATCTCTTTGGCAGTTTTGAAATGCTTGATCTTCTGGAATCTGTCTTCGTCTACAGCTTTGAACATGATGAGCTTAGCCTTTTTATCAAGGTTTACTAACTTGACTTCTTTGGGTGTCAGCTCATCTAGCTCTTTGTAACTATCTGATCAGGTTGACCAGCAACCTTCACAGTCTTGTGGAATTTGAATGATCCTTTTGTAATACATGTAAACATGTTGTCGTCGTAAGCAGCAAGAAGGATTTCCATTCTGATTTTCCAGCTTTCAAAGTCCATAAGACCAATATGAGGAACATGGCTTATGACATCCATTTTTCAAAAAGTTTTGATTTTCAAAATATGCTCTCTTTTTGAAATTTTTTGAAAAACACACATTGGATCAAGCTTGTTGATCAGGCAACTGATTCAAATGAACCACCCGCTCTGATACCACTTGTTGGTCCCAAAAGTGGTCAATGAGGTCTAGAGGGGAGGGGGGGTGAATAGACCTCTGAAAACTTTAAAACTTTTCTTTTACTTTTTCCTGTCAGCAGACTAAGCTGATCGAGAATTCGTAAGACTACTAAGTTGTTCGCGCACAAAGCTTTGAGCAGCAGAGTTGACCACTCATCTGATTTCACTCAGCTGATTCAGATGAAATATCAGAGTTTTAGAAACTAGTTGGCAGCGGATTTGTCAAGTGTTTTTCAACCAATCTGTTCCTCTTTAAGTTTTCTCACACAAAAGATTTTATCCCCCGTTTTTACAACTCCTTTTAAAATCTGTTGGTTCAGTTCGTATATTTGAGTTCTTTTGAAAATATGCAAGTTAAACAAACAGTAAATCAAACACACATTATTTTTATAGTGGTTATATGGATGAAAATCCTTTAGTCCACTCTTCCAAGTCACACAGATCTTGGGTTATACTAGAAAACACAAAGTTAACAGTATACAATGCTTGCGCCAGACAACAAATGAAATGGCCACAAGTGCGCTGTAAGAAATCACAAAGAAATCCTACTCTCCGAAGCTAGATCACTCACTTAGACGGATCTACACTCCTCACGCTATTTTCAGTATAGGAGGTCACAAAGAAAACCTACACTAAGAAGCTATATCACTTCACACAGATGGATATACACTCCTCTCTTTTCTCAGTTGAAAGTCACTCAGACAGACAACATAAGTTCTCTGTTCTTCAACGAAAAGCTTCGTCAACAAATGACTGAGCTTGTGATCAGACGTCTAAACTGATGAATCTTGCTCTATAGATGTGATCTTGAATTTTGCAAGTCTCTCTTAGATCTTCAGTTTGTCTTCTATTTATACTCCGGATTTTGAATTTCTGCCCGTTGAAGGAAGGCGAAATTACTCTTCAATCCCGAGCAACGGTCTTATTCTCTGACGGTAGCTTTTGCTTTTACAGACTGTCTTCTGTAAACTCTGCTGTACGGATATTCACTTTATGTCCAGTCGCATTTAATGCACTCAGCTGGTTTCCGTTGATAAGTTTACTTCACCGACTTCACTTCGCTGATGGGAATGCTCGGCTGATGACCATTCTCCTGATGATCACTCGACTGATGGCTACTCGGCTGATTCAAGAATGAACACATCTATCTTGACTCGGCTGATGATAACCAATCTGATATCCCACTCGGCTGATTCGGTTACTTCGCTTCAAGACCTTGAGATAGATTTCACTAAGCTGTTCTTAGTTGATGACTTAATCTTTTGATCTTCAAAACCATTATGGCATTTTTGTCATCTTCAAAACCTTCTCCAAATAACACCAACAACCACAACGCTACTTTCCCTTCCAGATGTAGGGATGCTAATGTAACCTTATTAGCATTAGGAATACTAGGGACCAACTGGAAATAACCATAATATTTCAATAACCAAGTCCTAACATTAGATCCATCAAACTTTGGAAAATCAACTTTGGGACTAGGATTAAATTAAACCCAATGAAGAAACATCAATTTGATGTATGTCCTCTCCATATTTCTGTTGTTTAAGCTCAGGCACAGTCCTACTATTATTACCAAGTGTAGCAATTAGAGGCTGAGAATGGTTACTAGACTCAATAGCATTCCCCATGATTGATTTGTCTCTGTGATATGAATCCATACGTTCAACTATCTTAGATAGTTGTAGTTTTAATGTTTCCAGATTATTATTCATTTTAGGGAAATTTACATAGACACCCCCTGGCTACTACCCTAATTACAGGAACTTACCCTCTTGTTTCAAATATTACAAAGACACCCCCTCGAGGGGTGTATTGGTAATATATTTTAGGGGGTGTATTGGTAATATATTTTATGTTATAGGGGGTGTCCTTGTAATATAGTTTTCGGTCGAGGGGGTGTCATTGTAATATTTGAAACAAGAGGGTAAGTTCCTGTAATTAGGGTAATAGCCAGGGGGTGTCTATGTAAATTTCCCTTCATTTTATCATGTTTTTCTTCCAGTTTGTTGGCAATAGAATTGATCTGATCCTGCAGGTTCAATTCCACCACCTCCCTTTTGTCCAATTCACCCAACAGTTTCAGCTCCAGATTTTTGTTTGCCTCCTGAATGTCCTTCAATCTAGTGCCTTCAGCCATTGAATCCGTGAAGCCCAGTGAACAAAAAACCTTGCTCTCACTACCAAATGTAATATCCAACAATATTTTCTGTAATTTTTTTATAATTTTTCTGTAAATAAACACATAAAAGAGTTAGAAAGGAGATGAGAATTTAGAGAGAGAAAAGATGAGAAACAGAATTGTTGACGTCTCAAAAGTGTGCTCCTTCATTTCAATTCCATGTTTACATATCATACCGCAACTAACTGAAAGTGACGTATGGGAATATTCCCTTCTTTACAAATGAAATTTAACATAACTAGTTATAATAATTCTAAGCATAATTGGGCCACCAGTTCACTAACTAAAATTGGGCTTCTTTTAATTCTCCCGATCCTGTTGACTCATTCTCTTCAGTAAGTCCATTCTGCACTGTCCCAGCTATCAACGGCCTATACTTTTGATCCTCAGTCATCCCACTCTCACACGGACCATCTAAAAACAACCCATTAACCTCTGAAGCTTTATCGCCTTCAATCTTCCCGGACAGAACCAAATTTCCCATTTCATTTAGTAAAGGTAGAACCATTATTATTTTTCCTTCATCTTCCTCAAAACTCTGCAATTCCGCCCCCATTCCCATGGTTAAAGTAGCTTGGGTCGTGACATTTTGTGGGCAAATCTTGTGTGCACCTTCGAGAGTTCTTGTAAAGTTTTATTTGAGGGAATAAAATAGTGAGAGTTGGGCCGTGGGCGAGGGCACGTACTTGTGTGTGCAATCTTTATATTTCGTTGTGCATTATTGTGCTTGTTATGGGAAAATTAGGCCGCACGGGGCGTAAACTTTGGGGCTGAAATTTACCTTCGTGACAGTAGCCATTATAATCTTTGCTCATCTTGGCAAATTAGTGAATTTGTCAAATGCCAAGTGGGATCTAATTCTAAAAGGGCCTAATGCTTGATTTGGCTGGATTAGCCACCAATATTTTAATCAGTTCAATTTTGATTGTGACATTGTGTATTGAGCCGGACTCAATGCAGCCACAAGCGTGGTCTATGAAATAACGAAAAAGAATAACTGATAAAACTCAAGAACAAGGACAACTATAGTTAAAAATAGAGTTAATGACAATTTAACACTTGAGATTTCCATAATATTCAGTTTACTCCTCTATGATTTAAAAATTAACAGTTTACCCCCCTTTGAACTTATAAAATTTGAGCTAAAGACAAAAATATCCTCTGTGCTTTGTCTAACTTCCAAAAAAACCCCTGTGTTATTTTAACTCTAAAAAATCTCCCTGTGTTTGATTTTAATTACCACACTCAACCTAAGTAGAATTTTACTTTTGACTTATGGCGGAATGATAAAATTACCCCTATGTGTTGTTTTTTTTAAATTTATTTATTCTTTTTGAAAAATAAGTATATACTACTTGTGTCGAGTGTGGTATTTAATAGGGGTGCACATGGTACGGTTCTGTGGTTTTTTTTACAATTTGTACCGTACCAATTAGTGCGGTTTTTAAAAACTCAAAACCAAAGTAGAGTTTTATGAACCATACCAACAAACACGGTTTTGTGCGGTTCCGGTATGGTACATTTTTGCGGTTTTTTCAAGCAAACTTTTTTCAAGCAATTTTTCTTATATAGTAGATTACATAGTTGACAATTATATAAAAATTAATATTATAATTATAATATCTTACAAACTATTTTTTTACATTAAATAAAGCATTGGAAAAGAAAATATTCACAAATTTGACGCTATAATTGGACCTAATTGAATAAATTTAATTGGTTATTATTTGATCATTGTTTTTTCTATGTGAAGAAACTTCCTATTTGGTATTTGTTGTCTAGAATTTTTGCATTTTAAGTTTTCAACATATAACAAGTTTAATTGTGTTAAATTCGAGTATATATTTTTTTAATTGAACGCGACCAATGTAGTAACAATAAACTATGATGGACTATAATATAAATTATAAATAATATAGTATTCAATAATATTTAAATTATAAATTGAAAAATATAAATTTATAAAATTTAGATGTAAATACCAAAAAACGAATAGTGAATTCATGTCTCTTCTCAATTTCGGTACGGCACGGTTTTTTACGGTATGAGAAGTCTAAAACCAAAACCATGCCAAAATACTCGGTACGGTTTTCCTCCATACCAAGACCTTCGGTTTTGAGAAAAAAAAACCTAACATTCGGTACGGTTTGGTACGGTACGGGACGGTCCGGTACGGTTTTGAAAACCATGTGCACCTCTAGTATTTAAAACCAAATACAGGAGGATTTTTGGGATTTAAATAACACAAGGGGGTTTTTTTGGGAGTTAGGCAAAGCATAGGGGGTTTTTTTGTCTTTCGATGTCAGGGGTAAAATTGTCATATCAAAAGAAAAATGTGAACAAATACTTGCAATTTTTCCGTTTGAATCACACTCTCTTTTTCGGGGGTTATTTGGCACTTACTTGAGATCACAGAGGGGTTTTGGGAGTTAAAATAATACAGGGGTTTTTTTTAGAGTTAGACAGAGCATAGGGGGTGTTTTTGTCTTTCGCTCTATAAAAATTTCAGACTGCCTCCCTGGCATTTTTAAATTTAAAAAAGATACGAATTGACAAAACTACCCCTCTTATATGTGACAATTTGCTCCCTGTATTATGATAAATGTTCCACTTTATCCCCATATGTTACAAAAATACTTTTAATGCCCACTCTTAGTTTCGGCGAATGCATTACACTTTCAAGTAGGAGGAGGTAAATTGCTCCTTTAAAATTTTCACAGGAAGTTATTACCTTTTTTTCAAACCACAGAGAATAAATTTGAACATTATGCATATCACAGGGAGTCAGGGGCAGATCTCAAGCGGGACTGGGGCGGAGGGTGGGGGGTGCGGGGGGGCATGGTCCCCCCAGAAAAAATGTTATGTGTATTATTTATATGGATATGTGAAGAAGAAATAGTATTGGGAGGAGTGGTTAGGTTCGAGGTGGAGGAGCAAGAGAGGTTGGGTGTTGGACTCCTTCTTCCAGCTTTTAAACTAGGTAACAAGATTTTGCATGTGCTAGTTGTTGGGCTGGTCCAGCCGTCCAGTCTAAAAGTTTTCCAAGATTTTGAATATTTTCTTCACGGAAAACTCTAAGGTGACGTCACGTCACATGACGTAAGCTATAACCAATATAATTATGACACCTCATTAATAAATTACCTACTTAACAGGTTACTAATAAGTCATAATATTATTACCATAGTAGTTGTACTATACTATTATTTGACTACATTCATTGTAATATTTAGCCACATCAATAGTAAATTACAAATTAATAAATTATTATAGAAATAAATAAATAATTGTGTATAATAATATTTTATAATAAACGATATATAATATTTCGTGTTGAATAATTAATATTAACCTTTGAAAAAAAATTCGTAATATATTTTTATAAATATAATTTATATTTTAATACATATTGGATAGTACTAACTGTAATACTTCATAATGTAGCTTATTACTACTAATATGGGATCTTAGTATGTATGTAGAGTCAATAATGTGCTATGTGAGTCTATACTATTATATGTGAGACATATACTATGTAACATGAAGAATTATACACATTGGTTAGTATTAATGGCAATACTTCATAATGTGGTTAATTACTACTAATATGAGACCGTACCAAGTATGTGGAGCCAATACTATGTTATATGAGTTTATACTACTACATGTGAGACATATAACATGTATTGTGAATAATTATCAGTAATTTGGTTATAACTAATGATAATACTATATCGTGACTAATTACTACTAATATGACACCATACTAAGTATGTGGAGTCAATACTGTGTTATGTGAGTTTATACAACTACATGTGAGACATATATCATGTAATGTGAATAATTATCAGTAAATTGATTAGTACTAATGGTAATATTATATAATGTGACTAATTACTACTAATATGAGACCGTACTAATTATGTGGAGTCAATATTATTACTTGTGAGACATTATACTATGTAATGTGAAGAATTATACACATTGGTTAGGACTAATGGAAATACTATATACTGTGACTAATTACTACTAATATGAGACCGTACTAAGTATGCGGAGTCAAAATTTGCTATGTGAGTCTATACTACTACATGTTAGACATATACCATGTAATGTGAAGAATTATCAGTAAATTGGTTAGTACTAATAGTAATACTATATAATGTGACTAATTATATAATGTGACTAATTATTACTAATATGAGACCGTACTATACTAATAGTAATATATAATGTGACTAATTATTACTAATATGAGACCGTACTAAGTATGTGGAGTCAATACTATTACATGTAAGACATTATACTATGTAATGTGAGGAATTATACACATTGGTTAGTACTAATTATAATACTTCATAATGTGGCTAATTACTACTAATATGGGACCAACTAAGTTTGTGTAGTCAATATTATACTATGTGAGTCTATACTACTACATGTGAGACATATACCATGTAATATGAAAAATTATTAGTAAATTGGTTAGTATTAATGGTAATGCTATATAATGTGATATTATTATTAATATGAGACCGTACTAAGTATGTGGAGTCAATATTATTATATGTGAGACATTATACTATGTAATGTGAAGAATTATATACATTGGTTAATACTAATGACAATACTTCATAATGTGACTAATTACTACTAATATGGGACCGTACTAAGTTTGTGGAGTCAATACTATGCTATATGAGTCTATACTACTACATGAGTAAATTTGTTAGTACTAATGGTAATACTATAAAATGTGATTAATTATTACTAATATGAGATCGTACTAAGTATGTTGAGTCAATACTTATATGTGAGACATTATACTATGTAATGTGAAGAATTATACACATTGGTTAATACTACTGATAATACTTTATAATGTGGCTAATTACTACTAATATGGGTCAACCGTACTAAGTTTGTGGAGTCAATACTATGCTATGTGAGTCTATACTACTACATGTGAGACATATATCATGTAATGTGAAGAATTATCCGTAAATTGATTAGTACCAATGATAATACTATACAATGTGACTAATTACTACTAATATGAGACCGTACTAAGTATGTGGAGTCAATACTATTACATGTGAGACATTATACTATGTATTGTAAATAATTATACACATTGGTGGTATTGTACTATTATATATGAACTAGTACCACACAATGTGGAAACATACAATTTTTATGGTGATTTGATATTAATTTGGGTAGAAAAAAGAAAAGAAGGAAAGTAGAAATATTTATGGTAGCTAGCTTTGGCATATTAAAGAATATAAGATAATATTTTTACCTGTTAAACAGGTAACTCATAATTAATTAAGGTTAATTTTATTCTATATTATGAAATTTATGTGGTTGTGATTACATATTTATGATCCAATGCCTTGAATTAAATTGACGTCACATAACGTGACGTCACCTTAGAAGTCCCCTTTTTGGCCTAGTGAATAACTTTCTTTATTTTGGTCAAGTGGTAGATATATTTTTCTCTAATTTTTTTCCTCCATTTTGGTCAAGTGATATTTTATGTTTTATGAAAATTCGATTGAGATATATTTACTTCTTCATTTCACCTTCAAGTTCATTTAGCTTTTCCTTTTTAAAGTGTTCATTAATTAACGTTTCTCATTAATTTTGTCTTTATGCAAGCTTCAAGTTACCAAATCTATACTAGATATAATTTGAGTTAATCATAAGATCATAATTATACTATAATTACAAAAATCGAAATATGATTCTAACCATATATTACGCATATTAGTTGGACATTCGACATTTACATGTTTTGGTTAAACAACGTTTATTTGTTTTTCGGTCATAAATATTTGTTTTTAGTGTTTAAGAATCCATATTCTTGAAATATTGATAGTATATTTTTTTTCACTTTTTCAATACAATTATAGTATTACTTAATCTTAAGTTAATTTTTGTCATTTTATCAAAACATTGAGAAAATATCGAGGTTTTGTTATCAAAAAATCTTCGGCCCCAAAACAAAAATCATCTAGGTCCGCCCCTGCAGGGAGTAAATTGACTTTAGCTCGAAAAAAATAGCTATACATAATATATCTACTACATCTTATATAGAAGTGTAATCTCTCTGAACTGCTATAAAATCTGAAAATTTTCCAGCACAGATGTAATATAGCAACATTTAGCAACCGCAAGAACCATAGTTGCTCTTACAAAACCATAGTGTAATCTTTAATCTATGATGAAGTTTACTGAAACTTAGTATATAATTAATGAAGTTGAATTTAATTTCATAGATGTATCTGTCTAAATAATATAAGAACCTATATATCAGTAAAAAACGGTGGTCCAAAATATATTTATTCAATTGTAATGGTGACTGAAATGTCTACCGCTACAATCAAAAGTAGAGTATAACTACAACTACTACTACTATTATATTGTAGAGCTGTTTCATGACATTCTCACAACTAGTAAAATTGCAGCCTTATATATATATATATATATAATGCTAGGCTATTATTACATAAACAAGAAAAAAGAGTTTTATTTAATTATTTTCTTTGTGACACCAATTCTCATGAGAGCAATATATGCAATGAGTCTATAGCCCACAAGCATTATAGTCAAGGCAATGATAGAGGTGGCTAATCCATCAAGCCCCACAGTTTTTATGATAGGAAAATCCTCCACCAAACAAGTTTTATTGTCGCCGCACATATATGTTTCTCCACGCTTGTATTGCGATAAAAGCAAGAGCTTGTAAGAGTACTGATTAATTGAAATATACTTGATCCATCGTATGAATACGGGCACATGCTGGACATAGTAACCGCATGGTAGGAGGAAAACTAATATAAGTATTGATCCTAATGCGGAGGCTGATTTCGTATCCATGACCACAGCTCCAACAGCAAGCCCAAGCCCTTGTGTGCAGAGCACACTGAACAATAAAACAAATAAACCCGAAAAGAAAGATCCAGCTTTGGGATTGAGACCCGCCATCCAGTACGTTATGATGAAAAAAATAGTTGGAAGGACTAATTCCGTTGGCAGGTCAACAAATGTCGATGCCATAAAGTATGATGATAGGCGGTACATACCCGAAGACCTTTCTTTTGCAAGAATCAAACGTTCTTGAGGGAAAGTGAAAATAGCTTGGAACAAAGGAAATACTGCCCAAAATCCATTGTAAAAGAATAAAAGCCCAACCTGTACAATCACTATTGTCAATACACAATCAATATTAATTGAAGGAGTTAATGGAAATTTATCCCCTATGATTTGCATAATGTTCAATTTACCTTCATGTGATTTAAAATGAACATTTTACACGTTGTAATATTATAAAAGTTTCACATCGCCTCCCTAACATTTTTAAACTTAAATACGAATTGAACAAATTATCCCTCTTATATGTGGCACTTTACCCCTTTGTGTTATGATGAATGTGGAACTTTAACCCCATTGTATTATGATAAATGTGAGAATCTACCCCCCGTGTTATGATAAATATTGCACTTTACCCCCTATGATACAAAAATATTTTCCATGCACACTCTCAATTTCGGCGAGCGAGTTACACACTTTTCAGCTGAAGAAGGTAAACTTGCTCTTTCAGAATTTTCACAGGGGGTAAAATGCTATTTTTCAAATCATAGGTGGTAAATTGAACATTAATCATTTGACAGATATAAATTAGTATTAGCTCTTAATTGAAGTATTATATAAACCCAATACCTGATCTTGTAA
This sequence comes from Penstemon newberryi var. newberryi, assembly GCA_030819805.1. Classification (NCBI taxonomy): domain Eukaryota; kingdom Viridiplantae; phylum Streptophyta; class Magnoliopsida; order Lamiales; family Plantaginaceae; genus Penstemon; species Penstemon newberryi. Next base: position 16,060,752 of record JAUALY010000005.1, on the reverse strand, counting down.
GTGACTGTTATTTGATTTCCACCATAACAGTCCAGAAAGGATTGCTACAAAAAGAACCTGAGCGATCTTGAGGACAGAGAACGATTCATGCTTTCTTTCTTTTAATCCTCTCCTGAATAAAACATACGATTGTTGCCACCAGGTGTTTGACCATCGCTTAAGCTTCTTATCATCAATTGAGTCATGAACCTGATCATGATCACTACTAACTTCTAATTTCACTCTTTCTGACAAATTTTCCCTGTAAGCACAAACTAGAGTATGCTTAATGGATGTTTCATCTTCCCAGGAATCATCGGTCAAAATTCCTACAAATACAATTATGAAGGAATCATAAGTAGAAATTTTGTCCATCAGTGAAATACGTAAAACATGCGTACATACCATTGGCAAGGTCTAACAAAAACTCTGCAGGATTCATTGCAACTGACGGAGCAAAACCGACAGAAGAGAAATAGTCCAAAGCATTAGAGCCCTTCCCAAAATATATAATATTTCCTTCAGACAACAATAGAACCTTATGAAACATGTAAAAGAGCCTACTCGAAGGCTGGTGAATCGTCATAACTATCGTTCTACCTCCATTAGCCAATTCCCATAGTGTTGACACAATCCTCTGAGCCGTGGTAGAATCTAGCCCGGATGTCGGCTCATCAAGAAACAAGAGGCCTGGATTTATCAGCATTTCTTGACCAATACTAACTCTTTTTCTCTCGCCTCCGGATACTCCCCTTAAAAGGCCACCACCTATAATGCTGTCCTTGCACCTTGAAAGTCCAAGCTGATTTATCACAGCTTCTGCGTGCTGTGCCTTTTGCTCTTTGGTTAATGTTTTAGGCAAGCGCAAGAGGGCCGTGTAGACTAGCGTTTCTGTCACGGTAAGATTAGGATAGAGAACATCGTCTTGTGTTACAAAACCGGTGTTACTTTTCATGGTGTTGGAGAATGGTTTGTTGTTGTAAGTTATGTTGCCGGCTAGATGACCGCCTAGTCGACCTCCGAGGGCTGTTAGCAACGTTGTTTTGCCACTCCCTGACGGGCCTAGCATGGCTAGCATTTCACCAGGCCGTACAATTCCTGTGATTCCTTTCAAGATTAGTTTTTCTTGAATTTCTGCATTTTTCTTCAGGAATCCTCCTTGCTTAGTTTTGATTTTGTATATAACATCCTCAAACTGCATCATCATGTAAAAGTTAACTTTCATTCTTTTGTTAATATTTACGAATACATAATTCTTTTATGCAATTTGATACCAATGATGAAATAATGAACAAGCTTTAATTTTACTCCTGCTATATTGTCAAATTAGCATTTTATCACTATTAGCTTGTTTGGTTGTATAGAAAGAGAGGGAAAATTATAGGAAAATGAAAAAGAAAGAAAAGGAAAATAAAGTCATTTTCCTCTACATGTTTGGTTGTCAGGAAAACTATTTTCTTGCAGATGTTTGGTTGTCAAGAAAGTTTAGAAAAATAAGTAATATTTTGTATCTATATATATGATTAAAATCTTTAACTTTTTCTTTGGTTGGGATTTATGTAAAATTTACTTGATATTGTATTTTGCAATTTGTACTTTTCTAATTCTAATTTCAAGATAAATATTACATTTTCTTTGGGTTGTTTGCGTCTGAAATGGGTGTTTTTGCGATATTTGTGAGGGTATAATTGCTATTATGACTTGAGAGAGTATTTATTTGCTAATAATAAATAAGCACAAAGGGGATATTGGTAAAAAATTCACAAATAGGAGGTTTTGATAGTTAGACAAAGTATAAGGGTTGTTTCGCAATTTACTCTAAAATTTTCCCAAAATTTTCCCAGCATTTCCCCATCAATTTGGTGGGGAAATTTTTTCTTCACAAAATTTTCCTGCAGGAAAGTTGAAGGAAAATAGTAACTTCCTTTCCTGCTATCCAAACAACAAGTGGGAGAAAACAAAACTAACTTTCCTTCACTTTCCCGACAACCAAACAATACATATGTGAAATTTTTTAATTGTCATTTGATCACTTTGTGATATTGTATTCTTAATAACCTTATCAACCAAATAGTTTTATTCTTAATAACCCAAATTATACTTGACTGACTTCTAAGAGGAAACTAAAATGTGAAAAATCCAGTCAATAGAACTTAAGGAATGATTCTTATTTTAATAATGTAGCAGTGGTATCGAACACGATCATTTGAACAACCATTAATTATGGAATGAATTATTCACGAAACTTCAGCATTAGGGCAAAAAAATCATCTATTAAAATTGTCACATAATGAATTCATCCTAGGAGTGTTTGTGTTGGTCAGTTCAAATTTTAAATTTGAACACTTATTAATATTAATAGATCTATATGAGTAACATCAAGATATGACATTAAAATGTGATATAAGATCCACCCCGATGAATTACAAAATAATAAATAATTAAAACAAAATATCATTCTTTTTTGCAAAAAATAAAAGTGAACCAATATACTGGAAATTTACTGTCCAAGTTAATATTAATAGATCTATATGAGTAACATCAAGATATGACATTAAAATGTGATATAAGATCCATCCCGATGCATTACGAAATAATAAATAATTCAAACAAAATATCATTCTTTTTTGCAAAAAATAAAAGTGAACCAATATACTGGAAATTTACTGTCCAAGATCTACTGGACCATAATTATATAGTATAAGCGTTGCACCAAGTCATCAATTTCACGTGGTGCAGCCTACCAATATAGTTATTACATGTGGAGTGAAATCCCACATCATCCATGTTCTGGACAATGTGAACACAATTTTAAAATCCTATATTTTAGAAGAACATAGAGTGATGTGGAATTTCACACCATATATAATAACTGCATTGGTCGACTGCTATACTAAATAATTTCTCCTATTGGACATAGAGTGGTTATGATGAGAAATCAAAAAATTGCTATTCCCGTTTCAATCAGTTCAGGCATTCACATTAAAGAAAAAAAATTAAATTTTTTTTTGAAAAAGTATTATACCTTCAACGTGACAGGACAATTGGCTTTGTTGAAGATGGTCGAACTTCGTTGAGATTGGGCCTCCATGTCTACCATCTCCGTCCTCATCTCTTCCATTTTCTTCGCATTCACACTTTATTGATAATTTCTTTTTTAGTAATACTCCTCTTACAAATTGATAAGAATGACCAAATATTTATACAAGTAAAATATTTAATTGTTCGAATCAAATATCCAACATTTAGATATCGATATCCTAAATTTGGAAAAAATGCCAGATATTCCCCTGTGTTATGCTAAACCTGCAAAAAACTACCCTGTAAAATTTTTATTGTGTCAAACTTCCTTGTGTTTTCAAAAACCTTACAAAAAAACACTCAATTTGTAAAAAACAGGTCGTTTTTAATCGATATATTTCAAGAAATTATTTTTAAAATATATCACGTGAAGTTATAGGGACCAAATTGAAGTATTTTAAAAATGATGTCTTGAAATATGTTGAACCAAAACGATCTATTTTTTACAAATTGGGTTTTTTTACAGAGTTTTTGAAAACACAAGGAAGTTTGAAGCAATAAACATTTCACAGGGTAGTTTCTTGAAGGTTTAGCATAGTACGGGGGAGTATCTTGCATTTATCCCCTAAATTTAGTTAGTTTTATTGATTATTATTTCCCTCATAAATATACTTACCTGATTTTAAATTCCCATACACCTCAATAATTCCATTTGACAAAATAAGAATTACGTTCATATTCATTCATTGGAATTTTCACATACTAATGTTATAATTTATCTGACCAAGTATTTCATACTTCTAAAAGTTTAAAGAGTAAGATTTAGAGAAAATTTTGTTTTTGGTACCATAAGTGATCTTACTTTCGGGTTACGGTACCATAGTTATAAAGCCAACTATTTGGTACCAAAAGTTAACTGGGTTTGACACATTTGGTACTTTCGTTAAATTTTTTATGGAAATTCCAATTTTGGAGGGAAAATTGATGCACAGAATTGGTCCTGTAATTCAATATTGCTGACAAAATTTGCCTTACATATTTAAAGGCCGACAAATTTACCCCACAATTTACAAGTTTAAAGCTTTTCAGTCTCAATTACAAAAATAGTTAAATTATTAATCCTATTTAAGAAATTTTATATATTATTAATGTCTAAATCTCTTAAAGTAATTAGATTTTACATATAATATATATAGATTAAATAATATTTTATATAAAATCTGAAAAAATAAATATCAATTAAACTTATTAGATTTCTTAAATTTTGAAACAAAAATCTTTTGAACTAATTAGATTTTACATTTATGGGTTCTATCTTGGGGGGGGGGGGGGGGGGGGGGGGGGGCGGTTGGGTTGGGTGGGTTTTGTTTTTTTTTTTTAAATTATTTAAACTATAATAAATTTAATAAATAAGATTATTAATATTTATGTAATTTTAAAAAGGTTTCTTTTTCATATTTTATATTACATATATTATATGTAAAATCTAATTCGTTTAAAATATTTTTTTTAAATTTAAAAAATCTAATAAGTTTAATTGATATTTATTTTTTGAAATTTTATATAAATTATTATTTAATTTTTATATATTAATATAATATATAAAATCTAATTTGTTTAAGAGATTTTATAATAATATATGAAATTTAGGATTTTGTGATATCATTATTGTATCGTAATTTTAATTCTAATTAAAATATTCACAATGAATGGATCACTGGAAAGGAACTCGCCCTGTTGATAAAAATTTAAATTCCGCTGGATAAAACCCTGTATTATTACGGGTCATTTCCCTTCGATGGATTAGAGCCACTTTCATTCAATGTTATTAAAATCGGACCGGATCGGCTGGTCCGATCGGTTCGACCCCGAACCGGAGCTAAAATGCTTGACTCAAAAACCAGACTGAATCGGGTAGAATCGGTCCACCCGATTATGAATTTCCCTTTTTTTTATCTTTTTTTCTTTCGATTTTTTATGTTAAAAATAAGCTAAAATTTATTGTAGAAGATGGGATTTGAACACCTAACTTCTTGCATAAAACATAACTTCCTTACCATTTGAGCTACATCATTTTTGTTGAACTTTTAGTACAAAAATTTATAAATTTTAGAAAACGTATAGCCAAATTTATTTATAAATTAGATTATGATAATAAACTCAAATTAACATTTTACACTTTATCAATGAAAATTAATACTCAAATAATATTTTTTTATTAAAATTTATTCTATAAGATATTTCTTTCCAATTTTATTTTTAGGATAAAGAGTGTCAAATTTTGAAAGTCAAATCGATATATTATGCAAGTTTGATTTTGAATATTAGACTTTTATACATAATCATATTTTAATATTTATTAATCTCTTAGTTTGTTGTATTTTTAACTTACACTTTTAAAATTTTATAAAGAAATATAATCATATTATATTTATATGAACTTACAAATTAGTATCACGTTACCGTTATGATATAAGTTAGATAATTATTATATGATTTAATTTAAATATAATCTAAGATTTTGTATATTTGAAATCAATTGTAGGATAATGTTTAAATTTTATGCATATTACATATATTTTAAAATTAAATATATTTATTATATCATTATGACGTCATTCGGTCCGACCAACGGTCCGATCGGTTCGACCAGTAAAACCAATGGCCAATCGACTCACCGGTTCACTATCAGGTCCGATTATGAAAACATTGCTTTCATGGTGACGATATGATATATTCATTCGTGTATAATTGGATGAATTGTTTTCGTTTGGATTGAATTGCATGTTTAATTCTTTCTAATTTAACATGTTATTGTGTTTTTATCTGGTAGTCTAGAAGAATTAAAAAAAAAAAAATCCTTGAATAGTGAATTACGGTGACGCTGCAAGCCCTGCGGGTTGCGGTGCGAGGGCTTTGTTAATGTTGTATTGGGCCAATAAAATATTTTTCCGGCTTTTTTGAGTTAATTTTTGAATTTAAATGGTATTTTAAATTATTAAAATTAAAAAAAATAATCTGAAAAATCGATTTTAGGCCGAATGGCAATAAGATGGTTTTTAATTAATTAATTTGAGTAATGGTTAGTTTAGAAATTAATTAATTTTTTCCATTTGTTTTTCAAAGAGTTGAAAAACTTTTTGATTTATAAATTCAAAAGTGTTTGTATTTTCCCGATCCTAAAATCACATTAAAATTTTTGTAACTAAAGTTAGAATTAAAAATAGAAATTAGTATAATTTATTTTATGCAAATATCGCGCTCTTACGTGAATTGTTTACATGGTTTTCGATCGAGTCAATCATTGACCTTATGTAAAATGTGATTGGTTTATTGATTTAATTGCGTTGTTTTTAATGGGTTTGTGTGCTCTTGATTTTCGGGACATTTTTTAGCCCTTGTAATAGTTAGGGTTTTTTTTTTTTTTTTTTTTCCTTTTTATCAATTTATTAGTTAGGTTTGGAAGCCCATTACAAGAAAGAAAAAGGCCCAAGAAAATCAAGGTCATGTATGCGTGGTTATTAATGTAATAGCATAAATCTATTAAAGTCCAATTAGATTGACCAATTGGGCCAACACTCTGGCTCAGTGGTGGCCCGTAAAGGAGGCTCTCGATCGAAAATATATTGTGGTAGTATGTATGCTAGGTTTTTATGTTTATTTATTTAATTATTTATAACGTGTATGTGATGAGCGCTAGATTTAAGGTCGTAAACAAGGTAAAGCATAATTGAATGTGTGAGATCTCAGTGAGCATCTCCTCAAACGTTTTTCAAAAACAAAATTATAAAAAATAATTCCCCTAATTGATTGGTCAATTAAATGTTAAGTCAAAATGGCTATTCAAAAAGAACGTTTTAAAATTCAAGTATTCCATCAATAGGGACTAGCATATGTTGTCTACTTAGCATATTGATGGCCACGAGTCGTGGGTCTAGAGTAGTAAAGGGCAATATGCAAATCTCTAAATAAACTTGACAGGGGTGAGGATTAGTCGGGTCATAGCGTTGGCTCGCGAGTCATGGGGGCATTGTGATCGGGCTAATTACTCATCAAGATTAATTGGTTAGACTTAACGAGTAGTAGCATGCATGATGCATCGGTGACGGATGCTTGTGAAAATCAAGACTAGATAACTTGAAGGTTGTGTAGAGACACAACTGGTAAAAGTATAAGTATCTAGGAAATTAATCGCATGTCCACGATTCATGGGTCCAATTAATGTCCGCAGGGACGTCAAGACCTATTAGGCGATTTTCCGAACCAGTTGTAGGGGCAATTGATTCGATAAAATAGTGGGAGACATTTTTCGAAAAGAAGTCCATTTTTCTTAAATTGTAGTAAATATAAGAAATAGTCCGCTAAATTGTCTTCTCTTTTATGGTAGATATCAAAATGTCTAAAAATCCATTATCCATAATCCTTGAATCAAACAACTGATAGGATCAAACTATGTCGACTGGCTTAGAAACTTGAGGATCATCCTAGATTCCGAACGTTGGACTTATGTTCTTGACAAGCCTATGCCTAGTGCACTTACGGAAGGAGTTTAGGAATAGGAAGGAACCACCCATAGGAATTGGGTTGATGATGATCTTCAGGTTCGTTGCCTCATGCTGGCATTGATGTCAAATGAGCTATAGAAGCAACATGAGAAAATGTCTCACGCTTCTGATATACACCTGTTGGTCCCAAGTTGTCAGATGAGGTCTAGAGCGCGGGGGGGGGGGGGGGGGGGGGGGGGGGGGGGGGGGAATAGACCTCTGAAAATTTTAACTTAAAATTCTCTAACTTTTTTTGTGAGCAGACTAAGCTGATTGCGCACAAAACTTTGAACAGCGGAGTTGACCACTCTTCTGATTTTACTTAGCTGATTTTGAGAAAATAAGAGTTTTAAATAACTTACTTGCAGCGGATTTATCAAGTGTTTTTCACAAGTAGTTTTCTTTAACTTGAAAGATTTTATCCCCAGTTTTCGCAAACTCCTTTTTAAAATCTTTAACAGTTAACTTAAGTGTTTGAAAGCTTTTGAAAATTATGCAAGTAAAAATGCAAACTCAAACACAGACAATTTTTATAGTGGTTATATGGATGTAAATCCTTTAGTCCACTCTTTCAAATCACTTAGATCTTGGGTTATACTATAAACACATAGTTTACAATATAAAATGCTTGAGCCAATCAACAAATGAAAAGGCCACAAGTTCATAATAGGAAATCACAAAGAAAACCTATCCTCTAAAGTAATATCACTCACTAAGATGGATATTTACTTCTCACAACACTTCTCTTACAAAATCACTCAGATTTATGTGTATATCTTTTATCTTCAACTTCGGCTTTCGTCAACAGATGACTAGGCTGATGAGTGTTCTGTTCTTGAGTTTTGAGACTTAGAGAAATTCTACTTCGAAATCTTGCTCTCAAACGTGTTGCTTGTCTCTAACTCTTGAATCTTGAACTATTCATACTTGAGATTTGAATTCTATCCGTTGAAGAAAGACAAAATCTGATTTCTCGAGTACTGGTCCCCCAATTTCTGGAACGGCTACCTGCAACTGTTCGCACTGTACACTCTGTTGTACTTTCTTTCAGTCGCATTAAATGCACTCTGCTGATCCGAGGTTTTTCTTCAGTCATTTGTCTTTAATACCCTTCCCTTACAGCGTTTATTACTTCAGGTGCATTTATTACCGTTGTAATAACTTCCTGATCACTTCCACTCTGCTGATCGAATCCACTCGTCTGGTGAACACTCTGCTGATCCAAATCGAACTCATCTGATTTGAGTATGCTAAAAATCCACTAGTCTGATTCCGAATACAGCAACAGATCAGTAGTCTTCTGGACCATAAATTTGACCCTTCTGATTTGGCTTCATCCTTGGTCAAATAATTTTTAGAGATTGGCTAAGCTTCCATTACTTAACTGATGATGTTTTGGAAATCATCAATACCTCCCTTCACTTTTAAGTCTTCATCTTCATCCAACAACACCTCCACAGACTTGCATGCTGGTCTTAGCAATGACCTCCTCATCCACTCTCTTCTACGCTTATTCGACCAGTTCGTGATGACCTTCAACTGGAATCAGAAGGAGGTCACATTTCATGAACTAACCAATATGTTGGTTACAACAGAAACAACCTTGAAAAAGGACAAACTTGTAATGATCGCTCCCACTTCAAAGGCTGCAAAGCCTAATAAGGGTAACAAGAAGAAGAAAGTGTTCTCTTCTAAAAGGGCGACCACGAAGGAAATTGTCGGAACAAAGCACAAAAGCCCCGAAGACGTATGCTTCCACAACAACAAAGTAGGACACTGGAAGAGGAACTACCTGGATTACCTTAAGACGGTAGTGAAAGGTATATTCTTTTTTGAAGTTAATATATTGATTAATTTGTGCATCTTGGGTGTTCGACACTACATCCAGATCTCATACTCATAATGATTTTCAGGTAATGGGAGCAGTAAGGCCACTAAAGCCCGAGGATCGGATCCTACATTTTGGAAACGGAGCAAGGGTTACCGCTGAGGCTATAGGGGATGAGAAACTTGGAGGAGGATACATGTTGCTCAAGATCTTGTTAGGGGTACATTCCAAGAAAATTTTTCCAAGCTCCCCTCCTATGCTTACATGATTGAGCAAAAATATCCTGGCACGTGCACTCGCATCCATATGGACTCAAAAAACAAATTTAAATATTTCTTCATCGTTTTAGGAACGGCTATTCGAGGATTCCGTTACCTAAGATATACGATTGTAATTGATGCAACATCTATGGGGAATAAATATAAAGGAACCGTTCTAATTGCAAGTGTGACAGATAGTGAAGATCTGGTTCCTTGAGCGCTTGAGAGAACTTATACCAGATAGAGAAATCTGGTTATTATTTCAGACAAGGGCACCACTATTATAAAAGTGGTAAAATATGTTTGTTTACCCTTTAGCAGAACATGGGGCATGTTATTGGCACCTCAAGCAGAGTAAAAAACCTTTGTAAAGGCTGGGGTAAGCGGGCATTTTTATCAAGCTGCTACTGCTTACACTGAGAATGAGTTCCAAAAAAAATTTGGTTAATTGAAATCCAAGAGTCCAAGATGTGCAAATTGGCTAGAGAACGAAGTGACTTTTCATTAATGGTCGAGGGTCCACCATCGTGTCAACATATATGAGGTGATAACGTCTAACATCGTTGAGATCCTTAATAATCAGATCAAAGATGCAAAAAATATCTCATATGTTCCTGGCTCAAATTTATTAACTGAATTTACCCATTGGAAGGAGGAAGAGCTACATAAACGATATGAAAATGCCGCTAAGTGGTCCAAATATCCATTGAGGTATGAAAGACGGAAAGTGGAATCTACTGAGTGGTCTGGAATTGTGGACTTAGAGGAAAAAACGTGTTCATGCGGTGTCTTTCAAATCGATCAAATATCGTATGAGCACGCAATTGCAGTTGCCATGGACTCGCGACCCAGAGATTCTAGCAGGTATGCGTACGAACTTACTTCCAAGTACTTTAGGAACTATTACATGCGTCAAGCATATATTGAACTCACAAAACCCGTTCCATCTAAAGACCAATGGATGAACATTCCCGATGATGTCAAGGCGAGAGTAGTGTTACCTCCAGACGAGAAACCTATCCTCGGAAGGCCTAGAATGTCACGTTATACTTCTGGGCTTGAAAATTTGAGAAACAAATACAAGGGCTCGATTTGCCATGGTACCAGTTACAACGCATCGAAATGTTCTCAACGCTTTCATAATTCGGGCAATTACGAAGACCAATCTTAGATCGTTGTTTATTGACATGTATTTGATGTAATAATTGATGTTTATTGACATGTATTTGTTGTACTACTTGATGTTTATTGTAAGATAATTTTTATTGTAATGAGTAACAAGGATTTGCAACGAACACACAGAAAAATGGCGTTTGGCGCTTAAAAATAAACGCCAAACGCCATTGTGCATTGCGTTTGATGCTTGACAAGTAAACGTCAAAATCCATGCACAATGGCATTTGGCGTTTACATGTCAAATGCCATACCTTAACCTTAGCCCTAACCGAACGAATTTTTTTCGTAAGATTTGGTCAATTTATCTCCTGAACGGAGAAGTAACACTTATAGTAACATTATATCTTTCGTAAATCATAACTTTGTCAAGATTAGTCAATTTTATAAGATTTGGTTAAACTATTTTCCGAACGGAGAAGTAACACTTACGGTAACATTATATCTTCCGTAAATCATAACTTTGTAAAGATTGTTCAATTTTATAAGATTTTGTCAATTTATCTCCCGAATGGAGAAGTAATACTTACAGTAACATTATATCCTCCGTAAATCATAACTTTGTCAAGATTGGTCAATTTTGTTAGATTTGATCAATTTATCTCCCTAAAGGAGAAGTAACATTTATAGTAACATTACATCCTCCGTAAATCATAACTTTGTAAAAATTAGTCAATTTTGTAATATTTGGTCAATTTATCTCCCGAACGGAGAAGTAGCACTTACGGTAACCTTATATCTTCCGTAAATCATAATTTTGTAAAGATTAGTCAATTTTGTAAGATTTGGCCAATTTATCTCCCAAACGGAGAATTAACACTTACGGTAACATTATATCCTCTGTAAATCATAACCTTGTAAAGATTTTCAATTTTAGATATATCAATCTAAATATCAACAACAAAATAACGAGCAAGAATTAACTCATAAAACATGGTAATAATATACAATTATTATATAAGCATGTTAAGGCCTTTTCGTATTAAATATTACAAAAAAAAAAAAAAAACACACTAATTATTTAGAAGACCTCTTCTTCCTATCATCAGAAAGCTACATTGATGAAAAAAATAGAAGGCTACATCCTTCTAAATCTAACCATGGTTAAAATTAAATAAACTTTTCGTGAGCAAGTTGTCAATTTCGGATTGTGAAATTTAATGTAGATTTAATTGGTCCCAGTAATAGGTAGAGGGGTTGGGGAACCTAGGCAAGCATCCCACGACCTGGGTTTTTTATAAGGTAATACAATCAGTGTTTTTTTAAGAATGGAGGAATTTATTACGGTCAAATATTTATGTTCTTTTTCTTGGATTCCTTTATTTTCGTCAAACTAAAAAAATAATTTTTTGAGTCATAGGTAAAATGTGGACATATAATAAATTTATTTATTTCTTTTAATTAGTAAATTCGTACCAACAAATGCTTACCGAAGAAATATATATGAAAATACATGAGATTTGGTTAACTAAAAAGTACCAAAATAAGTAAATATTAAAAAAATGGGGACGTTTAGAACTTTGAGGGTATGAAAACATACACATCAAATCTGCAAACAATTGCCATAAATCAATTATCAGTCAATTTAAATATTCAATAGTCAAAGTCCAATTGAAAATCACCCAACGTAGAAAACGATTTGACAGAAACCCTAGCTTATTCTTTAAATTAACATAAAAATATATGAACTCAGTCAATACAAATAGATGAGGGAAAATAGAAGCAGAGAACATAATTTACATTCATACAAAAAAGAAAATATGACATAAACACAAAATAAGATTAAGATATTAGAATCACCTGTTGTTTGATAGATTTTCAACTAATAGTCTTTCTTGGATATTTCTTTAACATTCAAATGAACTAATTTGCAGTAAACAAGATTTCCTTTCGGAACTCACCAAAACTAAAATGCGATAAATTTTGAAATGGTATGCATAAACTTTGAAAATAAGTATAAAAGAGAATGAAAAAAAGCTACACAGATACCTTTATATGTGAAAAGTCAGGTCCAACCTTTGACGTTAATTCTTAGTATGCTCCGCTCGACAGTTGTTGAAAATTAGGCACGTAATTAACGCATATTTAATGGACACGGTAAAGATACATTTTAATTTGGATTGGCCGCATTTTCAAATATTTTCATTATATCCTGAGGTAAATAAATTTTCAGTTTAGCTAAGTAATACTGAAGCAATTCTTTAAAATTTTATCGAAAATTATGTCGAATTCAACAAGTGTTTATGAAAAAATCATTTGGGCCAGCCACATAAAATTTCATTCTTTTTCACGATGGGTCAGTTCACATCCTTATTCTTCTTATCTCGTCGAATTTTTACTCTCTTAATTTTTTTTACATGATGAAGCCAAATGTTTTAAACAATTTTCTTTATTTACTAAACTAGAGAAGAAAATCATTGATGAAGTTTACATGTTTATTACCCGTAAGCGTAACCAAGGATCAACAAAACTCCAACTCAGATTACACTTGTAAGTAAATTTTACTCTCAAGTCCTGATAACTCTGTGAAAACAATGTTATCAAGTCTATTTCCTTTACTTGTTGGTTTACTTTTATTCGGGTTTTGGTCGAATCTTAGGCAATTTTAGTTAGTTTTGTGTTTTGTTTGCTCGAGTCAGTGGTTTGATTGTTTTGTGCATGAATTGATATATTTTCTTATATATTGTGTTCAATTTGTAGGCCTAAGCTAATTTGGATCTAAGGACATGATTGGAAGTAAAGAACAACGAATTAAAGATCCAACGAAGTCAAGTAGTGCAACAAACAAAGAAATAAAAAGCTGTCAGAAATGTTGTTATGCATTCCGAGGACCATAACTCTTTCAAGAAATTTCCAATTGATCTGAAATTCAACTATATTGTAGAGGAATGAGTTAGCTACAACAAACACTTTACGGATCTTGATTTGGAGTTCGGAGCTGAAAGTTATGCCACTTGCAAAACTATTGCGCAAAGCTGACGCGATTTTCAGCGGGATTTTAAGAGAAAACTTGGGCCCAAAGTCTCCTACTAGGCCTCAACTTGGTAGATTTATTTAAGGACTCCTAGGTCACGAAATTAGAGATCTTTGATCAGCTTTCAACACACTTTTCTCATAGAATACACCTAGAACATCAAAGATCTACTTGGAGAAAGATTGAAGAAGCAAAGAGAGAAGTCCTGAAGATCACCCAAGCAAGAAGAACGCAATATTGAAGATCTTTATCTTGGATTCATCGTTTTGTCTATAAAACCACATGAACTCAGATTTGTTTTTCTTTATTATTTTTCTTCATATATTTATCATGAACTAATTCTTTAGGATCTAGGGTATTTTATGAAACTATGTTTGATTATTTTTATTGGATTATTCGTAGTTAGGGGCAATTCTTGTGTTTGATTCAATTTCGTTCTCTATGCTTGCAACTTGATTGATCACCTAGTTGTTAGATTTACTATTCATTTTGAACTTGGAAAAGGGAAATTGGGATTAGATAGAAATTGAATAGTAAACGACCCTTAGGATATGAATATACTTGAGGCGTTTATACCCGTTACATGAGGTTGTGTTTAATGCTTTGTTTTATTTACGAATCACCTAGGAATAGAGTCGATTTGGATAATACATTAGTTCTTACGTAATTCGGAAGATACGTAGGAAAATACTTGAATCCTCGGGTAGCACTCTTGTCACCACAATAACTACGAAATATCAATTGACCAATCGATAGATAACATAGTGGATTATAACCCTAGGTTTCTCTTCTCATTATTTGAACTCAATCCAAGTACTTAGATTAGTTTAATCTAGTTAATTTAAACCCGAAAACATATTTGAATTTGGAACCATATTAAAAGTAAATTAGGAATTGAAATTGGTAGATATTTAGTCAAATTCCTGTGGAGACGATACTCTTATACTTACTCTTTATTACTTGTTCGATACGTGCACTTGCGTTTATTTGTGTGTGTAAATTCCGCAACAAGTTTTTCCGCAACAAGTTTTTGGCGCCGTTGCCGGGGACTTGCAACATATATTTGCCAATTTTTATTTTTGATTTTTCTTTTTGGTTCCTTGTTACATTATCTTTTTCTCGTTCTCTTCATTTGGTATGAATCATATCAGTTATCATTGGCTTAACGAAGGAACGACTTGTGTGTATTGTGCAGGTGGACACTCATATGATTTGTGCCCACTGAATCCCAATTCATGGTTATATGTGGATCAATTTCAGGGTAGTCAGTATGGTCAGAATCTTCACCCCAACAACTACAATTCAGGGTGGGGGACTAACCCAAATGTTCCATGGAGCGATGATCGGGGTAGTGATCAATACACAAACTTCATGATGACCAACTCGTTCATACCTCCAAGCTATCAAGAGTATTCTCAGCCACCACCAACAGAACCAAGTCCTGCATTTATGGAGGCATTCACTGATTATATGGAGGAGATCGCAGCAAAACTTGAGAAGATATCTTCGTTTCTAGAAGCAGCACGCAAAGATTTAAGAATGGGTAATCCACCTCAAGACTCACTCTCGAATGAAGAGGATAATTCGATATTATCAGATACTAAGCCGAGCGAGACAAATTCTCTTCTTGTTGAGAGTGACATAGAGCAGCCACATAATAATTTGACAAGTTTCGATGTTCGTCATAACGAGGAGATCTAGGATGCGGAAGAAAACATCTTAACCATTCTGGAGGACGAAGAAATCAAAGGAGACATTGAACTCGACAATTCATTGACTTTGATAGACTTGATCGAGGTAATGGAGATAGAGGAGGATATAATTGAGTTTGTCATACCTCCAATTTATGATTCAAAAGAGGTTAGATCTTATTTTGGTGTGGATGAGATATTAATGAGAGATACGCAAAAAGGAAGGGTTGATGATAAAACGAACTACAATATGCATACCCATCCTCAAAGCGTGACTTGGATAAGAGTTGGTAAAGATTACAAGAGATTTGAACCTGGGGATAGAGCTTGTCGATTCGATACGAGGTTCAAATCTGTCCCAATTGAGCTTACAAGGAAAATACCAAATTTCGGGACAACAAAGAAAGCAAAAAGGCCCGGACTCATACTTGATCCGGACGGGGTCCTATTCGATTATTGGCCACCTTAAAAGGGAAGTATCAAAGTCGAGCTAATGACTTAAAACTAAGCGCTTCTTGGGAGGCAACCCAAGTTTTCAATTTTCTTTTTTGTTTTGTTTGTGTTTTGTGTCTCGTTGCGTGTTTAGTTTTTTTGTGTCTGTTTTGTGTGCAGATACATCGATGTTCTAGAGAATATTAAAAATCTGACGAAGAGAATGACACATCAAGGTGGAGGGTAACAAAAAATGGGAATTTCCAGCAGCTTCAGGCCATGGCTCAATTTGGATTCAAGCCATGGCCTCATTTTCAAAAAAAAAAAAAAAAAAAAAAAAATTGATGGACAGAGCATGATCCGCCCCCGCGGAAAGAATTTTTCGCCCCAGCGAAAATTGATTGGCCTGAATATGGAGCTAATTTTCAGAACTCACTTCGCCCCAGCGCAAAAATACTCCGCCCCCGCAAGGTTACCTCTGGAATTATAGCTAATTTTCATAACTCACTTCGCCCCAGCACAAAATTACTCCGCCCCAGCAACAGTCTTAAACCCTAAGTTCATAAAATACCACACACCTCTCCTCTCCAAACACTTTCTTCTATTTTCCTATTACCCAAACACAACCATCCACCGAAACTCTAGCCGAGCCACCACCGCCACCACCAGCTGAAGCGCCACCAATTTGCCATCTTCCTCAACATTATATCTCCAATTTCACCTCTATTAATGTTGGTTTGGTTGGTTCCGATACTATGGCTCGAAAGTAATATTTGCAAAAATCGGGGATTTTGACTGAATTTCAATATGCCGGAGTCGAACCCCGTCACAGAGAAGAGCTACAAGTAATGGGAACTCACTTAAGTCAGGGGCATTTTCTTTCTCCAATTCTCCTTTACATTGATGTATTCTGTTTTTGTTTGTTTGTCCTGTTGACCTCTTTGTACCTCTTTGGGTCGCAGTGGGGACACTGCTTAGTTTAAGTTTGGGGGTGAGGTCGCATTTACTTCATGCATGCTAGGTCGACTTTGACTAATATTTTTTGAAATTTTATGTATGTTTGATTGTTTTTCCTGCAACATTCTAAGCACGAATGCATAATCGAGGATTAGGATGACGTTAGTGAAATATAGTCTAGAATAGAGCTTAAGAAATCCTTTATTGCCTACCTGATCTCTAGATTCGAGGGTTAAAATGCTAAGGGTCTAAGTGATAGTTTTGCCTAAGTTTGGTGGGAAGGATAAATTTAACAAGAATCAAGTGAAGCAAATAGTTGAAAAACTACAAGTTAAATTCAAAGAAAATAACCTCACTTGTATGAGACCTGAAAGACCTCATCGCTTGAGACATATACTTGCACTCCTCTAACTTGTCTGCGATAAGTTGAACGATATATGGGTGCATCGACTTAATTATTCTGCACTCCTCTATATTGACTGCCTCTTTAGAACGAGTTATGAGTGTGAGTGGTGCTAAACATACTTAAGTTGTTCTAAAGAAAGAAAAAAATTTGCTAAGTGAAAGTTCGAACTTAAAGGATTCCATAACTTCGACTGAAAGCTTGCTAGAACTTAGTAATTGGTACGATAACCTAAGAAAATAGAGAATTTGTTTGGCAATTTAGGAATTCATGCAATTAGGCTCAATGATTTCGAAGCTATAGTGATCTAGGTGAGTCCGACATTCTTGTATTATGTATACACACACACACGCAGGAACTACAGGATAGAATGCATAACGTTTTGAAATTGATGGTTAGTAGTTTGACTTGGGATGCATTATTGTAAATGTTCGTGTCGTTGTCTGAGTTTTTGTCATTACTCGAGAACGAGCAAGAGTTTAAGTTTGGGGGTATGATAACTCTGTGAAAACAGTGTTATCAAGTCTATTTCCTTTACTTGTTGGTTTACTTTTATTCGGGTTTTGGTCGAATCTTAGGCAATTTTAGTTAGTTTTGTGTTTTGTTTGCTCGAGTCAGTGGTTTGATTGTTTTGTGCATGAATTGATATATTTTCTTATATATTGTGTTCAATTTGTAGGCCTAAGCTAATTTGGATCTAAGGACATGATTGGAAGTGAAGAACAACGAATTAAAGATCCAACGAAGTCAAGTAGTGCAACAAACAAAGAAATAAAAAGCTGTCAGAAATGTTGTTATGCATTCCGAGGACCATAACTCTTTCAAGGAAGTTCCAATTGATCTGAAATTCAACTATAATGTAGAGGAATGAGTTAGCTACAACAAACACTTTACGGATCTTGATTTGGAGTTCGGAGCTGAAAGTTATGCCACTTGCAAAACTATTGCGCAAAGCTGACGCGATTTTCAGCGGGATTTTAAGAGAAAACTTGGGCCCAAAGTCTCCTACTAGGCCCCAACTTGGTAGATTTATTTAAGGACTCCTAGGTCACGAAATTAGAGATCTTTGATCAGCTTTCAACACACTTTTCTCATAGTACACCTAGATCATTAAAGATCTACTTGGAGAAAGATTGAAGAAGAAAAGAGAGAAGTCCTGAAGATCACCCAAGCAAGAAGAACGCAATATTGAAGATCTTTATCTTGGATTCATCGTTTTGTCTATAAAACCACATGAACTCAGATTTGTTTTTCTTTATTATTTTTCTTCATATATTTATCATGAACTAATTCTTTAGGATCTAGGGTATTTTATGAAACTATGTTACTTTGATTATTTTTATTGGATTATTCGTAGTTAGGGGCAATTCTCTATGCTTGCAACTTGATTGATCACCTAGTTGTTAGATTTAATATTCTTTTTGAACTTGGAAAAGAGAAATTGAATAGTAAACGATGGATAGGAATATACTTAAGGCGTTTATACCCGTTACATGAGGTTTGTGTTTAATGCTTTGTTTTATTTACGAATCACCTAGGAATAGAGTCGATTTGGATAATACATTAGTTCTTATGTAATTCGGAAGATACGTAGGAAAATACTTGAATCCTCGGGTAGCACTCTTGTCACCACAATAACTACGAAATATCAATTGACCAATCGATAGATAACATAGTGGATTATAACCCTAGGTTTCTCTTCTCATTATTTGAACTCAATCCAAGTACTTAGATTAGTTAATTCATTTAGTTAATCTAGTTAATTTAAACCCGAAAATATATTTGAATTTGGAACCATATTAAAAGTAAATTAGGAATTGAAATTGGTAGATATTTAGTCAAGTCCCCGTGGAGACGATACTCTTATACTTACTCTTTATTACTTGTTCGATACGTGCACTTGCGTTTATTTGTGTGTGTAAATTCCGCAACAAGTCCCAACAACCAAATTTTTGTTAAAACGTATACCATTAGGGATAAATATTATCGCAAATGTGACCACTAATAAAAAATTATCCAAATGAGATTAATCAATATTCAAATTTTACTCCAACAACCAAAATTGCTGCTAAAATGGGTCCATTAGAGATGAATGTTATCGCATTTGTGACCACTATTTAATCAAATAACCAGATCATTTTACGTGGTAAGTAAATTTTACTCTAACAACCCAATATGTTTTTATTGCAACAAAAACACCCCGCAGAGAAGATATAATTCCCAAGTACTAGAAAAAATATTTTTGTCTCTATAACTACGCTAAGACAATTAACGTGAGATCACGTGTCGACATATATTAAAGTGATTGTAAGATCGAATACTATACCCACAGGGTCTTGACTTAAATACTCACTGATGCAGGATTCATAACATATCTCCGAATCTTGTTTGCTCCGCTTCAAGGTTCTTGATACTTAGTGGTTCCAAGTTCTTCAAAACAAAGACCACACATCAGTGGGGGTACAGGCAGAACCTCCCCCGTAAGTCAGCAAAGAGTTGCTGAAACATAAGAGAAAATTGTGGAAATAAAAGTATATTACGAATTTGTGCACTGGGGGCCAATTTTCCTTTATCGTGCCTTGCTTTATCATGATGATCAGCTCACCTGGCGTCTTTGGGTCGCATGATTTTCTTATATGACTTTTATTTGTCATGATGTACCTCTTTTAAGCTCGACGTATATTTTATTTTGGGGCGCTCCACAATCTTCGGACAATAAGATTACTTCTCTTGTGCACAAGTTGCTATATAATTAATAAATTTAAGCTATTGATCGTAGAAAAAAGTTTAAACAGTTAATCTTATAACACGATGTACATATATATGAATTTGAATATGTTTATAACATTTATATGTGTTACAAACAATTGCAAAAAATATGTTTGGAGGTGCCTATAAAGCACCAACTGTCCAACAAAATTAATATTAGAATTCAAGTTCACATTAATATACTTTAACATTAACTAATGTTACACAATGTTGAATCATCTTTAACTTAATTTTATTTAACAAAATCGGGTCAATTTATATACGAATTCCACATAAAATTCTAGACCAACATTAATAGCAATACAAATGTTCTACATACGAAGACAATATATAAAACTTAGCACAACAATTATGTGCGCACATGCTACACATAGTTATAATAAATCAAATATCCATTCATATATGAAATAAGTAAGTTTGAAATAAAATATTCATGAAAAACATAAAAACACAATCTAGCTAAAAGTCACGAAATCTTTATTCGACTACCGAATACGTGTTATCTTAGCATGTGGATCTTCTCCTACCCCTTCCCCGCTTGGTCCTACGCCACTTTGCCCAACTGCAATATTGACTCCAAAGAGCCTTATAAAGTGTGTAGCTGAATCACGTGGTGGTTGTTGCTGAGGTGAGGAGGGCCAAAGGCATAACCGTTTTTTGTTTTGAATTTTGCATTCCTTTGCTATAAATGGTTTCAAACAAGTATTACAAACCAAAACTTGATCAATAAAAGCCTTCTCATATTCGTACATGTCTTTACAATGAGTGCATTTTGTCCAAAAAGTTTGCATTGGTACAACATCTCTGTTCTGTTCTGCAATCTGTTTTGCTTGTGTGGCCTCTTCGCTGTAACTATCCATATTCTATGATATAACATCCTTTATCTTTGCTATCTCTTATAACCTTTAAATTAAATTGTGAACTTCATAACATAAAGTAAATTTAAGAATCATTACAAATTTTTTCTCAAAAATATTGATAATTATTATTATAATAAATAAATAGTTATTACACATTTTATCACTCTAAAGGTAATCTTTTATGCATATTTCAAGTGCAAGAAATAAATTAATTTTAAGAAAACCTAATAGGTACCAAAGCTCATAAAATCACTTTAGCATACAATATTAATCCTTCCAAAAATTAAAGAATCAAGATTGAGAGGGAAACATAAAACAAATGCATCTTTGTACAAGAGATTGTGAATTTTTGTAGCTCTAAGATCATGATTAATTTTAAAAAGTATCTCGTGTACTTAATTTTTGACACCATTTGAATCATAGACAAACAAAATGTTAAGACATTTAATGAGAACGATTTAGATAGATTAGGTGACAACAATAAATCGACTAAACGGCAAGAATCACCGATATACCGATATATACATACATACATATATATATATATATATATATATATATATATACATACATACATACATACATACATATATATATATATATATATATACATATATATATACATATAATGTGTGTGTGTAACTAAGCTTCTTAAAGCTCCACACTAGATTGGCCTAAACTAATTGCAACCAATATCACCGAACATTTCTAAAGCAGATAAGATACTTAGAGTCGAAATCACATTATAATAATGTTTTCATGCTCACGATTTTGAAGAAAACATTAAAGAATAGGAAATTTATAACTTTTGAACAATTTTAACCAATCTTTGCCAATGCCAAAAGTTTTTTAAAAAATAGTAAATTTGTAAATGTTAGAAATTGTAAACATATTTTAGATTATAATAGAGAAATCCTTCTCAAATTTGGTATTTTTGTCCTTTATTTTTTTCATTTGTAAACTAGGAAAAGTACAATTTTTTTTATTGTTAACGAGTAATATTTTTCTATTAAAAATAATTAATGAAATATATGTTGAAACATATAAACAGATCTGAGCACTGCATGATTTTAGATCTATTGATGAAAAAAATAGAAGGTTGTATCCTTTTAAATCTAACCATGGTTAAAATTAAATAAACTTTTCGTGAGCAAGTTGTCAATTTCGGATTAATGAAATTTAATGTAGATTTAATTGGTCCCAAGAATAGGTAGAGGGGTTGGGGAACCTAGACAAGCATCCCACGACCTGGGTTTTTTTTTAAAGTAATACAATCAGTTTTTTTTTTAAGATTGAAGGAAATTATTATGGTCTACTATTTATGTTCTTCTTCTTGGATTCCTTTATTTTCGTCAAACTAACAAAATATTTTTTTGAGTCATAGGTAAAATGTGGACATATAATTAATTTGTTTGTTTCTTTTAATGAGTTAATTCGTACCAACAAATGCTTACCGAAAAAAATAATTAAGAAAATACATGAGATTTGGTTAACCAAAAAGTACCAAAATAAGTACATATTTGAAAAAATGGGGACGTTTAGAACTTTGAGGTTATGAAAACATACACATCAAATCTGCAAACAATTGCCATAAATCAATTATCAGTCAACTTAAATATTCAATAGTCAAAGTCCAATTGAAAATCACCCAACTTAGAAAATGATTTGAAAGAAACCCTAGCTTATTCTTTAAATTAATATAAAAATATATGAACTCAGTCAATACAAATAAATGACGAAAAATTGAAGCAGAGAACATAATTTTACATTCAGACAAAAAAGAAAATATGACATAAACACAAAATAAGATTAAGATATATTAGAATCACCTGTTGTTTGATAGATTTGCAATTAATAGTCTTTCTTGGATATCTTTTAAGCATTCAAATGAACTAATTTGCAGTAAACAAGATTTCCTCGGAACTCAACAAAACTAAAATGCGATAAGTTTTGAAATGGGATGCAGAAACTTTGAAAATAAGTATGGAAGAGAATGAAAAAAACTACACAAATACCTTTATATGAGACAAGTCAGGTCCAACCTTTGACGTTAATTCTTAGTATGCTCCCGCTCGACAGTTGTTGAAAATTAGGCACATAATTATTGCATATTTAATGGACACGATATAGATACCTTTTAATTTGGATTGGTCGCATCTTCAAATATTGTCATTATATCCAGAGGTAAATTAATTTTCAGTTTAGCTAAGAAATATTGAAGCAATTTTTTGAAATTTTATCGAAAACTATGTCAAATTCGACCAGTGTTTATGAAAAAATCATATGGACCAGGCACATAAAATTTCATTCTTGCTCACGATGGTTCAGTTCACATCCTTATTCTTCTTATCTCGTCGGATTTTTACTCTCTTAATTTTTTTACATGATGAAGCCAGATGTTTAAAACAATTTTCGTTATTTACTAAACTAGAGAGGAAAATCATTGATGAAGTCTACATATTTATTACCCGTAAGCGTAACCAATATTGGATGAAGATGAAGAAGTGAAAGGAGGCTTTGATGATATCCAAAAGTCATCAGCTAAGTAATGGAAGCTTAGCAAGCATCTGAAAATTCAATATGAGAAGACAAGTAAAATCAGTAGGTTTGAATTTTGGTCCAGAAGACTACTGATCTGATGCTGAGTACGGAATCAGACTGGTGGATTTCAGCGGAGTCAAATCAGATGAGTTCGATTAGAATCAGCAGAGTGGATTCGATCAACAGAGTGGAAGTGATGAGGAAGTTATTACAACGGTAATAAATGCACTTGGTTTAATAAATGATGTAAGAAGATGGTATTAAAGACAAATGATCGAAGAGAAACCTCGTATCAGCAAGGTGCAGTAAATGCGACTTGACATAAATTACAGCAGAACTGTACAGTGAACAGTTGCAGAAGCCGTTCTGAAACAAGGACCACTGTTCGAGGAAGATCTGAAAATCTGTCTTACTTCAACGGACATAAATTCAAATTCACGAGTATAAATGATCTGAATTCAAGAGTTAGAGACAACCACAACAACATTTGAGAAAGCATTCAAAGATCAAAATCTTCTAAGTTCAAAAACTCAAAAACAGATCACTATCAGCCGATTCATCTGTTGACAACGCCGAGTTGAAGAAACAAAGCTTAAACAAAATCTGAGTATTTTTGTAAATTATGAGTGTTGTGCAAAGTGTATATCCATCTTTGTGAGTGATATAACTTCATAGTATAGGTTTTCTTTGTGATATCCTATAGCGAACTTGTGGCTTTATCATTTGTTGCAAAAGCGCAAGGAGAGTGTACTACGTTACTTAGTGTTTCTAGTATAACCCAAAATCTTCGTGATTTGGACTAAAATACATTCTTGTCTATATAACCACTATAAAAATTCTCAGTATTTGATTACTTGCATATTTCAAAAGCATACTAACACTTGAGCAAACTAAAAGATTTTAAAAGGATTTTAAAACTGGGGATAAATAACTTGTTTGAAAAAGACGGAACAAATCCGTTGCATACAAGTTTCAAACTCTGATTTAAATTGAAACAGATAAGTAAATCAGACTAGTGGTCAACTTCGTTGTTTAAGCTAAATGCGCAATCAGCAAAGTAGTCTCACCAGTTCGATCAGCTTACTCTGTTCATAAGAAAAGCTGGAGAAATTTAGAAAAAGTAAAGAGTTCTATTCACCATTCCCCCCCACCTCCCCCCCCCCCCCTCTAGACCTCAACTGACCACTTGGGAGCAACAAGTGGTATCAGAGCAGGTGGTTCAACTGAATCATCTGACTAATCAACGAGCTTGATCCAGAGTGTGTTTTTCAAAAGCTTTGAAAAGAGCATATTTTTGAAAAATAAAATCTTTTGAAAATGGATTGTATTAGCCATGTACCCCACATTGGCGGGATGAGTTTTGAGGACTGGAAAATCCACATGAAAATTTTCCTTGCTGCTTACAATGACAATATGTATAGATGCATAGCCAAAGGTCCAATCAGAATCACCAAAACAATCAAAGTTAATGACCAGGAGGTGGTTGTTGACAAAGAACCTGAAGAGATGACAGCTGTAGAAATAAAGTTGAGCAATCTTGACAAGGTTGGAATATTCATCATGACAAGAGCCCTCGATAATGACAGGTTGATAAAGTCAAACACTACAAAACTGCAAAAGAGATGTGGGATAAAGTTCGTGATATGAGCGAAGGGAATGATGCCATTAAAGAGCACAACTTAAGCATAGCCCTTGAGAAGTTGGAAAACTTCAAAATGAAGGCTGGAGAAACCAATGACCAAATGGATTCAATGTTTACAAGGACTCCGAATGATGTGTTAAAGTTGGGAAAGACGTTTACTGATAAGGAGATCACAGTTAAAGTTCTAAAGGCACTGCCTCCCAAATTCAACATGAAGATCACAGCCATGGAAGAATCAATGGATTTGGGGAAGATCTCTCTGACGGAGCTGTTTTCTGTACTCAAAGCATATGAGTATAAACTGCCTAGAATGGGAATATAAGAGACATCAACTTCCAATCCCATTGCTGCCTTAGTTGCTGCAGAAAAATAAAAAAGATCAGCCGGCCGAACAAAGGAGATGGACTCATCCGATGAGACCATGACACTAAACAAAAAGGAGTATATTGTTGGAGACGTTGCGTTGTTATTGAATGGATTCAAGAAGTTCTATTAAAGAAAAATGAAGAACAATACAACAATGCTTCTTCTAACCCTACCTCTTATTCTCATGAAAGTAAGAATAACTATAAATCCAAACTAATGTGCTATAATTGCAGGAAATTGGGACACTTTATCAAGGACTGCCCATATCCTAAAGCTGAGAAATATACAGAGGAAGAAAAGAAAGCAAGGAAAGAGAGGAGACATCAAAAAAGCAAAGTACTGTTGGCTGAAGCTGAAAATATAGCAGCCATCTACTCGTTTGATTCAGACTCGGAGACATCAGAAGATGACTCTGCTGAAGAAGAGACATGCATTGTTCTGTCTCATGGCAAAAGAATCAGAGGATTCTGACAATGATGTAACTCTCTCTGAAAATGAAAATAAGCTATTTAGTTCATTTGAACAAATGATGAAAAACAACATAAACGTTGTTGTAGCATTTTCAAAGCTTAAGAAAGAGATGACTGTGCCAAAAAAGAAAAATTCTCTACTGAAACTTAACGTTGAAAAACCGCAAGAATCAGCTGAGTATAAACAGCTTGCACATGAGAATGGATCTCTGAAAGCAGAATGTGAAGTTTTGTTGGATGAAGATGAAGACTTAAAAGTGAAGGGAGGTTTTGATGATTTCCAAAAGTCATCAGCTAAGTTTGGAAGCTTAGTTCAAACCTTAGAAGATATTTGACCAAGGAAGAATTTACTTCAGACGAGTCAAACATGGTCCTGAAGATTACTGATCTGTTGCTGAAGAAAAGAATCAGACTGGTGGATTTTCAGCCGACTCAAATCAGATGAGTTCAAGTTTGGGATCAGCCGAGTATACATCAGACGAGTGATTTCGATCAGCAGAGTGGAAGTGGATCAGAAGTTATTGCAACGGTAATAAATGCACTTGGAGTAATAAATGCTGAAGAGGAAGGGTATTTATGATAAATGATTGAAGAGAAACCTCGTATCAGCTTGGTGCATTTAATGCGGACTGACAGGAAGTACAGCAGAGTCTACAGTGATCAGTCGTAGGTAGCCGTTTCTGCAGAAGGGACCAGTACTCGAGGATTTGAACACCTGTCGATCTCTCAACGGGCAGATTTTCAAATCTCAAGTATAAATAGTTCAGTTCAAGAGTTGAATAAGAAGAGACAACACAACTGAGATTAAAATCGAAGCAGAATTCTTCTAAGTCTCAACTTCAAGAACAGAACACTCATCAGCCGAGTCATTTGTTGACGAAGCAGAATAGAGAGAAAACAAAATATACATACAAATCTGAGTGATTTTGTGAGAAAAGTGTTGTGAGAAGTAGATATCCATCTAAGTGAGTGATATTACTTCAGAGAGTAGGAGTTTCTTAGTGATTTCCTATTGTGAACTTGTGGCCTTTTCATTTGTTGTTAGGCGCAAGCAGTGTATATTGTAAACTGTGTGTTTATAGTATAACACAAGATCTACGTGACTTGGAAGAGTGGACTAAAGGATTTCAATCCATATAAAAAATCCTTTGTGTTTATACTTGCATTATTTCTTGCATATTTTCAAAGAGCATACTTAAACACGTAAAAGTTAACTTTTAAAAGGAGTTTGCAAAACTGGGGATAAAACTTTTTCTAAGTTAAGAAAACAACTTGTGAAAAATACTTGATAAATCCGCTGCAAGTTAGTAAATTTAAAACTCTGATTTTGATAAAATCAGCTAAGTAAAATCAGAAGAGTGGTCAACTCTGCTGTTCAAAGCTTTGTGCGAGATCAGCTTAGTCTACTTACAATTCTTGATCAGCTTAGTCTGCTGACAGAAAAAGTTAGAGAAATTTAAAGTTAAATTTTTAGAGGTCTATTCACCCCCCCCCCCCCCCCTCTAGACCTCATCTGACCACTTGGGACCAACAAGTGGTATCAGAGCAGGTGGTTCATCTGAATCATTTGCCTGATCAACGAGCTTAATCCTAGAGTTTTTTTCAAAGGTTTTCAAAAGTTTTCAAAAGAGCATCTTTTTGAAAATAAAAACTTTTTGAAAAATGGATTGTATCAGCTTTGTTCCCCACATTGGCGTTATGAGCTTTGAGGACTGGAAAATACGCATGGAAATTTTCCTTGCTGCTTATAATGATAATATGTACACGTGCATAACTCAAGGTCCGATAAGAATTACCAAAACAATCAAAGTTGATGGCCAAGATACGGTCGTTGACAAAGAACGTTCAGAGATGACAGCTGAGGAAATCAAGCTGAAAAATCTTGACAAGGTTGGAATCTTCATCATGACCAAAGCCCTCGACAACGAAAGGTTTGACAAGGTCAAACACTGCAAAACATCTAAGAAGATGTGGGATAAAGTCCGTGACATGAGTGAAGGGAATGACTCAATCAAAGAGCACAATCTGAGCGTAGCCCTGGAGAAGTTTGAGAACTTCAAGATGAAACCTGGAGAAACCATTGACCAGATGGATTCAAGGTTTCCAAAGGTGTTGAACAACGTACTAAAGTTGGGAAAGACGTTTTCTGATAAAGAGATCACCGTTAAAGTCTTAAAGGCGCTGCCACCCAAGTTCAACATGAAGATCACAGCTATGGAAGAATCAAGGGATCTGGGGAAGATCTCACTGACTGTTTTCTGTACTCAAGGCGTACGAGTTTAAAATGCCAAAAATGGGTATAGAAGAGACCTCAACTTCTGGCCCCACTGCTGCCCTGGTCGTTGCAGAAAGATCAAGAAGATCAGCCGGGAAGATAAGAGAAGTAGACTCATCTGATGAGACCACAATACTCAACAAGAAGGAGTACACTGCTGGCGATGTTGCTTTGTTATTGAACGGGTTCAAAAAGTTCTATAAAAGAAAAATGAAGAACAAATGTAACAATGCTTCTACTTCTAAACCTACCTCTTATTCTCATGATAGTAAGGATGATTATAAATCCAAAATGAGGTGCTATAACTGCAGGAAATTGGGACATTTCATCAAGGACTGCCCATATCCTAAAGCTGAGAAGTATACTGAGGAGGAAAAGAAAGCGAGGAAAGAGAAGAGACACCAGAAAAGCAAAGTGTTGTTGGCTGAAGCTGAAAAGGTAGCAGCCAGCTATTCGTCTAACTCAGAATCAGGGACATCAAGTGATGACTCTACTGAGGAAGAGACACCTGCACTGCTCTGTCTCATGGCCAAAGAATCAGAGGATTCTGACACTGAGGTAACTCTCTCTGAAAATAAAGATGAGCTATTTAGTTCATTTGAGCAAATGATGAAAAACAACACAGATGTTGTTAATGAATTTGCAAAGCTTAAGGAAGAGATGATCGTGCTGAAAAAGCAAAATGCTAAACTGAAACTTAGTGTTGAAAAACAACAAGATTCAGCTAAGTATAAAAAGCTTTCGCATGAATGTGAATCTCTGAGAGCAGAATGTGAAGTTTACAAAGGAAAAATCGTGGAACTTGAAAACATAATATCCTGTCATGATAAGTCGTCTGTTGCATCAGTAGATACATCTAATGGACAGAGAACAACTTTAGTAAAAGAGAATTTAGAACTGAACAAAACTAAGAAATTCATATCTGCTGATAACAGTAATGTTATTTTATATGTTCAAACTGCTAAATCTACTTCACTTGAGAATAAGAAAAAGGAGAATAAATCTCCTAAGGCTAAAAAGGGTAAAAAGCCTGAAAATGAAAAACAGACTGGTAAAACTAAACAGCAGAGTAGTCCTAAGAAGTCTGCTGATAAGAGTAAAACCAATCAGACTAGTAAAACTAAGTCGTCTGTTAAAGAGCAAGTAAAGAGCAGACCTAAGAAGCAAAGAAATTATAACAATGTTGCTTGGTATGGAAATGAGTCTTATTATGTGCAACCTGCTTATTCATCTTATTATGCTGCACCTCATTATCCACCTTATTATGCTGCATATCCTGCTCATCATCCAATGCATGCTTACCCTGCTTATCATGCATCTTACCCTGCTTATGAGAATTATTCACATCATAATGATTATCAACATAATATGCCTGCTGATTATGGTGAAGATAAAGTTGATCATGCTCCTGCTAAAACTCAAAATCCTAGGAAGCCTAAGACTTCAGCATCTTGGGTTGTCAAAGGTGACACTAATCCACCAGGACCCTCTCAATAAAGGGTACCTAAAACAATTTTACTTTGTTTTGTAGGTTAGGATTAGGAGTAGGAGTAAAGTAGAGAAGAAATGGTACTTGGACAGTGGATGTTCAAGGCACATGTGTGGAGACATACATGAACTGACAGATGTTGTTGCTGTGAATGGTCCAAGAGTCACTTTTGGAGATAGCAAATAAGGCAAGGTTGTTGCGGTTGGAAAGCTAATCAAAGGAAACATAGAGATATCTGACGTCTCTTATGTTAATGGCCTGAAGTACAATCTACTGAGCATAAGTCAATTTTGTGACAAGGGATTTTCTGTAATGTTTTCATCAGATAAGTGCTACGTTGAACAAATTGGAACAAAGAAGGTTATTTTATCTGGAAGAAGACAGGGAAATATCTACGTAGTCGACTGGAATTCTGTGGACAACAATTCTATTGTTTGTTTGGTGGCTTCTACACCAAGTGAAATCAGTTGGCTGTGGCACAAAAGAATGAATCATCTGAATTTCAAGACCATAAACAGATTGATAAATAATGATTTGGTAGAAGGAATTCCAAAGACAGTCATGAGCAAAGATAAGCTCTGTGACGCCTGTCAGAAGGGTAAACAACTGAAGTCCATTTTCAAAAGCAAGAAGCACCAATCTTCAACCAGAATTTTGGAGTTGTTACATATGGATTTGTTTGGCCCTATTGATCCTGTCAGCAATGGTGGAAAGAAATACTGCCTAGCTGTTGTGGATGATTTTTCAAGATTTACTTGGGTGATTTTCATGAAGAAGAAAAGTGAAACCAAGGAACATCTTACTAATCTGATGGAACTGATCCAGAATGAAAAGAGCCAAAGAATATTGAAGATCAGATCAGATAGAGGGACTGAATTTACAAACTCTACTGTTGAAGAGTATTGTAACTCCAGAGGAATCAATCATGAGTACTCTGCTGCCAGAACCCCTCAACAAAATGGAGTTGCTGAAAGGAGAAACAGAACTCTAAAGGAAGCTACCAGGACAATGATAGCTGAAGCAAAACTGCCCCAAAGATTCTGGGCAGATGCCACAAGTACAGCATGTTATACCCAGAACAGATGTATGATCAACAAAAGTCAAAACAAGACACCTTATGAGCTATGGAAAAACAGAAAGACTAATTTACATTATCTTAGGATTTTTGGTTGTAAATGTTATGTTTTAAATAATGGGAAAAATCACCTTACTGCTTTTGCAGAAAAGGCTGATGAAGCTGTTTTTGTAGGATACTCTACTGTTAGTAAAGCTTACAGAGTTTTTAACAAAAGAACTTTACTTGTAGAAGAATCTATTCATGTAGTATTTGATGAGCCAAACCAATCTTCTGAAAAGAATCAAAGTGCTAATCCAGAGATATCTGCTGACCTTCATAAATTGAGTATGGAAAGAAAAGAAGAATATGTACCCATCATACTACCTGATTTAAGCTAAGCTGTTAACTCAAATGTTGTTCAAAATCAGTCAGCTGATTGTCTAACAAAGGAGTTGTAAACAACTGATAGACCAGAGCCTGTTCAACAGACTACTACTGAGACTCCAACAGTAGTGTTGCAAGATCAATCAAGAGGACAACATCCAGATTTGCAACCTGATCTAAGATGGCTCAGAGATCACCCACCTGATTTAGTGATTGGTGA
Organism: Penstemon newberryi var. newberryi; assembly: GCA_030819805.1. Classification (NCBI taxonomy): domain Eukaryota; kingdom Viridiplantae; phylum Streptophyta; class Magnoliopsida; order Lamiales; family Plantaginaceae; genus Penstemon; species Penstemon newberryi. Next base: position 16,029,417 of record JAUALY010000005.1, on the reverse strand, counting down.
TCCATTGGATAAAGTGAGAACCAGAAGGTCAACTGCAAATGAAACAATGTTTGTAAGTTTTCTTTCACAAATTGAGCCTAAGTTGATTGATGAAGCTCTTAGTGATTCTCACTGGATTGAAGCAATGCAAGAAGAGTTGAATCAATTTGAAAGGAATGAATTCTGGTACTTAGTTCCCAGACTTACTCATCAAAGGGTAATTGGCACTAAGTGGGTATTCAGGAATAAAATGAATGAAGATGGTATCGTTACCAGAAATAAAGCAAGACTAGTTGCCAAAGGTTATTGCCAAGAAGAAGACATTGATTTTGATGAGACATTCGCACCAGTTGCAAGGCTTGAAGCAATCAGATTATTCTTAGCTTATGCTGCTCACAAGAACTTCACTGTCTATCAGATGGATGTGAAGTCTGCCTTTCTCAATGGAGAATTGCAAGAAGAAGTTTACGTTGAACAACCTCCTGGATTTGAAGCTTATCAACAAGGAGACAAAGTTTATCGTCTGAAGAAAGCTCTCTATGGACTGAAACAGGCTCCAAGAGCATGGTATGATACTTTATCTGATTTTCTTTTAGTTATAGGATTTCGCAAAGGTAAAGTAGATAAGACTTTGTTCACTCTTGGATGGGATAATCATATATTGTTAGTTCAAATATATGTAGACGATATTATTTTTGGTTCAACTAACCAACAAAAGTGTGAGAAGTTCTCTAAGCTGATGCAGAACAAGTTTGAAATGAGCATGATGGGAGAACTAAATTACTTTCTTGGATTACAAGTCAAACAGTGTGACGCCCCACCTAAGAGCACCCAGCTTTCAGATGAGGTGTCACCCGCCTGCGATTTGTCTTTCTAACATAAGTCGCAGAAACGGCCTAAAGAAAAAAAAAATAACACAGCCATGTACTAAATTCTTAAGTTACCTCATTCGCTCGAGGATGCCTGGAATGGTGGTCCGATAAAGTTTCTTTAATCGTCCTTACTAAATGTCGTTACTTAAGAATCACATCATCTATGCCAAATAATAAATCTCATCCTGAGAAAATAGAACACAAGGAAACAAAGAGGGTGAGTCCCAAATGACTCAGCGAGGGTATGAGCATAACAAAATCAAATGAAAACGGGATGAATTTAAGATGAACAATTGATAAGTATAATTCGTATAAATGAACCAAGAAACTAACGTAATGATGATAGACATAGAAGGTACTTGAATCAAGTCACATGTAAATTTAAGAATGGAGAGACTTTCATGTATAATTTATGAACAAAGTTATGTTAGATGTGAGCACGTATACCATGTAAAATATCACCTTGTATATATATATAAATTCCATCGAGTAGCGACCTCGTGGCTTGACTTGTAACTTGTAAGCTTCTAACTTTTAAGCTTATAACTTGTAACTTTCAAGCTTCTAACTTTTAAGCTTGTAACTTTCAACTTGTACTTGTAATTGGTTTACGTGCTCGAAATTTAAGATGAAGAATTCGTAGTCATGTAAAAGACAAGATATAAACTTTTGTATCAATTTCCACACGATTTGAGATAATATGTATAAGATTTCAAGTCATATTAGAAGCACAATAAAATGCTAGAATTCAGCTGAATAGGAAACTCAATAGGATACAAGAAAACCAATCGATTATGAAATCCAATAGGAGGATGAGAATTAAGTCCAAGCAGAATTTTCATGATACAATGAGAAGCCATTCTAATTAAAAACAGCCTTGATATGGAAAAGCCATCAGATTTAAATCAAACGAGTTAACTATAAGGCGACCGAATTAAGGCTTCATTGAGATAACAAGAAGACATTCGAATTTAAAACTTTAATAGGAATTGAAATCGATCAAGGATATTTCGATTATCGAACAATCAATTACAAGGACGGGTCCAAGAGGATATGGTAAGGAATGGTGTATATAACCAAATTGTGAATTAGAACGAACTAAGCTAAGAAATAAAACTTAATCCAAAATAAGTTACTATGATAATGAAGCCGACATGAACAAATTTCGAAACAATTGCATTCAAGTAATAACCAAACAACAGGAGTCAATCATGAGTTTGCAACAAAAGCAGTGCCAAAAGTGTAAGAAGAAACGGATAGAACCCTCACCTTAGTTAATCGACGTTGGATGGATATTCTACTATATACTTGAGCCGTAGTTGTAACCTCGGTGATGGCCTCGTCGCCTAATCAGGACCAATAATATATATAAAAATTATATCCATACATGATCGTATATTACGACTTCTAATATTACTGACACTAGCTCGTTCGAATCGCCTTAAACTATACATAGTGTAATTATTTAGTTGAATTAATTCAAACCTTAAATCCACAATCTATTTATGTCCACTATATTACACTCAAATCTAATATATTGACCTAAATTAACACATCAAATTCGTCTAGCTAAGTAATACCCAAGAGCAACTAATTAATCTAACTAAATATAAATTACATTTCTTTAAATAATCTAAGTTGAATAGTTAATTGCATGTTAAATTCACAACTTGATTCGGACTAAGCGCAACGTACTCAATAGCACGAATATCAAATATCTACCTAATACGAGGACGGCATTTCTAACAATCTAATTTCGTCATACGACTACATTTAGTCAATCATATTCATATTGATAAAACTTAAAGTCTTGTATTTACTCATTTAATCTTCATAAATATCTTCATTTTGTTCTTCTAAAGAACCGATTATATTCAATTCAAACATAGTCTTAACTTATCTAGTTCTCCAACTTTAAGGCTCATGATAGTTCTATTAACCATTTAATTAACCAACCTTAAGCTTACCTAGATATACATGCATAATATAATACAAACCCAAACTCACGTTAAACTTAATCCTAAAGCCAATAAATGAACTACAATGTAATTAATACTCAATAACCTTTAGTCTCGAGAACTATTACCTAAACGAACTCCCAATGTCAAATGAGAACCGGATATGGAATACCCACGCCGAAATGAAGTCGCTGTCGAACTAACCACCATTGACTGCTGCCGGAAAAGTAAGCATCCACCATTTATACGCTCTCCTCTTCGCCTACAACACCGTGGTGAAGCCTGATTGTCGAAGACATGACCGGAAAAAAGGGGCATGCAAAGAAATCCACTTAAAACCGCCATTTCCACCTCTAATTTTTGCAGGAAAACACCTTCTATTCCTTCAATTACCACCACCATAGTGTTCCTCTCGTCGAGTAGATCAATTTTGACTACTCATTTACTTGATTTGGTTAAGAAATAAAGAAGTTATAAACAAATTAAGGAGATGGATTATGTGTGTGTTTTAGTGTGTGTAAAAGTTGAAGAAGAAGAGAATGAGGGAATTGGGTTGACTTTTGTTCATATTTAATGGATAATTTGCAATTAACACCTTCAAAGAAGTGGGTAGTCCTATTTTAATTCCTAAAGTCTTGGTCAATTCAAACAAGTCCCCATTATATCTTAAGTATCTATTTATTTTCTTTAATCAAGCTCAATCAACTTTCTGATTATTAAATTAGAGATAATTTATCAAAAAAAAAATTAATGTTTTCTTTTTAAAATATGAGGTGTTACAAACAGCTACCTGATGGTATTTTTATTAATCAAGCAAAGTACACAAAATATCTGTTCAAGAAATTTGGTATGGAAACTAGCTCATCTGTTAGTGTCCCTATGTCTACTGGACTTCGTCTGGACAAGGATGAAGATGGCAAATCAGTTGACATCACCAAGTACAGAGGCATAATTGGGTCACTGTTATACTTAACAGCTAGCAGACCTGATATTATGTATTCTGTTGGGGTTTGTGCGAGATTTCAATCAAATCCTAAGGAATCTCATCTCTTAGCTGCTAAAAGGATATTAAGGTATCTCAAAGGCACACAAGAATTGGGATTGTGGTATCCAAGGGAATCAGGATTTGAACTTACTGGATATTTAGATTCTGACCTTGCTGGCTGTAAAATTGATAGGAAGAGTACTACAGGTACTTGTCAATTTCTAGGCAGTCGTCTGATCTCATGGATAAGTAAGAAACAGACTTCAGTATCCATATCTACTGCTGAAGCTGAATACATTGCTGCTGGAGCATGTTGTGCACAGATACTTTGGTTGAAGCATCAACTAGAAGACTATAATCTCAAGATCAGTGGAATCCCTATCTACTGTGACAATACAAGTGCAATCTCACTTACTCAGAATACTACTAGTCATTCCAGGACTAAGCATATTGAGATCAAACATCACTTCATTAGAGACCATGTTGAAAAAGGAAATGTAATTATTGAGTATGTTCATACGGACAATCAGATTGCTGACATTTTCACCAAACCATTGAGTGATGCAAGATTTTCTACTCTAAGAGTGGAACTGGGCTTGTTAAAATTGGATTCATAAGCTGAGGGGGAACTTATCAGAAGACTGGGTTCAACAGCTGACTAATCTGATAGCAACAAGTGTTATACTTCAAGAAGACTAACTCTCAACAGACTAGTTGACTGATGAATTCTTGAATTCAGGGGGAACGTATAAGACTAGCGGTACTCCTGTTTTATAGATGAAATCTTCAATGACAATTAGTTGAAGTTGTTTTAATCAGAAGATTTGTTCTTAATTCTTGAAGACTTGAAGATTATTTATCCTGCTGGATTGACAAACAGCAAAGGAAGATCACTAGATATTGGATTTCACTAGTGATATATTGTATCAGACAAGTCATCTATCAGATAAGTATTATTTTACTCATCTGTTTAATTATGTCAACTTATATTCAGTGTTGTATTAAAAACGTTTTATCTAAAACACGCTTGTATAAGTAACATACAAGTGGCTTTTCAAATTCCCGCCCGTCTGACATATTAAATGCATTTTGAAATCCGCGTATATCGCTCACACGATCTACTTTTCAGTAATTGATCTAACGGTTGGCACTAATCACTGAAACCGACATCAAACCAACATCTATAAATCCAGATCTGATCAGCTTACTACTCTTTTACGCACCCTCAAAATTTCTAAAGCACAAAGCATTTTTGCATTCAATTCTACTGCAAATCTCTCTCGTTTTTCCTTAATATTTTTTTCAGAAATGGCTGCCAAAGAAGCTAACGCTGAAGGTAAGTTCCTAAACTACCTGACGTATCACACGACTGGCACTCCCAAAATGAAAGAAATTCTGGAAAAGTTTAAAGCTGCTACAGTGGTTGATTTCATGGAGGCCCATGAAACAATGGTGTTCAAAGATCAAATCATGGAGTACTATGGTTCGAAGGCGAAGCCTGATTTTGATAAATTGGAAATAAAGACTGAAGTTGGGGGTAAGGTTATTTGCATAACCCCTAAGCTGCTGAATGAGAAATACGGACTCTCTCTTGAAGGTTAAACTGAGCTTTCAACTTTAGTTGAGTCCTTTGAAGCAGATTTCTGGAATCTGGCTGCAAAGAAGAATGAAGTTTTGTCTGGCAACATTAAGAAGAATCAGCTGAATGACGAATTTCAGCGTATGGCAGATTTAATTGCCAAAGTACTGGAGAACTGCACATTTTCGCTGGATAGTGTGCCAATGAAACGTTTTCACACCATGATTGCTGTCTACTATGGATTGAAGGTGAACTAGGCAACCTTCATGTGCTACATTTTGGCTGATCACAAGCAACGTGGTCACACCAACCACAGGATATTCCTCAGTCATCTGTTTTCAATCCTTGGTTGCATTATGACCCATGGGAAGGTCATCCATAATGCCAAGGAGTTGAAGATCTATGAGCCTGTTCGCTCAAAAACAGCTGATGGGACTCCAGAGAAGGCAAAAGAACAACCAAAAAGGAAGGCTGCTGTTGAGCCAAAGCAGTCGGCTGTTAAGGCAAAAAGGAGTAAGGCTTCTGTTCGAACAGCTAAGCCAGCTGTTCAAGCCAGAACAGACCCACCTAAAGAAAAGGAAGTTGTTGATACGATTGTAGATGAAACAGTCAAAGAAATTGAGGAGATGGCCTATGACATATCTCCTGAAAGAACCGTTTCAGCTGAAGTGCCAGCTGAAAACGTGGCAAAAAGGACAAGGAGCACGATGAAAGATACTGCTACATCTGCTGCTGTCCATCACACAAAGAAAACAGCTAGAAAGAAGATGACGTTCATTGAAGAAGATACTGAACTTTCTGAGCTGGTAAGGGAAAGTCCTCCAACAGCAGAGAGGCCTGTTGGATCAGAGAAGAAGTCTGCTGAAGTAGAGTCAGCTGCTGAACAAGTTAAACAGACTTCTGCACCAACAGCTGAGGTTACTCAACCTCCAAAGGATCCTGAAGTGCAGATCCTTAAACCAATTGCTGCTGCACCAGTAGAAATTGCTGCTCCAGAACCAACAGTTGCGGCACCAGTTGTTGAATCAAGAGCTGCCAGGAAGACAAGGACTGGCAAAACAAAAGTGTCAGCATATCACAAAAAGAAGCGCGAGGAAGCTGAACGAAGGAAGCCTGATGAAGCTGAACTGAAAAGAGCTTTGGAAGCTAGCAAGAAAGATGGTGACGTCAAGAAAATGACTGAAGCAGAATTGGCTGCCAAGAAAGAAGCAGACTTGGCAAAAGCTCTTGAAGATAGTAAGAAGGATGCATATGGACCAAGAAGGTCCAAGAGCCAAACCAATCAAAAGAAAGAAGGCGGAAGTCAGAAGAGCACTTGAAATTGTTCAAAGTGACTCTGCTGTCTTTAGAAAGTTTGAAGCTGAGCTGGAGAGGATGAATCAGCTACTTCAATCAAAGACCACATTTCTCCCAGAAAAGATAAGATACAACAGATGGAGGGAGTATAGGTTAAACAAGTCTGAGGAAGAAATCCAAGCATTGAAGGAGTTCGCTGATGAAGGACGTTGGGTTCTAAGTTGGCTGCATACAACTTCTGTTGCAAAGGCGTTGGATTCAGACTTCGTTAGAGACAGACTACATGACTTTGCTTGAGTCATTGTAAGTGAAGAGGCAACTGCTATAAAGGATTCATTGCCAAATAAACCAAGTCCTGTTGATGACTTAGTGGATAGAGCAGTTAAGATCGCTGTTTACACAACTATGGAGAAATGGGCTGAACGATCAAGATATGAACCCGGTTCAACCAGTGATGTGCCCACTTTACCAAGTTTGCAGCGTATTGCCTTTGGCTCATAAATCAGTACATATCAAGAACAACTGAGTGCTCAACAGTCTACTTCCCCTTTTGTTCCAGCTGACTTGATTCGCCAGAAGACTGTGGTGTCTGATGATGGTACTGAAATAATTCACATTGCTGATGAGCCAGCTAGTGAAGAACAGAAGAAAAACCAGCATGCTGCAGAAATCAACCTGGATACATCAAACAAACTGCCTGCTGATGTCAAAGATATGATTCCTTTAGCCATTGAATGGAAGGATGAAGAAAGTCAAGTTCGTTCAACAGGAAGAGCCTGCTGAAGCATCACCCTCTGTTCCAACTGCTGACTTACATTCTTCACTGATGGAGTCAATGCAGATGCTGACTGACAATGCCATGAAGGAGATGGAAAAGAGAAATCAGCTGATGTTGAAGCAAATGCAGGAGGCTACTGCAAAGATGGTGCAGGAAGCTATAGAGAACTCTCCTCTACCACCAGACAATTCCCTTGTACTGACTCAAAGCATATTTTGCATGCACAGAAGTATTGAAGACATGAAAGCTGATGTGAGTCATCTGCACACTGCTCTTCAAAGGCACGAGTCTGACATTGCAGGAATTGCTAGAGTCATGACGGAAGTTGGTGAAGCAGAAATTGAGAAAAATGTTGCACTTATGCAAGAGTTCACTGTTGTCACTAATAAAGCTCAAAATGAAATGTCAACACTTCAACTGAATGTTGACTACTTAAATGACCAATCTGGTGAGATGAAGACTACTCAACTTCGTATGGAAGCAACTCAAAATCTTCACTCTGATCAACTCCGAGTTGTGGATCAAAACATCAGAAAGCTTTGTGCTGCTGTCAATGTTACTCCTGATCAACTCAACCCTGCTGCTGATGACTGTTGCGTTCCAAATACTAATACGCAAACTACGCAAGTATACGGTCGTTACAAGTAATATAAAACGGTAAGTACATACCGAGTATCGAATCCCCACGAATGGGTAAAAGGTGGGAATAAACGAATCAATCGACGACTTATTTCAGTTATGAACGCTTGACACAAAATTATCAAACCCAAATATATGATAAGGGTGATTTTATTTAACTACGAGCGGTAAAGTAAATCTAACTACGAAAGCAAGTAAATTGGGGAGTTAATTATGCGGTAAGGAGGATTTATAAGCAATCAATTAAAGCAGATAAATCATGCGGTTGTTAGGTTAGCTATGCAAACAATCCTAGGTTTAGTTGTTGTTTGTGAGTTCTAAATTAGTTAAGTCTCCCTGTCGGTCTCACTTAACTCTACCAATCTACCCAAACTCTCCATCTCCGGATCAATCACAAACATCGTTGTCACTCGATGCTCTCAGAGGGCTCAAAGGCGTACCGCTGTCACCCGGTACCTAAGACTAACCCAAATCCCAGAATAAAGAGAATCTAAGTTATTTGATGCATTCACGAACGAACTCATTATACAAACACGGACCACACTAGGTATATGCCTATCCTAGGTAGAAATCCACAAATCGTCACTCGCCTAACCTTCAAAGTCCTATGTCTAGGATGCATTCAAGGTAGAATTAAGTCCGATTACATGATTACGGCAAATCAAAGTACTTAAACAATAATCTACTACAATCATTGGCCAAAAGTGCGATGAAACAATAAATACAACAATTCAAACATAGCCCAACATCAAAACATAATTAATCAAACGATAACAATGACTCGACAATTAATATATTATGCTCGTGTTGCTACTCAAGGATTCAAGGACGTTCGTATGTATCTTCCGAGTTGCATACAAACCTATCGAGTTAAACTAATCCAATTTATGTCTAAGTGGATTAAAATCTAATCGATGCATTAAACTCAAACCTTAAACGAATATGAAACGACATAGGTATATGTCTATCCTAAAATCAAATCACAATCCAAATTCATAATCAAATCCTCAAAATCACTATGTCTAGCAATCAAGAATCAATAAATCTCATCTCAAAGGTTGTCAAACCATAAGATGAACGATAAGGACGGAATCGGATTAACGAACACATATAAGCACCATACTAATCATCAAAACATCATTTAATCAAACAATAACATAAATATATATAAATCCGGAGAATTCGAATCCACAACCTTTGTTCCAAATAGAAAATAACAACATTCATATCCTAATCATAGACAACTAGGAAATAGAAAGATATCACCTAATCGGAATAAAGTCGAGAGATGGATTCTCCTCCCTTTCATCACCACCTAATCACTCCCCAAGGGTGGTGATTAACTCACCCCCTTGGTGGAGTCTTCAAATACAAGAAAAAGAAAGTAAAAGTAAAGAGAGAGTTTAGGGAAGCTTGAGAGGAAAAGGGAGGTAAGGTATGTGTGTGTGTGAATTGTGAGCTCCTCTTGACCCTCTTAACCTAGAAAACAAGACCAAAAAGTCCCTTTAAGGGTTATGAAATACAAGTGGGGGAAAAGGGGGAAGATAAAAAAAGCCCCCTATTTTTCCCGCAGAAAATAGCTGCTGGAATAGGGGTCTCGCGGCCGCGAGAATTAACCTCGCGGCCGCGAGGAACAGGCCGTAAGTTTTCTACACTGCCACACTTCCTTCCGAGCAGCATATCTTTTGATTCCAAACTCCGATTATAGATCCGTAAAGTCCGTAGCGTAGCTAACTCACTCATCTATGACATATCCAAAATTCAGCTTATTTGGATCATCCATAAAATATATATGTACGTTTTAGTGAGAAGCTATCTATATTCTTCTACGATTTGCTTCGGGTTCTCTTTTCTTTGAAGCTCTTTCTGCGCAAAGGCTTGCATCAACGGCCACCGAGTCTTGATTTGATGGAATTGCATTGAATCATATCCTCTCGGACTTCCCTTTAGCCTTGCTAAATTCTCAAACCTACAAACAGAACAAAAACACGACAAAAAACGACGAAAACAAAAGAAAACACACAAAAGACCAAAAACGCAAAAGAACACAAAAACAAGCAAAAGAACGCAAAACTCGGATCAAAACAAGATATTTTGGGCTTAAGGAGATAGGTAATAACGACGTTCTCACGGCGTTATCAATGACACAAAGGGGGAAGAGGAATCAGCTAAGAGGAGTGTTGCTGCTGCAACTGTTCAAGTACAATACCAAAGTGCTGCTGCTGAAAAGCCAAGTGAAGATAAAGTACTTGAAGGGGAAGCTGAAGATGAAGAAGCTGCTGAAGAAGAGCCTAAGGACGTAGCAAAAACTGATAAAGAGTTAGCTGCCTCCAAAGACTCTGCTGAAGAACAGCTAGATCCAGACAGAAAATACAAGAGATTAGAGGACATTAAAAGAAATATCGAAGCTGCCTCTAAGAACTTGGAAGCATTTTCTAGTGGAGAAGATGAAGATGATGAAAGTGAAGAGTATGAAATGAGGAAGAAGAGGAAGATGAAGAAGCTGAAGACTAGGCTAGATTTTCTAGGCTAGGTTATCTGTTGAAAATTTTGTATCAGCTTACTTTACTTGTAATTTTCACTTAAGTACTTTTTCTTGTAAACTTGTACTGTAATCTTTCAAAGAATATTTATAAAAGTCAAGTTTCCAACAAATCATTTCTATCTCAGAAATTTTTGAGGACTTAACTTTAGTTTTAGGTACAGGTACTTAGCTGAAGTTTTGTCATCATCAAAAAGGGGGAAATTGTTGGATGAAGATGAAGACTTAAAAGTGAAGGGAGGTTTTGATGATTTCCAAAAGTCATCAGCTAAGTTTGGAAGCTTAGTTCAAACCTTAGAAGATATTTGACCAAGGAAGAATTTACTTCAGACTAATCAAATATGGTCCAGAAGATTACTGATCTGTTGCTAAAGAAAGGAATCAAACTGGTGGATTTTCAGCCGAATCAAATCAGATGAGTTCAAGTTTGGGATCAGCCGAGTATACATCAGACGAGTGATTTCGATCAGCAGAGTGGAAGTGGGTCAGAAGTTATTGCAACGGTAATAAATGCACTTGGAGTAATGAATGCTGAAGAGGAAGGGTATTTATGACAAATGATTGAAGAGAAACCTCGTATCAGCTTGGTGCATTTAATGCGGACTGACAGGAAGTACAGCAGAGTGTAGAAGTTTCTTAGTGATTTCCTATTGTGAACTTGTGGCCTTTTCATTTGTTGTTAGGCGCAAGCAGTGTATATTGTAAACTGTGTGTTTATAGTATAACCCAAGATCTACGTGACTTGGAAGAGTGGACTAAAGGATTTCAATCCATATAACCACTATAAAAATCCTTTGTGTTTATACTTGCATTATTTCTTGCATATTTTCAAAGAGCATACTTAAACACGTAAAAGTTAACTGTTAAAAGTTTTTAAAAGAGCTTGCAAAACTGGGGATAAAACTTTTTCTAAGTTAGGAAAACAACTTGTGAAAAACACTTGATAAATCCGCTCTAAGTTAGTAAATTTAAAACTCTGATTTTGATAAAATCAGCTAAGTATAATCAGAAGAGTGGTCAACTCTGCTGTTCAAAGCTTTGTGCGAGATCAGCTTAGTCTACTTACAATTCTTGATCAGCTTAGTCTGCTGACAGAAAAAGTTAGAGAAATTTAAAGTTAAATTTTTAGATGTCTATTCACCCCCCCCCCCCCCCCCCTCCCCCCTCCCTTTAGACATCATCTGACCACTTGGGACCAACAAGTTTACAAAGGAAAAATCATAGAACTTGAAAAGATAATATCCACTCATGAACAGAAACTGCCTTTAGTAAAAGAAAGTTTAGAACTGAACCGCACTGAAAAATTTATATCTGCTCATAACAGTAAGGTTATCTTATATGTTCAGACAACTAAACCTACTTCACTAGAAAAGGAGAAAAAGGAGAAGAAATCTCCGAAGGTTAAAAAGGGTAAAGAGTCTAAAATTGAAAAACAGACTAGTAAAGCTAAACATCAGAGTAGTCCTAAGAAGTCTGCTGATAAGAGCAAAAACAATCAGATTAGTAACAAGTCTAAGTCGTCTGTTAATGAGCAAGTAAGAACTAAACCTAAGAAGCAAAGAAATCATAGAAATGATATTGCTTGGTATGGAAATGAGCCTTACTATGTGCAACCTGCTTATTTATCATATTATGCTGCACCTCATTATCTACCTTACTATGCTGCATATCATGTTCATCATTCGATGCATGCTTACCCTGCTTATCATGCACCGTACCCTGCTTATGAGCATTACTCTCATCATAATAATTATCATGAACATATGCATACGGAAACTTATGATGATTCAAGAGTAAAGAAATCACCACCAAACTCTACTGAACCTAAGAAGCCCAAGGTTTCCAAATCTTGGGTTTTCAAAGATGATACTAATCCGCCAGGACCCTCTCAATAAAGGGTACCTAAAGCAATTTTATTTTATTTTGTAGGTCAGGATTAGGAGTAGGATTAAAGTAGAGAAGAAATGGTACTTGGACAGTGGATGTTCGAGGCACATGTGTGGTGACATACATGAACTGACAGCAAAGAAGGCAAGATTTTTGTGTATGGAGCTACTACATATAGACTTGTTTGGACCTATTGATCCTATCAGCAATGGTGGAAAGAAATACTGCATAGCTATTGTGGATTACTATTCAAGATTTTCTTGGTTGATATTCATGAAAAAGAAGAGTGAAACCAAGGAACATCTTACTAATCTGATGGAACTAATCCAGAATGAAAAGAGCTTAAAAATATTAAAGATCATATCAGACAGGGGCACTGAGTTTACAAACTCTATTATTGAAGAGTATTGTAATTCCAGAGGAATCAGTCATGAGTACTCTACTGCTAGAACCCCTCAACAGAATGGAGTTGCTGAAAGGAGAAACAAAACTCTGAAAGAAGCTACCAGAACAATGATAGCTGAAGCAAAACTGCCTCAAAGATTTTGGGCAAAAGCCACAAATACAGCCTACTACACCCAGAATATATGCATGATCAACAAGAGTCAAAACAAGACACCTTATGAACTGTGGAATAATAGGAAACCTTATATTCATTATTTTAGAATATTTGGTTGTAAATGTTTTGTTTTGAATAATGGGAAAAATCACCTTACTGCTTTTGCAGAAAAGGCTGATGAAGCTATTTTAGTAGGTTACTCTACTGTTAGTAAAGCCTACAGAGTTTTTAACAAAATGACTTTACTAGTAGAAGAATCAATCCATGTAATATTTGATGAACCAAATCAATCTTCTGAAAAGAATCAAACCACTAATCCTGAATTATCTACAGATCTTCAGAACTTGACCATGGAAAGAAAAGAAGAATATGTACCCATCATACTACCTGATCTCAACCAAGCTGATAACTCAAGTGCTGTTCAAAATCAGTCTACTGATTGTCTAACAGACGAGTTGCAAACAACTGACAGACCATAGACTGTTCAACAGACTACTACTGAGACTCCAACAATAGTGTTGCAAGATCAATCAAGAGGACAACATCCAGATTTGCAACTGGATCTAAGATGGCTCAGAGATCACCCACCTGATCTTGTGATTGGTGATCCACTGGACATAGTAAGAACAAGAAGGTCAAATGCAAATGAATCAATGTTTGTAAGTTTTCCTTCACAAATTGAGCCCAAATAGATTGATGAAGCTCTTAGTGATTCTCACTGGATTAAAGCAATGCAAGAAGTGTTAAATCAATTTGAAAGAAATGAGGTTTCTGTTGGGTTATTGGTAACGTCAGAACGTTAAAAGCAGCGGAATTTAAAATTTTTAAATAACCCAAACCAGCAATCTTTATTCATCTAGTCATACGAAAAGGATTTTTACACAAATCAAAACATCCATAGGGTGTTTAGTGATTTTACCTCACCACTGGAACGGTGGTGGTTTTTCTCCGGTCTTCTTTCAGATCTGATGGATTTGGTTCGAGAGAAGCACCCCAAGCATTGTGCCTCTAGCGGTATCCACACCAACTGGATTGAAGCAACTCCTTTGGATCCACAGGCTCAGAACTAAGATCCAAAGGTTATCAAGCAAGGAAGAAAGAAGGGAGAAATCGCATGAACCCTGTAGAATTCTACAGGGTTCGGCCGACCATCAAGAAGAATGAAGAGCGGCGGCTGATTTTCTTGGAGAAGAAGGGGGCGGCTCCTTCTTGTGTTGGGGCTTAGGTTTTTTGAGGTCTTGAACTCCTTATATAAGGAGTCTTGACCTAGATGTGTTCTAATCCTACTAGGCAACTTAAAGCCCATTTACTTATGGCTTTTTGTTTCCTAATGGACCTAGACCACCTTTTAATTGATTAAACCCCTTTTAATTCAGCCCATTTAATTAATTAATCCAATTAATTAATTAATACTTTTCCATTAATTAATTAGACTACTTCCAATTAATATTTTTCTCCCTTAAGAATTAACACTTTAATTCTCCAGTTTTGATTTAACTCTTTAAATCAAACTTTCCTTATATGATTTGTTGCAATCCAATTGTATTGTGTGTGACCCTCTAGGTTCACCATCAATTGGCCGCGGGCCCACGACTTTCGTGATTTAATTTATGAGCTTATTAATTGCTCCGATTAATTGAACCCCTTCAATTAACCACTCAAGAATTAATCTCCTTATTAATTCATGAGTACCCACACCTCGTGGTCGATGTCTAGCCACAAGCCCATGAGGCCCAACTTCAGGTGAATTGATCTCAGTGAACCTCACCTCTTATAAGTACCATGTACATACGGTCCTTCTATCGACTTAATTTCCCGATCGAGACCTAGGGTGTGTGAATTGATCGGCACCTCTAATTATCTCGATAACTATACTTTCTAATTCCGGATAATGATTCCAGTGTGAATGCTAAATTTGGAAACCCCTTTCCAAATCCATCACCAACTGTGGTCACAGGTTTCTCGGAATCTGTTATCTAAGAACGTATAGAAAATTCCCTCAACACACTACGTTGAGTCGGTAGATCCCATATTGATGCTAACCATTCGCGTACACGACTATACGCACCCAACTTAGGCACATTATGGTCAGGCTACGTGACCTGTACCTAGATCAAAGTACGTATACCCATGCACCGAATTCGCCCTAGCACCTCAAGTCTAAGGACTAAATCGTACACTATTATAAGTTTGAGAAACATCCCATCGCCGATGTGCGTCATGCGCTTCCACAATGGGTTTCTCTGTTCGGGTCGTTCGATACGTTCGATCCCCTATCGAACCACCTACTCATATGCACTAGCATCAAATGCCTTGCTCATGAAACGCTACAAATTCACTCCATGTGAATCATGCATATTTATACAAGTCTTTGCGATTCTTTCGATACCCCGTCTCGTTCGGAATCTATGACTTGGAACATGTTTTAAGATCACTACCTTAGAGACTGTTTCATGATTGCACTCATACTGAAGTGAATCGTCCAATAGTCTATTGTGATCTAAGTATTTCATCCAATCGCTTAAGTGATTTGCGAGAGATGAAGTTGGCCATTGTTTGATTTACATACTATAAACAAACGAGCGTTTTAATTCATTTATACTAGAGAAAGATTACGATAGTCCCAATACAAGCTAAATATATTGGCTTGTAGGGCACTATCCTATCAGTTTGGTACTTGGTACCTAGACCTACTCATCAAAGAGTCATTGGCCCTAAGTGGGTTTTCATAAATAAAATGAATGAAGATGGTAAAGTTACCAGAAATAAAGCAAGACTAGTTGCCAAAGGTTACTGCCAAGAAGAAGGCATTGATTTTGATGAGACATTTGCACCAGTTGCTAGGCTTGAAGCAATCATATTATTCCTAGCCTATGTTGCACATAAGAACTTCACTGTCTATCAGATGGATGTGAAGTCTGCTTTTCTCAATGGAGAATTGCAATAGAAGTTTGTGTTGAACAACCTCCAGGTTTTGAAGTATATCAACAAGGAGACAAAGTGTATCGTCTGAAGAAAGCCCTGTATGGACTGAAACAAGCACCAAGAGCGTGGTATGATACGTTATCTGATTTTCTTTTCATCAAAGGATTTCGCAAAGGTAAAGTAGACAAGACCTTGTTTACTATTGAATGGGATAATCATATATTGTTAGTTCAAATATATGTGGACGATATTATTTTTTATTCAACTAACAAACAGATGTGTGAGAAGTTCTCTAAGCTAATGCAAAATAAGTTTGAAATGAGCATGATGGGAGAACTTAATTACTTTCTTGGATTACAAGTGAAACAGATGTCTGATGGCATATTTATTAATCAAGCAAAGTACACAAAAGATCTGTTCAAGAAATTTGGTATGGAAACCAGCTCATCTGTTGCTATTCCAATGTCTACTGGACTTCGCTTTGACAAGGATGAAGATAGAATCAGTGGACATCACCAAATATAGAGGCATAATTGGGTCACTGCTGTACCTCACTGGCAGCAGACCAGATATTATGTACTCTGTTGGGGTTTGTGCGAGATTTCAATCAAATCCAAAGGAATCTCATCTCTTAGCTTCTAAAAAGATATTAAGGTATCTCAAAGGCACTAAATAATAGGGATTGTGGTATCCAAGGGAATCAAGATTTGAACTTATTGGATATTCAGATTCTGACCTTGCTGGCAGCAAAATTGATAGGAAAAGTACTACAGGTACATGTCAATTTTTAGGCAGTCGTCTGATCTCAAGGATGAGTAAGAAACAGACTTCGGTATCCATATCTACTGCTGAAGCTGAATACATTGTTGGTGGAGCATGTTGTGCACAGATACTTTGGTTGAAACATCAACTAGGAGACTGCAATATCAAAATCAATGGAATCCCTATCTACTGTGACAATACAAGTGCAATCTCACTTACTCAAAATACAACAAGTCATTCTAGAACTAAGCATATTGAGATCAAACATAACTTCATAAGAGATCATGTTGAGAAAGGAAATGTCATTATTGAGTATGTTCATACAGACAATCAGTTAGCTGACATTTTCACCAAACCATTAAGTGATGCAAGATTTTCTACTCTAAGAGTGGAATTAGGCTTGTTAAATTTGGATTCATAAGCTGAGGAGGAACCTATCAGAAGACTAAAGTTCATCAGCTGAGTAATCTGACAACAAGTGGTATTCTTCAAGAAGGCTGACTCTCAACAGACTAGTTAACTGATAGATTCTTGAACTCAGGGGGAACGTGTAAGACGAACGGTACTCCTGATTAAAAGATAAAATCTTCAATGACAGTTAGTTAGAGTTGCTTTATCAGAAGATTTGTTCTTAATTCTTGAAGGCCTGAAAATTATTTATCTTGCTGGATTGACAAACAGCAAAGGAAGATCACTAGCTATTGGCCTTCACTAGTGATATATTGTATCAGACAAGTCATATGTCAGATATGTTAAAATTGTACTCATCTGATACTTTATATAAGTGTTGTACTAAACTCGTTAAAATATAAAACACGCTTTTGTGAGTAACAGATTGGTAACGCTTGGCATTCCCGCCTATTCTGACAATAATTAATAATATTTGAAATATGTAAACGTCGCATGCATGATCAGAAAGATCTAATGGTTAGCAGGATTCTCGAAAACCGATGATTCCACTTAACTTATAAATCTAGATCTGATCAGCAGACTACACTTACGCACCTCAAATATTCAAACTCGCAAGAAGCTACTAACTCTCTATTTTCTTGCAAGCATTTTCTTCTATATTTTGTTCACTCATCATAAAAATGGCCGGAGCTAAAGGTAGATTCTTGAACTACGAAGTGTACCACGCTACTGGTACAAAGCTCATGAAAGAAATAATGGAAAAACTGAAAGCTACCACTCTGGTAAACGTTTTGGAAGCGCATGAAGAGATGTTGCTCACAACGGATGCGGCTGAGTTTTACAAAAATGAAAAGATTGATATTAACAAGTTGACTATAGTGTCCACTGTAGCTAGGAAAACGATCTGCATCTCACTTGCTGTGTTAAGTGACATTTATGGTTTATCAAATGAAGGAGGAGATGTGGCTACCTTGGGTAAAACTAAGGAAGAGGAATTTAATTTGGCTGTTGGCTGCCAAAAAGGGAGAAAAGCTTACTGGGTCTATCAAAAAGACTCAACTCAAGGATGAATATCAGAGGTTCACTGATATTATTGCAAAGATCCTTGAATGCTCAACAAGTGCACTGGATGGCCTACCCAAGAGAAGGTTCCACACGATGATATGTATCTACTATGGGTTGAAGGTGAACTGTACAGTTCACATGTTCATGACCTTGGCTACCAAGAAGTCTGGCCATGTCATTCTTCTAAGTCATTTACTGATGGCCCTCAACTGCACACTTGGAGCTGGAAAAGTGTTGCATAAATTAAAGGAGCTCAAGGTTTTTGAGCTTGTTAAAACAGAGGTAAAATCTGAAATAAGGCCTGAGAAGAAACAACAGAAGAGAAAAATTGTTGAGTCTAAGGAAGCTGTTGAGCCTGCTGTTAAGGCTAAGAAAAGCAAAGTTCAAGTTCAGGCTACTGAACCTACTGCTCCAACACAGGATCACCCTGCTGTTAAAGCCAGAGCAGTTGAATAAGATGTTGATGATGAAATAATCTCTGAACTTGCTAAAGAGATTAATGAGATGCCAATTGATGTATCTCCTGAAAGAACTGAGTCCGATGAAATGCCTTTATCTAAAAGGACAAGAAGTTCAGTAAAAGAACTGATGTGGTACCAACACTTCCGCATACCAAGACTACAGCAAGAAAGAAAATTATGCTGGGAGGACAAAAAGTTACACTTCCTACCATTAGAGAAGATCCTTCATCCGCTGAAAGACCAGTGGAACCTGCTACTGAAAATCAGACGACAGCTGAGGTATCTGCATCTCAAGCTGATCAGACTACTGTTTCAACAGACAAATCTGCTGAAACACCAGCCGCCAGAAGGAAGAGAATTGGTAAGGCTAGGAGACCAAAATACCACAAAAAGAAGCGTGAAGAGGCTGAGCAAAGGAAGAAAGATGAAGCTGAGCTCAAGTCAGCTCTTGAAGCCAGCAAAGCTGAAGCAGAAGTCAAGAAATTCATTGATGCAAGGTGGAGCACCTACAGTAGATCGACGGATACTATTTTCCCTCTGTAGGTTTGAAATGGGGGCTTCAGAACTAGCCGCGGGTTGATCAACCGGGGCTGTTGACCGGGTAATGTTTCTCGATCTGCTCTCTCCGTGTTCATAAACTCTCTAAACATAGTGCCAATAATAGATAGCAAATCAGCCACTATTGTATGGATAGGTAAATCATTAGGCGGGTTAGCTGGTGGAACTTCCGACTGATGAGCTGCTCGGGATTGGTCACTTGGTTCATTGTTAACAGAGCGCTGAGCTCCTGCAGCGTGAGAAGGCTCACCGCGATTGTACGTGTATCTCCTAGTGGTAGGCATTTTTCGATCTAACACTCAAACAGACCCTACGGTGGGCTCCAATTGATTAAGTTGTTTTTCGTGTTAGAACAAATATGGAAATAAAGTAGTGCAAGCACAATTACGAGTTCGGGAATATATCGATATATATTAAAATTTCGATCTGATTACAAGTTACAAGGGTCTATTTGAGCATTACTGGATGCCGTACAATTAGTTAATAAAATACAATGAGCGAGCTAGTCTAAATCCCGAGGAATCCGAGTTGAATGTCCGAGCAAGGTGCACCTGGGAAAGCTTGCCTGATGTCATAAATACGCTTGACATTTATAGGTATAATGGTATGCTAGGTAGACCCTCCACATGAGAATGCGTCTCGGCCCATAGGCCAGGCCCATAGGTCGGCCCAATAGTGAATCCAAGGAGAAGAGTCCGATCGGAACTGGAACCTTGAGCAGTCAAATCGGCTTGATCGAAAATTGTGTCTTGTAGGTCGAAAAACATCTTTAAGCTCGGAAACTACCCAATCTCGAACAGGGGTATTTTCTAAAATAAAGCACGCAAAATATCCCTCATCACTTTCCATTGATAAAAAACCAGTACTCATATTTACTTAGTTGATCCTTCCGTCTGCAAATTCTAAGCATCAAGTTGTGCAAAACTGATGCCTAAATTTGTCAGTACCACTGACCTGCAAAAAATTCCCAATTTGGGGGTAGTAGTCCAATATCTGGATATGATGTGGTCACAGAAACCTTCGCTTAACATCAAATTCGGTCCATGCAGTCCTTTGTGTGACCTTTCCTTCCAAAACCACTTTATAATAGCGGAATGAAGGTAATTGTGGCAGGGTATGCGTCGGTATCAAACCATATCCCTACAAAACAAACATGTCAAAAAAATATAAAAACATATTTTTATTTTGAAAAAGGCGTCTGGAACTTCAAATGCCAAGGCTTCTAGCGTTAGGTTTTTCAAACGCCATGAAGACCTCACCGCGGTGGGTTTGACCCAGAAAACTCTCTGGTTCAAACCCACAGCGGCGAGGTTTATAATCACCGCAGTGGATTTGACCGAGATAGTTATCTGGTTCAATCCCACCGCGGTGAGTTCAAACTTACCGCGATGAGTATATACCTCACCACGGTTGTTTTGAATCAAAGAGTTTTCAAGTTCAAACCCACCATGGTGAGGTTTATACTCACTGCGACGCCAGACGCTATGAAGACCTCACCGCGGTGGGTTTGGACCAAACGCCATGAAGATCTTCTTTGGCGTATGGCTTTTTGCGACCAAACGCCAAATGTTAAAACAACGAACCCTAGATCTAAAATTTTAAAAAATAAAAAACTTATTGTGTATGGCCATGGTTCTTCTTCTACGTTCATCCTCTCCCCATCACCTCCAATTGCAATATTGTCATGATGTGCGATCTCTAATTGGTGAGAATTTGGAAAAAAATTGGAGCTTAAAACAATTTGAGAAAAAGTGGAAGAGAGAAGGTTGAGGAAGGTGGAAGAGAGAATACAGGGGAAGATAGTATTTTTTTTTTTTTTTTTTTGTTAATTATTGGAGTAGAGGGGTTTTGTTATGGGTTAAGGAGGGGGGAAGGGAGAAGGGGGGGGGGGGGGGGGGAGGGGTTTGCAACTTATTAAGTTTTTATTTAACTTTTTTAATTAATTTTTTTATTTAAAAAAGAAAAAGAAAAAGGCCAATGGCTTTTTTCTAATTTCACAATTTGACCATGGCTTTGGCCAAATTTCCCGACAACGTCTCTCTCCTCGAGACAATTTTAAAAAGGCCCTTATCCAACATTATAATTAGAAAAAAAACCATTAAAATGTTAAAAATTTGGAAAAGGTCATCATTGTTTAAAAAAAGGATTTATTCACTGATTTTGGCAATTGGCAAACGCCAAATGTATGACATTTGGCGTTTGCCAAATGCCAAACGCCAAACGCCAAATGTCATGACATTTGACATTTGGCTTTTGGCAAATGCTTGACATTTGGCGTTTGACATTCGCCAAAAGCCAAACGCCCAAGAACATCTTCACATGTTCTTCGGTATTTGGCTTTTGACAAATGTCAAACGTCAAATGTCACAAACATCTTCATATGACATTTGACATTTGACATTTGTCAAAAGCCAAATGTCAAGAACAAAAACATTCAAAATTCAAAATAAAAAATAAAATATTACATGATATGAATCGAGCACAGTTTTAGGTTGCCTCAATGGTATTTGCTTGTTATTCTTCGTCCAACAACTTCGGATGATTTGCTATAGCAAAATCGTGGTTGTGTGTCATTTCAAATTTGTAAGAGAGTTTGAATTTGGTGGAGAATTTGATTTGAGTTGGAGTGTTTGAATGTGTGTGTAGAGTGGAGTGTTTGAAATTTAAAGAAATAGATATAGAAATAGGGGGAAATGGGTTTTGAATTATTATTTTTTATTTAAAAACAAAAATAAATGCCAATTGCCTTTTTCTAATTTTGATATTTGGTGATTGTTGGGAATGCCCCGGTTGTCAAAACAACGAGAGTGCGGAATTTAAAATTTTTCTGAGGCACCCCAGCAGACCCAAGATATATTTTCCACCTTATGTATGCGAAAAGGTTGAATCAAACAATCTACAATAGATAAAAAGAGAAGATATGCGATTTACCTCACTGCAGGCAAGGTGGTGGCAACCTCCGGCTTTTTACTGATTCACAACGATTGATCCAATTGTCTCACCTCCAGAGTGTATCCACACCAATTGGATTGTAGCAACACCTTCTACTCACAGGCTACGAACTAGAGATAGAAGGCTGTCAATGGAGGAAGAAACAGATCTAGATTCAGATCTAGATCCAGCTACGGAAGACAGAAAGAGAAGGGGGCGGCGCTGTGCAGGGGGCGGCTAGGGTTTAGTGTGCAAGAGTGAATTTATGTGGAAGAGTTGTGAGGAGATATCTATTTATAAGAGAAGAATCCTTCTCTTTGTAGATATCTCTTCAAGATCTTTTCCTTATCTAATAAGGAAATAAGATATACACATATATTTTCTTAGATCCTCCTTGTCATACAAGAAAACAAACTCTCCCTTCTTATCCTTAGCCAAAATCGCCCCACCCTATTTTGCAAGACTTCTTCTGGGCTTTTAATTAAAAAGGCCCATGTCTTGCAACTTAATTTAATTAACCATTAATTAAATCAGCCCAATTAATCCAATTAATTATTATCTCTCAATTAATTAACACTTTAATTAATATTTAATTAATTAGACCATCTAATTAATTATTCTTCCAATTGAATTAACACTTTAATTCATTTAATTGATTTAACTCCCTTAAATCAAATATTTCCTTTAATGACTGTCACTGTCCAATTGTATTGTGTGTGACCCTCTAGGTTCACCATCAATTGGCAGCAGGCCCACGAACCATTCGTGATTTAATTTATGAGCAATTAAATGCTCCGATCAATTAAACCCTTTTAATTGACCACTCCAGAATTAATCTCCCTTCTTAATTCAGGAGTACCCACACTTCATGGTCGATGTCTAGCCACAAGCCCATGAAGCCCAACTTCAGGTGAATTGATATTTGTGAACCTCACCTCTTATAATTGCCATGTACATACGGTCCTTCTATCGACTTAATTTCCCTATTGAGACCTAGGGTGTGTGAATTGATCGGCACCTCCAATTATCTCAATAGCTATACTTTCTAATTCGGGATAATAATCCAGTGTGACTGCTAAATTTGGAAATCCCTTTCCAAATCCGTCACCGACCGTGATCACGGGTTTCTTGGATCTATTATCTAAGAATCGTATAGAAAATTCTCTCATCCATTACGACGAGTCGGTAGATTCCATCTTGGCACTAACCACTCGCGTACACAACTATAGACACCCAACTTAGGCACATTATGGTCAGGCTACGTGACCAGTACCTAAATCTAAGTACATATACCCATGCACCGAATTCGCCCTAGCACCTCAAGTCTAAGGACTAAATCGTACACTATTATAAGTCTTGAGAAACATCCCATCACCGATATGCGTCATGCGCTTCCACAATGGGTTTCTCTATTCGGGTCGTTCGATGCGTTCGATCCCCTATCGAACCACCTACTCATATGCACTGACATCAAATGTCTTGTTCATGAAACTCTACAAATTCACTCCAAGTGAATCATGCATATTCATACAAGTCTTGGCGATTCCTTCGATACCCCATCTCGTTCGGAATCTATTACTTGGAACGGGTTTTAAGATCACGACCTTAGAGACTGTTTCATGATTGCACTCAATACCGAAGTGAATCGTCCCATAGTCGAATGTGATCTAAGGATTTTATCCAATCGCTTAAATGTATTCGCGAGAGATGAATTTGGCCATTTTTTATTCTATACAGTTATAAATAAACGTGCGTATTATTCATAAGAATCAAAGATTGTTTATTACAGAATAGACCTAATACAAGCTAAAGAGAATTGGCTTGCTGGGCACTATCCTATCAATCTCCCACTTGCCCTAAAGCCATTCACAAACATTTCTAAGACCCATCTTTACAAGATGTCCCTCGAACGCTTTTTGCGAAAGTGGCTTCGTTAGTGGGTCAGCTATGTTGTCTTCTGAGTTGACACGATCCACGTGTATGTCTCCTCTACCAATGATCTCCCTGATCACGTGGTATTTCCTCATTACGTGTTTAGATTGGTGGTGTGATCTCGGCTCCTTCGCTTGAGCTATCGCCCCGTTGTTGTCACAGAAGACTACTACAGGCTCTGCAATGCTAGGAACTACATCCAACTCTTGGATGAAGTTTCTCCATCCAAACACTCTCTTTTGCTGCATCCGATGCTGCAATATATTCTGCTTCAGTGGTTGAGTCGGCAGTGGTGGACTGTTTGGAACTTTTCCAACTCACCGCTGCGCCATTGAGGCGGAATATGTATCCAGAATTGGATTTGTAATCATCCACGTCAGACTGGAAACTTGAATCAGTGAATCCTTCAAGTTTCAATTCTCCATTACCACCGTAGACCAAAAACATATCCTTAGTCCTTCGCAAGTACTTAAGGATTGCTTTAACGGCAGTCCAGTGCTCTTCGCCTGGATTCGACTGATAGCGGCTCGTTACACTAAGAGCGTGTGCTACGTCTGGTCTAGTACACAACATCGCATACATTATGCTCCCTATAGCAGAGGCATAAGGTATGAGAAACATTCTCTTCTTTTCTTCGTCAGTTGTAGGGCACATTGACTTGGAAAGAGAGATTCCATGTCTCATTGGAAGCAATCCCTCTTGGATTCTTCCATATTGAATCTCTTCAATATCGTGTTGATATACTGAGATTGGGAGAGTCCCAACATCTTCTTCGATCTATCCCTATAGATACGTATCCCCAATACGTAAGATGCCTCTCCTAAATCTTTCATGGAGAACTGCGCGGATAACCACACTTTCGTCTGCGCTAACATTCTGATATCGTCCCCGATCAACAGAATATCATCGACGTATAAAACTATGAATTGTACCGAACTCCCACTATTCTTCTTGTACACACAAGGCTCAAATACGTTTTTTATGAAGCCAAAAGCTTTGACTGTCTCATCAAATCGTATGTTCCAGGTTCGGGACGCCTGTTTGAGGCCATAAATTGACCTTTGAAGTTTGCACACCTTGTGCTCACTTCCTTTGGACGCAAAGCCTTCGGGCTGTTGCATAAAGATCTCCTTTGTCAATGTCTTCATTGAGAAAGGCGGTCTTTACGTCCATTTGCCATATTTCGTAGTCGTACCACTCTGCTATGGCTAATAGTATCCGAATGGATTTCGACATCGCTACTGGAGAAAAGGTTTCCTCATAGTCTATTCCAGGCCTTTGAGAATATCCTTTCGCCACTAGGCGAGCCTTATGGGTTATTACCTCTCCATTCATTCCAAGCTTACGCTTGAAGATCCATTTGCATCCTACAGGGACAGTTCCCTCAGGTGGATCGACCAAGGTCCAAACCTTGTTGGAATGCATGGCATCCATTTCGGATTGCATGGCTTCGAGCTACGCACCCGATTCTATGTCAGACATAGCTTCTTCATAAGTCTTTGGATCAGTATCCAATTTATCGTTTTCGTGAATGAAACCAAATCTCTCTGGTTCTTTACGAATTCGATCAGACCTTCGAAGTATAGGTGTACTAGTAGGTTCAGTAAATTCAGGATTAGCTCCCACTGTTTGTGAGGATGGGTCCGATTCTTGGACTTCATCGAGTTCTACGATTATCCCATTTCTGTTGGTGAGGAAATCATCCTCTAAGAAATGGGCATTCCTAGACACGAACGTATTACGTTCTTTAGGATCGTAGAACAAGTATCCAATGGATTCCTTTGGATACCCCACAAATTTGCACAAACTAGATCTACCATCCAGCTTATCTCCTTTCTTGTTCTTAACATAGGCGGGAGATCCCCATACTCGTAGATACGAATATACGGGTGCTTTACCATACCATTCTTGATGTGGTGTTGTTCGCACAAACCTTTGAAGGTACTATGTTCAGTATCTTCGAAGCAGTTAATAGGGCTAAGCCCCAAAATAAAAAGGGAAGTTCAGCGAAGCTCATCATGGAACGAACCATGTCCAACAAAGTTCGATTCCTCCTTTCAGACACTCCATTGAGTTGGGGCGTCCTAGGGGGAGTTCGCTGAGCGAGAATCCCATTCTCTTTTAGATAATCGAGGAATTCTTGACTTAAGTATTCTCCTCCTCGATCAGATCGAAGTGCTTTAATACTATGTCCAAGTTGATTCTCTACTTCCATTCGAAACTCCTTGAACTTTTCAAAAGTTTCGGATTTGTACTTCATCAAGTACACATATCCATAACGACTGAAGTCGTCAGTGAATGTTACGAAGTAGGAGTATCCTCCTTTTGCACTGACACTCAGTGGTCCACAAACGTCAGTATGGATCAAATCCAATGTTTGTTTGGTTCGCTCAGGATTCCCGGTGAAGGGTGATTTGGTCATCTTTCATTTGAGACAAGATTCGCAAGTCGGAAGTTCATCTATGTTCTGTATTTCAAGAGCCTTAGAGGAAACCAACTTTTGGATCCTACTCTTGGAGATATGTCCAAGTCTAGCGTGCCAAAGTTGTGGTGTGTGATTATCGTATTTTCTTTTTCTTGATTGTATGTGCAAAACGTTGGAGTTTGTAGGTTCAAGGGAATAAAGACCATCCATCAAAGTACCACTAGCATAGATTAAACCATTTTTAATTATACTCATAGATCCATTCATAATGGAAAAATTAAAACCATCATTATCTAATAACGGAATAGAAATAAAGTTCTTAATAATTGTTGGTACGTACAAACAGTCTTTTAAAAGTAAAGTAAAATTCCCTATCACTAACTCTACGTCTGCTATAGCCTCTGCAGCAACTCTTGCTCCGTTTCCAAAACGCAGGATCCTATCCCCGGGCTTAAGTGTTCTTACTGCTCCCATCACCTGCAAATCATTGCAGATATGAGAACCTGCTGCGGTGTCTAACACCCAAGATGCACAGTTAATAGAAATATTAACTTCAACCAAGAAAATACCTTTGGCTACCATTTTCAGGTAGTCGGGGCAGTTCCTTTTCCAGTGCCCTGCTTTCTTGCAGTGGAAGCATTCGTCTTCTGGGCTTTTGCACTTTTTCTCGACAACCTTGGTGACTGCTTTAGAAGAGAACACCTTCTTCTTCTTTTTGCCTTTCTTGGGCTTTGCAGCCTTCGATTGGTGAGCAATCATCACGTGTTTCTCTTTCTTGAGAGTGGCTTCTGCCGTAACCAACAGATTGGTCAGTTCGTGAAGAGCGATATTTCTCTCTTCCATGTTGAAATTCAACACGAACTGGTCGAACGAGCGAGGCAGAGTGTGGAGAAGGAGATCAGTGCTAAGATCAGCGTGCAATTCTACTTCCAATCTCCCCAATTTTTCAATCAGGTTGATGAAACGCAGACAGTGATCCTTGACACTGCTTCCCTCAGCCATCTTGAGATTAAACAACTCCTTAGTGGCTGCGAACCTTTCGGTACGAGACCTTTCTCCAAACATCTGTTGGAGGTGGAGAAGTATATCTCTAGCAAGCGGTATACCAGCATGCTGTTTCTGCAGCTCATTTGACATTGAAGCTAACATGAGGCAGCGAACCTGAAGATCATCATCAACCCTTTTAGCATGGGCGATTCGTTGTTCCTCAGTAGCTCGTGCTGCGGGTGCTGCAGGCATAGGCGTGTCGAGTACATAGCTCCGACGTTCGGAGTCGAGGACTATCCTCAAGTTTCTTAGCCAGTCGACAAAGTTTGACCCATTCAGTTTATTAGTGTCGAGGATGACAGATAATGGATTCTTAGACATTGTTCAAAAATATTTACAAATGGAAAGAAGACAACGTTTAGCTGACTGATCTATGCCTAATACTTATAATTAACGAATTTTGGTCTTGGTTTCGAAAAAGTTCTCCCACTATTTTGTCGAATCAATCACCCCTTTGATTGCTCGGGAAATCTTATTTCCTAGTAGGTCTTGACGTCCCAGCAGACATTAATTGCACCCACGACTCGTGGCCATACAATTAATTCTCCAGGTAGGTATACTTTTACCAATTGTGTCACTACACAACCTTCAAGCTATTTTGCCTCGGTTTTCTCACTTATCTAGCACTGCTACATCATAAGTGTTACTAATCGTTAAGTCTATCCCATCAATCATGATGAGCAACAGGCCCGGTCGTGAAATACCCGTAACTAGTTATCGGTCGATATTCACATCCCGACCAGTCCTCACCCTTGTCTAGTTTAGTTAAAAACAGGAGTCAAGGAATTTTGCGTATTGTCCCTTTCTTCGACTCGGGTGCCAGACTCTGGATCACCTCTATCAATAAGTAGACAACTCACGCTAGTTCCTATTGATGGAAGGCTTGGATCTTTAAAACTTCATTTTAAATGTAACCAATTTGACTTAATATTTAATTCGAGAGGGGGTTTTCTGGTTTGAAAGTTCAAAGTAACTCTCCTCGAGATCGCACCGTATAAGTTATGCTTTATCTTTTATTTACGATCTAGATTCTAGCGCGCATCACATACAAGCTAAATAAATAAATCGATAAATAAATTAAAACATACAAGCCTAGCATGCATACTACCACAATATGTTTTCGATCGGGAGCCTCCTATGTGGGCCATCATCGAGCCATGATGTTGGCCCAATTGGTCAATCTAAAGGGTTCTTAATGGTCCTAGGCTATTACAAAAATAACCATGCATACATGGCCTTCATTTCTTCTTGGGCTCCCACCTTGCTTGTAACGGGCCTCCATCCTAAACTATTTAAAATAGTAAAGCCCTATCTATTACAAAGGCTCAAAGTGGCCGAAAAACTTAAGGCTCGCAGGCCCAATAAAAACCAAACAATAAATTAAACCAATCACATCTACCCTAGGGTCAAGGCTCGGCACGATCGAAAACCACGTAAACAGTTCACGTAGAGCAAGAAACAAGCAAACAACTTTTTACGTATTTCTTTCTTACTTTTAAAACTCCTTTTAAAAATAACATCCTATGATTCTTACTTTAGTCACTACTAATTATGACAAAATCAATTTTCGGGTAAACAAAACAATTTTTCCGCATAAAATCATATTCGGATTTTCAACTTTTGAAAATTGCAGTTCGGCCCCTCAACTCACGGAAATTGCACTTTTAACCCCAAAGATTTGAAAATTACAAAACAGCCCCAATTTACAAATCGGCCAGAGGACAGAAAATTAAAATTTTCAGTTTCGCAAACAGACCCCTGAACTTTCGGAAATTACAAAACAGTCCTTTAATTTTCGGAAATTGCAAAAACGACCCAAAAATACGTACAGACCAGATTTGCAAAAACAGTCCAGATTTTTCAAATATTTCCAGAAAAGAGAAAATAAATTTCCAGCCCTTTATTTCACAAAATCGCGATTTGCATAAAAAGTCCTGAAGTTTCAAAAACTATAAATTTGCCCCAAATCTTAATATGCGATTTTACCCAATCAAAGATCATATCATAACAAGCAAGAATCATCACACAGAACATAACAATCACAAATATTTATATATTTATTTATGTTCAGGCCTTTTCGCATAATAGTAATGGAATTGGCTCTGATACCACTGTTGGGAATGCCCCGTTTGTCAAAACAACGAGAGTGCGGAATTTAAAATTTTTCCGAGGCACCCCAGCAGACCCAAGATATATTTTCCACCTTATGTATGCGAAAAGGTTGAATCAAACAATCTACAATAGATAAAAAGAGGAGATATGCGATTTACCTCACTGCAGGCAAGGTGGTGGCAACCTCCGGCTTTTTGTTGATTCACAACGAGTGATCCAATTGTCTAACCTCCAGAGTGTATCCACACCAATTGGATTGTAGCAACACCTTCTATTCACAGGCTACGAACTAGAGATAGAAGGCTGTCAATGGAGGAAGAAACAAATCTAGATTCAGATCTAGATCCAGCTATGGAAGACAAAGAGAGAAGGGGGCGGCGCTGTGCAGGGGGAGGCTAGGGTGTAGGGGCGGCTAGGGTTTAGTGTGCAAGAGTGAATTCTTCAAGTGTGTGGAAGAGTTGTGAGGAGATATCTATTTATAAGAGAAGAATCCTTCTCTTTGTAGATATCTCTTCAAGATCTTTTCCTTATCTAATAAGGAAATAAGATATACACATATATCTTCTTAGATCCTCTTTGTCATACAAGAAAACAAACTCTCCCTTCTTATCCTTAGCCAAAATCGCCCCATCCTATTTTGCAAGACTTCTTCTGGGCTTTTAATTAAAAAGACCCATGTCTTGCAACTTAATTTAATTAACCATTAATTAAATCAGCCCAATTAATCCAATTAATTATTATCTCTCAATTAATTAACACTTTATTTAATATTTAATTAATTAGACCATCTAATTAATTATTCTTCCAATTGAATTAACACTTTAATTCATTTAATTGATTTAACTCCCTTAAATCAAATATTTCCTTTAATGACTGTCAATGTCCAATTGTATTGTGTGTGACACTCTAGGTTCACCATCAATTGGCAGCAGGCCCACGAACCCTTCGCGATTTAATTTATGAGCAATTAAATGCTCCGATCAATTAAACCCTTTTAATTGACCACTCCAGAATTAATCTCCCTTATTAATTCAGGAGTACCCACACTTCATGGCCGATGTCTAGCCACAAGCCCATGAAGCCCAACTTCAGGTGAATTGATATTTGTGAACCTCGCCTCTTATAATTGCCATGTACATACGGTCCTTCTATCGACTTAATTTCCCGATTGAGAACTAGGGTGTGTGAATTGATCGGCACCTCTAATTATCTCAATAACTATACTTTCTAATTCGGGATAATAATCCAGTGTGACTGCTAAATTTGGAAACCCCTTTCCAAATCCGTCACCGACCGTGATCACGGGTTTCTCGGATCTATTATCTAAGAATCGTAGAGGAAATTCTCTCATCCATTACGACGAGTCGGTAGATTCCATCTTGGCACTAACCACTCGCGTACACAACTATAGGCACCCAACTTAGGCACATAACTTAGGCACATTATGGTCAGGCTACGTGACCAGTACCTAAATCTAAGTACATATACCCATGCACCGAATTCGCCCTAGCACCTCAAGTCTAAGGACTAAATTGTACACTATTATATGTCTTGAAAAACATCCCATCACCGATATGCGTCATGCGCTTCCACAATGGTTTTCTCTGTTCGGGTCGTTCAATGCGTTCGATCCCCTATCGAACCACCTACTCATATGCATTGACATCAAATGTCTTGTTCATGAAACTCTACAAATTCACTCCAAGTGAATCATGCATATTCATACAAGTCTTGGCGATTCCTTCGATACCCCGTCTCGTTCAGAATCTATGACTTGGAACGGGTTTTAAGATCACGACCTTAGAGACTGTTTCATGATTGCACTCAATACCGAAGTGAATGGGATATTCAAGAAGGTTGATGAGCTCTCAGTAATTATTAATCAAATAACTCTACTTGATGGACTATTGTTAAAATTGGTTGAAAATTGTGTTTCTTCGAATTATTTGGTAGTTTATACATTAATGGTGGCAGCAGAGAAGCTTTGCTTCAATTCTTTCACCATAGCATATGTATTTTAAAAAGGATTGATTTGAGGTTGTCTCTTGATATTGAAAACCCTCATTTGACTGCTTTATTTTGAGAATTTGAATTACAGAAATTTGGTGAGTTTAAAATTGCAAATCTTTGTCCTTCTTACATGGAATCTGAAGGTTTTACATGGGTAATTCAGTCGATCGTATATACGCGTAGAAAGTTTAACAGAAATTATAGTATGTAATGTTTCTATTTTCGGATTCTGCGATTTAATGGTTTTAGATAAGTTAAGTTACTGACATATTATTCCTTGGGTGGAAAAAATTGCAACCTAGAACAATCACATCCCATCGAGGTAATAAAACTTAGAAAGCACTACATAACATACTATATGTTGGTTATTTTTTCTTTTAATCAATTAATCAATCTATTATTCTGCAGGTAGAAATACCACAAGCTAGACCAGTTCTTGAATATTTCAAGGGATTATTGCATTTTTGTTGCCACAACTATAGCTCACTGGCGTTTCTACCCCGTAACTTTTAGGGCTGGCACATTTGGTGCCACAACTTCAACATCAGTGACAATTTTGGTGTCAATTGAGACAAAATTTCAAAATTGGCCCGAAATTCCCCCATCTGCGGGTCATGTGACATGAAAAATTATTTTATTTCCATCCACCAAGAACTAGGATACTTGGATGTTTTTATTTTGGGAAGTAGAAGAAGGCGGGTAACAATTTAATTAAGGAAATGTTTGGTAAATTTTATAGGAAAAGTTAGGATTTTGAATTTTGATATTTTTTATTTGAATGAAAAAGACGTTGAATGGTCAAAATTCTCATTTTTTATATTACATGGCCCGCGGATGGGGGAATTTCGGGCCAATTATGAAATTGGGCCTCAATTGGCACCAAAATTGCCACTGATGTTGAAGTTGTGGCTTGGAGTCAAATTTAATTAAATGAGAGACTAATTAATTAATTGGGCCATTTAATTGAGAAATTAAATAAGGCCTCAATTAATTAAATAGATTGGACCATTAATTAATTAAAGACTTGGTCTTCCAATTAAAAGGCCATGGTCCATGTAGGAAAGGAGAAAACATGGAATCCTATTTCTAATAGGATTAGGAGATGAAAGATATCTATATATATGAGAATATATATCATATCTAATATACAAGAAATACACACAAGAGAAAAATAAGTCTTGCAAAACAATCTCTCTCCTCTCTCTCTCTCTCACGATCGATCTCTCTCTCTCCCAAGAAGAGATTTCGATTTTCTTGCTCTTTTGTTCTCTAGTTTAGATCTTGATAATATCTATGTTCTAGCTAATTAGAATTATCAAGGTTATCGTGATATTGTGGTGTATCAACCCGTGCGCAACACGTGAGGCGCTATACAAACTTTGGGATCAATGGTGCAAAAAGAAAGGAGAAAGCTTATCTACACTTTTGCCGAGCTCGGATTTGCAAGGAGATAGGTACAACTTATATATAAAGTTATTTATCATTTTATATATTCATATATATACATCCAAATTATATCCTGGCAAGATTCATCTAAGAGATCCTTAAAAAGTTTTATTTTCGACTGCCTGGATAGTCGTTTTCTTACTGAATCCCAACAGTGGTATCAGAGTCAAATCTGACTTTGTATATATATGAATTTGCAAATTCTGGGTTTAAATCATATGTTTGATTTAATGATTGGCTAGTTCTTTTACTATGAATGTTTTAGAACGTAGATCTGTTTAACTTGGAGTTAAAGGAAAAAAAATTTGATTCGAAATTTTATCATGTTATTTTATTTTGGATTAAATTTAATTAAGACGCTGTTTTAATTAAATAAAGTAATCAGAAAAACAAAGAAAAAAATGAACCTAACCACGGTGGCACGCGGCGCTGCGTCGGCTTGGCGCCCACGGTGAACTACTGCCCACAGCGGCGCATCAACAGCGCGCCGAATGCGCGACCAGCACACGGCAGCAGCCTACGGGCTGTCTGCAGGGTGCTGGCACGTGCATCCGCGCGCTGCCGTGCGCTGCTACTCGCAGCAGTGGCTGCGGCGTACAATCCACACGCCGCCTTTGTGGCAGAGTGTGTGTTGCCACGTGGTGGCCTCAGATTGGTCACTGCGTAGCTGATTTTGGTTGGTTTCTAATTTTGCCTATTTTGGAAATTTTGTGAATCTTGGAGATTTGGTAAATTAGGAAACTTGGAGTTTTGGATAAGGTAGAGAATCTTGGAAGATTTAGGAACTACCTTAGTTATCTAATCTAAATAAAATTGGTATATCTTGTGAATCTTGGAGATTTGGATAAGTTGGGAAACTTAGAGTTTTTGGATAAGATAGGAATCTTAATAGATTTGTAACTATCTTAATTAACCAACCTAATCAGGATGGGAATTGTAGATTACTTAAATCTCAAGTAAGAGATAATTAATCTTAGAGATTAATTGATAATTCAAAATAATTAACATGGATAATTTTTGTGAATTAAAATTAGAGGAGGGATGAATTTACATTTT
This sequence comes from Penstemon newberryi var. newberryi, assembly GCA_030819805.1. Classification (NCBI taxonomy): domain Eukaryota; kingdom Viridiplantae; phylum Streptophyta; class Magnoliopsida; order Lamiales; family Plantaginaceae; genus Penstemon; species Penstemon newberryi. The sequence continues at coordinate 15,995,202 of JAUALY010000005.1, read as the reverse complement.
TGCCCTTATGTGAATTTATGCATGTTCTTGAGTGAATATGTGGATTGACCGATATTGCTCTTAAGCCCTGTGTTGTATTTGGTTTATTTTATTATGGGTTGTAATTAAATGGGCCTGATTGGTGCCCCTTATTTGCGCAATTAAATTGTAATAGAATAGGGCCTTAAGTTAGACTTAGAATAGGCTTGGAGCCAAGAAGACCTCGTGAAGACTTCGAGATCCAAATGGAGGCCCATTACCTTGGAGGACATGGAGGCCCAATTCAAAAGATGGAGGCCCAATCAAAAAGGACATGACATTACAAGTGAAGGCTCGTGTATGCATGGGACTGATTATTGTAATAAATTAGGCCATTTATTTTTCACCCTAGACTAACCAATTGGTCCATCACTTGGCTCATGATGGATCGCATAGGATGGGCAATGGATCAATCAATTTATGCTATGCTAGGTGATGTATGTTTACTTTTCTGCATATTCTTTGATGTATGTTATGCATGCTTAGAATAGAAAATGTAAACAAGTTAAAGCATAACCTGATGAGACCTTGCACATGAATATTTCATAAAACCTCCAATTGAACTTAAAATTCAATTATAATCTTAAATAAAAAAACGGGCGCATATGAATGGTGTCTATGGTCCGAGCCTATCCAATTACTAGGTCTTAGGCACATCGTACGAATATGTCTCGATGTCTCACGAGTCGTGGGTCGAGGTATAGAAAGATGGTGTGTTTATTGCCTCGATGTACAGTTATAGTATCAAGGGAGGGGATAGCAAGGTTCTAGGCGCTGTCTCACGAGTCGTGGGGCATCTAGAATTGAACTATTTCTCTCCACGAGTGTTGGACATGATTTAACGCTAGTAATTATGGATGTCTCACGAGTCGTGGGTCCATAACGAAAAACGAGGCTAAATGAATTCAAGGGTTAGCTACGATGGTTAACCGACGACGAAGTCGACCACCAAGTGAATCAATTAGTATGGCCAACGAGTCATGGGTACTGAGAGATTGCATTTGGGCCTTGAGCCCACTAGGATAGTTTAATATTCCCGAAACTTATGTGGGGGCATAAGATTTTGAATAAAATAGTGCGAGTAATTTACAAATGAAATCTATATTTGTAAATTGTGCATTTAACATTAATCTTTCGCGTATTTACTTCTTCTATCGTCTTTTTATAGAAACCTATCATTATGTCTAAAGAGCTTAGAGCAGTTAGGGCATTATCCATCTCTTCACTTGAACGTAATATTTTGACTGGACCAAACCTGCACTTCTGGTTGCACCACTTGAATGGACTTTTTGATGCTGAAAACATTTCATACGTTTTGTCTGCATCTCCACCAATTGACGTTCCACATGATACTCCCTATGAGCTTCGGAAAACAATCACCAAATGGAAATTGGATGATAGCTTAGCTCGTGATTACATGTTGGAATACATATCACTTGATCTGCGGTTACAACATGAGCATATGGTATCCGCAAAAGAGATTCTCTCGAACCTTAAATTTCTTTATGGAATTCGAGATGGTAGTCGCAGATTCGCGATAACAAGAGAACTCTTGCAAGGGAGAAAGAGACGTGAAACTCCTGTCGGAACACGTACACAAGATGATTCAACTTCTTACTGAAATCGATGACATGGGTGTCGTGTTGGATAATGATTTTCGTGTGGATGTAATCCTTCAATCTCTTCCTAGATCATATGGCAGGTTTATCATGGACTTGAATCTCCAAAGATGAGAGATCACTGTGCATGATTAACAAGAAATGCTTGAGGAACATGAAGCTTCTTTTGGAAAGAAAGCGTATCCAAGGGTTGGTGAAAAGACTGGACAGCAATCAAAGTCAAAGAGAGTGGAAACTAGAACCCCTTACTAACTGCAAGGAGTTCTTGGAGAACTCCAAAGGTATATCAATTAACTGTGCATCTTGGGTGTTAGACATTACTTGTGGTTCTCATCTTTGTAATGATTTACAGGTGATGGGAGCAACAAGGCCACTTAGGCCTGGGGATTGGATCCTGTGATTTGGCAATGGGGCTAGAGCTTCTACCGAAGCCATAGGCGAAGTGGAGTTAGATTTAGGTGGTGATAGATTAGTCCTTAGGAACGCTCTTTATGTACCTGGTTTAGTGAAAAACATTATTTCTATTCCTGTTTTGGATAATGAAGGTTTTAATTTTTCAATTAATAAAGGTTCATTTTCATTATTTAAGAATGATCGTTTGTTTATCACTGGTACATTAAAGGATGGAATATACACCTTAGAACCACTTAAATTATTAATGCACGTACAATAAAACAAAAGGAAACAAGATAATGAAATTCCTGCCTAATTATGGCACGCTCGACTTGGACATATATCCAAGTCAAGGATTCAAAAGTTAGCCTCATCTGACGCGCTTGAAATAAAGCACATTGATGAAATGCCAACTTGCGAAACATGTCTTAAGGGTAAAATAGCTAAACTGCCGTTTAAAGGAAACCCCGAGCGAGCCACAAAGACATTGGACTTAATACATATTGATGTATGTGGACCACTAAGAAAAAGTACCCGAGGTGGCAACGATTACTTCATTACCTTCACTGACGACTATAGTCGTTATGGGTATGTGTTCTTGTTGAAACACAAGTCTGAAGCTTTTGAGCGATTCAAAGAGTTCAAAATGGAAGTAGAAAACCAACTTTGTCACACGATAAAGGCTCTTCGTTCTGATCGAGGTGGCGAGTTTCTTAGTAACGAATTTCTCAATTATCTTGTGAAGCATGGAATATAGTCTCAGTGGACTCCTCCTGCTACACCGCAATTAAATGGAGTAGCTGAGAGAAGGAATCGAACCTTGATGGACATGGTTCGATTCATGATGAGTGCCACTGATCTTCCTCTTTCATTTTGGGGACATGCTCTCCTCACGGCAACGAAGATACTGAATATGGTACTTCTAAATCCATACAAAAGACACCATACGAAATGTGGTTTGGCAAGGCACCCTCGTACGCATTCATGCGCGTATGGGAATTTCCCGCTTATGTCAAGAAGCTAGTGGGATAAAAATTGGAACTAAATCCACTTTGTGCAAATTCCTCAATGGGATACGAGTTCTATGATCCTTCAAGACAAACTACGTTTGTTTCAAGGAACGCGCACTTCTTAGAGAAGGATTTCTTGTTGGACAAGAAAGAACACAAAATAGAACTGAATGAGGTCACTGAAGCTGAAAAGGCCGAAGAGGTCGAGGATGTTGACCCATCACCACAGGCAGTGGGAGAACAAGAGCATGAAACTGCACCAGAAAGTACACCAATACTTCGTAGGTTAGAAAGACAATGTAGAGAACCCGAGAGGTACTACGGTTTGCTGCATGAGACTGGACAGTCTTTGAATGACCCAAGGACTTACGATGAAGCTATGTTAGACATAGATTCGGGAAAATGGCGCGAAGCCATGGAATCCGAATTGGACTCCATGCACTCCAACAAGGTCTGGACCTTGGTGGATCCACCAATGGGAGTGACTCCCGTGAGTTGCAAGTGGATCTATAAGCGCAAGCTTGGAGTGAACGGAGAGGTAGTAACCTACAAGGCGCGACTAGTGGCAAAAGGATATACTCAAAGGCCAGACATAGACTTTGAGGAAACCTTCTCGCCCATCGCAATGCCTAAATCCATTCGAATCTTGCTAGCCATAGCTGCGTGGTATAACTACGAGATATGGCAGATGGATGTAAAGACCGCCTTTCTCAATGGAGACATTGATAAGGAGATCTATATGGAGCAACCAAAAGGATATGCATCCAAAGGAGATAAGCACAAGGTGTGCAAACTCCAGAGGTCCATTTATGGACTAAAGCAAGCTTTCCGAAGCTGGAACATTCGTTTCGACGATACAATACAAACTTTTGGATTTATCAAGAACGTGTTCGAACCTTGCGTGTGCAAGAAAGTCAGTGGAAGTACAGTTGAATTCTAGTGCTTTACGTTGATGACATACTTCTCTTTTGAAACAATGTAAAGGTGTTATCAGAAACAAAAGCATGGTTGTCTACACAATTCTCAATGAAGGATTTGGGAGAAGCATCCTTTGTACTAGATATAAGGATCTACAGAGATAGATCGAAGGGACTGCTGGGCCTCTCCCAATCACAGTACATAGATAAAATACTGAAAAGATTCAGTATGGAAGAATCCAAGAGAGGATTATTTCCCATGAGACATGGAATTGCACTCTCTAAGTCTATGGCCCCAAAGACGCCTGAAGAGAGAAGCAAAATGTCTCAAATACCATATGCATCCGCTATAGGAAGCATAATGCATGGTATGTTATGTACTAGACCAGATGTAGCCTACGCACTTAGTGTTACAAGTCGCTATCAGTCTGATCCAGGAGAGCAGAACTGGATAGCCGTAAAGGCAATTCTGAAATACCTGAGAATGACTAAGGAATTGTTCTTGGTATACGGTGGAGGAGAATTGAAATTGGAAGGCTTTACAGATTCGAGCTTCCAATGTGATGTAGACGACTTCAAGTCAACATCTGGATATGTGTTTTGACTCAATGGTGGTGCGGTAAGATGGAAGAGCTCCAAGCAAGATACAACCGCAGATTCCACCACCGAAGCAGAATATATTGCAGCATGTGAAGCTGCAATGGAAGGTGTTTGGATGAAAAATTTCATCCAAGAATTGGATGTGAGACCTTGCATTGCTGAGCACATTACTATCTTTTGTGATAAAAATGGATCAATATCGCAAGCAAATGAGCCGAGATCTCATCAGAAATCCAAGCACGTACTGAGACGATACCATTTGATAAGAGATATCATTGGTAGAGGAGACATAAAGATGGAACGTGTCAACTCGGAAGACAATACGGCGGACCCGCTAACGAAGCCACTGCCCCAAAAGGCATTCGAAAAACATCTGCATAAGATGGGACTCAAGAACATAAGAAGTTGGATTTAGTACAAGTGGGAGATTGATAGAAATAGTGTCTGGCAAGCCAACTATATGGCTGCTATTTATTGTAATAAATAAGGAACTATTCAATTTAGATTAATAAATGCATCTTATTAAATTGTCAACTTTATCTTATGTAATAATTATCTAAGCATAAGGATAGAAGTCCTTAGATCATAGGTTTATGGGACAACCCGTGGACTGATCTCCAATGCCGTGATCTAGAACATATACAAGAGTCGTAGAATCCATTTGAGAAAGGACATCATTGGATTCGGTTAGACTCTCACTGATGTGTATACTCCGATGAACTGGAGGACGTTGGGGTCCACGAGCGTGACTGGGATAGTCGATACACAGAAGTGGGTGGCTTGCTGGGAAGGCAAGTGCACTGAATACCCCAATTAGGAAATAACTCACCATGGAAGCGATAGTCGCATATCGGGGTTGAAGTTATTCCTATTTTCAATAGTATACGAGGAACGATCCGTAATACTTTAGGTGATAGGGTTTATCTGGTGCGAGAAAGTCTATGCTTTGATGTGAGTTCCGATCGACTGGAGATAACCAGAAGGTCTCTGTGGATTCACGTTGGGTATAGGGGAACTCGTATGCAGGTTCATATCATCAACAAATGATACATTGATCCGACTTGATAGGTTGGAAATTTCTCCTATGAATTTCTGTGAGAAACATATTCTGGTAAAACCCTCGGCCGAGGTATCTGACGGCTTTATGAAAGTAGGTCATAAATATCAAGTCAAAGAAAATAGTTTCGAGATCAGAATACATAAGGTCAAGACGAAGAAAGGGAACTGATGAAAAGTCCAAGCCCTTAAGTCTCGACTGGGAGATCGACTAATGGAGAGATCATGTCGTATATGGCAATTGTAAATGTTAAGAAAGGTTCACTGAATTAATTCACTAGTGATTGGGCTCCACGGGCTTGTAGCCAGACATCGACCGTGGAGTGTGGGAGAATTCCCAAATTGGCAAGGGTGCTAATTTTGGAATGATCAATCGACTGAGTGTTCGATTGATTTAAAGTATTTAATACTTGAATAATTAAATGAATATTTAATTATAACCCACGGCCAATTATATGGTGAACTTACGAGGGCATACACAATACACATGAAGCGAAAACAAGGAAACAAAGAATGAACGGATCGACTGGGTCAACCCAATTGGAACAAGGCGAGATCCAATTGGTTTGGATCGAAATTATGAATTAAATTGGAATTTAATTTGTAAGTTAATTTGTAAGTTAATTAATTAAATAGGCTTGGAGTCAAATTTAATTAAATGAGAGACTAATTGATTAATTGGGTCATTTAATTGAGAAATTAAATAAGGCCTCAATTAATTAAATAGATTGGGCCATTAATTAATTAGAAGACTTAGTCTTCCAATTAAAAGGTCATGGCCCATGTAGGAAAGGGGAAGACTTGGAATCCTATTTTTAATAGGATTAGGAGATGGAAGATATCTATATATATGAGAATATATATCATATCTAATATACAAGAAATAAGCACAAGAGAAAAATAAGTCTTGCAAAACACTCTCTCTCCTCTCTCTCTCTCTCTCACGATCGATCTCTCTCTCTCCCAAGAAGAGATTTCGATTTTCTTACTCCTTTGTTCTCTAGTTTAGATCTTGATAATATCTATGTTCTAGCCGATTAGAATTATCAAGGTTTTCGTGATATTGTGGTGTATCAACCCGTAGAGGCGCAACACGTGGGGCGTTATACAAAATTTGGGATCAAAGGTGCAAAAAGAAAGGAGAAAGCTTATCTACACTTTTGCCGAGCTAGGATTTGCAAAGAGATAAGTACAACTTATATATAAAGTTTATTTATCGTTTTATATATTCATATATATACATCCAGATTATATCCTGGCAAGATTCATCTAAGAGATCCTTAAAAAGTTTTATTTCCCGCTGCCTGAAGGGTTGGTTTTCTTACTGAATCCCAACAAAAACATCGTAAAACATTAACAGTGCAGGTGAAAATTAACCTTCGTCACTGTCTTCAATTCACTACAAAAAAAAAGGGCTTCACCTACGACCTGATTCCAACGAAAATAAATTTGTCGCTATTAGTGACGGATTAGTAACCAAATACCAACATAATTTCAATTAAAAAATCTACCTTCAATAACAGCGACAAATTACTGACGGAATGTCGAAAAAAAATATTTTTTGTTGGAATTCGGTTGTTAAGTTGTAGGGAAAAGTTATCCATAGCGACGAAATCATTCCAACGGAAAATTATCTGTCGCTATTTAGATTTAAGTAACTGAACAGCGACGGAACCATCAACACGAATTTGTTCCGCCAATAATAACGACAAAATACCAACAAAATATTGGGAAAAAATATTTTTCATAGGAATTCGGTTGTTAAGTTGTAGGAAAAAATTATCCATAGCGATGAAATTGTTCCAACGGAAAATTTCCGTTGCTATTTAGCTCTAGTAACAAATGTGTAACTGAACAGCAACAAAACCAATAATAGAAATATGTTTCACGAATAATAACAACAAATTACCAAAGAAATTTTGAAATAAAAAATATTCTATGTATAACATTTGTTATTAAATTGTCGGGAAATGTGAGCAATAGTAGTGAAATCATAACACACAAAAGTTAAGTGATTTTATATCTAAGCACTATGAAACAAGAACCGATAAATTAGATTTTCTTTAAGTAAGATAGTTCTCCCCAATACAAAAATAATAATTATGTCCAACTAATAAAATTTCTAGGAACGTAGAGTAAATGCAATTACATTGTAACTAAGATCATTGATAAATCAACTCGGCATAGAGGTGGTAGTATGGATCGATCTGCTGGATCCGATCCATATGGGATCCACTAAATTTTCAACATGATCAAATCTGTTGGATTCGATCCACTATGGATCCATAAATGAAAATTGTGGAAACATACTGGATCAACTTAAAAAAGAAAATATTTGTAAACTTCAATTGTCCAATCTCCCCCATCCCCACCCTGCCACCACCCCCATATATCCTCCGCCACCTCCCAACCATCTCCACACCCGGGCACCAACCGCCCTCTACACGGATCACCCTTATGTGTTGGATCCATATTCAAATTGGACCCAATCAAACTCACGTTAATTTTGACCCATTTTTTCGTCGTTTTAACTTTTTTTTTACCAATTTCACCGGTATATCCCATTTTTAACCGATATTATCGATTTCCTCATTTTTAATCAGTTTAACCCGTTTTTACTTTGATTTCATCGATTATTTCACCAATTTCACTAGTTTAACAATTTTTAATGATTTAACACGTTATTCATCTAATTTTTAACCAATTTAACTCATTTTTTACCGACTTCACTGATTTTCTTCACTAATTTTATCAGGTATATTCGTTTTAATCAGTTTACATATTTTTTCACCAATTTCATCGATTTTAATCGATTTTTTATGGATTTAACTTATTTTTTTAATTTTCACCGATTTCATCAAATTTCTAACTAATTTCATCGTTTTATAACACTTTTAACCGATTTTATAACACCGTTTTGTTCACTCGTTCACCTATAAAACTCGATCTCAATCGATTTAACCAGATTTTTCATTGATTAAATTCCTTTTCCAATGGATTAACCAAAATTTTCTCAATTCATAAATTTCATATATTTTCACTTATTTTACAGTTCACTAAAATTAGTGAAAAAACAAGTTATTCAGTGAAAAAACGTGTAAATCTGTAAATTGGTGAAAAAAATGGTGAAGATTGTTTAAGTCATCGAAAACAGATGATTTTATTATATTGAAGAAAAAAATTTGGTGAATTCGATTTAAAATGGGTTTAACCTATCAGGAACATGTAAAACTGATGAAACTGGTGAAGTATTCGTAAAAACGAACGAAATCGGTAAAAAAAAAAAAAAAGACTTAGTTTTGAAACATGTTGAATCAGCTAACTTAGTTAAAAACAAGTGAAGTCGGTGAAAAATGGGTGAATACGGTTAAATTGGTCAAACAAATCAAGTTGATAGAATTTGTGGAAAAAAAAGCAATTGACGAAAATGGCGAAAATCGATGAAAATGGGTGAAAATGATGAAAAAGGGTTGTATTGGTCAAAATATTTTAAATCGATAAAATTGATGAAAAATGGGTGAAATCGATGAAAAATGGGTAAATTGATGAAATTAGTTAAAAGCATGTGAGATTGACGAAAAAATGAGTTAAATCAGACCATACCGTTTTAAATCGGTGAAATTGATGATAAAATAGGTTGAATCGGTCAAAATATGTTTAGATTGATGAGTCAAATTGACAAAACAATGATATAAATTGATGAAATTAGTTAGAAAAACTAGTGATAATTAAAAAAATATTGGTTAAGTCGACGAAACTAGTGATAACGATGATTAAACGAGTTAAATCGGTCAAAAATAATTTAAATCGATAAAACTAGTATAAAGAGGATGGAAACGGACAAACGGTGGAAACACTAGTTAAATTGGTCAAAATGATTTAAATTGATGAAATTAAGGGAAAAATAGTTATATCGATAAAAAAATTAAATCAATGAATTGGTGAAATCAATGGAAAAATGGGTTCAATCATGAAATTGAAAAAAAACTTATGAGATTGGTGAAAAACGAGTTAAATTGGTCCAAAACAGTTTAAATCGCTGAAATTTGTGAACAAAACGGATTAAATCAATCAAAAAAATATTTACAATCGATGAAATTAATGAAAAAATAGATGAAATCGGAGGGAAATGGGTCAAACGATTAAAAATGGTTTAAATCGATGAAAAATAGGTGAAAATAATTTAAATCGATCAAAACAGTGCAACTCGATGAAATTATTGAAAAAAAAAGATGAAATCGATTAAAATTAGGTTAAATCAATCATAATCATATAACTCGAGGAAAAATAGTGAAAAAAATGGGTTAAATCGATCAATAATATTTTAATTCGATGAAATTAGCGCAAGGACAAATGATATCGGTGAATAATCGGATACCTCAGTCAGAAACGGTTTAAATAGATGAAAATGGTGAAAAATGAGTTGAACCGGTAAAAAATAGCTTAAAATTATTAAATTAGGGAAAAATATGTGAGATTGGTCAAAAAAGGGTTAAACTGGTGAAAACGGTGAGTAAACATGTTAGATAGGTAAAAAAAGGTTTAAATCAACGAAATTAGTGAAAAAAATTGATGAAAACTTTGGGAAAGTTTAAAATGATTTAAATCGATCAAACTAATGAAAAATAAATTAAATCATTGAAAAAATTGATGAAATAAACTATTACGTGACTCATATATATAATTGTTTAATGAAAATACAACAAAGTTGTCCAGCTCAACTGGTTTGATCCTTTAAAATGTATATTATATATGAAGTCAAGGGTTCAAATCCCACATCCAACAAGTTAATTAAAAATACATTGCCTAGTCGCCCGGGCGCACACTGCCTAGGCCAAGCCCAGGCGAGACCTAGGCACCCGAGGCAGTTCTATGAGAGACCCAGGCATGGCCTAGGCCAAGCCCAGGCGAGCCCGAGGCAGGCCCATGAGTGGCCCGGGCGCCCGAGACAGAACCAGGCGTGGCATTGGCGCCTAGGCCAAGCCCAGGCGATACCAAGGCAGCTCCATGAGTGGCCCGGGCGCCTGGGCCAGAACCAAGCATGGCCTAGGCGCCTCAGCCAAGACCAGGCTAGACCTAGGCGCCCGAGTCAGGCTCAGGCGCGCCCAAGAACGACTCAGTCAATGCTAAGTTGAGGTTCAATTTTTTTGCTCCGACCCGATTGCTAGTAACGGAATCAGCAACAAAAACCAAGCATGGCCTAGGCGCCTCAACCAAGCCCAGGCGAGACCTGGGCGCCCGGGTCAGAGGCTCAGGCGCGCCCAGGAACGACTGAGTCAATGCTAAGTCGAGGTTCAATTTTTTGCTCCTACCCGATTGCTAGTAACGGAATCAGCAATAAAAAAGTTGTCACTAGATTCCAACTGATTTCCTACAAATTAGTGACAAAAATAAGCTAACGGAAATATTTTGATGCTAAATCCGTCGGAATGATTCCAACCGATTAGCGACAAAATACCGACAGATTTTAGCTAACGGAATATTTGTGATGCTATATTCCGTCACAATGTTTCCAACGGATTGGCGACATAACACCAACAAATTTATGCCGTTGAAAATCAGTTAGTAATTTTCCTACGCATTTCCAACAACAAAGTTTGTCGCAAAGATATTCGGGCCCGATCGTTCATCCGACGCTTTTTCCAACAAAATTACCGACAAAAATGAACCGTCGCAATATTTACCAACAGAAAAAAAAAATCCGTTGCTGCATTTACCTACGGGGCCTTCACCTACGAATCAACTAACGGAAAATATTCGTCGCTACGCATGAATACCAACGGAAATCAAGGCTTCACCAACAGAATTTGTCATAGGTGAAGCCTAGTTTTCTTGTAGTGATTATAATACGAAGTACTTTTCTGTCTACATAATTGTATGATACTAATGATGATTTTATTTATATATGCAGCAATAACGAGATTTCTATTCAAGAACTTATGTATACAATGAAACCCATGTACATTTCATTTTATAAAAAATAACTATTTTATAAACAAAATTTCACAAAAAAAATAACTTACATATGCAGACCCTAAAAAGAGCAAACCTTTGCGAACTTGTTCTCTATTCTGAAGGCCATTTTTTCGCAAAGCAGGGAGAGGAGTTGGATGTTCTTTTGCACCAGGGGCGATACTTATGAACATCGACGCCAACAAGTTTAAACTCCAACATTTAGTGCATGTCATAGACAAACTAAGAGGATATATACAAGAGGGTTTGTGGTATAGAGTCCCAAATGGAGAGTTCGTCGACGGGCTACAAACCATAAGCAGCAATTCCAACATAAAAAAATATCTTTGATCTCCTCATGGCAGCGGGAACATATCAGATGCCGATCTATACACAAGAACATCTTATACGACCGAACTCACATGGCTATCTAATCCATGCACTCCCGTGCAATGTGCCCTGGGTTTTCAACAACATTAACAAAGACAAGCTGCTGAGGCTTATCCAAAATATGTCAAAGGAAAAAAGTGCGTACAACCACATATATCAAATTAGCTACGTGCGTACTCATGAAAAATGAAGCTTAGAAAGAGTCGTGACCTAAGAAGCAAACAAAGTGAAGTGTCAATTTTCAAATTATTCGGAAAATATTATGGCTTAGATACTTCTAAATATCAGGACTAATGGTAGTATTGTAATCAATTATCAGTTTGGTGGATCTATCTTGCTGTTTGGGTTTCATGCTAGAAATTGTTTTGGAAAAACTCAGTACTGTTTTCACATATCTTTTATATATATATTACCACTATATATTTAGTGAGTAAGAATTAATGTAGAATCATTTTCTGTATTTTTGGTTTATTGCTTGAAGCAATAAAAATGTATGCCACTACAATAACTCTAATACATTATGAGTTGATCGATAAGAGAATTACGACTACATCAATTAATTAAGAAAAAGAAATCCTCATGTGTTAAATTTATATAGTTGTTTATGTTACATATTTTGAATTTCGGATCTTATTCCAGAATGTTGTACACTTAGGTGTGATGCTTTTAGTTGATTTGGGCTTTTGTTTTGACAGAATGATATCAATTTTTCTCTTACAATTTCTTCCATATTTACAAAAATTAATTTATTGATGGGAATTGTTTGATTCTAATGCAAAACGGCAATGTCGACATTTAACAATGAATATGGTGAAATTCATGATACATACGATTATGAAGAAGAAGAAGAAGATAACGCAGAGGTGTCGGATCAACCTAGAGGTACGAAAAGGAAATCTTTGATTGCTTGGAACCATTTTACTAAACTAGAGAAAGACCCGAAAGACCCTAATAGTAAAGCATATGCTATATGCAATCAATGTCTGAAAAAATGGCATGGGATAACAATATGGGGACTTCTTCTCCGTTGAAACATATATAAAAAGCTTGTCCGAATTTCGTGCTTGTTAATACGAGGGGAGTTAAAGCTAAAAGTTCGACTGAGTGCAAGTTTGATAAATTGAAAATTAGAAAGAACTTTGCAATTGTTGTCATAAAGCACAATTATCCATTTAATATGGTAGCACATGAATACTTTAAAAAATTCTAATTTGTCTTAATCCAAATTTTGAGCTTCATATTCGGAATACCCTTCGAGAGGACGTCATTGAAATATATGCAGATGAAAAGGTTAAAGTAGTTTAACTTACATCAAATGTGTCATTAACTACTAGTATGTGGACTTCCGACTATTCTCGTGTTCCTTATTGTTGTTTAATTGTTCATTATATTGATGAGGATTGGAAAGTGAATAGTAAGGTTATTGCTTTTAAAAAGATACCTTATCCACCCGATGGTTCAAATTTGTTTGATTTTGTGAAAGAAATGATTTTGCAGTGGAATTTTGATAAGAAATTGTGCTCTATTGTAGTTGATAATGCTACCGTCAGAGACTGGCGTTGTGATGCATCTATTCCTTTAAGGGAGATTTAATTCATGTTAGATGTAGTGCACATGTTTTAAACTTGATAGTGCAAGTTGAACTTCGTCCAGTTTCATGATGATCGAAAATATTCGTACAACAGTAAGATATTTGAAAAAAATCACCTTTGGGAGAACATAAATTTGATTCAGCCAAAAACATTGTAAGCTAGAGGATAAGAGGTCAATTGCCATGGACGTAGATAATCGGTGGAACTCAACTTTTGAGTTGCTTGAGACGGCGTTGCTTTTGAGAGAAGCTTTTTATCGTCTAAAGTTGATGGACAATCATTATCATCATAATCCATCTAACTAGGAATGGGAAACGACTAAAATTGTAATGGAGTGTTTACAAGTTTTCTATGATACCACTCGCCATTTTAGTGGTAGGATGTATCCCACTTCAAATATTTTTTTCCCGATGTTTGTGCCATTCAATTGAAATTGATGGAGTGGAAAGATAGTTACATTGATTTACTTAGAGTGTTGTTTGGTTCTATGAAGGAAAAAATTGATAAGTACTGGAAGAGTGTTGTTTGGTTTTAGCAATTGATTTAGTTTTTGACCCAAGATTTAAGATGCAAATAGTTGAATATTTCTATGGCGAGATTTATGGTTATAATGTGTTTCCATACATTCAACAAGTTAGTGATTTTTTAAATGACTGTTCTTCTCATATGGAAATAGAATTGACTTCTCGCTGAGTGAAGTTGGCACGTAGGGTAGTTCTAATGTTGAAAAGCGGACTACCTTAAATTTATTTGATAGGTGATGTGATCAATCACATGTTTCTTCAATGGTAAAAAAGTATGAGTTGGAGACTTATTTAGACGAGGAAAGATATCCTAGAGTAGATTCATTCAATATACTGGAATGGTGGTAAGTTATTAGTCCGAGACTACCCATTTTGGGAAATATAGCCCATGATATTTTTGTTATGCCAACTACTACAGTTGCATCTGAGGTAACATTCAATGTTGGAGGCAGAGTACTAGATGAGTCACGTGTTTGTTAGCTTCTGGACGTAGTAGAGGCTTTGATAGTCACTGGTGATTTGATTGACTGAACTAGTAGGTTTAGTTCTTCCTCCATTGTTTAGTTTCATTTTCTGTAAATTTAGTTTACGTAATTTGTTTCTTAACTTTTGTTATGTAGGTGGAAGTGGTGTGAAAATTATTGGAGCTCGAGTGGAGTACAAATTACATATTTTTATTATTAGTTGATAAATAGACCTTTTGACCAACATATGATTAGTCTAGTGAAAGGGACTAGTCACTACAAAGTAGTGGACCCATGTTCGAATCCTTGTTGAGAGAGGTACCCAGCCTCGAAAGGGACTAAACCCTTGGAAAACCGATTTTGTTTATAATTTTGGATAATTTTCATATATAACATGCATATGAATTGTGCTAAGGAAAGACACTATAAGATTATATTCGATTAGTGGATCTATTTATATTTTAACAGAGTCTGATTGTTGTAATTTTCATATGTTAATTGTTATCCACATGTGCAATCGCATTTTTATTGATTCAAAATTTCGATCATTAATGATTATTTGTAATGTTAAATTAAATATTTTAGATATAGCTCTGCATTTACGCAAACAAAAAAAATAGTTTTTTCTAAAAAAATAAAAAAATTGGGCCGGATCGGGTATTTTACCCGCTTAATTTTGCGGGTTCGAACCGAGTAGGGTCCTAATCGGGTCTAACCGGTATTGAGCGAGTATTGGGTGGGATTTGGACTGAGTTGCGAAAAAATCCACCCATTGACAGGCTTATGACCCACTATCATGAAACCACAAAACCAGATCGGACCGGCCGGTTTGATCGCGAACCGAAGGCCTGTTCGGTCCGGTTAATCCCCTAAAATCAGTAAGCTTAAAAACCAATTTGAACCGGGTTGAGCTGGTCCAAAACCGGTGAATCGGCGAACCGATTTGGACCGGTTCAATCCGGTTCTGATTTTCCTTTTTTTTTTCTTTATTCTTTTAATTTTTTTAATATTAAAAATAAATTGAAAACTTTTGTAGGAGGAGAGATTTGAACACCTAATATCATGAATAGAACATAACATCATTACCAATTGAGCTACATCATTTTTGTTGAACATATCGAAATTTATACATTATAGAAAACTTGTAACCATATTTATTTATAAATTAGATTATGATAATTAACTCAAATTAATATTTTACACATTATCAATGAAAATTAAAACTAATTTTAGTTTTATGACATAATTTCTTATTAAGAGTTTTTCTATAAGATATTTCTTTCGAATTATATATTTTCAGGAAAGAGTGTTAAAGTTTGAAAGTCAAATAGATATATTATGCAAATTTGATTTTGAATATTAGACTTGTATACATAATCATATTTTAAAATTTATTAATATCTTAGTTTGTTGTATTTTTGACTTACATTTTTATATTTTTAATTAAATAAATATATAATCATAGTATATTTGAGCTTACTAATTAGTATCATGTTATCATTAGGATACAAGTTAGATAAATATTATATGGTTTAAATTAAATATATTCTAAGTTTTGTATATTTTTAATCAATTGTAGAATAATGTTTAAATTTTATGCATATTGTATATATTTTAAATTATATATATTTATTATATCATTATTACGTCATCCGATCCGATTAACGGTCCGACCGGTTCGGTCTCATCAGTTCATTGTCCGGTCCGGTTCTAAAAACATTGCACAAAACTAGATTAACACCAATCCATATAGGAACCACTTACTCTTTGTGTGTATCATAACAATCCAATTGTACATGGTTGTGCAAAGGTCACTTTTCAAGCATTATGGCGTATGACATACACGACTAGGGGATACTGGAGTACCCAACATTAGCAGACCGAATTTGTTCGTTTGGGGAAAAAAAAGGGGGGGTTTTGAAAGTTTGGGTAAAATCCGATTGCACGAAATATTATTTTGGGTTAAGTATTATATTTATCGGGAAAATTTAATTTTTGGCCCTTTAAAGTGGTTGCATTTTTTTTTTTTTTTTTATAGAAGCCCCAAACAGGGGGAGATGAAATTAATGATTAAAATCAATGTTTACAAGTTCCAGAATAAATTTAGGGAAAACAGTAGGAGTCGGGATGATGCTAAAAGCTACTTTCGAAAGAGCATTGGCGACAGAGTTACTTTCCCTAAACACATGGGAGCAAACAAAAGAATCTAACATCGTAGACATACACTTAATATCTTCAAAACAGTGGCCTAACGGATGAAAATTGTTGCTTGAAGAGGAGCCCATAATTCCACTAATGACAGATAGACAATCCCCTTCTAAGATGATACGTCTCCATCCCTTTGCAATTCCAAATTCAAGACCGAAAGTCATAGCCGCGGCTTCCGCTGCCTCGGGTTCAAGAAGAAAACTGCGCTTCTCTGATTTCCATTCCAAACACCTCCCAAAGTGATCACGGGCAATCAGACCAAAACCAATGCTGCTAGAATTAACATCAATATATGTCATTTATTGTGTCATTGTCATCAATTTCAATCATTCTTGTAGGAAAATTTTAAATATCTCCAAAAATCATTAATTTATGTCTTATTTGACCGGAAAATCATCAAATTATGTCCTATCATATCAATTAATTTAATTTTTTTTTTATCTACTAGATTGTGTATATACAGCTCGGACCAAAGAGTGCAAAGGGATAGGTCTTCCCCAGTGTAATGTCTCTAGTAGGATCGAACTTGAGTTTCGCCTCTGGGGGTTGCAAGTCACTACCACTCGATCATTTGTCGAGTGAAACTTAAAATTGGGAAATTTCAAATTTTGACTCTAAAATTTACATGTCCAAGTCACGTGATAGATCTATATCTTCAATTTTAATTGAAAATATATCTAAGTTCCCCCAGAAATCAAAGAAAAAAGAAATAAATAGGTCAAATACACAATTACATTTGCCTCAAATTTTCTTTATACACCCAAAATTTTGGCCATATGGAAGTTTAATCGATTTCTGGGGAGATTCATAAAAAATTGAAGTTATAGACCCATCACGCGACTTGGACATATAAATTTTGGAGTTTGAATTTGAAATTTCCAATTTTTAAGTGTCAAGCAATACAAAATATTTTTGGTGAAATTTAAATTTTCCTGTCAAATAGGACTTAAATTGATGATTCACAATCACAGTAAAAATATAAAATTTGCGATCAAATAAGACATAAATTAATAATTTTCGGTGATAGGGACTGAAATTAAAGATGGTGACACAATAAATGACATATATTATCAATGTTCCACAATAAATGACCCATTTAAAATACAGCCACTTTATATGGTTAAAATTAAAAAAATTGCCTATATTTACCCAATCGTGTAATTAAATATTCAATTAGGTTTATGAAAAAAAATTGAGGCCCAATTCTACCCAAAGTATTGGGTATCCCAAATATAGATTATTGCACATAAAACTTTTTCTGGTAAAACGGGCCCTCTATGTTGATGCAAATTGTACCATTCATTATGCAAATTCTATTTTAAGTCAAATTTGATTGAACTCAATATATTTGCACTACCATTATGATACCCTTGCTCTGAAATTAAATATAATTATGAGAAAAGTGAATCGTATTTTTCATCTTTTTTATGTGTCTTACACATTCGTCCCTTCTAAATTTTTCGTAGCAGATATATCCCTCTTATCAATGTAGTTATCATTGATTCATTTTTCAGCTATTACACGATGGAGACGACCATCTCTTGTAAAGTACATGCATTACTTGAAGGTCTAATATTAGGTGAAAGGACAAAAATGCCCTCCAAGTAATGCTTGTGCTTTGCACATGAGGGCGTTTTCAATGTATAATAGCCGAAAAATAAATCGATGATATCCTACAATGATAAGAGAGATGTATTTGCTACATAAAATTTAGGATGGACAAATGTTCAAAAGACGGGACACAAGAAGGACAAAAAATGTGATTCAATCTTCTGAGAATTATATAATTGGTTTGTGGTTGAAAGTACTAAGACAAAATCAGGTAAATACAAGATACTCTCATGTGTTACGCTAAGCTTGTACGCAGTGGCGTAGCTACGCCTAGTTGAGTGGGGTGCAATGACCCCACTCAACTTTTGCACTTTCTATTATAATTATATGTATACTTGTAAAAATTAAGTATATCTTGTAATTGCTTTAAATGGATCCCGCTCAATAAAATTAAAATTTACTATATGCTATTGGGGCCATAATTTAATGAAAATATATATTAATTTTACACTAATATTTTTTATGAATTAATGTATTAGTAGTAAAAGACAAATCACAATTTCTAGGAATGTGAGATACTTTTTCCATATAAAAAATCATACAAACTTCACAACTATTTCATCTTCAATTTTTATCCTCTCACAAATACACTCATTCAAAAGGAAAGATGCAATCAAATAATGTTTATTGGTTTAGGTTTTTCATATTAAAAGAACAAAAAATGATTATTGAAGGTAGATACAAGGTATGAAATATTTAGATATATAAAGGTGAATAATTGGATACTTGTTAGTTGTGATGTACTTATTTTATATTGAAATTTTTCATAAATAAAGTTTTTTCTTCAAGAAGTTTAATTTATGTCAAACTATTAACTTAAGAATTTAATATTTTGGTCCACGGTTTGAATTATTAACTTTGTTTAAATCTTTATTTTTTTTAAATTGTTTCTCCAATAATCTTTATTGAACTTAAAATTTTAATATAATATGTTAAAAGTATATACTATTATCATTAAAAATTATACATATTCTCTTACACTATAATAACCCCAACATGGATCAAAATTTTGATATATTTCCATAAAAAATCGAATAATTTCATCTCTTGAGTCAACCGAAACAATATATAGTTAGTTTCTAGTTTAATTAATGTATTTTATTTACAATTTTTTCAAACGTTTCTTGAAAATTTCCAAAAAAGATATAATATTTGATTGACCGAAACATACCACAAAAATGAAACTTAATAGTAAAATTATATCCTGACTACACCACTACTTGTACGGAACTACCATGAAAAATATTTATTGCATAGAACCTCCTTGTACTTTCAAAAATTTAGCACCAAACCCCCAATTTATAAAAAGATAGATAGTTTTAGATCAGCATATCTCAATAAACCATTTTTAAAATACTTTATGTTGATCCCTACAATTTCACGTGAAATAATAAAACATTATGAAACAACCTATTTTGAATATTTTGGGGAATTTTGTGATGAGTTTTTAAAAATACAAGAAATTCTATGCAATAAGAATTTCACATGACAATTTCGTGCATGTTTCACATAATACATGGAGTATCTTGTAAATCCCCCCTAAAATGGGTTTTTTGCACCTTGCACCCCCAAAACATGGGAAATAGGCACTTTTCACCCTCAAAACTTAAATTTAGTACTTTGCACCCTCGAAATATGAACAATTCAGCACTTTGCACCCTCTTTTATTTTCCTCAAAAACCTAGGGGACAAAATAGGTAGTTCATTTTTGGATCATTGGCACTTTGCACCCCCGAAATAGAATTAGCACTTAGCACCCTCGGATTAAGAACAACTCAGCAACTTGCACCCCCAAAACACGAGAAATGGACACTTTGAATCCCCTAAACATAAAATTAGCACTTAGCACCTCAAATTAAGAAAAATTCAACAATTAGCACCCCTCATTTTTTTTTGGCAAAGTTGACCACCGGGGTAAAAAAAAATCTAGGGGAAAAATAGGTAATTCATTTTCTTTTTTCTTAAAATTTACAAAGTACGATTATGAATACTAGAACATTCATCCGCAAAATCTATTTTAACATATTTCTTTAATTACCAATTTTTCAAATGTCCTCAAAATATCCAAAAGAATTCAAAAGTTTCTAGAAATGAGTATTCTAGTATTCATAATCATATTTTTAAAAATAAGGAAAAAAGAAAATGAATTACCTATTTTGCACCCGGTGGTCAACTTTGCCCAACAAAACGAGAGGTGCTAGTTGTTGAGTTTTTCTTAATTTGAGGTGCTAAGTTCTAATTTTGTGTTTAGGGGGTTCAAAGTGTCAATTTCTCGTGTTTTGGGGGTGTAAGTTGATGAGTTGTTCTTAATTCGAGGGTGTTAAGTGCTAATTCTATTTTGGGGGTGCATTCATTTCTCGTGTTTTGGAAGTGCAAAGTGCCAAAGATTCAAAAATGAATTACCTATTTTGTCCCTAGGTTTTTTGAGGAAAATAAAAGAGGATGCAAAGTGCTGAATTGTTCATATTACGGGGGTGCAAAGTATTGAATTTATATTTTTTGGTACAAAGTGCCTATTTTTCATGTTTTAAGGGTGCAAAGTGCAAAAAACCCCTATAAAATCAAATGGAAGCAAGAACTTTTCTTATTACTGGTTTTGCCGACACTAATTAGTACAGTCCATGAAAATAACGTGAGAACTATTAAACTAATTTATATCTTTATTATGTATTCCTTCTTTAATTTTTTACATTAATTGTTTGGTAGTTAGTACGTTTGGTTGCAGGTGAACTGGTGAAGTGTTGAGCTGTCATACTCTTGATTTATTTCTCTCCTTTAGTAGTTTCTCTCTGCTTCTTGTTTACTCAACTGTTCATATAAAAATGCATATGTAGACTTGTAGAGAGAGAACCCAAAACAGTGTGAAAGAAGGAAGGGTTAAGGGATCCAGATCTGGTTGTGTGAAGTCTCTTCTTCAATGGCTTCCAAACTTCTAATGACCATTGTCTTCATTTTTGACCTAATTGCTTTCGGATTGGCTGTTGCTGCTGAACAGAGAAGAAGCACCGTAAGTTTCCTTTTTTTTTTTTTTTTTTTGAAAATTATCAATAATTAGAGATTTTGAAAATTGTTTTTTTGAGTTGGGATTCTTGATAAATTAAAATTGATAACTGAGGATCTCTTAATGTTGGACTCTTGTATTTTGTTATTAATAAATGTGGGAGAGTATTCGTTAATTTCTCGAATAAATTAGGTCATCAGTTAATTTGTTAAGAAAAAGGAAAATGGAAGATTAAGCTTTCTATCTTGGCACCAACTGCTTTTATATCAACTTTGTGAATGGTGATAAAATGTCAGAGGTTTGATTATTGATGTAGCGTAAAAATATTGGGGGCAATTTTGGAATTGTACCAGATTTGTGCCTCCTTCGTTTATACTCCACACCATAAAATATAGATAAGATGATTTGCATATAAAAATATTGAGACAAAACTCAAGATTGCATTGTAATTGTATTGCAAAAGAAAATAGTTTGCTTTGCTTTGTAAATAGACGATATATTTATAGTTCATGATTGGAACCCGAATGGTTTTCGGTAATAAAGACCGGGGCGAGATGGTCTTTTTACGAAAGATGTTGTGCCTACCTAATTTATGCTAATTTAATATATTCTTAATGTCAATATTAATATAAAGAGGGAGAAAATTCTTGAACTGCCCTTGAGCATAAATTACCCTCATCAATTATCTTTTGGTTATGCGACCATAGTTTTGTTACTTTTGCAGTGAATTTAACTAGATAAAATATCCTAATCTGTTTATAAGTTTCCTATGTATATACATAATATATTATGAAGTGAACTAATAGATATGACATTTGGTTCAATTCAGATGCAAAGAAGGGGAAGTGGAAGTCGAATGGAGATGCCTTAAATAATCTTGTACAGTAAATTCAAATTAACAACAGTGTTTGTTTGTCTTTCTTATGACAGGGTCATTCAACGAAAGATAGCGATAATTATTATGAGTATTGTGTTTATGATTCTGACATTGCCACGGGGTTTGGTGTTGGTGCATTTCTATTCCTGATGGCGAGTCAAGTAGTTATAATGATTGCAAGCAAATGTTTCTGCTGCGGAAAACCACTTAAACCTGGAGGTTCAAGAGCTTGTGCTGTTCTTCTTTTCATCATTTGCTGGTGAGTGGGTAATGCATGAGCCATATATACAATCTTGTTAAATATATATGGGTGATTTTCGACCAGACCCTTTGAGGTTTAGTCGTCTGACAAGGAACCCCCTAACGTTTCAAAAATTACAAGGAGACAACCACCTCTGGTTTAGACTATACCAAAATACTCCTTACAACTTCAACAATGGGTCACTCCCTACAACTTCTGAAAGTATTTACATAAAAACCCCTGTTAGGGGCATCCTTGTAATTTTGAGCTAAATGTAAAAACACCCCTTGTGCTTTGTCTAACTATCAAAATACCCCCTATGTTATTTTAAATAGCAAAACCCCCTTTGTTCTTTTTTTATTAGCAAAAAAACCCATTTGAAATTCTTTCATCATAGGGGGGTATTTTTTAATTTTTTAAGTGAACATGGGGTTATTGTCAATTTTCAAAGTTAACATAGGGGTTATTGATAATTTTGTAGGTTAAGAGGGGTGTTTTTGCATCCTTTGGTGGGGGTATAATTGTCATTTCGGCTTGGGAGGAGTTTTATTGCTAATAAAAATAAGCATAGGGGGGGTTTTGCTAATAAAAATTATACAGGGTTTTTTTTGATAGGTAGGAGGTGCTTTTGCATTTCACTCTTGTAAATTTTGGAACCATGGGGGTTTTTCTGTAATTACGGTAAACCTCAATGGTTCCGAACTTGATTTAAATAATAATTTTTTTTTGAACACGCAAAATCACCCATTTATTTCAAACTTATGGACATGTTACAAGGAGACCGAGTGGACACCCTCCAAAAACAAAAGATCCACAGGAATCCCAAGAAATACAAATAATGTTTGTTTATTGTGATGCAGGGTGGCATTTTTGATTGCTGAGATTTGCTTGTTAGCTGGTTCAGTGAGGAATGCTTATCACACAAAGTACAGGACAAAATTCTTCGACCAGCCACCCTCTTGTGAGACTGTGAGAAAGGGAGTTTTTGCAGCTGGAGCAGCTTTCGTCTTGATTAATGCCATAATATCCGAGTTTTATTACGTTAGCTATTCTAAGTCTAGGGGCGGAAGTAATTTCGGCCCTTACGGTGGAGGAGAAACAGGAGTTGGCATGGCAGCATATAAGTAAGTTCAGTACTTAATTGCCTTGTTGTAGGAGTCCAAACTCCAAACTAGCTGAACCATATATATATATATATATATTGATTGCTACTGGTATTATCTTTATTCGTTCATCCTGCTGTAGGATATTTGTGTACGTACGTTGAAGTTCAAATGATTGAGTGTACATCCTCTATTTCTATTACAAAAGAGATGAGATATTTTGGGGAAGAATGAACTGTTTTGTTGAGAAAGTTATTAAACATACTAGTTCAATCAAACTTCAACTGTAAATACAGGGCCGGCCCTAGACATTTTGGGGCCATAGGCGAAAGTTAAATTTTGGGCCCTATATTATAAGTAAATTGTGGTAAATATTATTTTCTTATATTTTTTGAAAATGCAAAAGTATTGATTAATATACATTTTAATTTTTACCGACTATCCTTTCTATATAGATAAAATGACAAATACTTTTAATTTTTTGATATAGTTAGTCGTAAATATGTTTTCATTAATTCTTAATTTTTAAAATTTTCTTTCAGCAAACAAATATCATAAATGTGATAAATATAATTATTGGAGTATAACAAATGCACATTAATAGAAAATTAATTTTTCTTGTCAAAAATCAATAAAATATAGTTAAAATGTATCAGAATAAATTTTTTATACTCGTGTAACATTACTACAAAATGTGGCTGACATAAGCAACATCAAAATGGATAAACAATTCAAAATCTAATAAAATTAAACCAAATCACTTTATATTTGATTTAAGTTTGGTCAATAAAAAGTGGTTTGGACTACATTTATTATACATGTCAAACTTGAACTTTAATAGTCTTAGAAACTTTATTCGAGTTCAACTCGATAAACTAAATATAAATATATGTAAATTTACTCGGGCTTGAGTTATGTTAGACTCGATTAAAGCTCTTTTGAGCTCGTCTTATTTAATTAAATACAATCTCAAACTCGAAAATAAAATTAACCATTTTGAACAATACATTGTTCGATTCTATTTTGTTCACTAAATTCCTAAGTCCTTATATATCATATAACCATGTATGAAAAATAAATCACATTTCAATTATTAAATTACAAAAAAAATAAAAAATATACATCATGTACCAAAAAAATTGGGGGCCCTTCTACCCTCGGGGCCCTAGGCAACCGCCTGAGTTGCCTAGTGGAAGGGCCAGACCTGTGTAAATAAGAGAATGTTGGTCGATGGCCAAACCACAAGTTGAAAAAAGCTTGCCGCGTAAAACTTATATTTATCGCAACAACTTATTAAATTACTAATAATAATATTATTTGGGATAAAATCGATGTTGATGTGTTACAGTCAGATCAATGTGAAATTCCTCAAAAGGTCAAAGAATTTCATGTAGATGTGTGGGAACTAATAAATTGCTCAAGGAGGGTCAAACAAGGTAGGTCAAATTAGTGTGGAATTCCTCAAAGGTCGAATAATTTCATATAGAGGTAGGAACTGATCAATCGTTCAAGGAAGGTTAAACAAGGTAGGTCGAATTCCAAGTTGATGACCAATGCTGAAAAGGTTCGATCTTAGTGAGTCTTGAATAGTGTACCCATGGTACCAAATGATTTTTTTATTTATAGGCAGGATATTCATATGAGTTGACCCATTTATCCATGTGGTAGACGGGTCGAACTATTAGATAACGTCAATGATTGTGACCTGGATAAGTTGACGTGCCTTCAATCTTAACCATTGGACGTTCAACGCCTCCAATCTTCACTATTAAGTGCCTTGATCGAAAATATGAGCTAAAGAAGTAAATTACTCGATCGAAACAAATGAAGAACGATCCACTATAAATAAGGTCCAAGTACGATCAATGTAATTCGATCATAGGGATTTAAAGGACGATCGGTTATCAACCAATTAACCGTGGACCACATCCTTGACCTAGTCAAGTAAGTTTGACTTTTCATGTAACTGTCATTGTCACGTAGAGGATACGAAATATGCAAGGGCGAATGTATATAGTGCAAACCCCCCCCCCCCCCCAAAGATTTTTTTTTTAAAAAAAAAGGGAGTTGCTAATCGGTAAAGATGACATTAAATAAGAATTCTGTAGACTACAATTGCACAGTTTGCACTCATTTATTTCAATAAAAGTTAAAGGCCCAACAATATCAGCCCAAATATTTTTCTTTCTTTCTTATGACTAACAATTTCTATGAGGAGTTAAGCATAATCCTTCCACAATTAAGTCTAATTCTACTCGGTTACTTTCTTTTATTAATAAAACCTTTAAATTTAATCTAAGCACTTTATACAAATTGCGTAAACTTCATTCTTGAAAATTTCTCCATTATCTCCTTCTCAAAACATAGATGAATTTATAATATGAAAAAATGGAGTGTACGACTTAGATAATTTTTTTTATTAAATTACTTTTGCATTATAAATTCAATATAATTTTTATTGACCATATATTTTTTTAGTATTATTCGTGAGCTTGTGCAAAAATTTAGTTTGAATAGATTAGTGCAAGAAGACATTTTCCAAAAAGTCCCTAGAAATATGATTATAATATTATGAACATATATAAATGTCACATTTTAATGAGATTCATTGATTCAATGAATTCAGATATAAACCAAATTTCGAAGCTAATCAATTTTATTATAGTTAACTTTCATCATTTAGTTTGCTAATATATTATTAATTATTCCGTGTGATCTAGTAAAGAATCCTTAGCCTGCGTAAATAGATTAGTGCATGATGACATTCTTTACACCCACCATTGCACGCGTTGACGACTAACTATTTTAATTAGTGATACGACCTGTAAAACTTCCATGTCGTGGATTATTCGGTGGTGTTTGCAACAACTTTTTAAAATTACTTTTCAGCTTTTTAGGGTCTATAAGCAATTTTGTGGTGTTTGAAAACTTGACTTATGCTTTTGATTCTCTAAAAAAAAGCAGTTAGATGCCACAATCTAGAAGTAGGTCAGGAGGTACTTTTTTTAAGCGGTGGCAGTTTTTCAATTAGGTGGTGTTTGCAAAAACTTTTTTGCAAGCTCAAGTTGGTGCTTCTGCTTAAATTTGGTAGAAGTAACTTTTAAGCAAAAGTAGGAAATGTTTGTAAATGAAGAAAAGAAGCAGCTTATATAAGTTTAAAATCAGCACTTTAGATGTTTGCTAGAAAATTTGGGAGTAAATTATTATTTGGTGCTTTATTAAAAATGACAAAGATGTCCTTGTATAGCTTAAATCTACAATAACAACAATTGTTTTGAGCAGAATTACCATAATTTTTTTGTACAATTTTTTTTGAATCCTCACCACCTCCACCTCCACCTCCACACCCACACATTTTGGTTATCATAAGGATTTGAACAGTTGATTATTATTGTATAGGCATAAAACTTAGAACATAATATGATTTGGACATGTGAAATATGAAATATATTTCATCCGTCCCATTTATTTTGTTCCATTGGTACAGTTGACCAGTCCACTTGACTAAATTTATAAAAATTATAATTAATAATTTAATTAATATATTTCACTAATAAGTTGATAATATCATATGACACCGTATATATTAATATTTAAAAGGTTTAATTAACAAAAAATGTGAATAATTTAATATCATAAGTCACTTAAAAGTTTGAAAAGTTTGATCGGGTACCGTAGCAAATGTAGCAAAATAAATAGGACGGAGGAAGTAATATATTTTGATGTCTTTATATTAATAGAAGCTAATTGCAAAATAAAAGTTGAAGAAAACATTATCCCTTTTTTAATAGCCATATAATGAAGAAACCATTAAATAATCATTCATCTCATTAAATTGATTGACTAGTATAATTATTTTTTTCTTTCTAAATTTTCCAGTAAAGATGTGCTGCTGACATAAACACAAGAGTTTATGCCGACAAGAAGAGTCATACAATTTTTAGTAAATGTTTTTTTTCAAACATTTTCAAGCACCAAATTTATCAGTTCAAAGAATAACAATTCTTAATTACTAATTAAATTATAAATAAGTCACCACTATTAATAATAGACATCAAAATGAAAATATCAAACATTATAAATTTTAGATTTTACCAATCGATCATAAAGAAAAAAATTCATGAAATTAATCTATTTTAATATTGGAGACAAATACAAACCTTTAAAACTCTGGAGGTACTTTTTTTAAGCGGTGGCAGTTTTGCAATTAATTCGAAGTAGCCTAGTTCTTGGTGTGATTTTTTTTTTCATGAAAAAAGTGTTGAATTGTCAAAATCCCCAATTTTCATGTCACATGGCCCGTACATGGAGGAATTTCGGGCCAATATCAAAATTGGGCCTCAATTGGCACAAAGATTGCCACTGATGTTGAAGTTGTGGCACCAAATGTGCCAGCCCGAAAAGTTACGGGGTAAAAATATCAGTGGGCTATAGTTGTGGTACCAAAAATGTAATAATCCCAATATTGTGGTTAAAATTCCTGCGATTTTACATTTACCGACCGTCTTGTGTTTTCAATAAATTATTTTCAAGAAATGTGCGGTGGATTTGCAGGAAAAAAATTACAGGTTTCTTATAAAGTTTGAAGTTCTCGATTAGTCCGAATTGAAAATTAACAGATTATATATATCAAATTACTATACGTAGTGTTCTTATAATCAACAGCTTAATCAAATTGTCAACTAATTGGGTTGAGGATGGTGAAAGAACAACTAGTCCTAGACTTTTTATGAAGAATGAGTATTAATTTATTTGACGTGAATGGAACTATTACCTTGCCTCAATTGGTGCATTTTCAACCGTGCAAGCAATTAATGAAATTATATCGGCTCATTATCAAACGAAGAGTCATCTTTATACATTTTTCACCCTCGGTCGTGTGTTCGGCGAAAGTTAAAAACTGAACCTTTTGATATTTTTACATTATTGACCTTAATAAGTGATATCTGAGAGGTTAATTTAGAAGAAAAAAAAATAAGTAAATGAGTTGATGTATACCAAATATATATATATATGGTGGACAAGAAAAGTCAAAATACCCTGATCTTAGTCGAATGAACCTTTGACATTACATGAGGGATCACATCCTAAAGTTAAAGACCGGATACCTTAACCCACAATCAACCGATCCACCATTTGAAATGGGAATTTTTATCTAACTAGGTCTAACCTTTAGCTTGCGGGTTATGATTAGTCATTCGTATTGTCCGACCCGTATATCCTCCGGATAAATGTGTCAATCTGTATGAATATTCTGAAAAATTCTTGGATAGACCTGGTCTGTGAGCTTTTCATAGACCTTGTGATTATAAATGCACCACATCATACATTGTGAGAGCATGACATCATCAAAATGTATGATGTGGTGCATTTACAACCACAAGGTCTATAAAAATTTCATAGACCAGGTCCATGCAAGAATTTTTCCGAATATTCCACATATAAATAGAGGAATCATTTAATGTCAGTGACACGCAATCCAATACTATCAAGATCCGAGCTCAACGATTGTTGACCTACTTTTGTGATACCTTCTATGAACGGTTGATCAGTTCCCACGTATACTCGGAAGTCCTTTGACCTTCGAAGAATTCCACGAAGATTTATCTAGACACCTCATCACATGATTCTACCACATCCCAAAAATAAAATAGAGCAAAAATTGGAGGACGGAGGGAGTATTTTTTGTTTGTTTATGATTTTATTTCGCTATTTAGCAGTTAGTTTTTGTGTTTTAGGTGGCATTTTATTACCATTTCAGCACGGTAAGTTTGAAGTCAGCACACGGTATCTCTTGAGGCCATGCATAAGCCATATACTTCATGTGTGTGTCATCAACATTTATTAATATATAAACGCATGCTAGCAATCTCATTTTTCTTCATTCATCAATCAACTCATCAATAACGGTATATACAAAATTAAAAAACATTCAAGAGATGTCTCACAAAGACAAGAAACCTAAAAATGGTGGCACTACAGAGAATGAAATGGAGATCTCTACATATCAAGTACCTGTGCCAAATCAAGACAATCAAAACATGATTTCATTTGCAAATGATCAGGGACCTATTAACAATAAGATGTACAGGGGAGTGAGGCAACGCCATGGGGGCAAATGGGTGGCGGAAATTCGGCTCCCTCGCAATAGAAACAGAAGTCGACTCTGGTTAGGCACTTTCGATAATGCAGAAGATGCGGCTCTCGCCTATGATCGCCAAGCCTTCAAGTTGAGAGGTCAAAATGCAAAACTAAATTTCCCACATCTTTTTCTTGCCGCCAAAAAAGCAGAAGAGGTTAACCTAATGTCTACATCTAGTAGTACCATTAATAATCCCGTGGAGCCCCTACAAGAAGTGATTCAACATGACCATCACCCAATTTATGACCAGACAAGTTCATATGAATGTGGACATGTTGTGTTGGGGGAAAGAAACTTTGAATCATTTGAGTCGCAATGCGATAATTGTATTAATGTTGGAGATGTTTTATTAAACATGTCCAAAACTGAGTGGTATTCGAATTGGCATAACACAGGAAACCTTGATATAACCGTTCCTGGCTTCACAGACGATATGCAGATACAACAGGAGAACTTCACTTTAGATTCAAATCCTTGGAATTTCTGTGATGGCTAGTACCAAGTCATCCATGTACTCATAAAATATGTATACAAATTTAGAAATTAAAATTAAAATTTTCAAAGTAGCTGTCTAGTTTTTCTGCTTACTTCATGCATTTATAGTATTGATCCTTTTCTCTTTCCAATGTAGTACATGATTCTTACATATATCTTACAGAAGTATTTTTAGTTTGACTATTTTATGTATATGGAGGTGCGATCACACCAGCAATAAAAATGACAGACGCAACAAGGGGTAGTAGGATCTGTAAACCCCACTCAATGTTTTTACTTTCAATATAGTAGTGATTTACTTTGATTAAAAAACAAGTCCATACCCTTGCCAATCTCAGCCCAAACAAGATAATTGGCCGAATTTTCAGTCAAATATAAAAACTTGGCACACCATATGGTCCATATCCATAACCATTCAGAAAACCCTTAGCTCAAGCCCAAAATTTAGACATCTCCTTGACTCCTCTAGCGAAATTCTAGCCGCCTGGCAGCCTGTCGCCCCTCCACAGTCGGGCAGTCCGACGCTATTCACAATCGTACAACTCCACCGCACAATCCACAGAGATCTAGAGAGAACCTGCAAATTAGATTTTCCAGAGTAAGCTTTAATTTATTCTTAAAAAAAAAAAAAAAGGAAGCTTTAATTTAATTAAAATTCCTACATAGGTCTATCTTGAATCTTATTCAAGTGTTTGACCAAATAAAATAAAGGGATAATTACATGTACATTCATCTCCATGAGATTTGATGAAATTACAAAATCTCCCACAACGTTTTAATGATTATAAAGATCTCCACTCTCATAACTCAATGACACTTTTACTCCTTAAATCCCTAATTTTAAATTATTAATAGAAAAAAAGCTATAAATTTAAGATTACAAATAATAATCTGTTAGGCATGATGCTCTTAAAGCATGTATTTGACATTCTTTAATTGAAATAAATAATTAAATTTGAAATTTATTTTTCATATAATCATTTCGATTATGCATTTATTGCATAATCGAAATAAGATTAAATTTAAGATTACAAATAATAATCTGTTAGCCATGATGCTCTTAAAGCATGTATTTGACATTCTTTAATTGAAATAAATAATTAAATTTGAAATTTATTTTTCATATAATCATTTCGATTATGCATTTATTGCATAATATAAACATCAGAAAATTTCAAGTTTATTAAAGAGACTATGACTTAAGTATATATGTTATTCTGGAGGATTTAAGTTATAGCTAATAGACTAAAAAGTCCGTAGTGAGTTAAAGTTGGGATCTTTAACTAAACACTACTAGTACGGTCCACAGAACATTTACAATGTAGTAATCTTGATCCGAATTACTGATGTAGAGACATCGAAGGTGGAGGTACTTTGTGTGTAATTCGATTACATAGGACTGGACCATACATGATCTAGAATCATACATAAGGAACCATTGACATTATGGTTCTAGAACATGTCAACTGATGATCATATGCGAATTGATCTAAATCCTGAGTAGGCATAAACTCTTGTTTATGTTAACGAGTTCTTTTGATTCGTAGGTTATGGCCCGCAACCATGTCGAGCCTAAAACTTATGTCTTGAAGATCCGTTGAGATAAATGGCTGGAAATGTGTTCTACAGATTTGGAATCCAACCCTTCTTGTGAGAAGCTGGAATATTGATTCCCTTAAGTGTTAGTTCTGGAACTGAACAGTAGAGCGCTCTGATTTATGAATAAGTTTATAAATCAAACTGTTTTATAATGAACTAATGAAACTTAAGGATAAAGATGTAATTAGAGGGGCAAAATGGTAATTAAGCCTAGCTCTAGTTACGAATCAATTATTGGAGGATCAAATTGCATGTACCGATTATATCAATGGACTCTCTTGATCTTTTGAGTAAAATATATTGTAGCGATAAGAGTGCAATTCCATGTCTTTAGTGGAGTCACTTGGAATTAATGGATCGAATTAATTATATTAAAGAGTTTGATAAATGATTCGATTCATTGGAGCTTGAGTTACATGTCCATAGGTCATCAACCACAGCTCCTGGTAATCTACATTTGAACTTAAGAAATTAGTACGAATTCATTCGTGTTGCATTTTGGAAATAGTTTCCTAAAATAGAAACTCCGAATTAATTAGATGATATTTAATTAATTAATTTAGAATTAGTTAATTAGAAGATATCATGATTAATTATATTAGATTTAATTATAGAATTGAATCTAATGGAAATTGAATACTGGATTCAATAAAAAGTAAAAGTTGGCATTTATGGAATTTCTAATTGTAGAAATTCATTATTTACTATGTAAATATATATGATATATTTATATAATAAATAAAAATAAAATTATATATTTATATATGTAATTTTCGAAATTATATATATAAATATGTTTATGTATGTTTTAATTACTTACAAGAGTTGTATTCAATTAATAACTCTCTTAAAGTAAGAGAGAGAAGAGTTATTTTCCTAGTAGGAATCTTTGAGTGGGTTATGGGAGGAGTTTAACTCTTTCCATAACTATCTATATATAAATATAAGATATAGATCTTAGATGAGAATTACTTATTGATTTATGAAATTATTAAGATTACACTCAAAAGAAAAAGTTCTTCAACCCTAAACATACAAAAAACCACCATTTGTTCAAGAAACAAGAAGAAGCTTTCATCTTGAACTTTTGATTTCTAAAACGTGAAACAAAAGTTCGATTCTCTTAAGTTGGTGCCCACACGCCTAGTAGAAGGAGAACGTAGTTGATATCCATGGTGAAAGAGATCAAAGCCGTTTGTTCATCAAACTCAAGAAAAACATGAAACAAAAAGTTCAACCAAAAGAACGAAGGACATGAAGCTTTCTGTATTAAGTTTTCTATTTCTTTCTTATGCATAATTAAAATAATTATCGTTGATGGGATCCTCGTTTTTATGTTAGTTATTTTCGAAATATACTGTGAACATAAATTCCACTTAATTCCGCAATTGGGTCGAATTAGTTCGATCCTGTTTATTCGTCAGGTCAAATAGTTCTGATCCGATTGGGTAAAACACCAACATAATCTTCATCTGGGTTAAGTTAATATTTTTTTGGTAAATCTTATCCACTCCAATGATTCAGCTTATTATAGGTGATGAAATTAATGGTTTGAGTGACCAGTAATATTATAATTTAAACGTAACAAGATTACAACATTCTAAAATTTATGACTTTTGGTAATTAATTTGATACATAACTGCCTATTGCTATAAATATGGCAATGAGCATATTTATATAAATTTGTATATGTATATGTATAATTGTTTAGAGATATTCCAAGAAAAGTTTCTTGCTCAAGTGATTTTAAGTAGGGCTGTCAATTGAGCCGGACCTACTCGAAGCCCGATGGCTCGACCGATTACAATTGGCTCGAACTCGAATATTTGTAAGCCAGGTCGAGTCTGAGCCATTATATTAATCCCACGTAATTTATGAGCTGAGCTGAGCTTGAGCCTAACATAGCTCAACCCGAATAAAGCCCGAACATATAATTATTTTAAATATTACGATTAATTATTTGTATTGTAATTATAGTTACTAATTACTATTTTTATTTTGAAACAAGTAAAATTTACAAAAAGTTATAATGTCAACTCAAATATACGTTAAGATATCAATTACGTACTGAAGGCCAAAACCCAAAGGAAAAAAGTTTAATCAAAGATAAAAGAAAAAAGTCAAAAGTTAACACAAAAGATCAATAAATTGGAGTCTTGAGACTTTAAAACTCTATTGCATGTTCATATAGATCAAATGTATCTTAAAAAATATGGGCAAATAACTCGATGTTTTAGTTAAAATATTATTTAATGATATATACTCGTGCATTAAGTAATAGTATATTCATATGTGTTTCGCTAATCTAAATATTTTATATGTCAAGCTATTTTTGCCTATATTAACAAACCTGATATAAGCCCGATATAGACCCGAAACCAGAAATATTACATGGGTCGAGTTTGAGCCTATAACTATGAAGCCCGACAATATTAAAGTTCGAGCTATTTAAAGCTCGGCTGACAAGGCCCGATTGACAGTCCTAGCTGTCAATGGGGTGGATACCAATCCGAGTCCGATCTGAATTCGTCCGATTTAATAGGATTTTGATCCGATTAGAGATTCGATGGATCTGATTCAAATATGGATTTAGGTCGACCCGATCCGTTAGATATCCGTATCCAACAATATATAAAAGAATGAGAAATCGCATTTTACCCCCAACCTTCAAGTTTTCACAGTCTCCCCCTAACCTTTACGGTTCAAACTTTACCACCTCACCTATTCAAAAAGTCTCACGCAACCACCTCAGTGATCGAGGCATTGAATCTGGCGGAATATTCCTTTCTACTTTAAGTGACGAGGCTTTAGTCGAGGGTAGAATAGTCCTTTAAGGCACAAACTCAATTTCCCGCTCAATGCAATTAGGTTATGTGTGCTACGGTAAAACACTCTCCCAAATTTCAGATTCACCTCAAAATTTTACAATTTCAGAGATCCTCCAGGTGAAATTCCTTTCAAAATTTTCCAATGTTTCACCTCAATTGAAGAAAACATTTTGAAATCGAAGCAGAACTGAAATAATGTGCTGGAAATTACGGATATCAATTGATGATGTACCTTTTTGGAAGAGTTACTCCTGATTATGATATAATTTCACTTTTTGTACTATAAGTGACCTTACTTTAATGCATAAGTTAAAAAACATACACATTTTGTACCTAAAGTTAACGACCCTCGATACATTTGGCAGTTCAGTCAATTTTTGGACGAAAAATTAATAGAAAATTTGCAGAATTGCTCCTATAGTTATAGATTGCTGCCAATGTTTGCCCCAACATATTTTGGACAGACAAATTTACTCCACAATTCACAAATTTGAAGCATTTCAGTCCTAATTGCATATATATAGTTAAATTATAAATCCTATCTAATAAATTTTATATATTATTATTATTAAATTTCTTAAACTAATTATATATATATATATATATATATATATATAATATAATATAAACTAAATACTCCCTTCGTCCCATTTATTTTGCTCCTTTTGGTACAGTACCTGGTCAAACTTTTCAATCTTTTAAGTGATTTATCATATTAAATTATTCACATTTGTGGAGTATTAAACCTTTTAAATATAAATATATATGGTGTCATATGATATTATTACCTTATTAGTGAAATATATTAATTAAATTATTTATTATAATTTTTATAAATTTAGTTAAGTTAACTGGTCAACTGTACAAAGGGATAAAAATAATTGGGACGGAGGAAGTAATAATTATTTAAAATTTGATTTTTTTTAGATTACATAAATATTAATAGTCCTATTTAATAATTTATTGAACTTTTATGCGAAAATCTTAACAATATGCTAATCAATTAATGCATATTATAAACATAATTAGGATACGAGAGTTTTTGGTATACTATTGGAGAGCTTACTGATTGACCTCACTCTGCTAATGATCACTCTACTTATGATCAGTCAGCTCATGATCACTCAACTTATGATTACTCTACTTATGATCACTCAGCTTATTCCCACTAAGCTGATTTTCACTCTTCTCATAAGATTGAATCTTCTTCTCTTGAATACATCTGTTCTTGAATGTCTTCTTTAAACCATGTATCCAATCTTCAAAGGTTTACTAAGCTTCAATGACACTTTTTTTTGTTATCATCAGAACCTTCTAACGAATTTAATTAATTCAACTGATAAGATCACTTAGCTGTTCTTGAGTTAATAAATTATTTCAACAATTGCATATTGAATCTTCTCAAAACTCGATTGATATTCCTATGCCAATAACATAATTTGCCTCTCCCATATAAACCATCTTAAAGTTTGTGGAAATATAATTCTTGATTTTGTGCAAAAAACCAAGATCACTACTTGCTAACAAAATATCATCAACATACAAGACTAAAGATATAAACTTGCTCTCATTGACTTTTAGATAAATACATTGATCAACAATATTTTCTTTAAATCCAAAGGAAGTCATGGTATCATTGAAATTTATATACCATTGTCTGGAAGTTTGTTTAAGCTCGCAATTAGATTTCTTTAATTTGCAAGCTAAGTGTTCATTTCCTTGTTTTTCGAACCCTTCAGGCTGGGCCATATAAATATCTTCATCTATATTTCCTTTTAAGAAAGCGGTTTTCACATCCATTTGATGTAACTCCAAATCATAATGAGCTACTAGGGCCATAATGATTCTAAGAGAGTCCTTCTTAGACACTGGAGAGAAGGTCTCTCTGTAACCAATGCCTTCTTTTGAGTGAAACCTTTGGCCACTAGTCTGGCCTTAAATATTCCGATATTGCCCTTAGTGTCGCGTTTGGTCTTAAATATCCATTTACAACCGACTTTCTTACTATTATTAGGTAATTCGACATGATCCCATACATCATTGTGATCCACCGATTTCAACTCTTCATTCATGGTATCAATCCATGAATTAGAATCATTACTATTCATGGCTTGTGAGTATGAAACTGGATCATTTTGAATACCTATATCAAAATCAGATTCTTGTAGATACACTACATAGTCATCTGTAATGGCCAATATTCTTTCCCTTTGAGATCTCCTAAAGTTACCGTTTGTGGTGGTTATATATTAACGTCGTCAATGGTGACATCTCCATGAAGTGGTGGATCGATAAGCTGTTCATTTACCTCAACTTTTACAGGTTGAGTAACAACATTATCTTGAGAAAGATAGGGTGGTATAATATCCACTCTAACTTCCTCAATTTTTTTCTCGATTCACAGCTCCCACTAAATTCACCATTCTCTAAAAAATTAGCGTTATCAGTTTCATCGATTCTCGTACTATGGTTATGACAATAAAATCCGTACCCTTTTGACTTTGATGGATATCCAAATATTGTTCGTGGGTCCAATTTTTTTTCATTTGGATTGTAGATTCTAGCCTCTGGTGGACAATCCCAAACAAGTAAATGTCTTAAACTGGGTTTCTTGCCAGTCCACAACTCGTAAGGAGTTGTTGGAACTGCTTTATTGGGAACCCGATTTAAGATATAAATTGCGGTCTTTAAGGCTTCACTCCACAATGAAATAGGTATATTGAGTAACTCGTCATTCATCAACTGTTGGATGAAGATGAAGATGAAGATGGAAGACATAAAGTGAAGGGAGGTTTTGATGATTTCCAAAACATCAGAATCAGCTAAGTATGGAAGGTTAGTAAAAACCTTCAAAGATATTTGACTAAGGAAAACTTAATTCAGACTAGTCAAATATGGTCCAGAAGACTACTGATCTATTGCTAAAGAAGAAATCAGACTGGTGGACTATCAGCCGACTCAAATCAGATTAGTTCAAGTTTGGGATCAGCCGAGTATACATCAGACGAGTAATTTCGGTCAGCTGAGTGGAAGTGTATCAGAAGATCAGTGCAACGGTAATAAATGCACTTGGAGTAATAAATGCTAAAGAGGAAGGGTATTAATGACAAATGATTGAAGAGAAACCTCGTATCAGATTGGTGCATTTAATGCGATCTGACAGCAAGTACAGCAGAGTGTACAGTGTTCAGTCCCAGGTAGCCGTTTCTGCAGAAAGGACCAGTACTCGAGGATTTGAACAGCTGTCGATCTCTCAACGGGCAGATTTTCAAATCTCCAAGTATAAATAGTTCAGTTCGTGAGTTGAGGAAGAAGACAACAACACTGAGACAGCGCATTTGAGAGTAAAAATCTGAAGCAAAAATTCTTCTAAGTCTCAAACTCAAGAACAGAACACTCATCAGCCGAGTCATTTGTTGACGAAGCTAAATAGAGAGAAAACAGAAAATACTTGTAAAATCTGAGTGATTTTGTTAGGTTGTGTTGTGAGGAGTAGATATCAATCTTTATGAACGATATTACTTCAGAGGTTAGGAATTTCTTTGTGATTTCCTATTGTGAACTTACGGCCATTTCATTTGTTGTTTGGCGTAAGAAGTGTATACTGTAATCTGTGTGATTTAGTATAACCCAAGATCTAAGTGACTTGGAAGAGTGGACTAAAGGATTTACATCCATATAACCACTATAAAAATCCTTTGTGTTTTTAACTTGCATAAATTTCTGCTTATTTAAAACAGCATACTGAAAACACTTAAAGGTTAACTGCTGAAAAAGTTTTCAAAGGAGTTTGTTAAAAACTGGGGATAAAACTATTTCAAAGTTAAGGAAAACTACTTGTGAAAAACACTTGATAAATCCGCTGCAAGTTAGTTATTTTTGTAACTCTGATTTTGATAAAATCAGCTAAGTAAAATCAGAAGAGTGGTCAACTCTGCTGTTCTAAGCTTTGCGCGAGATCAACTTAGTCTGCTTACAATTCTTGATCAGCTTAGTCTGCTGACAGAAAAGTTAGAAGTTTTAAAAGGTAAAAATTTAAAGAGGTTTATTCACCCCCCCCCCCCCCCCTCTAAACCTCATCTGACCACTTGGGACCAACAAGTGGTATCAGAGCAGGTGGTTCATTTGAATCATTTGCCTGATCAACGAGCTTGATCCTAGAGTGTTTTTCAAAGGTTTTCAAAAGTTTTAAAAAGAGCATCCTTTTGAAAAAGAAAAACTTTTTGAAAAA
This sequence comes from Penstemon newberryi var. newberryi, assembly GCA_030819805.1. NCBI lineage: Eukaryota > Viridiplantae > Streptophyta > Magnoliopsida > Lamiales > Plantaginaceae > Penstemon > Penstemon newberryi. The sequence continues at coordinate 15,956,331 of JAUALY010000005.1, read as the reverse complement.
TGGATTGTATCTGCCATGTTCCCCACATTGGCGGTATGAGCTTTGAGGACTGGAAAATACGCATGGAAATTTTCCTTGCTGCTTATAATGATAATATGTTTAGATGCATAACCAAAGGTCCGATAAGAATCACAAAAACCATCAAAGTCATTGATCAAGAAGTGATCGTGGACAAAGATGAAGAAGAGATGACACCTGAAGAAATCAAGTCGAAAAATCTTGATAAAGTTGGAATCTTCATCATGACTAAAGCCCTGGACAATGAAAGGTTTGACTATGTCAAACACTGTAAAACATCAAAAGAGATGTGGGACAAAGTCAGGGATATGAGTGAAGGAAATGAAGCCATCAAGGAACACAATCTAAGTGTTGCCATGGAGAAGTTTGAGAACTTCAAAATGAAGCCTGGAGAAACCATTGAACAGAAGAGTTCAAGGTTTACCAAAGTGCTAAACAACGTGTTGAAGCTGGGAAAGACGTTCACAGACAAAGAGATTACTCTCAAAGTCCTGAAGGCGCTACCACCCAAGTTCAACATGAAGATCACAGCTATGGAAGAATCTAGGGATCTGGGGAAGATCTCTCTGACGGAGCTATTTTCTGTACTCAAGGCGTACGAGTATAAAATGCCAAGAATGGGTATAGAAGAGACCTCAACTTCTAGTCCCACTGCTGCCCTGGTTGCTGCAGAGAAATCCAGAAGATCAACCGGGAGAACTATAGAAGTGGACTCATCTGATGAGGCCACAGTGCTGAGTAAAAAGGAGTACACTGCTGGCGATGTTGCGTTGTTTCTAAACGGGTTCAAAAAGTTCTATAAAAGAAAAATGAAGAATAAATATAACAATGCTTCTACTTCTAAACCTACCTCATTTTCTCATGATAGTAAGGATGATTATAAATCCAAACTAATGTGCTATAATTGCAGGAAATTGGGACACTTCATCAAGGACTGTCCATATCCTAAAGCAGAGAAATACACAGAGGAAGAAAAGAAACAAAGAAGAGAGAGAAAAGAGAAGAGATACCAAAAGAGCAAGGTGCTGTTGGCTGAAGCTGAAAAGATGGCAGCCATCTACTCATCAAACACAGAATCTGGAACTTCAAGTGATGACTCTGTTTTCGACGAGACACCTGCACTGCTCTGTCTCATGGCCAAGGAATCTGATGATTCTGACAATGAGGTTAGGATTAGGAGTAGGAGTAAAGTAGTGAAGAAATGGTACTTGGACAGTGGATGTTCAAGGCACATGTGTGGAGACATACATGAACTGGCAGATGTCGTTGCTGTGAATGGTCCAAGAGTTACTTTTGGAGACAGCAAAGAAGGCAAGATTGTAGCTGTTGGAAAGCTTATCAAAGGAAACATAGAGATATCTGACGTCTCATATGTTAGTGGCCTAAAGTACAATCTGCTGAGCATAAGTCAATTTTGTGACACGGGATTTTCCGTAGTGTTTCGATCAGATAAGTGCTATGTTGAACAAATTGGAACAAAGAAGGTTATTTTATCTGGAAGAAGATAGGGAAACATCTATGTGGTCGACTGGAATTCTGTGGACAGGAATTCTAATGTTTGCTTAGTGGCCTCCACACCAAGTGAAATCAGTTGGCTTTGGCACAAAAGAATGAATCATTTGAATTTCAAGACCATAAACAGATTGATAAAGAATGATCTGGTAGAAGGAATTCCAAAGACAGTCATGAGCAAAGACAAGCTTTGTGACGCATGTCAGAAGGGTAAACAAGTGAAGTCATCTTTCAAAAGCAAGAAGCACCAATCTTCAACCAGAATTTTGGAGCTATTACATATGGATTTGTTTGGCCCTATTGACCCAATCAGCAATGGTGGAAAGAAATACTGCCTAGCTGTTGTGGATGATTTTTCAAGATTTACTTGGGTGATTTTCATGAAGAAGAAAAGTGAAACCAAGGAACATCTTACTAATCTGATGGAACTGATCCAGAATGAGAAGAGTCAAAGAATTTTGAAGATCAGATCAGATAGAGGGACTGAATTTACAAACTCTACTGTTGAAGAGTATTGTAATTCCAGAGGAATCAGTCATGAGTACTCTGCTGCCAGAACCCCTCAACAAAATGGAGTTGCTGAAAGGAGAAACAGAACTCTAAAAGAAGCTACCAGGACAATGATAGCTGAAGCAAAGCTGCCCCAAAGATTCTGGGCAGAAGCTACAAATACAGCATGTTATACACAGAATAGGTGTATGATCAACAAAAGTCAAAACAAGACACCTTATGAGCTATGGAACAACAGAAAGCCTAATTTACATTATCTTAGGATTTTTGGTTGTAAATGTTATGTTTTGAACAATGGGAAAAATCACCTTACTGCATTTGCAGAGAAGGCTGATGAAGCTGTTTTTGTAGGTTAATCTACTGTTAGCAAAGCTTATAGAGTGTTTAACAAAAGAACTTTACTTGTAGAAGAATCTATTCATGTAGTATTTGATGAACCAAGTCAATCTTCTGAAAAGAATCAAAGTGCAAATCAAGAACTATCTGCTGAATTTCAGAAATTGAGTGTGGAAAGAAAGGAAGAATATGTACCCATCATACTACCTGATTTAAGTCAAGCTGTTAACTCAAGTGCTGTTCAAAATCAGTCTGCTGATTGTCTAACAGAGGAGTTGCGAACAGCTGACAGACCAGAGACTATTCAACAGACTATAACTGTTCAACAGACTACTACTGAGACTCCAACAGTAGTGTTGCAAGATCAATCAAGAGGACAACATCCAGATTTGCAACCTGATCTCAGATGGCTCAGAGATCACCCACCTGAACTAGTGATTGGTGATCCCCTTGACAGAGTTAGAACAAGAAGGTCAACTGCAAATGAAACAATGTTTGTAAGTTTTCTTTCACAAATTGAGCCTAAATTAATTGATGAAGCTCTTGGTGATTCTCACTGGATTGAAGCAATGCAAGAAGAGTTGAATCAATTTGAAAGGAATGAAGTCTGGTACTTAGTTCCCAGACCTACTCATCAAAGAGTAATTGGCACTAAGTGGGTTTTCAGAAATAAGATGAATGAAGATGGTATGGTTACCTGAAACAAAGCAAGACTAGTTGCCAAATGTTACTGCCAAGAAGAAGGCATTGATTTTGATGAGACATTCGCACCAGTTGCAAGGCTTGAAGCAATCAGATTGTTCCTAGCCTATGCTGCTCACAAGAACTTCACTGTCTATCAGATGGATGTGAAGTCTGCTTTTCTCAATGGAGAATTGCAAGAAGAAGTGTACGTTGAACAACCTCCTGGCTTTGAAGTATATCAACAAGGAGACAAGGTATATCGTCTGAAGAAAGCTCTTTATGGACTGAAACAGGCTCCAAGAGCATGGTATGATACTTTATCTGATTTTCTTTTAATTAAAGGATTTCGCAAAGGTAAAGTAGATAAAACTTTGTTCACTATTGAATGGGATAAACATATATTATTGGTACAAATATATGTGGACGATATTATTTTTGGTTCAACTAACAAACAGATGTGTGAAAGATTCTCTAAGCTGATGCAGAACAAGTTTGAAATGAGCATGATGGGAGAATTAAATTACTTTCTTGGATTACAAGTCAAACAGCTGCCTGATGGCATCTTTATTAATCAAGCAAAGTACACAAAAGATCTGTTCAAGAAATTTGGTATGGAAACTAGTTCATCTGTTAATGTTCCTATGTCTACTGGACTTCGTCTGGACAAGGATGAAGGTGGCAAATCAGTGGACATCACCAAATACAGAGGCATAATTGGGTCACTGTTATACTTAACAGCTAGCAGACCTGATATTATGTATTCTGTTGGGGTTTGTGCGAGATTTCAATCAGATCCTAAGGAATCTCATCTCTTAGCTGCTAAAAGAATACTAAAGTATCTCAAAGGCACTCAAGAATTGGGATTGTGGTACCCAAGGGATTCAGGATTTGAACTTATAGGATATTCAGATTCTGACCTTGCTGGCTGCAAAATTGATAGGAAAAGTACTACAGGTGCCTGTCAATTTTTAGGCAGCCGTCTGATCTCATGGATGAGTAAGAAACAGACTTCAGTGTCCATATCTACTGCTGAAGCTGAATACATTGCTGCTGGAGCATGTTGTGCACAAATACTTTGGTTGAAGCATCAACTAGAAGATTATAATCTTAAGATCAGTGGAATCCCTATCTACTGTGATAATACAAGTGCAATTTCACTTACTCAGAATACTACTAGTCATTCCAGGACTAAGCACATTGAGATCAAACATCACTTCATCAGAGACCATGTTGAAAAAGGAAATGTTATTATTGAATATGTTCATACAGACAACCAGATTGCTGACATTTTCACTAAACCATTGAATGAAGCAAGATTTTCCACTCTAAGAGCGGAATTGGGCTTGTTAAAATTGGATTCATAAGCTGAGGGGGAACCTATCAGAAGACTGGGTTCAACAGCTTACTAATCTAATATCAACAAGTGTTACACTTCAAGAAGACTGACTCTCAACAGACTAGTTGACTGATGAATTCTTGAATTCAGGGGGAACGTGTAAGACTAGCGGTACCCTTGTTTTAAAGATGAAATCTTCAATGACAGTTAGTTGAAGTTATTTAATCAGAAGATTTGTTCTTAATTCTTGAAGACTTGAAGATTATTAATCTTGCTGGATTGACAAACAGCAAAGGAAGATCACTAGATATTGGCTTTCACTAGTGATATATTGTATCAGACAAGTCGTCTATCAGATAAGTATTATTTTACTCATCTGTTATTATTTATGTCATCTTATATTTAAAGTGTTGTGCAAAAAAAAAAAAACGTTTTATCAAAAGCACGCTTTTATAAGTAACAGACAAGTGGCGTTTCAAATTCCCGCCTGTCTGACATAATTAATAAATTTTGAATTCCGCGATTCTCGCCCGCACGATTAAAAGCTGACAGATCAAATCAAACCGTCCGCGTATAACACGGAAACCGAAGCAATTCGAAATCTATAAATCCAGATCTGATCAGAAGGGTTAAACCTTACGCACCCAAAATTATCCTAAGTGAAAAAGAAGTTACTAACTCATCTATTCTGTCTTAAAAGTGTTTAATTTCTCTCAAGCTACTTCAATTTCATTAAAATGGCCGGAGCTGAAGGATGCTACTTGAATTACGAGAAGTTCTACGCTTCTGGAACTCCTCTAATGAAGGAAATCATGGTTAAAATCAAAGAGGCGTCATTGGTAAAAGTTTTGGAAGCTCACGAAGAGTATGTTTTCACTAAAGATGTCGCTGAATTCTACGGATCTAGGAAAAATGACCTAAACAAGATGATTTCTGTGGCTACTGTCGGAGGTAAAACTATCTGTATTTCGCCTACTGTTTTGAATGAAATTTACGATCTGAAAAATGAAGGAGAAGAAGTATACACTCTGGCTTCAGAAAAAGAGGAAGAATTTTGGTTTATTTGTGCTAAGGATGGAGAACCGATGACTGGAAGTTTAATGAAAACTCAGTTAAAGGATGAGTTTCAAAGATTTGCAGACATTATAGCAAAAATTCTCGAATGCTGTACGAGCTCTTTAGATGGGTTACCTAGGAGAAGGTACCAAACAATGGTCTGCATCTACTATGGGTTACCAGTAAACTGGGCTGTTCATTATTTTTATCTTCTGGCGTTAAAGAAAAATGGACATGTGGTAATGATGAGTCATCTGCTCTCAACGCTTGGATGTCCACTTGTGAATGGGAAAGTGGTTCACAAACTGAAGGAGGTAAAAATGTATGAACCAGTTAAGGTTGAAGCTACCTCTAAAAGAAAAGCAAAGGGAAAAGTAGAGAAGCCTGCTGCCAAGAAGCCCAAAATTACTATCAAGGCTAAGTCTGCTGATCAAACAGCAAACCCTGCTGTTGAAGCCAGATCAGTAGAGTCTGCAGATGTTGCTGACAAGATAGTCACTGAGGTGACTAAGGAAATTGATGAGATGAGTACTGAAACATCTCCAGAAAGAACTGAGTCTGACGAACCAGTTCAACTAAAAGAGGTTGGACGAAGAACAAGAAGTTCAGTAAAGAGAATTGCTGAACCTCGACAAACTGAGATTTTGCCCAAGCCAAAGGCAAAAAGAAAGTTAACTCTGGGTGGTCAACGAGTTACCTTTACTACTGCTCCAACTATTCAAGTCAGAGAAACCCCTGCTGCTGAAAGACCAGCAGATGCAGTAGAAAAAGCTGCAGAAGATGAGACAGCAGAGGACCAATCTCTTGACAAGTCTGCTGTTGCTGAACAGCCGACTACTCTGACAGCAGAGGAGAATGTCCCACTCATTCATCCTACACCAATTGCTGCTGCTCCACTGCAAATAGTGGAATCACCTGCCGCCAGAAGGAAGAGAACTGGTAAGGCAAAGGTTAAAGTGATTACTGCTGCTGAACAGAAAAAGATAGATGAAGCAGAAAAGAAAAAGAAAGAAAAAGAAAACGCTCGTAAACTTAGGGAGCTTGAGGCTCAGGCTAAAAATATGTCTGAAGCTGAGATAGCTGCTAAGGAAGCTCAGGATTTGGCTAAGGCTATTGAAGCCAGTACCAAGGATGCCCAAGGTCCAAGGTACAGTGGTGGAATTACTATTGGAGATCCAAAGAAGCCAAAGGCTGTTATGCCAACACCTAAGCTGCCAAAGAAGAAAAGATCAGAACTGAAATATGCTCTGGAAATAGTTCAAAATGATCCAGAGATATTCAAACAGTTTGTGGCAAACCTTGAGCGGTATAATGATGTTTTGGTCCGTCAGAGTCTCTTTGTGACTGAAAAGATACGATATAATAGATGGAGAGAATATCGTCTGACAAAGACCAAAGAACAAATAGTACAGTGGAAGGAATTTGCTGCTGAGGAAAGATGGGTCCTGCAATTTCTGGAAACTGGATGTCTAAGGCAAGCATTGGATTCAGATCACTTCTTTGATATGATCCACTATCGGATGAGGAAGTTGGCGAAGTCTGAAGCCAAGATGCTACAAAATTTTGTTCCTGAAATTCCAGCTGCTGATGAAGATCTAAAGAACAGAATGGTAAAGCTGGCACTTTCCATAACCTTGGAAATGTGGGCAAAGAGGTCTAGACACCAGAAGGGTCAACCAAGTTCACTGACGCCCCTGCCAAGCTTGCAACATATCGTCTTTGGACCGGCTATCAAAACATATGAAGATCTACCTGAACAGACAACTTCACCATTTGTACCTGCTATTATATTTACACATAAAACTGTTGTTGCTGATAATGGTGTTGATGTTGTTACAGAGGTAAATGAGCCAATACAGGTCCAAAAGAAGAATGCTGAAATTTCAACATCATCAGAGAAGTTGCCCCAACAGCAGACTACTCTGACTGATGAACCAAATGAGTCTGAGAAAACTCCTGAGATTGTACCAGCAAGCACAGTTACTCCATCACCTTCAGAAAACTTACAACCAACTATCTTGGAGTCCATCCAACAGTTAATTGTCAATTCTATGAAGGAAATGGAAGACAGACATAGAGAACAGATGAAGAACTTTGAAGAAGTAGCCTTAACTATGCTGTCTACTGCTGCTGAAAAAGTCCCAAAGGTTGCTGATCCTAGCCCTCTGATAGTAGAAGAAATAGCAAACATCAAAAGTGAAGTACAAGCTATCAGACTTGATATGGAGACATTTGGTGCAAGGGTCAAGAACAACACGGCTGGTTGGAGGGACATAAATGAAGTTGTTGCAAATGCAATGGAGGCTCATGAAGTAAAAGCTGAGAGTATGCTGAAAGCATTCACTACATCAGCTGATTTGATTCTGAGTTCTCAGATTCAACTTTGTGATCAAGTGGATCTTACATTCAAGAAGATTGAGTCGTATAACACATTGCAGCAACTGAAAAGGGAAAATCATCTTATGGCGGTGGATAAAAACATCAGATTGATTTGTGACGCAATCAACATCACTCCTGTTCTGCCTGAAGAACCCGTCTACCCTGCTGATGATGACAAAAATGGGGAAGATGGAGATTCTACAACGAAGAAGAAGGGTGCTGATACTAATCTATCAGCTGACGTTACTGAAAAATTGGACTCTGCTGAAAAGTATGCTGATGATGAAAATACTAGCAGACCAGATAATGAAGTAACTGAGGCAGACAACGATGCTGATGAAGAGCCCAAAGAACCAGTAAAATCTGATAAGGAAATTGCTGCTTCCAAGGACTCTGCTGCTGAACAATTGGATCCATACGTCAAGTACAAAAGAATAGAGGATCTCAGAAAAAGATTTGAAATGCTTGAACAAGATCTCTCTAGTTCTGATGAAGACCTTGAAGATGAAGAAGAAGGAGAAACACAAGAAGAGAAGAAGGACTAGACTAAGTTACTAGACTAGGTCGCTTGTAATCTTTTTGTTAAATTTTGTAAAATTTTTACTTTCTGCTACTTCATCATTTGAACTTGTAATCTGTAATCAATTGATATATCTATAAAAGTTCAAGTTTCCAACAAATTATTTCTATCTCAGAAATTTTTGAGGGCTTAAACTTTAGCTTTAGGTACAGGTACTTAGCTGAAGTTTTGTCATCATCAAAAAGGGGGAAATTGTTGGATGAAGATGAAGATGAAGATGGAAGACATAAAGTGAAGGGAGGTTTTGATGATTTCCAAAACATCAGAATCAGCTAAGTATGGAAGCTTAGTAAAAACCTTCAAAGATATTTGACTAAGGAAAACTTAATTCAGACTAGTCAAATATGGTCCAGAAGACTACTGATCTATTGCTGAAGAAGAAATCAGACTGGTGGACTATCAGCCGACTCAAATCAGATTAGTTCAAGTTTGGGATCAGCCGAGTATACATCAGACGAGTAATTTCGGTCAGCTGAGTGGAAGTGTATCAGAAGATCAGTGCAACGGTAATAAATGCACTTGGAGTAATAAATGCTAAAGAGGAAGGGTATTAATGACAAATGATTGAAGAGAAACCTCGTATCAGATTGGTGCATTTAATGCGATCTGACAGCAAGTACAGCAGAGTGTACAGTGTTCAGTCGCAGGTAGCCGTTTCTGCAGAAAGGACCAGTACTCGAGGATTTGAACAGCTGTTGATCTCTCAACGGGCAGATTTTCAAATCTCCAAGTATAAATAGTTCAGTTCGTGAGTTGAGGAAGAAGACAACAACACTGAGACAGCGCATTTGAGAGTAAAAATCTGAAGCAAGAATTCTTCTAAGTCTCAAACTCAAGAACAGAACACTCATCAGCCGAGTCATTTGTTGACGAAGCTAAATAGAGAGAAAACAGAAAATACTTGTAAAATCTGAGTGATTTGTTTAGGTTGTGTTGTGAGGAGTAGATATCAATCTTTGTGAACGATATTACTTCAGAGGTTAGGAATTTCTTTGTGATTTCCTATTGTGAACTTACGGCCATTTCATTTGTTGTTTGGCGTAAGAAGTGTATACTGTAATCTGTGTGATTTAGTATAACCCAAGATCTAAGTGACTTGGAAGAGTGGACTAAAGGATTTACATCCATATAACCACTATAAAAATCCTTTGTGTTTTTAACTTGCATAAATTTCTGCTTATTTAAAACAGCATACTGAAAACACTTAAAGGTTAACTGCTGAAAAAGTTTTCAAAGGAGTTTGTTAAAAACTGGGGATAAAACTATTTCAAAGTTAAGGAAAACTACTTGTGAAAAACACTTGATAAATCCGCTGCAAGTTAGTTATTTTTGTAACTCTGATTTTGATAAAATCAGCTAAGTAAAATCAGAAGAGTGGTCAACTCTGCTGTTCTAAGCTTTGCGCGAGATCAGCTTAGTCTGCTTACAATTCTTGATCAGTTTAGTCTGCTGACAGAAAAGTTAGAAGTTTTAAAAGGTAAATTTTTTAAAGAGGTTTATTCACCCCCCCCCCCCCCCCCCTCTAAACCTCATCTGACCACTTGGGACCAACATCAACTCCATTCTGTTGTGGTATTCCAGGCATGTGTATTCAACATAAATACCTCTCTTTTCTAATAATTTTGCAAATGGACAAGGATGTTGTCCCGACTAATCATATCTACCATAGTATTCCCCACCCCAATCTGATCTCACAATTTTAACTTTTTTTTATCTAATTGTCTTTCTACTTCTGTAATGAACACCTCAAATACGTCAATGACTTGAGACTTTTGATGAATTAGATAGATATAACCATAACAAGACAAATCATCAATGAAGGTGATGAAATATCTTTCTCCACTAAAACATGGAATAGTAGTTTGTAAATATCTGTATGGATTAACTCAAGAAATTCTTTACTTCTCGCGTCACCCATTTGCTTGTGTTTGGTTTGCTTACCCTTAATGCAACTCACACAAATTTGAAAATCAGTAAAGTCTAGATTTTCCAAGACTCCAAACTTTACTAACTTTTTTAATATTTCCTTGGGGATATGTCCCAAACGTCTATGCCACAATATTGAAGAATTTTCATTAGTTAGACTACGTTTTTCAGCCAAATTCTGATTGTGTTGTTAAGAAACGATTGTGCAAACTCATAATTTAAAGATATTTTATATAAATCAACATATAAAACACAAAATCAACAATAATTTTATTGAATATAATACTGAGTTTTTGGCAATCGAAAACAACGGAATAACCACAAATATCCAACTTAGACAGGGAAACTAGATTCCTGGAAATTGAAGGTACTTAAAAAGTGATTTGAAGATCCAATTGGTGACCCGTCTCTAAGATGAGGCGATACGTGCCTACTAGTACCACATTTTATTTGGATGGTTCCCCATGTATAGGATCTTTTCACTTTCCTCTGGATTCCGGGTTGTAAGAAATCCTGCAAAGAATTGGTGATATGAGTCGTAGCTCCAGAATCAATCAACCAAGTATTAGAAGGAACTTCAACAAGATTTGATTCATAACATACAAAAGAAATATTAGTGCCTTTCTTTGCGAATCAAGCCTTGCGTTTTTCATAGTCCTTCTTCATATGTCCCTTTCTACCACAAAAGTAGCATTTGACAAACTTCCAAGACCCTGGCTACTTCGCCCATGCTCATTTCCTTTCTTTGGTGTGTTTCTATTTCCATTCTTCACATTCTTTTCTTTCTTCTTCTTTATTTCATGAGTTACTGCTAGTGCAAGATGGCGTCCTTCATGTCTCAACTTGTTTCCTCTTGAGTGGATATACTACTCAACTCATTCATATTCCATTTCTCGTTTTGGGTATTATAGTGGATTTTGAATGGACCAAACTTAGGAGGAAGTGAGTTGTGTATGAACTGCACGAGGAATGGCTCCTCTAATTTCATGCCAATAGTTCCAAGCTTAACAGCCTTATCAGCCATATTCAGGATATGTTCCTGAATTCTTGTATCACCATCATATTTCATGGTAGTCAGTTCAATCATGACCGTTCCTGCTAGCGACTTATCCAATAATTTGAAGCGGTCTTTTATAGCTGCTAACAGGTTTTGGCATTGTCAGCCTTGGGAAGTGAAGTCTTAATGTTATTGGCTACGGTCATCCGAATAAACATTAGACTAAGCCTGTTAGACCTATTCCATGCTTCTTTCACGTTAACTTCAGTCGTTTCCTATGACTTACCGGTAACCAATGACATGTCTGGATCCATCACACCCAAGATGAATAGGATTTGTTCATACATCAGAGAAATTTGATACATTAAGAGTTGTAATAACAGAAGCATGCAAGTGCAATAAAGTTTGAGTAATAGCTGAAATAAAAGGCAGCAAAATATAATAAGGTAAAGTATTAGACTAATGCTCATATTGAGGTTAAAAGTCAATTAAGATGAACTGATTGGTATCACTACAGTTTATCCTTTGAGCGAAAAATAGTACATCTATTGTTCACTCTTTATATGTGTAAAATATTTAATATAACACCTAAGTAGGTCTAATATAATTTTATCTCACTCACGCAATTAGTCATGTTACCTTTGGGAATTCAATCTTAATTGCTAAATGAATACAAGTTATACTACCCTACCCGAATCTTAATTAAATATGACTCTCCTTTGGGTGAGCCTCAATCTTTTAATTATGACCCGCAATCAAGAATATTATTGTTCTTATTATCATCTAAGTGATAAAGCTTTTATGTAATCTTTATATTTGTAAAATTTCACTAACCAAGGTCATTTTGGCAACTACAAGAATATTTCTCTATTATCTTATTATGATAGTAATTTTTATATGCACAAAAATTTACATATAAAATTTTATACATATTCTGAAATGATAAAACGGTGTAAAACATTTCATCACATAATTGACAATGATTATATGTTTAAACGTAATTTTCCAGTATCAAATCATGTAATTTGTACATACCAAGAAAAATAAGAAGGGTATCCATTATACAGTAAGTAGTATCACTAAAATTAGAACTCATCATATCATGTGATACTACAAATGTAAACAAAATAGCCATATCAAATAAAAGCATACATACCAGATTTGCAATAATCTTCAAAATTGAAGCAATCACGAAATCAATACTTTATTAGTTTTTAGGCAGAAAGTTTATATTATTAAAGAACCCATAGTCAAAATCTCACTAGCCAAACATGTGGATATATCAATCAACTTTAATAAAAACCTTTAGATTCTTTTTGATTTTTATATGAAATTGAACATCACAATCTAATCAATTAAGAAATTTGGCCTCTGCCTTAGTGGCTGAAAATGAAAAGTTGAACCGTTACAACAAGACTAATTTTGCTTTCCTTGTAGTGATATCATGAATCCGTAAAAGCTATCACTTTACCAGATTAATTCATTCAATATACGAAATACTAATCTGCTTAACGATTTCTAAAATGATCAAAATAAAATAGGCTTATCGTTGATCATAACAATAATCAAAATCTGAATAACATCAAGGCAAAGGTATCCTATGGCTCTGATACCAATTGAAAGACTTTTATTAAACTTTTATGCGGAAATTTTAACAATATGCTAATCAATTAATGCATATTATAAACATAATTAGGATACGAGGGTTTATCAGTATACCGTTCATCATCGAGTATTCAAGATATGACGTTGCTTCAAAGTAATCATTCAAACTAAACTTGCTATCTTCTCACTTTTACAACTTTTTATAGTGAACTCACCTTTTCCTCTCTTTCTATCCCAATGACACAACATTAGAACACTTTTAGATGATTGAAGTTTGCTAAAACTTTAGTTTTTTTATTTGTTGTAGCTTAGATGAGTGGTTGTGTCTTCTTTTATTGATGAGAGTAGAGGGTCACTTAATGTATGAGTTACAAGAAGGTGAAAGACCAACCATTATGGCCTCCATAACCCACCTTTTAATAAGTTACAAAACTTTAATCTACCTATTAAATTATCAACCTTTAATTCTTAATATGCAGAGTCCATGACTTAAAACTTGATTGAGGTTAGTGGACCAATTAATAAATAAATAAAAACTAACATTCTCCCACTTGGTCCACTAAATCGATTAAGTTAAAAACAAAACAATTTTGACTCTACTGGGCTCTTCAAAGAAAACTTTTGACACGTGATCACGATTTAAATAAAAACAAAGGCTAATAACTAAAATAGATAAATGGTATACTTTAATACTAGATATAGTCTAAATCACTGATGTGAATCGTAGCGGTCATATGACTTTGTTGATCATATTTCGTTCCATGTATTACAAATACTAATAACTTCTACTACTCTAGTCCATAATTGCCTCTTTAACCTTGTCTTGTTAAGACAAATCATGTTTTATCAAATCCAAACATAACATGTGTACACATAATTGGAAACAGAAAAACAGAAACAATAATTTAAGCAAATGAAAATTTATTGATAATCACTTACTATAGTCATGGATTGCTTAAAAGACCCATACTAATAATATGTTCTTTATAAGTCTTTACAAATAATCATTTGGTCAATGGATCGACGACCATATGAGTGGTACTTAAATTTTCAATTGCCACTTGATTTCTGGACTCTTTCTTTAACAACTAAGTACTTAAGATCCATGTGTTTGGATCCACTAGAGTACTTTCAATTCTTTCAAAAGGAAACAACTGCGATATTATCACAATACTTGATGAATCGTAACTGTATACAGATCAAACATTACCCCCAACTGGGCAATTTTTGAAATTTGATACTTCAGGAAATTTCAAGGGGATGATGCACCACCAAATCATGATGGAGCGTCCGCAAAACCAGAACTTGTATGAGTGCTGGTTTTTGATAAATGAAAGTCCGACGAGGTTTAGTGTATACGAGTTTGATTTAATGTCCGTACCGCGGTTTAATTGTGAGCTTTCAGAGTTGGATATTAAAATAATAGAGGAATCTATTCTAAAAGAGAAATACTTTCCAAAAATTGAAATGGTTAATGTGAATCATGTCAAGGCGGTATTGAAACAATTTCAAGCCCGAGATGAAAAATCACTGATTGGCTGAAGTTGGTGAACATTCTGAATGTATCAGAATTCTGCCAAATCGCCAGGGGCATGTTTCAGACTACATGCTTAAGGCAAGTAAAATTTGTGAAATTTATTTTGAGGTAATTGAATTGATTTGCTATGAATTATGTGCTGTGGAGTCTGAGACGAAGTTTTTATTTTAATATTGTTTTGAGTTTATATTAGAATAATATTATGTCTATTGTTCTTGTGGAGTCTGAGGCGATGTTTGTTTTAAATCTAGGGCAGAGTCAAAGGTTGGCTATTTATCAACTGTTTGTCTATTATTGCAGGTTTGTGATGATTTTGATTTTTGTGAAAAATATGAGGCATATTCGAGATTCATGCTTACACTTAATAAACATGTTCAAACAATTATCCCGGACAAAATGGAAAACTGGGAATCACTCGGTTGCCCGTGGTTTATATTGGTATGTATTTCTAAATTGCCTTAACTTGTTTTTGTAGAATTCCAAATGACAATGTCATTTTGTAATGACTGCATTTTTCTTGTGCAGTATTGGATGCTCGAAACAATACCAGACATGGACAAGATATTGCTTTCCCCGCGTATACGAAATATCACGAATGTGTACCCCAAGAATGTTGCGGTGTAAATTGGGATCACAATCCCGAAACAGTAGGAATAGTGCGAAATTCCAGGATCGAGTGAAAGTATGTGTTTATTCAGTTTTTCTTTATTTAAATTATGCATGAATTCTCGTTTAAATTTTTTAGAATTCGTTTTTTCTTTAGGTTGTGATCCCGAAACTCAGGGCGGAACAGGCTGAACTGAAATGCCATATATAAAGAAATCGAAGAAATTCATGAATGATCAAAATGTTTCAGCTCATATCTATAAACACTTAAAGAACGCCGTTGATGAGGGGTATATCGCATACGCCACTTTAGGGAATACCTTCTGCTCGAGGTCAGCCTCGATCCCGATCAGAATGGTATTCTCCGACCTGAAGAACATGGTTTTCCGATCAAGCCAGACTGATAGCTCTAGATCAATTACTCCGACCTTCTTCCCGATCTACTCGTATCCTCGGAATTATTGTGGGACCGACCTACAGCTTTACACAGCTGGCCGAGAGCTATTCTCCTACGGATGGTCTAGCTAGCTCATTACTGTTCCTATAAATACGCGGCGCATTTATGACATCAGGGACGGCACAACTTCCAAGGAATACCCCCTGCTCGGACCTACTGTTCGAACTAGGAGCTAGCTTGTATTCTCTTTGTATTGGTCATTTTAGTAGTGCGGCATCCCGTAATGCTCGGGTAGACCTGCTTTGTAATTTATATTCGGATACCAATATTAATATATAGTTTTCACATGCTCGATTCATATATTGTTATATTCTACTTTCCTTATTGAACTCGAACGAAATAAAGTATAATCAATTGGCGCCCACCGAGGGGCCTACTCGGGTGTTAGATCGAAATATGCCTACTACTAGGAGATTTACATACAATCGTGGCGAGCCTTCACACGCCGTAGGAGCTCAACGTTCTGTAAACAATGAACCAAGTAACCAATCCCGAGCGGCCCACCAATCTGAGGTGCCGCCGCGCGACCCGCCGAATGATATGCCTATTCATACAACAGTGGCTGATTTGCGTTCCATTATCGGAACTATGTGTAGAGAATTCCTGATAGAAAATTCTCTCTCTAGAAATTATTCTCTCCCACCAAAACCTTTGGAGACCAGAACGAGAGTTAATTTTTCCGGCCACTAATCCTTCATTTGTGATAGGAAATTGCAAGTTCTATGTTAATAACCACCGTCCCATTATCACATTTAACCTGGTTGCTTCCATTTGCTTCTGGCTCTCTACGTATCATCAAAATCAGTCTCACCGTCCCACTATCTTCAACAATCATTTAATTGCTGGAGCTGAATCGTTTCGACGGGAGCTCAATACCGGGTAATTCCGATTTAATTGAAGTTTATCGATGATCGGGGAAAATTAACTTTTCGATCCCCAATTTTTAATCTTCGGATTTCTTCGTATTTTCGGTTAATTCTCGGCGAATTATTACTCCATTCAAGTTGCTGTGTAAGCTGCTTGCTCTAATTTCATGTTAATTGAATCAATTGATGCGGATTTCAGATTTTTGATGTGCGGTTTCTTGCCCTGTTCTTACGTGAAACAATAATTGATTTTGTTGTTGATTTCAATTCCTTGGAATACAAATCAACTTATAGTGATTCTAATTTGGTGTGTTTTGCATTTAATTGGAGGTTATATATTGGGGTTATATGGTTTGTTTGCCATTGCCTTTTCTATGTACGTGAAGCTATGTGAGGAAGATCAGTATTTCGCATTTTCAGCCCCCAGTTACCGCTGCCGAACAAACGCGCCCACCTATTCTTTGTAGTTGAGATTAATTAATCATTTGGGGCAATGCTTCGGATTCTACATTATTCAATTAGTTATGCTGGGATTCTACAATTTTTCCATTGGTTCAATTGTAATGAATTACTTTGAGGTGCCTATTTGGTTTATGATCAATTATTTTCAGCTGCTTGCTTGCAATTGTGAGACTTGAGGTGGCTGCTTAATTGAAAATGGGTTTGGTTGATTTTTCTCACGATTTAATGGACCTGCTTGGTATGAATGCTCTGCTGGTTGCTTCAATATGGTTATAATTTTCCATTGTTTAATGCAAATTGGAGCTGCCTGGTTGATGAGATTAAGGTGGCTGTTGTGGAGATCAATTTATGAATTGAGCTGCTTGTTATTTGATCTGCTCGTAGCTTGATTTAATTCATTTAACTCCATTGGCTGTTGCATAGAAAATTACTTAGTGCTGGTTGCTTGGTTTTGGAATGGTTAAATCATTATTGAGCTGCTTGCTTGCTATTGTATTACTCCATTGATTACGTTAGTGGTGCCTGCTTCTTGGTCGCTTTTATTGGAGATGGTTGTTGATAATGGAGTTCTCACGAATTAATTACGGCGAATCTGCCTGCTTCTTAATTGCAATAATTTGAGCTGATTGCTTATAGTGGAGTTCTCTTAGCTCGAGAAACATGAGTTGATTAAATATTTTCAAGATGCTAATTTTAGATGGAGTTTTCGTGGAAATCATATTGCTCGAGGTGGTTTTTCCGAGTTGAATTATTGTTCAACGAATATCTTATTGCTCGAAGTGGTTTTTCCGAGTTGGTTATTGTTCGACCAATATCTTGTTTTTATATCGATATCAAACTTTCGAGAAAATCGAGTTTTCAGTTCGAATTAAAACAGTACAAAAAGCTAAAGTATAAAGCAGCTAAACATGGGAGCAAGGAGCACTAATCCTTCAGCTCGGACTAAGCAGCTCGGTCTATGCGTTATCTCCGTTCTGCTCGGACAAACCCTGTAATCAAATATTGAGATCGGAATTTCTCGATGGAAATTTATATAAACATCGGATTTATTTCAGAAAAGAGCAAGACATTCTATAAAAAGTCTATAAAAAAGAGCTAGACGCTCTATAAAAAAGAGCAAGACGCTCTATAAAAAAGTCTATAAAAAAGAGCAAGACGCTCTATAAAAAAGTCTATAAAAAAGAGCAAGACACTCTATAAAAAGTCTATAAAAAAGAGCTAGACGCTCTATAAAAAAGTCTATAAAAAAGAGCAAGACGCTCTATAAAAAAGTTTATAAAAAAGAGCAAGACGCTCTATAAAAAAGTCTATAAAAAAGAGCAAGATGCTCTATAAAAAAGATAAAAATGTCTCGACCGAGGGTGCAAGCTCTTGCTATGACCCTTCCTCGATAAAATCATGATCAAAAAAAAAAAAAAAAAAAAAATCAAAATCGGCCGAGGGTGAAAGCCTTTGCTATGACCCTCCCTCGATAATATGTTCGAAAATCAAAATCGGCCGAGGGTGAAAGCCTTTGCTATGACCCTCCCTCGATAAAATATGTGCAGAAACCAAAATTGGCCGAGGGTGAAAGCCTTTGTTATGACCCTCCCTCGATAAAAATTCAACGTGACTATCCAACCCCAACTGATGCTCAAATTGTTATGATGATGCATTTCTGCTCGAAACCCGAACAGTTTTCAAGAGTTTCTGATTATCTGGGGAATTACTAAAGTTGGGATCATTATTTCCTAAGTTCAATTATTCTTCAGGGGAACTTCTTAGTTTTCAGACATTATTCATTTGGACGATTATCGGATAATCTTTCCGAGGACAGTTCATCGATCAATAAATGTTCCAGATACAAGTTCAACCTTATCATCCAAATATTTAAGTTTCGTCGGATCATTAATTCGTTGTCGAGTTGGTTTTTACGAGCAGAATACTAATGTTAATACGAGGGAAAGAATAGTCGCAATTATTTGATTCGAAACGAAAGGTTCTTATTATTATGTTCAAGCAAGATACAAAGATCAATGAGGAGCAAAGGATACAACTTTATTAACATCCGTCGAACAGATTACAAAGTCAGTATGATTACAAAGTCCTAATACAACTGTACACTATTCTATGATCTTCGAGCATCCTTCAATGTTGCATATCCTTCAATGTTGTCGACCAGGAATATTGGCGAACATCCGATGAGTGCACCACAATCTGTTCGATAAATGGGTTGTCCCCTAGACTTGTAAAGTGATCGAGCCGTCTATGTTTATCGTCTAATGATATCTGGGTTTGAAGTGAGGCAATATGAATGGCAGACCATCTTTTCTGATTATCTCCATACTTTTCCCAGTATTCTTGCTACCAGATGAGCCCGATCACTTCCCCGAGTTGGCGTCCAAGGTTGAAATTTCTCATTGTAAGATCCAAAAGCTCAACCTTGAACGACCGGTCATCTTTTTAACGATCGAGAAGCTCAATCCAAAGTTACCATTCTTCAGGGAAGAAAGGAAGAAATTGGTGATTTGAGGATGAACTTCCTTTTGATTATCTGACCAGCTTTCCACCCTCAGGTATGCCCCTCGAAATCCGAAATGCTAACCCTGCCCAAAATACCCGAGCAAGGGTCAGTCACTTGTTGGTATTTCAAGGGGAGATCCCGTTTTCAGGGATCGGAGACCCCCCAATATCCGAGGATCCCCTCTTTTCCAATTCCACCCATACCAAAGGAAACTGTATTTTTATGATGAGGTCGAAAATAAGTCCGAAGCCAAATTTCAAAGGCTTGAACGGGAAGGAGGGATCCGAGCTTCGTCCTCGGATAAAACATTTTTGACAGCGGAAGGTAAAGATTTTCAACTGAGTGAATGCCATATTTATACTAAAGGGAAGAGTTGATCGACAGTCTGTATTCAGCGAAACCAACGGCTCAGATTACGGCATTTATCACGGGTGACCGTTCCACTTCCCGAGACTAAGGTGCTGCTTGGACGGACTTTCTTTGAAACTTAGCTGAAAAAAGGGGAATATTATGACTTGGTCAAATATGCAGTGCAGAAACTTTCCTTCTTACTTTGTGCTCGGAATATCGATCACTCTTAACTCTAGTATAAATTGTTCCAACAGTAAGAATGCAACTCGATTAATCACTCTTAACTCGAGTATAAATTGTTCCAACAGTAAGAATGCAACTCGATTAATCACTCTTAACTCGAGTATAAATTGTTCCAACAACACAAAATACTATTGATCAGAAGGAAGAAAAAGTGTGTTATTCCAACGGGGAAAACGAGTACAAAGGAAGAAATTTAATAGTACAACATTCTGTTGAGCAAAAGAAGAAATCTCTAAACACTTTTCTCGAACAGAAGCTTGCGGACTTCAACGTTGCGGGCCTCGTACCCGGCATCATAACCTTTCTGATAGGCCTCTTGTTCCCGCTGCTCGGCATTTTTCTTCTCCTGCTCGACAAGCGACTTCAGCCTATCCAGCTCCTTGCTCAACTCCTCGTGAACCTGGCTCTCTTTCTGCTTCACAGCTTTCTCTGTCTCGGAAGCCAATTTCAGCTCGATTGCTCTAGCTTCTTCAAGGGACCTTGATAGTGCAACCTTCTTTTCCTCCAGTTCGAGGATAACCTTAGCACGCTGTTCGGCTTCTTGCTCGACTTGCAGCCCGAGGGTAAATAACCGTTATCCGACCTTAAATGGACAGAAGTTGTGTTAGTAAAAATAAAAAATAAAAAAAAGAAGAGAGGAGAGTGTGAGGACACTCACTTGAAAAAGCAGATCTGTGCTCGATTGCACCATTTTATTCGAATTTTTCCTTTCTGGTTCGGCCATGGCCTTACTTTTCACCTCTTCAAAAAAGGTACTTAGCGTCCGAGCAACATTGGGGACAGAGTTTTGGGTTCCCGGGTTCCCACCCGGCGACGGAGTTTTCTTTTGATCGACGGGAGGGTCATTTAGTTTGACCTTCTTGTTGGGAGGCTCAACCGCAACACCCTTGTTAGCCTCCAAGGCCAGAACACTATCAACCAATATCTTAGTATCCCCAGCCATTTGGATCAAGGCCGAGGTCGGAATCAGATCTTCCACACGCGATCTTTTATAAGAAGCGGGCTCAGAGTCACCAGATGTGATCTGCTTATTAGGGCTATCGACCTTCTTCCTCCCTTCGGAGCTATTTTTCGACCGAGATGGGGAGTCCGGAATTGATATGATCGGCCCTTTCTCGGAGCCAGATAATTGCTTGGCCGCAGTTTTGCCAAGGTCACCAGTTGGTTCAATGACCGTCTTCGAAGGAGAATCGACCTTGTGCTTGCCTCGGTCGTTCTTAGAGGTTTTTCCTGCTTCCGAGGAGGACTTAGATTCTTTGATTCTCGACTTGGAAGATTTCTCTTTCTTGACTTTAAGCAACAACCTCGGATCAATCTTGGAGTTCACCAGGCCTTCCATGATCTGTAAATTTCTAGTGCAAAAGAGAGCTCGACTTATGTTATCGATCAAGTAGCTCCGACGAAGACAGAATTACAATTTCAATGATACAAATCTTAAAACTGCCTTCTATTTATAAGAAAAAAGGAACGTTGCCTTTTTGAGAGTCCAACAGTCGCGAATTTCAAGTTTTTCCGTGCCCCATTAAAAAGGTCGATTGTTTTGTTACCGTGCCTACTAAGTGATTCACATGCACGGGAATGCTCGATATCGACGTTCTTTTACGAACCTTTTGGCTCACAAAGACTTTTGTCTAGTTGAGCAGTATAAAAAATTGTCGATGAACGGACTCAGAGAAAAACTGAAAAAAGCAGATTTTATAGATAATTGAAGTAATTACAGTGCATGTAGTAAAGAGTCCTACAATCTATTACAAGAAATCTAAGGGTCCTCTTTGTCCTCACTCTCGGAGCCACCTTCGACATCAACGTCTTTATCCCCAGAAGCTTCTCGATCGTCCCCGTTGTTAGAAGGATCTTGGTCTTCCTCTCCGGAACTGTCGTCAGAGCTCTCCGAACTACCTGAGCTATCCGAACTCGAGCTCGCGCTGGACGTATCCAAGTCCATCAAGTCAGGATTGGGCATTGGAACTCCGAACTCTTCCACGAACGGAGCGAACTCATGATCTTCCCAGTTGGCGGAGCTCGAGGATGAGACTTGATAATCTTTTCCCTCCATATTCTTGGAAATGTCCATATGTTTCAAGTACTCATCTATCTTATTGGGGATGACTTTCGCGGAGACAAGTTGTCGAACGCCTTTATAGAAAGTGGTCTGAAGGATTTCTCCGACCCTTTTACGAGCTATGGCATCCAACGCAGGAGACTCCAAAAATTCTCTTATCGAGCGTAGGCGAGAGTCTTCTTTGTCACGTTGATAAGATAGCTCGGAATCAGCTTTAGTTTGCGCGAGCTCCTCTTCAAGTTTCTTAACCTTCTCCTCGAGCAAGCTCTTCTCTTCCACGACCTTCACCAAATCTTCCTCGACGGCCGGGGTATACTTAGCTTTCATGGACTCCAATTCTTTCTGGACGGAGATAAATTGATTCCGAAGTTGGGAGTCGTCCTTGAGTAAATCCCTATAAGCAATATGGACCCGATCGGACTCCTCTTCTAGCATTGAAACACGATTCACCTCAGTAAGAAAGCAGTCCCCGATCTGCAAGAACAAGGTGGTTAGTATTTTGTTCCAAGACTTAAACAGTTACAACAAGTGTAAAGGGATTTACCGTGTGATATGCTTTGGAGAATTGGCCTAGTACGTCGAGGTCGCAATGGCCAAGATGCTCTTCCTTGTCCTCGGCAAATCTCCCCGCCATGAAAATCTTGATCGCCTTGTCATGTTCGTTCTCGCCGTTCGGGGTGCAATCACTTCGAATTGATCCCCTCTCGGGATAACCTGCTGCTCGGGAACCTCTAAGTTGGTCTTCGATGAAGTCGACCATGTCAGGCCTACTTCGACCAGGACGGAAAGAAAGGGGCGTTCGGTGTCGACCCCACAATCCGGTCCTCCTTTTGGCCTCGGGGGGTCCCTCGAGATCTTCCCGAGCTCTCCGATTATAGATCTCTGTCCCTCTTAGCTTCTTCATGGTAAACATGATGTATCCTAAGCCAGAAGAAGAAGAAGGACCAGCTTGGTGAGGAGGTGGTACCATTTGTATCGGCTCAGCATCCTCGGGCTCCCCTTCGTTTCCGATCTGGTCAGTCTGAGCCGAGCTTCCCCGAGGCGGGACGGCAGTTCTAGGCTCCAGTCTTTGTCTCCTCGGCTGACCGGGCGTCCTTCTCGAGGTAGATGCTACCGTTTTACCGACTATGGAAGCTCGGTATTGCTCCACCATCGTACCTGAAGAATAAAAATGAAGTAATAAAATTCTCTGAATAGTTTGCTATTACGGTTACTCGGGAAAGATTGTTATCCTTACTCAATGTTCGAGGATCATCAGCATCTGCTAGTCGATAGGTAGCTTGGCTGAGACCAGCTTTCCGAAGAACGGGCTCTAGGACCAGGAAGGCCGACTGATACAGGTCGGAGCGCATCTCTTTAACAAGATCATCTGGGACAACCTTCGCAAGTTGGCCTAACAATTCTCGTTTTCCATAGACCCAGTCTCGCTCACCTGGCCATTTATGTGGAACCATCTCCGAGCTCCCCGTGGAAACCAGTACTTCAGGTCCTCTGATAAAGAAGAACTGTTTCTTCCAGTTGAGAGAATTACTCGAAGTTATGGTCGATAAGACCGAATGATTCGAACGCTGGGAGAAATATACGAACCCATCGTTCGAGGCGGAGGAAGTACTGATCTTAAAAAATTGCCAAAAGCGCCGGAAGTTAGCAGCTTGACCCTTGGCCTTCATCAAAACACTGAAAGCTATCAAATACCCAATCGAGTTGGGAAGGATCTGTGCGGGAGCCAGGGAGAATGCATCTAAAACCTGCTCGAGTAAGGGGGCAAAAGGAATGCGCAACCCATAGTCAAACTGCTTAGCGTAGAAACCTTGACATCCTCCTGGGGGCTTATTCACTCTTTGAGAGGGGGTCGGAATGATTAGCGAGTAACCCTCGGGAAGGAATTTACCTATCGTAGCTTTGAGGTTTGCCTCATGCTCTTTTGGATCATACGCACTTGAGATGTCGTCGACCCGTTTCTCGGTCTTCTGAGCTCGACCTGTGGCTTTGGACTTTTTCGCGACACCGGCTAGATCAAGAATTCTCACACTGCACCCGCCTCCGATCTCGTATCTCATAATCTCATGCTTGTCAAACGGTACAGTCAAGCTATTCTCATGGTCGGAATCAGCTTTTTCTCCATCTCCACCCTCCTCGCTGTCGGCTTCCGCATTTTGTTCTGCATCACCATCGTGCTCGGAATCCTGTCGACCTGATGTACCCTCTCCAGCGTTCGACCCCATGGCATGCTCTATTTGATTGACGATTCTATTCGTCTCTTCAGAAGAATTTTCAGTGGTTTTGAAGTCATTGATAAGTTCGCCCGTGGATCCTAGGTCGGAATCTGATCCGGAAGGAATATTGGTTTGGACATCGGGATTCTGGGAAGTAGACATGATTAGAAGATATTTATTGGAATACTCGAAATAAGGAAGAAGTACTGTTTATCGATCTAAATGCTCCGATCCGCTGTGAATTGTGAAGATGCACTCTTTTTTCCAAGTAAACATATATATAAAGGTTAAAAGGGTAAATTGCAAATTCAACCCCGAGTAACCGCGACGGTTAGGCTCCCACTCAGTAAAATTAAAGATTACCTTTCGTTAATAGCATTTATGGTCCTCCAAGCTTCAGAAATGAGTATTTTTCGAGTCAGGAGGATAAAATATGCACTCTTTTTCCCCTTCGCTCGGTTTTTATCCCACAGGGTTTTTCCGAGCAAGGTTTTTAACGAGGCATATCCAACTCACGACTGTCCAAGGCCTATTCTCTCCTACCTATTTCTCCGAACTTCAAATATTGCAGCTCCTGGTGAATCATCAAGGTGAATCTCTCAGGTCAAAAACTTCACCCTTCTATTCTTGGGGCGATTCGGTATTTCGAGGCCCCTCCAAGGAAGATGTGCACTCTTTTTCCCTAGCTCGGATTTTGTCCCACTGGGTTTTTCCGAAACATCAAGAAGTCACAAAGTCCGCCGTGATGCAGTGTTTACTTCCCCGAGCTTCAGCTTCACTTACACTCGAGAAGTGGGGGAGTATTGATGAGGGGTATATCGCATACGCCACTTTAGGGAATACCTTCTGCTCGAGGTCAGCCTCGATCCCGATCAGAATGGTATTCTCCGACCTGAAGAACATGGTTTTCCGATCAAGCCAGACTGATAGCTCTAGATCAATTACTCCGACCTTCTTCCTCGGAATTATTGTGGGACCGACCTACAGCTTTACACAGCTGGCCGAGAGCTATTCTCCTACGGATGGTCTAGCTAGCTCATTACTGTTCCTATAAATACGCGGCGCATTTATGACATCAGGGACGGCACAACTTCCAAGGAATACCCCCTGCTCGGACCTACTGTTCGAACTAGGAGCTAGCTTGTATTCTCTTTGTATTGGTCATTTTAGTAGTGCGGCATCCCGTAATGCTCGGGTAGACCTGCTTTGTAATTTATATTCGGATACCAATATTAATATATAGTTTTCACATGCTCGATTCATATATTGTTATATTCTACTTTCCTTATTGAACTCGAACGAAATAAAGTATAATCAGCCGTGAATCATGTTGAACTTCATGACAAATTTCCCGAGGACGAAGGTATGGCCAATTCAGAATCAGAAGAAGCTGCTCCCGAGCATGATGCCCAGGAGAATGATGCCCCGACTACCTCTCAAATAACTACAACATCAAATGTTGAAGATATCCCTACCTGGGCTATGCAGATCATGGAGAGGCAAGCTGCTGATGCACAATTGACCTTAAAGAGGCATGTAAAAATCATAAAATTGGTCGAGCAAAGGCATGCACAAGTCATGTAGGCAATTCACCAGAGTACGAGTGTTGAATGAGAATATGAGTTAAAAATATATTTTAGTTTTGTGTTTTAGTTTACTTTCGAATGTTGGTTTTAGTTTATTGTAGGATGGTGGTCTGATGTATTTATTACTTTTAGGTAAATTATCAGAATTTTGGCCAAACACTAGATCTTGAAGTCCAGAGAAAGTGGCGGAAACCGGCTTCATACTTTTTTGAAAGATCTCCGTATCAACTCTGTTAAAGTCAGCAGAAGGATCCTACTCACGCCACCACAAGTATTTTAGCTTGAATTTGTATATTTATTGTGTAATTCGGATTATAACTCCTTTAGACTAATACAAAACTTAGCTATTACAACTTCTACGCTCAAGTGGAAATTTTACTCGTAGTAAAAATCATAAGATTCAAATTCCTTGAGTTTAATCCTTTCTAGCACTCGGCTACAACTAATTTCTCATAGAAACTTGGCTGATTCATGAGACACTTGGTGATTGTCTTCCGTTTGAGTCTTCTACTGACTTAGGTCCTATGCTAGTCAGCTGATTTGTACTTGGCTGATCAAGATCACTTGTCTGTTTGCCTTTTGTGAAGTACTTGCATGTTCCTTTGTGAAGTCTTTACTTTGTTGATGTCTTCTGACTCAGCCGTCTTTATGAAATCTTCACTTGAACATAGCCGTCGATGAATATTTCTTCTGTTAATCAATCAAAACCAAATTGATTAGTTTTATCAAGTTTTATCTAAATACTACACTTTTATATTTTCTCAGTATTTATTTTCTGATTTTTGTCAACTTACTTGTTTCACTTTTTAGCTATTTTGACTACATTTCTAATTCTAACTTAGTTTATCTTAATTAGCTTTTGTTATCATCAAAACCTATCAATTAACTCAGCTGTTAATTACTTAGCTGTTTTCTCTTTAAGTTAATAAATTTCTCACAATTTTCCCTTTTTTTGATAATGACAAAACCTACTACCAAGAAACCTATTTCTAAGAACCTGTTTCTCAGTTATCAGTTTGTCTTCACGCAAAATTTCTAAGGTAGAAATAATGATGGATAATTATGCTTCAACATGTTCTTCATAAATCAAAATCCTGAACAGATTACATAAATTTAGAGCATAATTTAAAGCATAAGAAAAGGTAAATATGCCAACAGGGTCAAATGTTTCTCTAAGGTATAGTCCCGCCACTACTAGAAAAATAACATTTTATGACACCATAATGTGACAGATTTAAATAAGCCGTCTCAACAATAACTTTATTATTATTTTTCTTTAACTCAAAAAATATATATTTTAAAGGTGTCCTAAGAGTAAAGGCGTCTCATGAGTTCAATCATTTTATTTTTTCGTTTTCTTTAATTCAGAAATTATAAATTTTAAGACGTTTAAGGCGTCTTAATATATCCTAAAAGAGAAAAACATATTAGGCGCTCAAAAAACCCTCCAAATCCTTGATGAATTTTTTTGTCTACTCCAAAAAAAATTCCCAAAATATTTCCCAGCCAATTAACCCTTCTCTCAAAACCCTTCAATTTCCTCTCTCTCATTCACATCTCGACCATCCATTCTCTTCACCCAAATCCAACTATCTGTCCTCTAAAAACCCCCACTGCTGAACCCTTCTCTCAAAACCCGCCACTGCTGAACAATTGATTTGTGCTCGACTTCTTCACACAACGAAGTGGTTTCTCTCATTCAAGCGACCAAGTTAGTTTTGTGCGACCAACCCTTCTTTTCACTCAATTCTTAAGGTTTGATTCTAATTTTATTTTGTGCTCGATTTAAATGTTGATTTTGGGATTTTTGAACAATGGGTCTGATTTTAATGTTAGAAACAAACTGATTCCTTTCACCTATGTGTTTAATTTTGTCACTTGATTAACTAAATGCTGAGAGTAAGTATGGATCCTGGATTGATTTGGGTGTAGTGTTCTATGATTGAATAACAAATGAAGTTTTTGACACTTGTAGATTTTGACCATTAAAATATTCCAGTGTAATATTAATAGATGGTTGATAATACAGTGAGAGTTTTGCTAGTTTATATAAGATTAAGAGATTTTTTTGACTACTAAGAATAACAAAAGGCGGTATTTTACTTGAAAACATATAGAAGCAGTATCTTGGATAGGTTACATAAAAACTGGAGCTAAGGTGAACAATATTCAGTTTATATTGAATTGTGATTTATTCATTTTTCATATTCTCTAATTTTAGGAATAATTCCACTAACATGTTATAATTTACTCTTAGAATCTATGTTATTAAATTTGTCGATTCTGATTCTTGATGGAATAGCATTCCACTTCTTTTAGATTTACCTCACTCTTTTAATGATGTTTGCATATTACATTAAGATAAATATAACTTATGCTCCTTAATATTATTTTGTATTTATGTTTATAGATACTTAGATTATGTTCTGTTTTTGAACTTTTAGTGAGGAAAAACTTATAACTGATGGATTTTAATTGTTTAAAGTTAAGATTCCAGAAAAAAAAAGGCTTCTTCCCAGTGATTAGACCATTGACACAAGTACTAGTCCTCAAGTTGTATATGGAAATTGTAGCAATGGTAAAAGAAATCAGGTCATCGCCCCATCATTCCAAGATCAAACAATATTATTTGGCATAGAAATAACGAATTTATTACTAAATTGTAGAGTTCATATATAAACTATTTAGACGTTGTGGGAAGAGTAGTGTCAAACTTGTCTTATGCATATAAAAATGTAATCTTACTACACAAAGAATTGGCAGCCGCCAATGAATATAGTTAAAAGTGACGTATATATATGAGTATATAATATAATAATATAATATTGAGTATGTCATGCAAATATTGTGATAAATTTGTCTCTAGTACTTAATAGAGCAATTATTAACTGAAACTTGATTGCTACTTGTTTTTCTCGTTTTATTTTTATTCTGTCATCAATATTTCGTCTTTAGTTCAAAAATAGTGAAATGGACAAAAGAGGATGGATTTACGGAGGTCAAGCAGTGAATACCACATAGGGTTGCAATATTTTTTGGACTTTGCCGTCTCAAATTCAAATGATGAATGATCTTGTGCCATTGCAAAAAATGTAAAAATGGAATATGTAGAACGCGTACTGTTGTAGAAGAACATATTCTTTGGAATGGTTTTCCAAGTGGGTACACTAAATGGGTTCTTCATGGAGAGTTGTTATCTAGTGAAGCACGGATGCCCAATAATCATGATGGCTTAAATGTATCTGATATTATGCAAGAAATGCTACATGATGCATTTGGGTTGCAAGATGATATTAATAATGTAGAAAGAACTCCAAGAGTTGAGGAAGCAGAAAGACCTTGCAAAGAAGCAGAGAAATATTTTAAGCTTTTGCAAGATGCTGAAAAAGAACTTTACCCCTGATGTCAGAAGTTTTCCAAACTTATTTCATCATACGGTTGCTCCAAATCAAGTGCCTTGGTAATTGGAGTGATAGATCTTTTACCTTGTTGCTTAATTTATTAAAAGAATCATTTTCAGAGGGTGTTGAGTTGCCTAAAAATTATTATGAAACCAAGAAGATAATGAAAGATTTGGGTTTGAACTATAATAAGATGGACGCATGCAAGAATGAATGTATGTTGTATTGGGGTGTGAATGAAAGTAAGACCAAGTGTGACACTTGTGATGAGCCGAGGTGGATAACTCATGAACCTAATCCACGTGAGCATGATCATTATACTATACTAAAAAATCTAAGAAAGATAAGAAGGTTCCCAAAAAGGTTATTTGGTATTTCCCATTGAAGCCAAGGTTGTAGAGGCTATTTATGAATTCAAAAACTGCATCTCTAATGAAGTGGCACGATGAAGAAAGGACCAAGGATGGTGTCATGAGACACCCAACATATTCTCCAGCATGGCAAACTTTTGACTATCATCATCCAGAATTTGCTGAAGACTCGCAATGTAAGGTTGGGTTTGGCATGTGATGGCTTTAATCCTTTTAAGACCATGAATGTTGCCCACAGTACATGGCATGTAATCATTATACCGTACAATTTGCCACTTGGGGATTGTATGAAGAAGTCATACTTTATGTTGTCAACACATATACCCGATCCTACTGAACATGGAAACAATCTTGATGTATATTTGCAACCATTAGTTGCTGAGTTGAAGGAATTGTTTTAGATTGGAGTAACTACCCATGATGCTTCATCTAAACATAATTTTCAAATGCCTGCAACTTTATTATGGACTATTAGTGACTTTCCAGGCCTTGCAGCTATATCAGGTTAGAGTACGAAAGGAGAATAAGCTTGTCCTGTGTGTTATAAGTTTACCAACTCAAAATGGCTAGACAACTCTCATAAGTATTGTTACATGTCTCATCGCATTTTCTACCTGAGGATCATCCTTATCAAAATGAGAAAGCTTCATTTGATGGCACAAAGGAGCTTAGAAAGGCTCTTCATTATTTGAGGGGATCCAGGATACTAGATGACATAAAAGATATTGATAACAAGTTTGGAAAAAATGTTGGTGATTTAAATTTACCTTACAGTTGGAAGAAAAAAAAAAGCATTTTGTTTGATTTGCCATATTGGGAAAAAACTTGGTGCGTCATAATCTTGATGTTATGCACATTGAGAAAAATGTGCGTGACAAAGTCTTGTATACACTCATTGATTCTAATAAGTCAGGGATAATTACAAAGCACGCTTGGATTTGCGAAAAATGGGTATAAGGGCTGGATTCCATACTTTCGTTGATGAGTTTGGTAAAGAGTGGATACCAACATCATCCTTCACATTAGATAAAACTGAGAAGGAAAGATTTCGTAAGGTATTGAAAAATATCAATGTGCCTGATGGTTATGCTGCAAATATTTCAAGGTGTGTGCATTTCAAACCAACTAAGATTTTTGGTCTAAAAAGTCACAGTAATCACATATTAATGCAGCAGCTGTTACCAATTTCATTGCGTTAACTCTTGCCAAAGTCCGTACATTCACCTTTGATTCATTTGAGTCGTTATTTTAGAGATTTGTGCTTTAAAACACTTTGTTATAGTGATTTGACTAGAATGGAAAAAGATATTGATGTTATACTTGCGAACTTGTAAAGATATTTCCTCTAGCATTTTTTGATATTATGGTACATTTGACTGTGCATTTGTTTACTGAGGTAAAGTTAGCCAGGCCAGTACATTATCGTTGGATGTATGCCATTGAAAGGTAAATTTTTAATAGTGTGTTTTGTCAATTTTATTTGTTCTGTTTTTGTATAATATTGAGTGTCTAATATTGATTATTTTTTAGGTATTTATGTAGTTTAAATCTTACGTACGCAATAGAGGTCGTCCAGAAGGCTCAATTGCTGAAGGATTCTTAGCTGAAGAATGTTTAGCTTTTTAATGATAAGTTACATTTGATTTATGTAGGGAACACGAAAGCCAAATTAGGCGAAAGAAACGCCGTTCTAGAGAACATGAAATCAAACGCAATCATAGAAATTCATTTGCTTCTTGGTTCAATAGTCGGTTTTAAACAAAATATAAAGGTTTTAAATAAACGGGTTCCGGTTTCATACTAAAGAAACATAGAGGAAAAGAAAAACTCAAAATAGTTGAGTGATGGTTAACGCAACGACAACGAGTTTTGCTAGTAAGAAAGATAAGAGGCCTATATTACAAGGGATGACGTATTTTGGGACCTTGAAAGATATTATTGAGTTAGATTACACTGGTGGTAAGAAGATTGTGTTGTTTGATTGTGATTGGGTATCAAAGGGCAAAAGACAAAAAGAGGATGAAGATGGATTCATTTTTGCGAATTTCACAAATATAAGGCATCAAAGTGAGCCTTTTGTTCGTGCATCTCAAGTTGAGCAAGTGTTTTATGTTGAGGATCCCACTGAAAAAGGTTGGCATGTTGTCATAAAAACGAAAGCCAGGGACAAGTTTGATGACAAGACACAATTATCTAATGATGGTGTTGATACTATCTTGCAAAGTAAACCATGCAATGATCGTCCAATTATTGAAGATAAACCTGTTGTTTGGGTTCGCGAAGGGATTTATGAGGTTCCAGTGGATAGTTTAGAAGAAATTTGAGGATGTGTATAACTAGAACACTAGCATTTGATTAATGTTTAATAAATTTCTATTCATTATAATTTTCTATGCTACATTTCGTCTTTATGCTCTTTCGAATGATGTATGCATTCAGAAGTTATATAATTGTACTTGTGCAATTTGAGATTAGAAATTATAAATTGTTATAACTAATGGCAGTTTTTCAGAGTGATGGCAAGAACTAAGCATGCCAAAAACAACAATCGACTGAATGAGTCAGTTTCTACTAGAATGCTAATGAACAGCTACATGAAGATACCACATGTAGGTTATCTTACTATCTCTCTCTACATGTGTGAAAAAGTGCTGAACTTGTTTATTTCTTTTAAATGGTGCAACTTACTTGGAAAGTGCATAATTAATTATTATTAACATTTTTATGAAATTGTTATATAGTAATAGAAAGCATTCGACGTGGTAAGCGCATTAGGATTGAGAATGACAACCATCCATTGGAGTCACATTCAAATGTTATTGACAATGCAATTCATGACAATACAGGTATACTTGAACATATTAATAATTTATGTGTTTAGGATTTTAGTAGCTTGAAATGTTAGTTTTTCAATAATATTTTTCTTTTCGGAAGATGATCGTGGAAAAACAGGTAGAGGGCCTACAAATATGGCACGTGTTTGGGCAAGGAAAGTTCGTAAAGAAGTTGAGTTTCATGAGCTTGGGCATCCTATAGGTCCAAATAAAAGTGAATATGTTGAATACATTGGTACATTAGTCAGAAATGGTGCGTATCTACCTATTGACACCCCAGATTGGCATACGGTGTCAAATGATACAAAAAATGAATTGTTGGAGTTGGTTAAGGTAATATTAAGATATCCTCATCTTTATGTAAGTGCAACATCTAATTTCATATGACCATCTAATCATGTATCTTTTAATAATGTAGGAAAAGTTCAATGTTCCACCTGGCTTTGAATAGAGCACATTACTGATTTTTGCAAAAAGTTGGAGGAGCTGGAAAAATAGAATAAAGACTGATTATTTCGACCCAAACTTATCATTGGATGTAAACAAGCGCAAGAAACCTCATTTGATTGATGTAAGGATCAAGCCTGAACAGTGGGAGAAAGCAGTGATTCGTTGGAGCAGTGATGAGGCGTTAACTTTGTAATTTTTTGATTGAATATAATGCAATACATACCCCCTTTACAATATTAATTAGATTAATATATCTTGTTATTATTGATTCATAAATGTTATCTTTTTTTGCCTATTCAGATGTTAAGTGTTAAAAATAAAGAAAATAGAGCAAAAAAGAATATGCATCATATTAGAGGGAAAAAAAAGTTTTGCTCATGTTAAAGATCCAATGAAGGTTTTTAATTATCCCTATATCACCATAGTATTATAATTTTTTTTTTTGACGTACTTGTCCAACTAATTATGTCATTTTATAGAAGGAGATGGAAAAATCAAATGATGTATTGGTTGATTATGAAGAAGGCGATAATGAAGATGAAATAGATGATAACCCTAAAATAAATGGACCTATAAGTGAACCAAGCAGGTCAGATCTTTTTGCAAAATGTTATCCTCGGAATGGAGAGTCATCTAATCCTACTGTGGTAGATTCTTTTGTAAGTTCTGATCAAATTGACTCTTACTTAATTTGAGATTTAATTTAATAATGCAATAGTTTTATTATTTTGTATGCAGCGTAAGATAAGGATTTAGTTAGTAAACTTCCTAGTGGTGCAATAGACGTTGGTCCGAATGACATATTTTTCCAAGTGGTTGGAAATGATA
Organism: Penstemon newberryi var. newberryi; assembly: GCA_030819805.1. NCBI lineage: Eukaryota > Viridiplantae > Streptophyta > Magnoliopsida > Lamiales > Plantaginaceae > Penstemon > Penstemon newberryi. Next base: position 15,922,619 of record JAUALY010000005.1, on the reverse strand, counting down.
AAATGGGGTATATAAAGATGTATGGACCTGGTGTCACCGCCTCAGATGTATATGGTGATATGCCTAAGCAAGGAAAGTCTTCTCATATGAACATAGCCTACAAGAATCAAATAGATGCACTGAAAGAAAGAGCTGATAAACAAGATCAACTTAGAGCAACTCCAACAATGGGAATCAAAGCTAAATATAGTGCCTTAAAGGTCAAAATGATGTCAAAATCTGCTCCAGCAGAGGCACTATCACTGGACCTAAATTTAAGTCCAACACTTTTTGGCATCAAAAGTAATGCCCGGACAAGGGGCATTACTTTTTGCCCGGGCAAAGTAGGCAAATACAAGAGCTCATAAGAATGAACAAGCAAATAGTTGGACAATCTTCTCCACAAGAAGTGACTAAAGTCCCTTCATCATCATCTCACCACCACTCGGTCTCTCGTCGTCCTTCAACCTCAATCTCAACCGCAAGCCAGATGCCTTTACGAGTAAGTTGACTATTATATAAAGTAGTTTAGTTGTTTTTCTTATTGCTTTGTGTATGACGACATGTTAAATTTTTGGTGTTATTTACTTATTACTTCATAAATAATTGGCGAATTATGTTAACTAGCTTTACTTAAATATTTAATGTAGGTTGGAGCAAAAGTTTATTTGAGAAGTATCTTTGATTTAGCAAAATGTGTAGCAATTGGTTTTCTTGTAAGCTTAGATTCATCAAAATATGTTGGGCAAGCACAATTGGGAAAAAATTGGTGTGAAGTTATTATTAATGTTGGAATTGAGTTCGATGAAGAGTTGATTCGACCCGTTTCACATTCAAGAACTATTGGTGAAGCTATTATTTTGCCACAAAATTTGGTAATAGTCTTTTACATTTTAATATCATAATCCAATTATTTAAGAGTCTCTTCAATTAAACTAATTTGATATTTTGTTTCTTTAATAGGTTACCATGGATGAAGAATTGGGAATAGAGGTCCCTTGAGTTGATGTCATTTAGCTTTTAAGTTAAAATGTGTGTGGGTTGCTTGAAGACTTTTAAAATGCTTTACAAGGGTTTTCATGGTAATGTTGAGATAGTACTGATAGTGTAGGTTGCTTGAACATTTTTAGAATGATATTTTGACTTATTTTGTTAAGAAATATGACTAGATCTATGACATTTATGTTTCTCTAATATTGACTTTATTTTGGAAACAATGAAATTGATGTTGATTTGTATATCTGTGTTTGATTGGCTTTATATAAAAAGTAATGGTCGTTTTTATTGAATATGTTGAGACTTGGTTGATTATGTTTGTAAAATTATCTCAATAATTAGTTTTAAAGACAGTTAATTTAGTAAAAAAAAAAAAACGTACATTTTAGGACGCACGAGAGTGTCATATATAAAGGTAGTTAAAATTTGGCGGGTTTCATTTATGTGACATCATGAGATGTCACAAGAAAATAAATTTGAAGACACTAATAGCGTCATAATATACTAGCATTTTAGTAATTCATAGGCATTAACGTGACAGCTGGAGGTGTCACAAAGATCAATTTTTGTGACGCACAGAAGCGTCATAACTCCAGGGAATATTGGGACATCGCGTTGCGCATCACAATAACATATTGGGACGGCCACCTACGTGACACTTTGGTCTGCCGTCCCAACAGGCTAACTGTCACAAAATTCCCTTACTTATGACACTTTCCAGCGTCCCAACAATTTTTTGTCTAGTAGTGCTCTACTGCTGACTACTCCTTCTCTTTTTTGACATTGCGACTACTCTTTTTTTTGACATTGCGACTACTGCCTTCGCCATAAGGCTTTCTTCTTCTTCTTCTATCTTCTTCTGCTCTGTCAGCTGCGTACTTTTTCCTGTATTCCTCTATTCTTCTTCTTTCAAATTCTTTTTCCTGCTTCTTCTCCCTTTCTTCATTTGTCATCTCTGTTGATATTTGAGTGGGGTGTTAACTTCTTGTTTCTAAGACTTCGTTGGGTTTCTTGTTTCCACTTCTTCCCTCTTTTAGTCAGCATAAAACAGATGTAAGATCAGTTTGCTGAGACCAGTCAGGTGTCTGGACATAGTTTGAATCAGGTCCAGAGTTGTGGGATTTTCATAAGATACAGGGATGCACTATTCTCTGGTAATTTTCTTGATTTCTTCCAGTTCCATAGGATTATTTGTCATCTCCATCTAAAATTTGTCACTCATCTTCTTTAGCATTTTTTCTTGATTTTCAAGGATTGATGAAGATTTCAGTCAACTTGTTCTTCTTGTTCAGTTCCTAGACTTCCTATTCAATCTTTTTCAGATTGTTGACAGGATGATTTCCCAGTTGAGTAGTCATCTGATGATTCCAGAGGAGATCCTGTCCCAACAATTTTAGGTTGTTCGAGGTGTTGGTCGTTCCTCGGTCAATTTCTTTCAACATCTTCATCGTCTTGTTGAAGCATTATTTCCAATCCTTACACTTTTCCACTTGGTTTGGTTCAACAGTGTATGGTATGTTGAACATTTCCCTTGTATGAATATTCTAAATTTATTCTGAGTCATCAGTAGACTCTGTGCCGTAATACTTTTCAAATGATCCTTGCCATATTTCAGACATTATTTGTTTGCCAGGGAGCCATCTGGAAGGTCCAACTCCATGTGGTGGTCTAACAACGCCCTTTTCTCCAATAGTTTTGCCATGTCTGTCTTCGTTGTCATCAGATGAGTTATCAGGTGATTCAGAACAGAGTGTTGCGTATCAAATAGGTCTTTCCTTCCTTTTAATTGGAGTTCTCAACCTTTTTCTTTAACAAGCTTCTTCGGATCATCAATGGTCTGTTTGTATTTCTTACCTGCTTCATTTTCAGAATCCTGATAATTGTCAATGTTTATGAGCAGAACTTCCATTTCCTCATCTTCTGGATCAGTGGGTATTTCTTCCATTTGTTCCTTACCCTTCTGACTTACTTCGGGTTATTGGAACATCTTTTCCTTTCCTTTGGCTGAGGCAGCAACCATTGGGTTTTGTCTTCTGATGGACCTCTGTTGTTTTCCTACAACAGGTTCATTGATGATGATGGTGGATCTGTTTTTCTTTCTTGCTTGTTCTTCCAAGGCCTTTGTGACATATGCCCGTGTTTGAATTCTTTCGGGTTGATTTTTTGAAATCCATTCATGGATAAAATCATCATCCATATCTCCTAGTGCAATTTGGTCAGCTATTGCACTGTCCAACTTTTCCTGTTGTTGTTTGGAAGTTGGAGTGACATGGACTTCCTCCATGGTTTCATTGTCCATTCCAAGGTTGGATAGTTCATCAGATTGGTCTTCTCCTCTTTTCTTTGTAGAGTGAGCCTTTTTCTTCAACTTTCCTTTTCTGTTATCTGATGGAACAGTAGGTTTTGGGGTTTTCTCAAGTTCAGCAGGGGCTTCGAACTTCTTCATTTCCTTTCTTCCATGAAGCTTTTCCCCTTCTCCCAATTTTGCACCGATGTGATACAATAGTGTACTCACAACAATTCCTTGGTACAAATTTTTCTTTGTCACATTGTGGTAGAGGTAGTCGAACAGAACCGCATACCAGTTGATCTCGTCACCGTATCAGATGGTGATTATCAAGCTAAGTCTTCTCTTGAGGAGACTCTCAAGAGAGTTGTTCATACCTTCTAATATCTTGGTGCAGATATCAGTGAACATGTGAATCTCAGGTTTCAGCTGTTTCTACATAGACATAGTCTTCTATATTCCCCTTCCTTAGCATCAACTGCCCAAAAAATGTCCATATGTTCTTGGGCATGCGCTTCAATATCCGTGATTCCTTCAGCATGCAGATCGAAAACGTTTGTCATGGTGTTGACAATTACAACCGATGTTTCTTATCCAACCGTTGACACAATTGCTCCTTGATTTACGAAACCATTCATATAGAACTGGATAACTTCAGCAACAAAGATACGTTCCTCATGAACGGATAAAAACGTAGCTAGTCTAGAGGACATGATGTGTTTGATGATTTCCTTCATCAGACTTCTGCTAGATTTTTGGTCACAAGTGGTCAGATGAGGTCTAGAAGGGGGGGGGGGGGGGGGGGGAGGGGGGGGAGGGGGGTGAATAGACCTCTGAAAATTTTAACTTTAAAATTCTTCTAACTTTTTCTATGAGCAGACTAAGCTGATCAAGATTCGTTAGTAGACTAAGCTGATCTCGCACAAAGCTTTGAACAGCAGAGTTGACCACTCTTATGAATTTACTTAGCTGATTTCGATAAAATCAGAGTTTTAATTAACTTACTTGCAACGGATTTATCAAGTGTTTTTCACAAGTAGGTTTCTTTAACTTAAAAGATTTTATCCCCAGTTTTTGCAAACTCCTTTTTAAAATCTGTAACAGTCAACTTAAGTGTTTGAAAGCTTTTGAAAAATATGCAAGTAAAAATGCAAACTTAAACACAGTCAATTTTTATAGTGGTTATATGGATAAAGTCACTTAGATCTTGGGTTATACTATAAACACAAAGTTTACAATATACAAAGCTTGCCAAACAACAAATGAAATGGCCACAAGTGCGCAATAGGAAATCACAAAGAAAACCTATCCTCTGAAGTAATATCACTCACTAAGATGGATATCTACTTCTCACAACTTTCTCTTTTTACAGAATCACTCAGATTTGTATTTTTCTTTGTTTTCTCAACTCGGTTGTTGTCAACAAATGACTAAGCTGCTGGTGATCTGTATTTGAGTTTGAGACTTAGAAGATTTTGCTTGCTCGAATTCTCTCTCAGTAGTTGTGTGTCTTCAAACTCTTCAACTCAGATCTATTTATACTTGAGATTTGAAAATTTGCCCGTTGCGAGGTCGACAGGTGTTCAAATTTCTCGAGTACTGGTCCCTGTTTTCAGAACGGCTTCTACAACTGCGCACTGTACAGTTCTGCTGTACTTTCTGTCACTTCGCATTAAATGCACTCTGCTGATCCGAGGTTTCTCTTCAATCATTTGTCTTTAATACCCTTCTCTTACAGCATTTATTACTTCAGGTGCATTTATTAGCGTTGCAATAACTTCTGATCAATTCCACTCTGCTGATCGAATCCACTCGTCTGATGAACACTCTGCTAATCAAAATCGAACTCATCTGATTTGAGTTTGCTGAAAATCCACCAGTCTGATTCCGAATGCAGCAACAAATCAGTAGTCTTCTGGACCATAAATTTGACCCTTCTAATTTGTCTTTATACTGGTCAAATAAACTTTAGAGGTTGACTAAGCTTCCAATACTTAGCTGATGACTTTTGGAAATCATCAAAACCTCCCTTCACTTCTAAGTCTTCATCTTCATCCAACATAGATGTTGCATATGCTTCCAGATTGAGCCATGCGCCTTCAGCAAGTGAACTTTGCCTAGCAGCAGGAGAGTTCTTTTTGACTGACTTGGTGATTCTGGAGGCCATTTTAGTAGTGAGATTTGAGATTGATTTTGCAAAGAGAAGAATTTCTCAAGATATGATTTTGCCTTTTTCACTCTAGGGTTTTTACTCCTTTGATCGCGTGAAGGATGAATATCCACAGTAAATAGGTATTATAGAGTGGTGGTCAGATTGTGCGATATAATCTGAACCGTTCATTTTGCTTTTAATTACCGCATTCTGATTGGTGGATGTCGAGCAAATTATCTAATTTAGTTAAGGCGGAATAAATTCAAGAATTGAACCATCACTAACACGTATTAGCAAGTAACCGTGATTGTAAATAACCGCAATTATAAGTAACTGTATTGGTCCCAAGTGGTCAGATGAGGTCTAGGGGGGGAAGGTGAATACACCTCAATACCTTTTTAAATTTCTCCAACTTTCCTTATCAGCAGAGTAAGCTGATCGAAACTGGTGAGACTACTATACTGATTTTGCACTTAGCTTAAGCAGCAGAGTTGACCACTCGTCTGATTTACTTATCTGTTTCAATTTAAATCAGAGTTTGAAACTTGTATGCAATAGATTTGTTAAGTGTTTTTCGAACAATTTATTTTATTACTTAAAGATTTTTATCCCCTGTTTTTAAAAGCTCCTTTTAAAATCTTTTAATCTGATCAAAGTGTTTGTAGGTTTTAAAGTATGCAAGTAAAAATGCAGGTAATCAAAACACAGTGAATTTTTATAGTGGTTATATAGACAAGAATGTCTTTTAGTCCACTCTTCTAAATCACAAAGATTTAGGTTATACTAGAAACACTAAGTAACCTAGTACACTCTTATTGCGCTTTTACAACAAATGATAAAGCCACAAGTTCGCTATAGGAGATCACAAAGAAAACCTATACTATGAAGTTATATCACTCACAAAGATGGATATACACTTCGCACAACACTCAATGTTTACAGAAATCACTCTGATTTTGTTTTTGGCTTGTTTCTTCAACTCGGCTTTGTCAACAGATGACTCGGCTGATGGTGATCTGTTCTTGAGTTTTTGAGACTTAGAAAATTTGCTCGTTTGAATTCTCTCTTAGTTGTGTTATTCTCTCAAACTCTTGAATGTAGATCTATTTATACTCGTGAATTTGAAATCTTCCCGTTGAAGTAAGACAGATTTTCAAATCTTCCTCGAGTACTGGTCCTTGTTTCAGAACAGCTTCTGCAACTCTTCACTGTACAATTCTGCTGTACTTTCTATCACGTCGCATTAAATGCACCTCGATGATCCGAGGTTTCTCTTCAATCATTTGTCATCAATAACCTCTTCTTACAGCATTTATTACACCAAGTGCATTTATTATCGTTGGAAGAACTTGCTGATCACTTCTACTTTGCTGATCGAATCCACTCTGCTGATGAACACACTGATTTGACTTTGATGAAATTCACCAGTCTGATTTCGAACTCAACATCAGATCAGTAGTCTTCTGGACCAAAATTCAACCCTTCTGATTTTACTTGTCTTCTCAGATTGAATTTCCCAGAGGTTACTAAGCTTCCATTACTTAGCTGATGACTTTTGGAAATCATCAAAACCTCCATTCACTTCTTCATCTTCATCCAACAATTTCCCCCTTTTTTATGATGACAAAACTTCAGCTAAGTACCTGTAACTAAACTAAAGTTAAGTCTTTACACAAAATTTCTGAGGTAGAAATTAAGTTGGAATTCGTAATCTTCTATTGATTTGGAACATATTACAATTACATCAGATTACAAGAAGATTGAAAAGTTACAAAATTTTACAAAGTGATAAAGAGAAGTAAATTAGTTTTGTTGTTCTTCTTCTTCTTCTTCTTCTTCATCATCTTCACTTTCACCACTGGAGAAAAATAAGACTAGTTTCTTGGCTTTGTCAGCAGCCTCAATTCTAGCTCTTATTTCCTCTATTATTTTTGTCTTTCTGAATGGATCTAGTTGTTCTTTAGCAGAATCCTTAGAAGCAGCAATCCTTTTGTCTTCCTTTGCCGCATCCTTGGGTTCTTCTTCTTCAGCTTTATCACCAGCATTTTGTTCAGCTTCATCAGCAGCTTTGGTATCTTCAACAGGCTTATTTGTTGCCTCTTCAGAACTTTGAACTACTTCAGTATCTTCTTCAGTAGCTTCTTTAGTAACATTCTTCTTGTTAGCAGATTCCTCCCCCCCCTTTTGTCATCATCAGCAAGGTTGAGTTTCTTAGCTTGAACAGGAGTAATGTTGACTGCGTTGCATAGCATCCTGATGTTGTGATCCATTGCAGACAGTTGTCTCTCTTGTTGTTTTTGCTTGGAATGTAGTTCTTCAGACCTATTGAGTACAATGTAATTGCTCTCACTTAGCTGAAATTGAGACTGAAGTACTAAGTCCATGCTTGAGGTAAATGCTTGTATCAGATTTGAAGTCTTTTCCTCTGTAGTTTCCATAGCATTTTCCCCAACAAGATTGATTTTCTTCCAGCCAGCTTGATTACTATTAACCCTTTCCCCAAACTGTTGAACATCCTTCTTTATTGCTTGAACCTCAGACCGGATGCTGTTCAGTTCTTCTTGGATCAGAGGGGTAGGATTAGCAGGTTTTGGAAGGTTGGTAATAGTGCTCTGAATCAAGGTTGAGGCCATCTCCTCAAATCTTCTCATAGATTTCTTGTTTCGATCCTCCATTTGCTTTAGCGTAGACTCAATCAAGGCTTTCATGGAGTCCAGAAGAGTTGATTGAGATTCATTTGTAGATCTGGTAGGACTAGAACTTTGCTGATTTTCTAGAGCTTTCCATTCAATGGCAAGTGGCTCCCTTTCTTGTGGTGCTTCATCAAGTGGGATTTGAGCATCTTCAAGAGTAATCTCCACTGATGAATTGTGGACAACATCATTTGCCTGGTTTGTTTTTCATCTGTAACATGCATAAGATCAAACCCATCAGCAGACACAACAGTTTTATGATGTATAAAAGTAGCAGGAGCAAATGTTGATGTAGTCTGTTGAGTTGATTCTTGGAATGTTCTTATGGCAGACCCAAAAGCTATGTGTTGAAGACTTGGCAGAGGTGGTAGATCACTAGATCTTCCCTTCTCAAATCTTGATCTTTGAGTTCACTTGTCCATAGTCACACAAACTGCCAGCTTTAAAGCTCTATCCCCAACATCATCTGTTTTCCTTATCTTTTTCGGGATTGTCTGCTTTAACTTGGTAGATTCTTCACTGACGATCTTCTTCATGTAATGATGAACCACGTCATAGAAGTAATCTGAATCCAGAGCCTGTTTGATGGAGGTAGTTTGCAGCCAGTTGAGTACCCACTGTTCTTCTTTAGCAAACTCCTTCCAGGCAAGGATTTTCTCTTTCGATTTTGCAAGACGGTACTCTCTCCATCTGTTGTATCTGATTTTCTCAACCAGAAGAGTACTCTTGTCATGCAACAAGTTGTTATACCTTTCTAATTCTGATTCGAAACGAAAGAAGACTTCTGGGTCACTTTGAACAATTTCCAAAGCGTGCTTCACCTCTTTTTGTTTTCTTTTTACAATCTTAGTTCTAGGCATAACGAAACCATCGTCCTTCCGTTTTCCTATCACAATTCCACCACCATGTCTAGGGTTTTAGGCATCAGTTATACTGGCTTCAAGAGCTTTGGCTAAGTTTCCTTCTTCCTCAGTAGCCAGCTCAGCTTCAGTCATCTGTTTGACTTCGGCTTCAGCTTTACTAGCTTCAAGGACAGCCTTGAGCTCAACTTCATCTTTCTTCTTCTGCTCAGCCTCTTCTCTTTTGTGTTTGTGGTAGCGGGATACTTTAGCCTTACCAGTTCTCTTCCTTCTGGAGGCTGGTGTTTCAGTGACTACTGCTGATGGAACAGTAAACTGATTACCTAGAGGTGCAGATACCTCAACTGTCGTCTGATTTTGAGCATCAAACTCCTTCATTGATTCTGCTGGTCTTTTAGCAGATTGGGGATCCTCACTTACCTTTTTAATCAAAGGAATATCTGCTCCTTGCAGAACAATTCTTCTTCTTGCAGTTGTTTTAGTGTGAACTAATGCAAGAACAGCAGTAGGACTTTTCTTCGAGCTTCTTGTCCTTTTTGCCAATCGTATTTCCTGTGATATAGTTCGTTCTGGAGATGCCTCAAGAGGCATCTCATCTATTTCCTTAGCTATTTCGGAGATTATTTCATCAGCATTAAGTCTGTCAACTGGTCTAGCTTCAACAGCAGGGTATGCTGTTTGACCAGTAGGCTCAGCAGCCTTGAACTCTACCTTGTTCTTTTTAGTCTTATCAGCAGGCTTAGCAGGAATAACTATTTCAGCAGCTTTTCTCTTCTGCTGCTTTTTCTCAGGTGATGCTTCTGGTTTGGCCTCAACTTTAACTGGTTCATACACTTTGAGTTCTTTTAACTTGTGCACCACTTTTCCATCTCCAAGTGTGCATCCAAGTGCCATTAGCAGATGACTAAGCAAAATTACATGCCCAGTCTTCTTCATAGCCAAAATACCAAACATGTGAACAACCTAGTTCACCTTCAGACCATAGTAGATGCATATCATAGTATGATAGTGTCTTTTTGGCAGCCCATCTAAAGCACTGGTTGAACATTCCAGTATCTTTGCGATAATATTAGCCATTTTATGATATTCATCTTTCCGTTGAGTCTTCTTGATAGACCCAGTCAGTTGTTCTCCACTCTTGGCAGCTAACAACCAGAATTCATCCTCTTTGGGTTTCCCCAAGGTTGAAACGTCGTCTCCTTCGTTTGTCAACCCATAAACAGTATTCAACACAGTAAGAGAGTCACGGATCTTCTTTCCAGCAACAGTTGACACCATAGTCAAGCTGTCAAGATCTCTCTTCACATTCTTGTAGAACTCCGCTACATCTCCTGGAAATACCATTGATTCGTGTGCTTCCAACACATCAACCAACGAAGTAGCCTTAAGTTTTTCCATCAATTTCTTCATTAACTTTGTACCAGTGGCATGGTACACTTCGTGGTTCATGTACCTTCCTTCAGCTCCAGCCATTTTTAGCTAAGATTAAGAGATAAGAGAGATTGCAGAAATTCTTTCAAGAGAGTAGAAAGTTAGTAACTTCTTGCAAGTTTGAATATTTGAGGTGCGTAAATGGACTCTGCTGATCAGATTTGGATTTATTTCTGAGATACCTGCTAATCGTTAGATCATTCTGATCGTGCGTGCGACAGTTACGGATTTCAAATATTATTAATTATTGTCAGAATAAGCGGGAATGTCAAGAGTTACCAATCTCTTACTCATAAAAGCGTGTTTCATATTTTAACATTTTTAGTACAACACTTATATAACGTATCATATGAGTAAAGTTTAACTTATCTGACAGATGACTTGTCTGATACAGATATCACTAGTGAAAGCCAATAGCTAGTGATCTTCCTTTGTTGTTTGTCAGTCCAACAAGATAAAAAAATCTTCAGGTCTTCAAGAATTAAGAACAAATCTTCTGATAAAGCAACTCTAACTAACTGTCATTGAAGATTTTATCTTTTAATCAGGAGTACTGCTCATCTTACACGTTCCTCCTGAGTTCAAGAATCTATCAGTCAACAAGTCTGTTGAGAGTCAGTTTTCTTGAAGAATACCACTTGTTATCAGATTAGTCAGCTGATGAACCTTAGTCTTCTGATAGGTTCCCCCTCAGCTTAGGAATCCAAATTTAACAAGCCTAATTTCAGTCTTAGAGTAGAAAATCTTGCATCACTTAATGGTTTGGTAAAAATGTCAGCTATCTGATTTTCTGTATGAACATACTCAATAATGACATTTCCTTTCTCAACATGATCTATTATGAAGTGATGTTTGATCTCAATATGCTTTGTTCTAGAGTGACTTGTTGTATTCTGAGTAAGTGAGATTGCACTTGTATTGTCACAATAGATAGGGATTCCACTGATTTTGATATTATAATCTTCTAGTCGATGTTTCAACCAAAGTATATGTGCACAACATGCTCCAGCAGCAATGTATTCAGTTTCAACAGTAGATATGGATACTGAAGTCTGTTTCTTACTCATCCATGAGATCAGACGACTGCCTAAAAATTGACAAGTACCTGTAGTACTCTTTCTATCAATTTTGCAGCCAGCAAGGTCAGAATCTGGATATCCAATAAGTTCAAATCCTGATTCCCTTTGATACTACAATCCCAATTCTTGAGTGCCTTTGCGATACCTTAATATCCTTTTAGCAGCTAAGAGATGAGATTCCTTTGGATTTGAATGAAATCTCGCACAAACCCCAACAGAGTACATAATATCTAGTCTGCTGGCAGTAAGGTACAGCAGAAACCCAATTATGCCTCTACATTTGGTGATGTCCACTGATTTTTCATCTTCATCCTTGTCAAGGCAAAGTCCAGTAGACATTGGAATAGCAACAGATGAGCTAGCTTCCATACCAAATTTCTTGAACAGATCTTTTGTGTTGCTTGATTGATAAATATGCCATTTGGCAGCTATTTGACTTGCAATCCAAGAAATTAATTAAGTTCTCCCATCATGCTTAATTCAAACTTGTTATGCATCAGCTTAAAGAACTTCTCACACATCTGTTTGTTAGTTGAACCAAAAATAATACCGTCCACATATATTTGAACTAGCAATATATGATTATCCCATTCAATAGTGAACAAAGTTTTATCAACTTTACCTTTGTGAAATCTTTTAATTAAAAGAAAATCAGATAAGGTATCATACCATGCTCTTGGTGCTTGTTTCAGTCCATACAGGGCTTTCTTCAGACGATACACTTTGTCTCCTTGTTGATATGCTTCAAAACCTGGAGGTTGTTCAACATGAACTTCTTCTTGCAATTCACCATTGAGAAAAGCAGACTTCACATCCATCTGATAGATAGTGAAGTTCTTGTGAGCAGCATAGGCAAGGAATAATCTGATTGCTTCAAGCCTTGTCACAGGTGCAAATGTCTCATAAAATTCAATGCCTTCTTCTTGGCAGTAACCTTTGGCCACTAGTCTTGCTTTATTTCTAGGAACAATACCATCTTCATTCATTTTATTTCTGAAAATCCACTTAGTGCCAATGACTCTTTGATGAGTAGGTCTAAGTACTAAGTACCAAACCTCATTTCTTTCAAATTGATTTAACTCTTCTTGCATTGCTTCAATCCAGTTAGAATCACTAAGAGCTTCATCAATCAGTTTAGGCTCAATTTGTGAAAGAAAACTTACAAACATTGATTCATTTGCAGTTGACCTTCTTGTTCTTACTCTATCAAGTGGATCACGAATCACAAGATCGGGTGGGTGATCTTTGAGTCATCTGAAATCAGGTTGCTAATCTGGATGTTGTCCTCTTGATTGATCTTGCAACACTACTGTTGGAGTCTCAGGAGTAGTGAACAGTCTCTGGTCTGTCAGCTGTTTGCAACTCGTCTGTTAGACAATCAGTAGATTGATTTTGAACAGCGCTTAAGTTATCAGCTTGGTTGAGATCAGGTAGTATGATGGGTACATATTCTTCTTTTCTTTCCATGGTTAATTTCTGAAGACCTGTAGATAAATCAAGATTAGTACTTTGATTCTTTTCAGAAGATTGATTAGGTTCATCAATTACTACATGAATTGATTCTTCTACAAGTAAAGTCCTTTTTGTTAAATACTCTGTAGACTTTACTAACAGTAGAGTAACCTACAAAAACAGCTTCATCAGCCATTTCTGCAAAATCAGTATGGTGATTTTCCCATTATTCAAAACAAAACATTTACAACCAAATATTCTAAGATAATGAATATTAGGCTTCCTGTTATTCCATAGCTCATAAGGTGTTTTATTTTTACTCTTGTTGATCATGCATCTTTTCTGGGTGAAGCAGGCTGTATTTGTGGCTTCTGCCCAAAATCTTTGAGGCAGTTTTGCTTCAGCTATCATTGTTTTGGTAGCTTCTTTCAGAGTTCTTTTTTTCCTTTCAGCAACTCCATTTTTTTTAGGGGTTCTGGTAGCAAAGTACTCATGACTGATTCCTCTGGAATTACAACATTCAACAGTAGAGTTTGTAAACTCAGTGCCCCTATCTGATCTGATCTTTAATATTTTCAAGCTCTTTTCATTCTGGATCAGCTCCATCAGATTAGTAAGATGTTCCTTGGTTTCACTTTTTTTTTTCATGAATATCACCCAAGTAAATCTTGAATAATCATCCACAACCAGCTAGGCACTACTTCTTTTCACCATTGCTGATAGGATCAATAGGTGTAAACAAGTCCATGTAAAGTAGCTCCAAGATTCTGGTTGAAGATTGGTGCTTCTTGCTTTGGAAAGATGACTTGACTTGTTTACCCTTCCGACATGCGTCAAAAAGATTGTCTTTGCTCATGACTGTCTTTGGAATTCCTTCTACCAAATTATTCTTGATTAATCTGTTGATGGTCTTGAAATTTAAATGATTCATTCTTTTGTGCCATAGCCAACTAACTTCACTTGGTGTAGAGGCCACCAAACAAAAATTAGAATTCTTATACACAGAATTCCAGTCAACTATGTAGATATTTCCTTTTCGTCTTCCAGATAAGATGACCTTCGTTGTTCCAATTTTCTCCACATAGCACTTATCTGATGAGAAGATAACTGAAAATCCTTTATCACAAAATTGACTTATGCTTAGCAAATTGTATTTTAGGCCTTTAACATATTAGATGTCATATATCTCAATGTTTCCTTTGATAAGCTTTCCATACGCAACAATCTTGCCTTCTTTGATGTCTCCAAACGTTACTTTGGACCGTCTATGGCAGTAGCATCAATCAGGTCATGTATGTCACCACACATGTGCCTCGAACATCCACTGTCCAAGTACCATTTCTTCTCTACTTTACTCCTACTCCTAATCCTAACCTATAAAACAAAATAAAATTGTTTTAGGTACCCTTTATTGAGAGGGTCCTGACGGATTAGTGTCACCTTTGAAAACCCAAGATTTGGAAACCTTAGGCTTCTTAGATTTAGTAGAGTTCGGTGGTGCTTTTGTTACTCTTGGTGCATCATAATTTTCAGTATGCATATTGTCATGATAATCATTATGATGTGAGTAATGCTCATAAGTAGGGTATGGTGCATGATAAGCAGGATAAGCGTGCATCGGATGATGAGCAGGATATGCAGCATAGTAAGGTGGATAATGAGGTGCAACATAATATGATGAATAAGCAGGTTGCACATAATAAGACTCATTTTCATACCAAACATTATCATTTCTATGATTTCTTTGCTTCTTAGGTTTAGTTCTTACTTGCTCATTAACAAACGACTTAGACTTGTTACTAGTCTGATTGTTTTTGCTATTATCAGCAGACTTCTTGGGACTATTATGTTGTTTAGTTTTACTAGTATGTTTTTCAATTTTAGGCTCTTTACCCTTTTTAGCCTTTGGAGATCTCTTCTTCTTTTTCTCTTTTCCTTGTGAAGTAGGTTTAGTGGTCTGAACATACAAGATAACATTGTTGTTATCAGCAGATATAAATTTTTCAGTGCGGTTTAGTTCTAAACTTTCTTTTACTGAAGGTATTTTTTGTTCACTAGTTGTGTTCACGATGCAACTGACGATTTATCATGAGTGGATATTATCTTTTCAAGTTCCATGATTTTTCCATTGTAAACTTCACATTCTGCTTTCAGAGATTCATTCTCATGCGTAAGCTGTTTATACTCAGCTGATTCTTGCGGTTTTTCAACGTTAAGTTTCAGTAGACAATTTTAATTTTTCAGCACAGTCATCTCTTCCTTAGGCTTTGAATATGCATCAACAACGTTTGTGTTGTTTTTCATCATTTGTTCAAATGAACTAAATAGCTCATTTTCATTTTCAGAGAGAGTTACCTCATTGTTAAAATCCTCTGATTCTTTGGCCATGAGACAGAGCAATGCCGGTGTCTCTTCTTCAGCAGAGTCATCTTCTGATATCTCCGAGTCTGAATCAGATAAGTAGATGGCTGCTATCTTTACAGCTTCAGCCAACAGTACTTTGCTCTTTTGATGTCTCCTCTCTTTCCTTACTTTCTTTTCTTCCTCTGTATATTTCTCAGCTTTAGGATATGGGCAGTCTTTGATGAAGTGTCCCAATTTCCTGCAGTTATAGCACGTGAGTTTGGATTTATAATTATCCTTATTTTTATGAGAATAAGAGGTAGGGTTAGAAGTAGAAGCATTGTTGTATTTGTTCTTCATTTTTCTTTTGTAGAACTTCTTCAATCCATTCAGTAACAACGCAACATCTCGAGCAGTATACTCCTTTTTATTGAGTGTCATGGTCTCATCAGATGAGTCCATCTCTTTTGTTCGGCCTGCTGAACTTCTTGATTTTTCTGCAGCAACTAAGAAAGCAGTGGGATTTGAAGTTGATGTCTCTTCTATTCCCATTCTAGGTCGTTTATACTCATATGCCTTGAGTACAAAAAACAGCTCCGTCAGAGAGATCTTCCCCAGATCCCTTGATTCTTCCATGGCTATGATCTTCATGTTGAACTTGGGAGGTAGCGCCTTTAAAACTTTGACTGTGATCTCCTTATCAGTAAAGGTCTTTCCCAACTTTAACACTTCATTTAATGTCCTTGTAAACCTTGTATCCATTTGATCAATGGTTTCTCCGGACTTCATTCTGAAGTTTTCCAACTTCTCAAGGGCTATGCTCAAGTTATGATCTTTAATGGCATCATCCCCTTCGCACATATCACGAACTTTGTCCCACATCTCTTTTGCAGTTGTGCAGTGTTTGACTTTATCAAACTTGTCATTATCAAGGGCTCTTGTCATGATGAATTTTCCAATCCTGTCAGGATTGTTCAGCTTTATTTCTTCAGTTGTCATTTCCTCAAGATATTTGTCAACGACTACATCCTGGTCATTGATGTTGACAGTTTTTGTGACTCTGATTGGACCTTTAGTTATGCATCGATACATATTATCATTGTAAGCAACAAGGAATATTTCCATGCGTATCTTCCAGTTCTCAAAACTCATACCACCAATGTGGGAAACATGGTTGATACAGTCCATTTTCAAAAGGTTTTATTTTTCAAAAATATGCTCTTTTGAAAACTTTTGAAAAACACACTCTGGGTCAAGCTCGTTGATCAGGCAAATGATTCAAATGAACCACCTGCTCTGATACCACTTGTTGGTCCTAAGTGCTCAGATGAGGTCTAGAGGGGGGGGGGGGGTGAATAGACCTCAATGTCTTTTTAAATTTCTCCAACTTTCCTTATCAGCAGAGTAAGCTGATCGAAACTGGTGAGACTACTATGCTGATTTTGAACTTAGCTTAAGCAGCAGAGTTGACCACTCGTCTGATTTACTTATTTGTTTCAATTTAAATCAGAGTTTCAAACTTGTATGCAGTGGATTTATCAAGTGTTTTTCAAACAACTTATTTTATTACTTAAAGATTTTTATCCATAGTTTTTAAAAGCTCATTTTAAAATCTTTTAATATGATCAAAGTGTTTGTATGCTCTTAGAGTATGCTAGTAAAAATGCAAGTAATCAAAACACAGTGAATTTTTATAGTTGTTATATAGACAAGAATGTCTTTTAGTCCACTCTTCTAAATCACAAAGATTTAGGTTATATAGAAACACTAAGTAACCTAGTACACTCTTCTTGCGCTTTTACAACAAATGATAAAGCCACAAGTTCGCTATAGGAGATCACAAAGAAAACATATACTATGAAGTTATATCACTCACAAAGATGGATATACACTTCGCACAACACTCAATGTTTACAGAAATCACTCTGATTATGTTTTTGGCTTGTTTCTTCAACTCGGCTTTGTCAACAGATGACTCAGCTGATGGTGATCTGCTCTTGAGTTTTGGAGACTTAGAAAATTTGCTCGTTTGAATTCTCTCTTAGTTGTGTTATTCTCTCAAACACTTGAATGTAGATCTATTTATACTCGTGAATTTGAAATATGCCCGTTGAAGTAAGACAGATTTTCAGATCTTCCTCGAGTACTGGTCCTTGTTTCAGAACGGCTTCTGCAACTATTCACTGTACAGTTCTGTTATACTTTCTGTCACGTCGCATTAAATGCACCTTGATGATCCGAGGTTTCTCTTCAATCATTTGTCATTAATACCCTCTTCTTACAACATTTATTACACCAAGTGCATTTATTATCGTTGGAAGAACTTGTTGATCACATCTACTCTGCTGATCGAATCCACTCTGCTAATGAACACTCTGCTGATTCAAATCGAACTCATCTGATATGACTCTGCTGAAATCCACTAGTCTGATTTCGAACTCAGCATCAGATCAGTAGTCTTCTGGACCAAAATTCAACCCTTCTGATTTTACTTGTCTTCTCAGATTGAATTTCCTAGGGGTTACTAAGCATCCATTACTTAGCTGATGACTTTTGGAAATCATCAAAACCTCCCTTTACTTCTCCATCTTCATCCAACAAACTATAATTATATATATGAATTAAGTGGTACTTAGTCGTTGTAACTAATTGTTTGGGACTACTTGACTGTTGATAAATTTATCACCGATGAAAGCCAATAGTCAGATATCTTCCTTTGTTGTTTGTCAATCCATCATGTGTATATGTTATTCCTTGTAGATGTATGAAAGTTGATACTCGTCTGTTAGGTGTACCACTAGTCTTACACGTTCCCTCTACTTGAAGCGTCTTTTTTCACTCATCTATTAGATAGAACACGTTGACCACTCGTCTGCTGAATACATGATAGTTACTTGAGATAAAGCTTGATAATATGTTCTCCCTCAGTTTATGCTTTCTTATTCAAACTTCTTGAATATATTTGTTGATACTTCTTGAAATATATTTATGAGAATCTTTTAACATTATCGGTGGTGTTGTAGATAATTTCTTGCAAGTTAGCAGATGCTACTTGTCTGTTCGCATGATACCATGAGCTCCAGTTGGTTTATCTTTGTTGAGTTCTCTGATATTTCCTTTGACAAGTCTTACAGAAATTAATTCTTTTATCAAGTTGATATTGCTAATGGTTCCTCTGCATAGCTTGACATTGAAGTGATTTTCATACCACTTGATTCTTTTACCATCTGTAACTTCCCTTGATATATGTGTTCGGACACAATTTTGATGGAATACCACTTGTGAGATAGTGGAATACCACTCATAGATGTTGGATTTTTGTTGAGTTGCTCTTCTGATAGAAATTAGGCATGATTGAAGTTGTCACACTTTCCTAGTAGATAGTTAGCTCTTGTATTTGATCACCAATGGATTTGTTGCTTATTGATTTCCTCAAGATACTTGGTTGATCAAATTCTTTGGCATTATCTTTTCATGAGCTTGGAGAATCCTCGTCTTCAATTATATTGGATATGTGCTTCTTTTCCTAACCTGCAAAACAAATTACTGTTTTGGTACCCTTTGTTCTTTGGGTCAAGCAGAATTAGTAGCACTCTTTACTACCCAAACTTGTTTCGTCTTAACAGGTCTGTTTTTTGGTGACTTGTGATTTTTCTTTTGAACATGTCTTTTAACAATTTTCTTTTCATAGTGTTGCTTATGTTCAAAATGGGGTTTAAATGAAGGATACGATGCATGCTATGGAGTATAGGGACGCATGTTCAAAGGATATGGTGCATATTGTTAATTTGGTATGCAGTATGAATGTGTAGTAGGATAATATGATTGATGCACATTTGGATATTCGTACTGAGGCTCGTATCCTTGCCATTTTGTATGATTATGATAGTACTTTGATTGTTTCTTGTATGATTTCTTATCATATCTACTAGCTCCAGCATGACCTTTTACTTTCGGCTTGGCAGAGTGTTTCAAATTTTTGGCCTCTAACGGTTGAGTTAGCTTACTTGGTTGTTTTCCCTTAATAGATGTGCTAGTTTTACTAGGCTGTTGAGCTTTTGTCTGCTGTTTTTCCTAGGTGGAGATTTTGTTTTCGTTGAAACCTACTCCTGGATTCTTGGTTTTGTGGTAACAACCTAATCCATTTTCGGAGATTCTTTGCTTTTGACAATGATTTTACTGAATTTCATTATGTTAAGTAAAATCAATAGAATAAGTAATGTAATCAACAATAAGAGAGAACTCGTGCTTTATTGAGTATAATTGATCTGGATTACAAAAAGTATAGGGTCTGGCCAAATTACTAAGGATGGTGCGATACAAAGAAAATGCTAACTAGGTGTTTTATTGAGCTGAAGCATCGAGCTATTGTATTGATAAATAAGTGTAGAAGGCCAAAAAGGTTCCTATTACATGCTAACATGTGATGCCCTAATAGAATAGTACTCTATGGCCCATATGAGTCTTTCTATGGCCCATGTATCGTTTATAGCGGGGCTCGATCAGATAATGCATCATATGAAGCCTCGAGTTATACTTCTGCTAGGATCGATCGATAATGATTAGGATTGATCGGGATTAAAGCGTTCCAGTTCGATCTTGATCAGGTAGAAGAATCCGAGCTGGTTAAATACGAAATAGCCCCCATCAGTACTTCCCCACTTCTCGAGCGAAAGTGTAGTTGTAGCTCGGAGAAGTATAAATAAGCCTTTGAAATGCTTCCTGCTGCATGCCTCGAACATGCCTCGTTAAAAACCTTGCTCTGAAAAACCCATAGGGATAAAAACCGACCAAGGAAAAAAGAGTACATATCCGTTGAGATATACAGATTGTTGAAGTAAATATTCTATATGCTAGTAGCACTTACATTCCATAACCTCTTGAAGGCCTGTAGTTGCAATTTTCCTAGGCAGAAAAAGGAATCGTCGCTTACAAGCCAATGGTTGAATCGTCATTAATTTTTACCCATTAACAACAGCTAGATCAGAGTAGTTAAAAACTTCATAAGTTGATATTTCTGGGAACAGTGTAATTTTTTTACCCTTCTTAGCCAAAATGTCGACCTCGGAAATGAACCAAAATCTAGTCATTCCGAACGATGCCGAGATCGAACAAAACACTGGAATTGCAGAAGAGAGGCTTGACAACTCAAATTCCAATAGATATCAATTTTTAGAGGATCTTCAAGACTAGTTAGCCTTATTGTTGTAATAGTGTAGATATATATGGGACTTAGGATTCCCAATTTAATGGTTTTATCCTTGTAGACCGATGAGTGTATATCGAACTAACGGTTTCACTCAAATTAAAAAGTTGGGATTGTATACCAATTATTTTTAATCCGTTGGAGATCGATGATCGTAGATTGTAGATGATAGATCGAGCTTTACCAATCGGCGGTTTATGCTCAATATTTATTTGGAGAATTTCACCAAATTAATTGTTGTACTCACTATTTTTCGATCAAGAGTCTATACCAAATTAATGGTTTGATTCATTATTCTTCGATCAAGAGTTTATATCAAATTAATGGTTTTACTCATTATTCTTCGTCCAAGAATTTATACCAAATTAATGATTTTACTCAATATTTTTCGATCAAGGAGTTTCTACCAAATTAATGGTTTAACTTATTATTTTTCGATCAAGAGTTTATACCAAATTAATGGTTTACTCGCCTTTTTCGATCAAGAGTTATATCAACATATTTTACTCTTGTTACTTTCGAGCACAGAGTTATATCAATAGAAAATACTCTTGTTAATTTCGATTCTCGGGATGAACAAAAGTTCTTGCCTGATTTTGATCGCAGAGTTATATCAACATATTTTACTCTTAGTTATTTCGATCACCAGGACGAACAAAAGTTCTTGCCTGTTTCGATCACAGAGTTATATAAACATATTTTACTCTTGTTAATTTTGATCCTCAGGACGAACAAAAGTTCTTGCCTGATTTCGATCATAGATTTATATCAGTAGATTTTACTCTTATTTATTTCGATCACCAGGACGAACAAAAGTTCTTGTCTGTTTCGATCACAAAGTTATATCAACAGATTTTACTCTTGTTAATTTCGATCCTCAGGACGAACAAAAGTTCTTGCCTGATTTCGATCATAGAGTTATATCAACATATTTTACTCTTATTTATTTCGATCACCAAGACGAACAAAAGTTCTTGCCTATTTCGATCACAGAGTTATATCAACAGATTTTACTCTTGTTAATTTCGAGCCAAGAGTTATATCAGTATATTTTACACTTTAACACTTCTGGATTGTGTACCAACTAATGGTTTTAATCCTTGTAGGACGATAACTGGAGTTCGAAAATAAGCCGAGATGGAGATCGTAACGATTTAAATGTAAAGAGAAATTCAAATAAGCGTTTTTCACGAATAGCTAAGAAGAACCGAAGTTTAAAATGAAAATATCAAAAACTTAAAGTACTACATAAAAATTGGAGTTCTATTTTCCATAATAACGGCGTAAATTCACTGCGTAGTTCTTATTCCCTCTTCGGTGCTTGATTGGCGAAGGAGGTCTAACGTTGTTATTATATCTTATATTAGACCCCGGACCTCCATAGTCCATTCTCTGTAAAACATTGCTCTTTCGATGTGAGTGGTCATAATCTACAGGTTTTGGGGTCGATGCCTTGTTGAATTTATTCGGCCCCGAACTTTTTGTTTTATTTTGATCCTTGATCAAATTCATCTCTTCTTGAGTCATATACTTAGAGGCTAAGGTCATTATATCTGCGAACATATGCGGCTGTTTCCTGCATAGCGCGTTCCAGAACTGATTGTTCTTTGTCAAATCGAATAAAGTAGAAACTATGTAGTCGATATTCGGGGAATCGATCTTCAATAACTCATCATTAAAATGTCCTGGCCAGTTTCTCAGCGTTTCACCGTCGTGCTGTCGGATCGTGCCTAGATGACTCTTTGGGAGCTTCTGCCTTCTTTGACTGGCGAACTGTTGCTCGAGTTTATTACATAGCTCCTTAAAGCTAAATATTGAGTTTGGAGGTTGTTTTTCGACCCGGTCTAAGGTTAGACCTTCCAATGTAGTTACCATCAGTTTAGCGGTATATTCCGATGAATGGGCATATAAATTCATTATGTTCATAAAATTGAACACATAATCATGAGGGTCTCCAATACCATCGTATCTCGGTAGACGACCTGGCAATGGTCCACAGGCTATTGCTTCTCTGATTTCCTCACAGAACAGTAAGCAATTAGCTATAATATCCCGCACTTCTCGAGATCGAAGCCAAGGTTATCTCTCCACAGCTAACCGCTGCGCCACCCGCTCCTCGACCATACGCTCAAGGTCCCTCTCGGAGACTCTCCTGGTAGCTTTGGCCTAGTTACCGTTAGGTATCAAACTATCAGCAACTGGGATGATAGTACGTTTATTAGATTGTTGTCGCTCAGGACAAGCAAAGCCTCTTGCCTGAGCATCCTTTTGTTTAGGGCGAACATCAGGTCTTGCCTGTCTTACGTTACCAACCTGCTCGGAGTTATGAGTTTTTTGATCGGCGGCAGAGCTGTCACCTTGATCGGAATTTTGGTCGGGTTGTTGTTGAGGCCTCCTATAAACATTAGGTATGTGAGGAGGTTGAATAGGATTCATTTCGGGTTCAACTGGGTTTTGCGCCGGTTTCAATTTCTCTAGTATTTGATTACAGAACGCGCTCATTAGTTGAACCATCTGTTTAAATTGCTCATCGCGTGTGGTTAAAGGCGGTGGGATATTTGGATCGGGGACCTGGTGACTTAAGGAAGCCTACCTATTAGCCTCTGCTCGACGGTCTGTCGCTTGACTCGACTCCTCTGGCCTCTCCAGATCCGTACGATAATTGCTACTATTTTTGACAGAGACCTTAGGTCGATTTCCGATCTTAGAGGGAGCTTGAGATGACTGGTTTCTCCTGAGGTTCGGGTACCTTTCCTCGGTCGATTCCTTGGATTGGCCATATTACGATCTAGTATTTGACCTGTGCCCACGGTGGGCGCCAACTGATTTTACCTAATTTCGTTATGTTAAGTAAAATCAATAAAATAAGTAACGTAATCAACAATAAGAGAGAACTTGTGCTTTATTGAGTATAATTGATCTGGATTACAAAAAGTATAGGCCTGGCCAAACTAATAGGAATGGTGCAGTACAAAGAATATGCTAACTAGGTGTTTTATTGAGCTAAAGTATCGAGCTATTGTATTGTTAAATAAGCGTAGAAGGCCAAAAAGGTGCCTATTACATAAATTTATTCTAATATTTATAGGCTAACATGTGATGCCCTAATAGAATAGTACTCTAGGGCCCATAGGAGTCTTTGTATGGCACATGTGTCGTTTGTAGCGAGGCTCGATCAGATAATACATCATATGAAGCGTCGAGTTATACTTCTGCTAGGCTCGATCGATAATGATGAAGACTGATCGGGATTGAAAAGTTACAGATCGATCTTGATTAGGTTGAAGAATTGAGCTGGTTAAATATGAAATAGCCCCCATCAGACAAATAGAAGTATTCTACCATCATTTGTTGATTGGATGTTCCTTTAGTCATCTTCTCAGTAGAGTTCATGACTTGATAATGATCCAGTCTAGTTCTGTCAGTTGCATGTCTCTGTGCACACAAAATATTATCTAATAATTTAGATGATTCTATGTAAGGTGCCAATAACTCTTCCAGTTCAGCATTTTTAGATTTTAATTATTTATTTTCTAGTTCTAATGCTTTATGCTTGATAATTAGAGCTTCATAACCATGCTTTTGGACTAAGCATTCGACACAATTCTTTGAGCTTTCTAACTCGGTTGTCAGTTTGCAGTTGTCTTCCTTAAGCAGATTCAACTCTTCGGTTATTTTAGTGTATTCCCTAATTAACCTAGCATTTTCAATTACCAAGTTTCCAATAGGATCATATGGTATTTCTAACTCTTCTTTATCAGTTTGAAAGTTACAAGTTACCTCGCTGTCAGACTCGTCTGTTTCGATTGCTATTAAACAGATGACTTATACATCTGCTTCATGTGAAGAGTCGGAGTCTATGTCTTCATCATTTGAAGTACATGAGCTGAGAGGTTCAGTTGTATTGTAGAATAGGGCTTCTCTCTTGTTATTCTTTTTTGTGGATTCTCTTGGTGAGTCCTTGATGATTTCTGGGTAAGGGCAATGTCCAGTGATGCTCTTCTTTTCTGCAGTTAAAATAGAGGTGTATGTGAGTTCTCTGTTACTCTTCAGTTTCATCAATTACCTGAAGTTTTGATGATGTGGAGGTTGGGTTTCTTTCTGCCAGCTCATCTGTTTGCCCTTGTGCTTTGTTCAGTTGTTCAACATTCCTTGATTTATGAGTTTTTTTTTCAGTCCTCCATTTGAGTAAAGTGGGAAGTTGAGGTTTCTTTCGATCTCCTTCTTTCCAGTAAGCCTTCATGTTCTCTTAGAGATGAGAATAGGTTATCGAGCTTATATCTTCATTCTCTCTTAAAGCTGCGATTTTCATGAACCAACTTTGAGGTAACCATTTTAGTATTTTGATGTTCATCTCTTCATTTGTGTGAGTCTTTTCATATCTTCTACAGTTGCACACAATTTTGATGAATCGATCTTCCATTTGATCAATGGTTTCCTCAGGCTTCATATTAAATTCTTCAAACATCATAAGTGCATTACTTAGGATGATTTCCCTTTGCTCATTATTTTCATAGATGATGAAGTCCCATACTTCCTTTGTGGTTGTGAGATGAAGTACTCCTTTGAACCAGTGAAAATCTAGAGCTTTAAGAATGATAAACTTTTCAATCTTGTCTAGATCGTTGAGTTTGACTAATTTTGGCGTCATCTCTTCCTAGCTTTTCTCCAGTAGTTCACCTTCTCTATCTGGATCAGCTTTTGTATTCTTGATTGGTCCTGTTGAGATGATTTTCCACATATTTTCATCATATGCAGATATAAAGAGTTACATTCTCTAAACTTCATGGCATGCATCTGATGTACATCTCTGAGGATTTCCATGTTGAAAATGCAAGTGTGAAAGATGTGCAGCTTTTGAAAAACGTTTGATATACCAACTAGGATCTAGTTTGTAGATCAGTACAGATGATTCAGATGAACCCCCTGCTCTGATACCACTTGTTGGGTCCCAAGTGGTCAGAAAAGAGTCTAGAGGGGTTGGGGGAAGGGGGAAGGGGGGAGGGGGGGGTGAATAGACTTTTTTCAAACTTTAAATCCTTACATAAAATATTACTTCAAAAAGTGATTTACTCGACTATTCTTCAAAATAGATCAGTGAAGAATCAGATGAGTTAACTCATTGAAAGATAAGTATGCACTTAGTTGTTCTTAGCACGGAGAAGTAAAATCAGAGTCTCTGACTTTTGATGCAATGGAATAATCAGTTTGGTTAATCAAACGTTGATACTTAAATTTTATTTTGTAAACAAAATATTTTTCTCCTTTGCAAATCTTTTCAGTCTTTTAAAACAACCATGATTAGATGACTAGTCTGTGTGAGTGAATTTTAACTGAAAATGCAGAATGATAAAGAACACGAGATTTATAGTGGTTCAAGGGTGGTGTAATCCCTCTAATCCACTTTTCTTCCTTAACACGAGGGAAGGTAATGCACTAATCTCTTAGACTAATACAACACCTAGCATTTATAACTTTTACGCTCAAGTGGAACTTTTACTCTTAGTAAAAATCACAAGATTCAAACTCCTTGAGTTTAATCCCTTCTAGCACTCGACTACAACTAATTTCTCTCAAAAATTAACTATCAAATACAATCTTGTTGTATGATACATACTCTTAGATTTTCTTCAACGATTAAGTTGCTCTCTTAGAACAGCTCAGTTGTTGGATGAAGATGAAGATGAAGAAGTGAAGGGAGATTTTGATGATTTTCAAAAGTTATCAGCTAAGTAATTGAAGTTTAGCAAACCTCTGAAAAATTCAATCGAGAAGACATGTAAAATTAGAATATTGAATTTTGGTCATGAAGACTAGTGATCTGATGATGAGTTCGGAATTATTATGGTGGATTTCAGCAGAGTCAAATCAGATGAGTTCGATTTGAATCAACCGAGTAGATTCGATCAGCAAAGTGGAAAGAAATCAGAAGTCATTCCAACAGTAATTGTTGGTCCCAAGTGGTCAGATGAGGTCTAGAGGGGCGGGTGAATAGACCTCTAAAACTTTTGACTTTAAAATTCTCTAACTTTTTCTGTCAGCAGACTAAGCTGATCAAGCTTCGTAAGTATACTAAGCTGATCTTCACAAAAAGCTTTGAACAGCAGAGTTGACCACTCTTCTGATTTTACTTAGCTGATTTTGAGAAAATCAGAGTTTTAAATAACTTACTTGCAGCAGATTTATCAAGTGTTTTTCACAAGTAGTTTTCTTTAACTTATAAAAGGTTTTATCCCCAGTTTTTGCAAACTCCTTTTAAAATCTTTTCAACAGTTAACTTTTAAGGTGTTTGCAAGCTTTTGAAAATTATGCAAGTAAAGATGCAATAAACAAACACACATAATTTTTATAGTGGTTATATGGATAAAAATCCTTTAGTCCACTCTTCCTAGTCACTTGGATTTTGGGTTATACTATAATCACACAGATTACAATATACTCTGCTTGCGCCAAACAACAAATGAACTAGCCACAAGTTCGTTACAGGAAATCACTTAGAAGTCCTATACTACAAAGCTTTATCACTCACAAAGATGGATAACAGCTTCTCACAACACTTCTCTGACAAAATCACTCAGATTTATATGTATATTCTTTTATCTCTTTTTTCTGCTTTCGTCAACAGATGACTAGGCTGATGAGTGTTCTGTTCTTGAGTTTGAGACTTAGAAGGATTTTGCTTCGAAATTTTCTCTCAGTTGTGTTGTCTCTCCTTCTTCAACTCTTGAACTTGAACTATTTATACTTGAGGTTTGAAAATCTGCCCATTGAGAGATCGACAGGTGTTCAAATCCTCGAGTACTGGTCATTGTAGCAGAAACGGCTACCTGCGACTGAACACTGTACACTCTGCTGTACTTTCTGTCAGTTGCATTTAATGCACTCTGCTGATCCGAGGTTTCTCTTCAATCATTTGTCATAAATACCCATCCTCGTCAGCATTTATTACTTCAGGTGCATTTATTACCGTTGTAATAACTTCTGATCACTTCCACTCTGTTGATCGAATCCACTCGTCTGATAAACACTTAGCTGATCCCAAATCGAACTCATCTGATTTGAGTCTGCTGAAAATCCACCAGTCTGATTTCTTTCTTCAGCAACATATCAGTAGTCTTCTGGACCATAAGATTTGACCCTTCTGATTTGGCTTCTTCCTTGGTCAAAATCTTCTAAGGGATTGACTAAGTTTCCATTACTTAGCTAATGATGATGTTTTGGAAATCATCAAAACCTCCCTTCACTTTTAAGTCTTTATCTTCATCTTCATCCAACATTTTCCCCCTTTTTGATGATGACAAAACTTCAGCTAAGTACCTATACCTAAAACTAAAGTTAAGTCCTCAAAAATTTCTGAGATAGAAATAATGTGTTTGATAAAACTTGAGTTTTATAGATATTCGAAGATTATTACAGAGTACAAGTTTTGAATAGATGAGATAAAATGAAGTAAACTGATTACATTGATTTCAGATAAGTAAATCTAGCCTAGAAAATCTAGTATGGTCATCAACTTATTCATCTTCTTCTTCCTCTTCCTCTTCTTCAACTTCATCTTCTTCTTCTTCTTCTACACTGGAAAATAAATCAGCAAGAGTCAGATTTCTATTTGCAGCTTCGACTCTTCTTCTGATATCTTGAATCCTGCTGGTTTTCCTTAATGGATCTAGTTGTTCTTCAGCAGTGTCCTTAGAAGCAGCTATTTCTTTGTCAGTCTTAGCTACATCATTGGGCTCTTCTTCAACAGCTTCTTCATCATCAGCTGATTATACTCTTTTTCGTTCAAGGCATATAAGGAAAGTCGAGCAAAACAATAAATAAATATGTTGAGTTTTGTAATAATAATAGATCGAATACAGTTAACAAAACAGGTCTGTTCGAGCGTTACAGGATGCCGTACTACTAACAAACTAATACAAAGGGGCAATGAGCTAAAGCTAAAATCCGAACTCTAAGTCCGAGCTGGGGGTTTCTTGGGAATCGTGTCCTGCTTGATGTCATAAATGCGCCGCGTATATATAGGAACAGTGATGAGCTAGCTAGACCCTCCGCAGGGGAATACATCTTGCCAGCTGTCCAGGCCTGAGGGTCGGCCCCACAGTAATTTCGACGGGAGACGAAGATCGGAAAGTAAGGTCTCGAGCTATCAATCTGGCTTGATCGGAAACATCGTTCGGTAGGTCGAAAAATAGTCTTCCTGGTCGGGATTGAGGTCGATCCCGAGCAGAGGTACTTCCTAAAATGACGTATGCGAAATATCCCTCATCAATACTCCCCCACTTCTCGAGCGTAAGTGAAGCTGAAGCTCGGAGAAGTAAACACAGCATCGTAGCACAAGGTTTGATATGCCTCATTAAAAACCTTACTCGGAAAAACCCAGTGGGACAAAATCCAAGCTAGGGAAAAAGAGCGCACATTTTCTCTGGAGGAGCCAAGGAGCTACCATATTTGAAGTTCGGAAAAATAAATAATAGAGAGCAGGTCTTGAACAGTCTTGTGTCGGATATGCCTCGTTAAAAACCTTACTCGGAAAAACCCAGTGGGATAAAAACCGAGCGAAGGGAAAAAGAGTGCACACCTTCGGAAGACAATGTCGTTAATCTTAAATTACCGAGCTGAAATACCAACTTTCAAAAACTTAGAGGACCGTAAATGCCATTTATGGAAAAATAATCTTCAATTTACTGAGTGGAAGCTTAACCGTCGCGGTTACTCGGGGTTTAATTTGCAATTTACCCTTTTAACCTTTATATATATGCGTTGACTTGAAAAGACGAGTACGTCTTCTCCATTTACTGCAGATCGGAGCACTCACATGTCTACCCTTTTAACCTTTATATATATAAAAAGAATTTCCTCTTGTCGACCGTTACAATAAACGCTTTCTAATATGTCTACCACCGAAAACCCAGAGATTCCATCCAATATTCCTCCGAGAACAGATTCCGACCTTGGGTCGATGGATGAAATGATTAACAGTTACGATGCTACCGAAAATTCTCCTGAGGAGGCGAGTAAGATCGTCGACCAAATTGAACGAGCCTTGGGGTCAGATGTTGGCGAGGGAACGTCCGGTCAACAGATACCCGAGCCCGAAGGGGATGTAGAGCAAAATACTGAGTCCAATGCCGAGCGTGAAGGAGAAGATGAAGAGAATTCTGACTCCGATAGCGAAGGGGATGGGATTGGGGCGTTGGAAAAGCACGAAATAATGAAATACTCACTTGGGAACAAATGTATCGTGAGAATCCTCGATCTAGCCGCCGTTCCAAAGAAGACTACCGCTACTACTGCCCCAGCTCGGGTTCAGAAGACTGAAAAACGGGTCGATGAGATAACCTGTTCATATGATCCGGTCGAAAGTAAAGCAGATCTCGAGGCTGAAATAGGGAAATATCTTCCCGAGGGTTACACGTTGGTTATCCCGACCTCCTCTCAGTGGGTGAATCAGCCACCCGAGGGATGTCAAGCCTTCTATGCTAAGCAATTTGCTTATGGGCTGCAGATCCCTTTTGCACCGCTGCTCGATCAAATTTTGGATATATTCAGTCTTGCTCCTCCACAAATCCTACCCAACTCCATCGGATATCTAATAGCCTTTAGTGTCCTGATGAAAGCCAAAGGCAAATGCGATAATTTTCAGAACTTTTGGCAGTTCTTCAAAGTCAGCAACTCATCGGTCTCCAATGCAGGGTTCGTGTATTTTTCGCAACGGCCAAACCACTCGGTCTTATCCACGATCGTTTCAAGTAACTCAATGGATTGGAAGAAGCAGTTCTTCTATGTTAAGGGACCAGATGTGCCAGCCTCCGAGGGAAGTTCGGAGATGACTCCTCACCAATGGAAAGGTAGACGTGATTGGGTGTGAGGCAAGCGCGAATTCATGGGCCCACTTAAGCAGGCCATTAGCGACAAGGTCGTTGCTGAGATGCATTCCGACCTGTACCAATCTGCATTTCTTATTTTGGAGCCTGTCCTTCGAAAAGCGGGCCTTAGCAGAGCAACGTTCCTGCTCGCGGATGCCGTCGATCTCCGATCGTTGAGTAAGTGAAAAATTTTAGGCAATGCCATTTTCAGACTTCTTGTTCCAAACTTCAAACCTTAAAAACATTATTTTGCTTTTTAGGTGATATGGTGGGGTCTTATCGAGCTTCCATAGTCGGTAAAACCGTCGCTTCTACCTCGAAGAAAACGCCAGGCCAACCGAGGAGGCAAGCCAAAACTCCTCAAGTATCAGTTAACCGATCCAATGCACCCCCCACAAGGTAATCCTTCCCAATCTGCTCGAAACCAAACCGTCGAGGAGCCAGAAAATGCCGAGCCGCTACGAATGGTCCTTCCATTAGACCAAGCTGGTCCTTCTACATCTTCTGGATTGGGATACAACTTGTTCACCATGAGAAAGATGAGGGGAGAAGAGATTTGTAATCGACGTGCCCGGGAAGATCAAGAAGGGGCTCCCGAAGCGAAAAGGAGGACAGGATTGTGGGGTCGACACCGAACACCTCTCAGTCGTCGTCCGGGTCGAGAGAGACCCGATATGGTGGATTTTATCGAGAATCAGCTTAAAGGCCAGCGAGCGGCGGGTTATCCTGAGGGAGGATCCATTCGGAGTGATCGCGGCCCGACTGGGGAGAACAATCATGACAAAGCGATAAAAATCTTCATGGCGGGAAGATTCGCCGAGGATCAGGGCTCATAGTGACCTCAATATACTAGGTCGATTCGCCCGAGCGCATCATGCGGTAAGAAAATCTTCAATGTGATAATAACTCTTAGCTGTTTATACAGAATATTAACTGTCTTTTGTCATTTCTTGGCAGATCGGGGATTGCTTCCTTACTGAACTTAATCGTACCTCGCTGCTGGAAGACGAGTCCGATCGAGTTCACCTGGCCTATCAAAATTCCCTCTTTGAAGAAGACAAAATTCGCCAACAGCTCATTGCGGTCCAGAAAGAACTGGAAGAATCGAAGTCTAAGTATACCCCGGCGGTTGAGGAGGACTTGGTTAAGGTTGTTGCTGAGAAAAGTCTGCTCGAGGATAAGGTCAAACAGCTCGAAGAAGAACTAGCACAAACCAAGGCTGATTCAGAGTTGTCTTATCAACGTGGTAAGGAGTAGTCACGCCTGAATTCAATAAGGGAGTTTCTGGAATCCCCCGCACTGGATGCTATACCTCGAAAAAGGGTTGGCGAAGTTCTTCAGACAACCTTTTACACAGGGTTCAACAGTTGGCTGCTGCAGGTATCATTCCTGATAAAATGGGAGAGTATATAAAGCATATGGACATTCTGAAGAACTCTCGTGGAGAAGAATATCGAACTACGTCCTCGAGTACCCTGAACTGGAAGACACACGAGTTCGCCCCTTTCGTGGAAATGTTCGGAGTTCCCATGCCAAATCCCGATATGCAAGAATTAGTATCGTCCAGTTCGAGTTCGAGTTCGAGCTCAGATGAGGACGATCAAGATAGCTCCGAGGATGACGATGAAGAAAAGACTTCTGCGGATGACGATGAGCAAGAGGCGCCTGATGTGGATGTCGATGTCGAGGACAGTTCCGAGGACGAGAATGATGTGTAGTGACTAATCACTTAGAAAGATTTTGTAATAGATGATAGGCTTTCTTCTTCTACTGTATTAGTTCTCTCGACCACTTATAAAATTTTCTTTTAAACTTGTGATGCACCACTTCCCGACGTAATAACTTTGTCCGAAATTAACAATACAACTTAACTAGGCAACAGTCTTTGTAAGTTGTAAATGGTCTGAAAAAGAACATTGATCTTGACCCGGTGAGGGCCGGTTTCCTTAATAGATAAAATAATGTTTGATCGATCTCCATATCTCATCTCGGAAAAACTTTGAAATTTGTGACCGTTGGGTTCCCTAAAGGCGACGTTTCTCTTTCTTATAAATACGCGAGAAACTCATAAGATTTGTACCGTTGAAATTCTAATTCTACGCATCGGAGCTCTTAAATCGATAATATAATCCGACCCCTTTCTTCTCTAGATACTTGATTATGGACGGACTAGTAGGTTCCAAGCTCAACCAAACTCAATTGTTCAAGTCCAAAAAGGATAAAGCTCCTAAGTCCAAAAACAAAGATTCTAAATCTTCCATGGAGGCATCACAAACTTCTAAGGCTGATCGAGGCAAGAATAAAGTTGATTCTCCTTCGAAGCTAGGGCCAAACCGATCAGAGGCTCCCAAAGGTGATCGCGGAAAAATTAAGGTCGGCCCTTCACCGAAATCCGTGCCCATTAGATCAGGGGAGGAGCCGGTCATACAAATTATCGACTCCTCCTTCACATCGAAGGACGCCCCTAGCAAGCTAGTCATATCCGGTGGTTCCGAGCAGGCTTCAAATAAAAGGCCTCATACAGATGATCTGATTCCGACCTCGACCTTAATCCAAATGGCCGGGGCGAATAAAGCAATAGATGAAAGTACTATCGTTTTGGAGGCTGCTAAGGACGTTGTCGAGCCCCCGAGTAAAAAGGTCAAAATAAACGAGCCTTCTGCTGAGAAGGAAAAGTCTCCTCTGTCGGCTCCCCGCACTGTCTCCGACGTCACCCGCACACTTAGTGCTATTTTTGAGGAGATGAAGAATAAGGGCTTGGCTGGGGGAGTAACTTTGAACAATTGGGACATTACTTTGAGTAGTATCCAGTTGGCCGAGCAGGAGCGGTTGAAAGGAAAGAGTGCTCGGGAACTTGTGCAATAGAGCTCCAACTTGCTCACTCAAGTTAGTTCAATATATATACATATACAATATATATATATATATATATATATATATATATATATATATATATATATATATATATATATATATATTTTAACAAAATTAACGAGATCTCTCCTCTGTAAACCTATGTAGGTCGGACAACACATTTTCAACCTCGGGCTGCAGGTTGAGCTCGAAGCCGAGCAGCGTGCTGCAGTAGTTCGTGACTTGGAGAAAAAGAAAATCGAGCTGGAGAGATCTCGTGAAGAGGTCAGAGCTATCGAGCTGAAGTTGGCCTCCGAGACGGAGAAAGCTGTGAAGCTGAGGGAGAGCCAAGTTCATGATGAGGAGTTGAGCAAAGAGTTGGACAAGCCAAAGTCCATCTATGAGCAGGAGAAGAAAGATTCCGAGCTCCGGGAGCAAGAGGCATACAAGAAAGGTTATGATGCAGGGTACGAGGCCCGCAGTGTCGAGCTCCGTAAGATTTTGTCTGAGAATAAGTTGATCTAGAGGCTTTAGCCTTTGTTGTAATTTTATTCTTCCAGCTCGTTTGACTGTTGTAACTTTATATTTTCTTTTCTGTATCGTCATTTGCTGCGGATGAATAAATTCTATCTTCCTTTAAATAATGTTGTGTTTTGCTCGGAAATTTATACTTGCTTTTAAATTTCTTCAAACCCATGTCGTTCGATATTTTTGCACGTACACAAACATCTCGTTGTGGAAAATAAGTTAAAGCCTAAGCTTCTTATTCGTGTTGCAATCTGCTGCATTTTCAACTTGAGAGAAAAAGATGGAAAGTTTTCTGCATCGGGCTCTGACCGAGTCATAGTATTACCACGTTTTCAGCAAAGTTCCAAAGATGTTCTGACCAAACAGTACCTAACCGTCGGGAAGCGGAACAGTCACCCGTGATAAATGCCTTAATCTGGGCCGTTGGCTTCATTGAATAATGACCGTCGATTTGAATTTTCTCTTAGTATATAAGGGGCTTTTACTCAGTTGAAGAATTTTTACTTTACGCTGTGAAAATGTTTCATCCGAGGACTAAGCTCGGATCCTTCTTGCTTTATGTTCAAGCCTTCGAGATTTGGCTTCGAACGTACTTCCGATCTTACACACAAAATAGACATTTCTTTGGTATGGGCGGAATCGGAAAAGAGGGGTCCCTCGATGATCGATGGGTCTCCGATCCCTGAATATGGGATCTCCCCTTGGAATACCAATAAGTGACTGACCCTTGCTCGGGTATTTTGGGCAGGGTTAGCATTGCGGATTTCGAGGGGTATCCCCGAGGGCGGAAAGCTGGTCAAACAATTAAAAGGAATTTTGACCTCGAGTACCAATTTCTTCCTTTCTTTCTTGAAGAATGGTAACTTTGGGTCGAACTTTCGGATCATAAAATGATGACCGGCCGCTCCAGGTTGAAATTTCGGATCTCAAAATGAGGAATTTCGATCTATACGCCAACTCGGGGAAGTGATCGGGCTCGGCTGGTAGCAAGAATGATGGGGATTGTATGGAGATCAGAAAAAGTAATCTGCGATCCATATTGTCTAATTTTAAAACCAGATATCATCAGACGATAAACATATACAGCTCGATCACTTTACAAGTCTATCGGACAACCGATTTGTCACACAAACTGTGGTGCACTCATCGGATGCTCGCTAATGCTCCTGGTCGACGACACTGAAGGATGCTCGAATACCATAGAATAGGGCACAGTAGTTGTATTAGGACTTTATTTGTAAACATACTCAATAACTTTGTAATCTGTTCACGAACATCAATAAAGTTGTAGTTTTTGTATTTCACTGATCTCTTGTATCTTGCTCGGATTTTATTAATAATAAGACCTTATGTATCAAATAGAATACTTGCAATCTTTCTCTTCCATCGTCCTTATCATTAATTTTGCTTGCAACACCCAACTCGATGATGAACTGATAATCTTATGAAACTTTAAAAATCTGGACGTGAAGTTTAACCCATAATTGGCATAATCTTTGATCGGCAAAGTCATCTCGGATAACGTATCCGACAAGCATTCAAATGAATAAGCTGCAACTTGAGAAATTTACTTCGAGCCTAATTTCAACTTAGGAAACGAGCAAGGCTACTTCATTATATTATTTCGAGCATCAGTCGATCTCATTGAACCACAAATCATTTTACAATTTATTATTTGAGCGCTTTTTTCCGAGCTTGACAGTCTTATTTTAGCAAGTCTTTATCGAGCTGAGGGGCGAGCAACAGCTTTCACCCTCAGTCGAGACATTTTGCTTCTTTTTTGAGCAAGTCTTTTATCGAGCTGAGGGGCATAGCAACAGCTTTCACCCTCAGTCGAGACATTTTTGCTTTTTTGAGCAAGTCTTTTATCGAGCTGAGGGGCATAGCAACAGCTTTCACCCTCAGTCGAGATATTTTGCTTCGGTTTTTTTTTTTTTTTTTTTTGAGCAAGTCTTTTATCGAGCCGAGGGGCATAGCAACAGCTTTCACCCTCGGTCGAGACATTTTGCTGTTTTATAGAGCGTTGCTCTCGTTTGTAGCAGGTCTTTTATCGAGCTGAGGGGCATAACAATAGATTTCACCTTCGGTCGAGACATTTTGCTGTTTTATAGAGCGTTGCTCTCGTTTGTAGCAGGTCTTTTATCGAGCTGAGGGGCATAGCAATAGCTTTCACCCTCGGTCGAGACCTTTTGCTGTTTTATAGAGCGTTGCTCTTGTTTGTAGCAGGTCTTTTATCGAGCTGAGGGGCATAGCAATAGCTTTCACCCTCGGTCGAGACCTTTTGCTGTTTCATAGAGAGTCTTTTTCCGATCTAAGGGGCATAGCAACAGCTTTCACCCTTAGTCTAGACATTTTGCTCTTTCTCTCTCTTTTTTTTTTTTTTTTTTTATATAGAGCAGAAAATTAAGCTCTTCCTCTGGCAGGGAACTTGAACCACAGTCTGATCATAAAAGGAGAATCTTCATTGAATGTGCTTACACTTGGAATAAACATAATTTGCAAAAACAGGAAATACAAGAATAGTAAATTGTAACAACTATTTTCCATAGTATTTTCTCAGGTTAACTGCGTTCCAGCTTCTTGGCAAAGTTTCACCGTTAAGGTGAGCAATCTTGTAGGATCCCTTCTTCCCGACCTCCTGCACGACATAAGGGCCATCCCAGTTCGGTTGAAGCTTCCCGACGTGCTTTGATATCTACACTTTTCTGAGGACCAAATCCCCGACTTTAAACGTTCTTAATCTGACTTTCTTGTCATAAGCCTTTTCCATGTTGGACTTGGTAGCTTAGATTTTTACGCAGGCTCGATCTCGCTTGCCATCAGCATGATCGACGTCCATCTCTCGCAATGAATGGTTTTGATCGGGATCATAAGACTCAACTCTTGGTGAAGGTACCAACGTCTCGATCGGAATTACAGCCTCCGAGCCATAAACCAATGAGAAAGGAGTTTCACCTGTAGCGGATTTTACAGAGGTTCTGTTCGCCCAAATGACTCCAGGCAGCTCATCTAACCATTTTCCCTTTGCCTCGGCCAAACGCTTTTCAAGTGATCGGACAATCTCCTTGTTGGTGACTTCGGTTTGTCCTTTCGCCTGGGGATGACCGACCGAAGTAAAATTTTGCTGGATTCCAAACTTTTCACACCATTCTAGAATTTGCTTCCCCGCGAACTGAGTTCCGTTGTCGGAGATCAAGACTCTTGGTATCCCGAACCTGCAAACAATGTATTTCCAGAGAAAATTTATAACCTGAAACTGAGTAATCTTGGTTAGTGCAATGCATTCCACCCATTTGCTAAAGTATTCAACAGCAACCAAGACATAGTTTTTTCTCGATATAGCAGTTGGGAAAGGTCCCACAATATCGATTCCCCATTTATCAAATGGCCAGCAGATCGGAATAGAGTGCAGCTGTTCGGCAGGTTGATGATTCAAATTTGAATAAATTTGGCAGTGATGGCACTTCTTGACATAGTCGATAGAATCCCAAATTAAGGTGGGCCAGTAATATCCAGTTCTTGAGCATTTTAATGCCAATGCTCTTGCACCACAATGGCTTCCAGCTTCGCCTTCGTGAATTTCTTTTAAGATAAGATCAAAATGGCTCTCGGGAACACATTTTAACAAAATTCCCGAGCTGGACCTTTTGTACAACTGGTCCTCGATCAAAACGTACATTGGAGCTCGGTATTTTACTCGCCGTGCTTCATTTGCTTCCTTTGGTAAGACGCCATTATTTAGGTAAGTTTTCAAGGGTTCCATCCATGAAATCCGTTGAGTATCTATCTCCATAATTTTCGAGCTCGGGGATATGTTTAAATCTATGGCTGGAGTGTTGGACAACAACCAAGTTATTACTCTCTCCCTTCGTCCATCCATTGATCCTGTAAACTTAGACAGCAAATCCGCCCAAAAATTTTCTTCTCGAGGGATAGCTTGAATCTCGAAACCATTTAACTTTGCAACCAAATCCTTCACCTTTCCCAAATATTTGATCATGTTGTACTCCTTCGCTTCATAAACCCCTTTCACCTGCCTGTGTATTAGCTCGGAGTCCGTCAGCACGGTAAGAGACATAATGCCTGCTTTTAATGCCATTTCTAATCCAGCGATCAGAGCTTCATATTCGGCTTCATTATTAGTTACCGCGAAATCCAAAGTGATCGCATAACTCAGGTCCTCCCCTTCCGGGCCCTGAAAGTGAATTCCGGCCCCTCCGCCTTCTCTAGTCGATGAACCGTCGACATGCAATACCCAGATTTTTTCCTGAACATCTGCCACAAGATTAATCTCGGGGACTGGCTGTATTTCGGAACTGGCACCTGTTGATTCTGCAACAAAATCCGCGAGGACCTGGGCCTTGATCGCCGTTCGAGGTTGGTACTCGATCTCAAACTAGCCAAGCTCTACAGCCCATTTGATTAATCTACCCGAGGCCTCGGGTTTTGACAACACCTGTCTTAGAGGCTGGTTAGTCAAAACGATAATTTTGAAAGTCTGGAAGTAAGGCCTAAGTTTTCGAGCTTCCACCACTAGAGCTAGTGCAAATTTCTCGATTTCCAAGTAATTTCTCTCTGCACCTTGGAGCAACTTGCTTAAGTAATACACAGGCTTGTGAACGGAATCCTCGACCTTTACCAAAACTGAGCTTATGGCCTCTTCTGATACCGCTACGTACAAATACAGAGGTTCCCCTTCGATCGGTTTCGCTAGCATTGGCGGGGAGACTAAGTACTTTTTGTGCTCCTCAAAAGCTTTATCGCATTCCTCGTTCCATTCGAAGCCTTTTGACTTCCTTAACAATTTAAAGAAAGGCAAGCTCTTATCCGCAGAACGGGATATGAATCTGTTCAAAGATATTATCTTTCCGATTAAACTCTGCACTTCAGAAAGTTTCCTGGATGGTTTTAGCTCGGCAATTGCTCTAATTTTCTCCGGGTTTGCTTCAATACCCCGTTCGTGGACCAAGTTACCGAGAAACTTTCCCGACCTTACGCCAAAAGTACATTTTGCAGGATTCAGCTTCATTCTATA
Organism: Penstemon newberryi var. newberryi; assembly: GCA_030819805.1. Lineage (NCBI taxonomy): Eukaryota > Viridiplantae > Streptophyta > Magnoliopsida > Lamiales > Plantaginaceae > Penstemon > Penstemon newberryi. The sequence continues at coordinate 15,883,859 of JAUALY010000005.1, read as the reverse complement.
TTTTCTCAAAATCCCAAAACATCTGTCGAGGTGCTTGATATGGTCTTCCTCGGTCATGCTCTTCACAAGCATGTCATCGACATAGACTTCCATGATCTCCCCGATTAAATCTTTGAACATCATGTTCACTAGTCTTTGATACGTTGCTCCCGCATTTCTCAGTCCAAAAGGCATCACTATGAAGCAATACACTCCGCGCTCGGTAATGAAGGCGGTTTTGTCCTGATCCCTTTCATTCATGAAGATTTGATAAAAACCCTGGAAGGCATCCATCATGCTGAAAAAGATGAAACCGGCAGTCGAATCGACGAGCATATCGATCCGTGGTAAGGGGTAAGGGTCTCTCGGACACAACTTGTTCAGGTCTGTAAAATCATTACACATTCTCCATTTGTTGTCTACCTTTTCTCCTTTTGATACCAAAACCACATTGCAAAGCCATTCCGTAAACGTTATTTCCCGAATTTGCTTTGCGGCCAACAATCTATCTACCTCGGCATTGATGATCTTATCTTTTTCTCGACCTTGATTCCTCTTCTTTTGCCTAACCGGCTTCGCCTTTGGGTCGATATTCAGCGAATGCGTGATTACCCGGGGGTCGATCCCTACGATGTCATCGGAGCTCCAAGCAAAGACATCGGCATTATTTCTCAGGAACTCGACCAGCATAGTTTCCATTCCATGACTGAGCTCGGTCCCGATCCTGGTGAACTTCTCGGGGGAGCCTGGGACCAGGTTCACCTGTTTGTGGTTTGGAGGTTGCACACTCATATCGACCTCTTTTCCTTTCTTTCCCTGCAATTTCTCACAGTCTGGTAGAGGGTGGTCGGATACTGAGAAAACCTTTTCATCCTCTAACTTCCTCTTCGAGGGCACAATAGGCTCAAACTGTTTTTTTATGTTTAGGGACGTGTTATAACACTCCCATGCCATGCACTGGTCATTTCTCATTTCACCGACCCCCGCTAAAGTGGGAAACTTGACCTTCTGATGGTAAGTTGACACGCCTGCCTAGAAAATATTTAAAGCCGGTCTTCCCAAAATAGCATTATAGGCGAAAGGGGTACTTACAACCAAGAACTTGATCATCTTCGTTACATCTTTTGGTTTCCTACCCATAGTGGTAGTCAAGAGGATAGTTCCGAGAGGAACAATTTCCGACCCACCGAAGCCAATAAGCGGGGTAGATACCCGATCCAAACGTGGATGTTGTAGATTCATCCGATCAAGGGCTTCAGAGGAGATTATGTTTGCTGAACAGCCATTATCGATCAGCACTCTCCTGACCTCGAAATTAGCAATTTTTAGGGTCAACACCATCGAGAAATCGGGGTCATGCTCGTTAGTGTCCCAAGTTACTTCACTCGGCCTGTCGGCCTCGGTAAAACTAATGACTTGATTCGTCAATGGTCTTGGTCCTAAAGACATAATTTCCTTTCCGGTCGAAACACCTGTTTTTATCGACCTCGCCGTCCTTTTTCTTGCGTTTCTGATGTCCCCACCTGTTGGTCCGCCAGCAATTACATTTATCACTCGGTTCGTTTGTTCCTCGATCTGATGCTGATCACTACGTTGTTGTTCGGGAAACTTCCGCGGACTCCTAGATCGGAAACGATCGTTAGGATTCCCCCTTCTAACATACTCCTTTAACTTCCCTTGAGTAATCAATTTCTCAATTTCCTGTTTTAATTGGAAACAATCCTCGGTGCTATGCCCCCGAGCCCGGTGGTATCTACAATACTTATCGTGATTCACCGTCCCCGACCTGGCCTGAGTGATACGCCGTGCTTTCGGGACCAGCTTCCTTTGCTCGAGCACAATTAGTATCTCGTCCCTCGAAGCATTCAGCTTAGTAAAACCATTTCTTTCGGGTTCCCTCCTATGTGCTATCTCTGGAGAAGCAGGTCGACCGTAAACATTAGATCTGTGGGTCGGAACCTGAGGTTTATAGACGTTAAGTCTCTGCCAAACCGAGCCTCTTCGCTGCGCGTTCGACCCTCCATAATCACTTGGTTTTGGGATAGGGGCCCTATCCGGTTTCTTCCCGACCGGGGGTCGGGGATTCTGGGCGTTTTTTAACTTGTTCATTTCCTCTTGAATCATGTATTTTTCAGCTAATTCCATGATCCGCTCGAAAGATTTAGGTTGTTTTCGACACAAAGCATTCCCGAATTGGGTATTCCGGGTCAACTCAAACATGACTGCGTCTTTGGAACTCATTGTTTTCTGAAAAAGGATTAAAAAGAAAAGGACGAGAGAAATTTGCAGAAAATATGAATGCAAAGTGCTCTTGAAATTTTGAAGGTGCGTAAAAGATCAGTCAGCCGATCAGATTTGGATTTATAAGAGTTGGTTTGATGTCGGTTTCCGTGATTCAAGCCAACCGTTAGATCAGTTACTAATAAAGTAGATCGTGTGAGCAAGATACGTGGATTTCAAAAATTCATTAAATATGCCAGACTAGGCGGGAATGTGAAGCGCCACCAGTCTTTTATTTATAAAAGTGTGTTTCTAATATAACGTTTTTAATACAACACTGTTTATAAATTGACATAAGTAAACAGATGAGTAAAATAATACTTATCTGGCAGATGACTTGTCTGATACAATATATCACTAGTGAAAGCCAATATCTAGTGATCTTCATTTGCTGTTTCTCAATCCGGCAAGATAAATAATCTTCAAGTCTTCAAGAATTAAGAACAAATCTTCTGATTAAAACAACTTCAACTAACTGTCATTGAAGATTTCATCTTTAAAACAGGAGTACCGCTAGTCTTACACGTTCCCCCTGAATTCAAGAATCCATCAGTCAACTAGTCTGTTGAGAGTCAGTCTTCTTGAAGAATAATACTTGTTGCTGTCAGATTAGTCAGCTGATGAACCCAGTCTTCTGATAGGTTCCCCCTCAGCTTATGAATCTAATTTTAACAAGCCTAGTTCCACTCTTAGAGTAGAAAATCTTGCATCACTCAATGGTTTGGTGAAAATGCCAGCGATCTGATTATCTGTATGAACATATTCAATAATAACATTTCCTTTTTCAACATGGTTGTTGGATGAAGATGAAGACTTTGAAGTGAAGGGAGGTTTTGATGATTTCCAAAGTCATCAGCTAAGTGGAAGCTTAGTATAAACCTTAGAAGATATTTGACCAAGGAAAAAGTATTTCAGACTAGTCAAATATGGTCCAGAAGACTATTGATCTGTTGCTGAAGAAGGAATCAGACTGGTGGACTATCAGCCGACTCAAATCAGATTAGTTCAAGTTTGGGATCAGCCGAGTACACATCAGACGAGTGACTTCGATCAGCAGAGTGGAAGTAGATCAGAAGTTAGTGCAACGGTAATAAATGCACTTGGAGTAATAAATGCTGAAGAGGAAGGGTATTTATGACAAATGATTGAAGAGAAACCTCGTATCAGCTTGGTGCATTTAATGCGGACTGACAGCAAGTACAGCAGAGTGTACAGTGTTCAGTCGCAGGTAGCCGTTTCTGCAGAAGGACCAGTACTCGATGATTTGGACACCTGTCGATCTCTCAACGGGCAGATTTTCAAATCTCAAGTATAAATAGTTCAGTTCGTGAGTTGAGGAAGAAGATACAACACTGAGACAGCGGATTTGAGAGCAAAAATCTGAAGCAGAATTCTTCTAAGTCTCAAACTCTAGAACAGAACACTCAACAGCTGAGTCATTTGTTGACGAAGCAGAATAGAGAGAAAATAGAAAATACTTGTAAAATCTGAGTGATTTTGTTAGGTTGTGTTGTGAGAAGTAGATATCAATCTTTGTGAGCGATATTACTTCAGAGGATAGGAGTTTCTTTGTGATTTCCTATTGTGAACTTACGGCCATATCATTTGTTGTTTGGCGCAAGCAGTGTATACTGTAATCTGCGTGATATAGTATAACCCAAGATCTAAGTGACTTGGAAGAGTGGACTAAAGGATTTATATCCATATAACCACTATAAAAATCCTTTGTGTTTTTAACATGCATTACTTTCTGCATATTTCAAAGAAGCAAATTTAAAACACTTAAAGGTTGACTGTTAAAAAGTTTTAAAAGGAGTTTGTTAAAACTGGGGATAAAACTTTTTCTAAGTTAAAGAAAACTACTTGTGAAAAACACTTGATAAATCCGCTGCAAGTTAGTTTATTTTAAACTCTGATTTTGATAAAATCAGCTGAGTGAAATCAGAAGAGTGGTCAACTCTGCTGTTCAAAGCTTTGTGCGAGATCAGCTTAGTCTACTTACGATTCTTGATCAGCTTAGTCTGCTGAACAGAAAAGTTAGAGATTTTTAAAAGGTAAATTTTAAAGAGGTCTATTCACCCCGCCCCCCCCTCTAGACCTCATCTGACCACTTGGGACCAACAATGGTCTCTGATGAAGTGATGTTTGATCTCAATATGCTTAGTCCTAGAATGACTAGTAGTGTTCTGAGTAAGTGAAATTGTACTTGTATTATCACAGTAGATTGGTATTCCACTGATCTTGAGATTATAGTCTTCTAGTTGATGCTTCAACCAAAGTATATGTGCACAACATGCTCCAGCAGCAATGTATTCAGCTTCAACAGTAGATATGGATACTGAAGTCTGTTTCTTACTCATCCATGAGATCAGATGACTACCTAAAAATTGACAGGTACCTGTAGTACTCTTCCTATCAATCTTGCAGCCAGTAAGGTCAGAATCTGAATATCCAATAAGTTCAAATCCTGATTCCCTTGGATACCACAATCCCAATTCTTGAGGGCCTTTGAGATACCTTAATATCCTTTTGGCAGCTAAGAGATGAGATTCTTTAGGATTTGATTAAAATCTCGCACAAATCCCAACAGAATACATAATATCAGGTCTGCTAGCTGTTAAGTATAACAGTGACCCTATTATGCCTCTGTATTTGGTGATGTCAACTGATTTGCCATCTTAATCTTTATCCAGACGAAGTCCAGTAGACATAGGAACACTAACAGATGAGCTAGTTTCCATACCAAATTTCTTGAACAGATCTTTTGTGTACATAGCTTGGTTAATAAAAATACCATCAGATAGCTGTTTGACTTGTAATCCAAGAAAGTAATTTAGTTCTCCCATCATGCTCATTTCAAACTTATTCTGCATCAGCTTAGAGAACTTTTCACACATCTGTTGGTTAGTTGAAACGAAAATAATATCGTCCACATATATTTGCACAAGTAATATATGATCTTCCCATTCAATAGTGAACAAAGTCTTATCTACTTTACCTTTTCGAAATCCTTTAATTAAAAGAAAATCAGATAAAAGTATCATACTATGCTCTTGGAGCCTGTTTCAGTCCATAGAGAGCTTTCTTCAGACGATATACTTTGTTTCCCTGTTGATAAGCTTCAAAACCTGGAGGTTGTTCAACAAAGACTTCTTCTTGCAATTCTCCATTGAGAAAAGCAGACTTCACATCCATTTGATAGACGATGAAGTTCTTGTGAGCAGCATAAGCTAGGAACAGTCTGATTGCTTCAAGCCTTGCTACTGCTGCAAATGTCTCATCAAAGTCAATGCCTTCTTCTTGGCAGTAATCCTTGGCAACTAGTCTTGCTTTGTTTCTGGTAACAATACCATCTTCATTCATCTTATTTCTGAAAACCCACTTAGTGCCAATGACTCTTTGATGATTTGGTCTAGGAACTAAGTACCTGACTTCATTCCTTTCAAATTGGTTCAGCTCTTCTTGCATAGCTTCAATCCAGTGAGAATCATTAAGAGCTTCTTCAATTTGTTTGGGCTCAATTTGGGATAGAAAGCTGACAAACATTGCTTCATTTGCAGCAGCTCTTCTAGTCTTTAATCTATCCAGTGGATCACCTATTACTAGATCAGGTGGTTGATCTCTGAGCCATCTGAGATCAGGTTGCAAATCTGGATGTTGTCCTCTTGATTGATCTTGCAACACTACTGTTGGAGTTCCAGTAGTAGCCTGTTGAACATTTGCAGTTTGTTGAACAGTCTCTGGTCTGTCAGCTGTTTGCAACTCCTCTGTTAGACAATCAGCAGACTGATTTTAAACAGCACTTGAGTTAGCAGCTGAGTTGAGATCAGGTAGTATGATGGGAACATATTCTTCTTTTCTTTCAACACTCAATTTCTGAAAATCAGCAGATATTTCTGGATTAGCACTTTTAAACAGTAGAGTATCCTACAAAGACATCTTCATCAGCCTTTTCTGCAAAAGCAGTAAGGTGATTTTTCCCATTATTCAAAACATAACATTTACAACCAAAAATCCTAAGATAATGAATATTAGGCTTTCTGTTGTTCCAGACTTCATAAGGTGTCTTGTTTTGACTCTTGTTGATCATGCATCTGTTATGGGTGTAACATGCTGTATTTGTGGCTTCTGCCGAGAATCTTTGGGGCAGTTTTGCTTCAGCTATCATTGTTCTGGTAGCTTCTTTTAGAGTTCTGTTTCTCCTTTCAGCAACTCCATTTTGTTGAGGTGTTCTGGCAGCAGAGTATTCATGGTTGATTCCTCTGATGTTACAATACTCTTCAACAGTAGAGTTTGTAAATTCAGTCCCTCTATCTGATCTGATCTTCAATATCTTTAAGCTTTTCTCATTCTGGATCAGTTCCATCAGATTGGTAAGATGCTCATTGGGTTCACTTTTCTTCTTCATGAAGACAACCCAAGTGTATCTTGAAAAATCATCCACAACAGCTAGGCAATATTTCTTCCCACCATTGCTGATTGGATCAATGGGTCCAAATAAGTCCATATGTAACAGCTCCAAAATTCTGGTTGAAGATTGGTGCTTCTTGCTTTTGAAAGATGACTTGATTTGTTTACCCTTCTGACATGCGTCACATAGCTTATCTTTGCTCATGACTGTCTTTGGGATTCCTTCTACCAAATTATTCTTGATTAATCTGTTGATGGTCTTGAAATTCACATGATTCATTCTTTTGTGCAAAAGCCAACTGATTTCACTTGGTGTAGAAGCCACCAAACAAACATTAGAATTCTTGTCCACAGAATTTCAGTCGACTATATAGATATTCCCTTGTCTTCTTCCAGATAAGATAACCTTCTTTGTTCCAATTTGTTCAACATAGCACTTATCTGATGAAAATATGACTGAGAATCCCTTGTCACAAAATTGACTTATGCTTAGCACATTGTACTTGAGGCCTTTTACATAAGAGACGTCAGATATCTCAATGTTGCATTTGATTAGCTTCCCACATGCCACAATCTTGCCTTCTTTGTTGTCTCCTAATGTAACTTTTGGACCGTCTATGGCAGCAGCATCAGTCAGTTCATGTATGTCTCCACACATGTGCCTTGAACATCCACTGTCCATGTACCATTTCTTCTCTACTTTACTCCTACTCCTAATCCTAACCTACAAAACAAAACAAAATTGTTTTAGGTACCCTTTATTGAGAGGGTCTGGAGGATTAGTTTCACCTTTGACAACCCAAGATGTTGAAGTTTTAGGCTTCTTAGGCTTTTGAGTTTTAGCAGGAGCATGAGCAACTTTTTTTCATCATAATCAGTAGGCATATTATATTGATAATCATTATGATGTGGATAATGCTCATAAGTAGGGTAGGGTGCATGATAAGCAGGGTATGCATGCATTGGATGAGCAGGATAAGTAGCATAGTAAGATGGGAACTGAGGTGCATGATATAATGGTGGATATGCAGCATGTTGCACATAATATGATGACTCATTTCCATACCAAGCATTTTGATTTTTCTTATTTTTATGCTTCTTTGGTTTACTTTTTGCTTGTTCATTAACAGACGACTTAGTTTTATTACAAGTCTGGTTTGTTTTATTGTTATCATCAGACTTCCTAGGACTCTGCTGTTTAATTTTACCAGTCTGTTTTTCTATCTTAGGTTCTTTGCTCTTTTTAGCCTTAGGAGCTTTCTTCTCCTTTAATTCTTTCTCAGGTGAAGCAGGTTTAGTAGTCTGAACATACAAGATGACCCTACTATTGTCAGCAGATATGAATTTTTCAGTATGGTTCAGTTCTATCTTTTCCTGTTCTAAAGGTTGTTTCTGTTTACTAAGCGTGTTATCTAATGTAACAGAAGACTTATCATGAGACTCTATGACTTTCTCAAGTTCCATGATTTTACCTTTATAAACTTCACATTCAGCTTTCAGAGATTCATTCTCTTGCTCAAGGAGTTTATATTCAGCTGATTCTTGCGATTTTTCAACCTGAAGTTTCAGTGAAGTATTTTGCTCTTTTAGCATAGTCATCTCTTCCTTAAGCTTTGCAAATGCAGTAGCAATGCTTGAGTTATTTAACATCATTTGCTCAAATGAACTAAATAGCTCATTTTCAGCAAGAGTTACCTCATCATCAGATGACTCTGAATCTTTGGCCATTAAACAAAGTAGTGCAGGTTGTTCATCTTCAGTAGAGTTGTCATCAGACGTCTCTGAATCTGAATCATACGAGTAGGTGGCAACCATCTTTTCAGCTTCTGCAATTAGCACTTTAATTTTGTTGAACCTTTTCTCCTTTCTGAGTTTCTTTTCTTCCTCAGTGTACTTCTCAACTTTAGGATATGGGCAGTCCTTGATGAAATGTCCCAATTTCCTGCAATTATAGCACATTAGTTTGGATTTATAATTATCCTTACAATCATGAGAATGTGAGGTAGGGTTAGAAATAGAAGCATTGTTGTATTTGTTCTTCATTTTTCTCTTGTAGAACTTCTTGAATACATTCAACAACAGTGCGACGTCACCAGCAGTGTACTCCTTTTTGTTGAGCAGCATGGTCTCATCAGATGAGTCCATTTCTTTACTTTTGTTTGCTGATCTTCTGGAATTATCAGCAGCAACCAGTGCAGCTGTGGGACTAGAAGTTGAGGTTTCTTCTATACCCTTCCTTGGCAGTTTATACTCGTATGCCTTGAGTACAGAAAACAGCTCGGTGAGAGAGATCTTCCCCAGATCCCTTGATTCTTCCATGGCTGTGATCTTCATGTTGAATTTGGGAGGTAGAGCCTTCAGAACTTTGACAGTGATCTATTTATCTGTGAAGGTTTTTCCCAACTTTAAAACTTCATTTAGCGTTCTGGTGAACCTTGTATCCATCTGATCAATGGTCTCTCCAGACTTCATCTTGAAATTTTCCAACTTTTCAAGAGCTATGCTCAAGTTGTGCTCTTTTATGGCGTCGTTTCCTTCGTTCATGTCACGAACCTTGTCCCACATCTCTTTTGCAGTTTTGCAATGCTTGACCTTATCAAAACGGTCATTGTCTAGGGCTCTGGTCATGATGAAACGGCCAACTTTGTCAAGATTGAATAGCTTTACTTCCTCAGCTGTCATCTCATCCGGCTCTTTATTCACCACTGTTTCCACATCATCTACTTTGATGGTCTTGGTGATCTTGAAAGGACCTTTGGTTATGCACGTGTACATATTATCGTTATAAACAGCAAGGAAGATTTCCCTGCGGATCTTCCAGTCCTCAAAACTCATACCGCCAATGTGGGGAACATGGCTGATACAATCCATTTTTCAAAAAGTTTTAATTTTCAAAAATATGCTCTTTTGAAAACTTTTCAAACCTTTGAAAAACACACTAGGATCAACCTCGTTGATCAAGCAAATGATTCAAATGAACCACCTGCTCTGATACCACTTGTTGGTCCCAATTGATCAGATGAGGTCTAGAGGAGAGGGGAGGGGGGGGGGGGGGTTGAATAGACCTCTAAAACTTTTGACTTTAAAATTCTCTAACTTTTTCTGTCAGCAGACTAAGCTGATCAAGATTCGTAAGTAGACTAAGCTGATCTTCGCACAAAGCTTTGAACAGCAGAGTTGACCACTCTTCTGATTTTACTTAGCTGATTTTGAGAAAATCAGAGTTTTAAATAACTTACTAGCAGCGGATTTATCAATTGTTTTTCACAAGTAGTTTTCTTTAACTTAGAAAAGGTTTTATCCCCAGTTTTTGCAAACTCCTTTTAAAATCTTTTCAACAGTTAACTTTTAAGGTGTTTGAAAGCTTTTGAAAATTATGCAAGTAAAGATGCAATAAACAAACACACAGAATTTTTATAGTGGTTATATGGATAAAAATCCTTTAGTCCACTCTTCCAAGTCACTTAGATCTTTGGTTATACTATAATCACACAAATTACAATATACTCTGCTTGCGCCAAACAACAAATGAACTGGCCACAAGTTCGTTACAGGAAATCACTTAGAAGTCATATACTACAAAGCTTTATCACTCACAAAGATGGATAACAGCTTCTCACAACACTTCTCTAACAAAATCACTCAGATTTGTATGTATATTCTTTTATCTCTTTTTTCTGCTTTCGTCAACAGATGACTAGGCTAATGAGTGTTATGTTCTTGAGTTTGAGACTTAGAAGGATTTTGCTTTGAAATTTTCTCTCAGTTGTGTTGTCTCTCCTTCTTCAACTCTTGAACTTGAACTATTTATACTTGAGGTTTGAAAATATGCCCGTTGAGAGATCGACAGGTGTTCAAATCCTCGAGTACTGATCCTTGTAGCAGAAACGGCTACCTGCGACTGAACACTGTACACTCTGATGTACTTTATGTCAGTTGCATTTAATGCACTCTGCTGATCCGAGGTTTCTCTTCAATCATTTGTCATAAATATCCTTCATCTTCAGCATTTATTACTTCAGGTGCATTTATTACCGTTGTAATAACTTCTGATCACTTCCACTCTGCTGATCGAATCCACTCGTCTGATGAACACTTGGCTGATCCCAAATCGAACTCATCTGATTTGAGTCTGCTGAAAATCCACCAGTCTGATTCCTTTCTTCAGCAACAGATCAGTAGTCTTCTGGACCATAAGATTTAACCCTTCTGATTTGGCTTCTTCCTTGGTTAAAATCTTCTAAGGGATTGACTAAATTTCCATTACTTAGCTGATGATGATGTTTTGGAAATCATCAAAACCTCCCTTCACTTTTAAGTCTTTATCTTCATCTTCATCCAACAGTAATAAATGCACTTGGCGTAATAAATGTTGTCTGAGAAGTGTATTAATGACAAGTGATTGAAGGAGTTATTTCAAATAACCTCGTATTAGCATGGTGCATTTAATGCGACTGAAAGATCCGTACAACTGACTGTACAGTGAACAGTTGCAGAGAGCCGTTTAAGGTTGATGATCAAAGCTCGAGGAATATCTGAAATATGTCTCACTTCAACGAGCATAATTCAAACCGCGAGTATAAATAGTTCTACATTCAAGAGTTAGAGACACCCACAACAACTGAGAGCATTCAACGATCAAATTTTCTATAGTATAAATATCCGTGTAAGTGAATGCTATTATTTCAGAGTATAGGTCTTCTTTGTGATTTTCTATAGTGAGCTTGTGGTTTTATCATTTGTTGTAAAAATGCAAGTAGATTTGTACTAGTTACTTAGTGTTTCTAGTAGAACCGAAATCTTCGTGATTTAGACGAGTTTGATTTTGTAAGTAAGCAAATGTTTTAGAAGATAAAGCTTTTAAAAAGGGGATTTACAAAATTGGGGTAAAACCTTTGAAGATAAACTTGTTTGAAAAATATACTTGTTAAAATCCGCTGCATACAAGTTTTGAAACTTTGATTACATCTTAAACAGATAAGTAAAATCAGACGAGTGGTCAACTTACGCTGAATAAGCTAAGTGCAAAATCGGCTAAGTAGTCTCGTAAGTTAGATCAATTTACTATACTGAAAGAAAGTTAGAGAAAATTTTAAAGGAACAGTGGTCTATTCACAACCCCCCCCCCCCCCCCCCCCCCCCCTCCCCCCTCTAGACCTCATATGACCACTTTGGACCAACATTAGTGGTTTTTCTCTCAATTTGATCTTAGATTTTCTTCTAATATGATATTGAATTGTAGTATGCAAAAGTTGTTTTTCTTAATCCAAATTGAGTCTATTTATAAGGGGGGTTGAGATTGAGGCTGTTGAAACTTTTTCCAATTCCAGCAATGCCCTTGTCTTTCTTCACCAACTTTAAACAACTATATTTGCAGGCTCTGCATACTTATTTGTACGACTGTTAGGTGCATTAAATGAACACTGTTGATCGATTTCTTTAGTTATCTTCTTAAATATTCAAATTGACTTGGTTGATCCTTTGATGTAGACACTTGGATGATTGTCTTTCGTTTGAGTCTTCTATTGACTTAGGTCATATGCTAGTCAGTTGATTTTTACTTGGCTGATCAAGATCACTTGTTTGTTTGCCTTTTGTGAAGTACTTGCATGTTCGTTTGTGAAGTCTTTACTCTGCTGATGTCTTCTGACTCAGTTGTCTTTATGAAGTCTTCACTTGAAATTAGTTGTTGATGAATATTTCTTCTGTTAATCAATCAAAACCAAATTGATTAGTTTAATCAAACTTTTTTCGAAATACAATACTTTTATATTTTTTCAGTATTTATTTGTCTGATATTTGTCAACTTAGCTATTTCACTTTTAGCTATTTTGACTAGGTTTCTGATTCTAACTTAGCTTTTCCTACATAACTTTTGTTATCATAAAAACATATCGGTTAACTCAGCTGTTAATTACTTAGTTGTTTGCTCTTTGAGTTAATTAATTTCTCACAGTTAGTTCTGGAACTGAACAGGAGAGCGCTCTGATTTATAAATATGTTCATAAATCAAACTGTTTACTTGGGAACCAATAGAACTTAAGGAAAAAGAAGTAATTAGAGGGCAAAATGGTAATTACGCTTTACGAATCAATTATTGGAGGATAAAATAGCATGTAGTGATTTTATCAATGGACTGTCTTGATCTTTCGAGTAAATTATATTGTAATGACAAGAGTGCAATTCAAAGTCTTTAGTGGAGTCAGTTGGAATTAATAGATCAAATTAATTATATTAAAGAGTTTGATAAATTATTCGATTTATTGAAGCTTGAAGTTACATGTCCATAGGTCATCAATTACGGCTCCTAATAATCTACATTTGAACTTAAAAAATTAGAATGAATTCATTGACGTTGCATTTTGAAAATAATTTCCCGAAATAGAAACTCCGAAATTAATTAGATTGATATTTAATTAATTAATTTAAGAATTATTTAATTAGAAAATATCATCATTAATTAAATTAGATTTAATTATATAATGGAATCTAATGGAAATTGAAAGCTAGATTCAAGAAAAATGAAAAATTGGCATTTATAGAATATCCAATTATAGAAATTCATTATTTAATATGTAAATATATATGATATTTTTATGTAATAAATAAAAAGAAAAATTATAGATTATATATGTAATTTTTGAAATTATATATAAATGTTTTTATATATATTTTTAATTACTTACGAGAGTTGTATTTAATCAATAACTCTCTTAAGGTAAGAGAGATAAGAGTTCCTTATCTAGTAGGAAACTTTGAGTGAGTCATGGTAGGAGTTTAACTCTTTCCATAACTATATATTTCCTATAAGATATAGATCTTATATGGAATAATTAGTGATTTATGAAATAATTAAGATTACACTCAAAATAAAAAGCTCTTCAACCTTAAAAATACAAAAGTCGCCCCTTGTTCAGGAAACGAAAAGAAATTTTCATCTTGAAATTTTGATTTCTAAATCGTGAAAGAAAAGTTTGATTCTCTTAAGTTGGTGCCCACATGCCTAATAGAAGGAGAACGTGATTGATATCAGTGGTGGAAAAGATTAAAGACGTTCATTCATCAAATTCAAAAAAAACTTGAAGCCAAAAGTTCAACCAAAAGAATGAAGGACTGAACGACAATATATTTTTTGTAAGTTTTATTTTACTTTCTTTTGCATAATTAAAATAATTATCGTTATGGGATCCTCGTATTTATGTAAGTCATTTTTTAAATATATTGAGAACATAAAACCCACCAAATTCCGCAATAGCGTCGAATTAGTTCGATTTGTTTACTCGTCCGTTTCGAATCGTTCGAATCAGATTGGATAAAACACCAACGTCAATTTCATTCATTTTTATTTTATGGACTTGACTCCAATTGGGCTCAAACCAATTCGGTCAATACCCATTGAAATCCAACAGTGTATATATGTATGTAATATAATAATGTTAAAGGCTACTTGATACTTATATTTTGGAGAAATATTATGTTTCTGATACAGTATGGAATTGTTTAATTGTGAAACGATATTCTTGAATCAAGATTTGTTTTTGGGTCAATCAAAACAGAAGAATAGACTAGTTTTTATTTTACAAAGTTTTTTGGTTTAAGAATTTTTCAAACAGAAAATTTCACTTTTGGTACCACAAGTAATCCTACTTTAAGGTTATGGTACCATAACTTTAAAAACATACACATTTGATATCATATGTTAATTGCTCTCGACATATTTGGTACTTCCGTCAATTTTTGTACGGAAAATTCAATTTTAGATGAAAAATTTACAGAATTGGTCCTATAGTTATAGATTGTTGCCAAAATTTGCCCCACATATTTTATGACCGACAAATTTACCCCATAATCATAAATTTGAAGCATTTCAGCACCAATGGCAAATATAATTAATATAAATCCTATATATAAATTTTATATATTATAATTATTAAATCTCTTACACTACTTAGATTTTATATATCATATATATAAACTAAATAATATTTTATATAAAATCCTAAAAAAAATATCAATTATATTGATTTTTTAGATTTCAAAATAAATCTTTTAAACTAATTGGATTTTACAAATAACACATATAAATTAAATAATATTTTATATAAAATTCGAAAATAAATATCAATTAAACTTATTAAATTTTTTAAATTGAAAAAAAAATTTAAACTAATCAGATTATAATATATACAAATTAAATAATATTTATTATAAAACCTGAAAAAAAAATATTTTTAAAATTATATAAATAATAATAATTCTAATTATTAAATTTAATATATTTTAAAAAATAAAAAAATAATAATAAAACCCTAAATCAAATTATTTAATTTTTTTTTTGTAAAAAATTAAAAAATTGAATAAGTATATTTATTTTTCAGATTTTATATAAAATATTATCTAATTTATATATATTATATAATTTGTTTAAAAGATTATTTTTTGAAATTAAAAAATTCTAATAAATTTAATTTATATTTTATTAGATTTTATATAAATTGAATTTTCTGTCCAAAAATTTACGAAAGTACCAAATGTGTCGAGAGCATTTAACATGTGGTATCAAATGTGTATGTTTTCAAAGTTATGGTACCGTAACCTTAAAGTAGGTTACTTGTGGTACCAAAAGTAAAATTCTCCCTTTTTTCAAATATTTGTGAAAATTTTGTAATTTTTTTTAATATTTAATTTCGAAATAACCCAAGGAAAAGAGATTTTAGTCTATGACAATCTATCAACGATAAATCAACATGAATATCTGTTAACAATTATCATCTAGCTAATTGATTCTTAAGTTTAAATTAAATTTTGTTCAAGTTTTCACTAGTGTGTTCGAATTTCTTATTATTTATTTTTTCTGTTTATATTTGGAATTTAATATATTCTCTAGTTTCATAACGAACCAGTGAAACTATTTTCTGGCTAGGCCACTGTATTTTGGTTGTTTTGTAGGCCGCTAATATTCTAGAATCCTAAATAATTTGAGGTGTGTACTTCCTCCCTCTGTGCGTGTACGTGAATGATCATTTTTTTTTTTAGTTTCATGACTTGTTTGTATTTGTAAAGGGGGAAGATGATGTTTTTTGCTTTAATTTACATGCAGAGAATTGATTTTAAAGAACTATTTCTTGAGCAACAATTTTCAAGCAACAGCAAATCTAAAAGAATGGTAGACTCTGGTTCATTACAATCAAAAGAGCACTTCTTCATATGGGTGGTATTGCTTTGTACATATTAGAATAGTGCTATAAAATCAATGTTTTCATAACCGGACCGGACAGTGAAACGGTGAGCCGATTGGCCACTGATTTAACTGGTCGAACCTGTCGGACCGCTGATCGAACCGGATAATGTCATAATGATATAATAAATATATTTAATTTTAAATTATATGTAATATGCATAAAAATTTAAACATTATCCTACAATTGATTTCAAATATACAAAATCTTAGATTATATTTAAATTAAATCATATAATAATTATCTAACTTATATCATAACGGTAATGTGATACTAATTTGTAAGCTCATATAAATATAATATGATTATATTTTTTTATAAAATTTTAAAAATGTAAGTTAAAAATACAACAAACTAAGAAATTAATAAATTTTAAAATATGATTATGTATAAAAGTCTAATATTCAAAATCAAACTTGTATAATATATTGACTTGACTTTCAATATTTGACACTCTTTATCCTAAAAATAATATTGGAAAGAAATATATTATAGAACAAATTTTAATAAAAAATTATTATTTGAGTATTAATTTTCATTGGTAATGTGTAAAATGTTAATTTGAGTTAATTATCGTAATCTAAATTATAAATAAATTTGCCTACATGTTTTCTAAAATTTATAAATATTTGTACTAAAATTTCAACAAAAAATGATGTTGCTCAAATGGTAAGGAAGTTATGTTTCATGCTAGAGGTTAGGTGTTCAAATCCCACCTTCTACAATAAATTTTAGCTTACTTTTACCGGTTTCGGACCGGTTCAACCCGGTTCAGTCTGGTTTTTTAGTCAAGAGGTTTTAGGGGGCAAATCGGACCGGACCAACCTCCGGTTCGCGGTCGAACCGGTCGGACTGTCCGGTCCAGTCCGGTTTTAATAACATTGCATAAAATGCCAATTTATTGTTTTATAAAGAACATTTGTTTGTATTTTCCAAAGATATTACTAATACTTCCTTCGTCCCATTTTTTTTATTACTTGATACAGTTGACCAGTCAACTTGACTAAATTTATAAAAATTATAATAAATAATTTAATTAATATATTTCAGCAATAAGTTGATAATATCATTATATATATTTATATTTAAAAGGTCTAATACGTCAAAAATGTAAATAATTTAACATGATAAATCATTTAAAAGATTGAAAAGTTTAATCAGTTACTGTAGCTAATGGAGTAAAAATAATAGGACGGAGAAAGTAATATACAAGAAAGAAAGAAAAATCATCTTACAACATTTAAATGAAGAAAAGACTAAGGTGTAGTAGCTAGTGTGTTCTATATAATCTTACTAATAATATGCAAGTAAACAAGAAAAATATCTTTAAACATTTAAATAAAAGAAAAATGATGACCTACTGCGATAAACTAACCACATGACTAATGACTAGTTCTGGACAACATTCACAAGCAGGGTTATGATTATATTGGGCAATATTTTCCTTGGGGCGGCGCCCTCAACCCCAGAGGGCGTTTGTTTTGCGTTCATAGAATTTTTTCGTATTTGGAAAATGTCAAACAAACATATTTTTTATTTTTCGAAATAAATTTTTCATTCATTAATTTTCTCAAACTACTCTCTCAAAAGCCAAACAAACAACAATTTTCTTATCTCTAAACAAAACCTATACAAACTCTACTTTAATTTGACATAATAATCTATATCTTACACAATTTATCTCACATAACAAACATGATTTGACATAAAGTCTTACACATCTTACACCTACAACCCAACTCTTCCAAAAAAACCTACACCTACTTTATTTCTCAAATCATTCTCTCAAAACCCAAACAAACAACATTACGCAAGTCGAGATTATTTCACAAATCTCCACTACTCTCTCAAACTACTTTCCCAAACGCCAAACAAACAGGCCCAGAGTGTTTGGACCTAGATAATTGAATTCGTGCGCTCTCAATTCACACACTAAGCGTGAGACTCGAATTCAAACTATAATTCGCTCACCGATTGCGTACAATTCGCGCACTGCTAGAGTAAATTCTCTCAAGACAAATCCAATGCTGAGGGCTAGGAGGAGGGTTCCAGAGCTCCCCAGCTGCCCCAGCCCCAGTCCCTGTCTATCCAAATTCAATCATGGAGCTTTCTACACCATTTAATCTTAATTTAATTATTCCCCACTCTCACAATTCTAATAATTATATAATAATAATACTAATAATAATAATAGTACATCATTGAATTAAAAATATGTTGGTGATTAAAATTCATTGCAAGTTATTCAAATTCATATTGGTGATTTAATGTGATAAATATATTAAAAATAACTTTCAACACAAAAATATGTTTACAAAAATATTATAAATAAAGTATGAATTTGAATTTTTTTGTCTAAGTGTTTAAATTATATTTTTAAAGTAATTGAAAAATTATATTGTTCAAATATATATATAACCACCTATATTCTAATTAAATGATTTAGTTTTAATTGTCTCTTTTTAAAATGAAATTAAAATTTTAATTCAATAAATTAAAATGTCATAAAAAATATGAACAATAAAAGTTAAACAAAAAAATTTGAATTAGAAACTATATCACAAATCGCAAAATATACCACACTATTAAATAATAATACACACTAAAAATTAAATAAAAAAATAAAATAGACGCGCCTGCCGGGATAGTTGGGGAGCTCGTTGGAGCTCCCCAGCTACACACACACCCCTCCCCACCAGCCCAACCCCCCCATATCAGCCATCGCATCTCAAATTTCAAAGCTAAAGTAGAAATATTTATTAAATAATATCTCGATTTTTAAGTTGTAATGTATAATTACTATTAACAATTCCAATAAATAAGGAGTAGTATATGTGTTCTATGAAATTATATCGTATTAGAATTATTCCAAAATAGAATAAAGAAACAAATATTGATATACTACATGATAA
The DNA here is from genome assembly GCA_030819805.1 of Penstemon newberryi var. newberryi. Classification (NCBI taxonomy): domain Eukaryota; kingdom Viridiplantae; phylum Streptophyta; class Magnoliopsida; order Lamiales; family Plantaginaceae; genus Penstemon; species Penstemon newberryi. Next base: position 15,865,039 of record JAUALY010000005.1, on the reverse strand, counting down.
ATTCTAAAGTATATTTTATGATATGTATAAAATTGTGTATTCACTACAAAAAATAATGTTATTTAATAATAAAGATTACAATTTTCCACTAATACTTAATAATTTATGATATTAGGAATCCACCCATTTTTATGCACTAATATAATTATTTTTACCCTTAGTTTAGTAGAAAATATAATAGTTTTTTTTCCATAGTACTAATTTATATTATATTATAATTGTTATAATATTACTTTAAAGACGCTCTACATGTGCTCTCATATGCTAATTTTTCAATATATCGCGCTCTCGCTCCCGCACTCCCACCCGCTCGCTTTGCGAATTAGTTACCCAGGTTTGGACGTGACAGAGATTTCTTTTTGTTTGAAATGATATTTCTTAATTTTCTTTCTAGATATTAAACCACCAAACAATTAATATCCAAATAATTTATTTTATCAAGTTTCTCATGATCAATTAATACATTTTAACTATTTTTTTTTAGGAAAACCCAAACCGGGTAAATTTATTCATGATAAATATCATCAAGAAAAAAATCAACAATAAACTCAGGGAACTCTAACAAGGGGTCAGAGATACTAAGTGCTACTTTCTCTAAAGCGGATGCCACAAAATTACTTTCTCTCCGTACATGAGAGTAACAAAAAGAAGTAACATTGAAAAATAAACGATTGATATCCTCAAGGACAGGGCCTATAGTACTCCTAGAAGACTGAGACGAGTTAATTTGGATCATAAAATTTAGCAATCAAGCACAAATTGTTTTTCCTTCCAGTCGAAGCACCAAAATTCTCAGTCATATCAAAATTTTCCGAACCGATCCCACCCGGAATTTTCCAATCAAAATGATATAACAGATGAGCAAGAGTGAGTTCAACCCCAGCCAACCCAAATCCAATTCCAGGACAAATCCTTCTTCCAGCCCCAAACGGTATAAACTCGAAATGGTTCCCACTGAAATGAATCCCAGCATCTTCGAATCTCTCAGGTTTGAATTCCTCAGGATCTTTCCAAGACTCGGGATCTCTTCCAATAGCCCAAACATTAGTCAATACTACAGTATTAACTGGAATATCATATCCATCAATTTTTGATTGCAAACGACATCTCCTCGGACATAATAGTGGACCGGGAGGATGTAATCTTAATGTTTCTTTGATGATTAGTTTAAGGTACTTCAATTTTTGAATGTCAGTTTGCAAGAATCTTTCCTTTCCGTGGAGAGCTTGTCTCACTTCTGTGTGTGCCTTGTGCACGACCCTTGGATTCTTCATCATTTCGGACATAGCCCATTCGATGACTACCGATGATGTCTCAATTCCAGCTATAAACATTTCCTGAGATTGAGTTAAATCAAACATCGTTACTCTTTCTAGATCGGTAATGAATCTTCTATACCACAAGAGTGTAACACGTTAGTGTACCATCCACATAAAATTGACACATGTCCATACCAATAGTAAACACCAAATGGGATTATTTTCTCCAAGCCTTATATCCTCCGTATCTCCATTTTTAAGTTTTAACATCTCTATCTTAAATAATAATACCAGTAATATTCATATCTAATACAAGAAAGGAAAACCAAATGACATTAGCAAAACTAACAACTCATAAATCTGAATTGATCTTTTCATATGAAAAAATCTGAATTGATTTTTGGATCTAAAGAATCACTGTATGATGTTCTATTTAATAATTTTGTTGGGTATCCTATTTTCATAAATTTAGATCTCATCCAATTGAAACTAATAATTCTTTGAATCCGTGTAATTTGATTGATGGGTACCTAATTCAATTTAATTCTCTTTAAAAAGTCTCATCAAATTTAGATCTCATTAAAAGGTCTGATGGGCACCTAATTCAACAAATTTCTTACTATACCATTTTAATTCTTATTATTTTGACAACGATCTATTTTATTCATCTTCATCAGTGATTGAGACATTAATTTTTGTTTCGAAGCATTTTTTCTTTAAATCTTTCATGTCTCCGGATGCAAAACTTCATACTAATAAATTTGAATAAACTATTCGGAAAAATGCACCAAACCCACTTGTGTTTTGGGAAACTTAAGCAATATGGTATGAAATATATTTTTTGAAAAAGTTTGGTATGAAAAATGTCAAGTTGATAAATATTTAGTATGAAAAATATTTTTCCCTCAATTATTATAAGTACACTTTCACAACGATTTTTGACAAATTGTTGGTTTTTTACTTTGGGTGTATCATTAAATATTAATTGTGACAATTTTTCACAATTTCTTCTCAGCAGTTAATTTATAAAAATGTTTAGTGACAATATTTAAATGAATTATTATCAATTAATATATGTTAAAAAAACGAATACTTTAACACGAAAAGTTAATTTTCTTGTACTGTGCAAAACTATATACATTCCTATGCAACCAAAATAGCCCAAACATAATTACTATATGAGACTGAAAGTGTACAATATTTTAAAAAATTAAGACTGAACGTGCAATTTTGTAAAGTGTGACAGTCAAAAATATTATCGGCACAGGTCAATAATTAGACTAAAATCCAATTTTGTCTATTAAAACTTACAAAAATGTTGGCTTTGATATTGTCCCTAGTAATCGGTACTTGAAGATCCTTGCTATCACTTAGCCTCAAAAAGACATCAAGTATATCTTCCTCCTCAATTGTTTCACCCTTTTCATTAATTATAGCTCTCTTTTTTTCATGCTGTTGGATAATATCTTCTAGAAAAAACTCAACCTTCTCGTGCATTTTTTCCAATTTTCTCCTCGAACCAGCCGACAAAAAATGGAAAAATTTCATTGTAGGAAAAACATCTGCAAAATTAAAAACTCCTGCAATCTTAACAGCTTCTTTGATAATCATAACCAATGAATTTTGATCCTTGCACACACGCCCTATTGTCGCTTTACAAATAATCCCACATTCAATTGACAAAATCTTCTCTGTCAGATTGATCTGCGACAGATTGGAGATTAATCGAATAGAATTAACTACACGTAAAACTTCATCTTCCATTAAATCGTGAAAACAACGTACTTTTCTTTGACCCAAGAATTCCAAAACGCATATTTTACGCATTTGTTTCCAGTACTCGCCGTATGGAGTAGATGCTATGTCAGTAGAGTTGTACATAACTATTTTGGGAAGCATGAGCTCGACTCTATCGGCAAAAGCGAGGTCGTTTGTTTTTGTGACTTCTTTTGCGATTCGTGGAGATGAAACGACAATGGCTTGGATCTCACCGAGTTTTACGTGCATGAGGGGACCGTGTTTTTGTGCTAGGGTTTTGAGTGCATGGTGTGGAAGTGAACCTACTAGCTGGTGCAAGTTTCCTAATATGGGAAGTTTCCAAGGACCTGGGGGCAATTTTAGATGAGCTCTTGATTTTTTGAATTCATTTGCTAAAAGGGTCAAAAGAAACAAGAAGACGAAGACTAAGTAATAATATTGTGAGGGAGAAAATGGTAACGGGGTCTCCATGGTTGATGAAATATTTTGGTATTTGCTAAGTGAATGATTTTTTCAGAAGCACGCTGCACTATTATATACAACTTTGAAACTGGGACATCTTTTCTTCGGATACCTTTAGTCATTTTTCTTAGGGTTAAATATACTTTGTCCCGAGGTAAATCAATTATTCCCTAAAGTATTACATGTAACACTTACCCTATGACGTTAGTTTTGCTGATGTTATGTTTTTATGCCCAAACTTCCCTTCCATTGCATTTAAATTATTGGTTGTTAGTTTTAATTTCATATCAATGTTGTTCTTAATCTCATATTTTACATTCAATTTGTATTAATCTTGGTGATTTTTTTCTTCATACTTCTTGCAAGAAAAAAAATCTATAATTATTTCACCAATAATTATGTAGTTATATTCATTATTATTTCACCCGTTCTTATATTTATGTCTGCCATTATTCAATCGGTTATTATGTTTTAACTCCATTATTATTTAAACAATTACAATCTTTCTTCATTATTATTAAAAAATTATCTTAGCTTTTTGAATTCCTAATTGACACAAGATTCATATCTTCATTATAACCATTACACTTTCAATTTCTCAAGTTTTTACTGTAACTGTTCGAAACCTACACCAGTTCGTATGCCATGGACAATAAAAAAATTGTTTGTAAATTTATTGGTTGAGATAATTGGAATGAAAGTAATATTTTAATTAATTAGAAATATAAAGGTCATAGATACGATTTGAATGAAATGGTCGTTTGACTTGGACGAGCCTTGTGCAGGTTTCAAACAATTATTATAAAGATATGAAAAATTAGACGTGTATTGGTTAGAATGACGATTTGAAATCTCGTAAATTTGTTGGTTGAGATAATTGGAATGGAAGTAATATCTTAATTAGACGTATAATGTTACAATGACGATTTGAATGAAATGTTCATATGAAATGGACGAGTTGGTGCAGGTTTCGAACAATTATTATAAAAACTTAGAAAATTAGACATGTATTGGATATAATGAAGGCACTACAAGAAAAACAGATTTTTCCAACGGATTTTCCGACGGATTTTTCCCGTCGGAAAATCCGTCGGAAAAAGTGGCGTAGGAAAATTTTCCGACGGATTTTCCGACGGGGATTTTCCGACGGGAGGTTTTCCGACGGATTTTCCGACGGGGTTCCCGTTTGAAATGTAGGCCGGACAATTTTTTTTTATTAAAATTCCGACGGTTGAACCCGTCGGAAAATTTTTCCAACGAGTTTAACCCGTAGGAAATTTAATAAAATAAACTTTTTTTCCGACGGGTCAACCCGTTGGAAACTTAAATAAAAAAATATTTAAATTTCCAACGGGTTGTTCCCGTTGGAAATTTACAAAAAAAAAATAATTACCTTTCCAACAGATTGTTTCCGTTGGAAATATGCAAAAAAATATTTTATTTATGAATTTTTTTATTTTTTCTTATTTAATCCTATATCAATTAAATCACCAAATACCATACAAAAAATCAACAAATCACAGCATAAAAATAAGCAAAATAAATCAATAAACACATCGAAAATCATAAAATACCTTACAAAATCAAATTAGTGTCAATCATCAACAAAAGTTCCATAATAAATAAGTATTCAAATATAATACAACAATACTTTCTTAGACTTCTTAATTGGTCCCATCTGCCGAAAAAAGAAAAAAGAAAAAACAGTACATACAATATAATACAACAATCTAAAATAATTACTATGATAACCAAAAAAAAAATTAATTAGTATCCTAATATTTCATCATCAGGATACAACAAATTTGACATATAAAAAGAAAATATCAATCTTCTTCGTTTTCGTCTTCTTCTTCTACTCCTCCTCCTAAAGAAGTATAAAATGCTTTTAACTTCTGAGCTTATGCTATAAATTCTGCAATTATCTATATTAATACTATAAAATTTACGTATTTCATTCAAGCCATAGAAAGAAGCAAAATGCAAAAGAACTTATACTTTTGATAAAGAACTGGTCCCGACTTCATACATCCTATATATACTCTGGGCTTGGAGCGATGGCGGGCAAGAGTTGCAGCCAGTGTGCCTGCATTTTTCATATTTTTATAAACTAGTTAGTTTCAAAACACCAGAATTTCAAAAGGTTTATATAATCTACAGGTCATGATATATGAAAAAGGATAAGACTTATATACCCAAATTCACATGAACATCATTATCTACTTTGACATAGAATTCAGCATCCCATCTTTTTACTGCAGTGGAAAAGAACGATTTTGTCTTTGCATATAATTCATGATATCCTTCGACATGTTCCTTTGAGATTGATGATATAGTACAAATCAGAAATCATGCTACAAAATGGGATAAAGTAAGGAGGTAAAAAGTCCGTTAAGTTTATACTTACAAGCCTAAGAAAGTCTTTGTGCTGGCCATCCTCTGAGTCAATTGCACGATCTAAAATGCTATTAGATGTTGTACTATATCACCCAGTATAGATATTTATATATCAGGGATCATTTCTTATGGACAAGTAAAGATACATAGTACTTAAAGAATTAAATAACCTGTGTCCAATCATGAAACGAACAACAATGCCCTTTTCTTGCTCAAATTGAAGTAGACTTTTACCTGTAAACATTGTATATACAACTCCATTAGTTATAAGAGATCATACTTATATTTATTTGTTCAAGAAGAACATAACAAAAGAAAGAATGAGAAAATAATACCGTCAGTGTACATAGCAATGGAATTAGTCAAATTCTTCTCAAAGTTCCCAATTTTAAGGGACTTTTTGTTTGATGGAAGCTCCAACCGTAACTTAGCTATAGAAGAGTCCAAAGAATTGAGAGGCCAGAAAAAGATACACATAACATCAACTTTTTTTTTTTGCTAAAAGACTTGGGCAAATTCTTTATTTCAAATAGGCCATCTCAATATACTCACTCTATAGCTTCATGAGCTTTACTAAACTCTCCAAGAAAACAGCTTATGTAATTTTAATCAATAAAAACCCATTGCAGTGGAAGTGGAACCACAGTGAAAAAATAATTTACACAATACATCAAGATTAATTATTACAGAAAGAATGTTGAGCTGATTTTGAATTGATGGATTGCATGAATTAAACTGAAGAAATGGCATTGATTGTTGAGCTGATTTTGAATTCATCATATATGCCTTTGACGAGTATGTTAAACTACAATAAACAAACTAACAACATAAACATCAACAATGATTCAAAAACTGAGTACTAATAACACATTGAAACATCAACCAAAAATGCAAAAATGTATAGTACTATCATCATCTAATTCCCTCAATAAATCTAGGAAAAATGAACAAAGGGAATTACCTCTACAATCAGAAAAATTTCGGGCAGGGGAGTTCGGGTCGCGCAATTTTGGGAAGGAGCAGGGGCGGGCTGGGCTGGGCTGCGCTGGGCTGGTCACACGAGTTCAGGCAGGAGCAGGGCGGGCTGGGCGGCCCGATTTCGGACAGGAGCAAGGGTCGTTACGCGGGTTCGGGCAGTGGTGGAAGAGAGAGAGGTGTGAAATTAACTTACATGTTGTGCAAACAGATGAGAGAGAGGAAGAGGGGCAGTGGGATTGAGATAGAGGAAGAGCGGCGGTGGGAGAGAGAGGGAGTAAGAGCGGCGGTGGTGGGAGATGGAGTGAGGAAGAGAAAGAAATTAGGGCTTTATGCCCTAAGTAGTGAATTTCAATTTTCTTTTTCATTTTTTTATTTTTTTATCTTAAATTATTAATTATTATTAACTTTTTTAAATTAACTAATCAAATTATTGCATAAAATTGATGAATTTGAAAAAATAATTAGGGTTAAATCAATCAAAAAACAGTTTAAATGGAATCATTTTGGTGGAATACGGGTTAATTGAGGTTATTTGAAGTTAAATTGATATTTAGCTCAGAATTACTTAATTAGATCATAATTCAAAATTGTTGAACATAAGGTTATGTGCATTGAGGTTATTCAAAATTAGATAGATCGATTATCGATTTGTAATGTTAATTAACCAAAGTCAACATTGATGACCTTATAGTTATGTAGATTGAGGTTATTCGAAATAAAATCGATACTTGGCTCGGAATTAATTAATTAGTCACTAATTCAAAAATTGACCTTAAGGTTATGTACATTGAGGTTATTCGAAATTAGATCGATCGATTCTCGATTTGTTACGTTAATTGACCAAAGTCAACATTATTGACCTTAAGGTTATGTACATTGAAGTTATTCGAAATGAAATCAAAACTTGGCTCGGAATTAATTAATTAGGCACTAATTCAAAATTGTTGACCATATGGTTATGTACATTGAGGTTATTCGAAATCAGATCGATCGATTCTCAATTTTGTAATGTTAATTGACCAAAGTCAACATTATTGCCCTTCGGGTTATGTACATTGATGTTATTCGAAATTAGATCGATCGATTCTCGATTTGTAACAGTAATTGACCAAAGTCAACGTTGTTGACTTTAGGGTTATGTACATTGAGGTTATTCAAAATTAGATAGATCGATTCTCGATTTGTTACGTTAATTGACCAAAGTCAACATTCTTGACCTTAGGGCTATGTACATTGAGGTTATTCGAAATGAAATCAATACTTGGCTCATAATTAATTAATTAGTCACTAATTCAAAATTGTTGACCATAGGGTTATGTACATTGATGTTATTCGAAATCAGATCGATCGATTCTCAATTTTGTAACGTTAATTGACCAAAGTCAACATTGTTGACCCTAGGATTATGTACATTGATGTTATTCGATATGAAATCAATACTTGGCTCGGAATTAATAAATTAGTCACTAATTCAAAATTGTTGACCATAAGGTTATGTACATTGAGGCTATTCGAGATCAGATCGATCGATTCTCGATTTGTAACGTTAATTGATCAAAGTCAACATTGTTGACATTAGGATTATATACATTGATGTTATGTAAATGAATTTTCGGAAATTAAATAATTAAAATTTTTTAAAAATCAATTTTTCGACGGGTATACCCAGTCGGAAATTAAATAATATTTTTCTTTTTTTAAAATGGTATTTCCAACGGGTAAACCCCGTCGGAAATTAAACAATTAATTTTCTTTTTTTTTTAAATAAATTTTCCGACGGGTAAATCCCGTCGGAAATTTATTATTATTTTTTCTTTTTTTTTGAAGTGGTATTTCCGACGGGGGTATCCCGTCGGAAATTAAATAATTAATTTTAGTTTTCTTAAATCAATTTTCCGACGGGTAAATCCCGTCGGAAATTAATTATTTTTTTCTTTTTTTTTAAAAATGGTATTTCCAACGGGTAAACCCCGTCGGAAATTAAACAATTAATTTTCTTTTTTTTTAAATAATTTTTCCGAAGGGTAAATCCCGTCGGAAATTTATTATTTTTTTTCTTTTTTTTTTAAATGATATTTCCGACGGGGGTATCCCGTTGGAAATTAAATAATTAATTTTATTTTTTTTAAATCAATTTTCCGACGGGTAAATCCCGTCGGAAATTAGTTATTTTTTTCTTTTTTTTCAAAATGGTTTTTCCGACGGGCAAACCTCGTTGGAAAATAAATAATGAATTTCATTTTTTTAAAATGAATTAAATTTCCGACGGGATACCCCCGTTTGAAAATAAAATTTTAATTTCTATTTATTTTAATTGTATTTCCGACGGGTAATACCCGTTGGAAAATAAATAGTATATTTTTTTAATTATTTTTTATGTATTTTCCGACGGATTGTGCCCGTTGGAAAAAATATTTTTATTTTTTATTTAATTTTAATACACTTTCCGACGGGTTTTGTCCTCCGTCGGAAAATCCGTCGGAAATCACTATTATTTTCCAACGGATTATGACCCGTTGGAAAATATCCGTAGGAAAAAACTGTTTTTCTTGTAGTGAGGTTTCGAACAATTATTATAATAATGGAGAAAGATATCGATTGTTCAAATAATAATTGAACTAAAACTAAAATAACTAATTGAATAATAACCAATGTAAATATAATAACCAGTGAAATATTAAAATATAAATCGTTGAAGTAATAATGAGAACTTTTTTTGCAAGAAGTACGAAAAAAATCACCTAAAATAATACAACTAGATGTAGAAGATGAGATTAAAACTAACAACTATTAACATAAATGAAGATGAAAAGGAAGGGTAGTTTGGGCATTAAAAATGTGACATCAACAAAATTAATATCGGAGGAAAGGAAGAAACTTACAATGAATAAATAACAACTAACTACTATGAAACTAGCTAGACAAGCTATATATGACAATATAAAAATATTCATTTATGATCTTTTGTATTAGTCAAAATCATTAATATTGTGAAGAGATTACAAAATTGTATCACTGAATACCTGTAAATTGTGAATTATTTTTACATTGTCACAAATATATAATAACTCATAGCAATTGAGGATTTTAAATTTCAAACTATTTCCAAATTATTTTCTCTTTTGAAAAATCTTATCGTTTTTCTAAGCATAGTACATATAAATTGTCCCTAAATGGCTACCATATCGGAAATTTGATTAAGTTGTTAAAGATAAAAAAAATGCTTAATATTATGTATAATAGACCTAAAGTATATACACACTATGAGAGAGACTTAAACGTAAAATCTTCTTTAATTTTATATATTTATGTATCTATTTTGATGATTTTGTTCTTGGCATGAACTTCTTCATAATGTAAGCCGTGTGTACGTAGCTATTGTTGCTTTGTTGGAGGCTAGTGGTGACCGTGATTCTCCGGATTTATCGTATCTAGACAAGATTATTTACAAATAATAATTATTAATAGTTATTATATAAAAAATTAGAGGATATTTTGGATCTCATTGTCAAGAGTTATTAGGGGCGTACGCTGTGTGGTGTGGTGCGGTGCGATACGGTCTAGTGCAGTTTTTTATTAGCCCAAACTCAATCTAATATTTTCGATTTTTTAATACTCTAGTTCAAACCCAATCCAACAAATTTTGAAATTGTACTTTACGGTCCACTTGAGTTGGGGCGAGTTTTGCGGTTAGCTTTCCTAACTTTAATGTATTTTGTTATTTGATAAATTAAATTGACAAAATAATCATCTCCTTGTATTTCTTTGTTATAATTTCATATATAAACAAATTTCATAAATTTATATAAAAACTATATTGAATATAATTAAATATCATCTAAAAGAATGTGTTTTGTAATTTCTGGGATCATTTTTAGTAGTTTTGTTACTATATTCAACATTCATTTAGTTCTTTAACTTTCACTAAGTTTCAGCTTTAGGCTTATACATAACAAATTTAGTCCTCTAACATTCAATAAGTTTCAATTTTCGTCGTCAATTACAAATTCTGTCCTCTATCTTTCAATATGTTTAAATTTTCGTACTCGAATTACACAAAAAAAAAAAAAAAATGTATTAGGATCAAATTTGTAGTTGCATGATGGTAATTGAAACTTAATGAAAATTACAGGACAAATTTGTATGCATAATAAACTTAATAAAATTTAGACTGAAATTACAAAGCTACATGACCATTTTTGAAATTTTGCCGTTCGACAATACCATTTTTTTCTTAGTTACCATATCATCAATTTAAAAGCATGACAACATAAAAATTAGTAATAGGGCTTAATGCAATTTTGATGCCATAATTTATGCTCATTGATATCTTACCCTATATTTTATCAGGTTGGCAAATTTGGTGCTGCATCTTTAAATTTACGATAATTTTAGTCCACAACCCACTTTTAAAATTAAGACCACGTGCAGGCCATGTGTACCTCTTAATTTGGGGGTTTTGACCAATTCAACAAAATTTGTATAAAAAAAATGAGAGAATTGCACTTATGGTACTAAATTATATGTCGATTCTCACTTGTGGTACCATAAAATTGAAGCCGACTCATTTGGTACCACAATTTAAGAAATCGAATTGAATCACTTTTGGTACCGCCGTTAAAAATGACCTTTGAGTGATGACGTGGCAGTTAAGTCTTATTGCAAAATTGATGTCATTACTTATGTTGATTGACAATTCTACTCCATAACATTTCAGGTTGTCAAAATAACTCCACATCTTCATATAAACTGACGATTTTAGTCCACATTATAGCCCAATTTAAAAAAATGTCTCAAATAAGACAACGTGCAGACACATTTGGAGTTTTTACTTATTATATTTACATATCTATTTAACTAACTTGATTTTATAAACAATATTAATAAATTAAATAATAGTTTAATATAAATCTTAAAAAACATATATATTTAAAATCTAAAATTTATATAATAGTATTAATTTATTAAAATAATAAAATTTTATATTAAAAAATAACTAAAACCCACACATCCCCACACCCCACCCTCGTAACCATCATCTAATAAGTTTTAAATAGGATTAGTATTATGTTTAAAAAATATTTTTTTTTATTTTTTTTCAGATTTATATTAAAGTATTATTTAATTTATTAATATTTTTTATAAAATCAAATTAGTTAAATAGATATATAAATATAATAAGTAAAAACTCAAAATGGTCCGCACGTTTCTTAGTCGAGTCAATTTTGAAATTGCACAACAATGTGGACTAAAATATATCGTCAGAAAATTTAAAAATGTGGGTTCCCAACATGAAATGTTATGGGTTAGAATTATCAGCCAACATTAAGTAATGATATCAATTTTACAATAAGACTTAATTGCCACTTCATCAAAAAATTATTTCTGCAACGTTTCACCAAGTCTCTGACACTATTATGAATCTATGAGGAAAATGCAAGCATAATTTTACCTATAAATTAATCATCAGCATATATACATATCTGCATACAAAATGACACCCTATGAGTTAGGTTGCTCCGTAGAAGCGGCAGCGGCGGCGCTAAACCGACAAGTTGAAAACGTTATCAGTTTGCTATAAAGTTTGTTTTGATGTAGGTACATGAAATGACCATCATGGTGGGGGTCTATACGGACAACTTTTCAGAATTGGTTAAGGAACCGGCCTACAAATCTGACTTGGTAGGAATATAGGATGTAGGTTACGTATATGACTTACAACTCTTTTCATGGTAGAATTAATGTTCGTAAGTTAGTTCCAGCTTTTTGGTTTAGGGTAGATTAACTCGCCCAACTACATCCCTAGGCCTCAGCAAGTTCAACAGCCGAGATATGAATTTCTAACTTTTGATGACAATAATATTTTGTTACCATCTTTTGGCACCATAATTTGTTTCTTACTTTAGAAGACTTAAGAAGAACCACAAATCTTACTTGAGGATCGTAAGAATAATCACAATCTCACTTCGATTTTTCTAGGGTACGGACGGTAGTTACGCCCACACATGCAGGAGGGATCATCAGGCCCTTGATTCTTCCCGAATTGATCTGGACCGTTAATTAGATAACTTGGTCAAATATGTTCAGTAATCATTAACTTTAGGTAAAATTTGATTTGCCTGATTTACCCTTTCTCTTATTTTAATTTTAAAAAAATATACAAAAATTGGTTATTAATGACGGATATAGCCACATTTAAATGTAATGATTATTTATTTAGAATCAAAATTGATAGGAATATGCTAAAGACAATTTTACCCGAACTAAAATATTTTGGTTTTTAAAATAAATAAAAAATCGGTTATTAAGTAAAATACGGCTTTAGCCTCAATATAATAAATTCTTATTTCCTTAAACCAAAAATCATGCGTGAAAGATAAATATAATGCTCATTCAAACCTAATTAAGACTTTCTTCTGTCATAAATCTCCACCATTTTTACACCATCCCTAACATGATGAAAAATTGTAGAAAAACCATAGAAATTTCTATTCCACCGCTATAATAAACAGATTAATATCATATAAAACTAAAATCGAAGGGATTTATTAATTCAATTAAATTCGAATTGAGACAAACATTTCTTTTCAGTTTCTATTTTCGTTATGGCATTATCATCCTAGTCGGTGATGGTAGAATATGCACCATTTGTTTTGTGAGAAGAAAATGAAATTCGTGACGAACAAATTTGATTTTTCCTAATTACTTGAACAATCTTATTACCTTAATTTGATTTCATGGTACTAAATAAGTTATAATATTTTCACCATTTTTATACCTTCAAAGGGATCACTTTTCATTATTCATTTTCTTTTTACCTCTTTATCATTGAGATAATTAAAATATTTCAAAAACCTGATCACCAACTCAATTAAAAAAAATTCAAATAATAAAATTTTGAAGGCATATTTTTAGATGACTTGAATGATGTAATGTGAAAAGTAAAGTAAGATTATATATATACTAGTGGTTACACACCGCGCATGTTGCCCTGCATATTTGTGTCATTTAATAGTCGTATAAATATTATTATATGTAATTGCTATGTACTTATAAGTCGGTAGACTTGAAGCCAGATAGTTAATTCGTTAAAATGTATTAGCAAATATTACACAAACACAACTTTGCAGAAATAGTAGTGGAGAGAAAAATGTGAAACTTCAGTATAGATTGATACAAAAGAATCTAAATATGTAGACTCTGTAGAAAATGCATTATCAGAATATCTAGAGGATAATTTTAACCAAAAACTTACATAGTAGCAATGCATATAACATGGTGTTTTCGTTGTGAGATTATCTTCACGATCATCTTCGTAAAGTAGCACAGTTCAGATCTTCAATTGTATGATGAAGTTCTGTCGGCAAAAGAAATCCACTAAACGATACAAATGATGTAAAACATAACAAATTAATTTTTGTTTGGGCAAATTAAGGAGAATCATTGTAGAAGGAGATCGGGATCTATCGATAGAAAGACACCGCCAAAATTGGAGATTTATTGTGTTCCATACAAAATTTACATCAGCATATTGGGTTTGCATGGAATCACTCGCCAATGGATGTCTAAATAGGTACCATATATCCAAAGTCATATTGAAACCACATTGAGATTCAACTAAATGATATATGTCATATTTCTAGCTCATATTTATGCTAATTTATCCAAAATAAAAATTATATTTCTAGTCAAGTTACAATCTGAACAATGAGACTACAAGAAGATATACATGTTTACATTGAAAGAAACAAAAGATTGGAAGTAGTAAAGCAATTAATCTTCCATCTTCGTCTAAAGTTTTGGACAATTTTGGCTGAAAGGAAATAGCCGCACTGAAGAAAGTTAAGATGCCTCTCAAAATTTCAATGATTTGTAGTCATTTTGCCTTTTTTGTGCTGCATCATAGTATATGATATTTTACCTGTAACGGAATCTCTCTTTAGAGAGCATGCGAAATCAATGATGAGAAATTCTTCTGGAGGCAACCCAAATAATTCTTGAAAGGTTTAATTCCTATAATGTGAATGTATATTCAACTGCAAGCATGATGGAGGTATATATATATATATATATTTTTGGTTCCCCAAGGGTTTAATCCCTTTCGAGACGGGTTGGCCACAATAAGTGGGTACTTCTCCCAACAGGGATTCGAACTTGAGTCCGCTACTTTGTAGTGACTAGTCCCTTTCACTAGACCAATCAGATTAAAGTTAAACTAATGAAGGATTGAACTTTAGTAGTGTTCAGCATACAAAATACAATATAAAATTAAATAGTGCTCCACTTGATTTTGGATGCTCATTCAACAAATCTGCTGTTCGAAAAAGTACCTCCCCACGGAGTAAAGGATCCCAAATTCTTGTGATCATTGCTCTAATTGATACTCATTAGGATCCCAAATTCTTGTGATCATTGCTCTAATTGATACTCATTTTCTACAATTACTCTCATGCTCGTTCCTTCAATTCAATATAACTATAATGTCTCCGATGGACTAAAATATAGTTATTGAGATCGGAGAAATTATTGTTATTCAGACTTTGAGCCAGGTACCTTATCTTTCTACAAAGCCAAAATATAATAAGATCAAAATTGCAAATATATTGAATGCACTGCTAAGAAGGAAATATATTAAAATACATTCCCCTTGAGACAATTTTAACCATTTCTTCTTCATGACAAAAGACCCACACTTCAAAAGAATGAATTATTTACCTGGGTATAAAATCAAAGACCAATCAACTCATTATTCATTAGTATATAATCCAGATTTTGATTATTTCTTCTGCCAATGTATGTATAATATTATCAGAAAATAAGGCAACAACACTATAATTGATGCATAAGGTAACAATAAATCATTAAGTCAGGCTTAAAAAGTATTAAAAAAAAGTACTTGTTTTCAGACAAAGAACTGAAAAGCAACACAACTTGCCGAGAACTAATATTGCCTTTGCATTTTACAAGTATATGACCACTTGAAGTTTCAATAATATTTTTCAGTTCTGGATTTAGATACAATAAACCTGTTGCGACATACGAAGGATTTCACGAATCCTTCCTCAATTTCATAACTTCCTAGGCGAGTAGCTCCTCCACAACACCACTCCATTATCACAGGAAACATCAATGCCAACCTAGAATGGGAGAAAGAATAACTTAAAAAAGGAAGGAATACAAATATTTTTCTAAAAAAAAAAATTCTTAAGACAAAACAAAATTTTCAGATTGCATAAAAACTTCTAATTAGAGGAGGTTAACTACATTGGCGCTCTCTACAACGCTGGTCAGAGGAGGTTTATTGAAACCATCGAATTTATCAAATGTTTGAAGCAAATGAAAGTTAGAACAAAAAGTGTAGTATGACAAGGGGGGAAAATGCAAGATACTCCTTGTGTTATGCTAAACCTGCAAGAAACTAACCTGTGAAATTTTTATTACGCCAAACTTCCTTGTGTTTTAAAAGCCCTGCAAAAAACATTCAATTTGTAAAAAATAGGTCGTTTTGGATAGACATATTTTAAGAAATAATTTTAAAAATATATCACGTGAAGTTGTAGAGACCAACTTGAAGTATTTTAAAAATGATTTCTTGAAAAAAGTCGACCCAAAACGACCTATTGTTTACAAATTGGGGGGTTTTTACAGGGTTTTTAAAAACACAAGAAAATTTGGCGCAATAAAGATTTCACAGGATAGTTTCTTGCAGGTTTAGCATAACACAGGGGAGTATTTTGCATTTATCCCATGACAAAGAGGAAAATCATTTTGAATAATTGGATGACAAACAAATGAATAAACAACACTCTCAAGCATTCAAAGTAGTATTATTTTGCTCAAACCATCCTCCAATATAAACTCCAGTACTTAAACCAAATGTAGGTACTTCCACAAGAACAAAAGAAATCAGTGGTATTATTCTGGCCTAATTATAATTATGTTATAGTATCAACAATATTAATCATTCAACGGGTTGGCAATAGGGTTAATTAACTATATAGTATATAATAACATTAGTTACAAATTAAGTTATGGGGATTAATGCATTTTTGGTGCCACAACTATAGTACACTGGCGTTTCTACCCCGTAACTTTTCGGACCGGCACATTTGGTGCCACAACTTCAACATAATTGGCAATTTTGGTGCCAATTGAGTCCAATTTCAAAATTGGCCCGAAATTCCCCATATGTGGGCCATGTGATTTAGTAATATATCAAAATTGACTATTCAACGTCTTTTTCAATAAAAAAATACCAAAATTTAAAATCCTAACTTTTCCTATAAAATTCACCAAACATTCCCTTAATTAAATTGTTACCCGCTTTCTTATTCTTCCCCAAATAAAAACATCCAAGTAGCCTAGTTCTTAGTGGGTGGAATTATTTTTTTTTCATGAAAAAGGTGTTGAATGGTCAAAATCCCCAATTTTCATGTCACATGGCTCGTACATGGGGGAATTTCGGGCCAATTTCAAAATTGGGCCTCAATTGGCACCAGAATTGCCACTGATGTTGTAGTTGTGGCACCAAATGTGTCAGCCCGAAAAGTTACGGGGTAAAAATGCACCAGAATTGCCACTGATTAGAACTTATTTAATTTTGGGATGATAATTGAATTGTAAAATATTTTATGATTGTCAATCGATTAAGTTTTTTATTAGCAGGTCTGATTATTTTTGGGAATTTTTAATTTGATTTTTTTTTCATTTTTTCCGACGGAAATATTCCGTGGGAAACTGAAGAAAATATTTATAATTTTCCGATGGAATAATTCCGTGGGAAAAAAAACATTATTTAAAAGTTATTTCCGACGGAATAATTCCGTCGGAAACTAAAAATTCCGACGGAATTATTCCGTCGGAAATTATATTTCCGACGGACAAAATCTGTGGGAAAATCCGTCGGAAATTTTTCCGACAGATTTTCCCACGGATTTTGTCCGTCGGAAAATCCGTCGGAAAATCTGTCGGAAATTTTCCGACGCCACTTTTTCCGACGGATTTTCCGACGGACAAAATCCGTCGGAAAACCCATTTTCTGACGGATTTTGCTTGAAATCCGTCGGAAAATCCGTCGGAAAATCCTGTTTTTCTTGTAGTGTAGTTGTGGCACCAAAAATGCAATAATCCCTTAAGTTATGATTCTAATTAAACAACAAGAAATAAAAAAGATAGCGATTGCATTGCAATCAACCGAACTTCCCCATCTATGTGAAGCCTATGATGAAGGAGCAAGTCGTAGTTATGATGGGTGCTCTCTCCAACAAAATTCTCAAACGGAAGTATGACTTTGTCCACTAACCGCAATCCAATTGCCTGATTAAGCAGAAGATATCATTACTAAGATTAAAGAAAATATAAAATGGTCGAGGAAAGTTAACGTGATAACCTTGAATGCAACGTCAAATTGGTCACATGGAGCAGTCTCGCATTTTGGGTGTGCTTTTATTGCAACAGCTTCACTATCGACAAATAATCTCTAATTGTGTCAACACCATTATTATTGTCCAAGAAAATTTTCAAGTGCAGCTTCTAATAGACTGTGCTTTGATAGTTGATAAGACTTTTTTAATCTTTGTCCATTTAAAGATATATCACAGTAAAATTCAGTTCTAACCTTTCTTTTTTATTAAGTAAAAAGAAAAATTAAGCTCATTACATATAAGATCAAATTCTAGAGCCTGAACTGTTTTGAGGCCCATGTAATATAATAATTTCTATAAAACCATATAATTCAGAGCTGCATTAAGAACACCACTTTTGGTCCCTCTTATCATTAACTTTTTACAGAGTGGTCCCTCTTATGTTTTTTTTCCCACTTTAGTCCCTACTATGAATTATTTGTCTCAGTTTAGTCCCTTTCAAGTGATCCAAGGCGATTCCGGTAACATGTGATATGCACATGAGGGCAATTTCATCATTTCAAGTAAACTAGCAGGGATATTTTCGTCTTTCTAATTTAAAAAAAATATTTAATGTCTTCCAAATTAGGTTTTCATTCCAATCCAACTTAATCGTCCATTTCGTTCCAAACTAAAGTTTTCTCCCAAAATCGTCTTCAAACACCAAAATTGCTCACCAATTAAACAATATCTCAAATAGTCTCAATAGTGAACGGACGAAAATGTCCTAAAAAATATTCATATACATGTCACGTGTTATCGGAACCACCTGATAAGGACTAAAGTGAAATAAATAATTCATAGTAGGGACTAAAGCGGGAAAAAAAACATAAGAGGGACCACTCTGTAAGAAGGAAAAATTCAGAAAAACACTTAGAAATAATAAAAAAAATTAACAGAATAATTACTACGGAAGAAGAAAAAATGAGGAACAATTATTAAGAAATAAAAAGTTAAAAGAAACAACTAACATATACGATAGCATTGGGTTTCGAACAATCCTCCCATTGAGTAAATTAAAAAAAAAAAAAAAAAACTAATAATATTTAGTTTTGGGGGGCCAACATTTTCTTGTTGGTTGCACTCAATATTTTTTTAGTATTTTGATAAAATGAAAATAAAAAAGTCATAATAAAGTAATATAACCATAAATGATAAAATATAAATATCTCAAAAAAAAAACAGTTTCATTTAAACTGTAATCGACAATGTTTTGTTTAGTACAAAGGGTCTATGATCGAGTATGTGTTAAAAGGATTAACGATTTCTTTTTAAAAAGTATATAGAAGCTACTAATCTAAACAAGAACTTACTTTCGATTACGTTATTAAATTTATTTTTAGTGAAAATTATAACATAAAATGTATGTTTTGTGAAAAATCTTAAAACTGGAAGAAACAATTGTTAAAACAAAAGCAAAAAAGAGGTGTGAAATATATATTAATAGTTAATATAATATAATAATATGTATTAATCATATGCACCTTGAGAAAGAAAAAGAAACATAAAATAATAAAAATTTGATATGTTTGAATGGAGAATCGAACCCACATCATAGGGTTTAAACATAAACACCTTTACCAATTGTGTTAGTTAAAAATTTTGATATAATTTAACAATAATTAATTATTAATAATATTTATTTGGGGGCCACTATATATATAAAATTTTGGGGCCCCTTCACACTGGGGGTCCT
This sequence comes from Penstemon newberryi var. newberryi, assembly GCA_030819805.1. Taxonomy (NCBI): domain Eukaryota; kingdom Viridiplantae; phylum Streptophyta; class Magnoliopsida; order Lamiales; family Plantaginaceae; genus Penstemon; species Penstemon newberryi. The sequence goes on along the minus strand of JAUALY010000005.1, from coordinate 15,845,087 downwards.
AGGCACCGGCCCAAGTTGCCTAGCACTTGGACCGGCACTGGTCAACGATATTCAATTGTGACTCCACCGGCACACTCAGTTTGGGTGCCACAGGACAATTGCTGTCACCAGTGGCGGAGCTAGACGGGTTTTATTGGGGGGTGAATTTTTTTCGAGTGAAGCATTAAATAAAGTAAATAATTAGGAAAATAATATATACTTTTGCAATTATTAAGAATTTTTTTTTTTGAAACAATACACCAAATAAAGAATATTATATAAAGAAAAGTGCACTAAATAAATATATTTATAAGGAGAAGACCTTATATATTATAAAGAAAATAAAAATCTTTTTCTTCTTACAATTATTAAGATTTTTTTTAGGAATAATGCACTAAATAAACAAAATTATAAGAATATGCTTGTATTATAATAACAATAAAATATCATATCCCCTATATAATCATTAAGAAGAAGAAAAATTGAAAGAAAGGCTTAAATATTGAGAAAGAAAGAAAAAATAAAAAGAAATGGCTTAAGAATTGAAGAGAAAGAAAGAAAAAATTTAAAAATTGTGTTATTAATTGAACCAAGAACAAATTGCTCTAAGCAGCATTCGAACCCATACTTCCGGCCTAAACTTGCAATTCATTAACCATCTGACCAATACACTCATTATGTTAAACTTTACTACTACTAATATTAAATCTAATATTGTTGGGGGGGGTGGTCGCTCCCCCCAGTCTACATATAGCTCCGCCACTAACGGTCACCCGCACACACAGTTTAGGTGCCCAACAATCTCCCTCTCAGCAATTACTCCTGCTAGGAATCGAACACGTGACCTTGACTCTGATACCACTTCTAGGACCTCAGGCGCTACCAGTTGCCCCAAAACCAATTGGTGTTAGGATAGGCGCATACCCTTCCCTTATAGTGCATTTACACAAGCGTCCACGATATTCGATTGTGACTCCACCCGCACACTCAGTTTGGGTGCCACAGGACAATTGTTGTCACCCGCACACACAGTTTAGGTGCTCAACAATAACAATTTTCTTCATTAAGGACCAATGAGTTAACATATATATATATTCTTTGAAGGACACAAAAAAACCAATATTTTCAGAACATACCAACCTGATTGAACTCCTCCACTATCAGTGTTCTTCAAGCAATGTTGTTTCCTTAGATCTTTGGAGATGTTCCAGAGCTCATGTACCCTCCTGGAGTGCTGCAAACCAAGAATTTCCAGGACGATGAGTTCAAAGTACAAAAAAGTTAAATCTAATAATAGTCATGATCTTTTGTCACGAGAAACGAATTTTAATCAGTCGTTTGAATTACCTCATTCTCAAACATCTTAAGTTTTGCCTCTAGATGAGCAACAACTGACTTGATCGGAATAGAATCATCAGCCTTTTTGATTTGCATAAACCCTTAAGAGAATCACTTATGTTGCCTATTGTGCATCTAATGCTTCTCATCATTTATGAGTTTCTTGATGTCAAGATTCTGCATGAGTCAAACTCAAAACAATTAATATTAAAAGCCATACATATGACGCACCATGATCCAATTTATTTAGTTTATTTCATGCCATAATAATTAAAAATATCATGTAAGATTATATGATGCAAGATTTATTCTGGTTCTTTATGATCTTCTTCTTCTTTCCTTCTATGTTCAAGCTCAGCCAAAAGTTCTGCTTCATAATCTCCATCATCATCCTCATCCTCGTTGAAAATGAATAATCAGTTATTTGTTAAATGGACTTGTTCGATGAAGATGAAGAAGTGAAGGGAGGTTTTGATAATTTTCAAAAGTCATCAGCTAAGTAATGGAAGCTTAGCAAACCTTTGAAAAAGTTCAATCGAGAAGACAAGTAAAATCAAAAGATTGAATATCGGTCTGGAATACCAGTGATCTTAAGCTGAGTACGGAATTAGATTGGTGGATATCAGCATAGTCAAATCAGATAAGTTCGGTTTGAATCAGCAGATTGTTCATCACCAGAGTGGATTCGATCAGCAGAGTGGAAAGAGATCAGAAGTCATTCCAACGGTAATAAATGCACTTGGTGTAATAAATGTTGCCTGAGAAGGGTATTTATGACAATGATTGAAGGAATTAATTCAAATACCTCGTATCAGCATGGTGCATTTAATGTGACAGACAAATCCGTGTTGCAGGGAGCCGTTAAGGTTAGGATCGGAACTCGAGGAAGATCTAAAATATGTCTCACTTCAACGGGCATAATTCGAATTGCCGAGTATAATAGATCCATTCAAGAGTTAGACCAAGAAGAAGAACACAACAACTGAAAAAACTTAACGATCAAATTTTCTAAGTTTCAAAAACTCAAGAACAAATCACTATCAACTAAGTCATCTGTTGACAAAGCCAAGTTGAAGAAACAATTCAAACATACAAATCTAAGTGATTTCTGTAAAACTTAGTGTTGTGAGAAGTAGATATCCATCTTAGTGAGTGATATTACTTCGTAGAATAGGTCTTCTTTGTGATTTCCTATTATGAGCTTGTTGCTTCGTCATTTGTTATAAAAAGCACAAGTGTCGTACTAGTTACTAAGTGTTCTAGTAGAACATAAATCTTCGTGATTTAGAAGAGTGGACTAAGAGGCATCTTGCCTATATAACCACTATAAAAATTCCTATGTTTACTTACATGTTTATAACTTGCATATTTTTTTTTTATGTGAACATATATTTTAAAATATAAAGCTTTTAAAAGAGGAATTTATTAAACTGGGGTTAAACATTTGAAGTTAAACTTGTTTGAAAAACTTTCACCTTCATATCTGTTGCATACAAGTTTTAAACTCCGAAGTTGTCTTAAAAGATAAATAAATCAGACGAGTGGTCTTACTTGCGCTAAATAAGCTAATTGCTAAATCAGCTGAGTAGTCTCATACGAACGATAAGCTTATCATGCTTATACAAAGTTATAGAAATTTTTGAAAGGTATATATATCTATTCACCCCCTCCCCCCTCTAAACCTCATATGACCACTTGAGACCAACAAGTGGTATAAGAGCATGTGGTTCATTTGAATCATTTGACTGATCAACGAGTTTGATCCGGGTGTGTTTTTCAAATATTTTAAAAAAAAAATATTTAAATCTAAACTTTTTGAAAATGGATTGTATCAGCCATGTTCCTCACATTGGCTGTATGAGTTTTGAGGACTGGAAAATTCGCATGAAAATTTTCATTACTGCTTATAATGACAATATGTATACATGCATTATAAGAGGTCCTTTCAAAATCACCAAAACAATCAAAGTCAACAACCAAGAGGTGATAGTTGACAAAGAGCTTGAAGAGATGACTACCGAATAAATCAAGTTGAATAATCTTGATAAAGTTGCTAGATTCATCATGACCAGAGCCCTCAACAATGAAAGGTTTATCAAAGTCATACATTGCAAAACTGCAAAAGAGATGTGGGACAAGGTTCGCGACATGAGCGAAGAAAATGATGCTATCAAGGAGCACAATCAAAGCATAGCTCTTGAAAAGTTGAAAAACTTCAAAATGAAGTCCGCATAAACCATTGATCAGATAGATACAAGGTTTACAAGGACCCTCAACGAAGTTCTAAAATTGGGAAAGACTTTCACGAACAAAGAGATCACTGTAAATGTTCTCAAGGCGTTGCCACCAAAGCTCAATATGAAAGTCACAGCCATGGAAGAATCCAGGGATTTGAGAAAAATCTCTCTTACCGAGTTGTTCTCAGTACTCAAGGTGTATGAGAATAAATTGTCAAGGATAGGAATATACGAGTCATCTAGTTCTAATCCCACTGCTGCCTTATTTTTTGCAGACAGACCCAAAAATCAGCAGGGAGATCAAATGAAATGGACTCATCTGATAAGACCATGCTACTCAACAAAAAGGATTACATGCTGGCGATGTTGCGTTGTTGTTGAACGGGTTTAAGAAGTTCTACAAAAGAAAGATGAAGAACAAATACAACAATGCTTCTACTTCTAACCCTACTTCTCATGATAGTAAGGATAATTATAAATTCAAACTAATGTGCTATAATTGCAGGAAATTGAGACACTTTATCAAGTACTGACCATATCCAAAAGCTGATAAGTACACGAAGGAAGAAAAGAAAGTGAAAAAATAGAGGAGACATAACTAGAGCAAAATATTGTTGCCTGAAGCTGAAAAGATAGCTTCCATCTACTCGTTTGATGACTCTGCTGAAGAAAAGACACCTGCCATGCTCTGTCTTATGACCAAAGAATCAGATGATTCTGATAATGAGGTAACTCTATCTGATGAAGAAAATGTGCTTTTTAGTTCATTTGAACAAATGATGACTAACAACACGAGTGTTTTTGCTGCCTTTACAAAACTTAAGGAGAGATGACCATGCTGAAAGAGCAAAATGCTTCACTGAAACTTAAAGTTCAAAAACCACAATAATCAGTTGAATATAAAAAGTTTGAGCATGAGAAGGAATCTCTGAAAGTAGGATGTGAAGTCCATAAGGGAAAAATCATGGAACTTGAAAACATTATTGAGTCCTATGCTTCTGAAATAATTGAAAATAAGACTACTAATCAGAAACTTCCTTATGAGAAAACAGGTTTAGAATTCGTCTATGCTGAAAAGTTATATTCTAGTAACAATAAGGTAATCTCATATGTTCAGAATGCCAACTTGCTTCACCTGAAAGAGAGACAAAAGAAATGAAGTCTCAAAAAGCTACTAAGGGTAAAAAAACCTAAGAAAGATAAACAGACTAGTAAAGCTTAACAACAGAACAGTCCAAAGAAGTCTGCTGATAAGGGCAAGCAGAATCAGACTAGTGATAAGTCTAAAAAGTCTGTGAATGAGCAAGCTAGAAAAAAACCTAAGAAGCAAAGAAATCATAAAAATGACAATGCTTGGTATGGAAATGAGTCGTATTATGTGCAACCTGCTTATTCATCTTATTATCATGCACCTCATTATCCACCTTACTATGCTGCTACATACCCTGCTCATCATCCGATGCATGCGTATCTTGTTTATCATGCACCGTACCCTACTTATGAGCATTACTCACACCATAATGATTATCATCATAACATATCTACTGAAAATGATGCACCAAGAGTAACAAAAACACCATGGAAATCTACTGAGTCTAAGAAGCCTAAGGTTACCAAACATTGGATTGTCAAAGGTGACACTAATCCTTCAGCACCCTCTCAATAAATGGTACCTAACACATTTTTATTTTGTTTTGTAGGATAGGATTAGGAGTAGGAGTAAAGTAGAGAAGAATTGGTATTTGGACAATGGATGTTCAAGACAAATGTGTGGTGACATACATGAGCTTACTGAAGTTGCTGCCATAGATGGTCCAAAAGTAACATTTGGAGACAACAAAGAAGGCAACATTGTCGCAAGTGAAAAGCTTATCAAAGGAAACATTGAGATATCTGATGTCTCATATGTTAAAGGCCTGAAGTACAATCTGATGAGCATAAGTCGATTTTGTGACAAGGGATTTTTTGTCATCTTCTCATCAGATAAGTGCTATGTGAAGCAAATTAGAACAAAGAAAGTGATATTATCTGGAAGAAGACAAGGAAACATCTACATAGTCGATTGGAGTTCCATTGACAAGAGCTCAAATGTTTGTTTGGTGGCCTTTACACCAAGTGAAGTTAGTTGGCTATGGCACACAAGAATGAATCATGTAAACTTCAAGACCATCAACAGATTAATCAAAAATTATTTGGTTGAAGGATTACCAAAGACAAGCTGTGTGATGCCTGTCAGAAGGGTAAACAAATCAAATCATCTTTCAAAAGCAAAAAGCATAAATCTTCAAACAGAATTTTGGAGCTACTTTACATGGATTTGTTTGGACTCATTGATCCCATTAGAAATGGTGGAAAGAAATATTGCCTTGCAGTTGTGGATGATTATTCAAGATATACTTGGGTAGTTTTCATGAAAAAGAAGAGTGAAACCAAGGAACATCGTACTAATCTAATGTAGTTGATTCAGAATGAAAAGAGCTTAAAAATCTTAAGGATCAGATCAGATAGGGGCACTGAATTTACTAACTCTACTGTTGAAGAGTATTGTAATTCTAGAGAAATAATCATGAATACTCTGCTGCCAGGACCCCAAAACAAAACGGAATTGTTGAAAGGAGAAACGGAACTCTGAAAGAAGCTACCAGGACAACGATAGATGAAGCAAAATTGCATCAAGGATTTTGGGCATAAGCTGCAAACACAACCTGGTGTACCCACAACCGATGCATGATCAACAAAAGTCAGAACAAAACACCATATGAATTGTGGAATAACAAAAAGCCTAATCTTCATTATCTTCGCATATTTGGTTGTAAATGTTTTGTCTTAAATAATGGTAATGTTGGTCCCAAGTGGTCAGATGAGGTCTAGAGGGGGGGGGGGGGGGGGTGAATAGACCTCTTTAAAATTTATCTTTCAAAAACTTCTAACTTTTCTGTCAGCAGACTAAGCTGATCAGTAATCGTAAGTTGACTATGTTGATCTCGCACAAAGCTTTGAACAGCAGAGTTGACCACTCTTCTGATTTCACTCAGCTGATTTTATCAAAATCAGAGTTTTAAAAATAACTAACTTGCAGCGGATTTGTCAAGTGTTTTTCACAAGTAGTTTTCTTTAACTTTGAAATAGTTTTATCCCCAGTTTTAACAAACTTCTTTTTAAAACTTTTCCAACAGTTAACCTTTAAGTGTTTTAAATATGCTCTTTCAAATATGCAGAAAATTATGCAAGTAAAAACACAAAGGATTTTTATAGTGGTTATATGGATAGAAATCCTTTAGTCCACTCTTCCAAGTCACTTAGATCTTGGGTTATACTATAGTCACAAAGATTACAGTACACTATGCTTGCGTCTATCAACAAATGAAACGGCCACAAGTGCGTAAGAGGAAATTACAAAGAAACTCCTATTCTCTGAAGTAATATCACTCACTAAGATGGATATCTACTTCTCACAACACTTTTCTAACAAAATCACTCAGATTTATAAGTATATTCTGTTTTCTCTCTATTCTGCTTCGTCAACAAATGACTCGGCTGATGAGTGTTCTGTTCTTGAGTTTGAGACTTAGAAGAATTCTGCTTCAGATTTTTGCTCTCAAAAATGTGTTGTCTCTTCTTCTTCAACTCACGAACTGAACTATTTATACTTGAGATTTGAAAATCTGCCCGTTGAGAGATCGACAGGTGTCCAAATCATCGAGTACTGGTCCTTCTGCATAAACGGCTACCTGCGACTGAGCACTGTACACTCTGCTGTACTTTCTGTCAGATCGCATTTAATGCACTGAGTTGATACGAGGTTTCTCTTCAATCATTTGTCATAAATACCCTTCCTCTTCAGCATTTATTACTCCAAGTGCATTTACTACCGTTGCACTTAGCTTCCGATCTACTTCCACTCTGCTGATCGAAATCACTCGTCTGATGTATACTCGGCTGATCCCAAACTTGAACTAATCTTATTTGAGTCTGCTGATAGTTCACCAGTTTGATTCCTTCTTCAGCAACAGATCGGTAATCTTCTGGACCATATTTGACTAGTCTGAAATACTTCTTCCTTGGTCAAATATCTTCTAAGGTTTGTACTAAGCTTCCACTTAGCTGATGACTTTGGAAATCATCAAAACCTCCCTTTACTTCAAAGTCTTCATCTTCATCCAACAATTTCCCCCTTTTTGATGATGACAAAACTTCAGCTAAGTACCTGTACCTAAAGCTAAAGTTTAAGTCCTCAAAAATTTCTGAGATAGAAATAATTTGTTGGAAACTTGAACTTTTATAGATTATATCAATTTATTACAAGTTACAAGTTCATCAGATGAGACAATCAGAAAGTAAAATTTTACAAGGTTTATAAAAAGATTACAAGAGACCTAGTCTAATAACTTAGTCTAGTCCGTCTTCTCTTCTTGTGTTTCTCCTTCTTCTTCTTCTTCAAGGTCTTCATCTTCGGAACTAGAGAGATCTTGTTCAAGCATTTCAAATCTTTTTCTGAGATCCTCTATTCTCTTATACTTGACGAATGGATCTAACTGTTCAGCAGCTGAGTCCTTGGAAGCAGCAATTTCCTTATCAGATTTTACTGGTTCTTTGGGCTCTTCATCAGCATCGTTCTCCGCCTCAGTTACTTCATCATCTGGTCTGCTTGTATTTTCATCAGCATCCTTTTCAGCAGACTCAATCTTTTCAGTAGCGTCAGCTGATAGATTAGCATCAGCACCCTTCTTCTTCGTTGTAGAACTTCCATCTTCCCCCTTTTTGTCATCATCAGCAGGGTAGAACCTTTACGAAATCCTTTAACTAAAAGAAAATCAGATAAAGTATCATACCATGCTCTTGGAGCCTGTTTCAGTCCATAGAGAGCTTTCTTCAGACGATATACCTTGTCTCCTTGTTGATAAGCTTCAAAACCAGGGGGTTGTTCAACATAAACTTCCTCTTGCAATTCTCCATTGAGAAAAGCAGACTTCACATCCATCTGATAGACAGTGAAGTTCTTGTAAGCAGCATAGGCTAAGAATAATCTGATTGCTTCGAGCCTAGCAACTGGTGCGAATGTCTCATCAAAATCAATGCCTTCTTCTTGGCAATAACCTTTGGCAACTAGTCTTGCTTTGTTTTTGGTAACAATACCATCTTCATTCATTTTATTCCTGAATACCCACTTAGTGCCAATTACTCTTTGATGAGTAGGTCTGGGAACTAAGTACCCGACTTCATTCCTTTCAAATTGATTCAACTCTTCTTGCATTGCTTCAATCCAGTGAGAATCACTAAGAGCTTCATCAATCAACTTAGGCTCAATTTGTGAAAGAAAACTTACAAACATTGTTTCATTTGCAGTTGACCTTCTAGTTCTCACTCTATCCAAAGGATCACCAATCACTAAGTCAGGTGGGTGATCTTTGAGCCATCTGAGATCAGGTTGCAAATCTGGATGTTGTCCTCTTGATTGATCTTGCAACACTACTGTTGGAGTCTCAGTAGTAGTCTGTTGAACAATTGTAGTATGTTGAACAGTCTCAGGTCTGTTAGCTGTTTGCAACTCCTCTGTTAGACAATCAGCAGACTGATTTTGAACAGCACTTGAGTTAACAGCTTGAGTTAAATCAGGTAGTATGATGGGTACATATTCTTGGCCATCAACTTTGATTGTTTTGGTGACTCGTATCGGACCTTTTGTTATGCACCTGTACATATTATCATTGTAAGCAGCAAGGAAAATTTCTATGCGTATTTTCCAGTCCTCAAAGCTCATACCGCCTATGTGGGGAACTAGGTTGATACAATCCATTTTCAAAAAGTTTTAGTTTTTCAAGAAGATGCTCTTTTGAAAACTTTTGAAAACCTTTGAAAAACACTCTAGGATCAAGCTCGTTGATCAGGCAAATGATTCAGATGAACCACCTGCTCTGATACCACTTGTTGGTCCCAAGTGGTCAGATGAGGTCTAGAGGGGGGGGGGGGGGGGGGGTGAATAGACCTCTTTAAAATTTATCTTTCAAAAACTTCTAACTTTTCTGTCAGCAGACTAAGCTGATCAGTAATCGTAAGTTGACTATGCTGATCTCGCACAAAGCTTTGAACAGCAGAGTTGACCACTCTTCTGATTTCACTCAGCTGATTTTATCAAAATCAGAGTTTTAAAAATAACTAACTTGCAGCGGATTTGTCAAGTGTTTTTCACAAGTAGTTTTCTTTAACTTTGAAATAGTTTTATCCGCAGTTTTAACAAACTTCTTTTTAAAACTTTTCCAACAGTTAACCTTTAAGTGTTTTAAATATGCTCTTTCAAATATGCAGAAAATTATGCAAGTAAAAACACAAAGGATTTTTATAGTGGTTATATGGATATAAATCCTTTAGTCCACTCTTCCAAGTCACTTAGATCTTGGGTTATACTATAGTCACAAAGATTACAGTACACTCTGCTTGCGCCTATCAACAAATGAAACGGCCACAAGTGCGTAATAGGAAATCACAAAGAAACTCCTATTCTCTGAAGTAATATCACTCACTAAGATGGATATCTACTTCTCACAACACTTTTCTAACAAAATCACTCAGATTTATAAGTATATTCTGTTTTCTCTCTATTCTGCTTCGTCAACAAATGACTCGGCTGATGAGTGTTCTGTTCTTGAGTTTGAGACTTAGAAGAATTCTGCTTCAGATTTTTGCTCTCAAAAATGTGTTGTCTCTTCTTCTTCAACTCACGAACTGAACTATTTATACTTGAGATTTGAAAATCTGCCCATTGAGAGATCGACAGGTGTCCAAATCATCGAGTACTGGTCCTTCTGCATAAACGGCTACCTGCGACTGAGCACTGTACACTCTGCTGTACTTTCTGTCAGATCGCATTTAATGCACTGAGCTGATACGAGGTTTCTCTTCAATCATTTGTCATAAATACCCTTCCTCTTCAGCATTTATTACTCCAAGTGCATTTATTACCGTTGCACTTAGCTTCCGATCTACTTCCACTCTGCTGATCGAAATCACTCGTCTGATGTATACTCGGCTGATCCCAAACTTGAACTAATCTTATTTGAGTCTGCTGATAGTTCACCAGTTTGATTCCTTCTTCAGCAACAGATCGGTAATCTTTTGGACCATATTTGACTAGTCTGAAATACTTCTTCCTTGGTCAAATATCTTCTAAGGTTTGTACTAAGCTTCCACTTAGCTGATGACTTTGGAAATCATCAAAACCTCACTTTACTTCAAAGTCTTCATCTTCATCCAACAATTTCCCCCTTTTTGATGATGACAAGACTTCAGCTAAGTACATGTACCTAAAGCTAAAGTTTAAGTCCTCAAAAATTTCTGAGATAGAAATAATTTGTTGGAAACTTGAACTTTTATAGATTATATCAATTTATTACAAGTTACAAGTTCATTAGATGAGACAATCAGAAAGTAAAATTTTACAAGGTTTACAAAAAGATTACAAGAGACCTAGTCTAATAACTTAGTCTAGTCCTTCTTCTCTTCTTGTGTTTCTCCTTCTTCTTCTTCTTCAAGGTCTTCATCTTCGGAACTAGAGAGATCTTGTTCAAGCATTTCAAATCTGTTTCTGAGATCCTCTATTCTCTTATACTTGACGAATGGATTTAACTGTTCAGCAGCTGAGTCCTTGGAAGCAGCAATTTCCTTATCAGATTTTACTGGTTCTTTGGGCTCTTCATCAGCATCGTTCTCTGCCTCAGTTACTTCATCATCTGGTCTGCTTGTATTTTAATCAGCATCCTTTTCAGCAGAATCAATTTTTTCAGTAACGTCAGCTGATAGATTAGCATCAACACCCTTCTTCTTCGTTGTAGAACTTCCATCTTCCCCCTTTTTGTCATCATCAGCAGGGTAGAACCTTTACGAAATCCTTTAACTAAAAGAAAATCAGATAAAGTATCATACCATGCTCTTGGAGCCTGTTTCAGTCCATAGAGAGCTTTCTTCAGACGATATACCTTGTCTCCTTGTTGATAAGCTTCAAAACCAGGAGGTTGTTCAACATAAACTTCCTCTTGCAATTCTCCATTGAGAAAAGCAGACTTCACATCCATCTGATAGACAGTGAAGTTCTTGTAAGCAGCATAGGCTAAGAATAATCTGATTACTTCGAGCCTAGCAACTGGTGCGAATGTCTCATAAAAATCAATGCCTTCTTCTTGGCAATAACCTTTGGCAACTAGTCTTGCTTTGTTTCTGGTAACAATACCATCTTCATTCATTTTATTCCTGAATACTTAGTGCCAATTACTCTTTGATGAGTAGGTCTGGGAACTAAGTACCAGACTTCATTCCTTTCAAATTGATTCAACTCTTCTTGCATTGCTTCAATCCAGTGAGAATCACTAAGAGCTTCATCAATCAACTTATGCTCAATTTGTGAAAAAAACTTACAAACATTGTTTCATTTGCAGTTGACCTTCTAGTTCTCACTCTATCCAAAGGATCACCAATCACTAAGTCAGGTGGGTGATCTTTGAGCCATCTGAGATCAGGTTGCAAATCTGGATGTTGTCCTCTTGATTGATCTTGCAACACTACTGTTGGAGTCTCAGTAGTAGTCTGTTGAACAGTTGTAGTATGTTGAACAGTCTCTGGTCTGTTAGCTGTTTGCAACTCCTCTGTTAGACAATCAGCAGACTGATTTTGAACAGCACTTGAGTTAACAACTTGAGTTAAATCAGGTAGTATGATGGGTACATATTCTTCCTTTCTTTCCACACTCAATTTCTGAAAGTCAGCAGATACCTCTGGGTTTACACTTTGATTCTTTTCAGATGATTGACTTGGTTCATCAAATACTACATGAATAGATTCTTCTACAAGTAAAGTTCTTTTGTTAAACACTCTATAAGCTTTACTAACAGTAGAGTAACCTACATAAATAGCTTCATCAGCCTTTTCTGCAAATGCAGTAAGGTGATTTTTCCCATTGTTCAAAACATAACATTTACAACCAAAAATCCTAAGATAATGTATATTAGGCTTTCTGTTGTTCCATATCTCATAAGGTGTCTTGTTTTGACTTTTGTTGATCATACATCTGTTCTGTGTATAACATGCTGTATTTGTGGCTTCTGCCCAGAATCTTTGGGGCAGCTTTGCTTCAGCTATCATTGTCCTGGTAGCTTCTTTGAGAGTTTTGTTTCTCCTTTCAGCAACTCCATTTTGTTGAGGGGTTCTGGCAGCAGAGTACTCATGATTGATTCCTCTGGTGTTACAATACTCTTCAACAGTAGAGTTTGTAAATTCAGTCCCTCTATCTGATCTGATCTTCAATATTCTTTGACTCTTCTCATTCTGGATCAGTTCCATCAGATTAGTAAGATGTTCCTTGGTTTCACTTTTCTTCTTCATGAAGATCACCCAAGTAAATCTTGAAAAATCATCCACAACAGCTAGGCAGTATTTCTTTCAACCATTGCTGATTGGATCAATAGGGCCAAACAAATCCATATGTATTAGCTCCAAAATTCTGGTTGAAGATTGGTGCTTGCTTTTGAAAGATGACTTCACTTGTTTATCCTTCTGACATGCGTCACAAAGCTTGTTTTTGCTCATGACTGTCTTTGGAATTCCTTCTACCAAATCATTCTTTATCAATCTGTTTATGGTCTTGAAATTCAAATGATTCATTCTTTTGTGCCACAGCCAACTGATTTCACTTGGTGTAGATGCCACCAAACAAACATTAGAATTCTTGTCCACAGAAGTTCAGTCGACTACATAGATATTTCCCTGTCTTCTTCCAGATAAAATAACCTTATTTGTTCCAATTTGTTCAACATAACACTTATCTGATGAAAACACTACGGAAAATCCCTTGTCACAAAATTGACTTATGCTCAGCAGATTGTACTTCAGGCCACTAACATAAGAGACGTCAGATATCTCTATGTTTCCTTTGATAAGCTTTCCAACAGCAACAACCTTGCCTTCTTTGATGTCTCCAAAAGTAACTCTTGGACCATTTACAGCAACAGCATCTGCCAGTTCATGTATGTCTCCACACATGTGCCTTGAACATTCACTGTCCAAGTACCATTTCTTCACTACTTTACTCCTACTCCTAATCCTAACCTACAAAACAAAATAAAAATGTTTTAGGTACCCTTTATTGAGAGGGTCCTGGTGGATTAGTGTCACCTTTGACAACCCAAGATGTTGAAGTCTTAGGCTTCTTAGGCTTCAGAGTTTTAGCAGGAGCATGAGCAACTTCATTTTCATCATAATCAGCATGCATGGTATGTTGATAATCATTATGATGAGGATAAGGCTCATAAGAAGGATAAGATGCATGATAAGCAGGGTAGGCATGCATTGGTTGATGAGCAGGATGTGCAGCATAATAAGGTGGATAATGAGGTGCAGCATAATAAGGTGAGTAAGCAGGTTGCACATAATAAGACTCATTTCCATACCAAGCATTATTGTTATAATTTCTTTGCTTCTTTGGTCTGCTCTTTACTTGCTCTTTAACAGACGACTTAGGTTTACTAGTCTGATTGGTTTTACTCTTATCAGCAGACTTCTTAGGACTAATCTGCTGTTTGGTTTTACCAGTCTGTTTTTTCATTTTCAGGCTTTTTACCCTTTTTAGCCTTAGGAGGACTCTTCTCCTTTTTCTCAATTTCCAGTGAAGTAGATTTAGCAGTCTGAACATACAGGATAACATTGCTATTATCAGCAGATATAAACTTCTCAGCTCTGTTCAGTTCTAAATTTTCTTTTACTAAGGGTGGACTCCGTTCAGTTGATTTATCTACTGACACAACAGACGACTTAGGAACAGACGACTTATTAAGTGAAGATATTGTAGCTTCAAGTTCCTTGATTTGTCCCTTGTAAACTTCACATTCTGCTCTCAGAGATTCATATTCATGCGAAAGCTTTTTATACATGGCTGATTCTTCAGGTTTTTCAACACTGCATTTCAGTTTTGCATTTTGCTTTTTCAGCAGAATCATCTCGTCCTTAAGCTTAGCAAATTCATTAACAACATCGGCTTTATTGTTCATCATTTGCTCAAATGAACTAAATAACTCAAGTTCACTTTCAGAGAGTATTACCTCATTGTCAGAATCATCAGATTCCTTTGCCATGAGACAGAGCAGTGCAGGTGTCTCGTCAAAAACAAAGTCGTCACTTGACGTGCCTGATTCTGAATTGGATGAGTAGATGGCTGCCATCTTTTCAGCTTCAGCCAACAGCACTTTGCTCTTTTGGTATCTCTTCTCTCTTCTCTCTTTCCTTTGTTTCTTTTCCTCCTCTGTATATTTCTCCGCTTTAGGATATGGGCAATCCTTGATGAAATGTCCCAATTTCCTGCAATTATAGCACATCATTTTGGATTTATAGAATGAGAGGTAGGTTTAGAAGTAGAAGCATTGTTATATTTGTTCTTCATTTTTCTTTTATAGAACTTTTTAAACCCGTTCAATAACAAAACAACATCGTCAGCAGTGTACTCCCTTTTATTGAGCACTGGGGTCTCATCAGATGAGTCCACTTCTATAGTTCTTCCGGCTGATCTTCTGGATTTTTCTGCAGCAACCAGGGCAGCAGTGGGACTTGAAGTTGAGGTTTCTTCTATACCCATTCTTGGCATTTTATACTCGTACGCCTTGAGTACATAAAACAGCTCCGTCAGAGAGATCTTCCCCAGATCCCTTGATTCTTCCAGTGCTGTGATCTTCATGTTGAACTTGGGTGGTAGCGCCTTTAGGACTTTGAGAGTAATGTCTTTGTCTGTGAACGTCTTACCCAACTTTGACACGTTGTTCAGCACTTTAGTGAACCTTGAATCCATCTGGTCAATGGTTTCTCCAGATTTCATCTTGAAGTTTTCAAACTTCTCCAGGGCTATGCTCAGATTGTGTTCTTTGATGGCATCATTCCCTTCACTCATATCACGGACTTTATCCCACATCTCTTTTGATGTTTTACAGTGTTTGACCTTGTCAAACCTTTCATTGTCCAGGGCTTTAGTCATGATGAAGATTCCAACTTTATCAAGATTTTTCAGCTTGATTTCTTCAGCTGTCATCCCGTCTTCATCTTTGTCAACGACCGTATCTTGGCCATCAACTTTGATTGTTTTGGTGACTCTTATCGGACCTTTTGTTATGCACCTGTACATATTATCATTGTAAGCAGCAAGGAAAATTTCCATGCGAATTTTCCAGTCCTCAAAGCTCATACCGCCTATGTGGGGAACTAGGCTGATACAATCCATTTTCAAAAAGTTTTAGTTTTTCAAGAAGATGCTCTTTTGAAAACTTTTGAAAACCTTTGAAAAACACTCTAGGATCAAGCTCGTTGATCAGGAAAATGATTCGGATGAACCACCTGCTCTGATACCACTTTTTGGTCTCAAGTGGTCAGATGAGGTCTAGAGGGGGGGGGGGGGGGGGGTGGAGGGGTGAATAGACCTCTTTAAAATTTATCTTTCAAAAACTTCTAACTTTTCTGTCAGCAGACTAAGCTGATCAGTAATCGTAAGTTGACTATGCAGATCTCGCACAAAGCTTTGAACAGCAGAGTGTTGGGATTTCATGGGGTATGATTGTCATACAACAGTGCGGAATTTAAAATTTTCATAACACCCAAAATCACAGGATTATTCACTAGCTCATACGAATAGGTTGAATACAATTTTGCAACAATTTACAAAATAAAAGAGGTGTAATTCGAAATTACCTCACCACAGGCAAGGTGGTGGTTTTTCTCCGGTCTTCTTACAGATCTGATAGATTTGGTTCGAGAGGAGCACCCCAAGTGTTGTGCCTCTAGCGGTATCCACACCAATTGGATTGAAGCAACCCCTTTGAATCCACAGGCTCAGAAATAGGATTCAAGGGTAATCAGACATGGAAGAACGAAGAAAACCAGATCTAGATTCAGATCTAGATCTGGAGGAAGAGAGGGGGCGGCCTCTCTCTTCCATTGGAAAGGGGGGGCGACCACACCTCTTCTCCAAGAGGGGGGGCGGCAAGGGCATGAGGGGGTGGCTAGGGTTTAATTTTTAGCTTAGGTTTTTCAGTCTTCTTAAGACTCCTTTTATAGCCACCTCTCAAGGCCCCTTTATGTGAAGACTTTAGTATGGGCCGCTCATGTCTTGCATTAATTTAATTAACACCTTTAATTAAATTAATCCAATTAATTCCCTCTTTCTTTAATTAACTCCTTAATTAATATTTAATTAATTAGACTATCTAATTAATTATTTCTCTCACAGAATTAACTCTTTAATTCTTTAGTTTTCTTCTTCAAGAATTAACACTTTAATTCTTCAGTTTTGATTTAACTCTTTAAATCAAACTTTCCTTATTTGATTTGTTGCAGTCCAATTGTATTGTGTGTGACCCTCTAGGTTCACCATCAATTGGCCGCGGGCCCACGACTTTCGTGATTTAATTTGCGAGCTTATAAATTGCTCCGATTAATTGAACACCTTCAATTAACCACTCAAGAATTAATCTTACAATTAATTCATGAGTACCCACACCTCATGGTCGATGTCTAGCCACAAGCCCATGAGGCCCAACTTCAGGTGAATTGATCTCAGTGAACCTCACCTCTTATAATTGCCATGTACATACGGTCCCTCTATCGACTAATTTCCCGATCGAGACCTAGGGTGTGTGAATTGATCGGCACCTCTAATTATCTCGATAACTATACTTTCTAATTCAGGATAATAATTCCAGTGTGACTGTTAAATTTGGAAACCCCTTTCCAAATCCGTCACTGACCGTGGCCACGGGTTTCTCGGAATATATTATCTAAGAACGTATAGGAAATTCTCTCAACGCACTACGTTGAGTCTATAGATCCCATATCAGTGCTAACCATTCGCGTACACGATCCTACGTACCCAAAGTAGTCGCACAATGATCAGGCTAAGTGATCGGCTCCTAAATTAAAGTACGCATTCACGTGCACCGAATTCGCCCTAGCACCTCAAGTCAAAGGACTAAATCGTACACTATTATAAGCCTTGAGAAACATCCCATCGCCGATGTGCGACATGCGCTTCCACAATGGGTTTCTCTGTTCGGGTCGTTCGATGCGTTCGATCCCCTATCGAACCACCTACTCATATGCACTGGCATCAAATGCCTTGCTCATGAAACGCTACAAATTCACTCCATGTGAATCATGCATACTCGTACAAGTCTTTGTTGGGTTTTTTGCGGTACTATTGTCAAAACAACGTGCGGAATATTCAAAAATTTTAATACACGCAAAATACCCGTGAGCCCAGGATCTCAGTTATCTAACTCATACGAAAGATAGGTATTTTGAATCACAATTCAAGACATAAATAAATAGGTAATTTCGAAAATTACCTCACCACAGGCAAGGTGGTGGTTCTTCTCCGGTCTTCAAAAGTTCACTAGAGCACCCCAAGTGTTGTGCCTCTAGAGAAAGTCCACACCAGATGGATTTGAATGACTTCACGTAATCCTCAGGCTCAGAACTAGGATTAAGGAATTATCTATGGAGGAATTCAATCTAGATCTAGATCTAGATGGAGAAGAAACAAGGAGAACAAGGGGCGGCTATGGCAGGGTTCGGCCAAGGTAGGGGGGGCGGCTTTTGCTTTGAATTTTCAGCTAAAATTCATCAGGGTTTATGAGAGAGTATATGAGATATTTATATTGGAAGACAACTTCTAATAGTTATCTCATATCTTTGCATATCTTGTTAGTTAGAGATTATTATATGTATATCTAATATATATCTCTATTAGAAGACTCCTTCTTCTAATAGATATATATCATATCTTTAAGAGATCTTTTCTTATCAAATAAAGATACAAGATATATATAATCCCTTCCTTATATCACAAGATAAATCTTTCCCAAATTTCCCTTATCAAAAATCGACCATGCTAAATTAATTCAAGATCAATTTATTATTTCTCTTAGCATAGATCGGCCCTCATGTTTAATTGGTTAATCCAAGATTAATCAATTAACATTTCCATGGTTAAAATCGGCCCATGAAGTTTAATTAATTAATCCACTATTAACTAATTAATCTTCCTAATTAATTAACACCTTAATTAATAGTTTAATCAATTAGACATTCTAATCGATTATTTAATTAGACATTCTAATTAATAATTCTCCATTTCGAATTAACACTTTAATTCACGTCTAATTAATTAGACCATCTAATTAATTATTCTTCTCACTTGAATTAACACTTTAATTCATTTATTGATTTAATCCCTTAAATCAAACGTTTCCTTTAGACTGTCACTGTCCAACTGTATTGTGTGTGACCCTCTAGGTTCACCATCAATTGGCAGCAGGCCCACGACTCTCGTGATTTAATTAACGAACAGTTAATAAGAAATTAATTGTTCCGATCAATTAAACACTTTTAATTGATCACTCCAGAATTAATCTCCCATTAATTCAGGAGTACCCACACCTCATGGTCGATGTCTAGCCACAAGCCCATGAGGCCCAACTTCAGGTGAATTGATATTCGTGAACCTTCACCTCTTATAAATGCCATGTACATACGGTCCTTCTATCAACTAATTTCCCGATTGAGACCTAGGGTGTGTGAATTGGTCGGCACCTCTAATTATCTCAATTCTGTACTTTCTAATTCAGGATAATAATTCCAGTGTGACTGCTAAATTTGGAAACCCCTTTCCAAATCCGTCACTGACCACGGCCGTGGGTTTCTCGGAATTTACTATCTAAGAACGTACAGGAAATTCTCTCATCTTATCAAGACGAGTCGATAGATCCTATATTGGTACTAACCATTCGCGTACACGTTCATACGTACCCAAAGTAGTCGCACAATAATCAGGCTACGTGATCGGCTCCTAAATCAAAGTACGTATTCCCGTGTACCGAATTCGCCCTAGTACCTCAAGTCCGAGGACTAAATCGTACACTATTATAAGTCTTGAGAGACTTCCCATTACCGATATGCTTAATGCACTTCCACGATGGGTCTCTCTGTTCGGGTCGTTCGATGCGTTCGATCTCCTATCGAACCACCTAGTCATATGCACTGACATCAAAATGTCTTGTTCATGAAACTCTACAAATTCACTTCATGTGAATCATGCATAATCCTACAAGTCTTAGCGATTCCCTCGATACCCCATCTCGATAGGAATCTACGACTTGGAACAGTTTTAAGATCACGACCTTAGAGACTGTTTCATGATTGCACTCAGTACTGAAGTGAATCGTCCCATAGTCGAATGTGATCTTAGATTTCATCCAGTCGCTTAGATAAGTTCGCGAGAGATGAAGATGGCCATTGTTTAATTCACGTACTATGAATAAACGGGCGTATTATCTTATGAATCATAAGATTGCTTTCTAAGGTAGTCCCTTTACAAGCTCGTATAAGTTGGCTTGCTGGGCACTATCCTATCAATCTCCCACTTGCCCTAAAGCCAACCACATACATTTCTAAGGCACATCTTTCTCAAGATGCCCGTCGAACCCTTTTGTGATTATGACTTAATTAGTGGATCTGCTATGTTGTCTCTTGACGTGGATTACTTCCACGTCTTTTTCTACCTATGATTTCTCCAAATCATACAATATACTTTAATATGTGTTTAGATCGTAGGTGAGATCTCGATTCCTTTGCTAAAGCAATTGCCTTAAGTTATCACAGAAGATAACTATAGGCTTTGCAATGCTAGGTACTACTTCCAATTTATTGGAAGAAGTTTTATCCAAACACTTTCTTTCGCTGTATCCAATACTGCGTGATATTCTGTTCTAGTGGTTGATTTGGCATCGACTCTCTATTTGAACTCCTTCAAATTCATCGTTGCCCTATCTAGACAGAATATTGAATCCACATCAGACAGGAAACTCGAATCTTTAAATCCTTCGAGTTTCAATTCTTCATTATTACCTCTGACCAGCAATATTTCCTTTAAGCTTGTCAAGCTCTTAAGGATTGCTCATTTTCGGTAATCCAGTCCTCCTTACTGGTGTTCGACTAACAGTATAGCTCATAAAATTTTGAGCACGTGTCTAGTCTGGTCTTGTACACGACGTTGCATACCTTATGCTACCTTTTCTCAAAAGGGTGTTTAGAGATAATCTCCTCTTTACTCATCACATGTAGGGCACATTGACTTTGAGAGAGATTTTGTGTCTCTATGGAAGCAATCCTCTCTAGGATCCTTCCATACTGAATTCATTCAGTTTTTGTCCATGTACTAAGATTTGGGATTTCAAACATCATCTATAATCTATCTCCATAGATACGTATTGCCAATACGTGAGATGTATCCCTTAAATCTTTTAATGAAGAATTGCGTGATCGAACACGCTTTCGTCTGCGTTTTAACATTCATACATCTCTATGTCAAACTCAATGTTATTATCATGTTATTTTACGAACAGCACAAAACTCCCACTGATTCTTTTGTACATTCAGATTTACATGCAATTTTGATAAAGTCAACTGCCTTGACTGTCTCATCTAGTCGCATGTTCCAGTTTCGGGTTACTGGTCTAGAGTCATAGATTTACCTTTGGAAATACATCCAATGGTTATGCCTCGTAGTCAAACCACGTTTCTATGGCTTAGTGTTTCTTAATGGATTTTGACAATCCATTTAGATTACATGGCGTTAAGCTATGTTCCCGAGTCTATGTCATACATAGCCTTTTCGCAAGTCCTTGGATCATTATCCAACTGATCATTTTTGTAAATGAACAGGTTCTTTACAAATTTGATCGGGTCTTCGAAACTTTGGTGTACAAAATTTTGGTTCAGTAAGTTTGGAAAGAGTCTCCCACTATTTGTAGGGATGGGTCCAAGTCTAGGACTTCATCAAGTTCTATTATAATCCCATTTCTATTTGCGAGGGAACAACCCTCTAAGAATTGGGTATTCCTAAAACGAACTCCTTTCGTTCTTTAGTATAATAGAACAGGTATCCAACGGATTTGGTTGGATACCCTACAAATTTGCTCGAATCGGATCTACTATCCAATTCACTATTCATGGGTGATACACCATACTTTAGTCAGTACGGTGTTTGTAGGAATTGACTTTAAGAGGTTACTTGTTAAAGTATCCTTGTATATTCAGAGGGTTGAACCCCAGAATTGATTGAGGAATTTCTTAGCAACACTAATTAAGGAATGAATCTAGTCTTTCATAGTTCGATTCCTTTTTATTAGTTTTAACTTGCTATTCAAGAATTCTATTCTTGATTTAGATAATTGAGTAATTTAAAGCTTATGTATTCATCACTTCGATCATATCGAATGACCATACATCAATGCCCTTATTTGCTTCGGTTTTGGAACTTCTTTTGAATCCTTTCAACATTTCCAAAACTTGTACTTTCAAAGTACCTATATCCTAAAACCATCAGGATAATATTGTGAAGCAATTAATTTCTCACACTAACGCCTTAGTGATCCACATGTGTCTTTATGGATTAGATCCATTGATCACTTGGTATGTTTACAAATCGATCAATTTTCCCTTATCAGACAGGATTCGCAAGTTCAGAGTTCATCAAGGTTCTTTATTTCAAGAGACCTTTAAATGATGAACAATCTATTGATTCCTTCTATGGAAATAAGTTCGATTTTAATCATACCATAATTGTGGATAATTATCTAGTTAGTTTTACTTTTCTCGATTTAGCATAAATGTCATTTAGGTTTTATCGTCGTTTATTTCTTTGCTTTAAATACATTCCATTCATAATGGTAAAGCAATTTTGTACAAAGTAAAAGCTTTAATTAAAACTAATCCATTCACAATGGTAAAGCTAAAAGGTTTTGTACAAAGTTTGAAATAAATCTTAAATAGATAAAACTATAACTAATGCTTAACTCGAAAAATAAGAAAAACAATTGCTAAAAAGAAAAATCTAGGTTCTTCTTGACCCAGCTCCTGAAGCATTTTTCCCTTATTTGCCGAAGCAACTCTTTCCTTCGTCTTACAAGGTATGCCCTCTTTCCCAAGGGCAAGGGAATGCCATCATCACCTGCAAACACTTTACAGATGTGAGTGACTATTTAGATGTCATACATCAAAGAATAACTAGGTCATACCTTTGTTCATTCTCTTCAGGAATTTCTTTCCAGCGAGTTTCCTCAACTCTTCGTCTTTCCCACATAATGGGCAATCCTTTCCTTCACTCAAACCTTCACCTTTCTCAAAGGCTTTCTCATATTTGTCCAACAACTTATGTAAATCACTTGTTGTAATTCCGTCACACGGAATGTCACAATGATCCATAAAATGAGAAAAAGTATCAGACAAGCCATTGATGATAATCTCTATTTCATCATTTTGATTCAAATCAGCTCCAAGCTTTTTGATTCGTTTCATCATTTTGATCAGGTAAGAACAATATTCACTAACATTGTTAAACCCAATCATTCTTGTCTTGTGGAGTGAATTCATCATGAGTTGTGCTAATGTTGGTTCGTACATGATCGTGGATTTTCAAAAGGCTAAAATTAAATTAAGAGACAACAGTAAGCAGACAGATTTAAGATA
The DNA here is from genome assembly GCA_030819805.1 of Penstemon newberryi var. newberryi. NCBI lineage: Eukaryota > Viridiplantae > Streptophyta > Magnoliopsida > Lamiales > Plantaginaceae > Penstemon > Penstemon newberryi. The sequence goes on along the minus strand of JAUALY010000005.1, from coordinate 15,821,985 downwards.
ATACTTATAATTAACGAAAATTGGTCTTTCTATCGAAAAAGTTCTCCCACTATTTTATCGAAACAATAACCCCTTTAATTGTTCGGGAAATCCTATTTCCTAGTAGGTCTTGACGTCCCAGCAGACATTAATTGCACCCACGACTCGCGGCCATACAATTAATTCCCTAGGTAGGTATACATTTACCAATTGTGTCTCTACACAACCTTCAAGCTATTTTGCCTCGATTTTCACATTTATCTAGCACTGCTACATCATAAATGGTACTACTCGTTAAGTCTAACCCATCAATCGTGATGAGCAACGGGCCCGAACATGTCAACCCCTGGGACTCCCAGTCGATCGCATGCCCCGACCAATTCCCACCCTTGTCAAGTTTATTTAAAAACGAGAATCGAGAGATTTCGCGTATTGTCCCTTTCTTCGCCTCAGGTGCCAGACTCTGGATCACCTTAATCGATAAGTAGACAACTCACGCTAGTCCCTATTGATGGAAGGCTTGGATTTTATAAAACTTCCTTTTATAGTTAACCCAATATGACTTAATATTTTATTTCAAGAGGGGATTTTCGGTTTTAGAAAGTTTGAGGTAACTCTCTTCGAGATCTCACCGCATTCAATTATGCTTTATCTTTTATTTAGTGATCTAATTTCTAGCGCGCATCACATACAAGCCAAAATAAATCAATAAATAATATAAAGCATTCACACCTAGCATGCATGCTACCACAGTATGTTTTCGATCGGGAGCCTCCTATGCGGGCCATCATCGAGCCATGATGTTGGCCCAATTGGTCAATCTAATTAGGTTCTTAAAGGATCTAACAAGTTACAAAAGCAACCATGCATACATGGCCTTCATTCCTTCTTGGGCCTCCACCTTGCTTGTAATGGGCCTCCATCCTAAACTATTTAAAATAAAGCCCTAATCTATTACAAAGGCTCAAAGTGGCCCAAAAACTAAAGGCTCGCAGGCCCAATAAAAACCAAGACAATTAAATTAAACCAATCACATCTACCCTAGGGTCAAGGCTCGGCACGATCGAAAACCACGTAAACAGTTCACGTTGAGCAAGAAACAAGCAAAACAAATTTTTCTTATTTCTTATATTATTTTAAAACTACCTTTTAAAATAACCCAAGATTCTAATTTTAAAACTCCTTTTAAAATAATCTTTTAACTTTCATTTTAAAACTCCTTTTAAAATAAATCACAATCTTTATTTTAAAACTCCTTTTAAAATATCTCATGGTTCTTACTTTAGTCACTACTAATTATGATAAAATTAATCCTTCGGATAATAAAACACCTTTTAAGCATAAATCAGGTTCTGGAAATTTCAACTTTTGAAAAATACAGTTTGGTCCCTCAATTTTCGAAAATTACGTTTTGACCCCAAAACTTTCGGAAATAACAAATTAAACCCAAAAATTTCAGAACATGCAAATCGGCCCAGAAAACAGGAATTAACACTTTAATTCCAGAAACTTTCATTAATCGCAAAACAGCCCCCTGAAGTTACGGAAAATTCAAAACAGCCCCATGATTTACGGAAATTGCAAACAGCCCCAATTTCCAGAAAAACAGAATTTCAATTCCAGCCCAGATTTTGCAGAAAATTAAAATTTCAGATTCTGTCCAGATTTTATAAAAATCGCATCTTGCAATTTTAGTCCTGTAAATTTCGTAAATTGCAGATCTGGCCCAAACAAGAATTATGCTATTTACCCGAACACATAATTAATCATAATCAGCAAGATCCATGCACAGAACACGACAAATAAATATATACATAAAATTTGAAGTGTTCAGATCCGTTTTTCGTATGAGCGTAATAACTTTCGCTCTGATACCACTGTTGGGTTTTTTGCGGTTTTATTGTCAAAACAACGTGCGGAATATTCAAAAATTTTAATACACGCAAAATACCCGTGAGCCCAGGATCTCAGTTATCTAACTCATACGAAAGACAGGTATTTTGAATCACAATTCAAGACATAAATAAATAGGTAATTTCGAAAATTACCTCACCACAGGCAAGGTGGTGGTTCTTCTCCGGTCTTCAAAAGTTCACTAGAGCACCCCAAGTGTTGTGCCTCTAGAGAAAGTCCACACCAGATGGATTTGAATGACTTCACGTAATCCTCAGGCTCAGAACTAGGATTAAGGAATTATCTATGGAGGAATTCAATCTAGATCTAGATCTAGATGGAGAAGAAACAAGGAGAACAAGGGGCGGCTATGGCAGGGTTCGGCCAAGGTAGGGGGGGCGGCTTTTGCTTTGAATTTTCAGCTAAAATTCATCAGGGTTTATGAGAGAGTATATGAGATATTTATATTGGAAGACAACTTCTAATAGTTATCTCATATCTATGCATATCTTGTTAGTTAGAGATTATTATATGTATATCTAATATATATCTCTATTAGAAGACTCCTTCTTCTAATAGATATATATCATATCTTTAAGAGATCTTTTCTTATCAAATAAAGATACAAGATATATATAATCCCTTCCTTATATCACAAGATAAATCTTTCCCAAATTTCCCTTATCAAAAATCGACCATGCTAAATTAATTCAAGATCAATTTATTATTTCTCTTAGCATAGATCGGCCCTCATGTTTAATTGGTTAATCCAAGATTAATCAATTAACATTTCCATGGTTAAAATCGGCCCATGAAGTTTAATTAATTAATCCACTATTAACTAATTAATCTTCCTAATTAATTAACACCTTAATTAATAGTTTAATCAATTAGACATTCTAATCGATTATTTAATTAGACATTCTAATTAATAATTCTCCATTTCGAATTAACACTTTAATTCACGTCTAATTAATTAGACCATCTAATTAATTATTCTTCTCACTTGAATTAACACTTTAATTCATTTATTGATTTAATCCCTTAAATCAAACGTTTCCTTTAGACTGTCACTGTCCAACTGTATTGTGTGTGACCCTTTAGGTTCACCATCAATTGGCAGCAGGCCCACGACTCTCGTGATTTAATTAACGAACAGTTAATAAGAAATTAATTGTTCCGATCAATTAAACACTTTTAATTGATCACTCCAGAATTAATCTCCCATTAATTCAGGAGTACCCACACCTCATGGTCGATGTCTAGCCACAAGCCCATGAGGCCCAACTTCAGGTGAATTGATATTCGTGAACCTTCACCTCTTATAAATGCCATGTACATACGGTCCTTCTATCAACTAATTTCCCGATTGAGACCTAGGGTGTGTGAATTGGTCGGCACCTCTAATTATCTCAATTCTGTACTTTCTAATTCAGGATAATAATTCCAGTGTGACTGCTAAATTTGGAAACCCCTTTCCAAATCCGTCACTGACCACGGCCGTGGGTTTCTCGGAATTTACTATCTAAGAACGTACAGGAAATTCTCTCATCTTATCAAGACGAGTCGATAGATCCTATATTGGTACTAACCATTCGCGTACACGTTCATACGTACCCAAAGTAGTCGCACAATAATCAGGCTACGTGATCGGCTCCTAAATCAAAGTACGTATTCCCGTGTACCGAATTCGCCCTAGTACCTCAAGTCCGAGGACTAAATCGTACACTATTATAAGTCTTGAGAGACTTCCCATTACCGATATGCTTAATGCACTTCCACGATGGGTCTCTCTGTTCGGGTCGTTCGATGCGTTCGATCTCCTATCGAACCACCTAGTCATATGCACTGACATCAAAATGTCTTGTTCATGAAACTCTACAAATTCACTTCATGTGAATCATGCATAATCCTACAAGTCTTAGCGATTCCCTCGATACCCCATCTCGATAGGAATCTACGACTTGGAACAGTTTTAAGATCACGACCTTAGAGACTGTTTCATGATTGCACTCAGTACTGAAGTGAATCGTCCCATAGTCGAATGTGATCTTAGATTTCATCCAGTCGCTTAGATAAGTTCGCGAGAGATGAAGATGGCCATTGTTTAATTCACGTACTATGAATAAACGGGCGTATTATCTTATGAATCATAAGATTGCTTTCTAAGGTAGTCCCTTTACAAGCTCGTATAAGTTGGCTTGCTGGGCACTATCCTATCAATCTCCCACTTGCCCTAAAGCCAACCACATACATTTCTAAGGCACATCTTTCTCAAGATGCCCGTCGAACCCTTTTGTGATTATGACTTAATTAGTGGATCTGCTATGTTGTCTCTTGACGTGGATTACTTCCACGTCTTTTTCTACCTATGATTTCTCCAAATCATACAATATACTTTAATATGTGTTTAGATCGTAGGTGAGATCTCGATTCCTTTGCTAAAGCAATTGCCTTAAGTTATCACAGAAGATAACTATAGGCTTTGCAATGCTAGGTACTACTTCCAATTTATTGGAAGAAGTTTTATCCAAACACTTTCTTTCGCTGTATCCAATACTGCGTGATATTCTGTTCTAGTGGTTGATTTGGCATCGACTCTCTATTTGAACTCCTTCAAATTCATCGTTGCCCTATCTAGACAGAATATTGAATCCACATCAGACAGGAAACTCGAATCTTTAAATCCTTCGAGTTTCAATTCTTCATTATTACCTCTGACCAGCAATATTTCCTTTAAGCTTGTCAAGCTCTTAAGGATTGCTCATTTTCGGTAATCCAGTCCTCCTTACTGGTGTTCGACTAACAGTATAGCTCATAAAATTTTGAGCACGTGTCTAGTCTGGTCTTGTACACGACGTTGCATACCTTATGCTACCTTTTCTCAAAAGGGTGTTTAGAGATAATCTCCTCTTTACTCATCACATGTAGGGCACATTGACTTTGAGAGAGATTTTGTGTCTCTATGGAAGCAATCCTCTCTAGGATCCTTCCATACTGAATTCATTCAGTTTTTGTCCATGTACTAAGATTTGGGATTTCAAACATCATCTATAATCTATCTCCATAGATACGTATTGCCAATACGTGAGATGTATCCCTTAAATCTTTTAATGAAGAATTGCGTGATCGAACACGCTTTCGTCTGTGTTTTAACATTCATACATCTCTATGTCAAACTCAATGTTATTATCATGTTATTTTACGAACAGCACAAAACTCCCACTGATTCTTTTGTACATTCAGATTTACATGCAATTTTGATAAAGTCAACTGCCTTGACTGTCTCATCTAGTCGCATGTTCCAGTTTCGGGTTACTGGTCTAGAGTCATAGATTTACCTTTGGAAATACATCCAATGGTTATGCCTCGTAGTCAAACCACGTTTCTATGGCTTAGTGTTTCTTAATGGATTTTGACAATCCATTTAGATTACATGGCGTTAAGCTATGTTCCCGAGTCTATGTCATACATAGCCTTTTCGCAAGTCCTTGGATCATTATCCAACTGATCATTTTTGTAAATGAACAGGTTCTTTACAAATTTGATCGGGTCTTCGAAACTTTGGTGTACAAAATTTTGGTTCAGTAAGTTTGGAAAGAGTCTCCCACTATTTGTAGGGATGGGTCCAAGTCTAGGACTTCATCAAGTTCTATTATAATCCCATTTCTATTTGCGAGGGAACAACCCTCTAAGAATTGGGTATTCCTAAAACGAACTCCTTTCGTTCTTTAGTATAATAGAACAGGTATCCAACGGATTTGGTTGGATACCCTACAAATTTGCTCGAATCGGATCTACTATCCAATTCACTATTCATGGGTGATACACCATACTTTAGTCAGTACGGTGTTTGTAGGAATTGACTTTAAGAGGTTACTTGTTAAAGTATCCTTGTATATTCAGAGGGTTGAACCCCAGAATTGATTGAGGAATTTCTTAGCAACACTAATTAAGGAATGAATCTAGTCTTTCATAGTTCGATTCCTTTTTATTAGTTTTAACTTGCTATTCAAGAATTCTATTCTTGATTTAGATAATTGAGTAATTTAAAGCTTATGTATTCATCACTTCGATCATATCGAATGACCATACATCAATGCCCTTATTTGCTTCGGTTTTGGAACTTCTTTTGAATCCTTTCAACATTTCCAAAACTTGTACTTTCAAAGTACCTATATCCTAAAACCATCAGGATAATATTGTGAAGCAATTAATTTCTCACACTAACGCCTTAGTGATCCACATGTGTCTTTATGGATTAGATCCATTGATCACTTGGTATGTTTACAAATCGATCAATTTTCCCTTATCAGACAGGATTCGCAAGTTCAGAGTTCATCAAGGTTCTTTATTTCAAGAGACCTTTAAATGATGAACAATCTATTGATTCCTTCTATGGAAATAAGTTCGATTTTAATCATACCATAATTGTGGATAATTATCTAGTTAGTTTTACTTTTCTCGATTTAGCATAAATGTCATTTAGGTTTTATCGTCGTTTATTTCTTTGCTTTAAATACATTCCATTCATAATGGTAAAGCAATTTTGTACAAAGTAAAAGCTTTAATTAAAACTAATCCATTCACAATGGTAAAGCTAAAAGGTTTTGTACAAAGTTTGAAATAAATCTTAAATAGATAAAACTATAACTAATGCTTAACTCGAAAAATAAGAAAAACAATTGCTAAAAAGAAAAATCTAGGTTCTTCTTGACCCAGCTCCTGAAGCATTTTTCCCTTATTTGCCGAAGCAACTCTTTCCTTCGTCTTACAAGGTATGCCCTCTTTCCCAAGGGCAAGGGAATGCCATCATCACCTGCAAACACTTTACAGATGTGAGTGACTATTTAGATGTCATACATCAAAGAATAACTAGGTCATACCTTTGTTCATTCTCTTCAGGAATTTCTTTCCAGCGAGTTTCCTCAACTCTTCGTCTTTCCCACATAATGGGCAATCCTTTCCTTCACTCAAACCTTCACCTTTCTCAAAGGCTTTCTCATATTTGTCCAACAACTTATGTAAATCACTTGTTGTAATTCCGTCACACGGAATGTCACAATGATCCATAAAATGAGAAAAAGTATCAGACAAGCCATTGATGATAATCTCTATTTCATCATTTTGATTCAAATCAGCTCCAAGCTTTTTGATTCGTTTCATCATTTTGATCAGGTAAGAACAATATTCACTAACATTGTTAAACCCAATCATTCTTGTCTTGTGGAGTGAATTCATCATGAGTTGTGCTAATGTTGGTTCGTACATGATCGTGGATTTTCAAAAGGCTAAAATTAAATTAAGAGACAACAGTAAGCAGACAGATTTAAGATAATACTTATAATTAACGAAAATTGGTCTTTCTATCGAAAAAGTTCTCCCACTATTTTATCGAAACAATAACCCCTTTAATTGTTCGGGAAATCCTATTTCCTAGTAGGTCTTGACGTCCCAGCAGACATTAATTGCACCCACGACTCGCGGCCATACAATTAATTCCCTAGGTAGGTATACATTTACCAATTGTGTCTCTACACAACCTTCAAGCTATTTTGCCTCGATTTTCACATTTATCTAGCACTGCTACATCATAAATGGTACTACTCGTTAAGTCTAACCCATCAATCGTGATGAGCAACGGGCCCGAACATGTCAACCCCTGGGACTCCCAGTCGATCGCATGCCCCGACCAATTCCCACCCTTGTCAAGTTTATTTAAAAACGAGAATCGAGAGATTTCGCGTATTGTCCCTTTCTTCGCCTCAGGTGCCAGACTCTGGATCACCTTAATCGATAAGTAGACAACTCACGCTAGTCCCTATTGATGGAAGGCTTGGATTTTATAAAACTTCCTTTTATAGTTAACCCAATATGACTTAATATTTTATTTCAAGAGGGGATTTTCGGTTTTAGAAAGTTTGAGGTAACTCTCTTCGAGATCTCACCGCATTCAATTATGCTTTATCTTTTATTTAGTGATCTAATTTCTAGCGCGCATCACATACAAGCCAAAATAAATCAATAAATAATATAAAGCATTCACACCTAGCATGCATGCTACCACAGTATGTTTTCGATCGGGAGCCTCCTATGCGGGCCATCATCGAGCCATGATGTTGGCCCAATTGGTCAATCTAATTAGGTTCTTAAAGGATCTAACAAGTTACAAAAGCAACCATGCATACATGGCCTTCATTCCTTCTTGGGCCTCCACCTTGCTTGTAATGGGCCTCCATCCTAAACTATTTAAAATAAAGCCCTAATCTATTACAAAGGCTCAAAGTGGCCCAAAAACTAAAGGCTCGCAGGCCCAATAAAAACCAAGACAATTAAATTAAACCAATCACATCTACCCTAGGGTCAAGGCTCGGCACGATCGAAAACCACGTAAACAGTTCACGTTGAGCAAGAAACAAGCAAAACAAATTTTTCTTATTTCTTATATTATTTTAAAACTACCTTTTAAAATAACCCAAGATTCTAATTTTAAAACTCCTTTTAAAATAATCTTTTAACTTTCATTTTAAAACTCCTTTTAAAATAAATCACAATCTTTATTTTAAAACTCCTTTTAAAATATCTCATGGTTCTTACTTTAGTCACTACTAATTATGATAAAATTAATCCTTCGGATAATAAAACACCTTTTAAGCATAAATCAGGTTCTGGAAATTTCAACTTTTGAAAAATACAGTTTGGTCCCTCAATTTTCGAAAATTACGTTTTGACCCCAAAACTTTCGGAAATAACAAATTAAACCCAAAAATTTCAGAACATGCAAATCGGCCCAGAAAACAGGAATTAACACTTTAATTCCAGAAACTTTCATTAATCGCAAAACAGCCCCCTGAAGTTACGGAAAATTCAAAACAGCCCCATGATTTACGGAAATTGCAAACAGCCCCAATTTCCAGAAAAACAGAATTTCAATTCCAGCCCAGATTTTGCAGAAAATTAAAATTTCAGATTCTGTCCAGATTTTATAAAAATCGCATCTTGCAATTTTAGTCCTGTAAATTTCGTAAATTGCAGATCTGGCCCAAACAAGAATTATGCTATTTACCCGAACACATAATTAATCATAATCAGCAAGATCCATGCACAGAACACGACAAATAAATATATACATAAAATTTGAAGTGTTCAGATCCGTTTTTCGTATGAGCGTAATAACTTTCGCTCTGATACCACTGTTGGGTTTTTTGCGGTTTTATTGTCAAAACAACGTGCGGAATATTCAAAAATTTTAATACACGCAAAATACCCGTGAGCCCAGGATCTCAGTTATCTAACTCATACGAAAGACAGGTATTTTGAATCACAATTCAAGACATAAATAAATAGGTAATTTCGAAAATTACCTCACCACAGGCAAGGTGGTGGTTCTTCTCCGGTCTTCAAAAGTTCACTAGAGCACCCCAAGTGTTGTGCCTCTAGAGAAAGTCCACACCAGATGGATTTGAATGACTTCACGTAATCCTCAGGCTCAGAACTAGGATTAAGGAATTATCTATGGAGGAATTCAATCTAGATCTAGATCTAGATGGAGAAGAAACAAGGAGAACAAGGGGCGGCTATGGCAGGGTTCGGCCAAGGTAGGGGGGGCGGCTTTTGCTTTGAATTTTCAGCTAAAATTCATCAGGGTTTATGAGAGAGTATATGAGATATTTATATTGGAAGACAACTTCTAATAGTTATCTCATATCTTTGCATATCTTGTTAGTTAGAGATTATTATATGTATATCTAATATATATCTCTATTAGAAGACTCCTTCTTCTAATAGATATATATCATATCTTTAAGAGATCTTTTCTTATCAAATAAAGATACAAGATATATATAATCCCTTCCTTATATCACAAGATAAATCTTTCCCAAATTTCCCTTATCAAAAATCGACCATGCTAAATTAATTCAAGATCAATTTATTATTTCTCTTAGCATAGATCGGCCCTCATGTTTAATTGGTTAATCCAAGATTAATCAATTAACATTTCCATGGTTAAAATCGGCCCATGAAGTTTAATTAATTAATCCACTATTAACTAATTAATCTTCCTAATTAATTAACACCTTAATTAATAGTTTAATCAATTAGACATTCTAATCGATTATTTAATTAGACATTCTAATTAATAATTCTCCATTTCGAATTAACACTTTAATTCACGTCTAATTAATTAGACCATCTAATTAATTATTCTTCTCACTTGAATTAACACTTTAATTCATTTATTGATTTAATCCCTTAAATCAAACGTTTCCTTTAGACTGTCACTGTCCAACTGTATTGTGTGTGACCCTCTAGGTTCACCATCAATTGGCAGCAGGCCCACGACTCTCGTGATTTAATTAACGAACAGTTAATAAGAAATTAATTGTTCCGATCAATTAAACACTTTTAATTGATCACTCCAGAATTAATCTCCCATTAATTCAGGAGTACCCACACCTCATGGTCGATGTCTAGCCACAAGCCCATGAGGCCCAACTTCAGGTGAATTGATATTCGTGAACCTTCACCTCTTATAAATGCCATGTACATACGGTCCTTCTATCAACTAATTTCCCGATTGAGACCTAGGGTGTGTGAATTGGTCGGCACCTCTAATTATCTCAATTCTGTACTTTCTAATTCAGGATAATAATTCCAGTGTGACTGCTAAATTTGGAAACCCCTTTCCAAATCCGTCACTGACCACGGCCGTGGGTTTCTCGGAATTTACTATCTAAGAACGTACAGGAAATTCTCTCATCTTATCAAGACGAGTCGATAGATCCTATATTGGTACTAACCATTCGCGTACACGTTCATACGTACCCAAAGTAGTCGCACAATAATCAGGCTACGTGATCGGCTCCTAAATCAAAGTACGTATTCCCGTGTACCGAATTCGCCCTAGTACCTCAAGTCCGAGGACTAAATCGTACACTATTATAAGTCTTGAGAGACTTCCCATTACCGATATGCTTAATGCACTTCCACGATGGGTCTCTCTGTTCGGGGCGTTCGATGCGTTCGATCTCCTATCGAACCACCTAGTCATATGCACTGACATCAAAATGTCTTGTTCATGAAACTCTACAAATTCACTTCATGTGAATCATGCATAATCCTACAAGTCTTAGCGATTCCCTCGATACCCCATCTCGATAGGAATCTACGACTTGGAACAGTTTTAAGATCACGACCTTAGAGACTGTTTCATGATTGCACTCAGTACTGAAGTGAATCGTCCCATAGTCGAATGTGATCTTAGGATTTCATCCAGTCGCTTAGATAAGTTCGCGAGAGATGAAGATGGCCATTGTTTAATTCACGTACTATGAATAAACGGGCGTATTATCTTATGAATCATAAGACTGCTTTCTAAGGTAGTCCCTTTACAAGCTCGTATAAGTTGGCTTGCTGGGCACTATCCTATCAGTCTTAACGATTCCTTCGATACCCCGTCTCGACATGAATCTATGACTTGGAACATTTTTAAGATCACGACCTTAGAGACTGTTTCATGATTGCACTCATACTGAAGTGAATCGTCCCATAGTCTATTGTGATCTAAGGATTTCATCCAATCGCTTAGGTGATTCGCGGGAGATGACGTTGGCCATTGTTTGATTTACATACTATAAACAAACTAGCGTATTGATTCATTTATACTAGAGAAAGCTTATCACAAGATAGTCCTTATACAAGCTAAAATCTATTGGCTTGCAGGGCACTATCCTTTCAATCTCCCACTTGCCCTAAAGCCAATCACAAACGCTTCTAAGACCCATCTTCCAAAGATGTTCTTCGAACTCCTTTTGTGACAATGGCTCATCTAGTGGATCCGCTAGATTGTCTTCCGAGTCGACGTGATCCATTATGTGCGTCAACTCTACCAATGATTACTCAAATCAAGTGGTACTTTTCTCTTATTGTGTCTAGATTTCTGGTGAGATCTAGAGTCCTTTGCTTTAGCAATAGCTCCATTGTTATCTTAGAAGATAACCACGAGCTTCGCAATGCTAGGCACTACATCCAACTTTTGGATGAAGGTTTTCATCCAAACACTTTCTTACGCTGCATTCCTTGCTGCGATATATCTTGCTTCAGTGGTTAAGATGGTAACGGTGCTTCGCTTGGAACCTTTCCAACTTACCGTTACCCCATTGAGGCAAAATATGTATCCAAAATTGGATATATATATTCATCCACATCAGACTGGAAACTCGAATTAATAAATCCTTCGAGTTTCAATTCTCCACTATCACCGTAGACCAAGATCAAATCCTTAGTCTTTCTCAAGAGCTCAAGGATATCTTTTACGGTGGTCCAGTACTCTTTACTGGAGTTTGACTAGAAACTGCTCATGGCAATAAGAGCAGGTTCTACATCTGGTCTAGTACATAGTATTGCATACCATATGCTACCTTTTGTCCAAACATAAGGTATTTGAGACATTCTCCTTTTCCTCATTCGATGTAGGGCACATCGATTCGGAATGAGAGATACAGTGTCTCACTGGAAGCAACCCTCTCTTGGATTCTTCCATACTGAATATTTTCAGTACTGTTTCTATATACTTAGATTGAGAGAGTCCCAACATCTTCCCCGATCTATCTCCATAGATACGTATCTTAATACGCAAGATGTCATTCTCGAATCTTTCATGGAGAATTGCATGGACAATCATGCTTCCGTCTGTGCTAACATTCCAATATCATCCCAGATAATCAAAATGTTATCGACATGTAAAAATAATGAACTTTAAAGAGCTCCCACTAAACTTCTTGTACACTCAAGGTTCACATTTGTTTTCGATGAAGTCAAACGCCTTGACTTTCTCATCAAAATGAATGTGAGTCCAAATGGATTCAGACATTGCTAATGGAGAAAAGATTTCATCAAAGTCCATTCCAGGCCTTTGTGTATAACCTTTTGCCATTAGACAAGTCTTATAGGTCAATACCTCTTCATTCATTCCTAGCTTGCGCTTGAAGATCCATTTGCAACCTACAGGGACACTTCCCTCGGGTGGATCGACCAAGGTCCGTACCTTGTTGGAATGGATGGAATCCATTTTGGATTGTATGGCCTCTTGCCATACATCCAATGTAGATTCTTCGTATATGGTCTAACCATATCTTTCAAGTTTCTCACGAACTTGATCAGATCTACGAAGTACTGGTGTACGTTGATGTTTTAGCAGTTTCTGGATTAACTCCCAATGTTTGTGGGGATGGGTTCCACTACTTGGACCTCATCATGTTCTACAAGAGTACCATTTCTATTCACGAGGAAGCCATCCTCTAAGAAATGGATATTCCTTGAAACAAACACCCTTTGTTCTTTAGGAATGTAGAACAGGCATCCAAATGGATTTCTTTGGATACCCCACAAATTTGTACAAACTGGATATACTATCCAATTTATCTCCTTTCTTGTTCCTAACATGGGCAGGAGATCCCTATACTCAATAGAAAGAGTATAGAGGTGCTTTACCACACCATTCTTGGTAGGGTTTTGCAGGCACAAACTTTGAAGTTACTTTGTTCAGTATCTTCGATGCAATCATTAGGGTCAATCCTTAGTATGTATAAGGATGTTGAATGAAACTCATCATGGATCGAACCATGTCCAACAAGGTTCGATTCTCTTCTTTCAGACCCTTCAATAGGTTGAGGCGTCTTAGAAGGAGTTCATTGTATGAGAATATCTTTCTCAGTAAGATAATCGAGGAACTTCTAGCTTAAGTATTTGCCACCTCGATCAGGTCGAATGGCCTTAATACTATGCCTTGGTTGATTCTCTACTTCGTTTCGAAATTCTTTGAACTTTTCAAGAGTTTCGGTTTTGTACATCATAAGATACACATATCACTAATGACTAAAGTCATAAGTAAACCTCACGAGGTATGAGTAATCTCTTCTCACACTAACACTTTAGTGGTCCACATTCATTCGTATGGATCCAATCCAAAAATTTGTTTGGTACGCACCGGATGCCCAGCAAACGGTAACTTTGTCATCTTTTCCTTCAGACAGGATTCGCAAGTTGGTAGTTCATCTAAGCCCTGTATTTCAAGAAGCATCGATGACACCAACTTTTGATTCCTTCCTATGGAAACGCGACCTAATCTTGCGTGCCATATGTGTGGAGTATTATCTTGGTATTGATTGAACTTAACATATTAATTCAATAAATTTTGTTTCCTTTCAATTAACTCTTTAATTGAAACGTTACTTTCAATTAACTCTTTAATTGATTCATTTCCTTTTTTCAATTAACTCTTTAATTGAAATGTTGCTCTCAATTAACTCTTTAATTGAAACGTTGTTTAATTAATTAGACCTTCTAATCAATTAAACCTGTCAATGCCTTTCTTAGGTGCAGTGGGATAATTTGATTTTTAGGCTACTTGCATTCTTTCCACTACCTTCACATTTGCTTTGGAAGAGAATACTTTCTTCTTCCTTTTACTCTTCTTTGACTTTGCAGTCCTTGAAGTGTAAGCAATCATGACAGGTATACCTTTTAAAATGTTCATATTTTCCTTTTACCAATACTTTGGTTAATTCATGAAACCTGATCAACTTATCGAATAAGTTCAAAACTTTTCACAAATCGTTTGAATGAGCGGGAGGAGAATTTAGGAGGAAGTCAATGTTAAGATCACTTGCAGGCCTACGTTTAATCGATCCAGTTATCAACCAGATTGATAAAACAAGGACAGTGATCCTTGACATTAGTTCCTTCACTTATTCTCGAGTTTTAAACAACACCTTAGAAATCTCGAATCAGATGATTCGAAATTGCTCCTCAAAACAAGTCTTTTGAGGTGGAGGTTTGTTTTTAGAAGTTTCAGACATACTCCTATGTCGCTTCTTTAGCTCGTTCAATCTTGATGCTCTTATGAGGCAACGATCATTGAGATTCCCATACTCCATAGGTGATTCGTTCCTCTTTCGAGACTCATCTCAAAATGCATCAGGCATAGGTTGATTGTTAAGAACACGATTCCGACTTTCGGAATTGAGGACAATCCCCAAGTTTCTAAGTCAATCGATATTTTAATCCAATTATTTTCTAAGTCGAGGATAAATAGTAAAAATGGACAATTTATGTAGATATATCTAATCTAAGAGAAGACAAATATCTAGAGGACTAGTTAAGGAATAATACTTATAATCTACGAAGGTTGGACTTTCTATCGTAAAAGTTCTCCCACTATTTTAACGAAACAATTACCCCTTCAATTGTTCGGGAAATCCTATTTCCTAGTAGGTCTTGACGTCCCAGCAGACAATAATTGCACCCACGACTCGCGGCTATACAATTAATTCCCCAGGTAGGCATACTTATTGCCAATTGTGTCCCTACACAACCTTCAAGCTATTTTGCCTCGGTTTTCGCACTCATCTAGCACTGCTACATCATGAGTGGTACTACTCGTTAAGTCTAACCCATCAATCTTGATGAGCAACGGGCCCGGTCATGAAATCCCCATAACTTGGTTATGGTCGATGTTCATGTCCCGACCAGTCCCCACCCTTGTCAAGTTTAGTTAAAAACGAGAATCAAGGAATTTTGCGTATTGTCTCTTTCTTCGACTCGGGTGCCAGACTCTGGATCACCTTAATCGATAAGTGGACAACTCATGCTAGTTCCTATTGATGGAAGGCTTGGATTTATATAAATACTTCATTTTATTTTAATCCAATATGACTTAATATTATTTTCAAGAGGGGTTTTTCGGGTCTAAGAATTTGAGGTAACACTCCTCGAGATCTCACCGTTCCAGTTATGCATTATCCTTTATTTACGATCTACATTACTAGCGCGCATCACCCTACATGCTAAAAATATAAATCAGTAAATAAAACATACACACCTAGCATGCATGCTACCACAGTATGTTTTCGATCGGGAGCCTCCTATGCGGACCATCATCGAGCCAAAGATGATGGTCCTATTGGTCAATCTAATTGGGTTTTAAAGAGACCTAGACTATTACACAAATTACCATGCATACATGGCCTTTACTCTTCTTGGGCTCCCACCTTGCTTGTAACGGGCCTCCATCCTAAACTATTTAAAACAGTAAAGCCCTATCTATTACAAGGGCTCAAAGTGGCCCAAAAATTTAAGGCTCGCAGGCCCAATAAAACCAACATAATTAAAATTAACCAATCACATCTACCCTAAGGGGCAAGGCTCGGCGCGATCGAAAACCACGTAAACAGTTCACGTAGAGCAAGAAACAAGCAAAACTCATTTTCTTATTTCTTATCTTATTTTAAAACTCCCTTTTAAAATACCTTTCGATTCTAGTTTTAAAACCCCTTTTAAAACAATCCACAATTTTTATTTTAAAACCCCTTTTAAAATAACCCCTTGATTCTCACTCTAGTCTCCACTAATTATGATAAAATTAACTTTTCGGATATACTAAACTCTCATATCAGTTTCTGTTTTTCAACTTTTGAAAAATTGCAGTTCGGCCCCCTGAATTTTCGAAAATTACATTTTGACCCCTCAACTTTTGGAAATTACAAATCAGCCCCAAAATTTCCAGAACATGCAAATCGGACCAGAAAGCAGAAAATTAACAAAATTTCCAGAAACTTTCGTTTAAAGCAAAACAGACCCCAGATTTTACGGTTATTGCAAAAACAGCCCCTAGCCTTTCGTTAATTGCAAAATAGTCCAGATTTTGAAAATTCCAGAAATTAAAATTTGGTCCAGAATTGCAGAAAAACAAAATTTAACTTTCTGTCCAGATTTTCGAAAAATCGTAATTTGCACATAAGCCCTCAAATTTTTGAAAATTGCAGTTTAGGCCCAAAACCGAATTATGCTAATACCCGAACGCATAATTTATCATAACAAGCAAGAATCAAATTATAGAACACGACAATCAAATATACACATATATTTTGAAGTGTTCAGGCCTATTCATATGAGCGTAGTAAATTTGGCTCTGATACCACTGTTGGGATTTCATGGGGTATGATTGTCATACAACAGTGCGGAATTTAAAATTTTCATAACACCCAAAATCACAGGATTATTCACTAGCTCATACGAATAGGTTGAATACAATTTTGCAACAATTTACAAAATAAAAGAGGTGTAATTCGAAATTACCTCACCACAGGCAAGGTGGTGGTTTTTCTCCGGTCTTCTTACAGATCTGATAGATTTGGTTCGAGAGGAGCACCCCAAGTGTTGTGCCTCTAGCGGTATCCACACCAATTGGATTGAAGCAACCCCTTTGAATCCACAGGCTCAGAAATAGGATTCAAGGGTAATCAGACATGGAAGAACGAAGAAAACCAGATCTAGATCTGAATCTAGATCTGGAGGAAGAGAGGGGGCGGCCTCTCTCTTCCATTGGAGAGGGGGGGCGGCCACACCTCTTCTCCAAGAGGGGGGGCGGCTAGGGCATGAGGGGGTGACTAGGGTTTAATTTTTAGCTTAGGTTTTTCAGTCTTCTTAAGACTCCTTTTATAGCCACCTCTCAAGGCCCCTTTATGTGCAAGACTTTAGTATGGGCCATTAATTAAATTGGCCCATGTCTTGCATTAATTTAATTAACACCTTTAATTAAATTAATCCAATTAATTCCCTCTCTCTTTAATTAACTCCTTAATTAATATTTAATTAATTAGACTATCTAATTAATTATTTCTCTTGCAGAATTAACTCTTTAATTCTTTAGTTTTCTTCTTCAATAATTAACACTTTAATTCTTCAGTTTTGATTTAACTCTTTAAATCAAACTTTCCTTATTTGATTTGTTGCAGTCCAATTGTATTGTGTGTGACCCTCTAGGTTCACCATCAATTGGCCGCGGGCCCACGACTTTCGTGATTTAATTTGCGAGCTTATAAATTGCTCCGATTAATTGAACACCTTCAATTAACCACTCAAGAATTAATCTTACAATTAATTCATGAGTACCCACACCTCATGGTCGATGTCTAGCCACAAGCCCATGAGACCCAACTTCAGGTGAATTGATCTCAGTGAACCTCACCTCTTATAATTGCCATGTACATACGGTCCCTCTATCGACTAATTTCCCGATCGAGACCTAGGGTGTGTGAATTGATCAGCACCTCTAATTATCTCGATAACTATACTTTCTAATTCAGGATAATAATTCCAGTGTGACTGCTAAATTTGGAAACCCCTTTCCAAATCCGTCACTGACCGTGGCCACGGGTTTCTCGGAATATATTATCTAAGAACGTATAGGAAATTCTCTCAACGCACTACGTTGAGTCTATAGATCCCATATCAGTGCTAACCATTCGCGTACACGATCCTACGTACCCAAAGTAGTCGCACAATGATCAGGCTAAGTGATCGGCTCCTAAATTAAAGTACGCACTCACGTGCACCGAATTCGCCCTAGCACCTCAAGTCAAAGGACTAAATCGTACATGATTATACCGTTTTTCGTACGTACAGGATATAGAAAGTCGGCAAAACAATAAGTGTATATCAATATCAATGTTCGAGTACAAATTACAAAATAGGTCTATCAGAGCATTACAGGATGTCGTGCTACTAGGAAGGTAAATACAAAGAGATATAAGCTATGGCCTATTCCGAGCTGCTAGTCCGAGCTTAGTGAGTTTCTTGGGAATAGTGCCGTCCCTGATGTCATAAATGCGCCGCGTATATATAGGAACAGTAATGAGCCAGCTGGACCGTCCGTAGGAGAATACTTCTCGGCCAGCTGTGCAAAGCTGTAGGTCGGCCCCACAGTAATTCCGAGAATAGGAATAGATCGGAGAATAGGATCTCGTGCTATCAACGTGTCTTGATCGGGAAACTGTGTTCTTCTGGTCGGAGAATACCTTCCTGATCGAAAACCAGGTCGATTCCGAGCAGAGGTATTTCCTAAGATGGAGCACGTGAAATATCCCTCATCAATACTCCCCCACTTCTCGAGCACAAGTGAAGCTGAAGCTCGGAGAAGTAAACACAGCATCGTAGCACGAGATTTGATATGCCTCATTAAAAACCTTACTCGGAAAAAACCCATTGGGAAAAAGTCCGAGTCAGGGAAAAAGAGCGCATATATACTATAACGGAGCCGTGGAAGACGATTGTGCTTCGAACAATAGGGAGATGATATTCTCGACCTGAGGGTCTCACTTCGATAATTCAACAGGGCATTATGAAATCTGAAGATTGGAGAGAGGAGCAACATCGAGCGGGTTTCAAACGGTCTTACGTCGGACATACCTCATTAAAAACCTTACTCGAAAAAACCCAAGGGGATAAAAACCGAGCGAAGGGAAAAAGAGTGCATATCCTCGGAAGACAATGTAGTTAATCTTGTTTTACTGACCCGAAGATGGTCACTTCAGAAACTTGGAGGACCATAAATGCTATTAACGGAAAAATAACCTTCAATTTACTGAGTGGAAGCTTAACCGTCGCGGTTACTCGGGGTTGAATTTGCAATTTACACTTTTAACCTTTATATATATATAGGTTAACTTGAAACGACGAGTACGTCTTCCATACTTACTTCTGATCGGAGCATTCAGATCGATAAAGAGAATCCTTTTTTTGTCGACCGTTGCGATAGATATTTCCCATCATGTCTACTTCCAAAAACCCAGAAACCCAAACCAATGTTCCTACTCGATCGGATTCCGACCTAGGATCCACAGGCGAACTTATTAACGATTACAACACCGCCGAAAATTCTTCTGATGAGACGAGAAGAATTGTCGACCAAATCGAGCACGCCATGGGGCCAAATGACGGTGAGGGAACATCCGGTCAATAAAATTCCGAGCCTGGCGAGGAAGCGGAACAGAACAACGAACCCGATGGCGAGGAAGGTGGAGACGGAGAAAATGCTGATTCCGGTAATGTGGACAGTTCGACTTTGATACTGGACGAGCATGAGATAATGAGATACTCGATCGGAGGAGGGTGCAGTGTGAGAATTATCGACCTTGCTGGTGTCCCGAAGAAGTCCAAAGCCACTAGTCGAGCACAGAAAACTGAAAAACGGGTCGATGACATTTCTTGTGTGTACGATCCAATAGAGGACGAAGCAGACCTCCAGGCTGAGATAGGTAAATTCCTCCCCGAGGGCTATACGCTAGTTATTCCGACCCCCTCTCAAAGGGTGAATAAACCCCCGGAGGGATGCCAGGCTTTCTATGCCAAGCAATTCGCCTATGGGTTGCGTATTCATTTTGCCCCGTTACTCGAGCGGGTCCTAGATGTGTTCACCCTGGCTCCCGCACAGATCCTTCCTAACTCGATCGGGTACTTGATAGCCTTCAGCGTTTTGATGAAGGCTAAGGGGAAAACCGCAAACTTCCACAATTTTTGGCAGTTCTTCAAAGTCAGCACCTCCTCCGCCTCGAACGTTGGGTTTGTGTATTTTTCCCAACGTTCGAATCATTCGGTCTTATCGACCATTACCTCCAGCAATTCTCTCGACTGGAAGAGACGGTTCTTCTTTATCAAAGGACCTGATGTACCAGCTTCCGAGGGGAGCTCGGAGATGGTCCCACACAGATGGCCAGGCGAGCGAGACTGGGTGTACAGAAAACGAGAACTGATGGGTCAGCTTAGGAAGGTCATTTCGGACAGCCTTGTCACTGCGATGCGCTCCGACCCGTACCAGTCAGCTTTCCTCGTTTTGGAGCCCGTTCTTCGGAAAGCGGAGCTCAGCCGAGCTACATACCCACTTGCAGATGCTGATGATCCTCGATCATTAAGTAAGAATAATAATCTTTACCGAGCATTCATAATAATAAACTACTCATAAGGCTTCATTCCTAACCAATTTTATCTTTTCTCCCTTCAGGTACCATGGTAGAACAATACCGAGCTTCCATAGTCGGTAAGACAGTGGCTTCTACCTCGAAAAAGACGCCTGGTCAGCCGAGAAGACAAGTTAGGCCAGGTGCCGCCCAATCCAATCAAACTATCATCCCTCCTCGGGGAGGCTCTACCCAACCTCGGCAGACCGGAAATGAGGGAGAGCCCGAGGACGCTGAACCCCTCCAAATGGTACCTCCTCCGACCCAAGCCGGTCCTTCTTCTTCATCTGGCCTGGGCTATAGCATGTTCACCATGAAGAAGCTTAAGGGGAAAGAGATCCTTAATCAGCGAGCCCGGGAAGATCGAGAAGGACCCCCCGAGGCGAAAAGGAGGAAAGAACTGTGGGGTCGACACCGAACCGCTCTCTAATCACGTTCTGGTCGAAGCAGGCCTGATATGGTGGATTTTATCGAAGATCAACTAAGGGGTTACCGAGCGGCAGGTTATCCCGAGAGAGGATCGATTAGGAGTGACCGCGACCCAAACGGCGAGAACGAGCATGATAAGGCGATAAAGATCTTCATGGCGGGGAGATTCGCCGAAGATCAAGAAGAACTTTTGGCTCATTCCGATCTTGACGTGTTGGGACAGTTTTCTCGAGCATATCATACGGTAAGAAACTTCTGCGATGATTGTTATCCTTTAGTCTTTGAACATAGTATTGATTGTTCCATCATTCCTTTGCAGATCGGGGACTGCTTCCTCAGAGAGCTGAATCGCACCTCGATGTTGGAAGATGAATCCGACCGAGTTCATTTAACGTACAGAGATCTTCTCGAGGAAGAGTCTAAACTCCGCGATCAGTTCATCTCCGTTCAAAAAGAACTGGAGTCCACCAAGGCCAAGTATACTCCGGCTGTTGAGGAAGACTTGGTGAAGGTCGTGGCTGAGAAGAGTTTGCTCGAGGAGAAAGTCAAGAAGCTCGAGGAGGAGCTTGCGCAGACTAAAGCAGATTCAGAGTTATCTTATCAGCGCGGAAAAGAAGACTCACGCCTAAGCTCGATAAGAGAGTTTTTGGAGTCACCGGCGTTAGATGCCACAGCTCGGAAAAGAGTAGACCAGATTCTTCAGACTACTTTTTACAAGGGCGTTCGACAATTGGTCTCTGCGAAGGTTATCCCCAACCAGATAAATAAATATCTGGAGCACATGGATATCTTCAAAAATATGGACGGCAAGGACTATCAAGTCTCGGCCTCGAGCTCCACAGATTGGGAAAACCATGAGTTTGCTCCATTCGTGAGAGAGTTCGGGGTTCCAATGCCCAATCCCGATTTGTTGGATTTGGAGACGTCCAGCACGAGCTCAGGTTCAGACAGTTCGGAGAACGAAGACGACCAAGATACTTCTGACGATGGGGACGATCGAGAAGCTTCTGGAGATGCTGAGGTCGAGATCGAAGATAGGTCCGAGAACGAGGGGAAAGAGGAGCAGTCAATCCCTTAAAATTCCTTGTAATAGATTGTAGGACTTTTCATTGTACGCTCTGTAATCATTTTGGTTATATATAAGATCTGCTTTCGTCATTCGACAGAGTTTTCCGAGTCCATTCAATTAGGGCCTATCAATGACTTATTATACTGCTTAATTATACAAGTGACCCTATGAGCTACAATGTCCATAGAAGATCATCGATAACGAGCGTATCTGTGCAGTCGAAAACTCAACTCCTTAGTAGGCAAGGTATCAAAACGATCGATTTTCATAATAATGCATGGGAAAACTTGAAATTCGCGACTGTTGGGTCCCCAAGAGGCAACGTTCCTTTTTCTTATAAATAGAAGGAGGCAGTTTGTAACGCCCCGTAAATTTTGGACCTTTTTAATCGTTTTTTTTATTGGATTTTTAATCCAATTTCATGTGTTATATCTTATTTCTAAAAATTAAGTGTTACAATGGGTTAAATGTACAATTTAATTATCTCTTATGTCCTTATTAACTTTGAAATGATTCAAAAGCACAAAAATACTTTAAAATAATATTATACCTCTTTTGAAAAATATTTGGACTTAATTGTGCAAAATAAGTAATTTTTGGGGCAAAAATGCACTTTACCGAAACTTCGGGGGGCAAAGTGCAAAATCCGCCCCACACTTGATTGCAGCTAATAGGAGAGCCTTTATAGCTTCCTAGGGTAGCCAAGCATGCCCCTTGGGTAGAGAAACTTCTCTACCCAAGGTGGACATGCATTGGTTGATTTTTGAAGACTAATTATGTCTTCATTTTTCTCTATGTGAATAAATACCTTTACACTCTCATTTTCAGATTTCCTTCACTCATTTTACACCTTAGAGTTCATAGTTAAGTTAGAATTAGAGATAAAAAGAGTGTGTGTGAGAAGAGGTGAAAATTAGTGTGGGAAAGTGAAGGAAGTGGAAGGAGAAACCACCACCACCACCGCCTCACCACCGCCACCGGACCCCACCACCGGTGCCGTAGCACCGCCACCGCTGCCGTAGCACCGCCACCGGACCCCACCATCGCCGGACCGCCATCCACCCGCCACCGGAACCTCTTGCAAGGAGTGGGTAACATCAGAACTCTCTTATAAGTGTATTTTTATTTTTGTTAGAAAACCCTATGTCCTATGTTAATGAAAATGATTTTGAAACCATTTTTAAAACTTTAGTTCATATTATAACTTTAATTTTCAGATTTGTTGATGATTTTATTTTGGGTTTAAAAATAGTTTTACATTTATATGTGACTTGATAGTTGATTTTGTTGGAGTTTTTAATAGATCTATGTTTTCTCCATGAAATAATATTTTTGTAAGATTTGAAAACAAAAAGTATGTTATTCCCAAAGATTTACATGTGTAAATTCACCCAATATATGCCATATTATAGATCTACAAGATATTTGTGAAAGATTTAACATTTATGAAAAATTTTGGTGTTAAAAAGTTTTATTATTTGTTTGGGGCTATTTCTGTAAATCTGAAAATTATGAGGTGTATATGCATTTTTCCGATGGGGTGGCCGGAGCCACCCCACCTCCGGGCCGGTTACAGCCCATGTACAGGTCTGTTGCATGTGCAACAGACCCTGGCCTGTTGCTTTTACAGCAACAGGCCACTAGGGCCTGTTTGTGGGCTGGCCCATATCTTTAAAAAAAAAAAAAAAAAAAAAGAAAAGAAAAGAAAATATATTTTTAATTTTGAAATATTATAATAATAAAATGCATAATTAAATTCCGAAAATAAATCAATAAATTGTAAACATAGTTTTAATAATTCCGTAAATAATAATTATTATTATTTGAAAAATAGAAAAAATTATTTACATAAAAAAATAGTTTGAAACCTATCTTTAAATACTAAATTCTGAAAATAAAATAAAATAAATTTGAGAAAATAAAAATAAATCAAAAAATAATTTTGAAATTTATAAATGAATTCTGAAAATAAAATTTGTAATTATTAAAAATAATTTAATAATGATTTAACATTAAATTTTGAAAAAAAAAAACAAATATTGATAATACATAAAAAATTTCGAAATTAAAGTTAAATAATTTTAAATAATTATTTTCTGAAATATAAAATAATAAATAATTTTCGAAAATAAAAATTATAAATAATTAGTTTCTGAAATATAAATAATAAATCCATTTTTCCGGAAAATAAAATATTTATTTAATGTAAATAATAAATATATTTTCAAAAATAAATAAATTACTTAGATAATTTTGAAAGAAAATAGGGTTAAATAAAATAAAAGGA
Organism: Penstemon newberryi var. newberryi; assembly: GCA_030819805.1. NCBI lineage: Eukaryota > Viridiplantae > Streptophyta > Magnoliopsida > Lamiales > Plantaginaceae > Penstemon > Penstemon newberryi. The sequence continues at coordinate 15,797,531 of JAUALY010000005.1, read as the reverse complement.
TTTTCCGAAATCTAATTAATTTTTTTTAAATAAAATATAAGCTTAAATAATAATAAATTATTTTCAGTATAAGATCATGAAAAATAATAATTTTCAAAAATAAAATAATTTCAAGCGAACTTTAATTCTTAATTAAAAATAATTCATAATTTGTGAAAATAAAATAATTTCTAATAATAATTTTTCGGAAAATAAATAATTTGAAAAATAAAATAAAATATTTTTGACTAAATATTTTTCTGAATTTAATTAATTCAAAACTAAAATCTGTAAATAAATAAAGTTTTCAAAATTAGAAAAAGAAATAACTTTAATATAAACTTTGAATTATTGAAATTAAATGTATACCTATTTTAAAATAATTAAAGAATTCAAAGATGTTTGAAAATTTTAAAATGAATGCCTATTACTAAAGAATTTTCTTGGCTTTTTATAAATCCTTATTCGTGGCTTTCCATACCACGTAGCTCTAGGAACCCCTAGACCGGGTTAATTAGTCCAAGTTGGATCATGGTCTCGTTTCGACCATGACACCACTATAAGTGCGACTTAAGTGTTCCTTAGTCGATCGTAAGTTCTCGTGATTAGATTCTTAAACGCTACGTAAATATGTACAGGATCTGGAATCGCCGTTCTACCGAGAAACTTTCAAGAACCGTAAGCAGCACAGGTGAGCGTTGTGTGTTCATTTGTGTGTCAGTCTGATATGCTAGTAGGTCGAGTCTAAGCATGTACATTAGCTATGAATAATCTGAACATGTGCTATGTTATTCTCCTTGTATATATTGCAAATAGGTTGACTTGTATGAATCACTTAGCATATCAACATGATTACCCTAATACATGCTACACCCGAATCTAGATCTACTTAGTTGCGAATATGTTCACCTAGTCATTTATCTAAATTGCTTTCGGTGAATTGTTATTGTTGGTAAAATGTTATATATGTTTGATATGTCATGTTTCCGTTTGTTTTCGATTTTGTGTGGGCCCTATTTGTTTGGTGTATGGACCCGATGACAACCTGGCCGGCAAGGGCCGGCAGGATTGTCACGGTTACCCGTAGGCCTGGCCTTACAATCCAAGTGGGGAGGAACACTTGGGGAGTAAGGACGAACTTTGGCAAAGACATGTCGATGCACTTCAGATAGTAAGGTCGCTCCTTACTCGGTGTGTTTGGATGGACATCAGAATAAGGATGGAGGGTAAGTGGAGGTCGGCATCAGCAACTCTTGGTTATTTGAACTCTATGCTTTGATTTTATATATGTCATATATGCTTAATTCGTTTATATGCTCACGATATATATTATGTAGCATCCATGTGTCACACACACAATGCACCACAACCTCACTAAGTTGGACGATCAACTTACGCGTTCCTTTTATCAATCTTTTCAGATGCAGGAGTCTCGGGTTATGATGGTTGAGTCGTTGTGTCAGTTTCCAGGATCCAGTCGGTTGTTGAGGGATTGTCCTCCCTTTTGTTTTACATGCTTTAGCTATTTTGCTTCTTTTGTTGTCGTCTTGTTCTAATGACGAATGATGTATTTGAATATTGTGTTTTTATTCCGTAGGCTTGCGGGTTACCCGTAGGACCGTATATTTGCCCTTCTTCGTATATAACGGAGCTAGTAGGCCTTTTGAATTTTAATTTGGATTTATCGCATGCTTTATTTATGTCATCATGTTTCAAAAAAAAAAAAAAAAAAAAATTTCAGCAACTCTGATGGGTTATCCCGCGCCGGGCGATCCCGAACTCGGGGATGGGCCACATGGGACCCAACCCGGGAAGCGGGGCGTCACAGGTGGTATCAGAGCTTTTGGTTTTGAAATTGTGTCATGGATCCTCGGAAGTCGTATGTTGAGTCGTGTTCTAAGTCTTTTGGGTCATCATGCATAAAATGTTATGTGAATTTATTATTTTTTCTTGTCTTGAGAGTTTGATAGGATTTCACATTAAGGTAGTACTTGACGTTTTGCCAGTTTACCTATTTATACGACGTATATAGTTTGGTTTGGTTTGAATAGTTACTTCGTGGGGTTCGGGGATTTAGTCTTGATTAGCTACTGAGCCATTCTCATGATCAGATGGCAGGCAATCGTGCTGATAGTCGTACTAGCCGTCGGGTTACCTCTGACCCTTCTGAGGGGGCACCGGTAGTCCCACCAGTGACAGCACCCGTTGATCAGGCTGAGCGCATCATTGCCGCTTTGGCTGAATTCACCCAAGCTCTGCAAGGCACTGCACGGGCCGTGCCTCCAACTACGACACCGCCTGCCTTGGACCAAACTTTGGAACGTTTTCTGCGGTTCCAACCACCCAAGTTTCTTGGAGAGCCAGATGATCGGAAGGCTGAAGCCTGGATAGCTGAGATCGAAAACATATTCCGAGCCCTGGACTACTCGGATACTTTGAAGATTTCATTGGCCACCTATCGCTTTGAGGATGCCGCTAGATCTTGGTGGCAGACGAGGGAGGTGGTTTGGGAGCGAGAACAAACCGAAAGGACTTGGGTGAACTTTGTGAAGGAGTTTAACGACAAGTATGTTCCGCCTGTTGTTCGGGAGCAACGTGAGGAGCAATTCAACGCTCTAAGGCAAGGGAATATGAGGGTGCCGCAATTTGAGGCTGTTTTCTCCCGACTAGTTCGTTATGCTCCCCACTTGATGATAGATGAACCCCGTCGCACTCGCAGGTTCATAAAATGCTTGAGGCCAGAGCTCCAGCGAGCCCTTCTCTCTCACAACATTGTATCATACATTGAAGCGGAGGAGAGAGCCACCCGAGTTGAGAACGGGTTGATTGAGCTCAATGATATGCAGATTTTGGAGAAGAAGTCGAGGCCTCCTCAGGAGAATTGGCAGTTGGGGAATAATACAGGGAAGGTACCAAGGACAGGACAGTTGAACTCAGGAAATCCGAAGGGTCCTCAACAGAATAACTGGCCACATAATAATTCGGGAAAGACACCGAATGGAGCTTGCACTTATTGTGGCTCGAGGGGCATGGGGAGCCAAATTGTTATAAGAAGGCCGGCAAGTGTTTGAGGTGTGGAAGTCTGGAGCACTTCATCAAGAATTGCCCCAAAGCATTTGTTAAATCAGCTTCGGGAAGCGGAGGTTCATCCCAGGGTGCGAAAGAACCAAAGTCAGGGATGTCAGGGAAAGCATTTGCTATGGCTGGAAAGGAGCTTTATGAGCCAAATGTGAATGATTCGTTGGAAGGTAAACTTTATGTATCTGGGCCTTCATGTAGAGTGTTATTTGATATTGGAGCATCTCATTCATTCGTGGTACTATAGTATAGTTCCAATAAAGTATGGTAGAAAATTTACCCTATGAGTTGAAGGCTCATATTTCGTTAGAAACCTCGTTTGTAACGAGTTTGGTTCTCAAAGTACGCAAGGTTAAGATCGAGAAAATGGTATTTTCTGCCGATCTAATTACATCTCTGGCCCTAGGATTTGACGTGATAAGTATGGACTTATTGTCTATCTACTTTGCCCCGATTAGAATGTTGTCATTTGAAAGTGACGCTTTCTAACCCGAACCTTCTGAATTCCACAATCGAATTTGGGGACCAAATTCTTTTAAGGGGGGAGGATTGTAACGCCCCGTAAATTTTGGACCTTTTTAATCGTTTTTTTTATTGGATTTTTAATCCAATTTCATGTGTTATATCTTATTTCTAAAAATTAAGTGTTACAATGGGTTAAATGTACAATTTAATTATCTCTTATGTCCTTATTAACTTTGAAATGATTCAAAAGCACAAAAATACTTTAAAATAATATTATACCTCTTTTGAAAAATATTTGGACTTAATTGTGCAAAATAAGTAATTTTTGGGGCAAAAATGCACTTTACCGAAACTTCGGGGGGCAAAGTGCAAAATCCGCCCCACACTTGATTGCAGCTAATAGGAGAGCCTTTATAGCTTCCTAGGGTAGCCAAGCATGCCCCTTGGGTAGAGAAACTTCTCTACCCAAGGTGGACATGCATTGGTTGATTTTTGAAGACTAATTATGTCTTCATTTTTCTCTATGTGAATAAATACCTTTACACTCTCATTTTCAGATTTCCTTCACTCATTTTACACCTTAGAGTTCATAGTTAAGTTAGAATTAGAGATAAAAAGAGTGTGTGTGAGAAGAGGTGAAAATTAGTGTGGGAAAGTGAAGGAAGTGGAAGGAGAAACCACCACCACCACCGCCTCACCACCGCCACCGGACCCCACCACCGGTGCCGTAGCACCGCCACCGCTGCCGTAGCACCGCCACCGGACCCCACCATCGCCGGACCGCCATCCACCCGCCACCGGAACCTCTTGCAAGGAGTGGGTAACATCAGAACTCTCTTATAAGTGTATTTTTATTTTTGTTAGAAAACCCTATGTCCTATGTTAATGAAAATGATTTTGAAACCATTTTTAAAACTTTAGTTCATATTATAACTTTAATTTTCAGATTTGTTGATGATTTTATTTTGGGTTTAAAAATAGTTTTACATTTATATGTGATTTGATAGTTGATTTTGTTGGAGTTTTTAATAGATCTATGTTTTCTCCATGAAATAATATTTTTGTAAGATTTGAAAACAAAAAGTATGTTATTCCCAAAGATTTACATGTGTAAATTCACCCAATATATGCCATATTATAGATCTACAAGATATTTGTGAAAGATTTAACATTTATGAAAAATTTTGGTGTTAAAAAGTTTTATTATTTGTTTGGGGCTATTTCTGTAAATCTGAAAATTATGAGGTGTATATGCATTTTTCCGATGGGGTGGCCGGAGCCACCCCACCTCCGGGCCGGTTACAGCCCATGTACAGGTCTGTTGCATGTGCAACAGACCCTGGCCTGTTGCTTTTACAGCAACAGGCCACTAGGGCCTGTTTGTGGGCTGGCCCAAAGGGCCAGCCCATATCTTTAAAAAAAAAAAAAAAAAAAAAAGAAAAGAAAAGAAAATATATTTTTAATTTTGAAATATTATAATAATAAAATGCATAATTAAATTCCGAAAATAAATCAATAAATTGTAAACATAGTTTTAATAATTCCGTAAATAATAATTATTATTATTTGAAAAATAGAAAAAATTATTTACATAAAAAAATAGTTTGAAACCTATCTTTAAATACTAAATTCTGAAAATAAAATAAAATAAATTTGAGAAAATAAAAATAAATCAAAAAATAATTTTGAAATTTATAAATGAATTCTGAAAATAAAATTTGTAATTATTAAAAATAATTTAATAATGATTTAACATTAAATTTTGAAAAAAAAAACAAATATTGATAATACATAAAAAAATTTCGAAAATAAAGTTAAATAATTTTAAATAATTATTTTCTGAAATATAAAATAATAAATAATTTTCGAAAATAAAAATTATAAATAATTAGTTTCTGAAATATAAATAATAAATCCATTTTTCCGGAAAATAAAATATTTATTTAATGTAAATAATAAATATATTTTCAAAAATAAATAAATTACTTAGATAATTTTGAAAGAAAATAGGGTTAAATAAAATAAAAGGATTTTCCGAAATCTAATTAATTTTTTTTAAATGAAATATAAGCTTAAATAATAATAAATTATTTTCAGTATAAGATCATGAAAAATAATAATTTTCAAAAATAAAATAATTTCAAGCGAACTTTAATTCTTAATTAAAAATAATTCATAATTTGTGAAAATAAAATAATTTCTAATAATAATTTTTCGGAAAATAAATAATTTGAAAAATAAAATAAAATATTTTTGACTAAATATTTTTCTGAATTTAATTAATTCAAAACTAAAATCTGTAAATAAATAAAGTTTTCAAAATTAGAAAAAGAAATAACTTTAATATAAACTTTGAATTATTGAAATTAAATGTATACCTATTTTAAAATAATTAAAGAATTCAAAGATGTTTGAAAATTTTAAAATGAATGCCTATTACTAAAGAATTTTCTTGGCTTTTTATAAATCCTTATTCGTGGCTTTCCATACCACGTAGCTCTAGGAACCCCTAGACCGGGTTAATTAGTCCAAGTTGGATCATGGTCTCGTTTCGACCATGACACCACTATAAGTGCGACTTAAGTGTTCCTTAGTCGATCGTAAGTTCTCGTGATTAGATTCTTAAACGCTACGTAAATATGTACAGGATCTGGAATCGCCGTTCTACCGAGAAACTTTCAAGAACCGTAAGCAGCACAGGTGAGCGTTGTGTGTTCATTTGTGTGTCAGTCTGATATGCTAGTAGGTCGAGTCTAAGCATGTACATTAGCTATGAATAATCTGAACATGTGCTATGTTATTCTCCTTGTATATATTGCAAATAGGTTGACTTGTATGAATCACTTAGCATATCAACATGATTACCCTAATACATGCTACACCCGAATCTAGATCTACTTAGTTGCGAATATGTTCACCTAGTCATTTATCTAAATTGCTTTCGGTGAATTGTTATTGTTGGTAAAATGTTATATATGTTTGATATGTCATGTTTCCGTTTGTTTTCGATTTTGTGTGGGCCCTATTTGTTTGGTGTATGGACCCGATGACAACCTGGCCGGCAAGGGCCGGCAGGATTGTCACGGTTACCCGTAGGCCTGGCCTTACAATCCAAGTGGGGAGGAACACTTGGGGAGTAAGGACGAACTTTGGCAAAGACATGTCGATGCACTTCAGATAGTAAGGTCGCTCCTTACTCGGTGTGTTTGGATGGACATCAGAATAAGGATGGAGGGTAAGTGGAGGTCGGCATCAGCAACTCTTGGTTATTTGAACTCTATGCTTTGATTTTATATATGTCATATATGCTTAATTCGTTTATATGCTCACGATATATATTATGTAGCATCCATGTGTCACACACACAATGCACCACAACCTCACTAAGTTGGACGATCAACTTACGCGTTCCTTTTATCAATCTTTTCAGATGCAGGAGTCTCGGGTTATGATGGTTGAGTCGTTGTGTCAGTTTCCAGGATCCAGTCGGTTGTTGAGGGATTGTCCTCCCTTTTGTTTTACATGCTTTAGCTATTTTGCTTCTTTTGTTGTCGTCTTGTTCTAATGACGAATGATGTATTTGAATATTGTGTTTTTATTCCGTAGGCTTGCGGGTTACCCGTACGACCGTATATTTGCCCTTCTTCGTATATAACGGAGCTAGTAGGCCTTTTGAATTTTAATTTGGATTTATCGCATGCTTTATTTATGTCATCATGTTTCAAAAAAAAAAAAAAAAAAAAAAAATTTCAGCAACTCTGATGGGTTATCCCGCGCCGGGCGATCCCGAACTCGGGGATGGGCCACATGGGACCCAACCCGGGAAGCGGGGCGTCACACAGTTTAGGATTCATATCGCTGAAATTATAATTTCATCTTCGTCGGAGCTCATTGATCGATAAAATAAAACGAGTCTTCTTCTCTTCAGTAAAATTTCGATCATGGAGGGTATGGTGAGTTCCAAGCTTGACCCAAAGCAATTGCTCAAGGTCAAAAAGGAGAAGCTTCCAAAGTCCAAGACTAGAGAGCCCAAGTCCTCCATGGAGATCGGAAAAATCTCTAAGCCTGATCGAGGCAAAAATAAGGTCGCATCCCCATCCAATCCCGAGCCTAAACAATCTGAGGTTCTTAAAGGTCGTCTTGCCCAAAATGAAGCCAATCTTTCGCCTGACTCCGTGCCCGTTCGCTCCAAAACGGGGTCAGTTATACAGATTGCGGATTCCCCCTCTAGGTCGATGAAAACCTCCGAGGGAAACAAGCAGATTGTTATCCCCAACAAGCAAGTCACACCTGGTGGCTCCGAGCCTGCCCCCAAAAAGAGGCCGCGTGTTGATGATCTGATTCCAACCCCTGCCTTAATCCAAATGACCGGGGAGAATAAGCTATTAACTGGAAGCATTTTGGCTCTGGAGGCCAATAAGAGCGTTATGAGCGAGCTTCCTAATAAAAGGGTCAAAATAAATGACTCCTCTGTCGATCAGAAGAAAACTCCTCCACCCGGTGAGAATCCCAAGGTCGAGAGCTCGGTCTCTCGCGTTGATCGCACACTTGCTGCCTATTTCGAAGAGATGAAAATTAAGGCGGTATCTGCGGAAGCTGGCCCGAGCAATTGGGAAAATTTTCTCAGCAGCATTCAGTTGGTCGAGCAAGAACGGTCGAACGTACAAAGTGCTCGGGAAATTGAACAATCGAGCGCAGATCTGCTTACTCAAGTGAGTCTCCAATCTCAACATTTTTTTTTTTTTTTTTTTTTTTTTTTACGCTCCAGCTTTTATTCCTGAAAGGTTGGACAGCAGCTTTTTAACCTGGGGCTGCGGGTCGAGCAAGAAGCCGAACAACATGCTGTGGCTGTTCTCGAGCTGGAGAAAAAGAAGGTTGAATTGGCAAAGTCCCTTGAAGAAGTCAGAGCAATCGAGCTGAAATTGGCCTCTGAGACGGAGAAAGCTGTGAAGCAGAGAGAGAGTCAAGTTAACGAGCAGCTAAGCAAGGAGCTGGATAAGCTGTGTTGGATGAAGATGAAGACTTTGAAGTGAAGGGAGGTTTTGATGATTTCCAAAGTCATCAGCTGAGTGGAAGCTTAGTACAAACCTTAGAAGATATTTGACTAAGGAAGAAGTTCATCAGACTAGTCAAATATGGTCCAGAAGACTACTGATCTGTTGCTGAAGAAGTAATCAGACTGGTGGACTATCAGCCGACTCAAATCAGATTAGTTCAAGTTTGGGATCAGCCGAGTATACATCAGACGAGTGACTTCGATCAGCAGAGTGGAAGTGGATCAGAAGTTATTGCAACGGTAATAAATGCAATTGGTGTAATAAATGCTGAAGAGGAAGGGTATTTATGACAAATGATTGAAGAGAAACCTCGTATCAGCTTGGTGCATTTAATGCGCATTTAATGCGAAGCGACAGAAAGTACAGCAGAGTGTACAGTGTTCAGTCGCAACAGCCGTTTCTGCAAAAAGGACCAGTACTCGAGGATTTGACAGCTGCCGATCTCTCAACGGGCAGATTTTCAAATCTCCAAGTATAAATAGCTTAGTTCGTGAGTTGAAGAAGAAGAACAACACAGAGACAACACGCATTGAGAGCAAAAATCTGAAGCAAAATTCTTCTAAGTCTCAAACTCAAGAACAAAGCACTCATCAGCCTAGTCATCTGTTGACGAAGCAGAAAAGAGAGAAACCAGAATATACTTAAAAATCTGAGTGATTTTGTTTAGGATTGTGTTGTGAGAAGTAGATATCAACCTTTGTGAGCGATATCACTTCTGAGAATAGGAGTTTCTTTGTGATTTCCTATTGTGAACTTACGGCCACTTCATTTGTTGTTTGGCGTAAGAAGTGTATACTGTAATCTGTGTGATTTAGTATAACCCAAGATCTAAGTGACTTGGAAGAGTGGACTAAAGGATTTACATCCATATAACCACTATAAAAATCCTTTGTGTTTTTAACTTGCATTATTTTCTGCATATCCATAACAGCATACTAAAAACACTTTAAGATTAATTGTTTGAAAAGTTTTAAAAAGGAGTTTGTTTAAAACTGGGGATAAAACTTTTTCTAAGATAAGTAAACTACTTGCGAAAAACACTTGATAAATCCGCTGCAAGACAGTTAATTTTGAAACTCTGATTTTGATAAAATCAGCTAAGTAAAATCAGAAGAGTGGTCAACTCTGCTGTTCAAAGGTTTGTGCAAGTTCAGCTTAGTCTGCTTACAATTCTTGATCAGCTTAGTCTGCTGACAGAAAAGTTAGAGATTTTTAAAAGGCAAATTTTTAAAGAGGTTTATTCACCCCCCCCCCCCCCCCCCCCTCTAAACCTCATATGACCACTTGGGACCAACAAGTGGTATCAGAGCAGGTGGTTCATCTGAATCATCTGACTGATCAACGAGCTTGATCCTTATGTGTTTTTCAAAGGTGTTCAAAAGTTTTCAAAAAAAAAAAAAAAAAAAAAAAAACATTTTTTTGAAAAACAAAACCTTTTTGAAAAATGGATTGTATCAGCCTAGTTCCCCACATAGGCGGTATGAGCTTTGAGGACTGGAAAATACGCATGGAAATTTTCCTTGCTGCTTACAACGATAATATGTACAGATGCATAACAAAAGGTCCAATAAGGATTACCAAGACAATCAAAATTGATGGCGTAGATACTGTTGTTGATAAAGATGAAGACGAGATGACGCCTGAAGAAATCAAGTTGAAAAATCTTGATAAAGTTGGAATCTTCATCATGACTAAAGCCCTGGACAATGAAAGGTTCGACTACGTCAAACACTGTAAAACATCAAAAGAGATGTGGGACAAAGTCAGGGATATGAGTGAAGGAAATGAAGCCATCAAGGAACACAATCTAAGTGTTGCCATGGAGAAGTTTGATAACTTCAAAATGAAGCCTGGAGAAACCATTGAACAGATGAGTTCAAGGTTTACCAAAGTGCTGAACAACGTGTTAAAGCTGGGTAAGACGTTCACAGACAAAGAGATTACTCTCAAGGTCTTGAAGGCGCTACCACCCAAGTTCAACATGAAGATCACAGCTATGGAAGAATCTAGGGATCTGGGGAAGATCTCTCTGACAGAGTTGTTTTCTGTACTCAAGGCGTACGAGTATAAAATACCAAGGATGGGAATAGAAGAGACCTCAACTTCTGGCCCCACTGCTGCACTGGTTGCTGCAGAAAGAACAAGAAGAACATCTGGAAAAAGCAGAGAAGTGGACTCATCTGATGAGGCCCCAGTACTGAGCAAAAAGGAGTATACTGCTGACGATGTTGCGTTGTTACTGAACGGGTTCAAAAAGTTCTACAAGAGAAAAATAAAGAACAAATATAACAATGCTTCTACTTCTAAACCTACCTCTAATTCTCATGATATTAAGGATGATTATAAATCAAAAATGATGTGCTATAATTGCAGGAAATTGGGACACTTCATCAAGGACTGCCCATATCCTAAAGCGGAGAAGTACACAGAGGAGGAAAAGAAACAAAGAAAAGAAAGAAGAGAGAAGAGATACCAAAAGAGCAAGGTGCTGCTGCCTGAAGCTGAAAAGATGGCAGCCATCTACTCATCAAACACAGAATCTGGCACTTCAAGTGATGACTCTGTTTTTGACGAAACACCTGCACTGCTGTGTCTCATGGCAAAGGAATCTGATGATTCTGACAATGAGGTAATACTCTCTGAAAGTGAGCTTGAACTGTTTAACTCATTTGAGCAAATGATGAACAACAAAGTAGATGTTGTTAATGAGCTTGCTAAGCTTAAGGACGAGATGATTCTGCTGAAAAAGCAAAATGCTAAACTGAAACTTAAGGTTGAAAAACCTGAAGAATCAGCCACGTATAAAAAGCTTTCGCATGAATGTGAATCTCTGAGAGCTGAATGTGAAATGTACAAGGGACAAATCAAAGAACTTGAAGCTAGAATATCTTTACATAATAAGTCGTCTGTTCCTAAGTCGTCTGATAAACCAACTGAACAGAGTACTCCCTTAGTAAAAGAAAGTTTAGAACTGAACAAAGCTGAGAAATTTATATCTGCTGATAATAGTAATATTGTCTTGTATGTTCAGACCACTAAACCCATTTCACCTGAGATTGAGAAAAAGGAGATAAAAACTCCTAAGGCTAAGAACGGTAAAAAGCCTGAAACTGAAAAACAGACTGGTAAAACCAAACAGCAGAGTAGTCCCAAGAAGTCTGCTGATAAGAGTAAAACAAATCAGACTAGTAAAGCTAAGTCGTCTGTTAAAGAGCAAGTAAAGAGCAGACCTAAGAAGCAAAGAAATTATAACAAAAATGCTTACTATGGAAATGAGTCTTATTATGTGCAACCGGCTTATCCATCATATTATGCTGCACCTCATTATCCACCTCATTTTGCTGCATATCCTGCTCATCAAACAATGCATGCCTACCCTGCTTATCATGCATCCTATCCTGCTTATGAGCATTATCATCATCATAATGATTATCAATTTAACATGCCTGTTGATTATGATGAAAATGAAGTTGCTCATGCTCCTGCTAAAACTGTAAAACCTAAGAAGCCTAAGACTTCAACATCTTGGGTTGTCAAAGGCGACACTAATCCACCAGGACCCTCTCAATAAAGGGTACCTAAAACAATTTTATTTTGTTTTGTAGGTTAGGATTAGGAGTAGGAGTAAAGTAGCGAAGAAATGGTACTTGGACAGTGGATGTTCAAGGCACATGTGTGGAGACATACATGAACTGGCAGATGCTGCTGCTGTGAATGGTCCAAGAGTTACTTTTGGAGACAGCAAAGAAGGCAAGGTTGTAGCTGTTGGAAAGCTTATCAAAGGAAACATAGAGATATCTGACGTCTCATATGTTAGTGGCCTAAAGTACAATCTGCTGAGCATAAGTCAATTTTGTGACAAAGGATTTTCCGTAGTTTTTTCATCAGATAAGTGTTATGTTGAACAAATTGGAACAAAGAAGGTTATTTTATCTGGAAGAAGACAAGGAAACATCTATGTAGTCGACTGGAATTCTGTGGACAAGAATTCAAATATTTGCTTAGTGGCTTCTACACCAAGTGAAATCAGTTGGCTTTGGCACAAAAGAATGAATCATTTGAATTTCAAGACCATCAACAGATTGATAAAGAATGATTTGGTAGAAGGAATTCCAAAGACAGTCATGAGCAAAGACAAGCTCTGTGATGCCTGTCAAAAGGGTAAACAAGTGAAGTCATCTTTCAAAAGCAAGAAGCACCAATCTTCAACCAGAATTTTGGAGCTATTGCATATGGATTTGTTTGGCCCTATTGATCCAATCAGCAATGGTGGAAAGAAATACTGCCTAGCTGTTGTGGATGATTTCTCAAGATTTACTTGGGTAATTTTCATGAAGAAGAAAAGTGAAACCAAGGAACATCTTACTAATCTGATGGAACTGATCCAGAATGAGAAGAGTCAAAGAATTTTGAAGATCAGATCAGATAGAGGGACTGAGTTTACAAACTCTACTGTTGAAGAGTATTGTAATTCCAGAGGAATCAGTCATGAGTACTCTGCTGCCAGAACCCCTCAACAAAATGGAGTTGCTGAAAGGAGAAACATAACTCTAAAAGAAGCTACCAGGACAATGATAGCTGAAGCAAAGCTGCCCCAAATATTCTGGGCAGAAGCTACAAACACAGCATGTTATACACAGAATAGGTGTATGATCAACAAAAGTCTAAACAAGACACCTTATGAGCTATGGAACAACAGAAAGCCTAATTTACATTATCTTAGGATTTTTGGTTGTAAATGTTATGTTTTGAACAATGGGAAAAATCACCTTACTGCATTTGCAGAGAAGGCTGATGAAGCTGTTTTTGTAGGTTACTCTACTGTTAGTAAAGCTTATAGAGTGTTTAACAAAAGAACTTTACTTGTAGAAGAATCTATTCATGTAGTATTTGATGAACCAAGTCAATCTTCTGAAAAGAATCAAAGTGCAAATCAAGAACTATCTGCTGAATTTCAGAAATTGAATGTGGAAGGAAAAGAAGAATATGTACCCATCATACTACCCAACTTATCTCAAGCTGTTAACTCAAGTACTGTTCAAAATCAGTCTGCTGATTGTCTAACAGAGGAGTTGCAAACAGCTAACAGACCAGAGACTGTTCAACAGACTACAACTGTTCAACAGACTACTACTGAGACTCCAACAGTGGTGTTGCAAGATCAATCTAGAGGACAACATCCAGATCTGCAACCTGATCTCAGATGGCTCAGAGATCACCCACCAGAGTTAGTGATTGGTGATCCCTTGGATAAAGTTAGAACAAGAAGGTCAACTGCAAATGAAACAATGTTTGTAAGTTTTCTTTCACAAATTGAGCCTAAATTAATTGATGAAGCTCTTGGTGATTCTCACTGGATTGAAGCTATGCAAGAAGAGTTGAATCAATTTGAAAGGAATGAAGTCTGGTACTTAGTTCCCAGACCCACTCATCAAAGAGTAATTGGCACTAAGTGGGTTTTCAGAAATAAGATGAATGAAGATGGTATGGTTACCAGAAACAAAGCAAGACTAGTTGCCAAAGGTTACTGCCAAGAGGAAGGCATTGATTTTGATGAGACATTCGCACCAGTTGCAAGGCTTGAAGCAATCAGATTGTTCCTAGCCTATGCTGCTCACAAGAACTTCACTGTCTATCAGATGGATGTGAAATCTGCTTTTCTCAATGGAGAATTGCAAGAAGAAGTGTATGTTGAACAACCTCCTGGATTTGAAGTTTATCAACAAGGAGATAAGGTATATCGTCTGAAGAAAGCTCTCTATGGACTGAAACAGGCTCCAAGAGCATGGTATGATACTTTATCTGATTTTCTTTTAATTAAAGGATTTCACAAAGGTAAAGTAGATAAAACCTTGTTTACTATTGAATGGGATAATCATATATTGTTGGTACAAATATATGTAGACGATATTATTTTTGGTTCAACTAACAAACAGATGTGTGAAAGATTCTCTAAGCTGATGCAGAACAAGTTTGAAATGAGCATGATGGGAGAATTAAATTACTTTCTTGGATTACAAGTCAAACAGCTGCCTGATGGTATTTTTATTAATCAAGCAAAGTACACAAAAGATCTGTTTAAGAAATTTGGTATGGAAACTAGCTCATCTGTTACTGTTCCTATGTCTACTGGACTTCGTCTGGACAAGGATGAAGGTGGCAAATCAGTTGACATCACCAAATACAGAGGCATAATTGGGTCACTGTTATACTTAACAGCTAGCAGACCTGACATTATGTATTCTGTTGGGGTTTGTGCGAGATTTCAATCAGATCCTAAGGAATCTCATCTCTTAGCTGCTAAAAGAATACTAAAGTATCTCAAAGGCACTCAAGAATTGGGATTGTGGTACCCAAGGGAATCAGGATTTGAACTTATTGGATGTTCAGACTCTGACCTTGCTGGCTGCAAAATTGATAGGAAGAGTACTACAGGTACGTGTCAATTTTTAGGCAGTCGTCTGATCTCATGGATGAGTAAGAAACAGACTTCAGTGTCCATATCTACTGCTGAAGCTGAATACATTGCTGCTGGAGCATGTTGTGCACAAATACTTTGGTTGAAGCATCAACTAGAAGATTATAACTTGAAGATCAGTGGAATCCCCATCTACTGTGATAATACAAGTGCAATTTCACTTACTCAGAACACTACTAGTCATTCCAGGACTAAGCATATTGAGATCAAACATCACTTCATCAGAGACCATGTTGAAAAGGGAAATGTTATTATTGAGTATGTTCATACAGACAACCAGATTGCTGACATTTTTACCAAACCACTGAATGAAGTAAGATTTTCCACTCTAAGAGCGGATTTGGGCTTGTTAAAATTGGATTCATAAGCTGAGGGGGAACCTATCAGAAGACTGGGTTCAACAGCTTACTAATCTGACATCAACAAGTGTTACACTTCAAGAAGACTGACTCTCAACAGACTAGTTGACTGATGAATTCTTGAATTCAGGGGGAACGTGTAAGACTAGCGGTACCCTTGTTTGAAGATGAAATCTTCAATGACAGTTAGTTGAAGTTGTTTCAATCAGAAGATTTGTTCTTAATTCTTGAAGATTCGAAGACTATTTATCTTGCTGGATTGACAAACAGCAAAGGAAGATCACTAGATATTGGCTTTCACTAGTGATATATTGTATCAGACAAGTCGTTTATCAGATAAGTATTACTTTACTCATCTGTTATTAGTTATGTCATCTTATATTTAAAGTGTTGTGCAAAAACGTTTTATCAAAAGCACGCTTTTATAAGTAACAGACAAGTGGCGTTTCAATTTCCCGCCTGCCTGACATAATTAATAAATTTTGAATTCCGCGTATCTCGATCGCACGATCTGTTTTTACAGTAACTAATCTGACGGTTACCACCTTTCACGGAAACCGACAAATACTAACATCTATAAATCCAGATCTGATCAGCTGACTGAGTTTTTACGCACCCTAAATATTTCAAAAGCATTCAGAGCATTTTTGCATCCATTCAACTGCAAATCTACTCTAGTCTTTCCTCAATCTCTTTCAGGAAAATGAGTTCTAAGGTTAATGCAAAGGAAGCTGCTGCTGAAGGTATGTTCTTGAACTACCTGACGTATCACGCGACTGGCACACCGTTAATGAAAGAAATTCTGGAGAAATTCAAAGCGGCAACGCTGGTTAAATTCATGGAGGCCCATGAAGACATGATTTTCAAGGGCGAGGTCTTTGAATTTTAAGGTTCCAAAGACGATGTTGACTTCGACAAACTGGAGATTAAAGCCAAAATTGGGGACAAAGCTATCTGCGTAACCCCAAAATTGCTGAATGAAATGTACGGACTTTCCATTGAAGGGTCTACTGACATCGCAAACCTAGCTGAATCTTTTGAGTCAGATTTCTGGAATCTGGTCTCAAAGAAGAATCAAGTGCTATCTGGAAGTATCAAAAAGAATCAGCTGAAGGACGAGTTTCAGCGAATGGCAGATTTGGTTGCCAAAGTCCTCGAGAACTGCACATTCTCCTTGGACAATGTACCAATGAAGAGGTTTCATACTATGATAGCCATTTACTATGGGTTGAAGGTAAATTGGGCTAACTTCATCTGGTATGTGATTGCTGATCACAAAGTCCGTGGTTTGACTCTGCACAGGAATTTGATTAGTCATCTGTTGGTAAATTTGAGATGTGATGTGACTAACGGAAAGGAAATTCATAAGGCTAAAGAATTGAAGATTTATGAACCAGTGAAATCTGGGAGATCAAAGGAGCCTGCGGTTGTGACAGAGTTGAAGCAAAAGAAAAGAAAGGCTTCTGAGCCAGAAAAGCCTGCTGATAAAGGCAAGAAAAGCAAGTCGACTGTTCAAACAGCAAAGCCCGCTGTTGAAGCCAGAACAGTTGTCTCTAAAAGAAAGGATGCTGCTGATTTGATTGTTGATGAGACAGTCAAGGAAATCAACGAGATGTCTGTTGGGACATCCTCTGACAAGACAATTTCAGCTGAGTTACCGGTTGAAAATGTGGCTAAAAGAACAAGAAGTGCTATGAAGGACACTGCCACTTCTACCGTTGCAAATCCACCTTTCACAAAAAGGACTGCCAGAAAGAAGCTGACACTTCTTGATGAAGATACTGAACTTTCTGAGTTAGCTAAAAGAAGTCCTCAATCTGCTGAGAGGCCTGTTGAATCAGTGAAGGAATCTGCTGAGAAGAAGTCAGCTGATCAAATGAAACAGATTCCTACACCAACAGCTGGGGTTGCCAAACCTCAAGAGGATCCTGAAGTGCAGATCCTCGAACCAATTGCTGCTGCACCGGTAGCAGTTGCTTTACCAGAAACAACAGCTGCGGCACCAGTTGTTGAGTCAAGAAATGCCAGAAAGAAGAGAACTGGCAAAGCAAAAGTATCAGCTTATCACAAGAAGAAGCGTGAGGAGGCTGAACAACGAAAACATGATGATGCTGAGCTAAAGAGAGCTCTTGAAGCAAGTCAAAAGGAAGCTAATGTCAAGAACCTGACAGAAGCTGAACTGGCTGCCAAAGAAGAAGCTGAATTGGCAAAGGCCATAGAAGAGAGCAAGAAGGATGCGTATGGACCAAGGAGGTCTGGAGGCATCGTGATTGGAGAAAAGCCTAAGGAAGGTGACTTTGTGCTACCAAGGGCTGCACCAATCAAGAAGAAAAAGAAGGAAGTGAGGAGAGCAATAGAGATTGTCCAAGGTGACTCTACTGCCTTCAAAAAGTTTGAAGCTGAGTTGGAAAGACTAAACCAGCTGTTTCAATCAAGGACTACTTTTCTCCCAGAGAAGATCAGATACAATCAATGGAGAGAGTATAGATTGAACAAGTCTGAGGAAGAAATCCAAGCCTGGAAGGAGTTCGCTACAGAAGGACGTTGGGTTCTAAACTGGTTGCAAACATCCTCTGTTGTCAAGGCTTTGAACTCAGATTTTGTAAGAGATAGATTGCATGACTATGCAAGAGTTATTGTCAGTCAGGAGGCGACTACTATCAAAAATTCAATTTCAAAGAAGCCAAGTCCTACTGATGATAGAATTGATAGAGCAGTCAAGATTGTTGTTTACACTACTCTGGAAAAATGGGTTGAAAGATCAAGATTTGAACCAGGAACATCAAGTTCAACGCCTAGTCTGCCAAGTTTACAGCAAATCTGTTATGGCTCTGATATCAGTTCTTATCCAGAGAAGCTGAAGATTAAACAGACTACATCACCCTTTGTACCAGCTGACTTGATTCGTCAGAAGACAATTGTGTCTACTGATGGTACTGAGATCATTCACATAGCTGATGAGCCAGCTAGTGAAGAACAAAAGAAAGACCAGAAGGCTGAAGAAATCAACTTGGATACATCAAAGAAGCTGCCTAAAATGGTCAAGGACTTAGTTCCTTTAGCTTTGGAGTGGAAAGCTGAAGAAAGTCCTGCTCTTCATGAAGCAACTGTTCAACAGGAGGAAGAACCTGCTGAACTTCCACAAGAAGAGGATCCTGCTGAATCATCACACTCTGCTCCTACTGCTGATTTGCATTCCTCACTGATGGAATCCATCCAGATGCTGATTGAGACTTCTATGAAGGAGATGGAGACAAGAAATCAGCTGATGATTAAGCAAATGCAGGAAGAG
This sequence comes from Penstemon newberryi var. newberryi, assembly GCA_030819805.1. Classification (NCBI taxonomy): domain Eukaryota; kingdom Viridiplantae; phylum Streptophyta; class Magnoliopsida; order Lamiales; family Plantaginaceae; genus Penstemon; species Penstemon newberryi. The sequence continues at coordinate 15,778,823 of JAUALY010000005.1, read as the reverse complement.
ACTGCTAAAATGGTCAAGGAGCCATTGAAGATTTTCCTCTGCCACCAGACAACTCCTTGATGTTAACTAAGAGCATATTGAATATGAGCAGAAGTCTTGAAGATGTGAAGGCTGATGTAGGTCACCTCCACACCGCTCTTCAAAGAAATGAAACTGACATTGCAAGAGTTGTTAAGGTCATGACACAAGTTGGTGAAGCAGAAACTGAGAAAAGCATTGCCTTAATGCAAGAGATTACCAACGTCACCGACAAAGCTCACACTGAACTGTCAACACTTCAGTTGAATGTTGACTGTTTGAATGACCAAACTGGTGAATTAAAGTCAAATCAACTTCGCATGGAAACTATTCTAAATCATCACTGTGCTGAGCAAAGAGTCATGGATTCAAACATCAAGAAGCTTTGTGCTGCTGTCAACATAACTCCTGATCAACTCAACCCTGCTGATGCTGACAAAAAGGGGGAAGAGGAATCAGCTAAGTTAGCTGTTGAGACTGCTGCAACTATTCAAGTACGAGACCAACGGGCTGCTGCTGGAAAGCCAAAAGAAGATGAAGTACTTGAAGAGGAAGCTGAAGATGGAGCTGATGATAAAGTAGAGCCCAAGGATGTAGCTAAAACTGACAAGGAGTTAGCTGCCTCTAAGTACTCTGTTGAAGAACAGCTAAATCCAGACGTTAAGTATAAGAGGATGGAAGACATCAGAAAAAGAATTGAAGCTGAAGAAAGGAGAGAAAAATTAAAAGGTCTTGCTGATGTTTTCTCAAGTGGTGAAGATGAAGAGAGCAGTGAAGAAGTTGATGAGGAGGAAGAAGAAGAAGATGAAGAAGCTGAGGACTAGACTAGTTAATAGACTAAGTCCATATGCTAAATTTTTGTAACAGCTTACTTCAGTTGTAATTTTTTTTTACTTAAGTCAATCTTTTTTCTTGTAACTTGCACTGTAATTTTCAAATCAATCTATAAAAAGTTCAAGCTTCCAACATATCATTTCTATCTCAGAAATTTTTGAGGACTCAACTTTAGTTTAGGTACAGGTACTTAGCTGGAGTTTTGTCATCATCAAAAAGGGGGAAATTGTTGGATGAAGATGAAGACTTTGAAGTGAAGGGAGGTTTTGATGATTTCCAAAGTCATCAGCTGAGTGGAAGCTTAGTACAAACCTTAGAAGATATTTGACTAAGGAAGAAGTTCATCAGACTAGTCAAATATGGTCCAGAAGACTACTGATCTGTTGCTGAAGAAGTAATCAGACTGGTGGACTATCAGCCGACTCAAATCAGATTAGTTCAAGTTTGGGATCAGCCGAGTATACATCAGACGAGTGACTTCGATCAGCAGAGTGGAAGTGGATCAGAAGTTATTGCAACGGTAATAAATGCACTTGGTGTAATAAATGCTGAAGAGGAAGGGTATTTATGACAAATGATTGAAGAGAAACCTCGTATCAGCTTGGTGCATTTAATGCGCATTTAATGCGAAGCGACAGAAAGTACAGCAGAGTGTACAGTGTTCAGTCGCAACAGCCGTTTCTGCAAAAAGGACCAGTACTCGAGGATTTGACAGCTGCCGATCTCTCAACGGGCAGATTTTCAAATCTCCAAGTATAAATAGCTTAGTTCGTGAGTTGAAGAAGAAGAACAACACAGAGACAACACGCATTGAGAGCAAAAATCTGAAGCAAAATTCTTCTAAGTCTCAAACTCAAGAACAAAGCACTCATCAGCCTAGTCATCTGTTGACGAAGCAGAAAAGAGAGAAACCAGAATATACTTAAAAATCTGAGTGATTTTGTTTAGGATTGTGTTGTGAGAAGTAGATATCAACCTTTGTGAGCGATATCACTTCTGAGAATAGGAGTTTCTTTGTGATTTCCTATTGTGAACTTACGGCCACTTCATTTGTTGTTTGGCGTAAGAAGTGTATACTGTAATCTGTGTGATTTAGTATAACCCAAGATCTAAGTGACTTGGAAGAGTGGACTAAAGGATTTACATCCATATAACCACTATAAAAATCCTTTGTGTTTTTAACTTGCATTATTTTCTGCATATCCATAACAGCATACTAAAAACACTTTAAGATTAATTGTTTGAAAAGTTTTAAAAAGGAGTTTGTTTAAAACTGGGGATAAAACTTTTTCTAAGATAAGTAAACTACTTGCGAAAAACACTTGATAAATCCGCTGCAAGACAGTTAATTTTGAAACTCTGATTTTGATAAAATCAGCTAAGTAAAATCAGAAGAGTGGTCAACTCTGCTGTTCAAAGCTTTGTGCAAGATCAGCTTAGTCTGCTTACAATTCTTGATCAGCTTAGTCTGCTGACAGAAAAGTTAGAGATTTTTAAAAGGCAAATTTTTAAAGAGGTTTATTCACCCCCCCCCCCCCCCCTCTAAACCTCATCTGACCACTTGGGACCAACAGGCTGAGGGACCTCATCGAACAAGAGAAGAAAAATGCCGAGCTGCGGGAGCAAGAGACTTATAAAAAAGGGTACGATGCGGGGTACGAGGCCCGCAACGTCGAGGTCCGTAAGCTCCTGTTCGAGAAAACTGTCTAGGGATTTCTGCTTTACGCTCGACTAAATGTTGTACTTTTAAATTTTCTTCCTTTTGTACTTGTTTTTCTTGTCGAAATAATAAACTTTTCCTTGCTTCTAATCGATGATGTTTTGTACCTGAGGAAAATATTTACTATCTTTTCATCGTAAAGCAATTTATACTCGAGCTAAGAGTGAACATTCAAGTTGCAGTTTCACTGTTAAAACAATTTATACTCGAGTTGAGAGTGATCCACAGTCCGAGCATAAAGTGAAAAACGGAAATTTTCTGCACTGTACATCTGACCAAGTCATAGTATTCCCCTTTTTTCTGCTAAGTTCCAAATAAAATCTGACCAAACAGTACCTAAGTCTTGGGAAACGGAACGGTCACCCGTGATAAATGCTCTGATCAGGACCGTTGATTTCGTTGAATACTGACCGTCGATCAGATATTTGGTTTTGTATATAAAGGGCCTTTTACTCATCTGAAATTCTTTAGCTTGCCCTGTCAAAATGTTTTATCCGAGGTCTGAGCTCGGATTCTTTCTTCTTCCTGTTCAAGCCTTCGAGATTTGGCTTCGAATGTACTTTCGATCTTATAAACAAAACACACAATCCTTCGGTATGGGTGGAATCGGAAAAGAGGGGATCCTCGGATATCGGAGGGTCTCCGATCCCTAAAAACGGGATCTCCCCTTGAAATACCAACAAGTGACTGACCCTTGCTCGTATATTTTGGGCAGGGTTAGCATTTCGGATTTCGAGGGGCATCCCCGAGGGCGAAAAGCTGGTCAATCCATTAAAAGGAAGTTTGACCTCGATTCACCAATTTCTTCCTTTCTTCCAAGGGAAATGGTAATCTAGGGTCGAGCTTCCCGACCATAAGATGATGACCGACCGCTCTAGGTTGAACTTTCGGATCTTACAATGAGAAATTTCAACCTTAGACGCCAACTCGGGGAAGTGATCGAGCTCGGCTGGTAGCAAGAATGCTGGGAAAAGTATGGAGATAATCAGAAAAGATGGTCTGCCATTCATATTGCCTCACTTCAAACCCAGATATCATTAGACGATAAACATAGACAGCTCGATCACTTTACAAGTCTACCGGACAACCTATTTATCACACAAGATGTGGTGCCGTTGTCGGATGCTTGCCGACCCTCCTGGTCGAGGACACATGAGGACGCTCGAAGACTATAGTATAGGGCCCCGTAGTTGTATTAGGACTTGAATAGCTGTAAAGACAACATTGTAATCTGCTCGATGAATATCAATAAGATTGTCATTCTTGTAATTCACTGATCTTTTGTATCTTGCTCGGAAATAAAAAGAAATTTTTGTTTCAGATCATATACTTGCAATCTTTCGTTCTTTTCGATTTTGTTATTAGCTTTCTTCCCGTACCCCTCCGGTCGATGATATATCAATAATCCGATAAAACTTTCACAATCTGGATGGGGGGATTTAATCTTGAAGTTCAAATGAATAAACTTTGAAAACTGAGATGTTTCCTTCGAGCATAACTGAGCTTAATAAATAATAATCCCAACCTAAGGGATTTCCAAATGATAATAAGTTCTTGATAAGTCTTCGAGTTTCGAGCAAATCTATTTTATCATAATATTTCGAGCATCAAGCTCTTTTCAAGCTGTATAGGCATGTTCTTTTTTAAATAATTCCTTATCGAGGAAGGGTCATAGCAATAGCTTGCACCCTCGGCCGATTTTCATTTTGGAATAATCTTTAATCGAGGAAGGGTCATAGCAATAGCTTGCACCCTAGGCCGATTTTTATTTTTGAATAATCTTTAATCGAGGAAGGGTCATAGCAATAGCTTGCACCCTCGGCCGATTTTTATTTTTGAATGATCTTTAATCGAGGAAGGGTCATAGCAATAGCTTGCACCCTCGGCCGATTTTTATTTTTGAATGATCTTTAATCGAGGAAGGGTCATAGCAATAGCTTGCACCCTCGGTCGATTTTTATTTTTGAATAATCTTTAATCGAGGAAGGGTCATAGCAATAGCTTGCACCCTCGGCCGATTTTTATTTTTGAATAATCTTTAATCGAGGAAGGGTCATAGCAATAGCTTGCACCCTCGGCCGATTTTTATTTTTGAATAATCTTTAATCGAGGAAGGGTCATAGCAATAGCTTGCACCCTCGGCCGATTTTTATTTTGAAATAATCTTTAATCGAGGAAGGGTCATAGCAATAGCTTGCACCCTCGGCCAATTTTATTTTGGAAAAATCTTTAATCGAGGAAGGGTCATAGCAATAGCTTGCACCCTCGGCCGATTTTTTGACTCTTTTTCTTTCTGGTGCTCGGAATACAGTTTGAATTCAAACAGATGATTTCATAGCTTGTGCTTACACTTTCAGGGGAAATAAAACTGAGAAAACTGTAAATTACAAGAAAGATTTAAAATGATTGCAACTATCTTCCGTAGTACTTCCTTAGGTTAACTGCATTGCAGGCTCTTGGCAGGACTTCACCGTTGAGGTGAGCAATTTTATAGGATCCCTTTTTTCCGACCTCTCGGACAACATAAGGGCCATCCCAATTAGGCTGAAGCTTTCCGACGTGTTTAGATACCTCCACCTTTTTGAGCACCAAATCCCCAACTTTGAATGTCCTTATCCTGACTTTCTTGTCATATGCTCTCTCCATGCTAGATTTGGTAGCTTGGATCTTTACACACGCTCGGTCGCGTTTACTATCCGCGTGATTGACATCCATCTCTCTCAACAACTGGTTCTGATCGGGATCATAAGACTCGACCCTTGGCGAAGGCACTAATGTCTCGACCGGGATAACTGCTTCCGAACCATACACCAATGAAAAAGGAGTTTCCCCTGAAGCGGATTTTACGGAGGTCATGTTCGCCCAAACTACACCAGGAAGCTCGTCTAACCATTTGCCTTTTGCTTCAGCCAGACGTTTTTCCAGTGATCGAACAATTTCTCTGTTCGTAACCTCGGTCTGCCCGTTTGCCTGGGGATGTCCGACCGAGGTGAAATTCTGCTGGATGCCAAACTTTTCACACCACTCTAGAATCTGCTTTCCCGCAAATTGAGTTCCGTTGTCGGAGATCAGGACCCTCGGTATACCGAACCTGCAAACAATATACTTCCAGAGAAAGTTTATTACCTGAAACTGAGTAACTTTTGTCAATGCAATGCATTCGATCCATTTACTGAAGTATTCCACAGCCACCAGGACATAGTTTTTTCTCGATCTAGCTGTTGGGAAAGGTCCCACAATATCGATCCCCCATTTGTCGAATGGCCAACAGATCGGAATAGAATGCAAGTGCTCGGCAGGCTGATGAATCAAGTTTGAATAAATTTGGCAATGATGACATTTCTTAACATAGTCAATGGAGTCTGTAATCATAGTAGGCCAATAATATCCAGTCCTTGAGCACTTCAAAGCTAATGCTCTTGCACCGCAATGACTTCCAGCTTCGCCTTCATGCACTTCTTTTAAAATAAGCCCGGATTGACTCTCGGGAATACACTTCAACAGAACTCCCGAACTTGACCTCTTGTAGAGCTGGTCACCGATCAAAACATAGGTTGGAGCTCGATACTTAATCCTCCGTGCTTCATTTACGTCCTCCGGTAGGACACCGCTTCTTAAGTAACTTATCAAAGGTTCCATCCAGGAAAGGCCTTGCGTTTCTATTTCCATGATCTCCGAGCTTGGAGTCTCATTCAAATCAACAGCTGGAGTGTTGGACAACAACCAAGTTATTACTCTCTCTTTACATCCGTCCATCGACCCCGTAAATTTTGAAAGCAAATCGGCCCAAGAGTTTTCTTCTCGAGGGATAGCTTGTATATCGAACTTACTTATCTTTGCCACCAGATCCTTCACCCTTTTCAGATATTTCATCATGTTGAACTCCTTTGCTTCATATACCCCTTTCACTTGCCTATGTATCAGCTCGGAGTCGGTTAGCACCGTAAGAGTTTTAATGTTTGCTTTGATCGCCATTTCTAATCCAGCGATTAGTGCCTCGTACTCGGCTTCATTGTTGGTAACTGGAAAATCTAGAGTAATTGCATAATTTAGGTCCTCTCCTTCGGGACCCTGAAAGTGAATTCCGGCCCCGCCTCCTTCTCTGGTCGACGACCCATCGACATGCATTACCCAAACTTCCTCCTTACCATCTACCACTAGATTTACCTCGGGAACGTGTTGTTCTTCCGAAACGGATCCTGTTGATTCAACAATGAAATCGGCCAGTACTTGGGCCTTGATCGCCATTCTTGGTCGGTATTCGATTTCAAATTGTCCAAGTTCCACTGCCCATTTAATCAATCTCCCGGATGTCTCTGGTTTTGACAGGACTTGCCTTAGAGGCTGGTTCGTCAAAACAATAATTTTGTAAGTTTGAAAATAAGGCCTCAGTCTTCGTGCGGCGATAACTAGTGCAAGTGCGAATTTCTCGATCTCCAAATAATTCTTCTCCGCCCCTTGAAGCAACTTACTCAGATAATACACCGGTTTGTGCTCGGAATCTTGAACTCTGACTAAAACTGAACTTATTGCCTCAGTCGATACAGCTATGTATAAATACAAAGGCTCCCCTTCGACCGGTTTTGCCAACATGGGTGGGGAGACTAAGTATTCCTTAAGCTCTTCGAAAGCTTTATTGCACTCCTCATTCCACTCGAAGCTTTTCGATTTCCTCAATAATTTTAAGAAAGGCAGACTCTTGTCTGCTGAGCGCGATATAAATCTGTTCAACGATATTATTTTTCCGATTAGGCTCTGCACTTCAGACAACTTCGTTGGTGGTTTTAGCTCGGCTATTGCTCTGATTTTCTCGGGGTTAGCCTCGATGCCACGCTCGTGAACTAAGTAGCCGAGGAATTTTCCCGATCTCACCCCAAAAGTGCACTTAGCAGGGTTTAGTTTCATCCTATACTTCCTTAAGATCGCGAAACATTTGTCAAGGTGCTTTATATGGTCTTCCTCGGTCATACTCTTCACAAGCATGTCATCGACATAAACTTCCATGATTTCTCCGATAAGATCCTTGAACATCATGTTCACGAGCCTCTGATAGGTTGCTCCGGCATTCCTCAGTCCGAAAGGCATTACTATAAAACAGTACACTCCACGTTCGGTGATGAAGGCTGTCTTGTCCTGATCTCTTTCATTCATAAATATTTGATAAAACCCTTGGAAAGCATCCATCATACTAAAGAAAATGAACCCGGCGGTTGAGTCGACCAGCATATCGATCCGTGGTAAGGGATAGGGGTCCCTTGGGCACAACTTGTTCAGGTCGGTAAAATCATTACACATTCTCCATTTGTTGTCTACCTTTTCTCCTTTTGATACCAACACCACATTGCACAGCCATTCTGTAAACGTTATTTCCCGAATCTGTTTTGCGGCCAATAGTCTATCCACCTCGGCATTGATGATTTTGTCCTTTTCTCGCCCATGATTTCTTTTCTTTTGCCTAACTGGCTTTGCCTTAGGGTCGATATTCAGCGAGTGAGTGATCACTCGAGGGTCGATCCCTACGATGTCGTTGGAGCTCCAAGCAAAGACATCGGCGTTGTTTCTTAAAAATTCGATCAGCATGGTTTCCATCCCTTGACTTAGCTCGGTCCCGATCCTCGTGAACTTCTCGGGGGAGCCAGGAACTAATGTTACCTGTTTATGGTTTGTGGGTTGAACGCTCATATCGATCTCTTTTCCTTTTTTGCTCTTCAGTTTTTCACAATCGGGCACAGGGAGGTCGGATACCGAGAATACCTTTTCGTCCTCTAATTTCCTTTTCGAGGGCAATTGATAGGATAGTGCCCTGCAAGCCAACTCAATAGCTTGTAATAGGACTATTTTATCTTGTATGAATCTTTGATTTATTAATTAATACGCAAAGTTTATTTATTTGATAAGATAAACTAATGGCCAACTTCATCTTTCGCGAACACATTTAAGCGATTGGTTGAAACCCTGAGATCACTCATGACTATGGGACGATTCACTTCAGTATTGAGTGCAATCATGAAACAGTCTCTAAGGTCGTGATCTCAAAAGTGTTCCAAGTCATAGATTCCTGTCGAGACGGGGTATCGAAGGAATCGTCAAGACTTGTAGGATTATGCATGATTCACATGGAGTGAATTTGTGGAGTTTCATGAACAAGACATTTGATGTCAGTGCATATGACTAGGTGGTTCGATAGGGGATCGAACGCATCGAACGACCCGAACAGAGAAACCCATTGTGGAAGTGCGTAAAGCATATCAGTGATGGGATGTTTCTCAGGACTTATAACAGTGTACGATTTAGTCCTTAGACTTGAGGTGCTAGGGCGAATTCGGTATACGGGTGTGCGTGCTTTGATTTAGGAGCCGGTCACGTAGCCTGACCATTGTGCGCCTACATTGGGTACGTACAGTCATATACGCGAATGGTTAGCATCAAGATAGGATCTACCGACTCATTGTAATGAATGAGGGAATTTCCTGTACATTCTTAGATAATACATTCCGAGAAATCCATGGCCATGGTCAGTGACGGATTTGGAAAGGGGTTTCCAAATTTAGCAGTCACACTGGAATTATTATCCAGAATTAGAAAGTACAGAATCGAGATAATTAGAGGTGCTGACTAATTCACACACCCTAGGTCTCGATCGGGAAATTAGTCGTTAGAGGGACCGTATGTACATGGTACTTATAAGAGGTGAGGTTCACTAAAATCAATTCACCTGAAGTTGGGCCTCATGGGCTTGTGGCTAGACATCGACCATGAGGTGTGGGTACTCCTGAATTAATGGGAGATTAATTCTGGAGTGGTCAATTAAAGGAGTTTATTGATCGGAGCAATTAATTGAATATTAATTGCTCGTTAATTAAATCACGAAAGTCGTGGGCCTACGGCCAATTGATGGTGAACCTAGAGGGTCACACACAATACAGTTGGACAGTGACAGTCAATTAAGGAAAGATTTGATTTAAAGAGTTAAATCAAATAAAAGAATTAAAGAGTTAATTCTGAGAGAGAAATAATTAATTAGATAGTCTAATTAATTAAATATTAATTAAAGAGTTAATTAAAGTGGGAGATAATTAATTAGATTAATTGGGTTAATTTAATTAAAGGGTTTAATTAAATTAATGCAAGACATGGGCCAATTTAATTAATGGCCCAATAGCAAGTCTTGCACACAAAGGGGCTTTGGAGGTGGCTATATAAAGGAGTCTAAGTTGAGACTCTAACCCTAAGCTACAAACCAACCCTAGCCACCCCCCCCTCACTTGGCCGCCCCCTCTCTCCCTCTTGCTCTCTCCTTCACTTAGATCTAGATCTGGATCTAGATCTGCCATTGACAAGAATCCTTCTCTTCCATTTCTAAGCCTAAGAATTGAAGGAGTCATTCAATCCATCTGGTGTGGACTAATCTCTGGAGGCACAACACTTGGGGTGCTCAAGTGAACGAAAAGAGAAGACCGGAGAAACCACCACCTTGCCTGTGGTGAGGTAAATCTCGATTTACCATATTTCAATTTAGTAAATTTGTTGCTAAATTGTATTCAACCTTATTCATATGTGCTAATAAATGTTCTTGGGAATTGGTGTATGAAAAATTGAAAAATTTTATATTCCGCAACGTTGTTTTTGACAATCATACCCATAGAATCCCAACAGTGGTATCAGAGCCAAATTTATTATGCACATATGAAAAGGCCTGAACACATCAAAATATATGGATATATGTGTTTGTTGTGTTCTGATTTTGATTCTTGCTTGTTATGATGAATTAAATTGTTCGGATCTATGCACTTTTCGGTTTTGGGCCAAATCTGTAATTACCGAAAATTTGAAGGCTTGTTTGCAAATTGCGATTTTTGAAAAATCTGGACAGAAAGTTAAATTTTCATTTTCTGCAATTCTGGACCAAATTGTAATTTCTGGAATTTTTAAAAATCTGGATTGTTTTTGCAATTTACGAAAGGTTTGGGCTATTTTTGCAATTGTCGTAAATTCAGGGGTCTGTTTTGCATTAAACGAAAGTTTCTGGAAATTTTGTTAATTTTCTGCTTCCTGGTCCGATTTGCATGTTCTGGAAATTTTGGGGCTGATTTGTAATTTCCAAAAGTTTAGGGGTCAAAATGTAATTTTCGAAAATTCAGGGGCCGAACTGAAATTTTTCAAAGGTTGAAAAACAGAAACTGTTTTGTGCACTAAAAGGGTTTAGTATATCCGAAAGGTTAATTTTATCATAATTAGTAGAGACTAGAGTGAGAATCAAAGGGATTGTTATAAAAGGTGTTTTAAAATAAGTTTATGGATTGTTTTAAAATGAGTTTTAAAACTAGAATCTGAAAGGCAATTTTAAAAGGAGTTTTAAAATAGGATAAGAAATAAGAAAATCTGTTTTGCTTGTTTCTTGCTCTACGTGAACTGTTTACGTGGTTTTTCGATCGTGCCGAGCCTTGACCCTTAGGGTAGATGTGATTGGTTAATTTTAATTTGTTGGTTTTATTGGGCCTGCGAGCCTTAAGTTTTTGGGCCACTTTGAGCCTTTGTAATAGATAGGGCTTTACAGTTTTAATTAGATTAGGATGAAGGCCCGTTACAAGCAAGGTGGGAGCCCAAGAAGACTAAAGGCCATGTATGCATGGTAAAATGTGTAATAGTGTAGGCCCCTTTGAAACCTATTAGATTGACCAATAGGACCATCATCTTTGGCTCGATGGTGGTCCGCATAGGAGGCTCCCGATCGAAAACATACTGTGGTAGCATGCATGCTAGGTGTGTATGTTTTTATTTACGCATTTATATTTTAGCATGTATGGTGATACGCGCTAGTAATTTAGATCGTAAATAAAAGATAATGCATAACTGGAACGGTGAGATCTCGAGTAGAGTTACCTCAAACTCTTAAACCCGAAAACCCCCTCTTGATAATAATATTAAGTCATATTGGGTACATTAAAATGAAGTTTTAATATCCAAGCCTTCCATCAATAGGAACTAGCGTGAGTTGTCCACTTATCGATTAAGGTGATCCAGAGTCTGGCACCCGAGTCGAGGAAAGAGACAATACGCGAAACTCCTTGATTCTCGTTTTTAACTAAACTTGACAAGGGTGAGGATTGGTCGGGATGTGAACATCGACCATAACCAAGTTATGGGGATTTCATGACCGGGCCCATTGCTCATCAAGATTGATGGGTTAGACTTAACGAGTAGTACCACTCATGATGTAGCAGTGCTAGATGAGTGCGAAAACCGAGGCAAAATAGCTTGAAGGTTGTGTAGGGACACAATTGGTAATAGTATACCTACCTAGGGAATTAATTGTATGGCCGCGAGTCGTGGGTGCAATTAATGTCTGCTGGGACGTCAAGACCTGCTAGGAAATAAGATTTCCCGAACAATTGAAGGGGTAATTGTTTCGAGAAAATAGTGGGAGAACTTTTTCGATAACAAGTCCAATAGTCGTTAATTATAAGTATTAATTTAGATCAGTCAGCTGAACGTTATCATTTCATTTTGTAGATCATTTTGCGAAAATGTCTAAAAATCCATTATCTATCATCCTTGACACTAACAAACTGAACGGATCAAATTTTATCGACTGGCTAAGAAATTTGAGGATAGTCCTCGACTCCGATCGTCGGAGCTATGTTCTCGATGCCCCAATGCCTGGAGCACTTCCGGAAGGAGTTTCGGAAGAGGAACGAGCCACCCATGCTAGATGGGTTGATGATGATATTCAGGTTCGTTGCCTAATGCTAGCATCAATGACCAATGAGCTACAGAAACAGCATGCTAAGATGCCTCATGCTGCTGATATACTTCTCCATCTCCGAGATTTATTTGGAGAGAAGTCTAGGACCGAAAGGTTCAAGACTACAAGGGAGTTGTTTAATCTGAGAATGGCTGAGGGAGCCAGTGTCAAAGATCACTGTCTTCGTTTCATTAATCTGATTGAAAAATTGGAGAATTTGGAAGTAGACTTGCACGTTGATCTTAGGACTGACCTCTTACTCCATACTCTACCACGCTCATTTGATCAGTTCGTGTTGAATTTCAACATGGAGGAGAGAAATCTCGCTCTTCACGAACTGACCAATATGTTGGTAACGGCAGAAGCTACCCTTAAGAAGGAGAAGTCTGTCTTGATTGCTGAGCAACCCAAGGCTGCAAAGCCAAAGAAGGGCAAGAAGAAGAAGAAAGTGTTCTCTTCTAAAACAACCAAGAAGGTTGTCGAGAAAAAGAGAAAGAGCCCAGAAGATGAATGTTTCCACTGCAAGAAAGCAGGGCACTGGAAAAGGAACTGCCCTGACTACCTTAAAACGGTAGCCAAAGGTATTTTCTTTATTGAAGTTAATATTTCAATTAACTGTGCATCATGGGTGTTAGACACCGCAGCTGGTTCTCATATCTGCAATGATTTGCAGGTGATGGGAGCAGTAAGACCTCTTAAGCCTGGGGATAGGATCCTACGTTTTGGAAACGGAGCAAGGGTTGCGGCAGAGGCCATAGGGGACGTAGAATTAGTTTTTGGCAATTTTACTTTGGTTTTAAAGGACTGTTTGTACGTACCAACAATTATCAAAAACATTATTTCGATTCCTTTGCTGGATAATGATGGTTTTTGTTTTTCCATTTCTAATGGAAATTTTAGCATAATAAAAGGTGGTTTTACTTATGCTAGTGGTACTTTGATAGATGGTCTTTACTCCTTAGAACCTGCTAATTCTAATGTCATGCACATTCAATCAAAGAAAAGAAAACAAGATGATAATAGTCCACAGTTATGGCACGCTAGGCTTGGACATATATCCAAGAGTAGAATTCAAAAGTTGGTTTCCTCTAGGGCTCTTGAAATACAGAACCTAGATGATCTCTCAACTTGCGAGTCCTGTCTCAAGGGAAAGATGACCAAAACGCCTTTTACTGGGAAACCAGAGCGAACCAAACAAACCTTGGATTTGATCCATACCGATGTTTGTGGACCACTGAGTGTCAGTGCAAGAGGAGGTTTCTCGTACTTCATTACCTTCACAGACGACTACAGTCGTTTTGGGTATGTGTACCTAATGAAGTATAAGTCCGAAGCTTTTGAAAAGTTCAAAGAGTTTCGAATGGAAGTTGAGAACCAACTTGGACATAGTATTAAGGCACTTCGATCTGATCGAGGTGGGGAATACTTAAGTCAAGAATTCCTCGATTATCTTGTAGAGAATGGAATTCTCTCACAGCGAACTCCTCCTAGAACACCACAGTTGAATGGTGTGTCTGAGAGAAGGAACCGAACTTTGTTGGACATGGTTCGTTCCATGATGAGTTTCGCTGATCTACCTTTTTCATTTTGGGGCTTAGCCCTCTTAACGGCTTCAAAGATACTTAATATAGTACCTTCAAAGTCGGTGCCGACGACGCCACACCAAGAATGGTTTGGTAAAGCACCCATGTATTCGTACCTACGAGTATGGGGATCTCCTGCCTATGTTAGGAACAAGAAGGGAGATAAACTAGATAGTAGATCTAGTTTGTGCAAATTTGTGGGGTATCCAAAGGAATCCATTGGATACCTGTTCTACGACCCTAAAGAACGAAAGACGTTCGTGTCTAGGAACGCCCACTTCTTAGAGGATGACTTCCTCACTAAAAGAAGCGGGGTGTCCGTAGAACTTGATGAAGTCCAGGAACTGGACCCATCCCCACAAACAGTGGGAGTTGATCCTGAACCTATTGAACCATCTAGTACACCAGTACTTCGAAGGTCCGATCGAATTAGTAGAGAACCCGAAAGGTTCGGCTTCATCCACGAAAATGATCAATTGGATGGTGATCCAAGGACGTACGAAGAAGCTATGTCAGACATAGACTCGGGTGCATGGCAGGAAGCCATGCAATCCGAAATGGATTCCATGCATTCCAACAAGGTATGGACCTTGGTTGATCCACCTGAGGGAACTGTCCCTGTAGGCTGTAAGTGGATCTTCAAGCGCAAGCTTGGAATGAATGGAGAAGTTTTGACTCATAAGGCTCGCCTTGTGGCGAAAGGTTATTCTCAAAGGCCTGGTATAGACTATGAGGAAACCTTTTCTCCAGTAGCGATGTCAAAATCCATTCGGATCTTATTAGCCATAGCCGCGTGGTATGACTACGAGATATGGCAAATGGATGTAAAGACCGCCTTTCTCAATGGAGACATTGATAAGGAAATCTTTATGCAACAGCCAAAAGGCTTTACATCTAAAGGAAGTGAGCATAAGGTATGCAAACTTCAAAGGTCAATTTATGGCCTAAAACAGGCATCCCGAACCTGGAACAAACGTTTTGATGAGACAGTCAAAGGGTTTGGCTTCATCAAGAACGTTTATGAGTCATGTGTGTACAAGAAATTCGAAAGGGGTTCAGTACAATTTATTGTGTTGTATGTCGATGACATTCTGTTGATCGGAGACGATATCAGAACGTTAACGCAGACGAAAGCGTGGTTATCCACGCAATTCTCCATGAAAGATATGGGAGACGCATCTTACGTATTGGGAATACGTATCTATAGAGATAGATCGAAGAAGATGTTAGGACTCTCCCAATCTCAGTACATTAACACTATACTGAAACGGTTCAGTATGGAAGAATCCAAGAAGGGATTGCTTCCTATGAGACATGGGATCTCTCTTTCTAAATCTATGAGCCCTACAAATGATGAAGAAAGAAAGAGGATGTCTCTCATACCTTATGCGTCTGCCATAGGCAGCATAATGTATGCGATGTTATGTACTAGACCTGACGTAGCACACGCTCTGAGTGTGACGAGTCGCTACCAGTCAAATCCAGGGGAGGAACACTGGACCGCCGTAAAGGCTATCCTCAAGTACCTGAGAAAGACTAAGGATATGTTCTTGGTCTACGGCGGTAGTGGAGAATTGAAGCTCGAAGGATTCACGGATTCGAGTTTCCAGTCTGACGTGGATGATTATATATCCAATTCTGGATATATATTTTGCCTCAACGGAGCAGCGGTGAGTTGGAAGAGTTCCAAACAGTCCACCACTGCAGATTCAACCACTGAAGCAGAATATATTGCCGCATCGGATGCAGCAAAGGAAAGTGTTTGGATAAGAAACTTCATCCAAGAGTTGGATGTAGTACCTAGCATTGCAGAACCCATAGTAGTCTTCTGTGACAACAATGGGGCAATCGCTCAAGCAAAGGAGCCGAGATCACACCATCAGTCCAAACACGTAATGAGGAAATACCATGTGATTAGAGAAATCATTGGTAGAGGAGACATTCAAATGGAACGTGTCGACTCAAAAGATAACGTAGCTGATCCACTAACGAAGCCACTATCGCAAAAAGTGTTCGAAGAACATCTTGTGAAGATGGGTCTTAGAAATGTTTGTGATTGGCTTTAGGGCAAGTGGGAGATTGATAGGATAGTGCCCTGCAAGCCAACTCAATAGCTTGTAATAGGACTATTTTATCTTGTATGAATCTTTGATTTATTAATTAATACGCAAAGTTTATTTATTTGATAAGATAAACTAATGGCCAACTTCATCTTTCGCGAACACATTTAAGCGATTGGTTGAAACCCTGAGATCACTCATGACTATGGGACGATTCACTTCAGTATTGAGTGCAATCATGAAACAGTCTCTAAGGTCGTGATCTCAAAAGTGTTCCAAGTCATAGATTCCTGTCGAGACGGGGTATCGAAGGAATCGTCAAGACTTGTAGGATTATGCATGATTCACATGGAGTGAATTTGTGGAGTTTCATGAACAAGACATTTGATGTCAGTGCATATGACTAGGTGGTTCGATAGGGGATCGAACGCATCGAACGACCCGAACAGAGAAACCCATTGTGGAAGTGCGTAAAGCATATCAGTGATGGGATGTTTCTCAGGACTTATAACAGTGTACGATTTAGTCCTTAGACTTGAGGTGCTAGGGCGAATTCGGTATACGGGTGTGCGTGCTTTGATTTAGGAGCCGGTCACGTAGCCTGACCATTGTGCGCCTACATTGGGTACGTACAGTCATATACGCGAATGGTTAGCATCAAGATAGGATCTACCGACTCATTGTAATGAATGAGGGAATTTCCTGTACATTCTTAGATAATACATTCCGAGAAATCCATGGCCATGGTTAGTGACGGATTTGGAAAGGGGTTTCCAAATTTAGCAGTCACACTGGAATTATTATCCAGAATTAGAAAGTACAGAATCGAGATAATTAGAGGTGCTGACTAATTCACACACCCTAGGTCTCGATCGGGAAATTAGTCGTTAGAGGGACCGTATGTACATGGTACTTATAAGAGGTGAGGTTCACTAAAATCAATTCACCTGAAGTTGGGCCTCATGGGCTTGTGGCTAGACATCGACCATGAGGTGTGGGTACTCCTGAATTAATGGGAGATTAATTCTGGAGTGGTCAATTAAAGGAGTTTATTGATCGGAGCAATTAATTGAATATTAATTGCTCGTTAATTAAATCACGAAAGTCGTGGGCCTACGGCCAATTGATGGTGAACCTAGAGGGTCACACACAATACAGTTGGACAGTGACAGTCAATTAAGGAAAGATTTGATTTAAAGAGTTAAATCAAATAAAAGAATTAAAGAGTTAATTCTGAGAGAGAAATAATTAATTAGATAGTCTAATTAATTAAATATTAATTAAAGAGTTAATTAAAGTGGGAGATAATTAATTAGATTAATTGGGTTAATTTAATTAAAGGGTTTAATTAAATTAATGCAAGACATGGGCCAATTTAATTAATGGCCCAATAGCAAGTCTTGCACACAAAGGGGCTTTGGAGGTGGCTATATAAAGGAGTCTAAGTTGAGACTCTAACCCTAAGCTACAAACCAACCCTAGCCGCCCCCCCTCACTTGGCCGCCCCCTCTCTCCCTCTTGCTCTCTCCTTCACTTAGATCTAGATCTGGATCTAGATCTGCCATTGACAAGAATCCTTCTCTTCCATTTCTAAGCCTAAGAATTGAAGGAGTCATTCAATCCATCTGGTGTGGACTAATCTCTGGAGGCACAACACTTGGGGTGCTCAAGTGAACGAAAAGAGAAGACCGGAGAAACCACCACCTTGCCTGTGGTGAGGTAAATCTCGATTTACCATATTTCAATTTAGTAAATTTGTTGCTAAATTGTATTCAACCTTATTCATATGTGCTAATAAATGTTCTTGGGAATTGGTGTATGAAAAATTGAAAAATTTTATATTCCGCAACGTTGTTTTTGACAATCATACCCATAGAATCCCAACAGATCGGCTCGAACTGCTTTTTCATGTTCAGGGATGTGTTATAGCATTCCCATGCCATACATTGATCATTCCTCATTTCTCCGACCCTCGCCAAAGTGGGAAACTTGACCATCTGGTGGTAAGTCGAGACGACTGCTTTGAAAACGTTTAAAGCTGGTCTTCCCAAAATAGCATTATAAGCAAAAGGGGTGCTCACAACCAAAAACTTAACCATCTTTGTGACATCTTTAGGCTTCTTGCCCATAGTAGTACTCAGGAAGATGGTTCCGAGAGGAACAATTTCCGATCCACCGAACCCAACGAGCGGGGTGGATACTCGATCCAGACACGGATGCTGTAGATTCATTCTATCGAGAGCTTATGAAGAGATTATGTTCGCTGAACTACCATTATCGATCAACAACCTCCTAACTTCAAAATTCACAATTCTCAAGGTCAAGACCATCGAAAAATCAGGGTCGTCTTCATTAGTATCCCAAGTTATTTCACTTGGTCTGTCAGCCTCGGTAAAACTAATGACTTGATTTATCGAGGACGCTGACCTTAAGATCATAACCTCAGTCCTGGTCGAGACACCCGACTTTAACGACCTTGCTGTCATTTTCCTAGCATTCCTGCTATCTCCCCCAGCAGGTCCACCAACTATCACATTTATCACCCTGTTCGTCTGCTCTTCGGCTTGATGTTGATCAACACGGTGCTGTTCGATGTTGATCAACACGGTGCTGTTCGGAAGACCTCCTTGGACTTCTAGATCGGAAACGTTCGTTAGGATTCTCCTTTCTAATATACTCCTTCAATTTTCCCTGAGCAATCAACTTCTCGATCTCCTGTTTCAATTGAAAACAATCCTCGGTACTGTGCCCTCGGGTACGGTGATATCTGCAATACTTTTCCTGATTTATAGTCCCAGGTTTGGACTGAGCTACACGCCGAACTTCAGGAACTAAATTCCTTTCCTTAAGCACAGTTAAGATTTCGTCCCTCGAGGCATTCAACCTGGTAAAATTGCTCTTTTCACGCTCTGTCCTTGGAGCCCTCTCTGGTGACGCAGGTCGACCGTAGACATTAGATCTATGGGTCGAAGCCTGAGGTTTATAGACCTTAAGTCTCTGCCAAACTGAGCCTCGTTGCTGCGCGTTTGACCCTCCATAATCACTTGGCTTTGGAATAGGGGCCCGATCAGGTTTTTTTCCGATCGGGGGCCTAGGGTTCTGAGCATTCTTTAACTTATTCATTTCCTCTTGAATCATGTACTTTTCAGCTATTTCCATGATTCTCTCGAAAGACTTTGGTTGCTTTCGACAGAGAGCATTCCCGTACTGGCTATTACGAGTTAGCTCGAACATCAAGGATGACAGAAATTCAATCTGCGGGGTATCGACTTTCAGAAGTTCAATACTGAACCTTGCCAACCATTGTCGTAGTGTTTCTCCTTCCAATTGCTTCACGGTTCCCAAATGGTTGGCAGGTAACCTTTGTTTCCTTTGGCTAGCAAATTGGTGTTTTAATTTATCGCACAATTCATCAAAAGAAGAGATAGAGTTCGGAGGTAGTTTTCCGAACCAGTCCAAAGCGATTCCCTCGAACGTGGTGACCATAATTTTGCAACAAAAATCTTCTGAATGCCCATATAGGTTCAACACATTAATGAAACTATTTATATGCTCCCCAGGATCGGAGGTTCCATTATATCTCGGCAGTCTGGTAGGGACAGTCTCTGTTCCTCGAGCCTCTCTAATCTCTTGGCAGAAGGGCGAACACCTCATAATATTCTTACTTAACTCCTTATCTCGTCCTTCCTCAACGAAAATGGCCCCATCCTCTCTGGCCTCAGTTCTTCGAGCCTTGACTTCCGCAGGTCGGGTTTCTTTTACCAACATTTCCCTCTTTAACTCCTTCGCAACCCTTTCCTGCACAATCTTCTCCAAGTCAGCCTCGGTTACCTTTCTGTATATCGGTTTCTTTACTCTATCCGCGGCTTCGGATTGACTCTCCCCGACCACCGAAACCTCCAAGTCTTGTATGGTTTTAGAAGGTTGCCCTGATCGGGCAACGGTCCTAGCTCGAGGTGCTCTAGGTCGAACATTGGACGGTTCGCCCAAAGCAGACCGTCGGATACTTCCTTCCCGGGCAGCAGGTTGGTCGACCGGGGGTTGTTGACCTGGCAGAGTTTCGTGATCCGCTCGCTCCATGTTCAGGAATTCTCTACGCATCGTTCCGATAATGGAACGAAGATCGGCAACCGTCGTATGAATAGGTAATTCATTCGGCGGGTCGAGCGGCGGCACCTCAGATTGGTGGGCTGCTCGGGATTGGTTACTTGGTTGGTTGTTTACTGATTGCTGAGCTCCAACAGCTTGTGAAGGCTCTCCGCGATTGTACGTGAATCTCCTAGTAGCAGGCATTTTTCGATCTAATACTCGAATAGGCCCCACGGTGGGCGCCAATTGATTATACCGTTTTTCGTACATACAGGATATAGAAAGTCGGCAAAACAATATGTGTATATCAATATCAATGTTCGAGTACAAATTACAAAATAGGTCTATCCGAGCATTACAGGATGTCGTGCTACTAGGAAGGTAAATATAAAGAGATATAAGCTATGGCCTATTCCGAGCTGCTAGTCCGAGCTTAGTGAGTTTCTTGGGAATAGTGTCGTCCCTGATGTCATAAATGTGCCGCGTATATATAGGAACAGTAATGAGCCAGCTGGACCGTCCGTAGGAGAATACTTCTCGGCCAGCTGTGCAAAGCTGTAGGTCGGCCCCACAGTAATTCCGAGAATAGGAATAGATCGGAGAATAGGATCTCGTGCTATCAACGTGTCTTGATCGGGAAACTATGTTCTTCTGGTCGGAGAATACCTTCCTGATCGAAAACCAGGTCGATTCCGAGCAGAGGTATTTACTAAGATGGAGCACGTGAAATATCCCTCATCAGTACACTATTATAAGCCTTGAGAAACATCCCATCGCCGATGTGCGACATGCGCTTCCACAATGGGTTTCTCTGTTCGGGTCGTTCGATGCGTTCGATCCCCTATCGAACCACCTACTCATATGCACTGGCATCAAATGCCTTGCTCATGAAACGCTACAAATTCACTCCATGTGAATCATGCATACTCGTACAAGTCTTAACTATTCCTTCGATACCCCGTCTCGACAGGAATCTATGACTTGGAACATTTTTAAGATCACGACCTTAGAGACTGTTTCATGATTGCACTCATACTGAAGTGAATTGTCCCATAGTCTATTGTGATCTAAGGATTTCATCCAATCGCTTAAGTGATTCGCGAGATATGAAGTTGGCCATTGTTTGATTTACATACTATAAACAAACTAGCGTATTGATTCATTTATACTAGAGAAAGCTTATCACAAGATAGTCCTTATACAAGCTAAAATCTATTGGCTTGCAGGGCACTATCCTTTCACAGAGTTGACCACTCTTCTGATTTCACTCAGCTCATTTTATCAAAATCAGAGTTTTAAAAATAACTAACTTGCAGCGGGTTTGTCAAGTGTTTTTCACAAGTAGTTTTCTTTAACTTTGAAATAGTTTTATCCCCAGTTTTAAAACTTTTAACAAACTTCTTTTTAAAACTTTTCCTACAGTTAACCTTTAAGTGTTTTAAATATGCTCTTTCAAATATGCAGAAAATTATGCAAGTAAAAACACAAAGGATTTTTATAGTGGTTATATGGATAGAAATCCTTTAGTCCACTCTTCCAAGTCACTTAGATATTGGGTTATACTATAGTCACAAATATTACAGTACACTCTGCTTGCGCCTATCAACAAATGAAATTGCCACAAGTGCGTAATAGGAAATCACAAAGAAACTCCTATTCTCTGAAGTAATATCACTCACTAAGATGGATATCTACTTCTCACAACACTTTTCTAACAAAATCACTCAGATTTATAAGTATATTCTGTTTTCTCTCTATTCTGCTTCGTCAACAAATGACTCGGCTGATGAGTGTTCTATTCTTGAGTTTGAGACTTAGAAGAATTCTGCTTCAGATTTTTGCTCTCAAAAATGTGTTGTCTCTTCTTCTTCAACTCACGAACTGAACTATTTATACTTGAGATTTGAAAATCTGCCCGTTGAGAGATCGACAGGTGTCCAAATCATCGAGTACTGGTCCTTCTGCATAAACGGCTACCTGCGACTGAGCACTGTACACTCTGCTGTACTTTCTGTCAGATCGCATTTAATGCACTGAGCTGATACGAGGTTTATCTTCAATCATTTGTCATAAATACCCTTCCTCTTCAGCATTTATTACTCCAAGTGCATTTATTACCGTTGCACTTAGCTTCCGATCTACTTCCACTCTGCTGATCGAAATCACTCGTCTGATGTATACTCGGCTGATCCCAAACTTGAACTAATCTTATTTGAGTCTGCTGATAGTTCACCAGTCTGATTCCTTCTTCAGCAACAGATCGGTAATCTTCTGGACCATATTTGACTAGTCTGAAATACTTCTTCCTTGGTCAAATATCTTCTAAGGTTTGTACTAAGCTTCCACTTAGCTGATGACTTTGGAAATCATCAAATCCTCCCTTTACTTCAAATTCTTCATCTTCATCCAACAGGTAAAAATCACCTTACTGCTTTTGCAGAAAAGGCTGATGAAGTTGCTTTCGTATGCTACTCTTCTGTTAGTAAAGCATAAAGAGTATTATATAAAAGAACTTTACTTGTAGAAGAATCTATTCATGTAGTATTTGATGAATCTACTCAATGTTCTGAAAATGATCAAAGTACTAATCCAGATCTATCTGCTGATCTTCAGAAATTGACTGCAGAAAGAAAAGAAGAATATGTACCCATCATACTACTTGATCTCAATCAAGATGATAACTCAAATGCTATTCAAAATCAGATGACTAATTGTCTAATAGATGAGTTGCAATCAGCTAACAGACCAGAGACTGTTCAACATACTACTAATGAGACTCCAACAGTAGTGTTGCAAGATCAATCAAGAGGAACACATCCAGATTTGCAACCTGATCTAAGATGGCTCAGAGATCACCCACCTGATCTTGTGATTGGTGATCCACTGGATAGAGTAAGAACAAGAAGGACAACTACAAATGAATCAATGTTTGTAAGTTTTCTTTCACAGATTGAGCCAAAATTAATTGATGAAGCTCTTAGTGATTCTCACTGCATAGAAGCAATGCAAGAAGAGTTGAATCAATTTGAAAGATTTGAGGTTTGGTACTTTGTTCCTATACCTACTCATCAAAGTTATTGGCACTAAGTGGGTTTTCAGAAACAAGATGAATGAAGATGGTGTTGTCACCCGAAATAAGCAAGACTAGTGGCCTAAGGTTATTGTCAAGAAGAAGACATAGATTTTGATGAGACATTTGCACCAGTAGGATTGAAGCAATCAGACCATTCCTTGCCTATGCTGCTCACAAGAACTTCACTGTCTATCAGATTGATGTGAAGTCTGTTTTTCTTAATGGAGAACTGCAAGAAGAAGTATATGTTGAACAACCTCCTGGATTTAAAGTCTATCAAGAAGGAGACAAATTATATCGTCTGAAGAAAGCTCTATATGGTTTAAAGCAAGGACCAAGAGCATGGTATGATACCTTATCAGATTTTCTTTTAATTAAAGGATTTAGCAAAGGTGAAGTAGACAAGACCTTGTTTACTATTGAATGGGATAATCATATACTGTTAGGTCAGATTTGTGTGGACGATACTATTTTTGGTTCAACTAACAAACAGATGTGTGAGAAGTTCTCTAAGCTGATGCAGAATAAGTTTGAAATGAGCATGATTGGAGAACTCAATTACTTTATTGGATTACAAATCAAACAGTTGTCTGATGGCATATTTATTGATCAAGCAAAGTACACGAGAGATTTGTTCAAGAAATTTGGTATGGAAACTAACTCATCAGTTGCTATTCCAATGTCTACTGGACTTCGCCTTGACAAGAATGAAGATGGCAAATCAGTTGACATTACCAAATATAGAGGCATAATTGGGTCTCTGATGCAACTTGCGGCTAGCAGACCTGATATTATGTATTATGTTGGGGTTTGTGCGAGATTTCAATCAAACCCTAAGGAATCTCATCTCTTAGCTGCTAAAAGGATATTAAGGTATCCAAGGGCACACACGAATTTGGATTGTGGTATCCAAGGGAATCAGGATTTGAACTTATGTTACTTAGAGAGAGTTAGTAAATATGTCAGCTATCTCAAGGGCACACACGAATTTGAGCGGTACTCAACTGTGGTTCATCAACTTACTAACTTTCAACAGTTGAGTAACATTTAAGACTAACTCTCAGCAGACTAGTTGACTGATAGATTCTTGAACTCAGGGGGAACGTGTAAGATGAGCGGTACTCCTGATTAAAGATGAAATCTTCAATGACAGTTAGTTGAAGTTATATTATTAGAATATTTGTTTATTATTCTTAAAGACATGGAGGTTATCTTGCTGGATTGACAAACAACAAAGGAAGATCACTAGCTATTGACATTAAGATACGTCATCTGTCAGATAAGTATACTTAACCCATCTGTTATTTATAAAAGTGTTGTTCTAAAAACATTACATCTATAAACATGCTTTTATAAGTAAAGTACTAGGGACGCTTCAGTTTCCCGCCTAGTTTGACATAGTTAATTAATATTTGAAATTTGTAGTTGTCGCACACACGATCAAAACGTACGCAGAAGAATCTAACGATTACCGAATATAACGGTAATCGATGACACCCTAACTCTATAAATTCAGATCTGATCAACAGACTACACTTACGCGTCTTCAAATATTCTTGAAAACTTACAAGAACTATTAATCTTTTCAGTTTTCTTGTGAGATCTTTTCTGCACTCTTTTCTTAATTCTCAACAGAAAAAAATAGCTGGTCAAGAAGGAAGATTCTTGAATTACGATCTATACCATGCTACTGGTACTAAGATGATGAAAGAATTGATGGCGAAATTCAAGTCTGCTTCGCTGGTAAATGTGTTGGAAGCACATGAGACCATGGTTTTCACTAACAATGTTGCTGAATTCTATAAGAATGTCAAGATGGACTTGGATAAGCTAACCATGACATCTACTGTTGTCGGAAATAAAATTTACCTATCTCTTGTTGTCCTGAGTGAAGTCTATGGGTTGACTAACAAAGGAGGAGATGTAACCACTTTGGAGAGACCCAAAGAAGATACTTTACTCATACTCCTAATCCTAACCTACAAAACAAAACAAAAAATATTTTAGATACCCTTTATTGAGAGGGTCCTGGAGGATTAATTTCCCCTTTGACAACCCAAGATTTAGAAACCTTAGGCTTCTTAGGCTCAATAGATTTGGTGGTGCTTTCGTTACTCTTGGTGCATCATAATTTTCTGTAGGCATATTATTATGATAATCATTATGATGTGAGTAATGCTCAAAAGTAGGATACGGTGCATGATAAGCAGGATAATCATGCTTCGGAGGATGAGCAGGGTATACTGCAGCATAGTAAGGTAGATAATGAGGTGCAGGATAATATGATGAATAAGCAGGTTGCACATAATATGACTCATTTCCATACCAAACATTATCAATTTTATGATTTCTTTGCTTCTTAAGTTTATTTCTTATTTGCTCACCAACAGACTTCTTAGATTTATTACTAGTCTAATTATTTTTGCTCTTATCAGCACAGTTGAATTCTATACCTTCTTTTTGCTAACCACTTATCAATTGTTGTAACTTTTTCATTGTAATATGATGTACTTGTAATATTCAAGTATTAATAAAAGATTACAAGTTTATCCAACTTAAAAACTATCTCAGAAATTTTGTATGAAGACTTAATCGAAGATAGGTTGGGTACTTAGCTGAAGTTTTGTTGGATGAAGATGAAGACTTTGAAGTGAAGGGAGGTTTTGATGATTTCCAAAAGTCATTAGCTAAGTATTGGAAACTCAGTCAACCTCTAAAAGATTATTTGACCAAGAAAGAAGACAAATCAAAAGGGTCAAATTTATGGTCCAGAAGACTACTGATATGTTGCTGCATTCGGAATCAGACTGGTGAATTTTCAGCAGACTCAAATCAGATGAGTTCGATTTGGATCAGCAGAGTGTTCATCAGACAAGTAGATTCGATCAGCAGAGTGGAATTGATCAGAAGTTATTGCAACGGTAATTAATGCACCTGAAGTAATAAATGATGTAAGGGAAGGGTATTAAAGACAAATAATTGAAGAGAAACCTCGGATCAGCAGAGTGCATTTAATGCGAAGTGACAGAAAGTACAGTAGAACTGTACAGTGCACAGTTGCAGAAGTCGTTCTGAAATCAGGGACCAATACTCGAGGATTTTGAACACCTGTCAACCTCTCAACGGGCAGATTTTCAAACCTCAAGTATAAATAGATCTGAGTTGAAGAGTTTGAAGACACACAACTACTGAGAGAGAATTCGAGCAAGCAAAATCATCTAAGTCTCAAACTCAAATACAGATCACCATCAGCTTAGTCATTTGTTGACAACAGCCGAGTTGAGAAAACAAAGAAAAATACAAATCTGAGTGATTCTGTAAAAAGAGAAAGTTGTGAGAAGTAGATATCCATCTTAGTGAGTGATATTACTTCAGAGGATAGGTTTTCTTTGTGATTTCCTATTGCGCACTTGTGGCCTTTTCATTTGTTGATTGGCGCAAGCATTGTATATTGTAAACTTTGTGTTTATAGTATAACCCAAGATCTAAGTGACTTGGAAGAGTGGACTAAAGGATTTACATCCATATAACAACTATAAAAATTGACTGTGTTTAAGTTTGCATTTTTACTTGCACATTTTTCAAAAGCTTTCAAACACTTAAGTTGACTGTTAAAGATTTTAAGAAGGAGTTTGCAAAAACTGGGGATAAAATCTTTTAAGTTAAAGAAACCTACTTGTGAAAAACACTTGACAAATTCGCTGCAAATAAGTTAATTAAAACTCTGATTTTCTCAAAATCAGCTAAGTAAAATCAGAAGAGTGGTCAACTCTGCTGTTCAAAGCTTTGTGCGCAATCAGCTTAGTCTACTTACGAACCTTCATCAGCTTAGTCTGCTCACAGAAAAGTTAAAGAATTTTAAAGTCAAATTTTTAAAGGTCTATTCACCCCCCTCCCCCCCCCTCTAGACCTCATCTGACCACTTGGGACCAACAAGTTTTGTCATCATCAAAAAGGGGGAAATTGTTGGATGAAGATGAAGAAGTGAAAGGAGGTTTTGATGATTTCTAAAAGTCATCAGTTAAGTAATGGAAGCTTTGCAAATCTCTGAAAAAGTTCAATCGAGAAGACAAGTAAAATCAGAAGATTGAATTTCGGTCTGAAAGACTAGTGATCTTAAGCTGAGTAAGGAATCAGATTGGTGGATACCAGCAGAGTCAAATCAGTTAAGTTTGGTTTGAATCAGCAGAGTGGATTCGATCAGCAGAGTGGAAAGAGATCAGAAGTCATTCCAACGGTAATAAATGCATTTGGTGTAATAAATGTTGTCTGAGAAGGGTATTTATGACAATGATTGGGGGAGTTAATTCAAAAACCTCGTATCAGTATGGTGCATTTAATGCGACTGACAAATTCGTACAACAGATTGTACAGTGAACAGTTGCAGGGAGCCTTTTAAGGTAAGGACTAGAACTCGAGGAAGATCTGAAATCTGTCTCACTTCAACGGGCATAATTCAAATTGTCGAGTATAAATAGATTCATTCAAGAGTTAGAGACAAGAAGAAGAACATAACAACTGAGAGAATTCAAAGATCAAATTTTATAAGTCTCAAACTCAAGAAAAGATCAATACAGCTAAATCATATGTTGACAAAGCAGAGTTGCAGAAACAATTCAAACATACAAATATGAGTGATTCCAGATATCCAACTTAGTGAGTGATATTACTTCGTAGAATAGGTCTTCTTTGTGATTTCCTATTGTGAGCTTGTGGTTTTATCATTTATTGCAAAAAGCACAAGTGTTGTACTAGTTACTAAGTGTTCTAGTAGAACCTAAATCTTCGTGATTTAGAAGAGTGGACTAAGAGGCATCTTGCATGTATAACCACTATAAAAATTCCTGTGTTTGCTTACTAGTTTTTAACTTGCATATTTTTTTTAACTGAACAAACGTTCTTCAAAAGACCAAACTTTTAAAAGAGGAATTTATAAAACTGGGGTAAAACATTTGAAGTTAAACTTGTATGAAGAACCTTCACCTTCATATCCGCTGCATACAAGTTTTCAAACTCTAAAGTTATCTGAAATAGATAAGCAAATCAGATGAGTGGTCAACTTACGTGGAATAAACTAAGTGCTAAATTAGTTGAGTAGTCTCATAAGAACGATAAGCTTACTCTGCTTATACAAAGTTGGAGAATTTTTTTAAAGATACAGAGGTCTATTCGCTTCCCCCCCCCCCCCCCACCTTTAGACCTCATCTGACCACTTGGGATCAATATGAAGACACTAATTTATTAGGTGATCCTTCTCCATATAGAAGATTAATAGGAAGACTAATATATCTAACCATTAATAGACCAAATATAAGCTATTTTGTACACAAGTTAAGCCAATTCATTGCTAAACCAACTAATAAACACATGACTGCCACACATCATTTATTAAGGTACGTTAAAGGAACCCCAGGTCATGGTATCTTCTATGCTAAATTTCCTTCACTTTCTTTGACAGGACTTTGTGACTCTGACTGGGGGTCCTGCCTAGATACTAGCGTTCAACTACTGGATTTTGCATTTACCTAGGTAATTCTCTTATTTCCTGGAAAGGTAAGAGCTGACAACAAACAGTTTCCAAATCTTCTGCTGAGGCAAAGCACAGATCACTGGGTGAGATTACTAGTGAAATTTTGTGGATAAATCAATTACTTAAAGACTTACAAGTTCATCACACTGCTCCTTCCGTAGTGTTTTGTGATAACCAATTTGATTTGCACCTAGCCCATAATCCAATTTCCACGAGAGAACAAAACATATCGAAATTGACTTGCATTTTGTTCATGAACATGTGGCTAGAAGAAATCATCTCAAATTGCTCCCAATTTCGACATCATTGCAACTCGTAGACATCTTTACAAAGCCACTCCCCAAGCCTCAATTCTCCTACATAGTTTTCAAGATGGGTGTTTGAAATCTATACACGCCATCTTGCGAGGGGTATTAACACAGAATAATAATCAGCCATTGAAGCTTACCTCAAGCTCAATTAATGAAGGAATTGTTGAAGAAATCAAACCTGCAACAAACGAAGAAGAAGATGAGTGAAGGATGGAAAAGATTAGATTAATTTTACCGTTAGGGTTTGAATATTTTATTTAGGCCATCTCCAATGACTCCAGACTCCCCTTTCCCTCAGACTCCCCTTCCCCTTCAGACTCCTCTTTTTATAGTCATCTTCAATGATTCAATCTTCTCATTCTATTTAATTCCAATTCTCATACTTCCCCACTCTCACTTGATAAAATAATAATAATAATAATAATAATAAAATAAAATAAAAAATAATAATAAAATAAAAATAAAAATAAAAATTCATAATTATGTCAATAGTAAATTAAACATTGGCATTAATAATAAATAATTTAGCATTGGCATTAATAATAAAATTTTTAATAATAGCATTACAATAGTATTACAACAATTAATAATTCATATATGGAAATCCAATTTAGTTTATCGTATTTAAATTATGTAACATATAACTATTTTTAATCCACTAGCCGTATTTAATTTCCATAAATCATTTTTTTTTTACAATGTGATTAAATTTCAAACAATAAAATTAAATTTATGTTAAGTTTATTACCATTTATTCTACAAAATTCTAATTCTCATATTTTTCCACTCTCACTTAATAAAATTAATAATAATAGAGCTAAATAATAATAACAATGAAACATTTTCCATAAAATTATAACATTACAAGTTATAAAAGTACAAATTATACAAGTAATAAAATTAAATTAATGTTAAGATTTTTTAAAAAATACATTTTTATAACTTAATTAACATAAAAAAAGAAAACAAAAAAAAAGTTAAAGAAAAAATTGGGGTTCGGTGCGTTGCCCAGCCCCAAACTGAAGTGTGTGGGACGGTGGGTGAACCACCGCCCACCCCTCCCCCCTCCCCCCTCCCCCCTCCTCACTAAACTTCATTTTTTCTCCCCCTCCCCTATGGACTCCCCTTCTCCCATTATCAATGGAGATGCCCTTAGGGATTTGTACTGCTTTTTCGTTTTTACCCCTGACTGCAATTGTGTATAAGAAACGGTGTTTTTGTATTCTCTTTGTACATATTTTTACTTTAATTAAGAGACTTACTTTCTTCCATTCTTTCTCTGCAAATTAATTTTCTTTTTCTCGCATCATCTCCGATCAATCTCCGGTGAAGTTCAATCCCACCTGAAAATTCAATCATTCAATGTTAGGTTTATATAATTAACAATTTGGGTGTTCATGTTACGTAGTCCTGTCAAAATTATTTAACAAAAGGGTTTTTTGCAAGTTAACTCCCTGGGATATGTCTAATGGGCAATTTACCTTCCTATGAAATAAAAATAGGCAATTTAACTTCCTATGAAAATAATGAGCAATTTACCTCCTTGTGGTATAAAAATAGGCAATTTACCTCCCCGTGAAATGAAATAATGAGCAATTTAACTCCCTGTGATATGAATTAATGAGCAATTTAGAGGGAGGCAATGTGCTTCTTTTATAAAAACACAGGGAGGTATTTTGCCCTTTTTCTTATCACAAGGAGTTAAATTGTCTATTTAGGATATCACAGGGAGGTATTTTGCCCTTTTATTTATCACAGAGAGTTAAATTGCCTATTTAGAATAACACAAGGAGTTTGTTTGCTATTCACTCTTTAACAAAATGTCAAAAATTAATCTTTGAACTAAAGACAAACTGACATGTGCTTCTCTTAAGACATGATCTCAATTCCTAGTTTTATTGGGTTATAGAAATTACTCATTTGTGCGTCTGTCTTGAGATAAACCAAAATATCGGGATGTCAAAAGGGAGTACTATTGGTACATAAATAGCAATAAGGAAAAGTCAAATTATATTGGTAGAGTGATTTACGATCGGATCACCTAAGGTTTAGTCGTCTTGTAAGAAACTCCTGATTTAGACTATGTACCAAAATCGCTAACATTTTAGAATTACAAGAAGACCCCCCTGATTGAGACTATTTACAAAAATACCCCTTACAACTTCAACAATCCTTACAACTACAAGTTCTGAAAATGTTTAAAAAACCTTATGTAGGGGGTGTCCTTGTAAATTTTGAAACTACAGAGGACTTTTTATAATTACAATAAATCTCAGGGAGGCGAGTGTAAATCATCCATAGCAATTAGACCTTGCTCACAATAAAACTACCCTTGTATGAACCAACTAGTGCTCCCTGCAAAATTTTACAAACACATGTTAGAACTAAGAAAAGTTACAAGAGCTAAATGCAAAAACAGCCCTTCTGTTTTGTCTAACTATAAAAAAAACCATGTCTTATTTTTGTATTAGCAAAAACAAAATCCATTTGAAATCCCTTCATAAATCATATTGAGGTTTTTGTCAATTTTTTAAATGAATAGGGGGGTTATTGTCAATTTTCAAAGTTAAAAAAATGCTTATAGATATATTTTTAGATTAAGAGAGGTATTTTTGCATTCTTTGATGGGGTATAGTTATCATTTCGACTTGGGAGGAGTTGTTTTGGTAATAAAAATAAGCACAGGGTTTTGTTTTTTTTTTTTTTTTTGCTAATTAGGCAAAGCATTAGGGGTATTTTTACATTTCACTCAAATTTACAACACTGTAATCGATTTAAAAAAATGTTTGACAAGTCCATCGTGTGTATCGTCAACAACTTGATGCAAGTTACATAGTCACTGTGGGAGAAGATCCTTAGACAAGTCCCACAATCGCACTAAGTGTACCTAGAAGATGATAGCAATTTCTGGAGAATAGAGGAGAACTGTAACTTTGCAACTTCTCGACAATTAACTATATGGAAACAACAAATTTTGCAAAAATTAAGAATGGAAGATAAAAACTTTTTCTTCAAGAACATGGCTAAAGGTCGTCACTAAGTGTACCTAGAAGATTGATGAACGTAGTTTTGTGTTTAAAATGCGATTTCGGAAAACTCACTTATCGAAAATAATTTAAAATGATAAAATAATCAAAGCTATAAAGCACTAATGACATTCTTTTGAAAATGCTATTTTACACCTCCTCAAGTTCAATCTAGCTTATTGTACGAGAGTATTTCTGACATTTCATAAGAACAATAGAACTATTCAACTCATTGCACTGTAATTATCAAATACAAATTCATTTTGTTTTGTGCATGTTGTGCGCAATCTACGAACATCATATAATTACAAATTTCAAAATTTCGGGTATGTATCAAAGGAGCAAAACATAAATCAAATTCATAATTTGCACCCAAACATTTCCTAACCGTATCATAAGACATGCACAACTACAATAAACCTCTTAAAACTCTTCCAAAAGTAACTAAATTGAATAATCATTAGCTTATAATATCCAACACTTCAAAAATAAACACCAAACAATTGAACAATTACCTTCAATTTGCAAGGCTCGATTAATTGAAATATTAACAAATTTACTTTGAGTAATTTATGTGATATGGAAAACCTCCTCCATCCAGCACTCAACCATGCCTCCGGCCTCCCTTGAAGATAAGATGTTTTATACTTATTCCCCCAATCATCCACCAACACAACAGATGTATCATGATCTGGTAGATAAAAGTTGCAGAATTTTGCCGGTAAATGCTACAAGAAATAGAATTAGTACAAAGAGCTTTATCTAGCTCCATCGTAGCAATTTTTTCCCAAAAAAGAAAAAAGAAAATACTCTGTAGTAGCTAATGGCACATAGCGCACTATTGCGCACTTTGAGCACACTATTGCACAAGGCGCGCGCTAAATGGCAGACGATTGTGCAGGGCGCTATTAACTACTATGTCTAGCTCACTAAAATACTTGGATTTTTTCCAAGAAAAATAGGAGGAAAAACAAATATAAAAGCCCTATGTTCTATTATATGATGCAAGAAAACACTTTCCCCAGTATTATTACTCATTAAAATTCAAGAACCAGAGATAGCATTAGAAAAAGGGAAGTAATATATTTCAAGTTAACCAACCAAAAGCCATGAGCTACATTTGATGGGAACATACACTTGACAAAGTGAGGAAGTTCATCTCCTAAATGCGATAGTACTCGCTCAGCTATTTCCATGACTGAGAATTTGGCTTCAACATCATCATATACGTCAATATTACGAGTCATTTTTCGTACTATTCCGTTTTAAGATACACAATAAAAAAATTGAATTAGTATGGTTGGGTTGCTAAAATTGTAATTCATTCAAATAAATTACTACCTTCCGATTTTCATGGAATTACTTGAGCTCCCATGTTCAATAATTCAAATGAACGGTCACTAGTTATATAGGATGACGTAATATAAAAATGAAATTCATTACATTGATTATTTCTTGAACAATCATTCTTAAATCAAGCAAGTCTGGATTATATGATCCTATAACATTATGCAATCTGTCAATTAGTAATATATAGCATATACTTAAGCTTTCTGGATGATGTTTAGTTTAAAAGTCCACCTTTGAAATCGATTATCCCAAATTCATATGCATTTCTTCTAATAAATTAATACGTATTGTGTACATGTTGATAATTTCATAAATCTACAAGAAATTAAATGAGTAATAAACCAAGAAATATTATATTTCTACAATGAGAATCGTGTGTTTCATTCGCACGAAACTAATAACCTCTAATAAATGCAAAACAACCCAAATCTGAACCAATGCAATTTTTTAAGAAGCAATGGTATCTACAAATTAGGCCTAATTCCAAGTTCTTGATTAAAGTTAGGGTTTCAAAATTTTCGGCTACAAATTATCAGTAGATCCTCGAAAAATCTAAAGAACCCACACAAAAATTGATCCAAATTTTCAAGGCAAATCTCAAGGATCCAAGTTCAATAACATTAAGCAGAAACAAGAACATACCTCAAAATTCACAGATATGTCAAATACACATGATGGCAATCAGAATGAATCCAAACAACAAACAAAAACACCTAAAAAATAAATGCAAAAAAAAAATAGAAAATTCTTACTTGTTTATTTTTATTCTTTGATTTATTGCTTTTAGGCTTTACTGAAACATTATTTTTCTGGATTTCCATTTGCATAGCAATCTTCTCCTTTTTCTTCTTAGTCTTATTCTTTTCTTATCGAACATTAGGTGAATTATGTAATATGTGGTGTAATATTTATACGTACTCAGTTTTGTATTTCAAAAATTTTTCAATTTTTGATTTTTTGGTTGTATCTTATTTGTACAGTCTCTATGTTCTGTTTTTTTTATATTGCACTAACTCAAGTTCGTGTTTGATATATCAACTATTTTCTCTTCATATATATATCTTGTGTATTACCTCAAATTTGTATTTCAAATTTTTGGAAATTTCTTTGGTAGTTACTAACATGATAGTATAATTTATTTTTTAATAATCCTTATTATATATATATTACTAGATTCAAATTACTTTCACATTGTGCAATTTGGGTGAAATGTGAATACGGTCGTTAAAAGATTCTATGAGATAAAAAAATATGGAACAATTTTTCAAATATGCTTTTAATTTCCTATGAGCGGTAGTAAAAATTATCATATTATGATTTTTCAACGCGCGTGAGATTATTTGAGATAAACATCAGTTAAATGATGGTAGATGAAACATATTCACTATTAGGTGAAGCGTAGTTGGTAACAGTAATAAAGTCGCTGAATCTGATTTTAATCATTTTATTAATGCTTATAAATTACTTATTTGAAAATTTAAGCAGGATATCATCCAAAATTTTCTTTTATAACTCGCCAACGAATGTAACACGTAAAATAGAAATAACATTTTTGTTTTGCTTTGAAGTAAAAGTTATTTGAATTTCAATATTGTTAGAAAAATGTTAGTATTTGATTGATAATGCACTAATATTCAAGAGAAAAACATACAGGCAAGATATTTTACGTACTAATGTCAATTTCTATGTCAAGGGAGAAACATAAAGACGAGAAGTAAAACTAGTTCACCATAAAAACTACATTCAACCACAAAATCATGTACAATGAACAAATAATTAAAGCAATGAACATGGATATGCCTACAGTACTAGCTTTACTCCATTTCCATGCATACAAAAAATTAAATAGAAAGAATCGATAATGAATTTTGCTTAGATTAAGATGCTCTTCAACTCTACACTTTCCGATTACAGAAAATAAAATCGGTCACTAAACTGAATATTGGTGTAACAGATTCTTTACTTGTTCCCCCCCCTCCTCTTCACTCCTTAGTCTTCTACTATTAAATTCTTTTAAACAATGCCATCGTCAAGGTTCCTCAAGCCGAGTCCTAGATCCGACAAGCAACAAGCACAACAAAGAAAGAAAAAAAACGACTCACTAATATTACAATCTCGCTCCTGTACAAGTTTCTTCAAACTTTTAGGCACAGCTTTTCGACTCATTGTGTTGACTTAAATCCGAACTGGCAATCCAAAATTCTGGAAAGTTCTGATTTCCCCTCTAAGGCCAGCACTTACTATAACCATACCCCAACCTGAAGACGACCTATTATTAATATTATTATTTGGATTGGAGAAGTCGGTGCTAACACGAGGACTAGCACGACAGTTCTTCTTCTTCTTAATAGTTATAGTATCTGGTGAAACAAGTTTCTCCTCGGGCCAAGTTAAGGAGAATCTATCAAAGAGGTAGCTCTTTGTAGCAGTAGATAGAGTTCCATTAAGCGGGCTATTACCCCCTTCAACAGGTGTAGTTGGAACTGGATGGTTGCCATTTAAAATCTCGTCTTCTAAATATGACGAGTCGGAGGACATGCCTGGCCACGGGACTGCAACAGATACATCTTGACAATGAAATAGCTCGTAAGACTGAGTTACAGTCACCCCTTTACTTCTGTTTGGACCCGATTCACCTTCGTTTCTCCATACATAAACATAAGAGTCTTCGCTTGCAGAAACTACATATTTCCCGTTCGAGGTCACTGAGCCTGATATTTGGCTGTTCATGTTACGGAATCCTGTCACAAAAAAAAAAAAAATGTCACAAATCTTTGAACTAAACACAACGAGAAAAAAGTACTGGCATGTGCTTATGTGCTTCTCCTAAGACACGACACCTAATTGGGTTATAGAGATTGAGCTAATTGCAAGAACACCCCTTGTTCTTTGCCTAACTATCAAAAAAACCCTGTGCTAATTTTATTAGCAACCGCTCCCCCTCCCCCCCCCCCCCCCCCCGACACGACACCTAATTGGGTTATAGAGATTGAGCTAATTGCAAGAACACCCCTTGTTCTTTGCCTAACTATCAAAAAAACCTTGTGCTAATTTTATTAGCAACCGCTCCCCCCCCCCCCCACCCCCACCATGTTCTTTTATTATTAACAAAAAATCCCATTTCAAATTCCTTCATAAATAATAGTGAAGTTATTGTAAATTTTTTAATTGAACAGGGCGTTATTGCTAATTCTCAAAGTTAACAGGGGATTATTGCAATTTTTTAAGTAAATAGAGGTGTTTTTGCATCTTTTGGTGGGGGCATAATTGTCAATTTGACTTGGGAGGGTTTTTTTGCTAATAAAAAATTAGCACAAGGCAGGGTTTTTATGGATAATTAGTCAAAGCAGGGGGGTAGTTTTACATTCACTCTTTTTTGCTAATAAAAAATTAGCACAAGGCAGGGATTTTATGGATAATTAGTCGAAGCATAGGGGGTAGTTTTACATTCACTCTATAGAGATTTACTCATTTGTTCAAAATAACATAAATCCATGAAGTTTTTTTTTTTCTATCCTAGTACTACACATCATAATTCCAACAGGGGTAATATTAGTAAATGGATAGCAACAGGGAAAAGTGATATTTAGTAAGCTGAGCAATTAGATCTGGCTCACAATCTATAAGCTCCTTAAAGAATTTAAAATAACCCATCAACACTTTAATTTGAATTTGATTTTCTTTTTTACTATTATGCATTATCGTACCTTTGAACTTGTGAACAAGGCTAATACCATCCACAACTCGAATTCGGGAGTCAGCAGATGTGATAAGCACTTCTGATGTACTTTTAGGTGCAAACTGTACAATAAAAATAATAATAACCATTAAAGTGTAATTTCACTCATTTATTTAAAGCCCAAAAGCTATGAGATCTGAAACTAATATAGAAATTAATATATAGTTGTTTAATACATGCTTTTTAAGTAATGGCCAATGAACTAATATACCTGAAAACCAGTGATTTTCTTGTGATGAGATTTCTTCTTCTTATTCTGCAGATTGATCTGGCTCTTTTGCTGCAATTTGTTCTCTGGGAACGCGTAACATGTATAAATAATTTACTCAAGA
The DNA here is from genome assembly GCA_030819805.1 of Penstemon newberryi var. newberryi. Taxonomy (NCBI): domain Eukaryota; kingdom Viridiplantae; phylum Streptophyta; class Magnoliopsida; order Lamiales; family Plantaginaceae; genus Penstemon; species Penstemon newberryi. Next base: position 15,741,413 of record JAUALY010000005.1, on the reverse strand, counting down.
ACACATAAGTTTCTTTACTTATTAATTAGTCACTCAAGAACAGAAGATTAGCTTTCTCAATAAAGCATTAGTCCATACCTGATGTGTTGAATAAGCGACAACTACCCTTGTATGAACCAACAAGTGCTCCCTGCAGAATACATACAAACACGTGTTTGAAAACATCTAAGAAAAGTTACAAGCGCTAAATGCCAAAACACCCCTTGTGCTTTGCCTAACTATCAAAAAAACCCTGCGTTATAAAGGATGCAAAACAAGTGATTTAAGAAATTGAAATTAAGCACAGGGGGGTTTTTGGTAATATAAATAACACAAGGGGTTTTTGATAGTTAAGCAAAAGCATAGGGGGTGTTTTTGCAGATCACTCAAAGTTACAACACTGTAATGGATAAAGCATGTGATGTCTGACCTGTCCATCAGGTGTATAGCAAGCTGCAGTGACCATTTCATGCATATCACTCCAGTCAACAACTTGTCTATCAGGTATGCTCCATATCCGCACCTTAGCATCTAGGGACCCACTAATAAAGTATCTATCATCAACTGGATTAAATTGGATGCAGGTCACATAGTCACTGTGTGAGAAAATCTTTAGACAAGCCTTGGTAGACAAGTCCCACAGTCGAACTGTTTTGTCCATTGAAGATGATAGCAGTTTCTGGAGAATAGAGAAGAACTGTAAGTAACTTTGCAAGTTCTCGACAATAGACTATAAAAAAGACAACAATTTTCGCAAAAGGAAACAACAATTAAGAATGGAAGATAAGAAGGTTTTTTTCAAGAACATAGCTAAATGGTAAGTTTCATATTTTTACACAATTACAAGTATTTCAGTAAACAAGTGAAAACCCAACACCTTGAAATTTAACATGCCACTGAAGAATAAGCATAGGAATAAGGTATTAATGTTCAGCTATAACAAAACCATCTTGAATATCATTTACATAAAAACTCTAACTGCTCTCTGTAATTATGTGGAAAGCTGTTTCACTTCATTTACTCTCTCCACCACTGAAGTTAAAACTTTTCATATCCAAATAACGACCAGCCTAAATCATGGGACGAGATTACAATGCACTAGTGCAGCATTGCATAACTTAATGCTCAATCCTATTTTTATTAAATTCTTTTTTTCTCATTTTTTTTTTGTGGGGGTAGTGGATTTGAGGCCATTTGATCGTCATTCAATTAAAAGATCTATAGGTAAGTTATATTTCTTCTCAAATTGATGTGACAACAACAATTTATATTACCTCAACTTCTGTTAGGGGAACATTGAATAAACAAGTCAGGTACCAAAGCAACAAAGAACAACAATTCAAGGCCTAATGTACTTATAACATCATCACCAACTGTAAAGTGTTTGATGCAAATTATTGATTTGTAACCATGACACCTGAATAAAACTTTGATGGCATGTTTTCAGCGTTATACATATCCTCCTTATTCTTTTTCTTCAAATTTTGTAGGGGTGGAGTTTGGGAGGCAGGGCTTGTAAGTGACATCTGATGTACAACTAATATCCCTTTAATGTCACATGTTGAGTCACCATATGAACATAAGAACAACATTGTCCTTCAATCTAATTCCTCGATTTCTTTAACAGACATGATCTATAGGACAATTGTTGTCATACCCAAACCAGTAGGACGCTATTACCATCCATATTACAATTGTAATACAAAAAAGTAATATTTGCCAAGAAAAGTTTTTTCAAGTCAAAGCATTTCACCTACTGGCGAAAAATATGCTAATTTGTGCCCATTACTGATACTGCAGCAGAATCACATTATTTCAAAGATATACTTGCATAATTTGGTTCTCATAGAGTGAAAAATACTTTAACATTGTTAATATAAATTTTACACAAGGCAAGGCAAGGCAACAGAAGTTCATACATGTCAAATGTGATACTGGTATAAGAGCAACATAAAAAATAAAGGAAAAATTCAAACTGACCTGAGACTTGGACCAAGAGAGATCAAGAACATCATCTAAATGCCCTTGAAAAGAACAAATGGGTTTCTCAGAAAGGGCAAACACTCTCTCGGGTACCAAAATCTGTTCAAGACTCACAGATTTTCTACTTATGGATGACCTCCCTCTTCTCTTCTTCTCAAACTGCCCATCTAATTTGGGCGACAATGAAGACGGCTCTGGAGATCCATTAGCCAGAAAAAGAAGATTGAAATTCCCTTCTTCTGATTTGTCAAAAAAGAAATCTCCCTTCCTCTCTGTTTCACTAACCTGCCACACATGAATCACACAGTCCTCTCCTGCACTGGCCAAATACTTACCATCCAAACTGAACTTTATCGTCCAAATCGACCCATTGTGAGCTTGAATCTCTTGGCTCTTATACAATGCTGTAAGATCTTTAACAGTTTTACCATACTGCTTAACCCGAACTTTCTCTGGCCCATGAAAGGAAACAACGTCCTGGTTGCTATCATCCGTGGCGGAGCTCGATCTCCTTCCACCCTTCTCAGATGATGTGTCTCTCTCGTCACTACTTCGTCTCTCTTTATAACCTCCTCCTGTAACTGAACTCGATAAACTCTTTATACTCTTCAACCAACTACCTCTCTTTTTCAACTTAGAGCCATTTCCAGAGCTTCTATTATTAGCATTTGAATCGAAACCTTCCTTGTTTCCATCTTCAACATTCTGCCTCCTCATTAACTCCTGGACTATCGGAGATGTCCCTACACACATCTCAGAAGAAAACTCCTCCATTGTTAATTGACGTCCAGTTTCCACTTCCTTAATCTTTTCCCACATTCCATCATCTCTAACCTCATTAACCACGAATTCCTTGCCGTTGTCCAAATTCTTTATCATACACACTGCATCATCATTATCACACTCCAAAATCTCTTCCAACACCTCATCACGCGTTAAACAATCGACTCTAACCTTTCCTTTAGGTGGTTTGTTAGGAGAAACAGCTGGTGATGATTCCTTCACAATGCTTGGTCTCTCCGTACCTAAACCCCTCACATTATTATCATTATTTACATCTTTACCCATTCCAATCACTGAATTAATCACAGAATTACTAGAATTGCAGTCCCCATCAGAAGCTCTACTCGTTTTATTAACCCGATTAGCAATTCCATTACTATTATTAATAGTAATGTTGGTCTTACCAGATGAGTGGGAGAGAGTGGGGGTGAGCCCCATCTGACGGAGGAGGCGGAGGCGGCGCTCCTCCACCGATGACGGCTGAGAGATCCAAACGTCGTAGTCATTGGAATCGGAATCTTCTTCGGAAGTAGTTGAAGGAGAGCAAGAGCAAGAGGTGTTAGAGGAAGAGAGGAGACGGTCGAGAGAGTCGTGAAAACAGCACTCTTCCTCGTCGTCTTCTTCTTCTTCCCCGGCTTTGCTCATCTTTTTTCTTCTTCTCCCATTGAACCCGGTTCACAAGGCCCGATCCATCTCCTACCCCGTCGGGCCCAGGCTCAGTTAACAATTCCAGTCAATGTTGTTCCTCAACCCTTCATTTCTTCTCTTGCTATAAACACATTATTATTCTGTATGTTATATTGCACGTATACAGAGTGTTTTTCTTTGGGGGGTGTGGTGTGTGTGTGTGATTGTGTGGGGAAATGGAGAGATCGAACAATATTGGAAAGAGTTAACTTTGGGGAACTCAGATCCGATGAACAACTTTAGAGAGAGAAAGAGAAAGAGATAAACAGTAGAAGAGAAGAAGGAAACAAACGGTGTCGTGTAGTGGTGTGTTGGGTTGCTTTTGTTTGGTTGTGTTGAGAGGGTGAAATGAGAAAAAGATACTAATTAAAATAAAATAAATGAGTGAAATGCAAAAACATCCCTTATGCTTTATTTAATTATAAAAAAATCTCCCTATGTTATTTTTATAATCAAAACCTCCCATGTACTTATTTCTTATTAGCAAAAAAAATCTCTCAAACCAAAATAACTATTATACCCATGCCAAATCAATAATCTCATGTTAATTTTAAAAATTGACAATAACTCATTGTTAACTTATAAATAGACAAAAATCTTCCTATGATTTATGAAGGAATTTTATATGGATTCTTTTGCTAATAAAAAAAATAACACACGGAAATTATTGCTAATAAAATAATACATAGATATTTTTCACAGTTAGACAAAGTATAAGGGGTGTTTTTTGCATTTAACTCTAAAATAAATTGCATTGGAGTTTAATATAACTCTGTATAAATTTTTTGGGGGGAATTATTATTTATTAATGCTTAATAAACAGAGGACGTGAATATGATGGTGGGAAGAAGAAGAGGGTGGATTATAAAATTATAATGTGATAGATCATAATAATTGAGTTGGAGTTGAGATTTGGGAGGTTTGGTTCTTTTGGAATTCAATGTTTTTGTTTTTGTGGAACAATATCAATATGCATGAATGGCTCTAATATATTATCAAAAGAAAAAGAATTGCTCTATCATTTTGTTGTGTTGTAGTTGATCTCATTTTGTTGTGCATATATCACCCTCATGGTAATTATTTTCTTCCTTTTGTTCTTTTCAGTTCAACAAGATAAATAGGGTCTTTTGAGGTGACATCGAACTACAGTATTGTTATGTACGACATCAAGTTCAAGACAACGACTTTGGAGAATTTTAATATCCAACATATTGGAAGAGTTGGAAATAGAGTAGCCCATGAATTAGCTCGTCTTTCGTTTAGTAATTCTTATGTTTATGATTTTATCCCAGTATCGATTCTTAATATTTTGGCTTCCGAGCTCAATTAAATAAAAGATATTGTTTCCTTAAAAAAAAAAAAAAAGGGATAAAACCTGAAATATTAGGAGATCGATTTAATGTAAAAGTAATTAGCAAGTAGCAACATCATGATCATTGGCACTACTTCATAATGATACTAGTGAGGAGTGATACTTGTCATATCGACGAACGTCTTTATTGAGTCGTGTATTGTAGAATATATTACGAACATTAGACTGAAAAAAAGAAGTGCAGATGTATAAACTTATTATATATTTTGGATAGGTAAACATAATAAAACCTTCAACGGGCTTTTTAGCGGACTTGTATAAAATAGATCTTGTCGGGAAGGGAGTATAAGAGATAACCCTTCATTTGATTACACATGTCCCTTATTAATTAGTGTTGAAAAATTTATTAACTCAAGGGCAAATAGTTAAGTAAGGGAAACAACTAAATGAGTTAAAGATTTTGATGATAATAAACTAAGTCAAAAATAGTCAAGTAGAAAATTATCAAGATAAGTGAAGAGCTAAGTGAAATACTTGGTCAATATTTTTAGACAGAAGAATATTGAGAAGTCAATTATCATATTCAAGATTTGAAGATGAAGAAGTTAATCAAGTTGGTTTTGATTGATTTACTATATTAGAATCCACCAGCTAAGTTCAAGTGAAGAGCTTAGTACGAATAGCTTAATATGGAACAGACGGGTAGTTTGGACAGCAGAGTCAGACAATTGAGAGTTTGATAGCTGAATATCAAGCAATCAAGTGTTCGATCGACAGAGTCAAGTAGCTGAGTATCAGACATCCAAGTAGTTCGATCAGCCAAGTGACTTCAACTAATGATTGGGTTCAAGAGTTAGGTCATTTATTATTTCAAACAACAGAGAAGTTAATGAAGTTCATTCATTGCTCAAGGCTCGGAGAAATTAAGGTTCAAATGATTGAGAGTCAACTTATACCTCAAACAACATAGTGCATTTAATGCGACATGACAGAACTGTGCAGTCCGTACAACAGAGTTGTAGCGCCGCCTGTAGGTCTGTCAATGGGTGGGCTTTTACCTAGCCCACCATACTACCAGACCAATTCCCACTCAGAAGCACCGGGCCCAAACCTGATCGGAACTTGACCCGAACTCGGAAAAAAACCGATTCGACAAGACCAGACCAGACCAGATTTTTTTTAAAAGAAACCTGTGTTTTTTTAAGGAAAACTTAAAGGGTTTTTTGCACTTTGCACCCTTGAAACATAGATTTAACACTTTGCACCCTCGAAATATGAACAATTCAGCACTTTGCACCGTCTCTTATTTTCCTCAAAAATTATAAGGGCAAAATGGGTAATTCATTTTTGGATCTTTGGTACTTTGCACCCCTGAAATAGAATTAGCACTTAACACCCTCGACTTAAGAACAACTCAGCAACTTGCACCCCAAAAACACGAGAAATGGACACTTTGAACCCCCTAAACACAAAATTAGCCCTTAGCAACTCAAATTAAGAAAAACTCAACAACTAGCACGCCCTCATTTTTTTCTAGCAAAGTTGACCACCGAGGTAAAAAAACCCTAGGGGCAAAATAGGTAATTAATTTAATTTTTCTTAAAATTTGAAAAATATGATTATAAATACTAGAATACTCATTTGCAAGTTCTACTTTAACATATTTCTTTAATTACCAAATTTTCAAATGTCCACAAAATCTTCGAAAGAAATCGAAAAGTTTCTAGAAAGTTAATACATAAAATTGACTGAATCATATCACAAAAGCAAATTTTAAGATGGAGAGATAAATGAGTATTCTAGTATTCAAATTTAAGAAAAAATGAAAATGAATTACCTATTTTGCTCCTAGGTTTTTTGACCCCGTTGGTCAACTCTGCAGAAAAAAAGGAGGGGGTGCTAATTGCTGAGTTTTTCTTAATTTGAGGTTGCTAAGTGCTAATTTTGTATTTCAGGGTGCAAAGTGACAATTTCTCATGTTTCGGGGGGTGCAAGTTGTTGAGTTGTTCTTAATTCGAGGGTGCTAATTTTGTTTCGAGGGGTGTAAAGTGCCCATTTCTCGTGTTTCAGGGGTGCAAAGTGCCAAAGATCCAAAAATAAATTACGGATTTTGCCCCTAGGTTTTTTTAGGATAATAAGAGAGGGTGCAAAGTGCTTAATTGTTCATATTTTGAAGGTGCAAAGTGCTATGCAAAATGTCTATTTCTCATGTTTCGGGGGTGCAAAGTGCAAAAAACCCAAACTTAAACTCAGATTTATAAGTTCCATCCTAGTAACTTCCCATCAATGCAATTTGACATTTTGAAATTTACAATAATCACTATATAAAAATATAAATAGATACATCAATTAAATATTATCTGAGAATGAAGATATCATTATAAAAATACTATTATAACAATCTAAAATAATATAACACTTTACAATATTAATTAAAAACAGAAATATATCATCTGCACTCCACTTGAGTTCCAAAAAAACCCGACTCCACACCACTTGAACCTATATAAAAAATATCAAGAAAAATGTTCAATAAATTAAATTTAAAAAAAAAAATGAAAAAAACCAAAAAGGAAAAAAAACCTGCTAGTTTAGTCAATCAAATCTGTTGTTTCCAAGTGGACAGATGAGGTCTAGAGGGGGGGGGGGGGGGTGAATAGACCTCTGTACCTTTAAAAAAATTCTTAAACTTTGTACAAGTAGAGTAAGCTTACCGTCCTTATGAGACTACTTAACTGAGTTAGCACTGAGCTTATTCAGCACAAGTAAGACCACTTGTCTGATTTACTTCTCTTTTTAGACAACTTCAGAATTGAAAACTTGTATGCAGCGGTTTTGAAAGTGCATGTTTTTCAAACAAGTTTATCTTCAAAGGTTTTACCCCAATTTTAAAAATTCCTCTTTTATAAGCTTTGTCTCTTAAAACGTTTGTTTACTTATGAAAATATGCAAGTTAAAAGCAAGTAATCAAACATAAGAATTTTTATAGTGGTTATACAGGTAAGATGCCTCTTAGTCCACTCTTCTAAATCACGAAGATTTAGGTTCCACTTGAACACTAAGTAACTAGTACAACTCTACTTGCGCTTTTACAACAAATGATAAAGCCACAAGCTCGCTACAGAAAATCACAAAGAAGACTTATACTATGAAGTAATATCACTCACTCAGATGGATATTAACTTCTCACAACACTCACTATTACGGAAATCACTCAGATTTATGTATTTGAATTGTTTCTTTAACTCGGCTTTGTCAAAATATGACTTGGTTGATAGTGATATGTTCTTGGGTTTTTTAGACTTAGAAAGTTTGATCGTTGAGTTCTCTCAGTTGTTATGTTGAGTGTCTCTAATTCTTGAATGTAGATCTATTTATACTCGCAGTTTGAATTCTGCCTGTTGAAAATGAGACATATTTCAGATCTTCCTCGAGTTCCGGTCCTAACCTTAAACGGCTCCCTGCAACTGTTCAATGTACGGATCTGTTAGTCACATTTACTGCACTATTATGGTACGAGGTTATTTGAATTAACTTCTTTAATCATTTGTCATTAATAGCCTTCTGGGACATCATTTATTACACCAAGTGCATTTATTACCGTTGGAATGACTTTTGATCCTTTTCCACTTAGTTGATCGAATCCACTCGGCTGATGAATACTCCGCTGATTCAAGCTGAACTCATCTGATTTGACTCTGTTGATATCCACCAATCTGATTCCGTACTCAGCTTAAGATCACTAGTCTTCCAGACCGAAAATTCAATTTTCTGATTTTACTTGTCTTCTCGATTGAACTTTTTCAGAGGTTTCCTAAGCTTCCATTACTTAGCTGATGACTTTTGGAAATCATCAAAATCTCCCTTCACTTCTTCATCTTCATCCAACAATTTCCCCCTTTTTGATGATGCAAAACTTTAGCCAAGTACCAAACCTATTTCAGTTAAGTCTTCACACAAATATTTTGAGATAGAAATTAAGTTGGATAAACTTGTAATATTTTATTGATCTTTGAATATTACAATTACAACAGATTATAATGAAAAAGTTACAATAAATAGAAAATTACAAAAGATACAAGATAGGAGAAATAAAGTTATTTAGTCTTCTGTTTCTTCTTCTTCTTCTTCTATTTCTTCTTCATCTTCTTCTTCCTCACTTTCTCCACTAGAGAAGTCTAGTGCTAATTTCTTGGCCTTACCAGCAACCTCAATTTTAGCAACTAGTTCCTCTATCCTCTTGGTTTTTCGAAATGGATCAAGTTGTTCTTCAGCAGAATCCTTATAAGCGGCAATCTCTTTATCTTCCTTTGGCGCATCCTTGGGTTCTTCTTTTTCTACATCAGCTTCCTTAATATCAGTAGCCTCTTCTTCAGCAATCCTAGCTTCTTCCTTAGTCTCAGTTATCTTTTCCCCCTTTTTGTCATCATCAGCAGGGTTGAGATCTTCAACTCCAGTAGGAGCTATGTTTAATGCTTCACACAATTTTATGATATTTTGATCCATTGCCTTGATCTGATTTCGTTGTTGTCTTTGTGTGGAACACTTCAGCTTGATTATTTGGATAATCCATATTCTGATGAAAAGTAGTGACCTCTTCGCCTACTTGAATTGAATATTGAAGTGTCTTATCAATGCCTTCACAAAATGCTTGGATGACATTAGATGTCTTCTCATGTTCAGCTTCCATAGCATTTGTAACAACCAGGTTAATCTCTTTCCATCCAGCCTCATTGTGTTGCACTCTGTTACTAAACAGTTGAATGTCAGATTTAATGCCACTGACTTCTTCCTTCAAGGTATTCAACTCTTCTTTCAACAACAAAGTATAATCAACAGGCTTCGGAATACTCTGAATTGTGCTTTGGACAAGGTTTGAGGCCATCTCCTCAAATTTCGGCATTAATGCCTTGTTCTTCTCTTCCATCTCCATCATAGCAGTCTCAATCATAATCTTCATGAAGTCCAAGACAGCAGACTGAATGTTTTCTGCCTCTTTGGAAGGAACATCACTTGTCTTTGTTTCCTCAGGAATGGCTTCAGGCTTCCATTCAATAGCCAACTTCTCCTTTATTTTAGGTAGCTCATCTAGAGGAACAGGAGTATCAGTAAGGTTGATCTCCTCATATGAGTCATTTTTAGGTAACTGCGGATCTACTTTGTCATCTGTAATATGTACAAGATTAGAACCATCAGTAGCCACAACAGTTTTATGATAAGTGAATAATACAGGAACAAAATGTGATGTCGTCTAATGTAGGTAATCTGATTATTGGTATCTTCTGATCTCAGTACCAAAAGCAATGTGTTGAAGACTTGGTAAAGGTGGAAGATTACTTGAGCTTCCTTGACCAAACCTTGATCTCTCAATCCAATTATCCAGAGTCACACAAATTGCTAACTTCACAGCTCTATCTCCAGCATCATCTTGCATCCTTAGTTTCTTTGGGATAGACTGTTTCAGCTTTGTGGATTCTTCCTTGACTACGAGTTTGATGTACTCGTGTATTCTGTCATGGAAGAAATCTGAGTCCATTTCTTGCTTAATGGAGTTAGTTTGCAGCCAATTTAGCACCCATTTCTCTTGATCAGCAAACTCTTTCCATACAATGATCTTTTCCTTTGTCTTAAACAATATGTACTCCCTCCATCTATTATATCTTATCTTCTCAGCGAGGAAAATACTTCTTGCTTGTAACAATGTGTTGTACCTATCCAGTTCAGACTCAAACTTTGCGAAGACAGTAGGATAGCTTTTAACTATCTCTAGCGCATGTTTGATCTCTTTTCTTTTTCTCTTGATGATAACGAGACGAGGCATCACAAAGTCCTTCTTTGGTTCTCCAATTACTATTCCACCACTCTTTCTTGAGCCGTGAACATCTTATTTGCTTGCTTCCACTGCTTTAGACAAGTCTTCGGCTACCTTAGCAACTAACTCTGCTTCAGTCAACTGTTTGGCAGCAGCTTCAGACTTACTAGCCTCAAGAGCAGCTTTAAATTCTGCTTCTTGTTTCTTCTTTTGCTCAATTTCTTCTCTCTTCTTTTTGGTGGTGTGGGAGAGCTTAGCTTTGCCGGATCTTTTCCTTTTGGCAACAAATAGCTTCTTGACTTCTTTTGTCAAATCGGTAGACTCGGTCAGTTGAGGTTCATACACCTCTTCTGTTACTCTACTGATAGCATTAGATCCCTGTGCTGATTCTACTGGTCTCTTAGCAGATGGGGGATCTTCTCTGACAACTTAAGAAGACGTAACTTTTTGATTTGCCAACACTAGAGGTTTTCTGGCAGTCACTTTAGTATGTACAACAGTTACAGCAGGAGGATTTTTCAAGGCACTTCTTGTCCTTGTAGCAACATTTTCTCTAGGCAACTCATCTGATTCAGTTTTCTCTGGAGATTCCTCAATGGGAATTTCATCAATCTCCTTTGCAACTTTAGAGATAACTTCATCAACATTCGTGATGTCGAGTGTTCTAGCTTGAACATTAGAGTTAACTACCGTTTGAACAACAGGCTCAACAACTTTGACTTCACTCTTCGTCTTTTTAGCATTAGGCTTTTCAGCAGCCTTGACTTCAACAACTTTTCTCTTCTTCTGCTTTTTCTCAGGTGTTACTTGTGCTTTAGCTGCTGATTTAACAGGCTCGTAGACCTTAACTTCTTTGGCTCTGTGAATGACTTTTCCATGGGTCATACCACATCCTAAGCTCATATGCAGATGACTTAAGAAAATCTTATGATCGTAATGTCCAGTTTCCTTGTGTTCTGCTATCACATAGAACACATATACAACCCAATTTACTTTCATTCCATTGTAAACCGTGTTGGATGAAGATGAAGAAGTGAAGGGAGGTTTTGATGATTTCCAAAAGTCATCAGCTAAGTAATGGAAGCTTAGCAACATCTGGGAAATTTAAATCTGAGAAGACAAGTAAAATCAGAAGGGTTGAATTTTGGTCCAGAAAACTACTGATCTGATGCTGAGTTCGGAATCAGACTGGTGAATTTCAGCAGAGTCAAATCAGATGAGTTCGGTTTGAATCAGTAGAGTGTTCATCAGAAGAGTAGATTCGATCAGCAGAGTAGAAGTGATCAGAAAGTCATTCCAACGGTAATAAATGCACTCGGTGTAATAAATGCTGTAAGAGACGGGTATTAAAGTCCAATGATTGAAGAGAAACCTCGGATCAGCAAGGTGCATTTAATGCGATGGGACAGAAAGTACAGCAGAACTGTACAGTGAACAGTTGCAGAAGCCGTTCTGAAACATCGACTAGTACTCGAGGAAAATCTGAAGATCTGTCAATTTCTCAACGAGCAGAATTCAAATCCTCAAGTATAAATATATTTGAATTCAAGAGTTAGAGACACACAACAACTGAGAAAAAATCAAAGCAAGCAATATCTTATAAGTCTCAAAAACTCAAGTATAGATCACCATCAGCTTAGTCATCTGTTGACAAAGCCGAGTTGAGGAAACAAAGCCAAAATATAAATCTGAGTGATTTCTGTAATAGAGAACGTTGTGAAAAGTGTAGATCCATCTAAGTGAGTGATCTAGCTTCAGAGAGTAAGACTTCTTACCAAGAACTTGTGGCTTTACATTTGTTGAATTGCGCAAGCAGAGTATACTGTAAACTGTGTGATTATAGTGTAACCCAAGATCTAAGTGACTTGGAAGAGTGGACTAAAAGACATTCTTGTCTATATAATCACTATAAAAATTCTGTGTGTTTGTTTACTGCATTTTTACTTGCATATTTTCAAAAGACTTCAAACATACGAACTAAACAAAAGATTTTAAAAAGGAGTTTAAAAACTGGGGTTAAAATCTTTTAAGTAAGAAAACAACTTGTTGAAAAATACTTGATATATCCGCCACAAACAAGTATTTCAAACTCTGATTATATTTGAATCAGATAAGTTAAATCAGACGAGTGGTCAACTCTACTAATTAAGCTAAGTGCGCAATCAGTGAAGTAGTCTCACGAGTTCTTGATCAGCTTACTCTGCTGATAAGAAAAGTTAAAAGAAATTTTTGAAAGTTTTCAGAGTTCTATTCACCCCCCACTCTAGACCTCATCTGACCACTTGGGATGAACAAACCGCCATCATTGAGTGCATTCTTCTTTTGGGTAAACCATCCAATGCACTAGTGCAATTTTCAATGACCTTTGCAAACAAGTCAACCATCCTCTGAAATTCATCAATCAGCTGGGTCTTCTTAACCGAACCAGTGATAATTTCGCCGTTCTTGGCATCAATTTTCCAGAAATCCTTTTCTAAAGGAACAGCCAACACATAAACATCCGTGGCTCCTTCATTCTTCAAACCATACTTTTCACTCAGTATGGCTGGAGTAATACATATTTCTTTGCCTCCAACCTTGGCAGTGATCTACAGCTTCTACAAATCAGCCTTTGCATTTCCATAAAATGCATCCGCTTCAGGGCTAAAAACCATAGTTTCGTGAGCTTTCATATAATTAACCAGTGAAGCCTCCTTGAATTTCTCCATGATTTTCTTCATGAGTTTGGTTCCAGTCGCGTGAAACATATCGTAGTTCAATTATCTTCCTTCAGCGTTAGCAACAACTTTTGAACCCATAATATATGTTAGAATTTGAGAAGGAATGCAAAAATCTCACAAGAATACATAAAGAGATTAGTAGTTCTTGCAAGAATAAATATTTGGGGTGCGTAAGTGCACTCATCTGATCAGATCTGAATTTATAAAGTTAGAGATATTTCGGTTTCTGTGATATCCGCTAACCGTTAGATCATGATTGATATGTGTTCATCGTGTGTGCAACATTTACGGATTTAAAATATTTATTAATTATGTCAGACTAGGTGGAAAAACGAAACATCCCTAGTCTTTACTTATAAAAGCATGTTTGTTGATAAAACGTTTTTAGTACAACACTCTTATAAATAACAATGAGTAGTGTATACTTATCTGATAGATGACATATATGAAAATATAGTATCACTAGAGAAAGGCAATAGCTAGTGTCCGTTGCTATTTGTCAATCCAACAAAAATAATCTTCATATCTTCAAGAATAAAGTACAAATCTTCTAATAATGCAACTTCAGCTAACTGTCATTGAAGATTTTATCTTTAGTCAGGAGTACCACTTGTCTTACCCGCTCCCCCTGAGTTCAAGAATCTATTAATCAACTAGTCTGTTGAGAGTTAGTCTTGAAGGTTACTCAGCTGTTGAAAGTTAGTAAGCTGATGAACCACAGTCTTCTGATAGGTTTCCCCTCAGCTTATGAATCCAAATTCAACAAGCCTAATTCCATTTTTAGAGTAGAAAATCTTGCATCGCTCAATGGTTTAGTGAAAATGTCAGCTATCTGATTGTCAGTATGAACACACTCAATTATGACATTCCCTTTTTCAACATGCTCTCTTATGAAGCTATGTTTGATCTCAATATGCTTAGTCCTTGATTGACTTGTAGTGTTCCGAGTAAGTGAGATTGCACTTGTATTGTCACAGTAGATAGGAATTCCACTGATTTTGATATTGTAGTCTTCTAGTTGATGTTTCAATCAAAGTATATGTGCACAACATGCTCCAGCAGCAATGTATTTAGCTTCAACAGTAGATATAGATACTGATGTCTGTTTCTTACTCATCCATGAGATCAGACGACTTCCTAGATATTTACAACTACCAGTAGTGCTCTTCTGATCAATTTTGCAGCCAGCAAGGTCAGAATCTGAATATCCAATGAGTTCAAATCCTGATTCCCTTGGATATCATAATCCCAATTGTTGTGTGCCTTTGTGATACCTTAATATCCTTTTGGCAGCTAAGAGGTGAGATTCGTTAGGATTTGATTGAAATCTCGCACAAACCCCATCATAGTACATAATATCAGGTCTGCTAGCAGTAAGGTACATCAGAGACCCAATTATGCCTCTATATTTGGTGATGTCAATTGAGTTTCCATCTTCATCGTTGTCAAGGAGAAGTCCAGTAGACATTGGAATAGCAACAAATGAGCTAGTTTCCGTATCAATTTTTTTGAACAGATCTCTTGTGTACTTTGCTTCATTAATAAATATGCCATCAGAAAGTCGTTTGATTTGTAATCCAAGAAAGTAATTGAGTTCTTGTTGGGTTTCACGGTGTATGATTGTCAAAAACAACGTGCGGAACATTAAAAATTTTCACACACATAAAGTTGGTAAACCCAGGACATGGTTATCTAACTCATACGAAAAATAGAATTAAATCAAAATTCAATAAAGCATAAATAATGGGTAATTTTCAAAAATTACCTCACCATAAGCAAGGTGGTGGTTTTTCTCCGGTCTTCTAATTGTTCACTAGAGCACCCCAAATGTTGTGCCTCTAGAGATAGTCCACACCAGATGGATTGAATAACTTCTTTAAACCACAGGCTAGATCAATGGAGGAACTTAATCTAGATCTAGATCTAGATGGAGAAAAAGCAAGGAGAAGGGGCAGCCAGAGCAGGGTTTGGCCGATCAGAGGGGGCGGCAAGGGCTGGGAATTTTCAGCACTTTTTCTTTTGCTTTAGGGTTAATGTAGATTATTAGTTTAAGGTTAGAGATTATGATATATATACATCTCTATTTGAAGACTCCTTCTTCCAATAGATATGTATCATATCTTTTGAATATCTTTCTTTATCAAATGAGGAAAACAAGATATTCATAATCTCTTCCCTTCTTTCTTATATCACAAGATAAAGATTCTCCCAATTTTTTCTTATCAAAAATCGGCCCATGCCACTTAATTAATCCGAGATTAATTAATTCCCGTTTAGTAAAATCGGCCCTCTCATGTTTAATTGATTAATCCAAGATTAATCAATTAATATTCCCAATTTGTTAAAATCGGCCCATGAAGTTTAATTAATTAATCCACTATTAATCAATTAATCTTCCTAATCAATTAACACCTTAATTAATAACTTTAATCAATTAGATATTCTAATCGATTAAAAAATTAGACATTTCAAATTAACAACTCTCCTCTTTGAATTAATACTTTAATTCATATTTAATTAATTAGACGATCTAATTAATTATTCTTCTCATGGAATTAACACTTTAATTCACTTATTGATTTAACTTCTTTAAATCAAACGTTTCCTTTTATGACTGTCACTGTCCAACTGTATTGTGTGTGACCCTCTAGGTTCACCATCAATTGGCAGCAGGCCCACGACTCTCGTGATTTAATTAATGAACAATTAATAAGCAATTAATTGCTCCGATCAATTAAACACTTTAATTGATCACTCCAGAATTAATCTCCCATTAATTCAGGAGTACCCACACCTCATGGTCGATGTCTAGCCACAAGCCTATGAGGCCCAACTTCAGGTGAATTGATATTCGTGAACCTCACCTCTTATAAGTGCCATGTACATACGGTCCTTCTAACGACTAATTTCCCGATTGAGACCTAGGGTGTGTGAATTGGTCGGCACCTCTAACTATCTCAATTATGTACTTTCTAATTCAAGATAATAATTCCAGTGTGACTGCTAAATTTGAAAACCCCTTTCCAAATCTGTCACTGACCACGGCCGTGGGTTTCTCGGAATCTATTATCTAAGATCGTACAGGAAATTCTCTCATCTTATCAAGATGAGTCGATAGATCCTTTCTTAGTACTAACCATTCGCGTACACGATCATACGTACCCAAAGTAGTCGCACAATGATCAGGCTACGTGATCGGCTCCTAAATCAAAGTACGTATTCTCGTGCACCGAATTCGCCCTAGTACCTCAAGTCTAAGGACTAAATCGTACACTATTATAATCCTTGAGAAATATCCCATTACCGATATGCTTAAAGCACTTCCACAATGGGTTTCTCTGTTCGGGTCGTTCGATGCGCTCGATCCCCTATCGAACCACCTAGTCATATGCACTGGCTTCAAAAGCCTTGTTCATGAAACTCTACAAATTCACTTCGTGTGAATCATGCATAATCGTACAAGTCTTAACGATTCCTTTGATACCCCGTCTCGACAGAAATCTATGACTTGGAACAGTTTTAAGATCACGACCTTAGAGACTGTTTCATGATTGCACTCAGTACTGAAGTGAATCGTCCCATAGTCGAATGTGATCTTAGGATTTCATCCAATCGCTTAGATACATTCGCGAGAGATGAAGATGGCCATTGTTTAATTTATGTACTATAAATAAACGGGCGTATTATCTTTGGAACCATAAGAATCTTACATAAGATAGTCCTCTTACAAGCTAGTTTTGGTTGGCTTGCTGGGCACTATCCTTTCAGTTCTCCCATCATGTTCATTTCAAACTTATTCTACATCAGCTTAGAGAACTTCTCACACATCTGTTTTTTAGTTGAACCAAAAATAATATCGTCCACATAAATCTGAACTAACAATATATGAGTATCCCATTCAATAGTGAACAAGGTCTTGTCTACTTTACCTTTGTGAAATCCTTTAATTAAAAGAAAATCAGATAAGGTATCATACCTTGCTCTTGGTGCTTACTTTAAACCATATAGTACCTTGTTCAGACGATATACCTTGTCTCCTTCATGATAGACTTCAAATCATGTAGGTTGTTCAACGTACACTTCTTCTTGCAGTTCTCCATTGAGAAAAGCAGACTTCACATCCATCATAGCCAGTGAAGTTCTTATAAGCAACATAGGCGAGGAATAGTCTGATTGCTTCAAGCCTAGCCATTGGTGCGAATGTCTCATCAAAATCTATGCCTCTTTCTTTGCAGTAACCTTTGGCCACTAGTCTTGCTTTATTTCTGGTAACAATACCATCTTCATTCATCTTATTTCTGAATACCCACTTAGTGTCAATGACTCTTTGATGAGTAGGTCTGGGTACCAAGTACCAAACCTCATTTCTTTCAAATTGATTCAACTCTTCTTGCATTGCTTTATCCAGTGAGAATCACTAAGAGCTTCATCAATTAATTTGGGCTCAATCCGTGAAATAAAACTTACAAACATAGACTCATTTGCAGTTATCCTTCTTCTTCTTATTCTATCCAGTGGATCACCAATCACAAGATCAGGTGGGTGATCTCTGAGCCATCTTAGATCAGTTTGCAAATCTGGATGTTGTCCTTTTAATTGATCTTGCAACACTATATTTGGAGTCTCATTAGTAGTCTATTGAACAGTCTCTGGTCTGTCAGCTGATTTACACTCGTCTGTTAGACAATCATTCATCTGATTTTGAACAGCATTTGAGTTATTAGCTTGGTTGAGATCAGGTAGTATGATGGGTACATATTCTTCTTATCTCACTACAGTCAATTTCTGAAGATCAGCAGATAAATCTGGATTAGTACTTTGATTCTTTTCAGAACATTGAGTAGGTTCATCAAATACTACATGAATAGATTCTTCTACAAGTAAAGTTATTTTGTTAAATACTCTATAAGCTTTACTAACAGAAGAGTAGCCTACGAAAATAGCTTCATCAGCCTTTTTCCATTATTTAAGACAAAACATTTACAACCAAATATGCGAAGATAATGAATATTAGGCTTCTGGTTGTTCCACAACTCATAAGGTGTCTTGTTTTTACTTTTGTTTATCATGCATCTATTCTGGGTATAGCAAGTTGTGTTGGTGGCTTCTGCCCAAAATCTCTGTGGCATCTTTGCTTCAGCTATCATGGTTCTGGTAGCTTCTTTTAGAGTTTTGTTTCTCCTTTCAACAAATCCGTTTTATTGTGTGGTCCTGGCAGCAAAGTACTCATGACTGATTCATCTGGAATTACAATACTTTTGAACAATAGAGTTAGTAAATTCAGTGCCCCTATCTGATCCTTAATATTTTCAAGCTCTTTTCATTCTGAATCAGCTCCATCAGACTAGTAAGATGTTCCTTGGTTTCACTCTTCTTTTTCATGAAAACCACCCAAGTATATCTTGAAAAATCACCCACAACAGCGAGGCAATACTTATTTCAACCATTGCTAATGGGATCAATGGGTCCAAACAAATCCATGTGAAGTAGCTCCAAAATTCTGCTTGAAGATTGGTGCTTCTTGCTTTTGAAAGATGATTTGATTTGTTTACCCTTCTGACAAGCATCACACAGCTTGTCTTTGCTCTGCTTGTCTTTGGTAATCCCTCAACCAAATTGTTCTTGATTAATCTGTTAATGCTCTTGAAGTTTACAAGATTCATTATTTTGTGCCATAGCCAACTAACTTCACTTGGTATAGAGGCCATCAAACAAACATAGCACTTATCTGATGAGAAGATGATAGAAAATCCCTTGTCACAAAATTGACTTAAACTCAGCAGATTGTACTTCAGGCCTTTGACATATGAGATATCAAATATCTCAATGTTTCCTTTGATAAGCTTTCCACTTGCCACAATCTTGCCTTCTTTGTTGTCTCCAAATGTAACTTTTGGACCGTCAATGGTAGCAACATCAGTCAACTCATGTATGTCACCACACATGTGTCTTGAACATCCACTGTCCAAGTGCCATTTCTTCTCTACTTTACTCCTACTCCTAATCCTAACCTATAAAACTAAATAAAAATGTTTTAGGTACCCTTTATTGAGAGGGCCCTGAAGGATTATCATCACCTTTGACAACTCAAGATTTGGTAACCTTAGGCTTCTTAGGCTCAGTAGACTTCGGTGGTGCTTTTTTTACTCTTGGTGCATCATAATTTTCAGCAGACATGTTATGATGATAATCATTATGATGTGAGTAATGCTCATAAGTAGGGTACGATGCATGATAAGCAGGATAAGCATGCATCGGATGATGAGCAGGGTATGCAGCAGCATAGTAATTAAGGTGGATAATGAGGTGCATGATATTGTGATGAATAAGCATGTTGCATATAATATGACTCATTTTCATACCAAACATTATCATTTTTATGATTTCTTTGCATCTTAGGTTTCTTGCTTACTTGCTCACTAACAGACTTCTTAGACTTGTCACTAGTATCAGCAGACTTCTTAGGACTGTTATGTTGTTTAGTTTACTAGTCTATTTTTCTGAACATATAAGATTACCATATTGTTACTAGTAGATGTGAATTGTCCAGCATAGTCGAATTCTAAACTTGCCTTTTCATAAGGTAGTTTCTGTTTACTAGGCATGTTATCTGATGTAACAGAAGACTTATCATGAGACTCAATAATCTTTTTAAGTTCCATGATTTTTCTCTTATAAACTTCACATTCTGCTTTCATAGACTCATTCTCATGCTCAAGTTTTTTGTACTCAGCTGATTCTTGTGGTTTTTCAACCTTAAGTCTCAGTGAACTATTTTGTTTTTTCAGCATATTCATCTCTTCCTTAAGCTTGGCAAAAGTAGCAACAACACTCGTGTTATTATTCATCATTTGTTCAAACGAACTAAATAGCGCATTTTCTTCTTCAGAAAGAGTTACCTCATTGTCAGAATCATCTGATTCTTTAGGCAGAGCAGTGCAGGTGTCTCTTCTTCAGCAGAGTCATCTTCAGATGTCTCTGAGTCTGAATCAGACGAGTAGATGGCTGCTATCTTTTCAGCTTCAGCCAACAGTATTTTGCTCTTATTGTGTCTCTTCTCTTTCCTTATTTTCTTTTCTTCTTCAGTGTAATTCTCAGCTTTTGGATATGGGAAGTCCTTGATGAAGTGACTCAATTTCCTGCAATTATAGCACATTAGTTTGGATTTATAATTATCCTTACTATCATGAGAAGTAGAGTTAGAAGTAGAAGCATTGTTGTATTTGTTCTTCATCTTTCTCTTGTAGAAGTTTTTGAACCCATTCAGCAACAACGCAACATCCCCAACAGTGTACTCCTTTTTGTTGAGTAGCATGGTCTCATTAGATGAGTCCATTTCCTTTGATCTCCCTGCTGATTTCTTCTATCTTTCTTCAGCAACTAAAGCAGCAGTGGGATTAGAACTGGATGACTCGTCTATTCCAATTCTTGGCAGTTTACACTCATACGCCTTGAGTACTGAGAACAACTAGGTAAGAGAGATTTTTCCCAAATCACTTGATTCTTCCATGGCTGTGACTTTCATGTTGAACTTTGGAGGCAATGCCTTGAGAACCTTTACAATGATCTCTTTGTCCATGAAAGTCTTTCCCAACTTTAGAACTTCGTTGAGCTTCCTTGTAAACTTTGTATCCATTTGATCAATGGTTTCTCCGGACTTCATTTTGAAGTTCTCCAACTTTTCAAGAGCTATGATTAAGTTGTGCTCTTTGATAGCATCATTTCCTTTGCTCGTGTCGCGAACTTTGTCCCACATTTCTTTACTTGTTTTGTAGTGTTTGACTTTGTCAAATCAGTCATTATCGAGGGCTCTGGTCATGATGAATCTAGCAACATTATCAAGGTTATTCAACTTGATTTCTTCGGCAGTCATCTCTTCAGGCTCTTTGTCAACTGTCATCTCTTGGTCGTTGATTTTGATGGTTCTTGTGATTTTGAAAGGACCTCGTGTAATGCACATATACATATTATCATTATAAGCAGCAAGGAAAATTTTCATGCGAATTTTCCAGTCCTCAAAACTCATACCGCCAATGTGAGGAATATGACTGATACAATCCATTTTCAAAAAGTTTTAATTTTTCAAAGTATGCTCTTTTTGAAAACGTTTGAAAAACATACCTTGGATCAAGCTCGTTGATCAGACTAAAGATTCAAATGAACCACCTGCTCTGATACCATTTGTTGGTCCCAAGTGGTCAGATGAGGTCTAGAGGGGGGAGGGGGGGTGAATAGACCTCTGTACTTTCAAATTTTTTTCTCTAACTTTGTATAAGCAGAGTAAGTTTATCGTCCGTATGAGACTACTCAGCTGATTTAGCACTTAGCTTATTCAGCGAAAGTTGACCACTCATCTGATTAGCTTATTTGTTAAGATAAACTCAGAGTTTTAAACTTGTATGCAGCGGATTTGAAAGTGTATGTTTTCCAAACAAGTTTCTTTTCAAAGGTTTTACCCCTGTTTTATAAATTCCTCTTTTAAAAGCTTTATCTTTTAAAATGTTTGTTCACTTATGAAATTATGCAAGGTAAAAGCAAGTTATACAGACAAGAAGACTCTAGTCCACTCTTCTAAATCACGAAGATTTAGGTTTCACTAGAAACACTAAGCAACTAGTACAACTCTACTTGAGCTTTTACAATAAATGATGAAGCCACAAGTTCACAACAGGAAATCACAAAGAAGACCTATTCTCTGAAGTAATATCACTCGCTAATATGGATATCTACTTCTCACAACACTCAATTTTTACAGAATTCACTTAGACTTGTAAGTATGATCTTTTTCTTCAACTCGACTTTGTCAACAGATGACTCGGCTGATAGTGATATGTTCTTGAGTTTTTAAGACTTAGAAAATTTGCTCGATGAATTCTATCACAATTGTTGTGTGTCTCTAACTCTTGAATTCAAATCTATTCATACTCGCAAGTTTGAATTATGGCCGTTGAAGTGAGACAGATTTCAGATCTTCCTCGAGTTCCGGTCCTTAACCTTAAACGGCTCCCTGCAACTGTTCACTGTCTAGTCTGTTGTACGGATATGTCAGTCGCATTAAATGCACCATGCTAATACGAGGTTTTTGAGTTAATTCCTTCAATCATTTGTCATAAATACCCTTCTCATACATCATTTATTACTCCAAGTGCATTTATTATTGTTGGAATGACTTTTGATCTATTTCCACTCTGCTAATCAAATCCACTACGCTGATTCAAACCGAACTCATCTGATTTGACTCAGCTAAAATCCACCAGTCTGATTATGAACTCAGCTTAAGATCACCAGTCTTCCAGATCGAAAATCCAATCTTTTGATTTTACGTGTTTTCTCGATTGAACTTTTTCAGAGGTTTGATAAGCTTCCATTACTTAGCTGATGACTTTTGGAAATCATCAAAATCTCCATTCATTTCTTCATCTTCATCCAACAAACACAAATAAGTTTCTGGTCAATTACGACATACATGTAAGAATTGAAGTAGATTTACCTTTTTTATTGATGCACCATTATTCAACACTAAATGAGTTTCCCCAACAACTAAATTGTACGTGTTTGTGTGAGAGAGAGAAAGTCAAAGGAATGCCCCAAAATCTACATATATGTTTGTTGAGAGAGAAAGATTAGGGTGATTGAGAGAAAGGGAATGGGGTTGAGCTTTAGGGCCTTTCAAATTTTGATGTTATGATTTTTAATTTTTAGCAAACACTTTTTTTTAAGAAAAAATGGGTACCCAAAAAAATTGTGCCCGGGTCCGACTAGGACCCATTGTTTGATAAGTTTTGGGTTCGGGATCTAGCAGCCGGCCCAAGTCCACTGGGTATTGATTGGGCATGGGCTGGGTAAGAACCCATCCATTGACAGGCCTAGCAGCCTGCAACATTTATAGTCGTTTGAAGTTGGTAGAAGAAATAGGAGCATTCCTGAAATTAAGGAACATTTCAACGGAATTAATTCCAGCCACCCTTATAAATAGTCGTGAATTCAAAGATGCAAACAACTTTCACAAACTCAGAATTCAAGCATTCACAAGAGCAAAACTACTAAGTTGTTCTAAGAGAGAGCTTTCAAATCGTTGAGAAAGCTTAGTGTTGTAATTGCAACAAGGTTGTAATTTGTGAGTTAGTTTCTAAGAGAAATTAACTATAAGCAGAGTGTTTTTTGTGAGGATTATTTACAAGGGACTTTAATCCTTGTAACTTTACTAAGAGTGAAAGTTCCACTTGGGCTTAGAAATTGTAAAAAAACCAAGTGTTGTATTAGTACACTTACCTTCCAACGTGTTAAGGAAGAAGATTAGATTAGAGAATGATACTTGATGATGCTTCAACCTTTGATCCTACTTCTGCATTGGTGGCTGCTGAAAAGACAAGCCATAAAAAGATGAAAGATCACTCAACAGACGAGTTCAAAAGCATCAAGAAAAATGAGAAGTCCAAAAGTGATGAGAAGCTCTACACGGACGAGGAAGTGGCTCTGTTGATACAGGGGTTGAAGAACAAGTACAAAAAGAAATATCAATCCACAAAAAGATACCCCAGAAAATCAGGATCCTCATCAACATCACAGGAAAATGACAAAGCAAAAATTGAAAATGAGCTAATAAAGATTTTTGTTTTAATTGCAGAAAATATGGACACTATTGGAGGCAGTGCCTATATCCTCAAGTGAACAATTTCATTGATGTTTAATACCCAGCAAGCCATGAGTTGAAAAAGATTGATAAAGGAAAGGTACTGCTTGCTGAAGTGTCCAAACAGTTGAGTTCATGTATATCAGACGATAGTGATGATACTAGCTCAAACTCATCTGTTGAAGAGGTTCCTAGCCTAATTTGTCTAATGCTAAGGAAGTTGATGAATACAATGAGGTAACTTCTAAACCTCAATCTGATGAAGAGTGTGTTGATGAATCTTATGATCCAATTCAAAATATAATGAACGATAACATCACATTAATGAGTCAGTATGCAAAACTAAAGGAGGAGTTGACCATGCTGAAAGAACAAAATAGCACACTGACAGTTGAGTTAGGAAACTCCAATAAATGTTCAGAATGCATTGTTCAAAAGCTTGGACACGAGGCTATGATAGTTGAACACATAGTTGTTACTGCTGAAAGAGACTCTATGGAACTTGAGCATGACAAATTAAAATGTAGAAACTTTGAATTAGAAACCTACTTGCACCTTACATTAACTTATCTAGATCATTAGATGAAATCATCAATGCAGAAAGAGCTGGTAGTGATAAAACTGGATTGGATTTTGGCCAAACAACAAACTCTAAAGATATAATGACACTAGGAACATTCACATCAACTCATGATGATAGAATACTCTTGTTTGTCAAAAGTAAGGAATCCACTAAAAAGGATGAGGTTGTCACCAAGAAACCAATGAATCCATGATTTGGTTTTAACAAGGTTGATAACTCCAAAAAGGCTAAACAACAGACAAAAGCTAAAAAAAAAGTAAACCTGACTCTGATGTTAAGAGCAAAAATGAAAAATAGTCTGCCAAGCCTAAGGAGAATCTAATGTTGGAGCAAGTAGATATAATAAGAAGCCATTCGAGAAGTAATCTATGTATTATTATAATTCTACTGCTGAGAAAGGATATGAGCCACAGTATGGATACCAGGATATGCATTCATCGTATTATCATGCTATGCATCCATACTATGCACCTAACTGTCATTATGCACCATATCCTCCCCCTATGTATGCTTATCCTCCATATCATGCACCATGTCCAGCATATGAACCATATTGACATTATGAACAACATAGTAAGAAGAAACATGTTAAGAATGGTGTTCCTAGGAAAATACATGATGCACCTAAATCTAAGTCAGGGGCTTGGCAGATAGTTTGCCCGATGATCAATAAGTTGACTATGTTAACTACATGGCCTAAATAAGTGGAAGATATAAGACCATATGGGTGGGCTCATTTTCCCACTTAACACGGCCGCATAAACACCCAAGAACATGATTGATCATGAATCTTAAACGCACGCAAATAGAGGGGAGTTACAACCAAACCTATAACCGATACAAACTCAATGCTAGAATTCAAAATCTAACGATGGAAGGCAAGTCCGCTCCCCGAAAAGTCTATAAATAGAGGCCTCCAGTCAACATGAAAAGGGACACCCTCCAACACAACTCTGACTCTCTGCAAGTCATTCAAGCATACATGCCATCACAACTTGCTTCTAAGCTCCACAACGTGGAATTCACACTAATCTTGGCTGATCATAAGCTTATGGTGACTTGCACCCCTTTTATTTTGTTCTAATGAATCAGTAGTTTGTAGTAAGATAGGACATTGGTGATTTAAACACTGTTTACATAGCAATCTCTGTAGATTAATGTATATTCCGACTGTTAATCAATAAATCGTTCAAGTGTTCATATCTTTATCGTTCCAATTATAATTGCAACACACACACACACACATGCATCAATTACACGGCCATCACTGCTTCAACGTGTAACACGATCCCTTTAAATCCCTCTTAGAACCGAATAGACACTAGATAATTCAATGTCTTGCGGACAGGCAGACATTTAGAATGATCCTAAATATAGTTTGAAAATAAAGATTTCAATCTAAAAAGTTATAAAATCAAGGTGATTTATTTTCTTCAAATTAAATTTATTTAATTACTTGGTTGTCTAAAAAAACGATTTAGCTATATTTAATTAAGAGATAATAGATTTATTTTGAAATTTATTTAATCAATCAATCCCCTCAACCTAAAATAAGAAGAATTATTTAGGATATTCGAACTTAATCGATCTAACAGAAACAAATAACAAAAAGGGGATTAAAGATTATATATATCGAAATTATTGATCTGAGATATTGATTTTTTAGACAACCAAGTAATTGAAATTTTCGTTTTTTCCAGAATTTTGTGAAATAATATTGGAGAGGTTTCATTTAAGGTGGAAAAGGGACATAAAAACAGTCATGGAAACCAATAAATTTAAAGAAAAAATATATGATGATAAGACCCAAAACTATGCAGAATATGAAATTTGGTGCTCAGATGCTTCAGATTCCCCTCAACCAATGGTTATTTTGTTATTAGTTTTTATATTTTTATTATCTTTTTTCTTTATGTAGAGATGTATATATATATAACAAGTTGTTTGACTTTATTTTCTGGTTTGTGTTAGCTGATTACTTTTTTGTTTTACATAAAAAGAAGAAGACTAAGAAGAATAATGACAAGATTGCAACGCAAATGTAAATCAAGAAAAAAGATATTTCATTAAGTCTAAAAGCAATAAATCAAAAAATAAGAATACACAAGTAAGAATTTTCTATATTTTTTTTGTATTTATTTTTTAGGTGTCTTTGTTGTTGTTTGGATCCATTCCAATTGCCATTATGCGTATTTTGTTATTTGTGAATTTTGGGTTATGTTCTTGTCTCTGCTAAATGTTATTGAACTTTGATCCTTGAGATTTTCCTTGAAATTTTGGATCAATTTTTCTGTTGATTATTTAGATTTTCCGAAGATCTACCGAAAATTTGTTGAGCTACAAGCTTTTGAAGTCTTTTGGTTATTAAAAAAGATTTTGCGGAAACCCGAAATTTTTGAAACCCTAGCTTTTATCAAGAACCTGGAATTAGGCCCAATTTGACTAATTTGTAGATGTCATTGCTTCTTAAAACATTGCATTTGTTCAGATTTGGTTTGTTTTGCATTGATTAGATGTTGCTAGTTTCGTGCGAATGAAACGCATGATTCTCATTGTGGAAATATAATATTTCTAGTGTTTATTACTCATTTAATTTCTTGTAAATTTATGAAATTATCAACAAGTACTAAATACGTGTTAATTTATTAGGAGAAATGCATATGAATTTGGGGTAATAGACAAGATATTTATATGAAGAAAAATAGTTGATATTTCAAAACACGAACTCGATTTAGTGCAATATAAAAAAGCACAGAGAAACTGTTTACATAAGATATAACAAAAATATCATAAAATGTTAAAAAAATTAAAATACAAAATTGAGAACGTACAAATATTACACCACATATGATACAATTCACCTAACGTTCTGTAAGAAAGTGGTTGAATAATAAAATAGAAAAATTATTGGTGCGCCAGGTGCACGATTGACGTGGTATAGCACATGAGGAAAATTCCATTTACTCTCTAAACTTAAGGATATGCTGACTACGTAATCTCATCTCCACCGTGTATCTTTAATTTGATTAAATCTCATCCATTTATAGCACGTCATATGTGTCGCGAATGTATCACTCAATGATATAATAAAAGATTTTAAGAATTTTGATGTGTCGTTTCATAATTAAGCAATTCAAGTGGGCCCATAAAAAATACTAGACAAAAGACAGGTAGGTTATAAACAAGAAAAATTACAAGTTTGAATATATATCCCTATTTGACTATCTTGGTGTGCTAAGCTGGATTGTTAAGCCTGCTCATGTATCTTTTCTTTTTCTCTTACCACAAAAATATATATTTAAAAATATTCAACTGTATCTATAGTTCAACTCCTGTTCAAATTAGTAAAACTTTTGGTAGTGAAATAAAAGAAATGGGACACAAAAAAGTCATGAAAACCAAGAAATTTAAAGAAAAAATATATGATGATAAGACCCAAAACTATGCAGAATACGAAATTTGGTACTCAGATGCTTCAGATTCCCCTCAACCTATTGTTATTTTTTTTTTAATTTTTTTTATTACCTTTTTTCTTTATGCGGAGATGTATATATATAACTAGTTATTTGACTTTATTTTCTTGTTTGTGTTTGTTGATTACTTTTTGTTTTACACAAAAAGAAGAAGACTAAATAATGAAAAGATTGCAACGCAAATGTAAACCAAGAAAAAAGATATTTCATTAAAGTTTTAAAGCAATAAATCATAAAATAAGAACAGACAAGTAAGACTTTTCTACTTTTTTTTATATTTTTTTAGGTGTCTTTATTGTTGTTTGGATCCATTCCAGTTATCATCATGTGTATTTTGTTATCTGAGAATTTTGGGTTATGTTCTTGTCTCTGCTAAATGTTATTGAACTTTGATCCTTGAGATTTTTCTTGAAATTTTGGATCAATTTTTCTGTGGGTTCTTTAGATTTTCCGAGGATCTTTCGTAGAGCTACAAGCTTTTGCAATCTTTTGGTTACTAAAAGGATTTTGCGGAAACCCGAAAATTTTGAAACCCTAATTTTTATCAAGAACTTGGAATTAGGCCCAATTTGACTAATTTGTAGATGCCATTGCTTCATAAAACATTGCATTTGTTCAGATTTGGTTTGTTTTGCATTGATTAGATGTTACTAGTTTCGTGCAAATGAAATGCATGATTCTCATTGTGGAAATATAATATTTCTAGTGTTTATTACTCATTTAATTTCTTGTAAATTTATGAAATTATCAAAAAGTACTCAATACGTGTTAATTTATTAGAAGAAATGCATATGAATTTGGGATAATAGACAAGACATTTATATGAAGAAAAAAAGTTGATATTTCAAAACACGAACTCGAGTTAGTGCAATATAGAAAAGCAAATAGAAACTGTTTAGATAAGATACAACAAAAAAAGCAAATATTGTTAGAAAATTAAAATATAAAATTGAGTACGTAAAAATATTACACCACATATGACACAATTCACCAAACGTTCGGTAAGAAAGTGTTGAATAATAAAATAGAAAAATTATTGGTGCGCCAGGTGCACGATTGACGTGGTATAGCACATGAGGAATTTCCATTTACTCTCTAAACTTAAGGATATGCTGACTACGTAATCTCATCTCCATCGTGTATCTTTATACAAGAAATCTAATTTGATTAAATCTCATCCATTTATAGCACGCGTATGTGCCGCAGTTGCACAAAACAATCACTCAATGATATAATAAAAGATTTTAAGAATTTTGATGTGCCATTTCATAATTAAGCAATTCAAGTGGCCCATAAAAAAAGACAAAAGACAGGTAGGTTATAAACAAGATAAATTACAAGTTTGCATATATATCCCCGTTTGACTATGTTGGTGTGCTAAGCTGGATTGTTAAACCTGCTCATGTATCTTTTATATTTCTCTTACCACAAAAATATATATTTAAAAATATTCAACAGTATCTAAAATTCAACTCATGTTCAAATTAGTAAAACTTTTGGTAGTGAAATAAAAGAAAAAGGACACAAAAATAGTCACGAAAACCAATAAATTTAAATAAAAAATATATGATGCGCCTCATAACGATCATCCTGGCCGATCATTACTTTTGGACAGCTCGTGGGCCGTAGAAAGACTCCTATGGGCCATAGAACTCTATTAGGGCGACACGTGTTAGCCTATAAATACAAGAATAATTAATGTAAGAAGGACTTTTGGCCTTCCACACTTCATAACAATATTGAGATCGGTATTCTATATTAACAAAACGACTAGTTAGCATATTCTTTGTATTGCACCATCCTTAGTATTTTGGCCAGGGCCTCATACTCTTTGTAATCCAGATCAATATTACTCAATAAAGCACGAGTTCTCTCTTATTGTTGATTACTTTACTATTTTATTGATTTTACTTAACCCCATGAAATTCGGTAAAATCAATATGAGATATCTTTTCTTAAAGAGACTCATTCTCCTTGTAGATATCTTATTCTAAGAATATCTCTCCTTTTCCTTATCATATAAGAAAACCAAATATGTATCTATATCTCTTCCTCTTCTTATCATATAAGGAACCTAGATCTGTAATTAATTAAAAACTCTTCAATTAATATTTCCGATTATAATTTAATTAATCCGAAATTAAGTAAATAAACTTTTTTCCTTTTGTTAATTTACACTTTAACTAATTAGACATTCCAATTAATTATTCTCCATTTTGAATTAACACTTAATTCAATAATTTTGATTTAACTTCTTTAAATCAAACTTTCCTTTTAAATTGTTGTCGTCCAATTGTAATGTGTGTGACCCTCTAGGTTAACCATCAACTGGTCGTAGGCCCATGACTTTCGTGATTTAATTAATGAGCAATTAATTGCTCCGATCAATTAAACATTTTTAATTGACCGTTCCAGAATTAATCTTCTTATTAATTCAGGAGTACCCACACCTCATGGTCAATGTCTATCCACAAGCCCATGAGGCCCAACTTTAGGTGAATTGATCTTGTGAACCTCACCTCTTATAACTGTCATGTACATACGGTCCTTCCAGCGACTAATTTCCCGATCGAGACCTAGGGTGTGTGAATTGATCGGCACCTCTAATTATCTCGATTCTGTACTTTCTAATTCTGGATGATAATTCCAGTGTGACTGCTGAAATTTTGAAACCCCTTTTGAAATCCATCACTGACCACGACCGTGGGTTTCTCGGAATATATTATCTAAGAACGTACATGAAATTCTCCCATCTTATTAGGATAAGCCGATAGATCATTTCTTAGTACTAATAATCCGCGTACAAGATCATACGTACTCAAAGTAGTCGCACAATGATCAGGCTACGTGACCAGCTCCTAAATCAAAGTACGTATGCTCTTGTACCAAATTCGCCCTAGTACCTCAAGTCCAAGGATTAAATTGTACACTATTATAAGTCTTGAGAAACATCACATTACCAATATGCGACATGCGCTTCCATGATGTGTTTCTTTATTCGGGTCGTTTGACGCGTTCAATCCCCTATCGAACCACCTACTCATATTTACTAGCATCAAATGCCTTGTTCATGAAATGCTACAAATTCACTCCATGTGAATCATGCATAATCATACAAGTCTTAGTGATCCCTTCAATACCCCGTCTCGTTCGGAATCTATGACTTGGAACGTGTTTTAAGATCACGACCTTAGAGACTGTTTCATGATTGTACTCATACTAACGTCAATCGTCCCATAGTCTAATGTGATCTTAGGATTTCATCCAATCGCTTATATTTGTTCGCGAGAGATGAAGTTGGCCATTATTTAATTTACGTACTATAAATCAACAAGACGTATTAATTATTAAACCATAAGAATAACACAGTCATCCTAGAAGCTAATTATGTTGGCTTGCAGGGCACTATCCCATCAATCTCCCACTTGCCCTAAAGCCAATCACATACATTTCTAAGACCCATCTTCCCAAGATGTCCTTCGAACTCTTTTGTGACTAGGGCTTCATTAGTGGATCCGCTAAGTTGTCTATTGAGTTGACGTGATCCATTTACACGTCTCCTCTACCTATGATATCACCAATCATATGGTATTTCCTTAAATATGTGTTTAGATCGTTGGTGAGATCTCGGTTCCTTTCCTTGAGCAATTACCCTATTGTTATCACACAAGATAACCACGGGCCTTGCTTTGCTAGGTACTACATCCAACTATTGGATGAAGTTTTTCATCCAAACACTTTCTTTTTGCTGCATCCAATGCTCCGAAATATTTTGCTTTAGTGGTTGTGTCGGCAGTGGTAGACTGTTTGAACTCTTTCAATTTACCGCTGCCCCATTAAGACAGAATGTAGGATCAATGATCATCCACATCAGACTAGAAACTCGAATCACCAAATCCTTCGAGCTTCAATCCTCCACTACCACCGTAGACCTTGAACAGATCCTTAGAGCTTCTCAAGTACTATAAGGTTTTATTTTACGGTAGTCCAGTGCTCCTCACCAGTGTTTGACTGATAGCAGCTCGTGACACTCAGAGCTCGTGCTATGTCATGTCTTGTACATGACATTGCATATACTATGCTACCTTTTGCCTAATCATAAGGTGTATAGAGACATTCTCCTCGTTACTCATCACATGTAGGGCACATTGATTTTGTAAGAGAGATTTCGTGTCTCTTTGGAAGCAATCCTTTCTTGGATTCTTCCATACTGAATTTATTCAGTATTTAGTTTATGTACTAAGATTTGGAGAGTTCCAACATCTTCCTCGATCTATCTCCATGGATATGTATTGCCAATACATGAGATGCTCTCCTAAATATTTTATGGAGAATTGTGTGAACAACCACGCTTTTGTCTGTGCTTAACATTCTGATATCATCCCTGGTAATCAGAATGTCATCGGCATGTTATATCATGAATCGTACAAAGCTCCCACTGATCCTTTTGTACAATCAAAGTTCATATGCGTTTTGATGAAGTCAACAATCTTGACTGTCTCATCAATTCACATGTTCCATGCTCGGGATGCCTGTTAAAAGTCATAGATTGACCTTTAGAGTTTGCATAAAGATTTTCTCATCAATTTCACAATTAAGAGAGGTGGTCTTCATATCCATTGGTCATATATCGTAATCGTACCATGCTTCTATGACTAATTGTTTCCGAATGGATTTTTGACATCGCAAATGGAGAGAAGGTATCTTCATCAGTCTATAACAGACTTTTGAGAATACCCTACCGCCATTAAGCAAGCCTTGTAAGTCAAAAACTTCTCCATTCATTCTAAGCTTGTGTTATAAAGATCCATTCATAACCTATAGGGACAATTCCCTCAGGTGGATCGACCAAGGACCATACCTTGTTAGAATGTATGGAATCCATTTCAGATTACATGGCCTCAAGCCACGTACTCGAATCTATGTCCGACATAGTTTCTTCGTAAGTCCTTGGATCAATATCCAACTAATCATTTTTGTGGACAAAGCGAACCTTTCAGGCTCCTTACAAATTTGATCGGATCTTCGAAGTACTAGTGTACTAGTTTGGCTCAGTAGGTTTAGGATTAACTCCCACTGTTTATGGGGATGGGTCCGAATCTTGGACTTCATCGAGTTCTTTGACAGTCCCATTTCTATTGGTGAGGAAATCATCCTCCAAGAAGTGGTCACTCCAAGAAAAGAACATCTTTCGTCCTTTAGGGTCGTAGAACAGGTATCTAATGGATTTCGTTGGATATCCCACAAAATTGCACAAACTGGATCTACAATCCAATTTATTGTACAAGGGTGTTATGTCATACCATAGTTGGTACGGTGTTGTAGGTACTGACTTCGAAAGTTACTAGCCTAAGTATCCTTGAAAAGTCAGAAGGGCTAATCCCTAGAGTAAATAAGGAAGTTCAGCAAAACTTTTATCATGGAACGAACCATGTCAATCAGAATTTATTTCTTCTCTCAGATTTAGTTCGATGTGTGAGATCCTATTCTCGGTTAGATAATCGAGGAACTTATGGCTTAAGTATTTGTCACTTCGATCAGATTGAATGGTCTCAACATTATGCCCTTGTCTATTCGTTTTGAAACTTCTTGAATATTTCAATAGTTTCAGATTTGCACTTCATAAGGTAAACATATCCATATCGACCAAAGTCACTAGCATATGTTACAAAGTAACCTTGTCTCGCACTAACGCTTTAGTGGTCCACAAATGTCTATGAATCAGATTCATTGTTCGTTTGGTATGCTTAGGCAACGTTGTTTTGGTCATCTTTCCTTAGAGACAAGATTTGCAAGTTACGAGTCAATCTAAGTTCTATATTTCAAGAGCCTCAGACGAAAATAATCTTTTAAGTCCTTTCTTCGGAAGTATGTCAAATTAAGCACGCCATGAATGTGGATTATTATCTTGGTGTTTTACTTTTCTCGATTTAGCATACAGGTTATTTAAAATTTTAAGTGTTTATCATTGTTTCATTTCTATGCTTTAAAAACATTGCATTCATAAAGGTAAAGCAACAATATTTTGTACAAAATAAATGCTTAAATAAAATAATCCATTCATAATGGTAAAGCAATAATGTTTAGTACAAAATTCGAAAAAGAAATAATGCTCAAAACAAATAAAACTATAACTATGTTAAGACGAAGAATCTAAGTAAAACCTATGCTAAAAAGAAAAGTCCAGTTGTATCTTGACCCAAATCCTGAAGCACTTCTCCCTTATTTGTCAAAGCAACATTTGCCTTTGTCTTTCAAGATGCGGCCTTCTTCCCAAGGGCAAGGAATGCCCTCATCACCTGCAAACACTTTACAGATATGAGGAAACTTTAAGATGTCATACATCAAGGAATAACTAGGTCATACATTTATTCATTCTCTTCAGTAATTTCTTTCCAGCAAGCTTCCTTAATTCACTGTCTTTCCTACACAAGGATCAATCGTTTCCTTCACTCAGACCCAATCCTTTCTCAAAGGCTTTATCATATTTGTCCAACAACTTGAGTAAATCATGTGTCTTAATCCCGTCAGACGGAATATCACAATGATATACAAAATGAATAAATGAGTCAGGCAAGCCATTGAGGATGATCTCTATCTCATCATCTTGATCCAAATCAATGCCTAGCCTTTTAATTTGTCTCATTATCTTGATTAGGTAGGAACAATATTCTCCAACATTGTTTAAACCAATCATGCTTGTCTCATAGAGTGAATATCTGATGCTTTGTGCCAAAGTTTATTCGTACATGATAGTGGATTTTTGAATGGCTAAAATAAATTTAAAGACAACTTTTAGTGGATTGGTTTAAGACTAATACTTATAATTAACGAAAATTGATCTTTTTATTGAAAAATTTTTCCCATTATTTTATCGAAACCATGCCCCTTTAATTGTTCTGGAATCTTATTTCCTAGTAGGTCTCGACGTCCCAGCAGACATTAATTGCACCCACGACTCGTGGCCATACAATTAATTCCCCAGGTAGGTATAATATTACCAATTGTGTCCCTACACAACCTTCAAGATATTTTGCCTCGGTTTCTGCACCCATCTAGCACTGCTACATCATGAATGGTACTACTCCTTAAGTGTAATCCATCAATCTTGACGAACAACGAGCCCAATCATGAAATTCCCGTAACTGGTTATCGGTCGATATACATGTCCCGACCAGTCCCCACCCTTGTCGAGTTTATTTAAAAACAAGAATCAAGGAATTTCGCGTATTGTCCCTTTCTTCGCCTCGAGTGCTAGTCTCTGGATCACCTTAATCGATAAGTAGACAACTTATGCTAGTTCCTATTCATGGAAGGCTTGGATATTAAAATATCATTTTAATGTACCAAATATGACTTAATATTTATTACAAGAGGGAATTTTCGGGTTTGAAAGTTTGAAGTAACTCTCCTCGAGATCTCACCGCATTAATTATGCTTTATCTTTTTATTTACGATCTATTTGCTAACGCGCATCACATACAAGCCACATATAAATCAATAAATAAAATAAAGCATTTACACCTAGCATGCATGCTACCACAATATGTTTTCGATCGGGAGCCTCCTATGTGGGTCAGCATCGAGCCATGATGTTGGCTCAGTTGGTCAATCTAATTGGGTTATTAATGGACCTAAGCTATTACATTAATAAACATGCATACATGGCCTTCATTCATTCTTGGGCCTCCACCTTACTTGTATGGGCCTTCATCATAAACTATTTAAACGCAGGCCGAATAACAACCAGTACAATTAAAATTAAACAAATCACATCTACCCTAGGGTCAAAGCTCGGCGCGATCGAAAACCACGTAAACAGTTCACGTTGAGCAAGAAACAAGCAAACAACTTTTACGTATTTCTTATCTTTCTTATTTTAAAACCCTTTTTAAAAAACCCATTTTTATTCTAATCTCCACTAATTATGATAAAATTAATTTTCGATAAAAAAACCTTTTTAAGCATGAAAACAGATTCTGTTTTTCAAATTTTGAAAAATTCAGTATGGTCCCTCAATTTTCAAAAATTATATTTTGACCCCTCAAGTTTTGGAAATTACAAATTAACCTAAAAGTTGTTGATAATTGCAAATCGGTCCAGAAAACAGAAACTAACATATTTTAACCCAGAAATTTTCGTTAACTGCAAATAAAACCCTGAAGTTTTGCAAAAACAACCCTTAACTTTTGGAAATTGCAAATCAACCCCAGTTTTCAGAAAAACCCACAAATTACAATTTTAGTCCAGAAATTTGCAGAAAACAAAAGTTTCAAATTCTGCCTAGAATTTCAAAAAAATGCTATTTGCAATTTAGTCCAATAAGTTTTGGAAATTGCAATTTTAGCCCAAATCAATTTACGCAAATTTATCCGAGCAAAGATCAATCATAACAAGCAAGAATCGACAGAACACGAAAAACAAATATACACATATATTTTGAGGTGTTCAGGCCTTTTTCGTATGAGAGTAATGAATTTGGCTCTCATAGTTGGGATTTCTCGGTTATCAAAAAAAAAAAAAGTGCAGAATTTAAAAAATTTTCCGAACAAACACCAGGGCCAGGAATTACTCATCTAACTCATAGGAATAAGGTTGAAACAAAAACACAACTATAGCATTAAAAGGGTGGTAATCGAAAATTACCTCACCACAAGAACGGTGGTGGAAACTCTGGTCTTCTTTTCTTTGTTGGCTATTGATTCACAGATAGCACTCCAAACGTCGTGCCTCTAGAATGTATCCAATCCAACTAGATTATGGCAACCTTCTTGATTCACAGGCTACGAACTAGAGATCAAGAAATTTCATCAAAGGAATAACAATGGAGATGTGCGATTTTTCCTGATAAATTGCACAGGGTTCGGCCAAGAGGAAGAAGAAAAGGGGCAACCAAGGTTTTGAGAGTGATCGAAATTTTCAGATCTAGATTCAGATTTTTGCTTAGATTCTTTCTTTCTTTGGTAGGAAAAATATATATATATATATCTTCCTTTTCTTATTATATAAGGAATATTAGATCTCTAATTAATTAAAAACTATTCAATTAATTATTTCCGATTTCTACTTAATTAATCCGAAATTAATTAAACAAACTTTCTTCCTTTTGTTAATTAACTTTAATTAATTAAACATTCCAATTAATTATTCTCCATTTTGAATTAACACTTTAATTCAATAATTTTGATTTAGCTTCTTTAAATCAAACTTTCCTTTTATTGCTCATGTCCAATTGTATTGTGTTTGACCCTGTGGGTTCACAATCAATTGGTCGTAGGCTCACGACTTTCTTGATTTAATTAATGAGCAATTAATTGTTCCGATCAATTAAGCACTTTTAATTGACCACTCTAGAATTAATCTTTTTATTCATTCAGGAGTACCCATACCTCATGGTCGATGTCTTTCCACAAGCCCATGAGGCCCAACTTCAGGTGAATTGAACTTGTGAGCCTCACCTCTTACAACTTCCATGTACATACGGTCCTTCTAGCGACTAATTCTCCGATCGAGACCTAGGGTGTCTGAATTGATCGGTACCTCTAATTATCTCGATTCTATACTTTCTAATTCTGGATAATAATTCCAGTGTGACTGCTAAATTGGAAACCCTTTTCCAAATCCGTCACTGACCACGGTCGGGGGTTTCTCGGAATATATTATCTAAGAACGTACAAGAAATTATCCAATCTTATCATGATGAGTCGATAGATCCTTTCTTAATAGTAATCCGTGTACACGATCATGCGTACCCAGACTAGTCGCACAATGATCAGGCTATGTGATCGGCTCCTAAATCAAACTACGTATGCTCGTGTACCGAATTCGCCCTAGTGCCTCAAGTCCAAGGACTAAATTGTACAATATTATAAATCTTGAGAAACATCCCATTACCGATATGCGCCATGCGCTTCCACGATGGGTTTCTTTATTAAGGTTGTTCGATGCGTTCAATCCCCTATCGAACCACCTACTCATATGCACTAGCATCAAATGTCTTGTTCATGAAACGCTACAAATTCACTACATGCGAATCATGCATAATCGTACAAGTCTTAGCGATTCCTTCGATACCCCGTCTCGTTCGGAATCTATGACTTGGAATGTGTTTTAAGATCACGACCTTAGAGATTGTTTTATGATTGCACTCATACTGAAGTGAATCGTCCCATAGTCAAATGTAATCTTAGAATTTCATCCAATCGCTTAGATAAGTTCGCGAGAGATGAAGTTGGCCATTGTTTAATTTACGTACTATAAATAAACAAGACGTATTAATTATTAAACCATAAGAATAAGACAGTCCCCCTACAAGCTAATTATGTTGGCTTGCAGGGCACTATCCCATCATGTGTTTGCTGAATACTTTTTTGTTTTACATAAAAAGAAGAAGACTAAGAAGAATAATGAGAATATTGCAACGCAAATGTAAACCAAGAAAAGAGATATTTATTTTTAGTCTAAAAGTAATAAATCAAAAAATAAGAATAGACAAGTAAGAATTTTCTATATTTTTTTTTGTATTTATTTTTTTGGTGTCTTTGTTGTTGTTTGGATCCATTCCAATTGCCATCATGTGTATTTTGTTATCTGTGAATTTTGGGCTATGTTATTGTCTATGCTGAATGTTATTGAACTTTGTTTCTCAGAATTTTTGGATCAATTTTTCTGTGGGTTCTTTAGATTTTCCGAGGATCTACCAAAAAATCGTAAAGCTACAAGCTTTTTAAGTCTTTTGGTTACTAAAAAGGATTTTGCGGAAACCCGAAAATTTTGAAACCCTAGCTTTTATCAAGAACTTGGAATTAGGCACAATTTGAATAATTTGTAGATGTCATTGCTTCTTAAAACATTGTATTTGTTCAAATTTGGTATGTTTTGCATTGATTAGATGTTACTAGTTTCGTGCGAATGAAACGCATGATTCTCGTTGTTGAAGAAAAAAAGTTGATATTTCAAAACATGAACTCGTGTTAGTGCAATATAAAAAAGCACATAGAAACTGTTTAGATAAGATACAACAAAAAAAGCATAAATTGTTAAAAAAATTAAAATACAAAATTAAGTACATACATATATTACATCACATATGACACAATTCACCTAACGTTCAGTAAGAAAGTGGTTGAATAATAAAATAGAAAAATTATGGGTGTGCCAGGTGCACGATTAACGTGGTATAGCACATGAGGAAAAATTCATTTACTCTCTAAACTTAAGGATTTATACAAAAAATGTAATTTGATTAAATTTCATCCATTTATAGAACGTCATATTTGTTGCGGATACACAAAACAATCACTCAATGATATAATAAAAGATTTTAAGAATTTTGAAGTGCCATTTCATAATTAAGCAATTCTAGTGGGCCCATAAAAAATACTTTACAAAAGACAGGTAAGTTATAAACAAGAGAAATTACCAGTTTACATATATATCCCCGTTTGACTATCTTGGTGTGCTAAGCTGGGTTGTTAAACCTGCTCATGTATCTTTTATTTTTCTCTTACCACAAATATATATATATATATATATATTTAAAAATATTCAATTGTTTCTAAAGTTCAACTACTGTTCAAATTAGTAAAACTTTTGGTCATGAAATAGAAGAAAAGGGACACAAAATAGTCATGGAAACCAAGAAATTTAAAGAAAAATATATGATGATAAGACCAAAACTATGCAGAATATGAAATTTGGTGCTCAGATGCTTCAGATTCCCCTCAACCTATGGTTTATTTGTTATTATTTTTTATTTTTTTATTACCTTTTTTATTTATGCAGATATATATATATATATATATATATATATATAACTAGTTGTGTTGGTTGAAGCTGAAAAGATGGCAGCCATCTACTCATCTAACACAGAATCAGGCACGTCAAGTGATGACTCTATTTTTGACGAGACACCTGCACTGCTCTGTCTCATGGCCAAGGAATCTGATGATTCTGACAATAAGGTAATACCCTCTGAAAGTGAACTTGAGTTATTTAGTTCATTTGAGCAAATGATGAACAATAAAGCCGATGTTGTTAATGAATTTGCTAAGCTTAAGGACGAGATGATTCTGCTGAAAAAGCAAAATGCTAAGCTGAAATGCAGTGTTGAAAAACCTGAAGAATCAGCCATGTATAAAAAGCTTTCGCATGAATGTGAATCTCTGAGAGCTGAATGTGAAGTTTACAAGGGACAAATCAAGGAACTTGAAGCAAGAATATCTTCACATAATAAGTTGTTTGTTCCTACGTCGTCTGTTGTATCAATAGATAAATCAACTGAACAGAGTACACCCACAGTAAAAGAAAGTTTAGAACTGAACAAAGCTGAGAAGTTTGTATCTGCTGATAATAGTAACATTATCCTGTATGTTCAGACTGCTAAACCTACTTCACTGGAAATTGAGAAAAAGGAGAAGAGTCCTCCTAAGGCTAAAAAGGGTAAAAAGCCTGAAAATGAAAAACAGACTGGTAAAACCAAACAGCAGAGTAGTCCTAAGAAGTCTGCTGATAAGAGTAAAACCAATCAGACTAGCAAAGCTAAGTCGTCTGTTAAAGAGCAAGTAAAAAGCAGACCTAAGAAGCAAAGAAGTTATAACAATAATGCTTGGTATGGAAATGAGTCTTACTATGTGCAACCTGCTTATTCACCTTATTATGCTGCACCTCATTATCCACCTTATTATTCTGCACATCCTGCTCATCAATCAATGCATGCTTACCCTGCTTATCATGCATCTTATCCTGCTTATGAGCCTTATCCTCATCATAATGATTATCAACATAACATGCCTGCTGATTATGATGAAAATGAAGTTGCTCATGCTCCTGCTAAAACTCTAAAGCCTAAGAAGCCTAAGAATTCAACATCTTGGGTTGTCAAAGGTGACACTAATCCACCAGGACCTTCTCAATAAAGGGTACCTAAAACATTTTTATTTTGTTTTGTAGGTTAGGATTAGGAGTAGGAGTAAAGTAGTGAAGAAATGGTACTTGGACAGTGGATGTTCAAGGCACATGTGTGGAGACATACATGAACTGGTAGATGCTGTTGCTGTGAATGGTCCAAGAGTTACTTTTGGAGACAGCAAAGAAGGCAAGGTTGTTGCTGTTGGAAAGCTTATCAAAGGAAACATAGAGATATCTGACGTCTCTTATGTTAATGGCCTGGAGTACAATCTGCTGAGCATAAGTCAATTTTGTGACAAGGGATTTTCCGTAGTGTTTTCATCAGATAAGTGCTATGTTGAACAAGTTGGAACAAAGAAGGTTATTTTATCTGGAAGAAGACAGTGAAATATCTATGTAGTCGACTGGAATTATGTGGACAAGAATTCAAATGTTTGTTTGGTAGCTTCTACACCAAGTAAAATCAGTTGGCTTTGGCACAAAAGAATGAATCATTTGAATTTCAAGACCATAAACAGATTGATAAAGAATGATCTGGTAGAAGGAATTCCAAAGACTGTCATGAGCAAAGACAAGCTGTGTGACGCATGTCAGAAGGGTAAACAAGTGAAGTCCACTTTCAAAAGCAAGAAGCACCAATCTTCAACCAGAATTTTGGAACTGTTACATATGGATTTGTTTGGCCCTATTGATCCAATCAGCAATGGTAGAAAGAAATACTGCCTAGCTGTTGTGGATGACTTTTCAAGATTTACATGGGTAATCTTCATGAAGAAGAAAAGTGAAACCAAGGAACATCTTACTAATCTGATGGAACTGATCCAGAATGAGAAGAGTCAAAGAATATTGAAGATCAGATCAGATAGAGGGACTGAATTTACAAACTCTACTATTGAAGAGTATTGTAACTCCAGAGGAATCAGTCATGAGTACTCTGCTGCCAGAACCCCTCAACAAAATGGAGTTGCTGAAAGGAGAAACAGAACTCTAAAAGAAGCTACCAGGACAATGATAGCTGAAGCAAAGCTGCCCCAAAGATTCTGGTAGAAGCCACAAATACAGCATGTTATACACAGAACAGGTGTATGATCAATAAAAGTGAAAACAAGACACCTTATGAGCTATGGAACAACAGAAAGCCTAATTTACATTATCTTAGGATTTTTGGTTGTAAATATTATGTTTTGAACAATGGGAAAAATCACCATACTGCTTTTGCAGAAAAGGCTGATGAAGCTGTTTTTGTAGGTTACTCTACTGTTAGTAAGGCTTATAGAGTGTTTAACAAAAGAACTTTACTTGTAGAAGAATCTATTCATGTAGTATTTGATGAACCAAGCCAATCTTCTGAAAAGAATCAAAGTGCAAATCCAGAGATATCTGCTGACTTTCAGAAATTGAGTATGGAAAGAAAGGAAGAATATGTACCCATCATACTACCTGATTTAACTCAAGCTGTTAACTCAAGCTGTTAACTCAAGTGCTGTTCAAAATCAGTCTGCTGATTGTCTAACAGAGGAGTTGCGAACAGCTGACAGACCAGAGACTGTTCAACAGACTACAACTGTTCAACAGACTACTACTGAGACTCCAACAGTAGTGTTGCAAGATCAATCAAGAGGACAACATCCAGATTTGCAACCTGATCTCAGATGGCTCAGAGATCACCCACCTGAGTTAGTGATTGGTGATCCTTTGGATAGAGTGAGAACTAGAAGGTCAACTGCAAATGAAACAATGTTTGTAAGTTTTCTTTCACAAATCGAGCCTAAGTTGATTGATGAAGCTCTTAGTGATTCTCACTGGATTGAAGCAATGCAAGAAGAGTTGAATCAATTTGAAATGAATGAAGTCTGGTACTTAGTTCCCAGACCTACTCATCAAAGGGTAATTGGCACTAAGTGGGTATTCAGGAATAAAATGAATGAAGATGGTATTGTTACCAGAAACAAAGCAAGACTAGTTGCCAAAGGTTATTGCCAAGAAGAAGGCATTGATTTTGATGAGACATTCGCACTAGTTGCAAGGCTTGAAGCAATCAGACTGTTCTTAGCCTATGCCGCTTACAAGAACTTCACTGTCTATCAGATGGATGTGAAGTCTGCTTTTCTCAATGGAGAATTGCAAGAAGAAGTTTATGTTGAACAACCTCCTGGCTTTGAAGTTTATCAACAAGGAGACAAGGTATATCGTCTGAAGAAAGCTCTCTATGGACTGAAACAGGCTCCAAGAGCATGGTATGATACTTTATCT
The DNA here is from genome assembly GCA_030819805.1 of Penstemon newberryi var. newberryi. Classification (NCBI taxonomy): domain Eukaryota; kingdom Viridiplantae; phylum Streptophyta; class Magnoliopsida; order Lamiales; family Plantaginaceae; genus Penstemon; species Penstemon newberryi. The sequence goes on along the minus strand of JAUALY010000005.1, from coordinate 15,698,286 downwards.
GATTTTCTTTTAGTCAAAGGATTTCGTAAAGGTAAAGTAGATAAGACTTTGTTCACTATTGAATGGGATAATCATATATTGTTGGTACAAATATATGTGGACGATATTATTTTTGGTTCAACTAACAAACAGATGTGTGAAAGGTTCTCTAAGCTGATGCAGAACAAGTTTGAAATGAGCATGATGGGAGAACTAAATTACTTTCTTGGATTACAAGTTAAACAGCTACCTGATGGTATTTTTATTAATCAAGCAAAGTACACAAAAGATCTGTTCAAGAAATTTGGTATGGAAACTAGCTCATCTGTTAATGTTCCTATGTCTACTGGACTTCGTCTGGACAAGGATAAAGGTGGCAAGTCAATTGACATCACCAAATACAGAGGCATAATTGGGTCACTGTTATACTTAACAGCTAGCAGACCTGATATTATGTATTCTGTTGGGGTTTGTGCGAGATTTCAATCAGATCCTATGGAATCTCATCTCTTAGCTGCTAAAAGGATATTAAAATATCTCAAAGGCACACAAGAATTGGGATTGTGGTATCCAAGGAAATCAGGATTTGAACTTATTGGATATTCAGATTATGACCTTGCTGGCTGCAAAATTGATAGGAAAAGTACTACAGGTACGTGTCAATTTTTAGGCAATCGTCTGATCTCATGGATGAGTAAGAAACATACTTCAGTATCCATATCTACTGCTGAAGCTGAATACATTGCTGCTGGAGCATGTTGTGCACAAATACTTTGGTTGAAGCATCAACTAGAAGACTATAATCTCAAGATCAGTGGAATCCCTATCTACTGTGACAATACAAGTGCAATCTCACTTACTCAGAATACTACTAGTCATTCCGGGACTAAGCATATTGAGATCAAACATCACTTCATCAGAGATCATGTTGAAAAGGGAAATGTTATTATTGAGTATGTTCATACAGACGACCAGATTGCTGACATTTTCACTAAACCATTTAATGAAGCAAGATTTTTCACTCTAAGAGCGGAATTGGGGTTGTTAAAATTGGATTCATAAGCTGAGGGGGAACCTATCAGAAGACTGGGTTCAACAGCTGACCAATCTGATATCAATAAGTACTGTATTTCAAGAAGACTAACTCTCAACAGACTAGTTGACTGATGAATTCTTGAATTCAGGGGGAACGTGTAAGACTAGCGGTACCCTTGTTTTAAAGATAAAATCTTCAATGACAGTAGTTGAAGTTGTTTTAATCAGAAGAATCGTTCTTAATTCTTGAAGATTTGAAGATTATTTATCTTGCTGGATTGACAAACAGCAAAGGAAGATCACTAGATATTGGCTTTCACTAGTGATATATTGTATCAGACATGACATCTATCAGATAAGTATTTTTACTCATCTGTTGTTATTTATGTCAGCTTATATTTTAAGTGTTGTACTGAAAACGTTTTATCAAAAGCACGCTTTTATAAGTAACAGACAAGTGGCGCTTCAAATTCCCGCCTGTCTGACATATTTAATGCTATTTTGAAATCCGCGTATCACGATCACACGATCTGCTTTTCAAGTAACTGATCTAACGGTTACCACTTTTCACGGAAACCGACAAGAACTAACATCTATAAATCCAGATCTGATCAGCTTACTAAGCTTTTACGCACCCTCAAAATTTCAAAAGCATTCAGAGCAAATTCTGCAATTATCTACTGCAAATTTCTCTTCGTTTTTCCTCAATCTTTTTCAGAATGTCTGCCAAAGAAGCTGCTGCTGAAGGTATGTTCTTGAACTACCTAACTTACCATACGACTGGCACGCCATTGATGAAGGAAATTCTGGAAAAATTCAAGGCAGCCACACTAGTTAACTTCATCGAGGCCCATAGAGATATGATTTTCAAAAACCAGGTGATGGAATTTTATGGTTCAAAAGACGAGGTTAACTTTGAAAAGCTGGAAATTACTGCCAAAATTGGGGATAAAGCTATCTGTGTTACCCCCAAATTTTTGAATGAGAAGTACGGACTCTCTCTTGAAGGGTCTACTGAAATTGCAACCTTAGCTGAACCCCTCGAGTCAGATTTCTGGAATTTGGCTTCGAAGAAGAATCAAGTGATGTCTGGAGGCATCAAGAAAAATCAGCTGAAGGATGAGTTTTAGCGGATGGCAGATTTGGTTGCCAAGGTCCTTGAGAATTGCACTTTCTCGTTGGACAGTGTACCAATGAAGAGATTTCACACAATGATAGCCATTTTCTATGGTTTGAAGGTGAATTGGGCAAACTTCATATGGTATGTACTTGCTGATCACAAAGTGCGTGGTCTGACTCTGCACAGGATATTCCTTAGTCATCTGCTGGTAAATTTGGGATGTGATGTGACTAATGGCAAGGATGTTCATAAGGCAAAGGAGTTGAAAATTTATGACCCAGTGAAAACTGGAAAATCAAAGGAACCTGCTGTTGTGCCAGAGAAGAAGCAACAGAAAAGAAAGGCTTCTGAGCCAGAAAAGCCTGATGATAAAGGCAAGAAGAGCAAGACAACTGTTCAAACAGCTAAGCCAGCTGTTAAAGCCAGAACATGCATGTCTAAAAAGAAGGATGCTGTGGATTCTATTATTGATGAAACAGTCAAGGAGATTGATGAGATGCCAGCTGTTTCATCTCCTGAAAGAACAGTTTCAGCTGAGCTACCAGCTGAAAATGTGGCAAAAAGAACAAGGAGTGCTATGAAGGACACTGCCACTTCTACTGTTACAAATGCTCCTTTCACAAAGAAGACTGCCAGAAAGAAGATGGCGTTTATTCACGAAGACAAAGAACTTTCTGAGTTAGTTAGAGAAAGCCCTCAATCTGCTGAGAGGCCTGTTGGATCCACAGAGAAGTCTGCTGAAGTGAAGTCATTTGATCAAGTGAAACAGACTTCTACACCAACATTTGAGGTTGCTCAACCTCAAGGGGATCCTGAAGTGCAGATCCTCGAACCAATTGCTGCTGCACCAGTAGCAATTGCACCACCAGAATCAACAGCTGAGGCACCAGTTGTTGAATCAAGAGCTGCCAGAAAGAAAAGAACTGGCAAAGCAAAAGTGTCAGCTTATCACAAGAAGAAGCGTGCAGAAGCTGAGCAGAGAAAACGTGATGAAGCTGAGCTTAAGAGAGCTCTTGAGGCGAGCAAAAATGATGCTGATGTCAAGAAAATGACTGAAGCAGAGTTAGCTGCCAAGGAAGCAGAAGACCTGGCAAAAGCTCTTGAAGACAGTAAAAAGGATGCATATGGACCACAGAGGTCTGGAGGCATTGTGATTGGAGAAAGACCCAAGGAAGGACAATACATCTTACCAAGGGCTGAACCAATCAAAAAGAAGAAGTCTGAAGTAAGAAAAGCACTTCAGATAGTCCAAAGTGACTCTACTGCCTTCAAAAGATTTGAAGCTGAGCTAGAGAGGATGAATCAGCTGCTTCAATCTAGAACCACCTTTCTCCCAGAAAAGATAAGGTACAATCGTTGGAGGGAGTATAGGTTGAACAAAGCTGAGGAAGAGATCCAAGCATGGAAGGAGTTTGCTGCTGAAGGCCGTTGGGTTCTAAGCTGGCTGCACACAAATTCTGTGCGAAGGCATTGGACTCAGATTTTGTAAGGGACATATTGCATGATTTTGCAAGAATCATTGCAACTCAAGAGGCAACTGCTATCAAAAATTCAATTCCAAATAAACCAGGTCCTGCTGATGACCGGATTGATAGAGCAGTCAAAGTTGCCGTCTACACGACATTGGAGAAATGGGCTGAGAGATCTAGATTTGAACCAGGAACATCAAGTACAACGCCCACTCTACCAAGTTTACAACAAATTGCTTATGGCTCTGATATCAGTACTTATCAAGAAAAGCTGAGTATTCAACAGACTACTTCACCTTTCGTGCCAGCTGACTTGATTCGTCAGAAGACTGTCGTGTCTACTGATGGTACTGAAATCATTCACGTAGCTGATGAGCCAGCTAGTGAAGAACAGAAGAAAGACCAGCAAGCTAAGGAGATCAATTTGGATACATCAACAAAGCTGCCTGCTGTGGTCAAGGACTTGGTTCCTTTAGCTTTGGAATGGAAAGCTGAAGACAGTCATGTTCTTCATGAAGCACATGTTCAACAGGAAGAGGAACCTGCTGAATTTCAACAGGAAGAGGAACCTGCTGAATCATCACACCCTGCTCCTACTGCTGACTTGCATTCCTCGCTGATGGAATCAATGCAGCTGCTGATTGAAACTGCCATAAAGGAGATGGAGTCAAGGAATCAGCTGATGATTAAGCAAATGCAGGAAGAGACTGCAAAAATGGTTAAGGATGCCATTGAAGACTTTCCTCTACCACCAGACAACTCCCTGATGCTGACTCAGAGTATATTGAACTTAAACAGAAACATTGAAGATGTGAAAGCTGATGTGGGTCATCTGCATTCTGCTCTTCAAAGGCATGAGTCTGACATTGCTGGGATAGTAAGAGTCATGAAACAAGTTGGTGAAGCAGAGATGGAAAAGAATATTGCTTTAATGCAAGAGTTCACTGATGTCGCTGATAAAGCTCAAAGCGAAATATCAACACTTCAACTGAATGTTGATTGTCTAAATGACCAAGCTGGTGAGTTAAAGTCAAATCAACTTCGCATGGAAGCTAGTCAACTTCGCATGGAAACTTCTCTGACTCATCACTGTGCTGAACAACCAGTTATGGATGCAAACATCAAGAAGCTTTGTGCCGCTGTCAACATAACTCCTGATCAACTCAACCCTGCTGCTGATGACAAAAAGGGGGAAGAGGAATCAGCTGAGAAGACTGTTGTTGCTGCAACTACTCAAGTACGAGACCAACGGGCTGCTGCTGGAAAGCCAAGTGAAGAAGAAGTACTTGAAGAGGAAGCTGATGATGAAGCTGGTGATAAAGTGGAGCCCAAGGACGTAGCTAAAACTGACAAGGAGTTAGCTGCTTCTAAGTACTCTGCTGAAGAACAGCTCAATCCATACGTTAAGTATAAGAGGATTGAGGACATTAAAGCAAGATTTGAAGCTGATGAAAGAAGAGAAAAATTAAAGGGTCTTGCTGATGTTTTCTCAAGTGGTGAAGATGAAAGTAGTGAAGAAGTTGAAGGAGAGGAAGAAGAAGAAGAAGATGAAGAAGCTGAGGACTAGACTAGATTACTAGACTAGGTCATCTATTGAAAATTATGTAACCAGCTTTCTTTACTTGTAATTTTTCACTTAAGTCTACTTTTGCTTGTAACTTGTACTATATTTCTCAAATCTATCTATAAAAGTTCAAGTTTCCAATACATAATTTCTATCTCAGAAATTTTTGAGGACTCAACTTTAGTTTAGGTACAGGTACTTAGCTGAAGTTTTGTCATCATCAAAAAGGAGGAAATTGTTGGATGAAGATGAAGACTTTGAAGTGAAGGGAGGTTTTGATGATTTCCAAAGTCATCAGCTAAGTGGAAGCTTAGTACAAACCTTAGAAGATATTTGACCAAGGAAGAAGTATTTCAGACTAGTCAAATATGGTCCAGAAGACTACTGATCTGTTGCTGAAGAAGGAATCAGACTGGTGGACCATCAGCCAACTCAAATCAGATTAGTTCAAGTTTGGGATCAGCCGAGTACACATCAGACGAGTGACTTCGATCAGCAGAGTGAAGTGGATCAGAAGTTAGTGCAACGGTAATAAATGCACTTGGTGTAATAAATGCTGAAGAGGAAGGGTATTTATGACAAATGATTGAAGAAAAACCTCGTATCAGCTTGGTGCATTTAATGCGGACTGACAGCAAGTACAGCAGAGTGTACAGTGTTCAGTCGCAGGTAGCCGTTTCTGCAGAAGGACCAGTACTCGATGATTTGGACACCTGTCGATCTCTCAACGGGCAGATTTTCAAATCTCAAGTATAAATAGTTCAGTTTGTGAGTTGAAGAAAAAGAGATAACACACTTTGAGAGCAAAAATCTGAAGCAGAATTCTTCTAAGTCTCAAACTCAAGAACAGAACACTCATCTGCCGAGTCATTTGTTGACTAAGCAGAATAGAGAGAAAAAAGAAAAGAATTATAAATCTGAGTGATTTTGTTAGAATAGTGTTGTGAGAAGTAGATATCGATCTTAGTGAGTGATATTACTTCAGAGGATAGGAGTTTCTTTGTGATTTCCTATTACGCACTTGTGGCCGTTTCATTTGTTGATAGGCGCAAGCATTGTATACTGTAATCTGTGTGATTTAGTATAACCCAAGATCTAAGTGACTTGGAAGAGTGGACTAAAGGATTTCTATCCATATAACCACTATAAAAATCCTTTGTGTTTTTACTTGCATAAATTTCTGCATATTTGAAACTGCATACTCAGAACACTTAAAGGTTAACTGTTGGAAAAGTTTTTAAAAGGAGTTTGTTAAAACTGGGGATAAAACTATTTCAAAGTTAAAGAAAACTACTTGTGAAAAACACTTGATAAATCCGCTGCAAGTTAGTTATTTTTAAAACTCTGATTTTGATAAAATCAGCTAAGTAAAATCAGAAGAGTGGTCAACTCTGCTGTTCAAAGCTTTGTGCGAGATCAGCTTAGTCTGCTGACAGAAAAGTTAGAGAATTTTAAAAGGTAAATTTTTAAAGAGGTCTATTCACCCCCCCCCCCCCTTCTAGACCTCATCTGACCACTTGGGACCAACAAGTTGTTTGACTTTCTTTTTCTTATTTGTGTCTGATGATTACTTTTTTTTTTTTTGCATAAAAAGAAGAAGACAAAGAAAAAAAATGAGAAGATTTCAACGCAAATGTAAACCAAGAAAAAAGATATTTCAGTAAAGTCTAAAAGCAATAAATCAAAAAATAAGAATAGACAACTAAATTTTTCCTATATATTTATTTATATTTATTTTTTAGGTTTCTTGTTGTTGTTTGTATCCATTCCAACTGTCATCATGTGTATTTTGTTATCTGAGAATTTTGGGTTATGTTTTTGTCTCTGCTAAATGTTATTGAACTTTGATCCTTGAGATTTTCCTTAAAATTTTGGATCAATTTTTATGTGGGTTGTTTAGATTTGCCAAGGATCTACCAATAATTCATAGAGCTATAAGCTTTTGAAGTATTTTGGTTACTAAAAAGAATTTTGCGGAAACCCGAAAATTTTGAAACCCTAGCTTTTATCAAGAACATGGAATTAGGCCCAATTTGTAGATGCCATTACTTCTTAAATCATTGCATTGGTTCATATTGGATTTGTTTTGGGCAAAAATTCATTTTTCATATCATAGAATAGGTCAAAGTCCATTTTCATACCAAACACACCAAATTCATACAATTTCCTGACTGACATTTCAAAAATCATACTTCCGTTAGTTTTTTTAACGGAACTGTCACGTCTCCGTCTTTTTTTTAATAATATTAGTATATATAGGTATAATTTAGCTTTGATAATATTGCGAATTGACCCCCTGTCTTTTGGCGATTTTTAAATTAACCTGTCTTCTTCTTCCTCATGCCCAATCCAGCCAGGCAACCAACCTCCCAACCACCGCCACCTCTACCAGCGCCCCCAACTTCCAAATAGCACCACCGATTAGCACCTTGGTCTCCTCCCTCGGCTACCACCACCACAACCCACCAAAATTCATCCCCACCACCATCTTCTCTGCCCACCCCTCCACCACGTAAAACCCAAATATCGTATCATCCATGTTCTGATTCTGGATGAAAATGGTTCGAAAGATACAAACTTTATGAAGAAAAGGGTTAGAATTGATGGAGGATTGATGAATTTTGAGCTAGAAATGAAATCAAAGGTTTGAAGGATTTGATTTTAATTTCCGGTGGTGGAGGGGTGGGCGGAGAAGGTGGCGGTGGGCATGAATTTTGGTGGGTTGTGGTGGTGGCGGCTAAGGGAGAAGTTGGTGGCGGCTGAGGGAGTAGATAGAGGTGTGAATCGGGGGTGTTGGTTGGGGTTTGGGGGCACTGGTAGGGGTGGCGGTGGTTGGGAGGTTGGTTGACTGGATTGGGCATGGGTTTTCCAATGGTGGGGAAGTTGTTGGGAGGGGTGAGTTTTTTTTCTTTTTCTTTTCTCTTAATTTTATTATTAATAATTTTTAAAATATTAATATGAATTTAACGGCCATATGACAATTGCGTCAAAAAAACTAACGGAAGTACCAAATTTGTAAAGCTGGTATGAAAAATGGACTTTGACCTATTCTATGGTATGAAAACTGAATTTTTGCAATTTGTTTTGCATTGATTAGATATCACTAGTTTCGTACGAATGAAATGCACGATTCTCATTGTGGAAATATAATATTTCTAGTGTTTATTACTCATTTAATTTCTTATAGATTTATGAAATTATCAACAAGTACACAATACGTGTTAATTTATTAGAACAAATGAATATGAATTTGGGGTAATAGACAAGATATATATATATGAAGAAAAAAAGTTCATTTTCAAAACACGAACTTGAGTTAATGCAATATAGAAAAGCACATAGAAACTATTTAGATAAGATACAGCAAGAAAAACATAAATTTTATAAAATTAAAATACAAAATTGAGTACTTACAAATACTACACCATATATGACACAAATGACCAAACGTTCGGTAAAAAAGTGGTTGAATAATAATATAAAAAAATTATTAGTGCGCCAACTGCAAAAATGACGTGATATAGCACATGAGGAAAATTTCATTTACTCTCTAAACTTAAGGATAAGTTGACTCCTAATCTCATATCCACCGTGTATCTATATACAAAAAATGTAATTTGATTAAATTTAATCCATTTATATCACATCATATGTGCCGCTGGTGCACAAAACAATTACTTAATAATATAATCAAACATTTTAAGAATTTTGATGTGCCATTTCATAATTAAGCAATTCAAGTGGGCCCATAAAAAATACTAGACAAAAGACAGGTATGTTATAAACAAGTGAAATTACAAGTTTGCCTATATATCCGCGTTTGACTCTCTTGTTGTGCTAAGCTGGATTGTGAAACCTGCTCATATAGGGGGTGCACATGGTTTTCAAAACCGTACCGGACCGTCCCGTACCGAACCGAACCGAATTTTTGGTTTTTTTTCTCAAAACTAAAGGTTTTGGCATGGACGAAAACCGTGCCGAGTATTTTGGTTTTAGGCTTCTCATACCGGAAAAACCGTACCGTACCGAAATTGAAAATAAACATGAATAAATTATTCATTTTCTTACTTTACAAATAAATTCAAGACTTTTTATTTTTCAATTTATATCTCATATTTTCAAACACGATATTATCTATTAACTTATATTAATAGTACATCACTATTTATTGTTAGGACATCGCTCCCCTTCAACAAAACAAAGAATCGCTCAAACTTAGCACAAATTTAATTATTCATATGTTGAAAACCTAATATGCAAAAAATCCATACAACATAGATCAAACAATAAGTTCATCGTGAAATAAAAAAAAAAAGATCAAATAAATAACCAATTAATTTTATTCAACTAGGCCGTATTATGTCACCAGATTTGTGAATTTTTTTTACGGTGGGTTATTTAATTTAAAATAATAATTGGGAAGATATTTTAATAATGATTTTTATAAAAAAAAAATATTAAAATAAAGAAACAACTTATACTAACAATTTTTTTATTAGAAAAATATATCAATATTTTATCAACTAAATAATCGACTACATAAGAAAAAATACATGAAAAAAATTATTCTAAAAATCCGCAAAACCGTAACGTACCGTACTGAAACCGAACAAAACTGAGTGCATTGGTATGGTATTTAAAACTCTAGTTTGGTTTTAGATTTTTTAAAACCGCACTAATTGGCACATTACAAATTTTGTTAAAAAAACCTCAAAACTATACCATGTGCACCCCTATGCTCATGTATCTTTTCTTTTTATCTCACCACAAAAATATATATTTGAAAATATTCAGTTGTATCTAAAGTTTAACTCCTGTTCAAATTAGTAAAACTTTTGGTAGTGAAATAGAAGAAAATGGACACAAACACAGCCATGGAAAACAAGAAATTTAAGAAAAAAATATATGATGATGACCCAAAAATATGTAGATTATGAAATTTGATACTAAGATGCTTCAGATTCCCCTTAACCTATGGTTATTTAATTATTATCTTTTATTTTTTTATTACTTTTTTTCTTTATGCAGATATGTATATATATTACTAGTTGTTTGATTTTATTTCTTGTTTGTGTTTGCTGAATACTTTTTTGTTTAACATAAAATGACGAAGATTAAGAAGAATATTAGAAGATAGCAACGCAAATGTAAACCAAGAAAAAAGATATTTCAGTAAAGCCTAAAAGCAATAAATCAAAAAATAAGAATAGACAAGTAAGAATTTTCTATTTTTTTTTTTGAATTTTTTTTTTAGGTGTCTTTAATGTTATTTGGATCCATTCCAATTGTCATCATGTGTATTTTGTTATCCGAGAATTTTGGAATATGTTCTTGTCTCTGCTAAATGTTATTGAACTTTGATCCTTGAGATTTTCCTTGAAGCATTGGATCAATTTTTCTGATGGTTCTTTAGATTTTCAGAGGATCTACCGAAAATTCGTAGAGCTACAAGCTTTTGTAGTCTTTTTTTTACTAAATTTGCGGAAACCCGAAAATTTTGAAATCCTTGCTTTTATCAAGAACTTGGAATAGGGCCCAATTTGACTAATTTGTAGATGCCATTGCTTCTTAAAACATTGCATTGGTTCAGATTTGATTCATGTTGCATTGATTATATGTTACTAGTTTCGTGCGAATGAAATGCATGATTCTCATTGTGTAAATATAATATTTCTAGTGTTTATTACTCATTTAATTTCTTGTAGATTTATGAATTATCAGCAAGTACTCGGTACGTGTTAATTTGTTAGAAGAAATTTATATGAGTTTGGGGTAATAGACAAGATATATATATATGAACAAAAAAGAATTCATATTTCAAAACACGAACTTGAGTTAGTGCAATATAAAAAAGCACATAGAAACTATTTAGATAAGATGCAACAAAAAAAAAGAATAAATTGTTAAAATATTAAATACAAAATTGAGTACGTACAAATATTACACCACATACGACACAATTCACTTAACGTTCGGTAAGAAAGTGGTTGAATAATAAAATAAAATAATTATTAGTGCACCAGCTGCACGAATGACGTGGTATAGCACATGAGCAAAATTCCAATTACTCTCTAAACTTAAGGATCAACTGACTACGTAATCTCATCTCCACCGTGTATCTATATACAAAAAAATCTAATTTGATTAAATCTCATCCACTATATATAGCGTGTCATATGTGCCGCGGATGAACAAAATAATCACTCAATAATATAATAAAATGTTAAGAATTTTGATGTGCCATTTTATAATTAAGCAATTCAAGTGGGCCCATAAAAAATACTAGACAAAAGACAAGTAGGTTATAAACAAGAGAAATTACAAGTTTGCCTATACATCCGCGTTTGACTGTCTTATTATGCTAAGTTGGATTGTTAAACATGTTCCTGTATATTTTCTTTTTCTCTTACCACAAAAATATATATTTAAAAATATTTTGTTTCTAAAGTAATTGAAGAAAATGGACACAAAATAGTCATGGAAACCAAGAAATTTAAAGAAAAAATTTATGATGATTAAACCTTAAACTATGCAGAATATGAAATTTAGTGCTTAGATGCTTCATTCCTTTCAACCTATGGTTATATTGTTATTGTTTTTTATTTTTTTAACCTTTTTCTTTATGCAGATATGTATATATATACTAGTTGTTTGCCTTTATTTTCTTGTTGGTGTTTGTTGGTTACTTTTTTGTTTTACATAAAAAGAATAAGATTAAGAAGAATAATGAGAAGATTGCAAATGTAAACCAAGAAAAAAGATATTTCAATAAAGTCTAAAAGCAATAAATCAAAAAATAAGAATAGACAAGTAAGAATTTTATATATATTTTTTTATTTGCATTTATTTTTTAGGCGTCTTTGTTGTTGTTTGGATCCATTCCAATTGTAATCATGTGTATTTTGTTATATGAGAATTTTGGAATATGTTCTTGTCTCTGCTAGATGTTATTGAACTTTGATCCTTGATATTCATCTTGGAACTTTGGATCAATTTTTTTGTGGGTTCTTTAAATTTTCATAGGATCTACCAGAATTTCGTAGAGCTACAAGCTTTTGAAGTCTTTTGTTTACTAAAAAGGATTTTATGGAAACCTAAAAATTTTGAAACCCTAGCTTTTATCAAGAACTTGGAATTAGGCAAAATTTGAATTATTTGTAGATGCCATTGCTTCTTAAAACATTGCATTGGTTCAGATTTGATTTGTTTTGCATTGATTAGATGTTACTAGTTTTGTGCGAATGAAACGCATGATTCTCATTGTGGAAATATAATATTTTTAGTATTTATTACTCATTTAATTTCCTGTAGATTTATGAAATTATCAACAAGTACTCAGTACGTGTTAATTTATTAGAAGAAATGCATATAAATTTGGGGTAATAGAGAAGATATATATATATATATATATATATATATGAAGAAAAAAAATTCATATTTCAAAACACGAACTTGAGTTAGTGCAATATAAAAAAGCACATAGAAATTATTTAGATAAGATACGAATAAAAAAGCATAAATTGTTAAAAAATTAAAATATAAAATTGAGTACGTACAAATATTACACCACATATGACACATTCACCTAACGTACGGTAAGAAAGTGGTTGAACAATCAAATAAAAAAATTATTAGTGCTCCAGCTGCACGAATGACGTGGTATAGCACATAAGGAAAAATTCATTTACACTCTAAACTTAAGGATAAGCTGACTACGTAATCTCATCTCCACCTTGCATCTATATACAAAAAATCTAATTTGATTAAATCTCATATATAGCACGTATATGTGCTATGGATGAACAAAACAATCACTAAATAATATAATAAAAGATTTTACGAATTTTTATGTGCCATTTCATAGTTAAGCAATTCAAGTGGGCCTATAAAAAATACTAGACAAAAGACAGGTAGGTTATAAACAAAAGAAATTACAAGTTACATATATATCCGCGTTTGAATGTCTTGGTGTACTAAGTTGGAGTGTTAAACATGTTCATGTATCTTTTCTTTTTCTCTTACCACAAATATATATATATATATATATATATGAAAATTCAATTTTATCTGAATTCAATTCCTGTTCAAATTAGTAAAAACTTTTGGTAGTGAAATACAAGAAAAGGGACACAAAAACAGTCATGGAAACCAAGAAATTTAAAGAAAATATATATGATGATAAGACCCAAAACGATACAGAATATGAAATTTGCTGCTTAGATGCTTCAGATTCCCCTCAACCTATGGTTATTTTGTTGTTATTTTTTATTTTTTTATTACCTTTTTTCTTTATGCATATGAATTTGGGGTAATAGACAAGATATATATATATATATATATATATGAAGAAATAGTGGGGGTCTTTTAATATAAAATAATTTAGGGTTTTTTTTTTATTTAGACAAAGCATAAGGGTGTTTTTGTCTTTCGCTCATTAAGTACTAGGGGTAAATTTTTCATATCAAAAGAAAAATGTGAACAAATACTTATAATTTTCACGTTTGAATCACACTCTCTTTTCTTGGGGGTGTATTTGGTGTTGACCTGAGAGCACAGAGAGGTTTTTGGGAGTTAAAATAACACAGGTTATTTTTTAGGAGTTAGATAAAGTATATGGGGTATTTTTGTCTTTCGCTCATATTGTATGTGACCTTCTGTCACATCCATTGAGGGGTTCTTTGGCAGGTGCCGTAGGGCTGAAGGGATTAGGCCCTGGGCTTAAATTCTCCAAGATGCGCACTGCACTCTTCCAAGCAGGGGCGCTCTTCCTAGACTCATCCACAAACACAATCAACAAAGATAAGTTACAAATATTTGATTTCTTGATTATATAACTTTATGGAAACTGATTTAGAGAGAATTGACAGAAAAGAAAAATTTTCATTATTGAAAAAATTATAAAACTAGACATTACAAAAAAGCATGAGCCATTAGTTCTATTTATAACTAATCTTGTAACTAACTAATGGTGTTAAGCACCGACATAAGCTATACTAATACCGCTTACAAAGGAAATAACAAAAGCGTGAAAACAGGAAAAAGAAAAAGGGAAATAGAAATAAATAAATCCCCGAATTAAGAAAACGTTTCTCTTTCTTTTCCTTCTTCAATTTGCAGCAATCTTCCCTTCATTTTCTTCAATATGCAGCAAACAATTGTTTGCTTGATTTTCTTGTTCTTCCTCAATTGTGTGTTCTAATACTGCCCCGTATGATGACGTGTGGATATCAATCACATCCATCTTGTGAAGGATATTTGAAAATGAGTCTAGGCAAAGCTTTAATGAAAATGTCAACCAGTTGGGCATTTGAATAAATTGGGAGCAGTTTGATGTTGTTTCTGGCGATGTGTTCACAGAAGAAGTGACAATATACGTCTGTATGTTTAGTCCGTTCATGGAAGATGGGATTCAAAGCAAGATGCATAGCAGAGGTGTTATCACAGTAAAGTATTGGTGGAGACGGCAATTGAATATGGAGATCCTTTAATAACTGGGTAAGTCACAAAACTTCACTTGTTATATATGATACTGCTTTGTATTCTGCTTATGTAGACGATTTGGAGACAGTAGGTTGTCTCTTAGATTTTCATGAAATTAATGAGCTTCCAATAAATGTGCAAAACCCTGTTGTTGAATGTCTTGTATCTAGGCAGTTTCCCCAGTTTGAATCACTAAAAGCGGACAATTTTAAGTTAGTATTAGTAGAGTAGAATGTCCCCTGTCCTGGAGATCCTTTTAAATATCTGAGAAGGTTGTAGGCAAAATCAAGGTGAATTTGAGAAGGTTTAGATATGAATTGACTGAGTTTGTGACCTGTAAAACTGATGCCAGGTCTAGTTATTGTAAGGTAAATAAGTCTGCCAACTAATCTTCTATAGGGTGAAGGGTCAATAAGTAAATTTGACTCATCACTGGCTAGATTAGGTTTAGGGTCCATTGGAAGAGATAATGTAATTGTAAAGTATAGTTCCTCTTTTTTTTAATATCTCTTAGTATTCATTTTGATATGCAAATATAGACCTTTTTGTTTTACTTCAAATTAATTAGAGATTTTATTAATATGGCTTAGTATTTTGATTGTCTCCTATACAAAAGTGAAAAACTTGTATTTGTTCAGGTTTACTTTTCACAAAAACGGTTCTCTCAAATTGAATACAATAACATTTATCATAGGAAATATATAAACAAGTTCATCCAGAAGCCCATTTGTTAATACTAATTGATCTGATTATATGTGGACATCTGATTGTAAATAAAGAAGGAAAAGAACTTTTGTATATATTGACTATATTTACACTAAATGAGATAATGGAAAAATTGTGTACCAAACTCCAAGTTGCTTCTCCTATTTATAACTAAATAACTAACAAAGGGGTAAAATAGGAAATACACAAATAAACTAATAACTAAACATTACAAAGGCGGTGTAAACAATAATTCAAATTAATCAATTAAATTAGGGTTCTTCAGCTCTTCCTCTTTTTGCTTCTGCCTGATCAATTTCTTCTTCTTCTTCAGTTAATACCCCCCCACAAATTGGCGTGTACACATTTCGTACACCCATTTTGGATAAATTGCTGATAAGCTGCGTTCGAGGGAGTGCTTTAGTTAGGATGTCCGCCAGTTGAGAAGAGGAAGAAATTGGGATCAATTTGATATTTTTCTTGGTGATATGATCTCGAACGAAGTATAAATCAATTTCAATGTGTTTACATCGTTCGTGGAAGACTGGATTCTGAGCTAGGTGAAGAGCTGATGTGTTGTCACAAAATACCAGTGGAGCAGAAGACTGATTTATCTGTAAGTCTGTTAGTAATTGCTTAATCCATATAATTTCACTTGTAATTGATGCTATAGCACGAAATTCAGCTTCTGCTGAAGACTTAGAAACCGTAGGTTGCCTTTTAGACTTCCAGGAGATGAGTGAATTCCCTATGTATGTGCAATAACCTGTAGTAGATCTCCTAGAATCAAGGCATGATGCCCAATCTGAGTCACAAAATCCAGTAAGAGAACAATTAGGATTCATTGCATAAAATAAACCTTGTCCTGGAGTTGCTTTAATATATCTGAGAAGATGATGTACAGCACACATGTGATTCACAGTAGGTTTTGATAAGAACTGACTTAATTTATGAACAGTAAAAGATATATCTGGCCTTGTTATAGTCAGGTAAATAAGTCTACCTACAAGTCTCCTATAAGGAGAAGAATCAGGGAGATAATCAGAATCATTATTTTTAAGTTTATTCTTAGGGTCCATAGGAGTGAAAACTGGCTTACTGGCTAGATATCCAGTATCTTGTAGAATTTGAAGAGCATAGTTTCTTTGAGAGAGAATTAAACCTTGTTTGGAATAAGCTAGCTCTATGCCTAGGAAATATTTTAATTTTCCTAAATCTCTGAGTTTAAATCTGGTATGAAGTTGGTGTTTTGCTGAACATATGAGGTCAGTATTAGGTCCAGCAATAATTATGTCATCAACATAAACTAAAATTGCAATAAAATTTGAATCTTTACCTTTAGTGAACAAAGAATAGTCTGACCTGGATTGGGAAAATCCCATAGAAGATAGGACCTCAGTTAATTTGTGATTCCATTGCCTGCTTGCCTGCTTTAATCCATAAATTGATTTGTGTAATTTACATACTAAATTATCTGATGAATCTGTATTATTAGATATGTGAGAAATTAATCCCTTAGGGAGTTGCATGTAGACCTCTTCCTCTAGGTCCCCATTAAGAAATGCATTAGTTATATCTAATTGATGTAAGTCCCATTGTTTAGCCATAACTAAAGCTAATAGGATTCTGACTGTCACTAATTTAGCTACAGGGGAAAAAGTGGCACTATAGTCAATGCCTTCTTGTTGTGTAAAACCTTGAGCCACTAACCTAGCTTTATGTCTTTCAATACTTCCATCTGAATTCCTTTTTATCTTGAAAATCCATTTACAACCTATGGGATGTTTATTAGGGGGAAGAGGAACAATAGACCAAGTTTTATTTGTTTCCATGGCTGTTAATTCATTATTAATGGCAGAGATCCATTCTTGATGTTTAATAGCTTGCTTGTGTAAGTAGTAGGTTCAGTATTACTGGTTATATTTGATATAAACTGAAGATGAGTTGGAGATATGTTGGAATAATTCAAAACAGGGGAGATAGGATATTTGACAGTAGGATTAGTAGTAAGGTAGTTACAGTGGTAATCTTGTAAATAGGTAGGGGGCTTATGTATTCTGGTAGATTTTCTGAGACCAGGAGATGGGGAAGTAGGTTGTCTGGATGGAGGAAAATTGGATTGAGGGTTGAAATTTGGTCTTGGTGTGGGGTAAGTAGGCCCTGATTTGGCAGCAAAGGCTAAAGAGTTTATGTTATCAGTGGGTTTGTGGTAGGATTTAAGAGATCTCTGAGTTTCTTCTTGAGTGACTAAGGAGTATGCCTTAGGGACAGATGGCAAAGGGTCCATTAGTAAAAGTTGACTTCTAGTATGAGCCAGTGAATCTTGTAAACCCATTAGGAAGAGCATTAGGTATTCATTGTCAAAATATTCATGCAAAAGTCCACAGGTACATTTAGGCCTAATATTAGTAAGCTCATCCCATAACACTTTTAGTTTTGAAAAATATGCTGTGACAGATAGATTTTGTTGTTGGAGAGATATGAGATCTCTTCTGATTTGGAACAATCTAGGGCCAGAAGCATGCTTAAATCTTTGTTGTAGTTCATTCCAAATGGCCATGGCTGAGGTATGATAAAGAATAGTGTGATGAATTTCTTTGGAAAGTGAGTTGAGTAACCATGTTATAACAAGTTTGTTGTTTCTATCCCAATAATTTGCAAGAATAGGGTCATCTGTTGGTGGTGGTAGTGTGCCATCAACAAATCCTAATTTATTTTTGACTGTGAGAGAAAGAGTCATTGCAATGCTCCATGTTTGATAATTATGTTCTGTTAATTTTTCAGAAACCAAAGAGATTCCAGGGCCATCTGCAGGATGCAGATAGTATGGACTGGAAGGGTCTTCAATCTGAGCCCTTATGCGAGTGGAATGAAGAGGAGATGAGACTGAATCAGAGGGGGATCCAGAAGAAGACATAGGTACAAATTTTGATTTAAACTAGAGACTTTCTGGTGGTATTTTGTGAGGAATTTGTATAATATTTGAAATCTGATTGGAATGTCAGTGGAAGAAAAGAAAGGATAAATGTGTTCTTGAATGATCTGAGAACTGTGGGATGAATTGTACCTGAATGTAATGAGAGGATTAGTAGTTCTGGAATGAATCTTGATGTGGATTGTTGGTTTCTTGAATAAAAGAACTGCGAGGAAGAAGATATCTGGACAGATTGTGAAGCTGGAGAACTGATTTCTGAAAAAAATCTGGATGGAGATGAAGATGATCGTCCTCTTGTTTGTAGAGGCTGTGGTGACTGGAATTTTGAAAGAAGATCTCTGAAAAAGCGATGTTGATGGTGTTTTGTGCGATGGATAATAATCTTCTGATGAACTTGGATGTTGCGATTGATACTGGGAAATTGATGCAGAAGAAGAAAGAAGATTTGCAGCGGATTGAATTCAAAGGAATAGAATTACTACTGATACCATGTTAATACTAATTGATCTGATTATATGTGGACATCTGATTGTAAATAAAGAAGGAAAAGAACTTTTGTATATATTGACTATATTTACAGTAAATGAGAGAATGGAAAAATTGTGTACCAAACTCCAAGTTGCTTCTCCTATTTATAACTAAATAACTAACAAAGGGGTAAAATAGGAAATACACAAATAAACTAATAACTAAACATTACAAAGGCGGTGTAAACAATAATTCAAATTAATCAATTAAATTAGGGTTCTTCAGCTCTTCCTCTTTTTGCTTCTGCCAGATCAATTTCTTCTTCTTCTTCAGTTAATACCATTAGAGTTAATAAAACTATAAGAAAAAAAAAATATTGGAGAACTTACTCTTGGTGTTTTTGGAAGGTGACTGGGATTTGCTCTTTCAACTCGAAACTGTTTCTCGCATGCGGTTGGATAAAATATGAAAGCATTGAAATGCATGTTACCATTGTGCTCGAATACAATAAAATCTCCAACATTAAGACCATAGTGATGCACAAAATTAGGCCATATTCTTATAAAGTCATATGTTTTCATATAAATGTTCTTAAAAATTAACATAGATTGAACTCCATTTTTAATTTAATTCAACATAAATAATATATCAATATTGAAAAAGAAGAAAACGCGTATTAATTTATACTTGGTTCACTTGTATTCGTTCACATATCGAATCAAACTTAAAATATATTGATTGTGTGATAAGTTTTGAAACTCAATTTGAACTAGATCCAACAAACTAAAAAATGAGAATATCTGAAATTTAACCAAAAAATTACCAAGCCCTTCAAGTTAGACTCGTGTTTGATTTGATTAGTGCTTCATACGAGCTCAATTCAATTAACAATCAAACCAAACTCTAGCTAAACTTCAAATTCAAACTAAAACCGACTAACAATCTCATCATCCAGTATGCATCATTTATATAAAACTAAAAATTAGCATGAAACTATTTATTATAAAAGCAAACTAATTGAAGATATCATATCATAAAACGCATAATTCCAATAAAAAAGTAATTCTTCAAGCTCCTTATTAAAATAGTATTATTAAAACTCATAATTCTAAATTGAAATTCATAAAGTATTCACTATGCAATAATATTAAATCTCCTTCTATTGCAAGATCCATATCTGCATCAAAGAAAAAAATTGAAAATTAGTAGAGCTTTAATGTAAAATAAGAACTTAAAACAAGAATAAAATTGAATCAACACCTTTTACATGTACATTTTCAAATAAATAATCTTTTCCCATATAACTGATGAAAAATCAATTTAGTTTGCAAACTTTGTTTTCTTGACCAGGTATTACAAAACTTTCAGGTTGGTCCCTATAAATCTCTTCTTCTAATTCACCATTTAGAGATGCGGTTTTAACATCCATTTGGTGCACTACCAGATCATGAATAGCAGCTAAAGAAATTAGCACTCGAATAGATGTAATTCTAGTTACAGGTGAAAATGTATTAAAGAAATCTAGGTTTTCTCTTTGTTTAAAACCTTTGGCTACTAGTCAAGCCTTGTATTTTTCAACAGTGCCATCGGGTTTCAATTTCTTTTTAAGTACCCATTTACAACCTATTGTCTTGCATCCTGGAGGCAAGTAGACTAGATGTCAGGTTCTATTAGATTCTAGAGAGTCCATTTCATCCTCAATGGCTTCTTGCCATAAGTTAGCATCTAGAGAAGATAAAGCTTCTTGGAGGTTATGGAGATCCTCCTCTAAGGTAAATGCTACGAAGTCGGAACCAAAGGTTTTAGTAGTTCGAGCTCGTTTACTTCTTCTAGGTTCAGGATCTAATTCCTCATCATTCTCGTCTATTCTATTTATAGGCACATTGCTAGAAGACGCGCCCCCACTATTCCTCGAAATAAAAGGAAACTTATGTTCATAGAAATCAGCATCATTAGATTCAATAACAACACGAACATTCAAATCATAGAACCTATAAGCTTTGCTATTAATTGCGTAACCAACAAATTCACATTCATATGCTCTACTAGCAAGCTTTTTCCTTTTAGGATCAGGAATTTTAACATAAGCTAAGCAACCCCAAGTTCTAAAATAAGTCAAATTGGGTTGTCTATTTTTCAAGATTTCACAAGGAGAAACTTTACTTTTTGATTTAGGAATCATGTTAAGTACATAGCATACAGTTAGCAAAATTTCCCCCCACCAATGTGATGCAGCACCAGAGTTCAATAAAATAGCAACTACTAGTTCAGTAAAAGTTCTATTTTTTCTTTCAGCTTTACCATTCATTTCAGGTGAATAAGGTGAAGTTGTTTCATGAATGATTCCTTGAGAGGTATAAAAATCAATGAAAGCGTTAGAGTCATATTCAGAACCTCTATCACTACGAAATTTCTTAATTTTTTTCTACCAAATTGATTTTCAACTTCTGTTAGGAATATTTTGAACATTTCAAAAGCATCACTTTTATTTTTCATTAGATAAACAAACGTATAATCAGAACAGTCATCAATAAATGTTATAAAGTAGCGTTTTCCATTTCTAGTTAATACCCCATCAAGTTCACATATATCATAATGTATTAAATCTAGAGTCTCAGATTCTCGAACAACTGATTTATGTGGTGTTTTAGTTATTTTAGCTTGACTACAATAATCACATTTTTCAAAATCATTGAATGATAGTTTATGAATAAGTCCTAAGTTACTAGCAAGACCAATCCTTTTCTAGAATGAACATATTTATCTTCACCTAGAAACAACATCAAAATAACAAACACTATAAAGTTATGATGTATATGAACTGATGTTCTTTTACACAAGTCGATAGAAAGGAAAGTCCCGAGGGTAAGATATAGGTGAAAGGTACCGGTTCTTTTTATTAAAAAAAAATTAGTTGTTTTTGCATTTTTGAAAACAAGTTTGAATTAAACTATTCTTATTGCTATGTTCTCGTTGTTGTTTGGATCAATATTTGTTGAAATATAGTTTTATTTATATATAATTTCTATCTTGCATAAAGATAAATGGATAGGAGCTGGATCAAACTTGACGACTTCACGTCAGATGAGTATGTCAATGGAGTTAGAAGTTTCATGAGATTTTCTTATATACACATGCCCGATAAAGATAAATGGCTTTGTCCTTGTGGAAAGTGTCTAAACCAGTCTTTATTTCCTTGTTGATAATTTTCGATGTGTGTTATTTAGTTGTAAATGGTTTGATTTACAGCGGCATAAGCCAGTCAAGATAGATAATGATTTTACAAGCATAAATGTCAGCAAATTATGGTATACAAGTGATCCATATATGCTAGCAAATCAAGTAACTCAGGTTTTCTATGTCAGCGATACAAAATTAGTTGGAGACTGGAAAGTAGTTCAAATTTCACATCATAGACATTTGTTTGATCTTTCTCTTTTTAAATCTAATGATGGAGAAAAACTTGATGTGAATGATGCATATTAACAAGATAATTGCTCTTGCATACAATTAGAAGAGAATAATAACGAGATAGGCTCAGTAGTTCGTAATGATGAACCTCCATTAGAGGTTGAAATTGCTAAAAGGATAATTAATCCACGCACCAATAATGAATATGATGGGGAAGAATATAAGGAAGAAGAAGATACCTTAGGTGAAGAATATTGCAACAGTGATGATGAAGAGGCGTCTGAAGCTTATGTGGAAAGTGACAATGAACATGAGTGATTTAGGTATGAATGATGACCCTTCTATTTTAAATTAGTTACAAGTCATTGAATAATGCCGTTTATTGATTCTCTTATCTCTATTTTCTTTATCTTTCTATACGTGCGTATTATTACTTGTAGGAAAGATTTATGTGTTCATTATGTTCATTTATGATTGAATTTGTGGATAAATTTCATGCATGTATTGGTGGATTTATATTTTTAGATACTTGTTTTTATTTTAATGACGTAATGGATTTGAGTAAATGATATTAAATGTGCTTTCTTAAAGATTATGGAATACTTTATACTTTAATATGAATAATTGTTAGCATTTTTTTAAAGTATCATATTTGTAGATTCTCACTAAGTTTTCAATCACACATTTCAAGATAACTCTGATCTTCATGTACTTTATTGTTTGTAACGTAGTTCCTTAATTTACACTTTTTCCATTTTTTAATCTTGCTTGCTTCGTATTGGAGTTATATCTACCGCATCATGAAACTTTTTAAAATGTTGATAAAAATTATTCTCAAAACTATAGACTTATTCTGTGTTATCTAGCTCATTTGTTAATTTTTTTGGCTGCTAAATATGTGTGGCTCTATCATTGTTTACCTTACCAACATGGATTATAATTATCTTTGCACTTTCAATTTTTTATGGTGTAGCTTTAATTTGACTTGAAGGATTCAATTGTTGCGGTGTTTGCAAACGATCGAGCTTGCTGATGTTTATTAATTTGAGCCAGTACATGTCATGAAGTATTTTCGGTTGAGTTGTTTGTTGTTTAAGGATGAATTTCATATTGGAAAGCTTAAGGATTCTTGAACGTGGATTGCAATTCAATTTTGAATTTTGATTTTCATAGGTTTTATCCAATTTTACATAAGATTTAGCTTCAAGTAGGCATTAGCTTTCAAGCCAACGTAAATGGTTGCTCACTGTTTGAGCATTTTTTATTTTGTTTTTACAATTACAGTTTGAGCATTGAATTTTAACTTATTCAATTTTGTTGTTTGAAAGTTTAGGTTATGCATAAGCCTTTTTGCTCACTATTTTGAGCTTGTTTTCTATTATTATTATTTCGTGTGATGTTTGTGTGATGGTGATATTGTATAGGTGTTATATTTTTAATTAGTAATATTTACTAAATCAAATAATGCAATATAAGCTTTGCGACTATATTAACATTGCATATAATTAAAAGTTTGGTCGCTTAAATATATTTGAATACCATAATTTGGTCACTAAATAATTCGAAGTATGAACTTTAGCAACAATGATAAATTTCGTTTTACAACAAATGAGATGGTTGGTAAAAGACATTTATCAACCAAAAATATTGGTTGCTACATCCTACATGTAAAAATATATCATCCAACACAATGTTACAGTGACCGTGAACTTTCACATCAGTGACGAAATATGTTAGTCGCTTATGGCTGCACTTTTAAAGACCATTGGCAGTTAGTCATTAAACATGAATTTTGATTGCTACGTGAATCAAATTTGCGACCATGTAATGCTATAACGACCATATATCTTAACATCATAGACTACAAGAATTGTTGCTTATGCAAGGTCTATCAAAGACAACTACTGACTGGTCACTAAACATGAAATTTTGTTGTAGTACACACTATATTAGCAACCATTTAATCATTCAGCAACCACCGATTTCTACTTTAGCGACTACAAAATGTGTTACTCATGGTCATACCTTTTAGAGACCACTGATGGTTGGTCCCTAAACATACATTTTGGTTGTTGTGTGCATATCATGAGCAACCAAGTCAAGTTGCAGTGGCCATCGATCTCTACCATTAGTGGCCACGCATATTGTCGCTCATGTCTACTTATTTTAGATACCATTCATGGTCGGACACTAGACATGAAATTTTGTTGGTGTACACATAACATCAGCAACCATGTGATGATGGAGCAACCATATGGCTCTGCATTAGTGACTAAAATAATTGTTGCTCATGTCTGTGTTTTTACCGACCATCACTGATTGGCTGCTGAAAATAAATTTTGATTGATGTAAGTATGAAATTAGCGACCATGCAGTGATGCACGACAATCCATATGTACATTTGTGAAAAAAAAATTGTTGCTAATGGTGCCATTCTATAGCGATCATTAGTGAATAGCTGCTAAACATATTCTTTCAGCATCCAAATAAAATGTTTGTCACTGCGTAGCTTTAGTCGCCATACTATTGTGGCCAACATTGTTCTGTATGTTTTAGTAACCAATTTTATACTTTTAGCGACCAATGTCCCACGTCACTAAAGTCAATATTTCTTGTAGTGAGAGTATGTGATGTTTGCAAATTATGCCAACAAGCCCAAAAAAAACCACTTCTGTGTATTTGCAAAATAATACAAAATCTACTTTTTTTTCCCATTTTGCTAAAAATGTCAAAGTAAAAACTAAAAGCACCTCATCACCAACTTCAACTTAATTTGTACTTTTTAGCTTTTTTTAAGAGAAGTGGAAGTAAAATTTATGTATGCAAACACTACTTAAGTGCTTATTTTGTCTTAAAAACTAAAAAGTACTTATTTTCATTTTTGTTTGCAAAATAAGTTAGAACACAGCTGCTGCAAAAATTTGTGAAAAAAAATATCAATACCCCATACGGTGCAGTTGCGGTGATGCTCACCAAACATTATCCTTTTTATCATTTTCTCCATACCCATCCAGGCTAGACCCATAACACTGATAGATAGTCTGAGGAAATCTTTACCACGAATTCTGATTGGCTCTCCAACTCCACAAATTATTATCTTATCCATGTTCACATTTCTTGTCAAAATCATCTGTCCGTACTATAAATACATGAAAAGTAACATTAAAATCTAATAAATATCTAAAAAAAGTTGTTGAGGTCTACACTAAAAAAAAAAACCAGTTAAAACTTCAATGGCTCTACAGGCTGCTGCTTTTCTCCCCTCTTCATTCTCCATTCACAAAGAGGTTTGGTTTTATTTGGTGTCCATCATTCATGGGAAAATAGCATCCACCTCCCCTAACTTTGAAGAATTTGCATCCACCTCCCCTGACCTTCGTAGATATTGTTAAGATCGAGGGAGGTGGATGCAAATTGTTCAAAGATCGGTATTGTTATTAACTATCTTTTAACCCTCAACTACTAAATGTTACACTTACATTGTATCCTTTCTTCAGGGGAAATCTGGTGCATCTTTGAAGGATTCTAGCCTTTTTGGAGTTTCATTCTCAAACCATGTAAAAGCTGAATTTAGATCATCTAAGGTATGTATCCCACATTTTTAGAGTTAAATGCAAAAATATCCCCTATACTTTGCATAATTAGTAAAAAGAGCCTTATTTTATTTTTATTATCAAAAATTTCTCTGTGTTTAGCAAAAACACCTCTCCCATGACGGAATACATATATTACAGGAAAAATGACAATTGATCCCCGACAAAAATACAAAAACACCCCTTTTAATTAGTCTAAAAAATTAACAATAACCTACATATGTGAACTTTGAAAATTAACCTTCCTATTGACTTATGAATGAATTTCAAATGCAGTTTTGTGCTAATTATTAAAATTACAGGGAGATTTTATTAATTAAATTAACACGGGAGGATTTTTGCATTTAACTTCACACTTTTTATTTTAATGTCAACCATTGTTAGATCACCAATGTGATATACATTATTGCAGAGAGAATTCAAATGCAGCTCCAGAAATTTATCGGTTCACGCAGTGGCTACGACTCCAACTTTCACCCCTGCCACAGTCCAAGGCAAGAAAACTCTGAGAAAGGGTACCGTTATCATAACCGGAGCATCATCTGGCTTGGGCCTAGCCACAGCCAAATCATTAGCCGAAACTGGAAAATGGCACATAATTATGGCCTGTAGGGACTTCCTCAAGGCCGAAAAAGCAGCAAAATCTGTAGGAATGTCCAAAGAAAATTACACGGTCATGCATTTAGATCTAGCCTCGCTCGACAGTGTCAGGCAATTTGTCGATAACTTCAAGAGAACTGAACGGCCTCTTGATGTCTTGGTTTGCAATGCAGCAGTCTACCAACCTACTGCCAAGGAGGCTTCATTCACTGCCGAAGGATTCGAGCTTAGTGTTGGGACTAATCATCTTGGTCATTTCCTTCTTTCGAGATTGTTGCTTGATGACATGAAGCAATCTGATTATCCGTCAAAGAGACTTATCATAGTCGGGTCCATAACAGGTAATGCACTACTACTTATATGTATATGCCTAACCGGTTCACAATTGCTTGTATACATGGATCAAAATTACGTTTTTGATATATGTTTCGGTTAGCTGAATATTGAAAAAAATTCGAAAAAACTGGAAAAGTTGTGAACAAATTACTAAATTAAAAAGGGCTAAATGCAAAACATGCCTTGTGCTTTGTCTAACTGGCAAAACCCCCTGTGTTCTTTATTTATTAGCAAAAAATTCCATTCGATTTTTTTTTAATAAATTATAAGGTTATTGTCAATTTTTCAAATTGACAATTTTCAAAGTTAACGTGGAGATTATTGTCAATTTTTTAAGTGAATGGGGGTGTATTTGTTATTTTTGGCTTGGGAAGGGTTTCTTTGCTATAAAAATTAGCATAGGGGAGGTTGTTGGTAATAAAAATAACATAGAGGAATTTTTCCTAATTACTCAAAGAATAGGGGGTATTTTGCATTTCACTCAATTAAAAAAATTAAGTCTCAACCAAAAAGTTTCTTTTTTTTTCCAATGATTCAAAAACTGATACGTTTAGATGTTTTCGGCGAAAACGAAATTCTGAATAATGCTCATATATATCTATTTCAGGAAATACAAATACATTAGCTGGAAATGTACCTCCAAAGGCGAACCTCGGGGACATGAGAGGGCTCCAAGGAGGTCTAAATGGCCTTAACACCTCTTCCATGATTGATGGTGGAGATTTCGATGGAGCCAAAGCATACAAGGATAGCAAAGTCTGCAACATGTTAACAATGCAAGAGTTTCACCGCCGTTACCATGAGGAAACGGGCATCACATTTGCTTCATTGTACCCCGGTTGTATAGCCACAACTGGGCTGTTTAGAGAGCATATCCCATTGTTCAGGTTACTTTTCCCTCCATTCCAAAAGTACATCACAATGGGCTTTGTTTCCGAGGAAGAAGCTGGAAAGAGACTTGCACAAGTTGTGAGTGATCCAAGCTTGACTAAGTCGGGAGTTTATTGGAGCTGGAATAAGGACTCGGCTTCATTTGTGAACCAATTGTCTCAAGAAGCTAGTGATGCTGATAAAGCTCGTAAAGTCTGGGAAGTTAGCGAGAAACTCGTTGGTTTGGCTTAACTAATCTTTCCTATTGGACGAGGAATTTCTAGTCACTTGCTAACATTTAGAGAAGAGGAAAAACATGGAAGTTTATGTTTAAGTGATAATTTTATTATTTCTTGAACAATTCAAACTAGAGACATGATCAAAGGCAAAAATGTATTTTTAGTCCTTTAACTATTACTAGTTGTCAATTTTGGGACAATTTTTTCTTGAGTAAGCCATTTCGGTCCTTGAAAGTTTTAGCGTTTATGATTTTAGGACATTTGACTGCAACTTTGGTCCTTTAAATTTTTCAATATTTGTAATTTTAGGACATTTGACACCAATTTCAATCCGTTGCTCCCGAAATTCAAAAAGTTATTGGACCGAAATTGCGGCTCAATGTCCTTATATTGCAAACACTAAAAAAGTTCTAGGACAAAAGTTGCAATCAACTATCCTAGAATTGCAAACAATGATTAGTTAAATGATCGAAATTGCTTACATATCCCAAAATTGTTATCCATTAAAAGTTAAAGGACTGAAAATGCATGTTTGCCCATAATCAAATATATTGGACTGCCTATGAACAACCTGAACCCAATATCGATTTCAAACATATACATATACCGTGGGAATACTTATAGCTTTAATAAGAAAACACTAAACAAGTAACATTAAACTAAAAAACCAAGCAAATGTGGGTAATATTTAGCATTGAAATGAAAACACAGCTCTTATTCCAAGTTCTTCAGGTGGCCAGACCTGTATACCAAATAATGATGGTATAAATATAAACATAGCACACAAAAACTATTGCTGGAACTCACCTTGCACTACTTTTTGACAAATCACAGATAGAGCAATAAATTGTTTAGCAGCTCAAATAAGCCAATTCGCGAACACATAATAATCATTCACTACTTGATAAATCACAGATAGATCAATAAATTATTTAACATCTCAAATAAGCCAATTAGGAAACACATAATAATAATCAGGGTGATTTACGACCGGACCTCCTCAATCGAGTGTCGTGTCTCCAGAAATGAAAATTTAGGAAACAGCTAGAAAACCAATAACAGAAACAGCGGAATCGATAAGTAACTCTAACTTCAGATTTCTAGGGTTTTGTGCCCAAGAATAAGTCTGTAAATATATAACTCAAATATTAATTATCTTCCCTGCAAAAATAAACCCTAGCAGTATTTATATGAGATAAAAATACTGTGCTGCCCTAATAAGCAAAAAAAGACTAAACTGCCCTTAGTTTAAGTAAGGGTGACACAACCAAAAAAAGTAAATATAAAGTACTCAATACGCTAAATAATAACCAAAACTCCTAGACAAAATATAATCTATGCTCCTGCATCACTCTAATAATCCCACCAGATAAAATATTGGATTAAGAGCTAGGCAACAGAAGCTTACTACACATTTTGGCAGAAAGTGAATCACCTAAGGACAAATCTTTTAAGAAGAATTTACATATAATATCACATCAAGAGGAACACCAGAACAAAAACTGAAAATCAATCAGTCTCACACAAAATGATGAGGAATGTCGAGGCTACTCAAGGATTCTTTTAATCAGAAGGCAAATAACGAGTAAATACCGACAACGCAAAAGCTAAAGGAAATATCTTTCTCATTTTGATCATCAAAGCTAAAGAAATATCTAATAACTGCATTTGTCACCTAAATAATTCCAAACATGCAAACAACAAAGAAAAGAAGGTTTTTTTTCCCTATTAAAGTAATTCACAATCTTTTACCAAAAAAATTCCAAGATCACCAGATACTTAACTGCCCCTAAAGTAATACTGAATCAATAGTACATGCAATACACATTCTCTCCCACTATTCCTACAAGCCAAACTTAGCTCATCACAATCTATATATATATTTCTGGAAAAACCAGTACCATATTATCACTAAAACAATCTTGATTGGGTACTAGAGGTACCAACTTGATCTTCGGATTCTTCCATTTCTCTGACACTTTTAACAATGTCTTGAATCTTGTTCGAAAGAGACTGATTGTGTTCGTCAATGTGTTCAAATATCATTTCCAAATGTCGTTTATAACTCGCAACTTTCTTTTTCTCAATAGCAAGTTGTTGTGATAGTTCCCGAATTTTATCATGTTCGTTAGGATATTGATCAATAATAAGATCTCTACGACCTTTACCAGGGGTTAGAGGATGAGTATGCTCCTTTACAAATTTAGTGACAACCCATTTACCACAACTTACTTTTCTAACTAAAATCATAGCTCTGCAACCGACCCTCGTCTCAGTCCTTTGACGAACAACTTTCTCGCGCTTGTCAGGCATTCTGAAACCTTCTTTGTTACAAACAAGGGCCCGCCCAATGGCGGATCCATCACGCCTTGATCGAGAAAGCTTGCTCACACGGATTACGAAACCAACCCTAGTTGCATATGTGTTGTAGAATGCATGTGCTGCTGCTTCCGTTTCAAACTCCTGCCCTAAATAAGGTTCATCGCAATCTACGACTTCCAAGTCTTCCAATTGAAATAATTCTCCCTCGGGAGAATGAGAATCTTCATCCAACTTAATATCGAGTGTCGTGTCTCCAGAATTTTCTAAAATAGCATCATTTGTTCTTTCTTCAAAATTGATACAACTTCCAATTGCATCCCCATTTACATCACCAACAATATCAAAATCCATCCAAATATTAGCCCCCGAGATTTGGCTTAAATGTTGATGCCTGAAGTTAAAAGTACCGAGTTAGCTTTTCCTATGGAGCCAATAACGTTTTCCATTCCATAGATTATTTTAAAAAGTATTACCAATTAACTGTAAACAACAAACTCAATCATTTGACTATAACCAATATGAAAGTCTTAACAACATTATAGAACACAACATTTCAGTTGGCGACACACCAATTTTCCAACAGACATGAAATGTGTATAAGCAGATCCATAGAAAGCATAAAAACATCACCAATTCCCCAAACTACACCACTTTATTTTCCAATTACAACAAAATCTCTAAATATTCTATAAGAAAATTATAAATAAAAACGATAATCTGTTTTTTCCTTACTAATCACTCTGGATTCTGGCCAGTAAAAATTAACTCAATTTTTCCTTACAAAAAGTAGACACTTATTCTGCCCCGGAAGTGATTATCAGCAAAGGTGACTGTTAGATTAAAATAAAAACACACATAATATTTGTTCAATGGCATTAATGCAAGTCATTTCAACAAACAGAAAGAACAAAAATAAATGGAAAGAGAAAACCTTAAAATCAGAAATTCAATTCTGATTTTTCCTTGCAAAAAGTAGACACTTATTCTGCCTGGAAGTGATTATCAGGAAAGGTGACTATTAAATTAAAATAAAAACACACATAATATTTGTTCAATGGCATTAATGCAAGTCATTTCACAAACAGATAGAAGAACAAAAATAAATTGAAAGAGAAAACCTTAAAATCGGAATTCAATTTTGATCTGCACTTATTCATAGCAAAATCGGAGAGAGAACAGATGGAAACGTACTTAGAGGCTAGAATTGCGGCGGCGCTGGAGAGGTTTCGGCGTCGTTCGCCGCTGACTTGGGGAGTATCTCAAGCGAGTGGGGTCCGTGAGAAAGAAATAGAGAGACTGAGAAAAGAGAGTCCAGTAACTCAATCCAGCCCATTTAAGGAGGTCCGGTCAGCCTCGTTTGAATCCATAGCGAAAAGGATCAATTTGTAAATTTGGAAGGTCCAAGTTGCAAATTATGTAGTGAGGATCGGCCGTCGCACCGTGAATCAAGATTTTCATCGTTTCCGACATAAATAACGAAATGTTTCTGATTTTGAATCAATAAAAACGAAAGATGTATTTATACTCTAAAGTTCGAGATTTTAAAAGTTTAAAATATTCGAGAAATACAATTTTATTTTTAATGATCCTTTTAGTATACTTTAACATTCCAAATTTTAAAATTCATTGGATCAAAATACAAAACCAAACGTATAAGAGCCTCACATAAATACATTGGAGTAAACTTCTTGTGATATGTTAATTAAATATTGTAAACTTTTAGGGTACTTTTTGATTTTTCCGAAAATTTTCGAGTAATATTTAGAAAAATTAGAAATCAAATAAATGTGTTGAAATGGAAACCACTTTATATTTTCGTTTCGATTAACGCAAAAGTCGTAGAGGATCGGCGAAGCCCGCCATAGCTGATGGGAAGCATCTAGAAAAGGTTGGCTCGGATACTGGATCAACTGCAACATTTGTTGTTATTGAAGAAATTAGTGAGTTGAAAGAACTGATCGAGGGAAAAGACTACTTGCTGCTAAAGATTCAAGCGAGCTGGTCTTGTAAGAAATAACGGAAGAAGAATAAACTATATTTCAAATTTTGGAACAATGGCCAAGTCGCCTTTTGAAATTTCGTAGAAATCCCTAAAAAAGAAGAAGATGAATAGTAGGATAACTTTTCCACTTGAATCGCCTTTCTATCCACTTCCAAGTCGCCTTTTGAAATTTCGTAGAAATACCTAAAAAAGGATAATAAGAAGATGAATAGTAGGAAAATTACTCCACTTGAATTGCCTTTTTGGGTTAGGATATGTGCATAATTTTTTTTTTTTAACAAATGTGGAGGAGAAGGCTGTAAAAGTAATATAAATGAAAAGGGCATTTAGGACAATTTGTAAAGGGCAACTCAACCTGTATAGCCAGTTGGAAGTGGGACTTTTGGAAGGTGTCATTACTTGAATGGAGAACTGTCGAGAGTTTTCCCAACCTTGAACTCTTTTTAGCCAATTCGTAAAAAGAAAAGGAGAAGAACCTTGAGGTGCTTTCTTTGACAGTTTGGTAATAAAAATAAAAGCAGGTGCATGACCATTTTGTCCACATTTGTTAGTTGGGCTAGATTAATTATGAAGGACTAATCCGTTAGTTCAGGAATTTTACTGTTATAAGCGTTTTCTTTTAAGAAATTAATAATACTAAAAATTAAGTAATAGATAACTTTATTGTTGGTTGCTTGCATAGAACAACTATTTCTCCTTTCGGAAAAGCATTTGCAAAACACCACATGTCCATTTCTGATTCAAAGATAGTGTCAAATTAATCGTTAATTTTTTTTTGATACAATGGAAAAAAGAACATAACTACATTTCTTCCTCTAAAAGCATAGGTAATACATCCACAATGGGTTCTTCCCAGATAGTCAGCTCCATATCACATTCATGACCCTTTTTTGCAAGAATGTCATCACATCCATTGCTATCTCTTCTAGTATGAATAACTTTACTCTCCCAAGGTATTCCCAAGAGTTCCCTGCAGTCTTTGATTATACAACCAAGGGGGTGATTAACGACGTCGGCATCGTGAAAGGATAACCTCATAATCCACTTCTAAGATAATGCGTTGTAACCGGCGTTCCCATTCCAATTTGAGCCCCTCCCTAGCTGCAATTAGCTTGTCCATGGTAATAGAAACATCCCCCAGATTTCGTGATAATCCAAGGATCCATTCACCTCTGTCATTCCAGATTATCCAACCAGCAGCCCCACTGTTTTTCGTCTTGAAAACACTTCCATCAGTGTTAAGCTTATGCCAACCCGGTTCCGGCTTAACCCATTTCACAACCTCAACATAATTTGGCTTCCTACACATCTGTTTCCCCCCATCTTCCAAATATCATCAACAAGTTCCTTTGCCAAGAATAATGTATGTTGGGTATTTTCTTTGAAATTCTGGAAAATGAACTTATTACGCGCTTTCCATATCGACCAAATTATAGCCACAAACATAATGTTCCAAGAGCAATTTGGAAGCAAAATATTTTCAAACCTTTCCTTGGTAATATTCACTTTTATCCATTCCTCGGAATCAATCCGCGAGAATCTAAGGAACTGGGTCGGTATAATGGCAAACTCCCACACTTTTAAAGCCATAGGGCAGTGCCTAAGCACATGGATGATTGATTCCGCTTGACAATTACACCTGAGGCAGACATTAGATGAAGTAAGTTTACGATCATACCGTAAGACATTAGTTGCGATGTTGTTATGGAGACAAGTCCATATGAAGAGTCTAATTCTTGCTGAGCTTTTGAACTTCCACACCCAATTCCAAGATGTCTCATTTTCGCGTTGATTCACATCGTTATTAGCCTGAAGAGCCTCATACGCAGATTTGCAAGTGAACAACCCGTGTTGGTCCCAAAAGTGGTCAATGAGGTCTAGAGGGGGGGGGGGGGGGGGGGGGGGTGAATAGACCTCTGAAAACTTTAAAACTTTTTCTCTAACTTTTCAAATTAACAGACTAAGCTGATCGAGATTTGTAAGACTACTAAGCTGATCGCGCACAAAGCTTTGAACAACAGAGTTGACCACTCATCTGATTTTCACTCGGCTGATTTCAGATGTTAAATCAGAGTTTTTAGAAACTAGTTGGCAGCGGATATTCAAAGTGTTTTTCACCAAGCTGTTCCTCTTTAAGTTTTCTCACTCAAAAGATTTTATCCCCAGTTTTTACAACTCCTTTTAAAATCTTTTGACTAAATCATATGTTTGAGTTCTTTCAACAATATGCAAAGTAAAGCAAACAGTAAATCAAACACACAAGATTTTTATAGTGGTTATATGGATAAGAATCCTTTAGTCCACTCTTCCAAGTCACTAAGAACTTGGGTTATACTAGAAAACACAAAGTAATCAAGTATACAATGCTTGCGCTGATCAACAAATGAAAAGCCACAAGTGCGCTGTAAGAAATTACACAGAAATCCTACACTCCGAAGCTAGATCACTCACTTAGATGGATCTACACTCCTCACGCTATTTTCAGTACAGAAGATCACTCAAAAATCCTATACTAGGAAGCTATATCACTCACAAAGATGGATATACACTCCTCTCTTTTACAGCTGAAAGTCACTCAGACAGACAACTAAGTTCTCTGTTCTTCAACGAAAAGCTTTGTCAACAAATGACTTCGGCTTGTGATCAGATGACTCAACTGATGGATCTTGCTCTTATGATATGATCTTGAGTTGTGCAAGCTCTCTTTAGATCTTCAATTTATCTTCTATTTATACTCCTCGGATTTGAATTTTCTGCCCGTTGAAGATGAGACAGAAGGCTACAGTCCTCGAGTTCTGGTCCTGACACGCTGAACGGCTCCCTGCAACTGTCGCACTGTACACTCTGCTGTACGGATGTTTACTTTATGTCAGTCGCATTTAAAGCACTCAGCTCTTAGCCGTTGACAAGCTTACTGACCGTCTTCACTCTGCTGGTGGAAATACTCTGCTGATGATCACTCTGCTGATCACTCGGCTGATGGCTTCTCGGCTGATTCAAGAATGAACACATCTGTCTTGACTCGGCTGATAATACCCATCTGATATCCCACTCGGCTGATTCGGTCACTTAGCTTCGGTGTTGATGACTTCCAGATTAGCCTTCTTGACTATTATACCCTTTTTGTCATCTTCAAAACCTTCTCCAATATCAACCAACAATTTCCCCCTTTTTGATGATGACAAAACCTTCAACTAAGAACCAATCTTAAGTCTTCAGATTTAGTCTTCATACTTTGAGATGGAAATTCTTTTGGTCTGATACAACTTTCAAAAATTACCACTTTATTACTTGATGGTTCTTTTTCCCTTTCTGATCTTCTGCTTAAAAGGTTCTTAGTTGCATCCTTTATCTTCTCCCTTTTTGTCATCAACACCAATACTTAGTTGCATCTTTATCTTCTCCCTTTTTCTTCTTTAATCCCTGAAGATTGCAGACTTAGTATGCTGAAGATAGGTAGGTAAGTACTTGGCTGATCGAGGTAGTCTTCGTTGCTGTTTATCACTCCAGCTAGAAAGTTCCCCCTAACTTCAAGAATTTTTACTACTTGATACCACTTGTGGTCTGATTCCACTTGTAGTCTGATACTACATGTATGGATACAAATCAGATTAGTCAGCTGATATCACTTGTTGATGTGATAACACTTGCTGATACCACTTGGTGTAGTACATTCTTGAATGTCACTTGGCTGTTGAGTTCCAGTCAGCTGATGAGAAGCAGTCTTCTGATAACTTCATTTTGACTTATTGAAAACTTCATCTTT
Source organism: Penstemon newberryi var. newberryi (assembly GCA_030819805.1). NCBI lineage: Eukaryota > Viridiplantae > Streptophyta > Magnoliopsida > Lamiales > Plantaginaceae > Penstemon > Penstemon newberryi. Next base: position 15,662,392 of record JAUALY010000005.1, on the reverse strand, counting down.
ATTTAGGAGTACCGCTAGTCGTACACGTTCCCCCTAAGTTCAAGAGTCTGTAGTTAAGTAGTCTGATGAGAGTCAGTCTTGACAAATACTCAGCCGTTGAATTCCAGTAAGCTGTTTTGAGGTTGATCTTCTAATGTGTTCCCCCTCAGCTTATGAATCCAAAATCAACAAACCAATTTCTTTTGTCACATGGTTGACTGATACCACTTGAATAGTTGTATCACTTGTTGCAATCAGTTATTGGTCTCTAATACCACTTGTTATTCTTCAACTTTTCAACAATCTTGCGTTCCTTGAAATCTCCAGATGTAGAGTCTACCACTTGAATTATACCAATTGTTGATACCATTTATTTGATAGCACTTGTTGGTACATGCTTGCTGGTAAGACCACTTGTTGAACTTGATGAAATTTGCAAGGCAGTCAACTCATCTTTGTCATCTCACATGTGCTTCACCTGTAAAACAGATGACAATTTTTGGTACCCCTTGTTTATTGGGTCCAGCATGGTTAGTGTAACCTTTAACATGTGATGATCTAGTGACTTATGTTTTATCATGATAATACTACTTGTTGTTTTTCAACACTTGTTGGTCATGATTAAAACATAGCTCATAAGCAAGGTAAGATGCATGAAATATGTGATAAGCATGCATTTTGAAATGAGGATGGCAATCAGTACAGTGAACATGATCAGCATGATAATATGAATAATCATAAAGCATGTCATAGTAATAATTATCATAATGTGATTCAAATTCTTTGCCAGATAATTCATTTTTAGCCTCAATTTCTTACCTGAGTTATTTAATAACTCTCCTTAGATTCAGCAGACTTGATACCATTTTAATTTACTCCTATCAGCAGCCTATTTCAGTTTACTCGGCTGATGGGTTTTAGTAGTCTGATTAGTCTTAGGTAGCTTTCTAGGTTTTCTAACCTATTGAGCATCAGTAGACTTCTTCTCTTAAGCCTCTGATTTCTTTTTGTTTTAGAGAATGATGCAGTTACTTCTTTTAAGTTCATTTACGCATTAAAAACACATTGCATACTCAGCTTTTAGAGTTTCATTCTCATGCTCAAACTTTTTGTAGTCAGCTGATTCTTGAGGTTTTTCAACCTGAGGTTTCAGTGATCTGATTTGCTCTTTTCAGCAGAGTCTTCTCTTCATTAAGCTTGGCAAATGCACAAACAATATTTGAATTTGAAATTCAGCATTTATTCAATCGATTCAAATAGTGCATTACATTAATTAGTAGAAGTTACCCCAATTTTCAGAATCATTAAATTCTATGGCAATTAAGCATAGGGTCTCAGGTACTTCTTCAAATTCTTTATCAGACGACTGATGGTCTGAATAAAATGTGCAGGAGTTTATTAGCTTTGCTGCATCAGCTAACTTTGCTTTGCTCTTACTAAGCTTATGCTCCTTTTTAGCACGCTTTTCCTTTTTAGCAAACTTCTCTGATGATGAGGTTGGATGGTCTTTGATCAAGAGTCCATACTCCTCTTCGTTGTATTCTCTAAGTTTTGCTTTGGAGGAATCCATGTTTTCCTGAAAATGATCAGAAGAAGATGAAGTAGCATTTTTATATTTTAATTTCATTTTCTTCTTGTAGAACTTCTCAAAATCATTTAGCAGCACGGTAACGTCGTCAGCAGTTTAGACTGTTTCTGATCTCAGCAGAGTCTTCTGTTTTGACTTGTCTGCTGATTTTCTTGACTTGTCTGACGCCATTAGAGCAGCAGTAGGGTCTGAACTGGTTGACACTTCTAATCCCAATCTTGGCATATGATACTCATAAGCTTTGAGAGATGAGAATAGTTCGGAAAGAGAAATCTTCTCTAAATCCCTTGATTCTTCCATGGCTGTCACCTTCATGTTGAATTTGGGTGGCAAGGCCTTGAGAACCTTTGTTGTGATCTCCTTGTTCGAAAATTCTTTACCAAACCTTAGAACTTCATTCAGAGCTTTGGTAAACCTGGTATCCATCTGATCAATCGTTTCACCATACTTCATCTTGAAATTTTCAAACTCCTCAAGAGCCACACTGAGCTTGTGTTCTTTGATAGCGTTGTTTCCTTCGCTTAGCTCACAGACTTTATCCCACATCTCTTTGGCAGTTTGGAGATGCTTGATCTTCTGGAATCTATCTTCGTCTACAGCTCTGAACATGATGAACTTCGCCTTTTTATTAAGATTTACTAACTTGATTTCTTTGGGTGTCAACTCATCCAGCTCTTTGTCAACTATCTGATCTGGTTGACCAGCAACCTTCACAGTCTTCTGGAATCTGAATGGTCCTTGTGTAATACATGTAAACATGTCTTCATTATAAGCAGCAACAAAGATTTCCATTCTGATTTTCCAGTTTTCAAAGCTCATAAAGCCGATGTGAGGAACATGGCTTATGACATCCATTTTTCAAAAAGTTTTTGATTTTCAAAATATGCTATCTTTTTGAAAAATTTGAAAAACACACTCAGGATCAAGTTCGTTGATCAGGCAACTGATTCAAATGAACCAATCGGCTCTGATACCACTTGTTGGTCCCAAAAGTGGTCAATGAGGTCTAGAGAGAGGGGGGGGGGGGTGAATAGACCTCTGAAAACTTTAAAACTTTTTCTCTAACTTTTCAAATCAGCAGACTAAGCTGATCGAGATTTGTAAGACTACTAAGCTGATCGCGCACAAAGCTTTGAACAGCAGAGTTGACCACTCATCTGATTTTCACTCAGCTGATTTCAGATGTTAAATCAGAGTTTTTAGAAACTAGTTGGCAGCGGATATTCAAAGTGTTTTTCACCAAGCTGGTCCTCTTTAAATTTTCTCACTCAAAAGATTTTATCCCCAGTTTTTACAACTCCTTTTAAAATCTTTTGACTAAATCATATGTTTGAGTTCTTTCAACAATATGCAAAGTAAAGCAAACAGTAAATCAAACACACAGGATTTTTATAGTGGTTATATGGATAAGAATCCTTTAGTCCACTCTTCCAAGTCACTAAGATCTTGGGTTATACTAGAAAACACAAAGTAATCAAGTATACAATGCTTGCGCTGATCAACAAATGAAAAGCCACAAGTGCGCTGTAAGAAATTACACAAAAATCCTACACTCCGAAGCTAGATCACTCACTTAGATAGATCTACACTCCTCACGCTATTTTCAGTACAGAAGATCACTCAGAAATCCTATACTAGGAAGCTATATCACTCACAAAGATGGATGTACACTTCTCTCTTTTACAGCTGAAAGTCACTCAGACAGACAACTAAGTTCTCTTTTCTTCAACGAAAAGCTTTGTCAACAAATGACTTTGGCTTGTGATCAGATGACTCAACTGATGGATCTTGCTCTTATGATATGATCTTGAGTTGTGCAAGCTCTCTTTAGATCTTCAGTTTGTCTTCTATTTATACTCATCGGATTTGAATTTTCTGCCCGTTGAAGATGAGACAGAAGGCTACAGTCCTCGAGTTTTGGTCCTGACACGCTGAACGGCTCCCTGCAACTGTCGCACTGTACACTCTGCTGTACGGATGTTTACTTTATGTCAGTCGCATTTAAAGCACTCAGCTCTTAGCTGTTGACAAGCTTACTGACCGTCTTCACTCTGCTGGTGGAAATACTCTGCTGATGATCACTCTGCTGATCACTCGGCTAATGGCTTCTCGGCTGATTCAAGAATGAACACATCTGTCTTGACTCGACTGATAATACCCATCTGATATCCCACTCGGCTGATTCGGTCACTTAGCTTCGGTGTTGATGACTTCCAGATTAGCCTTCTTGACTATTATACCCTTTTTGTCATCTTCAAAACCTTCTCCAATATCAACCAACAACCCGTTTGAAGGGTGATCCCAGATTTGCGTATCCAGCTGACCCGTATCAAAGGGAGTCGGAATGCTTTTGATTTATTTCCAAATTTCATTTGGAATCACAGTCCTAATCTTGCTTCTATTCCATTGGCCATTTTCAATGATATCTGACCCCGTGAAGTCACTCTCATCTTCAATAATATTTCCCTCTAATTTCTCAATAAAAGAAAACTTGGGCAACCACTTGTCCTTCCACAGCGAGATACCACTACCATCTCCCAATCGCCAACGCACGCAAGATTCCAATTCCTTCATACTACGAACCACTCCTTTCCAAGCATGAGATTCCCCCCTTGATTCAATAACAAAAAAAATTGGAGCCCTTAAGGTATTTATGTCTAAACGTTTCACCCCAAACTGTATTGGACCCTTTCATAACTTTCCACCCCACCTTGGCTAGTAAAGCAATGTTGGTTTTCCTTGTTTCCCTAAGACCAAGACCACCACATCCTTTGCTTCTTGTCACCTTGTGCCATCCAACCAAATGTAGTCTCCTTTGAGTCATATCCGAAGACCAAAGAAATCGACGATTCAAAATGTCAAGATTGTTACAAGTGGAGCTCGGAAGCCACGAGGTTTGCATTACATGATTAGGGATAAAGGAAGTGACAGATTGGATAAGCGTCGCCCTACTCGCAAGAGAGAGGAGTTTGGCTTTCTAAGCCGACGACCTACCTGCCACTCTATCCACCACATATCTAAAGGTCCCGGGGGTAACTCTCCCATGTATTAGAGGCGCCCCAAGATATCTCCCCGAGTTACTTGTACCCCCAATGTTCAAAATGGAGGAAATTTCCCTTTGAAGGCGGCGCTCCCCTTGTTTTGCAAAGAACACTTTAGACTCCAGAAAACTAACTTTCAACCCAGAGGATTCACAAAAAGCATCTATAATCTTCCTAATACATCTAGCATTTTTTGGTGTAGCCTTGGCCATAAGAAGGAGATCATCCACGAAGAAGAGACGATACACATTTACCCCCCTCCCCCCCTACACGGTTTTAAAGATTGCCATTTTCTCTTCATAACCATCTCCCCATTCATATAGGATAACCTTTCAACACAAAGAACAAAAAGGTAAGGAGATAAAAGATCTCCTTGCCTAAGCCCACAACTAGGTTCAATCCTCTCCAAGGGTTCACCGTTCCAAAGAATCCTCAGCTTGGCACATTTCACACAAAAAAGAACAAAAGAGACCAGCCTAGCCAGAATACCAAAATAAATGAGAGTTTGCTCTAAAAAGCTCCAACTAATACGATCGTAAGCCTTTTCCAAATCGAGCTTGATCACCATACCCCCAATTCTATTCTTCTTCTTTTTCCTAAGATTATGGAGTAACTCTTGTATCATCAAAATATTATCGTGAGTCCCACGACCCGGGATAAAACTACTCTATAAAGGGATCACCAACTCCGACATGAGTGGCTTGAGACTTTGAGCAATAGTTTTCGTGATCACCTTATAAAGCACGTTGTAAAGATCAATGGGCCGAAACTTTGCAATTGATTCGGGGTGATTTTCCTTCGGGATAAGACATATGAAGGACTCTCCCAAGCCTTCATGGAAGTAACCCTGCAAAAAAGCATTCTCCACCAATCCGAAAATAGATTTACCCACTGAGCTCCAATACTTTTGATAGAAAAAGGCTTGCAATCCATTCGGCCTGCGGGCTTTGTAAGGAATCAAGCTATGGACCACCTGTTTAACTTCAAGCATAGATGCCGGAAATGTTACTTTCTCCAAATTAGTTTCCAAAATAGATTTTTGCAACAGACTATGAGGGAGGTTCAAATTGCCCGTACAATCAATTTGTTGGAAAAGCTTTGAGAAAAAATCGTAAACATGAACTTTAAGTATCTCATTATCCATTTGCCAAATACCCTCGACCTTAAGAGTAGCAATTTTATTTCTACGGCGCTGGCACAAAGTGGTAATATGATAGAATTTGGTGTTTCTATGTCCAAATTCCAACCATTTAACTCTGGATTTTTGGAACCAAAGGAGTTCCTCTTGAGTTAATACTTCATTATACACCGAGTTAAGATCGTTTTCAAGAGAGCTAAGGAAGTCGTTTTCACCAAAATCCAGTTGTTTTTGAATTCGATTAATCCTTGCAAGTAGTTTGCGTTTCTTGGCAAAGATGTTGCCAAAACTTTGTCTATTCCACTCTTTAAGGGTCGGAGGCAGCAAGTCAATAGCCTCAAAAATAGAATTCGACGTGCCCCAAATGTTATCAATAATCTCCTTACAATCCGGATTTGTTGTCCAAGCAAGTTCAAACCGGAACGGTTTGTTCGAGGTAGGGTGTTCCATGTCGTTGCAAAGAGTAAGAATCAGGTGGTGATCCGAATGGGTACGAGGCAAATGAAGCACCATACCATTCGGGAACAGATCCTGCCATGCCGAATTAGCCAAAGACCTGTCAATGTGTTCGCGAATTCGCGCTAATCAACCTCTTTTGTTTGACCGGGTGAACTTTGGCCCCCTGAAACCCAAATCAATTAACCCACAACTATCTATCATATTCTTAAAACGTAAACATCTCCCCAGCGCCGGTGTTATAGCCCCTCTCTTCTCATTACATTCCAAGATCTCATTGAAATCACCCGTTAAGAGCCACATGAGGTTATTTCTCGCACCAATTGCCTCCAACTTATTCCAAAGGCCTTTCCTTTTAGACAGGTTTGGCTTGGCATAAATCCCAGAACACATCCAACTATTTTGGAGCCTCAAACCAATGATAGCATGTATGGCCTGGTCATTCACAATAACAATATCCACTTGAATCTCCTCTTTGTGCCACAACATCCAAATTCCCTCTCCCCTACCGGACGTAGGAGCTCTACAGATTCCCAAGAAACCAAGGTTATCGAAGATAGTTCTAGCCCGATCCTCCGAGACCTTAGTTTCAATAAGATACACAATATTCAGTAGATGCACCCTAATTAATTCCCTGAAGTTCGTAAGAAACTTCTCATTACCCACTCCTTGACAATTCCAAGTCAAGACTCTCATTGGTAACAAATAGAGATGATGAGACAAAAGAATACCTAATTTCCATTGTCGTAAGGGACTCCAAAATCTGGTGTGCCAGACTTTTCGCAAATATTTTTCGACAAACATTCTCCACTAGATTGGGTTTCACCATAATAATCATCACCATTATGCAGTATAGATCAAACTGTGAGGGATGGGGGGTTCGATCCATTATTTCTTGCTGGAGTAGGTGGCCCTCCCTTGGGTAAGAGAACCGAGGATTTATCGGAAATAATCTTGTCAACTTTGATTTCCTTTTTCAAGGGGGAGTACGCTTCTAAACAAGAGAGTCACTTAGAGAAGGAGGCGGGTTGAACGATTGGGGGTCAACTTTTTTTTTTTGTTATTGTCAATTGGGCCTCCATTACTTAAGCTAATTGGGCAGCTAGGTGTAAAATCCATATTGTCAACTACTAGAGAGTGATGGGCCGTAATTTCCGAGTTAAGCTGGGCCATTGGTGGCTGGGCCAATTGAACTGAACCTTGCCCAAAAGAGCCCAAATTTACAGCCCTAGAACTTCCATCATTTTTCCAGCTCAAAGGGTCTTATTTATCAGTCCACGCGCCCTGCATCTGTTTGGTCTCTGTAACGCGCTTACCAACGTTAACCTTGTTAGGTTGACTTTCTGACCCATCCACCCCATTTTTTACCCAGACAAGATACCAGTCTCTTTTTCCTTGTCTAACTCATTCCCTTTATGTGCTAAAACCTCAAGTTTGTTTTTCTGACCAACGAAAGCGGAATTTTTGCTCTGTTTTCCTTGGGTTTTCGTGCCCTTTTTTCTACCCTTTTGGACTTGCATCCAATCACCAAACTTTTCAGTACATATCCTCTGCACGAGTTGACTCGGACCTGGTACAAATTGACTCGGCTGTGCCTCACTCCTCCCTGGGCCATCTTCCTCCATTGCTTCACCAGTAGCTATGATTCTCAAAGGGCATTCTGAAAACCGGTGGCCCACCCTTCCACAATCGTAGCAAAGAACCGGGAAGTTCTCATACGTAACCGGAAAAATCTTTCCACGGACCTTCACCCCTTTACGTAAAGGTTTTTCAATGTCAACTTCCACACAAAATCTAGCAGATTTTCCTTTAGTAGCCCAATAGATATCATGGTCTATTTTAATCGGTTTTCCAATGCTTTTGGCTATGGAGTAGACAATAGCCTCTTTGTAGTAATTCACCGCGAGTTTTGGGATCCGAACCCAAGTGATAGCCGTATTGACTCGGTCCAAAGAAGCTTGGAAGTTGGGAATCCATAGTCGAACAACAATAAAATGCCCAACAATCATCCGAGGTCCCTCAGTCAAGATGAACTCTCTCTTGATTTGATCATGCAATTTCAGAATGTAGCAACCGGAGCCCAAATCAATTAATTTAAAATCCCCACTGAGCTTCCATAGTCTGTCCAGTTTGGCTGTTAGCCAGTTATAGCCCCAAGTTTTCCCCATGATTTTAAGCACAATGGTTTCTTGCCACGATTTTCGAATACTTTCAACAAGTTCATCAGCCAAAACCACTTCCGGGTATGGGTTTCCCTCAGTTGCGTCAATAATTTTGATCTTCTTAAGGTAAAAAATTGTTTTCTCATCAAACCTATCTGCCTCTTTATGGGCTCTTTCACCCATCAAGTTGTGCAGGTAGAGTTCTTTCTCCACCATTGGAGTGTCTTCCGAACGGTTAGTGCCACCTTCAGCACTTTCCATAGATAGGGAAACAGGGGGAGAGTTCAAGGTTCTAACCTTCTTAGAGCTACGTTCGTCAAAGGACAACTGGGCCTGATGGAGATTCATAGAAACGAAAATGAGAGATGGTGGGGAGTTTTCTCATAAAATAAAGTGATTTGCTTGATGGATTTGGCATTGGGCTATCTAACATTGGGTTTTTATGCAACGAGGGTTTATTTACTATTTTTCTCAAGATCAAATATCAAAATATCATTTATTGTATCCGCAATCATTTTCTTATTTGTGTGTTATAATGATAAGATTATTTATAGAATAATCAAGTATCTTATAGAAGAAATCATTAACTTTATTTCCATCCATCATGTAGAGTCGCATGGAAAATGTTAAATTTTTAGCCAAAAACATAAAGACCGGAAAAATAATACCCCGTATCAGAGTTTCGGAATTGAGGCCAACTCCAATCCACTAGGGGCAGGTGGAGATGGCCCTCCCCCCTGGCCCTGGACGGTCTCCAACCGTCCAGGGCTGTGAATCGGCACAACCCAGGGCAGCCCCTGACAGCATGGGCCACAACCTGATATTTTGGACGCGCTTGCAGGCACCAGGTGTTGCCACTTGTTTTTTTTAATTTTTTTAATTAAAAAATGTTTATCAATAAAAAAAATATTTATTAACAAAAAAAATTAGAGATTGAAAAAATGAACTACGAATTTAACAACACCTTGTTTAATTTAATTAACTAGAAATGGAAGATACATTTAATTATAAAAATTGTGTAAGATTTAAAAACTGTTTGTTTTAAATTAAAGATGTAAAATTATTACTTTTAATTTTGAATTTATAAATTTGTCTATGAAATTAAAATTGATTCAAAATGTATAAATATTTGAAATTTGATTTTTAATTTTTAGATTTTATTTAACAACATTATAGTGTAATCAAACCCTTATCTCAAAAGTAATGTTATTTTTATGATTTTTATTATTGACATTATTATTATTATTATAGATAATAATATGTGAGAGTAGGGAAGTTTTTTTTTTTAATTAATTGGTGTTTTTGCTCTGTCGATTGGAATACAGTGTCCAAGGGGGTGGAGGTCGTCATCGCTGGACTGTGAAAGCCCATAGGGTTGGAGATGCTCTGAAACAACCTAAAGGTACATCCAAACAAGGTCATCGTTTTTCTTATTTCGAACACATGTAGCGTATCAAATACGTATTATCATATCCATATTCTAGCATGACCATACTATGTCATGTAATGTTTTGACTTACCAAATCAATGTTAGATAAGATATTAAACCTAAAATAATCATGACTAAACTAAAAATCTCTTATTTCTATCGAACCAAATGAAATCGTCAGATTAGATATTAAACCTAAAATAAGCATGTATGCGTCACCTTATCTCCCCAAAATTTATTAAATGAGAAAAGTGAATATTCTCCTGGATTAAGGCGGTGTTTCAATGGCTTAAAAGAACCACTACTTTGCCTTTTTAGCTCCAAACGTTTCTAAAATATTTGCAAAGTTTAACTTTTTAGTTAACTGTTGTAATTTATGTTGGATGAGTGTCAAGCTTCTTGGTTGAAATCCATAGATTTGAATATATATAGTTGGAAAAGATAAAGTTCAAAGAGATATGGTGCGTGTGTATTTGTCCCACATTGGTTTAAGACTAATTGACAAGTGCAAGTTATAAAATTCCTTGTAAGGGAAATGAAAAGTTGAAAACTCTGCACTTGTCCAACATTGACTTTATAAGATAATGTGGACTAGTATATATGAATTTAAGTATAAAAACTTGGTATAAGTGTTTACAAAGATGGTCATATGGGTAAACCACATGCGCGTGACCGCCGCCCCCTTGACTCGGACCGAACCTAACTTAACTTAACTTAGCTTAGCTAGGGCGTTTGGGCGAATTGTCTCAGTCTCAGACTTATCTTTTTGGAGGAAATTTGAATTGAAAACGTAACGTTTTCAGTTACAAAATAATTGAAACGTTTTTATTCATTGCTGTCGTTTTAATTTTCTATTAATTGGCCAGTTTCAAATGTCTCACCCCCAGCTATATATAGGAGTGTTCTTCATTCCCCATAACACACCAAAACATAAACAAACTTCTATCAATTCTCTCTACATTTTTCATTAAAAAAATTGGGTTGGTTTTGAGTGCTTTTCGAGGTGAAACTTCTATTATTTTGCAGTGGTACAGTTTCTGGAGCCAAATTATCCTGGAAGGAGTTTCGAGCTGCCCAATTGTACCAAGGTGGGTCGATAATTTCTTCAAGGCAAGCATAGTTCTTTCTGCGATTTGGTTTGATCAAGTATATTACTATACATAATTGTAAGATAAGTTTATTATTATTTACTTTATATGTTCTGTTACTAATCGTACATTCCTTTTGATTACCTAATTGGTTTGTATGAAATTGGTTTCTTTTACATAACTAGTTCATGATTTGTTTTTAAAACTGCCAACAATCTTGAAGAAATTACGTATTCGTGTTTAAAACATCATGACATCTTTCTTATCTGCAGGAGTCTCTGGTACAGTGTCCATGCTAGCCACAATAGTCAACTTATCCGGTTTACCAGAAAAGTTTTCAGGCCAATTTTTTAAGCGTTGGCAACATCGAATGAAAATTTGGTTTATGATGAAGGGACTTTTGTCGGTTATTTAGGTGACTAGGCCTGAACCAACTGATACTGACCCAAAGACAAATCAAAGAGCTAAATGGTCAGAACGGGACCAAATTGGTCGAGGAGTCATTCTTTCAACTTTATCGAATATACTCTTCGACGTGTATTGTTCTGATACATATACAACAAAGTCACATGAAATATAATATTGAAGAGCAAGGGCTCGAAAAGTATTTTGTTTCCAAGTTCTTGTAATATCAGATGGTTGAAGTAAAGTCTGTAACTGAACAACGCATGAACTGATAAATCTCGAGCACTCCCTTTCTGATGCTGAAATGAAGCTTCCGGATAAGTTTCTGGTTATGTCAATTATTGATAAGTTTTCCAAGTCTTGGGAGAACTTTGACATGACATTAAAACATCAAAAATGAAAGCTGAGTCTTGACGATCTTATGATTGCCATAAGTACAAGAAGAACACAAGAACCAAACTCATGGTGTTCCTGTTGAGTAACAGCCTAAGGTAAATATGATAACTGGAAACAAAAAAGTAAACCATGTAAACCCCAACTCCAAATCCATAAATAAACCTAAAAAGAAAAAGAAACCAAAGACAAACAAACTATGCTGGACTTGTGGACAGATGGGTCACTGCTAAGGAGTGTCCTAGCAAAAAGTCCAAAGCCATATCCGAGTCTTCTGCACCGGCTATAGTCAACATGGTTGTGGGAGACACTAGTGAAACTAGAGCTCCGGCTATGGTAAACATGGTTGTGGGAGACACTAGTGAAACTGGAGCTCCAGAAAACTCTATTAACGGGTATGCTTCTTTAAAACCTGAACTCTTTACTATCTATGAACCATATGACTGGCTAATTGGCACTGGAGCAAATGTGCATGTTTGTGCTGATAAATTGCTATTTGTGTCTTATCAGCCAGTAGATGGAAAGTATATGACAATGGGTAACTCAAGTGCTGGTAAAGTGTTAGGATAGGACACGTGGACTTGAAGTTTCCTTCAGGGCGCATACTATCACTACAAAGGGTGCATCATGTTCCAACGATCAGAAGAAACATAATAAGTGGTTCTGTAATAGTTACGAGATGAATATCAAGTTCAATAAAGTCTTAATTCTATATTATGGGACTTTTGTTGGTAAAGGCTATTTAGATGATGGATTGTCAAATGGGATAGGAGAACGAAAGAATAGAACCTCTAAAGACATGATTAATAGTCTACTTTTGAATTCTGGATTGCCTAAATATATGTGGGGATAAGCTTTGAATACGGCTTGCCATAATCTGAACATATTTCCTCTAAAACATAATGAAAGCACTCTTTTTGAATTATAGAAAGGCAGAAAACCTAGCTTAAAATACTTTCGAGTGTGGGGCTGTCTTGAAAAAGTTCTAGTCCCAGAACTCAAGAGAAAGAAACTGGGTCCAAAGGCTGTTGATGCGGTCTTTTTAGGCTATGTGGAAACAAGCTATGCTGTTAGATTTTTAGTTAAAAAATCAGAAATTCAAAGTATATGTTAACACAATAGTTGAATATCGTGATTTTTACGTTCTTTGAAGACGTATTTCCCATGAAAATGGGAATCCCTGATGACAATTCTTTAGATTCAGCCCTTATATTTTCGTCAATTCCTGAACATGTGAAAAAGATGACTAATGTGGGGGTTGATCCAAGTAGTTCTAATTCAGTATCAATAGAATCAGATGAACCTACACGGAGTAAGAGAGCCAAAGTTACCAATGATTTTGGAAGTGATTTTATCACTTACAATATCGAGGGTGATCCTGTAACCTTCAAAGATGCAATGGCTTCGAAAGAACCAAAGCATTGGAAGGTAGCTGTCAAAAGTGAGATGGACTCCATTGTCTCTAACGGGACATGTGAACTAGTTGATCTCCCTCCGGGGTGTAATACAATTGGATGTCAATGGATCTTTAAAAATAAACTTAAATCTGATGGAACCTTAGATAGGTTTAAAGTCAGGTTAGTTGCCAAAGGGTTTAGGCTGAAAGAGGGAATATATTTTTTCGATACATATTTTCCTGTTGCTCGTTTGACTACAATCCGGGTGCTAATAGCATTGGCTTCTATATATGACTTCCAGATTCACCAGATGGATGTGAAAACAACATTCATGTCATGTATGGTGATCTCGAGGAGGAAATCTATATGGATCTGCCAGAGGGATTTGTTGCTTCTGGAAATGAGTGAAAAGTGTGTAAGCTTGTTAAATCACTTTATGGTTTGAAACAAGCTCCTAAACAATGGCATGAAAAATTCGATAAAACTATTTTATCCTTTGGTTTTGTTGTAAACGAAAATGATAAGTGCATCTCCTGCAAAGTTAAAGGTGATAAATGTATAGTGTTATGTCTGTATGTTGCTGACATTCTGTTGATTGGGTCTAAAATTGAGATAATAAACGAAACCAAGTCATTCTAAAAGAGTAAGTTTGAAATGAAGGATATGGGTGTTGCAAATGTAATTCTTGACTCAAGTTGACTCGGTCAACTGAGGGTATAGCAATTTCTTCATCTCACTATGTTGAGAAGATAATTGAGAAATTTGGTTACAAGGTTATAAAGAATGTAGAATTGCCAAAACACCATATGATTCTTCAGTAGCTCTTTTTAAAAATGAAAGTGGTGTTCATGTATCTCAATTAAGATATTCACAAATCATTGGAAACTTGCAACATCTGGCAAATGGCACGAGACCAGACATTTCGTTTGCAGTCTCGAAGTTAGCAGGATATACAAGTTGTCCAAATTGAACCCATTGGGAAGCTCTTGACCAGGTACTTAGGTATCTGAAGGGCACGGTATCACTAGCCCTGCAATATAGTAGGTTTCCTACAGTGCTTGAAGGGTATAGCGATGCTAGCTGGATAGCCAAAGGGGACTTAACGGAGTAGTCGAACTCGGCTAAAAAGTCTTGCCATCGAGCTTGCTTCGGTGATAATTTCTTTTGAGTATGGAAGTAGCTAGTGGCAATTTTGTCGGTCTTCACAATGAATTTGGACCCGAGCAAGTAGTGTCTCCAAACCCGCAGGCAATTCACAATTGCCGTCATCTCTTTCTCTTGCACGGTGTACCGTCGCTCTGTGTCATTGAGTTTCCGGCTTTCAAAGGCTAAGGGATGTCCCTCTTGCTTGAGCACCTCGCCGATAGCAAAGTCTAAGGCATCCGTATGCAACTCGAATGCCTTAGTGAAATTGGGTAAGGCCAAGACCGGCTCTTGGCTTACCGCTGCCTTCAAGTCCTCAAATGCCCCCTAACACTTCTCGGACCAGTTCCATTCCTTTTTCTTCTTGAGCAGATCTGTCAAGGGTGCTGCTCGTGTGGAGTAGCCTGAGATGAACAGGCGATAATAGTTAATTAAACCAAGAAAGGACCGTAGCTCGGTTACCTTTGTTGGCGGCTCCCACTTGGTGATTGCCCTGATTTTGGCCTTGTCTATACGCAGCCGGCCATGTCCTATGATATGCCCCAAGAACGGCACCTCCTCCTTGGAAAATGCACACTTGGACTCCTTCACATATAGCTCGTTGTTCCGAATACCTTGAATATAGTGCGTAGGTGCTCGAAATGTTCCACCATGGAATGGCTATACACCACGATGTCGTCAAGGTACACCACCATGAACTGGTCCAAGTACGGCTGAAAGATCTTGTTCATGAGGGTACAGAAGGTTGCCTGTGTGTTTGTCAATCCGAATGGCATGACCAACCATTCGAAAGAGCCGTAGCGAGTCACGCACGTCGTCTTCGGTTCGCCCCCCTCAACAATCCGGACTTGCTAGTAGGCCTTTTGTAGATCCATCTTGGTATACACCTTGGCACTCCCAAGCCTGTCGAACAAGTCGGCAATTAAAGGAATGGGATATTTATTTTTAATGGTTACTTTATTAAGCGGCCGGTAGTCCACACACATCCTCAATGACCAGTCATGCTTCTTTTGGAATAGTACCGGCGCGCCATAGAGAAATCATAAAAACTCAACTTGTTATACTACGGTTGTACCAATACTTTTCACTATGACAACTTATTACCGGGAAAACATACACTGAAAATAAATTTTTGGATTCTGGAAATTAAGATGTTGAAAGATGAATGATGACAAACATGAAAAATTAACTTACTACAATAATTTTTCTTCATGAACATCAGTTCTCTAAGAAAAATCTTTTGTCTTTTTATTTCTGGCTTGGCTCCCAGCTCCAACTCGATCTTGTGGTCCACGTCCCTCCTTGGTGGCAAGGCCTTCGGTAGCTCGGCTGGCATGACGTCCCTGTTCTCCTCAAGGACAGTTTTAATAATCGAGGGACCTCATCCTCACGAGTATCCTCCACGGCATCATCCATTTTTAAAGTTACTAAGCAAGTTAGGATGACTTAGCCGAAACCGCGAGGGGCGGAAAAGATCGCAAGGGGCGTTCGAGGTTAAGTGCCGCACGACACTTGAACGAGTCAAGTCCGTGACAGGTGGTATCAGATCCCGAAAGGGCAAAGGTATCTTGGGAACTTGAAGAAATGGCCAACGACAACATCACAAACTCGGATGTGGAGAACCAAATGGTGGAGGAAACCGCCAATATTGTCGACCGTAGGAGCGGGGCAAGAGTCGATCTCGTGAAGGTACCGTGTGGGAAAATACCATCACCGAGATGGGTGGCCAGTTGGAGAAGACTCACCGTGTTGGAGCAAACCGTTAGTGAGCTGCGAAGTACCGTGGAGGGCTTATGGGAGGAGCTCACTATTTGTCGTAAGGCATTGGCAAGTGGGGGCACTAGTTCGGGCGGGGCGACCATAAGGATGGACCAGCCCAAGTTAAAGATGTTCGAGGGCAAGCGGGATGCCTAAACCATCGATGACTTCTTATGGCAACTTGAGTTTCATTTCGACAACATCAACCTGCGCGATGAGCAAGCCAAGGTAAAAACCGCTTCCGCACATTTTTCTAATATGGCTGCTATGTGGTGGCGTAGGAAATATGCCGAGATAGAGAAAGGGACTTGCCACATCGACACTTGGGATGACTTTAAACGGGAGTTAAAACGCTATTGGTATCCCGAGAATGTCGAATACGAGGCTCGGAAGAAGTTACGGGAGTTGAAGCATAAGTCATCTATCCCGGAGTACATTAGAGAGTTCACATCGCTTATGCTCCAACTTCCCGGCATAGGCGAGAAGGATCTCTTCTTCTTCTTCTTTATGGACGGGTTGCAAAATTGAGCTAAACAAGAACTCCAAAGGCGGAAGGTGGAGACGTTGGATGAAGCAATTACGACCGCCAAGACACTCACCGAGTTCCAACGGGCTACCACCCAACCCAAAGGGAAGAATGAGAGAGGCAACTCCGGCAAAGATGGGGGAGACCGAGAGCACAAGAAACTCGTAGCCGACCCCCGGGGCAACCAATCCAGATTTCAGCCTGGACGTAAGGAGCACCATGAGCAGAAGAAGGACTTCGTGCCCAGAGGTGGATGCTATGTATGCAAAGGGCCGCACGCAATGAAGGACTGCCCGAAGTTGGGTTCATTATCCGCTATGATAGATCGGGAGTCTTAATCTCAATCCGAGGAGGGAGCTGAACAGATCGGGTCGTTACAGCTCCTCAATGCCTTGAAGGCCAAGCTGACACCCAGTACAAGCAAGGGGCTGATGTACGTGGAGGCGCTTGTTAACGGGAAAGCTACCAAGGCCATGGTAGACACGGGAGCAACTCATACTTCATGGCCGAGGAGCCCGACGGTTGGGTCTCAATGTTACAAGGAGCGAGGGAAGGCTCAAGACAGTGAATGCCGTAGCTAAGAGACTTTGTGGTACGACCAAGGAAGTGGACATGGTACTCGGCACTTGGAAGGACTCGGTGGACTTTTCAGTGGCGCCCATGGACGATTTCAAAGTCGTGCTCGGGCTGGACTTCTTACGCAAGGTAAGTGCCGTTCCAATGCCTTCATTTGATTCCATTTGCATACTGGTAAGGGGGCTGCATGCATGGTGCTGACCACAAGCGGACCGACTAAAGCCGAGGGTAGACAACTGTCGGCTATGCAACTAGCCAAGGAGGCCAAACGACGTGAGCCAACTTACTTAGCAACTTTAAAAATGGATGATGCCGTGGAGGACACTCGTGAGGACGAGGTCCCCTCGATTATTAAAACTGTCCTTGAGGAGAACAAGGACGTCATGCCAGCCGAGTTACCGAAGGCCTTGCCACCAAGGAGGGAGGTGGACCACAAGATTGAGTTGGAGCCGGGAGCCAAGCCACCCGCTATGGCACCCTTACCGGCTGGTACCGCCGGAGCTGGACGAACTCCGGAAGCAATTAAAAGAGTTGTTGGACACGGGGAGATTCAGGCCATCCAAAGCCCCGTATGGCACGCCGGTACTATTCCAAAAGAAGTATGACATGTGATGAGGGGTATTTCGCATACGCCACTTTAGGAAATACTTTCTGCTCGAGCTCGGCCTCAATCCCGACCAGAATGGTATTCTCCGACCATAAGAACCTGGTTTTCCGATCAAGCCCGGTTGATAGCTCTAGATCAAGTATTCCGACCTACTTCCCGATTTACTCGTCTCCTCGAATTACTGTGGGGCCGACCTACAGCTTTATACAGCTGGCCGAGAGGTGTTCTCCTACGGATGGTCTAGCTAGCTCATTACTGTTCCTATAAATACGCGGCGCATTTATGACATCAGGGGGGGCACGACTTCCAAGATATTCCTTCTGCTCGGACCTATCGTTCGGATTAGGAACTAGCTTGTATTCTCATTGTATTTAGTCTTTCTAGTAGTACGGCATCCCGTAATGCTCGGGTAGACCCGCTTTGTAATTTGTATTCGAACACCGATATCAATATACAGTTTTCACACGCTCGATTCATATATTGTTATACTCTACTTTCCTTATTGAACTCGAACAAAAAACGGTATAATCAATTGGCGCCCACCGAGGGGCCTACTCGGGTGTTAGATCGAAATATGCCTACTACTAGGAGGTACACGTACAATCGAGGTGAGCCTTCACAAGCTGTTGGAGCGCAGCGCTCCGTAAATAATGAACCAAGTAACCAATCCCGAGCGGCCCACCAATCTGAGGTGCCGCCGCTCGACCCGCCGAATGATATGCCTATTCATACGACAATGGCTGATTTACGTTCCATTATCGGAACCATGTGTAGAGAATTCTTCAACACGGAGAGAGCAGATCATGAAACTCTGCCAGGTCAGCAGCCCCCGGTCGATCAGCCTACTGCTCGGGGTCCGATTTCCAACAGGCCAAGGATGTTCAAAAAATGAAAATCGGCCGAGGGTGAAAGCTTTTGCTACGACCCTCCCTCGATAAAACATGTTCAAAAAATCAAAATCGGCCGAGGGTGAAAGCTGTTGCTATGACCCTCCCTCGATAAAACATGTTCAAAAAATCAAAATCGGCCGAGGGTGAAAGCTGTTGCTATGACCTTCCCTCGATAAAACATATTCAAAAAATCAAAATCGGCCGAGGGTGAAAGCTATTGCTATGACCCTCCCTCGATAAAAAGATGTTCAAAAATGAAAATCGGCCGAGGGTGAAAGCTTTTGCTACGACCCTCCCTCGATAAAACATGTTCAAAAAATGAAAATCGGCCGAGGGTGAAAGCTTTTGCTATGACCCTCCTTCGATAAAATCTGTTCGAAAATAAATATCGGCCGAAGGTGAAAGCTTGTGCTATGACCTTTCCTCGATAAAAATCCAGGATGACTATCCAGCTCACTGAATAGCGGCAAATTATGCAAGCAAACAGTACAATTTTGATTAACTCCAACTGATGTTCTAAATGCTTTGATGAAGCAGTTCTGCTCGAAACCCGAACACCCTTCAAGAATTTCTTACCACTTGAAAATTCTTTAAGTTAGGATTGTTATTTCTTAAGTTGGGATCATTATTTTCCTAAGTTCAATTATTCTTAAAGAGAACTTCTCAAGTTTCAGAAATTATTCATTTGGACGATTGTCGGATAATCTTTCCGAGGACAGTTCACCGATCAATAAATGTTCCAGGTACAAGTTCAACCTTATCATCCAAATACTTGAGTTTCATCGGATAATTAATTCGTCGTCGAGTTGGTTGTTATGAGCAGAATACTAATGTTAAGATGGTGGAAAAGAAAAGTTGCAACAATTTGATTTGAAACAAAAGGTTCTCATTATTATTTTCGAGCAAGATACAAAAGATCAATTAAAGGCAAATGTTACAACTTTATTGACATTCATCGAACAGACTACAAAGTTGTTGAATGTACAAATGAAGTCCTAATACAACTAGTACCCTATTCTATGGTCTTCGAGTCTTCGAGCATCTTTCAGTGTTGTTGACCAGGAATATCGCCGAGCATCCGATGATTGCATCACAATTTGTGACAAAGTGATCGAGCTGTATATGTTTATCGTCTGATGATATCTGGTTTTGAAATTAGACAATATGGATCGCAGATCACATTTTCTGATCTCCATACAGTCCCCAGCATTCTTGCTACCAGCCGAGCTCGATCACTTCCCCGAGTCGGCGTCCAAGGTTGAAATTTCTCATTGTAAGATCCAAAAGCTCAACCTCGAACGGCCGGTCATCTTCTTACGATCGAGCAACTTGACCCAAAGTTACCATTCTTCAGAGAAGAAAGGAAGAAATTGGTGAAACAAGATAACCTCAAAGAAAGTACTTGAGGTCAAACTTCCTTTTAATTTTCTGACCAGCTTTCCGCCCTCGGGTATACCCCTCGAAACCAGCAACGCTAACCCTGCCCAAAATACCCAAGCAAGGGTCAGTCACTTGTTGGTAATTCAAGGGGAGATCCCGCTTTCAGGGATCAGAGACCCCCAGATAGAGGAGGTGCTCCTTTTTTCCGATTCCACCCATACCAAAGAAGTTTGTCTTGTACAAAAGATCGGACGTACGTTCGAAGCCAAATTTCAAAGGCTTGAATGGGAAGAAGGAAGGTTCCGAGCTTCGTCCTCGGATAAAACATTTTTGACAGTGGAGGGTAAAGATTTTCAACTGGGCAAATGCCATATTTATACTAAAAGGAAGATTTGATCGACGGTCTGTATTCAACGAAACAAACGGCGTAGATTAAGGCGTTTATCACGGATGACCTTTCCACTTCCCGAGATTAAGGTACTGTTTGTACAGATTTTCTCTGAAACTTAGCTGAAAAAAGGGGAATACTATGACTTGGTCAAATATGCAGTGCAGAAACTTTCCCTTCTTACTTTGTGCTCGGAATGTCGATCACTCTTAACTCGAGTATAAATTGTTCATTTACAAAAAAAAAAAAAAAAAAAAAATTTATTTGTTCACTCTTAACTCGAGTATAAATTGTTTTAACCCTGAAATTGAAGCTTGAATGTTCACTCTTAACTCGAGTATAAATTGTTTTGACTAAGAATGCAACTTGATTGTTTACTCTTAACTCGAGTATAAATTGTTTATACAGTAAATCACTTCACCAGAACACAAAACACCATCGATTAGCAGGAAGAAAAAAGTTTATTATTCCAACAGGGAAAACAAGTACAAAAGGAAGAAATGTAAAAGTACAACATTCAGTTGAGCAAAAGAAGAAATCTCTAGACGCTTTTCTCGAACAGAAGCTTGCGGACTTCAACATTGCGGGCCTCATACCCGGCCTCATAACCTTTTTGATAGGCCTCTTTCTCCCGCTGCTCGGCGCTTTTCTTCTCCTGCTCGACGAGTGACTTCAGCCTGTCCAACTCCTTGCTCAACTCCTCGTGAACCTGGCTCTCTTTCTGCTTTACAGCTTTCTCCGTCTCGGAGGCCAATTTCAGCTCGATGGCTTTGGCTTCTTCAAGGGACTTTGACAGTGCAACCTTCTTCTCCTCAAGCTCGAGGATAACCTTAGCACGCTGCTCGGCTTCTTGCTCGACTTGCAGCCCGAGGTTGAATAAATGTAGTCCGACCTTAAATGGACAAAAGTAATTATGTTAGTAAAACATATATTATAAAAAAAAAAAAGGGAGAGAGAGGACACTTACTTGAAAAAGAAGATATGTGCTCGATCGCGCCATTTCATTCACATTTTTCCCTTCTTGTTCGGCCATGGCCTTATTTGTCACCTCTTCAAAAAAAGGCACTTAGCGTCCGAGCAACATTAGGAACAGAGTTTTGGGGTTCCGGGTTACCACCCGACGAAGGAGTTTTCTTCTGGTCGACGGGAGGGTCATTTATTTTGACCTTCTTATTGGGAGGCTCGACCACGGTTTCCTTATTTGCCTCCAGAGCCAAGACACTACCAGCCAATGTTTGGTTCGCCCCCGTCATCTGAATCAGAATTGAGGTTGGAGTCAGATCGTCAACGACTGGATTTTTAATCAAAGCAGACTCAGAGCTTTGCTTGTTCCCCACCGAGCTGTCCTTAGACCTAGAAGGAGAGTCCGAAATTGGTATAACTGCTTTATCCTCGATCCGAACGGGTGACGGATTGGGCAAAGGCTTGATCTCAGATTTGCCAAAATCACCTTTAGGGGCTTCAGTTTGCTCGTTGACCACATTCGAAGGAGAATCGATCTTGCGCTTCCCGCGATCGCTCTTAGAAGTTTTTCCTACTTCCGAGGTTTTTCCTGCGTCCGAGGAGGATTTTGACTCTCTAGTTTTGGACTTAGGACCCTTCTCCTTTTTGACCTTCAACAATAGTTTGGGATCGAGTTTGGAACTCACCATACCCTCCATGATCTATTTTTTAGTATAAAAGAAGAAGTTTCGATTTATGTTATCGATCAAAGGGCTCCGATGAAAAAAGACTTATAATTTCAGTGGTGCAAACCTTATACTGCCTCCTATTTATAAGAAAGTGGAACGCTGCCTTTTTGGGAACCCAACGGTCGCGAACTTCGAGTTTTTCCGTGTCCTATTAAAAGGCTCGATCGTTTTGATTACTCGCCTACTAAGTGATTCACATGCGAGATAATGCTCGATATCGATGATCTTTTACGGACCTTCTAGCTCACAAAGACTTTTGTCTAGTTGGGTAATATATTAAATTAATGATAAGCAGATTCAGAGAAAAACAGAAAAAGCAGATTTTATAGATGATCGAAATAATTACAGTGCATATATTAAAGCCCTACAATCTATTACAAGAAATCTAAGGGTTTGACTGCTCCTCTTTGCCCTCACCCTCGGAGTCACCCTCGACGTCGACGTCTCCAGAAGCTTCCCGATCATCCCCATCATCTGAAGAATCTCGATCTTCCTCTCCGGAACTGTCTTGGTTATTCTCCTCATCGGAACTATCTGAACCCGAGCTCGTATTGGACGTCTCCAAGTCCATCAAGTCAGGATTGGGCATGGGAACTCCGAACTCTCTCACGAAGGGAGCGAACTCATGGTTTTCCCAATCTGTGGAGCTCGAGGATGATACTCGATAGTTCTCTCCGTCCATGTTCTTGAAGATATCCATATGTTCTAGATATCTATTTATCTGGTCGGGGATAACTTTCGCGGAGACCAATTGTCGAACGCCCTTGTAGAAAGTGGTCTGAAGAATCTGGTCCACTCTTTTCCGAGCTATAGCATCCAACGCAGGAGACTCTAAAAATTCTCTTATCGAGCTTAGGCGAGACTCTTCTTTGCCCCGCTGGTAAGACAACTCGGAATCAGCCTTAGTTTGCTCGAGCTCCTCTTCAAGTTTCCTGACTTTCTCCTCGAGCAAGCTCTTCTCTTCCACAACTCTCACCAAGTCTTCTTCGACAGCCGGGGTATACTTGGCTTTCATCGACTCCAATTCTGTTTGGACGGAGGTAAATTGTTTGCGCAGTTGGGACTCTTCCTTGAGTAAGTCCCTATAAGCAACATGAACACGATCGGACTCCTCTTCTAACATGGAGGTACGGTTCACCTCAGTGAGAAAGCAGTCCCCGATCTGCAAGAACAGGGTAATTAGTATTTTATTCCGAGACTTAGACAGCTGCAACGAATGTAAAGGGATCTACCGTATGATATGCTTTGGAGAATTGGCCTAGTACGTCAAGGTCGGAGTGACCAAGAAGCTCCTCCTGGTCCTCGGAAAATCTCCCCGCCATGAAAATCTTGATCGCCTTATCATGCTCATTCTCGCCGTTCGGGGTGCGATCACTTCGAATTGATCCCCTCTCGGGATAACCCGCTGCTCGGGAACCTCTAAGTTGATCTTCGATGAAGTCCAGCATATCGGGCCTACTTCGACCGGATCTGGAAGAGAGGGGTGTTCGATGTCGACCCCACAATGCGGTCCTCCTCTTTGCCTCGGGGGGTCCCTCCAGATCTTCCCGAGCTCGCCGATGGGAGATCTCCGTTCCTTTGAGCTTCTTCATGGTAAACAGGCTATATCCTATGCCAGAAGAGGAAGGACCAGCTTGGTGAGGAGGTGGTACCATTAGGATCGGCTCAGCATTCTCGGGCTCCTCCTCATTTCCGATCTGATCAGTCCGAGCCGAGCTTCCCCGAGGAGGGACGGCAGTTCTGGGCTCCGGTCTAGTTTGCCTCCTCGGTTGACCTGGCTTTTTCCTCGAGGTAGATGCTACAGTTTTACCGACTATGGAAGCTCGGTATTGCTCCACCATTGTTTCTGAAGAAATAAAGAAATGAAATGTTAAGTAATGAAATCCGCTGAAAAGCTTACTATCAAAGTCACTCGGGAAAGACTATTATCCTTACTCAATGTTCGAGGGTCATCAGCAACTGCTAGTGGAAAGGTAGCTCGGCTGAGTCCTGCTTTTCGAAGTACGGGTTCCAGAATAAGGAAAGCCGACTGGTACAAATCCGAACACATCTCTTTGACAACATCGTCGGGAATGACTTTCTGAAGTGGACCTAACAGTTCTCGTTTTCCGTACACCCACTCTCGCTCGCCCGGCCATTTGTGTGGAACCATCTCCGAGCTTCCCTCGGAAGCCGGTACCTCAGGTCCTTTGATAAAGAAGAATTGTTTCTTCCAGTCGAGAGAATTGCTAGAAGTGATGGTCGATAAGACCGAATGATTCGAACGCTGGGAGAAATACATGAACCCAGCGTTCGAGGCGGAGGAGGTACTGATCTTGAAAAATTGCCAGAAGCGTCGGAAGTTAGCAGCTTGATTCTTGGCCTTCATCAAAACGCTGAAAGCTATCAAATACCCAATCGAGTTGGGAAGAATCTGTGCGGGGGCCAGGCTGAATGCATCTAAAACCTGCACGAGTAAGGGGGCAAAAGGAATACGCAACCCATAGTCGAATTGCCTAGCATAGAAAGCTTAACATCCTTCGGGGGGCTTATTCACTCTCTGAGAGGGGGTCGGAATGATTAGCGAGTAACCCTCGGGAAGGAATTTACCTATCGTAGCTTTGAGGTTTGCCTCGTGCTCTTTTGGATCATACGCACTTGAGATGTCGTCGACCCGTTTCTCGGTCTTCTGAGCCCGACCTGTGGCTTTGGACTTTTTCGCGACACCGGCTAGGTCGAGGATTCGCACACTGCACCCGCCCTCAATTTGATACCTCAATATCTCGTGCTTATCAAACGGTACAGTCAAGCTGTTCTCATTGTCGGAGTCAGCTTTTTCTCCATCTCTACCCTCCTCACTGTCGGCCTCGGCATTTTGTTCCGCATCACCGTCGTGCTCGGACCCCTGTCGACCGGATGTTCCCTCTTCAGTGTTTGGCTCCAAGGCATTCTCTATTTGGTTGACGATCCTATTCGTCTCTTCAGAAGAATTTTCAGTATTCTTGTAGTCATTAATAAGTTCGCCAGTGGATCCTAGCTCGGAATCCGATCGTGTAGGGTTATCAGTTTGAATTTCTGGGTTCTCGGAAGTAGACATGATGATAAGTGCTTATTGTGATGGTCAATAAAAGAGGGGTACTTTTTATCGATCTGATTGCTCCGATCTGCACTAAGTTTGAAAGACGTACTCTTCTTTTCTAAGTCAACGTATATATATAAAGGTTAAAAGGGTAAATTGCAAATTCAACCCCGAGTAACCGCGACGGTTAGGCTCCCATTCAGTAAAATTGAAGATTATCTTTTTGATTAATAGCAATTACGGTCCTCCAAGCTTCTGAAATGAGTATTTTACGAGTCAACAGGATAAGATCAACTACATTGTCTCTCGAGGATGTGCACTCTTTTTCCCTTCGCTCGGTTTTTTATCCCACTGGGTTTTTCCGAGTAAGGTTTTTAATGAGGCATATCCGACCCGAGACTGTTTGAGACTCGATCTCTGATTTATTTCTCCAGTTCTCAGATATTGTAAACGTCATCGAAGTAGAGTACTCCGATCGAAAACTCCGCCCTCCTATGGTTCGAAGTATCAATGCCTTCCGTTGCTCCAAAGATGTGTGCTCTTTTTCCCTAGCTCGGATTTTGTCCCACTGGGTTTTTCCGCACTAGGTTTTTAACGAGGCATGTCCGAAACATCAAGAAATCAAAGTCTTTCGCCGTGACGCTGTGTTTACTTCTCCGAGCTTCAGCTTCACTTACGCTCGAGAAGTGGGGGAGTATTGATGAGGGGTATTTCGCATACGCCACTTTAGGAAATACTTTCTGCTCGAGCTCGGCCTCAATCCCGACCAGAATGGTATTCTCCGACCATAAGAACCTGGTTTTCCGATCAAGCCCGGTTGATAGCTCTAGATCAAGTATTCCGACCTACTTCCCGATTTACTCGTCTCCTCGAATTACTGTGGGGCCGACCTACGGATGGTCTAGCTAGCTCATTACTGTTCCTATAAATACGCGACGCATTTATGACATCGGGGGGGCACGACTTCCAAGATATTCCTTCTGCTCGGACCTATCGTTCGGATTAGGAACTAGCTTGTATTCTCATTGTATTTAGTCTTTCTAGTAGTACGGCATCCCGTAATGCTCGGGTAGACCCGCTTTGTAATTTGTATTCGAACACCGATATCAATATACAGTTTTCACACGCTCGATTCATATATTGTTATACTCTACTTTCCTTATTGAACTCGAACAAAAAACGGTATAATCAACATGTCATTGAGGATGTGTGTAGACTACCGGACGCTTAATAAGGTAACCACTAAAAATAAATATCCCATTCCTTTAATTGCCGACTTGTACGACAGGCTTGGGAGTGACAAGGTGTATACCAAGATGGATCTACAAAAGGACTACTACCAAGTCCAGATTACCGAGGGGGACGAACCGAAGACGACGTGCGTGACTAGCTACGGCTCTTTCTAATGGTTGGTCATGCCCTTCGGATTGACAAACGCACTGGCAACCTTATGCACCCTCATGAACAAGATCTTTCAGCCATACTTGGACCTGTTCGTGGCGGTGTACTTTGATGACATCGTGGTGTATAGCTATTCCATGGAGAAACATGCCGAGAACCTACGCAGTGTATTCAAGGTACTTCGGGACAATGAGCTATATGTGAAGGAGTCCAAGTGCGCAATTGCCAAGGAGGAGGTGCCGTTCTTGGGGCATATCATTGACATGGCCGGCTGCGTATGGACGAGGCCAAAATCAAGTCAATCACCGAATGGGAGCCGCCAACAAAGGTAACCGAGCTACGGTCCTTTCTTGGTTTAATTAAATATTATCGTCGGTTCATCTCAGGCTACTCCGCACGAGCAGCACCCTTGACGGATCTGCTCAAGAAGAAAAATGAATGGAACTGGTCCGAGAAGTGTCGTGGGCATTCGAGGACTTGAAGGCAGCGGTAAGCCAAGAGCCGATCTTGGCCTTACCCGATTTCACTAAGGTATTCGAGTTGCATACGGATGCCTCAGACTTTGCTATCGGCGGGGTGCTCATGCAGGAGGGACATCCCTTAGCCTTTGAAAGCCAGAAACTCAATGACACGGAGCGACGGTACACCGTGCAAGAGAAAGAGATGACGGAAATTGTGCATTGCCTGCGGGTTTGGAGACACTACTTGCTCGGGTCCAAATTCATTGTGAAGACCGACAACATACCATATGTCACGGACTTGACTCGTTCAAGTGTCCTGCAGCACTTAACCTCGAACGCCCCTTGCGATCTTTTTCGCCCCTCGTAGTTTCGGCTAAGTCAACCTAACTTGCTTGATTAAGTAAGAGAGCTTTGAAGAGAACTTAGTATGCTTATTGATTGCTCAAACTTGGATGGTTACAATTGAACTAAGTGGCCCTATTTATAGTCCCACCTCATCAAATGGATGGTGGTGATCATCTTGATCCAACAGTTGAGATTTACTCTCTAGAGCCTTCTACTCCAATATACAAAAATGTGGAACTATGTACAAGCTTCTACAAGTGTGTGGACTAATCTAGAAGCTCCTACTATGTACAAGACTTGTGTAGAAGGTGGTAGAGAATTCTAAAACCTCCAAGGGTGGTAGAGCTTGAACTAAGCCATGTCTTGCCGTCGGGTCCCTTTGGTGCTCATTCTGGCCTCCCGACGGGTGGTCCGTTACACTATTGTAGCATAAGTTGGATAACTTAGGTAGTGGTTCAAAACAAAAGGTACCGTTACTGAAAGCACGTTACAATGACCCTAATAGATTTTTATCTATGGATTTGTGGGGGATTGTAATTTATGTTGGATGAGTGCCAAGCTTCTTGGTTGAAATCCATAGATAAATTTGTATATAGTGGGAAAAGACAAAAGTTCAAAGAGATATGTTGTTTGTGTATTTGTCCCACATTGATTTAAGACTAATTGACAAGTGCACGTTATAAAAGGCCTTGTAAAGGAAAAAAAGGTTGTATGCGGATGGGTTTTGCCCAGTCTCGCGGGTTTTGCGAGATCGAGCCAATACCCTTCCAAATGAGTTTTCGCCAAACCCATGAAACTCATCACAAACCTATTCACAAACCCATTTCCAAACTTTTGAAACCTACAAAATATTGATTTAACATATACCATCTATTTTTTTCCTAAAAACTTTCTAAAAAGATATTGATTTGACACCTATTACCTATTTTTTTTTCCCGAAACCCTAACAACGAAAACTAATCTAAGTGGGGTTTCAACTTTTTTAGAACCACAAAACCCAACATCCAAAACCTAACTAAATATGGTTTCAATGGTTTCACCGAAACCACCCAAACCATTTTTTTAAAATCGAGACATACGAAACCGAGCCAGAACCATCCAAATAGACCTGAAGAGTTGAAAACTCTTCACTTGTCCCACTTTGGCTTTATAAAATAGTATGGACTAGTATATATGAACTTAAGTGTAAAGACTTGGTATAAGTTGTTGGATGAAGATGAAGACTTAGAAGTGAATGGAGGTTTTGATGATTTCCAAAAGTCATCAGCTAAGCATTGGAAGCTTAGTTCAAACCTTAAAGATATTTGACCAAGGAAGAAGACACTTCAGACGAGTCAAATATGGTCCAGAAGACTACTGATCTTTTGCTGAAGAAAGGAATCAGACTGGTGGATTTTCAGCAGACTCAAATTAGATGAGTTTAGTTTGGGTTCAGCCGAGTGATCATCAGACGAGTGATTTCGATCAGCAGAGTGGAAATGATCAGAAGTTATTACAACGGTAATAAATGCACTTGGACTAATAAATGCTGAAGAGGAAGGGTATTTATGGCAAATGATTGAAGGAAACCTCGTATCAGCTTGGTGCATTAAATGCGAACTGACAGAAAGTACAGCAGAGTGTACAGTGATCAGTCGCAAGTAGCCGTTTCTGCAGAAAGGACCAGTACTCGAGGATTTGGACACCTGTCGATCTCTCAACGGGCAGATTTTCAAACCTCAAGTATAAATAGTTCAGTTCAAGAGTTAGAGAAAGACACACAACACATCTGAGAGCACAAATTCGAAGCAGAATTCTTCAAAGTCTCAAACTCAAGAACAGAACACTCATCAGCCGAGTCATTTGTTGACAAAGGCATAATAGAGAGAAAAGAATATACATATAAAATCTGAGTGATTTTGTGAGAAACATGTTGTGAGAAACTGTTATCCATCTTTGTAAGTGATAAAGCTTTGTAGTATAGGACTTCTTTGTGATTTCCTGTGACGAACTTGTGGCCAGTTCATTTGTTGTTTGGCGCAAGCAGAGTATATTGTAAACTATGTGTTTATAGTATAACCCAAGATCCAAGTGACTTGGAAGAGTGGACTAAAGGATTTTTATCCATATAACCACTATAAAAATTCTGTGTGTTTATACTTGCATTATTTCATTGCATATTTTCAAGAAGCATATTTAAACACTTAAGTTAACTGTTGAAAAGTTTTTAAAAGGAGTTTGCAAAAACTGGGGATAAAACCTTTTCTAAGTTAAGAAAAATACTTTTGAAAAACACTAGACAAATCCGCTGCAAGTTAGTTATTTTAAAACTCTGATTTTCTTAAAATCAGCTAAGTAAAATCAGAAGAGTGGTCAACTCTGCTGTTCAAAGCTTTGTGCGAGATCAGCTTAGTCTACTTACGATTCTTGATCAGCTTAGTCTGCTGACAGAAAAAGTTAGAGAATTTTAAAGATAAAAATTTTAGAGGTCTATTCACCACCTCCCCCCCTCTAGACCTCATCTGACCCATTGGGACCAACAAGTGGTATCAGAGCAGGTGGTTCATTTGAATCATTTGTCTGATCAACGAGCTTGATCCTAGAGTGTTTTTCAAAGGCTTTCAAAAGTTTTCAAAAGAACATCTTTTTGAAAATAAAAACTTTTTGAAAAATAGATTGTATCAGCCCTGTTCCTCACATTGGCGGTATGAGCTTTGAGGACTGGAAAATACGCATGGAAATTTTCCTTGCTGCTTATAATGATAATATGTACAGGTGCATAACTCAAGGTCCGATTAGAATCACCAAAACAATCAAAGTTGATGGCCAAGATAAGGTTGTTGACAAGGAACCTGAAGAGATGACAATTGAGGAAATCAAACTGAAAAATCTTGACAAGGTTGGAATCTTCATCATGACCAAAGCCCTCGACAACGACAAATTTGACAAAGTCAAACACTGTAAAACATCTAAGGAGATGTGGGATAAGGTCCGTGATATGAGTGAATGGAATGACTCCATCAAGGAACACAATCTGAGTGTAGCCCAAAAGAAGTTTGAAAACTTCAAGATGAAACCTGGAGAAACCATTGACCAGATGGACTCAAGGTTCACAAAGGTATTGAACAATGTGTTAAAATTGGGAAAGACGTTCTCTGATAAAGAGATCACCGTTAAAGTCCTAAAGGCGCTACCACCCAAGTTCAACATGAAGATCACAGCTATGGAAGAATCAAGGGATCTGGGGAAGATCTCTCTGACGGAGCTATTTTCTGTACTCAAGGCGTACGAGTATAAAATGCCAAGAATGGATATAGAAGAGACCTCAACTTCTAGCCCCACTGCCGTCCTGGTTGCTGCAGAAAGATCAAGAAGATCAGCCGGGAAAATAAGAGAAGTGGACTCATCTGATGAGATCACACTACTCAACAAAAAGGAGTACACTGATGGCGATGTTGCCTTGTTATTAAATGGGTTCAAGAAGATCTATAAAAGAAAAATGAAGAACAAATATAACAATGCTTCTACTTCTAAACCTACCTCTTATTCTCATGATAGTAAGGATGATTTTAAATCCAAACTAATGTGCTATAACTGCAGGAAATTGGGACATTTCATTAAGGACTGCCCATATCCCAAAGCTGAGAAGTATACTGAGGAGGAAAAGAAAGCGAGGAAAGAGAGGAGACATCAAAAAAGCAAAGTGTTGTTAGCTGAAGCTGAAAAGATAGCAGCCATCTACTCGTCTAATTCAGAATTAGGGACATCAAGTGATGACTCAGCTGAAGAAGAGACACCTGCACTGCTCTGTCTCATTGCCAAAGAATTAGAGGATTCTGACAATGAGGTAACTCTCACTGAAAATGAAGATGAGCTATTTAGCTCATTTGAGCAAATGATGAAGAACAACACAGACATTGTTAATGAGTTTGCAAAGCTTAAGGAAGAGATGATCGTGCTGAAAAAGAAAAATGCTAAACTGAAACTTAATGTTGAAAAACAACAAGATTCAGATAAGTATAAAAAGCTTTTGCATGAGTATGAATCTCTGAAAGCAGAATGTGAAGTTTACAAAGGAAAAATCATGGAGCTTGAAAAGATAATATCTAGTCATGATAAATCGTATGTTGCATCAGTAGACATATCTAATGAACAGAGAACACCTTTAGTAAAAGAGAATCTAGAACTGAACAAGACTGAAAAGTTTATATGTGCTGTAACAGTAATGTTGTTTTATATGTTCAGACTACTAAATTTACTTCACTTGAGATAGAGAAAAATGAGAAGAAATCTCCTAAGACTAGAAAGGGTAAAAAGCCTGAAAAATGAAAAACAGACTGGTAAAACCAAATAGCAGAGTAGTCCAAAGAAGTCTGCTGATAAGAGTAAAACCAGTCAGACTAGTAAAACTAAGTCGTCTGTTAAAGAGCAAGTAAAGAGCAAACCTAAGAAGCAAAGAAATTATAAAAATGATGCTTGGTATGGAAATGAGTCTTATTATGTGCAACCTGCTTACTCATCTTATTATGCTGCACCTCATTATCCACCTTATTATGCTATATATCCTACTCATCATCCAATGCATGCTTACCCTGCTTATCATGAACCCTACCCTGCTTATGAGCATTATTCACATCATAATAATTATCAACATAATATGCCTGCTGATTATGGTGAAGAAAAAGTTGCTCATGCTCCTGCTAAAACTCAAAAGCCTAAGAAGCCTAAGACTTCAACATCTTGGGTTGTCAAAGGTGATACTAATCCACCAAGACCCTCTCAATAAAGGGTACCTAAAACAATTTTATTTTGTTTTGTAGGTTAGGATTAGGAGTAGGAGTAAAGTAGAGAAGAAATGGTACTTGGACAGTGGATGTTCAAGGCACATGTGTGGAGACATACATGAACTGACTGATGCTGCTGCCGTGAATGGTCCAAGAGTCACTTTTGGAGACAGCAAAGAAGGCAAGATTGTTGCGATTGGAAAGCTAATCAAAGGAAACATTGAGATATCTGACGTCTCTTATGTTAATGGCCTGAAGTACAATCTGCTAAGCATAAGTCAATTTTGTGACAATGGATTTTCTATTATCTTCTCATCAGATATGTGCTACGTTGAACAAATTGGAACAAAGACTGGAAGAAGACAAGGAAATAACTATGTAGTCGACTGGAATTCTGTGGACAGGAATTCTAATGTTTGTTTGGTGGCTTCTATACCAAGTGAAATCAGTTGGCTTTGGCACAAAAGAATGAATCATTTGAATTTCAAGACCATAAACAGGTTGATAAAGAATGATCTGGTAGAAGGAATTCCAAAGACAGTCATGAGCAAAGATAAGCTCTGTGACGCTTGTCAGAAGGGTAAACAAGTGAAGTCCACTTTCAAAAGCAAGAAACACCAATCTTCAACCAGAATTTTGGAGCTGTTACATATGGATTTGTTTGGCCCTATTGATCCTATCAGCAATGGTGGAAAGAAATACTGCCTAGCTGTTGTGGATGATTTTTCAAGATTTATTCGGGTGATTTTCATGAAGAAGAAAAGTGAAACCAAGGAACATCTTACCAATCTGATGGAACTGATCCAGAATGAAAAGAGTCAAAGAATATTGAAGATCAGATCAGATAGAGGGACTGAATTTACAAACTCTACTGTTGAAGAGTATTGTAACTCCAGAGGAATCAATCATGAGTACTCTGTTGCAAGAACCCCTCAACAAAATGGATTTGCCGAAAGGAGAAACAGAACTCTAAAGGAAGCTACCAGAACAATGATAGCTGAAGCAAAACTGCCCCAAAGATTTTGGGCAGAAGCCACAAATACAGCATGTTACACCCAGAACAGATGCATGATCAACAAAAGTCAAAACAAGACACCTTATGAGCTATGGAACAACAAAAAGCCTAATTTACACTATCTTAGGATTTTTGGTTGTAAATGTTATGTTTTGAATAATGGGAAAAATGACCTTACTGCTTTTGCAGAGAAGGCTGATGAAGCTGTTTTTGCAGGATACTCTACTGTTAGTAAAGCTTACAGAGTCTTTAACAAAAGAACTTTACTTGTAGAAGAATCTATTCATGTAGTATTTGATGAACCAAACCAATCTTCTGAAAAGAATCAATGTGCTAATCGAGAGATATCTGCTGACTCTCAGAAATTGAGTGTGGAAAGAAAAGAAGAGTATGTACCCATCTTACTACCTGATCTAAACCAAGCTGGTAACTCAAGTTCTGTTCAAAATCAGCCTGCTGATTGTCTAACAGAGGAGTTGCAAACAGCTGACAGACCAAATCCTATTCAACAGACTACTACTGAGACTCCAACAGTAGTGTTGCAAGATCAACCAAGAGGACAACATCCAGATTTGCAACCTGATCTCAGATGGCTCAGAGATCACCCACCTGATCTAGTGATCGGTGATCCATTGGATAGAGTGAGAACAAGAAGGTCAACTACAAATGAAACAATGTTTGTAAGTTTTCTTTCACAAATTGAGCCCAAGTTAATTGATGAAGCTCTTAGTGATTCTCACTGGATTGAAGCAATGCAAGAAGAGTTAAATCAATTTGAAAGGAATGAAGTCTGGTACTTAGTTCCCAGACCTACTCATCAAAGTGTAATTGGCACTAAGTGGATATTCAGGAATAAAATGAATGAAGATGGTATTGTTACCAGAAATAAAGCAAGACTAGTTGCCAAAGGTTACTGCCAGGAAGAAGGCATTGATTTTGATGAGACATTCGCAACAGTTGCAAGGCTTGAAGCGATCAGATTATTCTTAGCCTATGCTGCTCACAAGAACTTCACTGTCTATCAGATGGATGTGAAGTCTGCTTTTCTCAATGGAGAATTGCAAAAAGAAGTTTATGTTGAACAACCTCCTGGATTTGAAGCCTATCAACAAGGAGACAAGGTATATCGTCTGAAGAAAGCTCTTTATGGACTGAAACAGTCTCCAAGAGCATGGTATGATACTTTATCTGATTTTCTTTTAATTAAAGGATTTCGCAAAGGTAAAGTAGATAAGACTTTGTTCACTATTGAATGGGATAATCATATATTGTTAGTTCAAATATATGTGGAAGATATTATTTTTGGTTCAACTAACCAACAAATGTGTGAAAAGTTTTCTAAGCTGATGCATAACAAGTTTGAAATGAGCATGATGAGAGAACTAAATTACTTTCTTGGATTACAAGTCAAACAGCTACCTGATGTTATTTTTATTAATCAAGCAAAGTACACAAAAGATCTGTTTAAGAAATTTGGTATGGAAACTAGCTCATCTGTTAGTGTTCCTATGTCTACTGGACTTCATCTGGATAAGGATGAAGACGAAAAATCAGTTGACATCATCAAGTACAGAGGCATAATTGGGTCACTATTATACTTAACAACTAGCAGACCTGATATTATGTATTCTGTTGGGGTTTGCGCGAGATTTCAATCAAATCCTAAGGAATCTCATCTCTTAGCTACTAAAAGGATATTAAGGTATCTCAAAGGCACTCAAGAATTGGGATTGTGGTATCCAAGGGAATCAGGATTTGAACTTACTGGATATTCGAATTCTGACCTTGCTGGCTGCAAGATTGATAGGAAGAGTACTACAGGTACCTGTCAATTTCTAGGCAGTCGTCTGATCTCATGGATGAGTAAGAAACAAACTTCAGTATCCATATCTACTGCTGAAGCTGAATACATTGCTGCTGGAGCATGTTGTGCACATATACTTTGGTTGAAGCATCAACTAGAAGATTACAATCTCAAGATCAGTGGAATCCCTATCTACTGTGACAATACAAGTGCAATCTCACTTACTCAGAATACTACTAGTCATTCCAGGACTAAGCATATTGAGATCAAACATCACTTCATAAGAGATCATGTTGAAAAAGGAAATGTTATTATTGAGTATGTTCATACATATAATCAGATCGCAGACATTTTCCCCAAACCATTGAGTGATGCAAGATTTTCTACTCTAAGAGTGGAACTGGGCTTGTTAAAATTGGATTCATAAGCTGAGGGGGAACCTATCAGAAGACTGGGTTCATCAGCTGACTAATCTGATTGCAACAAGTGTTATCCTTCAAGAAGACTGACTCTCAACAGACTAGTTGACTGATGAATTCTTGAATTCAGGGGGAACGTGTAAGACTTGCGGTACTCCTGTTTTAAAGATGAAATCTTCAATGACAGTTAGTTGAAGTTGTTTTAATCAGAAGATTTGTTCTTAATTCTTGAAGACTTGAAGATTATTTATCTTGCTGGACTGACAAACAACAAAGGAAGATCACTAGATATTGGCTTTCACTAGTGATATATTGTATCAGATAAGTCATCTGCCAGATAAGTATTATTTTACTCATCTGTTTACTTATGTCAGTTTATAAACAGTGTTGTATTAAAAACGTTTTATCTTAAACACGCTTTTATAAGTAAGAGACTACTGGCGTTTCAACCTCCTGCTTAGTCTGACATATTTAATAAATTTTGAAATCCAGCGTATCTCGCTCACACGATCTACTTTTTCAGTAACTGATCTAACGGTTGGCTTGAATCACGGAAACCGACATCAAACTAACTCTTATAAATCCAGATCTTATCAGCTAACTGATCTTTTACGCACCCTCAAAATTTCAAAAACACAAGAGCATTTTTGCATTCATATTTTCTGCAAATTTCTCTCGTTTTCCTTTAATCTTTTTCAGAAAAATGACTTCCAAGGACGCGAATGCTGAAGGTAGATTCTTGATCTACCAAACCTATTATGCTACAAGCACTCCGCTGATGAAAGAAATTCTGGAGAAGTTCAAGGCGGCGACACTAATTAACTTCATGGAAGCTCATGAAGATATGGTGTTCACACCAGAAGTGTTGGAGTTTTACAAGGCGGACGGGAAACCAGATAATGAAAATCTGGGGATTAAAGCCAAGGTTGGGGGAAGGAACATCTGCATAACCCCCAAGCTGTTGAATGAGAAGTATGGGCTGTCCCTTGAAGGTTCAACTGAGCTTTCAACTCTAGCTGACCTGTTGGAGGCTGATTTCTGGAACATTGCTGCTAAGAAAAAGGATGAAGTCCTGTCTGGGAACATAAAGAAACCCCAGCTGAAGGACGAGTTTCAGAGGATGGCAGACCTACTTGCCAAAGTTGTGGAGAATTGCACTTTCTCCCTGGACAGTGTGCCCATGAAGAGGTATCACATGATGATAGCTGTTTACTACGGGTTGAAAGTAAACTGGGCAAGCTATGTTTGGTACATTCTTGCTGATCACAAGGAGCGTGGTCAAACACTTCATAGAATATTCCTTAGTCATCTGCTGATGAATTTGGGATGCACTATGACGAACGGCAAGGAAATTCATAAAGCTAAGGAGCTGAAGATATATGAAGATGTTAAGGCTGGCAAACCAAAAGAGCCTGCTGCCGTGCCAGAAAAGAGGCAATCCAAGAGAAAGGCTACTAAGCCTAAAGAGCCTGCTGCCGTGCCAGAAAAGAGGCAATCCAAGAGAAAGGCTACTGAGCCTAAAGAGCCTGCTGTTAAGGCAAAAAGGAGTAAAGTGACTGCTCCTAAGGCATCTGTTCAAACAGCCCAGCCAGTTGTTCAACCCAAAACAGATTCGCCTGCTGAGAAGAATACTGCTGATGCTATCTTAGATCAGACAGTAAAGGAAATTGAAGATATGGCTAATGGTTCTCCTTCTAGAACCATTTCTGCTGATAAGCCACTGGAGAATATTGCTGCCAGGACAAGGAGCGCATTAAAAGACACTGCAACCTCCCGAGTTGGTCATACAAAAGTTACTATCAGAAAGAGGATGACCTTCGTTGAATCTCCTACTAAGCTATCTGACTTGGTAAGGCAAAACCCTCCATCAGCAGAGAGGCGTGTTGGAATCAAGTCTGCTGATGACAAGTCGTCTGATGCCCAGAAGAATCAGACCACTCCACCAACAGCTGAGGTTAATCAACCTCAAGATGATCCAGAAGTGCAGATCCTCGAACCAATTGTTGCTGCACCAATAGCAATTGCTGCTCCAGAACCAACAGCTGAGGCACCAGTTGTTGAGTCAAAGGCTGCCAGAAGGAAAAGAACTGGTAAAGCCAAATTGTCTGCTTATCACAAGAAAAAGCGTGAGGATGCATAATAGAGGAAACGTGATGAAGCTGAGCTTAAAAGAACTCTTGAAGCAAGCAAAGCAGAAGCTGAAGTCAAGAACATGACTGAATCAGAGTTAGCTGCCAAAGAGGAAGAAGATTTGGCTAAGGCCTTGGAGGAGAGCAAAAAGGATGCTTATGGACCCAGAAGGTCAGGAGGCATCGTTATTGGAAAACCCAAGGAAGGGGAATTTGTGCTGCCAAGAGCCAAACCAGTGAAACGAAGAAAGTTTGAAGTCAGAAGAGCACTTGACATTGTTCAAGGTGACTCTGCTATCTTTGAGAAGTTTGAAGCTGAGCTAGAACGGATGAATCAGCTGCTTCAATCAAGAACCACCTTTCTTCCTACTGCTGACTTTTATTCTTCACTGATGGAGTCAATGCAGCTGTTGATTGATAATGCCATGAAGGAAGTGGAAAAGAGGAACCAACTGATGTTGAAGCAAGTGCAGGAGGTTACTGCAAAGATTGTGCAGGATGCCATAAAGAATTTTCCTCTACCACCAGACAATTCCCTAGCACTTACTCAGAGTATATTAAGCATGAACAGAAATATTGAAGAAGTGAAGGCTGATGTAAGTCATCTGCACACTGCTCTTCAAAGGCATGAGTCTGATATTGCTGGAATTGCAAGAGTCATGAAAGAAGTTGGTGAAGCTGAGATCGAGAAAAATGTTGCACTTATGCAAGAATTTACAGCCATCACCCACAAGTCGCAAAATGAAATGTCAACACTTCAGCTGAATGTTGACAATCTAAATGACCAAGCTGGTGAGATGAAAGCTACTCAACGACATCATATTGATCAAATCCGCGTTGTGGATCAAAACATCAAAAAGATGTGTGTTGCTGTCAACGTCTCTCTTGATCAACTCAACCCTACTGCTGATGACAAAAAGGGGGAAGAGGAGTCAGCTAAAAAGAGTGTTGCCACTGCAACTGTTCAAGTACAAGACCAAAGAGCTGCTGCTGAAAAGCCAACTGAAGATAAAGTGCTTGAAGAGGAAGCTGATGATGAGGAAGAGCCCAGGGACGTAGCTAAGACTGACAAAGAGTTAGCTGCTTCTAAGGACACTGATGAAGAACAGTTAGATCCATTCAGGAAAACCAGCAGAATTCAAGAAATCAAAAGAAGAGTCAAAGCTGCAGGAAGAAACTTGACTAATGCTGATTTGTTTTTATCTTCTCTAGATGCTAACTTATGGCAGGAAGCCATTGAGGATGAAATGGACTCTCTAGAATCTAATAGTACCTGGCATCCAGTCGACTTGCCTCTGGGATGCAAGACAATAGGATGTAAATAGGTACTTAAAAAGAAACTGAAACCCGATGGCACCGTTGAAAAATACAAGACTCGACTAGTAGCCAAAGGTTTTAAACAAAGAGAAAACATAGATTTCTTTGATACATTTTCACCTGTAACTAGAATTACATCTATTTGAATGCTAATTTCTTTAACTGTTATTCATGATATGGTAGTGCACCAAATGGATGTTAAAACCGCATTTCTAAATGGTGAATTAGAAGAAGAGATTTATATGGACCAACCTGAAGGTTTTGTAATACCTGGTCAAGAAAACAAAGTTTGCAAACTAGATAAATCACTTTATGGTTTAAAACAAGCACCTAAACAATGACATGAAAAATTTGACAACCTTGTTATCTCGCATGGTTTTAAAGTGAATGAAAGTGACAAATGCATTTATTATAAATCTAAAAATGACATTGTACTATTATATGTCTTTATGTGGATGAATTGCTTATCTTTGGCTCAAATATCCATGTTGTGAATAATGTGAAATCTATGTTAAGTGCTAAACTTGATATGAAAGATTTAGGAGAAGGAAATGTAATCCTTGGTGTTAAAATTACTAGGTCTGAAAAGGGAATTTCTTTGGATCAGTCTCATTATATCGAGAAGATTTTAAAGAAATAAACCTGCATGTACTCCTCATGATCCTAGTGACGGTGTTTAGACAACCGGAGTATGCGAGCATCATTGGTAGCCTTCGTTACGCTAGTGATTGCACTAGACCCGACATTGCTTATGTTGTTGGACTACTATGCAGATTTACGAGTAGGCCAAGTATTGAGCATTAGCATGACAGAGAAAGGGTTATGAGGTACCTTAAGAGGACCATCAACATTGGATTACACTATCAAAAGTTTCCCGCTGTCCTTGAAAGATATAGCGATGCTGATTGGAACACCCTTTCAGATGACTCCAAAGCAACTAGCGGCTATATATTTAGCATAGCTGGTGGCGCTATTTCATAAAATCAAGGAAACAAACTATTTTGGCTCAATCAACGATGGAGTCTGAGTTGATAGCACTGGCTACGGCTAGTGAAGAAGCAGGATGGCTAAGAAGCCTGCTAGTTGATATTCCCTTATGGGAAAAACCAATTCCAGTTGTCTTGAACCATTGTAATAGTACCGCGTCTCAAAAATCCAGAACCGTTACTATAACGGGAAGAGAAGACAAATACGTCATAAACACAGTACTGTGAGAGAATTTCTCTCTACTGGAGCTGTGAGAGTAGATCATGTACGTTCTGATGATAACTTAGCCAATCCTTTGACGAAAGGGTTAGCTAGAGAGAAGGTTTATAAAACCTCAAAAGGAATGGGACTATTGCCTCTATCTTGACGAGTCATCATGATGTTAACCCGACCCATAGACTGGAGATCCCAAGAAATGGGTTCAGTGGGTAATAACAAGTCGCGATGATATGAAGTGAATCATGCTATTATATAATTATGAGTTCCATTCCTATGTTGAAGCATGATATCCTGAAGCGATTGAAGGATGAGTTAAACTCTTAATGAGATCTATACTCTATGTGGGGAGTACTCTTGATAGACTCACCTAAGTGTATGTGGAAGTTTGGCCGCTTCCTATGAAGTTTTCTGCCAAAAATTTCTAGAGCTTTCACTACACGGGATACACGTGGAGGGTTGTAATGCATGGGCTTTGAACTTCACCATTGGTAAGGTTGTGCGTGTAGTATAATCTAAAGCATTATCACTACGCAAGGATTCAAGTTGAAAGACACCTTTGTTTATGCGCAATCTTATATAGTTTAGATTGCTCGATGAAAAATGATTTTAAAAATTCAAGTGGGGGATTGTTGGGATTTTGTGTGAATATTTTAAAAATTAGAATTAAATTAATAGAAAATAATTTTGACTGCAAAGAAAGAAGACCAAGTCTTCTCACATTTTTTAGTCTTGAACCAGTCAAATTATATCCCAAAATATTCTCCATCAGTTCACCAGCTTTCCTCATGTTTTGATATCAGATAAAGTTTGTTGTTTAATGGGTAAATCCACGTTTGATTTAGAATTTGAAAATCATCATTTCACATTGCAACTGAACAGTGAATTCCTCAATTTTTGTTGAGAAATTAATCTATACATAGAGAGGCACTTTGTTTCATTTTAATAAACCAACAATTCATAGAGTTACACAACTTTTATAAATTCTCTCAATGCTTCGGTCAAACTTTGTGGGATATTAAAACACTTTTTATTTCCACTTTACATTTGCCTCAACCATCTTCTGTTCTATCAATAAAATTGGAAAGAAGCTTTTGCTTTTTCCTTATAAAATAACTAGCAGAGAGTTTTGTTTCGTTCTATAAATATATGTTTCCAAAAACCAAAAGTTCTTGCCTTACAAAAGTCAAACACCTTTTTGTAATATTGCAATCTCATACTTTTGAGAATTCCAAGCAGTAAGGGTGATAGTATATCCAAATTTCTAGGTGCACTGAAATTCGAGACATAACGGAATATGGGCTTGTTTTATCCTGGGGCAATCGAGGTTATACACTACTAGCACAAATAAGAGCAGAGCCACAAAATTTGCCTAAAGTGGGCGTGGTCCGCGACTCAACCTGATTTCAATAACATTGTTCCGGTTTATATATTTACTGCAGTTTACAAAATTGTATTTCCAACAAATTGGTTTATATAAAATTGATTTCTTTTGCATAACTGGTTCATGATTTATTTTTAAAACTGATAACATTAACTTCTCTAGGAGAAAGTTGAAAAGGAAGTTGACTCAGATAATAAGTCTATGGTTGTTTGAATCCGCATCATAATTATGACGAATTTAATCAAATGCAAAAGATATTATTAGTAAAGGTGTTTGTTTTGCAATCTCATTGGATTCAAATGTCCTAACTTGGAAAGATTCGTGAGTCGCCCTCTTCTATTCTCCTAGGAATGGGCTTCTTGATCTCAAAACCGATAGCTTCTCGTTAAGTTCTTGATGTGCAAATGGAGTTACAGTTGGAACTTAAACATTATTTTTGAGTTAATTCATCCCAAAGTGGCTCGCAGGATCCAGAAAAAATTATATATCTCCCTTCTCGGGGCCTAAAATACTCATTTGGACTTCATCCAAGCATGGAGTCTTTTCTTCTAAAGCGGCTTATTTGGCTGCAAAAGTTATGATACATGCCCAAAGGTTAACTAATGGAAACGCAATAAGAGTAGATAAAAGCGTTTTCACAAATAAGAGAAATGTGCAGGGGCATCTTCGTAATTTGGCAATAAGTCCTCATAGTTGGATAAAAGCTGAATAGTGGCAAAGGAAAGAGATATGCAGAAAGTGAATTGTCTTCGTCTCCAACCTCTGATCGTCTCTCTAGAACCTTCACCATTGGTTCGCCATTGTATCCGAGTTAATTCGAGTTCTACCATTTCCATTTCAGGTAATATGGAGATCTAGATCTTGAGTTCAATTGTAATCGATTGTGTTGAGATCAATCCTTCACAATTACTATTTTACCTTCTATTTTCAATTACGATCGTATTACGGTACGCATCAGTGGTATCAGAGCCGTCGTTCCTCGGCGGCTCACCAGAAAATCGAAAAAGAGATTGAAGAAATAGAGATTCATGAGTCTTCGCTTCGCCGTCGTGTCCAATTGGAAAATCTTCAAAATATGTTTGAAAGATATATGAGTGGAATTAAAGGAATGGTTAAGGAATTTGCTGTGCATCCTCTATTGAATCCAGAAAATCATTTTGATTACTCATCGGATCATGTTTCTACTGATCCGCGAAAATTTGATTGTGAAGAAGCTTCGATCGAGGAACCTCCACTGACAAAGAATGAGGAAGAATCGAAGCAGTTCTTCGGCAAGACAAAAACTCCATATAATCAGGTATTTTTCCAATTCGGTAATTCTGCATTGCACAAGAAGTACAAGGTTTAATCTTCGAATGAATTAAATGAAAGAAGAGATAGAGGATTATGCCTTTGGTGTGATGAATATGGGTATATAGGACATGATTGTTGCAAAAAGAAGAAATTATTTGTTTTCGAATTAGATGAGGATAAGGAATTGACAGTGAATGGAGAATTTTCTATGAATTCACCATTAACAGTAGATGAGAAATTAGTGGAATTAAAAGCATTTAATTTTGATCAATATGAGTTAGGAGATTGTGTGTACAATGATTCCAGTCCACTGTATTAAAGAAGTTCATGTATGAGGATAAAAATGAAAATGAGGAAATGAGTGAAGTGTTAGTCGGAGATTATACGGCAAAAAATTTGGAGTTACAGGTGTTTGATATAATGCCTCAGAAAGATACACTTGAGAGTATGGCTGAAAAATGTGTGTATGACACTATAAATGATGAAAGAAAGAAGTTGTATGTATTGGATGCAACACTGGGGTGTTTGGAACTTCATTGACGCTAGATTCAGTAGGGTGCATGAAGTTGTTGGGTGATACATATATACAAAGGCAGTGGAGGTTGAAAATTGTGTTAATTTCTTGGGAATTGGGAAAAAGCATGAGAAGCAGGAAGGTGGTTTGGTCTGGTCATTGGTAGAATTAACAAGTATGCCTTCACTTGGAATTATTACATTCACAATGCACAAAATGAACTGCATATTTAGTTGCATATTCTTGGAAGTTTTATATGTTCTTGAGGACAAGGATAGTTTTAAGGGAGAGGATTTGATACATGCCCAAAAGTTAACTAATGGAAACGCAATAAGAGTAGATAAAAGCGTTTTCACAAATAAGAGAAATTTGCAGGGGCATCTTCATAATTTGGCAATAAGTCCTCATAGTTGGATAAAATCTGAATACTGGCAAAGGAAAGAGATATGGAGAAAGTGAATTATCTTCGTCT
Source organism: Penstemon newberryi var. newberryi (assembly GCA_030819805.1). Lineage (NCBI taxonomy): Eukaryota > Viridiplantae > Streptophyta > Magnoliopsida > Lamiales > Plantaginaceae > Penstemon > Penstemon newberryi. The sequence continues at coordinate 15,618,779 of JAUALY010000005.1, read as the reverse complement.
CCAACCTCTGATCGTCTCTCTAGAACCTTCACCATTGGTTCGCCATTGTATCCGAGTTAATTCGAGTTCTACCATTTCCATTTCAGGTAATATGGAGATCTAGAGCTTGAGTTCAATTGTAATCGATTGTGTTGAGATCAATCCTTCACAATTACTATTTTACCTTCTATTTTCAATTAAATCCATTGATTCGTATTACGGTACGCATCAAGTTAACAAATTCCGAGAGGTGATGCTCTTTTGTGCTCTTGCCTTTGAAATGATAGGATGCATAATCAGTCCAAATTTCTTATGTGAAAGCTTATTCATAATATTCTTCCTACTAAAGGAAGACTTCGCTATTTTATATTTATTTTGGATGCGGATTTCCCGTCGTGTGGGTTATAGGTGGAATATGTGGATCATACATGTTTTCCTTCGGTGCCCATTTACTAAAGCAATTTGGTTAAAATCTAAATTGTCCTTCCGTATTAAATCATTTAGAAATGAACCAACTTTTGCTTTCATTCACCACCTTCTTGATAAATGAAGCTTCGCCTTTAGATTTCTTGATTTTGTGGCTTTGGTTGTTGAAGCCATTTACACCAATCGAAACATGATCGCCCATGGCAATTTTCCTCCTAACCTTCCTATATTCTTGGCTGGAATTGAGCGTTGATCGATCTAACACCTAAGTGCTCAATCCATACAGGTTGTTCGATTGCGCCTTTGAGCGCTAGGCACCCCCAAAACCTGGAGTTCTTAAGGTTAACTTTGATGCTTCATTCAGGGATAGGGTTGCAATTATTGTTCGGAATTCTAAAGAGTCAATTGTGTTTGCCTCGTCTTTCAAACATCCATCTCTTTAACCTTATGAAACTGAAGTTCTTTCTATTAAGGTGACGTGATCCATTATTACTCATTGGAAAATTGAATATGTTTGTTCAGAAAATGATTATCTCCAATCTATTGCGAAAATTCAAAATTGTTGGAATGAGCCGGATTGGGTTGATCATGGCTTCACTGAAATTCGGCCTTTTTTGGCTTATTGGCCAAAGTGAAAATTTCATCTCATTCCTCGTGGATCCAATTTTGTCGCCCATAACCTTGTTGGGCTGGCGACTAATCTTAACTGATGAATCTTTTTTGTTATACTCCGTTTCGCTTGCCTTCCTTCTAGGACCCGTTTGTTTATTCGGGAATGGCATATTATTTGGCAATTTGATTCCTTGGAATCAAATAATATTGTTTGTGTAGATTTTTTGGATTTTGGGAAAGAAAATATATTCCTAAAATCCAAGAATCTTGCTATCAAAATATGGGAATGTGAAACCCAACTTTTCTATGGTATTATGATTCATTTCCTGATGTATTTGATACTAAAAATAAAAGAGACATTATAACCCATATAATATTACTTAATTATGAATTTATGATAGTTTTTTTCTTCTTCCTACAAAATATTTTTTCTCCCATAGCCATTGTTTTCTTGTTTCTTGCGTTCTTTCCTTCTCCAACTGCCATAACTATTAGCCCACAACCTTTTTTGTGATAGTTACATTCTTGGATTATTATGATATATGTTTATATATATATATATAGTTGCAATTATATACGACTTTGCTCTAACACTGATTTCTATTATGTTCTTTAACTTTTACTACATAGTAATTACATTATATGATATAATATTTAATACATTATATATATATATATATATATATATATATATATATATATATATATATATATTTTAAAACAATATATTATAAGTAATACTATATAATAATTGAATCATTTTTCTGGAAATCAGATTACTAGAAATCAAATATCCAGAATCAGATTCCATTCCCGTCAAACAAACGGGTCCCTAATATTTTTTGTGACACTTAGTTGTTATGTTTGTTCAATTACTTGATGGAATAAATGGTTTATTTATATAATTATAAAAAAGGATAAATTACGAATACCCCTGAGGTAAGGCCTAATTACAAAAATTCCATTCACGTATTGGGTATTACAAAAATCTCCCTCAGGTTTGTCACCTTCTTACAATATTTGGGTGCTAATTATTATATCTTATAAATTATAAAAATGATAATCATATATTTACTACAAAAACAATTGATATAATTTATAATTGCTCATAAATTTCAATATATATTGCAATTTATAATACAATATAAACTTTATTAAATTAAAATATCTTATTTATAATACAATATAATTATTAAATTTTCTAATTTAGAAAATAAATCCATTTAACTAAATGTGTAAACAATTTGTTCATATTTATAGATTATTATTATTAAAATTATATTTAATTTATTATTATACTATTTAAATTGCTAAAAAACATGTAAATACCTTTTTTTTCAATATTTGAAACTTATGGGAAATTATAATTTTTTTATCAATTTTTGATAGTAAATATATAATTATCACTTTTCTAATTTCTAGAATATAACAATTAGCACCCATATTTTAACATTTATAAGATATTACATATAACACCCAAAGGCAAAATTGAAACATGTTAGGGACAAGGGGTTAATTGTAAGAAGATGACAAACCTGAGGGAAATTTTTATAATACCCAATACGTGAAGGAGATTTTTGTAATTAAGCCTTACCTTATGGGTATTCATAATTTACCTTACAAAAAGTGGTTTAATTTTATAAAAGATCCAATTCTAGTGTATGAAGACAAAAAAAATTCACTTAAAATGCAAGCTTCACCTACTTGTATCAGTTTTTTTCATTAAATAGAAACACCACCCTCTTTCTATTCTCAACTATTTCTTCAAAAATTTCAAGAATCTTTGGTGGGGTTGTCTACGGTTCCTCAAGAGGGTACTTGAGGAATCGTTTCGTGTAACATCAGAGCCATTAAAAATTTAAAATTTTCAATCTAAACCATTCAATAATGTACGAGAGTGTACCATAGTCAGTTATTAAAAATTATAGCGTATGACATATGGGTTGATATCATACTTTCTATAATAGACATTGTACACTATTAAAATTACCATTACATCCCTGAATTAAATTAATTTGAAAATATCAAATTACAATTAACCCCTTCTTATCAAATTACAATTAACCCCTTCATTTCAAACCCCTATCTCCCAATGTTTTCCTTTCCTCTACAATTTCAAACGCCGGTCTCACACCAACCCCGCCGGAGAATCTTTTTCGCATATTAACGAATAAACTAAGGGAATCCAGAGGTGATCCAAAGTGGCAGTAACAGTCCATAAGCGTGGTCCAGTCGACAGTGTCTTTATCTGTTATGGGAATTTCGTCGAACAGTTTGCGTGCAGAAAATACATCGCCACACGCGGCGTACATGTGCGATATGACGTTGCGGTGGAAGGTATTGGAGGGCGACATAGATAAGGTCACAGGGGCAAAAAATTTAAAAAAGATATTGCAATTCAAAATCAGTTTTCTTATTATGTTGTTACAATGTAATTTATATTTTACAGGATAATGAGTTAAATTTATTAAAACGATGGGATGTGCCGTGGAATTGGCAAACAATCTCTCTGACCTCACTTGCATATGGATTAGGGTGCATTACTTTCTATATTTCTTAGACTAGTTCTTAAGATTCAAATGCAGTCTGGATAAACTTATGTTGTTCAGACAGTTTTGTTTTGACGGGACGGATAATTGGAAATTGGGAGAAGGGTTTAGTCATCGATGAAGAAGAGAAATTTAGACATCGATGAAGATAAAAAAATTTATTTAGAGCTGAAGGAATTAAAATTTAATTTATTAAACTAAAAATATTAAAAAGGTTAAAAAGGTCTTTTTAAATAAAATTTAATTTGTTAAATTAAAACTATTAAAAGGGCAAAAATGTCTTTTTATATGAAGTATTTTAAATGTGTGAGTGTTGTACATGTGAGTATGTGTCAAAATTTTATTGGATGAAACGATTCCTCAAAGAATGACCTCAAGGAACCGTAGACAACCCCATCTTTGGTCCAAGCACAAGTTTAATCATTTGAAAACACCCCTAAGTAAGTCGGGGCTGTCTACAGTTCCTCGACGTCATACTTGAGGAATAAACGAATCCAATAGTAGAGAGACACATGGCTTGAATACCAAGCTTGTACGACACCTATGGTCTTAAAAAATTGATGGAAAAAGACTAAAAAGCCCTCTTATAAACAGTAAAAAGAAATGACCATCTACTTCATCTTCCCCAACTGGCCCTATTTCCAGAATCATCCCCCCTCCATCCACCCTGTTTGCCTTCTCCCGTCCTCATCACTCTTTCCGAATTTCTTAACCATTTTCGAGCAAATAAAATATAGCTAAGAAACCCAGACCCATTTTTATATTCAGACAAAAGATTTTTATGTTAACGGGACTAAATCGAAAATACTGAAAAAGCTTCCGACCAGATTCCGATCAAACTTTCGGCCAGAATTAAAATATCGAAGAGCTCGAAATCAACTTTTGGACATTTTGAAGGGGAGAATATTGTGGAGGGCTAATTGTGAGGGAGAGGAAATGAAGTGACAGAGGGCGATGAAGAAGTATTCAAAAGCTGATGACTTTTATCAATAATTTGAAGTATCAGCAACTGATTTTCAGATTTATATTTTTTATTCAAGTCAATATTTCAACAACTTGTCATATTTCAATGAAATTTTATTCAGTGAATTGATATTTGTGTATTGTTTAATTTATATGAATCGAATTATTTTTTTCAAAATTAATTTGCTTCATCAAAATCAAAATTAATTTTTTTATTTTATGTTTAAATTTACAGCAAAGTTCGAATTGAAAATGGCCCTACAATTCTGCAATAGAAATGGTGGATGGCAGGATGGGGTTAATACATAAATACATATTTTCATTAATAATTGAGGGGTAAAATAGTAAATGGATACGGTACAATGCAACATATATGATGGGTCAATGAGTCGTACATTCTCAAACTTAAAAGCTACCCGTCATAGAGTATCGTACTAGATTGGACGGCATTGATAAATAACAACTGAATCTGAATGGTTTAGATTCAATATTTATGGTTCCTCATGCATGGCAACATTCTCAACTTTCCATCTTTTTTTCAGAATAAACTCTTCCGAATTATGGCAACATTAAAATCATAACTGGAACTCGTTTTAATCTCTTAAAACCAACCGTCCATTTATGTGATAGCAAACCATGATATATGCTCCCACTAATGAGTACGGATAAAAAGGTCAGAAGCAACCAATACTCCGTTCATTTAGCAAAAAATCAATCAAACAAACAGGACTGGGGCCAGTCAACTTCAAATTGGAAAGCAAAGAGTCAGGATCATCTGCTAATTCTTTTTTTTTTTTTTTTTTTTTTTTTGAGTTTCATAGTTTCACAGAAAACTGAAATTGGAAGCTTCCTATTGTCCATAAAACACGAAAAATATATCTCCTTTGCCCATTTTCAATCTGCTAATTCAAGGCACAAGATAATGAAAAAATTACCAAGTGCGAGATCACAAGTTGAAAAAGTGTATACATCAACTAATCAATAATTTGATTTAAAGATAAATTTAATGTTAAAGTTACTTGTCATAGACCTTTATTGGCAATTAAACTTACAATTCTCATTGCTCTAATGGTCTCAATGGTCCAAAGTCTTCAGGTGGCCAAACCTGTATACCAAATAACGACGGTATTAATATATATATCACAGAAAAACTATTGCGGAAATTCGCCTTTGAACACTTTTTGATAAATCAAAGATGGAGAAATAATTGTTCAGCAGCTCAAACAAGGCAATAGGGGAGCACAAAATAATCCAAACATAGACCTCAAAAGTTTTAAAACACATTAACTTGGTTCTTCAAGTCCAGTCACAAAATTTGAAAATAATTCAAGAACTCAAATTCCTGTATAGAAGCTCTCTGTATTCAGACTCTGCACCTCTATCAATAGAAAGCAGAAGAATGAAGGTGAAATAATCTGAGAGAAGAGAAGAAATGAATGAATGTATGAAACTAATGGAGTTTACACTGTAATGTTAATCATTCTCATTAAATGATATAAATAAGGTAAAATGAGTTTCTTAAGTTAAATCAATTTTCCAACATCTCTCCTCTCTGTCCTAGAATAATATTCTTCAAGTTTACTTTCTATATGAAAACAAACTACTAGTATAGATTAAAGCTGAGTGTTGTAACTGGAAATCTGAATTATTTTCTCTTGTATGCTGCAGTTAACCTGTATTAATATTTCTGGAATACTTAAAATATTCTTTATCTAATTTTAACTGTCAAACTTGGACTCCAATGACACAGGTACAATGAGTTGCTTTTTAACTTAAGCAAGTCAAATGAGAATATAAGGTGCTCTAGCTGAAAGTACAGATGCATACACAAGGTAAACAAGCGTAAAACTAAATATTATTCCCACTAGATAGCCAAATATTGAATTAATAGCTAGGCAACAGAAGCTTACTCTACAAAAGACTCTGCCAAGAATCAGCCCATAAGGAATTGGGCCAAGGTGTCGTGAATCATGCGACGCATATATGTTATCTCCCTGAATCCAAACGTGGCCCTTCGGCACCTATATCCCCCAAAAAGGTAGCATAAAATTGTATTATTTCATATAAAATGCATATATATATATTAAACATTATTGGAAAGTCATAATAAATGACTTAAAAGTATGGACCATGAAAGGTACAATAGATACAATACTGGAAAACAAGAGCAGTTGTAAGAATCACATCAGCCACCTTATATATATGCAGGATAAAAGACAAACTTTAGTGAAGATGTAATGCAACTGGAGAAGGTAGAATCAACGACTTATCTTTCATACCATTAAAAAAAAGGCTATACAAAATATTATTATTAAGTGTTAAGAAGACACACAACAAGGTTTTGAGATATTTAATAAAGAGTCATGATTTCCTACCAAGTCTCTTCTGAACAAAAGATTACATGTTCATGGATCTGACTAAATTTAAACAAACTTAAGAAAGAAAATTCCATTTATAAAGCACGTTTGAAGATGATTTCCAGAAAACCATCATTGACTCGAGAAAAAATATCAGGCAGATCAAATCTGAAATTATTTACACCAAGGCACCATGCAGTTGGCATATACCTTTATAGTATTGAATGACTCCCACAAGAGAATATTACAATTAAAACAATCTTAATAGTTAGAATCATCATATTAAGTCCTTCACCTTTTTCAATTTCAAAGAAAAAAATCCTTCCATCATTCCATGTCTATTAACTTCTAAAAGAGCTGATTTATGATTTCAAGCGAGCAGAATTGGAGAAATTGTAATTCATCTTAACTCCATTTAAGACATCTTAGAACGACTTATTCCCCCAAACTTACTATTCCTAACTTAACTCGTCATAAGTTGCCTTAATGGTCACAAGCCTTAAAAATGTACAGTCACTAAATCTCTCAAGTTTAATTCATCAATGCACGTTGTCATCGGAATAGGTAAGTAATAGGTGGATCTGAGTCCCACAATGTGATGTTGCCTTTATATTTGCTTTATCTTCATTAAACTCGTCATTTTGGGTTGTAGATGTAATTTGGATTTGGAAAGTGGTAAACTATCCTAAACATATTGCAAAAAAAAACATTTCTCATCACTCTTAAATACTTTTAGCACATTCATAAGGTCCCCATAAAAACAAGTAGATGCAAAACTAAATCCTTTGGCCAAGTGGTTGAAGGAGTAGAATCGGAACTTTCTTATTATCTGAATATTTAATCTTATCCATAAGCCACAACAGATTTCTCCTTTCCTTAGAATCAGTTTCTGCATTCAGATGAGCGGGAAAGGAAAGTAGAGAGAACAATACAGCCACAACATTCATCGGGAATACTGCATACTATAAGCCGATGATTTTCATCTTCAGTTTTCCTCTCTTTTCGTGCTACCTACGTATAATCATTCCAGTAGTGAAATTTGAAGACTTAAAATCGAGTAAGTCCTACCTAAGACAACTAAAGTTATGCGAACCCACCATCTCACAAAGATGTTAGTTTAATATTAGCTATGACCAAATTTTATTTTACATGTAATCAATTTTCTTCATCTAACAGAGCCGACATTAATCCTAATAAATGTCCCCTATGCTTAGTTCTTCCAACATTGAACAATAAGCAATAAACTGTACTTAACACTACTAATCATAACAGAGCAAATAATCAAAACAAAGCAAAATGAAAGGTGAATGTTATATTTCATACCACTATAGAGTGAAAGCGATCAGTATTAGCAGGATCCACCAAAAATGAAACAGTTTCACCCTCGACGCCAATAATACGCTTTGTTATAGTCTTCTTAGGGTTTTCCGGTGACTTCACTAAAACAACGTCGCCTGGGCCCACCTTCCCGAGCAATGGCGAAAGCTTCTCAACCAGAACCACATCACCGGTGAAATTCAATGTCGGTAGCATGCTCGGTCCATATACCTTCATTCAACAAATTTTAAAAAACAATTATGAAAAATATTACCGAAAATCCAATTATTTATTAAATTGAGAAAAATTAGAAGATGAGATTGAATTTACTAGGGTTGGCGAGCAAATGTAAGTGTGGCTGAGGTGTAAAAGTGAGAGGAATTGTGCGAAGACGACGGAGTGAGACACTAATTCTTTGGCTGTGGATTTCCATTCTTTAGCGAATTGCAGGATTTTCATAGCAGCTCTTGTCATAGTGTACCCGCCATTGACGATGCTTTGCTTCCGCAATTTGTGTGCAATGTAATTTTCTTGGAGGAGGGGTAGAGAGAAAATACGTAGTTATTCGGGGAAATTGTTTTCCATAAAAAATTTGGGGAAATTGTATTCCATAAAAAAATTGGTGATTTTTTTTTTGAGACGTAATTGGGGAAATTCTTCAAAATAACTTTTAAAATTGAATATTGTTATAAATATTATGTTAGTGGATGCCCATTTTAATGTAATATTCATTGTATTGAATATATATAGTGACTATTGAAGACTTGTAAGTTGTAACTTATGGCTTTTGAGTTTCTCCTTTAACCCTATAAATAGAGGCTTATTGTAATGTGTTTATACATGAATAAGAATGAATAAAATTCTTTCCCTACTTCACTTTCTTCTCTACACTTACATTTTAGTTTTTGCTTGTTATTCTTTTAATTTCTTTTTTTTTTTGAGGACCAAAGATAATCGTATAAGAATCACGGAAGATCCGCAATAACAATGTTAAGAACAAGAGGAGGCAAAACACTAGAAAAAACAAAGCTAGAAGCCGCTAACTTAGCAAGGTGATGAGCAGCCTTATTACTCTCTCGAACAGTATGTAAAGCCCGAAAATACTCCAAAGTTGAAGCCAAACTCCTAATTTCGTCAAAAATGTGCCCAAGAGTACCATGTGTAGAAGAAGAATCTGAAATCCCTTTCATAACTGAAAGACAGTCTCCTTCAAGTATCAATCGATTCCACCCCGATGCCACACCAAATTCAATTGCACGAAGGGCAGCAGTAGCCTTCGCGGCTTCTGGATTCAGAGGAAGATCAATTGTGGCAGTACACCAACCCGAACAAGTTCCATCAGCAATGCGTGCAATAATACCAACTCCGACGGACTCGCCATTAACTGAGAAAGCCGCATCGAGGTTAATTTCATAACACGTTATCAGCACGATTTCATCCTATATTTCAATCCCAAATTAAACCATCACTCTACCTCTCCGAGAAAAAAAAAGGAAAGAAGAAGAAGGATTTCATCATAGAATTATTCAACACATGATGAGATGGCAAAATCTATTAAACAAGTAGAAAGACATATCTTCGGGTATTAGGATTGTAAAATTTGTTCATTTCTTGTTTAAGTCCAACATCACAAAACCAAGAAAATATCTAAAGATACGTACATAAGTAGTCTTTTCAAATTTCGTGTTCATCTTAGACTCCAAATCAGTTCATATTCCTCAATACGTATAGGTAAGATGGTGAGTAATATTTTTTAATTTTATATGAAATATGATATATAATAAGATTCTGTATTTAAATAAAAATATATTAAATGACTATGTTTTCTTATTAGATCAAGAACTTGAAGTTCTAAAATTGAATTACTATGGCCATGAAGCATGTATGGCTGTATAATAAACTAAAATTTGAAGATTTGAGTATCTTTTATGTTAGGCCTCAAGCCTAGGTGACAAGGGCATAGAGCCCAAAACTCGAATGTTATAATAAATTCAAACCTAAAGATTTGAATACATCTGGCTTTGATTCAATATATTGATTGGCTTTGATTCAATGTATTGATTTTGAATCTTGAACATATATGGAGGCCACAACTGAATGTGCATGAGAAATGAGAAGAATGAAAAACCATGATTTCTAACTTGTTAAGATATCAATCTTTGAGTTGATGATCAAACGTTTTGTTAAATCAAAAGGTCTCTTGCAGTGCCTATTTATTGTTTCTTTAATCAATTAATAAAATTGAGAATTGATGATGATGCGCCTACTAACAAAATAGGCATTTTTATGTAAAATTGTACAAATGGAGTACATGATATTAAATTAACAAATATTTAACAATGTTTAGTTCTAGGCTTGTGAAAACTATTGGTTGGAATCCATTGAAATGCAAAGAGCCTCAAAATACAATCATAAAATGAAAATGAAAAATTGATAAAGTGAAGGTACTACTTCATTAGTAATTTCCTCCTTACAATTGATAAAGTGAAATTCCAATATATTTGAGTAGAGGATTGATCAAAATAAATTTGGCATAACCGGTTAGACCATCCCGGATAAACTATGATGCGGAAAAAATTATTGAGAGTTCATATGGATCTTCACTGTAGAACCAGAAGATTCTTCAAATCAAAGAATCATTTTGTGCTGCTTGTTCTCAAGGTTAATAGTTTACTAAATCATTTCAATTAAGAATGGGTTAGAATCTCCAGCATTTTTTAGATACATTCAATGTGATATATGTGGGCCCACTCATCGTCTATGTGGATTTTAATAGATGCATCTACTACAAATGTGACATGTGTGTTTATTGTCAACCTGCAACTTTGATTTAGAGGGATTATTTGCGCAAATAATTAAATTAAGAGCACACTTTTCAGATTATGCAATGAAAACGTCTTAATAATGCTGGTGAATTCATATATCTGACTTTCAATGGCTATTGAGAGTCATGTTGCCCATATTCATACACAAAATGATTTAATAGAATTATTCATCAAACGCCTCCTATTAATTGGTCGAAAATTATTAATGAGAACAAAACTTTTTGTTACATGTAGCAGTGCTTGTGTGCATCATGCCAACAAATAATGATAAATTCTCCCTGATGAAACTACCGTTTGGTCAGGAGCCAAACATTCCCCATCTTAAAAGTTAAGGACGTGCGACATATTTTCAATTGCTCCACCACAACGCACAAAGATGGGTCCTCAAAAGAGGTTGGGAATATATGTTGGATATGAATCCCTATCCATAATAAGTATCTTGAACAAATGACTGAAATTTTATTTACGGCATGGTTTGCCGATTGTCATTTTGATGATATAATATTCCTAACATCAGGGGGAGGTAATAAAGAGCTGGTAAAAGAAATTACATGAAAAATATCAACATTATCTTCTCTAGATCATCAGAGAAGAAAAAAAACAGTGTACACTAGAAGTTCAGAAGATAATTTATTTACAAAATATTGCAAATCACCTGCCAGATGAATTTACTAATATAAAAGGAGTTACTAAATCTCATATACCAGCTAAAAATGCTCCAATTCAAATAAAATAAGCTAAGCTTAAACGTGGTAAATCAATCGGTTCCAATGATCAAAATCTTCGTAAAATAAAAAAGGAGCTAACACTGAAGATGGTCATATTATGGAGGTGAGCACTCATAAAGAGTCGCAAGACATAACTAATAGATAATACCCCAGAAGAGGTTTCAGGTACCTGAAAATAATAAAATAAAGAGATCTCTACAAGTTATGTCACTACGAGAAAAAGATGGAACCGAATTAAAACAGGTGTCGACAACACTTTTGCATATAATTATAAAATAAAATGAGGATCTTGAAATTAAATTTGTTATAAAAATGTAAACATATAAATGATTGGTTAAAATAGAAAGACGCAATTCAAGCAGAATTAAGTTCACTTTCAAAGTAGTTCAAACACCTAAAGGTGTAAAGCCGTTTGGATATAAATGGGTATTTGTACGAAATCCAAATGAGAAAACTGAAGTCGTTATATATAAAGCACGACTAGTGGCACAAGGATTTTCGTAGAGACCCGATATTGATTATGAGGAGACGTAATCTCTTGTGGTGGATGCAATTATTTTTACATACCTTATTAGTCTGGCAGTACGTGAAAAACTTGATTTGCATCTAGTGAATGTTGATACAACATATTTATATGGCTCACTCGATACTAAAATTTATATGAAAATCCCTGAAGGGTTTAAAAATTCAGATGCATTTGAAAACTCCAGAGAAAACTGTTCAATACGCTTACGTAAATCTTTGTATGAATTAAAACAATTTGGACGTATGTAGTACAACTGAATTAGTGAATACTTGTTAAAAGAAAGTTATAAAAACGATCCAATTAACCCATATGTTTTATGGAAAGATTGGGATCATGATTATTGTAGTATATATTGATGATCTAAATATTATTGGAACTTCCGAAGAGTTTTAAAGGAAGAATTTGAGACGAAAGATTTTGAAAAATAAAATTTTATCTCGACCGGCAGATCGAGCATTTAACAGATGAAATCTTGTCCATAAATCGATACATACAAAATCGATTATGAAAAGATTTTATATAGATAAAAAGCTCAATCATTGAGGGCAATTTCATGGTCGTTTCAATCTTTTGATGTAATAAAAGATTATTTTCGTCCTCAAAAGGATCGAACAATGAAAAAGTTTTGGGACCTGAAATACCTTTATTCAAGTTTTAGAGGTTTATGAATCTTGCTAATTCTACAAGCATGATTTAACATTTTCGTTTAATTTACTAGCAAGATAAGCTTTGTACCAACACGAAAGCATATGAATGACGTTAGATATGTATTTTTGTTATATCAAGATATTGCCTTCAGACAGATGGTCCAACATTGGAATGTGTCAACTTGTGGACATTGTGTTGACACCAGGGGGAGCGTGTCATTAATAATAATATGTACACTGTACTCTTTTTCCTTCGTCCAAGTTTTTGTCCCAATGGGTTTTTCTTGGCAAGGTTTTAATGAGGCAGTATTACACGCTTATTAGTTTCATGTGGATATGTACTCTTTTTTCCTTGTCCAGGTTTTTCCTACTGGGTTTTTCTGACAAGGTTTTTAACGAGGCATATTCTATAAGCAATGGACATCCAAGGGGGAGTGTTATAAATATTATGTTAGTGGATGCCCATTTTAATGTAATATTCATTGTATTGAATATATATAGTGACTATTGAAGACTTGTAAGTTGTAACTTATGGCTTTTGAGTTTCTCCTTTAACCCTATAAATAGAGGCTTATTGTAATGTGTTTATACATGAATAAGATTGAATAAAATTCTCTCCCTACTTCACTTTCTTCTCTACACTTACATTTTAGTTTTTGCTTGTTATTCTTTTAATTTCATAACAAATATTGGATTCTTAAGAATCTTGAATTGTGGATAAAACGAAATTTTGAAGTTAAATAAATAAGGGTGAATACTTTTATCTCCCCTGAACTTTGAATTATTGACGTCTACTGTTCTTGTTTTTTACAAAATTTACAAAGATTAGGAAAAATGGATGATAGTGGTTTAAAATAGTTTAAAGTTTAGGGAAAATGAAAATGAAATTCATGCAAATAAATATAATAATTATAACAAATGAAGTTCAATAGGTATATGCTAGAACAACTACATAATTTATAGTTTAAATTTTTCTACTGTACTCCTTTTTTTAATTTTTTTTAAGAAAAAAATAATTTGATTACTAGCAAGACCTTTTAGGGTTAATATGGATGTAGTTTGACTGGGCACTTATGTTTGTAAATTGAATAGGGATATTTATGGTTTAAAACAAGCCCCCCCGTGCTTGGTATGCTCGATTGAGCTCACGACTCCTTGAATTGGGATTTGTCGCTTCTAAATAAGATACGTCATTATTTGTTTATCGGTATGAATCAGTGGTTCTGTACTTATTGGTATATGTCGATGATATTTTGATAACAGGTTCTTGTTCGGCTTCCATAAGAACTCTTATATCTCTCCTCTCCAAATATTTTTCGATTAAAAACTTAGGGGGTTTACATTATTTTCTTGGTTTGGAGTGCTCTCGAAATTCATCCGGGTTGTTTGTTTCTCAAAGGAAATAGGTGTTGGATCCAGGGGTGAGTATTTGGACCGGACAGGATCGAACCGGACCGATTTTCGATATATAACCGGTTCGGTATATAACCGGTTCGGTCCATTCTGGACCTTGGACCGTTTACCCGACCAAAATTTTAGGTCCGGTTTGATAAAAAAACCGAATGGACCAGTTCGGTCCAGAAATGGACCAAATCATATAATGGCCTTATTTTATAAAAAAAAAATTGTGACTAATCAATTCTAACCATTTATGAAAATACTGGAAAAATCACAACCAAATTATTATAAACCAAATCACAACCAAATTATAAACCAAATCACAACCAAATTGTTATAAATCCATACAGACCGTTCAAAGTTCACACATAAATTCTAAATGTCAAAAGTCATAATATCATACAAACCCTTCAAATAGACTAATAGTAATAGTTATAAATCTTCAAAGTCTTAACACCAAACTCATCGTAATTCTTAAATTTCATACAACGATGCACCAAAGTATTGTAGATTATTCACAATTTCTTCTACTACACCAACGGCCAACCCTACAATGATTTAACAAACAAGAAATTAGAGGCAAAATTAACCAAAATAGGGCAATGTAAAACAAGAATATACCTAAGTCATTTCTTGAACAATTGATTGCATATTGATGGCTCTAATGATCACATATTAACCGACTCTTCACTAACTAACGAATGTGATACAATCACATCTACATGGATAAAAATGAAATGATTAGCATCAAATTGATTAAAATAAATAAATGGAATATCAATCAAACATTAAATTTACCGTTATAAATGTTACTAATAAGCTCGGCCTCGCTTTCCTCCTCCAAAAAGCCAATTGGAGCTTGACGAATCCAATCTTGCCCACAAATCAAAGCTTGAGCAGTTTTTGGTGCCAATGAAGCTCGATAATCATCAATGACACGACCTCCAGTGCTAAAGGCAGACTCCGAAGCAACTGTAGATATGGGCATGGAAAATACATGGCGTGCCAATGACGATAACACGTAATACATTGGAATGTGCACTTTCCACCACTCCATAAGATCAAATTGAGGAGAATCTTGCTCTATGTGCTGGCTAAGATACCTTTCCAATTCATTTTGATCATTTATCCCGATCTCGGACAACATTTTTTTATATTGCCTTCTCGCAGCCCTCTTATTATGTCTATCTCGTTCAGCCTCACTAGTTTGAGATCCACCGGTCATCGTTCTTGAGCTATCCAAATTTGACACATCAGGAATATCCAATTTATACACATTAAACAACTCAATCAAAGCATCATTTGCCAAATTTGCAATTCTTGACCCTTCATCAGAACCACACATATTTTTCATTACATGGTTCACATAACTAAATTTGTTACGTGGGTCAAGCATCACAACAACATACAATATCATATTCATTTTATCACTGTCCCCCCAATACTTATTAAATTTAGCTTTCATGCGTGTTGCTATTTCGCTCAACTCTATATCATCAGACTTCATCCAATCTTTTATTAAGTCATCTACATCACTAATTTCATCCAGAAAAGTGTTGGATGTCACGTACAAAGAACCCGAAATTCGAAGTGTGAGATCATAGAAGTGTTGTAATATCTTCACCATTTTCTCAGCAACGCGCCAATCCTCTCTTGTAGGCAAACCAATTCTTCCATAAGTTCCAACTGAACGGAAATCTGCCCGAAGATCAGCATCACACAATTCATACATTTCAAAGACGCGTTGAAAAATCAAAGCCGTCTCTAACATCAAATACACAGAATTCCATCTTGTTGGAACATCCAAGTACAAAGATTTCTTGCTTTCAATCATTTCTTCAACTTGAACTTTTTCAAACTTTAACAATCGAGTCGGTGATTGCTTAACATACCTCACCACATTACGAATCCGGTCGATTGATTGACTCACGTCTTTTAACCCATCTCTTACAACAAGATTAATTATATGAGCCACACATATCATATGCAAGTATTTCCCCCCCAAAAGTGCCGTCCCCTTTCCAATAAACCTATTTCTCAAACATGCCACACTCGTATCATTGGAAGAAGCATTATCAACGGTAATTGTGAATACATGAGAAATACCCCAGTCACTCAAGCATTTTTCAATCAACAAACCAACTTCATCCCTTTTATGACTAGGGCATTGAATGAAATTAATAATTCTTTTATGAAACTTCCAATTATCATCAATAAAGTGTGCAGTCAAACAAATGTAGTTCAATGTTTGGTTAGAGGCCGTCCATGTGTCGGTAGTAAGTGAAACTCTATGCATATTTGTTTTAAAGTACTCTTTCAACTTAACTTTTTCATCAAGATACACCTTAAAACAATCTCTAGCAACAGTTGTTCTATGAGGGACAACGAATTGGGGACATGCAACCGACATCATATACCTAAAACCTTCTTTTTCTACGGTTCTAAAAGGGTGTTCATCAACAATAAGGAAGATATTTACAGCTTTTCTAACGGCTTCCTAATCAAATTTCCACAAAGAAGGCACCTCTCTTTGGTCCCCGTCATCCCCAACCCCAGTCACACTACGACAAAAGCTATGAATGGTATGACTATCATGTGTACTATTAACAATATTATCAGGGTGTTTCTTACATACCGCCATGTGTTTGTTCATTCCCAAAGTTCCATTTTTTCCTGACTCACAAGCATAACTCTTGTCACAATATTTGCACTGAGCCCTAACTTTGCCATTACGTTTGTATTCAGTGAAGTGTTGCCATGCCTTAGCTCTCTTCTTACTAGTTTGCCCTTGTTCTTCAGATACTTCTGGAGGGGGAACTGGTGATGAATTTGGAGTTGGTGTTGGACTAGATATAGTTTGAGACGGAGTAGAAATTGGAGTTTAAGGAGGACCCATAGCTGGACGACGTGCATTTTCAATTTGTTCCTGAATGTTCGGATGAAGTGGTGGATGTCCCGAGCAGAAGACATCCTGTAAATAATTTGAAGTTGCTTTAAAATCAGGAACACGGTCTAAGTTGATAACAAAATTGGATACAAAAGCAAACTAAATAATAACAAAATAAGTTGATCTTGATTAAATATGCATCAACCTAACTATCTAATGAAAAGCAAATGCATGCAGCCAGTAAGTCTTCTAACTATACTATGAAGTCCATAAATGAATTAATCTCACATTTTCCTAAAGAAACCAATTAAGTCTAAATAAGTTCAATTAAGACTAATATTTTCCAAGCTAAATAAATTAAGTTTCTCTTCTTAGTAAAACCTTCAATTAATTTCTATATATTTTCTATCAGAAATTAGATTGCCTATTAAATCAAACAGTAGCTAAGTAAATTGTTAAAAACTCCATAACCGTGCCAGTGACAACCACTATCTCTCATTTCTTGATGGGTCACGAGCTGTCATATTAAGCAGTATATGTAAATGACAAATTGAAATAATAATTGGTGTAGTGGTTTGGGTTTCAACTTTCAATAGATCCATGAACGTTTCTTCTATCAATTTAATAACTAAAATTAAAGTAAAAATAAAAACCTTTTTTGGGTAGCTTGGAACGGGCTTGAGAAGCCAAACGATCTACACTTCTTCGTGAATCAGACGGGTTGTACTACTGCAATAGTGTGGTGCATCGGTGGTGGGTGTGCGAGGCGGTGGTGGCGGACGGTGAGATGGTGACGGACGGTGAAGTAAGGTTTTTGGTTTTGGGGAAGCAAAGTAATCGGTTTTTTTTTTTGTTATGAGTTTGAGATGAGATGAGAGAGATAGAGAGTTTTATGAAAAATAAAAATAAAAACATATATTCGGTAAAATCGGTTCGTTTCGAGAAATCGGCCGGTTTTACCGAAAACCGACAGGGCTAGGCCGGTTCTGGGGTGAGAACCGTGAACCGGACCGAAATTTCGGTTCGGTAAACGATTCGGACCGGAATTTTGGTCCCAGTTCGGTCCGGTCGGTAAACCGGACTATGCTCACCCCTGGTTGGATCTACTAAGAAAGACAAATATGTTAAACTGCAAAGCTGTAAACATCCCCCTGGTCGTATCCTCACGGCTCATTGTTCGTGACTCCCATGACTTTGATGACCCGACCATGTATCGTAGTGTTGTTAGGAGTCTACATACTTACTTTTCACCCGCCCAGGTTCTACATACTTACTTTTCACCCGCCCAGATCTTGCTTTTTTGGTAAACCGGGTCTGTCAATTTATGCATTCTCCCACAATCCTACATTGGCGGGCTGTTAAGAGGATCTTACAGTACTTAAAACACACAATAACCTTTGGTCTTACCTTTAGGCCCTCTCCGAACCCATCCTTGGCTGCTTTCACTGATGCTGATTGGGCGGGTTCTCTCGATGATAGAAAATCAACATGAGGATATTGCATATTTTATGGACAAAACCATGTTTCATGAAGCTCCATGAAACAGTCCACTGTTGCTCGATCTAGTACGAAGGCAGAATACAAGGCTCTCGCTCTTGCAACTTGTGAACTTCTTTGGGTGCAATCTCTTCTGCGAGAATTAGGCATTTCATCGTTCAAGCCACTGAGTTTATATTATGATAATTTGGGCGCTACTTATCTCACCAAGAACCCCATTGTGCACTCCACCAAACACGTAGACATTGATTTTCATTTTGTGCGTGATCGAGTTCAAGCTAAGGCTCTACATGTTTCTTTTCTCTCGAGCAAGGATCAAATTGCCGATATCCTCACTAAGCCACTTTCCAACTTACGTTTCTCTTTTCTTCGTGCGAGTGAAACTGTGTTTCCTCCCCAATTTGACTCGAGGGGGTGTGTTAAGGATATTTCATCACAAAAGCAAATCACCTCATCAAATTGTACCTCTGTAGTAACCTAAGCAAATTACAAAAGGAATAATTTTGATGTCCACGTGTTATTATCTTACTTGTATTCAATAGAATATGATAATTGAAAATATGCTTTTTCCCTTTAAATAAGGGACTCTGTGTACAAATTTCATATATAGAAAAATACAATTACCTTTTCTCATATATGATTCTCTCTGCATTTTCTTTGTTTTTACAAGAATCAACTTCGTAACCGAATGAGTGATCGATGGCTAAATGATAGTCTAGTTGTGACATATTTAGTAGTATTTCAAACGATGTTATCATGGACCGATTTCAAAAAAAGAGAAATCGTCGTGGTTAATTATTAATGTAAATATGTAGATATTTTGGATTCTTTTGGGATTATAATGGGGCATCATATGTAATTAAAGTATCTCGTTGGGGTTATTTTTGTCAAACTCTACCTCCCCGTTTTTGTATTGCGTCATATATTTTCTCGTGAATAATATAAGCTTTAAGTTTGACTGTTTGATTGGAAAAAAAATTGTACTCCTTTTAGCCCCCAGACCAAAAATTCTGGATTCGGCCCTGCGTAAGGATAAATCAAATGAAAATAATAAAAATATAAAGAATGCTACCTCTTACGATAATTAAGAGGTATTTGCGCCCTTCAAATGTCTTATTGGAGCGACCCATATGAAAAACATGCAAATCTTTGGAATGTTTAGACATTTGTAATCATGTATTAAAAGGACAGTTTAATCATATACTGCTTAGTAATTATATGGTGCTCGATCATGGATATTGATTTAAGGTGTGTTAGTTAGTATTGTGTTCGGATGGTCGATTAGGACATCTTAAGGGATAATGTACAACTGGTCTAATACTTTCACTTTTTTTGTTTTTGTTTTTTTTTAATTGATGATTATGGTAATTTTATTTGAAAATATGGTATATCATAGGTTTCCCAACACCAAAGGCTTAGGATTCTCTTACACACAAAGTATGACTAATTAATGGATTCTACCCTTGAATTAACTCCTCCTAGCAGTTGGCACCCTCGAAAATGAAAAATAATAGATTGCACCTTGGAAATAGAGGGTGTAAGATGCACCCTCATGCACTTTTTTCGTGTAACCTTCTAGCAAGTTCAACCTACAAAGCATCCAACTGAAATTTACCTCCATAATTGTGTTGTAATTATATATCGATCAGAAACATAAAAGTTTTATTTTATTTTGCTTTCAAAACATATATTTATGTGTAAATGTTAAAATAATACATTATTGTGAAATGTTTTGTAATTGGAACTAGAACGTTTATTCTTTTGAGTGAAATGTTGAAATATTCAATATATTCAATTTTCATTACATATATTTTATTAAATTTTAATAGGTAGATCAATACTTGAGAAACAAGTTTTCCAACCGAAATTCCCACCAATTTTTCCCCCGACAAGGTCGGTGAGAAAATGTTGGGTGGTAGTCAGGTTCCAACCAAAATTCTCACCGGCATTAACACCCATCGAGTTTTTCCATCGATTTGCAAGTTCTTGATCAGCTTATTCTGCTGATAAAAAAAGTTAGAGAAATTTTTGAAAGTTTTTAGAGGTCTATTCACCCCCCCTCCCCCCTCTAGACCTCATTTGACCACTTGGGACCAACAATCGCTTAAAAGAAGTGTCTTTTAAATTGAAGAATTCTTTAACTTGGAGTAAAACTCTCTTTACATTTTGAAAAGTTAAGTTGAGTCAAAACATTGTTTGAAAAACACACATATATATTATCCGCTGCATCATTGTTTTGAAACTCTGATAACTTAAGTTTGATAAGCAAACTCAGTCAAGAAGTCTACTCTGCTGATAAACTGAGACAACTTAGTCGTCTTATCTTGCTGATAAGCAGACTCTACTTAAGAGTAAAAGAAAAAAAGTTTGAAAATGTTAGAGGTCTATTCACCCTCCCCCCCCCCCCCCCCCCCCTCTCTAGACCAACAAGTGGTATCAGAGCAAGTTGGTTCACTTTGATCATATATCTGATCAACGAGCTTGATCCTGAGTGTGTTCTTCAAACGATTTCAAAACAAGCATATTTTGAAAATCAAAACTTTTGAAAATAGAGTGCATAAACCATGTTCCTCACATTGGCAGTATGGACTTTGAAGATTGGAAAATCATAATGGAAATCCTTCTTGCTGCTTATAATGATAACACGGTTACATGTATTACAAAATGTCCATTTAGATTTACGAAGACTGTGAAGGTTACTGACCAGCCTGATCAGATAGTCGAAAAAGATTTAAGCGAGCTGACTTCTGGAAAAGTCAAGTTAATAAACCTTGACAAGGTGGCCATATTTATAATGGTCAAAGCTCTAGACGAAGAAAGATTCCAGAAGATCAAGCATTTTAAAACAACTAAGGAAATGTGGGATGAAGTATGTGAGTTAAGTGAAGGATACGATGCCATCAAGGAACATCAGCTTAGTGTGGCTCAGGAGAAGTCTGAAAACTTCAAAATGAAGTCTGGTAAAACAATTGAACAAATGAATACCAAATTTACCAAAACTCTGAGTGAAGTTCTAAAGCTGGGTAAAAAGTTTTCAAACAAGGAGATCACAATGGAGGTTCTCAAGGCTCTTCCAACAAAGTTCAATATGAAGGTGACGGCCATGGAAGAACCAAGAGATCTAGGGAAGATTTCCCTCACTGAGTTGTTCTCAGTACTCAAGGCATATGAGTATAAATTGCCAATGATGGGATTAGATAAGTCATCTAGTTCAGATCCAACTGCTGCTCTTATCGCGTCAAACAATTCAAATAAATCAGTTGAAAAGTCAAAAGAGAAGACTATGTTGAATTCAGAAAAAACATACACCGCTGACGACATTGCCCTACTACTAAATGATTTCAAGAAGTTTATATAAAGAAAATGAAATCAAAATATAAAAATGCTATTTCATATTCTAATCATTTTCAGGAAAACAGGGATTCCTCAAAAGCAAAACTTGGAGACCAAAGTTACAATAGTATGGACTCCTCATCAAAGATCGTCCACATCCAATCTCTCATATAGTCTTTAACTTATAGCGACCCGATGAAGTTATTGTCTGGCTACGCCTGTTCATCTTGTCGAGCACCCCTTATTGTGATGGCATAATCTACTATTCTTCATTTCTAAGGGTGAAAACGGCCAAAAGGTCCTAATTCAGGGGGTGCAACTTACAAATTAGAACACTAAATATTGCAATAATTATATTTTTCTCGACGCAGCTGCTTTGGAATAAATAAAAGTATATAAATTAAAGGGTAAATTAGGAATACCACTGAGATAAGACTCAATTACAAAAATCGCCCTCACGTATTGAGTACTATGAAAAATCTCGTCAGGTTTGTCACCATCTTACAATCAATCTCTTACCCATGAAAAGCTTCAATTTTGCCCCTAGAAGGTTATTTGAAATGTTTGTAATATCGTAAAAAAATTAAAAATTTGATGCTAATTGTAATATCTCATTAATTATATAATTAGTAATTATATATTTACCACAAAAAATTGATAATATTGTATAATTGCCCCCAAATTTCAAAAAAATATTAAAAACCCTTATTTTTACATATCGATTAACAATATAATTTGTATAATAATAAACTAAACAAAATTTCATTAATAATATTTCCAAAATATAAGAAATTTATTTACACATTTAATTAAATTAATTAATTTTTTATATTGTAATAATAAATTTAACATTTTTAACATAACAAGAAAATTCAAAATCACGATATCATTTTATTAATTTTCTTTTTATACTTATAATAATAAATTTTATTAAATTATAATATAGTATTAAAAATAATTTACTTATTTAAATTTTAAATAAATTTCTTATATTTATAAAATATTTTTAATTAATTATAAAAATTAAATTATTAATAAATATGTAAATTAAGATATTTTTAATAATTTTTAAACTTATGGGAAAGTATACAATTTATCAATCTTTTGATGGTAAATATATATGTATCAATTTTATAATTAATGAGATATTATAATTAACATGCAAGTTTTATTTTTTTAAAGATATTACAAAAATTATAAATAACCTCGTAGAGTCAAAATTTGAATTTTTCAGGTTTAAGAGTCTAATTGTAAGATGCTTACAAATCTAAGAATTTTATTGTAATACCCAATATATGAGGGAGATTTTTATAATTAAGTTTTATCTCATGGAGTTATTTATAATTTACCCTAAATTAAATAGATTAGGAGAAAAATATTCCCATAAAATCTTTTTGGACTATTGTCCTATTTTCACACTTTGCCAGTTACTCCCTCTACTCTACTGTGTCTATTTGTCCCCTACACACTCCTCGTTGCCCTTTACCTTTACCTTTACCTTTCCAGTTTCCTCGAAGCATTACAAAGAAGAAAAAGTATTTATCAAAGATTTGCAAAGAAAAAAGCAAATATCTTAAGTTGAAGAACACATACTTAGCTCCGGTTTTAGTTTGAGTAAAGAAAAATGAGGGGGCTATTTGGGCCTGTGATGGGCAAGTACCCATCAAGTGATGGGGGTAGTAATGGAAACAATGATATCATAAAACACAACAGAAAATGCAAAGATTTGGTGTTCTTGGTAATATTCATTGCTTTCTGGGTAGCAATGATTGTAAATTCCAGCATTGGTTTCAACCAAGGAAACCCATTGAGGTAAATAACTAAAAAGCTTCTTGCTTTAGGTTTACTTTTCTTTAATTCAGTTCCGATCTGAAATTTTACTTGTTTTTGTAAGGAAAAATGTTGTCTTTAGGTTTCTTGTTGAGCAAAACTTGCATCTTTATATTTGGGTGGTTTGAATTTCTTTTTTCTAGTGTGTTCTCTTTTGGGTAGCTAGATTCCTATAATTTCCACAATACTTGGATAATGTAAGGGCTAATGTATTATTTTTTCCAATAATGAATGTACAGTAAGTGTTAATGTATCTAATGTATCATTTTTCTAGTGTTATATTTAGAAATCTCAGGTTTTAAGATTACCTAGGCCCATAAGGGGCTTAAATAACAAAGAATTCCTTGAATTTCTTCTATGTATTAGTTCCGGTTTGTGGGAAAAATGCAATTTCAATCCTTTAACTTTTAATTGGTAGCGATTTTGGAACGGTTTCCTTTTTATGTAAGCTATTTCGATCCTTGAACTTTTCATTCTTTGCAGTTCTAGGATAGTTGACTGCATTTTTTGTCCTTGAACTTTTTAGTGTTTGCAATTTTAGGACATTTAGCCGCAATTTTGGTCCGTTTAACTTTTTGAATTTCAGGAGCAACGGACCGAAATTGTTGTCAAATGTCCTAAAATTGCAACTATTAAAAATTTAAAAGACCAAAATTGCGAACACTAAAAAGTTGAAGGACTAAAGTTGCTTACCGAATAAAAATACTGTTCCAAAATTGCCAACTAGTAAAAGTGCATTTTTCCTCAGTTTGTGTGTACTCCAAACTATATAGTTAATTACTCTTATGTATGCAGGCTAAACTATGGGCTGGACTATAAAGGAAATATGTGTGGTGAAAAACATTGCGATTTCGATCTTCGTGAATTGGAACTAAGATATTGGTTAAATCCTAATCAGGTGTACCAAACGGGTTTAAAAGACAGCAAATTTCAGCTCTCGAATGCACGAAGTATTTGCTTAATGGATTGTCCAATCCCTTCAGAAGACTCACTTGATTGGGTATGTGATTATCCAGAGGGAGATATCAATCTCAGTTTGGAACACTGGAAAGACAGAAATTACGATTATTTTGCAGATCTTACTCCTCAACTTAGGAACACTTCTCTAAAGCTTCAGGGTCCTTGTTATCCAGTTATATTTCCTAGTGTCAATGGTAATTAATTTCTTCAAACTTACAACTTACAGGCAGAAGCCGTGTTATGATAAATGTTGCATTTTAAACCCCCCCCCCCCTTATAATAAACACTTTACTCCCTTTTTTTGATAAATGTGACACTTACCCCCCAACGGGTGTTTTTGTCTTTTTACGAAATACTTTCCATGCCCACATTTCCGCGAGTGTTTAAAATTTTCACAAAAAGGTGAAATGCTCTTTTTCAGAACGATGGGGTAAACTGAACATTATGCATATCATGGAGGGGTAATATGACATTATAAAACACAATTTGTTTAATTAATTTTTTCTACATATAGTGTATTGGACCTGTCAGTTCATAGCTCGTGCATCGAATGTTTCTTTGACGCATTGGGAGGAGATGGGTGGAGTGAAGGTCATAGAGGACATTGCAATTGATAAATCCATCCACAGATCAATCAACTCTCGCTCATCGGTACTAAAGGTTAGTTAGATCTTAGATGCATTTATTTAGTCACATAAGCATGTCGTAGAATTTACTTGCAGTAGTTTATAGGAGTATTAAAAAAGGAGCTAAATGTAAAAATATCCCCTGTACTTTGCCTAATTGGCAAAATATCCCCACTGTATTATTTTAATTAGCAAAAACCACCCTGTGTTCTTTTTTTATTAGCAATAAAGCCCCATTTGAAATTCCTTCATAAGTCAATGTGGATGTTATTGTCAATTTTTTCAGTGAACAGGGGGGTTATTGCCAATTTTCAAAGTTAACATGGGGATTATTGACTATTTTTTTAGGTTAAGAGGGGTGTTTTCACATTTTTTGAGGGGGTATAATTGTCATTTTTCCTGCAAAATATGATTCTGGCATGGGAGGGGGTCTTTTGCCAATAAAAATTATAAAGCAATGGGTTTTTGGATATAAAAATAACACAAGTTTCTTTTGCTGATTAGATAAAAGCATAGGGCATATTTTTACATTTCAATGTAAAAAAAAAGATATGATATTTCTGTTGTGTGTATATATCTGCAGAGATATGTGGCTGATGTTGGAAAAGCATGGCCAGTACTGCTTGTTTGTGGAGGCTTTCTTCCACTTTTCCTATCGATCATATGGCTTTTAATGATCCGTCATTTTGTTGCCGGAATGCCATGGATTACACTCATTCTTTTCAATATACTCATTATATCCGTCACAATATTTTACTATTTGAAAGGTCAGTATACATATATACACCTTCTTATTGCATTTTTTTAAGGGCTCGTGAAATAATTTAAATTTAAATTTTTTTTAGCTGGATGGATTGGAAACGATGCTGTCTCACCCATCATTGGTGAACACGATTCATATTATCATGTATCTGCAAGGGTATGCTTTTTAAAGTCACCCCCCCCCCCCCAACCCAATTTGTTATCTATTATAAATGAATGTTCTTCTTTGTTTGTTTGTTTGTTGTTCTATCAGGAGGTAAATCATCTACATGCAGCTGCTGTTCTCATGAGCGTTTTAATGATTATTGCTTTCCTGTGTTCCATTGCTATAGCTCGTCGCATACTTATGGCAACATCTGTCCTCAAGGCAAGTAATGATTGTTGTTATCTTTTCAATGATATAATAACAAATTAGTGAAATGCAAAATGCCCCCAATGCTTTGTCTAATTATCAAAAACCTTCCCGTGTTATTTTCATTACCAAAAAACCTCTCCCAAGCAAAATTAACAATTATACCCCCACCAAAGGATGCAAAAACACCCCTATTTACCTAAAAAATTTGCAGTAATCCCCTTGTTAACTTTGAAAATTTGCAATAACCCCCCTGTTCACTTAGAAAATTGACAATAATCTCCCTATGATTTATGAAGGAATTTGAAATGGACAATTTTGCTAATAAAAAAAGAACATAGGGAGTTTTTTGCTAATAAAAATAATACAGTTTTTTTTTATAATTAGGCAAAGCACAAGGGGTATTTTTGCATTTAGCTCAATAACAAATTATTAACCGACTACATGATTGTATTAGGTTGCTGCAAAGGTGATTGGCGAAGTCCAAGCACTGATAATATTTCCAGTTATACCATATACCATACTAGTAATATTCTTCATGTTTTGGTTATCGGCTGGTCTTCATATTTTCAGTTCTGGAAGCGTTGTCCAAAACAATTGCGGTGCTAATTGTTGTGCCTATGATCTCAAATCTAAAAAGCTGAGCTGTAATAGTTGTTGTGGCTATAACATTCACTACACTTCTCATATTGCTGCTTCAATCCTTTTCCACTTATTTGGTGGCTATTGGGCCACTCAATTTATCATAGCATGTTCGTCAACCGTGATAGCAGGTTCCGTTGCTTCATATTATTGGGCTAGAGGTGCAGAGATCCAAATACTTCCTGTTTTTTCTTCAATGAAGCGTCTAGTACAATACAGTCTTGGATCAATTGCACTTGGTTCTCTTATTGTGTCATTCTTTGAATCAATTAGATGTATACTTGAAGCAATTTGTCGTAAAATGAAACAAATTACTAGTTATGGGCATGGACATGGAGGAAGCTGGGCAGGAAAGACGCTGATGTATTGCGTGAGGTGTATTGGGTGGATTATAAGATGCGTAAACCGCAATGCTTACATCATGATTGCGATAACGGGTAAAGGATTCTTTAAAAGTTCGGAGATTGCGACTGAATTGATAATGAGTAACATAGTTCGGATTGGGAAAGTGAATGTGATTGGAGATGTTATTTTGTTTATTGGGAAATTATGTGTTAGCCTCTCGAGTGCGCTTTTTGCTTTTCTCATGTTGGATACTCACAAATATAAATCTGCTCACAACAAGATTTCCTCGCCGCTCTTTCCTGTGCTGGTAAATTTCTCCTTCTCTTTAAATGTTTTTGAGCATTTGACATTTTATTTTGCACCCCACAAAATACATTGCTTTTGCACTTTACATCCTCGATATTAAAATCTGGCACTTTGCTTCCTCGAATTATATATTCTTTGGCATTTTGCTCCTCAAAAATAACCATTTTTGGCACTTTGCACCCTAAAATTGAAATATTGGCACTTTGCCACCCTCGCATTGCATATTTTTGGCAATACAATGGGCATTTTCTGGTGCATTTCGCCAAAGAATATGCAATTCAAGAGTGCAATGTGCCAAAACTCTAATTTCAGGGTGCAAACTGCAAAGTATCAAAATGAAGTATTTCTGGGGTGACAAATATCAAATACTCGCAAACAATAAGTGTGTTGCACCCAAATAGAGTGCAATGTGTCAATATTTCAATTGCAGGGTGCAAAGTATCAAAATGATCTATTTTCGAGGTGCAAAATGCAATTTGCTTTTTCTTTTTTAACAGATTGGTTGTTACTTATTCATGATATGTAAATACTGTACAGGTATGCTGGGGATTTGGGTACATTGTTGCTAGTTTATTTTTTGGAGTGGTGGAAATGTCAATTGATACAATAATTCTTTCTTTCTGCAAAGACTCGGATGAACATCAAGGAAATGCTCAATATGCTCCTCCTTTGCTCATTCAAACACTCAATGACCAAAATGAGATGCAAACACTCACACAACACAGTGAGGAATAAAAATAACCATTTTTTTGAAACTAATGTTGTGATATACTTAGGTTACTACTTGCTGTGCTGTGTATATAACAAATATACCTTTTTGGTTGCAACATCTATCTCTATCTCTATTTGTTTGAGATTCTTTGAGAATATTTTCCCTAGATTTTGTAAGCTTCAAATGTTCCAGTTCTTTTACCTCTCTTAAACAGTAGGAATTCAACAAATATTATAGAAGATAACAAGATTATAATGGAAAATTCATGGTCTAGGAAAATTTCCTAGACCTTGTGGTTAAGAAAAGGCGAATAGCATCACATCATTCATTTGGTCCCACAATAGATGATGTGGTGATGATGTGTGTTATTTCTAACCACAAGGTACATAATTTTTTTTATTCTTTCTCAAAATTTGACTAATTTTAACGGCAAAAATACCCCTTTTAAAGGAGTGTACACGCTATTACAATAAATACGAAGGAGGTTACACGCTATTACAATAAATACGAAGGAGGTATACTCATATAGGGATGGTCATTCGGTTAGAACAGAGTCGAATCAGAAATCCGGTTAATGGAATTTCTGGTTCTTCATTTTGTGAAATCGAAAACCGAACCGAAAATCTTAATTCAATTTTTGGATGTAACCCAAAAAAAAATCGGTTCGCTTCGGTTTTAACCGAATTTATAGTTTTTCAAGCAAATATTTCAGTTTGTTTCAGTTTTAACTTTTGGATTTACGGTTATTTCGGTTTTCAAGCAAAAATTTCGGTTTATTTCAGTTTTAACCTTTTGAATTTCCGGTTCGATTGTAATCGAATGACCAACCCTACCTAAAATTTTGGTTTTCGATTCGGTTCGGTTAATCGAATAAAAAACCGAACCGCACCGAAAACCGAATTCTCCGAATTTATGAAACCGAAAATCGAACCGAATTAAAAATGGTTTGGTTCGGTTTGCACCGAACAAGTTTGGTCCGGTCCGGTTCGGTCGGTTAACCGGATTTTGAACATCCCTACTCATAAATTAGAGCTGAAAATCAAATCAAGTCGCGATACTCGACTCGAGCTCGCTCGATAAAAGCTCTTTTGAGCTCGATTCATCACACAAATCAAACAAGCTTGAACATTATTTTTTCATTCGATAATTTTTAAAGTTCGGCTCGAGCTCGTTTGAGTTCGGCTCGTTTAACAATCAAACAAAACTCAAACACAAAATTTCAAGCTCGATAAAATTCAAACCAAGCTCGAAAGGTGTGTCGTTTGACACTACTCGGCTCGATTACACCCCTACCCATAATGCAAAAATTAATAATTTAGAATTTATTTAGTATATAATTACTTGTCCCATTTTGATGACAATTAAAGATGATTAATTCAACCTACAAATGTGTGCAGATAATAGGGGCGGATCTATTCTTCGAGTTGGGGGAACCATTTTTTTTAATTAGTATATCTATATATTATTATATAATTTATTGTAGGATATCACTATATTATAACTTATAAATGTCAATGTTTGATATGAACAGTGTTTTTATTTTCTTTTGGAATTTCTTTTCCCACTTCTAACAATGAAACGACGTCGTTTCTTTGTCTCTCTCTTCCTTTACTGTGTAAACTTATTTCAGTTTTCAATTAATTTTTGCGGCTTTTTTTCTTTGTTGTCCATGTTGGGGGGGCCCAGCTATTTTGTTCCGTTTTTGCTTTTGTTTTATTCCTGTAAAATATTACTGCAAATATTTTCCCCCATCGTCTTCTTCCTTCGTAGCCGTAATTTATTTTCTGGTACTTGTCTGCAAAAATCCCCATGTTTTGTGTGTTCTCTGCCCATTTTTCTTGCTATAAATTTTTTACCTCTTCTTATTTAATGGAAAATAATATTCATGGATATTTTACCTCTTCAAATTTTTCTATTTACTCCTAACTTCTCAACTGGAAAAAGTAGTGGTGATATTAATTTAATTATAAATTAATGCCAGTTTTCATGAAAATGAAGTAACGAAATATGAATTATCCAAATTTTATTTTCAGGTAAACATTTTTACAAAGTCAAATTAAATGGATTTTGTCATACTTCTAAATAGGTATAAAAAGTCTTGATATTGCAAAAAAGAATATACCTTGTTTAGACGGTTACTTCTGATCCCTCTTTAAGTCGGCGGGCTAATTTTCTCCGGTGGTTTAAATAGTAAATTACAACAATGATTTTATCTTTTAAACAAAAAAATATTACTGGCCAAAAACATGTATCTTTTATTCTTTTTTTTTCTCTATCTTTTCTTTTTTGGCGATTTAACCAGCATAAAACACATTAACCTCGAAATCCATATCCACTTGAAAAAACTAGAAAGAGTACTACCTATAAATCAGCTGCTAATTGATATTACGCATCATTGACATTTTCCAAGTCCAACATATATATATATATAAATATATGGACAACAGCAAATAGAATGGGCCCAAGCCCAATGTAATATTAATTTAAGGTTTGCAAGCAAATAATTGTTTTTTAACAGAAGCCCAATATCAGGGCAGCTACAACTGAGGCAGTAATTATAAAATATATAAACTCTTAACTTTATTTTAAATGGACGATTTAGCGGCTAAAATGTAATTATATACAGCAAAACACAAAAACTTATAATAATTCGAAAATGGGCACAGACACCGCGCACCGAGCGGTGCCACACCCCTAGTATATATATATTTACTTAATAATATGGTCAATCATCTTTCTTCCTAGGTGTTGTTTGAACATGACCCAAAGCTATTAATTCACACTTTTTCAAATTACGATGTATTGTTTTTTTTTTTTGTTTCTCCTCACGTTTATTTTTTAGTTTTTTACTATATTGTGTATTAGAGCTAATTTGGAGACAAGTTTAAAAATAGAAATCTCAATAATAAAACACTTAAATTTGTTTAGTTCCACATAATCGAGAAATTAGGCTTAGTAATAAGATAGAAGATTAATACCTTATGGATTGTTTAATTACTTATATTGAGAAGAAAATTATCGAGAAATTTTATATTAATTTTATATTAGATGAATTTTATGACTTGAAACAACTTCGTGTGCAACTTCGATAATCTTCTGTAAAATTATTTGCCTTCGGAGTCCAACATAGTTCTTATTAACAATACATTTCTTAAAATATATGTTATTTTTTAGGCTTATACAAATAATTAAATTTAAATATTATTTTAATTAACTTCACTTATATTGAAATTAAGCCCCCAAGCACTTTGATTCTGGATCTGAAATAAATTTTTCATCTCTCAATTTTCTCAAACTACTTTCTCAAAAATCAAACAACAATTTTCTTATCTCTAAACAAAACTCTATTTTGATTTGACATAAAGTAACTTATTTCTTACACAATTTATCTCACATAACAAACATGATTTGACATAAAGTCTTACACATCTTACATCTTACACATACATCTAGGACTATCAATTGAGCCGGGCCTACCCGAAGCCCGATGGCTCGACCCGATTAAAATTGGCTCGAACCCGAATATTTGTGAGCCGGGTCGAGTTTGAGCCATTATATTTATCCCGATCAATTTATGAGCTGAACATGAGCCTAACACGGCTCAACCCGAATAAAGCCCGAACATATAATTGTTTTAAATATTAAGATTAATTATTTGTATTGTAGTATATTCACTAATTACTGTTTTTATTTTGAAACAAGTAAACTTTACAAAAAGTTATAATGTAAACTCACATATATGTTAGCATATCAATTGCATACTTAAGGCCAAAACTCAAAGGAAAAATATTTAATCAAAGATAAAAGAAGACAAAAGTTAATCAAATATATCTTAAAAAATATAGGCAAATAACTTGATCTTTCAGTTAAGACATTATTTAATGATATATGCTCGTGTATTAAGAAATAGTAGTCTATTCATATGTGTATCGGTAATCTAAATATTTTATTTGTCAAGCTATTTTTGCTTATATTAACAAACTCGATATAAGTCCGACCCGAAACTCGAAAAATTAAATGGGCCGATTTTGAGCCAGAGAAATTAAAAAATTTATGAGCCGAGTTTGAGTCTATAACTATGAAACCCGACAATATTTGAGTTCGAGCTATTTAAAGCTCGGCTCACAAGGCCCGATTGACAGTCCTACATACAACCTAACTCTTCCAAAAAAACCTACACCTACTTTATTCTCAAGTCACTCTCTCAAAACTCAAACAAACAATATTACGCAAATAAAAATTCACAAACTTCCACTACTCTCCCAAACTACTTTTCCAAACATCAAACAAACAAACCCTATGGTTGTGTATGGATCTGGTTTGGCCCAATTTGATCTCAACCAAATTGAACTAAACCTTAGGCCATTGGCCGGGCTGGGGGCGGGGTGGGGCTGCGGGAAGGGAGGCGTCTCCAGTGGGGGTTGGGCTCGGGGCGGGGCGGCAGGCGGGGTGTGTTTACTCTTTAAGTCAGGTGCCGCCAAGTGGCGGCACCTGACTGGTTCGTTTTTATTTTTTTTTCTTTTAATTGTTTAATTAATTTTTGTTTTATATATATATATATATATAATTTGTTATTTAAATTAATTTTTAATAAAATTAAAATTTCCCCCTAATTAAATTAAATTTGTAGAATTGAATTATTTAATAAAATGTGTTATGATATTTTTTTGTATATATTTAATAAATATACGTAGTCACCAATTTTTAATTTGATTATTTAATATAATAAAATTATTTTTTTTAAAATTTATTAGAATTGCAATTCATTTAAATTTGTTAGTATAGATAATTTTTTTTGCATTTAATAAGTTCTAAATAATAAAAATTGGGCTTGTCCGAAAGCTAGAGAATTGGACTGCATTCGTGTCCGCAGGTCGCGGGCTCGCACGAGTCTTGAAGAGACGAAGTGAATTTGGATCCATAATTTGCACCCCCCCCCCCTGCGCGCGAGGGAAGAGACTTCTTGTAGCTAAGTAGTTACACAACTATATTGACAAATCATATATAAACCTCAAGTTTTTTCACTCCACTTCCAATGTGGGATAAATGTCAATTGCATTTCTTTTCTTCCATTTCAAGAGGTGATTTTTGAGTGTCAATTTCTCATTCACCCGAACTCCGATTTGGACACACGATATACCGTTTTAATCTACTCACGGAGTAGAATCTAATTCCAGAAAAACCCGAATGAATTTTATATTTATCAAATTTTATTTTAATTATAGATGATTGTGGGCAAGGAAAGAAAATGAAATTAATTTCTCATTCACCCGAACTCTCTTTAATTTTAATATTTTAATATAATTAATAATTTAATTACAAGATGTAAATAATTATTAGTATTATTAATATTAATATTAAAAATAAAATTAAAACTATAATATTAATAGGTGAGAGTGGGCAAAGGAAAAAAATGGAATTAATTCCATTTCGGAGCCCTACCCATTGGAGATGGCCTTATTTGGCTACGGGCCTGGGCGGGTTTCGGTGGGCCGAAACCAACAAAACGCCTCACTGAGACGCTGATTTTCAGCGGCCTCATGGTGCTGACAAAATTGTCAGCAATTGTTTCCCCTTTTTTTTTTCTTTTTTCTTTTTTCTTTTTCTTTTCTTTTCCTTTTATTTTCTCCATATGATTTCATTTTATAATTTATTTTATCCCTATGCCTCAATAATATAATTTATATTTCAATGGTATTAATTACATTATTAATTTTTATCATATAATTTGATTTTTGCATTATCAATTTTTATATTTATCAATTATTATTAGAATTTAACTGCGATTTTAAATGATATATTCAATTATATTAGTTGAAAAAAACTAAGTTCATTTTATTATTGTATATATTACAACATAATTTTCTTCTATTAATTATCTCATTAAATTTTCTCTATTTGTAAGAACATAAAATATTATAATAATAAAAATAAAATAATTACAATTACTTCTCAATAATCATTACAATATAATATTAATTCACCATCTTAATTATTAAACAATATAATATAATATATTATCTCAAACCTAATAAAGTTATTGATTTGACATCTATCACTCACTTTTCTTCCCAAACCCCGACAACCAAACATCAATCCAAATCAAATCTCAAAGTTTCAAGACCAACTAATTATTATTTAATAATATTTCACAATTTCAATATTCCATTGAAATCATTATCCAAAATTAAATTTCAAAAATTTTGCCGACATTGAATAGAAAATCTCTTTTAAAACAACATTTGAAAACATCTGAAAGCCGCAACCCTGCGGTGCTGGTTTAATTTGGATGGGATGGGATGTGATGCACGAAAGAAACAGAAAACAAAAAAACATTTAACGGAAAAGTCTGTAAATGGATAGAGACATAGAAGTACGAGAAATTGATCCTTATCCAAAATCCTCTTCTCAATTTCATCATTAATTATTTAATATACTAAAAGCCAAACTCAGCTTATAAGTTCATTAATAGCAGGCACCCTTCAATAAGAAAGTTATCATTCCAAACTATATTTTGTATCAAGCTTTTGAACAAGAGAAAAATAAAAATGTTGGCTATTTTTCACAAGGCATTTGCTCATCCACCAGAAGAGCTAAACAGCCCTTCTTCACTCCAAAATAATAATAATAATAATAATAATAATAAGCTTCCAGAAGAAACTCTAAAACAGTTTCTCTCTTCACACCCAAACAACTCTACTTTCTCTATGACCTTTGGAGATGCTGCTGTGCTTGCATACCATAATCACCCAATTACAACTACTAATTCATTTCTTAATCACAATTACCAGTACCAAAGGTTGTTTTGTGGGTACGATGACATATACTGTCTTTTTATGGGGAGTTTAAACAATCTTTGTGCACAAATTAAACAGTATGGGTTATCGAGGAACGCGAACGAGGCTATGCTCGTGATCGAGGCGTATAGGACTCTTCGTGATCGATGTCCGTACCCGGCAGATCAGGTTGTTAAGGATCTTGATGGGAGCTTTGCTTTTGTTGTGTATGATAGCAAAGTTGGAACTGTTTTTACTGCACTGGTACGTACACACCTACAATAAATGATACTATGTAGCTTTGTCTAATTGACAAAAAAATAATGTGTTCTTTTTATTAGATGAATTAAGTTCCTTGTGTTTCTTTTTAATTAACAAAAAATTTCATTTGAAATTTCTTCATGAATTGTTAATTGTTTAAGCGAATAAGGGGTTATTGTTAATTTTTGAAGTTAATCGACAATTTTTTGTCCATTATTCGGTGATATAGGGGTTTTTTGTATTCTTCGATGGATATAATTGTCATTTTGAATTGAGAGAATTTTTTTTGCTTATAAAAATTAACACAGGAGAATTCTTGATAATAAAAACAATACAGAGATTTTCTTAAAAATTAGGCAAAGCATAGAAGTAATTTTTGCATTTTACTTTGTATATTTGTTGAGTGACATTACTTTTTATTAAAATATGGAATTTGGGGGTAAACATCCAATAACTAATTTTAAAATTTAGTAAAAATGCTTAGTTCTAATTTTAGGGTTAAATATTCAATTATTAGCTTTAAAATTCAATCAAAATGTTCAAATACTACTTTTGGGGTACATATGCAAGTCTTACTTTTAAAATTCAGCAAAATCCTCAAATTATCGTGCACATGACCTGTGCCTGAGGTTAATTTTTGTAAGTTGGCCGAAATGGTACCAAAATTGCTTAGGATATATAAATTGTGGGGTAAACTTGCCATAGCGTTTTAGTTATGAAACCAATTTTATTTTTTTATTTTCCATTATTTTTAATTATGTGTGTTTTTATTAGGGTTCTGATGGTGGAGTGAAGTTGTACTGGGGTATTGCTGGTGATGGTTCTGTTGTGATTTCTGATGATTTACAAGTGATTAAAGCAGGATGCGCAAAATCATTTGCCCCATTCCCAACAGGTAATAAATATACTATGCAATTGGATAAGGTAGCCAAGCAAGATTTTTGAGTGAAATGCAAAAATACCCCAATATTTTATTTAATTAGAAAAATGTTTCCTATATTATTTGTATTACCAAAATTCCCCGTGCTATTTATTTATTAGCAAAATACTATTTCCTACGAAAAAAATTGATATACATTAAAAAATTGCAAACACTCATATTCACTAAATAATTGATAATAACCTCCCTAATTAATGGGTTCTTATCTAATAAAAAAAGAACATAGGGATTTTTTGCTAATAAAAAGAGTTGGTGGTAATTTACCCCTGTAATTTATATAATGTTCAATTTACTTCCATGTGATTTGAAAAAGGAGCATTCTACCCCCATATGAAAATTCAAATTGACGAAACAATCCCTCTTATATGTTATACTTTACCCTCATGTGTTATGTTAAATGTGACACTTTATCCCCTTGTGTATAAATGATACAACTCACTCACTATTTCGACGAGTGAGTTACACTATCCTGTTGAGGAAGGTAAATTACTCCTATAAAATTTTCACGGGCATAAAGTGCTCTTTTTCAAATTACAGGGGGTATATTGAACATTATGAATATCCAATGAAAGTACATTGGCATTAATAAACAACGCTAAGTCATCTCCAACATAACTATTAAGTTCAGGCCTTTTATCCTAAAATTAAAGGGGTGAACGGTGTTATACATTCTCACTTTTTACTATGCACTCTAACAACTCGTTTATATTTTAAGATTTTCACTTTATATTTCTACCGAAAAGTACAAAAGGTGTCGTACTCTCCTTTATATCATAATTTTTCACTTGTCCAAACTTAAATATTTTAGAGTTCCATAAATTATAAGAATTTCCTTGGAGTTCACTTTTTTGAAAAAACATTATAATTTTTTAAAAATTTTGAGTTATACATGTCTTGTTGGAGATGACCAGTTTTTCTAATTAGACAAAGCACATAAGATATCTTGCATTTATCTCCGAAGATTTTTTATATTTTTGCATTTGACTCCAAGAGTTTTTATACTACATAAATTTACTCGGAATATTATATGATGATGGAAATATATATATACTTTGGGTGCATGTACAGGGTGCATATTCAGAAGTGAGGCGGGACTTGTGAGCTTTGAGCATCCAATGAATAAGCTAAGGGCAATGCCACGGGTGGATAGTGAAGGGGTTTTATGTGGGTCTAATTTTAAGGTTGATCTCTATTCTAGAGTTAACAGCATTCCTCGTGTCGGAAGCGAAGCCAATTGGAATGACTGGAATAATTCCCAGCACTAATTCATATGTCCAAGTTAATTTAATTTCTTTGTGTTTTGGATTTGAGAAATTAACGTAGTTTTGAGGATTTTACTCTTGTATAACTTTGTGCTACGTAGTGTTAATCTTTGGAATGTAATCCAAGTGATTTCATGTTTAAACCAATAAAATGCAATTCCACTTCACCAAGCTCAAATAGATCAAAGAACATGAATTATTTTAATAGCACAAATATAGCACAAATATCTGGATAAAGAAAACCTTATTTGTCGATCTCGAGGATGGTGTTGGGTGTTTGGGATATAAAAGGCTAAGAAAATTTAGCAAGATAAAGTAGACTTAATATTTCATCAACATAATAAGGCTACAATATTTTGAGGCTTTTTGCACTAAGTCTTCATACAAGAGAATAATTTATCTTCTCAAAACTAACTTGCTAATTTCTATATGTAAAATAGAACACACTACATATATATAGGCTTATGAACCACCTTTATTCTCTACACTAGAAGCAACTAGATTAATTTGTTGGCTACATTAATTTAATGCAAACGTAGTGGCTAAGTATGCATGACTAAGCTTCTTGAGAGTTCTTCAATGTTAAGGCTTTGATCTCATTGGTTGCCTTTGTTGACTAGAATGCAAACCTAGATAATTCTTAGTTGTTGTCAATGTGGACTATATATCAACCAAGTATGATTTCTTCATGCTTAAGGAACTTCATGCCTAAGTAATTATGAATTAATTTTAACACCCCCTCTTAATTCATAATTCGAACACCATTTCGAAATTGCTCTAACTTCTCTGAATTGACTGCTTTTGTAAAGCTATCTGCAAGTTGATCTTTAGTGTTCACAAACTCCAATTGAATTTCTTGATCTTGAACGAGACTTCTAATGTAGTGGTGTCGAAGTTCGATATGCTTTGTTCTGGCATGAAAAACTGGATTCTTTGTCATTGATACTGGACATATTTTCACAAAATATTGTTGTAGGAGTATCTTGTCTTTGCTCAATGTCTGTCAAAAGTCTTCGAAGCCAAACAGCTTCACGAGCTGCGTCAGTGGCAGCAATATATTCTGCTTCTGCTGATGAGAGTGACACAGTCTTTTGCTTCTTTGATGTCCATGATATGATTTTTGAACCCAAACAAAATACATATCCAGCTGTACTTTTTCGATCATCAACTGATCCGGCCCAATCACTGTCAGTATATCCGATAAGTCTGTTTTGTTTTTTTTTTAAATATTTGATGCCAAAATTTCTCGTAGTACCTTGAAGGTAACGTAGAATTCTTTTTGCTGTTGCATAATGAAATTTACTCGGGTCATGCATAAACCTCGAGATTAAGCTAACCGGATAGACAATATCAGGTCTGGTATGCATGAGATAAATTAGCGAACCTACTAAGCTTCTGTACATCTTTGTATCAACTTTTGCAGCACCATCATTCAGCATCAGTTTTTCATTTAGTGCCAATGGAGTAGATATGGGTTTGCAATTTATCATCTGGAACTTCTTCAATAAACTTTCAAGATATTTTTCCTAAGAGATAAATATTTCCCTTTGGTTTGACGAACTTGAATTCCAAGGAAATATTTCATTAGACCCAAATCAGTCATCTCATATTCTTGCATCATTGCCTTTTTGAATTCTTCTATCAACAATGGATTTGTACCTATGTATATCAAATCATCTAAGTAAAGACAGATAATGAGAAAATCTTTTTCACCTTCTTTCTTCACGTATAATGACGGTTCACTTTGATTTCTTTGAAATCCATTTTTCTGAAAGTAATTATCAATCTTGTTGTTCCAGGCTCTTGGTGCTTGTTTTAGCCCATATAGTGCCTTTCTGAGGCGATAAACTTTATCTTCTTTACCTTGGACAATATAACCTTCCGGTTGTTCGACATAAACTTCTTCACTCAAATCTCCATTGAGAAATGATGATTTGACATTCAATTGATAAACTGGAAGTTCCATTTGAGCAGCTAATGCTAGGACAATTCGTATTGTCTCCATTCGAGCAACTGGTGCAAACGTTTCACTGAAATCAATTCCTGGTTGTTGAGAATAGCCTTTTGCTACTAGGCGTGCTTTGTGCTTTTGAATTGAACTATCTTCTTTGTACTTTGTTTTGTAGACCCACTTTAGTCCAATTATAGTTTTATTCTCAGGTAGATCCACTAGTTCCTATGTTTTGTTCTTTTCAATGCTTGCTATTTCTTCATCTATATCATCAAACTTTTCTTGTGTCTCTTTAGGAATATGAGAATAAGCTAAGCAGCCAAAAACTTTGAGATTGTTTACTTGTGGCTTTCTCCGATGACATGCTTCATAGGGAGTCTTGTTTGGAACTGCCTTTGTTGGTGAACGATTTAGAATATATACTGCTGTAATACAACTTCTGCCCAAAATCTTTTTGGAAGTCCTTTTTCGGCCATCATGCTTCTTGCCAATTCAACGATCATGCGATTTTTTCGCTCTGCAACTCCATTTTGTTGTGGAGTATATCGCACTGTTAGCTGTCTTTGGATCCCTTTTTCTTTGCAATAATTTGTTGGGATTCAATAAGAAAAACGACCCTTCAGGCAGCGGAAATTAAAACTTTTTAAGGATCTCTTAGATGAATCTTGCCAGGATATAATCTGGATGTATATACATGAATATATAAAACGATAAATAAACTTTATATAGGTTGTACCTATCTCCTTGCAAATCCGAGCTCGGCAAAAGTGTAGATTAGCTTTCTCCTTTCTTTTGCACCTTTGATCCCAAAGTTTGTATAGCACCCCACGTGTTGCGCCTCTACGGGTTGGTACACCACAATATCACGAAAACCTTGATAATTCTAATCGGCTAGAACATAGATATTATCAAGATCTAAACTAGAGAACAAAAGAGCAAGAAAATCGAAATCTCTTCTTGGAGAGAGAGAGATCGATCGAGAGAGAGAGAGAAGAGAGAAGAGAGAAGAGAGAGATTTTTGCGAGACTTGTATTGTATATCTCTTATGTGTTATATGTATTATATATGTTTAGATCTACATATATTCTCATATATATATAGATCTTCCATCTCTCTCCTAATCCTATTAGAAATAGGATTTCAAGTCTTCTATTTTCCTACATGGGTCATGGCCCTTTTAATTGGAAGACTAAGTCTTCTAATTAATTAATGGCCCAATCTGTTTAATTAATTATGGTCCTATTTAATTTCTCAATTAAATAGTCCAATCAATTAATTAGTCTTTCATTTAATTAAATTAGACTCTAAGCCTTATTCAATTAAATATTTCTATAATTAATTAAATCTAATTCAATTAATTAACTTACAAATTAAATTCCAATTTAATTCATAATCTTGATCCAATCCAATTGGATCTCGCTATGCTCCAATTGGGTCGATCCACTCATTCTTTGATTCCTTGTTTCAGCTTCATGTGTATTGTGTATGCCCCCGTAGGTTCACCACATAATTGGCCGCGGGTTATAATTAAATATTCATTTAATTATGCAAGTATTAAATACTTTAAATCAATCGAACATTCTGTCAACTGATCATTCCAAAATTAGCACCCCTGCCAATTTGGGAATTCTCCCACACTCCACAGTCGATGTCTGGCCACAAGCCCATGGAGCCCAATCACTAGTGAATTAATTCAGTGAACCTTTTAATCATTTACAATTACCATATACGACACGATCTCTCCATTAGTCGATCTCTCAGTCGAGACTTAAGGGCTTGGACTTTTCATTAGTTCTTTCTTCGTCTTGACCTTATGTATTCTGATCTTGAAACTATTCTCATTGACTTGATCATTATGAGCTACTTTCATAAAGCAGTCAGATACCTCGGCCGAGGGTTTTACCAGAATATGTTTCTCATAGAAATTCATAGGAGAAATTCCCAACCTATCAAGTCGGGTCAATGGATCCTTTGTTGATGATATGAACCTGCATACGAGTTTCCCTATACCCAACGTGAATCCACAGAGACCTTCTGGTAATCTCCAGTCGATCGGAACTCACATCAAAGCATAGACGTTCTCGCACCAGATAAACCCTATCACCTCAAGTATTAGGGATCGTTCCGCGTATACTATTGCAAATAGGAATAACTTCGACCCCGATATGCGACTACCGCTTCCATGGTGGGTTATTTCCTAATTAGGGTATTCAGTGCACTTGCCATCCCAGCAAGCCACCCACTTCTGTGTATCGACTATCCCAGTCACGCTCGTGGATCCCAGCGTCCTCCAGTTCATCGGAGTATACACATCAGTGAGAGTCTAACCAAATCCAATGATGTCCTATCTCAAATGGATTCTACGACTCTTGAATATGTTCTAGATCACGGCCTTGGAGCCTTATGCTTAGATAGTTATTACATAAGAAAAAGTTGACCATTTATTAATAAGGTGCATTTATTAATCTAAATTGAATAGTTCCTTATTTATTTCAATAAATAGCAGCCATACAGTTGGCTTGCCGGACACTATTTCTATCATAATTTAAGAAGGCTTTTCCAATAAATTCTCCTCCTCGGTTTGTTCTGAGAGTCTTAATTTTTCTGCCACTTTGATTTTCCACATTCTCTTTGAACTCCAGAAATTTTGGAAATGCTTCTGATTTTTGCTTCAAAATATAAACCCATATCATTCTACTATAATCATCCACGAACAATAGAAAATATCTATTGTCGTTAAGAGATGGAGTTCGAGTTGGGCCACAAATATCTGCATGTATTAGTTCAAGTGGAACTTTGGCTCTGTAAGATGTCTTTGGAAATGTTAGGCGATGCATTTTGCCATAAATACATCCTTCGCATATTGTGTCTCGATCTGGAATATTTGGAAGACCAAAAACCATGTTTTTTCTTTTTAAGAGATTGAGACCTTTGTAATTCAGATGTCCATACCTCAGATGCCATAGATTATGGTCTTCTTCTGTTGTGCTCTGGAGAATAATTTTCTCGATCAATGGCAAATTCAGAGGAAGGACTTTATTTGAGCTCATCTTTATATTTGCTATTGTGAGATTGTTCTGCTTATCAATAATGACACAATGATCATTATTAAACTCCACTTTAATTATTCTCTAGTAGTTGACCCACACTTAACAGATTTTGAGTCCAATTTGGAACATAAAAAACATATTTGATAAAATGTGTTTGTACTTTCTTTGTCTGGACTGCTATTGTTCATTTCCCAGCGATTTTATGTTCCTTGCCATCTCCAAGCTTTACTTCGGATGAATAAGTTTCATCAAGCTCCACAAACATTTTCTTATTTCCACACATATGATTACTGCATCCGCTATCAACGTATCACGTATTTTCAAATAGTTGTTGAGAATTCAAACATGAATAAAATACCTAGTTGGTATCTTTTTCTTCAGTGTAATTGGCCTCATTTTTCTCACCATCATCTCTATGCCAACAATCTCTTTCTTAATGATTGGCGTTTCTGCATCTTTTACATTTATAGCGGCAATCCTTTGTGTCGTGGTTATTTTTTCTGCATATTCGACAAAATAAATCTGAATTTTGATTTGTATTTCTTTGGTTTGAGAAACCTCCTCTTCCTAGACCTCGTCCTCGGAAGTTTTGATTTCTTCCCCGACCTCTACCTCTTGATACTCTGGATGTGGAGGCCATATTCTTTTCTGGTTGTCCATCTCCTTTTTTATTTTTATGGTCTGCTAGATTAAGCTTTACTTGAAAAGCTTGCTCCAAACTATGGTTTGAAAATCTGCTCATTCTTTTCTCATGAGCTTCTAAAGATCCCATGAGTTCGTCTAAAGAAAGTTTGGATAAATCTTTAGACTCTTCAATAGCAGCAACTATGTGCTCAAATTTTACTGGCAAGCTTCGCAAGACTTTTTCTTCAATTCTTTTATCTTCGGCAGGATCACCATAACCTCTAATTTGATTAACAATTGTAGAAACTCTAGAAAAAAAATCTTTGCATAGTCTCGCTATCTTTCATGAGTAGATTATCAAATTCTCGCCATAAATTTTGCATTTTCATGGAGATAATTTTTTCATAGCCACCAAATTGTTTTTTCAAAATATCCCATGCATCTTTTGAAAATTTAACATCCGTAATACGCGGAAGTATAGATCGACTTACCCCTTGGTGCATAAATGACAAGGCTCTTGCATCTTTGATCTGTTCTCTTTATGCTCCTTCTTTTTTGCTCCAGTCAACGTAGCTTCTTTCTCCGGAGTATATATTTCACACCCCTCTTCTACGATATCCCAAAGATCATGGGACTGGAATAACGTCTTCATAAGAACGCTCCATAACTCGTAGTCTTGACCAACAAAGATCGGAACACCTTGTTGGGAATATGAGAAGGCAAGCTCATTGCTATGCTTGGATTCATATTTTAATATATGTGAGGGGTTATCAGGCCAAGGATGGCTCTGATACCACGATCTGTTGGGTGTTTGGGATATAAAAGGCTAAGAAAATAATTTTAGCAAGACAAAATAGACTTAATATTTCATCAACATAATAAGGCTACAATATTTTGCACTAAGCCTTCATACAAGCGAATAATTTCTCTTCTCAAAACTAACTTTCTAATTTCTATATGTAAATAGAAATTTGTTGGATACATTTAATTTAATGCAAACTTAGTAGCTAAGCATGCATGACTAAGCTTCTTGAGAGTT
This sequence comes from Penstemon newberryi var. newberryi, assembly GCA_030819805.1. NCBI lineage: Eukaryota > Viridiplantae > Streptophyta > Magnoliopsida > Lamiales > Plantaginaceae > Penstemon > Penstemon newberryi. Next base: position 15,574,297 of record JAUALY010000005.1, on the reverse strand, counting down.
CTTCAATGTTAAGGCTTTGATCTCATTGGTTGACTTTGTTGACTAGAATGCAAACCTAGATAATTCTTAGTTGTTGTCAATGTGGACTATATATCAACCAAGTATGATTTCTTCATGCTTAAGGAACTTCATGATTAAGGAACTTTATGCGCCTAAGTAATTATGAATTAATTTTAAGGTTGTAGAGGTGAACTTGTTTGACTCATTTGAGTTCTGCAGCAAAAAATGCCAAAAAGCCATTACTTGCTTAACTTTTTATTTGACATAAGTTTTTTTTGTTTTATCAATTACTTGAAGTGGAAATTTTTCCTCCATAATGAGGATAATAATGAAATATCATTCAATACATTATGAATTTTTTTATCATTACCAGAAAAATTAACAAGGTTAAATATTTAACTGTTGAGTAATGATCAAAGGGTTACCTTTCATACATTTAAGGGGTAACTATTATATATTTTATACATTAGAGGTTAATATTGACATAGTTAAGGAGGATAAACTGTATTTAACATTTTACATATTAATAATTTATATGATAAATAATAAATAAAAATATTAGTATAATATAATATATAATCGATAAAAAATAATTTGGTAATAATAATGATTAAAAGGAATTAATTTTCTTGCAATTGTCGATTATAGTAAATGTACATGCTAAACTGAGGTTATTGCTATAAATCATTAAACAAAAAATGAAAAACAAAAAATGAAAAAAAGAAACTGAGACTATTGCTAAAAAATGCGAGTTGCTTCCACAAGCTTCAGCCAGTATTCGTCTTTTATAAACACCACCATTTCTTGGCTAATTACCATCCTAGAAGTAATTTCCTAAAAGAAATGGCGGATCGCTTCTTCCCCAACGAAATGCCTGATTTCATATCCGAAACTTCACAATCAGATTCAGCTGGAGAATCCGAATCCGATTCACTCACCAAACTTCTCCTCCTTCCACACAAAACCCTTTCCCAGTTGCTCATGAAATCAGCTTTGGACCTCAAAGATACGGTAACACTCTTAACTCACTACCTTCTAGGCCTGTCAAGGGTCGGGTTCAGACCCGGACCTGACAAAAAATAATGATCGAGTCCGTACCCGGACCCGACCCGAAACGATCTTATTCACTTGAATGAGCGGGTTTTGGTCGGATCCGGGTCTGATACCCGGTTTTTATTTTTGTGTTTTGTGACAACTGTTTTTACTTTTTATAAATAAAAAAAGGGTCGGGTCTGGTTTGAGGGTCGGGAGGAGTTTGAGTCGGATCCTTTTCGTGTTCGCATCCAATCGAAATAACATGATCGGGTCTGAATCGAGACCCGGACCCGACCCAGACCCTGTGAAGACCCTATCTAAGGTCTCATAGTATCAATTTTTTTGTGTAGATGTAAATTTTTTTTTGGGTTTTAGGTGGTGAAGGAGACATGGGTTGCGAAAAGAAAGCGTGTAAGCGATTATACCCTGTATACTGGAGCACTAGGGACCGCTTTCTTGTTGTTTAAAGCCTATCAAGTTACTAAAGACAATACTCATCTTCTTCTTTGCTCTGAAATCATTAACAACTGTGACTATGCCTCCCGAGGTTCTGGGTATATACAATTTTACTCCTTTACCTTTTTTAATTTAATAGGATTGAGAGTTTTAATGTTATCAGTAAGGCTTTTTTTTTTTATAAATCTGAATTTTGATATATATGTTGGACACTGGTTTGTTATGATGCTTTTAATTGTGATACATTGTTGTCTTGAATCTTTGGCATTCACAATCAAAATTTCCAGAGTTAATACTTGATAATTAGGGAAAGTTGCTATTAGTATTTCTATGTTGTTAATAAATTACTCCAAAAATATACTATTTTTTAAACAATTTCTTGTAATATGGATTGACCCTCTTTAGATACTCTAGATTGCCATTGCTAGTTTTTGGTAAATTTATGTAAAGAATACTATTTTTTTTTCTGACCTAAATGCAATAACTATCAAAACCCCCCACGTATTATTTCAAATAGAAACCCCCCCCCCCCCCCCCCCCCCCCCCTTGTTCTTTTTTATTAGCAAATAAACCCATTTGAAATTTTTTCATAAATCATCGGGAGTTTTTGTCAACTTTTTTAAGTGAACAGGGGGGTTATCGCCAGTTGTTAAAGTTAACAAATGGTTATTGATAATTTTTTAGGTTAAGAGGGGTGTTTTTGCATCCTTTGGTGGGGGTATAATTGCCAATTTTTTAGTTTTTTTTTTTCTAATAAAATATAAGAACACGGTTTTTTTGCTAAAGCAAAGCAAGGGGTGTTTTTGCAATTCACTCATTTTTTTCCATATGGAGTTGAGCACCTATTTCATTCCCTTTAATTGCACAGTAATTTACCTAATCAGAATATTGTTGCAGCATAATTAGAATGATTGTGCAATTGCAGTCGCGTAACTTTCATATGTGGACAAGCCGGTGTATATGCTCTTGGTGCTGTAGTAGCAAAGCACAATGGCGATGAACAATTATGCCATCAATATGTAACTCAATTCAAAGAGGTAATTATAATTGAACACCACTTTTCCACTTGGGCAATTCTTTTTATCCATATTTTAGTTTCACATTTTAGTAATTTTGAGTTCAGATTAAGCTTTCCAAGGACCTTCCAGATGAACTATTGTACGGCAGAGCAGGTTTCTTGTGGGCGTGTTCATTCTTAAACAAAAATCTTGGTGAAGACACAGTATCTTCTAATAGAATGGTATGCTCTCTTTTCACGATCTAAATACCAAAACACCCCTTGTGCTTTGTCTAACTATCAGATATCCACCTGTATTATTTTTATTAGCAAAAACCCCCGTGTTCTTTTTATTAGCAAAAAAACCCATTTGAAATTCTTTCATAAATCATGAGGAGGTTTTTCTCAGTTTTTTAAGTGAACAAGGAGGTCATGGCCAATTTTCAAAGTTAACAGGGGGTTGTTGGTATTTTTTTAGGTTAAAATGGGTGTTCTTGCATCCTTTGGTGGGGGTATAACTGTCATATCGGCTTGGTAGGGTATTTTTTTCTAATAAAAATAACACATGGGGTTTTTGGTAGTTAAGCAAAGCAGAAGGGGTGTTTTTGCATATCATTCTTTCACTATATGTCATGTTGAATCTCTTGAGTGAGCTTAAGATAAGCCTTATTGATTTCGGCAAGACTTTACACAGAGGAATGTTGTTGATGAAATCATAAAGTCTGGTCGACAATTGGGGAAAGGAAGATGTCCCTTGATGTATGAATGGCATGGAAAAAAATATTGGGGGGCAGCCCATGGGTTGGCGGGGATTATGCACGTTCTGATGGATATGGATTTGAACCCAGATGAGGTGGCGCATGTCAAGGGCACATTAAATTACATGATTAAAAATCGTTTTCCTAGTGGAAATTACCCTTCGAGTGAAGGAAGTGAAACTGATCGGCTTGTGCATTGGTGCCATGGGGCTACTGGAGTCGCTCTTACTCTTGTAAAAGCAGCCAAGGTAGTTTTAAGGGTGACTTACGGTCGGACCCCCTGAGGTTTAGTTATCTTACAAGGAACCAACTGACGTTTCAGAATTTACAAGAGACCCCCTCTTGTTTAGGCTATATATCAAAACACCTCTTACAACTTCAACAATCCTTACAAGGACACCCCTTACAACTTCTGAAAATGTTTACAAAAAAAAACTCTGTAAGAGTGTCCTAGTAATTTTTGGAACCACATGGGATTTTCTGTAATTACGGTTTACCAAAGGGGGTCTAAGTGTAAATTACACTAGTTTTAATTTAATTTATATTCAAATTAAATTTCCATTTTTTTTACAAGTTATTAGTTGTGCTCGATGTTGTTATCAGGTATTTGGCAGTGAAGAGTTTCTACAAGCAGCAATAGATGCAGCGGAAGTGGTTTGGAATCGGGGCCTACTTAAACGAGTTGGAATTTGTCATGGCATAAGTGGGAATGCCTATGTATTTCTTTCTCTGTACCAGTTAACGGGTAAATTGGAGTTTTTGTATAGGGCCAAAGCATTCACATGCTTTCTTCATGATAGAGCTCAAACTCTTATATCGGAAGGTATTATGCACGGAGGTGATAGGCCATACTCGATGTTTGAGGGCATTGGAGGAATGGCTTATCTATTTCTCGACATGATCGAACCATATCAGGCTAGATTTCCGGCTTTTCAACTTTAGTTTTAGTTTTAGTTTGAATGAATGTGTAAACTTGTTAGCTTCTGCAAGTTTTGTGACTGTACTTTATGTGTGTAACCGAAAATAAGAGCTGTGTTTTCAATGAGAAATGCTACCCACCTTTGGTTGGTTTTTTAGTTTAATGTAATTTGTGTAGGTTTTCTTATTAAAGCTATAAGTATTCACACAGTATATGTATATGTTTGAAATCAATATTAGAGGTTCAGTTTGTTCATCCGCAGTCCAATATGTTTGATTATGGGCAAACACGCATTTTCAGTCCTCTAACTTTTAATGGATAGCAATTTTGGTCCTTTAACTTTATGAATTTTGGAAGCAATAGATTGAAATTTCTGTCAAATGTCCTAAAATTGTAAACATTAAAAATTTGAAGGACCGAAATTGCTTACTGAAGAAAAAATTGTCCCTAAATTTCCAACTAGAAATAGTAAAAGGACTAAAAATGCATTTTTGCCTTTGATTATGTCTCTAGTTGTTGGAAATTTTTTATTCAGGCAGAGTTTGACCATATCTAAAATAACTATATGGTAAGTGCAATTATTATACCTTGTGAAAACAATCGTTATACACGACCCAATTAAAATTAGGGTCATTTACACTTAGACTTCAGTTCCTTATTTTCGGGATAAAAACATGCAATAATTAGTTTTAAAATTCAGTTAAAATGTTCGATTCTAATTCTTTCTTTTGTTTTTGTTTGATTTGTTTTTTTTTTTTTTTTGAGGGGGGGGGGGGGGGTTGGGGTTTAAACATGCAATGATCAATTTTAAAATTGAATCAAAATGCTCTAATACTAATTTCGAGGGTAAGTATGCAATTATTATTTTAAAATTCAAAACAATCTCCAAATTAACGAGGACAAGTCATGCACATGATGTTAATATTTCCAATTGGGCTGAAATGGTACAAAACTATTTTTTCCTTTTTGTTTTCTAGCCCAAGTGCCCAACTATTGTTTACACAATAAATTAATTATACGTAATTATATAATTTGTTGTGTTTTAAATATTATTTTTACATTAATCAGCACAAATCTAGATATATCGTAGGTCATAACTTCATATAATCAGTTCAAAGTCCTATCACATTAATGCAACTTCCATAAATATGTTTTATTTCCTCTATACCACTAAGGTCATTTTACTTAATCTTGATTTATTTCCTTATTTAAAGTAACCCAAACCAAGAAGGATTAATTACAACGTTTATTTCCTTTCTTGAATCTAAAACGCGTAAATCATATAAGGGAATAAAATAAACTTATTATCAAATCTTTCCTTTCCTACGTACGTCACTCTGAAACTAATGACAATCCTAATACATATATGACACAAACCAACATCAAGAAATCCCTTTATATGAATCGCATAAAGTTTAAATTTTAATTCACAACACATAGTAAAAAACCAAGAATAACAAAATTAATCATCGTCATACTCATGGCTTATGTTTGGAATCATCAAAATCCTCCACAACAACATGCAGGCCAACCCGAAGAGCCTTTTCCGTCAATCTTGCCACCTCTTTATGCTGCTGAAGTTGCTGTACGTGCACGCAATGTAGTAGTAGTAAACACTATTCCTCCATTTTTCATATACCGAACGATGTCGCAGCAAGGATATATCCACCAATCGAGGCCCTTGAGATTTACTCAGTTATACGGGGTTACCCGTCCAAGATCAAACTACGATCCAACTCGTGTTGGTAGAGGTGGATTACCTAATGTTAACTCCGTGAGACAACCTAATTCCTCGAGTCGTTTGATGGTGTCTCAAGAAGACGATACTCTATTGTTGTCGTTTGTGCTTGAGGAAAGCATAAACCAAGAGAATCCGAGCCCGATTGATGGACTCTCGGATTCGATCATTGCTAGAAACCTAAAAACAAGAGATTGTAATTTGGTTAGACACGGTGACGATGAAGATAAATTATGTGTCGTTTGTCAGGATAGTTTGTGTCAAGAAAACGAGAAAATCTCTACTCTCGATTGTCGACACGAATACCATCATGATTGCATTATAAAATGGTTGCTACAAAGGAATTTTTGCCCTGTTTGCAAAGCTACGGCAATTAGTCTAGATTGAAGATTTTATCCATGTTTTTGCTACTCTTACTAGTTTGGATTTGATTCATGTGTTCATTGTAATTTTCAAACTTATTGAATATTGAATTTTAGTTCTGCATTTAAATTGTATAATTCATTCAAAAAGTGGAACTGAGTTTTACTATTTGCAAATCATGATGATCATTCTCACAAACTTTCTTACTATATACATGACAATTAACAACAATATGTGTTACACAAATCTGAATAAGCCTAAAAACTTTAATCAACTGATATTAATAATGTAATCCATATTAATTGCATTTGGCAACTGAAAATTTGTTGGAATTAGAATTCATCAAAAATCAACCCAAAGGTAATGCAAAAGAAAGGTCTGAAATAGAAAAAAATTGAGTATAGGATATAACTCGCTGTGCATTTAGTGTACATAAAATTTATGCTCCTCCTAATAGTGACAAACAAGAAGATTGTATCGAGTTTGAATGGGTTAAAAAAAAATAGACAGATCAAATATGATCATTTCCTACTGGTTAAAATGGGTCGAGCAAAAGTGGTTCGAGTAAAAATTGGGTTGAATCAAATATTAGTCATTTTAATAACACGATAAAGCCTGAAACGAGAATAAATTATATTCTAACTTGAGTAAATATAAAATTTTATTCTACACAAGGTGATTGGGCTAAGTAGCATTGACTTGTGATCCTCATAGGCGAAACTCAAATTCGAATTCTTCTGGAAAATACCTATATCAATGCAATATTCGGGCTGAACTGTAAATACACAATTTAATACAGTAGATAAAAAAAATTATTCTATAGTGAATAACAAATTTGGTCTTGTTTGATGGTATTTGTGATTTACAAACTGAAACCAATCTAAGATGTATGTAGGGGTGTGCACGATTCGGTAAACCGGTCGTACCGAACCGAAACCGAAATTTCGGTACGTACCGAATACCGAACCGAAATTTCGGTTCGGTATACGGTACGTGCCCAATTACCGAACTAGGTTCACTTTCGGTTTTCGGTATTACCGGTCGGTTTACCGAACCAAACCGAAATACCGAAATTTATCTCAGCATCATATATATTTGAGTGTATTTGGTGATGTTTTTCATGATTTAGATTATTAGTGAATTTGGTATTAAGACTTTGGAGATTTGTAACTTTTATGCTTGAATGATTTCATTGATTTGTATGAATTTAAGATGGTTTGTTTATGTTGACGGTTTTAACTTTTAACTTTAAGATTGGAGATTCTTTTGTATGAATTTAGTTGTTGAATGTTTTTGTTAAAACCTAAAAGAACTTGACAAGAGAAGTGTTTATACAATTATGATGTGAAATGCTATTGAAAAAATGAAGATATTATTTATAGTAACTACTTTCATTTTGTTTCCTAGGCCATAACAACAAAAAAGACAATAAAACTTACACCATAGCATACTGCCAAGTGCCAACGCCTCAAATTGGTGAGAAACAAAAAATAATTTAGTTGTTGAATGAATTTTGATCAGCCAAAATGCTAAAAACAACCCCAAATTTTAAGAAAATTCAAAGGCTCAAATTTTCGGTTTTTTTTGTACCGAATCATACCGAACCGTACCGAACGGTAATTTACCGAACCGTACCGAAATTTTCGGTTTGGCAAACGGTACGCGATCTGAAAATACCGAACCGACCTAGATACCGAAATTCGGTACGGTTCGGTTCGATTTTACCGTTTGCACAACCCTAGATGTATGATGCCTTAACTTTTTTTATTTTTTGAAAAAAGAAAAAGGAAAAAAAGGAAAAGAAAAAGTAAAAAAAGAAAGATAAAAAGGAGGGGTGCAGATTCAGCAGCAGAATTGGGCAAACGAAGTCGTATGGCTGCCCTAAATTATGCAGAAGAGGGGCGCGTGGGTTCAATTTAGGAATTCGGCCAAATCTGCTAACAGTACGGCGTCGTTCTACGAGGCGATATTACCAAAATTGCACCTCTGAGCATGAGACTGGATCTCCCCTATCGGATAAATTTTGAACCATTGATCCAATGGAACAAACCCCCTCCGCTTCGATCGCCGTCGCCACCGTCCTACCGCCGAACATCACCACCGCCAACATAAACCTCCAAGTAACCTAATACCTAATAATTTCTTGTTCTGTAAAATTTTTTAACACTGTTCATATTTTGGTATATAGATATGCCTTTTTAAGTAAACATTATTTAAAATAACAATACCTAAATAAAAGATAAGCTGATAATTAGGCAATAACATAGGGTTTTTGTTGATAATTAGGCAAGCATAGGGGGTATTTTGCCATTTCACTCTTTAATTTATAGTCAAATTAAAATTTCTGTTTCCTTGCAAGTTGAAGAGTTTCTACGAGCAGCAGTAGATGCAGTGGAAGTGGTTTGGAATCGAGGCCTACTTAAACGAGTTGGAATTTGTCATGGCATAAGTGGGAATGCCTATGTATTTCTTTCTCTGTATCAGTTAACAGGTAAATTGGTTTTTTGTACAGGGCCAAAGCATTCACATGCTTTCTTCATGATAGAGCTCAAACTCTCATATCGGAAGGTATTATGCATGGAGGTGATCGGCCATACTCTATGTTTGAGGGCGTTCGAGGAATGGCCTATCTATTTCTCGACATGATCGAACCATATCAGGCTAGATTTCCAGCATATCAACTTTAGTTTTAATTTGAATGTGTACATAGTTAGCTTCTCCATGTTTTGTGACTATTTTATGTGTATAACTTAGGCCTGTCAAAGTAGGCCTGTCAAAGGTAGGGTCCAGACCCGGACCCAACCCAGACCCAATGAAGACCTCCTTTAAAATAAATTTTTAGACCTGGAACTGGACCTGGACCCAGACCCACTGCAGACCCGTTCATAAGCATAATGTTGGACCCGACCCGACCCGGACCCAAACAAGACCCGACCCGGACCCGACCCGAACCTGGATCCGACCCGATTCGAAACCGACCCGGCAAATTTTTTTTTTTTTTTTTTTTTTTTTTTTTTTTTTCCCCCTACATACTGCTCGTACGAAAAAAAATTAAACATGCAACTAATCTATCAATCATTAGTAAATTCTCCATTCACATAACTTAAAAAATTAAACTAGCAAACAAAAATTAATAACACACTACAATAAACCAAATTAAAGAACCAATACCATCATCACAATCACAATACAACAAACTAAAATCCAAATTTCTTAACATCCACCAGAATTCAGAAAACAAACTACACAAGTTCCATAAGTCAATATGATCAAAACAAAACAAAGTCCAATAAACAAAAAACTACAAATCATTAAATATGAAGTCTCATAACTTCAACTTAAGCTACATAAAAATAAGTTTTCAACCTCCACTTGAATGTTTAAGGATCAAGGACAAAAGAATCGGCTCCAAGTGCTATCAACTCTACAAGAATAAATTGAAAACCATAAGTAGTGATAAAGTGATAATTAGAAAATCATAATGTTTGTTATACAATTATGAACTTAATAATACCTTGCTAGCAAATCATAATGTAATTGTGCTCGCTTCAGTTTCGGATGTCACATCAGAATAACCTATGTAGCCGAAATGCAATAGTGATATTATATAAACATACCTTTAAGAAAATAATAAGATTTAACAACATGAAGTAATAATTCTACTTACTTGTATTCTTTCTTAGTGGAAGCCAATCAGCCCCTACTATCAATGCCTCTAGTGCATCAGGAAGCATAGAAGCACGCTGTGGGTCTAGTACCCTTCCCCCAACACTAAATGCTGCTTCTGATGCGACCGTAGTAGCCGGGACAGCCAGAATATCACGCGCTATCCTTGCCAAAACAGGGTATCTCGCATTGTTAGTCTTCCACCAATTCAAAATATCAAATTCGTTCACTGTAGTAGGAAACTTTTTTTCATCAAGATAAGCATCTAATTCCGATTTCTCTATGTCAGAAGAAGGAAGAGCATTATCACACCATCTATCAAAATCAACATCGAATGTGTCGTTTTCAACAAAGTCACTTGACATGACGGTTTCATTCAATGAAGAAGGAACAGTGCCTCCATAATAGATGAACAATTCATGTAAAGAGTCAGAAACTCGTTGAATGTACGTACTTGCACCTTCTAAACCATAAATCTTATTAAAGAAATATTTCACAAGTTGCATCTTGAACCTGGGATCAAAAACCACTGCAACAGCTAAAGCTAAACTACATTCATCCCAATATTTGTCAAACTTTTCTTTCATGGGATCATGCATCAATATCAAGATATCATTAGTACTCTTACCCCAATCGATCATCTTTAAGTGAATTTGACAAATATCGCGAAAAAAAACATTAGATGTGGGATACAAACGACCACTAAAATGACGAGTAGCTTCATAGAATATCCGTAAACACTCCAATACGACTTCAGTTGCGTCCCAATCCCAAGAATTTGGATTATAAACGTAATGTTGGTCAATAATTTCTAAACGGCCTAAAGCTTCCCTTAGAGGCAATGCTGTCTGTAGCATATCAAAAGTTGAGTTCCACCGATTAGGAACATCCATGGCTATTTTTCTCAAATGCCCTGCCCCACATTGATTCTTGACTTGGTCAAGTTTTTGCCTCCCAGCAGGGGACCTCTTCAAATATCTCACAGTTTCACGAATATTTTCAAGAAAATCAGTAATTTGCTTGAGACCATCTTGCACAATCAAATTCAATATGTGTGCACTACACCTGACATGAAATAATTCTCTACAAAAAGGTGTGGACGAATCAGAAATAATCCAATCAATTAACTTTCGAGTCATCACATCATTTGCACTAGCATTGTCAACCACAATTGAACACAATTTTTTGTTCAAATTCCAATTTGTAATCTCCTCTCTCATAAATTTGAACAACGAGTCACCGTCATGTTTGTAAGGCAAATATTTGAAAGAGAGAATTTTTTTATTCAAATTCCAATTTTCATCAATGAAATGACTCGTTAAGCAACAATATGAAACACCAGTACTGCCCGAGCTCCAAATATCAGTAGTCAAAGATACTTTAGACTTAAGCTCACTCAACAGTTTGTACACTTTGACCTTTTCCTCCTCAAAAACTTTAATTACATCAGCTCTAATGGTGTTTCGACACGGAAGCTTGAAGTCGGGATTAAGACTTTCACAAAAGAGTTCAGCATATTCATGTTCTCCTATATTGAACGGGTAATTATGTTTCATGACCATCTTTGCTAAGTATTCTCTACTTTTGGATTGATCAAACACAAACTCAGTCCTAGGACTTACAACTCTAAGATCCCCGGGCTCAATAAGCTTATAATTAGGACAAGCAGTTTTAAGATGCTTTTTAATATGGCTTGTCCCCCCACCAGTAGTCAACAACTTATCGCAATGATTACACTGGGCATGTGTATCATTCTGTTTTGTAAAATGTTCCCATACAACAGAGGGTTTTCTTTTCGTACCTCTTGTTTGAGTCGTCTGACCCGACACCTCTGGATTTTCACGAAGATTTGACACCACCTCATTATTAGGATCTTCACTCCCACCAGATACATGTATTGTATTACGCTGGACAGATGCACTTTGAGATGTTGACATATCCAATCTGCGATGTAAAAAGAAGCAATATATAAGTCTCCCGTTGCTTTTCATTATCATAAGCAGCACAACAATTAAAAACGTAATAACTGCATTTCAAAATTAACTCAAAACTCACTCAGTCATAACTGAAAATTTTAACAATTAAAAACGTAATAACTGTATTTCAAGTTTTATGCATTAAATCCAGTAACTCAAGTTAAGGTTTCTTCAATAAAAAAACATTTTGATATTGAAAACAGTAAAAATATATGATAAAGAAATGTAAACTTTTTGATAATGAAAACAGTAAAAGGATATAAATAGACCTTTAAAAAAAATTCAAAAAACCCACTTCAGTCTTCAGATAAGGAAAAGAAATATAAGCTTAAAGTCGGCTGAAGAAAAATCGTACGGACAAAAGTTTTTAGAATAACAACTGAAAATCAACACACATAAAAAAAAAAATAACAACTGAATACAGAATATAGATGTATGTATTATGTATATATCAAAAGAAAGAAAAAAGACAAACCTTTTTCTGATTCGAAAAATTCAGATAAAAAACCCAGAAAAAATCACTCCACGTCTCCACCGGATGATGTAATAACACCAATCTTCATTCCATAGGAGATGAACAACTGAAGAATCTAAGTTTGTGATTTTCTCCAAAGAATTTGATTGAGAAATAATAGAGAACCCTAAAGAGGTGGGCGTAAAGAGAGAATTGTTTTTAGAGAGAGAAATAAAAGCGTGAGACTGTATTTTTAGAGTGAGAGAAATGAAAGAAATAGGGATAAAAAAAAAAAAATTCAGATCTGGGTTCGGGTCGGGTCCGGGTCTCGATCGGGTCCAGGTCTGGACCTGACCTGGACCCGATCGTTTGGGAAAAAATGTCCGGGTCGGGTCCGGGTCTGGACCCGAAACCGATCGGGTGGGGTCCAGATCTGGACCCGATAATTGATAAGCAGGTCGGGTCCGGGTCCGGACCCGACCTTTGACAGGCCTATGTCAAAGGTCGGGTCCGGACCCGGACCCGACCTGCTTATCAATTATCGGGTCCAGATCTGGACCCGACCCGATCGGTTTCGGGTCCAGACCCGGACCCGACCCGGACATTTTTTCCCAAACGATCGGGTCCAGGTCGGGTCCAGACCTGGACCCGATCGAGACCCGGACCCGACCCGGACCCAGATCTGAATTTTTTTTTTTTTATCCCTATTTCTTTCATTTCTCTCACTCTAAAAATACAGTCTCACGCTTTTATTTCTCTCTCTAAAAACAATTCTCTCTTTACGCCCACCTCTTTAGGGTTCTCTATTATTTCTCAATCAAATTCTTTGGAGAAAATCACAAACTTAGATTCTTCAGTTGTTCATCTCCTATGGAATGAAGATTGGTGTTATTACATCATCCGGTGGAGACGTGGAGTGATTTTTTCTGGGTTTTTTATCTGAATTTTTCGAATCAGAAAAAGGTTTGTCTTTTTTCTTTCTTTTGATATATACATAATACATACATCTATATTCTGTATTCAGTTGTTATTTTTTTTTTTATGTGTGTTGATTTTCAGTTGTTATTCTAAAAACTTTTGTCCGTACGATTTTTCTTCAGCCGACTTTAAGCTTATATTTCTTTTCCTTATCTGAAGACTGAAGTGGGTTTTTTGAATTTTTTTTAAAGGTCTATTTATATCCTTTTACTGTTTTCATTATCAAAAAGTTTACATTTCTTTATCATATATTTTTACTGTTTTCAATATCAAAATGTTTTTTTATTGAAGAAACCTTAACTTGAGTTACTGGATTTAATGCATAAAACTTGAAATACAGTTATTACGTTTTTAATTGTTAAAATTTTCAGTTATGACTGAGTGAGTTTTGAGTTAATTTTGAAATGCAGTTATTACGTTTTTAATTGTTGTGCTGCTTATGATAATGAAAAGCAACGGGAGACTTATATATTGCTTCTTTTTACATCGCAGATTGGATATGTCAACATCTCAAAGTGCATCTGTCCAGCGTAATACAATACATGTATCTGGTGGGAGTGAAGATCCTAATAATGAGGTGGTGTCAAATCTTCGTGAAAATCCAGAGGTGTCGGGTCAGACGACTCAAACAAGAGGTACGAAAAGAAAACCCTCTGTTGTATGGGAACATTTTACAAAACAGAATGATACACATGCCCAGTGTAATCATTGCGATAAGTTGTTGACTACTGGTGGGGGGACAAGCCATATTAAAAAGCATCTTAAAACTGCTTGTCCTAATTATAAGCTTATTGAGCCCGGGGATCTTAGAGTTGTAAGTCCTAGGACTGAGTTTGTGTTTGATCAATCCAAAAGTAGAGAATACTTAGCAAAGATGGTCATGAAACATAATTACCCGTTCAATATAGGAGAACATGAATATGCTGAACTCTTTTGTGAAAGTCTTAATCCCGACTTCAAGCTTCCGTGTCGAAACACCATTAGAGCTGATGTAATTAAAGTTTTTGAGGAGGAAAAGGTCAAAGTGTACAAACTGTTGAGTGAGCTTAAGTCTAAAGTATCTTTGACTACTGATATTTGGAGCTCGGGCAGTACTGGTGTTTCATATTGTTGCTTAACGAGTCATTTCATTGATGAAAATTGGAATTTGAATAAAAAAATTCTCTCTTTCAAATATTTGCCTTACAAACATGACGGTGACTCGTTGTTCAAATTTATGAGAGAGGAGATTACAAATTGGAATTTGAACAAAAAATTGTGTTCAATTGTGGTTGACAATGCTAGTGCAAATGATGTGATGACTCGAAAGTTAATTGATTGGATTATTTCTGATTCGTCCACACCTTTTTGTAGAGAATTATTTCATGTCAGGTGTAGTGCACACATATTGAATTTGATTGTGCAAGATGGTCTCAAGCAAATTACTGATTTTCTTGAAAATATTCGTGAAACTGTGAGATATTTGAAGAGGTCCCCTGCTGGGAGGCAAAAACTTGACCAAGTCAAGAATCAATGTGGGGCAGGGCATTTGAGAAAAATAGCCATGGATGTTCCTAATCGGTGGAACTCAACTTTTGATATGCTACAGACAGCATTGCCTCTAAGGGAAGCTTTAGGCCGTTTAGAAATTATTGACCAACATTACGTTTATAATCCAAATTCTTGGGATTGGGACGCAGCTGAAGTCGTATTGGAGTGTTTACGGATATTCTATGAAGCTACTCGTCATTTTAGTGGTCGTTTGTATCCCACATCTAATGTTTTTTTTCGCGATATTTGTCAAATTCACTTAAAGATGATCGATTGGGGTAAGAGTACTAATGATATCTTGATATTGATGCATGATCCCATGAAAGAAAAGTTTGACAAATATTGGGATGAATGTAGTTTAGCTTTAGCTGTTGCAGTGGTTTTTGATCCCAGGTTCAAGATGCAACTTGTGAAATATTTCTTTAATAAGATTTATGGTTTAGAAGGTGCAAGTACGTACATTCAACGAGTTTCTGACTCTTTACATGAATTGTTCATCTATTATGGAGGCACTGTTCCTTCTTCATTGAATGAAACCGTCATGTCAAGTGACTTTGTTGAAAACGACACATTCGATGTTGATTTTGATAGATGGTGTGATAATGCTCTTCCTTCTTCTGACATAGAGAAATCGGAATTAGATGCTTATCTTGATGAAAAAAAGTTTCCTACTACAGTGAACGAATTTGATATTTTGAATTGGTGGAAGACTAACAATGCGAGATACCCTGTTTTGGCAAGGATAGCGCGTGATATTCTGGCTGTCCCGGCTACTACGGTCGCATCAGAAGCAGCATTTAGTGTTGGGGGAAGGGTACTAGACCCACAGCGTGCTTCTATGCTTCCTGATGCACTAGAGGCATTGATAGTAGGGGCTGATTGGCTTCCACTAAGAAAGAATACAAGTAAGTAGAATTATTACTTCATGTTGTTAAATCTTATTATTTTCTTAAAGGTATGTTTATATAATATCACTATTGCATTTCGGCTACATAGGTTATTCTGATGTGACATCCGAAACTGAAGCGAGCACAATTACATTATGATTTGCTAGCAAGGTATTATTAAGTTCATAATTGTATAACAAACATTATGATTTTCTAATTATCACTTTATCACTACTTATGGTTTTCAATTTATTCTTGTAGAGTTGATAGCACTTGGAGCCGATTCTTTTGTCCTTGATCCTTAAACATTCAAGTGGAGGTTGAAAACTTATTTTTATGTAGCTTAAGTTGAAGTTATGAGACTTCATATTTAATGATTTGTAGTTTTTTGTTTATTGGACTTTGTTTTGTTTTGATCATATTGACTTATGGAACTTGTGTAGTTTGTTTTCTGAATTCTGGTGGATGTTAAGAAATTTGGATTTTAGTTTGTTGTATTGTGATTGTGATGATGGTATTGGTTCTTTAATTTGGTTTATTGTAGTGTGTTATTAATTTTTGTTTGCTAGTTTAATTTTTTAAGTTATGTGAATGGAGAATTTACTAACGATTGATAGATTAGTTGCATGTTTAATTTTTTTTCGTACGAGCAGTATGTAGGGGAAAAAAAAAAAAAAAAAAAAAAAAAAAAAAAAATTGCCGGGTCGGTTTCGAATCGGGTCGGATCCAGGTTCGGGTCGGGTCTTGTTTGGGTCCGGGTCGGGTCGGGTCCAACATTATGCTTATGAACGGGTCTGCAGTGGGTCTGGGTCCAGGTCCAGTTCCAGGTCTAAAAATTTATTTTAAAGGAGGTCTTCATTGGGTCTGGGTTGGGTCCGGGTCTGGACCCTACCTTTGACAGGCCTACTTGGACCATTGTTTTCAATTAGAGTGATGAAAATTGTAACTTTAAAATTAAGATTATCTTTAAATTAATTGTTGATAAGTTGATGAATGCTCTTTTTCGACTAATGATGTCGCACTTGGTAATTTATTCATTATCTCTTACCTTGAATTAGCAGATTTGGAAATTGGCAAACGAGATTGATTTCTTGGGTTTTATGGTCCAATTTCAGTTTTTTCTGATGGGGTTTATCGGCTTATCCCCTGATTAGACATTGTAGTCCTTTGATTTATAAGAAATTATTAAGTCATAAAAAGAAAAAAGCAGATTATGTGGATTGCTCTGCCAATTCGAAGTTGGCTCCGGTCTGTTTTATTTGATTTAAAATTTTCTGAATGAACTGAGTATAGTTATACGTGTGGAACAATTGAAACATGGGGCTTCTAAAAGCAGTTCACCTTCCCACAAAAATGAACTGCTTTATGTTTTTAATAATAAAAATATCACCTGCTGACCCGGTTGAATATGGCAGGTCACAATTGTTGAACTTACACATTTGTCCCTCCTTGTTAATAATATATATTAATAACATAAAATCTTTAATTCTTTTGACAATTAAAATTCTTCACATAGAGACAATTGCTGCTCGTTTACTCTTCTCTAGGGCCTGGGTAGAGTGTTTCCGAAGTTAATTTCGCATTACATACACTAATTGAGCTGGAATTTAATTCGGGCCGTGAAGAACTTGAACGGGCCGTGAGATTTCTGTTCGATTTTGATTGGAAAACACTCCTGGAGTGTTTAATTGCTGTTTGCCGTGTTCATTTAAGTGATTCAGAGGTTCGGGCCCTCAAGAACTTAAACGGGCCGTGAATTCCATTCAAAATTGGTTCGGATTTCTTGAGGAATCTTCTTCTTTTTGTTCGGAGGTTTGATTACAGCCTATTTCCTACGCAATTAACAGCAGTTCTTGTTGAATTTTGCAAATTGGGCTTCAAATCAGATTTCGGGTTCTTCGAATCTAGAGGTTTTTTGAGTGTTTTTGTTCTTGATTCTTGTTCTACATTGCTTGTTTTGGTTAGTATTGTTTAATTTCAGGTGTTTTTTGCTTAAATTTGAAGATTGATTAATTGGCAGACTCCTCTGTTTTAAGAATGGAAGAAGAAGAAGAAGAAGAAGAAGAAGAGGGTATTGAAGTAATTTCGCATTTGGTGTAGTATAAATATATATCCGGTTATAGGTAAGTTGTTTGCCACATGGCAAACAATGTATGGTGAACTATGGGCAGTTTAGCCAAGGCTGAACTGCCCATAGCAAACCCGTTGAAACATACTTCCTCTGTCCTTTTTTTTTTTTTTTTTCTTTCTTTTCTACTTTCACTTTTAACGCGAAGTTTTATGTAAGAGTTGAAAAGGTGAAATTTGTGTGTATGTTTATATTTATGACCTTAAAAGTAGTGGTCGAGAGTCAATTGTGTCAAATTATTACTTTATATGAGAGGGTATTTTTGAGAAAAATAAGTCCATTTTTTAAAATGGAGTATTATTTAAGGACATCCCAAAATGAAAATAATAGCAAAAATATAGGGGCAAAAGAAGTAGTACATATATATTTTTAATGTAAAGTAATGTTAATTTAATGGTGAATTGAGTTTTAATTATATGTATTTTGGATATTGGAGTTTTAGAAACAAAATGTACATAATACGTATCAAATCACATGTTTTTAGTTTACATTGATTGATACTCCATTAGTTCCTTATTGTTGCTCCTTTCACATTTGAGTGGAACTTTAGGTCATAATTAAACAAATACTCCTAAAAATTTTAAAATTTTCACATTTTTTCCTTAAAAATAGTGATGGAGAATTAATGATGTCGAATAATTGTATGAAAGAGTAGTTCGGAGAAACAATTATTTATTTATTTTGGGAACGTGAGTCTTGTTTCCGGAAATCTCAACATAAAATAGGAGTAGAAAATTAACAATGGGTGAAATATTATAGCATGAAGATTCATTTGATTTGGATATTTTTATTTTGGGTTTGGAACACTTGTTTCATAAGTTTGACTCGATGGAAATAGTTCAAAATGATATTTCGCCCATCAAAAATTTGAATCACTTGGGCCTGAATCAACCCAAAGATGCACTATGTTTGGATGTGTTTTGATTAAACGAATCTGAAATTTAAAATTTGCAGTGTCAAAGTGTATACTAAAAAGGTTAGTATAATTATAAGGGCACATTTGGTTTGCATCACCCGGTAGATTGTGAATCTGTGATATGATATGTGGACTTATTAATGGTCCAATGTCCATTTAGGCTGTTTGGTAAGTTGGTTTGGTTGTGCATTCGGCCCATTAATTTCGAAATACCGTTTGCCCTCCAAAATTCTGACTGTTCCAAACTCTTTTTCGAATTTCATTTCCAACCGAACGTGTTTCTATCCTGATCAAAAGTTCAATCGTTTTCATCGAAAATATTGAAAAATTTTCTTTTTGAATTAATGAAAACAAAAATAAAGTATAATTCTAAAACATTTTATTTTTTCCTGGGACTCTGTTATTTTCTTAATTTAGTAAACCATTTTTACAATTTTTCCTAGTGTTTTAATTTTTTTTCCAATATTTAACTGATTGAAACATACACTCGAAATGAAATTTTGATCAATGGTTCATATCACTCTTTCCTTGGGTAAAGGAAGGTAAAACTAGCGCAATATTTTTCTTCGTTCATTTAATATGTAAATTATTCAGGGGTGTTTGCAAGAGCTTATCCGTTTGGAGAAGCACCTACTTTCTCTTATTTTCCAACACAACTCCGTTGGAAAATAAGTTAATTAGTATTTGCAAATTTTTAATATAAGCAACGGAGTAGTATTTGCAATACACTAAAAATCAACTTAAAAGAAATTAAAATTTTCAAAATATCAATTACTACTTTATAACTAATAATATATCATTAAATTAATATATTTGTTTGTACAAATTAAAAACAATCACGTTAAGTTCTTCATTTAAGAAACATTTGGGTTTAATATATAAATTCTGGATAGTAATTTTTCTTTGAAATAAAAGATTCGATTAGACGAAGATATTTTTTTTTTCGTTTCTTAATGGTTTAATCCTTTTCGAGGCGGGTTGGACACATTAGGTGGTGGGTACATATAAATCATCATTCCGTGAATGAAAATGGAAGATGATAGTTTTACCATAGACAACATGCTTTTCGAGTTGTATAGAAAATGACCGTTCAACCAATTTAATTTTTGTTGACAATATACATAAAGCTAAGTGATAATTGACATTTCAAATTATTACAACAGAAAAAATTATACGTGATCATTAGTTACTACCACAATACCCTTTTAATAGATATATAAATTAAACTTTTATTTATTAACACCTTTAATCAAACATAAATTTAATTTAGACTTGATAGAAAATGATCAACATATATAAGATAAAAATAAAAGAAATATGGCACGAGTCACATTAATTTTATTAAAAAAAGAAAGAAAGGAAGATTTAATTTAACTTTAAAAAAATTGAGATATTATTTTATTTAGTAACATGTATGATTTGAATTATAGTTGCGAATAAAATAAGGGGTAAAATTGGAATGTCAATTTAATTATTTGAAGGATAAAATGTCTCAAAACTTCTTTTAGTTTATTATAAAAATATCACTAACGGTGAAACAAGTTACCAACCGCTTCTCTCAAACTTCATTTAGTTGCTTATTTTAAGTAGAAACTTATTTTCTGAATTTGTAAACACTTTAAAACTGCTTATGGGGACCAAAAAGTTGCTTCTGGCCCCATTAAAGCAGTTACAAACACCACTTAGGGCTCTAGGAATCCGAACTCAATATGAACATCTTTGTATGAAAAATGGTTGTATCTTTTCGAACAACAATGTTGTAATTCCACAGAGTAATTGAGAAGATAAATCAATAATTCAATCGTCCCTTGTAACCAGACTAAATTTAATCCTAGGGGATTGGGTAACGACCGAGTATAGCATTGGAGACGAAAAATCCCAGATCGACCTAGTTTCCCATCTCTCGAACCAAATAGCCGAGAACAGTAATCTCTAAACTATTTGGCCTTAATTAGCCAAACCAAATGTGCCCTAAGAATAGAATTGTAGTCCTAGAATACGTAAGCTTTTTAAATGAGTGAAATGCAAAAATATCCCTTGTATTTTGCCTAACTATAAAATTTCTGTATTATTTTTATTAGCAAAAATCTCCATGTGCTTATTTTTTATTAACAAATCCAAACCGAAATAACAATTATACCCTCACCAAAGGATATAAAAAACCCCTCTTAACCTAAAATATTATTAATAACCTCCCTCTTAATTTTAAAAATTGACAATAACCCCCCTATTCACGTAAAAATTTGACAAAGACCTCCCTGATTTATAAAGGAATTTCAAATGATTTTTTTGCTAATAAAAAAAGAATACAGAGGGATCTTTGGTAATAAAAACAATTTTTTTTTTAAAAAAGTTAGGCAAACAAAAGGGGTGTTTTTTCATTTAGCTCCTTTTAAAATCTCAAACTTGTAAAATAGAATGGGCAATCCTTCAGTGTAGCGAGAACACCAAGTGCCACGAAGGGTAAAAGAGACAATTAACTCATTTCCCACCATCTCTATAAAACCACAAATTGTGTTTAGGGTTTGGCATTGCCTTTTGAGAGAACCTGGAGCGCCTGTGTATTGTGGCCCTCGTGTTCCGTTGCCGGCATAGATTAATTGTCGAAGCCCTTTCCAATAGCCAAACCGATAACATTTTTTTCTTTTTGCCTCTGGTAAAGGGTCTCACATTTTTATTTTTTATATGCTTCGGCCGATCCAATGGGTTCTCATAAATTATCAATATACGGGAGCTCAATTTCACCCGGCCTAAATTGATTTCTTTTTGTAGGGCAGACTCAAGGGATTTGCACGTTTACTTCTCGTGTTTTAATTCAGGGTTACTGCCCTATATATTTTCTGCGTTTGATTAGTCTCAATTTTTTTCTGATTTCGCCCATATTTTTACATAGACTTTGAATTTTTAGTAATTCCGTTTTTTTTTTTTGCCGAAAAGAAGGGCTTATGCTGTAAAATTGTTTTTTTTTTTGTGCAGAAAAGAAGGGCTTATGCTGTAGAATGGTTCTTATTAGAGGTGTTAACTGGGCCTGTCAGGGCCGACCCGGGACCGGGACCGGCTAAGTCGGCTCATTTGCGGTCCGGACTTAATCGGGCTGTTCCCGGTCCCGGGCTGGCAACTGAACCACCGACCCAGCTCGGACCACGACACACTATGAAGTTGGCTGGTCCTGGTCCTGGGCCGGTCATGTATCGGACTGAACCAGTTTTTTTTTAAATAATACTTTATTTTAAAAAAAATTTAATTAAAAATGTGACTTGCTATAAACATCTTATTCAATAATGATATACTAAGACTAAAAGATTAAAAAAGTACTTCAACTTTCATTAAGTTGATATAAAAATTACAAAGAAAAAACTTAGAAGCTGTACATTAATGTTCAGAAAAAGCAACAAACTTCATTAAGTTAATTTTACAAGATAAATAATAAAAACCACAAATCTTGAGAGTTGATTAAGTTACGGAGTTTCCAACAAAAAACTTGAATGGATTTTTGATCTTCAATTGGGTAATTCTGTCCATTCGTATTCGAAAGGTTGTTGTGGTGGTTCTTGCCTTGATGTTCCATCATTTGGTACTCCTCCTTCATCGGCATCTGATCTGAGTCATAGTCATCTACCATATTTCGCGCTACAAATTCTTTTTTCGATATTCAGCATCCAACCAATCTTTCCAACAAACACAAAACTTTATCACGAAGCATTTGGAATTCACAGTCCAGAGCATAATGTTGAGAGTAATACGCCTTCAGAATCAGAAGACCAACCAAATGTTGAAGCTGAAGAATTTTACAATTTTGTAAAAGATGCAAAAAAAGAACTATATCCTGGTTGTAAGAGTTACACAAAGCTTTCATTCATAGTTCGTTTATTTCAGATCAAATGTCTAGGTGGTTGGAGTAATAATTCTTTTAGTATGTTGCTAGATTTGCTAAAGGTCGTTCTTCCCGAGGGAGAGACATTACCCAAGTCATTTTACGAGATGAAGAAAATAATTAAGAAATTGGGTCTTGGATATGAAAAAATCCATGCATGTCCAAACGACTGCATATTGTATCGAAAGGAATATCAAAACGAGAAAGAGTGTCCTAAATGTCATGCATCTAGATATTTGGTGCAAGAAAATAGTTCTAGTTGTTCAAATTCTTCTCAGATGGCATGCAGTAAAGTTCCTGTTAAGGTTTTACGATACTTCCCCTTGATACCCAGATTACAGAGATTATTTATGTGTTCTGACACTGATCCTTTAATGAGGTGGCACCAAGAAAAGCGTACTAAAGATGGTAGCATGAGGCATCCTGCCGACTCTCCAGCATGGATGAAGTTCGACTATATAAATCAAAACTTTTTCAGCAGAGCCTCGAAATGTGAGACTTGGTTTAGCTTCTGATGGAATGAACCCATTTAGGACCATGAGTACCACATATAGCATATGGCCTGTTATTCCGATGGTATACAACTTGCCCCCTTGGATGTGCATGAAACCTGATAATCTAATTTTGTCGATGATTATACCAGGTCCAGGATCACCAGGCAATAATATTGATATTTACTTGCAACCCTTGGTTGATGAATTGAAGTTGTTATACGAGCCAGGAGTTCTAACATATGATATCTCGTCAAAGACAAATTTTCAGATGTGTGCAGCACTAATGTGGACAATCAGTGATCTTCCTGCACTTGCTTATATTTCAGGGTGGAGCACGAGAGGTAAATATGGACGTATATGCTGTCATACAGAAACTTGTTCGAAGTGGCTCAAACATGGTCGAAAATTTTGCTACATGGACCATCGTCGTTTTTTGGATAAAAAGCATCCTTTCCGAGATGATGAAGAATCTTTTGATGGAAAAAAAGAAAAAAGATCAGGACCTATTCCTTTAGATGGCAATACGATACTAAATATGTTGGAGGGCTTTGAAATTGAATTTGGAAAAACCAGCAAAAATCCAAAGTTGCCATACAACTGGAAAAAAAAGAGCATATTTTTTGAGTTGCCGTATTGGAAAGATAACCTTGTTCGTCACAATCTTGATGTGATGCATATTGAGAAAAATGTATGTGAGAGCATAATAGGAACATTGTTGAATTTGGAAGCTAAGACAAAGAATGGGTTAAATGCACGTCTTGACTTGGAACTAATGGGTTTGAAGCCGGAGTTGCATCCAACACAAGATCCAAATAACAAGACTGTTTTGCCACCTGCATGTTTCTCGTTAAAAAAGGAAGAGAAAACAACTTTTTTGCAAATTTTTGAAAAATATCAAAGTACCTGATGAGTATGCTGCAAATATTTCTCGATGTGTCCATGTTAAAGATAAGAAAATATTTGGATTGAAAAGTCATGATTGCCATATTCTAATGCAACAACTACTTCCATTGGCTGTGAGAGGAATTTTGAGCACCAATGTCTACTCGTGTTTAGTCGATCTTAGCAATTTTTTCCGAGAGATATATTCTAAAGTAAAAAGGCCACAAGATTTTTTGCGGCTCGAACTGTTGGGTTTTGCGCGGTACTATTGTCAAAAACAATGTGCGGAATATTCAAAAATTTTAGTACACACGAAATACCCATGAGCCCAGGATCTCAGTTATCTAACTCATACGTAAGACAGGTATTTTGAATCACAATTCAAAACATAAATAAGTAGGTAATTTCGAAAATTACCTCACCACAGGCAAGGTGGTGGTTTTTCTCCGGTCTTCAAAAGTTCACTAGAGCACCCCAAGTATTGTGCCTCTAGAGAAAGTCCACACCAGATGGATTTGAATGACTTCACGTAATCCTCAGGCTCAGAACTAGGATTAAGGATTTGTCTACTTCAGGAATTGGATCCAGACCCAGAGAAGAAGAACTTGGAGAACAAGAATGGCGGCTAGGGCAGGGTTCGGCCAAGGGAATAATGGGGCGGCTTTTGCTTTGAATTTTCAGCTAAAATTCATCAGGGTTTATGAGAGAGCATATGAGATATTTATATTGGAAGACTACTTCTAATAGTTATCTCATATCTTGCATATCTTGTTAGTTAGAGATTATTATATGTATATCTAATATATATCTCTATTAGAAGACTCCTTCTTCTAATAGATATATATCATATCTTTAAGAGATCTTTTCTTATCAAATAAAGATACAAGATATATATAATCTCTTCCTTATATCACAAGATAAATCTTTCCCAAATTTCCCTTATCAAAAAATCGACCATGCTAAATTAATTCAAGATCAATTTATTATTTCTCTTAGCATAGATCGACCCTCATGTTTAATTGATTAATCCAAGATTAATCAAATAACATTTCCATGGTTAAAATCGGCCCATGAAGTTTAATTAATTAATCCACTATTAATTAATTAATCTTCCTCATTAGTTAACACCTTAATTAATAGTTTAATCAATCAGATATTCTAATCGATTATTTAATTAGACATTCTAATTAATAATTCTCCATTTCGAATTAACACTTTAATTCACATTTAATTAATTAGACCATCCAATTAATTATTCTTCTCATTGAATTAACATTTTAATTCACTGATTGATTTAACTTCTTTAAATCGAACATTTCCTTTTAGACTGTCACTGTCCAACTGTATTGTGTGTGACCCTCTAGGTTCACCATCAATTAGCAGCAGGCCCACGACTCTCGTGATTTAATTAGTGAGCAATTAATAAGCAATTAATTGCTCCGATCAATTAAACACTTTTAATTGACCACTCCAGAATTAATTTCCCATTAATTCAGGAGTACCCACACCTCATGGTCGATGTCTAGCCACAAGCCCATGAGGCCCAACTTCAGGTGAATTGATATTCGTGAACCTTCACCTCTTATAAATACCATGTACATACGGTCCTTCTAACGACTAATTTCCCGATTGAGACCTAGGGTGTGTGAATTGGTCGGCACCTCTAATTATCTCAATTCTGTACTTTCTAATTCAGGATAATAATTCCAGTGTGACTGCTAAATTTGGAAACCCCTTTCCAAATCCGTCACTGACCACGGCCGTGGGTTTCTCGGAATTTACTATCTAAGAACGTACAGGAAATTCTCTCATCTTATCAAGATGAGTCGATAGATCCTATATTAGTACTAACCATTCGCGTACACGTTCATACGTACCCAAAGTAGTCGCATATCGATCAGGCTACGTGATCGGCTCCTAAATCAAAGTACGTATTCCCGTGTACCGAATTCGCCCTAGTACTTCAAGTCCGAGGACTAAATCGTATACTATTATAAGTCTTGAGAGACTTCCCATTACCGATATGCTTAATGCACTTCCACGATGGGTCTCTCTGTTCGGGTCGTTCGATGCGTTCGATCTCCTATCGAACCACCTAGTCATATGCACTGACATCAAAATGTCTTGTTCATGAAACTCTACAAATTCACTTCATGTGAATCATGCATAATCCTACAAGTCTTAGCGATTCCCTCGATACCCCGTCTCGATAGGAATCTATGACTTGGAACAGTTTTAAGATCACGACCTTAGAGACTGTTTCATGATTGCACTCAGTACTGAAGTGAATCGTCCCATAGTCTAATGTGATCTTAGGATTTCATCCAATCGCTTAGATAAGTTCGCGAGAGATGAAGATGTCCATTGTTTAAGTCACGTACTATGAATAAACGGGCGTATTATCTTATGAATCATAAGATTGCTTTCTAAGGTAGTCCCTTTACAAGCTCGTATAAGTTGGATTGCTGGGCACTATCCTATCAATCTCCCACTTGCCCTAAAGCCAACCACATACATTTCTAAGGCACATCTTTCTCAAGATGCCCGTCGAACCCTTTTGTGATTATGACTTAATTAGTGGATCTGCTATGTTGTCTCTTGACGTGGATTACTTTCACGTCTTTTTCTACCTATGATTTTCCAGATCATATGGTATACTTTATTTTGTGTTTAGATCATGGGTGAGATCTCGATTCCTTTGCTAAAGCAATTGCCTTAAGTTATCACAGAAGATAACTATAGGCTTTGCAATGCTAGGTACTACTTCCAATTTATTGGAAGAAGTTTTATCCAAACACTTTCTTTCGCTGTATCTGATACTGCGAGATATTCTGTTCTGGTGGTTGAGTTGGCATTGATTCTCTATTTGAACTCCTTCAAATCATCGTTGCCCCATTAAGACAGAATATAGAATCCACATCAGACAGGAAACTCGAATCTCTAATTCCTTCGAGTTTCAATTTCTCCATTATTACCGCTGACCAGCAATATTTCCTTTAAGCTTGTCAAGCTCTTAAGGATTGCTCCTTTTCGGTAATCCAGTCCTCCTTACTGGTGTTCGACTAACAGTATAGCTCATAAAATTTTGAGCACGTGTCTAGTCTGGTCTTGTACATGACGTTGCATACCTTATGCTACCTTTTCTCAAAAGGGTGTTTAGAGACAATCTCCTCTTTACTCATCACATGTAGGGCACATTGATTTTGAGAGAGATTTTGTGTCTCTATGGAAGCAATCCTCTCTAGGATTCTTCCATACTGAATCCATTCAGTTTTTGTCCATGTACTTAGATTTAAGATTTGAGACATCTTCTATAATCTATCTCCATATACGTATTGCCAATACGTGAGATGTATCCCTTAAATCTTTTAATGAAGAATTGCGTGATCGAACACGCTTTCGTCTGCGTTTTAACATTCATACATCTCTAAGTCAAACTTCAATGTTATTATCATGTTATTTTACGAACAGCACAAAACTCCAACTGATTTTTTTTTTGTACATTCAGATTTACATGCAATTTTGATAAAGTCAACTGCCTTGACTGTCTCATCTAGTCGCATGTTCCAGTTTCGGGTTACTGGTCTAGAGTCATAGATTTATCTTTGGAAATACATCCAATGGTTATGCCTCGTAGTTAAACCACGCTTCTATGGCTCAGGGTTTCTTAATGGATTTTTGACAATCCATTCAGATTACATGGCGTTAAGCTATGTGCCCGAGTCTATGTCATACATAGCCTTTTTCGCAAGTCCTTGGATCACTATCCAACTGATCATTTTCGTGAATCAACAGATCCTTTACGAATTTGATCGGATCTTCGAAACTTTGGTGTACAAAATTTTGGTTCAGTATGTTTGGAAAGAGTCTCCCACTATTTGTAGGGATGGGTCCAAGTCTAGGACTTCATCAAGTTCTATTATAATCCCATTTCTATTTGCGAGGGAATCACCCTCTAAGAATTGGGTATTCCTAAAACGAACTCCTTTCGTTCTTCAGGATAATAGAACAGGTGTCCAATGGATTTGGTTGTATACCCTACAAATTTGCTCGAATCGGATCTACTATCCAATTTTCAATTCATGGGTGATACACCATACTTAAGTTAGTAAATGAGGAATTTTAGCAATACTAATTAAGGAATGAATCTAGTCTTTCATAGTTCTATTCCTTTTATTAGTTTTAACTTGCTATTCAAGAATTCTATTCTTGATTTAGATAATTGAGTAATTTAAAGCTTATGTATTCATCACTTCGATCATATCGAACGACCATACATCAATGCCCTTATTTGCTTCGGTTTTGGAACTCCTTTGAATCCCTTCAACATTTCCAAAACTTGTACTTTCAAAGTACCTATATCCTAAATGCCATCAGGATATTTTATGAAGCAATTAATTTCTCACACTAACGCCTTAGTGATCCACATGTGTCTTTATGGATTAGATCCATTGATCAATTGGTATGTTTACAAATCGATCAATTTTCCCTTATCAGACAGGATTCGTAAGTTCAGTTCATCAAGGTTCTTTATTTCAAAAGACCTTTAAATGATGAACAATTCATTGATTCCTTCTATGGAAATAAGTTCGATTTTAAGCATGCCATAATTGTGGATAATTATCTAGTTAGTTTTACTTTTCTCGATTTAGCATAAATGTCATTTAGGTTTTATCATCGTTTATTTCTTTGCTTTAAATACATCCCATTCATAATGGTAAAGCAATTTTGTACAAAGTAAAAGCTTTAATTAAAACTATTCCATTCACAATGGTAAAGCTAAAAGGTTTCGTACAAAGTTTGAAATAAATCTTAAATAGATAAAACTATAACTAATGCTTAACTCGAAAAATAAGAAAAACAATTGCTAAAAAGAAAAATCTAGGTTCTTCTTGACCCAGCTCCTGAAGCATTTTTCCCTTATTTGCCGAAGCAACTCTTTCCTTCGTCTTACAAGGTATGCCCTCTTTCCCAAGGGCAAGGGAATGCCATCATCACCTGCAAACACTTTACAGATGTGAGTGACTATTTAGATGTCATACATCAAAGAATAACTAGGTCATACCTTTGTTCAATCTCTTCAGGAATTTCTTTCCAGCGAGTTTCCTCAACTCTTCGTCTTTCCCACATAATGGGCAATCCTTTCCTTCACTCAAACCTTCACCTTTCTCAAAGGCTTTCTCATATTTGTCCAACAACTTATGTAAATCAATTGTTGTAATTCCGTCACACGGAATGTCACAATGATCCATAAAATGAGAAAAAGTATCAGACAAGCCATTGATGATAATCTCTATTTCATCATTTTGATTCAAATCAGCTCCAAGCTTTTTGATTCGTTTCATCATCTTGATCAGGTAAGAACAATATTCACTAACATTGTTAAACCCAACCATTCTTGTCTCGTGGAGTGAATTCATCATGAGTTGTGCTAATGTTGGTTCGTACATGATCGTGGATTTTCAAAAGGCTAAAATTAAATTAAGAGACAACAGTAAGCAGACAGATTTAAGATAATACTTATAATTAACGAAAATTGGTCTTTCTATCGAAAAAGTTCTCCCACTATTTTATCGAAACAATAACCCCTTTAATTGTTCGGGAAATCCTATTTCCTAGTAGGTCTTGACGTCCCAGCAGACATTAATTGCACCCACGACTCGCGGCCATACAATTAATTCCCTAGGTAGGTATACATTTACCAATTGTGTCTCTACACAACCTTCAAGCTATTTTGCCTCGATTTTCACATTTATCTAGCACTGCTACATCATAAATGGTACTACTCGTTAAGTCTAACCCATCAATCGTGATGAGCAACGGGCCCGAACATGTCAACCCCTGGGACTCCCAGTCGATCGCATGCCCCGACCAATTCCCACCCTTGTCAAGTTTATTTAAAAACGAGAATCGAGAGATTTCGCGTATTGTCCCTTTCTTCGCCTCAGGTGCCAGACTCTGGATCACCTTAATCGATAAGTAGACAACTCACGCTAGTCCCTATTGATGGAAGGCTTGGATTTTATAAAACTTCCTTTTATAGTTAACCCAATATGACTTAATATTTTATTTCAAGAGGGGATTTTCGGTTTTAGAAAGTTTGAGGTAACTCTCTTCGAGATCTCACCGCATTCAGTTATGCTTTATCTTTTATTTAGTGATCTAACTTCTAGCGCGCATCACATACAAGCCAAAATAAATCAATAAATAATATAAAGCATTCACACCTAGCATGCATGCTACCACAGTATGTTTTCGATCGGGAGCCTCCTATGCGGGCCATCATCGAGTCATGATGTTGGCCCAATTGGTCAATCTAATTAGGTTCTTAAAGGATCTAACAAGTTACAAAAGTAACCATGCATACATGGCCTTCATTCCTTCTTGGGCCTCCACCTTGCTTTTATGGGCCTCCATCCTAAACTATTTAAAATAAAGCCCTAATCTATTACAAAGGCTCAAAGTGGCCCAAAAACTAAAGGCTCGCAGGCCCAATAAAAACCAAGACAATTAAATTAAACCAATCACATCTACCCTAGGGTCAAGGCTCGGCACGATCGAAAACCACGTAAACAGTTCACGTTGAGCAAGAAACAAGCAAAACAAATTTTTCTTATTTCTTATATTATTTTAAAACTCCCTTTTAAAATAACCCAAGATTCTAATTTTAAAACCCCTTTTAAAACAATCTTTTAACTTTCATTTTAAAACTCCTTTTAAAATAAACCCCAATCTTTATTTTAAAACTCCTTTTAAAATATCTCATGGTTCTTACTTTAGTCACTACTAATTATGATAAAATTAATCCTTCGGATAATAAAACACCTTTTAAGCATAAATCAGGTTCTGGAAATTTCAACTTTTGAAAATTACAGTTTGGTCCCTCAATTTTCGAAAAATACGTTTTGACCCCAAAACTTTCGGAAATAACAAATTAAACCCAAAAAAAATTCCAGAACATGCAAATCGGCCCAGAAAACAGGAATTAACACTTTAATTCCAGAAACTTTCATTAATCGCAAAACAGCCCCCTGAAGTTACGAAAATTACAAAACAGCCCCATGATGTACGGAAATTGCGAACAGACCCAATTTCCAGAAAAACTGAATTTCAATTTCAGCCCAGATTTTGCAGAAAAATAAAATTTCAGATTCTGTCCAGATTTTGTAAAAATCGTAATTTGCAGTTTTAGTCCTGTAAATATCGCAAATTGCAGATCTGGCCCAAACAAGAATTATGCTATTTACCCGAACACATAATTAATCATAATCAGCAAGATCCATGCACAGAACACGACAAATATATATATACATAAAATTTGAAGTGTTCAGATCCGTTTTTCGTATGAGCGTAATAACCTGGCTCTGATACCACTGTTGGGTTTTGCGCGGTACTATTGTCAAAAACAACGTGCGGAATATTCAAAAAATTTAGTACACACGAAATACCCATGAGCCCAGGATCTCAGTTATCTAACTCATACGAAAGACAGGTATTTTGAATCACAATTCAAAACATAAATAAGTAGGTAATTTCGAAAATTACCTCACCACAGGCAAGGTGGTGGTTTTTCTCCGGTCTTCAAAAGTTCACTAGAGCACCCCAAGTATTGTGCCTCTAGAGAAAGTCCACACCAGATGGATTTGAATGACTTCACGTAATCCTCAGGCTCAGAACTAGGATTAAGGATTTGTCTACTTCAGGAATTGGATCCAGATCCAGAGAAGAAGAACTTGGAGAACAAGAATGGCGGCTAGGGCAGGGTTCGACCAAGGGAATAATGGGGCGGCTTTTGCTTTGAATTTTCAGCTAAAATTCATCAGGGTTTATGAGAGAGCATATGAGATATTTATATTGGAAGACTACTTCTAATAGTTATCTCATATCTTGCATATCTTGTTAGTTAGAGATTATTATATGTATATCTAATATATATCTCTATTAGAAGACTCCTTCTTCTAATAGATATATATCATATCTTTAAGAGATCTTTTCTTATCAAATAAAGATACAAGATATATATAATCTCTTCCTTATATCACAAGATAAATCTTTCCCAAATTTCCCTTATCAAAAAATCGACCATGCTAAATTAATTCAAGATCAATTTATTATTTCTCTTAGCATAGATCGGCCCTCATGTTTAATTGATTAATCCAAGATTAATCAATTAACATTTCCATGGTTAAAATCGGCCCAAGAAGTTTAATTAATTAATCCACTATTAATTAATTAATCTTCCTCATTAGTTAACACCTTAATTAATAGTTTAATCAATCAGATATTCTAATCGATTATTTAATTAGACATTCTAATTAATAATTCTCCATTTCGAATTAACACTTTAATTCACATTTAATTAATTAGACCATCTAGTTAATTATTATTCTCATTGAATTAACATTTTAATTCACTGATTGATTTAACTTCTTTAAATCAAACATTTCCTTTTAGACTGTCACTGTCCAACTGTATTGTGTGTGACCCTCTAGGTTCACCATCAATTGGCAGCAGGCCCACGACTCTCGTGATTTAATTAGTGAGCAATTAATAAGCAATTAATTGCTCCGATCAATTAAACACTTTTAATTGACCACTCCAGAATTAATTTCCCATTAATTCAGGAGTACCCACACCTCATGGTCGATGTCTAGCCACAAGCCCATGAGGCCCAACTTCAGGTGAATTGATATTCGTGAACCTTCACCTCTTATAAATACCATGTACATACGGTCCTTCTAACGACTAATTTCCCGATTGAGACCTAGGGTGTGTGAATTGGTCGGCACCTCTAATTATCTCAATTCTGTACTTTCTAATTCAGGATAATAATTCCAGTGTGACTGCTAAATTTGGAAACCCCTTTCCAAATCCGTCACTGACCACGGCCGTGGGTTTCTCGGAATTTACTATCTAAGAACGTACAGGAAATTCTCTCATCTTATCAAGATGAGTCGATAGATCCTATATTAGTACTAACCATTCGCGTACACGTTCATACGTACCCAAAGTAGTCGCATATCGATCAGGCTACGTGATCGGCTCCTAAATCAAAGTACGTATTCCCGTGTACCGAATTCGCCCTAGTACTTCAAGTCCGAGGACTAAATCGTACACTATTATAAGTCTTGAGAGACTTCCCATTACCGATATGCTTAATGCACTTCCACGATGGGTCTCTCTGTTCGGGTCGTTCGATGCGTTCGATCTCCTATCGAACCACCTAGTCATATGCACTGACATCAAAATGTCTTGTTCATGAAACTCTACAAATTCACTTCATGTGAATCATGCATAATCCTACAAGTCTTGGCGATTCCCTCGATACCCCCTCTCGATAGGAATCTATGACTTGGAACAGTTTTAAGATCACGACCTTAGAGACTGTTTCATGATTGCACTCAGTACTGAAGTGAATCGTCCCATAGTCTAATGTGATCTTAGGATTTCATCCAATCGCTTAGATAAGTTCGCGAGAGATGAAGATGGCCATTGTTTAATTCACGTACTATGAATAAACGGGCGTATTATCTTATGAATCATAAGATTGCTTTCTAAGGTAGTCCCTTTACAAGCTCGTATAAGTTGGCTTGCTGGGCACTATACTATCACGAACGAGAGATATCAATCACATTATGTAAGTTGGAAAAGATATTTCCTCCAGCATTTTTTGACATTTTCGTACATTTATTGGTTCATTTACCAAGAGAGGCTCGTCTTGCTGGTCCCGTACAATATCGCCAAATGTATCCAGTTGAGAGGTAAATCCTTATTGTATTTTATTGTTTCAGACCAAATAGTAGCTTGTGTACTAATTATTATCTTTATACTTACATTTTACATTCAAACTTTTTTTTATAGGTATCTTCTTAGAAGTCATATCCAAAAAACAAAAGTCGCCCAGAGGGTTGCATAGCTGAAGCATATTTGGTCGATGAATGTCTAACTTTTTGTTCCCGCTATATGGATGTTGTAGAGACCAGGATAAATCGACCATCTCGCAACAATGATGATGGGGGTATTATTGAAGATGTGCTTCCCATTTTCTCGATGCCTGGTCGACCATTAGCTAAAGGACATATAAAAGTACTGGATGAAGATACAAGGACTAAAGCACATCAGTATGTTCTCACCAATTGCCAGGTTGTGGAGCTTTATAAAGAGTTAGTAAAAATAAAATAATTGCTTTATGTGTTTCAAAATTTATGTATTAACATTAATTTTGATCATCTATATATTTAGGCAACACTTGAAGATTATTTCTCAAGAGTATTCCCATTTGAGTGATTGGCACAGGGATAACATGCACAATAAACAATTTTCCTCATGGTTTGAAAATCAAGTAAGTCCTATAATATTGATTTTATATCTACGATGTAGACACATTGTTTACTGAAGAACCTTTATCTTTATTGTGTTTCAATTAGGTAAACAAGCTTACTTTGGATGGTAATTTGTTATGTGAAGACTTAAAAGCTCTAGCGCAAGGTCCGCAGAAGGTGTACACAAGTTACAAAAAGTTCATTGTAAATGGGTTTAGATTTCACACAATGAAAATCGAGGCTACACGAAAAACTCAAAATAGTGGGGTTATTGTAACTGCTGAAACTAGAAGTTTTTCTAGTACTAGAGATAACAATCCTGTAACTGGTGATATTACATACCATGGTACTTTAACCGATATCACTGAGTTAGATTATTTGTTTGGCAAGAGGGTTGTCTTGTTTAAGTGTGATTGGGTAGCACAATGAGGAAAAAAAAAAGAGAAAGATTGTATGCTTGTTAATTTCAACCACTTGATGGGGGGATAAAGATCCCTTTATTTTGGCTTCACAAGCTGAACAAGTCATGTATGTTCAAGACCTCAAGCACAAGGGTTGGCCTGTCGCTATCAAGATTGTTCCTATAGACTTTTATGACATGGATGCAGAATCATCTGTTGACAGTGCAGAACCATATTTGCAGAGTAGGGTATTTGAAAGTACTGATCATGAAGGCATTAATAACTCTTCTTTACTTAGGCACGACATGCGACCTCTAGTTGTCGACACTCCTTTGCATCAAATACCAAGCTATGAGGAATCTGAAAATGTTGGACACACCATTGAAGAAGAAGAAGATTTAGATCTCCTTTTCTAAGATTCTTGGTAAATAACTCTTTTCTTTGCGCTTTATTTCCTTCAAATCTGAATTCTATTAGCATTGACTTGTTTTCTGAAATTTGATTCAAGGTCAAGTTGGTAAGATATATAAGAAAATATAAAGTACATGTACAAATATCAAACTACGCGAATTTAATTCGTTTAATAATCAAATCAAATTTAAAATATGGGAAAATTGCTTTTTTGGTACCATAGGATAAACATAGCTCCAATTTTGATATCATTGGATACGAAAATGCAAATTTGGTACCATATGATAGGTTTTCATTGCAACTTTGTTACCAAGCCCAATTTTTTCCCAAAGTTAATGATAATTTACCCCCTATGAAATGGATAATGTTCAATTTACCCCTTGAGATTTAAAAAGTAGCATTTTATCCCCTGTAATTTTGTAAAATATTTACCTCCATGTAGTTCGAAAAAGAGCACTTTACCCCCTGTAATATTTTATATGTGGTACTTTACCCCCCGTGTTATGATAATGTGCAGTTTACCCCTTATTATGATCAATGCGGCAGTTTACCCCTTATTATGATAAATGCGACAATTTATCCACTGTGTTATGATAAATATGAAACTTTACCCCCTCATGTTACAAAAATACTTTTCATGCCCACTCTCAATTTCGGCAAGTTAGTTACACTCTCCGGCTGTAGAAGGTAAATTACTTTTTCAAAATTTTCAGAGGGGGTAATGTGCTCTTTTTCAAATCATAAGGGGATAAGGTGCTCTTTTTCAAATCATAAGGGAGTAAATCGAACATTATTTATTTCATAGTGGAATAAATTGACATTAGCTCAATTATTATATTGAAAATGAAAGTCTAACTTTTTTAAATAAAAAATTTAATCATTGATTACTTCTATAATTTGAAAGGTTAGCAACCAAAATATAGGTGACTAAATGGTCTTCACCAAAACGTGTTTATTTTATAATAACAAATTGGCAACAATCCAGAACGTTTCTTAAATGAGAAAAAGGGAAATAAATCTGTTTTATGCCTTGTTGTATATTGAAAGAAACACAACCTTCCCCAATTTCATCATTTAGGAAAGGGGAGAAAACAGGGTAGAAGATTGGTGTAATAACCAATTTTTAGATATATTATATACGTACATATATATAAGTAAAGAATTAATAATAATTAAACTAGGATTGTTGGGTAACTTAATTACTTGAGGGTATATAAGTAATTTAGATAAGTTTAGTAACCTAGGTATTAAAAGGTGTCATATAGTGCATAGATGTAGTCTTGGAGAATTAAAAAGAAAACTTGCGCCGCCTATCACAATTGAAGCACAAGAAAAGAAAAGAAGGTGAGATTGTTGATTTGGTTTATGTGAGAATTGTTTAATCCACTTTATGCATAAGATTCATAAGCAGATTAATTAATTTCATACCTAAATAGAAAGTAATTGTTATTTCATTAGTACTTAGAATTTTTATACTCATAAATGGTTACTTTATTGGCAGTGGGAATTTTATATTCTTAAAGAAAGGATGTATATATGTGTTTGAGGGATTTAAGTAATTAATTGTCATGCCATGAACATTAAAGATATACTACCAAGGCTACGTGACTTTTACAATTTAATTAGTGAGTTAATTGGTGGAATTGAGAAATCAGATTTATGTTTGTCTTCACATATGAATGAGATGCAATAATGATTAATTCCTTATATGAATTCGGAACTGACCTATTTAGTTGTTTATGTATGGTATAACGGGAAATTTTTGGACTATAATTGGACTTCATGTGTAATTAATGTATTGATACATAAACTTGATACATGAACTGAAGATAGTTTATTAATCCTTAAATTTATGTATTTTAGTTTTGCATTAAAGATATTGGGGTTTCATAAGTGTCGTAATCTCAAAGGTTTAAGGTAAGTAATTTTGAACACTTTCCTATTGTTTTATGAGCTCGAATATAATTTCTTAACTTTAGGAATTTGTGAATGTTTCGAAACATGGAAATACATTGTTATACTTTGTCAGCTCTCAAGTGCATGCGTGTATTCCGTCTACCTTTTGGACTCTGTTCTGTTCTGTTCTGTTCTGTTTGTCCCCGGGGTCATCTGCGTGCCCACTGGTCATAGGCTCATCTGTTCTGTCCCCTTCGACCGAGGGGTCTCTGTTTATCCATTGGGTCACTATGAGTCATGCATGTAATATCTTGTGAGCAAAACTAAATGGTTTTCTGAAATATTTGCTTTGACAATTCTCCATGTTTTGGCCAAAGTAGTTTTATAAGTTGTGAAAGTTTTAGCTATGATAATCCAATGGGTCTCTGTTCATGATTGCTTGCTGAGTTTGCGACTCACCCTTCGTCATATTTTCTTCTTCTTTCAGATGTTTAGTTATATTTTGTGGAGCTAAGAAAACAAGTAGATGGATTGCTGGAGGTCGAGACGAAGTTTTCTTTTATTTAGACGATTCATTATTCTAATAGACTTCGTTGTACTCGAATATTTTTATTGGTTGTGTTTTAGGATTTATTTACAAGACCATTACTTGCTATTTTATTGTCAATTTGTTATTGATTTAGAGGCTTCGTGTCGCCGTTGTTATTACGACGACACGGCCTGTCATGTCTCTTTTTAGGGTGTGACAAAGTGGTATAAGAGCCAGGTTTATGCTGTTTGTTTAATATTTGATCTTCGTAGTTGTACAAAGATTGGTTTACTTTAGCCTAAATAGAAGATCTTTTCCGTTTTGTCATGTCTGAGGCTTAAAATTAACTGAATCAATTTTTGTTAGAACATCCGTATGGCTCGTGCTAGAGGTAACCGAAGAGGTCAAGGTCGTGGTCGTGGCCGCGGGAGAACTGCTAGCAACACTATTGCCAATGAATCATCTGTCCATATTGATTTAGGTGAACAAAATGCCCATGCTCAAACCGCAGCACAGGGTCAACAGGCTAATCAGGCAACTACACACAATCCCGGTGTGCCTGCTACACAAGCGGACCTAGCAGGTGTTTTTCAAGTGATTGTAAATCTATTACAGCAACAACAACAACAACAGCCATCTCAGCCACAACCTCCCACGATCATATCTTACTTTGAAAGGTTTAGGAGACTCAACTTTCCAACATTCGAGGGCAGTGATGATCCTGTTGCAGCCGAAAAATGGATTAGCAGCATTGAAGACACATTTATTGCGGTGGAGTACCCAGTTGGAGTAAGATTAAATGTGGCTTTGTCATTTTTAGCCGGGAATGCTAAGTATTGGTGGGACTCGGTGAAGTCTGCATATGCTGATCCAACCAATCAGCTGTCATGGGAGGATTTTAAGAAGTTGTTTCTTGATAACTATTTTCCTCGTGCTGTCAGAATAGCCAAAGAAATTGAATTCCTTAACCTCAAGCAAGTTGGGGATATGACAGTATTGGAGACTGCGAATAAGTTCAACGAACTAGGAAGGTTTTGCCCTTTATATATGAGCACAGAGGAAAGTAAAGTGAATAGATTTTGTCAGGTATTAAAGAAGGATATTCAAATTCGTGTCTTATCTCATATGGATACCACATTCCGTGACTTATTGGAGAGAGCTTTGAGAGTTGAGGCAGACATGAAGAGTCATGAACAATATGTTGGTGATCGTAAGAGACCAAGATCTGAAATATCTCCGAATATTCGTGATATCGGCACCAACATCAGCGTAACTAAGAAAAGAGAAATAGGGAACTCAAGTACTCAGAGCAAGGAGTGTGATCATTGCCATAAACTTCATTTCGGGGAGTGTCGTTGGAGGACTGGTGCGTGCTTTAAGTGTGGTCGATCAGACCATCGTATTAGGGATTGCCCACTAACGACGGGTACATCAGCCAAACCACCTGAGCAGACAAAGAAAAGCAATGCTCGACTATTTTCTATGACTCAGAATGATGTGAATGCGAACGACGATGTGGTGACAGGTACTGTGTATATACAGTCTACAAATGCTTATGTATTGTTTGACTCTGGTGCCTCTCATTCTTTCATCTCTAAGAAATTTGTCGAATATTTGAATTGTGTGTCTGGAAAATTGGATGTGCCTTTACATGTTACTACGCCAATGAGAAAAGTGATTATTACGGATAGGATTGTCAGAGATTGCAATATGAAGTTAGGAGAAAAAGAATTTAGAGAAAACTTGATACATTTAGATATAAGTGATTTTGATGTTATCTTAGGTATGGATTGGTTGTCCTCTTATCATGCCCATATAGACTGTTTTGGAAAGAAAATTGTGTTTAGAATCCCAGATCAAGAAGAATTTTCTTACCAAGGTCATAGTCCTAAGTTGCTTAAGCCTTCCATCCTTATAATTTCTTCTATTGCTGCTTTCAAAGCTTTAAGGAAAGGAAGTATCGGATACCTAGCTTACATTGTGAATCCAAAGAAGGATGCTAAACAACTAGATGATATCCCAGTTGTGAAAGAATTTCCGGATGTCTTTCCTGAAGATCTTTTTGGACTACCTCCAGATCGAGATATCGAATTCGAAATAGATTTGGAACCAAGGACGGAGCCAATTTCCAAGCCCCCATACTGAATGGCCCCATGGGAGATGCGTGAATTAAAAGAACAACTCCAGGAACTACTCGATAAAGGATTCATTCGCCCTAGTGTGTCTCCGTGGGGAGCACCAGTGTTGTTTGTGAAAAAGAAGGATGGAAGTCTACGACTATGCATTGATTATCGTGAGTTGAACAAAGTGACTGTAAAGAACAAGTATCCCCTGCCCCGAATTGACGACTTGTTTGACCAATTGCAAGGAGCGTGTGTATTTTCAAAGATAGATCTTAGATCCGGTTATCACCAATTAAAGATTAAAGCGGGAGATGTTTCGAAAACGGCTTTCCGAACGAGGTACGGCCATTATGAGTTTTTAGTGATGCCTTTTGGGCTAACAAATGCTCCTGCTGCATTTATGGGCTTAATGAACAAGGTTTTCAAAAAATACTTGGATCAATTCGTCGTGGTCTTAATTGACGATATCTTGGTCTAATCTAAAAGTATGGAGGAGCACACAAAGCATTTGAGAATGGTACTACAAATACTGCAAGAGGAGCCATTGTTCGCTAAGCTAAGTAAGTGTGAATTTTGGCTTGACAGTGTATCTTTTCTTGGACACGTGGTATCGGCAAGAGGGATTTCTGTTGATCCCTCAAAGACTGAAGCAGTAGTAAATTGGCCTTGCCCAACAACTATCACATAAATTAGAAGTTTTCTGGGATTTGCGGGTTATTACAGGAAATTTGTTCAAGGCTTTTCTCAGATAGCCATTCCTTTGACCCGACTTACCCAGAAAGGAGTAAAATTTGATTGGACTTCAGATTGTGAACAGAGTTTCAAAGAGTTGAAATAAAAGTTGGTTTCTGCACCAGTTTTAACATTGCCTTCCAGTGATGAAAACTTTGTTATCTTTAGTGATGCATCAAAAGACGGTTTGGGTTGTGTGTTGATGCAGAATGGAAAAGTCATTGCTTATGCTTCTCGCCAGCTGAAGACTTATGAACGAAATTACCCAACCCACGACCTAGAATTAGCTGCAGTTGTCTTTGCCTTGAAGATTTGGCGACATTATCTGTACAGGGAGAAATGTGATATCTACACTGACCATAAGAGTCTAAAATACTTGTTCACTCAAATGGAACTGAACATGAGGCAGAGGAGGTGGCTTGAATTGCTTAAAGACTACGATATTACTATTAATTACCACCCTGGGAAAGCCAATGTAGTCGCCGATGCCCTTAGCAGAAATCCATCTCCTATGGGAGCTATAGTGACCAAGCAACCCAAAATATTGGAAAAATTAGAGAACTTGGAGATTGAAGTAGTGACCAGCAGTTTCAAAAACATGATGGCAAGCCTAATCGCCCAACCTGCGTTGATTGAACGTATTAAATTTGCTCTCAAGGAGAAGACCCTAAATTATGCAAGATTCGCAAAGGTGTAAAAAAGGGATTGCATCCAAGATTTCGTCTTCATATTGATGATTCTTTGAGGTTTGGAGATAGGGTATGCGTCCCAACGAACCCTAAACTAAAGAAAGAAATTCTTGAAGAAGCTCATAAGTCGCGATTCTCCATACATCCAGGTACCACCAAGATGTATAGAGATTTAAAGAGTCACTTTTGGTGGATGTCGATGAAGCGAGATGTAACAGAGTTTGTGGCTAAGTGCATAACGTGTCAACAAGTTAAGGCCGAACACCAAAGAGTGGCTGGTGAACTACAAAATTTATAAATCCCTCAGTGGAAGTGGGAACATATTACCATGGATTTTGTTTGCGGTTAGAAAAAGAATGATTCGATATGGGTAATTGTAGATAGACTCACTAAATCAGCCCACTTTGTACCTGTTAAGAGGAAAACCCCACTTGATGAGTTAGCACAGTTATACGTGGATAATATTGTATGCCTTCACGGGGTTCCGGTGAGTATAGTGTCAGATCGAGACTCCAGGTTTGTGTCTCACTTTTGGGGAAGCCTACAGAGTGCCCTTAACACAGAGTTGAAGTTCAGTACCGCTTTTCATCGGCAAACAGACGGCCAATCAGAGAGAACTATACAAATCCTTGAGGACATGTTGAGAGCTTGTGTAATGGACTTCAAGGGAAGTTGGGATAAGTATTTGAAGTTAGCCGAATTTGCTTATAACAATAGCTATCAATCAAGTATCGGGATGGCCCCTTATGAGGCCTTATATGGTAGAAAGTGCAGATCTCCGGTGCATTGGGATGATATTGGGGAAAAGAGAATGTTGGGGCCTGATTTGGTGCACAGTGCTTTGGAGAAGATTCCTTTAATAACTAGACGAATCAAGATGGCTCAAGATAGGCAAAAGAGTTGGGGCAGACCTAAAGAGGAGACACGTAGAATTTAAAGTTGGTGATTTTGTTCATTTGAAGATCTCACCTAAGAAGGGAGTTATGAGGTTTGGGAAGCGTGGGAAGTTAAGCCCTCGCTATGTAGGGCCATTCGAAATCCTTGATAGAGTCGGAGAAGTGGCTTATAGGTTAGCACTACCACCAAAATTATATAAGGTGCATAATGTATTTCACGTAGCCATGTTGAGGAGATACGTCCCCGACCCTAGTCACATTTTGGAGTACGAACCATTGGAAGTT
The DNA here is from genome assembly GCA_030819805.1 of Penstemon newberryi var. newberryi. Taxonomy (NCBI): domain Eukaryota; kingdom Viridiplantae; phylum Streptophyta; class Magnoliopsida; order Lamiales; family Plantaginaceae; genus Penstemon; species Penstemon newberryi. Next base: position 15,531,962 of record JAUALY010000005.1, on the reverse strand, counting down.
CAAGAGGATTTGACTTATGAGGAATTTCCTATTCATATAATCGATCGAAAGGAACAAATATTGAGGCATCGCACTATTCCATTTGTGAAAGTCCAATGGTCAAATAATTCAACTAGAGAAGCTACTTGGGAACAGGAAGAAGAGATGAGGAATAAGTACCCGCATATCTTTATCAATGAAGGTATATTTTTCTTACTATTTAAGTTTCGAGGACGAAACTTATTTTCAAGGGGGGGAGAATGTAATAACCAATTTTTAGATATATTATATACGTACATATATATAAGTAAAGAATTAATAATAATTAAACTAGGATTGTTGGGTAACTTAATTACTTGAGGGTACATAAGTAATTTAGATAAGTTTAGTAACCTAGGAATTAAAAGGTGTCATATAGTGCATAGATGTAGTCTTGGAGAATTAAAAAGAAAACTTGCGCCGCCTATCACAATTGAAGCACAAGAAAAGAAAAGAAGGTGAGGTTGTTGATTTGGTTTATGTGAGAATTGTTTAATCCACTTTATGCATAAGATTCATAAGCAGATTAATTAATTTCATACCTAAATAGAAAGTAATTGTTATTTCATTAGTACTTAGAATTTTTATACTCATAAATGGTTACTTTATTGGCAGTGGGAATTTTATATTCTTAAAGATAGGATGTATATATGTGTTTGAGGGATTTAAGTAATTAATTGTCATGCCATGAACATTAAAGATATACTACCAAGGCTACGTGACTTTTGCAATTTAATTAGTGAGTTAATTGGTGGAATTGAGAAATCAGATTTATGTTTGTCTTCACATATGAACGAGATGCAGTAATAATTAATTCCTTATCTGAATTCGGAACTGACCTATTTTAGTTGTTTATGTAGGGTATAACGGGAAATTTTTGGACTATAATTGGACTTCATGTGTAATTAATGTATTGATACATAAACTTGATACATGAACTGAAGATAGTTTATTAATCCTTAAATTTATGTATTTTAGTTTTGCATTAAAGATATTGGAGTTGGTTGGGGTTTCATAAGTGTCGTAATCTCAAAGGTTTAAGGTAAGTAATTTTGAACACTTTCCTATCGTTTTATGAGCTCGAATATAATTTCTTAACTTTAGGAATTTGTGAATGTTTCGAAACATGGAGATACATTGTTATACTTTGTCAGCTCTCAAGTGCATGCGTGTATTCGGTCTACCTTTTGGACTCTGTTCTGTTCTGTTCTGTTTGTCCCCGGGGTCATCTGCGTGCCCACTGGTCATGGGCTCATCTGTTCTGTCCCCTTCGACCGAGGGGTCTCTGTTTATCCATTGGGTCACTATGAGTCATGCATGTAATATCTTGTGAGCAAAACTAAATGGTTTTCTGAAGTATTTGCTTTGACAATTCTCCATGTTCTGGCTAAAGTAGTTTTATAAGTTGTGAAAGTTTTAGCTATGATAATCCAATGGGTCTCTGTTCATGATTGCTTGATGAGTTTGCGACTCACCCTTCGTCATATTTTCTTCTTCTTTCAGATGTTTAGTTACATTTTGTGGAGCTAAGAAAACAAGTAGATGGATTGCTCGAGGTCGAGACGAAGTTTTCTTTTATTTAGACGATTCATTATTCTAATAGACTTTGAAACAGTTTCTTATGATATTAAGACTATTTTTGGTATTTGATTAATTGGGAAAAATTTTAGATGTTCGTTGTACTCGAATATATTTATTGGTTATGTTTTAGGATTTATTTACAAGACCTTTACTTGCTATATTATTGTCAATTTGTTATTGATTTAGAGGCTTCGTGTCGCCGTTGTTATTACGACGACACGGCCTGTCATGTCTCTTTTTAGGGCGTGACAATTGGTGCACAATACCTTCACAAATTTATCCCTCATTCAAGATGGAAATACAATTCCAATCATTATTTTTCAACATATCTCTCCAAAATCATCAAATATTGGAGGGAAATTGTCCAAATTTTGGGAGGGCTACGAAAATACATATGAAGAAGATAGGGAAAACCTAGGGCATAAATATATGTATATATATGAGTGGCATTGCAAGAGTTTTCACTCATCAATTCTTTACAGATCGGGTTTCGGCAGGTGCGAGTCTTTTTCTCAATTTTATTATTTGATACATTTTTAAGTCTAGCAATGATATATGATTTTCATAATTTCTTTTAAACAGTAACATGGCAATGAACCCTGATTCTTATATTCAATTTCGTCTGAATGAGGCTTCGTTGTCCGGATCAGAAACGGAACAGGAGAATGAAGAACAGGCTGGGCAGCCTATTAATTTGGGTACATTTATACTTTGTATTTTAACATATTTTGTTTCACTATTTTTGTAAGGTTCAATTGGCATGTGCTGAAACTATTAGATAAATGAAGATTAGATACTTGATTCTATTTGTCATACTGAATTTATTGGAATGTTATTTTCTCATAATTATTGACAGTATCATTGTTTTAGTAGAAAATTCAGTTACAAATAATCTAAGTTTATTGACTGATAAAAACATTTTTCAATTTGTTAATAAATATGATTTCGTTCAAGATGTGTTCTTATCTATACTACATTTTTTGAGTAAGTATAGTACAGCTCTTTAAGTCTCATATGCTACAACAAGTGATAATTTGAAATTGAGAAATATTAGTATATGATAAATGTTGTTAATTAAGATTTTTTAATTATAAAACTTGCATTTATTAGGATAATAATTGCAAAAAAGAAAAGCTCATACACGTAATGCCAAACTTCAACCATATTACATTAATTTTATTTAGAGATCAACATCAGGCTACACATCTTTGGTTACGCTAATAATTTGGTGATTTGTGTAGTTTAAAACATTTCTTTGGTTAGAATATGATATATATTATTTTAGATGCATTTTTAATGTCTTGATAGAAGGTAGTGTTAAAAAAAAGAAAAATGGTAAAAGAGGCTTTACTCAAATGAGGGGAATTTGGGGTAGAAGAGACGGTGATGAACTCTTAGAAGTCAAATGCAATGAATTTGGGCAACCCGAAGATGAAATGGGAACACCCGAAGATAAAATGGGAACAAAGATGTCCAATTCTATAGGAACTATGATAAGAGATGGAAAACATGGTCTGCTCAACTATCCAAGCTGGCAAGAAGTTCCTATGGAGTGCAAGGAAAAGTTGTGGAAAATATTGCAGGTGATGCGTTAATACAAAGTTTATATCTATCAAATTGATTATGTTATTTATATAAGTGTGATATTTTAGTGTAAATATAATTTTTTACCCATGTATGATATATCTTTAGTTATCATTTATATTGGCCAAATACTTTTTTTTAAGAAAAATAAATTGCAATAAATATTTCTTTATTTTTCTTATTCATTCTAATTTTGTAGTCCAAGTTTAAGCTCGATGAATCGTCTAAAACATGGACGATGCAAAAGTTTGGTAAGAAGCTAAGAGACTGGAGAAACCAACTAAAAAAGAAGTGCTATAAGAAAAACTTACCTCTTGATGATAAAATGAAGTTGAAGGACCCGAGAGTGCATGAAGAACATATTGAGTATTTGATTGGGTATTGGTCTACTGACCGTGCCCAGGAAATCAGTAGGAGAAATCAGGTTAGTCGTTCACGACGTATCCACAATCATACTACAGGGACTAAAAGTTTCGCTAGAGTAAGGAAATAACAGGTAAGTATAGTTACACATAATGCTATTTTTTTTAGCATAAACATAAAATTGTTATTCTGATTGATTTTTGTATAATTCCAGAGAGATCAACTTGCGCATGTTCCAACCCGAGCTGAACAATTTAAGCATTGTTTCACAAAAAAAGATGGCACTCAAACTGTAGCTGTAAAAAGTGCAATTGTATGTCTATAATTAATTATCTTTTACTAGTATTGTTACTAACTTACTAATGTGGTACTTGGATTATGTACTTTTTTGGTGGCATACTTTATGTGAATGCAGGATAAGATGCAGGAAATAGATAACGAAAATCCTGATGCGTCCAGTAAGGTTTTATCTAGAAACGACTCATATGCGCAAGTCATAGGTCAAGACAAAAACGGACGAGTTGGTATGTGTGGCCCTGGTGTTTGCCCATCGATCGTATTCAATGATACGTTTACTCGTGGAGCAAACGAGAACATGCTCATTAAAACTTTGCAGCATGAGAACCATCAGTTAAGAAGTGAGCTACATCAATTCAAATCTCGAGCTATTGACGAGCCGCGTCACGAGAGTTTTGTTAATGATTCCACACAGGTTAATTTTTTTTCTTTTGGCTAAAAGATTACCTAGTTTAATATGTCACTATAATATATTGCTTACATCGACTCCGTATATATCCCCTAAGCCACTGAAGATCTGACTCCAATTTTGCAAGTGGCAAGACGAAATGATTGGGAACTGTCCATGCATGGTGATCTTGATATCAATAGTCAGGTAAAACTTCTATTATTCCATTTATTAGTCATGATTTAGATCGACTAAATTGGATAAACATTTCTATCTTTTCTTTTGTATGCGTCACTAAGGCTAAATCATCAAATCATTTATTTGTAGCATCTATTGGATTATTATTGTAGTAGTAAATGTTTTTCTTGGCTTTGTAAATGAATTGAACATATGTGAGGTGTGCATGATTTAAAATTGGTTTATTAAACTTAACATCTTTTTTCTATTTTAATCTAAATAGTTATACAATTATATCACAATGGAGGGTTATACTTCATAATTAATATAATTTAGACTAGTAAATTTTATAATGACATATGTTTTTATTTCTCTGTCAGATTGGAGATATAGTTTGTCTGAAGAGCATTATAAAATCAACAGAAACAATTGCTATTGGAGTACTATATAGTATTGATCCATCTAGTGAAGTGGGTGAAAAGGAGCTGGGGCCTGATCATTGGGAAATTTATGTACAAGTCGCTGTAAAACCTGATGAGCGCTTGGTTAGAGCATGTAGACAATACAAAACTATTGGAGAAGCAGTTGGGGACTACATTGCATGGCCAAAAGGTTTTGTGGTAAGTAACAATTTTAATCTATAAATTGTCAATATCACTACTTAAAAATCAAAACAATATTATTAGTAATGGTAGTAATGTGTTTTTATATTTTTGTGCTCTACGTGTAGATATCAAAGGAAATAGATTCCCGTCTTTATGGATGATTCAAATTTTCTAGAGGATGCACTATGTGAAGACTTTGAAGATTGATGATAAGTTTGGTTTTAGAAGATACACTTTTTTGAAATAATTGGCAATTTGGATGGAAATGTGTAGTTTTTCTTTCCTTGTTTTACTCGACTCTTGAATAATGTTATTATGGATGATAATATTTTGTATTGAATTCATTATATATAATAATAATAATCATATTTGAATTTGTAAATTAGTTGATATATTTTATTTATATTTAGAAATTATTAATTGAGATTTATGAAATATTAAATAAATAATTGTTTATATATTTATATATATATATAAATTAAGATTATGATTTAAGGTTTGTAGTGACATTATGAAATGTCTTTTTAATATTATTTTATGACATTGTACGAGGTCATTATTAATGTCGTAAGTGACATTTTTTTAATGTAATTTTGTTTTAATGGTGACATTATAACACGTCTTTTTTTATGATTTTTTCTCACATTATTTGATGCCATTAATAACATTATAAGTGGCGTTTGAAAATGTCTTTGAATTACATTTTCATGTCAGTTAGAAATGCAACAATTGACAATATATATTGTCATTTTGAAATAACACAAAAGCACAATATCATGACATTTTAAAATGCAACTACTTATACTTATTGTGGTGTTACAAAATGTTAGAAAACTAACTTTATTTGACATTTTATTATGTCAATTTATTCATTTCGTGTGGCATTCCATAATGTCAAGTACTTCAATTAGTGTAGCATTTTATTATGTCAATTTATTCATTTTGTGTGGCATTCCATAAGGTCATAGTACTTCTATTGGTGTGGCATTTAATTTGTGCAACTAAAGAGATAATACAGTGACATTATACTTTTAGCTACATCGCTGTAAATGACACTTGTTAAAAATCCATTATACTTCAAAATGTCACCAACATATATGTTGTATGACATTTTGCAATGCCTTTAAAGTACATATTTGTTGTAGTGACTTAGAAACTTCCTCGTTAATGGTAACGTTATGATTATCAATTAAAATAATAGAATAATATATCATTCCTGTTGAGATTCGGTAAGATAAACAGACCTTAACGCAGCGGAAATTAAAATTTTAGGACCTCTTACGGAATCTTGCCAGGATACTAAACTGGTTGTATATATATGAATAATAAAACGACTGGAATAATTCAGATCTAAATTATACCTGTCGCCTTGCAAATCCAAACTGTCAGAAAAGTCGTTGTGTTTCTCCCTCGACTGGTTCGATCCCAAGCTCCTAGTAGCGCCCCACGTGTTGCGCCTCTACGGGTTGATACACCACAATATCACGAAAATTAATATATCCTAATCGGCTAGAACATAAGATATATTAATATCTAAAACTAGAGAACAATATGGAGCAAGAATCGAAAAACGAAAATCTCTTCCAAGAGGAGAGAGAGTTCAGCCGATTTGGGGAGAGAGAGAGAGGGAGAGAGTTTTTCTTGACTTAGATTTTGGCTCTTGAATTGTGTGTGTGAGATATGACATCAAGTCTCCTATTTATAGGTATCTCATTTTCCTAATCCTCCTAGGATTAGGATTCCTAAGTCTTCTAACTCTCCTATGGCCCTTTTTATTGGAAGACCAAGTCTTCTAATTAATTCATGGCCCATACTTGATTAAATTAATTGGGTCTTTATTTAATTTCTCAATTAAATAGCCCAATTAATTTATTTCTCTTTTATTTAATTAAATTAGACTCTAAGTCTATTTAATTAAATATTCCCATAATTAATTAAATCCAATTTAATTAATTAACTCACAAATTAAATTCCAATTTAATTTACAGTCTTGATCCAATTCCAATTGGATCACCTTCGCTCCAATTGGGTCGACCCAGTTGACCCAGTCGACCCAGTCAACCCAATCGACCCAGTTGATCTAGTCGACTCAGTTGTTCTCCATTTCCTCGCTTTCGCTTCATGTGTATTGTGTATGCCCCCGTAGGTTCACCACATAATTGGCCGTGGGTTATAATTAAATATTTATTTAATTACTCGAGTATTAAATACTCTAAATCAATCGAACACTCTGTCGACTGATCATTCCAAAATTAGCACCCCTGCCAATTTGAGAATTCTCCCACACACCACGGTCGATGTCTGACCACAAGCCCATGGAGCCCAATCACTGGTGAATTAATTCAGTGAACCTTTTAATCATTTACAATTTCCATATACGCTATAATCTCTCCATCGATCGATCTTCCATTCAAAACTTAAGGGCATGGATTTTTCATCGGTTCCCTTTTAATTTGTTTTGACCTTATGCATTCTGATCTCGAAATAATTCTCTTTGACTTAATCTTTATGAGCTACTTTCATAAAGCCGTCAGATACCTTGGCCAAGGATTTTACCAGAATTAATTTCTCACAGAAATCCATAGGAGAATTTCCCAACCTATCAAGTCGGGCCAATGGATCCTTATACCCAACGTGAATCCACATAGACTTTCTGGTAATCTCCAGTCGGTCGGAACTCACATCTAAGTATAGACGTTCTCGCACCAGATAAATCCTATCACCTCAAGTATTTAGGGATCATTCCTCGTATACTATTGTAAATTGGAATAACTAAAACTCCGATATGCGACTACCGCTTCCATGGTAAGTTATTTCCTAATTGGGGTATTCAGTGCACTTGCCGCAAGTCACCCACTTATGTGTATCGACTATCCCAGTCACGCTCGTGGACCCCAGCGTTCTCCAGTTCATCGGAGTATACACATTAGTGAGAGTCTAACCGAATTCAACGATGTCCCATCTCGATTGGATTCTACGACTCTTGAATATGTTCTAGATCACGGCCTTGCAGATCAGTCCACGGGTTGTCCCATAGCCCTGTGATCTAAGGACTTCTATCCTTATGCGTAGATAATTATTACATAAGATAAAGTTGACCATATAATAAAAATGCATTTATTAATCTAAATTGAATAGTTCCTTTATTTATTACAATAAATGGCAGCCATACAGTTGGCTTACCGGACACTATTTCTATCAATCTCCCACTTGTACTAAAGCCAACTCTCCATACTTCTGATTCCCATCTTAGACAGATGTTTCTTGAATGCCTTTGAGGCAGTGGCTTTGTTAGCGGGTCCGCGATATTATCTTCCGAGTCGACACGTTCCATCTTTATGTCTCCTCTACCAATGATATACTTTATCAAATAGTATCGTCTGAGTACGTTCTTGGATTTCTGATGAGATCTCGGCTCCTTTGCTTGCGCTATTGCTCAATTATTATCACAGAAGATAATAATGGGCTCAGAAATGCTAGGTATCACATCCAATTCCTAGATGAAGTTTTTCATCCAAACACATTCCTTTGTGGCTTCACACACTGCAATGTACTCTGCTTCGGTGGTTGAATATGCGGTAGTATCTTGGTTGGAGCTTTTCCAGCTTACCGCACCACCATTGAGGCAGAATACGTATCCAGATGTTGACTTGAAATCGTCTACATCGCATTGGAAGCTCGAATCTGTAAAGCCTTCCAATTTCAATTCTCCTCCACCGTATACCAAGAACAATTCCTTAGTCCTTCTCTGGTACTTCCAGAATTGCCTTTACGGCTATCCAGTGCTGCTCTCCTGGATCAGACTGATAGCGACTCGTAACGCTTAATGCGTATGCCACGTCTGGTCTAGTACATAGCATACCATACATTATGCTTCCAATAGCGGAGGCCGATGGTATTTGAGACATATTGCTTCTCTCTTGAGGCGTCTTTGGGGTCATAGACTTAGAGAGTGCAATTCCATGTCTCATTGGAAGTAATCCTCTCTTGGATTCTTCCATACGGAATCTCTTCAGTATTTTATCTATGTACTGTGATTGGGAGAGGCCCATCAGTCCTTTTGATCTATCTCGGTAAATCCTTATACCTAGTACAAAGGATGCTTCTCCCAAATCCTTCATTGAGAATTGTGTAGACAACCATGCTTTCGTTTCGGGTAACACTTTTACATTGTTTCCAATGAGAAGGATGTCATCAACGTAAAGCACCAAAAATTCAACTGTATTCCCACTGATCTTTTTGTACACGCAAGGTTCAAACACGTTTTTGATGAATCCAAAAGTTTGGGTTGTTTCATCGAAACGGATGTTCCAACCTCGGGAAGCTTGCTTCAGTCTATAAATGGACCTCTGGAGTTTGCACACCTTGTGCTCATCTCCTTTGGATGCATAACCTTTTGGTTGCTCCATGTAGATCTCCTTATCAATGTCTCCATTGAGGAAGGCGGTCTTCACATCCATCTGCCATATCTCGTAGTTATATCACGCAGCTATGGCCAGCAAGATTCGAATGGATTTAGGCATTGCGACGGGCGATAAGGTTTCCTCAAAGTCAATGCCTGGTCTTTGAGTGTATCCTTTTGCCACTAGTCGCGCCTTGTAGGTTATCACCTCTCCGTTCACTCCTAGGTTTCGCTTATAGATCCACTTGCAACCCACGGGAGTCACTCCCACTGGTGGATCTACCAAGGTCCATACCTTGTTTGAGTGCATGGAGTCCAATTCGGATTCCATGGCTTCGCGCCACTTTCCCGAATCTATGTCCAACATAGCTTCATCGTAAGTCCTTGGGTCGGTTAGAGACTGTCCAGTCTCGTGCAGCAGACCGTAGTACCTCTCGGGTTCTCTACGTTGTCTTTCTGACCTACGAAGTATTGGTGTACTTACTGGTGCACTTTCATGCTCTTGTTCTCCCACTGCCTGTGGTGATGGGTCAGCTTGTTCGACCTCTTCGGCCTTTTCAGCTTCAGTGACCTCATCCAGTTCTTTGTTATGTTCTTTCTTGTCCACCAAGAAATCCTTCTCTAAGAAGTGTGCGTTCCTTGAGACAAACGTAGTTTGTCTTGTAGGATCATAGAACTCGTATCCTATTGAGTTTTCTGGATACCCCACGAATTTGCACAAAGTGGATTTTGTTTCCAATTTATCTCCCACTAGCTTTTTGACGTAAGCGGGAGATCCCCATATGCGAATGAATGCGTATGAGGGTGCCTTGCCAAACCATAATTCGTATGGTGTCTTTTGTACGGATTTAGAAGGTACCATATTTAGTATCTTCGTTGCCGTGAGGAGGGCATGTCCCCAAAATGAAAGAGGAAGGTCAGTGGCACTCATCATGGATCGAACCATGTCCATCAAGGTTCGATTCCTTCTCTCATCTACTCCATTCAATTGTGGCGTAGCAGGAGGAGTCCACTGAGATAATATTCCATGCTCCGCAAGATAATTGAGAAATTCGTTTCTAAGAAATTCTCCACATCGGTCAGAACGAAGAGCCTTTATCGTATGACCAAGTTGATTTTCTACTTCCATCTTGAACTCTTTGAATCGCTCAAAGGCTTCAGACTTGTGTTTCAGCAAAAACACATACCCATAACGACTATAGTCGTCAGTGAAGGTAATGAAGTAGTCGTAGCCACCTCGGGCACTTTTTCTTAGTGGTCCACATACGTCAGTATGTATCAAGTCCAATGTTTGCTTGGCTCGCTCAGGGTTTCCTTTAAATGGCAGCTTAGCCATTTTACCCTTAAGACATGGTTCACATGTTGGCATTTCATCAATGTGCTTGATCTCAAGCGCGCAAGATGATGCTAACTTTTGAATCCTTGACTTGGATATATGTCCAAGTCGAGCGTGCCACAATTGGGCAGAAATTTCATTATCTTGTTTTCTTTTGTTTTGTTGTACGTGCATAACTAAATTAGGTGATTTTATGGTGTATAGTCCATCTTTCAATGTACCAGTGAAAAACAAATGATCATTCATGAATAATGAAAAGGAACCTTTATTAATAGTAAAATTAAAATCTTCATTATCCAAAACATGAATAGAAATAATGTTTTTCACTAAACCATGTACATAAAGAACGTTCCTAAGGACTAACTTATTACCACCTAAATCTAACTCCACTTCGCCTATGACCTCGGCAGCAGCTCTAGCTCCATTGCCAAATCGCATGATCCAATCCCCAGGCCTAAGTGGCCTTGTTGCTCCCATCACCTGTAAATCATTACAAAGATGAGAACCACAAGCAGTGTCCAACACCCAAGATGCACAGTTAATTGATAAATTAACTTCAACAAGGAATATACCTTTGGAGCTCTCCAAGAACTCCTTGCAGTTCCCCTTCCAGTGTCCAGGTTTCTTGCAGTAGAAACATTTCTGTTCACCAGTAGAAGCTTTTCGCTTCTTTCCTTTCCTTATGGGCCCAGATGGTCCTTTTCCTTTGCTCGGATGAGCATTCACCTTCCCCTTCCCTTTCTTGGTCCTCTTAGACTTCAATTGGGTGGAAGTTGCAACCATCACTGGCTTCTCTCTTTTCATGGAAGCCTCTGCAGTGGCAAGCATATTTGCCAACTCGTGAAGTTCAACATTCATCTTGTGCATGTTGTAGTTCACTACGAATTGCTCGAATGATCTTGGCAACGATTGGAGGATTATATCCTGGCAATACGACTTGTCCATTTTCATCTCAAGTTGACCAAGCTTTTCAATGAGCCCAATCATTTTGATACAGTGAGATCGGACATCAGTACCTTCTGCCATCCTCGTTTGTTGCAGAGTCTTAGCAGTTTCATACCGCTCATATCTACTTTGCACCCCAAAGAGGCCATTGAGGTGTGTGTAGATTTCAAAGCAGATTTCATATGCTCATGTTGCTTTTGAAGCTCATTCGACATGGATGCAAGCATGAGACAACGTGACTGTAAGTCATCGTCGTGCCACAAGTCAGTAGCCTCTTTCTCAGTGTCACTAGCATCCAGAACAATTTCAGGTGGGGGCCCATCAAGGACAAAAGATCGTTTCTCAGAAGCTAGAATGATCTTAAGGTTTCTGACCCAGTCATGAAAGTTCGGTCCAGTCAATTTGTTTTGTTCAAGTATAATGGAAATCGGATTCTTAGACATTATATCTACAAAAAGACGATAGAAGAAATAAATACGCGAATGATTTAATTTTAAATGCACAATTTACAAACATGGTTTTTATTTGTAAATTACTCCCACTATTTTAATCAAAATCTTATGCCCCCACATAAGTTTCGGGAATATTAAAATATCCTAGCGGGCTCAAGGCCCAAATGCAATCTACTAGTACCCATGACTCGTTGGCCATACTATTTGATCCACTTGGTGGTCGACTTCGTCGTCGGTTAACCATCGCAGCTAACCCTTGAGTTCATTTAGCCTCATTTTTCGTTATGGACCCACGACTCGTGAGACATCCATACTTACTAGCGTTAAATCATGTCCAATACTCGTTGAGAGAAATAGCTCAATCCTAGACGCCCCACGACTCGTGAGGCAGCGCCTAGAACCTTGCTATCCTCTCCCTTGGCACTAAACTGTGCATCGAGGCAATAGACATATTATCTTCCTATAGCTCGACCCACGACTCGTGAGACATCGAGATATATTCGTACAATATGCCTAAGGCCTAGTAATTGGATAGGCTCGGACCATAGACACCATTCATATGCGCCCGTTATTCGATTTAATATTATAATTGAGTTTTAAAGTTCAATTGGAGGTTTTATCAAATTTTCTTGTGCGAGGTCTCATCAGATTATGCTTTATCTTGTTTACGTTATCTATTCTTAAGCATGCATGACATACATCAAAGAATAAAAAGTAAACATACATCACCTAGCAAAGCATGATATGATTGATCGATTGCCCATCCTATGCGATCCATCACGAGCCATGCGATGGATCAATTGGTCAGTCTAGGGTGGAAATTCAATGTCCTAATCTATTACATTTATCAAACCCATACATGCATGGGCCTTCTTGTAATGTCCTTCTTGATTGGGCCTCCATGTATTGAATTGGGCCTCGATGTCCTCCAAGGTAATGGGCCTCCATGTGGATCTCCAAGTCTTCATGAGGTCTTCTCGGCTCCAAGCCTAAACTAAGTCTAACTTAAAATGGCCCTATTCTATTACATTTTAATTGCACAAGCAAGGGGCACCAATCAGGCCCATTTAATTACAACCCATAAAAATAAACCAAAAACTACACAGGGCTTAGGGGCAGAAATCGATCAATCCACATATTCATTCAAGAACATGCATAAATTCACATAAGTGCAAAAATGTAAATTTATCGGCTCCTTTAATTTTAATTCACAAAAATTATCCAAGTTAATTAATTTTGAATTAATAATTAATCTCTAAGATTAATTAACTCTTTCTTAAGTTCCAAGTAATCTATAATTCTTATCTTGATTAAGTTGGTTAATTAAGATAGTTACAAATCTTCCAAGATTCCTATCTTATCCAAAACTCTAAGTTTCCCAATTTTCCAAATCTCCAAGATTTTCAAGATAATCCTATTTTGACTAGATTAGATAACTAAGGTAGTTTCCAAATCTTCCAAGATTCCTACCTTATCCGAAACTCCAAGTTTCCTAGTCTCACAAATCTCCAAGATTTTTCAAACTTTCCAAAATAGGCAAATTAGAGTCCAACCAAAAATCAGCCACACAGTGGCTAATCGGATGCTGCCACGTGGCAGCACACACGCGGCCATGAAGGCCGCGCGTGAGCCACAAGCAGCAGCTGCTGCCGCGCGTAACAGCGCATGGCAGCGTGCTGCCGCGCGTTGCCAGCACGCGGCAGACTGCCCGTAGGCAGCTGCCGTGCGCTGCACGCGCAGGCAGCGCGCTGTTCACGCGCTGCTGCGTGTAGCAGCTCGCGGTGGCCGCCCAGCAGCGCACCGCCGCGTGCCACCGTGGTTGATCATAAATATATATAATTTTTGTTGTTTCGATTACTCTTGATTTAATTAAAACAGATCCAATTAATTAAATCCTAATTCAAAAATCAAAAATTAACGTGATAAAATTTCGAATCAAAATTTTCTTTTAACTCCAAGTTAAACAGATCTACGTTCTAAAACATATACAGTAAAAGAACTGTTGGTCCCAAGTGGTCAGATGAGGTTTAGAGGGGGGGGGGGGTGAATAAACCTCTTCAAAATTCTACCTTTTGTTATCTCTAACTTTTCTGTTCAGCAGACTAAGCTGATCGAGAACAGTAAGCAGACTAAGCTGATCTAGCACAAAGCTTTGAACAGCAGAGTTGATCACTCTTCTGATTTCACTCAGCTGATTTTATCAAATCAGAGTTTAAAATAAACTAACTTGCAGCGGATTTATCAAGTGTTTTTCACAAGTAGTTTTCTTTAACCTTGAAACAGTTTTATCCCCAGTTTTAAATAAACTCCTTTATAAAACTTTTCAGTAGTTAACCTTTAAGTGTTTTGAATATGCTTCTTTGAAATATGCAAAAATTAATGCAAGTTAAAAACACAAAGGATTTTTATAGTGGTTATATGGATGTAAGTCCTTTAGTCCACTCTTCCAAGTCACTTAGATCTTGGGTTATACTAAATCACACAGATTACAGTATACACTTCTTACGCCAAACAACAAATGAAGTGGCCGTAAGTTCACAATAGGAAATCACAAAGAAACTCCTATTCTCAGAAGTGATATCGCTCACAAAGGTTGATATCTACTTCTCACAACACAATCCTAAACAAAATCACTCAGATTTTTAAGTATATTCTGATTTCTCTCTTTTCTGCTTCGTCAACAGATGACTAGGCTGATGAGTGCTTTGTTCTTGAGTTTGAGACTTAGAAGAATTTTGCTTCAGATTTTTGCTCTCAATGCGTGTTGTCTCTGTGTTGTTCTCCTTCTTCAACTCACGAACTAAGCTATTTATACTTGGAGATTTGAAAATCTGCCCGTTGAGAGATCGGCAGCTGTCAAATCCTCGAGTACTGGTCCTTTTTGCAGAAACGGCTGCTGCGACTGAACACTGTACACTCTGCTGTACTTTCTGTCGCTTCGCATTAAATGCGCATTAAATGCACCAAGCTGATACGAGGTTTCTCTTCAATCATTTGTCATAAATACCCTTCCTCTTCAGCATTTATTACACCAAGTGCATTTATTACCGTTGCAATAACTTCTGATCCACTTCCACTCTGCTGATCGAAGTCACTCGTCTGATGTATACTCGGCTGATCCCAAACTTGAACTAATCTGATTTGAGTCGGCTGATAGTCCACCAGTCTGATTACTTCTTCAGCAACAGATCAGTAGTCTTCTGGACCATATTTGACTAGTCTGATGAACTTCTTCCTTAGTCAAATATCTTCTAAGGTTTGTACTAAGCTTCCACTTAGCTGATGACTTTGGAAATCATCAAAACCTCCCTTTACTTCAAAGTCTTCATCTTCATCCAACAATTTCCCCCTTTTTGATGATGACAAAACTCCAGCTAAGTACCTGTACCTAAACTAAAGTTGAGTCCTCAAAAATTTCTGAGATAGAAATGATATGTTGGAAGCTTGAACTTTTTATAGATTGATTTGAAAATTACAGTGCAAGTTACAAGAAAAAAAAGGTTGACTTAAGTAAAAAAAAATACAACTGAAGTAAGCTGTTACAAAAGTTTAGCATATGGACTTAGTCTATTAACTAGTCTAGTCCTCAGCTTCTTCATCTTCTTCTTCTTCCTCTTCATCAACTTCTTCACTGCTCTCTTCATCTTCACCACTTGAGAAAACATCAGCAAGACCTTTTAATTTTTCTCTCCTTTCTTCAGCTTCAATTCTTTTTCTGATGTCTTCCATCCTCTTATACTTAACGTCTGGATTTATCTGTTCTTCAGCAGAGTACTTAGAGGCAGCTAACTCCTTGTCAGTTTTAGCTACATCCTTGGGCTCTACTTTATCATCAGCTCCATCTTCAGCTTCCTCTTCAAGTACTTCATCTTCTTTTGGCTTTCCAGCAGCAGCCCGTTGGTCTCGTACTTGAATAGTTGCAGCAGTCTCAACAGCTAACTTAGCTGATTCCTCTTCCCCCTTTTTGTCAGCATCAGCAGGGTTGAGTTGATCAGGAGTTATGTTGACAGCAGCACAAAGCTTCTTGATGTTTGAATCCATGACTCTTTGCTCAGCACAGTGATGATTTAGAGTGTTTTCCATGCGAAGTTGATTAGTTTTTAATTCACCAGAATGGTCATTCAGACAGTCAACATTCAACTGAAGTGTTGACAGTTCAGTTTGTGCTTTGTCAGTGATGTTGGTAACTTCTTGCATTAAAGCAATGTTCTTCTCAGTTTCTGCTTCACTGACTTGTGTCATGACTCTAATAACTCTTGCGATGTCAGCTTCATTCCTTTGAAGAGTAGTGTGGAGATGACCTACATCAGCCTTCACATCTTCAAGACTTCTGCTCATATTCAATATGCTCTGAGTTAACATCAAGGAGTTATCTGGTGGTAGAGGAAAGTCTTCAATGGCATCCTTGACCATTTTAGCAGTTTCTTCCTGTATTTGCTTAATCATCAGCTGATTTCTTGTCTCCATCTCCTTCATAGAAGTCTCAATCAGCATCTGGATGGATTCCATCAGTGAGGAATGCAAATCAGCAGTAGGAGCAGAGTGTGATGATTCAGCAGGATCCTCTTCTTGTGGAAGTTCAGCAGGTTCTTCCTCCTGTTGAACAGTTGCTTCATGAAGAGTAGGACTTTCTTCAGCTTTCCACTCCAAAGCTAAAGGAACGAAGTCCTTGACCATTTTAGGCAGCTTCTTTGATGTATTCAAGTTGATTTCTTCAGCCTTCGGGTCTTTCTTTTGTTCTTCACTAGCTGGCTCATCAGCTATGTGAATGATCTCAGTACCATCAGTAGACACAATTGTCTTCTGATGAATCAAGTCAGCTGGTACAAAGGGTGATGTAGTCTGTTTAATCTTCAGCTTCTCTTGATAAGTACTGATATCAGAGCCATAACAGATTTGCTGTAAGCTTGGTAGACTAGGCGTTGAACTTGATGTTCCTGGTTCAAACCTTGATCTTTCAACCCATTTTTCCAGAGTAGTGTAAACAGCAATCTTGACTGCTCTGTCAATTCTATCATCAGTAGGACTTGGCTTCTTTGAAATTGAGTTTTTAATAGTAGTCGCCTCCTGACTGACAATAACTCTTGCATAGTCATGCAGTCTATCCCTTACAAAATCTGAGTCCAAAGCCTTGACAACAGAGGATGTTTGCAACCAGTTTAGAACCCAACGTCCCTCTGTAGCGAACTCCTTCCAGGCTTGGATTTCTTCTTCAGATTTGTTCAATCTATACTCTCTCCATTGATTGTATCTGATCTTCTCTGGGAGAAAAGTAGTCCTTGATTGAAACAGCTGGTTTAGTCTTTCCAGCTCAGCTTCAAACTTTTTGAAGGCAGTAGAGTCACCTTGGACAATCTCTATTGCTCTCCTCACTTCCTTCTTTTTCTTCTTGATTGGTGCAGCCCTTGGTAGAACAAAATCACCTTCCTTAGGCTTTTCTCCAATCACGATGCCTCCAGACCTCCTTGGTCCATACGCATCCTTTTTGCTCTCTTCTATGGCCTTTGCCAATTCAGCTTCTTCCTTGGCAGCCAGTTCAGCTTCTGTCAGGTTCTTGACATTAGCTTCATTTTGACTTGCTTCAAGAGCTCTCTTTAGCTCAGCATCATCACGTTTTCGTTGTTCAGCTTCCTCACGCTTCTTCTTGTGATAAGCTGATACTTTTGCTTTGCCAGTTCTCTTCTTTCTGGCATTTCTTGACTCAACAACTGGTGCCGCAGCTGTTGTTTCTGGTAAAGCAACTGCTACCGGTGCAGCAGCAATTGGTTCGAGGATCTGCACTTCAGGATCCTCTTGAGGTTTGGCAACCTCAGCTGTTGGTGTAGGAATCTGTTTCATTTGATCAGCTGACTTCTTCTCAGCAGATTCCTTCACTGATTCAACAGGCCTCTCAGCAGATTGAGGACTTCTTTTGGCTAACTCAGAAAGTTCAGTATCTTCATCAAGAAGTGTCAGCTTCTTTCTGGCAGTCCTTTTTGTGAAAGGTGGATTTGCAACGGTAGAAGTGGCAGTGTCCTTCATAGCACTTCTTGTTCTTTTAGCCACATTTTCAACCGGTAACTCAGCTGAAATTGTCTTGTCAGAGGATGTCCCAATAGACATCTCGTTGATCTCCTTGACTGTCTCATCAACAATCAAATCAGCAGCATCCTTCCTTTTAGAGACAACTGTTCTGGCTTCAACAGCGGGCTTTGCTGTTTGAACAGTCGACTTGCTTTTCTTGCCTTTATCAGCAGGCTTTTCTGGCTCAGAAGCCTTTCTTTTCTTTTGCTTCAACTCTGTCACAACAGCAGGCTCCTTTGGTCTCCCAGATTTTACTGGTTCATAAATCTTCAATTCTTTAGCCTTATGAATTTCCTTTCCGTTAGTCACACCACATCTCAAATTTACCAACAGATGACTAATGAAAATCCTGTGCAGAGTCAAACCACGGACTTTGTGATCAGCAATCACATACCAGATGAAGTTAGCCCAATTTACCTTCAACCCATAGTAAATGGCTATCATAGTATGAAACCTCTTCATTGGTACACTGTCCAAGGAGAATGTGCAGTTCTCGAGGACTTTGGCAACCAAATCTGCCATTCGCTGAAACTCGTCCTTCAGCTGATTCTTTTTGATACTTCCAGATAGCACTTGATTCTTCTTTGAGACCAGATTCCAGAAATCTGACTCAAAAGGTTCAGCGAGGTTTGCGATGTCAGTAGACCCTTCAATGGAAAGTCCGTACATTTCATTCAGCAATTTTGGGGTTACGCAGATAGCTTTGTCCCCAATTTTGGCTTTAATCTCCAGTTTGTCGAAGTCAACATCGTCTTTGGAACCATAAAATTCAAAGACCTCGCCCTTGAAAATCATGTCTTCATGGGCCTCCATGAATTTAACCAGCGTTGCCGCCTTGAGTTTCTCCAGAATTTCTTTCATCAACGGGGTGCCAGTCGCGTGATACGTCAGGTAGTTCAAGAACATACCTTCAGCAGCAGCTTCCTTTGCATTAACCTTAGAACTCATTTTCCTGAAAGAGATTGAAGAAAGACTAGAGTAGATTTGCAGTTAAATGGATGCAAAAATGCTCTGAATGCTTTTGAAATATTTAGGGTGCGTAAAAGCTCAGTCAGCTGATCAGATCTGGATTTATAGATGTTAATTCTTGTCGGTTTCCGTGAAAAGTGGTAACCGTCAGATTAGTTACTGTAAAAGCAGATCGTGCGATCGAGATACGCGGATTTCAAAATAGCATTTAATATGTCAGATAGGCGGGAATTTGAAACGCCACTTGTCTGTTACTTATAAAAGCGTGCTTTTGATAAAACGTTTTTAATACAACACTTTAAATATAAGCAGACATAAATAAAAACAGATGAGTAAAGTACTTATCTGATTTATGACTTGTTTGATACAATATATCACTAGTGAGGGCCAATATCTAGTGATCTTCCTTTGCTGTTTGTCAATCCAGCAAGATAATTAATCTTCAAATCTTCAAGAGTTAAGAACAAATCTTCTGATTGAATCAACTTCAACTAACTGTCATTGAAGATTTCATCTTTAAAACAAGGGTACCGCTAGTCTTACACGTTCCCCCTGAATTCAAGAATTCATCAGTCAACTAGTCTGTTGAGAGTCAGTCTTCTTGAAGTGTAACACTTGTTGATGTCAGATTAGTAAGCTGTTGAACCCAGTCTTCTGATAGGTTCCCCCTCAGCTTATGAATCCAATTTTAACAAGCCCAAATCTGCTCTTAGAGTGGAGAATCTTACTTCATTTAGTGGTTTGGTGAAAATGTCAGCAATCTGGTTGTCTGTATGAACATACTCAATAATAACATTTCCCTTTTCAACATGGTCTCTGATGAAGTGATGTTTGATCTCAATATGTTTAGTCCTGGAATGACTAGTAGTATTCTGAGTAAGTGAGATTGCACTTGTATTATCACAGTAGATAGGGATTCCACTGATCTTGAGATTATAGTCTTCAAGTTGATGCTTCAACCAAAGTATTTGTGCACAACATGCTCCAGCAGCAATGTATTCAGCTTCAGCAGTAGATATGGATACTGAAGTCTGTTTCTTACTCATCCATGAGATCAGACGACTGCCTAAAAATTGACACGTACCTGTAGTACTCTTCCTATCAATTTTGCAGCCAGCAAGGTCAGAATCTGAATATCCAATAAGTTCAAATCCTGATTCCCTTGGGTACCACAATCCCAATTCTTGAGTGCCTTTGAGATACTTTAGTATTCTTTTAGCAGCTAAGAGATGAGATTCCTTTGGATCTGATTGAAATCTTGCACAGACCCCAACAGAATACATAATATCAGGTCTGCTAGCTGTTAAGTATAACAGTGACCCAATTATGCCTCTGTATTTGGTGATGTCAACTGATTTGCCACCTTCATCCTTGTCCAGACGAAGTCCAGTAGACATAGGAACAGTAACAGATGAGCTAGTTTCCATACCAAATTTCTTAAACAGATCTTTTGTGTACTTTGCTTGATTAATAAAAATACCATCAGGCAGCTGTTTGACTTGTAATCCAAGAAAGTAATTTAATTCTCCCATCATGCTCATTTCAAATTTGTTCTGCATCAGCTTAGAGAATCTTTCACACATCTGTTTGTTAGTTGAACCAAAAATAATATCGTCTACATATATTTGTACCAACAATATATGATTATCCCATTCAATAGTAAACAAGGTTTTATCTACTTTACCTTTGTGAAATCCTTTAATTAAAAGAAAATCAGATAAAGTATCATACCATGCTCTTGGAGCCTGTTTCAGTCCATAGAGAGCTTTCTTCAGACGATATACCTTATCTCCTTGTTGATAAACTTCAAATCCAGGAGGTTGTTCAACATACACTTCTTCTTGCAATTCTCCATTGAGAAAAGCAGACTTCACATCCATCTGATAGACAGTGAAGTTCTTGTGAGCAGCATAGGCTAGGAACAATCTGATTGCTTCAAGCCTTGCAACTGGTGCGAATGTCTCATCAAAATCAATGCCTTCTTCTTGGCAGTAACCTTTGGCAACTAGTCTTGCTTTGTTTCTGGTAACCATACCATCTTCATTCATCTTATTTCTGAAAACCCACTTAGTGCCAATTACTCTTTGATGAGTAGGTCTGGGAACTAAGTACCAGACTTCATTCCTTTCAAATTGATTCAACTCTTCTTGCATAGCTTCAATCCAGTGAGAATCACCAAGAGCTTCATCAATTAATTTAGGCTCAATTTGTGAAAGAAAACTTACAAACATTGTTTCATTTGCAGTTGACCTTCGAGTTCTCACTCTATCCAAGGGATCACCAATCACTAACTCTGGTGGGTGATCTCTGAGCCATCTGAGATCAGGTTGCAAATCTGGATGTTGTCCTCTGGATTGATCTTGCAACACCACTGTTGGAGTCTCAGTAGTAGTCTGTTGAACAGTTGTGGTCTGTTGAACAGTCTCTGGTCTGTCAGCTGTTTGCAACTCCTCTGTTAGACAATCAGCAGACTGATTTTGAACAGCACTTGAGTTAACAGCTTGAGATAAGTTGGGTAGTATGATGGGTACATATTCTTCCTTTCTTTCCACATTCAATTTCTGAAAGTCAGCAGATATCTCAGGGTTTGCACTTTGATTCTTTTCAGATGATTGACTTGGTTCATCAAATACTACATGAATAGATTCTTCTACAAGCAAAGTTCTTTTGTTGAACACTCTGTAAGCTTTACTAACAGTAGAGCAACCTACAAAAACAGCTTCATCAGCCTTCTCTGCAAATGCAGTGAGGTGATTTTTCCCATTGTTCAAAACATAACATTTACAACCAAAAATCCTAAGATAATGTAAATTAGGCTTTCTGTTGTTCCATAACTCATAAGGTGTCTTGTTTTGACTTTTGTTGATCATACATCTGTTCTGAGTATAACATGCTGTATTTGTAGCTTCTGCCCAGAATCTTTGGGGCAGCTTTGCTTCAGCTATCATTGTCCTGGTAGCTTCTTTTAGAGTTCTGTTTCTCCTTTCAGCAACTCCATTTTGTTGAGGGGTTCTGGCAGCAGAGTACTCATGACTGATTCCTCTGGAATTACAATACTCTTCAACAGTAGAGTTTGTAAACTCAGTCCCTCTATCTGATCTGATCTTCAAAATTCTTTGACTCTTCTCATTCTGGATCAGTTCCATCAGATTTGTAAGATGTTCCTTGGTTTCACTTTTCTTCTTCATGAAGATTACCCAAGTAAATCTTGAAAAATCATCCACAACAGCTAGGCAGTATTTCTTCCCACCATTGCTGATTGGATCAATAGGGCCAAACAAATCCATATGCAGTAGCTCCAAAATTCTGGTTGAAGATTGGTGCTTCTTGCTTTTGAAAGATGACTTCACTTGTTTACCCTTCTGACAGGCATCACAGAGCTTGTCTTTGCTCATGACTGTCTTTGGAATTCCTTCTACCAGATCATTCTTTATCAATCTGTTGATGGTCTTGAAATTCAAATGATTCATTCTTTTGTGCCAAAGCCAACTGATTTCACTTGGTGTAGAAGCCACTAAGCAAACATTTGAATTCTTATCCACAGAATTCCAGTCGACTACATAGATGTTTCCTTGTCTTCTTCCAGATAAAATAACCTTCTTTGTTCCAATTTGTTCAACGTAACACTTATCTGATGAAAACACCACGGAAAATCCTTTGTCACAAAATTGACTTATGCTCAGCAGATTGTATTTCAGGCCACTAACATATGAGACGTCAGATATCTCTATGTTTCCTTTGATAAGCTTTCCAACAGCTACAACCTTGCCTTCTTTGCTGTCTCCAAAAGTAACTCTTGGACCATTCACAGCAACAGCATCTGCCAGTTCATGTATGTCTCCACACATGTGCCTTGAACATCCACTATCCAAGTACCATTTCTTCGCTACTTTACTCCTACTCCTAATCCTAACCTACAAAACAAAATAAAAATGTTTTAGGTACCCTTTATTGAGAGGGTCCTGGCGGATTAGTATCACCTTTGACAACCCAAGATGTTGAAGTCTTAGGCTTCTTAGGCTTTGCAGTCTTAGCAGGAGCATGAGCAACTTCATTTACATCATAATCAGCAGGCATATTATGGTGATAATCATTATGATGATGATAAGGCTCATAAGCAGGATATGATGCATGATAAGTAGGGTAGGCATGCATTGTTTGATGAGCAGGATATGCAGCAAAATGAGGTGGATAATGAGGTGCAGTATAATATGGTGGATAAGCAGGTTGCACATAATATGACTCATTTCCATAGTAAGCATTTTTGTTATAATTTCTTTGCTTCTTAGGTCTGCTTTTTACTTGCTCTTTAACAGACGACTTAGCTTTACTAGTCTGATTGGTTTTACTCTTATCAGCAGACTTCTTGGAACTACTCTGCTGTTTGGTTTTACCAGTCTGTTTTTCAGTTTCAGGCTTTTTACCCTTCTTAGCCTTAGGAGTTTTTATCTCCTTTTTCTCAATCTCAGGTGAAATGGGTTTAGTAGTCTGAACATACAAGACAATATTACTATTATCAGAAGATATAAATTTTTCAGCTTTGTTCAGTTCTAAACTTTCTTTTACTAAGGGAGTACTCTGTTCAGTTGGTTTATCTATTGTCACAACAGACGACTTAGGAACAGACGACTTATTATGCAAAGATATTCTAGCTTCAAGTTCTTTGATTTGTCCCTTGTACATTTCACATTCAGCTCTCAGAGATTCACATTCATGCGAAAGCTTTTTATACGTGGCTGATTCTTCAGGTTTTTCAACCTTAAGTTTCAGTTTAGCATTTTGCTTTTTCAGCAGAATCATCTCGTCCTTAAGCTTAGCAAGCTCATTAACAACATCTACTTTGTTGTTCATCATTTGCTCAAATGAGTTAAACAGTTCAAGCTCACTTTCAGAGAGTATTACCTCATTGTCAGAATCATCAGATTCCTTTGCCATGAGACACAACAGTGCAGGTGTTTCGTCAAAAACAGAGTCATCACTTGAAGTGCCAGATTCTGTGTTTGATGAGTGGATGGCTGCCATCTTTTCAGCTTCAGCCAACAGCACCTTGCTCTTTTGGTATCTCTTCTCTCTTCTTTATTTTCTTTGTTTCTTTTCCTCCTCTGTGTACTTCTCCGCTTTAGGATATGGGCAGTCCTTGATGAAGTGTCCCAATTTCCTGCAATTATAGCACATCATTTTGGATTTATAATCATCCTTAATGTCATATGAATTAGAGGTAGGTTTAGAAGTAGAAGCATTGTTATATTTGTTCTTCATTTTTCTCTTGTAGAACTTTTTGAACCCGTTCAGTAACAACGCAACATCGTCAGCAGTATACTCCTTTTTGCTCAGTACTGGGGCCTCATCAGATGAGTCCACTTCTCTGCTTTTTCCAGACGATCTTCTTGTTCTTTCTGCAGCAACCAGTGCAGCAGTGGGGCCAGAAGTTGAGGTCTCTTCTATTCCCATCCTTGGTATTTTATACTCGTACGCCTTGAGTACAGAAAACAACTCTGTCAGAGAGATCTTCCCCAGATCCCTAGATTCTTCCATAGCTGTGATCTTCATGTTGAACTTGGGTGGTAGCGCCTTCAAGACTTTGAGAGTGATCTCTTTGTCTGTGAATGTCTTACCCAGCTTTAACACGTTGTTCAGCACTTTGGTAAACCTTGAACTCATCTGTTCAATGGTTTCTCCAGGCTTCATTTTGAAGTTATCAAACTTCTCCATGGCAACACTTAGATTGTGTTCCTTGATGGCTTCATTTCCTTCACTCATATCCCTGACTTTGTCCCACATCTCTTTTGATGTTTTACAGTGTTTGACATAGTCAAACCTTTCATTGTCCAGGGCTTTAGTCATGATGAAGATTCCAACTTTATCAAGATTTTTCAACTTGATTTCTTCAGGCGTCATTTCGTCTTCATCTTTATCAACAACAGTATCTACGCCATCGATTTTGATTGTCTTGGTAATCCTTATTGGACCTTTTGTTATGCATCTGTACATATTATCGTTGTAAGCAGCAAGGAAAATTTCCATGCGTATTTTCCAGTCCTCAAAGCTCATACCGCCTATGTGGGGAACAAGGCTGATACAATCCATTTTTCAAAAAGGTTTTGTTTTTCAAAAAAAATGCTCTTTTGAAAACTTTTGAATACCTTTGAAAAACACTTAAGGATCAAGCTCGTTGATCAGTCAGATGATTCAGATGAACCACCTGCTCTGATACCACTTGTTGGTCCCAAGTGGTCAGATGAGGTTTAGAGGGGGGGGTGAATAAACCTCTTCAAAATTCTACCTTTTGTTATCTCTAACTTTTCTGTTCAGCAGACTAAGCTGATCGAGAACAGTAAGCAGACTAAGCTGATCTAGCACAAAGCTTTGAACAGCAGAGTTGATCACTCTTCTGATTTCACTCAGCTGATTTTATCAAATCAGAGTTTAAAATAAACTAACTTGCAGCGGATTTATCAAGTGTTTTTCACAAGTAGTTTTCTTTAACCTTGAAACAGTTTTATCCCCAGTTTTAAATAAACTCCTTTATAAAACTTTTCAGTAGTTAACCTTTAAGTGTTTTGAATATGCTTCTTTGAAATATGCAAAAATTAATGCAAGTTAAAAACACAAAGGATTTTTATAGTGGTTATATGGATGTAAGTCCTTTAGTCCACTCTTCCAAGTCACTTAGATCTTGGGTTATACTAAATCACACAGATTACAGTATACACTTCTTACGCCAAACAACAAATGAAGTGGCCGTAAGTTCACAATAGGAAATCACAAAGAAACTCCTATTCTCAGAAGTGATATCGCTCACAAAGGTTGATATCTACTTCTCACAACACAATCCTAAACAAAATCACTCAGATTTTTAAGTATATTCTGATTTCTCTCTTTTCTGCTTCGTCAACAGATGACTAGGCTGATGAGTGCTTTGTTCTTGAGTTTGAGACTTAGAAGAATTTTGCTTCAGATTTTTGCTCTCAATGCGTGTTGTCTCTGTGTTGTTCTCCTTCTTCAACTCACGAACTAAGCTATTTATACTTGGAGATTTGAAAATCTGCCCGTTGAGAGATCGGCAGCTGTCAAATCCTCGAGTACTGGTCCTTTTTGCAGAAACGGCTGCTGCGACTGAACACTGTACACTCTGCTGTACTTTCTGTCGCTTCGCATTAAATGCGCATTAAATGCACCAAGCTGATACGAGGTTTCTCTTCAATCATTTGTCATAAATACCCTTCCTCTTCAGCATTTATTACACCAAGTGCATTTATTACCGTTGCAATAACTTCTGATCCACTTCCACTCTGCTGATCGAAGTCACTCGTCTGATGTATACTCGGCTGATCCCAAACTTGAACTAATCTGATTTGAGTCGGCTGATAGTCCACCAGTCTGATTACTTCTTCAGCAACAGATCAGTAGTCTTCTGGACCATATTTGACTAGTCTGATGAACTTCTTCCTTAGTCAAATATCTTCTAAGGTTTGTACTAAGCTTCCACTTAGCTGATGACTTTGGAAATCATCAAAACCTCCCTTTACTTCAAAGTCTTCATCTTCATCCAACAAGAACTAGCCACACATAAATCAAACATATGATTTAAAACACAGAATTTGCAAATTCATATATATACAAAGCCAGAGTTGGCTCTGATACCACTGTTGGGATTCGGTAAGATAAACAGCCCTTAACGCAGCGGAAATTAAAATTTTAGGACCTCTTACGGAATCTTGCCAGGATACTAAACTGGTTGTATATATATGGATAATAAAACGACTGGAATAATTCAGATCTAAATTATACCTGTCTCCTTGCAAATCCAAACTGTCAGAAAAGTTGTTGTGTTTCTCCCTCGACTGGTTCGATCCCAAGCTCCTAGTAGCGCCCCACGTGTTGCGCCTCTACGGGTTGATACACCACAATATCACGAAAATTAATATATCCTAATCGGCTAGAACATAAGATATATTAATATCTAAAACTAGAGAGAGAGTTTTTCTTGACTTAGATTTTGGCTCATGAATTGTGTGTGTGAGATATGACATCAAGTCTCCTATTTATAGGTATCTCATTCTCCTAATCCTCCTAAGATTGGGATTCCTAAGTCTTCTAACTCTCCTACATGGGCCATGGCCCTTTTAATTGGAAGACCAAGTCTTCTAATTAATTCATGGCCCATACTTGATTTAATTAATTGGGTCTTTATTTAATTTTTCAATTAAATAGCCCAATTAATTTATTTCTCTTTTATTTAATTAAATTAGACTCTAAGTCTATTTAATTAAATTCCCATAATTAATTAAATTCAATTTAGTTAATTAAATCACAAATTAAATTCCAATTTAATTTACAGTCTTGATCCAGTTCTAATTGGATCACCTTCGCTCCAATTGGGTTGACCCAGTTAACCTAGTCGACCCAGTCAACCCAAAATCGACCCAGTCGATCCAGTCGACTCAGTTGTTCTCCATTTCCTCGCTTTCGCTTCATGTGTATTGTGTATGCCCCCGTAGGTTCACCACATAATTGGCCGTGGGTTATAATTAAATATTTATTTAATTACTCGAGTATTAAATACTCTAAATCAATCGAACACTCTGTCGACTGATCATTCCAAAATTAGCACCCTTGCCAATTTGGGAATTCTCCCACACTCCACGGTCGATGTCTGGCCACAAGCCCATGGAGCCCAATCACTGGTGAATTAATTCAGTGAACCTTTTAATCATTTACAATTTCCATATACGCTATAATCTCTCCATCGATCGATCTCCCATTCAAAACTTAAAGGCATGGATTTTTCATCGGTTCCCTTTTAATTTGTTTTGACCTTATGCATTCTGATCTCGAAATAATTCTCTTTGACTTAATCTTTATGAGCTACTTTCATAAAGCCGTCAGATACCTTGGCCAAGGATTTTACCGGAATTAATTTCTCACGGAAATCCATAGGAGAATTTCCCAACCTATCAAGTCGGGCCAATGGATCCTTTGTTGATGATATGAACCTGCATACGAGTCCCTCTATACCCAACGTGAATCCACAGAGACTTTCTGGTAATCTCCAGTCGGTCGGAACTCACATCTAAGTATAGACGTTCTCGCACCAGATAAACTCTATCACCTCAAGTATTTAGGGATCATTCTTCGTATACTATTGTAAATTGGAATAACTACAACTCCGATATGCGACTACCGCTTCCATGGTGAGTTATTTCCTAATTGGGGTATTCAGTGCACTTGCCATCCCAGCAAGTCACCCACTTATGTGTATCGACTATCCCAGTCACGCTCGTGGACCCCAGCGTTCTCCAGTTCATCGGAGTATACACATTAGTGAGAGTTTAACCGAATCCAACGATGTCCCATCTCGATTGGATTCTACGACTCTTGAATATGTTCTAGATCACGGCCTTGGAGATCAGTCCACGGGTTGTCCCATAGCCCTGTGATCTCAGGACTTCTATCCTTATGCGTAGATAATTATTACATAAGATAAAGTTGACCATATAATAAAAATGCATTTATTAATCTAAATTGAATAGTTCCTTTATTTATTACAATAAATGGCAGCCATACAGTTGGCTTGCCGGACACTATTTCTATCAATTCCTTGTCTGTATTACATACATGACACATGCTTTGCAGATTATGAAAAAAAGAAAGATAAATGTTTATTGCGAATTTAATTTACTACTCATTGGTTGTATAATAGTTGTTGCTAAACTCTTAACAAATAAAAAATTATTGTTTCATTCACTGACTCGCAAAAATTTGGAGTTGATAAATCAATATTTTGGGTACTGAAATTGTTGAGATGGTAGGCGCCGGGGAAATAACGGTTTCAGGAAAGAAGATCTCATCCATTTTAGAGAGAGAAATGACTGTGCAAAGGGAACCTGAATGTGTTTTTCTTGTGAAGAACTAATTAATGAGGGTAATATTGTCCATCAACTTTATTTGCTCTGGCAAAAACAAAATGTGCTCTGGCAATATCACTAACCAGTTGAGTCGGACTTACTCGAGATCTGATATTTAAGTATAGCTTGTTTAAATGCGAGTTTGAATAATTTTTGTTGAGCCTGATGAATTTATGAGCCAACGAGGCTCAACTTAAATAAGGCTAGTATATTATTTTGTTCAAATAAATTCTAACCAATGTTTACTTGAGGCTTCTTGAAAAGGGAGCAAAATATTTTTATTGTTGTAATTATTTATAATCATTTCTTGAGTGATATTGTAGTTTTTATGGATTGACTTTTAGTTTGAAATTTTATTTGATATTTGATGTTAGATACTACAAGTATGATATGTGTATATTATTAAATGTTAGGTAATATTGTTTTCTCTATCTTTTGCACGTTTGTGTTTTTGTGCGAAGTTTTAGGTAAAAATTAAAAAAATGAATCTTTTAGTTATTTTCACATTTATGTCTTGAGAAGTAATTGTAGAGAATTATTGGTGTCAAATCATCACTTTAAGAAAAAATATATTTAAAAAAAAATTAAATTCATTTTAATAAAGAGAGCGTTCTTTTGGGACATCCAGAGAGAAAATAGAAGCCAAAATAAAAAGACGGAAGGAGTTTTTTTTTTTTTTTTGGAAGAACTTAGTGTGAACCAATAGATTTTTTTTTGATAATTTGAACCAATTGATATAAGGGTATGTTTGCAAAACCTAGCAAATAAGATGAGGTAGGAGTTTGTAACTTAAATTCAACACAATTAGAAATACCTCAGGAGAAGCTTATGACTTATGAGTTAAAAATAGTTTATTTTGAGAGATTGCTGTGTTTGAGGTACAAAAAACTGATAAACTGTTTGCAATAGAGTTTGCAAACACAACCTAAACCTAAAGCTTGAAATAACAAAATTTTTAATCGGATATCAATTGAAAAAAGAAAGCAACTGAATCTATAGCTGATTAACAAATGTGTGAGGATTGTAAAGTTGATGAGCAAAACATAGTATGTTTTCAAACAAGTGGTTGAACCCCAAATAAGAAAAATATGTAGCTTGTTCATTATGATGTTTGGTATCCAACAACTGTCAAATCGATGGATGGAAAACATTCTTCGTGACTTTTATCGATAATCACTCTTTAAAGATATGAGTTTACCTATTAAAACATAAATTTGAGGTGTTTGAGAAAAATCTTTGCCGGACACCCTAAACTAAGTGTGTGAGTGATAACAATTATCTCGGGATAAAGGCCGATAACTAAGAGGGTGACCGCTCACAATCGAATATTTGTGTGTGATTTTGGGGGCAACTAGTAGCGTCTGAGTTACTACAAGTGGTATCAGAGCCAAAGTCTCGGGTTCGATTCTCATTGCTGAGGAGGAGATAGTTGGGTACCCTAAACTAAGTGTGTGTGTGTGACAACAATTGTCCCGTGATAAAGGCCGATAACTAAGTGAGTGGCCGGTTACAATCGAATATCAAGGGCGCTTGTGTCTGTGAGTGCACTATAAGGAAGGGTACGTGCCTTTCCTAACACCAATTGATTTTGAGGCAACTGGTAGTGATTAAGGTCCTACAATCTTAAAATAAAAAAATGAAGAACTGATAATGGTGGAGAATACGAAGATTCTGGTTTCAGTAAATTCTGCGATGAGCACGAAATTCGAATCCAAAGAACTTTTTCAGGTACAACTCAACAGACGGTGCAACTGAATGTATGAAACGTTGACTAAGAGAGCTAGAAAAATGCGTATGCAATCATACCTACCAAAGAAGTTTTGGACATAAGCAATCAACAAATCAACTTATTTGATTAATCAAGATTCATCGGTTCTATTATAGCATGAAATTCCAGAAGAGGTATGGATTGTGATGTTGTTAAATTATCACACATCAAAGTTTTTGGTTGTATGACATATGTGCATATCAGTGATAAAGGTAAGAATAAGCTTGATTGCAAAACCAAGAAGTGTATTGTTGAGACTATGAAATACACAATTATACGCAAGTACATGTATCAACAAACAATATAGTGATATGTAAGTTCGAATATTGAACCCACATGAAATCCTCAGAGTCTAACTAAGATTTCACTTTAGACTACTACTAAGCACTAATCATAACTCTAACGAAGATTGATTGGATTAGATTACTAACTAAAAGTGAATTAAATACTAAATTAACTAAACTAATGGCAAGAGTTAAGAGGAGATGAATAGTTAAACACATTAAGGCATAGGAATTTACGTTCATATGATTAATTCACTTATTATGATTTTATAGAATTAATTATCATAATTATTGATGTAGGAATCAACTCGGGCAACTAAAGTAACCTGAAATCATCAAGCAAATTCATCATTTGAAACGGAGTCGCTCTCACGTGACTTGATCCAGGCTTCGCCATAGCAAGGCGACGACTCGTTGCACCGAACCCACACTTATGTGAAAAGCTCCACATCTGGAACCTCCCAAATGACAGACCTCCTACTTACATGGAATAGATAAAAACTGCATGGGAACAAATCTTCATGAATGGAAAGTTTCCTTGTTGCACGAAGGTTCTACAAATTTTGGACTCTATCCCAAAGGTATAAATACCCCATGGTATGACCTAATGTAACAAATGCAAAATTACATATTCAACACTACTTTTATGCAAATTCTCTTAGTTATTGGCAACACTTTGCTGACATAAGCATCTAAGGAGGCTCCATCGGCCTCTCACTGATGCGTGGTATTTATTTTGCAGATTCAGACTTACAAGATATTCAAATCTTTGAGCAAAGCATAACGGATCAAGGATCCACAGTATCACACCAGCATCAATTAGCTTCGTCTGTGGGAAACGTGCAGTTCCTCCATGAAAATTTACTTCTTCCAACAATTCTACAATGGAAGAAGACATGGTAGCACTCTGAGAGGCTATTCATTGGGATTTAATGGCTTTACAACTAATGGCGAGGAGATCCACACTAAGGGATTTAATGGCCCTACAACCATGCTCCATGATGATCCACAATCAAAACACTTGGGGAATTTATCTAATTGTTGGTGGTTATTCAAAAGATCCCTATGAGAATTGGACTCTTCACCGGCAGAGGGTTTGAACGACCTCATTGACGACCCTATTCTTTTCGGAGAAAAAGATGTCCAGAAGAGCAAGGGATTCAGAACCATGGCCCCAGGGGTGGGCATTTGGGTCGGGGTATTTCCCATTTGACACAAAAAAATAGATTTTTTGACATTTAGGGTCGGGTACCTGATATCCAAAATATTTATTTGAGTTGTGTTCTGGGTTTTAATTTTACACCGAACGGGTATTGAATAAAAAATAATTGGCCCAATTACAAAATTAAAATGACATGACATATGAGTGGTCTTGGCCCAAATTTATTCTCACTTCTCATTTTTCTAGTTCCCAGCTAAAAAAACCCTAAGTTTTCCTACTGCCCGTCGCTTAACACAAACCATAAGTCCACAATTTCGTCACTTGAACAATTGAAATTTTGATTCTCTGAAGCAGAAAAGAAGCCAAGAAATAGTTAAATAAGGGACCTAAGGCTTTGATTCAAGCTTCTCACTCCGTAAATTTTGATTCGAAAGGTAAGAGATTATGTTTTTTTTGCTTTCATATTCAAAATTATTTAATAGCAAAGAATTGAATCCAGAATAATTAAATAAATATATCTAGTTAGTTATAGAAGTGAAGATGAGATTAGAGACCTATGTGAGAGGTTTGAACTGGTTGTACATAAAATGATTCACTTCATTTTTCACATTTTGTTGTTTTTATTTCCCGTTGTGGTATTATATTTGACGGAAAATTCTAAGGTGCCGCTATGTTAGGTGCCGCTAGTTACAACCAATAGGAATAAGACATGTCATTAATTAATTACCTGTTAAATAATTTACCAACATGTCATAACACAATAAGTAGTACTATACCACAACAAGTGATACTATACTATATATTTAGCCACATCAAATAGTAAATAATTTCATAATAAGTTATTAGGGAAATAAATAAATGAATGTAACGATAATATTTTATAATAAATAGTATGTACTTTTTGTTGAATAATTAATAATGATTTTGGAAAAATTGTATAATACCACCTAATGGGATCGATACTATAAAATGTGGAGTCATACTAAATATATAGGGTTAATACTATGTAATGTGAGTCTGTATTGTCACATGTGAGTTATACCATATACTGTGATACACATTATGTGGTAATACCACCTAATGTGGAATAAATACTACATGATGTGTGGTCATACTAAATATATGGTGTTAATACTATATAATGTGAGTTTGTACTGCCACATGTGAGTTATACCATAGAATATGATACATATTGCATGGTAATACCATCTAATGTGGAATAAATACTATATGGTGTGGGGTCATACTAAATATATTTAGTTAATACTATGTAATGTGAGTCAGTACTGTCACATATGGTTATACCATATTGCGTGGTAATACCACCTAATGTGTAGTAAATACTACTTGATGTGGTGTCATACTAAAAATATGGGGTTAATATTATGTAATGTGAGTCTGTACTGTCACATGTAAGTTATACCATAAAATGTGATACACATTGCGTGGTAATACAACCTAATGTGAAATAAATACTACATGATGTGGGGGCACACTAATATATGGGGTTAATACTATATAATGTGAGTCTGTATTGTCACATGTGATTTATACCATAGAATATGATACATATTGCGTGGTAATACCACCTAATATGGAATAATACTATATGATGTGGGGTTATACTAAATATATGGGGTTAATAATATGTAATGTGAGCTCGTACTATCACATGTGAGTTATACCACATTACATGGTTATACCACCTAATGTGGAATAAATACTACTTGATGTGGGTCATACTAAATATATGGGGTTAGTACTATGTAATGTAGGTCCATACTGTTAAATGTGAGTTATATCATAGAATGTGATACACATTCTTTGACAATACCACCTAATGTGAAATAAATACTACATGATATGAGTCATACTAAATAAATGGGGTTAATACTATGTAATGTGAGCCCGTACTGTCAAATGTGAATTATACCATATTTCGTGGTAATACCAAATAATATGGAATAAATACTACTTGATGTGGGGTTTTATTAAATATATGGGGTTAATACTAAGTAATGTGAGCCCGTACTGTCACATGTGAGTTATACCATAAAATGTGATACACATTGCCTGGTAATACCATAATGTGGAATAAATACTACATGATGTGGGATCATACTAAATATATGGGGTTAATACTATGTAATGTGAGCATGTATTGTCGCATGTGAGTTACGTCACATTGTGTGGTGATAACACATAATGTGGAATAAATACTACTGGATGTGGGGTCATACTAAATATATGGGGTTAGTATTATGTAATGTGAGCTCGTACTGTCACATATGAGTTATACCATATAATGTGATACACATTGTGTAGTAATACCACCTAATGTGGAATAAATAGTACATGATGTGGGGTCATACTAAATATATGAGGTTAATACTATGTAATGTGAGTCCGTACTGTCACATGTGAGTTATACCACATGGAGTCGATTATCAATTTGGATTACGATTGACGTAATTATACATTGCTTTAAGGTTAATAATGTTGACTTCGACCAATTAGTCGAGTCAATTATCAATTTGAATTACGATTAACCTAATTATACATTAATCTAAGATCAACAATGTTGACTTTGTTAAATTAATAGAGATAATTATCGATTTGGATTACAAGTAACCTCATTATACATTACCCTGATATCAACAATGTTGACTTTGATCAATTAATTGGGACAATTATCCGTTTTGATTACGATTAACCTAATTAGATATTATTTTAAGGTTAATAATGTTGACTTTGGTCAATTAGTCGAGCCAATTAACGATTTGGATTACGATTAGCCTAATTATACATTAATCTAAGATCAACACTATTGACTTTGATCAATTAATCGAGCCAATTATCGATTTGGATTACGATTAACTTAATTATACATTACTTTAAAGTTAATAATGTTGATTTCAGTCAATTAGTCGAGTCGATTAAATTTTACTCAATTTAGTCAAAAAAAATTCATTTTTTAAAGAATTGAGTTACGTTGAAGTGAATAAAATTGAAATTTAGTCTATATGTCAAGTATAAATATTGTATACTTAATAAGATGGGATTCGAAGTACATAATATTTTCAAAGATGGGATTAAAAGTCGAATTTATAAAGTCTAGGACAAAAAGTACAAATAAACTTTGAAAGAAAACTACAATTTTGTAAAATAAAATTCCAATTTCTTGAGACAAAGAATTCAATTTTTCATTTTTTTTAAGAATTGAGTTACATTGAAGTGAATAATATTGAAATCTCGATGCGCTAAGTTTCTTTCAGCAAGTTTGTTAATATCTGACAATGGACAAAAAATTCTTATCCACTTCAAGCCTTACAACAGGACAAAAAAAATCCAAACAAATAAATAGCAAATTTACGTTTAATTTGTTCATTGACATCTTTCATATTTAATAGGCCAGCATTCAATTTATTTAATTTCAGATAATCAGAATCTACAACAATATCATCAGATGGCATACATGCACTAACTCTAACACCATGATCCTTTAAACCCAATACATGACTAATATCACCAAGACCAACGCTAATCTTCTTTCCATTGATGTTTAGCGTGCAAGTATCACAATCGAATTCATTAACCAACAATAGACATAATTCTCTATAAATCTTAAAAGGCCTTAGTTCCAAAATACCATCACCCTATCAACCTCACATAATCTTTTTGTTCTTCGATTAGCTTTGTGTCCTGAACATTGAGTTATAGAAAAAAATGTAACATTAATATAAATATTGAACTTCAATAATAACATGCATGCTAAATTGTGTCCTGAACATTGAGTTATAGAAAAAAATGTAACATTAATATAAATATAACTTCAATAACAACATGCATGCTAACATGAGTTCTCGCTAGCCTTTGGAACTCCTTGGGTCAACTTTTCTTTGTACTCTTTGTACATTGCCTTTTTCTCGTTGTTATTTTTATAAAATGTAATTTTTCACTATCCGAAAGTGAATGGTATTTCTCCTTTATGTGCTCCATTGAGTCATTTTCTCCAATTGTATGCAAATCATTTCCTCCATCAATATTAGCACTCTTCATTTTTTCTCGTTCGTGTTTACTGTATAACAAATATTCTCAAATTTTATAGTAATAGTATGACATTTGATTAAGGAGTGCAAGTCACTAAAATAAAACCAATACTAAATAAATGAATATGAGAATATCATTTGCATAAAAACAGTGGGTCAGCCTTGATAAAGCCATAATATTTTCTTAACAAATACAAGATGGTGAGACGTGCAATGGCACATGAGCAACTATTAGATATCACATGACTCTTTTTTATTAAGCAACAAAACCACAAATCAAAATGTATCAAACAATAACCACGTTATCACATCTAGCATGATACAAGTATATATAACTTACTAGAACCAAATCCATGCAGATCCAGGCTTTTTCACCTTTTCTTCCTCAGATTTTGCATGAACATTCCTACTATATACAATTGATTTTTTTGTCTTTCGATCTACACACAAAGGTATAACATGTAAATAATTTTGGAACAACATGACTTGTCAAACATAGACAATATTAACATGATCTCTTAACTAAGTATTGAGATTCAATTTGGTCAAAATAAAAATAATTCGTGATATAAAAAATACAAATTTGAAACTTTGCTCCCCAAATTTAAATATAAGTGACAATTAACATGAAAAAACAAGTGTATGTATTAAAATTCAAAGGGAAAAAAAGTTTAATTATATTAAAAGTGGGGTAAGTTACCTCGTCTTATGTTGACCAATAATCGTCTCCATCATCTTTGAATCCTGTAATCATGTTATAAAGTTTCATAAAGATGTATAAAAAGATATAAGTATCTTTCTATGGATCAAAATAAATCAAAATTCACATTGAAACCTTAGAGTTTCAGTTCAGATGTATTTAAAGTTTTTAGTACCACAGAGTAACAAGTTCTTTTTATGGATCAAAATAAACAAAAATACCCGGAAAGTACGACACTGCTCCATCCATCAATCATGTATAGAAGATATAAGTATCTATATCTAATTAAATTAAGGAACAAAAAAAAATCTGGCTAACAAAGAAAAGAGAAAAAAGGACAAAAACAGTTTATCCATAACCACTAAGATGAATTTTCTAGTGAAGAGCCTCCAGGTAAAGTTAATTGTGAAGTTAACAGGTCTTCTTTTTATTTGAGAACAATCACATTAATCTTAAAAACCTCTCGTTTCACTTTATATCATGCAAGTACATAACATAAATTATGCGAATTACATAAGAAAACATATTGAGGCATCAACATGAACACCCACCAAGAAGTTAAGACTGAACATACACGATACACAAATAATCAATGTAAAAGGAAAAATATGTATAAAGTCATAGATGGCTTTGGAACTAAATTTTACAGTGGGAATTCATTCCCTGTAACTCTTAAACTTTTCATTCACAAACTACAACAAAGATTCAAGGCACATTTACTCGACTCGTCGATAATATAGAAAATTTAGAATGGTAATCCATTATCGAATTTACTATTGTACCAAGAAGAAAGAATAGTGCAGAGATAACTCTTCTGTACCAAGCAAACCAGCAAAACACAATAACCACTACTACTCTAGATCTAGATCCATTCAATATATATCACAGGCTGGAGAAGCTACCTAGTTGGCACATATATAACCACAACCTCTTAATTTGAATTGAGATCTTACATTGGACCTATAGATAGGCCAACAAGAAAGATTGTTGGTAGCAGGTTCTAAGTCTAGATTTTAATTACAAACGATATATTTCAAGGATTGACAATTAAACCAACATTTTTTGCTTGTATAGCATGAGAAGAAGGTCAAATGATTCTTTCACAAATGTCACTTTGTCATTCATACGACTTCAGTGAATATTTATCCTAACCAATTTCATCTATTTTCGACTTTTGTGGCAAAGAGTAACATCATGTTAAACTTTTTAGAAAATTTAGTTAATCTTAAGCAGTCACCAGTGTTGGTTGCTCCAATACCAGGACGCCCTTTGATATTATACATCGCTGCTCAAGAACGCTATGTGGAATCCTTACTCGCTCAAGAAATTGGCATTGGGAAGGAAAATGGATTGTATTACTTAAGTCGAACAATGACGCAAAATGAATTGAAATACTCCCCAATTGAGAAGTTATGCTTGGCACTCATCTTCGCAATACAAAAGGTGAAACATTACTTCCGAGCCCATATTATTCTCCTTGTCTCAAGAGCGAATCCATTGAAGTTTATTATGTCGAGACCGGTGCTATGCGATAGACTTGCACGATGCTATCTCCAGTTGCAACAATTTGATATTATATATGTTCCTCAAAAGGCCGTAAAAGGACAAGTCTTGGCTGACTTCTTAGCTGATCATCCCATCCTTGCTGAGTGGGAATTGTCTAATGATCTACCAGACGCAGACGCAGACGCACTCGTGGTCGAAGTTATTCCTCCATGGAAAATGTACTTTGATGGAGCTGCCCATAGAGCAGGAGTTGGAGCCGGAGTCGTATTTCTAACTCCTGAAGGGAAAGTATTGCCATACTCCTTTACTTTTATCCAAAACTGCTCAAACAATGTCGCTGAATATTAGGCTCTTATACTTGGTTTGGAGATAGCCGTCGAAACGAAGCGATTGCATATTGAAGTTTATGGCGACTCTAAATTAGTGATCAACCAAATACTTGGAGATTATGAAGTCAAGAAACCTGAATTGTTTCCATTTGTCAAGTATGCCAAGAAACTGATTGGATGGCTTGGGCATGCTACGATCGAACATGTGCCGAGAAGAGAAAATGGACAGGCTAACGCTCTAGCCAAGCTTTCTTCTACCATAGCTATGCCAAAAAAAATAAACTCATGTTCCAATATGTCAAAGTTGGGTTGTGCCTCCAATTTTCGCTGAAGACGAGGAGAACGAAGAAGAAAACTATGCCATAGAAGTTTATGAGGTTGAAAAGGAAGACTGGAGACAACCACTCGTAGATTACTTGGAGTATGAGAAGTTGCTCAATGACCTGCGAAGGAGAACTGATATTAGATGACGTGCGGCTCGCTTCATTTATTACAAAGGCACACTTTATAGGCGTTCATTTGATAGAGTTTTCTTGCGCTGCCTTAATGATGATGAAGCTATGCAAGCCATGGAAGAAGCTCATTCTGGAGTTTGTGGTGCTCACCAGTCTGGTCCAAAGTTACATTTTCAAATTAAAATAATAGGTTATTACTGGCCCACAATGGTTAAAGACTGTATGGATTATGCTCAAATGTGTCAAGCTTGTCAGTTTCACGCAAACTTCATTCACCAACCGTCTGAGCCTTTACATCCAACACTATTGCTTCATGGCCTTTTGATGCTTGGGGATAATACGTTGTTGGGCCAATGATAAAATCTTCTCATGGACATCTATATATCTTAGCCGCTATTGATTACTTCTCAAAGTGGGCGGAAGCAATACCTCTCAAAGAAGTGAAGAAAGAAAATGTTGCTGATTTTATCCGCACCCACATCATCTACCGTTATGGCGTACCTCGATATATCATCACTGATAATGGAAAGCCTTTCTGCAATGGTTTGATCGACAAATTATGCCAGAAGTTTAGCTTCAAGCGGGAAATTCATCCATGTATTATGCTCCTACCAATGGCCTTGCTGAAGCATTCAACAAGACATTGTGTAATTTGTTAAAGAAAGTGGTGGCCAAGTCAAAGAGGGACTGGCATGAAAGAATTGGAGAAGCTTTGCGGGCATATGGAACCACCTATCGAACTCCAACTCAAGCAGCCCCTTACTCATTGGGGTATGGAGTGGAAACGGTCCTCCCTCTTGAGCAATAAATTCCATCACTAAGAATTGCTATACAAGAAGGACTTACCAATGAAAAAATGCTCGCTTGCTTCTTGAAGAGTTAGAGGCCCTCGATGAGAAAAGATTGGAAGCTCAACAAAAACTCGAGTGTTATCAAGCTCTCATTTCAAAAGCATTCAATAAAAAGGTTCGCTCACGTTCTTTTCAACTTGATGATTTGGTGCTGGCTGCAAGAAGGCCTATCATCATCACTCACAAGACAAAGAATAAATTCACATCAAAGTGAGATGGTCCTTATGTCGTTACAGAAGTCTACACAAATAGAGCATACAAGTTATTTGCTGAAGATGGTTTAAGAGTTGGCCCAATAATTGGGAAATTTTTAAAGAAGTATTATCCTTGATGTTAGAAAAAAGCTCCATGATGCACGATCCTAAACTGCATGTTACTCCTGACCCGCACAAGTATAAACTATGAATGGAACCCACCTATGGTAGTGCAAATGGTTAAACTGCTAACTTACTCCACCAATAGTAATTCATGTGGTTAAAATGATAACTCACTTCACTAATGGTATTTATGTGGTTAAATTTTAAATCCCCACCTAGTCCGAGGTGGTTAAGAAACGAATACTCTTGACCCTCATGAGTATAAACTGTGAACGGTCCTACAAAAAAAAGTTTCATTTTGAGCTACGTGATGACTTGATTCCTTTTGGGATACATAGGCAACTTAAATTATTTTCTTACTTCTATCATATGTTAAAAAAAAAAAAATCTCTTTTTGAACTACGTGATGACTTGATTCCTTTTGGGATACGTAGGCAGTTTAGATTATTTTCTAAGTTCAGGCATATGTTAATATATATATATATATATATATATATATATATATATATATATATATATATGTTCGAGTTGCAATTATTCTTCATTTAATGCTACTATTGACTACAAGATAGAGAAATAAAT
This sequence comes from Penstemon newberryi var. newberryi, assembly GCA_030819805.1. NCBI lineage: Eukaryota > Viridiplantae > Streptophyta > Magnoliopsida > Lamiales > Plantaginaceae > Penstemon > Penstemon newberryi. The sequence continues at coordinate 15,490,871 of JAUALY010000005.1, read as the reverse complement.
GAAAAGATAAAAAAAAAATATCTTCTATTATTAATCTCGAAAGTAGTTTCTTTCATCACAAAAAAAAAATAGCAAGAAACAAAGAAAAAAACTACGGAAAAAAAATAACTCTCAAGCAAAGGGCTTCAAATTCTCCAGTTCCTCTTGAGCAACTTTCAGTCGCATACGCGAAATCTCTAAATTCTATTTCATTTTTCAACCAAGGGCTATGTGTCATTTAATGCTGCAATTTATTCTTCAATCTTAAGAACATCGACTTGAGCAGCTTTGAGCAACTTTTCTTGGCGCCTCAAGGATGAAAGCAATCTCTTCTTCTTTTGTGCCAAAGCAATGAGTTTCTCCTCGATGACCTCCATATTGTCCTTTGTAGAATTGATGTGGTCAGCTTCCTTATCTTCTTTGGTTTTAGCCTCACATAGACGACCTTGGGCTTCAGAAAGTTGTTGAGCAAGAAAATCCTTAGATGAGTTATCACTAGATGTCGATCTTGCAGTATCATAAGCGATAACCATCTCAAAAAATGAAGCTAGCAGTGTTTTCACATGGGAGATGTCAACATCCTAAAAAATTCTCAACGTCTCCAACACAACATAAACCCCATTTTTTATGGAAGAAATTGAGTCAAGTGAGGTCTTTGCTATCTTTTGACTAAGCCCACTGCATAATATATTCAAAAATCTCGTTTTGTACTCAAGTATGAACATTTTGCCCACAAAGACCGAGCAAGCTGCATGAGTAAGTGTTTTACCTTGTGGAACCTTTTCTTGAAAAGTGGAATCGACAACCAGCTATGTGGCACCTCGAGATTGGACATCATCACTAACTGGAGAATTCTCTTCTATCTGCTGAAAGTAAGTAATAAGTGCAAGCTTAGAAAATGAAATACGAAGTAATAATGGATGAACCAATAAACAAATACCTCTTCAGCAAAGTCTTTCAATGAAGGTTTATCATCTGAAGGGTCATTGGAAATATCAACATCTTCTTGCCCCAAAGATATCAAAACTTTATTTTGTCTTTTCCAGTTACGGTCTAAGTTGCTGCTAAGACTTTCTTCCAAATCAATGGGAACAATCTTTCTTTTTGTTTGTGTGGAAACATCGAACTTCTTTTGGAGGCCTTCATCAACTGGAGAGTCAAAACTATGTATCGAATTCTCTGCAATGAACATTCCTACATATTAGAAACTTTATGCATAAAATTTAACTTTATCATAAACTATGTGTAGAAATCAAATTATCTTTGTGATAACGCCGTGAAAACGTCGTTATTACCTATCTCTTTAAGCCCAAAACATCTTGTTTTGATCCGAGTTTCTGTTTGTTCCGCGTGTTTTCGTGTCTTTTGTGCTTTTGGCCCCTTCGTTTGGCCTTTGTTCGGTTTTTGTGTTTTTGTTCGTGTTTTGATCGCTTTCTCCGTGGTTTGTAGGTATTGACATCTTAGAGTGATTCGGAGTTGCGTATCAATGATGCGAGTCGTTCTACTCACCCCGCGAGTCAAGCTAGAGCTTCAAAGAAAAGAGAACCCGAAGTAAATCGTACAAGAATATAGATAGCTGCTCACTAGAACATGTACAACTTTTTCATGGATGATCCAAATGAGCTGAATTTTGGATATGTCATAGATGAGTGAGTTAGCTACGCTACGGAATTTACGGATCCGCAATCGGAGTTTGGAATCAAAAGATATGCTGCTCAGAAGTAAGTGAGGCAGAGCAGAAAACTCACTGCCAGTGTCACACCGCGGTGTGTGAAACGTACACCGCGGTGTACCCCTGCTACCAGCAGATATTTGTCTGCGGGAAGCAGGGGTGTTTTTGTATAATTCCCCCCTTGTTCCCAATTGTAATTTTAACTTGTTAGGGGATATTTTGGTCTTGGTTGTGATAGTTTTTGGGGTAACTTAGGCAATAGGAGTAGATGATTCACTAGGTTAAAGGGGTTAGGAGAAGAAAACTTACATAACTTGATCTTCACTTTACTCCTAGCCTCCCTTTCTCTCTTTGCCTCCCTCAACCTCTCTCTCTTTACTTTTTCTTTTTGTTCTTGTATTAAAGGCTCCACCAAGGGGGTGAGTTAATCACCACCCTTGGGGAGTGATAGGTGGTGATTAAAGGGAGGAGAATCCATCTCTCGACTTTATTCCGATTAGGTGATATCTTTCTATTTCCTAGTTGTCTATGATTAGGATATGAATGTTGTTACTTTCTATTTGGAACAAAGGTTGTGGATTTGAATTCTTTGGATTTATATATATATTTATGTTATTGTTTGATTAAATGATGTCTTGATGATTAGTATGGTGTTTATATGTGTTCGTTAATCCGATTCCGTGTTTATCGTTCATCTTATGGTTTGACAAACTTTGAGATGAGATTTATTGATTCTTGATTGCTAGACATAGTGATTTTGAGGATTTGATTATGAATTTGGATTGTGATTCGATTTTAGGATAGACATATACCTATGTCGTTTCATATTCGTTTAAGGTTTGAATTTAATGCATCGATTAGATTTTAATCCATTTAGACATAAATTGGATTAGTTTAACTCGATAGGTTTGTATGCAACTCGGAAGATACATACGAACGTTCTTGAATCCTTGAGTAGCAACACGAGCATAATATATTAATTGTCGAGTCATTGTTATCGTTTGATTAGTTATGTTTTGATGTTGGGCTATGGTTGAATTGTTGAGTTTATTGTTTTATCGCACTTTTGGCCAATGATTGTAGTAGATTATTGTTTAAGTACTTTGATTTGCCGTAATCATGTAATCGGATTTAATTCTACCTTGAATGCATCCTAGACATAGGACTTTGAAGGTTAGGCGAGTGACGATTTGCGGATTTCGACCTAGGATAGGCATATACCTAGTGTGGTCCGTGTTTGTATAATGAGTTCGTTCGTGAATGCATCAAATAACTTAGATTCTCTTTATTCGGGGATTTGGGTTAGTCTTAGGTCCCGGGTGACAGCGGTACGCCTTTGAGCCCTCTGTGAGCATCGAGTGACAACGATGTTTGTGATTGATCCGGAGATGGAGAGTTTGGGTAGATTGGTAGAGTTAAGTGAGACCGACAGGGAGACTTAACTAATTTAGAACTCACAAACAACAACTAAACCTATGATTGTTTGCATAGCTAACCTAACAACCGCATGATTTATCTGCTTTAATTGATTGCTTATAAATCCTCCTTACTGCATAATTAACTCCCCAATTTACTTGCTTTCGTAGTTAGATTTACTTTACCGCTCGTAGTTAAATAAAATCACCCTTATCATATATTTGGGTTCGATAATTTTGTGTCAAGCGTTCATAACTGAAATAAGCCGTCGATTGATTCGTTTATTCCCACCTTTTACCCATTCGTGGGGATTCGATACTCGGTATGTACTTATCGTTTTATATTACTTGTAACGACCGTATACTTGCGTAGTTTGCGTATTAGTATTTGGAACGCAACACTTTGATATGTTCCTTGAAATATTATTTACATTTAGGAGAAGCCTCACTCAATTTTGATAGGATAGTGCCCAGCAAGCCAATCAAATTAGCTTGTAAGAGGACTGTCTTATTCTTATGGTTTACTAATTAACACGCTTGTTTATTTATAGTACGTAAATTAAACAATGGACATCTTCATCTCTCGCCAACGTATCTAAGCGATTGGATGAAATCCTAAGATCACATTCCACTATGGGACGATTCACTTCAGTATGAGTGCAATCATGAAACAGTCTCTAAGGTCGTGATATTAAAACATGTTCCAAGTCATAGATTCCAAAAGAGACGGGGTATCGAAGGAATCGCTAAGACTCGTACGAATATGCATGATTCACTTGGAGTGAATTTGTAGCGTTTCATGAGCAAAGCATTTGATGCTAGTGCATATGAATAAGTGGTTCGTTAGGGGATCGAACGCATCGAACGACCCAAACAGATAAACCCATCGTGGAAGCGCATGTCGCATATCGGTAAAGGGATATTTTTCAAGACTTATAATAGTGTACGATTTAGCCCTTAGACTTGAGGTACTAGGGCAAATTCGGTACACGAGAATACATACATTGATTTAGGAGCCGATCACATAACCTGATCGTGTACGCGAATGGTTAGTACTAAGATAGGATCTATCGACTCATCCTGATAAGATGAGAGAACTTCATATACGTTCTTAGAAAATAGATTCCAAGAAACCCACGGTCATGGTCAGTGATGGATTTGGAAAGTTGTGGGCCTATGGCCAATTGATGGTGAACCTAGAGGGTCACACACAATACAGTTGGACAGTGACAATCAAAAAGGAAATAATTGATTTAAAGAAATTAAATCAAAGTTAGTGAATTAAAGTGTTATTTCAATGTGGAGAATTGTTAATTAGAATATCTAATTAATTAAAGTATTACTTAAAGTATTAATTAATAAATTGGAAGAAATAATTTAATTAATTTTCGGGATTAATTAAATGAAGGAGGGCAATTTTAATAATTAAGTGTTTAATTATTAGAAGAGTTAGTTTCTTGTGTGACAAGAAAAAGAAAAGATACATGTATATCTTGTTTCCTTATGTGATAAGGAAAGAGTTAGATATACATAAGATGAGATATCTATTAGAAGTAGGATTCTTCTTTTATATATATATATATATATATATATATATATATATATATGTATATGTATATCTCATCATATCTCAAAGAGAAGACTAATGAATCTAGGTTTTGCAAAAACCCTGACATAGCGCCAACCTCCCCCCCCCCCCCCCCCGGTCGTCCCCTTCTTCTCATTTTTCTCTCTCATCTGGATCTAGATTTGTATTCCTCCATCGACAAACCTACAAGCTCTAGTTCTAAGCTTGCTACAATTTGACTGGTGTGGATATATTCTATAGGCACGACACTTGGAGTACTACTATGAATCAAAAAAAGACCGGATATTTCCACCATCGAACATGTGGTGAGGTAAATCGCAATTTTCACCCCTCTTGCTTTTGATTATTGCTTTACTTCAACCTTATTGCATATGTAAGATGGAATATAATTATGGGCTGCATGGGTATCTTGGAAGAAAATTTAAAATTTCGCACTTTCATTATTCTGACAACCGGGATATCCCAACAAATTTCAAAGTGATTAAATGCTCAATGTTTTGTTCAAGATATCATCCATGAACTTTAGCCCACCATTTTCCATAATCTTTTGAATATAACCTCTTCACACCAGAAGGTACGCCAGATCTCGCTGTAGTTTTAGACTTAAACAAAGTGCTAATTCGCCAATAGCGCAACCCTTCCTCCAAAGAAGCCTCACGAATATCAAGCTTGAGAATACCTGGGACCTCTTGAAAGAATCCAAATTGGCGGCTAAAACGATGGGGACTATACGGTTCGACAATAAATTTTTCGCCTCGCCTTAAGGTAAGATAGCTCGAACGAATGCTGGTAAAGTAACTATGTTGGGGCTAAAAAACGTTAATGTTATCAACGTACTACAATCCACAATTTTTGGGCCAATGTTACAAGTCAAAGCAACATATTCTCCCTTATGAATTTTTCTACGAGCTCCTAATGGGTCATAGTATTTTTCGCATCCTTCACCAGAATATAATATCATACTAAGACCACGCAATGGTTGGTAACCTTCAGAATGAGTCTTGAAATATTGCAAGCCAGCCATAAACAAAATGGACTGGAAACGGAAAATTTGCACAAGGTTTTGAAGATTTCGAAATGGTGTTAAGACCTTTGTAGATAGCCGCTACTACTGGAAATGCAAGGCTCACTCGACGACCGCTTGCCATAAGACTAGCCATCTTAAAAGTACTCGGGCATATCGAGTTAATGTTTTCGATGGAAAGAACAAAGGTACAAAGCCAACACGCTAAGTATGCCGCCAAATATGTCTCATCTTTCATATTGCCTCTAAGTTTGAGTTTCGAGAATGCGCCTTCTTCAAAAGGAGACCATGTCTTATGATTTTTAAAATTATCAAGTGGATTTAGGACGAACACTGTTGGTCCCAAAAGTGGTCAATGAGGTCTAGAGGGGGGGAAGGGTGAATAGACCTCTGAAACTTTAAAAACTTTTTCCCTAACTTTTTCTGTCAGCAGACTAAGCTGATCTCGAATTCGTAAGACTACTGAGCTGTTCGCGCACAAAGCTTTGAGCAGCAGAGTTGACCACTCATCTGATTTCACTCATCTGATTCAGATGAAATATCAGAGTTTTAGAAACTAGTTGGCAGCGAATTTGTCAAGTGTTTTTCAACCAATCTGTTCCTCTTTAAGTTTTCTCACAAAATATTTTATCCCCAGTTTTTACAACTCCTTTTTAAAATCTTTTGGTTCAGTTCGTATGTTTGAGTTCTTTTGAAAATATGCAAGGTAAACAAACAGTAAATCAAACATACATAATTTTTATAGTGGTTATATGGATGAAAATCCTTTAGTCCACTCTTCCAAGTCACACAGATCTTGGGTTATACTAGAAAACACAAAGTTAACAGTATACAATGCTTGCGCCAGACAACAAATGAAAGGCCACAAGTGCGCAGTAAGAAATCACACAAAATCAAACTCTACGAAGCTAGATCACTCACTTAGATGGATCTACACTCCTCACGCTATTTTTAGTATAGGAGGTCACAAAGAAAACCTGCACTAAGAAGCTATATCACTTCACACAGATGGATATACACTCCTCTCTTTTCTCAGTTGAAAGTCACTCAGACAGACAACATAAATTCTCTGTTCTTCAAAGAAAAGTTTCGTCAACAAATGACGAGGCTTGTGATCAGACGACTCAACTGATGGATCTTGCTCTATAGATGTGATCTTGAATTTTGCAAGTCTCTCTTCAGATCTTCAGTCAGTCTTCTATTTATACTCCCGGATTTGAATTTCTGCCCGTTGAAGGAAGGCGAAATTACTCTTTAACCCTGAGCAACGGTCTTATTATCTGACGGCAGCTTTTGGTTTTTGCAGACTGTCCTATGTACACTCTGCTGTACGGATATTCACTTTATGTCCAGTCGCATTTAATGCACTCAGCTGGTTGCCGTTGATAAGCTTACTTCACCGACTTCACTTCGCTGATGGGAATGCTCGGCTGATGACCACTCTCCTGATGATCACTCGGCTGATGGCTACTCGGCTGATTCAAGAATGAACACATCTATCTTGACTCTGCTGATGATAACCAATCTGATATCCCACTCGGCTGATTCGATTACTTCGCTTCAAGACCTTGAGATAGGTTTCACTAAGCTGTTCTTAGTTGATGACTTAACCTTTTGATCTTCAAAACCAATATGGCCTTTTTGTCATCTTCAAAACCTTCTCTAATTTATACCAACAATTTCCCCCTTTTTGATGATGACAAAACCTTCAACTGAGAACGTCTTCTAAGTCTTCAGATTTAGTCTTCATACCTTGAGATGGAAATTTATTGATCTGATACAACTTTCAAAAAAATACCAATAGTTGATTCTTTCTTTTTCCTTTTCTGATCTTCTGCTTAAAGGGTTCTTAGTTGCATCCTTTATCTTCCCCCTTTTTGTCATCAACACCAATACTTGAGTTGCATCTCTTCTTCCCCTTTTTCTCTTTATAGGATTGCAAACTTAGTATGCTGAAGACAATTAGGTGAGTACTAGGCTGATCGAGGTAGTCTTCGTTGCTGTTTATCACTCCAGCTAGAAAATTTCCCCCTAACTTCCAGAATTTTTACCACTAGATACCATTTGTGGTCTGATTCCACTTGTAGTCTGATGCTACTTGTAGTCTGATACCACTTGTATGAATGTAAATCAGATTAGTTAGCTGATACCACTTGTTGATGTGATAACACTTGCTGATACCACTTTGTGTAGTACATTCTTGAGTAACACTTGGCTGTTGAGTTCCAGTCGGCTGATGAGAAGCAGTCTTCTGATAGCTTCATTTTGACTTATTGAAAACTTCATCTTTACTCAGGAGTACCACTAGTCGTACACGTTCCCCCTAAGTTCAAGAATCAGTGGTCAAGTAGTCTGATGAGAGTTTCTCTTCAAAGACACTCAGCCGTTGAATTCCAGTAAGTTGTTCTGGGTTAGTCTTCTGATAAGTTCCCCCTCAACTTATGAATCCAAAGTCAACGAACCAATTTCTTTGTCACATGGTTGACTGATACCACACTTGTTGGTGATACTGCTTGTTGCGATCAGTTGTTGGTCTCTAATACCACTTATTATTCTTTGATAATCTTCAACTTTTCAACAATCTTGTGTTCCTTGAAGTCTCCAAATGTAGAGTCTACCACTTGAAAAATACCAATTGTTGATACCACTTGTTGGGATATGCTTGTTGGTGAGACCACTTGTTGAACTTGGTGAAATTTGCAAGGCAGTCAACTCATCTTTGTCATCTCACATGTGCTTCGCCTACAAAACAGAAAACTGTTTTTGGTACCCCTTGTTTACTGGGTCCAGCAGGGTTAGTACAAACATGTGATGATCTAGTGACTTATGTTTTATCATGATAATACCACTTGTTGGTCATGATTAAAACAATGCTCATAAGCAAGGTAAGATGCATGAAGTATGTGATAAGCATGCATATTTTAATGAGGATGGCAATCAGCACAGTGAACATGATCAACATGATAATATGAATAAGCATAGTGCATGTCATAATAACAATTATCATAATGTGACTCAAATTCTTGCCAAATATTTCATTTTTGCCTCAATTTCTTACCCGAGTTATTTAATAACTCTCCATAAATTAAGCAGACTTAACATTTTCAATTTTACTCCTATCAGCAGCATATTTCAGCTTACTCGGCTGATGAGTTTACTAGTCTGATTAGTCTTAGGTAGCTTACTAGGTTTTTTAACCTTTTGAGCATCAGTAGACTTCTTCTTTTAAGCTTCTGATTTTCTTTTAGAGAATTATGCAATTGCTTCTTTCAAGTTGATTTGTATTATCTAATCGAATTGCACACTCAGCTTTTAGAGTCTCATTCTCATGCTCAAGCTTTTTGTAGTCAGCTGATTCTTGAGGTTTTTCAACCTTAAGTTTCAGTGATCTGAGTTGCTCTTTTCAGCAGAGTCATCTCTTCATTAAGCTTGGCAAATGCACAAACAATATTTGAATTTGTAATCTAGCATTTATTCAAACGATTCAAATAGTGCATTTCATTAATCAGTAGAAGTTACCTCAATTTTCAGAATCATCAGATTCTATGACAGTTAAGCATAGGGTTTCAGGTACTTCTTCAAATTCTTTATCAGACGACTTGCGGTCCGAATAGGATGTGCAGGAGTTTATTAGCTTTGCTGCATCAGCTAACTTCGATTTGCTCTTACTTAGCTTACGCTCCTTTTTGGCACGCTTTTCCTTTTCAGCAAACTTCTCTGATGATAAGTGTGGATGATCTTTGATCAAGAGTCCATACTCCTCTTCACTGTTGTCTCTAAGTTTTGCTTTGGAGGAATCCCTGTTTTCCTGGAAATGATCAGAAGAAGATGAAGTAGCATTTTTATATTTTAATTTCATTTTCTCCTTGTAGAACTTCTCAAAATCATTCAGCAGCAGGGTAACGTCGTCAGCAGTGTAGGCTTTTTCTGAACTCAGCATAGTCTTTTGTTTTGACTTGTCTGACGCCATTAGAGCAGCAGTAGGGTCTGAACTGGTTGACACTTCTAATCCCATTCTTGGCATTTGATACTCATACGCTTTGAGGGAGCAAAACAGTTCGGAAGGAGAAATCTTCTCTAAATCCCTTGATTCTTCCATGGCTGTCACCTTCATGTTGAATTTGGGTGGCAAGGCCTTGAGAACCTTTGCGGTGATCTCCTTGTTCGAAAATTCTTTACCAAACCTTAGAACTTCATTCATATCTTTGGTAAATCTGGTATCCATCTGATCAATCGTTTCACCAGACTTCATCTTGAAATTTTCAAACTCCTCAAGAGCCACACTGAGCTTGTGTTCTTTGATAGCGTCGTTTCCTTCGCTTAGCTCGCAGACTTTATCCCACATCTCTTTGGCAGTTTTGAAATGCTTGATCTTCTGGAATCTGTCTTCATCTATAGCTTTGAACATGATGAGCTCAGCATTTTTATCAAGGTTTACTAACTTGACTTCTTTGGGTGTCAGCTCATCCAGCTCTTTGTCAACTATCTGATCAGGTTGGCCAGCAACCTTCACAGTCTTCTGAAATCTGAATGGTCCTTTTGTAATACATGTAAACATGTCATCATTATAAGCAGTAAGAAGGATTTCCATTCTGATTTTCCAGCTTTCAAAGTCCATAAGGCCAATGTGAGGAACATGGCTTATGCACTCCATTTTTCAAAAAGTTTTTGATTTTCAAAATATGCCTCTTTTTGAAATTTTTTGGAAAACACACCTTGGATAAAATTCGTTGATCAGGCAACTGATTCCAATGAACCACCCGCTCTGATACCACTTGTTGGTCCCAAAAGTGGTCAATGAGGTCTAGAGGAAGGGGGGGGGGGGGGGGGTGTGAATAGACCTCTGAAACTTTAAAAACTTTTTCTGTCAGCAGACTAAGCTGATCTCGAATTCGTAAGACTACTAAGCTGTTCACGCACAAAGCTTTGAGCAGCAGAGTTGACCACTCATCTGATTTCACTCATCTGATTCAGATGAAATATCAGTTTTAGAAACTAGTTGGCAGCGGATTTGTCAAGTGTTTTTCAACCAATCTGTTCCTCTTTAAGTTTTCTCACAAAAGATTTTATCCCCAGTTTTTGCAACTCCTTTTTAAAATCTTTTGGTTCAGTTCGTATGTTTGAGTTCTTTTGAAAATATGCAAGGTAAACAAACAGTAAATCAAACACACATAATTTTTATAGTGGTTATATGGATGAAAATCCTTTAGTCCACTCTTCCAAGTCACACAGATCTCGGGTTATACTAGAAAACACAAAGTTAACAGTACACAATGCTTGCGCCAGACAACAAATGAAATGCCACAAGTGCGCAGTAAGAAATCACACAGAAATACTACTCTACGAAGCTAGATCACTCACTTAGATGGATCTACACTCCTCACGCTATTTTCAGTATAGGAGGTCACAAAGAAAACCTACACTAAGAAGCTATATCACTTCACACAGATGGATATACACTCCTCTCTTTTCTCAGTTGAAAGTCACTCAGTCAGACAACATAAGTTCTCTGTTCTTCAACGAAAAGCTTCGTCAACAAATGACTAGGCTTGTGATCAGACGACTCAACTGATGGATCTTGCTCTATAGATGTGATCTTTAATTTTGCAAGTCTCTCTTCAGATCTTCAGTCAGTCTTCTATTTATACTCCCGGATTTGAATTTTTGACCGTTGAAGGAAGGCGAAATTACTCTTTAACCCTGAGCAACGGTCTTATTCTCTGACGGCAGCTTTTGCTTTCTGCAGACTGTCCATTGTACACTCTGCTGTACGAATATTCACTTTATGTCCAGTCGCATTTAATGCACTCAACTGGTTACCGTAGATAAGCTTACTTCACCGACTTCACTTCGCTGATGGGAATGCTCGGCTGATGACCACTCTCCTGATGATCACTCGGCTGATGGCTACTCGGCTAAATCAAGAATGAACACATCTATCTTGACTCGGCTGATGATAACCAATCTGATATCCCACTCGGCTGAATCGGTTACTTCGCTTCAAGACCTTGAGATAGGTTTCACTAAGCTGTTTTTAGTTGATGACTTAACCTTTTGATCTTCAAAACCATTATGGCCTTTTTGTCATCTTCAAAACCTTCTCTAATTTATACCAACAAACACTCTTCTTCTCTTTTCACGGAGGAGGTGGCTCGTACTTTTTCACTTTCTTAGACCAAAATAGGATCCATCTCTCAATCGAAACTTGGGAATGATTGTCACATTTGCAACTTGCTTGAAGTAAATGAAATGCATGGAACAAGCACTTGCAGGATCGAGGTACATATGGTTCTCCCTTTTCATCTACACCGCTTATCTCTGCTTCACTAGGGATTACCTCATCATAAAGGATGCCCAAGATGGGAAGACCGGCAATAGAGTGAAGATCCCATAATGATATTGATAATTCACCCCAGGAAGATAGTTAAGTATTTGTTTGAGGATTCCACGCCTCGCAAAATGCCTTCATAATGTTCGTATGTGATCATAGGTGAATAAATAGGCATGTACCGAATGAAGAATTTTAGCCGCATGTAGCACAGTCTTGCATCGACTCAACATCTTCAGTCCACTCCCAATACCCCCTAAAATAATGAAATTCTCCAGGCCCTTCAATGGGATCATCGCCCTACTTCATCTTACCACCAATGAGTTGACGACCCAAAGATGGGAAACGAATAGCGTCACTCGATGGTTTATGATGAGCGGATAGCAAGATTAAATGTTTTTTAGCCGTATTTGGAGATTCCGTGTATTCTCGGGACCATTCGTCCAACTGAAGAGAATTTCTTAGTGTCATCCATATTTTTGAGTATCGACCAATTATGGACATTCCTACAGTCAAAACCGTGCTCTTTTCTATGGGTTGATCCTTGTCATCTTGAATAGTCAAGCGTTCTTTCCAGGAAGAAATGCGGTCACCATTAAAGATAACCATCCTAACAAAATTCAAATCAAAATAAAGGGGGCATTAGATAAAATTGTTTTAATTCAAATATTTAAAAAAAATGAACTTGTGACTAATTTTATTTTACTCCAGAGATTTTGAGATTCAAGAAATACTTCTATGTGGTGGTATAATCCCTTGAGAAATTATGCCGAAAGAATTAAGGGAGAAAATGAATTAGTGGAAAAAAAAATGTGTGTATATATGTCGTAGATATGTATATATACACACATACTGAACTAAATTACTACTTGTATGAAAACAGAACCGTGGTAATGGTTGAATCAAAGCTTCTTACTTTCCGATCTCTGATTAGAAAATCCAAAAATCAGCTGGGCAGTAAACTCAAATTGAAACAGATGAAAAAAAATTAAGGCTCGGTTGAAAGAAGAAACTGAAATTGAGAGCTCACTCTTGAAGAAAGAATGAAAGAAAAAAGGGGGATCGTCAAAATCATATGTAAATAATCTATGTGATTCCTAGAATGTGAAGATAGAAGTGGCTTGTAGTCTCTTTTATAGATGCTATTGAGAGCATTTCTATATTCTAACTAAGAATAAATTGTGAAAGTTGAAGATATTGCCGTGAAAGCCAAGGCTTAGTAAAATATTCAATACTTCAGAAATAAAAAGGAAATATATGCAATGCCATGACCTGCAAACCGAAAATATCTTGGTTAATTCACATGGGTTTCTGAAAAGGCTTTGGAAAAGGAGTTTCCTTTGTAAAAAGGTTGGAATTTTCAAGATAAATCTTTGAGTTTGATTCAATTACCTAGAAATTTGAATATATTGCCAGTGAGCTTAAAGAAAAAGGATGAATCTATTGCCATAAATTTCTTTCCTAAATTATGTTAGTCGATCTAATTGAGGAAGAAGAAGTGGGTCTAATTACCTACGATTGGTCTACTAAGACCACAAACATCTCGGGCCAAAGTTGGATTAATTGTGGGCTAGCAAATTTAATATTGTTGGGTATTTATTTTTAAGACAATGAATAAGCCCATTTTGTAGTCTACTAGTCACACAAGCTTGTTTTGACTAGCAAATTAAGTGATTTATTTCTAGTTGAGTTTGACCCGGAAAAAAAAATTAAAAATAAAAATAAAATGAATATAAAAAGAAACAAATCAAATTCAACAAGTGGATGTATATTCAAGTTTTGGTATGCGATATTGACAAGAAGTCGCGACTTATCTACTCAAAAGCAAATGCATTTTCGTAAATAAGTCTCGAGGGGGGCATTTGTTAGCAGATAAAATTTAGAGCAATTAAGTACAAGATATATTAAATACTAATTAATTAATATTTTGGGATTATATCAAATTTAATTCCTAAAATAATTAATTAATTTATATCTGAAAATTTAATTAATTGTAAAAATCTTGCAAATAAACTTAAATCTCCATACACAAGGCAAGTTTGTGTAGGAAATTTATAAGCAATGCAAGATTTTTTTGGAATTTTCTACACAATGCAATATTTGCATGTTATATCTTTTAAAGGGCAAGATAATAAAATAAAATATATTTCTTGTCATACAAGATGTGAAGAACCAATCAAATTGTGCCACGTCATATTGAGAATATTACAATATTTCTCAAAACCCACCTATAAATAGGGGTCATCTCTAAGAAGAAAATTACAATTCAAAAAGCACGAAGAGGTTTAAGGAGAAAGAAGCAAATCCTCTCAATGCGTTCTTCAAAAATCAAGGCATTTCTTCAAGGCTTTCTTAAAAATGAAGGCGTTCTTCAAAATCGAGGCGTTTCTTCAAGGCATTCTTCAAATCAAGGCGTTATTCTCAATATTCTTAGGCGTTCTTCCAGAATCGAAGAAATCCAACAGTTAATTTGAGATCAAGCTATTTAGCCCTCAATTTAATGTTATTAAAAATTTACGTAAGTCAAAGAAGATCAAATTCCTTAAAAACCAAAGCACCCAAGACGGAGTTCGAGACGTTCGTCAAGACGATCTAAATAATTTCACGTTTGATCCAAGATTAAGCACAATTGCTCTTGGATTAACGTTATTCAAACACCAAAAATATTTATATATATATTGAAATTTTAGTATGATCTTGGGTCGATAAATATCAATTTTTTAGGGTAATTGATCGAAATTATTTAAGATTTTCAAATTTATTTGTTATTAAAATTTATTTCTCTAACTATTAATCAAGATGGAACATTAAGCCTAATAGAACCAATACCAATTATTAATTGTTTTGTATTTAGTATGATGGATGAAGTATATTTGGTTCAAGCTGACCTAGAACTATTTTTGGGAATGTTGATTGATGAAACAAGGGCTGGTAGTATCTATTTTACATGGATCAACACCACGATTTTTTGGCAAATCACAGCTCGACTAGCACAACAGACAAGCAAGAACTACACCGCCGACATGGTTGATAAAGAATATTATAGGTTGCATATGCGATATAACTCATGGTAAGAAGCTTTTCAATGCCACTTCGTGAGGTGGAACCCGATAGAAAATAAATTGTTAGCTGACGACGAAGTTTGGGAAATGCTTCTTAGGGTGATAATTTTAACAATCATTCCCCGGTATTAATGTGTTTTTTTTTTTGCGTACTATATTGGATTGATGTGCTTAGTTTGTTTTTGTGGTAAAGGATTTGTCGTACAAGTGGTGGGCCAGAAAGTACCTTTATAACGGTCAAAAGTATTGGCAGGAGCTAGACATCATTTTTCATCAATCCACTAACCACAATCAAAAAATTAGATTTGTTTATATTAGTTATAGTAAATAATTATATTCTCCAACATGTACATTTCCATTGAATTCAATTTATAATCATAATATTTTTGGGATATTTTTTTTTCTTTTAATATTTTATCTAATAATTGTTCTTTGATATTTGTTATTTATTAATATTTTTTCTTAAAAAGGATCAAGAACTCCCAATGTAGATTACTATTACCAGAATTATACATCACCTGAAGGTCCACAACGTTGACTTCGGTAAATTAATTGTCAAATTGCTATTTGTTATTTTTAAATATAAAATATTCACCTTCAACACATTTTTAGCAAAAAAGCGATCATAATGCAATACATATGCGATTTGCAAGAGAATTTGAATTTGTGATTTGATCGAATTCTAAAATGATTTTTCATAATTAAGTGTTTGTGTTTAATTACGAAACTTCTTCCTTCAAGTTAGAGATTTGCCAAATTCAAATCATGCCATATCTTTGAATAACTTAACCAATCATCGAAATAAAATAAAATGGGAATGGGAGAATTTTTTATTTCGAATATAATATGCAAATTAAATCTAGATGGTTATGTATTTTGAAAAGGAAATTGATCTCCAAAAAGCAAAAAAATAAATATCTAAAAACAAGGAAATAAACGACCCTGAAATTTTAAATTAGAGGAGGTAACACATTTCCAAATCACCACATTATTCATATTTCAGAAATCTTCTCTCTAATATCACATAGAAAAACCTTGGGATGAGAAGCAAGAATGCAAATCAACTCAAAATTTTAATCCACAAAGCCCACATCCCAAAGTAGCAAGGTCAAGGACGTTACAAAAATCAATTCAATCTTTAATCCGAATTTGACAAAGAACCGCAACTCAGTATGTGTTTAAATTTTATTTAATTCTATAATTGTTCTTCTTTTCTGAAATATTTTGCTTCCATGTTAGATCTGGAATTTTCTTATGATTATGCATAGTTTGTTACAGAAACCGTGATTATTCTTTGTTATTTTATTTTTATTACATGATCTATGAAGATTTGTTGGTTTTGCCTTTGTTTTATCAAAATAATGCTTAATCATTTGCATGTAAATTCCGAAATTTGTTTAGGGGTGTGTAAGAATTGAAATTTGTGATTATTCTCTTTTCAAATATTTTTATTAGAAGATTTATGATTAGCTGGTTAGGGCTCGTTTTTTACTTAATGTACAAAACTTCATATATAGTTCTTAATCTAACTAGTAGCACATTATATTTGGTCTTTATATAGCAATTTGTGAATTCAGGATAATCTTGTCGTCCTTTTTTATTTACTTTTGGAATTGTTTTCTTTGATTGTGCATATTTTTAATCAAAAGCTCTTTTGGCTATTAATTAGATTGAAATATATTTATAACTAGATAATAATATAATCATGGTTTTGTATTTTAAATATAGTAATATGGCGCGAATATGGACAGAGTACGACGAAGAAATTTTCATTAACTTGTTATTGGAAGAGGCGTTCCAAGGGAACATTCAATGGAATGGCAATAATGATGAGAGCATTAATAGGATTATTCCAATCATAGAAGCCATAACCGGAAAAAATGATGACTTATAAGGAGTTGTTCAAGATTTTCGGTGATTTGCACAAGCAGGCAAAACAATGCCGTTTTGTGAGATGGAAATCATATTGTAAATGTACTGGAGACGGATCATGATATTTGGGATAACATTGTAAAGGTAAGAGTTAGATGATGATATTTGGGATAAACTCACAACGGTAAAACAATTTAGTGCATAATATAGATACAACAATGCTAATGCGCCATCTTTTTCTTGTTAATTCAGGAACATTTATGGGCAAGGAGGTATAGGAGAGAAGGTGAAAGGTATTGGTGGGAGTTTAGTGTGATCTTTGCGGCAAAGCTTCTGGTTGATGAGCTTGCGATTTTACCTGATCAACGACAACCAATAGTTCGGGGGGATGTTGTCGTGGATCAAGCTCCCGTTGAGGACATCGTGCTTGGAGGTGAAGAAGAACTCATAGGAGAAGAATAACAACGGTATGAGATCATTATTTTAGTAGAAGATAACGAAGAAGATGCTTTATTTTTTTTAACGTAGTGAACAAACTAATAATTTTTTTAATCTTTAGGTACTAGTATGGTTTTTCTTTGTTTTTTAAATAGAAGTAGTTTAATCATCAATGGTCACAAAATATGATGATTTATTGGTAAACAAATAAAATACAACTAGAGTGTTTCAAATAATGAAAATTTCGATTAATTCTTTGTGCACTTATCCCCAAATGTTTTTAGTTTTTGCCCTAAGCCATTGTATTATGGTACTACCCATCAAAATTTAGTCAATATATGATCATGGGGCAAAGTGGACTCATTTATCAACTTCCGAAATCTTATAAGATATATTGCATTTTAGTAAATATGGCAAAAGTAATAAAAACAAAAGATCATTTTTTTTTATGGTGAATCAAGAATAAAAAAATTGGCTTAAAGGAATTTTTTTGACACGTTTAGTATCAATTGTGGTTCAAGCAAAAAAAAAATGACCTACAATTTCGACGACAATAAAAATTCTTCCAAATGTGTGATCAACAAAAAATGACCTATAATATTTATTTAAAAAACATATACTTTTAAACATTGGACTTGTATTACAATATTGTTTCGATATTTTAATTCCACTTGGATCTATTTATCCAAATTATTTGTTATGACTTAGTAATTTTTTTTTAAAATATCTACAAAAATATTAACATTAATTATCAAACCAACCAAGGAAGCACATTATATTGATTGTTCTTTTATATTTTGTATCTATTAATTGTTCTTTGATATTTGTTATTTCTTATAAAAAAATTCTTAAAAACTATTAAAAAAAATTTATAATATGCTTTCTCCTTCACATATTTAGTTTTTTTTTAATATTTTATTGTAGATGTCTACGTAACTATTTCAATTATATAAGTTAAACGTATTTATTAATAAGTTTATATGATCAAATTTAATTCAATTTAAGCTGGACAACTATCGATGTAGATTACGATTACCATAATACATCATCCTAAGGTCCACAATGTTGATGTTCTTTCAATTAATTGGGACATCTATCAGTTTGGATTACGATTTACCTAGTTACACAATACTCTAAGGTTGATAATGTTGATTTTGATCAATTGAGACAACCATCGATTTGAATTAAGATTTACCTAGTTATACATTACTCTATGGTCAAGAATGTTGATTTTGGTCAATTGATCGGGACAACCATCGATTTGGATTATGATTTACCTAGTTATACATTACTCTATGGCTAAGAATGTTGAATTTGGTCAATTGATCGGGACAACCATCAATTTGGATTACGATTTATCTATCGGAGCAATTACCCTAGGGAATGTTCATATGGGGGTAAATTGAACATTGTGCATTTTATAGGGGGTACATTAACTCCGGAGAAATATTGGGCTTGGTATTAAAGTTGCAATAATGATCGGAGTGAAATAGAACCATTTTTATCAAGTTTATGGGGGCACATGCAGGTTTTCTCAACTAAAGAGGGTAAAGTGCAAAAATGAAAACCTTTGGGGGGTGATATGAAAAAATACAATACAATTAAGTGTAAGGAAAATTATTTGGCTTGATATTTTTTTTTTTAATTACACACACTAAGTAAAAAATGACAAATAATAACTAAAATGACTACAATATTTACCTCAAACATGTTATTGTATTTATTAAAATAATAAAAAGTAAAAGCATATTTTTAACTATAATTCAATTGTCTCCGATCATTAACTTTCATCGTAAATTTAATTGCCCTATAGTTAATTCCAACAACAATTAATATACTTTTAAATATTACCAAATATCATGGAATTGTCTTGTACAAAATTCCCACGTAAATAATAAAATTCACACATCAATTACGCATACACTAAAATATTACCAAAAATCATGGGAATCTATCACTAAAATAAATTGGTTACCAAAAAAATAACAACACTTGTTGATCACAAATCACAATTACATAGGGAATAATCATCTTTCCCACTCCCACACGTCTCCCATATAGCAAATCATAGCCTACATTTCCTTCTTCACCATAAAATTTTAACTCACAAAACAAAAACAAACAAAAAAAGTCGTACTCTCACCACGAAATTTCACAGCCTACAAATAAGTTCACTCAAGACGTGGATACTTCTTCAAGCTTGAGCAAACATATATAGCTTTGTTTTTTCCTTTTTTTAACTGTTTCGGTTTAATTTTTTCTTGATTGGTTAATTTTGTGGTCTAGAAAGAATTCTCTCTCAAATCGTGAGAAGATTTGTGGTTTTAGTGTCAAATATATGAAATTAGTGAAATAATTTGTTGATTTTAGTTCGGGTTTAATGAATTTGTTGTAGTCTTCCTTGATAGGTTCTTTTTGTTATCAAATATATGAAATTAGTGAAATATTGTTTTAATTTATGGGTTTGAGTTCGGGTTAAGTTGATTTGATATAGAAAAGCTAATACTATGAAATTGATATGATATATTTCATTAAACATAAGCCCTGTTGGTTGGTATTATAGAAGGTTTTGAAGATGACAAAAAGGCCATAATGGTTTTTGAAGGTTAAAAGGATGTCATCAACTAAGAACTGAAAAGCTTAGTAAAACCTATGTCACGGTCTGGAAGCTATGTGACCGAATCAGCCGAGTAGGATATCAGATTGGTTATCATCAGCCGAGTCAAGATAGATGTGTTCATTCTTGAATCAGCAGAGTAGCCATCAACGAAGTGATCATCAGTAGAGTGATCATCAGCGGAGTGATCCCATCAGCAGAGTGAAGTCGGTTAGTAAGCTCACCAACGGTAACATGCTGAGTGCATTAAATGCGACTGACATAAAGCAGATATCCATACAAAAGAGTGTACATAGCAACAGTTGCAGATAGCCGTTCCAGAAACTGGGGACCAGTACTCGAGGACTGTAGATTTCTGTCTCACCTTCAACGGGCAGAAATTCAAATCAACGAAGTATAAATAGAAGACAAACTGAAGATCGAAAAGAGACTTGCACAATTCAAGATCACATCTATAGAGCAAGATCCATCAGTTGAGTCGTCTGATCGTAAGCGAAGTCATCTGTTGACAGAGCAAATTGTTGAAGAACAAAGATCAAACGTTGTCTGTCTAAGTGACTTTCAACTGAGAATAGAAGGAGTGTATATCCATCTTTGTGAAGTGATATGACTTCTTAGTGTAGGTTTTCTGTGTGATCTCCTATACTGAAAAGAGCGTGGGAAGAGTGTAGATCCGTCTAAGTGAGTGATCTAGCTTCATAAAGTAGGATGTCTTTGTGATCTCTTACCACGCACTTGTGGCTTTTCATTTGTTGAATTGCGCAAGCAGAGTATACTGTAACCTTTGTGATTATAGTATAACCCAAGATCTAAGTGACTTGGAAGAGTGGACTAAAAGACATTCATGTCTATATAACCACTATAAAAATTCCTTGTGTTTGATTACTTGTTTTTAACTTGCATATTTTCATAAGTAAACAAACTTTTAAAAGACAAAGCTTTGAAATTAAGGAATTTACAAACTGGGGTAAAACTTTGAAAGATAAACTTGTTTGAAAAACATACTTGATAAAATCCGCTGCATACAAGTTTTGAAACTCTGATCTGATTTGAAACAGACAAGTAAAATCAGACTAGTGGTCAACCCTGCTGAATCAGCTGAGTGCAAAATCAGCAGAGTAGTTTCACGAGTTTGATCAGCTTAGTCTGCTGATTTGAAAAGTTAGAGAAAAAGTGTTTAAAGTTTCAGAGGTCTATTCACCCCCCCCCCCCCCCCCCAAGACCTCATTGACCACTTTTGGGACCAACAAGCCCTAACTAAATTTAGATTCCATGCATGTCAGTTTTTTAACTATTTTGGTGAACATTTGGGTAGTTTTCAACAGATATTAGAACACATGTGTATGTTTGAGGTTTTGGGTAGATTTTTTTCTAATATTGAAGCTATCTGTTTTTATGAAATATCATTAGCTTTATATTATATTTTGGAATTTACATACTTGCTTTATAAATATATTGTACTTAATTTTATCATTTTTCTAAAAGAATGTTTTTTTATTGTGCAAATTTCTGGTTTTTGGTTTAGTATAATGACTGCACCATCTTTGAATTTACATATGCCATGTTCTTCATTATGCTGCATTTAAGATCATTGTCTTCATTTTGCATGTTTTATATGTATTTTCATTTGCACAAAAACAAAATAATAACAAGAGCATATGTCAAGCTAATAATTTAATTCTAAAGATAGTTAATTTAAAAGCAAGATTCAAGTTAATTGACTTGATTGGTGCAATAGAGCATTACAATACGACACCATTTCAGACTAGTTAAAGAATTAAGGCTTCTGGAAAATATTCATATCAAAAAATTTGAAATGAATACAACATGATAAGTACAAAAGTCCAAAAAAAAGAGTACTTTATCCACTATGAAAGAATAAACTGCATATGAATTGTTTAGTGGAAAACTTAAAAAGTTGGCACTTAGCACCCTGTACCTTGGATTAGAATACTTTATTAGAATAGTTGATTCGAACTTGAGTTTGCCACATTGTGATACTAGTCCATTCCACTAAACAAATCAATCGTTAGTGCCCAATGTGTAGATCCAAATTGCATTATTCTTTAATCCTAATCATAGTAATGCAATAATGAGTACTTTTTATGTAGATCCAAAGATGTTGCAGTTAAATATACTAAGCCAATTATAAAATTGGATTAAAATACTTTATAAAATTGGATTAAGATACTTTATTAGAATAGTGGTCTAGTTTTTGGTAGATTTTTGCACTTAATTCGTAAAGAATTGTGTTAGAAAACTACAAGGGGGGTTTTTGCATTTTTTCCCATTATGATTCTCTCTTGAAAGGTTCATTTCCATTATGATTCTCATTTGAAAGGTTTTTATAACAAGATTTGTGATTAGATGTTGGTTTGATTTCGTTTATGACTTAATGTTGTGAGTTCAACTTATATTATCATTTCAATTGCAATAAATTTAGGCCATTTATATTATTATTCTAATTGTGGAATTTGGTTATGAATTTCACCAATTTGTTAGAGAACACAGAATCATGATTTTAAAAATTACTCGAACAAAAACTAACAATTTTATATTGTTTAATATGTAGAATCATGGCAGCTGATTTTTTCACAACTAAAGAATTAGAAATGTATCTAGGAATGTTAGTGGATGAGGCATCTGCAGGCAGGATCCATTTAAGATGGAACAATAGAAATATTTTTCAGCAAATTGCATCACGGCTACAAGAACAGACTGGAAAGAATTACACTTATGAATTATTGGATAGAGAGTATGACAGGTTGCATCTTCGCTATTACTTGTGGCAGCTGGCTCTTAAGTGCAAACACATGAGGTGGAATCCCATAGAAAATAAACTTGTAGTGGCTTATGAGGATGTCTGGGAATTTCTTCGGAAGGTAAAACGTCTATACGATAATCATCCCCAAATATAGTATTTATTTACCTTAATTGGCTTAATTAATCTTAATTTCTGATATATTGCTACAGGATGGAACATACTGGTTTGTGCCAAAACAATACTGAGAGAATGGAGAAAGGTACTGGTGGGAGTTAGAAGCTATATTTGGTGTAGTCCAACCACCAAACCATCTCCGGTTGCCCCGATTGAAGAAGCTATGCCCATGGAACACTAAGAAAAAGAAGTTATAGAGATTTCCTCAAGTGATGAGGAAATATGAAATTGTTTAAAGTTGGATAATGGTTTTTAAAAATGTTGTATTTGGATGTTTGAAATTTTTTAAAGTTGGATAATGGTTTTTAAAACTGTTGCATTTGGATATTTTGATATTTTCATCGGAGTACAATAATAGTAGTAGTCCTTTTACAGCTTTTTTTGGGACGTTTGTTGTGTAAATAGTAGTCGTAGTAGTACTAGTAGTAGTATGTTGACAGCTTTTTGTGGGACGTTTGTTGTGTAAATAGTAGTAGTAGTATTTCCATAATTTGATGTCTAGAATATAAGCCAAATAAGAAATTTTGTCATAGTTTATTACATATTAGTTTGTAAATAGCTAATGTATTATGTTATCTATTACATTATAGGCATCAAGTTTTTTGACTTATGAAGACGAACTGAGTATATTTCTGATTTATAGACAATGTATAGTGATTTATGCAAAAATAAGAAGTATAAAGATATTCACAAAGTTAAAAGTCATATATATGCAAAAAAAAAAAAATTTGAACTAAAATAAGTACTCAATTTATTGGGATGTAAATATAATTGGTCCATGTAATAGTATGATTTGTTATATTCTCCATAGAGAATTGGAAGATTTTTTATTGTGTAGGTTCAAAGAAAATGAAGGAAAATCAAAATGAAATTATCTCCAAGAACACAATGTCCTAACCCAAATATGATTTCTGAATGGAATCATATATTTAATGCCTTTAGTTCTTCATTTATTGTGAATCCCAAACCCCATTTTTGGAGATGGTCCCAAACCCCATATTTTGATATCCTATAAAATATGAAAATCAGCCAAATCATTATAGCACAAAAATATTCAACTACATTATGGGCCGCAATATTCTAGACATAATTGACCCAATAGATTAAAGAGATAAGAATATATGATATATGGTTATGGGCTCCAACGATTAAATTCCAATCAAGATAAAGCCCAAAACAATTAAAAAAAATGTGGGGGAAGAATAAAATGGCCGAAAATAACGGCAATAACAAAATGTCCCAATAAAACGGCCCACACCAATCCATTTTGATAATGAAATTATAATGTAACAAGAAATATTGTAAACAATAGAACAAAATAAAAATAACCTATGTAAGATTTTGTTCAAATTACATAATATATATCACATAGTTAATTTATCACTGTATTAAAGGGTTAGACTATACTAATAATATTTTATTTATCAGCCTTGTATGGTAAATCCTATCTATTACTATATAACATGAATTTTTTAATATTAATATTGTTAAGTTAAAATATTGTGGTATATAACAACAAGTATTTCTCTCCTTCATTGTATAATATCTTGGGCATAAAATAATATATAGTATCACGTTGATTTAAATTTAAATTTATACAACTATTTTTTCAATAAATAATGACTAATTTAAATACTAGAGTAATATTTCGGAAAAAAAAATTCATATACATTCGAAATATAGTCTGAAAATAAAGATTTCCATCTAAAAAGTTATTAAAGCAAGGAGATTTATTTGGCTTCAAAATAAATTTATTTAATTAAGCAAACTAAATAAAAATACCAGAAAATAATTACAACAATTAATTTTTTTTATCTACTACCAATTATTGTATTATACGAGCTATTAAAAAACATTTATTTTTACTAAAATTCAAACTGCACCCGATCAATTACTCAAGAATTTGAAATCTCATCAAACTGGTTTTGTAGTGATAGTTATAATCAATCAATCCACATGAGCCCTAAAATTTAAAAAATCATTTAAGACATTCGAACTTAATCGATCGAATAGAAACAATAAAAAAAGGGGATTAAAGATTATATACATCGAAATTATTGATTTGAGATATTATTTTATTAGACAACCAAGTAATTGAAAATTTCGTTTTTTCCGTAAGAAATTTGTGAAACAATGTTGGAGAGGATTCATTTAAGGTGCAAAAATGGTGGTGAGGTTATAACTGATTTAACACCATAATCACTCAATCTTAGCCGTAGGTTATACAAAATTAGGGTAAATAAATTAATCTCAATTGATTTAAAAAATATAGTTCGATATTCAACTAATTAGTTGTTGATAGAATTTGTTGATATTGATTTTCATTCTCGTCATAGTAAATCTAAAAATGGTGTAAAAATTAAAAACATAAAGGTATAGATGATGCAAAAATGGTGAAGAAGTATTAAATAAGAAATAATCAATTAAGTTTGAAGGGTTTTTCTCTAGTTAGGTCTAACTTGTACTACCTTTTGTTAGTTCTCATCTAAAATTTAGCCAAATGGCATTAATTTTACTTATTACCTGCAAAAGAGGTCAACATTTTAAACAACATATTTACTAAAATATCCTTATTAAACAAAATTAATATTTCTTCAAATTCTCAGACCAATTGAACGATTCTTTAACTTCAAGAAAACCCTCTTCTTGAACAGTCCCCAAATTCATCTTCTCAAACCCAATTCCCAAAATTCATCTTCTCTGATGAAGGGAATTTTCGTCTATGTGTCTGGTCCACGTCTAATGTGCCACGTAATGATGTTTTCCGCTCCACAGTATGGAATCCTAAGCCGGTCAGATCGAGCTGGACTCCACTTCAAGGTTCCTAACCCTGTGCTCAAAGAAACTCGTCAGGTTGTGCCGGTGGTTGACCCGGCGCTGACCCTCCGATGCCTAAGTCAGATCAATTCAAAGCATAGCAGAATATAGCAGAAAAGTAGTAGTTAAGTCGAGCAGAATCTACCTTTAAATGTAACAAATGGCGGAGTATTTATAGGAGGGGAAATCGGATCTTTCGGATCGGTCGGATCTTTTGGGTCGAATCTTTCGGGTCGGATCTTTAGTGTTTATGTCAAAATAAGGCCTTATATATCGATGTGTATATGGGCATGTCGAATAGTCATGCTTGGATGTCGAGTGACATGTTTTCAAGGCAATTTGGAGATCAAGTACATGTATATCGATTTTGGTGTATGTCGAACATGTCCAGTCTGGTGTATGTCGAACAGGTCCAGTCTGGTGTATGTCGAACAGGTCCAGATTTTGGTCTATGTCGAACAGGTCCAGATTTTGGTCTATGTAGAATAGGAGCAGATTTTAGTCTTAGTTTGACTTTATTCTGACGTGTAACTTGCCATGTCATTGATTGAATATTTGGTATATCAATAGTCCCCCAAGTTCGAGAGTTCGATTATAAATCGAAGTTTTGAAGTTTGTAACTTTCAATTTTTGAATTCCTAGTATATCAATAGTCCCCCAAGTTCTAGAGTTCGATAGTAGATCGAAGTCTGGAAGTTGTAATTTTGAACTTTATGATGTAATTGTCAATTCAATGGGTGTTCAATTTTACTTTCTTGATCGAATATGTTATTGGATGATATAAACCTAATTTTGGTCGATGCTTTTAATGCTATCGACGTCTTTCTGGTCGATGCTTATAGTATTTTTGTTCGATGCTTTTAAAGCTATTCGACCTAAATATTTCTGGTCGATGCTTTTAAAGCAATGCGACCTAAATCTTTCTGGTCGATGCTTTGATGTCGACCAGATTCTTCATTAACACTTTTATAGTGTTTTTGGTTGATGATTTTAAAGCTATTCGTCTGGTCGATGCTTTTAAAGCTATTTGACCTAAGTCTTTCTGGTCGATGCTTTGATGTCGACCAGATTCTTTATTAACACTCTTGTAGTGTTTTTGGTCGATGCTTTTAAAGCTATTCGACCTAAATCTTTCTAGTCGATGCTTTGATGTCGACCAGATTCTTTATTAACACTCTTGTAGTGTTTTTGGTCGATGCTTTTAAAGCTATTCGACCTAAATCTTTCTAGTCGATGCTTTGATGTCGACCAGATTCTTCATTAACACTTTTGTAGTGTTTTTGGTCGATGCTTTTAAAGCTATTCGACCTAAATCTTTCTAGTCGATGCTTTAATGTCGACCAGATTCTTCATTAACACTCTTGTAGAGTTTTTGGTCGATGCTTTGAAAGCTGTCGAAAGGATTGACGCTTTGAAAGCTATCAACTGTTCAGGATTCGATGCTTTGAAAGCTGTCGAAAAGATTAATGCTTTGAAAGCTATCAGTTGTTTCAACTTATCACTTTTATAGTGTAAGGAATTGAAGCTTTGAAGCTTTTGATTTGTCGACTTATCACTTTTATAGTGTAAGGATTCGATGCTTTGAAAGCTGTCGAAATGATTGATGCTTTGAAAGCTATCAACTGTTCAACTTATCACTTTTATAGTGTAAGGAATTGAAGCTTTGAAGCTTTTGATTTGTCGACTTATCACTTTTATAGTGTAAGGATTCGATGTTTTGAAAGCTGTCGAAAAGATTGATGCTTTGAAAGCTATCAGTTGTTTCAACTTATCACTTTTATAGTGTAAGGAATTGAAGCTTTGAAGCTTTTGATTTGTCGACTTATCACTTTTATAGTGTAAAGATTCGATGCTTTGAAAGCTGTCGAAATGATTGATGCTTTGAAAGCTATCAACTGTTCAACTTATCACTTTTATAGTGTAAGGAATTGAAGCTTTGAAGCTTTTGATTTGTCGACTTATCACTTTTATAGTGTAAGGATTCGATGCTTTAAAAGCTGTCGAAATGATTGATGCTTTGAAAGCTATTAACTGTTCAACTTATCACTTTTATATTGTAAGGAATTGAAGCTTTGAAGGGTGTAGATCAGTTTATCTTAGTGTTTGTCGATGAAAGATTGATTCTCCTTTTCGATTGTTGAGTGATGATTGATTTACTTTTTTCTTCTTTTTGCTATCGAATTAGTATTTCTAGAAAGTCTATCAAATAAATAACTTGTAGCTGCATTTTATCAACTCGTTTATCAATGTGGTTGATCGAAGCTTTCACTGTTATCGATCACTTTTTGCTTTCTTGTCGAAGATTATCGTCGAGCTCCTCTTAAGTAGATAGATCAGGGCTTAGAGGCAACTGATGACTGACAGTTTGCTTATTGATCATCAAACTTGCATTTGATGATGTCGAAGAACACCTCCATAGCATTTGATGAATTTGATCATCGATGATGTCGAACAACGCTTTTATGGTCATCGATGTCGAACAAAGCTTTCAAAGCTACTTGTGACTTTTTGCTCTCCACTTCATTGATTTTGATCATCAATGATGTCGAACAAGGCTTTCAAAACTGCTTGTGACATTTTTGCTCTCATCTTCATTGATTTGATCATCGATGATGTCGAACAACACATTTATGGTCGTTGATGTCGAACAAGGCATTCAAAGCTGATTGTTACTTTTTGCTCTCATCTTCATTGATTTGATCATCGATGATGTCGAACAACCCCTTTATGGTTGTTAATGTCGAACAAGACATTCAAAGCTGTTTTGATATCGAACAAGACTTTCAAAATCTACTTGTGACATTTTGCTCACTTTCATTGATATGTCGAAGAACAAGACATTCTGCTCAACTCTTCATTGAATTTGTTTATGTCGAAGAACATGAGATTTTGCTCCTCTTTCTTGATATGTCGAAGAACATGACATTTTGCTCCTCTTCATTGATTTGGCCATTGATGGAGTCGATCGAATGCTTTTCAAAGCTACTTATGTCGAACAAGGCTTTGAAGCTGTTTGTGACATTTTGCTATGCTCTTCATTGATTTTGTTTATGTCGAAGAACATGAGATTTTGCTCCTCTTCCTTGATATGTCGAAGAACATGACATTTTGCTCCTCTTCATTGATTTGGTCATTGATGGAGTCGATCGAATGCTTTTGAAAGATGCTTATGTCGAACAAGGATTTGAAGCTGCTTGTGACATTTTGCTATGCTCTTTATTGAATTTGTTTATTCGAAGAACATGAGATTTTGCTCATCTTCCTTGATATGTCGAAGAACATGACATTTTGCTCCTCTTCATTGATTTGGTCATTGATGGAGTCGATCGAATGCTTTTCAAAGCTACTTATGTCGAACAAGGCTTTGAAGATGCTTGTGACATTCTGCTCTGCTCTTCATTGATTTTGTTTATGTCGAAGAACATTAGATTTTGCTCCTCTTCCTTGATATATCGAAGAACATGACATTTTGCTCCTCTTCATTGATTTGGTCATTGATGGAGTCGATCGAATGCTTTTCAAAGATGATTATGTCGAACAAGTCTTTGAAGCTGCTTGTGACATTCTGCTCTGCTCTTCATTGATTTTGTTTATGTCGAAGAACATGAGATTTTTCTCCTCTTCCTTGATATGTCAAAGAACATTACATTTTGCTCCTCTTCATTGATTTGGTCATTGATGGAGTCGATCAAATGCTTTTCAAAGATGCTTATGTCGAACAAGGATTTGAAGCTGCTTGTGACATTCTGCTATGCTCTTTATTGAATTTGATTATTTCGAAGAACATGAGATTTTGCTCCTCTTCCTTGATATGTCGAAGAACATGACATTCTGCTCCACTTTTCATTGATTTGATCATCGATGATGTCGAACAACGCCTTTATGATCGTTGATGTCGAACAACACTTTCTTCGATTATGTCGAACAACGCCTTTATAACAGCTGATGAATTTGATCATCAATGATGTCGAACAAGGCATTTTTTGGTCGAACAAGGCATTTATGTCTGTTGATGTCGAATAAGGCTTTGAAAGCTGATTGTGACATTTTTTCTCTCCTCTTCATTGATTTGATCATCGATGATGTCGAACAACGCCTTTATGATCCTTTATGATCGTTGATGTCGAACAAGGCTTTATACGTCAAACAACACATTTATGTCAAAGAAGACCTTTTTGCCTTTCCTCATCAAATTTGTTTGTTCATCGATGTGGTAGTTCAAAACCTTTATGGTTGATTCATCACCTTTTGCTTTCATTTTCATCAATTATACATATGTGTCATCGGTGAGTTCCTTCAATTCTGGTCGAGTAACTTGATAAAACATGTTGGTCCCAAAAGTGGTCAATGAGGTGTAGAGGGGGAGGGGGTGTGAATAGACCTCTAAACTTTAAAACTTTTTCTCTAACTTTTCTATCAGCAGACTCAGCTGATCTGATTTGTAAGACTACTAAGCTGATTGCGCACAAAACTTTATCAGCAGAGTTGACCACTCATCTGATTTTACTAATCTGATTCAGATAACTCAGAGTTTCAAAACTTGTACGCAGCGGATTTATTCAGTATGTTTTTAAAACAAGTTTATCTTTCAAAGTTTAACCCCTTGTTTTATGAATTCCTCAATTTATAATCATTCTTTCAAACCAGTTTGTTTACTTATGAAAATATGCAAGATAAAACAAGTAATCAAACACAAGGAATTTTTATAGTGGTTATATGGATGAAAATCCTTTAGTCCACTCTTCCAAGTCACACAGATCTTGGGTTATACTGTAGCCACACAGATTACAGTATACAATGCTTCCGCAATTCAACAAATGAAAAGCCACAAGTGCGCAGTAAGAAATCACACAGAAATCCTACTCTCCGAAGCTAGACCACTCACTCAGACGGATCTACACTCCTGACGCTATTTTCAGTACAGGAGATCACTCAGAAAACCTATACTAAGAAGTATATCACTTCACACAGATGGATATACACTCCTCTCTCTTTTCAGTTGGCAGTCACTTAGACATACAACGTTTGATCTATGTTCTTCAACAAAAAGCTTCGTCAACAAATGACTTCGCTTACGATCAGACGACTCCACTGATGGATCTCGCTCTTAAGATGTGATCTTGAATTATGCAAGTCTCTCTTAGATCTTCAGTTTGTCTTCTATTTATACTCCTCGGATTTGAATTTCTGCCCGTTGAAGGTTGACAGAATTCTACAGTCCTCGAGTACTGGTCCTTAAATTGCGGAACGGCTCCCTGCAACTGTTGCTCTGTACACTCTGCTGTACGGATGTCTACTTTATGTCAGTCGCATTTAATGCACTCAGCTCTCAGCACGTTACCGTTGAGCTTCCTGACCGTCTTCACTCTGCTGGTGGAAATACTCTGCTGATGATCACTCTGATGATCACTCGGCTGATGGCTTCTCGGCTGATTCAAGAATGAACACATCTATCTTGACTCGGCTGATAATACCCATCTGAAATCCCACTTCGCTGATTCGGTCACTTAGCTTCCAGACCATGAGATAGGTTTCACTAATCTGTTTAGTTCTTAGTTGATGACTTCCAATTTAGCCTTCTTGACTATTATACCCTTTTTGTCATCTTCAAAACCTTCTCTAATATATACCAACAATTTCCCCCTTTTTGATGATGACAAAACCTTCAACTAAGAACGTCTTCTAAGTCTTCAAATTTGGTCTTCATACCTTGAGATGGAAATTTTTGATCTGATACAACTTTCAAAAAAAATTACCACTTGATTGATGGTTGTTTTTCCTTTTCTGATCTTCAGCTTAAAGGGTTCTTAGTTTCATCCTTTAATCTTCCCCCTTTTTGTCATCAACACCAAACCTTAAGTTGCATCTCTTCTTCCCCTTTTTCTCTTTATAGGATTGCAAACTTAGTATGCTGAAGACAATTAGGTGAGTACTAGGTTGATCGAGGTAGTCTTCGTTGCTGTTTATCACTCCAGCTAGAAAATTCCCCCTAACTTCAAGAATTAATACCATTTGATACCATTTTTGGTCCGATTCCACTTGTAGTCAGATGCTACTTGTAGTCTAATACTACTTGTATGAATGTAAATCAGATTAGTCCGCTGATACCACTAGTTGATGTGATAACACTTGCTAATACCACTTGGTGTAGTACATTCTTGAATATCACCTGGCTGTTGAATTCCAGTCGGCTGATAAGAAGCAGTCCTCTGATAGCTTCATTTTGACTTATTGAAAACTTCATCTTTAATTAGGAGAACCGCTAGTCGTACACGTTCCTGTTGGGTTATTCGTAACGTCAGAACGTTGAAAGCAGCGGAATTTAAAATTTTTTAAATAACCCAAACCAGCAATCTTTATTCATCTAGTCATACGAAAAGGATTTTACATAAATCGAAACATCCAAGGGTGTTTAGCGATTTTACCTTACCACGGGAACAGTGGTGATTTTTCTCCGGTCTTCTTTCAGATCTGATGAATTTGGTTCGAGAGAAGCACCCCAAGTGTTGTGCCTCTAGCGGTATCCACACCAACTGGATTGAAGCAACTCTCTTGAATCCTCAGGCTCAGAACTAGGATCCAAAAGTTATCAAGCAAGGAAGAAGAAGAAAACAATTCGCATGAACCCTGTCCAATTGCACAGGATTCGGCCGAACCTTCTCTGTAGGAGAGAGGGCGGCGCTTTTCAGCTTTGGAGAGAGGGGGGCACGAAATTTTGTGTCTTAGGGCTTAGGTTTTTCACTTATGACTTATGGAAGAGTATGAAGAGATATATATTTATAAGAGAAGAATCCTTCTCTTAATAGATATCTCTTCAATGTATATCAAGATCTTTTTCCTTATCGCATTAGGAAACAAGATATACATGTATATCTCTTAGATTTTCCTTGTCACACAAGAAAACAAACTCTTCCATTATTTATCTTGCGAAATCGCCCCTTATCTAGTTTAGGAAAGTAGAATCTCATTCTATCTTTATTTCCTTAACTAACTAGGTCTCCTTTAATTAATTAAACTCTTTAATTAATTAGACTCTTTAATTAATTAAACTCTTTTAATTAATTCAGCCCATTTAATTAATTAATCCAATTAATTAATTAATCCTTCTCCATTAATTAATTAGACTACTTCTAATTAATATTTTTCTCCCTTAAGAATTAACACTTTAATTCTCCAGTTTTGATTTAACTCTTTAAATCAAACTTTCCTTATATGATTTTTTGCAGTCCAATTGTATTGTGTGTGACCCTCTAGGTTCACCATCAATTGGCCGCAGGCCCACGACTTTCGTGATTTAATTTATGAGTTTATTAATTGCTCCTATTAATTGAACCCCTTCAATTAACCACTCAAGAATTAATAATTAATCTCCTTATTAATTCATGAGTACCCACACCTCATGGTCGATGTCTAGCCACAAGCCCATGAGGCCCAACTTCAGGTGAATTGATCTCAGTGAACCTCACCTCTTATAAGTACCATGTACATACGGTCCTTCTATCGACTTAATTTCCCGATCGAGACCTAAGGTGTGTGAATTGATCGGCACCTCTAATTATCTCGATAACTATACTTTCTAATTCCGAATAATGATTCCAGTGTGACTGCTAAATTTGGAAACACCTTTCCAAATTCGTCACCAACTGTGGCCACAAGTTTCTCGGAATCTATTATCTAAGAACGTATAGGAAATTCCCTCAACACACTACGTTGAGTCGGTAGATCCCTTATTGGTACTAACCACTCGCGTACACAACTATACGCACCCAACTTAGGCACATTAAGGTCAGGCTACGTGACCTGTACCTAGATCAAAGTACGTATACCCATGCACCGAATTCGCCCTAGCACCTCAAGTCTAAGGACTAAATCGTACACTATTATAAGTTTGAGAAACATCCCATCGCCGATGTGCGTCATGCACTTCCACAATGGGTTTCTCTGTTCGGGTCGTTCGATGCGTTCGATCCCCTATCGAACCACCTACTCATATGCACTAGCATCAAATGCCTTGCTCATGAAACGCTACAAATTCACTCCATGTGAATCATGCATATTTATACAAGTCTTTGCGATTCCTTCGATACCCCGTCTCGTTCGGAATCTATGACTTGGAACGTGTTTTAAGATCACGACCTTAGAGACTGTTTCATGATTGCACTCAATACCGAAGTGAATCGTCCCATAGTCGAATGTGATCTTAGGGTTTCATCCAATCGCTTAAGTGATTCGCGAGAGATGAAGTTGGCCATTGTTTGATTTACATACTATAAACAAACGAGCGTATTAATTCATTTATACTAGAGAAAGATTACGATAGTCCTAATACAAGCTAAATATATTGGCTTGCAGGGCACTATCCTATCAATCTCCCACTTGCCCTAAAGCCAATCACAAACGCTTCTAAGACCCATCATCCAAAGATGTTCTTTGAACTCTTTTCGTGACGAAGACTTTACTAGTGGATCCGCTAGGTTGTCTTCCGAGTCGACGCATCCATTATGTACGTCTGCTCTACCAATGATTTCTCCAATCAAATGGTACTTTTCTCTCATTGTGTTTAGATTTCTGGTGAGATCTCGACTCCTTTGCTTTAGCAACAACTCCATTGTTATCACAGAAGATAACCACGAGCTTCGCAATGCTAGGCACTACATCCAACCATTGGATGAAGTTTTTCATCCAAACACTTTCTTTTGTTGCATCCGATGCTGCGATATATTATGCTTCAGTGGTTAAGATGGCAATGGTGTTTTGCTTGGAACCTTTCCAACTTACCGCTACCCCATTGAGGCAAAATATGTATCCAAAAATTGGATATATATATTCATCCACATCAGACTGAGAATTCGAATCATTAAATCCTTCGAGTTTTAATTCTCCATTACCACCGTAGACCAAGAACGAATCCTTAGTCTTTCTCAAGAACTTAAGGATATCTGTTACGGTGGTCCAGTACTCTTCACCGGATTTTGACTAGTAACTGCTCGTGACACTTGAGCAGGTTCTATGTTAGGTCTAGTAAATATTATAGCATACCACAGGCTACCTTTTGTCGAAACATAAGGTATTTGAGACATTCTCCTTTATCCTCATTCGATGTAGGGCACATCGATTTGGAAAAAGAGACACAGTGTCTCATTGGAAGCAATCCTCTCTTGGATTCTTTCATACTGAATCTTTTCAGTATTGTTTCTATGTACTTAGATTGAGAGAATCCCAACATCTTCTTCGATCTATCTCTATAGATACGTATCCCAATACGCAAGATGTCTCTCCCAAATCTTTCATGGAGAATTGCATGGATAACCATGCTTTCGTCTGCGCTAACATTCTGATATCATCCCAGATAAGCAGAATGTGATCGACATATAAAATATGAGCTTCATAGAGCTCCCACTAATCCTTTTGTACACTCAAAGTTTACATTCGTTTTTGATGAAGTCAAATGCCTTGACTGTCTCATCAAAACAAACGTGAATCTAAATGGATTCAGACATTGCTACTGGAGAAAAGGTTTCATCAAAGTCTGTTCCAGAACTTTGTGAATAGCCTTTTACCACTAGTCGAGTCTTAGAGGTCAACACCTCTCCATTTATTCCTAGCTTGAAGATCCATTCACTACTTACAGGGATAAAAACCCCTCGGGTGGATCGACCAAGGTCCATACCTTGTTGGAATGTATGGAATCCATTTCGGATTGCATGGCCTCTTGCCATGATGCACGTCTACATCTAATGTAGCTTCTTCGTATATGGTAAAACCATATCTTTCAAGCTTCTTATGAACTTGATCAGATCTACGAAGTACTGGTGTACTAGACGATTCAGTAGTTTCTGGATTAACTCCCACTGTTTGTGGGGATGGGTCCAAATCTTGGACTTCATCAAGTTCCATGACATTCCCTATTTCCTTTGACGAGGATTTCATCAACTGAGGAACGGGTAGTTATGAGAAACGATTGTTTCTCATTGTCGTGGAACAGGTATCCAATGGATTTCGTTGGATACCCCACAATTATATACAAATTGGATCTACTAGCCAATTTATCTCCTTTCTAGTTCCCAACTTAGGCAGGAGATCTCCATACTCAATAGTAAAAGTGCAGAGGTATTTTTCCATACCTTTCTTGGTAAAGCTTTGTAGGCACGGACTTTGATGGTACTTTGCTCAGTATCTTCGATGCAGCCAGGAGGACCAACCCCTAGAATGCATAAGGAAGCTTAACAAAACTCATTATGGATCGAACCATGTCCAACAAAGTTCGATTCATTCTCTAAGACACCTCAATTATGTCTTAGAATGAGTTAGTTATATGAGAATCCCATTCTCAGTAAGATAATCGAGGAATTCTAAGCTTAAGTATTTGCCACCTCGATCAGATCGAATGGCCATAATACTATGCCCTTGTTGATTCTCTACTTCGTTTTGAAATTCTTTGAACTTTTCAAAGGTTTTTCGGATTTGTATCTCACTAGATACATATATCACTAACTACCAAAGTCATTAGCAAACAGGTACGAGGTCTGAGTAATCTCCTCTTATACTAACCTTTAGTTGTCCACATTCAATCGCATGGATCAAATCCAAAGTTATTTGGTTCGCTCTTGATTCCCTGTGAAGGGAGATCTGGTCATCTTTCCTGTGAGCCAGGATTCGCAGGTTGGAAGTTCATCTAAGTTCTATACTTCAAGAGCCTTAGAAGAAACCAATTTTTGAATCCTACTCTTGGAGATATGTCCAAGTCTAGCGTGCCAAAGTTGTGGATTATTATCTTGGTATTAATTGAACTAAGCACATTCACTCAATAGAATTGAGTTAACGGTTTAATTCAATTAATTTGCTTCCTTTCAATTAACTCTTTAATTGATTCATCTCCTTTTTCAATTAACCATTTAATAGAAACGTTGCTTAATTAATTAGACCTTCTAATCAATTAAACTAATCAGTGCCTTTCTAAGATTCAGTGGGATAATTCGACTTTTAGACTACTTGCGTTCTTTCGACTACCTTTATGGTCGCTTTAGAAGAGAACAACTTCTTCTTCATATTACTCTTCTTTGACTTTGCAGTCCATGAAGTGTAAACGATCAGGACAGGTTTATCCTATTTGCCTTTTACTAATACTTTGGTTAATTCATGAAATGTGATCAACTTATCAAATAAGATCACAGTATTTCACGAATCTTTTGAATGAGCGGGAGGAGAATTTAAATGGAGGTCAATGCGAAGATCACTTGCAGGCTTACGTTTAATCGATCCAGTTTTCAACTAGATTGATAAAAACAAGGACAGTGATACTTTGACATCAGCTCCTTCACTTATTCTCGAGTTTTAAAACAACTCCTTAGTGGTCTCGAATCAAACGATTCGAAACTGCTCCTCAAAACAAGCTTTTGAAGTGGAGGTTTGTTTTAGAAGCTTCAGACATACTCCTATGTTGCTTCTTTAGCTCGTTCAATCTTGATGCTTATATGAGGAAACGATCGTTAAGATTCCCATACCCTATAGGTGATTCGTTCTACTTTTGAGGCTCGTCCTTATATGAGGAAACGATCATTAATATTCCCATACCCTACGGGTGATTCGTTCCTCCTTTTAGACTCATCTCGGAAGTGCATCAGGCATAGGCTAGTTATTAAGAACATAATTCCGACTTTCGGAATTGAGGACAATCCTCAAGTTTCTAAGCCAGTTGATATTTTGATCCAGTTATTTTATAAGTCGAGGATAAATAGTAAAAAATGGATAATTATAGATATCTCAATATCTATTTTAAAGAGAAGACAAAAATACAGAGGACTAGTTAATGAATAATACTTATAATCTACGAAGGTTGGACTTTCTATCGTAAAAGTTCTCCCACTATTTTATCGAAACAATTACCCCTTCAATTGTTCGGGAAATCCTATTTCCTAGTAGGTCTTGACGTCCCAGCGGACATTAATTGCACCCACGACTCGTGGCCGTACAACTAATTCCCTAGGTAGGCATACGTATTGCCAATTGTGTCTCTACACAACCTTCAAGCTATTTTGCCTCGATTTTTGCACCCATCTAGCACTGCTACATCATGAGTGGTACTACTCGTTAAGTCTAACCCAATCAATCTCGATGAGCAACGGGCCCGGTCATGAAATCCCCGTAACTAATATCGGTCGATTATACATGTCCCGACTAGGGGTGTTCATGAACCCGTCCCACCCGATCCACCCGCCCGACCCGCTCCAACCTGCCAGCAACCCGCCGGTTTTATTTTTAAAATAAACAAGTGCGGGTTGGTAATTTGTAAACCCGCACGTTATGGGTCGGGTGACGGGTTTGATGGTTAAAAAACCGACCCACCCGCAACCCGCACTTAATCATCTTTAGAGTACTTTTTATTCATGTTTTAATAAAAGTGTGAAATAAATTACATTTATTAACAAATGAAGAAGAACAAATTAACAAACTTTCTTCAAGTTTTTTGTTTATATTAATGTTAATGGTACAAATATATTAGTACATTTTTTCCTAAAGAGTTTGTTGTCAAAAAATCTAGAAGAAACTTCACTAATTTGTTATTGTTTGTAATGCGTGAGTGATGACTTGTAATGAATTTTTTTGTGGGGATTTGTAATATTCTTTTTGGTGGAGACCGTTGATTTAATTAGTAAGAAATTGTTGATTATATTCTAGTTTTGTACTTTTTCATCCTTGGATTTAATTTCAACTGTAACGGTTAACATATTTGGCACATTTTATTTGTTGTTTGAAGAACTTAAGATTATATATATGTTTAATTTTTATATTTATTGATATGTTGCTAGTCTATTAGATGTCAAAAATTTATGACATTCTTTGCGTTCAACCCGCCAACCCGACCGTCACCCGCCCGCACCCATTCCACCCGAACCGGGCGGTTTATGAAAATAACAATGCGGGTGCGATTTAAAAAATTGGCAACCCGCACGTGTTGGGTCGAGTTGATTTTTTTATGCAAACCCGCCCAAACCCGACCGCGTTCACCCCTAGTCCCGACCAGTCCCCATCCTTGTCGAGTTTATTAAATAAACAAGAATCGAGAGATTTCACGTATTGTCCCTTTCTTCGCCTCGGGTGCCAGACTCTGGATAACCTTAATCGATAAGTAGACAATATACGCTAGTCCCTATTGATGGAAGGCTTGGATTTATATAAATACTTCATTTTATTTTAACCCAATATGACTTAATATTTAATTCAAGAGGGGATTTGCTGGTTTGAAAGTTTAAGGCAAACTCTCTCGAGATCTCACCGCTTCAATTATGAATTATCTTATTTACGTTCTAATATTCTAGCGCGCATCACCATACAAGCCAAATAATAGAATCAATAAATAAATAAAACATAAATAAATAAACCTAGCATGCATTTCTAACACAATATGTTTTCGATCGGGAGCCACCTATGCTTGGGCCATCATTGAGCCAATAATGTTGGCCCAATTGGTCTATCTAATGGGTTCTTAATGGGCCTAGGCTATTACATTAATAACCAAGCATACTTGGCCTTCATTCTCCATTAGGCTTCCTTCTTGCATGTAATGGGCCTCCATCCTAAACTATTTAATGTAAAGCCCTAATCTATTACATTGGCACAAAAAGGCCCAAATAAGGCCCAACAAAAATCCAAAGCAAAATAAACCAATCACATCTAAGGTCAAGGCTCGGCTCGATCGAAAACCACGTAAACAATTCACGTTGAGCAAAGAAACAAACAAACACATTTACTAGTTTCCTATCTTACTTTAATTATTTTAAACGCCTTTAAATATTTCTCTAGATTCTTATTTTAGTCTCTACTAATTATAGGTAATTGATATTCGGATAAACAAAACCATTTTATGCATAAAAAAAGAATAAAAATTTTCAACTTTTGAAAATTGCAATTTGGCCCTCCAACTTTTGGAAATTGCGATTTCAAACCCTGAAGTTTTGGAAATAACAATTTAATCCCAAAATTAAAACTGGGCAGAGGACCGAAAATTAAAATTTTATTTCCAGAAAAATTTCAAATTTGCAATTCAGCCCCTGCAGTTTTCGGTATTTACAAAACAGCCCCAAAACTTTTAGTAATTGCAAAACAGCCCCAAATTCAAAAATTTCCAGAAAGTTGCATTCTGTCCAGAAAACACACAGTTCATAAAATCTCAATTTCAGTCCAGTTTTCCAAAAAATCGCTAATCGCAAAAACAACCCTTTATTTTCGAAAAATACAAAATTGGCCCAAAACATTTTTATGCAATTTTACCCAAAATCAGATCTACCCATAACAAGTAAGAATCAATAACATGAATATAACATGCAATACAATAAAGCAATCAAATTATATTCAGACATTTTCGTATGAGAGTAATGAATTAGGCTCTGATACCACTGTTGGGTTATTGGTAACGTCAGAACGTTAAAAGCGGCGGAATTTAAAATTTTTTAAATAACCCAAACCAGCAATATTTATTCATCTAGTCATACGAAAAGGATTTTACATAAATCGAAACATACATAGGGTGTTTAGCGATTTTACCTTACCACGGGAACGGTGGTGATTTTTCTTCGGACTTCTTTCAGATCTGATGAATTTGGTTCGAGAGAAGCACCCCAAGCGTTGTGCCTCTAGCGGTATCCACACCAACTGGATTGAAGCAACTCTCTTGAATCCTCAGGCTCAGAACTAGGATCCAAAAGTTATCAAGCAAGGAAGAAGGAGAAAACAATTCGCATGAACCCTATGCAATTGCACAGGATTAGGCCGAACCTTCTCTGTAGGAGAGAGGGCGGCGCTTTCAGCTTTGGAGAGAGGGGGGCACGAAATTTTGTGTCTTAGGGCTTAGGTTTTTCACTTATGACTTATGGAAGAGTATGAAGAGATATATTTATAAGAGAAGAATCCTTCTCTTAATAGATATCTCTTCAATGTATATCAAGATCTTTTTCCTTATCTCATTAGGAAACAAGATATACATGTATATCTCTTAGATTTTCCTTGTCACACAAGAAAACAAACTCTTCCATTATTTATCTTGCAAAATCGCCCCTTATCTAGTTTAGGAAAGTAGAATCCCATTCTATCTTTATTTTCTTAACTAACTAGGTCTCCTTTAATTAATTAAACTCTTTAATTAATTAGACTCTTTAATTAATTAAACTCTTTTAATTAATTCAGCCCATTTAATTAATTAATCCAATTAATTAATTAATCCTTCTCCATTAATTAATTAGACTACTTCTAATTAATATTTTTCTCCCTTAAGAATTAACACTTTAATTCTCCAGTTTTGATTTAACTCTTTAAATCAAACTTACCTTATATGATTTGTTGCAGTCCAATTGTATTGTGTGTGACCCTCTAGGTTCACCATCAATTGGCCGCGGGCCCACGACTTTCGTGATTTAATTTATGAGTTTCTTAATTGCTCCTATTAATTGAACCCCTTCAATTAACCACTCAAGAATTAATCTCCTTATTAATTCATGAGTACCCACACCTCATGGTCGATGTCTAGCCACAAGCCAATGAGGCCCAACTTCAGGTGAATTGATCTCAGTGAACCTCACCTCTTATAAGTACCATGTACATACGGTCCTTCTATCGACTTAATTTCCCGATCGAGACCTAAGGTGTGTGAATTGATCGGCACCTCTAATTATCTCGATAACTATACTTTCTAATTCCGGATAATGATTCCAGTGTGACTGCTAAATTTGGAAACCCCTTTCCAAATCCGTCACCAACTGTGGCCACAAGTTTCTCGGAATCTATTATCTAAGAACGTATAGGAAATTCCCTCAACACACTACGTTGAGTCGGTAGATCCCTTATTGGTACTAACCACTCGCGTACACAACTATACGCACCCAACTTAGGCACATTATGGTCAGGCTACGTGACATGTACCTAGATCAAAGTACGTATACCCATGCACCGAATTCGCCCTAGCACCTCAAGTCTAAGGACTAAATCGTACACTATTATAAGTTTGAGAAACATCCCATCGCCGATGTGCGTCATGCGCTTCCACAATGGGTTTCTCTGTTCGGGTCGTTCGATGCGTTCGATCCCCTATCGAACCACCTACTCATATGCACTAGCATCAAATGCCTTGCTCATGAAACGCTACAAATTCACTCCATGTGAATCATGCATATTTATACAAGTCTTTGCGATTCCTTCGATACCCCGTCTCGTTCGGAATCTATGACTTGGAACGTGTTTTAAGATCACGACCTTAGAGACTGTTTCATGATTGCACTCAATACCGAAGTGAATCGTCCCATAGTCGAATGTGATCTTAGGGTTTCATCCAATCGCTTAAGTGATTCGCGAGAGATGAAGTTGGCCATTGTTTGATTTACATACTATAAACAAACGAGCGTATTAATTCATTTATACTAGAGAAAGATTACGATAGTCCTAATACAAGCTAAATATATTGGCTTGCAGGGCACTATCCTATCGGTTCCCCCTAAGTTCAAGAATCCGTGGTCAAGTAGTCTAATGAGAGTTTCTCTTAAAAGACACTCAGCCGTTGAATTCCAGTAAGCTGTTTTGGGTTAGTCTTCTGATAAGTTCCCCCTCAACTTATGAATCCAAAGTCAACAAACCAATTTCTTTGTCACATGGTTGACTGATACCACATTTATTTGTGATACTGCTTGTTGCGAACAGTTGTTGGTCTCTAATACCACTTGTTATTCTTTGATAATCTTCAACTTTTCAACAATCTTGCGTTCCTTGAAATCTTCAAATGTAGAGTCTACCACTTGAAAAATACCAATTGTTGATACCACTTTTTTTTTAACACTTGTTGGTATATGCTTGTTGGTGAGACCGCTTGTTGAACTTCGGTGAAATTTGCAAGGCAGTTAACTTATCTTTGTCATCTCACATGTACTTCAACTGCAAAACAGATGACAATTTTTGGTACCCCTTATTTATTGGGTCCAGCATGGTTAGTATAACCTTTAACATGTGGTGATCTAGTGACCTATGTTTTATCATGATACTACCACTTGTTAGTCATTATTAAAACAATGCTCATAAGCAAGGTAAGATGCATGAAATATGTGATAAGCATGCATATTGAAATGAGGATGGCAATCAGTACAGTGAACATGATCAACATGATAATATGAGTAATCATAGTGCATGTCATAATAGCAATTATCATAATGTGATTCAAATTCTTGCCAGATAATTCATTTTTGCCTTAATTTCTTACCAGAGTTATTTAATAACTCTCCTTAGATTTAGCAGACTTGACATTTTAATTTTACTCCTATCAGCAGCCTATTTCAGCTTACTCGGCTGATGGGTTTTAGTAGCATGATTAGTCTTAGGTAGCTTGCTAGGTTTTCTAACCTGTTGAGCATCAGTAGACTTCTTCTTTTAAGTCTCTGATTTCTTTTTAGAGAATTATACAATTGCTTCTATCAAGTTGATTTGTATTATCGAATCGAATTGCACACTCAGCTTTTAGAGTTTCATTCTCATGCTCAAGCTTTTTGTAGTCAGCTGATTCTTGAGGTTTTTCAACCTAAAGTTTCAGTGATCTGATTTGCTCTTTTTAGCAGAGTCATCTCTTCATTAAGCTTGGCAAATGCACAAATAATATTTGAATTTATAATCTAGCATTTAATCAAACGATTTAAATAGTGCATTTTCTTAATCAGTAGAAGTTACCTCAATTTTCAGAATCATCAGATTCTATGACAGTTAGGCATAGGGTCTCAGGTACTTCTTCAAATTCTTTATCAGACGACTGACGGTCTGAATAAGATGTGCAGG
Source organism: Penstemon newberryi var. newberryi (assembly GCA_030819805.1). Classification (NCBI taxonomy): domain Eukaryota; kingdom Viridiplantae; phylum Streptophyta; class Magnoliopsida; order Lamiales; family Plantaginaceae; genus Penstemon; species Penstemon newberryi. Next base: position 15,447,316 of record JAUALY010000005.1, on the reverse strand, counting down.
AGTTTTTTAGCTTTGCTGCATCAGCTAACTTTGATTTGCTCTTACTTAGCTTACGCTCCTTTTTGGCACGCTTTTCCTTTTCAGCAAACTTCTCTGATGATAAGTGTGGATGATCTTTGATCAAGAGTCCATACTCTTCTTCATTGTTCTCTCTAAGTTTTGCTTTGAAGGAATCCCTATTTTCCTAAAAATGATCAGAAGACGATGAAGTAGCATTTTTATATTTTAATTTCATTTTCTTCTTGTAGAACTTCTCAAAATCATTCAGTAGCAGGGTAACGTCGTCAGCAGTGTAGACTTTTTCTGAATTCAGCAGAGTATTCTGTTTTGACTTGTTTGCTGATTTTCTTGACTTGTCTGACGCCATTAGAGCAGCAGTAGGGTCTGAACTGGTTGACACTTCTAATCCCATTCTTGGCATTTGATACTCATATGCTTTGAGGGATGAGAACAGTTCGGAAAGAGAAATCTTCTCTAAATCCCTTGATTCTTCCATGGCTGTCACCTTCATGTTGAATTTGGGTGGCAAGGCCTTGAGAACCTTTGCTGTGATCTCCTTGTTCGAAAATTCTTTACCAAACCTTAGAACTTCATTCAGAGCTTTGGTAAATCTGGTATCCATCTGATCAATCGTTTCACCAGACTTCATCTTGAAATTTTCAAACTCCTCAAGAGCCACATTGAGCTTGTGTTCTTTGATAGCGTTGTTTCCTTCGCTTAGCTCGCAGACTTTATCCCACATCTCTTTGGCAGTTTTGAAATGCTTGATCTTCTCGAATCTGTCTTCGTCTACAGCTTTGAACATGATGAGCTTAGCCTTTTTATCAAGGTTTACTAACTTGACTTCTTTGGGTGTCAGCTCATCCAGCTCTTTGTCAACTATCTGATCTGGTTGGCCAGCAACCTTCACAGTCTTCTGAAATCGGAATGGTCATTTTGTAATACATGTAAACATGTGGTCGTCGTAAGCAGCAAGAAGGATTTCCATTCTGATTTTCCAGCTTTCAAAGTCCATAAGGCCAATGTGAGGAACATGGCTTATGACATCCATTTTTCAAAAAGTTTTTGATTTTCAAAATATGCTCTCTTTTTGAAAAATTTGAAAAACACACCTTGGATCAAGTTCGTTTGATCAGGCAGAGGATCAGATGAAGCAATCTGCTCTGATACCACTTGTTGGTCCCAAAAGTGGTCAATGAGGTCTAGGAGGGGGGGGGGGGTGAATAGACCTCTAAACTTTAAAACTTTTTCTCTAACTTTTCTATCAGCAGACTCAGCTGATCTGATTTGTAAGACTACTAAGCTGATTGCGCACAAAGCTTTATCAGCAGAGTTGACCACTCATCTGATTTTACTAATCTGATTCAGATAACTCAGAGTTTCAAAACTTGTACGCAGCGGATTTATCCAGTATGTTTTTCAAACAAGTTTATCTTTCAAAGTTTAACCCCTTGTTTTATGAATTCCTCAATATATAATCATTCTTTCAAACCAGTTTGTTTACTTATGAAAATATGCAAGATAAAACAAGTAATCAAACACAAGGAATTTTTATAGTGGTTATATGGATGAAAATCCTTTAGTCCACTCTTCCAAGTCACACAGATCTTGGGCTATACTGTAGCCACACAGATTACAGTATACAATGCTTGCGCAATTCAACAAATGAAAAGCCACAAGTGCAGTAAGAAATCACACAGAAATCCTACTCTCCGAAGCTAGACCACTCACTCAGACGGATCTACACTCCTCACGCTATTTTCAGTACAGGAGATCACTCAGAAAACCAATACTAAGAAGTTATATCACTTCACACAGATGGATATATACTCCTCTCTCTTTTCAGTTGACAGTCACTTAGACATACAATGTTTGATCTTTGTTCTTCAACAAAAAGCTTCGTCAACAAATGACTTCGCTTACGATCAGACGACTCAACTGATGGATCTCGCTCTTAAGATGTGATCTTGAATTATGCAAGTCTCTCTTAGATCTTCAGTTTGTCTTCTATTTATACTCCTCGGATTTGAATTTCTGCCCGTTGAAGGTTGACAGAAATCTACAGTCCTCGAGTACTGGTCCTTAAATTGCGGAACGGCTCCCTGCAACTGTTGCTCTGTACACTCTGCTGTACGGATGTCTACTTTATGTCAGTCACATTTAATGCACTCGGCTCTCAGCACGTTACCGTTGAGCTTCCTGACCGTCTTCACTCTGCTGGTGGAAATACTCTGCTGATGATCACTCAGCTGATGGCTTCTCGGCTGATTCAAGAATGAACACATCTATCTTGACTCGGCTGATAATACCCATCTGATATCCCACTTCGCTGATTCGGTCACTTAGCTTCCAGACCATGAAATAGGTTTCACTAAGCTGTTTAGTTCTTAGTTGATGACTTCCAATTTAGCCTTCTTGACTATTATACCCTTTTTGTCATCTTCAAAACCTTCTCTAATATATACCAACAAAACCTCGTTCTGGTACTGAAGGTCTTTATATTTGGTTGTTCCTCATCGCATATGCTTATTCGATCAACTTAAATGTTGTCTCCAATCTGATCATACTCTAGTGTTGCTGCTACAATCCTTAATCTGATCGTCGTTCTTGTTCGAGCATTAGTTAGAGGTTCCCACAGACGGCGCCAATTGATGAAGGGAATTTTCGTCTATGTGTCTGGTCCACGTCTAATGTGCCACGTAATGATGTTTTCCACTCCACAGTATGGAATCCTTAGCCGGTCAGATCGAGTTGGACTCCACTTCAAGGTTCCTAACCCTGTGCTCAAAGAAACTCGTAAGGTTGTGCCGGTGGTTGACCCGGCGCTGACCCTCCGATGCCTAAGTCAGATCAATTCAAAGCATAGCAGAATATAGCAGAAAAGTAGTAGTTAAGTCGAGCAGAATCTACCTTTAAATGTAACAAATGGCGGAGTATTTATAGGAGGGGAAATCGGATCGGTCGAATCTTTTGGGTCGAATCTTTCGGGTCGGATCTTTAGTGGTTATGTCGAAATAAGGCCCATATATATCGATGTGTATGTGGGCATGTCGAATAGCCATGCTTGGATGTCGAGTGACATGTTTTCAAGGCAATTTGGAGATCAAGTACATGTATATCGATTTTGGTGTATGTCGAACATGTCCAGTCTGGTGTATGTCGAGCAGGTCCAGTCTGGTGTATGTCGAATAGGTCCAGATTTTGGTCTATGTCGAACAGGTCCAGATTTTGGTCTATGTAGAATAGGAGCAGATTTTAGTCTTAGTTTGACTTTATTCTGACGTGTAACTTGCCATGTCATTGATTGAATATTTGGTATATCAATAGTCCCCCAAGTTCGAGAGTTCGATTGTAAATCGAAGTTTTGAAGTTTGTAACTTTGAATTTTCGAATTCCTAGTATATCATTCTCAAACCCACTTCTTGAACAAATTCATGTTTCCGAAATTCATCTGCTCAAACCCATTTGAGGTCGTAGATTTTTCCAGAGCAAAGAAAGGGTTTTGGTGTTGCACTATCATCGGAGATTTTAGAACTCTTGTGATTCACAATCCTCCGGCGGACTCCGATGATCATTGCATTCAATTGAAGTCTCCACCACAACAATTCTGATTCACCAACCTCTTTTTCCAGTAAAAACCAATTCTGATTCACCAAGAAGTTTTATGCAAAAATTTCAAACAAATAAAAGCATAAAAATCGCATTTTCCAGTAATTTTATTGACACTTCATCCCAATTTCATGACATAGGACTAATTAACAATAAAATTCACATTATTCGGTAACCCAGAAACTATTAGACTTCAAGTCAATAGAAAATTAAGCATTTTCGAAGAATCGAACTATCCGTAGTTAGAAGGGCACCGTTTAACAAGTTTTACTTGAATTCCGAAATCTTCACGCTTGGATATATTAGGAAAAACTCAATAAAAATTATAAAATGCACTGTGGTAGATCAAACAATGTATATATGATATTCATTGAGCCAGATTTCGCGGCGGCGCGGCCGATGATTTGAAGGAGGCTGATGATGAATTTGTCGGAGGTGATGACCGGAATGAGGAAAAAGACGATGGGGTTGTGTTCTATATTTCAATTGAACGTTGTGAATGAAAAATAAAACAATATAAAAACAATGTGAAGGAAAATAGATAAGGGCTTTTTAGGAAAATTCCTTGTCAAAACTTAAAAAGAAAGACTAAATTTATGGAGTACAACTAAAATCCGACGATAATTAAAGGGGACCTAATATATACATAGCAAAAGTGGGACTAACCATAGAAAAGCCCAAGTTTGAATGATTATGAAAGAGAAGGAATTAATTAATTAATACTAGGGGGTGGGTGGAGATGGCCCTCCCTCCAGGGCTGTCAATTGGCACAACCCTGCTTCTGGCAAGCGCGTCCCTTACAAGAGGGCACCAGGTGGCGCCTTCTTATTTATTTATTTATTTATTTCTTTTAATAAAAAAGTTTTTTAATAATAAAAAAAATTAGAGATTGGAAAAATTAACTACGAATTTCACAACACCTTGTTTAATTTTATTAACTAGAAACGGGAGATACATTTAATTATAAAAACTGTGTAAGATTTAATAACAATTTATTTTAAAGTAAAGATGTAATATTATTAGTTTTAATTTTTATAAATTTATCTACGAAAGTAAAATTTATTCAAAACGTATAAATATTTGAAATTTGATTTTTTCATTTTTAGATTTTATTTAACAATATTATAGTATAATCAAACCCTTATCCATTGTTAATTTTGAATTTATATATTTGTCTATGTAAGTAAAAAAATTTAACCACATTTAAAATTTTATTATTATTGTCTCTACAATTATTATTCATTTTCATATTTATTATTGTTATTAATAATTTTAAAAATTAATATTAATTTTATGATTATTATTATTGTTATTATTATTATTATTATTATTATTATTATTATTATTATTATTATTATTATTATTATTATTATAGATAATAATAGGTGAGAGTGGGGAAGATTTTTTTAATTAATTGATATTGTTAGCCCTGACGGTAGGGGTGGGCATGGGGCGGGTTTGGGGCTAGAGATATGGGTATAATAAATTTCGGGATAGGCACTTTTCATCCCAAACCCGTACCGTAATAATTCGGGTACCCGGAAGCGGGTACCCAAATTATTGCGGAACGGGACGGGACGGGATTACGGGTCCCATATTTTTTTAAATCATCAATTCTTCACTCACTTAACAAAATTAAATTATAATATTGCTTCAATTAAGTCATATAAGCATGATATGTACTGCCACATATATTATCTATTGCATGTATACCAATTAAGTTAAATTTTATAGAATTTTTTGAGTCAATATTCAAACCAAAACAGCACATGCACCTGAAATACTTTTCACAAAGGTCAAATTTACAATTTATTCAAAATTCGAGGGAATAAACTAAAAATTCCTCCAACACATGCATAGAAGTTACCCCATAGTCCCAAATTTCGTACATTTGTAGAGCATATAATTTTGTATATAGTAGTAATTTAATTTGTAACTACTATAAGATTTAAAAGGAATATTAAAGTAAAGTAATAAAGTTTCTTTATTAGATGATATTAATTAATTAATCAATTATATAAGTAAAGTGTATAATTATATAATAATAAAAAAAAATTTAGGCAGGTTCGGGTATTCGGGGTTGGAGAGAATAATCATAAACCCATCCCGTATTCCCGTAATAAAATACGAGTTTTCAAGTTTGGGTACCCAAACCCAAAAAATGCTCGTCCCATTCGGGTATTTTTAAAACGGGACGGGTCGGATTTGGGTTACCCGAACCCAACGCCCACCCCTAGGAGACGGTGCCCAGGAGGGTTTAGATTTACCCGGGGTGGAGGTCGACAGTCCTGGACTGTGAAAGCCCAGTGGATTGGAGATGCTCTAGAAAGATCGTTGTCTCTATGCTAGCTTTCTTCATTTTTACTGTATTTTTTGTTCTATATAAGTTCATAAAACATTCTTTCCCAGTTGATTAGTTACAAATGAGGTTGAAAATCAAATCAAACTATTCAATAGTTGACTCACTCATTTAAGGTTGGTTTGATAAACATTACTGAATAAGATTTTTCGTTTGACAACTTTTGGAGCTCAACCCTTGTGACACCCCAGTGTCACCCACCTATGATTTTCTTCCAAAGTTATATCTTTTCTTTGTCTGAAAATCACAGGAACGGATTAAAGAAAGTAATAGACGAAATAAGCCATGTACTAATGCATAATATACCTCTTTCAAATGAAGTTGTCTCAAATTACGACCCGAACCATTTTTTCACAAATAGTGTCCTCATAAGAACATTGTTACTAAATACATTTCATCATCCTTGCATACAACTACATGAGGAAATAGAACACAAGAAAACAAAGACTGTGAGTCTCAAATGACTCAGTGAGGGTATGAGTACATAGAAAGGAATTGAGATGAGTTTACGATGAACGATTGATAAAGTATGATTCATACAAATGAACCAAATACGAAATCATGATAGACATTGAAGGTATCAGAATCAATTCACATGTAAACTTAAGAATGGAACGACTTTCATGTATAGTTATGTAAATGAACGAAGTTATTATAGACATGTGTTGGTCCCAAAGTGGTCAGATGAGGTCTAGGGGGAGGGGATTGAATAGACCTCAGAACCTTAAAAAAAATTCTCTATTTTTCTATAAGACGAGTTCGCTTATCAGCAGGGTAAGATGACTAAGCTGATTTTGCACTAAGCTGATCAGCAGAGTAGACTACTTGGCTGATTTTGCTTATCAATCTTATATGGTCAGAGTTTCAAACAATGATACGGTGGATATGTATGTGTATTTTTCAAACACTGTTGTCAACTCAATTCAAACTTTAAAGCTCAAAGAAAGTTTGACCCCAAGTTATAAATTTCTCAATTTAAAAGATCCTTCTTTTAAAGTATTTACTTATCTTACGAAATATACAATGCAAACAAAGTAAATCACACAAGGAATTTTTATAGTGGTTATATAGACACAAAGTCTTTTAGTCCTCTTCTAAATCACACAGATTTAGGTTCCACTAGAAACACAAAGTAACTAGTTTTTGAGATTTTACAACAAATGACAAGCCTCAAGTCGAACACTTAGCTCTCAGGTAGATAACTTAGAAAAACCTATTCTAAAGCACTCAGCAACTAGAACACTTAAAATTTACAACAAATGATAAGCTATAAGTAAGAACTCTCTGTTCACTCTCGGAAAATCACACAGATTAACCTTGCCCTTTTCAGTATAGGAAATCACTCAGAAAACCTACACTAAGAAGTTATATCACTCACACAGACGGATATAATCTCCTTCAATTCTCAGTTGAATGTCACTCAGACAGACATGAGTTTGATCTTGTTCTTCAACAAAAAGCTTCGTCAACAGATGACTTCGCTTGTGATCAGAGGACTCAACTAATGGATTCTTGCTCTAAAGATGTGAAGAGAATTGTGCAAGTCTCCCTTGAATCTTCAGTTTATCATCTATTTATACTCTCGGATTTGAAATTATGCCCGTTGAAGATAGGTGAAATTACATTTTAATCCTGAGCAACGGTCTTCATTTCTATGTCAGCTTTTGCAGACTGTTCTCTGTACACTCTGATGTACGGATATCTACTTTATGTCAGTCGCATTCAATGCACTCAGCTTGGTACCGTTGATGGGCTTACTGACCGACTTCACTTAGCTGATGGGATTGCTATGTTGAATGATCACTCTGCTGATGGCTACTCTGCTGATTCAAGAATGAACACATCTATCTTGACTCGGCTGATAATAACCAATATGATCTTATTGATCTGATATCCCACTTAGCTGATCCGGTCACTTAGCTTCCAGACCGTGAGAGAGGTTTCACTAAGTTTTTCAGTTCTTAGTTGATGACTTCCTTTTTAGCCTTGTTAACCTTTTACTCTTTTTGTCATCTTCAAAACCTTCTCCTTAAACTCTTTAATTCTTTAACTCAACTGATAAGATCACTTAGATGTTCTTGAGTTAATCACTATTTCCAACAATTTTCCCCTTTTTGATGATGACAAAACTTTCAACTAAGAACATCTTTCAAGTCTTTGGTTTTAATCTTCATACTCTAAGATGGAAACCATTTGATCTGATGCAACTTTCAAAACCAATCTGGTTACTTTCCCTTTTGATATTCTTCCGTTTAAAGGGTTCTTAGTTGCATCTCTTTCTTCCCCCTTTTTGTCATCAACATCGATACATAGTTGCATCTCTTTCTTCTTCTTCTTCTTCTTTTATAAAATTACAAACTTAATATGCTGAAGACAAGTAGTTGAGCACTTAGCTGTTCGGGGTAGTTAGTTGTTAATAAGATAATCATTTGAAATGAGCCAACTTTCAGTAGTCTTCTTTGCTATTTATCACTCCAGCTAGAATAAATGTTCCCCCTGACTTCAAGAATTGATACCATTTGTTGGAATATATTCTTGAATGTCACTTGGCTGTTGAGTTTTAGTCGTCTGATGAGAAGTAGTCTTCTGATAAGATAACTTCATTTGACTTATTGATAACTTCATCTCTAATCAAGAGTACCGCAAGTCGTACACGTTCCCCCTTAGTTTAAGAATATTTGGCCAAGTAGTCTTATGAGAGTCCCTCTTGAACACACTCAGCCGTTGAATTCCAGTAAGCTGTTGAGATTAGTCTTCTGATATGTTCCCCCTCAGCTTATGAATTCAAAATCAACAAACCCGATTTCAACTCTTGAGAGCTGAAATTCTATTGTCACATGGTTGACTATACCACTTGTTAATCGTTGATACCACTTGATAGTCTCTAATACCAATTGTCATTTTTTATACCAATTAATGTTCTGTGATAAGCTTCAACTTTTCAACAATCTTGTTTTCCTTGAAATCTCCAAATGTAGCGGCTACCACTTGTTGATTTATACCAATTGTTGATACCACTTGTTTGATACCATTTGTTGGTACACACTTGTTGGTGAGACCACTTGTTGAACTTGTTGAAATTTGCATGGACAGTCAACTCATCTTTATCATCTCATATGTGCTTCACCTACAAAACAGATGATTGTTTTGGTACCTTTTACTGGGTCCAGCAGGGTTAGTATAACCTTTGACATGTGATGATCTGGTGACTTTAGTTTCACCATGAAACAGTGCTCATGATTAAAACAATGCTCATAAGCAAGGTAAGATGCATGAAGTACGTGATAAGCATGCATTGTGTAATGAGGATGACAATCAGCACAGTGAACATGATCAGCATGATAATATGCATAAGCATAGTGCATGTCATAATAACAATTATCATAATGTGACTCAAATTTTTGCCAATTATTTCATTTTTGCCTCAATTTCTTACCTGAGTTATCTACTAACTCTCCCATAGATTCAGCAGACTCAACATTTTTAATTTTACTCTTATCAGCGGCATCTTTCAACTTACTTGGCTGATGAGTTTTACTAGTCTATTTAGTCTTAGGTTGCTTAATAGGTTTCCTAACCTTTTGAGCTTCAGTAGGCTTTTTTATTTTAGCCTCTGATTTCTTTTTAGAGAATGATGCAATTAATTCTTTCAAGTTCATTTGTATTTTTTATACGAATTGCATACTCAGTTTTTAGAGTTTCATTCTCATGCTCAAGCTTTTTGTAGTCAGCTGATTCTTGAGGTTTTTCAACCTAAAGTTTCAGTGATATGTTTTTGCTCTTTTAAGCAGAGTCATCTCTTCCTTAAGCTTGGCAAATGCACCAACAGTATTTGAATTTGTAATTTAGCATTTACTCAAACGATTCAAATAGTGCATTTCATTTACAGTAGAAGTTATCTTATATTCAGAATCATCATATTCTATGGCAGTTAAGCATAGAGTTTTAGGTACTTCTTCAAATTATTTATCAGACGATTGGTTATCTGAATATGATGTGCATGAGTTTATTAGCTTTGCTGCATCAGCTAACTATGTTTTGCTCTTACTAAGCTTACGCTCCTTTTTGGCATATTTTTCCTTTTTAGCAAACTTCTCAGATGATGAATGTGAATGATCTTTGATCAAGAGTCCATACTCCTTATCACTGTTGTCTCTAAGTTTTGCTTTTGAGGAATCCCCGTTTTCCTGAAAATGATCAGAAGAAAATGAAATAGCATTTTCATATTTTAACTTCATTTTATTTTTATAAAACTTCTCGAAATCCTTCAGAAGAAGGGTAACGTCGTCAGCAGTGTATGCTTTTTCTGAATTCAGGAGAGTCTTCTCTTTTGACTTGTCTGTTGATTTTCTTGAGTTGTCTGACGCGATAAGAGCAGCAGTAGAGTCTGAACTGGTTGACACATCTAATCACATTCTTGGCATCTTATACTCATACGCTTTGAGGGATGAGAGCAGATCGGAAAGAGAAATCTTCCCTAAGTCCCTTGATTCTTCCATGGTTGTCACATTCATGTTGAATTTAGATGGAAGAGCCTTGAGAACCTTCATGGTGATCTCATTGTTTGAAAATTCTTTACCAAGCCTTAGAACTTCGTTCAGAGTTTTGGTAAATATGGTATCCATTTGATCAATCGTTTCACCAGACTTCATTTTGAAATATTCAACCTCCTCAAGAGCCACACTGAGCTTTTGTTCTTTGATAGCGTCTTTTCCTTCGCTCAGCTCACAGACTTTATCCCACATTTCCTTAGCTATTTTGAGATGTTTGATCTTATGGAATTTGTCTTCATCTAGAGCTTTGAACATGATGAACTTAGCCTTTTTATCAAGATTTACTAACTTGATTTCTTCGGGTGTCAGCTCATCCAGCTCTTTGTCAACAATCTGATCAGGCTGGTCAGCAACCTTCACAGTCTTCTTAAATCTGAATGATCAATACATGTAAACATGTTATCATTATAAGCAACAAGAAGGATCTACATTCTGATTTTCCAATCTTCAAAGTCCATATACCATGTAAAATATAAACTTGTATATATATATATATATATATATAATCATCGAGGAACGACCTCGGAACTTGTAAACTTGGAACTTGTAAGCTTCTAACTTTTAAGCTTATAACTTGTAACTTTCAAGCTTCTAACTTTTAATCTTGTAACTTGTAACTTGTACTAGTAATTGATTTACGTGCTCGAAATTTAAGATAAAGAATTCTTAGCCATGTAAAAGACAAGATATAAACTTTCTGTATCGATTTCCACAAAATTTGAGATAACATGTATAAGATTTCGAGTCAGATTAGAAGCACAATAAAATGCTAGAATTCAGCTGAATAGGAAACTTAATAGGATAAGAGAAAACCAATCGATTACGAAATTCAATAGGAATATGAGAATTCAGTCCAAGCAGAATTTTCATGATACAATGAGAAGTCATTCGAATTAAAAGTTGACATGATAAAGAAAGCCATCATATTTAAATCAAACGAGTTAACAATAAGGCAAACGAATTAAAGCTTCATTAATATAACAAGAAGACATTCGAATTTAAAACCTTAATAAGATTTGAAATCGGTCAAGGATATTTCGAATAATTAACAATCAATTAAAAGGACGGATCCAAGAGGATATGGTAAGGAATGGTGTATATAACTCAATTGCAAATTAGAACAAATTAAGCCTAAGGAATAGAACTCTATCCAAAGAAGTTATTATGATCATGAAGCCGACATGAACGAATAATACATATAATCAGAATATAAATTTCGAAACAATCGCAGTAAAGTAATAATCAAACAACATAAGTCAAGCACAAATTGATTATTTTGCAATAAAAGCAAAGATATAAGATAACAACATGCATATTCAATTTCCTCAGGGCGTTGTCCCAAAACAGTAAGAAAGAAATGGATAAAACCCTCACCTGACGTCGGACGAAGCTATACATGGTAACTTCAAGCTCTACTCATGATGTGAGCATCAATACATTTAACACCTGCTGCCACAGATTGTTCCAACCTACACCATGTAATCCGAAGATCTCCAATTGATTTAATATTTGCACCACCTAAATGCTATCGACTATATCTACGACTTTGATGAAGACACCAACTCAAAATTCTGATTCCAGAGTTGTCAATGGAGCCTCTAAATGTTAAATGGATTTCCCTTTCCCCTGTTTGACAGATTCATACAACTTTGGTTTAACTCAATTTTGTTCCAATACAACTATAAATGCTACTTTAAAACAATACCTCCTTATATTTATTGATGTTATCTACAACTTTTATGAAGAAAACATTTCCAAATTACTTCCCCAAACAAGTCAAAATCTCCTTTAAAGTTATGATCGCACAATGAAATTGTCTGCAGATTATGAATTGCTGCTTTTGCGGCCTCGATTACTCCATCGTAAAATTAGTTTAAGACAAAACCATTTGATGATTCTCATAGTAATCGACCTCCTCTACAACTTTTATGAAGAATTAAAGTCCAAATTCCCAATCTAAGAGCCTCAAAAGGGCCCCCAAACTTTCAGCATACACTCTGTCTTATTTGCCAGATTTCGGCCACCGCCGGTGAAAACCACCACCATTAGAAAGCTGCCATCTCAAGCTTTCCAACGATACCTCCTGATTGTTAAAATTCAAACCCTAAGACCTCCATGCAAGCCTTTAATTGAAGAAGAAGTTGAAGTTCTAAAGTTTTCTACCACCCTTAACAATTCAATTGAATATAAACATCTTTAACCTTCACTTCAAGACTCAATTTTATCCATGAATCTCTCAAATTTTCAGAATATGTTTAGCCTCTATAGTTTCTTCTTGGTAGAGAGAATTTAATTTGTGATTTGGGAATCTAGTGTTTGGAGTTGTGAAAATGAATGTCGAAGGTGGAGGGTCATATTTAGATGTAAAGTTTAACATATCTCCCCTCAATTCATCAAGCTTCCAATTGAACCCATGAGTAAAGTCCTAAGTGCAAATAAGTCCTCAAAGTTTCAAGTCTTGCTAATGTAACATGAAAAAAATATTAAATCTTGCCAACTGAGTATAGTTTATTAATTTACTATTCTTGTGTGTGTGTATATATATATATATATCTCTTAGTTGTAAAATTTCGGAGCGTCACAACCCTGCTCAGTTCGATAAGCTAGAATTAGTAAAATATATGTAAGAATATCATACTACACTATAATCAACTTAAACTCGTTCGATAATAGTTTGTTTAAGCAGGACTCATTTAACATTCGAACCAAGCTCAAAGAAACCCCAATTGAATCTTGATTAAGCATAAGTTAAGTAAGGAGGCTAAAAGAGTAATTCAAAATATTTATTAAAGGAGATGTTAATTTTAGAGGCATATTAGAGTATTCAATGAAATTGCTCTCATAACAAAAATTGTTGCTCTTTCGTTAGCCTTTTGCATAGACCAAGCGGTGCACGAAGTGCTACATGACATCGAATCGTGTTTAATGATATATTGATACATGATCGCGATTGATTTTTGAATTTTTAGTAAGTGAGATAACTATGTGTTATGTACTTGTTCTTTATTTCTATTTTCGTATGGTTTGTAGGATTGTAATTGCTATGGTGTAAGAGAAACTTGAACTGAATTTTATTTATGTATTTTCTGCCCTACAACTTCATCTCCATGATGCTTCATTTATACATATCAATTGAACTTACTAGAACCATTTTAATTAATAAAGACTCTTCAACCTTCTTATTCAAACTTAGGAAATATACAAGAAAACTTTTGACTAAATTTAATAGATAATAATTCTAGAAGAGTGATGGTTCAAATTCAATTTATTCCAACAATGCTTCCCGTAAATTGAATTTGCTCTTGACTCCCAAAGCTGAAATATTTCTTGAGAACATTGGACCTCCAAGTGGTTTTGTAAACACATCCGCAAGCTGCTCTTCACTTTTGCAATATTCAAGATTGACTTATCCTTCATTAACAAGTTCCCTTAAGAAATGGAAACGTAGACGAATGTGTTTTGTTCTTCCATGCAAAATTGGATCCTTTGAGATGGAAATAGTTGAACTATTATCACAATATAATGTTGTTGGATCACTTTGCTTGAATTCCAAACTTTCTAAAATTCCTCTTAACCACATAACTTGACATCCAGCTGAAGAAGCTGCAATGTACTCCGCTTCGGTGGTAGAAAGTGCCACAATTCGTTGTTTCTTTGAACTCCAAGAAAATGCTCCACTTCCAAGATTAAAAACATAGCCGAAGGTACTTCTGGAATCATCAATACTTCCTCCAAGATCACTATCCGTATAACCAACAAGTTTGATAGGTACATTTGCTTCATAGAAAATTCCATAAACAATGGTTCATTTGACATATCTTAAAATTCTTTTGCCGCTTCCCAATGATTTGAACAAGGTTTTTCCGTAAACCTGCTAATTAAACATACCGCAAACATAATGTCGGGTCGAGTGGCTGTAAGATACATCAAGTTTCCAATCAAGCTTCGAAACATGGTCTGATCCACAAATTTTCCTTCTCCATTTTTGCTCAACTTCAAACCTGTAATGCAAGGAGTTGATACCGAATTTGCATGCTCCATTTTAAATTTCTTCAAAATCTCAGTTGCATACTTTTCTTGAGAGATAAAAATTCATTCATTTGATTGTTGAACATTAATGCCAAGAAAGTAATGCAACTCTCCTAAATCAGTCATTTCAAATTCATGCATCATGGAAGATTTAAAATCTGCCAACATCTCCAAATCATTACCCGTAAATATAAGGTCATCAACATAAAGACTTACCACTATAAGACCACCTTTAGAATTCCTTTTGATGTAGAGTATATGCTCAAAAGGATATCTTCCAAAGCCAAATTTCAGAAAATAATCATTAATGCGACCATACCATGCACGGGGTGATTGTTTTAATCCATATAGCGCCTTTTTGAGTTTGTATACCTTATCTTCCTCGCCTTTTCTAACAAATCCCGGAGGTTGATCTAGGTATATTTCTTCTTGAAGAAATCCATTTAAGAAGGCTGATTTGACATCCATTTGATACAATTTCCAACCATTTTGAGCTGCAAGTAAAAAAATTAACCGAATTGTATCAAGTCTTGAAACGGGAGCAAATACCTCATGAAGTCTTCACCTTCTTTTTGCTTGTACCCTTTTGCAACCAACCTTACTTTGTATTTATTGATGGATCCATCAGAATTGGTCTTTGTTTTGAAAACCCATTTCACACCAATCGGAGATTTGTGCGAAGGCAAATGAGTAAGCTCCCATGTTTCATTCTTTTCAATTGAATTGAGTTGATTTCTTCGTTCATAGCCTTGATCCACTTTTCTTCTTTTGAAGCAGATCTTCATATGTAATAGGATCTTCTCCAGCAAAGAATGCAAAGAAAATATGATTTGCTGCATTCACTTCTTCAGTTTCATCATAGATTTCTCTCAGACTTCTTGTTTTTCTACCCAATGATGATGGTGAGTTTTGGGGAGAATCATTTCCAACATCATTTGGTTGCAATGCTTGAGAATTACCTTATTCATCATCAAGAATATGCCAAGTTAATGAATCTGAAAATTCTGAAAAATCATAAGAGGATTTTTCATCAAAACGAACATCCCTGCTGATTACAATCTTCTTTGTTTTTGGATTATAAAGCTTGTAAGCTTTAGTCCTCTCGCTATATCCAATAAAAATACATTTTTCAGATTTATCATCAAGTTTGGTTCTTAAAGCATCTGGAATATGTGCATATGCAAGACAACCAAATGTTTTTAAATGACTAACATTTGGTTTCTTACCATACCATGCCTCATTTGGAGTAGAATTCTCCAAACTCTTTGTAGGTGATCTATTGATTAAGTAGACAGCACAAGAAACCGCTTCAGCCCAAAATTCCGATGGCATATTTTTATTTTTTAACATACATCGGGCCATGTCCATGATCGTCCTATTTTTTCGCTCTGCTATTTCATTTTGTTGTGGTGAATATCGAGCTGTCAATTCATGTCGAATCCCATAGTTTTGACAAAATTTCTCAAATAAAGAGGACAAATACTCTCCACCACGATCACTTCTCAAATTTTTTATTTGATGGCCAGAAAAATTTTCAACTTTAGATTTGAACTCTTTGAAATAGGAAAGAGCTTCAGATTTTTGTTTTACAAAATAAACCCAAACTTTTCTTGTAAAATCATCAACAAATAACAAGAAATACCGATTACCTCCAAGAGAAGGAACTCGAAAAGGTCCGCAAAGATCAGTGTGAACAAGCTCCAATGGTGAATTTGTTTTCCAATTTGACTTGGATTGGAATGGCTCTCGGTGTTGTTTTCCCAATTGGCACTCTTCACAAACTTCATGGATGATATTAATACCTGGCAATCCTTGAACAACTGTTTTGTTTGATAACTCCTTCAAACTTTGAAAATTGAGATGGCCATATCTATCATGCCATAACTTAGAAATCTCTTTATTAGCAGTAAGGTAACAAGAGACATTCAAAATATCAAGTTTGAGCGGAAATAAACTATTTGAACTCAAACCAATATTTGCAACAAGTTGGTTCTTTTTCTTCATGAGGCAAGCATTGTCAATAAAACGAATATCAAAACCTTTTTTTAATAAATGACCAATACTTAGCAAATTACTTTTCAATCTAGGAACATAGAATACTTCAGACATTTTTTCAATTTTTCCAGTTTTTGTCTTGAAAGTAATTTCTCCAACATCTTCAATTAGGATTTAGCATCTCCAATTGTAACCTTCCCATGATTATCTTTCACAAGTGTTGAGAACAAATTTTTGTTTCCTGTCATATGTCTGCTTGCACCACTATCCAAATACCAAATATTTTCAAAATTTCCATCGGAAGCAATCAATAAAGTTTCAGAATTTTTAACTTTATTTTCATGGACGAAACCATCTTCATGTTTTTTTTCTGGAAATTTTTCCCAACAATCAAAAGCTTTGTGTCCTGGCTTATGACAATAATGACATTCAATATACGGTTTTGTCCCTTTATACGTACCTCGGCCTCTTCCTCTTTGAAAATTACGGGAGAAATATTTATTTTCTTCTTCTTTTACCTCTTCATTTTCTTTAGCATGTCCACGATTATTGTAAGAATGTCTTCCACCTCTTGTTTGTCCTCGACCTCTACCACGTCCACGATAAGAACCACGGCCTCCCATGAATGTAAATTGGGATTTTAATGCATGATCAGAAGAGGAAATCTGAGGACTTCTTTGAAGAATCCTAGTTTCATGAGCTTCCAATCTTCCTTGCAAACTCTCCATCAACATTGATGAAAGATCTTGTGATTCTTCAATAGCCACCACCACATGATCAAATTTACTTCGTAGGCTTCTTAAAAAAATTTCGACAACCCTTTGGGTCTCCATGACTTCGCCATTTGATGCCATTTGATTTACAAGAGAATTGGCTCTTGTAAAATATTCAGAGATTTTTTCTTTTTCTTTCATCTCCATTTTCTCGAATTTAGCCCGCAAGGATTGCAATCGAACCTTCTTTACTTGATCTTGACCGGAATAAGTTGTTTGAAGAATATCCCATGCTTCCTTGGAACTTTTTGCCTTGGATAATCTTTCGTAGACTGGAATTTCAATTGCTTGATAGATTTGGAACAAAGCTTTGCTATCTTTTTGCTTCTTGTTCTTCAAAGCGTTTTTTTGTGCTTCGGTCCATTGAGATTCATCTACTGGTGATTTTACACCTTCTTCAACAATACTCCATAAGTCTTGAGATTCAAGACACAACTTCATTAGATTACTCCAGTAATCAAATTTTTCTCCATTGAAACGAGGTACAAGAGAAGCAAGATTGTTGGACATTTTAAGAGGATCTAGATACCAATTTGTAGGATTGTAATTGCTATGGTGTAAGAGAAACTTGAACTGAATTTTATTTATGTATTTTCTGCCCTACAACTTCATCTCCATGATGCTTCATTTATACATATCAATTTAACTTACTAGAACCATTTTAATTAATAAAGACTCTTCAACCTTCTTATTCAAACTTAGGAAATATACAAGAAAACTTTTGACTAAATTTAATAGATAATAATTCTAGAAGAGTGATGGTTCAAATTCAATTTATTCCAACATGGTTTTAGTTATACTATTTGGCATTTTGCATCTCACGTTGTTGGGGTAAATGCAAAATACTCCCATGTGCTATGTTAAACTTGAAAGAAACTACCATATAAAATTTTTATTGCGTCAAACTTCCTTGTGTTTTCAAAAACTCTGTTAAAAAAACCCGATTTGTAAAAAATAGGTCGTTTTGGATCGACATATTTCAAGAAACAATTTTAAAAATATATCACGTAAAGTTGTAGGGACCAACTTGAAGTGTTTTAAAAATGATTTCTTGATATATGTCGATCCAAACGACCTATTTTTTACAAATTGGGTGTTTTTTGCAGAGTTTTTGAAAATACAAAGAAGTTTGACGCAATAAAAATTTCACAGAGTAGTTTCTTGCAGGTTTAGCATAACACAGGGGAGTATCTTGCATTTTCCCCACGTTGTTTTGACATTATAAATTGAATTGAAATTGAAATCTTTACATTTTGAACTCTTGAATTGCAATTTTACGATAATATAGTGGTTGTTTAGCACCTCAATGAAATGCATTTGCTAAATAATATGCAATTATAGGTTACACAGTGTCAAGATTCAATTACAAAGTGCAAAATGTAAAAAATGTGTATTTCTAGGATCCAAAATTCAAAGTGTCCAGTTATTGAGGCAACCTTGTAATTTTTCAGGAGATATGATGATATAAATGTCACTCCATTTAGCACAAAAATTAGCTAATCCTCTTAAGGTACTCCGACTCCAATATCGGATCGCAAGGATGTAATCACAGGGCATGTTATGCTGGTTATGCTACCAAACGATATATTAATTCATATAGTTACAAGTTATAGGTTTGAAAATCAAACCAAATTCCCTGGTATTTGGATCGAGTTGAATTTGTTTAAGTTCGGTTCGTCATATAAATAAAAAAAACTTGAAGAACATTTCTTCTTTGAAAACTTTTGAATTTTGATTTGAGTTCGACTCCATAAGCTAAAAGTTAATATCACACAATGAAAGATATCAAGATAGTCGATACTCGTTTGAAGCTCCTTCGATAAAAACTCATACAAACTTGGTTCTTTTACCAATATTCAAAACCAAGCTCAAACAATATTTTATTTCAATACCAAATTCAAACCAGTCTAAACGTGTCATTTGATAATACTCTCTCCATTCCACAATACATGTCTTTTTAGGGAGAAAGTTTTTTTCCACAATACACGTCACTTTAGGAATTCAAGATAAACTTAAATGCTATTTTGGCATTTTTACCCTTCTTCATTAAAAAGAGAGAGAAGAAAGATGTATAGGAAAGAGAGAGATGGATTATGGGGAGTTACAAAAAATTTAATTCCTTCTCAAGGGTAATTTGGTCCAACTACACTCTAATTTCCGAAAATTTAGGTTATTAATTGATTCTTTAATCCTTGTGAAATGGATGGAGTATTCAGTTCGTCTCCTACTCTATATATATGATCTAAATACCCCTGTTAATCAATACCAAACAACTTTTAAGAGTATACAAATCATTAATTTACTTCTTTAAATATAAAGTTAGGTGCAACTACAAATTGTAGTACAATATCTCAAAGATCCTGGGATAGATTAAAGAACATTAATTCAGAAAAGAGAATAAGTGTAGTTATTGGTTTTTGTAGTAATAATATCTCAAAGTTCTTGGGAAGTAATTAAAGAACATTAATGGAGAAAAGAGAAGGGGTAGTTACAACAACAAATCCCTTGGATTTTGCGAAAATCCATTTTCTTTTTTCTTTTTTTTAAAGAAATACTGCCGTTGGTAGGACAAATATCATTAAAAATTTAAAATATAAGAAATAACCAACCCACATAATAAAAAAGGCACTCTAATATAAATAAAAGAAGCAAACACTCTAGAACGTGGAAATGCAAGACACTCAATTTTTTTTTTGTTACGTGAAATATGTATGGAATTACCTTGTAAAATATTTATTTATCGCATCTATAGAATTTCTCTGTGTAATTAAATTTTTGGCACGAAATCCCCAATAAATAATTTTGGATCGATATATTTCAAGAAAAAAAAATTTAAACTACTTCACGTGAAATTGTAGGGACAAATATTAAGTCTCGTAAATATAGTTTTTTGAACTATGTCGATTTGAAACGATCTTTTTTGCACAAATGATAGATTTCGTGTCGAATATTTAATAGTACAAAATGATTATATAGAATAAACATTTCATATGAGAGTTTTGTGTATGTTTCACATAACGTACAAGAGTGTGTATTGTATCTATCCCCCTCTATTACAAGTGCCTTTCAAGAAGTGGATGTGTTTGCCTTGTCTAGATTATAGCTTCGCTTATTTCTAAAATCATAAAATAACTGTTTTTCTTTTTTTCTTTTTGTGGGGTAGGGCAAAAATAGAAGGGGTGATTTGCTAATGTACAAATACAAATATAAGACACAATATATAATAATATATAATGTACATTAAACATTTGATAGTTAAGTTTTTAAAAATAAAAACGCGTTAGAAAGGTACAATATATAACAATTTGTGTAGTGAATATTTATCTAGTTTTCAACTAATTAATTATAATGTACATATTGCAAAATATGATGTTACTATATTAGGACAAAAGAAATTACTTATATAGTTGAGAAAAGAAAAAAGAAAATTTTATTATAATTGAAAAATAAAATTGATAGACACACACAAAAGGAGGATTTTGAACTCATATAAGAAAATCAAGTTTTTTGAGTAACAAGATTTTATTTCTAATTTCGTTTTGAAATATAGGACATCGACTTCATTACTTCTATGAATATTTTAATAAAAAATAGATGAAATATTTTATCAACGATATGTCAGGCTTCAACGGTACCTGAAGCAAAAATAATTGGCCTCTCAAAAACTTCAATTTCATGAAGTTCAATTGAATACTTTAAATAATCTAAAAGTTGTTTGTTGAAATAACAGAAAGAAATAAGCTAAAGGCTTGAAACCTCTAAGAATCATGTAGTTGTGTCCTTCAATAAGAAAGCTACGTATTGTAGGAGAGTAGTGGAAGTTTGTGAAATAATTTTGATTTATGTAAGTTGTTTGTTTGGTGTGTGGGAGAGTAGTTTGAGAAATAAGGCAAGTTGAAAGAGTTTAAGTTGTAAGTGTAAGATCTGTAAGACTTTATGTCAAATCATATGTTTATGTGAGATAAGTTGTGTAAGAGATATGTTATTTTATGTCAAATCATGTTTTTATGTGATTTAAGCTGTGTAAAATATATATTACTTTATGTCAAATTAAAGTAGAGTTTGTGTAAATTTTAAAAAAAAAAATTGTTGTTTATTTGGCTTTCATTAAAGTAGTTTAGGAAAATTGAGAGATAATTAATTTATTTCAGAAAGTAGGAAATATGTTTGTGTCATTTTTCCCAAATACAAAATAATTTTGAAAAATGTTAGACAAACAAGCCCTAAAGGCTTAAAAGTATCATGTAGTGTCCTCCACATGTGTCTGACACGTTAACCTTCTTATTTTTTATTCTTTCTGATTTTTCAATATGCCATATGTCGTGTGAATGTGATGCATATTCGAGCTTTCTCATATTTATATGTATTGGGGAAATTTTTACCCACGTCGAGTTTGGTCGAACCTAAAGTGATTATAAGATAAGTGTAATACATTTGTTTTGGGATTGGATGTAACTCCCTGGAGAGTGACCAATCACAAAGCAAGTGCAATACACTTGCTTGGTGGTTGGATGAGTTTGGCCAAGCCAGACTTGGACAAGAATTTCCATGTACCTGATACTACCTTGAATTTTTTTTTTTTTTTTTAATATAGTACGTAGTGGTGTATTTTTTTTTAAAAAAAAAAATTCAATAAATTAGCCCAATATGAAATTTTCAGCCCAAATATAATCTTAGTCCAATTAATATTACACAACCCACTCTAATAATAACTCACTCTACCCAATTTCTAACCCCCAATGAAAAGCCCAATATTTTTCTACTCCCAACATCTCCAAACCCTAACCCTAGCCACCATTGCCACCTCCTACCACCAGACCCCCGCCGCCTGTCGCCTGCTTCCCACCTGAGGCCATCCACCCAACCTCCGGCCATCCACCCAACCCAAGTCCCAACCCATTGAAATCTTGAACAGAAAAGGCCCCAATTGTGAATGTTAGTAATTTTTTCTATATATATTTATGATATATGTTTATGCAATTGTGCTTATGTAATAAACTAATAGTGTTATATATTCATTATTGATGTTTATATTCACTTCCCAAAATCAATTTTTAGATTCAAGTTTCATTT
This sequence comes from Penstemon newberryi var. newberryi, assembly GCA_030819805.1. Taxonomy (NCBI): domain Eukaryota; kingdom Viridiplantae; phylum Streptophyta; class Magnoliopsida; order Lamiales; family Plantaginaceae; genus Penstemon; species Penstemon newberryi. The sequence goes on along the minus strand of JAUALY010000005.1, from coordinate 15,424,925 downwards.
TTGTGCTTAAAGTTATATACTTGTTAAGATTTTCATAAGTATTAGATTAAGATATGAGGATAACTATTATATTAAAATAATATGATGATTAAATCAAGATGCAATAGAGTTAATAGTATTCATGTACATATAAAACACTAATCTTAGATGGTTAATAGTTTTTTTTTTTATTGAAATGTAAAGAATTGACTTCGTAACCGAATGGAGGATCAATGACTAAATGATAGTTTAGTTGTCTTTATAGAGAGAGAAATATTTAGTAGTATTTCAAACGATGCTATTATCGACCGATTTCAAAAGATGAAAATTCGTGGTCAATTATTAAAGTAAATATGAAGATATTTTGGGTTCTTTTGGGACTATAACGGGTATCATATGTAATTAAAATATCTCGTGGGGTTTATTTTTGTCAAACTCCACCTCCCCATTTTTGTATTGCGTCATATATTTTCTCGTGAATAATATAAACTTTAAGTTTAACTGTTTGATAGATTTTTTGTTTTTTTTTTTGTATAAGTTTAGCCCCCTGACCAAAAATTCTGAATCCGACCTTGACTACATTATGTCAAATTTTGATGTAACGTAATGTACATGGGTGTTTTGTAATTAATTACCCTCCCCTTTTCATTTCCCATTAGATAAATATATAGAGGAGCTAGTTACAACTTTCTTCTCTTTATATAATCAATCAGATTCACTAGATTATTAATCATAAAATGTTGCAGCACTCGTCAAGGGCACCTTTGTCAATTCCCAAAATTACTCCATGTCTCAATTTTTCAGTAATCCCACAGCAGCATCTCTGTGTACTGCGACGAGTTGGGTCATCATCATCCAAACAGGCCGTGAGGAGTTGCAAAACTTTTGCATTTGAGAACAATAATGGAGGTGGCAAAGGGTATTATTTCTTTTCTATACTTCGATACATTAATCTGCTTTTCTTTTTGTTTCCTTCTTCATCACCATTACTTAATAAAAGGGAGAAAAATCAATATTAGTGCCATAATCATTGCTTGCTGGCGAATTTAACCTAAATCTATTAGGCTAGTATATTTACTTTTAATTTGACAATTTTCGACAATTTCAGTTGTAATTTGACTCAATTGGAAAAATTGGTCCGAGCCAACAACACGTGATGGCCATATGCTCGATAATTTGATGGTTTTTACACATAGGGCCAGATGTAAAAGTTTGTAATTGCATAGTAACCCCTAAACTTAATTAATATCAACTTACACATAAAAATGTAAAAAATCATGAATTAAATTAATTGAAAATGCTTAACGGGTATACCTATATAAGTCGAAGTAAAATTTAATATTATATTAAATGGTATTTTTACATTTTGTAAAAGAATTTATTATTTTTACTATCAGCTTTAAATTTAGTCAAAATGTGAAATTCCTAATTTTTGGGGTAAATATGTAATAATCAGTTTTCAAATTCAGTCAAAATGCTCAATTCTAACTCTTACGATAAAAATAATTATCAAAAAAAATCAAAAACTCTTATCATAAAAACGCAATTTTTCAGTTACGAAATTTAGTCAATATGCTCGATTCATTTTGGGGTAAACATGTAATTATTACTTTTAAAATTCTGCAAAATTCCCAAATTATCTAACACATGATCCGCACATGATGCTGGCTCGGGCCAAATTTTGCAATTAGACCCAATCGAGGGTTTTTTTTTTATAATTTAGACCCAATTGAGGTTGAAATTGCCGAAAATTGACAAATTATGAGATAAATATGCCCACCAAAACAGATCTGAATTAAATTCACCAGCAAACAATATGTATGACACTAATGTTGCTATGGAACCAATGCCGGCCTAGACCCTAGGCAAGTAGGGTGGTTGCTTAGGGCCCTAATATGTATGACACTAATTTTGCTATGGAACCAATGCCGGCCTAGACCCTAGGGGTGGTTGCTTAGGGCCCTAAGACTAGGGGTCCCTTCTACCCTCCATCCCAAACCATTCTTGTTTTCTACACGGCCCAAATAGACCACAGTTCATACTCCATATAACTATATAACTAAGGGATTACTCAATTTTTTATACAGTAACTATAGCCCACTGACGTTTCTAACTCATAACTTTTTGGACTGATACATTTGGTGCAACAACTTCAACATCGGTGGTAATTTTTGTGCCATTGAGGCTCAATTTCAAAATTGGCCCGAAATTTCCCCATGTGCGGGCCATGTGACATGAAAAATGAGAATTTTGACCATTCAACGTCTTTTTTATTAAAAAAATATCAAAATTCAAAATGCTAACTTTTCTATAAAATTCACCAAACATTCCCTTAATTAAATTGTTACCCTCCTTCTTCTTCCTCAAATAAAAAATCCAAGTAGCTTAGTTCTTGGTGGATAAAAATAAATTTTATTTTATTTTTAAATGAAAAAGCGTTGAATGGTCAAAATCCTCAATTTTCATGTCACATGGCCCACACATGGGGGAATTTCGGGCCAATATTGAAATTGGGCCTTAATTGACACCAAAATTGCCACTGATGTTGAAGTTGTGGCATCAAATGTGTCAACCCGAAAAGATATGAGATAGATACGCCAGTGGACTATAATTGTGGCATAAAAAATATAATAATCCCGTATAACTAAAGGTGCTAGAAAAAAAAAAAAAAAAAAGGGTGAAGTTGTCGGGCGTGTCTTAAATTCTTCTAAAATAAAACAAAAAAATCACTCTTTTTCATTATTAATCTCACACGCGCGATAAAAGAAAAGGGTAGGAAATTGAGTCTCCTTCAACGTTTTCTTCACTGCCCACAAGAAAAAACGTCTTGTTTGACGTTTGGGAAAGTAGTTTGAGAGAGTAGTGGAGGTTTGTAAAATAATCTCGATTTGCGTAATGTTGTTTGTTTGAGTTTTGAGAGAATGGTTTGAGAAATAAATTAGGTGTAGGTTTTTTTGGAAGAGTTGGGTTGTAGGTGTAAGATGTGTAATACTTTATGTCAAATTATGTTTGTTATGTGAGATAAATTGTGTAAGAGATATGTTACTTTATGTCAAATCACAGTAGAGTTTGTATAGGTTTTGTTTAGAGATAAGAAAATTGTTGTTTGTTTGGCTTTTAAGAGAGTAGTTTGAGAAAATTAATGGATGAAAAATTTATTTCTGAAAGTAGAAAACATGTTTGTTTGGCATTTCCCAAACACGAAAAAAATCGGGGAAACACCAAACAAACAGGCCCATAATATTACATTATGACCGGAAGAATCTTTTAGAATTGAGTACTTCTTATATATTGTAGATCAAACTATTTCTTCAATTAAAGTTAGACTTGAACAATTAAGAATCATGAAAATACTCAATTTTTTTTATTAAATGTTAAAGCTTTAAAGTCTTTAAATGATAAAACTTTGAAAGAAAACATTATTCAGTATCAGACAGAGATGGTTTCGGTTTATATTATGAACTAAAAGGGTTATCAAAAGCTATACCTTCACAAATAGATAGCCGATTGATATCTTTAATCCTATAAAAATGATTGATTCTTATCCAAATACGTGTATCTGTTATATGATAATATTCATTATATTGTAACAGTTGGTTCTGTTGAAAGAAGTTCTTCGAAATTAAAATTAATGAAAACATATTTAGGTTCGACAATGCCACAAGAAAGACTAATTGACTTAGCTATTTAATTTATAAAAAAATATATGCTAAAAGAACTATAATATTAAAAATTAATTACCAATTTTGTGTCTACAAAAGCATGAAAATTAAAGTTTACATAAAATCCAATCAAATTTTATTGCTTAAGGACTCCGATCTTTTATTTCACCTAGTTAAAGCCCCCGAAACCCTAGGACCGCCCGTGTGGAACAACAAAAGTAACTTACTGATGCAAACTCAAATTAAATTGAACATAACAGCAACAAATAAGCAGTAAAAATCACACTTCAATACTTGAACTATCAATCTCAATCAAATGCCCAATCTATAATTGAATAAACTCCAATTAACAGTACAGATTACACCCAAATTGAGTCTATAATCTATTACAATAGCCAAACAACAACAATCACGCAGGAATGAACTCAATCCAATCGAACGTGATTCAATCAAACTCCTAATCCTTCTATTACCTGAAAGAAGAATGAACAGAGCTTGATTAATTAGAGCCGTCACAAGGGTATGAATTCAGAGATGGAACAGAGAAGAGAGACTCACAATATTTCAGGTGCTGCCTTGCCAAATGCGTGATCATGGCTATATAAGGCAATGCCCTTTTCCACGTCACCATCCAATCACTGCTTGCGTGGACAAATGAAATCAGCTCACTTGGACAATTAGGACCAGCTCCTCCTTTTAGTAGAACGGTGTCGTTTGGCAAAGTAGATTTATTAAGGAAAACGTAATAAGAGATAATACGTTTTCTTCCCTCAACCCAGAATTATCAAAACGCCCCCTCAAAACATGCAAAAACCCCTCCCTCTCTGCATGAGTTTATTAGATGCTACGTAAACTAGTTAAGCATGCATCAATAACCCCCCCCCCCCCCCCCCCCCCCAAAACCACTTCCTTGTCCACAAGGAAGAAAGGAAGGAAACTTCTTCTGAAGAGTGTAGCAGTCATCCCAAGTGCTATCTTCATCAGCCAAGTTAAACCATTTCACCAAAATTTGAGTGGCCATTCTTCCATTCTTCTTATATAAACGTCTATCCAAAATTTTTTCTGGTTCCAACAAGACATTCCCATGAGTAGTTTGAGTAACTGGAAGAGTGGGGATAGTGGCAGCAGATCCCACCTTTTTCCTGAGCTGAGATATGTGAAAGGTGTGATGGATCTTAGCTTCAGGAGGTAACTCCAATTTGTAGGCCACCTTGCCAACTCTCTCCACAATAGGAAAAGGTCCAAAAAACTTGGGATTCAACTTGGAATAAGGTTGTCCTCTTACAGTCATTTGCCTATAAGGTTGGAGTTTAATAAAGACCAAGTCTCCCACTGCAAATTCCTTGTCCATTCTATGTTTATCTGCCAACGTTTTCATCCTGTTTTGTGCTCTAGCTAGATGGAGTTTCAGAAGGCGAATAGTAGATTCCCTAGCTGATAAGCTTCTGTCCACTGAGTCTACATTAGAATCCATAGGTTGGTACAAGAGATGTTGGGGAGGTGATTGACCATAGACAATTTCATAAGGGGTGAAGTGTGTTGATGAATGGAAGGTAGTATTATACCACCATTCTGCCAAGGGAAGATATTGCAGCCAAGATTTTGGCCTCTCACTAGCCATGCACCTAAGGTAGGTCTCCAAACACCTGTTGACCACTTCAGTCTGCCCATCTGTCTGGGGATGATAGGCGGTAGAATGTAGCAGCTGAGTCCCTTGTTGTTTGAAGAACTCAGTCCAAAAATGACTTAAAAATATCACATCCCTGTCACTTACTATTGATTTAGGCATACCATGTAAACGAAAGACATTATCCATGAAAGCTTGAGCGACAGTGACAGCAGTGTAAGGCTGTTGTAAGGGTATGAAGTGAGCATACTTACTGAGCCTGTCCACCACCACTAACACTACATCTTTACCACTCACTTTTGGAAAACCTTCAACAAAGTCCATAGATATATCTGACCAAACTTTTTCAGGGATAGGTAATGGTTGTAGCAATCCTGCTGGCAGTGTGTTAACTGGCTTGCAAGTTTGGCATACAGTGCATTCTTGGACATAAGTATATACTGCAGCCTTCATCTTCTTCCAGTAGAAACTCCGTTGTACCCTGTGTAAAGTGTTGATCATACCAGAATGTCCCCCTTCAACACTGTCATGATTCAGTCTAATGATTTCTCTTTGTAAATCTGTATCATTCCCCACTACCAATTTCCCTTTTCTTCTAAGTAACCCATGAAGCCAAGTGTAGTTGGGTTTGGCCAGTGGATTAGCTTCCAACCTAGTAATGATACCTTGGAGATTAACATCTTGTTTCCAGCTGTCCTTGATTCTAGTGATCAAGGTAGAAGTGACAACCACCATAGTATTCACTGCTTTGCCACTTTGCTGCCTGCTTAAAGCATCAGCCACCACATTATCACATCCCTTCTTATATATTATAGTAAAATCATACCCTAACAATTTGACAAGCCACTTTTGCTGGGCAGGTGTAGCAATCTTTTGCTCTAATAAGAACTTCAAACTCTGGTGATCAGTGTGGATGCAAAAATGTCTCCCTATTAAGTAAGGTCTCCACTTCTCCATAGCTGTCACCAATGCCAAAATTTCCCTTTCATATATTGGGAGAGCTGCATGTCTTTCACTTAGTGCCTTGCTGAAGTAAGCAATAGGTCTTCTATCCTGCATTAAGACAGCCCCCAATCCAATACCTGAGGCATCAGACTCCACAATGAACTCCTTGTTGAAGTCAGGCAAAGCCAGCACAGGAGTGTTGGTCATAGCATGTTGAAGGTTTTGAAAAGCAGCAGTGGCTTCCTTAGTCCAGCTAAACATGTCTTTTTTTAATAATGTAGTAAGTGGTTTGGTAATGGCTCCATAACCTCTTACAAACCTCCTATAATACCCAGTTAACCCTAAAAACCCTCTTAACTCCTTCACATTTCTAGGTAGGGGCCAACTCAGCATAGCTTGTACCTTCTGTTGATCAGCTGATACTCCTTGATCAGATATGATGTACCCTAAGTACTCTACCTGTGACTGTGCAAAGCTGCATTTGCTTTCCTTAATGAACAGCTGGTGTGACCTCAAGATGTCAAAGACAACTTGTAGTTGTTTTAAATGTTGCTGCCACGTGGGACTATATACTAGAATGTCATCAAAAAATACTAATACCCCCTTTCTCAAAACATCCTGAAAAATAGTATTCATCAGGCTTTGGAATGTAGATGGAGCATTTGTGAGTCCAAATGGCATCACTATGAATTCATAATGTCCTTGGTGAGTCCTAAAAGCTGTTTTGTTGATGTCAGCTTCTTTCATTCTGATTTGGTGATATCCTGATCTGAGATCAAGCTTTGTAAAATATTTGGATCCATGAAGTTCATCCAATAGCTCTTCAATAACTGGAATTGGGAATTTATCTTTTACAGTTGCCTTGTTGAGTTCCCTGTAATCAATACACATCCTCCAAGACCTATCTTTCTTCTTCACAAGCACTATAGGGGATGAATATGGACTGGTACTAGGCCTTATGATTCCAGCAGCTAACATTTCAACAACCATCTTTTCAATTTCAGTCTTCTGTATAGCTGGATATCTATATGGTCTAACATTGATTGGTGATGTCCCCTCTTTTAATACTATTGCATGGTCATGCACCCTATGAGGTGGCAAATCAGTAGGTGTAGCAAAAAGGTCTGAATATTGATTCAACAACATCTGCAAATCAGATGGTTTCTGTCTCTCATCATTAGTAGATAAGTTCATGAGCTTGATGGAGGTGTTTTCCCCTTGTATCCAACTCAGACTCATCATGGATAGTTTGGCTGGATTAGACAGTATCTTTTTCATCTTACTACCCTTGACCATCTTCACATCAGGAGACTTACCTCTCAAGTGCACCTTTTGTCCATTAATACTGAATTTCATGAAAAGTTCACTGAAATTCCACTCAATGGTACCCAGAGATACCAGCCATTCCACTCCTAGAACCAGGTCACACCCTCCTAAGTCTAGAACCATTACATCAATGTTGAAAGAGACCCCCTGCATAGTCCAGGTGAAGCCTCTACACACATACTCACTGTAAATTTTTCCACCACCAGCAACATCAATACCAAGGGGAGAAGTCTTTTTCAGTTTACAACCCAACTTTCTTGCTATATTGATATCTAGGAAATTATGAGTACTTCCTGAATCTATCAAGATATGCACTGATTTACCTTCATAAGAGCCTGTAACCCTCATAGTATTGAAATTGTGCACTCCTGTCATGGCATGCATGGATACTAAGGGCTGCTCTTGCTCACACTCTTCTGCTTCCCCCTCTTCTACCTCTGCACTACTCCCTTCATCATCACACTCCATGAACCATACCTGTTTCCTCTTACTGCACTGATGCCCCATAGTGTACTTCTCATCACACCAAAAGCACAATCCCTTGGACCTCTTGTCATCCATCTCAGCAGTTGATAACATTCTGGATCCTTTAGGAGTGGGATTTGGTTTGTATGAAGAATTATATCTGGGAGTTGGATTAGGTAGCAAGGGTGGGTTCTTGTGTCCTGACACAGAGGGAGGTTTTTTATGCATGGCTTGATTGGTTTGTTCTTGCATCCTAGCTAACCCATATGCCCTTTGCAATGTCCTAGGATTAAACATTCTGATGGGAAGCTCAATGTCTTCTTTCAACCCTGTCAAAAACATACTCACAGCATATTCTTCAGAGATATCCACTTTGTTCAACAATTCATCAAATGCATCTAAGTAGTTCTGAACTGAAGTGATCTGTTTCAATTTTTTTATTTCACTCATAGGGTCCTCAAACATTAATGATCCAAACCTATGTTGCAAAGCAACCACATACTCCTCCCAATGTATTATCCCTCTCCTCATCCTAACATATGATTGATGCCAATGCAGTGCTCTCCCTTCCATATTAACCCCAGCTAATTTAACCTTAGACACATCAGGAGTCTCATCCATATCAAAAAATTGTTCACTCCTATATATCCAGTCCTTAAGGTTATCTCCAGCAAACTTTGGGAATTCAAATCTCATGCTATGCCTAGTATTGAACTGTTGTGAATTAGTACCAAAGTGTGAAGATATACCTCTAGGAGATTCATTAGCAGCTTGATCCATACGTGTAACACTAGCTCTCTCACTGCGTAGCTCAGCAAATGTCCTCCTCATTTCTTCAATACACTGATCCACTTTCATTTCCAATCCAGCTGAGCTAGTTTTAAGCTGCTCCAACTCCTTTTGTAGATCTTGTGATCTAGTATTTGTTGCCATAACAGCTGACTCACTGCGCAAGGAACAACCGCTCTGATAACCACTGATGCAAACTCAAATTAAATTGAACATAACAGCACAGCAGTAAAAATCACACTTCAATACTTGAACTATCAATCTCAATCAAATGCCCAATCTATAATTGAATAAACTCCAATTAACAGTACAGATTACACCCAAATTGAGTCTATAATCTATTACAATAGCCAAACAACAACAATCACGCAGGAATGAACTCAATCCAATCGAACGTGATTCAATCAAACTCCTAATCCTTCTATTACCTGAAAGAAGAATGAACAGAGCTTGATTAATTAGAGCCGTCACAAGGGTATGAATTCAGAGATGGAACAGAGAAGAGAGACTCACAATATTTCAGGTGCTGCCTTGCCAAATGCGTGATCATGGCTATATAAGGCAATGCCCTTTTCCACGTCACCATCCAGTCACTGCTTGCGTGGACAAATGAAATCAGCTCACTTGGACAATTAGGACCAGCTCCTCCTTTTAGTAGAACGGTGTCGTTTGGCAAAGTAGATTTATTAAGGAAAACGTAATAAGAGATAATACGTTTTCTTCCCTCAACCCAGAATTATCAAAACGCCCCCTCAAAACATGCAAAAACCCCTCCCTCTCTGCATGAGTTTATTAGATGCTACGTAAACTAGTTAAGCATGCATCACTTACACATTTAAACCACCCGATCACGTACTCATTGTTTTGTTTAGCTATAGCGGGGTAACATTAAATTGTTTTTTTCTTCTAAATTAGGTTATATATGGTGTGTATATGCAAGTGTTATTTATGATTTTCAAGTGTGAAGCATTATCGCAAGAGGGGTTTTTGTATTTTGGCAGGATGAATTGGTTCCATGAAATGAATCTCCAAGTTCGAGAACATGAATTAGACAGCCGTGGAATTGTAAACAATTCAGTTTATGCAAATTATTGTGAATATGGTGAGTTCCTAACTTGTATTGATCATCATATCCATCAGTACTCTTATGACGTGATACTCACTATTCCATAATTAGTTTACTAAAGATAATACCCTTTTCGAATAAATATGAATTTCTTAACAAAAAAAATCATTTGAAATTCTTTCATAAATTACAGAAAGGTTTTTGTCAAATTTTTAAGTAAACTGCACAGGAAGGGGGTGGGGGGTGGATATTGCCAATTTTTAAAAACTAACCCGGGGATGGATATTGATAATTTGGTGCATATTGGGTTTTTTGCTAATAAAAATAACACAGGATAATTTTTATTAGTTAGGCAAAGCACAAGGGGCTGTCTTTGCATTTCACTCTTAAAAAATAACACTGTATTAGTGGTAAGTAAACTATTATATATGAGGCATAATTAGTTAATTTCTGGTGACGTACCATTTTGTATATATTCAGGTAAATATCTGAACATTCTGTGAGCTTAAAATTTGTTCCTAAATGTTCCAAAATTATTGGAACTTCTCGTGTTTATGTTTGGGAGTCTTTGGTCATAAAGGATTGACTTCCTTAATTACAATAATATGGCTGATAATATTGCCAAATAAGTGTTTATTGCTATTAGAGCAAAATTTACTTTCTTAATAATCATATAACTTTTTTTTTGTTTTATTTTTTCTAAACAACACACCTCTTGTATTAATAAAGACAAAATACAAGGGCAAAGTACAGGAAAAAGAGCAGCACAAATAAAAAACAGAACTAAGTACAGAAACAATTTTACTAAGCTAGCAAATTTTTGTAAGTAGCATAAAGAATTGGATGTCTTTAAAAAGGAGTTAATGGTAATTTACCTATATGTGATATTTATCTCCCTGTTATTTGAAAAAAAAACATTTTATCCCCCTATAATTATATAAAAGTTTCACGCTGCTTCTCTGACTTTTTATATGCGGCACTTCACCCACTTGTGTTATTATGATGTGACAATTTATCCCCCTGTGTTACGACAAATGTGACAATTTACCCGGCTACCACGAACTTGATCATCACATGGCTGCTAAAGCAAGTTAAGCTTCACACCCATGTTACGAAACACTTTTCTATCAACTCTCAATTTCGGCAAGTGAGTTACACTCTCTGACTGAAGGGGGTAACTTGATTCTTAAAATTTTCACAGGGGGGTAAATTGCTCTTTTTCAATTCACATGAGGTAAATTAAATATTATGAATATCACATGGAGGTAAATTACCATTAACTCCTCTAAAAAATCTTTGATTCATTTCTCCTATTGTTTTCCATAGTACACTTCTTTTCCTATCTCCTGGAATTTGTAGCATAATCATTTTTGAACAATTTGGTGGAAGTAGACCACATGATGAGTTAATGGCAATTTACCCTGTGATATCCATAATATTCAATTTACCTTTCTGTTATTTGAAAAATAGTATTTTACCTCTCTGTAATTTTGTAAAAGTTTCACACCGCCACCTTGACATTTTTATATTTACCTCCTGTGTTATAATAAATGTGACAATTTACTCTCATGTGTCAAAATAAATATGTAAATATACCCCCTTATGTTACAACTACATTTTTCATGCCTACGTTCAATTTCAACAAGTGAGATACAAATCTCCGGCTGAAGAAGGTAATTTAAAATTTTCACAAAAGATGAATTGAACATTATTCATTTCACATGTGGACAAATTAGCATTAACTCCACTTCTTTTCCTACCTTCTGGAATCAGTCTCATAATTATTTCTGAACAATTAGGTGGAAGTGATATTGAATACCTCCGTCAGTTTCATCCCACATCGTGAGAAAAGATAATCCATTGATTGCTCATTATAACCTTCTTGATCTGTAGTTGAGATTCTTGCTTGTAGGGGAAATTGAAATTTTAGAGAGAAGTTCCCTAACCATTTTTCTTTCCAAAAACGGATTCTTTATTTTGAATTTAACCAAGGTGACATAAACATTATGAACAACTAAAATTTCTTTCCAAGGACACCTTATTATTTTACTTTCCAATTTGGAATCCCAACCATTATCAATCAGTCCATACTTACTTCTAATGATTTTACACCATTTTTTTTTTTCTAAAGAGAATCTTCATAACCTTTTCAGTGGAAGGGTTGTATTTTTTTCTTTGAAGTTACCAATCCCCAAACCATCTTTGTTTTCGGGTCTATATACAACCTCCCAAGAAACTTATGACTTATTATGAGAGTAGTTTGGTTGGGTTCCGTATGTTTGGTCTTAAAATGTATTCTGAGAATTTTCGGCAAAACTTTTAAAACTCGAATTGGATAAAAATTTGAATGGAATATTGAAATAATAAATTATTATTACATATAGTTAGTGGATTTTGAAAATATGAGATAATATTTGGATTGAAATTTAGTTGTCTGGGTTTGGAGAAGAAAAATATGTGGTAGATGTCAATAAACTTATATGTATACAAAATAGAAGATGTATGTCAAATCAACAATATTATCGGTATCAAATAGAGTTGTGTTGGGTCCTAAGTGGTCAAAAGGGTCTGGGGGAGGGGAGGGTTAATAGACCTTTTAAAACTTTTCTTTTATCACTCAAATTATGCTTAAGTAAAGCAGTTCACTCGGCTCTTCTTCAAACATATGTGTTATTCACTCGGATGTTGGCAGTGATCCTGACAGCTTAGTAAAATACTTATTTGTTCTTGATTCAACTGAGTAAGACCACTTATAAAATCAGAGTTCTTTTGAGATGTTTGACAGTGAAATAAACATGAGTTTTTATCAAACAGAATTTTGTTAACACAAAATTGTTTCCCCCTTTGTAAAATACTTTTCATTCCTTTAAATTCAATTGATGAACAAATGACTAGTCTGTTCTTTGCAAATGTAGAAAGTAAGTGTGCAATTTAAATGACACATAATTTTTATAGTGGTTAAAAAAATTCATTTAGTCCACTCTTCATCGCAACCTTGTTGGAAGACACCGTACTAATCTCTTAGACTAAAACTGCTCTTGATGTTTACAATTTATACATCCCAACGAGGAACATGTACATGCGTTAAAGCAGGATGAATCTCTCATAAACTCTCCTCACTCTCAACACTTAGCTCTTAGCTATTACATGCAGTTCTTCAACCTTGTTGATCTACTGCATTTAGTTGCAACCTTGTTACATCTCTCTGTTTTTGTTCAACACTTTAAGCTTTCTCTTAGAACAACTTAGTGGTTTTTGTGTGCTCTCAGAAGTGCATGATTTGGATTTGTAAAGTTTGAGTTTATTCAACACAAATCAGAGACTATTTATAAGGGTGATTTGAATTTTGGTCGTTGAAATATCCCACAATTCTCGGATTGCCCTTATCTCTTTCTAGCAACTTCAAACGACTCTATTTGCAGCTTTCGACTTTGTCACTATTCAAACACTGTACCAGTACGAATTTGTCAGTCGCATTTAATGAACCCTGGTATCCGAGGTTGCAATCTTCTGTCTGTTGTCATAGACGAGTTAGCTCATGTTCAGGATTTCTGATGCAAACACTCAGCTGATCAAACACTCTGCTGATAAATCACTTGGATGTTTTATCACTTGGTTGTTTGATACTCAGTTGTTGACGTAGCTGATTTTACTAAGCTTATCTGTTGAAGTATGCACTCTGATGTCTTCATCTTCACTTAGCTGGTAGCTTCTTTACTTAGCTGATCAGTCAAACCACGCTGATCAACTTTTTCAACTCTGAGTCTGATACTTGATTTCTCAATAACCGTTTGTTGTGCATGATACTTTGTATTCTCAAGCACTCGTCTGTTTGAGTACATAAACACTAAGCTTCCATTACTTATATGACTTGGCTGATGACTTGCTTTCTGTATGACTTGGCTGATGACTTGCTTTCTGTTGTCTTATAACATAGTTGTTTTGTTATCATCAAAACCCATCCTCAAACCAATCCTTATTAACTCTCTGAGTTAGTTGATCTGACACTCGGTTAATTGTTGTTGAATTAATAATAAGTTTTGTGTGTTTTGATTTGAACTTAAACTTGAGAATTGCAACTTGAGTGAAGTTGGTCATTGCATGGCCAAGAGTCATCTTTGGCACAAGTTTTTTCTTTTTTTTTTAGCAAAAGACAAAAACACCCCCGATAATTTGTCTAACTCCTAAAAATCTCCCTGTGTTATTTTAACTCCCAAAAAACCCCCTGTAATCTCAAATAAGTGCCAAATACACCCCCAAAAAAGAGAGTGTGTTTCAAACGCCAAAATTGCAAGTATTTGTTCACATTTTACTTTTGATAAGACAATTTTACCCCTGACATCGAAAGACAAAAATACCCCCTATGCTTTGTCTAACTCCCAAAAAATCCCCCATGTGTCATTTTAAATCCCCAAAATCCCCCTGTGTTTGATTTTAAATACCACACTCGACTCAAATAGTATATACTTAATTTTTCAAAAAGAATAAATAAAATTTAAAAAAACAAACACATAGGATAATCTTGTCATTCCACCAAAAGTCAAAAATAAAATTATAAATATATTGGCACAAGCTGCATACCACTTATTTTATATTCCCTCATGCCACTTCATTCATATCTCCATTTCCAACACTTTTTTAATTTGCATGCTTATTTAATTTTTGTTTCTATTTTCGTGCCGCTCTTGTACGTCAGATAATGATAGGTGCGCATATGAAACAATATTTTTTTTCTAACAATATATAATTACTTAAAATAAATGCTCTGAAAAATAATAGCCAATATTCTTACGAGTAAGAACAATTGCTTGTACGCTAGAAGTTGACTTGATTTGTCACTTCTTGTAACAGGTATACATGATCTATATGACGTGATCGGTTTTGATTCTGTTGAAATGGCTATATCAGAATTCTCACTCAAATTTATAGCACCTTTAAAGGTAATGGATTTTATCTCTATTATGGTGTTGTTGAACCAAATCAAACACTAGGTTAATTCTTTATTTATATTTTATCGATCTTCCCATTTTGAAACCAATATATTCCTATTTCATGCACGTACCTAGAGCTGTCAATGGGTCGGATTCTGGTCGGATCATGCTTATTCAGATTCGACTCCATTAATATCGGATCGGATCCTGTTGAATTCGGATCATGTTCGGATCTAGATTTTTTGAATCCAATGAATCTTGGTCGGATTTGAGCGGATATCGAATCTTTTCCGGATCCAATAAAATTTTCATTTAAAAAATTAAATTACTATTTTTTCCTAAACAAGTCTATTAACTTTTCAATTTTATTTAATTTTAGCTCACATGTAATCATATTTGTAGATGAAATATTGGTTTAAATAAATTTATAAAAGAGTTATAAATTATTGTCTTCTTAAATTGACGGTGAAATATTATTAATGGTACTTACTTTTATAAAATATTATGTATATATATAGTTTTTTTAATTTATTGTCAGATACAGATCTTTAACGTATCGGATTACGGATCTTTATAATCGGATCAGGTCCATCGAATATCTAATCGGACAATTATTCTAATAAATCGGAACTGATTCGGACGAATCCGGATTGAAATCCGCCCCATTAAATATGAAACTCGACTATTTAGTCCAACTAGAATTTGCATTTAGTATGATGATACCGATACTTCTACTATTCAAGTTATATAATCGGTATTTATTTGCTTCCTACTTTCTTGTTTTGATATATAGAGGAGAGAAAAATTTCTGATGAAAGTAAGGATATATAATTATTCTGGAGCAAGATTGTTCTATGAACACCTCATCTTCAAGCAGCCAAACCAAGAGGTTAGTTATTTTCTTTTTCTTCTGTTTTTGTTAAATTCTCTTTAGGGAAAAATGCACCAAATCAACCTGTGTTTTTAAAAACCTGCATAAAACCCTCTTATGTTATTGTTTTTGTACAGAACCCCCTTTTGTTTTATAAAAAGTTGCACAAATTCCTTTTTCGTCAAATGTGAATGAGAGTGTATCTCACTTGCGGTTAATGAGACTGAAACTCAATTTTAATAAATTTAAATTTAAAAATTTTTATAGGGAAAAATGCACCAAACCCCCCTGTGTTTTTTATTTATTTTTTTGCATAGAACCCCCTTGTGTTTTACAAACACTTGCAAAGAATCCCATTGTGTATATAATTTTAATTTATTAATATTATATACAAAATTTAATTATCATAATAGATAGGTAAATAGATTAAACATGGAAGAATAGTATCTAACCTAAACAAACTAATGGTGTCAACTATTTAATCTTTAAAGGAAAAGTGTGCAACATTTGGTAAAACATAAGGAGGTTCTATGCAAAAAAAAAAATAACATATGAGATTTTGTGCAGGTTTCCCATAACACATATTGGTTTGATGTATTTTCCCTTCTCTTTAAACAATATTTTTAATTAATTTGTCTAACTTGGAATTTAAAGTTTATTTGGAAAATGAGTTGTATTTTTGTGAGAATGTTTCATTAGGGCAAAAATTCAATTTTCATATCATAGAATAGGCCAAGGTCCATTTTTCATATCAATCGAACGAAAATCATACCGTAGAATAAACGGACGTTTCAAAAATCATACTTTCGTCAAGTTTTTTAACGGAATTGCCACGTGGTCTGTTAAGTCGCGGTGGTATGAAAAATGAAAATTGTTCTATGGTATGAAAAATGATGTTTTTTCCATACATTTTATTTAATTAGACATAGATATATAATTCAATTTCTTTTATTAACCACTCAAACATTTGTTGTCCAGTCTCACCAAGTAAAATTATTTGATTGAGAAATATTTTTCTACCTTTTTTGGGTAAAAAAGTTAAGGATAATTTGACTTGAATTGTAAATCGACCCAATTTGAAGTCATGTATTTCACCTCCTATAATGGTATCAAATATACATTTCAAATTACTCAACTAATCATGTATTACACTTTTGATATGATCCAACTTAAACATTGAATGGTCTTTGCTAGGATCAACTTTGACAAGCCCTAATAGTTTTTTTCCCATCACACCCATTTGCTAGCTAGTAATGTTGATCGATTACATTGATCAAAACTCCATTCTAATGTGAGAACTACACGTAAAAGTTAATTGGTAATTATCTACTTCCATGAAGTAATCCATCATTAATATTGGACACATACCCTAATTAGTAACTATGAACACAACCTATATAGTTATACACGAATTTAATTTAATACACCAAACAGAGTAAAGTTGTGCAGGTCTTTGTATGACCTCGAATATATAACTATGCAACATTATTTTAGTAGATAAACAAAACCGCCTAGAATTAGTTTAAGGTAGTGGAGAAGTAGTCGTATTTTTTAGCTATCCGTATCGGAGTATCTTGATACTAAAAGTAAAATATAATGCCTACTAAAGGTTGTATGTCCCATTCGTTCATATACATTGCAATATTTGTTTAGATGAAAAGGTATGGTAAAGAACTAACAAATTAAAGTTGATTACAGTTAAAATTGAAAGTGAGGGAAAAAATTCAATTTTCATACCATAGAATAAGCTAAAGTCCATTTTTCATACCAATCGATCGAAAATCATACTTCCGTTTCAAGTCAACTTAACGGACACGTAGCACTTCCGTTAAAAAACAGACGGAAGTGTGGCTTGGTATGATTTTCGTTCGATTAGTATGAAAAATGGACTTTGGCCTATTCTATGGTATGAAAATTGATTTTTTGCCGTTTCATTAGTATCTGAATGCTATCGGGTTTGTGTTTTCAATGAGGAAAACATTGGATTCTTTCTATGTTTTGATTTTAAATCAAAAACAAAACACATTTAAGCAAATATAATATAATACGTGATACTTGTGTTGTGCATTTATTTTGGTATTGTCTCTTGCACCATACGAACTGTGATTATCTTGGAAAACTGAACTTATCTTCAATGGGAATGAATATATGAAGAAATTATTTTTCAACTTTTTCTCTTGCATTTCATGAGCTTTAAAATTCAAACTCTGAGTTTTTTTAGCATCATTAGAAAGAGCAATGAAATGCAAAAACACTTATTGTGCTTTACCTAACTATAAAAAAATAAGAACTTGTGTTATTTTCATTAGCAAAAATCTTCATGTGCTTATTTTTTATTAGCAAAACAAAAAACACATCCCAAGTCGAAATAATAGTTATAACCCCAACATAGGATGCAAATGTCGTTATACCCCCAACAAAGGATGTAAATACACCCCTCTTAACCTAAAAAAGTATCCATAACTCCTCTATTAACTTTGAAAATTGGCAATAAAAATTGGCAAAAGTCTCATTATGATTTATGAATGAATTTTAAATGGGCTTTTTTGCTAATAAAAAGTAACACATTGAATTTTTTGCTTATCTAGAACAACACAGAGTTTTTTTCTTTTTTTTAATAGTTAAAACAAAATACTAGGATGTTTTTGCATTTAGCTCTTAGCTCTTATTACAATTGAGAGTTCACTTCATGAAATAAATAACCAAAACATATTACTTTAATTTTACCGATTCAATTTTTATTTATTTTTAATTCTACTACTATCATAACTTCTTCTAAATAATATAACGTATGCAACTTATAGAATAAAAGAATGATTATTTTTATATTGGATGAAATTATTTTCCCCATGTTTCTTCAGCGCATACTGGAGGCGAAACACACACTCGTATTGCTTGATAACTTTCAACCAATCCGTATTTCACGTGAAATGATATCTAAATTCAATGAATTCCGACTCGGCGAAATCGGGGGAGATCACAAAGGAGAGAAGTCAATTACTTAACATTCATTTCCCCTAGAATGATCAAACATTATATTTCCAATTTAATTAACTTTGTATGCTAGCAAAAATACGTTTAATGATATCCTTAACCTGTTTTATGCGCCTGTTGTAAGAATTGTACTTTAGCTTATGAACTTCCTCAACTGCCGCAACTAAGCATTAAATGCTATTGTACTATCAAAAAATTTGTATTTAAGACACTTGATTAGTCTTAAATACCCTCAACCTTGACACATAAATTCCTCATTCACTATGTCACGTTCGTATTTGTCCTTGAACTTAGCTTATGATGATTACTTGTGATCTGTTGAAAGTACTCAGCTTTTCAGAACATCCTTTTGCTGAAAACCGTTAAGCTCTTGCTTCAATACTTGACTGTTTTGCTTTGCTAAGTAAGCTTTTAAGTGTTTAACTTTTAAGCTTTTAAGTGTTTAACTTCTGTTTACTAGACTTTTCGCTAGATCTTAGTAGTTGATAAATTCTTGATAAATTCTTTAAACTATAAGTACATAACTCTTCTAATTCTTCTTGACTGATCTAGCTGTTTGACTTGAACTAAACTTTCACTACTTAGCTCTTCATTTAAATTGGTTGATGGTAATTAGTTCTTTGGATACTTAGCTAATTTTGTTATTGTCAAGATCTTACTTTACATATTCTTCACTTAGTTGTTTTATTGAGTTGTTATTTCTGAACCAACAACAATAAAAGGCTAGGTTGTGGCAACTTTGATGAAGCCACTCCGCTACTTAAGACAATAATTTGAACTTAATAGGAGTGTTTGCGACTATGAAAATTGAAACTAGGTTTTCATTATAACTTTTTAGGTCGTAAGAGGTTGGTTTTGCATGATTGAGGATTTCTCTTAAATTCATGAACATGATTGACATGATGGTAGGCACTTTCCATGAATGTCTCGCGACAAGGGCGGACGGACATAGGGATAGCCCCCCCTGAATTTTTTTTTTTTTTTTTTTTTTTTTAGTAATGGTGTATTTTTTTTTTTTGAAAAAAAAAAAATTCAATAAATTAGCCCAATATGAAATTTTCAGCCCAAATATAATCTTAGTCCAATTGATATCACACAACCCACTCTAATAATAACTTACTCTACCCAATTTCTAAGTCCCAATGAAAAGTCCAATTTTTTTCTATATATATTTATGATATATGTTTGTGCAATTGTGCTTATGTAATAAACTAATAGTGTTATATATTCATTATTGATGTTTATATTCACTTCCCAAAATCAATTTTTAGATTCAAGTTTCATTTTTGTGCTTAAAGTTATATATTTGTTAAGATTTTCATAAGTATTAAACTAAGATATGAGGATAACTATTATAGTAAAATAATATGATGATTAAATCAAGATGCAATAGAGTTAATAATATTCATTTAAATATCAAACACTAATCTTAGATGGTTAATAGTTTTTTTTATTGAAATGTCAAACACTAATCTTATATTCTTAATAGTTTTTTATTAGCATCTATTGGCCTATTGGGATTCAACCTCTCTTGTTTTATCAAATGGAATGAAAAATAAGTCTTGTCATTATTGTGCCCCTATTATATTTAACTTCTACTTCTTGAGTATGTCATTATTCTTAAGATAGTTATGTTTTGTACATTTTATGGTATTAGAAATATGGAGAGATACTTTAAGGCTACATCTACACCTCACGAGGATTCTTCAAGTAACGTTCACATTCAAAGTGACCCGCATGAGCTTCCAAACTTTCATATTGAAACGAACTTGCCCGAGCCGAGTGATCCCGGTCTACGACCTCATATAACTTTATATGATTCTAACATTCGAGAGAGAGTTCGTAGAGCATAATATTGCTCAAAGGTCCATGTCAACCACGCAACCTTGAGTTTCGGCAAACGTTAGGAGGTCAATGGCTAAATGATAGTTTAGTTGTCTTTATAGAGAGAGACATATTTAATAATATTTCAAACGATGCTGTCATGAACCGATTTTAAAAGATGAAAAACCGTCGTGGTCAATTATTAAAGTAAATATGAAGATATTTTGGGTTCTTTTGGGACTATAACGATGTATCATATATAATTAAAATATATCGTGGGGTTTATTTTTGTCAAACTCCACCTTCCCAATTTTGTATTGCGTCATATATTTTCTCGTGAATAATATAAACTTTAAGTTTAACTGTTTGATAGATTTTTTTTTTGGTATAAGTTTAGCCTCCCCTGACCAAAAATCCTAGATACCGCCACTGTCTCGCGACTGTCGTGTTTGTAAGCAGTGAGATTAGTTCAGGATCAAATTAGCTCGAGATCATGTACTAGCTTGAGCTCTGGATCTCCTCGGTTCTTAGCTCGAATCAATGTTTTACGATCTTGATTCGGTCCTCTCGATCCAGTCTTTGTAGCAAGGTGAACCATATTATTAATGATTAAATATATTTGTTGATTTCGTCAAAAAAAAGAAAATGAAAAAGATTTGCTGATGTAAGGATATAATCACGTTTTACTTAATAGAATATAAGAATTCTCAGTTCAACGGGTAATTGCTTTCACCACCCTTGAACTTTGAACTAATGACAACTACACGCCCTCACCAGCTTATTGAAATTTATCATGGGAGATAAATGCAAATAATTCAAAGTCTAGGGATGTTCACCCCTTATTTCAGCATGAAATCTGCTTATTTACACAATTAGCATCTATTTTTTTTTAAATTTAATTTAATCACAAAATCAATCACAAATAAAATAAGTAATGTAGATACATCTTGTCCGGTTCAAAAAAATTCAAATTTTCAAAAGAAAGACTCACAGCACAACGGCAGAACGAAATTAACGGCCTCTGTTTGGAAACTTTCCCTTTTCGATTCACCATTCTGTAATGAGTACCGATTTTGCCAAAAAGCATTAATCCCCTTTTCATCTTTTTTGCTTTAATTACTTCTGTGTAATAATAAGTGTCGCTTTTATTTGTATTATTCAAAACTTGAATCTGAACCTTTATCAATGGAAGATTTTGAATGGCATGACCCACTTCATATAACGGATGATTCTTCACTTCAACAACAAAATCAAACTCACTGTAAGTCGCCCAAAGCTCATTTACAGTTCAGATTTAATTTATTTTTTCTCCCCTTTTCTTAATTTTGCATTCATGGGCTCATGGCAGGTGAATCGCTAACATCAGTTATGGAATTAGCAGATGACTCTAGTCCGACGAAAATTGACGGTAATTTCTAAAAAGCCCTTGTTTATTTCGGATATTTTAGTTTCACATTTGGCATTCTTTAATTTGGAATTTTTCTTTCTTGATAATCTTGATTATATAAATATATTTCAAATTTAGATATCTGTCTCTGTTTGAGCTATTGAAAACCTTTGGTTTTTTATTGGGTGATTTACACTCGGATCCACTGAGGTTTAACATATGTACAAAAAACACCCTATAATTCCTAAAATTAAGAGAACAGCCCTTACATGGTTTTTTGTAAACATTTTCAAAAGTTGTAGTTGGTGTCTTTGTGAGGATTGTTGAATCTGTAAAGGATGTTTTGGTACATAAACTAAACCAGAGGGGGTCTTCTTGTAATTTTAGAAACATCAGGGTTTCTTGTAAGACGACTAAACCTTAAGGGGTCCGGTCGTTTTGGACTGAACTAGTTGTTGTTTGAGTTAATAATATTCACAACTTTTTTTTTGTGTTTTAGGTCGTTCTGTATTGGGATTTTCATTGACATCACCTGATTTAGTAATATGTGTGGGTTCACCTGACATTACTAAACAAAGATTTGAAGAATCATCACCTGATTTTCTCAGAGGTGAAAGAATTGATGTCTCTTTAGAAAATGGAATCGAGGGGTCTGAGATCAGGGACTCCTTCAATACCCCAGTCGAAAAAACGGAAGATTTAAGTACTCGAGTTTCTTTCGAGCTTATTGCACAACAACCCTTTGTTGAAGAGAAATTAACAAAAACTCCAACTTCTGAGTCTAGAATTGATGCAGGGGGTAAGCATGAATTAAGTTTCTGAGGCTATGTTTGGTTTATGGATTTTAGTGAGTAAAATGCAAATGAACAAGAAATGAAGGTCAACTTTGAATCATAGGATGCAAGAGAAAACATTTTCCTTAGTGTTTTACTCACTGAAATCAAAGAATCAGACATAACCTAAGTGTTATTTCAACTTATAACATCTATCGGTTGTTGATTAATTTATTTCTTTAAATATTGATCTCAGATTTTGAAGGGGTCGAATTATCTGAAGGGATGACATCGACATACACGCATGTAATATTCATTTTGAAAATCAGCTAAATACTTCAAAATTACACTTCACTCACTAACTAAATTTTTTTTTTTTATTTTGTTATCTAGGGTATAGAGGATTGTTCCATTGATGAAGAATTTAACAAGCTTCAAAGGGAACATGCATTACAGAAGAAGGAACTCTTTGAAACAAAAAGGGTTGTGGAGGAGCTTAAGATTGAAAACGAGCATAAGAGTAGAGAATGCCAAGAAGCTTGGAAATCATTGAAAGATCTTCAAAACGAGCTTATGCGTAAATCAATGCATGTTGGATCATTGGGTAAGGATGTAATAATAATAATGAATGTAGAATAATTAAACTTCTGAATATATATAGTCATAAACATTTCTCTATAGCTTTTGCAATTGAGGGTCAGGTGAAAGAAAAGAGCAAATGGTTTTCATTACTACGAGACATAACACGAAAACTGAAGGTATATCGAAAGTTTTGGTTTTTTGATTTAATCCCATCATCCAATTGTCATATTTTTATTAGAAAAATTGGATTTTTTTTTTTAATGACAGATTCTAAAGATGGATCAGATCAGGCTTTTGGAAGAGGCTTCACTGTTTAAGAATTACCTCGTAGATGTAGAGGGTGTCGGAACAATTGTTCAGTCTACAAGTAAATTTTCGTATATCGATCTTCATTCGTTATTGATCTTCATATATGTTAGGTTATCTTACAATAAGTACGAGATGTATGCATTTACTGGCAGTGAAGAAGCAAGTACAATTGAATGAAGATATTAAGACTAAGTTCCTCAAAGAGGTGAAGCAGAAAAAAGAACTCTATAACAAAGTTTTGGAACTGAAAGGTGAGGGGATTTAGTCATTGTTCACTTTTGTATATACCATTTCAAATAAGGCTTTAGATTTAATAATAATTTTAATCTCAGGTAACATTAGAGTATTTTGTCGGTGTCGGCCTTTCAACAATGAAGAGATTACTTCAGGAGCTACAACAGCAGTTGAGTTTGAAGGTGCAAAGGATGGTGAACTTACTGTTAAATCAAATGGGATATCTAAAAAAACCTTTAAATTTGATGCTGTCTTCAGTCCTGAAGCTGACCAAGGTAGTTGAAAAATTTCTGATAATAATAGAAATTGTTCGAGCTAAATGCATAATTACCCCTTGTGCTTTGCCTAATTGGCAAAACCCCAATTGTGTTCTTTTTTTATTCGCCAAAACCCCCATTTGAAATTCTTTCATAGATCAATATGGAGGTTATTGCCAATTTTTAAAGTTAACATGGGGTATTATTGCAAATTTTTAGGTAAATAGGGGTGTTTTTTCATTTTTGGTGGGGGTATAATTGTCATTATTCCTTCAAAATATGTGAGGGGGTTTTTGATAATAAAAAATAGCACAGGGGGTTTTTGATAATAAAAATAACACGGGAATTTATACTTATTACGCAAAGTATAGGGGTACTTTTGCATTTCACTCAAATTGTTTTTATCATATTCATTCTTCTTAAACAAATTCATTTTACTTGTTTGATTGTAGTTGAGGTTTTTGAGGAAACATCTCCACTTGCAATTTCGGTTCTCGATGGATATAATGTGTGCATATTTGCTTACGGGCAAACGGGATCAGGGAAAACTTTTACTATGGAAGGTACTGTTAGAGTTAATTCGGATTAGATGTTATGTTAGTATAGTAAGGGGTATTTTAGTAACTTTGTCTTTCTTACAGGTACAAATGAAGCTCGTGGGGTTAACTACAGAACTCTTGAGAACTTATTCAACATAATCGAGGAGCGAAAGAACACATTTAAATATGAAGTATCAGTAAGTGTACTAGAGGTATATAATGAGCAGATAAGGGATTTACTAGTTTCTCCAGGTTCTTCCCAGACTGCAAAGAGGCTCGAGATAAAGCAAGTAGTAGGGGAGGGAGGAGGACATCATGTTCCAGGACTAGTCGAGGCTCAAGTTAACAATGTGAATGAGGTTTGGGAAGTGCTTAGAACAGGAAGTAATGGAAGGGTAGTCGAGTCAACTAACGCCAATGAACATAGTAGTCGATCACATTGCATGCATTGTGTAATGGTGAAGGGAGAGAACCTTGTGAACGGAGAATGCACGAAAAGCAAGCTATGGCTTGTTGACCTAGCCGGAAGTGAGAGAATAGCTAGGACCGAAGTGCAAGGTGAAAGACTAAAAGAAACTCAAAATATTAATAGATCACTTTCTGCACTTGGAGACGTTATATCGTCACTCGCTACTAAAAGCCCCCACATCCCTTTCAGGTAAATAAAATAGTCGTCTTACAAGGAACCCCCTGACGTTTCATAAATTACAAGGAGACCCTTTTTGGTTTAGACTTTGTACCAAAACACCCCTTTACAACTTCTGAAAATGTTTACAAAAAACCTCCTGTAAGGGGTGTTCTTGTAATTTTTGGAACCACAGGGGGTTTTCTGTAATTATGTAAACCTCTGGGGATCCGAGTGTAAATCACCCGTAAAAAGGAATTATTGCACTTTTGGTGCCACAACTATAGCTTACTGGCGTTTCTACCCCGTAACTTTTCGGGTTGGCACATTTGGTGCCACAACTTCAACATCATTGGCAATTTTGGTGCCAATTAAGGCCCAATTTTAAAATTGGCCCGAAATTCTCCCATGTGCGGGCCATGTGACACGAAAATTGGGGATTTTGACCATTCAATGCCTTTTTTATTAAAAAAAATACAAAAATTCAAAATCCGAACTTTTGTATTTTTTTTTTACTGAAAAAGACGTTGAATGGTCAACCATTTTTCATGTCACATGGCCCGCACATGGGGGAATTTCGGGCCAATTTTAAAATTGGGCCTCAATTAGCACCAAATCGCCACTGATGTTAAAGTTATGACACCAAATGTGCCAGGCCGAAAAGTTACGGGTAGAAACGCTAGTGGGCTATAGTTGTGGCACAAAAAATGCAATAATCCCCCGTGAAAATATACAATTCAGAATAAATATTCTAATAGTACTTTTATTTCCATTTTCTTGTAGGAATTCCAAACTTACACACTTGCTTCAAGACTCTTTAGGTAGGTACATACTACATAAATACATACTCTTTTTATTGATATTACATCAAATTGTTTTAATGTTTGATAAATTTGTTGTTAACTGTAGGAGGAGATTCAAAGACATTGATGTTTGTTCAGATTAGTCCTAACGAAAACGATTTGACAGAAAGTCTTTGTTCACTAAATTTTGCTAGTAGAGTTCGCGGAATAGAGCTAGGTCCTGCAAAGAAGCAAATGGACAACACTGAAATTCTCAAATACAAACAAATGGTATCAAGTTTTTGTCTTATGTTTTGTTCTTCTCTATTGATTCTTCTACTGAAAAGCAAGCCAAAGTCATATCTTTTGTTTTTTTAATGAAGATTGAGAAACTAAGACAAGATTTGAAGAGTAAAGATAATCAAGTCAAAAAGATGGAAGATACCAACTATGGTCTTGAGGTAAAACTAAAGGAAAGAGACGTCAAAAACAGAAACTTACAAGACAAGGTATGCACTCTATGCCGTATAATAGAAATTTACAATAGTGAAATGCAAAAATACACCCTATGCTTTGCCTAATTTAAAAAAAAACCCTCTGTGTTATTTTTATTACCAGAAACCCCCATGTGCTAACACCCCTATTAACCTAAAAAATTATTAATAACCCCCCTGTTAACTTTGAAATTTGGTAATAACCCCCTGCTCATTAAAAAAATTGACAAAAAATTCCCTATGATTTATGAAGGAATTCAAAAGGGTTTTATAGCTAATAAAAAAAGAATAAGGAGGGGGGGGGGGGGGGGGGGGAGAGGTTGCTAATAAAAATAACACAGGAATTTTTCTGATCGTTAGGGCAAAGCACAAGGGATTGCATTTAGCTCAATTTACAATAGTAGAGGGTACGGTGTTTATTCAATTTAATTTTCATGCAGATCAAAGAATTGGAATCACAACTTTTGGTAGAGAGAAAGCTAGCAAGGCAACATGTAGATTCAAGAATTAAACAACAACATGTTGATTCAGAAGCAACCAGAGCACCACTAGCCGAGAAATCAATAGAAGGATATTCGACCAACAATATCGACTCAAATACACTACTCGAGAAAGAAAATAATCCTAATATTGCTCCTCAACACTTATTACTACTGCCAAAGCAAACTGGCAGAGCTTCTCTTTGTCCAACCTTTCGCAAAATTTCTAATGGCACAACAGCTCCGAGGCGTAACTCTTTGATTCCATTGCCTAATAGTTTAACATCTAATAATAAGTCTTCTTTTGTGCCATTGAATCCAATCCAAGCCAATAAGTCCGAAGATGTCAATGAAGCTCGAGTTTGTGATGAGAAAAGTAAGATGTTGAGACGAAAAAGTATTCAGAAGAGAAGTCAAAGAGTTGGTGTCAATGTTGGTATGGAGAAGTTGAGAGTCTCAATTGGGGGAAGAGGTAAAAATGGTCAAAGAATGTTACTTGGAAATGCTAGAAGAGCAGTGACTAGTATTAACAACCATAGAGAAAAAGAAAGAGGATGGAACAGTGGAACAGCTGCAAGAACTCTTTGATGTAATTATTATTAATATTTAA
Organism: Penstemon newberryi var. newberryi; assembly: GCA_030819805.1. NCBI lineage: Eukaryota > Viridiplantae > Streptophyta > Magnoliopsida > Lamiales > Plantaginaceae > Penstemon > Penstemon newberryi. The sequence goes on along the minus strand of JAUALY010000005.1, from coordinate 15,397,375 downwards.
CTAACTTTGCATAGTTGGACTTTTGAGATTATTTTCTTTTACTTTTTTTTCTTTTTTTGGTTGGGACAAAGATGTTGTTAATGTTGATAATTTTATTATTATTACATCATTACATTTGACTTGCATCCAAATTACATTCTTGTTGTGTTAGTCTTAATTGGCAAATGCCCAATTTGTTATTTTATTACCAAATATATGTGTAATTAATCAAGACCGTTGTTTCATTTTTTTTGTGATAAGACTTCTAAATGTATATATTATGTTAGGGATGACAATATGGATCAGATCCGATCCGAAACCACAGGATTCAATTTATATGGGATTCAATAAATATTCAACTAGATTGGATATGAATTAAACTTCCCAAAATCTGGATCTAGTTACGAAAGCGTTGGATCCATGGTGTATCTTTGTGGATCCACATCAATAGATCCAGCTTTATGGGCTCTTTTTTCTCTTTAACACTCAAGGACACACTATAGCAATCTCATACCATGCATTGATCATTTGATCATCTCTCCAACATTAGATGAGGTAGGAAATTTTATCTTCTGATTGTAGGTCAAGACTACTGCTCTAAAGACGTTCAGTGCAGGTTGACCCAAGATGACATTGTAGGCAAATTGTGCATCTACCATGAGATATTTGATAATTTTTGTAACCCCTTCACCTTCGTTCCCATGGTAGTTCTTAGGAGGATCGTACAAAGTGGTTGGATTTCCACTCCCCCAAACCCGACCAAAGACGTACAAATCGGATCTAGCGTCGGATACCCAAGTTCATTTGATTCAACACCTTTGCGCATATGACATTAACGGAGATCCGACTTTAATCAAAACTCCTGATTATAGTGAAGTTGGCTATCTTTCGTGTGACCAACATCGGTAGATTTGGTTCGTCCACATCAATCTCCGAAGTTACTCATTATGATCGATCTTTGTTACCAAAGGTAATCGGCTTCTCGGGTTCAAAGCCATATGCTTCGATTAAAAACTTCTATCCTAGGGTTTAAGCCCGATTGCATCAAACAAGTCTCGTACACTTTCTAGCATTTCTGGTATCGAGTTACGCCTTCTTTGCAATGATATTTGCTTCATCTTTCTTTCCGGTTTTCCGGTGACGGCACTTCTTTGCAAGATGTCCGCTCTTTCCACAGACAAAACATATCCTGTTGGATTTCTTCTTTTGGTTACCCTTGTTCCCTTTGTTAGGTGGATTAAGCTTCTGCTTCTTACTCATTTGAGAGCCTTCCACAATGTCAGCCTTAGCTCCCCCGGGATGAGGCATTCCCATAAAGTTCAATCCTTTGTCGGTGATCATGCTATTCTCCTGTGTCTTGAGCTTTTCTGCAAGATCTTGCACGGTCCATTTTGAAACCGACTTCTTGTGCCTTAGGTGATGTTTGAACCATGTCCATGCCGGAGGAAGCTTTCCAATTATGGAGGCCACCTGGTAAGACTCGCTTAGTTCATGCCCTTCAGCCAGAAGTTCATTGATCATTGTTTGAAGCTCATTCACTTGTTCATACACAGATTTGTTATCAACCATTCGGTAGAACTGAAATTTGTCCACTAGAAACTTTCTGTACCCTGAGTCTTCGGTTTTGTATTTCCTTGTCAGACCTTCCCACAAGAGTTTAGCACTCTTTAGGGGACTGTAAACTTTATAGAGTGTCTCGTCCAAGCAACTCAGTATGTAATGTCGGCACATAAAGTCATTATGATTCCATGACTCAATTTGCTTGACTTCCTCAGGAGTTTGATTCTCCTTAGCCACCGGTACCTCCTCAGTAAGGTATCGAGTTACGCCTAAAGTCGTTAGGTAGAACATAATCTTGTCCTGCCATGTTGCAAAGTCAACCCCTTTGAATTTGAAGGGTGGAATCAACGGAGGGGTAGGAATGCTTTTTGGTGTCTCCACCACATTGTTGTTTGATGCCATCTACACAGATGTATTAAACGGTTAAAATTGTCTTAAGATTGTTAGTGTTTAACAATCTGTGTAATAGAAATATACTCAATTTATATTTCTTATTGTATCTATAACAGTAATTAGATATAAGCTATAGTCGTAATTAAGTATAATTTATTGAAAACAATATCTATATATATATATATATTACTTTATTCTGGAATTTTTTTAATATAACAAAGTAGTGGAGTAGAACTTGGTAAAATAAGATTAGTGTATCAAGTTGAATTTTAAAAAGCAGTATCTTTCTTTAAAAGTTTTAAGTAATAGAGATGATTAAAATTGAATAAAATAATCAATGATTCATATTCAATTGAACTATTTACTTATATGAACAGAAAGAAAACTTTAACTACGAAACAATATTAAATATGTTTCAAATGAAGACAGACTAGCAAGAGACGTTGAGAAATTAATTTAACTTGCAAATATGATAATTAAATTAACTCACTAAATTAATCTCGAAAATAAGTGAATAAATTGTAGTAAGATTGAGGTTGCGGAAGCAATCTCCTTAAGACAATATTTCCGGGCTGCCTACGGTGCACACAGTCGATCCTCGGTAGTCTCCCAAGATACAACAGTCTGATGCTCCTTGTTTGCACGAACAAAGAACCCACGGCGAACTCGAACAAATAGAACTTCGACGAAAATTATTTAATTTGAGAAGTAGACAAAATAATTTGTATTTTATTTGCTGAAAGAATAGTGTGTGGAATTGGCCAGATTCCTCTCCTATTTATAGCAATTGAAAGTTGTTGCTGGAGGGTCACAACAGTTCGGATTTAAATTAAACAGTGGTTCGGTCCGAACGGGTGCCACCCATTCGGTTCAAAATCCGACCAGACACACCCTTTTATTCAAAATTGGGCGGGCAACACGGATCCTTCTCGGACCTTCTAGAAACGGGTCTCGCGGATCCTGTTCGGATCACATGCGGATCCTAATCGGATGACACGCGGATCCTAATCGGATCACCCACAGATCTTTGTACAAAGTTTGGACTTTAATGATTATTGGGCCCAGATATAACCCTAGGCCCATTCATACAAAAGCCTTTCCACTTTGAAAGCTAGATGCCCTTTTTATAACAATTTTGTAGCTCAACTTTCTCCTTCTTTTCCACGTGGGATGGAGAGACTCAACCTTCTCTTCTCATTTCATTCATTAAGGTGTAATAATTAACTTTGGCTAATTAGACTCAATTTAATTAGCTATAATTAATCCAATTACATCAACAATCCCCCACATGAATGAAATTTCTCTTCGCACGAGACACAACATGTCGAAGTAATCTTTAGGAATAATAATGCATCGGGATAGGTGAAATATTTCATCTTGAACCTTCCCTAGTTGAAACTTATCGGATTTACTTAGCCAATCGGTGAAATATTTCATCTTGAACCGTCGGCTGTTGGTGTAAACCAAGACAATAAGCTTAACACATTATTATACCGATTTGTTACAAGTTCTCGGTTGTGTTCATTTCGGTCCTGAACATTCTTGGTAATGCGAGTGCTTTAGAGAATTTCAGCCTATAAAGAAAATCTCAACGAGCCGACCCAGCTCACACTAACATAGGTGACCGCTTCTATCAAGAGTATCCTAGCATACTCCACTTGTTTTAACCAAGATATAGATGTCATTAAAAGCGTTTGCTTAACCTATAAATTAACACGGTAGGTATGCACTTACTGCATCATAGAAATGGGAAAGAGTTAAAAAAAACTCTTAAGTGCTTTAGTTTTAAGTTAGCCAGGATTGGTTGGCCTATTGAACTTGGTCCGTGGGATCTCCAGTCGCCAAGTTAGGTTTCCGTACAAGGTAACTTAGTCTAATTTAGGCTTTAAGCCCATTCCCCTCGATGCACATTCTACTCTCTCACCAGATAAACCTTTAGTAAACGGATCCGCAAGGTTTTCTTTTGACTTCACAAAGTCGATGGAAATTATTCCATTTGAGAGTAGATGTCTCACGGTATTATGTCGACGGCGAATATGTCGTGACTTACCATTATACATAAAGTTGTGAGCTCTATGTAAAGCCGCTTGATTATCGCAATGTATACATATGGCTGACACAGGTTTCGGCCATAGTGGAATATCTTCTAGAAAGTTATGAAGCCACTCAGCTTCTTCACCAGCTTTATCCAAAGCTATAAACTCCGACTCCATTGTGGATCGAGCTATACACGTCTGTTAAGAATATTTCCATGAGATTGCGCCTCCTCCTATTGTGAATACATACCCACTTGTAGACTTTGATTCTTCCGAATCAGAGATCCAATTTGCATCACTATATCCCTCGAGGACAGCTGGATATTTTCCATAATGTAATGCATACTCTGATGTATTCTTTAGGTATCCAAGCACTCTCATTAGTGCTTCCCAGTGAAGCTTGCTTGGATTACTCGTATATCTACTCAATTTATTAACTGAGTAGGCGATGTCTGGCCTCGTGCAAATCATAATGTACATGAGACATCCAATTATACGAGAATACTCATTTTGTGATACACTATCTCCTTTGTTTTTGTGTAACACCACTGATGGGAGAAAAGGATTGTTAGTTTCTTTAAATCCATGTTTCTTAAATTTCTCAAGTACCTTTTCCACATAGTGTGACTGAGATAATTTAATACCACTTGATGATCTTGTTATTTTAATTCCTAAAATAACATCGGCTACGCCGAGATCCTTCATATCGAAATTATTTGTTAATATTTTCTTTGTGGACTTAATAACCTCCATGTTAGTTCCAAATATTAACATATCGTCTACATAAAGACAAACTATGACAGTTGCTTGTCCGTATTGTCTTATATATACACACTTGTCGCATTCATTAATACGAAAGCCATTTTTAATCATGACACTATCAAATTTCTCGTGCCATTGTTTAGGAGCTTGTTTAAGGCCATAAAGAGAACGAACAAGTTTACAAACTTTGTTCTCTTTTCCTTTAACAATGAAACCTTCTGGTTGTTCCATATAAATCTCCTCATTTAATTCACCATTAAGGAAAGCCGTTTTAACATCCATTTGATGAATTTCAAGATTATGTATAGCTGCTAGAGCTATTAGTAGTCTTATGGATGTTATCCTAGTCACTGGTGAATAGGTATCAAAGAAGTCTATCCCTTCCTTTTGTCGATACCCCTTAGCTACTAATCTAGCTTTATATTTATCGATAGACCCATCGGGTTTTAATTTCTTTTTGAAAATCCATTTACATCCAATTGGCTTACTTCCCGTAGGAAGATCAACCAATTCCCAAGTATTATTACTTAAGATGGATTGTAACTCACTGTCTATCGCCTCTTTCCAATGCGCTGCATCGGGAACAGTCATAGCTTCTTTATATGTTTGAGGATCATCCTCAATCATATAGGTTAAGAAATCTGGGCCGAAGTATTTAGCTATTTTAGCTCGTTTGCTCTTTCTAGGCTCTTCTATGACTTCCTCGTTGACTTGAGAATCATTTCCTTCAGAAATTGATTCGTATGTCCTCTTTTGAGAAGTGACGTTTGAGTCCTTCTTATGAGGAAATATATTCTCATAGAATATCGCATCTCGAGATTCAATAATTATGTTAAGATGAACCTCACTATTTTCAGATTTAAAAACCAAAAATCTGTAAGCACTACTATTCTCAGCTCGACCTATGTAATAGCAATCAACGGTTTTAGATCCAAGTTTTACCTTTTTAGGTCTTGGAACAGCCACCTTAGCCAAGCACTCCCACACTTTGAGGTATTTGTAGCTAGGTTGCCTTCCTTTCCATAGCTCATATGGTATAGTATCATTTTTCTTGTGTGGGACTCGATTCAATATATGATTCCCCATTAAGATGGCTCCCCCCCACAAGTTGCTAGGTAAACCTGATCTTAAAATCATTACATTCATCATATCTTTTAAAGTTCGGTTTTTCCGTTCAGCTACCCCATTTGATTGGGGTGAGTAAGGTGCAGTCATTTCATGAATTATCCCTGATTCAACACACAATTGCTGAAAAGGATATTCATATTCACCTCCTCTATCAGATCTAAGAATTTTAATTTTCTTATTCAATTGATTTTCAACTTCGGCTTTATATTGTATAAAGGCATTTATTGCTTCTTTTTTCTTATGCAATAGATACACATAGCAATAGCGCGTACAATCATCAATAAATGTGATGAAGTACCTTTTACCTCCACGAGTAGGAGTTGCCTTTAAATTGCACAAGTCAGTGTGAATTAGCTCTAAGGGTTGTGAGCTCCTTTCGATTGAGTTGAAAGGTTATTTGGCAAATTTTGCCTCCACACAAAATTCACATTTATATGACTTATCTATTTCAAAATTAGGTATTAAACCTAAGTTGGCCAATTTTTTAATTTTTCGAAAATTAATATGACCTAAACGGTCATGCCATAATGTAAGAGACTCAAGCAAGTAAGCAGAAGTAATATTATTATTAATAAACTTGTTGTCTTTGCCAATCACGGCTACATTTGCCTTAAAAAGGCCATCACACATGTAACCCTTTCCTACATACATACCCCCTTTGGTCAGCACAAATCTATCTGACTCAAAGGCTAAACGAAATCCATTCTTAGTAAGGATAGAACCAGAAATTAGATTCTTCCTAATGTCAGGAACATAAAGTACATTATTAAGAGTAACATCTTTTCCCGAAGTAAACTTTAGCACCACCTTTCCTTCTCCTTCTACCACGGAATGAGCGTCATTTCCCATGAAGAGCATCTGCTTATGTTCAGAATCTTTGTAAGTAGTGAACATGCTCTTGTCGTAGCAGATATGACGGGTAGCCCCAGTGTCCACCCACCATCCTTTGGTATCGGTAGTTAAGAATGCTACAGATACGACCGCTGCCAGATGCATGTCGTCCATGTCAGATGCCGCGAGGTCCACAATGATATTTGCTTCATCTTTCTTTCCGGTTTTCCGGTGACGGCACTTCTTTGCAAGATGTCCGCTCTTTCCACAGACAAAACATATCCTGTTGGATTTCTTCTTTTGGTTACCCTTGTTCCCTTTGTTAGGTGGATTAAGCTTCTGCTTCTTACTCATTTGAGAGCCTTCCACAATGTCAGCCTTAGCTCCCCCGGGATGAGGCATTCCCATAAAGTTCAATCCTTTGTCGGTGATCATGCTATTCTCCTGTGTCTTGAGCTTTTCTGCAAGATCTTGCACGGTCCATTTTGAAACCGACTTCTTGTGCCTTAGGTGATGTTTGAACCATGTCCATGCCGGAGGAAGCTTTCCAATTATGGAGGCCACCTGGTAAGACTCGCTTAGTTCATGCCCTTCAGCCAGAAGTTCATTGATCATTGTTTGAAGCTCATTCACTTGTTCATACACAGATTTGTTATCAACCATTCGGTAGAACTGAAATTTGTCCACTAGAAACTTTCTGTACCCTGAGTCTTCGGTTTTGTATTTCCTTGTCAGACCTTCCCACAAGAGTTTAGCACTCTTTAGGGGACTGTAAACTTTATAGAGTGTCTCGTCCAAGCAACTCAGTATGTAATGTCGGCACATAAAGTCATTATGATTCCATGACTCAATTTGCTTGACTTCCTCAGGAGTTTGATTCTCCTTAGCCACCGGTACCTCCTCAGTAAGGTATCGAGTTACGCCTAAAGTCGTTAGGTAGAACATCATCTTGTCCTGCCATGTTGCAAAGTCAACCCCTTTGAATTTGAAGGGTGGAATCAACGGAGGGGTAGGAATGCTTTTTGGTGTCTCCACCACATTGTTGTTTGATGCCATCTACACATATGTATTAAACGGTTAAAATTGTCTTAAGATTGTTAGTGTTTAACAATCTGTGTAATAGAAATATACTCAATTTATATTTCTTATTGTATCTATAACAGTAATTAGATATAAGCTATAGTCGTAATTAAGTATAATTTATTGAAAACAATATAGTATATATATATATATATATATATATATATATATATTACTTTATTCTGGAATTTTTTTAATATAACAAAGTAGTGGAGTAGAACTTGGTAAAATAAGATTAGTGTATCAAGTTGAATTTTAAAAAGCAGTATCTTTCTTTAAAAGTTTTAAGTAATAGAGATGATTAAAATTGAATAAAATAATCAATGATTCATATTCAATTGAACTATTTACTTATATGAACAGAAAGAAAACTTTAACTACGAAACAATATTAAATATGTTTCAAATGAAGACAGACTAGCAAGAGACGTTGAGAAATTAATTTAACTTGCAAATATGATAATTAAATTAACTCACTAAATTAATCTCGAAAATAAGTGAATAAATTGTAGTAAGATTGAGGTTGCGGAAGCAATCTCCTTAAGACAATATTTCCGGGCTGCCTACGGTGCACACAGTCGATCCTCGGTAGTCTCCCAAGATACAACAGTCTGATGCTCCTTGTTTGCACGAACAAAGAACCCACGGCGAACTCGAACAAATAGAACTTCGACGAAAATTATTTAATTTGAGAAGTAGACAAAATAATTTGTATTTTATTTGCTGAAAGAATAGTGTGTGGAATTGGCCAGATTCCTCTCCTATTTATAGCAATTGAAAGTTGTTGCTGGAGGGTCACAACAGTTCGTATTTAAATTAAACAGTGGTTCGGTCCGAACGGGTGCCACCCATTCGGTTCAAAATCCGACCAGACACACCCTTTTATTCAAAATTGGGCGGGCAACACGGATCCTTCTCGGACCTTCTAGAAACGGGTCTCGCGGATCCTGTTTGGATCACATGCGGATCCTAATCGGATCACACGCGGATCCTAATCGGATCACCCACAGATCTTTGTTCAAAGTTTGGACTTTAATGATTATTGGGCCCAGATATAACCCTAGGCCCATTCATACAAAAGCCTTTCCACTTTGAAAGCTAGATGCCCTTTTTATAACAATTTGTAGCTCAACTTTCTCCTTCTTTTCCATGTGGGATGGAGAGACTCAACCTTCTCTTCTCATTTCATTCATTAAGGTGTAATAATTAACTTTGGCTAATTAGACTCAATTTAATTAGCTATAATTAATCCTATTACACCAACAAATTGTAAACATGTATGTGTGTAGAATAGATGAAGAATCAAAGAAAAAGAAGAAAGTGTTTATTAATCATCCTGAATCTACAGAGAAGAAAAACTATATATAAAAGTGCATCCTAATCTCCTATTTATAACTAACTATAGGGGCAAAAAAGAAAAAACAGAAAAGAAAGAAAATAATGAAAATTACAATACAAAGAACAAAAACGTAACACGCTTCTTCTTCCTTTAAAAACTAACGGACAATTCCTCATTGAAATAGATAAACACAATTAGGTCTCTTCTTCAACTTCTTCTTCCTCTATCATTGATAAGCTCAAGTTAAGCTTCTGTGTTTCTGTTCCAGTTAATACCCCCTCACAAGATGGCGTGTATATGTTTCTAACACCCATGTTGGACAATATGTAGGAAAATTGAGGCCGGGGAAGAGGTTTTGTCAAAATATCCGTGAGATTGACCTTTACTTTGTTCGTGATCATATAACAAGGAATCATCTGGGAAATGATTAGGCCATGTTTAGACTATGCTAATTCTATGCCTAAGAAATATTTTAATTTGCCTAAATCTCTGAGTTTAAAAATTGTACTCAAATGGTGTTTAGTTGAGCATATAAAGATCAGTGTTAGGACCAGCCACTATGATATCATCAACATATACTAAAATAGCAATAAAGGTTGAACCATTACCTATAGTAAATAAGGAGTAATAAGACCTGGATTGTGAGAAGCCCATTTGTTGTAGTACTTCAGTCATTTTATGATTTCATTGCCTGCTTGCCTGTTTAGACCATAAATGGATTTTTGCAATTTACATACAATATGACCTACGTTACCTGCAGTGTTAGATATAGATGGATTGTATCCCTTTGGTAATTGCATATAAACTTCCTCATCCAGTTCTCCATTGGGGAAAACATTAGTGATATCTAATTGATGTAAGTCCCAATTCTTGGCCATAGCTAAAGCTAGTAAAATTCTTACTGTGACTAGCTTAGCTACAGGAGAAAAAGTTGCATTATAGTCAATTCCTTCCTGCTGTGTAAAACCTTGAGCAACCAACCTTGCCTTATATCTCTCAATAGTTCCATCAGAATTTCTTTTTATTTTGAAAATCCATTTACATCCAATAGGGGTTTTGTTAGGAGGAAGTGATACAATTGACCATGTGTTGTTATTTTCCATAGCTTTTAAGTCTTCTTGAATAGCAGATGTCCATTTAGGACTTTTGATGGCTTGTTTAAAGGTAGTACGTTCACTAATGCTAGAAATATTAGAATGAAAGTATGATGAGAAATAGACAAATTAGAATAATCAAGAACAAATGAAATAGGATATTTGGCTTCTGTAGTAATGAGATTATTACAGTGGTAATCCTATAAGTAAGTGGGAGGTTTGTGTTGTCTTACAGATTTCTGAGACCAGTATTTTCATTAGATGTTGATATAGGAGGAACATGATTGGAAGGAATGTTTACTGTGGGTGTTTCATTAGAATCAATGTTGAAATATCAAAGTAGAAAGGTGAATGTGTAGCAATGGGAGTAGTGTCTTTAATTAGTGTATTCAGCATATAAGTTGGTGTCATGAAAAGGAAACATGTGCTCATGGAACACAACATTTCTTGAAGTAAATATTTCAATGGTATGAATATCAAGAAGTTTATATTGAATGTGCACTTTCTGGCCCTAGGATCAAATTTAGTTCTATGATCCTTTAGGGTAGAAACAAAAGCCAAACAAACAAACACCCTTAGGAAAGAATAATCAAAATCTTTTTTTTGTAGTTTATAATAAAGAGAATGATTATGTAAAACTGGAGTAGGAATTCTATTCATTATAAAAACATCAGTTAAAATACACTCATTCCAATATTGTATAGGTAATTTAGATTGAAACAATAAAGATCTAGCAATACTTAAAATATGCTGATTTTTTCTTTCCACCACAGCATTATGTTGTGGTGTTTCTACACAAGTAAATTGATGGATAATGCCTAATTTAGAGAACAAAGAAGAGAACATAAGTTCCTTAGCATTATCACTTCTGATTTTTTTTTTTATAGAAGACTAAAATTGAGTTCGAACCATAGCAATGAAAGAAGGTAAAATATGAGTTACATCAGATTTATGTTGTAGCAAATAAACCCATGTAAATCTACTAAAGTCATCAACTAAAGTAAGGAAAAATTTAAAACCATTATGGGACTGAACTTTGTAGGGACCCCATATATCACAATTTATTAGATCAAAAGCATGAGAAGAAATATAATTACTAGAAGTATAAGGCAAAATTTTTTGCTTAGCTAATGGACAGATGTCATAAGGATTTTTATTAATAGTTGGAATAACAGGTATATCTAATACAACTTTTAAAGCAAGTAATCTATCATGAGATATATGACCTAGTCTATGGTGTCAAGTGTCCATGGAAACAGAATTACAAGAACTGGTAGAACTATCAAGAGAACTAGGATGTAGTATGTATAGTCCATGAGCGAAGTCACCCCTGCCAATCATCTTCAGAAAGCTCAGTTCCTGAATAGTAAAATTGACTGGTGTAAAAGTAATACTAAACTTAAGGGAACTTAAAAGAGATCAAACAGAAAGAAGATTGAATTTGAAATTAGGAACAAATAAAACATCAGAAAGATTTATCTTGTTATTAAGAAGAACTGAGCCCTTGAAAAAAACTAGAATAGTGGAATTATTAGGAAGTGTAATAGAAGTGTTGATAACATGGTCCATAGAAGTAAAAAATTCAAATTATTGCATATATGGTTAGTAGCACCAGAATCCACAATCCAACTATTAGTAAATGATGAAATATTCATAGGATTTATAGAAGAGCATGTACCTGTATGTGCAGTGATATTGAAAGCGTTGGAAGTAGATGCAGTATTCTGAGTAGTAGATGATGTACCATTCAACTGAGTGGAGAACAACTAGGATAATTGAGTGAACTGTTCTAGAGACAAAATGTGTACAAAATCTTGTAGATTTTGTTTGACATGGACCTCAACAGAATTGTCAGATTGAATGTGATTGATCTTAGTATTATTCTGTTGTTGAGGTCTTGGAGTATTATTTCTATACCTTGGTGGAAAACCATGAATCTTGAAACAAGTATCTACTGTGTGACCAGGCATTTGGCAGTGAGTACAATAGGGTCTGCTTGGTCTCCTAAAGTTGGGGTTGTAAGGTGGCTTGTAGGAGTTTATTGGTGGTTTAGGGGGAGCGGAAGTAGATGTGTTTGTATTGGGTCTAGGGAATTGATAATAAGACACAATTTTGGCAGAGAAGGCCAAAGAATTCATGGTGTCGTTTGGTTTATGGTAGTGTTGAATAGATCTCTGAGTTTCCTCTTGAGTGACAAGTGCATAGGCTTTAGGAACAGGTGGTAAAGGGTCCATCAATAGAAGTTGGCTTCTGGTGTGATAAGGATTCTTGTAATCCCATTAGAAAAGTCATGAGATACTAATTTTCAAAGTACTTATCCAATTTACCACATGTACATTTTGGCCTAAAATTAGTGAGTTCATCCCATATGACCTCAATTTAGAGAAATATGTAGTGACAAATAAGTTTTGTTGTTGAAGCGACATGAGAACTCTTCTTAACTGAAACATTCTAGGGCCAGAAGCATGTTGAAATCTCTGCTTTAATGCATTCCAAATTGCCATAACAGAGGTGTGATAAAGGATGGTGTGATGAATTTCTTTAGAAAGGGAATTGAGAAGCCATGCGATTACTAATTTGTTGTTTTTGTCCCAGTAATTTGCAAGGACTGGATCATCTGCAGGGTGTGGAAGGGACCCATCAGCAAACCCCAATTTATTCTTGACTGTTAAAGATAGAACCAATGCAATACTCCAAGTTTGATAGTTGTGTTCTGTTAGTTTTTCAGAAACCAAAGAGATCCCAGGCCCATCTGCAGGATGCAAGTTGTAGGGACTGGATGGGTCCTCGATCTGAGCCCTAGTGTGAGTGGAGTTGAGTGAGGTCGAAGTGGAATCAGTGGGTGAACCGGAAGAAGACATATTCAGGCAATAAGATGGCCAAAAAAAAAAATGAAGAGAGGACATAATCTTGATTTTCTTGGATAATTTTAGAGATGAATCTTGATGTAAAGAGAATGGAATATGGAAAGGAATTTAGGAAGAATATAAAAGGAGTGTAGATATGTGATTTTCTTGGAATGAGTAGAATCTTGAAAAACGTATTATTATATGATGATTATCTTGTAAAGGATTTGAGAATATAAAGAAGAAAACTTATCTTGTAATTAGAATTTCTGGGTGGATCCAGATATGATGATGAAGAATTGATTTGAATAGACTATTACTGAATTGCTTCTTGAATGCGGAGAGAAGGAATTAAAACTGCAACAGTAGACTATATCCCAGGCGAGAAAACTGAATCCTGAATGAATCGTGGATATGATGATGGAAATTTCATCTAGAGAAAGAATAATAGCAGTGGAAGATTTCTAATCACTTTACTGATACCATATTAATTGTGAATTGTAAACATGTATGTGTGTAGAATAGATGAAGAATCAAAGAAAAAGAACAAAGTGTTTATTAATCATCCTGAATTTACAGAGAAGAAAAACTACATATAAATTTGCATCCTAATCTCCTATTTATAACTAACTACAGGGGCAAAAAAGGAAAAACAGAAAAGAAAGAAAATAATGAAAATTACAATACAAAGAACAAAAGCGTAACACGCTTCTTCTTCTTCTTCTTAAAACTAACGGACAATTCCTAATTGAAATAGAATAAACACAATGAGGTCACTTCTTCAGCTTCTTCTTCCTCTGCCATTGATAAGCTCAAGTTAAGCTTCTGTATTTCTGTTCCATTTAATACCAGGTAAATCACCATTAACTCTTAAATAAATAAATACACCTAAATTTTTACCATGATTTCAAGTCGTGCCATTAGCGTGGCCAATACATTGCCAATGTTTTTGCCAACCTTAAAGTATGGATAATTGCCGTAGCTTTGTGGAGGCCAATGAGTATATATTGGCGTGACTTCTAGCCAAGGCCAAAAGTCATAATTCTTGTAGAGCCTGCTTTGTAGCCTTTGTTAAAGTCAACTTCATCGTAAACTCCGTGAAACAAAAGTATTGTTTTAATTTTATGGATAGTTAAAAAATTTTCTTTTGAAAAACCAAGGGGTCTGTTCACACCCCCTAAGACTTTTTTTCACTTGGGACCAATAATATGGTTGCACATACATCGAATCTTCAAGAAGGAATTTAAATATGAGTTCACTACATTCATGGGCGGACCTAGACTATTATTATTGGTGGATTCATTTTTTTTGGGGATATAACCCGCTATTTCTAGTTGACTTGACAAAAATATATCAACAGGAAATATTATGGATGTTAGCAAAACATCAAAACAACCCATCTCTTAGCATTATATCCGAACAATAATTCTGTAAAAATAAACATATTATTACACGTGTAATGTTCTGGTAGCAACTAGGGTAAGTAGGTCTCACATATTGTAAACTATTAAATAGCAATCTCTAAACCTTTGTAGAGACACAGAAAGAAATACACTAGAATAGCGGCGCAACATTCTGCCTAGATTTCCTTCTCTGTCTTTTACTTATTTTAACAATGGATAGATCAATGACATTTATTTGAAAAAAAAAAAGGACAAATCCATGACATTTTTAATACAGAGTAATGATAGAATGTTCAAACAATCTATTAAATCATCAAATTCTAACAACAAATCTTCCAAATAACAAGTTCTACATTGGGTGGGGGGGGGGGGGGGGGGGGGGAATGAGTGGAATAGTGCAACTTTCCTCTATGTTTTATCGAGTTTGTTATGTATGTGAACTTTAGTTCTAGTCCCTGAGTTTGTTATGTACGTGAACTTTAGATTTATTCCGTGAACTTATTTTGTTATATATTATCATTCCCGTCAATGTAATTTGGGATTATCAATTTGATCATTTGATGACATTTGTATTAACATTCTCACAGGTGTTATGTCTAAATGAAGGGACTAATCTCCCACAATGTAGTTAGGGACGGATCCCTTTGGGGACTGGGGTCGTCATGTCATGGTCCCCCAACCCCCAGAAAAATAAAAATAAAAATAAATAAAAAATTGTACTCCTATGCATATGATTATTCAATGATGGTTGTTATTCGCTCCTTGTAGTTGTACATGTAACAAGTCTTTGTGTTGTCGTGGAGAAGGATATGTTAAGAGTCTTAAGCTGCGTTCGTTTGCCTTGATTAGGCCTCAATTACCACAATCGGACAATATAAAATGGCCCAATTTCAAGTTCGTTTGGTCTGAGTATTTTGCGGGCAGCCCGTAGTTATCGGGTAAAATGGTGGGCCACCCCACATAATTGGCCCGAATGTAATATGTGGTCCAACCCAGATATTAAATAATTGGGCCAAACATAAAAAAATTGAGACAAAAATGCCCTTAAGTGAGTGAATATTTACAACCAGAATGCCACTCAAATAATTGGACAGATTAAAAATGAAGTCTCCATCTTTATTTCACACTTTCCCTCCATTGGTGTACGGTGAGAACCCTATATCGTGAATTTTATTTTTTATTTTCTATTTTATTATCTCTATTCCATTTTACTCTTTTGTGACTAAGATCTGAGAAGTAATTATTGACTTCTCAACTAATTTCTTCCGAAAATGTTTCTAATAATTTCTTCCGATTCTTGTGTTTTAGCTCAAGGAAGTAGCTTGAACAAGGTGAAGAAGGAGAATAGATAGGGTAAGAACTCTATACCTAAAGTTTGTATCGACATTGTCTATTTCATTATGTTGTTACGAAGCTGAGTTCCTTCCTCTTTTTTTTTTTTTTCTTTTGTCTTTCATGCGTAATATTCAAATTTTGTTTATTTAATTTTAATTTTTTTATCTTTCATTAAATGGTTCGTGAACTGTTTGTGGTGGTGTTGTGGTGCTTTGAAACTCCTATACTATAAAAGGTTATTTGCCTGTTGTGTGTTGTGTGTTGAAATGTTAAATATTTTTGGACAAGTTATATTTAATAGTTGATTGATTTTTTTGACAGAACTTTTAAAAATATGTAAATTAAGTTTGGCATATGAAATACAGAATATCGCTTATGGATCCAGGAAGGAACGAACAAGTCCTAAATTTCTTCCATCAGTTTTTTTGGAAATGTGTTATAGTAATATGTATATGCCTCGTTGCACACGAAGCACAATGTCGTTCCCAAATGTGTAGTAGGAAGAGAAGAAGGTATAGCATCATACGTAAGAAACCCAAACAAGCCGAGTATTTACATCGCGTAACAATGACGACGGATGTTGAAACTAAGGATGTATTAAGGTGCACTATGAGCTCTTTTAGTAAGCTATGTAGTTTATTGCATAACATTGGTGGTCTAAGGGACACTAAGTATGTGCCTCTCAATGAACAAGTTGCAATGTTCTTGTGTGTCCTTTCACATCACAAGAAAAATCGAATCATCGGGTTTGATTATCGTCGGTCCGGGGATATAGTGAGCAAGTGTTTCCATCGTGTATTGAATAGTTTGATAAAATGTCATTCCATTTTACTATCACAACCTACACCGATTTCAGAAGATGACGAGTGTTCAAGATGGGGTTGTTTTCCGGTACGTAGTCATGATTACGAATCTTCCTAATTCACTCTACGGCAAACATATATGAACTTATTTTTTAAACTAGTTTTTTTAGGGTTGTTTAGGGGCTTTGGCTTTGGATGGTACTTATGTGAGAGTACTAGCACCGGTCACCGATAAACCACAATATAGATCAAGAAAATGTGATATTGCAACAAACGTTCTTGTTGCGTGTGATGTTAATGGAAGATTCACTTATGCATTGACTGGCTGGGAGGGTTCTGCTGCAGATGGGAGGGTCCTTAGAGATGCAATTACCCGCCTCAATGGACTTCAAATTCCTGCCGGTATATGATATATTTATATTTTAAACCATTTTTTTATGCATCAATGAGATTCCTTTAATCGCTATATCACAACTTAAATATTTTATTTTTATATATATATTGTAGGTACATACTACCTTTGCGATAATGGATACACTAGTGGGGAAGGTTTTCTGACACATATAGGGGACTACGCTACCATTTAAAGGAATGGGAGGTAGGTCAAGACGCCCCACAAAATTATAAAGAGTACTTTAACATGAAGCATTCACAGGCAAGAAACGTCATTGAACGTTGTTTCGGTCGAGTAAAAAAGAGGTGGGCGGTACTTAGGAGTGATGTTTTCTACCAATTGAAGACTCAATCCAAAATCATGGCTTGCATTCTTATCCACAATTTTTAACTAATGACGATGCCCAATGACATGTCAGATTCAGAACTCCCTAGTGAATCTGAAAGTGATGATTAGGTGGATGGGCAGGGGCCTAATGGGGGATGGGGAAATTGTCGATGTTGTTGAGCCCTCACAAGCGTGGACTGATTATCGAGATACTATGACTCGAGCTATGTATGATAATTGGTTGTCGAGTCGTTGAGATACGCGCAATTGCATTTTGATTGGGAAATTAGTTTGATTTATTTGATATTATGTTTTGGAGTTGTGATGAATTTTTATTTGATTGTGTTTTAAGATGTGGTACAATGTGGTCTATGAGTTTGTATGATTGATTTTATTTAATTTGATGCGAAACGATGGAATTGTGTTTGCTTATGTATGTTGCATATTAGTGAAGTAATTAGTAACAGCTTAGCCAATATCATATTTTTTGGTAATGTGTTTGAGTACTTATCAACCCTAATGCATTTCTTATTAAAATCTTATATATAACAATGCAGCTAATGGAGTCAGTACCAAGGTATGCCGGAACATCGCGTTCAACAAGAACACCACAAGGACCTCGTAGGATTTGGAATAATGAGGAAGAGCAAATATTGATTGCTTGTTAGGATCCACAATAAATGTTAGGATACCGGGAAGTGACATTAAAGTTAGGCACATCAATTCAAAGCTTACAGTTTGGAAAAAACAATACTATTTGTTTCTTGCCATGTTGAGTACTAGTGGCTTTGGATGGAATGACGATGCTAAAATGATAGAGGTCAATGATGATGTTTGGGCTAAATATGCACGGGTAAATGCACTTTCTAATTTTTTGGTGTAACATTATTTTTGTACATTCTTCTTGGTGTTCTAAACTCCTTTTTATTTATAGGCTAATCGTGATGTTCGTGCAATGAGGATAAATTCTTGGAGGTACTACGATGATTGGTGTCAATTGTTCGGAAATGATAGAGCTACGGGGGATCATGCTCAGGGGTTCACTGATGTTGTTGAAATATTACGGAGTGAAAACCTTAAAAACTCTAACAATGTGCAAACGAAGACTGGATCGGTGGTGGAACCATACATTCCATCATTTGATTTTGATAGCCCATGTATTGATTTGACGATGGATGTTGGCGATTGGGATGGAGATCATTCGAAAGACAAAATCAACTCAACCCCGGATACATCTGATGGAGGTCCAAGGAAACAAAAATCTAAGGTGAAGCCATTTGGTCTTAAGATTGGTGGGAATAAGAAGAAGAAGAAATTTAAATTGACTAGAGAAAGGAAGGTTAAAACACCCCAGTTCACAAAAAATGAGTTTATTGTGCCTGTCTTGACAAGTTTCATTGAGGAGGCAAAATATTCCTTCATTGATCTTGCACCAATAATGAGCAAGGAGGAAGATACGGTGGATGAAAAGGCTATGAAGGTTATTGCCGCATTGGAGAAGGTCCCGGGGCTATCAGAGGAAAATATGAACTTTCTTTGTTATAAGATCATGGATGACCCCAAGCACGTAATCTTGTTTTTACATTCAAGTGAACGTAATCGTGAAATACAAGCACACATGATGCTCGAGGGTAAGATGCCATGAATTATAGTATATGACATATTATTATTATTTGGTGTCAAAGTGAAACTTTGCAACTTTGATTTCCGCCATTTATTTTGTGGTATTGGTTAGGGTATGTTATATTGTTGTTAATTTTGGACACATGGGGTGTGAATTAGATGGCTTCTTATTTTGGTATGGTACATGCATACATGGCTTGGGAATTAGTATGAAACCATGTTAATTTTGGAGCCATGTTTGGTGAAGTATTTGTTGTTTGATAATATTTTGCAATGATTTTGGACATATTTTATCATGGAATTGTAAGGTTATATTTGTTATAAGATTGTGCAAGTAAAAATTAAAGTCTCATATAAGTGCAAGTTTTGAATGACTTAACAGTGACCCATGTTAGCCATAGTCCTTTACAAATGTATTGCATTTTTAATTGAGTAAAATTTGAACAATGTTTTGTGATTTGTCAATGCAGATTTTTTGAGTGTCAAAGGAGTTAAAATCTGAATAAATATTTCTACTAACCAAGTTGTGTAAGGAATCTTATTGAACTTTATATTCTACTTTTTACAAAAGTAAAGGCAGATTTTAGTAGGCAATACAAGTAGCCTTTTCAGTGTAGGCAGAAAACTAAAGTGACAAAGATTGATGTTGTTATGCATAAAATCTGGATTTTTTTAATTTACACATAAATTTCAATATAGTATCCAGAAAAGCAACATAAAGTATGACATCAAAGGTAAATTAAACTTCATACATATTAAAAAGTTCAAACGTACATAAAGTTATTAGGCAGATTAATTTTTGCCTATAAATACAGGAAACACTAGTAAACATATTACAAACATACAAAAAAAAAACAAACAAAAACATTGATTCCACGTCGAATCTTAAATTGTGACGGGTTCAATAAGTACAAATCTTATGAACTCTTTTGTCTTGATTTTGGAATTGGTATAACCGTTGTAATCCCTATACAGAAGGTGAATCATCCGGGCAAGATTGAGCACCCGCATAAGAATTGGCATTGAGGGTGATGTTGGATTAATAAGGCATCCTTGATTTATATCCTTCCATGCATTTACCTTGTAATTCAAATTCTGCAATTGCTTCCTCTGTTGGTCCCAAGTGGTCAGATGAGGTCTAGAGGAGAGAGGGGGGGTGGGGGGGTGGGGGGTGGGTTGAATAGACCTCTAAAACTTTTGACTTTAAAATTCTCTAACTTTTTCTATGAGCAGACTAAGCTGATCAAGATTCTTAAGTATACTAAGCTGATCTCGCACAAAGCTTTGAACAGCAGAGTTGACCACTCTTCTGATTCCACTTAGCTGATTTTGATAAAATCAGAGTTTTAAAAACTTACTTGCAGCGGATTTGTTAAGTGTTTTTCTCAAGAAGGTTTCTTTAACTTAAAAGATTTTATCCCCAATTTTTGCAAACTCCTTTTTAAAATCTTTAACAGTTAACTTTTAATGTGTTTGAAAGCTTTTTAAAAATTATGCAAGTAAAAATGCAGTAACACAGGATTTTTATAGTGGTTATATGGATAAAAATCCTTTAGTTCACTCTTCCAAGTCACTAAGATCTTGGGTTATACTATAATCACACACATTACAATATACAATGCTTGCGCCAAACAACAAATGAAATGGCCACAAGTGCGCAATAGGAAATCACAAAGAAAACCTATCCTCTGAAGTAATATCACTCACTAAGATGGATGTCTACTTCTGACAACACTTCTCTAACAAAATCACTCATATTTATGTGTTTATTCTTTTATCTCTCGCTTCTGCTTTCGTCAACAGATGACTAAGCTGATGAGTGTTCTGTTCTTGAGTTTGAGACTTAGAAGAATTTTGCTTCGAAATTTTCTCTCAGTTGTGTTGCTTCAGATTCTTCTCTAACTCTTGAACTTGAACTATTTATACTTGAGGTTTGAAAATCTGCCCGTTGAGAGATCGTCAGGTGTCCAAATCCTCGAGTACTGGTCCTGTTTTCAGAAACGGCTACCTGCGACTGAGCACTGTACACTCTGCTGTACTTTCTGTCAGTTGCATTTAATGCACTCTGCTGATCCGAGGTTTCTCTTCAATCGTTTGTCTTTAATACCCTTCCTAGACAGCATTTATTACTTCAGGTGCATTTATTACCGTTGTAATAACTTCTGATCACTTCCACTCTGCTGATCGAATCCACTCATCTGATGAACACTCCGCTGATCCAAATCGAACTCATCTGATATGAGTCTGCTGAAAATCCACCAGTCTGATTCCATTCTTCAGCAACAGATCAGTAGTCTTCTGGACCATAAGATTTGACCCTTCTGATTTGGCTTCTTCCTTGGTCAAAAATCTTCTAAGGGATTGACTAAGTTTCCATTACTTAGCTGATGATGATGTTTTGGAAATCATCAAAACCTCCCTTCACTTTTAAGTCTTTATCTTCATCTTCATCCAACATCTTCCTTCGACGAACCATGTTCATTCATGTGACAATCCACAACTGAGACTTTTTCTTCAACCTACGAGTCATGTAAATTACTTTAGTAGAACCGCATTCTAATTAGACAATATTATTGACAGAAGACAAGTAAATTAATTATCTAGTACATATATACTCTAATAATTATATTGTTTAAGAAAATTACATACACGTCGATGCAATAACTTAGTATCAAAGTTGAGGCCCCAAGACCAAGATGTTCTATACTTTCGATTTCTACTAGTGAATATTTTTCTTGTTAGTATTCTTTGGAAAGATATTATGATGAAATGATTTATGTATTAATCTATATACTGTAAAAAAACAAATTAATTACTACCTTTAATGTGTATATATAAGTTCAAGGGAAAATTGCAAAATTAATTTCATAACTATAGCTCGGGTTTGTCCCGCTATTCCGAGGTTTGAATCCTTCCGTCCCATAGCATATCCATTTTTTCTACTCCATTTCTATGTTGGAATCTCATTAAAAACCAATTATCCTAATTATAGGAAACTATCCTCTTATTTCAAGTATTACGAAGACACCCCTGTGACATGAAATATATTACCACTACACCCTCTGACATGAGGGGTGTCCTTGTAATTAGTTTTTGGTCGAGGGGTATCTTTGTAATATTTGAAATAAGAGGGTAATTTTCTGTAGTTAGGATAATAGGCAAGGGTATCTCTCTAAATTTCCGTATAAATAATCATTTAAAGAATAATATTTTCATTTACATCATGAAATTATTTTTTCTAGCAATTTTTCTATGAGCATGGTAGGAAAAATGGGGTTTCTGTTAGAATCTTGATATTGCTTAAAAGTAAACAAAGGCAATGCACATGGATGAAGTTGTTATCAGACTTTTCATCTTTGTTGAGCCTGTGAATAATTATTTGAAGGAAAAATGGAAATTAGTCGTGCAATTACAGTTCACCGACAATTTAGTCCCTTGAAGAGTCGGACTTTTAGTTATGTTCTGTAATTAAATTTTTTCGGCAATTTTAGTCTAAAATCCGCAAAATGTGGGGTCACAATTGACTGAACATACGAATTTCAGGCCAAAACACGTCTAAAATAGCCAGAAAAATTTAATTATAGAATGTATCTGAAAGCTCAATATTAAAATGTCAATTAACCATAGTTACATAATTAATTTTGCACCTAAATTCAACCTGAAAATTAGTTATATTAAATACTCCCCGTCCCAAAATTTGTGCTACTATTTTCTTCTTGAATGTCCCAAAACAATACTTCCTTTTCTAAAATGAAATTATTTTTCTCAAATCTAACCTCTTACATAAAGTAATAATTTGACACCACTAATTCTCAACCACTATTTTTTAGGGCATTTATATAAACTTACTACTACCTCCGCTTTTTTAATTTTTTTTATTTATAGCTTTGGTAAAAACAATTTATTTACTTTTATTTGTTGTTTTAGAAGTTCATTGTAAAATTAATGTTTTTCCTACCAATCTTACCCTTCTTGTTAAAGATTGTAATTAATGATGTGTTTATTTGGTTAAATGGGTATTTTCGAGTTTTTACTTAAAAAATTGACTATTTATTATATTTATTAGGGAAATTTACATAGACACCCCCTGGCTATTACCATAATTACAGGAACTTACCCTCTTGTTTCAAATATTACAAAGACACCCCCTCGAGGGGTGCATTGGTAATATATTTTAGGGGATGTATTGGTAATATATTTTATGTTACAGGGGGTGTCCTTGTAATATAGTTTTCGGTTGAGGGGGTGTCATTGTAATATTTGAAACAAGAGGGTAAGTTCCTGTAATTAGGGTAATAGTCAGGGGGTGTCTATGTAAATTTCCCTATTTATTAGTCTATGTGCAATCCTTTAAAACGACAAATAAAAAATAATTAAGAGAGTAAAAAGTTTATTTTTTCAATTTTCACCTAAAACTCCGCGTCAAAAGTAAAAGGACAAAATTTACCCCGTATCCCACTAATAAGACAATACCTAATATTGTGCCTGATTCTATTCCTTAGCATTGGTTGCAAAATATGTAAAGTATATTTATAATATTCTTTGTATCTTAAAAATTAGGCTTGATGGTATTCTGTGTATCTTTAGGATTGACATTCCTTATACTTAGTCTATTTACATTGTATATAAAGGCCATGTAATATTCAGAGTTAATATATCCTTTTCACTTTAATCACATCAGCTCTTTATGGTATCACAACCCTAAGCTCAATCTCTTTTGTTTAAGTATTCAACCATGACTGAATCAAGTGAAGTCACGATTATGTCTCCTCTACTCAAATTTCACAAGTTATCTCAATTAATACAACATCACTTATTGCACAAAAACTCTCCAATGGAGGAAATTATTCAATGTGGAGCGCACAAATGACAAATTTGTTCCTAGGATATGATCTGATGGGATATTTGGATGGAACATACCCATGCCCACCACTCGAAGATCCGGAACACAAAGGTTGGATTCGTCAAGATCGATTGTTGCTACTAGGAATCCAAACAGCTGTTACCGGCCATCAGCTCCAATTGTCACTCGGTGCAAAACCGCCATGGAAGCATGTGGCAAACTAAAAACTACTTATGCCAACAAATCTAATACACAGATGGTTGGTCTCATCGATTCTCTCACCAAGGTTAGTCAAGAAGGTAAAAGTATATTTGAATTTATTCAGTTCATTAAAACTATTATTGACGATCTTGCTATGATTGAGCATATATTGAGTGATGAAGAAATTGTAGTTCATACGCTCAATGGTCTCACCAATGACTACAAAGAAATCAAAGCTGCCTTGCGTGCAAGAGAGTCACCCATCTCTTTTGAGGAATTATTGGAGAAACTTTTGGATTATGAAACCAGCCTTAAGCGCTCCAATTCAGCAAAGGATGAAACATCCATCACAACCCAATATTCACACAAACAGTACAACAAAAAGAGCAAGAACAACAACTCCTATGGAAATCAGAATCACTACAACAATGGAGGAAATAATGGCTATCGTGGTAACAACAATAATCAGTTTCAACAGAATTCCTATGAAAATTGTGGATTTACGGCTAATCAATCCAATCAAAATTGGCGCTCCACCACCAACGGGAATCAATCTCGAGTTGTTTGTCAACTATGCGACAAGCCAGGTCATGTTGCCAAAGTATGTAGATCACGTCCACAACCCTCTGCATGGCCACAAGCAAATTTTACTACTAATGCAACCCCACCAAATCAACAAGGGTAGATAGTTGATTCCGGCGCGTCTCATCACATCACCTCTAATTTCATTTGACAAATTTCGTTATTATGTTATTTTTGTTGATTACTTCACCAAATATACTTGGCTTTATCCACTTAAAAATAAATCTGATGTTACTCCCACTTAAAAAGTTTAAATGTTTTGTGGACAACTATTTTTCCATTAAAATAAAAACAGTTTATACAGATGGTAGTGGTGAAGCTACGGGCCTCGGTCACTTTCTTTCTCAAAGTGGAATTCAACATCTCAAATCCCCTCCTCATACTCCAGAACACGTAGGCACTGCAGAGCGTAAACATCGTCATATCGTTGAAACTGCTCTTACTTTGCTTCATCATGCTTATGTTCCACTTCGATATTGGTCACTAGCATTTCAGCTAGCGGTTTATCTCATCAACAGATTACCTTCCCCAGTCACTCGTAAGCAATCTCCTTACTTCATTCTCTTCAAGATATCACCAAATTATTTATCCTTGAAAACATTTGGTAGTCTCTGTTATCCATGGTTACGACCTTATACCTCTCACAAACTCGAACCACGATCCCATCCCTGTGTGTTTGTCGGTTACTCAAGTACTCATCATGCATATCTTTGCCTTGATCCCTCCATCGATAAATTTTGTACCTCTAGACATGTGGTATTTGTAGAACATACTTTTCCATTCAACAAGAAACCATCTCATATTAAACACTCTCCCACCTTACACCACTTGGATACTTGGTCAACCAAAGAAACATCTGAACACTCTGGACATTCATCTATCACTCCCTCATCTGACATCAACCCTCTCTCTCAACCATTCAACTCATATATCCAACATCTCTCCTACAAGCCTTCTTCTACTCCAGCTCCAATTGTAACAGAATCTCCTCACTCTAACTCATGTAATGAGGCTTCTCCTTGCAGGTCTAACTCTCTGAACGGAGACACTCAATTCACGAACTACTCTAATCCTCAATCTGCGGATGTATCTGATCCTTCACAGGTAAGAGTTTCATCTCATTTACCTTCTACATCTCCCACCCAACCCTTACCTCACTCTTACAATACCAGACTAAGTAATAACATTACAAAGCCAAAACGCCCACTAGACCTTAACACCACCACAATCTCTCCTACAACCGAACCATCACCATTCAAACAAGCCCAACAACACCAAGCATGGCGACAAGCCATGAGTGAAGAATTCAATGCCTTACTCTCTAATCAAACATGGTCTCTTGTTCCCCAAACCCCCACACAAAATGTTATTGGTTGTAAGTGGGTTTATAGGATTAAGAGAAACCCTGACGGATCCATTGCACGTTACAAAGCTCGATTAGTGGCTAAAGGGTTTCATCAACGACCTGGAGTTGATTTTTCTGAAACAATATAGTCCTGTTGTCAAACCTGCAACGGTTCGGTTACTTCTTACTCTTGCTATCACTAATTGTTGTCCTATTCGCCAACTTGATGTAAATAATGCATTCTTGCAGGGTTCCTTGTCTGATGAAGTATTCATGGAACAACCCCTGGCCTTATCGACACCAACAACCCCAATTATGTATGCAAGTTAAACAAGGCTATCTATGGGCTTCGGCAAGCCCCCGTGCTTGGTACAATGAACTTCGCACATTTCTTATTTCTATAGGATTCGTCAATTGTCACTCGGACACATCTTTATTTATGCTACATTCTCATGCTGATCTCTACTCTTTCACAACGATTTTCTCTCAAAGATTTTGGTAACCTGTCATACTTTTTAGGAATTGAAGCTCACTTTACCTCCAGCGGTCTATTTTTATCTCAAAAGAAATATATCAGCGACTTACTACACCGAGTTAACATGGCAGAAGCAAAACCTGTGTCTACACCTCTTGCCACTACTGAAGTACTAAAGTCTTTTGATGGCTCCCCACCAGCAGATGCTACTTTGTACCGCAAAGTTCTTGGATCATTACAATATCTCTCATTGACTAGACCAGATGTTTCCTTTGCTATCAACAAGCTCTCTCAATTTATGCATTGCCCGTCTATGAATCATTGGTCTGCTGCTAAACGGCTGCTCCGTTACTTGGTTGGTACACTTGATTATGGCTTATTACTTCGAAAAATTCTCCTCAAACACTCCATGCATTTGCCGATTCAGATTGGGCTGGCGACCCCAATGATCGGACTTCAACTTTAGCATATGTTGTTTTTCTTGGTGCGAATCCAATTTCTTGGAGTTCTAAAAAGCAAAAGATTGTTGCTCGCTCCTCCACAGAGGATGAATATCGGGCCATTACCTCTGCTACAGCTGAAGTAAATTGGATTATGAATCTCATTGGTGAATTGCGTGTGCCTATGTCCAGTGTTCCAGTAATTTATTGTGACAATGTGAGTGCCACATATGTTTGTGCAAATCCAGTCTTTCATTCTCGCATGAAACACATTGCTATTGACTTTCATTTTGTTCGGGATCAAGTCGCTTCAGCTCGCCTGCGTGTCTCACATGTTCATACATCTGATCAACTAGCAGATTCACTAACCAAGCCTCTACCGCGTCTCTCATTTCTTAATCATCGGTCCAAGATTGGTGTCCTAATATTGTGCCTGATTCTATTCCTTAGCATTGGTTGCAAAATATGTAAAGTATATTTGTAATATTCTTTGTATCTTAAAAATTAGGCTAGATAGTATTCCGTGTATCTTTAGGATTGACATTCCTTATACTTAGTCTATTTACATTGTGTATAAATGCCATGTAATATTCAGAGTTAATATATCCTTTTCACTTTAATCACATCAGCTCTTTACCCACTATATTCCTTCACAATGTTTCCAACAGATTGGCGACAGAATACCAACAAATTTATGTCGTTGAAAATCAGTTAGTAATTTTCCTACTCATTTCCAACAGCAAAAATTGTAGCAAAAAATATTCGGGCCCTATCGTTCATCCGACGCTTTTTCCAACAAAAATACGAACAAAAGTGAATCGTCGCAACATTTACCAACGGAAAAAAAAACCGTTGCTGCATTTACCTACGGGACCTTCACCTACGAATCAACTAACGAAAAAAAAGCGTCGTTACGCATGAATACTATCGGAAATCAAGGCTTCACCAACGGAATCTGCCGTATGTGAAACCCAATTTTGTTGTAGTGTATGTCGTCCATTAGTCTACAAATTGCTGACGCTCGTCGTACTATTTGTGGTGTATTTGTGATCCAATCAAAGTCTTGTTTGGTCATTACATCTCCGACCATGCCAACTATGGCTGCTGTCGACAACATAGGATAACCAGCGGTGGACCTAGACGATGTTCGTTGGGGGGGCCAGGATTTTTTTAATCATAAATTGTAGATTTTTTCGATTTTTGATAAAATGACATAAGTTAACTTAATAAAGTAATACTATAATTTTCTCTAAGGTTTATGGTAGAAAATTCAAATTTTTTTTGGGTTTTTAATAAAATGACAAAAAAAACTTTATTAGATGAAGTAATACTATAAGTTCATCCAACAAAAGGTGAAAAAACATATCAACAGTTTTTTTTTTCAGAGTACGAATTCTTAGATAGACAATACAGATATTAAAGAGATCAAGTGAAACAGAATATCTGAAAAAGTCGAATGTGCCACTAATATGTGTAATGTAAAGGTAAAACTATGTTTTATGCTTCTACGATATACTATAATTTTGATCTCTTAATTCAACACAAAATCATATAAATTTACAGTAGGTTAAAAAAAATGAAGCTTGCATAAACCCAAAGTTCATAAAAACGCCTAATAACAAACACTATGAAAAGGAAGAGTTAAATAAACTTGAGAATGAAATGAAAAAAACAAAAAAGAAATATATCAACAAACAAATTTATGTAAATTGAATTTTCATAAAAAGATCAAACTACAAATATCATGCAACTAGACAAAAGTGCCAAAACAAAAATGAATTACTATTAAAAGATGAAAAAAAGTATCATACCACTAAGCTAAAATAGATAAATAAATGAATTACCATGAAAATATAATAAAAAAATATAAAAAGTATCTTCCAAGAGAAAAAGAATTGGAAAGAAGGGGATGGCTAATAGCAGTTGGGGTTGTGAAAAACTGCCAAAAGTTCAGGTCTCATAGCCAATCAAATATATTAAAATATTCAACCATGACCTGCTAGATAGGTAAAAATTGTCGGTCATATTTTGTGTTGATTTATGGTATAATTACCGTAACACCCTTGTAACCTTTTTTTTTTTTGTTGAGGAACAAAAAATTATAATAAAAAAAGATGAAGCCCCCATTTTACTTAAGTGATGACAATTACCTAATTGAACCAGTGTTTTAAGGGAGATGACAAAAGAACCATGAGGAATTCAGTTGACGTATTTTTCAATGCTAACTTTGGTGGCAATTACTCCATTTATGGCATGCAACAAAAGAAAAAAGAGATGAAAAATTAAACCAGTGATGAATCATATAAACTTCCAATTGAATCATCTTCTCTCAAAATTGAAAACGTTTGAGCAGTTTAACTTACCATAAATACTAATTATGATTTAATTTTTTTGGTGCTCTTGACATCAACAATTTAAGGGTTCTTCATCAATTCAATAAACTTGATTAAATCTGTGGATGAAACTGAAAATTGAACATAAAATCGTATTCAATATCAAATATCTCACAAATCCCGAGTTCTAATTGGGTAAAATCTGTCGAAAACGAAGAAAAAATTCCAAATTTTGTAATCGGGTTGCGCTGACCCAATTTACAGAAAAACGGGTCAGAAACGACCCCAACCTCTGACCAACCACGTCCATGCGCGACCATTGGCGCGTTCCGCGCGTGAGGCCCACTCAGGCAACCGTTCTCCCGCCGGCGACCCACTCTACGTTCATAAAGTAATTACCGATTTATTGGTGAATTTTATCATGTTAAAATTACTTTTCGTTGATTTTTCTTTTTCAGAAATTGAAAATTCGAGTAATTTTTGAGTTTTTGTTCTCTAGTGGGATTTTTGCTCTTTCCAATTTACGGCGGCTTCCACCACTCTAAATATCATAATGACGTCAATGGAAGGTGGAGAAGAGTAGGGAAGAAGAAAGATGTACTGCCACAAAGAAATGGAAGGTGGAGAAGAAGATTGTGAAATAGAACAAATTAACAAGGGTATTTAGGACAATTCGTACCGTCCCAGTTGAACTTGTATAGCCAGTTGCAAGTGGGTTTTCT
Source organism: Penstemon newberryi var. newberryi (assembly GCA_030819805.1). Taxonomy (NCBI): domain Eukaryota; kingdom Viridiplantae; phylum Streptophyta; class Magnoliopsida; order Lamiales; family Plantaginaceae; genus Penstemon; species Penstemon newberryi. Next base: position 15,367,502 of record JAUALY010000005.1, on the reverse strand, counting down.
GCCACGTGTCACCACTTGAGTGGTGAACTATTAACAGTTTTGCCAACTGTGAACTGCAATTAGCCAAGTCCTGGAAACTTTTCATGAAAAGTTAAAAGAATTAGTTGCGCTGAGCGGAATTCGAACACAGACCTTCAACCTCATTCACCTACTTGCCATACCAGTACATCACATTCATAAGTATGTACTTATTTTGTACATAAATATATACATACGTTTTTTTTTATGGGGGAACCATGGCCACCCCTGTCCCTATACATAGGTCCGCCCCGAGGATAACCACTAGATAAAAATAAAATTGCGACATTAAATAATCATCCATGTTAGGTTTACTCTTATTAAACCACCATTTTGCTTCTTCATAATATAATCAGGCTAATTTTTTCATCTGCAAATTTTGTGATTAAAATATAATCAAAATTGTTGACGTGCACAAAGTACTGAAGAAACATGGATAGGTGTATATTTTGAGTTAATGGCACTTTACTTCATGTAATAAATAATTTTCAATTTAATTTTTTGTGATTTGAAAAAAAACATTTTAATCCCTATGATTTTATAAAAGTTTAACATCGTCTCCCTGACATTTTTTAACTTGGCAAAACTACCTCTTTTGTATGTGGCACTTTACCCCATGTGTTATAATAAATGTGACATTTTACCCCATCTATGTTATGATATTTGTGATATTTAACCAGTGGCGGAGCTAAAGCTAGACTGGGGGGTCGCCCCCAAGAATATAATAGAAGTAGTTAATAATGACATAATTACTCTCCTGGCTGGATGGTTGATAATTTTTGCAATCTCAGCAAGAGATCAAGGTTCGAGATCTGCTAGCTGCACTTTCTTTTATCCCAATTTTATGCATTCTTTCTATTTTTCTGCCTCTTACTATTTTATATCTCTTAACAACATTTATACACATTTTTTATTTTTCTTTCTTAATAGTATAAATATGGTATTTTATTGTTATTATAATACTGTCATCTTCTTATTATTTTTTTTATTTAGTGCATTGTTTCTAAATAAAAAAATACGATTTTTTATATTTCTTTATAATAAGGTCTTCTCCTTATAATTATATTGCTTTAGTGCATTGTTTTTCAAATTATTTTATTTATTTAGTGTAATGCTTCGAAAAATAAATCTTTATTAATTATTGTAAAAATGATATGGTCTTTTATTTTGTTTATAATATTTCTTCACAATTTAATGCATTGCTAAAAAAAAATTCGCCCCCCAAGAGAATCCGTCTAGCTTCGCCACTGTATTTACCCCATCTATGTTATGATAAATATGGTAATTTACCCCTTGTGTTATGATAAATATTGCACTTTAACCCCTCCCTCCATCCCATATGTTACAAAACACTTTACATACCTAATCTTAATTTCGGCGAGTGAATTACACTCTCCGACTTAAGGAGGTAAATTACTCTTTTAAAATCTAGCGGTAAATTGAACATTATACATTTTACAGGGGATAAATTGGCATGAGCTCGTATTCATTTTGGAGTAAGAATAAATATTGAAATTGTCGGATTATAAATTTAATTACCTCTTCTTTTGCATAGTGGACGTACGCCATATGACCTACCTACCTTTTCCATTTCTTCTTCCATTTCAGCATAAACATCTAAAAGGGCTTGGTAGCATAATCTCATGTACGGCGGAAGTTGATCCATGGCACGGACATCCCACATGTTGTTGGTGTCTAACAATCTCTGTATTTGAATATTTCATAAAAAAATATTTCTAACTTAAATCTCATCATAGAACAAATATAGATAATCTAACATATATTAACTTTAATAAAATTAGATTATATATCAACGAAAAAGAAACTAGTAAGAAATACTTACTTGGATCGAAATAAACCAAACACTTTAATCAATACATGAAAACTAGGAAATGAGACTGAGGCTTGCCGAAACAATTTCCTTAAGACAATATTTTCGAGGCTGTCACGATGCATACAGTTTGATTTCCGGTAGTCGCCCAAGATACAACAGTATGTTGTTCATTATTTGCACAAATAATGAACCCACGACGAACCGAAGCAAACATAAATTTCGACATAAATTTAAAGTAGAGAAGAGAGTAATTTTTAATATTGTCGGAAAAAGGATACTTAATTGGCCAGATTAAGTCTCCTATGATATGCCAAGTCTTCATCACCTGATGTGGCAATCAAATAAATATTATAATATAGAACCATCTAGGACACGTGGCAAAAAAGTCTCGACGTCGATATATGTCAAACAGTCCACATGATCTTTATGTCTAAATTGACTTGCCCATCGATGTCTGGTAAAAGCACCTTTGATCCGCTTCCGATTGGATCGAATCTAATTGTAAGGATCCATATCCGAATCTATCTGTCTTGTCATGATCCGACCGGGTAGTTGAAATCTATAACTATAAATACCCCTCTTAAATAAGAACAAGTAAGCACAATACACATAACATGACTATAACTTTGATTTCTTATCCAAAGACTGCTTAAGCATCGGAGGGTTATCACCGGGTCACCACCGGTATTAGCCTAACGTGGTTATCTTTGATTACAGGTTAGGATCCCCTAAACAAAAGAGGAGAAGCTTGATTGGCCTACTTATCCTCACATTGAAGAATAGTGTTAGAATTGACACCTGGACGTAGACAAAATAATAATAATACACCAAAAACACACTCATCAATTGGCGCCATCTGTGGGAATATAACTCTGAATCGGAAAAAAATGACTACAAGATCGAAAGACGCTCTTGCGCGTGATCGAGAAGAGATCAGAGATCAAAATGGTGAAGGACAGGGTGATAATATCCCTCGACAAAATGCGAATTCAGCACCTGTCGAGGAGGTCGGACCCTCGAGGCCCGTAGCTCCTGCTGTGTTCCAACTCACGAGGGAAGATTTGAAAGCTATCTTAGACGATGCCCGAAAAGAATGGGTAGCCGAGTATGCAAAAGGGGAGATCAATCCACCTTGGGAGCTCCCACCTGCGGGGGAACCAGGTGTAGGGATTAGAGTCGAATTAAATGAAGCTAATAGCAGAGCTCATCGGGACCAAGAAATGCATCTCGGAAGAGACGACTTAGGAGAACAGTCGGTAAGGGAAGTCAACAAGCTGGCTTTCGAAGTAAGGTCGCTCCATCAAAAGCTGGATCGACACGAAAAGAAAAATGAGACGCCTGTGTCGAACTCTCGTTTAAGGAAATCTCCTTTTTGCGATGAAATCTTCTTTGAAAGACTTCCCTCGGACAAAAGATTGCCGACTCAGCTACCTAGGTATTTTGGTACTGAAGATCCCGAGGAGCACTTAGCTTTATTTAATCTTCAGATGCAGCTGCACGGAATCTCTAATAACGTAGCAGCAAAGGCCTTCTCGACAACCTTGGCTGGTATGGCCCAATCTTGGTTTGGCAGGTTGGAAGACAAATCAATTTTTGACTTTGATCAACTGTGTGACAAGTTCATGAGCCAATTTGGAAGCAAAAAAGCTGTCAGACCCCCGGCCAATCATTTGTACTCAATAGTTCATTTACCAGATGAAACTTTCAGAACCTTCATGGGCAGATTTAATAAATAACTGTTGAAGGTCGAGATGCCGAGAGTGGACTCCCTAATAATGGTCCTATTCCAAAGTACACTGAACCGAGGTTTTGCCAGCGCAATTGTGAGGGAAAACCCGTCGACGTACGAAAAGCTCATGGACATGGCTAATCAGTATATGGTCGAGGAGGAGATGACAAAGCTAAGAGGAACCTTTTTTGGTTTGGGTAAAACTGAAGAAAAGGAACAACATTCCCCGATCGCTGAGCAAATAGTCGAGAGAGTGCCGACCGACAGATACGTTGAGAAAATGAGCAAAAGGGAGTTCCGGGAGGAGGAAATAAATTTTGATACAAGGAGGCAAAGAACTGGGAGATCACCTCGGAGGTATAACGATAGCTATATCCCGCTCAAAAAACTTAGATCGAAAATCTTGTCGCCATCCAAGATAAGAACCTCTTAAGACGACCTCCGCAGCAAAGGGAGCCCCCAAATTCGAAAAGGTATTGTTGGTTCCATAGACAAAGGGGCCACGACACTGAGGATTGCTACCAATTGAAAGATGAAATCGAAAGATTAATTGCCGAGGGACACTTGACAGGGTACGTTAAGGTCGAGAAAATAGCCAAGGGAAAGTAAGGAGTAAAAATGATCGGTCGCCGTCGAGGTCCCCAGGAAGGAGAAAAGAGCAAAATCTGGGGAATCGTGACAATCAACTAAGAAGAGCTCAGCCAAGAACTATTGTCAATATGATTTCAGGAGGTCCTGCCGGTGGAGATAGTAAGAATTCGAGAAGGTTAGTTTCTAGAGCTCTCCAGGAGAGAGGAAGGAATAATTGGAGGGAAATCTTCTCGATAAAATCAATCGCTCCAAGAAAAATGATTGGCTTCGATGACTCGGATCTACATCCAGGATATATTCCATATGATGAGAATGATGTTCCTGATTGTCCAATGGTGATAACAACGCATATAGCCAGTGCGACCGTCAAGAGAATACTAATCGACTCTGGCAGCTCGGCAAACATCATTTTCTTGGATGCTTTAAGAAGGATGGATCTAAGCCATACTCCGTTTGATTCCATCATTACACCCCTAGTTGGATTTGGAGGAGCGCAAGTAATTCCCCTGGGAACTCTAACTTTATCCTTAATGTTGAGGGATGAAGACAACTCCAAAATAAGAATGGTTAAGTTCCTGGACGTCGATGCTACATGCGCCTATAATGTGATAATAGGAAGACCTGCCTTGAATAGCTTTCAAGCAGTAATCTCTACATATCACCAAAAGTTGAAATTCCCAACTTCCAAAGTTGTAGGGGAAGTACGGGGAAATGTGAAAGATGCGTGGGATTGCTATACAGTTTCGGTCGACAAGCACGTCCGAGAAGAACAGCCCTATTCCACGAAAGTTCAAAAAACCTGTGGAGGGACTCAAGCTAAACCTGTCACCCCCATTACCGTGGATTGTGTGGTCGACAAAGACTCGACCGAAAAGATGAAAGAAAAGCAAGAAGAAATAAATGCAAGAAAGAGAAAATTCGAGAGAATTGAGCCCTCGGAGGGTCACAAGACCATTGAGTTAATCCCAAGAGTCGAAAATCAACTATCTGAAGGCCTAGAGACTCAATTGATCGAATTTTTGAGGCAAAATGTGGACGTCTTTGCATGGTCAACCACTGACTTGCAAGGAATTGACCCAAGGATCATAGTTTATAGATTGAACATCGACCCATCTGCAAGATCCGCGAGACAGAAGAAGAGAAATTTCGGGACGGAGAGAAACAAAATAATCAAGGAAGAAGTTAAGAAACTCGACGCGGACTATATTGCTGATGTACAAAGCACTGAGTGGCTATGCAATGTAGTGTTAGTGGCTAAAGGTGAAGGGAAATGGAGAATGTGCAATGACTTCACCGATCTCAACAAGCTATGCCCACGCGACCCCTATCCTCTCCCAAGGATCGACTCCCTGGTCGATTCAACAGCAGGTTGTGCAATTTTAAGTATGATGGATGCCTTCCAAGGCTTTTACCAAATCTTCATGGCCCTCGAAGACCAGGAGAAAACGACGTTCATCACCGAGTTAGGTGTTTACTTCTTCAAAGTAATGCCTTTTGGACTCAGAAATGCAGGGGCAACTTACCAACGGTTGGTCAACAAAATGTTTGAGACGCTGCTGGGTAAGTCTATGGAGGTGTACGTTGACGATGTGTTAGTCAAAAGCCTCGACGAGAAGGACCATCTGGAACACATCAAACAGGCCTTCGACATAATGATGAAATATGGAATGAAGCTAAATACTGCAAAGTGCACTTTCAGAGTCCGATCTGGAAAGTTCCTCGGGTACCTGGTAAACGAAAGAGGAATCGAAGCCAACCCAGAGAAGATCCAAGCAATCATGGATCTCAGGGCTCCGCGGAACTTAAATGAGGTCCAGAAGCTACTCGGAAAGATTACAGCTCTGAACCGTTTCATTTCTCGATCCGCCGATAAAAGCCTTCCTTTCTTCGAAATCATGAGAAATGCTAAAAAGTATGAATGGTCGAAAGAGTGCGACCAAGCATTCGAACAACTCAAACTTACTTGATCTCGCACCCCCTTTTAGCCAAACCTCAAGATTGCGAAGTCTTGTATCTTTACATAGCTGTTTCGGAGCAGGCGATTAGTTCGGTCTTAGTCAGAATGGAGGCAAAGGATAATCACCCAATATATTATGTCAGCAGGGTCTTACAAGGCCCAGAGAAAAATTATTCAGAAATCGGGAAGTTTGCCTTGGCCATCATGATGACAGCTCGAAAACTGTGTCCTTACTTCCAGTCGTACTAAGTCATTGTCCTTACAAATCAACCCTTGAGACAAACTCTCTTAAATCTAAATGCCTCTGGAAGACTAATCAAGTGGGCAGTCGGGTTGGGTGAGTATGATATCGACTATATGCCGAGAAGCTCTATCAAAGCACAAGTCTTGGCTGACTTCGTTCTAGAAAGCACAAAAATGGAAGAGGTGAAAACAGAATTATGGATGCTACATGTGGATGGCTCTTCGACATCAATAGGGGGTGGCGCATGCATCTTCTTTCAAGGCCCGATGGATGAAGATTGGATTTTTCCTTGAAGTTAGATTTTCTAGTCTCCAACAACGAGGAGGAGTATGAGGCCTTGTTAGCCGGCCTGAAGATGGCAACTGAAACAGAGATTCAGAACCTAATTGCGTATACCGACTCCCAGCTAGTCGAAAAATAGTTCAAGGGACTGTTCGAGGCCAAGGAGGACTCCATGATCAAATACCTAAATCTCGTCAAATCTCAAGCATCCAAATTCCAAAGCTTTCAGTTAGAATATATAAGAAGAACGGAGAACACAAGTGCGGATGCCTTGTCAAAATTTGGAAACCTCATCGAGGGTATCACGACAAGAAAAGTAACACTATTAGTCTCGTCCAAACCTGCCATTTATACACAAATCGAGGCTTTAGGTATTGACTTATTGAATCTCGATAGTGAAGAGCCTAGTTGGAAAACCAGTTTAATAGAATACTTGGCCAATGGACTTTTACCTGTCGACAACAATGAAGCAAGAAGAATCAAGTATAAAGCTCCTCGTTACGCCCTTCTTAACAACGAATTGTACCGTCGCTCTGTCACTGGAGTGCTACAGAAATGGATTTCTACGCGGCAATCGATGATGGTGCTAAAGGAGGTTCACGAAGGCTCTTGTGGAAGCCATTTCTGAGGCAGATCGTTGGCAGTCAGGGTGTTGCGATTGGGATATTATTGGCCGACAATGGTAAAAGACGCTAGCGACTATGCGCGATGTTGTGCAAAATGTCAAATATCATGCCAGTATGCCTCAACAACTGGCCCAAAAAATGGAATCGATCTCGATTGCCTGGCCTTTTGATAAATGAGGCGTTGACTTAGTGGGACTGCTCCCGGTAGCGAGAGGATAGAAACGATTCCTCCTCGTGGGTGTCGAGTATTTCAGCAAGTGGATTGAAGTTGTCCCCTTACAAAAAATTACTCAAACACAAATAATCAATTTCTACTGGTCAATAATATGCAGGTTTGGTCTACCGAGAACCATCATCTAGGATAATGGAGGGCAGTTCGTCGGTAAGAGAGTAAAAGATTGGTGTTCAAAACACAAGATAACACAACGCTTTACATCGATTGGATGCCCTCAAACGAATGGCCAAACCGAGGTCACAAACAGAGAGATCGTCAGACTCTTGAAGAAAAGACCGACAGAGGCCAGTGGAGCTTGGTTAGATGAACTGCCTTGGGTAATTTGGGCAAATAGGATCAAGGAAAAAACTGCGACGGGAGAAACCCCTTTCAGCCTGGTCTATGGATCCGAAGCAGTTGCCCGACAGAATTGGAAGTTCCTTCACCTAGAATCGATCTGTATGACGAAACAGGAAATACAGGGAAAAGAAACTATGAGCTCGACCAAACAGAGGCAAAGAGAGAAAGAGCTTTAACGAGAATACAAGCCTACAAGACTACGATGGCTAAGGCTTATGATAAAAACGTGATGCTAAAATTCTTTCAAGTAGGGGAATACGTATTGAAAAGAATCGACGTATCAAAGAACAAAGGAAAACTCGATACTAACTGGGAAGGACCCTTTAAGGTGGTCGAGATAGGTAAGAAAAGAGCGTATCGACTATCTACGATGGATGGGAAACCCGTGGATCGGACTTGGAACGGAAGAAACCTCAGAAAATTCTACGCTTGAAGATATTTTATTTTGTTTGTTTTAAATTTCAAGTATTTTGTAATCTTTTGAATATCTATATACTCTTGAATCTAGTATGAAGAATTACTTATCAGGATCAAGAGTCTCTAAGAACTATTCAAGTTCCTCGACAGCCGAAGAGGCATAGAGATGAAAGCTATTAATAAGCTAACTATTCAAGTTCCTCGACAACCGAAGAGGCATCGAGATGAAAGCTATTAATAAGCTAACTATTGAAGTTCCTCGACAAGCGAAGAGGCATCGAGATGAATGCTATTAATAAGCTAACTATTCAAGTTCCTTGACAGCCGAAGAGGCATCGAGATGAAAGCAACTATTCAAGTTCCTCGACAGCCGAAGAGGCATCGAGATGAAAGCTATTAATAAGCTAACTATTCAAGTTCCTCGACAGCCTAAGAGGCATCGAGATGATAGCTATTAATAAGCTAACTATTCAAGTTCCTCGACAGCCGAAGAGGCATCGAGATGAAAGCTATTAATAAACTAACTATTCAAGTTACTCGACAACCAAAGAGGCATCGAGATGAAGGCTTCAAGAAATTATAAAGGAAAGCATAATCATAAACTAATCAAAAGTCGGCACAAGTATATCGATAACAAGATAAATAGGCAACAAATAAAATTTTATTGCACTCGATAAAACGTTACATACGACTTTCTCGTCGATAAAGTTACAAAGTATTTAATGATTGAGTCCTGTTACAAATTTCTAGTCCTATTCTAGTCTTCATGTCTTCATCCGACAGGTTTGTAGATGGCCAGAGGTACTTTAATGGCAGCAGCTTGCTTACCAAATTGGTCCTTGAGAATTGAACTTGAGGACGTTGCAGAATTGAAACTCAACATCTAAAGCCTTCAAACTGAGGTCGGATTCTTGCATCTTAGTTCCTCCGCCATTTTCTCAGCTTCCGACAACTTGTATTTCCCTCTGGCTCAGTGATTCCGACGACATCTCGAAATGGCTCGACGACCAGATATAAAATGCTTATTTTTTGATCGCCGAAATTCCAATAGCGCCGGAATCGACCTCTCCCCTCGGAAGCTGATCGAACAATTGGGGACGAGGCCTACATATTGGGGAACCCCCCTTTCCAAATCCCACCCATACCAAAATCGTCTTCTAAGAATCCTCCTTGATCGGGAGGTCGAGAAGACCGAGGAGGAACGAAAATGAAGAAACTTAGATTTATCGAGCTAAACATGTTGGGATTTTTGAGAGAAATCCTTGTCGGATAAATCCTTATCGGAGTATGCATGCTTAAAAACTTTGGTACGGAATAGCGTGGGCACCCCCTAACTTATATAGGCCCGGAGTATAAGATCCAACGCCCCATAAAAATCACGATAAATGGCTCAAATCAGACGCATTAAATACGGTAGTCGTTCCAACTACCTGGAAAGTCGTGTTGACCAGATCTAACGGTCCAGAACCATCACGAGCAACGGCTCATATTGAATACATTAAATACGGTGACCGGTCCAACTACCCAGGAGATCATATCTATTACATGAGTGGGTACTCCTTAGGACGTCAATACTGAAGAGCCAGACTAATGCGTCGACCTGAAATGGTTAAACATGTTAAAACTGGAATGAAAGAGCCATCTTTAGGCATGTTGGACAATTATTCTTGCCTGGTCGACATAAAAAGAAAATTCGAATGACGACGAAGCACGTCTATTCGGTGAAAACTTTCTAATTTCTCCCATACCAAAATTTGAGATCTAAAAGTATCGATGACTTTAGGTAACTTTATGGGAAAACATAACAAGAACATAAGAAGAGACATATCTATGCTACATGATAAAACAATGAAGCAAGCGATTTGTAATATATAGAAAAGAAGAATCCAATCTAACGGTCCTAAAACAATCGCTCTCCTCGAGATCGGTACCTGTAAATAATTAGAGCTGACAAAAGTAGGGCACCTTTATTATCGATAAGATGAGGTATTAAATAAAAATAAATAAGGAAATGAAGAGAAAGATGTCGACGAAAAGATATCGATTCATTGATAAAAGAAATTACAAATCATAATCGCCAGCCAGGCGTGAATCGATTACAAAAGCTAACCTATCTAAAATACTAAACAGCAAAGAAAACAGAACAAATCAGAGTAGGTCAGTCGGCCAAAATTCGCAACGTCAATTCTTTGAAGGACCATATTGACCTTCATGCATGAGCATATCGATATGCGAAGACGACTTGGACTTGTCGGGAACCTCACGCTGAACCTTGGCGGTCTCGCGGGACTTCTCGACTTGAAGGTCGAGTAAAAACCCGAACTCGTAAGCCTCGGGTTTCTCCAAGGGGTCTTCTTCGTCAGATTGTTCGTCCTGAATCAGAACACCCTTCTCGTCATAATAGCGGTTGAGCCGATCTGCGTCAAAGCTCTCATTAAGAAAACCGAATGCTTGACACTGCTTCCAACCCTTCACGAACATTTTGTTCAGCTCCCCTCCCGACTGACGATCGACGAGCTCCTGGAAAACAATGCTGTTAAAGAATTCGAGAACAATGTCCTTCCTCTCCTCGGGCGAGATATCGCGACGGAGCGACCTCTCTCGAAGCTTTCAGCAGTCTTCTAAGCAACTTCAGCGTCAAAACTCTCCTTCAGACGCGCTAGCTCCGCCTCAAGCAAAGAAATCTTCTCATCTCTCTTCGAAATTTCGACCTCGACAGACGAAGCCTTCTCCTCGAACTGAGCAGATTTCTTTAGAACCTCCTTCAGCTATTTTTCCTTCTCTTTCCCGAGAACACGATATTTGTCAGCTCGTTTACGAGACACTCCACCCTATAACAGGCTTGAAAGAGTACTTGGTTAAGCTGCAAACATGAGAATGAATAAATTAAAACGATTAAATTATATATATTCGAGGAAAGGAAACGAAGGCTTACCCCGAGTAAGATCCCGGACCCCATCCTCATAAGATCGCTCATATCCATTGGGCCCATAGCAGCCTGATCGTGAACGAATATGGTCGAACAAAACTTATCCCACACCTCGAGACCTGTGGGAGAACTCAAGAGAGCAGGGTTCATCATAGAAGTTTCCGGAGCTAGGCCTCCGGTGCGCTGCTTCATCTTCTTGATAATTGATTCGAGAGACTCTTTCGCCACAACCTTGGCGCGATCAGCAGAGGGAGCGATATCCCCAGTCGATTTAGGCTTCTTGGAAGCCGGCCCCTCATTTTGCGCATCTTCGGCGGAAACAACCTTTTTCCCTTTATCGGGGGTGGGTTACGCTGTAGCCTGGCGTTTCGATCCAGGGGCGGTGGCAGAGTACTCGACGTAGCCGTTCCCGACGGCTTCGGGATCGAAGGCTTGGTTGGCCCGACAAGAGGAGGAGCGGGGGCATTACCTAGCTTAGCCGCCCTGGCCATCGACTTCAGTGCGCGACTCATGGTAGCACTTATGACTGATTCTGCAAATATTAAAATCGATTAGTAAAGAACCAGAAGAAGTAAGTTGGTGTCGTATATCGATTCCGACAACTGCAAAGCAAAATCGGGTCCCCATGAAGGCTCGGGCACACCCTTTAATAGAATTGGACCCGACCTCCATTCGCGTGTCGTCCTCCAAACGTAGTTCTCGGGAGCACGAACATAAATAAACTTGGTTTTCCAACCCTTCCCGTGAGAAGATTTTAAATCCCCAAGAAATCTAACATTGGGTTTCGATTTTACAAAATAAAAACCCTCATTGGACTTGGGGGACTCGCTTACTTTAAAAAGAGAACAAAAATTTGCAAAAGAAGCAGGTTGTCCCAATGACTTCATAACAAGGCAAAAACCTATGATATAGCCTATGGCGTTGGGAACTAGTTGGGCCGGACATAATCCGAGACCATTTACAATGTTGACAAATTCATCGGCTAGAGGGAAACGAAGACCGTTCTCCAATGCATCGATGTGGAAGGTTCTACACCTAATCGGTGGATCGTTCATCCTCTGATCAGGAGTAGGAAGAAGGACGGACCAGCCCTTCGGAAATTGGTATTTAGACAAAATTGATTCAATCGAAAGACGTGGACGACCTGCCACTATAGTGCTAAAATGCTCTACAGTTCGATGTCGATCAGACAAAGGTAATGATCGAACAACACTCTTCGAATTTGAGCCAACTACACCTAATAACTGTGCCAAAAGAGGACTATGAAGTTTCCCCTCGAAAGGGATATCAAAATGTGACATTATTGACTCTATGCACATACCCTCTCCCTCCCCAACCGACTCATTTCTGACATATAAAGATTGACTTGACATAGAATAAAAAGTGAGATAAAGGAATACCTAAAAGTTAGGAAAGAAGACTTCGACTACAAAAACGACTGCTTAAAATTGCTCGCTGATAGCTCCGACGACTTGGCTCCGACTAGTAGAATTTAAAAAAAAAAGTTATGAACAGTGGTGCAATGAATGCCTATTTATAAAAATTGAAACTTTCAGTGCGCGCATAAATTGCCAGTAACACCCTTCTTTCGATTTTTTTTGAAAATATGCGATGGTTACTTTGCAGCCCACCATTTTAGTCCGAAAGAGGCCCAAAAGCCCAATTCATTAAATCGACAAACTACTCAACCTATCAATAGAATCGACATCAAAAGAAAATTGAAATACGAGAATTCGACAAAATGAAGATAAAACATAGACATCCATTTTTTCATTAATTTTTCAAAAAAAATAATTACATATACCCTAGCTATTACAATCTTCATGTCGACTACTATCAATCTTTGATGACAGGGGGAGGTATCAAACTGCCAAACTCGTGGCCTCATGCCGTTGCTTCCTCCTCATCCACTCCTTCGAGACCAATCTCGACCTGGCATTTATCATCCAAAAATGGACTGATCGCTGTACGATCGAACTCCGGGGTCAGAAAACCCTTGTGAGCGCATTGACTGAGTGCCTTCTCATACATTTTAAACAACTCGACCCCATTTTTTGGTCGGATAGGTATTCGTACACAGGGGACTCAAGAAACTCCTTGGCAATGGCCAACCTTTGGGCAGGAGAAACGATTCCTTCTTGTCGAGAAAAACTCGCCTTAAGCCTATCGACTTCATTTGTCGAGAGACTTAACTGGCTTACGGCTTCGGTAAGCTGCTCATTCTTTGCCCGCAGGGCCTCTTCGGCCTCCCTTTCATACCTATTTAGCTCCTCTTCCCCCAACTCGGCTCGATAGTACCCGTGAAAAAGGTACTGGATCATCTGCGCGAGCAAAATATCTATATGAAAATAAAATAGACAAACAAAGGACATAATGAGAACATAAACGAATACTTACACCAACACCAAGTCGACCAGCAGTGTGGAAATTCTTCTTCACTGATGCCTTCAGCATCGACATCTGGTCCGTCTTGAAAATGCTGTGAATAAAAGCCGCAAACGACGAATTGTATAACTCCGAGAAGGGCACAGAAGTTCGAGGATCCAAGCCGCCGGGATGTATCAGTTCTGATTCCATCCAATCGGATAGACTCCAATTGAACTCCGTGCGTTCTTCGTCGGCAACTCTATCGCTCGTATGGTCCACGGGAGCGTCACCTTCCTCGTTCTCGTTATCCTCCTCGACTCGAGGTCTCTTTCCTCGTCGACGATCCTCCCGAGTTATGATATGATCGGGAGAGGTGGTAGCATGCCTCGCGGTTGACTCAGGACGTCTCGAGGTCGAAGCTCGGGTCCAGTTAAACCACAAGCACGAAGACGCCATTCCTCGATCAGCTTCTTTACATCAAGATTAAAGAGCCAAAGGTTATCGACGAAACCTTCGGGCAAAGTTGGCTCTGAGACGTCCTTCACAACGATAGGCCCAACACGCCACGGACAACTAATATTCCAGGACTGCCCAGTCGGAGGATAAATGAAAATAAACTTCGACTTCCATTACCATGGGAGCTTTTCGTCGAGCAAAAAAAGCTTTTATTATTCCCTCGGGATTTTACCTGATAAAATCCATCGCCAGACTTGGGGGAGTCGCTCACCTTAAACAAGGCCCAAAAATTGGCAAACGACGCGGCTTGACCGAGAGCCTTCATCACAACGCAAAACGCAATTATGATTGACATTATGTTTGGCATTATTTGGGTGGGGCGAACGCCCAAGGCATTAATGATATTAGCCATATTGGAAGGAATGGGAACTCGAAAACCACTCTCCAATGTAGCCTCGTGAATGGCGATAGCCGAAGGTGGAGGATTGTGCATCCTCTGTTCGAAATTGGGCGTCGATATCATCCAGTTGGCGGGAATCGAGAAGTCTGCCATCATATTACCCAGAGACCGCTTATAGCCACCTACCACGAATTCATAATACATAGCCTCGGTATAATATTTTCGAGACTCAGTACAATCGTCTCCTTCATCCTCTTCGTTAGAGTTCACGAAGTTCACGACTTCCTCTACAACACGATTATCGAGGCCTGGAAACTCTTCCTCAATTGCGCTCAAGCGAGACGACGACGACATCTTCTAAGATCAATCGACAAATCTTCGATAGGTATAAGCAGATTCTTTTAAATACGATTAATTGTGATGAGGGATATTTCGCATACGCCATTTTAGGAAATACCTCAGCTCGAGGTCGACCTCGATCCCGACCAGGAAGACTATTCTTCGACCTGCAGAACGCTGTGTCCGGTCAAGCCAGATTGATAGCACAAGAACTTACTTTCCGATCTACGTCTCTCCTCGGAATCACTGTGGGGCCGACCCTCAGGCCTGGACAGCTGGCCGAGATAGTTTCCCCTGCGGAGGGTCTAGCTAGCTCATCACTGTTCCTATATATACGCGGTGCATTTATGACATCAACAACGACACTATTCCCAAGATACACCCCAGCTCGGACTTAGAGCTCGGAATAGGTTTTAGCTTGCTTTCCTTTGTATTCATCTAGCTAGTTGTACGGCATCCAGTAATGCACGAATAGACCTACTTTGTAACTTGTAATTGGATCTGATTATTAATAAATATCACTTACACACTCGACTTTATTTATTGTTCTGCTCGACTTTCCTTATTTAATCCGAACGAAAAGGAGCTTAATCAATTGGCGCCCACCGTTGGGCCTATTCCGGTGTTAGATCGAAAAATGACTACTACTAGGAGATACACGTACAATCGCGACGAGCCTTCACATGCCGTTGGAGCTCAACGCTTGGTAAACAATGAACCAAGTAATCAATCCCGAGCGGCCCACCAGTCTGAGGTGCCGTCGCTCGATCCGCCGAATGATTTGCCCATTCATACACCAGTGGCCGATCTGCGATCTATTATTGGAACCATGTGTAGAGAGTTTCTGAACACGGAAAGAGCAGATCATGAAACTGTGCCTGGTCAGCAGCCCCCAGTCGATCAACCTACCGCTCGGGGTCCCGTTTCTAACAGGCAAAGGGAAGGGAGTATTCGTCGGTCCGCTTTGGGTGAACCGTCCAATGTTCAGCCCAGAGCACCTCGAGCTAGAACCGTTGTCCGCTCGGGGCAACCATCTAGAACCGTCCAAGACCTGGAAGATTCAGTGGTTAGGGAAAGTCAGCCCGAAGCTGCAGATAGGTTAAAGAACCCAGTCTATAGAAAGGTGACCGAGGCTGACTTGGAGAAGATTGTGCAGGAGAGAGTGGTAAAAGAGTTGAAGAAAATGCGGGTTAAGGAAACCCGACCCACGGACGTAAGGGCTCGGCGAGCCGAGGATAAAGAGGATGGGGCCGTTTTCCTCGAGGACGGTCGAGAAAAGGAGTTAAGTACGAATATCATGCTGTGCTCACCCTTTTGCCAAGAGATTAGGGAAGCTCGAGGTACCGAGACATATTAATAGCTTCATAAACGTGTTAAATTTATATGGGCATTCAGAAGACTTCTGTTGCAAAATCATGGTCACCACGTTCGAAGGAATTGCTTTGGACTGGTTCGGAAAGCTACCCCCGAACTCTATCTTCTCCTTCGACGAGTTGTGCGATAAGTTGAAACACCAATTTGACAGCCAAAGGAAACAAAGGTTACCTGTCAATCATTTGGGATCGGTGAAGCAGCTGGAAGGAGAAACGTTGAGGCAGTGGCTGGCTAGGTTTAGTATTGAACTTCTAAAAGTCGATACTCCACATATCGAATTTTTGTCATCATTGATGTTCGAGCTAACCCGTAATAGTCAATTCGGGAACGCTCTTTGTCGAAAGCAACCAAAGTCTTTCGAGCGAATCATGGAAATCGCTGAAAAATACATGATTCAAGAGGAAATGAACAAGTTGTCAAACGCTCAGAATCCTAGGACCCAGGTCGGAAAGAAACCTGACAGGGCCCCTATCCCAAAGCCAAGCGACTACGGAGGGTCAAACGCGCAGCAAAGAAGCTCGGTTTGGCAAAGACTTAAGGTCTATAAACCTCAGGCTCCGACCCACAGATCTAATGTCTACGGTCGACTTGCTTCTCCAGAGCGGGCTCCAAGGAGAGAACCTAAAAAAAGCGGTTTCAGCAGGCTGAATACCTCGAGAGACGAAATTTTAACTGTGCTCGAGGAAAGGAATTTGGTCCCAGAAGCTCGGCGTGTCACTCAAGCCAGGCCGGGGACTATGAATCACGATAAGTATTGCAGGTACCACAGGGCTCGAGGGCACAGCACCGAGGATTGTTTTCAGTTGAAACATGAAATTGAGAAATTGATTGCTCAAGGAAAGTTAAAGGAGTATGTTAGGAAGGGGAATCCTAACAACCGTTTCCGATCAAGGAGTCCACGGAAGTTCTCTGAACAACACCGTAATGATCAGCATCAAGTCAAGGAGCAGACGAACGGAGTGATAAATGTAATAACTGGCGGACCTGCTGGAGGAGATAGCAGGAATGCGAGGAAGAGGACAGCTAGGTCGATAAAGACAGGTGTCTCGACCAGAAGTGAAATCATGTCCTTAGAACCAGCTCCTTCGGCAAATCAGGTCATTAGTTTTACCGAAGCTGACAGACCGAGCGAAGTAATGTGGGACACTAATGAAGATGACCCCGATGTCTCAATGGTATTAACCTTGAAAATTGCTAACTTTGAGGTTAAAAGGGTATTGATCGATAACGACAGCTCGACAAACATAATCTCCTCTGAAGCTCTCGGTCGAATGAATTTACAGCACCCACGTCTGGATAGGGTATCTACCCAGCTTATTGGCTTCGATGGCTCGGAAATCGTTCCTCTCGGAACCATCCTCCTGAGTACCACTATGGGCAAGAAATCTAAAGATGTGACGAAGATGGTCAAGTTCTTGGTTGTAAGTACCCCTTTTGCTTATAATGCTATTTTGGGAATACCGGCTTTAAACATTTTCAAAGCAGTCTTGTCAACTTACCATCAGAAGGTCAAGTTTCTCACTTTGGCGGGGATCGGAGAAATGAGAAACGATCAGTGCATGGCATGGGAGTGTTACAACACGTCCCTAAAAATGAAGAAGCAGTTTGAGCCTATTTCGCCCTCGAAGAGGAAGTTAGAGGTTGAAAAGGTTTTCTCTGTATCCAACCTCCCACTACCAGATTGTGAAAAATTGCAGAGCAAAAAAGGAAAAGAGATCGATATGAGCGTTCAACCCCCAAATCATAAACAGGTGACGTTAGTTCCAGGTTCACCCGAGAAGTTCACCAGGATAGGGACTGAGCTGAGTCAAGGGATGGAAACTATGCGGATCGAGTTCTTAAGAAACAATGCCGATGTCTTTGCATGGAGCTCCGATGACATCGTGGGGATCGACCCACGGGTGATTACTAATTCATTGAATATTGATCCTAAAGCAAAGCCAGTTAGGCAAAAAAAGAGAAATCACGGTCGGGAAAAGGATAAAATCATTAATGCTGAAGTCAACAGATTATTAGCCGCTGGGCAGATCAAGGAAATCACATTTACTGAATGGCTCTGCAATGTTGTTTTGGTATCGAAGGGAGAAAAAGTGGACAACAAGTGGAGAATGTGCAACGACTTTACGGACTTGAACAAGTTGTGTCCGAGAGATCCCTATCCCTTGCCGCTGATCGATATGCTGGTCGATTCGACAAAACCGCTTTCATTACCGAGCGCGGAGTGTATTGCTTCATAGTGATGCCTTTTGGATTGCGGAATGCAGGAGCAACTTATCAAAGGCTCGTGAACATGATGTTCAAGGATTTAATTGGTGAAATCATGGAAGTTTATGTCGATGATATGCTCGTGAAGATCATGACCGAGGAAGACCATATAAAGCACCTCGACAAATGCTTTGCGATTTTGAGAAAATATAGAATGAAACTAAATCCAGCAAAATGCACTTTCGGGGTGAGATCGGGAAAATTTCTCGGATACTTGGTCCATGAGCGTGGTATCGAGGCAAACCCAGAGAAAATCAGAGCTATTGCCGAACTTAAACCGCCAACGAAGCTCTCCAAAGTGCAGAGTTTGATCGGAAAAATAATATCCTTGAACAGATTTATATCCCGCTCGGCGGACAAGAGTTTGCCTTTCTTCAAATGGCTGAGGAAATCAAAAAGCTTCGAGTGGAATGAGGAGTGCGATAAAGCTTTTGAAGAGCTAAAGAAGTACTTAGTCTCCCCACCGATGTTAGCAAAACCGGTCGAGGGGGAGCCTTTGTACTAATACATAGCAGTATCAGCGGAGGCCATAAGCTCGGTTTTGGTGAGAGTTCAGAATTCTGATCACAAGCCATGTGTATTATTTGAGTAAGTTGCTTCAAGGTGCAGAGAAGAATTATCTGGAGATCGAGAAATTCGCACTGGCTCTGGTGATCGCCGCGCGGAAATTGAGGCCTTATTTTCAGACCTATAAGATTATTGTTTTGACAAACCAGCCTCTAAGGCAGGTTCTATCGAAACCAGAAACGTCCGGAAGATTGATTAAATGGGCAGTAGAACTTGGACAGTTCGAAATCAAGTACCAACCTCGAACGGCGATTAAGGCCCAGGTCCTTGCCGATTTCATTGCAGAATCAGCGGGAGCCAATTCGAAAAGACAATCAGTTCCCGAGGTTAATTTGGTGGCAGATGTTCAAGAGAAAGTTTGTGTTGGTTAATATTGGAGAAGGTTTTGAAGATGACAAAAAGGGTAATCTGGAAGTCATCAACTAAGAACTGAACAGCTTAGTGAAACCTATCTCATGGTCTGGAAGCTAAGTGACCGAATCAGCGAAGTGGGATATCAGATGGGTGTTATCAGCCGAGTCAAGATAGATATGTTCATTCTTGAATCAGCCGAGAAACCATCAGCCGAGTGATCAGCAAAGTAATCATCAGCAGAGTACTTCCACCAGCAGAGTGAAGACGGTCAGGAAGCTCATCAACGGAACCATCTGTGAGCTGAGAGCATTAAATGCGACTGACATAAAGCAAACATCCGTACATCAGAGTGTACAGTGCAACAGTTGCAGGGAGCCGTTCCGCGTGTCAGGACCAGAACTCGAGGACTGTAGCTTTCTGTCAACCTTCAACGGGCAGAAAATTCAAATCCGAGGAGTATAAATAGAAGACAAACTGAAGATCTTAAGAGAGCTTGCACAACTCAAGATCATATCATAAGAGCAAGATCCATCAGTTGAGTCATCTGATCACAAGCCGAAGTCATTTGTTGATAAAGCTTTTCGTTGAAGAACAGAGAACTTAGTTGTCTGTCTGAGTGACTTTCAGCTGTAAAAGAGAGGAGTGTATATCCATCTTTGTGAGTGATATAGATTCCTAGTATAGGATTTCTGAGTGATCTTCTGTACTGAAAATAGCGTGAGGAGTGTAGATCCGTCTAAGTGAGTGATCTAGCTTCAGAGTGTAGGATTTCTGTGTGATTTCTTACAGCGCACTTGTGGCTTTTCATTTGTTGATCAGCGCAAGCATTGTATACTTGATTACTTTGTGTTTTCTAGTATAACCCAAGATCTGTGTGACTTGGAAGAGTGGACTAAAGGATTTTCATCCATATAACCACTATAAAAATCCTGTGTGTTTGAATTACTTACTGTTGTACTTTGCATAATTATCAAAGAACTCAAACATACGATTTAACCAAAAGATTTTAAAAGGAGTTGTAAAAACTGGGGACAAAATCTTTTGAGAGAGAAAACTTAAATAAGAACAGATTGGTTGAAAAACACTTGACAAATCCGCTGCCAACTAGTTTCTAAAACTCTGATTTAACATCTGAAATCAGCTAAGTGAAAATCAGATGAGTGGTCAACTCTGCTAATAAAGCTTTGTGCGCGATCAGCTTAGTAGTCTTACAAATCTCGATCAGCTTAGTCTGCTGATTTGAAAAGTTAGAGAAAAAGTTTTAAAGATTTCAGAGGTCTATTCACCCCCCCCCCCCCCCTCTAGACCTCATTGACCACTTTTGGGACCAACAGTTTGGGTGATGCATGTCGATGGATCATCGACTGGAGAAGGTGGAGGGGCCGGAATTCACTTTCAGGGCCCCGAGGGGGAAGACCTTAGTTATGCAATCACTTTGGATTTTATGGTAACGAACAATGAGGCAGAGTATGAGGCTCTAATCGCTGGATTAGAAATGGCAATTAAAGCAAGTATAAAGTCTCTTACCGTGTTGACCGACTCCGAGCTGATACATAGGCAAGTGAAAGGGGTTTATGAAGCAAAAGAGTTCAACATGGTAAAGTATCAAAAAAGGGTGAAGGATCTAGTGGCAAAGCTGGATAAGTTCGATATCCAAGCTATCCCTCGAAAAGAAAACTCTTGGACGGATTTGCGGTCAAAGTTTACAGGGTCGATGGATGGACGAAAGGAGAGAGTAATAACTTGGTTAATGTCCAACACTCCAACTATAGATTTGAACATATCCCCGAGCTCGGAAATCATGGAGATAGATACTCAAGGGCCTTCCTGGATGGAACCTTTGAAAACCTATCTAAGGAATGGTATCTTGCCAGAGGAAGCGAACGAAGCACGAAAAATTAAATATCGAGCTCCAATGTATGTTTTGGTCGAGGACCAGCTTTATAAGAGATCTAGCTCGGTAATTTTGTTGAAGTGCGTTCCTGAGAGTCAGTTTGATCTTATCCTAAAGGAAATTCACGAAGGTGAGGCTGGAAGCCATTGCGGTGCAAGAGCATTAGCTTTGAAGTGCTCGAGGACTGGCTATTATTGGCCTACTTTGATTTCAGATTCCATCGATTATGTCAAGAAATGCCATCATTGCCAAATTTATTCAAATTTGATTCATCAACCTGCCGAACAGCTGCACTCTATTTCGATCTGCTGGCATTTCGATAAATGGGGGATCAATATCGTGGGATCTTTCCCAACCGCTAGATCGAGGAAAAACTATGTCTTGGTTGCTGTTGAATACTTCAGTAAATGGGTGAAATGCATTGCGCTAACTAAGATTACTCAGTTTCAGGTTATAAATTTTCTCTGGAAGTATATTGTTTGCAGGTTCGGGATACCGAGGGTCTTGATCTCCGACAACGGAACTCAGTTCGCGGGAAAATAGATTCTGGAGTGGTGCGAAAAATTTCGAATCCAGCAGAATTTCACCTTGGTCGGACATCCCCAAGCGAACGGACAGACCGAAGTCACCAACAGGGAAATTGTCCGATCACTTGAAAAGCGTTTGACCGAGGCAAAGGGCAAATGGTTAGACGAGCTTCCTGGAGTCATTTGGGCGAATAGAATCTCAGTAAAATCTGCTACTGGAGAAACTCCTTTCTCATTGGTGTACGGTTCGGAGGCTGTTATACCGATCGAGGCGTTGGTGCCATCACCAAGGGTTGAATCTTATGATCCAGATCAGAACCAGTCATAGCGGGAAATGGACGTCGACCATGCGGATGGCAAGCGTGAGCGAGCGTGCGTAAAAATTCAAGCTACAAAGTCCAGCATGGAAAGAGCTTATGACAAGAAAGTCAGAATAAGAACATTCAAAGTTGGGGATTTGGTCCTAAAAAAAGTGGAGATATCAAAGCACGTCGGAAAGCTTTAACCGAATTGGGATGGCCCTTACGTCGTGCAGGAGGTCGGAAAGAAAGGATCCTACAAGATTGCTCACCTTAACGGTGAAACTTTGCCGAGGACCTGGAATGCGGTTAACCTGAGGAAATACTATGGAAAATAGTTGTAATCGTTTTCTTTTCCTTGTAATTTACTGTTCTTTGCAACTCTACTTTTATTTTAAGTGTACGCACAATCAATGAAGTTCTCTTTTAAGCCCCAACTATTTTTCCAGTACCATGTTGAATAAAGAGCAAAATGTCTCGACTGAGGGTGAAAGCCGTTGCTATGCCCCTCAGCTCGGTTAAAGACGCTCGTGTAAAAAAAAAAAAAAAAATGTCTCGACTGAGGGTGAAAGCCGTTGCTATGCCCTCAGCTCGATAAAGACTTGCTCAAAAAAGCAAAATGTCTCGACTGAGGGTGAAAGCCGTTGCTATGCCCCTCAGCTCGATAAATACTTGCTCAAAACAGCAAAATGTCTCGACTGAGGGTGGAAACTGTTGCTATGCCCATCAGCTCGGATAAAGACTTGCTCAAAAAAGCAAAATGTCTCGACTGAGGGTGAAAGCTGTTGCTATGCCCCTCAGCTCGATAAAGACTTGCTCAGAAAAGAAAAATGTCTCGACTGAGGGTGAAAGCTGCTGCTATGCCCCTCAGCTCGATAAAGACTTGCTCAGAAAAGAAAAATGTCTAGACTGAGGGTGAAAGCTGTTGCTATGCCCCTCAGCTCGATAAAGACTTGCGCGAATAAAACATGACTATCTAGCTTGGAGGAAAAGACTTGAATGATAAAGTTTGTCAAATTATTTATCGTCGGACAAAATCAAAAGCTGCTCGAAATTATATAATTAAGTAGCTCTTCTCGAGATATGAAGATTTTTGGAAGACCCCATATTCTTTGGAATTCCTTCTCAAGATGGTTTATTATTTTCCAAGATTTCATTCTGATCGAAGTAAATCTCTCGGACTTAAGCTATTATCCATTCAGATACTTATCGAAAAAATTAGTAGAGATGATTTAGACGATCGATAATATTCCAATTATGGATTAAACTTCGCGTTCAGGTTTTTAAAGTTTCATCGGATTATCAGTTCGTCATCGAGTTGGATGTTGCGAGCAAGAATAATAACAAGGACGATCGAAAAGAAAGATAAATTGCAAATGTTCAAGTTGAAAAATAAAACTCTTATTTATAAATTCCGAGCAGAATACAAGGGATCAATGAAATACAAGAAACTACATCTTTATTGATATTCATCGAACAGATTACAGAGGTATTGAGTACATTTGCAAATAAAGTCCTATTACAACTACTGTGCCCTATTCTATGGTCTTCGAACATCCTTTAGTGTTGTCGACCACGAGCAGAGGGAAGCATCCGATGAGTGCACCACAATTTGTGTGACAGATCGGTTGTCCGGTAGACTTGTAAAGTGATCGAGCTGTATATGTTTATCGTCTGATGATATCTGGTTTTGAAGTTAGACAATATGGATTGCAGACCACCTTTTCTGCTTATCTCCATACAGTCCCCAGCCTTCTTGCCACCAGCCGAGCCCGATCACTTCCCCGAGTTGGCGTCTAAGGTTGAAATTCCTCATTTTAAGATCCAAAATTTCAACCTAGAGCAGCCAGTCGTCATTTTATGATCTGAAAGCTCGACCCAATGTTACCATTCTTCAAGAAAGAAAGGAAGAAATTGGTACTCGAGGTCAAACTTCCTTTTAATTATCTGACCAGCTTTTCGCCCTCGGGGATACCCCTCGAAATCCGCAATGCTAACCCTGCCCAAAATACCCGAGCAAGGGTCAGTCACTTATGGGTGTCTCGAGGGGAGATCCCATTTTCAGGGATCGGAGACCCATCGATCATCGAGGGACCCCTTTTTTCCGATTCCACCCATACCAAAGAAATATGTATTTTGTTTGTGAGATCGGAAGTATGTTCGAAGCCAAATCTGGAAGGCTTGAACAGGAAGAAGGAAAGAACCGAGCTTGGTCCTCGGGTGACTATTCCACTTCCGGAGGGATAGGTACTGTTTGGTCAGAATTTCCTTGAAACTTTGCTGAAAAAAGGGGAATACTATGACTCGATCAGAAGTCTGGTGCAGAAAACTTTCAATTTTAACTACCAGGTCGGAATTTCGATCAATTGCAGCTCGAGTATTATTTACTTCACTATGAGAAAACAACTTGAATTTGAAGGGTTTCGAAGTAAATATGTTATTCCGACCAAAGCACAACGTTATTTAAAAGAAAAATAGTTTATTATTCCGAAGCAACTGACATTACAGGAAAGGAAAACATAAAATTACAACATTTGATCGAGCGGAAAGGAATAAAGATACAAGCAAAGGAAAAAGTCTCTAAATTAGCTTGTTCTCAGACAAGATTTTGAGGAGCTCGACGCTACGGGCCTCGTACCCTTCATTATAACCTTTCTTATACGCCTCTTGCTCCCGCAGCTCGGAATCTTTCTTCTCCTGCTCGACAATGGACTTCAGTTTGTCCAACTCTTTGCTCAACTCCTCATGGACTTGGCTCTCTCTCTGCTTCACAGCTTTCTCCGTCTCAGAGGCTAGCTTCTGCTCGATTGCTCTAGCTTCATCAAGAGATTTCGCCAGTGCGACCTTCTTTTCCTCCAACTCGAGGACCGTCGCAGCGCGCTGCTCGGCTTCTAGCTCGACCTGCAACCCGAGGTTGAAAAGGTGCTGCCCAACCTACATGGGATCACCGAAGAAGTTAAAAAAAAAAAAAATATATAAGACTCACTTGGGTAAGCAGATCTGAACTCGATTGCACAAGTTCTCGAGCGCCTTCCCCTCTCAACCGCTCCTGCTCGGCCAACTGAATACTGCTCAAAGTAATGTCCCAACTGCTCGGAGCAACCCCTCCAGCCGTTGCCTTACTTTTCATCTCCTCAAAAATTGCACTAAGTGTGCGAGTAACGTCGGAGACAGAGCTGTAGACCTCGGGATTCTTACCCGAAGGAGGAGACTTTTTCTGATCGACAGAAGGGTCATCTATTTTGACCTTTTTACTTGGAGGCGCGTTTACAACGCTCTTAGTAGCCCCCAGAGCCAAAACGCTTCCATCTAATGATTTATTTTCCCCAGCCATTTGGATTAAGGTTGGGGTTGGAATCAGATCATCTACGTGTGGCCTTTTGTTCGAAGCAAGCTCGGAGCCACCAGATATGACTTGCTTGCTAGGACTGACGACCTGACCTTTCCCCTCAGATCTGTTCTTCGACCTGGAGGGGGAATCCGCAATTTGTATAACTGGGCCTTTATCGGGTCGAGTAGGCGTGGAGTTCGACGAAGGATCGACCTTGGTTTTGCCGAGATCACCCTTAGGGGCCTCTGATCGGTTGGGCCCCGGATTCAAGGGAGAATCGACCTTATTCTTGCCACGATCGGCCTTAGAAAACTTTGCAGCCTCTGTGGAGGACTAGAATCTCTGGCTTTGGACTTGGGAGCTTTTTCCTTCTTGGTTTTAAACATTCGATTTGGGTCAAGCTTGGAATTCACTAACCCCTCCATGATCGGATTTTGTTTCTTAGTAAAGAGAAGGGCTCGATTTATATTATCGATCTATGAGCTCCGACGTGCGAAATTATGATTTCAATGATACAAATCTTAAGTTTTCTCTTCTATTTATAAGGAAGAGAAACGTTGCCTATTGGGGACCCAACAGTTGCGAATTTCAAGTTTTTCCGGGCTGTATTACGAAGATCGATCGTCTTAATATCTTACCTACTAAGGAAGTCTACTTTAACTGATGTTGCATAGCTCGATATCGATGTTCTCTTTCGAGCACCTTACAACTTACAAACACTATTGTCTAGTCGAGTCGTATTATAAATTCTGACTATGTTTATGCGTCTGGACTTGGCACATATCGCAAACAAAAGAAAGGAGATTTCATAAATAATCGAGAGAATTACATTACAGAAGAAGGAAAACCCTATCGTCTGTTACAAGAAATCCTTCTAAGAGCTTTGTTCTTCCTCGCCGCCCTCGCCCTCAGAATCGTTCTCGACGTCGACCTTATCGTCCCCAGAAGCCTCTTGGTCATCCCCGTCCTCAGAGGTATCTTGATCATCCTCATCTCCAGAGCTGTCTTGGTCATCTTCGTCTCCGGAGCTATCTGAGCTCGAGCTTGAATTGGACGTTTCCAATTCCTGCATGTCGGGATTAGGCATGGGAACCCCGAACTCTCTCACAAAAGGGGCGAACTCATGCGTTTCCCAATCTGCGGAACTCGACGATGAGACTCGATAGTTGTTTCCGTCCATGTTCTTGAGAATGTCCATATCCTTCAAGTACTCGTTCACGTTGTCAGGGATGACTTTTGCAGAGATCAACTGTCGAACCCTTTTATAAAAGGTAGTCTGGAGAATCTCACCGACCCGTTTTCGAGCAATGGCATCCAGCGCGAGGGATTCCAGAAACTCTCTTATCAAGCTTAGGCGTGACTCCTCCTTACCACGTTGATAAGACAACTCTGAATCAGCCTTGGTCTCTGCGAGTTCTTCTTCTAGCCTCTTGAACTTATCCTCGAGCAAGCTTTTCTCCTCGACAACCTTCAGCAAGCTCTCCTCGACCGCCGGGGTATACTTAGCCTTAGAATCTTCCAATTCTTTGTGGACTGCGGTAAGCTAATTGCGAAGTTTAGCTTCTTCGAAAAGAGAATTTTGGTAGGCTGTATGAACTCGGTCGGACTCGTCTTCCAGCATCGAGGTACGATTTAGCTCAGTGAGGAAACAGTCTCCGATCTGCGAAGGGATAGCAGAAAACAGTTAATATTCTGTATAAAGATATAAAGAGTTATTATCACAATAAAGGAGCTTGTACCGTATGATGTGCTCGAGCGAATCGACCTAGTACATCAAGGTCATTATGAGCCAAAAGTTCCTCCTGATCCTCGGCGAATCTCCCCGCCATGAAGATTTTTATCGCTTTGTCGTGCTCATTCTCTCCTCTCGGGTCGCGATCACTCAGAATTGATCCTCCCTCGGGATAACCTGCCGCTCGGTGACCCTTAAGCTGATTCTCGATAAAATCCACCATATCAGGTTTATCTCGACCCGGACGACGAGTGAGGGGTGTTCTGTGTCGACCCCACAATCCAGTCCTTCTCTTCGCCTCGGGGGCCCCTTCTTGATCTTCCCTGGCTCGTCGATGAAAAATCTCTTCCCCCTAAGCTTCCTCATGGTAAACATACTGTATCCCAGTCCTGATGAAGTGGAAGGACCAACTTGGTCTAGAGGAGGGACCATTTGTATCGGCTCGGGATTCTCGGGCTCTTTTTCCGTTTCGACTTGGTCAGGTTGAGAAGAATCTCCCCGAGGAGGGACTGAAGTTCGATTGGTTTGCGCCAGGTAAGGTTTTACTTGCCTCCTCGGTTGGGCCGGTGTCTTTTTCGAGGTAGAGGCCACGATTCTACCGACTATGGAAGCTCGGTATTGTTCTACCATAGTGCCTGAAGAAGGGAAAAAATGGTTAAGGGATAAAGCTTCTAAGTAGCACACTACTATGATGGGAAATGATTTTCTTTCTTACTTAAAGATCGAGGATCGACGGCGTCGGCAAGCAGGTACGTCGCTTTGCTGAGCCCCGCTTTCCGAAGAACGGGCTCCAAAACAAGAAAAGCGGACTGATATGGGTCGGAATGCATCGCGGCAACGACGTCATCGCGGACACTCAACTTAACTCGGCCTATCAGTTCGCGTTTCCCGCACACCCAGTCTCGTCGACCCTTCCATTCATGAGGGATCATTTTCGAGCTCCCCTCGGAAGCTTGCTCATCAGGTCCTTTGACGAAGAAGAACCGCCTCTTCCAATCCAGAGAGTTGCTGGAGACAATAGTGGATAAGACTGAATGGTTCGAGCGTTGGGAGAAATAAACGAACCCTGCGTTGGAGGCCGAGGAGTTGCTGACTTTAAAGAACTGCCAAAAGTTCTGGAAATTATCAAGTTTGCCTTTAGCTTTCATAGAGACACTAAAGGCTATTAGATATCTGATCTAGTTGGGAAGGATCTGCGCGGGAGCTAGAGAGAATACATCCAAAACTTGCTCGAGCAATGGTGCGAAAAGAATCCGCAACCCATAAGAAAATTGCTTAGCATAGAAGGCTTGGCATCCTTCTGGGGGCTTATTGACCCGTTGGGAAGAGGTCGGGATAACCAGCGAGTAACCCTCGGGGAGATATTTCCCTATCTCAGCCTCGAGTTCCGCCTTGCTCCCGATCGGATCGTATGCAC
This sequence comes from Penstemon newberryi var. newberryi, assembly GCA_030819805.1. Lineage (NCBI taxonomy): Eukaryota > Viridiplantae > Streptophyta > Magnoliopsida > Lamiales > Plantaginaceae > Penstemon > Penstemon newberryi. Next base: position 15,338,979 of record JAUALY010000005.1, on the reverse strand, counting down.
TAGCAATCTCATCGACCCATTTTTCAGTTTTTTGAACCCGACCTTTGGCGGTAGTCTTCTTCGGGATAGCAGCTAGATCGAGGATTCTCACGATACATTTATTTCCAACCGTGTATCTCATTATTTTATGCTTCCCCAGCTCCTCGGTCAAGCCCTCTTCGCTATCGAATATGCGTTTTCTTCGCCCTCTTCTTCATGCTCAGCGTTGGGCTCTCCATCCCCATCGTGCTCAGGATTCTGTTGACCAGACGTTCCCTCGCCGGTATCCGACCCCAAGACCCGTTTAACCTGATCGACGATCTTGTTCACCTCCTCAGAGGAGTTTTCCGTAGGTTTGTACGTATTAATGAGATCGTCCATTGACCCTAGGTCAGAATCTGATCTCGGGGGAATATCGGTTTGATTCTCTGGATTCTCGGAGTTAGATATGCTAAAAAGGGGTTATCGTGATGGCCGACAAGAAATAGTGGTCTTTATCGATGTGAATGCTCCGATCTGCAGTAAGTTGGGAAGATGTACTCGTCTCTTCAGGTCAACGCATATATATAAAGGTTAAAAGGGTAAATTGCAAATTAAACTCTGAGTAACCGCGGCGGTTAAGGTTCCACTCAGTAAATTGAAAGCTATCTTTCCATAAATGGCATTTACGGTCCTCTAAGTTTTAAAAGTGGGTATTTCAGCTCGGTAAACTAAGATTAACGACATCGTCTTCCAAAGGTGTGCACTCTTTTTCCCTTCGCTCGGTTTTTATCCCACTGGGTTTTTCCGAGTAAGGTTTTTAACGAGGCATATCCGACACAAGACTGTACAAGACCTGCTCTCTATTATTTATTTCTCCGAGCTTCAAATATGGGCTCCTCCAGAGAAAATGTGCGCTCTTTTTCCCTAGCTTGGATTTTATCCCACTGGGTTTTCCGAGTAAGGTTTTTAATGAGGCATATCCAAACTTTCTTACTACGATGCTGTGTTTACTTCTCCGAGCTTCAGCTTCACTTACGCTCGAGAAGTGGGGGAGTATTGATGAGGGATATTTCGCATACGCCATTTTAGGAAATACCTCAGCTCGAGGTCGACCTCGATCCCTACCAGGAAGACTATTCTTTGACCTGCAGAACGCTGTGTCTGGTCAAGCCAGATTGATAGCACAAGAACTTACTTTCCGATCTACGTCTCTCCTCGGAATCACTGTGGGGCCGACCCTTAGGCCTGGACAGCTGGCCGAGATAGTTTTCCCTGCGGAGGGTCTAGCTAGCTCATCACTGTTCCTATATATACACGGCGCATTTATGACATCAACAACGACACTATTCCTAAGATACACCCCAGCTCAGACTTAGAGCTCGTAATAGGTTTTAGCTTGCTTTCCTTTGTATTCATCTAGCTAGTTGTACGACATCCAGTAATGCACGAATAGACCTACTTTGTAACTGTAATCGGATCTGATTATTAATAAATATCACTTACACACTCGACTTTATATATTGTTCTGCTCGACTTTCCTTATTTAATCCTAACGAAAAGGACCTTAATCAAATTGCTCCGAGATCAGAATTTTTTTTTACTGTGGGGTGTAATCGCTTTGCATTAATGAGACCTATTTATAGCACAACAAAATAACCGCATGGCAAATATCACAGTGCCCCCCCCCCCCCCCCCCCAAACCATGTGACGGTTCACCTTCAACCCCAAGGTATACAAAATTACCTAAATTCACCCCGTTAAAGGAGTTGCGCAGAACAGAACTGACGTACATAAAACTTCCAGACTTCGAACTATATTCGAACTCTGGAACTTGGGGGACTACCACTAATAATAGCTACAAAAAATTAGCTACAAAATTTAAATGACCAACAAAACTTCAAAACTTCGACCTACACTCGAACTCTAGAACTTGGGGGACTCTTGATATACCAAGTCTTCGTCACCTGATGTGGCAATCAAATAAATATTATAATATAGAACCATCTAGGACACGTGGCAAAAGTAGTCTCGACGTCGATATATGTCAAACAGTCCGCATGATCTTTATGTCTTAATCGACTTGCCCATCGATGTTTGGTAAAAGCACCTTTGATCCGCTTCCGGTTGGATCGAATTGAATTGTAAGGATCCATATCCGAATCTATCTGTCTTGTCATGATCCGACCCGGTAGTTGAAATCTATAACTATAAATACCCCTCTTAAATGAGAACAGGTAACCACAATACACAGAACATAACTATAACTTTGATTTCTTATCCCAAGACTGACTTAAGCATCGGAGGGTTATCACCGGGTTACCACCGGTATTAGCCTAACGTGGTTATCTTTGATTACAGGTTAGGATCCCCTAAACAAAAGAGGAGAAGTTTGATTGACCTGTTTATCCTCACATTGAAGAGTAGTGTTAGAATTGACACCTGGACGTAGACAAAATAATAATAATACACCAAAAACACACTCATCATCCTATTTATAGACACATAAATGTCTTTTCGCAAGAGATACATCGCTTGGATTGCACTGTTTTGGTCCAAAGGGTACCTCTTCAGATCGAAAAGACGCGACCCTTAATTACTCCCAACTAATTTATTCACATTTTAATTATAAAATCCAACAATCCCCCACATGAATAAAATAGTTCTTCGTGTCCCGACTCACAGGACATATTATGTCGAAGTATTCTTTAAGAATAATACCGCATCGAGATAGGTGAAACATTTCATCTTGAACCTTCCCTAGTTAAAGCTTATCGGATTTACTTAGCCAATCGGTGAAATATTTCATCTTGAACCATTGGCTCTTGGTGTAAACCAAGACAATAAACTTAACACAGTATTAAATCGATTTGCTTCAAGTTCTCGGTTGTGTTCGTTTTGGCTCTTGGTGTAAAATAACGCGGTAGGCTTGCACTTATTGCATCATAAGAATGGGATATAGTTATACTCTTAAGTGCTTTCTTTTAAGTTAGCCAAGACTGGTTGTCCTATTGAACCTGGTCCGTGGGATCTCCAGTGGCCAAGTTAGGTTTCCGTACGAGGTAACTTAGTCTAATTTAGGCTTTAAGCCCATTCCCTTCGATGCACATACTACTCTCTAGATAAACCTTTAATATCCGGAATCAGGATTATCTCATGACTTCATAAAGTCCATTCTATTTGAAAGTAGATGTCTCTCGGTATTGTATCAAAAACAACGAATATGTTGTGACTTTAACATTATACATAGAATTTGTTGAGCTCTATGTATCACCGCTTGATTATCGCATTTTAGGTATGAATGACACAATTTTCAGTTATATTAGAATATCTTCCAAGAATTTTGTGAAACCACTCAAATTCTTTAATAGCTTTATCCAATGCTATGCACTCTAATTTCTTAGTGGATTGAGCTATATGCGTTTGTTTGGAAGATTCTCAAGAAATACTGGTGTCTCCTAAATTGAATATATATCCGCTTATAAACTTTGATTCCTCTAAATCAGAAGTTTCATTTGCATTACTATATCCCTCCTGTGTTGTTGGATATTTTTTCAAAATACAATGCACATACAAATGTATTCTTTCAAGATTCAAACATTCTCATTAATGCATCACAACGAATCTTGCTAAGATTGCTCATGCATCTCCTCAGTTTATTAACTATGGAGATGATGTATGGCCTCTTGCATTTTTACGAGATATGCGTGCCATCTAATTTTATGAGCATACTAAAATTGTGATACTAGTCATATTTGTTCTCGTGTAGCACACAAGATATGAATTAATAGAATTATGAAAACTCTTAATTTCATACGTATTAAACTTATCTATCACTCATCCCCATAATGTGCTTAAGATAATTAAATGGCATCGCATGAACTCTTAATCATAATTGATTAAACCAAAGTTTTCATTTCATAAGTTAATATTTTCTCGGTGGATTTAATATTCTCAATATTAGTCTCAAATATTAACATATCGTATAAACAAACCGTGATACTCAATTATCCAATTTGTTTATATGGACACACTTGTCATATTTATTAATATGAAAGTCAAAATTTGTTGATACTATCACATTTTTTGTGTCATTGTTTAAGAGTTTGTTAAAGGTCAACAAGAAAATATAAAACTTTCGCAAACTATGTTTTCTTTTCCTTTAACAATTCTCTGCTTACTCCTCATAAATATTCTCATTTAATTCACTATTAAGGAAGATAATTTTAACGTCCATTTGATAAAACCTCGTACTGTATATAGCTATTAGAGCTATTAACATTCAAATGGGTGTCATCCTAATAGCTAGTGAATATTAATAAGGCACCTTGGCTACTCGTCTAGCATAGTTTTAATCGATTGACTTATCAAAGTTTTTAAACTCTTGAACTTAAAAATCCGTCTACATTTAATTGGTTCACTCCTCGAGGTCTACCAATTTTAAGAATGTAAATCAATGTTAATCGCATGTTTCCAATCCACGATATTGGAACGTGACGAGTGATTTCTGTAAATTGTGAGAGTTGTGCGAAGTGTATATCCATCTTTGTGAGTGATATAACTTCATAGTATAGGTTTTCTTTGTAATCTCCTATAGCGAACTTGTGGCTTTATCATTTGTTGTAAAAGCAACCCAAAATCTTCGTGATTTGGAAGAGTGAACTAAAAGACATTCTTGTATATAGAACCACTATAAAAATTCCTTTTGTTTGATTACTTGCATTTTTACTTGCATATTTCAAAAGCATACAAACACTTTCAAATTAAAAAATTTTAAAAGGAGTTTAAAACTGGGGATAAAATCTTTTAAGTAAGAAAATAACTTGTTTGAAAAACACTTGACAAATCCGCTGCATACAAGTTTCAAACTCTATTTAAATTGAAACAGATAAGTAAATCAGACGAGTGGTCAACTTCGTTGTTTAAGCTAAGTGCGCAATCAACAAAGTAGTCTCACCAGTTTGATCAGCTTACTCTGCTGATAAGAAAAGTTGGAGAAATTTTGAAAAAGTAAAGAGGTCTATTCACACACCCCCCTCCCTCTAGACCTCAACTGACCACTTGGGACCAACAAGTGGTATCAGAGCAGCTGATTCAACTGAATCATCTGACCGATCAACGAGCTTGATCCAAGGTGTGTTTTTCAAAAGCTTTCAAAAGAGCATATTTTTGAAAAATAAAATCTTTTGAAAATGGATTGTATTAGCCATGTACCCCACATTGGCGGGATGAGTTTTGAGGACTGGAAAATCCGCATGGAAATTTTTCTTGCTGCTTACAATGACAATATGTATAAATGCATAACCAAAGGTCCAATCAGAATCACCAAAACAATCAAAGTTAATGACCAGGAGGTGGTTGTTGACAAAGAACCTGAAGAGATGACAACTGAAGAAATAAAGCTGAGCAATCTTGACAAGGTTGGAATATTTATCATGACAAGAGCCCTCGATAATGACAGGTTTGATAAAGTCAAAATCTGCAAAACTGCAAAAGAGATGTGGGATAAAGTTCGTTATATAAGCTGTTGGATGAAGATGAAGACTTTGAAGTGAAGGGAGGTTTTGATGATTTCCAAAAGTCATCAGCTAAGTATGGAAACTTAGTACAAACCTTAGAAGATATTTGACCAAGGAAGAATTATTTCAGACTAGTCAAATATGGTCCAGAAGACTACTGATATGTTGCTGAAGAAAGGAATCAGACTGGTGGATTATCAGCCGACTCAAATCAGATTAGTTCAAGTTTGGGATCAGCCGAGTATACATCAGATGAGTGATTTCGATCAGCAGAGTGGAAGTGGATCATAAGTTATTGCAACGGTAATAAATGCACTTGGAGTAATAAATGCTGAAGAGGAAGGGTATTTATGACAAATGATTGAAGAGAAACCTCGTATCAGCTTGGTGCATTTAATGCGGACTAACAGCAAGTACATCAGAGTGTACAGTGTTCAGTCGCAGGTAGCCATTTCTGCAGAAGGGACCAGTACTCGATGACTTGGACACCTGTCGATCTCTCAACGGGCAGATTTTCAAATCTCAAGTATAAATAGTTCAGTTCGTGAGTTGAAGAAGAATATACAACACATTTGAGATCAAAAATCTGAAGCAGAATTCTTCTATGTCTCAAACTTAAGAACAGAACACTCATCAGCCGAGTCATTTGTTGACGAAACAGAATAGAGAGAAAACAGAATATACACATAAATCTGAGTGATTTTGTTAGAATCGTGTTGTGAGAAGTAGATATCCATCTTAGTGAGTGATATTACTTCAGAGAGTAGGAGTTTCTTTGTGATTTCCTATTCCGCACTTGTGGCCGTATCATTTGTTGATAGGCGCAAACATTGTATACTGTAATCTGTGTGACTATAGTATAACCCAAGATCTAAGTGACTTGGAAGAGTGGACTAAAGGATTTCTATCCATAACCACTATAAAAATCCTTTGTGTTATACCTGCATTATTTTCTGCATATTTCAAAGAGCATACTTTAACACAAAAAGTTAACTGTTGAAAGGTTTTAAAAAGGACTTTATAAAACTGGGAATAAAACTTTTTCTAAGTTAAGAAAACTACTTGTGGAAAACACTAGAAATATCCGCTGCAAGTTAGTTATTTTAAAACTCTGATTTTGATAAAATCAGCTGAGTGAAATCAGAAGAGTGGTCAACTCTGCTGTTCAAAGCTTTGTGCGAGATCAGCTTAGTCAACTTACAATTCCTGATCAGCTTAGTCTGCTGACAGAAAAGTTAGAGAATTTAAAAGATAAATTTTAAGAGGTCTATTCACCCCCCCCCCCCCCCCCCCTCTAGACCTCATCTGACCACTTGGGACCAACAAGTGGTATCAGAGCAGGTGGTTCATCTGAATCATTTGCCTGATAAACGAGCTTGATCCTAGAGTGTTTTTCAAAGGTTTTCAAAAAAATTCAAAAGAGCATCTTTTCGAAAATAAAAACTTTTTGAAAAATGGATTGTATCAGCCTAGTTCCCCACATTGGCGGTATGAGCTTTGAGGACTGGAAAATACGCATGGAAATTTTTCCTCGCTGCTTATAATGACAATATGTACACGTGCATAACACAAGGTCCTATAAGAGTTACCAAGACAATCAAAATTGATGGCGTAGATACGGTCGTTGATAGAGAACGATCAGAGATGTCACCTGAAGAAATCAAGTTGAAGAATCTTGACAAATTAGGAATCTTCATCATGACAAAGGCCCTGGACAATGAAAGGTTTGACAAGGTCAAACATTGTAAAACATATAAGGAGATGTGGGACAAAGTCCGCGACATGAGTGAAGGGAATGACTTAATAAAATAACACAATCTGAGTGTTGCCCTGGAGAAGTTTGAAAACTTCAAGATGAAACCTGGAGAAACCATTGACCAGATGGATTCAAGGTTTACAAAGGTGTTGAACAACATGTTAAAACTGGGAAAAATGTTTACCGATAAGGAGATCACTTTGAAAGTCTTAAAGGCGCTACCACCCAAGTTCAACATTAAGATCACAGCAATGGAAGAATCAAGGGATCTGGGGAAGATCTCACTGACGGAGCTGTTTTATGTACTCAAGGCGTACGAGTATAAAATGCCAAGGATGGGAATAGAAGAGACCTCAACTTCTGGCCCCACTGCTGCCCTGGTCGCTGCAAAAAGAACTAGAAGATCAGCCGGGAAGATTAGAGAAGTGGACTCATCTGATGAGGCCACAGTACTGAGTAAAAAAGAGTACATTGCTGGCGATGTTGCTTTGTTATTAAACGGGTTCAAAAAGTTCTACAAAAGAAAAATGAACAAATATAACAATGCTTCTACTTCTAAACCTACCTCTAATTCTCATGATATTAAGGATGATTATAAATCCAAAATGATGTGCTATAATTGCAGGAAATTGGGACATTTCATCAGGGACTGCCCATATCCTAAAGCGGAGAAATATACAGAGGAGGAAAAGAAACAAAGAAGAGAGAGGAGACACCAGAAAAGCAAAGTGTTGTTGGCTGAAGCTGAAAAGGTAGCAGCCATCTATTCGTCTAACTCAGAATCAGGCACGTCAAGTGATGACTTGCGTTTGAAGAGACACCTGCACTGCTCTGTCTCATGGCCAAAGAATCTGATGATTCTGAGAATGAGGTAATACTCTCTGAAAGTGAAATGGAGCTGTTTAGCTCATTTGAGCAAATGATGAATAACAAGACAGATGTTGTTAAAGAATTTGCTAAGCTTAAGGACGAGATGATCTTGCTGAAAAAGCAAAATGCTAAATTGAAACGTAGTGTTGAAAAACCTAACGAATCAGCTATGTATAAAAAGCTTTCGCATGAATATGAATCTCTGAAAGGAGAATGTGAAGTTTACAAGGGACAAATCATGGATCTCAAAGCTATAATATCTTTACATGGTAAGTCATCTGTTGCTAAGTCGTCTGTTGTATCAATAGATAAATCAAATGAACAGAGTACACCCTTAGTAAAAGAAAATTTAGAACTGAACAGAGCTGAGAAATTTATATCTGCTGATAATAGTAACATTATCTTGTATGTTCAGACTGCTAAATCTACTTCACTTGAGATTGAAAAAAAGGAGAAGAAATCTCCTAAGGCTAAAAAGGGTAAAAAGCCTTAAAATGAAAAACAGACTGGTAAAACCAAACAGCAGAGTAGTCCTAAGAAGTCTGCTGATAAGAGTAAAACCAATCAGACTAGTAAAGCTAAGTCTTCTGTTAAAGAGCAAGTAAAAAGTAGACCTAAGAAGCAAAGAAATTATAACAATAATGCTTGGTATGGAAATGAGTCTTATTATGTGCAACCTCCTTATTCACCTTATTATGCTGCACCTCATTATCCACCTTATTATGCTGCATATCCTGCTCATCAACCAATGCATGCTTACCCTGCTTATCATGCATCTTATCCTGCTTATGAGCCTTATTCACATCATAATGACTATCAACATAATATGCCTGCTGATTATGATGAAAATGAAGTTGCTCATGCTCATGCTAAAACTCAAAAGCCTAAGAAGCCTAAGACTACAACATCTTGGGTTGTCAAAGGTGACACTAATCCACCAGGACCCTCTCAATAAAGGGTACCTAAAACAATTTTATTTTGTTTTGTAGGTTAGGATTAGGAGTAGGAGTAAAGTAGTGAAGAAATGGTACTTGGACAGTGGATGTTCAAGGCACATGTGTGGAGACATACATGAACTGGCAGATGTTGTTGCTATGAATGGTCCAAGAGTTACTTTTGGAGACAGCAAAGAAGGCAAGGTTGTTGCTGTTGGAAAGTTAATCAGAGGAAACATAGAGATATCTGACGTCTCTTATGTTAATGGCCTGAAGTACAATCTGCTGAGCATAAGTCAATTTTGTGACAAGGGATTTTCTGTAATGTTTTCATCAGATAAGTGCTATGTTGAACAAGTTGGAACAAAGAAGGTTATTTTATCTGGAAGAAGACAGGGAAATATCTATGTAGTCGACTGGAATTTTGTGGACAAGAATTCTAATGTTTGTTTGGTGGCTTCTACACCAAGTGAAATCAGTTGGCTGTGGCACAAAAGAATGAATCATTTGAATTTCAAGACCATAAACAGATTGATAAAGAATGATCTGGTAGAAGGAATTCCAAAGACAGTCATGAGCAAAGACAAGCTTTGTGACGCATGTCAGAAGGGTAAACAAGTGAAGTCCACTTTCAAAAGCAAGAAGCACCAATGTTCAACCAGAATTTTGGAGCTGTTACATATGGATTTGTTTGGCCCTATTCATCCTATCAGCAATGGTGGAAAGAAATACTGCCTAGCTGTTGTGGATGATTTTTCAAGATTTACTTGTGTGATTTTCATGAAGAAGAAAAGTGAAACCAAGGAACATCTTACTAATCTGATGGAACTGATCCAGAATGAGAAGAGTCAAAGAATATTGAAGATCAGATCAGATAGAGGGACTGAATTTACAAACTCTACTGTTGAAGAGTATTGTAACTCCAGAGGAATCAATCATGAGTACTCTGCTGCCAGGACCCCTCAACAAAATGGAATTGCTGAAAGGAGAAACAGAAATCTAAAGGAAGCTACCAGGACAATGATAGTTGAAGCAAAACTGCCCCAAAGATTCTAGGCAGAAGCCACAAATACAGCATGTTATACACAGAACAGATGTATGATCAACAAAAGCCAAAACAAGACACCCTATGAGCTATGGAACAATAGAAAGCCTAATTTACATTATCTTAGGATTTTTGGTTGTAAATGTTATGTTTTGAATAATGGGAAGAATCACCTTACTGCATTTGCAGGAAAGGCTGATGAAGCTGTTTTTGTAGGTTACTCTACTGTTAGTAAAGCTTACAGAGTCTTTAACAAAAGAACTTTACTTGTAGAAGAATCTATTCATGTAGTATTTGATGAACCAAGCCAATCTTCTGAAAAGAATCAAAGTGCAAATCCAGAGATATCCGCTGACCTTCAGAAATTGAGTGTGGAAAGTAAAGAAGAATATGTACACATCATACTACCTGATTTAAACCAAGCTGTTAACTCAAGTGCTGTTCAAAATCAGTCTGCTGATTGTCTAACAGAGGAGTTGCGAACAGCTGACAGACCAGAGTCTGTTCAACATATTACTACTGAGACTTCAACAGTAGTGTTGCAAGATCAATCAAGAGGACAACATCCAAATTTGCAACCTGATCTCAGATGGCTCAGAGATCACCCACCTGACTTAGTGATTGGTGATCCTTTGGATAGAGTAAGAACTAGAAGGTCAACTGCAAATGAAACAATGTTTGTAAGTTTTCTTTCACAAATTGAGCCTAAGTTGATTGATGAAGCTCTTAGTGATTCTCAGACCTACTCATCAAAGAGTAATTGGCACTTAGTGGGTATTCAGGAATAAAATGAATGAAGATGGTATTGTTACCAGAAACAAAGCAAGACTAGTTCCCAAGGGTTATTGCCAAGAAGAAGGCATTGATTTTGATGAAACATTCGCACCAGTTGCAAGGCTTGAAGCAATCAGATTATTCTTAGCCTATGCTGCTCACAAGAACTTCACTGTCTATCAGATGGATGTGAAGTCTGCCTTTCTCAATGGAGAATTGCAAGAGGAAGTATATGTTGAACAACCTCCTGGTTTTGAAGCTTATCAACAAGGAGACAAAGTATATCGTCTGAAGAAAGCTCTCTATGGACTGAAACAGGCTCCAAGAGCATGGTATGATACTTTATCTGATTTTCTTTTAGTTAAAGGATTTCGCAAGGGTAAAGTAGATAAGACTTTGTTCACTATTGAATGGGATAATCATATATTGTTGGTACAAATATATGTGGACGATATTATTTTTGGTTCAACTAACAAATAGATGTGTGAAAAGTTCCTAAGCTGATGCAGAACAAGTTTGAAATGAGCATGATGGGAGAACTAAATTACTTTCTTGGATTACAAGTTAAACAACTACGTGATGGTATTTTTATTAATCAAGCAAAGTACACAAAAGATCTGTTCAAGAAATTTGGTATGGAAACTAGCTCATCTGTTAGTGTTCCTATGTCTACTGGTCTTCGTCTGGACAAGGATGAAGGTGGCAAATCAGTTGACATCACCAAATACAGAGGCATCATTGGGTCACTGTTATATTTAACAGCTAGTAGACCTGATATTATGTATTCTGTTGGGGTTTGTGCGAGATTCCAATCAGATCCTAAGGAATCTCATCTCTTAGCTGCTAAAAGGATATTAAGGTATCTCAAAGGCACACAAGAATTGGGATTGTGGTACCCAAGGGAATCAGGATTTGAACTTATTGGATATTCAGATTCTGACCTTGCTGGCTGCAAAATTGATAGGAAGAGTACTACATGTACTTGTCAATTTTTATGCAGTCGTCTGATCTCATGGATGCAATCTCACTTACTCAGAATACTACTAGTCATTCCAGGACTAAGCATATTGAGACCAAACATCACTTCATCAGAGACCATGTTGAAAAAGGAAATGATATTATTGAGTTTGTTCATACAGACAATCAGATTGCTGACATTTTCACCAAACCATTAAGTGATGCAAGATTTTCTACTCTAGGAGTGGAACTTGGCTTGTTAAAATTGGATTCATAAGCTGAGGGGGAACCTATCAGAAGACTGGGTTCAACAGCTGACTAATCTGATATCAACAAGTATTACACTTCAAGAAGACTGACTCTCAACAGACTAGTTGACTGATGAATTCTTGAATTCAGGGGGAACGTGTAAGACTAGCGGTACTCCTGTTTTATAGATGAAATCTTCAATGAAAGTTAGTTGAAGTTGTTTTAATCAGAAGATTTGTTCTTAATTCTTGAAGACTTGAAGATTATCTATCTTGCTGGATTGACAAACACCAAAGGAAGATCACTAGATATTGGCTTTCACTAGTGATATATTGTATCAGACAAGTCGTCTATCAGATAAGTATTTTACTCATCTGTTTTTATTTATGTCAGCTTATATTTAAGTGTTGTACTAAAAACGTTTTATCAAAAGCACGCTTTTATAAGTAACAAACAAGTGGCGTTTCAAATTCCCGCCTGTCTGACATAATTAATGTTATTTTGAAATCCGCGTATATCGTTCACACGATCTGCTTTTCAGTAACTGATCTAACGGTTGACACTAATCACGGAAACCGACAAGAAATCAACATTTATAAATCCAGATTTGATCAGCTTACTAAGCTTTTACGTACCCTCAAAATTTCAAAAGTACTCAGAGCAATTCTGCACTCATCTACTGCAAAATTTCTCTACGTTTTTCCTTAATCTTTTTCAGAATGTCTGCCAAAGAAGCTGCTGCTGAAGGTATGTTCTTGAACTACCTGACGTATCATACTACTGGCACCCCGTTGATGAAGGAAATTTTGGAAAAATTCAAGGCAGCATCCCTGGTTAACTTCATGGAAGCACATGAAGATATGATTTTCAAAGATCAGGTCATGGAGTTTTACGGTTCTGAAGAGGAGCCTGATTTCGAAAAGCTGGAAATTGTTGCCAAGATTGGGGATAAAGTTATCCGCGCAACCCCCAATCTGCTGAATGAGAGATATGGACTCTCTCTTGAAGGCTCGACTGAAATTGCAACCCTACATGAACCTCTTGAAGCAGATTTCTGGAATTTGGCTTCAAAGAAAAATCAAGTGCGGTCTGGAAGCATAAAGAAGAATCAGCTGAAGGATGAATTTCAGCGTATGGCTGATTTAGTTGCCAAAGTCCTAGAGAATTGCACATTATCGTTGGACAGTGTGCCGATGAAGTGATTTCACACTATGATAGCTATTTTCTATGGTTTGAAGGTGAATTGGGCAAACTTCATCTGGTACATACTTGCTGATCACAAGCAGCGTGGTCTTACTCTGCACAGGATATTCCTTAGTCATCTGCTGGTGAATTTGGGATGTACAGTGACTAATGGCAAGGACGTTCATAAGGCAAAGGAGCTGAAGATTTATGAACCAGTGAAAACTGGAAGGTCAAAGGAGCCTGCTTTTGTGCCAGAAAAGAGGCAACAAAAGAGGAAGGCTGCTGAGCCTGAAGAGCCTGCTGATAAGGGCAAGAAAAGTAAGACAACTGTTCAAACAGCTAAGCCAGTTGTTCAAGCCAGAACAGTTTTGTCTAAGAAAAAGGATGATGTGGATTCAATTATTGATGAAACAGTCAAGGAAATTGATGAGATGATAGTTGGATCATCTCCTGAAAGAACGATTTCAGCTGAAATACCAGCTGAGAACGTGGCTAAAATGACAAGGAGCGCCATGAAAGATACTGCCTCATCTGCTGCTGCTGTTCCTTTTACAAAGAAAACTGCCAGAAAGAAGATGACGTTCATTGAAGAAAATACTGAACTTTCTGAGCTAGTCAGAGAAAGTCCTCAAACAGCTGAGAGGCCTGTTGGATCAGAAAAGGAGTCTGCTGAAGTGAAGTCAGCTGATCAAGTGAAACAGACTTCTGCACCAACAGCTGAGGTTGCTCAACCTCAAAAGGATCCTTAAGTGCAGATCCTTGAACCTATTGCTGCTGCACCAGTAGCAATTGCTGCTCCAGAACTGCTAGAGGGCAGAGTTCTTGATCGGATTAGTCTGCCTCGGTGATATTAAAATATCCGCAGTTCGGAGAGATAAATAATAGAGATCGAGTGTAGAAAAGTCTTGAGTTGAATATGCCTCGTTAAAAACCTTACTCGGAAAAACCCAGTGGGACAAAAACCGAGCGAAGGGAAAAAGAGTGCACATCTTCGGAAGACAATGTCGTTAATCTTAAATTACCGAGCTGAAATACCAACTTTTAAAACTTAGAGGACCGTAAATGCCATTTATGGAAAGGTAATCTTCAATTTACTGAGAGGGAGCTTAACCGTCGCGGTTACTCGGGGTTTAATTTGCAATTTACCCTTTTAACCTTTATATATATGCGTTGACTTGAAGAGACGGGTACATCTTCTCAACTTACCGCAGATCGGAGCATTAACATCGATAAAGAGTATCCTTTCTTGTCGACCATTTCAATAAACACTCTCTAACATGTCCACCTCCGAGAACCCAGAGATTCCATCCAATATTCCTCCGAGAGCAGATTCCGACCTTGGGTCGATGGACGAAATGATTAACACTTACGAAGCTACCGAAAATTCTCCTGACGAGGCGAGTAAGATCGTCGATCAAATTGAACGAGCCTTAGGGTCAGATGTTGGCGAGGGAACGTCCGGTCAACAGAACCCCGAGCGCGATGGGGAAGGGGAACAAAGTGCCGAGCGCGACACCGAGGATGGAGGAGAAGGTGAAGACAACGCTGACTCCGATAGTGAAGACAGCTCGACAGGGGTGCTGGGAGAGCACGAAATCATGAGATACTCAGTTGGAAGGGGTTGCACCGTGAGAATCCTCGACCTTGCGGCCGTTCCGAAGAAGTCCAAAGCTAAAGGTCGAGTTCAGAAAACTGAGAAACGGTTCGACGAGATCTCTAGTGCATATGATCCAATAGAAAGCAAAGCAACTCTTGAAGCTGAGGTAGGGAAATTTCTTCCCGAGGGCTATTCACTGATTATTCCGACCCCCACTCAACGGGTCAATCAGCCACCAGAAGGATGTCAAGCCTTCTATGCTAATTAATTAGCTTACGGGCTGCGTATCCCCTTTGCCCCGTTGCTCGAGCAGGTTTTAGATGTATTCTCCTTAGCTCCCGCGCAGATCCTTCCCAATTCGATCGGATACTTAATAGCCTTTAGCGTCTTGATGAAGGCTAAAGGCAAATTTGATAGCTTCCAGAATTTCTGGCAATTCTTCAAAGTCAGCACTTCCTCGGCCTCCAACGCTGGGTTTGTGTATTTCTCCCAACGCTCGAACCATTCTGTCTTATCGACTATCGTATCCAGCAACTCTCTTGATTGGAAGAAACGGTTCTTCTTCATCAAAGGGCCTGATGAGCCCGCTTCCGAGGGGAGCTCGGAGATGGTACCACATAGGTGGATAGGTCGGCGAGACTGGGTGTACGGGAAACGCGAATTGATAGGCCATCTTAAGAAAAATGTTTCAGATGAGCTCATCACCGCAATGCGTTCCGACCCGTATCAGTCCGCTTTTCTTGTTTTGGAGCCAGTTCTTCGAAAGGCGGAGCTTAGCAAAGCGACGTACCTACTGGCGGACGCCGTCCATCCTCGATCGTTAAGTAAGCAAGTCATTTTCTATCATAGTAGCGTGTTATTCAAAAAGTTCTATCTCTTAACCATTTTTTCCTTTCTTTAGGTACCATGGTAGAGCAATACCGAGCTTCCATAGTCGGTAGAACAGTGGCCTCCACCTCGAAAAAGACGCCTGGCCAATCGAGGAGGCAAGCTAAGCCACACCTTGCGCAATCCAACCAAACTACGATCCCTCCTCGGGGAGGTTCTGCTCATCCTGATCGCGTCGAGACGGAAGAAAGGGTCGAGGATGCCGAGCCGATCCAAATGGTTAATCCCCTAAACCAAGCTGGTCCCTCTTCTTCATCTGGACTGGGGTACAGTATGTTCACCATGAAGAAGCTGAAAGGGACAGAAATCTTCCATCGTCGAGCTAGGGAAGATCGAGAAGGGCCCCCCGAAGCAAAAAGGAGGACATGATTGTGGGGTCGGCACCGGACACCCCTTACTCGTCGTCCGAGTCGTGGTAAACCTGACATGGTGGATTTTATCGAGAATCAACTCGAAGGTTACCGAGCGGCGGGTTATCCCGAGGGAGGATCTATTCGGAGCGATCGCGACCCAAATGGTGAGAACGAGCACGACAAAGCAATAAAAATCTTCATGGCGGGGAGATTCGCCGAGGATCAAGAGGAACTATTGGCTAACAGCGACCTCGAAGTGTTAGGTCGATCTCTCGAGCATATCATATGGTAAAAAATCCTTTGTGGTGACCATAATTCTTTAGATCCTTATTCAAATTTTTAATTGTTCTCCGTTATTCCTTTGCAGATCGGGGACTGCTTCCTCACTGAGCTGAATCGCACTTCGATGTTGGAAGATGAGTCTGATCGAGTCCATATAGCTTACCGAAATTCTCTCGAGGAAGAGTCCAAACTCCGCGATCAACTCACCGCCGTTCAGAAAGAATTGGAGGCCACCAGAGCCAAGTACACTCCGACGGTCGAAGAAAGCTTGGTGAAGGTTGTTGCTGAGAAGAGCTTGCTCGAGGAAAAGGTCAAGAAACTTGAAGAAGAGCTCACGCAGACCAAAGACGATTCAGAGTTGTCTTATCAACGTGACAAAGAAGACTCACGCCTAAGCTCGATAAGAGAGTTTCTGGAATCTCCCGCGCTAGATGCCATAGCTCGGAAAAGGGTCAGCGAAATTCTTCAGACTACCTTTTACAAGGGCGTTCGACAGCTGGTCTCCGCGAAGGTCATCCCCAATAACATAGATGAGTACTTGAAGCACATGGACATCTTCAAGAACATGGACGGAGAAAACTATCGAGTCTCATCGTCGAGTTCCACAGATTGGGAAAAACACGAGTTTGCTCCTTTCGTGAGAGAGTTCGGGGTTCCAATGCCTAATCCCGACATGCTGGAATTGGAAACGTCCAGCTCGAGCTCAAGTTCAGATAGTTCTGAGGATGAAGATAGCCAAGATAGTTCTGGAGATGATCAAGATACTTCTGAAGACGGGGATGATCGAGAAGCTTCTGGAGACGCCAAGATTGACGTCGAGGGTGGTTCCGAGAGTGAGGGCAACGAGGAGGAGCAAAATCCTTAGAAATATTCCTTGTAATAGATTATAGGATTTTACTTCATCTGTAATGTAATCTTCTCGATCATCTATAAAATCTCATTTCTTTGCTTGTGATATTTACCAAGTCCAGATGCTGTCGGAATGTATAATACAACTTAACTAGACAATAATCTTTGTAAGCTGTAAGGAGCTCGAAATACAACGTCGATAACGAGTTAGGCACCACAGATCAAAATAGATTAAAAACGATCGATATCCGTACATGCGAACGGAAAAACTTGAAATTCGCGACTGTTGGGTCCCCAATAGGCAACGTTTCTCTTTCTTATACATAGAAGGGAGAACTTTTAGATTTGTAACATAAAACCATAATTCTTTTTCACGTCGGAGCTCATAGATCGATAAAAATAAATCGAGCTCTTATCTTTACTCAATAATCCGACCATGGAGGGGTTAGTGAATTCCAAACATGACCCGACTCAGATGTTCAAAGTCAAGAAAGAAAAAGCTCCTAAGTCCAAAACTCGGGATTCTAAGGCCACTGAGGCAGGCAAAGTTTCTAAGGCCGACCGTGGACGATCTGATTCCGACCCCAGCCTTAATCCAAATGGTTGGGGAAAATAAGACATTGGCTGGAAGTATTCTGGCTCTGGAGGCTAATAAGAGCGTTATAAACGAGCCTCCTAATAAAAAGGTCAAAATAAATGATCCCTCTGTCGATCAGAAGAAGTCTTCCCTGTCGGGTAATAATCCCGAGGTCAACAGCTCTGCCTCCGACCTTACTCGCACACTTGGTGCCCTTTTTGAAGAGGTGAAAAGTAAGGCTGTGGCTGGAGGGGTTGCCTCGAGCAGTTGGGAGATCACTTTGAGCAGTATTCAGTTGGCCGAGCAGGAACGGTTGAGAGGGAAAAGTGCTCGGGAAATCGTGCAATCGAGTGCAGATCTGCTTACCCAAGTGAGTCTCATTATTTTGCTATATATATATATATAATTTTTTTTTTTTTTTTTTTTTTTTTTTTTTTTTTACAGTTCAACTTTGATCCCTCGCAGGTTGGTCAGCAGCTATTCAACCTCGGGTTGAAGGTCGAGCACGAAGCCGAGCAGCGTGCTATGACTATCCTCGAGTTGGAGGAAAAAAAGGTTGCATTGGCAAAGTCTCTTGAAGAAACCAGAGCCATCGAGCTGAAATTGGCCTCTGAGACGGAGAAGGCCGTGAAGCAGAAAGAGAGCCAGGTTCACGTGGAGTTGAGCAAGGAGTTGGATAGGCTGAAGTCCCTCGTCGAGCAGGAGAAGATAAATGCCGAGCTGCGGGAGCAAGAGGCTTATAAGAAAGGTTATGATGCTGGGTATGAGGCCCGCAGCGTCGAATTCCGCAAGCTCCTGTCCGAGAACAAAATTATTTAGAGTTTCATCTCGGTTGTAATTTTTCCCATTTCTGCTCGATCAAGTGTTGTACTTTTACCTTTTCCCCTTTTGTAATGTTGTTCGCATCGGAATAAAAACTTCTTCTCTTTTTAAGTAAAGTTGTTCCGTGGTCGGACATTTATATTTACTTCAAACTTTCTTATTTTCGAGCTAATTTCCTTATTGTAGAAATAAATTATACTCTAGCTGTGAGTGATCGAAATTCCGAACATATAATGAAAACGAGAAATCTCCGCACCGCACATCTGACCAAGTCATAGTATTCCCCTTTTTTCAGCTAAGTTCCAAGAAAAATCTGACCAAACAATACCTAAACTTCGGGAATCGGAACGGTCACCAGTGATAAATGCCTTAATCTGGGCCGTTGGCACCATTGAATAATGACCGTCGATCTGAATTTTCTCTTAGTATATAAGGGGCTTTTACTCATTTGAAAATTTTTTACTTTACGCTGTGAAAATGTTTCATCCGAGGACTAAGCTCGGATCCTTCCTGCTTTCTGTTCAAGCCTTCGAGATTTGGCTTCGAACGTACTTGCGATCTTACAAACAAAATAGACATTTCTTTGGTATGGGCGGAATCGAAAAAGAGGGGTCCCTCGATGATCGATGGGTCTCCAATCCCTGAAGATGGGATCTTCCCTTGGAATACCAATAAGTGACTGACCCTTGCTCGGGTATTTTGGGCAGGGTTAGCATTGCGGATTTCGAGGGGTATCCCTGAGGGCGGAAAGCTGGTCAGAAAACTAAAAGGAAGTTTGACCTCAAGTACCAATTTCTTCCTTTCTTTCTTGAAGAATGGTAACGTTGGGTCGAGCTTTCGCATCATAAAATGACGACCGGCTGCTCTAGGTTTAAATTTCGGATCTCAAAATGAGAAATTTTGACCTAGACGCCAACTCGGGGAAGTGATCGGGCTCGTCTGGTAGCAAGAATGCTGGGGACTGCATGGAGATCAGAAAAAGTGGTCTGTGATCCATACTGTCTAATTTCAAAACCAGGTATCATAAGACGATAAACATATACAGCTCGATCACTTTACAGGTCTACCGGACAACCGATTTGTCACACAAACTGTGGTGCACTCATCGGATGCTTGGCAATGCTCTTGGTCGACAACACTGAAGGATGCTCGAAGACCATAGAATAGGGCACAGTAGTTGTATTAGGACTTAATTTGCAGATGTACTCAATAACTCTGTAATCTGTTCGATGAATATCAATAAAGCTGTAGTTTCTTGTATTTCATTGACCTTTTGTATCTTGCTCGGATTTTATTGATAATAAGACCTTTATGTATCAAATAGAATACTCGCAATCTTTCTTTTCCATCGTCTTTATTATTAATTTTGCTTGCAACACCCAACTCGATGATGAACTAATAATCTTATGAAACTTTAAAAATCTGGACGTGAAGTTTAACCCATAATTGGCATAATCTTCGATCGGCAAAGTCATCTCGGATAACTTATTCGACAAGCATTCAAATGAATAATAGCTGAAACTCGAGAAGTTTACTTCGAGCCTAATTGAACTTAGGAAATGACAATTCCAACTTAAGGAATTCCCAAAGGATAAGGAAGTCTTCACAATCTTCAAATTTCGAACAAGGCTACTTCATTATATTATTTCGAGCATCAGTCGATTTCATTCAACCATAAATCATTTTACAACTTATTATTTGAGTGTTTTTTTCCGAGCTTGACAGTCTTGTTTTAGCAAGTCCTTATCGAGCTGAGGGGCATAGCAACAGCTTTCACCCTCTGTCGAGACGTTTTGCTTTGTTGAGCAAGTCTTTATCGAGCTGAGGGGCATAGCAACAACTTTCACCCTCAGTCGAGACATTCTGCTTCTTTTTTGAGCAAGTCTTTATCGAGCTGAGGGGCATAGCAACAGCTTTCACCCTCAGTCGAGACATTTTGCTTTTTTGAGCAAGTCTTTATCGAGCTGAGGGGCATAGCAACAACTTTCACCCTCAGTCGAGACATTTTTGCTTTTTTGAGCAAGTCTTTTATCGAGCTGAGGGGCATAGCAACAACTTTCACCCTCAGTCGAGACATTCTGCTTTTTTTTTTTTTTGAGCAAGTCTTTATCGAGCTGAGGGGCATAGCAACAACTTTCACCCTCAGTCAAGACATTTTTGCTTTTTTGAGCAAGTCTTTTATCGAGCTGAGGGGCATAGCAACAACTTTCACCCTCAGTCGAGACATTCTGCTTTTTTTTTTTTTGAGCAAGTCTTTATCGAGCTGAGGGGCATAGCAACAACTTTCACCCACAGTCGAGACATTTTGCTTTTTTTTAGCAAGTCTTTTATGCAGCTGAGGGGCATAGCAACAACTTTCACCCTCAGTCGAGACATTTTGCTTTTTTTTTTTTTTTTTGAGTCGAGACATTCTGGTTTTTTTTTTTTTTTTTTTTTTCGAGCAAGTCTTTATCGAGCTGAGGGGCATAGCAACAACTTTCACCCTCAGTCGAGACATTTTGCTTTTTTTGAGCAAGTCTTTTTCGAGCTGAGGGGCATAGCAACAGCTTTCACCCTCAGTCGAGACATTTTGCTTTTTTTTTTTTTTTTTTTTTCGAGTCTTTAACCGATCTGAGGGGCATAGCAACAGCTTTCACCCTCGGTCGAGACATATTGCTCTTTCTTCATCATGGTACTCGGAATACAATTTGAGCGTAAAAGAGGATTTCATTGATTGTGCTTACACTTGTAGTAAAACAGAGTTGTGAAAACAGTAAATTACAAGAAAAGTTAAAATGATTGCAACTATCTTCCATAGTATTTCCTCAGGTTAAGTGCATTCCAGGTTCTTGGCAAAATTTCACCGTTAAGATGAGCAATTTTATAGTATCCCTTCTTTCCGACCTCCTGCACGATGTAAGGGCCATCCCAGTTCGGTTGAAGCTTTCCGACGTGCTTTGATACCTCCATCTTTTTGTGAACCAAATCCCCGACTTTAAATGTTCTTATCCTGACCTTTTTGTCATAAGCTTTTTCCATGCTGGATTTGGTGGCTTGGATCTTTATGCACGCTCGGTCGCGTTTGCCATCTGTGTGGTCGACGTCCATCTCTCTCAACAACTGGTTCTGATCGGGATCATAAGATTCAATCCTTGGTGATGGCACTAATGTTTCGACTGGGATTACAGCCTCCGAACCGTACACCAATGAGAAAGGAGTCTCTCCAGTAGCTGACTTCACTGAGGTTCTGTTCGCCCAAATTACTCCAGGAAGCTCGTCTAACCATTTGCCTTTTGCCTCGGCCAAACGTTTTTCAAGTGACCGGACAATTTCCCTGTTGGTGACCTCGGTCTGCCCGTTTGCTTGGGGATGCCCGACCGAGGTGAAATTCTGCTAAATTCCAAATTTTTTGCACCACTCCAAAATTTGCTTTCCCGTAAATTAGGTCCCGTTGTCGGAGATCAGGACCCTCGGTATGCCGAACTTGCAAACAATATTCTTCAAGAGAAAATTGATAACCTGAAACTGAGTAATCTTGGTTAGTGCAATGCATTCGACCCATTTACTGAAGTATTCAACAGCAACTAAGACATAGCTTTTTCTCGATCTAGCTGTTGGGAAAGGTCCCACGATATCGATTCCCCACTTATCGAATGGCCAGCAGATCGGAATCGAGTGCAACTGTTCGGTCGGTTGATGAATCATATTTGAATAAATTTGGCAATGATGGCACTTCTTGACGTAATCGAGGCATCAGAAATCAAAGTAGGCCAATAATATCAAGTCCTTGAGCATTTCAAAGCTAATGCTCTTGCACCGCAATGACTTCCAGCTTCACCTTCGTGAACTTCTTTTAGAATAAGATCGAACTGACTCTCCGGAATGCACTTCAACAAAATTCTCGAGCTTGACCTCTTATAAAGCTGATCCTCGATCAAAACATACATCGGAGCTCGATATTTAACTCGTCGTGCTTCGTTCGCTTTCTCTGGTAAGGTACCACTTCTTAGATAAGTTTTCAAAGGTTCCATCCAGGAAGGGCCTTGAGTATCTATCTCCATGATTTCCGAGCTCGGAGTTACGTTCAAATCTATAGCTGGGGTGTTTGACATCAACCATGTTATTACTCTTTCCTTGCGTCCATCCATCGAGCCCGTAAATTTCGAGAGCAAATCCGCCCAAGAGTTTTCTTCTCGAGGAATAGCTTGGATATCAAACTTATCCAGCTTCGCCACTAGATCTTTTACCCTTTTCAGATACTTCATCATGTTAAATTCTTTTGCTTCATAGAACCCTTTCACTTGCCTATGTATCAGCTCGGAGTCCGTCAACACGGTAAGAGACTTTATACTTGCTTTAATTGCCATTTCTAATCCAGCGATTAGGGCCTCGTACTCCGCTTCATTGTTCGTGACCACAAAATCTAGAGTAATTGCATAACTGAGGTCCTCCCCCTCGGGACCCTGAAAGTGAATTCCGGCCCCCACCTCCTTCTCTAGTTGACGATCCATCGACATGCATCACCCATACTTTCTCCTGAACATCTACCAACAGGTTAACCTCGGGAACTAGTTGTTTTCCCGAACTGGTTCCTGCTGACTCCGCAATAAAATTGGCCAGGACCTGAGCCTTGATCGCTGTTCAGGGTTGATACTCGATTTCGAACTGTCCAAGTTCCACAGCCCATTTAATCAATCTCCCGGACGTCTCTGGTTTTGACAGAACTTGCCTTAGAGGCTGGTTTGTCAAAACAATGATCTTATAAGTCTGAAAATAAGGCCTCAGTTTCCGTGCGACAATAACCAGAGCAAGTGCGAATTTCTCGATCTCCAAATAATTTTTCTCCGCCCCTTGAAGCAGTTTACTCA
Source organism: Penstemon newberryi var. newberryi (assembly GCA_030819805.1). Taxonomy (NCBI): domain Eukaryota; kingdom Viridiplantae; phylum Streptophyta; class Magnoliopsida; order Lamiales; family Plantaginaceae; genus Penstemon; species Penstemon newberryi. The sequence goes on along the minus strand of JAUALY010000005.1, from coordinate 15,315,516 downwards.
GATAATATACCGGCTTGTGATCGGAATCTTGAATTCTCACCAAAACTGAGCTTATGGCATTCGTTGATACAACTATATATAAATACAAAGGCTCCCCCTCGACCAGCTTTGCTAACATCGGTGGGGAGACTAAGTACTTCTTAAGCTCCTCAAAAGCTTTATCGCACTCCTCATTATTTTTCTGCAGAGCGGGATATAAATCTGTTCAACGAAATTATTTTTCCGATCAAACTTTGCACTTCGGATAACTTCGTTGGCGGTTTAAGTTCAGCAATAGCTTTGATTTTCTCTGGATTCGCCTCGATGCCACGCTCGTGGACCAAATAACCGGGAAACTTTCCCGATCTCACCTCGAAAGTGCATTTTGCTGGATTTAGTTTCATTCTGTATCTCCTCAGAATTGGAAAGCATTTGTCAAGGTGCTTCATATGATCTTCCTCGGTCATGCTCTTTACGAGCATATCGTCGACATAAACTTCCATGATTTCTCCAATTAAGTCCTTGAACATCATGTTCACGAGCCTTTGATAAGTTGCTCCAGCATTCCGCAGTCCAAACGGCATCACTATGAAGCAATAAACTCCGCGTTCGGTAATGAAGGCGGTTTTGTCCTGGTCCCTTTCATTCATAAAAATCTGATAGAACCCTTGGAAGGCATCCATCATGCTAAAGAAAATGAAACCGGCGGTCGAATCGACCAGCATATCGATCCTCGGTAAGGGATAGGGATCTCTCGGACATAACTTGTTCAAGTCTGTAAAGTCATTACACATTCTCCACTTGTTGTCCACCTTTTCTCCCTTGGATACCAACACAACATTGCAGAGCCATTCATTAAATGTTATTTCCTTGATCTGACCGGCAGCCAACAACCTATCGACTTCAGCGTTGATGATTTTGTCTTTTTCCCTTCCATGGTTCCTCTTGTTTTGCCTAACCGGCTTTGCTTTAGGGTCGATATTCAGCGAATGAGTAATCACCCTAGGATCGATCCCCACAATGTCATCGGAGCTCCAAGCAAAAACATAGGCATTGTCTCTCAAAAACTCGATCAACATGGTTTCCATTCCTTGACTTAGCTCGGTCCCGATCCTGGTGAACTTCTCGGGTGAACCAGGAATTAAAGTTACCTGCTTATGATTCGGGGGTTGAACACTCAATCGATCTCTTTTTCATTTTTACTTTGCAATTTTTCACAATCAGGTAGAGGTAGGTCGGATACCGAGAAGACCTTTTCATCCTCTAACTTCCTCTTCGAGGGCAAGATAGGCTCAAACTGCTTCTTCATGTTTAGGGACGTGTTGTAACACTCCCATGCCATGCACTGATCATTTCTCATTTCTTCGAACCCTGCCAAAGTGGGAAACTTGAACTTCTGATGGTACGTCGATACGACTGCTTTGAAAATATTTAAAGCCGGTCTTCCCAAAATGGCGTTATAAGCGAAAGGGGTACTTACAACCAAGAACTTGATCATCTTCGTCACATCTCTAGGTTTCTTGCCCATTGTGGTACTCAGGAGGATGGTTCCGAGAGGAACGATTTCCGATCTACCGAATCCGATGAGCGGGGTAGATACCCGATCCAAATGTGGGTGTTGTAGATTCATTCTATCAAGGGCTTCCGAGGAGATTATGTTTGCTGAGCTACCATTATCGATCAGCACCCTTTTAACCTCAAAGTTAGCAATTTTTAAGGTTAATACCATCGAGAAATCGGGGACATCTTCATTACTATCCCAAGTTACTTCACTTGGTCTGTCAGCCTCGGTGAAACTAATGACCTGACTTATCGAAGGTGCTGGTTCTAAGGACATAACCTGACTCTTGGTCAATACACCTGTCTTTATCGACCTTGCTGTCCTTTTTCTCGCATTCCTACTATCCCCCCCAGCAGGTCCGCCAGCTATTACGTTTATCACCCCGTGCGTCTGCTCCTCGGTTTGATGTTGAATATCACGGTGTTGTTCAGAAAACTTCCGTGGACTTCTAGATCGGAAACGGTTGTTAGGATTCCCCTTCCTAACGTATTCCTTCAATTTTCCTTGGGCGATCAATTTCTCAATTTCCTGTTTCAACTGAAAACAATCCTCGGTGCTGTGCCCTCGAGCCCTATGGTACCTGCAATACTTATCGTGGTTCATGGTCCCCGGCCTGGCCTGAGTGATACGCCGAGCTTCTGGGACCAAATTCCTTTCCTCGAGCACAGTTAGAATTTCGTCCCTCGAGGCATTCAGGCTGGTGAAACTGCTTTTCTCAGGTTCCCTCCTTGGAATCCGCTCTGGAGAAGCAGGTCGACCGTAGACATTAGATCTGTGGGTCGGAGCCTGGGGTTTATAGACCTTAAGTCTTTGCCATACCGAGCCTCTTTGCTGCGCGTTTGACCCTCCGTAGTCGCTTGGTTTAGGGATAGGGGCCCTATCAGGTTTCTTTCCGAGCGGGGGCCTAGGATTCTGAGCGTTCTTCAATTTATTCATTTCCTCTTGAATCATGTACTTTTCGGCTATTTCCATGATCCGCTCGAAAGATTTTGGTTGATTTCGACAAAGAGCGTTCCCGAATTGGCTATTACGGGTTAACTCGAACATCAATGATGACAAAAATTCGATCTGTGGAGTATCGACCTTTAGAAGCTCAATACTAAACCTTGCCAGCCATTGCCTTAAGGTTTCTCCCTCCAGTTGCTTCACAGTTCCCAAATGGTTGGCAGGCAACCTCTGTTTTCTTTAGCTGGCAAACTGGTGTTTTAACTTGTCGCACAAATCATCAAAAGAGAAAATGGAGTTCGAAGGCAACTTTCCGAACCAATCCAAAGTGATCCCTTCGAATGTGGTGACCATGATTTTGCAACAAAAGTCTTCTGAATGCCCATATAGATTCAACACATTTATAAAACTAATAATATGTTCTCCTGCATCGGAGGTTCCATTATACCTTGGCAACCTCGTCGGAACAGTCTCCGTACCTCGAGCTTCTCTAATTTCTTGGCAAAAGGGTGAACATCGCATGATATTCGTACTCAATTCCTTGTCTCGCCCATCCTCAAGGAACACGGCCCCATCCTCTTTGGCCTCCGTCCTTCGAGCCCTGAATTCTGCAGGTCGGGTTTCCTTTACCAACATTTCCTTCTTTAACTCCTTCACAACCCTTTCTTGTACTATCTTTTCCAAGTCAGCCTCGGTCACCTTTCTGTAGACTGGTTTCTTTACCCTATCCACAGCTTCTGGTTGACTCTCCCTGACCACTGAATCCTCCAAGTCTCGCACGGTTTTAGACGGTTGCCCTGAGCGGACAACGGTTCTAGCTCGAGCTGCCCTGGGTTGAACATTCGAAGGTTCACCCAAAGCAGATCGACGAACACTTCCTTCCCTTAGCCTGTTAGAAACGGGACCCCGAGTAGTAGGTTAATCGACCGGAGGCTGCTGATCAGGCACAGTTTCACGATCTGCTCTTTCTGTGTTAAAAAACTCTCTACACATGGTTCCAATAATAGATCGCAAATCGGCCACTGTAGTATGAATGGGCAAATCATTCGGCGGATCGAGCGGCGGCACCTCAGACTGATGGGCCGCTCGGGATTGATTACTTGGTTCATTGTTTACCGAGCGTTGAGCTCCGATGGCCTGTGAAGGCTCGCCGCGATTGTATGTGTATCTCCTAGTAGTAGGCATTTCTCGATCTAACACCCGAATAGGCCCCACGGTGGGCGCCAATTGATTATGCTGTTTTTCGTTCGGGACAAATTAAGGAAAGTCGAGCAAAACAATAGAATAGGTCGAGTGTATAAGTGGTGTATATTAATGTTAAGATCCGAATACAAGTTACAAAGTAGGTCTACTCGAGCATTACAGGATGACGTACTACTAGCTAGATAAATACAGAGGAAAGCGAGCTAAGGCCTATTCCGAACTCTACGTCCGAGCTGGAGCGTATCTTGGGAATAGTGCCGTCCCTGATGTCATAAATGCGCCGCGTATATATAGGAACAGTGATGAGCTAGCTAGACCCTCCGCAGGGGAATACGTCTGGCCAGCTGTTCAGGCCTGAGGGTCGGCCCCACATAAATTCCGAGGAAAACGATAAGGTCGGAAATCAGATCGAAATATTGGCTCTCGAGCTAGTAATCTGGCTTGATCGGAAACAGCGTTCTGTAGGTTGAAGAATAGTCCTCCTGATCGGAAATTGTGGTAGATCACGAGCAGGGGTATTTCCTAAAATGGCACATGCGAAATATCCCTCATCAATGAGGCTGAGCTTAAAAGAGCTTTAGAAGCGAGCAAGAAAGATTCTTATGGACCAAGGCGGTCAGAAGGCATCGTAATTGGAGGAAAACCCAAGGAAGGACAGTTTGTTCTACCAAGGGCTGAGCCAGTTAAAAGAAAGAAGTTTGAAGTCAGGAAAGCTATTGAAATAGTTCAGAGTGACTCTGCTGCTTTCAAGAAGTTTGAAGCTGAGCTAGAAAGATTAAACCAGCTGCTTCAATCAAGGACTACTTTTCTCCCTGAAAAGATAAGATACAACAGATGGAGAGAGTACAGATTGAACAAATCTGAGGAAGAGATCCAAGCTTGGAAGGAGTTTGCTGCAGAAACGCTGGGTCCTAAATTGGTTGCAAACCACTTCTGTTGCAAAAGCATTGGACTCAGATTTTGTAAGAGACAGACTACATGACTTTGCAAGAGTCATTGTAGGTCAGGAGGCAACTGCTATCAAGAATTCACTTCCAAAGAAGCTCGGTCCTGCTGATGACCGTCTTGATAGAGCAGTCAAGATTGTTGTTTATACTACATTGGAGAAATGGGCTGAGAGATCAAGGTACGAACCAGGAACATCAAGTACAATGCCCACTCCGCCAAGTCTACAACAAATTGCCTTTGGCTCGGAGATCAGTACTTATCAAGAAAAGCTGAGTATTCAACAGACTACTTCACCTTTCGTGCCAGCTGACTTGATTCATCAGAAGACAGTTGTGTCTGCTGATGGTACTGAGATCATTCACATTGCTGATGAGCCAGCTAGTGAAGAACAAAAGAAAGACCAGCAAGCTGAGGAGATTAACTTGGATACATCAACAAAGCTGCCTGCTGAGGTCAAGGACTTAGTTCCTTTAGCTTTAGAGAAGAGAGTCATGTTCTTCATGAAGCACCTGTTCAACAGGATGAACCTGCTGAATCATCACACCCTGCTCCTACTGCTGACTTGCATTCTTCGCTGATGGAGTCAATGCAGATGCTGATTGAAAATGCTATGAAGGAGATGGAGATGAGAAATCAGCTGATGATAAAGCAAATGCAGGAAGAGACTGCAAATATGGTGAAAGATGCCATAGAAAACTTTCCTCTACCACCAGACAATTCCCTGATGCTGACTCAGAGTATATTGAGCATGAATAGAAACATTGAAGACGTGAAGGCTGATGTGGGTCATCTGCACTCTACTCTTCAAAGGCATGAGTCTGATATTGCTGGGATTGCGAGAGTCATGAAGGAGGTTGGTGAAGCAGAAATTGAGAAGAATGTTGCTTTAATGCAAGATATTACCACTATCACCAACAAAGCTCAAAGTGAAATATCAACACTTCAACTGAATGTTGATTGTTTAAATGACCAGTCTGGTGAGATAAAGACAAATCAACTTCGCATGGAAGCTAATCAACTTCGCATGGAAGCTACTCTGAATCTTCACTGTGCTCAAAATCAAATTATGGATCAAAACATCAAGAAACTGTATGCTGCTGTCAACATAACTCCTGATCAACTCAACCCTGCTGCTGATGACAAAAAGGGGGAAGAGGAATCAGCTAAGAGGACTGTTGTTGCTGCAACTGTTCAAGTACAAGATTAACGGGCTGCTGCTGGAAAGCCAAGTGATGATGAAGTACTTGAAGAGGAAGCCGAAGATGAAGCTGATGATGAAGTAGAGCCCAAAGATGTAGCTAAGTCTGACAAAGAAATAGCTGCCTCTAAGGACACTGCTGAAGAACAGTTGGATCCATTCAGGAAAACCAGCAGAATTCAAGAAATCAGAAGAAGAGTTGAAGCTGCAGAAAGAAACTTGACCATTGCTGATCTGTTTTCCAGTGGAGAAGATGAAGAAAGTAGTGATGAAGTTGAAGAAGAAGAAGATGAAGAATCTGAGGACTAGACTAGGCTTACTAGAGTAGGTCACTTGTAATCAGCTTACTTTATTTTGTAATTTTTCTCTTGAGTCTATTTTTCTTGTAACTTGTACTGTAATTTCAAAATCTTATATATAAAAATTCAAGCTTCCAACATATGATTTCTATCTCAGAAATTTTTGAGGACTCAACTTTAGTTTTAGGTACAGGTACGTAGCTGAAGTTTTGTCATCATCAAAAAGGGGGAAATTGTTGGATGAAGATGAAGACTTTGAAGTGAAGGGAGGTTTTGATGATTTCCAAAAGTCATCAGCTAAGTATGGAAACTTAGTACAAACCTTAGACGATATTTGACCAAGGAATAATTATTTCAGACTAGTCAAATATGGTCCAGAAGACTATTGATCTGTTGCTGAAGAAAGGAATCAGACTGGTGGACTATCAGCCGAATCAAATCAGATTAGTTCAAGTTTGGAAACAGTCGAGTATACATCAGACGAGTGATTTCGATCAGCAGAGTGGAAGTGGATCAGAAGTTATTGCAACGGTAATAAATTCACTTGGAGTAATAAATGCTGAAGATGAAGGGTATTTATGACAAATGATTGAAGAGAAACCTCGTATCAGCTTGGTGCATTTAATGCGGACTGACAGCAAGTACAGCAGAGTGTACAGTGTTCAGTCGCAGGTAGCCGTTTCTACAGAAGGGACCAGTACTCAATGATTTGGACACCTGTCGATCTCTCAACGGGCAGATTTTCAAATCTCAAGTATAAATAGTTCAGTTTGTGAGTTGAAGAAGAATATACAACACATTTGAGAGCAAAAATTTGAAGCATAATTCTTCTAAGTCTCAAACTCAAGAACATAACACTCATCAGCCTAGTCATTTGTTGACGAAGCAGAATAGAGAGAAAACAGAATATACACATAAATCTGAGTGATTTTGTTAGAATCGTGTTGTGAGAAGTAGATATCCATCTTAGTGAGTGATATTACTTCAGAGAGTAGGAGTTTCTTTGTGATTTCCTATTCTGCACTTGTGGCCGTATCATTTGTTGATAGGCGCAAACATTGTATACTGTAATCTGTGTGACTATAGTATAACCCAAGATCTAAGTGACTTGGAAGAGTAGACTAAAGGATTTCTATCCAAATAACCACTATAAAAATCCTTTGTGTTATACTTGCATTATTTTCTGCATATTTCAAATAGCATACTTTAACACAAAAAGTTAACTGTTGAAAGGTTTTAAAAAGGAGTTTATAAAACTGGGGATAAAACTTTTTCTAAGTTAAAAAAACTACTTGTGAAAAACACTAGAAATATCCGCTGCAAGTTAGTTATTTTAAAACTCTGATTCTGATAAAATCAGCTGAGTGATATCAGAAGAGTGGTCAACTCTGCTGTTCAAAGCTTTGTGCGAGATCAGCTAAGTCAACTTACAATTCCTGATCAGCTTAGTCTGCTGACAGAAAAGTTAGAAAATTTAAAAGATAAATTTTAAGAGGTCTATTCACCCCCCCCCCCCCCCCCCCCCTCTAGACCTCATCTGACCACTTGGGACCAACATAAGCGAAGGGAATGATGCCATTTAAGAGCACAACTTAAGCATAGCCCTTGAGAAGTTGGAAAACTTCAAAATGAAGTCTGGAGAAACCATTGACCAAATGGATTCAAGGTTTACAAGGACTCTGAATGACGTGTTAAAGTTGGGAAAGACCTTTATTGATAAGGAGATCACAGTTAAAATTTTAAAGGCGCTACCTCCCAAGTTCAACATGAAGATCACAACCATGGAAGAATCAAGGGATCTGGGGAAGATCTCTCTGACAGAGTTGTTTTCTGTACTCAAGCTATATGAGTATAAACTGCCTAGGATGGGAATAGAAGAGACATCAACTTCAAATCCCAGTGCTGCCTTGGTTGTTGCAGAAAAATCAAAAAGATCAGCAGGCCGAACAAAGGAGATGGACTCATCTGGTGAGACCGTGACACTCAACAAAAAGGAGTATACTGCTGGAGACGTAGCGTTGTTACTGTATGGATTCAAAAAGTTCTATAAAAGAAAAATTAAGGACAAATACAACAATGCTTCTACTTCTAACCCTACCTCTTATTCTCATGAAAGTAAGGATAATTATAAATTCAAACTAATGTGCTATAACTGCAGGAAATTGGGACACTTCATCAAGAACTGCCCATATCCTAAAGCTGAGAAATATACAGGGGAAGAAAATAAAGTAAGGAACGAGAGGAGACATCAAAAGAGCAAAGTACTTTTGGCTTAAGGTGAAAAAATAGCAACCATCTACGCGTCTGATTCAGACTCGGAGACATCAGAAGATGACTCTGCTGAGGAAGACACACCTGCAATGCTCTGTCTCATGGCCAATGAATCAAAGGATTCTGACAACGAGGTAACTCTCTCTGAAAATAAAAATGAGCTATTTAGTTCATTTGAACAAATGATGAAAAATAACACAAACGTTGTTGATGAATTTGCAAAGCTTAAGGAAGAGATGACTGTGCTGAAAAAGCAAAATTCTCTACTAAAACTTAACGTTGAAAAACCGCAAGAATCAGCTGAGTATAAACAGCTTGCGCATGAGAATGAATCTCTGAAAGTAGAATGTGAAGTTTACCAAGGAAAAATCATGGAACTTGAAAAGATAATATCCACTCATGATAAGTCGTCTGTTGCATCAGTGAACACAACTAGTGAACATAAACTGTCTTTAGTAAAAGAAAGTTTAGAATTGAACCACACTGAAAAATTTATATCTGCTGATAACAATAAGGTTATCTTATATGTTCAGACAACTAAACCTACTTAACTAGAAAATGAGAAAAAGGAGAAGAAATCTGCAAAGGCTAAAAAGGGTAAAGAGCTTAAAATTGAAAAACAGACTAGTAAAGCTAAACAGCAGAGTAGTCCTAAGAAGTCTGCTGATAAAAGCAAAGACAATCAGGTAACAAGTCTAAGTCGTCTGTTAATGAGCAAGTAAGAACTAAACCTAAGATCATAGAAATGATAATGCTTGGTATGGAAATGAGTCTTATTATGTGCAACCTAAGCATTCATCATATTATGTTGCACTTCATTATCCACCTTACTATGCTGCATATCATGCTCATCATCCGGTGCCTGCTTATCCTGCTTATCATGCACCGTACCCTGCTTATGAGCATTACTCACATCATAATGATTACCATAGCAACATGCATACTGAAACTTATGATGCTTCAAGAGTAAAGAAATCACCACCAAACTCTACTGAGCCTAAGAAGCCTAAGGTTTCCAAATCTTGGGCTGTCAAGGGTGACACTAATCCACCAGGATCCTCTCAATAAAGGGTACCTAAAACAATTTTATTTTGTTTTGTAGGTTAGGATTAGGAGTAAGAGTAAAGTAGAGAAGAAATGGTACTTGGACAGTGGATGTTCGAGGCACATGTGTGGTGACATACATGAACTGACTGATGCTGCTGTCATAGACGGTCCACATGTTACTTTTGGAGAGAGCAAAGAAGGCAAGATTGTTGCGTTTGGAAAGCTTATTCAAGGAAACATTGAGATTTCTGTCGTCTCATTTGTTAAAGGCCTAAAGTACAATATGCTGAGCATAAGTCAATTGTGACAAAGGATTTTATTTTATCTTCTCATCAGATAAGTTCTACGTGGAGCAAATTGGAACCAAGAAGGTTATCTTATCTGGAAGACGACAAGAAAATATCTACATAGTTGACTGGAATTCTGTGGATAAGAATTCTAATGTCTGTTTGGTGGCCTCTACACCAAGTGAAGTTAGTTGGCTATGCCATAAAATAATGAATCATTTGAATTTCAAGACCATCAACAGATTAATCAAGAATGATTTGGTAGAAGGAATTCCAAAGAAATTCATGAGCAAAGACAAGCTCCGTGATGCATGTGAGAAGGGTAAACAAGTTAAATCAACTTTCAGAAGCAAGAAGCACCAATGTTCAACCAGAATTTTGGAGCTACTACATATGGACTTGTTTGGACCTATTGATTCTATCAGCAATGGTGGAAAGAAAAACTGCCTAGCTGTTGTGGATGACTATTCAAGATTTACTTGGGTGATATTCATGAAAAAGAAGAGTGAAACCAAGGAACATCTTACTAATCTGATGGAACTGATCCAGAATGAAAAGAGCTTAAAAATATTAAAGATCAGATCAGACAGGGGCACTGAGTTTACAAACTCTACTGTTGAATAGTATTGTAATTCCAGAGGAATCATTCATGAGTACTTTGCTGACAGAACCCCTCAACAGAATGGATTTGCTGAAAGGAGAAACAGAACTCTGAAAGAAGCTACCAGAACAATGATAGCTGAAGCAAAACTGCCTCAAAGATTTTGGGCAGAAGCCACAAATACAGCCTGCTACACCCAGAATAGATGCATGATCAACAAGAGTCAGAACAAGACACCTTATGAACTGTGGAATAACAGGAAGTCTAATATTCATTATCTTAGAATATTTGGTTGTAAATGTTTTATTTTGAATAATGGGAAAAATCACCTTACTGCCTTTGCCGAAAAGGCGGATGAAGCTGTTTTTGTAGGTTACTCTACTATTAGTAAAGCCTACAGAGTATTTAAAAAAAGGACTTTACTTGTAGAAGAATCAATTCATGTAGTATTTGATGAACCTAATCAATCTTCTGAAAAGAATCAAAGTACTAATCCTGATATATCTACAGATCTTAATAAATGGACCATGGAAAGAAAAGAAGAACATGTACCCATCATACTACCTGACCTCAACCAAGCTGATAACTCAAGTGCTGTTCAAAATCAGTCTACTGATTGTCTAACATACGAGTTGCAAACAGCTGACAGACCAGAGAATGTTCAACAAACTACTACTGAAACTCCAATAGTAGTGTTGTGATAACTCTGTGAAAATAGAGTTATTGCGTGTATTTTTCAGACTTAAATGGGTGTTTTTCTCAAGTATTTGTGAGTCGTTTGGGATTTTAGTGCTTATTTCATTTATTCGAGTCGATTCACAAGTTTAATCAATTTTTCAGAATAATCTTTGATTTTAACACTAATTCGATATGTTTTCTCTTAGGAAATAAATCGACCCAATGAAGTCCAAATTCAATTGAGGTCTAAGAGGATAATATTGCAAGAGATCAACAAGAAATCTCATGATTGATCATGTTGAATTGTTGAGGGTGTCAATGGTACAAAGAAATAAAAGACAGGGGCTGAAAATGCGAATTGAAGTGATCTTGATGGTTTGGACACTTAAATGAGGCAACATCTCATCTCTTCAAACTTAATTGGGCTGGCCCATTTAAGTTTGTGCAATTTCGAAGGCCTTAGTGGAGATTCAGAAAGGAATTAGAAGTGAATCCATTCAAGGACTCCTACGGCACGTAGGAAGAAAAGAAAAGAAGGAAGAGATACACACATCACGCATCATAGCAGGAAAAAGAGAGAAGGGACGTATGGAGAATACTGGCGAAGAGAATTGAGAGCATCACACTTTGGCTATTTTTCCTTTATTTTGATTTAGAGAAAACCATGAACTCTTTTCTCGTTATTTTCGTTACGTTTGATATTATGAACTAATTCCGTTTAGTCTAGGGTTTTAACGGATCCATGTTTATCGAATAATGTTTTGTTTCCTTTCCTAGTTTTTATTTAGTGATTTTCAATTTCTACATATCGGTATTCGTTTATCTAATTTCGTGCTAATTACTTTCAAATTGATTGATCACCTATTTGATTGTTTACTTTTTCTTGATTGAACCTGGGAAGGGAATATTGAGAACAGAAGAGAAATTAGATAGTGGGTTGCTTGTTAGGATATTAAATTATACCTGACACTCCCATATCCAAATTATATGATTTATGCGTGTTATTAATTATACTAACTTAGGAATAAGATTAGTAAGTTAATTGCATAGGCTCTTGAGTGATTCGGAAGACACTTAAGGATAGAAGTGAACCCTAGGATAGCGAATAAGAATCACTAGTTAGAATTAGGAAGTTAATCGACATTAGGAGAATAGCATTGGTGAAGTTTAAACTCTAGACACTTTTCTCATTGATTTTCTCCTTAGCGTTTTATTGCCATCTTTGGATTAATTATTTATTAGTTTTAGTAGTTAGTAAATCAACCAACAATAATATTTTCTCTATAGTTGAATTAGAATAGGAATTAAAGTAGTGAACTTGGTAGAAATTTAGTTTCAAGTCCTCGTGGGTTCGGCACTCTATTTACTCTTTATTACTTTTGCGATACGTGCACTTGTGTTTATTTGCGTGTGTAAAATCCGCAACAAGTTTTTGGCGCTGTTGCCAGGGACTTGATAATTGATAATTCACCCATTTCAACCTTTAGTTTTATTTTGATTCAATTATTCTGACGTTTCGATTTTCTCTTGCAGGTACTCGTACCTAGTTTATGCGCAGAGACAAAAATTATGATTTAGAACCTTTTGATCCAGAAGTCGATAGAACTTTCAGACAACGAAGAGCGCTAAACAAGAAAGTAGAAAAATCCGATCTAATGGCGGAGCAACCTGGAATTCCGCCAATACGGAATGAAAATCGGGTGAATCAACAGATAGTCCATCCACTAATGGGTTCACACAATCTTGGCGAGATAGAAAGACACAATAAGGAGTACATAACACCAATCTTGGGTGTTCTCGATTCAAGCATTGTCAGACCAGATATTCGAGCAGAACACTTTGAAGTGAAACCGGTAATGCTGAATCTAATAAACTCCTCTGCTATATTTTCGGGTTTGGATATGGAAGATCCTCATGCCTATTTGAAGAATTATATGGAAATTTTTGATTCATTCAAATTGAATGGGGTTACAACTGATCAACTAAGAATGAGACTATTCTCTTTTTCCTTAAGGGATCGAGCTCGAGTTTGGCTAAACTCAATGCCACCTAACTCCATCATATCTTGGACTGATTTGACTGAAAAATTTCTGAGAAAATATTTTCCACCTACCAAGAGTGCGAAGGTTCGTATGGATATTCACTCATTCCATCAAACAGAGGGAGAGTCACTTCATGATGCATGGGAAAGGTTCAAGGAATTAATGACACAGTGTCCACAACATGGAATTCCTGGATGGCAACTGATACATATCTTCTACATTGGATTAGGGGGACAAATCAGGACTATTCTTGATGCAGCTGCAAGAGGGGCATTTCTATCAAAGACATATACAGATGCCTACCACCAACAATTACCAATGGGCATCTGAACGCTCATCAGTCAAACTTGCACCTGGAAAATTCGAGTTGGATACTATTACATCAATGCAGGCACAGTTAACCGCATTAGCCAAGAAGATTGATGGGTTAAGCATAAGTAAACCTGGAGCTAACTCGCTACAAGCTCAACCAGTGAATATTATCCATAACCAAGAGGTTTTCTGTATCATTTGTGGGGGAGAGCAACCGTATGAAAACTGCCCATCAAATTCAGAATCAGCATGCTATGTGGGAAATAACCGAAACAACCAAGGGTATAATCCATACTCTAACAGCTATAATCCAGGATGGCGAAATCATCCAAACTTTTCATGGAGCAATAATCAGCACGCTGGGCAGGGCTCGAACAATGCCAGTAATCAGCAAATCCCACCAGGTTTTCAAGGTCAACAAAAGCAACCACCAGCTGGCAACAAATCCTCGATAGAAGATGTGCTTGCGCAATTCATGAGCCAAACAAAACAAATGCTAGTGAGTAATGAAGCATCAATTCGAAATCTAGAAACCCAACTGGCTCAAGTAGCTCAAGATAGGCAGCAAAGACCTCCAGGCTCACTCCCAAGTGACACTGAAAACCCAAGGGCTAATCAGAATGAACACTGTAAGGCAATCACTTTGAGAAATGGTAGAGAACTCGTCGAGCCCAGCTGACCACAAGCTTAAGTTAGGGAACCCAAGGAAGTTCAAGATAAATCTAAGGACTCTGAAATACTAAACAAAAAGAATGAGGTGGAAACTGAGAGTGAGAAGAAAGAGTCAACAACTTTACCAAAAATCAAGATTTCAACAACAAAAGAAGAACGATCAATTCAAAAAGTTCCTTGATATCTTGAAACAACTTCACATCAACATTCCATTGGTTGAAGCACTCGAGATGCCAAACTACGTCAAATTCATGAAGAATGTATTGTCAAGGAAGCGGAGATTAGGAGAATTCGAGACAGTAGCTCTCACAGAAGAATGCAGTGCAATCTTGCAACATAAGCTTCCTCCTAAACTCAAGGATCCGGGTAGTTTTACCATTCCATGCACCATTGGAAATAAGTACACGGGGAAAGCATTATGCGACTTAGGGGCCAGTATCAATCTAATGACAAAATCCGTCTTTCAAAAGTTGAAGAATGGGGAAGCAAGGCCAACCACGGTAACTCTTCAGTTAGCAGATCGTTCCATTACGTACCCCAAAGGAAAGATTGAGGACGTTCAGGAAAAAGTAGATAAGTTTATCTTCCCAGCTGATTTTATTGTGTTAGATTATGAGGAAGATTCGAATGTACCCATCACTTTGGGTAGGCCATTCTTAGCCAGTGGAAGGGCATTAATTGACGAGCAAAAGGGTGAATTAACCATGAGGGTGCAAGACGAGAAGGTTACATTCAACGTTTTTCAAGCTATGAAACACCCTGACGATGAGGAGGAATGCTCTTCAATATGCATGATCGACTCATTAGTCGCTAAGACTTTTGAGAAAACTAGGTACCAAGATCCGTTGGAAGCGGCATTAATTTTGGATTCTGAGGAGATAGATGATAAAGAATCTGTGAAAAATGTGGCATTCTTAGAAGAGAATTCGGTGGTTAGCAACCCAATCAAGAAAGTTGAAATCTTGGAAATGCCAACTTTCAAGCCTCCTAAGCCATCAATCGAAGAATTGCCCTCATTGGATTTGAAACCACTGCCGTCACATTTACAATATGAATACTTGGGAGATTCATCCACATTCCCAGTGATCATCTCCGCGAATATGTCCGAAACACAAAAGGAGAAATTACTGAGAGTTCTTCGGAGCCATATACGGGCCTTTGGGTGGACCATTGCAGACATTAAAGGGATTAGTCCTGCATTTTGTATGCATAAAATCTTACTTGAAGATGAGAAAAAGGGATCAGCGGAACACCAAAGAAGGTTAAATCCGATTATGAAAGAGGTAGTCAAGAAATAAATCATCAAGTGGTTGGATTCAGGAATTATCTTCCCTATCTCCGACAGTGCATGGGTTAGTCCAGTTCAGTGTGTTCCAAAGAAAGGGGGTATGACAGTGGTTAAGAATCAAAACAATGAGTTAATTCCTTCGAGAACAGTCACAGGTTGGCGAGTGTGTATGGACTACCGAAAGCTGAACAAAGCAACAAGAAAAGATCACTCCCCGTTACCATTCATTGATCAAATGTTAGATAGACTCGAAGGAAAGGCCTACTTTTGTTTTCTAGATGGATTTTTTGGGTATAATCATATTTTCATCACACCAGCTGACCAAGAGAAAACTACTTTCACCTGCCCCTATGGCACGTTTGCTTTTCGACGTATGCCTTTTAGATTATGGAATGCACCTGCCATGTTTCAGCGATGCATGATGACAATTTTCACTTATATGATAGAGAAATTTCTCGAAGTCTTCATGGATGATTTTTCTGTGTTTGGGGATTCGTATGATGAGTGTTTAGATAACTTGGCCAAGGTCTTGCGTAGATGTGAAGAGACGAACTTAGTACTTAATTGGGAAAAGTGCCACTTCATGGTAAAAGAAGGAATAGTTTTGGGACACAAGGTATCAAGCAAAGACATTGAAGTGGACAAAGCAAAGATAGAGACAATAGAGAAACTCCCTCCTCCTACTTCAGTCAAGGGAATTCGTAGTTTCCTGGGACACGCCGGATTCTATTGAAGTTTTATTAAGGATTTCTCTAAAATCTCTAAACCTTTATGTAATTTGCTTGAAAAAGATGCTAAGTTTATTTTTGACGATTTGTGTATGCAAGCTTTCCTAACATTTTGAAGGAAAAGTTGGTGACAACTCCAATAATAGTAGCTCCAGATTGGAACCTACCATTTGAAGTGATGTCTGACGCAAGTGATGTCGCCCTTGGAGCTGTACTGGTACAAAAAAGGAACAAGATTTTTCACTCAATATATTACGCAAGTAAAATTCTCACCGATGTTCAATTGAATTACACTGTGACTGAGAAAGAGTTGTTGGCTGTAGTGTTTGCTTTTGACAAGTTCCGAGCGTATTTGGTAGGAACAAAGGTTATAGTATATACAGACCACTCCGCAATCAAGTATTTGATCGAGAAGAAGGACGCTAAGCCGAGGCTAATTCAATGGGTTCTCTTGTTGCAAGAGTTTGATCTTGAAATAAAGGATAGAAAAGGAACTGAGAACTAAGTGGCTGATCACTTGTCTAGATTGGAGGGAGAAAACAAAGAGCCAAACTCAATTATGATCAATGAAGTCTTTCCAGATGAACAATTGTTTGTGGTAAATCAACCTAAACTCCCATGGTATGCAGACTATGTCAACTATCTAGTAAGTGGTCTACTTCCTCCCGACTTTAATTTCCAGCAAAAGAAGAGATTTCTGCATAATGTGAAGAATTTTATTTGGGATGAACCATACTTTTTAGAAATGTGGGGATCAAATGATAAGGAGGTGTATTCCTGATGAAGAGTTCGAGGAAATCTGGGTAATTGCCACAATTCACCATACGGTGGGCATCTTAAGGGATATCGCACAGCAACTAAAGTTCTCCAATCTGGTTTCTTTTGGCCCACCTTACATAAGGACGCTCATGAGTTTGTTAAGCGTTGTGAGCAATGTCAACGAGTTGGAAATTTAACTAAGCGTGATGAGATGCCATTGACTACTATGCTTGAAGTGGAGCTTTTTGATGTTTGGGGGATCGACTTCATGGGACCCTTCATTCCTTCCTTTGGAAACCGGTACATATTAGTTGCTATTGACTATGCGTCAAAGTGGGTAGAGGCCGAAGCATTCCCAACTGATGATTCGAAGGTGGTAATGTAATTCATTAAGAAGCACATTTTCACAAGGTTTGGTACATCGAGAGCCATCATTAGTGATCAAGGCTCGCACTTTTGCAATAAATATTGCAAAGCTTTATTAGCTAAGTATGGTAAGGCATAAAGTGGCAACTGCATATCATCCGCAGACAAATGGGCAAGCAGAGATCTCCAATCGAGAAATCAAGAATATCTTAGAAAAAACTGTTAGCCCTACAAGGAAAGATTGGTCAAAGAAGCTGGATGATGCTCTTTGGGCATATCGTACGGCTTTTAAGACGCCCATTGGAATGTCACCTTATAGGTTAGTTTTTGGTAAAGCTTGTCACCTGCCATTAGAACTTAAGCATAAAGCTTTTTGGGCTATTCGTAACTTGAACATGAGTTTGGAACTATCAGGAGATAAGCGTTTGATGCAACTTAATGAACTTGATGAGTTTCGATACCTAGCTTATGAAAATGCCAAATTATACAAAGAGAGGACAAAGAAATGGCATGACAGAGCTATTACAACCATGATGTTTGAGCCGGGTCAATTAGTGCTCCTTTTCAATGAACGTCTCAAACTTTTCCTGGAA
Source organism: Penstemon newberryi var. newberryi (assembly GCA_030819805.1). Taxonomy (NCBI): domain Eukaryota; kingdom Viridiplantae; phylum Streptophyta; class Magnoliopsida; order Lamiales; family Plantaginaceae; genus Penstemon; species Penstemon newberryi. The sequence goes on along the minus strand of JAUALY010000005.1, from coordinate 15,297,739 downwards.
AGCTGAAATCTCGATGGTCTGGACCATTTGTCATCATAGATTCATTCCCACATAGTGCCATAGAAATAGCTGAAGCTGAGACAGGGAGACGATTTAAAGTAAATGGACAACGTCTCAAACATACTGGGGTGGAGAAACTGTGAAGGAAAAGACCTCTGTGGTCTTAGAATGAATTAAAACCAGTATCAAGTCGAGCTAAGGACATAAAACTAAGCGCTTCTTGGGAGGCAACCCAAGCTTTTCTTCTTTTTGTTTGTTTTTGTTTTCGCGTTTTTTGTGTTTTTTTTTTTCTTGTCTTAGTGTGATCTATGATTGTGTTTTTGTCTTGTTTTGCAGGCGCATCAAGGGGTGGAGTAACGCGAAGTGGCGTTATTAAATAGAGCAGACATTGGGCGTATTCGGAAAAAAAAAAAATAAGCATCAGGCCATGGCTCAAATGGATTCAAGCCATGGCCTAATTTCTGGAGCAGAAATAAATGAGAATTTCCAGCAGCTTCAGGCCATGGCTCAAATGGATTCAAGCCATGGCCTAATTTCTTCAACAACAACTTGGGAATTTCCAGCAGCTTCAGGCCATGGCTCAAATGGATTCGAGCCATGGCCTCATTTTCCGAAAAAAAAAAAATTCAAACCCCACAATCTCTCTACACTTTTTCTCTTACTCTCTTTCGCTCTCCCAAACCCTAAAACACCTCCCAACTTCCGCAGCAACCCAACCACCGCACCTTCACCCACTGAAACCCTAACTCCGCCGCCGCCACTGTCTTCTATAGTGAAGCACCATCTCTTACAAACACCCCGTCTTCCCAAAGCCGCGCTGCTACCATCCACGCCGCCGCCGCAACCACCCCGTATTCCCAAAGCCGCGCCGCTAACACTACCACACGTAGCAGATCCGCGCCGCTGTCGACACCAGACCCTAGATCCACTCTCCAATCTACCGCCGCCTCCCTCCTCTATCCCGAAACCCTAGCACCGCCACTCTCTTCTTCTCACACCCGCGCCTTCAACCACTGAAACCTTAACGTCGCTGATCCCCACCCAACTGTCGCCGTGCCATCATCTTCTCCCAGCCGTGTCGCCATCTCCGCCATCAAAATCTCCAAATTCCTCCACCACTCTTCTCTTCCACAAGCCACCATCTCGGTTGGTCTTCTCTCACATGACGGGTGTTGGTAACATTAATTCTTGCTCTTCTTCGCTCAATTATTGGATTTTGATTTGAAAATTAGAGAGATTTTCATGCTATTGTGGGTTTTGCGTTTGTGATTATTTGAGAAATTTGGTGAAACATTATACTGTGGGTTTTGATTGATTTTGTTACTTGTTCGATTTGAGAGTTGTTGTGAATTGACAGAAACTATAGTTGATTTGGTCATATTGAATCAAATGGCACCACGAAGTCGATCTCTACAAAAGAAGCCTCCTTTGAACAAATTAGCACCTAAAACCACATCTAAGAATAAGAGTGGTTTGGAGAAAGCGAAACATGGATATACTGATGGTTTTGACAAAGAAAGGATTGTTAACCCGAAAGCTCAAGAATCATATTTTGACGCTCATGAGGTCAAGAAATGAGAGGGGTGTGGATTGTACGAATGAGCAATTCCCAGAGTTTTTTGGGTTGTTTCAAAAATGGGAATGGATGGATTTTATTAAACACCCGACAGAGATTGTGGGCGAACTCGTGAGAGAGTACTACGCTAATTTCTCTCAAACTCCAGAAGCAAATGAGGTCGAGGTGAGAGGAAGAAAAGTCAAGTTCGGCAAGGTTACCATCAATAAACTTTATAACTTGCCAAACTATGACATTGACCAGTACACAACCTGCCTCGCGGAAGTAGTAGACATGAAAGAAGTTGTGGAGTTCATTTGTCTCTCGGGTACTGTCTTACCGACGACGGGTAAAATTTTGAAGACATCGCTCATACCTAAGGCAAAAATTTGGTCCTACTTCATTGCCTTGAGAATTATGCCCACTACTCATTACACTAAACTGTCAGAGGAGAAGTCCCGACTAATTTATTCTCTCATGAAAGAACATACACTAGACGTTGGAGCATTACTTAACAAAGGCATTGTCCATAATGCAACAAAGGAAGGTGCCCAGATATTGTGGTTCCCTTCCCTTATCTACCGTCATTGTATTCAAGCTGGGATGCAAACGGGTGAAGGCAAAGGAATGGTAAAATTAAAAAGTGCCTTCGATGATAAAACATGTTTTAAGGTGATGGGAGAATCATATTGGAATCCTAAAAGTGCAAGAACCGTTTCGAATCGGGGTACAACATCTTCTTCGACACCAGCCCCAAGAGCGAGAACAATTCCACAGAGGCTTGAGGATATGTAGAAGCAACTTAAGTCTCTTTTTGCCTACATGAAGACGGGATTTCAGCGTATTGAGGAACTCAAGATAGCAGAGTTGCAGAGCCGGAATGCACAGCTACCAACACTGACACCTTATCCAACTGAAGAAGATTGCAAGAATGGAAACACCGACGACGACGAAGAGGCAGAAACTGGTTCGGAGAATGACGATTAGGATGGAAAGAAATGCAGGAGAGAGCCAGACTCAGACTTGTAGGGACATATTTTTTTCTACTGCTCTCTTGTATACTTCTGTTGGTGGTGTTGTTAATTTCTGCATAATGTTTGTTCTCGTATATTTTTTTTGCTTTTCTGACGTGTTGTCGACCTTCTTGTTGTTTAAGTCACAGTGGGGACACTGCTTGTATTAAGTTTGGGGGGGTCACATTTACTTCGTGCATTCTAGGTCAACTCTGACCAAAAAATTTAAAATTTTATGTGTTTTTGACTGTTTTTCCTGCACATTTAAAGCACGAATACATAATCGAGGATTCAGGATGAAGTTAGTGAATTATAGTCTAGAATAGAGCTTAAGAAATCCTGTCTTGCCTACCTGATCTCCAGATTCGAGGGTTAAAATGCTAAGGGTCTAAGTGATAGTTTTGCCTAAGTTTGGGGGGAAGGATAAATTTAACAAGAATCAAGTGAAGCAATTAGTTGAAAAACTATAAGTTAAATTCAAAGAAAATAAACTCACTTGTATGAGACCTGAAAGACCTCATCGCTTGAGACATATACTTGCACTCCTCTAACTTGACTGCAATAAGTTGAACGATATATGGGTGCATCGACTTAATTATTCTGCACTCCTCTATATTGACTGCCTCTTTAGAATGAGTTATGAGTGTGAGTGGTGCTAAACATACTTAAGTTGTGCTAAACAAAGAAAGAAATGCTGAGTGAAAGTTCAAACTTAAAGGAGTCCATAACACCGACTGACAGTGTTGCTAGAACTTAGTAATTAGTGTGATAATCTAAGAAAATAGAGAATAGGTGTGGCTATTTAGGAATTCATGCAATTAGGCTCAGTGATTTTGAATCTATAGGGATCTAAGTGAGTCCGACATTCTCGTATTATGTATACACACACACACGCAGAACTTACATGATAGAATGCATAACGTTTTGAAAAGTATTGGTTTGTAGTTTAAATTTGAATGCATGATGATAAATGTTTGAATTTGGTAGGTGCTTTTGTTGGATTTATTGTCATTACTCGAGGATGAGCAATAGATTAAGTTTGGGGGTGTGATAACTCTGTGAAAATAGAGTTATCGCGTGTACTTTTCAGACTTAAATGGGTGTTTTTCTTAAGTATTTGTGAGTCGTTTGGGATTTTAGTGCTTATTTCATTTATTCGAGTCGATTCACAAGTTTAATCAATTTTTTAGAATAATCTTTGATTTTGACACTTATCCGATATGTTTTCTTGTAGGAAATAAATCGACCCAATGAAGTCCAAATTCAATTGAGGTCCAAGAGGATAATATTGCAAGAGATCAACAAGAAATCTCAAGATTGATCATGTTGAATTGTTCACGGTGTCAATGGTACAAAGAAATAAAAGACAAGGGCTCAAAATAGTAATTGAAGTGATATTGATGGTTTGGACACTTAAATGCGGCAACATCCCATCTCTTTAAACTTAATTGGGCTGGCCCATTTAAGTTTGTGCAATTTTGAAGGCCTTAGTGGAGATTCAGAAAGGAATTAGAAGCGAATCCATTCAAGGACTCCTACGGCACGTTGGAAGAAAAGAAAAGAAGGAAGAGATACACACATCACGCATCATAGAAGAAAAAAGAGAGAAGGGACGTACGGAGAATACTGGCGAAAAGAATTGAGAGCATCACACTTTGGCTATTTTTCCTTTATTTTGATTTAGAGAAAACCATGAACTCTTTTCTCGTTATTTTCGTTACGTTTGATATTATGAACTAATTCCGTTTAGTCTAGGGTTTTTACGGATCCATGTTTATCGAATAATGTTTTGTTTGCTTTCCTAATTTTAATTTATTGATTTTCGATTTCTACATATCGATATTCGTTTATCTAATTTCGTGCTAATTACTTTCAAATTGACTAATCACCTATTTGATTGTTTACTTTTTCTTGATTGAACCTGGGAAGTGAATATTGAGAACATTAGAGAAATTAGGTAGTGGGTTGCTTGTTAGGATAGGAATATACCCGACACTCCCATATCCAGATTAGGTTATATGATTTATTCATGTTATTAATTATACTAACTTAGGAATAAGATTAGTAAGTTAATTGCATAGGATCTTGAGTGATTCGGAAGACACTTAAGGATAGAAGTGAACCCTAGGATAGCGAATAAGAATCACTAGTTAAAATTAGGAAGTTAATCGACATTAGGAGAATAACATTGGTGAAGTTTAAACTCTAGTCACTTTTCTCATTGATTTTCTCTTTCGCGTTTTGTTGCCATCTTTAGATTAATTATTTATTAGTTTTTTAATAGTTAGTAAATCAACCAACAATAATATTTTCTCTATAGTTAAATTAGAATAGGAATTAAAGTAGTGAACTTGTTAGAAATTTAGTTTGAAGTTCTCATGGGTTCGACACTCTATTTACTCTTTATTACTTTTACGATACTTGCACATGCGTTTATTTGCGTGTGTAAAATCTGCAACATGTTGCAAGATCATTCAAGAGGACAACATCCAGATTTGCAACATGATCTTAGATGGCTCAGAGATCACCCACCTGATCTTGTGATTGGTGATCCACTAGATAGAGTAAGAACAAGATGGTCAACTTCAAATGAATCAATGTTTGTAAGTTTTCTTTCACAAATTGAGCCTAAACATATTGATGAAGCTCTTATTGATTCTCACTGGATTGAAGCAATGCAAGAAGATTTAAATCAATTTGAAAGAAATGAGGTTGGTACTTGGTACCTAGACCTACTCATTACAGAATCATCCCCAAAAGATGGTGAATGCACAATTGTTAAATTTGGTTTGCTTTGGTAACAATAGGATTCCATCCGATTCATCTCATGAAATAGTTCCGGACTATGGATCCGACTTGGAGACGACATCGGGGGATGCCTCGACATCAATATTCATCCCCGAGAATAGGGAAATCTCAGTTGGTTATTCATGAATTAATGAGGTACGATATCGGGATGAAATAATCATCAATGATGTGTTTGCTTACACAGTAGCTACTTAAATTATATCAAGTGATGATATTGAGCCTCGATCGGTGGACGAGTGCAAACAAAAGGATGATTGGACGAAATGGGAAAAAATAATACAGGCTAAGTTTGATTTATTAACGAAAAGAGAAGTGTTTGGACAAATTGCTCCTACACCTCCCAAAGTTATACCCGTGGGATACAAATGGGTATTTGCGAGGAAAATAAACGAGAAAAATGAGATTGTCGGAAGAATTTATTAACTCAAGAACAACTAAGTGACCTTATCAGTTGAGTTAATTAAGTTTGTTAGAAGGTTTTGAAGATGACAAAAATGATAAAAAGGTGTCGTCAACTAAGTATGGAAAGTTTAGTAAACCTTTCTTACGGTCTGGAAGCCAAGTGACCATAATCATCTTATTGGGAATATCAGATTAGTGAAGATCAGATTGATTACTATCAGCAGAGTCAAGATGGATGTGTTCAGTCTTGAGTCAGCAAAGTAATCATCAGCAGAGTGCTTCCATCAGCTAAGTGAAGTAGGTCAGTAAGCTCTCCAAAGGTAACAAGCTTAGTGCATTAAATGCAACTGACACAGTGATCAAATCCGTACATTATAGTGTACATTAAACAGTCTGCAAAAGCTGTTGTCGAGAAGAAGACCGTTGCTCAAGATTAAAATATAATTTCGCGTACCTTCAACTGGAAAAATTCAAATCCAAGAGTATAAATAGATCGGGGACTGAAGATTGAAGAGAGACTTGCACGACTCAAGATCATATCATACGAGCAAGTTCCATCAGTTGAGTCGTCTGATCGCTACGCAGAGTCATGTGTTGACTAAGTAAAGTGTTGAAGAAAAAGATCAAACATCCACCATATATGAGTGATATTCAACTGAGTGTTGTAAGGAGTGTATATCCATCTGTGTGAGGAGATATAACTTCAGAGCTGGATCATCTGAGTGATTTTCCATAAATGAACCGAGTGTTCTTAAGGCTTAACATGTGTTGTAAAGCTTAAGCCTTCCTTAACTGAGTGCTTTAGAGTAGGTTGTTTTGAGTGAATTAACTGTGGACTGAGTGTTTTACTTGAGGCTTATCATTTGATGTAAAAGCTCAAGTTTTTCACTGGTTACTTTGTGTTTCTAGTATAACCTAAATGTGTGTGATTTAGAAGAGTGGACTAAGAGATTTGTTCCTGCCAAACCACTATAAAATTTCTTATGTGATTTATTTTACTTGTCTTGCATTGCGTATTTCATAAGCTAAATAAATCATTTAAAAGAAGAGTCTTTTAACTTGATGAATTTCTACTTGGGGTAAAACTCTCTTTATGTTTTGAAAAGATTAAGTTGAGTTGAAAACATTGTTTAAAGAAAAACAAACATACATTATCCGCTGCATCATTGTTTGAAACTCTGATTATATAAGCTTGATAAGTTGAATCAGGTAAGTAGTCTACTATGCTGATAAGCTGAGTGCTAGAACAGCTTAGTCGTCTTACACTGCTGATAAGCGAACTCATCTTATAGAAAAAGAGAGAAAAATTTGTAAAGGTTAGAGGTCTATTCACCCCCCCCCCCCCCCCTCCCCATTGAGACCTCATTATAACCACCTAGGGACCAACAGAGATTGTGAGGTACAAGGCTCGTCTCGTTGCACAAGGATTTTCTGTGATGGACGTTATTACATTCAAATATTTAGTCAGATTAGTAATATTCGATGAACTGACTATGCAGCTCATGAATGGGGTCACATCGTATCTTTATGGGGATCTAGATATGGTTATATATATGAAAATCCCGGATAGAATTATGGTACCAAATGCAAGTTGTTCTAGATCACGGAACATGCTCTTTGTAAGGTTGAGCCGTTCACTTTATGGCTTGAAACAATCCGACTTGGTATAATCGCCTAAGTGAGTACTTGATCAAAAGGGGATACGTGAGCAATGATATTCGTCCTTGTGTGTCCACTAAGAGGATATGTTATGGGTTTGCTATGGTTGTCGCTTATGTCGATGAAATGAACCTGATCGAGACTCCCGAAGAGGTTATGGAGACATCCCAACTCCTGAAATCCAAATTTGAGATGAAGGATCTCAGACGGACTAATTTCTATCTCGGGCTTGAGATAGTACACCGTGCTGATTGGATTTTGGTTTATCAATCGAATTACATCCAGAAGATGTTAAGACGCTTCAATTTGGATAAAGTGAAGCCATCAAGCACGCCAATGGTTGATCATTGGATAAATCGAAAGATCCATTCCATCATGTGAAGGAATGCGAGGAAATTTAGGCAGCCGAGGTGCCATATCTAAGTGCAATAGGCACATTATTGTACGCTCAGTGTACTCGACTTGATATCGCGTTTGCGGTAAATTCGCTAGCTAGGTTCAGCTCACCACCGATACGCCGTCATTGGAATGGCATAAAGGACATATTTCGATACCTTCGTGGTACGACGGACACATGTTTGTTCTATCCCTATGCACCTAAAGGACGCGAAGCTTGTGGGATATGCCGATGCTGGTTATCTATCGGACCCGTACAAAGCTCGTTCCCAAACTTGGTATGTCTTTACATATAAAGTCGTGGGTGGGTCATGACCCTTCTTGCCTCTGAAGAGCTCCATGCCTATTTCCTAATATAAATTCGTGGGTGGGTCATGATCTCATATCGTTACAAAGATTAATCTAATTGAGGTAAACCACTAAGAAGAAGATAATAAATGCATCATTCTTATGTCGGGTTAACAACTTGACATAATAGTAAACCATGTGAATTGATCTAGTCTAGTTTTAAGTGAAAAGGTTTTGCTTTTTACATTCTCCAATGGACCCTTACTTTTTTCTACTTTAGAACCTTTTACCTTAATATGCGAGGCATTTTAAAAGCATGCAAAATTACTAATAATCTTTATGTGGAGATAAAGGATTAATTAGTATTTACTATCAAATCAATATTTTATTTGATAAAATATTGATAATTTATTTATGAAAATAATTATAATTTATTTGCGAAATAATTATAATTTATATCAATATTTTATTGAGGAAATATTGATAATTTAATTGTGAAAAATAATTGTAATTTGTTTGTGAAATAATTATAATTTATTTTTATATAAATATGTTATTTGAGAATATAATGATAATTATAAATTATTTGTGAAACAAATTCCAAGATGTAAAACAGTTCAAAACATTTGAACTAATTTAAAACAATTATGTGGTATTTGAATCATTTCTAACTCATGGAGTTTGAAATGTAATTTAATCACATATATACTATTGCGCTTTTTATTGAATAAGAAATATGAGAAAATAAATATAATTACGAAATACGCTGAGATGTGAAATACAAATTTGGATAAAGGAAAAAGAAAATTAAAATTCTTATATCTAAATTGTGGGGGTGAATACGAATATATCCATCTACACAAGAGTGTGTGAAATTGGAAATAATTCGTCTAATAATCCATCTAGCTTAACTTAATTGAGTACTTGAATAAAATGACCGAACCTTTAAAATGTGCGACTAATGTTATAAATTATGGTGTATCGAATAACTTGTGGGGCAAAACTCTTTAGATGTCTAACCGCATATTGAATCGAATTTCACACAAGAAAATCAAATATCATTCCATATGAGTTAATTATGGAAAGGAAGAAAAACCAAATACCTTAAAACGTGGGGGTACTTGGGTCAGATTTCAGTTTCACCGCCGAAAATGAAAATGACTTAAAAATATTAATTTCTACTTCATATTTTTGGTGTTTAATCTGAAATAAATATATAAATCATGTGAATTGAGTCACGTGATGTAACATTAATTGAGAATGTAAGAATGATTTGATAATCATTTCACTACAAAAAAAGGGGTCTTCAGCAACGCCATGATTCCAACGAAAATAAAAACTGTTACTATTAGTAACGAACTTATAACAAAATACCAACAGAAACAATTTTCCATCAATAGTAGCGACAAAGTACCAACAAAATATCTAAAAAAATATTTTTCGTAGCTATTCTGTTGTTAAGTTGTAGGAAAAATTGATCCATAGTGACGGAATCATTCCATTGGAATATAATTCGTCACTATTTTTTTAGTCACTTACAAATTTGTAACTAAACAACGACGGAAACGATGTTCCATCAATAATAGCGACAAATTACCAACTAAATATCTAAACAAAATATTTTTCGTAGGTATTCCGTTAACTATTCGTCACTATTTTTTTAGTCACTTACAGATTTGTAACTAAACAACGATGGAAAGGATGTTCCATCAATAATAGCGACAAATTACCAACTAAATATCTAAACAAAATATTTTTCGTGGGTATTCCGTTGTTAAGTTGTAAGAAATATTGATCCATAGCGACGAAATCATTCCAATGGAAAATAATCCGTGGCTATTTTTAAGTCAGTTACAGATTTGCAACTCAACAACGACGGAAATAAAAGAAAATTATGTTCTTACAAAAATAACGACAAATTACCAAAGCATATAAAATGAAAAGAATATGTCTAGAAATTATGTTGTTAACCTGTAAACAACTATAAACTAACAGCGATGTCATAACTCTAACAGAAAAAATTGTAACTCTTAGTAACAAATTTATATTGAATACTAACAGAATTAAATATAAAATGTCCTCATTTGGTAGCGACAAATTACTAATGGAACATCATGATATTATTTTTTGTTGTTATAGGAATTTGGTTATTAAGTTGTAAGAAAAAATGTTCCATACGACAAAATCTTTATTAGTAACGAATTTATAACTGAATAATAATGAAATTACAAATAAAAAATATACATTCGATAATAGCTAAAAATCACCGATGGAATATCATAAGAAATTTTCGTAGAAATTCTATTAAAGTATTAAATTTCCTTAAAATTTTGGTGTTCGTGACAAACATGCCACTGAACGACGATAAAACAAATTATCGTCGTAAAGAATAACGACAAATTACCAACGGATATAAGCAAATATATTATTTATAGCAATTCTGTTGTTGACCTTTAACTAAAAAGAACTGTCATCAACAACATAATTCCTATAAAACTAATGTGGTTTATTAAAATTCACAATTATCTGCAAACGGAACCAATTAATTTTCAAATTATTAAAAAAAATTATTTTAAAACTCTTTTGAGAAAAAGTATAAGTATTTAACAATATTCACTTTAATCTTTATTTATACGTTTAATTAAATTTTAAAACTAAAAATAATAATTTTTTTATATATACCTGACCCTCCCTCTCCCCGTGTTAAAACAATATATTTTACGATTAATCAGTATCATACTCGCCATTTGCTCAACTAGTACCATCAATGATCGCGCTTAGATGTTGAGTTATTTACTCTATCAAATAATTGTTAGATTTTAACTATAGTTATATGTAAAAGTTATGATTAGTTCAACTACTTAACCCATTAAATTTGAGTTTGACTACTCTTAGGGTATTATGGTCTTTTAATATTTTATTTTCATAAAATATAATTTAAAACATGGAGAAAATACAAAATTATTATAATTTATATAAAATATAATTTTAAAGAAGAACAAATGATAAAATTCTTTTTTTATTTATGAATCTTTTAAACAACAATTAACATATGAAATGTCTTGGTAATTATTGAAACCTCAAGGATATTTTTATAATTTTATTGAACATAGGGATAAGCATGCAATTATATATATATATATATATATATATATATATATATTGTCAATTATAAATCCATAAATTTGTCCAGCTCAACTGGTTGCAACATCTTATCTATACAAACAAAGCATGAGGTCAAGGGTTCAAATCTCACCTCCTACAATCTAATTAAAACATACAGCCTAGGCGTTCGCCTAGGCGTCGTCTCATAGCCAAGGCGCTCAGGCGAAGGTCAACCGCCTAGGCGTAGCCCAGGCGATAATTGCTCGCCTAGGCCTTGCCTAAGCGCCCGGGTGATAACCACACCGCTACCAACATATTAATGCCGACATAATATTTCCAACGGATTTGCTAGGCGTTGCCTAGGAGCCCAGGCCATGCCTACCGCCTCATCGCCTAGGCGCAGCCCAGGTGCCCGGGCGATGGTGAACCGCCTAGGCGTACGAGTGGCGGGGGTTAACTGCTCGCCTAGGCGTTGCCTAAGAGGCGATGGTTAACCGCCTAGGAGAAGCTCAGGCACACGAGCGGGGGTTAATTGCTCGCCTAGGCATTGCCTAAGCGTCCGGGCGATAACTACACCGCTACCAATATATTTATACCGACATAATATTTACAACGGATTTGCCGACATAAATATAATTCTGATACAAAATCCGTTACAGTGTTTCCAACCAATTGACGACATGATAACAACAAATTTAAGGCGACGGAATTCTGTTAGTAATATACCAACAGAATTACCAACAAAAAAATTGTACAATATTTTCCAACAGAGTTACCAACAAAAAATATATTGTCGCTATATTTACTAACGAAAAATTATTCCGTCACTCCATTTACCTATGGGGCCTTCACACACGGAATATCCAACGGAAAAAATCCGTTGCAACACTTGAATACCAACGGAAATCAAGGCTTCACCAACGAAAATTTTCGTTATTGAAAACCCCTTTTCTTGTAGTGTTTCTTATAAATTGATCTTTCTTTTGGTTCATATTTATTTTCAGTAAATGTGATTTACTGATATAAAATCTGATAAAGTAATATTAATTATTATATTACTTATATAAACCTTTTACAGTTTATAATTAGAGTTAATTATAAATTATTCAGCGAGAATAAACACTATATTCTAATCATTTTAGACTAGAATATTTATTTAAATATCATAGAATGTTTTGCGAAAATATTTCGTTGACTTTGATCAAGAGGGTCAACTTTATGTGAGAATAAACATAAGAGATCAATATCTTAAATCAACATGAGTTTGTTGACGAGTTGAAGAGACAAACGAGCTAAAAGCTTCAAGTTCTTCGATCTAGACATTCTAACTTATATGTTAGAGTATGAGCCTCAAACATATAAATAAATTATGTCGAGTTCCAATATCGTGTATGTATTGGAAAGATACAATTGACAACGAGTTACAATCATACAATTGATAGACCTAGAGGAGTGAACCAATTATATGTAGACGAGTTTTTATAAGATCATGAGTTTAAAAAAAAAATATTGATAAGTCAATCGATAAATACTAGGCTAGATGAGTAGCCAAAATGACATCATCAAAGAAGGATTCAACTGCTTTGACCCCTACTCACCAGTGACTAGAATGAAAACCATTTGAGCTTTTATCAAATAGATATTAAATTTATCTTCATTAACGGTGAATTAAATGAGCAAACTTACACGGAGCAACCCGAGGGTATCATTGTTCAAGGAAAATAGAATAAAGTTTGCGAAACTTTTATGTTTTCGTATTGGCCTTTAAGAAGCTCCTAAATAATGATATGAAAAATGTGATAGTGTCATTACAAATTTTGACTTTCATATTAACATATTTGACAAGTGTGTCCGTATAAATAAATTGGATAATTGAGTATCATATTATGTTTTTACGTAAATGATATATTAATATTTGGGACTGATAATTAGAATATTAAGTCCACTGAGAAAATATTAATTTTTAATTTTGATATGAAAAACTTCAGTGAGATAAATATGGATTAAGAGGTCATGCGATGACATTAAACTATCGCAAGCACATCACATGGATAACGTGCCATATAGATTTAATAATTATGGAATTAGAGTTCCAAAATTCTATTTAATCCATATCTTGTGTGCTATATGAGAATAAAGTGTTAAGTATCACTATTAAAGTATGCTCGTAAAATTAGATGTCTCACTTATATCGTGAAGTGCAAGAGGCCGGACATCGCCTACTGAGTTATTAAACTAAGGAGATACACGAGTAATCATAGCAAGATTCAATGGAATGCATTAATGAGAATGCTTGAGTCTTAAAAGAACTAATGAGAATGCTTGAGTCTTGAAAGAATACATTTGAGCGTGCATTGTATTTTAGAACTTCTGATTAAGAGGAATCGAATTTCACAAGCAAAACATATTCATCTTAGGAGGCACCACTTTATCTTGAAATATTCCAAATAAATGTACATGAAGTTCATAGCATAGTCTAAAGCTAGTGAAGAAGCTGAGTAGTTTCAGAACTTCTTGGAAAATATTTCAACATGGTTTAAAATGAGCCAGGCATATAAAATGCGACAATCAAGCGGTGATACATAGAGCCCATAAAATTCTATGTATAATGGTAAAATCACGACATATTGTCATCGAAGTAGTACCATAAAAACATCTACTCTCAAATGGAGAATTTTCCAGATCTTGTGAGGTCAAATGATAACCCTGATTCCGGATACTAATGGCTTATCTAGAAAGTAATATGTGCATCGAGGGGAATGAGCTTAAAGCCTAAATTAGACTAAGTTACCTCGTACGAAAACCTAATCTGGCGACTGAAGATCTCATGGACCGGGTTCAATAAGATAACCAATCTTGGCTAACTAAAAAGGAAGCACTTATGAGTGTAACTCTATCCCATTCTTATGATGCAATAAGTGCAAGCCTACTGCGTTTATAAGGTTAAGCAAACGCTTTTAATGACGTCTATACATTGTCAAGAACAAGTGGAGTATGGTAAGATACTCTTGATAGATGCGGTCACCTATGTAAGTGAGATGGGTCGGCTCGTTGAGAATTTCTTTATAGGCTGAAATTCTCTAAAGCACTCGGGTAACCAAGAATGTTCAGGACCAAAATGAACACAACAAGAACTTGTAACGAATCGGTCTAATACTGTGTTAAGTTTATTGTCTTCATTTACACCAACAACCGACGGTTCAAGATGAAATATTTCATTGATTGGCTAAGTGAATCCATAAGCTTTAACTAGGGAATGTTCAAGATGAAATATTTCACCTATCCCTATTCCTAAAGAAATTTCGACAAGATATGTCTCATGCGATAAGACAATCATGTGGGGGATTGTTGGGGTTATGTGATTAGAAATAGTTTTGAGTAAGGGTTGCGTCTTTTCTGTCTGAAGTGGTACCTTTTGGTTTGATACAAAAATATGTCTTTTAGATCGAAACATTGCATTGTTTAAAGTGAAATGAGTCAATCCAAACAATGTGTCCCTTAAAAAACAACTCTTCATGCTCTATAAATACAGGACAAAGTCTGGCCAACTAAGTACTGATTTTTGAAGGATTATTCCTCTCCCTTCTCCAATGTTCTTCAATTGAAACTATGACCAAATTTCCTATTTGTTCAACTTCGCCGTGGGTTCTTTGTTTGTGCAAACAAAGAACATCAAACTATTGTATAGACTACCGGGGATTGATTGTGTGCACCGTAGACAGCCCGAAAATATTGTCTTAAGAAGATTGATTCCGCAAGCCTCAGTGTTAATTATCATTTCCTATTTCGTATATTGGTTGAATAATTATTCGGAGAAATTTTTCAATCACGTAAGTATGTTAACATGATTAATGATGTATATTATTATGCGTGCATTTTGATTGCCTAAATAAATATACAGGTTACACCAACATTATGAAATGATGTTTCAGTATCGTTAAAAAAAAAAAAAATTGATCTGGATTTTCAGAAGAAAGATTTGTTTATCTAAGTTGTGAAATAATATAAAAGCAACTCATCCAGTGGAGTATGATGCAAGAAATTGAACATATTTAACCATACTACATATTGTTATTATTCAAAATTCAATATTCTATAATAACCATATATATCTTGATCCCCATCCCATCTTCTGATCGTAAATGCAGCTACCATAGCCTCTATGTATAAAATAATCCACACAAAATAACAATTATTCAATCATAAAATTACTAAAAAATCAAAATGAATATTTACATAAATAAATTTGTGAATTTGAGCTTATATAATATAATTACTTGGATCAGTGAAGACAATGAGTCCAGAATTTCCGAAATTGCAATTCCATTGATCCCTTCCAGCAAATTGATAGTAAATTAAGATTCATTGCAATAGAGGCATGGTTAAAAATATTATATAGTTTTTGTTTGGGGGTGGGATGGGAGTGGGAAGGGTTAATTTTGGGGAGACCATTTCTCAAGCTTCATTCAACACTTTAAAGATTACAAAATGGTCTCAAAAATTTTAAATCTTACGCATATATTTTTCCTGAATTGAGAATATGTAGACATAATAAATTGATCAAGATTTTGCCAATAAGGTTTTAGCCTGGTAACAAAAATTAAGGCTCTAAGACCAAAAAATCTTGGATCCAAATTTCAATAATATTATATTTATTTAATTTAATATTAGTCCTCTTTTCGCAATAATTTTTTTATCTGATTTAATACTAGTCTTAGACTCTTAGTAGATAGTTGTTTATCTTTATACTTTGATAGTGATCAAGAAGGTTCAAATAAGTGATTGATATAATGATGTTTTAGTATCCGCTAAAATTAAAAATAAAAAGAATTGCATCAACATTTTCAAAAAAAAAATTAGTTTATCTAAGTTGTTAAATAATATAAGAGCAACTCATCCAGTATTATGCAAGAAATTGAACATATTTAACCATACTACAAATTGATATTATTCAAAATGCAATATTCTATAATTACCATATATACCTTGGTCCCCATCCCATCTTCTACTCATAAATGCAGCTACCATAGCCTGTATATATAAAAAAAATCCACACAAAATAACAATTAATCAATCTTAAAGTTACCAAAAAATCAAAATGAATATTTACAAAAATATGTTTGTGAATTTGAGCTTATAAATATAATTACTTGGATTAGTGAAGACAATAAGTCCAGAGTTTCCAAAATTGCAATTCCATTGATTCCTTCCAGCAAATTGATAATAAAGATTCATTGCAATAGAGGCATGGTTAAAAAGAGTATCAGGTATATTGCAAGGGCAACCCTTTTGCATAATATTGCAATCCACACCATATTGAGAGCAGGCATAGTTGATATTTGCCAATAAAGTGTTCTCATCTGATGAAGGCTTTGCCACACACCAACTTTTCTGATACACATATGAATTTCGAATTTGAGGAAATTAAATAAATAATAGCTAAATGCAAAAATACCCCCTGTAGTTTATCTATTTAGACAGAATCCCCCTATATTATTTTTTTTATTAGCAAAACCACCGTGTGTTATTTTTTTATCAGCAAAAAAATTCATTTGAAATTCCTTCATAAATCAATAGAGAGGTTATAGTCAATTTTTTTAAGAGAACAAGGTATCATAAATATATCACACAAAGATGAAGATCAGGATTTACCCGTATCAGATGCTAAAAGAAGAAATTTGAAGTTTGAATTACGTTATATTTATTTTCCCATTTTTTTACTTGTAATTATGTTTATTGTATTTTATCGCTTTTATTCCGCAGGTAAATCCTCTTCATCTTTGTGTGACATTTCCGATAAAAGGGGTTATTGCAAGATTTCAAAGTTAACAGGGGGATTTTGTCAATTTTTATGAGAGTAGGGGTGTTTTTGCATTTTTTAGTGGGATATAACTGTCATGTTTCCTGTAAAATAAGTATGAGGTGTTTTTTTCTAATAAAAAAATAGCACTGGGGGGTTTTGGTAATAAAAATGATAATGGTTTTTTGCTAATTAGACAATGTATAAGCGGCATTTTTGTATTTTACTCAAAGTATATTACTGCATTCTTATTTGTTTGATTTTTCCAAAATTTATGAAACTGTATTCTTACCTGTGCATTCACTAATCCCAGGTGGTTACAAACTGCAGCAAAGAAAATTTAGTAAAATTAATTAGCTAGCTTTTGTTGTACATACATTCCGTATAGTCAAAGAACAATTAAATACGTACAATGCATATATATGGGACTGAAATTTAGAAAGATAACTAATTAAAAATCAAGAAAATTAGGATATATGTACCATATATTTACCTGATATGAAGGAAATTAACAGGAGCATAAGAGACATAAGAGCTTTATTAGCCATACTTAAGGACTGATAGAGTAAAAGTGTGATATATGTAAATTGTGCTTCCCTGAAATCAAGAAAGTATAACCACATTTTTAAGGGAGAAGAATGAAAGGGTGAATAATTAATGAGCAGTTAATTGAAATTATTTTTGGAAAATAATAATATTGAGGTCGGCAAGTTTGTTGACTTTTTTTGTTGGTTTTACGCACTCCAATATAAGTATGGAATTATGGAAATGAATATTCCAATTAAAACAGCAATAATTTCTGGCTATGTCTTGATTATTCACATCAAGTGGTAAAACTATTTTTCCTCATTTGATGAAGTTATGCTTTTATTACCTTCTTGGAAAAGTTTACATTAACCAAAATATGAGGAGTTCTGAGTTGATGTCATGTCACGTCGATTTAATTTAATGCATTGGATCATAAATATGTAATCACAACCACATGAATTTCATAATATAGAATAAAATTAAACATAGTTAATTATGAGTTACCTGTTTAACAGGTTCAAACTATTATTTATCTTATATTCTTTAATATCTCAAAGTTAACTACCATAAATATTTCTACTTTCTTTCTTTTATTTTTTCTACCCAAATTAATATGAAATCACCATAAAAATTGTATGTTTCCACATTGTATGGTACTAGTTCATATGTATAAGTACAACACCACCAATGTGTATAATTATTCACATTACATAGTATAATGTCTCACATGTTATTGTATTGACTCCACATACTTAGTACGGTCTCATATTAGTAGTAATTAATCACATTATATAGTATTAACATTAGTACTAACCAATTTACGGATAATTATTCACATTACATGATATATGTCTCACATGTAGTAGTATAGACTGACATCGCATAGTACTGACTCCACAAACTTAGTACGGTCGACCCATATTAGTAGTAATTAGCAACATTATGAAGTATTATAAGTAGTACTAACCAATGTGTATAACTATTCATATTACATAGTATAATGTTTTACATGTAATAGTATTGACTTCACATGCTTAGTAAGGTCTCATATTAGTAATAATTAATCACATTATTTAGTATTACCATTAGTACTAACTAATTTACTAATAATTCTTTACATTACATGGTATATGTCTCACATGCAGTAGAATAGACTCACATACAATAGTATTGACTCCACAAACTTAGTACTATCCCATATTAGTAGTAATTGGCCACATTATGAAATATTATCATTAGTACTAACCAATGTGTATAGTTCTTCACATTACATAGTATAATGTCTCACATGTAATAGTATCGACTCCACATACTTAGTACGGTCTCATATTAGTAGTAATTAGTCACATTATATAGTATTACCATTAGTACTAACCAATTTACTGATAATTCTTCACATTATATGGTATATGTCTCACATGTAATAGTAGTATAGACTCACATGGCATAGTTTTGACTCCACATATTCAGCACGGTCCCATATTAGTAGTAATTAGTCACATTATATAGTTTTTCCATTAGTCCTAATCAATGTCTATAATTCTTCACATTACATAGTATAATGTCTCACATGTAATAATATTGACTCAACATACTTAGTACGGTCTCATATAGGGCTTTCAATGGGCTGGGCTCGGACCGGATCAGGACAAATCAGGATCCGAGTCCGATTTCCATTTCTTCTATCCGGATCCGTATCCGTATCCGCTCGGATATTAAAAATTAGCAACCGGATTCGAATTCGGTGGATATCCCGGATTAGCAAATTTAACAATAATTTTTTTTTTTATTTCATTTTCCTCCAAATCACATGAAGATTCCACCATCATGAATTAAAAATGTAATATTTTACTTATTTCATCAAAACTATTATCTGAAAATTGTAGAAGATGGAATATGGTGGGCAAATATAAACGATAAAAATTAGAACAAATGAATAAACAAAAATATAATTAAAAAAAGATCGAAATTGGGACAAAGAAGAAGAAAACCCCATATTGAGAAATGGAAGAGAAGACAAAAATTGGAGGAAAAAGTAGAGGGAAGATGGCGACTACTACATATATGAATGGACAGAGTTTTGATTTTTCTTATTAAATAGCAAAAAATTAATATGTTGTAGGTCCAATTAATTACCAAGTCAGTCCAACAACACCTTTCATGCATTTCTTTTTAAAGTTATTTTTAATATAATAAAATATTTTAGTGGAACATAGATAAATTTATTTTTATTTTGGTTTAAATACATAATATATAAACAACATATAGTAATATATATATCGGATATGGATCTGTAACGGATCGGATCAGCTTAGATCCATATTCGCTCCATATAATTTGGATTACTGATCTTCGTAAACGGATCATGTCCATCGGATCACTAATCGGACAATTATCCTAATAAATCGAACCGGATTCAGATTGAATCCGGATTGAAATCCGCCCCATTGACAACCCTAGTCTTATATTAGTAGTAATTAGTCACATGATATAATATTACCATTAGTACTAATCAATTTACTGATAATTCTTCACAGTACATGGTATATATCTCACATGTAGTAGTATAGACTCACATAGCACATCATTGACTCCACATACTTAGTATGGTCTCATATTAGTAGTAATTAGTCACATTATATAGTATTACCATTAGTCATAACCAAATTACTGATAATTCTTCACATTACATTGTATATGTCTCACATTTAATTGTACAGACTCACATAGCACATTATTGACTCTACATACATATTACAGTCCCATATTCGTAGTAATTAGTTACATTATGAAGTATTACAATTAGTACAATCCAATATGTATAAAATATAAATTTTGTATATTAAAATATATTTTGAATTTTTTCAAAGGTTAATATTAATTATTCAACACGAAATATTATATAACGTTTATTATAAAATATTATTATACACAATTATTTATTTATTTTTATAATAATTTATTAGTTTATAATTTACTATTGTTGTGGTTAAATATTACAATGAATGTGGTCAAATAATAGTATAATACAACTACTTATGATAATAGTATAATGACTTGTTATTAATCTGTTAAGTAGGTAATTTATTAATGAGGTGTCACAATTATACTGTTATAACTTACGTCATGAGACGTGCGTCACCTTAGAATTTTCCTATATTATTCATATAATAATTATTTTAATAACTATATGTGATCACATTATTGGCACCAAATATGTATGAAACTTTGAAACGTAACAAGAGCAAAAATATATGTTATGACGGAGAACCCTACCTCAGACCCTAGCTATTAAAGTGAGAGAGTGAAGACTATGTAAATCTCATATTAGTATTACATATGATCAATGTGGATCAATGTTTCATATCCTTCAATTAGGATCATTAGGACATCTTAAGTGAAGACCTCTTCCCCTTTCTCTCAGACTCCCCTTCCTTCTCCAATCCTCTTTTCATAGTCATCTCCAATGACTCAATCTTCCCATTTCAATTAATTCCAATTATCATATTTTTTAATAATAATAATAATAACAATAATTTTAATTTTAATAATAATAAAATAATAATAAATTTAACATTGACATTAATAATAAGAATATTTTTTAATTTTAATAATCATAAAATAATAATAAATTTAACATTGACATTAATAATAAGAAATTTTATATTGGAATTAATAATATGAAATATAACACTGGCATTAATAATAAGAGATTTATTGGGTACAATGTACTACAACAATTAATAATTCGTATAAGGAAACACATCCACCCCGCCAAATAGGATAGTGCCCAACAAGCCAATCTAATTAGCTTGTTAGAGGACTATCTTGTATTACATTCTTATGATTTAATAATTAATACGCCTATTTATTTATAGTACGTAAATTAAACAATGTCCAACTTCATCTCTCGCGAACGTATCTAAGCGATTGGATGAAATCCTAAGATCACATTCGACTATGGGACGATTCACTTCAGTTTGAGTGCAATCATTAAAGAGTCTCTAAGGTCGTGATCTTAAAATACTTTCCAAGTCATAGATTCCGAACGAGACAGGGTATCGAAGGAATCGTTAAGACTTGTACGATTATACATGATTCACACGGAGTGAATTTGTAGCGTTTCATGAACAAGACATTTGATGTCAGTGCATATGAGTAGGTGGTTCGATAGGGGATTGAACGCATCGAACCATCCGAACAGAGAAACCCATTGTGGAAGCCCATGTCGCATATTGGTGATGGGATGTTTCTCAAGACTTATAATAGTGTACGATTTAGTCCTTAAACTTGAGGTACTAGGGCGAATTCGGTGCACGAGAATACATACTTTGACTTAGGAGCCGATCACGTAGCTTGATCGTTGTGCGACTACTTTGGGTACGTATGATCGTGTACGCGGGTGGTTAGTACTAAGAAAGGATATATTGACCCATCCTGATAAGATGGAGAATTTCCTGTACGTTCTTAGATAATATATTCCAAGAAACCCACGGTCGTGGTCAGTGACGAATTTGGAAAGGGGTTTCCAAATTTAGCAGTCATACTGGAATTATTATCCAGAATTTGAAAGTACAGAATCGAGATAATTAGAGGTGTCGATCAATTCACACACCCTAGGTCTCGGTCGGGAAATTAATCGTTGGAAGGACCGTATGTACATGGTAGTTATAAGAGGTGAGGTTCACAAGATCAATTCACCTGAAGTTGGGCCTCATGGGGTTGTGGCTAGACATAGACCATGAGATGTGGGTACTCCTGAATCAATAAGAAGATTAATTCTGGAGTGGTCAATTAAAAGTATTTAATTGATCAGAGCAATTAATTGCTCATTAATTAAATCACGAAAGTTTTTGGCCTACTGCCAATTGATGGTGAACCTAGAGGGTCACACACAATACAGTTGGACAGTGACGGTAAAAAAAATGAAATAGTTGATTTAAAGAAGTTAAATCAAAGTTAGTGAATTAAAGTGTTCATTCAAAGTGGAGAGTTATTAATTAGAATGTCTATTTAATAAATTATTAGAATGTCTAATTAATTAGATTATCTAATTAATTATAATATTAATTAAGGTGTTAATTAATAAATTGGAAGGATTAATTAGTTAATTTTTCGAATAATTAATTAAGCTAAGGGGCGATTTTTAGTGTTTTAATTAATGGAAGAGTTTGTTTTCTTGTATGACAAGGAAAAGATAAGGATACACATGTATATTTTGTTTCCTAATGAGATAAGGAAAAGATCTTGATATACATGGATGAGATATCTATTAAGAGAATGATTCTTCTCTTATAAATAGATATCATCATATATCTTCCTAAGCTAATGAACTAAAGAGAAAATAACACACAAGAAAATGTTATTACTGAAAATTGCAAAACCCTAGCCGCCCCTTCACCATAGCCGAACCCTGTGCTATTCTTCTCTCTCATCTAGATCTAGATCTAGATCTAGATCTGGATTAGTATTCCTCCATTGACAAACCTTCAAGCTCTAGTTCTAAGCCTGTGAAATGAAGGTGGTGCTACAATCCAACTGGTGCGGAAACACTCTAGAGGCGACACACTTGGATCGCTTCTGTGAATCAAAGAGAAGACCGGAGGTTACCACCACCGAACCTATGGTGAGGTAAATTGCGATTTCACCCCCTCTAGTTTTGTTAATATTTTGATTAAATTGTTTTAATCAACCTTTTCGCATATGTAAGATGGAATCGAATCACGGGTATGGGTACCTCAGAAAAATTTTAAATTCCGCACTTTCGTCATTTTGACAACCGAGGTATCCCAACAGTGGTATCAGAGCCAATTCCATTATTCTTATGCGAAAAGGTCATAATATAATTTAATATATGGATATTTGTGATAATTATGTTCTAAGTGTTGATTCTTGCTTGTTATGATATGATCTATGCTCGGATAAATTTGCGTAAATTGATTTGGGCCTAAACTGCAATTTTTGAAAATTATTGGACTAAAGTGCAAATTGCGATTTTTCGAAAATCTGGACAGAAACTATTTTTTCTGCAAATTTCTGGACTAAAATTGTAATTTCTGTGTTTTTCTGAAAATTGGGTTGTTTTACAATTGCCGTAAGTTTGGGGTTGTTTTTGTAATTACCGTAAACTTCAGGGGTATGTTTGCAGTTAACAAAAATTTCTGGGATTAATTTGTTAGTTTCTGTTTTCTGGACTGATTTGCTACTGCCGAAAATTTTTGGGGTTAATTTGTTAATTTTCGAAACTTGAGGGGTCAAAATGTAATTTTGAAAGTTGATGGACCAAACTGTAATTTTCAAAATTTGAAAAACAGAATATGAATTTATGTTTTAAAAGGTGTTTTGTTTATTTGAAAATTATTTTTATCATAATTAGTAGAGACTAAAGTAAGGATCATAGGATATTTTAAAAGGGGTTTTAAAATAAGAAAGATAAAAAATAAGAAAAGTTGTTTGCTTGTTTCTTGCTCAACGTGAACTGTTTACGTGGTTTTCGATCGCGCCGAGCCTTGACCCTAGGGTAGATGTGATTGGTTTAATTTTAATTGTGTTGTTTTTATTGGGCCTGCGAGCTTTAAGTTTTTGGGCCACTTTGAGCCTTTGTAATAGATTAGGGCTTTACTTTTAAATAGTTTAGGATGGAGGCCCATTACAAGCAAGGTGGAGACCCAAGAAGGAATGAAGGCCATGTATGCATGGTTATCAATGTAATAGCCTAGGTCCATTAAGAACCCAATTAGATTGACCAATTAGGCCAACATCATGGCTCGATGCTGACCCGCATAGGAGGCTCCCAATCGAAAACATATTATAGTAGCATGCATGCTAGGCGTGAATGTTTTATTTTTATTTATTGATTTATATAATTGGCTTGTATGTGATGCGCGCTAGATTTCAGATCGTAAATAAAACATAAAGCATAATCAATGCGGTGAGATCTCGAGGAGAGTTTCTTCAAACTTTCAAAATCGAAAATCCCCTCTTGAATAAATATTAAGTCACATTGGGTACTTTAAAATGAAGTTTTAATATCCAAGCCTTCCATTAATAGAAACTATCGTGAGTTGTCTACTTATCGATTAAGGTGATCCAAAGTCTGGCACCCGAGGCGAAGAAAGGGACAATGTTAGCAATTTTCTATTTTGTGGGCTAACATGTGTTAATTATAATATATGGACCAGCTATTTAATTTAAGGCCCAAAACCCAATTAAGTGATCTGATGGAATATGAAGGGTTTTTGATATACCATTAATTTATAATAATATGGATTTAATGTGTAGATGCCCACTAGTCTAATATGTAATTATTGATGGGTCAGTTACATATTAGACAATTAAGATGGAATTGCTATGGTCCCTAAGAAGTGGCTATAAAACACATCAGATTATTTTCTCTTCCCCATCTAGAGAAATAGAACGTATTGAGCCATCTTCTTTGAAGACTAAGCATCTTGTCTCTTGGTGTTCTTCCAACCATGGTATCAATGGAATCAGGTTAGATTCCTTATTTAATTACAATTTTATATATCATATTCAAGCAATAACATGTGATCCTGTTATAGATATTCATATGTAGTTGTTCTTGAGATTATACTTTATTTATGTAATTTAGAGCATGAATGATGAATATCTATTGTTATTTGGTTAATTCCAACAAGTGGTATCAGAGCTACATGTTAATTGTTGATTATGGTATATGTTTGTTGCCCTTTGTTGTTTATCATGATAGAAATATTAGGGTTCATGTTTATTTGAATTTCTAATATTTTATTGGTGAAATCATGAAATCATGTTTTTGGGGCTATTGTGTAATAAATTATAAAGCAATGAAAGATTTGCTATTTGGTATTGATTTTTACTCATCTGGTTTAGTGTATATAAAAATCATATTTTCAGATTTTTGGTACTGTTCTTAAATCAGTTTTCCAGAATTTTGGTGTTGTTTACCAATTTGAGGTGCTGTTTTTATATCAATTTTCGGTAATTTTTTGATATCAAGTTTTGAGAATTCTTGGATTTTCCGCCACCGCCAAGTCTAATTTGAAGTATTGTTGTTACATAATCAATTATTTGTTTATGGTTGAAGTGCTAAACATCACCACTATTTTGGTGTTCTGCTTTTGCAGCAAAACAAAGCAGCGATGCTTTGCATCTTATTTTGCAGCGCTGATGTCAGCGTGATGCAGTTAATTAAGGATTAATAATAAAAAAAAAAATTTTTTTATTATGTACAGTTTATGTGTTTATTTCTTGATATTGATTACTTGATTTTAATATGTTGCCAAAGTAACCACTATTAGATTTAAGTTATTAGTCTAAAGTTATGAACATGTTATATCTATGCTGAGATAATTAGCCCAAAGGAAAATTATTTTAGGCCAGATATAGGTTATTTAAGCTCAATCTAAAGAAAATATTTAAGGTTTTACCATGTATTCAATATGTCGTTCCAAAGAAAGGCATATTGTGTGACCGGTTTAAGTTATATAATTTGAGCTATTTTTTATAAGAGTACCGTTAACAAATTGTTATTTTTGTCCAAAGACTAAATTCAATGTTGTGATTGGTATCTTATGATGGGGCCTACTTACATGTATATGTATGTTTACAACTGTTTGGATTTTATATATATATGCATTTTTTTATTATTAATTGTGAGGATAATTTTTTGTTTGATTCAGCATCTTCAATATCTGCAAACATTAGCAGCATCCCTGTGCTTAGCGGCACAAACTATAAGAAATGGAGGGAACACGTTATGATTGTGTTGGGTTGCATGGATCTTGATCATGCATTAAGGGTAGATCGCCCCGCAGCTCTGACCAGTGAAAGTACTGCTGATCAGAAAACTGCATTTGAAAAGTGGGAACGATCTAATCGCATGAGTCTTATGGTCATGAAGCTATCCATTCCAGAATCCATTAGAGGTGCAATACCTGATGAAGGAGATGCAAAAACCTTCCTTAAGGAAATAGCAGACCGATTCACTGCCAATGAAAAGGTCGAGACAAGCACTGTCCTATCTAAGCTTGTCTCTATGCGGTATAAAGGGAAGGGAAACATTCGTGAGTACATTATGGAAGTCTCAAATCTCGTAACAAGGCTGAGGGCACTAAAGTTAGAGGTGTCTGATGACATTCTCGTGCATTTGGTCTTGATTTCTCTCCCTGCACAGTTCAGTCCTTTCAAGATAAGCTACAATACTCAAAGGGACAAATGGACTTTGAATGAGCTTATAGCTCAATGTGTGAAGGAGGAGGAGAGATTGAAACTCGAAACTGTTGAAAGTGCTCACTTGGCATCTGCTTCAAATGATCCGAGTAAGAAAAGAAAAAGGAACAATAACAAGGGTAAAGAAACTGCAGGAACTGGGGCTTCAGCCCCTAAGGTGCAGAAGACACAGGATCCAGTTTTTACCTGTTTCTTTTGCAAGAAGAAAGGGCATATGAAGAAAGATTGTCCCAAATACGCCAATTGGCGTGTAAAGAAAGGTACGCTTCTAAACTTTGTCAGTTCAGAAGTTAATTTAGCAATTGTACCAAATGACACTTGGTGGATAGATACTGGTGCTACTACTCACATAAGTTTCACAATGCAGGGTTGTCTGAGGAGCCGAAAGCCAACTGATGGTGAAAGATACATCTTTACGGGCAATGGCAATAAGGCTGAAGTTGAAGCCATAGGTGTTTTTAGGCTTGTTTTAAGAACTGGTGTTTATTTGGATTTGGAAAATACTTTTGTAGTACAGTCTTTTAGACGGAATTTAATTTCTATTTCTTGTTTGGACAACTTTGGATATCATTGTTCATTTGGAAATGGTTTATTTCGTATTTTTCATAATTCTACTTTGGTTGGCACTGGTTCACTAATTGACAAGCTTTATAAATTAAACATTTTACCTTCAATTGACAATGAAAATTTACATATAAGTAATATTGGTACAAAACGCAAATTAACAAAAGAAAATTCTTCAATGTTGTGGCATAAGCGTTTAGGGCACATTTCCAAACCACGCTTACAAAAGTTAGTGTCACAAGGAATTTTGGAATCACTTGATATGTCAGATTTTGAAATCTGCATAGAGTGTATTAAAGGAAAAACAACTGACAAACGGAAAAAAGGTGCAAATAGGTGTAATGACGTCTTAGAACTTATACATACAGATATATCTGGACCACTTCCTAAGGCATCTTGGAATGGCCAAACATACTTTATCACGTTCATAGACGATTATTCACGCTATGGTTATTTGTACCTTATACATGAGAAGTCACAAGCTTTGGATATGTTCAAAATCTTTAAAGCCGAAGTTGAGCTTCAACTAGGAAAAAAGATTAAAGCCGTAAAATCTGACCGTGGTGGTGAATACTACGGAAGAAACGACGGATCAGGTGAACAACGTTCAGGGCCTTTTGCAAGATACCTAGCCGAATGTGGGATCGTTCCTAATTATACTATGCCGAGAACACCAAGTCAGAATGGTGTGGCTGAAAGACGAAACCGAACCCTCAAAGATATGGTCAGAAGCATGATTAGTCATTCTTCTTTACCAGAATCTTTATGGGGTGAGACATTAAAGACTGCAGTTTATATACTCAACAGAGTACCAAGTAAAGCGGTTGACAAAACCCCATACGAATTATGGACAGGCAAAAGACCTAGCATTAGGCATTTGCATGTCTGGGGTTGTCCAGCTGAAGCTCGACAGTACAATCCTGATGAGAAAAAGTTGGATTCAAGAACAGTCAGCTGTTATTTTGTGGGTTATTCTGAGAGGTCAAGAGGATTCAAGTTTTATAATCCCTCAAGCATGTCCTTTTTCGAAACTGGGAATGCCAAATTTATTGAGGACAGTGGGAGCACTAATTCAAGGGACATAGTCTTTGAAGAGGAAAGTCTAAATTTTCCTAACACTTCTACCACAGTTGCAACCGATAGTGTTCAGGCAACCATTCCTGACTTTATTGGTGTTGCAAATCCAGACAATGTAGTAGTTGTAGATATTCCCTTGGAACTACCAACTCAGTTGGAGGATCCCATAATGGTTGAGGAACCACCTCATGTGGTAGCAGTTGCACCTCAACCACCTCAAATGGAAGTGTCATTAAGGAGATCCACTAGAGAAAGGAGAAATGCATTTTCTGAAGATTATGTTTATCTCCAAGAGCATGAATTTGATACAGGTTTGGAGGATGATCCTATATCCTTCAATCAAGCCAAATCATGTGTCAATTCAGCTAAGTGGATTGAAGCCATGAAGGATGAGATGGTGTTTGGGAACTTGTCGATTTGCCTAAAGGTGTTAAAACGATTGGTTGTAAATGGGTGTTTAAGACCAAACGGGATTCACAAGGCAATATCGAGAGGTATAAAGCACGCCTTGTCGCCAAAGGATTTACTCAAAAAGAAGGCATTGATTACAGGGAGACTTTTTCACCCGTTTCAACGAAAGACTCATTTAGGGTAATCATGGCACTTGTGGCTCACTATGACCTTGAGCTACATCAAATGGACGTAAAGACAGCGTTTCTCAATGGTGACATTGATGAAACAATTTACATGGTGCAACCGGAGAATTTTGAGCCGCAAGACTCAAAGCACTTAGTATGTAAATTAAAGAAGTCCATTTATGGCTTAAAGCAGGCTTCCCGACAATGGTATCGGAAATTTGATCAAGTGATCTCTTCTTTCGGGTTTAAAGAGAACATTGTTGATCAATGCATTTATCTCAAGTTCAGTGGGAGAAAGTTTATCATTTTGGTGCTTTATGTCGATGACATACTACTGGCAAGCAATGATAAGGATTTGTTGCATGACACCAAGAAATTCTTGTTTAGGAATTTTGAAATGAAAGATCTTGGTGATGCATCTTTTGTGTTAGGTATACAGATCCATCGGGATCGTTCTAGATGTATACTTGGTTTATCACAAAAGACTTACATTGATAAGGTACTTAGTAGGTATGATATGCAACATTGTGCACCAGTGATACACCAGTGGCAAAAGGTGACAAATTTAGTTTGCACCAATGCCCTAAAGTTGGACTTGAGAAAAAGGAAATGGAAAAGTTCTCTTATGCTTCTGCAGTAGGCAGTCTCATGTATGCTCAAGTATGTACGCGTCCGGATATTGCGTACATAGTAGGGATGTTGGGCAGATATTTGAGTAACCTAGGATTAGCTCACTGGAAAGCAGCAAAACGGGTTATGCGATATCTACAGAGGACAAAAGACTTTATGCTCACTTTTCGGAGATCTGACCACTTGGAGGTTATTGGTTATACGGACTCCGACTTTGCTGGGTGCGTGGATAGCATGAGATCCACTTCTCTATGTTTTCATGCTGGCGGGAGGAGCTGTCTCTTGGAAAAGTGTTAAACAAACACTTGTAGCCTCTTCTACTATGGAAGCTGAGTTTATAGCCTGTTATGAAAAATCAAATCAAGCTATATGGCTGCGGAATTTTATCTCTGGGCTGCAAATTGTTGATGGCATTGAGAAGCCATTGAGGATTAATTGTGATAACAAATCCGCAGAGATGTATTCTAAGAAAAACTGCAGTTCAGCAAAGTCCAAACACATCAACATCAAGTATTTAGTTGTTAAAGAAAGAGTTCAGAATGATGAAGTGTCAATTGAACACATTAGTACAAACTTCAATATAGCGGATCCGCTCACCAAGGGTTTGCCACCCAAGGTGTTTCATGAGCATGTAGCTCGTATGGGTATTTGTCTTTTAGACGATGTACCAAACTAGTGGAAGTTTGTATATGGATATCTTTTGTGTATGCGTTTTCTAAAGTTTGACATTATCAAGTGCACAATATTTTCTTATTATTACGTACGTACTAAAGTTTGTTAAATATTGTGTTTTGTGTTTTGATAACTCTAATGTAATTGTCATGACTTATTGCTGCAGTTTAGCAATTAGTGATTGTAAGTATGACAAACAAGACTCTCTTGAGTCATAAAGAGGACCAGTTGGAAATAGGCATGTCAAGATCACCATACATGTAATTTTCATGCTACACATCCATATTTGATCTTTGTCGTTGGTTGAGTCAATATTGTGATCAATGATGGGTCCCGTTACTAAAAACAGTAATGATGGCCTCTTTGATCTTTTATTGATAAAACTAATGGACCAGATTGTTTAGAAGTATTTCTGATATTAAATAGCATTTTTTTGAGCTCAATAAAGTTATTGTCATATATTATCTATAGTAAACACATGTATCCCAAGTGGGAGATTGTTAGCAATTTTCTATTTTGTGGGCTAACATGTGTTAATTATAATACGGCAAATTACCCAGACACCCCCCAGGTATAAGCCTAATTACAGGAACTTACCCTCCTGTTACAAATATTACCAAGACACCCCCTTGACTTAACGGTCGTTAGTCAACTTTAACGGAACACTTAAAATGTCCAAAATACCCTTAGTTATTTTTAATATTTACAAAAAAAAAAAAAAAAAAAAAAAAAAAAACTGAACGGCCGCCGCTCCACCACCTCCATTTTTTTCACTTTTCCGGCGACTCCGGACACGGTTTGAGCTCTTTTTGATGGCTATAGACTCGTATTCACGTCCTCTACAAATCCCAAGCATTAATTATAAGTTCCAAGTTTTTCCAGTCACTCTATTTTCAGATCTACGAATTTTAAGTTTTTTCGATTTTACCCCGCCGTCGGCGGTGGAGCTTGACCCACCGCCTCCCCTTTCAGCCGTGGACTCCCCTCGGTGTGACGGTCATTTTGGTACCAACCTTGTCCAATTTGGTGCTGAATTGAAGCTTTTCCATTTCCAAGCTTGAACATCAATGGCGGATGTTTCATCTTCGCAAAATCAGCCCCTCTACCCCATTCGCAAATTGACCCTTGTACTTTCCCACCTTTATAATATGTCCCTACATTTATAGAAAAACTCAAACTTCCACTTTGATTTGGTCAAAATTCACAATTTACATGTCACATGGCCCGCACATGGGCGATTTCGGGCTAATTTTAAAACGGTTTTTTTTTTGTAAGAAAATATATGTTATTAAATAATTGTGTTATTGTGAATAAATTTAATAGATTTTAATTTGGTTTGTTTGATTTTTGAATGAAAATAAACGTTATTAAAACATTATTTAGCAGATTGACTTATTGAAATTTATTAAATTTTAAATTGATTTGTTTTATTTTTGTAAGAAAATATATGTTATTAAAACCATGGATTAAAATTTTTTTTAAATGTATGTTCGGTCAGCTCAATAAAAGAATTTTTTCGATAAATTTCCGAAAATTACTTTTTTATGTTTTCAATGGAAAAGTAGGGAATTTTGAACCATGATTAAAACATTATTTATCATATTGTGTTATTATAAATAAATTTATTAAATTTTAAATTGGTTTGTTACTTTATTCACCAATTGTATTATTGTAAATAAATTTATTAAATCTTAAATTGGTTTGTTTTAATTTTAAAGTTTAATAAATTTATTTACAATATTTATTACACAGTTACAAAGACACCCCCTGTAACATAAAATATATTACAAATACACCCCTTGGGGGCAAAATTGGAAAAACATTAAAAAAAAATGATGACGTCATCCTCCGCCGTCAAAATTTGACGCCGTAAGGGGTCTTGTTGTAATACTGTTTTGCCAGAGGGGGTGTCTTGGTAATATTTGTAACAGGAGGGTAAGTTCATGTAATTAGGCTTATACCTGGGGGGTGTCTGGGTAATTTGCCCATTATAATATATGGACCAGCTATTTAATTTAAGGCCCAAAACCAAATTAAGTGATCTGATGGAATATGAAGGGTTTTTGATATACCATTAATTTATAATAATATGGATTTAATGTGTAGATGCCCACTAGTCTAATATGTAATTATTGATGGGTCAGTTACATATTAGACAATTAAGATGGAATTGCTATGGTCCCTAAGAAGTGGCTATAAAACACATCAGATTATTTTCTCTTCCCCATCTAGAGAAATAGAACATATTGAGCCATCTTCTTAGAAGACTAAGCATCTTGTCTCTTGGTGTTCTTCCAACCATGGCATCAATGGAATCAGGTTAGATTCCTTATTTAATTACAATTTTATATATCATATTCAAGCAATAACATGTGATCCTGTTATAGATATTCATATGTAGTTGTTCTTGAGATTATACTTTATTTATGTACTTTAGAGCATGAATGATGAATATCTATTGTTATTTGGTTAATTCCAACAAACAATACACGAAATTCCTTGATTCTTGTTTTCTTAAAAACTCGACAATGGTGGGTACTGATCGGGACATGTATATCAACCAATAACCAGTTACAGGGATTTCATGACCGAATCCGTTGCTCATCATGATTGATGGGTTAGACTTAACGAGTAGTACCATTTATGATGTAGCAGTGCTAGATAAACGCGAAAACCGAGGAAAAATAGCTTGAAGGTTGTGTAGGGACACAATTGGTAATAGTATACCTACCTAGGGAATTAATTGTATGGCCACGAGTCGTGGGTGCAGTTAATGTCTGCTGGGACTTCAAGACCTACTAGAAAATATGATTTCCCGAACAATTGAAGGGGTTATTGTTTCTATAAAAATAGTGGGAGAATTTTTTCGATAAAAAGTCCAATTTTCGTTAATTATAAGTATTAGTCTTAAACCTATCCACTAATTGTTGTCTTTAAATTTATTTTAGCCATTCAAAATCCACTATCATGTACGAACAAACTTTGGCACAAAGCATGAGATATTCACTCTATGAGACAAGCATGATTGGGTTCAACAATGTTAGAGAATATTGTTCCTACCTAATCAAGATAATAAAACGAGTCAAAAAGGTAGGCGTTGATTTGGATCAAGATGATGAGATAGAAATTATTCTCAATGGCTTGTCTGACTCATTTTCTCATTTTGTGTATCATTGTGACATTCCGTCTGACGGAATCAAAACAAATGATTTACACAAGTTGTTGGACAAATATGAGAGACCTTTGAACAAGGATTGGGTTTGAGTGAAGGAAATGATTGCCCCTTGTGTAGCAAAGACAATGAATTAAGGATGCTTGAAGGAAAGAAATTCCTGAAGATAATGAACAAAGGTATGACCTAGTTATTCTTTGATGTAAGACATCTTATAGTTTCCTCACATCTGTAAAGTGTTTGCAGGTGATGAGGGCATTCCCTTGCTTTGGGAAAAAGGGCACATCTTGAAAGACGAAGGCAATTGTTGCTTCGACAAATAAGGGAGAAATGCTTCAGGAGTTGGGTCAAGATACATCTAGACTTTTCTTTCTAGTATAAGTTTTACCTAGATTTTCCGTCTTAGCATAGTTATAGTTTTATTTGTTTTGAGCATTATTTCGATTCTTTATTTGTACAAAACATTATTGATTTACCATTATGAATGGAGTATTATTTAATTAAAGCATTTACTTTGTACAAAATATTGTCGTTGTACCATTATGAATGGAATGTCTTTAAAGCATAGAAATGAAACAATGATAAACAAATTAAAGACTTTGATAATCTGTATGCTAAATCGAGAAAAGTAAAACGACAAAGATAATCATCCGCACTCATGGAATGCTTAACTTGGACATATTTCCAAAAGAAGGATTCAAAAGGATGATTTCATTTTAAGGCTCTTGAAATATAGAACTTAGATGAACTCATAACTTGCGAATCTTGTCTCTAGGAAAAGGTGACCAAAACAACATTTGCTAGGCATCCTAAGCATACCAAACAATCAATGGATCTGATCCATAAAAGACGAATGTGGACCACTAAATCGTTAGTGCGAGAGAAAGTTACTTCATGTCATTTGCTAGCGACTTCTGTCGTTAAGTATATGTGTACCATATGAAGTGCAAATCTGAATCTGTTGAAGTGTTCAAAAAGGTTTCAAAACGAAGTAAACAAAGGCATAATGCTGCGACCATTCGATTTGATCGAATTGGAAAACGCTTAAGCCGTAAGTTCCTCGATTATCTAACCGAGAATAAGATTCTCACGTAGCGAACTAAATCTGAAATGAGGAATCAAACTTTGTTAGACATAGTTCATTCCACGTTAAGCCTTCGCTGAATCTCCTTATTCACTCTGGGGATTAGCCCCAGACTCTTCAAGGATACTTAGGGTAGTACCTTTTGAAGAAAGTACCTACATAACCGTACCAATTAAGATAAGGTATAACACCTTTGTACGATAAATTGGATAGTAGATCCAATTTGTACAAATTTGTGGGATATCCAACAAAATCCATTGGATACCTGTTATAAGGAACGAAAGACGTTCGTTTCTAGGAATAACCAAATCATAGAGGATCATTTCCTCATCAAAAGAAATGGGATTATCATAGAACTTGATGAAGTCCAAGATTCGGACCCATCCTCACAAACAGTGGGAGTTAGTCCTAAACCTACTGAACCAAACTAGTACACCAGTACTTCGAAGATCCGATCAAATTTTTAGAAGAACCTGAAAAGTTTGGTTTTATTCACGAAAATGATAAATTGGATGTTGATCCGAGGACTTACGAAAAAACTATGTCTGACATAGAATTGGGCACATGGCTTGAGACCATGCGATCCGAAATGGATCCCAAACATTCCAACAAGGTTTTGACCTTGGTTGATCCGCCTAAGGGAACTATCCTTGGAGATTACAAATGGATCTTCAAAGCGCAAGCTTGGAATAAATGAAAAAGTTCTTGACTTACAAGGCTCACTTAATGGCGGTAGGTTATTTTCAAAAAGTCTGTTATAGACTGATAAAGATACCTTCTCTCCATTTGCGACGTCAAAATCCATTCGGAAACTATTAGCCATCAAAGGGTGGTATAACTACTAAATATGACTAATGGATAAGAATACTGCCTCTCTCAATTATGAAATTGATGAGAAGATCTTTACACAAATTCAAAGGTCAATCTATGACTTTTAAACAGGCATCCCGAACCTGAAACATGCAACTTGATGAGACAGTCAAAGCGGTTGACTTTATCAAAAATGCATATGGACTCTGAGTGTACAAAAGAATCAGTGGGAGCTTAGCAAAAGTTCGTTAAATAACATGTCTATAAGATTCTACTTGTCAAGGACGATATCAGAATGTTTAGCGAAGACGAAAGCGTGTCTTGTCCACGTAATTCTCCATAGAAGATTTGGATAATGCATCTTACGTATTGGCAATACATATCTATAGAGATAGATCGAAGAAGATGTTGGAATTCTCCAAATCTTTGTACATAGACTAAATATTGAATAGATTCAGTATGGAAGAATCCAAGAGGGGATTGCTTCCAAAAGAGACAAGAAACCTCTCTTTTAAAATCAGTGAGCCCTACATGGGATGTGTAAAGTAGAGAATGTCTCAAAAGTCTTATGCTTGGCAAAAAGGCAGCATAATGTATGCAATATCATGTACAAGACCTGAGTTAACAAATGCTCTGAATGTCATGAGCTGCTGTCAGTCAAACACCAGCGAGGAACACTGGACTGCCGTAAAAACAATCATTTAGTACGTTAGATGCTCTAAGGATATGTTGTTGGTCTACGGTAGTAGTGGAGGATTGAAACTTGAAGGATTTACTGATTCGAGTTTCCAGTCTGATGTGGATGATCAAAGATCCTATATTCTGCCTTAATGGGGCAGAGGTAAGTAGGAGGAGTTCCAAACAGTATACCACTGCCAATTCAACCATTAAAGCAGATATCTTGCAGCATTGGATACAGCAAAAGGAAAGTGTTTGGATGAGAATCTTCATCCAATAGTTGGATGTAGTGCCTAGCATAGCAAAGCCAGTAGTTATCTTAAGTGATAAAAAGGGCATTTGCTAAAAGAAAGGAATCGAGATCTCACCAACAATCTAAACACACATCTAAGGAAAAACCATATGATTTGAGATATCATATATAGAGGAGACGCGTAGATGGATCACGTCAACTCAACATACAACTTATCGGATCCACTAATGAAACCTATGTCACAAAATATTCGAAGAACGTCTTGGGAAGATGGGTCTTAGAAATGCTTGTGATTGGCTTTAGGGCAAGTGGGAAATTGATAGGATAGTGCCCATCAAGCCAATCTAATTAGCTTGTTAGAGGATTATCTTGTATTACATTCTTATGGTTTAATAATTAATACACCTATTAATTTATAGTACGTAAATTAAACAATGGCCAACTTCATCTCTCGCGAACGTATCTAAGCGATTGGATGAAATCCTAAGATCACATTCGACTATGGGACTATTCACTTCAGTTTGAGTGCAATCATGAAACAGTCTCTAAGGTCGTGATCCTAAAACACGTTCCAAGTCATAGATTCCGAACGAGACGGGGTATCGAAGGAATCGCTAGGACTTGCACGATTATGCATGATTCACATGGAGTGAATTTGTTGCGTTTCATGAACAAGACACTTGATGTCAGTGCATATGAGTAGGTGGTTCGATAGGGGATCGAACGTATCGAACGACACGAACAGAGAAACCCATTGTGGAAGTGCATGTCGTACATCGGTGATGGGATGTTTCTCAAGACTTATAATAGTGTACGATTTAGTCCTTAGACTTGAGGTACTAGGGCTAATTCGGTGCACGAGATACGTACTTTGACTTAGGAGTCGATCACATAGCCTGATCGTTGTGCGACTACTTTGGGTACGTATGATCGTGTACGGTGGTGGTTTGTACTAAGAAATAATCTATCGACCCATCCTGATAAGGTGGGAGAACTTCATGTACGTTCTTAGATAATATATTCCGAGAAACCCACGGCTGTGGTCAGTGACGAATTTGGAAAGGGGTTTCCAAATTTAGCAGTCACACTGGAATTATTATCCAGAATTTGAAAGTACAAAATCGAGATAATTAGAGGTGCCGATCAATTCATACACCCTAGGTCTCGGTCGGGAAATTAGTCATTGGAATGACCGTATGTACATGGCAGTTATAAGAGGTAAGGTTCACAAGATCCATTCACCTGAAGTTGGGCCTCATGGACTTGTGGCTAGACATCGACCATGAGGTGTGGGTACTCCTGAATTAATAAGAAGATTAATTCTGGAGTGGTCAATTT
This sequence comes from Penstemon newberryi var. newberryi, assembly GCA_030819805.1. NCBI lineage: Eukaryota > Viridiplantae > Streptophyta > Magnoliopsida > Lamiales > Plantaginaceae > Penstemon > Penstemon newberryi. The sequence goes on along the minus strand of JAUALY010000005.1, from coordinate 15,260,098 downwards.
AAAGTGTTTAATTGATCAGAGCAATTAATTGCTCATTAATTAAATCACGAGAGTCGTGGGCCTACTGCCAATTGATGGTGAACCTAGAGGATCACACACAATACAGTTGGACAGTGACAGTAAAAAAAAGGAAATAGTTGATTTAAAGAAGTTAAATCAAAGTTAGTGAATTAAAGTGTTAATTCAAAGTGGAGAGTTATTAATTAGAATATCTAATTAATAAATTATTAGAATGTCTAATTAATTATAATATTAATTAAAGTGTTAATTAATAAATTGGAAGGATTAATTAGTTAATTTTTGGATTAATTAATTAAGCTAAGGGGCGTTTTTAGTGTTTTAATTAATGGAAGAGTTTGTTTTCTTGTATGACAAGGAAAAGCTAAAGATACACATGTATATCTTGTTTTCTAATGAGATAAGGAAAAGATCTTGTTATACATGGATGAGATATCTATTAAGAGAAGGATTATTCTCTTATAAATAGATATCATCATATATCTTCCTAAGCTAATGAACTAATGAGAAAATAACACACAAGAAAAAGTTATTGCTGAAAATTGAAAAACCCTAGCCGCCCCTTCACCATAGCCGAACCCTGTGCTATTCTTCTCTCCCATCTAGATCTAGATCTGGATTAGTATTCCTCCATTGACAAACCTTCAAACTCTAGTTCTAAGCCTGTGCCTTGGAGGTGTTGCTACAATCCAACTTGTGTGGATACACTCTTGAGGCGACACACTTGGATCGCTTCTGTGAATCAAAGAGAAGACCGGAGGTTACCACCACCAACCTGTGGTGAGGTAAATTGCGGTTTCACCCCCTCTAGTCTTGTTAAAATTGTTTTAATCAACATTTTCGCATATGTAAGATGGAATTGAATCATGGGTTGTATGGGTACCTCGGAAATTTTTTAAATTTCGCACTTTCGTTGTTTTGACAACCGAGGTATCCCAACACTGCCATCGCCGTTGCCACCATACTTGTGTTTTTTGGAAGTTATATGTTTTTAGTTGAATGTCTAATTTTACATTATTGATGTAATTATCATTTATCAAAAAATGATATATTTCATTGTCTCATAAACACTTGAAATATGAGTTTATAAAATTATCAATTGAACTCAAGTTCCAACTATTTATTGAATTGAGCCCAATTTTTATTTAAAATAAACCTAACAAAAAGTTTGGACCAATTTATAATTTTTTAAAATATTTATGTTTTACTTATTTGCTAAATGAACCTTGGATAAATGCAGAAAAGCCCTTTTCTTCATCCCTCAAAAAAAGAAACAAAAAAAAAAAAAAATAAGGCCAATAGACCGCGGTGGGTGGCGAGGTCCAGCCAATCACCGCCCCACCCCTCCTAGACCGCCCAACCCACCGCACACCCACCGCCTCACCCCTTCCCCCAATCCCTGGAGATCAACACCAAACCACCCACCCACTCCCCCTCCACCATTAGCGGTAGAGATGGCTTTACATTACACCACACTTCATTCCTAAGGAATTCTAAGGCCCACATTGGCCGGTTCTTGCTAGTTGTCCACTCTGGATGCCCGGCTTCACTCATTTTGTGGTAGCCCTTTCGTAGGTTCTTCCTTCCTAGGTCACCTCTTCTGTGTTCATGGCTAGGGGTGTAAATGAGTCTAGCAGTATCGAACGATACACTATTCAAGCTTTGTTTGAATTTTATCGAGCTTGAAATTTTGTGTTTGGACTTGATTTAATTTCTTAACGAATCAAACTCAAACTAGCTTGATATTTTGACATGTATTTTGTCATTTTTTGGCTTATCGAGTCGAGCTTCAAAATTTATCAAAGGAAAAATGATGTTCAAGCTTGTTTGATCTCTGTGACGAACCGAGATCAAACAAGCTTGTTGGATGAAGATGAAGAAGTGAAGGGAGGTTTTGATGATTTTCAAAAGTCATCAGCTAAGTAATGGAAACTTAGCAATCTCTAACAAATTCAATCAAAAAGACAAGTAAAATCAGAAGGGTTGAATTTCGGTCTAGAAGACTACTGATCTAATGCTGAGTACGGAATCAGACTGGTGGATTTCATCGAGTCAAATCATATGAGTTCGATTTGAATCAGCAGAGTGGATTCGATCAGCAGAGTAGAAGTGATCAGGAAGTTATTACAACGGTAATAAATGCAGTTGGCGTAATAAATGCTGTAAGAAGAGGGTATTAATCACAAATGATTGAAGAGAAACCTCGTATCAGCAAGGTGCATTAAATGCAATGAGACAGAAAGTACAACATAAATGTACAGTGAACAGTTGCAGAAGCCGTTTAGAGACAAGGACCAGTACTCGAGGAAGATCTGAAATCTGTTTCATCTCAACAGGCATAATTCAAACCTCAAGTATAAATAATTCTGGATTCAAGAGTTAGAGGCTTCACGATCAAATCTTCAAGTCTCAATACTCAAGAACATAACACTAACAGCAAAGTCATCTGTTGACAAGCTGAGTCGAGAAAACAAGTATACATCTAAAATCATAGTGATTTCTATAAAAAAGAGAGTTGTGAGAAGTAGTTTTCCATCTTAGTGAGTGAAAATACTTCAGAGTATATGTTTTCTTTGTGATTTCCTATAGTGAACTTGTGACTTTATCATTTGTTGTAAAAGCGCAAATAGAGTAGACTATTTACTTAGTGTTCATAGTATAATCTAAATCATCATGACTTAGAAGAGTGGACTAAAAGACATTCTTGTCTATATAACCACTATAAAAATTCCTGTGTTGGTTAATTTGTTTTTGCATATTTTCATAAGTAACCAAACCTTATAGCAAAAAGATTTTAAAAGGAGTTTTAAAAATTGGGGAAATTTTTTAAGTGAGAAAAACTTGTTTGAAAAACATTTGACAAAAATCCGTTGCATAACAAGTTTTAAACTCTGATTTAATTTGACAGATAAGTAAAATCAGACTAGTGGTCAACTCTGCTGAATAAGCTAAGTGCAAAATCAGTATAGTAGTCTCATAAGTTTCGATTAGCTTACTCTGCTGATAAGAGAAACTTGTTTGAAAAACATTTGACAAAAATCCGTTGCATAACAAGTTTTAAACTCTGATTTAATTTGAAACAGATAAGTAAAATCAGACTAGTGGTCAACTCTACTGAATAAGCTAAGTGCAAAATCAGTATAGTAGTCTCATAAGTTTCGATTAGCTTACTCTGCTGATAAGAGAAGTTAGAGAAATTTTTAAAGGTACAGAGGTCTATTAATCCCCCCCCCCCCCCCCCCCCCTCACTAGACCTCATCTGACAACTTGGGACTAACAAAGCTTTTACCGAACGAGCTCGAGTCGAGTATCACGTAGTTTGATTTTATTTTCAGCCATATTCCTGGCTAAGAGTGTGGTGGCATGGTCTCATATGAATTGTTGTAACTTTGGGAGAGCTCTGTAATAAAAGCTAGCTAGTTAGCAAAATCCAATGAAATATAAACCAGGATGGAGCTACAAAATTTTTATTGTGAGGGTTTATTGTGAGGGGCGAGAATTTATTTGGGTAATACATATAACATTTTATCGATATTATGATAAAATGACAAAAAAATAATTCAATATCAAGTAATGTAGTTTTTCCCACAAACATAGCAATATAAGTATCTTCTAAAAATACACAATTATTTCAGTTGTGGCAGCTATATTTCTTTGATTAAAGATCGCGTATAGCCATCTATACTTGAGAATTAGCAAGTTAAATGCAATAAACTAAATTGTTTATTTGTTTTAATTAAATATTTCAAAACTCTAATAAACAAATTTATATTGCAATTAATATTAAAATTTAAACTTGAAACTATAATAACATCAGAAAACTCTAAGCCCCAACTCACCATAAGCGATAGGAATTTTTTCAAGTATTCATAAGAAATTCACACTCAAAACAATTATAAAATGAATATATGATACTCAATTAAGACAAATTTAGCTTCAAATTGCTTCAAATTGTGTTTTAAAACACAACTTTAGCTCCATGCCTATTTCCTAATATAAATTCGTGGGTGGGTCATGATCTCATATCGTTACAAAGATTAATCTAATTGAGGCAAACTACTGACAAGATAATAAATGCATCATGCTTATGTCGGGTTAACAACTTGACATAATAGTAAACCATGTGAATTGATCTAGTCTAGGAATAAGTGAAAAGGTTTTGCTTTTTACATTCTCCAATGGACCCTTACTTTTTTCTACTTTAGAACCTTTTACCTATGAGTTACCTATGGACTCGTGTACTATTATAATGAGTATTATACATTGTACTAGTATTGCAAGGCTAAATCTTTTTCGGAACGAGTTAATGTCAATTTAACCTCATGTGAAATGTATAATATTTAATTTATCCCTTTGTAATTTAAAAAAGAATACTTTATCCCCTATGAAAATTTTAAAGAAGCAATATACCTCCTTCAACTGGAGAGTGTAACTCAATTGCCATAATTGAGAAAGTGTTTTGTAACATAGGGAGATAGATTGTAATATTTATCATAACACATGGGGTAAATTTTCATATTTATCAACACATGGAAGTAAATTGTCACATTATCATAACACAAGTGGGTAAAGTACCAATTAAAAATTTAAAGGTGGCGGTGTGAAATTTTTATAAGATTACAGGGGATAAAGTGCTATTTTCAAATCACGGAGAGGTAAATTGAATATTATAAATATTACAGGGGGTAAATGAACTTTATTCAAAATTGAAATACTTTATTTGTTTCATAATTCTTTATCATTTGCTATGATTAGACGATTAAGTTGACAAAATCAAAAAGAATTATATTCAATCCGTCCAAATATTTATACTCTTTCTACTTTTGACACGAAGTATTTGGTAAAAGTTAAAAAGGTAATAATTTAGATAATTTTATAGTTTTGTTCTCAAAAATTGATGTTGTCAAATCATTACTTATGTATCTAGTAGAACAAAAGATTTAAAACAGAGGTAGAATAAAGTTTTGAATGTTGAATTCTCAATAGCGGTTGAAGCAAGACCAAAAATATATGCTTATAATTCAAACAATATTACAAAAGTAAGTGAGTAACAATGACTGTACGAAATTATCAACAAAAGAAGAAGAATGACTGTCAAAAAAAAAAAAATTTATCCTATATGTTATTTTATTTGAAGCATGCATAAAATTAGGGTTGTCAAATGGGCGGGTTTCAATCTGGATTCGATTCCAATTCGGTTCAATTTATTAGGATAATTATCCGATTAGAGATTTCATGGACCTGATCCGATATTTGAAATAAATGGAGCGAATATGGATTTAAGTCGATTAAAGATCCATATCCAACAATAAATAAAAAGAATGATATATATACATAATGTTTTATAAAAGTAAGTAACATTAGTAATATTTCACTGTCAATTTAAGAAGATTTATAACTCGTTTATAAATTTATATAAACGAATATTATCGTCTAAAAATATGAATATTAGTAAAGAAAGTTTGAACATGTGAGCTAAAATTAAATTAAATTGTAAAGTTAATAAACTTATTTTAGGAAAAAATATTAATGTAATTTTTTAAATAAAAATTTTATTGGAACCGAAAAAGATCCATTATCCGGTCAAATCAGACCAAGATTCATTGGATTCAAAAAATCTAGGTCCGAGCACAATCCGAGCAAATTTCCGATATAAATGAAACTGAATCTGAATGAACCTGATCCGATCAGAATACGATCCATTGAAAGCCCTACTTAAAATTTATCCTTCATAATGTTATTTTATTTGAAGCAAAATTTCACACACAACAAGGGCAAATAGTGATTTTTAGGATTGAGCCAATAATGTGATACCATATGTTGTCCAAATGGCCAATAATGTGATACCGTTTTTAGGATTGGCCCAAATATCTCGGGGCCCAATCATCCGGTCCAAACTTGTGTATTCCACCAGTTCCTCAGTACATTATTGATTCATCCAACTGGAGTAAAAAAAAAAATGGATCACGTAATTTAAGGGCCTGTTTGGATCTATTTTCGTTCAATATTCTCGCCCAAGACTAAAGCCCAACCAAACAGGCCAAACACAATATGAATTGCATTTGGCCCAAAAACAAGACGAAACACATGTTTGGGCTGCTGGTCCACCGACACCATTACTATATATTTATTTATATTAAGACATATAAGAAGGTAACATATATGACATATGACATTCTTTGGTTTAAATGATTTAATATGTTTTTTTTATTTATGTTATGTAAATTAAATAATGATCAACTTCATCTCTCGCGAATGTATTTAAGTGATAGGATGTAATCATAAGATCACATTATGACTATGGGACGATTAACTTCAGTATGAGCGCAATCATGAAACAGTCTCTAAGGTCATGATCTTAGAACACGTTCCAAATCATAGATTCCGAACGAGACGGGGTATCGAAGGAATCACTAAGACTTGTACGAATATGCATGATTCACGTGGAGTGAATTTATAGTGTTCCATGAGCAAAGCATTTGATGCTAATGCATATGAGTAGGTGGTTCGATAGGGTATCAAACGCATCAAACAACCCTAACAGAGAAACTCATCGTGGAAGCGCATGACGCATATCGGTAAAGCGATGTTTCTCAAGGACTTTTAATAGTGTACGATTTAGTCCGTAGACTTGAGGTACTAGGTCGACTTCGGTACACGAGCATATGTACTTTGATTTAGGAACTGATCACGTAGCTTGATTATTATGCGACTACGTTGAGTACGTATGATCGTGTATGCGGATGGTTAGTGCTAATAAATGATCTATAAACTCATCCTGATAAGATGGGGGAATCTCCTATACGTTCTTAGATAATAGATTCCGAGTAACCCACGACCTTTGTCGGTGACATATTTGGAAATGAGTTTCCAAATTTAGCAATCACATTGAAATTATTATCTTGAATTAGAAAGTACATAATCGAGATAATTAGAGGTGAGGTTCACAAGATCAATTCACTGGAAGTTGGGCCTCATTGGTTTGTGGCTAGACATCGACCATAGGGTGTGGGTACTCCTGAATTAGTAAGGGATTAATTATTGAGTGGTCAATTGAATGTGTTCAATTGATTGGAATAATTAATTGCTCATTAATTAAATCACGAGAGTCGTGGGTCTGAGGTCAATTGATGGTGAACATAGAGGGTCATACACAATACAGTTGGACTACAACAATCAAATAAGGAAAATTTGATTTAAAGAGTTAAATCAATATTAATGAATTAAAGTGTTAATTCAAAATGGAGAATAATTAATTAGAAAGTCTAATTATTAATTAATAATAGAGAGTTTATTTAATTAATTGGATTAATTAAATAATGGGCTAAATTAATTAATTAAACGAGTTTGATTAATTAATACAAGATCTAAGTTCATTAGGAGACAAGAATGGACCATAAAGGAATGGGCCATTAGTTTCCTAGTAGGATAAGGTAAAGATTAGATATATTTGGAAAGGAGAAATACAAGGAGTAGAATACTCCTTATATATAACAACACAAGAAGTCTTCCTTTCTAAGTCGGAAGAAATCTTCACCTCTCCAAACCCTGGCCGCCTCTCTCCCACTCTCTCCCATTCCACTTGGATGAACTCTGTGTGATTTTTATCTGTAAAAATCGACTATCTCCATGCTTCTTCCTTGTTGATATTTCTTGATCTCTAGTTCGTAGCATGTGAATCAAGAAAGTTGCAACAATCCAATTGGTTTGGATAATTCTAGAGGCATGACGTTTGGAGTGCTATCCTCGAACCAAAGCCTGCAAGAAAAGAGAAAACCGAAGAAACCACCACCAAACCTGTGTTGTAGGGAATTGCGATTATCCCTCTCTTAATTACAATAGTTTTTTTTTTTTTTTTGCTTCAAGCCACTTTCATATGACTAGATGAATCGAATACTGGAAAGGGATATGTCCAAAATATTTGTTGGTGAATCATATGTTCTAATTTTTAATAAGTGAACAATGATGCTTTAACTGGAGATGTGGATACTATCATGAGGGCTTCTCTTATAAATTTTTAGATATAAATAGCAATTACAAGTACAAACAAATGCATAAAATTAACTTAACCATGCCTTGTCTTAAAATGTTGGCCCTAGCGAGGAAGTAGAACAGAGCCATTGAAATATCATTTATTGCAAGGTACCTTTCAATTTTGGTATGTTTAAAAAATTTGCAGCAAGCAAACCCTTCCAATAATCTCCAATTGATCAAGCCCAGTAGTTGGTAGACTTTCCTAACTCAATTACGAAGTAGACCAACAATAAGTCTAATCCTTCATGTAAATTACCAGTAGAGCAGTGCTTTCCCACTGACATTGTGAATCCTGTAATTAAAGTTCCAAGAAGATTTTTTTATGTTTTGAGGTTAGATAAAGTAGAAAATTTTGGACTTAGGTTAAATAATCCAGACGTTAGTTGACCCAACAAATATGCAACAAATCCAAGCTCATGGTAATAAGCTCAAAACAAGTTAATCCTCAAATGCAAACCCATGATGATAAGCCTGTTGGGATTCTTTAGGAAAAACGACCCTTTAGGCAACATAATATAAAATTTTTTAAGGGCACGTGCTTGGGTTTTTGCTGAGATCTTTGCTCCTTCGTTTGCGAGATAACTCCATTATTATCACAAAAGATAGTAATGAGCTCGGCAATGCTAGGTACCACATCCAATTCATGGATAAAGTTTTTCATCCAAACACTTTCCTTTGCAGCTTCATTCGCTGCAATATATTATGCCTCGGTGGTTAAATCAGCAATAGTATCTTGCTTGGAGCTCTTCCAGCTTACCTCACCACCATCGAGGCAGAAAACATATCTAGATGTTGACTTGAAGTTGTCTACATCACATTGGAAGCTCGACTTTGTAAAGCCTTCCAATTTCAATTCTCCCCCGTCGTATGCCAGGAACAATTTCGTAGTCCTTCTCAAGTTTTTCATAATTGCCTTTACGGCTTTCCAGTGCTGCTCTCCTGGATCAGACTGATAGCAACTAGTTACGCTTAGTGCATGTGCTACATTTGGCCTACATAACATACCATACATTATGCTTCCTATGACGGAGACATATGGTCTTTGAGATATTTTGCTTCTCTCTTCAGGTGTCTTTGGACCATAGACTTAGAGAGTGCAGTACCATGTCTTATTGGAAGCAATCCTCTCTTGGATTCTTCTATACTGAATCCCTTCAGTATTTTGTCTATGTAATGCGATTGGGAGAGGCCCATCAATCCTTTTGATCTATTTTTGTAGATCCTTATACTTAGTATGAAGGATGCTTCACCCAAATACTCCATTGAGAATTGTGTAGACAGTCATGCTTTCGCTTATGATAACACCTTCTCATTATTTCCAATGAGAAGAATATCATCAATGTAAAGCTCTAAAAAATCAATTGTACTTCCACTGACTTTCTTGTACACATAAGGTTCAAACATGTTTTTGATAAATCCAAAGGTTTGGATTGTTTCGTCAAAATGAATGTTCCAGCTTGGGGAAGCTTGCTTGGGTATTTAAGTGGACCTCCGGAGTTTCCACACCTTGTACTCATCTCATTTGGATGCGTATCCTCTTGGTTGCTCCATATAGATCTACTTTTCAATGTCTCCATTGAGAAAGACGGTATTTACATCCATCTGACATATCTCGTAGTTCTACCACGCACCTATGGCCAACAAGATCTGAATGGATTTAGGCATTGCAACAGGCAAGAAGGTCTTCTCAAAGTCAATGCCTGGTCTTTGAGTATATCATCTCGCAACTAGTCGGGCCTTGTAGGTGATTACCTCATCGTTCACTCCAAGCTTTTGCTTATAGATCCACTTGCAACCCATAGGAGTCACACCCACTTGGGATCTACCAAGGTCCAGACTTATTAGAGTGCATGGAATCCAACTCGGAGTCCATGGCTTTGAGTTATTTTCTCTAATCTATGTCCAACATAGCTTCTTCATAAGTTCTTGGGTCATTCAGAGACTATCCAGTCTTGTGCAGCCGACCGTAGTACCTTTCGGGGTCTCTACGTAGTCTTTCTGACCTACGAGGTATTGGTGTACTTTTCGGTGCACTTTCACGCTTTTGTTCTCCCACTGCCTGTGGTGATGGGTCAGCTTCCTCAACCTATTCGGCCTTTTTCAGCTTCAGTGACCTTATCCAGTTCCATGTTGTGTTCTTTCTTGTCAAACAAGAAGTGTGCGTTCCTTGAAACAAATGTAGTTTGCCATGAATGATTATAGAACTCGTATCCAATTGAGTTTTCTGGATACCCCACGAATTTGCACAAAGTGGATTTAGTTTCCAACTTATATCCCACTAGCTTCTTAATGTAAGCGGGAGTTCCCCATACGTGCATGAATGCTTATGAGGGTGCCTTGCCAAACCATATTTCATATGGTGTCTTTTGTACGGATTTAGAAGGTACCATATTCAGTATCTTCGTTGTCGTGAGGAGGGCATGTCCCCAAAATGAAAGAGGAAGATCAGTGGCACTCATCATGGATCGAACCATATCCATCAAGGTACGATTCCTTCTCTCAGCTACTCCACTTAATTGTGGTGTAGCAAGAATCCAGTGAGACAGTATTTCATGCTCTACAAGATAATTGAGAAATTCGTTACTAAGAAACTCGCCACCTCGATCAGAACAAAGAGCCTTTATCGTTTTATCGGGTTTGTTTTCTACTTCCATTTTGAATTATTTGAATTTCTCAAAGGCTTCAGATTTGTGTTTCAACAAGAGCACATACCCATAACAACTATAGTCGTTAGTGAAGGTAATGAAGTAATCGTAGCCACCTCGGGTACTCTTTCTTAGCGGTCCACATATGTTAGTATGTATTAAGTCCATGTCCATGTGGTTTTCTCAGGGTTTCCTTTAAATGGCAGGTTTGCCATTTTAACCTTAAGACATGGTTCGCAAGTTGGCAATTTCATCAATGTGCTATATTTCAAGCGCGCCAGATGAAGCTAACTTTTGAATCCTTGACTTGGATATATGTCCAAGTCGAGCGTGCCACAATTGTGCAGAAATTTCATTATCTTGTTTTCTTTTATTTTGTTGTACGTGCATAACTAATTTAGGTGATTCTATGGTGTACAATACATCCTTTAATGTATCAGTGATCAACCAACGGTCATTCATAAATAATGAAAATGAACCATTATTAATTGAAAAATTAAAATCTTCATTATCTGAAAAACGGGAATGGAAATAATGTTTTTCACTAAACCAGGTACATAAAAAATGTTCCTAAAGAATAATCTATCACCACCTAAATCTAACTCTACTTCGCCTATGGCCTCGGCAACAGCTCTAGCTCCATTGCCAAATCGCAGGATCCAATCCCCAGTCCTAAGTGGCCTTGTTGCTTCCATCACCTGTAAATATTTACGAAGATGAGAACCACAAGCAGTGTCCAATACCCAAGATGCACAGTTAATTGATAAATTAACTTCAACGAGGAATATACATTTGGTGTTCTCCAAGAACTCCTTGCAGTTCCTATTCCAATGTCCATGTTTCTTGCAGTAGAAATATTTTTGTTCATTAGCAAAAGCTTTACGCTTCTTTCCCTACCCTATGGGCCCATATGGTCATTTTTCTTTGGATGGGAAAACATTCCCCTCCCTTTCCCTTTCCCTTTCTTAGTCTTCTTAGACTTCGATTAGGTGGAGGTGGCAATTATCACTGGCTTCTCTCTTCTCATGGAAGCCTTTGCAGTGTCGAGCATATTTGCCAACTCGTGAAGTTCAACATTCATTTTGTGCATGTTGTAGTTCACTACGAATTGCTCGAATGATCTCGGCAACGACTGGAGAATTATATCTTGGCAGTATGTCTTGTCCATTTTCACCTCAAGTTGACGAAGCTTCTCAATGAGCCCAGGCATCTTGATACAGTGAGAGCGGATATCAGTACCTTCTGCCATCCTCGTTTGTTGCAGAATCTTAGCAGTTTCATACCGCTCATATCTACTTTGCACCCCAAAAAGACCATTGAGATGTGTGTAGATTTCAAAAGCATATTTCATATGCTAATACTGATTTTGAAGTTCATTCGACATGGATGCAAGCATGAGACTACGTGACTGTAAGTCATCATCGTTCCACAATTATGCGGCTTCTCTCTCAGCATCATCTGCATCCTTAGCAATTTCAGGAGAGTGCCCATCAAGGACAAAAGATCGTTTCTGTGAAGCAAGAATAATCTTAAGGTTTCTGACCCAGTCATGAAAGTATAATGGTTATTGGATTTTTAGACATTATATCTACAAAATGACGATTGAAGAAATAAATACGCGGCAAATTAATGTTAATGCACAATTTACAAATTTGGATTTTACAAATTACTCCCACTATTTTAATCAAAATCTTATGCCCCCACGTAACTTTCGGGAATATTAAAATATCCTAGCAGGCTCAAGGCCCAAATGCAATCTCTTAGTACTTGTTGGTCATACCGATCCACTTGGTGGGCGACTATGTCACAGGTTAACCATTGCAGCTAACAGATGAGTTCATTTAGCCTCGTTTTTTGTTATAGACCCACGACTTGTGAGACATCCATACTTACTAGCATTAAATCATGTCCAATCCTTGTAGAGAGAAATAATTTAATCCTAGATGCTCCACGGCTCGTGAGACAAAGCCTAGAACCTTGCTATCACCTCCCTTGGCACTAAACTGTACATCGAGGCAATAGACACACCATTTAATTGGAGGTTTTATGAAATGTTCAAGTGCGAAGTCTCGTCAGATTATACTTTATCTTGTTTACGTTTTCTATTCTAAGCATGCATTACATACATCAAAGAATATACAGAAAAGTAAACATACAACACCTATCATTACATAATATGATTGATCAATTGCACATCCTATGCGATCCATCACGAGCCAAGTAATGGAAATTAGTCTAGGGTGAAAAAAAACATAGCCTAATCTATTACAATTATTACTCCATGCATGCATGGGCCTTCACTTATGTCCTTCTGGATTGGGGAGATCTTTTGAATTGGGCCGTCATGTCCTCCAAGGAAATAGACATCCATGTGGATCTCCAAAGTCTTTATGAGGTCTTCTGGGCCCAAAACCTATTCTAAGTCTAACTTAAGACCCTATTCTATTAAATTTTAATTGTACAAAGAAGGGACACCAATCAGGCCCATTATATTACAATCCATAAAAATAAATCAATTACATCATAGGGCATAAGGTCATTTTCGATCGATCCACACATTCAAGGGGTGCTTGCAAATGCTTTCAAAGTAGTTTTTTTTCTTTTGTTGTGCTTAAAGCACTTTGATAGTGTTTGCAAGTAGGTGCTTATGCTATTGATTCTTCAATTGAAAAGCAGGTTGGCAAGAAGCAGCTAAGGAGATGCTTCTTCTATTGCTTTTTTTGGCTGGCATTTTTGTAATAATTAAAGCTACTTTTTTTACATATTTGCAAACAACCCCTACTTTTGAATAAAAGTATTTATTTTTTACTCTTGCTTTAAGCAACTGCTTTTGGGTTTCCAAAAGCATTTGCAAACATCCCTTCACTCAAGAACATGCATAAATTCACATAAGGGCAAAAATATAAATTTACCGGCTTCTTAAAATTTTAATTTATAAAAATTATCCATATTAATTATTTTGAATTACTAATCAATCTCCAAGATTAATTATATCTTACTTGAGTGTTGGATGAAGATGAAGATGAAGATGGAAGATATGAAGTGAAGGGAGGTTTTGATGAATTCCAAAACATCAGAATCAGCTAAGTATGGAAGCTTAGTAAAAACCCTCAAAGATATTTGACTAAGGAAGACTTATTTCAGACTAGTCAAATATGGTCCAGAAGACTACTGATCTATTGCTGAAGAAGAAATCAGACTGGTGGACTATCAGCCGACTCAAATCAGATTAGTTCAAGTTTGGGATCAACCGAGTATACATCAGACGAGTGACTTCGATCAGCTGAGTGGAAGTGGATCAGAAGATCAGTGCAACGGTAATAAATGCACTTGGAGTAATAAATGCTGAAGAGGAAGGGTATTTATGACAAATGATTGAAGAGAAACCTCGTATCAGATTGGTGCATTTAATGCGATCTGATAGCAAGTACATCAGAGTGTACAGTGTTCAGTCACAGGTAGCCGTTTCTGCAGAAAGGACCAGTACTCGAGGATTTGAACAGCTGTCGATCTCTCAACGGGCAGATTTTCAAATCTCCAAGTATAAATAGTTCAGTTCGTGAGTTGAAGAAGAAGATACAACACACTTTGAGAGCAAAATACTTGAAGCAGAATTCTTCTAAGTCTCAAACTCAAGAACAGAACACTCATCAGCCGAGTCATTTGTTGACAAAGCAAAATAGAGAGAAAACAGAGAATACTTGTAAAATCTGAGTGATTTTGTTAGGACTGTGTTGTGAGAAGTAGATATCAATCTTGGTGAGCGATATTACTTCAGAGGATAGGAGTTTCTTTGTGATTTTCTATTGTGAGCTTACGGCCATATCATTTGTTGTTTGGCGTAAGCAGTGTATACTGTAATCTGCGTGATATAGTATAACCCAAGATCTAAGTGACTTGGAAGAGTGGACTAAATGATTTATATCCATATAACCACTATAAAAATCCTTTGTGTTTTTACTTGCTTAAAATTCTGCATATTTAAAACAGCATACTTAAAACACTTAAAGGTTAACTGTTTGAAAAGTTTTAAAGGAATTTGTTAAAAACTGGGGATAAAACTATTTCAAAGTTAAGGAAAACTACTTGTGAAAAACACTTGATAAATCCGCTGCAAGTTAGTTATTTTTGAAACTCTGATTTTGATAAAATCAGCTAAGTAAAATCAGAAGAGTGGTCAACTCTGCTGTTCAAAGCTTTGTGCGAGATCAGCTTAGTCTGCTTACGATTCTTGATCAGCTTAGTCTGCTGACAGAAAAGTTAGAAAGTTTTAAAAGGTAAATTTTTAAAGAGGTCTATTCACCCCCCCTCTAGACCTCATCTGACCACTTGGGACCAACAAGTGGTATCAGAGCGGGTGGTTCATCTGAATCATTTGCCTGATCAACGAGCTTGATCCTTAAGTGTTTTTCAAAGGTTTTCAAAAGAGCATTTTTTTGAAAAACAAAACTTTTTGAAAAATGGATTGTATTAGCCTTGTTCCCCACATAGGCGGTATGAGCTTTGAGGACTGGATGATACGCATGGAAATTTTCCTTGCTGCTTACAATGATAATATGTACAGGTGCATAACAAAAGGTCCGATAAGAGTCACCAAAACAATCAAGGTTGATGGCGTAGATACTGTCGTTGACAAAGATGAAGACGAGATGACAGCTGATGAAATCAAGCTGAAGAATTTAGACAAAGTTGGGATCTTCATCATGACAAAGGCCCTGGACAATGAAAGGTTTGACAAGGTCAAACATTGCAAGACATCTAAAGAGATGTGGGACAAAGTCCGTGATATGAGTGAAGGAAATGAGGCCATCAAAGAACATAATCTAAGTGTTGCCATGGAGAAGTTTGAGAACTTCAAAATGAAACCTGGAGAAACCATTGACCAGATGGATTCAAGGTTTACAAAAGTGTTGAACAATGTTCTGAAATTGGGAAAGACGTTTACAGATAAGGAGATCACTGTTAAAGTGTTAAAGGCGCTACCACCAAAGTTCAACATGAAGATTACAGCAATGGAAGAATCAAGGGATCTGGGGAAGATCTCACTTACTGAGCTGTTCTCTGCACTCAAGGCGTACGAGTATAAAATGCCAAGAATGGGAATAGAAGAGACCTCAACTTCTGGCCCCACTGCTGCACTGGTCGCTGCAGAAAGAACAAGAAGATCCGCTGGAAAGATTATAGAAGAGGACTCATCTGATGAGGCCCCAGTACTGAGCAAAAAGGAGTACACTGCTGGCGATGTTGCGTTGTTGTTAAACGGGTTCAAAAAGTTCTATAAAAGAAAAATGAAGAACAAATATAACAATGCTTCTACTTCTAAACCTACCTCTAATTCTCATGATATTAAGGATGATTATAAATCCAAAATGATGTGCTATAATTGCAGGAAATTGGGACACTTCATCAAGGACTGCCCATATCCTAAAGCGGAGAAATATACAGAGGAGAAAAAGAAACAAAGGAAAGAGAGAAGAGAGAAGAGATACCAAAAGAGCAAGGTGTTGTTGGCTGAAGCCGAAAAGATGGCAGCCATCTACTCATCTAACACAGAAACAGGCGCGTCGAGTGATGACTCTGTTTTTGACGAAACACCTGCACTACTCTGTCTCATGGCAAAGGAATCTGAAGATTCTGACAATGAGGTAATACTTTCTGAAAGTGAGCTTGAACTGTTTAGCTCATTTGATCAAATGATGAACAACAAAGTAGATGTTGTTAATGAACTTGCTAAGCTTAAGGACGAGATGATTCTGCTGAAAAAGCAAAATACTAAACTGAAATTGAAGGTTGAAAGACCTAAAGAATCAGTCATGTATAAAAAGCTTTCGCATGAATGTGAATCTCTGAGACCTGAATGTGAAATGTATAAGGGACAAATCAAGGAACTTGAAGCTAGATTATCTTCACATAATAAGTCGTCTGTTCCTAAGTCGTCTGTTGTGCAAATAGAGAAATCTATTGAACAGAGCACTCCCTTAGTAAAAGAAAGTTTAGAACTGAACAAAGCTGAAAAGTTTATATCTGCTGATAATAGTAATATTGTCTTGTATGTTCAGACTGCTAAACCCATTTCACCTGAGATTGAGAAAAAGGAGATAAAAACTCCTAAGGCTAAGAAGGGTAAAAAGCCTGAAAATGAAAAACAGACTGGTAAAACCAAACAGCAGAGTAGTCCCAAGAAGTCTGCTGATAAGAGTAAAACCAATCAGACTAGTAAAGCTAAGTCGTCTGTTAAAGAGCAAGTTAAGAGCAGACCAAAGAAGCAAAGAAATTATAACTATAATGCTTGGTATGGAAATGAGTCTTATTATGTGCAACCTGCTTATCCACCTTATTATGCTGCACCTCATTATCCACTTCACTATGCTGCATATCCTGCTCATCAACCAATGCATGTTCACCCTGCTTATCATGCATCATATCCTGCTTATGAGCCTTATCCTCATCATAATGATTATCAATTTGACATGTCTGCTGATTATGATGAAAATGAAGTTGCTCATGCTCCTGCTAAAACTCTAAAGCCTAAGAAGCCTAAGACTTCAACATCTTGGGTTGTCAAAGGTGATACTAATCCACCAGGACCCTCTCAATAAAGGGTACCTAAAACATTTTTATTTTGTTTTGTAGGTTAGGATTAGGAGTAGGAGTAAAGTAGTGAAGAAATGGTACTTGGACAGTGGATGTTCAAGGCACATGTGTAGAGACATACATGAACTGGCAGATGCTGTTGCTGTGAATGGTCCAAAAGTTACTTTTGGAGACAGCAAAGAAGGCAAGGTTATAGCTGTTGGAAAGATTATCAAAGGAAACATAGAGATATCTGACGTCTCATATGTTAGTGGCCTGAAGTACAATCTGCTGAGCATAAGTCAATTTTGTGACAAGGGATTTTCCGTAGTATTTTCATCAGATAAGTGCTATGTTGAACAGATTGGAACAAAGAAGGTTATTTTATCTGGAAGAAGACAAGGAAACATCTATGTAGTCGACTGGAATTCTGTGGACAAGAATTCTAATGTTTGTTTGGTGGCTTCTACACCAAGTGAAATCAGTTGGCTTTGGCACAAAAGAATGAATCATTTGAATTTCAAGACCATAAACAGATTGATAAAGAATGATCTTGTAGAAGGAATTCCAAAGACAGTCATGAGCAAAGACAAGCTCTGTGATGCCTGTCAGAAGGGTAAACAAATAAAGTCATCTTTCAAAAGCAAGAAACACCAATCTTCAACCAAAATTTTGGAGCTATTGCATATGGATTTGTTTGGCCCTATTGATCCAATCAGCAATGGTGGAAAGAAATACTGCCTAGCTGTTGTGGATGATTTTTCAAGATTTACTTGGGTGATTTTCATGAAGAAGAAAAGTGAAACCAAGGAACATCTTACTAATCTGATGGAACTGATCCAGAATGAGAAGAGTAAAAGAATACTGAAGATCAGATCAGATAGAGGGACTGAGTTTACAAACTCTACTGTTGAGGAGTATTGTAATTCCAGAGGAATCAGTCATGAGTGCTCTGCTGCCAGAACCCCTCAACAAAATGGAGTTGCTGAAAGGAGAAACAGAACTCTAAAAGAAGCTACCAGGACAATGATAGCTGAAACAAAGCTGCCCCAAAGATTCTGGGCAGAAGCTACAAACACAGCATGTTATACACAGAACAGATGTATGATCAACAAAAGTCAAAACAAGACACCTTATGAGATATGGAACAACAGAAAGCCTAATTTACATTATCTTAGGATTTTTGGTTGTAAATGTTATGTTTTGAATAATGGGAAAAATCACCTTACTGCATTTGCAGAAAAGGCTGATGAAGCTGTTTTTGTAGGTTACTCTACTGTTAGTAAAGCTTATAGAGTGTTTAACAAAAGAACTTTACTTGTAGAAGAATCTATTCATGTGGTATTTGATGAACCAAGCCAATCATCTGAAAGAAATCAAAGTGCAAATCCAGAGATATCTGCTGACTTTCAGAAATTGAGTATGGAAAGAAAGGAAGAATATGTAACCATCATACTACCTGATTTAACTCAAGCTGTTAACTCAAGTGCTGTTCAAAATCAGTCTGCTGATTGTCTAACAGAGGAGTTGCGAACAGCTGACAGACCAGAGACTGTTCAACAGAGTAGAACTGTTCAACAGACTACTACTGAGACTCCAACAGTAGTGTTGCAAGATCAATCAAGAGGACAACATCCAGATTTGCAACATGATCTCAGATGGCTCAGAGATCACCCACCTGACTTAGTGATTGGTGATCCATTGGATAGAGTGAGAACTAGAAGGTCAACTGCAAATGAAACAATGTTTGTAAGTTTTCTTTCACAGATTGAGCCTAAGTTAATTGATGAAGCTCTTGGTGATTCTCACTGGATTGAAGCAATGCAAGAAGAGTTGAATCAATTTGAAAGAAATGAAGTCTAGTACTTAGTTCCCAGACCTACTCATCAAAGAGTAATTGGCACTAAGTGGGTATTCAGAAATAAAATGAATGAAGATGGTATGGTTACCAGAAACAAAGCAAGACTAGTTGCCAAGGTTACTGCCAAGAAGAAGGCATTGATTTTGATGAGACATTCGCACCAGTTGCAAGGCTTGAAGCAATCAGATTGTTCTTAGCCTATGTTGCTCACAAGAACTTCACTGTCTATCAGATGGATGTGAAGTCTGCTTTTCTCAATGGAGAACTGCAAGAAGAAGTCTATGTTGAACAACCTCCTGGCTTTGAAGTTTATCAACAAGGAGACAAGGTATATCGTCTGAAGAAAGCTCTATATGGACTGAAACAGGCTCCAAGAGCATGGTATGATAATTTATCTGACTTTCTTTTAATTAAAGGATTTCGCAAAGGTAAAGTAGATAAAACCTTATTTACTATTGAATGGGATAAACATATATTGTTAGTTCAAATATATGTAGACGATATTATTTTTGGTTCAACTAACAAACAGATGTGTGAAAGATTCTCTAAGCTGATGCAGAACAAGTTTGAAATGAGCATGATGGGAGAACTTAATTACTTTCTTGGATTACAAGTTAAACAGCTGCCTGATGGTATTTTTATTAATCAAGCAAAGTACACAAAAGATCTGTTCAAGAAATTTGGTATGGAAACTAGCTCATCTGTTAATGTTCCTATGTCTACTGGACTTCGTCTGGACAAGGATGAAGGTGGCAAATCAGTTGACATCACCAAATACAGAGGCATAATTGGGTCACTGTTATACTTAACAGCTAGCAGACCTGATATTATGTATTCTGTTGGGGTCTGTGCGAGATTTCAATCAGATCCTAAGGAATCTCATCTCTTAGCTGCTAAAAGGATATTAAAGTATCTCAAAGGCAGACAAGAATTGGGATTGTGGTACCCAAGGGAATCAGGATTTGAACTTATTGGATATTCAGATTCTGACCTTGCTGGCTGCAAAATTGATAGGAAGAGTACTACAGGTGCTTGTCAATTTTTAGGCAGTCGTCTGATCTCATGGATGAGTAAGAAACAGACTTCAGTATCCATATCCACTGCTGAAGCTGAATACATTGCTGCTGGAGCATGCTGTGCACAAATACTTTGGTTGAAGCATCAACTAGAAGACTATAATCTTAAGATCAGTGGAATCCCTATCTACTGTGACAATACAAGTGCAATCTCACTTACTCAGAATACTACTAGTCATTCCAGGACTAAGCATATTGAGATCAAACATCACTTCATCAGAGACCATGTTGAAAAAGGAAATGTTATTATTGAGTATGTTCATACAGACAATCAGATTGCTGACATTTTCACCAAACCATTGAATGAAGCAAGATTTTCCACTCTAAGAGCGGAATTGGGCTTCTTAAAATTGGATTCATAAGCTGAGGGGGAACCTATCAGAAGACTAGGTTCAACAGCTGACTAATCTGATATCAACAAGTACTGTACTTCAAGAAGACTGACTCTCAACAGACTAGTTGACTGATGAATTCTTGAATTCAGGGGGAACGTGTAAGACTAGCGGCACCCTTGTCTTAAAGATGAAATCTTCAATGACAGTTAGTTGAAGTTATTCAATCAGAAGATGTGTTCTTAATTCTTGAAGACTCGAAGATTATTTATCTTGCTGGATTGACAAACAGCAAAGGAAGATCACTAGATATTGGCTTTCACTAGTGATATATTGTATCAGACAAGTCGTCTATCAGATAAGTATCATTTTACTCATCTGTTATTATTTATGTCATCTTATATTTAAGTGTTGTACAAAAACGTTTTTATCAAAAGCACGCTTTTATAAGTAACAGACAAGTGGCGTTTCAAATTCCCGCATGTCTGACATAATTAATAAAATTTGAATTCCGCGATTCTCGCCCGCACGATTAGAAACTGACAGATCAAATCAAACCGTCCGCGTAAAACACGGAAACCGAAGCAATTCGAAATCTATAAATCCAGATCTGATCAGAAGGGTTAAACCTTACGCACCCAAAATTATCTCAAGTGAAAAAGAAGTTACTGATTCATCTGTTTTCTGTCTTAAAGTGTTTAAATTCTCTCAACCCACTTCAATTTCATTAAAATGGCCGGAGCTGAAGGACGCTACTTGAATTACGAGAAGTTCTACGCTTCTGGAACTCCTCTAATGAAGGAAATCATGGTTAAAATCAAATAGGCGTCGTTGGTAAAAGTTTTGGAAGCTCACGAAGAGTATGTTTTCACTGAAGATGTCGCTGAGTTCTACGGATCTAGGAAAAATGACCTAACCAAGATGATTTTTGTGGCTACTGTCGGAGGTAGAACTATCTGTATTTCGCCTGCTGTTTTGAATGAAATTTACGATCTGAAAAATGAAGGAGGAGAGGTATACACTCTGGGTTCAGAAAAGGAGGAAGAATTTTGGTTTATTTGTGCAAAGGATGGAGAACCGATGACTGGAAGCTTAATGAAAACTCAGTTGAAGGATGAGTTTCAAAGGTTTGCAGACATTATTGCGAAGATTTTCGAATGCTGTACGAGCTCTTTAGATGGGTTACCTAGGAGAAGGTACCAAACGATGGTTTGTATCTACTATGAGTTACCAGTAAACTGGGTTGTTCATTACTTTTATCTTCTAGCGTTAAAGAAAAATGGACATGTGGTAATGATGAGTCATCTGCTCTCGACTCTTGGTTGTCCACTTGTGAATGGGAAGGTAATTCACAAGCTAAAGGAGGTAAAAACGTATGAACCAGTGAAGGTTGAAGCAGCGTCGAAAAGAAAGGCAAAAGGAAAAGTAGAGAAGCCTGCTGCCAAGAAGCCCAAAATCACTATAAAGGCTAAGTCTGCTGATCAAACAGCAAATCCTGCTGTTGAAGCCAGATCAGTAGAGTCTGATGTAGTTGATGAGATAGTCACCAAAGTGACTAAAGAAATTGATGAGATGACTACTGAAACATCTCCAGAAAGAACTGAGTCTGACGAACCAGTTCTAGTGAAAGAAGTTGGACGAAGAACCAGAAGTTCAGTAAAAAGGAATGCTGAACCTCGTCAAACTGAGATTTTGCCCAAGCCAAAGGCAAAAAGGAAGTTAACTCTAGGTGGGCAAAGAGTTACCTTCACTACTGCTCCAACTATCCAAGTCAGAGAAACCCCTGCTGCGGAAAGACCAGTAGATGCAGTAGAAAAAGCTGCAGAAGATAACACAGTAGAGGACCAATCTCTTGACAAGTCTGCTGTTGCTGAACAGCCAACTACTCTGACAGCAGAGGAGAATGTACCACTTATTCATCCTGCACCGATTGCTGCTGCTCCACTGCAAATAGTGGAATCTCCTGCCGCCAGAAGGAAAAGAACTGGTAAGGCAAAAATCAAAGTGTTGACTGCTGCTGAACAGAAGAAGAAAGATGAAGCAGAAAAGAAAAAGAAAGAGCAACAGCATGCACTTAAACTTAGGGAGCTTGAAGCTCAGACTAAAAATATGTCTGATGCTGAGATAGATGCTAAGGAAGCTCAGGACTTGGCTAAAGCTATAGAAGCCAGTACCAAGGATGCTCATGGTCCAAGGTACAGTGGTGGAATTAAAATTGGAAATCAGCAGAAGCCAAAGGCAGTTATGCCAACACCCAAGATGCCAAAGAAGCAACGATCTGAGTTAAAATATGCTCTGGAAATAGTTCAGAACGATCCAGAGATATTCAAACAATTTGTGGCAGATCTTGAGAGGTATAATGATGTTTTGGTCCGTCAGAGTCTCTTCGTTGTTGAAAAGATACGATATAATAGATGGAGGGAATATCGTCTGACAAAGACCAAAGAACAAATAGTACAGTGGAAGGAATTTGCTGCTGAGGAAAGATGGGTCCTGCAATTTCTGGAAACTGGATGCTTAAGGCAAGCACTGGATTCAGATCACTTCTTCGATATGATCCACTATCGGATGAGGAAGTTGGCAAAATCTGAAGCCAAGAAGCTACAAAATTCTGTTCCTGAAATTCCAGCAGAGAATGAAGATCTAAAGAACATAATGGTAAAGCTGGCACTTTCCATAACTTTGGAAATGTGGGCTAAGAGGACCAGACATCAGAAGGGTCAACCAAGTTCAATAACGCCCCTGCCAAGCTTACAACAGATTGTCTTTGGACCGGCTATTAAAACTTATGAAGATCTACCTGAACAGACAACTTCACCATTTATACTTGCTCTTATCTTTACTCATAAAACTGTTGTTGCTGATAATGGTATTGATGTTGTTACAGAGGTTAATGAGCCAATCCAGGTCCAAAAGAAGACTGATGAAATTTCAACATCATCAGAGAAGTTGCCCCAACAGCAGACTACTCTGATTGATGAACCAAAGGAGTCTGAGAAAACTCCTGAGATTGTACCAGCAAGCACAGTTATTCCACCACCTTCAGAAAACATACAACCAACTATCTTGGAGTCCATCCAACAGTTGATTGCCAACTCTATGAAGGAAATGGAAGACAGACATAGAGAACAGATGAAGAACTTTGAAGAAGTAGCCTTAACTATGCTGTCTGCTGCTGCTGAAAAAGTCCCAAAGGCTGCTGATCCTAGCCCTCTGATAGTGGAAGAAATAGCAAACATCAAAAGTGAAGTACAAGCTATCAGACTGGATGTGGAAACATTTGGTGCAAGGGTCAAGAATAATATAGCTGGTTGGAGGGACATAAATGAAGTTGTTGCAAAAGCAATGGAGGCTCAAGAGGAGAAGACTGAAAGTATGTTGAAAGCATTCACTACCTCAACTGATCTGATTCTGAGTTCTCAGATTCAACTGTGTGATCAAGTGGATCTTACATTTAGGAAGATTGAGTCAAATGATACATTGCAGCAACTAAAACGGGAGAATCATCTTCTGGCGGTGGATAAAAACATCAGATTGATTTGTGACGCGATTACATCACTCCAGTTCTGCCTGAAGAACCCGTCTACCCTGCTGATGATGACAAAAAGGGGGAAGATGGAGATTCTACGACGAAGAAGGTTGCTGATGCTAATCTCTCAGCTGATGCTACTGAAAAATTGGACTCTGCTGAAAAGGATACTGATGATGATGAAGTAACTAAGGCAGAGAACAATACTGATGAAGAGCCCAAAGAACCAGTAAAATCTGACAAGGAGATTGCTGCTTCCAAGGACTCAGCTGCTGAACAGTTAGATCCATACGTCAAGTACAAAAGAATAGAGGATCTCAGAAAAAGATTTGAAATGCTTGAAAAAGATTTCTCTAGCTCTGATCAAGAAGATGAAGACCTTGAAGAAGAAGAAGGAGAATCACAAGAAGAAAAGAAGGACTAGACTAAGTTATTAGACTAGGTCTCTTATAATCTTTCTTGTAAATCACTTGTAATGTTTTATTTTCTGTTGTCTCATCTGATGAACTTGTAACTTGTAACAAATCGATATAATCTATAAAAGTTCAAGTTTCCAACAAATCATTTCTATCTCAGAAATTTTTGAGGACTTAAACTTTAGCTTTAAGTACAGGTACTTAGCTGAAGTTTTGTCATCATCAAAAAGGTGGAAATTGTTGGATGAAGATGAAGATGGAAGATATGAAGTGAAGGGAGGTTTTGATGAATTCCAAAACATCAGAATCAGCTAAGTATGGAAGCTTAGTAAAAACCCTCAAAGATATTTGACTAAGGAAGACTTATTTCAGACTAGTCAAATATGGTCCAGAAGACTACTGATCTATTGCTGAAGAAGAAATCAGACTGGTAGACTATCAGCCGACTCAAATCAGATTAGTTCAAGTTTGGGATCAGCCGAGTATACATCAGACGAGTGACTTCGATCAGCTGAGTGGAAGTGGATCAGAAGATCAGTGCAACGGTAATAAATGCACTTGGAGTAATAAATGCTGAAGATGAAGGGTATTTATGACAAATGATTGAAGAGAAACCTCGTATCAGATTGGTGCATTTAATGCGATCTGACAGCAAGTACAGCAGAGTGTACAGTGTTCAGTCGCAGGTAGCCGTTTCTGTAGAAAGGACCAGTACTCGAGGATTTGAATAGCTGTCGATCTCTCAACGGGCAGATTTTCAAATCTCCAAGTATAAATAGTTCAGTTCGTGAGTTGAAGAAGAAGATACAACACAATTTGAGAGCAAAATACTTGAAGCAGAATTCTTCTAAGTCTCAAACTCAAGAACAGAACACTCATCAGCCGAGTCATTTGTTGACAAAGCAAAATAGAGAGAAAACAGAGAATACTTGTAAAATCTGAGTGATTTTGTTAGGACTGTGTTGTGAGAAGTAGATATTAATCTTGGTGAGCGATATTACTTCAGAGGATAGGAGTTTCTTTGTGATTTTCTATTGTGAACTTACGGCCATATCATTTGTTGTTTGGCGTAAGCAGTGTATACTGTAATCTCCGTGATATAGTATAACCCAAGATCTAAGTGACTTGGAAGAGTGGACTAAAGGATTTATATCCATATAACCACTATAAAAATCCTTTGTGTTTTTACTTGCTTAAAATTCTGCATATTTAAAACAGCATACTTAAAACACTTAAAGGTTAACTGTTTGAAAAGTTTTAAAGGAATTTGTTAAAAACTGGGGATAAAACTATTTCAAAGTTAAGGAAAACTACTTGTGAAAAACACTTGATAAATCCGCTGCAAGTTAGTTATTTTTGAAACTCTGATTTTGATAAAATCAGCTAAGTAAAATCAGAAGAGTGGTCAACTCTGCTGTTCAAAGCTTTGTGCGAGATCAACTTAGTCTGCTTACGATTCTTGATCAGCTTAGTCTGCTGACAGAAAAGTTAGAAAGTTTTACAAGGTAAATTTTTAAAGAGGTCTATTCACCTCCCCCCCCCCCCCCCTCTAGACCTCATCTGACCACTTGGGACCAACATTGAGATTTAAGTAATCTTTGATTTCTATCTTAATTATGTTGGTTAATTAAAATAGTTACCAAAACCATTTAGATTCCTATCTTATCCAAAAACTCCAAGTTTTCCAACTTATCTAAATCTCCAAGATTCTCAGAATAATCATATTTTGATTAGATTAGATAACTAGGGTAATTTCCAAATCTTTCAAGATTCTCTACCTTATCAAAAACTCTAAGTTTCATAATCTCCAAAATTTTCAAAATTCCAAAATAGGCAAAAAGAGACAAACCAGGATTCAGCCATGCAGTGACCAATTCGAGGCCATTGCGTGGCATCACACTCGCGGCCACGAAGGTCGCGCGTGCCATCACGTGACAGACAGAGTAGGCTGATGCCGTGTGTTGTTCGTGCAGTCAACACGATGGTCTCGCACTGGTGCGTACGACAGCTCGCGATGGCCGCCAGCGCACCTCCACGTGCCACCGCAGTCGATCAAATTTTTTTTTTATTTTTCCGATTACTTATTTTAAAACATAGCGTTTTAGTTAAATCTAATCCAAAATAAAATAACATGATAAAAAATACGAATCAAAATATTTTTCTTTAACTTCAAGTTAAAAATTCTACGTTCTAAAACATGCATAGTAAAAGAAACAACCAAATAATAAATCATACATATGTTTTAATCAAAAAATTTGCAAATTCATATATATACATAGCCAGATTGTGCTCTGATACCACTGCTGGGATTTTTTAAGAAAAACGACCCTTCAGGAAGTGGAATATAAAAACTTTTAAGGGCCACATAGAGAATTTTATCAGGATACAATCTTGATGTATATACATATAAATAGAAACAATAAATAGACTTGATGAATAAGTTTTACCTATCTCCTTGCAAATCCAAGCTCAGCAAATACGTAGATGTACTTTCTCCTTTCTTTTGTACCTTTGATCCCAAGCTTTATTTAGTGTCCAACGCAAGTTGATATACCACAATATCATGAAAACCTTGACAACATAATCCGCTATAACATAGAAATTATCAAGATCAAAACTAGAGAACAAAAGGGGAGCAAAATCGAAATCTCTTTTGGGGGAGAGAGAGATCGCGAGAGAGAGAGAGTTTTCTTTTTGTCAAGACTTGTCTTATGAGATAAGATACATTCTTCTCTTGTGTATTTTATATATATATATATATATATATATATATATATATCTTGCAAGGTATATCTTGCTTGTTGCCTAATCCCATTAGGTATATACTTTAAGCTCTAGCTCTAACTCTTTCCTTTCCTACATGGGCTAGGGCCTTTAATTGGAAGACTATGTCTTTAATTAATGGCCCAATTCTTTTAATTATTTAAGGCCCCATTTAATTAAATATTTGTTTTTATGATTAATTAAATCCAATTCAATTAATTAACTTATAAATTAAATTCAAATTGAATTAATAATCTTGATCAAATCCAATCGGATCTTGCCCTGCTCCAATTGGGTCAACCCAGCCGATCCACACATTCTTTGTTACCTTGTTTTCGCTTCATGTGTATTGTGTATACCCCCGTAGGTTCACAACATAATTGACCGTGGGTTAAATATTCATTTAATTATTCGAGTATTTCTCTAAATCAATCGAACACTCTGTCGACTGATCATACCAAAATTAGCGCCCATGACAATTCATAATTCTCCCACACTCCACAGTCGATGTATGGCCACAAGCTCGTAGAGCTCAATCACTGGTGAATTAATTAACTGAACCTTTAATCATTTACAATTACACTATACTACATGATCCCTCCATTAGTTGGTCTCCCAGTCGAGAATTAAGGGCTTGGACTTTTCATCGGTTCCCTTTCTTTATCTCAACCTTACGTATTCTGATCTCGAAACTATACCCTTACTTAATCTTTATGAGCTACTTTCATAAAGTCGTCAGGTACCTCGGCCGAAGGTTTTATCGGAATTGTTTTCTCACAGAGATTCATAGGAGAAGTTCATAGCCTATCAAGTCGGGTCAATGGATCATTTGTTGATGATATGAACCTGCACACGAGTTCCTTTATATCCAACGTTAATCCTCAGAGACCTTCTGGTAATCTCCAGTCGGTGGGAACTCACATCAAAGCATAGGCATTCTTGCACCAGATAAACCCTATCTTCTCAAGTAATAAGGATCGTTCCTCGTACAATATTGCAAATAAGAATAACTTCGACCCCGATATGCGACTACCGCTTCCATGGTGAGTTATTTACTAGTTGGGGTATTCAGTGCACTTGCCATTCCAGCAAGCTACCCACTTATGTGTATCGACTATCCCAATCACGCTTGTGGACCCCAACGTCCTCCAGTTCATCGGAGTATACACATCAGTGAGAGTCTAACCGAATCCAATAATGTACCATCTCAAATGAATTATATGACTCTTGAATGTGTTCTAGATCACGGCCTTGGAGATCTGCCCATGGGTTATCCTATAGCCCTGTGATCTAAGGACTTATATTCTTATGTTTGGATAATATTACATAAGATAAAGATGACCATTATGAATAAGGGTGCATTTATTAATCTAAATTGAGTAGTTCCTTATTTATTACAATAAATAGCAGCCGTACAGTTGGCATTTCAGAATTGATAAAGGCCAGGGTTTACCTCCACCATCTAAATTGTGATCTAAGGACTCTTTGTCGCCTCCTCTTTGGTGATACTCCTCCTCCTCCACCAGGTATAAACAAGGCCTCTCTGACACCACTCGTGACCTAGTTGGTGAACGCCTCAACATCCAACGTCGGCGTTCAATCCCTCATCAGCACTGTTGACCTCGATTTCGCCTCCTCCATCACTTACAAATTTTGTTTTCATTTCCTTCCCACTCCCACTATTTTCACTTGTAATGCCATCAGTTCAGCCATGTATTGTGCCAAGAGGTACATGGATGTCGAAACTCTGTTTGAGTACTTTTTCCACCAGAAGAAAATAATACCTAATATTTTTTTCTTATAATAACCTTATAGTGTCCAATTGTGAGTCCAATAGACTGATGATGCTTTGAAGGTCTATGAATACATACTTGCTAATGCGCCATTTCGACCCTCTTTTACTACCAATAGGCACCTCACCAAGGGGCTCATTGATGCGGCACACATCGATGAAGCCGTAAGGTTGCTTCGTAAAATGTTGAACAAGGGCCGTGGTGCGGATTCTTTGATTTTTAATAGCATAATTCTTGGTTTTCTCAATTTGGGCAAGTTAGACAAGACTAATGAGTTGTTCGACGAGCCGAAGGAGCGTTGCATGGTTTATGATTGGGTGGTGAATGCGACTTTCATGGATTGGATTTTTAATCAGGGGAAACCCAAGGAAACATTGGAGCGTTGCACGGTTTATGATGGGGTGGCAGGTTTATTTTTTGTGGTTTATTCGTGGCTTGGTATGCAATTTTTTTATTGATTTTGAATTTTTTTTTTGTTGGTTTGAGGTATTGGTTGCTCATGATATACTTTTATTTGTTACAGGTTCTTGGGTTTCTTCATGCCTGCCCTGTTGGATTACCTCACATATGTTTCTTTTTTTTTATTATTTTGGTGTTGTAAAGAGGGAATGCTTAAGTTTAATGTGTTATTGTACACTTGTTTTTCTGATTTTAAGGGATTTAGCTTCGAGTTTTTGGTTTTTTCAGATATGGTTTTTAGGTTATGATATAATAAGCAGCGGTTGTTATGTCATATATGATTTTGAGCTTGTGATTTTGATTCTTAGGAGTTTAGCTTAGATTTTATGGCCTTGTGATATATGGTTTTTAGTTTATAATTCAATATGCATTGGTTGTTATGTTAGAAATGATTTTGAACCTGTGATGTAACATGTATTGGGTATTATGTAATGGAATGCTTGAGAATCTTCAAGTGTTTTATATTGGGATCTTCTTATGAAAAGATAATGGAATATTTTAAGTGCTTCGTTTACTTTGTTTTTCTTCGATTCTCTATCGGTGTAAACATACTTAAATAGTTGTCTAATTATTTTGTGGATTTATACTTTTTGACTGGTCTTTGGAGGGGAGGCTTTTTTTTAATGGATGTTGTTGGTTGTTTTGAGATTAGTAGTAAATGAAAGACTAGGCCTTTATCAAAATGTGATGGTGTGGAGAAGGAGGGTGACTTTGTTATTCATAAGTGGTCGTGTAGAAGTTTGGTAATTGGATCTGTTTCTGAAGGTGTGACTTTGCGTGATCCTTGTGAGTTGCTTTCAAAGCGTGGTGATCTTTTTGCTGCCTATGAGATTGTTTCTTATGTAAGTAGTGGTAAAGGAACTACAAGGTGTAGACCGGAAAATAAGGGTGTGGATAGGGTGGATAACTTGGTTATTCGTAGGCGTTTGCAGGGTGGTCTGGTAATTGGATCTGTTTTTTAAGATGTAACTTTGCTTGATCTTTGTGAGTTAGTTTCCAAGGATGCCCATCTTCTTGGTGCTTCTAAAATTGCTTCCAATGTAAGGAATCCTACGGATGTTATTGCTACCTGTGATGTTATTTCTCAAAATATTGCATGTTCTTCTGTGGCTCATTCGTTGGTTGCCTCTGCATCTAGGGGTTGTTCTGTTTTGGCTTCTACTGATGCATTTTTTCTTTCGTCTGTTCCAGCTCCTTCGATGTGAAAGTTTCACGATACGGTTTTATTTTGTTCTTTTATATAAATATTTTTTTCATTTTTTTTTTGGGTTTAATGATTCTACGTTTTGTTACGATTTGTGTTGTAGCCGATGAAGCTGCAGTCAGGCTGGCACATAATTATAAGGCGCGGCAGTGATATGCTTCTATGAGTTTTGAGAACAAGGAAGCATTGCTAAGCAAGCGCCGTGCTCAGCGTGTAGCGCGGATGTATTTGAATGGTCCGCCTAATTCTATTGGTGTTGTGTATTCTTCCATTGTTCACCCTGTTGCGCAGTCTTGTTTGCTATAGGGATTCACTAGTGTTTTCTTTGGGTCTTTTGGAAGGTTTCTACTTTGTCATGCGCTTTGCATGTGTCTTCTTCTTAGTGTTCGACTCCCTATGATATGTAGATATAAGATGTGCTTTGTTTATTAGTGACTATTTGCTATTGCAATTGTTCTAAATCTCATCTCTTCTTTACCTTCTCCATAAAATCCATGTTCCTTTTCTCAAGAAAAGGTTAAATCTAAACTGGGTTTTCGAAATTTGATGGAAGGAGTGAGTTTTGGAAGCAACTTTACAGGTTGAGGTAAGAAGATTACCTCCTTATTTGAAAAACTAGAAAATACTTTCCTTTCAGCTTTATGATTCCTGAAGCTCAATTTAAGGAGGCGGTTAGTTCTCAGTATACTTAATAATGACAGGATAAATTCAAGTTCTAATTTTTTCTTGACATGTAGGCTCATTTCTTTGTCAATGTAGTATGCCTTACTGTCTAAGAATATATCAACCTCACTAATAATAGCTAGTGGTTGTTATACATTTCTTTTTTATATTAATTAGCTGCCTCTCCTTTCTAATGAGGCTTTGGACCGCATTATGTAGTTGATTTATATATTTCTCGTTCTCTTTCTCAGCCCAATTCAGCTTCAAGTCTTTCATTAAATACAGTTATGTTGTCAATACTCAGTCATTCGATTGAATGTCTGAATATGCTGCTTAAGATGATCAATTATTCTACTCAAGTTCTCCAATTTCTAGCTCAACTTCTTTTTGTTCGCATCCAGTAGTTGTTTTCATAGCCATTTATAGTGTCCTTTGAATTATTATCCTCTTGGTTCTTTAAGTTGACTCCAATACAGGATACACAATATTTCTCGTTGTGGCAGTACATTTCAATGTGATGTAGAGAGTTTCCACTATAAATGCACTTTGATCACGAGGAGTTGAGGACTGAGTTTTGTAAATGTGTTCTTTTGATGTCACATTGGGTGAATTTAATTAATTTTATTGTTATTAAGTATGCTTTACTATGTTATTTCTTATTCTTATGCTACCAGCCTACGACTGATGTATGGTATCTTTGACTCAACCTTGGGTTTTGGGCTTTTAGCTTTGATCCCTTAAATGTCCTTTTAGCTAAAAATGTTACTATAGACTTTTAGCTATTGCACTTCTTGTGAGAAAGTTCATTCTTGCTGCATCCTATAAACATTACACTTATTCTTTCATATTGTTAGTACATTTTTTCATTTCTAAGTTGGAACTGACCCAAACACTAGGTCGGGTGGCATGACTCCCATAGTTTGTGCAGGCTCTGCAGAGGATACTGAATATATGAGGTTACTGCCAAAGGTCGGGCCTAATCCTGATGTAGTTTACCAAGTGAGTTTTAAGTGTGGGGTACAACTTACAGAACTATAATGACAAATTACAGGCCGGATTGACTACATTAGAGTTTACAACCTTGGCAGCTAATAAAGCTGGGGCAATGCTACCGTTGACTTCTCGGATTTCATCTATCCCAGACAGGAGTTACCATGGAATTATGAGTTACATTCGATGGTAATGAATCTTGAGCCTAAATTGTTTGAGTGATTATTGTGTTATAGAGTTGATAATTAACTTTTGTAATTTCAACTTGCGCGTAAAATTTGGACTTGTGAATATATTAGATTTTAAATTATTTTATCAAAATCGTACAAACTGAACTTATGGTTTCCAGAAATGAGTTTGTTTGTTTGGACTTTGATTGAATTAGGCTTTAAGTGTTGTATTTGTTATTCAGGAATCGAAGGCAAATCGGTATTCGAGTAACCAAGCCAGGTGAGTATTGTGTAA
Source organism: Penstemon newberryi var. newberryi (assembly GCA_030819805.1). Taxonomy (NCBI): domain Eukaryota; kingdom Viridiplantae; phylum Streptophyta; class Magnoliopsida; order Lamiales; family Plantaginaceae; genus Penstemon; species Penstemon newberryi. Next base: position 15,227,277 of record JAUALY010000005.1, on the reverse strand, counting down.
TATGATATTGAGTCCCTATGTGCTAGTACTTGAGTTTTGGCATAAGTCGTTGAATGTGGTTATGCATGGGTACTTAGAAATTATATAAGAATTTTGATTTTATGATTGTATGTTATGTTTGGATGAATATGAAAGAATGCATGTTTGAGACTTTTAAAATTATATTATACATGAATTGCTTAGTCTGTGTAGGTATTTATGATTATATGAATCTTATATGTTTTATCTTCATTAATTGTATGTCATGAGATTTATAGGTTATGTCGTAGAACATGAGCATGCTTAATCAGAATAAAATAGGAAATACGGGTTGTATGTATGGCTTTGCTTTGTCAAGTACGGTATTCATTAATATTTGTAAAGTTTTATTACACATGAGCATGCTTAGTCGAAATAATATATATGGAATTATAGTTGTATTTATGGATTTTGCTTTGGTAAAGTACGATATGCATTAATACTTTTAAAATTTTACTACACATGAACATGCTTAGTTGGAATCATATATGAGTTATGTTTGTATATATTAAAGATATGTTTGTATGATTAGGGGGTTCATTTTGGTAATTATACTGGAATTGTGTGTATCTGTTATGAATACTAATTGCTATTGTTTCGTATGTTTTGTTCTGTTTTGTTCTGCTATGGTTTGTTCTGTTTGGGGCCCTGGATTTTTATACTGTGTTTGAAGCTGAATTGGCATGCACTCGGGCATGCCTAGACGTTATTGATCTTTGATGGTAGGGTAGCACCCTGATTTGGGAGTTATAAGGTGGTGTTGAGCCGACTGAGAAGTCAAGTGGCCAACTGAATAATTGAAATGATTTGTTACTTGATCGTTACCATTCCATTTATGAATTGATTCATACTTTTCTCCGGAAATGATATTGTTCATCTTTTCAGATCGTTGAACGCTTGTATTGTGAGCTAGTCACTTTATTCACTAACATTGGTTTGTCGGATTCCGTTTCTTGATATCACATTTTAATTGGAATCATTATTTCATAGTCATGGTACAACGTGAATTATTTTATGTGAGATTGAATATTCCTTACCTCTCTATTACATATTTTTTTCATCTATTGACATTCGATCCAATTGTTTTTCCTTTAGAAGAACCTCACTAAGTCCAATGCGACTTACTCCTCGTATATATATTGTCCTTCCCAAAGACAAGTTTAAAGGATGAATTGATGTGCTCACTGTTTCGTGGAGATATAGGGCCTGTTTGTTTGGCGTTTCGGAAAGTAGTTTGGGAGAGTAGTGGGGGTTTGTGAAATAATCTAGATTTGCGTAATGTTGTTTGTTTGGATTTTGAGAGAGTGGTTTGAGAAATAAAATTGATGTAGGTTTTTTTGAAAGAGTTAGGTTGTAGGTGTAAGATGTGTAAGACTTTATGTCAAATCATGTTTGTTATGTGAGATAAATTGTGTAAGAGATATGTTACTTTATGTCAAATCAAAATAGAGTTTGTATAGGTTTTGTTTAGAGATAAATAAAATTGTTGTTTGTTTGGCTTTTGAGAGAGTAGTTTGAAAAATTAATGGATGAAAAATTTATTTCAGAAAGTAGAAAACATGTTTGTTTGGCATTTCCCAAACACGAAAAAAATTTGGGAAACGCCAAACAAACAGGCCCATAAGCTTTGAAAAGTATGTACCTTAAGAACTCTAGTTAATGTATAAAATGTATGTGAGTTAAGTGTGGATGTTCGACACTGATGGGCGAAATTTTGGTTTGTAAATAAAGTCGAATTTTAGAATGATAAAAAAAATGGGTGAAATTCGCTCTTATATCTATGTCACAATTATGCATTCAAGAAAAAAAAAACAATTATATAAACATGAGATATAAATATTTATAGATAATTGATTTTTAATTTTTATCCCATAACAACTCTGATATGATATTATTTTTTGAATTATTATAAAATATTATAACATCAAATTATAAAATAAGAAATATATTCTCAATTAAATAATTTAAATATGCATTGCACTGTTTATAGTATTTTATATTATATTCACAATTAAAATAAAATTATTGCATCACCATCTCAATTATTATACAATATAATATATCATCTTACTATGTATAAATGCATTGATTTGATACTTTTCATCAATTTTTCTCCCTCGAATCCCAACATTCAAACCAATCAAAATAACACCAATCCATTAACTATTATTTTACTAATATTTTATTATCTCTATCCAATCAAAACATAGCTAAACAAAACCAAAACCGATCCAAACGGACCCTTAGTTTTAAGTGTAGGAATTTAGTCTTCCTTATTCAACTAATATTACTTTACACGTGGAAAGAAAAATTTGTCATTTCAACTTTAATAGGTAACTCAATATTGATGGGCTTTATTCATTCAATAAAATACAACAAAAGAGGCCATTATTTTTAATGAGCTAAATGATACCGCCGCAAGGTCAATCGATTCTTGCGTAAGTCTTAATTAATTTTGAAGTTTAGAATTTTAGGGGCGTACGAATTAAATATTGGAGAGACTAGAATAATCTACAATCTACACAATGTGAGCTTCCAATTAATTATCAGATTTTTATTTGTTTATATTTACACATGAAAAATTTATGTGGACACTCAAATAAAAGAAAACTTATACATGCATATATGGTTCTATATGTGTAACTCAGTACATTATCATCGAGAAAATATATGAATCAGTAGGTAGCTTGCTTAATTATCCGAAATGTGTATCCACATGTAGTATATATACCATTTGAGTGAAATATAACGAATGTCGGCCTATTTTGTGTAATTATGGCAAAATTGCAGAAAACATCACAAAATAATCAGTGATTTTGTGTTTTCGTCCCAAACTATATCATCTCACCGAATTTCGTCCCCTAATTTAATATTTTTGTGAAATACCATCCCACCATTACTTATGAGACGGCAAGTGCGCACGTGTTCGTTAAATTGCCACATGGCTACTTACGTGTCATGACGAGGCAAAATTCACCATGAACAATTATACAATATTGCAGAATTACGGGACGAAATTCGGAGAATTGATATAGTTTGGGACGAAAAATCAAAATTAACAATTAGTTTGGGACAATATTCCAAAAAAATATTAAATTACGGGATGAAATTCGGTGAGATGATATAATTCGGGACGAAAACCCAAAATCGCTAATTAGTTTGGGACATTTTCTGCAATTTTGCCTTAAATGTAACTCTATTGCCCATTTTGTGTAAAGTACACCTCTATCATATAACAAATATGTATCTATATATAGTACTTGTGAAATTTCTCTGCGCATTCCACAGTTTCACGAGCTCCGAATTCGCTCTTCGAGCTTCAAATTGGATTTCTCTATGAAATTCGAGAACCCAAATACCTAAATTCGCGTATGCTGCAATTTAGAAATAGCTTTTGGTTTCTTTCGGAGAATTCCTAACTAATATGAAATGGGACCATCTAACTAATTCAACAAAAAATGAAAAAAACGCATGAAATAAAATTAATAAAGGACCATAGTTATAAGTTAATTAATATACACAGAAAGTTTCTCAAAAAACAAAAAAAGAATTACTATATAAGTTAATTAATATACACAGAAATTAATTAAGGACCATAAGTATAAGTTAAATTAATATACCTAAAAACATAAAGATTTTTCAAACAAAAAAAATAAGTTAAACACAACATTTGGAAAATGAAATGGACCACTAACTAATTCAACAAAAATTAAAACAAAATGCGCATGCAATGAAATTAGCTAAGGATCATAGTTATAAGTTAATTAGTATACATTTCCAGATTTTTAATTCACCCCCGAAGTTTCTTAATTTTCCAGCAACACAATGAACTACTTCGGAGCTACAATGGAAGCGCCGCCACCGACCTCCGTCTCGCCGACGAGTAGCACATGTTTGTGTGAGTTGTACATACAGTTTTGATTGGAAGATTTGTAGGAGTAGTTAGTGGAAATTGATTCTAATCATAATTATGGCCTTACACAATTTATTTATAAAAATAGCTTTGTTTTGTAGTACTATATATATGAGGGAATTTCACTTTTCATATCAAATTTTTGGTATATTTATAGATTTCATACCATACCTTTTAAAATGACACATTTGATACTAAAATTGACCAACTCTTTTTACATTTGGTTTGGCCGTTAATTTATGGACGTAAATGTCATGTGAGCGGCACAGGGAAGAAATACAATTATTAAAAATTGGGTAGGGGTTTTTTGCAATTATCGCCTTCTTCCTCCTATGTACAGCCGCCGGCTTCCCGTGGCCGTTAGTCGAAATTGGTTGGGGAGTTTTTGTTCCTCTTGTCGAGGACAACATTTTTCATGGGGTAATTGTAGCGGCACTCGACTATGGAGCTCCACCTAAGGGAGGCGCATTTTTTCTCAAAAATTAGGGTTTAGGCCGAAAATGCGCCTCCCATTAGGTGAAGCTCCACCGTCGATGGCAAATGCAATAACCTTATTGAAAATGATGCCCACAGTCAGGGGAAGCTATTGCAACAAGAATTACGAAGTTTGGTTAAGAATCGAAAGAGAAATCACAATTTGAAATTTCCAAAATGTTGACCTACGGGATTCAAAAATTAGAATTCAAAAATCGAATAGACTACTCAACAGATTGAAAAGATCTTTATATGTACGAGTTATCCACGACAAGAGGAACAAAAGCCCTCAACCAATTTTGACCGAAAGCCACCGGAAGCCGGCGGTCGTATGGGAGGAGGAAGAAGAAGGCGATAATTGCAAAGAAAACCCTGCCCAGTTTTTAATAATAGCATTTCCCCCCTGTTTTTTTACTTAACAGACATGTGCCACACACGTGACATTTTCCATCAGCAAATTAACGGCCAAACTAAACGTGAAAAAAGTTGGTCAATTTTGATATCAAATGTGTCATTTTGAAAGGTATGGTATAAAAATTATAAAGATACTAAAAGTTTAGTATGAAAAGTGCAATTTATATATTCAGCCTTTGTTCTTATAATAATATACTACATAAATGTGAAAATGGCATATTATGTCAGCGCATGGTATATTGTGAACGTGGGCTTACACCTCGCCGGAGTCACATTTATTGTTGGGATATACGTATTGATACGTCGCCAGTGCTCCTTCACCAAGGTGGTCCCTAGAAGTAGGTTCTAAAAGGGGGGCAAGTAGTCGGTTCTAATAGCGCTCCTTCATAAATAAAAAAAATAAAAATAAAATTAGTTTGATTCGAATGTTACTTTATCTTTACTATTATAAAAGTACGAATAGTATTGTGCATTTTTTACCTTTTTGGTGATGACTAAAATATTTATATATAGTTTTTATTTTGACAATAAAATGATAAAATAGGCAAAACAACTTAAGAGGTATAGTTGTATTAAGAAACATAATAAATTATCCATATCTCTCTTATATTATCTCATACAACTTAGTTTAATTTAATCATTTCATGAATAATTAATATTTTTCATATAAGTTAGTTGGGGATTATTATAATTAATTTTATAATAGTATAGATAAAAAAATAATTAAACTCCTTAAAAAAATGAGCTATAATTATTACAAGTTTAATTATGTAATAAATTTGATCGGTGTTTGTATAGGCACAAATCATAGACAAATTACCTAATCACATTAATTGTTTGCTAATTTAATTTATGGGAAAATAATTTAGTTAAGCCATAATATTTATTGGTAATTGTAAATGAATAATCCAACAACTTTGATCAATGTAATAGAATTAAGTGTCAAGGTACCATGAGAATATAGTAATGTAATTTTTCAAAGACATTAAGAACATAATTAAAGACATTCTATGTAAAAATTGAAAGAAAGAAATTAAAAATTAAAAGACTTTTGTATTACTATACATATATTAGAAAAGTGCACGTATAACGCACGTGACTAACTAATTTAATATGCTAATTATTACATCATTTAATAAAAAAAATTGTTAAATATGTTATGAATGTTGTTTTTTGAGTTGTTTATATACAATTAACATATAATCCATAACATAGTTAACATTTTTTTTTTATTATATTTAACATATGAAATTAATTAGACAAGGACAACGCTCGGGCATTTTTCTAACGTGCATTTTTCTAGGGTTCCAATATTTTGAAAAATATATTGTGTAAATAAACATAAAATGAAAGAACATTATGGTTATATTATATTGCTAAAACAAAACTAAATTACTCTTACAAATGTCAATAAATTAAAATGAAAAATAAATTTAGATGAAAGTTTTAGAGCATGTTTGGATCTATTTTTTGCTAAATCTCGCCCAATATTAAAGCCTACCCAAACAGGCCAAACATAGTATGTATGATACCATAAAGCAGTGCAAGGGGCCAGCTATTAAAGGCGAAGTGCAATTTTGCGCAACATTCCTAGAGTTAATCATCGACTTCGCAATATCATAGTTGGGAGGAAACGTGGCAGCCTTGTCTTCGACAACTTCAAATGGCAAAACCAAGGATACGCAGAAGGAGTACACTATTGTAGTATTGTTAAAGTTCGAGTGGTTGCAAGTGATAGAGGTCTCGTAGCATGTCACGTGCTTCCGTATGCTTACGTTGCTATGCAATATTCTTTATGTCACAAAATCGATGCAACAACTTCATTTGAGATAAATTTGGTTGCAAATGATGGAGCGAATATTAAAACATTAGAATTATGCCATCGCCAGACCATGAATTGGAACCATAATCGCATAGCTTTCAAAATACTGAAGGTCAAACCAAGGACTTATCCTATTTGCCATTAATTACATAATGAATAATATTATCATTTTATTTGGGAAATAAGAACTATTAGGTGTTAATGGGAAATAAGAACTACATAAGTGTTAATGGTATGTTTTATTATTGTTAAGAGCTTGTAAGTGTTATTATGTTATGTTATTGTTAAGACCAACAATGGAAGCGCCGCCACCGACCTCCATATCGCCGACGAATGGCACATGTTGGTGTGGGTCGTACATATAGATTTGATTGGAAGATTTGTAGGAAAAGTTACTGGAAGTTGATTATAATCCATAATCATAGACTTAGACAAATTTATAGGCAAAAATAGCTTTGCTTTGTAGTATATTTTATATTCAACCTTTGTTCTTGTAAGAATATACATAAATGAGAAATGACATATTATGTCAGCAAATCGTACATTGTGTGTGTGGGCTTACTCCTCGCCGAAGTGACATATTTTGTTGGGATATACGTGTTGATACGCCGTTAGCGCTTCTCTACCAGGGTGGTGCCTAGTAGTCGGTTCTAATAGGGGTGTCGAGTAATCGGTTCTAATACTGCTCTTCCAAAAGTTTTTTTTTTTTTTTAGTTTGTTTCGAATGCCACTTTATCTCTACTATTATAAAAGTATGAATAGTGTTGTGCGTTTCCTACCTAAAGTATCCCTATGTAGTTTTTATTTTGACAATAAAATGATCAAATAGGCAAAATAACTTAAGAGGTATAGTTGAATTTAAAAAACATAATAAATTATCCATATCTCTCCTATATAATCTCATAAAAATTAGTTTACTTTAATCATTTCATGAATAATTAATATTTTTCATATAAGTAAGTAGGATATTATTATAATTAATTTTATAATAGTATAGATAAAAAGATTTAAACACCTTAAAAAAATGAGCTATAAGTAATACAAGTTTAACTATGTAACAAAAATAGATCGTTGTTTATATAGGCACAAATCAGAGACATATCACTCAATCACATGAATTGTTTGCTCATTTAATTTATATAAAAAATATTTAGTTAGCCATAATATTTTTTGGTAATTACAAATGAATAATTTAACAAATCTGATAATTGAAATAGAATTAAGTGTTGTACCATTAGAACATAGTAATGTAATTTTTTAAAGACATTAGGAACCGAGGTAACAATATTTTAGGTAAAAAACAAAAAGGAAAAAAATTAAAAATTAAAAGCTTTTGTATTATTATATATGTTAGAAAAGTGCACGAATGTCGCATGTGACTAACTAATTTAATATGCTAATTACATTATTTAATAAAAAAATTGTTCAAATGTTATGAATGTTATTTTTTGAGTAGTTTATATACAATTGACATATAATTAATAACATAGTTAACAATTATTTTATTATATTAAAAATGTGGAATTAATTAGACACGAAAAATGTACATGTATTTTTCTAGAGTTCCAATATTTTGACAAATATAACGTGTAAATAAACATAGAATGAAATAACGTGATTATATTATATTGCAAAAATAATCTAACTAAATTTCACGTATAAATGTCAAAAAATTAAAATGAAAAACCAATTTAGATGAAATTTTTAGAGCATGTTTTATCGCCCAATAATAAAGCCCAGCCAAACAGGCCAATATGGATTGCGTCCCAAAAACCAGGCGAAACACATGTTTAGGGTGGTGGGCTTGGTGGCATGTGAGTTAGTCAGAAAATTTGACCAACTCAGGCTGTTGGGCCACCGACACCATTATGCAATTGCAAACCCTTTATCTTTCATAAATTGCCTTTATGTATATATTTATCTATGCCTATGTATATTATACAGTATATTACAGTCTAAACAGTGACATAGATATAAATATATACACACGTGAATATAATTATAAATACAATTATGAATTCAATGAAAAAAACACAATTATGTAAACATGAGATAGAAATATTTATTGATAATTACTTATGGATACATGATTTTTAATTATTATTCAATTGCAACTCTGATATAATATTATTTTATGAATTATTATTCAATATCATAACATCAAATAATGATATAAGAAATATATTCTCCATCTAGTAATTTAAATATACATTCCATTGTTTATAGTGTTTTATATTATTATCACAATTAAAATAAAATTATTAAATCATCATCTCAATCATTATACAATATAATATATCATCTCACCATATATAAATACACTAATTGACACTTATCATCAATTTTTTCTCTCCAAAATCCCAACATTCAAAATAATCAAAATCACATCAACCCAGTAACCATTATTTTGCTAATATTCTGTTATCCCTATATTCCAACCAAAATCAATATGAATCGTGTCTCAAATATTTCATTGAAGACATCTGAAATAATTTTGAAACACCGAAACATAATCAAATAGAACCAAAACCAATCCTAATGGGCCCCAAGTCCGTCTTCTATACTCTCTACTTCTCTTATTTCGAGCATTTTACATTTGAAAGAACCTATATAAGATTTAAAGAAATGAAATTTCAAATATTTTATTATAATTTTACCCTTAAAACAGTGGTTGAATGACAAGGATGTAAAATTATTACTTTATCTAACAAATTAGTTATGAAAATATTTATTTTATTATAAAAAAAAATGACTGTTGTTTCGGGACATTTCAAAACAACAATCTAGTTTATTGTAGGGGTCCCAAGTCGTCAAAATGATCTAGAGGGGGGGGGGGGGGGGGGAGGTAAATAGACATTTTAAAACTTTTCTTTTAACACTCTATGAATGCCTAAGTAATGTAGTTCACTCGGATGTTCTTCAAACATATAAGTAGTTTAAATTGCCATTAACACTTGGCTGATAGCTTAGTGGAACACTTTAAAATTAGAGTTCTTTTTTAGATGTTATGCAGCGGAATAAACATGGTTTTATCAAATAGAATTTTATTAATACAAAATTATTTTCCCTCTTAAAAATTCTTTCAGTCCTTTGAAACTATAAAGCAACAGATGACTAGTATGTTCATGCGAAAAGTAAATGCAGAAAGTAAAGGATACACATAATTGTTATAGTGGTTAAGGGAATTCCTTTGATCTACTCTTCTTCTCAATCTTGTTGGAAGGCACCGTACTAATCTCTTAGACTAATATTACACTTGATGTTTACAACTTATACATCCAAGTGAGGAACAATTACATGCATTAAAGCAGGAGAAATCACTCAGAAACTCTCCTCTATTTCAGGACTTAGCTCTTGTCTATTACAAATCTTCAACCTTGTTGATCTACTGCACTTAGTTGCAACCTTGTTAGGGCAAACCCAATGCTGGGGGACAGGGGGGGAGCTTCGGAGCACCCCAGCTGCCCTTACCCCCAACCCCAACCCCTGCCTATCCAAATTCAATCTTGGGGCTTCCTACTCCATTTAATCTCAATTTAATTATTCCCCATTCTCACCATTATAATAATTGTATAATAATAATAATAATAATATAATTAAATTAATAATAATATTAAAATAGACAAATTAAGAATAATAATAATAAAAACATTCATTTGTAAGCCGGAGTACAACACAAAAATACATCATTGAATTAAAAAAAGTTCTAGCACACAACAAAGAAAAATAAAATGAAATACAATAACACACATCATCGGCAATTGGATATGGCGTTTAATTTAAGATCAAAATCACCTCTTTCATCACTTGACGAACCTCCAGACGAACCTGTAAATAAGCGTTTTGTAAGCCCTTTTTTGTAATTTCTTTCCTTAGACCTTTCCTATAAACCTTCGTATCTGGAGTGTACAGACAACAATCCATGGACATAATTCGATATTCATTAACGATTTGGTCGTCGAGTCTTTTAGATTCATTTTCTCGTTCTTTCTTTTCGTCGTCCATTGCTTTTTGTTGGAGATTATCCTTATGTCTTTTTTGGCGTCCCGCCTCTAACATCGCTGCAGTTTCCGACATTTGTTCCATCCTTTCATTAAATTGAGCAGTGGTTTCTAAGCTTGACGAAGCCTTTCCTTTGGCTTTTTTCACACTCTTTGTTCCTGTAGGTCTCGCACTATATTGGTGCGACGGAGGGGTCTCCAAATTTTCATTATTGGGCTCCGCTTGACTCGGTGAAAAATCATTCAGCAGGGGTGACGGATAATAAATACCTTTTTCTCTATCAAGCGTTGGTTGAGATGACATACCAGGCATGAATTGAGAAGTTTGAGATTGAGTTTGAGTTCCAGTATGTGATTCCGCGGACCATATCACCCAATCCTTTGCAACCTGCCAACAGTAATTGAACATCCAAGGGTTTCCAACTTCTGTCTTATATAATAACAGCGCCAAACGATGTTACAAATACCAAAAAATGAACGATAAAATGAAATAATGCTAATGCTAATAATGTAATTGAGTATGAAACACTATAATTTCACAACATTTACCTCATCCGTCAGGTTAGTTCTACTTGCGCATTGCTTATGTGCTTTAATACATGCCGAGTTCCATTCGTTCCTGCTTTTGAAAATATGTTTTTTCCAACGGCTAGTAATTGCAGCTTTTGTCCGTAATTCATGACGGACACCAGCAACATCGAGAATTTGGTACATCATTGTGATAATCTTCATCCATAAAGATTTTTCCTCTTGTCCTATACCGGATATGTTATCCTCAGAGGACTCGATGTATGCTCTCGTCAACTCTATATTTTCTTCGTTCGACCAAAGGCGAGACATTTCGATTTTAAAATTTGTGCTTGTTTAGAAGAAGTTGATGTGGAATGAAATTATGATACCAAAATACCCATTTAAATAGAGAAATTCGGATAGCCTTTGAAGATTTACTTGCTTACGTGGCAGCTTATAATTCGTTGTATTTGATCAAATGTTCTGCACAAAAATACTAAACTGTGGAGGGAAATTAAAGTTCTGAAAAAGTTGATGATATTTGGTCAGATATTCTGCACAATAATACCAAATTGTGGAAGAGAATTAAAGTTCTGAAAAAGTTGATGATATTTGATCAGATATTCTGCACAATAATACCAAACTGTAGAGGAAAATTAAAGGGCGGAATTATTTGATGATATTTGATCTCGTGACATTGACAGAGATATTTATCAAGTTTTGCAACCCACTAGTACATTATTGAACATTTGGCAGAGATATGGTTTGATTTTGCAATCCAAGTTCTGCAACCCTCTAGCACAATAATACCAACTTTATAAGATTCTCTGCCAAACACGCATCCATTGGCAGAGATATGATTTTATTACATTATTGAAGTTTTGTTTCAAGTATTACCAACTTTACCCCCTATCATTTTGGTATATTTCTGATACATTAATTATGATTTAATTTTCCTCCACAATTTGGTATTTAGATTGCAGAATATCTGATCAAATATCATCAACTTTTTCAGAACTTTAATTTTCCTCCACAATTTGGTATTTAGATTGCAGAATATATGATCAAATATGATCAACTTTTTCAGAACTTTAATTTTCCTCCACAATTTGATATTTAGATTGCAGAATTTCTGATCAAATATCATCAACGAATTGTAAGTTGCCGCGTAAGCAAGGAAATCTTCATCCATTATCTGAATTTCTCTATTTAAATGGGAACTTTGGTATCATAACTTCATTCTGCATACACCTCTTCTAAACAAACACAAATTTCCAAACCGAAAATGTCTCGCAATTGGTCTCGTGATGGTTCTAGTTCAAGTTCGAGCCAAAATAATTTTTATGTTAAATTTAATGAAGATGTAGAAGAACAAAATAAATTTGACGAAGAATTTGCTGAATTATTTGAGGAGGTTCAACAACATTTTGTTTCCATTGCCTTAGCTCAAAGTAATGAAGCTTCTGCATACCATGGTTCTGTTCCCGGATGTGAATTTAGGAACATGAACCACCAACAACAGCACAAGACACTAATGGCATATTACTTTGTAGAAAGATCGGTGTACTCAAATGAGGATTTTTGACGCCGTTTCCGCATGAAGCGTCCCCCATTCCTTCATATTCTTGCGGACTGTGAGCGAGTAAACCCATACTTTCGGCAAAGATTCGATCCCGTAAAGCGACCAGGGTATTCACCCATATTAAAGGTAACGATTGCTATTCGTTTATTAGCTTATGCATACACAGTTGATTCCCTTCGCGAAAATCTTCGCGTTGCGGAGACGACGGCTACCGAGATGGTGCGCGAGTTTTGCACTACCATTTTAAGATTGTACAAAAGCGTGTACCTTCATCGTCCAACGCATGCGGATCTGGTAAGACTTACACGAAAGGATGAAATGCGTGGATTCCGAGGGATGATCGGTTCCCTAGATTGCAATTGGTCATGGAAAAATTGTCGAACTGCACGGCAAGGGAGCTATTCGGGAATAACCAACAAACCCACCATTGTTCTTGAAGCAGTGGCTTCACATGATACTTGGATATAACATGACTTTTTTGGCGTGCCTGGAGCAATGAACGATATAACTGTCCTTGGTCGTTCACCTTTGTTCGACGAACTCACTTCTGGAAAAGTCCCGGGTGTTGAGTATGTGGTGAATGACAACAAATACTACATGCCGTACTATCTTGCTGATGGTATATATCCTAAATGGGGAACGATAATCCAATCATTTATGAACCCCAGAACCCCTTAACAACAACTATTCTCAAAGTATCAAGAATCATATCGAAAGGATGTTGAACGAGCTTTTGAAATTCTTCATGCTCGGTTTCAAAATCTTAAATCAACCCGGAAGAGGATAGCATACAGAGGACTTGTCCAAAATTATGTTGTCTTGTGTAATACTTCATAATATGATTGTCGAGGATGAACGTGATGATTACAACGATGATGACTCAGACGACGATGATACAAACTTAAGAACATCTCGTAGGGCCCGTGCAAAAATTTATGATGTAGGTGAGGTTGAGTAAGAAGAAATCAAACATTGGATGATTATATATCGCGTCATAACACAATACGATCGACATATATCAATGGAAGACTTCAAAAAGACTTAATGGCCCATGTGTGGGCAAGATTGGGATCGCAGGTATAAACCGTGTTTGTGAGATGTATTTCAAATTAATTCGTATTTTGTTTAGGTGTTATATTGCTTAAGTGTTTTTCCACTTGTTTGTTTTTATTTTGTTTAAGTGTTTTCTTGCTTAAGTGTATGTTAAATTATTTGTTCTTATTTTATTAATCAAATTAAATCGTATTGTTCCAATTATTTTTCATTGCAACTTATTAAAATTCATGTTGGTGATTAATGTAATAAATATATTAACAAAAATTTCAACACAAAAATATATTTACAAAATGTTATAAATAAAGTATGAATTTGAATTTTTTTTGTCTAAGTGTTTAAATTATATTTTCAAAGTAACTGAAAAATTATATTGTTAAAATATATATATATATATATATAACCATCTATATTCTAGTTAAATGATTTAGTTTTAATTGTCATTTTTTTAAATGAAATTAAATTTTTAATTCAATAAATTAAAATATCATAAAAATAATGAACAATAAAAGTTAAACAAAAAAAATTGAACTAGAAACTATATCAGAAATCACATAAATATACTACACTATTAAATAATAATACACATTATAAACTAAACTAAAAAACAAAAAAAAAAATAATAATATTTTAATCAGGGGACGCCACTTGGCGTCCCCTGATTTTGTGTGCTCTCAGAAGTGCTTGATTAGGATATGTAAAATTCAAGTTTCTTCACTTCAAATCTAAGAGTATTTTTAAGGGTGATTGGAATTATGGTCGTTGAAAGATCCCACAATTTCAGGAATGCCATTATCTCTATCTTCCAATTTCAAAAGACTAATTAGCAGACATGTGGCTCTACACTGTTTCTGACTCTGTTCACTTACGGATCTTTCAAATGCATTTAATGAACATTGCTCTCCGAGGTATTTGCCGTCTGTTAACTGTCTTAGTTCCTGAACCAGTCAGTTGTCCAAGTACTATGCTATTACAAGACTACTCTGATGTCTTGACTTAACTGTTGTACTAAGCTATTGCACTAAGCTCTTCAGTGAAGTCTTCACTTGAACATAGCTAGTAGAAATCTTGATTAAGCTGATCAGTCAAACCTTGCTGATCAACTTTTCAAACCTTAAGCATGATACTTAGCTTTCTCAATACCCGTATGTTGAGTATGATACTTTGCTTTCTCAACACTCTTTTGTTTGATTATATAAACACTAAACTTCCATTACTTAGTTGTTTATATAATTTGACGGATGACTTGCTCTATGTTATCTTCCAACTTAGTTGTTTTGTTATCATCAAAACCCATCATCAAACCAATCATCATTAACACACTTAACTCTAATTATATGGCACTTAGTTGTTTCTATTGTTAGCAATTTTCTATTTTGTGGGCTAACATGTGTTAATTATAATATATGGACCAGCTATTTAATTTAAGGCCTAAAGCCCAATTAAGTGATCTGATGGAATATGAAGGGTTTTGAGATATATTATTTATTTATATATATTATATGGGTTTAATGTGTAGAAAGCCTAAAGGTCTAATTTGTTATTATTGATGGGTCAGTTTCAAATTAGACAATAAATTGGAAGAGCAATGGTCCCTAAGGAGTGGATAAATACATGTGATTATTCCTCAATCCCCATCAGAAAATAATCAGTCGTACATGTCCATCCACCTTCTTAGAAGATTCAGTGCTTTGTCTCTTGGGAAAAATTCAACCATGGCATCAATGGAATCAGGTTAGATTCCTTGTTAATTACATCTTTTATATATCATATTCAAGCAATAACATGTGATCCTATTATAGATATTCATATATAGTTGTTCTTGTGATTATACTTTATTCTAGTGATTTAGAGTATTAAAGGATGAATATCTATTGTTTTTTGGTTAATTCCAACAAGTGGTATCAGAGCTGCGCATGTTAATTGTTGATTATGGTATATGTTTGTTGCCCTTTGTTGTTTATCATGATAGAAATATTAGGGTTCATGTTTATTTGAATTTCTGATATTTTATTGATGAAATCATGTTTTGGGGCTATTGTGTTGTAAATCATAAAGCAATGAAAGATTTGCTATTTGGTATTGATTTTTTACTCATTCGGTTCAGAGTGCATAAAAATCAAATTTCAGAATTTTGGACTGTTTTGATATCAATTTGATGAATTTTATGGACCAAAATTTTGCAGTATATAAAAAATCATTTTTTTTTTCAGTTTTGGTATTATTGTTGAATCAATTTTTCGGAAAAACCGTTTTTTTTTTTGTACTGCTCTTAATCAGTGTTACGGAATAATTCAAGACTTTGTGTACTGATTGAAATTAATTGGCTTGGCTGATTTTGGGTTTCTTTAGTTAATGTCTTGAAATATACTGTGTATTATATTACAGAACATAAGGCTTGGACATCCAGGCATATTGCATCGTTTTTTTTTAAATTGTACATGCTATGTTAAATTACTATGTTTTCAATCATGATGTCATCGTGATGTGTTGCTGACATAATCAATGGAATTCAAGGATTTAATATATACAGTGTACAATTCATGTGTTTATTTCTTGAAATTGATGATTTGAGTTTAATATGTTGCCAAAGTAACCACTATTAGATTTAAGTTATTAGTCTAAAGTTATAAACATGTTATATCTATGCTGAGATAATTATCCCAAAGGAAAATTATTTTAGGCCAGATATAGGTTATTTAAGCTCAATCTAAAGAAAATATTTAAGGTTTTACCATGTATTCAATATGTCGTTCCAAAGAAAGGCATATTGTGTGACCGGTTTGAGTTATATAATTTGAGCTATTTTTTATAAGAGTACCGTTAACAAATTGTTATTTTTGTCCAAAGACTAAATTCAATGTTGTGATTGGTATCTTATGATGGGGCCCACTTACATGTATATGTATGTTTACAACTGTTTGGATTTTATATATATATGCAATTTTTTGATTATTAATTGTGAGGATAATTTTTTTTTGTTTGATTCAGCATCTTCAATATCTGCAAACATTAGCAGCATCCCTGTGCTTAGCGGCACAAACTATAAGAAATGGAGGGAACACGTTATGATTGTGTTGGGTTGCATGGATCTTGATCATGCATTAAGGGTAGATCGCCCCGCAGCTCTGACCAGTGAAAGTACTGCTGATCAGAAAACTGCATTTGAAAAGTGGGAGCGATCTAATCGCATGAGTCTTATGATCATGAAGCTATCCATTCCAGAATCCATTAGAGGTGCAATACCTGATGAAGGAGATGCAAAAACCTTCCTTAAGGAAATAGCAGACCGATTCACTGCCAATGAAAAGGTCGAGACAAGCACTGTCCTATCTAAGCTTGTCTCTATGCGGTACAAAGGGAAAGGAAATATCCGTGAGTACATTATGGAGGTTTCAAATCTCGTAACAAGGCTGAGGGCACTAAAGTTAGAGGTGTCTGATGACATTCTCGTGCATTTGGTCTTGATTTCTCTCCCTGCACAGTTCAGTCCTTTCAAGATAAGCTACAATACTCAAAGGGACAAATGGACTTTGAATGAGCTTATAGCTCAATGTGTGCAGGAGGAGGAGAGATTAAAACTTGAAACTGTTGAAAGTGTTCATTTGGCATCTACTTCAAATGATCCGAGTAAGAAAAGAAAAAGGAACAATAACAAGGGTAAAGAAACTGCAGGAACTGGGGCATCAGCTCCCAAGGTGCAAAAGACACAGGATCCAGTTTTTACCTGTTTCTTTTGCAAGAAAAAAGGGCATATGAAGAAAGATTGTCCCAAATATGCCAATTGGCGTGTAAAGAAAGGTACGCTTCTAAACTTTGTCAGTTCAGAAGTTAATTTAGCAATTGTACCAAATGACACTTGGTGGATAGATACTGGTGCTACTACTCACATAAGTGTCACAATGCAGGGTTGTCTGAGGAGCCGAAAGCCAACTGATGGTGAAAGATACATCTTTACGGGCAATGGCAATAAGGCTGAAGTTGAAGCCATAGGTGTTTTTAGGCTTGTTTTAAAAACTGGTGTTTATTTGGATTTGGAAAATACTTTTGTAGTACAGTCTTTTAGACGGAATTTAATTTCTATTTCTTGTTTGGACAACTTTGGATATCATTGTTCATTTGGAAATGGTTTATTCCGTATTTTTCATAATTCCACTTTGGTTGGCACTGGTTCACTAATTGACAAGCTTTATAAATTAAACACTTTACCTTCAATTGACAATGAAAATTTACATATAAGTAATATTGGTACAAAACGCAAATTAACAAAAGAAAATTCCTCAATGTTGTGGCATAAGCGTTTAGGGCACATTTCCAAACCACGCTTACAAAAGTTAGTATCACAAGGAATTTTGGAATCACTTGATATGTCAGATTTTGAAATCTGCATAGAGTGTATTAAAGGAAAAACAACTGACAAACGGAAAAAAGGTGCAAATAGGTGTAATGACGTCTTAGAACTGATACATACAGATATATCTGGACCACTTCCTAAGGCATCTTGGAATGGCCAAACATACTTTATCACGTTCATAGATGATTATTCACGCTATGGTTATTTGTACCTTATACATGAGAAGTCACAAGCTTTGGATATGTTCAAAATCTTTAAAGCCGAAGTTGAGCTTCAACTAGGAAAAAAGATTAAAGCCGTAAAATCTGACCGTGGTGGTGAATACTACGGAAGAAACGACGGATCCGGTGAACAACGTTCAGGGCCTTTTGCAAGGTACCTAGCCGAATGTGGGATCGTTTCTCATTATACCATGCCGGGAACACCAAGTCAAAATGGTGTGGCTGAGAGACGAAACCGAACCCTCAAAGATATGGTCAGAAGCATGATTAGTCATTCTTCTTTACCAGAGTCATTATGGGGTGAGGCATTAAAGACTGCAGTTTATATACTCAACAGAGTACCCAGTAAAGCGGTTGAAAAAACTCCATACGAATTATGGACAGGCAAAATACCTAGCATTAGGCATTTGCATGTCTGGGGTTGTCCAGCAGAAGCTCGACAATACAATCCTGATGAGAAAAAATTGGATTCAAGAACAGTCAGCTGTTATTTTGTGGGTTATTCTGAGAGGTCAAGAGGATTCAAGTTTTATAATCCCTCAAGCATGTCCTTTTTCGAAACTGGGAATGCCAAATTTATTGAGGATAGTGGGAGCACTAATTCGAGGGACATAGTCTTTGAAGAGGAAAGTCAAAATTTCCCTAACACTTCTACCACAGTTGCAACTGATAGTGATCAGGTAACCATTCCTGACATTGTTGGTGCTGCAAATCCAGACAATGTAGTAGTTGTAGACATTCCCTTGGCAGTTGCACCTCAACCACCTCAAATGGAAGTGTCATTAAGGAGATCCACTAGAGAAAGGAGAAATGCATTTTCTGAAGATTATGTTTATCTCCAAGAGCATGAATTTGATACAGGTTTGGAGGATGATCCTATATCCTTCAATCAAGCCAAATCATGTGTCAATTCAGCTAAGTGGATTGAAGCCATGAAGGATGAGATGAAATCCATGGCCGACAATGGTGTTTGGGAACTTGTCGATTTGCCTAAAGGTGTTAAAACGATTGGTTGTAAATGGGTGTTTAAGACCAAACGGGATTCACAAGGCAATATCGAGAGGTATAAAGCACGCCTTGTCGCCAAAGGATTTACTCAAAAAGAAGGCATTGATTACAGGGAGACTTTTTCACCCGTTTCAACAAAAGACTCATTTAGGGTAATCATGGCACTTGTGGCTCACTATGACCTTGAGCTACATCAAATGGACGTAAAGACAGCGTTTCTCAATGGTGACATTGATGAAACAATTTACATGGTGCAGCCGGAGAATTTTGAGCCGGAAGACTCAAAGCACCTAGTATGTAAATTAAAAAAGTCCATTTATGGCTTAAAGCAGGCTTCCCGACAATGGTATCGGAAATTTGATCAAGTGATCTCTTCTTTCGGGTTTAAAGAGAACATTGTTGATCAATGCATTTATCTCAAGTTCAGTGGGAGAAAGTTTATCATTTTGGTGCTTTATGTCGATGACATACTACTGGCAAGCAATGATAAGGATTTGTTGCATGACACCAAGAAATTCTTGTTTAGGAATTTTGAAATGAAAGATCTTGGTGATGCATCTTTTGTGTTAGGTATACAGATCCATCGGGATCGTTCTAGATGTATACTTGGTTTATCACAAAAGACTTACATTGATAAGGTACTTAGTAGGTATGATATGCAACATTGTGCACCAGGTGATACACCAGTGGCAAAAGGTGACAAATTTAGTTGCACCAATGCCCTAAAGTTGAACTTGAGAAAAAGGAAATGGAAAAGTTCCCTTATGCTTCTGCAGTAGGCAGTCTCATGTATGCTCAAGTATGTACGCGTCCGGATATTGCGTACATTGTAGGGATGTTGGGCAGATATTTGAGTAACCCAGGATTAGCTCACTGGAAAGCAGCAAAACGGGTTATGCGATATCTACAGAGGACAAAAGACTTTATGCTCACTTTTCGGAGATCTGACCACTTGGAGGTTATTGGTTATACGGACTCCGACTTTGCTGGGTGCGTGGATAGCATGAGATCCACTTCTGGCTATGTTTTCATGTTGGCGGGAGGAGCTGTCTCTTGGAAAAGTGTTAAACAAACACTTGTAGCCTCTTCTACTATGGAAGCAGAGTTTATAGCCTGTTATGAAACATCAAATCAAGCTATATGGCTGCGGAATTTTATCTCTGGGCTGCAAATTGTTGATGGCATTGAGAAGCCATTGAGGATTAATTGTGATAATAAATCCGCAGAGATGTATTCTAAGAAAAATTGCAGTTCATCAAAGTCCAAACACATCAACATCAAGTATTTAGTTGTTAAAGAAAGAGTTCAGAATGATGAAGTGTCAATTGAACACATTAGTACAAACTTCAATATAGCTGATCCGCTCACCAAGGGTTTGCCACCCAAGGTGTTTCATGAGCATGTAGCTCGTATGGGTATTTGTCTTTTAGACGATGTACCAAACTAGTGGGAGTTTGTATATGGATATCTTTTGTGTATGCATTTTCTAAAGTTTGACATTATTAAGTGCACAATATTTTCTTATTATTTCGTACGTACTAAAGTTTGTTAAATATTGTGTTTTGTGTTTTGATAACTCTAAGATAATTGTCATGACTTATTGCTGCAGTTTAGCAATTAGTGATTGTAAGTATGACAAACAAGACTCTATTGAGTCATAAAGAGGACCAGTTGGAAATAGGCATGTCAAGATCACCTTACATGTAATTTTCATGCTACACATCCATATTTGATCTTTGTCGTTGGTTGAGTCAATATTGTGATCAATGATGGGTCCCGTTACGAAAAATTAGTAATGATGGCCTCTTTGATCTTTTATTGATAAAACTAATGGACCAGATTGTTTAGAAGTATTTCTGATATTAAATAGCATTTTTTTGAGCTCAATAAGGTTATTGTCATATATTATCTATAGTAAGCACATGTATCCCAAGTGGGAGATTGTTAGCAATTTTCTATTTTGTGGGCTAACATGTGTTAATTATAATATATGGACCAGCTATTTAATTTAAGGCCTAAAGCCCAATTAAGTGATCTGATGGAATATGAAGGGTTTTGAGATATATTATTTATTTATATATATTATATGGGTTTAATGTGTAGAAAGCCTAAAGGTCTAATTTGTTATTATTGATGGGTCAGTTTCAAATTAGACAATAAATTGGAAGAGCAATGGTCCCTAAGGAGTGGATAAATACATGTGATTATTCCTCAATCCCCATCAGAAAATAATCAGTCGTACATGTCCATCCACCTTCTTAGAAGATTCAGTGCTTTGTCTCTTGGGAAAAATTCAACCATGGCATCAATGGAATCAGGTTAGATTCCTTGTTAATTACATCTTTTATATATCATATTCAAGCAATAACATGTGATCCTATTATAGATATTCATATATAGTTGTTCTTGTGATTATACTTTATTCTAGTGATTTAGAGTATTAAAGGATGAATATCTATTGTTTTTTGGTTAATTCCAACATCTGTGATATAACAAATTCATCCACCATTTACCGGACCTCCGGCCCCTATGTTAGGCGTAATCTTTATTGGTTTCAAGCTTTAGGAGAAATCTATTATGAGACGAGCCTTAGTTTGGTCATGGTGCTTTTTCTTTTTTTTTTCTTTTCTTTTCTGAGTGTCTAGTTCGGTTCTGGTGCTAACATCTCAAAAAGAAAATAGAAGCAAAAAAACTTGGGACACAGGGAGTATGTCCCTCCTCCATCTTTTACTTTTTGCTCCTTCCATGGTTTGCGTAATGTCTAATTTAAGAGTTGGCAAAGTGAAACTTTTAGATATATGTACTTCATATATTGTTCTTCAAAGTAATAACAAATAGTTAGTTATGTAAAATATTAAGTTATATGAGAGTAGGAATGTTAATTGAGTCGGGCCTACCCGAAGTTCGATAGCTCGACACGATTAAAATTGATCAGAACCCGAATAATTATGAGTCTGATTGAGTTTGAGTCATTATATTATGAGCCGAGCTCGAGCCTAATTAAGGCACAACCTGAATAAAGTCCAAATATATAATTATTTTAAATACTACAATTAATTATTTGTATTAAATTATAATTGCTAATTACTAGTTTTATTTCCAAAAGAAGAAAACTATACAAAAAAGTTATAGTTTAAACCCACATATATGATATATCAATTACGTTTCTGAAGGTCAAAGCCCAAAAGGAAATAAATTAACAAAAAGAAAAGAAAAATAAAAAATTTAACACAAAAGATCAAAAAAATTGGATTCTTGGAACTTTAAAACTCCACTGACAATTCAAGTATTCATATGGAGGAAACATATATTCAAAATTACGGGCAGATAAAAGGTTTTATCTAATATAGTTTTATAACTCATCAAAAGACCTTTTCCATTCACTTATGTAATTTGAGAACTTCTTTGTCATTCTCAAAAACAAATGCTTTCTAGATATGGTATCACTTGAGGTGTTATACCCAAAAATTAGAATTTGATAAGCTTTCTTATAGAGTCAGAGACTTGATCTTTCATTTTAAATATTTTTTAATGTTTTATAATATGAAGTAAAAGTATGTAATTTATTTATTCTCGTATATTAAATAATAGTAGTCTATCATATGTGTTCTGACCTGAAAAAAAATATTCATATGTGTTTCAATTGTGTTTGACTTTTTATTTGTTGAGTAGAATTTACTAGTGTTAACAAATCCAACATAATTTTGAAGCCCGAAAAGTTACATGAGTAGAGTTTGAGCCAAGACAATTAGAAAATTTATGAGTTGGAGTTGAGCATATTGCTGAGAAGCCCGATTTTATTTGAGTTTGAACCATTTAAAACTCGACTCACAATGCCCGATTGACAACCCTACGTGAAAGGGGATAGATTGGAGAAAATTAATTTCAATTTAGAAAGATGAGTCATATTTTGAAACATCTGAAAAAAAAGAGTGAAATAATTTAAGGACAAAGAGGAGTAAAAATTAGGGAAAATCCCACTTTACCCCCTAATATTTGGATGTTTTCTCAATTTTTACCCTAATCTTTGCGAATTCCCACTTAACCCCCTCAGCTATTAAATATATCTCAAGCAGCCCCCTAAGATGCAAAAAGCTAGAATCTAACATAATATTTCGTCCAGTTTTAATAATGTGGCTTTGAACGTTTTTGCGCTAGCTACCAAACATTTGAACATTTTCGCACTTTTCAATAACTGAGGGGTTAAATGGGAATTCACAAAAGTAACGGGTCAAAGTTGAAAAATATTCAAAGATTAGGGGATAGAGTGGTATTTTCTCTAAAATTTAATTTACTTTATTAATTTCCGTTGAAACCTAAGGTTTACACAACAGTTTCTCTTCTTTCTTTCCTGAATGCAACTTGCTCTGTCCTAAATTTCGGAAAAATGGCTTCAACTATAGCAATTTCGACAATATTTTGCCATAATTCGTCGTTGCAAACCAAGATCAAAACCTCTAATATAAACCAAAGAAACTGCTTTTCTTTTAATGCTACAAACGATAAAATTGCAACTCTCTCTCACTTATCAACATTTCCCCCTCATATCTCCCTCAATAGGAATGCTAATGCTGCACCATTTCACACGCCCTTACCCAAAGCTGCTTCATCTTCTTCAGGTAATTAATTAATTAATTATATAAACTGATTTATTTACCGAAATGTTAGAATATTGTGAATGTACTTATCGAATTAAATAGTATTGGAATTCCTCTTTAATTTGTTGTTAAATTCAAGAACATGAATTTTATATTTGGGTGGAAGGTATGTCCGGCTCAAGATTACTTACTATCTGAATTAATAGGTGTTTTGGATTGGTGAAGAATTGATGAACTCCTTTTAGATTTTCAAGCTATTTCTCAGTGTCAAATTTGTGTTTAATTGGTAAAGAACATGGAATCCTCATTTTAACCTAATTCATATGTTATGAGTTAAACATTAATAAGGGATGTATTACCTGTATACATGAGGAAATGGCTTTTGTGCTCGATATTTAATAATTATCTTTTAATTATTTAACTTGAGAGCTAATGTCAATTTATCATTACGTAAATAATGTTTAATTTACCCCCTGTAATTTTAAAAAAGCACTTTACCCCCTGTGAAAATTTTAATTTACCTTCTTTAGCCGAAGAATATAACTCACTCGCCGAAATAAAATTGAGAGTGGGCATGAAAGGTGTTTTTGTAACATGTGTGTGTGTGTGTGGGGGGTGGGGGGGGGTGGGGGGGGGATGGGGGGGGGGGGTGGTTAAATTGCCATATTTATCATAACACAAGGGATAAATTTCCATATTTATCACAACACATGGGGGTAAACTGCCGCATTATCATGACACATAGGGTAAAGGGCCAAATATTGAAATGTCAGGGAGTCGGTGTGAAACTTTTATAAGATTACAGGGGAGTCAAGTGCTGTTTTTCAAATCACAGAGAGGCTAAAAAAAGTAATTGTATGGTTAAACTCAATGAATCCATGTATTAATTCCAGCCACATAGTGGTTTGGCAAATCCTTCATTGTTTCTTCATCTCCCTATGATCTAGAACTTAGAACCCATCTAATTGCAATAATGAAATTTTATTTTCCAAATTTAGGACAAATGACCAAAATGTGCTAAGAAAAGAGTCACTGGTTAGCATTGTTCTAAAATACTCCTTGATTTTGTAGAAGTGAACATTTTCTATGACCCCTTTACCATTTTCTATAATAATCTTGTCGAGTATATCTAACGGTACTTATGTTATATATAACTTCAGCTTTAGGTTCAGAATACACAGAGGAACCTGAGACCAAGGTGAAATTTCAAACATTGGTGAACCTTCCCGGATGTTCATCCTCGTTGTCCTTACTCGGAGCTGGTTTGTTGCATTATCATCTACAGAAATTCTAACATTGTTTAGTTCTTAGATGAGCCTATTTGTGTTCATTTAGCTATAACCATTGCCCTTTGACATATTAAATATACTAGGATACAGAGAAAAAGTCTTTGCAATAATAGGAGTCAAAGTCTATGCCGCGGCACTATATGCTAATCAATCCATCTTCAGTAAGTTAGATGCATGGAAAGGGCATTCAGCTTCCGAGGTTCAAAAGGATTCATCTTTGTATGATGCAATTTTTCAGGGTACGTATTTTTATATCTTAAAAGTGTAGGGTGTCCAGTTGAGATGAATTACCAAAAAAAATAGAGTGAAATGCAAAATACCCCCTGTGATTTGCCTAATTAGCAAAAAAAAAAAAATCATATGCTAATTTTTATTAGCAAAAAACCCCCTTCCAAGCCAAAATGGCAAGTACACGCCAACCAAAAGATACGAAAACACCCCTATTCACTTGAAAATTTGATAATAATCCCCCTATTAACTTTGAAAATTGACAATAATCCCCTCGTTCACTTAAAAAATTGACAATAAATTCCTATGATTTATGAAGGAACTTCAAATGTGTTTTTTTTTATAATATACTATAAAATAAAATAAAAAACACGTTTTTTTTTTCATATAATTAGACAAAGTGCGGGGTTATTTTTGCATTTAGCTGAAAGATAATGTAATACTCGGTGTCAAATTTTTTTGGAGTGCAGCTTCTCTGGAGAAATCACTACATATTGTTCTTGTTAGAGATGTAGATGGTAAAACATTTTGGGATGCCTTGGATGAGGCTATTTCTCCCCGAATTAAATCCCTGACTCCAATAGATGAATCTGCACTTTCGACGTTTCGTAGCATCTTTCAAGGGCGGTCCCTGAAGAAAGGAACTTCCATATTTTTGACTTGGTTGAACTCAAGTAAAATTCTTGTGAGTATTACTCCATTTTTTCTTCTAAAAAGGGTAGTGCTTCCCTTCATAAATAGAATGCAGATTAAAAGGGTGATTTACACTTAGACCCCCTTGAGGTTTACAGTAACTACAGAAAAATCCTTGTGGTTTAAAAAATTACAAGGACATCCCTTATAGGGGGGTTTTTGTAAATATTTTAGCTCTTTTTGCGCTCTGAAAAGTTTAAGTGAGTCAAAACATTGTCTGAAAAATACATATATATTATCTTATATTCCGATGCGTCATTGTTTTGAAATTTTGTTAACTTAAGTTTGATAAGCAAACCCAGTCAAGTAGTTTAAGCTACTGAGAAGCTTAGTGCAAGAACAACTTAGTAGTCTTATATTGCTGATAAGCAGACTCTACTTAAGAGAAAAAGAGAAAAAGTTTAAAATGATTAGAGTTATATTCAACCCCCCTCTAGATCTCATCATAACCACTTGGGACAAACAATCTTGTCTAATAGACTTTTCTTGCTAATATTCCTATATATATAAATTTTATTTTATGATCTCTCTCAGGTTTGTGTATCGTCCGATGGGATGCCTTGTGTTGTTGATGCTACAATTGAATCATCAAATGTTACATATGCTCTGTTTGATGTGTTTTTTGGACAAAATCCAGTTTCCCCTACTTTGAAAGCTTCAGTTTCTAATGGATTGGCAGCTGCATTGCTTAAGACAGGAGGCCATTGACTTTGATTTTCAGTTGCACTTTTAATTTCTGAAACATTTTGTAATTGAGCAATTGTGGATGCTCATGCTTGTATCTATATATATAGTAGGAGTATGTGAAAGGATCAAAAATCGATTATTCAAAAAGAAAGGATCAAAAATCAAAATGCACAAGAATTTCAAGATCCTGATATGGATCTTGTGGTCTCATCTTCTATCCTTTCTTGGGTAAAATGCACAAATCTCATACGTGTTAATTTTAGGGGTGAGCAAACGGTCCGAACCGGACCGAACCGAACCGAAGTTCGGTTCCTGGCCGGTTCGGTCCAAAATTTTCGTGGACCGTTTACCGGACCGAAAATTTCGGTCCGGTTCGGTACAAAACCGAACCGGTTCGGTTCGGTCCGGTTCGGTCCAGAAAAAACCGATTTTTTTTTTTTTTTTTTATAAAAACCAAAAAATTAATTTTTAGCACAAAATATATATAAAAAAAAAAAATCTTACAACATACAAACCATACAAAAAAACACCCCTCTTCTATTTATTGAACAAAATTCAATTTATCATCAAATTTATCACCAAAAATCGTAAATAAAAAACATAAATGTAAAAAAAAAAAAAAAAAAAAATAGTTTCGGTCCAACCGGTTCGGTTCGGTAAACCGACCGGTTGTACCGAGAACCGAACTTTTGGAGGTTCGGTTCTGGGACAAGAACCGTTTACCGAACCGAAATTTCGGTTCGGTAAACGGTCCGGACCGAACCGTCGGTTCCGGTTCGGTCCGGTCGGTCCGGCGGACCGTGCTCACCCCTACGTGTTATGGAAATTTCCATGAAACAATCATCAATCATGTGTTAAGTTTATTTAATTCTGAAATCACTTTCAGAAATGCGAGACAAACTAGTAAGTAAATTAAAAATATAAGAGCAAAATGGTCTGAACAATCCAGAGATGCATTATGGTAAATAAGTAACATTGTAATCTATCTAGTTCTTATTGCTTATTGTAATTAGATAGGATTTAACACGATATAATGCTGTAAAAAAAAAATGCTGTTAGTTTATACTGACAACAAATTCAAGTAACAGATGGGTATATATATATATATATATACTTTCTTACCAAATGCCAACAGATGATTGGTCTAGTGGAAGCAGGGGGCGGATCTAAATGATCAATTGGGGGGGCCGTCTTGGGCCTGTTGAGAAAGAAGCAATAGTTCACAAAGAACACAACAAACAAAATATTCCTCCCTTGAATGAACCAAGATGAAAATGCGACAAGTTAATTTAACAAAGTACCCAACCAATACGTAGCGGAAAAATAAAAAGCAATCACACAATCAACACAAAGATGTTTATGTGGAAAACCTCTCCAAATCAAAGAGGAAAAACTTACGGGAGCCCCAAAGTATTCCACTATCACCAATCACAAGTACAAGTATTCAATACAGCCCTAAACAGGTACCAAACCCCCACCCAACACTTAGATAACAATACAAAGAGCAATATAGAGATAAAGCTCACACTTTTACACCAACTTTCAATGGATGACGTTTCACCTATAAACACCAAAACGATGATCCGAACAGTCAACTAGATGTGTAGAACCTCCAGTTAAAATTTGACGACGATCCAAAGGTGGATAAAGTCGGAAAGGTAAAAAAACCGAAGTTGTTGTAAGTGTAGCCAAAAATCTTCTCTCTACAGTGTATCTCTTTTTCTCTCTCTTGTTTTGTGTCGTAAAATTGTGCTGAAAATTTACTTGCAACATAACCCCAACATAACCTTATATATGTGGGCTAAATGAATTCAAATGGACTATCAAAAGATTGGATATTTATCCATATAGGAAGGGACTCAAAACCCAACAAATCTCCCCCTCCCGACTATGCAGAAGAGTGCGCCATACTGGTAATCTCACAACAAGTATTAAACTTTCCCTTAGTGAGTGCTTTAGTCAACATATCAACCCCATTATCATATGTGTGAACATTTTCAAGTACTATCAATCCATCATTCAAAACATCTTGTATCAAATGATAACTCACATCAATATATTTTGATTTAGAATGAAAGTCGAATTCTTGCAAAGATGGATAGCACTTTGACTATCACAAAACAATACATATCTCTCTTGCTTGAAGCCAAGTTCTTGCAAGTATCTCCTCATCCAAATAAACTCCTTACATGCTTCGGTAATGGCAATGAATTCAGACTCGGTAGTAGACAAAGCAACACACTTATGCAATTTGGATTGCCAAGAAGCTGCTCCCCCTGCGAAGGAGACTAAATATCCCGAAGTAGATTTTCGAGAATCAATATCTCCCGCGATGTCAGAATTTACATTCCCTACTTTTTAGCCAACTAAAGTATGCTTCTCACTTCCAAGCATTGTCTCAAATCTGAACTTCCCCGAAGATATCTCATAATCCACTTCATAACTCCCAATGTTCCTTTCTCGAATTAGAAAGAAACCGACTTAAAGTATCAACTGCGTGTCCTAATTTCGATCGTGTACAAACCATAGCATACATCAAACTACCAACCGTGGATGCATATGAAATATTTTGCATGTATGCTTTCTCCTCATTTGTGCAAGGGCTTTTCTTGATACTCAATTTAAAATGTGTTGGAAGAAGTTATTAACTCAAGAACATCTAAGTGATCTTATCAGTTGAGTTAATTAAGTTAAATATGAGTAGAAGGTTTTGAAGATGACAAAAAGGTTAAAAAGGAAGTCATCAACGCAGAACTGAAAAGCTTAGTAAACCTCTCTCACGGTATGGAAGCTAAGTGATCAAAACAGCTAAGTGGGATATCAGATCAGTAAGATCAGATTGGTGACTATCAGCAGAGTCAAGATAAATGTGTTCAGTCTTGAATCAGCAGAATAATCCCAACATCTAAGTAAAGTCGGCCAGTAAGCTCTCCAACGGTAACAAGCTGAGTGCATTAAATGCGAATGACATAAAGTAGATATCCGTACAGCAGAGTGTACAGAGAACAGTATGCAAAAGCTGTTGTAGAAAAGAAGACCTTTGCTCAGGATTAAAATGTAATTTCGCCTATCTTCAACGGGCAGAATTTCAAATCCAAGAGTATAAATAGACCAGGGACCAGAGGCGGACGCACACAGGGGCAAGGGGGGCCCCCTGGAATTTTTTTATTTTTTTTAGTATAGATAGTGGTGTATTTTTTTTTTTTGAACAAAAAAAATAAATTAGCCCAATATGCAATTTCCAGCCCAAATATAATTTTAATATCACACAACCCACTCTAATAATAACTCATTTTACCCAATTTTTAAGCCCCATTGAAAAGCCCAATTTTTTGATATTACACATGTTCTCTTCCGTGATTGACATTCTTGGCTTCATAGTTGAGGAGTGCACCGATAAGAATGGGGAAGCAAGCAATCTTTTGATAATACTTCAATCATTTTCCTTTGTCTTCAATTTACATTTGATGACATTGATATTGGGTATCACTAATGACTTGTCTCAAGCTTTACAAAGAAAAGATCAAGATATAGTGAATGCTATGAGATTAGTCAAATTAGCTAAGGATCGTCTTCAAGAGACAAGAGATGATGGATGGGGATCTTTGTTAGAGGAAGTTATTTCTTTTTGTTCTAAGCATGAAATTGAAATTCCTTCAATGAGTAATGTCTATGTTCCATATGGAAGGCCAAGGCGTAGGATTGAACAAGTGACTATCGAGTATCATTACAAAGTTGAGAGATTCAATTTGGTGATAGATAGACAATTGCAAGAGTTGAACATCCGTTTCAATGAAGTAAACACGGAGTTGCTTCTTTGTGTTGCATGCTTAAACCCATCCAATTACTTTGAGGCTTTTGACAAAAGAAAACTTGTTCGTCTTGCCGAACTTTATCCAAGTGACTTCTCTTTTCTTGAGCTCTCGGCCCTTCCCAATCAACTTGAAAATTATATTAAGGATGTTCGATCAAGTGATGATTTTTCTAGATTGAAAGGGATTGGTGATCTTGCTAAGAAGATGGTTGCAACTAAAAGACATGTCGCATTCTCGATGGTTTATAAACTTGTGACATTGGCGCTTATTCTACCCGTTGCAACTGCATCAGTGGAGAGAGCTTTTTCGGCTATGAAGATAGTAAAGAATCGACTTCGTAACCGAATGGGCGATCAATGGCTAAATGATAGTTTAGTTGTCTTTATAGAGAGAGACATATTTAGTAGTATTTCAAACGATGCTGTCATTGATCGATTTCAAAAGATGAAAAACCGTCGTGGTCAATTATTAAAGTAAATATGTAGATGTTTTGGGTTCTTTTGGGACTATAACGGGGTATCATATGTAATTAAAATATCTCGTGGGGTTTATTTTTGTCAAACTCCACCTCCCCATTTTTGTATTGCATCATATATTTTCTCGTGAATAATATAAACTTTAATTTTAACTGTTTGATAGATTTTTATTTTTTTTTGTATAAGTTTAGCCCCCCCTGATCAAAAATCTTGGATCCGCCCCTGCCAGGGACTGGAGATTGAAGAGAGACTTGCACAATTCAAGATCATATCCTCAGAGCAAGAATCCATCAGTTGAGTCGTCTGATCACAAGCGAAGTCATCTGTTGATTTCTCTTGACAGAACGAGAATGCACACTCATTTGATCTTGATCCTTGTGGAGCGAAAGTGAAACTAGACTAGACCTGCACGACCCTCCTGATAATATCCATAAATGAAGCTTTTTGTTGAAGAACAAGATCAAACTCTTGTCTGTCTGAGTAACATTCAACTGAGAATTGAAGGAGTTTATATCCATCTTTGTGAGTGATATAACTTCGTAGTATAGGTTAATCTGAGTAATTTTTCGAGAGTGAACTGAGTGTTCTTACTTATAGCTTATCATTTGTTGTAAATCTTAAGTGTTCTTTAGCTGAGTGCTTTAGAGTAGGTTTTTCTTAGTGATCTACCTAGGAACTGAGTGTTCGACTTGAGGCTTGTCATATGCTGTAAAATCTCAAGATTGTACTAGTTATTTTGTGTTTCTAGTGGAACCTAAATCTGTGTGATTTAGAAGAGTGGACTAAGAGGATTTGTTCCTGCCGAACCACTATAAAAATTCCTTGTGTGATTTACTTACTTGTCTTGCATTGCATATTTCATAAGCGAAGTAAATACTTTAAAAGAGAGTCTTTTAAATTGAGGAATTTCTAACTTGCGGTAAAACTTTCTTCATACTTTAAAAGTTTCAATTGAGTTGAAAACATTGATTGAAAAACACATATGCGTATCCGCTTCATCATTGTTTGAAACTCTGACTATATAAGATTGATAAGCTAAATCAGCTAAGTAGTCTACTCTACTGATCAGCTTAGTGCAAAATCAGCTTAGTCGTCTCACTCTTCTGATAAGCGAACTCGTCTTATAAAAAAGGATAGAAAAAGTTTTTAAGGTTCAGACCTCATCTGACCACTTTGGGACCAACAAAATGTAAAGCAAGTGGAATACTTACAGCTATAACATTACCCATATTGAATCTTTGAAGCACTTTCTCTATATATTTCTCTTGTGATAACCACAACTTCTTGGGTCTCCATCACGAGGTGAATCTCACGCCAATAATTTGTTTGCAGGAACAAAATCCTCCATATCAAATGTCTTACTTAATGCCAACTTCAATCGTTAATCCTGGAAACATTGGAGCCAACAATAATCATTTCACCAACATAGAGCAACAAAATGACAAAGTCGTCATCAGAAAATTATTGCACAAAAACACAATGATCAGAAGTAGTCTCCACTGTCTCGGTGCTTGCTTCAAGCCGTACAGACTCTTCTTTAGCTTACACACACAATTTTCTTTCCCTTTGACCTTGAAACCTCATGTTGTTCCATGTAGATTTCTTCTTCAAGGTCACCATGAAGAAATGCAGTCTTCACATCCATCTGCTCAACCTACAAATCCAGACTAGCAGCTAAACCCAAAACAATCCAAATCGAAGGCATTTTCACAATCAGACGAAATGTTTAATCAAAGTCAATCCCCTTCTTCTGACGGAAAATTTTGACAACCAATCTAACTTTGTACCGTGGAAAAGCATTTTCTTCTTGCTTCACCCAATAAATCCATTTGTTTTTCAAGGCTGTATTTCCCTTAGGTAATGTAGTCAACTAAAAAGTAGCATTATCATGCAATGACTTCATTTCATCTTTCATAGCACTTAACCACTGTTCTTTATGCTCACTCTCGGTTGCATCTTCAAAACAATTAGGTTCTCCCGCATCAGTCAGAAAAACATATTCATCAGTAGGGTTCTTGAAGGTTGTCTTTATGTACTTTATCTATGAAGTTGAACTTGAGGTACTTCAGGTACATTTTGATGGCCATCTACATTACCATCATCAGAAGCATCAACTTCTTCATCAACTTGTTTGTTGGTCTCAAGTGGTCAAAGAGGGTCTATTGGGGGGAAGGGGTGAATCGACCTTTTTAAAACTTTTCAAATCTTTCACAAAATGAACTTTAGATGTGCAAAGTACTTGGCTATTCCTTAAACAGATGAGTGAATAACTCAGCTATTCACATTAGGCTGATAGTTAAGTTATCACTTAGATGTTCATAGTTCAGTTAGTACAAAAAAAATATTAAAATCAGAGTTTCTGAGTATACAATGGAATAAACAGAGTTTTAATAAAACTTTTTTCTTAACCTGTGAAAATTCTTTTGGTTCCTTTAAAATCAAATCTAATAGATGACTAGTCTCTTCGTATGAAGTGTGAATATGAATGCAGAAAATTAAAGAACATAATTTATAGTGGTTCAAGGATGATGTAATCCCTCCAATCCACTCTTCCTCCTTAACACGTTGGAAGGCAATGCACTAATATCTTAGGCTAATACAACACTGGACGTTTACAAACTCTACGTCCAAGTGGAACCTTTACACGAAAGTAAATGGAGAAATATATCTTAGAAATTCTCTAAGCTCTTAGCTTAAACAGAAGTTTAGATCTCTCAGTTATAAACTCACAAAACAACTCTTAGTTGCTCTCAAAACATCACAAGTTTTTCTTCAAATTTTAAACTGATCTCTTCGAACACCTTAGTGGTTTTTTTGACAGGTTGACTATGAATGCTCTCACTTGATTGCTTTGATATGTGCTTGGGTTAAGATCTTCATTTCAAACTAACTGATATATATAGAGAGTCTTGGAATTTTGGCCGTTGAAAGATCCCACAATTCCAGGAATACCCTTATCACTTTCTACTGAATTCAAACTGCTATAAATGATGCATGCGGCTCTGCACTGTTCAGACTCTGTAGAAGTATGGAATTATCAGGTACATTTAATTAACCCTGTTGTCTGAGGAATGTTTGAGTTCAATGCTGATGATTAGTCATAACTCCTCTGATCCTAGGACTTTACAAATAGCATTTAATTTGTCCCTACCGTTCCATCATAAATGATTAGTCTATTGAACTTCAGTCATGTGATGGTGTCACTTAGTTGTCCAAGCTACTTGGATGTTTGATACTCAAATAATGACTTAGCTTATCAAATGAACTTTTCTTCTGACTTGATTTCATTTGACTTGGCTTGTAGAAAATTCTTCATAATTAATCAGCTAAAACTATACTAATTAATTCTTCAATATTCAAAAGTCTCTTAAAACGCTACTTAGTCTTTTCCCAAATTTCTTGACTTGAAAGTTTCATAACTAAGCTTCCATTACTTGGATGTTCAACAAACTTGGCTGATGACGTCGCTGATATGTTCTTCTACGGATCTGTTTGTTATCATCAAAACCTTTAACTCACTCAGCTGATCTTCATACTTAGTTGTTGCTTGAGTTAACAAATTTCTTCCAACATTGTTGATCATCCGGTACATCACTTTCATTCTCAATAGAATGCGCTACATGACTATAAGAAACTAGTTTTGGGCTAATAAGTTCATCAATATCTTGAGGAGCTGGACTATTGACCATCTCAATATCATCAATGGTTTGATCCTCCATAAAGATCACATCTCTGCTTCTAATTGGTTTTCTTAACGGGTTCATAGAATCTATAACCAAACACATCATTTCCATAACCAATGAAGATGCACCGCCTTGTCTTAGCATCTAACTTCCATATTTCATTTTTCTGAACATGCACAAAAGCTTTGCAACCAAAGACCCGCAAATGATCGTGTGAGACAATTTTTTTCCAAACCAAACACTATCCGGAACATCACCATTCAAAGAAATAGTAGGTGGGGAAATTGACGAATGCCTGCTTTCGGTTCTTAAATGAGGAAAACAATCCAATCAGTGTGGCCAGTCCAGTCAAGTGATAACATGTGCCACCGGGTTCAAAACTTCACCCCAGAAGGATCTGGACAACTTTGCTTCTGAAAGCAAACATCTAACTCTCTCAACTAGAGTTCTATTCATCCTTTATTCCAAGCCATTCAACTGAAGAGTTTTTGGAGGTGTCTTTAGATGCCGAATACCCTGTAATTTGAAATGCTCATCAAAAGGACCAATATATTATCGATCATTATCACTACGGATACACTTAAACTTCTTAACAGTTTGTCTCCCAGTTGAACCTTGAAATTGCTTGAATGTATCAAGCACTTGGTCTTTTGTCTTCAAAAGGTAGACTCATACTATTCTTGAATGATCATCAATAAAGGTCACAAAATAATGTGTACCACCAAATGATTTTTGCTTCAAAGGACCACACATATCATAATGCACTAGCTCCAACAAGACCAGTTTTCTTGAAGGAGGGTGACTCTAGAATGAGAGTCTTCTCTGCTTCTCAGCTAAACAATGAGCACACTTTCAACTTTGCCATTTTGAATCTAGGAAGAAGATTTTTCTTTACCAATCAACCAAACCCCTTTCACTTATATGGCTAAGTGTTTGATGCTACAATTCGGTAAGCCTTATCATCCTTGTTGGTCCCAAGTGGTCAGAATGAGGTCTAGAGGGGGGGAAGGGGAATAGACCTCTGTACCTTTTAAAATTTTTCTTTAACTTCGTTTCAGCAATTAAAGTAACCTGATCTTTTGTATGAGACTACTTAGCTGATTTATCTTAGCTTATTCAGCATAAGTTAGACCAGTAGTCTGATTTCACTTATCTGTTTAAATAGACTCAGAGTTTTAAATTTGTATGCAGCGGATTTGTATAAGTATGTTTTTCAAACAAGTTTATCTTCAAAATGTTATACCCCAGTTTTATAAATTCCTTTTTTTAAAAGCTTTATCTTTTAAAACACTTGTTTGCTTATGAATATATGCAAGTAAAAGCAAGTAATCAAACACAGGAATTTTTATGGTGGTCACATAGACAAAAAGTGTTTTAGTCCACTCTTCTAAATCACGAAGATTTAGGTTCCACTAGAAATACTTTGTACTAGTACAACTCTACTTGCGCTTTTACAACGAATGATGAAGCCACAAGTTCACTATAGGATATCACAAATAAAACCTATACTCTGAAGTAATATCACTCACTAAGATGGATATCTACTTCTCACAACACTCAGGTTTACATAAATAACTCAGATTTAAGTGTTTGGAATGTTTCTTCAACTCGGCTTTGTCAACAGATGACTTAGCTGATGGTGATCTGTTCATGAGTTTTTGAGACTTAAAGAAATTTGCTCGATGAATGCTCTCTCAATTGTTGTTGTGATTGTCTCTAAATCTTGAATCCAGGTCTATTTATACTCGTGGTTTGAATTCTATCTGTTGAAGTTGAGACAGAATTCAGATCTTCCTCGAGCTCCGGTCCTCACCTTAAACGGCTCTCTGCAAATGTTCACTGTACA
Organism: Penstemon newberryi var. newberryi; assembly: GCA_030819805.1. NCBI lineage: Eukaryota > Viridiplantae > Streptophyta > Magnoliopsida > Lamiales > Plantaginaceae > Penstemon > Penstemon newberryi. The sequence goes on along the minus strand of JAUALY010000005.1, from coordinate 15,190,592 downwards.
ATCTGCTGGACAGATCTATCAGTCGTATTGAATGCACCATGCTGATACGAGGTTATTTGAAATAACTCCTTCAATCATTTGTCATCAATACCCTTCTCGGACATCATTTATTACGCCAAGTGCATTTATTACCGTTGGAATGACTTTCTGATCTCTTCCACTTACCGTTGGAATGACTTTCTGATTTGACTCTGCTGAAATCCACAAGTCTGATTCCGAACTCAGCTTAAGATCACTAGTCTTCCAGACCGAAATTCAATCTTCTGATTTTACTTGTCTTTTTCGATTGAACTTTTTCATAGGTTAGCTAAGCTTCCATTACTTAGCTAATGACTTTTGGAAATCATCAAAACCTCCATTCACTTCTTCATCTTATTCCAACAATTTTCCCCTTTTTGATGATGACAAAACTTCAGGTAAGTACCCAACCTAAACTTCAGTTAAATTTTTACACAAAATTTCGGAGATAGAAATTGGGTTGGATAAACTTGTACTCTTTTATTAATATTGGCTATTACAATTTCAACAGATTACAAATGAAAAAATTACAATGAAATTTAACGAAGGGTACAAGAATAAAGAGTAGAGTCTTCTTAATCTTCATCTACTTCTTCTCTTCCTCCTCTTCTTCATTTTCTTCACTAGAGAAATTTATTGCTATGGACTTGGCTTTTTCTAGAAGTTTTTCTTCTTTTCTGCAGCCTCAATTTTAGTAGTAAGTTCCTCTATTCTCTTTGCTTTTCTGAATGGATCAAGCTGTTCTTCAACAGAATCCTTGGATGCAGCAATTTGTTTATCTTCCTTTGCTACATCCTTGGGTTCTTCTTTTTCTAAGCCAGCTTCTTCAACATCATCTGCAGCTTCTTTAGTTACTTCAGCATCCTTTGTCTCTTCAGCAGGCTTATCAGCAGCCTCTTCAGTAACTTGGACTTCTTCAGTAACTTTAACTTCCTCCTCTTCAACAGATAACTCTTCCCCCTTTTTGTCATCATCAGCAGGGTTGGGTTCTTAAATTGGCGCAGGTGGAATGTTCAATGCTTCGCATAACTTTCTGATGTTTTGATCCATTGCTCTAAGTAGATTTCCCTATTGTCTTTGTGTGGCAGATAAGACTTCAGCCTGATTATGAAGATAATACATGTTCTGATGAAATGTAGAAACCTCTTCAACCACTTTTATTTGTGATTGAAGTGTCAAATCAATGCCTGGATAGAATGCCGGCATCATATTGGAAGTCTTCTCTTCTTCAGCTTCCTTGGCATTCGCAACAACCCGGTTATTCTGTTTCCAGCCAGCCTCATTGTGTTGTACTATGTTACTGAACAACTTAATATCAGTCTTCATACTACTGACTTCTTATTTGATAGTATTAAGCTCATCCTTCAGCAGCACAATAGGATCAGCAGACTGTGGAATGCTTTGAACAAGTGTTGAGGTCATCTCCTCAAATTTCATCGGTAGGGCCTTGTTCTTCTCTTTCATCTCCTTCATTGCATTTTCCATTAAAATCTTCATGTATTCTAGGATAGCAAACTGAATGTTTTCTGCTTCCTTGGAAGGAATAACACTTTCTTCAGGAGTGGCTTCAGGCTTTCATTCAATAGCCAAGTTCTCCTTTACTTCTGGGATCTCGTCTAAAGGAACAAGAGCACCAGTGAGATTGATCTCCTCAGATGAGTCCTTATCTGGTTTCTGTAAATCAGGTTGTTCATCTGTAATATGCACAACATCAATACTATCAGTAGACAACAATTTTAGAATATTGAAATAAAGTAGGAACGAATGATGAAGTTGTCTGTTGTATGTAGTATGATTATTGATGTCTTCTGATTTCAGAACCATAAGAAATATGTCGTAGGCTTGGCAGTGTTGGCAGATCACTGGTACTTCCTTGTCCATACCTTGATCTTTCTACCCATTTGTCCAAGGTTATGCATATGGCTATCTTCACAGCTCTTTCCCCCAAATTATCACCTCTTCTTGGTTTAGGTTGTTGGGTTATTAGTAACGTTAGAACGTTAAAAGCAGCATAATTTAAAATTTTTAAAATAACCCAATTAGGATCTTTATTCATCTAGTCATACGAAAAGGATTTTTGCAGTAAATCAACCAACCATAGGGGGTTTATCGATTTTTACCTCACCACAGGAACGGTGGTGGTTTTTCTCCGGTCTTCTTTCAGATCTGCAAGACTTTTTGGTTCGGAGAAGCACGCATGTGTTGTGCCTCTAGCGGTGTCCACACCAACTGGATTGAAGCAACTCTCTTGAATCCTCAGGCTCAGAACTAGAATGGAAGAGATATCAAACAGAGGAAGAAAGAAGAAGAAACCAGATCTAGATCTGGAGTGGAGAGGGGCGGCGGCCACACATCTTGGAGAAGAAGGGGGGCGGCTATTGTGTAGACTAGGGCTAGGGTTTTGAGGTCTTGAGCTGCTTATATAGATAAGGAGACTTGACCTAGATGTGATCTAATCCTACTAGGAAACTTAAAGCCCATTTACTTATGGCCTTTAATTGTTTCCTAATGGACTTAATCATCTTTTAATTAATTAAACTCCTTTAATTAATTCAGTCCATTTAATCAATTAATCCAATTAAATAATTAAATAATTAATTCCTCTCTTATTAATTAACTCTTTAATTAATTAGTTTTCTTCTTCGAGAATTAACACTTTAATTCTTCAGTTTTGATTTAACTCTTTAAATCAAACAATCCTTATTTGATTTGTTGCAGTCCAATTGTATTGTGTGTGACCCTCTAGGTTCACCATCAATTGGCCGGGCCCATGACTTTCGTGATTTAATTTGCGAGCTTATTAATTGCTCCGATTAATTAAACACCTTCAATTAACCACTCAAGAATTAATCTTGCTATTAATTCATGAGTACTCACACCTCATGGTCGATGTCTAGCCACAAGCCCATGAGACCCAACTTCAGGTGAATTGATCTCAGTGAACCTTACCTCTTATAAGTACCATGTAAATACGGTCCCTCTATCGACTAATTTCCCGATCGAGACCTAGGGTGTATGAATTGATCGGCACCTCTAATTATCTCGATAACTATACTTTCTAATTCCGAATAATAATTCCAGTGTGACTGCTAAATTTGGAAACCCCTTTCCAAATCCGTCACCAACTATGGCCATAGGTTTCTTGGAATCTATTATCTAAGAATGTATAGGAAATTCTCTCAACACACTACGTTGAGTCGGTAGATCCCATATTAGTGCTAACCATTCGCGTACACGATCCTACGTACCCAAAGTAGTCGCACAATGATCAGGCTACGTGATCGGCTCCTAAATCAAAGTACGTACTCAGGTGCACCGAATTCGCCCTAGCACCTCAAGTCAAAGGACTAACTCGTACACTATTATAAGTCTTGAGAAACATCGCATCGCCGATGTGCGTCATGCGCTTCCACAATGGGTTTATCTGTTCGGGTCGTTTGATGCGTTCTATCCCCTATCGAACCACATAGTCATATGCAATAGCATCAAATGCCTTGCTCATGAAACGCTACAAATTCACTCCAAGTGAATCATGCATACTTGTACAAGTCTTTGCGATTCCTTCGATACACCGTCTCGTTCGGAATCTATGACTTGGAACGTTTTAAGATCACGACCTTAGAGACTGTTTCATGATTGCACTCATACTGAAGTGAATCGTCCCATAGCCTATTGTGATCTAAGGATTTAATCCAATCGCTTAAGTGATTCGCAAGAGATAAAGTTGACCTTTGTTTGATTTACATACTATGAACAAACGAGCGTATTAATTCATTTATACTAGAGAAAGTTTACGATAGACCCAATACAAGCTAAAATCTATTGGCTTGCAGGGCACTATCCTTTCAATATCCCACTTGCCCTAAAGTCAATCACAAACGCTTCTAGGACACATCTTCCAAAGATGTTCTTCGAACACTTTTCGTGACAAAGGCTTTGCTAGTGGATCCGCTAGATTGTCTTCCGAGTCGACGTGATCAATTATGTACGTCTCCTCTACCAATGATTTCTCCAATCAAATGGTACTTTTTCTCTCAATGTGTTTAGATTTCGGGTGAGATCTCGATTCCTTTGCTTAGCAATAACTCTATTGTTATCACAAAAGATAACCACGAGCTTCGCAATGCTAGGCACTACATCCAACTCTTGGATGAAGTTTTTCATCCAAACACTTTCTTTCGTTGCATCCGATGCTGCGATATATTCTACTTCAGTGGTTGAGTTGGCAACGGTGCATTGCTTGGAACCTTTCCAATTTACCGCTACCCCGTTGAGGCAAAATATTTAGCAATAATTGAATCTATATTCATCCACGTCAGACTGGAAACTCGAATCACCAAATCCTTCGAGTTTCAATTCTCCATTACCACCGCAGACCAAGAGCAAATCCTTAGTCATTCTCAAGTACTTAAGGGTAGCTTTTACGGTGGTCCAGTGCTCTTCACCGGAGTTTGACTTGTAACAGCTCGTGACACTTAGAGCATGTGCTATGTCTGGTCTAGTACATAGTATAGCATACATTATGCTACCTATTGCCGAAGCATATGGTATTTGAGACATTCTCCTTTTATCCTTATCCGATGTAGGGCACATCGATTTGGAAAGAGAGATACTATGTCTCATTGGAAACAATCCTCTCTTGGATTCTTCCATACTGAGTCTTTTCAGTATTGTTTCTATGTACTTAGATTTAGAGAGCGTCCCAACATCTTCTTCGATCTATCTCTATAGATACGTATCCCAATACGTAAGATGCCTCTCTCAAATCTTTCATGGAGAATTGTATGGATAACCATGCTTTCGTCTGCGCTAACATTCCTATATCATGCCAGATAAGCATAATGTCATCGACATATAAAATATGAGCTCCCTAGAGCTCCCACTAATCCTCTTGTACACTCAAACTTCATATTCGTTTTTGATGAAGCCAAAATCCTTGAATATCTCATCAAAACGAATGTGACTCTGAATGGATTCAGACATTGCTAATGGAGAAAAGGTTTCATCAAAGTCTGTTCCAGGCCTTTATGAATAACATTTCGCCAATAGGCAAGTCTTATAGGTCAACAACTCTGCATTCATTCCTAGCTTGAAGATCCATTTACAACCTACAGGGACAATTCCCTCAGGTGGATCGACCAAGGTCCATACCTTGTTGGATTCTATGGAGTACATTTCAGTTTGCATGGCCTCCTGCCATGCATGCGTTTCTACACCCAATGTAGCTTCTTCGTATATTGTGAAACCGTATCTTTCAGGTTCCTTACGAACTTGATCAGATCTACGAAGTACTAGTGTACTAGACGGTTCAGCAGTTTCTGGATTTTCTCCCACTGTTTGTGGGGATGCATTCACTTCTTGGACCTCATCAAGTTCTACAAGAGTCCCGTTTCTATTCATGAGGAAGTCATCCTCTAATAAATGGACATTCCTTAAAACAAACATCGTTTGATTTAGGATTGTAGAATAGGTATCTAATGGATTTCTTTGGATACCCCACAAACTTATACAAATTGGATCTACTATCCAATTTATCTCCTTTCCTGTTCCTAACATAGACAGGAGATCCCCATACTCATAAGCAAGAGTACAGAGGTGATTTACCATACCTTTCTTGGTAAGGCTTTACGGGCACGGACTTTGAAGATACTATTTTCAGTATCTTCGGTGCAGTCATGGGGGTCAATCCCTAGAATGCATAAGGAAGCTTAACAAAACTCATTATGGATCGAACCATGTCCAACAAAGTTCGATTCTCTTAGATACTTCAAGTAGTTGAGGCGTCTTAGGAGGAGTTAGTTGTATGAGAATCCCATTCTCAGTAAGATAATCGACGAATTCTTAGCTTAAGTGTTTGCCACCTCGATCAAATTGAATGGCCTTAATACTATGCCTTGTTGATTCTCTACTTCGTTTCGAAATTCTTTGAACTCTTCAAAAGTTTTGGATTTGTACTTCATAAGATACACATATCACTAACGACTAAAGTCGTCAGTAAAAGTTACGAGGTACGAGTAATCTCCTCACGCACTAACACTTTGTGGTTCAGATTTATTCGTATGGATCAAATCCACAATTTTGGTTTGGTACGCTCCAGATGCCCAGCAAACTGTAGCTTTGTCATATTTTCCTTCAGACATGATTCGCAAGTTGATAGTTCATCTAAGCTCTGTCTTTCAAGAAGCGTCGATGCACCAGCTTTTGAATCCTTCCTATGGAAATGTGACCTAACCTTGCGTGCCAAAGATGAGAATTATTATCTTTGTATTAATTGAACTTAACACATTAATTCAATCGAATTGAGTTAACGATTTAATTAAATCAATTTACTTCCTATCAATTAACTCTTTAATTGATTCATTTCATTTTCAATCAACTCTTTCATTGAAACGTTGCTTAATTAATTAGACTTTCTAATCAATTAAACTTATCAGTGCCTTTCTTAGGTGCAGTGGGACAATTCGACTTTTAGGCTTCCTGCGTTCTTTCGACTACCTTTACGGTCGCTTTTAGAAGAGAACAATTTCTTCTTTTTTTTACCCTTGTTTGACTTTGCAGTCCTTGAAGTGTGAACGATCATAACAGGTTCACCCTATTTGCCATTTACCAATACTTTGGTTAATTCATGAAATATGATCAACTTATCAGATAAGTTCAGAGTATTTCACGAATCATTTGAATGAGCATGGAGGAGAATTTGGGTGAAGGTCAATGTTAAGATCACTTGCAGGCCAACGTTTAATCGATCCAGTTTTCAACCAGATTGATAAAAACAAGGACAGTGATCCTTGACATCAGCTCCTTCACTTATTCTCGAGTTTTAAAACCAACTCCTTAGTGGTCTCGAATCAAACGATTCGAAACTGCTCCTCAAAACAAGCTTTTGAGGTGGAGATTTGTTTTAGAAGCTTCAGACATACTCCTATGTCGCTTCTTTAGCTCGTTCAATCTTAATGCTTATATGAGGAAACGATCATTAAGATTCCCATACCCTATAGTTGATTCGTTCTACTTTTGAGACTCATCCTTATATGAGGAAACGATCATTAATATTCCCATACCCTATAGGTGATTCGTTCCCCTTTTAAACTCATCTCGGATGTGCATCAGGCATAGGCTAGTTATTAAGAACATGATTCCGACTTTCGAAATTGAGGACAATCCTCAAGTTTCTACGCCAATCGATATTTTGATCCAGTTATTTTATAAGTCGAGGATAAATAGTATAATGGATAATTATAGATATCTCAATATCTATTATAAAGAGAGAAGACAAATATATAGAGGACTAGTTAATGAGTAATACTTATAATCTACGAAGGTTGGACTTTCTATCATAAAAGTTCTCCCACTATTTTATCGAAACAATTACCCCTTCAATTGTTCTGGAAATCCTATTTCCTAGTAGGTCTTACGTCCCATCGAACATTAATTGCACCCACGACTCGTGACCATACAACTAACTCCCTAGGTAGGCATACTTATTGCCAATTGTGTCTCTACACAACATTCAAGCTATTTTGCCTCGAGTTTCGCATTCATCTAGCACTGCTACATCATGAGTGGTACTACTCGTTAAGTCTAACCCATCAATCTCGATGAGCAACGGGTCCGGTCATGAAATCCCCGTAACTGGTTATCGGTCGATTATACATGTCCCGACCAGTCCTCACCCTTATCGAGTTTGTTTAAAGACAAATCAAGAGAACTCACGTATTGTCCCTTTCTTCGCCTCGGGTGACAGACTCTGGATCACCTTAATCGGTAAGTAGACAACGTACGCTAATCCCTATTGATGGAGGGCTTGGATTTATATAAATACTTCATTTTACTTTAACCCAATTTGACTTAATATTTAATTCAAGAGGGGATTTGTTGGTTTGAAAGTTTAAGCAAACTCTCTCAAGATCTCACCGCTTCAATTATGAATTATCGTATTTACGTTCTAATATTCTAGCGCGCATCACCATACAAGCCAAATAATAGAACCAATAAATAAATAAGACATAAATAAATAAACCTAACATGCATTTCTAACACAATATGTTTTCGATCGGGAGCCATCTATGTTTGGGCCATCAATGAGCCAATAATGTTGGCTCAATTGGTCTATCTAATGGGTTATTAATGGGCCTACGCTATTACATTAACAACCAAGCATACTTGGCCTTCATTCTCCACTGGGCTTCCTTCTTGCATGTAATGGGCCTTCATCCTAAACTATTTAATGTAAAGCCCTAATCTATTACATTGGCACAAAAAGGCCCAAAGAAAGGCTCGCAGGCCCAACAAAAATTCAAAGCAAAATAAACCAATCACATCTAAGGTCAAGGCTCAGCTCGATCGAAAACCACATAAACAATTCACGTTGAGCTAAGAAACAAGCAAACACATTTTCTAGTTTCCCATCTTACTTCAATTATTTTGAACGCCTTTAAAATATTTCTCTAGATTCTTACTTTAGTCTCTACTAATTATAGGTAATCTACATTCGGATAAACAAAACCATTTTATGCATAAAAACCGAAAATAAAATTTTTCAACTTTTGTAAATTGCAATTCAGCCCTCCAACTTTTGGAAATTGCGATTTGACCCCCTAAGATTTGGAAATTACAAATTAACCCCAAATTTGAAATTGGGCAGAGGACCGAAATACAAATTTTATTTCCATAAAAATTCGAATTTGCAAATCATCCCCACAGTTTTTGGTATTAACAAAACAACCCCAAAACTTTATGTAACTGCAAAACAGCCCCAAATTTGAAAATTTCCAGAAAGTTCCATTCTGTCCAGAAAGTACACAGTTCGAAAATTTCAATTTCAGCCCAGTTTTTCCAAAAACTCGCTAATCGCAAATCATCACTTTGATTTTTGAAAAATTCAAAATTGGCCCAAAATGTTTTTATGCAATTTTACCCAAAATCAGATCTACCCACAACAAGTAAGAATCAATAACATGAATATAACATGCAATACAATTAAAGCAATCAAATTATATTCAGACATTTTCGTATGAGTATAATGAATTATGCTTTGATACCACTGTTGGGTAATTAGTAACGTCAAAACGTTAAAAGCAGGAGAATTTAAAAATTTTAAAATAACCTAATCAGGATCTTTATTCATCTAGTCATACGAAAAGGATTTTTGCAGTTAATCAACCAACCATAGGGGGTTTATCGATTTTTACCTCACCACAGGAACGGTGGTGGTTTTTCTCCGGCCTTCTTTCAGATTTGCAGGACTTTTTGGTTCGGAGAAGCACCCCATGTGTTGTGCCTCTAGCGGTGTCCACACCAACTGGATTGAAGCAACTCTCTTGAATCCTCAGGCTCAGAACTAGGATGGAAGAGATATCAAACAGAGGATGAAAGAAGAAGAAACCAGATCTAGATCTGGAGTGGAGAGGGGCGGCGGCCACACATCTTGGAGAAGAAGGGGGCGGCTATTGTGTAGACTAGGGCTAGGGTTTTGAGGTCTTGAGCTCCTTATATAGATAAGGAGTCTTGACCTAGATGTGATCTAATCCTACTAGGAGACTTAAAGCCCATTACTTATGGCATTTAATTGTTACCTAATGGACTTAATCATCTTTTAATTAATTAAACTCCTTTAATTAATTCAGCCCATTTAATCAATTAATCCAATTAATTAATTAAATAATTAATTCCTCTCATATTAATTAACTCTTTAATTAATTAGTTTTCTTCTTTAAGAATTAACACTTTAATTATTAAGTTTTTATTTAACTCTTTAAATCAAACTTTCCTTATTTGATTTGTTGCAGTCCAATTGTATTGTGTGTGACCCTCTAGGTTCACCATTAATTGGCCGTTGGCCCACGACTTTCGTGATTTAATTTGCAAGCTTATTAATTGCTCCGATTAATTGAACACCTTCAATTAACCACTCAATAATTAATCTTGCTATTAATTCATGAGTACCCACACCTCATGGTCGATGTCTAGCCAAAAGCCCATGAGGCCCAACTTCAGGTGAATTGATCTCAATGAACCTTACCTCTTATAAGTACCATGTACATACGGTCCCTCTATCGACTAATTTCCCGATCGAGACCTAGGGTGTGTGAATTGATCGGCACCTCTAATTATCTCGATAACTATACTTTCTAATTCCGGATAATAATTCCAGTGTGACTGCTAAATTTTGAAACCCCTTTCTAAATCCGTCACCAACTATGGCCATAGGTTTCTTGGAATCTATTATCTAAGAACGTATAGGAAATTCTCTCAACACACTATGTTGAGTCGGTAGATCCCATATTAGTGCTAACCATTCGCGTACACGATCCTACGTACCCAAAGTAGTAGCACAATGATCAGGCTAAGTGATCGGCTCCTAAATCAAAGTACGTACTCACGTGCACCGAATTCACTCTAGCACCTCAAGTCAAAGGACTAAATCGTACACTATTATAAGTCTTGAGAAACATCCCATCGCCGATGTGCGTCATGCGCTTCCACAATGGGTTTCTCTGTTCGGGTCATTCGATGCGTTCGATCCCCTATCGAATCACCTACTCATATGCACTAGCATCAAATGCCTTGCTCATGAAACGCTACAAATTCACTCCAAGTGAATCATGCATATTTGTACAAGTCTTTGCGATTCCTTCGATACCCCGTCTCGTTCGGAATCTATGACTTGGAACGTTTTAAGATCACGACCTTAGAGATTGTTTCATGATTGCACTCATACTGAAGTGAATCGTCCCATAGTCTATTGTGATCTAAGGATTTCATCCAATCACTTAAGTGACTCGCGAGAGATGAAGTTGGCCATTGTTTGATTTACATACTATAAGCAAACCAACGTATTAATTCATTTATACTAGAGAAAGTTTACGATAGTCCCAATACAAGCTAAAATATATTGGCTTGCAGGGCACTATCATTTCATAGGTGTGATGTTTTGTCTCAAGGCTGTTGATTCCCTGTATACCATGAGTTTGATGTACTCATGTACTCTGTCGTGAAAGAAATCAGAGTCCATAGCTTGCTTGATGCTGTTGGTCTGCAGCCAGTTCAACACCCATCTTTCTTCTTCAGCAAACTCTCTCCAGGTGCTGATTTCTTCACTTGTTTCGTTCAATCTGTACTGATGAGGGATATTTCGCATGTTCTATTATAGGAAATATCCCGCTCGAGATCGACCTCGATTCCGACCAAGAAGGCTATTTTCCGACCTGCAGAACACAGTTTCCGATCAAGCCAGATCGATAGCACAAGGCCCTCTTTCCAATCTACTCCTCTCCTCGGAATCACTGTTGGGCCGACTCATGGGCCTGGACAGCTGGCCGAGACACATTCCCCTGCGGAGGGTCTAGCTAGCTCATCACTGTTTCTATATATATATCCAGCGCATTTATGACATCAAGAACGACACAATTCCCTAGGAACACCGCAGCTCGGACTTAGAGCTCGGAATTGGTTTTAGCTTGCTTTCCTTTGGTATTCATCTAGCTAGTTGTACGGCATCCAGTAACACTCGGATAGACCTACTTTATAATTTGTAATTGGATTTGATTATCAATATACATCATTTACACACTCGACTTTAATTATTGTTTTGCTCGACTTTCCCTATTTGTCCTGAACAAAAAAAAACATAATCAATTGGGGCCCACCGTGGGCCTGTTCGAGCATTAGATCAAAATATGCCTATTTCTTCAATTTTCTTGCTCATCATTCCACTTCAATTTTCACTTTGGTTTTCGATTATTTCTTCAATCTAATTCCACTTTAAGCTTCTCCTCACTACGGCGATCATTCGAACACCCCATTTGTTAGTTTTGGTTCAGATTTGGGAGATTTCTCACTCTTACGTAAAAATTACAATTAAGCTTTTAGGAACCAATTTCTTCAGATTTCTTGTTGATTGAGGTTCCTCCAGCCACGATTAGAGTTTCTACATCACTTTGGGGACGAATTTCGGTGTTTACAGTTGAGATTGAAGATTGGATGTTCATCGTATATATTTTCTCCTTACGTAAAAATGATGGCAGATTCAATTGCGTTTCCTTGAGGTGTAACTGATTGATTCTTCTTCACTAGATCTTTATTGGAGCTACGTAGAGGAGATATGGAGGATCAATTTTGGTTTTAATCATTTGGAGCGTGAGAATTGGATATTTCACACATTCACGTTTTTAGATCCCTGTTCTTAGACTTGGCTGGATTCTGATGAATTATTTCAATTCCTCATGTAAGTCTGTTCGAAATTGCCTCTATTGCTTGGATGATTATTCAATTTTGGGTTACATTGATCATTTTGGGAGTTTAGAGGTCGGGCTCACTTCGGGCCTCCTATATGTAAGTGATCACTTTCTGATTTCAATTCCTATGTTTATGTGATTGTATTTCTGTTGTTTTATACGATCATATAACATTGATGTTGGGAAAATTGGTTGATTAATAATTGATTTGAGGTGGCTGCCGTAGAGCAATGGTGACATATAACATTAACTTTTCCGGCCATTAATCCTTCATTTGTGATCGGAAATTTCAAGTTCTATGTTAATGGCTACCGTCCCATTATCACAATTAACCTAGTTACTTCCATTTTGAATTTTTCATTTTGCTTCTTGCTCTTTACGTATCATCAAATAATTCTCACTGTCCCACTATATTCGAGAATCATTTAATTGTTGGAGCTGGATCATTTGGACAGGAGCTCAATACCATGGATTCCTATTTAATTGAAGTTCATCGATGATCGGGGAAAATTAACTTTTCGATCCCCAATTTTAATCTTCGGATTTATTCGTATTTTCGATTAATTCTCGGCGAATTATTACTCCATTCAAGTTGCTATCGGATTCTGGTTGATTTTGTTGTTAATTTCGATTCCTTGGAGTACGAATCAGCTGGTAGTGACTCTAATTTGGTGTGTTGCATTTAATTGGTGGTTATATATTTGGGTTATATGGTTTGTCTTCCATTGCCTTTTTCTGTACGTGAAACTATGTGAGGAAGATGAGTATTTTGCATTTTCAGCCCCCAGTTCCCGGTACTGAACAAACACGCCTACTTATTCATTGTAGTTGAGATTAATTAATTAATGGCAGTGGTTGTGAACTACATTATTCAATTAGTTCTGCTGGTTAATTGATTCTACAATTTTTCCATTGGTTCAATTGTAATGAACTACTTTGAGGTGCCCACTTGGTTTGTGATCAATTATTTTCAGCTGCTTGCTTGCAATTGTGAGACTTAAGGTGGCTGCTTAATTGAAAATGGGTTTGGTTGGTTTTCCTCACGATCTAATTGATCTGCTTGGTATGAATGCTCTGCTGGTTGCTTCAATATGGTTATAATTTTCAATTGTTTAATGCAAATTGGAGCTGCCTGGTTTATGAGATTAAGGTGGCTGCTGTGGAGATCTGTTTATTAATTGAGTTGCTTGTTAGATATTTGCTGGTTGCTTGGATTAATTCGGTTATCTCCATTCAAGTTAATGTGGAGAATTACTTTGAGCTGGTTGCTTATAGTGGAGTTCGATCTGTTTATTAATTGAGTTGCTTGTTAGATTTTTATTGGTTGCTTGGATTAATTCGGTTATCTCCATTCAAGTTAATGTGGAGAATTACTTTGAGCTGGTTGCTTATAGTGGAGTTCGATATGTCGAAATTGAAAATGAGTAAAGAGTAAAACCATTCATTTGGTATATATTCAGTGATTGAAAATGTCTGAGCATCGAGTAAAATCTTTTGGTATAATTCTTTGCTCTAAGAAGGCCCACAGCTCGGAGATTTCTAGAGCGAGAGTGAAAGCCGTTGCTATGACTCTCGACTCGAAAAAGACTTGAAGAATGGATAATTGGGTAAAATCTGTGGATATAACCCAAAGCTCGGAAAGATGTCAAGAGCGAGAGTGAAAGCCGTTGCTATGACTCTCGACTCGAAAAAGACTTAGAATGGATAATTGGGTAAAATCTTTTGGTATAACCCAAAGCTCAGAGATGTCTCAATTAAGAGTGAAAGCCGTTGCTACGACTCTTAGCTCGGAAACAGACTTGCATAAAAAAGCAAAATGTCTCGACTGAGGGTGAAAGCTGTTGCTACGACCCTTAGATCGGTTACAGATTTGCATAAAAAAGCAAAATGTCTCGACTAAGGGTGAAAGCTGTTGCTACGACCCTTAGATCAGTTACAGAATTGCATAAAAAAGCAAAATGTCTCGACTAAGGGTGAAAGCTGTTGCTACGACCCTTAGCTCGGAAAAAGACTTGTATGAAAAATCAAATTGTCTCGACCAAGGGTGAAAGCCGTTGCTACGAGCCTTGGCTCGGAAAAAGACTTGTTTAAACAAGAAATCGAAGTGTCTAGACTAAGAGTGAAAGCTATTGCTTTGACTCGCATGAAAGTTGTTGCTATGACTCTTAGTTCAAAAACAGACTCGCATGAAAATCGAAGTGTCTCGACCAAGGGTGAAAGTTGTTGCTATGATTCTTGGATCGGAAAAAGACTTGTTTTAATCCTACTTCAAATTGTCTCGACCAAGAGTGAAAGTTGTTGCTATGACTCTTGGATCGGAAAAAGACTTGTGTAGAAGACCAAGAGTGAAAGCCGTTGCTATGAATCTTGTGTAAAATCAAAATTGTCTCGACCAAGAGTGAAAGTTGTTGCTATGACTCTAGGCTCGAAAAAGACTTGTAAATTAATTGGGTAAGATCTTTTGATATAACCCTTTGCTCGGAAATGTCTAAAAGCAAGAGTGACATCCGTTGATATGACTCTATGCTCGAAAAAGACTTAATGGAAAATTTGAGTAAAACCATTTATTTGGTATAAACTCAGTGCTCGAAAATGTCTAAGAGTAAGGGTAATATCTGTGATATAATTCTTTGCTAAAAAATGTCTTAATATAAAAGGATAAATAGCATATTGGGCCCCTCAGCTTTGAAGAAATGACTTTCCAGTTTGAAAGCAGCAGATTTTATTAAGCGTCTCTCAAGGATATATACTCTTTTTTCCTTGCTCGGTTTTTATCCCATTGGGTTTTTTCGAACGAGGTTTTTAATGAGGTATACCCGACGCATCCAGATTTCGAGATCGATCAGCACCTCGGTCTAATATTTACTTCTCCGAGCTTCAGCTACACTTGCGCTCGAGAAGTGAGGGAGTATTGATGAGGGGTAAACTGCCATGGAATGGACTCTCAGTTGGAGGAATTGATTCTTTACTATTACTATTCATTATTTGAAGCAGTTCGGCATTTTGAGGCTTCTCTAAAACATGTGCACTCTTTTTCCCTAGCACGGTTTTTATCCCATTGGGTTTTTCTGGACGAGGTTTTTAACGAGGCATATTCAAAACATCAAGAAATCGAAGTCTTTTACCTTGGAGTTGTGTTTACTTCTCCGAGCTTCAGCTTCACTTACGCTCGAGAAGTGGGGGAGTATTGATGAGGGATATTTCGCATGCTCTATTCTAGGAAATATCCCGCTCGAGATCGACCTCGATTCCGACCAAGAAGGCTATTTTCTGACCTGCAGAACACAGTTTCCGATCAAGCCAGATCGATAGCACAAAGGCCCTCTTTCCAATCTACTCCTCTCCTTGGAATCACTATTGGGCCGACCCATGAGCCTGGACAGCTGGCCGAGACACATTCACCTGCGGAGGGTCTAGCTAGCTCATCACTGTTCCTATATATATATCCAGCGCATTTATGACATCAAGAACGGCACAATTCCCTAGGAACACCCCAGCTCGGACTTAGAGCTCGGAATAGGTTTTAGCTTGCTTTCCTTTGGTATTCATCTAGCTAGTTGTACGGCATCCAGTAACGCTCGGATAGACCTACTTTATAATTTGTAATTGGATCTAATTATCAATATACATCATTTACACACTCGACTTTAATTATTGTTTTGCTTGACTTTCCCTATTTGTCCTGAACGGAAAAGAGCATAATCATGTATTCCCTCCATCTATTATATCTGATCTTTTCTGCGAGGGATTACTTCTTGATTGCAGCAAAGTGTTGTACCTCTCCAGTTCAGACTCAAACTTGGCAAAGACAGCAGGATCACTCTTAACTATCTCAAGCGCATGTTTGATCTCCCTCTTTTTCTTCTTTACAATTTGAGGACGAGGTAACACAAAACCATCTTCCTTTGGTTATCCTATTACTATTCCACATGTTCTCCTTGGGCCATGAGCATCCTCTTTGCTCGCTTCAAGAGCTTTAGCCAAGTCTTCAGCTTCTTTAGCAGCCAACTCTACCTTAGTCATCTGCTTAGTATCAGCTTCAGACTTCCTGGCCTCAAGAGCAGCCTTGAGTTCAGCTTCTTCTTTATTTTTCTGCTCAGCCTCTTCTTTTTTCTTCTTGGTGGCATAGGAGACCTTTCCTTTTCCTTTTCTTTTCTTCTTTGCAGCAGCAGGTTTAGTGGACTCTGATGTTGGATCAGCAGACTTGATTACTTGAGGTGCAAACACCTTAGCTGTCGTCTGATTTTCAGCATCAAATTCCTTTACTGATTCTACTGGTCTCTCAGCGGATGGAGGATCTTCTCTAACAACATTAGAAAATGTAACTTTTGGACCTCCTAACATCAGTCTTTTTCTCGTCGTAGACATTGTATGTGCAAGAGTTGCAGCAACAGGATTCTTCAAGGAACTTTTTGTCCTTTTTGCAACATTTTCTTTAGGCAGTCATCTGATTCAGTTCTCTCAGGGGCCGTTTGGTAGGGTGTATGGGATTAAGGTGGATTAGATCAGAGCTGGATTGAAAGTCATATTAAAAATACGTTTGGTAGATTTGATTGAGTCATGTTACATTAAAGTAATATATTGTAATATATTTGGGGAAATTATGAGTTTAAGCATATATTAATATATTTTCACTACTTAATCGAACATATTATGTTAGTTAAGATATATCAATTCATCGAAGTCATTTGTATAATTCATATAAGAGTAAGAATTGATTTTTATTTTGAATGCCTCCATGTTAATTGTAAATTGATATAGATTTTAGTTTGTGATTTATTTATGTAGATGTGTTTCCATTTTCAGAGATTTTAGAAGAATTTATGATATTTAATGATATGTTAAAATAGTTAATATGTAAATTTGATGTTATAAGTGATATTTCATCGAATCCATATTCATCCGGATTAACTAATCCACCCATGCTTGGGTGGATTATAATCTAGTCTTAATACCGGGTCATAAGAATTTAATCCATTTGACCCGGTATTAGAGCATTGCCACCAAACGTTGTATTATCCCATATTGACACATATAATATGGCCTAATACCCCTTATTAGGTCCTACCAAACGGCCCCTCAGGAGATTCCCCAATGGGCATATTATCAATCTCTTGTGCAACTTGAGAGATCACTTCATCAGCGTTACTGATATCAATTATTCTGTCTTGAACAGTAGGGTTAACTATTGTTTGAATAGTAGGCTCATCAGCCTTGTTATCTCTCCTTGTCTTTTTGGCAGCAGCAGGCTTTTCAGTAGCCTTAACCAAAATAGCCTTTCTCTTGGACTACTTTTTCTCCGGTGTAACTTCTGGTTTAGCCTCAGATTTGACAGGCTCATAGACTTTGAACTCTTTGAGCTTATGCATAACTTTTCCAGCTCCTAGTGTGTAGTTCAGGGCCATGAGCACATGGCTCAATAAGATGACATGTCCTGATTTCTTTGTAGCAAGAATCCTAAACACGTGAACAATCCAGTTGAACTTCAACCCATAATAAATGCAAATCATTGTAAGAAGTCTCCTTATGGGCAAGCCATCTAGAGCACTAGTCGAGCATTGCAGAATTTTGGCAATTATGTTCGTCATTCTCTGATATTCATCCAGCAATTGAGTCTTCTTGATAGACCCAGCCAGCTTTTCTCCCTTTTTGGAGATTAATTTCCAGAATTTTTCTTCTTTGGGTCTCCCCAAAGTTGTTACATCCCATCCTTCGTTGGTCAGCCCGTATACTTTACTTAGAACCGCAGGAGATATACAGATCTTTTTTCCAGCAACAGAAGATGTCATGGTTAATGTTGGTCCCAAGTGGTCAGATGAGGTCTAGAGTGGGGGGGGGGGGAGTGAATAGACCTCTAAAAATTTTACCTTTAAAATTCTCTAACTTTTTCTGTCAGCAGACTAAGCTAATCAAGATTCGTAAGTAGACTAAGCTGATCTCGCACAAAGCTTTGAACAGCAGAGTTGACCACTCTTCTGATTTTACTTAGCTGATTTTGAGAAAATCAGAGTTTTAAATAACTTACTTGCAGCGGATTTACCAAGTGTTTTTCACAAGTAGTTTTCTTTAACTTGAAAGATTTTATCCCCAGTTTTTACAAACTCCTTTTTAAAATCTTTAACAGTTAACTTTAATGAGTTTGAAAGCTTTTGAAAATTATGAAAGTAAAAATGCAATGAACAAACACACAGAATTTTTATAGTGGTTATATGGATATAAATCCTTTAGTCCACTCTTCCAAGTCACTTAGATCTTGGGTTATACTATAAACACACAGTTTACAATATACAATGCTTGCGCCAATCAACAAATGAAAAGGCCACAAGTTCACAATAGGAAATCACAAAGAGAACCTATCCTCTGAAGTAATATCACTCACTAACATGATTGTATCACATTTTTCTGGTATCACTTTACTTAAAATTAGACATAGAGACGAAACAAATATCTTTCTATATAATGTTACCAAATTAAATGGGAGGTAGCATTTATATATTTACTTCACCCTAAGCAAGAATATTGTATTGTCCATTAAACCCAGATAATGTAGTTATTTCTTTGTTGATTTTTCACTCAATCTCACATACATTACTTCTCTACATCCTATCTGATGGTACTGATTAATAGATAATACATTAGTACAACAATGTAGTATAACACATTAACACATAGGAAGTAACATTTTTGTTAAATTTGCTTAACTATATCTCCACTGTTGTACAATTTCCTGTTTTGTTTGATAAATGAGTTAGAAAAGGCACTGTACTATCAAAATTTGTAAAATTTATTAAATGGATGCATATTTTGTTTGGCAAAGAAACAATAAGAGTCCTTTAATTTTGGTAGGGATGCGGAAATGGTACACTTGTAGTTTCGGTAAGTAGTTTACATTCTTTATATTTTAAGTTATTGTAATTTTAGTCCTTATATCAACAATTTTAATCCTAAATTTGCCGGAATTAAAATTAGTGTTCATAAATTGTCATATAAGCAAACAAATTGAGGCATGGAAAAATATGAAGGAAAATAAGGTGTTATTTTTCCTCCAATTTAAGCTAATTTGACAAGGTGATATAGTGAATTACCACCGTGTGGCAGCCAGAGGAACAAAACCCCCCAATTTATTTGCTTGCGTAGCAATTTAAAGACAATAATTTAAATTCCGAAGAATTTAGGACTAAAATTGAGGGTAAGAGTACTAAATATATTACCTTAAAATATATTGGATATAAATTCGTTGTCGAAACTATATATGTCCATTTTTGCGTCTCTGAAAAAGTTAAAAGGACTAAAATTGTCTTTTTGACATTTTGTGTAACACCCCGTAATTTTAAATACATGTAAAATGAATTTTAAATTTCTTTTATTGTAGATAAGAAATAAAATAAAATGAATTAGTATTGTAAGTGATAGTGATTTGAACATTAGAAATAAAATTTAGTGTCAAAGCATAGCGTATTGTCACGGACTTGACTCTTTCAAGTGCCGTGCGGCACTTAACCTCGAACGCCCCTCGCGATCTTTCTCCGCCCCTTGCGGTATCGGCTAAGTCAGCCTACTTGCTTGATTAAGTAAGTTGGTGAAAGTGGGAAGATAGTAAGAAAGCTTTTAGAGAACTTAGTATGCTTGTATATTGCTCAAGACTTGGATGATGTCACAAATGAATGGCACCACCTATTTATACTAGTAGCCTTCCCTAATGGATGGCTAGGATTAACTTGATCTAAGGGCTAGGATTGATTCTCTAGATCCTTCTATAAAATACTACAAAACTAGAACTATGTACAAGCTTCTAGATGCCTCTACTATGTACAAGGGAGTTCCACAAGCTTCATGAGTCTTCCACACAGTTCTAGACTCTTCCGGCGTGTTCTACACATGTGTAGGTTTTTCCGGCACCTTCCGGCCTCTTCTTGAGCATGCCGGACTTGTGTGGATTCTTCTACAATCTTCTGGAACCTCCAAGGGTGGCAAAGGAGGAACTAAGTCATGTCTTCCCGTCGGGTCCTCGTGTCCTGCCGTCGGGTCCGTCTGGCTTGCCGTCGGGTCCCCTGGGTGCGCATTTTGGCCTCCCGACGGGTGGTCTGTTACAGTATGCTAGATTGAAGGCTTCATGTGTGTGTGAAACTTAAATTACCTAGCTTGAAAAATATATGATTTAATTGAACTTAATCGGACTTGATAAATCATGTATTCGGAATAGTGGAGTTAATGTCAACCTATCTAGAAGTCTAGGACTAGGTGTTAAGTTTCATATGCTTGAGATATTCTATTGTTAAAGTTTAGAAAATATAGCACTCAAATGAGATATTAATAACACCATGACTCATGCAATAATTTAATTTTTCCTATTCCTATTTCTTCACCCCACGTAGCAGCATATATGACTAATCATATGTGGCTGAGTTCCATGTAGGCAAGGCTATTTTATAGCACAAAAACGTGTCCAGCCACTAATTTATTAAGACCATTAAATTAGTAAACCATAATGCCACGAGATTATCCCATTTCATTTTTACCCAAAACACACGGTCACTTATTAATAGTAAATAAGAACACACACTACACATACACACTTTCACACCTATTATTCAAACAGCAAAACATGTATGCATATCTTGCTGTAATAATTCAGAGTGGCCAATGGAAGTCAATTAAGATGTAAAAAGGAAATTAGTTTGTTCTTATATCAATTCAACTTTAGGTAATCTCATTTTGAATCAAAATAATTCGTATTTAAGCTTTGAATTGATTTGTATGGTTCAGGGGTTTATTAATTAGTTAATATTTTGTTCACTATTTTGATTAACTTTCAATAATTAATAATTGATTGGTTAAGATTATTTTAAATATAAATTTGAGGTTAATAAATTATGTATCTTCAAAGTTTTAGGTAAGTCAAGGCGATATGATACCTTGCCTACCTTTGCCACAACCGGAAAAGGCCCCTCGTACCTTCGAATAAGTCCCTTGTGTAAGCTCCGCAGTGCCTTAAACTGTTGCGGCAGTAACTTCACTAGCACCTGATCGCCGATTTGAAACTCGCGAGCTTGTCTCCTCTCGTCGGCCCATTTCTTCAAACGCTTGCGAGCCTTTTCCAAGCAAGACCGAGCAAGATTAGCGTGCTCCTCCCAAGACTTGGCCATTTTAGCTGCACCCGGGCTCCTTGCACTCTCGACTGATGTCGTCAAGGCATGTGGTGTGAGTGGTTGTTGTCCGGTGGCGAGCTCAAATGGACATCTCCCTGTGGACTCACTCCTTTGCAAGTTGTAAGAAAACTGCGCCACGTCAAGGAGTTACGCCCAGTCCCTTTGATTGGCACTCACGAAGTGCCGTAAATAACACTCTAACAATGCATTCACCCTCTCGGTTTGGCCATCAGTCTGTGGGTGAAAGCTGGTGGAAAAGTTAAGTTCTGAACCAAGTATTTTGAATAGCTCGGTCCACAACTTACCCGTAAACCGGGGATCCCGATCACTCACAATGCTCCTCGGGAGACCCCAATACTTGACCACATTTTTGAAGAATGCCCGTGCAGCCTCCTCTGCCGTGCAATCCTTCGTGCAGGGGATGAAAGTCCCGTATTTGGAGAACCTGTCCACGACCACCATGATCGACCCGTACCCCTCGGATGATGGCAAAGCACTGATAAAGTTTATGGATATAGAGTCCCATGGGCGCTCAGGTACGGGCAAAGGCTCCAAGAGTCCCGCGGGTTGCTTGTTCTCGGTCTTGTCTTGTTGGCATACGAGACAAGTCTTCACATAAAGCTCCACTTGGTCTCGCATGTGTGGCCAAAAGTATGATGTCTCCAAGAGCGCTAATGTCCTCCGTTGGCCAGGGTGTCCCGCCCACTTGGTATCATGACATTCCCGGATCAAGTTGCGCCGCAAGTCTCCCCACTTCGGCACGTAAAGGCGCGGTCCCTTTGTGTAGAGTAGCCCATTCTCTACCCAAAATTGCCGTGTTTTCCCTTGCTCCAACCCCTCCTTGATGCCACTTGGTCTCGCATGTGTGGCCATAAGTTCCTTAACCGTCGGATCGTGCTCCAACCCCTCCTTGGTGGCAAGGCCTTCGGTAGCTCCACTGGCATAACGTCCCTGTTCTCCTCAAGGACAGTTTTAATAATCGAGGGGACCTCGTCCTCACGAGGGTCCTCCACGGCATCATCCATTTTTAAAGTAGCTAAGTAAGTTGGCTCACCTCTCTTCGCCCCCTTAGCTAGTTGCATTGCCGACAGCTATCTACCCTCGGCTTTGGTTGGTCCACTTGTGGTCGGCACCATGCATGTGGCTCCCTTGTCCAGTATGCATATAGAATCAAATGAAGGCATAGGAAGGGCACTTACCTTACGTAAGAAGTCCAGACCGAGCACGACTTTGAAATCGTCCATGGGCGCCACCGAGAAGTCCACCGGGCCCTTCCATGTGCCAAGTACCATGTCCACGTTCTTGGCCGTACCACAAAGTCTTTTAGCTGCGGCATTCACGGTTTTGATCCATCCTTCACTTCTTGCGACATTGAGACCCAGCCGTCGGGCCTCGTCCTCGGCCATGAAGTTATGAGTGGCTCCCGTGTCTACCATGGCCTTGGTAGCTTTCCCGTTGATCAATGCCTCCACGTACATCAGCCCCTTGCTTGCTGTACTGGTTGTCGGCTTGGCCTTCAAGGCATTGAGGAGTTGTAACGACCCGATCTGCTCAGCTCCCTCCTCGGGTTGAGATGTGGACTCCCGATCTATCATAGCGGATAATGAACCCAACTTCGGGCAGTCCTTCATTGCGTGTGGCCCCTTGCACACGTAGCATCCGCCTCTGGGCACGAAGTCCTTCTTCTGTTCTTGGTATTCTCGGCATCCCGACTGAAATCTGGATTGGTTGCCCCGGGGGTCGGCTACGGGTTTCTTGTGTTCCCGGTCTCCCCCACCTTTGCCGGAGTTACCCTTGTCATTCTTTCCCTTCGGTTGGGTGGTAGTACGTTGGAACTCGGTGAGGATCTCGGCGGTAGTAATGGCTTCGTCCAACGTCTCCACCTTCCATCTTTGTAGCTCTTGCTTGGCCCAATTTTGTAGCCCGTCCATGAAGAAGAAGAAGAGGTCCTTCTTGCCCACGTCGGGAAGTTGGAGCATAAGCGATGTAAACTCTTTGATGTACTCCGGGATGGATGACTTATGCTTCAACTCCCGTAGTTTCTTTCGTGCCTCATATTCGACATTCTCGAGATAGAAATAGCCTTCAACTCCCGTTTGAAGTCTTCCCTAGTGTCGATATGGCAAGTCCCTCTCTCCATATCGGCATGCTTCCTGCGCCACCACATAGAAGCATTATTACATAGATGAACGGAAGCGGTTTTTACCTTGGCTTGTTCGTCGCACAGGTTGCTGCTATCGAAGTTGAACTCCAGTTGCCACAAGAAGTCATTGATGGTTTGGGCATCCCGTTTGCCATCGAACATCTTTATCTTGGGCTGGTCCATCCGCAAGGTAACCCCGCCCGAGCTAGTGCCCCCACTAGCCAATGCCTTACAGCAAATAGTGAGCCCCTCCTTCAAGCCCTCCACGGTACTTAATAGCTCACTAACGGTTTGCTCCAACAAGGTGACCTTTTCCCGAGTAGCCACGAACTCTTCAAACCGGTCGAACATATGGGTCTCCAATTGTTCCACGGTAGCCTCGGTTTTCTCCAATCGGCCACCCACCTCGGTGAGGGTACTTTCCCACACGGTACCTTCCCGAGTCCGGCTCTTGCCCCGTCTCCTACGGTCTGCAATGTTGGGAGTTTCCTCCACCACTTGGTTCTCGATATCCGAGTTGGTGATGTTGTCGGCTGCCATTCCGATTTTCATAAGCGAACTTTCCACGATATGCCCCGCCCTTCCGGGCTCTGATACCACTTGTCACGGACTTGACTCTTTCAAGTGTCGAGCGGCACTTAACCTCGAACGCCCCTCGCGATCTTTCTCCGCCCCTTGCGGTATCGGCTAAGTCAGCCTACTTGCTTGATTAAGTAAGTTGGTGAAAGTGGGAAGAAAGTAAGAAAGCTTTTAGAGAACTTAGTATGCTTGTATATTGCTCAAGACTTGGATGATGTTACAAATGAATGGCACCACCTATTTATACTAGTAGCATTCCCTAATGGATGGCTAGGATTAACTTGATCTAAGGGCTAGGATTGATTCTCTAGACCCTTCTACAAAATACTACAAAACTAGAACTATGTACAAGCTTCTAGATGTCTCTACTATGTACAAGGGAGTTCCACAAGCTTCATGAGTCTTCCACACGGTTCTAGACTCTTCCGGCGTGTTCTATACATGTGTAGGTTCTTCCGGTCCCTTCCGGCACCTTCCGGCCTCTTCTTGAGCATTCCGGACTTGTGTGGATTCTTCTAGAATCTTCTGGAACCTCCAAGGGTGGCAAAGGAGGAACTAAGTCATGTCTTCCCGTCGGGTCCTCGTGTCCTGCTGTCGGGTCCGTCTGGCTTGCCGTCGGGTCCCCTGGGTGAGCATTTTGGCCTCCCGACGGGTGGTCCGTTACAGTATGCTAGATTGAAGGCTTCATGTGTGTGTGAAACTTAAATTACCTAGCTTGAAAAATATATGATTTAATTGAACTTAATCGGACTTGATAAATCATGTATTCGGAATAGTGGAGTTAATGTCAACCTATCTAGAAGTCTAGGACTAGGTGTTAAGTTTCATATGCTTGAGATATTCTATCGTTAAAGTTTAGAAAATATAGCACTCAAATGAGATATTAATAACACCATGACTCATGCAATAATTTAATTTTTCCTATTCCTATTTCTTCACCCCACGTAGCAGCATATATGACTAATCATATGTGGCTGAGTTCCATGTAGGCAAGGCTATTATATAGCACAAAAACGTGTCCAGCCATTAATTTATTAAGACCAGTAAATTAGTAAACCATAATGCCACGTAGGGCTGAAAATCAAATCAAGCTACTCGATACTCGGCTCGAGCTCGTTCGATAAAAGCTCGTTTGAGCTCGGTTCGTCAAACAAATCAAACAAGCTTGAACAAGATTTCTCGTTCGATAACTTTTGAAGATCGGCTCGAGCTCGACTTGATAAGCTAAAAATTGAAAAAACACATGTAAAATACCAAGCTACTCGATACTCGGCTCGAGCTCGTTCGATAAAAGCTCGTTTGAGCTCGGTTCGTTAAGAAATCAAACCAAGCTCAAACACAAAATTTCAAGCTCGATAAAATTCAAACCAAGCTTGAACAACGTGTCGTTCGATGCTACTCGGCTCGTTTACACCCCTAATGCCACGAGATTATCCCATTCCATTTTTACCCAAAACACACGGTCACTTACTAATAGTAAATAAGAAACACACTACACATACACACTTTCACACCTATTATTCAAACAGCAAAACATGTATGCATATCTTGCTGTAATAATTCAGAGTGGCCAATGGAAGTCAATTAAGATGTAAAAAGGAAATTAGTTTGTTCTTATATCAATTAAACTTCAGGTAATCTCAGATGGTAGGGCGCTCGCTTAGCATGCGAGAGGTACGGGGATCGATACCCCGCATCTCCGTTTTTAGCTTTTTTTTCCCCATTATTTTAGCTCTTGATATTATATAAGGCCTTCTTGGTTTGGGCTTCAAACTGTGATTCATTTGTACGGATTGATAAAGCGCTCTTGACTTCTAGCGCTTTTAAGTTTGGTCTAAAGCAGTCCTTTGGAAGTCCAAATATGTTGTATTGTTTACTGTTAATGTTGATAGTAGGGTTGTCAACGGGCGGATTTCAATCCAAATTCGATTCGATTTATTAGGATAATTGTTCGTTTAGTGATACGATGTGCCTGATCTGATCCGTTACAGATCCGTGTCTGATACATATAACTATTTGTTGTTTATATATTATGTATTTAAATCAAAAAAAAAAAAAAACTATCTATGTTCTACTAAATTTTTTTACTATATTAAAAATAATCTTAAAATGAAATGCATGAGAGATGTTCTTAGACTGGCCGGATAATTATTTGGCCTACAACATATTAATTTATGCTATTTAATAAGAAAAATCAAAACCATAATCATTCATCCTTCAATTTATGTTTTCTCTTCCATTTCTCAATATTTAGTTTTCTTCTTCTTTGTCTCAATTTATATATTTTTTACTTATATTTTTGTTTATTCATTTGTTTTAATTTTTATCGTTATATTTGTCCACCATATTTCATCATTTACAATTTTCAAGCAATAGTTTCTATGAAATAAGTAAAATGTTACATTTTTAATTCATGATGGTGGAATCTACAAGTGATTTGGAGGAAAACGAAAAAAAAAAATTATTATTAAATGTGCTAATCGGTTCTGAATAATTTATCCGGATCTGGGATATCCATCGGAGTCGGATCTGTTGCTAATTACAAGATCCGAGCTTCGAATCCGGATAGAAGAAATGGAAATCGGACTCGGATCCGATCATCAGCCCTGATCCAGTCCGAGTCCAACCCATTTACAGCCCTAATTGATAGCTTTTAGGTTTGGGCTGTGAATGGGCTACATTTGATCCATTTTCAGGGAATAACATAAAATCGGCATCTTTATTTATGTTATGATTTTTTCAAAATAAGAATAAGATTTGTATTTTTATTTTTCTCTAAATTATCCGGCCACATAAACTAACAGTTTGATACTACATCCACAAACTATACTTGATAGCCTAAATGCAAAATTATATAAGAGTTTTTAGAAAAACAATTAACTGAATCAAATAAAAAATGAATAAAAGTACTAAAAGGGAGGCTACTCGAAGTAAAGCAGAAAATCTTCATTAAATTTCAATGTTCTTTTATTATGTAACCTTTTCTCGTTTTTTATGTAGACCAGCTTAAAGTTTAATAGTATATATATTCAGCATGCACTAGCTAAATCACTTAGTATTTTAATTTTAAAATCTGGGTAGGAATTAACTTTTTTTTTTGGAATATACTCTGCACTTAAATTTAAGATTTTTTTTTTTTTATTATAATGCTTTAAATCAGGGCCGGCCCTAAGGGTAGGCCGCATAGGCGGCCGCCTAGGGCCACCTACTCGCGAGGGCCTCCGAAAAAAAATACATATATACATATATATATATATATATATATATATATATATATATATATAAATAGAAATGTAAATGTAAATGTAAATGTATATTTTATTAACATGTGATACAGCTGAAGTGGTAGAGTGTTTGCATTTCATCACAAAGGTTCTAGGTTCGAAACCTTTCTTGTCTTGTGCTTTTACTTTTTATTTTGTTATTTGTTTTGAGGAGCCCATATTTTAATATGGAAAGCCCAAAAACATTGCTTAAATTTTGAAAATCAGATCCAATACATTCATAAATAATTTAGCGGATCTTCATTTTTGGACTAGTTGGCCATAAGTTAAGATATATATTATCTAAATCAAAAAGCAAACAAAAATAAATCTTTATATTGCAATTTCAAATTTATTTGGAGTTGTAAGCCATGTGACCAACGGATCCATAGGATTATCTCATAATTTAAATAGTTTAGTGTTCGACCTTGCGTATCTAATCATCATTTCCGATAAATTTAAATAAATTATACCTATATTTTTGTATCATTAATGAATGTTATGTGACGTGACTTTAATATTAATATGTTTCTTTATATCTAAAATTAATACGTTAATAAAACTGTGTTCGTATTTCCGTTGTGTTTTTTTTTATAAAAGCGAGATTATATATGATTCATTATTGTTTATTGTTTTTCTAATTAATAATTTTTTTTAATAAGTTGTTTTAAATAATTCGTATTGATAATTAACATAATATAAGTACATAAAAATTCGAGGGCCACTTTTTTAAAGTTCGCTTAGGGCCACCGAAAACTCAGGACCGGCCCTGCTATAAATTTTGCTTTCCTTTCTTTTTTTTTTTTAAAAAAAAAAAGAAAAGAAATGGTCATCAATACATCATTATATCAACTACTATATAATTTATTCAAATTTATTCATCTTATACTAATTAAGTACAAAAAGTGTCAACTAATAAAACTTGTATTACACTAAAGAAATATTCGTATTAGTCGAACCCAAAACGTCTGAGTTAGAGACATTTGCCTCATTTCCCCACAAATAAATTAACATTTGCTTTTGAGTCGTTTTAGTCTCGGCAATATGTCAGATACCCCTCATCTTATTTGGACCATATATTATACTAGAAATGTTCATTAATTGTCATATGGACGTGTCTACCGATAGTCCATGTTGATCAGAACTATCGGTAGTTAACACAAAAGAATAGTAACGGCGATTCTGTAAACTATCCACCAGGATATTTATTTAAAAAAAAATTGAATTGGGGCTTTAAGTTTGTAGAAATGATTAAGAAATACTTCCCACGATTTCGATCCAGAGTATGTTCCTATCCACTAATAAAGTAAATAACTATCAAGAAAGAAGAAATCGTTTACTTTGGATAATGTTCCCTTTTTTTATCAATCAATACCAATCATTTATAATATTTTAATTTTTTTAACCTGAATAAACGGTAACATTAGCAGGTCACTTTGCTGGTTGATTTATGGTTTGATTACCTTAATGACTTTTTGGCTTAGTAAAAAAATAATTATGAGGGGTCCAAAGTCGTCTTCGCCAAACAATTTTTCTATAGTCACTTGATTCTTATTCCCCAAATTATATGCAATTAACGGATCTCGACATCTTGATTCTTCTTCCTGAAAGTATTTTTACGGCCCATCCTTGACCTGATGTGATATTTTATGCCGTCCTCTACTCAAGACTTGAGGATGAAGTCGAAGCAAATTTGAAAGTTGGTATGTTATGATTTACACTATATTTTCTCCATATATGTTTGGTGTGTGAGATTTAGACATATATTTTATTTTTTTAGGGTTATCGAAATCTAGTTGATGGTTGGCATAATATTATTTTCCTCAATTTTAAGCATTTTGCTGTTATATTTTAAAATTGGCATAATATTCTTGGTTGTTATGAATACATTTGCAATACCTTGTGCTGATTCAATATTAATTAATTTTTGACAGATTATTCATCTATAAAATTCGTAGTATGAACGATCTTTAAACTTGTGGATATGCTATTATAGTTGATATGCTAAAATTAGAAATTCATTGGTCGCAGTTTTCAAAATTTGACTACAAATTGGCTTTGCATTAACTTGTGGATACAAGGTGTTCTTAAGTGAAATAACTTCGAAAATGCTTAGTTTAAACTTCAATTAAGCTTTCCCTAACGAAGGAAAAGATGCAAGAATTTCACTTTAGATTTAAATATGATCATGTAGGATTTATGAATCTAAAAAAATTATGTTGTTGCCGGTAAAGTGGCTCCGGAAAATATGTTTTGGATATAATTTGAATAAATATGCAATCTGGTTTATTTGGTTAGAGTTGTGTATTACATTTATTTGTATTTTGTTGGACGAATTTTTTAACTCAACAACAACAGTCGAGTGTCAAATTAGTTGACTCAATGAGTTAATAAGGATTGGTCTGATGATGAGTTTTGATGATAACAAAACAGCTAATTTAGAAGACAGCAGAGAGCAAGTCATCAACCAAGTTATATAAACAGCTAAGTAATGAAAACTTAGTGTTTACATACTCAAAAAGATGAGTGCTTGAGAAAGCAAAGTATCGTGCTTAGCAGACGGGTATTGAGAAAGCAAGTATCAGACTCAAAGTTTGAAATTGTTGATCAACGTGGTTTGACCTATCAGCTAATTAGTAAAGAAGCTACCAACCAAGTAAAGATGAAGAAAGCAAAGTGCAGACTTCAACAAATAAGCTTAGTAAATCAGCTATGTCAACAACTGAGTGTCAAACATCCAATTGATCAAACGGCCAAGTGATTTATCAACAGAGTGTTCGATCAACTGAGTGTTTGCATTAGATATCTGGAACATGAGCTAAGTCGTCTATGACAACAGACATAAGATTGCAACCTCGGACAACAGGGTTCATTAAATGCGACTAACAGATCCGTACTTGTACAACGTTTGAACAGTGATAGAGCCGAAAGTTGTAAGAGTCGTTTGAAGCAGGTAGGAAGCATGAGGGCATTCCGAGAATCGTGAGATCTTTCAAAAACTATAATTCGAAGAACAACTTATAAATACTCTCAGTTTTGAAGTTAACAAACAACTTTTGCAAATTCAAATCAAACACTTCTGAGAGCAAAAGCCACTAAGATGTTCTAAGAGAAAGCTCTTGTGTTGAAAAACTGAGTGTATTACAACAAGATTGTAATTTTCTATTTAGGTCTAAGAGATGTAAATCGAAGTACGGTAGATCAACAAGGTTGAAGAACTGTAATAGATGAGTGTTGTGAGAGGAAATTTCAGTGTGATCTGTCCGATTTACACTGTATGTAAAAGTTTTACATGAATGTATAAGTTGTAAGCATCAAGTGCAGTATTAGTCTAAGAGATTAGTACGGTGTCTTCCAACAAGGTAGCGAAGAAGAGTGGACTAAAGGAATTTTCTTAACAACTATAAAAAATTTAAGTCATTTAAATTTTGCACTTACTTTCTGTATTCGTAAAGAACAGACTAGTCATATGTTCATCAATTGAATTTAAAGGACTGGAATGAATCCTACAAAGGGGAAAATAATTTTGTGTTAAAAAAATACTGTTTGTTAAAACATTTGATAAAACTCATGTTTATTCTGCTGCCAAACATCTCAAAAGAACTCTTACTTTATAAGTGGTCTTACTCAGCTGAACCAAGAACAACTAAGTATTTTACTAAGCTGTCAGCTCACTGCCACCGGTCGAGTGAATTACTCATCTGTTTGAAGAACAACCGAGTGAACTGCTTTACTTATAATTGGGGTAAAACTTTATTTATGCTTTAAAAGTTTAATTGATTTGAAAATATTGTTTGAAAAAGACACATACATATCCGCTGCATCATTGTTTGAAACTCTGGTTATATAAGCTTGTTAAGCTAAATCAGCTAAGTAGTCTACTCTGCTGATCAACGTAGTGCAAAATCAGCTTGGTCATCTTACCCTGCTGATAAGAGAACTCGTCTTATAGAAAAAGAGAGAAAAAGTTTTTAAAGTTCAGAGGTCTATTCACCCTTCCCCCCTCTAGACCTCATTGTAACCACTTTGGGACCAACACTTATTCAACATGCAAACCAAATCCTCACCATCTTTAGAGGGGATTCTTCAAGTAATTTCAAGTAAACCTCCTCCTCTACTAGTTCATTATTTCACATCCATTTGTTGTAATTAACATTTAAAATTAGCTAATAATGCCATGGTTTAATCATTTACAACTCATGAGTTGTGAGAAGAATTCATGATCATTCTCAGCTCTAATATTATAGTCAGTTCATTGTAAATACACAATATAATCACTAGAAATTTATTTACCCTTTAAATCTAGTTGATCTTCTTAATGTTGTATCAACATTTTCTTCGAAAGATGAGCTTCAACTTGTTGTTCAGAAATACCAGGAATCTTCTCAACAACTTGATCTACTAGAATGTTGTCAATATGTCGTGGAACTTCAGTGATTGATTGTTCAATAACACCAATGGTACTTAAGGGGCGTGAACAAAGATCAATCTACGATGTGAAGTTAATTGGTTGGAATCTGAATGATTATTAGCATAAACTAAGTTTATGTTTTGCTCGCTCCCTAAGTTTATGTTTTGCTCGCTCCCACTAATCAAGTCTTATTCAAGAAACTTACCATATCTTGATTCCATAATCCTAATTATGTGAGATGGATAATATAAAGTTCGTAGCTCTCAGACCTCTCAACATATCTAATGAAATGTCTATTAATGGTCCTTGAACTTCTTCTCTTGTGGATCATAAATTTTCACATTAGACAGACTTTCCTAAACGTGTATATGTTGCAAACTCGATTTTCAACCATTTCATAATGGTGTTTTAAAACAGTCTTGATTGAAACTTGACTTAATACATACATTATTATCTTAAGTGCCTCAATCCACAAAGACTTAGGAAGATTGGAGTTGTTAGGAATGCTCCTCATCATGTCCAATAAAGTTTGATTTCTTCCTTATGCCACACCATCTTGGTCCGTGGAACCAGACATGGTATAATTGGACAACAATCACATGATCTTCAAGAAATTTTTCAAATGGACCAGGTACTTATTCATCCTTTGTGTATCTAGCATAATATTCTTCATCTCTATCCCCATGTTCTTAATTTGAATACCACATTGTTTCTTTACTTTTTCCTTAAAAATCTTAAAGACGGTATGTTATGAAATATGAAAGATACATATATTGTAAGTATTCAGAGATGGAGTATTACTGACAATATGCATCCATGTTCGGACTACATTTATCTTTAAGATAGATTTCTAATGTGGTTGAACTCCTACTAGCATCATTGACTTGTTCATCTGCTTTCACTTAATGCAATCATCACAAGTTTGGAAATAAGTAAAATTCATCATTTATTGATGGGGATGTGATATAATATCCGGTGTCATGATGAAAAAGAGTTCTCTTTAGTAATATAACCTTAGAACCAGTCTGAACATACATTGAACTATAAGTGGTATTGTCATGTAAATTTATACCATAAAGACCTCCAGACAAAGTACCATTCCAACACAGTCAGTTCTATGAAATAAACTAAATGATGTGTTTTTAAAAAAAAAATAAAGGAATGTCTTAAGAATATCAGTCTTCAACATGAAATTAAGACAAAATATGGAACATAGAAGGTCATTTCTAGTTTTTAAGACAAAACCACTACTTAGCTTCAAACATGTTCTTATAACCTCTACATGTGAGCTCATCTTGTTTCCATATAAGATGTCATGCTCACTCTTCTGGCTTCCTAAAATTTTGCATACTCTCTAATTAGTTTACAATGTGGATTGTAGATGCAGAGGCAATCCACTAGGTATAAATATTAATACTAGATACATTAGACTCTGAATAAACCAACAAGATTGGATTGTTAATTCAACTCGGAATGTCCTTTAATTGCATGTGTTCATGCATACGATTTATGATAGTGAGTTTTTAGAAATGAAAATCATTTTAAAGTTATGGATATTAGAGAAACTTTTAAGTTATGAAGCTGCAATTAAACAATACATGTTCATATCAAATGATGACTAACTTTAGAAATTACATGTTTTTACCAATGTAAATCATGCTAAAAATGAGTCTAGTGACATCAAAAATTGTCTGTGGGCTAAATTTTTGATTCAGTAAGATACATTAAACTTTATGTTGTGAGTATCAAATTACTTACATGATTCATGTGGGCAAGTCCTGAAGGTGATTTGATCCCATATCTATAAGTCTTGATAAAACTATCACCTTGTCTAATATTTTCTAATCCCCGTGGGTAAAATAGAAAATCTTATTTGATCAAGATGAATCTCATGATAGAAAATTGTATGTGGGCTAAATTTTAACGCAATAATCTTCAAATATAAATGGATTATCAAATTATATACTAAATTCATGATTGGTAGATATATTATGAAATGAATTTGATATTATATCTAAGACTTTACGATAAAACTATCAAATTATGTTCCTTTTCCTAATCCCTGTGGGTAAATTAGGAAATATAATTTTGATATATTATCCTAATTAATCATCTAAATATAGTAAAAGTTCATGTGGGACAAAATTTATTATATTAAGGACAATTAACTACAACAAATGCCTTTAATTCCTTATGTGATCCTAACATAATATATATAATTTTAGTCAATTAAGGGTGTTGTGGCTAAGCCTTAATAATTAAAATTATACGGATCACAAGACATTATGAATTTGAGTTTTATGAAAATTTGGCACTTAATGATTCTCGTAATAATAGCATGAAAGAACATGAGAACAATATATAATCCAACAATAATAAGTGTGAATTATGCAGGCTTTTAGGCATTGAATTGCTCTCCAAAAATTACATAATCAAAACACATATTAATGCAAATAATACTATAAGCAATTAATAATAATTTCAAATAAATAACTTTAAGCTAATATGTCATTTTAATATACCAGCATAAAAATCACATATTTTAGGACTATACATTATGCAATTTCTTAATTTCATGCTTATAACAACATAATTAATTAAGTTCCATTCTTCCTCCCCCCCCCCCCCCCCCCCCCCCCCCTCTTTTTTTTTTTTTTCATAATCTTCAGTCAAACAGGCCCTTAAGAAATTAGACCTTGAACTTTATTTGATCCAAAAACCCGAACTTTATAGGCCAACCCATATCTGAATCCGACCTGAAAGGGTTTGAAGGACCCGAAAAATGATCCGTATGGTCATCTTCTCTGCCCGATTCTGCAACTGGCTGGAAAACCAGATCCCCACGATCGATTTTCTTAAGTTATGCCTCAAAATACTTTGAAACTCATTCACGAACAATTTCCAAAATCAAATCTCATTTAACCCACCAATTAATTAAAACTTTGAAACAGAAAACAATGTTTGGAACAACTACAACCATCCAATCAAATCTACTGTCACAATTGTTTCGGCCATAAGCCATAAACCCAGCAAAAGAAAACAGAAGTTTGTTTACAAACTTCAATACAATATCAGAAATTAATTATAGAATGATTTCTATAAATTAGAAAAAATGAGTTTTGCCAAACAATTGAATATGAAACATTCAATAACATTAGGCAGAGGTATCACGTTCTCTGATACCAAATGTTTGACGTAAACTCAAATCGATCTAAATAATAAATCCGGAATTAAACATGGATCGAAAACTAAAAATAGCCCAAGATTTACTTCCAGCCATTGATGCTTTGCTTGAACGTTCTGCCTCTTTGATCGTCGGTTTTGGTCTTCCAAACTCGACGCACTCTATGTAGATGGTGTATACTGAATGGATTGTAATGAGTGATTTTAGGGACCAAAATGAAGTGTATATATAGTCAAAACTTTGATGGTAAGAACACAATATATACCACGGAATATGTAGCTTGCCATATTATTCAATTTATAAATTAGCACAGAAATCCCATGAAATCTACACTTTGTTGGTTATTCCCTAATTAACTAGGGAAAAATATGAAAAACAAATTAATGATACACTTAAAGGAAAGTAAATACCTTGACAAATA
This sequence comes from Penstemon newberryi var. newberryi, assembly GCA_030819805.1. Classification (NCBI taxonomy): domain Eukaryota; kingdom Viridiplantae; phylum Streptophyta; class Magnoliopsida; order Lamiales; family Plantaginaceae; genus Penstemon; species Penstemon newberryi. The sequence continues at coordinate 15,155,188 of JAUALY010000005.1, read as the reverse complement.
TGGGACTGATCTTACAGTTATTAGTTTAAATGGAGTGGTTTTAACAAAATATAAGAATAAATGAATGAAGTTAACTCATTCTTCTCCTTCAACTATGTTTTCTCTGCTCCTCATCTCTTTCTTTTTCCTTTTTCTCCTAATTTCCCAAACTTTATTGTTAGTTCTGTTGCTATCTTTGATTTCGTGTTGAACTCAATTTAGAAGACAAAGATTGAAGAATTATTTCTTGTGATGTTGAGAACTTGAGACATGAGACATGAGACATGCTTAGTGATATATATTCATATCAACAAAGATTCAAATTTACTTCAAAACAAAAATGATGCAAATTTATAAAAGATCATGATTTGAAATATCTTTTTTATGACATTTAATTAATAAGAAGGTTTTTTTATTTAGGATGAAACATTATATTCAAGGATTCAGGGTGCAAAGGTCCTATTTGTAAGGTTTTTGACTCGGTTTCGCGGGTTTTGGTTTCAAAAAAATGGTTGGTTGATTTTGATTAAACCTTTGAAACTTTATTTTGTTAGATTTTGAATGTTGGGTTTTATGGTTTTGAAAAAGCTGAAACTCTAATTCAATGGGGTTTGAATGTTCGAGTTTAGGGAAAAAAGTAGGTGGTAAGTGTCAAATCAAAGTTTTATAGGTTTTAGGAGTTTGGATGTGAGTTTTGAATAAGTTTGTGATGAGTTTCACGAGTATGACGAAAACTCATTTGGAAGAGTTTTTGTCTGATCTAGTGAAATCCGCAATACCGGGCCAAAACCCATCCACATATGCCCAAAGTGTTTTTTCTTCAAATCACATAAAGTTAAATTAAATATTATGAAAATCACATGATTAATTTGATTTTAGCTCTATTAAAAATATACATGTCACTAACATTGATATATTTAAAGTTTTCGTTTAGATTATCTAAGTTTGATTAAAAGAAGTATATACATCATGATCGTTCAACCTATTTTATATACTACTAATACTAACGCTATCAATTTGGCCAATTGTGCATTATCTAAAAGAAAAATAATTATGTACCTACCAATGAAGCCTACTATGCAGACTTAATTAAGAAGTAGATTATATTAGATCAAAGAGATCTAAACAATCTCTTCCAGTCTATTACATGGATTGATTTTGACTCGATTTTGCTTAAGCTTGATTTTGAAAATTTGGTTTAGATAGTTTCACTAAAACTTTTAAATCACCATTTATATTGAATTTGAGCATTGAATTTTATGATTTTAATTAAATTTGAATGTTGAAATTTGAGGGGAATAGTAAGTAATAAGCAGACCAGAGCTATGCCGCTATGTCATTGTCCCCCTTGGAAAATAAATATTTATAATAGGTAGGGTTAATTACAGGGACCTCCCCTGAGGTTTGGTGTAATTCGCGTCCAATCCCCTCCAAGAATCATAATTATAATGACCTCCCCTGAGGTTTCAAAAACCTTACATCCGTTAGTTTTTGCTGACGTCGTCCCCCTAATTTTATTGAAAACCCCATTCTACCCTTGATATTATTGTAGTAATTTTTGTGGACAATTATGCCCTTAGTTATGTTTGATATATGGGAGGGTGTTCATTGTAAGGATTATGATTATGAATGAATGAAAATGTGTAAATTCACATGAAACTTATAACCAGTTTCTTAGTATATATATATTCTTAAAATAAAAATATAATAGCAATAATTTAAAAAAAATCATAATTAAAGTACAAGGATAAATTAATGAATTGCGATTAATCATGAGAAGGAAAAAAACTTGAACAAAAATTATTAGACATTATAAAAATGATCACTTGTTCATAATTAACCCGTACTAAAAAAATTCCTAAGCTTTTAGCTAATTTTTTTTACAAAAATTAAAATTACTCACTCAAGTACCCAATTTAGTAAAATAATTTATTTTTATATTTCTTACTTGAACATAATATTAAGGATTAATAAAATATTTTACTATAAAATAGAAAATAATATCATATATACATATTTACGAATATTAGTAAATCAATAAATAATTTTAATATATATTAATTATAAAAAAAATCTCACCATCCCTAACCCCCCCCCCACCCACCCACCCACCCTACCCTACCCTACTGGCACCTCTTCTCCCAGGCAGTGCCGTCGGTCTGGCTTCTCCTTCTAATCTGTCACCACTACGATCCCAGGCTGGTGGCACAGCCTGTAAGGAGAGGTGCCGGTAGGGACAGCTGGTGGGTTGGCGTGGGGGGTTAGGGATAGGTTTTTTATTCCTTTTATGTATAAATTAGTCTTTTTAAAGTTTAGGCACCAATGTGCAATTATGATTTTTTATATCCATTCATAATTAAATTTTGCAAGGGTAATATGATAATTTTGTGCATCATTGCAAGGGTAAATAGGAAATTTTGTTATCGGATTTTTTTTTCTGATTTTTTCTAATTAAAATTGATGAGGTCAATGAAGTCATATAACGGATTTCGTCCAAACTCCGCTAGTGTATGCTAGGGTTTTGTAAGGTTTTTAAAATCTCAGGGGAGGTTATTGTAATTATGATTCTTGGAGGGGATTGGACGCGAATTAAACCAAACCTCAGGGGAGGTCATTGTAATTTTATGCATCAGGGCAAGGGTAAATAAGACATTTTGACCAACAGGTGATTGGTCTAGTGGAAGGGACTAGTCACTACAAAGTAGCGGACTCAGGTTCGAATCCCTGTTGGGAGAGGTTCCCACTTTATGTGCCCGACGCGCCTCGAAAGGGATTAAACCCTTGGGAAACCAAAAAAAAAAATAAGACATTTTGTTAATAAGATTCTTTTATTTATTTTTAATTAAAATTGACGAGGGCAATTAAGTTATTTCATAAATTCCGTCCAACTCCGTTAGTGTCTGTTAGGGTTTTGTAAGATTTTTGAAACCTTAGGGGAGGTCATTGTAATTATGATTCTTGGAGGGGATTGTACGCGAATTACACCAAATCTCAGGGGAGGTTCCTGTAATTAACCCTAATAGAGGTATGTAAATGTTAAGAAAACAGTTCAAATTGCCGGTTAGTAATGCATCTGCTTATCTTGGACTTCGATCCTGGAATATATCTGGAAACTCTTTTTATGAAATTCATATTCTTTCTTCATTTTAGCAAGACTAATAAAATAAATATATGTAATAATGTTAAAGAAAAAATTGTTTGTTGGTATTTTACTTGTTTATTATATAAAACATTCTGGGTTCAAACCCATGATGTCCAAAAAAACTTTAATTTCATGGAATTCCATTCTTTTTTTTTTTTTTATGAAAAATCAATTAATATAAAATTCTGTTAACATATTTTTTATCCTCATTTCACCTTTAAATTCATGCACATTTCTTATGAACTTTAAGTTCAAATGGATTGCATTTTAAATATTTGTATTGAGTGTTTAAGAATTCGTATTATATAAAATATATGTTAGTATGTATTTTCACCTTTTGATGAATAAAATTATAGTTTATCTTGAGCTAGCTTTTATTATTTTAACATAACTATCATTAAATATCGAGTTAGTTACCGAAAAAATCTTCCCCCCATCCCTAAACAATAAAATTAGACTTATTAAATAAGCATATGCAACCAGCTTAAATTAACGTTCCTTCAAGTATATGGAACTTACAAATGTAGAAAATAATCTATACACATTCAAAGCAAACAGACATAATATTAATTAGAATATTGTAGATGTCCCATTTAATATATACTCCAACCCATTGATTGAGGTAGCTTAGCAGTTTTTGTTAGCTACCTTGGTTCGGTAAACATTAATTAAAACCACTCGACTCGACCTCATCTACGTTAAATATTGCATCAATATAATCCTCTATTCTATATTATATATCTATATTATTTGTTATTATTTTACATATAAAAATACGAGTTAATAAGATAGAATTTCTTGATTTTTATTGTGTAGACTAATATACCTCTATTTAAATTCTACTATGATATTTAATTTAAATGACAAAATCGGATAAATTTGAAGAAGCATACTTCTAGCAAACACTAACACTTGAAGAAGTATACTCCAACATAAATAACCATTTGCCCACATAAACTAGACTCCTTTAACATTAATCTTGTTTTCTTGATTTAACATTTTTCATAATTTACTTCTACAATTATGTTGTATAATAGTCGTATTAATTTTACAAACTAACACAACAAACCTATTAGAGAGATGCATTAATGGAAAATGTTGTTATTATTAATTATTATTAAACAATATAATTATCTTTAAAGTTTTACAAGTCATTAAAATATTAATTTTAAGAAGTATAATTTAATTATATTACATTAGTCAAGATGTATCTCCTACATCAACTCTTATAACATTTTTTAAGTTTTACAACTCATTATGATATATAATACAATGTCAAAAAAAGTGAAAGAATAAGATCCAAGAAGTATAATTAGACAAAAGGTCTCTATTACATCAAATTTTATAATTATTTTTAAGTTTTTCAACTCATTGAAATACTAATAAATATGTAAATCGTCATTCTAAACTCGTATGAAAGTATCACGCATTAAAAAAACTTCATAAAAGGAAAATAAATCACATTACCCCTGTTTATGGGGGAAACAAAGAAGATATTATTTAGCTAACATGTTTAAGGAAAAAAATATACATATGTTCTAAGCATCAATCACATTTTTAATTTTTTACTAATAAAAAGGTTCAGTCACATTTTCAATTTTTTACTAATAAAAAGGTTGTAAAGTACTATTTAGTTAACTGAAAATTTTATAATTGTCTTAAACAAAAAAAAAGACAACTTAGAAATGGTTAAAACATGTTAAATTCGGCTAAAATATGTATGATGTTAAATGGTAAAATCAATGAAAAATGGGTTAAATAGAAGAAAACGAGTTTAAGAAAAAAAATGGTGCAATTGATAAAACAATGGGATAAACCTAGAAAACAGAAGAAGGTAAAACCGGTAAAAAAATTATATCGACTAAAAATTGGATCACAAAAAAACTGATCAAGTCGGTAAAAGAACAAGAACAAGAACAAGAATATTAGTTATATCAATAAAAGAATATGTTAAATCGAATATCGACCTCTCACTTTCACTAGGTTTCAATTTTCGTCCTGCAACTACAAATTTGATCCTATAACCAGAGAAAATATTTGTAATCGAATAACAAAAATTAAACCTTATTTAAAGTTGGAGGACAAAATTTGTAACTACATGACAAAAATTAAAACTTATTGAAAGTTAGAGGATTAAATGTATATTCATCATAATTATAGGACTATTTTTGAAAGAATCCCAAAGTTACAAGACTATTTCTGAAATTTTGCCTTTTTCCTCATTGACTAGGTTAACATTTTCTATCTACTCTTCAAACACTGATCAAGTTTATACATGCATCACAGAATTATGGCTAGTTGTCAAAATGCTATCTCTCTTATGACTATTAAAGAGCATAGAACTACAATTCTTCCATCTCTGTGTAAATTACCAGAAAACCCTTGTACTAATCTATAGTCCCCATTTATGGCAATGTAGGTTGAATCTTTTCTCAGTAATATCTAATCTACTGATTTCTTGTCATCCTGCAAATATGCTTGCAAATCATGCAAAAATAGTCGATTCAGTGAATATAATTGTTTGCTATAAATTTGACACCGAATGCCTCGATGTGCAAATGGCTCGATACGGTGTGTAATGAGTGCGGGCGTGCCAATGTTTGTGCGTGCAAACATAACGATATAAAATTGGACATGTCGATATCAATGTAAACTATAATGTAATGTCCTGATAAGGACATATTGATATCAATGTAAAATGCCCTGATAAGGCTGACTTCTAATCAATTTATTGCGGCAGAGTAGGCAAACACTACCCCTAGTTCTTTTCCATGCCTGCCTGGCCGCAGGACTTAAATAATTTATGATAACCTTTCTGATGTGCCAAAGTTTCACAGCCAATCGATGGCCTACTCAATACATCAATGCATTTACAAATCAGCAATTGAGTTGATAATCAATCAATTTAATTTATATCAGCTTGACTAACATATTGATCATGCCTCAATGAAAATCACTCGACGTAAAACATGCTTTAATAAAATCAAGAGATATGGGCCAAATACTTCTATTAATTGAATTGTAAAAGAAACATATGAGTCTTAGCCTACAATGAGTTCCCTGATTTACAAACATTACAAAGCATGCAAAACGATAAATTAGTCTCCTGTGTCGGCATATGTTTGCCAAATGAGTTGATGACTACAATAAGTTCTGAAAAAATACTCCTTGATTGGCAGGTAGACCCACCAAATGAGCTGATGATATATGATAGTACAGCTTGTTGACAGAAAGTAACACTGACAGTGAGTAACCACCATCAGCGGATCGCCCAACCTTGGCAGATGGCTACCAATCGGGCTCCTAACCAGCGGGTGGCCACTGGAAAGGGCATCAATTGAGCAGATGGCTACTCAACCGATTGCTATCAAGCAGATGGCTACTTGACAGCGAACCCATCAAGCAGATGGCTACTTGACGGGGTTGCCATGTAATTACGTGGGCACTTACATGACGTTGCAGCGTGCTATTTTGCTTGATATCGAATGGTTTCGCTCGAGACAGCTTCGCTGACGGCGGAAGCAGCTTTGCGGCTTACTTTGAGCGGCGGTGCTAGACTTCAGGCGGCCATGTCCTGCTGGTTGCTGAGGATTGACGATTGATGTCAAGGAATTGGCAATGCTGACTGACGGTAGAAGCAGCGTGCGCTGGACTTCCGATGAGGCGTTGAGCCGATTCAGTGAAGACTGAAATTTGTTGATTGATTGAGTTGTGTGTGTGTGTGTCCTCCTGCGTATGGCAGCCCCTGATATTTATAGCTGTTTGCCAGAAACTGATCGGCTGATGCTGTTTGTCCTCCACTTTCTCCACTACTTCCACAACCTCCACTTTCTCCACTACTTGGCGGTTGCTTTTTCTTCTTCTCTCTTGTTCAACTTTCAGATATGATTTCGGCAGTTGTGAGAGAAAACGCGTACTGCCAGTTTGATTTGAATTACACTCCTTAGTCCCATAACCAATTTTGAGATAAATGAGGAAGTGGTTGAGTTCTAGTTTATCTCTAGTTTTAATTAATTATTTTGTTAATTAATTAAATAGCCCTTTTATTGTTGGGCCGATTTCGTCAGCTGGGCCATGGGCCGTTCAGATCGGTTGGAGGCAATTAGCCCATTAATCCTCATATGATAATTGTAATTAATTATTTAATTAATTACTTGGTTTATTGGCCTTAATTATTATTTGGGCCAATCATTAATCTTTGGCCCAATTAATCAACTAATTGGTTTAACTGATTTAATTAAACCATTATGGCCAAAATAATCCCTTATGCTCATTGGGCCTCTTTGTTCTTAAACCTTGTTTGGTTTAATTAGTTAACCTTGGCCCATAAATTAATTAACTTATTCATTAATTAATTTGCACTTATCCGAATTCATTAATTATAAAATTGGGCCGTATCCCTAATTGGGCTTGTGACCCGTTTAATTTCGGTCAGATTGATTTCTGGATCAGAGTAGGTTCGATCCTGATCCAATTCACTTGGCTCTATTTATTGGGTTCGGCCCATTATCATGCTATTATTCCTCGATCAATCGAGGGTGATTTTTTTGGGTACAAACAATGCCCTCCGTAAGTCGTATCTGTTAAATTTTAACTGATGATAAAATTTTATCAGATAAGACTTAGTTTTTAAATTTCCCTCCTTTTATGGCTCGATTGGCATTAATTGAGCATGCCTTTGTATTTAAAGTTAGCCATAATTGGCTAACTCTTCAAGACATTGGCTTTATTGGGAATCTCAAGAGTTTCCCTATCCATTAATTTCTATGCCAAGTGTTAACTCCCTCTTTTTCTCTCTCCAAATTTTCGGCTATTACAACACTCCAAGCCTATCAATTGCCTAGTCCCCAATCTCTCAAGAGTCCCATCACATTCACTCTTCCCAACAAACCCACTTTATCTTTCTTCAAGATACCAACACTACAAAAACCCCAACACAAATCTTCACTATTCACCTTCTCCTACACCCTATTTCTCTCTCTCAAAACCTCCATAGCCGATTCTTCTTCTTCAAAATACTCCATAACCCACCATAAATCAAGCTTTTTCTTTCCAACAATCATGGCAGGTGCACAAATCGATCGACGGGATGTACATATCTTTGCCCAAGTCCTCCAAGAGACCCCTTTCGGCACCACCATCGGCCCGTTCCACTCGGCCGCCGATGTGCCTCCCGCCACGGAGCATCCTCTCCTTTACCCTCAAGAAGCCTTGCCTTTCTCCGAAAGCCCCACTACTTTTCAATCTACCACCCGTGGGTGGCCATGGGCTAGTTCCGTCGTTCACGCGGACTGGTTGGTCTGGTGTCGGAGGGTGGAGAAAACATTTGCCCCTGTTTGGCGTCTCTGTGGGATTTACGATGCCATCCAATTTTGCAAAGTGGGTTTATCTTTAAACCTTCCCCTTATTCGAGCGGCGGTGCAGTTTTGGTGTAAAGTTGACAACACCTTTCACTTTGCTTACGGTCCGATGACTCCGACCCTTCTGGATATTTTGGCCATCAGTGGCCTCGGGCCCACTGGGTGTTAAGTCGACCCCCAACCATCGTCCGGAGATGACGCATTCCAATTCTCCGCGGCTGTCGATGAAAAGGGCGCTACCTTATTGAGTTATGGCCCCATTATCGGTCGATACAAAAATCTGGCTGACACCGTCGAGGTATCTCATATTGAACATGTCCACTTTCTTACGTTATGGCTGTCGAGATATATATTCTGTACTTCTGCACTGTCTGTGACCAAAGAGTACAATGCTATGGCCATTAGTCTTGCTAGAGGTGAAAAAGTGGCTTTAGGCCCTGTTGTTTTTTCTAGTTTTTGTGCGGGCATTGAGGGCTTTTTGGCGTCGAGATGTGTTTTCTTGCAGGGGCCTATCTGGTTGCTTCAGGCATGGTTATTTGCCTATTTTCCAGATTTTTGTGCATTCACCACCGCCCCCATTGATAATGAAATATACGCCAGTTTTGTGGCTCGGCAAACATTACAACCCCTCAACTTTTATTACTTCTTCTCCCGATTTTACAACAAGGTCAAAGGCCCTGAGCCTAATTTCCTGGTTTTTTGCTCTCCTATGCTATCGGTCTATTCCCCATCGATGTCAGCGGACCTTCAAAGGGATTATCAGAAAATGTGGGCCAGTTTCTTGACGTCAAGGGATATCCCTGCTGGTTTAAAGGTTACTGGGGCCAAAGAAGCCACGGAGCGGAAGCCTCTTAAGTGTTCCGTTCGTTTTTATCCTGCTCACTACGTGGCTCGACAATTTGGCCTTGTGCAGATGATCCCTCGATTTGGCATGTCCCTTGCTGACAGAAATGTCAATTTTGTTGAGCTGCAGGATATGGATAGTTTTGATGAGTTGCGGAGGTGTTGGCGCACAGCTCGCGATGCTTTCGTCTTCAGGATGTACAACCCCAGTTCTGCCAGCTCTCCCGATTTCATCAAGTGGTGGGATAGCTACCTTGTTCTCACTCGCCCAGACACTTTTCATGTTGCTGCAGCCAAGTTCACTGTGCCTAATCACCCTGAAATCATTTCCTGTGACGGCCCGTTCCTTGAGCCATCTGCTGCTGCCCTTGTCAAGGCGTCCAAGAAAGGTAAATTGGCTATCATTTCTCGATTTGAAAAATTTTACAATGTGACTTGGGACCCTGATAATAGAGATAGAGTGTTTGAGGAAGCCGCCGTTAATTTTGAGCTGTTGAAAAACGATAGAATAGGTAGGGCCAGGTTGGCTCATTCTAAGTTAGCCAAAAAACGAGGGGGTCTTGGTGAAGTTCCTCCTTGGTATACATTTTATAAACCCCTCGGCCCCTCTCTCCCATTGCTCCCTGATTTTATCGAGCCATTTTGGTCTGTGGCTCCGGCTTCCATCTCTATTACGGGTGCTAATCGTAGTCATCAGTCTAAGTCACAAGTTTCCTTTACGGGGTACCATGCTGATGACCCTCAAACCATGTCCACGATTTACCTTTTGTGTGAGTACAAGGATGGGGGCACCATTGCCCTTGATCAACCAGGTAGACTCCTTTGTTTTTGTTTATTGATTATTGTTGCAAACTAACATGCTCGTCTCTTTGCAGGAAAGAAACCGTCGGCCTCTCAGGCTGGAAAAAAGAAGGCTGTCAAGGAGCCTGTTATACCCTTTGCTGTTCCCCTTCAGATAGTCAGTCCACAGGCCTCTTCCCCCACTGTCTCTCAGTCAATTCAGGAGTCTGAAGCTCACTCTTCCGCTGACAAGGTAACTGATCCCCTTGTCCTGTATGTCCGACGTTCTCGTCGGCTCTTTCATCAACGAGGTGGCCCTAGTGCCATAATCGTGAGCAGTTCTGACGAGGAGGTAGTTTCCACTGACTTGCTTTACTTTCTTTTGAACTTACCTTAACATTTTTCCTTTTCTGTCAGGAGGTGAGCTCGAAAGGCAAGCGTCGAGCCATCAAGGTTGATCCTCCGCCCCGCAAGAAAGTTAGGACATTGGCTGTCAGTTCATCTGATAGTGAAGATGATGGGGAGAGATTCCAACGAGTGGAGGTTCCAACCCCTCGATCTCCCAGTATTATTCCAGAAAATCCTCCCGTTGACACCAATGTTGGTGGAGGATCAGGGGAGACGGCCTTCCAACGTCCTAAGCCCGTCATCCCGCCACAGACTGTTCCTGTTGTAGTTACTCCTGTTTCTGCTCCCCCTCCTCTAAATGTGGTTAGTCTTACCATTGCTTTGTTTTTTTTTTTACCTCCTTGTCCCATTTGCATGGCACTTATCCTGTTTTGTTATAATTTTCAGACTCCTCCATCTGGTCAAGCAATGGACAGCTCCCATAGGCTAGCTCAAGCATTGGCTCGATTTGCCAACACTCGTGCCCTATCTTTGCAGAGTTCATCCTCTCAATCCCAATCGACTGCTTCAGAGTCATCGAGCCATGCTCTGTTTTCCCCTGCTGAAATTGCTCATCTCAAAGGGTTGTTGTCGAACTATCAGAGTCAGCCATTGGATGTCCTGATGATCAACATGGGACCATCCCTTGATGAATTGATGAGCAAGCTGTCCCCTGCTAAACTCCCACGTGACAAGGTGGCCTTTTACTCCGATTTTGCGCAACAGTTTAGCCAAATGAGGAGTGAATTCAAGGACAATGATCGGGCCATCAAGGCAAGAGCTTCTTATGAGTCTCCTCTTGGGACCCTTCTCTCCAAGTTTGAAGAGCTCTACGCCCAAGGATCCTGCCTCAGTGATTCACTTACTAATCTGAAAGGCTCGGAGGCTGATTTGGTTGCTGCCATCGAGGAGCTTCAAAGGCAGTTGGATGTTGTTCGAGGCCAGATCACGACGGCTTCGGCAGAGGCCGAATTTATTACTGATCAGTTGGCCAACACAGATGCCTTGATCACCGAAGCCAAAACTGCTGAAGATCAAGTGGTTGCTCAAGCAGCGGCTGCTGCAGCTGATCAGGCCAGAATTGAGACGGCCCTCAAGGGGTTCCTTGGTCGATTCACACAGGATTTCCTTCAGTAGATGTTAGTCTTCTGGCCTGCGAGCCATTGGTATCGGCGAATGTGCCAGCTAGTTTTAGGATTTTGGTTTCAAGGACTTAGCTTATCTCCTGTTTTCGTAGATGTAATGGCCTGATGGCCACAGACTATTTTCCTTTCCTTAGTAGATTTCATTTTGGCTTGGTTTATCGCGTGTTTTTCTTCAAAACTGAAACCCAATCCAACTAAGTACCAAAGATTTGCAGCCCAAAAACTAATTTTGCAAGAATGAACAACACTTCCTTGTCAACAAAACTTAGTTAAAACCAAACCAACCCAAGTAACTTGACAAAAATTATAACTTGTAAAAACTTGAAAATCAGGGACAACAAAGACTTAATTAAGAACGAAGTACTTAGCCACAATTTTTAGAAGTAAATGCAACCGCTACTTAACTTTTAAAAACTTAACCTAACAAAACAGAAAGGGAAATAAAAAACAAGACTAAAAATCAACCTAACTTAATATTTACAAAGGTATCGGCGCACTAAAGTGCTCTTGGCGCCGTTCAATTTCCAACTCCAAGGCTCGCTGATGCTCCAGACACATTGTTTCCCAGAGGGTTGGTCTGAATTTTTTCAAATATCTTCCATTGATGGGATCTCTGCAAAGATCCCCGTTTGGCTTTTTCAGTATGTAACCTCCTCCTCGAGTTATCGAGGAAACTTCATATGGCCCTTGCCATGTTGCACTCCATTTGCCATACTTTTTCTCACGCTGATGAAGTGGCATGACTGTTCTCCAGACCAAGTCCCCGACGTCAAAGTGTTTCCTGCGTATCTTTTTATCGTAGCAACGGGCAACCAGCCTCTTTTGTGCCTCGATTTTATCCAACGCGGCAACTCTGACTTCGTCCAGTTTGTCAAGCTCCTGGAGCATACTTTCAGTGTATTCTTCGGGTGTCAGCTCATTTTGTTGCATAACCCGAAGCGATCGGACGTTTATCTCCATTGGTAGCACGACATCCTGTCCATAAGTCAATTTATATGGAGTAGTGCCTGTACTTGTTCTTTTGCTGGTCCGATAAGCCCACAATGCCTCTGACAGCATCAGGTGCCACACTCTTGGGTTTTCCTCGATCATCTTTGAAATGATGTCCTTGAGGACTCGATTTGAGGCTTCAGCTTGGCCATTCCCTTGTGCATAATAAGGTGTCGAATGAACCAATTCAAAACCCATTGATCTGGCAAACTCCTTGATTTCCTGACCAACAAACATTAGCCCCCTGTCAGTGACAATGGTTTGTGGCAGGCCAAACCTATGTATGATTAAGTCCTTGATGAACTTCATCACTTCGGCCTGATTGGCCTGTTTGAGTGGTTTGGCCTCTACCCACTTGGTGAAATAATCTGTGGCCACAATGATGTATCGATGGTGTTTGGATGACGATGGATGTATCTCCCCGATTATATCGATGGCCCAACACCTGAAAGGCCATGGCTTGATTATCACGTTCATCTCCTCGATGGGGATTCTATGGACTACTCCAAATCGTTGGCATTTTTCACATCCCTTTGCCAATTGAACGCAATCTCCCACCATCTTTGGCCAGTAATAACCATATCGGCGTAATAGCCATGCTAGCTTGTATCCGTTTTGATGGGCTCCACAAATTCCTTCATGTGCTTCCATCATAATTCTCATGGCTTCCTGTTGATCGACGCATAACAGTAACACCCCGTCATGGCCTTTTTTGAACAATTGATCTCCCATCAGGACATAATTGACAGCCCTGAGCCTTGTCTGTCGAGATGATTTATCAGACGGATAAGCCAGATATTTTTTGATCGGCTTTCTCCAGTCATCAGGATCCTTTTCTATCGGGGTATACCTCTGTTCCGTTTCTGACAGATGCCTGCTCAAGTAGTATATAGCTCGCTCAAATCCGTTCTCATCGTCCTGTGCCAGAAATCCGCCGACGGTGTCCTCTGTGGCAGATATATACAATTTCAAAGGTTTCCCCTTGACTGGCGGCATCATTACAGGTGGCGTAGTCAGTTTGTCTTTTATCTCTTGAAACGCCTGCTCATGTTCCGTTTGCCAGCAAAATTCCTCTTTGTCCTTCAGCTTCAACAAAGGTGAGAAGACCTTTGTTTTTCCAGCCAAGTTTGATATGAACCTCCTTAGAAAGTTGACCTTGCCAAGGAATTGCTGTAATTCCTTCTTCGTTGATGGAGGTTTGGCTGTCAGGATAGCCTTGGACTTGTTCTTGTCGATTTCAATCCCTTTACGATGGACTAAGAAGCCAAGAAAATTGGCTGATGCAACTGCAAAAACACATTTCAAGGGATTAAGTTTCAATTTATGTTTTCTCATTTTGGCAAATGACTTCGCCAAATGTGCCAAATGTTCTTCATACCTTGCTGATTTGATCACAATATCATCGATGTAAATTTTGACAAAGTCATCGATGTACTCACTGAAAATGCAGTTCATGGCCCGTTGATAAGTGGCTCCAGCGTTCTTAAGTCCGAATGGCATCACTTTCCATTGAAAGGTGCCTATTCCCCCTGGGCATTGGAAAGCCAACTTTGGTACGTCGTCTATGGCCACAAATATTTGATTATAGCCTGCACTTCCGTCGACGGCAGTCAAAAACATATTGCCAGTGGCAGCATCGATCAACATGTCCGCCATTGGCATCGGATATTCATCCTTGGGGGATGCAAGGTTTAGGTCTCTGAAATCAATGCATATCCTGATCTTGCCGTTCTTCTTCATTACGGGCACCACGTTGGCAACCCATTCTGGATATCGGGCCACTTCAATGAAACTGGCCTTCAACAACTTCTCGATTTCCTCCCTGATCAGCTGACAGACTTCCACTGACATCCGTCTCAGAGGCTGTTTTCGAGGTAGGTACCCTTCAAGTATTGGAATTCGATGCTCAACTAATTCCCTGCTTAGTCCTGGCATCTCGTCGTAATTCCAGGCAAAGCAATCCTTGTATTCTTTCAATACTTGAATCAATCGTTCCCTCTGGCCATCATCCAGCAATGCGCTGATGTATGTTGGCCTGTGATCCTCTTCGGTACCCAACTCAATCTCGATGACAGGATCTTGAACCAGGATCTTTATGTCATCAAGCTTGGCTGGCGCCGTTCCTAATTCTTCTAACTGAATTTCGTCGCCATCTGATATTGGCGTTTCTTCCTCGAAGATGAGATCGCCTGTGTAACATTCGGTCACGTAGGCCCGAAACTTTCGGATCAGATCGGCACATGCTTCCTGTTCTGGGCCGATGATAACGATCTCATCAATTTCCAATTGTTCTGCCTTATCAGCCGATGGTTCCTTATCATCAACAGTATAATTCATAAGGACTGATTGTTTTGTTCTTGCGGCCCCTCTTCCTTGACATTGCAGGGCCGACTTAACTCCTTAGTGAGACAAGTCATTTCGAGCTGAGTTAGTTTTTTGCTCGATGTGACCTCCATAGGTCGTCCATATTTGTCCTGTCCGACGAACCGATAAGGTCCCACATCCTCTCGATAATATGCCGCCTCGACGGCATTGATTTTTGCAGTAAATGGCCTGTTGTCGGCCATTATGATCTCTGGTTCAATGGCGTCCCCCCAGATCAGTAAACATTGATGAAGAGAAGACGGCACACATAAAGCGGAGTGAATCCAGTCTCTCCCCAACAACGCATTGTAAGATGTGGCAGCATCTACCACGAAGAAAGCAATCTTCAGACTAGTCTTTCCAATCTTTACCTCAACAGGTAAGATTCCTAATGTATCAGCCTTTCCTCCAGTAAAGTTGCTGACGATCACCCTTGTTTCCATCAAGTCTTCACTGACCTTGCCTAACTTGTACATAGTAGATGCTGGCATTACATTGACTGCGGCCCCGTTATCGACCAGCATTCTGTCGATGGGTTTTCCATCGATATGTCCTGATATATACAATGGCCTGATGTGTCTGGCCATAAATGAAGGTGGTTTCTGGAAAATATTTTCTACCTTCTTGTCCCAATCGGTCTCCTTCCTGTCATCGACCGATATCATTTCCAAGTCCTCTGCCATTTGAACCACTGGCATTCCTTCGTCCCAGACTCCATCAGTGGAGTATTCCAACTCTTCATCGATGACATCGACGAGTTCAGAACTTACTGCATTACATTGCATTACTGCCGAACCGGCTGACGGCTGGCTGGTTCCACTTTCTTCGTCCTCTTTTGCTTTCTCGTCGACTGCTTTTTCCTCGATCGCTTGGCCAGATTCGGCCTCACCTTGCTTACCATCGTTCCGGGCAAAGATTTTGTCAAATTTCACCCTAAGCTCATTTTCATCTTCTTCTAATTCCTTCTCTAAATCAATTGTGCCATATTTGGCTTTCCCTGGTGACCGCCATGGGGAAACAGCTCCCTGTTCGGCCTCCTCGGCCTCTTTGGCCTCTTGTCCATGCTTCATTTCTATATCACGTGGCTTTGCCGTTCGCTGTTTCATCGGGGCTTTCCCTTTGGCTATCTCGATTTCTTTCCTCTGGCGCAAGTAACGCCGATACTGTGTTCTGGTCATCTGATCGACCCTTTGATTCCCAGGAAATTTCGGGTGCCTCACAGGTACCCATCTCCCTACTCGAGTATTTGCAGGGGTATGGACAGTTCGCGGTCTATATTGACCAGGCGATGTTGTTTTGGTTGACGGCCCATAGGTCCTGTCTCTGTGATAAACGGTCGATCTGACCTGCCTAACTGGTGATCTGTCAGGTGATCTTTCCCTGATCCTGTTGCTACGACTCGTACCCTCCTGCGGCTGTCGAGGCATTTTAGGTATGGCCTGATCTCTACGTGGTTCCACTGTCGGTGGAGCTACCTGTACTGGCAAAGGTGTTGATGCTGGAGATGGTACCATTACTTGATACTGTGGCATCACCTGATGTTGTGGCTGTGGCATCACCTGATAAGGATATGCTCCTTGTGCAGTGTTCGGCCAAGGCATGTACTGGCCATATATGTTTGGATTCACAAACAATGGTACTGTTGCCAAGTCAGCATGGCATCTAGCACATAATCCCATTTGCATATTCGTCGAAGAGGGTAAGTGATGTGGGTCCCCCTCTGCATACTGCTCTCCTGTCCCATTTGTCACCCCTACCATGTTTATCCCTACCTCGTTCTGTTGGAAAGGAATAGTGTCAACCGTCATCGGTTTAGTAATTTTCCAATCTGGGGCGAATCTTAAAATGCCCTTATCAAGGTGATCTTGTACCATCCACCTGAAAACGAGACATTCATTCATAGAGTGAGTCCATACGTCGTGATACTTAATAAGTCTTACCTGCAATTTTCATTGGAGATGGTATCACATGATCCCCTTTCAGCCTGAGGATCTTGTCGGCCAACAGTTGATCAAAAATGGCCTCGGTCTTTGAGACATCAAACGAGTAGCGTCTCTCGCGGTCTGTTTTGTACTCAGCATCTCTTCTTACCAAGTTATTTGGCACCTTGATGGCTGGTTGAGGCTCTTTTGGTTTCGCAAGTGCTTGACAGACAGTGTTCTTTGGACAGACCACTTCAGCTAACCCGATTTCGATACCTGTCTGCTCCATCGACCTATTCAATGGCTCCTCGCTAGAGTCAGCCATTCCTATTTGGTGGTAGTTTCCTCTGGGTTGCCGCCTGTTTTCATCCCTTAGGACCCTTTCATATCGGACCGCATGATCGGTCAGTTCAAACAAGTCTTCATGATATTGGGCCATCATAATTTTCCTCAATTCAAAATGCATGCCATGGATGGCAATTTTGATACACTCTTTTTCTGGCAGAGGTATGGCACAGAAGCCTCTGGCCCTGATGAACGCTTTCATGTATTCCTCTACTGTCTGCCCTGTCAGCTGCTTCATGTTGGATAGCTCGATGACAGAGACTTCAAGCGGGGCTTGATAGTGGTTCATCACAAATGTCTTTTCCATGGATGGCCAGTCGGGGACCGATCCTGGTTTCAAGTTGGCGTACCAGTGGAACGCCATGCCGGTGAGTGAGTTAGGAAACAATTTTAACTTCAGCTCGTTGCTTAAGTTGCCACATTCCAGAGAAAATCGAGCCAGATTCTCGGTGGCAGATTGAGACCCTTCTCCTGAGAACAGAGTGAAGTTGGGTGCCCTGTAGTTCATCGGGAACGGCACCTGATCAATGTATTCTGGATGAGATTTATTATACCTTGATGCCCTATTCCCTTGTCTCCTTACGAACATTTCCTGAGCCTGATTCATCGTTAACAGGTCGTCTTGACCTTCCATGGCTCGATTTGTTCTATCATAGGCCGATGAGATGGCCTGATGACCCTCTGGGCCATATCCCATGGCCTCTGATCGTTCCTCTTCCGACCTGCCCCCCGAGTCTGGGCGTTGATACCTGGCCTTAGAGGTACTTCCTTTCTTGTCAAGGACATTAGTTTGTCCGTTGCCCTGTTTGTAGGGCGTTTCATCCCTTGATCCACTTCCCCCAATATGTATCGCGGGTCCCTTGCCTTTGTCAACAGAGTTTTTGGGCGGCCCTGTCCAGGCCTGCGATTGTATCCCGTTGGCAAGGGTATTGATGCTCTCAGCAAGCATAGACATTTTCGATTCCAGATGCATCAGGGAAGTATTTACAATATTGCTGGCTTCGGTATTGGCCTGACTGGCTGCAGTGGCCGAGCCTAGCATGTTCTCGAACTTACTGACAACATTTGACCATTCTACCTGTTTGGCCTCAAGGTCCTTAGTGAAGTTGCGGACCTCCATTGTCAGTTCCTCTATCTTGTCAGTCCCTTCCATAGTTAGCGGGACAGTGGATAGATTTTCCAGAGAGTGCGTTAGATCAGAGCGTGTCCTCGTCAAGCTAGATCGAGTCTTTCGCGTTATCTGTGGTATCATCTGACAACAGCAAAAGATTAATCGTTAAGCATCAACTGATTGATTTTTCGGCAAAAGATTATCAGGTCCCACCAGGCGTGCCAAAATATTGTTTGCTATAAATTTGACACCGAATGCCTCGATGTGCAAATGGCTCGATACGGTGTGTAATGAGTGCGGGCGTGCCAATGTTTGTGCGTGCAAACATAACGATATAAAATTGGACATGTCGATATCAATGTAAACTATAATGTAATGTCCTGATAAGGACATATTGATATCAATGTAAAATGCCCTGATAAGGCTGACTTCTAATCAATTGATTGCGGCAGAGTAGGCAAACACTACCCCTAGTTCTTTTCCATGCCTGCCTGGCCGCAGGACTTAAATAATTTATGATAACCTTTTTGATGTGCCAAAGTTTCACAGCCAATCGATGGCCTACTCAATACATCAATGCATTTACAAATCAGCAATTGAGTTGATAATCAATCAATTTAATTTATATCAGCTTGACTAACATATTGATCATGCCTCAATGAAAATCACTCGACGTAAAACATGCTTTAATAAAATCAAGAGATATGGGCCAAATACTTCTATTAATTGAATTGTAAAAGAAACATATGAGTCTTAGCCTACAATGAGTTCCCTGATTTACAAACATTACAAAGCATGCAAAACGATAAATTAGTCTCCTGTGTCGGCATATGTTTGCCAAATGAGTTGATGACTACAATAAGTTCTGAAAAAATACTCCTTGATTGGCAGGTAGACCCACCAAATGAGCTGATGATATATGATAGTACAGCTTGTTGACAGAAAGTAACACTGACAGTGAGTAACCACCATCAGCGGATCGCCCAACCTTGGCAGATGGCTACCAATCGGGCTCCTAACCAGCGGGTGGCCACTGGAAAGGGCATCAATTGAGCAGATGGCTACTCAACCGATTGCTATCAAGCAGATGGCTACTTGACAGCGAACCCATCAAGCAGATGGCTACTTGACGGGGTTGCCATGTAATTACGTGGGCACTTACATGACGTTGCAGCGTGCTATTTTGCTTGATATCGAATGGTTTCGCTCGAGACAGCTTCGCTGACGGCGGAAGCAGCTTTGCGGCTTACTTTGAGCGGCGGTGCTAGACTTCAGGCGGCCATGTCCTGCTGGTTGCTGAGGATTGACGATTGATGTCAAGGAATTGGCCATGCTGACTGACGGTAGAAGCAGCGTGCGCTGGACTTCCGATGAGGCGTTGAGCCGATTCAGTGAAGACTGAAATTTGTTGATTGATTGAGTTGTGTGTGTGTGTGTCCTCCTGCGTATGGCAGCCCCTGATATTTATAGCTGTTTGCCAGAAACTGATCGGCTGATGCTGTTTGTCCTCCACTTTCTCCACTACTTCCACAACCTCCACTTTCTCCACTACTTGGCGGTTGCTTTTTCTTCTTCTCTCTTGTTCAACTTTCAGATATGATTTCGGCAGTTGTGAGAGAAAACGCGTACTGCCAGTTTGATTTGAATTACACTCCTTAGTCCCATAACCAATTTTGAGATAAATGAGGAAGTGGTTGAGTTCTAGTTTATCTCTAGTTTTAATTAATTATTTTGTTAATTAATTAAATAGCCCTTTTATTGTTGGGCCGATTTCGTCAGCTGGGCCATGGGCCGTTCAGATCGGTTGGAGGCAATTAGCCCATTAATCCTCATATGATAATTGTAATTAATTATTTAATTAATTACTTGGTTTATTGGCCTTAATTATTATTTGGGCCAATCATTAATCTTTGGCCCAATTAATCAACTAATTGGTTTAACTGATTTAATTAAACCATTATGGCCAAAATAATCCCTTAGGCTCATTGGGCCTCTTTGTTCTTAAACCTTGTTTGGTTTAATTAGTTAACCTTGGCCCATAAATTAATTAACTTATTCATTCATTAATTTGCACTTATCCGAATTCATTAATTATAAAATTGGGCCGTATCCCTAATTGGGCTCGTGACCCGTTTAATTTCGGTCAGATTGATTTCTGGATCAGAGTAGGTTCGATCCTGATCCAATTCACTTGGCTCTATTTATTGGGTTCGGCCCATTATCATGCTATTATTCCTCGATCAATCGAGGGTGATTTTTTTGGGTACAAACAATAATAAAAAAAAAAATTAAATGTGGTTTATTATTACCTTCCCAGTCGCGTGAGCTCGGGCTCTTCAAGCAGCATATCCTGAAGTGGCTTTACACTACAGAACACACAAAAACAACGACAAGAAGATTCCTTTATTTATGCATGGATAATCTACTACAGTGGGTTCATTTTTGGGATACTTACTCAAATTACCCCTGAAATTTAGTGTAATTCGGACCATCCTCCATGTTTGAAAAATTACTCAAATTACCTATGAGGTGTTGGATTCATTACAGTTACCCCTTACGATGTTAATTTCATCAAAAAAAAAATTGAGTTCCAGAAATACCACTAGGTACCATTTATGAATTTCAACCATTTTCCAGATGATTTCAACCGTTTTTCACCGATGTAACCCAATTTCACCCCTTTTTTCACATCAATTTTTTTCTTAGACGGTACCCACATGTATTTTTGGAATTCAAATATTTCTTGATGAAATTTTGGTTATAAGGGGGTAACTGTAATGAATCCAAAATATCGGGGGGTAGCTTGAGTAATTTTGCAAACATGGAGGGTGGTCAGTGTAATTACACTGATGGTGATAATTTGTGTTTTAAGGGCATATTAGTAATTAACATAATCCCCTAAATATTAAAATAATTAAAAAGGGTAATATTTATTGCACTCTCCAGAAAGACTAATTTACCCCTATTTATGTATACGGTATTAATTATGTGACTATTCCCCTCCTACATTTTGCCTTATAAATAGGTCATCATACTCATTGGAAAGAGGAGGTTGAAGACAGGGAGAAGAGTAGCTAAAGATTTTCCTCGAACTTTGTCCCGTGACGTCAGAACGAGATTTGAAGACGATCAAGATAGGAGGAGGCAATCCCGGAGATACGCTTGATCATTTTCGTGCAACATCATACACTAAACTCAAAGGTAGTTTAAAAGACCAAGTAATATGGGACAAATCAAGTATATAAATTATAACGTGTATGTAGAAATTTGTTTTTTTTTTTTTTGTCTACTAAATGGAAATTAATTTGTTTATTAAAAGGCTATTTTCTGGGTAGATATATATATATCTATATATATATATATATATATATATATATATATGACTGGAAGTATAATTACAACACCAAGAAATTTGAGTAATACGAAGCTAATGGGACAAATCAAATATATAATTTATAACGTGTTGTGAATTGATATAACTGTAAACATGTATGTAAACAAACTTTGGAGAGAAAATCTGTAAATTAAATGTATATCTTTTGTATTAATGAATGAATGGAATTATGTACATAGTTGATCAAGGCAGCCTGTTTAAATAGATAAATACAGGGGTAATTTAGTAAATAAACTCTAACTAATTGTAACTAAGGCGGTGTAAGCTGAGTAAGCTGTCGGTGTCAGCTTAGTGTATCAGCTGAGTGTAAGCTGAATCCCTAATTCTCAAATTGAGTTCTTCTTCTGCTTTTCTTTCTTCTTCTCTGATAATTTTGTTACTATCTTCTGATACCCCCCCGCAAGATGGAAGTGGAGTAAAGATATTGCGAACACCCATCTTGAAGAGGATTAGAGAAAATTGAGGTTTGGGGAGAGGTTTTGTCAATAAGTCCGCAAGTTGAGCTGAAGACGGAATAGGCAGCACTTTCAAATGATTTCTGGAGATATGATCACAAACAAAATGAAGGTCGATCTCGATGTGCTTGGTTCTCTCATGATAGATTGGATTCTGGGCTAATTGGATTGCTGAAGAATTGTCACAGTAGACAACTGGAGGTAAGGGCAATTGACCCTTTAATTCTTGTAATAATTGTGACCACCATATAATTTCGCTTGTGATAGACGATAGTGCTCTGTATTCTGCCTTAGCTGAGGATTTTGAAACAGTAGGTTGTCTCTTGGCTTTCCAAGAGATTAGAGAGTTTCCTAAAAATATGCAGAAACCTGTGGTGGATCTTCTAGAATCTAAACAAGATCCCCAATCTGAGTCACAATAACCTGTCAAAGCCAAATTAGATGAGTTAGAATAAAAAAGGCCTTGTCCTGGTGTAGCTTTAAGATACCTAAGTAAATGGTGAGTGGCTGTTAAATGTGCATTAGTTGGTTTAGAGATGAATTGGCTTAGTTTATGTACAGCAAATGAGATGTCAGGGCGTGTAATTGTGAGATAGATAAGTCTTCCTATCAGTCTTCTATAAGGTGAAGGATCTAAGAGTAGGTCATTGTCATCTGATTTTAAACTATTTTTGGGATCCATTGGAATTTGAGCAGGTTTGCTGCCCAAATAACCAGTGTCTTTTAATATTTGAAAAACATAGTTTCTTTGTGATAAGATTAATCCATTTTTAGAGTAAGCCAGTTCAATACCCAAGAAATATTTAAGTTTTCCAAGATCCCTTAATCTGAAAATGTTACTAAGTTTGGCCTTAAGAGTACATATTAAATGAGAGTTAGGACTGGTGATTATAATATCATCAACATATACAAGTACAGCTATAAAATCAGAACCAGAGCCAAAAGTAAAAAGGGAGTAGTCAGACCTTGATTGAAAAAATTGCATAGATTGTAGTACCTCAGTGAGCTTCTGATTCCATTGGCGGCTTGCTTGTTTTAGTCCATAAATGGACTTATGAAGTTTACAAACTAGATTAGAGTCCATACCTGAATGAACATTCTGTGGTGTGTATCCCTTAGGAAGTGACATGTAGATTTCTTCATTAAGTTCACCATTTAAAAAAGCATTGGTGATATCTAATTGGTGTAAATCCCATTTATTAGCAATTGCTAAAGCTAGGAGAACTCTAACTGAAACTAGTTTAGCAACAGGAGAGAATGTAGCAGTGTAGTCTATGCCTTCTTGTTGAGTATAACCTTGGGCCACAAGCCTTGTTTTATATCTTTCAATTGTGCCATCAGAATTTGTTTTTATTTTGAATATCCATTTACACCCTATAGGTTGTTTATGTTTAGGTAAAGATTGAATGGACCAAGTATGATTGCATTCCATTGCTTTTAATTCTTCTTGAATAGCTTTGACCCATTCAGGGTTTTTAATTGCCTGTTTGTAGGAGGTGGTTTCTGAATTTGTAGAAATATTTGCCAAAAAAGCTCTATGAGAGGTAGATATAGATGAATAGTCTAAAACAGTGTGTAGTGGGTATCTGGATTTGGAACTGTCAGATAGTAGGCAGTGGTAATCTTTTAGGTAAGTCGGGGTTTTATGAAGTCTAGAAGATTTTCTAGTTTCATTGTTAGAAGATCTGGGAATGTCTGAAGTAATGTGAGAAGAGATGGGAGTAGGGGGTAGTTGAGATGATGAGGATGATGAATGTTGAGGTATAGGGTCAAATAGGTATAAATTTGAATCTGTAGAGGTAGATGGATTAGAATCAGGGTTATTGAACTTGAAAAAGAACTGTGAATCTGAGAAGGGAAAGATGTGTTCATGAAAGTCCACATTCCTAGAATGAAATATAGAATTATCAGTTAGGTTAAGTAGTTTATAGCCTTTAATACCTGGAGAATAGCCTAGAAAAATACTTTTAATAGCTCTTGGATCAAATTTGGATCTGTGTTCTTTAAGTGTAGATGCAAAGGCTAGGCATCCAAAAGTTTTCATGAAGGAATAATCCACTTGTTGATTATAAAGTTTAAAGTAAGGGCAAGAATTAGAAAGAATAGGAGTAGGTAACCTATTTATTAAGAAAACAGCTGTTAAAACACTTTCAATCCAATATTGTATAGGTAAGTGAGATTGAAACATTAAAGACCTTGCTACATTTAAAATATGCTGGTGTTTCCTTTCCACCCTAGCATTCTGTTGGGGTGTTTCAACACAAGAGAAATGATGTAAGATACCCAATTCAGAAAAAAGTTTAGTAAAAAAGAGTTCCTTGGCATTATCACTTCTAAAAATTTTAATAGTAGAATTGGACTGATTTTTTATCATGGCCATAAATTTAGGGATGATTGAAGGAACATCTGATTTTTGTTTCATTAAAAATAACCATGTGAATCTAGTAGAATCATCAACTAAGGTAAGAAAATATATGTAGCCATTATAAGAAGGGACTCTAAAAGGGCCCCAAATATCACAATGTAATAGATCAAAGGCATGAAGAGATACAGTAGTACTATAGGAAAATGGAAGAATTTTCTGTTTGGCCAAAGGGCAAATTTCACAAACATTTTTATTTAAATCCTGAACAGTAGAAAAATCTAATGTAGATTGTAAGAGAAGAAGTCTATCATAAGCAGGATGTCCCAATCTATTGTGCCATGTGTGTATGCTAATCTTAAGGTGGTCTGTGATGTAGTATGTAGATTCCTTCTACTAAATCACCCTTGCCAATCTTCTTCAAAGAGGTCAGGTCCTGAATTATAAAATGAGTAGGTTCAAAAGTAATGCAACAGAGAGATGAAGTGAGGAGAGCACTAACTGATAGTAAATTAAATTTGAATTGAGGAACATATAGGACATTATGTAAGTGAAAATTGTTATTCAATAGAATATCCCCCTTAAAATATGCAGGAATGATCATGTTATTGGGCAATGTAATAGTGGTATTTAAAGCAGGAAATAATTTTGTAAAATATTGTATATTATTACATATATGATTAGAGGCTCCTGAATCAATGATCCAGGAGTCTTTAAAACTAGGTGAGGAAAGTTTAGAGATATTATTGGTAACTGTTTGAGCATTGGCTGTGCATGAGTGTTAAGCAGTGGTAGTTGATGAATTCTGAGATTGTTGTGGGGTGGAATCTTGGGAAAACAAGTGAGACAGCTGGGATAGTTGGTCAGGAGTGAGTTGTTGAATGAAATTTTGGAGTGAAGGAGCAGGTGTTTGGGAATCTGTAGATAGATTGTTTATTTTGGTTGTATGTGGTGTGTTGAATCTAGGATTAGGTGGTCTGTAACCAGGGGGAAACCCATGGATTTTGAAGCAAGTAGTGATGGTATGGCCAGGCATTTGGCAGTGTGTACAGTAGGGTCTGTTGGGTCTGTTTGGATTGAGAGATGGTCTGAATGGTGGTCTGATATTGCTGTTTTGGTTGTTGAATGAAGGCCTGAAGGGAGGTGGTTGAGAGGAGTTGTTGAAGAATGGAGGTCTTGGAGGAATATAAGGTGGGGCTGATCTGGTTGCCAGGGTCATGGGAGTAGTGTGATCAGTAGGTAGGAATCCATTTTGAACAGCTCTTTGAGTTTCCTCTTGGGAAACCAGAGAAAAGGCTTTAGGAACATCTGGGAGAGGGTCCATGAGTAATAGTTGGCTACGTGTGTGTGATAGAGACTCTTGTAGGCCCATCAAGAAAATCATTAGGTAAAAATTTTCAAAATATTTGTCCAATTGTCCACAAGTGCATCTAGGCCTAAAATTGCAAATCTCATCCCATATGACTTTTAGTTTTGAAAAGTATGCATTGGCAGAAAGATTTTGTTGTTGTAAGTGTAAAAGATCTCTGTGTAGCTGGAACATACTAGGACCATTTGCTTGTTGGAATCTCTGTCTTAATTCTTTCCAGAGTATATTAGCTGAAGTATGGTATTGAACAGTGTGGTTAATCTCTTTGGATAGGGAATTTAGAATCCAGGTTATAACAATGGTATTGTTTCTGTCCCAGTAGTTGGCTAAAATAGGATCTGTGTTTGGTCTAGGCAAGGATTCATCAATGAAACATAGTTTATTTTTCACAGTTAAAGCCCTGATCATTGCCTTGGACCAAATTTGATAATTTTTATCATCTAATTTTTAAGAAACAAGGATGATCCCTGGGCCATCAGCAGGGTGTAAATAAAAGGAACTTGAGGGCCTCTATTTCAGGTCTGATTCTAGTGGATGAGGAGGCAGGGATGGTGGATTTAGAAAGGGAACTTGAAGAAGACATGGAGGTGAATAATTGACAGTTCTTGAAACAAGAAAGTGAAAAATAATAAAAAAATTGATGTAAAGTTTAGAGAACTGACTGAAAAACCTTTTTATTGTTTGTAGGTAAGAAAATCGTGAATGGAAAACTGGAGATGATGAATTCTGATGAAGAGGAATTCTGATGATTATGAATGTTGTTTGAAGACTGGATCCAGGTACTGAAATCTGGATTGATGAGTGGACTGATGAATTCTGGGGATGATGAAATTATCTGGTTCTTGATCCCTGTAGATGTAGATTGAGTTATCCAAAGTAAATTTGTTTGATGGAGATGTATATCTATTGATATTTCTTGAAGTGGAGAGAAATAATATGAAGATCTTGATTGTTTTCTTGAAGAATGAGAGTGATGAAAGAATGAAAAAGAAGAACTGGAATGAACTAACAGTAGAGAAAAACTGAATGTGTAGCGGATTTGAATTGAAAATAAACTGCTGATACCATGTGAATTGATATAACTGTAAACATGTATGTAAACAAACTTTGGAGAGAAAATCTGTAAATTAAATGTATATCTTTTGTATTAATGAATGAATGGAATTTTGTACATAGCTGATCAAGGCAGCCTGTTTAAATAGATAAATACAGGGGTAATTTAGTAAATACACTCTAACTAATTGTAACTAAGGCGGTGTAAGCTGAGTAAGCTGTCGGTGTCAGCTTAGTGTATCAGCTGAGTGTAAGCTGAATCCCTAATTCCCAAATTGAGTTCTTCTTCTGCTTTTCTTTCTTCTTCTCTGATAATTTTGTTATTATCTTCTGATACGTGTATGTAGAATTTGTTTATTAAAGGCTATTTTCTGGGTAGATATATATATATGTAATATAATATGAATGGAAGTATAATGACATTAATAGAATTCTTTTTAATGTGAACGACGAGGTAGTTTGATATTTATAACAATAAATTTTTTAATTGGTTAATAATAAAAATATTCTAACTACTCCGAATTCTTCTCAAACTAGATATCCTTTTCGCGGATATAGTTCTCTATTCTATAGCTTGCATCGGTTTGTTTTTCGGTTTAGTTTAGGATTGTATTTAGGGAAGAAAAAGGACAGTACTTCGCCCTTAAAGACGTGAAATTAAGGTAAACCTATCGAAACAAGGACGGGTCTTTTGAATCTCACCAACATTTGAGTTTAGTGTAATTACACTGACCACCCTCCATGTTTGCGAAATTACTCAAGCTACCCCCGAAATTAAAGTGCTCCATAATTTCCTTATGTTGTTTACTCTTTCTCCATGACATTGAGACAACTGTCTTCGCCAGATGTCTTTCTTCTTCTTTTGTCTTCTTCAGCTCTCTCAGCTGCATACTTCTTCATATATTCCTCTCTTCTTTTTCTTTCAAGTTCTTCTTTCTTCTTTTTCTCCCTTTCTTCATTTGTTATCCATGTTGATCATGAGGAGGTTGTTGGCTTCTTATCTCCACTTCTTGTTGGTTTCTTACTTCCACTCCTTCCCCCATTTTTGTCAGCATCAAAATGATGTAGCATAGTTTGCTGAGCTCATTTAGGTGCCTTGACATTGTCTGAATTAGATTCAGGACTTTGGGATCTCCAGATGCTTCTTGCGAATGCATATGTCTCCTAGTAATACCTTCAGATGTTTCTTGCGACTGTATTTAGGTTTGTCTTTTTGTTCAGCTTCTGTACTTCCTCTTCCACTTTCTTCAGATTGTTAAGATTATGATCTCCCAGCTGAGTCATCATCCTATCGTTCTAGAGGAGTTCTTCCCCAATTTGCTTCAAGGTACTTGAGGTGTTGTTGGTTCCTTGATCAATTTTCTTCAACATTTTCACCGTCTTGGTGAAGTTTTCCTTCCAGTCCTTGCAGGTTTCAATTTGATTCCCTTCAACATTTTCTGGCATATTGAACATATCTCTCCACGATCATGTTCAAATTGGTCTGAGTAGTGGACTCGTTGTTGTACCATCTTTCAGGTGTACTTCTTTCACTTGGCAGCCATCTTGATGGTCCTGCTCGGTGTGGTGATTGAATGACTACTTTATTTCCAGTTGGGTTGCCAATTATGTCTTCATTATGATCAGATGAGTCATCAGCAGAGTCATCAGACGATTCAGAAGCAGTGTGTGGATTATTAGACAACTCCTCTTTCCTTCACCTTGAATTCTTCACCCTTTTCCTTCACAATCCTTTTCAGATCATCAATGATTTGGTTGTATTCCTTCTCTTTTTCATTAACAGAGTCCGGATAATTTTCTATGTTTGTGAACAAATATTCCAATTCATCATCTTCAGTTGCAGTGACTTTCTTTTTCATTGGTTCTTCATCCTTCTTGCTCACTTTAGGTTCTGGGAACAATTTTTATTTCCCTTTGGCTGAGACGGCAACTAGATGGTTAGGTCTTCTGATAGACCTTAGCTATTCTCCAGTAGAAGGCTCATTGATGGTGATGGTGGATTTGTTTCTTCTTTTCATATGGTCAACCAAGGCCTTTGTGACAATAGACCTTGTTTGAATTATTTTGGGTTGATTCTCCATGATCCATTCAGTAATTGAATCAATATCCATGTCACCTATGCAATTTGTGCAACAATTGCACTGTTCAACTTCTCATGTTGTTGCTTGGAGGTGGGAGTGACTTGGACAACTTCCATGTCATCATCATCCATTTCAACTATGGATGGTTCTTCAGATAGTTCCTCTCCTCTCTTCTTTGTATAGGAAGCCATTTTATTCAACCTTCTTTTGTGTCTTTAGTTTGAACAGCAGGTTCAAGAGTCTTTTCAAGTTCGGCAGGGGTCTCCAATTTCCTCATCTCTTTTGCATCTGTGAAGCTTCTTCCATTTTCCCAATTTTGCACCAATGTGAGACAACAATATACTCAATAATTCCTTGGTAAAAAATTTTCTTGGGCACATTGTGACGCAAATAATCAAAAAGTACAGTAGACTAGTTTACCTTTTCACCATACCAAACGATCATCAAACTCAGTCTTCTCTTGGGTAGACTTTCAAGAGAATTGTTCATACCTTTCAATATCTTAGTGCAGATATCAGCAAACCTGTGGAATCCAGGCTTTAGTTGCTTCTTTACAGACAAGGGTCTCAAAACTTCTCTTTCTTTAGCAGCAATAGCCCATAAACTTTCCATCTTTTCTTGAGCATAGATTTCAATGTCCGTGATTCCCTCAGGGAAGATTGAAAACGTTGGTCATGGTGTTGGCTGTTACAACCGTTGTTTCTCCTCCAACAGTTGACACAATGGCTCCTTGATTCACAGAACCATTCATATAGAATTGAATGACTTTAGTGATGAAGATGCATTCCTCATGAGCAGACATGAATGTTGTGAGTCCAGAGGCTATGGTGCGTTTGATGATTTCCTTCATCCAGCTAGTACCAGATTCAGCGTAGGCTTCAAAGTTGAGCCATGCACCTTCAGCGAGTGAACTCTGCCTAGCAGCAGGAGAGTTTCTCTTTGCAGACTTTGTGATTTTGGAGGCCATTTGAGTAGTGAGTTTGAGATTGATTTTGCGAAAGAATAATTTCTCAAGAGATAAGTTGCCTTTTTCACACTTAAGGTTTCTACTGTTTTGGTTTATGTAAAGAATGAACTGTCGTAGTAATTGGGTATTTATAGAGTTCAGGTCAGATCGTGAGATATAATTTGAGTCGTTCAACATGCTTTTAACTTTTGCGTTCTGATTAGCGGACTTCAAACCCATTATCTACTTGAGTTAAGGCGGGACAATTTCAAGAAATAAACCGTCCCTTACACTTTTCAATAAGTAACTGTAATCAAAATAAGTTGATACTTAGTTGTTGGAACTGCTTGGCTATTAATAAATTTTATCACCGAGGAAAGCCAATAATCAATGATCCTCCAATGTTGTTTGTCAATCCAACATGTGTACATATTCTTCCTTGAAGAATCATGAAAATTGACACTCATCTGTTAGGAGTACCACTAATCTTACACATTCATGTGTACTCTGTCTATTTTTACTCATCTGTTGGATAGAACTAGTTGATCACTTCGTTGTTGAATACTTTTGAGTTAACTGAAATAGAACTTGATAATTTGTTCCCCCATAATTTATGCTTCCATATTCAACATTCTCAATTGTAACTAGATGATGCCACTTGAATTATTTCATGAAAGTGTTGAGCAGTATCATTGTTATTGTAGACAAATTACTGTAAGGAAGTTGATGCCACTTGGCTGATGCTTATAACTTGAAATAGTTGATATTTCTTGTTGAGTTTTCTGAGTTTTCCTCTGACAAGTCTCACAAAATTTAATTATTTTATCATTCTGATTTTGCTGATAATTCTTCTATATCACTTGATGTTGATGAGATTGTCATCTGATAGATTATATCTGTAACAGCCCAACCCCGAGGTGGTGCTAACAGAAGATCCCCTCGGGATATGCCCTCTACTTTAAATTCAATAAAAGCAAGCAGTACCATGAAGGACTCTAAATATGAAAATGTCCCCAGATAATTTTTTACAAAGATTACTACATATAACCAAAATAAAACTAACAACCCCAACTATTTAAAAATCCCGATTAAAAGTGCCCATATATAACATACACATATATACATACATAAATGGGCATGATCATCTAACATCAAAAGTTACAATAATTATCACGAACTTTCCTAACCAAAACACAAATTACATATCCAGACCGAACTTACTTCCAACTGATCATGATGCCTGAAATGTATAAAAGTAGCAAGAAAACAAGCATAAGTTGATGAATGTAGTGAGTGAAACTGAAAGTTATGTAATATGTTGTACATATGTGACATAAAATAAATAACAACACCTCAGAACCTATATTTGGATTCTATTCATGTATTAATATTTTCAGTAATAAATCTTTGATATTCACTCATAAATCACATAATGTTCTCAAGAATTAACACTTGAAAGATTTATAATCACATAGAAAGGATACGGGACCCAAAATTTGGGTTTGTTGATACTGCACTACACGAACTTGTCACTCACGAACCACGAAATGCATTGACCGGTCGCTGCCACGAAAGATCTTATATACCAATAGCACTAATAATTTGATAAAAGATCAAGATAGTGGTAGATTAAGTTTTACCCAAACCAACCACCATCACACGAACATCATTTTCACACCCAAACACACACAAGTACAATCACAAAAGTAAACATGTAGGGTGAGATAAAGTACTACACCCCAACAACATTTAGCAAACTGACAATATATATATATATATATATTAGACAAATAATACAAACACCACAAATAAATATATATTTATGCAATCATAAGGGTCATGTACCGCAATTTCCATTAATCATGCACGGTCTATTATAACAAATTGTGCTCGCGCTATAAACTATATGTAACAAATTTCAATCCATAAAGTGCGATCAATTACTGCGAACATCGCAAACGCACAATTTTTAATGCTCTACTAAACCAATTAAGCACATAAATAGCAAGAACTCATGTAATAGACAAAATAAATAAAATAAAATATCACATATATGGTATGACTCTCACCTTTGATATGTTAAATCTCGGAACCTACCATTTACCGAAAGAAGGTATGTCGCCCGAACCTCAATTGTATAATCCAAAAGTCTTCTTTTTCTCTTTGTCTCCCTCTTTTCCCGTCTCCCTCTACTCCTCCTACTTTTTTTTTCTGTGCGTGTGAGTGTGTGAAATTGGAGACAAAGAAGTCTCCAATTTTTTTTTTTTTCTTTCTTTGTGAGAAAGGTGAACAGGTGGTGGTAAATTCTACCACCACTTGTATATACGTTTCTTTTTTTTTTAATAACTTTAACAAAATTGTAATTCTTTATAACTTTTCAAATTAGTTATTTAATTCAAACTAATATAATTTTAAATTGTTATTAAATTTATTAATTCCAATAGTTGTGTAATAATATAACTCCATATAGATAATAGTAAACCGATTTAATTACCACTAAGATTTCTCATGGTGTAAAAATTAAAGGAAAATTAACGACTTTAACTATTGATACGTAATTTTGAAAATAGAACTTTTTCGGGGCCTTACATACCTCCCCCCTCCCCTAAAAGAATTTGGATCCCAAATTCATACCTGAATCCTCAAATAGTTCAGTGTAACACTTCCGCATCTCCTCCTCTAGCTCCCAAGTAGCTTATCGGACTTCTGACTTTGCCATAAAACTTTTACAAGGGGAATATTTCGGTTCCGCAATTCTTGAAATTTTCTTTCGAGTATACGAACAGGCCTCTCATCGTAGGTCAAATTCTCTTGAAGTTGTTACGGCTCATGATTCAGTACATGCAAATGATTTGGATGATATTTCTTTAAGAGAGAAACATGAAACACATCATGTATTCTACCTAAATTTGTTGGGAGGCTTAGCTTATATGCCACCGGTCCGACTCTCTCCAAGACTTCAAAAGGCCCGACATATCTTGGACTCAGTTTCCCACCCTTACCATGCTTTATGGGCCCTTTTTTAGGTGATACTTTCAAAAATACTCGGTCACCAACTTTGAACTCTAAATGTTTCCTCCGCCGGTAGGCATAACTCTTCTGCCTACTTTGTGCGGCTGCCATCCTTTTCTTGATTACTTGAACTACTTCAATTGATTCTTGGATTAGATCCGGGACTCTACGATCTCCCTGGGTTGCCGAGGAGCTCAATATCTTATGTTCATCGAGATCCCAATGGAATGGAGATCTACATTTTCGTCCATATAACGCTTCGTATGGTGCCATCTGAATTGTTGACTGAAAACTATTATTGTAGGCAAACTCTACTAAAGGTAAATGATTGGCCCATCCTCCCTTGAAGTCAAGTACGCAAGCACGGAGCATGTCCTCTAGGATCTGTATTGTCCGTTCCGATTGTCCGTCTGTTTGGGGGTGTGCCGTAGTGCTAAAATGCAATTTAGTGCTCAGTGCTTCTTGAATCTTCTTCCACAATCTTGACATGAACCTTGGGTCTCTATCCGAAGTAATATCCTTGGGTACTCCATGAAATCTAATAATATGATCTCGATATAGTTCTGCAAGTCGATCCACGGTATAGTTCACGCTGATGGGTATAAAATGTGCTACCTTTGTTAATCGATCCACAATAACCCATATCGCCTCGTGCTGATTCTTACTACGTGGTAAACCTGTCACAAAATT
Source organism: Penstemon newberryi var. newberryi (assembly GCA_030819805.1). Taxonomy (NCBI): domain Eukaryota; kingdom Viridiplantae; phylum Streptophyta; class Magnoliopsida; order Lamiales; family Plantaginaceae; genus Penstemon; species Penstemon newberryi. The sequence goes on along the minus strand of JAUALY010000005.1, from coordinate 15,121,458 downwards.
CATGGTAACTGACTCCCACTTCCACTGGGGAATTGGCAAGGGCTGGAGCAATCCTGATGGTCGTTGATGTTCTGCTTTTATTTGTTGACATACAAGACATTTTGCTACAAAATTGAATATTTCTTTTTCCATGCCCTCCCACCAATAGTGTTGCTTCAAGTCTTGATACATCTTGTTTCCACCTGGATGGATGCTAGATTGAGAACGATGAGCTTCTTCCAAAATTTGATTATTCAAGCTACTATCGTTTGGCACACATAGTCTCCCTCGAAACCGAATTGTCCCACGAGGATCGATACTGAAGGGCGAGTCCAACCTTTCCTTGGATGTTTTCTTTATCATCTGCATTTTTGTGTCAGTTTGTTGAGCTTCCAATATTCTTCATAGAGTGTTCGGTTGAACTTGCAAACTCGTGAAAAGGATACCCATTTTAGCTTCTTCAGGATTCTAATCGCTTACCTTTTCAAGCATTTTCCATTCCTCAACCATTAGATGCGCTATGGTGGCTTTTCGACTTAATGCATCAGCCACCACATTTGCTTTCCCGGGATGATACTGAATAGAGCATTCATTATCTTCCAAAAGTTCCACCCATCTCCTCTGTCTCATGTTCAAATCTTTCTGAGAGAACAAGTATTTCAGACTTTTGTGATTGGTGAAAACCACAAAAGGGGCACCGTAGAGGTAGTGCCTCCATTTCCCCAAGGCAAAGACTATAGCAGTAAGTTCTAAATCGTGGGTGGGGTAACTTTTCTCATATGGCTCAATTTCCTAGAAGCATAAGCCATAACTCTGCCGTTTTGCATTAAAACAAAACCTAAACCTTCCTTGGATGCATCGGTATACACCATGTGATTATCTGTCCCTTCAGGTAAGGCCAATACATGAGCAGTGGTCAGTCGTTTCTTCAGTTCTTGGAAACTAGCTTCACACTTGTTATCAGGTGTCTTCTTTTGAGTGAGTTTGGTCAAAGGTGTAGCTATCTTGGAGAAATCGTTAATGAATCTGCGGTAGTAGCCGGCTAGACCCAAGAAGCTACGAATTTCGGTTACAGACTCGGGTCTCTTCCACTCTGTAATTGCATCAACCTTAGAAGGATCTACTGCTATTCCATCTCCTGATATGATGTGACCTAGAAAGGCAACACGGTCTAACCCGAATTCACATTTATTGAACTTGGCATACAACTTATTCTCACGTAGTACCCGTAACACTTCTCGGAGATGCACCTCGTGCTCTTCCTTAGATTTGGAGTAGACCAAAATGTTGTCTATGAATATTACTACAAATTGGTCCAAGTACGGTCTGAATATGCGGTGCATAAGGTCCATGAATGCAGCTGGAGCATTAGTTAAACCAAACGGCATCACGACGAACTCATAGTGCCCATACCTTGAATTCAGGGCTGTTTTCGGAATGTCTCCCTCCTTGATTTTCAATTGATAATACCCTTGCCTCAAATCCAATTTGGAGAAGACTCTGGACCCTTGGAGTTGATCGAACAATTCTTCTATATGCGGTAATGGATATTTGTTTTTTATAGTAACCCTATTCAACCCACGATAGTCGATACACATGCGCAATGTGCCATCCTTCTTTTTCACAAATAGCACAGGAGCTCCCCACGGTGAAGTACTAGGCCTGATGAAACCTCGCTTCAACAAATCTTGAAGTTGTGCCTTTAACTCTTTTAGCTCGGCAGGGGTCATGCGGTATGGTGTTTTGGCTACTGGTGATGCTCCGAGTACAATTTCGATAGCAAACTCCACTACACGATTCGGAGGAAGGGCCATTAGCTCTTCTGGAAAAACGTCTGCAAATTCAGCTACTACTGGCAACTCTTTCAACTCCACTTTATCTTTTGGCTTGTTGAATAGATAAGCCAGAAATCCTTGCCCTCCCTTTTGAAGAGCTCGACGCGCTTGAGCGGTAGATAGGATTGGAGTCCTTTTTAAATTTCGATCTCCATACAAACACACTTTTGGATATCCAGGGGCACAAAGTGTGACCGTTTATCGATGACAATCCATCTAAGCAAAATGTGTGGATAACCAGTCCATCCCAAGGATAACATCAAAATCTCGAATGGGTAAAGCAATCAGATCAGCAAGAAAAGTCTGCTTCCCTATTTTGACACCACAAGACTTAAATACAGTACCCGTTATTAAAGAGGTACCCATCGGTGTACTGAATTCCAAATCATAATGTAATTTTTCAGATTTCACTCCTAATTTTGCAATGAAATGAGGAGCCACAAAAGAATGAGAAGCACCAGAATCAAACAAAACTCTGGCAAAACTTTTACAAACAAGAATATTACCTTCAACAACATCGGTCGGGTCCAGCTCAGTCCCTACATCTCCTTCCAAGGCATAAGCGCGCCCGAGAACCTTGGATTTTGCAACTTGAGCTCGATTGTCACGTGATTTTTCCTTTTCTGGTTTGAGAGATGAAATGATCTTAGGGCAGTCTTTAATGAAATGTTGGTCGCTTCCGCACTTAAGGCACTTGCCTGCTTTTTTCCAGCATCTATCCTCGGTATGTCCTGTATAGCCACAATGGTTACATTTCCACTTCTGCTATGGCTTCTTTCTTTCTTTAGGTGTTGGAGGACTCTTGAAAGTTCCTTGTTGAGAATGCATTACTTTCTGATTCTTTCCAGAATTATTGTCAGTCTTCCAAGACAATGATGGGGTTCTCACTTTCTTCTCATCGCGTTGTATTGCATCCAATTCAGCCAAGCTACTTTCTACTAGAGCAGTTCTTTCAACAGCTTCAATGTAGGATACTATGTGGTGTGATGCTAGTGCTTGTTGAATCTCACGTCGAAGTCCTCTGATAAACTTTCGAGTGCGCCGCGGTTCGTCAGCCATTAAGTGTGGGGAGTATTTAACCAATTGGCTAAAACATGCTTCATAAGAGGCCACCGAGGAAACACCTTGACAGAGGGCATTAAACTCTTCCTTTGAATATCCAAGGACCTTGAATTTGTTTTCTATTTCTTCCAACCATTCTTCTGCTTTTCGGTCGTCTGGTTCTCCTTGAAATTTTGGCGGTTGAAAACGCAAGAAACAATCCAAAGTTTGGTCTGGTGCGGGTGCAATAGCAGCTTGTACTGGGTCTTGAAATGCCTTAGCAAACTATTCCAAAGCGGTAATAAGTCGATCGGTTCTATCATGTACTGAGGATGGTCCATGAGTTGGCTCGGCGTACTGAATCATGATTGAGTCCAATGGCGTTGAGCTAATTGGGTTAATTTCCTCATTTCGGTTCGGCACCCCTAACATCTTTTATAACACAAAGACTTTTGGTATGTAATTTAAGTTAAAATTCAGCAATAACGGAAAATTAAATGATTCACATCAAAGAAATCTTTAAAATAGGCGAAATTGAGGTTCAAACTTTCTAAACTAAAAAGCAAAATATGACACTACATTAATTCAAGGATCCTATCATGGCTTTAGCAGACTATGCTCTGATACCAATTGTAACGGCCCAACCCCGAGGTGGTGCTAACAGGAGATCCACTCGGGATATGCCCTCTACTTTAAATTCAATAAAAGCAAGCAGTACCATGAAGGACTCTAAATATGAAAATATCCCCAGATAAGTTTTTACAATGATTACTACATATAACCAAAATAAAACTAACAACCCCAACAATTTAAAAATCCCGATTAAAAGTGCCCATATATAACATACACATATATACATACATAAATGGGCATGATCATCTAACATCAAAAGTTACAATAATTACCAAGAACTTTCCTAACCAAAACACAAAATACATATCCAGACCGAACTTACTTCCAACTGATCACGATGCCTGAAATGTATAAAAGCAGCAAGCATAAGTTGATGAATGTAGCGAGTGCAACTGAAAGTTATGTAATATGTTGTACATATGTGACATAAAATATATAACAACACTCAAAACCTATATTTGGATTCTATTCATGTATTAATATTTCCAGTAATACATCTTTGATATTCATTCATAAATCACATAATGTTCTCAAGAATTAACACTTGAAAGATTTTTAATCACATAGAAAGGATACGGGACCCAAAATTTGGGTTTGTTGATGTTGCACTATACGAACTTGTCACCCACGAACCACGAAATGCATTGACCGGTCGCTGCCACGAAAGATCTTATATACCAATACCACTAATCCTTTGGTAAAAGATCAAGATAGTGGTAGACTAAGTTTTACCCGAACCGACCACCATCACACGAACATCATTTTCACACCCAAACACACACAAGTACAATCACAAAAGTTTAGCATGTAGGGTGAGATAAAGTACCGACAACATTTAGCAAACTGCCAATATAGTAGACAAATAATACAAACACCACAAATAAATATATATTTATGCAATCATGAGGGTCATGTACCGCAATTTCCATCAATCATGCACGGTCTATTATAACAAATTCTGCTAACGCGCTATAAACTATATGTAACCAATTTCAATCCATAAAGTGCGATCAATTACTGCGAACATCGCAAACGCACAATTTTTAATGCTCTACTAAACCAATTAAGCACATAAATAGCAAGAACTCATGTAATAGACAAAATAAATAAAATAAAATATCACATATATGGTATGACTCTCACCTTTGATATGTTAAATCTCGGAACCTACCATTTACCGAAAGAAGGTATGTCGCCCGAACCTCAATTGTATAATCCAAAAGTCTTCTTTTTCTCTTTCTCTCCCTCTTTTCCCGTCTCCCTCTACTCCTCTCACTTTTTTTTCTGTGCGCGTGAGTGTGTGAAATTGGAGACAAAGAAGTCTCCAATTTTGTTTTATTTATTTCTTTCTTTGTGAGAAAGGTGAACATGTGGTGGTAAATTCTACCACCATTTGTATATATGTTTCTTTTTCTTTTTTTTAATAACTTTAACAAAATTGAAATTCTTTATAACTTTTCAATTAGGTATTTAATTCAAACTAATATAATTTTAAATTGTTATTAAATTTATTAAGTCCAACAGTGTGTAATAATATAACTCGATATGGATAATAGGAAACCGATTTAATTACCACTAAGATTTCTCATGGTGTAAAAATTAAAGGAAAATTAACGACTTTAACTATTGATACGTAATTTTGAAAATAGAACTTTTCCGGGGCCTTACAATATTGCTTGTTGAATGCTAATATTCAGCATTGTACTTTCTCTTCAGATAATGTAACTTTCTTAAATTATATGCTTAAATATAATTTTGTTGATGCCACTTGTTTGGTCTTCAATGAATTACTCTTCTGATAAGAACCAGTCATGTATTTATTATCAGGTAGTTGACACAGATTGTTTTGTAGACATTTTGCTTCTTATATTTAATCACCAATTGTCATGCTGCTTGTTGGTTTCCTAAAGGTCTACTTAGTTGGTCAATTCTCCTTTTGGTGTTCCCCTTTTCATGAGCTTAGAGCATCCTTGTCTTCTGTTGGATAGGATATGTGCTCATTTTCCTAATATGCAAAACATGCTACTATTTTGGTACCCTTTGTTCACTGAACTAGCCGAATTAGTACTATTTTTAATCACCCAAAATTGTTTAGTCTTAACATGATTGGTTTTAGATGCTTCATGATATGCTTCTTAACATTCTTCTTTTTATAGTATTGTTTATATTCAAAATAAGGTTCACATGATGGATATGATGCATGATATGGGGTATAAGCATGCATATATATATTTTGTGGATATGGTGCATATTGAAGATTTGGTATAAAGTATGGATGCATAGTAGGATAATATGATGGATGCACATTTTGGTATTCATACTGGGATTCATATCCTTGTCAATTTTTATGATTATGATAATACTTTGATTGTTTCTTATAGGGCTTCTTATCATATCTACTGGCTCCAACATTACATTTCTCCTTTGGCTTAGCAGAGCGCTTCATATTTTTGCCCTTAACAATTGAATGGACTTTACTTGTCTGTTTTCTCTTAACAGCGGTGTTAGCTTTATTCTGTTGTTGAGCTTTTGTCTGTTGTTTTGCCTTGGTGGAGTTTTTGGTTTTGTTGAAACCAACTGCTGGATTCCTCGGTTTTCCGGTAACAATTTCATCCACTTTTGGAGATTCTTTGCTTTTGACAAATAAGAGTATTCTACCATCATTTGTTGATGTGAATGTTCCATTAGTCATCTTTTTTGTAGAGTTCATGATTTTGATCAAAACTCGATCAGTCCAATTTTATCAGTTACATGTCTTTGTGCACACAGAATGTTATCTAATGATTTAGATGAATCTATGTAAGGTGCAAGTACCTTTTCTAATTCAGCATTTTTAGATTTTAATTCTTTTAGTTCTAATGTTGTATGCTCAATCATCAGATCTTCATAACCATGCTTTTGAACCATGCATTCAACACAATTCTTTGAGCTTTCTAACTCATTCGTTAATTTGCAATTTTCCTCTTTAAGCAGGTTTAACTCTTCTGTTATCTTAGTATATTCACTAATTAACCTGACATTTTCATTTACCATGTTTCCAATAGGATCATATGGTCTTTCTAACTCTTCTTTATCAGGTAGGAATTTCGATGTTATCTTATTATCAGACTCGTTTGTTTCCATTGCCATTAAACAGATGACTTATGCATCTTCTTCCTTTGATGAGTTAGAGCTTGTATCTTCATCGTTTGAGGTACATGATCTGGAATTTCCAGCTGTGTTGCATATTAGAGCTTCCCTTTTGTCATCCTCTTTTATGGATTCCTTAGGTGAGTCCTTGGTGACTTGTGGATAGGAACAAACAGTCTTTCTAGTGATGTCCTTCTTTTCTGCAGTTAAAACAGAGGTATATATAAGTTCTTAGTTTATCATTTGTTTTATCAATAACCTGAGATGTTGATGATGTAGAAGACGTATTTCTTTCTGCATCCTCGTGTGTTTTCTCTTCTGCTTTGTCAGAGTTGAGTTGTTCATCAATTTCTGTTTGATGAACTGTGCCGCAGTCCTCCGTTTGATCATAGAGTGAAGTTGAGGTTTCTTTAGATCTTATTCTTTCCATGACGGTTTCATTCTCTCTCAAGGAAGAAAATAGATTTTTCAGTGAGATCTTGCTTAGATCTTCACTTTCTTTCAAAGCCATTATCTTCATGAACCAGTTTGAAGGTAGATCCTCTAGTATCTTGATGTCCATCTCTTCATCAGTGTGAGTCTTTCCATATCTTAAACAATTGCACACTGTTTTGATGAATCGATCTTCCATTTGATCAATGGTTTCCTCTGGCTGCATCCTGAAGAATATCAGTGCATAACTCACCATGATTTCTCTTTCTCGTTGTTTTCACATATGAAGTCCCACACTTCTTTTGAGGTAGTGAGATGGAGTAACTCTTCTAAACCAATAAGGATTTAAAGCTTTGAAGATGATAAACTTTCCGATCTTGTGCAGATTGTTGATTTTAATTTCTTCAGATGTCATTTCCTCTCGACTTTTCTCTAGTAGTTCACCTTCTCTATCTGGATCAGCTTCGGTGATCATGATTGGCCCTGTTGAAATGACTTTCCACATATTGTCATTGTATGTGGACAAGAAGAGTTTCATTTTCATCTTCCATTCTTTAAACTCCATGGCATATATTTTTGGAAAGGGTCTCCATATGAGTATGAAGAATGTGCAGATTTTGAAAACGTTTGAAAGACCAAATATGATCAAGTTCGTAGATCAATTACAAATGATTCAAATGAACCACCTGATCTGATACCACTTGTTGGGTCCCAAGTGATAAAAATGGTCTGGGGGGGGGGGGGGGGGGAGGGGAGGGGGTTGAATAGACCTTTTTAAAAAAATTGTTTTGTTACTCAAAGTATTACTTCAATAAGTAGTCTACTCAGTTGTTAGTTGAACATGCTAGTGGTCACTCTACTGACGACATTTAGCTGACAACTTAATATCCACTTGATGTTCTTGGTTCAGCAAAGTAATTGTCTTTGTAAAATCAGAGCTTTTGAGTTTTTGGTGCAGCGGAAGAAACAGCGTTGTCAATCAAACATTGTTAACAATCAATATTTTGTAAACAAAATATTTTTATCTTTAATAAATTTGTTTTAAGTCTTTTACATGTCTTTTACACCAAAGCTTGACAGAGGACTAGTCTGTTTGTGAGATAAGCAAGTGTAAATGTAGGATATTAAAAGACGCAAGGTTTATAGTGGTTCAAGGTTGGTGTAATCCCTCTAGTCCACATTTCTTCCTTAACACGATGTAAGGCAATGCATTAATCTCTTAGACCAATACAACACTTAGCGTTTACAACTTCTACGCTCAAGTGGAACTTTCTCTTAGTAAATTCACAAGATTCGAACTCCTTCAGATTAATCTCTTCTTAGCCCTCGGTGACAACTAATTTCTCTTAGAAACTAACTCTCAAATACAACTTTGTTGTATGTTAAAAACTCTTGGTTTTTCTTCAACGAATAAGTTGCTCTTCTAAGAATAGCTTAGTGGTTTCTCTCAATTTGTTCTTGAATGATTTTCTCTGATAAGATTTGTAGCTTGCAAAAGTTATTTTCTTCAATCAAATTGATTTCTACTTTTTAAGGGAGGTTGAGATTAAGGCCGTTGAATCTTTTCTCAATTCCAGGAATGTCCTTATCCTTTTTACCAACTTCAAATGGCTATATTAGCGGGCTCTGCACCTTTGTTTGCACGACTTGTCAGGTGCATTTAATGAACTCTGATGTCCGAGGTATTCAGCTGTCTTCTTCAACATTTAAATTGAGTTGGATGGTCCTCCTATGTAGACACTTAGCTCTGTTTGAGTCATCTACTGAATTAGTTCCTATGCTAGTCAGTTGTTTAGTACTTAGCTGATCAAGATCACTTGGATGTTTGTCTTAGATGAAGTACTTGTCTTTACTCTGCTGGTGTCTTCCGACTTAGCTATTTTCACTTGAACATCGTTGTTGATGAATCTTTTCTCTGTTAATCAATCAAAACCAAATTGATTAGCTTATTGAAACATTCTTTGAAAACGATACTTGAAGTTTTCTCAGTATCCAGTTGTTTGAATCTTGTCAACTTAGTTGTTTTATTTTCTAGCTATTTTGACTAGGTTTCTGAATTTAACTTAGCTTTTCTTATCATCAAAACCTATCAATTAACTCAGTTGTTAATTACTTAGTTGTTAGCTCTTGAATTAATAAATTTTCTAACAGTTGCAAGAAAAATAGATGATGGAAAATCATCAGAATTCAAAGGTATAAATAATTTCATTCTTTCAACAATTATGAGATGGTCATTTTTCAGCCATGTTTCCATGGTATACCAGATTTACTTTTTGGTTTAGATTTTCTAAAAAAAAATTGTGTTGTTTAATCATAATATACGTATGTTAAGTTTTTCACACTCCAAATTACATTCATACATGACTTTTATGAACTTATGCATGGATATACTTAGCATAACATTCAAACAATTTATTTGATGTGTCTAATATTTTACAATTTTGTTTCAACTTTGCAAATAAACTGAGCTACACGAGAATAAATCGAAAAGCTACGGTTAGTATAAATTTATTTTTTCTACTTAACGTGTTTCATAGCTTGGGAGTTTCGCTAATTGGTTTATCTGCAAATATCAAGATCATCATTTATATTTGATTTGTAACGAAAAGATAATAAATTAGTGTTTTAGAATGTAAAATTATGTGTTTATCTGCATATTGCAAGAACATCATTTGTGTTTGATTCAAAAATATAATAAATTAGTGTTTTAGAATGTAAAATTAATTGTTTCGTATAGGATTGTAAAATTATATATTTCATACGAATATTATTGTATACTCAATTCTTCAAATATATTTCTTTACAGTTTATAGTGAATTGTGGCTTTTATATTATATTTTTTTAAATTTTGAATTTGTTAAATATTATTGAAAAATGGATCAGGAAAATTCTAAAAGAAATAGAAAATAGGGGAAAGTAGATCTTCACCGTTAGTGACAACTTTTCAAGTTGTCAATACAGCTCTTTGTTGTTAGTGACAACGTGAAAGTTGTCATGTTAGCCCCTCCATCTAGTGACAATATTGTTGTTGTCACTTTAGTTTCATCCAATTAGTGACAAGGTGATTAAATTGTCACTATCTTTAGCAACAATACAGTGACAACATATTATTGTCACTAACTTTTTTCAGTTACAAGATTTTGGTATTTAGTGACAATATCTCTTGTCACTTAAAATACTTTTTCTTGTAGTGAATAAGTTTAAATATGGTCAATCATTAATTTTTAAGATTTAACATATATCTTGTACCCAAAAAATAAAAATAAAAATTGGCGTATTGATCTTATTAAAAAAAGTGGTGAGATATGCGTAGGAAATAATTAAGGGGTATTAATCTTATTAAAATAAGTGGTCGAGATATGCATAGAAAATAAATAATAAGAATGATCCGAAGTTTTTAATCTCAAAACTTGAATAGTTTACAAAAAAGGTCATGCCTTTATTTATACAAACCATCTTTTCAAATGGATGGTAGAGATCAATTCAATTTAGTGACTAAAATTGATAATCAAAAGAACTCTACAAAATAATTTCTAGATATTCCCATGATCGTATCTAGAATTAACTATTATAGAACTACGTACATATGGTGAGAAAATCTCTAGAACCTCAAACTCATACTTTTGTTCCATCACCAAATTTTCATATGGGTAAACTTGACCAATATAACAATTTTTATATATTTTAATTTATTCTAATTTATGGAAAAAGAACGAGTTATTAACTGTTAGGGAAGGTTTGCGGATAAAATTGTTACTATAAACAAAGAAAACCTTCATATTAAATGAAATTGGTTATGAACCCAAACATATTATTGGTTTAATATGGAAGTAGTTTGGCTGAGTTTCGTCTCGGTTTGGTTTTAAAAAGTGGTTTGTGAGTTTTTGATGAAACTTTGAAATTCGATTTGATTAATGATTGTGAAATTTTATTAAATAATAGTTAGTGAGTTTTGAAAACTTGAGATGCAATTTGGATTGAAGTTTGGTTGTTGGGATTTGGAGGAGAAAAGTAAGTGGTATATGTCAAATCAATAACTTTATATGTGTAAAAAAAATATGACAAGTATTAAATCAATAATTTTATATGTCTCAAGTAAGATTTTATAGGTTTCGGTTTGAGTTGAAATTGAGTTTGTACTTAGACCTCTTCAAACTCTTTACCTAATAGGATTTTGTTTGGTTTGAGTGAGACAAAACCTAAACAAACTACTTCCGTTTGTTTTTAGAGCTGACAAAATGAGTCGGCCCATGGCCCGTCTTGACCAGCCCAAACTTAACAATATTTTGTTTATTATTTCATGAAGGAATTGCATTTTTCATACAAAAATTTTACCTGCTTTAGTACAAGTGGTACCAAACATTAAAAAACCACATTTAATACCAAAATTGAAGGACTTTTTTCACATTTGCTTGAGCTTTAATGGTGATTTTTTGTATGCTTAAAATTATGCTCCAATTTTTTTACCATATTATGCTTATGTGTCGTATATCATATCTGAAAATTATTGTCAAATTGTGGCATGATTCCTTGTAGATTATGAGATATGATTTAATTTTGATTAGTATCTCAAAACTTTGTTAATTTTCTGTGGATTATTTATTGCGTTTCATGAACTGAAACTTGTATCATTAGAAAGTTCTCGTCAAGAGCGAATGTAAAATTTGGCCTTGTAATGAAGACGGAGAAAGAAAATGTGAAAAATGTACTTTAATTTTGATATTAAACGTGTCTTTTTTAAGGTTTGATACAAAATGTCTAAAGTAAGTAAAAATTATGTATGAAAAATATAATTCCCTCATTATTTCATGGGTCGTGTTGGGTTGGGTTAAGTTGACCATAAAAAACTACGGGCTAAAAATGAGTTAATTAATTACTTGACATTCTATTAAAAAAAAATATCGTATCAAAAACTAAAAACATTGAAGATACTACTATGAAATGCATATCGGCATGCATAAAATAGAACCTTCTTTTTCTATTATTAAAATGTTTATTATCAAAGTAATACTGTATTTTTTAGGACAAAGAGTTTTGGAATAATGTGCTGGTACATATATATTCTTTAGATAATAACAATTAACAAACAAAAATCGAGGGAAAAACATTTTTGATACCAAACTTTATTCCAAAAAATACATTTGGTACCAAACTTTTTCAAACAATACATTTCATACCATTATTCACAAAATCTTGACACATTTAGTTTTGCCGTCAATTTTCGGAGAAATTCAGCACGTGCCGCTCATGTGCCCGTTAAATTGACAATGGGATGAAGAATATGCACGGGTTTTAAAGACTCACACATGAATGACACGTGCTAAATTTCGTCTGAAAATTGACGTCAAAACTAAATGTGTCTAGATTGTGTGAATTATATGTAATGTATTTTTTGAAAAAGTTTGGCACCAAATGTGTTTTTTGGACTAAAGTTTGGTATCAAAAGTGTTTTTCCCTCAACAAAAATCTAAAAGCACGTAAAATTAAATAAATCAAGATCCATTATAATTTCCTAAAGAATGAATTTTGTATGATTGTATCACATTTTTCTGGTATCACTTTAATTTAAATTAGATATAGAGACGAAACAAATATCTTTCTATATAATGTTACCAAATTAAATGGGAGGTAGCATTTTTATATTTACTTCACCCTAAGCAAGAATATTGTATTGTCCATTAAACCCAGATAATGTACTTATTTCTTTGTTGATTTTTCACTCAATCTCACCTACATTACTTCTCTACATCCTATCTGATGGTACTGATTAATAGATAATACATTAGTACAACAATGTAGTATAACACATTAACACATAGGAAGTAACATTTTTGTTAAATTTACTTGACTATATCTCCACTGTTGTACAATTTCCAGTTTTGTTTGATAAATGAGTTAGAAAAGGCACTGTACTATCAAAAAATTTAAAATTTATTAAATGGATGCACATTTTGTTTGGCAAAGAAAAAATAAGAGTCATTTAATTTTGGTAGGGATGCGAAAATGGTACACTTGTAGTTTCGGCAAGCAGTTTACATTCTTTATATTTTAAGTTATTGTAATTTTAGTCCTTATATCAACAATTTAAGTCCCAAATTCGTCGGAATTAAAATTAGTGTTCATAAATTGTCATATAAGCAAACAAATTGAGGCATGGAAAAAAATGAAGGAAAATAAGGTGTTATTTTTCCTCCAATTTAAGCTAATTTGACAAGGTGATATAGTGAATTACCACCGTGTGGCAGCCAGAGGAACAAAACCCCCCAATTTATTTGCTTGCGGAGCAATTTAAATACAATAATTTAAATTCCAACGAATTTAGGACTAAAATTGAGGGTAAGAGAACTAAAAATACATTACCTTAAAATATATAGGATATAAATTGCTTGTTGAAACTATATATGTCCATTTTCACATCTCTAGAAAAGTTAAAAGGACTAAAATTGTCTTTTTGACATTTTGTTTCATTATTTGCAACAGCGAAGTTATACAGTTAACAAGAAAAAACGGTCAACACGGCCCAAACCATTTTTTACCCAACACATTTCAAGCCCATTTGATCTTTCATTTTTTAGGGGCCATTTGATATTATTTTTAACCAAGAAAAAAGTTAAAGGACTTGTTTTTATTTGGATCTGTTTTTTATCCGACCAGATCAAATCCGATCCCCCTTTACCAGACTTAAGATAGGACTTAAAACTTAAAACTATTATCGGCTGCATAAGATGGTTGTTAAAAAAGAAAGGTTTAGAAAATAACACCAATCATGGCTCTGTGCATGAGAAGGGCAACTCTCAGCAATATAGATCTGCAAATCTTATTGTTGAGGAAGAAGCGGATTTACGGTAGAAATTGGCGCCAAAGCCCAAAGATTTTGATGTTGCTTCTAGCCAAGATCTTGACAATAAATTTTCAGTTAGATATGATTTTGGCTTCAGCAAGGCTAAGCTATTACTTCCTCTATTTCTAAATACATATTATTTAAGGTTGTTGCACAAGGATTAAGAAAATTATTAATTACCCAAATTTTAGGAAAATAAAAGTCTTATAGTACAAAATTACCCTTGAAAATTGAAAGACATTTAAATTAGGAATAAAATCATTAATGAGAACCATCAAATTGTCAAAAAAGAATTTAAGTGTCTCTTGAATTTCTAGATCGACATATATTTTAAAATATCTTATTTTTAATAAAACGACATATATTTTTTAATGGAGTGAATAATAGGGAGGATAAGAAGCTACTGAGGAACAACGGGAGATTCGATCTCATAGATTTCAATTCCCGTTCTCAACCCATGACCATTAGGAGCTCGAGTCCTTCGTAACTCCCGGAACTTCTTCATAGTGACTCCCTTCCATGCCTCATTTCAGAGGGAACTTCAAAGTGGCTCTATTTCATTATATTCCATCCATATCTCAATTCCATTCAGTTAATACCCCTTTTGTGTCATTGACATAACATATGCCGTTTCTAGTCTATCTCTTTCTATTTCTTTTCTATATATTCGAAGTTCAAAAATCATCATATAATAATCCAGCAATTGCAATAGAAAAAAAATTAAGTGAGGTTTGTTATGATTTTACAATATTTTCTACTAGTAGTCTAGTATCCTTATGCATAAAGATAATCAGTTTGCTAAAATCATTAGTTAAGCCCAATATCAACAAAATGGACCAGTCCACTAGTGGAAAGAAATCAGACACCAATGGCCCACCATGTCCAAGCAGAATTGCGGAACGGCCCAACATTTCAAAAAATCCAAATTTTGGATTAAAAGAACAAAAAATAATGTACATTATTTAATATCGTAGCGTAACACATTGAACATACAGGGGATGTAGCTCAGATGGTAGAGCGCTCGCTTAGCATGCGAGAGGTACGGGGATCGATACCCCGCATCTCCATTTTCTGCCTTTTTTTTCCCATTATTTTAGCTCTTGAATATTGATATTATATAAGGCCTTCTTGGTTTGGGATTCAAACTGTGATTCATTTGTACGGATTGATAAAGCGCACTTGACTTCTAGCGCTTTTAAGTTTGGTCTGAATCAGTCCTTTGGAAGTCCAAATATGTTGTATTGTTTACTGTTAATGTTGATAGTAGGGTTGTCAACGGGTGGATTTCAATCCGAATTCGATTCGATTTATTAGGATAATTGTTCGATTTGTGATACGATGGACCTGATCCGATTAAGAAGATTCGTAATCCGAATTATATGGAGCTAATATGGATTAAGGCTGGTCCGATCCGTTACAGATTCGTGTCCGATACATATTACTATATGTTGTTTATATACTATGTATTTAAACCAAAAAAAAAACTATCTATGTTCTACTAAAATCTTTTGCTATATTAAAAATAATCTTAAAAAGAAATGCATGAGAGATGTTCTTAGACTGACCTGATAACTAATTGCGCCTACAACATATTAATTTATGCTATTTAATAAGAAAAATCAAAACCATAACCAGTCATCCTTCAATTTATGTCTTCTCTTCCATTTCTCAATATTTAGTTTTCTTCTTCTTTTTCCCAATTTATATATTTTTTACTTATATTTTTGTTTATCCATTTGTTCTAATTTTTATTGTTATATTTGCCCACCATATTCCATCATTTACAATTTTCAAGCAATAGTTTCTATGAAATAAGTAAAATGTTACATTTTTAATTCATGATGGTGGAATCTACAAGTGATTTGGAGGAAAACGGAAAAAAAAAAATTATTGTTAAATGTGCTAAACGGTTCCGGATAATTTATCCGGATCCGGGATATCCATCGGATTCGGATCTGGTTGCGAATTACAAGATCCGAGCTTTGAATCCGAATAGAAGAAATGGAAATCGGACTCGGATCCGGATCATCAGCCCTGATCTAGTCCGAGTCCGACCCATTGACCGTCCTAGTTGATAGCTTTTAGGTTTGGGCTGTGAATGTGCTACATTTGATCCATTTTCATGGAATAACATAAAATCGTCATCTTTATTTATGTTATGAATTTTTCAAAATAAGAATAAGTACATCCACAAACTATACTTGATAGCCTAAATGTAAAATTATCTAAGAGTTTTTGAAAAAACAATTAACTGAATCAAATAAAAAATGAATAAAAGTACTAAAAGGGAGGCTACTCGAAGTAAAGCAGAAAATCTTCATTAAATTTCAATGTTCTTTTATTATGTAACCTTTTCTCGTCTTTTATGCAATGTTTTCAGAACCGGACCGGACAGTGAACCGGTGAGCCAACTGGCCACTGGTTTTACTGGTCGAACCGGTCGGACCGCTGGTCGGACCGGATGACGTCATAATAATATATTATTAATTTTTAATAAATTATTATATATAACATATTCCAACATAAAATAATAGACACAAATGAACACTTAATCAATGAATAAATTTTGTCCAATGCATAATTAAAAATGAAAAGAGTAGAATCACATAACAAGTTTAAACTTACAACATAAAAGAGTAGAATTACAACTTACAACATAACAAGTTTAAACTTTAAACTTTAACCGAAGTAAAATCACATATAGATCCTAAATAAAAGAGTAGACAAATTAAAATAACATAAGTTCAAAATAAACAACCAAACTCATAAGGCATACAACAATGTCTCAAAAACTACAATCAAGATAAAAATCATTAATCTTCATCATCTTCATCAAAAACAACATTTCTTTGTTGTCTTAGGAGACAGGAGATATCTCCGTCACTTGAGCTTGCGGTCAAATTACCAAACGCCGACAAATCAATTGGATCATCTATTATATTCATATCATCTACTTCATTACCTTCACAATAATTTTAAATAAAATGTAAGTTCTTCATTTCTTTTTGGTGAATTTTTGTAAATAAAGTAGATAAAGAGTTTGATATATACCTCTAGATGAAGGTAAGCTTTCATCATTAGCTAACTCTTCCTCAAGCATTTCTTCCAATTCATCATAATCAAGCTCTCCACTTGGCTCCTCTTCGACTATCCAAAATTCCACTTTGTCAATGCATTCATAGTCAATAGGATCATATGGTCTTTTTGGTTCTTTACCACTACAAATATTATCAAGTAATTAAGTACTAAAGTAGAGAAAATGAACAATGTCCTCATCAAAGCATTAGGAAAAGTACAACATGAATTAACAAAACACTTATATAGAAACAAATTAATTAATGCTTGCTAACTTTATCCCTTCACTAATATGGCAAAACTACATAGAAACAAATTAACTATTTAACTAATTTGGTGGGTTCTTGTTCTTTCAATTAACTACTTACAAATTAATACTAATATTAAAATTTGATTTCCTGTATAACAGTTTTCCATTTAACTAATATTAAAATTTGGAACGGTTCTTGTTCTTCAACCATGCACGAGCCCACTACATACAAATTAATACTAAAAGAACAACTTGTATATGGCAACGGTTTCAGAACAAAATGTGAACTTTTCCAGTATTTAATTAATTTTTTTTTTTTTGCAATTTTTTTCTTTTTTTGATAAAACAAATGGGTAAAGTGTAAACATTGAAAAAAATTAACACTTAGTACAATATCTATCTAATCTAAATAGTTTATTAACAAAGATTAAAGAAAAAACAAGAAATTCTTACCTTTTCCTTTGAAAATTTGGAAGAGCCGTTCCCCTGCTTTCCTTATTTCCCTTTGTTATGTTTTTTCAAATGGGGTTCTGCTCCAAGCTTCCAGCAGTAAGTTGCCCTAGTCTTTTTTTTTTTTTTTAAGTGAGAACCGCGGTCCAAACTGGTTCACCGGTTCGCCAGTTTTGGACCGGTTCAACCCGGTCCAAACTGGGTTTGTAAGGAGGCGGTTTTAGAGGGTTGACCGGACCGAATAGGCCTCCGGTTCGCGGTCGAACCGATCGGACCTACCGATCAGGTCCGGTTTTAATAACATTGCTTTTATGTAGACCAGCTTAAAGTTTAATACACTACTAGAAATATGAATATTAGCCACCCTAAATTGAATTCGGCAGAAAAAACCGTGTTCAAAAAACATTTGCCATGGCTCAATAGCAAATGCCACGGCCCAATTTAAGCAATTAAAACTTGTCTTTTAATTTTCCTTTTCATCTTTTACTCCATTTTTATTTACTTTTATTTTACTTTTAAACGTTTTTACTTTCCCTCACCCGTTTTCAACATTTCATTTGTCCTCTTCAATTTCACCTCCGCCGCTCGAGCTCACCGTCTCCTACATCCTGAGCTTCGTAGCTTCGCCGCCTCGACCGTCTTATCACCTCCGCCGTCTTTCGCTCATCAGATTCTCACTGGAAATTATTTTATGCGCCGTCACCTCCTCCTCGGCCGTCTGTTCACCTTCGCAGCTCCATAGCCTCGAAAAATTAGGTTTCAGTTTTGAGCTTAAGCTTCAACCTCTCACTTTCACTTCAACGGAATTATTCAAAATTAGGTTTCTATTTACTTCTCTGAGTTCTCTCATTATTTCCCTCTCACTAGAAGAAAAAATTAATTTCTAGGCTGAATTTTTGTTTAAAATTGCAGACAAATTCCTGATATTATTGCTCGATTTTATGAAATTAAACCTGCAATAATAACAAAACTACTTCAGTTAGAACTTCTTCTTCTTTTTATTTTTCCCCAATATTTTTTGAGTTTGATGGTCTTATTTTAATCATAATGTATGCTCGTGATATTGGCATTTGTGTTTATCATAAATTAATATCATTTGATAAATGCGTAAACTTTGTCTGAATCGTGCGATATCAAAGCATATTTGTTGTTCATGTGTATGTGGACTTGATTTAATGTAATTTGATTATAAGCCTCTATATGTTATACTACAGTCCTGTAAATTAGCCAGCTGACTTGGTAAATTAGTTATGCTGCTTAATTTTCAATCCAAATAGTTAACAGCTATATGAAGATTCTTTATAAGTAAACCTTGACTACCTCATGTTAATGTTTTCTATAGTATGAATCAGTGAAGAGGCCTTAAGATTATTAACTTTTTGTCGCAGGTTGTAGAGGGAGTTGATGAGAAAAATCGATTCAAGTGACAATGTTCAACCCCTTTGTAATTAGAACTGATTTTGAGTGTTATTCCTGGTATTTTCTTTTATCTCATAGAGGTTCAGTGCAAAAGATTGTGGTCTACCTCAAATAACTCCCACATTCAAGCCGTAGTAGTACTGGACATTTCAATCTTCACAGTATATAACTTTGTAGCT
Source organism: Penstemon newberryi var. newberryi (assembly GCA_030819805.1). Taxonomy (NCBI): domain Eukaryota; kingdom Viridiplantae; phylum Streptophyta; class Magnoliopsida; order Lamiales; family Plantaginaceae; genus Penstemon; species Penstemon newberryi. The sequence goes on along the minus strand of JAUALY010000005.1, from coordinate 15,102,195 downwards.
GAATGCATAAGATTATGTTAGGAGAATACTCGTTGCTAGTAAAAAGAAATGGATTTTGGTTGAACGGTTGAAGGTAGCACGTAAGACCAAAATATAGTTAAACAAATTTAGCACACTGATATTAATCCAATAATCAAGTTGGTTGATTATAGCCCTAACAAACATTATTCTTTTGATTATAGCAACAAAAAACTACCTCAGTATTCTTAAAGGAAAAGGCTAGAATAGATGTGTTGGTGACATTTTGTCTAGTTATGTTGCAATCTCTATAGCTATAGCTTGTGTGAAAATGTGTAATTTTGTTGACAGTGTGCTTTGGCAGATGTGTAATTTTGTGTTTCAGGCACTGAATTAGTTGGGAAGAAACGTTTTAAGGAAGAAACGTTTTAAGGGATTTTTCTCAGAGGAAGGTTCTTCAGCCAAGATATGAGATTTTTAGCTTCAGACATGCCATGTGAACTCTATTTTCCCTACACATTTTCGTTGTGTCCTGAACCCCACCCGGTACTTAATTCGTAGAACGTTTGTGCTTTTTGGCTTAAGTCTAAACCATCCTTAAATCCCCTAATGATTTCTTATCCATCATAATATGTAATATGTACTACTTAGTCTTCATGACATTAATTGGTATAACTTATAATAGTCGGCGTAGCCAAGAACTTTAGTTGAAGTAGAATCTCTGAAACACTGATAAGGAAACATTTAGAAACTTGGAATGCAGATTTTGTTTCTCAAAGAAGGAATGCAATATGTGAAAAGAGTCTTTTGAAGGGCATCTTAGTTCTTCAAAATTGTTCTGAAATGTAAATTGACCCGTGAATATTATGATACTTGAAAGTTTTTATGGACATAGAGTTCGTTCAGTTCACAATCAGCTTGCCAATAAAAAGTTTACAATCGACTTGCTAATTCACGGAATTGAACTGTTGATTGCAGTTATAGCTGATCCGATGGGTGGCATCTTCATATCAAATCCAAAGAAGCCATCAAATATGATTGTATTCTTCCATATTTAATTGATGAGGGTATTCAATTGTTGCTATGAAATGTTTGCATTTTTTAGCTTCCAAGTTTTTACTATTTGTGAGCTTTTATCATTGTCTTTTCTCATTGTGGAAGATATGTTTTTAACTTTGCTTATATTTTCAGGGATGGAGAATTACTTCAACTTGGCCCAGTGGCAATAACTAGAACTTCAAGCTTTAATTTTTAGAATTGACTTAAACTCTTTCAGTTGTGGTAAGCTTAATTGTTGTTGATTACTAATTAGCTTCTATTCTATTTTGCAGTAATAGATTTCTTATATAAAATTCAAATGCAATAATTAGCTTTAATGCAAGTGGCACATCAAGTGATCTGTAGACACAAATCATGGTAAGATTTGACAAACTGATCTGATAATTGATGACAAAATTATATTTCAAGTTCCATAGGGATGTTCCTCAATTTTAGCACTTTTGGTCCCTTTTTTCTTCATACAAAATTGCAATTTCTTATTTAGATGATTTGTGAATCTTGGTTGTGAAAGAATTTATATGGATGCCATATGTGATAGTGCCATATGTGATAGTATGAACCTTATGCTCTAGTGTGCTGAAAAATGCATGTCCTTAAAATCCCACGACCCTTTGTGTAAAATGGAGTGTTATGAATGATAATACCATGTGGTTAGTGAGGGTAGTGTTAAAAGAAGTCTTTAAAGAATGAGAGGAGATTGTGTATGGTAAAGATAATGATCCAGATAAGTTCTGCTTTGTTCTAAGGCTCTGAATTCTCAATTTCTTGCAAACAACTAAAGCATAATTAATCCTTTTTTCCCTTGATTATTTCTGGGGGTGGGGGGTGGGATAGTTCTTTGTATTCTGGATAATTCTGATCCAAGAATTCTATAATATTACTATTATTTAGTTGGAATTGACATAGAAAGAGTAGGAGCATTTTGAATTTCAATTGAATATGTAACCTTAGCTTGTAAAATGATTGATAGTGTGTTTCAATTTTTATTTCTTACTTTGACAGATGCTTGTTGATATTGAGTGAAATCAAGAAGGAATTGAGTTATGGGATCTTCCATTTATGTACAAGGAATACCCATGCATTTAGCTCTTGTTTGCAGTTTGCTTACAAATATTCGCTGAATTTGCAGGTTCTCGGATAATAATGTCCTTGATACCGTGTTTTGGTCTCATCTTGGATTAGCTAGTGACTTTTGGTTTTTCTGATACATGCCTAAAAGTGGGAGTAATAAAAGCGTGATGCGACTTTAAGTAGCCAGGGGTGTTTCGTAATTTTGCAACAAGTCCAGATTTTAATAAATAGAGAACGGCAGTGGATAGAAAAGGCAGTTAGAAAACAAATGAATCTGAATGAAATTCCTACTCCCTCCATCTTCTTCGTTCCTCCGTTCTCAGTGATTCCATTCTTCCTTGGTCGACTTCCTTCATTCGTGTTTCTCTACATACAGGGATCAGGAGTCGAATGTATCGATCCTCAGTCACCTTGGAGATTCTAGATTGATCTTATCCATTTATATTTTGATTGTATGAATTTTCCCCAATTTCTACAATGTATTCAAATATTAAACCTAGAAACGATTCCGGTATGCTTCAGTGGTATCAGAGCGGTCGATCCTCAGCTGCTCAACAGAAAATCGAAAAAGAGATTGAAATGGAAACAAATGGATCAGATTTTCCTCTGCCTTGCCGTTATGATAAATTACCAGAAACTTTTGATGAGAAATTGAGTTTGGCGTTGAAGAGGATTGATGAATTGATTGAAAGAAATAAGAAGTCATCTCAGAAAATTATTGACGATCAATTCAGGCAGAGAATTCACTCCGTCTCATCAAATCATGTTTCTACTGATCCTCGAAAATTTGGTTGTGAAGAAGCTTCGATCGAGGAATCTTCACTGTCAGCAAACGGTGAAGAATCGCATCAGTTCGTTGAGGCAGGGGCAGTTCAAGATTTTCAGGTATCTCTTCAAATTAAGAACTGCAAATCGTATAAGAAATACAAACTTTATAGTGCGGTTGAGTTAGACAATCGGAGAGATAGAGGATTATGCCTTTGGTGTGATGAAACATTCTTTGTAGGACATGAATGTTGCAAGAAGAAATTGTATTTTTATGAAATTGATATTGATGAAGATTTAGCAGTGAGTGAAAACAATCTTACGAAACCACTAGTAGATGTTAAATTAGTGGAAGGAAATATATCTCCTTGTGATAAACATTTGATTGTTGATTGTGTACAAAAAGATTCCAGTGAGTTGAGTAATTTTGTATATGTTAATGAAAATGGAAGTGGGGAGGCAAGTGAAGTTTTAGGCTACAATTGCAAGGTAGGGAATTATGCATTGCAGATGTTTGAGGTATTGCCTAAGAAGACTACACTTGAGAATGTTGCTGAAAATTATGTGATTCTCACTACAGATTTTGAATGTAACAAATTGTGGTTAGATGATGTTGGTTGTAGGAAACTGATGGCTACTATGTTCATGAATCATTGATCAAGTGTTATTGAAGCTTTATTCAAACTTCTCTCAAGACTAGGAGGTTTACAACAACCTTGGATTGCATTGCCAGAGCTACCATTACCTCCACCGGAACCACCTCCAAGGATGATTTAAGCATGTTTGAGTTTATAAAAATAAGATAGAAAATAAAATCAAGAGAGAAATTGCAGTGTAGTGATGCAAAAGAACTTTTGGCAATGATTTCATGGATTAGAAAAGGATACTGGGAAAGACATATTTTGGTTGTTGTTGCTAGAAGAATGCATCCTTAAATTCATAAATGGTGTGTCAAATATGAGATTGGTATTAGAAGATATAAAGGAATTGGTTAAAGCATGTTTGGGTGTTTTGATGAGGGACCAAAGAGTTGGAGTTGACATTCATTTTATGTTGTTAATGAGACTGAGTTGAGCAGTAGATGAGGAAGACTCCAGTCCCCTGCTGTTGGAAAAGTGCACTTTGCTGATGGAAAATGTACCTTGCTGATGGAAGAAGGAAATGTGCACTTTGCTGATGGCAAATGCACTCTGCTGCTACCTTACTATCACTTAGCTGTTGGCTGTTCACTCAGCTGCTATAATACTCCGCTGTTCACTTAGCTGTCCGCCATCATGTCCTTGAGGACAAGGACAATTTTAAGGGGGCGGATTTGATAAATGCCTAAAAGTGGGAGTAATAAAACCGTGATGCGACTTTAAGTAGCCAGGGGTGTTTTCGTAATTTTGCAACAAGTCCAAATTTTAATAAATAGAGAACGGCAGTGGATAGAAAAGGTTAGAAAACAAATGAGTCTGAATGAAATTCCTACTCCCTCCATCTTCTTCGTTCCTCCGTTCTCAGTGATTCCATTCTTCCTTGGTTGACTTCCTTCATCCGTGTTTCTCTACATACAGGGATCAGGAGTCGAATGTATCGATCCTCAGTCTCCTTGGAGATTCTAGATTGATCTTATCCATTTATATTTTGATTGTATGAATTTTCCCCAATTTCTACAATGTATTCAAATATTAAACCTAGAAACGATTCCGGTATGCTTCATTTTCATTTTTGGTTTATGACTTATATGAATATCTCTTGCACTTACTGGATTTTGAGCAATGATGTGAATCCTAATAACCTTTTTGTTCTGCACAAAATATTTTGTGTATTGAGAAGAAGAATGAAAAATATTGAATAGTTTGAGAGTTGTGATATTGTTAAATAGTTTGAGAATTGAAATATGGTTGTTAAATGCAATTGTTTGTTGAGATTGAAATATAGTTAGATGCAATTGTTTGTTGTGTCAAGATGCATTTTATAGTGGATTTCATCCAAATAAGCTGAACCCTGAAGGTTCAGGGGAGAAAAAAAAAATTACCATAGGCCACGGCTAAAAGGTTGTGGCCAATATTTAAAAGTAAATTTTCTTTGCCTAATGCCACAGTTAAAAGCCACGGCTCCTAGGGTGGCCAAAATATTGACTATGACCTTTAGTCGTGGCCAATGTATTGGCTACCTCTCTAATAAATCGGAAGAAAGTCGTGGCTTTGTCCAGGTCAATAGTTAGTGGCCACCCCAGCACTACTATTGGCTATGGCTTTGAGCCGTGCTAAAAGTACCAATTCTTGTAGTGATAGTATATATATTCAGCATGCACTAGCTAAATCACTTAGTATTTTAATTTTCAAATCTGGGCAGGAATTAACCTTTTTTTTGGAATATACTCTCCAATTAAATTTAAGATTTTTTTTTTGTTATAATGCTTTAAATTTTGCTTTCCTTTCTTTTTTTAAAAAAAGAAAAGAAAAGAAATGGTCATCAAAACATCATTATATCAACTACTTTATAATTTATTCGAATTTATTCATCTTATACTAATTAAGTACAAAAAGTGTCAACTAACAAAACTTGTATTACACTAAGAAATATTCGTATTAGTCGAACCCAAAACGTCTGAGCTAGAGACATTTGCCTTATTTCCCCACAAATAAATTAACATTTGCTTTTGAGTCGTTTTAGTCTCGTCAATATGTCAAATACCCCTCATCTTATTTGGACCATATAGTATACTAGAAATCTTCATTAATTGTCATATGGACGTGTCTACCGATAGTCCATGTTGATCAGAACTATCGGTAGTTAAGACAAAAGATTAGTAATGGCGATTCTTTAAACTATCCACCATGATATTTATTTAAAAAAAATTGAATTGGGGCTTCGACCCAGCTGAGAGTACAATTACCTCCAACTATACTCAGTAACTGAATCACGGTGGGGTACTTAACAAAGAGACCATACACTGACGGCCCGATGCCGCCAAGCAGTCACCTTTATTAGTCCCAGGGCCCAACTTCCCAAGAGCGTCCTCAAGGGTATAAATAGTTTAAGTGAACTTGGAGCCGGACATTGTCCGTTGTTCATAATAATACCACTTACCAGATGGAGTAGAAACAAAAATTGAAGAATGCAAGACTATTGAATGATTAAGAAAAGTATTAAAGTTAATTACCATAAAAGATATAAGAACTGAAGCTAAAATCAAGATTAATTTAAATGGATCGATATGGTACAAATTGAATAGCTTATAATAGAGGAAATGGAATGAAATATTGTCAAAAGAAATCGATAGTTAAGAAACGAAGAATTTTCTCAGGGCAAGTGCCGAATGGAATTAAGGAATAACGAGAAGAACCTCACCTTATGTCGAAGAGTGGTTGTTTAAGCTTAATCCGTGTTATCAATAGATCCTTCGATACCTAAGTATAGCAAAATAGAAAGGATTTAAGGTGAAGGAGCATCTTATTAGATCGATTAAATATTCCTTAAGGTATATCTTATAATTTGAGTTGTTAATTCTAGGTGGCCTGTAAGTAATAAGGCTTCTACTTAGTCTTTCCAATGATACATAATATATGAACCCATACTTTGAATATTGCTCTTATACGAGTCTAGGGATTTATAAGTAATTCAAATATTAGTTTACACCTTTCTTTTATCCTTTTAAACAAAAATCAAGATATAAATGCACGTAAAGTTAGTTCTTTAACAAGTGTGATTTTATCTCATTCAAAATACTACTTTGATTGAAATTGCATCCTTTAGTAAAATGATAATTATTATCTCAATTTTTTTTTTAATAAGGCAAACCAAATGAAACCTAAACAAGTAATTATGAATTTGCTCACTTATAACTATCAAGCTAAGTAACCCATAGTTCTATGGTAACTAATCCAATTATTTAGCTTCATTTTATAATTCAAGCTTGTACAAGGGCTTCATTGCACTTATTAGTTAAGTTCATTTCTTCATATCTCTTTTATCACTTCTTAGCTTCAACCATTCATTACTAAATTTAGCTATGGTTAATTTTTTTTTTTTTTTTTTTTTAACCTTATGACATATGTATACATCCTAAGACAATTATACGTCTACATCTCCAATCTTATTTAAGCAACTTGGTTAGTTCAAGTATCCATTGAATAATATCATTCTAATTTCATCAAGACAACATTTTAGCACATTCTTTGTTTCCAATACAAAGGAAATTAACTTATTTGAATCATTTGGTTTCATTCTTTGTGGAAAAAAACATCCTTTGTTTTTATTTTGAGAATATTTTAGTATTACAATAAGAAATATGGTGTAAACCCTTTGAAGTAATCTAACTAGTATAAACATTTGTGTCTTTTATAACTTGGTTTTATACAAAAGAAAAACTTATGATTCAAGGATGGGTATAAACACAAATCTATAAGAACTCTTAAGCTATTCAAGAATATAGGTAAGTTACATCCCCTTTTTTCATCAATAATCCACCATTACGTTTTCTTATTAATTTATCAAGTTACCAAGTTTGTTTAGAGTGACTTATAGGTGCAAAACAGCAAGAAACAACAGATATTTCAGTTCTTATAACAGGTTTTACGAGTCAGCCCGAGAACAGTCCGGCGAGTGAGTTTCACTCGCCGGTACTGTTCCGAAACTGACCCTGTAGACACCCAACGCGCCGGAGGTGTTCGACACCTCCCGTACCACTAAACTCCAAATCCTGTCTTCTTTCCAGTGGTGTAAACAGATTTTAAAATTTCTTAGCCGATTTGAAGTTATATCGAATTTACAGCAGCTGCGCAAAAACAGGGGAAAGGAAAGTAATTACCTTGATATCTCCTTCTACGGTTATGGGATTGGAAGAAGCTTGAACTTATATACTCCTCACTCAATTAAGTGCTGATGGTGACCGGGAGAAGTATAGATTTCATTAAAATTGGTTAGGATTAAGATACTTTTTATGGGTTTTAAAGAAGAGAGAAAGAATTGTTACCTTTTAACTTCTTATAGCTAGTGGAAGAAAAAGGCTTACGGATTTAACTTTCTGAAAATGGAATGTTTGATTTTTGGGTGTGATTGGAGTGTAATGGATGTTTCTATTTATAGGAGGAAGAATGGTAGATTGGTAATAATTGTAGATAAGTGGGGTTTAGTGGTAATTTGATGATGTGGGCTACTTTTGCTATTATTGAAAATTTCACTTTTGACCTTGTTTGTAGGATAATTGTTAATTTTAGTATAATTATTTTTATATCAAGTTACTCGGTTTGATTTTGTTTGTTAAAAAGTTTGTTTTGAGTTCGGTTTGATAGTTATTATATACATATGTTCTATTTTTCAATCTAATTGAGTATATATATATATTATCAGGGTATTACATGTATTGAGTGTTTAAGAATTCGTATTTATATAAAATATATGTTAGTATGTATTTTCACCTTTTGATAGATAAAATTATAGTATTACTTTATCTTGAGCTAGTTTTTATTATTTTAACATAACTATCATTAAATATCGAGTTCGTTACCGAAAAAATCTTCCCCCATCCCTAAACAATAAAATTAGACTTATTAAATAAGCATATGCAACCAGTTTAAATTAACGTTCCTTCAAGTATATGGAACTTACAAATGTAGAAAATAATCTATACACATTCAAAGCAAACAAACATAATATTAATTAGAATATTGTAGATGTCCCATTTAATATATACTCCAACCCATTGATTGAGGTAGCTTAGCAGTTTTTGCTAGCTACCTAGGTTCGGTAAACATTAATTAAAACCACTCGACTCGACCTCATCTACGTTAAATATTGCATCAATATAATCCTCTATTCTATATTATATATCTATATTATTTGTTATTATTTTACATATAAAAATACGAGTTAATAAGATAGAATTTATTGATTTTTTTGTGTAAATTAATATACCCCTACTTAAATTCTATTATGATATTTAATTTAAATGGTAAAATCGGATAAATTTGAAGAAGCATACTTCTGGCAAACTCTTAACACTTGAAGAAGTATACTCCAACATAAATAACTATTTGCCCACATAAACTAGACACCTTTAACATTAATCTTGTTATCTTGATTTAACATTTTTCATAATTTGTGACGGCCCTACTCCGCGGGTCCGTCGGATTAAATTTTTAGTTAAGGATAATGTTAAAATACCGATTTGTTTTTTTTTTCTTTTTTTAAAAGGGTATAAAACGAAAACGAAAATTTAAAAGTTTAATTCGAAAGCGATTAGTCCAAAATCAACCAACAATTAATGTATAAAATAGTTTATATTATTTAGTTTATTGACAAAATAAAAATCCATTTTCAATTGGAAAAGTTTAAAGCGGAAGCGGTTTAAAATAATATAAGAATAATTTAAATTACTATTTTTTTTTGTAAGAAAAATAAATTCGATTTAATATTTATAGTTTAAAGTGAAGTATTTACAACAAACTTTGAAGGAAAACATGATGTGGTGAAACATGTGAAACCCAACAGGGACAAAGCAAGATTACGATCAATATTGGAGAAAATTTATAATCATCTTCGATAAAAATAATCACTTTACAAAATTAGCTAAATAACAAGATATTATAACAATTGACTTAAACGTTATAAGAGTTTTGAAACATCAGTTCAACGGAAGATATTGAAATCAAATAAGAGCCTTAACAAATGTACAACTACTCTCCGAAACTAGGGTGGGACCGCAACCGTGATGACCTAACCGCAATATGAACTATCGTTTCCCGAAACACCTGTAGCTGAAAAGATTGAAACATGGAATGCATAAGTTGATCGTCCAACTTAGTGAGGCTGTAGTGCACATGTGCGTGTGATGCGTGGATGCAACATAATATACGTGAGTATATATAACAGTACAGTAAATAAACACATGCGATAACAATTTAAGCACGTTAAACAAGTAACCAACAGTTGCTGATGCCGTCCTTCTCTTACCCTCCAATCCATATTATGACGCCCCCACCGAACACTCCAAGTAAGGAGCTACCTTACTAACTGTGAGCATAGACGTCTAATGCCAGGAGTTTGACTTCACTCCCCAAGTGTAACCTCCACACTTGGTTTGTGAAGCCGGGTCTACGGTGGATCAAGGTAACCCTCCGGCCCTAACCTTCTAGGTTACCCATGATTCCGCACACCAAAATAGGGCCCACACAATAATAGCAAACAATACAGTACAGTAACAATTCAGTAACAATACAGTACAATAACAATCCAGTAACATGAAATCAGTAAACAACTCACTAAATCAAAGCAATTTGGTATACAATATCAAGTACTCATAAGCACATAAGCATTAGCATAATAATTCAACATGATTAGTTCGTCCTAGCAGTCGTGTTATTCATTGTATCATACATCGCATGCTCGTTCATTTAGGGACTAAGTTACAGTTATGACTCTGCCTACTAGCACATCCAGACTGACACACATGTAACACACAACACTCACCTGTGTAGCTTACGCTTCTCGAGAATATGCGGAAAAGTGGCATCTCCGGTTCCTGTACACGTTTATGCAACGATCTTAGAATCTAATTATGCTATGAAGATTCTAGAGTGACTAAAGAAATGCTTTAGTCGAGTACACAATTGAATCATTATCGATGTCGAAGACACGATTGTAACTTGGACTTTTAAGTCCAATTTAAAGGTTCTATGGTTCATTCAAAAAGCGTGGTAAACATAGCCACGAAAAGAGTTAACTTGAATTTAACCGTTCAAGATAAACTTTAAAAATGATTAGTTAAACTTTTAACGTTAATCTATTGAATTCCATGTACCATTTATATTATTTTATTATTCAGTACTAACTTTTTTTTTTTTTAAAATAGAACCGAAGTTTATTTGAAATTCTTTCTTTACCAAAAATTATTATTAATTTTATTTCAAAAATAAAATTAATCATTTAATATTTTTATGTTATTTAAAATAATTATTTAAATTCATTCTTAGAAAATTATTTTAATTTATTGAGTCCCCTTTTCAAAATTAATCTTTATTTGAAATTATCATTTTCAAAAACTTGTATTTATTATAAATTTTTATTTTATGAAAATAATTTATTATTTGTTGTAAGAAAATAAATTTTCAAGATTAATTGAAATAGATATTTTATTTTCGGAAGAAGTTTATCATTTATTTTTAGAAAAATAATTAACCCAAATTACCATAAATATTTTAGTTTTGGAAAAGCTTTTTCATTTAATTAACCCAAATCTCTATTTCGAAATTAATATTTATTATTATTATTATTATTATATATATTTTTTTAATTAATATTCAAGAATAATAATTAGCAAAGCTCTTTTATTATTTATAAAACTTTATTTCCAGAGATTAACTTTAAATTTTAGATTAGTTATTATTTTCAGAAAAAGTAATTATTCAAATTATTTTATTTTAATTTTGAAATTAATTATTTTCATGAAAGACTCAATTTATTTCATTTTAGAATCTATAATGTTTATTTATTAATTCCATCTCCATAAACAAGTTTGTTATATTTTAGGAAAGGTATTTATTACCTCTAGAATAAAATCTTTGTACAAAATTTATCATTACTAGATTCAAAAATATTTTGTGAAATAAATTTATAGTTTTAAAAATTATTATATTCCCATTTCTTTAAGCTTTTTAGTAATATATATATATATATATATATATATATATATATATATATATATATATATATTAATTAATACATATAAGAGCGTAAGTCTCTAGCTACAGTAGATTTTGGTCCGTCGTCCTTTTTTTTTTTTTTTGAGGCCGCCTTGTCAAAACGACGTCGTTTTCTCTTATTAATTGTCAATTTTTTTTTCCCAGCTGAAAACGTTGTCGTCCGTTTGTTCCAATGCTATATCAAAACGACGCTGTCCTTGCTCAGCTTTAAATATTTTAAATTCAAAACCGCCTTCCTGTTCACTTTGACGAGACAATTTGGACGGAGTTACTTAGCACTGGTTTCGGTGTTTCCAATTTAGCTCAATTAACGGTGAATTTCAGCTTCGTCGTTCACGTTCGTTCCCTGTACTTGCCACGTAGGTGTTGTTGTTTCATTCAAGAAGCATGGAATTTCGCTCCTTGGTACTTGGTGCTATCTTTTTTTTTTTTTTTTAATTCCGGAGGCGGTGAATTTTTTCTTATTTCTGTTATTCTACTTTCGAAGGACAATACATTGTTCTTCTCTTTGCTGTATACATCTAACATCTGTGAGTTTCATGTTAATTTCATGGCTACCTTTTATATATGATTCTTGTGTACATTTCTCTGAGTATTGTTGTGTTATTTTACATTTGTGTGAGTATATGTTGGAGACTTTTTCCCGGCTCATAATGTACGGCTATGTAATTTTACTCATACAAATAAATTTTTTGTTCAATTAGATGGTGAGAATTATTTGTGGTAATTTTTCAGAGTATTTTTGAAGTATTTGGGAAGATTTTAAGAAATAATGCACAAACTATTTTTTTTAAATTATTATTTAATTTGCATGTGCAAGCACAATTTAACATATAGTTCACTCAAACAAACTCGCAACAGAAATAAAAGATATACTCCTACTGCATATAGTGTTCAAACTATGGATTAGAATTTCCATATGTTTAGGTTTGTTTAGATTAGTTTCTACTCATGTATTTGATTACAATTTTTCCAAATGTCTCTTAAGCTGAAAAGTTTCTATATTTAACTTACAAATTTTATTTTTTTTAATGCTTTTGTAAGTGTGTTTTGTTTTTTTTTTTTTTTTTTCCTTATGTTGTCTCACTGTATTTTTATCCAGGATTTTGGAGCAGGTATTATTTGTTCTTTTTGTTCTGTAGATTTTTTTTTTTTCGGTTTATTGTGGGGATTTCATCTAACTGTTTCCTTGTCTTTTGTATTTTGTTCAATGGATTAGGTGATCTCTCTGTTCTACTTCGATCGACGTGTTTACAAGGTAATTTTATTCGGTATGTTAGATTTTTCTAATTTGTTCTTATTTATTGTTTTCTTACATTATTTGTTTGCTTGAGTTGACCTTATTTTATTTCGGTTTGTGGGCTTTGTTCTTCCCTATATTTTTAGTCTACATTATAGTTTGATTTGTTCTAGATTAATTTTATTTCGGCCTCATATGATTCAAATCCAAACAAAAGGGGGTCATCCTTTTAGGAACTTTTAGGAAAAGGATTAAGGAAGAAATCTCATATCTTTGATTACAATTTTTCCAAATGTCTCTTAACCTGTGAAGTTTCTATATTTAACTTAGTTTGTTTTTTAATGGTTTTGTAAGTGTGGTTTTTTTTTTTCCCTTGTGTTGTCTCACTGTATTTTTGTCCAGTATTTTGGAGTAGGTATTATTATTATTATTTTTTTTTTTGTGCTGTAGATTTTTTTTTTTTTTGTATACTGTGGGGATTTCATCTAACTGTTTCTTTGTCTTTTGTATTTTGTTCAATTGATTAGGTGATCTTTGTGTTATACTTCGAACGACGTGTATTTTTATTCAGGATTTTGGAGCAGGTATTATTTGTTATTTTTGTGGTGTAGATTAGTTTTTTTTTTTTTTTGGTTTATTGTGGGGATTTCATCTAACTGTTTGCTTGTCTTTTGTATTTTGTTAAATGGATTAGGTGATCTCTGTGTTCTACTTCGACCGACGTGTTTACAAGGTAATTTTAGTTTGATTTGTTCTCGATTAATTTTTTCCCCGCCTGGCACTCTTTCGTGATTTTTTATACCATTGTATTCTGTACTTGTTCCTCGGCTCAAGGCTTTTGTTGTGTAAGTTTATTGTTTAGTATCATCCAGTTTGTAGTATGGATAGTGATGAAAGTAAGAGGGGGTTCGGCCTAGCGTTCCTTTTCGATTTTTCATACCATGGTATTCTGTACTTGTTTCTCGGCCCAAGGCTTTTGTTGTGTAAGTTTATTGTTTAGTATCATCCAGTCTGTAGCATGGATAGTGATGAAAGAAGGAGGGAGCTTCGTAGGGAGCGAGATCGTAGGAGGTATGCATCTCGTTCCGATGAGCAAAAGAGTGCTGCATCTGCAAGGCGGCGTGCGTTATATGCTCGTAGGGTGTCTCCTCGAAATTTGCCCCCGAATGATGTCTTGGTGGATTCAGTGTCCAATCCCGTAAATCCTTCTCTTTTAGGTTCTTCGGTAAGCTTTCAGGTTCCTGCGGTAGTATGTGAGGATGATTCTTTTGTCCTGTCGATGCCTAATTCTGTGGAGGCGGAGTCTTCTGCTCAGTTATTTGTTAATACAAATGGTATGGAGGCAGTTGTCGAAGGAAGTCATGCACGCAATGTACCTGCTGGTGTTGGTATGTGTTATTTTAATTATTTTTTTTTTCCTCTCTCTCTTCCTTCTAACCATCGTTTTAGAAGCCTGCATTTGTACTCTGTTGCTGCCAGTTGATTGAGCATGAGTATGTGTCTTAATTTAGTTGTGCATGTTAGGTTCTAACGCCCTCGATCGGATGACTGATGTTCACTTGCGCATTTCTCCTACTTTGTGCCCTATTAGTTTAGGTTCTTCTTCCAGAGTGTTTGAACCTGGAGAAAGTTCGCGATCCTCTGATGGCGTTCTTCCTGGTTAGATTTACTTGCAATATATGAATTTTTTGTCATTTTATTTACGTTATTTCTTGCGTAGTTTACTATTTTGTTTTCCTGTATTAGTAGTGTCTGCCCCTTGTGGTTCGTTCCCTACAAATGCGGTTCCTTGTGCCGATGAATCTTTGCTTAGTACTTTGTTCTAACATTTTATTTTGTTGTAGTATTTTTTTTTTTTTTGAATTATGTATTGCTTATTGTTGTACAATGATTTCTTCTTCCCGAGTAATTTTTTTTTTTTTAATTTCATTTATTTATTAATTTTTTTTTTCTTTTCGTCTGACATTTTCCATGAATTTTTTCTCACCTGTGTCTAATTCCTTGTGATTAATTGTATTTTTCTTATTTTGCAGATTCTACTGTGCCTCCTGGTCCACAGGTTTTTGTGCGTCGTCCTCGTCGAGCTTCACACCGGTTTTCTGGAATTGGTGACGTACCTACTGTCCCATGGAGTCTCCCTGCTGTAGGTCCATGCATTCACTGTGGTGCTGATCGTTTTTTTCGTGAGGGGTCGGCTTTCTGTTGTTTGAATGGCCAGATTTGTATTCCCGAAAATGAAGTCTCTTCCATCTTGCATTTTCTTTTTACTGACTTGTCGGAGATTGCCTGCGAGTTTAGGCGTCGGGCGCGTACTTACAATAACGCTTTTGCTTTTACTTCTATCGGTATGTCTACTGATGCTGAGTCTTGGTGGGCACGTGAGGGTAAGTACGCTTTGAAGGTATTTGGGCAGGACTTTCATTATATGAATCCTGTTAGCGGCTCGCCTAATACTAGGGCTTTGCTCCAGCTTTTTTTTCTGGATAGTGTTGCCGAATTGGATTCTGATGTAATTGCTTCGAGGGGTCTGCTTGCTGATGTGATGGATCTCATAGTGCAGGCGTTGTCAGTTAATCCTTACACGAGGTTTTTCAAGCGATTGCGTTCTTGGGATGATTTACCTAACGCTCATGTTGTGCTTAGGGGTGACACTAGGCTTGACCCGAGGACGTATAACTTACCAACGGTGGATGAGGTTGCTGCAGTTTGGAATGATACAGGCGAGGGGGATTTAGGTCGTGAACGTGATATTCGTGTTTACACTTCTGGTTCCCAGGGGCGTCAAATTAAGTACTTTTACAGCTGCTACGATCCTCTGCAGTATCCAGTTTTATTTCCTTATGGTGAGCCTGGTTGGCATTCTGGGATTAAGAAACGTAAAGTTAATGGTACTTCTTCTTCTTCGGCTCAGCTCCCGCTGTGTGATGGCATAGGTTCGATTGATCCTTCAACGTGTGCTTCTGCTGACGACGTTCTGCTTCGTGAGGATCAAGGTTTACGTTGTTACTTACTTACTTGAGTGCTGCTTTGTAAAGAAAAAAAAACTTTTGCTAGCGATTTTTTCTTTTTTCTTTTTTTCCTTTTTTGTATAGTTGTTATAAATAGTTAATCTTCCTTCTACTTTCCTAAAAATACATATTCCTTTCTTTAGTTTTGCAGGAGAACAGGCACTCCCGTGATAATGTGTCATGTAGAGAATTTACGTGCTACCGAGCACAAATTCGGCGACGTTCCAGGTCTTATCTTTTGCACTCCGGCAGATTGGGCCATCAGTTTTGGATTGATTCTTACATCAAATTGGAGACTTCGCGTTTTGATTACTACAGGTCTGACTATACTCAACATCAGTACCGCGTTGAATCTTTGCAGGGGATTGTTGATTCGATCTGTGTAGATGGTGAAACAAATCCTGCTAATGTGGGTAGGAAGGTTTACCTTCCATCTTCTTTCATTGGGGGGCCTCGGGATATGCGGAGGCGATATGTCAATGCAATGGCTTTAGTTCAAAAGTTTGGGAAGCATGACATTTTCTTGACTATGACCTGTAACCCGTCGTGGAAGGAAATTGTGGATAATCTGATTCCTGGCCAGCTTCCTCATGATCGGCCTGATCTAATTGCACGGGTCTTTAAGGCTAAACTAGAAGAATTGAAGGACGAAGTCATAAGGAAAAAATTATTTGGTGATGTTGCTGGGTATGTGTATACTGTCGAGTACCAGAAAAGGGGTCTGCCTCACGTTCACTGGGTTATAATCCTTATTTCTGGAGACAAAATTGTTTCTCCAGAAACTTACGATATTATTATTTCAGCAGAGATTCCAGATAATTCGCATCCTTTTCTCAGAACGTATGTGCTTCGTCATATGATGCATCGGCCTTGTGGCGACGCAAACCCGGATAACGTTTGTATGCGGGATGGTCAATGTAAGAATTACTACCCTAAGGAATTCACAGATGTTACTGCACACGGTGGAAGTTCGTATCCTTCTTATAGACGGCGTAACGATGGTAGGACAGTTTTAATTCGCAATGTTAGATTAGATAATATGTGGGTCATTCCTTATTGCCCACGTTTACTTGCAAAGTTTGACTGTCATATTAATGTTGAGATTTGTTCGGATATTAGGTTGGTGAAGTATTTGTATAAGTATGTTTACAAGGGACATGACAAGGCTGTTTACCATGTTGTTGCAAGCATTGGTGCTGATACGTATGATGAAATTCAGGCTTACCAGTCCGCGCGATATATATGTGCTCATGAGGCTTTATGGCGTATCTTTGGATTTCCAATGTTCGAGATTTATCCTCCTGTTGCAGTTTTGCCAGTTCACTTACCGGGTCATCAGCCACTTAGATTTGGTTTAACTCAATCGTTAGAAAAATTGGCATCGGATCCTCAGTTGTCCAAGACTATGTTGACGGAATTTTTCTGGATGAATTGTAATGACCCGGATGCACGTCGACTAAATTTGTTGTACAAGGAATTCCCAGAGTACTTTGTATGGGATGGTACTCGTAGAAAGTGGAAATTACGTCGGAAAAAGACTGTCTTAGGACGGCTTTGTACGGTGAGCCCTTTCGAGGGTGAGCGTTACTTTGAAAGGTTGTTGCTTATGCATGTAAGATGTCCTACTTCCTTTGATCATCTTAGGGCAGTTGCTTCTGGATCTATAGGGACGTTTAGGGAGGCAGCGGAATATAGGGGTTTGCTTCAAACTGACAACTATGCGGACAGCTGCTTAGAGGAGGCTTCTTTTTACCAGATGCCGTGTAGCTTACGCAAGTTGTTCGCTCTTCTACTTGTTTTTGGTGTTTGTGGAGATCCACAATTATTGTGGGATAAGTACTATGGAAGAATGTCCGAGGATTTTGCACGATTGCCTGTTGCAACTGCTTTTGAGATACAGCGGAGAACTGTTGAAGATATTGACAATTTTTTGTCGTCCATGGATAAATCTATTTCAGACTTTCGTTTACGTTTTTCGGTACCATATGTGCCTTCACAAGAAAGGATGAGTCGCGATTACGTTTTTGAACAGAATATGCATGTTTCCGAAGAGGATCGGATGTCGGCTACTTTTCTTAATACGAATCAAAGGATTGCTTACAATAAAATAGTAGAAAGAGTACTTTCAGGCAACGGGGGTGCATTTTTTATTGATGGTCCTGGTGGAACTGGGAAGACTTATTTGTATCGTGCTCTCTTAGCTTTTGTTCGCTGTCGAAAAAAAATTGCCTTGGCTGTTGCGACCTCGGGTGTTGCTGCATCTTTATTGCCTGGAGGGAGGACTGCTCATTCTAGGTTTCAGCTTCCTTTGAATACTGATGACAAATCTGTCGGTAGTGTTAGTAAGTAGAGTAGTTTGGCGAAAATGATAGTGTCTGCAGAGTTGATTGTTTGGGATGAAGCCACGATGGCGAATCGCTTTTCAATCGAATCCTTAGATTCTATGCTACAGGATTTGTGTAGTTGTAAGTCTTTGTTTGGGGGTAAGGTTGTCTTGTTTGGGGGTGATTTTAGGCAGACTTTGCCCATCGTACCTAGGGGGGCTAGGGATGCTATGATAGCAGCGAGTATTGTTAGTTGGTCAAAGTGGCCTTTGGTAATTAAGCTGCGGTTGCATGAAAATATGCGAGCTAGGGAAGATCCTGATTTTGTTTCGTATTTGATGAGGATTGGAGATGGTTTAGAGCCTCTCATTTTTGGCGACTATGTTGCTATACCTCCTCATTTATATATACCATTTACAAGTGTAGAGGAATCCTTAAATATGCTTCTAGGTTATGTTTTTCCTTCGTTAGAAAACTTCTACTTAGATCCGCGTTCTTTTATTAACAGAGCCATATTATGTCCAAAAAATGATACTGTCCAAGAAATCAACGATATGTTCATGGATAGGTTTCCTGGAGAAGTTAGGCAATATGTTAGTTATAATACTACTATAGATTCGATGGAGCAAGCTGAGTACGAAGATTACTTAAATGGTATATCTGTTAGTGGTCTTCCACCACATCTTTTAAAGCTTAAGGTTAACAGTCCTATTATGCTCTTGCGAAACTTGAACCCAGTGGAGGGCCTTTGCAATGGGACAAGGTTAATCTGCAAAGAATTAGGGAAAAATTTTATTGGGGCTGAAATTGCTGTTGGGGAATTCAAGGGGAATCATGTTTTCATTCCTCGGATTCCATTGGAGTCTAATGATAAAATTAAGTGTCCAGTTAGTTTTAAAAGGCTACAGTTTCCTGTAAGGCCTTGTTTTGCTATGACTATAAACAAAGCACAAGGTCAGACGTTAGATTATGTTGGTATTTACTTGCGCGAACCTGTTTTTTCTCATGGTCAATTATATGTTGCCTTATCAAGAGCCAGGAATGGATCTTCTGTAAAAATACTAATTCATCCGGGTTCTGAAAAGGCTTCAGCGCAGGGCTTTACCAAAAATATAGTCTTCCCGGAAATTTTTTTACTAGCACAAGGTCTCTTTTAAGTTTGTGAATTGTACTTTATTCATAGGTGTAATTATGTTTGCTTGTGATAGAGTGTTTTTGGTGTACTTGCCATGTTTATCCGCGTTTTTTTTATAGTTGTTTTGTTGCAACTGATTTTTTTTTGGCACGGTGGAGCAAGATGACGCGTAGGGATTATGCTTATATTACCGATGTTGTCCCAGGGAAACAAAATTGGCAGGTTAAAGTGGTATTGTGTGAGAAGTCTGAACCTCGTACTTCTTATTCTGGTGGGACACGTTATATGCGAACAGTTCTACTTGATGAAAAGGTTTTTTGAGTCTTGATTATTTTACTTCTTCCTTTTCTTTTGTTTTTTGCTTTTGTTTGTCATGGATTAAAAAGATAGTATTTTTTTTTTTAATTATAAAGTTTACAGTCTTGTAATTGTGTTTATTTTATTTGATTGGTTATGTAGGGGCAAAAGGTTGTCGCTACTGTTTTTGATGGGAACATTGAGCCTCTGAAAAAGAAATTGGTTTTGTATCAAACTTACCTAATAAAAAATGCTAGAGTACGTCCATTGGATCACAGATACAATACTCACGGCTATTCTTATCAGTGGACCCTTACTACGCAGACTTGTATTACTCCTGTTACTGACCAGCCAATTCCCCGGGCTGCTGTTAAGCAAAATTTTGTTTCCCTTGGTCAATTGCAGAAACCTAGCATTCCTGGAGATTTAATAGGTATCAGTGTTTACTGTTCTTTCTTTCTGCTAACGTGTGTCGTTTCTTTTACTTGTTGTTTGGTGTCAAATAAATGCTTCTTTTTTCCTTCGAAGATGTATTGGTGCTCGTTATTGATAAGGGAATTAAGCGTAATGTGGGCTCTCTTGGAGATGGAAAGATGGTCCGGGATCTTGGCGTCATCAACGAAGAGTTTGTTAAATATTGCTCATTTTTTGTGGTTATTTTAAATATCGCTTATTTAATTGTTATTTTTTTAGTATGAAGTTATTTTTTTATTTGTTCGTTTTGCAGCAATAGGCCAATGGCGTTGACTCTGTGGAACAATATAGCTGATTCTGAGGGAAAATTGATTGATGAAACCATGGAGAGTATGCCAGTGATTAAAGCAACTGGTCTATGTGTTTCTTCTTTTTATGGTAATCTATGTTTCATTCGCTTGTAGACACTTGATAAATACAATGATTTTTCCATTTGCTTACTAAATTTCATGGAATGTAGGCTTATCGTTGCGCTCGACTACGAATACATCTATAGTGGTGGACCCTCAGATTCCGGAGGCTCAGATTTTAAAGAATTGGTATACTATTTTTTAATTCATATGTAATGATATTTAATTTGAGTTGATGTTACCATTATTTAGTTACCAATTTTGATTTCAGGAGATCAGCTAACCTAAAACTAATTAGTGATGCAATATCCGAGAAGCGTTATTTAGCTTTTGATGATTCTATCACTATGATATCTGAGAAAGATGTTACTTCCTTAGCTGACGTCGTCTCAATAAATACGGTAAAGAATAAATTAGGTTATTATTTTACTTATTTTTTTTATTTTTTTTTTTTTATTTTTTTTTTCGTATATTGTTTTGAATTTATTCTTCCTTTAGGTGTTTAAATTTCTTGTACGGGTTAAGGTGTCCATAGTTGACGGATCGCAAAAAGTATACTACATGTCTTGTAACGAGTGTACAGGAGGTGTGGACGCAGAGATGGGAGACACTTACATCTGCACGCATTGTTGTAAATCCGCAATTGCTATCCCAAGGTATTTTCCGTGCTCTTGCTGCAGTTATTAGCGTCCTTGTATATATTGACCCTCTTTTGTTGAAATGGACAAAGGCATAAAATATCTATCAAGATCTCAGACGATAGTGGATCTTTAAATGTCGTTGCTTTTGGTGATTCGGCTGAGAAGATAATTAAACATAGTGCCAAGGAAAGCATGGAAGCTTACGAAAAGGTTTGGTTTACTCTTTTATGCTTTCTCAAATTTTATGTTGCGGGAGTATAATTTTGTTCTGCGGTAATGGGGCTACGTAAACTTAAAATCACGTTTTATGTTCTTCTTGCAGTGGTTTTTCTTCTGCTTAATTACGTAATTATATGGTTGGTTAGAATGTTGTCGTGAATCTTGTCTCGTACATGCTATTGCTTTGTCCCTGTACTATTTTCTCTTACAGCAGTTATGTTATCTTGAACAGATATTCTGATTTTCCATATGTAGCGCGTTTACGAATTTTTGCTTTGTTACAGGGTATGTCTGTTGATACAGACCATGTGAATTCGCAATTAGCTGACACGGTATTCTTGGCAAGGATACGGAAGCGTGAAAGGGGTACTCGAAATGGTGTTGAGTTCCAGTATACGGTCGTTAGTATAGTTCCAGAAGGAGACATCCAATTTAGCACTCCTCCGTCATCTGTGGGCCTTCATAGCGATAGCAAAGATCATACTAGGGACTCAAAGGGGAAGTCTGTTTCAAAGGCTCTTTTCTGTGATGGTATGTTTTAGATTTTTATTGAATTTAGGCATACATTGGCTCAAACTAAGAATTCTTATGGAGTTTGTTTTGTAATTGTGATTGGCTATGTCAGATGCCGTTGAATCAGGTGATGCTACTTCTTCTTCGACGAGCACGCCTTGAATATGGGATGCTACAAGTTGATTTTCTAAATATTTTTACTATATAGATGTTCAGCACCCATTACACCTGTTACCTAATAATTTTATTATGAATATTGGGATGGTTTGTTATGTAATACATATATATTTGTTATCTGCTTACAATATTCGTTTGGTATACTGTTACATAGTGATTTGTCTGTTTAATCAAATACGTTTGTTACATAAAATTTATATTGAACAATTACTTTTGTGTTTTGCTTGTGTACTTTTGTTTGTTTCATAATTACAGTGACATCTTCTTATTTTAGAACTTTTTACGTTATTTCACTTACCTAATGCATTGTACAGTTTCATGCTAATCGTGGAGAATTTAGATTGTTTTAGAATGTTGTTTACAGTAGAAATAACTAAATATTTAGTTTTAATAACATCAATAATAACAAACTCTTAATATATGGGAACTGTAACTTTAAATAAAAGTTTAATAGCATACGTGATCTTCGGTAGAACTAATTAAAAAAGGATACCGTTACATGAGTACTTAATACAGTTGTATTGTTACTCTGAATTGGAAGTGGAGAGCTTCTCACCTTTTTTGTTTTCGTCTTTCTTAGTGTCTTTATACAAGTTGTATAAGTATTGAACAAACATCATATCTGCTGCAATACTGTATCACAAAATATCCGTTGTTTCAAATTATTTTCCTTAAATTTACATTTTCATATAGATAAATGAAATTTTTATTGTTTTAATAACGAAGATTCAAAACTCTTGCTCGGATTTTGTAGTAGTAGATGTGTGTTTGTAGTGTCAGTTGTTTGGTGAATTTGATTCCCTTCTTTCTCGTTTTTTTTCATTTTCTTTTTGAATTTCTTTGTTGGTGATTTGAATCTATATTGCTTATATAGACAATATATATCTTAAGGTATTTGGGTTACAGTATTATATGTCATTCTTCTTTGGGAAGTACACTTCATACTTATAAATTTCTTTTATGTTTTCTTTTTTTATTTCTTGGGTAAAGTGTATATTATTACCCTGTGATTTGAAAAGTTTATAAGAAACAATTTTATGAAATTCTTTTAATTAAATTTCCTAAATTACTCATTACATATTAATAAGATATTATAATTTTTATGATGAGAAAAAGGCATATTACTACTCTGTGATATAGGAAATTTGTAAAAAAATACACTGTCAATTTTTTCCTTCATTAAACTTTATTGTGTTTGCAGAGACTTTGTAAATTATACCTATTTTTTGTTAGTCAATAACACTGTTAGTTTTTACTTCAATTGTGTAAATTTGTCGTTACATATTATTAAAGATTTATAATTTTACGATTATGAGAACTCTCGTTAATTTCTCTTTCTTTTTCTTATATGGAACAAACGTACAAAATTATGTGTGAGGTTTAGAAGATACAATATTATGGATATAGAATGTAAGTATAAGAGAGATTGAACTGTCATTTAAATGTATGATAATTTTTTGAGTAAACATTTAAATATATTACTTAGTTTTTATAAATATTAAGTTTAGGTTGAGTGTCATGAAATTTACCAAACTCCATTTGGAAGAGTTCTTGTTCAGTTTTGCGAGAACTACGAAATCGGGCCAGAACTCTTCAAAATAGGGCCTAAGGGCCGCGTTTGACTGAATTTTTGCATACATAATTGAGGAATTCGTGATGAATTTGAGGCAACATTTTGGGCAGTTTATGAATTTTTTTTTGGGTTTTTGGATAATAATACTGATTTCGTTTCTTAACTGATTTTAGTAAATACTTTACGGTCTCTTTTTGAAAACTCTTTCCAATGGGTTTTTAATACTATTTTTTTACAACAATAATTGTTATTTGTTTATCACAATACGAGATACTCTTTCCATTCTATATTACATGTCATTAAGTTTTTTTCGTAAATATTAAGGATTCAATTACTGGTTCGAATTTTAGAAAAATATAATTGTACTTGGATAAATTTACCTTGATTAATATTAAAATATTTTGCAAATCTCCATAACCCATCTTTCTATTCCAATTTTTAATTTACAAGGGTACAAATGTCAAAATAACATTTAAGTTTATCTTGAATTCTTAAAGTTACATTTATTATGGAGTTATTTTTCCTCCGTAAAAATACATATATAGCCGTGGTAATATTTTTGGAAAACTGATACTCATTAAACCATTGGGTTTTTTTTAATACCGTGCGCTGTAAAAACAACAAGTTTAAATATGTTTATAAAAGATCGGTAAAAAATTATCTTGTCGTCTATATCGATTTCGTTGTCAATTACCAATTTAGTCCAACGTTTCTTTAACTGCGACGTTGTCGTTGGTAGTAACCAGTATTTGCTTCCAGTTCGTACAACAACTATTTGTCCTCGTACTTCAGTTATGATTGTCACTATTTTTTCAGGGAAATTCTGCATTCATTAAGTATTCGTAAAAATAATATCTATAAAACAGTAATAGAAAATCCTTGTAAGGCATAAATTGTACCTTGTTAAAGAGTATACTTATGTTAGTATGTAAGAAAAAAAGTCTTCGTATGTTGTGTGAAATCGGTATTTCTGGGTTTTCATAACTGATTATGCCATTTTCCGGTTCTCTTGCTCTAAAAGATGTTGATTTATATTCTTGCACTAAATCTTTTATGAAGCTTTTTTTACTTGCAAAATTGTAACTAAAATATTTCTGCAGTAACTCTTCAGTTGAGAAAATTATTATGGTTTCTGGATCCTCGTTTAACTTAAAAAAAAATTACAACTTTATCCTTTTCATTCGAAACTCCACATATTTTTTCGAATTTAGTATTTATTTTATTCGTATACATAACACTAAAAAATTCCTGAAAATTAATATCTTTTTTGCCTATATTATAGAATATTTACCTATTTATAATGTTACGGAAAAAAAATCTAATATCAATAAAATTTATGTAATTTGTGTCCACAATAAAAAATTTATTTATTAAGTCACATTTGTAATATATACGGATTTCGAAAAAAAAAAAAAAGTGTAAAACATATATGCTTATTACTTTTCTTCGTCGTATTTGGAATTTACATAGATTACTAACCTCTTTTTTTATATATTATATATATGAGGTTTGGACACAATGTAGTCTAATTTTTACTTAATGACATACCAAATGACTGAAGTAAGTAAAAATGGGAATATCAATATCAATTCTAGTGAAAGTTCTAATCATAGTGTTAAGTATTATTTTGGTTCTTATGATCAGTTGCAATGGCCGCTTGTAAATTCTCCTTGTGTTGATGCTGGGAATGTAATAAAGAGTAGAACACAACTGTATATTTGTTATTCAAGTTTTAAATAGAGTTAACTTTTTTTTCCTTAATGTTCTTGTTACATTTCTATATAGTTTTTTAACAGTGTATTAGTTCAAGAAATACTTAAATTCAATACTTTGTTTTTACACATATGGGTGGAAGAGGATATATTTATGATTGACAAAATCAATCTATAATCTTGAGTATATATAAATATATCCAGTTCCATCCGTATGTAAAAGAAAAAATATATTGGTCTGCCACATAATCAAAATCTTCTAAGGTAAGATCCTGTACAATTTAATTTCTTTTATACTAATTTATTTTTTAACTACGTCTAGCCTATTTTATTTCTAAAGTTAAGGGTTCTGGAACAGGATTTGAGGATGGTTGGAATAACACCTATTTTCTTACTAATCGCTTCTTTGCAAGTTGATCAAAGAGTATATTTATCAGAAATATGTTTCGCTCGAAGCTTCCCAAAAAAAATTATTTCTATTCCCCAATCTAAGAGCATTTCTACTTCTCCTCTCTTTAAACGTCATTTAATTTTATTAATTCATCCATTATTTTTTTTTCCAATTATAATAGAACTTATAACTGCAGATAAACCGCTGAATTTTGTTAATTTCTTCGAATTTTAAATTTTTATTTTGTTTTAATTTGATGTTTATATATATTATTTATGTTGTTTCACTTTATAAGAATTAAAAAAATTCGTATTCAACATAATTGAAATTGTTGAGTTTATTTAAATTTATTGTAATTATTTATTACGGAAAAAAAATAAAATTTTTCCAATTATTTTACATATTTAAAGTGATATTTTATTTAAAGCACGGTTATTTTTACTCTTGTCCGATTTTACCTTAAATTTGACTTCCGCCACAATTTTATTAGAAAGATTAGAGGTAAACAAACTAATTTTTAAATTAATACCACCTATATTACCCAACGTATTTGTGCCTAATTATGTTTAAGTATTTATCTCATGTATTTTTTTCTTTTTGACTTAATGAATTTTTTAATATTTTTGGTAATATCAATTATTTTATTAGAATAGATATATATATATATATATATATATATATATATATATATATATATATATATTTATGCACTATAAATATAAAAATACGGTCATAGTTTAAATTAGATGACAAGAACTTCTGATCTTCCATCAGTCCATTCACAGCTCTGAGTTTCATTGAAAAAAAATAAGCCTAAATACCATGTTCGGGTTTCTTATTCTTATTGTATTATGGGTCTATGGCTAGAGTTAACTGACAACTAGATGTAATGATTTTAACTTATCACATCAACATATATAAAACTCATTTTTAATAAAATTTTTGAATTGTAGTTCAGTGTTTTGTCACGATACATTTTGTCTAATATTTTTAAATGTTCACTTAAATTGTCAAATTATGGGACCCACTTTTTATTTCAATTTGGTATAATGGCAAGAGAAACAAAATTTGTCCTATATACTATCGTTAATAATTTTAGCCCCCAATTATTCCGGTTGAGTTATTTTAATACCCTATATAATTAGTCGTCACGGATCTAAACCAAGCCGATTTTGAAGAATTGGCCAAAACAGGTCATGTTTAAACCATATTACAGGTAATTCAGAAGTTTACTGAAATATTTACGTTTAAAATTAGGTAAAATTGTAATCGTTTATAAACTTTTAGTAATTACCAATATCTCTATTTAGATTTTACACAACAAATAACATATTATCTTTTATTAATATAAAAATTATTAGTTAAAGAAAGTGTATCGCCCAAATTCGGAGACGTTCAAGGTCTTATCTTATGAAGTCAGGCAGATGAAGTCACTAGTTTTCGATAGATTTTTACATCAAGTTGGAAATTTCAATGTTTGATTATTACAGTTTCGACTATACACAACAACAGTATCTTGTGAAGTCTTTACAAGGGATTGTTTACTCGATTTGTATTGATGATGAAACAAAGGTTGCTAATGTGGGCAAGAAAGTGTTGCTTCCGTCTTCGTTTATTGAGGGGCCTCGGGATATGCAGCGACAATATGTCAACGTAATGGCTTTGGTTTAAAGTATCGCGGATCAAAAGAATTAATCTCACATGATATCGTAGGAATTTGGGAATTCGCTGGGGAATCTATATGTACGTACATATGTGAATATGTGAACGAAAAAATAAAAGAGAGGAGCCGAATTTCCCTCACTTTTAGCATGTAAATGTATATATTTTAATAAACACCTCCCAATTTTAGAAATTACGTTGCTTATTTAACAATGGAAAAAGAATCCCACCAATGTTAACTGATCTTCCTAAAGACTTGAATGTTCAAGTGTGCATAGAAAAACTATATTTAATTGTAAAAAATCCAGTCCGATTTTCCTAACTTTTACTAAAATTAAATATATTATTTATTTAAATATACGTGTATATATGTATGAAAATATGTGAATATATGAGCGAATAAACAAAAGAGAGGAGTGGAGTTTCTGTCACTTTTGGCATGTAAATATATATATTTTAATAAATACCTCCGAAATTTATAAATTACATTATTTATTCAACAATGGAAAAAGAATCTCATCAACATTAATCGATCTTACCAAAGACTAGAAAGTTCAAGTGTGCATATAAAAACTAGATTTAATTGTAAAAAATCCAATCCGATTTTCCTAACTTTTATTAAATTAAATACTTTATTTATTCACGTTTATATGTAATATCCACTAACAGTTACTATATACTCAATATGTTACAAAGTCGGATATTGTACAATTATAGTTAAATAAAATATTACATAAATGTCTCATTATAATGCAATGTTATTATATAAAAGTTCAAGTAATATAGCTTCTTATTCGTTAATTAATAAAACTCGCTAATGAGATATTGTTATATAACTATTTAATAATTTCTTCCTTTTTGTTTTTTGTACAAACCTATGTATCGAAAACATCAAAGCTGTTTGCTAAACGTACAATATATTGTAATCTGTGAACTATATATTCAAAGCAGTCAAAATATCGCCAATAAAATTATAAGTTCACCTATAAAAACTGGAAAAAATATTTATTTATAATATAATTTGTCATGAAATAAACTTGGAAAATAAATTACTTAGATGATTAAACCTTAGTACTAAAGCATATATTCTTATTACAAAGTAATAAATGGGTCGACCCACGAATAAGCAAAAAATGAAAACATTGTTACCCGATTATAGATTTCCCAATAAAGGCCCACGTACATTAATTTAATTAAAAAAGTGGGCTAATTCGTGCTATTTTTTTTCCCTTTTATACCTGGCCCATATCTATTCTTCCTTTAGTTATAGCAATAAATTAATTATCACATTTCTATATTATTTCCTATTTAGAAAATATTCTTTACCAATTATATTTTTTTTACCGTAAATGAAGAAGAATTGTTTATATAATATAGAATAATCATGAGAAAAAAAAATTATTTCAATAAAATCTGAAGAATAGTAGTAATAATAACTAAAAAAACTTGGGAAATACCCATTCAAATTTTCATTAAAGATTAAACCAACAATTTCCAGAAAAAAATCAATAATACTATATGGGAATATATAAGCATGTATGAGGACGTTAAAATTTATTATCATCTTAAATTTATCTCTCGTTCAAAAATTCGATTAATAAAAGTATAGGTTGCGAAGAACGTTCACAAAATAGGATTGGAAGTTCGTAAAATTTAGTATGGATCATACATAGACAGTACTTTCATACAACAATCATTAACTGTCATGTGGACAATCTTATGTAGATAATTATTCTAAATTTCAGAATAATTTAATAAGTTCAACTTTATAAATTGGTCTTCCACTAAATATTTTTACAATATTGCCTTGTTTAAATAATATAACATAAAAAAATCGTCTCTATTATAACACATATTCGTTAATATTAATACTTTAAATATTTGAATCAAATTTCACAAATCCAAAAAAATACGTATTAATAATTGATTGTTAGAATATAGATGGTATCAAATATTATAATAAATATACGTAATTAGAAATATATAAATACGAAGATGAAAAAAAAATTACTGAAGAATGTAATAGAGACATGAATGTATAAATAATATCAGCGTACTTTGAGTGAGTAATATTGATTTTAGTTCAAAAGCAAATTATATTTATCTGTTATTAAAATACCATATCCAATATTTATAAAAATCATATAGGACACAATTAAATAAAAAAAAATTTGGATCAAAAGTTAAATGACTCTCCTATTTAAAGTAAATGTATTTGGGCCTTTGCGAACATAAATTTGGAAAGCCCAATCGGAAATATAAAACAAACAATATTTTCGTACCAATAAAATAGTCCAGTACTACATTAATTCAGGCAGAAGAAAATAATCATCACAAATGTCGATATTAACACCAATTTTTTACGTGTGTCAGTGAGATTATTCAGGAACATTCATTCCCACGACATATTGCATTTTCTGTGCGTCTGTTCATCTTCCCAGAGGAGATACAAAGTCCAGGTATGGCAAAAATCTGGTAAATAATTATAAAAATAAAAAAAATTTAAACTGTTATTTCACTTGTAGATTTTAGAGAAATATTTACCTTCCTTGTTGAAATGTTTTTGTCTGTCCTATTTTTAACTTGAGGCAAGTTTATTTACAATAATTACGCTGCTAAAATAGCTTGATAAATTTGTTTCTGAATACAGGTACCTTGTAGATATTCCATAGTAAATACTCTGTAAATATCTATTGTAGAAATTTCATCTCATAACCTAGGTACATTGAAATACAAAAATGTATGATACTACATTTTGCTGAATTTTTTTTGTTCTATTTTTAGATAATATTATATACAAAGTGTAGATATCAATAATCTTCTTATATGATAAACAACTGAAATATATTTTGATTTTACGTTATCTTATTCTGTTGAAATTTTTATATTTTTTAAGCAATTTAAAATAATCTTATTGTCACAGAATATTTGATTGTATTTCTACCTATTTTGTTCTGCCACCTTACAATGTAGTTATTTTAATTGATCTTTTATATCATAAACTGAAATTATTTTGTCCATATTGCAGATTATTAACAAAAATTCTATTGCAATATAATCATGCAGGTAAGTCAATAAAATATATTATGATATTAAAAAATATATATATATTTGACTATTAATATAATTTTTGTAGCAACAAAGAGGTTTCACACCAAGAACTTATATCTACAATGAATCTCAGGTAAATTTCATTCTATAATCTCAGTAATGTAGAAAAGGAAAACTTGTGAACGCCTAAACCTGTTTGATTTTTCAACTTTGTACTGGTAAAGATATAACTACCAACTACCAGTCGATTAGTATAACAAACAGACTAACCACCTTTTATCAGTCATCATTCATAATGTCAATTATTTTCCATCATTTTGTGTATTTTTCATTTTTTTCCTGTTGAGGTGAGTATGTATTGTATTTGTCATATGGATATGGTTACTTATAGTTCCAATTTGATGTCATTTGATTAGTATACTTCTCATGATTTGATCAGACACATAGACATAGTCCTCCAGCTTTCAAGTATTTTGCTAAGATTATTATAGTTAATAATGATTAAACATCATGATAAATGTTTTTAAGGCAACTAACATTAAGAGAGTTAGGAATTTGTCATACATTTCTTGTGACAATGAAGATATATCAGTTTTTTATTCTTTATTTTTTTTATTTTTTTGTATGAATATCAGTACTTACATTTTGAATATATTGTTTCCTTCCGTACAGACAAGAAAAAGGGCAAACAAATGTGAACTATATTTGTTTTACGAAGGTTATTTTTTCCGCAAACAAGGAGGAGGAATAGGGTATTCGGCTAACCCTGGAGCGATACTGATGAACATAGATGTAAAGAAATTCAGGTTGCAGCATTTAGTACATGTGATTTACAAGCTCGGAAAGTATATACCAGAAGGGCTTTGGTACAGGGTACCAAATTCTGAATTTGGTGACGGTTTGAGAACTATAAGCAATAATAAGGATATCCGCACCATATTTGACCTTCTAATGGCAGCAGGGACCTACAAAATGTGTATCTATGCACAAGAAAAATTGGTACAGCTTAATTCAGAAAGACATCTTATTCGTGCACTACCAGGCGTCGTACCACGAGTGTTTAACAAGGTCAATACCATGAAACCATTGAAGATCATAAAAACAATGTCAAAGAAGGAGGATGCCTATGATCATATTTATCAAATAAGTCATAGGTGTACCTTTGAGGAAAAAGAATAAACCAGGAAAATATGAAAGGGTGATTAGGCTTTAAATTGCCATTTTATTTTGTGAAAAAACTTTCTTGATGTGTAATTAATACTCGTATTTTGCGAAATATATGTATATAGAAGTTATTTGGAAACTGCCTTTTTTTTTATAGTTAAACTATTATTGATATATGTTGGCATTTGAATTATGTGTAAGCACATTACCCTTCCAGCCAGTGGTATGCTTTTATGCAGTTATGGAGTCTTCATTATAAAAAGAAATCACATTCATAATGCTATTAGCACTTGAATTAATTCTTCTAATTTGCTGTTTCTTTAGAAAAATAATGGCTACAAATTGTCTTTGCATTGAATTAATGGCACTCTTAGGTTTAGCAATGTGTTGTTTTGCTCACTACGATAAACTTTTTGAATTTGTTGCTAGTGAGCCTTTCGACTTGGTCACTAATGAGCCTGTGCTGCAGATAAATGATCCTTTGGACTTCATCGCCAGTGTGCCTATCGACAATTTGCCAAAAAGAATACATTATTATTCAGAACATCATTTTGTATACCATATTGATTTTTCATCCCACATTGAAATAACAAATCAATATAACACACCTTATAAACAATTGAACAATTATAATGGAATGAGGTGCTTGTTTTCTTAATGTAATACATTGAAATATCAAATCACACGGATTACATTAAGCACACAGGCATCACTTTTTAAGATTTTAGAACTTTTTTATTGTTTGAACTAAAATAAATATGAATGTGTCATAACAATTTACTTTACATAAATGTTTACAAAGTTATCATAAATCTACAAAATATAGCAATTAATGACTTTTAAAACGGAAAAATGTCAAAATAAAACCTAATTCAAAGACCTGATTTTATACAGGACTTTCTTCACGAGGAGAGGTACGAAAACGAAATTTCACATCTTCAAACTAAAAAAAAATTTTATCTAAAATTACATGTACAAATATAGATACTATGAATTATATACTCAATCGAATAAATAAATTACATCTAATGTTAGATCTATAATATTGTATTCACATAGATCTTTCGCTATACGAAAAAAAACTATATAATATATGTTTAAAATTTCATAACATTGGGATTTCTGATTTTGTATTTCTAAAAATACTCAATAAAACAATCTCCAAATAACCACTATTTTTTGTTTGGCTTTACAAGGCTAAAACAAATTTGGTTTTAACAAAAAGGTTTTGTTAATGAACACTAATTAAACATATAAAATAATATGTGTTGTAGAAAGTATGTTAAACATTAAATAGAAACACAATTTTAGTTACGAATTTCATATGAATAATAAACTTCGTCCCCTTGTTTTTTTTTTTAATATATCATTTCTCATTGGGAATGTTATATATGATGTTATGATTAATAGTTAATTTGTGCATGGAAATAATCGTACGAGTAAATGGTATAAATATATTTTATCAAATGATATATTTATTTCAATATTATAGGAGTGAATATATATTTAACTTTAATAAATTTATTCAGTTTAGCTGACTTTCTTAATAAATAAAAAGGTAATTATACAAACTTTTTTCTTATCAATAATTTTTCTAACTTTAATTCATAGCACATGTTCAGATTACCCATAACTTTGTGCATAGAAATAATTGTACGAATAAATGGTACAAATAATGTTTTATCAAATAATATATTTAATTCAATATTATAGGAGTGAATATATATTTAACTTTACTAAATTTATTCAGTTTAGCTTACCTTCCTAATAAATAAAGTAGTAATAATTCAAACTTTTTTCTTATGAATAATTGTTTCAACTTGAAATTAACTAAATTTTGCTTATCGGAAATCCAATTTCCACAACCTTGTTTTGTAATGAGGCCCATTGTTAATGGGCCAAAATCTTGGCTTATCTTAATATTTTTTACAAAATTGTTATCCCGCATTGGAAGAAAGGATCAATATAATACATCTTTTATACATTCAAGTAATTAAAATGAATGGTTGTGTTTGTTTCTTCACTGTAATATGTTACAGACTTCACTGTAATATGTTACAATACAGATTGTAACATATTACAGTGAAGAAACAAACATCTCCAACTTTTGTGAATACAATATTTTTTAAAGTGTTTTTGCACTTTGAAGTTAGAGAATTTTGACATTTTTCAATCTAACTTAGAAGAGAGTTTAACATTTTTTAATAAAGTTTTTCTTACATTTATATATCTTCTTTAACAGTGTATTGGTTCAGGAAAATGATAGTTCCATATATTACAAGATTCAAAATAACCATGAAAATGTTGCTCCAAGAACAAAATAGGGGATCTTATATTATATTATTTTTATTTCCGTAGGTATAATATCTATATTCCTTGAGAGTTTTTTTTGGATCCCTAATATATCTGTTCTTTTTTAATGAAGCTTTTAAATTTTCCATGTATTACATATTATGGTAATTAAAACAAGTCCACAGTTTATTCCTTGCATTGTAGAAATCATATAAATTTTTTATTTTCTCTATATTATATTATATATGCCGTATTGAAAATTAAATAACATAAATTTTTGAATCTTAATTCATATTTTCTTACGGATAGATATTCCCGATATTTTATATAACAAATAGTTTTACATCATAAAGAACATATTTTCACATAAATGATATAAATTAAAATATCAATTTATAATATATTCGGAAATAGTACCTTCTATTGAACTTGCGTGGAAGACATTTCTTTTATCTATTTTGTTTAGAAACTTTGTTTAAAATAATATGTGTTCTACAAAGTATGTTAAACATTAAATAAAAATACAATTTAATATTTTAATACAATTTTAGTTACGAATTTCATATGAATAATAAACTTCGTCCCCTTTTTTTTTTTTTTTTTAATATATCATTTGTCGTTGGGAATGTTATATATGATATTATAATTAATAGTTAATTTCTGCATGAAAATAATCGTACGAGTAAATAGTACAAATAATATTTTATCAAATGATATATTTATTTCAATATTATAGGAATGAATATATATTTATCTTTAATAAATTTATTCAGTTTAGCTGACCTTTCTAATAAATAAAGAGGTAATTATATAAACTTTTTTCTTATCAATAATTTTTCTAATTTTAATTCATAGCACATGTTCAGATTATCCATAGCTTTGTGCATGTAAATAATCGTACGAATTCCAGAATTTTCTAAGAATTAGCATACACGTATGTCTATCTCTGTTTATGATACTAGAACTAAATATCGAATTCAACAAAAAAAAAAAATTTGTTTTAAAAATAGTTCAATTTGTCTTTTCCATTATTAAAATATTAACTTCATTTTGCATAATAAATTACGATTAAACATGTTTTTCTTTTACAAATTTGGAATAATATACTACAAAATATTTATTTATAATGTTTAAAAAACAACTGCATGAATAAGATATTAATAATAAACATATCTAATATCTGCCTATTCCACACGAAAAAAAATTTGTCGTGTATTAAAAAAATGCGACAACTTGAATTAAAATTTTAGTACTACATATATATTATGTTTATCAACGACCTAGTTAAATAAAAATTTTGTTGTAAATAGTTGTTCCAGTTTAAATTTGAAATATCTTACATAAACAAAACAAAGAAGAAAAAGTACATACAGTATTTTTTTTCTGTGTGTGACGTTTAGCTTTTCTTTGTTTACGTACTATTGTTTTAGCATACTGTTGTATTACAGTTTAATATAAACATATTTCCAGGGAAGCACCATTCGATTTGAGTAACTTTATAGCTGTTTAAAACTTTATTTTTATTAAGTAAAGTGCATTGTAATTTTTTTTTAGGCAAATTGCATAGTGAAATAAAATTTAAGTTATATCAGTTATTATTTATGTTTTTTGGAATTAGTATAATATTACGGGTGAATTTGACCTAGCCATTATATAATTGCTCTTCGAATAACTAATTCTAATTTTTGAGAGAATTGTTATTACTATTATTGTTTAGTTAGCGTTTGGTTTCAATTTTTTAAAATTAATTTTATAAATGTAGATTTTCATATAGTTTACAAACTAACCTTATTTATATGCTAATCCGATGATATATTCTTAACTATCACATAAAACAAGTCTGACTATAATTAAAAAAAATTAAAATTAGCAACACAATTTTTAACTTATTGATTTTTTTTTTTACTTTTGCGAAGATAAAAAAAGTAGTGAAGAAAATGGTAAAAGAAAATATTAGCTAGTTGAAGAAATATGCTTAGTGGACTCTTGTAAATATTTTGAGGGCAAAATAGAAGTAAGATCCGTGACCAAAAGCAACCCAATTAGTTGCTTTGTTACCTTTGATATTTATATTCATCATTAAACATTATATGACAAATTATTTTAATAAGTGATCAAGTAAAAAAATTTGCAAATAATACAAAATTATCAAATATTAATAATACACTAGAATAAAAATTCATATTAGTTGGAATTGACACATAACCTCTTGGTTCTGGGGTTTCAACTTGATTTATGGTTTTTGAATAGCCAAAAGCATACCTCTTTCGAGGGCAAACGATTAAAGTTTTGCGTAGAGAGCCCAAAAATGGTTTTGGGCTGCTCAAACGCTTGTACAACTCTGATATCCCATTTAATTTTATTTTTATGTTCGTACATTCGTGCTAATAAGATAGAATGAAAATTGTTGTTGAAAGTTCATTACAATTTTAATAAATACTGCGATTAATATCTTTGCAGGCATTTGATGCAGCATGGAATTCGACATGCAAAGTAAAAGACGGGGTGCTGTTGGTTCCCTCCGGATTTACATTTCTACTCCAACCCATTGAATTCGATGGAATTAGTTGTCAATCCAACATTATATTTCAGGTACATAATGTTCAGAAAAAAAGTCCAACTTTAATCTTTACACAACTTATAAACTATTAAATGCTTCATGTCAAAATAAATTGGTATTTTTTTTGCACAATCTACGATGAAAACTTTAGGTCATATGAATTAGTCTTGGCCCAATTTGGATCGATTTTAATTTCGTAAAATAAGTTCGAGTATTTTCAGTGAAACATTAGAAAAATTATTTCAGTTGATTTATGCATAAAATTTAAACATTATCCTACAATTGATTAAAAATATACAAAATCTTATAATATATTTAAATTAAATCTTATAATATTTATCTAACTTATATCATAACGGTAATATGATACTAATTTGTAAGCTCATATAAATATAATATGATTATATTTTTTTATAAAAATTTAAAAGTGTAAGTTAAAAATACAACAAACTAAGAAATTCATAAATTTTAAAATATGGTTATGTATAAAAGTCTAATATTCAAAATCAAACTTGCATAATATATCGATTTGACTCTTTATCCTAAAAATAATATTGGAAAGAAATATTTAATAGAACAAATTATAATAAAAAAATATTATTTGAGTATTAATTTTCATTGATAATGTCTAAAATGTTAATTTGAGTTAATTATCTAATTTATAAATAAATTTGGCTACAAGTTTCTATAATTTATAAATTTTTGTACTAAAAGTTCAATTAAAATGATGTAGCTTAAATGGTAAGGAAGTTATTTTTCATGTAAGAGGTTAGGTGTTCAAATCCCACCTTGTATAAAAAATTTTAGTTTATTTTTAACATTAAAAAAATCAAAAAAAAAAATTCAAAATCGGGTTGAACTGGTCCAAACCAGTATGGACCGGTTCAAACTGGTTTTTGAGTCAGGCGGTTTTAGGGGGTAAATCGGACCGGATCAACCTCCGGTTCGCGGTCGAACCGGTCAGACCGGCCGATCCGGTCCGGTTTTAATAACATTGACTATTTGCACCTGAAAATGTATCAATTTGACATTTTGCAATCTCAAAAATTATTAGTTTTACTTTGCAATTTCAAAGTCAAATATCACACTGGGTGAATTTCCCGTCAAAATCATGCAGATCTAGGTGTATTTTTATAAATCCTTAAAAAGTCAACGCATATTTTCCTTCAAAATATAGTCATATCGGATTCATGTATAATTAAAAGCAAAATTGACAAATTATCCATCAAAATAACACTAAAAATGAATTTATAACCTTACAAAAATCAGATTCCTTCTCTCTCCATAGTCGTTGGCAATTAGGGTTTAAGTTTCTCCATTCTTGTCGAAAAAATTGATCTTGAAAATACAAAGAAGGTATAATGGCTTGGGTAAGTAGAGAAGAGAGTGATGAGAGTCCGTTATATGGTAAGTTTTTGGACTTAACTGTTTTAAGTCTCTTTTACAAAACTGAATATATGGCATTGTCAAATTGTTATGAAACTATAAATCCTCAAACTTATATCATTTATTTGTTGTTAGTGTTAAAATAATGTACCTTGATCAATAGGGTGATAAAGAGTTCCGTCAAAGATTCGCCATAATTTTTTTTATAGTTCACAAATTACACAGTGATTTAACGACCATTGTGGGGTCGATGCCATCTAGGGGATATAAAAAAATAAGTTAAGAGAATAGAAAAAAATGCTAAAAAGCGAACATCTAGTTATATATAGCATAATGCCACCGAAGAACATCCACAAAAAGGAAATACATAAGGCTTTTGGAGAGAAATTGATCGAGATGGGAATAAAAGATTTGGAAATTGTGTGGTGCTAAAATTGATTGAAATAGATGATTTTTTTTTGTTTTTTGTTTTTCATATGTCTTATATCTGACTTAATCCCTTTCGGCACATTAAGTGGGAAATTCTTCTAACAGGTATTCAAATTTGTGTTTGATATATTGTAATGACTATTCCATTCCACTAAACCAATCATCTGTTGGTGGATTTATTGTATACTTCGATTGTCAACATTTGATAATTTTAAAGGGAAATATGTTCATGAGAATGGAAGGAAATGAACAACTTTTGGTGGAAGAGAATGGTGAGAATAGAATTTGTGTTGAGTGTTCAAGGGACTGACGAAAATATTCACTTATTTTTTGGCCAATAATTCACTCATAGTGTAAAGTGAAAAGAGATATATCTTTTGAGGGTACAAAATTAAGATTAATTTTTTTTAGAATACAAAGTAACAAACTTACACATTTTCAAGATGCAAAGTGGGATTAAACCTCTTATGGGCCTATCGAGAAGAGTAGTTAGTGGATAGTTTGAGGCTATTATGGAAGAATTTCGGTTTGAATTTGCTCTGATATGATTTGAAAAATCGTTTTGAGCATTTTCTTGAAATTTTAAACTTAATTTGAATTGGTTTTCAACGTAACATTGAAACGATAAAATAATACTCCTTAATTAAAAAAATAGTAAGTGACTTTTAAAAAATTGAGATATGATTTGAGTTAAATTTTAGTTTTTGAGGTTTGGTAAGGAAAAAGTAAAGAATTGTGATCAAATTAGTAACTTTATAAAGTCAAAAAAATAATCTGAGGCTCGTGATCAAGAGGTCATGGGTTCAACTCTCACTAGTGTTGGTATTTTCTTTAGTTTAATACTAACATTTGTAATTAGTTTACTTTCATACCAATGTAATATATTCAATATAGTGTTTGATGTAATGATGTATTCAACATCTAAAAAAAAAATATTATAGTCTCTCGGTTTTTTTTATTTGTCACTTTGGTAAAAAAAAATGTTTACTTTTATTTGTGGCAAAATTAATTATTTTCTACCAGTTTTACCCTTTTTATTAATGGTTGTAATTAATGCTTATTAATGTTATGATTATTTCGTTAAAATGATATTTTGGAATTTTTCTTTAAAAATGTGGCTAATTTATTACATTTCTTAATGTATGGACAATCCTCCAAAATGACAAATAAAAAAAAAACGGAGAGAGTATTGACTACTTGAGATTTGATTGTTCACCAATAATTATTTTTCGAATCTCTAGGTCAAACCTACCTTAAACTAAGATACTTTGCTCATAAATTATATATCAACTAAAATAATTAATTTTTTATAACATTCAACAATACTCATTTAAGGAAACAATAAATTCTTAATCTTAACATATGTGTACATATGTCAAAGTTATCTCATATTCTCTTTGTTGATGTAATTTCGTCATCCTTATTTGGAACATTCACGATGCCTCTCTTGTCTTTATCGTGGTCATGGTCCTCCTGGATAGTGACAATTATTTAAGAAAATTAATTACAAAGCTCCTCAATTAGTGTACTGAATTGTAAAACTCATCAACCATAATTAATTACCATTTAAGTAGAATTAAGGGCATTTTCAAAAATATTGAAAAATCGCTCTGGCAGCAACGATTGCTGCTCATATCGCTAGCCAAGGATAAATAAAATAAAATATGGGGATGAAAAAGAGTGTACATAACTACAACTGAAGAACCCATTCCCTTTTCCATGTTCTCCTTGAAAAAAAAAAGAAGAAACCAATTTTCTTATTTCTTTTCGTATTAAATAATGTGGTGATAATTTGAATCTGAAGTGCCAAATGAACAAATTTCATTTTTTAAAACGAGTTTTTCCATCCTTGGCACATGGCATTTTTTTCAGATCTAAGTTTCCTCACCAATGGATATATTTTGAAAAATATATCTTACAATGCATAAGAAATAATAATTAATTGAAATTGTGATTCTCCTATAAATGATTAGATGACACGGTACATTGATTATGTTGAGTTTTTAAAGCTTTTCCAATGCAGTGGAGAATACAGGATGACGGTGAAAATCAAATGTATTGAGAGACGTGGTGGGGCAGTCCTTTGCGTGTTAAGGGGCAATTAAGTCATTTAAGATGATTTTGCTCTGACAATAGGAGAATTGCTCTTATGCTAACACTACCCATAAATTATAAGTACTATAATTGAAACTAACGATGAAAAGTTACACAACATCAAGTGTCGTAACTCATATAGACAACAATAACTCTTGAGTTCAGCTATGAGTATAACTCTTACCTCAATATGAACTTATAGATATAAGAAGGGAGATCAACGATAACTTCTATTAAATTATTTCGTTTACCCATACATTTTATTAAATCAGTTATTCATTCCATTATTATACAAGTAAGATCTAATAATATCATAAATTTTGACATGTGAACAATAAATATAACTTAAATAAATATCATATACAACATTCGAGCATATTAAACTGGTTTTAGGTATTATTGCATATTAAATTAAATTGTTGAAAATTAAAATTACAGACGTCATAAGTATTTCCTTTGACATGTTTTCAAAAAATAAGAAATGATTTTAGTCGAATTATTATTTTTTGCTGCAACCTCTAATAAAATCGACTGTTTATTGGAACATATTCGATTTATCTTCTTCATAAAATTACAAGTTTAAATTATATTTTATACATACAACACTATAAGATACAATCTATAAGCACCTTATTATTAAAAAAAATGTGTAATTATATATGTTGCGAATGACTGAATTATCTCAAAATATAATTTAGAATTCATGGTAGTAAATTGTGATTCATTCGATACCTCACTCCGATGAGATAATAAAATTTAATTTTAAAATAACAATATATATATATATATATATGATTTTGAAAATTAATTTTATAAAGTACATAATGTGTTATTTATCAATTTTATGTCTTTGAAGCAATAATAAAGTATAATATATATTCAAATTTGAAGGTTGGCAAGGAGTCGCTAAAATTAAACACCTTAAATTTAACTTTGACTATCACTTTTGCTTCTTGTGGTTTGAAATGCTCTATTTAAGCACGAAATTCTGTTGAATATGATAAAATGTCTTAATTACAACTATATACTATATTGAAATAATATCTTAAAGTAAAATTCTAATCAGACCTAGTTTGGTCGAACGCTAGAAAGAAAGTGCATATGCTACCTTCCCCGGGATTAATCACTCATTTGAGTTATGTTCAATTGCCAAACAAATGTATTGTACTTATTATTTAATTTTCAAATTTGGCATGGACTTTTTTAATTAATTCTCCGGCCCACTCAATAAGTTATGGAGCTTTCGGAAAATTTTAGTTCAAACTCACCAACTATATGTATAATTTCTGATTATTATTCATTCAAAATATTATGAAATCACAAAATTAGTAACAATTATAATTTTTTTAATTAATAGAATGTATATATACATACTTGAAGATGGAAAGTAACTTTTATATTTTGGATTATTTCAAACTTCAAAAGATCACAAGGTTTAATTAAATTGTATATTTTAGTTCAAATTAATGCTTAACTTCAAGAATAAAACGTGGCACATGAAATTGGGTTAAAAATCCAATCAAAAGGGTCCGAAATTTTTGGGGCGTTACACAACCCTTATTGGGAGAAGCTGAAATATTCATTCCCTTACGTGTTAGTTCTGGAACTGAACAATAGAGCGCTCTGATTCATGAATAAATTCATAAATCAAAATGTTCATTAGTTCTTTTGAGTGTTAGTTCTGGAACTGAACAATAGAGCGCTCTAGTTAAGAATCAATTACTGGAAGATCAAATTGCATGTTGGGATTATGTCAATGGACTATCTTGTTCTTTTGAGTAAAATATATTGTAATGACCATAGTTCAATTCCATGTCTTTAGTGGAGTCAATTGGAATTACTAGATCGAATTAATTATATTAAAGAGTTTGATAAATTATTCGATCTATTAGAGATTGAAGTTGCATGTCAATAGATCCTCAACCACGGCTCCCAATAATTTACATTTGAACTTAAGAAATTAGAACGAATTCATTCACGTTGCTAGAAATTGTTTCCCAAATAGAAACTCCGAATTAATTAGATGATATTTAATTAATTAATTCAGAATTAGTTAATTATAAAATATATTGATTAATTATATTAGATTTAATTGTATAGTTGAATCTAATGAAAATTGAATAATGGCGCAAGCAAGCACGAGCCCCTCTTTAAGTTGGCGCCACATGATTGGTTTTTGTTTATTTCTTTAATTCTTTACTTATACAATTTCTTTTCATGAATTAAATTTGTTAAAATTGATTACAACTATGTAATAAAATTTGTTAGTATATTTGTTAATTAGAATAAAATATTAATAAATTATTAATGATTTAATTAGAATAAAATTAAAATTTCCTCCTAAATTAAATTTTTAGAACTGAATTAAATCATTAATAATTCTTTAGAATTGTAATTAAAATATTTAAATTCAAAATTTTGTTAGAATTGTAATTAGAATGAATAATAATAAAAACTAATATCACAGATTTAATGATAATTTGAAAAAATGTTTCTAAAAATAGCAAAACTAATACAAGAATGAAGAAAATAATATTTTTGATAAAATTCATGTTTATGCTGCAAGTATAATTTGGATTCTA
The DNA here is from genome assembly GCA_030819805.1 of Penstemon newberryi var. newberryi. Taxonomy (NCBI): domain Eukaryota; kingdom Viridiplantae; phylum Streptophyta; class Magnoliopsida; order Lamiales; family Plantaginaceae; genus Penstemon; species Penstemon newberryi. The sequence goes on along the minus strand of JAUALY010000005.1, from coordinate 15,059,378 downwards.
AACATATGAAGAGAAAATATAAATTTATTTGAAACTTAAATTCTTACAATGATTTTCTTGAAGGAAACTTGAAGGATACTGCAGATATTACAAGGATGATTGGGAGAGAGAGGAGTAGTGAAATGCGAACTGCCTTCACAACTGATTTGAAGGGGTACTTATACTAACAAAGTTTACATTTGAATTTACATTACAAAGAAATTTAACTTTAATTTGACTTTAATTTGACTTTAATTTCCGTAATCTTCGGCTTTTGGAAAAGTGAGTCTGATAATGCGTCAGATAATTGTCCTTTGAGTGGAGTGGCATATTTCCTTTAATAAAGGAACTTTTGACTAATTCGTAAATCTGTCGGCAAGTTGATGGGGTGGTACACTTTGAGTATTTTGAGTCTTCCATATTTTGAAATCTTACATACAAAATGCGTCATCTGGGTCTTGTCCACAGGGTCCACCAAATGGGTCTGAAGACACAGATTCTTCGGATTTTGCAGATTTTTGAGATAAAAATTCTAAAAATTCATCTTTGAGATGTGGATTCTGTTTGAATGCTTCAAAAAATCTCTGTTGCTCTGAAGAAATTTCTGGACTGGATGAAACCTTTGACTTTCCTTTCTTTGAGACTGGTGAATCACCCTGGTATTTGATCTTTTCACCTGTAGGAAGATAATGCTGTATAGACGTAGCTGAACATATATCTTGCTGGTATTTGGACCACCATTTGATCCGTATGGATCTAACCAGTGAAAATGGTGTTGGGTCAGGAAAACATTTTTTAAATTGAAAATCCCAGGCAAAAATCCATGGGACTTTAAACTCTGCATGAAAAGTAACCATTTTTTGATAATTTGGAAGGGTTGAATTTTCTGCAAAAACTTGTAAACCATTTTTGACATTTGTAGGGAGAATTGAAGATTCTGATCCCATCTTTTTCCACCATTCAAAAAACCAAATGGGGAAAGTTTTGAGACAATCAGTATGAAAGATAAAAAACCAAGAATGTGTAAATGGCCGGATGAAAAAGGCCCTATACCAAGCATTCTTGTAATCAATATAATTAAAAACATTTGGAGAAAACCTTATTGAAAATTGTCTTTGATGGGTCATCCCACCAAATGTTGTTTGATTTAAAACTTGTTTTATTACACATTTGGAAAAAGTAATTTGATTTTTCTCATTTTTTGTATGAGATATTTCTACGGAATTTGTATCTACTAAAATAAGTTCATAAAATTTTTGAGTTTTTTGAAAGCAATCTGATTCCCAAAACTGAGAATCATTATTAAACAGTTGGAAACGATTTTTAATATAATCCTTTTGAATCATTTCTGTCGGTATTTCTGTATAGGGTGTAAGCCCTATTTCTTCTGTCCAAGCTTTGTTGATGTATTTGAATTCTTCTTTTGGATTGTTTGGAATTTGGATATTAGTAGGTTTGGGAGGAGTAACTAATATTGACTTATAAGGTAATTCTGGAAAATTTTGTAAGGGTGAAAATTTATTTGAAGAAGAAGGTAATTGGGCTTTTGATTTTGATGGTGAAGGTGTTTGAGGTTGGGTATATTTGACTAAGTCTTTTGAATCAGGAGATTCATAATCTTTTGAAGACTGTATCTTTGATTTGGAGTAGGGATTCATCTGCATAATTATTTTCCTTGTAAAAATTCACGAGTAAGAAAATCTGGAAGAGAATTATTCTCTCCTTTTATATATTCAATTTGAAAATCAAAAACAGAAAGGATGGCTTGCCATCTTGCAAAAATTTGTTTTGAAACAATATTTTGAACATCTTTAGTCAAGACTTCTTTTGCTGATTTACAATCTATTCTTAATAAAAACTGTTTATTATATAGATCATCTTGGAATTTTGAAATGCATAAGACAATTGAAAGAATTTCTTTTTTGATAGTAGAATAATTCTTTTGTGGTCCGAGCCAAATCCCTGAATGGAATCTAACTAATTGTTCTTTAGATTCTAATTTCTGTTTTAATATTCCTCCATATCCTATGTTGGAGGCATCTGTTTCAACTATCATAAATGCACTAGGATGAGGAATACCTAAGCATGGCAAGGATTTGACCTTTTGTTTAATATTCCTGACTATCTGTGTATGAGTTTCTGACCAAGCTGGGGGATTTTTTCTAAGTCTTTGATATAAAGGCTCACATATCTGTCTTAAGTTTGGGAAGAAATCAGAAATATAATTTAAACATCCTAAAAATCTTTGTAATTGAGTTTTGTCTTTAATTACATCTGGAAACTTATCAGTAAAGCTAATAGCTCTATTAATAGGTTTGATTACTCCTTTGTAAATATCATGACCTAAAAACCTAACTGAAGTTTGAAATAATTTCATTTTAGGAGCAGAAACAACTAAACCATTTTTCTTAATAATATTGAAAAATATATTTAAATGTTTGAAGTGTTGATCTATATCATTTGAAAATATGAGTATATCATCAATATAAACTATACTAAAATTAGTATAAGGGTTAAAAATTTCATTCATTATTCTTTGAAATTCTGAAGGTGCATTTTTTAATCCAAAGGGCATTACATTCCATTCGTAATGTCCAAAAGGTACTGTAAAAGCAGTTTTGTATCTATCTTTTTCTGATATTTGAATTTGCCAAAATCCTGATTTTAAATCAAATTTTGAAAATATTTTGGAAGAATGTAATCTATTAATTAAATCTCTTTTATTAGGAATTGGGTATCTAATCCATCGAAGTACCTTATTAAGTGGTTTGTAATTAATAACTAATCTAGGAACACCTCTTTCTAATTCTGCTTGTTTCATAACATAGAAAGCAGAACAACTCCAAGGGGTTTTAGATTTTCTTATTAATTTTTTATCTAATAATTCCTTAATTTCTTGTTGACAATGTTTAAGGAATTCAGCATTCATTTGAATAGGTCTAGCCTTAGTAGGAATATCTCTATCCTTGAAATCTTTTTCATAGGGTAAATCTACTACATGATGCTTTCTTTCCCAGAAAGCATTAGGTAAATTATTACATATTTCTTTTGAAAATAAATTTTCTATTTCTTTTATTTTATTTCTAATAGTATCATTTTGTAATTGTTCTTCAATTTTTAGGTAAGGGATTTCTTCTTTTAAATAATAAATATGATTTTTTCTTTTTTCTATTATATTTATCTGTTTAAATATTGAAGATTGCTGAAGAAGATGTATTTCTTTTTGTTTGACAGGGGTTATGAAAGGAAACAATATTGTCTTACCATGAATATTGGTAGAAACTCCTAAATTATTTGTAATGAAAGGATAAATTTGAGTTAAAAAAGGAGTACCTAATATCATATCTTGGGATATATCTCTTACTAAGGTAAAAACATTTTTGAAGCAATATCCATTATTGCAAATATGTGCCTTAGATAATTTATATCTAATATCTAAAGGTTTGGAATTAGCTGTGTATAATTGTTCTGTAGTTTTTTCATAATATTTTGATGGAATGATTCCTTCTCGTATTACATTATGATTAGCTCCTGAGTCTAATAGGGCTACTAAATTCATTTTAAAGTTGTTTATGACTAGATTGACATTTATATACCATTTCTGAAATTCAATTTTTTGAATAGAAGCAACAAATTTTATTTGATCATCCTTTGTATTAACTTTTAAAGGAATTTCTGAAATTTCTGGTTGTTGATTGCTGGTTTGGCCTGTGTCTGGGATTTCATTACTTAATAAAACTAATTTTGTTTCTAATTCAAAATCTTTTTCTTTTAATGAAAACAATTCTTTCTCCATTTGGTTAACTTGTCTTTTTAACATATTAATTTCTGTTTGTAAATCTTTAGTAGTAATTTGTTTAAATATACTTTGAGAGGGATATTTATCAAATAATTTATTTAAACTAAAATGTTCTTTAATATGAATTTGTTTATTTTTTGAATTGTCTTCTTCTAAAATTAAATCTTTAAGTTTACCAAAGTAATCTCTTCTTATTTCATCATCTGGAATTTGTTCTATTAAATCAAAAATAGCTTCCTTTTTATCTTTTGTTATTACATTAATACTCTGTTGACAATTTCCACAAATGTCTTTTTGTTGTGGTTCATTATCACTATCGGTATTAGATGTGTTTGATTCATTTTCCATTATATCAGATTCTTCATCCGATTCTTTTAGTAAATTATTAATAGACTCCTTTATTTCTCTAACTTTCTTTTTCTTTTTAATACTTGAGTAAGGAAAACATCTTTATACCACCTATAATCTGATAATGAAGGACATCTTAAATTTGTTAAAATTATTTTTGATGAATTATACTCTTCTTTGGGATTTCCTATAAAATACATACCTATAGTTATTATAAGATAATCACAAGCATCACTTATTTCATATGGTTCATCATTTTCTACCATAATGACTTTATGTTCTAATATTTGAGTTTTTGTTTCTAAACTTAATGCATTATCCCACCAATTTTTTAATTGTCCAGTAAAACCTTGGACAAGTAAAGCACATGCTTTGTCTTCAGATTGACCTTGTATTTTGTAAGCCATTCTAGCCATTCCCATTTCTTGAAGTGTATTTAATATTTCATATTCTGCTTTACCATCTATATTCCATTCTGTAATAGAAGTACCATCATAACTAGTTTTATGAAATTGATTTCTTTCTTCATATTGTAAGTCCATAGGGGATGGTCTTCTATAATAATTTTTTGAACTATTAAAATTTCTTTTTCCCCTATATATTTTATTAATATTATCTTCATTATTTTCTTCAAAATTATTTTCTTTATTTTGAATTTCTTCGTTATCTGATTCAGAATAATCTTCAGATGATGTATCATTTTCATTCTCTTCTTTAATAGTATCTAAAACATTAATCCTTTTCCCTGAAGTTCCAGCTTCACTTAATTTTGCCGATATTTTTGATAGTATATTATCTGTATTATGTTGAAAACTAATATCTTTATCTTTACTGTGAGGTATACTTTTTGTTTGAAAGAAAGGGGCAGAAATGTCATTAAAAAGTTTTTTCTTAGGCTTATCTTCTTGAGAAATAACATTTGAGACTATGTTATTAGCTATAGTATCCACTTGGTTTGAAATAGTTTTTAATATTTGATTTGAATAATTATTTTGTTGTAAAATTCTTTGTATATCTTCTCCATTTATAGGTTCTTTTGTATCTTTTCCCCTTTTAAAAGGGTCTACTATAATTTCACCTTTATGAGTTTGTATTTTAATACTTTGTAAGGGAGGATGAATAGCCGATATGATTTCATTATTTTCTAATGTCCATTTTTTATGAAGACTTGTATTAACTTCTATAGAAGGTTTCTTTAGATAATCATTTATCCCTTCTTTTGAAAAGAAAACAGTAAGAAAACTAAAAATTAAATTGAAAAACTCAGAAGAATAAAGAAAATCCATAAGTTTATCTACAGCTATAAGTTGTATGATATTAAAAAAAAAAATAGATCACTCAATAAAGCAAAATGTAATTCAAATAGAAAATATTTTTTTGACAAGCCTCCATAGGAAATTTCGTCCGATAAAAATACCCATTAATAAGATTGCAAAAAAAAAAAGAGTGGACGTAATTCAAACAATATTGAAATAAGACAAAATAAATTGTTGAAGGTCTTACCTGAATAAATTTTAATAGGGCGACAGAACAACATATTTCTTCTTATACATACGGATGGAACTGGATATATTTTTGCACACTTACTTTTATAGGCTGGGATTCTCAATTATGAATATATCCTTTTCCACCGATATGTATAGGAACAAAGTATTGAATATAGATATTTTGTAGCAAAGTTTTAATGTATGTGTTATGAATATATTAGCTGTGATGTAGGTTAAATTTAGTTTTTTTTTTCCCTGAATGAAAAGTGTTTGATATATATATATATAAAGTGATGATACATGTTCTTAAAACACAATTTAAAACATTGCCGACCAAAAAAAAAAAGAAAACCAAAAAATTCTTTATTTATAATAATTTAGATAAACACTACCGACAGTATAAAGATTGATACACGTGGACGAACATTCTAGCTAAATCACGAAATACAATGGCTAGTATCATACATCATCATGCTTCATATTTATCATGCAAAAGTGACGTATCAATGTCATAAATTTACATATATCGATACAAGAAATAATGAGACAATACTGGTCACAAGTTCCAATTTTGCACAGTAAAATACATCGAAGAAATCAAACGTAATTACTTCTTTCCAAAATCTAATGCATGTGTAATAAAAGACGTGAACTATATTAAATTAAGATATTAATAGATTCGAAATACAATATGTAAGAATTCCGGGATTTTAAGATTACATTTACAAAATACAAGAACAATAAAGACGGATTTTTTATTAGAATTAAATTTATAGTCAAGCACATGTTATAGATGTGGTATTATACCACGGATAAAAGATCTCATCGTGTTTATCGTTAAATATAACAGCTCTGAATGAGTGATTTCTTGTAAGAAAAAAGAAAATCGTCGTCTGAGTAAGGTTATGATCTTCGTAAAATTCTGTCCAGCCTCTTTCAAAGCCTGTATTATTCAATGTGACTTCCCAACTTCTTCTTCCAGTCTTCAATTTAATTTGGTTTTTCCCGTGTAATCTTGCTGTATGAATGAATTGAATGGGTATCATATAAAGAAGAACAACAAATATTATAATATTGTATAGTATATTAATATTTTTATACAATAATTATATAACGTAATTAGTATTTTTACCAGATGATCTGATTTCACCAACACATGGATGTAGAACGCTCCAGTTTGTGAGAATTCATGTCTACAAGTTGGTATCCATGAAGTCATAAAATTTGGTATCTCAACTTGACTTTTGTAAGCTGTTGTGACACTTTTGGAAAACTCATACTCATTAAACCACTGCATTTTTTTAACACCGTGAACTGTGAAGACAGCAAGTTCAAAAACATTTATAAAAGACCAATAAAATATAATCTTATCGTCTATATCGACTTCATTGTCAGTCAACAGTTTATTCCAGCATTTCTTCAATTGTGACGTTCTTGTTGGTAGTAACCAATATTTACCTCCGTTTCGAACAACAACTATTTGTCCTGGTACTTCGGTTATGATTGTCGCTATGTTTTCAGGGAAATTCTGCATTTATTAAAAATTTGTAAGAAAAATATCTATAAAACAGTAATATAAATTTCTTATAACGCATAAAATGTACCTTGCTGAATAGCATAGTTACGTTAGTTTGTAAAAAGAAAAGTCCTCGTATGTTGTGCAAATTCGATGCATGTGTATTTTCGTGACTGATTATCCCATTTTCCGGTTCACTTGCTATCAAAGCCGTTGATTTATATTCTTCCACTAAATTTTTTATCAAATTTTTCTTACTCGCGAGGTTGCAAGCAAAGTGTTCTTCGAGTAATTCTTGAGTTGAAGAAATTGTTATGATTTCGGGATCTAAGTTTTTCACTTTCTCTATAAATATCCGACGAAGCATTGTATCATTTATCATTTTTACTAAAATTTGCTAATAGAAAAATTATGTGGCACGGACCTAGTATATATATAGTAGAGATATATTAAGATTCTAATAATGTATTTTCTATTCTAGTTAAATAGTAGATGTGATGTTAAAGCTGTCCCCTTTATACTGTAACAATAAAATGTATAACTTCATAACTTAAAAAATATGAAGTATAATATAAAGGAGTAAAAATAGTTAGCAATTGCATAAAAATTTTGATTATTGTTTTTTCTTCAACAAAATGTAAATCTGTAAAAACAAATTAGAAGCAAATAGTAATTATTACCATTAAAAATCATTGTATATAGAAAATAAATAGTAAATTACGACATAATACTAATACAATATTAATTTTTTTAAGAATATTAATCAATGGATTTCCCTATATATTAAACTTCATATGGTCTGGCCCAATAGGTCAGATAAAATTCGTTATATATATATAATAGAATACATTTAAAATTAATTACAGAAATCAATAGTTGTTTTGTGCAATTTTATTATTTCTACAATTTTATTTTTGGATGAGAAATGGACATGTTCTATTGGGACTTATTTCTATGATAGTGAGCTACTTCACACTTATGATTAATATTTTGTCAGAAGACCATGTGATTGATACATAATTTTTGTTTTTGTATGCATTCAATATATTTAATTATGTATTCAAGAAACTTCATTTACTATAAGATTAAATATTCCGGATAAACATTATCTTTATAAGCAATTTGTTCTTTTGTATATGGATCTTCAATGTCCTAAATATTATATAAAGGACCATTGCCATCTTCCATCCCATTGAACTTACACATTACACGAGAACGATTACTAATAAATTTTTTTTTTTTATTTGAAGATTATACATATCAGAGATTTCATATCCGAATATATCTGGGCATATGCAACTACTATTTCAATAGTAAGTTACACATACGAAAAAATTAAGCATTTTCCGATTTATGCGAATATATCATATAAATATTGTAGTGATATCGTAATTGTTTTAATTAATTTTCTTTTATAAGAGTAAGAAAAATCTTCTATTTTGGGGAATTTCTTATTAACTTTATTATTTCATTCACTTGTACACATATATTTATAGTTCCATAAATAAACACTATGTATCATTACAATGAGTCTGGTAGTAATATAAGTTTTTTTAATGGTGGAAGTTTGATAATTCTTCTGGAAGAACGTTCTTTTAATGATCATGTTGTATTTTCTGCATATGATATATCAGCTATAAGTGTGACCATACATAGTCCCATTTTATATAGTAATTGTCAAACTTATAAAATTCATATATGTAACGAAAGCCAAAACTTCCCTAATAATGAAAAAAAAATATCTATCCTATTCGTGAACGGCGCAAATATTATTTTCAGAGAATTTATAAGAAAATTACGCAGTTTAATAGCAGAACATAATACAGATGTTCTTTTTATCATGGATCCCCAATTCCACTATGAATCTATGTGGGAAGCACTGTTCGATACAGAGTACGACCTAAAAATTTCGACACAGCGTTTGTGGATCCTCAGCAAAATAGATAAAAGAAATGTCTTCCACGCAAGATCCAGAGAAGGTGCTATTTCCGAATATATTATAAGTTGATGTTTTGATTTATATCATTTATGTAAAAATATGTTGTCTATGATGTAAAACTATTTATTTTATAAATTATCATAAAGATCTATCTGTAAGAAAATATGTATTAAGATTCAGAAAGTTATGTTATTTAATTTTCAATACCGCATGTAAAGAAAAAGCAATGTTCACAACTATGTACTGTACATCAGTGCCATACCTCTTTATAGTTTCTTAATATAAGGAAAAAAAATAATTTATATAATTTCTACAATACGAGGAATAAACTGTAGAATTGTTTTAATTACCCTAATATGTAATACATGGAATATGTAAAAGCTTCAATAAAGAAGAACAGATATATTAGCGATATAGATATTATACCTACAGAAATAAAGATAATATAATATAAGGTCCCCTATTTTATTCCTGGGACAACATTTTCATGCTTATTTTCAACCTTGTAATGTATGGAATCATCCTTTTCCTAAACTAATACATTGTTAAAGAAGATATAGAAATATAAGAAAAAACGTTATTAAAAAATGTTAAACTCTCTTTTAAATTAAAGTAGAAAATACCAAAACCCTATAATTTCAGGGCGCAAAAACACTTTAAAAAATATTGTATTCGCAAAAGTTGGTGATGTTTGTTTCTTTAATGTAATATATTACAATAAACTTCATTGTAATATATTACAGTAAAGAAACAAACACCACTGTTCATTTTAATTACTTGAGTGTATAAAAGATGTATTATATTGATCTCTTTTTCCGATGTGGGATAACAATTTTGTAAAAAATATTAGAAAAGACTAAGATTTTGGCCCATTAACAGTGAGCATAATATTTTGTTCATGAAGTTGTTCTTTAAACATTATAAATAAATATTTTGTAGTATATTATTCCAGATTTGTAAAAGAGAAACATGTTTAACCGAAATTTATTATGCAAATTAAAGTTAATATTTTAATAATAGTAAAGACAAATTGAACTGTTTTTAAATAATTTTTTCTTTTCTTCAATTCGATGTTTTGTTCTATATATGTTTCTTATTAATATTTTATTCATGAAGTTGTTTTTTAAACATTATAAATAAATATTTTGTAATATATTATTCCAGATTTGTAAAAGAGAAACTTGTTTAACTGAAATTTATTATGCAAAATGAAGTTAATATTTTAATAATAGTAAAGACAAATTGAACTGATTTTAAATATATATTTTTTTTTCTTGAATTCGATGTTTTGTTCTAGTATCATAACGAGAGATAAAAGTATGTGTATGTTAATCCTTAGAAAACTCTGGAATTGTACTTTATCAATATATGATTGGGTAATTTACTCGTTTGATGCATTCCTTAGATGTGATATTTTTTTTGAAGCTTCTTTGTCGTTTTCAAATCCTAATTTTTTGATTTTTGTTAACACCATAGCAGACTATTATTCTACAATTGAAAGCTCATAGTGAAAAAATTTAAATGATGCGTTTTTTGTAAGATGTTTGCGTGATCTTTTTAGTTATTATATATGAATCATTGTATCAATCGCCATAATTCATATCTACCTTTTGTCTGATAAATGCGTTTTAATACTAAAATTAATATTCTTTGGATGTAGTATTTTTTTCGAAGCTTCTTTGTCGTTTTGAAATCCTAATTCTTTGATTTTCGTTAGCACCATAGTAGACTTTTATCATACCATTGAAAGTTCATAGGGAAAAAAATTAAATGATGGGTTTTCTATAAGATGGTTGTGTGATCCTTTTACTTATTATGAATCATTGTAGCAATCACTATATTTCATATCTACCTTGTCTGATAAATGCGTTTTAATACTGTAATTAATATGTTTGCCTAGGTACCAAATGTAATTAAACTTATTTTTCTTGAAATAGAGTAGGACAACAATAAATCTTATACATAGTAACCTATAAAGTAATATTGTGAGCTTATAAATATTTAATGGTTAAATGTTTAATCGTGTAATATATTTGTTATGTATAATTTAAGATGATTTACTTTTACTTGATATATCTCTATATTTTATAATTATCGAGAAATTTTGTTTTTATTTATTCAAGAATGTTTAGTATAAATAAATTTAGTCTTGGAATGAGTTGATAAGAATAGATTTATTATGAAATTGTAAATTTCATTGTTTTTGTCTACTATATGTAAGGGTGGAACTTCTTATATTAAAAAATATTGTGAATTAACTTACGTTATTTTGTGTTAAAGTTATTTGTGAAATATAGTATATTTTGTCCGTCTTTTAATTATTTTATATATGTAAGTAGTGTTCATTAATAAAACCTTTTTTTAAAGCCAAAGTTGTTATAGCCTTCTAGAACAAAAGAAAAATTAGTGATTCTTTGAAGCTTGATTTACTGAGTATTTTTAGAAATACAAAATTGGAAATCCTAATGTTATGGAATTTGAAGCATATATCATATAGGTTTTTTCATATAGCCAAATATATATGTAAATGCAATATTATAGATCTAACATTAGATGTGATTTATTATTAAATGGAAGTTAATTTATGTAGTATAGGAGTCGCATATATATAATATATAAAAAATTAGAATAATTAAGTAAATATCCTGTAATATAGCCAAATATTATATTATTATTGAACAATTCAATGCTCAATCATCATTAAGCCTCAAAACAATTCAATCAACCAATCAAATCAAACCGTGAATAAAATTTTAGTTGAGTAAACCATCCCTGTTCCAAGACAGATCCTTTAAAACAGTAGATTCTGGATAATATTGACCAGTTTACCAAATAGACTTGCTAAAATTGAACAATGGAAAGAAAAAATATTACTAAACTTAATGTATGGAAACAATTTTTTTACTAAATTTAACATTTTAAAAGTTATTTTTCTTTATTACCGAATATAAAGCTAGGAAAAAATAGAAATATACAACAAATCATTTTATATATGCATAAAATATTTACTATATATATATTCTTATGAGAGACAAAACTATAAGAACCGAACATAAACTGAAAAATCATTTTAATAATTTTAAGCACATGTAATACAAATTGGATGAAATATCTCATACTATGACAAACAAGGACTAACTATTATTGTTATAATTTTATGTTCTTAAAAACTCGTTAAAAGAAATTTAAAAAAATGCACCGTAATGCATCTACTAAAATTAGTTAAATAGCAAAATCAGTTTTATCATTAAAAACCCAAATAAAAAATCACAAATAAATATTCTGTAAATATGAAGAACAGCTCATAATACATTGTTGAGTTCACCAAGAACTGCTCATTATTCTCATTCAAGTACCTAGAAAAAGCAACATTGATAAACAAAACTTTCAGACCTTATTGGAACAAGTAAAATGCAAGTTCCAACATAATTTTTGTCGGTTAAATCTATTGAACAGTTTCTAACTATTTCTCAACATAAAATATTTACAACCAAGCTTACAAAAGAAATCCGAAAGAAATATATTAAAAAAACGTAAAGAATAAATAGCATTTAATTTTTATTTCCCCAAAAATACCGTAATACTATACACATGAATTTCTTTTTTTTTATCTACCAGCCTAACTCATAAATAAAATAATTTAAAGTTGAAACAATTATTGATAAGAAAAAAGTTTGAATGATTACCACTTTATTTATTACGAAGGTAATCTAAACTGAATAAATTTATTAAAGTTAAATATACATTCTCTCCTATAATATTAGATTAAATATATTATTTGATAAAATATTATTTGTACCATTTATTCATACGATTATTTCCATGCACAAAGCTATAGATAATCTGAACATGTGCTATGAATTAAAATTAGAAAAATTATTGATAAGAAAAAAGTTTGTATAATTACTTCTTTATTTATTAGGAAGGTCAGCTAAACTGAATAAATTTATTAAAGTTAAATATATATTCATTTCTACAATATTGAAATAAATATATGATTTGATAAAATATTACTTGTACCATTTACTCGTATGATTATTTCCATGCACAAATTAACTAATAATCATAATATCATGTATAACATTCCCAACGACAAATGATATATTAAAGAAAAAAAAACAAGGGGACGAAGTTTATTATTCATATGAAATTCATAACTAAAATTATATTAAGATATTAAATAGTGTTTCTATTTAATGTTTAACATAATTTGTAGAACACATATTATTTTAAACAAAGTATCTAAGCAAAATTGATAAAAGAAATGCCTTTCACGCAAGTTCGAGAAAAGGTACTATTTCCGAATATATTATAAATTGATGTTTTGATTTATATAATTTATGTGAAAATATGTTCTCTATGATGTAAAACTATTTATTTTATAAGTTATTGGGAATATCTATCTGTAAGAAAATATGAATTAAGATTCAAAATGTTATGTTATTTAATTTTCAATACCACATGTATAATATAATAAAGGGAAAATAAAAAATTCATATAATTTCTCCTATGTAAGGAATAAACTGTAAACTTGTTTTAATTACCCTAATATGTAGTACATGGAAAATGTAAATGCTTCAGTAAAAAAGAACAGATATATTAGGGGTCCAAAAAAAACTCTCAAAGGCCAAAGATTTTGGCCCATTAGCAATGGGCATCATTACAAAACAAGGTTGTGGAAATTGAATTTCGGATAAGCAAAATTTAGTTGTTCTTACTTTGTACAATACTGGAGCAGTAGTAATCAATTTTTTTTAATACACGACAAATTTTTTTTCGTGTGGAATAGGCAGATATTAGATATGTTTATTATTAATATCTTATTCATGCAGTTGTTTTTTAAACATTATAAATAAATATTTTGTAGTATATTATTCCAAATTTGTAAAAGAAAAACATGTTTAATCGTAATTTATTATGCAAAATGAAGTTAATATTTTAATAATGGAAAAGACAAATTGAACTATTTTTAAAACAATTTTTTTTTTTTTGTTGAATTCGATATTTAGTTCTAGTATCATAAACAGAGATAGACATACGTGTATGCTAATTCTTAGAAAATTCTGGAATTCGTACGATTATTTACATGCACAAAGCTATGGATAATCTGAACATGTGCTATGAATTAAAATTAGAAAAATTATTGATAAGAAAAAAGTTTATATAATTACCTCTTTATTTATTAGAAAGGTCAGCTAAACTGAATAAATTTATTAAAGATAAATATATATTCATTCCTATAATATTGAAATAAATATATCATTTGATAAAATATTATTTGTACTATTTACTCGTACGATTATTTTCATGCAGAAATTAACTATTAATTATAATATCATATATAACATTCCCAACGACAAATGATATATTAAAAAAAAAAAAAAAAGGGGACGAAGTTTATTATTCATATGAAATTCGTAACTAAAATTGTATTAAAATATTAAATTGTATTTTTATTTAATGTTTAACATACTTTGTAGAACACATATTATTTTAAACAAAGTTTCTAAGCAAAATAGATAAAAGAAATGTCTTCCACGCAAGTTCAATAGAAGGTACTATTTCCGAATATATTATAAATTGATATTTTAATTTATATCATTTATGTGAAAATATGTTCTTTATGATGTAAAACTATTTGTTATATAAAATATCGGGAATATCTATCCGTAAGAAAATATGAATTAAGATTCAAAAATTTATGTTATTTAATTTTCAATACGGCATATATAATATAATATAGAGAAAAAAAAAAATTTATATGATTTCTACAATGCAAGGAATAAACTGTGGACTTGTTTTAATTACCATAATATGTAATACATGGAAAATTTAAAAGCTTCATTAAAAAAGAACAGATATATTAGGGATCCAAAAAAAACTCTCAAGGAATATAGATATTATACCTACGGAAATAAAAATAATATAATATAAGATCCCCTATTTTGTTCTTGGAGCAACATTTTCATGGTTATTTTGAATCTTGTAATATATGGAACTATCATTTTCCTGAACCAATACACTGTTAAAGAAGATATATAAATGTAAGAAAAACTTTATTAAAAAATGTTAAACTCTCTTCTAAGTTAGATTGAAAAATGTCAAAATTCTCTAACTTCAAAGTGCAAAAACACTTTAAAAAATATTGTATTCACAAAAGTTGGAGATGTTTGTTTCTTCACTGTAATATGTTACAATCTGTATTGTAACATATTACAGTGAAGTCTGTAACATATTACAGTGAAGAAACAAACACAACCATTCATTTTAATTACTTGAATGTATAAAAGATGTATTATATTGATCCTTTCTTCCAATGTGGGATAACAATTTTGTAAAAAATATTAAGATAAGCCAAGATTTTGGCCCATTAACAATGGGCCTCATTACAAAACAAGGTTGTGGAAATTGGATTTCCGATAAGCAAAATTTAGTTAATTTCAAGTTGAAACAATTATTCATAAGAAAAAAGTTTGAATTATTACTACTTTATTTATTAGGAAGGTAAGCTAAACTGAATAAATTTAGTAAAGTTAAATATATATTCACTCCTATAATATTGAATTAAATATATTATTTGATAAAACATTATTTGTACCATTTATTCGTACAATTATTTCTATGCACAAAGTTATGGGTAATCTGAACATGTGCTATGAATTAAAGTTAGAAAAATTATTGATAAGAAAAAAGTTTGTATAATTACCTTTTTATTTATTAAGAAAGTCAGCTAAACTGAATAAATTTATTAAAGTTAAATATATATTCACTCCTATAATATTGAAATAAATATATCATTTGATAAAATATATTTATACCATTTACTCGTACGATTATTTCCATGCACAAATTAACTATTAATCATAACATCATATATAACATTCCCAATGAGAAATGATATATTAAAAAAAAAAACAAGGGGACGAAGTTTATTATTCATATGAAATTCGTAACTAAAATTGTGTTTCTATTTAATGTTTAACATACTTTCTACAACACATATTATTTTATATGTTTAATTAGTGTTCATTAACAAAACCTTTTTGTTAAAACCAAATTTGTTTTAGCCTTGTAAAGCCAAACAAAAAATAGTGGTTATTTGGAGATTGTTTTATTGAGTATTTTCGATGAGTCAAATGGCCACAAAAGGCTCAGGGTAGAAAGTGAAAAGAAAACAAGCTTTTCAGGTTGCAATCTGCTATTAATTCTATTAGGGTACAAAGTAAAAAATAAGTGTATTTCAAGGGTGAAAGTTGGATTAAGCCATTGTTTTATTGTTAATGGATGATTACACCTATCTCCCTTAAGGTTTGATGAAATTACGTAAATCTTCCTTATGATCTCAATAATACGATCACCTCCTCTATCTCAGGTTTTATCTTACGTATACACCTAATGCCATTAGATTTCTAACAACAAAGATAACACATAATTATCAATGGGTCGGATTAGGATCAACCCAAATTCAGCTCCATTTATGTCGAGTCAAATTTGAGTCGGGTCCGGATGTTGCTCGAATCTAAATTTTCAAGTTCATCTGATCTTGTTAGAGTTAGATCGAATAGGGTATCTTTTTTAAACCAATTTAATATTCATTATCGAAATTCACACCAACATTCTTTTCTAATTTATTGACATTACAATTTCAATCACGTGTTTGAACTTTTATAACTAATAGTATATTTTCAAATTAGAATATGCATAAAAATAAAATTATTAAAATAAGTTATTGATTAAAATTTTCTTAAATTGATGGTAAAATATTATTACACAATGAGGTTGTAGCATGTCAGTAATGCTAAGGACCCAGGACTAAGAAGTGTTGGGTCCAATTTCCACTTAAACTAGTTGGATGGTTTTAGTTTTTTTGCAATTTGGTTGTATTCCAATATATTTGTGATTTGTTATTTGATGACAAATTATATTGATGTAATTTGTAACTCTAAAAAAAATGTTAATTGAAGATTTTATTGATTAGAAAAAGTTTTGATATCCGACCGAATACTACCAATATTTGTTGGACTCGAGAAATTTAAATCCGAGCAAAATCCAGATTCAACCCAAATTCTATTTGGCATAAATGAAGTCGAATTTGAGACGAGACTGATCCAACCCGAATCCGACCCATTAACAACCTACTTCTATCCAATGGAATAATAACATGATCATTATTATATTTTTATTGTTTTCGAAATTCCAAATTTAATGCAAAAGATATAAATTTTAGTCAATTATTTGCCTAAAATAGTGAACACTTCCTCTTGTAAACCTAATTGTACTTATTTAATAATTAATCAAAATCATAATTAACTAGTTACTTGGCCAGTTATTCTCTTATGATTCTTATCCACATTTTATCTGACTTTTCAAGTTTTCATTGACTCAACCTAGCTTTTCACTTTGCCAAGTACTAAAATAAATAAAATAAGAGATAATAATGAGAGCTAATACTATAAAATAGATCCATCATGCTCTTCACTGAAAGAGCTATCTTTGTAGTAATTTAATTTTTTTAATGGTGTGAATGTGTCACATAAATCCCTGGTAATATTTTATGCGGTTGACTATAGTGACAACTTACACATTCACACCATAACTAAAAATATGCTTTGTGGTATAAACTTACTCCAATTTCACTTTTATTTACCGGATATTTATGTGTGTGAATTTTATATACATAAACAGCATTTTCGAGTTCCGACAAGCTGCTGCTTAATCAAGTTTTTGTTATAGTTATAATTACTTTAATTTTTATTTATACTTGTTGCGAATTACTTTAATATCTAAGTCAAACTTAAATTGATATATGAAATTATACACAACTCAAGTTTTAAATATAATCAAACTTGCAACTTTTAATATTGCATCAACAAATTAACAACACCATCAACTTAATTATATATGTGTATTGCACATGTACGTAAACTGTTGTTGTTTTCATCTAACAATAAAAAAATAAATTATACAATATCTCCAAGGCATAATCTTAGTTTTTCAGTATACAAGTTTAATATTCCAGTGAATGTAACTAAGAGAATAATCGCTCGACGGAATTATAGATAAGAAAATATAATTAATTCTTAATCAACTTTACTAAACTGGAAATATAATCAAATTGAGGCATGCAATTTAGGGGTCGAAATTAATACGACCAGAGCTCGGGAGTGATATGAAATGTATGAATAAGACCCACAATCTCAATGTGACATTCGACAGCTGAGACAGTAGATCGTACATAAATAGCACAATCCTAGTCGCATGTTGCATTCCCATGTTCGAGCTCAAGTTAGTAGTACGCTCGTGGGGGTACTTTTGTTTATTTGTTGCGGTAGTGTCACATTTAAAACCCTAATAAAATCAATATTGTTATTCACGTGATATCGGATACGCAATCTCAACCTGAAAAAAATCAAAGTGACACAAATAACTCTTAGAAGAGACTAATTAATATGAGGAAAAAAGAAAACTAGCACAGTTTGAATAATAATAAAAACTAATATCACAGATTTAATGATAATTTGAAAAAATGTTTCTAAAAATAGCAAAACTAATACAAGAATGAAGAAAATAATATTTTTGATAAAATTCATGTTTATGCTGCAAGTATAATTTGGATTCTAAACATATGAAGAGAAAATATAAATTTATTTGAAACTTAAATTCTTACAATGATTTTCTTGAAGGAAACTTGAAGGATACTGCAGATATTACAAGGATGATTGGGAGAGAGAGGAGTAGTGAAATGCGAACTGCCTTCACAACTGATTTGAAGGGGTACTTATACTATCAAAGTTTACATTTGAATTTACATTACAAAGAAATTTAAATTTAATTTGACTTTAATTTGACTTTAATTTCCGTAATCTTCGGCTTTTGGAAAAGTGAGTCTGATAATGCTTCATATAATTGTCCTTTGTTTGGCGTGGAATATTTCCTTTAATAAAGGAACTTTTGACTAATTCGTAAATCTGTCGGCAAGTTGATGGAGTGGTACACTTTGAGTATTTTGAGTCTTCCATATTTTGAAATCTTACATACAAAATGCGTCATCTGGGTCTTGTCCACAGGGTCCACCAAATGGGTCTGAAGACACAGATTCTTCGGATTTTGCAGATTTTTGAGATAAAAATTCTAAAAATTCATCTTTGAGATGTGGATTCTGTTTGAATGCTTCAAAAAATCTCTGTTGCTCTGAAGAAATTTCTGGACTGGATGAAACCTTTGACTTTCCTTTATTTGAGACTGGTGAATCACCCTGGTATTTGATCTTTTCACCTGTAGCAAGATAATGCTGTATAGACGTAGCTGAACAGATATCTTGCTGGTATTTGGACCACCATTTGATCCGTATGGATCTAACCAGTGAAAATGGTGTTGGGTCAGGAAAACATTTTTTAAATTGAAAATCCCAGGCAAAAATCCATGGGACTTTAAACTCTGCATGAAAAGTAACCATTTTTTGATAATTTGGAAGGGTTGAATTTTCTGCAAAAACTTGTAAACCATTTTTGACATTTGTAGGGAGAATTGAAGATTCTGATCCCATCTTTTTCCACCATTCAAAAAACCAAATGGGGAAAGTTTTGAGACAATCAGTATGAAAGATAAAAAACCAAGAATGTGTAAATGGCCGGATGAAAAAGGCCCTATACCAAGCATTCTTGTAATCAATATAATTAAAAACATTTGGAGAAAACCTTATTGAAAATTGTCTTTGATGGGTCATCCCACCAAATGTTGTTTGATTTAAAACTTGTTTTATTACACATTTGGAAAAAGTAATTTGATTTTTCTCATTTTTTGTATGAGATATTTCTACGGAATTTGTATCTACTAAAATAAGTTCATAAAATTTTTGAGTTTTTTGAAAGCAATCTGATTCCCAAAACTGAGAATCATTATTAAACAGTTGGAAACGATTTTTAATATAATCCTTTTGAATCATTTCTGTCGGTATTTCTGTATAGGGTGTAAGCCCTATTTCTTCTGTCCAAGCTTTGTTGATGTATTTGAATTCTTCTTTTGGATTGTTTGGAATTTGGATATTAGTAGGTTTGGGAGGAGTAACTAATATTGACTTATAAGGTAATTCTGGAAAATTTTGTAAGGGTGAAAATTTATTTGAAGAAGAAGGTAATTGGGCTTTTGATTTTGATGGTGAAGGTGTTTGAGGTTGGGTATATTTGACTAAGTCTTTTGAATCAGGAGATTCATAATCTTTTGAAGACTGTATCTTTGATTTGGAGTAGGGATTCATCTGCATAATTATTTTCCTTGTAAAAATTCACGAGTAAGAAAATCTGGAAGAGAATTATTCTCTCCTTTTATATATTCAATTTGAAAATCAAAAACAGAAAGGATGGCTTGCCATCTTGCAAAAATTTGTTTTGAAACAATATTTTGAACATCTTTAGTCAAGACTTCTTTTGCTGATTTACAATCTATTCTTAATAAAAACTGTTTATTATATAGATCATCTTGGAATTTTGAAATGCATAAGACAATTGAAAGAATTTCTTTTTTGATAGTAGAATAATTCTTTTGTGGTCCGAGCCAAATCCCTGAATGGAATCTAACTAATTGTTCTTTAGATTCTAATTTCTGTTTTAATATTCCTCCATATCCTATGTTGGAGGCATCTGTTTCAACTATCATAAATGCACTAGGATGAGGAATACCTAAGCATGGCAAGGATTTGACCTTTTGTTTAATATTCCTGACTATCTGTGTATGAGTTTCTGACCAAGCTGGGGGATTTTTTCTAAGTCTTTGATATAAAGGCTCACATATCTGTCTTAAGTTTGGGAAGAAATCAGAAATATAATTTAAACATCCTAAAAATCTTTGTAATTGAGTTTTGTCTTTAATTACATCTGGAAACTTATCAGTAAAGCTAATAGCTCTATTAATAGGTTTGATTACTCCTTTGTAAATATCATGACCTAAAAACCTAACTGAAGTTTGAAATAATTTCATTTTAGGAGCAGAAACAACTAAACCATTTTTCTTAATAATATTGAAAAATATATTTAAATGTTTGAAGTGTTGATCTATATCATTTGAAAATATGAGTATATCATCAATATAAACTATACTAAAATTAGTATAAGGGTTAAAAATTTCATTCATTATTCTTTGAAATTCTGAAGGTGCATTTTTTAATCCAAAGGGCATTACATTCCATTCGTAATGTCCAAAAGGTACTGTAAAAGCAGTTTTGTATCTATCTTTTTCTGATATTTGAATTTGCCAAAATCCTGATTTTAAATCAAATTTTGAAAATATTTTGGAAGAATGTAATCTATTAATTAAATCTCTTTTATTAGGAATTGGGTATCTAATCCATCGAAGTACCTTATTAAGCGGTTTGTAATTAATAACTAATCTAGGAACACCTCTTTCTAATTCTGCTTGTTTCATAACATAGAAAGCAGAACAACTCCAAGGGGATTTAGATTTTCTTATTAATTTTTTATCTAATAATTCCTTAATTCGGATTTGATTTTGAATTTGGTTTTGTGTTAATTCCTAGGCATTAAATATACTAGCTTATGACCGTGCTATGCACGCACAAAAAATATCTTTTTTTCAGTATTATTAAAAGTTTGAAAAATGATAGTATAATCCAAATTCTAAACTTCATATAATTACGCTTTTGAATCTAAATTATAAACTAAGCTTAATTATTTAAGTATAATCTATTTGGAAGGTCACTTCATGTCAATAGTTCATTATATTTAAGTTTTAATTTTCATCAAGGGGTTAGTGCACATAAAAATATATGCACTCGAGAATTGGTTTAATTTTGTGAATATATTTTTGTCTAAAAATATTTTTAGTCACAAATTATAAGAATCTAAAAATGTTAATTGAATCAAGCATCTATATATTTTTTGGACCAACGTTTTAAGAGAGTAAGAATCTGGGCGAGACTAAAATATATTTCAACTTGTTTTTATTAATTATAAGGTTAAATAATCATTTGTGACATTGTTAGTTATGTTTTATTAATCATTATAAACAAATTAAATGGAAAGTCGATAAAATTTAAACCCGTAATTAATATTCATTAATGATGTCGGGCACAAGAAAAGTTAGAATAAAAAAATAATTTTAATAAATTAATATGTGTATGTGTCTTCATTATTATTTTCCCAAGATATCTACAAAGTATACTTGAATAGATTTATCTAGTAATAATATTTTTTAAATTTTGTTTTAGTAAGTACTTCTCCTCAAAAAATAATTTTTATTTAGACATTTTATTCCATTTCATGCTGAATCTTCTCCCTGAAAATCTCTTGTGCGATCTTATGTACAAGTGACCGATAGGAAAACACACAAAATTCAATTTGAACTAATTGAAAGCACAACATAGACATAAAAAAATCGCATAATAAAAAAAATAGAAATAAGAATCGCACAAAGAAACGACGATAAACAACTTGCAAATCACAAATTGATAGAAATTTAATAAATGGAATTTTTTTATAAAGCATTGATGTTTTCACTTACCGGTCTTTTAGATCCAATTAGGATTGTGCATTTACAATGACTTCCGACACACCATGATATAGACTAGCATGTTCTTCTTTCTATTCCAATGTTTACAACAAAGTTATAGAGTATAATTTTGTATTTGTGAATTCTCTTTTGATGTTGCCAATGTTAATTTTTTGCCAAATTCGTATTTGATTTTGCATTTGGTTTTGTGTTAATTCCTAGGCATTAAATATACTAGCTTATGACCGTGCCATGCACGCACAAAAAATATCTTTTTCTCAGTATTATTAAAAGTTTGAAAAATGATAGTATAATCCAAATTCTAAACTTCATATAATTACGCTTTTGAATCTAAATTTTAAATTAAGCTTAATTATTTAAGTATAATCTATTTGGAAGGTCACTTCATGTCATTAGTTCATTATATTTAAGTTTTAATTTTCATCAAGGGGTTAGTGCACATAAAAATATATGCACTCGAGAATTGGTTTAATTTTGTGAATATATTTTTGTCTAAAAATACTTTTCGTCACAAATTATAAGAATCTAAAAATGTTAATTGAATCAAGCATCTATATATTTTTTGGACCAACGTTTTAAGAGAGTAAGAATCTGGGCGAGGCTAAAATATATTTCAACTTGTTTTGATTAAATATAAGGTTAAATAATCATTTGTGACATTGTTAGTTATGTTTTATTAATAATTATAAACAAATTAAATGGAAAGTCGATAAAATTTAAACCCGTAATTAATATTCATTAATGATGTCGGGCACAAGAAAAGTTAGAATAAAAAAATAATTTTAATAAATTAATATGTGTATGTGTCTTCATTATTATTTTCCCAAGATATCTACAAAGTATACTTGAATAGATTTATCTAGTAATAATATTTTTTAAATTTTGTTTTAGTAAGTACTTCTCCTCAAAAAATAAATTTTATGGGTAATTTAGACATTTTATTCCATTTCATGCTGAATCTTCTCCCTGAAAATCTCTTGTGCGATCTTATGTACAAGTGACCGATAGGAAAACACACAAAATTCAATTTGAACTAATTGAAAGCACAACATAGACATAAATAAATCGCATAATAAACAAAATAGAAATAAGAATCGCACATAGAAACGACGATAAACAACTTGCAAATCACAAATTGATAGAAATTTAATAAATGGAATTTTTTTATAAAGCATTGATGTTTTCACTTACCGGTCTTTTAGATCCAATTAGGATTGTGCGTTTACAATGACTTCCGACACACCATGATATAGACTAGCATGTTCTTCTTTCTATACCAATGTTTACAACAAAGTTATAGAGTATAATTTTTTATTTGTATCAGTTTAAAATAAATTCAGAAAATTGTGAAACATGATATACGAATTCACCATTACGTAAACTTGGAATTTTTTACTGGCTGAATTTGACAGTTTTCCATCTAGAGAAAACATCAACAAAAAATATCAAAAATGCTCATGTTCGTCCCAAGACACCGAAAAGGACCGCGTTATCTCTGAATCTGAAGAAATTGAAGCTCTGATCATTCAATATATACATTTTGAATATTATACTTTTTTAGATATGTTAGGCGAAAGAGTGTGTAAAAACATAGGAGTAATATACCAACAAGCATTATATATCACGTTACTAAAGCACAATTGGAATTTGAAAGGCTGAACATTATCTTAAAAAACTCAAACCCAATAATATTAGTATATTCTTGATTCACCTAGGGCACCTTAAAGTTACTCAATTTTAGCAAATATATATACATTTATTAAGATCTTGGACTACAATAATGTCTATAAATATTCATACCATTTCACATATTCTTCATTAAATCTTCGACTACAATATTTGAGTTTTACTTGCACATTTTTTTGGCTACACTTTTCATTTTCTCCAACATGGCAAAGATAGTTCGTGAACGAAAATTTATCTACAAAATACTCTCAGACAATCCATCTGAACAAAAACTATCAACTTTGGAAAAAAATTATTCAAAATAATGGTGGATGACAAATGAAACCCAGGACTTTTTCATGTTTATAAATATAATTAAATACTTTTGTACGCAGAACTACTAGATAAAATAGTGTATTCAAGGAATCGCGAGGTGCATTGCCAAAATCTTTGGCCTTTGAGAGTTTTTTTTGGACCCCTAATATATCTGTTCTTTTTTACTGAAGCATTTACATTTTCCATGTACTACATATTAGGGTAATTAAAACAAGTTTACAGTTTATTCCTTACATAGGAGAAATTATATGAATTTTTTATTTTCCCTTTATTATATTATACATGTGGTATTGAAAATTAAATAACATAACATTTTGAATCTTAATTCATATTTTCTTACAGATAGATATTCCCAATAACTTATAAAATAAATAGTTTTACATCATAGAGAACATATTTTCACATAAATTATATAAATCAAAACATCAATTTATAATATATTCGGAAATAGTACCTTTTCTCGAACTTGCGTGAAAGGCATTTCTTTTATCAATTTTGCTTAGATACTTTGTTTAAAATAATATGTGTTCTACAAATTATGTTAAACATTAAATAGAAACACTATTTAATATCTTAATATAATTTTAGTTATGAATTTCATATGAATAATAAACTTCGTCCCCTTGTTTTTTTTTCTTTAATATATCATTTGTCGTTGGGAATGTTATACATGATATTATGATTATTAGTTAATTTGTGCATGGAAATAATCATACGAGTAAATGGTACAAGTAATATTTTATCAAATCATATATTTATTTCAATATTGTAGAAATGAATATATATTTAACTTTAATAAATTTATTCAGTTTAGCTGACCTTCCTAATAAATAAAGAAGTAATTATACAAACTTTTTTCTTATCAATAATTTTTCTAATTTTAATTCATAGCACATGTTCAGATTATCTATAGCTTTGTGCATGGAAATAATCGTATGAATAAATGGTACAAATAATATTTTATCAAATAATATATTTAATCTAATATTATAGGAGAGAATGTATATTTAACTTTAATAAATTTATTCAGTTTAGATTACCTTCGTAATAAATAAAGTGGTAATCATTCAAACTTTTTTCTTATCAATAATTGTTTCAACTTTAAATTATTTTATTTATGAGTTAGGCTGGTAGATAAAAAAAAAAGAAATTCATGTGTATAGTATTACGGTATTTTTGGGGAAATAAAAATTAAATGCTATTTATTCTTTACGTTTTTTTAATATATTTCTTTCGGATTTCTTTTGTAAGCTTGGTTGTAAATATTTTATGTTGAGAAATAGTTAGAAACTGTTCAATAGATTTAACCGACAAAAATTATGTTGGAACTTGCATTTTACTTGTTCCAATAAGGTCTGAAAGTTTTGTTTATCAATGTTGCTTTTTCTAGGTACTTGAATGAGAATAATGAGCAGTTCTTGGTGAACTCAACAATGTATTCTGAGCTGTTCTTCATATTTACAGAATATTTATTTGTGATTTTTTATTTGGGTTTTTAATGATAAAACTGATTTTGCTATTTAACTAATTTTAGTAGATGCATTACGGTGCATTTTTTTAAATTTCTTTTAACGAGTTTTTAAGAACATAAAATTATAACAATAATAGTTAGTCCTTGTTTGTCATAGTATGAGATATTTCATCCAATTTGTATTACATGTGCTTAAAATTATTAAAATGATTTTTCAGTTTATGTTCGGTTCTTATAGTTTTGTCTCTCATAAGAATATATATATAGTAAATATTTTATGCATA
Organism: Penstemon newberryi var. newberryi; assembly: GCA_030819805.1. Lineage (NCBI taxonomy): Eukaryota > Viridiplantae > Streptophyta > Magnoliopsida > Lamiales > Plantaginaceae > Penstemon > Penstemon newberryi. Next base: position 15,033,030 of record JAUALY010000005.1, on the reverse strand, counting down.
TATAAAATGATTTGTTGTATATTTCTATTTTTTCCTAGCTTTATATTCGGTAATAAAGAAAAATAACTTTTAAAATGTTAAATTTAGTAAAAAAATTGTTTCCATACATTAAGTTTAGTAATATTTTTTCTTTCCATTGTTCAATTTTAGCAAGTCTATTTGGTAAACTGGTCAATATTATCCAGAATCTACTGTTTTAAAGGATCTGTCTTGGAACAGGGATGGTTTACTCAACTAAAATTTTATTCACGGTTTGATTTGATTGGTTGATTGAATTGTTTTGAGGCTTAATGATGATTGAGCATTGAATTGTTCAATAATAATATAATATTTGGCTATATTACAGGATATTTACTTAATTATTCTAATTTTTTATATATTATATATATGCGACTCCTATACTACATAAATTAACTTCCATTTAATAATAAATCACATCTAATGTTAGATCTATAATATTGCATTTACATATATATTTGGCTATATGAAAAAACCTATATAATATATGCTTCAAATTCCATAACATTAGGATTTCCAATTTTGTATTTCTAAAAATACTCAGTAAATCAAGCTTCAAAGAATCACTAATTTTTCTTTTGTTCTAGAAGGCTATAACAACTTTGGCTTTAAAAAAAGTTTTTATTAATGAACACTACTTACATATATAAAATAATTAAAAGACGGACAAAATATACTATATTTCACAAATAACTTTAACACAAAATAACGTAAGTTAATTCACAATATTTTTTAATATAAGAAGTTCCACCCTTACATATAGTAGACAAAAACAATGAAATTTACAATTTCATAATAAATCTATTCTTATCAACTCATTCCAAGACTAAATTTATTTATACTAAACATTCTTGAATAAATAAAAACAAAATTTCTCGATAATTATAAAATATAGAGATATATCAAGTAAAAGTAAATCATCTTAAATTATACATAACAAATATATTACACGATTAAACATTTAACCATTAAATATTTATAAGCTCACAATATTACTTTATAGGTTACTATGTATAAGATTTATTGTTGTCCTACTCTATTTCAAGAAAAATAAGTTTAATTACATTTGGTACCTAGGCAAACATATTAATTACAGTATTAAAACGCATTTATCAGACAAGGTAGATATGAAATATAGTGATTGCTACAATGATTCATAATAAGTAAAAGGATCACACAACCATCTTATAGAAAACCCATCATTTAATTTCTTTCCCTATGAACTTTCAATGGTATGATAAAAGTCTACTATGGTGCTAACGAAAATCAAAGAATTAGGATTTCAAAACGACAAAGAAGCTTCGAAAAAAATACTACATCCAAAGAATATTAATTTTAGTATTAAAACGCATTTATCAGACAAAAGGTAGATATGAATTATGGCGATTGATACAATGATTCATATATAATAACTAAAAAGATCACGCAAACATCTTACAAAAAACGCATCATTTAAATTTTTTCACTATGAGCTTTCAATTGTAGAATAATAGTCTGCTATGGTGTTAACAAAAATCAAAAAATTAGGATTTGAAAACGACAAAGAAGCTTCAAAAAAAATATCACATCTAAGGAATGCATCAAACGAGTAAATTACCCAATCATATATTGATAAAGTACAATTCCAGAGTTTTCTAAGGATTAACATACACATACTTTTATCTCTCGTTATGATACTAGAACAAAACATCGAATTCAAGAAAAAAAAATATATATTTAAAATCAGTTCAATTTGTCTTTACTATTATTAAAATATTAACTTCATTTTGCATAATAAATTTCAGTTAAACAAGTTTCTCTTTTACAAATCTGGAATAATATACTACAAAATATTTATTTATAATGTTTAAAAAACAACTTCATGAATAAAATATTAATAAGAAACATATATAGAACAAAACATCGAATTGAAGAAAAGAAAAAATTATTTAAAAACAGTTCAATTTGTCTTTACTATTATTAAAATATTAACTTTAATTTGCATAATAAATTTCGGTTAAACATGTTTCTCTTTTACAAATCTGGAATAATATACTACAAAATATTTATTTATAATGTTTAAAGAACAACTTCATGAACAAAATATTATGCTCACTGTTAATGGGCCAAAATCTTAGTCTTTTCTAATATTTTTTACAAAATTGTTATCCCACATCGGAAAAAGAGATCAATATAATACATCTTTTATACACTCAAGTAATTAAAATGAACAGTGGTGTTTGTTTCTTTACTGTAATATATTACAATGAAGTTTATTGTAATATATTACATTAAAGAAACAAACATCACCAACTTTTGCGAATACAATATTTTTTAAAGTGTTTTTGCGCCCTGAAATTATAGGGTTTTGGTATTTTCTACTTTAATTTAAAAGAGAGTTTAACATTTTTTAATAACGTTTTTTCTTATATTTCTATATCTTCTTTAACAATGTATTAGTTTAGGAAAAGGATGATTCCATACATTACAAGGTTGAAAATAAGCATGAAAATGTTGTCCCAGGAATAAAATAGGGGACCTTATATTATATTATCTTTATTTCTGTAGGTATAATATCTATATCGCTAATATATCTGTTCTTCTTTATTGAAGCTTTTACATATTCCATGTATTACATATTAGGGTAATTAAAACAATTCTACAGTTTATTCCTCGTATTGTAGAAATTATATAAATTATTTTTTTTCCTTATATTAAGAAACTATAAAGAGGTATGGCACTGATGTACAGTACATAGTTGTGAACATTGCTTTTTCTTTACATGCGGTATTGAAAATTAAATAACATAACTTTCTGAATCTTAATACATATTTTCTTACAGATAGATCTTTATGATAATTTATAAAATAAATAGTTTTACATCATAGACAACATATTTTTACATAAATGATATAAATCAAAACATCAACTTATAATATATTCGGAAATAGCACCTTCTCTGGATCTTGCGTGGAAGACATTTCTTTTATCTATTTTGCTGAGGATCCACAAACGCTGTGTCGAAATTTTTAGGTCGTACTATGTATCGAACAGTGCTTCCCACATAGATTCATAGTGGAATTGGGGATCCATGATAAAAAGAACATCTGTATTATGTTCTGCTATTAAACTGCGTAATTTTCTTATAAATTCTCTGAAAATAATATTTGCGCCGTTCACGAATAGGATAGATATTTTTTTTTCATTATTAGGGAAGTTTTGGCTTTCGTTACATATATGAATTTTATAAGTTTGACAATTACTATATAAAATGGGACTATGTATGGTCACACTTATAGCTGATATATCATATGCAGAAAATACAACATGATCATTAAAAGAACGTTCTTCCAGAAGAATTATCAAACTTCCACCATTAAAAAAACTTATATTACTACCAGACTCATTGTAATGATACATAGTGTTTATTTATGGAACTATAAATATATGTGTACAAGTGAATGAAATAATAAAGTTAATAAGAAATTCCCCAAAATAGAAGATTTTTCTTACTCTTATAAAAGAAAATTAATTAAAACAATTACGATATCACTACAATATTTATATGATATATTCGCATAAATCGGAAAATGCTTAATTTTTTCGTATGTGTAACTTACTATTGAAATAGTAGTTGCATATGCCCAGATATATTCGGATATGAAATCTCTGATATGTATAATCTTCAAATAAAAAAAAAAAATTTATTAGTAATCGTTCTCGTTTAATGTGTAAGTTCAATGGGATGGAAGATGGCAATGGTCCTTTATATAATATTTAGGACATTGAAGATCCATATACAAAAGAACAAATTGCTTATAAAGATAATGTTTATCCGGAATATTTAATCTTATAGTAAATGAAGTTTCTTGAATACATAATTAAATATATTGAATGCATACAAAAACAAAAATTATGTATCAATCACATGGTCTTCTGACAAAATATTAATCATAAGTGTGAAGTAGCTCACTATCATAGAAATAAGTCCCAATAGAACATGTCCATTTCTCATCCAAAAATAAAATTGTAGAAATAATAAAATTGCACAAAACAACTATTGATTTCTGTTATTAATTTTAAATGTATTCTATTATATATATATAACGAATTTTATCTGACCTATTGGGCCAGACCATATGAAGTTTAATATATAGGGAAATCCATTGATTAATATTCTTAAAAAAATTAATATTGTATTAGTATTATGTCGTAATTTACTATTTATTTTCTATATACAATGATTTTTAATGGTAATAATTACTATTTGCTTCTAATTTGTTTTTACAGATTTACATTTTGTTGAAGAAAAAACAATAATCAAAATTTTTATGCAATTGCTAACTATTTTTACTCCTTTATATTATACTTCATATTTTTTAAGTTATGAAGTTATATATTTTATTGTTACAGTATAAAGGGGACAGCTTTAACATCACATCTACTATTTAACTAGAATAGAAAATACATTATTAGAATCTTAATATATCTCTACTATATATATACTAGGTCCGTGCCACATAATTTTTCTATTAGCAAATTTTAGTAAAAATGATAAATGATACAATGCTTCGTCGGATATTTATAGAGAAAGTGAAAAACTTAGATCCCGAAATCATAACAATTTCTTCAACTCAAGAATTACTCGAAGAACACTTTGCTTGCAACCTCGCGAGTAAGAAAAATTTGATAAAAAATTTAGTGGAAGAATATAAATCAACGGCTTTGATAGCAAGTGAACCGGAAAATGGGATAATCAGTCACGAAAATACACATGCATCGAATTGCACAACATACGAGGACTTTTCTTTTTACAAACTAACGTAACTATGCTATTCAGCAAGGTACATTTTATGCGTTATAAGAAATTTATATTACTGTTTTATAGATATTTTTCTTACAAATTTTTAATAAATGCAGAATTTCCCTGAAAACATAGCGACAATCATAACCGAAGTACCAGGACAAATAGTTGTTGTTCGAAACGGAAGTAAATATTGGTTACTACCAACAAGAACGTCACAATTGAAGAAATGCTGGAATAAACTGTTGACTGACAATGAAGTCGATATAGACGATAAGATTATATTTTATTGGTCTTTTATAAATGTTTTTGAACTTGCTGTCTTCACAGTTCACGGTGTTAAAAAAACGCAGTGGTTTAATGAGTATGAGTTTTCCAAAAGTGTCACAACAGCTTACAAAAGTCAAGTTGAGATACCAAATTTTATGACTTCATGGATACCAACTTGTAGACATGAATTCTCACAAACTGGAGTGTTCTACATCCATGTGTTGGTGAAATCAGATCATCTGGTAAAAATACTAATTACGTTATATAATTATTGTATAAAAATATTAATATACTATACAATATTATAATATTTGTTGTTCTTCTTTATATGATACCCATTCAATTCATTCATACAGCAAGATTACACGGGAAAAACCAAATTAAATTGAAGACTGGAAGAAGAAGTTGGGAAGTCACATTGAATAATACAGGCTTTGAAAGAGGCTGGACAGAATTTTACGAAGATCATAACCTTACTCAGACGACGATTTTCTTTTTTCTTACAAGAAATCACTCATTCAGAGCTGTTATATTTAACGATAAACACGATGAGATCTTTTATCCGTGGTATAATACCACATCTATAACATGTGCTTGACTATAAATTTAATTCTAATAAAAAATCCGTCTTTATTGTTCTTGTATTTTGTAAATGTAATCTTAAAATCCCGGAATTCTTACATATTGTATTTCGAATCTATTAATATCTTAATTTAATATAGTTCACGTCTTTTATTACACATGCATTAGATTTTGGAAAGAAGTAATTACGTTTGATTTCTTCGATGTATTTTACTGTGCAAAATTGGAACTTGTGACCAGTATTGTCTCATTATTTCTTGTATCGATATATGTAAATTTATGACATTGATACGTCACTTTTGCATGATAAATATGAAGCATGATGATGTATGATACTAGCCATTGTATTTCGTGATTTAGCTAGAATGTTCGTCCACGTGTATCAATCTTTATACTGTCGGTAGTGTTTATCTAAATTATTATAAATAAAGAATTTTTTGGTTTTCTTTTTTTTTTGGTCGGCAATGTTTTAAATTGTGTTTTAAGAACATGTATCGTCACTTTATATATATATATATATATCAAACACTTTTCATTCAGGGAAAAAAAAAACTAAATTTAACCTACATCACAGCTAATATATTCATAACACATACATTAAAACTTTGCTACAAAATATCTATATTCAATACTTTGTTCCTATACATATCGGTGGAAAAGGATATATTCATAATTGAGAATCCCAGCCTATAACAGTAAGTGTGCAAAAATATATCCAGTTCCATCCGTATGTATAAGAAGAAATATGTTGTTCTGTCGCCCTATTAAAATTTATTCAGGTAAGACCTTCAACAATTTATTTTGTCTTATTTCAATATTGTTTGAATTACGTCCACTCTTTTTTTTTTGCAATCTTATTAATGGGTATTTTTATCGGACGAAATTTCCTATGGAGGCTTGTCAAAAAAATATTTTCTATTTGAATTACATTTTGCTTTATTGAGTGATCTATTTTTTTTTTTAATATCATACAACTTATAGCTGTAGATAAACTTATGGATTTTCTTTATTCTTCTGAGTTTTTCAATTTAATTTTACTTATATGTTATGTTAGTATATAATATTTTATTTGTTTCACTTCATAAGAATTTAAAAAATTGTTCTCCAAGAAAATTGAAATTGTTGAGTTTAATTAGGTTCATTGTAACTATATATTCGGGAAAAAAAAAGTTTAAGATCAAAGTAATGTTACTAAATTATACTTAATTATGTCTAAATATTCTGCTCCTATATTTTTTTTGTCTTGGTTTATTGACATTATTCATATTTTTTATAATGTTATGTAATAAAGCTTCTACTAAATATCTTCACTTTTAGTAGCGATCACCTCGAAGAAGCTCAACTGTCAAGATGAGATTTTTGACTTGCAATTTTCCTGCATAATTATTAACTATATCATAACAATTCCATGTAGTTTATAAAATTATAATGTATTTTTTTTTACAAGACATTATCATATTCCATTATAAATGATTGTTCACGACAAAGGTTATTATTTTCCCTGGATGTATGATCTTTTTCTATTTCTTACTCACAATTTAACTTTAACAATGTAGATTTCGTAAATTACATACCTTTTGAAGTTTTGTTATTCAGTGATATAAATTTATGTTGGAGATGAATGACTGATTTTTCGAAACAAAGGAATTTCTCTTTTCCATACTGATGGCACAGGACATATTTGGGAAAATCTTAAAATTTAATTTTTAGAAATTTATTTCAAATATATCCTTTGCCATTAATATGTATAAGAATGATGCTTTGTGTTAAATTTTTCTTCAATGATGTATGTGTAAGAAATATTAGTATGCTTCCTTATGAAAGCATATCCGGTGTATATATAGTGGAAATATGAGTTTTTTTAATTTAAACATGAATCAATATTTTATTTGGTAATATGTATTAGTAATTTACGTAAAAAAAATATGGACTATGGGCCTAACTGATCCACCAGTTCTCCAATTATGGGCCGGTTCTGAGCGGTTCACACTGGTTTTTGAACTCCTCGGTTTTAGAGGTGTGTTCAAACTGAACAGGCCATTGATTTGTCGTTATACTGGTCGGATTGACCGGTCCGATTTTAATAACATTGGTTGTGAGAAATAAGAGTCAATGTCAATTTACCACCATATGATATATAAAATGTTCAATTTATTCTCCTTTGATTTGAAAAAATATTTTACCCTCTATAAAATATTTAAGGAGCAGTTTACCTTCTTCCATAAGAGATTATAGCATCAACTTCATGATAACCCATATTTACACTCAAGTCTTTCCTTTCCATTTCTATTTAATTGTAAATAGAATAACGAAAATCTCTTCCAATTTATTGTTATTGTACTTTGTTAAATAATTGGTATGTATCTCAAAATTATTTTCTGAATAGATTGAAATACTTGTGATGTAACAAAGAATATTCAATATTCCTGTGGTAGCTTAGTTTATCTATGATTCATCTTTCATTTTACTCTCTTATATTGCCGTATATATTCTGTTAATTGATTAATGAGAATGTGCAAAAGATCTATTTGTAAAGACCTTGACCCACTTCTGGCCTTGTCAACATTGTTGAGCTCTAGTCCACTAGCCCAAAATGCTTAAGCCCATGTTGACAAGTAGAAGTAGGTCAAGTCTTTATTAACCATTCAAACAATTCATCCACAATCAATGTGGGATTGGGGTGTTACAATCTCCCCAACTCAAATACTCGACGTCCTCGTCGAGTCCAGATCAATAGCCCAAGACCGCCCTCATGGATAACACCATGAAGTCGGCTCTGATACCATTTTTAAAGACCTTGATCCACTTCTGGCCTTGTCAACATTGTTGAGCTCTAGTCCACTAGCCCAAAATGCTTAAGCCCATATTGACAAGTAGAAGAGGTTCAAGTCTTTATTAACTATTCAAACAATTCATCCAATTGTAACACCCCAATCCCACATTGATTGTGGATGAATTGTTTGAATGGTTAATAAAGACTTGACCTACTTCTACTTGTCAACATGGGCTTAAGTATTTTGGGCTAGTGGACTAGAGCTCAACAATGTTGACAAGGCCAGAAGTGGGTCAAGGTCTTTACAAATGGTATCAGAGCCGACTTCATGGTGTTATCCATGAGGGCGGTCTTGGGCTATTGATCTGGACTCGACGAGGACGTCGAGTATTTGAGTTGGGGAGATTGTAACACCCCAATCCCACATTGATTGTGGATGAATTGTTTGAATGGTTAATAAAGACTTGACCTACTTCTACTTGTCAACATGGGCTTAAGCATTTTGGGCTAGTGGACTAGAGCCCAACAATATTGACAAGGCCAGAAGTGGATCAGGGTCTTTACACTATTTGCCTCCAAAGTTTCTTTTTTTAGAACTCATTATATATAATAAGTTGTCTAATAAGTCACGATTTATTGTTACATTATTAATTTATCAGATAAAGGATAATTATATATATAAAATTAACAGATATAAAATGTAATACCAATATAAGTATATAAATAAGACTTATGTGTAATAAATTACGTTAGTTTGTTACATTAGGCATGTAAATATGACCTTTTAATTTTTTCTATTGAGTTTATGCATAAAAAAAGTATACATTATTACTATTAACGTTTCAAGCATGAAGTTCACTAAATAAATATGACAAATGATGGTGGGTCTATTTTTGTTGAGCTAAATAGATAACCCAATCTTATTTCATTAATTTCTGAAAAAAAAATAAAAAAAAGGAATTTATGTAAATACGTACAAAATTATTTTACATGGCCTTACTAAGGTGTCATGGATAGAACATAATTAAAAGCTACTAAATTATTTATATGTTATCAAAATATTTCAACATAATACCATTTTAACATATTAATACAACTTCGTATTTTTTAGTTAACGAATAGTCGAATATCGTATAATAACAATATATTTGTAAAAATAATTTATCATAATAGCAAATTCATTAATCTTGAATAGATTACGTGTAAATTGAAATGTATTTTACATAATGGATAATTTATATTTTTGGGCCTATGAATTAATTAAGTCACACCTCAAAGATTTAATCCAAAAAAATATGACAAATGATAGTGGGTCCATTTTTTTTGGGCTAACTAGATAATCCCATTATATATCGTTAATTTGTTAAAAAAAAAAAAAATTGTATAAGTACGTAGAAAATTATTTTACATGGCTTCACTAAGACGGCTTAGATAAAATAAATTTAACAGCTACTAAATTATTTATGAATTACTAAAATATTTTAAGATAATACCATTTTAACATATTAATATAACTTCGTATTTCTTAGTTAACGAAACTAGGTAATAAGAGATATAAATTTATAATTATTTAATGACGTATTTCTTATCTTTTTTAGGTAAATCCATGTATCGAAAATACTGAAGTTTTTTTATTAACAGGATAAAAGCTAACTTTTTCATACTCAATTATGAATTTTTTAAAAGTGGCTCATCTACATGAATTTAATAAGTAAGTGGATTTATCTTTCTTATCATTCCTTCTTTAATACTTAGGTCATATTTTGATTTCTTTTAATTATAATTAATATATTTATCAATTTTATATAGGTTATTCTTTAAAAATAACGTCTCCTGAAAATATAAATTGTTAGCTGTGAATAATTTTTCTTTTCGTTTTCTTGAAAAAATTATTTGCTTTTATACTTAAGTCGTTAGGATTATAGTTTCTGTATTTAACAATTAGCATAGTAGTGATAATATATAATACTTAAATCAATTATTTGCTTTTATTTAGTATACAGTAGATAAACTAGCAATGTATATAGAATTAGACGTATAATTCATCACGTTTAATATAGACTGTACATGCATAGTAGCTGGAGATAACAATCATTAATTACCATGAAGATAATTTCATATGCAGTGGTATTCTTGTTCCCGGAAGAAAATACAAACTACATACTATTAAGAAGGATAAAACAGTTTTCCAAATACGTACAATAATATTTTTTTTTTTTTTGTTTCATTTTTCTAAATTTATTTTAAGTTTCAGTTATTGAGTTATCAATTTATATATTCGTAAGTTAAGTTATTTATGAGATATCTTAGTTTAAGTAACCTATTTTTAATAAGCTATACTGATTACTTAATTAATTAATGTAAGGGCAGAAAAAATTTCTTAATTTTAGTGACACCAGAAAAATATTAATAAGCTTATGGGTTAATGAATCTGTTTCATTTTAACAAGGCCAGATCATAAATTAAATTGCATAAAATCCATTTAAAAGCATAGCATACATGGACTTATGTTCATTAAAATGAAGATCATATTTTTTGAAAAAAGCCCACTAAAATGAGTTTGGTAAACCGGCCATACGCATTACTGAAAAATAAATTGTCACTCTTAATAACTATAAAATTTAATAAATAAAATTAGTTAGTAAAGTGTAACAAATTATAAGTATGTACATAGAAATTTAGGGTAATTATTTCCTTAGAATTTGTCAAACATGCACATATAAATTACACTATTATTTGGAACATCATTTTTTATAACATATTGAACTTTCATCCCACATTGAAATAACAAAACAATATAACACACCATATAAACAATTGGACAATTACAAGGGGATGAGGTGCTTGTTTGCTTAACGTAATACATTGAAAGATCAAATTACACATATTACATTGAGCATACATGCATCATCTTTTATTTTGAACTTTTTTATTGTTCAAACTAAAATAATTCTGAATTTGTTATAACAATTTACTTTACACAGATGTTGAAGAATTTACCATAAATCTACAAAACCTAGCAATTAATGACTTTTAAAACGACAAAATGCCAAAATAAAACCTAATTCAAAGACTTGATTTGATACAGGATCTACTCCACAAAGAGCGGTATGAACACGAAATTTCACATCTTCAAGCTAAAAAAATATTTATTTTAAATTACATGTACAAAGATAAATATTATGAATGATATACACAATCGAATAAATAAATCACATCTAATGTTAAATCTATAATTTTTTATTTACATAGATTTTTAGTTATATGAAGAAAAATATGTAATATATACTTCAAATTCCATAACATTAGGATTTCCAATTTTATATTTCTAAAAATACTCAATAAACCAAGCTTCAGATAACCACTATTTTTTTTTTTTGCTCTAGAAGGCTAAAGCAGCTTTGGCTTTAAAAAGAGGTTTAATTAATGAACACTAATTACATATGTAAAATAACTAAAAGACGGACAAAATATACTCTATTTCACAATTAACTTAAACACAAAATAACGTATTTTAATTCACAATATTTTGGAATATAGGTAGTTCCATCCTCACATGTAGTAGACAAAAACAAATAAATTTACAATTTCCTTATAAATTTATTCTTACAAACTCATTCAAAGACTAAATTTATTTATACTAAACATTCTTGAATAAATAAAAACAAAATTTGTCGATAATTATAAAATATAAAAGACACATCAAGTAAAACTAGATCATCTTAAAATATACATAAGAGATATATTACACGATTAAACATTTAACCATTAAATATTTATAAGCTTACAATATTACTTTATATTTTACTATATTTAGAATTTATTGTTGTCCTTCTCTATTTTAAGAAAAATAAGTCTAATTACATTTTGTATCTAAACGGCCATGCTGATTCCAGTATTAAAACGCATTTATCAGACAAAAGGTAGATATGAACTATGGTGATTGCCACAATGACCCATGATAACTAAAAGGATCACGCAGCCATCTTATAGAAAACACATCATTCAAAGTTTTTCCTATTAACATTTAATAGTAGGATAACAAGCTGCTATGGTGCTAATGAAAATCAAAGAATTGTTAGATTCTAGAATAAAAAGGAAGCGTACAAAAAAATACCACATTCAAGGAATGTATCAAACGCACAAATTAACCAATCATTGATTAACAAAGTAAAATTTTATACTTTTATAAGAATTAGCATCCACATATGTCTATCTTTGGTTATGATATTAGAATAAAACATCAAATTCAAGATTTTTTTTTTTTTAAAAAACAGTTTAATTTGTCTTTACTATTATTAAAATATTAACTTAATTTTGCATACTAAATTTCGGTTAAATATGTTTTTCTTTTATAAATTTGGAATAATATACTACAAAATATTTATTTAACTTTTTTAAATAACAAATTCACGAACAAAAATTAATAATAAACATATATAATATCTGCCTATTCCACACGAAAAAAAAATGCTGTTTATTAAAAAAATTAATTACTATACACAGTTTATGTCTTAGATTCCTGTATTGTTACAAGACTCAATTAATACAAGTTTATGTCTTAGATTCCTGTATTGTTACAAGACTTAATTAATATAAGTATAGGTTGCGAATAACATAACCCAACTATGATGGTGAATATGTGATATTTGCTTAGGTAATATTATGTAAATAATTATTCTAAATTTGACTAAAAAAAAAAGATTAACAATGGACTATTAGACTATAAATGTTATCAAATATCGTGATAAATATACGTAATTAAAAAAATAGAAATACTAATATTAAAATAAAAGTACTGAACTAATATAACAAAGACATATATGTATAAATAATATTATCATACTTTGAGTGACTAAAACTGATTTTTTTTTTTTTGAAGAAAATTGTATTTATTGTTTATTAAAATACTATATCTCATAATTATAAGAATCATATAAAACACAAACAAATATAATTGTTTTATGATGAAAAGTTAAATGAGTGCCCCGTTTGCAACACAAATATTTGGGTCTCTGAAATCATAAATTTGGAAAGCCCAATTCGAAATATAAAGCAATCGTTTTTTTTTGTATCCCTAAAATAGCCCAATACTACATTAATCCAAGTAAAAGAAAATAATGATAACAAATGTCGATATTAACACTTTTTCCTAACGTGTGTCAGTAAACTTATTCAAGAACATTCATTCCTATCAAGTTTCTTCATTCCGGAGTGACTGTTCATCTTCTCAGAGCAGACAGAGATTCCAGGTATGGCAAAAAAATGGTAGATAACTTAATAAAAAAAAAATTTATACTGTTATTTCGTTTGTAAGTTGCAAATAAATATTCACTGTCCTTATAGAAATCTATTTGTTTGTCCTGTCTTGAACCAGAAGCATGTTTTAAAATTAAAAAAAAATTATTAATTAGTGTGAGAACTTGTACGTTTTAGACAATTTTGGAAAGAAAAACATGTTTATTCAGGTAAATCTCTTTGATAAGTTTGTTTCTGTATAATGTGCAAATATATCATAAAACACACTCCCTAAATATCTATTGTGGAAATTTTATTTCATTACCTAGGAACGTAGAAATATGTAAATGTATGATACTACATTTACCTGATAGAAAAAAAAATTCTTATTATTTTTGAATAGTATATGAAAAGTGAAGATAAGAATAAAGTTTTTGTATGATGAACAACTGAAACACACTTTGCTCATTCTTTTGAAATTTCTTACATTTTTAAGCTATTTAAAATAAATTTATTGCAATTCAATATTTGATTATATTTGTTTCTATTTTATGTTGCCATTTTACTATTTTCTTGTTCGAATTGCTCTTTTACATTATAAACTAAAATTAATTTTTTTATATTGCAGACTATTAAAAGATATCTTATTACAACATAATCATGCAGGTAAAGTAATTAAATATGTTATGATATTATAAGATATATTTATATCTAATTATCAATATGTTTTTTGTAGCGACAAAGAGGTTTCACACCAAGAACTTATGTCTACAATGAATCCAAGGTAAACTTTGTTTTATAATTTTAGTGATACACAAGAGAAAAACTTGTTTGATTATTAAACTCTGACTTTTGCTGCTGTATTATTTGTACTGTGACATTAGGTTTTGTTTATGATTAGACTTCATGCAATATGCTCTTGAAGTAAATAATAATACCAAATTTAAGAAGTTAACATACTTTTCTTGTGAACTATAAAGATATTTTACTTTCCGATTCTTTATTTTTGGTCTGTTCTTGTATGCATATCAGAGTACTTACACTTCTATTACATTGTTTCCTTCCATACAGACAAGGAAAAGGGCAAATCAATGTGAACTATATCTCTTTTATGAAGGTTACTTCTTCCGCAAACATGGAGGAGGAATAGGCTATTCGGCTGATCCTGGAGCGATACTGATGAACATAGATATAAAAAAATTCAGGTTGCAACATTTGGTGCATGTGATTTACAAACTTGGAAAGTATATACCAGAAGGCCTTTGGTATAGGGTACCAAACGCTGAATTTGCTGATGGTTTGAGAACTATAAGCAGTAACCAAAATATCCGCACCATATTTGATCTTCTAATGGCGGCAGGGTCCTACAAAATGTGTATCTATGCACAAAAGAAACTGGTGCAGCTTAATTCAGAAGGATTTGCTATTCGTGCATTACCAGGAGGCGTACCCCGAGTATTTAATAAGGTCAACACAATGAAATCATTGAAGATCATCAAAGGAATGTCCAAGGAAGAGGATGCCTATGATCACATTTATCAAATAAGTCATAAGTGCATCTTTGAAGAAGAAAAATGAACAAGGAAAATATTATGGGATGTTTAGACTTTAAGTTTGCATTTTGTTTTGTAAAAAATACTTCGTAATATGTAATTATTACTCTTATTTTAAAAATGCTATGTATAATGTACTAATTGAGAAATTCCCTTTTTTTTTTATAGCTAAGTTATTATTGTTGAATGTTAGCATTTTAAGTATTTTTAAACATTTTAAGAAAGCTGAAAGGATGTTTACATATTTCACTTCAAAAGCATAATATCTATTACGTTAAGAATATACGCATAAGTTTCAGTTTATTTTGAACTTTTTTATTGTTCAAACTGAACAAATTCATAAATTTTCATCATAATTTAATTTACACAAAAGTTAGAAAAGTTATTAAAAAACTAAAAAAACAAGCAATTAGTAGAGACATCAATTTGATAAGTCGAATTGTGTTGTACCCTCCTCACTCTAAGTGACGGCCCTGGTTGACAAAAGATTTATGGAAGCCTATTCCATCAACAGGCTCGAATGCCTTGCGTAGAAATTTTTCTCCCGATAGGTCAATACATCGTAGATAATTAAACAAGCTATTGAAAGGTGACTAAAACACGAGAAACAACGACTATCTACTAAAGTAAAGGTAATTTCGAAAAGTTTATTTAATGCGAGATCTACTCCACGAAAAACAATACAGATACGAAATCTTACATCTTCAAAATGAAAAATATTAATATTAAAATACATGTGCAAAGATAATTACTATAAATTATATACATAATCAAATATGTAAATTACATCTCACGTTAGATCTATAATCTTTTATTCACATAAATTTTTGGTTATATTATTAGTTTACCAGTTTATACAAATGTAAAAAAAAATTTATAATTTCAGTAACATCAAAACGAAAAAAAAATTAGCTTACGGGTGAATAAATATGTTCCAACAAATGAAGCCCATAAATTAAACTTAATAAAACCCACTTACAAGCATAACTAACATGGACTTGTGTATATTAAAAGGAAACCCATTTTTTTAAAAACGGCCCATTAAATTGGATTTGGTAAAACTGACATACACATGACCAAAAAAAAAATATATTATCCCAATAGTTATAAAAATTAATAATTAAATTTATTTAATAAAGTACAATAAATCATAAATATTTAGAAATAAATTTTGGGTAATTATTTTCCTATAAGTTGTAAAGTATGTAGATAAAAAATACACTAATTGAACAAGGCCAGTTTATAGCTTGAATTTTAGAAAACTAACTTACAAGCATAGGAAATATCATCTTATGTATATTAAAATAAAATTTATTTTTTTAAGAAATGTCCACTAAAACGAATTTGGTAAAACTGATATACGCATGGTCGGAAAAAAAAAAATGTCACTCTCAATCATTATAAAAATTAATAAAAAAAATTTCTTGGTAAAGGACAATAAATCATAGATATTTAGAAATAAATTTTGGGTAATTATTTTCCTATAAGTTGTAAAGTATACATATAGAAAATACATTATGATTGAGTTTACATTATTTTTTACATCATTTCTTACATCATGATTGTACGAAGTTTGATTTTACATAATGATTTTAATTTATTTTATTATATCTATATATATATATATATATATATATATATATATATATATATATATATATATATATATATATATATATATATATATATATATATATATATATATATATATATTTTTTTAAGTTCCAATTAAATAAAAATATGGCTCAATAATTCATCTACGATGTGAATAAGTTTATTTAGTTCGATCAAATTATGGAGGATTTGTAACAAAGTTGATTAGGATTGATTTGATTTATTTAATTTTGAACTTAATATACAATAACAATTGATATACATAATTTGTAATAGCGGTTTAGTGACTTGGTAATCTTTTGCACTGATGAACGAAAATATAGAGTAGTATTATATCAATATATTTAATTTTTTCATAATTCTTAAAACTTTTTTTATTTATGATATTTAAATTTTCGTAAGAGTCTTTAGTTAATATATATAGTTGACCGAACCTACCATAGGAAATTTTTTATCCATAGATGCCATCAACTTATATATGTATTATATAATAGTAATCTCTAATGGGCTAATTATTTTAATGTTTAGTATTGGATCCAATGAAAGCTGAGAATTAATTTTTCTTCGGCTGATTCAAATAACCTGTTAAAGATGGACTGTAATTATTTTAATGGACTTCTCTGTTAGTTATAAACGGAAGATAAAGGCCGGACTAATATAATTACTGAATCAAAAAAATATAATAATAACTATATAAATATAGATATGTTTGTTTAACTAAATAATAGGACAAACTTAGTAAATATTAAAATCACTGTTATGTAAAAAAATTTATTCTTAAAAGGTTGTGTTATTTTTTTTTTTTTTTGCTAACTGCTTCTTTTAGTATTTTCGTTATTAATGTAAATTATGATTGAATCATACAATTCATTCCAAGAAATCATAAACAGTTTTCAATAAAAAAAATTCCGGTGAATTTTAAATGGGAAATTTTATATTATGTTGTTTACAATTTATTGGATCCATGGAAAAAAATTCAATCAATAATTGTTATAGTTTAAAAATAAAGGTTTACCTTTTAAGATCTCCAACTGTTGTGCCAATCTCACCCATAAACTATTTGTCTTATGTTAATAGTTATTTGGGAAAGTACAAATTCATTGTTTATAGTTCATAATTCATAGTATTTAATTTTGAAAACAAAAATTTTAATACAAGAAAATTCAGAATAAATTTTATTTGGTATTGAATACAAGCAGATATGGAAAGACTCTGGCTAACATTAACCTAAATTTGCCTAATTCATTAAATTTCAATTTCTTAAATTGAACTTGGGCTTCTTAGACTTGTCTAAAAACTTTAGGATTCAACTTCGGTGAAGTACGGACAAATGAACAATGACCTCAATAAATCAAAATTAATAACATATTCTTTTGCTTTTCTATAAAAGAAAAAGAAAAAAAAACAATGACACAACCTGAATGAAAGTTTGAACAAAGAGAATCTCATATCATGAAAATCATAGGTTAAATTTTTTGATTAATTCGCCCAAAAAAATTTGTCCTAAGTGGAATGGGAACTAAGTTAAGGTGTACTTAATAATTTTATAGCATTACCTATTCACCGCTACATTTTTTGTGGACATAAATGTAAAAACAGGAAAAGAAATTAATTT
Organism: Penstemon newberryi var. newberryi; assembly: GCA_030819805.1. Lineage (NCBI taxonomy): Eukaryota > Viridiplantae > Streptophyta > Magnoliopsida > Lamiales > Plantaginaceae > Penstemon > Penstemon newberryi. Next base: position 15,014,584 of record JAUALY010000005.1, on the reverse strand, counting down.
TTATACTTTTACCTACACCTTTGTGCAAAAATTCAAATCCTTCCCAAGTAGTTAAAAAATACTATAATGGCTCCCTTGCTTTTCATTTTAAAATGAATTCTTTTTTTGTCTTTCATTCAGCAATCCCAAAGTTTCTTTTGTGATCGAATGAAAAAAATAGAAATTTTGTTTGTTTCGTACTATTTTTTAAAACATAAATATTGTTAAGAGCCCTTATGATATGGAAAAAGTTTGTGACGTTTAATTAGATTCCGGATAGATAAATGAACTAAGAATATGCCTTTTGCGTAATTTAAGTGTGGGTTTTCAAAAATTATTTTGGTATCAACTATATATAATATTTGGATTAGATTTTTCTTATTCAGACTTGATAATGATCGAATTTTATCAATGTCTTATTATGTGATTTCTCTTTGTGGTCGTATTTAAATATATTTGAGATAGTCATTATGATAAATTGATGATATATATATTTAATGCAAAATTGTTTAAAAGTTATACAAAAATGACGGTATATAATTACGTAAAATTGTAATATTATTTGTTAGGTGAATGAAAAATTGATAGATAAAAATAATATCGTACCCGTAATTCCATCCCGTCTTATCCCGCAATAAGTCGGATATCAGCTTCTGAATACCCGAATTATTACAGGTTATAAGCATCTATACCGTTAAATCGATTTTTAACGGAATGAAAAAGACATATATGGTACAATCGTAACCACATAATACGACCCTAATCGAAATGCATACATTTGTCTCATACACTATGGGGATGATGAGAAAAGATATATTTTACATCTCAGAGGGGCTATAATTGGAGATATCATTGTTTCTGGTACAGAAGTTCCTATAAAAATTGGAAATGCCCTACCTTTGAGTGCAGTTTTAACTATTGATTTACGTAATTGGAAGTAACCAATTAAGTTTACGACGAAATCTAGAAATCGACAACTGATCTAATTTGAGTACTTCTATAGGATAGACTTCAACAGAAAACTGAAGAGATGACGATATATAATTACGTAAAATTGTAATATTATTTGTTAGATGAATGAAAAATTGATGGATAAAAATAATATGGGATCCGTAATCCCGTCCTTTTTTGTTCCACGACAACTCAGATATCAATCTCTGAATACTCGAATTATTACAGTGCAGGTTCAGGATGAAAAGTATCAATCCCAAAATTTATTATTCCTTTATCTCTAACCCTGAACCATTTCGAAACTCACCTCTTGTTGATCTTTAATAATAATTGCTGTTAACATAAAGTAATTTTTTGCAAGAATTCAAAGATTTTTTTCTAAAAAAATAGAGTACATATCCAAAGAAAAAATACTTAACTACATCAATGCACCTTTCCATTTTTTGCAAATAAGAAAACAAATAAAGCATTATTAAATTAATTTTACGTAATAAATATTTGTTAAAAACATATTTATTTCACAACTTTAAAATAATAAAGTACACAAATTGTATTTCCAGTTTTGTAAATATTACTTCATAAATAAAAAATTAACAACATACATATATAATTTCTGCTTACTACACTCGTCAAAAAATTATTCTCTCTTAAAAATGTTCAATATCATATACAGTTAAAATCATAACAAGAAAATTATATGTAAACATCCATGCAACTGCTATGATGAATTCCGAAGTTCCATAAAGCAAATATGCAGACAATTACAAGAAATGTTCTATCACCGCTCCACTATTGAAGAAAAACAGATATATTAATAATATTTTCTTCATATAACTTTACCTCTATATAGATGAATGATCTCACATAGTCAATTCAACACTCCAACATCTGAACTGTAGAAAAACCATTTTCTAGACAACATCAATTCATATCTCCTCTACTGCTGTGTAAATCCGATTGTGAAAGACCGACCATAACTCATTTTCTTCCGACCATCTCTATATTCTTAAATCTATTTAAAGACGCACATAAGTAGAATACAACATAATCTAAGACGCGAGAAAAAGCTTACTGTGTATGCAACTTACAAATTTTCAAGTAATATAGCAAAGTACTTGACTACGCAGTTTCCAGGTACGCATAAACGTTTTACAAACTCTTGTGTAATAAAAATAGTTTATGCTAAGTAAGCTACAAATGTAATTTAACAGTTCAAAATCTGCATATCTTGTTCCTATCAACTACTAAATAATTAAACCGCATTTCCTAAACAGTACGAATTTTTGAACATTACTTCAAATTTTATTTATTTGAATAAATAATTGAAAATTAAAATGTTATCGTATAATTTTTATGAATAAATTGCAAATGCAATATAACTGTTAATAAACCATATATTTTACTTTAATGAACTATTAAACAAATAAACTATAATTACTAAACAGTAAGTGACATTCAATTTTACTTAAATATTGGATATCAATTTTTTTTTTTAATGTTCATGGTGCTTACTCATACTCAATCTACTAAATACTTTTACTTAATTGAGAAAAAAAAAAGATAATTAAAGTGTTACCACATATGTACTGCATGTCCAATTTTCATAGGAATTTTTTTTTTTTTAGATAAATGATTAATTGACAATCTATTAATTATGTATGACTAATTAATTAGAGAAAGAAAAAGGTAAATCTTTATTCTTAAACTATAGTAATTATTGATTGAATTATTTCCCATATGTCCAATAAATTGTAAATAACAAAATATAAAATTTTTCATTCAAAATTTACCGCAAAGAGATTTACTAAAAACTGTTTATGATTTCTTTAATCGAAATATATGATTCAATAATAATTTACATTAATAAGTGAAATACTAAAACAAACTGTTAGTAAATAAAAATTAAACATAAGTACTTATGTATAAAAATATTTTCACAACAATGATTTCATGATTTGCTAAGTTTATTTTATTATATTTGTTGATACATTAATTATATTTTATGAGGACCTTGTTTTCCGTTTCTACTTGACGAACAAGCCCATGGAAATTAAAACAGTACACTATTATTGGATTATTTGAATCAGCCCAAGAAGAACTAATTTTCTATTATCTGACTTTCAATTAAAAGAATGCCAATTGAACTTTTGTTGGACCCAATACAAAATCGTAAAGTAATTTCTTCATTATATTATGAATTAATTGGAGAATCTTACGTATAAAAAAGTATTATCGGTAGAAAAGGTTTAAATAATTATGAAAAAAATTAATATATTGATATAACATTACTATATATTTTCATTTTAATTAATCAATTTTTTTTTTTTAATTGGTGTTTTGATAAATTATACTTGTTCAATGTGTTAGCATTTCATCAGTAAGTTTATTGTCAACTTTATTTAAATATTGGGTATTAATATTTTTTAATAATGTTGATGTTGTTTGTTCATACTCAATTTATTAAATACTTTTACTTCATTGATAAAAAATTACGAATAATTAAACGGTTACCATATATGTACTGCATGTTCAAGTTTCATGGAGAAAAAAAAAATTCATTTACTGCTTAATTAAGAGATAAATTGACAGTCTATTAATTATGAATGAGTAATTAATTAGAGAAATGAAAAAGTAAACCTTTATTATTAAATATAACAATTATTGATTGAATTTTTTTCCATATGTTGAAGAAGTCTTAAATAACATAATATAAAATTTCTCATTTAAAATTCATTACAAATAAATTTAATACAAACTGTTTATGATTTCTTGAAACGAATTTTATGATTCAATCATAATATACATTAACAATGAAAATACTAAAACAAACTGTTATTAAATAAACCAGCCTAAGAAGAATTAATACTCAGTTTTTATTGGACCTAATAATAAACACTAAAATAATTAGCTCATTGGAGGTTACTATTATATCAAATATGCAAAATAAATCTTTTGTTTCAAGCTATTGGAAATCCCACTTCCGTACCAAATCAAGATATGGTTATTGGACTCTATGTATTAATTAGCGGGAATCGTAATTTTATTCTTCTTAAATTGATAGATGTAAAAATTGACAAAATAAATTGTTTCTATAACCTTTTTTTTTTTTTTTTGCGCAGAAGACAGTATCTACATGATGAATTTGCAGTACATTCATCACATCAGACCATCCTCACGCCATTGGAATGTAAAGGTTATAGTTTGTGATAAAACACAGGCAAGGCTTTCTCCCTCCAGTCCTAATCCTTACCAAAGGATAATTCTAATGGATGAACTGGTAAATTTCTGTCAATTTCTTAAAATTGCTATTCTATATTTTATCCAAATAATCCACATAAGTGAATATAAAAATTAATACATTTCAGGAACAAAAAGTTACTGCAACAACATATGGATCCGACATCAACACAATCGGAAATAAACTTGAACTATACAATACTTACATCATCTCTAATGCTTGTGTAACACAGCAACAAAGCAAATATAACATATACAACTACCCATTTCAATGGACTTTGAAATACTACACTAGAGTCCGATTCCAGAGGCACAACAAAATCGATCCTTCAATACTGAATTACCGTTTTGCATCACTTCGAGGTCTTAGCAACTACATTGACAAGAGAATACTGATAGGTAAACATACATTATCTAGATAAAATTACTTTATGCAGTAAACTGATATGATTGTTTATGTTGTCCTAGAAAAGGCTACAGACACCGGGCAGTCTATTTTGGCTCTTTAATAGTACAATAGTCATATGGCAGAAATTTTCCCAGCCCTCTAACAAATTGTTTATTATAGCAGATGTTCTGGCTGTTGTGGTAGAGAAAAAAGGTCAACATCATATAAACATTTATGAGGAACAAATGTTGAAGAAGGAATACACAATTATGAATGAAGAGTAAGTAATACACAGCAAATTCACATTTTTTCTCACTTCCGGTTTACACTTTTCATACTTTTGTTAAAATATTATACCATTTATTATCTAACATGTTCTTTCTTATATGCTAAATTCACTAGAGGTGCAATTGTTCTGCTAACCTTGTGGAACAACATAGCAACGTCTAAAGGTCCACTGATCGACGACTCCAATGAAATACTCCCAGTCATACGTACAACAAGCTTAGCAATCTCGTCATTCCGAGGTTTGCATACATACAAAATTTTAAAAATATAAATATTTCAAGGAACAAAATAATTAATTGACATAGCTTACATGTCAAACAGGTGGTTCACTAGGATCTACATCATCCACAATCATAGCAGTCAACCCACAAATACTAGAAGCAACAAATTTGTACAACTGGTGAGCTATAACATCAATATAAACATAAATAAATAAAACAATAAGGATACACACTTGTTTGAAATTTTATTATATTATACAGGCGTGAAAGAAATTTACTGAGTCTGATGAGTGGTACTTTCAAATTGCCAATGTATCAACCAAGTTTGAATTCACGTCATTCACGGCAACTACAGATCGTACCTATACAAACAGTCATCACAGAAACCCAGGTTTATAAACTGTTGCTACATACTGAGAAGCCATAAACTATGAAAAAGTTTCTACCTAATTACATTTTATAAATCACATTTTTGTATTGTTTTACATTATATTTCTAATAAAATCACAAACTACAAATTCAAAAATAATTTTACTCCATTTTTGCTGAAAAATTACCTTAAATGTACTTACAGGAGACTGACTTCTTAGTAAAGGTTCATTCAGCAAAAGTTTTACCTGCACCTAAGTATTTTTTTGTGAGCTGTGAATATTGTTGCTCAAGTATTCAAGGGATTGCTTGATACCTTTACAATTGTTCTTCATGCGGGAAGTTTAACAGGCCAACTCTAAGGTTAAATATCTAAATACATTTAAATTAAAATATACAGTGCACTATATTAATATCTATTGTTAAATTTTCCGACAGGGAAAAGATACGCTTACGCGTTTGTGATGGCACTTCTTCTTTAAATGTTGCTGCATTAGGTGAAAAGGCTTCATATATTACAGGGTTTAATGCCTCAACATTAATGGATTTTTACAATAAGGTATCACAATATTACATTTATTCAAATACAATACTCTCATATATATTTGTAAGAAATGCTATCCTACTTCTATATTGCAGAAGCTCCAGTTCCCACTTGATTACATAAACAACATACTACAGAACAAGTGGTTTTTAATCAAACTACAAAAAAGGAATCGTTCATACAAAGGCCAAATGCAAAGTCAGTATATACTTAAAGATATGAAATTTCTTGGAAACACTGACTGCATTAATGTATCTCCATTGGATAATAAATTTCCTACACAAGGTAACATTACTAAATCCTTTTTTTTATTTTTTATTATCTACTTATTCATTCACTGATTATCCTACTCCTTATGCTACCATATACAAATTTCCAAGAAATGATAACTGAACAATCACCAATTAGCCAACCATCATCAAGCAACACGAGCCTCACTGATCATATGCTCGTATATAACAACAGTAAGTTTATTCAAGTTTAATGTAAATTTTGATAAAATTACGAAATTTATGTTGTTTCTCAAAAAACAGGTTGCATGTTAACACATGGAGTCACAAATGAAGAACGAAGCTGCTTGGGAAATGAGCTTGGGAACATAAATACTCTTAATTTACCATATTCACTCTACTGATGTTACAGAACATCACATTTTCAGACTGGAAATCCGATTTCAGTAATCCTGTTTCGTAATTATGTCTGACTTATGTATTAACATAATGGATATGCTTTTTGTAAATCCTAAGCACTTTAATATCAGTATTTTGTTTTAACTATAACTTATAGAGTGGATGTAAATATATTCTATTGTTAATACATAACAGCACAGGATATATCTGAGAATATATACATTCACTTCACCACATTATCAAATACGTACAAGGTAAATTGTAAAAATAATTTCTTATTCACAAACCTTATATGTATATGATAAGGAAGCTGCCTTGTGCTTCTCATCTCCACAGCAATTCTTGAAGATATTTCAGGACTGGTTGATCGATTCCACTGACATACTAAGATTCATTGTGAAATAAAAAATCAGTGGAAACAAACTATTGAAGGGAGATCAAGCTTCAAATAAATCCTGCAAAGAAGAGAGAAAATTGGAGTCAGAAGCAGAAGAAATTGAAAATAGCAAAGGCGGTGAAGAAATGTTTTAAATTAATTTAGGGATTTAGTATATTAGATTGGGGATAATTTATTGAAGGAAGATCAAGCTTCAAATAAATCCTGCAAAGAAGAGAAAAAATTGGAGTCAGTAGCAGAAGAAATTGAAAATACCAAAGGCGGTGAAGAAATGTTTTAAATTAATTTAGGGATTTAGTATATTAGCTTGGGGATAATTTTACATAGATATAGTCAATGTATGTATAGTTAGCGTATGAGTTAGTTTAGTCAGCACATTTCTTTTCCTATAAATATACATAAGAAATATATTACACGATTAAATATTTAACCATTAAATATTTATAAACTCACAATATTACTTGATAGTTTACTATATTTAAAATTTATTGTTGTCCTGCTCTATTTCAAGGAAAAAAAAGTGTAAGTACATTTGATACCTAGGCATACATATTAATTCCAATACTAAAACGCATTTATCAGACAAAAGGTAAATATAAATTATGGTGATTACTACAATGATTTAACTAAAAGGATCACGCAACCATCTTACAGAAAACGTATCATTCAAATTTGTTCCCTATAAACTTTCAATGGTAGGATAACAGTTTGCTATGGCGTTAACGAAAATCAAAGAATTACAATTTCAGAACGACAAATAAGCTTCAAAAAAAAATACCACATCCAAGGAATGCATGAAACGCGCAAATTACTCAATTATATATTGACAAAGTACAATTCCAGAATTTTCTAAGAATTAGTATACACAAGTGTAAAAATTCTCAAAGGTATTCTTCAACAAAAACAGTTCAATTTATTTTTCCTATTATTAGAATATTAACTTAATTTTGCATAATGAAAACTGAAATTTTTATTCATAAAGGCCCAAGGAATAAATCAGAGGCTCATAGGTTTCAAGTGAAGAAGCCCAAGAATTCCAATGAGAGGCCCGGCCCGATTATCTCAAGATCATAAGAATAAGGCCAATAAATATTTCACCAGAAGATTTTCATTCGATGTTTTGTTCTATGTTAAAGATCCATTTCTTCATAACACTAGAAAGTCTGGAACAATGGTGTGACATGATTTTATGTTATTGACGTGGTTTATTAACCTTTTTCTTGGAATTTCTTCTTACAAAATTAGTATGGTATAATAACTAATAAGTTCTTAGCCTTTCAAAGAGTGCATCATTTTCTGATTCAGATTTCCAACATCACGGCTTTAAGTTGGTTTATTTCGTAATTGGATTTTATTTTGAGAAAATTTTCAGAATGAATCTCAAAGTTAGTACTGGAATAGCTTGTAGTACAGGAAAGCAACAAAATGGTAATCAAGTGATGGAAGTTGTAATTATCATCAGTGAAGTGTTTCAGCCAGCCCAGTCTTCCTGCTTCAGGTTGTATGGTAGGAAAGCAGAGGTTTGTTTTAGTACTTGTATTATTTAATGTAGCTATGCCACTTTCAATGCCAAACATCCTTAAGCTATACACTCTCAACTGTTAATGGGCCAAAATCTTTGCCCTTTCTAATATTTTTTACAAAATTGTTATCCCACATCGTAAAAAAAGATCAATAGAATACATCTTTTATACACTCAACCAACTAAAATGAACGGTGGTGTTTGTTTGTTTACTATAATATATTACAGTAAAGTTTAACTATAATATATTACAGTAAATAAACAAATATCACCAACTTTTGCGAATACAATATTTTCTAAAGTGTTTTTACACCCTTAAATTATAGGGCATTGGCACTTTGAACCTTAACTTAAAATTATTGATACTTTGCACCCTGAAACATGACCAACTTTTGTAAATACAATATTCTCTAAAGTGTTTTTGCACCCTGAAATTATAGGATTTTGGCACTTTGCACCGTAACTTAATAGTTTTGCAACTTTGCACCTTTGAAATATAATTTATTTGGCACTTTATACCATAATGTGTGTTTTAGTGATAAAATTTATTGGTAGAAGGGTAAAATAGTAATTTTTTTTTTTTTCACTTTGCACCTTAACAATATAGACTTTGCAACTTTAAGATCTTGAATGTTGGCATTTTTCACCCTAAAAATATAAATTATTAGCATTTTTTACTACGATTAAAATTTATTGGTACTCTGCACCAAAAAAATATAATTTTTATGACATTTTACACCCTAATATATTTTTTCTTCAAAGAAACAAACTCATGAATGTCGTCGATGTATAGATATATTAGTCATTTCTATGCACAACAATCATAAGAACAAAAGCCAAAAGATTGAAAAATCCTTTTGATGCTAAAACTAAAACCATACATCCATGATAAAAACTATTTCAAATAACTGTCTGCCTGTGTCGTGTTTTCATTGAATAAAAGCCCTACTACGGCTACCACTACAGAACACCCTAACTTTCTCTAAAAATATAAAATATATATTCAAACTTAAAAAACTACAAATTTGTAAAAAAAGAACAATTGATATACATAACCTGACTATATTTGTAAAAAAACAATGATATATTGATGTCGTAAAAGATTCACAGTAACTTACACCCATAAATATAATTTTTAGTTGGAATAAAATGTGAAAACATCCATGTTCACTTATAAATTGATAATAAAAATAATTAGTAACAATATTCCTAATAGTCTTTTAAAATTTATAATACTAATTCATCCTTTTGCGGTAAAATATTAATTTCCAAATTGAAGTAACGAAGTAAATAACATCCAAACACTCTCTAATCCATCCTCCTTTTTTTGCTCTCTCTCTCGCCTCGATCGAATTCTTCGACATTTGGTATGACTGACGGTTCACCGAATTCTAGTGGTGGCAACTGAAGTGGTAACACTTTCAGTTCATCAACCGGGAGTTTGTATGCAAATATAATACTGAATTCCCACCAATATTTCTCCCCTTCATGCCTGTACAGTTCTGCCCACTCTCGAGTTTCCTTGCGCTATATCAGAATTCAAATGAAATTCAGAACAAATAATTACAAATATAGACTATATCCGAATGAAATTTGGAAATTTTATACCTGCAGAAGATCCTCCCAAGTCTCCTCATTACTTTGAAGCAAATTCAAAGTTTGATTCCATCGCACTCTACGACAATCTTGCATGAAACTTCAAAAATAAATCTCGCCTTGTGAATGTCTTCCCTGTCCTCTCTTGAATAAGAGGAATTATCCGATTAAAAGCTTCATCATTTTCCTTTGTGTAATGCACATTTCCTTTGAAAGCTTCATCTAACAACAACTCAATGAAAATTGCGGTTTCTTCCTCTGTCCAGACTGTCCTCATTGCCAAACAAATATGAACTTAGTAGAACAATTCTACTTAAATAGAGTCTATAAAGACTCTTCATTTTCAATTTATTCAATTAATGCAATAATAATAATACACAAATTCAATGTACATAGTTCACACAGCTTATAAAATTTACCTAACTAGGATATTGAATCAAAGCCATAGTACTAAGTATTCGAAGAGTTTAACAATAGAAGATTTCACATTATGCTTCAATTTTCCACAATCAATTAGTAGGAACACAAATATCCGATTCACTACATTAGCAAATACATATAATTTAAACCACAAAAAATCAATATTCATTCACAAACCTCAAACGTATATGATATGGCTGCTTCTATGCCTTTCCCATCTCTGCAACAATTTCTTCCGAAAACATATTATACCCTCCAAATTAATATATAATAAAATTATAACATCGAAGATATATCAGGGCTGGTTGATCGATCCCACTGATATACCTTAGTTTCATTATTAAACCAAAAATCAGTGGGAACAAACCAACCAGACTTGATGTATCTAAAATTTCCTTGCATCGTTTATAATGTTTATTTTTAAGAGAAACGAAACTAATGAGAGAAAGAGGATTTAGGGATTTCAGCTCTTTTATGGGCGATCTTTTTTTATTTTTCTTTTTATTGTCTGAATAAAAATCCTTCCTATATTTTAATAATAATGTTTTCCTTCTTTTTATTTAAACATCTAGATAATTTCTATAATATTATATATTATTTTAATACATAAGTTTACAAAACAAAACATAAAACAATACCTTATTAGTGAATTCTGTTAACTAAAAAATACAATCTGTATTATTTTTTTTAATTGTTAATTGCTAAATATGTTTAATTTATACAATTTGAGTGAACAGATGTAATAATTTTTTTTTTTTTATACTCATTATATCAAAAAGGAAATTTTTTTTCTTTCTGAAATAGGTGATATGAGATTGGGCTACTTCAATCATATAAATGCAAAAGCCCACGGTAAATGTATCCATTATTATTTATCAGACATTTTTTAAGCCCAATTTTTAAAGTTGGGCTCAATCATCATTTAAACCTTCAATATCGAAACAGGGCAACAGCACCGCGCATAGCGGGACCCACTAGTATATATATATATATTTCTTTTCTTCTTTTTTTTTTTTTTTTTAAGTGGGCTGGCAGAAGGCCAGCCCAAATATTTTTTTTTCTTTTTTTTTTTTAAAGTGGGCTGGCAGAAGGCCAACCCAAATATTTATTTATTTATTTTTTTTTTTTCAAGTGGGCTGGCAGAAGGCCAGCCCAAATATTTTTTTTTTTTTGTGTTTGTGGACTGGCCCAAAAGGCCATCCCACAAACAGTGGTCTGTTGCATTTGCAACAGACTTGCTGCTGCTGCTGTGTGCAGCATACCGATGCTGCACCAGCAGCGGCTGGGTGGCTGGCCGGTGGTGGGGCGGCTCCGGCCACCCCACCGGAAAAGTTCATTATTAAATTCCTACTTTACAGATTCGCACAAATAGCCCTCAAACAAAATATTTTAAGTTTTTGACACCAAAACTTCATAAATTTCAATCTTTTAATATCCAAATATTTCATCAAAAATTTGTAGATCTACATCAAACCCAAACACATATGTATTAACATGCTTTCATACTTAAAACCTTTATTTTTAAATCATTAATCATATTCAAAACCTAATCATAATACAACAAGAAAACCTTTCCTAAAACATGCATTTCTAAACAAGAAACATCAAAGAATCATAAGTAGAACTTTATGAAATCTGAAAATTGAGATTTAATGGTACTCTAAGGTTTTAAAATGGATATTTCAAGAGTTTTAAGAAACAAATAGATCTAAGGGTCTAAGTTAATTTCATTAAAAACAATCAACCAAAAGAGGTGACTTTAGAAAGTTCTTACAAAACTCAAAGGAGGTCTCCTCCTTCTCTCGGCTCACGGCGGCAGCAGCGGCAGAGGTGGCGGAGGTGAAGCGGCGGCAGTGGTGGCGGTGCGGCAGCAACATGGCGTGGTGGTGGCGGTCTTCCTTCCTTCTTCCCTTACTTCCTTCTTGCACTCATTTTTCTCTCTTTTTAAAACTCAAGTTTTTACTAAGTGAAGAATAATAATGTACAAAAAGAATTAAAGATTGAGATGGAGTGTTTAAATAGGGAAATGAAATCAGATTTGAAAATGTATACATACATGTTTACATATAAACTTTACTTAGGGAAGTGGGGAAGACATAATTGTCTTCTTTAAACCCACCAATGCATGCATTTTCTTGGGTAGAGGAGTTCCTCCACCCAAGGGCATGCTTTTTCAGATTTTGGAGTGTGCAACGAGGGAAAAATAATTACTCCTGCAGAAAATCTTCAACTTGGGGCGAATTTGCACTTTACCCCCTGAAGTTTTGAAAAGTACATTTTTGCCCCTAAAACTAAAATTTTGAGCTATTTAGTCCAAACTTTTTGCAGAAAGATCCCAACACTTTAGAAGGTTTTTCTCACTTTTACAAATAAATTCCAAGTTTAATATTTCATACGAAAAATTTATTCGCACATTTTAGCTAAAAGTAGCATTAAATATAAAATAGAAAATGTGCCAAAATAAATAGTGATATAGAAAATGACTACACCATTTCAAAATAATTTTATCATAATTAAATATATTGACCACTAAATCAAAGCAAAAATAGAATCTAACTTTATAAATCCTTCGAAAATCTATACTTAAAAAAATAAGATTTTAAAATATAATAATAAAAAGGGCACGAAATTTGTGGGGTGTTACATAATTTACTTCTACAATTATGTTGTATAATATACTATCAATTAATCGTATTAATTTTACAAACTAACACAACAAACCTATTAGAGAGATGCATTAATGGAAAATGTTGTTATTATTAATTATTATTAAACAATATAATTATCTTTAAAGTTTTACAAGTCATTAAAATATTAATTTTAAGAAGTATAATTTAACAATATTACATTAGTCAAGAAGTATCTCCTACATCAACTCTTATAATATTTTTTAAGTTTTACAACTCATTATGATATATAATACAATGTCAAAAAAAGTAAAAGAATAAGATCCAAGAAGTATAATTAGGCAAAAGGTCTCTATTACATCAAATTTTATAATTATTTTTAAGTTTTACAACTCATTGAAATACTAATAAATATATAAATCGTCATTCTAAAACTCATATGAAAGTATCACACATTAAAAAAACTTCATAAAAGGAAAATAAATCACATTACCCCTGTTTATGGGGAAAAAAAAAGATATTATTTAGCTAACATGTTTGTTCTAAGCATCAATCACATTTTCAATTTTTTACTAATAATAAAAAGGTTCAATCACATTTTCAATTTTTTACTAATAAAAAGGTTATAAAGTACTATTTAGTTAACTGAAAATTTTATAATTGTCTTAAACCAAAAAAAAGGACAACTTAGAAATGGTTAAAACATGTTAAATTCGACTAAAATATGTATGATGTTAAATGATAAAATCAATGAAAAATGGGTTAAATAGAAGAAAAACGAATTTAAGAAAAAAAATGATGCAATTGATAAAAAAGAAGGTAAAACCGGTAAAAAAATTATATCGGCTAAAAATTGGATAACAAAAAACTGATCAAGTCGGTAAAAGAACAAGAACAAAAACAAGTACAAGATTATTAGTTATATCAATAAAAGAATAAGTAAAATCGAATATCGTCCTCTCACTTTCACTAGGTTTCAATTTTCGTCCTGCAACTACAAATTTGATCCTATTACCAGAGAAAAAATTTGTAATTGAAGAACAAAAATTGAAACTTATTTAAAGTTGGAGGACAAAATTTGTAACTACATGACAAAAATTAAAACTTATTGAAAGTTAAGAGGATTAAATGTGTATTCATCATAATTATAGGACTATTTTTGAAAGAATCCCAAAGTTACAAGACTATTTCTGAAATTTTGCCTTTTTCCTCATTGACTAGCTAGGTTAACATTTTCTATCTACTCTTCAAACACTGATCAAGTTTATACATGCATGACAGAATTAGGGCTAGTTGTCAAAATGCTATCTCTCTCATGACTATTAAAGAGCATAGCACTACAATTCTTCCATCTCTGTGTAAATTACCAGAAAACCCTTGTACTAATCTATAGTCCCCATTTCACTGCCCAGAAAATGGCAATGTAGGTTGAATCTTTTCCCAGTAATATCTAATCTACTGATTTCTTGTCATCCTGCAAATATGCTTGCAAATCATGCAAAAATAGTCGATTCAGTGAATATATATTTCAGCCAATAAAAAAAAATTAAATGTGGTTAATTATTACCTTCCCAGTCGCGTGAGCTCGGGCTCTTCAAGCAGCATATCCTGAAGTGGCTTTACACTACAGAACACACAAAAACAACGACAAGAAGATTCCTTTATTTATGCATGGATAATCTACTACAGTGGGTTCATTTTTGGGATACTTACTCAAATTACCCCTGAGATTTAGTGTAATTATACGGACCATCCTCCATGTTTGAAAAATTACTCAAACTACCTATGAGGTGTTGGATTCATTACAGTTAACCCTTACGATGTTAATTTCATCAAAAAAAAAATCGAGTTCCAGAAATACCACTGGGTACCATTTATGAATTTCACCCATTTTCCAGATGATTTCAACCGTTTTTCACCGATGTAACCCAATTTCACCCGTTTTTTCACATCAATTTTTTTCTTAGACGGTACCCACATGTATTTTTGGAATTCAAATATTTCTTGATGAAATTTTGGTTGTAAGGGGGTAATTGTAATGAATATAAAATATCCGGGGTAGTTTGGTACATTTTGAAGTAAGGGGGTGACTAATGAATCCAAAATATCGGGGGTAGTTTGAGTAATTTCGCAAACATGGAGGGTGGTCAGTGTAATTACACTAAATTCAAAGGTAGTTTGAGTAATTCTCCCCTTTTTTCCGAAAGAAGAGACGGAAAGAAATAAAACCTGTTAATGGAATGATGAGATAGAAGCCTGTGGTGAATGGTGTAGTCTATACCAACATAAGTGACAACGAGATTACCAGCATCCGGGTGAGGCCAGCTTCTAGAAGTAGGAAATCGAAGTATAAATGTTCCAGGATCTTTAACACTGTATAATCCCACGTCGCTTTTAAGTGCAAGTGCAGATTCTGCTTCTTCCTTTGTTATAAATCCTTCCATCCATATGGGCGACACTGAATCCCACATCGGTTTTACAGAACTTTGCGACAAAGTCAAAGCTACAGGGTATAACCAACACCACATTCTCTCGAAATTTTCTTGGTGAACTATATCTTTACACCCACCAATTCTCCTCAAACACTCCAAGTCCTGCTTGTAATATTAAATGTCACTATAGTTATCACGTCTTTTTAGAGTGAAATGCAAAAACACCCCTTGTGCTTTGCCTGAAGATCAAAAAGCCACTATGTTCCCTTTTTATTAGCCAAAAAACCCATTTAAAATTCTTTCATAAATCATAAGGAGGTTTTTCTCAAATTTTAAGGGGTAATTTACGACCGAACCCCCTGAGATTTAGGCGTATTACAACGAACCCCCTGACGTTTCAGTAATTACAAGAAGACCCCTCTGGTTTAGACTATGTACCAAAACACCCCTTATAGCTTCAACAATCCTTATAAGGACACCCCATCACAACTTCTGAAAATGTTTACCGAAACCCTTGTAAGGGGTGTCCTTGTAATTTTTGGAACCATGGGGTTTTCTGTAATTACGGTTTACCAGAGGGGGTTCGAGTGTTGATCACCCTATTTTAAGTGAACGGGGGTTATTGCCAATTTTCAAATTTAACAGGGGTATAATTGTAATTTTGGCTTGGGAGGGTTTTTTTTTAATAATAAAAATTAAGCACAGGGGGGGGTTTTGGTAATAAAAAAACACGGGGGTTTTGATAATTAGGAAAAGCATAGGGGGTATTTTTGCATTTCACTCTTATATTAGTTATCACATCTTATAAGCATTTGCACATGTGGGTGAACAAGAGAAAGAGGGAGATACCTGATCTGTCAAAGAACGAGCACAGCAGGCTATCGTCGCAAATTGCTCGTTAAGACTAGAAGCCATATTCTGCCAAAGAACATGGTTTTTCTGATCTGATATTGAAGTCCAAGCTTGTATTCCATCCTCGACCAATCTCTTTGCAATTTTAATTTGATGCCTGAAATTTTAAAAGTTTCATTCATGAACATAAAACCAGACTAAACTGTTGCAAATCGTGCACAATGCAGCATAGATACTTGAGTGTCTATAGGTATGGTTATTCATGTTTCTCCAATTTCAATGGGAATAAATTGAAAATGCTATTTGTTCTTATGTATTTTCTTGCTTGAATTTCTTTGCAACTGTAACATGTTTATTAATGTTATGAAAATACCACAAGTAGAATTGCATCAAGTGCACGTTGTAGTTGGTTAGGTGGCAAAAAGATATTTACATTCCAGAATTCTATTAGTTTCATGATCTGGAAACATAACCAAATTCTACTTCAAAATGTTGAAAGTTCTATAACATATCCATCCAAGTCTTGAATAAAAAACAATGCATCATTATGCAAAATTCAGGTTTTTGAGTCTGATATATTTCAAGAAAATTAGTTCTTCATTTCATTCTATGGATAACAAGGAAAAAAAATATGACTTGATTTTAGATAACAATTAACTTTTAAAATAAAAGAATTAGTGTTTTCTTAATACTGAAAAAGGCATTCCATGGGACTTTTGTTAGTATGTGTGTGTTATGGGAGAAAGAAGAGGAGTTAATGGCAATTTGCTTCCTTCTGATATGCATAATGTTCAATGTACTTGCTTGTAATTTGAAAAAGAGCACTTTAAACCCCCCCCCCCCCCCCTCCCCCCTACTATAATCTTATAAAAATTTCACACTGCCTCCCCAACATTTTTAAACTTAAAAAAATAGAACTGACAAAACTACCCCTCGTATATGTAGCACTTTACTCCCCCTGTGTTATGATAAATGTAGCACCTCGCGCCCCCCCCCCCCCCCCCCCCCCCCCGGTTATGATAAATGTGGCACTTTACCCCCTGTGTTATGATAAATGTTGCTCTTTACCCTCCTATGTTATAAAAACACTTTACGTGCACACTCTCAATTTCGGCGGGTGAGTTACACTCTCTGGATGAAGGAGGTATATTAGTCCTTTAAAATTTTCATAGGGGGTTAAAATGCTCTTTTTCAAATCACAAGGGGGTAAATCGAACATTGTGTATATCACAGGGGGGTAAATTGACATTAATCGAAATAAGAGGGATATAAAGAGAAGTTGATCTTAGGCTGTAGCAACTTTGACTCCTCAAAGATTACTCTTCTTTATTAAATAATAAATCAAGGAGAAGGTAAAGCTAAAGTTTAAAGTCCAAAATCGGAATATCTAAGCAAGCAAAGAGTAAATTTACCTGTGATGAAAACATCCTGAGAAGAGAGAAACCTGGTCTGCAAAATTAGCTATTTGTTCTTCACCAGCTGAAATAGCGATTTCCTTAAGCAGGTAACATCTCTCAGAAGGACACCCCAAACAATACTTAAAGATAATCGAGTCTGAAATTTGACATGAAACACTGAGAATGCTCTTTGGATCAGAATGTGTTGCTTCACTACTATTCGAAGTAGATGATGAGTTATTATTCTCTGCTCCCCCTCCATATTGGCTCATTCCATTTGTGTTTTCCTACTTTCATCGAAAAATTTCACGAGATAAAAAGATTGGAAATTGTCGGCTAAATTACATTTATGGTCCCTTAAGTATAAAGTGTTTTACACTTATGTCCCTCTTGCTAGAAAAATTACACTCGAGTCCCTCTTACATAAAACGGGTAACACCGATCAATTTTCAGGCATTTTTCCAGCGAAATAACAGCATGTGCAAATCACGTGGTATTTTTTAAGGGTATTATGCGGTTTTCCTTCGTGAATACCATTTACCCTTTTCATTCCATGTTGAACTCGATTCAAGTCTAAATATTATAAGACCTAAAAACCCGAAAATACCCTCACTAAAAGTCATGTGATTGCTCGTGATAGCCTTTTTGCTGGAAAGTGCCGGAAAATTGATCGATGTAACAGTTTTTATATAAGAGGGACTTAAGTGTAAATATTTTGACAAGAGGGACATAAGTGTAAAACACTTTATACTTGGGGGACCATAAGTGTAATTTAGCAGAAATTGTTACTCGAATTTCATAAGGGCTCAGAAGCTAACCTTATTACTAGTCCAAGCATGAGAATCAGACCCAATGTTAGGTAATTTAATCCTCTTTGAAGGAGGACTTGGTTTGGCTTCACATCCATTAACATAATAAGTTCTATTAGTAGTATTAGACGACTTTCTACAAGTGACAGGAGCAGTCCTTGAATTCCGATTACGTGAAACACAATGAATTGGATGAGAAAGGGTCTCGAGGAAAGGATATCTTCCCAATTCCGGAATATCAAACCTAATTTGGAAAAGCCTATTGTCGCACTTTGACGAAAGCTGAAATGGAAAGATAAATAAATCTACCAATGTAACAATGATACTTGATCATAAAATGGAACATAATTTTCCGTGGTTATTTACATGAGCTACAAAAATACCCCATGTGCTTTGCCTAATTGGCAAAAAAACCCTGTGTTATTTTTATTAGTAAAAAAATCCCTGTGTTCTTTTATAATTAACAAACCCCATTTGAAATTCCTTCATAAGTCAATAGGCAAAGTTTTTCTAATAAAATAATATTACAGGAGGAGTTTTGCGAATAAAAATAAAATAGGGGTGTTTTTGCTAATTAGGAAGAGCATAGGGGGTATTTTCGCATTCACTTTATTTACATCTTAGGAATAATACCTGAGATATTTTGAGCTTAAAAGAAGCACGTCCACTTATAAGCTTGGAGGATATATCATGAGAAGCATATTCGATCCCGTCATAACTCACAAGAAGAGGAGGTTCTGCATCGCTCGCGTACTCAACAGGAGCCTTATTGTCAGCATACAAAAGTGAAGCAACAACCTTAAGGAAAAGAGTAAGATGTACATAAAAGTAAAAAATAAGAGTAAGTTCAGAAAAGTATTATTAACTACTAGAAAAACATAGATGAAGAACGAACCTCATATTCTTTGCTCACGGGACTACCAAACGCATCCGATAATGTAACATCTAGAGAAAAGATCCTGCGACAAGATGCCTGTTATTTATAAAAACAAATGAGACGAGTTAGTAATGACCAACTATTCAACATGTTATATCTTAAAATTTTGGAATGTATTCTGCACATATGATCAGGTTTAAGGTGGTAATTGTTTGCCTCTAGAGAAAAAAATGGAGCGAAATGCAAAACTACCCTTTATGTTATGCCTAATACAAAAAAAAAACGCATTATTTTTATTAGCAAAAATCCCCCGTGCTAATTTTTATTAGCAAAAAAAAAACCTCACAAGCCAAAATGACAATTATACCCCCACCAAAGGATGCAAACACACCCCTATTCACCTACAAAATTGGCAAAAATCCCCCTGTTTACTTTGAAAATTGGCAATAACCCCTCTGTCCACTTTAAAAAATAACAATAACCTCCCTATGATTTATGAAGGAATTTCAAATGGGGTTTTTTGCTAATAAAAAAGAACACGGGGAGGGGGTTTGCTAATACAAATAATACAAAGAGTTTTTTGCTAATTAGACAAATCACGGGGGATATTTTTGCATTTAGCTCGAGAAAAGTGTCATAGGAATTGAGTACTATTTTGATTTAAGAAGCTAAAAGAATCCTCAAGGAAATATAAATGCCGAGATAATTATAAATAAACAAAAAATAATGGCATAAAATGATTTTAACCTTGCCACCGACGATGCTCCATACACCATCGGTGTCTTCCTCGATTTCAGATGTATTTGAATGTTCAATAGATAGTCGAACTGGAGGATCCTTGACATAGTGGTTTTTAACAGCTGATGGTGGAAATAGCACATCAAGTCCATGAACAAAACCGTGTAATTTATCCTCAGTTTCATCAGGGCATGCCAAATATACTTCTTTAAGAGCATCTCTCGATTTATTAAGAAATGAGCAAGTCAAGGGCTTCTCTCCCACGATTTCCCCGTCAATGTGAAGCCGCACTAGGTCTTGTAAGACCTGTAAATGAAATCCATATGCTGTGAGCTTTGATTCAGTAGGCACAAGAGAAATGCATATTACTAAAATAATGGATTAAAAAATGAAAAAAAAATAAATTTTTTGCATTGTTCTGTTTCATTCCATATGCTGTGAGCTTTAATTCAGTAGGCACAAGAGAAATGCATATTACTACAATGAATAATGGATTAAAAAATAAAAAAATAAAAAATAATTTGCATTGTTCTGTTTCATTAGTTGTTTAGTTTGACACATGAACATCTTTTGTGAAAAATTAAATGACTATTATAATAATACCATAGTTTCTGAGGTCTAAATTCAACACATAAATGTCATTTCTAACTCAATCTATTACGCTTAAATATCCTCCATCTAAAAAATATTTAATTTATCATAAATAAACCAATGAGGAGATCAGACAAGTAGTATATAACACACAGCTATAGAATTAAAATATGGAAAAAGTTACGAATACAAGGTTAGCGTTAGCACATTTTCTTAGTTGATTGTACATATTCATACATACACTAACAACATAAGTTAGTAAAAGAAAAACTATCCATTGAAGCAAAGTAAATTCGTACATAAAAGGCAAACTAAAAGGAAAACTCTAACCTATCCTTAGATAATTTAATTTTAATTTTACAAAGGCCAATACATTGTAAGTTTGCAAGATATAGGGAAAACTAAAGTTCTACTTAAATTAAGAAATTGTCTAACGTCATAGCCTCACGCGACTACTTCTCAAATTTTAGCTTACCTCATGTTAAAGCTAGTTGTTTCTTCAGACAACAAAATTGAACTATAGACCATTTTTAGTTCTAGTAGTAACGACGCAAAGAAAAATGAGGTGAATAATATGTTCTTAAGTGGGAACCCAATGGAGATAATCGTGAACGTGAAGGGACATAATTACAAATACCCGACAATTATGTAGTTTAAATGAATTACACATATGATAGTCAACCACAAATTTTGTGACTTTTTGTAATATAACCTCTATACTAACTCTCTCTCTCTCTCAAAAAAAAAAAAAAAAAAAAAAAAAAGGAGAAAAAACATATTCAAAGTGAAGGGGACTGTAAACTATGTAGTTTCACGTGGACAATATAAGACATTAAATGTCTTAAACTTCTCACACACTCTAAGTTCCTCATTTTATGACATGATATACCTATAAAATTGCGTATAAAATTCTCAACAGTCACAAAGTTTAAACTTGACACTTAAATGTACACAACCTAACCAACAACAGTTCCGAACCCCTAGCCCTCCTGTTAATAGGAAACTCTCATTTAATTTAGTATGATTTAGGATTCAGATCAAGAAAGCATAATCTGTCTTATTGGATGTTGTTTTGATGTTTACTATGATCATATGAAAATGTTAAAGAAGGTAGCACTGAAAAAATACAAGATTATGAGGCTTAGAAACAATTCAGGGTCTTGGCATTTTTCATAAGCTAAAATTTTCATAACCACTTCTAGAATTGGCCATACCTTTAGTCATATTGTAGTGAAAATCTCAAAGTAACTGATCCATTTTTGTCTATAGGACTGACTTCAGTCAATGGTGAAGCAATCCAAAGCTCAAACCACAATGAACAAAAACAGAATAGCATCATTGAGTAATAGAAGACTATAAAGCCTACGTGGGTATGATCATAAAAGTACATTTCACCTAAGAAATAGACTATTTTAATCAATTGCCATAATTATCTAGTCAATCAACAAGAAAAGTATAATGCCTATCGGTGATGAAATACCTCACATCCAACATGAATCCATTTCTTCACTGGAAACTCGATCTCAGCAGAGGCATATACAAATGAAGTAGGATTATCAGGATATGGTGCCTCTTCGTGTAGAAATAGTAATGGGAAAAGAACCATTCTTTTCTTCTCGTCCAACCCAAGGAAAGGCACCATAGATTTAAAATCTTGGTGCTTCTGCAAAATCCGCAAATTAAAAAACTATATGGAAGATGCAATAGAGATGTTAAGCAAACATTAGTTTGTCAAATATTAATAAAATACTCATTTGCAATACTTCAAAGAAAGAAAATACGGTGGACATCGTTCTCACATTATTACAAGAAGCTAAAGAAGCTTAAAACTTATAAGTTATAACAACTTTTAATGGGATATTTTATAATATTTTGCCTAAGTTCTTGAGATAAATGGAGTAGCTTCCAAATACAATATGATATATAATGAGCGGTGAAATTATGATCTAACCTGAAAACATTCTCAATCACAATTAAGTATAATAAAACACCGAAAAACTCAAAGATTTAAGCTTTCCTCAACTAAGTCCAACCTATTGCATCCCAAAAAACAAAAATGGAACATAAATACCTAAGCCAATTAAACCGAAATACAAAAACACACACATACACACACATACAAGTAAAAAGAAAATAAGGAAGGGGTTTCTCATTGTCACACTATTATAATAAGCTAAAGAAGTTCAAAACTTATAATTCATAACAACAATGGGACCAAATATGATGTTTTCACCAAAGTTATTGAGATCAATTAAGTAGCTTCCAAATACAATATGACATATAATGAGCAGTAAAATTTGTGATATTTCTACCAACACAATGGACACAAACTCAAGAGGACATATTAATTAAAATGGAGAACCCAACAGACCATTCTAACTTAAAAATAATTCTCAATCAAAATTAAGTATAACAATTCACCAAAAAACTCGAAAGATTTAAGCTTTCCTCAACTAAGACACCAAAAAAATCAAAGATTTAAGCCTTCCTCAACTAAGTAAAAGTAAAGAAAAAAAGAAACATACACAATTAAACCGAAATACAAAAACATACACAAAAGCAAATAAGGAAAAGGGGGTTAGTGGCAAAACCTGCTCCAGAATTATAGAGGGGAAAGAAGAACATTTCTCAATGTAGAGCCAAAAACAAAGAGAAAAACACCCATTTGCCTCTTCTGCTTCAACATCGTCTCTTCCGAATTCCACTTTGAGATTTTTTGTCAACAAACAATAATCTTTCTCCTCTACCCCATTAGAAAAACCCATCTCCATCCAACTTTTTCTCGATGATATATCTGTATTATTCTACATAAAATCGAAAACCCTTTTCAAGTTTTAATCAAAGATCTTTGCTTTTTAGTAGAAATTTTGATTTTTGGTTGAGGAGTTTTTAGTAAGTGTGACGGCTGTTAACTAACGGTTGGTAGAGTCTTCGGCAGTTCGGCTTCTAGTCTTTTCTTTTCCCCGCTTGAAATTTTGGGCTAGGCTTGTATGTTATGCGCTTATAGTTTTATAATGGGAATTAACCAATGATATGAGGTAGACATGTTAAATATTCTTCTTAGATATTTTAGGCACCTTTGAAGTTAAATTCAAAATCGAATTTCTCCTTTTTAGAGTATAAAAGAATTGTATATATCTCGTGGATCAAAATTTCGTTTCGAGAGTATGTTTTGGTCACTAAATATTGGAAATATTTCGAAAACACTAAAAAAAAAATTGTAAAAAAATTTAGGGTAAACACCACTTACGATCCTCCTTATCATTAACTTTTTACAAAGTCGTCCCTCTTAAGTTTTTTCCCACGTTATTCCCTACTAAGAATTATTTGTTTCAGTTTGACCCTTTTTCAGGCAATCAGTAGGTGGAAGTCTTTGAATAGCCAAGCATCCATGGTGTGTATCATGGTTATCAAACCGTGTATCGTATCGTGTATCGTTTTTCATTCGTATCGGATCGTATCGAGATATGTATCGTGTATCGTAAGATACATGGCCAATGATTAGAAATAATATTAAATATATTCTCCACATAATAAAAAAATACAAAATATAAAAAATATCATTTTAAAGTCAAACAAATCCTTTCAAAATAAATCAAATACCAAGTTTGGATTTTCAAGTCATTTCAAAATATCTTATGATTTTCTCTTGTCATTAATACATATATGAAATATTACTAGTGCTAAAAGATGAGTTACTTGTGCAAAAAAATATCACACTTCACACCCCTTTTTGGTTTTTTCCTTTACTGCAATTTAGGGATTTATCAATCACCTTCACTAGCAATTGCAATTGCTGAAGGTAATCTGGACCCAAATATGATGGAAGCTTTCGACCACTTCCCTCAACCCAAATATCATAATCATCTACCTAGTTTTCCAGATTCTACTGCTCTATACTTCAAAAAAGACAAAACAATCTCCAAGAAATCGGCTAATAACCCAATAACCGCCCAAAACCGCACAAGAATAGCCGAAAACTGTACAAGAATCGCACCTTTTTTGCTTCCAAAACCCCAACACAATCGAGATATTTATCACATAATGACGAGTTTAGGTTGCTTGAGTTGTTAATTCAGGATTTTGGTAGATATTTTAAGGAAAAATTAAAAAAAAAAATTTATAGTAGAAAGCTAGGGTTTGCAAGGGGAGAAAAAAATTGTGAAAACGCACTCTGTTTTCAACTTTAAAGTGCAGCAAAAAAAACTAAAAAAATGGGTCGCGAACCGGGTCAGGTCGTATCCGACCCGGTTCAGAGTAAAAAACCGGTTTGAAAAGTGTATCGCATGTATCGCTTTAGTATCGCGATACATGCGATACTGAACCGTATCGGACCGATATATCACGATACAAGGCCCAAAACGATTCGTTTTGTGTCTGAATCGAACCGTATCGCACGAATCGTATCGCGAATCGTGCGATATTAACTACACTGGTGTGTATTACTTCCCAAGAAAAGAACCAACTTGGCTTATTATGATAGTAGTTTGGCTTGGTTCTCTCAAAAAGTGGTTTGGAAGCTTTGGCAAAATTTTTGAAACACGATTTGGATAATGGTGAAATATTGAAATAGTAAAATATTATTAAATATAATAGTTAGTGGATTTTGAAGTTTTGAGACATGATTTGAATTGAGGTCTAATTGTTGAGATTTGAAGGAGAAAAATAGGTGATAAATGTCAAATCAATAATTTTACATGTAAAAACCACCCAAGTACAAGGCGAATTTCCAGGGGTATTGTACGAGTGATTTTCAAAAAGGCCAATTTGAAAAACATAAATTACATAAAGGCCATAACAATATATTTTCAGTTTAAAAAAAAAAGAAAAATTATTAATAATTCTTAATATCTATTAACAATTGCAACTTACCCCCCCCCCCTCCTTTTTTCTTTAACAAAACAAAAACACCCAACCCCCAAAAACAAAACAAAAACAAAAAAAAAATCCCTATCACTACACTCAAACTCTCTTTCTCTCAAACTCTCTCTCTCAAATTTCCGAAAATTCTTGCAAATTGGAGATGGCTAACATGATGGTAATCGATGATGCTCAGAGAAACGCTGAAGAATGGCCATTTGGGGTAAGTTTCGAGCCTTCTTCTCATTCAATTTCAGCATCTGTTTATTTACGAGTTCATGGCGTTTGGCGTTTGGGAACCCCAAACGCCAAACGCCATGAACATCTTCATATGCGTTTATGAAACTGTTCGTGGCGTTTGGCGTTTGGGGTTCCCAAACGCCAAACGCCATGAATATGTACATGGCGTTTGGCGTTTGGTGTTTGGGAACAACAAACGCCAAACGCCAAATGCCATGAACATTCATGGCGTTTGGCGTTTGGGGTTCCCAAACGCCATGAATTTGTACATAGCGTTTGGCTTTTGGGAACCCCAAACGCCAAACGCCATGAATATTCATGGCGTTTCTCTCGGCGTTTGGCATTTGGTTGTTTCAAATGCCAAACGCCAGAACATAATGAAAAATTTGACAATTTTTTGTTGTTTGTTTTGGAGGGATACGCTACCTTACCCACCTCGGCCCTACCAAAATTACCTCCCTTTCACTACGAGACCGTGGTCGTAGATGGAAGGATAACACAGCGCACGGCATGGAGTGAACTTCCGGAGATTACAAAAATGCTACAAGCCGATCATTGGCGGATTACAGATGATTACCCCCAGATTGGGAGTTTTCTATGCCTAAACGGGAAGGGCAAATTTAAGGCATCGGTCTTGCACAGTCTGATGCTCCTAATATGCCTACGACTGCCCGATAAGCGAAAGAGTAGATACGAATACTGGTTTTTGATCAAAGGAAAGCCAGTCAGATTCGGCGTGGAGGAATTTAGCCTGGTATCGGGGTTGCGATTTGGGAGACTGAGTGATGCTGACTCCCAAACTATCGACGAAGGGGGTAACTTGAAGAACCGATACTTTAGTCAGTTGGGGGAAATGAATGTTCCCGTTGATGCTGTCAGAACGAAGATTTCTTCAATGGTGAGTCGCAATGCGAATCCCGAGACCGTATGCAAGTTAGTCTTCGCATGGGTGATATCAGCATTGCTGTTACCCGTTCGGCCCATCAAAGAGGTTCCAAAAAGCGTTTTAGCGGTAAGTAAACTTTAATTTTAATTTTTATTATTTCTTTAAAGTTTTAAAAATAATTTTCTATAAATTTGTTTATATTGAAGGTATGTGACGATCTCGCGATTTGCGAGAGATATCCCTGGGGAGAGAAGCTATGGAGTGTCACCATAGATGAGCTTATTGAACATATGTGCTCCGACCGCCATATGACCTCCGGTGACCGCATCCGTAGATGGAATGTGGGCGGCTTCCCACACATTTTATTGGTATGTTTGTAAAATCAATATTTGATTTCCATATATTCTTTTTAGTTATTTTTTCGTAAATGTTAGATATTTTGAATAATGTTTTGAATGTGAACAGTAATGGATGTTGGAAGCCATTGAAGGCATGCCCGATGCGGCCAATTGTTATCCAAGGCACGACCCAGCTCTTCCGAGATATCCAAGAATGTTACGTTGGGATATGGGGGGCGGTAATTGGCCCAACTGTGATGACATGGACAGGTTCTTTGGAAATGTTCCGGTATGTTAATCGTTTTTATTAATAATTTTTTTCCGACATATCACTTGAAATATTTATTTTAAATAACTTGTGTCTTTTTATTTTTTCAGGCTGTGATCCCACGGCTACTGCCAGATGACACAGAATCGGAGATGGAGTATTATATGTTAGCTAAAGAGTTATCCGACAGTGTTAGTCCGAATAACCGCAGTCCCAGTTATCGCCTATTAACTGAGTATTTCAGAGAGCTTTATGTGGTTGTTCGGGATGATGAGGGAGCTCCCGAATGCCTCAACCGGCCACCCAGCCTACCTGATCCTGATGATGAAGAAGATGCCAATGCTCCTGCTCCTGCGCGCCGACAATGGAAGCGTGTCCGAAGAAACCAAGATGGTGCCTCTACTTCTCAAGCTCAACCACAACCATCATCTTCGGAACCAAGATATGAAGAAGTTCCTTCCTTGGCATGTGATATGGAGCAGAGACTGTGGGATCATCAGAATGAGATAGAGCAGTGACAGACTGCCCGTGCAAACGAGATAGTTGGGCAGCTGAACTCTATGCAGGAAACTCAGACGCAAATGCAAGTAACTCTGCATCGACTTCATCGAATGATGCTGAGGGACCGAGGGGATAATAATGTAGGGGACGGCGATGATGATGAGGATCAGGTTTAGTTGTTGTCTTGAATTTTATTGTTCTGGATTTTTTTAGATTGGTTTTGGAATTTTATTGTTCTGGATTCTTGAATTTTATCTAAATTGTTTTTAGACTTTATTGTTTATTAGATTGAATTGGATTTGTGCAACTAATTTTATTATTGGATTTATGTTTATTAATTGGTTTTGGATTGCTGATATATAATGTTTGATATGAATTCTTAATATACGCATTTTCAGGGTAATAATGCGGAAAAGAATTCAGATCATGGTGATCTCGGAGTCGATAGTGATGATAATTTGGTTAGGAGTGAACCAAGGCAAAAAGGAAGAGAAGATAGGATAAGATGGCCTAGTAGGCATTTAAAAACTCCTTAAGTCCCAAATGTTAGGAAAAAAAAATCTACTAAGTAATTAGTTTTTTTTCTTTGTAATATTTAATTCGGTTAGGGACCGGAAGTTGTAAATTTTGGGAGTAAAATTGTAATTTTTGAAAAGTTAGGGACCAAAATGCAAATTCGGGTTACATGCAAATTCGTAGTGAATGAACATTTTAATTTTGTGCAACTAATGGATTGAATCGCAATTATGATTTTTTTTAAAAAAATTTGGGGGTAAAATTGTAATTTTTGAAAAGTTAGGGACCAAAATGCGAATTCGGGTTACATGCAAATTCGTAGTGAATGAAAATTTTAATTTTGTTCAACTAATGAATTGAATCGCAATTTTTTTTTTAAATTTTGGGGGTAAAATTATAATTTTTGAAAATTTAGGGACCAAAATGCGAATTCGTAGTGAATGAAAATTTTAATTTTGTGTAACTAATGGATTGAATCGCAATTATGGTTAAAATCGCAATTTTGGGGGTAAAATAGTAATTTTTGAAAAGTTAGGGACCAAAATGAAAATTCGGGTTAAATGTTACTGTAAGTGTTACTTCTCCTTTCGGGTAATAAATTGACCAAATCTTACAAAATTGGCCAATATGTACGAAGTTATGATTTACGGAGGATATAATGTTACTGTAAGTGTTACTTCTCCTTTCGGGTGATAAATTGACCAAATCTTACAAAATTGACCAATATTTACGAAGTTATGATTTACGGAGGATATAATGTTACTGTAAGTGTTACTTCTCCTTTCGGGTGATAAATTGACCAAATCTTACAAAATTGACTAATATTTACGAAGTTATGATTTACGGAGGATATAATGTTACTGTAAGTGTTACTTCTCCTTTCGGGTGATAAATTGACCAAATCTTACAAAATTGGCCAATATGTACGAAGTTATGATTTGCTGAGGATATAATGTTACTGTAAGTGTTACTTCTCCTTTCGGGTGATAAATTGATCAAATTTTACAAAATTGGCCAATATGTACGAAGTTATGATTTGCGGAGGATATAATGTTACTGTAAGTGTTACTTCTCCTTCCGGGTGATAAATTGATCAAATTTTACAAAATTGGCCAATATGTAAGAAGTTATGATTTACGGAGGATATAATGTTACTGTAAGTGTTACTTCTCCTTTCGGGTGATAAATTGATCAAATCTTACAAAATTGGCCAATATGTACGAAGTTATGATTTACGGAGGATATAATGTTACTGTAAGTGTTACTTCTCCTTTCGGGTGATAAATTGACCAAATCTTACAAAATTGACCAATATTTACGAAGTTATGATTTACGGAGGATATAATGTTACTGTAAGTGTTATTTCTCCTTTCGGGTGATAAATTGATCAAATCTTACAAAATTGGCCAATATGTACGAAGTTATGATTTACGGAGGATATAATGTTACTGTAAGTGTTACTTCTCCTTTCGGGTGATAAATTGACCAAATCTTACAAAATTGACCAATATTTACGAAGTTATGATTTACGGAGGATATAATGTTACTGTAAGTGTTATTTCTCCTTTCGGGTGATAAATTGATCAAATCTTACAAAATTGGCCAATATTTACGAAGTTATGATTTACGGAGGATATAATGTTACTGTAAGTGTTACTTCTCCTTTCGGGTGATAAATTGACCAAATCTTACAAAATTGGCCAATATGTACGAAGTTATGATTTGCTGAGGATATAATGTTACTGTAAGTGTTACTTCTCCTTTCGGGTGATAAATTGATCAAATTTTACAAAATTGGCCAATATGTACGAAGTTATGATTTGCGGAGGATATAATGTTACTGTAAGTGTTACTTCTCCTTCCGGGTGATAAATTGATCAAATTTTACAAAATTGGCCAATATGTATGAAGTTATGATTTACGGAGGATATAATGTTACTGTAAGTGTTACTTCTCCTTTCGGGTGATAAATTGATCAAATCTTACAAAATTGGCCAATATGTACGAAGTTATGATTTACGGAGGATATAATGTTACTGTAAGTGTTACTTTTCCTTTCGGGTGATAAATTGACCAAATCTTACAAAATTGACCAATATTTACGAAGTTATGATTTACGGAGGATATAATGTTACTGTAAGTGTTACTTCTCCTTTCGGGTGATAAATTGACCAAATCTTACAAAATTGACCAATATTTACGAAGTTATGATTTACGGAGGATATAATGTTACTGTAAGTGTTACTTCTCCTTTCGGGTGATAAATTGACCAAATCTTATAAAATTGACCAATATTTACGAAGTTATGATTTACGGAGGATATAATGTTACTGTAAGTGTTATTTCTCCTTTCGGGTGATAAATTGATCAAATCTTACAAAATTGGCCAATATGTACGAAGTTATGATTTACGGAGGATATAATGTTACTGTAAGCGTTACTTCTCCTTTCGGGTGATAAATTGACCAAATCTTACAAAATTGACCAATATTTACGAAGTAATGATTTACGGAGGATATAGTGTTACTGTAAGCGTTACTTCTCCTTTCGGGTGATAAATTGACCAAATCTTACAAAATTGGCCAATATTTACGAAGCTAGGGTTAGGGTTTATATGGCGTCTGGCATTTGATATGTCAAACGCCAAATGTCAATGAACATGACATTTGGCGTTTGATCAAACGCCAAATGTTATGTTCATTGATATTTGGCGTTTGTAGTTCAAACGCCAAATGTCATGTGCAGTTTTTTTTTTTGGTGTGTGAACAGTATACACCTAGGTGCAAAAAGTTGCACCGCGGTGTATATTGTTGCAGAATGTTTGTGGACAAAATACACCGCGGTGTGAATAAAAAATGTTCATTGACTACGAATTTGCATTTTGGTTCTAACTTTTCAAAAATTACAATTTTCAAGTACATTCCAATAATAAATATCAATTACAACAAACACTGTTCAATAAACATCAAATACAACAAACATTGTTCAATAAACATAAAATCCAACAAACATTGTTCACTAAACATCTAAGATTCACTTTCGTTATTGCCCGAACTCTGGCCGCGTTGAGGACATCTAGATGTGTTGTGACCGGTATTTTTGCAAATTGAGCACTTGTATTTTTTCTTCAAATTTTCAAGGGGAGAGGTAAATCGTGACGTTTTAGGCCTTCCACGGGTTATGACGGCGTCTGGGGGTAACACTACTCTCGCCATAACATCATCGGGGATGTTCATCCATTGGTCTTTCGTTGGAACGGGTTCTATGAGCTCATAGTATGCTTGACGCGTATTTATGACCTTGTAGTATTGGCTAACAAGCTCATACACATACTGACCACTATCTCTTGGTCGCTTGTCCATGACAGCTGCAATTGCGTGCTCACACGGTATTTGCTCAATCTGAAAGACGCCACATGAACAAGTTCGTTCCGCTAAATCCACAATTCCAGACAACTCAGTAGATTTCACTTTCCATGTTTCATACCCTAATGCACATTTGCGCCACCTGGATGCATTTTCATATGGCTTATTTATCAAATCCTCCTTCGATGTGGTAAGTACAAACATCCATTTCCCAGCCTCCTCACGACGCTTTCTAAACCACTTTCCCATCAAATCAATAATAAATTTGAGGAAGTAACATATGGGATAATTTTTGTCATCTTTGATCCGATTATTAAGGACCTCAACATGGTTAGACGTCATTACCTCATATCTGTTCACGCGATGGTGGATTCTCGCCTATTTCTCAAACGTCACCTCGTTCTGTAGCCAATCTGCACATGCTGGACTCTTGGTTTTCAAGTAACCAAATTTTTTTTGGAACTCACTCTCAGTGTACGCGAAAGCAGCATTGTAAAAATACCCTGTTACCCTATCTTTCCCAAACTTTTTTATCAAGTTCGTTTTGAGGTGGAAGTAACATGCCCCATGATCAGCTAAAGGGTAAACATCTTTTACCGCTTTTATAATCTATTTGCCCCTGTCTGAAACAATAACCATATCGTCTCTGTCTGGTACAACCTCTCTCAAGCACTCTAGGAACCAAGTCCAACACGCCCCATCCTCGTTGCCATCAGCTACCCCCCATGCAATTAGATAACAGCAATTTTCACTGTCCGTCGCACTTGCAATTAGAACGGTTCCTTTATATTTGTGCCCCATAAATGTTGCATCAGTTACAATTACATTTCTTAGAAAATGAAATCCTCGAATAGCCGCTCCTAAAGTCATGAAGAAATATTTAAACTTATTTTCGGAGTCCGTATGGATGCGAATGTACGTGCCAGGATTCTTTTGCTCAATCATGTAAGCATAGGAGGGTAGATTGGCAAAATTTTCTTCGAATGTCCCCATAATATGCTCTTGAGCAAATTGTCTCGCCCTCCAAGCTTTTTGATAGCTAATGCTAACATTTTCTTCGGCACGCATGAAGTTTATCAGTGCATCTGGTTTTGGGGGTTCATTGGCATTCAGATATAATCCTGACGTCCGTAAACCAACCATACGACTTGATGCTTGTCTATGATCGGCACCTCTATTCGATATCCCACAAGTGTGAACGTCTCTATATGTCCGAATAACAAATTCATCACCGTTCACTTCCTTAGTCGCATATATTCACCATGGACACTCCTTTGTGATACACCGAGCTATCTTCCTATCAGGGTCAGACTTATACGATCTAACTTCCCATTTTTTACCTACAGCAGTTTTCGCAAGTGCATCCATGAAATCTTTTTTGTTTCTAAACCGTTGACCAACTGTCCATCCTGATCGATCACTCCTCCCCTGACTAGAATTTGATCCCGAATAATTTCTTGCGACATCATCAGCATTATCAAAGCCTTCATGGCTAGGTGGTTCGTAAAATTCTAGCGCTTGACCATAACCACCACCTATATCACCACCACCAACATCACCACCTACATCACCACCACCAACATCACCACCTACATCACCACAAACATCACCACCTACATCACCACCACTATAACCACATTCGTTGTCAAAATTACGGTGTTCACCATTTTCATTAGCACCAGCATAACCACCTTCGCCGTCATAGTTACGGTGGTCATAACCAACATTACCACCTTCGTTGTCATACGGAGACCATTGACTATATAAAGGAGTACGACATAGTGGTTCAACTTCCTCCACTGTAGGTAAAGTTGGATTAGAGGCAATGATCTCCTCATCAACATCACCTTGTGCACTTGATCCTCCTATATCACATCCATCAAGTTGGTAATTGAAACTAACTTTGTCTACGATTTTTTTTTCTTTACCTCGGGTCATAAGTTTCTTCGAATTCTCTTTTCTCCCCGGAGTTGCCTCTATCCTCAGAATTTCTTCTCTAGGAGAAAAAATCAAGTACAAATTTAAATCAATTGAACTATGGGCATAGTGCTTTGTTATCTCCCAATCTTCTTCATCTGATACTTTCACTATTTCGTTATCAACACATTTGCTCTGTATCTCAAAAATATCAGTATACCGATCTAAATTCAACTTCTCGCAAATTTTATCAACCAGTTCCTCAAACGAAATTTTCCTATCCACCATTATTGTTTTCACAGGATTTCTATCACCACTCCAATACCATTTATCATCCATTTGGCGTGTAAAATCACCGCCATATCGAAGATAAATTATAATTTTGTCCATTCCTACAAGTAAAAACAAAAATTAATACACAAACTATCTAAATAAAAAATGCATTCTCGAATTTGAATTCTGCCATGTTGGCGTTTGGTTATGAACAAACGCCAAACGCCATGCTTATCGGTGTTTGCCAAACGCCAAACGCCATGAAGATAAGCATGGCGTTTGGCGTTTGGGAAGGAACAAACGCCAAACGCCAAAAAACGCGAAATTTTCAGCACGAAAATTTCTCCATTTTGCGAACTAAATCACTCAATAATACATCAAAAATTCAAGTAACTTGCAAATGCTTACCTTTTATGTTGTTCTTCTTCCTTTTCTTCCTTGATTTGAGAGAAATTTCTGTGAAAATAAGTAATTGTGGGAGAGAATTGGATTAGGGTTTGGGGTTGATTTTGGGAGAGAAATTGAATTGATTTTGGGTGGGGTTGATTTTGAATTTTTAAAATTTTGGGGTATATTTGTTAAAGTTTAGTTTAATTAGGAAGAGTTAATTAATTTAGTTAAGTTGGTTAATTAATCTTATGACCTTTATGAAAATTTTAAACATTTAATAGCCTTTTTGTAATTTAAACTTTCCATTATGGCCTTTTTGAAACTTACCCGGTATAGTACTGATACAAAACCACCCAATAACTCCCACTAACCCCAAAAGTCCCACTTATGCACTCCTATTTTTTAGGAGTTAGTTTCTGTTTTATAAATAGCCACATAAACTAGTTTAGGATTGAGGAATAGAATAACATTTATTGTGAATAGTTATATTTGGGAGTTTTGTCCATTCCACACGAACATTTGTATTGGTTGAATTGTTAAGATTCTTGCACATATTCATCCTTTACGGATTTATTGGCTATTGTTGTGTTAAAGATTATTGCACTAATTTATGCCAATAAAGTTTATTGCAGTTCTTCCTTGATTTCCATATTTTATACCATGTTTCTTATCATTTGGTATCATCCAGGTCGATCGAAATGGTTAACACCAGATCTTCAAACATATTCAAAATGAATCTGCTAACCCAAACACCAATCCATCCCCCAACAAAATTCT
The DNA here is from genome assembly GCA_030819805.1 of Penstemon newberryi var. newberryi. Lineage (NCBI taxonomy): Eukaryota > Viridiplantae > Streptophyta > Magnoliopsida > Lamiales > Plantaginaceae > Penstemon > Penstemon newberryi. The sequence continues at coordinate 14,979,389 of JAUALY010000005.1, read as the reverse complement.
GATTAAGTTGCACAACATTTATCATTTATTTCAAAACTACATTCCATTTACTCGCTGCTGAAGTTGCGGCACTAAGCCCAATCAACTAGAGGTGTTCCATCCGGAGAACATAGTATAGAGGTTCCAAACAGAGGAAAAGCTAAGGATATTCTGTTGGAAACACGAGAAAAGGGTAGATCACATAGGTTAGACCAAAGGTCGATGATGTCAACAATCCGTGGTAGTTTAAAAGTCCTGCACAAAGACCCATATAAAAATGGAATCCCAAAGTTTGAAGGTGGAGATCCTCGTGGTTGGATCCTTAAAGCATGTTATTATCAAACACTGGAGGACATTCAGGCTGGCAACCATCAGACAGACGGCGAGGATGGTGGTGACCCACTAGTGGGCAAACTGGGGGATATTTGGCTGAGTAGCTTTCATCCAAAAGAGTTTTGCAAAAATAGCCTTTTGATTTTTCTTTTTTCGGTTTTAATTTCAATTAAAATTAATTAAAACACAATTAAACTTAATTACTCAATTAATCCACAATAATAAAAATACAAAACAACCCATAACTTTCAAAAAATCATTTTTACTCCCAATCTCAATTTCAAATTTTCTCTCTCTAGAAAAAAACTCCATTCTTCTCCAAAACCAAAATTCATCACAATTCAAAAATGGAATCCGGAAATAGTGAGTTGGCACTATCATCCGACATACCGGAATCATCTAACCGACACGCGAGGGCCGAAAACGAAGGAGAATCGGTGAAATTACTTGGGAGGATAATTAATGAAGGGAAACTTACAACAAGAGGAGGTTGGAGCAAACTTCAAACGTACGCAAATTACTTGACGGATCGCAACCGTATACAGGCATCACGTTACCCTCAACTGGGAAATTTTTGAATATTGATGTTTCAGGAAAATTCAAACGAATGATGTACCACCAAATTTGGATCCGACTTATGCAACGTCCGCAAAACAAGAACTTGTACGAGTTCTGGTTTTTAATTAATGAAAAGCCGGTGAGGTTTAGTGCGATCGAGTTCGCATTGGTTTCAAGGTTGCGGTTTAGATCCAAGATTGACGAGTCTGATTTGGCAAAAATGGCAGAATCTACTCTGAAAAGTAGATACTTAGGTGATAAGAACGAAAATATGATCACCATAGCGGATGTCGAGAAGCGGCTTTCTATGCTACAAGAGCAAAAAGTAGAAACCACTAACAGGCTGAAGTTAGTGTTTGTTCTGATCGCATCAAGTGTCCTATTGCCAACCCGAAACGGGCATATTGAAGACTACATCTTCGAGGTAAGTTTGTGTAATGTGTTATATATACAGGTTTTTTAATTTTATCGATAATTTGAAAATTTGTTAATGTGTATGTGTTCATACATAATTGAATTTTATTGTGTTAATGAGTTATTTATATATATTTTGCGATTATATTGTGTTAATGTGCGATTATTTATTTTTTAATGTTGTTTTGAGATGAATTATATTGTGTTAATGTGTGATTATTTAATTTTTAATGTTGTTTTTAGATGAATTATATTGTGTTAATGTGCGATTATTTAATTTTTAATGTTTTTTTAGATGAATTATATTGTGTTAATGTGTTATTATACAGGTTTGCGATAATTTGGAAATTTGTGATAATTTCGACTGGGGAAAGCGGTGTTGGGACAAGGCATATTGGAACATTGTTAATAAAGTTGATAAAAATATCAACGAAGTAAACGGAAAAATGGAAAACTGGGAGTCACCTGGTTGCCCGTGGTTTCAGTTGGTATTTATTTCGAAATTGCATTAACTTCTTGTTGTAAAACTCCTAAATGACAATTTCTGTAATTTTGTAACGACTATGGATTTTTTTTGTGCAGTATTGGATGCTCGAAGCAATAGAGGGCATGGACAAGGCAATACATTCCAAACGTTTACCTGATAGTTCCAATACCTACCCAAGAATGTTACGATGGAAATTGGGTTCTAAATCCCCAAATAATACTTCTAGTGCAGAATTCCTTAATAAAGTGAAAGTAAGTGTTTATTCGAATTGTTAGCAATTAAATTTTGCATGAATTCGTCGATTTACTATTTGAGAACTATTCTTTTTTTCAGGTTGTGATCCCGCAACTCAAGGCGGGCGTTGTTGAACGGGAGATGCCGTATGTGAAAAAAATGGCTAACTTCATGAATAAGGAAAATTCTTCAGATTTATTCTACTCAAACTTGAGGAAGGCCGTGAGAAATTGCCGAGCATGAAAATGTTGCCGAGTTGGAAGAAACTGCTATCGAGCCTGCAATTATGGATAACGCTCCTCCGTCTACCTCTCATATACCTTCAACATCAAATGTTGAAGATATGCCTCCTTGGGCTGTCCAATTCGACCAGAGATTTCAGACGTTTGAGGATAGACAAATGGTTGAGGCACATTTGGCTGAGCAATGGCGTCGGGAGTACGACCAGAGGTTTCGGGAGTTTGAGGATAGGCAAGCGGCTGAGTTCCAGTTGGCCAGGCAATTGCGTCAAACAGTTGATGACATGCTAGAGGCTGAGGCTCAATTGTCCGCGCAGAGGCATTCACAGATCATGCAGACGATTCAGCAAAGTGCTAGGGCGGATAGAGAATACGAGGTAACAATATGATTTTAGTTTTGTGCCTTGGGAATGTGTCAGTTGTTGAGTCTGGGTTGATTTGGCCGAACTTGGGCATGTTTATTGTTTATTGTTTGGTATTCTGCATTGTTTGGTTATTTGTATTATTTAAATAGTTAAAGGTGATTTCTTTATTTTAGAATTTTGGTCTGATGTATATATTGATTATTTTTAGGTGACTTCTCCAAATTTTGGTCAAGCTGTTGATCTAGAAGTCGCCGATTAAGTGGAGGAGAACCATTTGAGAACTTTGTTACTCCGATCTCCCTATCGTCTCCGAGAAAAAAACCAAGAAAAAGCCTACTCGCGCCACCACAAACATTTTACCTTGAATTGTATAATTTCACTCCCAGAATATTTGTTTTATAAAATTCTTATTAGTATTTTATTTTTCAGATTACAAATAGATTTAATCGGATCAATAATCAATAAAAAATGGGTTTAATTGGACCAAAATCGAAAAAAAAGTTAAAAAATGGGTTTAATCGGACTAAAATCGAAAAAAATAGTTAAAAAAATGGGTTTAATCGGACTAAAATCTCAAAAATAGTTAAAAAAATGGGTTTAATCGGACTAAAATTGAAAATTTTAGTTAACTAATGAATGGTGAAGGTTTTAGGGTTCTTAGGGTTAGGGTATCGGGTTTTAGGGTTTAGGGTTTAGGGTTAGGGTTATCCGTTCGAAAAAATAGTTAAAAAAATGGGTTTAATCGGACTAAAATTGAAATTTTTAGTTAACTAATGAATGGTAAAGGTTTTAGGGTTCTTAGGGTTAGGGTTTAGGGTTATCCGTTTGAATTCCCGTTCGATAATTTCACTAACTTTGATTTACGGAAGAGTTTAGGGTGCTGTAAGTTGTGGTTCTCCATTTGAATTCCCGATTTACCGTAAATTCGATAATTTCACTAACTTTGATTTACGGAAGAGTTTAGGGTGCTGTAAGTTGTGGTTCTCCATTTGAATTCCCGATTGACCGTAAATTCGATAATTTCACTAACTTTGAATTACGGAAGAGTTTAGGGTGCTGTAAGTTTTGGTTCTCCATTTGAATTCCCGATTTACCGTAAATTCGTAAACTTTGGCCCTATGTATCGCTTAGCCTGTCCAGTGACCCGGCGACAATTCCAGTAACTATCCAGACCAAAAGTTGAAAAAACTTGTAATTCAATCCAATAAACAAATACTCCAATAAAATATTAAATCAAACATGATTAGAATATTACAATAGTCATTGCACAAATTATAACCTAACATTTCTACGATTCATCGCGTCTAGGGCAAGTCTTTTTGTTGTGATCTATAATCGTACAAATCGAACACTTGTATTTTCTCTTCGACGTTTCTCCTTGAGAAGGAATACGAGATAATCTTGGTCTTTCGGGAGTCCTGTTCACATCTGGAGGTAACACTTCTCTTATCGCAACATCGTCGGGTATATCCCTCCATTGATCTTTGGATGGAACAGGCATGATGATTTCACTGTATGCAAGAATCGTGTATTGATTGGAAAAGTACGGTGAACAAATTTGATATGCATACATGCCGGCATCCGATCGCATTCCCATACAGGCTGCTATTGCGTGCTCGCACGGTATAAAGTCGGTTTGAAATACTCCACACGCACAACTTCTTGCATTCAAGTCCACAACTCCAGACCATTCCGTGGACCACACTTTCCATATCCATGTACTCAATTTATTTTTCGCCCACCTTCCCGCTTTACTGAATCGTTCACATATGATTTTCTCCCTTTTCGGAGTAAGTTGCCCTGGAAACTTATCTGCCGCTGTACGCCGTTCCATAAACCACTTCCCCATCTTATCAATGATGATATCCAACAAGGCACAATAGGCTCCTTTCTTGCATCCACCAAAATAGCATTTAGGCATTCAACAGTGTTAGAAGTCAACACCTCGTACCTGTGTACACAATGGTGCGCCCTCGCCCATTTTTCAAACGTGACATCATCCTTTAGCCACCTCGTGCATCCTATACTCTTGGCTTTCAACTCGGCAAACACATTTCAAAATCCATAATATTGTATGCGGAAGCGGCTCGCTCAAAAATCGTTAATAAACCCTTAACATTTGGCCATTTTTTCTTGATGTTCCCGATGATGTGCCAATAACAGGCTCCGAGTTCTGCCAATGGGTAAACAGTTGTTATCTTGTTCTCAATCGCTACGCCTCTATCCGAAACAATAACCTAATCTTCTCTATCTGGTATCAACTCACGCAGACACTGGAGGAACCAAGTGCAGCACTCCGAGTTCTCAGAGTCACCTAGCCCCCATGCAAGAGGGTAACTATGGCGTTCACTGTCCGTCGCAGATACAATTAAAAGGGCTCTGTTGTACTTTTGCTTTATGAAGCACGCATCATTTATAATTACATCTCTTAGGAACTGAAATCCCCAAATAGCCTGTCCCAAAGCCACAAACAAGTACTTGAAACTATTATCTGAGTCGGTATGGATGCATGTGCGTGTGCCATGATTCAATTGCTCCAACATGTAACAATACGAGGGGAGATTGGCAAATTTTCTTCAAAACTACCTCTAACGAGTTCTTGGGCAATGTTTTTCCCCCTCCAGGCTTTCCAATAGTTAATGTCCACATGTTCTTCTTCCCGGAAAAAGTTTGTCACTACTTCTGGGTTGGGTTGTTTATTGGCTTTCAAGAATAGTCCTTGCCCCCGTTGGCCAATCACGCGACTAGTTGCTGCTTTATGTCCGCCACTTCGTCCCAACAACGAACAAGTGTGCGTGTTACAATATGTAACAATGACAAAAGCATCACTGCTCGTATTTGCCATGGACAATTATTTCCTTCACACTTAACAACCTTCAATTGCGGGTTGGACCTATCAACTCTAAATCCAAATTTACTGGAAAGTGCAAATTTTGAAAGTTGATATTCGAATTGAACTTTATTTTTAAAGCGTTGACCGACTTCAAAACTTGACCCATCGATCCTCCTCTCACTGTTGCTTGATTCCGGACAAATACTTAGCAACTCACCACCATGCCCGACGCCTATTTCGTCAACTTCGTCATTAGGTGTTTCGTGTTCAACCCCTACATCACTACGTGGCTTATTAGGTGCTTCGTGTTCAACCCCTACATCACTACGTGGCTCATCACCATAGTCATCACCTTCATCATCGAGTCGGGTAGCTTCACCGTGCACAAATTCTTGCGATTTCCAAGGGATAGGTTCTTCAGATATAGGCCTAAGAGCACCAACGATATGTTCACATGAATTTGACATCGATGAAGTTTGATTGGAGTCTATGAACTCCACATTTGGCCAAATCGGAATCTCACTTCCTCCTAAATCACATCCATCCTCATTATCCGGATTACTGGCTCGGTCTTGAACTTGCTTTCACGTACAATACAATTTCATCTCTCTTCCTGTAAATGTACATAGCACCCGCCAAACATACGTCATTGTTTAAGCGCAAGGGAGGCAACTATTCCGTGCTTATGCGCGTTATCACAATGTCATTGGTATTCCTATCAATACCAATGGTTTCACAAATTGCATCCAATAATTCCTCATACTTAATTGTCCTATCAACAAACAATGTTACCAAATCGTCATCTCCACCAACCCATTTCCACTTATCGTTGTCTTCCACCGACTTCCACTCACCATTGTATCGAACATATATAACAATTTTACCATCCATATCTACAAATAAATAACTCAAATTAACACACAAATTAACTAATAAACAATAAATTTAATAAACAACTCGTGTCACTTCTCACTTGGAGTTCTAAGTGACAAGTGACAAAATCTTTGTCACTTGTCACTTAGGACTCCAAGTGACAAGTGACAACTTCGTCTCTTGTCACTTGGAGTCCTAAGTGACAAGTGACAAAATCTTCTCTTGTCACTTGTCACTTGTCACATGGTGTGACAAGTGACAAGAGAAGATTTTGTCACTTGTAACTTAGGACTCCAAGTGACAAGAGACGAAGTTGAGACGAAGTTGAGACGAAGTTGTCACTTGTCACTTGGAGTCCCAAGTGACAAGTGACAAAACAAGTTCAAAAAGTTTAAATTATAAAAATAGTTCAAAATTTAATTTTTTTATGTTTCCCACTAATCAAATGCAATGAAGATCGTATACTAACCGTAAATGTTAATCTTCTTGTTTTTTCTTGATTTTCTTAAAGTGAATTTGGGAGAGTTTTTGCTAGAGATAGACTTTTTTTTTTTGTTAGAATGAAAGAATAAGTTTGATTTTTGAGTTTTGGTATTTAGTGGGGTTTGATTAGTGGGTTTTATTTTATGTTTTTGAATTTATTGGGGTTTTATTTTGAGTTTGTAATTTAGTGGGGGTTTATTTTGTATTTTGGAATATATTGGGGTATAATTATTGGGGTTTGCTTTTGTAATTTCTAAATTTGTGGGGTTTAATTTTGAATTTTAAAATTTAATAGGATGGGTTAAATTTTAATTTTATTAATTTTATTGGTTTTTTTTTTTTTTGCAATTTTTCCATTTGATTAAAACACTAACTAATAAGTTAATTAAGTGAAGGCTAGTTTTGCAAATTCAACATTCATAAAGCTATTTTTTTAAATTAAAAAAGTCATCAGGCTATTCTTGCAAATGACTCCCAAACTGGTTGAAATTGTATTATTTCCGCTTTGAGGACAAGGCGGATTTTCAGTGGGCGTGTACTGATACAAAACCACCCAATAACTCCCACTTATCCACTCCTATTTTTTAGGAGTTAGTTTATGTATTATAAATAGCCGTAGAAACTAGTTTAGGAATGAGGAATATAATCGGATTTATTGTGAACAGTTATATTTGGGAGTTTTGTCCACTCCACACGGACAATTGTATTGGTTGAATTTGTGTTTAAGATTCCTGCACATATTCATCCTTTATAGCTTGTTTGGTTGTCAAGAAAGTGAGGGAAAATTGTAGGAAAAGGAAAAGGAAAGGAAAGGAAAGGAAAGGAAAAGGAAAAGAAAGTCATTTTCCTCTACATATTTGGTTGTCAGGAAAATTATTTTCTTGCAATTGTTTGGTTGTCAAGAAAATTTAGAAATATAATATTTTTGATTAATTAATATTTGATTCTGATACTTTCAAAATTGTAAAATATATTAAAAGTGACTGTAAAATAAAAATTATCAAATTAATCTCTAAAAAATATTAAGTACAAATTGAGTTAACAGGGGTTAGTGATAATTGTTTTAGAGGGTACTTTTTTGCTAATAATAAATAAGCACAAATGGGTTTTGGTAAGAAAAAATCATAAATGGGGGATTTTAATAGTTAGACAAAGTACAAGGGGTGTTTTGCAATTTACTATAAATTTTTTCCAGGATTTTCTTAGGATTTCCCCATCAAATTGGTGGGGAAATTTTTTCTTCACAAAATTTTACAGCAGAAAAGTTGAAGTTAATAATAACTTCCTTTCCTGCTATCCAAACAACAAGTGGAAGAAAAAAAAACTGACTTTCCTTCACTTTCCCTCACTTTCTCGACAACCAAACAATACATTATGGATTTATTGGCATTAATACTGATTAAGATTCTTGCACTAATTTATGTCAATAAAGCTTTATTGCCGTTCTTCCTTAATTTCCATATTGTATACCCTGTTTCTTATAAAAAATAGATTATAGATATCAAATCAATAACGATATAGGTCTCAAGTAGGGTTGCATTGGTTTCGGTTTGACTGAAACTTGGAATTTCGACTGAGACCTCTTTAAACTCTTTATTTGATGGGATTTGACTCAGTTTGATTGAGTCAAAACCCAGCAGACTAGATCTATGCAAAGCCTAGGGTACTAACCTAATGCAACTCGGTACCTTTTATTGCGTTTTTAATCCAGTTTAGAGATAATTACGTTAACAATTCAATTTTTTAATTTTTTTTTATTATATATTATTTATAAAAGGTGGTGAGGAAAATCACGGTTTATGCAACCCTAAATGAAATAAAAGCAAAAATCAAATGTCTCGAAAACTAAATGTCGAAACAAAATACGAATGAAAGTGCCAAAAGTAGAGTCGCAACTCTTAGACAAAATAAATGTCCCTAAACAGCAGAGGGCCAAACAAAAGAGAAAAGCGAAAAGACAAATTTCACGAATGAAAGCCTAAAAAAACTTAGAACACACTAACAAAGAGAGCTCCTCATAGGAACTATCGAAAAGCTCTAAAAATCCAGAATGTCAAAGTTCTCAAATCATTACCCACGGACGTTGGGAAACCGTTGGTATGACAAGAGAAAGCTCTAACAATCTAGAATGTCAAAGTTCTCAAATCATTACTCGTGGACGCTGGACGCTAGGAAACCGTTGGTATAACAAAAGCTCAGTTACTGGTGAAGAACTGACAATACCTAACCAAATGCTACAAATATCTAACCGAGTACAACCGTTAACAATAGCAACAAAAACCTCAGCCAGCTGTTAAACATTTCAACTTTATTATCGTTTCACTAGTACTTTTTAGATTTCTGATTCTTCGAGTCAAATTAACGAAGATATTAATGCAAAAAGCATAATTTTCGAAGATGATTAATCATGAATTCTGGGAAAGAAATTATAAGGGATTGATCATGAGAAGCCTTAAAATGTCTTGACATATTATATCACCAACCAAAAATGTATGACAACTTTAATTTCCAGGTCTGGGACTAGAATTTCCAAGCATTATACAAATTAGACCTAAAACTGAAACAAAGAAACACCATGAATGAGGTTAGTCTACTTCAACCATAAAAATAAAAGGTTAGTCTTTTTCCACTGAATTATATCTCAAACTAAACAATACTGGGATAGAGTATCTCATAAGTTCTCTTTCTCGTAAAGTAATAACATATGTATAATACACTGCACATACAATACAAATTTCCCTCAACAAACGAAAAATCATAGCCATAGCCCATTTGTTTGGTACGAAAAAGACTATTACGAAACCATATTCCGCACCTCCTTTGAATCTTATCTCCTACTTTGGGTTCAATTTGAGGGAAGCGCTGCCATAAATAAGAATAGGAAATATGATCAATACACAGCCACAAAAAAAATGGAGTTAAATTTACCCCCTGTTATATGCATAATGTTCAATTTATGCCTGTGATTTGGAAAATAACGCTTCACCCCTCTATAGTCTTATAGTCTCCTTGGTATTTTTAAGCTTATAAAAATACAACTGACAAAACTACCCCTCTTACATACTATACTTTGACCCAATCAACAACTTTTATGCCCACTATTCATTTTGGAGAGCATGTTGCACTCTTCGTCAGAAGGAGGTAAATTACTTCTTTAAAATTTTCACAGAAGATGGTAAAGTGCTCTTTTTCGAATTATAGGACTAAATTGGACATTATGTATATCACAGTTGATAAATTGGCATTAACTCAAAAAAATCAGTCAAAGAATGGGAATTAATATGTGGATACCTATTGATACAATAGCGTTTTCCCGTAGGTGGGGGCCCATCATCAAATATGTGACCAAGATGAGCATCACAAACTGCACAAAGAACTTCTTGACGAGGCATGAAAATAATCGACAAGTCTAGCTTCGACTTCACATTGTTTCCTATCGGTTGATAATAGGAGGGCCATCCCGTTCCGCTATCAAATTTCGTTGATGATCTGGGAAAATAGATTAATGGACTGGCTAATTTGATATCCAATAATAGTAATAGTTGTTAGGGAATATCACACTTTACCCCCCTATCATTTCCAATGTTTTTCACTTAACCCCCCATCCTTTCAATAGTTGCAGTTACATGCCTCACCTTTGTTGTTGCAGAAAACCCCTCAGGGTCATCGGCGACATAATGTTCCTTCAAGATTCCGTCATGATATGTATAGTGCACCTTTTCAAAAGATAAGGGGGTAAAGTGTGAAAGTGTATGAAGATTGGGGGGTTAAAATGCAAAAGAAATAAAGACATTAACCAATGATAATATTTAATAAATCGCCTAAAATCATGAAAAAACAATAAATTTAAATTTGTGTAGCTTTTTCATGAAATTAGATGATATAGTAAATATTACCATTGATTAACACATTTATATCTTTTGCACTTTACCTCCCAATCTTTATACACTTTAGCACGTTGCCCCCTAAAGTTTTGAAAAGTTGACAGTATACACATCATGATGGAATATTCCATTACCAATGACTTTGGGGGTTAATGTGCAACAACTAACAAAGGTGAGTTATGTAACTGCAACTTTTGAAAGGATGGGGGGTTAAGAGCAAAACGATGAAAAGGATAGGGGGTAAAGTGAGGTTTTCCTATTATGTTAATGTAGAGTATATATACTCACTCAAATAAAGGAGTGTCACAGCATATGCAATGGTAAGTTCCAGGAGTTTTAGTATTCCAATATTCTCTGCAAATGAAATTACAGGATAAACGAGCTTTTATAGATAGCATAGAACAAACATCCAAAGAAATGAGCATTCAAGAAATTAAAAAGGGATGTTACCCGGTGAATGCCCTCTCAGTACCCTTTTTCCGAGTGATATAAAATTGATTGTCAGTTAGCCGCTTCCTCCACTCATCGTCACTTATAGAGCTGTAATCTGTGTTTGCTGCCCCTAAAAGTAAACTGAGTTATGAGATAAATTGGAAAAATATTTTATTATTTGTTCTGCATTGAAATTAATAGTTAGATCCAGTGGAAAAGTAAGGAGAAACCATATTTACTCTTATGGATGAATTAAAGCATGTCGTGTTCTCAATAAAAAAGATATGTTAGAAAAACTAAAATTAAAGATTCAATCCATACTTTTGCATCTATAGTACTTTTGCTCATACGGAAGAAAAAACAAAGTAAATTTATATACGATACACAAATTTTCAGGCCTCGATTTTATATTTCCTATAGGGCCCCAAAAGATTCAAAAAGTACATATTTGCAACCTTAAATTAACCATTTGAATAGACAAATACGGTATATGCTATAGATTTGTCCAATTCTTCAACAAAAACTTATTGAATTAAGAGGTGTGTATGAATTGCACGAAATGCTAAAATTCTATATCTATGTATCACCCTAAGAAATTATAATATTTAACCAACTCAAAGCTATATGGTAGTATCATTATCTGTCTGTGTATTGAATTTGAATATACAAATTTACACATAAAAAACATATACACGATCCATTCCATTTATCTCCTGACTAGAACCGTTAAGGCGTGAATCAAAAATTGGAATGAAATATCTAAATCCAAGAAAACCTAAACATCTTCCAAAAGATCAATTCCATAAACAGTTAGAAAGAAACAATGCCTTGGCGAAAATTAGCCTTTGCTTCTTGAAAACAAATACCAAGGTTTAATACTAGCTCACAAGTTATGGTCACGAGAACCTCTCTACAATCCATCAATCTATCTAAAGTTATTAGTCAAAAAAAAAAAAATCACATCATATTTGTTTCAATAAGAGCTAATAGCGAATTACCTCCATGTATTATTCTTACTAGTCAGTTTACCTCCTTGTGATAAATAAAAGAGCAATCTACCCCTATATTTTTTTAAAAGCAGCACACTACCCCTCTCTTGGTTTTTACGTACTCACATGCGGTAAAATGCTCATTTCGCAGATTTGAGGGAGTAAAGTGAAGGAAGTATGTTATAAAGATAGGGTTTAAATTTGTCGTTTTTCTATTAAAATAAAGTCTCAGTAGCATTATAAAGAGCATATGCAACACCTTCACGAGCAAGGATATGAAATGCTTATCATTATAGGGTTATTATGCCTATTCATGTGATAAATTGTAGGGAAAATCCCACTTTGCCCCATAAAGTTTGAACATTTTCCCACGTGGCCCTAACCTTTGTGAATTCCCACTAAACCCCCAACTATTAAAAATGTTCCAGATCACTACCTTTGCACTTTCGCCTTGCGGAATCTCCCAAAATTGTATTCCATGGGTAACTTGCCAAAACCAGTTTAAATAATCTCATTTCCATTAATTAATTTTGAAAATCCAAAATCACATAACAGAACAATATATACATAATTACAAATACACGAATTGCATAAACTAGCACGAGAGAATTGCATAATTTTGTATAGGATATAACACAAATCTTCAAAACTATTGGAATTAGTCAGTGCAATCTTTCAAACAACAATTTGCAAATATCTGCAAAAAAAAAAAAAAAAAAAAAAAAAAGGTCCTATCATTTAATAAACAAACAAAAGAGACAGACCTTGAGTGTTGTCTTGTTTCTGAGAAGAAGATGAAGACCCCATAGCAGAAACTGAGAAAGATCTCCTGTTTCTCGGTCCACCAAAAGCCAAACAAATCCTCTCCTTGATTCTCAAATTACCCAAGTGCAATTTTGCAGAATAATTAGTTAGAGAACTGAAACTGCCTTTTGTTATGCTGTAACAAGCCATTGTTGATTTACAATTTGCATCAAAATTGAATTCTGAAGAAAAATTATTTGATGATGTTCCTCTGTTTCGAGAGTGCATTTCAGTGTGCACCCATTTTTCTAGCCGTTTGATCATGGATTTCGTGATACATTTGATCTAATCTGGTGACTGATGTGTGGAGCTGATTTTTCATTAGCCCATCAAAATCAACTACTATGGATGCACACGTAGAGAATTTCTTTTTAACAGGTGGCCTATTTAGATCCACCTGCTAATTTATGAAGATATTCATTCCACGTCTGCAAAAACCGCCAATAAGACTAATTTACCCAAAATTTGGTGGTTAGGGCATCTTGTTATTCTTATTTCGAATTCATTTCATTTTTTTTATTTTACAGATAAATTTAAATTAAAACTGAGCTAAATGAAGAAGTGAATAGCAAATTAACTCCTTATGTAATTTTAATTAGACAATTTAACTCCCCGTGATAAATAAAAGACAAAATACCTTCATGTGATATCCTAAATAGGCAATTTAACTCCATGTGATAAGAAAAATGACAAAATTTCTCCTTATGTTTTTACAAAAGAAGCACATTGCCTCCCTCTAAATTGCTCATTAATTCATATCACAGGGAGGTAAATTGCTCATTATTTCGTTTCATAGGGAGGTAAGTTTCCTATTTTTATATCAGAAGGAGATAATTTGCTCATTATTCCATTTCACAGGGAGTTAAATTGCCTATTTTTATTTCACATGAAAGTAAATTGCCCATTAGACATATCACAGAGAGTTAACTTGCAAAAAACCCCTAAATGAAGCAAAGTTTATTGAAGTAGTGTACTTGTCCTATAAAGAAGAACATCTTCAGCCGTTAGCATAAAAGAAGAAAATCAAATCACTATTTAATGTCTGTTATAGTATTTTGATATCTGCATAATTTTTTTACTTAAGCAATATACATGAAAAATGGAGCATCATTTTAAATTTAATTAATTTAAATTAAGTTAATTTCAAATTAAATTAAAAGTAAAGATACTTAAATATGTACACACAAACATAAATATACATTAAACCTAAGTATGCTTAAATATACATTACACTGTAGATCTACATATACAATACAAACACAATCACGGCCAAACACAACGCCTCTCATCTCCATAGAAGTGACATTGAAGGAATAAATTGAAATTGAAGAAATTAAAACCAAATTGAAGAAATTGAAATTGAAGATTTTGAAGAGTTATGAACAAAATTACCTTTCTCTGAATTTTAATTTTGCTTGTAATTCTAGAAGTTGTGTGTTTTAATTGAGATTTTTTGTTCAATTTTATAGTTGATTTTTCTACATTTTGAAATTCTTGTCGTTGGAGAGACTTGAGAAGGACACATAGTCGTTGCCAACTTTCCAGCCAGAAAGTAATGCTTTTGCAAATGTCATTACTTTTGATGCCAAAATATGTTGGACTTAAAAATAGGTACTGTGATCATGGGCGGATGGAGAGAGGGACTAGGAGACCCAATTTTTTATTTTTATTTTTATTTTTTAGTATAGTAGTGTTGTAGTTTTTTTTAACCCAATATTAATCCATCCTAATATTACCTAACTCTACCCAACAAGCTATCTACTTCATACAAATCATTCATTGCTAACATTTCAACTATAACTGAACCATCTACATATAAACAAGCAAATAAACAACCAAAATGGGTCAATGCAATAAATGAACTATCCGCTCTGCAACTAAAAAAACATGGACTGTCACTACACTTCCTCCATTTATAACACCTATTAGATGTAGTGGATGTTCAAGGACAAAAGAAAGTCTGATGGTACCATTGATAGGTACAAGGCCTGACTTGTAGCTAAAGGTTTCAATCAAACTGAGAGCATTGACTATATTGACACATTTTCCTCTGTTGCTAAACTTATTACTGTTAGAGTTTTATTAGAAATTTCAGTTGCTAAACCTTGGCTTCATCATCAATTGGACATCAACAATGCCATTTTAAAGGGGGATTTAAATGAGGAGGTTTACATGGAACTCCCACAAGGGTACTCTCCCCCTACTTCGCCTTTTCCTAATGGTACACATGTATGTAAATTACTAAAATCTATCTATGGCCTCAAACAAGTTAGTAAATAGTGGAACAACATGCTTACAAAGATATTATTGTTACTAAATCACTGTCTTATTACTTTTTATTTACTAAAGGATTAGGAAATTCTTTTATTGCATTATTAGTTTATGTTGATGACATTTTTATTACTGGTCCAAATCTTGAAGTTCTGTCACACACTAAACCTCATTTAAGTAAAATTTTCAAATTAAGGGATATGGGCCAACTCAAATACTTTATGGTTATTGAATTGGCACACTCTCAATCCGGTCTATTCATTTCACAACGTCAGTATACACTTCAACTTTTAGAAGACACAGGGTATTTAGCTAGCAAACCATCATTATTACCTATGGACTCTATGGTCAATCTTGCTAGTGATCCAAAAAATCTCCTACCTAATCCTTCTTCTTGCAGAAGTTTGATAGGCTGACTAATCTATCTTAAACTTACTAGACCAGAAATAAGTTTCACTGTCCATAAGCTAAGTCAATTCTTATCTAAACAAGCTACTTTTCATTTAACCGGTGCGCACCATTTGCTAAGGCATCTCAAGAAGTCACCTGGTCAAGGATTACTTTGCTCTACTCAATCTAATCTTGCTCTATCTGCATTCTGTAATGCAGATTTGGTGCTCTTGTCTAGATACAAGACGGTCAACATTAGGTTTCTGTGTATTTCTTGGTGAATCTCAAGTTTCATGACAGAAGCTGAGTACAAGTCATTGGCTGCTACTACAAGCGAATTGCTATGGATGGCCCAGTTACTGCGTGAATTTAACTTTACACTTTCCGCTTCTGCTTTGTATTGTGATAACAATCCTGCTCTGCACCTAGCTTCAAATCCAGTGATTCATGAGCACACGAAACATGTGGAAATTGATTTCCATTTTGTACGCCAGCACGTTGTCCGTCATGATTTGACATAATTTCCCATTCTTTCGCATCTTCAACTGGCAGACATATTCACTAAGGCTCTCCCTCACTAATCGTTCTCATATATATTCTCCAAGATGGGTGTTCTTGATATATACACTCCATCTTGTGTGGGACTATCAGACGGTGGTAATTTACAGGAGATTTATGAATCAAAGGTTGCAAATGCCTGTTTGCATCATAAGGAAGAAAAGGATTTGGAGATGTAGTTAATTTCCCCCAATTTTTCAGATTAGGGATTGATTTTTTGACTTTAGTTACCAAGGTATTGTTTGTTAGTATTTCTTTTTCACGCTTTTTTATTTTCTCTTTTCCGCTTTTGTTTTGGTTAGGTTAGTTAGCTATATATAGCTTATTCTCTTTCAGTTTTTGTAATTCAACATTCAGTTTTCTGATTTGCAATTCAATTCATTTTTCTTTCTTCATCCTCTTCAATTCTCTCTATGTCATAAACACATAATCAAACTTCCATCCTCATAAATTCAGATAGTTTTTCCATAAATATTATTCAATAATTGGGGTTTCAACTTTTTCAAAACCAAAAAACCCAACATCCAAACCTAGCCAAATGAGATTTCAAAGGTTTCATCAAAACTACCCAAATAATTTTGTTGAGCCAAGATCAACGACACCGTGTCAAAACCCTTTCAAATAGTTGTTAATGCTAGCATACCCAAAAAGCACAATGTAATACATAAAAATCATAATATTCCAATCCCAAAAATAATTATAACCAAGATCCTGTTAATGCATGTACGACATTTAGACATACAGTAATATGTAAGAACCTCAGCACACTCAACTGCACAATGTAATACTCCAATCCTCAAAATTATTAAAACCAAGGTCCTATTATTTTTATCTTCATGAAAGAAAAAAGTATAAAGTCCCTATAATTCCACTAATTGGAGGAAATTGCATTTTTCATACCAAACTTTTACCTACTTTAGATATTTGGTACCAAACTTTCAAAAACGATACATTTAATACCAAAATTGAAGGACTTTTTTGACATTTCCTTTTCCGTCAATTTTTGGGGCCCAAATTTTGCGTTCTTTATATGTTTGAAAATCTCTTAATGAGAGCTTTCTAATGGTTCAAGTTTCAGTTCATGAAAAATACAATTCCCTCAATTAGAGAGTATAAGATTATATCAATCTAAAACTACTCCTCCTTATCCAAATTCAAACTCTCCAACTTTGATGTCTCTGGCAGAAGAATATCGCCGTTGGCATTCTCCTGTTGCACATCTATGCAGTCCCATGTTTTCAAGACCTGAATTGACATAGGAACATTCATTACAATCAAATTTAATATTGTCATCATATGTGAAAACTATAGAAAGGTAAGGAGAATATGTGTTCATTATTATTCAATTGTATGAAATGGTATGTAATTTATAGGAAATTTATTCAAGAAAATATGAGAAAAGGTACTAATCACCTAACACTCCTAATACTATCGAAATGCAATTAATTAACACTCAAAATAATAGCATAACACCTAATTCTGATTAATTCCAACAAAACCAAGGTTCAAAGTATCAAACAAAATTGAAGCATTATGTAATGAATTATAAAATTAACTTGGAGAGTTAATATTTAAATAGAGCAAAGAGTAGTAAAATACCAATGTCTCATAGAAGAGCCTTGTAGTTTATTTCTTTGTTTTTCCTTCCAATAAATGCGACAAGTTCAATATTTTGTTGATCCCAAGCGGTTATGATGAGGTCTAGGGGGGGGGGGGGGGGGGGAGAATAAATCTCTAACATTTTTTTAAACTTTTTCTCTTTTTTATCTTATGTAGAGTCCGCTTATCAGTAAGGTAAGACTACTAAGTTGTTTTTGCACTCAGCTTATCAGCAGAATAGATTACTTGACTGAGTTTGCTTATCAAACTTAAGTTATCAAAGTTTCAAAATAATGATGCAGCAGATAATGTCTATGTGTGTTTTTCAAACGATGTTTTGACTCAACTTAATCTTTTCAAAACTTAAAGAGAGTTTTACCCCAAGTTAAAGATTTCCCAATTTAATAGACACTTCTTTTAAACGATTTACTTAGCTACTGAAATATGCAATGCAAGGCAAGTAAGGTAATTCACACAAGGAATTTTATAGTGGTTTAGCAGGAACGAATCCTCTTAATCCACTCTTCTAAATCACTCGAATTTAGGTTATAGTAGAAACACAAAAATTACCTAGTACAAAGCTTGAGCTTTTACAATAAATGATAAGCCTCAAGTAGAACACTTAGTCCTCAGGAGATTCACTCAGAAAATCCAACTCTAAAGCACTCAGCTAAAGAACACTTGAGCTTTACAATACATGTTTAGCCTTAAGTAAGATCACTTAGTTCACTCACAGAAAATCACTCATATGAACCTAGCTCTCTGAAGTTATATCTTCTCACTTAGATTGGATATACACTCCTTACAATATCACTCAGATATGGAAGTTGTTTTGATCTTTTCTTGAACACTTTGTTTCGTCAACACACGACTCTACGAGTGATCAGATGACTCAACTGATGGATACTTGCTCGTATGATTTGATCTTGAATTTCGTAAGTCCCCTCTTCAATCTTTGAATCCTCGATATATTTATATTCTCGGATTTGAATTATGTCCGTTAAATGTTGGCAAAATTACATTTTACTCCTTGAGCAACTGTCACCTTTTGAACTACAGCTTTTGCAGACTGTCTTTTGTACCCTGCTGCACGGATGTGTACTTTTCTGACAGATGCATTAAATGCACTAAGCTTATTACGGTTGGAGAGATTAGTGACCGACTTCACTTAGCTGACAGAAATACTTTCCTGATGGCCACTCTGCTGAATCAAGAACTAACTAATATGACTTGACTCTGTAGATAGTAGCCAATATTATCTTCACTTATATGAGATTCCCACTAAGCTGATTCTGGTAACTTAACTTCCAGACCGTAAGAAAAAGGTTTACTGAACTTTTCATTACTTAGTTGATGACACCTTTTTGTTATCATCAAAACCATCTAACTAACTTAATTAACTCAGCTGATAAGATCACTTACCTATTCTTGAGTTAATAAATTCTTCCAACAATTTTCCCTTTATGATGATGACAAAACCTTCAACTAAGAACGTCTTCCAAGTCTTCAGTTAAGTCTTCACATTCTAATATGGAAATCATTAGATCTGAAAGAAAATGCAACTTGTATTTTGTTTCTGCATCATTTTCCCTTTTCTTTTCCCCTTATGTTAGAGAACTGAAAGTGTTTCTTAGTTGCATCATTTCCTCCTTTTTGTCATCAATAACTGATCAGCAATCTTAGTACGCTGAAGACAAATAGGTGAACATTTAGCTGTCCGGGGTAGTTGGCTGTTAATAAATTCATCATTTGAAGTATGCCAACAATCAACATTCTTCCTTTGTTGTGTATCACTCCAGCTAGAATAATTGTTCCCCCTAACTTCAAGAAGTTTCTAGATGAATAATATGATGAAGTTTATTGTTGAACGTCATTTGGCTGTTGAATTTCTGTCGGCTAATGAGAAGTAGTCTTATGATAAGATTTCATCTGGCTTATTGAGATCTCTACACAGGAGTACCGCTAGTTGTAAATGTTCCCCCTAAATTCAAAAATCTGTAATCAAGTAGTCTGATGACACTCAACCGTTGAATTCCAGTAAGACGATGATAGGTAGTCTTCTGATAGGTTCCCCCTCATCTTATGAATCAAATTTCAACAATCCTCCTTTCAACTCTTGAGAGTTGAAAGTCTATTGTCACATGGTTGACTAATGCTCGGCAGATTGTAGTTAAGACAGATTGTAGTTAAGGCATTTGATATAGGAGACATATGAAATCTCTATATTTCCTTTCATAAACTTCCATTAATCTTGCCTTCCTTGTTATTTCCAAATATAACATATACCACTTTGTTGGTATCATTTTGATGAAATCAACAAGGTTAATTAACTCATTGTTGTCACACCACATGTGCTTCACTTCTTGTTTATGCTACTCCTAACCTACAAAATAGATGACTATTTTTGGTACCCCTTATTTATTAGGTTATACAGGTTTAGTATAACCTTTGATAACCAAAACTTTAGTAGGCTTAGGTTTCTTAGGTTTGTTAGCTTTAACATGTGATGATCTTGTGACATTAACTTCATCATGAATTTCAACAGATTGAGCATAGTGGTATTTATCATGATGAGAATGGTGCTCATTAGCAGGGTAAGATGCATGAGGTCTTGGATAAGCATGCATGAGGGCAAGCGACATAGTGAACATGAGGAGCATGATAATATGGATAAGCATAGTGCATGTCAAAATAACTATTATCATAATACGACTCATATCCTTGCTAATTATTATCTTTGTTGCATCATTTTCTTACTTCAGTTAGCTTTTATCTCACCTTAGATTTATCAGACTTAATAATTATCATTCTTACTTTACTCCTATCAGCAGCATCTTTTAGTTTACTCGGCTGATGAGTTTTACTAGTCTATTTAGTCTTCTTAGGTTGCTTATTAGATTTCTTAACCTTTTGAGATTCAAAGGACTTCTTCTCTTTAGCCTCTTCTTCCACTTTATAGTTTTTGGAACTACCTTGGACAAACAAAATAATTCTATTATCATTACTTGATGTGAATTTTTTTGGCATTATACTGTTCTGTATAGTCACAATCTAAACCTGTTTTATCAAATGCAGCTTTTTGAACCTTATCAATTTTAGATGGATTAGTGAATGATGCAATTACCTTTTAAAGTTAACATTTACATATGTAATCATCATTCATTCAGAAGATTTAAACAGTGCAGTTTAATCTACAATAGAAGTTAACTCATCTCCAGAATCATCAGATTCCTTGACCATTAAGCATATCGTTGCAGGTACTTCTTCAGATTCATCATCAGACGAGTCAGTGCCTGAATCAAATTTGTCGGAGCTTATTAGCTTTACTGCCTCAACTAACAATGATTTACTCTTAATCATCTTACCTTCTTTGTGGCACACTTTTCCTTTTTTCAAATTTCTGAGAGATTGGATGTGTGCGATATTTGGTGAAGAGTCCATACTTTATTTAACCGTAATTCGTTAGACCACGGAAAATAGTAAATGAGATCAAGTAAATGGGGTGAATACTGATTTATTAATAATATTGATCCAGAATTGTATAAATGAGGGTCTGATCCAAAGCTATAAGATGATGTATACAAGTAAGTAATACTAGAAGAACCTATTGATCTAGCTAGTCCGAGCAGCAGTGTGTGGAAAAAGCCTTCTCTAAAAAAAGTCCCTTACATCATTAAAAGTACTCGTATTTTATAGAGTTCCATGTGTCTCCATGATAGAGCCCTAGGGCCCAATTCCTGGTGGGCCCAAGAGTTGACTAGCAGTTGTGATCGGATGTGTAGATCGATAATGTTTCTCCTGACCTTTTAGGATCTAAAATGATTGTATTAATCTTGATCGATGAAGATCTCTAAGTGATCGGGATTGATCTTGAGCAGAGGGGATGATTCCGATCTGGAGCTGTACGAAATACCCCTCATCAATACTCTTGTAACTTTGTTCTCCAAGTTTTGCTTTTGTGGAATGCCTGTTTTCCTGAAAATGATTAGAAGAAGATGAAATAGCATTTTTATATTTTGATTTCATTTTCTTTCTATAAAATTTCTTGAAATTATTCAGAAGTATGGCAACATCGTCAGCAGTGTATGCTTTTTCTGAATTCAACATAGTCTTCTCTTTTGACTTCCCAACCGATATCTTTGAACTGTTTGATGCGATAAGATCAACAGTTGGATCTGAACTAGACGACTCATCTAATCCCATCCTTGGCAGTTTATACTCATAGGCCTTGAGTACTGAGAACAACTCAGTGAAGAAAATCTTCCCTAGATCTCTTGATTCTTCCATGGCCGTCACCTTCATGTTGAATTTAGGTGGAAGAGCTTTGAGAACCTTCATAGTGATCTCTTTGTCTGAAAACTTTTTAACAAGCCTTAGAACTTCGTTCAGACTTTTGGTAAATATGCTATCCATTTGATCAATCGTTTCACCATACTTCATCTTGAAGTTTTCAAACTCCTCAAGAGCCACACTAAGCTGATGTTCCTTGATGGCATCGTTTCCTTCGCTTAACTCACAGACTTTATCCCACATTTCCTTAGCTGATTTGAAATGTTTGATCTTCTGAAATCTTTCTTCATCTAGAGCTTCAAACATTATAAATCTAGCCACCTTGTCAAGGTTTACTAACTTGACTTTTCCAGGAGTCATCTCCCTTAAATCTTTTTCAACTATCTCATCAAGTTGGTCAGTAACCTTCACAGACTTCGCAAATCTAAATGGACCTTTTGTAATACATGTAAAAATGTTATTATTATATGAAGCAAGAAGGATTTCCATCTTATTTTCCAATCTTCAAAGTTCACACTGCCAATGTGAGGAACATGGCTTATGCACTCCATTTCCAAAAGTTTGATTTCAAAATATGCTCGTTTTGGAAATGTTTGAAAAACACACCTAGGATCAAACTCGTTGATGAGATCACTTGGTCCCAAGTGGTTATGATGAGATCTAGATAAGGGGGGTGGAGGGGGGCGGGTTGAATAGACATCTAACCTTTTTTTAAACTTTTTCTCTTTTTCTCTTAAGTAGAGCCTGCTTATCATCAAAGTAAGACTACTAAGATGTTCTTGCACTTAAATTATTAGAGATTCAAAACAATGATGCACCGGATAATTTCTATGTGTGTTTTTCAAATAATATTTTGACTCAATTAACCTTTTCAAAACTTAAAGAGAGTTTTACCCCAACTTAAAGATTCCTTAATTTAAAAGACTCTTCTTTGAAAAGATTTACTTAGCTACTGAAATATGCAATGCAAGACAAATAAAGTAAATGTTGGTCCCAAGTGGACAGATGAGGTTTAGAGGGGGGGGGGGGGGGGTGAATAAACCTCTTTAAAAATTTTACCTTTTAAAATCTCTAACTTTTCTGTCAGCAGACTAAGCTGATCTCGCACAAAGCTTTGAACAGCAGAGTTGACCACTCTTCTGATTTTACTTAGCTGATTTTATCAAAATCAGAGTTTCTAAATAACTAACTTGCAGCGGATTTGTCAAGTGTTTTTCACAAGTAGTTTCCTTAACTTAGAAAAAGTTTTATCCCCAGTTTTAAACAAACTCCTTTTTAAAACTTTTCCAGTAGTTAACCTTTAAGTGTTTTCAGTATGCTGTTTTAAATAAACAGAAATTTATGCAAGTTAAAAACACACAGGATTTTTATAGTGGTTATATGGATGTAAATCCTTTAGTCTACTCTTCCAAGTCACTTAGATCTTGGGTTATACTATAGTCACTAAGATTACAGTACACTCTGCTTGCGCCAAACAACAAATGAACTGGCCACAAGTTCGTAGTAGGAAATCACAAAGAAATTCCTAACCTCTGAAGTAATATCCCTCACAAAGATTGATATCTACTCCTCACAACACAACCTAACAAAATCACTCAGATTTTACAAGTATTTTCTGTTTTCTCTCTATTTAGCTTCGTCAACAAATGACTCGGCTGATGAGTGCTTTGTTCTTGAGTTTGAGACTTAGAAGAATTCTGCTTCAGATTTTGCTCTCAAAGTGTGTTGTCTCTGTGTTGTTCTTCTTCTTCAACTCACGAACTAAGCTATTTATACTAAGGATTTGAAAATCTGCCCGTTGAGAGATCGCCAGTTGTCAAATCCTCGAGTACTGGTCCTTTTCTGCAGAACGGCTGTTGCGACTGAACACTGTACACTCTGCAGTACTTTCTGTCGCTTCGCATTAAATGCGCATTAAATGCACCAAGCTGATACGAGGTTTCTCTTCAATCATTTGTCATAAATACCCTTCCTCTTCAGCATTTATTACACCAAGTGCATTTATTACCGTTGCACTAACTTTTGATCCACTTCTACTCTGCTGATCGAAGTCACTCGTCTGATGTGTACTCTGCTGATCCCAAACTTGAACTAATCTGATTTGAGTCGGCTGATAGTTCACCAGTCTGATTTCTTCTTCAGCAATAGATCAGTAGTCTTCTGGACCATATTTGACTCGTCTGAATTACTTCTTCCTTGGTCAAATATCTTCTAAGGTTTGTACTAAGCTTCCACTTAGCTGATGACTTTGGAAATCATCAAAACCTCCCTTCACTTCAAAGTCTTCATCTTCATCCAACAATTTCCCCCTTTTTGATGATGACAAAACTTCAGCTAAGTACCTGTACCTAAAACTAAAGTTGAGTCCTCAAAAATTTCTGAGATAGAAATGATATGTTGGAAGCTTGAACTTTTTATAGATTTAATCTTTAAAATTACAGTACAAGTTACAAGCAAAAATTTGACTTAAGAAAAAAAAATTACAAGTGAAGTAAGCTGGTTACAAAAATTTCAACAGATGACCTAGTCTATTTACTAGTCTAGTCCTCAGCTTCT
This sequence comes from Penstemon newberryi var. newberryi, assembly GCA_030819805.1. Lineage (NCBI taxonomy): Eukaryota > Viridiplantae > Streptophyta > Magnoliopsida > Lamiales > Plantaginaceae > Penstemon > Penstemon newberryi. The sequence goes on along the minus strand of JAUALY010000005.1, from coordinate 14,954,818 downwards.
TCATCTTCCTCTTCCTCTTCAACTTCTTCAACTTCATCACTACTGTCATCATCTTCACCAGATGTGAAAGCATCAGCAAGACCTTTCAATTTTTCCCTTCTTTCATCAGCTTCAAATCTTGCTCTGATGTCTTCAATCCTCTTACTCTTTATGTCTGGGTTTAGCTGTTCTTCAGCAGAGTACTTAGAGGCAGCTAACTCCTTGTCAGTTTTAGCTACTTCCTTGGGCTCTACTTTATCATCAGCTCCATCTTCAGCTTTCTTTTCAAGTACTTCATCTTCTTTTGGCTTTCCAGCAGCAGCCCGTTGGTCTCGTACTTGACTAGTTGCAGCAACATCAACAGCTAACTTAGCTGATTCCTCTTCCCCCTTTTTGTCAGCATCAGCAGGGTTGAGTTGATCAGGAGTTATGTTGACCGTAGCACAAAGCTTCTTGATGTTTCTATCCAGAATTTGTTGTTCAGCGCAGTGATGACTTAGAGTAGATTGCATGCGAAGTTGATTCTCTTCCAAGCGAAGTTGATTAGCCTTTAACTCACCAGATTTGTCATTCAGACAGTCAACATTCAACTGAAGTGTTGACAGTTCAGTCTGTGCTTTGTTGGTGACGTTTGTAATCTCTTGCATTAAAGCAACATTCTTCTCAGATTCTGCTTCACCAACTTGTGTCATGACCCTAACAACCCTTGCAATGTCAGTTTCATTCCTTTGAAGAGCAGTGTGGAGGTGACCTACATCAGCCTTCACATCTTCAATACTTCTGCTCATATTCAATATGCTCTGAGTTAACATTAAGGAGTTGTCTGGTGGCAGAGGAAAATCTTCAATGGCATCCTTGACCATTCTTGCAGTCTCTTCCTGCATTTGCTTAGTGAACAGCTGGTTTCTCATCTCCATCTCCTTCATAGAATTCTCAATCAGCAGCTGCAATGACTCCATCAGTGAAGAATGCAAGTCAGCAGTAGGAGCAATGGGTGATGATTCAGCAGGTTCATCATCCTGTTGAACAGGGGCATCATGAAGAACAGGATTTTCTTCAGCTTTCCACTCCAAAGCTAAAGGAATTTCCTCTTTGACAGCAGCAGGCAGTGTCACAGATGTATTAAGATTGATTTCCACAGCTTGCTTGTCCTTCCTTGGTTCTTCATTTTCAGGCTCATCAGATATATGAATAACTTCAGTACCATCAGCAGACACAACAGTCTTCTGATGTATCAAGTCAGCTGGTACAAATGGTGAAGTAGTCTGTTTGATCTTCAGCTTCTCTTGATAAATACTAATATCCAAGCCATAACAGATTTGCTGTAAACTAGGCAGAGTAGGCGTTGTACTTGATGTTCCTGGTTCAAATCTTGATCTTTCAGCCCATCTTTCCAAGGTTGTGTAAACAGCAATCTTGACTGCTCTATCAATTCTGTCATCAGTAGGACTTGGCTTCTTTGGAATAGAATCCTTGATGGCAGTCGCTTCCTGACTTACAATGACTTTTGCAAAGTCATGTAGTCTGTCCCTTACAAAATCAGAGTCCAAAGCCTTGGCAACTGAAGTTGTTTGCTGCCAGTTTAGAACCCATCTCCCTTCAGTAGCAAACTCCTTCCAGGCTTGAATCTCCTCCTCTGATTTATTCAATCTATACTCTCTCCATTGATTGTATCTAATCTTTTCAGGGAGAAAAGTAGTCCTTGATTGAAACAGCTGGTTAAGCCTTTCCAGCTCAGCTTCGAATCTTTTGAAGGCAGTAGAATCACTCTGAACAATTTCAATTGCTCTTCTTACTTCCTTCTTTTTCTTCTTGATTGGTGCAGCCCTAGGTAGCACGAAGTCTCCTTCCTTGGGCTTTTCTCCAATCACGATGCCTCCAGACCTCTTTGGTCCATATGCATCCTTCTTGCTCTCTTCTAAGGCCTTTGCCAAGTCTTCTGCTTCCTTGGCAGCCAATTCAGCTTCTGTCATGTTCTTGACATCAGCTTCCCTTTTACTTTCCTCAAGAGCTCTCTTTAACTCAGCTTCCTCACGTTTTCTCTGTTCAGCTTCCTCGCGCTTTTTCTTGTGATAAGCTGGTACTTTTGCTTTGCCAGTTCTCTTCTTTCTGGCATTTCTTGACTCAACAACTGGTGCCGCAACTGTTGTTTCTGGTAATGCAACTGCTACAGGTGCAGCAGCAATTGGTTCGAGGATCTGCACTTCAGGATCCTCTTGAGGTTTTGCAACCTCAGCTGTTGGTGTAGGAATCTGTTTCACTTGATCAGCTGACTTCTTTTCAGCAGACTCCTTCACTGATTCAACATGCCTCTCAGCAGATGGAGGGCTTTTTCTAACCACTTCAGAAAGTTCCTTTTCTTCATCAATAAACGTCATCCTCTTTCTGATGGTTTTCTTTGTATGGAGAACAGGAGCAGATGTGGCAGTATCTTTCATTGCACTCCTTGTTCTTTTAGCCACATTTTCAGCTGGTAGCTCAGCTGAAATTGTCTTGTCAGAAGATGTCCCAATTGACATTTCATCAATTTCCTTAACTGTTTCATCACTGACAGAATCCACAACATTCTTTCTTTTAAGCACAACTGTTCTGGCTTCAACAGCAGGCTTTGCTGTTTGAACAGTTGTCTTGCTCTTCTTGCCTTTATCAGCAGGCACTTTAGGCTCAGCAGCCTTTCTTTTCTGTTGCTTTTTCTCAGGCCCAGCAGCAGGCTCTTTAGATTTCACTTTATCATAGATCTTTAATTCCTTCGCCTTATGAATTTCTTTTCCATTAGTCACAGCACATCTCAGATTTACCAACAGATGACTAATGAAAATCCTGTGCAGAGTCAGACCACGGACTTTGTGATCAGCAATCACATACCAGATGAAGTTAGCCCAATTTACCTTCAACCCATAGTAAATGGCTATCATAGTATGAAACCTCTTCATTGGTACGCTGTCCAAGGAGAATGTGCAGTTGTCGAGGACTTTGGCAACCAAATCTGCCATTCGCTGAAACTCATCCTTCAGCTGATTCTTTTTGATACTTCCAGATAGCACTTGATTCTTCTTTGAGACCAGATTCCAGAAATCTGACTCAAAAGGTTCAGCTAGGTTTGCGATGTCAGTAGACCCTTCAATGGAGAGTCCGTACATCTCATTCAGCAATTTTGGGGTTACGCAGATAGCTTTGTCCCCAATTTTGGCTTTAATTTCCAGTTTGTCGAAGTCAACATCGTCTTTGGAACCATAAAATTCAAAGACCTCGTCCTTGAAAATCATGTCTTCATGGGCCTCCATGAAGTTGACTAGAGTAGCCGCCTTGAACTTCTCCAGAATTTCTTTCATCAACGGTGTGCCAGTCGCATGATAGGTCAGGTAGTTCAAGAACATACCTTCAGCAGCAGCTTCTTTTGCATTTACCTTGGAACCCATTTTCCTGAAAGATATTGAAGAGAAACGAGAGTAGATTTGCAGTTGAAAGAATGCAAAAATGCTCTGAATGCTTTTGAAATTTTTAGGGTGCGTAAAAATGTAGTAAGCTGATCAGATCTGGATTTATAGATGTTGGTTCTTGTCGGTTTCCGTGAAAGGTGTCAACCGTTAGATCAGTTACTTGAAAAGCAGATCGTGTGATCGTGATACGCGGTTTTCAAAATAGCATTTAATATGTCAGACAGGCGGGAATTTGAAACGCCACTTGTCTGTTACTTATAAAAGCGTGTTTTTGATAAAACGTTTTTAGTACAACACTTAAAATATAAGCTGACATGAATAAAAACAGATGAGTAGAATACTTATCTGACAGATGACTTGTCTGATACAATACATCACTAGTGAAAGCCAATGTCTAGTGATCTTCCTTTGCTGTTTGTCAATCCAGCAGGATAATTAATCTTCGAATCTTCAAGAATTAAGAACAAATCTTCTGATTAAAATAACTTCAACTACTGTCATTGAAGATTTCATCTTTAAAACAAGGGTACCGCTAGTCTTACACGTTCCCCCTGAATTCAAGAATTCATCAGTCAACTAGTCTGTTGAGAGTCAGTCTTCTTGAAGTACAGTACTTGTTGATATCAGATTAGTCAGCTTTTGAAACCTGTCTTCTGATAGGTTCCCCCTCAGCTTATGAATCCAATTTTAACAAGCCTAGTTCCACTCTTAGAGTAGAAAATCTTGCATTACTCAATGGTTTGGTGAAAATGTCAGCGATCTGATTATCTGTTTGAACATATTCAATAATAACATTTCCTTTTTCAACATGATCTCTGATGAAGTGATGTTTGATCTCAATGTGCTTAGTCCTGGAATGACTAGTAGTATTCTGAGTAAGTGAGATTGCACTTGTATTATCACAGTAGATAGGAATTCCACTGATCTTCAAATTATAATCTTCTAGTTGATGCTTCAACCAGAGTATTTGTGCACAACATGCTCCAGCAGCAATGTATTCAGCTTCAGCAGTAGATATGGATACTGAAGTCTGTTTCTTACTCATCCATGAGATCAGACGACTGCCTAAAAATTGACAAGTACCTGTAGTACTCTTCCTATCAATCTTGCAGCCAGCAAGGTCAGAATCTGAATATCCAACAAGTTCAAATCCTGATTCCCTTGGGTACCACAATCCCAATTCTTGTGTGCCTTTAAGATACTTTAATATCCTTTGAGCAACTAAGAGATGAGATTCCTTAGGATTTGATTGAAATCTCGCACAAACCCCAACAGAATACATAATATCAGGTCTGCTAGCTGTTAAGTATAACAGTGACCCAATTATGCCTCTGTATTTGGTGATGTCAACTAATTTGCCATCTTCATCCTTGTCCAGACGAAATCCAGTGGACATAGGAACATTAACAGATGAGCTAGTTTCCATACCAAATTTCTTAAACAGATCTTTTGTGTACTTTGCTTGACTTATGAAGATACCATCAGGTAGCTGTTTGACTTGTAATCCAAGAAAGTAATTTAATTCTCCCATCATGCTCATTTCAAACTTATTTTGCATCAGCTTAGAGAATTTTTCACACATCTGTTTGTTAGTTGAACCAAAAATAATATCGTCCACATATATTTGAACTAACAATATATGTTTTTCCCATTCAATAGTGAACAAGGTCTTGTCTACTTTACCTTTAAGAAATCCTTTAACTAAAAGAAAATCAGATAGAGTATCATACCATGCTCTTGGAGCCTGTTTCAGTCCATAAAGAGCTTTCTTCAGACGATATACCTTGTCTCCCTGTTTATAAACTTCAAAACCAGGTGGTTGTTCAACGTACACTTCTTCTTGCAATTCTCCATTGAGAAAAGCAGACTTCACATCCATATGATATACTGTGAAGTTCTTGTGAGCAGCATAAGCTAGAAACAGTCTGATTGCTTCAAGCCTTGCAACTGGTGCGAATGTCTCATCAAAATCAATGCCTTCTTCTTGGCAGTAACCTTTGGCTACTAGTCTTGCTTTGTTTCTGGTAACAATACCATCTTCATTCATCTTATTTCTGAAAACCCACTTAGTGCCAATTACTCTTTGATGAGTAGGTCTAGGTACCAAGTACCAAACCTCATTTCTTTCAAATTGATTCAACTCTTCTTGCATAGCTTCAATCCAGTGAGAATCACTAAGAGCTTCATCAATTAATTTAGGCTCAATTTGTGAAAGAAAACTTACAAACATTGTTTCATTTGCAGTTGACCTTCTTGTTCTAACTCTGTCAAGGGGATCACCAATCACTAGTTCAGGTGGGTGATCTTTTAGCCATCTGAGATCAGGTTGCAAATCTGGATGTTGTCCTCTAGATTGATCTTGCAACACCACTGTTGGAGTCTCAGTAGTAGTCTGTTGAACAGTTGTAGTCTGTTGAACAGTCTCAGGTCTGTCAGCTGTTTGCAACTCCTCTGTTAGACAATCAGTAGACTGATTTTGAACAGCACTTGAGTTAACAGCTCTTGTCAAATCAGGTAGTATAATGGGTACATATTCTTCTTTTCTTTCCACACTCAATTTCTGAAATTCAGCAGATAGTTCTTGATTTGCACTTTGATTCTTTTCAGAAGATTGACTTGGTTCATCAAATACTACATGAATAGATTCTTCTACAAGTAAAGTTCTTTTGTTAAACACTCTATAAGCTTTACTAACAGTAGAGTAACCTACAAAAACAGCTTCATCAGCCTTCTCTGCAAATGCAGTAAGGTGATTTTTCCCATTGTTCAAAACATAACATTTACAACCAAAAATCCTAAGATAATGTAAATTAGGCTTTCTGTTGTTCCATAGCTCATAAGGTGTCTTGTTTTGAATTTTGTTGATCATACACCTATTCTGTGTATAGCATGCTGTATTTGTAGCTTCTGCCCAGAATCTTTGGGGCAGCTTTGCTTCAGCTATCATTGTCCTGGTAGCTTCTTTTAGAGTTCTGTTTCTCCTTTCAGCAACTCCATTTTGTTGAGGGGTTCTGGCAGCAGAGTACTCATGACTGATTCCTCTGGAATTACAATACTCTTCAACAGTAGAGTTTGTAAATTCAGTCCCTCTATCTGATCTGATCTTCAATATTCTTTGACTTTTCTCATTCTGGATCAGTTCCATCAGATTAGTAAGATGTTCCTTGGTTTCACTTTTCTTCTTCATGAAAATCACCCAAGTAAATCTTGAAAAATCATCAACAACAGCTAGGCATTATTTCTTTCCACCGTTGCTGATTGGATCAATAGGGCCAAACAAATCCATGTGAAGTAGCTCCAAAATTCTAGTTGAAGATTGGTGCTTCTTACTTTTGAAAGATGATTTCACTTGTTTACCCTTCTGACAGGCATCACAGAGCTTGTCTTTGCTCATGACTGTCTTTGGAATTCCTTCTACCAGATCATTCTTTATCAACCTGTTGATGGTCTTGAAATTCAAATGATTCATTCTTTTATGCCAAAGCCAACTGATTTCACTTGGTGTAGAGGCCACTAAGCAAACATTAGAATTCCTGTCCACAGAATTCCAGTCGACCACATAGATGTTTCCTTGTCTTCTTCCAGATAGAATAACCTTCTTTGTTCCAATTTGTTCAACATAGCACTTATCTGATGAAAACTTTACAGAATATCCCTTGTCACAAAATTGACTTATGCTCAGCAGATTATACTTCAGGCCTTTAACATAAGAGACTTCAGATATCTCAATGTTTCCTTTGATTAGTTTTCCAACCGCCATAATCTTGCCTTCTTTGCTGTCTCCAAAAGTAACTCTTGGACCATTCACAGCAGCAGCATTTGTCAGTTCATGTATGTCTCCACACATGTGCTTTGAACATCCACTATCCAAGTACCATTTCTTCTCTACTTTACTCCTACTCCTAATCCTAACCTACAAAACAAAATAAAAATGTTTTAGGTACCCTTTATTGAGAGGGTCCTGGTGGATTAGTATCACCTTTGACAACCCAAGATGTTGAAGTCTTAGGCTTCCTAGGCTTTTGAGTTTTAACAGGAGCATGAGCAACTTCATTTTCATCATAATCAGCAGGCATGTTATGTTGATAATCATTATGATGAGGATAAGGCTCATAAGCAGGATAAGATGCATGATAAGCAGGGTAGGCATGCATTGGTTGATGAGCAGGATATGCAGCAAAATGAGGTGGATAATGAGGTGCAGCATAATATGGTGGATAAGCAGGTTGCACATAATAAGACTCATTTCCATACCAAGCATTATTGTTATAGTTTCTTTGCTTCTTGGGTCTGCTCTTAACTTGCTCTTTAACAGACGACTTAGGTTTACTAGTCTGATTGGTTTTACTCTTATCAGCAGACTTCTTGGGACTACTCTGCTGTTTGGTTTTACCAGTCTGTTTTTCATTGTCAGGCTTTTTACCCTTTTTAGCCTTAGGAGTTTTTATCTCCTTTTTCCCTATTTCCAGTGAAGTAGATTTAGCAGTCTGAACATACAGGACAATATTACTATTATCAGCAGATATAAACTTTTCAGCTTTGTTCAGTTCTAAACTTTCTTTTACTAAGGGAGTGCTCTGTTCAATAGGTTTCTCTATTTGCACAACAGACGACTTATTATATAAGTTTATTGTAGCTTCGAGTTCCATGATTTTTCCCTTGTAGACTTCACATTCTGCTTTCAGAGATTCATATTCATGTGAAAGCTTTTTATATATGGCTGATTCTTCAGGTTTTTCAACCTTAAGTTTCAGTTTAGTATTTTGCTTTTTCAGTAGTATCATCTCGTCCTTAAGCTTAGCAAGTTCATTAACAACATCTACTTTGTTGTTCATCATTTGCTCAAATGAGCTAAACAGTTCAAGCTCACTTTCAGAGAGTATTACCTCATTGTCAGAATCATCAGATTCCTTTGCCATGAGACACAGCAGTGCAGGTGTTTCGTCAAAAACAGAGTCATCACTTGAAGTGCCAGATTCTGTGTTTGATGAGTAGATGGCTGCCATCTTTTCAGCTTCAGCCAACAACACCTTGCTCTTTTGGTATCTCTTCTCTCTTCTCTCTCTTCTTTGTTTCTTTTCCTCCTCTGTGTATTTCTCTGCTTTAGGATATGGACAGTCCTTGATGAAGTGTCCCAATTTCCTGCAATTATAGCACATTAGTTTGGATTTATAATCATCCTTACTATCATGAGAAAATGAGGTAGGTTTAGAAGTAGAAGCATTGTTATATTTGTTCTTCATTTTTCTTTTATAGAACTTTTTGAACCCGTTTAGTAACAACGCAACATCGCCAGCAGTGTACTCCTTTTTACTCAGTACTGGGGCCTCATCAGATGAGTCCACTTCTATAGTTCTCCCGGCTGATCTTCTGGATTTCTCTGCAGCAACCAGGGCAGCAGTGGGACTAGAAGTTGAGGTCTCTTCTATACCCATTCTTGGCATTTTATACTCGTACGCCTTGAGTACAGAAAACAGCTCCGTCAGAGAGATCTTCCCCAGATCCCTAGATTCTTCCATAGCTGTGATCTTCATGTTGAACTTGGGTGGTAGCGCCTTCAGGACTTTGAGAGTAATCTCTTTGTCTGTGAACGTTTTTCCCAGCTTTAACACGTTGTTTAGCACTTTGGTAAACCTTGAACTCATCTGTTCAATGGTTTCTCCAGGCTTCATTTTGAAGTTCTCAAACTTCTCCATGGCAACACTTAGATTGTGTTCCTTGATGGCTTCATTTCCTTCACTCATATCCCTGACTTTGTCCCACATCTCTTTTGATGTTTTACAGTGTTTGACATAGTCAAACCTTTCATTGTCCAGGGCTTTAGTCATGATGAAGATTCCAACTTTATCAAGATTCTTCAACTTGATTTCTTCACGTGTCATCTCTTCTTCATCTTTGTCCACGATCACTTCTTGATCATTGACTTTGATGGTTTTTGTGATTCTTATCGGACCTTTGGTTATGCATCTAAACATATTATCATTATAAGCAGCAAGGAAAATTTCCATGCGTATTTTCCAGTCCTCAAAGCTCATACCGCCAATGTGGGGAACATGGCCGATACAGTCCATTTTTCAAAAAGTTTTTCTTTTTCAAAAAGATGCTCTTTTTAAAACTTTTGAAAACCTTTGAAAAACACTTAAGGATCAAGCTCGTTGATCAGTCAGATGATTCAGATGAACCACCTGCTCTGATACCACTTGTTGGTCCCAAGTGGACAGATGAGGTTCAGAGGGGGGGGGGGGGGGGGGGGTGAATAAACCTCTTTAAAAATTTTACCTTTTAAAATCTCTAACTTTTCTGTCAGCAGACTAAGCTGATCAAGAATTGTAAGCAGACTAAGCTGATCTCGCACAAAGCTTTGAACAGCAGAGTTGACCACTCTTCTGATTTTACTTAGCTGATTTTATCAAAATCAGAGTTTCTAAATAACTAACTTGCAGCGGATTTGTCAAGTGTTTTTCACAAGTAGTTTCCTTAACTTAGAAAAAGTTTTATCCCCAGTTTTAAACAAACTCCTTTTTAAAACTTTTCCAGTAGTTAACTTTTAAGTGTTTTCAGTATGCTGTTTTAAATAAGCAGAAATTTATGCAAGTTAAAAACACACAGGATTTTTATAGTGGTTATATGGATGTAAATCCTTTAGTCTACTCTTCCAAGTCACTTAGATCTTGGGTTATACTATAGTCACTAAGATTACAGTACACTCTGCTTGCGCCAAACAACAAATGAACTGGCCACAAGTTCGTAGTAGGAAATCACAAAGAAATTCCTAACCTCTGAAGTAATATCGCTCACAAAGATTGATATCTACTCCTCACAACACAACCTAACAAAATCACTCAGATTTTACAAGTATTTTCTGTTTTCTCTCTATTTAGCTTCGTCAACAAATGACTCGGCTGATGAGTGCTTTGTTCTTGAGTTTGAGATTTAGAAGAATTCTGCTTCAGATTTTGCTCTCAAAGTGTGTTGTCTCTGTGTTGTTCTTCTTCTTCAACTCACGAACTAAGATATTTATACTAAGGATTTGAAAATCTGCCCGTTGAGAGATCGCCAGTTGTCAAATCCTCGAGTACTGGTCCTTTTCTGCAGAACGGCTGTTGCGACTGAACACTGTACACTCTGCAGTACTTTATGTCGCTTCGCATTAAATGCGCATTAAATGCACCAAGCTGATACGAGGTTTCTCTTCAATCATTTGTCATAAATACCCTTCCTCTTCAGCATTTATTACACCAAGTGCATTTATTACCGTTGCACTAACTTCTGATCCACTTCCACTCTGCTGATCGAAGTCACTCGTCTGATGTGTACTCGGCTGATCCCAAACTTGAACTAATCTGATTTGAGTCGGCTGATAGTTCACCAGTCTGATTTCTTCTTCAGCAATAGATTAGTAGTCTTCTGGACCATATTTGACTCGTCTGAATTACTTCTTCCTTGGTCAAATATCTTCTAAGGTTTGTACTAAGCTTCCACTTAGCTGATGACTTTGGAAATCATCAAAACCTCCCTTCACTTCAAAGTCTTCATCTTCATCCAACAGTAAATCACACAAAGAATTTTATAGTGGTTCAACAGGAACGAATCCTCTTAATCCACTCTTCTAAATCACTCGGATTTAGGTTATACTAGAAACATAAAGTAACCTAGTACAAAGCTTGAGCTTTTATAACAAATGATAAGCCTCAAGTAAAACACTTAGTCCTCAGGAGATTCAATCATAAAATCCCACTCTAAAGCACTAAGCTAAATAACACTTAAGCTTTACAACACATGTTGAGCCTTAAGTAAGAACACTTAGTTCACTCACGGAAAATCACTCAGATGATCCTAGCTCTCTGAATTTATATCTTCTCACTTAGATTGGATATACACTCCTTACAACAATAGTTGAGTATCACTCAGATATGGAAGTTGTTTTGATCTTTCTTTCAACACTTTGCTTCGTCAACACATGACTCTGCGAGTTATCAGATGACTCAACTGATGGATACTTGCTCGTATGATTTGATCTTGAATTTCACAAGTCCCTCTTCACGCTTTGAATCTTCGATATATTTATACTCTAGGATTTGAATTCTCCCCATTGAAGATTGGCAAAATTACATTTTACTCCTTGAGTAACGGTCACCTTCTGAACGACAACATTTGCAGGCTGTCTTTCGTACCCTTGTACGAATGTGTACTTTTCTGACAGATGCATTAAATGAACTAAGCTTGTTACCGTTGGAGAGCTTACTGACCAACTTCACTTAGCTGATGGAAACACTTTGCTGATGGCCACTCTGTTGAATCAAGAACTAACTAATATGACTTGACACTGTTGATAGTAACCAATCTGATATTAACTGATATGAAATTCCCACTAAGCTGATTCTGGTCACCTAGCTTCTAGACCGTAAGAAAAAGTTTTACTAAGCTTTCCATTACATAGTCGATGACACCTTTTTTTATCATCAAACCTTCTAACTTAATTAACTCAACTGATAAGATCACTTACCAGTTCTTAAGTTAATAAATTCTTCCAACATATTTCATCATTTTTCTGCATCTTCTTATCAAGGAAATTATTGTGCAGATTTCTTCCAACCATTATGTACAAAAATAATTAAGGTCAAAATTGTCCTTGATAAAATTAACAAGAAATACATATAGAATTTAAGTAGTATATACCATGTTATTGCAGAATAAGTATTTGGAATCAGAGTATATGTGACAAATACCACAACAATAGGAAATCCAGAAAAAAAATAAAATGTTAATCATGGTAGATCAAAATTTTACCTAGAAAAACAAATATATGATTTATTGAAAATACTTACTTTTTTCCAGGCTATCTTCTTCCGACAAATTTGTCTGATAAGAAACATACCAAAAAATCAACTTTAATTTGCCAAAAGAAGAAGAAGAGGAGTTCAGAAACTAATTTTTGGCTTGATTTATTTCGGTATTAATGTCTAAATCAACTTTAATTAGTTTATCACATAATTGCCATTAATTGAAAAAACACCCACAGGGCTGGAGGTGCTTTACGGATTATAATTTTCAAGAACTTATTTTTATAGAGGCGAAACTAGAAGTTATATTTGCAAACACTAAAAATAAAAACAAAAATAAAAATAAGAATAAGAAAACTCAGAAGCAGTTTGCATTGAAATACTACCTAAATCAAACAAATAAGATTTGAGGAAATAATTTCCAATAACTCCAATAAAGATTAGATTTTAAATTCACCATTCTGATTATATGAATAGCATCAAATGGTTAACTTAAGTATTTCAAATCCATTAAAAAAAATCAAATTAATCAGAATAGCATCAAATGGTTAACTTAAGTATTTCAAATCCATTAAAAAAAATCAAAATAATCAATCTAAATGAAGCATTAAAAAACACTGGAAAGAAACATTTATACCTCGTCTAATAAAACAACATCAAAATCCATTCCTACGCTTGGAAATGGCCCATTTTTTATGCTTTCAAATGAGCTTGTGGGTTCCAATACGTCTGAATCAGCGGCAACTGCTCCAATCTCAAATGATCTAGTAACAGGAGTTCCGGGAACAATTGGAGTTTGCTCCCGTGCTATAGGAGATCTGATAATGTCTACAATTTGTTCTCCATCCTCATCAACCAGAGAACCAACGGCCTCAGTTTGTTCTTGATCCTCTTTCATGACAGGAGATCCAACAACCTTAGTTTGTTCTTGATCCTCTTTCATGACATGAGGTCCAACAACCTTAGTTTGTTCTTGATCCTCTTTCATAACAAGAGATCCGACATCATATAACTCCGGAGGTTCCAAAGTCTTCTTTTTGCATTCGAGAGAACATAAATCAATAGAGATAATTGTGGGGCCATATCATTAATTCTTTAAGAAAAATGGGAAAAATTTATTTATTGCTGCTAAATTCAAAATTTGGAAGTATACTCATCGCCAACCAATATATTTAGCTTGTATTAGGACTATCATAAAATTTCTCTAGTATAAATGAATTAATACGCTCGTTTGTTTATAGTATGTAAATCAAACAATGGCCAACTTCATCTCTCGCGAATCACTTAAGCGATTAGATGAAATCCTTAGATCACAATAGACTATGGGACGATTCACTTCAGTATGAGTGCAATCATGAAACAGTCTCTAAGGTCGTGATCTTAAAACATGTTCCAAGTCTTAGATTCCAAACGAGACGGGGTATCGAAGGAATCGCAAAAACTTGTACGAATATGCATGATTCACGTGGAGTGAATTTGCAGCGTTTCATGAGCAAGACATTTGATGCTAGTGCATATAAGTAGGTGGTTCGATAGGTAATCAAACGCATCGAACGACCCGAACAGAGAAACCCATTGTTGAAGCGCATGACGCACATCGGTGATGGGATATTTCTCAAGGCTTATAATAATTTACGATATAGTCCTTTGACTTGAGGTGCTAGGGCGAATTCGGTGCACGTGAGTATGTACTTTGATTTAGGAGCCGATCACTTAGCTTGATCATTGTGCGACTACTTTGGGTGCGTATGATCGTGTACGCGGATTGTTAGCACTAATATGGGATCTACCGACTCAACGTAGTGTGTTGAGAGTTTCCTATACGTTCTTAGATAATTGATTCCGAGAAACCCGCGACCGCGGTTGGTGACGGATTTGGAAAGGGGTTTCCAAATATAACAATCACACTGAAATTATTATCCAGAATTAGAAAGTATAGTAATCAAGATAATTAGAGGTGCCGATCAATTCACACACCCTAGGTCTCGATCGGGAAATTAGTCGATAGAAGGACCGTATGTACATGGTACTTATAAGAGGTGAGGTTCACTGAGATCAATTCACCTGAAGTTGGGCCTCATGGGCTTGTGGCTAGACATCGACCATGAGGTGTGGGTACTCATGAATTAATTGTGAGATTAATTCTTGAGTGGTTAATTGAAGGTGTTCAATTAATCGGAGCAATTAATAAGCTCGCAAATTAAATCATGAAAGTCGTGGGCCCACGGCCAATTGATGGTGAACTTAGAAGGTCACACACAATACAATTGGAATGCAACAAATCATATAAGGAAAGTTTGATTTAAAGAGTTAAATCAAAACTGAAGAATTAAAGTGTTAATTCTTAAAGAAGAAAACTAATTAATTAAAGAGTTAATTAATAAGAGAGGAATTAATTTAATTAATCAATTGGATTAATTAATTAAATGGACTGAATTAATGAGTTTAATTAATTAAAAGGGGATCTAAGTCCATTAGGAAACAAATAAAGGCCATAAATTAATGGGCTTTAAGTTTCCTAGTAGGATTAGATCACATCTAGGTCAAGACTCCTTATCTATATAAGGAGCTCAAAACCCTAGCCCTAATACACTAAGTGGCCGCCTCCTCTCCTCTTCCAGATCTAGATCTGGTTTCTTCTTCTTTCTTCCTCTATTTGGTATCTCTTCCATCCTAGTTCGGAGCCTGAGGATTCAAGAGAGTTGCTTCAATCCAGTTGGTGTGGACACCGCTAGAGGCACAAACCAAAAGTCCTGCAGATCTGAAAGAAGACCGGAGAAAAACTACCACCTATACCTGATTTGTTTACCCTTCTGACAGGCATCACATAGCTTGTATTTGCCCATGCTAGTTTTGGGTAATCCTTCAACCAAATTGTTCTTGATTAATCTGTTGATGGTCTTGAAGTTTACATGATTCATTCTTTTGTGCTATGGCCAACTCACTTCACTTGGTGTAGAGGCCACCAAACAAACACTTGAGCTCTTGTCAATAGAACTCCTGTTGGTCCCAAGTGGTCAGATGAGGTCTAGAGGAGGGGGGGGGGGGGGGGGGTGAATAGACCTCTAAAAATTTTATCTTTAAAATTCTCTAACTTTTTCTGTGAGCAGACTAAGCTGATCAAGATTCGTAAGTAGACTAAGCTGATCTCGCACAAAGCTTTGAACATCAGAGTTGACCACTCTTCTGATTTTACTTAGCTGATTTTGAGAAAATCAGAGTTTTAAATAACTTGCTTGGCAGCGGATTTATCAAGTATTTTTCACAGGTAGGTTTCTTAAAAGATTTTATCCCCAGTTTTTGCAAACTCCTTTTTTAAAATTTTTAATAGTTAACTTAAGTGTTTGAAAGCTTTTGAAAAATATGCAAGTGAAAATGGAAACTTAAACATAATCAATTTTTATAGTGGTTATATGGATGTAAATCCTTTAGTCCACTCTTCCAAGTCACTTAGATCTTGGGTTATACTATAAACACACAATTTACAATATACAATGCTTGCGCCAATCAACAAATGAAAAGGCCACAAGTTCACAATAGGAAATCACAAAGAAAACCTATCATTTGAAGTAATATCACTCACTAAGATGGATATCTACTTCTCACAACTTTCTCTTTTTACAGAATCACTCAGATTTGTATTTTTCTTTGTTTTCTCAACTCGGCTGTTGTCAACAAATGACTAAGCTGATGGTGATCTGTATTTGAGTTTGAGATTTAGAAGATTTTGCTTGCATTGAATTCTCTCTCAGTAGTTGTGTTGTCTTCAAACTCTTCAACTAAGATCTATTTATACTTGAGGTTTGAAAATCTGCCCGTTGAGAGGTCGACAGGTGTTCAAAATCCTCGAGTACTGGTCCTTGTTTTCAGAACGGCTTCTGCAACTGTGCACTGTACAGTTCTGTTGTACTTTCTGTCGCTTCGCCTTAAATGGACTCTGCTGATCCGAGGTTTCTCGTCAATCATTTGTCTTTAATACCCTTCTCTTACATCATTTATTACTTCAGGTGCAATTATTATCGTTGCAATAACTTGTGATCACTTCCACTCTGCTGATCGAATCCACTCGTCTGATGAACACTCTGCTGATCCAAATCGGACTCATCTGATTTGAGTCTGCTTAAAATCCACCATTCTGATTCCGAATGCAGCAACAGATCAGTAGTCTTCTTGACCATAAATTTGACCCTTCTGATTTGTCTTCTTCTTTGGTCAAATAATCTTAGAGGTTGACTAAGTTTCCAATACTTAGCTGATGACTTTCGGAAATCATCAAAACCTCCCTTCACTTCTAAGTCTTCATCTTCATCCAACAATTTCCCCTTTTTTGATGATGACAAAACTTCAGCTAAGTACCTGTACCTAAAACTAAAGTTAAGTCCTCAAAAATTTCTGAGATAGAAATGATATGTTGAAAACTTGAACTTTTTATAAATTTTCTTTGAAAGTTTACAGTACAAGTTTACAAAGAAAGACTTAAAGTAAAATTTTACAATGAAGTGAGCTGATACAAACATTTACAGAATAAGAACCTAGTTGATGAGGGATATTTCGCATACGCCACCTTAGGAAATACCTCTGCTCAAGATCGACCCAGTTTCCGATCAGGAGGTATTCTCCGACCAGAAGAACATAGCTTCCCGATCAGGTCACGTTGATAGCACAAGATCCTATTTTCCGATCTACTTCTATCCTCGGAATCACTGTGGGGCCGACCTACAGCTTTGCACAGCTGGCCGAGAAGTATTCTCCTACGGACGGTCCAGCTAGCTCATTACTGTTCCTATATATACGCGGCGCATTTATGACATCAGGGACGACACTATTCCCAAGAAACTCACTAAGCTCGGACTAGCAGCTCGGAATAGGCCATAGCTTGTATTTCTTTGTATTTACCTTCCTAGTAGTACGACATCCTGTAATGCTCGGATAGACCTACTTTGTAATTTGTACTCGAACATTGATATTGGTATACACTTATTGTTTTGCCGACTTTCTATATCCTGTACGAACGAAAAACGGTATAATGCCCTCGAAAAGGAAGTTAGAGGACGAAAAGGTATTCTCGGTGTCCGACCTCCCTGTGCCCGATTGTGAAAAACTGAAAAGCAAAAAAGGGAAAGAGATCGACATGAGCGTTCAACCAGGATCGGGACCGAGCTAAGTCAAGGGATGGAAACCATGCTGATCGAATTTCTAAGAAACAACGCCGATGTCTTTGCTTGGAGCTCCGATGACATTGTAGGGATTGACCCGAGAGTGATTACTCATTCATTGAATATCGATCCAAAAGCGAAGCCAGTTAGGCAAAAGAAGAGGAATCATGGTCGGGAGAAAGATAAAATCATTAATGCCGAGGTCGACAGATTGTTAGCTGCTGGGCAGATTAAGGAGATAACATTTACCGAGTGGCTCTGTAACATGGTGTTGGTATCAAAGGGAGAAAAGGTGGAAAACAAGTGGAGAATGTGTAATGACTTCACCGATCTGAACAAGTTGTGTCCAAGAGACCCCTATCCGTTGCCACGGATCGATATGCTGGTTGACTCGACCGCTGGTTTCATCTTTTTTAGTATGATGGATGCTTTCCAAGGGTTCTATCAAATATTTATGAATGAAAGGGATCAAGACAAAACCGCCTTTATTACTGAAAGGGGAGTGTACTGTTTTATCGTAATGCCTTTCGGACTGAGGAATGCTGGAGCGACCTATCAAAGGCTCGTGAATATGATGTTCAAAGATCTCATCGGTGAGATTATGGAAGTTTATGTTGATGATATGCTCGTGAAGAGCATGACCGAGGAGGATCATATAAAGCACCTTGGCAAATGTTTCGCGATCTTAAGGAAGTACATAATGAAACTAAATCCTGCTAAGTGCACTTTTGGGGTGAGATTGGGAAAATTCCTCGGCTATTTAGTTCACGAGCGTGGCATCGAGGCTAACCCCGAGAAAATCAGAGCAATAGGCGAGCTAAAACCACCGACGAAGTTGTCTGAAGTGCGGAGTCTAATCGGAAAAATAATATCGTTGAACAGATTTATATCCCGCTCAGCAGACAAGAGTCTGCCTTTCTTCAAATTATTGAGGAAATCGAAAAGCTTCGAGTGGAATGAGGAGTGCGACAAAGCTTTCGAAGAGCTTAAGAAATACTTAGTCTCCCCACCCATGTTGGCAAAACCGGTCGAAGGGGAGCCTTTGTATTTATACATAGCGGTATCGACTGAGGCAATCAGTTCAGTTTTGGTAAGAATTCAAGATTCCGAGCACAATCCAGTGTATTATCTGAGTAAGTTGCTTCAAGGGGCGGAGAAGAATTACTTGGAGATCGAGAAGTTCGCACTTGCTCTGGTTATCGCCGCACGAAGACTGAGGCCTTATTTTCAAACTTACAAAATTATTGTTTTGACGAACCAGCCTCTAAGGCAAGTCCTGTCAAAACCAGAGACGTCCGGGAGATTGATTAAATGGGCAGTGGAACTTGGACAGTTTGAAATCGAATACCGACCAAGAACAGCGATCAAGGCCCAGGTACTGGCCGATTTCATTGCGGAGTCAACAGGATCAATTTCGGAATAACAACATGTTCCCGAGGTAAATTTAGTAGTAGACGGTCAGGAGGAAGTTTGGGTAATGCATGTCGATGGATCATCGACCAGAGAAGGAGGCGGGGCCGGAATTCACTTTCAGGGTCCCGAGGGAGAGGACCTAAATTATGCAATTACTCTAGATTTTTCGGTGACCAACAACGAAGCCGAGTACGAGGCCCTGATCGCTGGATTAGAAATGGCGATAAAAGCAAATATAAAAACCCTAACTGTGTTAACCGACTCCGAGCTGATACATAGGCAAGTGAAAGGGGTATATGAAGCAAAGGAGTTCAATATGACGAAGTATCTGAAAAGGGTGAAGGATCTGGTGGCGAAGTTATATAAGTTCGACATACAAGCTATCCTTCGAGAAGAAAACTCTTGGGCGGATTTGCTTTCGAAATTTACGGGGTCAATGGATGGACGTAAAGAGAGAGTAATAACTTGGTTGATGTCCAACACTCCAGCTGTTGATTTGAACGAGACTCCAAGCTCGGAGATCATGGTAATAGACACGCAAGGCCCTTCCTGGATGGAACCTTTGAAAAGTTACTTAAGAAGCGGTGTTCTACCGGAGGACGTAAATGAAGCGCGAAGGATTAAATATCGAGCTCCGATGTATGTCTTGATCGAAGACCAGCTCTACAAGAGGTCAAGCTCGGGAGTTCTGTTGAAATGCATTCCCGAGAGTCAGTTCAAGCTTATTTTAAAAGAAGTGCATGAAGGCGAAGCTGGAAGTCATTGCGGTGCGAGAGCATTAGCTTTGAAATGTTCGAGGACTGGTTATTACTGGCCTACTATGATTTCAGATTCCACCGACTATGTTATGAGGTGCCATCATTGCCAAGTTTATTCAAATTTGATTCATCAGCCCGCCGAGCAACTGCATTCAATTCCGATCTGCTGGCCATTTGACAAATGGGGAATCGATATTGTGGGACCTTTTCCAACAGCTAGATCGAGGAAAAACTATGTCCTGGTTGCTGTGGAATACTTCAGTAAATGGATCGAATGCGTTGCGCTAACAAAAATTACTCAGTTTCAGGTGATAAATTTTCTCTGGAAGTTTATTGTTTGCAGGTTCGGGATACCGAGGATCCTCATCTCCGACAACGGAACTCAATTTGCGGGAAAGCAGGTTTTGGAGTGGTGTGAAAAGTTTGGAATCTAGCAGAATTTCACCTCGGTCGGGCATCCCCAGGCAAACGGGCAGACCGAGGTCACCAACAGGGAAATTGTTCGGTCACTTGTAAAACGTCTGGCCGAAGCAAAAGGCAAATGGTTAGACGAGCTTCCTGGAGTAATTTGGGCGAACAGGATCTCCGTAAAGTCAGCTACAGGGGAAACTCCTTTTTCTTTGGTGTATGGTTCGGAAGCGGTAATCCCGGTCGAGACATTAGTGCCATCACCAAGGGTCGAGTCTTATGACCCCGATCAGAACCAATCGTTGAGAGAGATGGATCTCGATCACGCAAATGGTAAACGCGACCGAGCATGCGTAAAGATCCAAGCCACCCAATCTAACATGGAAAGAGCTTACGACAAGAAAGTCAGGATAAGAACGTTCAAAGTTGGGGATCTGGTGCTAAAAAACGTAGAGGTATCTAAGCACGTCGGAAAGCGTCAGCCTAACTGGGATGGCCCTTTTGTTGTGCAAGAGGTCGGGAAAAAAGGGTCCTATAAAATTGCTCACCTCAACGGTGAAGTTTTGCCAAGAACCTGGAATGCAGTTAACCTAAGCAAATACTATGGGAGATAGTTGTAATCATTTTAATTTTCTTGTAATTCAGTCTTTACAACTCTGTTCTTTACTTCAAATGTAAGCGCAGTAAATGAAAACATCTTTTAAAGTTCAAAATGTATATTTCGAATACTATGATGAAGATATAATGTCTCGACCGAGGGTGCAAGCTGTTGCTATGACCCTTCCTCGAGGACGAAATGTTCAAAAAATAAAAATCGGCCGAGGGTGCAAGCTATTGCTATGACCCTTCCTCGATTAAGAACTGTTCTAAAAAATAAAAATCGGCCGAGGGTGCAAGCTATTGCTATGACCCTTCCTCGATTAAGAACTGTTCAAAAAATAAAAATCGGCCGAGGGTGCAAGCTATTTCTATGACCCTTCCTCGATTAAGAACTATTCTAAAAAATAAAAATCGGCCGAGGGTGCAAGCTATTGCTATGACCCTTCCTCGATTAAGAACTGTTCTAAAAAATAAAAATCGGCCGAGGGTGCAAGCTATTGCTATGACCCTTCCTCGATTAAGAACTGTTCTAAAAAATAAAAATCGGCCGAGGGTGCAGGCTATTGCTATGACCCTTCCTCGATTAAGAACTGTTCAAAAAATAAAAATCGGCCGAGGGTGCAAGCTATTGCTATGACCCTTCCTCGATTAAGAACTGTTCTAAAAAATAAAAATCGGCCGAGGGTGCAAGCTATTGCTATGACCCTTCCTCGATTAAGAACTGTTCTAAAAAATAAAAATCGGCCGAGGGTGCAAGCTATTGCTATGACCCTTCCTCGATTAAGAACTGTTCTAAAAAATAAAAATCGGCCGAGGGTGCAAGCTATTGCTATGACCCTTCCTCGATTAAGAACTGTTCAAAAAATAAAAATCGGCCGAGGGTGCAAGCTATTGCTATGACCCTTCCTCGATTAAGAACTGTTCTAAAAAATAAAAATCGGCCGAGGGTGCAAGCTATTGCTATGACCCTTCCTCGATTAAGAACTGTTCTAAAAAATAAAAATCGGCCGAGGGTGCAAGCTATTGCTATGACCCTTCCTCGATTAAGAACTGTTCAAAAAATAAAAATCGGCCGAGGGTGCAAGCTATTGCTATGACCCTTCCTCGATTAAGAACTGTTCTAAAAAATAAAAATCGGCCGAGGGTGCAAGCTATTGCTATGACCCTTCCTCGATTAAGAACTGTTCTAAAAAATAAAAATCGACCGAGGGTGCAAACTATTGCTACGACCCTTCCTCTATTAAAGATTATTCCTAAAGGAAAATCGGCCGAGGGTGCAAGCTATTGCTATGACCCTTCCTCGATAAGGAATTATTCAAAAAGAACATGCCTATTCAGCTTGAAAAAAGCTCGATGCTCGAGATATTATGATAAAATAGATCTGCTCGAAACTCGAAGACTTTTCAAGAACTTATTATCATTTGGAAATTCCTTAAGTTGGGATTATTATTTATTAAGCTCAGTTATGATCGAAGGAAACACCTCAACTTTCAGATATTATTCATTTGAACTTTTATCAGATAGTGTTTCCGAGAAAACTTTAACGGTTCTAGATTCAAGTTAAATCATCCCATCCAGATTGTAAAAGTTTCATCGGATTATTAATTCATCATCGAGCGGATGGGTACGAGAAGAAAGCTAATAACAAGACCATGGAGAAGAATGAAAGATTGCAAGTATTTGATTTGAAACCAAAGGTTCTTATTATTTCCGAGCAAGATACAAAAGATCAATAAATTGCAAAGGCTACAACTTTATTTTCTTCGAACAAGATTACAAAGTTATTGAGTAGGTTTACAAATAAAGTCCTAATACAACTACTATACCCTATTCTATGGTCTTCGAGCTTCCTTCAAATTTTGTCGACCAGGAACGTTGACGAGCATCCAATGAGTACACGGTTTGTGTGATGTCCGGTAGACTTGCAAAGTGATCGAGCTGTACATGTTTATCGTCTTATTATATCTGGTTTTGAAATTAGACAATATGGATCGCATATTATTGTTTCTGATCTCCATACAGTCCCCAGCATTCTCGCTACCAGCCGAGCCCGATCACTTCCCCGAGTTGGCGTCTAAGGTTACAATTCCTCATTTTAAGATCCGTAATTGCAACCCAAGCTGGCTGGTCGTCATTCTATGATCGAGAAGCTCGACCCAAAGTCACCATTCTTCATGGAAGAAAGGAAGAAATTGGTACTCGAGGTCAAACTTCCCTTTAATTTTCTGACCAGCTTTCCGCCCTCGGGGATACCCCGCGAAATCCGCAAGGCTAACCCTGCCCAAAATACCCGAGCAAGGGTCAGTCACTTATTGGTATTCCAAGGGGAGATCCCTTCTTCAGGGATCGGGGACCCCTCTTTTCCGATTCCGCCCATACCAAAGAGGTATCAATCTTGTATGTGAGATCGGAAGTACGTTCGAAGCAAAATCTCAAAGGCTTGAACAGGAAGAAAAAAGAATCCTAACTTGGTCCTCGGATAAAACATTTTGACAGTGCAAGGTAAAGATTTCCAGCTAAGTAAAAAGCCCCTTATATACTAGACCAAGAATCTGATCAACGGTCAGTATTCAACGAGGTCGACGGCCTAGATCAAGGCATTAATCACGGGCGACGGTTCCGCTTCCCGAGGATTAGGTACTGTTTGGTCAGAATTTCCTTGGATTTTTGCTAAAAAAGGGAGAATACTATGACTTGGTCATATGCGCGGTGCAGAAACTTTCCGTTTTCACTTTTGCTCAGAATTTCGATCACTCTAACTCGAGTATATATTATTTCTACTATAAGACTTCCCGAACACACAACGACGCCGATTAAAAGAAAAGATTTATTATTCCGATGAGAATAACAATACAATAAGGAGAAAGATAGAGTACAACATTCAATCAAGCAGAAAGCAGTAAAGTTACACACGAAATCTCTACAATTTATTCCTTGAATAAGAGTCTTCGGAGTTCGGCATTACGGGCCTCGTACCCCGCGTCATAACCTTTCTTATGGGCCTCCTGCTCCCGCAGTTCGGCATTTTTCTTCTCCTGTTCGACAAGGGACTTCAGCCTATCCAGTTCCTTGCTCAACTCCTCGTGAACCTGGCTCTCTTTCTCCTTCACGGCTTTCTCCGTCTCAGAAACCAATTTCAGCTCGATAGCTCTAGCTTCTTCAAGGGACTTTGCCAGTGCAACCTTCTTTTCCTCCAGCTCGAGGATAGCCTTAGCACGCTGCTCGGCTTCTTGCTCAACTTGCAGCCCGAGGTTGAATAACTGCTGTCCAACCTTCAACGGATGAAAGTCGATGTTAAAAAAAAAAAAAAAAAAAAAAAAAAAAAAAAAAAAAAAGAAGAGACACTCACTTGGTTAAGCAGATCTGTGCTCGACTGCACTATTTCCAAAGCACTTTTTCCCCTTAACCGTTCTTGCTCGGCCAATTGAATGATGCTTAGCGTAACCTCCCAACTGCTTGGGGTAATCCCTCCAGCCAGTGCCTTACTCTTCACCTCTTCAAAAAAGGCACCAAGCGTCCGAGCAACGTTGGGGACAGAGTTTTGGATTTCTGGATTCCCGCCCGACGAAGGGGTTTTCTTCTGACCGACAGAAGGGTCATTTATTTTGGCCTTTTTATTAGGAGGCTCATTCACAACGCTCTTGGTAGCCTCTCGAGCTTCCCCATCCATATGGATCAAAGCCGAGGTCGGAATAAGATCCTCTACGCGCGGCCTCTTAGCAAGCTCAGACCCGCCAGGTGCGACTTGCTCGCTGGGGTTGAAGATCTGCATTTTTCCTGGCTTGTTCCCCTCGGAGCTATTCTTCGATCTAGAAGGGGAGTCCGAAATGGGTATAACTACCTTGTTCTCGGTCTGATTGGGCGACGAGTTGGGCAGAGGCTTGGTTTTGGTTTTGCCAAGATCATCCTTAGGGACCTCGGTTCGTTCGGTGACCACTTTCGAAGGAGTATCGACCTTGTGCTTGCCTCGATCGCTCTTAGAGACTTTTCCTACCTCCAAGGAGGACTTAGGCTCTCTATCTTTCGACTTGGGAAGCTTCTCTTTCTTGACTTTGAACATCAACTTTGGATCGAGCTTGGAGTTCACCATTCCTTCCATAATCGTTTTATTTTTAGTGAAGAAGAGCGCTCGATTTCTTTTTATCGATCAATGAGCTCCGACGAAGAAAGAATTGTGATTTCAATGATACAAATCTTTAACTGCCTCTTCTATTTATAAGAAAGAGAAACGTTGTCTATTGGGGACCCAACAGTCGCGAATCTCAAGTTTTCCCGTGCACGTGTGTGAAGATCGATCGTTCCCCGTACATTTGATCGATAGGGCCTAACTTGTTATCAACATTATTTTCAAGCTACTTACAGCTTATTAAGGTGATCGTCTAGGAGAGACGTTTAATAGATTATGACATTCTTTAAGCACGCGGATTCGGAAAATATAAAACAGAGAAAGGTGATTTTATAAATGATCGAGGAAATTACAATATATACGAGCTAAAATCCTGTAACCTATTACAAGAAATCCTTCTAAGGTTTTTGCTCCTCCTCATTGCCCTCATTCTCGGTACAGTCAACGACGTCGACATCTTCATCTCCGGAAGCTTCTCGATCATCCTCATCTCTGGAACTATCTTGGCTGTCTCCGTCCTCGGAACTATCTGAACCTGAACTCGTGCCGGACGTCTCCAAATCCAGCATATCGGGATTGGGCATTGGGACCCCGAACTCTCTCACAAAGGGAGCGAACTCGTGATTTTCCCAGTCTGCAGAGCTCGAGGCTGGGACTCGATAGTTCTCTCCGTCCATGTTCTTGAAGATGTCCATATGTTTCAGATACTCATCGATCTTCTTGGGGATAACCTTCTCCGAGACCAGCTGTCGAACACCCTTGTAAAAAGTAGTCTGAAGAATCTGGTCTACCCTTTTCCGAGCTATGGCATCTAACGCCGGTGACTCCAAAAACTCTCTTATCGAGCTTAGGCGTGAGTCTTCCTTGCCGCGCTGATAGGATAACTCAGAATCAACTTTGGTCTGTGCGAGCTCCTCTTCAAGTTTCTTGACTTTTTCCTCGAGCAAGCTCTTCTCGGCCACGACCTTCACCAAGTCATCCTCAACGGCCGGGGTGTACTTAGCCTTAGTAGACTCCAGTTCTTTTTGAACGGAGATGAACTGATCGCGAAGTTTGGACTCTTCCTCGAGTAAATTCCGGTAAGCAATATGAACCGGGTCGAACTCATCTTCTAACATCGAGGTGCGATTTACTTCAGAGAGAAAGCAGTCCCCAATCTGCAAAGACAAGTTAATTAGTATTCTGATAAAAGACCAGAACAGTTATAACCATTACAAAGAACTTTTACCGTGTGATACGCTCGACAGAATTGACCCAATACGTCAAGGTCGCAGTGAGCCAAAAGCTCCTCCTGATCCTCGGCAAATCTCCCCGCCATGAAGATCTTTATCGCTTTATCATGCTCGTTCTCGCCGTTTGGGTCGCGATCACTCCGAATCGATCCCCTCTCGGGATAACCTGCCGCTCGGTAACCTCTAAGTTGATCTTCGATGAAGTCCATCATATCAGGCCTGCTTCGACCAGAACGAGAAGTAAGAGCCGTTCGGTGCCGACCCCACAGTCCGGTCCTCCTTTTTCCCTCGGGTGGTCCCTCACGATCGTCCCGAGCTCGCCGATTAAGGATCTCTTTCCCTTTAAGCTTCTTCATGGTGAACATACTGTATCCTAAACCAGATGAAGATGAAGGACCAGCCTGGTTCTGAGAAACTACCATTCGGATGGGTTCAGCGTCCTCGGGATCTCCCTCGTTTCCGATCTGCTGAGGTTGGGCAGAGCCTCCCCGAGGAGGGATAGTAGTTTGATTGGATTGCGCGGGACCTGGCCTAACTTGTCTTCTCGGCTGGCCAGGCATCTTTTTCGAGGTAGAAGCCACTGTCCTACCGACTATGGAAGCTCGGTATTGTTCTACCATGGTACCTGAAGAAAGAAAAGATAAAATTGGTTAGGAATGAAGCCTTATGGGTAGCTTATTATTATGAACGCTCGGTAAAGATTATTATTCTTACTTAACGATCGAGGATCGTCAACGTCTGCAAGTGGGTATGTAGCTCGGCTGAGCTCCGCTTTCCAAAGAACGGGCTCCAATACGAGGAAAGTCGACTGGTACGGGTCGGAGCGCATCGCAGTAACAAGGCTGTCTGAAATAACCTTCATAAGCTGACCCATCAATTCTCATTTTCCGTACACCCAATCTCGTTCACCTGGCCATCTGTGTGGAACCATCTCCGAGCTCCCCTCGGAAGCTGGTACTTCAGGTCCTTTGATAAAGAAGAACCGTCTCTTCCAATCGAGTGAATTGCTAGAGGTGATGGTCGATAAGACCGAATGATTTGAACGCTGGGAAAAATACACAAACCCAGCGTTCGAGGCGGAGGAGGTGCTGACTTTGAAGAACTGCCAAAAATGGTGGAAGTTTGCAGTTTTGCCCTTGGCCTTTATCAAAACGCTGAAAGCTATCAAGTACCCAATCGAGTTGGGGAGGATCTGTGCGGGAGCCAGGGTGAACACGTCTAGAACCCGCTCGAGTAACGGGGCAAAAGGGATACGCAACCCATAGGTGAATTGCTTGGCGTAGAAAGCTTGGCATCCTTCGGGAGGCTGATTCACCCTTTGAGAGTGGGTCGGAATAACTAGTGAATAGCCCTCGGGGAGGAATTTACCTATCTCAGCCTGGAGGTCTGCTTTGTCCTCTATTGGATCGTATGCACAAAAAATGTCGTCAACCCATTTTTCAGTTTTCTGAGCTCGACCTGTGGCTTTGGACTTCTTCGTGACACCAGCAAGGTCGATAATTCTTACACCCTCCTCCGATCGGGTATCTCATTATCTCATGCTCGTCCAGCGCCAAACTCGAACTGTCCACATTACCGGAATCATCATTTTCTCCATCTCCACCTTCCTCGCCATCGGGCTCGGTGTTATGTTCCGCTTCCCCACCAGGCTCGGAATTCTGTTGATCGGATGTCCCCTCACCAGCATTTGGCCCCAAGGCGCGCTCAATTTGATCGACGAATCTCTTCGTCTCATCAGAGGAGTTTGCAGCGGTGTTGTAGGCGTTAATGAGTTCGCCTGTGGATCCTAGGTTGGAATCCGATCGCGTAGGATTATTGATTTGAATTTCTGGGTTTTCGGAAGTAGACATGGGAAAATTTTATTGCGACGGTCGACAGAAAAAAGGGATACTTTTTTTCGATCTGAATGCTCCGATCAGAAGTAAGTATGGAAGACGTACTCGTCTCTTCAAGTCAACGTATATATATAAAGGTTAAAAGGGTAAATTGCAAATTCAACCCCGAGTAACCGCGACGGTTAAGCTTCCACTCAGTAAATTGAAGGTTATCTTTCCGTTAATAGCATTTATAGTCCTCCAAGTTTCTGAAATGAGCATTTTCGGGTCGGTAAAATAAGATTAACTACATTATCTTCCGAGGATATGCGCTCATTTTCCCTTCGCTCGATTTTTATCCCCCTGGGTTTTTCCGAGCAAGGTTTGTAATGAGGTATATCCGACGCAAGACCGTTCGAAACCCGCTCATTGTTGCTCATCTCTCCAACCTTCAGATTTCTTAAGGCCCTATTGATTTATCGAAGTAAGACCCCCAGATCCAGAATACCGTCTCCCTATTGTTCGAGACGCATCAGTTTTCCACTGCTCCGCTAGAGAAATATGCGCTCTTTTTCCCTTCGCTCGGTTTTTACCCCACTGGGTTTTTCCGAGTAAGGTTTTTAACGAGGCATAACAAATCTTGTGGTGCAAAGCTGTTTACTTCTCCGAGCTTCAGCTTCACTTACGCTCGAGAAGTGGGGGAGTATTGATGAGGGATATTTCGCATACGCCACCTTAGGAAATACCTCTGCTCGGGATCGACCCAGTTTCCGACCAGGAGGTATTCTCCGACCAGAAGAACATAGCTTCCCGATCAGGTCACGTTGATAGCACAAGATCCTATTTTCCGATCTACTTCTATCCTCGGAATCACTGTGGGGCCGACCTACAGCTTTGCACAGATGGCCGAGAAGTATTCTCCTACGGACGGTCCAGCTAGCTCATTACTGTTCCTATATATACGCGGCGCATTTATGACATCAGGGACGACACTATTCCTAAGAAACTCACTAAGCTCGGACTAGCAGCTCGGAATAGGCCATAGCTTGTATTTCTTTGTATTTACCTTCCTAGTAGTACGACGTCCTGTAATGCTCGGATAGACCTACTTTGTAATTTGTACTCGAACATTGATATTGGTATACACTTATTGTTTTGCCGACTTTCTATATCCTGTACGAACGAAAAACGGTATAATCACTAGTCTTGAAAATCTAGTCTAGTATTCAGCTTCTTCATCTTCTTCTTCTCCACTGGAGAAAACTTCAACCAAATTCTTAGAGGCAGCAACTATCTTCTTTTTTATTTCCTCTATCCTTTTGGTTTTTCTCCAAGGATCAAGCTGTTCTTCAGCAGAGTCTTTGGAGGTAGCTAACTCTTTCTCAGATTTTGCTACATTCTTAGGCTCTTCTTCAACAGCTTCTTCATTTACAGCTTCCTTAGTCTTGGTTACTTCAATAGCTGGTCTACTTGTCTCTTCATCAGCAGGTTTCTCAATAGACTCCACTTTTTCAGTAACTTCAACAGCAGATGCAACATTCTTCTTGTTAGTTGATCCCTCTTCCCCCTTTTTGTCATCATCAACAAGGTTGAGTTGTGCAACTGGAACAGGAGTAATGTTGATAGCATTACATAGCAGCCTGATGTTTTGATCCACAGTTTGAAGTCAAAGATTTTGTTGAGTCTGATTACTCTTCAAGGCAGCAGTTTGGTCATTCAGATAATCCACATTTACTTGTAAGGTGGCAACTTCTGAAGTAACCTGAGCAGCTTGTTCAGTGAAATTCTGAAACAGATAGGCAGTCTTCTCAGCCTCTGCTTCAGTTGCCTCTTGAAATGCTTGACCAACTTTGTTCCAATCCATCTCATGTCTATGAAGAGTTGCATGTATCTGATTTATAGCAATCTTAACATCTTCAACCTGACGAGTTAATGCAACAATTCCTTCCTTGAGCAACATGGAATGGTCAGCTGGTTGTGGAAAGCTTTCCACAACATTTTGAACTATCTTGGCAGCTGCTTCTTCAAACTTTTGCAGCAGCTCCTTATTTCTTTCTTCCATTTCCTTCATTGAACTTTCAATCAGGAACTTCATTGAATCCATGATTGAAGTTTGAGCAGTTTCAGCTTGAATGGAAGGTGCATCAGTCAACAGCTTTTGAGTTGGTTCAGAGTTTGGCTCAGCTGTCTTCTGTTCTTCAGTTGATTCTTTATCAGCCGGCTTATCTGTCACATGCACAAAAGCAGAACCATCAGCAGATACTGTGGCTCGATGCTGGCCCGCATAGGAAGCTCCCGATCGAAAACATACTGTGGTAGCATGCATGCTAGGTGTGAATGTTTTATTTTATTTATTGATTTATATTTGGCTTGTATGTGATGCGCGCTAGAATTTAGATCGTAAATAAAAGATAAAGCATAATTAATGTGGTGAGATCTCGAGGAGAGTTTCTTCAAACTTTCAAAATCGAAAATCCCCTCTTGAATAAATAGTAAGTCACATTGGATACTTTAAAATGATATTTTAATATCCAAGCCTTCCATTAATAGGAACTAGCGTAAGTTGTCTACTTATCGATTAAGGTGATCCAGAGTCTGGCACCTGGGCGAAGAAAGGGACAATACGCAAAATTCCTTGATTCTGGTTTTCTTAAAACTCGACAAGGTGGGGACTGGTCGGGACATGTATATCGACCGATAACCAGTTACGGGGATTTCATGACCGGGCCCGTTGCTCATCAAGATTAATGGGTTAGACTTAACGAGTAGTACCATTTATGATGTAGCAGTGCTAGATAAATGCGAAAACCGAGGCAAAATAGCTTGAAGGTTGTCTAGAGACACAATTGGTAATAGTATACCTACCTAGGGAATTAATTGTATGGTCACGAGTCGTGGGTGCAGTTAATGTCTGCCGGGACGTCATGACCTACTAGGAATAGGATTCCCCGAACAATTAAAGGGGTTATTGTTTCGATAAAAATAGTGGGAGAAGTTTTTCGATAAGAAGTCCAATTTTCGTTAATTATAAGTATCTTATTAAACCTATCTGCTAATTGTTGTCTTTAAATTTATTTTAGCCATTCTAAGTCCACAATCATGTACGAACAAACTTTGGCACAAAGCATCAGATATACACTCTATGAGACAAGCATGATTGGGTTCAACAATGTTAGAGAATATTGTTCCTGCCTAATCAAAATGATGAAACGAATCAAAAAGCTAGGCGTTGATTTGGATCAGGACGATGAAATTGAGATTATTCGCAATGGCTTGTCTGACTCATTTACTCATTTTGTGCATCATTTGGACATTCCGTCTGACGGGATTAAGACAAATGATTTGCGCAAGTTGTTGGACAAATATGAGAAAGCCTTTGAGAAAGGATTGGGTCTGAGTGAAGGAAATGATTGCCCTTTGTGTAGAAAAGACGATAAATTAAGGAAGTTTGTTGGAAAGAAATTCCTGGAGAGAATGAATAAAGGTATGCCCTAGTTATTCTTTCGATGTATGATATCTTATATTTATTTTTTTCACATCTGTAAAGTGTTTGCAGGTGATGAAGGAATTCCCTTACCTATGGGAAGAAGGGCGAGTCTTGGAAGACAGAGGCAAGCGTTGCTTCGACAAATAAGGGATAAATACTTCAGGGTTTTACATAGATTTTCCATCTTGGCATAGTTATAGTTTTATTTGTTTTGATTACTTCGATTCATTATTTGTACAAAACATTATTGCTTTACCATTATGAATGGAATATTATTTATTTAAAACTTTTTAATTTGTACAAAATATTGATGCTTTACAATTATGAATGGAATGTTTTTAAAGCATAGAAATGAATCACTGATAAACAATTAAAACTTTAAGTAAACTGTATGCTTAATCTAGAAAAGGTAGAACAACAAGATAATCATCCACATTCTTGAAATGCTTAATTTGGACTTACTTCCAAAAGAAGGATTCGAAAGAATGATTTCATTTAAGGCTCTTGAAACATAGAACTTGGATGAACTCGTAACTTACGAATCTTGTCTCAAAGGAATGATGACCAAAATTAACGTTTGCTAGGCATCCTAAGCATATCAAACAAAGATGGATTTGATCCATAGAGACAAATGTGGACCACTAAAGTGTTAGTACAAGAGGATATTACTTCATATATACTTACGATTTTTTAATCGTCAAAGCATATGTGTACTTTGTGAAGTACAGTTCTAAAACTGTTGATTTATTCAAAGGAGTTTTTGAAATGAAGTAATTAAGTAATGTTGAAACCATTTGATTTGATCAAATTGGCGAAAACTTAAATTCCTCGATTATCTAAACGAGAATAGGATTCTCACGAAGCGAACTAAGTAGAAATTGAACTTTCTGAGAAAGGTTCATTTCACGATAAGACTTCGCTAAACTTCCTTATTCAATTTGGTAATAGCCTCCCCTGACTCTTCAAAAGGACACTTAGGCTAGTACCTTTCGAAGTATGTCACTACACAACCGTACCATTTATAACATGGCATAGCGCCGTTGTACGACAAAATTGGATGGTAGATCCAATTCGCGCAAACTTGTGGGGTATCCAACGAAATCCATTGGATACCTGTTCTACGACAATGAGAAACAATAGGACAATCGTTTCTCATAAGTACCCGTTTCTCAGTTGATGAATTCTTCGTCAAAGGAAATAGGGAATGTCATGGAACTTGATGAAGTCCAAGAATTGGACCCATCCCCACAAATAGTGGGAGCTAATCCTAAAACCTACTGAACCTAATTACGCACAAATACTTCGTGATCTAATCAAATTCGTAAGGAACTCGAAAGTTTCATTTTACGAAATAGATAAATTGGATATTGATCCAAGACTACGAAGAAACTATGTTTGAAATAGACTCAGGGACATGGCATGAGGCCATAAGATCCGAAATGGAAAGGTTCAACTTGTTTGACTCGCTTAATGGCGGAAGGTTATTCTTCAAAAGCCTTTTATAGACTAGTGTAGATGCCTTCTCTCCATTTGCAACGTCAAAATCCATTCGGAAACTGTTAGGCATAGAAGGGTGGTTTGACTGCTAAAATTGACCATTGGATATGAATCCTGCCTCTCGCAATTTGGAAATTGATGAGAAGATCTTTATTCGAATACAAGGGACAATCTATGACTTAACAGAAATTTTGAACTTGGAACATGCGATTTGATAAGATAGTCGAGACTATTGACTTTATAAAAACGCATATGGATTCCAATTGTGCAAAAGGATCAGTGGGAGCATATTATAGTTCGTAGTGTAACATGTCGATGTTCTGCTTATCAAGGACGATATCAGAATATCAAACGCAGACAAATGCGTGTTTTTCATGCAATTCTCCAAATCTAAGTACATAGACTAAATGTTGAATAGATTCAGTATGGAAGAATCCAAGAAAGGATTGTTTCCAAAGAGACAAAAAATCTCTCCTTTTTATTAATGTGCCCTACATATAATAAGTAAAGAAGAGAATGTCTCAAAAGTCTTATGCTTTGGCATTTGGATTGCATATGGTATGCTATGTCATGTACAAGACCTGACTTAACACATGCTCTGTTTTTCACGAGCTACTGTTAATCAAACACCAGTTAAGGACAATGGACTGCCGTAAGAGCAAACCTCAAGAAGTTTGTATACTTAGAGGATATATTGCTGGTCTGCGATAGAAGTGGAGGATTGAGACTCGAAGGATTTAATGATTCGAGTTTCCAGTCTGATGTGGATGATCTATTCTGTCTTGATGGAGCAGAGGTAAATTGGAAGAATTTCCAATAGTCTACCACTGCCAACTCAAACAGAATATATGTCGCAGCATAGGATGCAGCAGAAGAAAGTGTTTAGATGAAAAAATTCATCTAATGGTTGGATGAAGAATCTAGCATAGCAAAAGCCTATATCACGAAAGAAGGGAATTGCTCAATGAAAGGGAATCGAGATCTCACCAACGATCTGAACACATAACCGTATGATTGGACAAATCATAGGTAATTGAGACGCGTAAAAGGGTTACGTTATCTCAACAGACAACTTAGCAGATCCACTAATGAAGCCTATATCACGAAAGAAGTTCGAAGGACATCTTGATAAGATGGGTCTAAAAAATGCTTGTGATTGGCTTTAGGGCAAGTGGGAGATTAATAGGATAGTGTCCAGCAAGCCAATCTAAATTAGCTTGTAAGTGGAATGTCTTCTTATGGTTTAATAATTAATACGCCCGTTTATTTATAGTACGTAAATTAAACAATGGTCATCTTCATCTCTCGCGAACGTATCTAAGCGATTGGATGAAATCCTAAGATCACATTCGACTGTGGGACGATTCACTTCAGTACGAGTGCAATCATGAAACAGTCTCTAAGGTCGTGATCTTAAAACACATTCCAAGTCATAGATTCCGAACGAGACGGGTATCGAAGGAATCGCTAAGACTTGTACGAGTATGCATGATTCACATGGAGTGAATTTGTAGCATTTCATGAACAAGGCATTTGATGCTAGTGCATATGACTAGGTAGTTCGATAGGGGATCGAACGCATCGAACGACCCAAACAGAGAAACCCATTGTGGAAGCGTGTGTCGCATATCGGTGATGGGATGTTTCTCAAGGCTTATAATAGTGTACGATTTAGTCCTTGGACTTGAGGTGCTAGGGCAAATTCGGTGCATGGGTGTACGTACTTTGATCTTGGTATCGGTCACATAGCCTGACCATTGTGTGCCTAAGTTGGGTGCGTATAGTCGTGTACGCGAATGGTTAGTACTAAGAAAGGATCTATCGACTCATCCTGATAAGGTGGGAGAATTTCCTGTACGTTCTTAGATAATAGATTCCGAGAAACCCACGGTCGTGGTCAGTGACAGATTTGGAAAGGGGTTTCCAAATTTAGCAGTCACACTGGAACTATTATCTAGAATTAGAAAGTACAGAATCGAGATAATTAGAGGTGCCGATCAATTCACACACCTTAGGTCTTGATCTGAAAATTAGTCGTTGGAAGGACCGTATATACATGGCAGTTATTAGAGGTGAGGTTCACAAGATCAATTCACCTGAAGTTTGGCCTCATGGGCTTGTGGCTAGACATCGACCATGAGGTGTATAAGGAGATTAATTCTGGAGTGGTCAATTAAAAGTGTTTAATTGATCGGAGCAATTAATTGCTGATTAATTAAATCACGAAAGTCGTAGGCCTGCTGCCAATTGATGGTGAACCCAGAGGGTCACACACAATACAGTTGGACAGTTACAGTCATAAAAGGAAATAGTTGATTTAAGGAAGTTAAATCAAAGCTGATGAATTAAAGTGTTAATTCAAAGTACAGAGTTATTAATTAGAATGTCTAATTAATTAAATTATTGGAATGTCTAATTAATTATAATATTAATTAAAGTGTTATTAATAAAGATGGAAGAAATAATTAAGCAATTTTTCGGATTGGATAATTACTAGGCATAAGGGGCGATTATTTGTATGCTAATTAATAGAAGAATTTTTTTTCTTGTATGACAAGGAAAATCTAAAAGATATACATGTATATCTTGTTTCCTAATGAGATAAGGAAAAAGGTCTTGATATACATGGAAGAGATATCTATTAAGAGAAGGATTCTTCTCTTATAAATATATCTCTTCATACTTCTTCCATAAGACTAATGAAGACATGCAAAATTAAACAAGAAGAGAAAAGAGCTGAAAATCGCCCAACCCTAGCCGCATAAGCCCTGTGGCCACCTCCCTATCCTCTTCCTCTCTCTCATCTGGATCTAGATCAAGAGCTGGATCCAGATCTGCCTCTTCCTCCATTGACAATCTCCAAGATATAGGTCGTAGCCTATGACTTGGAGGTGTTGCTACAATCCAACTGGTGTGGAAACACTCTGGAGGCGATACACTTGGATCGCTTACGTGAATCAGACAAGAAGACCGGAGGTTACCACCACCGAACCTGTGGTGAGGTAAATAGTGATTTCACCCCTCTAGTTTTACTTTATGTTATGATTATTGATTTAATCAACCCTTTTCGCATAATGAATGTGGAGATCGAACATTGGGCTGCTTGGGTGCCTCAGAAAAATTTTAAATTCCGCACTTTCGTTGTTTTGACAACCGAGGTATCCCAACAGTGGTATCAGAGCCAACTCCATTATTCTTATGCGAAAAAGGCCTGAACATAATAGTGTATGATTTAGTCCTTGGACTCGAGGTGCTAGGGCAAATTCGGTGCATGGGTGTACGTACTTTGATCTGGGTACCGGTCACATAGCCTGACCATTGTGTGCCTAAATTGGGTGCGTATAGTCGTGTACGCGAATGGTTAGCAGTAAGAAAGGATCTATCGACTCATCCTGATAAGGTGGGAGAATTTCCTGTACGTTCTCAGATAATAGATTCCGAGAAACCCACGGCCGTGGTCAGTGACGGATTTGGAAAGGGGTTTCCAAATTTAGCAGTCACACTGGAATTATTATCCAGAATTAGAAAGTACAGAATCGAGATAATTAGAGGTGCCAATCAATTCACACACCCTAGGTCTCGGTCGAGAAATTAGTCGTTGGAAGGACCGTATGTAAATGGCAGTTATAAGAGGTGAGTTCACAAGATCAATTCACATGAAGTTGGGCCTCATGGGATTCTGGCTAGACATCGACCATGAGGTGTGAGTACTCCTGAATTAATAAGGAGATTAATTCTGGAGTGGTCAATTAAAAGTGTTTAATTGATCGGAGCAATTAATGATAGAATAGTGTCCGGCAAGCCAACTGTATGGCTGCCATTTATTATAATAAATAAAGGAACTATTCAAATTAGATTAATAAATGCATCTTTATCTTATGTAATAATTATCTATGCATAAGGATATAAGTCCTTAGATCACAGGGCTATGGGACAACCCGTGGACTGATCTCCAAGGCCGTGATCTAGAATATATTCAAGAGTCGTAGAATCCAATCGAGATGGGACATCGTTGGATTCGGTTAGACTCTCACTAATGTGTATACTCCGATGAATTGGAGGACGCTGGGGTCCACGAGCGTTACTGGGATAGTCGATACACATAAGTGGGTGACTTGCTGGGATGGCAAGTGCACTGAATACCCCAATTAGGAAATAACTCACTATGGAAGCGGTAGTCGCATATTGGGGTTGAAGTTATTCCTATTTACAATAGTATACGAGGAATGATCCCTAAATACTTGAGGTGATAGGGTTTATCTGGTGCGAGAACGTCTATACTTAGATGTGAGTTCCGACCGACTGGAGATCACCAGAAAGTCTCTGTGGATTCACGTTGGGTATAGAGGGACTCGTATGCAGGTTCATATCATCAACAAAGGATCCATTGACCCGACTTGATAGGTTGGGAAATTCTCCTATGGATTTCTGTGAGAAATTAATTCTGGTAAAATCCTTGGCCAAGGTATCTGACGACTATTTGAAAGTAGCTCATAAAGATTAAGTCAAAGAGAATTATTTCGAGATCAGAATGCATAAAGTCAAAACGAATTA
Organism: Penstemon newberryi var. newberryi; assembly: GCA_030819805.1. NCBI lineage: Eukaryota > Viridiplantae > Streptophyta > Magnoliopsida > Lamiales > Plantaginaceae > Penstemon > Penstemon newberryi. The sequence continues at coordinate 14,917,571 of JAUALY010000005.1, read as the reverse complement.
AAAGGGAACCGATGAAAAATCCATGCCCTTAAGTATTGACTGGGAGATCGATCGATGGAGAGATTATAGCGTATATGGAAATTGTAAATGATTAAAAGGTTCACTGAATTAATTCACCAGTGATTGGGCTCCATGGGCTTGTGGCCAGACATCGACCGTGGAGTGTGGGAGAATTCCCAAATTGGCAGGGGTGCTAATTTTGGAATGATCAGTCGACAGAGTGTTCGATTGATTTAGAGTATTTAATACTCGAGTAATTAAATAAATATTTAATTATAACCCACGGCCAATTATGTGGTCAACCTACGGGGGCATACACAATACACATGAAGCGAAAGCGAGGAAATGGAGAACAATTGAGTCAACTAAATCGACTGGGTCGATTGGGGTGACTGGGTCGACTGGGTCGACTGGGTCGACCCAATTGGAGCGAACTTGATCCAATTGGAATTGGATCAAGACTGGAAATTAAATTAGAATTTAATTTGTGAGTTAGTTAATTAAATTGGATTTAATTAATTATGGGAAAATTTAATTAAATAGACTTAGAGTCTAATTTAATTAAATGAGAAAGAAATAAATTAATTGGGCCATTTAATTGAGAAATTAAATAAAGACCCAATTAATTAAATCATGTATGGGCCATGAATTAATTAGAAGACTTGGTCTTCCAATTAAAAGGGCCATGGCCCATGTAGGAGAGTTAGAAGACTTGGGAGTCCTAATCCTAGGAGGATTATGATTATGAGATTCCTATAAATAGGAGACTTGATGTCATATCTCATACACACTAATCAAGAGCCAAAAAACCAAGTCAAGAAAAATTATCTCCCTCTCTCCCTAGTGAAATCGGTCGAACCCCTTCCTCCTTTTGGAAGAATTTTTCGATTTTGTTTTCGTTCCAATCTTGTTCTCTAATCCTAGATATTAATATATCCTATGTTATAGCCGATTATGATATATTATATTTCGTGATATTGTGGTGTATCAACTCGTAGAGGCGCAACTCGTGGGGCGCTTTAACAAAGCTTGGATCGATTCTACCGAGGGAGAAAACGCAACGAATTTGCTAGTTACTTGGATTTGCTAGGAGACAGGTATAATTTGGATCTAATTATTCTTGTCATTTAATATTCATATATATACAACCAGTTTAGTATCCTGGCAAGAAAAATTTAAATTCGAAATTGGAGTTAAAGAAAAATTTTAATTCGAAATTTTATCATGTTATTTTATTTTTTGGATTGGGATTTAATTGAATCTGTTTTTAATTAAATCATATAGTAATCGAAACAAAAAAAAAATTTAATTGGATCCAATCGCGGTGGCACGCGATGGTGCGCGGCAGCGCACCGCGGCTGAGCGGCTGGGCGGCCACCGCACGCTGGCCGCGCGTACGACACACAGCAGCAGCCTACGGGCTGCCTGCCGTGTGCTGTCACGCGCAGCAGCGGCTGCCACGGGCAGCCCACGCACGGACTTCGTGGCCGCGCGTGTGCTGTCCACGTGATAGTTCGCTATTGGCCGAGACATGGCTGATTTTTGTTGGACTCTAATTCTGCCTACTTTGAAAAATCTGAAAATCTTGGAGATTTGTGAGATTAGGAAACTTGGAGTTTTGGATAAGGTAGGAATCTTGGAAGATTTGGGAACTACCTTAGTTATCTAATCTAATCAAAATATGATTATCTTGAGAATCTTGGAGATTTGGAAAATTGGGAAACTTAAAGTTTTGGACAAGATAGGAATCTTGGAAGATTTGTAACTATCTTAATTAACCAACTTTATCAAGATAAGAATTGTAGATTACTTAGAACACGATTTCTAGGGTGCGACCCTGTTAGTTACGGCCGCACGTGCGGCCCGCATCATCGGCCGTTAGATCGGCTTAGATTCATCTGAGCCGTTGGATTGGTAACTAAGTCAAACTCCTTTAATTTCGGTTGACCTTTCATAAAAAACGGAATTGACTATTAAACCCTTTGACTTAATTTGTCAAAAAAAAAAAGAAAAAACCGTCTGAAAATAGGAAAGACCGTTTTGCCCCCCATTAAATTTTATGTTTTAAGAAGACGTTTATACCCCCACTTAAAACCTACTTAATTAATTATTTCCTTCTCTTTCATAATCTTTCAAACCTAACTAATAATTTCCTTTTATTTCATAATCATTCAAACTTAATTGATTCTTTCTTATTATTACTTCTCCACCATTTTTACACCATCCATGCCTTCAATAACCTATGATTATGGTGTTAAATTAGTTATAACCTCACCACCATTTTTGCAGCTTAAATGAATCCTCTCCAACATTGCTTCATAAATTTCGAATGGAAAAAATGAAATTTTCAATTACATGGGAATCTAAAAAATTAATATTTCAAATCAATAATTTTGATGTATATGCTTAATCCCCTTTTATTTATTTATTTCTATTCGATCGATTAAGTTCGAATGTCTTAGATAATTTTTTAAATATTAGGGCTCATGAGGATTGATTGATCATAACTATCACTATTAAACCAATTTGATGAGATATCAAATTCTTGAGTAATTAATACGGTGGAGTTTGAATTTTAGTAAACATGAACGTTTGGAATAATTTATCGTACAGTACAATAATTGGCAGTAGGTAAAAAAATCAATCGTCGTAGTTATTTTATGTTTATTTAGTTTGCTTAATTAAATAAATTTAATTTGAATCCGAATAAATCTCCTTGCTTTTATAACTTTTTAGATTGAAAAAAAATCCAAAATATTATTTGTTGAAATAATAGTTGTAAAAATTTAAATATATATCAAAGTGATACTATATATTATTTTCTGCCCAATATATTATACAATGAAGGAGAGAAATATTTGTTATTTACCACAGTATTTCAAATTAACACTATTAATATGAAAAATATCATGTTACATAGTAATAGATAGGATTTACCATACAAGGCTGATAAATAAAATGTTTTTTGTATAGTCTAACTGTTTAATACAGTTTAAAATTAACTGTGTGATATATATTATGTAATTTGAACAAAATTTTACATAGGTTATTTTTATTTTGTTCTATTGTTTACAATATTTTTTCTTACATTAAAATTTCATTATCAAAATTGGTGGTGTGGGCCGTTTTATTGGGCCATTTTGTTACTGCCGTTATTTTCGGCCATTTTGTTCTTCTCCCACCTTTTTTTAAAATGCTTTGGAGCCCATAACCATATATCACATATTCTTATACTCCAATCTTTAATCTATTGAGTCAACTATGTTTGTAATATTGCGGCCCACAATGTAATCGAATATTTTTGTGCTATAATGCTTTGGGCCTTGGATAAGTTTCATATTTTGTAGGATATCAAAATATGTGGTTTGGTCCAAAAAAGAAAATAAAAAAAATATGTGGTTTGGTCCAATTGGGCTGAAAAAATCCTAAATTTGCTTGATTTTAATGAATTATTGGGTATAAAATTGTGAACATGAATACCTAAGTCGATAATTTCAAAAAAAATATGAGTCTGTCGTTATTTCGAATAAATTGTCTATTAGATGGTTCTGTAACATCAAGTCCTCCGTAATTTGAAGATATGTTGATAATTTCAAAAAATATATGAGTCGGTCGTTATTTCGAAGAAATTGTCTATTAGATGGTTATGTGACACCAAGTCCTCCGTAATTTGAAGATATCTTGATAATTTCAAAAAAAATATGAGTCTGACGTTATTTCGAATAAATTGTCTATTAGATGGTTATGTAACATCAAGTCCTCCGTAATTTGAAGATATGTTGATAATTTCAAAAAATATATGAGTCGGTCGTTATTTCGAAGAAATTGTCTATTAGATGGTTATGTGACACCAAGTCCTCCGTAATTTGAAGATATCTTGATAATTTCAAAAAAAATATGAGTCGGTCGTTATTTCGAAGAAATTGTCTATTAGATGGTTATGTAACACTAAGTCCTCCGTAATTTGAAGATATGTCGAAAATTTCAAAAAATATATGAGTCGGTAGTTATTTCGAAGAAATTGTCTATTAGATGGTTATGTAACACCAAGTCCTCCGTAATTTGAAGATATCTCGATAATTTAAAAAAAAAAAAAATTGAGTCGGTTGTTATTTCGAAGAAATTTGTAGGATATCAAAATATGTGGTTTGGTCCAACAAAGAAAATAAAAAAATGAAGAACTAATGGCACTTAATGTATGATTCCATTCAAAAATCAGATTTGGATTAGGACATTTTGTTCTTGTAGATAATTTCATTTTGATTTGAGTTTTAAATATAATGAAAAAGAAGAAAGTAGTAGACAATAAATCCTTCAATTTCTTTGAATCTACCTACATAAAAAATCTTCCAAATCTCTAAGGAGAATATAACAAATACTATTATATGGACCAATTATATTTACATCCCAATAAAAAATATGAGTCGTCGTTATTTCGAAGAAATATGTTTTTTTAATATATATGACTTTTAAATAAGTGAATATATTTATACTTATTATTTTTGCATAAATCACTGCACATTGTCTATAAATCAGAAATAGACTTAGTTCGTCTTCATAATTAAAGTACTTGATGTCTATAGTCTAATACATAACATAATACATTAGCTATTTACATACTAATTTCTAATAAACTATGCCAAAATACATTATTTGGCTTATCCTAGACATCAAATTCTGGAAAATATTGATGCCCAATATACTACTAGTACAGTCCTACTACCATTTACAAAACAAAATGCACTACTACTACTACCATTTACAAAACAAAATGCACTACTACTACTACTATTTACACAACAAAATGTAGTTTGATGAAAATATGAAAACATCCAAATAAGACAGTTTTAAAAACCAATATCCAACTTCAAACAATTTCAATTTTCCTCATCACTTGAGGAAATCACTATAACTTCTCTTTCTTCATTTTCCACGGGCATATCCTCTTCAGTCTGGACAGCCGGAGGTGGTTGTGGTGGTTGGGATTCACCATATATAGCTTCCAACTCCCACCAATACCTTTCTCCATTCTCTCGGAAATATTTTGGCACAATCCAGTATATTGGATCCTGTAACATTATATCATAAATTAGGATTAATTAATCCACTTAAGGTAATTAGATACTGTATTTGGAGATGATTATCGTATAGACATTTTACCTGCCGAAGCAATTTCCAGACATCCTCATAATCAACTTCAAGTTTATTTTCCACGGGGTTCCACCGAACCCGTTTGCACTGAAGAGCCAGCTGCCACAAGTAATAGCGAAGATATAGCCTGTCGTATTCCCTTTTCAATAGTTCAAAAGTGTAGTTCTTTCCAGTATGTTCTTGTAGCCTTGATGCAATTTGCCGGAAAACATTTGTATTGTGCCATTTGTAATGCATCCTTCCAGAAGTTGTCTCATCCACTAACATTCCTAGAAAAAGTTCTAATTCTGGGGTTGTGAAAGATTCAACTGCCATGATTCTGCATATTCAACAATATAAAAGTGTTAGGTTTTGTTTGAGCAATTTTTAAATTCCTGAAATTCAGTACCAAATTACACAATTAGAATAAAAAAAAAATGGCCTAAAGTTATTGCAATTGAAACGATAATATTAGTTGAACTCACAACATTAAGTCATAAACAAAATCAAACTAACATATAATACAATTCTTTAACTAGTCTGAAATGGTGTTTTAAAATACATATAAACCCAAAAACCAAAAATCTTGCTAAAGTTCAATATACTAAATCCCAAAGAAGCAATTAGCACAAAAAAAACATTGTTTAGGTATTTGACATACTTATAAATCAAGTATGTAAATTCCAATACTCTCAACAGAAAGCAAATTATATTTCACAAAAACAACTCCCACCAATAGTAGAAGAAAATCTACCTAAAACCTCAAACATACACATATATTCTAATATCATTTTCATATTGATAATTGACAAAAAACACCCTGTTAACTTGAATAATTGACAAAGAACACCCTGCTAACTTTAAAATTTGACAAAACACACCCTGTTTCCTTTCAAAATTGACAATCACACCCTGTTAACTTTAATAATGGACAAAACACACCCTGCTAAGTTTAAAACTTTACAAAACACACCCTGTTTCCTTTAACAATTGACAATCACACCCTGTTAACTTTAATAATTGACAAAAAACACCCTTCTAACTTTGACTGTTGACAAAAGACACCCTGTTACCTTTAAAAATTGACAATAACCCCCTGTTAACTTTAATAATTTACAAAAAACACCCTGTTAACTCATTAATGTAAGAAGATTATTGTCTACCTAACTCATGCTTGCAACATTGAAGAAAAGAAGAACAAAAAGGACTTCATTTTCAATAGAGTAAACAACTTCATTTACATTTACTAAATAGAGTAAACAACTTGCTCAACTTCATTTCAATAGAGTAAACAACTTCATCAAACTCATTACTAAACCAGGCCACCCTCAAATTAACTCCAACAAATATGCAAAAAGCTAACAAAACACACTCTCATTTTCAATAGAGTAAACAACTTCATTTACATTTATATAAAGAATTTATATATAATCAGTTAAAAATCAGACCTAAAACCAAAAACAACAAACAATGCATGGAATCTAAAATTAGGGCTATCTTCTCTATGACAAATCAATTAACCCGAACTCAAGTCCCATAAACCGAAACAATATTTCAAAATATCATAGTTTTGATAAAAAAAAACCAACAAATCAAGACAAATCCAAACTAAAATCAAGAACCCGAACTAAAATCAACAATATATTTCAAGAATGTATATAATTTACACAAAAACCACAAATCTTGACACAAAAACCACAAATCTTCGCACAATTTATTAGAGCATTCCTTCGAGACCACAAAATTTACAAATCAAAAAATTCCATAAACCGAAGCAGTTAAAAAAAGGAAAACCATGACATAGAAACAAACCTTTAGAAGCCGGTGCAAGTGAGGAAGATGAATCCACAAATAGAGTGAACTTCGTGCTACTGGTGGGACTCGTTGTTTGAGAACAGAGAGATGGAGTAAATTGAGAGAGGGAGGCCGTAGATATTTCTCGAAACTGTGGAGTGATTTTTAATTTTGGGCAAAAAATCAGTCTGTGCATGAGACGTGTAGGAGACGTGCTTGAGTGAGAAAAATGATTATTCCCTCTGTAATTTGATTTGTGATCGCATGGATTTAGCAAGGAGTTGTTATTTTTTGGGTAACCAATTTATTTTAGTGATAGATTCACATGATATTTGGTAATATTTATAAATTTGGAAATTTTGTACAAGACAATGATTGATTTCCTGATTTTTGGTAATAATTAAGTGTTTATTAATTGATGTTGGTAAGACAATTAAATTTATTATGAAAGGAATTGATCACATTTGAATTTTAGTTAAAAATATTTTTTAGTTAAAAATATGCTTTTACGCTTTATTGTTTTAATAAATTACATTAACATATTATTGTAGTCATTTTATTAAGTGTTTATTAATAACATATTATGGTAGTAATAATTAAGTGTTGATTTTTATGTAATTATTAAAACAGAAAAGTGTTTATTAATTTGTTGTTGGTAAGGCAATTAAATTTATTATGAAAGGAATTGATCACATTTGAATTTTAGTTAAAAATATTTTTTAGTTAAAAATATGCTTTTACGCTTTATTGTTTTAATAATTTACATTAACATATTATTGTAGTCATTTTATTAAGTGTTTATTAATAACATATTATGGTAGTAATAATTAAGTGTTCATTTTTATGTAATTATTAAAACAGAAAAGTGTTTATTAATTGTTGTTGGTAAGGCAATTAAATTTATTATGAAAGGAATTGATCACATTTGAATTTTAGTTAAAAATATTTTTTAGTTAAAAATATGCTTTTACGCTTTATTGTTTTAATAATTTACAATAACATATTATTGTAGTCATTTTATTTATTATTTGTTCTTTTTAGTTAGTGTGTTTAATTAAAAAAATAATTTGAAGCCAAATAATTCTGAAAAGGTTTTTGCATTTTACCCATAGATCAAAATTTCCATTTTTTCCGTAGAACCGTTTTTGAATCAAGCGAAACGAAAGTCGAAAACAAAATGTAATTCCGAAACTATTTGTTTGGCTTAAACTCTATTAATTTTCTAAATTTAGTAACCTTCTTTACAATTTTTCCTTAGTGTTTCTTTCCGAAACATTTTCGAAAAGTCTTGAAAAGTTTCTAATATTTGGCTGATCGAAACATACACTCAAAACGAAATTTTAGTCCATGATTTTACCCCCGTTAATTATATTGTATATTTGCATATCACACCCAAAAGGTTTCCATTCTTGCACATTACCCCCGTTAAATGAGGAAAACAACAATTTACCCCAGGTGATGTGAAAAAGTGCTATTTAACCCATGTGAATGTTCCCTAAGGTCATTGTTCCGATAGGCAAATCGCAATACACATTGATGGTTGGGATCAACTTATCGCCATACATCGATAGTTGTCTAGTTTAAATTCAATTAAATTTGATTTTTTCCTTTTTGTGGAGAAGTGAATAACTTTCTCCATTTTGGCCAAGTGGTATAAATATTTTTCTCTACTGATGATTAATTTTGTTTTTCTCCATTTTGGCCAAGTAGAAGATATGATCATTTTTGTTTTATGAAAATTTGATTAACATAAACTTATGCATTGATATATTTACTTCTTCACCTTCAAGTTCATTTAGCTTTTCCATTTTAGAGTGTTCATTACTTGACATTTCACATTTGAAAAAGTGCAATTTACCCCATGTGAACAATCCAGAAAAATGTATTATATTTTGTATATGGATAAATTAACAAAAACAAATGTTGGGTGCACTGGTTAAGTAATAGGTTGAAGTAGGAGGTGTCTGGGGTTCGAATACTCCTTGCAACAGAACCATGATTTTTTTCCACTTTGTGGAGAAGTGAATAACTTTCTCCATGTTGGCCAAGTTCAATATATATTTTGGCGGGAGAAGTTTTAAATTTTGATTTTCTACAAAATAAAACGTACCTCTAAATAAAAAAAATATATACTTATAAATTTATAATACTTAATTTTTAACTTAATAATTATCTTATTTTCGAGAAGCCTCAAATTTAGGTATTAAATGAATTCAACATGTTTATATTGAAATAGTGTGATGTAAACATAAAGATTGAAAATATTAGGGATTTTTGCACGTCACCCCCCAGAAAAGTTCCATTTTCGCACTTTCCCCCCTATAATTGAAAAAACATGACAGTGCCCCCTATAAGTTGATAATCTTTATGTGCAATGTGCCCCCTGGTCATTTTTAAGTATTTTTTCAAAGGGTAAAAACGTCACTCAGGGTGTTTTCTGCAATAACAAACAACTTTAAGGGGATTAAGTGCACAAAATTTTAAAATATCCAAATGTGACTTGCAATTTTAAAAAATAAAAAATATTTAGTTATATTTTTATACGAAAATTCAAATTTAAAAAAATGAAATTTTCATTAGTCCTAATTATTTATTTGTTTTTGTTACAAATAAATCATCTCTATTTTAAAAATGTTTTAATCAAATCAAAGAAGTTTGAAAGTAAAACAATTAAAATAAAAAATATGTTATAAGACTAAAATTAGATTACGATGTGATTTATCAAGGTAAAGAATTCTATGAAAATTTGCTTTGAAATGTTAATATTTTAATAATTTAAATTAATAATATTTTGTGCACTTAGCCCCCCCAAAAGATTAAAATTATTGCACTAAACCCCAAATTTACATTTCTGCCCTTTGAAATCCAACAAATTATTGACCAGGGGGTAAAGTGCACTCACTTAACAACTTCTAGGGGGTACTGTCATGTTTTTTCAATTATAGGGGGAAAAGTGCGAAAATAAAACTTTTTTGGGGGGTGACGTGCAAAAATCCCAAAATATTATTAGTTTGTTCACTATAAAACGAGTAAAAATAAAGCATCTTGATCATTGTCTTCTACTAAAATAATGATCTCAGGCCATTTTTCTTCTCCTATTGCAATTACCCCCTCCTCGAAGTTATAACCCTATAGAATGTCTTAGATTTATCACATATAGTACTTTAGAATAAAATAGAATTGCTAGAACAAAAGAAACATTTCATATAACATGCTCCATTCTCTAACATTTGAACTGCCATATAATCTGGAAATTGATTATGAAAGTGGACAGGCAATTTGTATGCTTTTACACATATATATAATGTTGTTTTTGCCAACTAAACAACAAATGACTATTATAATATCAACACAAAAATGATAGATAAGTAGTAAGAAAGTTTGACATCCATTGAATTGAAAATTGATGTCAATAGTACAAATATAAAAAAAACATAAGTACCATACCTAATAATTTAAACTAAAACTAATACTAATATTAACATCTACTTCTAGTACTACTACCTAAAGCTTAAATAAAAAAGAGTATTTATCCATCATGTCCCAAATCTCATTAAAATTCAAATACAACACCAAACCAAATAAAAACAGTCCATTCGTCACATCATTCCCCGATTCTTCCACTCCTCTACCCCCTTTTCGACCATTCTTCAATATCCCGTACTACGGGAGGATCACAAAATTCTATTGGTGGCAATTGGTTTGGCAACACACTTAGCTCATCCACCGGAAGCTTGGACGCATATATAACACTCAGTTCCCACCAGTATTTCTCGCCTTCGTTTCTATACATCCTGGCCCAATCTCTATGCTTCTTGCTCTTAACCCAAAATAGAATTAAAATCAGTACAAATAATTTACATAATAGACTAATACTTTACATAAAATTCAAAAATTATACCTGTAGAAGAACTGCCCAAGTCTCTTCATTGCTTTCAAGCACGTTCAAGTTTTGATTCCACCGCACACTTCGACATTGTTTTGCCTTCTCCCAAAGCCAATATCTATAATGCAAATCTTCGAACTGGTCGGTCAGGTCAGCCAATGTGATGGCCTTGCCAGTCTTTGTTTCAAATGCCGGTATCATCCTTTTCAGGGTCTCCTCATTGTTTTTCTTGTAATGATTATTTCCTTGAAAGGCTTCATCCAACAACATGTCGATGAAAACCTTGATGTCCTCCTCGCCCCATTGCACCATTTTGCTAGAAACATGAAAACCATTTCGTTAAAAACACATGAAAACACATATCCATGACAAACCTAGACAAATTTGATACCAAAATTGCAATACACATTTGGGATTATAACTTCGGGCATGGGGTGATTGTTAAGGGTCAAAAATGCAATTTACCCAATCTGGAAAAAAAATTAGGCTATAATTGATAAGGGTCCGAAATGCAATTTATTCAACCTATTTTTCTACAGTAATATTCCCAAAAAAAATAGCACGACTTTCATATATACACCATACTCGTACAAAATTCCAAGCAACATTAATTTAATTCTACAACTATCACACTTGAATAAAACCTAAATGGCTTGTATGACCAAATCACCAAAAAAACCTTCAAAAATCATGAATCGGAATTTAATTTCAGAAATTTGACAAATCTCACCCAATATCCACAAATCTCCCAACAAGTAGTCATAAAATTCCATTCAAGACTAATTCGATGTAGTAACTTAAAAACATTCACAAAAAGTTAGAGATTTGAAAGGAAAAAATAATTACCTTGAAATTTCTAAGTAAATCTTCACAAGAGATTCAGGAAAAACAAGAAAACTTTCGGATATTGCTTCTTCTAAGTAAAAACTAGAGATTCACAAGAGGGTTTTCTTCGGCTAGTTTCGCCTTGCCAGTCTTTATCGGGATTTCTCTCTCATAAGTTTGAAGAATGAAGAGGTGTTGTTGAAATATATTGTGTAGGTGTAATTTAGTAGTTTAGGGTTTTCGTCGGATATGTGTCTATCGGAGCAGAGCAATTGAGTAGTTTTTTCCTTTTTGCATGAGGAGGGGTCGTGGGAGTTTCTTGTGGAAGTTGAAGAGATATATCATCATTTATTGTGCCTAAATTATAGGGAAGATTCCAAGTATTTAAGATTTCTTCATACTCTAGTTATATTTATTGTTATATATAAATTGATGTTGACTTAATATTTATTAATGTGGGGATTATCATATGATTTTGATATGGTTATATTAATGTGAGAATTATGTACAAAGCTGCATACAATTAATTTCTACATGTTTTTGTAGATAAAATATAATTTATATTTAATTGGGCACTTACAATCTATTTAAATTAATAAACCTAACCTTGTCTATTAATAATGATTGAAGATTTTGAGTTATGTAAAAAAGATAATGCTAAAAAAATACCAAAATTAATATTAATTTTTTACAAACTGTTCTTGAGTTCATTTATAAAATCAAGTATCATAAAATATGAGTATTATAACCAAACACTAATAAATTATTAACAAAAAAATGTGAGTTGGTCCTTATTTCGAATAAATTGTCTATTAGATAGTTATGTAACACCAAGTCCTCCGTAATTTGAAGATATGTTGAAATTTTCAAAAAAATTGTGAGTTGGTCCTTATTTCGAATAAATTGTCTATTAGATAGTTATGTAACACCAAGTCCTCCGAAATTTGAAGATATGTTGAAATTTTCAAAAAATATATGAGTCGGTCGTTATTTCGAAGAAATTGTCTATTAGATGGTTATGTAACACCAAGTCCTCCGTAATTTGAAGATATGTCGCTAATTTCAAAAAAAATATGAGTCGCACTTTATTTCGAAGAAATTGTCTATTAGATGGTTATGTAATACCAAGTCCTCCGTAATTTGAAGATATGTCGCTAATTTTAAAAAAAAAAGAGGCCGTCGTTATTTCGAAGAAATTGTCTATCGAGTACGAAATGGTCATGTTTTGCCATTTCCTGGGTAGATTTTTCATAGTCATGGCGGGATAATTTTTAAACTTTGTTTTTCTGCACAATAAAACGTACATCTAAATAAAAATTAAATTATACTCATAAATATATAATACTTAATTTATAACCTAATAATTATTTTCTTTTTGAGAAGGCTCAAATTTAGCTATTAAATGAATTCAATATGTTTATAATATTGACTTGAAATATTGTGATGTAAACCTAAAGATTAAAAAAACTATAGTTTGTTCACTACATTAAAAAAAATAAAGCATCTTCATCGTTATCTTCTACTAAAATAATGATCTGAGGCCATTGTTCTTCTCCTATGGGTTCTTCTTCACCTCCAGGCATGATGTCCTCAATGGGAGCTTGATCCACGGCAGCATCGCCCCCAACTATTGGAGGTTGTTCATCAGGTAAAACCGCAAGATCATCAATCGGAAGCTTCGAAGCAAAGATCACACTAAACTCCCACCAATACCTTTCACCTTCTGTCCTGTACCTCCTTGCCCATAAATGTTCCTTAATTAACAACAAAAAAGGGCGCATTAGCATTGTTGTATATTATGCACTAAATTGTTTTTCCGTTACGAGATTAGGGCAAATATCATCATCCATCTCTTACCTTTACAAGCTTATCCCAAGTATCATCATCCGTCTCCAGTACATTGGCAGTATGATTCCATCTCACATAACAGCATTGTTTTGCCTGCTCCCAAAGGTAGTATCGAGTGTGCAAATCACCAAAAATCTTGAACAACTCCTTATAAGTCATCATTTTTCCTGTTCTGGCTTCTATTATTGGAATTATCCTATTAATGCTCTCCTCATTACTGCCATTCCAATGAATGTTCCCTTGGAACGCCTCTTCCAATAACAAGTTAATGAAAATTTCTTCGTCGTACTCTCTCCAAATTCGCGCCATATTACTATATAATAACAAGAAAAGTGCACTTGTAAATGTTTTTTAATTAATTTCTAACCCCTAAAGAAATTTGAAAATTTACATTCAAATGTTTAATAAAACAAAGACAAAACCAACAACAAAGACAAAACTAACAAATCTTCATCAATCATGTAATAAACACTAAATAAGCATGAATAATCAATGTTCCTATAACAAATTGTGCATAATCATAAGATGAGAATTCCGGATATAACTTGGAAGCAAATATTTCATAAAAGAAGAATAATTATATTATTAAATAAAATTTAAACACATACTGACCTGTGGTTCTTTTTCTCGATCGGATTAACTATAGAATTGATTTTTGTAAATTCCGTAACCTTGCTAGTGTGGGATGTATAGTTTTGGCTTGTGGACTAAAATTCTCATTTGATTTGCATGATTGCTTCTTTTCCAGTTTTTTGATACATGAGATTAGAGACAAAATTTTGATATATATGAATAACCGTGTGATTTGGGAATGTGTAACCTCCACTAATTTTAAAAATTAATAGGGTTGTTTATTTCCTTGTTTTTTAATTAATTTTGCTTTTGCTTTTTGTAGATCCATTTCCTTTTCAAAATTCATAACTATCTATATTTAATTTTCAAATTATATTTGAAATTAAAAATTCTGCCATTCTCATATTTAAATAATTCCCAAATTTAAATTATTTCTATGATTGGTTAGTTATTAAAGATATGGCCTGATTTGCGTTTGCAAATCCCTAACTTGAAGGAGGAAGTTACCTAAATTAACACAAACACTTAATTAGGAAAAATCGTTTTATAAAAATATTAAGAAATAAAAAATATCAAATAAACTCCGAAATTAGGGATAATTATGACCCGCTTATTCCCATCCAGAGACAGGTAAAAGAACAATTCATTAAACTGATTCGAAGAACATCTTTTTGGTACTTATTTTATACGTCAATTTGATTTTTAATTTTTTTCAGTTCAAATATTTTGATACAATATTTCAATTTGGAGTTTTTCTATGTTTTGATTTCTTTGATTCAATAGTGTATAATGTCAATTGTTACGTGATTATTTCTTTGTACATGTCAATTTCTCACTTGATTATATATTTTTATATCTTAGTCTAGACATTAATTTTGCATATTTTCGATCTCGGAACTAAGTTGGAAAATTAAAACCTAATCTTAATTTTCAATTATTCATTGTTGTGATGTTCTGTAGTTAGTATCATGTCTGGAGAATTATTTACTCAAGATGACGTAGAATTATTTTTTGGGATGTTGATTGATGAGACGATGGCTGGCAAGATCGATTATGTTTGGGATAACACCATTATCCTTAAGCAAATAGCTACCCGATTAGAACAAAAGACCGGCAAGAACTACAACCTCGAAATAGTGGAAGAAAAATATAATAGGTTGTATGATCGATATAGTATGTGGCAATCAGCACTGCATTGCCATTACGTGAGGTGGCACCCTGTGGATAACAAATTGTTAGCCAGTGACGAAGTCTGGGAGATGCTTCTTAAGGTAACAAAATTTTGTGGGTTACTAATTCGCTGGTGTATTATATATATATATATTTTTTTTTTGTATCAAGAAATTTACATTTTGGTGATTACTGTTGTGCTACAGACTATGCCACATTGTTCCTGGGCAAAAAGGTACCGTCAGAACGGTGAAAAGTACTGGCGGGAGCTAGACATAATTTATTCCGGGTTTTACCCACTATATCCAAGAAAAAATATATTGGAGCAGGCTACAACAGAAGAAGTCGTGAGTGACAAGGGTCCAGAAGAATATATAGAGTAACTAGTACTTTAAAAATTGATTCTATTTTTATAATCGTGTTCAAACGGTTTTATTTGGGTTTGGTAGTTAGCAGTTTACACTATTCTCATTATTCCATTATTTTCCATGAATTATGTACGATTATTTGTGAAAATCTAATTATGATGTCAGCACTACTTATAATTGAATTTTGCATGTTTGTTTGTCAAAAATATTTTCTATAATAAAATTCCTCTTGTATTTTAAATATTGTGTCATTCAAAATGGCACTAACTAATAGAGTAACCAAAAAAAAAAAATTCTTAAAATTTTCAACGCCATTAATATAGTCAAAAGTATTTAATCTTGCTATTTTTAAACTGAAATCTAATTTGATATTAAAAAATATTTAAAACCAAGGATAATCATAGTATTTTAAAATATCACTGTAATTACCTCTATAGTAAAATAAAATTAGTCCGGAATAGGCGAGTTAATTTTTGGAACTAACTCGTTGAATTAATAGATATATTCTACGTCATATTAATATTAACATTAATATATCAAATAATTTTTGTGCAAGCCTTTTTCAAAGGTTGACTTGCCACTGTATCCTCCTGTTGTGGTGATTGCTGTTGTGTTGCTGGTTCTGGAGTTGATGCTCGGGGTTTTGGCACTTTCAAACCTCTCCCTCCCTCAACAGAAGTAGATTGCAATCTTTGACTGAATCGAACTACAGTTACCCTTGGACATGTCTTCCTATAGTGTCCTTGCACTCCACACATTGTGCAAGCCTTTTTGAAGGGTTGACTTGCCAATGCATCCACCTCTTCTCCTCGTTGTTGTGGTGCTGGTTCTGGAGTTGAAGCTCTGGGTTCTGGCAATTGCAATCCTATCCCTCTCTCATCAGGTGCATTTCTCTTCTTACATGTCTTCTCAAAATGGCCTTTCACTCCACACAGTTTGCATGTCCTTTTTTTACCTATATCTTGGACTGAACTTGGAATTTGAAGTTGTTCTTCACTCCCTCTCTCATCACGTGCTTTTCTCTTATTACATGTCTTCTCAAAATGACCTCTCAATCCACACTGTTTGCATGTCCTTTGTACTTTGTTGGGCTGAATTACATATATGCAAACAACCACTCCTCCGGTCCAGTCAATTAATTGAACCAACTCAGTCTCATATTCACACAATCTAAACTTACGGTATCCATCAATCCTATAATAATTTTTCTTACCACAAATGCCAATCTGATCACAAATGTAATCAAGGTTTGCGATTGATATTTGCCTATAGTTGAAATAGTCTACGCACCTAAAACTACCTCCCTCATACTCAGGTTTAGGTTCATGTCTTAAACTACCACCATAATAAAACTTTAAGGTACGGTGTAGTTTATCTGCAAATAAAAAAATATACATTAATTAACTACAAAGCCAACTCCCTGTTAACAGCCAAACTGGCTTGTGCTCTATGATGACTATATTACATTTACATCATTAAATATATTGTAAAATTTATTCTGGGTGAGGGATTTAAATTATTTTAATGTTTGATGTCAGGAGTATTATGGGGGGTGTATCAATCATTTTATTAAATTGTGAAATTTATTCAAAGATTGCAATTTTACTGTCATGTATCAGGATTTTTATGAGAATTAACTATAACTACTCTTTTTGGTGACTTTCAATTTATATTCTTGTTTAATTTCCCTACACATGAAGGTCACGAACTAGTTCTGTTTGCATTTAATATAGTTGTAAGATAATGAGGTCCTGTTTATAAGTCAATTGGAAAATAGACCTGTTAGATAGTAACGCAAGCATAGGAACTGAAGGAGTCCAACTTATGTGGATATGAAAATATGGTAAAAGAGACTTCTAGTTTTAAAACAGTATTACACAATCTGTTTGGTCTTAAGCTTATAGCATCGTAAACTTGATATTTTAATCACAGGTTCTAGTTCCAGTTTTAGCAATATGATTTTGGTTATCATGTAAAACCTCTAGTTAAACCATGTATACTCACTCTTAGTAATTTTGCTGAATGTACTACTTATTCACAATAGTTCTCACTTCTTCCCATATACATGGTATATCAGTTTATTCATTTTCATCACGTTTGTATCTCCTAAACAATAACATCTTCAACGTATGAATGTCTAAACAAACAAACAGTGGGGCAAACTCAAATACATGTAACAAAAGATTACCTCGTGAACAAAATAACAGAAGAAGTATATAAAATAACATAAAAATTCCCTAACATAAAAGCAACCCAAAACAGTAAATTGTGCCCAAATATGAGACTCAGTAAATTGAATTGCACACATATACTCACAGCAATATTTTCGTCATTATCAAAACAGTTTAATTAAAGCAACCCAAAATCGTAGTTAAATATTGTCTTCTTGAACCCAAAATCGTAATTAAAGCAACCCAAAACAGTTTAATCGTAGTTTAATTGCACACATAAACTCACAGTCAATTGAATTGCACACATATACTCACAAATATCAATCGCATCACAGTAATTAAATTTTCTCAATCTGAACCAAAAACCGTACCTCTATATTCAGGTGGGGGTATGTTGTTGAATTCAACTTTACGTAGCAACCCAAAATCGGCACGAATCTTCCATTTAACCCCTTTATCAGCCATTAGTGGAAGAAATTTTGAAGAAAATACACAAGTAAGGTGGGTGGTTGTGTCGCGGCTTTTGAAGAGAAATAATGGAATTAGGGCTTTTCAATTTGGGAGAGAAAGCATAATAGAATATGAATGTCTATATTGCAATTACCCCCCTGACCAAATTTCACACGTTTATTCCCCCACGTATTATATTTTTCATATTAATTGTTAATTTATTTTTGAATAATAATAATAATATAATTCATATTAATTGTTAATTTTTATTATGGTCAAAATTGCTCGAAAAGGAGAACCGATATATATATTATCACTAACCCCTCCATGATTCGTTAATTAGCCATTTATTTTGAAATTGGTCTAAAATTGCTCGAAAAGGAGAACCGAGAGATATAGTATCACTAACCCCTCCGTGATTGGTTAATTAGCCATTTATTCTGAAATTGGTCTAAAATTGCTCGAAAAGGAGAACCGAGAGATATAGTATCACTAACCCCTCCGTGATTCGTTAATTAGCCATTTATTTTGAAATTGGTCTAAAATTGCTCGAAAAGGAGAACCGAGAGATATAGTATCACTAATCCCTCCGTGATTGGTTAATTAGCCATTTATTCTGAAATTGGTCTAAAATTGCTCGAAAAGGAGAACCGAGAGATATAGTATCACTAACCCCTCCGTGATTCGTTAATTAGCCATTTATTCTGAAATTGGTCTAAAATTGCTCGAAAAGGAGAACCGAGAGATATAGTATCACTAACCCCTCCGTGAATCGTTAATTAGCCATTTATTTTGAAATTGGTCTAAAATTGCTCGAAAAGGAGAAGATGGTGTAACATTTTTGGTGGACTAAATTTCGAAACCTAGCTGGAACATGCACGTTCCTTCATTATTTACTCTATAATGTTTTTATGTGTTTGCTAACATATCTTGTTCTTTTAATATTTTTTATAGTAATTAGATGATCATATTTGTTATTTATTATAATTTGTGTAATTTAAATTCCATGATAAATTGCTCATGAAGAATATGAAGGAGAATTACCTAACAATTACTTGTTGATTTTATGTATTTAGGCTAGCGTTAATACAGTTCGTTCGATTATAAAAAAACAAATTTAGGCTAGATATGTATAAATCCAATCAGCTAACATATTTTCGGAAACAAATTAATTAAGGTAGTTAGTGGAAGTATTGCTAATTGAATATAGATTCCAGTTTAATTAAAGTAATTATGTAGATATATCCTAGGAAAATACCGTACGCCTTCTGGTTAGATAATTAAGCAAATCACCGATTATATGGCAAGATTTGAATTTTACAACTATATTAATTTTAAAAGGCAGTAAAATCTTACACTAAAAGGACTCTCAAATTAATGGAACTCTTAAATTATCGTGGCTCTTTATTATAAAATAAATCCATGCCAATATTGATCTACTTGTTTGGAGTTCTGGAACACATAAAAAAAAATCATTAACGAGAATTAAGGTATGGATGAACATCTTCTAATATTTTTCCGTCATTGTTGCGTTGATTAACATAATTAAATTGTTTTGTGTTATCTCATGTTTTTTAAATTAATATTTATGTTCTGATTTTGTTTTTTAATTATAATTTATGATATGATTTGTTTTTAATGTTATTATTTACATTATGATTTGCTTTATATTTTAACACAATTAAATATTTTCAATTAAATTTAGTATCATGGCTGCCGTATTTTGGGTTCATGATGACCTCCAATGTTTCTTGGCGATGTTGATTGACGAAACTAGGGCTGGCACGATACATTATACCTGGAGAAACACAACGGTTTTTCGGCAAATTGCTGAAAGACTACAACAGCAAACCGGGAAGAATTACACATCCGATATGGTTAATAAAGAATTTCACAGGCTGCATACTCGCTATTACTCGTGGCAGGAGGCACTGCGATGCCGGTTTGTGAGGTTGTTCCCGGAAGAGAACAGATTGCTAGCCAGTGACGAAGTATGGGAAATGCTTCTTAAGGTAACAAAATTTAATGTGTTAACTCATTTCATAATCTTCTATTTTAATGTGTTGTTTACTTTAAGCTTATCTAGTCCGATATTAAATATTTATTTTATTTTTATGCTACAGGATATTCAGTACAAATGGTGGGCGAAGAGGTACCGATATCATGGTGAAATGTACTGGCGGGAACTAGACCTCATTTTTAAGGCAGTCCACCCACCTCAACCAAGAAATGCTGTTTTGGAGCAGGTTCCAGCAGACGAAGCCATGGGTCAAGAAGAACATGAGGAGGATGAAGAAGAAAATGAGGAGCCGGAGGTGACATCGATTGGAGGAGAAGGGTATCCTTGTAGTGGGCTAAGTGATGAGGAACTTTAAATGAATATAATAATTAATATTATTAGGTATTATTATTGGCACAAGTTTATTTAGTTATTCAATAAGGTATCTTAATTTTCTGTCAAACTATAGTAGTTATATGTCTTTGGCCGGTTGGATAAGGTGTTCATCTTTGTCATGGGATCAGGGTTCGATTCCCCTTAGCACACTTTAAGTTTTAGTCTTTCTTTCTTATTCATAATATTCAAGCCTTATTTTTTAATGTTTAAAGCTTTTCATCCCACATGGAAGTAACAAGGCGATTTGACATACTTTATATGTACTCAAACAATTGTAGTGTTCTGAGATGCTTGCTTGTTTAACGTAATTTAACATAGATTACGTTAAACAAGCAAACGTCACCTTTTGTGCATTATATTATTTTAAAATTTTTATTTATTTATTTATTTAAATATTTCTATTTATATTTTATCATTTAACCACCACTATTTCACAAGGCTATTTGATTTCACTAAAATAAACATTCTTTGAATTTTACGTAACTATCTAAAAGATAATTTTACATAGCTATTTTTGAATTTTACTAATTATATAAATATCACCAAATTACACGAAGTTGCCTATCTTATTTTCCTTAAAAAATTATCCAAACACTTTCCATATTTACGCAATATAAACTTTCTAAATCAATCAAAATAAATAATTCTATCTAGAAAACTTGAAGAGAAACCACCTCACATAAATCTATCTAAACACAATAAAATAATTATATTTTAAGACCTTTGGCAAAAATTCTCTAACAATATGACTTGATTATTTTTTATTTATATCGATTGTAACTAACATTATAAGAGGAGAAAGTCAAAGTACAAATTATTTTACACCAGCCAACAATGAATAACATTTATTAAAGAAATTCGATATACTTATTTAGATTTATTAAAGGTAAAAAATATTAAGAAAACGTATTGAAAACCAAAATATTTTAATAGGAAATGGATTGTCCCTTGTTATATATAGCAATTATTAAAATGTAGTAATAAAATTTAAATTTATTTCAAGGCAACTAAAATTGTTTTTAAGATTTGAAATCACATACCCACACCACTCACGCCACTAAACCCACTCCCATATTTAACAAACTCCCATAACTATATTATTTCCATGATTGGTTAAATTCTTAAAAAAGATATGGCAAGATTTGAATATAGTTAAAGGAAGAAGTTTCCTAATTAAACACAAACACTTCATTAAATCAAATATATTTCAAACCATCTTCTACACAAATAATTCGAAACATATGTTTTATATATATAACATAATCTGAAGAAGAAGAAAATTCACCACGAATTCAAATTCTATTCAATCTCTTACTCTTAGGCTACTACACACACAGTAGTACAAAGATTCGTCATCACGACATCTTCGAGTTTCTTTGAATTGATACAACATGTGAGTGTTTTTATTTTTATTTGTTTAATGCAATTCAATTTACTGTATTAGAAAAATTAAGATATATTTTTTTTGTTTTGATAAGCAGAAAAATTAAGATATTATCCCATCAAGTCATTGTTTACTGTATTAGAAAAATTAAGATATTGATATATATACAGTACACATTAATTTAGGTGAAATATATTGGGAGGACGAAAAAAAAAATACGAAAATTAAATTGGGATGTTTATTAACAATTATGTTTTTTTTTTTTATCTTTACTAATTTACATATTTTCGGTATTATACAGGTCATCAAATGGAAAGAGGAAGGCTTCGGAGATCCAAGATTTCATAAAGACAAGAACAGTAAGTCTCTAAAATTTAACGAAAATGAAGGTTTAATGTTCTGTTTTGTGCATTTTCAATTGAAATTATAATCGTGTTCAAGGCTTCATATACTGTTTAGTGAATGTTCAATTACAATGCTGGTTTCCTCATTACATATGTGAATTTATTATTTTCTCATATCTTGGTTTATTTTTTGGGTTATGTTTATTAAAGTGGGTTTTAATAATATTTGGAAATAGGAGTTATTAGGCTTGGCAAATGGTCGGGTTCGGGTCATGTCGAAACGGGTCGGGTCATTAATGGGTGTGTGGTGTTGGGTCGAAAATGGGTCGGGTCTATATCGGGTCTGGGTCGGCCCTTTAATCCTCATCTTTTTTTTTCCTTGAAAAAATCCACAAAAAATTGTTGTAACATGGGTTGAAAAATGGGAGAAATTGATGTCAAGATTTGAAAGAATAAAGTTAACATGCAAATTATGAAACATTAATTACATGATTTGAAAATAAAATTTTTATTATTCTCTTATATCTAAGAAATATAAAGGAATAGAAATATAAGAAATATATTGCGTAAAAATAAATAAAAAACCCTTTCAAAAGTCGATACTAGTATTTTATTAGTCAAAAGTGGCCATGAAATTGGTATAGAAAAGACGAACGATTTTAAGATAGTTTAATAATTTAATTATTTTTCTTTGAAATAATGGGTTAGTAATTACAAATATATGAGTAAAAAATTACAAGAATATAATAGTATATACTTAATATATATTACCTTTCAAAGAAAACCAACTTTGTAATGATGAATGTTAATAATTTCTTTCCTACTTTTCTTGGCAGGGAAGAAGAGTTGTGTTGATTGTCATGTAATTAGGGTTATGTTAATTATGAGTTTGTGTTGATTGACATATAATTATGACTTATTTTTACTTCATGACTAATTCTGGATTTTGTTTGTAATTTTATGTTTTAGAGTTCAATTTCAATGACTTTACCACCAACATTTTAAAAAAATATCAATTAACCCCCTGGATTTGGGCACTTTTTATTACCATAAACCGAAATATAAGATTTTCTTGAGAAATTATGAAAGTGCACTTCACCACATTAAAGTTATATGTTTTTCCACTTTACCACCAACAATTTTAAAAAATAAAAATTATGTGTTAGTTTATTATTCTAAACACACTTACATTTTCCATTGAACATGTCAAGCATCATAGACTGGACACAAGGATGTCGCTCGTGAAATTGATGGCGGTGAATAAAACCCTTTTAAATTCTCAGTTGGACGTGATAGATGAAATGGGGTTTGGAACGTTGGCTAGATTGAATTGTGAGGATATGAACCGCACTATGGTACGTTGGTTAATTGATCAGTATAACCCTACCACAAGTATCCTCAAAATACATGGACATGAGTTTAAGGTGACAGATTACGCGGTTTATGAGGCTCTTGGGGTTCCATACAAGGGTCATAGTTTGTTTCACTCTTGGACAGATAGGAGTGGCGTGGAAAAATACGGTTCATTCGTCACAATCAAACGAGGTAGAGTTGATTCTAAAGAATTGTACGAGTCATTGCTTAAAACCAAGACTCACGGAGATGAATTCAAGGTGATGTACTTGACATTTTTGTTTGGTGTGTTTCTCTATCCGAGTAACCAATGTCACATACCGGGTGATTACCTGACCCTATTTAAGGACCTAGACGAAGTTCCCAAAATGAATTGGGCGAGCCTTGTGATAAGTAAATTAGAGGAGGGAGTACGGACATTCCAGAGAACAAAGGAGGGTTACATACCTGGTTGTTTATTATTATTACAGGTAAATAGTTAATTGTCTATCACATATGATGTTTTAGTTAAATATATATTTTGTTAATTTAACGTAATATGTAAATATGATGTAGATAATATTCTACGGACGAGTACGTTCAGTCCGTGCAAAATGTACACTTGATTTGGAGACAGAAGTACCTTTTATAAAGTATCTTCCAAAGGAACGATCAACAGCGTTGTTTAAAGAACTGCAGTCCAATGGCGGTTATTGGAACCCTAAGGTAACTATTTCCGTCCAAACATTTCTCATAGATAATATATTTTATAAATCTGTATAATGACATTTACTGATACAAACAACCCTTTTCGAGTTTCAGACTATCACCTTTGATTCAAGTAAATCAAGGAATCAGGTGATTCATGAGTTAGAAGTTGCAAGTGAATTGGAAAAATTAGAAGCCAATAAGATTAAGAGTTCTGGCAGATTTTCACCAATTTGGGACAATAAAAATAGTTATGATGATATGGGAGCGTACAACCATGTTGATAATCCCATGCTTTCCCACTCTGCCGATCTGACTGGTGATACAGAAGATTCAAAGGCTTATGCATTGCTCACGAACCGAATTAATGTTCTTGAGTTCCAAGTCGCCCAAATGACAACCACTCTGAATGCCATACTAATGCAGCAACCAATCAAAGAGATGTCTCCGGGGGTGAAACAGTTATCACCATTTGAGAATATTGCCAATAATATCCAGTGTTGCCTGGACAAGATACCACAAGCAGTTGAATCAACAATTCGCGAGACCCTGCCAAACTTGCTGAAGTCGCAATCCGGGAAAATGAATCGTACCCCATCCCTAAATAATCAGGGTTCTTGTTCAAAATCAACCAAACGACCTAGTAGCCAGAAAGAAAAAACATCATACCCCAAAACTAGGTCTCACAGCAAACAAGAAACTCTCGAGCCTAAGGTTTTGGATTTTAATGCTGCTTCAAAGAGAAGTCGTGATAGTTCGGAAATGATTGATTTAACTGGACAAGATGAGAATGTCGATGAAGTTGAGACTGAATTGGATTCTACACCTTGCAATCCATTAGCTGAAGATCAAGACATAATTAAATATTTGTTTAGTCAACATCTCGATCAAAGGTAAATTAGCGTTTTAAATTAATAGAATATAATATTAATTGTATTGATTTAGAAACTAAAGTTAGGATACAATCTATATATTGCATGTAGTGAACTTGTTGTAGACCTGGGTAATTGGTATCTCAATAGGACAGACATTCGATGCTTGATGCCTGCCATTGAATTAGGGGGACATGTAAGTGCCAATATCTACTGAGTTTAATTTTTTATTTAGCACCGATCAAGTTGATGAATGTTTATTACATTGATGCAGGTGATAGATTGTGTCGCGTATATGCTATGTCTGGATATGATTGATGAGGAACGTTCGCAACCCCGATGGTACTTTCCATGTTTATTTTCGGTGAGTATAAAATTGCCCGTAAAATACAATTTCGAACAAATTGAGATATAATAATAGTGAAAATTCTTTTTGTTGGATTGTTAATGCAGCAACAATTGTTGAATGAGGAATATAGTCTCCAGTCCATTAAGGAAAAATTTTTGGATTTTGGTGCAAAGTTAGTTGGGTCGTTAGAAAATTGTGAAAAGATTTTCATCCCAATTAACGACATGATGGATCATTGGTTTTGTGTTATAATAAACATCGACACTTATACAGTATCTGTTTGTGATTCTCTACCTGAAAGGAGCACCCGTCGAATGGACATTGTCAAACAATTGGTAATACCTACAAATCTATCTATGTGCATAAGTTCGATTACCGCTCAAAATATTATATTTATTTGTCAACTCAATCATACAGGTCTCAAGATTAGAGAGATTGTTACAACATTGGAACCCTGTTATGGCTAAAAGAAGATTCAAGCGCGATCTCTTGAATTTTGAATCAGCTGATTGGGTACCTGTTCAACCGAATAGGTAAAAAAATAATAGATTCAATTTAGCGAAACATTTAAACTATTAGATCCTAAGAATTCAAAGTACAGGTATGACTGTGGATTGTATGCTTGCATGGTAATGATGTTCCACAAAGAGTTCAAAAAACAATTGACGGATGTGAGCACACCTTTTAAACTTACCTTTAAACATATTTTATTGTCTTGTTTTGCATACTAATTGATTTTATTAATTGGTTTGGGATCATTTGTAGGAAGAATCTATTTCTGCAAGAGAAGCTATTGCTTTGAGGCTCTACAGATGCAAAAGAAACAAAGTTGCTTGGAATCCATTACATTCGCTTGATTTTGGAAATGGGGTCAAACTATAGAGATTTGATTTGGTTTTCTTGGTGGTGTGCTTTTTATTAGTTTAGACTTGATATTTTGCAAATGGTTTTTTGTTCGTTGTTTTGATGAAGTGGCTTTACTGGTTTGGATCTTTATTGATGGGGTTATATCTGCTTAGGACATTAATATTTGATGTTAATTTGCATTGTCTGGACAATTATTTTATTTGGTTTTCATGAATTAGACAATATTTTATGTTTTCGGCTTTAAAATGAATGTCATGCTTGTTTTGACATCTTATATATTGATAAAAAAATATGGATTTTTGCACATCACATGTTTTTCATTGTTTAACTTTTTTAATAGTAAAGATGGTTACAACTATTTCGGGTTATAGTCGCTGTCTACATTAATATTTTATGTGATTTTGTTTGTCTAGGGATATATTGAAATCCTCTAGTTTCTTTATCTACTTGGACAAAAATTTAAATCTTCTAGTAATTAAGCTAGTTGGACAAAAATTGAAATCCCCTAGTTTCTTTATAATTTGTAAAATAAAATATACAGATTCGTTTAAAACTAGTCGGGCTGGGTTCAAAATGGGTACGGTCAACTAACGAGTCTGTGACAAACCCATTCGGGTCGCTTAAAAATCTACTTTACAAAAATGCAAAATCGAAATGAAATCATTTATGGAAAAAATGATAAAGCGTATAAGTATTTATTTATTTCAAAAAAAATGGGCCAAAGGTAAATAAACCGGGGCAGCAGCCGGCCCACGAGATTATTTTCTTTTGTTATTATTACGGCCCAATGAAAAATCGAAATGAAATCATTTATGGAAAAAATTATAAAGTTTATAAGTATTTATTTATTTCATAAAAATGGGCCAAATGAATATAAACAGGGTCGGCCGGCCCATGAGATTATTTTCTTTTGTTATTATTACGACCCAATAAAAAATTCCATACCCAACACATTAAGGGCCGGCCCAATAGAAAATCTTTAACCGGAGACTAAACTGACCCGATAAACACAAAATTAGAGTGTTGGGTGTTTGTCATGTGAAGACTAAATCTAATTATTTTTATTCATTTAATAAGAATATTATACTAATGTTGTATTTAATTAAATACAAAAATAAATGTAAAATAATATGAAATAATAACCACAACAAAAATGTTGTTGGTCTAAATTAAAGTAAGATATAATTACCTATTTCAAGAATACCACGAAATTCTCTTTTCAAATGCTAAAAATCATATTTAACAAATATTCTCATTCAATCGATACAATACATTAACTAAAATGATAAAATAAATACATTTCATGGGTGAAGTGCGGAAAAAGAAATTAGATGGCCAAATCTTATAATGATTAAAAAACTAGGATAAATAATATAAACAAAGAAACAAAACAATTGACTAATTCCGGGGGGGTGGTCTGGGTGGACCGAAAAATGTCCAATTTTGTGGAGGAAAGCCTGGAATATAACTAGGAAACGCATAAGGATTGTGAGTGCTTGGCCCTGCCTGCGATGTACATACCAAAATATTATTTTATTATACGTTAAAAACACAATAAAAAATGAAGCACTTCAAGTTCAGAAATTGTAATAATACGAAACAAAAATATTCTAACCTGTGGATTCATTGGAAATCGTACTTGAGAAGCAATACCAGCATTTGTAGTTTGAAATTGAGGATGGTGCATGCTAAAGAGAAGATTGGTGTGAGTGTTGCGATTGTCAGGCATACCAAAAGACGACATGCTTGGTGAAGGTTGATTCAACGAAGGTTGGGTCTCATCGTCATCGCCAACATAATCATCTTTTGTTGGTTCATGGGGCATTTGAGAATTAGTGGAAGGAGTATTTTGCCTCCCACGTGAAGTACCCGCAAATTT
Organism: Penstemon newberryi var. newberryi; assembly: GCA_030819805.1. Taxonomy (NCBI): domain Eukaryota; kingdom Viridiplantae; phylum Streptophyta; class Magnoliopsida; order Lamiales; family Plantaginaceae; genus Penstemon; species Penstemon newberryi. The sequence continues at coordinate 14,889,226 of JAUALY010000005.1, read as the reverse complement.
CGGGTTTAGCTCACAAGTGGTTGACTTGTGTCCGATTTTCCTGAAAAAGTAATAAACATGATTAGAACAAGATTACACAAGAGATATGATAAAAGAATCATGACATCATCAAAACAACAACTAATAACTGACTTGCACAAGCCACAACGTTGCTTCTTTGATTTGGTTCCACCTTTAGGAATAATCCTATCGGGATCTACAACATTGTGGGAATGTTTCACAAATTCTTTTGGAATTTCCTCACCATCAGACTCTGAAAGTGCGTCGGATTCATCCTCAGCCGCCACTGTCAAATTTCGAACTGCATTAATTGATTTATCAAAGAATGGTTTACGATTTTGGGAGGATAACTTTGAGAAGTGCATACACTCCATGTTCATCTTAGGAAACCAAACTTCTTTAGGTTTGTCGTCTGAAGGGAATGGAAAATCCATTCTGAGCTTCTTGCCAACTTCAACAAACCACCGAGGATTAATACTCTTCTCAGGAAAGGTTGAAATTCTCATGTTCTTGAATCCACAGATTATGTGCCGACAAGGAATCCCATCAGATTGAAGCATCAAACATTCACATTCGAATTTGGACTCATCTAGATCAATGATGGCAGCAAAAGTGCGAGGAGTTTTCATGGTATGATCGCCAAATTGGAATTGGTACCGCCGATCTTTAAGTAAGGACATACTCTGAACAACAATATCCTCATCCGCATTTATCTCCTTTAGTACATGATCCAATATAGCTCTCGTGCATATGCGTGCAACATGGTTCTGAAGATTTCGCAGTAATCCAACTTTAAGTTCTTTTGGTGGCTCCTCGGATTCTTTTTGTAATTGATAAAACCGTTTCCTAATTTTTTTTAAAAAACCGTTGGTGTAATGTCTAAAAAAATCCGTTAAACTAAAGCCGGGATGCACTTTCTGTTTTAATAATGAATTCATGGATTCTGCCCGTTGTGTGCTCCTCATCATAGCAAAGAAATGACCTCGAAAGAATGCTTCTGCCCACTGATTCCGTTTTGAGTAAATTTCTAATACCCATTGATGGTTTGTAACACCGTATTCCTCAATCAATTCAGACCATCTTTCTTCAAATTCATCAATAGGACACGGCCTTTTCATCAACTTGGAGAACATTGTTGAAAAATCTCCAGTTTTAATATTTGATTCGGCATTACGGGAGATATGCCAACAACAAAGCCGATGTTTCGCTTCAGGAAATTCATGAAGCACAGCAGCGCGCATTGACGCGTCCTGATCTGTCAAAACCGCAATAGGACATTTTCCATTCATGCTTTCGCGGAAAGTCTGTAGCAACCACCTGTATGATTCAATCGTCTCACTGTATAAAATAGCAATTCCAAATATACAAGTGCACAAATGACAGTTTACTCCGGAGAATAGAACAATAGGAAAACGATACATGTTGGTCTTGTACGTACTGTCAAATAAAACAACATCACCAAACTGCTCATATTCAGCTCTCGACATTCCATCGCACCAAAAAAGTCTTGTAAGTGCCCCGTTTCCATCGACAGTGTACTTGAACCTGAGGGATTCATCTTTCAACTTCATACCTTCGAGAAGACCCAAAACAGTATTCACGTCGCCACCTTCGATCCTTTTCAATCTTTGACTGTTCAAATAGTTGTAACCATCTTTTCTATTAAAAACACCGCTAGCACTGCCTCCCCCCAATTCTTCTACAAAATCCATAACATGAGAAGGTCTAAACCCGACATTTGTCATCACGTTCAACATTGACTTTGTTGATGGGGTCAAATATCTATATGCAAATTTGGAACAAGTCAGTCTCTAAATAATTTATTTTATTAGTCAACGTAGTAACGAAATTAATTAACTACCCACAATAACATAAAACACTATACATTAATTAACTAATTACAATAGCTTATTTACCTATTACAGCGTAGGCGGTGAGATGTATCGGAAGTTTCAAGAGTATGATTGTGCTGGGGCTCGAACCTCGTCACTTTGTATTCTCCCGTAGAATTATCAATAGCAACACGAAAACTAGCTTTGCATCCACACCGTGTCTCTACCTTTGCTTCCCGCTTCCGATCATAATCTTTAATTCTTTCTGAACGAAAGCCCTCTCGAGCGCACAACCATACCCTGCTCAAAACGAGGCCACTATTTCTCTTCCTTTTTAACGAGCTCTTCCTGACATCAAATCCAACTTCCCTACCGTAAGAAATATAAAATTCTTCTGCCTCCTTAATAGTCTTAAACGTTAATGATCGAACTCGGTCAATGTTAGTGATATCGTTAGTTGGGTCAGAATTGTTACTCCCCTCTTCGACTTCGGTGTCGCCGCGGTGGTTGTGTGAATTGGAATTCGAAACACTTTCTTCCGTATCGGAGGAGGATGTTCCACTACTGTTTCTATACTCTAAATAAAAAGGTAAATTAAAGTAAATACAAATTTAATACTTTAAAACATACACATATAGAATCAAAGTTTAATTGAAAAAAATTAACCGAAAAAATACAAATGATTTTAAGTATTAATAAATTTATCGTTTGTTGGGAAAAAAGAAAAAATAAGAGCTTGATCATATATGTGAAGGAATGTGACACGAAGACCCAAGTCGCCCACAAATAACCAAAAATTGTATAATCAAACCCATATCTTGAACTGATTTATATAATTTGATATAGGGAATTGCAAACTAATTAATATCTTAACGGCCGAGTTCCATTATGCTATAAATCTCAGAAAACAAGAACTCAGAACAACATCAACATTCAACACACATATCTCTCCCAAATCTGAATACCGACAACTAAATGTCGTGCAAAAACAACAAACAACCAATAGCAAACTCGAGGTTGATAGAATCCGGGTATTATAAATTTACCGTAAATTGTTAAATTGCTCGAAATTAAGAGAACAATATGGTCAATCATAAACCACTATAAATCTCGATTGAAATTTACTATAAAACTCAATTGAATTTTACGTAAAACTCGATTGTTATGACAAATTGTGCATAAAACCGAATTAAATTTCTAAGGGATTAAAAAATTTCTGTAAATAGTTTAGTTAATCAAAATTAAGAGAACAATATAATCACATATAAAAAACTGTAATCTCGATTGAGGTTTACTGTAAAACTCGATTGAATTTTACGTTAATTTGTTCACATAATAAAAATTATCATCGCCAAATTAATTACCTTGTTCATCACGGCTTGCATCAACTTCGTCATCCGGGATTGTACAATTTCCCACCATATTTAGGTTTGTGGAGATAATGATGAAGAGGTTGATTAGGTTTGAGGAGATAGTGATGAAGAGATTGATTTTGAACTAATTAGTTTTCTTAATCGTGCAAGATGAATTTAGAATTGTAATTAGTGTTCTTAATCGTGGAAGATGAATTTTGAATTGTAATTGGTGTTTTTAATCGTGGAAGGTTGTAAGTGGTTTTTTTAATCGTGGAAGATGAAATTTCGTTTTACCCTAATTACATAAATAACTGGCAATTGTGTTTTTAAATCATGGAAATAAATCTGATATAAATTTAGGTTTATTATGTGAAAGGTTATAAGTGTGTTTGTTTAATTAAGTTTTAAGTGTTTTAAATTTAAGTTAAGTAAAAAGGATATAAATGACTTTTCAATTTGAAGTTATTATTTTGATTTTCCTTTAAAAATAAAACATAAGGTTAATTTGGACAATAATAAATCGGTCCAAGTTGGCAAAATTAAACCATTAGTTACCGTCGCCACGTGGCGTGATTTTAAGGGAGGGCCGCACGTGAGGCTAGTTACGGCAGGCCGCACCCTAGTCGCCCCGTACTTAGAACTCAAGTAAGAGTTAATTAATCTTAGAGATTAATTGTTAATTCAAAATTAATAACTTGGATAATTTTTGTGAATTAAAAATTAAAGGAGCCGATAAATTTACATTTCTGTAATTATGTGAATTTGTGCATGTTCTTGAGTGAATATGTGGATTGATCGATTTCTGCCCCTAAGCCCTGTGTAGTTTTTGGTTTATTTTTATGGGTGTAATTAAATGGGCCTGATTGGTGCCCCTTGCTTGCGCAATTAAAATGTAATAGAATAGGGCCATTATAAGTTAGACTTAGTTTAGGCTTGGAGCCGAGAAGACCTCATGAAGACTTGGAGATCCACATGGAGGCCCATCACCTTGGAGGACATGGAGGCCCAATTCAATACATGGAGGCCCAATCAAGGAGGATATTACAAGAAGGCCCATGCATGTATGGGTTTGAAAATTGTAATAGTTAGGACATTTAATTTCCACCCTAGACTGACCAATTGGTCCATTGCATGGCTCGTGATGGATCGGATAGGATGGGCAATTGATCAATCATATCTTGCTAGGTGATGTATGTTTACTTATTATTCTTTGATGTATGTCATGCATGCTTAGAATAGATGACGTAAACAAGATTAAACATAATCTGATGAGACCTCGCACAAGAAAATTTGATAAAACCACCAATTGAACTTTAAAACTCAATTATAATATTAAATAGAACAACGGGCGCATATGAATGGTGTCTATGGTCTGAGCCTATCCAATTACTAGGTCTTAGGCATATTGTACGAATATATCTCGATGTCTCACGAGTCGTGGGTCGAGCTACAGGAAGATAATATGTCTATTGCCTCGATGCACAATTTAGTGCCAAGGGAGGGGATAGCAAGGTTCTAGGCGCTGTCTCACGAGTCGTGGGGCGTCTAGGATTGAACTATTTCTCTCCACGAGTATTGGACATGATTTAACGCTAGTAAGTATGGATGTCTCACGAGTCGTGGGTCCATAACGAAAAACGAGGCTAAATGAACTCAAGGGTTAGCTGCGATGGTTAACCGACGACGATGTCGTCCACCAAGTGGATCAAATAGTATGGCTAACGAGTCGTGGGTACTAGGAGATTGCATTTGGGCCTTGAGCCCGCTAGGATATTTTAATATACCCGAAACTTATGTGGGGGCATAAGGTTTTGATTAAAATAGTGGGAGTAATTTACAAATAAAAACCATGTTTGTAAATTGTGCATTTAAAATTAATCATTCACGTATTTATTTCTTCTATCGTCTTTTTGTAGATATAATGTCTAAGAATCCAATTTCCATCATACTTGAACAAAACAAATTGACTGGACCCAACTTTCATGACTGGGTCAGAAACCTTAAGATCTTTCTTGCTTCTGAGAAACGATCTTTTGTCCTTGATGGACCCCCACCTGCAATTGCTCTGGATGTTAGTGACACTGAGAAAGAAGCTACTGAATTGTGGCAAGACGATGACTTACAGTCACGTTGTCTCATGCTAGCATCCATGTCGAATGAGCTTCAAAAGCAGCATGAGCATATGAAATCTGTTTTGAAATCTACACACACCTTAATGGCCTCTTTGGGGTGCAAAGTAGATATGAGCGGTATGAAACTGCAAAGACTTTGCAACAAACGAGGATGGCAGAGGGTACTGATGTTCGCTCTCACTGTATCAAAATGATTGGGCTTATTGAAAAGCTTGGTCAACTTGAAGTGAAAATGGACAAGTCATACTGCCAGGATATAATCCTCCAATCGTTGCCAAGATCATTCGAGCAATTCGTAGTGAACTACAACATGCACAAGATGAATGTTGAACTTCACGAGTTGGCAAATATGCTCACCACTGCGGAGGCTTCCATGAAAAGAGAGAAGCCAGTGATGGTTGCAACTTCCACCCAATCGAGGTCTAAAAGGACCAAGAAAGGGAAGGGGAAGGGAAATGCTCCTCCGAGCAAAGCAAAGGGACCATCTGGGCCCATAGGAAAGGGAAAGAAGCGAAAAGCTTCTACTGGTGAACAGAAATGTTTCTACTGCAAGAAACCTGGACACTGGAAGAGGAACTGCAAGGAGTTCTTGGAGAGCTCCAAAGGTATATTCCTTGTTGAAGTTAATTTATCAATTAACTGTGCATCTCGGGTGTTAGACACTGCTTGTGGTTCTCATCTTTGTAATGATTTACAGGTGATGGGAGCAACAAGGCCACTTAGGCCTGGGGATTGGATCCTACGATTTGGCAATGGAGCTAGAGCTGCTGCCGAGGCCATAGGCGAAGTGGAGTTAAATTTAGGTGGTAATAAGTTAGTCCTTAGGAACGTTCTTTATGTACCTGGTTTAGTGAAAAACATTATTTCTATTCATGTTTTGGATAATGAAGGTTTTAATTTTACTATTAATAAAGGTTCCTTTTCACTATTCATGAATGATCATTTATTTTCACTGGTACATTGAAAGATGGACTATACACCCTAGAACGACCTAAGTTAGTTATGCACGTACAACAAAACAAAAGAAAACAAGATAATGAAATTTCTGCCCAATTATGGCACGCTCGACTTGGACATATATCCAAGTCAAGGATTCAAAAGTTAGCATCATCTGGCGCGCTTGAGATCAAGCACATTGATGAAATGCCAACATGTGAACCATGTCTTAAGGGTAAAATGGCTAAGCTGCCATTTAAAGGAAACCCTGAGCGAACCAAGCAAACATTGGACTTGATACATACTGACGTATGTGGACCACTAAGAAAAAGCGCCCGAGGTGGCTACGACTACTTCATTACCTTCACTGACGACTATAGTCGTTATGGATATGTGTTCTTGCTGAAACACAAGTCTGAAGCCTTTGAACGATTCAAAGAATTCAAGATGGAAGTAGAGAATCAACTTGGTGATACGATAAAGGCTCTTCGTTCTGACCGAGGTGGAGAATTTCTTAGTAACGAATTTCTAAATTATCTTGTTGAGCATGGAATATTATCTCAGTGGACTCCTCCTGCTACACCGCAATTGAATGGAGTAGCAGAGAGAAGGAATCGAACCTTGATGGATATGGTTCGATCCATGATGAGTGCCACTGACCTTCCTCTTTCATTTTGGGGACATGCCCTCCTCACGGCAACGAAGATACTAAATATGGTACCTTCTAAATCCGTACAAAAGACACCATACGAATTATGGTTTGGCAAGGCACCCTCATACGCATTCATGCGCATATGGGGATCTCCCGCTTACGTCAAAAAGCTAGTGGGAGATAAACTGGAAACAAAATCCACTTTGTGCAAATTCGTGGGGTATCCAGAAAAATCGATAGGATACGAGTTCTATGATCCTACAAGACAAACTACGTTTGTCTCAAGGAACGCACACTTCTTAGAGAAGGATTTCTTGGTGGACAAGAAAGAAAATAACATAGAACTGGATGAGGTTACTGAAGCTGAAAAGGCCGAAGCGGTCGAACAAGCTGACCCATCACCACAGGCAGTGGGAGAACAAGAGCATGAAAGTGCACCAGTAAGTACACCAATACTTCGTAGGTCAGAAAGACAACGTAGGGAACACGAGAGGTACTACGGTCTGCTGCATGAGACTGGACAGTCTCTAACCGACCCAAGGACTTACGATGAAGCTATGTTGGACATAGATTCGGGAAAGTGGCGCGAAGCCATGGAATCCGAATTGGACTCCATGCACTCGAACAAGGTCTGGACCTTGGTAGATCCACCAGTGGGAGTGACTCCCGTGGGTTGCAAGTGGATCTATAAGCGAAAGCTAGGAGTGAACGGAGAGGTGATAACCTACAAGGCGCGACTAGTGGCAAAAGGATACACTCAAAGACCAGGCATTGACTTTGAGGAAACCTTCTCGCCCGTCGCAATGCCTAAATCCATTCGAATCTTGCTAGCCATAGCTGCGTGGTATAACTACGAGATATGGCAGATGGATGTGAAGACCGCCTTCCTCAATGGAGACATTGATAAGGAGATCTACATGGAGCAACCAAAAGGATATGCATCCAAAGGAGATGAGCACAAGGTGTGCAAACTCCAGAGGTCCATTTATGGACTGAAGCAAGCTTCCCGAAGTTGGAACATCCGTTTCGATGAAACAATCCAAACTTTTGGATTCATCAAAAACGTGTTCGAACCTTGTGTGTACAACAAGATCAGTGGGAGTAAAGTTGAATTTTTGGTGCTTTACGTTCATGACATCCTTCTCATTGGAAACAATGTAAAGGTGTTATCCGAAACGAAAGCATGGTTGTCTACACAATTCTCAATGAAGGATTTGGGAGAAGCATCCTTTGTACTAGGTATAAGGATCTACCGAGATAGATCAAAAGGACTGCTGGGCCTCTCCCAATCACAGTACATAGATAAAATACTGAAGAGATTCCGTATGGAAGAATCCAAGAGAGGATTACTTCCAATGAGACATGGTATTGCACTCTCTAAGTCTATGGCCCCAAAGACACCTGAAGAGAGAAGCAATATGTCTCAAATACCATATGCCTCCGCTATTGGAAGCATAATGTATGGTATGCTATGTACTAGACCAGACGTGGCGTACGCATTAAGCGTTACGAGTCGCTATCAGTCTGATCCAGGAGAGCAGCACTGGATAGCCGTAAAGGCAATTCTGAAGTACCTGAGAAGGACTAAGGAATTGTTCTTGGTATACGAAGAAGGAGAATTGAAATTGGAAGGCTTTACAGATTCGAGCTTCCAATGCGATGTAGACGATTTCAAGTCAACATCTGGATACGTATTCTGCCTCAATGGTGGTGCGGTAAGCTGGAAAAGCTCCAAGCAAGATACTACCACAGATTCAACCACCGAAGCAGAGTACATTGCGGCGTGTGAAGCCGCAAAGGAAGGTGTTTGGATGAAAAACATCATCCAGGAATTGGATGTGATACCTAGCATTGCTAAGCCCATTACTATCTTCTGTGATAATAATGGAGCAATAGCGCAAGCAAAGGAGCCGAGATCTCATCAGAAATCCAAGCACGTACTCAGACGATACCATTTGATAAGGGATATCATTGGTAGAGGAAACATAAAGATGGAACGTGTCGAATATGGGACTCGCGGACCCGCTTACGAAGCCACTGCCTCAAAAGGCATACGAGAAACATCTGATAAATATGGGACTCAAGAACATAGAAAGTTGGCTTTAGGACAAGTGGGAGATTGATAGAATAGTGTCCGGCAAGCCAACTGTATAGCTGCCATTTATTGTAATAAATAAAGGAACTATTCAAATTAGATTAATAAATGCATCTTTATTATATGATCATCTTTATCTTATGTAATAATTATCTACACATAAGGATATAAGTCCTTAGATCACAGTGGTATGGGACAACCCGTGGACTGATCTCCAAGGCCGTGATCTAGAACATATTCAAGAGTCGTAGAATCCAATCGAGATGGGACATCGTTGGATTCGGTTAGACTCTCACTAATGTGTATACTTCGATGAACTGGAGGACGCTGGGGTCCACGAGCGTGACTGGGATAGTCGATACACATAAGTGGGTGACTTGCTGGGATGGCAAGTGCACTGAATACCCCAATTAGGAAATAACTCACTATGGAAGCGGTAGTCGCATATCGGGGTTGAAGTTATTCTATTTACAATAGTATACGAGGAATGATCCCTAAATACTTGAGGTGATAGGGTTTATCTGGTGCGAGAACGTCTATACTTAGATGTGAGTTCCGACCGACTGGAGATCACCAGAAAGTCTCTGTGGATTCACATTAAGTATAGAGGGACTCGTATGCAAGTTCATATCATCAACAAAGGATCCATTGACCCGACTTGATAGGTTGGGAAATTCTCCTATGGATTTCTGTGAGAAATTAATTCTGGTAAAATCCTTGGCCAAGGTATCTGACGGCTTTATGAAAGTAGCTCATAAAGATTAAGTCAAAGAGAATTATTTCGAGATCAGAATGCATAAAGTCAAAACGAATTAAAAGGGAACCGATGAAAAATCCATGCCCTTAAGTATTGACTGGGAGATCGATCGATGGAGAGATTATAGCGTATATGGAAATTGTAAATGATTAAAAGGTTCACTGAATTAATTCACCAGTGATTGGGCTCCATGGGCTTGTGGCCAGACATCGACCGTGAAGTGTGGGAGAATTCCCAAATTGGCAGGGGTGCTAATTTTGGAATGATCAGTCGACAGAGTGTTCGATTGATTTATAGTATTTAATACTCGAGTAATTAAATAAATATTTAATTATAACTCACGGCCAATTATGTGGTGAACCTACGGGGGCATACACAATACACATGAATCGAAAGCGAGGAAATGGAGAACAATTGAGTCAACTAAATCGACTGGGTCGATTGGGGTGAGTGGGTCGACTGGGTCGACCCAATTGGAGCGAACTTGATCCAATTGGAATTGGATCAAGACTGGAAATTAAATTAGAATTTAATTTGTGAGTTAGTTAATTAAATTGGATTTAATTAATTATGGAAAAATTTAATTAAATAGACTTAGAGTCTAATTTAATTAAATGAGAAAGAAATAAATTAATTGGGCCATTTAATTGAGAAATTAAATAAAGACCCAATTAATTAAATCATGTATGGGCAATGAATTAATTAGAAGACTTGGTCTTTCAATTAAAAGGGCCATGGCCCATGTAGGAGAGTTAGAAGACTTGGGAGTCCTAATCCTAGGAGGATTATGATTATGAGATTCCTATAAATAGGAGACTTGATGTCATATCTCATACACACTAATCAAGAGCCAAAAAGCCAAGTCAAGAAAAATTCTCTCACTCTCTCCCTAGTGAAATCGGCCGAATCCCTTCCTCCTTTTGGAAAATTTTTCGATTTCGTTTTCGTTCCAATCTTGTTCTCTAATCCTAGATGTTAATATATCCTATGTTCTAGCCGATTAGGATATATTATATTTCGTGATATTGTGGTGTATCAACTTGGATTTGTTAGGAGACAGGTATAATTTGGATCTAATTATTCTTGTCATTTAATATTCATATATATACAACCAGTTTAGTATCCTGACAAGATTCCGTAAGAGGTCCTCAAAAGTTTTGTTTTTCGCTGCCTGAAGGGCTGTTTATCTTACCGAATCCCAACAAGTAATTGCTCATTAATTAAATCACGAAAGTCGTAGGCCTGCTGCCAATTGATGGTGAACCCAGAGGGTCACACACAATACAGTTGGACAGTGACAGTCATAAAAGGAAATAGTTGATTTAAGGAAGTTAAATCAAAGCTGATGAATTAAAGTGTTAATTCAAAGTACAGAGTTATTAATTAGAATGTCTAATTAATTAAATTATTAGAATGTCTAATTAATTATAATATTAATTAAAGTGTTATTAATAAAGATGGAAGAAATAATTAAGCAATTTTTCGGATTGGATAATTACTAGGCATAAGGGGCGATTTATTTGTATGCTAATTAATGGAAGAATTTGTTTTCTTGTATGACAAGGAAAATCTAAAAGATATACATATATATCTTGTTTCCTAATGAGATAAGGAAAAAGGTCTTGATATACATGGAAGAGATATCTATTAAGAGAAGGATTCTTCTCTTATAAATATATCTCTTCATACTTCTTCCATAAGACTAATGAATGTTGGGATTTAGAAAGATAAACAACCCTTTACGCAATGGAAATTAAAATTTTTAAGGACCTCTTAACAGAATCTTGCCAGGATACAATCTGGATGTATATATATGAATAATAAATAACAAAGATAAAACTTTAAGATTAAAGTTCTACCTGTCTCCTTGCAAATCCAAGCCTAGCAAAGTGGATGCGTTTCTCTCCTTCTTTTGCACCTTTGATCCCAAGTTAGTTTAGCGCCCCACGTGTTGCGCCTCTACGAGTTGATACACCACAATATCACGAAAACCTTAATAATCCTAATCGGCTAGAACATAGAAATTATTAAGATCTAAAACTAGAGAACAATTTGGGAGCAAGAATCAAAAATCGAAAACTCCACTAAAGAGAGAGAGAGTTCGGCCGAATTTTGGAGAGAGGAGAGGGAGAGAATTTTGCAAGACTTAATTTTCTTGTGTTTTTCTTCTATACAAGATATGATATATATTCTCATATATATAGATATCTTATAACTCCTAATCCTACTAGGACTAGGAGTTTAAGTCTTATCTCATCTCCTACATGGGCCATGGCCCTTTTAATTGGAAGACTAAGTCTTCTAATTAATTAAGGGCCCATTCCCTATTTAATTAATTGAGGCTTTATTTAATTTCACAAGTAAATGGCCCAATTAATTAAGTACTATCTCATTTAACTAAATTAGACTTAAAGCCCATTTAATTAAATATTCCTATAATTAATTAAATCCAATTTAATTAATTAACTTACAAATTAATTTCCAATTTAATTTATAATCTCGATCCAATTCCAATCGGATCTCGTCTGCTCCAACTGGGTCGACCCAGTCGATCCAGTTGTTCTTCGTTTCCTTGCTTTCGCTTCATGTATATTGTGTATGCCCCCGTAGGTTCACCACATAATTGGCCGTGGGTTATAGTTAAATATTTATTTAATTACTCGAGTATTAAATACTCTAAATCAATCGAACACTCTGTCGACTGATCATTCCAAAATTAGCACCCCTGCCAATTTAGGAATTCTCCCACACTCCACGGTAGATATCTGGCCACAGGCCCATGGAGCCCAATCACTGGTGAATTAATTCAGTGAACCTTTTAATCATTTACAATTTGCATATACGACATGATCTCTCCATCAATCGATCTCCCAGTCGAGACTTCAGGGTATGGACTTTTCATCGGTTCCCTTTTCTCGTCTTGACCTTATGCACTCTGGTCTCGAAATAATTCTCTTTGACATAATCTTTATGAGCTACTTTCATAAAGTTGTCAGATACCTCGGCCGAGGGTTTTAACAGAATTAGTCTCTCACAGAAATCCATAGGAGACTTTCCCAACCTATCAAGTCGGGTCAATGGATCCTTTGTTAATGATATGAACCTGCATACGAGTTCCTCTATACCCAACGTGAATCCTCAGAGACCTTCTGGTAATCGCCAGTCGGTCGGAACTCACATCAAAGCATAGACGTTCTCGCACCAGATAAACCCTATCACCTCAAGTATTAAGGATCGTTCCTCGTATACTATTGCAAATAGGTATAACTTCAACCCCGATATGCGACTACCGCTTCCATGGTGAGTTATTTCCTAATTGGGGTATTCAGTGCACTTGCCTTTTCAGCAAGTCACCCATTTATGTGTATCGACTATCCCAGTCACGCTCGTGGACCCCAGCGTCCTCCAGTTCATCGGAGTATACACATTAGTGAGAGTTTAACTGAATCCAACGATGTCCTATCTCGATTGGATTCTACGACTCTTGAATATGTTCTAGATCACGGCCTTGGGGATCAGTCCACGGGTTGTCCCATAGCCCTATGATCTAAGGACTTCTATCCTTATGCGTAGATAATTAATTACATAAGATAAAGTTGACCATTTATAATAAAGTGCATTTATTAATCTAAATTGAATAGTTCCTTTATTTATTACAATAAATGGCAGCCATACAGTTGGCTTGCCGGACACTATTTCTATCAATCTCCCACTTGTACTAAAGCCAACTTCCTATGTTCTTGAGTCCCATCTTTTGCAGATGTTTCTCGAATGCCTTTTGGGGCAGTGGCTTCGTAAGCGGGTCCGCTGTATTATCTTCAGAGTCGACACGTTACATCTTTATGTCTCCTCTACCAATGATATCTCTTATCAAATGGTATCGTCTTAGTACGTGCTTGGATTTCTGATGAGATCTCGGCTCCTTTGCTTGCGCTATTGCTCCATTATTATCACAAAAGATAGTAATGGGCTTAGCAATGCTAGGTATCACATCCAATTCTTGGATGAAGTTTTTCATCCAAACACCTTCCTTTGCAGCTTCACTTGCTACAATATATTCTGCTTCAGTGGTGGAATCTGCGGTAGTATCTTGCTTGGAGCTTTTCCAGCTTACCGCATCACCATTGAGGCAGAACACATATGCAAATGTTGACTTGAAGTCGTCTACATCACATTGGAAGCTTGAATCTGTAAAGCCTTCCCATTTCAATTCTCCTCCACCATATGCAAATGTTGACTTGAAGTCGTCTACATCACATTTGATACATTTTGCTCCTCTCTTCAGGTGTCTTTGGGGCCATAGACTTAGAGAGTGCAATTCCATGTCTCATGGGAAGTAATCCTCTCTTGGATTCTTCCATACTAAATCTCTTTAGTATTTTATCTATGTACTGTGACTAGGAGAGGCCCAGCAGTCCTTTTGATCTATCTCTGTAGATCCTTATACCCAGTACAAAGGATGCTTCTCCCAAATCCTTCATTAAGAATTGTGTAGACAGTCATGCTTTCATTTCTGATAACATCTTCACATTGTTTCCAATGAGAAGAACGTCATCAACGTAAAGCACTAGAAATTCAACTGTACTCCCACTGACTTTTTTGTACACGCAGGGTTCGAACACGTTCTTGATAAACCCAAAAGTTTGGATTGTATCGTCGAAACGGATGTTCCAGCTTCGGGAAGCTTGCTTGAGTCCATTAATGGACCTTTGGAGTTTGCACACCTTGTGTTCATCTCCTTTGGATGCATATCCTTCTGGTTGCTCCATGTAGATCTCCTTATCAATGTCTCAATTGAGGAAGGCGGTCTTTGATAGGATAGTGTCCAGCAAGCCAACACGATAGCTTGTAATAGGACTATTTTATCTTGAATGAATCTTTGATTTATTAATTAATACGCAAAGTTTATTTATTTCAAGTATAAGATAAACTAATGGCCAACTTCATCTCTCGCGAACACATTTAAGCGATTGGTTGAAACCCTGAGATCACTCATGACTATGGGACGATTCACTTCAGTATTGAGTGCAATCATGAAACAGTCTCTAAGGTCGTGGTCTCAAAAGTGTTCCAAGTCATAGATTCCTGTCGAGACGGGGTATCGAAGGAATCGTCAAGACTTGTAGGATTATGCATGATTCACATGGAGTGAATTTGTGGAGTTTCATGAACAAGACATTTGATGTCAGTGCATATGACTAGGTGGTTCGATAGGGGATCGAACGACCCGAACAGAGAAACCTATTGTGGAAGTGCGTAAAGCATATCAGTGATGGGATGTTTCTCAGGACTTATAACAGTGTACGATTTAGTCCTTAGACTTGAGGTGCTAGGGCGAATTCGGTATATGGGTGTGCGTGTTTTGATTTAGGAGCCGGTCACGTAGCCTGACCATTGTGCGCCTACATTGGGTACGTACAGTCGTATACGCGGATGGTTAGCATCAAGATGAGATCTACCGACTCATTGTAATGAATGAGGGAATTTCCTGTACGTTCTTAGATAATACATTCCGAGAAATCCATGGCCATGGTCGGTGACGGATTTGGAAAGGGGTTTCCAAATTTAGCAGTCACACTGGAATTATTATCCAGAATTAGAAAGTACGGAATCAAGATAATTAGAGGTGCTGACTAATTCACACACCCTAGGTCTCGATCGGGAAATTAGTCGTTAGAGGGACCGTATGTACATGGTACTTATAAGAGGTGAGGTTCACTAATGTCAATTCACCTTAAATTGGGCCTCATGGGCTTGTGGCTAGACATCGACCATGAGGTGTGTGTACTCCTGGATTAATGGGAGATTAATTCTGGAGTGATCAATTAAAGGAGTTTATTGATCGGAGCAATTAATTGAATATTAATTGCTCATTAATTAAATCACGAAAGTCGTGGGCCTACGGCCAATTGATGGTGAACCTAGAGGGTCACACACAATACAGTTGGACAGTGACAGTCAATTAAGGAAATGTTTGATTTAAAGAATTAAATCAAATAAAAGAATTAAAGAGTTAATTCTGTGAGAGAAATAATTAATTAGACAGTCTAATTAATTAAATGCTAATTAAAGAGTTAATTAAAGTGGGAGAAAATTAATTGAATTAATTGGGTTAATTTAATTAAAGTGTTTAATTAAATTAATGCAAGACATGGGCCAATTTAATTAATGGTCCATACTAAGTCTTGCACACAAAGGGGCCTTGAAGATGGCTATATAAAGGAGTCTAGGAAGAGACTCAAAACCCTAAGCTAAAAATCTGACCTAGCCGGCCCCCCCTGAAGCCCTGGCCGCCCCCCTCCCTCTTGCTATCTCCTTCACCTAGATTTGGATCTAGATCTGCCACTGACAAAACCTTCACTTCCAGTTCTAAGCCTAAGGATTGAAGGTGTCACTCCATCCATCTGGTGTGGACTATTCTCTGGAGGCACAACACTTGGGGTGCTCTAGTGAACGAAGAAAGAGAAGACCGGATAAACCACCACCTTGCCTGTGGTGAGGTAAATTTCGATTTACCACCTTTAAATTTAGTAATTTGTTGCTAAATTATATTCAACCTGTTCATATGTGCTAGTAAATAAATCCTAGGGTCATGGGTGTATGAAAATTTTTTATATTCCGCACTGTTGTTTTGACAATCATACCCCATAAATCCCAACAGTGGTATCAGAGCCAAATTTATTATGCACATATGAATAGGCCTGAACACATCAAAATATATGGATATATGTGTTTGTTGTGTTCTGATTTTTTATTCGTGCTTGTTATGATAAATTAAATGTTCGGATGTATGCACTTTTCGATTTTGGGCCAAAACTGTAATTACCGAAAATTTGACGGCTTGTGTGCAAATTGCGATTTTTGTAAAATCTGGACATAAAGTAAAATTTTGATTTTCTGCAATTCTGGACCAAATTGTAATTTCTGGAATTTTTCAAAATCTGGACTGTTTTGCAATTTACGAAAAGGTTTGGGGCTGTTTTGCAATTACCGTAAAATCAGGGGTCTGTTTTGCATTAAACAAAAGTTTCTAGAAATTTTGTTAATTTTCTGCTTTCTGGTGCGATTTGCATGTTCTGGAAATTTTGGGGCTGATTTGTAATCAGCTTAGTCTACTGACAGAAAAAGTTAGAGAATTTTAAAGGTAAAATTTTAAGAGGTCTATTCACCCTCCCCCCCCCCCCCCCCCCCTCTAGACCTCATCTGACCACTTGGGACCAACAGTGGCGTTCATTCATCGACTTATCAAACGATTCATCCATCATCGTTTGTGGCGTCCTCGCGAACTTCAAGAAGACTTGTGGCGTTCATCATCGACTTATCAAATGATTCAGTCAATATCGCTTGTGGCGTCTGCGTGAACTTATCACGGCGACTTGTGGCGTTCATCCGTCCTAAGCCTGATTGTAGAACGATCCTTCAATTCTTTATAATGCGGGTCTCATTTTTCTTAATGTTGTTCGTATCAGGCTGAGTACGAGGATAAGTTGTATGGGTACAAATCGAAAAATTAAATGCTGCATTAAAATATCAAGGTCCATGGGTATTAAAGTCTAATCATCAGTCTTTAATTCAAAATTCCTTGATAAGCAACATCGCATTTAATGCAAATATTGAGTTGATTAGCAAAGTCAAGCTACATGAGTCTGCCGTACAACGGATGTCGAATTGTAGAATACACATTTATGCAGGGAGCCATTTTTTATGTACAAGCTTAGTTAAAGGGCGTATTGGTAATTCACCTCTTTCAACGGGCATATTGCTAACCAGTATAAGTAGAAGGTGAAGTTAAGAGAGGAAGTAACAACACACGAGCAAATATATCCAAGTGCTGAAAAGATTCATCTTCAAATCTATAAATGTTTAAAAACATGAACCACTCAAGAATTGTTGTGTACAACTTGTGTTATTCTAGGAAACAATTGTTTTCCTACTGGCCTGCTTAATGATCTGGCTTTTTAGACTTGCTTAGTGATCTGGTCATACTTGAACTGGCTTAGTGATCTCAGTGTTTATGAGAAGAGTGGATTAGGGGGCTTGTTTCACCTCTGAACCACTATAAACCTGGTGTTCTTTACTTTCTGCATATTTTCCTATTTGTTCACATAAACTGCTTAGTTAACTAGGCTTTCATTTTGTGCTTTTAAAGAACCAAATATTAAGTTGGGGGGAGGGGGGGGGGGGGACATTTTAAAATCTGCTGGAAAATATCATCCGCTGCTATATATTCAAACTCTGATTTGCAAACTCTTAATCACTAAACAGTACTTTTGAGTTTGACAGTTTGATAATTTGGAAGTATGTTCAAAGACTAAGAACATAGAGCTCACAAAATGAACATATTTCATCAAACTATTGAAAGAGGAAAAAATATTAGAAGGCCATTCCCCCCCTTCCCCCCCCCCCCCCCCCCCCCCCCCTCCCTTCTAGACCATCTGACCACTTGGGAGCAATAAGTGGTATCAAATTCGTCGAAATGTTTCCAACCGATTAATAACAAAACACTAACTGAATTAAGCCGACGAAAATCTGTTAACAATATTCTAACTGAATTAATTTATCGTTGTTTGGATGATAACATGTAAGAAATACACTCAGAATTGTATAGAAACAATCAGAATTGCCATTTGATTACATTATAAATCAACGCCATGATTCTTGCTACATATTTATATAGATTTTATGCTATGCTATACAACTAATGCCTTGATCTTCGCTACATAATCATACATATTTTTACCACGATTTTGGCTTTATGATGGCCAAATTCATGGAAACATATTGCTGAAAATCAGTTGGTTAAGAAAAGGAACGTGCACAAACCAATAAGGGAACTCCCATGTGATAGGATAGTGCCCAGCAAGCCAATTAACCTTAGCTTGTAATAGGTCTATTCTGTAATAAACAGTCTTTGATTTTTATGAGTAATACGCTCGTTTGTTTATAGTATGTAAATCAAACAATGGCCAACTTCATCTCTCGCGAATCACTTAAGCGATTGGATGAAATCCTTAGATCACATTCGACTATGGGACGATTCACTTCGGTATTGAGTGCAACCATGAAACAGTCTCTAAGGTCGTGATCTTAAAACACGTTCCAAGTCATAGATTCCGAACGAGACGGGGTATCGAAGGAATCGCCAAGACTTGTATGAATATGCATGATTCACATGGAGTGAATTTGTAGAGTTTCATGAACAAGACATTTGATGTCAGTGCATATGAGTAGGTGCTTCGATAGGGGATCGAACGCATCGAACGACCCGAATAGAGAAACCCTTTGTGGAAGCGCATGACGCATATCGGTGATGGGATGTTTCTCAAGGCTTATAATAGTGTACGATTTAGTCCTTAGACTTGAGGTGCTAGGGCGAATTCGGTGCATGGGTATATGTACTTTGATCTAGGTACAGGTCACGTAGCCTGATCATAATGTGCCTAGGTTGGGTGCCTATAGTTGTGTACGCGAGTGGTTAGTACCAAGATGGAATCTACGACTCATCGTAATGGATGAGAGAATTTCCTATACGATTCTTAGATAATAGATCCGAGAAACCCGTGGCCACGGTCGGTGACGGATTTGGAAAGGGGTTTCCAAATTTATCAGTTACACTAGATTATTATCCCGAATTAGAAAGTATAGTTATTGAGATAATTAGAGGTGTCGATCAATTCACACACCCTAGGTCTCGATCGGGAAATTAAGTCGATTGAAGGACCGTATGTACATGGCAGTTATAAGAGGTGAGGTTCACAAATATCAATTTACCTGAAGTTGGGCCTCATGGGCTTGTGGCTAGATATCGACCATGAGGTGTGGGTACTCCTGAATTAATAAGGGAGATTAATTCTGGAGTGGTCAATTAAAAGGGTTTAATTGATCGGAGCAATTAATTGCTCATAAATTAAATCACAAAGGGTTCGTGGGCCTGCTGCCAATTGATGGTGAACCTAGAGGGTCACACACAATACAGTTGGACAGTGACAGTCATAAAAGGAAATATTTGATTTAAGGGAGTTAAATCAATAAATGAATTAAAGTGTTAATTCAATTGGAAGAATAATTAATTAGATAGTCTAATTAATTAAATATTAATTAAAGTGTTAATTAATTGAGAGATAATAATTAATTGAATTAATTGGGCTGGTTTAATTAATGGGTTAATTAAATTAAGTTGCAAGACATGGGCCTTTTAATTAAAAGCCCAGAAGAAGTTTTGCAAGATAGGTAGGGGGCGATTTTTGATAGGGATAAGAATAGGAGAGTTTGTTTTCTTGTGTGACAAGGAAGATCTAGAAGATATACAAGTATATCTTGTTTCCTAATAAGATAAGGAAAATGTCTTGAAGAGATATCTATTAAGAGAAGGATTCTTCTCTTATAAATAGGTATCTCCTCACAACTCTTCAGAAGTTTTTTCCAGTCTTGCATAGCATAACCCTAGCCGCCCCCTTAGCCCTAGCTGCCCCCTTGCACTGTGCCGCCCCCTCTCTCTCTGTCTTCCATACCTGGATCCAAGTTCTGAAACTTGATCTGCTTCTTCCTCCATTGACAGCCTTCAAGATCTAGTTCGTAGCCTGTGACTTGAAGGTGTTACTACAATCCAACTGGTGTGGATACACTCTGGAGGTGAGACAATTGGATCACTAGTTGTGAATCAGCAATAAAGCCGAAGGTTGCCACCACCTTGCCTGTGGTGAGGTAAAATCGCATATCTCTACTTTTGATCTATTGATTGATTGTTTGATTCAACCTTTTCGCATACATAAGGTGGAAATTATATCTTGGGAGTGATGGGTGCCTCGGAAAAATTTTAAATTCCACACTCTTGTTGTTTTGACAACCGGGGCATTCCCAACAGCGGTATCAGAGCCAATTCCATTACTATTATGCCAAAAGGCCTGAACATAAATAAATATATGGATATTTGTGGTTGTTATGTTCTGTGTAATGATTCTTGCTTGTTATGATAGGGTAAAATCGCATATTGAGATTTGGGGCAAATTTATAGTTTTTGAAACATCAGGACTTTTTGTGCAAATCGCTATTTTTTGAAATAAGGGCTGGAATATTTTTCTGTTTTCTGGAAATTTTTGAAAAATCTGGACTGATTTTGCAATTCTGGTCTGTACGTGTTTTTGGGTCGTTTTGCAATTTCCAAAAATTAAAGGGCTACTTTGTAATTTCCGAAAGTTCAGGGGTCTGTTTGCGAAACAGAAAGTTTTCTGGATTCAAATTTTAATTTTCTGGTTCTCTGGCCGATTTGTAAATTGGGGCTGTTTTGTAATTTTCAAATCTTTGGGGTTAAAAATGTAATTTTCGTAAGTTGAGGGGCCGAATTGCAATTTTCAAAAGTTGAAAAATCCGAATTTGTTATATGCGGAAAAATTGTTTTGTTTACCCGAAAATTGATTTTGTCATAATTAGTAGTGACTAAAGTAAGAATCATAGAATGTTATTTTTAAAAGGTGTTTTAAAAGTAAGAAAGAAATACGTAAGTTGTTTGCTTGTTTCTTGCTCTACGTGAACTGTTTACGTGGTTTTCGATCGTGCCGAGCCTTGACCCTAGGGTAGATGTGATTGGTTTAATTTATTATTTGGTTTTTATTGGGCCTGCGAGCCTTAAGTTTTTTGGCCACTTTGAGCCTTTGTAATAGATAGGGCTTTAATGTTTTAAATAATTTAGGATGGAGGCCCGTTACAAGCAAGGTGGGAGCCCAAGAAGAATTGAAGGCCATGTATGCATGTTTATTTTTGTAATAGCCTAGGTCCGTTAAGAACCCTTTAGATTGACCAATTGGGCCAACATCATGGCTCGATGATGGCCCACATAGGAGGCTCCCGATCGAAAACATATTGTGGTAGTATGCATGCTAGGCTTGTATGTTTTAACTTATTTATCGATTTATTTATTTAGCTTGTATGTGATGCGCGCTAGAATCTAGATCGTAAATAAAAGATAAAGCATAACTTATGCGGTGAGATCTCGAGGAGAGTTAGTATGAACTTTCAAATCTGAAAACCCCCCCTCGAATTAAATATTAAGTTATATTGGGTACATTTAAAATGAAGTTTTAAAGATCCAAGCCTTCCATCAATAGGAACTAGCGTAAGTTGTCTACTTATTGATAGAGGTGATCCAGAATCTGGCACCCGAGTCGAAGAAGAGACAATACGCAAAATTCCTTGACTCCTGTTTTTAACTAAACACGACAAGGGTTAGGACTGGTCGGGATGTGAATATCGACCGATAACCAGTTACGGGGATTTCACGACCGGGCCCGTTGCTCATTATGATTGATGGGTTAGACTTAACGATTAGTAACACTTATGATGTAGCAGTGCTAGATAAGTGAGAAAACCGAGGCAAAATAGCTTGAAGGTTGTGTAGTGACACAATTGGTAAAAGTATACCTACCTGGAGAATTAATTGTATGGCCACGAGTCGGGGGTGCAATTAATGTCTGCTGGGACGTCAAGACCTACTAGGAAATAAGATTTCTCGAGCAATCAAAGGGGTGATTGTTTCGACAAAATAGTGGGAGAACTTTTTCGAAACCAAGACCAAAATTCGTTAATTATAAGTATTAGGCATATATCAGTCAGCTAAACGTTGTCTTCTTTCCATTTGTAGATATTTTTGAACAATGTCTAAGAATTCATTATCTGTCATCCTTGACACTAATAAACTGAATGGGTCAAACTTTTTCGACTGGCTGAGAAACTTGAGGATAGTCCTCGACTCCGACCGTCGGAGCTATATACTCGACACACCTATGCCTGCTGCACCCGCAGCACGAGCTACTGAGCAACAACGAACTGCCCATGCTAAAAGGGTTGATGATGATCTTCAGGTTCGCTGCCTCATGCTAGCTTCAATGCTGAATGAGCTGCAGAAACAACATGCAGCTATACCGCTTGCTAGAGATATACTTCTCCACCTCCAACAGATGTTTGGAGAAATGTCTCGTACCGAAAGGTTCGCAGCCACTAAGGAGTTGTTTAGTCTCAAGATGGCTGAGGGAAGCAGTGTCAAGGATCACTGTCTGCGTTTTATCAACTTGGTTGAAAAACTGGGGCGATTAGACGTGGAATTGCACGCGGATCTTAGCACTGACCTCCTTCTCCATACTCTGCCTCGCTCGTTCGACCAGTTCGTGTTGAACTTCAACATGGAAGATAGAAACCTTGCTCTTCACAAAATGACCAATCTGTTGGTTACGGCAGAATCCACTCTCAAGAAAGAGAAACATGTGATGATTGCTCACCAATCAAAGGCTGCAAAGCCCAAGAAAGGTAAAAAGAAGAAGAAGGTGTTCTCTTCTAAAGCAATCACCAAGGTTGTCGAGAAAAAGCGCAAAAGCCCAGAAGATGAATGCTTCCACTGCAAGAAAGCAGGGCACTCGAAAAGGAACTGCCCAGACTACCTGAAAATGGTAGCCAAAGGTATTTTCTTGGTTGAAGTTAATATTTCTATTAAATGTGCATCATGGGTGTTAGACACCGCAGCGGGTTCTCATATCTGCAATGATTTGCAGGTGATGGGAGCAGTAAGAACACTTAAGCCCGGGGATAGGATCCTGCGTTTTGGAAACGGAGCAAGAGTTGTTGCAGAGGCTATAGGAGACGTGGAGTTAGTGATAGGGAATTTTACTTTGCTTTTAAAAAACTGTTTGTACGTACCAACAATTATTAAGAACATTATTTTTATTCCGCTATTAGATAATGATGGTTTTAATTTTTCCATTATGAATGGATCTTTGAGCATAATTAAAAATGGTTTAACTTATGCTAGTGGTACTTTGATGGATGGTCTATATTCCCTTGAACCTACAAACTCCAACGTCTTGCACATACAATCAAGAAAAAGAAAATATGATAATCACACTCCACAACTTTGGCACGCTAGACTTGGACATATCTCCAAGAGTATGATCCAAAAGTTGGTTTCTTCTAAGGCTCTTGAAATAAAGAACTTAGATGAACTTTCGACTTGCGAATCTTGTCTCAAAGGAAAGATGACCAAATCACCCTTCACCGGGAATCCCGAGCGAACCAAACAAACATTGGATTTGATCCATACTGATGTTTGTGGACCACTGAGTGTCAGTGCAAGAGGAGGATACTCTACTTCGTAACATTCACTGACGACTTCAGTCGTTATGGATACGTGTACTTGATGAAGTACAAATCCGAAACTTTTGAAAAGTTCAAGGAGTTTCTAATGGAAGTAGAGAACCAACTTGGACACAGTATTAAAGCACTTCGATCTGATCGAAGAGGAGAATACTTAAGTAAAGAATTCCTCGATTTTCTAAAAGAGAATGAAATTCTCGTGCAGCGAACTCCCTCTAGGATGCCCCAACTTAATGGAGTGTCTGAAAGGAGGAATCGAACTTTGTTGGACATGGTTCGTTCCATGATGAGCTTCGCTGAACTTCCCTTTTCGTTTTGGGGCATGGCCCTATTAACTGCTTCGAAGATACTGAACATAGTACCTTCAAAGTCAGTGCCAACAACACCACACTAAGAATGGTATGGTAAAGCACGCGTATATTCGTACCTACGAGTATGGGGATCTCCCGCCTATGTTAAGAACAAGAAAGGAGATAAGCTGGATAGTAGATCTAGTTTGTGCAAATTTGTGGGGTATCCAAAGGAATCCATTGGATACTTGTTTTACGATCCTAAAGAACGTATTACGTTAGTATCTAGGAATGCCCACTTCTTAGAGGATGATTTCCTCACCAACAGAAATGGGACAATCGTAGAACTCGATGAAGTCCAAGAATCGGACCCATCCTCACAAACAGTGGGAGCTGATCCTGAATTCACTTAACCTACTAGTACACCTATACTTCGAAGGTCCAATCGAATTCGTAAGGAACCAGAGAGATTTGGTTTCATTCACGAAAACGATAAGTTGGATACTGATCCAAGGACTTATGAAGAAGCTATGTCTGACATAGAATCGGGTGCGTGGCTCGAAGTTATGCAATCCGAAATGGATTCCATGCATTCCAACAAGGTTTGGACCTTGGTCGATCCACCTGAGGGAACTATCCCTGCAGGATGCAAATGGATCTTCAAGCGTAAGCTTGGAATGAATGGAAATGTTATAACCCATAAGGCTCGCCTAGTGGCGAAAGGTTATTCTTAGAGGCTTGGAATAGACTATGAGGAAACCTTTTCTCCAGTAGCGATGTCGAAATCCATTTGGATACTTTTAGCCATAGCCGCGTGGTACGACTACGAGATATGAAAAATGGACGTAAAGACCGCCTTTCTTAATGGAGACATTGACAAGGAGATCTTTATGCAACAGCCCGAAGGCTTTGCGTCCAAAGGAAGTGAGCACAAGGTGTGCAAACTTCAAAGGTCAATTTATGGCCTCAATCAGGCGTCCTGAATCTGGAACATACGATTTGATGAGACAGTCAAAGCTTTTGGCTTCATCAAAAACGTATTTGAGCCTTGTGTGTATAAGAAGAATAGTGGGAGTTCGGTACAATTCATAGTTTTATACGTCGACGATATTCTGTTAATCAGGGACGATATCGGAATGTTAGCGCAGACAAAAGCGTGGCTATCCGCACAGTTCTCCATGAAAGATTTAGGAGAGGCATCTTACGTATTGGGGATACGTATCTATAGGGATAGATCGAAGAAGATGTTAGGACTCTCCCAATCTCAGTACATCAACACGATATTGAAGAGATTCAATATGGAAGAATCCAAGAGAGGATTGCTTCCAATGAGACATGGAATCTCTTTTTCTAAGTCAATGTGCCCTACAACTGACGAACAAAAGAAGAGAATGTCTCTCATACCTTATGCCTCTGCTATAGGGAGCATAATGTATGCGATGTTGTGTACTAGACCAGACGTAGCACACGCTCTAAGTGTAACGAACCGCTATCAGTCGAATCCAGGCGAAGAGCACTGGACTGCCGTTAAAGCAATCCTTAAGCACCTGCGAAGGACTAAGGATATGTTTTTGGTCTACGGTGGTAGTGGAGAATTGAAACTTGAAGGATTCACTGATTCAAGTTTCCAGTCTGACGTGGATGATTACAAATCCAATTTTGGATACATATTCCGCCTCAATGGCGCAGCGGTGAGTTGGAAAAGTTCCAAACAGTCCACCACTGCCGACTCAACCACTGAAGCAGAATATATTGCAGCATCGGATGCGGCAAAAGAGAGTGTTTGGATGAGAAACTTCATCCAAGAGTTGGATGTAGTTCCTAGCATTGCAGAGCCTGTAGTAGTCTTCTGTGACAACAACGGGGCAATAGCTCAAGCGAAGGAGCCGAGATCACACCACCAATCTAAACACGTAATGAGGAAATACCATGTGATCAGGGAGATCATTGCTAGAGGAGACATACACGTGGATCGAGTCAACTCAGAAGACAACATAGCTGACCCACTAACGAAGCCACTTTCGCAAAAAGCGTTCGAGGGACATCTTGTAAAGATGGGTCTTAGAAATGTTTGTGAATGGCTTTAGGGCAAGTGGGAGATTGATAGGATAGTGCCCAGCAAGCCAATTAACCTTAGCTTGTAATAGGTCTATTCTGTAATAAACAGTCTTTGATTTTTATGAATAATACGCACGTTTATTTATAACTGTATAGAATAAACAATGGCCAAATTCATCTCTCGCGAATACATTTAAGCGATTGGATGAAATCCTTAGATCACATTCGACTATGGGACGATTCACTTCGGTATTGAGTGCAATCATGAAACAATCTCTAAGGTCGTGATCTTAAAACACGTTCCAAGTCATAGATTCCGAACGAGATGGGGTATCAAAGGAATCGCCAAGACTTGTATGAATATGCATGATTCACATGGAGTGAATTTGTAGAGTTTCATGAACAAGACATTTAATGTCAGTGCATATGAGTAGGTGGTTCGATAGGGGATCGAATGCATCGAACGACCCGAACAGAGAAACCCATTGTGGAAGCGCATGACGCATATCGGTGATGGGATGTTTCTCAAGGCTTATAATAGTGTACGATTTAGTCCTTAGACTTGAGGTGCTAGGGCGAATTCGGTGCATGGGTATATGTACTTTGATCTAGGTACAGGTCACGTAGCCTGATCATAATGTGCCTAGGTTGGGTGCCTATAGTTGTTAGTTGTGTACGCGAGTGGTTAGTACCAAGATGGAATCTACGACTCATCGTAATGGATGAGAGAATTTCCTATATGATTCTTAGATAATAGATCCGAGAAACCCATGGCCACGGTCGGTGACGGATTTGGAAAGGGGTTTCCAAATTTAGCAGTCACACTGGATTATTATCCCGAATTAGAAAGTATAGTTATTGAGATAATTAGAGGTGCTGATCAATTCACACACCCTAGGTCTCGATCGGGAAATTAAGTCGATAGAAGGACCGTATGTACATGACAGTTATAAGAGGTGAGGTTCACAAATATCAATTCACCTGAAGTTGGGCCTCATGGGCTTGTGGCTAGACATCGACCATGAGGTGTGGGTACTCCTGAATTAATAAGGGAGATTAGTTCTGGAGTGGTCAATTAAAAGGGTTTAATTGATCGGAGCAATTAATTGCTCATAAATTAAATCACGAAGGGTTCGTGGGCCTGCTGCCAATTGATGGTGAACCTAGAGGGTCACATACAATACAGTTGGACAGTGACAATCATAAAAGGAAATATTTGATTTAAGGGAGTTAAATCAATAAATGAATTAAAGTGTTAATTCAATTGGAAGAATAATTAATTAGATAGTCCAATTAATTAAATATTAATTAGAGTGTTAATTAATTGAGAGATAATAATTAATTAGATTTATTGGGCTGATTTAATTAATAGGTTAATTAAATTAAGTTGCAAGACATGGGCCTTTTAATTAAAAGCCCAGAAGAAGTCTTGCAAGATAGGTAGGGGGCGATTTTTGATAGGGATAAGAAGAGGAGAGTTTGTTTTCTTGTGTGACAAGGAAGATCTAGAAGATATACATGTATATCTTGTTTCCTAATAAGATAAGTAAAAGGTCTTAAAGAGATATCTATTAAGAGAAGGATTCTTCTCTTATAAATAGATATCTCCTCACAACTCTTCAGAAGTTTTTTCCAGTCTTGCATAGCATAACCCTAGCCGCCCCCTTAGCCCTAGCCGCCCCCTTGCACTGTGCCGCCCCCTCTCTCTGTCTTCCATATCTGGATCCAAGTTCTGAAACTGGATCTGCTTCTTCCTCCATTGACAGCCTTCAAGATCTAGTTCGTAGCCTGTGACTTGAAGGTGTTACTACAATCCAACTGGTGTGGATACACTCTGGAGGTGAGACAATTGGATCACTAGTTTTGAATCAGCAATAAAGCCGGAGGTTGCCACCACCTTGCCTGTGGTGAGGTAAAATCGCATATCTCTACTTTTGATCTATTGATTGATTGTTTGATTCAACCTTTTCGCATACATAAGGTGGAAATTATATCTTGGGAGTGATGGGTGCCTCGGAAAAATTTTAAATTCCGCACTCTCGTTGTTTTGACAACCGGGGCATTCCCAACACCATGCACCTACATAAATAGACCCCCAAAAACAGGATTCACATACCTAAATTGTAATGCCCCCAAAAATTTCGGACCCTTTTGACTGGATTTTTAATCAAATTTTATGTGCCACATTTTATATTTGAAGTGAAGCAACTAAATATAATTTAATTAAATCTTGTGACCTTATGAACTTTGAAATAATTTAAAAAAATAAATTTACTTTAAAATAATATTAAGACCTTTTTGAAAATTTTTGGGCTTGGTTGCACGAATAATTTATTTTTAGGGCAAAAGTGCACTTTTTCAAAACTTCGGGGGGCAAAGTGTAAATTTGCCCCAATATGCAGATTTTCTCAGGAGAGTAATTAGTTTCTCTCCTTGCACACTCCAAGAACTGCCAAGCATGACCGTTGGTGAGAAATTCCTCCACCCAATGTTTGCATGCATTGGTGAATTAAAAAGTGGTGTAATTACCCACCATCTCTTCCTCATGTGTATGTACATGCTATATACACATCATATTACTTCTGTAAGTCTGAAAATAGGATACAAAACTAGTTTGTTGGAATAAGAGGAGTGAGAAGAAGAGAGGAAAAAGAAGCAACACATTTAAAAAGATAAATTTTCGGCTCTACACGCTACAACATCGGTTTTTAGACTATTCTATTTTCATCCACCGTTGGATCATACACAAGTTTTGCATGAAGGTTCTACACACGTGGTCCTATTTTTTATTTTATTTTCCTTTTGAGAAACTATCCAATTATATTTAAGACCTATAAATTATTGATTTTGATATTCACTACCTATTTTTTAACATTTATAATTTATAAAGGTTATTAATTTGACAAATACCACTTATTCCTCTCAACCAAATCCAAATTTAATAAAATCTTAAATTTTAAAACTCTTAATTATTATTTTATTAATATTTTACATTTTCAATATTTCTTTAGAACAATTTTCCAAATTAAGATTTAAAAGGTTCACAACAAACTCTCAAACTAATTTTCGAGAGCAAATCAGAGCAAGTCCAATAGTTTTTCATAATAGCTCAATATTCCTTATACATGAATTGTTTCATGTAGCAAATTACACATTTTCCTATCCTTTTTTATTAATTATATTTCTTGGATGTACGATCAAGACGAGTATGAGAACTCTTAAAATTTACAAATAAATAAAACCTAACTGATGCACTTATTACATCATGTATCACCTCGATTGTGTGGTTGTTGTAATTACGTCATGCATCACCTCAATATTCTTTAATTTTAATAGGTTGTCACCTTAATTAGATTGTTTCTCTAGTGTGTGGAATAAAATAAAATTTAATTTGTTTAGAATACTCCGAAACATAGTTAATGAAAAATAAAAATATACCTGTACAAATTTGGGAAAATAATCAAATGAAGGAGCTTATATACTCGAAGAAACTAATAAATCGCAACTTCCAGCTGTTGAATCAATTTAAATTATGCTAACTGCCATAAGAAAAACGAAAATCGAATAAAATGCTGACATAGATATTCTATATTACCCATCGAACACGACGAAAGTTCCTTTGAAATCAATATTGATTGTCCATGTCAAGAGAAGCGACACAAAAACCGTGATCCAGAAAAATGTCATGACAAAAGTCCAATAACCTAAAGTCGGTCGTCTTTTTTGTCAAAACTGACGGAAAAGTCTCCCAATATATAGTGTAAGACTCCAAGTCAAGTCATTGTCATCTGCATGTCAATTATTAAATGATTATAAAGTAATTTTCAAAGCTTATTGGATTTTAAAGTGATTGAAAGTTATAGGGCCTGTTTGTTTGGCGTTTGGGAAAGTAGTTTAGGAGAGTAGTGGAGGTTTGTGAAATAATCTCGATTTGCGTAATGTTGTTTATTTGAGTTTTGAGAGAGTGGTTTGAGAAATAAAGTAGGTGTAGGTTTTTTTGGAAGAGTTGGGTTGTAGGTGTAAGATGTGTAAGACTTTATGTCAAATCATGTTTGTTATGTGAGATAAATTGTGTAAGAGATATGTTACTTTATGTCAAATCAAAGTAGAGTTTGTATAGGTTTTGTTTAAAGATAAGAAAATTGTTGTTTGTTTGGCTTTTGAGAGAGTAGTTTTAGAAAATTAATGGATGAAAAATTTATTTCGAAAAATAGAAAACATATTTGTTTGGCATTTCCCAAACACGAAAAAAATCTGGGAAACGCCAAACAAACAGGCCCATAAATTTTTTTTTTCTTCCAAGAGTTTAATCATTTTATAAACAAGTCATATATATTATATGAGAATGTCTTTTAATCGAAATTTAAATTTGGATCGCTATTTTAGATGTACTAGTCCCTTTCATTAGATTAATATGTTATTGGTAAAAAAAATAATGTTTATATTACCCAAAAAAAATTGAAGCTTATGCGAAACTCGAAAGTGATATCAAATTTAATGGTTTGTCGGATATTTCCCAATAAAATCGTATTTGTGTCTTTATTTCCATCAAGGGTCTTGCTCTATTTTTTTATGCTCATATCACATTCATATGTAGCTTTATAAATCTTGTCAAAAATTGTACGAACACATTTTAATAATAGTTGGTATGTTTTAGGATTCATAATTGTTGATGTGGCCTTAAGTTTCAAGAAGATTATGTAGAAGTCATATGTGTCTATTATTTCTTATAATCACAATATTACGGATATTGAATTACTATGATTTCAATTAAATAGTTACAGCAACAAAAAATGATAAGAAAATATTTATTTGAGCCATTGCATTAGAATAAATATACTTGTAGAATGCGCATTATCTAGATCTTCCTAGACCCCCCCTATGATATGATATACTATTTCGTACTTCATAGTTGCAACTCCAAATGGTAAAAAAAGGTCCTTAATATAAATTATGGAGGGGGCCTAATTATACATTCACTACAAGAATCAGTACTTTTAGCCATGACTCATAACCGTGGCCAATAGCTATTGGCCTCGACATTCTTCCGATTTATTAGAGAGGATAGTCAATACATTGGCCACGGCTAATGGTCATAGCCAATGTTATTTGTTTTGAATATTCGCCACAACTTTTCAACCGTGGCCTATGGATTTCTAATTCTTTTTTTTTTTTGGCTTTTTGGCTTTTTGTAGTTTAATTTTTGGACCTTTAGGTTATTGTTATGAGATCAACAATAACATGCATCTTCAGACAACAAACAATTGCATTTAACAACCATATTTCAATCTCAACAAACAATTGCTTTTAACAACCATATTTTAGTTGTCAAACTATTTAACAATATCACAATTCTCAAAATATTCAATAGAAGAAAAAAGAAAAGAAAAAAGGTAAGGAAATATAATAAAAAGAAAAGGAAGAGGTGATGAATGCATGAGCATTTCCTCTAACATAAATAGAAGAGCCCATACATCAAATCCTTATTGATTTCACACTTGAATTACAACATCAACAAGCATATGTCACAGTAAGAAAAAAAAATTGAAACACATTATCAATCATATTACAGGCTAAGGTTATATATTTAATTGAATTATCCAGAATACAAACAGTGACCCACAAAATAAAAACAAGGGGAAGAAAGATCAATTATGCTTAGGCTGCTTGCAAGAAATTGAGAATTCAGACGCCTTAGAACAAAGTTGAACTCGTCAGGATCATTATCTTTACTATACACAATCTCCTCTCTTTCTTAAAAGACTCTTCCTTTAACAATACCATCATTAACCACATGGTATTATCATTCATAACACTCCATTTTCCAAAGGGTCTTGGAATTTTAAGGACATGCATTTTTCAGCACACTAAAGCATAAGGTTCATACTATCACATATGGCATCCATATAATGTCTTTCATCACCAAGATTCACAATAAATCATCTAAATAAGAAATTGCAATTTTGTAAAAAAAAAAAAAATTGTGTTGGTCCCAAGTGGTCAGATGAGGTCTAGAGGGGGGGGGGGGGGGGGGGGGGGTTGAATAGACCTCTTCAAAATTTACCTTTTAAAATCTCTAACTTTTCTGTTCAACAGACTAAGCTGATCGAGAACAGTAAGCAGACTAAGCTGATCTTGCACAAAGCTTTGAACAGCGAAGTAGACCACTCTTCTGATTTCACTCAGCTGATTTTATTAAAATCAGAGTTTAAAATAACTAACTTGCAGCGGATTTATCAAGTGTTTTTCACAAGTAGTTTCTCTTAACTTTGAAATAGTTTTATCCCCAGTTTTAACAAACTCCTTTTAAAACTTTTCAAATAGTTAACCTTTAAGTGTTTTCAGTATGCTGTTTTAAATATGCAGAAAATAATGCAAGTTAAAAACACAAAGGATTTTTATAGTGGTTATATGGATATAAATCCTTTAGTCTACTCTTCCAAGTCACTTAGATCTTGGGTTATACTATAGTCACAAAGATTACAGTACACTCTGCTTGCGCCAAACAACAAATGAACTGGCCACAAGTTCGTAGTAGGAAATCACAAAGAAATTCCTAACCTCTGAAGTAATATCGCTCACAAAGATTGATATCTACTTCTCACAACACAATCCTAACAAAATCACTCAGATTTTACAAGTATTTTCTGTTTCCTCTCTATTTTGCTTCGTCAACAAATGACTCGGCTGATGAGTGCTTTGTTCTTGAGTTTGAGACTTAGAAGAATTCTGCTTCAAATTTTTGCTCTCAAAGTGTGTTGTCTCTGTGTTGTTCTTCTTCTTCAACTCACGAACTAAGCTATTTATACTAAGGATTTGAAAATCTGCCCGTTGAGAGTTCGTCAGTTGTCAAATCCTCGAGTACTGGTCCTTTTTCTGCAGAACGGCTGTTGCGACTGAACACTGTACACTCTGCTGTACTTTCTGTCGCTTCGCATTAAATGCGCATTAAATGCACCAAGCTGATACGAGGTTTCTCTTCAATCATTTGTCATAAATACCCTTCCTCTTCAGCATTTATTACACCAAGTGCATTTATTACCGTTGCACTAACTTCTGATCCACTTCCACTCTGCTGATCGAAGTCACTCGTCTGATGTTTACTCGGCTGATCCCAAACTTGAACTAATCTGATTTGAGTCGGCTGATAGTCCACCAGTCTGATTCCTTCTTCAGCAACAGATCAGTAGTCTTCTGGACCATATTTGACTCGTCTGAAATACTTATTCCTTGGTCAAATATTTTCTAAGGTTTGTACTAAGCTTCCACTTAGCTGATGACTTTGGAAATCATCAAAACCTCCCTTCACTTCAAAGTCTTCATCTTCATCTTCATCCAACAATTTCCCCCTTTTTGATGATGACAAAACTTCAGCTAAGTACCTGTACCTAAACTAAAGTTGAGTCCTCAAAAATTTTTGAGATAGAAATAATATGTTGGAAGCTTGAACTTTTATAGATTTGATTTTTGAAATTACAGTACAAGTTACAAGCAAAAATTGACTTAAGTGAAAAATTACAACTGAAGTAAGCTGTTACAGAAATTCAACAGATGACCTAGTCTATTTACTAGTCTAGTCCTCAGCTTCTTCATCTTCTTCTTCTTCTTCAACTTCTTCAACTTCATCACTACTGTCATTATCTTCACCAGATGTGAAAGCATCAGCAAGACCTTTTAATTTTTCCCTTCTTTCATCAGCTTCAAATCTTGCTCTGATGTCTTCAATCCTCTTAATCTTTATGTCTGGATTAAGCTGTTCTTCAGCAGAGTACTTAGATGCAGCTAACTCCTTGTCAGTTTTAGCTACTTCCTTGGGCTCTTCTTTATCATCAGCTCCATCTTCAGCTTCCTTTTCAAGTACTTCATCTTCTTTTGGCTTTCCAGCAGCAGCCCGTTGGTCTCGTACTTGACTAGTTGCAGCAGTATCAACAGTTAACTTAGCTGACTCCTCTTCCCCCTTTTTGTCAGCATCAGCAGGGTTGAGTTGATCAGGAGTTATGTTGACAGCAGCACAAAGCTTCTTGATGTTTCTATCCAGAACTTGTTGTTCAGCGCAGTGATGACTTAGAGTAAATTGCATGCGAAGTTGATTCTCTTCCAAGCGAAGTTGATTAGCCTTTAATTCACCAGATTGGTCATTCAGACAGTCAACATTCAACTGAAGTGTTGACAGTTCAGTTTGTGCTTTGTCGGTGACGTTTGTAATCTCTTGCATTAGAGCAATATTCTTCTCAGTTTCTGCTTCACCAACTTGCTTCATGACCCTAACAACCCTTGCAATGTCAGCTTCGTTCCTTTGAAGAGCAGTGTGGAGGTGACCTACATCAGCCTTCACATCTTCAATACTTCTGTGCATGCTCAAGATACTTTGAGTAATTGCAAGTGAATTGTCTGGTGGTAGAGGAAAATCTTCAATGGCATCCTTGACCATTTTTGCAGTCTCTTCCTGCATTTGTTTAATCATCAGCGTATTCCTTGACTCCATCTCCTTCATTGTGGTTTCAATCAGCAGCTGGATGGATTCCATCAGTGAGGAATGCAAATCAGCAGTAGGAGCAGGGTGTGATGATTCAGCAGGTTCATCTTCCTGTTGAAGTTCAGCAGGTTCCTCTTCCTGTTGAACAGTTGCTTCATGAAGAACAGGACTACCTCCAGCCTTCCAATCCAAAGCTAAAGGAATTTCCTCTTTGACAGCAGCAGGCAGTGTCACAGATGTATAAAGATTAATTTCCACAGCTTGCTTGTCCTTCCTTGGTTCTTCATCCGCAGGCTCATCAGATATGTGAATAACTTCAGTACCATCAGCAGACACAACAGTCTTCTGATGAATCAAGTCAGCTAGTACAAATGGTGAAGTAGTCTGTTTGATCTTCAGCTTCTCTTGATAAGTACTAATATCAGAGCCATAACAGATTTGCTGTAAACTAGGCAGAACAGGTGACGTACTTGAAGTACCTGGTTCAAACCTTGATCTCTCAACCCATTTTTCCAAGGTTGTGTAAACAGCAATTTTGACTGCTCTATCAATTCTGTCATCAGTAGGACTGGGTTTCTTTGGAATTGATTCTTTGATAGCAGTCGCCTCCTGACTTACAATGACTTTTGCAAGGTCATGTAGTCTGTCTCTAACAAAATCTGAGTCCAAAGCCTTGGCAACAGAATTTGTTTGCAACCAGTTTAGAACCCATCTCCCTTCAGTAGCAAACTCCTTCCAGGCTTGAATCTCTTCCTCAGATTTATTCAATCTATACTCTCTCCATTGATTGTATCTAATCTTTTTAGGGAGAAAAGTAGTCCTTGATTGAAACAGCTGGTTAAGCTTTTCCAGCTCAGCTTCAAATCGTTTGAAGGCAACAGAGTCATTTTGAACAATCTCAATTGCTCGTCTGACTTCCTTCTTTTTCTTCTTAATTGGTGCAGCCCTAGGTAGCACGAAGTCTCCTTCCTTAGGCTTTTCACCAATTACGATGCCTCCAGACCTCCGTGGTCCATATGCATCCTTCTTGCTATCTTCCAGCGCCTTTGCCAAGTCTTCTGCTTCCTTGGCAGCTAGTTCAGCTTCTGTCATCTTTTTGACATCAGCTTCTTTCTTGCTCGCTTCAAGAACTCTCTTCAGCTCATCTTCATCACGTTTTCGTTGTTCAGCCTCCTCGCGCTTCTTTCTGTGATAAGCTGGTACTTTTGCTTTGCCAGTTCTCTTCTTTCTGGCATTTCTTGACTCAACAACTGGTGCCACAGCTGTTGTTTCTGGTAATGCAACTGCTACAGGTGCAGCAGCAATTGGTTCGAGGATCTGCACTTCAGGATCCTCTTGAGGTTTAGCAACCTCAACTGTTGGTGTAGGAATCTGTTTCACTTGATCAGCTGACTTCTTCTCAGCAGACTCCTTCACTGATTCAACAGGCCTCTCAGCAGATGGAGGGCTTTTTCTAACCAGATCAGAAAGCTCAGTATCTTCATCAACGAACGTCATTCTTTTTCTGATGGTTTTCTTTGTATGAAGTATAGGAACAGTGGATGTGGCAGTATCTTTCAAAGCACTTCTTGTTCTTTTAGCCACATTTTCAACTGGTTTCTCAGCTGAAACTGTTCTGTCAGTAGATGACCCAACTGACATCTCATTGATTTCCTTGACTGTTTCATCAACAATCAAGTCAGCAGCATCCTTTCTTTTAGGTACAACTGTTCTGGCTTCAACAGCAGGCTTTGCTGTTTGAACAGCTGTCTTGCTCTTCTTGCCTTTATCAGCAGGCACTTTAGGCTCAGTAGCCTTTCTTTTCTGTTGCTTTTTCTCAGGCACAGCAACAGGCTCTTTCGATTTTACTTTATCATAGATCTTTAATTCCTTCGCCTTATGAATTTCTTTTCCATTAGTCACAGCACATCTCAGATTTACCAACAGATGACTAATAAATATCCTGTGCAGAGTCAGACCACGTACTTTGTGATCAGCAATCACATACCAGATGAAGTTAGCCCAATTTACCTTCAACCCATAGTAAATGGCTATCATAGTATGAAACCTCTTCATTGGTACGCTGTCCAAAGAGAATGTGCAGTTCTCGAGGACTTTGGCAACCAAATCTGCCATTCGCTGAAACTCATCCTTCAGCTGATTCTTTTTGATACTTCCAGATAGCACTTGATTCTTCTTTGAGACCAGATTCCAGAAATCTGACTCAAAAGGTTCAGCTAGGTTTGCAATGTCAGTAGACCCTTCAATAGAGAGTCCGTAGATCTCATTCAGCAATTTTGGGGTTACGCAGATAGCTTTGTCCCCAATTTTGGCTTTAATCTCCAGTTTGTCGAAGTCAACATCGTCTTTGGAACCATAAAATTCAAAGACCTCGTCCTTGAAAATCATGTCTTCATGGGCCTCCATGAAGTTAACCAGCGTTGCCGCTTTGAATTTCTCCAGAATTTCTTTCATCAACGGTGTGCCAGTCGCATGATAGGTCAGGTAGTTCAAGAACATACCTTCAGCCGCAGCTTCTTTTGCATTTACCTTGGAACCCATTTTCCTGAAAGAGATTGAAGAGAAACGAGAGTAGATTTGCAGTTGAATGAATGCAAAAATGCTCTGAATGCTTTTGAAATTTTTAGGGTGCGTAAAAATGTAGTAAGCTGATCAGATCTGGATTTATAGATGTTGGTTCTTGTCGGTTTCCGTGAAAGGCGTCAACCGTTAGATCAGTTACTTGAAAAGCAGATCGTGTGATCGTGATACGCGGTTTTCAAAATAGCATTTAATATGTCAGACGGGCGGGAATTTGAAACGCCACTTGTCTGTTACTTATAAAAGCGTGTTTTTGATAAAACGTTTTTAGTACAACACTTAAAATATAAGCTGACATGAATAAAAACAGATGAGTAGAATACTTATCTGACAGACGACTTGTCTGATACAATACATCACTAGTGAAAGCCAATATCTAGTGATCTTCCTTTGCTGTTTGTCAATCCAGCAAGATAATTAATCTTCAAATCTTCAAGAATTAAGAACAAATCTTCTGATTAAAACAACTTCAACTACTGTCATTGAAGATTTCATCTTTAAAACAAGGGTACCGCTAGTCTTACACGTTCCCCCTGAATTCAAGAATTCATCAGTCAACTAGTCTGTTGAGAGTCAGTCTTCTTGAAGTACAGTACTTGTTGATATCAGATTAGTCAGCTGTTGAACCTAGTCTTCTGATAGGTTCCCCCTTAGCTTATGAATCCAATTTTAACAAGCCCAATTCCGCTCTTAGAGTGGAAAATCTTGCTTCATTCAATGGTTTGGTGAAAATGTCAGCAATCTGATTGTCTGTATGAACATACTCAATAATAACATTTCCTTTTTCAACATGGTCTCTGATGAAGTGATGTTTGATCTCAATATGCTTAGTCCTGGAATGACTAGTAGTATTCTGAGTAAGTGAGATTGCACTTGTATTGTCACAGTAGATAGGGATTCCACTGATCTTGAGATTATAGTCTTCAAGTTGATGCTTCAACCAAAGTATTTGTGCACAACATGCTCCAGCAGCAATGTATTCAGCTTCAGCAGTAGATATGGACACTGAAGTCTGTTTCTTACTCATCCATGAGATCAGACGACTGCCTAAAAATTGACAAGTACCTGTAGTACTCTTCCTATCAATTTTGCAGCCAGCAAGGTCAGAATCTGAATATCCTATAAGTTCAAATCCTGATTCCCTTGGGTAACACAATCCCAATTCTTGAGTGCCTTTGAGATACTTTAGTATTCTTTTAGCAGCTAAGAGATGAGATTCCTTAGGATCTGATTGAAATCTCGCACAAACCCCAACAGAATACATAATGTCAGGTCTGCTAGCTGTTAAGTATAACAGTGACCCAATTATGCCTCTGTATTTGGTGATGTCAACTGACTTGCCACCTTCATCCTTGTCCAGACGAAGTCCAGTAGACATAGGAACATTGACAGATGAACTAGTTTCCATCCCAAATTTCTTGAACAGATCTTTTGTGAAATTTGCTTGATTAATAAAAATACCATCAGGCAGCTGTTTGACTTGTAAACCAAGAAAGTAATTTAATTCTCCCATCATGCTCATTTCAAACTTGTTCTGCATCAGCTTAGAGAATCTTTCACACATCTGTTTGTTAGTTGAACCAAAAATAATATCGTCCACATATATTTGTACCAATAATATATGTTTATCCCATTCAATAGTGAACAAGGTTTTATCTACTTTACCTTTGCGAAATCCTTTAATTAAAAGAAAGTCAGATAAAGTGTCATACCATGCTCTTGGAGCTTGTTTCAGTCCATAGAGGGCTTTCCTCAGACGATATACCTTGTCTCCTTGTTGATATACTTCAAAGCCAGGAGGTTGTTCAACGTACACTTCTTCTTGCAATTCTCCATTGAGAAAAGCAGACTTCACATCCATCTGATAGACAGTGAAGTTCTTGTGAGCAGCATAGACTAAGAACAATCTGATTGCTTCAAGCCTTGCAACTGGTGCGAATGTCTCATCAAAATCAATGCCTTCTTCTTGGCAGTAACCTTTGGCAACTAGTCTTGCTTTGTTTCTGGTAACCATACCATCTTCATTCATCTTATTTCTGAATACCCACTTAGTGCCAATTACTCTTTGATGAGTAGGTCTGGGAACTAAGTACCAGACTTCATTCCTTTCAAATTGATTCAACTCTTCTTGCATTGCTTCAATCCAGTGAGAATCACCAAGAGCTTCATCAATTAATTTAGGCTCAATTTGTGAAAGAAAACTTACAAACGTTGTTTCATTTGCAGTTGACCTTCTAGTTCTCACTCTATCCAAAGGATCACCAATCACTAACTCAGGTGGGTGATCTCTGAGCCATCTGAGATCAGGTTGCAAATATGGATGTTGTCCTCTTGATTGATCTTGCAACACTACTGTTGGAGTCTCAGTAGTAGTCTGTTGAACAGTCTCTGGTCTGTCAGCTATTCGCAACTCCTCTGTCAGACAATCAGCAGACTGATTTTGAACAGCACTTGAGTTAACAGCTTGAGTTAAATCAGGTAGTATGATGGGTACATATTCTTCTTTTCTTTCCACATTCAATTTCTGAAAGTCAGCAGATATCTCTGGGTTTGCACTTTGATTATTTTCAGATGATTGGCTTGGTTCATCAAATACTACATGAATAGATTCTTCTACAAGTAAAGTTCTTTTGTTAAATACTCTATAAGCTTTACTAACAGTAGAGTAACCTACAAAAACAGCTTCTTCAGCCTTTTCTGCAAAAGCAGTAAGGTGATTTTTCCCATTGTTCAAAACATAACATTTACAACCAAAAATCCTAAGATAATGTAAATTAGGCTTTCTGTTGTTCCATATTTCATAAGGTGTCTTGTTTTGACTTTTGTTGATCATACACCTGTTCTGTGTATAACATGCTGTATTTGTGGCTTCTGCCCAGAATCTTTGGGGCAGCTTTGCTTCAGCTATCATTGTCCTGGTAGCTTCTTTTAGAGTTCTGTTTCTCCTTTCAGCAACTCCATTTTGTTGAGGGGTTCTGGCAGCAGAGTACTCATGATTGATTCCTCTGGAATTACAATACTCTTCAACAGTAGAGTTTGTAAACTCAGTCCCTCTATCTGATCTGATCTTCAATATTCTTTGACTCTTCTCATTCTGGATCAGTTCCATCAAATTAGTAAGATGTTCCTTGGTTTCATTTTTCTTCTTCATGAAAATCACCCAAGTAAATCTTGAGAAATCATCCACCACAGCTAGGCAGTATTTCTTTCCACCATTGCTGATTGGATCAATAGGGCCAAACAAATCCATATGCAATAGCTCCAAAATTCTGGTTGAAGATTGGTGCTTCTTACTTTTGAAAGATGACTTCACTTGTTTACCCTTCTGACATGCGTCACAAAGCTTATCTTTGCTCATGACTGTCTTTGGAATTCCTTCTACCAGATCATTCTTTATCAATCTGTTTATGGTCTTGAAATTCAAATGATTCATTCTTTTGTGCCAAAGCCAACTGATTTCACTTGGTGTAGAAGCCACCAAACAAACATTAGAATTCTTGTCCACAGAATTCCAGTCGACTACATAGATATTTCCTTGTCTTCTTCCAGATAAAATAACCTTCTTTGTTCCAACTTGTTCAACATAGCACTTATCTGATGAAAACACTACGGAAAATCCCTTGTCACAAAATTGACTAATGCTCAGCAGATTGTACTTCAGGCCACTAACATATGAGACATCAGATATCTCTATGTTTCCTTTGATAAGTTTTCCAACAGCTACAACCTTGCCTTCTTTGTTGTCTCCAAAAGTGACTCTTGGACCATTCACAGCAACAACATCTGCCAGTTCATGTATGTCTCCACACATGTGCCTTGAACATCCACTGTCCAAGTACCATTTCTTCACTACTTTACTCCTACTCCTAATCCTAACCTACAAAACAAAATAAAATGTTTTAGGTACCCTTTATTGAGAGGGTCCTGGTGGATTAGTGTCACCTTTGACAACCCAAGATGTTGAAGTCTTAGGCTTCTTAGGCTTTAGAGTTTTAGCAGGAGCATGAGCAACTTCATTTTCATCATAAACAGTAGGCATGCTATGTTGATAATCATTATGATGATGATAAGGCTCATAAGCAGGATATGATGCATGATAAGCAGGGTGAACATGCATTGGTTGGTGAGCAGGATATGCAGCATAGTGAGGTGGATAATGAGGTGCAGCATAATAAGGTGGATAAGCAGGTTGCACATAGTAAGACTCATTTCCATACCAAGCATTTTTGTTATAGTTTCTTTGCTTCTTAGGTCTGCTCTTTACTTGCTCTTTAACAGACGACTTAGTTTTACTAGTCTGATTGGTTTTACTCTTATCAGCAGACTTCTTAGGACTACTCTGCTGTTTGGTTTTACCAGTCTGTTTTTCATTTTCAGGCTTTTTACCCTTCTTAGCCTTAGGAGTGTTTATCTCTTTTTTCTCAATCTCAGGTGAAATGGGTTTAGCAGTCTGAACATACAAGACAATATTACTATTATCAGCAGATATAAATTTTTCAGCTTTGTTCAGTTCTAAACTTTCTTTTACCAAGGGAGTACTCTGTTCAGTTGGTTTATCTATTGTCACAACAGACGACTTAGGAACAGACGACTTATTATGTAGAGATATTCTAGCTTCAAGTTCTTTGATTTGTCCCTTGTACATTTCACATTCAGCTCTCAGAGATTCACATTCATGCGAAAGCTTTTTATACATAGCTGATTCTTCAGGTCTTTCAACCTTCGATTTCAGTTTAGTATTTTGCTTTTTCAGCAGAATCATCTCGTCCTTAAGCTTAGCAAGCTCATTCACAACATCTACTTTGTTGTTCATCATTTGCTCAAATGAGCTAAACAGTTCAAGCTCACTTTCAGAGAGTATTACCTCATTGTCTGAATCTTCAGATTCCTTGGCCATGAGACAGAGCAGTGCAGGTGTCTCGTCAAAAACAGAGTCGTCACTTGAAGTGCATGTTTCTGTGTTAGATGAGTAGATGGCTGCCATCTTTTCAGCTTCAGCCAACAGCACCTTGCTCTTCTGGTATCTCTTCTTTCTTCTTTCTTTTCTTTGTTTATTTTCCTCCTCTGTATATTTCTCCGCTTTAGGATATGGGCAGTCCTTGATGAAATGTCCCAATTTCCTGCAATTATAGCACATCATTTTAGATTTAAAATCCTCCTTGACATCATGAGAATTAGAGGTAGGTTTAGAAGTAGAAGCATTGTTATATTTGTTCTTCATTTTTCTCTTGTAGAACTTTTTGAACCCGTTCAATAACAAAGCCACATCGCCAGCAGTGTATTCTTTCTTGCTTAGTACAGGGGCCTCATCAGATGAGTCCTCGTCTCTGCTTTTTCCGGCGGATCTTCTTGTTCTTTCTGCAGCAACCAGTGCAGCAGTGGGGCCAGAAGTTGAGGTCTCTTCTATTCCCATCATTGGCATTTTATACTCGTACGCCTTGAGTGCGGAAAACAGCTCCGTCAGTGAGATCTTCCCCAGATCCCTTGATTCTTCCATCGCTGTTAACTTCATGTTGAACTTTGGTGGTAGCGCCTTTAAAACTTTGACGGTGTTCTCCTTATCTGTAAACGTCTTTCCCAACTTTAGAACATTGTTCAACACTTTTGTAAACCTTGAATCCATCTGGTCAATGGTTTCTCCAGGTTTCATTTTGAAGTTCTCAAACTTCTCCATGGCAACACTCAAATTGTGTTCTTTGATGGACTCGTTTCCTTCGCTCATGTCACGGACTTTATCCCACATCTCCTTAGATGTTTTGCAATGTTTGACCTTGTCAAACCTTTCATTGTCCAGAGCCTCGGTCATGATGAAGATTCCAACTTTATCAAGATTATTCAGCTTGATTTCCTCAGGTGTCATCTCCTCAACGTCCTTTTCAACGACCTTTTCTACGCCATCAACCATGATTTTCTTGGTAACTTTTATTGGACCTTGTGTTATGCATTGGTACATGTTGTCGTTGTAAGCAGCAAGGAAAATTTCCATGCGTATCTTCCAGTCCTGAAAGCTCATGCCGCCTATGTGGGGAACTAGGCTAATGCAGTCCATTTTTCAAAAAGTTTTGTTTTTCAAAAAGATGCTCTTTTGAAAACTTTTGAGAACCTTTGAAAAACACTTAAGGATCAAGCTCGTTGATCAGGCAAATGATTCAGATGAACCACCTGCTCTGATACCACTTGTTGGTCCCAAGTGGTCAGATGAGGTCTAGAGGGGGGGGGGTGAATAGACCTCTTCAAAATTTACCTTTTAAAATCTCTAACTTTTCTGTTCAGCAGACTAAGCTGATCGAGAACAGTAAGCAGACTAAGCTGATCTTGCACAAAGCTTTGAACAGCGAAGTAGACCACTCTTCTGATTTCACTCAGCTGATTTTATTAAAATCAGAGTTTAAAATAACTAACTTGCAGCGGATTTATCAAGTGTTTTTCACAAGTAGTTTCTCTTAACTTTGAAATAGTTTTATCCCCAGTTTTAACAAACTCCTTTTAAAACTTTTCAAATAGTTAACCTTTAAGTGTTTTCAGTATGCTGTTTTAAATATGCAGAAAATAATGCAAGTTAAAAACACAAAGGATTTTTATAGTGGTTATATGGATATAAATCCTTTAGTCCACTCTTCCAAGTCACTTAGATCTTGGGTTATACTATAGTCACAAAGATTACAGTACACTCTGCTTGCGCCAAACAACAAATGAACTGGCCACAAGTTCGTAGTAGGAAATCACAAAGAAATTCCTAACCTCTGAAGTAATATCGCTCACAAAGATTGATATCTACTTCTCACAACACAATCCTAACAAAATCACTCAGATTTTACAAGTATTTTCTGTTTCCTCTCTATTTTGCTTCGTCAACAAATGATTCGGCTGATGAGTGCTTTGTTCTTGAGTTTGAGACTTAGAAGAATTCTGCTTCAGATTTTTGCTCTCAAAGTGTGTTGTCTCTGTGTTTTTCTTCTTCTTCAACTCACGAACTAAGCTATTTATACTAAGGATTTGAAAATCTGCCCGTTGAGAGTTCGCCAGTTGTCAAATCCTCGAGTACTGGTCCTTTTTCTGCAGAACGGCTGTTGCGACTGAACACTGTACACTCTGCTGTACTTTCTGTCGCTTCGCATTAAATGCGCATTAAATGCACCAAGCTGATACGAGGTTTCTCTTCAATCATTTGTCATAAATACCCTTCCTCTTCAGCATTTATTACACCAAGTGCATTTATTACCGTTGCACTAACTTCTGATCCACTTCCACTCTGCTGATCGAAGTCACTCGTCTGATGTTTACTCGGCTGATCCCAAACTTGAACTAATCTGATTTGAGTCGGCTGATAGTCCACCAGTCTGATTCCTTCTTCAGCAACAGATCAGTAGTCTTCTGGACCATATTTGACTCGTCTGAAATACTTCTTCCTTGGTCAAATATTTTCTAAGGTTTGTACTATGCTTCCACTTAGCTGATGACTTTGGAAATCATCAAAACC
This sequence comes from Penstemon newberryi var. newberryi, assembly GCA_030819805.1. NCBI lineage: Eukaryota > Viridiplantae > Streptophyta > Magnoliopsida > Lamiales > Plantaginaceae > Penstemon > Penstemon newberryi. The sequence continues at coordinate 14,844,444 of JAUALY010000005.1, read as the reverse complement.
TCCCTTCACTTCAAAGTCTTCATCTTCATCCAACAAATTGGGATCAATTTGTCAAATCTTACCATGATTTATGTCTATACACCACTTGATGTGCCACTTGCACTAGCTCCATATGTACTAGATGTCGTGAACCTGTATTTGAATTTTATACTTATAAGAAATTTATTATTGCCAAATAGAATAGATGCTAATTAGTAATCAACAACAATTAAGCTAACCACAATTGAAAGTGTTTTAAGTCAATTCTGGAAATTAAAGCTTGAAGTTCTAGTTCTTGCCATTGGGCCAAGTTGAAGTAATTCTCCATCCCTGAAATTAGGGCTGTCAATGGGGCGGATTTCCATCCGGATCCGTCCAAATCCGATCCGATTTATTAGGATAATTGTCCGATTAGAGATTCGATGGATCTGATCCGATTATAAAGATCCGTAATCCGAAACTCATGGACCCAATATGGATTTAAGTCGATCTGATCCGTTACATATCCGTATCCGACAATAAATAAAAAGAAAGATATATATACATAATATTTTCTAAAAGGAAGTATCATTAATAATATTTCACCGTCAATTTAAGAAGATAGTAATTTATAACTCGTTTATAAATTTATTTAAACCAATATTTTCATTCTAAAAATATGAATATAGTAAAGAAACTTTGATCATGTGAGTTAAAATTAAATAAAATTGAAAGCTTAATAAACTTGTTTTAGGAAAAAATATTAATTTAACTTTTTAAATGAAACTTTATTGGATACGAAAAAGATCCGATATCCGGCCAAATCCGACCAGACCAAGATCCATTGGAGTCAAAAAATCTAGATCCGAACTCAATCCGAGCAAGATTCGAATCCGACAGGATTCAATCTGTTATAAATGGAGCCGGATCTGAACATGCCTGATCCGACCAGAATTCGACCAATTGACAGCCCTACCTGAAATTATAAGCAAAGTTAAAAGCATATAGCCCACAATGAGAAAATACAATGATAAAAACTCACAAGTAGTGAAAAGTTGGAAGCTAAAAATTGAAAACATTTCATAGCAACAAGTGAATATCTTTATCAATTAAATATGCAAGAATACAATTCATTAGTAAATATCAATTACTTCTTGGATATTGTGCTCCCTTAACTACAAGAAAATTGAGCTTAAGTGACAAAAAGTTAAGTGATAATGTGGAAGTTATCACTCTTTGTATGCATTTAGTGATAAAAATATTAGTTTTGTCATAATAATAATGGTGACAAATGTAATAGTGACAAAATATATTTTTAAGTTGTCACTAATAGCTATTAGTGACAAATATATGGTGACTTAAGTCGTCACTTTTGACAATTAGCGACACCATTTTATTGACAACCTAGTGACAATATAAAATGGCATTATGGTTTAATGACAATTTTTTGGTTGTCACTTTTGGGGTATCGCTAAATGTCAATAGTGATAATTTTTTTACAATTCTTGTCACTGTTATATTTATGAAAACCATTTTAGTGATAATATTTGAGTTATTGTCACTTAATATACATAAAAAGTGACAACTTTAACATTGTCATATAAAATTTTATCACTAAATTAAATTTAAATTTCTTGTAGTGCTTGTCTAAGAACAACTTTTTGTACCTCAATAGTTTTTCTCACTTAAATACTACACAATACATTATTCCATTTCATAGTGAAAAATAATTTATTTAATTTAGTATTCAATAAAAACAATCTACAAAAGTAAATAACTCTTTACCAAGTCTTCACAGAACCACAATTATCCATGAAAATTAAAAATTTCTTTAACGCGTTGTCTATGTTCTTGCAAGCTAAAAAATGTCCATCAACCCACCACTTTGTAAAAATTATCCTTTTTTTTTTAAAGAGTTTTCGGTGACTATCATTCAAAAAGCTCAGAGACAATAATGTTACATGCCAAAAATTCTACGTTGACAATTTTTTGTACTCAAGTGAAGTCTATAATGCAATCAGCAACATGCCAACAACTACTTGATTAATAAGAAGAAATTATATTTTTGTGGAGGGGCTAGAAAAGGCCATACAAACTTTTCCTGGCCACGATAGTGTAAAATTAAGGGTGAAATACAATTTCTTCCCTTAAAATATATGGGTAGTATCAATTACCCCCTAAAGTATTAATTATAACACTTATTCCCTCTGTTATAGTATTAAATATTTTATTCCAAAGTTACCCCCACCTCTTTTAGAACAAATAAATTGTTTCTTTATTAATTTATCAAAAAAAAATCTTTCTTAATTATGAATTCATCCATCCATGCACCTAACAATATTATGTTTCAATTTTTTTATTTCTTTTGCTTCCTTCGGTTTTATGTCTCAAAATATTTCTTTATTTTCATCTCACTTTTTTTCATTATTTTTGTTTCAATTTGTTTTCTTTATTTTGTTTCAAATTTTTTTTTTTCTATCTAAATTTTTTATTTATATTTTTCTGAGTTTTTATTTGGTGATAATTATCTCATTCAGTACGAATTATTATTTGAAATGTTGAGTAATTCTCCTTCAAATTCTTTCTCGCAAATTTTCTTCATTTCTTTAGAAAAAAAATCTTTATTAATTGTGAATTCATCCATCCACCAAACAATATTATGTTTCAATGTCTTCATTTCTTTTATTTCCATCGGTTGGAAAAAATTTGAGATCGAAAAAACGAAGGAAACAAAAGAAATGAAAGAAGTGAAACATAATGTTCTTTGGTGGATGAACGGATTCATAATTAATAAAGAAATTTATTATTTATGAAAAGGGCGGGGGTATTTTGAAATAAAAACTACAAAACTATAACATAGGGGGTAAGTGTTACAAGTGATACTTTAGGGGGCAACTGATACCACCCCAATACTTTAAGGGAGGAAATTGTATTTCACCCTAAAATTAACTAGCCATCGAACCGTTACAAATATTACTAATAAATGCATCTTTCATAGAAGATCCAAAATTATTTGAAGTACTATATTAGATAAAAAAGATTATACAAATCGAGATTGAACAAAGTTTTTCAAATACAAATTTTTTATACTTTTCATATGACCGATCACTCTTCTATGATTGTTATTCACCAACAAAGAAATTATATTTGTTATATAAATATTTTGAGTTTAAACAAATCCGATTTCAAATACAATGTCTATTTGTGCAACAAAAAAAAAAATGGAGCCACAAATAAGCAAAGATAAATATCTAGAAAACTATTGATGTTCTATTATGTCCAAAAGCTAAACATATTTGGGATGTGGTCATTTCCCCCTCTGATTCCCTTGCTTTCTTCCTCATGGATACCTCCCATTGGTGTGAACGTAACATGAGACAAGCCTACCATAATTTTCTTATACCCGATTGTCATTGGATTATTGTCTTTCTCTCGACAATTTGGCATATTTGGAAAACCCAAAATGTAAAAGGTTTTGAGGACCGGGAGGAAAATATTAAAGAAACTTCCTTCAAGATTTTTCTTCTAGCCTTGGATCTTAGGGACAATTTCGTTGCTTTGAGGAAGCTGAGACTTGTGTTCCCGCAACAGTGGACTAAGCCGGCACACGGGGGATTCAAACTCAATACGGATGGGATCTTCTGTGCTCATAATGGTTTGGGTCGGCCGGAGGGGTTATTCGGGATTAGAATGTTGTTTGGATTATGGGCTTTTGTTGGAATTGGAGAATGCTCCATTACCGTTGCAGAGTTGTTGGCCCTCAGGGAGGGTCTGTTGTTGGGATGGGAACGGAGATTTCAGCGTTTGGAGGTTGATGTTGATTCGAAATTTGTTTATACCATCGTCACCAAGAGAGGGAATGATGATCACCCATTGGCTTACATTTTGGACTATTGTGGGGCTTTGATTGGGTAGCCATGGGAGGTCACCTTCATGCATGTTCGACACACAACAAACTCGGTGGTAGACTTACTCGCCAAGATAGGCCATGATTCGGTGACGACACCAAGATCCAGTGGGACGAGGCTCCTGTGGAAGCAACTTTTCTTTTGGAGAAAGACCTTAGCCAGACTACTTCCTCTTCTGCTTGACCAAACAAAAAAAATTTGATAAACATATTGCGATCACCTTAATGTCAAATTTAGTTTTCTATTCCCACATATGTCACAAATTTGGACGCAAATGCACAGTGGCCCTGTGGAATTAAAGTAAATTTGGAAATAATCTAGTGACGTGTCAAACAAGTCCAAGGGACTATTTGGATGGGTTATTGCCAGGTTTCGTGGGTCTCATATTTTAAAAAATGATTCGGTGGTCTCGGTGAAACCTTTGAAAACTCATTTGGTTATGTTTCAGATGTTGGGCTTTGTGGCTCTGGAAATTGAAACCCTAGTTGGATTAGTTTTGGATATTGGGGTGGGAAAAAGGTAGGCGGTAGGTGTCAACTGAATCTCTTCTTTAAAGAGTTTGGGGAAAACAAATAAATGGTAGGTGTCAAATTAATGTTTTATAAGTTTTAAGAGTTTGGGAGTAAATTGGTAAATAGTTTTTTGATGAGTTTTATGGATTTGACTAAAATTCATTTGGAAGGATTTTACCTCGACTCACGAAATCCGCGAGACTTGATCAAAACTCATCCACATAGAGCCCAAGACTTCAATTTATTATATTCAAAAGAGTCATAAAACTCAACCACTAAATTTACTTTTATTTATCACCACATATCATTGCTACAGAAGAAAAGAAACAACTTCTAAAGAAAATGTCTTATTTTTGGAAAATAATTCCTTTTGTATTATACAAAAGTATGAAAAAAAAGAGTAAAATGGAAAAATAACCTCTGAGTTATTTTTTATAGACAAAAATTCTATATATTATTTTGATTAGCAAAAAAAACTCTTCGTATTAATATTTTATTTAGAAAAAATATTCTTCTTCTTATTTATTAGTTCACTGCAAGTTTGAAAATTATGATGTGACTGATTATTGACAATTTTTTAAGTTTATAGAAGTGTGAATGCCAATTTTTTTAAGTGAAAAATTAATATTTTTATGTTTTATACTCTAAAGAAAAAATAACATTTGAAGGTGTACTTTTCACTTTCCCAAAAAATAATGAAGAATACTTTTAATTAGCTCCTTTCTTGGAGGGATAATGTCTCTGACCTACTAGCATAGAGGAGCTTTAGTTATTTAAAATAATATAAGGGCTTCTCCGCCAATTAAAAATAACACAAAGATGTTTTGGCATTTCACTCATGCTAGAAAATATATAAAGATACGGTGCATTGGAGAAACATCACCTACCAACCCGCACCAAACTGGGCAGCTTTCTTGCAAACATAGCCAATCTTTTATCATTTAACATATTGGATGAATTTAATACGATGAATACAAACATCGTTCACCTTTATCTGCAATCCGTTCTCTTTGTTCTTTCCCTTGTTCCTTTACTCTGTTTTAGCTTAGACACAGACACCTTAACCTCAAATATTTCCTTCAGAGACTCCGACACTATTATTTCCGGCCGGCATGACTTCAAATTCGGATTCTTCTCCCCGGCCAACAACAGTAATCGCTACTTGGCTGTCTTTTACAACGTGTCTGAAGAAACTGCAGTATGGATAGCTAATAGAGACAGACCGCTGAACGATTCTTCCGGTACCGTAACTTTTTCCAGGAACGGCAACCTCGTACTCACAAACGGAAGAAACGAAACTCTCTGGTCAACAAACGTGACAGGTACTGTTGGATTTTATTTATTTATTCGAAATGTGTGGTCATGCTCTGTTCTCCTGGGGTTATTATACCTCCACCACCACCGCCCCCGTCCGCGTTCTGTTTTCTAGTTTTACTTTAGGCGCACAGTTTTAGAACTTTCATTGCCCAGTTTCAATTATGAATTAAGAAAATGAAACTTTTAAATATTTTTAAAAAAAAGTTGTTAAATATAATGATTGAGTGTTAACGGTATCAAATTATTACTTTAGTATTTTAAATTTAAGAAATGTGTGAGCATGCTCTGTTCCGGTGATAAATTAAGAAAGTAATTTTTTTTTTCCTTTTATACTTGTGCCATTTTCGTTTTTGGCAAGTTAACTCTCTTAATATGTTTAATGGACAATTTATCTCTATATGATATGAAAATAAGCAATTTACTTCGTAAAATAAAATAATGAACAATTTATTGAAACTGTTGCACACTCTATATTGCGACTGAAACTTCATTTTCAAGGAAAAATAACCAATTTAACCTAACCATTTACAACATATTTACCTGATCACTTGACACCCTGTGATATGCATAAATAGACACTTTACCTACATGCAATATGCGACAATTATATGTTTTTAGTTAACTAAATAATACTTTTTTTAATTCATGTAGGACAAATGTGGCATAAAATTTTTTTAAAGGTTATTTAATAAGTGATAATTTTTTTAGAACTTTTCAAAGAAATTTTCGAAGAAATATAGAGTAATATTTTGTTTAATTATTATTATTTTTACTATTAAAATTTTAATGAGTTGTAAAATTTTGAAAGATAATTATAATAAGGTTGATTTATGAGAGACTTGTTGTCTAATTATACTTATATGATTATTTTATTTGACCTTTTTAGCATAAAATTAAATATCATAATATAATTTAAATAGGGGTATATTAGTCATCACAAAAAAAGGAAGAAATTTTCTTGACCAACCCGTACTTTTACATATATATAATATATATATATATATATATATATAGAATATGTAAAATACTTAAGAAAGATAATTTCATTAATGTAGATGTATATAACCATTAATTCTAAGAGACTTATTTTAAATTAATGTATAATGAATATATAAATTATTTCAATCAGGTAATATAGATATATAGAATATATAAAATAATTAAGAAAGATAATTGCATTAATGTAGATATATATAACCATTAATTCTAAGAGACTTATTTTAAATTAATGTATAATGTATATATAAATTATTTCCATCAGGTACTTATCCGAGGAACACAAGTGCTCAAATTCAGAACAATGGTAATCTTGTTCTTTGGGATACTTCAACGAGGAGCATAATATGGGAAAGTTTTGCGTATCCTTCAGATGTTTTCCTACCAACGATGAGGATAACAGACAACATATACACGAGGCACAAGGTGGTTATACCGGCGTGGACAAATGGGTCGGACCCTGAACCGGGAAGCTGGACAGGAGGACTTCAAGCTCTTAATGTCCTCCAAATTTTCATCTGGAATAATGGCCGACCTTACTGGAGAAGTGGCCCGTGGAACGGAATGATTCTTAGTGGAGTTCCGGATATGTATTCTCCTTATCTCGCTGCATTCAGCCTCTGGAATGATACCACAGGTAAAACCAAAAAATTAAATCAATTTATTCAATATTTGATAAGTCGAATTAGTTTGATAAAAACTCATTTGAACTAGGTTTATCATACTATTTTTCTTTCGATAAATTTGGATCCAAGTTTCAAAGCAAACTTGAACAATATGTCTTTTGACACTACTCGGCTCATTTATATCATGCAGGCACTTTCTACATGACACCGCATGAAACAACTTTCTTGACGAGATATTCCCTGAATAGTACGGGAAACATTGAGCAGACAATGTGGAACAATCAGCAGAGGAACTGGGACGTTACATGGGTCGCTGTTCAAAACGAATGCGATGTTTATAAAACATGTGGACCTTTTGGCAGCTGTAATATACTAGATTCGCCTATTTGTTCGTGTACTAGAGGATTTGAACCTGTTAACAGGGAAGAATGGGAGAGTGGGAATTGGACTAGTGGATGCGCGAGGAGGAGGCAATTGTCGTGTGAACAAAGCAATAATACAAGTGGAAATAGAGATGGGTTCTTGAGGCTGAAGTTTACCAAGGTACCGGACTTTGCAGAACGGTTTCCATCCAGTCAGCCCGATGTTTGTAGGACTAGATGCATGAGCAATTGTTCTTGCATTGCTTATGCACATGATTCGTATATTGGTTGTATGTCTTGGAGCGAACCATTGGTCGATTTTCAGAGGTTCAACGGTGTTGGAATTGATCTTTTCCTTCGTTTGGAAGCTTCAGAATTAGGTACTTTTCTTTTTTGACAAATTTTGAATTTTAAACTTTTAGTATTATTACTTATAAATTGAATTTGAGTAACATTTTTTCTTTCTTTCAGATAACCATGGTGATAGAATGCTTGTTATCATAATTCCAGTAGTAGTGGGTTTTGCTGCAATATCCTTTGTCATGATCATTGCTTGGTTCTGGAATAAAAGAAAAGGTAAAAGATTTGGCCCGGCGACTATAGGAAAAGACATCAAATTTTTTGAAGCAGAGAGTGCAATAGTATTCAAAGATGAATCAGAGAAAGTTAATGTTGAAGAGTTGCCATTGTTTTCTTTTGAGACGCTTTCAAATGCCACCGATCAATTTCATGAAAATTATCTTCTTGGCAGGGGTGGTTTTGGCTTTGTTTATAAGGTAAAATTCTTCGTACTTTTCCGTACACACTTTCTTTTTCTTTTTTAACATTTAAGAATGGGAAATTTTAATTAAAACGTGTAGGGATATTTGGAAAACGGAAAAGTAATTGCCGTGAAGAGGCTTTCAGCTGCTTCAGGACAAGGCACTGAAGAATTTATGAATGAAGTGGTTGTGATTTCAAAACTCCAACACCGGAATCTTGTTAGATTAATAGGTTGTTGTGTGGAGGGAGAAGAGAAAATGCTGATATATGAATACATGCCAAATAAAAGTTTGGATGGCTGTCTCTTTGGTCAGTTCATATTCGAAATTAACATTGTTTTGTTGAGCTTTAGCACAAAATTCTTACCTTTTGTTTTTGTTCTTTTTTTTTAGATCCTAATCATCCGTTACAAAAGATTCTAGATTGGAAGAAACGGTTTAATATTATTGAAAGTATAGGGAGAGGTCTCATGTATCTTCACAAGGACTCTAGATTGAAGATAATCCATCGAGATCTCAAGCCAAGCAATGTATTGCTTGACGAAGATTGGAACCCAAAGATATCAGATTTTGGAATGGCAAGAATATTTGGAGGAAACGAAGATTTTGGCAACACTTCAAGAGTTGTAGGAACATAGTAAGTCATGCTGAACAAAGTCATTTTAGCACTTCTTCTTCGTAAATAATATGCTAATAAGACGATTTTGCAGTGGATATATGGCACCAGAATATGCAATGGAGGGAAGATTTTCTGAAAAATCAGATGTGTATAGCTTTGGAGTGCTCATGTTGGAGATTATAAGTGGGAAAAAGAACACACATTATTATAATAAGGAGTTGTCTTTGAGCCTTTTAGGATGCGTAAGCTCTCTCTCCTGCGTTCCTACATTAATTTCTTATGAAACATGAAATTAATTAATGTTGTTATCTAAAAATATTTCAGGCCTGGAAATTGTGGAATGAAGAAAATGGTTCGGATTTCGTGGATCAAACAATTGAAAATTCAAATTTTGAAGGGGAGATTGTGAGATGCATTCATATTGCACTGTTGTGTGTTCAAGAATTTCCTGATGATAGGCCTTCAATTCAAACCATTCTTTCAATGATTAGTCGTGAAATCATAAACTTGCCAATGCCGAAGCAACCGGTCTTTGCCGAGAAATGGAACCGCTCTCATGTAGGGACCGGAACTACTCAGAGGGCGAGCCAAGTTGGATATCCATGTTCCAATGACCTTACAATCACTGTGCTTGATGGACGGTGATATGTAAATTTTAAAATACCTCAAGATGACTTCCTCTTTTATAGAAGATAATGTTAAATAAATCTTGTCATGTTAGAACGCATTTTAATAACCGTTGGTATATTTTAATATTTATAATTCCTTTTATAGCCCTAAGTTTCATTAAGTTTAGGGAGAAGTTTTATGTGTCGAGTATTTCTTATAATAAAAATGGATCTTGAATTTAAATTGAATTTATATAGTTAGGTTACAACAATAAAATAAATAAACAAATATTTGCTTGAGCCATCGCATCGCATGAGATAAATAAAATTATAGTTTTGGGTTTTGGGTCAAACCCAACCATTAAAGGAAAATTAGGTTTACCTGATTATAAAAAGTGCTACACACCAAAAACACAACAAGAGAGAATTAAATGAAGGAGAAAAATAAGAGTTTTTTGGGTTTTTTTTTAAAGAGATTGATGTACTATTAGTAATTGGTTTCGTCTCAGATTCAATTATAAATTCTTCTCACGGTGCTTAATTATCCTATTTGTTCGTGGTTTTATTCTCTGTATTCCAAGTTAGTAATTTGAGGGTTTTCACCTTGTTGGTGAGGTTGTGGTTGTTTATGTTATTCGTTATCCAACAGATGTTCTCTTGATGAATTGGTGATCCCCTAGTGGTTCTAGGGTTGATGATTTTGTAAATCCACTATCACTATAGTGGATGAGTTGGATCTAATTTCGATCTCGTGATTTTTTCCGGTTTGGATTTTCTACTTAAAAATAATTGTGTGCCTATTTACTTTCTCGAACATTAATCTTACTTGAATCCGTCAATAGTATTTGATTTATATTTGATCGTGTTAATCCCATTTTTAATTTGTTATTTGTGGGAAAGAAAAAACTGATTCCAATGTGATATTTATTGTTGCTAAATTTGTACTCTTTCGTGGTAGCTATTCCCAATGGGAAAAAAAATTTAATGTAGTCCATGGAGGGGACCTAATTATACATATTAAGATTTTTTATTTGGTCCTCTCGTAACGGGTTTCAACAAAACTATAAAGCTACACTTGTTAATGAGTGATTGTACTGTTTCATTTTCTTATGGATCGACTTTTGTATATTTGTCTCTCAATTTTTTTTGTAGTAGATGCATCCCTCTTATTAATGTACTGTTTAACCGATCATTTTCCGGCTATTATATAGTGAAGATGGCCTCACGTGCAAAGCACATGCATTACTTGAAGGGCATTTTCGTCCCATCATCTAGTTTATAATTTTCGCTTTATATAACATAATATATGATACCTAAGATCTCCCTAAGAGGGGGGGGGGGGGGGGGGGATTAGGTTTATAACTTTTTTTTTAAGTGTTTCGTTCCAGAAAACAATTAGTTATAAGTTCCAGAAAAATTAGTTAAATGTTCCAGTAACTTTAAACAGAAGCTTGTTGTTCCAGTAAGTTTATATTTGAAGTTCCGATATGATTAAGTTCAATGTTCCAGAGGAGTAAAGTGCGAAAAATAAATAAAGTAAAAATACAATCACCATTTTTATAGAGGTTCGCGCCCAATGGCCTACTTCCTCTCTTCCAGCACCCTTCGATAAAATTCACTAAAAATCGTGGCTTGCAGGACGAACCTTCGCCACACGAGATTACAAGATACAAATTTTATTTCGATTTGATTCAAGCTTGCTAGGACTAACCTATCGCTCCAAAAACGTGCTTGCTAGGTCACTACCTATCGCACAAAACCGTGCTTCCTAGAACATTCAGTCCTATCGCACAAAACCGTGCTTGCTAGAACACTCAGTCCTATTGCACTAACGAGCTTGCAAGATTACAACTTTCGCTCAAAAACAATTATGAAAATTTGATTACAAACTAATGCTCCAACGTGAGCTGATTTTTGCAATAGATTAAACACTCTTCTTTTTCTTCTATCACTTAGAGTATTTTCAAGATTTAAAGAGCAAGAAGAAAAAAAGGTTTTTGAAAGCTTTTGACAAAAAATAATTTTTGTAAGATTAAAGAGCACTCAAAAACTTTTGCTTAGAGAAATGATTTGACAAAGTGAATTTTCAGAATGTATGCTTGTATTCTGGTCGAGAGAAAGGCTTCCTATTTATAGGGGAGTGGAGTTGGTTCAATAGGGAAATATTTTGATATTCAAAAAATATTTTGTCACTTTAAAAATGATTTTGCAAGATTAAAACATGTCACAAAGTCTTCAATGAATATAGACATTATTTAATAATTGGATGAAGACAAAATCTTTCCTAAAGAATTGATTTGGAGAATATATTCAAAAGATCAAATAAACAAGGTAAGATTTTAGCTAGACAAATTTACTTGCTAGCTAAGTCAAATGATTTTGAGAAAATCTTTCCTTTAAAAGTTGGCTTGAAAGAGAATTCAAATTTGATAGCCAAAGTTTAATTAAATTTTCAGAAGTTATTAAGCTTAATTAAAAAATAATTTTCGGCCATAATCAATTAAAAGGTTTACGGCTCAATTGGAAAAGGAAGAAAGGAAACTTTTAGTTCAAAACATTTTTAGAAAAGGGCTCGGTGTTTGGGCCAAATTATTAAAAAATGTTTGGGCTAGGAATATTCTTGCTCTTTTAATCAATTGAAATAACTTACTAAGTTGACCGCAATTTTCTTGAATCGAAAATTGGGCCCTTCAAGGGTGCTAGGGACTTCGATCTTGATCTTCAATCATAACGAGCCTACTTTTCCAATTGAGCTTCTCATGAGCTAACTTCCAATTTCGTACAAGCCTTTTCTTCAAAATTGTTCCTTCTTCATTGTTTGGACTTTCTCTAATGCAAATGAGTTGATCTTTAATAATTTAATACCTGTTCAAATCATAAAACTCACGAGCACCAATATATTATAAAGTTCGTTTGTTAATCATCGACTATTCGGCTAACAATCTCCCCCTTGATTGACAAACAACTTTTGATGCGAAAATGATTTTAAGGGAACTACCCCTAACTTTATGCATTTTTGAAAATTTCAAACTCCCCCTCAATTGAGGCATTTAAAAAATGTTTCTTGGGAAATATAAGAGGCCTTAACATTAATTGTTAGGTCTCTTTTGACCAATGAATTTTCGAAAATCATTTTTTATGCAAATTTTCAAAATCATGTAATGCAATGTATATATGAACAGCTTAAATCGAAGGCATAATATCAATAAGTCATAAATCAAGGGATCATAAATGCAATAATCAACTCATTACAATATAATATTCAAGTTATATGGGCAGTGAGCAAAATAAGCATAATACTTTTCAGCAAGTCAATAAGACAAGTTCAACAGCCACCTAAGAAGTTTAAGCAAATAATAATAGGTTCAAAAGTAGCAGGCATAAAATAAAAAACATAACAGCAAATAGAAATAACGTCAAAGCATAAAATATAGCAGTCTTCTCCCCCTTTTGTCAATCAATCCGAATCTTCAGATTCATCTTCTATGTACTCGGACTCGTCGTCAACTTTCTTTTTGCCTTTAGAGGCTGCTGGTTCATCTTTGTCATTGGATTCATAGTCGGAATTAGTTTTAACAAGAGTGTCCATTTTCTCATGCAAATCGGTAACTAAATCCGTAAGAGCATTCAACTTGGTTGTGAGGGCAGCATTTGATGTTTCAATCAGGTTCATGATGTTTTTAGAAAACTTAGCAAGATCTCCAACATGAACAAAATGATATGAAGAGAGTAAGGCATCAAGAGGCAGAGTTTTTCTTTTCTTTCCAATTTTTTTGGTTTCTTCCGGAGTATCTTTCTTTTTTCTTTCCTTCCTTTCAGTTACAAACCGATTACCCGACTTATCAATATCAAACATCATCTTTTGAAGAGATTCGGCAGTTATAGGAACTTTATTAAACATTTGAGCAGTATCACACTCAGAGTAATCCAACTTGATTTCGAACTTAGAAAGTATAAAACAGATAAGCATGCCATACGGGAGATTATGATTGCTCGGAATAGCAGATTGAATTAAGTTTTCGCATAGAAGGAAGCCCATGTTAACTTTAATCTTGTTAGTAGCCATGTAGAGCAAATAATTAGACATAAAAGTCATGTCAGTAGAGTGATGTCTAGCCCCCCTACACAAGATGGTTTCGGTTAACATACGGTGCAATAACTTGTGATGAACTTCTAACGCGTTGTAGGTATTCCCTCCCCCTAACTCCTTATCACTTAAGTTAGGATTTTTCCAAAAGAACATTTTCACCTTATCAACATTAAAGTAGCTTTTATGGCACCATTTTTTTATTTCAAAGTGACGCTTCCCCCTGTCTTCAATTCCTAGCAAATCATTCATCTTACTCACATTAAATTCAATTATCTTATCTTGGATACGAGTAGTAATCGTAGCAAAACCCTTATTGTCCCTAACGAAGATTAAATTGGCATAAAATTGTCTAACATTCTCGAAATTTACCTTAACATGTAAGCACATAATTTTATCCCACTCCATGAATTTTATCCAGTCAACAACAACATTATTTTCAAATAAGGATAGATTGACATATCTTCCATAATCAACCACTTTCTATTTAAAGAACTCTTCATACCTTTCAACACCAAGGGAAGTTAAGGTAACAGATTTTGAGTTAGGATCACCAACAATTTTTTCTTTTCCCTTACTTGGAAATTGAGGTGGTTGAAGCAAGATTTCTTGGGCAGAGGAGTCAGCGGCAGCGGCGGTGGCAGTGGTGGAAATTGGGTGTTTGGCTGTGACAGAGGTTTTTTGAGTTTCAGTGGAGTGAGAGGCGGCGGAGTCAAGTGTTTTTGCGGCTGCGGCAAGGTCGGCTAGGGTTGGCTGGGTGGTGGCAGTTTGTGGTTGAGATGGAGAGGCAATTGGAGAGATCAGGATAGGGTTTCTCCAAGAGCTTTTTCTCGGTGGAGGAAGGTTAATGAAGCACTAAATGATGAGTCTTGGGTTGCCGCTATGAAAGATGAGCTCGCACAATTCGAGAAAAATCAGGTATGGACTCTAGTCGAAAGACCAAGTAAGCATACCGTCATTGGAACAAAATGGGTATTTAGAAATAAACTCAATAAAGAAGGCGAGGTTACTCGAAACAAGGCGAGATTAGTCGCTAAAGGCTATAACCAACAAGAAGGTATCGATTTCAATGAAACCTATGCTCCTGTTGCTAGACTTGAATCTATTCGTATGTTACTTGCTTATGCCTCTTTTAGAAAATTTACTCTTTTTCAAATGGACGTTAAAAGTGCCTTTTTAAACGGTTTTCTAAATGAAGAAGTCTTTGTCGAGCAACCTTCGGGTTTTGAAAATGAAAAATTTCCTAACCATGTTTTCAAATTGTCAAAAGCTCTTTATGGATTAAAACAAGCCCCTAGGGCTTGGTACGAAAGATTAAGTAAATTTCTTTTAGAAAACGGTTTTTCTATTGGTACAGTTGATACAACACTTTTTCTAAAAGCAAATGAAAATGATTTGTTAATTGTACAAATTTACGTTGATGATATAATATTTGGTGCTACTAACGATCTCCTTTGCCGAGATTTTGCTAAGTGTATGCAGGATGAATTTGAGATGAGTCTTATGGGTGAACTAACATATTTCCTTGGGCTTCAAATAAAACAAATGAAAAGGAAATTTTTATTTGTCAAACGAAATACACAAAAGAACTCATCAAAAGATTTGGAATGGACGAGTGCAAAGAAATGGGTACTCCTATGAGTCCTACCACCAAACTTGATAAGGACGAGAAAGGTAAACCCTTTGATGAAACAAGGTATCGAGGTATGATTGGAAGTCTTCTTTATTTAACTGCTAGTAGACCCGATATCATGGTTGCCACTTGTTATTGTGCTCGTTTTCAATCTGCACCTAAAGAGTCGCATTTTGTCACTGTCAAAAGAATTTTTCAATACTTAAAAGGAACCATAAATTTTGGTCTATGGTATCCAACTAGCAAAATTTTTAATCTCACTGGATACACTGATGCGGACTTAGCAGGATGCTTGTTAGACCGTAAAAGTACCAGTGGCACAAGTCAACTCTTGGGAAATTGTCTTGTTGCATGGCATAGTAAAAAGCAAAACTCTGTTGCACTTTGATTTTGTTTAACTTTTGATCTGGTTTGAAGTCCACTTCTTAAGTCACCAATCACTTGAGTAGTGGGATGACTAGATGCATGTTTGAACTTTCTGTGGGCTGGTTCAATTTTGGAACTGGAACTTCCTTCTTCAGTTTCTATTTTTGCTTCATGTTCCGACTCATTTTCGGAACGTTCTTCTGTTTTAGTTTCTTGTTCCAGTACTGGTTCCGACGGATTTTGGTTTTCTATTGTGGCTTCGTCTTCAGCAGCTGAAATGTTATTGCTCAAGGGTTTCTTGGCATCAAAAGGATTAGTTTCATCAAAAGGAACATGCATAGATTCTTGGATGGTTCTTTTCCTTTTATTATAAATACTATAAGCTTTTCTAGTCACAGAATATCCAACAAACATGCCTTCATCAGCCTTAGGATCAAATTTAGTAAGATAATCGCGATCATTAAGAATATAGCATTTGCAACTAAATACTCTAAAATAAGCAATATTAGGTGTTTTACCATTCCAAAGTTCATACGGAGTTTTATTTAAGATAGATCGAAGAAAAACTCGATTAGAGACATGGCATGCAGTACTAACGGCTTCAGCCCAGAATGATTTAGGTGCACTATATTCATGTAAAAAGGTTCTTGCCATTTCTTGTAAAACACGATTCTTTCTTTCAACTACCCCATTTTGTTGAGGGGTCTTAGGTGCAGAATAATATGAGAATAACCGTTTTCATCACAAAAAGAAGCAAAGTTTTTAGAATCAAATTCAGTACCATGATCAGTTCTAATCGAATTAATGAGATAACCCTTTTTATTTTGCAACTTTTTTGTTAAAGTAATAAATGCATCCAAAGCTTCATTTTTGTGAGCAAGAAATAGAACCCATGTAAAGCGAGAATAGTCATCAACAATTACAAAAACGAATCTTTTACCTGCTAGAGTTCTTGTTTTCATAGGACCGAAAAGATCAAGGTGCAGTAGTTCAAGAGGTCGTGTTGTAGTTACTACCTTTTTGGGTTTGAATGAGCTCTTGATTTGTTTGCCCATTTGGCAAGCATCGCATAGTCCTCCCTTTTGATAAGTGATTTTTTGGTATTCCTCTTACATGATCCGACTTGGCAATTTTTGACATCAAATCAGTGTTTATGTGACCAAGGCGTCTATGCCAGATTGATTTAGAATCATCACTTACTGCTAAGCACTTAACATTTTGGTTAGATAAATCAACAAAATCAATGCAATAAGTATTACCATCTCTTAAAGCTTCAAAAACAATTTTTCCATCCTTTTTAACAATGCATTTGGATGTTTCAAAATAAACTTCATAACCGTTATCACATAATTGGCTAATACTCAATAGGTTATATTTTAATCCTTTAACAAACCAAACATCTTTAATGCAAGTAGAAGAGTTCTTACCAACATTTCCACGACCCACCGTTTTACCTTTTGTGTTATCCGCAAAGGTAACATAACCTCCTTCACTTTTATCAAATTCACAAAATTTTGATAGATCTCCGGTCATGTGACGAGAACAACCGCTACCAAGGAACCATTTGTCTTTTCGTGAATGAGTCATTTGTACCTATTTAACAATGAGAGAAGGTTTGCACTTTAGGTACCCAGATTTTGGGTCCTTGCGAGTTAGTCACAACATTTTTAGGCATCCATATAAGTTTATTAGAGTTGCTTCTTTTGTAGATGCAATTAAAAGATTTGTGACTCATTTTTCCCCAGAAATTGCAAGTATGGTAAGATAAAGAGGAATTTTTGCAAGTTTGCTCAATTTGTCAAAATAGTGTTCATACCCAATTCCGGCTCTATTTAGTGAAATTTATCTAGATTCTCCTTTCCTTAAGTGAATTTTTCTAAGCATCTAGTTAGATCAATAATTTTAGCTTTAAGAAAAGTATTTTCTTTTGAAATGCGAGAATTTTCATTTTTCAATTTTTCAATTTTCTCAAAACTTTCTTTCATTTTTATGTCAAAATCTTCTCTTTCTTTGTTTAGCAAAGTTATATTTTTCTTGAGTTTTTCATTCTTGGAAGCAAGACTTTTAAGATCTCTTTTGCATTCATTTATCATATGAGTCCATTCATCTTCACAATCCATTTCAGTATCTAAGTCATCATATTCATCAAAGTAGTGTAAAGGTAGTACCTCATTTCGAGTCATGAAGCAAAGATTTCCAAATTCGTCTTCTGTTTGTTCTTCTTCGGAGTCCGGTACATCCCAAGATGTTATCATTCCTTTGCTTTAGTTTTTCTTAAATGTTCTCTCGGATTTCTTTAGTTGCGGACATTCAGTCCTTATGTGTCCCGTTTCGTGACACTCATAGCATCTAGGTTTGTTCTCGGCTTTGAAGGGCTTCTTATTGTTTTTCGAGAATCTTTTGGTGAACCTATTTCTTGTGAGTTGGTTAAGCCTTTTGGTAAGCATGGCTATCTCTTCATTTTGCTCCTCTTCGTCTAGTTCCTCAATGTCACTATCACCGTCCTGCATAGAATTTGAATTAAATGCAATAGATCTTCTATCTTTAATTGTGCTTACCTCATCCTTAGACAGGATAGTGAGTTCATGTGATGTGAGTGACCCTATGAGTTCAACCATGGTCATTTTGTTGAGATCCTTGGCTTCTTGTATGGCAGTGACTTTGGGTGTCCATTCTCGTGGGAGAGATCTTAGAATCTTCTTGACTTGCTCACTTTGAGGGTACGTTTTTCCAAGTGCAGTCATGGGGTTAATGATCTCCATGAATCGAGCATACATTTGACTTATGCTTTCATCCTCTTTCATGTTGAACATTTCGTATTGATGAACCAAGATGGTGATTCGTTGCTCTTTGACTTGACTTGTCCCCTCATGAGTTACTTGTAACATATCCCACAGGTCTTTTGTCGTAGCACCCGAACATACTCGATTGTATTCGGATTTAGTGAGGGCGCAGGCTAGTAGATTCTTGGCCTTTGAGTTTAGTGACACCAATTTCTTGTCAGCGTCGGTTAGTTCCTTCCATGCTTTAGGGATTTGCTTCTCGCCTTCGGTTTTCATTGGTATGGACGGTCCTTCAAGAATCACACTCCATATATCACAATCAATGGAGATCATGAACTCCTCCATTCTATTTTTCCAGATTGAGTACGCAGTTTCATCGAATAGTGGAGGCCTGTTATGCGATTGTCCTTCTACGTAAACATCATTGCTAAAGGTAGACATAGGATCGTTAGCTCTTGGGGGTTAACCTGCATAGTTAAATAAATAAAAGAGCACCTGCTCTGGTACCAATTGATACCTAAGATCTACCTAAGAGGGGGGGGGGGGGTGAATTAGGTTTATAACTTTTTTTTTTTTAAGTGTTTCGTTCCAGAAAACAATTAGCTATAAGTTCCAGAAAGATTAGTTAAATGTTCCAGTAACTTTAAACAGAAGCTTGTTGTTCCAGTAAGTTTATATTTGAAGTTCCGATATGATTAAGTTCAATGTTCCAGAGGAGTAAAGTGCGAAAACTAAATAAAGTAAAAATACAATCACCGTTTTTATAGAGGTTCGCGCCAAATGGCCTACTTCCTCTCTTCCAGCACCCCTGGGTAAAATTCACTAAAAATTGTGGCTTGCAGGACGAACCTTAGCCACACGAGATTACAAGATACAAACTTTATCTCGATTTGATTCGAGCTTGCTAGGACTAACCTATCGCTCCAAAAACGTGCTTGCTAGGTCACTACCTATCGCACAAAACCGTGCTTGCTAGAACACTCAGTCCTATCGCACAAAACCGTGCTTGCTAGAACACTCAGTCCTATCGCACTAACGAGCTTGCAAATTTACAACTTTCGCTTAAAAACAATTATGAAAATTTGATTACAAACTAATGCTCCAACGTGAGCTGATTTTTGCAATAGATTAAACACTCTTCTTTTTCTTCTATCACTTAGAGTATTTTCAAGATTTAAAGAGCAAGAAGAAAAAAAGGTTTTAGAAAGCTTTTGACAAAAAATAATTTTTGCAAGATTAAAGAGAACTCAAAAACTTTTGCTTAGAGAAATGATTTGACAAAGTGAATTTTCAGAATGTATGCTTGTATTCTGGTCGAGAGAAAGGCTTCCTATTTATAGGGGAGTGGAGTTGGTTCAATAGGGAAAGATTTTGATATTCAAAAAATATTTTGTCACTTTAAAAATATAATTTTTCAAGATTAAAACATGTGACAAAGTCTTCAATGAATGTAGACATGATTTAATAATTGGATGAAGAAAAAATCTTTCCTAAAGAATTGATCTTTAATAATTTAATACATGTTCAAATCATAAAACCCACAAACACCAATATATTATAAAGTTAGTTTGTTAATCATCAACTATTCGGCTAACAATATACAGGCGGGATCTAGGTAAGGGCTAGTGGAGTCTACAATCCACACTCAATTATATATCTATACTATATCTAAAAACAAAGTTTTCCCGTACTCACAAATGGAAGTTATTTTTACCCAATTTACAAAAAATGTCCTCAAAATTTAAAACTCAACCGACAAGTTTCTTAAAAAGAAGGGGCAATGTTGGAAAAAAAATATACCAATAAAGTGTTTTCCAATTTTAGACATACGGTTTCCTTCTTTAAAGCTTCAACAAAATGGGTCTTATATTATTTTTACCTTTTAACTTCCCGTGTAAATCTCTTCCACACGCTTTCTCTCTCCATTATCCCTAAAAGCTCGGCCTCTTTCTTACTCCACCCACACCCCCCCCCCCCCCCCCTCTCTCTCTCTCTCTCTCTCTTGACAGTTCCCACCTAGGTTGCACGGATACTCCGAAAAATGGCCCCATGCAGTATCCAGTACTCCGGGGATACGGATACGCGTCCGATACGCGTGGGATACGCGTACAGTACGCCATCTGGAGTATCCTAATTAAATTAAATAAAAAATAATTCGGATACGGGTACAGTACGTTTTTTTGGAGTATCCTGCAGGTTTTGGACACGTTTTGGATACGCACTGGGTGTTTTTGTTAGTTTTTCAAAGTTATGGGTTAAAAATTAATAAATTAAAAGTTTAAAAAAAAAGTGTATTTTGAATGGTCTTGGATACGGGTATCAATACTCGTGATGTTTAGTTGAAAATTTCAAATCAATTCGGGTTTTGTCTAACTTTCCCAACTTTTGATATATAACTTTTGTGTATTTTGAATGGACTAGGATAATTTTAGTGTATAACTTTTTACCCGAAATTAAACTCGTAGACAATATATACTTTGAATATGATCTATTGCTTTTGTGGTATAATAGAAGAATCTAATTAGTTATGTTGTTATGTATAATATAAAATTATTTTATTTTATATGCGTATCTTTGCCGTATCGAATCCTATAAATTTTAAAAATCCGTATCGCCGTATACGTATCGTATTATATCGTATCGCCGTATCCGTATCCGTGCAATCTAGGTTCCCACTCTCTACTTTCTTCTTATCTCAGAATTCCCTTCTCTCTCTCCAAAGGGAAAAATGCAAGATACTCCCCTGTGTTATGCTAAACCTGCAAGAAATTACACTGTGAAATTTTTATTGCGCCAAACTTCCTTGTATTTTCAAAAACCCTGCAAAAAATGTAAAAAATAGGTCATTTTTTATCGACATATTTCAAGAAATCATTTTTAAAATATATCACGTGAAGTTATAAGGACCAACTTGAAGTATTTTAAAAATGATTTATTGAAATATGTCGATCCAAAACGACCTACTTTTTACAAATTGAGTGTTTTTTGCAGGGTTTTTAAAAACACAAGAAAGTTTGGCGTAATAAAAATTTCACGGGATAATTTCTTGCAGGTATAGCATAACACATGGGAGTATTTTGTATTTACCCCGTCTTCAGAACATGGATCAGCAGCCAAATTCTTTAATTGTTACAAATGTATTTGTTTTGTTCTTCATACACATGGGCTTTAATTAACTTTTTTATTGTGCAGGTACTCAGTGCATAATTTCCAGCATTATTAAGGCCTCAAAAAAATCAGTATGGTGCATCCTCTTCCACTATTTCTTTTTTTTTACTTTTATTGTTTTACTAATTTTCTGATTACACTTTTGTCGACTATTTTGCAGGTTATTCCATTCAATCGTCGATGCATAATAACCAGTGCAAATCCTCAATCTCTCTATAAATTGTTCTTCCTTTTGAATTCTCCTTCAAAATAATGTTATTGATTTCATAATTCCTTCTTCAGTTTGTTGCTTTCAATTTCGGGTTTGTTGGAGTTATTTCGGATTTTTTATAAAATAAGTTTATTTCCTATTGTTCATGTGGAAAACTTTCATAGGGAAATGTGACATTTGTTCTAAAGACTTATTAGTGTCTTAGAATTTTTACTCATTCATTTCTCTTTTTGAAACATACTATTATGTCTACACCAAAGGAAGTTCTCTAAAAACGGTTACATTTTCTGAATCTGATTTTTCGATGGTTTTTTATTCATTTAGCATTATTGTTTAACATGTGTGTTTATATTATTTCTTGTGGAAGTGTTCATAATGTACCCGGTTTAAAAGTGAATTGGAGTGTTTATAAATTAGAAATAGGCCAAATAAAAATGTGTTTATCAAACTTAAATAAAATACTATTTAAATGTGTTTTTATACTAAGTGTTAATCAGTGAATGGAATATTTTCTGATTGGGCCTTTTTTTATTTAAGGTATTTTCTGATTGGGCCTATTTCGTTCTTCGTGTAGGTACCACTTGAACATATATTAATAGTTTCAATTGTTAATAAGATTATGTATTATTTGCAATAACACACATTACACTTATACATATTTGTGCGCGCGAGTACAGCGTGTGGCGGTTGCTAGTATATAAAACAACTAGGTATTTTACATAACTTGCTGCTCCTTGGCTTAATTGTTAGGGACTTGTAAGTTTTCTAAAGGTCCTGGGCGAAACCCGAAGGGTTAGAGTTAATCTTTTATTTTTTATAATTAAAACAGTTTGTTGCACAAGGTATTCCATCCCAAGCCTCCCACTTCTTCACTGACTGAGAGATTTATTTTACAAAAATGTTACTTATTCTATATTATCCCTGTACATTTTTTGTCTTTTTTCCATAACAATTCTTCTTTTAATTTCTCTTTTTCCTTGATAATTTTTCTTTGATTTTTTTTGTTTCTTAATATTTTTTTTGAATTTTATTTATTTCTTAATAACTATCAAGAGAATTCAAATTATTTTTTATAATACGGTTTCTTCATATTAGTTTCTTATTTAATAGAATACTGCAAACCCGCCCCACCCCCCCCCCCCCCCCCTCAAAAAAAAATTGATATACCTCTGCCACGCCTATTATGGACTGATTTCAAAAATAATTTTTTTTGCCTCAAATCACCCTCCCAGCCCCCCCCCCCCCCAAAAAAAAAAATTTGATATACCTCTGCTCCGCCTATTATGGACTGATTTCAAAAATAAAAAATTGATTCGGTCAATTGTGAATGTAAGTGGTGTCATTTGAAATTGTAACTAAGATACGTTGATGTATTAGGTTCTTTTGGGGTAATAACGGGATATCATATATAACCAAAGTAACTTATGGAGGTTATTTTAGTCAAACGCTACTTCCTCTTTTTTGTATCTTCTCATATATTTTCTGGTGAATGAAATATGAATCTTAAATTTGATTATTTGATCAGATTTTTTGGTTTTTGTATTTCGATTATTTAGCGTAGAACTTTATCCCCCCACTGGATCAAATTCCTGGATCCGCCCCTGGCAATATGGTAGTTCATTTTGGTTTCTCTAAAACATGTATCGTAAAACTAAGATTTTCTACGAATTTTAAAACAGATTATTGCATGTATCCCTAAAAAGTATAAATTGGACAATTTGACTAAATTTAAAATTGATAACTACATCATTACCCCCAATAAATTAGATAAAATTTGTAATTGTTAAAGTTTTAATAAATATAAATAATTGGTGAAATGACAAAATGCTCTCGAAGACATGCACGTGTTTTTTAGGTGAGACTGTGCAATAGCTGAAAAATGAATTGGTGAAATACTATTTTGATAAGAGGGATGCATCGGCTACGAATTTTTTTAAGACGAATTTGCAAAAACCGGTCCATAAGAAAGACAAAAAATATGATTTACTTCTTGTTATTTTACTCGGCTTATATATAAAGATGTCACAGTTCAAATTGAATGCGATAATCGATTATATATTTGAATACTTAAATAATACCCTGTACATCTCACTTCTAAGTGAAATAATTTATTTTATTAATGGTAGCCCATGATACAATTTGAAAATGTGAAATCTTAACCAAGTATTGTAGGGTGAGTTTGGCCCAGCAGTGGGAGCACTTATAGATTTCTATTGTGATTTTTAAAGTGTTTGACCCCAATTATAAAAATTACTTTTGGTCAATCGTGATTTTCATGGTGTTTGTCCACCAATACCATAATCACTTTTGGGATCTCCAGAAGCTAAAAATCAACTTATTTTGGAAACCTTAGGCTTCTTAGGTTCAGTAGAATTCGGTGGTGATTTCTTTACTCTTGAATCATCATAAGTTTCAGTATGCATATGTTCATGATAATTATTATGATGAGAGTAATGCCCATAAGCAGGGTACGGTGCATTATAAGCAGGATAAACATGCATCAGATGATGAGCAGGATATGCAGCATAGTAAGGTGGATAATGAGGTGCAGCATATTATGATGAATAAGCAGGTTGCACATAATAAGACTCATTTCCATACCAAGCATTATTATTTCTATGATTTCTTTGCTTCTTAGGTTTAGTTCTTACAATCTCATTAACAGACGACTTAGACTCATGACTAGTCTGATTGTTTTTGCACTTATCAGCAGACTTCTTGGGACTATTATGTTGTTTGTTTGCTAGTCTGTTTTTCAATTTTAGGATCCTTACCCTTTTTAGCCTTTGGAGATTTCTTCTTCTTTTTCTCTTTTTCTAGTGAAGTAGGTTTAGTTGTCTGAACATATAAGATAAACTTACTGTTATCAGTAGATATGAATTTTTCAGTGTGGTTAAGTTATAACCTACTAAAGGTAGTTTCTGTTCACTAGTTGTGTTCACTGATGCAATAGACGACTTATCATGAGTGGATATTATCTTTTCAAGTTCCATGATTTTTCCTTTGTAAACTTCACATTCTGCTTTAAGAGATTCATTCTCATACGCAAGCTGTTTATACTCAGCTGATTCTTGCGGTTTTTCAACGTTAAGTTTCAGTAGATAATTTTACTTTTTCAGCACAGTCATCTCTTCCTTGAGCTTCGCAAATGCATCAACAAAGTTTGTGTTGTTTTTCATCATTTGTTCAAATGAATTGAATAGCTCATTTTCATTTTCAGAGAGAGTGATGGGGGCTATTTTACACATATGACTGAATTGGACCTTTCGAGTTAGTTCAGATCGATCTGACCAGCACAACCGGTCAAGTCTCCTCGAAAGATCCAAGATCGGCTCGATCTGCCTTTCGCATCTAATCGACCTGAAGACCGACTCCGAAGGTTTTATCGGCCATGCAGGATTCCTAGTTACATTAGGATACTACTAGAATTAGGATCAGATATTTGTTATAAATAGCGGATCCTTCGTTGTATTAAGGGTTACACTCTGATATTCACCATTGATAATAAGAATTCTACTATTCTTCTCCATTAATTAATCAATTACTTATGTTATCACATACGATTCTTGAGTTGCACCATCCTGAGTACTTTAACGAAGCCCTAAATATATTATTGTGACAATTATTATTATTGATATTACCACATACACGAAATTCGGTAAAATCAGTTGGCGCCCACCGTGGGGCAGGTTAATTGCTCGAACGAAATATAGTCAATCCAAGGAAGAGTACACGCAACGCCGGAAAAAGCACGGTTTCTCAGCCACCCCGTACTGTTGATGATTTACCTCAAAATTCTCAAAGGGTTAGTGGCAATAATCTGCCGCCTCCAGCCGAACGGCAAGAAATAGATCGTATTGAGACACATGCTACGGGGAATGTTGTTAACAACCAAAATGCCGAACGACAACAAGTCCCTAGTCGGAGCAGGGCCCTAAACTCTCATGCTCGATCCGTCCCGCCTCCCCTACCGACTGACTAGGAAAGGTTAAAGCAAATCGCTCAAATTATGAGCTCGCTATGTGCTCAAATTCTGCAAGCACCGACACAGGAAACGGCTGGTCCAGTGGCGGCCGCAGTTCAGCCCCCAAGAGTGCTCAATAACAATAGGGTACCTCGAGGTGACGTGGATCGAGTGTCTGTTCAAGCAGAGAGCCCAGACGCAGATCATCGATCTCATATTTCTCCACCAAAAAACTATGAAAGACCTCCTGGTCGAAGAATTAATCAGGCAAGAGTTAATGCTCGTCCTGAACCACATCAGTCTAGGGAAAGAACTGTTATTCCAATCGACGACGATGTGATACCCCCAATCATTGATCGTCGAGCAACGAGAAGATTCTTGGAGAGAGATATCGAGAGAATGGTGGAGGAACGAGTGGAACAAAAACTGTTAGCTGCCAGACAACCCTGGCCCCGCTCGAGAGACGTACAAGATAGCATTGCGACCTGTTCCCCTTTTTGCCTGAAAATTAAAGAAGCACAGGCCTCAGGTCAATTACCTAGTCGGCTGGTGATCCATGTGATTATATATTCAGCTTCACGAATATTATGAATTTGTATGCACACTCAGCCGAATACACGGCCAAATTGATGGTCACAACGTTCAAAGGATTGCCGTTAGATTGGTTTGGAAAACAACCACCTAATTCAATTTTTAGCTTCAGAGAGCTATGTAAGAAACTAGAGCAACAATTTGCGAGCCAGAAAAGGCAAAAACTCCCTATGAGTTACTTAGGGACTATATCCCCAACAGGAAGGAGAATCTTTAAGAAACTGGTTGGCAAGGTTCAATGTCGAGTTACTAAAGATCGACTCTCCGAATATCGACTACATCATATCGATCTTGTTCGATCTTATGAAAAATAGACAATTTGGCAATGCACTAAGTCGGAAACAACCTCGAACTTTCGCAGAATTTATGACGTTGGCTTCCAAATATATGACACAGGAAGAGATGAATTCGTTCAAGGATAAGAACAAGAACAAGAACAAGGCTTCTACCTCGAGATTGAAGAGACCTGATAGACCTGATAAAGCCCCAATCCCTAGAATAACGAACTATGATCGGTCTTTCCGAAAAGGAAATGTCTTTCAAAGATTGGAGTATGGTGGAAGTAACCCTAAGAAAAGACCTAATGTCTACCTCAGACCCCGAACTCCAGATAGGAATATCAGAAATCGAATCAATTATGTGGAGTATACCAAATTAAATGCTCCCAAAGAGGATATATTGGTTATACTGGAAAGAAACAACTGGATTCCCCCGGCGAAAAGAATTACACAGGCTAAGCGTGGGGCAAAAAACTACAATCTCTACTGTAGATATCATCGAGCACACGGTCATAGGACCGAGGATTGTTATCACTTAAAGCAGGAGATCGAAAGGTTGATACATGAAGGTAAGCTAAATGAATCGTGGAGAGGATGGATCAAAGGAGACAAAGGACACGTAGTCCCAGAAGGAGGAATGAACATCGAAGACCACCCAGACGGTCCCCAGTTGGTAATGCACCTCATAGAGATGACACCGACAACGATCACATAAATGGAACCATACATGTGATCTTTGGTGGTCCAGCTGGGGGGATAGTCGTAATGCGAGAAGAAGAACGACTCGATCTTTGGAAAAGGACGTAGTGACCTCTAAAGAAGTATGGGCACTCGAGAATAAGAGTTCCGAAAAACAAACAATCAGTTTCGATGAGAATGAAGTTCCAAAAAATTTGAATTGGGACATCAATGAAGACTACCCCGATTTTTCTATGGTAGTCTCACTTAAAATTTCTGACTTCAATGTCAAGAGAATTCTGATCGATAATTGTAGCTCGGCTAACATAATAGCCATTGAAGCTCTGAAACAAATGAATTTAGGAAAATTAGCCTTACAAAAGGTGGCTACCCCGCTTGTCGGGTTTGGAGGGTCGAAGATCGTACCAGCAGGGACTATCAATCTAAGTGTCACCCTCGGTAGTAAACCTCAGCGAGTTGTGAAAATGATAAAGTTCGTAGTAGTGGAGACGCCGTTTGCCTATAACACCATTCTGGGTCGACCGGCCCTAAATCAATTTCGAGCCGTAGTGTCGACCTATCATCAGAAAATAAAATTCCCCACTATTTCGGGAGTCGGAGAAATAGTTAACGACCATTGCATGGCATGGGATTGTTATAATACAACACTTTCCCTAAAACGGAACGTCGACCCACTAACACCATCGAAAAGGAAAACGGTAGGATCTTCAGTGGAAAGATCACAAGAACCAGAAATTCCGAGTACTGAAAGGATCGATAAAAGGGGAAAGAGCCGATCGATCTGACTGTACGCGCTCCTGAGCATCAGGATGTTCAACTAATAGAGAACGATCCGAGCAAAATCACTAGGATTGGAACGGAGCTAACTCCGCAAGGTGAAATCTTGTTGATTAACTTCTTAAGAAAGAATACGGACGTGTTTGCCTGGAGTTCGGAAGATATAGTGGGGATATATCCAAGAATAATAACCCACTCTTTAAAAATATATCCGAACGCAAGACCAGTTAGGCAAAAGAAAAGAAATCACGGTACTGTTAAAGACAAAATAATAAAAGCCGAGGTCGAAAGGCTTTTTATGTCTAAGCAGATAAGGGAAATACACTTTAAAGAATGGTTATGTAATGTTGTGCTAGTATCAAAAGGCGACAAGAAGGATAATAAGTGGAGAATATGCAACGACTTTACGGACCTAAACAAATTATGTCCAAGAGATCCGTACCCCCTCCCTAGAATCGACCTTTTAGTTGACTCTACAGCTGGTTTTGCTATTTTTAGCATGATGGACGCATTCCAAGGTTTTTACCAGATATTTATGGACGACAGGGATCAAGAAAAAACTGCCTTCATTACAGAACATGGAGTGTACTGCTTTGTAGTGATGCCTTTCGGATTTAGAAACGCTGGAGCAACTTATCAATGGTTGGTAAACCTAATGTTTAAGGAACTAATCGGAGAAATTATGGAGGTATATGTGGATGATATGCTGGTCAAAAGTATGAGTGAAAAGGACCACATTGAACATCTAGATTGCTGCTTCAGGATTTTAAGGAAGTATGGAATGAAGCTCAATCCGGCTAAATGCACCTTTGGACTACGGTCGGAGAAATTTTTGGGTTACTTGGTTCACCAAAGAGGCATCGAAGCAAGTCCAAAAAAGATACGCGCTATCACAGAAATGAAGCCTCCAAGAAATATTTCTCAGGTGCAAAGTTTGGTAGGTAAGATAGTTGCCCTGAATAGATTCATATCAAGATCGGCGGATAAAAGTCTGCCATTCTTTTAGACTTTGGGAAAATCTAAAACATTCGAATGGACCGAAGCCTGCGATAGGGCTTTCGATCAATTGAAAGAATACCTAACTTCACCGCCACTGCTCGCCAAGCCAACGGAAGGACAACCTCTTTATATATACATTGCAATTTCCGAAGCAGCCATAAGTTCGGTATTAGTCAAGATAGATGGTTCGGAACATAAGCCAGTCTATTACTTGAGTAAGCTACTACAAGGAGCTGAAAAGAATTATTTAGAGATAGAAAAGTTTGCCTTAGCGTTAGTAACGTCAGCGCGAAAGTTACGACCTTACTTCCAAACATACAAAATCATTGTCCTCACAAATCAACCTTTAAGACAAATTTTGTCTAAACCTGAAACCTTAGGAAGGTTAATCAAATGGGCAGTAGAGCTAGGGCAATATGAGATCGAGTATCAGCCACGAACTGCGATAAAAGCTCAAGTGCTAGCATATTTTCTCTTAGAACCCCCAGTCCATCAGAAACGATCCTCTAAGGGACAAGTTCAAGCAATAACGACATCTTGATCGTTAACAATCCGGTGTGGCTTATGCACGTCGATGGCGCATCGAGAAAAGATGGTGGGGGTGCTGGAATAAATTTCCAAGGACCAAATGGAGAGGATTTGAACTACGCCATCACCCTGGATTTCATGGTGACAAACAACGAAGCTGAGTATGAGGCTTTAATTGCAGGAATGGAAATGGCTATACAAGCTAGCATAAAAGTTTTGAACGTCTTAACAGACTCCGAGCTGGTTCAAAGACAAGTCAACGGACTATATGAGGCCAATGAATACGACATGATCAAATATCTGGCCAAAGTAAAAGATTTGACTGGAAAATTTGACAAGTTTGAAATTCAGAATATCCCGCGTGAAGAAAATCGATGGGCTGATCAATTATCTAGATTTACAGGTCGAGAGATGGTAAAACTAAGAGGGTGATCACATGGTTGATCTCCAATACACCATCGATCGACCTCGACACCGTTCCTACTACTGAGATAATTGATATCAATCTGGCTACATATAGCTGGATGAGCCCTTTGTTGTGCTATTTAAAAGACGGATCTCTCCCTAATGATAAAAATGAAGCTCGGAGAATTAGATATCGAGCACCGAGGTATGCTATGGTAGATGAGAAACTCTATAGACGATCCGTTTCGGGAATACTATTGAAGTATATTCCCGAACATCAAATTCAAAGTATCCTCAAGGAAATTCATGAAGGAGAGGCCGGGAATCATAGCGGGGCTCGAGCACTCGCTCTCACGTGTTTAAGGACTGGATATTATTGGCCGACCTTATATTCAGATGTACAAGATTACGTGATTGTCATTACTGCCAAGTGCACTCGAACATAATCCATCAACCAACAGAGATAATGCACCCGATTCCGTTCTGTTGGCCTTTCAATCAATGGGGAATCGATATTGTGGGACCATTCCCTACTGCTAGGTCAAAAAAGAGCTACGTCCTGGTCGCTGATGAATATTTCAGCAAATGGATCGAATGTATGGCACTCACGCGAATTACACAATTTCAGGTTATGAATTTTCTTTGGAAAAATATAGTCTACCGTTTTGGCATCCCGAGAGTCCTAATTTCCGACAATGGAACTCAATTCGCTGGAAAACAAGTTCAAGAATGGTGATATAAGTTTGGAATACAGCAAAGCTTTACGTCTGTGGGACATCTTCGAGCGAATGGATCCCAAATCGAGAAATCATCAAGTTCCTTGAAAAGAGATTGGATGACGCCAAAGGAAAGTGGTTCGATGAGCTCCCAGGGGTTGTATGGGGCAAATAGAACTACTGTAAAAGCCTCTACGGGAGAAACGCCCTTTAGCTTGGTTTATGGATCGGAAGCAGTCATTTCAGTCGAATCACTTGTTCCCAGTTCGAGAATCGAATTATATGACGAGGAGAGAAACGACCAGTTGAGAAAAGATGACATTGACTTAAGTGAGGCACTAAGGGAAAAGGCCAGTCTTCGTTTACAGGCAGCTAAGTCAAGCATGGAAATGGCCTACAATCAAAGAGTAAGGATACGATCGTTTAAGGAAGGCGATCTGGTTCTTAAAAAGGTCGAAGTATCCAAACACGTCGGAAAGCTACAGCAAAATTGGGAAGGTCCTTTTATAGTGATTGTAGTCGGCAAAAAATGATCTTATAAAATTTCTCAGTTAGATGGAACCCCGCTTCCTCGAACATGGAATGCAGTAAATCTCAGACTATATTATGGTCGTTAAGAAGAAGACATAGGAAAGCAGTTTGAATATCTAATTCTTTACAGAATGTAGCTCGTTTATTGTTTATTGTTTATTTTTTGGTTTTTCTTATTTTTTCTTTTCGACGTCAGAATTTTTCTACGATAATAATAAAAGCATTTGCTTAATTTTCTCCATACATTGCATTATGACGACGCAATAAAGCTATTATCGATAGCTCTACAAAGGTTAAAACCAATAATTGGTATAAAACCTAAGTAAAATTAATCTTTGAGTAAAACCGATTGGGTTGGTAAAAACTCATTGATCTCCTAAACACGATCTACAAAGGTTAAAACCAATAATTGGTATAAAACCTAAGCCAAAATGGACGTTTGAGTAAAACCGATTGGGACCGTAAAAACTCACCGATCTCCTAAAAACGATCTACAAAGGTTAAAACCAATAATTGGTACATAACCTAAGTAAAATTAATCTTTGAGTAAAACCGACTGGGTCGGTAAAAACTCATCGATCTCCTAAAAATGATCTACAAAGGTTAAAACCAATAATTGATATAAAACTTAAGACAAAATGGACGTTTGAGTACAACCGATTGGGTTGGTAAAAACTCGTTGATTTTCTGAGAAACTTCGATCTACAAAAGTCAACCTCTGATTTAGTTGTTTACTATTTGTTTGAGAACAAAATATTACACAAAATGAATGTTTATTCTTAATTCCGAAGCTGTTACAAAGGATAAAAATTGAAAAGTTACAAAGATTTCTTACACTGATCAACGACAAGTCCTATTACATGCTAAAAGGGGTCCTATTCAATGGAGCTCGATTGTCCGGTAGACTTGTAAAAAGCAGTCTAACAGGCTCACTTTATCGTCTGATGATATCTGGTTTTGAAGATAGGCAATATGGATTACGGACTTCTGTCTTTGTTTATCATCATACGCCTTCCAGCATTCTTGTCACCAGCTGAGCCCGATCGACAGGACGACCGCCGTTTTAAGTTCCGAAATTTTGACCCCAACCTTGGAGAAGCTGGTGCTCATACTTCACCAGAGTTTCATGAGGTCGAAATTCTCCTTCGGTCGGTGGTGGTCAGCAGTCGCGATTTCATTTTCTTATTTTAATGAACTGACCAGCTTTCCACCGACCACGGAACTATTAGATCGGAACCACAGCATCGACCCTTATCCATTTGCATATGATGGCCGGTATACTGTAGGCATTCCGCTCAATCCCATATTTCAGGGATCGGAGACTTCTTGGTCTATGAGAAGTCTCCATTTTCCAATTCCACTCATACCAATTCATAATTTTGAGTAATTTTCGAGATATTCGAGTTGGGTGGACGACCACTGTTTTGAAAAAGGAAAAGATCCATTTTAAGAAGAATCACCAGGGATAAGAAGTAGTAAGAAGTAAAACCCTTTTATAGGTAAGATGGTAAAGATCCAAGGGTTGACGTGATATTAAATCAACGGTGGCAATTATTTATCGGGAATCACGTTAGGATGTTTCAACTAGCAGTAATAAATATCGGATCAGTATTTAATGCAATACATGAATGATCGATTAGTGCTATATCCTAGATCGATGCTCGACCTAGATAATATCGAATTAAGCAACTCTTGCAAAGGTCATGTTACACGTTTTTCACGCCTATCTTACAAATGCTTGATCATCAAAAGAATGGCAAATAGCACAGGAACTCTACATAAAGGTCAAGAGAAGATTGTTTATGTTTATAACTATCAGGGGAATATAGTCCTGATCTTCAGATAAGTTCGAGCAATCTTCGACCAAAGCTAGGAGTAATTTCGGAAGCTTCGAGGGGCGACGACAACCAACATTGCGAAACTCAAAATATCGACCCCCTTAAAGAAACTAACGCTCATATTTCTCCAGAGCTACACTAAGTCAATATGACCTTACATATGATATTCTCGCTCCATTGGAAACAAGTTGATTTCAATAAAGCAAGAATCCTGCTTTCCTCTAACCTCGGGATGACCTATATGGCACAAATAACGATCGATCAACACGCAGTTATGAGGGATGCTCAATCACTACCTCATATTCCAATAGATCTCATTATATTAAGGTCGGAGTTTTTATTTTATATAAGCGGCCTCATATTTCCAATTCCACCCATACCAACTCAGAAACTTTCCATTCTTGAGGATAACAGGATCTGGTGCTCGACCATAATAATAGAAATAAGTTCTTTCTTTGACAACATCATTGTGGAATAAATGAGGAAGGAGGTGAAAGCCTTTATATAGGCAGATGGATGAGAATCCAACGGTGACAATAAATGATCTTATAAACGGTTTAGATTATTTTAAAGACAGTACATTACAATAGTTGGAAGAAGGTTATACAACAATCGGATTTATCTACGATTGCTGGTCAACAATGATAACAGTATAAAGATATATGACAAAGATCGAAAGTTATGTTGAGGAAAATTCTATAAATGTTTATTCATTCACAAGAGGTTGCTACATACATACAAATGAATACAAACGCGAGAAGATAGCATTTATTACAAAATCTACCGAAATCTATAACAGAGACTACAAAATCAAAGTATTTCGAATAATCCGTTCGAAAGATGCTCCTCAAGACGATTGCTTTTCCAAACCGACCTACTTCTTGTCTTTGGAAATTTTGCACCTACGTTTGATAAAGAACGATGAATATACGTCACCAGACCTTTACGAAGTATCCTCCTTGGTCGAGGAATACCTCACTACTCTCTTACAAAGTATCCTTCTTGGTCGAAGAGGATAACACGACTTAATGAATACTTTCTTTCTAATGAACTAACCTGCTTTCTCTTTTAAACAACCATTATTGATGGGAATTCCACCGTAATCAGGGAACCACAAATCTCCTATTTCTCCCATAATGAAAATTAAAAGACAAAGATGTCTATGCATTACGGATGAAGACATGATTTTAACTTATATTAGATTCTTTATTAGCAAAGAGTTGTTATTTATAGCTGGAAGAGTTTGTGATCTAACGGATAGAAGATGAAACGTCCTACGACTACGATAACGGCGCATATATCTATGTGACTTGATGGTCCCAAGTGGTCAGATGAGGTCTAGGGGGGGGGGGGGGGGTGAATAGACCTCTAAAAAATTACCTTTTAAAATTCTCTAACTTTTCTGTCAGCAGACTAAGCTGATCAAGAATCATAAGCAAACTATGCTGATCTCGTACAAAGCTTTGAACAACAGAGTTGACTACTCTTCTGATTTTACTCAGCTGATTTTATCAAAATCAGAGTTTTAAAATAACTAACTTGCAGCGGATATTTCTAGTGTTTTTCACAAGTAGTTTTCTTAACTTAGAAAAAGTTTTATCCCCAGTTTTAATAAACTCCTTTTTAAAACTTTTCAACAGTTAACTTTTTGTGTTAAAGTATGCTATTTAAAAATATGCTGAAAATAATGCAAGTATAACACAAAGGAATTTTTATAGTGGTTATATGGATGTAAATCCTTTAGTCCACTCTTCCAAGTCACTTAGATCTTGGGTTATACTATAAACACACAGTTTACAATATACTCTGCTTGCGCCAAACAACAAATGAACTGGCCACAAGTTCATTACAGGAAATCACAAAGAAGTCCTATACTACGAAGCTTTATCACTCACAAACATGGATAACAGCTCCTCACAACACTTATCTCACAAAATCACTCAGATTTGTATGTATATTTGTTTATCTCTCTATTCTGCTTCGTCAACAGATGACTCGGCTGATGAGTGTTCTGTTCCTGAGTTTGAGATTTAGAAGAATTCTGCTTCAGATTTTTGTTCTCAAATGTGTTGTATGTTTTTCTTCAACTCACGAACTGAACTATTTATACTTGAGATTTGAAAATCTGCCCATTGAGAGATCGACAGGTGTCCTAATCCTCGAGTACTGGTCCTTTCTGCAGAAACGGCTACCTGCGACTGAGCACTGTACACTCTGCTGTACATTCTGTCAGTCCGCATTAAATGCACCAATCTGATACGAGGTTTCTCTTCAATCATTTGTCATAAATACCCTTCCTCTTCAGCATTTATTACTCCAAGTGCATTTATTACCGTTGATCAGACTCCTTGACCCCTTCTACTCTGCTGATCGAAATCACTCGTATGATGTATACTCGGCTGATCCCAAACTTGAACTAATCTTATTTGAGTCGGCTGATAGTCACCAGTCTGAGTCCTTTCTTCAGCAACAGATCAGTAGCCTTCTGGACCATATTTGACTCGTCTGAAATAAATCTTCCTTAGTCAAATATCTTTGAAGGTTTGTACTAAGCTTTCATACTTAGCTGATTCTGATGTTTTGGAAATCATCAAGACCTCCCTTCACTTTATATCTTCCATCTTCATCTTCATCCAACAATTTCCCCCTTTTTGATGATGACAAAACTTCAGACAAGTACCTGTACCTAAAACTAAAGTTAAGTCCTAAAAAATTTCTGAGATAGAAATAGTTTGTTGGAAACTTGAACTTTTATAGATTATATCAATTGATTACAAGTTACAAGTTCATCAGATGATATAGCAGAAAATAAAATTTTACAAGTGATTTACAAAAAGATTACAAGAGACCTAGTCTAATATCTTAGTCTAGTCCTTCTTCTCTTCTTGTGTTTCTCCTTCATCTTCACCTTCAAGATCTTAATCTTCTTGATCAGAGCTAGAGAGATCTTTTTCCAGCATCTCAAATTTCTTCTTGAGATCCTCTATTCTCTTATACTTGACGTATGGATTGAGCTGTTCAGCAGCTGAGTCCTTGGAAGCAGCAATTTCCTTATCAGATTTTACTGGTTCTTTGGGCTCTTCATCAACATCGTTCTCTGCCTCAATTACTTCCTTTTCTGGTCTGCTCGTATGTTCATCAGCTTCCTTTTCAGCAGACTCAAGTCTTTCAGTAACTTCAGCTGATAGATTAGCATCAGCAGCCTTCTTTGTTGTAGAACCTCCATCTTCCCCCTTTTTGTCATCATCAGCAGGGTCAACAGGTTCTTCAGGCAAAACTGGAGTGATGTTAACAGCTTCACATAACAGTCTGATGTTTTTATCCACCTCCAGAAGATGATTTTCTCTCTTCAGTTGCTGCAAGGTGTCGTAGGACTCAATATTTTGAAGTGTAAGATCCACTTGCTCACTTAGCTGAATCTGGGAGTTTAGAATCAGATCAGCTGAGGTTGTGAATGCTTTAAGCATGCCTTCTGTTTTCTCTTCTTGAGCCTCCATTGCTTTTGCAACAACTTCATTTATGTCCCTCCAACCAGCTGTGTTATTCTTAACCCTTGCTCCAAATGTTTCCACATCTAGTCTGATAGATTGAACTTCGTTCTTGATACTTGCAATTTCTTCCACTATCAGAGGGCTAGGATCAGCAGCCTTGGGAACTTTTTCAGCAGCAGCAGCAGACAGTAGAGTTGAGGCCATCTCCTCAAATTTCTTCAACTGTTCTCTGTGTCTATCTTCCATTTCCTTCATAGAATTTGCAATCAACTGTTGAATGGACTCCAAGATAGGTGATTCCAAGCTTGCTGAAGTTGATGGAATGATTGTGCTTGCTTGAACAATTTCAGGAGCTTTTTCAGTCTCCTTAGGTTCATCAGTCAGAGTAGTCTGCTGTTGAGACAACTGCTCTGATGATAAAGGTAACTTCTGGACCTGTATTGGCTCATCAATTTCTGTAACAACATCAATACCATTATCAGAGACAACAGATTTATGAGTAAAAATGAAAGCAGGCTCAAATGGTGATGTTGTCTGTTCTGGTAGATCTTCATAAGTTTTGATGGCCGGTCCAAAAACAATCTGTTGTAAGCTGGGCAGGGGCGTCATGGAACTGGAATGACCCTTCTAATATCTGGTCCTTTTAGCCCAAATTCCAAAAGTAACGGAAATAGCTAGCTTAACTGCTCTGTCGTTTAGATCTTCATTCTTTCCAGGCTTTTCAGGGACAGAGTCTTGAATTTTCTTGGCTTCAGATTTTGCCAACTTCCTTAGCCGGTAATGAACCATATCCAGGAAGTGATCTGAATCCAGTGCTTGCTTTAAGCATCCAGTTTCCAGCCACTGCAAAACCCATTTCTCTTCTGCAGCAAACTCCTTCCATTGGATTATTTGCTCCTTGGTCTTTGCCAGACGATAGTCTCTCCACCTGTTGTATCTTATCTTTTCAGCAACAAAGAGACTCTGACGGACCATAATATTGTTATACCTTTCAAGCTCCACTTCAAACCGTTTAAACACCTCTGGATCATTTTGAACTATCTCCAGAGCATGCTTCAATTCAGATCTTTGTTTCTTTTGCAGCTTGGGTCTAGGCATAACTGACTTGGGCCTTTTCTTGTCTCCAATTACAATTCCACCAGCAGACCTTGGACCATGAGCATCCTTGGTACTGGCTTCCAATGCTTGAGCCAAGTCTTGAGCTTCCTTAGCAGCAATCTCAGCTTCAGTCATGTTTTTGGCTTGAGCTGTAAGCTTACTAAAGTTGAGAGCTTTCTGGTATTCTGCTTCCTTTCGCTTCTTCTGAGAAGCAGCAGTTACCTTCCCTTTACCAGTTCTCTTCCTTCTGGCAGCAGGGGACTCCACTACTTTTAGTGGAACAACATCAATGGGTTTGGGATAAATGAGTGGGACATTCACCTCTGCTGTCGGATTAGTCGGCTGTTCACTCTCAGCAGCCTTGTCTACTGCATCCACTGGTCTCTCAGCAGCAGTAGAAGTTTCTTTAACTTGTGTAGTTGGATCAACAGTGAAGGTAACTCGTTGTCCTCCCAAAGTTAGCTTCTTTTTTGCCTTTGACTTAGGCACTAATTCAGTCGGTTGGGGTTCAGTAGTCCTCTTTACTGAACTTCTTGTCCTCCTTCCAACCTTCTCTATTTGAACTGGTTCATCAGACTCAGTTCTCTCTGGAGATGTTTCAACTGTCATCTCCGCAATATCTTTAGCCACTTCAGTGACTATATTATCAGCAGCAACAACTTCAGACTCTACTGATTTGGCTTGAACAGCAGGGTCAGCTATTTGATCAGCAGACTGAGTAGTCTGTTTAACAATCTTTGGCTTCTTGGTAGCAGCAGGCTTCTCTGCCTCTCCCTTCGCCTTTCTTTTCGGAGTTGTCACCGCCTTGGCTTCAACTTTAACAGGCTCATACATCTTCATCTCCTTCAGCGCATGAACCGTCTTCCCATTTGCAAGTGGACAACGAAGAGTCGCAATCAGATGACTCAACATTATCACATGCCCATTCTTCTTCAATGCCAGAATGTAGAAATATTGAATTGCCCAGTTGACTGGCAACCCATAGTAGATGCAAGCCATGGTTTGGTACCTTCTTCTAGGTAGCCCATCCAAGGAGCTAGTAGAACACTCCAAAATCTTCGTACTGATGTCTGCGAACCTCTGAAACTCATCCTTCAACTGAGTTTTCATCAAAGTTCCAGTCATCTCCTCACCCTCCTTCGCACAAACATTCTAGAATTCTTCCTCTTTCTCTGAACCCAGAGTAAACACTTCTCCTCCTGCATTTTTCAACCCGTAAACTTCACTCAACACAGCAGGAGAGACACAGATAGTCTTCTCTCCAATAGTAGCCACCATTGTCATATTGGTTAAATCGTTCTTCCTTGTTTTGTAGAACTCAGCTACTTCGTAAGTAAAAACGTAATCTTCGTGAGCTTCCAAAACTTTTACCAGTGATGCCTCTTTGATTTTAACCATGATTTCCTTCATTAGAGGAGTTCCAGAAGCGTGGAACTTCTCATAGTTCAAGTAACGTCCTTCAGCTCCGGCCATTTTAGCGAGTTTGAAGTAGTTTGAGAAGATTTAAAACACTTTAAGACAGAAAGCAGATAGATCAATGACTTCTTTTTCACTTAAGAGAATTTTGGGTGCGTAAGGTCTACCCTTCTGATCAGATCTGGATTTATAGATTATGAATCGCATAGGTTTCCGTGTTTTACGTGTACGGTTTGATTTAATCTGTCAGTTTCTAATCGTGTGGGCGAGAATTGCGGAATTCAAAAATTATTAATTATGTCAGACAGGCGGGAATTTGAAACGCCACATGTCTGTTACTTACAAAAGCGTGCTTTTGATAAAAACGTTTTTGTACAACACTTAAATATAAGCTTACATAAATAACAACAGATGAGTAAAATACTTATCTGATAAACGACTTGTCTGAGACAATATATCACTAGTGAAAGCAAATATCTAGTGATCTTCCTTTGCTGTTTGTCAATCCAGCAAGATAAATAGTCTTCAAATCTTCAAGAATTAAGAACAAATCTTCTGATTAAAACAACTTCAACTAACTGTCATTGAAGATTTCATCTTTAAAACAGGAGTACCGCTAGTCTTACACGTTCCCCCTGAATTCAAGAATTCATCAGTCAACTAGTCTGTTGAGAGCCAGTCTTCTTGAAGTGTAACACTTGTTGATATCAGATTAGTCAGCTGTTGAACCCAGTCTTCTGATAGGTTCCCCCTCAGCTTATGAATCCAAATTTAACAAGCCCAGTTCTACTCTTAGAGTAGAAAATCTTGCATCACTCAATGGTTTGGTGAAAATGTCAGCAATCTGATTGTCTGTATGAACATACTCAATAATAACATTTCCTTTTTCAACATGGTCTCTGATGAAGTGATGTTTGATCTCAATATGCTTAGTCCTGGAATGACTCGTAGTATTCTGAGTAAGTGAGATTGCACTTGTATTTTCACAGTAGATAGGGATTCCACTGATCTTGAGATTATAGTCTTCTAGTTGATGTTTCAACCAAAGTATTTGTGCACAACATGCTCCAGCAGCAATGTATTCAGCTTCAGCAGTAGATATGGATACTGAAGTGTGTTTCTTACTCATCCATGAGATCAGACGACTGCCTAAAAATTGACAAGTACCTGTAGTACTCTTCCTATCAATTTTGCAGCCAGCAAGGTCAGAATCTGAATATCCAATCAGTTCAAATCCTGATTCCCTTGGGTACCACAATCCCAATTATTGTGTGCCTTTGAGATATTTTAATATCCTTTTAGCAGCCAAGAGGTGAGATTCCTTAGGATCTGATTGAAATCTCGCACAAACCCCAACAGAATACATAATATCAGGTCTGCTAGCTGTTAAGTATAACAGTGACCCAATTATGCCTTTGTACTTGGTAATGTCAACTGATTTGCCACCTTCATCCTTGTCAAGACGAAGACCAGTAGACATTGGAACACTAACATATGAGCTAGTTTCCATACCAAATTTCTTGAACAGATCTTTTGTGTACTTTGCTTGATTAATAAAAATACCATCAGGTAGCTGTTTGACTTGTAATCCAAGAAAGTAATTAAGTTCTCCCATCATGCTCATTTCAAACTTGTTCTGCATCAGCTTAGAGAACTTCTCACACATCTATTTGTTAGTTGAACCAAAAATAATATCGTCCACATATATTTGTACCAACAATATATGATTATCCCATTCAATAGTGAACAAAGTCTTATCTACTTTACCTTTACGAAATCCTTTGACTAAAAGAAAATCAGATAAAGTATCATACCATGCTCTTGGAGCCTGTTTCAGTCCATAGAGAGCTTTCTTCAGACGATAAACTTTGTCTCCTTGTTGATAAGCTTCAAAACCAGGAGGTTGTTCAACATAAACTTCCTCTTGCAATTCTCCATTGAGAAAAGCAGACTTCACATCCATCTGATAGACAGTGAAGTTCTTGTGAGCAGCATAGGCTAAGAATAATCTGATTGCTTCAAGCCTTGCAACTGGTGCGAATGTCTCATCAAAATCAATGCCTTCTTCTTGGCAATAACTTTTGGCAACTAGTCTTGCTTTGTTTCTGGTAACAATACCATCTTCATTCATTTTATTCCTGAATACCCACTTAGTGCCAATTACTCTTTGATGAGTAGGTCTTGGAACTAAGTACCAGACTTCATTCCTTTCAAATTGATTCAACTCTTCTTGCATTGCTTCAATCCAGTGAGAATCACTAAGAGCTTCATCAATCAATTTAGGCTCAATTCGTGAAAGAAAACTTACAAACATTGTTTCATTTGCAGTTCACCTTC
This sequence comes from Penstemon newberryi var. newberryi, assembly GCA_030819805.1. NCBI lineage: Eukaryota > Viridiplantae > Streptophyta > Magnoliopsida > Lamiales > Plantaginaceae > Penstemon > Penstemon newberryi. Next base: position 14,802,861 of record JAUALY010000005.1, on the reverse strand, counting down.
TAGTTCTCACTCTATCCAAAGGATCACCAATCACTAAGTCAGGTGGGTGATCTCTGAGCCATCTGAGATCAGGTTGCAAATCTGGATGTTGTCCTCTTGATTGATCTTGCAACACTTCTGTTGGAGTCTCAGTAGTAGTCTGTTGAACAGTTGTAGTCTGTTGAACAGTCTCTGGTCTGTCAGCTGTTTGCAACTCCTCTGTTAGACAATCAGCAGACTGATTTTGAACAGCACTTGAGTTAACAGCTTGAGTTAAATCAGGTAGTATGATGGGTACGTATTCTTCTTTTCTTTCCATACTCAATTTCTGAAGGTCAGCAGATATCTCTGGATTTGCACTTTGATTCTTTTCAGAAGATTGGTTTGGTTCATCAAATACTACATGAATAGATTCTTCTACAAGTAAAGTTCTTTTGTTAAAGACTCTATAAGCTTTACTAACAGTGGAGTAACCTACAAAGACAGCTTCATCAGCATTCTCTGCAAATGCAGTAAGGTGATTTTTCCCATTATTCAAAACATAACATTTACAATCAAAAATCCTAAGATAATGTAAATTAGGCTTTTTGTTGTTCCATAGCTCATAAGGTGTCTTGTTTTGACTTTTGTTGATCATACATCTGTTCTGTGTATAACACGCTGTATTTGTAGCTTCTGCCCAGAATCTTTGGGGCAGCTTTGCTTCAGCTATCATTGTCCTGGTAGCTTCCTTTAGAGTTCTGTTTCTTCTTTCAGCAACTCCGTTTTGTTGAGGGGTTCTGGCGCAGAGTACTCATGTGTGATTCCTCTGGAGTTACAATACTCTTCAACAGTAGAGTTTGTAAATTCAGTCCCTCTATCTGATCTGATCTTCAATATTCTTTGACTCTTCTCATTCTGGATCAGTTCCATCAGATTAGTAAGATGTTCCTTGGTTTCACTTTTCTTCTTCATGAAAATCACCCAAGTAAATCTTGAAAAATCATCCACAACAGCTAGGCAGTATTTCTTTCCACCATTGCTGATAGGATCAATAGGGCCAAATAAATCCATATGTAACAGCTCCAAAATTCTGGTTGAAGATTGGTGCTTCTTGCTTTTGAAAGTGGACTTCACTTGTTTACCCTTCTGACATGCGTCACAAAGCTTGTCTTTGCTCATGACTGTCTTTGGAATTCCTTCTACCAAATCATTATTTATCAATCTGTTTATGGTCTTGAAATTCAAATGATTCATTCTTTTGTGCCACGGGCAACTGATTTCACTTGGTGTAGAAGCCACCAAACAAACATTAGAATTCTTGTCCACAGAATTCCAGTCGACTGCATAGATATTTCCCTGTCTTCTTCCAGATAAAATAACCTTCTTTGTTCCAACTTGTTCAACATAGCACTTATCTGATGAAAACATTACAGAAAATCCCTTGTCACAAAATTAACTTATGCTCAGCAGATTATACTTCAGGTCATTAACATAAGAGACGTCAGATATCTCTATGTTTCCTTTGATTAGCTTTCCAACAGCAACAACCTTGCCTTCTTTGCTGTCTCCAAAAGTAACTCTTGGACCATTCACAGCAACAACATCTGCCAGTTCATGTATGTCTCCACACATGTGCCTTGAACATCCACTGTCCAAGTACCATTTCTTCACTACTTTACTCCTACTCCTAATCCTAACCTACAAAACAAAATAAAATTGTTTTAGGTACCCTTTATTGAGAGGGTCCTGGTGGATTAGTGTCACCTTTGACAACCCAAGATGTTGAAGTCTTAAGCTACTTAGGCTTTAGAGTTTTAGCAGGAGCATGAGCAACTTCATTTTCATCATAATCAGCAGGCATATTATGTTGATAATCATTATGATGAGGATAAGACTCATAAGCAGGATAAGATGCATGATAAGCAGGGTAAGCATGCATTGGTTGATGAGCAGGATATACAGCATAATAAGGTGGATAATGAGGTGCAGCATAATAAGGTGAGTAAGCAGGTTGCACATAATAAGACTCATTTCCATACCAAGCATTATTGATATAATTTCTTTGCTTCTTAGGTCTGCTCTTTACTTTCTCTTTAACAGACGACTTAGCTTTACTAGTCTGATTGGTTTTACTCTTATCAGCAGACTTCTTTGGACTATTCTGCTGTTTGGTTTTACCAGTCTATTTTTCATTTTCAGGCTTTTTACCCTTTTTAGCCTTATGAGGACTCTTCTCCTTTTTCTCAATTTCCAGTGAAGTAGATTTAGTAGTCTGAACATACAAGATAACATTACTGTTATCAGCAGATATAAATTTCTCAGTTCTGTTCAGTTCTAAATTTTCTTTTACTAAGGGTGTACTCTGTTCACTAGATTTATCTATTGATACAACAGACTACTTAGCAACAGATGACTTATCATGTAAAGATATTATAGCTTCAAGTTCCATGATTTTTCCCTTGTAAACTTCACATTCTGCTTTCAGAGATTCATATTCATGTGAAAGCTTTTTATACTTATCTGAATCGTCAGGTTTTTCAACACTACGTTTCAGTTTAGCATTTTGCTTTTTCAGCAAGATCATCTCGTCCTTAAGCTTAGCAAATTCTTTAACAACATCTGCTTTATTGTTCATCATTTGCTCAAATGAGCTAAACAACTCTATTTCACTTTCAAAGAGTATTACCTCATCGTCAGAATCATCAGATTCCTTGGCCATGAGACACAGCAGTGCAGGTGTCTCTTCTTCAGCAGAGTCATCACTTGACGTCCCTGATTCTGAGTTAGACGAATAGATGGCTGCTATCTTTTCAGCTTCAGCCAACAACACTTTGCTTTTCTGGTGTCTCCTCTCTTTCCTCTGTTTCTTTTCTTCCTCATTATATTTCTCAGCTTTAGGATATGGGCAATCTTTGATGAAATGTCCCAATTTCCTGCAATTATAGCACATCATTTTGGATTTATAATCATCCTTATCATGAGAAAATGAGGTAGGTTTAGAAGTAGAAGCATTGTTATATTTGTTCTTCATTTTTCTTTTGTAGAACTTTTTGAACCCGTTCAATAACAAAGCAACATCGCCAGCAGTGTACTCCTTTTTACTCAGTACTGTGGCCTCATCAGATGAGTCCACTTCTCTAGTTTTTCCAGCTGGTCTTCTTGATCTTTCTGCAGCGACCAGGGCAGCAGTGGGGCCAGAAGTTGAGGTCTCTTCTATTCCCATCCTTGGCATTTTATGCTCGTACGCCTTGAGTACAGAAAACAGCTCCGTCAAAGAGATCTTCCCCAGATCCCTTGATTCTTCCATTGCTGTGATCTTCATGTTGAACTTGGGTGGCAACGCCTTTAAAACTTTGACAGTGATCTCTTTATCTGAAAACGTCTTTCCCAATTTTAGAACATTGTTCAACACCTTTGTAAACCTTGAATCCATCTGGTCAATGGTTTCTCCAGGTTTCATCTTGAAGTTATCAAACTTCTCCAGGGCAACACTCAGATTGTGTTCTTTTATAGAGTCATTCCCTTCACTCATGTCACGGACTTTATCCCACATCTCTTTAGCTGTTTTGCAGTGTTTGACCTTGTCAAACCTTTCATTGTCGAGTGCTTTTGTCATGATGAAGATTCCAACTTTGTCAAGATTCTTCAACTTGATTTCATCAGGTGACATCTCTGATCGGTCTTTATCAACGACCGTATCTACTCCGTCAATTTTGATTGTCTTGGTAACTCTTATTGGACCTTGTGTTATGCACGTGTACATATTGTCATTATAAGCAGCAAGGAAAATTTCCATGCGTATTTTCCAGTCCTCAAAGCTCATACCGTCTATGTGGGGAACTAGGCTGATACAATCCATTTTTCAAATAGTTTTTGTTTTTCAAAAATATGCTCTTTTGAAAACTTCTGAAAACCTTTGAAAAACACTCTAGGATCAAGCTCGTTGATCAGGCAAATGATTCAGATTAACCACCTGCTCTGATACCACTTGTTGGTCCCAAGTGGTCAGATGAGGTCTAGAGGGGGGGGGGGGGGGGGGGGTGAATAGACCTCTAAAAATTTACCTTTTAAAATTCTCTAACTTTTCTGTCAGCAGACTAAGCTGATCAAGAATCGTAAGCAGACTATGCTGATCTCGCACAAAGCTTTGAACAGTAGAGTTGACCACTCTTCTGATTTTACTCAGCTGATTTTATCAAAATCAGAGTTTTAAAATAACTAACTTGCAGCGGATATTTCTAGTGTTTTTCACAAGTAGTTTTCTTAACTTAGAAAAAGTTTTATCCCCAGTTTTAATAAACTCCTTTTTAAAACTTTTCAACAGTTAACTTTTTGTGTTAAAGTATGCTCTTTAAAAATATGCTGAAAATAATGCAAGTATAACACAAAGGAATTTTTATAGTGGTTATATGGATGTAAATCCTTTAGTCCACTCTTCCAAGTCACTTCGATATTGGGTTATACTATAAACACACAGTTTACAATATACTCTGCTTGCGCCAAACAACAAATGAACTGGCCTTCGTTACAGGAAATCACAAAGAAGTCCTATACTACGAAGCTTTATCACTCACAAAGATGGATAACAGCTCCTCACAACACTTATCTCACAAAATCACTCAGATTTGTATGTATATTTGTTTATCTCTCTATTCTGCTTCGTCAACAGATGACTCGGCTGATGAGTGTTCTGTTCTTGAGTTTGAGACTTAGAAGAATTCTGCTTCAGATTTTTGTTCTCAAATGTGTTGTATGTTTTTCTTCAACTCACGAACTGAACTATTTATACTTGAGATTTGAAAATCTGCCCGTTGAGAGATCGACAGGTGTCCAAATCCTCGAGTACTGGTCCTTTCTGCAGAAACGGCTACCTGCGACTGAGCACTATACACTCTGATGTACCTTCTGTCAGTCCGCATTAAATGCACCAATCTGATACGAGGTTTCTCTTCAATCATTTGTCATAAATACCCCTCCTCTTCAGCATTTATTACTCCCAGTGCATTTATTACCGTTGATCAGACTCCTTGACCCCTTCTACTCTGCTGATCGAAATCACTCGTCTGATGTATACTCGGCTGATCCCAAACTTGAACTAATCTTATTTGAGTCGGCTGATAGTCCACCAGTCTGATTCCTTTCTTCAGCAACAGATCAGTAGTCTTTTGGACCATATTTGACTCGTCTGAAATAAATCTTCCTTAGTCAAATATCTTTGAAGGTTTGTACTAAGCTTTCATACTTAGCTGATTCTGATGTTTTGGAAATCATCAAAACCTCCCTTCACTTTATATCTTCCATCTTCATCTTCATCCAACACGACTTTTCCCCTCCCAAGGTAATGGTCAATACACGTTAATCCAGTCAGTTCAGAACGATGAGCTTTCCATACAAAAGATATGACTACACCACATATTGATTAGAGAAAATTACAAGACATCTTTCTCCAAAAAAAAAAAAAAAAATGAGAGGGAGAAAATATACATATAATCCGACGATCTACTGTTCGAGAATATGTTCGGGACTTGTACTATGACCGAGATAGGTGATCAACTCTCGAGTACGTTGCTTATATCCGAGAGCAATGGCTTTCTCGAACTCCTGTTTCTTCCCTTTCTCGATTTGAGATTGGGTAACTTCCTCCAAATTTTTATTCAGCTGGAGCAAGTCTTTTTTCTCCCTTTTAAGTTGCTCCCTTTCGGACTTCAGGTTGCAATTCACCCGAGCAAGATCTTCTTTCTCGTTAGCAAGCTTTTCGTTAGCAGCTCGAAGATTCTCCACTTCGGTCATCAATGATCGATGAGCAGCAGCTATGTGGTCCAATTTGGAATCAGTAGCAAGACGAGTAAAATATGCTTCATCATTCTGAATTCCGAGTTGAGAAGCTTCATGTTTGACCTATGACAAAACATTAACAAGTTAGAAGATAAAATAATGTTGCAAAATTCTATTTAAGGCATAAAATTACCAGCTCCAAATGCTTGAAAATGGACTGGTAGATAATTTGTAGAGAAGAATGATCTTTCAGCTTATCTAGCTCTCTTGAGAGAATTGTGCCAATCCCCAAATTCCAAGATACCCCATCAGGTTCGTAAGAGGTAGGAATGCATGCGTCAAAGGATACCCCTCCTAATCGATCCAAAGTAAACTCGGATATTTCTTCAACTTGCGTTCTGAAAGGAGGATCATCTAATAGCGAAGGATCATCCAACGGATTTACTCGGATCCCAATTCAATCGTTCATTGAGAAAAACGAGAAGAAGGAAGAATTTGAGTACCATGGGAACCCGAGTGTACGACGGCACTGTCGGAGGTCGACAAAACGAAAAGAGCTTCGGGGATGTCTTCCCTCATGCACCCCTGAACCCGTGAGTTAGGATCGACCTGAGGCATAGTTGTTTGAGGCGCAAGGCGAGCCTTGCCTCAAGGCGAGGCGATGAGGGCGAGCCTTGCCTCAAGGCGAGGAGATGCAAAAAGCGAGGACTTTTTGGGGATAAAGCGCATGTATATGAATTTTTCAGTATATATCAAATTATCAACAATAATTATAAAATTCAAGACTTTTAAAGACAATATAATAAACATATTTATCATGCAACATCCCAAAAACCAAATTCATAACAAAATAAATTTAAAGTCGCAATAACCAATTACAAAATAGTCTTAGATTGAGCAAATAAGTTCAAAAGCAATGTAAAACGATAGTAAATCACTAATGTGAATCTCTAATCAGACCACTCTCCTTCAATCACATGATCATCATCATCATCATCACTGCCATTATCGCCGCTTCCTCCGTTGTCATCATCTTTATAGCATTCATTATCTTTCTCTTCCTCTTCCGCATCATCACTATCACCAATAACATCACGTGTAGACGAAGATTGTGGTAATGTAGATGATGTTGGAATCGGCAACGTAGATGAGGATGATGGTATTGTAGATGATGAGGAAGTTGGCAAAGTAGATGGTGGTGTCGGTGCTTTATTCTTTGATGCTTTTCCCCTGAATGCATACACTTTATCTGTCGGGGTTTTAGATGTAGAAGCGGAACCTTTCGATTTCCTCAAAGAATATGCAGGTTCATTTGCCCCTGATGCATGGGCAACTTGTTCCCAAGTTAAGTCATCGTCAGAATGCACAAAATCAATATCATCATCATAATCATCATCATCATCCATCGTCACTTCCCCCATTTTTCCCACCAACCATTCATTGGTACCATCTACATAAGGATTCTCCAACACAATAGGGTCGATGGTATCACGCAACTCATATCTTCGTCTTAAAGATCTATTGTACTTAATGTACTCCAAATCATTAAGGCGTTTTTGCTCCAAACGATTCCTTTTCTTGGAATGGAGCTGCAAAGTTTAATTAATAATAACTTATTAGCATAATATTACTATATGTTTAAAACTTTAGATTATGGAATGTAAAGACTCTTACGTGTTGAAATACACTCCAATTACGTTCACAACCGGAAGAGCTACATGTGAGACTGAGAATTTTGATGGCAAGTTTTTTCAAATTTGGCACTGAATTCCCAAATGCACCCCACCATTCAGCTAATTGGCAATAAAAAAGATTTAAAAAACATTATAAATCAATTTCATGAGATAAAAAATAATATTAATCTTGTATATTTAATATTTCATTACCTGGTGCCATTTTTGTTCTTTGCCTAACAGCTTGTTTGCTTGAAAAAGTTCCTTCTGCTTTTTATAAAACTTTAGCTCTGAGGCAATTTCATCTTGTATATGTTCATCTTCCACCAACTTTTCAACGCATTTATCAAACCCAGAGGTAATTACTTCAACATCTTCAATCTCCTTATTTGCATAAACTCGGGATTTAGTAAATGTCCCGCGGCATGCAAAGGCCTATGAAGTTGATTTTGCCACCTATTGTCAATGATTCTAAATATATCGGCATACCTCTGCTCATTGTTGTTGAAAGACAATGCAATTTTCTTCTTTGCACGGTCAATTGCCTCATATATGTATCCCATTGGAGGTTTTTTCTCTCCATCCACAAGCCGGAGAACCTCAACAAGTGGGCCAGCAAACTTCATAATGAAACTTATCATTTTCCAAAATTCGATATTTAAAATAACCCTCACTGCTTGTTTGCCGCCTCTTTCCTTTGCAAATTTGCTAGCTTTCCATTTATCAGAAATGAACATGTCTCTCAATTGTGACTTGTGCTTTTGAAATCTTTTCAAAGTCAAGAAAGCCGTTGCAAAGCGAGTTGATCCCGTCCTAACCATATCTCTTTGTCTAGTGAACTCTCTCATCATGTTGAAAACTATTGTTCGATTATAGATATATTCATTGATGTTAATTGCAGGTTCAAGTGTTCTTTTCCATTCGGGTAACTTGAACATATCTTCGAACATTAAATCCAAACAGTGTGCTGCGCATGGAGTCCAAAACATATGAGGATATCGTGACTCTAGCCTCTTTCCTATTCATCGAACAATAAAAAATAAAATTAAAAAAAATTAATAATAAATATATTATAAAATACACGAGATTAATGATTTATTACTCACCGGCATAAACATTTTCACTTGCACTATCGGTGACCACTTGTATCACACTTTTTTCTCCAGTACGTCTCACAAAATTATCGAGCAACTCAAACATTTTTTCGCCCGTGTGAGAGTAACTTGATGCATCAACTGATCCGATAAACATGCTCCCTCGAGGAGTATTAACCAAAAAATTGATCAAAGATCTTTGTTTTCCATCTTTCCAACCGTCCGCCATCAAGGAGCAACCATACTTCTCTTTTTCTTCCTCATTTGACTTCATCAATAGTTTTGTGTGTTCCACCTCCTTCTTCAAATAAGTAACTCTTACCTCGTGATAGGTAGGAGGTTTCATTCTAGGACCGTATTGTCCTATCGCTTCAATCATAGCTTTAAAACTATGATAGTTCACCGCATTAAATGAGATGCCGGCATCATACATCCATCTATAGAATTTTTGAACTGCATTTTCCCTCATCTTCTTTTGAACTTCTAAGAAAGAGTTTGATAAATCACCTTTCTTTCTTTGGGCATCCTCGTCGGATTGTTTATTATAGTACAAATTGATGGGGCCTAGTTGTCTCGGCTTTTTGGGGACCATTGGTGGTCGGCTAGAAGAGACAAGCCTTTTACCATGAGCTCGATCCTCACGTGCCTCCCTATCTTCTCTTTCTTCTAATTCTTGCTCCGCAATTTCATCAAAATGAGGCATTTTTGATTGTGTTTCCTCCAAAACTCTTTTTGCGGTTTGTTTGGCATCAAACACTTCTTTGAAAAATAATTTGACGCCGGGGAGGGGGGGGGGGGACTTTTGTGCAACCCATCACATTCCTAAAACCCCCAACAATATGTTGTTTTGCTCCTGATATACCTCCATTTGTTAATTTACCACAATACTTGCACTTTAGATTCTTCGTTAAGAAATTTACACAATCAATTGGATGATTTATGATTATAATAATATACGAACAAGTAAACAACAAGTCAAATAGTTAATTATCAACAAATCTAAGTAACATACTATTATTACTATATAATTATAATATGAATAAAATATGAGTAATTATAAATTATAACTATATTGATAATTTGATATGTATATGATTTTATTACTTTATAGTTTATATATATAATATAATTATATATGAATAATGAATGATTATAAATTTATAATAGTAAGTTAATAATAATAATATATAAAACTATAAGTATATAAGTAGGCATTAATAAATTAGTCTTTAGTATGAAGTATTAACTATTGTGGGAAGTTAACTTACTCTTCAAGAGGCAGACGGCGCAGCAGGCCAGCAGCGGCAGTGGAAGAGGCGGCGCGACAGAGAGCGGCGGCAGAGGGCGGAGTTTGTTTGTGTAAGGATTTAGGATTAGGGTTTTACTTTTACCCTTTCTAGAGAGATAAATCGGGGAGAGAGAGGGAGAGTTGTTGTTTAGGAAATGAATTGAAGTCAAATTAAGTATTTTGACTTCAATTAAAAAAAAAAAATGCATCCCCAAAATGCCCCGCCTTGCCGCGCCTTAAGGCGAGGCTAAGGCATCGCCATCTGGTAAGTGACATGGCGAGGCGAGGTGAGGCGAGGCGATGAGGGCTCACCTCGGCGCGCGCCTTTAATAACTATGACCTGAGGATTAGGAGGAATAGACACGGGTTGCCGATCAGTCTCCTGTTGAGGCGTTTGAAACAGGAATCTGGCGATCAACTTCCTCCTGATCATTAAGGGCAAGGGGCGTAGATTTTTGGGGAACCTCCCCCCCCCCGGAGGATGTTTGTTGTGAACTCTCAGTACGAGCTCTTTTCTTTGGAGTATCTCTTCTAGTGGGACCACGTAAAGATCGCTTTGCAGCGCCATAAAATAGATTAGAACTCATGGTCGAGAAGTTATGGAAACTGTGTAAATCTCGAGCTATTACTTCGAACTATCGCAGAGAATTTTATATTTCAAGTGGGGACGCGCGGTAATTCTTTGAAGGATTTACCTTTCTATATACTTAAGGAAATGACATTCTTACCCTCAAGGGAAGGCGCGAAAAGTAAAATTTAAAATTGGTGGAGAATATTAAGTTATTATGACATCTCGATCATGTAAAAGACAAAGGGAAAAATTCTACAAAGACAATACTGCAATAAAATTTATATATTTCGAGGAAGTATCGATACAGGATTCATTTACAAAGGACTACAAATTCGACAAGAAAAATAATGATACTGGTTAGAAAAAGTAAATCAAATAAGCTTTGATAGATTCCTTGTCGTTGAAATGGCCTATTCGGTAGGAGTAGCCTCTTTCGAGGACTTTTCTTCATTATCATCCGCCTCTCCTCTATTTTCCTGATCGTCTTCGATCTCCTCTTCAGGCTCAATATCAGGGTCGGGCACAGGTAAGGGAACTCCAAACTCATCCACCAGATCAGCCAAGGGATGATTACTGTATTGCACGGAAGTTAGGGACTCTGGTGGATATTCTCGAAGCCTTCAATCTTTGCTGATGTCCATAACTCTACGATAATCGGCCCGCCTATCAGGAACTAACTCCGACTCGATCAGTTGATCAACCCCTTTATAGAATGAACTCAACAACAGATCCCCGATCTTTTGATGAATTATAGAAGTGCAAACGGGAGAATTGAGAAATTCCCTAACGATGGGCTCAACATCATGAGTTTGAGCTTCATTCATAACCTTATCCATGTCGGCATCCTCATTTTTGGCTTGAAATTCCCTAAAGAATCTCCGACTCCAGTGTGCTCAATGAAGTTGCATGAGAAACACGTTGCTCCTCCAACTCTTGAGTCAGTTGATCCACTTGAGCTTGGTACCGACTAGCATCCTTCATAGTACTAATAATGTGTGGATTGTCGGTCTCCAAATTGGGATTATCACTGGGGCCGGCCTATGTTTCGACGGATGCTCTGGTACTTTCGACCTTGGCAAGCCTATCTTCGAGCTCTTTATTCCTTGCCATGAGTATATTATTGGTCTCCTCCACAAACTTCCATTGATCCCTGTGCAAGGCCGCATCATACAAAGCAGTCATCAGCGCGTTTCCAGTCTGCGAAATTGAATAATACGATTAAATATGGACAAAAGTAATTTGAATTATGTTGAATTATCGATCCAAAGAATATATTACCACTTCATTAGCATGTGCTGCTCTTGCTAGTTGGTCTAGATGCTCCCTCACAAAATTCCGTTGTACATCCTTGTTGAAGGTCGCTAACAGAAGAAGTCGAATGGATTTATCGAGGATATTTTCCTTGTCATCAGACATCAAAGTATCTTCTGCAGAATATCCGGCCGCACGTTTTCCCTGCACTGGCTATCGATCATGTATACAAGAGAGGCCTTGTGACTCGAATCTCCGACATGGGTAAAATATTCACCCTGTTAGTCAAACAACTGCTTCTTCCTTTTTGCCTCTGGACCAGTGGGGTTTCGTTCCGGCCAAGTTTTGCAACCGAGGATACCGTATCGATCCCTAACGAACTTGGGAGGATATCCGCGCCTAGGGCCAGTACTTGAGGATGGAGGTTCCACAGACGGTTGGTCAGTAGTAGGGTTAGTAACGCGGATAGGATCAACACTCTCAAAAGATTGTTCCTCGATGTCTTCCAGATCCTGATGCTGATCCCTTCTTCTTTTTTTGGACATCCTCTATTCTATTGGCATTTTTCCCAACGAATTTCTCGAGCTCGAGAGGACAGTCTTTCCGACCCCAAAGAAACGACACTTTCCAACCATGGAGGCTAAAATATGAAAATTGCGCCATTAAAGGAACAGTCATTAAGGAATCTTCTAAAGACAAAGTAATTGAGAAAATATATAAGTCTTACCCAGATGACGATTGTCTGCGGGGATGGGAAAATCAAGAGAACTTAATCCCGCCTTACGAAGGAAGATTTCTCCAACTAGGAAAGCTGACTGGTATTTATCTGATCTCATCTCCGCGATCATACTTGAAGAAAAATGATCATCCGGAGCCAGTTCTCTGATAAGATTTCGACCACCATATACCCAGGATGAGTCGTAACCCCATTCGTAAACAAACGGTTCGATTACCCCGTTATCAAGCACGCGATGGGTCGGAGGTTTTATGAAGAAGTAGTTCGACTTCCATTCCATGCTGTTGCTCGAAATGGCATTCTCCAGAACGGCGAAGCCGGGTCTTTGGATGACATAGTAATAACCTCTATTGGAAGAGGTTGAAATGGAAAGTCGAAAGAAATGACAAAAGTTACGAAAGGTGGGTTGTAGTCCCTTCGCGACCATTAGAACAGAAAAAGCCATAATAAAAGCAATGGCGTTGGGTACAAGTTAGGTTAATGAGACGAAGAAAGTCTCTAAAAGTTGAAGGAGGATGGGAGAAAGGGGATAACGCAATCCATGATCCAAGTGAGAGGTATAGAAAGCTTGGCAGTTTTCTGGAGGAGTATTTACCCTTTCCTCCACGGAAGGAATGATTATCTCAAACTCGGATGGAAAATAATGACCGTAATCCATCCGTAATGCAGGCAAATCCTTTTCTTTGAATCGAGAAGGAAAAAACTCGATAGGGGAACATATCCGAGGTTGAGCAGTCTTCGATTTCTTCGAAGTCTTGGTAGTCATCTCATCTTCAGGAACTATTTCAACAACTAAACCATCTACCCCTTTTTCTACAAAGTCTTTAATTTCCTCGGCCTGAATACCGTCTCCCGTCTCTTCGTTGTCATAAGAAAGAGTATCAGGGTTTCCGACAGCATGAGTTGTAAGTTCCTCTTCTTCGTTCTGGGTCGAGGAATTAGGGTTTGGGGTTGATGAAGCCATATTTTGTTAAAGACAAATTGTTCGATAAGATGAATAAGTAACAAGAATCTCGATTTACACTTTTACTGCTTAAAGATCTGGATATTTTAGGTAAATGTAAAAGATCCGGTTTAATTCGAGTATATATATGGACGGTGAAATGAAGTTTCAGTCCTTCGCGACGTTTCTGTTTCCCGCCAACGAAATCGTGGGAAAATCCTAAGACGTCTGACACACGTTATTAAGCGACGTGTCTTTACATGAATGGGTTCAGCGAATTGTTGGGATATCTCGGTTGTCAAAACAACGATAGTGCGAAATTAAAAAATTTCCGAGATACCCATCAGTCCCAATATATAATTTCCACCTTATGTATGCGAAAAGCTGGAATCAAACAACAACAATAAACATAAAGGGGGTGATATGCGATTTTTACCTCACCACAGGCAAGGTGGTGGTAACCTCCGGCTTTGTTGTTGATTCACAAGCAGTGATCCAATTCTCTCACCTCCAGAGTGTATCCATACCAGCTGGATTGTAGTAACACCTTCAAGTCACAGGCTACGAATTAGATCTCCATTGACAGCCTTCAAGATCTAGTTCGTAGCCTGTGACTTGAAGGTGTTACTACAATCCAACTGGTGTGGATACACTCTAGAGGTGAGACAATTGGATCACTAGTTGTGAATCAGCAATAAAGCCGGAGGTTGCCACCACCTTGCCTGTGGTGAGGTAAAATCGCATATCACCCCCTTTATGTTTATTGTTGTTGTTTGATTCCAGCTTTTCGCATACATAAGGTGGAAATTATATATTGGGACTGATGGGTATCTCGGAAATTTTTTAATTTCGCACTATCGTTGTTTTGACAACCGAGATATCCCAACAATTCGCTGAACCCATTCATGTAAAGACACGTCGCTTAATAACGTGTGTCAGACGTCTTAGGATTTTCCCAACAGTGGTATCAGAGCCAATTCCATTACTATTATGCGAAAAGGCCTGAACATAATTAAAAATATGGATATTTGCGTTTGTTATGTTCTGTGTGATGATTCTTGCTTGTTATGATATGATCTATGATTGGGTAAAATCGCATATTGAGATTTGGGGCAAATTTATAGTTTTTGAAACTTCAGGACTTTTTGTGCAAATCGCTAGTTTGTGAAATAAGGGCTGGAAATTTATTTTCTGTTTTCTGGAAATTTTTGAAAAATCTGGACCGTTTTTGCAATTCTGGTCTGTACGTGTTTTTGGGTCGTTTTTGCAATTTCCAAAAATTGAAGGACGGTTTTGTAGTTTCCGAAAGTTCAGGGGTCTGTTTGCGAAACCAAAAATTTTCTGGATTCAAATTTTAATTTTCTGGTTCTTTGGCCGATTTTTAAATTGGGGCTGTTTTGTAATTTTCAAATCTTTGGGGTTAAAAATGCAATTTCCATAAGTTGAGGGGCCGAACTACAATTTTCAAAAGTTGAAAAATCCAAATCTGTTTTTATGCGGAAAATTGTTTTGTTTACCCGAAAATTGATTTTTATCATAATTAGTAGTGACTAAAGTAAGAATCATAGGATGTTATTTTTAAAAGGTGTTTTAAAAGTAGGAAAGAAATACGTAAAAAGTTGTTTGCTTGTTTCTTGCTCTACGTGAACTATTTACGTGGTTTTCGATCGTGCCGAGCCTTGACCCTAGGGTAGATGTGATTGGTTTAATTTATTGTTTGGTTTTTATTGGGCCTGCGAGCCTTAAGTTTTTGGGCCACTTTGAGCCTTTGTAATAGATAGGGCTTTACTTTTTTAAATAGTTTAGGATGGAGGCCCGTTACAAGCAAGATGGGAGCCCAAGAAGGAATGAAGGCCATGTATGCATGGTTATTTTTGTAATAGCCTAGGTCCGCTAAGAACCCTTTAGATTGACCAATGGGGCCAACATCATGGCTCAATGATGGCCCACATAGGAGACTCCCGATCGAAAACATATTGTGGTAGTATGCATGCTAGGCTTGTATGTTTTAATTTATTTATCGATTTATTTATTTAGCTTGTATGTGATGCGCGCTAGAATCTAGATCGTAAATAAAAGATAAAGCATAACTTATGCGGTGAGATCTCGAGGAGAGTTAGTATGAACTTTCAAACCCGAAAACCGCCTCTCGAATTAAATATTAAGTCATATTGGGTACATTTAAAATGAAGTTTTAAAGATCCAAGCCTTCCATCAATAGGAACTAGCGTAAGTTGTCTACTTATTGATAGAGGTGATCCAGAGTCTGGCACCCGAGTCGAAGAAAGGGACAATACGCAAAATTCCTTGACTCCTGTTTTTAACTAAACTCGACAAGGGTGAGGACTGGTCGGGATGTGAATATCGGCCGATAACCAGTTACGGGGATTTCACGACCGGGCCTGTTGCTCATCAAGATTGATGGGTTAGACTTAACGATTAGTAACACTTATGATGTACCAGTGCTAGATAAGTGAGAAAACTGAGCCAAAATAGCTTGAAGGTTGTGTAGTGACACAATTGGTAAAAGTATACCTACCTGGAGAATTAATTGTATGGCCACGAGTCGTGGGTGCAATTAATGTCTGCTGGGACGTCAAGACCTACTAGGAAATAAGATTTCCCGAGCAATCAAAGGAGTGATTGTTTCGACAAAATAGTGGGAAAACTTTTTCGAAAACAAGACTAAAATTCGTTAATTATAAGTATTAGGCATAGATCAGTCAGCTAAACGTTGTATTCTTTCCATTTGTACATATTTTTTGAACAATGTCTAAAAATCCATTATCTGTCATCCTCGACGCTAATAAACTGAATGGGTCAAACTTTGTCGACTGGCTGAGAAACTTGAGGATAGTCCTCGACTCCGAACGTCGGAGCTATGTACTCGACACACCTATGCCTGCTGCACCCGCAAAACGAGCTACTGAAGAACAATGAACCGCCCATGATAAAAGGGTTGATGATGATCTTCAGGTTCGCTGCCTCATGCTAGCTTCAATGTCGAATGAGCTGCAGAAACAACATGCTGCTATACCGCTTGCTAAAGATATACTTCTCCACCTCCAACAGATGTTTGGAGAAAGGTCTCGTACCGAAAGGTTCGCAGCCACTAAGGAGTTGTTTAGTCTCAAGATGACCAGTTTGGGGCGATTGTTCGACCAGTTCGTGTTGAACTTAAACATGGAAGACATAAACCTTGCTCTTCACGAACTGACCAATCTGTTGGTTACGGCAGAATCCACTCTCAAGAAAAAGAAACATGTGATGATTGCTCACCAATCGAAGGCTGCAAAGCCCAAGAAAGGTAAAAAGAAGAAGAAGGTGTTCTCTTCTAAAGCAGTCACCAAGGTTGTCGAGAAAAAGCGCAAAAGTCCAGAAGACGAATGCTTCCACTGCAAGAAAGCAGGGCACTGGAAAAGGAAATGCCCAGACTACCTGAAAATGGTAGCCAAAGGTATTTTCTTGGTTGAAGTTAATATTTCTATTAACTGTGCATCATGGGTTTTAGACACCGTAGCGGGTTCTCATATCTGCAATGATTTGCAGGTGATAGGAGCAGTAAGAACACTTAAGCCCGGGGATAGGATCCTGCGTTTTGGAAACGGAGCAAGAGTTGCTGCAGAGGCTATAGGAGACGTGGAGTTAGTGATAGGGAATTTTACTTTGCTTTTAAAAGAAGGTTTGTACGTACCAACAATTATTAAGAACATTATTTCTATTCCGCTATTAGATAATGATGGTTTTAATTTTTCCATTATGAATGGATCTTTAAGCATAATTAAAAATGGTTTAACTTATGCTAGTGGTACTTTGATGGATGGTCTATATTCCCTCGAACCTACAAACTCCAACGTCTTGCACATACAATCAAGAAAAAGAAAATATGATAATCACACTCCACAACTTTGGCACGCTAGACTTGGACATATCTCCAAGAGTAGGATCCAACAGTTGGTTTCCTCTAAGGCTCTTGAAATACAGAACTTAGATGAACTTCCGACTTGCGAATCTTGTCTCAAAGGAAAGATGACCAAATCACCCTTCACCGGGAATCCTGAGCGAACCAAACAAACATTGGATTTGATCCATACTGACGTTTGTGGACCACTGAGTGTCAGTGCAAGAGGAGGATTCTCCTACTTCGTAACATTCACTGACGACTTCAGTCGTTATGGATACGTGTACTTGATGAAGTACAAATCCGAAACTTTTGAAAAGTTCAAGGATTTTCGAATGGAAGTAGAGAACCAACTTTGACATAGTATTAAAGCGCTTCGATCTGATCGAGGTGGAGAATACTTGAGTCAAGAATTCCTCGATTATCTAAAAGAGAATGGAATTCTCGCTCAGCGAACCCCCCCTAGGACGTCCCAACTCAGTGGAGTGTCTGAAAGGAGGAATCGAACTTTGTTGGACATGGTTCGTTCCATGATGAGCTTCGCTAAACTTCCCTTTTTCATTTTGGGTCTTGGCCCTATTAACTGCTTCGAAGATACTAAACATAGTACCTTCAAAGTCAGTGCCAACGACACCACATCAAGAATGGTATGGTAAAGCACCCGTATATTCGTATCTACGAGTATGGGGATCTCCCGCCTATGTTAAGAACAAGAAAGGAGATAAGCTGGATAGTAGATCTAGTTTGTGCAAATTTGTGGGGTATCCAAAGGAATCCATTGGATACTTGTTCTACGATCCTAAAGAACGTAATACGTTCGTGTCTAGGAATGCCCACTTCTTAGAGGATGATTTCCTCACCAACAGAAATGGGACAATCGTAGAACTCGATGAAGTCCAAGAATCGGACCCATCCTCACAAACAGTGGGAGCTGATCCTGAATTTACTGAACCTACTATTACACCTATACTTCGAAGGTCTGATCGAGTTCGTAAAGAACCAGAGAGATTTGGTTTCATTCACGAAAATGATAAGTTGGATACTGATCCAAGGACTTATGAAGAAGCTATGTCTGACATAGAATCGGGTGCGTGGCTCGAAGCCATGCAATCCAAATGGATTCCATGCATTCCAACAAGGTTTGGACCTTGGTCGATCCACCTGAGGGAACTGTCCCTGTAGGATGCAAATGGATCTTCAAGCGTAAGCTTGGAATGAATGGAGAGGTTATAACCCATAAGGCTCGCCTAGTGGCGAAAGGTTATTCTCAGAGGCCTGGAATAGACTATGAGGAAACCTTCTCTCCAGTAGCGATGTCGAAATCCATTCGGATACTTTTAGCCATAGCAGTTTGGTACGACTACGAAATATGGCAAATGGACGTAAATACCGCCTTTCTCAATGGAGACATTGACAAGGAGATCTTTATGCAACAACCTGAAGGCTTTGCGTCCAAAGAAAGCGAGCACAAAGTGTGCAAACTTCAAAGGTCAATTTATGGCCTCAAACAGGCGTCCCGAACCTGGAACATACGATTTGATGAGACAGTCAAAGCTTTTGGCTTTATCAAAAACGTATTTGAGCCTTGTGTGTACAAGAAAAATAGTGGGAGTTCGGTACAGTTCATAGTTTTATACGTCGACGACATTCTGTTGATCGGGGACGATATCAGAATGTTAGCGCAGACGAATGCGTGGTTATCCGCGCAGTTCTCCATGAAAGATTTAGGAGAGGCATCTTACGTATCTATATGGATAGATCGAAGAATATGTTGGGACTCTCCCAATCTCAATACATCAACACGATATTGAAGAGATTCAATATGGAAGAATCCAAGAGAGGATTGCTTCCAATGAGACATGGAATCTCTCTTTCCAAGTCAATGTGCCCTACAACTGACGAAGAAAATAAGAGAATGTCTCTCATATTTTATGCCTCTGCTATAGGGAGCATAATGTATGCGATGTTGTGTACTAGACCAGACTTAGCACACGCTCTAAGTGTAACGAGCCGTTATCAGTCGAATCCAGGCGAAGAGCACTGGACTGCCGTTAAAGCAATCCTTAAGTACCTGCGAAGGACTAAGGATATGTTTTTGGTCTACGGTGGTAGTGGAGAATTTAAACTTGAAGGATTCACTGATTCAAGTTTCCAGTCTGACGTGGATGATTACAAATCCAATTCTGGATGATACGCCTCAATGGCGCAGCGGTGAGTTGGATAAGTTCCAAACAGTCCCCCACTGCCGACTCAACCACTGAAGCAGAATATATTGCAGCATCGGATGCGGCAAAAGAGAGTGTTTGGATGAGAAACTTCATCCAAGAGTTGGATGTAGTTCCTAGCATTGCAGAGCCTGTAGTAGTCTTCTGTGACAACAACGGGGCGATAGCTCAAGCGAAGGAGCCGAGATCACACCACCAATCTAAACACGTGATGAGAGAATACCATGTGATCAGGGAGATCATTGGTAGAGGAGACATACACGTGGATCGTGTCAACTCAGAAGACAACATAGCTGACCCCTAACGAAGCCACTTTCGCAAAAGGCGTTCGAGGGACATCTTGTAAAGATGGGTCTTAGAAATGTTTGTGAATGGATTTAGGACAAGTGGGAGATTGATAGGATAGTGCCCAGCAAGCCAATTCACTTTAGCTGGTTTTAGGTCTATTCTGTAATAAACAATTTTTGATTCTTATGAATAATACGCACGTTTATTTATAACTGTATAGAATAAACAATGGCCAACTTCATCTCTCGCGAATACATTTAAGCGATTGGATGAAATCCTTAGATCACATTAGACTATGGGACGATTCACTTCGGTATTGAGTGCAATCATGAAATAGTCTCTAAGGTCATGATCTTAAAACACGTTCTAAGTCATAGATTCCAAACGAGACGGGGGTATCGAAGAAATCGCCAAGACTTGTATGAATATGCATGATTCACATGGAGTGAATTTGTAGAGTTTCATGAACAAGACATTTGATGTCAGTGCATATGAGTAGGTGGTTCGATAGGGGATCGAACGCATCGAACGATCCGAACAGAGAAACTCATTGTGGAAGCGCATGACGCATATCGGTGATGGGATGTTTCTCAAGGCTTATAATAGTGTACGATTTAGTCCTTAGACTTGAGGTGCTAGGGCGAATTCGGTGCATGGGTATATTTACTTTGATCAAGGTACAAGTCACGTAGCCTGACCATAATATGCCTAAGTTGGGTGCGTATAGATGTGTACGCGAGTGGTTAGTACCAAGATGGAATCTACAGACTCATCGTAATGGATGAGAGAATTTCCTATACGATTCTTAGATAATAGATCCGAGAAACCCGTGGCCACGGTCGGTGATGGATTTGGAAAGGGGTTTCCAAATTTAGCAGTCACACTTTATCCCGAATTAGAAAGTATAGTTATTGAGATAATTAGAGGTGTCGGTCAATTCACACACCCTAGGTCTCGATCGGAAAATTAAGTCGATAGAAGGACCGTATGTACATGGCAGTTATAAGAGGTGAGGTTCACAAATATCAATTCACCTGAAGTTGGGCCTCATGGGCTTGTGGCTAGACATCGACCATGAGGTGTGGGTACTCCTGAATTAATAAGGGAGATTAATTCTGGAGTGGTCAATTAAAAGGGTTTAGTTGATCGGAGCAATTAATTGCTCATAAATTAAATCACGAAGGGTTCGTGGGCCTGCTGGCAATTGATGGTGAACATAGAGGGTCACACACAATACAGTTGGACAGTGACAGTCATAAAAGGAAATATTTGATTTAAGGGAGTTAAATCAATAAATGAATTAAAGTGTTCATTCAATTGGAAGAATAATTAATTAGATAGTCTAATTAATTAAATATTAATTAAATTGTTAATTAATTGGGAGATAATAATTAATTGGATTAATTGGACTGATTTAATTAATGGGTTAATTAAATTAAGTTGCAAGACATGGGCCTTTTAGTTAAAAGCCCAGAATAAGTCTTGCAAGACTAGGTTTACTAAGGGGGCCTATATAAGGAGTCTAGGAGAGACTCAAACACAAGAATTCATTCTTGCACAGCAAAACCTTGGCCGCCCCCTTGTACTGCGCCGCCCCCCCTCTCTCTGTCTTCCATATCTGGATCTAGATCTGAATCTAGATCTGCTTCTTCCTCCATTGACAGCCTTCAAGATCTAGTTCGTAGCCTGTGACTTGAAGGTGTTACTACAATCCAACTGTTCTGGATACACTCTGGAGGTGAGACAATTAGATCACTAGTTGTGAATCAGGAATAAAGCCGGAGGTTGCCACCACCTTGCCTGTGGTGAGGTAAAATCGCATATCTCCACTTTTTATCTATTGTAGATTGTTTGATTCAACCTTTTTGCATACATAAGATGGAAAACATATCTTGGGACTGATGGGTGCCTCGGAAAAATTTTAAATTCCGCACTCTCGTTGTTTTGACAACCGGGGCATCCCAACACTGCAATGCTAGGAACTACATCCAATTCTTGGATGAAGTTTCTCATCCAAACACTCTCTTTTACTGCATCCGATGCTGCAATATATTCTGCTTCAGTGGTTGAGTCGGCAGTGGTGGACTGTTTGGAACTTTTCCAACTTACCGCTGCGCCATTGAGGCGGAATATGTATCCAGAGTTGGATTTGTAATCATCCACGTCAGACTGGAAACTCGAATTAGTGAATCCTTCAAGTTTCAATTCTCCACTACCACCGTAGACCAAAAACATATCCTTAGTCCTTCGCAGGTACTTAAGGATTGCTTTAACGACAGTCCAATACTCTTCGCCTGGATTCGACTAATAGCGGCTCGTTACACTTAGAGTGTGTGCTACGTCTGGTCTAGTACACAACATCGCATACATTATGCTCCTTATAGCAGAGGCATAAGGTATGAGAGACATTCTCTTCTTTTCTTTGTCAGTTGTACGGCACATTGACATGGAAAGAGATATTCCATGTCTCATTGGAAGCAATCCTCTCTTGGATTCTTCCATATTGAATCTCTTCAATATCGTGTTGATGTACTGAGATTGGGAGAGTCCCAACATCTTCTTCGATCTATCCCTATAGATACGTATCCCCAATACGTAAGATGCCTCTCCCATATCTTTCATGGAGAACTGCGCGGATAACCACGCTTTCGTCTGCGTTAACATTCTGATATCGTCCCCGATCAACAGAATGTCGTCGAAGTATAAACTATGAATTGTACCGAACTCCCACTATTCTTCTTGTACACACAAGGCTCAAATACGTTCTTGATGAAGCCGAAAGCTTTGACTATCTCATCAAATCGTATGTTCCAGGTTCGGGACGCCTGTTTGAGGCCATAAATTGACCTTTGAAGTTTGCACACCTTGTGCTCGCTTCCTTTGGACACAAAGCCTTCGGGCTGTTGCATAAAGATCTCCTTGTCAATGTCTCCATTGAGAAAGGCGGTCTTTACGTCCATTTACCATATCTCGTAGTCGTACCACGCGGCTATGCCTATAAGTATCCGAATGGATTTCGACATCGCTACTGGAGAGAAGGTTTCCTCATAGTCTATTCCAGGCCTCTGAGAATAACCTTTCGCCACTAGGCGAGCCTTATGGGTTATAACCTCTCCATTCATTCCAAGCTTACGCTTGAATATTCATTTGCATCCTATAGGGATAGTTCCCACAGGTGGATCGACCAAGGTCTAAACCTTGTTGGAATGCATGGCTTCGAGCCACGCACCCGAATCTATGTCAGACATAGCTTCTTCATAAGTCCTTGGATCACTATCCAACTTATCATTTTCGTGAATGAAACCAAATCTCTCTGGTTCCTTACAAATTCGATCGGACCTTCGAAGTATAGGCGTACTAGTAGGTTCAGTAAATTCAGGATCAACTCCCACTGTTTGTGAGGTTGGGTCCGATTCTTGGACTTCATCGAGTTCTACGATTGTCCCACTTCTGTTGGGGAGGAAATCAACCTCTAAGAAGTGGGCATTCCTAGACACGAACGTATTACGTTCTTTAGGATCGTAGAACAAGTATCCAATGGATTCCTTTGGATACCCCACCAATTCGCACAAACTAGGTCTACTATCCAGCTTATCTCCTTTCTTGTTCTTTACATAGGAGGGAGATCCCCATACTCGTAGATACTGATGAGGGATATTTCGCATACGCCATCTTAGGAAATACCTCTGCTCGGGATCGACCCATTTTCCGACCCGGAGGTTCTCCGACCAGAAGAACATAGCTTCCCGATCAGGTCACGTTGATAGCACAAGATCCTATTTCCAGATCTACTTCTCTCCTCGGAATTACTGTGAGGCCGACCTACAGCTTTGCACAGCTGGCCGAAAGGTATTCTCCTACGGACGGTCCAACTAGCTCATTACTGTTCCTATATATACGTGGCGCATTTATGACATCAGGGGACAGCATTATTCCCAAGAAACATACTAAGTTTGGACTAGCAGCTCGGAATAGGCTATAGGTCATATCTCTTTGTATTTATCTTCCTAGTTGTACGACATCCTGTAATGCTCGGGTAGACCTACCTTGTAATTTATACTCGAACACTGATATTAATATACACCATTTACAACCTATGACAAGTTTAGGAGGAGAGAGAAACGGTGGTGTACGAGGAAGACAAAACTTGTCGTCTATTAACTCTGGAAAGCTGGCTAATGGGCCTGGGAAGGTGGCAGCCCAAAAACTGAAATTTGCGGACTCCACTAAACGACCCATGAGTGTTTCCCCATCAACAGCCCAAATCACGAACAAGCCAATCTCGAAATAATCCATCTCCAATCCCCTTTAATTCAGCCCACGCTAGTGACCCCATGTTATTGGATGTAGAGCCCACTTTTACTTTGGCCCAGGAAACCCCAAAGGATTCAGCAACCCAATTGAAATTTAATTCAGCTAACCCAGATCCGAACAAGTCAAAGAATTCCAATTCAATCTTACTCAAAGACAAAGCCCCTGCTTTGTCATTCTTACAAGTCGAAGAAAACAACTCCATTAGTGCTCAACAAAACACAATTGGGACTCATGGAAGCCACACGCTCCGGCCTCACCTGGTGAATGTGGAAAATAATTTACATCAACATCCATCCCTAAGCAACCCAAGTTGCTGCCATGGAAAACCCTTCGAAGGTGGTGGTGAACAAGAGTTTCACCTTTGCAGTGGCACTCAGGCTACCTGTAAGAACCAGACGGATTCTGGATGTTGGGAAATGAATTTGCGTATGGACGTCAGCAATTGCGAAAAAGGAGGTCAGTAACACCTCGGCCTACTTTTCTCATTATTTTTTCTATGAAGATTTTGACGTGGAATTGTCGTGGAGCGGGCAGTGCGAATTTTCGTACTAATTTTAGTGAATTAGTTAGAACCCATAAACCGAATATTGTGTTTTTGATGGAAACGAAAGTGTCAGAGGAGAGAGCGGAGAAAATTTCCCAGGAACTTGGCTTCTCGGGAGTTTGTCGGGCTCCCATTGTAGGAAGGGGTGGGGGAATCTGGTTACTTTGGAGACAAGAGGAGACCCATGTTGATATCCTTAGTGTTTATTACCAAGTCATCCATGCGGTGATTGACTCGAGGAGGAACGGAGGGTGGCTTTGCTCGGGAGTGTATGCAAATCCGAATGCTACCCTCAGAGAGAACTTATGGTCCGCAATTGAGGAAATGGGTGCGTTTGTTGGCCTCCCTTGGCTCTTGACAAGAGATTTCAACGAGGTTTTATCAGTTCAGGAAAAGCGTGGAGGCAACCTCCCCGTTTTAAGTCGTTGTAACCGGTTCAAGGATATGATAGATGCTTGTGGATTGATTGATCTAGGCTTTAGGGAGCCCAAGTTTACTTGGTCTGATTCACGTGTTGGTTTGGCGAAGATTCGGGAACGTATCGACAGATGTTTGGCTAATGTGGGGTGGCAGGAACTTTTTCCGGAGAGTATGGTTCTCCATCTTCCCCGTACCCACTCGGACCACCATCCGCTGCTTACTCTTTGCGATGGAATGGCACAACCACCCCCGGTTAAGCCTTTCCGGTTTGAGCTAGCTTGGACCACGAATGATCAGTGTAACGAGCTGGTTGCTGCGGTTTGGAAAGATGAGCCTTCCATTTTTGAAGCAATTGATAGGTTGCCCAAAATTATGAGAGAATGGAACCGAAATTCCTTTGGTAATATCTTCGAAAACAAAAGAAGACTCTTGGTGCGCATTAATGGTATCCAGAAATGCTTATGTCAGGAGGAAAATCCGTTTTTGAGCTCCCTTGAAAAGTACCTTATAGAGGAGTACAATGAAATTCTTAAGCAGGAAGAGTTGTTCTGGTTCCAAAAATCGAGAACACAATTGTTGTCCCAAGTGATAGAAACACTCGTTTTTACCACATGACAACAATTTCTCGGAGGCGGAGAAATAAGATAACGACTCTTAAGATCAATGGTAATTGGCAAACTGACGAGGGAATCCTTCGGAATCATGTTTATAGTTTCTTTTCATCCCTGTTTAGAAACTCTTCAGAGGTGGGTAACACTGACTTACCTCTTAGTAAATTACAGAAAACTTTGTTGACGGAGGATGTGGAAACTCTTGTGAGACCTCTATCGAAGAAAGAATTGAAGCGAGTTGTTAACAGCTTAAGCCCGTATAAGGCACCGGGACCAGACGGGTTACAGGCATTCTTCTACCAAAAATTTTGGAGTTCGGTGGGTGACTCAGTGTTTAAAGTGGTGGAGAATGCGTTTCTTCATGGAACTATTCATGATGGGTTAGGACAATCCTTTCTTTGCCTTATCCCGAAGGAGACATCCCCAAAGTCGGTTAGCATGTTCAGGCCAATTGCCCTTTGTAACGTCTTGTACAAGTTGGTGACAAAGACGATTACCGAGAGACTTAAGCCTTTCATGACGGATCTCATCAGCCCGCTCCAAAGTAGTTTCATACCGGGACGGGGAACCCAAGATAACATTTTGATGACTCAAGAACTGCTCCACAGTTTGAAAAAGCGAAGGAATAACAAAAAGGGAAGCATGATCATAAAATTGGATTTGGAAAAGGCTTATGACAAGGTGAGTTGGAAATTTCTCGAACAAACGTTGGTGTTCTTTGAGTTTCCGAGAACTATTGTCAATCTGATCTTATGTTGTGTTAAGAGCTCCAAGCCTAGAATCTTGTGGAACGGCGAACCACTTGATGCTATAGAGCCGAACTGTGGTCTACGGCAGGGGGATCCTCTATCACCCTATCTGTTTGTCCTTTGTATTGAGCGGCTTTCTTACATGATTGGCGAGGCAGTGGAAAGGAAAAAATGGCAACCTATTAGTCCTTGTAGGGGAGGACCCAACCTATCACATTTGTTTTTTGCGGACGATCTTATTCTCATGGCCAAGGCGACGCCAAAGAATGCGAGATGCATCCATAAAGTGTTGGAGGAGTTTTGTACAGCTTCAGGTTTGAAGATTAGCTTCCCAAAGTCCAAAGTGTTTTTTGCGATGAATAGAGAGGGACGCATTAAAAGAGAGATTACTTCTCTTCTTGGAATCCGGAGTACTCATAATCTGGGAAAGTACCTTGGAGTTCCTCTTTTTCATGAGAGGGTCTGCCCACGCCTATTCCGAGAGTTACTTGATCGAGTTGCCAATCGGTTGTCGGCATGGAAAGCCAAGCTTCTTTCTTTGGCTGGAAGGACTACACTCATCCAGTCAGTCACCTCAGCAATCCCAAATCATGTTATGCAAACTACTTGGCTGCCCAGAGGTACTTGTGCCCAATTGGATCGCATCAATAGGAATTTTCTATGGTCGTCTGATCCTACTCAGCGTAAATTGCACCTCGTGGGGTGGGAAAAAGTTACTAAAAGAAAGGAATTTGGAGGCCTGGGCCTTAGAAAATCCCATATAACTAACTCTGCCCTTCTTGCGAAAATCGGTTGGAAGACTCTACAAGACTCAAATGAGCTATGGGGGGAAACTTTCAAACTTAAATATTTGAAAGGGACAGACATTTTAGAGTATGCAATCAAAAGTGGGGACTCCCCCACTTGGAAAGGAATCGTTCGAAGTTTTCAAGCAGTGCGCTCGTGCGTCAAGTGGAAAATTGGCAACGGAAGTTCCATCTCTCTTTGGAGGGATCATTGGGTGGGAACGGGCCCTATTGGAAGTTTGATTAATGGCATGGTTACAAATGAAGAAAATGAATGGAGAGTAGCCGATATTCTGGATGAAAATGGGCTCTGGAATCTGGACAGCTTAACAACACATATCCCGAAGACGATTAGTGATTCTATCCGCAATACTCCAACACCGCTGTTTCGGGATCAAATGGATACAAGGGTGTGTACTGGTACAACGAATGGTTTGTTCTCCTGTAAGTCAGCGTTTAATGCCCTGAACAGCATGGACTGCCCTTATGCTGGAGGTTTGAATCAGGATTGGAAATGGATTTGGCGTTTTAAGTGCAGCGAGAAGATTAAGTTCTTCATTTGGCTATGTCAACACAATAGCATTGCGACGAATGCATTGAGGTATGAAAGGAAACTTTCGGAAACAAATATTTGTCAACGTTGTAATAGCCATCCCGAAACCGTCACTCACACACTTCGGGACTGCGTGGCTGCGAGAGAGGTTTGGGAGTTTGTGATCTCCCCCACACAGTTCCTGAAATTCAGCTGCCTCAACCATGAATCATGGATTCGTGAGAACATTACGAGGGATTTCTACGACAACATCATATCCCCTAAGACTCCTTGGCCCATTGTTTTTGTTGCGACTCTGTGGCAGATTTGGAAAACTCGTAATAAATCCATATTTCAGAATATCAAAGCTTCTTTACAGGAAGTAGTTCAGGCAACCAAGCGACTAGTGGTGGATTTGGAGAGTACCTTCCCTCTTAAAGGCAGTGACAAGGGCATAAGCCGGACCCTTGTGAAATGGAAACGTCCGTCAAAAGGCTGGTTCAAGATCAACACAGATGGGAGCTACCTTGCTGCACAAAATAGAGCCACAGCTGGAGGCTTAATTAGAGATGAAAAGGGTGAATGGGTTCTTGGCTTTGCACGGTATCTTGGTGATGTTTCGATCACAATGGCGGAACTCCTTGCTGCTCGTGAAGGACTCAACCTCGCCTGGGAAAGACGCCTACCAAAAGTTGAACTTGAAATCGACTCGGAGGTAGTCGTCAAACTAATAAGTGATGCCATTGTGGAGCAACATCCTTTGGGTAACATCATTACTGACTGTAGAAAGCTACTCGGTATGCCTTGGGAGAGTAGATTATCGCACACTTTGAGGAGCGGGAATTGCTGTGCGGATGCCCTTGCAGCTAAAGGTTATAATGTCCCAGGAGGGCTTCAAGTTTGGGAAGAACCACCAGAGGATCTGTTGCCCCTTTTGGTGAAGGATTCTAATTAATTTTTCTTTCAGCCCCTATGTACCAAAAAAAAAAATATACACCATTTACGCATTCCATACACTTATTGTTTTGCTCGATTTTCCATACTCAATACGAACGAAAAACAGCTTAATCAATTGGCGCCCACCGTGGGGCCTACTCGGGTGTTAGATCGAAAAATGCCTACTACTAGGAGATACACGTACAATCGTGGCGAGCCTTCACAAGCCGTCGGAGCACAGCGCTCAGTAAACAACGAACCAAGTAATCAATCCCGAGCGGCCCACCAATCTGAGGTGCCACCGCTCGACCCGCCGAATGATATGCCTATTCATACGACAGTGGCCGATCTGCGTTCCATTATCGGAACTATGTGTAGAGAATTCCTGAACACCGAGAGAGCGGATCGTGAAACTCTGCCTGGTCAACAACCCCCGGTCGACCAACCTGCTGCTCGGGGTCCTGTTTCTAACAGGCAGAGGGAAGGAAGTATTTGTCGATCTGCTTTGGGCGAATCGTCCGATGTTCGACCCAGAGCACCTCGACCTAGGACCGTTGTCCGTTCAGGACAACCTTCTAGAACTGTACAAGACTTGGAAGATTCGGTGGTCGGGGAGAGTCAACCCGAAGCCGCAGATAGGGTAAAGAAACTAGTCTACAGAAAGGTGACCGAGGCTGATTTGGAAAAGATTGTGCAGGAAAGGGTTGTGAAGGAGTTAAAGAGGGAAATGTTGGTAAAGGAAACCCGACCTGCAGAAGTCAGGGTTCGAAGAACTGAGGCCAGAGAGGATGGGGCCGTTATCCTTGAGGAAGGACGAGATAAGAAGTTAAGTACGAATATCATGAGATGTTCGCCATTCTGCCAAGAGATTAGAGAGGCTCGAGGAACGGAGACTGTCCCTACCAGACTACCAAGATATAATGGAACCTCCGACCCTGGGGGGGCATATAAATAGCTTCATTAATGTGTTGAACTTATATGGGCATTCAGAAGATTTTTGTTGCAAAATTATGGTCACCACCTTCGAAGGAATTGCTTTGGACTTGTTCGGAAAACTGCCTCCGAACTCTATCTTCTCTTTTGATGAGTTGTACGATAAATTAAAACACCAATTTGCCAGCCAAAGGAAACAAAGGTTACCTGCCAATCATTTGGGAACCGTGAAGCAACTGGAAGGAGAAACACTAAGACAATGGCTGGCAAGGTTTAGTATTGAACTTCTGAAAGTTGACACCCCACAGATTGAATTTCTATCATCATTGATGTTCGAGCTAACCCGTAATAGCCAGTTCGGGAATGCTCTCTGCCAAAAGCAACCAAAGTCTTTCGAGAGAATCATGGAGATAGCTGAAAATACATGATTCAGGAGGAAATGAATAAGTTAAAGAATGCTCAGAATCCTAGGCCCCCGATCGGAAAGAAACCTGATCGGGCCCCTATCCCAAAGCCAAGCGACTATGGAGGGTCAAACGCGCAGCAACAAGGCTCAGTTTGGCAAAGACTTAAGGTCTATAAACCTCAGGCTCCGACCCACAGATCTAATGTCTATGGTCGACCTAGCTCACCAGAGAGGGCTCCGAGGAGTGAACATGAAAAAAGCAGTTTTACCAGGTTGAACACCTCGAGGGACGAAATCTTGACTGTGCTCGAGGAAAGGAATTTGGTCCCTGAAGGCAGGCGTATCACTCAATCCAGGACAGGGGCTATGAATAACGACAAATATTGTAGATACCACAGGACCCGAGGGCACAGTACCGAGGATTGTTTTCAGCTGAAACAGGAAATTGAGAAGTTGACCGCTCAGGGAAAATTAAAGGAGTATGTTAGAAAGGAGAATCCTAACAACCGTTTTCGATCTAGAAGTCCGCGGAGGTTTTCTGAACAGCAACGTGTTGATCAGC
Organism: Penstemon newberryi var. newberryi; assembly: GCA_030819805.1. NCBI lineage: Eukaryota > Viridiplantae > Streptophyta > Magnoliopsida > Lamiales > Plantaginaceae > Penstemon > Penstemon newberryi. The sequence goes on along the minus strand of JAUALY010000005.1, from coordinate 14,772,363 downwards.
ATCAAGCTGAAGATCAGACGAACGGAGTGATAAATGTAATAGCTGGTGGACCTGCTGGGGGAGATAGCAGGAATGCAAGGAAAAGGACAGCTAAAACGATAAAGACGGGTGTTTCGACCAAAAGTGAGGTCATGTCCTTAAGGTCAGCGCCCACGATAAATCAAGTCATTAGTTTTACCGAGGCGGACAGACCAAGTGAAGTAACTTGGGATACTAATGAAGATGACCCTGATTTTTCGATGGTCTTAACATTAAGAATTGCTAACTTTGAGGTTAAGAGGGTGTTGATCGATAATGGAAGTTCAGCGAACATAATCTCTTCAGAAGCTCTCGATAGAATGAATCTACAGCATCCACGTTTGGATTGGGTATCCACCCCGCTCATTGGGTTCGGTGGATCGAAAATTGTTCCTCTCGGAACCATTCTCCTGAGTACTACTATGGGCAAGAAACCTAAAGATGTTACAAAGATGGTTAAGTTTTTGGTAGTAAGTACCCCTTTTGCTTATAATGCTATTTTGGGAAGACCTGCTTTAAACGTTTTCAAAGCAGTCGTGGGAATGTTTAAGATGGTCAAGTTCCCCACTTTGGCGGGGGTCGGAGAGATGAGGAACGACCAGTGCATGGCGTGGGAATGTTATAGCACGTCCTTAAACTTGAAGAAGCAGTTCGAGCCAGTATTGCCCTTGAAAAGAAAGTTGGAGGATGAAAAGGTATTTTCAGTATCCGACCTCCCCTTGCCATATTGTGAAAAGCTCCAGAGTAAAAAAGGAAAAGAGATCGATATGAGCGTTCAACCCCCAAACCATAAACAAGTAACATTAGTCCCGGGCTCCCCCGAGAAGTTCACCAGGATCGGGACTGAGCTAAGTCAAGGGATGGAGACCATGCTGATCGAATTCCTAAGAAACAACGCCGATGTCTTTGCTTGGAGCTCCAACGACATTGTAGGGATCGACCCGAGGGTGATTACTCACTCATTGAATATCGATCCAAAAGCGAAACCTGTCAGGCAAAAGAAGAGGAATCATGGTCGGGAAAAGGATAAAATCATTAATACTGAGGTCGACAGATTGTTAGCGGCTGGGCAGATCAAGGAAATAACTTTTACCGAGTGGCTCTGTAACGTGGTGTTGGTATCGAAGGGAGAAAAGGTCGACAACAAGTGGAGGATGTGTAATGACTTCACCGATCTGAACAAGTTATGTCCGAGAGATCCCTATCCCTTGCCGCGGATCGATACGTTGGTGGACTCGACCGCCGGTTTCATCTTCTTTAGCATGATGGATGCTTTCCAAGGATTCTATCAAATCCTTATGAATGAGAGGGACCAGGACAAAACCGCTTTCATTATCGAACGAGGGGTATACTGTTTCATAGTTATGCCTTTTGGACTGAGAAATGCTGGGGCAACCTATCAGAGGCTCGTGAACATGATGTTCAAGGATCTTATCGGTGAAATTATGGAAGTTTATGTCGATGACATGCTTGTGAAGAGTATGACCGAGGAAGACCATATAAAGCACCTCGATAAGTGTTTCGCGATCTTAAGGAAGTATAGAATGAAACTGAACCCTGCAAAATGCACTTTTGGGGTAAGATCGGGAAAATTTCTTGGCTATTTGGTCCACGAGCGTGGAATCGAGGCAAACCCTGAGAAAATCAGAGCCATAGCCGAGCTAAAACCACCAATGAAGTTATCTGAAGTACAGAGTCTGATCGGAAAAATAAAATCGTTGAACAGATTTATATCCCGCTCAGCAGACAAGAGTTTGCCTTTCTTCAAATTGTTGAGGAAGTCGAAAAGCTTCGAATGGAATGAGGAATGCGATAAAGCTTTCGAAGAGCTTAAAAAATACTTGGTCTCCCCACCAATGTTGGCAAAACCGGTCGAGGGGGAGCCTTTGTATTTATACATAGCAGTATCGACGGAAGCAATAAGTTCAGTTTTGGTAAGAATTCAAGATTCCGAGCACAAGCCCGTGTATTACCTAAGTAAGTTGCTCCAAGGGGCGGAGAAGAACTACTTGGAGATCGAGAAGTTCGCAGTTGCTCTAGTTATCGCCGCACGGAGACTGAGGCCTTATTTTCAAACTTACAAAATTATTGTTTTGACAAACTAGCCTCTAAGACAAGTCCTGTCAAAACCAGAGACGTCCGGGAGATTGATTAAATGGGCAGTGGAACTTGGACAGTTCGAAATCGAGTACCAACCCCGGACAGCCATCAAAGCTCAAGTTCTGGCCGATTTTCATGCAGAATTGACTGGAGCTAGCTCGGAAAAGCAACTAGTTACCGAAGTAAACCTTGTGGCAGATGTTCAGGAGAAAGTTTGGTTGATGCATGTTGATGGGTCGTCGACCAGAGAAGGAGGTGGGGCTGGAATTCATTTCCAAGGTCCCGAGGGCGAGGATCTCAATTATGCGATCACCCTAGATTTCGTGGTCACGAACAATGAAGCTGAGTACGAGGCTTTGATAGCGGGATTAGAAATGGCGATTAAAGCAAACATAAAGTCCCTCACAGTGTTGACCGACTCTGAGCTTATACATAGACAAGTAAAAGGGGTTTATGAAGCAAAAGAATTCAACATGGTGAAATATCTAAAAAGGGTGAAGGATCTGGTGACAAAGTTGGATAAATTTGATATACAAGCTATCCCTCGAGAAGAAAACTCTTGGGCGGATTTGCTCTCGAAATTCACAGGTTCGATGGATGGACGAAAGGAGAGAGTAATAACTTGGTTGATGTCCAACTCTCCAGCTATAGATTTGAACGTAGCTCCGAGTTCAGAAATCATGGAGATAGACACGCAAGAACCTTCCTGGATGGAGCCTTTGAAAAGTTACTTAAGAAGCGGTGTTCTACCGGAGGACGCAAATGAAGCTCGAAGGATTAAATATCGAGCTCCAGTGTATGTCTTGTTCGATGACCAGCTCCACAAGAGTTCGAGTACGGGAGTTCTGTTGAAATGTATCCCAGAGAGTCAATTTGATCTTATCTTAAAGGAAATGCACGAAGGTGAGGCTGGAAGTCATTGCGGTGCAAGAGCATTAGCTTTGAAATGTTCGAGGACTGGTTATTATTGGCCTACTATGATTTCAGATTCTATCGACTATGTTAAGAGGTGCCATCATTGCCAAGTTTATTCAAATTTGATTCATCAGCCCGCCGAGCAACTGCATTCAATTCCGATCTGCTGGCCATTTGACAAATGGGGAATCGATATTGTGGGACCTTTTTCGACAGCTAGATCGAGGAAAAACTATGTCCTGGTTGATGTGGAATACTTCAGTAAATGAATTGAATGCGTTGCTCTAACAAAAATTACTCAGTTTCAGGTGATAAATTTTCTCTGGAAGTATATCGTTTGCAGGTTCGGGATACCGAGGATCCTCATCTCCGACAACGGAACTCAATTTGCGGGAAAACAGGTTTTGGAGTGGTGTGAAAAGTTTGGGATCCAGCAGAATTTCACCTCGGTCGGGCATCCCTAGGCAAACGGGCAGACCGAGGTCACCAACAGGGAAATTGTTCGGTCACTTGAAAAACATCTGGCCGAAGCAAAAGGCAAATGGTTAGACGAGCTTCCTAGAGTAATTTGGGCGAACAGGACCTCCGTAAAGTCAGCTACAGGGGAAACTCCTTTTTCTTTGGTGTACGGTTCGGAAGCGGTAATCCCGGTCGAGACCTTAGTACCATCACCAAGGGTAGAGTCTTATGATCCCAATCAGAACCAATTGTTGAGAGAGATGGATCTCGATCACGCAGATGGTAAACGCGACCGAGCGTGCGTAAAGATCCAAGCCACCAAATCTAACATGGAAAGAGCTTACGACAAGAAAGTCAGGATAAGAACGTTCAAAGTTGGGGATTTGGTGCTAAAAAAGGTAGAGGTATCTAAACACGTCGGAAAGCTTCAGCCTAACTGGGATGGCCCTTATGTTGTGCAAGAGGTCGAAAAAAAGGGGTCCTATAAAATTGCTCACCTCAACGGTGAAGTTTTGCCAAGAACCTGGAATGCAGTTAACCTAAGGAAATACTATGGAAGATAGTTGCAATCATTTCAATTTTCTTGTTATTCAGTCTTTATAACTCTTTTTTTTTTTTACTTCAAATGTAAGCGCAGTCAATGAAAACATCTTTGAAAGTTCAAAATCTATATTTCGAATACTATGGTGAAGATATAATGTCTCGACCGAGGATGAAAGCTGTTGCTATGACCCTTCCTCGAGGACGAAGTGTTCAAAAAATGAAAATCGGCCGAGGATGCAAGCTATTGCTATGACCCTTCCTCGATTAAGAATTATTCAAAAATGAAAATCGGCCGAGGGTGCAAGCTATGGCTATGACCCTTCCTCGATTAAGAATTATTCAAAAATTAAAAATCGGCCGAGGGTGCAAGCTATTGCTATGACCCTTCCTCGATTAAGAATTATTCAAAAATGAAAATCGGCCGAGGGTGCAAGCTATTGCTATGACCCTTCCTCGATAAAGAATTATTCAAAAAAGAACGTGACTATTCAGCTTGAAATGAGCTCGACGCTCGAAATGTTATGATAAAATAGTTCGGCTCGAAACTCGAAGACTTTTTCAAAAACTTCATATCATTTGGAAATTCCTTAACTTGGGATTATTATTTATTAAGCTCAGTTATGCTCGAAGGAAACGTCTCAGTTTTCAGATATCATTCATTTGAACTTCAATCAGAGAAACTAGCTGATCAATAAGTTTTCCAGATTCGAGTTAAGTCTTCCCATCTTAATTGTTAAAGTTTCATCGGATTATTAATTCATCTCCGAGCGGGTTGGTACGAGAAGAAAACTAATAATAAGACGATGGAAAAGAAGGAAAGATTGCAAGTATTTGATCTGAAACAAAAGGATCTTATTATTTCCGAGCAAGATACAAAAGATCAATGAAATGCAAAAGGCTACAACTTTATTGATTTTCATCGAACAAATTACAATGTTATCTTTACAAATAACAACCTATTACAACTACAGTGCCCTATTCTATGATCTTCGAACATCTTTTAGTGCTGTCAGGCATCCGGTTAGTATACCACGGTTTATGCGACAAATCAGTCGTCCCCTGGACTTGTAAAGTGATCGAGCTGTCTATATTTATCGTCTAATGATATCTGGGTTTGAAGTGAGGCAGTATGAATTGCAGACCATCTTTTCTGATTATCTCCATACTTTTCCCAGCATTCTTGCTACCAGCCGAGCCCGATCACTTCCCCGAGTTGGCATCTAAGGTTGAAATTTCTCATTGTAAGATCCGAAAGTTCAACCATCGGCAGGGTTGAAATTTCTCATTTTAAGATCCGTAATTGCAACCTAAGCCGGCCAGTCATCACTTTTTGATCGGGAAGCTCGACCCAAAGTTACCATTCTTCAAGGAAGAAAGGAAGAAATTGGAGTCTCGAGGTCAAACTTCCTTTTAATGGATTAACCAGCTTTCCACCCTCGGGTATACCCCTCGGAATCCGCAATGCTAACCCTGCCCAAAGTATCCGAGCAAGGGTCGGTCACTTGCTGATATTCCAAGGAAAGATCCCATTTTCAGGGATCAGAGACCCCCAGACGATCGAGGGGCCCCTCTTTTCCGATTCCGCCCATACCAAAAAAATATATGTCTCGTTTGTAAGGTCGGAAATACGTTCGAAGCCAAATCTCAAAAGCTTGAACAGGAAGAAAGAAGAATCCGAACTTGGTCCTCGGATAAAACATTTTGACAGTGCAAGGTAAAGATTTCTAGCTGAGTAAAAAGCCCCTTATATACTAGACCAAGAATCTTATCGACGGTCAGTATTCAACGAAACCAACGGCCCAGATCAAGCATTTAACACGGGTGACCGTTCCGCTTCCCGAGATTTAAGGACTGTTTGATCAGATTTTCTTTGGAACTTAGCTGAAAAAAGGGGAATACTATGACTTGGTCAGATGTGCAATGCAGAAGCTTTCCCTTTTTGCTCGGAATTTCGATCACTCTTAACTCGAGTATGAATTGTTTTTACAAAAAGAATACAATTTGAGCGATCACTCTTAACTCGAGTATAAATTGTTTCTACAAAAAGAATACAACTTGAACGATCACTCGTAGCTCGAGTATAAATGGTTTCTACACTAAGAATGCAACTCGAATATAGAGAGACACAAAGTAAACAGTACACAACATTACCGATTAAAAGGGACAGAAGGTTTATCATTTCAACGAGAAGAACAGTACAATAAAGAAAAAAAAAACTTAAAAGTACAACATTTGATCGGGCGTAAAGAAGAAATCTCTAGACGCTATTCTCGAACAAGAGTTTGGGGACTTCGACATTGCGGGCCTCATACCCAGCGTCATAACCTTTTTTATAAGCCTCTTCTTCCCGCAACTCGGCATTTTTCTTTTCCTGCTCGACAAGGGACTTCAGCCTATCCAACTCCTTGCTCAACTCCTCGTGAACTTGGCTCTCTTTCTGCTTCACAGCTTTCTCAGTTTTAGAGGCCAATTTCAGCTCCATGGCTCTGGTTTCTTCAAGAGACTTCGCCAGTGCAACTTTCTTCTCCTCCAACTCGAGGATAGCCTTAGCACGCTGCTCAGCTTCTTGCTCGACTTGCAGCCCGAGGTTGAATAACTGCTGACCAACCTTAAATGGATAAAAGTTGGTGTTAAAAAAAATAAAAAATAAAAAAATAAAAAAAAAAAGAGAAAGAGAAAGAAGAGACACTCACTTGGTTAAGCAGATCTGTGCTCGACTGCACTACTTCCCGAGCACTTTTTCCCCTTAACCGTTCTTGCTCGGCCAATTGAATGCTGCTTAGTGTAACCTCCCAACTGCTTGGGGTAATTCCTCCAGCCAGTGCCTTACTTTTCACCTCTTCAAAAAAGGCACTAAGCGTCCGAGCAACGTTGGGGACAGAGTTTTGGATTTCTGGATTCCCGCCAGACAAAGGGGTTTTCTTCTGATCGACAGAAGGGTCATTTATTTTGACCTTTTTATTAGGAGGCTCATTCACAACACTCTTGGTAGCCTCTCGAGCTTCCCCAGCCATGTGGATCAAAGCCGAAGTCGGGATGAGATCCTCTACGCGCGGCCTCATAGCAAGCTCAGACCCGCCAGATGTGACTTGCTCGCTGGGGTTGAAGATCTGCATTTTTCCTTGCTTGTTCCCCTCGGAGCTATTCTTCGATCTAGAAGGGGAGTCCGAAATGGGTATAACTACCTTGTTCTCGGTCCGATTGGGCGACGAGTTGGGCAGAGGCTTGGTTTCAGCTTTGCCAGGATCACCCTTAGGGGCCTCGGTTCGTTCGGTGATCATTTTCGGAGGAGAATCGACCTTGTTATCAACGTTATTTTCAAGCTCCTTACAGCTTATTAAGATGATCGTCTAGATGAGACGTTTAATAAATTATGACATTCTTTAAGCACGCGGATTCGGAAAATATAAAACTGAGAAAGGTGATTTTATAAATGATTGAGGAGATTACAATACATACGAGCTAAAATCCTGTAACCTATTACAAGAAATCCTTCCTAAGAATCCTGCTCCGCCTCCTTGCCCTCGTTCTCGGAGCCGTCCATAACATTGACCTCTTCGTTTCCGGAACCCTCTCGATCATCCTCATCTCCGGAACTATCTTGGCTGTCTCCGTCCTCGGAACTATCTGAACCTGAGCTCGTGCTGGAAGTCTCCAAATCCAGCATATCGGGATTGGGCATTGGAACCCCGAACTCTCCTACGAATGGAGCGAACTCGTGTTTTTCCCAGTCTACAGAGCTCGAAGATGAGACTTGATAGTTTTCCCCGTCCATGTTCTTAAAGATATCCATATGCTTTAAATACTCATCTATTTTGTTGGGAATAACCTTGGCAGAGACCAGCTGTCGAACGCCTTTGTAAAAGGTGGTCTGAAGAATTTGATCAAAAATTTTCCGAGCTATAGCATCTAGTGCGGGAGACTCCAAAAACTCTCTTATCGAGCTTAGGCGTGAGTCTTCCTTGCCGCGCTGATAGGATAACTCAGAATCGGCTTTGGTCTGCGCGAGCTCCTCTTCAAGTTTCTTGACTTTTTCCTCAAGCAAGCTCTTCTCGGCCACGACCTTCACCAAGTCTTCCTCGACGGCCGGGGTATACTTAGCCTTAGTAGACTCCAGTTCTTTTTGAACGGAGATGAGCTGATCGCGAAGTTTGGACTCTTCCTCGAGTAAATTCCGGTAAGCAATATGAACCCGGTCGGACTCATCTACCAACATTGAGGTGCGATTCAGCTCGGTGAGGAAACAGTCCCCGATCTGCAGAGAAAAAATGGAACAATCAATATTTGGTTCAAGGACCAAAAAATGACAATCATCGCAGAAGTATCTTACCGTATGATATGCTCGAGCAAACTGGCCCAACACGTCAAGATCGCTGTGAGCCAAAAGCTCTTCCTGATCTTTGGCGAATCTCCCCGCCATGAAGATCTTTATCGTCTTATCATGCTCGTTCTCGCCGTTTGGGTCACGATCACTCTGAATCGATCCCCTCTCGGGATAACCTGCCGCTCGGTAACCTCTAAGTTGATCTTCGATAAAGTCCACCATATCAGGCCTGCTTCGACTAGAACGAGAGGTGAGAGATGTTCGGTGCCGACCCCACAGTCCGGTCCTCCTTTTTGCCTCGGGGGTCCCCTCACGATCGTCCCGAGCTCGCCGATTAAGGATCTCTTTCCCTTTAAGCTTCTTCATGGTGAACATGCTGTATCCTAAACCAGATGAAGAGGAAGGACCAGCTTGATTCTGAGGAACTGCCATTCGAATGGGTTCAGCATCATCGGGCTCTCCCTCGTTTCCGATCTGCTGAGGTTGGGCAGAGCCTCCCCGAGGAGGGATGATAGTTTGATTGGATTGCACGGGGCCCGGCCTAACTTGTCTTCTCGGCTGGCCAGGCGTCTTTTTCGAGGTAGAAGGCACTGTCCTACCAACTATGAAAGCTCGGTATCATTCTACCATGGTACCTGAAGAAAGAAAAGATAAAATTGGTTAGGAATGAAGCCTTGTGAGTATCTTATTATTATGAACGCTCGGTAAAGATTATTATTCTTACTTAACGATCGAGGATCGTCAGCGTCTGCAAGTGGGTATGTAGCTCGGCTGAGCTCCGCTTTCCGAAGAACGGGCTCCAAAATGAGGAAAGCCGACTGGTACGGGTCGGAGCGCATCGCAGTGACAAGGCTGTCTGAAATAACCTTCGTAAGCTGACCCATCAATTCTCGTTTTCCGTACACCCAGTCTCGCTCACCTGGCCATCTGTGTGGAACCATCTCCGAGCTCCCCTCGGAAGCTGGTACTTCAGGTCCTTTGATAAAGAAGAACCGTCTCTTCCAGTCGAGAGAATTGCTAGAGGTTATGGTCGATAAGACCGAATGATTTGAACGCTGGGAAAAATACACAAACCCAGCGTTCGAGGCGGAGGAAGTGCTGACTTTGAAGAACTGCCAAAAATGGTGGAAATTTGCAGTTTTGCCCTTGGCCTTCATCAAAACACTGAAAGCTATCAAGTACCCAATCGAGTTGGGGAGGATCTGTGCGGGAGCCAGGGAGAACACATCTAGAACCCGCTCGAGTAACGGGGCAAAAGGAATACGTAACCCATAGGCGAATTGCTTGGCGTAGAAGGCTTGACATCCTTCGGGCGGCTGATTCACCCTTTGAGAGTGGGTCGGAATAACTAGCGAATAGCCCTCGGGGAGGAATTTACCTATCTCAGCCTGGAGGTTTGCTTCGTCCTCTATTGGATCGTATGCACTAGAAATCTCGTCGACCCGTTTTTCAGTCTTCTGAGCTCGACCTGTGGCTTTGGACTTCTTCGTGACACCAGCAAGGTCGAGAATTCTCACACTGCACCCTCCTCCGATCGAGTATCTCATTATCTCATGCTCGTCCTGCGCCATAGTCGAACTATCCACGTTACCGGAATCAGCATTTTCTCCATCTCCACCTTCCTTGCCATCGGGCTCGGTGTTCTGTTCCGCTTCCCCACCAGGCTCGAAATTCTGTTGACCGGATGTCCCCTCACCAGCATCTGGCCCCAAGGCGCGCTCAATTTGATCGACGATTCTTTTCGTCTCGTCAGAGTTTTCAGCGGTGTTGTAGGCGTTAATGAGTTCGCCTGTGGATCCTAGGTCGGAATCCGATCGCGTAGGATTATTGGTTTGAATTTCTAGGTTTTCGGAAGTAAACATGATGGGAAATATTTATTGCAACGGTCGACAAAAAAAAAACGGATACTCTTTTTCGATCTGGATGCTCCGACCAGAAGTAAGTATGGAAGACGTACTCGTCTTTTCAAGTCAACGTATATATATAAAGGTTAAAAGGGTAAATTGCAAATTCAACCCCGAGTAATCGCGACGATTAAGCTTCCACTCAGTAAATTGAAGGTTATCTTTCCGTTAATAGCATTTATGGTCCTCCAAGTCTCTGAAATGAGCATTTTTGGGTTGGTAAAATAAGATTAACTACTTTGTCTTCCGAGGATATGCACTCTTTTTCCCTTCGCTCGGTTTTTATCCCCCTGGGTTTTTCCGAGTAAGGTTTTTAATGAGGTATATCCGACATAAGACCGTTCGAGACCCACTCTTTGTTGATCATCTCTCCAATCTTCAGATTTCATAATGCCCTATTGAATTATCGAAGTAAGACCCCCAGATCGAGGATACCATCTTCCTATTGTTCGAGGCACATCAGTTTTCCACGGCTCCGCTAGAGAAATATGCGCTCTTTTTCCCTGGCTCGGATTTTATCCCACTGGGTTTTTCCGAGTAAAGTTTTTAACGAGGCATAACAAATCTTGTGGTGCGATGTTGTTTACTTCTCCGAGCTTCAGCTTCACTTACGCTCGAGAAGTGGGGGAGTATTGATGAGGGATATTTCGCATACGCCATCTTAGGAAATACCTCTGCTCGGGATCGACCCATTTTCCGACCAGGAGGTATTCTCCGACCAGAAGAACATAGCTTCCCGATCAGGTCACGTTGATAGCACAAGATCCTATTTCCCGATCTACTTCTCTCCTCGGAATTACTGTGAGGCCGACCTACAACTTTGCACAGCTGGCCGAGAGGTATTCTCCTACGAACGGTCCAACTAGCTCATTACAGTTCCTATATATACGCGGCGCATTTATGACATCAGGGGACGACACTATTCCCTAGAAACATACTAAGTTCGGACTAGCAGCTCGGAATAGGCTATAGGTCATATCTCTTTGTATTTATCTTCCTAGTTGTACGACATCCTGTAATGCTCGGGTAGACCTACCTTGTAATTTATACTCGAACACTGATATTAATATACACCATTTACGCATTCCATACACTTATTGTTTTGCTCGACTTTCCATACTCAATACGAACGAAAAACAGCTTAATCAGATACAAATATACGGGTGCTTTATCATACCATTCTTGGTGTGGTGTTGTTGGCACTGACTTTGAAGGTACTATGTTTAGTATCTTCGAAGCAGTTAATAGGGCCAAGCCCCAAAACGAAAAGGGAAGTTCACCCTTCATCGGGAATCCTGAGCGAACCAAACTGATTATACTGTATTTCGTTCAAGTTCAATAAGGAAAGTTAAGTATAACAATATATGAATCGAGCGTGTGAAAACCGTATATTGATATTGGTGTTCGAATACAAATTACAAAGCGAGTCTACCCGAGCATTACGGGATGCCGTACTACTAGAAAGACTAAATTCAATGAGAATACAAGCTAGTTCCTAATCCGAACAGTAGGTCCGAGCAGAAGGAATATCTTGGAAGTTGTGCCGTCCCTGATGTCATAAATGCGCCGCGTATTTATAGGAACAATAATGAGCTAGGTAGACCATCTGTAGGAGAACACCTCTCGGCCAGCTGTATAAAGCTGTAGGTCGGCCCCACAGTAATCCCGAGGAGACGAGTAGATCGGGAAGAAGGTCGGGGTACTTGATCGAGAGCTATCAGTCAGGCTTGATCGGAAAACCATGTTCTTCTGGTCGGAGAATACCATTCTGGTCGGGATCGAGGCCGACCTCGAGCAGAAGGTATTTCCTAAAGTGGCATATGCGAAATACCCCTCATCAATACTCCCCCACTTCTCGAGCGTAAGTGAAGCAGAAGCTCGGAGAAGTAAACATTGCATTACGGCGAAAGACTTTGATCTCTTGATGTTTTCGGACATGCCTCGTTAAAAACCTAGTCCAGAAAAACCCAGTGGGAAAAAATCCGAGCTAGGGAAAAAGAGTGCACATCATCCTTGGGAGAGCCTCGAAAAACCGAATCGCTCCAAAGATAGAAGGGTGAGGTTTTTGACCTGAGAGATTCACCTCGATGATTCACCAAGAGCTGCAATACTTGAAGTTCGGAAAAATAGATAGTAGAGAACAGGCCTCGGACAGTCTTGAGTTGGATATGCCTCGTTAAAAACCTTACTCGGAAAAACCCAGTGGGATAAAAACCGAGCGAAGGGAAAAAGAGTACATATTTTATCCTGTTGAGTCGAGAAATACTCATTTCCGAAGCTTGGAGGACCATTAATGCTATTAACAAAAGATAATCTTCAAATTTACTGAGTGGGAGCCTAACCGTCGCGGTTACTCGGGGTTGAATTTGCAATTTACCCTTTTAACCTTTATAAATATGTTTACTTGGAGAAAGAAAAGTGCATCTTTACAATTCGCAGCTGATCGGAGCTTTTAGATCGATAAACAATATTTTCTTTAATTCGAGCATTCCAAATAATATCTTCTAATCATGTCTACTTCCCAGAATCCCGACGTTCAAACCAACATCCCCTCTGGATCAGATTCCGACCTGGGATCCACTGGGGAACTCATCAATGACTTCAAAACCACTGAAAATTCTTCCGAAGAGACGAATAGAATCGTCAATCAAATAGAGCATGCCATAGAGTCGAACGCTGGAGAGGGTACATCAGGTCGACAAGATTCCGAGCACGATGGTGATGCGGAACAAAATGCCAAGGCCAACAGTGAGGAAGGTGGAGATGGAGAAAAAACTGACTCCGAGAATGAGGACGGCAACGGTTTGGCTGTACCGTTCGATAAGCATGAGATAATGAGGTATGAGATCGGAGGCGGGTGTAGTGTGCGAATCCTCGACTTGGCCGGTGTCTCGAAAAAATCCAAAGCCACAGGTCGGGCTCAAAAGACCGAGAAACGGGTCGACGACATCTCAAGTTCGTACGATCCGAAAGAGCACGAGGCGAACCTCAAAGCTACAATAGGCAAATTCCTCCCCGAGGGTTACTCGCTAAAAATCCCGACCCCCTCTCAAAGAGTGAATAAGCCCCCCGCAGGATGTCAAGCTTTCTATGCTCGGCAATTCGACTATGGGTTGCGTATTCCTTTTGCTCCCTTACTCGTGCAGGTTTTAGATGCATTTAGCCTGGCACCCGCACAAATTCTTCCCAACTCGATCGGGTATCTGATAGCTTTCAGCGTTTTGATGAAGGCCAAGAATCAAGTTGCTAACTTCCGACGCTTCTGGCAATTCTTCAAGATCAGTACCTCCTCCGCCTCGAACGTTGGGTTCGTGTATTTCTCCCAGCGTTCGAATCATTCGGTCTTATCGACCATAACTTCCAGCAATTCTCTTGACTGGAAGAAACAGTTCTTCTTCATTAAAGGTCCTGAAGAACCGGCTTCTGAGGGAAGCACGGAGATGGTCCCACACAGATGGCCAGGTGAGCGAGAATGGGTGTTCGGAAAACGGGAACTATTAGGTCAGCTTCAGAAGGTCATTCCGGACGCCGTTGTCAAAGAAATGTGTTCGGACTTGTACCAGTCGGCTTTCCTCATTCTGGAACCCGTACTTCGAAAAGCAGAACTCAGCCGAGCTACCTTTCCACTAGTAGTCGCTGATGATCCTCGAACATTGAGTAAGGAAAAACAGTTTTTCCCGAGTGACTTATATAGTGAGTTTTTCAGCTGATTTCATTACTTACATTTCATCTCTTTATTTCTTCAGGAACAATGGTGGAGCAATACCGAGCTTCTATAGTCGGTAAAACTGTAGCATCTACCTCGAGGAAAACGCCCGGTCAACCTAGGAGGCAAACTAGACCGGAGCCCCGAACTGCCGTCCCTCCTCGGGGAACTCGGCCCAAACTGACCAGGTCAGAAACGAAGAGGAGCCCGAGAATGCTGAGTCGATGCGAATGGTACGACCTCCTCATCAAGCTGGTCCTTCTTCTTCTTCTGGTTTAGGATATAGCATGTTTACCATGAAGAAGCTTAGAGGGACAGAGATCTATAATCGGAGAGCTCGGGAAGATCTCGAGGGAGCCCCCGAGGCCAAAAGGAGGACCGGACTGTGGGGTCGACACCGTACGCCCCTTTCTTCCCGTCCTGGTCGAAGTAGGCCTGACATGGTGGATTTCATCGAGGATCAACTTAGAGGTTCCCGAGCAGCGGGTTATCCCGAGAGGGGATCAATTCGAAGCGATCGCACCCCGAACGGCGAGAATGAACATGACAAGGCGATCAAGATTTTCATGGCGGGGAGATTTGCCGAGGACCAAGAGGAGCTTCTTGGCCATTCCGATCTCGACGTACTGGGCCAATTCTCCAAAGCATATCACACGGTAAATCCCTTTACATTTGTTGCAACTGTTTTAAGTCTTGGAATAAAGTACTAACCAGCCTGTTCTTGCAGATCGGGGACTGCTTTCTCACAGAGGTGAATCGTGTGTCGATGTTGGAAGAGGAGTCCGATCGAGTCCATATTGCTTATATGGACTTGCTCAAGGAGGAATCCCAACTGCGTAATCAATTTTCCTCTGTCCAAGCAGAATTGGAGTCCATGAAAGCCAAGTATACCCCTGCCATCGAGGAAAACTTGGTGAAGGTCGTGGAAGAGAAAAGCTTGCTCGAGGAGAAAGTTAGGAAACTTGAAGAGGAGCTTGCGCAGACTAAGGCTGATTCCGAGCTGTCTTATCAGCGGGGCAAAGAAGATTCTCGCCTAAGCTCGATAAGAGAATTTTTGGAGTCTCCTGCATTGGATGCCATAGCCCGAGGGAGGGTCGGCGAAATCCTTCAAACTACTTTTTACAAAGGTGTTCAACAATTGGCCGCAGCAAAGGTTATTCCCGATAGAATGACGGAGTATATAAAGCATATGGACATCATGAAAAACTCTAGCGGGGAAGACTATCGAACCGCGTCCTCGAGCTCGGCCAACTGGGAAGAACATGAGTTCGCTCCCTTTGTGGAAGAATTTGGAGTCCCAATGCCCAACCCTGACTTGATGGACTTGGATACCTCCAGCGCAAGCTCGAGTTCAGATAGCTCAGACCGTTCGGATACCTCCGATGACGATTCCGATGGGGACGATCAAGAAGCTTCTGGAGATGATGACGTCGATGTCGAGGGTAACTTCGAAGGTGAGGGCAAAGAGGCGCAGCCAAACCTTTAAATTTCTTGTAATAGATTGTAAGATTGTAGGATCGTTTATCATATGCCCTGTAATTGTTTCGATCATCTATAAAATATGCTTTATCTATTTTTCCGAGTGCTCTCACCATTAATTTATCATACTGCTCAACTAGACAAAAGTCTTTGTGAGCCATAAGGTTCATAGAAAGAACGTCGATATCAAAACAATCGATCTTCTTAAATGAGCACGAAAATCTTGAAATTCGCGACTGTTGGGCTCCCAAAAAGGCAACGTTCCTTTTTCTTATAAATAGACGGTATTTTAAGATTTTTGTCACTGAAATTATAATTCACTCTTCGTCGGAGCTATTCGGTCGATAAGTAAATCGAGCTCTCTTCTGCATTAGAAACATACAGATCATGGAAGGCCTGGTGAACTCCAAGATCGACCCGAGGTTGTTGCTTAAAGTCAAGAAAGAAAAACCTTCCAAGTCGAAAGTCAAAGAACCTAAGTCCTCCTCGGAAGCAGGAAAGACTTCTAAGAACGACCGAGGCAAGCATAAGGTCGATTCTCCTTCGAAGGCGGTCATTGAATCAACTGGTGACCTTGGCAAAACTGTGGCCAAGAAATCATCTGGTTTCGAGAAAGGGCCGGTCATACCAATTCCGGACTCCCCTTCTCAGTCGAAAATTAGCTCCGAGGGTAACAAGAAGGTCGATAGGCCTAATAAGCAAATCACCTCTGATGACTCTGAGTCTGCTCCAAATAAAAGATCGTTCGTGGACGATCTGATTCCAACCTCAGCCTTGATTCAAATGACTGGGGAGAAGAGGACAATAACTGATAGTGTTCTGACCTCGGAGGCTAATAAGGATGTGGTTGAGCCTTCCAAAAAGAAGGTCAAAATAAATGACCCTCCCGTCGATCAGAAGAAGACTCCCTCGTCGGGTGGGAATCCCGAGCCCCAAAACACTGTCCCTAAGGTTGCTCGGACGCTTAGCGCCTTTTTTGAAGAGGTGAAAAGTAAGGCCATGGCCGAGCCAGATGGGAAAAACGAGAATGAAACGGCGCGATCGAGCACGGATCTGCTTTTTCAAGTAAGTGTTGTCCTATCTCTTCCCCCCCCTTTTTTTTTTTTTTTTTTTTTACTAAATAACTTTTTGTCCCTTTAAGGTCGGACAACAGTTATTTACTCTCGGGCTGCAAGTCGAGCAAGAAATCGAACAGCGTGCAAAGGTTATCCTCGAGCTGGAGGAAAAGAAGGTTGCACTAACAAGGTCTCTTGAAGAAACCAGGGCCATCGAGCAGAAATTGGCCTCCGAGACGGAGAAAGCTGTGAAGGAGAAGGAGAGCCAGGTTCACGAGGAGTTGAGCAAGGAGTTGGACAGGCTGAAGTCACTCGTCGAGCAGGAGAAGAAAAGCAACGAGCAGCGGGAGAAAGAGGCCTATCAAAAAGGTTATGAGGCCGGGTATGAGGCCCGCAACGTCGAAGTCCGCAAGCTTCTCTTCGAGAAAAGTGTTTAGAGATTTCTTCTGTTGACTGCTCGATTAAATGTTGTACTTTTAGATTTTTCCTTTTGTACTTGTTTTCCTCGTTGGAATAATAAACTTTTTCTTCCTTCTAATCGATTATGTTTTGTGTTCTGATAAAGTGCTTTACTGTATAAACAATTTATACTCGAGTTAAGAGTAAGCAATCAAGTAGCCTTTTCAGTTGTTAAAACAATTTATACTCGAGTTAAGAGTGATCGCTCGAATTCCGATCATAATTTAAAGATGGAAAGTTCCTGCACTGCATATTTGACCAAGTCATAGTATTCCTCTTTTTTCAGCTAAGTTTCAAAGAAAGTCTGTCCAAACAGTACCTCTATCTCGGGAAGTGGAAAGGTCACCTGTGATAAATGAATTAATCTGAGCCGTTGGTTTGATTGAATAGTGACCGTCGATCAAATCATCCTTTTAGTATAAATATGGCATTCACCCAGTTGAAAATCTTTACCCTTTGCTGTCAAAAATGTTTTATCCGAGGACGAAGCTCGGATCTTTTCCTCTTCCTGATCAAGCCTTTGAAATTCGGCTTCGAACCTACTTCCGATCTCCTCTTAAAAATACAGTTTCTTTTGGTATGGGTGGAATTGGAAAAAAGGGGACCCTCGGATATCGAGGGGTCTCCGATCCCTGAAGATGGGATCTCCCCTTGAAATACCAACAAGTGACTGACCCTTGCTTGAATATTTTGGGCAGGGTTAGCATTGCTGGTTTCGAGGGGTATACCTGAGGGCGGAAAGCAGGTCAGAAAATTAAAAGGGAGTTTGACCTCAAGTACTTTCTTTGGGGTTATCTTGTTTCACGAAGTTCTTCCTTTCTTCCTTGAAGAAAGGTCACTTTGGGTCAAGCTTCCCGATCATAAAAAGATGACTTGCCAAAGGTTGAAATTTCGGATCTAAAAATGAGGAATTTCAACCTTGTACGCCAACTCGGGGAAGTGATCGGGCTCGGCTGGTAGCGAGAACGCTGGGAGAAGTATGGAGATCAGAAACAATAATCTGCAATCCATATTGTCTAATTTCAAACCCAGATATCATAAGACGATAAACATATACAGCTCGATCACTTTGCCCCAAATTGTGGTGCAATTATCGGATGTTCGGCAGTATTCCTGGTCGGCAACACTGAAAGATGCTCGAAGACTCAAAGACCATAGAATAGGGTAAAGTAGTTGTAGTAGGACTTCATTTGTACACTCAACAACTTTGTAATTTGTTCGATGAATGTCAATAAAGCTGTAACATTTGCCTTTCATTGATCTTTGTATCTTGCTCGAAAATATTAATGAGAACTTATTGTTTCAAACCATATAGTTGCCACTTTATTTTTCCTTTCTATCGTCTCATTGCAAGTCTTCTGCTCGTAAAAGCCAATTTGATGATGAATTAATGAGAATATTTATCGATCGATAAACTGTCCTCGGAAATATTATCCGATAATCATCCAAATAAATAATATCTGAAAGTTGAGAAGTTCCCATGAAGAATAATTGAACTTAGGAAATAATGATCCCAACTTTAGTGGTCCCCCAGATAATCAGAAACTTTTGAAAGTTGTTCGGGTTTCGAGCGGAACTGCGTCATCATAACACTTCGAGCATTAGTTGGAATTGACGCAAAATTTAATCGACCGTTACTAAGTGAACTAGATAGTCACGTAAAATTTTCTTTTTCAATCATATTTTATCGAGGGAGGGTCATAGCAACAGCTTTCACCCTCGGCCGATTATTTTTTATTGATCATATTTTATCGAGGGAGGGTCATAGCAACAGCTTTCACCCTCGGCCGATTTTCTTTTTCGATCATATTTTATCGAGGGAGGGTCATAGCAACAGCTTTCACCCTCGGCCGATTATTTTTTATTGATCATATTTTATCGAGGGAGGGTCATAGCAACAGCTTTCACCCTCGGCCGATTTTGATTTTTCGATCATATTTTATCGAGGGAGGGTCATAGCAACAGCTTTCACCCTCGGCCGATTTTGATTTTTTGAACATCTTTTTATCGAGGTAGGGTCATAGCAACAGCTTTCACCCTCGGCCGATTTTGATTTTTTGAACATCTTTTTATCGAGGGAGGGTCATAGCAACAGCTTTCACCCTCGGCCGATTTTGATTTTTTGAACATCTTTTTATCGAGGGAGGGTCATAGCAACAGCTTTCACCCTCGGCCGATAATATTAGCCTTTCTCCGTGATGGTACTTGGAAAACAATTAGAACTCGAACCAAAGATTTCATTGATTGTCCTTACACCTATGAGGAAAGTAAAGTTTGAGAAAACTGGAAATTACAATAAAGATTAAAAATGATAACATCTATCTTCCATAATATTTCCTCAGATTGACTGCGTTCCAAGTTCTTGGCAAAACATCACCGTTGAGGTGAGCAATTTTATAGGACCCCTTTTTTCCGACCTCCTGCACGACATAAGGGCCATCCCAGTTTGGCTGAAGTTTTCCGACATGCTTAGATACTTCCACCTTTTTGAGGACTAAATCCCCGACTTTGAATGTTCTTACCCTGACTTTCTTGTCATAAGCTTTTTCCATGCTAGACTTGGTGGCTTGAATTCTTATGCGTGCTCGGTCGCGTTTCCCATCTGCGTGATCGACATCCATCTCTCGCAACGATTTATTCTGATCGGGGTCATAAGATTCTATCCTCGGAGAAGGAACTAATGATTCGACCGGTATAACAGCCTCCGACCCATAAACCAATGAGAAAGGAGTCTCTCCAGTAGCAGACTTTACTGTAGTCCTGTTCGCCCAAATTACTCCTGGAAGCTCGTCTAACCAATTGCCTTTCGCTTCGGCTAAACGTTTTTCCAGTGATCGAACAATTTCCCTGTTGGTGACCTCGGTTTGTCCGTTCGCCTGGGGATGTCCGACCGACGTGAAATTCTGCTGGATCCCAAACCTTTCGCACCACTCCAAAATTCGTTTTCCCGCGAACTGAGTTCCATTGTCGGAAATAAGGATCCTCGGTATACCAAACCTGCAAACAACATTCTTCCAGAGAAAATTTATCACCTGAAATTGAGTAATTTTTGTTAGCGCAATGCATTCAATCCATTTACTGAAGTATTCCACGGCGACCAGGACATAGTTTTTTCTCGATCTAGCAGTTGGGAAAGGTCCCACAATATCGATTCCCCACTTGTCGAAGGGCCAGCAGATCGGAATCGAATGCATCTGCTCGGCGGGCTGATGAATTAGATTTGAATAGATTTGGCAATGATGGCATTTCTTGACATAATCAATGGAATCCGAGATCATAGTGGGCCAATAATATCCAGTCCTCGAGCACTTCAAGGCTAAGGCGCGTGCACCACAATGACTTCCCGCTTCACCTTCGTGAACCTCCTTTAAAATTAGATCGAACTGACTCTCAGGAATGCACTTCAACAAAACTCCTGAGCTTGATCTTTTATAAAGCCTACCTTCGTTCAAAACGTACATTGGGGCTCGATACTTAATCCTTCGAGCTTGATTAGTGTCTTCCGGCAAGGTACCATCTCTTAGATAAGCTTTCAAAGGCTCCATCCAAGAAGATTCTCGAACATCTATCTCCATTACCTCCGAGTTTAAGGCTAGGTCGGAGTCTATAGCTGGGGAGTTGGACATTAGCCAAGTTATCACTCTTTCCTTCCGTCCATCTATCGAGCCAGTAAACTTCGAAAGCAAATCCGCCCAACAGTTCTCTTCTCGAGGGATAGCTTGTATATCAAATATCTCGAACTTTGTCGCCAGATCCTTCACTCTTTTCAAATATTTCACCATGTTAAACTCTTTTGCTTCATAAACCCCTTTTACTTGTCTATGTACGAGCTCCGAGTCGGTTAACACTGTTAACGACCTTATGTTTGCTTTAACTGCCATTTCTAAACCCGCGATCAAAGCCTCGTACTCTGCTTCATTGTTCGTGACTACAAAATCTAGGGTGATCGCATAACTGAGATCCTCCCCCTCGGGACCCTGAAACTGAATTCCGGCCCTACCACCTTCTCTGGTCGACGACCCGTCGACATGCATCACCCAAACTTTGTGCTGAACATCCTCGACCAGATTCACCACGGGAATAGACAAGTCGCCCGAACTGGACCCTGTTGATTCTGCAATGAAATCAGCTAAGACTTGAGCCTTGATTGTAGTTCGAGGTTGGTACTCGATCTCGAACTGACCCAGCTCCACCGCCCATTTAATCAATCTCCCGGACGTCTCTGGCTTTGATAGAACTTGCCGTAGAGGTTGATTAGTCAGAACAATAATTTTGTAAGTTTGGAAATAAGGTCGCAGCCTTCGTGCGGCAATAACTAAAGCCAGTGCGAACTTCTCGATCTCCAGGTAATTCTTTTCTGCCCCTTGAAGCAACTTACTCAGATAGTATACCGGTTTATGCTCGAAATCCTGAATTCTCACCAAAACAGAACTTATTGCCTCACTTGATACCGCTATGTACAGATACAAAGGTTCCCCCTCGACCGGTTTTGCCAACATCGGAGGGGAAACTAAATACCTTTTAAGCTCTTCGAAAGCTTTACTGCATTCCTCACTCCATTCAAAGCCTTTCGATTTCCTCAACAACTTGAAGAAAGGCAAACTCTTGTCTGCTGATCGGGATATAAACCTATTCAAAGATATTATTTTTCCGATTAGACTCTGCACTTCAGACAATTTAGTTGGCGGTTGTAGCTCAGCTATAGCTCGGATTTTTTCTGGATTCGCCTCGATTCCGCGCTCGTGAACCAGATAACCGAGGAACTTTCCCGACCTTACCCCGAAGGTGCACTTGGCCGGATTTAATTTCATTCTGTACTTCCTTAGGATTGCGAAACATCTGTCAAGGTGCTTTATATGTTCCTCCTCGGTCATGCTCTTCACTAGCATATCATCCACATAAACTTCCATGATCTCACCAATAAGATCCTTGAACATCATATTCACGAGCCTTTGATAAGTTGCTCCTGCATTCCTTAGCCCGAACGGCATTACAATAAAGCAGTATACTCCCCGTTCGGTAATAAAAGCTGTTTTATCCTGATCTCTTTCATTCATAAATATTTGATAAAATCCTTGGAAAGCATCCATCATACTAAAGAAAATGAATCCCGCAGTCGAGTCAACCAGCATATCGATCCGTGGTAAAGGATAGGGGTCCCTTGGACACAACTTGTTCAGGTTGGTAAAATCATTACACATCCTCCATTTGTTGTCGACCTTCTCTCCCTTCGACACCAACACTACATTGCAAAGCCATTCAGTGAAAGTTATTTCCCGAATCTGTTTCGCAGCCAATAACCTATCCACCTCAGCATTGATGATTTTGTCTTTTTCTCGACCGTGATTCCTCTTCTTTTGCCTAACTGGCTTTGCTTTAGGATCGATATTTAAAGAATGAGTGATCACTCTCGGGTCGATTCCGACTATATCATCAGAACTCCAAGCAAAGACATCGGCGTTGTTTCTAAGGAATTCGATCAGCATGGTCTCCATCCCTTGACTTAGCTCGGTCCCAATCCTGGTGAACTTCTCGGGAGAGCCAGGGATTAACGTTACTTGTTTATGATTTGGGGGTTGTACGCTCAAATCGATCTCTTTTCCTTTTTTACTCTGCAACTTTTCACAATCTGGCAACGGGAGGTCGGAAACAGAGAATACCTTTTCCTCTTCTAACTTTCTCTTCGAGGGCAATAATGGCTCGAACTGCTTCTTCATGTTTAGGGACGTGTTGTAACATTCCCATGCCATGCATTGGTCGTTTCTCATTTCTCCGACCCCCGCCAAAGTGGGAAACTTTACCATCTGGTGGTAAGTTGACACGACCGCTTTGAATACGTTTAAAGCCGGTCTCCCCAAGATTGCATTATAAGCGAACGGGGTACTCACGACTAGGAATTTAACCATCTTCGTAACATCTCTAGGTTTCTTGCCCATAGTAGTACTCAAGAGTATGGTTCCGAGAGGAACAATTTCCGATCCACCGAACCCAATGAGCGGGGTGGATACTCGTTCCAATCGCGGATGTTGTAGATTCATTCTGTCGAGCGCCTCAGAAGAGATTATGTTTGCCGAACTGCCATTATCGATTAACACCCTCCTAACCTCGAAGTTAGCAATTCTCAGGGTCAAGACCATCGAAAAATCAGGGTCATCTTCATTAGTATCCCAAGTCACATCACTAGGTCTGTCAGCC
Organism: Penstemon newberryi var. newberryi; assembly: GCA_030819805.1. Classification (NCBI taxonomy): domain Eukaryota; kingdom Viridiplantae; phylum Streptophyta; class Magnoliopsida; order Lamiales; family Plantaginaceae; genus Penstemon; species Penstemon newberryi. Next base: position 14,749,206 of record JAUALY010000005.1, on the reverse strand, counting down.
TCGGAAAAACTAATGACTTGATTTATCGAGGGCGCTGGTCTTAAGGACATGACCTCTTTCTTAGTCGAGACACCAGTCTTTATCGACCTAGCAGTCCTTTTCCTCGCATTCCTGCTATCTCCCCCAGCTGGCCCACCAGATATCATATTTATCACCCGATTCGTCTGGTCCTCTGCTTGTTGTCGATCCTCACGGTGTTGTTCGGAGGACCTCCTAGGACTCCTGGATCGATAACGGCTGTTATGGTTCTCCTTTCTGACATATTCCTTCAACTTTCCCTGAGCAATCAGTTTCTCGATCTCTTGTTTTAACTGAAAGCAATCCTCGGTGCTATGCCCCCGAGCTCTGTGGTATCTGCAATACTTATCGTGATTCATAGTCCCTGGTCTAGGTTGAGTGATACGCCGAGCTCCAGGCACCAAATTTCTCTCTTCGAGTACCGTTAGAATCTCGTCCCTCGAAGTATTCAATCTTGTAAAGTTGCTTTTTTCATGCTCCGTCCTCGGAGCCCTATCAGGAGATGCAGGTCGACCGTAGACATTAGATCTGTGGGTCGGAGCCTGAGGTTTATAGACCTTAAGTCTCTGCCAAACCGAGCCTTTTTGCTGCGCGTTTGACCCTCCGTAGTCGCTTGGTTTAGGGATAGGGGCCCGATCAGGTTTCTTCACGATCGGGGGCCTAGGATTCTGTGCGTTCTTTAACTTATTCATTTCCTCCTGGATCATGTATTTCTCAGCTATTTCCATAATCCGCTCGAAAGACTTTGGTTGCTTTCGGCAGAGAGCATTCCCGAACTGGCTATTGCGGGTTAGCTCGAACATCAACGATGATAGAAATTCAATCTGCGGGGTATCAACTTTCAGAAGTTCAATACTGAATCTTGCCAGCCACTGCCTCAGTGTCTCTCCTTCCATTTGTTTCACCGTTCCCAAATGATTAGCAGGTAACCTCTGTTTCCTTTGGCTAGCAAACTGATGTTTCAATTTATCGCATAACTCATCGAAAGAGAAGATCGAGTTCGGGGGTAGTTTTCCGAACCAATCCAAAGCAATCCCTTCGAATGTGGTGACCATGATTTTGCAGCAAAAATCCTCCGAGTGTCCATACAAATTCAACACATTTATGAAACTGTTTATATGCTCCCCGGGGTCAGAGGTTCCATTATATCTTGGCAATCTTGTAGGGACTGACTCTGTTCCTCGAGCTTCCTTAATTTCTTGACAGAAAGGCGAGCATCGCATAATATTTGTACTCAATTCCCTGCTCCGCACTTCAGGGAACACGACCCCATCCTCTTTGGCCTCGACTCCTCGAGCCCTGACACCTGTGGGTCGGGTTTCCTTTACTAGCTTCTCTTTTTCTAACTCCTTAGCAACCCTTTCTTGCACCATCCTTTCCAAGTCAACCTCAGTTACCTTTCTATAAGCTGGCTTTCTAGACCTCTCCACAACTTTAGGTTGACTTTCTCCGACCACGGAGTCCTCTAAATTTTGTATGTTCCTAGAAGGTTGCCCCGATCGAACAACGGTTCTAACTTGTGGTGGATTGGGTCGAACATCAGATGGTTCGCCCAGAGCAGATCGACGAATACTTTCTTCCCTTGGCCTGTTGGAAATCGGACCCCGAGCAGTAGGTTGATCGACCGGGGGTTGCTGACCCGGCAGAGTTTCACGATCTGCTCTCTCCGTATTCAAGAATTCTCTACACATAGTTCCGATAATAGAACGCAAATCTGCTACTGTCGTATGAATAGGCATATCATTCGGCGGGTCGAGCGGCGGCACCTCAGATTGGTGGGCCGCTCGGGATTGGTTACTTGGTTCATTGTTTACAGAACGTTGAGCTCCTACGGCGTGTGAAGGCTCGCCACGATTGTACGTAAATCTTCTAGTAGTAGGCATATTTCGATCTAACACCCGAGCAGGCCCCACGGTGGGCGCCAATTGATTATACTGTATTTCGTTCAAGTTCAATAAGGAAAGATAAGTATAACAATATATGAATCGAGCGTGTGAAAACCGTATATTGATATTGGTGTTCGAATACAAATTACAAAGCGAGTCTACCCGAGCATTACGGGATGCCGTACTACTAGAAAGACTAAATTCAATGAGAATACAAGCTAGTTCCTAATCCGAACAGTAGGTCCGAGCAGAAGGAATATCTTGGAAGTTGTGCCGTCCCTGATGTCATAAATGCGCCGCGTATTTATAGGAACAATAATGAGCTAGGTAGACCATCTGTAGGAGAACACCTCTCGGCCAGCTGTATAAAGCTGTAGGTCGGCCCCACAGTAATCCCGAGGAGACGAGTAGATCGGGAAGAAGGTCGGGGTACTTGATCGAGAGCTATCAGTCAGGCTTGATCGGAAAACCATGTTCTTCTGGTCGGAGAATACCATTCTGGTCGGGATCGAGGCCGACCTCGAGCAGAAGGTATTTCCTAAAGTGGCATATGCGAAATACCCCTCATCACAAACAAACATAGGATTTGATCCATACTGACGTTTCTGGACCACTGAGTGTCAGTGCAAGAGGAGGATTCTCCTACTTCGTAAGATTCACTGACGACTTCAGTCGTTATGGATACGTGTACTTGATGAAGTACAAATCCGAAACTTTTGAAAAGTACAAGGAGTTTCGAATGGAAGTAGAGAACCAACTTGGACATAGTATTAAAGCGCTTCGATCTGATCAAGGTGGAGAATACTTGAGTCAAGAATTCCTCGATTATCTAAAAGAGAATGGAATTCTCGCTCAGCGAACCCTCTCTAGGACGCCCCAACTCAATGGAGTGTCTGAAAGGAGGAATCGAACTTTGTTGGACATGGTTCGTTCCATGATGAGCTTCGCTGAACTTCCCTTTTTCATTTTGGGGCTTGGCCCTATTAACTGCTTCGAAGATACTAAACATAGTACCTTCAAAGTCAGTGCCAACGACACCACATCAAGAATGGTATGGTAAAGCACCCGTATATTCGTATCTACGAGTATGGGGATCTCCCGCCTATGTTAAGAACAAGAAAGGAGATAAGCTGGATAGTAGATCTAGTTTGTGCAAATTTGTGGGGTATCCAAAGGAATCCATTGGATACTTGTTCTACGATCCTAAAGAACGTAATACGTTCGTGTCTAGGAATGCCCACTTCTTAGAGGATGATTTCCTCACCAACAGAAATGGGACAATCGTAGAACTCGATGAAGTCCAAGAATCGGACCCATCCTCACAAACAGTGGGAGCTGATCCTGAATTTACTAAACCTACTATTACACCTATACTTCGAAGGTCTGATCGAGTTCGTAAAGAACCAGAGAGATTTGGTTTCATTCACGAAAATGATAAGTTGGATACTGATCCAAGGACTTATGAAGAAGCTATGTCTGACATAGAATCGGGTGCGTGGCTCGAAGCCATGCAATCCAAATGGATTCCATGCATTCCAACAAGGTTTGGACCTTGGTCGATCCACCTGAGGGAACTGTCCCTGTATGATGCAAATGGATCTTCAAGCGTAAGCTTGGAATGAATGGAGAGGTTATAACCCATAACGCTCGCCTAGTGGCAAAAGGTTATTCTCAGAGGCCTGGAATAGACTATGAGGAAACCTTCTCTCCAGTAGCGATGTCGAAATCCATTCGGATACTTTTAGCCATAGCCGTTTGGTACGACTACGAAATATGGCAAATGGACGTAAGTACCGCCTTTCTCAATGGAGACATTGACAAGGAGATCTTTATGCAACAGCCTGAAGGCTTTGCGTCCAAAGAAAGCGAGCATAAAGTGTGCAAACTTCAAAGGTCAATTTATGGCCTCAAACAGGCGTCCCGAACCTGGAACATACGATTTGATGAGACAGTCAAAGCTTTTGGCTTTATCAAAAACGTATTTGAGCCTTGTGTGTACAAGAAAAATAGTGGGAGTTCGGTACAGTTCATAGTTTTATACGTCGACGACATTCTGTTGATCGGGGACGATATCAAAATGTTAGCACAGACGAATGCGTGGTTATCCGCACAGTTCTCCATGAAAGATTTAGGAGAGGCATCTTACGTATCTATAGGGATAGATCGAAGAATATGTTGGGACTCTCCCAATCTCAGTACATCAACACTATATTGAAGAGATTCAATATGGAAGAATCCAAGAGAGGATTGCTTCCAATGAGACATGGAATCTCTCTTTCCAAGTCAATGTGCCCTACAACTGACGAAGAAAAGAAGAGAATGTCTCTCATATTTTATGCCTCTGCTATAGGGAGCATAATGTATGCCATGTTGTGTACTAGACCAGACTTAGCACACGCTCTAAGTGTAACGAGCCGCTATCAGTCAAATCCAGGCGAAGAGCACTGGACTGCCGTTAAAGCAATCCTTAAGTACCTGCGAAGGACTAAGGATATGTTTTTGGTCTACGGTGGTAGTGGAGAATTTAAACTTGAAGGATTCACTGATTCAAGTTTCCAGTCTGACGTGGATGATTACAAATCCAATTCTGGATAATACGCCTCAATGGCGCTGCGGTGAGTTGGAAAAGTTCCAAGCAGTCCCCCACTGCCGACTCAACCACTGAACCAGAATATATTGCAGCATCGGATGCAGCAAAAGAGAGTGTTTGGATGAGAAACTTCATCCAAGAGTTGGATGTAGTTCCTAGCATTGCAGAGCCTGTAGTAGTCTTCTGTGACAACAACGGGGCGATAGCTCAAGCGAAGGAGCCGAGATCACACCACCAATCTAAACACGTGATGAGAAAATACCATGTGATCAGGGAGATCATTGGTAGAGGAGACATACACGTGGATCGTGTCAACTCAGAAGACAACATAGCTGACCCCTAACGAAGCCACTTTCGTAAAAGGCGTTCGAGGGACATCTTGTAAAGATGGGTCTTAGAAATGTTTGTGAATGGCTTTAGGGCAAGTGGGAGATTGATAGGATAGTGCCCAGCAAGCCAATTCACTTTAGCTTGTATTAGGTCTATTCTGTAATAAACAATATTTGATTCTTATGAATAATACGCACGTTTATTTATAACTGTATAGAATAAACAATGGCCAACTTCATCTCTCGCGAATACATTTAAGCGATTGGACGAAATCTTTAGATCACATTAGACTATGGGACGATTCACTTCGATATTGAGTGCAATCATGAAATAGTCTCTAAGGTCGTCATCTTAAACACGTTCCAAGTCATAGATTCCAAACGAGACGGGGTATCGAAGAAATCGCCAAGACTTGTATGAATATGCATGATTCACATGGAGTGAATTTGTAGAGTTTCATGAACAAGACATTTGATTTCACTGCATATGAGTAGGTGGTTCGATAGGGGATCGAACGCATCGAACGATCCGAACAGAGAAACCCATTGTGGAAGCGCATGACGCATATCGGTGATGGGATGTTTCTCAAGGCTTATAATAGTGTACGATTTAGTCCTTAGACTTGAGGTGCTAGGGCTAATTCGGTGCATGGGTGTATGTACATTGATCTAGGTACAAGTCACGTAGCCTGACCATAATGTGCCTAGGTTGGGTGCGTATAGATTTGTACGCGAGTGGTTAGTACCAAGATGGAATCTACAGACTCATCGTAATGGATGAGAGAATTTCCTATACGATTCTTAGATAATAGATCCGAGAAACCCGTGGCCACGGTCGGTGATGGATTTGGAAAGGGGTTTCCAAATTTAGCAGTCACACTGGATTATTATCCCGAATTAGAAAGTATAGTTATTGAGATAATTAGAGGTGCCGGTCAATTCACACACCCTAGGTCTCGATCGGAAATTAAGTCGATAGAAGGACCGTATGTACATGGCAGTTATAAGAGGTGAGGTTCACAAATATCAATTCACCTGAAGTTGGGCCTTATGGGCTTGTGGCTAGACATCGACCATGAGGTGTGGGTATTCCTGAATTAATAAGGGAGATTAATTCTGGAGTGGTCAATTAAAAGGGTTTAGTTGATCGGAGCAATTAATTGCTCATAAATTAAATCACGAAGGGTTCGTGGGCCTGCTGGCAATTGATGGTGAACCTAGAGGGTCACACACAATACAGTTGGACAGTGACAGTCATAAAAGGAAATATTTGATTTAAGGGAGTTAAATCAATAAATGAATTAAAGTGTTCATTCAATTGGAAGAATAATTAATTAGATAGTCTAATTAATTAAATATTAATTAAATTGTTAATTAATTGAGAGATAATAATTAATTGGATTAATTGGACTGATTTAATTAATGGGTTAATTAAATTAAGTTGCAAGACATGGGCCTTTTAGTTAAAAGCCCAGAATAAGTCTTGCAAGACTAGGTTTACTAAGGGGGCCTATATAAGGAGTCTAGGAGAGACTCAAAAACATGAATTCATTCTTGCATAGCAAAACCTTGGCCGCCCCCTTGTACTGCGCCGCCCTCTCTCTCTCTGTCTTCCATATCTGGATCTAGATCTGAATCTAGATCTGCTTCTTCCTCCATTGACAGCCTTCAAGATCTAGATCGTAGACTGTGACTTGAAGGTGTTACTACAATCCAACTGGTGTGGATACACTCTGGAGGTGAGACAATTAGATCACTAGTTGTGAATCAGCAATAAAGCCGGAGGTTGCCACCACCTTGCCTGTGGTGAGGTAAAATCGCATATCTCCACTTTTTATCTATTGTAGATTGTTTGATTCAACCTTTTTGCATACATAAGATGGAAAACATATCTTGGGACTGATGGGTGCCTCGAAAAAATTTTAAATTCCGCACTCTCGTTGTTTTGACAACCGGGGCATCCCAACACTGCAATGCTAGGAACTACATCCAATTCTTGGATGAAGTTTCTCATCCAAACACTCTCTTTTGCTGCATCCGATGCTGCAATATATTCTGCTTCAGTGGTTGAGTCGGTAGTGGTGGACTGTTTAGAACTTTTCCAACTTACCGCTGCGCCATTGAGGCGGAATATGTATCCAGAATTGGATTTGTAATCATCCACATCAGACTGGAAACTAGAATTAGTGAATCCTTCAAGTTTCAATTCTCCACTACCACCGTAGACCAAAAACATATCCTTAGTCCTTCGCAGGTACTTAAGGATTGATTTAACGACAATCTAGTACTCTTCGCCTGGATTCGACTGATAGCGGCTCGTTACACTTAGAGCGTGTGCTACGTCTGGTCTAGTACACAACATCGCATACATTATGCTCCTTATAGCAGAGGCATAAGGTATGAGAGACATTCTCTTCTTTTCTTTGTCAGTTGTACGGCACATTGACATGGAAAGAGATATTCCATGTCTCATTGGAAGCAATCCTCTCTTGGATTCTTCCATATTGAATCTCTTCAATATCGTGTTGATGTACTGAGATTGGGAGAGTCCCAACATCTTCTTCGATCAAGGTCTAAACCTTGTTGGAACGCATGGAATCCATTTCGGATTGCATGGCTTCGAGCTACGCATCCGAATCTATGTCAGACATAGCTTCTTCATAAGTCCTTGGATCACTATCCAACTTATCATTTTCGTGAATGAAACCAAATCTCTCTGGTTCCTTACGAATTCGATCGGACCTTCGAAGTATAGGTGTACTAGTAGGTTCAGTAAATTCATGATCAACTTCCACTGTTTGTGAGGTTGGGTACGATTCTTGGACTTCATCGAGTTCTACGATTGTCCCATTTCTGTTGGGGAGGAAATCAATGTTGGTCCCAAGTGGTCAGATGAGTTCTAGAGGGGGGGGGGGGTGAATAGATCTCTTTAAAAATTTTTCTTTTAAAAACTTCTAACTTTTCTGTCAGAAGACTAAGCTGATCAGTAATCGAAAGTTGACTATGCTGATCTTGCACAAAGCTTTGAACAGCAGAGTTGACCACTCTTCTGATTTCACTCAGCTGATTTTATCAAAATCAGAGTTTTAAAATAATTAACTTGCAGCGGATTTATCAAGTGTTTTTCACAAGTAGTTTTTTTTTTTTTTTTTAACTTTGAAATAGTTTTATCCCCAGTTTTAACAAACTCCTTTTTAAAACTTTTCCAACAGTTAACCTTTAAGTGTTTTAAATATGCTCTTTCAAATATGCAGAAAATTATGCAAGTAAAAACACAAAGGATTTTTATGGTGGTTATATGGATAGAAATCCTTTAGTCCACTCTTCCAAGTCACTTAGATCTTGGGTTATACTATAGTCACAAAGATTATAGTACATTCTGATTGCGCCTATCATCAAATGAAACGGCCACAAGTGCGTAATAGGAAATCACAAAGAAACTCATATCCTCTGAAGTAATATCACTCACTAAGATGGATATCTACTTCTCACAACACTATTCTAACAAAATCACTCAGATTTATAAGTATATTCTGTTTTCTCTCTATTCTGCTTCGTCAACAAATGACTCGGCTGATGAGTGTTCTGTTCTTGAGTTTGAGACTTAGAAGAATTTTGCTTCAGATTTTTGCTCTCAAAATGTGTTGTCTCTTCTTCTTCAACTCACGAACTAAACTATTTATACTTGAGATTTGAAAATCTGCCCGTTGAGAGATCGACAGGTGTCCAAATCATCGAGTACTGGTCCTTCTGCAGAAACGGATGTTGCGACTGAACACTGTACACTCTGCTGTACTTTCTGTCGCTTCGCATTAAATGCGCATTAAATGCACTAAGCTGATACGAGGTTTCTCTTCAATCATTTGTCATAAATACCCTTCCTCTTCAGCATTTATTACACCAAGTGCATTTATTACCGTTGCAATAACTTCTGATCCACTTCCACTCTGCTGATCGAAGTCACTCGTCTGATGTATACTCGGCTGATCCCAAACTTGAACTAATCTGATTTGAGTCGGCTGATAGTTCACCAGTCTGATTTCTTCTTCAGCAACAGATCAGTAGTCTTCTGGACCATATTTGACTAGTCTGAAATAAATCTTCCTTGGTCAAATATCTTCTAAGGTTTGTACTAAGTTTCCATACTTAGCTGATGACTTTTGGAAATCATCAAAACCTCCCTTCACTTCAAGGTCTTCATCTTCATCCAACAATTTCCCCCTTTTTGATGATGACAAAACTTCAGCTAAGTACCTGTACCTAAAACTAAAGTTGAGTCCTCAAAAATTTCTGAGATAGAAATTATGTATTGGAAGCTTGAACTTTTATATATGATTTTGAAGATTACAGTGCAAGTTACAAGCAAAAATAGACTTAAGTGAAAAATTACAAGTGAAGTAAGCTGGTTACATAAATTCGACAGATGACCTAGTCTAGTAATCCTAGTCTAGTCTTCAGCTTCTTCATCTTCTTCAACTTCATCACTACTTTCATCTTCACCACTTGAGAAAACATCAGCAAGGCCTTTTAATTTTTCTCTTCTTTCATCAGCTTCAAACTTTGCTCTGATGTCCTCAATCCTTTTATACTTGACATCTGGATTAAGCTGTTCTTCAGCAGAGTACTTAGAGGCAGCTAACTCCTTGTCAGTCTTAGCTACATCCTTGGGCTCTACTTTATCATCAGCTTCATCTTCATCTTCTTCTTCACTTGGCTTTCCAGCAGCAGCCCGTTGGTCTCGTACTTGAATAGTTGCATCATCAACAGTTCTCTTAGCTGATTCCTCTTCCTCATCAGCAGCAGGGTTGAGTTGATCAGGAGTTATGTTGACAGCTCTTGATGTTTTGATCCATGATGCGATTTTCAGCACAGTGATGATTCAGAGTAGTCTCCATGCGAAGTTGATTAGCTTCCATGCGAAGTTGATTTGATTTTATCTCACCAGATTGGTCATTTAAACAATCAACATTTAGTTGAAGTGTTGATATTTCAGCTTGAGCTTTGGTAGTGACAGCAAAAAATTCTTGCATTAATGCAACATTCTTCTCAATTTCTGCTTCACCAACCGCCATCATGACTCTTCCAATCCCAGCAATGTCAGACTCATGCCTTTGAAGTGCAGAGTGCAGATGACTAACATCAGCCTTTACATCTTCAATGTTTCTGTTCATGCTCAATATACTCTGAGTCAGCATCAGGGAGTTGTCTGGTGGTAAAGGAAAGTTATCAATGGCGTCCTTAACCATTTTTGCAGTCTCTTCCTGCATTTGCTTTATCATCAGCTGATTCCTTGACTCCATCTCCTTTATGGCAGTTTCAATCAGCAGCTGATTCCATCAATGAGGAATGCAAGTCAGCAGTAGGAGCAGGGTGTGATGATTCAGCAGGTTCATCCTGTTGAACAGGGGCTTCATGAAGAACAAGACTGTCTTCAGCTTTCCATTCCAAAGCTAAAGGTACCAAGTCCTTGACCTTAGCAGGAAGCTTAGTGTTACGTTCCAAATACGAGTACGTAAATCGCGCAAGTATACGGTCGTCTACAAGTTTTTGTGATAAGGGGTGTCGAACCCACGAGGAATTGTTCAATTAATTACCAAAAGCTATCTTGAGACTTTACTTGAGTTCATGTAAATGACGTTGGTGAAATGGTTGTTTGATACTCCAACTAAAGTGAAGTGATTAAGATATATCTAAGTACTTAACTTGTTAATAAGATAAAGACATCTAGGATTTTACGTCATCTAGTTCAATTCAAGATAAATAACTCGACAATAGATAACTAATGCTTGTGTTTGCTATTCAAGGATTCAATGACGTTCGTATGTATCTTCCGAGTTGCATACCAACCTATCGAATTAAACTAATCCAATTTATGCCTAAATGGACTAAGATCGAATCGAAGCATTAAACTCAAACCTTAAACGAATACGAAACGACCTAGGTATATGTCTATCCTAGAATCGAATCACAATCCAATTTCATAATCAAATCCTCAAAATCACTATGTCTAGCAATCAAGAATCAATAGTTTTCACCTCAAAGTTGGCCAAACCTTAAGACGAACAATAAGCACGAAATCGGATTAACGAACACATGTAAGCATCATATCAATCATCATATCATCATTTAATCAAGAACCAAACATAGGATCAATAAAAACCTAGAATAAAGGAGATTAGCCACTCATAGCAATAATTATATCATTCATTACATTAATGAAAGCCATAAATGTAAATGAACAAAGTAAGAGAGTTAGAGTAAGCTTAGGTAGTGAAATCTATATCAACTCCTCCCTCAAGCCTTTGTTGTTCTTCATTCAAAAGTACAAGCTAAAGTGAAGTCGTCAATGGAGGCAAGATGAGAATGAGATGATAGGAGTTGTGTTTGATTTCTCCACTTTAATCTTAACCTAGTGAAACAATAATCCCCTAATGTCTAAGTTGCCCCAAAAACTATCACAACCAAGACCAAAATGTCCCCAACAAGTTTACAATTACAATTGGGAGATAGGGAAATTATGTACAAAAACACCCCTGCTTCCCGCAGACAAATATTTGCTGGTAGCAGGGGTACACCGCGGTGTGTGTTTCCCACACCGCGGTGTGACAAGACTTACACCACGGTGTGAGTTTCACACACCGCGGTGTGACACAGGCAGTAAGTTTTCTGCCCTGCCATACTTCCGTCCGAGCAGCATATCTTTTGATTCCGAACTCCGATTGCAGATCCGTAAAGTCCGTAGCGTAGCTAACTCACTCATCTAAGACATATCCTAAATTCAACTCATTTGGATCATCCATGATAAATTTGTGCATGTTTTAGTGAGCAGCTATCTACAATCTTGTACAATTTGCTTCGGGTTCTTTTTCCTTTGAAGCTCAAGTCTGACTCGCGGGGTGGTTAGAACGACTCGCATTCATTGATACGAAACTCCGAATCACTCTAAGTTGTCGTTTCCTACAAATCACGGAGAAAATGATCAAAACACGAACAAAAACACAAAAACCGAACAAAGGCCAAACGAAGGGGCCAAAGAAGGAAAAGCCACGCAAACACGCAAAATCAAGCAAAGCTCGGATTAAAACAAGACGTTTTGGGCTTAAGAATGCATGAGATAATGACGTTTTCACGGCATTATCACTTAGTAGGTGTATCCAAGTTGATCTCCATAGCTTGCTGGTCTTTCTTTTGTTCTTCACTAGCTGGCTCATCAGCTATGTGAATGATCTCAGTACCATCAGTAGACACAATAGTCTTCTGACGAATCAAGTCAGCTGGCACGAAAGGTGAAGTAGTCTGTTTAATCTGCAGCTTTTCTTGATAAGTACTGATCTCAGAGCCATAGGTAATTTGCTGTAAACTTGGTAAATTGGGTGTTGAACTTGATGTCCCTGGTTCAAATCTTGATCTCTCAGCCCATTTCTCCAATGTTGTATAAACAGCAACTTTAACTGCTCTATCAATCCGGTCATCATCCGGACCAAGTTTCTTTGGCATTGAATTCTTGATAGCAGTTGCCTCCTGAGTTGCAAAGATTTTTGCAAAATCATGCAATCTGTCTCTTACAAACTCTGAGTCCAATGCCTTCGCAACAGAATTTGTATGCAGCCAACTTAGAACCCAACGGCCTTCAGCAGCAAATTCCTTCCATGCTTGGATCTCTTCCTCAGATTTGTTCAACCTACTCCCTCCAACGATTGTACCTTATCTTTTCTGGGAGAAAGGTGGTCCTAGATTGAAGCAGCTGATTCATCTTCTCTAGCTCAACTTCAAATCTTTTGAAGGCAGTAGAGTCACTTTGAACAATTTCAATGGCTCTTCTGACTTCAAAGTTTTTCTTCTTGATTGGTTCAGCCCTTGGTAAGATATATTGTCCTTCCTTGGGTCTTTCGCCAATCACAATGCCTTCAGACCTCCGTGGTCCATATGCATCATTTTTGCTATCTTCAAGAGCTTTTGCCAAGTCTTCTGCTTCCTTGGCAGCTAATTCTGCTTCAGTCATCTTTTTGATATCAGCATCCCTTTTGCTCGCTTCAAGAGTTCTCTTAAGCTCAACTTCATCACGTTTTCTCTGCTCAGCTTCCTCACGCTTCTTCTTGTGATAAGCTGACACTTTTACCTTGCCAGTTCTTTTCTTTCTGGCAGCTCTGGATTCAACAACCGGTGCCGCAGCTGTTGATTCTGGTGGTGCAATTGCTACTGGTGCAGCAGCAATAGGTTCGAGGATCTGCACTTCAGGATCCTTTTGAGGTTCAGCAACCTCAGTTGTTGGTGTCGAAGTCTGTTTCACTTGTTCATCAACTGACTTTACTTCAGCAGACTTCTTCACTATTTCAACAGGCCTCTCAGCAGATGGAAGACTTTCTCTAACCAGCTCAGAAAGTTCAGTGTCTTCTTCTATGAACGTCATTTTCTTTCTGGCAGTCTTCTTTGTGAAAGGAACAGCAGCAGTAGTAGAAGTGGCAGTGTCCTTCATGGCACTTCTTGTTCTTTTTTTGCCACATTTTCAGCTGCTGAAACTGTTCTTTCAGGAGATGAGTCAACTGTCATCTCATCAATCTCCTTGACCGTTTCATCAATAATGGAATCCACAGCATCCTTCTTTTTAGACACGGCTGTTCTGGCTTTAACAGCTGGCTTAGTTGTTTGAACAACTGTCTTGCTCTTCTTGCATTTATCATCAGGCTTTTCTGGCTCAGAAGCTTTTCTTTTCGTTTGCTTCTTCTCCTGCACAACAGCAGGTTCCTTTGATTTTCCAGTTTTCACTGGGTCTTAGATCTTCAACTCCTTTGCCTTGTGAACATCCTTACCATTTGTCACACTACATCCCAAATTCACCAGCAGATGACTAAGGAATATCCTGTGCAGAGTCAAACCACGCACTTTGTGATCGGCAAGTACATACCAGATGAAGTTTGCCCAGTTCACTTTCAAACCGTAGAAGATGGCTATCATTGTGTGAAATCTTTTCATTGGTACGCTGTCCAACGAAAATGTGCAATTCTCAAGAACTTTAGCAACCAAATAAGCCATCCGCTGAAATTCATCCTTCAGCTGATTCTTCTTAATGCTTCCAGACAGCACTTGATTTTTCTTTGAAGCCAGATTCCAGAAATCTGCTTCGAGAGGTTCAGCTAAGGTGGAAATCTCAGTAGACCCTTCAAGACAGAGTCCGTACTTCTCATTCAGCAGATTGGGGGTCACACAGATGACTTTATCCCCAATTTTGGCAATAATCTCAAGTTTTTCAAAGTTGACCTCCTCTTTTGAACCATAAAATTCCATCACTTGGTCTTTGAAAATCATATCTTCATGGGCCTCCATGAAGTTAACCAATGAAGCCGCTTTGAACTTCTCCAAAATTTATTTCATCAAAGGTGTGCCAGTCGTATGGTAGGTCAGGTAGTTCAAGAACATACCTTCAGCAGCAGCTTCTTTGGCAGACATTCTGAAAAATATTAATGGAAAAACGAAGAGAAATTCGCAGTATATGGTTGCAGAATTGCTCTGTTTGCTTTTGAAATTTTGAGGCTGCGTAAAAGCTTAGTAAGCTGATCAGATCTGGATTTATAGATGTTAGTTCTTGTCGGTTTCCGTGAAAAGTGGTAACCGTTAGATCAGTTATTTGAAAAGCAGATCGTGTGATCGTGATACGCGGATTTCAAAATCTCATTAAATATGTCAGACAGGCGGGAATTTGAAACGCCACTTGTCTGTTACTTATAAAAGCGTGTTTCAGAAAATGCGTTTTTGGTACAACACTTTAAGTATAAGCTGACATAAATAAAACAGATGAGTAAAATAATACTTATCTGATAGACGACTTGTCTGATACAATATATCACTAGTGAAAGCCAATATCTAGTGATCTTCCTTTGCTATTTGTCAATCAAGCAAGATAAATAATCTTCAAATATTCAAGAATTAAGAACAAATCTTCTGATTAAAATAACTTCAACTAACTGTCATTGAAGATTTCATCTTTAAGACAGAAGTACCGCTAGTCTTACACGTTCCCCCTGAATTCAAGAATTCATCAGTCAACTAGTCTGTTGAGAGTTAGTCTTCTTGAAGGATAACAATTGTTGATATCAGATTAGTAAGCTGTTGAACCCAGTCTTCTGATAGGTTCCCCCTCAGCTTATGAATCCAAATTTAACAAGCCCAGTTCCACTCTTAGAGTAGAAAATCTTGCATCACTTAATGGTTTGGTGAAAATGTCAGCAATCTGGTTGTCTGTATGAACATACTCAATAATAACATTTCCCTTTTCAACATGGTCTATGATGAAGTGATGTTTGATCACAATATGCTTAGTCCTGGAATGACTAGTAGTATTCTGAGTAAGTGAGATTGCACTTGTATTGTCACAGTAGATAGGAATTCCACTGATCTTGAGATTATAGTCTTCTAGTTGATGCTTCAACCAAAGTATTTGTGCACAACATGCTCCAGCAGCAATGTATTCTGCTTCAGTAGTAGATATGGATACTGAAGTCTGTTTCTTACTCATCCATGAGATCAGACGATTGCCTAAAAATTGACAAGTACCCGTAGTACTCTTCCTATCAATTTTGCAGCCAGCAAGGTCAGAATCTGAATATCCAATAAGTTCAAATCCTGATTCCCTTGGGTACCAAAATCCCAAATCTTGTGTGCCTTTGAGATACTTTAGTATCCTTTTAGCAGCTAAGAGGTGAGATTCCTTAGGATCTGATTGAAATCTCGCACAAACCCCAACAGAATACATAATATCTGGTCTGCTAGCTGTTAAGTATAACAGTGACCCAATTATGCCTCTGTATTTGGTGATGTCAATTGATTTGCCACCTTCATCGTTGTCCAGACGAAGTCCAGTAGACATAGGAATATTAACAGACGAGCTAGTTTCCATACCAAATTTCTTGAACAGATCTATTGTGTACTTTGCTTGATTAATAAAAATACCATCAGGTAGCTGTTTAACTTGTAATCCAAGAAAGTAATTTAGTTCTCCCATCATGCTCATTTCAAATTTGTTCTGCATCAGCTTAGAGAACCTTTCACACATCTGTTTGTTAGTTGAACCAAAAATAATATCGTCCACATATATTTGTACCAACAATATATGATTATCCCATTCAATAGTGAACAAAGTCTTATCTACTTTACCGTTGCGAAATCCTTTAACTAAAAGAAAATCAGATAAAGTATCATACCATGCTCTTGGAGCCTGTTTCAGTCCATACAGAGCTTTCTTCAGACGATACACTTTTTCTCCTTCTTGATAAGCTTCAAAGCCAGGAGGTTGTTCAACATAAACTTCCTCTTGCAATTCTCATTGAGAAAAGCAGACTTCACATCCATGTGATTGACCGTGAAGTTCTTGTGAGCAGCATAGGCTAAGAATAATCTGATTGCTTCAAGCCTTGCA
Organism: Penstemon newberryi var. newberryi; assembly: GCA_030819805.1. Classification (NCBI taxonomy): domain Eukaryota; kingdom Viridiplantae; phylum Streptophyta; class Magnoliopsida; order Lamiales; family Plantaginaceae; genus Penstemon; species Penstemon newberryi. The sequence goes on along the minus strand of JAUALY010000005.1, from coordinate 14,732,970 downwards.
ACTGGTGCCAATGTCTCATCAAAATCAATGCCTTCTTCTTGGCAATAACCCTTGGCAACTAGTCTTGCTTTGTTTCTGGTAACAATACCATCTTCATTCATTTTATTCCTGAATACCCACTTAGTGCCAATTACTCTTTGATGAGTAGGTCTGGGAACTAAGTACCAGACTTCATTCCTTTCAAATTGATTCAACTCTTCTTGCATTGCTTCAATCCAGTGAGAATCACTAAGAGCTTCATCAATTAACTTAGGCTCAATTTGTGAAAGAAAACTTACAAACATTGTTTCATTTGCAGTTGACCTTCTAGTTCTCACTCTATCCAAAGGATCACCAATCACTAAGTCAGGTGGGTGATCTCTGAGCCATCTGAGATCAGGTTGCAAATCTGGATGTTGTCCTCTTGATTGATCTTGCAACACTACTGTTGGAGTCTCAGTAGTAGTCTGTTGAACAGTTGTAGTCTGTTGAACAATCTCTTGTCTGTTAGCTGTTCGCAACTCCTCTGTTAGACAATCAGCAGACTGATTTTGAACAGCACTTGAGTTAACAGCTTGAGTTAAATCAGGTAGATGGGTACATATTCTTCCTTTCTTTCCACACTCAATTTCTGAAAGTCAGCAGATACCTCTAGGTTTGCACTTTGATTCTTTTCAGATGATTGACTTGGTTCATCAAATACTACATGAATGGATTCTTCTACAAGTAAAGTTCTTTTGTTAAACACTCTATAAGCTTTACTAACAGTAGAGTAACCTACAAAAACAGCTTCATCAACCTTTTCTGCAAATGCAGTAAGGTGATTTTTCCCATTGTTCAAAACATAACACTTACAACCAAAAATCCTAAGATAATGTAAATTAGGCTTTCTGTTGTTCCATATCTCATAAGGTGTCTTGTTTTGACTTTTGTTGATCATACACCTGTTTTGTGTATAACATGCTGTATTTGTGGCTTCTGCCCAGAATCTTTGGGGCAGCTTTGCTTCAGCTATCATTGTCCTGGTAGCTTCCTTTAGAGTTCTGTTTCTCCTTTCAGCAACTCCATTTTGTTGAGGGGTTCTGGCAGCAGAGTACTCATGATTGATTCCTCTGGTGTTACAATACTCTTCAACAGTAGAGTTTGTAAATTCAGTCCCTCTATCTGATCTGATCTTCAATATTCTTTGACTCTTCTCATTCTGGATCAGCTCCATCAGATTAGTAAGATGTTCCTTGGTTTCACTTTTCTTCTTCATGAAAATCACCCAAGTAAATCTTGAGAAATCATCCACAACAGCTAGGCAGTATTTCTTTCCACCATTGCTGATTGGATCAATAGGGCCAAACAAATCCATATGTAATAGCTCCAAAATTCTGGTTGAAGATTGGTGCTTCTTGTTTTTGAAAGATGACTTCACTTGTTTACCTTTCTGACATGCGTCACAAAGCTTGTCTTTGCTCATGACTGTCTTTGGAATTCCTTCTACCAAATCATTCTTTATTAATCTATTTATAGTCTTGAAATTCAAATGATTCATTCTTTTGTGCCACAGCCAACTGATTTCACTTGGTGTAGAAGCCACCAAACAAACATTTGAATTCTTATCCACAGAATTCCAGTCGACTACATAGATATTTCCCTGTCTTCTTCCAGATAAAATAACCTTCTTTGTTCCAATTTGTTCAACATAGCACTTATCTGATGAAAACATTACGGAAAATCCCTTGTCACAAAATTGACTTATGCTTAGCAGATTGTACTTTAGGCCACTAACATAAGAGACGTCAGATATCTCTATGTTTCCTTTGATAAGCTTTCCAACAGCAACAACCTTTCCTTCTTTGCTGTCTCCAAAAGTAACTCTTGGACCATTTACAGCAACAGCATCTGCCAGTTCATGTATGTCTCCACACATGTGCCTCGAACATCCACTGTCCAAGTACCATATCTTCACTACTTTACTCCTACTCCTAATCCTAACCTACAAAACAAAATAAAAATGTTTTAGGTACCCTTTATTGAGAGGGTCCTGGTGGATTAGTGTCACCTTTGACAACCCTAGATGTTGAAGTCTTAGGCTTCTTAGGCTTCAGAGTTTTAGCAGGAGCATGAGCAACTTCATTTTCATCATAATCAGCATGCATGTTATGTTGATAATCATTATGATGAGGATAAGGCTCATAAGCAGGATAATATGCATGATAAGCAGGGTAGGCATGCATTGGTTGATTAGCAGGATATGCAGCATAATAAGGTGGATAATGAGGTGCAACATAATAAGGTGAGTATGCAGGTTGCACATAATAAGACTCATTTCCATACCAAGCATTATTGTTATAATTTCTTTGCTTCTTTGGTCTGCTCTTTACTTGCTCTTTAACAGACGACTTAGGTTTACTAGTCTGATTGGTTTTATTCTTATCAGCAGACTTCTTAGGACTAATCTGCTGTTTGGTTTTACCAGTCTGTTTTTCATTTTCAGGCTTTTTACCCTTTTTAGCCTTAGGAGGACTCTTTTCCTTTTTCTCAATTTCCAGTGAAGTAGATTTAGCAGTCTGAACATACAGGATAACATTGCTATTATCAGCAGATATGAACTTCTCAGCTCTGTTCAGTTCTAAATTTTCTTTTACTAAGGGTGGACTCTGTTCAGTTGATTTATCTACTGACACAACAGACGACTTATTAAGTGAAGATATTGTAGCTTCGAGTTCCTTGATTTGTCCCTTGTAAACTTCACATTCTGCTCTCAGAGATTCACATTCATGCGAAAGCTTTTTATACATGGCTGATTCTTCAGGTTTTTCAACACTGCGTTTCGGCTTAGCATTTTGCTTTTTCAGCAGAATCATCTCGTCCTTAAGCTTATCAAATTCATTAACAACATCGACTTTATTGTTCATCATTTGCTCAAATGAACTAAATAGCTCAAGTTCACTTTCAGAGAGTATTACCTCATTGTCAGAATCATCAGATTCCTTTGCCATGAGACAGAGCAGTGCAGGTGTCTCTTCAAAAATAGAGTCACCACTTGACGTGCCTGATTCTGAATTTGATGAGTAGATTGTTGGTCCCAAGTGGTCAGATGAGGTTTAGAGGGGAGGGGGGGGGGGGGGTGAATAAACCTCTTTAAAAATTTGCCTTTTAAAAATCTCTAACTTTTCTGTCAGCAGACTAAGCTGATCAAGAATTGTAAGCAGACTAAGCTGATCTTGCACAAAGCTTTGAACAGCAGAGTTGACCACTCTTCTGATTTTACTTAGCTGATTTTATCAAAATCAGAGTTTCAAAATTAACTATCTTGCAGCGGATTTATCAAGTGTTTTTCACAAGTAGTTTACTTATCTTAGAAAAAGTTTTATCCCCAGTTTTAAACAAACTCCTTTTTAAAACTTTTCAAACGATTAACCTTAAAGTGTTTATGCAGAAAATAATGCAAGTTAAAAACACAAAGGATTTTTATAGTGGTTATATGGATGTAAATCCTTTAGTCCACTCTTCCAAGTCATTTAGATCTTGGGTTATACTATAGTCACAAGGATTACAGTACACTCTGCTTGCGCCAACCAATAGATGAACTGGCCACAAGTTCGTAGTAGGAAATCACAAAGAAATTCCTAACCTCTGAAGTAATATCGCTCACAAAGATTGATATCTACTCCTCACAACACAACCTAACAAAACCACTCAGATTTTACAAGTATTTTCTGTTTTTCTCTCTATTTGCTTCGTCAACAAATGACTTAGCTGATGAGTGTTCTGTTCTTGAGTTTTGAGACTTAGAAAAGTTCTGCTTCGAATTTTAGCTCTCAAAGTGTGTTGTCTCAGTGTTGTATTTTCTTCAACTCATGAACTGAACTATTTATACTTGGAGATTTGAATTTCTGCCCGTTGAGAGATCGACAGCTGTTCAAATCCTCGAGTACTGGTCCTTCCTGTAGAAACGGCTACCTGCGACTGAACACTGTACACTCTGCTGTACTTGCTGTCAGATCGCATTAAATGCACCAATCTGATACGAGGTTTCTCTTCAATCATTTATCATTAATACCCTTCCTCTTCAGCATTTATTACTCCAAGTGCATTTATTACCGTTGCACTGATCTTCTGATCTACTTCCACTCAGCTGATCGAAATTACTCGTCTGATGTATACTCGGCTGATCCCAAACTTGAACTAATCTGATTTGAGTCGGCTGATTGTCCACCAGTCTGATTTCTTCTTTAGCAATAGATCAGTAGTCTTCTGGACCATATTTGACTAGTCTGAATAAGTCTTCCTTAGTCAAATATCTTAGAAGGTTTTTACTAAGCTTCCATACTTAGCTGATTCTGATGTTTTGGAAATCATCAAAACCTCCCTTCACTTTATGTCTTCCATCTTCATCTTCATCCAACATAGATGGTATCTTTTCAGCTTCAGCCAACAGCACTTTGCTCTTTTGGTATCTCTTCTCTCTTCTTTCTTTCCTTTGTTTCTTTTCCTCCTCTGTATACTTCTCCACTTTAGGATATGGGCAGTCCTTGATGAAATGTCCCAATTTCCTGCAATTATAGCACATCATTTTGGATTTATAATCATCCTTAATATCATGAGAATGAGAGGTAGGTTTAGAAGTAGAAGCATTGTTATATTTGTTCTTCATTTTTCTTTTGTAGAACTTTTTGAACCCGTTCAATAACAAAGCAACATCGTCAGCAGAATACTCCTTTTTTTCAGTACTATGGCCTCATCAGATGAGTCCACTTCTATAGTTCTTCCGGCTGCTCTTCTGGATTTTTCTGCAGCAACCAGGGCAGCAGTGGGACTAGAAGTTGAGGTCTCTTCTATACCCATTCTTGGCATTTTATACTCGTACGCCTTGAGTACAGAAAACAGCTCCGTCAGAGAGATCTTCCCCATATCCCTTGATTCTTCCATTGCTGTGATCTTCATGTTGAACTTGGGTGGTAGCGCCTTCAGGACTTTGAGAGTAATCTCTTTGTCTGTGAACTTCTTACCCAGCTTTAACACGTTGTTCAGCACTTTAGTGAACCTTGAATCCATCTGGTCAATGGTTTCTCCAGATTTCATCTTGAAGTTTTCAAACTTCTCCAGGGCTATGCTCAGATTGTGTTCTTTGATGGCATCATTCCCTTCACTCATATCACGGACTTTATCCCACATCTCTTTTGATGTTTTACAGTGTTTGACCTTGTCAAACCTTTCATTGTCCAGGGCTTTAGTCATGATGAAGATTCCAACTTTATCAAGATTTCTCAGCTTGATTTCTTCAGCTGTCATCTCGTCTTCATCTTTGTCAACGACCGTATCTTGGCCATCAACTTTGATTGTTTTGGTGACTCTTATTGGACCTTTTGTTATGCACCTGTACATATTATCATTGTAAGCAACAAGGAAAATTTCCATGCGTATTTTTCAGTCCTCAAAGCTCATACCGCCTATGTGGGGAACAAGGCTGATACAATCCATTTTCAAAAAGTTTTAATTTTTCAAAAAGATGCTCTTTTGAAAACTTTTGTAAACCTTTGAAAAACACTCAAGGATCAAGCTCGTTGATCAGGCAAATGATTCAGATGAACCACCTGCTCTGATACCACTTGTTGGTCCCAAGTGGTCAGATGAGGTCTAGAGGGGGGGGGGGGGGGGGTTGAATAGACCTCTTTAAAAATTTATCTTTTAAAAACTTCTAACTTTTCTGTCAGCAGACTAAGCTGATCAGTAATCGTAAGTTGACTATGCTGATCTCGCACAAAGCTTTGAACAGCAGAGTTGACCACTCTTCTGATATCACTCAGCTGATTTTATCAAAATCAGAGTTTTAAAATAACTAACTTGCAGCGGATTTATCAAGTGTTTTTCACAAGTAGTTTTTTTTTTTTTTTTAACTTTGAAATAGTTTTATCCCCAGTTTTAACAAACTCCTTTTTAAAACTTTTCCAACAGTTAACCTTTAAGTGTTTTAAATATGCTCTTTCAAATATGCAGAAAATTATGCAAGTAAAGTCACAAAAATTTTTTATAGTGGTTATATGGATAGAAATCCTTTAGTCCACTCTTCCAAGTCACTTAGATCTTGGGTTATACTATAGTCACAAAGATTACAGTACACTCTGCTTGCGCCTATCAACAAATGAAACGGCCACAAGTGCGTAATAGGAAATCACAAAGAAACTCCTATCCTCTGAAGTAATATCACTCACTAAGATGGATATCTACTTCTCACAACACTATTCTAACAAAATCACTCAGATTTATAAGTATATTCTGTTTTCTCTCTATTCTGCTTCGTCAACAAATGACTCGGCTGATGAGTGTTCTGTTCTTGAGTTTGAGACTTAGAAGAATTTTGCTTCAGATTTTTGCTCTCAAAATGTGTTGTCTCTTCTTCTTCAACTATCGAACTGAACTATTTATACTTGAGATTTGAAAATCTGCCCGTTGAGAGATCGACAGGTGTCCAAATCATCGAGTACTGGTCCTTCTGCAGAAACGGCTGTTGCGACTGAACACTGTACACTCTGCTGTACTTTCTGTCGCTTCGCATTAAATGCGCATTAAATGCACTAAGCTGATACGAGGTTTCTCTTCAATCATTTGTCATAAATACCCTTCCTCTTCAGCATTTATTACACCAAGTGCATTTATTACCGTTGCAATAACTTCTGATCCACTTCCACTCTGCTGATCGAAGTCACTCGTCTGATGTATACTCGGCTGATCCCAAACTTGAACTAATCTGATTTGAGTCGGCTGATAGTTCACCAGTCTGATTCCTTCTTCAGCAACAGATCAGTAGTCTTCTGGACCATATTTGACTAGTCTGAAATAAATCTTCCTTGGTCAAATATCTTCTAAGGTTTGTACTAAGTTTCCATACTTAGCTGATGACTTTTGGAAATCATCAAAACCTCCCTTCACTTCAAAGTCTTCATCTTCATCCAACAATCAACCTCTAAGAAGTGGGCATTCGTAGACACGAACGTATTACGTTCTTTAGGATCGTAGAACAAGTATCCAATGGATTCCTTTGGATACCCCACAAATTTGCACAAACTAGGTCTACTATCCAGCTTATCTCCTTTGTTGTTCTTAACATAGGAGGGAGATCCCCATACTCGTAGATACAAATATACGGGTGCTTTATCATACCATTCTTGGTGTGGTGTTGTTGGCACTGACTTTGAAGGTACTATGTTTAGTATCTTCGAAGCAGTTAATAGGGCCAAGCCCCAAAACGAAAAGGGAAGTTCAGCGAAGCTCATCATGGAACGAACTATGTCCAACAAAGTTCGATTCCTCCTTTCAGACAATCCATTGAGTTGGGGCGTCCTAGGGGAGTTCGCTGCGCGAGAATTCCATTGTCTTTTAGATAATCGAGGAATTCTTGGCTTAAGTATTCGTCACCTCGGTCAGATCGGAGCGCTTTAATACTATGTCCAAGTTGGTTCTCTACTTCCATTCGAAACTCCTTGAACTTTTCAAACTCGGATTTGTACTTCATCAAGTACTCGTATCCATAACGACTGAAGTCGTCGGTGAATGTGATGAAGTAAGAGAATCATCCTATCGCACTGACACTCAGTGGTCCACAAACGTCAGTATGGATCAAATCCAATGTTTGTTTGGTTCGCTCTGGTTTCCCTGTGAAGGGAGATCTGGTCATCTTTCCTTTGAGACATGACTCGCAAGTCGGAAATTCATCTAAGTTTTGTATTTCAAGAGCCTTAGAAGAGACCAACTTTTGGATCATACTCTTGGAAATATGTCCAAGTCTACCGTGCCAAAGTTGTGGAGTGTGATTATCATATTTTCTTTTTCTTGATTATATGTGCATGACGTTGGAGTTTGTAGGTTCAAGGGAATATAGGCCGTCCATCAAAGTTCCACCAGCATAAGTTAAACCATTTTTAATTATGCATAAAGATCCATTTGCAATGGAAAAACTAAAACCATCATTATCTAAAAGTGGAATAGAAATAATGTTCTTAATTATTGTTGGTACGTACAAACAGTCTTTCAAAAGTAAAGTAAAATTTCCTATCACTAACTCCACGTCTCCTATAGCCTCTGCAGCAACCCTTGCTCCGTTTCCAAAACGCATGATCCTATCCTCGGGCTTAAGTGTTCTTACTGCTCCCATCACCTGCAAATCATTGCAGATATGAGAACCTGCTGCGGTGTCTAACACCCATGATGCACAGTTAATAGAAATATTAACTTAAACTAAGAAAATACCTTTGGCTACCAGTTTCAGGTAGTCTGGGCAGTTCTTTTCCAGTGCCTTGCTTTCTTGCAGTGGAAGCATTCGTCGTCTGGGCTTTTGCGCTTTTTCTCGACAACCTTGGTGACTGCTTTGGAAGAGAACACTTTCTTCTTCTTTTTACCTTTCTTGGGCTTTGCAGCCGTCGATTGGTGAGCAATCATCACGGGTTTTTCCTTCTTAAGGGTGGATTCTGCCGTAACTAACAGATTGGTCAGTTCGCGAAGAGCAAGGTTTATGTCTTCCATGTTGAAGTTCAACACGAACTGGTCGAACGAGCAAGGCAGAGTATGGAGAAGGAGGTCAGTGCTAAGATCAGCGTGCAATTCCACGTCTAATCGCCCCAGTTTTTAAACCAGGTTGATGAAACGCAGACAGTGATCCTTGACACTGCTTCCCTCAGCCATCTTGAGATTAAACAACTCCTTAGTGGCCGCGAACCTTTCGGTACGAGACCTTTCTCCAAACATCTGTTGGAGGTGGAGAAGTATATCTTTAGCAAGCGGTATAGCAGCATGCTGTTTCTGCAGCTCATTCGACATTGAAGCTAGCATGAGGCAGCGAACCTGAAGATCATCATCAACCCTTTTAGCATGGGCGGTTCATTGTTCTTCAGTAGCTCGTGCTGCGGGTGCAGCAGGCATAGGTGTGTTGAGTACATAGCTCCGACATTCGGAGTCGAGGACTATCCTCAAGTTTCTCAGCCAGTCGACAAAGTTTGACCCATTCAGTTTATTAGCGTCGAGGATGACAGATAATGGATTCTTAGACATTGTTCAAAATATATCTACAAATGGAAAGAAGACAACGTTTAGCTGACCGATCTATGCTTAATACTTATAATTAACGAAGTTTGGTCTTGGTTTCGAAAAAGTTCTGCCACTATTTTGTCGAAACAATCACTCCTTTGATTGCTTGGGAAATCTTATCTCCTAGTAGGTCTTGACGTCACAGCAGACATTAATTGCACCCACGACTCGTGGCCATACAATTAATTCTCCAGGTAGGTATACTTTTACCAATTGTGTCACTACACAACCTCAAGCTATTTTGCCTCGGTTTTCTCACTTATCTAGCACTGCTACATCATAAGTGTTACTAATCGTTAAGTCTAACCCTTCAATCATGATGAGCAACAGGCCCGGTCGTGAAATCTCCGTAACTGGTTATCGGTCGATATTCACATCCCGACCAGTCCTCACCCTTGTCGAGTTTAGTTAAAAACAGGATTCAAAGAATTTTGCGTATTGTTCCTTTCTTCGACTCGGGTGCCAGACTCTGGATCACCTCTATCAATAAGTAGACAACTTACGCTAGTTCCTATTGATGGAAAGCTTGGATCTTTAAAACTTCATTTTAAATGTACCCAATGTGACTTAATATTTAATTCGAGAGGGGGTTTACGGGTTGAAAGTTCATACTAACTCTCATCGAGATCTCACCGCATAAGTTATGCTTTATCTTTTATGTTTTCGATCGGGAGCCTCCTATGTGGGCCATCATCGAGCCATGATGTTGGCCTAATTGGTCAATCTAAAGGGTTCTTAACGGACCTAGGCTATTACAAAAATAACCATGCACACATGGCCTTCAACTCTTCTTGGGCTCCCACCTTGCTTGTAACGGGCCTCCATCCTAAACTATTTAAAACAGTAAAGCCCTAATCTATTACAAAGGCTCAAAGTGGCCCAAAAATTTAAGGCTCGCAGGCCCAATAAAAACCAAACAATAAATTAAACCAATTACATCTACCCTAGGGTCAAGGATCGGCACGATCAAAAACCACGTAAACAGTTCACGTTGAGCAAGAAACAAGCAAACTACTTTTTACGTATTTCTTTCTTACTTTCAAAACTCCTTTTAAAAATAACAACCTATGATTCTTACTTTAGTCACTACTAATTATGACAAAATCAATTTTCGGGTAAACAAAACAATTTCCCGCATAAAAACAGATTCGGATTTTTCAACTTTTGGAAATTACAGTTCGGCCCCTCAACTTACGGAAATTGTATTTTTAACCCCAAAGGTTTTTGAAAATTACAAAACAGCCCCAAAATACAAATCGGCCAGAGAACCAGAAAATAAATTTTGAATCCAGAAAATTTTCGGTTTTGCAAATAGACCCCTAAACTTTTGGAAATTACAAAACAGTCCTTTAATTTTTGGAAATTGCAAAAATGACCCAAAAATGCGTACATACCAGAATTGCAAAAATAGTCCAGTTTTTTCAAAAATTTCCAGCCGTTATTTCAGAAATATCGCGATTTGCACAAAAAGCCCTGAAGTTTCGAAAACTATAAATCTGCCCCAAATCTCAATATGCGATTTTACCCAATCATAGATCATATCATAACAAGCAAGAATCATCACACAGAACATAACAAACGCAAATATCCATATATTATATTATGTTCAGGCCTTTTCGCATAATAGTAATGGAACCTGGCTCTGATACCACTGTTGGGATATCTCGGTTGTCAAAACAAGCCCATCAGTCCCAAGATATAATTTCCACCTTATGTATGCGAAAAGGTTGAATCAAACAACAACAATAAACATAAAGGGGGGGATATGCGATTTTTACCTCACCATAGGCAAGGTGGTGGTAACCTCCGACTTTGTTGTTGATTCACAAGCAGTGATCCAATTGTCAGCATCCTATCCCAAGTTGAGCCCAAACAAATTGAAGAAGCTCTTAGTGATTCTCACTGGATTGAAGCTATGCAAGAAGAGCTGAACCAATTTGAAAGGAATGAAGTCTGGTACTTAGTTCCTAGACCAAATCATCAAAGAGTCATTGACACTAAGTGGATTTTCAGAAATAAGATGAATGAAGATGGTATTGTTACCAGAAACAAAGCAAGACTAGTTGCTAAAGGTTACTGCCAAGAAGAAGGCATTGACTTTGATGAGACATTTGCACCAGTAGCAAGGCTTGAAGCAATCAGACTGTTCCTAGCTTATGCTGCTCACAAGAACTTCACTATCTATCAGATGGACGTGAAGTCTGCGTTTCTGAATGGAGAATTGCAAGAAGAAGTTTATGTTGAACAACCTCCTGGATTTGAAGTCTATCAACAGGGAGACAAAGTATATCGTCTGAAGAAAGCTCTCTATGGACTGAAACAGGCTCCAAGAGCATGGTATGATACTTTATCTGATTATCTTTTAATTAAAGGATTTCGAAAAGGTAAAGTAGGCAAGACCTTGTTTACTATTGAATGGGAATATCATATATTACTTGTGCAAATATACGTGGACGATATTATTTTTGGTTCAAATAACCAACAGATGTGTGAAAAGTTCTCTAAGCTAATGCATAACAAGTTTGAAATGAGCATGATGGGAGAACTTAATTACTTTCTTGGATTACAAGTTAAACAGCTACCTGATGGTATTTTTATTAACCAAGCTAAGTACACAAAAGATCTGTTCAAGAAATTTGGTATGGAAAGTAGCTCATCTGTTAGTGTTCCTATGTCTACTGGACTTCGTCTTGATAAAGATGAAGATGGCAAATCAGTTGACATCACCAAGTACAGAGGCATGATAGGGTCACTGTTATACTTAACAGTTAGCAGACCTGATATTATGTATTTTGTTGGGGTTTGTGCGAGATATCAATCAAATCCTAAAGAATCTCATCTCTTAGCTTCCAAGAGTATTCTCAGATACCTTAAAGGAACTCAAGAATTGGGATTGTGGTACCCTAGAAAATCAGGATTTGAACTTATTGGATATTCAGATTCTGACCTTGCTGGCTGCAAGATTGATAGGAAGAGTACTACAGGTACTTGTCAATTTTTAGGCAGTCGTCTAATCTCATGGATGAGTAAGAAACAGACTTCAGTATCCATATCTACTGCTGAAGCTGAATACATTGCCGCTGGAACATGATGTGCACATATACTTTGGTTGAAGCATCAACTAGAAGATTATAGTCTCAAGATCAGTGGAATACCTATCTACTGTGATAATACAAGTGCAATCTCACTTACTCAGAACACTACTAATCATTCCAGGACTAAGCATATTGAGATCAAACATCACTACATCAGAGACCATGTTGAAAAAGGAAATGTTATTATTGAGTATGTTCATACAGATAATCAGATCGCTGACATTTTCACCAAACCATTGAGTGATGCAAGATTTTCTACTCTAAGAGTGGAACTAGGCTTGTTAAAATTGGATTCATAAGCTGAGGGGGAACCTATCGGAAGACTGGGTTCATCAGCTGACTAATCTGATAGCAACAAGTATTACTCTTCAAGAAGACTGACTCTACACAGACTAGTTGGCTGATGGATTCTTGAACCCAGGGGGAACGTGTAAGACTAGCGGTACTCCTGTTTTAAAGATGAAATCTTCAATGACAGTTAGTTGAAGTTGTTTTAATCAGAAGATTTGTTCTTAATTCTTGAAGACTTGAGATTATTTATCTTGCTGGATTGACAAACAACAAAGGAAGATCACTAGATATTGGCTTTCACTAGTGATATGTTGTATCAGACAAGTCATCTACCAGATAAGTATTATTTTACTCATATGTTTACTTATGTCAATTTATAAACAGTGTTGTATTAAAAACGCATAATCAGAAACACGCTTTTATAAATAAAAGCCTAGTGGCGTTTCGCCTTCCTGCCTAGTCTGACATAATTGATAAATTTTAAAATCCGCGTATCTCGCTCACACAATTTACTTTATCAGTAACTGATCTAACGTTTGGCTTAAATCACGGAAACCGACATTATCCAATTTCTATAAATCCAGATCTGATCAGCTGATTGATCTTTTACGCACCTTCAAAATTTCCTAAGTACACTAGAGCACTTTGCATTCATATTATCTGCAAATTTCTCTCGTTTTCTTTCTAATCTTTTTCAGAAAACAATGACTTCCAAGGACGCAAATGCTGAGGGTAGATTCTTGAACTACCAGACATATTACGCAACAGGAACTCAACTTATGAAAGAGATTTTAGAGAAATTCCAAACTGCCTCGCTGGTAAACTTCATGGAAGCTCATGAAGAAATGGTGTTTACACCAGAAGTTCTGGAGTTCTACAAGTCTGAAGGGAAACCAGATTATGAAAATCTGGAAATCAAAGCTAAGGTTGGGGGAAAAGACATTTGCCTGACTCCCAATGTGTTGAATGAAAAATATGGTTTATCTATTGAAGGTTCAACTGAACTTTCTACCTTGGCTGAGCCGTTGGAGGCTGACTTCTGGAAGATAGCTGCGAAGTCGAATGAAATCCTCTTTGGAAATATAAAGAAGCCCCAGCTGAAGGATGAATTTCAAAGGATGGCAGACCTTCTTGTCAAAATTGTGGAGAACTGTACTTTCTCCCTTGATAGTGTACCCATGAAGAGATTTCATACGATGATTGCTGTTTACTATGGGCTGAAAGTAAACTGGGCAAATTATGTCTGGTACATTCTTGCTGATCACAAGGAGCGTGGTCAAACTCTTCACAGAATATTTCTCAGTCATCTGCTGATGAGTCTGGGATGTTCTATGACAAACGTCAAAGAAATTCACAAGGCTAAGGAATTGAAGATTTATGAGGCCGTCAAGGCTGTCAGAATAAAAGAGCCTGCTGCCATGCCATAAAAGAGGCAATCTAAGAGGAAGGCTACTGAGCCTAAGGAGCCTGCTGGTAAAACAAAGAAAAGCAAGGCAACAGTTTCAAGCACTGCTGATCAAACAGTTTCTCCTACTGTTCAAGCCCGATCAATGGACCCTGCTGTTAAAATTATAGATGAAACTGTAAAGGAGATTGAGAAGATTGCTTATGACATCTCTCCTGAAAGAACTCATTCAGCTGAGTTGCCAGCTGAAAACGTTGCTAAGAGAACAAGGAGCTCTTTAAAGGATACTGCTGCATCTGTTGCTGTTCCTCATAGTAAGGCAACTGCCAGGAAGAAACTGGTTCTAAGAGATCAAGATGCCAACATTGCTGAACTTGTTAGAGAAGTCACTCAGACTACTGAAAGACCAGTTATTTCAGCTAAGGAGTCTGATCAGCCGAGAGCTGAGGCATCAGTACCTCAACCTGATCAGATTACTACTCAAGCAGTTAAGTCTGCTGTTCCAACAGCTGAGGCACCAATTGTTGAAACTAAAGCTGCCAGAAGAAAGAGAACTGGTAAAGCTAAGGTGTCTGCCTATCACAAGAAGAAAAGAGAAGAGGCAGAACAGAAGAAAAGGTATGAAGCTGAACTTCAACGGGTTCTTGAAGCCAGCAAAGTTGAAGCTGAAGTCAAAATATGACTGAAGCTGAACTAACTGCCAAGGAGGAAGCTGATCTAGCCAAGGCCCTTGAAGAAAGCAAGAAGGATGCCCATGGTCCAAGGAGGACTGGTGGCATAGTGATTGGCAAATCACTGGAAGGGAAGTTCTTACTGCCCAAAGCTCAACTGATCAAAAGAAAGAAGAAAGAACTAAAAAGGGCACCTGAAATTGTCAAGAGTGACCCCAACACCTTTTCAAGATTTGAAGCTGAATTGGAAAAGTATAACTCACTTCTCCAATCAAAAACTGTGTTCCTGGCCGAGAAGATAAGATACAACAAATGGAGGAACTACAAGCCGAAGAAATCATGTGAAGAATTCAGAGCCTGGAAGGAGGCTGCTGCTGAAGAGAGATGGATTATGAATTGGCTGCAAACCAATAACATCCAACAGGCCTTAGACACATATTTCTTCCATGACAGAGTACATGAGTATGCCAAACTCATCGTGACTCAGGAAGCAACTGCTCTGAAGGAATCTATGCCAAATAAACCAGGTCCAACTGATGACCTTTTTGAGAGAGCAATCAAAGTTGCAGTGTATGTCACCTTGGAAAAATTGGTTGAAAGATCAGTCTACATCATAGGAACATCAAGTGATCTGCCCAATTTACCAAGTCTGCAACAAATAGCATTTGGTTCTAAAATTAGTTCTTATCAAGAGCAAAACAGATAACCTTAGACAACGTGTGCCTTTGTGCCTGCTGATTTCATACGTCAGAAGACTGTTGTATCTGCTGATGGTTCTGATTTTGTTCATATGACATATAAGCCAGCTGATAAAGAATCAACTGAAGAACAAAAGACAGCTGAGCCAAATGCTGAAACTACTACAAAGCTGTTAACTGCTGCACCTTCCATTCAAGCCAAATCTGCTCCAACTTCAATCATGGATTCTATAAAGACCCTGATTGAAAGTTCAATGAAAGAAATGGAAAAGTGGAACAAAGAGCTGTTGTGCAAGTTTGAAGAAACAACTGCTAAAATTGTTCAAAGTGCTGTGGAAAACCTTCCACAACCAGCTGACCATTCCATGTTGCTCACAGTGGGAATTATTGTATTAACTCGTCAAGTTGAGGACGTTAAGATGGACGTAAATCAGATACATGCAACTCTTCAAAGACATGAGATGGATAGGAACAAAGTTGGTCAAGCATTTCAAGAGGCAACTGAAGCAGAAACGGAGAAGACTGCCTATCTGTTTCAGAATTTCACTGAACAAGCTGCTCAGGTTACTTCAGAGATGGCCACCTTACAAGTAAATGTGGATTATCTGAATGACCAGACTGCTGCCTTGAAGTGTGATCAAGTTCAACAGAATCTTCGACTTCAAACTGTGGATCAAAACATCAGACTGCTATGTGATGCTATCAACATTACTCCTGTTCCAGTTGCTCAACTCAACCCTACTGATGATGACAACAGGGGGAAGAGGGATCAGCTAACAAGAAGAATGTTGCATCTGATGTTGAAGTTACTGAGAAAGTGGAGTCTACTGAAAAACCTGCTGATTAAGAGACAAGTAGACCAACTATTGAAGTAACTAAGACAAAGGAAGCTGCTGATGAAGAAGAAGCTGAAAATGTTGAAGAGCCTAAGGATGTGGCAAAATCTGACAAAGAGATTGCTGCTTCCAATGACTCTGCTGAAGAACATCTTGATCCTTGGAGAAAAGCCAAAAGGATAGAGGAAATCAAAAACAAGATCGAAGCTGCCTCTAAAAATTTAGTTGTAGTTTTCTCCAGTGGAGAAGAAGAAGAAGAAGAAGAAGAAGAAGAAGAAGAAGAAGAAGAAGAAGTTGAAGAAGATGAAGAAGATGAAGAAGCTGAAGACTAGACTAGATTTTCTAGACTAGGACTTTAAATTGAAAATCTGTATATCAGCTTACTTTGTTTGTAATTTCACTTTAAGTTCTTCTTTGTAAACTTGTACTGTAATAATTATTGAAAATCCGTAAAAGTCAAGTTTCCAACATACTATTTCTATCTCAGAAATTTTTGAGGACTTAACTTTAGTTTTAGGTACAGGTAGTTAACTGAAGTTTTGCCATCATCAAAAAGGGGGAAATTGTTGGATGAAGATGAAAACTTAGAAGTGAAGGGAGGTTTTGATGATTTCCAAAAGTCATCAGCTAAGTATTGGAAGCTTAGTTCTAACCTTATAATTATTTGACCAAGGAAGAAGACAAATCAGAAGGGTCAAATTTATGGTCCAGAAGACTATTGATATGTTGCTGCTTTCGGAACAGACTGGTGGATTTTCAGCACACTCAAATCAGATGAGGTCGATTTGGATCAGCAGAGTGTTCAACAGACGAATGGATTCGATCAGCAGCGTGGAAGTGATCAGAAGTTATTGCAACGGTAATAAATGCACCTGAAGTAATAAATGTTGTCTAGGAAGGGTATTAAAGACAAATGATTGAAGAGAAACCTCGGATCAGCAGAGTACATTTAATGCGAACTGACAGAAAGTACAACAGAGTGTACAGTGCTCAGTCGTCGGTAGCCATTTCTGAAAACAGGACCAGTACTCGAGGATTTGGACACCTGTCGATCTCTCAAAGGGCAGATTTTGAAACCTCAAGTATAAATAGTTCAAGTTCAAGAGTTAGAGAAGAATCTGAAGCAACACAACTGAGAGCAAATTTCGAAGCAGAATTCTTCTAAGTCTCAGAACTCAAGAACAGAACACTCATCAGCTTAGTCATCTGTTGATGAAAGCAGAAGCGAGAGATAAAAGAAATACACATAAATCTGAGTGATTTTGCAAGAGGAGTGTTGTGATAAGTAGATATCCATCTTAGTGACTGATATTACTTCAGAGGATAGGTTTTCTTTGTGATTTCCTATTGCGCACTTGTGGCCATTCCATTTGTTGTTTGGCGCAAGCATTGTATATTGTAATATGTGTGATTAAAGTATAACCCAAGATCTTAGTGACTTGAAATAGTGGACTAAAGGATTTTTATCCATATGACCACTATAAAAATTCTGATGTTTACACTTGCATTTTTTTCTTTCATATTTTCAAAAAGCATACTAAACACTTAAGTTAACTGTTGAAAAGATTTTAAAAGTAGTTTGCAAAAACTGGGATAAAACCTTTTCTAAGTTAAGAAATTTTACTTGTGAAAAACACTTATAAAATTCGCTGCAAGTAATCTGCTTAAAAATCTGATTTTATCAAAATCAGCTAAGTCATATAAGAAGAGTGGTCTACTCTGCTGTTCAAAGCTTTGTGCGCGATCAGCTTAAAATACTTACTAATCTTGATCAGCTTAGTATGCTCATAGTAAAAGTTGGAGAAATTTTAAGTTAAAATTTTCAGAGGTCTATTCACACCCCCCCCCCCCCCCCTCTAGACCTCATCTGACCACTTGGGATCAACAATTTGAGGTGCGTAAATGAACTCTGCTGATCAGATCTGGATTTATAGGTTAAGTGGAATCATCGGTTTCCGAGATACCCGCTAACCATTAGATTGTTCTGATCGTGCGTGCGACATACGGATTTCCATAGATTATTAATTAATGTCAGAGTAGGCGGAAATGCCAAGCGTTACCAATCTGTTACTCATAAAAGCGTGTTTCATATTTTAATGTTTTTAGTACAACACTTATATAACGTATCAGATGAGTAAAGTTTAACTTATCTGACATATGACTTGTCTGATACAATATATCACTAGTGAAAGCCAATAGCTAGTGATCTTCCTTTGCTGTTTGTCAATCCAGCAAGATAAATAATCTTCAGGTCTTCAGGAATTAAGAACAAATCTTCCAATAATATAACTGCAACTAACTGTCATTGAATATTTCATCTTTTAATCAGGAGTACCGCTAATCTTACACGTTCCACCTGAGTTCAAGAATCTATCGGTCAACTAGTCTGTTAAGAGTCAGTCTTCTTGAAGAATACACTTGTTATCATCATATTAGTCAGCTGATGAAACCTTAGGCCTAATATGGATCTGGTTTGGCCCGGTTTGGTCTCAGCCAAACTGGGCCAAACCTTGTTTGGCTACAAGTTTCAATTGATTTCGGCCCAGCCTCTGGTTTCGGCCCAATGTCGAAACCAACCCAAACCTCACTCCCTGATGAAGAGACAGTCACTGAAATTGGACAGCCCTTTTGTCTAATTTTTTCTTTTCTTGCTCTGCTTTTCGTTTTCTCTTTTTCTTTTTCTTTTGTTATTAATTAAACAATGTATTAAACAACAGATTGTCATGTACAAAAAAAAAATTCTGAGATTGTCACTGACAAATTTTCTCAATTTCCCGCAATTAAACAACCTATTTTTTTACAATTAATTTTTTAATTAAATTTACATTCTATTTATAATAACATAAATTATTATAATAATCACAATAAAATAATTACAACCACTTCTCAATCACCACTATAATATCATCCCAAACTAATTACTAATTTTGATTTTTTGTCTCAAACTATATCAATTCGCCGAATTTCGTCCCGCAATTTACCATTTTGTATGAATTTAGTCCCAATATTAAATTTCTAAATTAATGAAAATGACGGTTCAATCTTGTAATTAGTTTGGGATGGATTCCGCAATTTTATATAATTATTCATGTTAAAATTTACCACGTCATGACACGTAAGCAGCCATGTGGTAATTTAACGGACAAATGCGCAATTTCCGTCTCATAATTAATGGGGGGACGATATTCCAAAAAAATATTAAATTAAGGGATGAAATTCGTCAAGTTGATATAATTTGGGATGAAAATAAAAAATTAGTGATTAGTTTGGAACGATTTTTGCAATTTTGCCTTAATTAAACAATAATTTGAAATTTAACAATATTCATATGGAAACATGTAAAACTAATCATAGCATTAATTAATTAAACTAGTGATGAAGGACAACCTTGAATTTATTAATTAACTATAACTAATGCAAAGACAACTAATCTACTCCTTTGATTGTCACCCAAAAACACGTGTTTTCTCTTAATTGTTCCCATGCACCACCATTAAATGTTGTTCAATTAACTATTTTCTAATATTATGCACCATGTGAATGAAGTTTACGATTTTTGCAGTCAAATAATTGTTATCAAAATATTTTATTTTATTTTTTCATATTATATTCGATTATATGTTAATTAAAAAATGAAGTTGAGTTTGATAATGTATATATCTTATAATTTAGAAAGCAACAAAATTATTAATTGTTTTATTTAAATAAATAATTGTTCATCATCATTTAAATTAATATCACAATCATATCTAAATAATTACAATATAATTACTCATTATCTCAATCATTACACAATAAAATATTATATTTTAAATTCTATAAAGTTATTGATTTGACACCTACTACCTACTTTTCTTCTCCAAACCCCAACAACTAAACCACCATCCAAATCAAATCTCAAATTTTCAAAACCCACTTACTATTATTTAATAATATTTTACCATCTCAATATTCCATTGAAACCATTATCCAAATCGAGTTTCAACGGTTTCGCCGAAACCTCTTAAACCACTTTTCGAAACCAAACCGAGCCCAAACCCAGTCAAACTACTTCCATATTAGGTTTCCCCTCAGCTTATGAATCCAAATTTAACAAGCCTAATTCCACTCTTAGAGTAAAAAATCTTGCATCACTTAATGGTTTGGTAAAAATGTCAGCTAACTGATTGTCTGTATGAACATACTCAATAATGACATTTCCTTTCTTAACATGATCTCTTATGAAGTGATGTTTGATCTCAATATGCTTAGTCCTAGAATGACTTGTTGTATTCTGAGTAAGGGAGATTGCATTTGTATTGTCACAGTAGATAGCGATTCCATTGATTTTGAGATTATAATCTTCTAGTTGATGTTTCAATCAATATATCTCTGCGCAACATGCTCTAGCAGCAATGTATTCAGCTTCTGCAATAGATATGGATACTAAAGTCTGTTTCTTACTCATCCATGAGATCAGACGACTGCCTAAAAATTTACAAGTACCTGTAGTACTCTTCCTATCAATTTTGCAGCCAGCAAGGTCATAATCTAAATATCCAATAAGTTCAAATCCTGATTCCCTTGGATACCATAATCCCAATTCTTGAGTGCCTTTGAGATACCTTAATATCCTTTTAGTAGCTAAGAGATGAGATTCCTTTAGATTTGATTGAAATCTCGCACTAACCCCAACAGAGTTCATAATATCTGGTTTGCTGGCAGTGAGGTACAACAGTGACCCAATTATGCCTCTATATTTGGTGATGTCCACTGATTTTTCATCTTCATCCTTTTCAAGGTGAAGTCCAGTAGACATTGGAATAGCAATAGATGAGCTAGTTTCCATAACAAATTTCTTGAACAGATCTTTTGTGTACTTTGCTTGATTGATAAATATGCCATCAGGCATCTGTTTCACTTGCAATCCAAGAAAGTAATTAAGTTCTCCCATCATGCTCATTTCAAACTTATTCTGCATCAGCTTGAAGAACTTCTCACACATCTGTTTGTTAGTTGTACCAAAAATAATATCGTCCACATATATTTAAACTAACAATATATGGTTATCACATCCCATTTAATAGTAAACAAGGTCTTGTCTACTTTACCTTTGCGAAATCCTTTAATTAAAAAAAAATCAGATAAGGTATCATACCATACTCTTGGTGCTTGTTTTAGTCCATACAAGGCTTTCTTCAGACGATACACTTTGTTAGCTTGTTGATATACTTCAAAACCTGGAGGTTGTTCAAGATAAACTTTTTCTTGCAATTCTCCATTGAGAAAAGCGGACTTCAAATCCATCTGATAAACAGTGAAATTCTTGTGAGCAGCATAGGCTAGGAATAATCTAATTGCTTCAAGCCTTGCCATAGGTGCAAATGTCTCATCAAAATCAATGCCTTCTTCTTTCCAGTAACCTTTGGCCACTAGTCTTGCTTTATTTCTGGTAACAATACCGTCTTCATTCATTTTGTTTCTGAATACCCACTTAGTGCCAATGACTCTTTGATGAGTAGGTCTGGGTATCAAGTACCAAATCTCATTTCTGGAATTTTTGCTTCATCTATCATTGTTCTGGTAGCTTCTTTCAGAGTTATGTTTCTCCTTTCAGCAACTCCATTCTGTTGAGGGGTTCTGGCAGCAGAGTACTCATGGTTGATTCCTCTGGAATTACAATACTTCAACAGTAAAGTTTGTAAACTCAGTGCCCCTAACTGATCTGATCTTAAATATTTTTAAGCTCTTTTCATTCTGGATCAGCTTGATCAGATTAGTAAGATGTTCCTTGGTTTCACTCGTCTTTTTCATGAATATCACCCAAGTAAATCTTGAATAATCATCCACAACATCTAGGCAATATTTCTTTCCACCATTGCTGATAGGATCAATAGGTCCAAACAAGCCCATATGTAGTAGCCCCAAAATTCTTGTTGAAGATTGGTGCTTCTTGCTTTTGAAGGTTGATTTAACTTGTTTACGCTTCTGACATGAGTCACACAGCTTGTCTTTGCTCATGACTGTCTTTGGAATTCTTTCTACCAAATCATCCTTGATTAATCTGTTGATGGTCTTGAGATTCAAATGATTCATCATTTTGTGCCATAGCCAACTAACTTCCATTGGTGTAAAGGCCACCAAACAAACATTAGAATTCTTATCCACAGAATTCCAGTCAACTATGTAGATATTTTGTAAAAACCCCAAAAATATTACTTTTAAAATTTTAAAAGATTTAACCCAAAGCCTAAAATTTAATTAAGTATTGAATTTTAATTGGGACCTGATTGAACAATTCGTGAAATTTTGGGGTAAAAAATGAAAACTTCAAAAATGACAGGGGTTTTTTGCAATTTCGTCAAAATTAACAATGTGGTTAATTCTAATGGAGACAACTCATGGGACACTTGTCTATAAATACAATTAGTGCATACATGCAAACTTCCACATGTATGCAAAGTTGGCTTAATTTGATTGGTTAGCTACTACTATAAATACTACTTATTCTTGAACTTGAATGAACATAACACATTCAACCCAAGTAGTGTACGTGAAAGAGAGGAAACAAAATTGTGAGAAAGAAGTTGAGGCAAATAGGAAACTTGGGGAGAAAGTGAAGGTGATCGTTTGGAGTAATTCCAGCTTTTGATAATCCAAGTTTCCGGTGAAAAAGGTGAGCGTGGGAGTCTAAATAACGAAGAGTTAATCTCGACTCATCGTTATTTAAGTGCGTTAAAGTTTAGTTATATTCGTTAAGTGTCACAATAATTCTCTTAAACTTTAAGAATTCAACAAATAAAATTACTACTTTGATAAACTTTTAATCAAGTAGTTGATAATTCCATAACTTTATAAAAAGGTTGGTATAAAATGTCCATCTATAACTAAATGGTAGGAAATTGCTATTATATGTAAATTTTGGTGGTTTGATGCATGGTATTTCACGTGTGATTTAGAAGGGACTGATTTTGCAATTTAAATTTGGAATGTGATAATGTGTTATTTGTTGATTGCTATTGGAATAATTCTATGTTGAATTGATATTTATTCGGGTGTAGTACTTTATCTCACCCGGATAAAAAGTTGATTATGTGAATTATTTATCTGTTGTTGTTTTGGGCTCATTTGGCTTGTGCGGTTATGTGATTAAGTTGAATAGCACGGGCTATTAACTCGATCATGAGCCCCTGGCCTGGCTCGTATATTCAAGAGAACAGGGTCTCTTGTATATACGAAGTCGTTTTTGAATGCACTGACTAGTCATGCATAAGGTGTGTATGGGGAAAAATCAAAAGGTGTGATTGGAGGAGTTATAAGGTGTGTTTGGGGAGCAAGCCTTGGAAATTGGCGGACAAATGTATCCTTTTATACTGTACATTAATACCTGTTTTGTTTACTTTATACGGCATTCGTCGCTCTTTTCTTTGAAATTATTTGAATCACGCACACCCACCTCACTAAGTTGCAAGTCAACTTACGTAATGTGTTTTACTTATTTTCAGATTCTCGGATATAGCGTAGAAGCCAGGAGGATTCTCGTCGGCATTAAACTAGAAATTTTGAGGCTTATATATATGTAAAATAGCTACTATTAACTTATATTTTGTAAAAATCAACTTATGTAAATTTACTAAGTTTATATGTAAATATTAATTAAGTAATTTCTAGTCGGGGCGTTACATATTTCCTTCTCTTCCAGATAAGAAAACCTTCTTTGTTACAATTTGCTCCACGTAGCACTTATCTGACGAGAAGATAACTGAAAATCCTTTGTCACAAAATTAACTTATGCTCAGCAGATTATACTTTAGGCCTTGAGACGTCAGACATCTCAATGTTTCCTTTGATAAGCGTTCCATATGCAACAATCTTGCCTTCATTGCTGTCTCCAAAAGTAACATTTGGACCATCTACGGCAGCAGCATCAGTCAGTTCATGTATGTCGCCACACATGCCTCGAACATCCACCGTCCAAGAACCATTTCTTCTCTACTTTACTTCTACTCCTAATCTTAACTTACAAAACAAAATAAAATTGTTTTAGGTACCCTTTATTGAGAGGGTCCTGGCGGATTAGTGACACCTTTGACAACCTAATATTTCGAAACCTTAGGCTTCTTAGATTCAGTGGAGTTTGGGGGTGATTTCTTTACTCTTGAATCATCATAAGTTTCAGTATGCATGTGATCATGATAATTATTATGATGAGAGTAATGCTCATAGCAAGGGACGGTGCATGATAAGCAGGGTAAGCATGCATCGGATGATGAGCAGCATAAGCAGCATAGTAAGGTGGATAATGAGGTGCGGCATAAGATGATGAATAAGCAGGTTGCACATAATAAGACTCATTTCCATACCAAGCATTATCATTTCTATGATTTCTTTGCTTCTTAGGTTTAATTCTTACTTGCTCATTAACATACGACTTAGACTTGTTACTAGTCTGATTGGTTTTGCTCTTATCAGCAGACTTCTTAGGACTACTCTGCTGTTTAGCTTTACTAGTCTGTTTTTCAATTTTAGGCTCTTTACCCTTTTTATCCTTTGGAGATTTCTGCACCTTTTTCTCTTTTTCTAGTGAAGTAGGTTTAGTTGTCTGAACATATAAGATAAAATTGCTATTATCAGCAGATATAAATTTTTCAGTGCGGTTCAGTTCTAAACTTTCTTTTACTAAAGGTGATTTCAGTTCACTAGTAGAGTTCACTGATGCAGCAGACGACTTATCATGAGTGGATATTATCTTTTCAAGTTCCATGATTTTTCCTTTGTAAACTTCACATTCTGCTTTTAAAGATTCATTCTCATGCGCAAGCTGTTTATACTCATCTGATTCTTGCGGTTTTTCAACGTTAAGTTTCAGTAGAGAATTTTTCTTTTTCAGCACAGTCATCTCTTCCTTAAGCTTTGCGAATGCATCAACAAAGTTTGTGTGGTTTTTCATCATTTGTTCAAATGAACTAAATAGCTCAATTTCATTTTCAGAGGGAGTTACCTTATTGTCAGAATCCTCTGATTTTTGGCCATGAGACAGAGTAGTGCAGGTGTCTCTTCTTCAGCAGAGTCATCTTCTGA
This sequence comes from Penstemon newberryi var. newberryi, assembly GCA_030819805.1. Classification (NCBI taxonomy): domain Eukaryota; kingdom Viridiplantae; phylum Streptophyta; class Magnoliopsida; order Lamiales; family Plantaginaceae; genus Penstemon; species Penstemon newberryi. The sequence continues at coordinate 14,707,860 of JAUALY010000005.1, read as the reverse complement.
TGTCTCCGAATCTGAGTCAGACGAGTAGATGGCTGCTATCTTTTCAGCTTCAGCTAACAGTACTTTGCTCTTTTGATGTCTCCTCTCTTTCCTTACTTTCTTTTCTTCCTCTGTATATTTCTCAGCTTTAGGATATGGGCAGTCCTTGATAAACTGTCCCAATTTCTTGTAGTTATAGCACATTAGTTTGGATTTATAATTATCCTTACTTTCTTGAGAATAAGAGGTAGGGTTAGAAGTAGAAGCATTGTTGTATTTGTTCTTCATTTTTCTTTTGTAGAACTTCTTGAATCCATTCAATCACAACGCAACGTCGCCAACAGTGTACTCCTTTTTGTTGAGCAGTGTGGTCTCATCAGATGAGTCCATTTCCTTTGTTTTTCCGGATGATCTTCTGGATTTTTCTGTAGCAACTAGGGCAGCAGTGGGATTTCAAGTTGATGTCTCTTCTATTCCCATCCTAGGCAGTTTATACTCGTATGCCTTGAGTACAGAAAATAGCTCCGTCATAAAGATCTTCTCCAGATCTCTTGATTCTTCCATAACTGTGATCTTCATGTTGAACTTGGGAGGTAGCGCCTTTAAAACTTTAACTGTGATCTCCTTATCAGTAAAGGTCTTTCCCAACATTAACACGTTGTAAACCTCGAATCCATCTGGTCAATGGTTTCTCCGAACTTCATTTTGAAGTTTTCCAACTTCTCAAGGGTTATGCTTAAGTTGTGCTCTTTAATGGCATCATTCCTTTGCTCATATCACGAACTTTATCCCACATCTCTTTTGATGTTTTGCAGTGTTCGACTTTGTCAAACCTGTCATTATCGAGGGCTCTTGTCATGATGAATATTCCAACCTTGTCAAGATTGCTCATCTTTATTTCTTCAGCTGTCATCTCTTCAGGTTCTTTGTCAACAACCACATCCTGGTCATTAACTTTGATTGTTTTGGTGATTCTGATTAGACCTTTGGTTATGCATCTATACATATTGTCATTGTAAGCAGCAAGGAAAATTTTCATGCGGATTTTCCAGTCCTCAAAACTCATCCCGCCAATGTGGGGTACATGGCTAACACAATCCATTTTCAAAATATTTTATTTTTCAAAAAATATGCTCTTTTGAAAGATTTTGAAAAACACACTCTTGGATCAAGCTCGCTGATCAGTCAGATGATTCAGATAAACCACCAGCTCTGATACCAATTGTTGGTCCCAAGTGGTCAGTTGAGGTCTAGAGGAGGGGGGGGGGGGGGGGGGGGGGGGGTTAAATAGACCTCTAAACTTTTTCAAAATTTTTCTAACTTTTCTTATCCGCAGAGTAAGCTGATCGAACTGCTGAGACTACTTTACTGATTGATCACTTAGCTTAAACAGCGAAGTTGACCACTAGTCTGATTTAATTATCTGTTTCAATTTAAATCAGAGTTTGAAACTTGTATGCAGCGGATTTGTCAAGTGTTTTTCAAACAAGTTCTTTTCATACATAAAAAGATTTTATGCCCAATTTTAAACTCCTTTTAAAAATTTTTTAGTTTACTCAAGTATTTGTATACTTTTGAAATATGCAAGTAAAAATGCAAGTAATCAGACTCAAGGAATTTTTATAGTGGTTATATAGACAAGAATGTATTTTAGTCCACTCTTCCAAATCACGAAGATTTTGGGTTATACTATGAACACAAAGTAAATAGTACACTCTTCTTGCGATTTTACAACAAATGATAAAGGCACAAGTTCGCTATAGGAAATCACAAAGAAAACCTACACTCTGAAGTATTTTCACTCACTTAGATGGAAAACTACTTCTCACAACTTCTCTCTTTTATAGAAAATCACTAAGATTTGGATGTAAGCTTGTTTTTCTCGACTTCAGCTTGTCAACAGATGACTTTGCTGTTTTAGTGTTCTTCCTTAGAGTATTTGAGACTTGAAAGATTTGCTCGTGAATTGCTCTTAGTTGTGTCTGTCTCTAACTCTTGAATTCAGAACTATTTATACTTGAGGATTTGAATTTTGCCCGTTGAGAAAAGACAGATTTTCAGAACTTCCTCGAGTACTGGTCCTTGTTTCAGAACGGCTTCTGCAACTATTCACTGTACAGTTCTGCTGTACTTTCTGTCACGTCGCATTAAATGCACCTTGCTGATCCGAGGTTTCTCTTCAATCATTTGTCTTTAATACCCTCTTCATACAGCATTTATTACATCGAGTGCATTTATTACCGTTGTAATAACTTCCTGATCACTTCCACTCTGCTGATTCAAATCGAACTCATCTGATTTGACTCTGCTGAAATCCACCAGTCTGATTTCGTACTCTGCATCAGATCAGTAGTCTTTTAGACCAAAATTCAACCCTTCTGATTTTACTTGTCTTCTCATATTGAATTTTCAGAGGCTTGCTAAGCTTCCATTACTTAGCTGATGACTTTTGGAAATTATCAAAACCTCCCTTCACTTCTTCATCTTCATCCAACATTTATTTTTCAAAAATATGCTCTTTTGAAAATCTTTGAAAAACACACTTTTGCATCAAACTCGTTGATCAGTCAGATGATTCAGTTGAACCCCCTCCTCTGATGCCACTTGTTGGTCCCAAGTGGTCAGTTGAGGTCTAGGGGGGGGGGGGGTGGGGCGGGGTGAATAGACCTCTTTTCTTTTTCAATTTTCTCCAACTTTTCTTAATAGCAGAGTAAGCTAATCGAATTGGTGAGACTACTTTGCCGATTGCGCACTCAGTTTAAATCAGAGTTTGAAACTTGTATGCAGCGGATTTGTCAAGTATTTTTTAAACAATATATTTTCTTACTTAAAAGATTTTTATCCCCAGTTTTAAACTCCTTTTAAAATCTTTTAGTTTGTTCAAAGTGTTTGTATGCTTTTGAAATATGCAAGTAATCAAAACAAAGTTTTTTATAGTGGTTATATAGACAAGAATGTATTTTAGTCCACTCTTCTAAATCACGAAGATTTAGGTTATACTAGAAACACTAAGTAACCTAGTACACTATTCTTGCGCTTTTACAACAAATGATGAAGCCACAAGTTCGCTATAGGAGATCACAAAGAAAACCTATACTATGAAGTTATATCACTCACAAAGATGGATATACACTTCGCACAACACTCACAGTTTACAGAAATCACTCAGATTTAGTTTTTGCTTTATTTCTTCAACTCGGCTTTGTCAACAGATGACTCAGCTAATGGTGATCTGTTTATGAGTTTCTGAGACTTAGAAAATTTTCTAGCTTGAATTCTCTCTCAATTGTGTTGTTGTTTCTAACTCTTGAATTCAGATCTATTTACACTCGTGAGTTTGAATTTCTGTTCGTTGAAGTAAGACATATTTTCAGATTTTCCTCGAGTAGTGGCTCTTGTCTCAGAACGACTTCTGCAACTGTTCACTGTACAGTTCTGCTGTACTTTCTGTCACGTCGCATTAAATGCACCATGCTGATCCGAGGTATCTCTTCAATCATTTGTCTTTAATACCCTCTTCTTACAGCATTTATTACGCCAAGTGCATTTATTATCGCTGTAATAACTTCCTGATCACTTCCACTCTGTTGATCGAATCCACTCTGCTGATGAACACTCTGCTAATTCAAATCGAACTCATCTGATTTGACTCTGCTGAAATCCACCAGTCTGATTCCAAACTCAGCATCATATCAGTAGTCAAAATTCAACCATTCTGATTTTACTTGTCTTCTCATATTGAATTTTCAGAAGCTTGCTAAGCTTCCATTACTTAGCTGATGACTTTTGAAAATCATCAAAACCTCCCTTCACTTCTTCATCTTCATCCAACAAATAGTTAACAGGGGATTATTGATAATTTTTTAGGTTAAGAGGGGTGTTTTTGCATTCTTTTGGAAGAGGTATAATTGTCATTTTGACTTGGAAGGGGTTTCTTGCTAATAAAAAGTAAGCACTAAAAAGAATTATTGCATAATAATAACACAAGGGATTTTTTATTAATTAAACCAAGCATAAAAAGTATTACTGCATTTCACTCCCATTGGGGATGTAGGCTTTTTTATTTTATTTTCCTAACTACTACTATATACGATATGGGATTTGGACTACAAAATCAAACCATCATTAATAATCCCTTGCACAATCAGTTCCAAACATGTGCACATGGAAGATGGGCCAAAGGTGAAAGAAGAAAACTAAAATCATAAATAACATATTCAGCTGAACACAATGGCTAGTTATTAAAGTTTTGTAATAGAGTATATTGTAAAATAAAACGGCTGCTTTGGTGCATGGCTTTGAGACTTGTACTTAATGTATGGGGTATATTTCACTTTGACTGCTTAGAACTATATTAAGTATTCTCTCAACTTTCAATTGAATCATTTCATGCCTTTAAATTATTTTTAATATCCATTGCCGTTAATTTCAATATATTTGTGTAAAAAATCCAATAGCATAGCACCTCAAATTCCCTACATCACCCTTATATTAATTAAATATATGTTGCCATTTCTAACTATCCTCAAGGGAAAATTGAGGCTTTTGCCAGAAGATAATTGTTTCGTGCACTTGAAGGGAGACAAGGGATGATATAATAGATAGTCGAGGAAACAAAATAAAGACGGGACAAGGGGAAATTCAGCCTAATAGTATTAGGGGCAAAATTAGGGTTTTCATGTTTGAGGTGTGAATAAGTTAATAATAATTGATGAAGTTTGGTTAAAAGTGATTATTGAACATATTTTTCTTGAGATGAAGGTAAGTAGAGTTTGATTAGTTTATTTTTTTATTTTCTCATTTATATTATATTTGGTCGAGTTTCGATGGAGTTCAAGAAGTTATCAAATAATAATGTTATTCAAAATTCATATATTATTTATATAATAAATCGAGCTTAATGAGTTACTAATAGTTAAATTTATAGTGAATTTTGAATAATTTGGATTACTATTTCTATTTTATCTACCAAATGCTATAGTCCATAGTATTGGTTTTAAACATTTCATATAATTTGTTAAGTATTTTTGAAATATATATTATGACAAATACATTTTTTTTTTCAAACTTTACTTTTATTTAGTTGATATTCAATAAAAATAAAACCATAGTCAAAACACGAACTAGACGCAATTTCAAAATAAAATGAAAGAATCAATTTAGTAAAAGGTCATTTTTTAAAACAAATTAATGAAGAGGTCATTTATGGAAAATACAAAAGTTTTCCAATTCATAAAATAGAGCGAAAGAAAAAAACATCCCCTATGCTTTGTCTAACTCCTCATAACTCGAATTTGACTTTTGGCGGAATGACATGATTACCCCTATGCATTAGTCTTTTTTTTATTTTTATATTTATTTCTTTTGAAAACTCAAGCATATACTAATTGGGTTGAGTGTAGTAACTAAAATCAAACACAAGGGAATTTTTCGAGTTTAAAATAATACAGGGAGATTTTCTGGGAGTTAGACAAAGCTAAGGAGTATTTTTTTCTCGTACAACTATGTGTCAAGGGTAAAATTGTCATATAAAAAAAAATGTGAACATAAACTTGCAATTTTCGCGTTTAAATCATACTCTCTTTCCTGGGGGTGTATCTGGCGCTGACTTGAGAGCACATGGAGGTTTTGGGAGTTAAAGAAAACATACAAAGTTTTTTGGGAGTTAGACAAATCATAGGCGATGTTTTTTGTCTTTAGCTCCATAATATATGATGACATCACGTTATGAAATATATTGAGCTGGAAAAATCAAATAATAATAAATGATTAGATTTTGTTTGAAGGAAAAATGTAATTTCCTATTTAGAAAAAGGAAAAATGATATTAAGAGGTGGGGTTTTACATTAATTTTTACTAATCAGCATGTATAAGTTTACCGTTTGTACCAACAGAAGACGAGATAAGTTCTAACTTATGAAGAATTGACTGTTCGTAAAGCCCATCGGTGAAATATTTTGAAGGACAATTTTACCCCGGGTAAACAATATATTCCTAAGTTCTTACTAAGATTTTTACCCCAATACTTCTAAATTACAAAACATGAAACTTTTAGAGGGTTATTTTTCTTCTTTCATAGACACAACTATGTTACTCTTGTTAAATATAAGGTAAACACCACTAATGACCATCCTTATCATTGACTTTTTACAAGGTCATCCCTCTTAGGTTTATTTTTCCGCGTTAACCTGAGCAACAAAGGCTTTGATCTTCTATGACCTGGACGTGAGGGTGTTTTTATTCATTTGCTATTACACTTCAGTCCCCCATAAAACCTATATTGCAGGTCATGTGACATCAAATCAGCCGTGCTTAGCCTGAAGAGGGCCAAAATGAAATCAATAACTCTTAGTAGGGACTAACGTGAAAAAAAATTTTAAGAGGGACAACTCTGTAAAAAGTTAATGATAAGGAGGACCATTAGAGATGTTTACCCTTAAATATATTACCATTCACATTGATTAGTTATTCATAATTTGAATTAAAGTTTGGCAAATGTTTAAAATAAATTTGTCACAAAATATCTGAGAATCATAGATATAAAACTAAATCAATAATTTAATTTGAAAATAACTTATATTTTTAAATAAGAAGGAGTTTTGGAATAAATACAAAGAAAAACTAACAAAAAGACAACGAGGATAGAAGTTTTGGCAAGTTGCCAGATAAAATTACAAGATTTTTTAAAGTATGCATGCACTACACCGACCACACTTTACAACCAGAGAATTTATATATCAAAATTTAAATTAACTATTAAAATTTTGATAGCAATGACAAATAAAAATATTTGGTCACGATGAGGACTATTTTACACCTAGGCCTGGGTCGGACTCTTCAAACGGGTTCTGATCGATCCGATCTGCTTATTCATATCTTATCGACCCGGCGAAGAATCCAGAATATTTCATGGGCCATGCATGTCTCCTACTTGTGTTAGGATACTACTAGGGCTAGGCTTACTATGTTATAAATAGGAGATTCTTCATTGTAATGAGGGGAGACTCGGAAATTCTCCATTGATAATAAAGATACTTATCTTGCTTCAATTCTATTGAGTTCTTTTAATTACTTTACGTTATTTACCTTGTTTTGCATCATCCAGAGTACTTTAACCAAGCTCTGTTATTACTATTGATTTTGATGAGGGATATTTCGTAGCTCCCAAGATAAGAAATATTCCTCGGCCAAAATCCGACCTGCAGCGCCAAAATCCGACCTGCAGCTCCAAAATCCGACCTGCAGCGCCAAAATCCGACCTGCAGCTCCAAAATCCGACCTCAAGCTCTAAAATCCGACCTCAAGCTCAAAAATCCGACCTCCAGCTGTTCTCCGAGCAGCAGACATTCGAGCTATCATTTGGGCCTGACAAGGGGCCAGGCCTTTGGGCCAGGATTTATTCACATACAGGCGGATCACCTAGTCCAACGCCACACCTATATATACCCAATGCATTAATGACTTAAAGGAGGAGGGGAGGCCTATGAATACACACCCTCAACTCGGACCAAGCAGCTCGGCCTAACACATTATCTCCATTCCGCACGGACTAGCTGTTAGGTCTCATATTTGTAATTCTTTTGTAGTTACGGCATCCAATAACGCTCGGACAGACCCTGTAAACTTTACATTTGAGATCGGAATTTATATACACATCGGATTTTCCCTTCTCATATTATTGTTCTTGCTTAAATTACTTGATCACGAATTTCGGTAAGATCAATTGGCGCCCACCGAGGGGCCTGGTCGAGCGTTAGATCGAAATATGCCTGCTACACGGAGATATGCCTGCCAAATGAAGAAGAGCAACTCGAGTTGCTGCTCAAAATTTGAAGTGAAGCAGCTTGAATTGCTGCTCGGAATTTCAAAAAGAGCTGCTCGAAATTGAAGGAAAGAGCAAGAGTGAAAGCTGTTGTTATGACTCTTGGCTCGAATTTTCTGCTCGGAATTCCTGATCGGAATTTCAAAAAGAGCTGCTCGAAATTAAAGAAGAGAGCAAGAGTGAAAGCTGTTGTTATGACTCTTGGCTCGAATTTTCTGCTCGGAATTCCTGCTCGGAATTTCAAAAAGAGCTGCTCAGAATTAAAGAAGAGAGCAATAGTGAAAGATGTTGTTATGACTCTTGGCTCGAATTTTCTGCTCGGAATTCCTGCTCGGAATTTCAAAAAGAGCTGCTCGAAATTGAAGGAAAGAGCAAGAGTGAAAGCTGTTGTTATGACTCTTGGCTCGAATTTTCTGCTCGGAATTCCTGATCGGAATTTCAAAAAGAGCTGCTCGAAATTGAAGAAGAGAGCAAGAGTGAAAGCTGTTGTTATGACTCTTGGCTCGAAATTGCAGCTCGGAATTCCTGCTCGGATTTATTTCAGAAAAGAGCAAGACACTCTATAAAAAGTCTATAAAAAAGAGCTAGACGCTCTATAAAAAAGTCTATAAAAAAGAGCAAGACGCTCTATAAAAAAGTCTATAAAAAAGAGCAAGACACTCTATAAAAAGTCTATAAAAAAGAGCTAGACGCTCTATAAAAAAGTCTATAAAAAAGAGCAAGACACTCTATAAAAAGTCTATAAAAAAGAGCTAGACGCTCTATAAAAAAGTCTATAAAAAAGAGCAAGACGCTCTATAAAAAAGTCTATAAAAAAGAGCAAGATGCTCTATAAAAAAGATAAAAATGTCTCGACCGAGGGTGCAAGCTCTTGCTATGACCCTTCCTCGATAAAGACTTGTTCAAAAATAAAAATCGACCTAGGGTGCAAGCTCTCGCTATGACCCTTCCTCGATAAAGACTTGTTCAAAAATAAAAGTCTCGACTGAGGGTGAAAGTTGTTGCTATGCCCCTCACCTCGATAAAGACTTGTGTAGAGAGCAAGAGTGAAAGCTGTTGTTATGACTCTTGGCTCGAAATTGCAGCTCGGAATTCCTGGTCGGAATTTCAAAAAGAGCTGCTCGAAATTGAAGAAGAGAGCAAGAGTGAAAGCTGTTGTTATGACTCTTGGCTCGAAATTGCAGCTCGGAATTCCTGCTCGGAATTTGAAAAAGAGCTGCTCGAAATTGAAGAAGAGAGCAAGAGTGAAAGCTGTTTTTATGACTCTTGGCTCGAAATTGCAGCTCGGAATTTGAAAAAGAGCTGCTCGAAATTGAAGAAGAGAGCAAGAGTGAAAGCTGTTGTTATGACTCTTGGCTCGAAATTGCAGCTCGGAATTCCTGCTCGGAATTTGAAAAAGAGCTGCTCGAAATTGAAGGAAAGAGCAAGAGTGAAAGCTGTTGTTATGACTCTTGGCTCGAAATTGCAGCTCGGAATTCCTGCTCGGAATTTGAAAAAGAGCTGCTCGAAATTGAAGAAGAGAGCAAGAGTGAAAGTTGTTGTTATGACTCTTGGCTCGAATTTTCTGCTCGAAATTGCAGTTGCTGCTCGGAAATGCAGCTCGAAATTGAAGAAAAGAGCTGATGAATAGCATAATGGACCCCTCAGTTTTGAAAAAGGTTTTTCCGAATAAGGTTTTTAACGAGGTATATCTGAAGCATCAAGATTTCGAGGTCGATCAGCACCTCAACACAATTACTACTTCTCAAAGCTTCAGCTACACTTACACGTTGATGAGACGTAAAACTACCCTGGAAGGGACTCTCAGTTCGAAGGCTTATCTCGTTTATTATTACTACCCACTATTAAAAGCAGTTCGGCATTTTGGGGGCTTCTAAGATGCGCACTCTTTTTCCCTAGCTCGGTTTTTATCCCATTGGGTTTTTCCGGACTAGGTTTTTAATGAGGCGTATCCGAAGCATCAAATAGTTGAAGGCCTATTCACCTAGAAGGCAGTATCTACTTCTCTGAGCTTCAGCTGCACTTGCGCTCGAGAAGTGGGGGGGTATTGATGAGGGATATTTCGTAGCTCCCAAGATAAGAAATATTCCTCGGCCAAAATCCGACCTGCAGCGCCAAAATCCGACCTGCAGCTCCAAAATCCGACCTGCAGCGCCAAAATCCGACCTGCAGCTCCAAAATCCGACCTCAAGCTCTAAAATCCGACCTCAAGCTCAAAAATCCGACCTCCAGCTGTTCTCCGAGCAGCAGACATTCGAGCTATCATTTGGGCCTGACAAGGGGCCAGGCCTTTGGGCCAGGATTTATTCACATACAGGCGGATCACCTAGTCCAACGCCACACCTATATATACCCAATGCATTAATGACTTAAAGGAGGAGGGGAGGCCTATGAATACACACCCTCAACTCGGACCAAGCAGCTCGGCCTAACACATTATCTCCATTCCGCACGGACTAGCTGTTAGGTCTCATATTTGTAATTCTTTTGTAGTTACGGCATCCAATAACGCTCGGACAGACCCTGTAAACTTTACATTTGAGATCGGAATTTATATACACATCGGATTTTCCCTTCTCATATTATTGTTCTTGCTTAAATTACTTGATCACGAATTTCGGTAAGATCAATTGGCGCCCACCGAGGGGCCTGGTCGAGCGTTAGATCGAAATATGCCTGCTACACGGAGATATGCCTGCCAAATGAAGAAGAGCAACTCGAGTTGCTGCTCAAAATTTGAAGTGAAGCAGCTTGAATTGCTGCTCGGAATTTCAAAAAGAGCTGCTCGAAATTGAAGGAAAGAGCAAGAGTGAAAGCTGTTGTTATGACTCTTGGCTCGAATTTTCTGCTCGGAATTCCTGATCGGAATTTCAAAAAGAGCTGCTCGAAATTAAAGAAGAGAGCAAGAGTGAAAGCTGTTGTTATGACTCTTGGCTCGAATTTTCTGCTCGGAATTCCTGCTCGGAATTTCAAAAAGAGCTGCTCAGAATTAAAGAAGAGAGCAATAGTGAAAGATGTTGTTATGACTCTTGGCTCGAATTTTCTGCTCGGAATTCCTGCTCGGAATTTCAAAAAGAGCTGCTCGAAATTGAAGGAAAGAGCAAGAGTGAAAGCTGTTGTTATGACTCTTGGCTCGAATTTTCTGCTCGGAATTCCTGATCGGAATTTCAAAAAGAGCTGCTCGAAATTGAAGAAGAGAGCAAGAGTGAAAGCTGTTGTTATGACTCTTGGCTCGAAATTGCAGCTCGGAATTCCTGCTCGGATTTATTTCAGAAAAGAGCAAGACACTCTATAAAAAGTCTATAAAAAAGAGCTAGACGCTCTATAAAAAAGTCTATAAAAAAGAGCAAGACGCTCTATAAAAAAGTCTATAAAAAAGAGCAAGACACTCTATAAAAAGTCTATAAAAAAGAGCTAGACGCTCTATAAAAAAGTCTATAAAAAAGAGCAAGACACTCTATAAAAAGTCTATAAAAAAGAGCTAGACGCTCTATAAAAAAGTCTATAAAAAAGAGCAAGACGCTCTATAAAAAAGTCTATAAAAAAGAGCAAGATGCTCTATAAAAAAGATAAAAATGTCTCGACCGAGGGTGCAAGCTCTTGCTATGACCCTTCCTCGATAAAGACTTGTTCAAAAATAAAAATCGACCTAGGGTGCAAGCTCTCGCTATGACCCTTCCTCGATAAAGACTTGTTCAAAAATAAAAGTCTCGACTGAGGGTGAAAGTTGTTGCTATGCCCCTCACCTCGATAAAGACTTGTGTAGAGAGCAAGAGTGAAAGCTGTTGTTATGACTCTTGGCTCGAAATTGCAGCTCGGAATTCCTGGTCGGAATTTCAAAAAGAGCTGCTCGAAATTGAAGAAGAGAGCAAGAGTGAAAGCTGTTGTTATGACTCTTGGCTCGAAATTGCAGCTCGGAATTCCTGCTCGGAATTTGAAAAAGAGCTGCTCGAAATTGAAGAAGAGAGCAAGAGTGAAAGCTGTTTTTATGACTCTTGGCTCGAAATTGCAGCTCGGAATTTGAAAAAGAGCTGCTCGAAATTGAAGAAGAGAGCAAGAGTGAAAGCTGTTGTTATGACTCTTGGCTCGAAATTGCAGCTCGGAATTCCTGCTCGGAATTTGAAAAAGAGCTGCTCGAAATTGAAGGAAAGAGCAAGAGTGAAAGCTGTTGTTATGACTCTTGGCTCGAAATTGCAGCTCGGAATTCCTGCTCGGAATTTGAAAAAGAGCTGCTCGAAATTGAAGAAGAGAGCAAGAGTGAAAGTTGTTGTTATGACTCTTGGCTCGAATTTTCTGCTCGAAATTGCAGTTGCTGCTCGGAAATGCAGCTCGAAATTGAAGAAAAGAGCTGATGAATAGCATAATGGACCCCTCAGTTTTGAAAAAGGTTTTTCCGAATAAGGTTTTTAACGAGGTATATCTGAAGCATCAAGATTTCGAGGTCGATCAGCACCTCAACACAATTACTACTTCTCAAAGCTTCAGCTACACTTACACGTTGATGAGACGTAAAACTACCCTGGAAGGGACTCTCAGTTCGAAGGCTTATCTCGTTTATTATTACTACCCACTATTAAAAGCAGTTCGGCATTTTGGGGGCTTCTAAGATGCGCACTCTTTTTCCCTAGCTCGGTTTTTATCCCATTGGGTTTTTCCGGACTAGGTTTTTAATGAGGCGTATCCGAAGCATCAAATAGTTGAAGGCCTATTCACCTAGAAGGCAGTATCTACTTCTCTGAGCTTCAGCTGCACTTGCGCTCGAGAAGTGGGGGGGTATTGATGAGGGATATTTCGTAGCTCCCAAGATAAGAAATATTCCTCGGCCAAAATCCGACCTGCAGCGCCAAAATCCGACCTGCAGCTCCAAAATCCGACCTGCAGCGCCAAAATCCGACCTGCAGCTCCAAAATCCGACCTCAAGCTCTAAAATCCGACCTCAAGCTCAAAAATCCGACCTCCAGCTGTTCTCCGAGCAGCAGACATTCGAGCTATCATTTGGGCCTGACAAGGGGCCAGGCCTTTGGGCCAGGATTTATTCACATACAGGCGGATCACCTAGTCCAACGCCACACCTATATATACCCAATGCATTAATGACTTAAAGGAGGAGGGGAGGCCTATGAATACACACCCTCAACTCGGACCAAGCAGCTCGGCCTAACACATTATCTCCATTCCGCACGGACTAGCTGTTAGGTCTCATATTTGTAATTCTTTTGTAGTTACGGCATCCAATAACGCTCGGACAGACCCTGTAAACTTTACATTTGAGATCGGAATTTATATACACATCGGATTTTCCCTTCTCATATTATTGTTCTTGCTTAAATTACTTGATCACGAATTTCGGTAAGATCAGATTTGATTATCTTATTAAAATTACAACACACACGAAATTCGGTAAAATCAGTTGGCGCCCACCGTGGGAAAAAATCCAAGGAAAAAATCACCTCGAACGAAATATGGTCAATCCAAGGAAAAAATCACCTCTCTCCCCGTACTCTATGCGAATACACCGCTAGTGTGTGAGATTTCACATAGTCCGCCATATCCATTCACCTTGCTCACTCAATTCTTAGCAAAACTTTGCATGCTTATACTTATTTTAATAGTCACTCTCCCGCGATCATGAATCTATATTCGATTCTTCATATAATTCGTTTCTTTTGTTGATTACGATTAGAACTCAAAAAACCCAAAAATATTAGGTATTAGCGATTTCTGATTTCTCATCGGATTTGCGCAGTTTCTCTTCGTCACTCACCTCCTGGAGACTTATAAGCATCATCGACGGGTTTAATTTTACATTACACGTGTTGGTTAATATTGGAGAAGGTTTTGAAGATGACAAAAAGGGTAATCTGGAAGTCATCAACTAAGAACTGAACAGCTTAGTGAAACCTATCTCACGGTCTGGAAGCTAAGTGACCGAATCAGCGAAGTGGGATATCAGATGGGTGTTATCAGCCGAGTCAAGATAGATGTGTTCATTCTTGAATCAGCCGAGAAGCCATCAGCCGAGTGATCAGCGAAGTGATCATCAGCAGAGCACTTCCACCAGCAGAGTGAAGACGGTCAGGAAGCTTATCAACGGGAACCAGCTAAGAGTTGAGTGCATTAAATGCGACTGACATAAAGTAGACATCCGTACAGCAGAGTGTACAGTGCAACAGTTGCAGGGAGCCGTTCCGCGTGTCAGGACCAGAACTCGAGGACTGTAGATTCCTGCCAACCTTTAACGGGTAGAAATTCAAAATCTGAGAGTATAAATAGAAGACATAACTGAAGATCTTAAGAGAGCTTGCATTATTCAAGATCATATCCTAAGAGCGAGATCCATCAGTTGAGTCGTCTGATCGTAAGCGAAGTCATTTGTTGACGAAGCTGTTTGTTGAAGAACAAAGATCAAGCGTTGTCTATCTTAGTGACTTTCAACTGAGAATAGAAGGAGTGTATATCCATCGTTGTGAGTGATATAGCTTCTTAGTATAGGTTTTCTGAGTGATTACTTGTACTGAAAATAGCGTGAGGAGTGTAGATCCGTCTAAGTGAGTGATCTAGCTTCAGAGTGTAGGATTTCTGTGTGATTTCTTACAGCGCACTTGTGGCTTTTCATTTGTTGATCAGCGCAAGCATTGTATACTTGATTACTTTGTGTTTTCTAGTATAACCCAAGATCTGTGTGACTTGGAAGAGTGGACTAAAGGATTTTTATCCATATAACCACTATAAAAATCCTGTGTGTTTGAATTATTTATTGTTATACTTTGCATATTTATCAAAGAACTCAAACATACGATTTAACCAAAAGATTTTAAAAGGAGTTGTAAAAACTGGGGATAAAATCTTTTGTGTGAGAAAACTTAAAGAGGAACAGATTGGTTGAAAAACACTTGACAAATCCGCTGCCAACTAGTTTCTAAAAACTCTGATTTAACATCTAAAATCAGCTGGGTGAAAATCAGATGAGTGGTCAACTCTGCTGATAAAGCTTTGTGCGCATCAGCTTAGTAGTCTTACAAATCTCGATCAGCTTAGTCTGCTGATTTGAAAAGTTAGAGAAAAAGTTTTAAAGTTTTCAGAGGTCTATTCACCCCCCCCCCCCTCTAGACCTCATTGACCACTTTTGGGACCAACAACACGGCTGATTTTCAGTGATTGAAAGACGGAGCAATCAAAAATCGCGATCCCCTTCTACAGTTCTTCGTGAATCTGGTTTTGGGGCTATTTGCGGTGAATTGGTGATTGATTCATGTTCTCTAGTGGTCGAATTCAGTGTTTATTACATCAATTTTATATTACTGATAACAATCCGTCGTTCCCATGATCCGGGACGTGAAGAACTTTATTGGGCTTTGTGATTTCGGCGGATTCATCTGAAATTGGTCATGTTTCCCTGTTTTTTGGTGTTCGTAATCACGAAGTTCTACATCAATTTTTGATTCCAGCTGCTAATTGGTCGTTTAAGGTTTTTGGGCCTCACTCCATTTTTCGGGCTAACCGATTCAGTTAGTTCGGGCTCGATTTTCTGATTGGTTTCAGCTGAAATCAATCATAGGTGAATTTAATTTCAGTTTGCTACTGCCAATTCGTCATTTTTGTGATTCGGGCTGGGAAGAACAATTTCGGGCTTTGTGATTTCTGGGTTATTTGCTCGGTTTTCTTTCGCCCCCCTGGTCGTGATTTGCTACATCAATGGTATGTATGCTTAACTTATGTTTCATCTGGAATTTGTTGGATTCCAGCAATCGACCTCACAGTTGTTTATAGACATGGAGTATTTGTGAAATACAGAAGTAGTCTTTCACGTATTGATATTAGTTTAGTTGCTTGGTTGATTATTATACTATTTTCCAGTAATTATATATATTTAAATGGAGCTCTTCCTCGAATGGTTGGAGTTTTACAAGTTCAGCTGCTTGGTGATTATTATACTAATTTCTAGTAATTATATATACTTGAATTAAGTTGCTTCCTTGAATGGTTGGAGTTTTACAAGAATCAATTATATATACTTGGATTATCTGCTTACTTGAATGGTGGTAATTTTACAAGACAGTGGAGGATCGAGAGCAAAAAAGTAAAATCTATTGATATAACTATGCTCGAAATTAACAAGAGTAAAATATGTTGATATAACTTTGTGATCGAAATCATGCAAGAACTTTTGTTCGTCCTGATGATCGAAATTAACAAGAGTAAAATCTGTTGATATAACTCTGGGATCGAAATCAGGCAAGAACTTTTGTTTGTCCTGAGGATCAAAATTAAAAAGAGTAAAATATGTTGATATAACTCTGGGATCGAAATCAGGCAAGAACTTTTGTTCGTCCTGAGGATCAAAATTAAAAAGAGTAAAATCTGTTGATATAACTCTGTGATCGAAATCAAGGCAAGAACTTTTGTTCGTCCTGAGGATCAAAAATTTCGAGTAAAACCATTAATTTGGTATAAACTCTTGATCGAAAATTTCGAGTAAAACCATTAATTTGGTATAAACTCCTTGATAAAAAATGTTGAGTAAAAGCTGTTGATATAACTCTGTGATCGAAATCAGGCGAGAACTTTTATTCGTCCTGAGGATCAAAAATATAAAACCATTAATTTGATATAAACACTTGACCGAAAATTTCGAGTAAACTGTTAATTTGGTATAAACTCTTGACCGAAAACTTCGAGTAGAACCATTAAGTTGGTAAAAATTCCAATCTTTTGAGCATAAACCATCGATCGGTAAAACTCGATCCAGGATCTATGATCTACAATCTACGATCTCTAAAGGGATAAAACCATTAAGTTGGTAAAAATTCCGATTTTATGAGCATAAATTGTCGATCGGTAAAACTCGATCTAGGATCTATGATCTACGATCTCTAAAGGGATAAAACCATTAAGTTGGTAAAAATTCCGATTTTATGAGCATAAACAGTCGATCGGTAAAGCTTGGTCTACGATCTTCGATCTCCGAACAACGATCTCCAAAGGGTTAAAACTAATAATTGGTATACAATTCATTTTATTAATTTGAGTAAAATTGTTAGTTTGGTATACACTCAACGATCTACAAGGACTACAAAACTAAAGCTTAGACCATTAAATTGGTATGGATTCTAAGTTAAACAAGATAATTTGTATGAGAACAACAGTAGTCAATCAACATTCGAGACTACGAACTAATGAAACGGATGCTTTGGACGAGTAAAGCTTTTAAATGAACAGTCAACATCTACCTAGCTCATTCAAAGAAAATGAAGACAAGGGAGATTTCAGAAGCAAACATTTTATTAAGAATGAGAAAGCATATGCTCGATCTCTAAAGATCGACTGGGATTCATAAATCCTGTACAGATCTACGCTATTACAACTAGAAGGCTAACTAGTCTCGGAGATCTTCTAAAAATTGATCGAAATTTGAGCTGGCAAGCCTCTATTCCACGCTTCCAGTTTTTTGTTGGATCTCGGCATCATTCGGGATGACAAGATCTTGTTTCGTTTCTGAGATCGACATTTTGGCTAAGAAGGGTCGAAAAATTACCTGTTCGCAGAAATATCGACTTATGAAATTTTTAACTACTCCGATCTCACTGTTGTTTATATGGGTAAATGGTAATGACGATTTAGCCATTGGCTTGTAGGCGACGATTCATTTTACCGCATCTTAAAATTTCAACTCCAGCCCTTGGAGAGGTTATGGAACGTTAAGAGCTACTAGCATATAGCATATTTACTTGAACAATCAGTATATCTCAACGGATATGTACTCTTTTTCCCTTGGTCGGTTTTTATCCCAATGGGTTTTTCCGAGCAAGGTTTTTAACGAGGCATGTCTGATATGCAGCAAGAAGCAATTCAAAGGCTTATTTTTACTTCTCCGAGCTACAGCTGCACCAGAATAAATTCAATGAATATGTACTCTTTTTTCCTTGCTCGGTTTTTATCCCGGGAAGGGTTTTTCCGAGCAAGGTTTTTAACGAGGCATACTTCAACAATCTCCGACGAAGAATCATCAGAAAGACTTTCTTTACTTCTACGAGCTTCAGCTACGATTACGCTCGAGAAGTGAGGGAGTACTGAAGAGGGCTATTTTACACCTAGGCCTGGGTCGGACTCTTCAAACGGGTTCTGATCGATCCGATCTGCTTATTCATATCTTATCGACCCGGCGAAGAATCCAGAATATTTCATGGGCCATGCATGTCTCCTACTTGTGTTAGGATACTACTAGGGCTAGGCTTACTATGTTATAAATAGGAGATTCTTCATTGTAATGAGGGGAGACTCAGAAATTCTCCATTGATAATAAAGATACTTATCTTGCTTCAATTCTATTGAGTTCTTTTAATTACTTTACGTTATTTTACCTTGTTTTGCATCATCCAGAGTACTTTAACCAAGCTCTATTATTACTGTTGATTTGATTATCTTATTGATATTACCACACACACGAAATTCGGTAAAATCAGGTCAAAATTTAGGATATTTAATATTATAGGTTGTATTTAAGATTCTGTTACTATGAAATATTTACCATACTATATTTTCTTAACTTATATCTTAGTAATTTAAATTTTGAAGCAATATCATTATTTTCAACAGAAAGAATGTTTTCAACCCTAACTATGGGTGGGTTTTCATATGTCTAAGGATCCATGCAGATATAAAATACTTTTCTAGAAAGACTGATAAAAAAGTGACACGTTGAAGGAGGATCATTCTCATCGTGCTGAGACAATTAAACCGTTACATTCCAATTAATGCATGAGGAGTTTTCAAATTACTTTTCATAATAAAAAAGGATTATGT
This sequence comes from Penstemon newberryi var. newberryi, assembly GCA_030819805.1. NCBI lineage: Eukaryota > Viridiplantae > Streptophyta > Magnoliopsida > Lamiales > Plantaginaceae > Penstemon > Penstemon newberryi. Next base: position 14,689,256 of record JAUALY010000005.1, on the reverse strand, counting down.
ATAGATTAATCTATCAAATCTTTACAGAGTAATCATCAATTCCTTTGAGCTCCTCCTACTACAAGTAGCTCATTTAAAGATATTCATGCCGCTTTAAGTTACATGTATGTTGTATATTATGTTTGTTGGCATGTGTAATAGCCTCTGAGATATTTTCCTTTTAGCAAATTCCATAGCATAATGCATCATCAATCTTCCGGGGGATACATAATGCCTTTTAAACCTTCAAATTCATATCCTTCTCTGGTCTCAAGTGCAAGAAAACGTCGAATAAAAACTTAATATAATGCTACCCGTGTAACGAGATTAAAAAATTTAAATTTTAAAATGTAACCTCTTCCAAGATTAAAATACTATCACAAAATTCTATTTGATGGTCTTGTAAATGCAAAATTAAATGAAAAGGGAAAAAGAAATAAAGGGAAAAAATGTGGGTAATAAAAGGAAATGAAAATGAGTAAACATCAATGGTCAAAATCGTAATTTTCTTATATTAATTTTTCCTTGTTACACCTACGTTTGTCTTTCATATATACACACACAACCATTTCTCGTTCTGCAGCGGTTCTCATATATTTGAAATTAAAACGGAAAACAATACCAAAATTTTAGTTTTCGAAGAAAGAATCAAAAATAGGGAACAAAGAAAAAAACATGTTTCACTCACATTTGCTACTCTCGAAGAAGGGGCCCTTAGGGATTATTTGGGTTGCTGCTTATTGTTTCCGAAAGCTTAAAAAAGAACAAGTTCACAAGACTAACTTTTGCTGTGGGTATGTCTCTCATTTTTTCTTTTAATTCCACAGAGTTTTTAATTTTTGTTTTGTCAGAAAAAGTTGATGAATTTATGTCGTGTGCTTAGTGAAAATTTGCTTCTGTGATATTCATAATATTCAATTTCCCCCCTGTAATTTGAAAAAGAGCAATTTATCCCCCTATAAAAAAATTAAAGAAGCAATTTACCCCCTCGAGCCGAAATTTTAATTCACTTAATGAAATTGAGAGTGGGCATGAAAAGTATTTTATAACAAAGAGGGTTAAATTGACATATTTATTATCACACGGGGGATAAATTATCATATTTACTATAATACAGTGGGTAAATTGCTACATTATCATAAAACAGGGAGATAAAGTGCTACATACGAAAATGTAAATGAGGCAGTGTGAAACTTATATAAAATTAGAAGGGGGTAAAAAGCTATTTTTCAAATAACAGGGAGATAAATTTAACATTATGAATATCACAGGGGGTAAATTGTCATTAACTGGTTAAAAATGTGATATTTTTCTTGCCTTTTGGTCTGATCGGTTATTTTTGAAGTTGAAAATAGTTAACACTGCTTTTTGCTAGTTTTATTTCTGGTTATGGCAAATTTTTGCACTTTAAAGTGTTAATCATGTTAAAAATGTGCATTTTTTTCTAAGAAATAAATTTGTTTTTCTAATTTCAAAACACGTGAAGGATATATCATATGGAATTTAGTTTTTAAAATTGATTTTGCTTTTCTTGTTTTTTCTAGAAAAATGTTCCATATATGTTCTCTAACATTCACCTTTTGGTGGAATGTGTCGGGGTGTTGTTGGATGAAGATGAAGACTTTGAAGTGAAGGGAGGTTTTGATGATTTCCAAAAGTCATCAGCTAAGTGGAAGCTTAGCACAAACCTTAGAAGATATTTGACCAAGGAAGATTTATTTCAGACGAGTCAAATATGGTCCAGAAGACTACTGATCTGTTGCTGAAGAAGGAATCAGACTGGTGGAATATCAGCCGACTCAAATCAGATTAGTTCAAGTTTGGGATCAGCCGAGTATACATCAGACGAGTGACTCCGATCAGCAGAGTGAAAGTGGATCAGAAGTTATTGCAACGGTAATAAATGCACTTGGTGTAATAAATGCTGAAGAGGAAGGGTATTTATGACAAATGATTGAAGAGAAACCTCGTATCAGCTTGGTGCATTTAATGCGCATTTAATGCGAAGCGACAGAAAGTACAGCAGAGTGTACAGTGTTCAGTCGCAACAGCCGTTTCTGCAGAAAGGACCAGTACTCGAGGATTTGACAGCTGCCGATCTCTCAAAGGGCAGATTTTCAAATCTTCAAGTATAAATAGTTCAGTTCGTGAGTTGAAGAAGAATAGACAACACATTTTGAGAGCAAAAATCTGAAGCAGAATTCTTCTAAGTCTCAAACTCAAGAACAAAACACTCATCAGCCGAGTCATTTGTTGACGAAGCAGAATAGAGAGAAAACAGAAAATACTTATAAATCTGAGTGATTTTGTTAGAACTGTGTTGTGAGAAGTAGATATCCATCTTAGTGAGTGATATTACTTCAGAGAGTAGGAATTTCTTTGTGATTTCCTATTGCGCACTTGTGGCCGTTTCATTTGTTGATAGGCGCAAGCATTGTATACTGTAATCAGTGTGATTTAGTATAACCCAAGATCTGAGTGACTTAGAATAGTGGACTAAAGGATTTCTATCCATATAACCACTATAAAAATCCTTTGTGTTTTTAATTGCATAATTTTCTGCATATTTAAAACAGCATACTTAAAATACTTAAAGGTTAACTGTTGGAAAAGTTTTAAAAAGGAGTTTGTTAAAACTGGGGATAAAACTATTTCAAAGTTAAAGAAAACTACTTGTGAAAAACACTAGACAAATCCGCTGCAAGTTAGTTATTTTAAAACTCTGATTTTGATAAAATCAGCTGAGTAAAATCAGAAGAGTGGTCAACTCTGGTGTTCAAAGCTTTGTGCGAGATCAGCATAGTCAACTTACGATTACTGATCAGCTTAGTCTGCTGACAGAAAAGTTAGAAGTTTTTAAAAGGTATATTTTTAAGAGGTCTATTCACCCCTCCCCCCCTCTAGACCTCATCTGACCACTTGGGACCAACAAGTGGTATCAGAGCAGGTGGTTCATCTGAATCATTTGCCTGATCAACGAGCTTGATCCTAGAGTGTTTTTCAAAGGTTTTCAAAAGTTTTTAAAAGAGCATCTTTTTGAAAAATAAAAACTTTTTGAAAAATGGATTGTATCAGCCTAGTTCCGCACATAGGCGGTATGAGCTTTGAGGACGGGAAAATACGCATGTAAATCTTCCTTGCTGCTTACAATGATAATATGTACAGGTGCATAACAAAAGGTCCAATAAGAGTAACCAAAACAATCAAGGTTGATGGCCAAGATACGGTCCTTGACAAAGATGAAGATGAGATGACAGCTGAAGAAATCAAGCTGAAAAATCTTGACAAAGTTGGAATCTTCATCATGACTAAAGCCCTGGACAATGAAAGGTTTGACAAGGTCAAACATTGTAAAACATCAAAAGAGATGTGGGACAAAGATAGTGATATGAGTGAAGGGAATGATGCCATCAAAGAACACAATCTGAGCATAGCCCTGGAGAAGTTTGAAAACTTCAAGATGAAATCTGGAGAAACCATTGACCAGATGGATTCAAGGTTCACTAAAGTGCTGAACAACGTGTTAAAGCTGGGTAAGACGTTCACCGACAAAGAGATCACTCTCAAAGTCCTGAAGGCGCTACCACCCAAGTTCAACATGAAGATCACAGCAATGGAAGAATCAAGGGATCTGGGGAAGATCTCTCTGACGGAGCTGTTTTCTGTACTCAAGGCATACGAGTATAAAATTCCAAGAATGGGTATAGAAGAGACCTTAACTTCTAGTCCCACTGCTGCCCTGGTTGCTGCAGAAAAATCCAGAAGATCAGCCGGAAGAACTATAGAAGTGGACTCATCTGATGAGACCACAGTACTGAACAAAAAGGAGTACTCTGCTGATGATGTGGCCTTGTTATTGAACGGGTTCAAAAAGTTCTACAAAAGAAAAATGAAGAACAAATATAACAATGCTTCTACTTCTAAACCTACCTCTCATTCTCATGATGTTAAGGATGATTATAAATCCAAAATGATGTGCTATAATTGCAGGAAATTGGGACATTTCATCAAGGACTGCCCATATCCTAAAGCGGAGAAGTATACAGAGGAGGAAAAGAAACAAAGGAAAGAGAGAAGAGAGAAGAGATACCAAAAGAGCAAAGTGTTGTTGGCTGAAGCTGAAAAGATGGCAGCCATCTACTCATCAAATTCAGAATCAGGCACGTCAAGTGATGACTCTATTTTTGAAGAGACACCTGCACTGCTCTGTCTCATGGCAAAGGAATCTGATGATTCTGATAATGAGGTAATACTCTCTGAAAGTGACTAAAGCTATTTAGTTCATTTGAGCAAATGATGAACAATAAAGCCGATGTTGTTAATGAATTTGCTAAGCTTAAGGACGAGATGATTCTGCTGAAAAAGCAAAATGCTAAGCTGAAACGCAGTGTTGAAAAACCTGAAGAATCAGCCATGTATAAAAATCTTTCGCATGAATGTGAATCTCTGAGAGCAGAATGTGAAGTTTACAAGGGACAAATCAAGGAACTTGAAGCTACAATATCTTTTCATAATAAGTCGTCTGTTCCTAAGTCGTTGTTGTGTCCATAGATAAATCAACTGAACAGAGTCCACCCTTAGTAAAAGAAAATTTGGAACTGAACAGAGCTGAGAAATTTATATCTGCTGATAATAGTAACATTATCTTGTATGTTCAGACTGCTAAATCTACTTCACTGGATATTGAGAAAAAGGAGAAGAGCCCTCCTAAGGCTAAAAAGGGTAAAAACCTGAAAATGAAAAACAGACTGGTAAAACCAAACAGCAGAATAGTCCAAAGAAGTCTGCTGATAAGAGTAAAACCAATCAGACTAGTAAACCTAAGTCGTCTGTTAAAGAGCAAGTAAAGAGCAGACCAAAGAAGCAAAGAAATTATAATAATAATGCTTGGTATGGAAATGAGTCTCATTATGTGCAACCTGCTCACTCACCTTATTATGCTGCACCTCATTATCCACCCTATTATGCTGCATATCCTGCTCATCAACCAATGCATGCCTACCCTGCTTATCATGCATCTTATCCTGCTTATGAGCCTTATCCTCATCATAATAGTTATCAACATAACATGCCTGCTGATTATGATGAAAATGAAGTTATCCATGCTCCTGCTAAAACTCTAAAACCTAAGAAGCCTAAGACGTCAACATCTTGGGTTGTCAAAGGTGACACTAATCCACCAGGACCCTCTCAATAAAGGGTACCTAAAACATTTTTATTTGTTTTGTAGGTTAGGATTAGGAGTAGGAGTAAAGTAGTGAAGAAATGGTACTTGGACAGTGGATGTTCAAGGCACATGTGTAGAGACATACATGAACTGGCAGATGCTGTTGCTGTAAATGGTCCAAGAGTTACTTTTGGAGATAGCAAAGAAGGCAAGGTTGTTGCTGTTGGAAAGCTTATCAAAGGAAACATAGAGATATCTGACGTCTCTTATGTTAGTGGCCTGAAGTACAATCTGCTGAGCATAAGTCAATTTTGTGACAAGGGATTTTCCGTAGTGTTTTCATCAGATAAGTGCTATGTTGAACAAATTGGAACAAAGAAGGTTATTTTATCTGGAAGAAGACAGGGAAACATCTATGTAGTCGACTGGAATTCTGTGGACAAGAATTCTAATGTTTGTTTGGTGGCTTCTACACCAAGTGAAATCAGTTGGCTGTGGCACAAAAGAATGAATCATTTGAATTTCAAGACCATAAACAGATTAATAAAGAATGATCTGGTAGAAGGAATTCCAAAGACAGTCATGAGCAAAGACAAGCTTTGTGACGCATGTCAGAAGGGTAAACAAGTAAAGTCATCTTTCAAAAGCAAGAAGCACCAATCTTCAACCAGAATTTTGGAGCTGTTACATATGGATTTGTTTGGCCCAATTGATCCAATCAGCAATGGTGGAAAGAAATACTGCCTAGCTGTTGTGGATGATTTTTCAAGATTTACTTGGTTAATTTTCATGAAGAAGAAAAGTGAAACCAAGGAACATCTTACTAATATGATGGAACTGATCCAGAATGAGAAGAATCAAAGAATATTGATGATCAGATCAGATAGAGGGACTGAATTTACAAACTCTACTGTTGAAGAGTATTGTAACTCCAGAGGAATCAATCATTAGTACTCTGCTGCCAGAACCCCTCAACAAAATGGAGTTGCTGAAAGGAGAAACAGAACTCTAAAGGAAGCTACCAGGACAATGATAGCTTAAGCAAAGCTGCCCCAAAGATTCTGGGCAGAAGCCACAAATACAGCATGTTATACACATAACAGATGTATGATCAACAAAAGTCAAAACAAGACACCTTATGAGATATGGAACAACAGAAAGCCTAATTTACATTATCTTAGGATTTTTGGTTGTAAATGCTATGTTTTGAACAATGGGAAAAATCACCTTACTGCATTTGCAGAAAAGGCTGATGAAGCTGTTTTTGTAGGTTACTCTACTGTTAGTAAAGCTTATAGAATGTTTAACAAAAGAACTTTACTTGTAGAAGAATCTATTCATGTAGTATTTGATGAACCAAGTCAATCATCTGAAAAGAATCAAAGTGCAAACCCAGAAGTATCTCGCTGACTTTCAGAAATTGAGTGTGGAAAGAAAGGAAGAATATGTACCCATCATACTACCTGATTTAACTCGAGCTGTTAACTCAAGTGCTGTTCAAAATCAGTCTGTTGATTGTCTAACAGAGGAGTTGCAAATAGCTAACAGACCAGAGACTGTTCAACAGACTACAACTGTTCAACAGACTACTACTGAGACTCCAACAGTTGTGTTGCAAGATCAATCAAGAGGACAACATCTAGATTTGCAACCTGATCTCAGATGGCTGAAAGATCACCCACCTGACTTAGTGATTGGTGATCCTTTGGATAGAGTGAGAACTAGAAGGTCAACTGCAAATGAAACAATGTTTGTAAGTTTTCTTTCACAAATTGAGCCTAAGTTAATTGATGAAGCTCTTAGTGATTCTCACTGGATTGAAGCAATGCAAGAAGAGTTGAATCAATTTGAAAGGAATGAAGTCTGGTACTTAGTTCCCAGACCTACTCATCAAAGAGTAATTGGCACTAAGTGGGTATTCAGAAATAAAATGAATGAAGATGGTATTGTTACCAGAAACAAAGCAAGACTAGTTGCCAAGGGTCATTGCCAAGAAGAAGGCATTGATTTTGATGAGACATTCGCACCAGTTGCAAGGCTTGAAGCAATCAGATTATTCTTAGCCTATGCTGCTTACAAGAACTTCATTGTCTATCAGATGGATGTGAAGTCTGCTTTTCTCAATGGAGAACTGCAAGAGGAAGTTCATGTTGAACAACCTCCTGGTTTTGAAGCTTATGAACAAGGAGACAAGGTATATCGTCTGAAGAAAGCTCTCTATGGACTGAAACAGGCTCCAAGAGCATGGTATGATACTTTATCTGATTTTCTTTTAGTTAAAGGATTTCGTAAAGGTAAAGTAGATAAGACTTTGTTCACTATTGAATGGGATAATCATATATTGTTGGTACAAATATATGTGGACGATATTATTTTTGGTTCAACTAACAAACAGATGTGTGAAAGATTCTCTAAGCTGATGCAGAATAAGTTTGAAATGAGCATGATGGGAGAATTAAATTACTTTCTTGGATTACAAGTCAAACAACTACCTGATGGTATTTTTATTAATCAAGCAAAGTACACAAAAGATCTGTTCAAGAAATTTGGTATGGAAACTAGCTCATCTGTTAATGTTCCTATGTCTACTGGACTTCGTCTGGACAAGGATGAAGATGGCAAATCAGTTGACATCACCAAATACAGAGGCATAATTGGGTCACTGTTATACTTAACAACTAGCAGACCAGATATTATGTATTCTGTTTGGGTTTGTGCGAGATTTCAATCAGATCCTAAAGAATCTCACCTCTTAGCTGCTAAAAGGATATTAAAGTATCTCAAAGGCACACAAGAATTGGGATTGTGGTACCCAAGGGAATCAGGATTTGAACTTATTGGATATTCAGATTCTGACCTTGCTGGCTGTAAAATTGATAGGAAGAGTACTACAGGTACTTGTCAATTTTTAGGCAGTCGTCTGATCTCATGGATGAGTAAGAAACAGACTTCAGTATCCATATCTACTGCTGAATCTGAATACATTGCTGCTGGAGCATGTTGTGCACAAATACTTTGGTTGAAGCATCAACTAGAAGACTATAATCTCAAGATCAGTGGAATCCCTATCTACTGTGACAATACAAGTATAAATAGTTCAGTTCGTGAGTTGAAGAAGAATAGACAACACATTTTGAGAGCAAAAATCTGAAGCAGAATTCTTCTAAGTCTCAAACTCAAGAACAGAACACTCATCAGCCGAGTCATTTGTTGACGAAGCAGAATAGAGAAAAAACAGAAAATACTTATAAATCTGAGTGATTTTGTTAGAACTGTGTTGTGAGAAGTAGATATCCATCTTAGTGAGTGATATTACTTCAGAGAGTAGGAATTTTTTTGTGATTTCCTATTGCGCACTTGTGGCCGTTTCATTTGTTGATAGGCGCAAGCATTGTATACAGTAATCTGTGTGATTTAGTATAACCCAAGATCTGAGTGACTTGGAAGAGTGGACTAAAGGATTTCTATCCATATAACCACTATAAAAATCCTTTGTGTTTTTACTTGCATAATTTTCTGCATATTTAAAACAGCATACTTAAAATACTTAAAGGTTAACTGTTGGAAAAATTTTAAAAAGGAGTTTGTTAAAACTGGGGATAAAACTATTTCAAAGTTAAAGAAAACTACTTGTGAAAAACACTTGACAAATCCGCTGCAAGTTAGTTATTTTAAAACTCTGATTTTGATAAAATCAGCTGAGTAAAATCAGAAGAGTGGTCAACTCTGCTGTTCAAAGCTTTGTGCGAGATCAGCATAGTCAACTTACGATTACTGATCAGCTTAGTCTGCTGACAAAAAAGTTAGAAGTTTTTAAAAGGTATATTTTTAAGAGGTCTAGTCACCCCACCCCCCCCCCCCCCTCTAGAACTCATCTGACCACTTGGGACCAACAGGTGTTATGAAGAAAATCAACTACTTTCTCAAGATCAATCAAGGATTTGTTTGGTTCTTGAATTTCAGCGATTAAAATGACTCAAGAAATAGAACTGAAACAAAAATAAAGCTCAATGTTATGTCATTTGATGCAAGAAAAAAATTGTTTTTGCGTTTTACTCGCTAAAATCTACGAATCAACCATAGCATAATGTGATCTATCCATTTCCTTGTTTTGTTCGGAGGATGTTATATCTCTTAATTCTTTACCGCCTTTCCGATATCTTCTCATTATTATTGTAGTTTATAGCCCTTTAGTAACATACTTTTAGTTTTAGTAATACGGTAATTAAGATGCTTTATGTATACATATTGCTATTTAATAATGTTGGCTAGACTTACTAAAAATATTGAATAACTTGAATATAAAATATCACTTGTTATAGACTGCAAAATTCATCTAATCATAATTTGCATATATATACTATTCTTTTTGCTTATAATGAAGTTGTTGCCTTCACGCATTGAGTCCTAGCCTTCCTTCATCTAGGTGTTGTGAGGATTTACTCAAAGAATGTTGAGTATCTGTTCCATGATTGTCAAAATGTGCTCAATTAACTCACCGAGTTTAACACACGTGAAAGCAGTGGAACCTCGCAGGCTGTCAATGCAGTAGGTCTTTCCCTACCTATTCCCAAGCCTAAATGAACACGTCACTCTATCACTTTACGAAAGATATTTGAACTCGGAGCATTCGATTTGGAACTCATGCAAAATCAAGTTATGGAGGGGTGAGCTATATAATATTTTTTTCATATTTATTCCAATGTTTTCTTTCACTATGTTTGGTTCTTGAATTCTACTGAAGAAAATGGTAGGTAGTATATGCTTCTATAGTTTTAAAATATATTAAAAAAAAACCCATATTTATATGCTTTATTTCAAAAATCCCCGTGGGATTGCGCTGTGTTATGCGCAACAGCCCCGGAAAGCCTTGCGTATCGCTGCGCTATGCGCTATTAACTACTATGGATGTTGGTATTTATGGGATTTTGCAATCATACATTTGATTGACTACTCTCAAATATATATATTTATGCAGTACAAATGTAAGACCAGATTGGATTTAGAATATCAATGGAGTCTATGGTGTTAGGCGAGACCGAAAAAGGACAAATTAATGATGGGCCATTTTATGACAATGACAGTTTCATGCAAGAAGAGCATTTGGAGCCTCGATTGAGTTTCCAAGATAACGAGTCTCATAAAGAAGAGGTCGTTGTTTCTAACAAGTTGAAATTTTCGAAAAAATTGATCCCAGAAAGCGGAGAATCTCAGATATCAGAAGCAAATCCTGTGTTATTACTGTTGATGTAACTCCAGACTCGAAGGTTGCAGGTGATCTTTTTGCAACCCAATTTAAGTAGTTATTTTTCTTTCTTGAAGTTATAAAATTTTGTTGTTCTGTTTCTATGACACAAGTCGGTATCATACATGATCGATATGCTCGATTTTTTTTGACAATAGATCAAACTTAGGATACCATATTTGCATGTCTAGTTTATTAATCTCTTTAGACTTGAATTTTGTCAGTTGAGAAGACAAGTTTATTTTGGGGTTTACTTAATAAAAATATTTAGGTATTGGTAATTATTGAAAATTACATGAACAACCCTTCAAATTTTATCTAACCTTACGATTCTACTATATACGGCGTTAACTCCTACTAGACGGCAGTCGAATTTTTCGTTACAACCATTCAAATAGATCCTATGCAAAATTGTATATTTATATCTGCCAAATAGATTTGTTTATATTGACAACTAATTTTTCTCTATTTGTTCCTTTCTTTGATGCATGATTGGAAATTGTTTATACAAAAGACTTTGCGACTGTTCTAACTCCTTCTTATAAGGGAAGTGCTAAGATTTTCAAGAAGCGGAACACTATTTTCGATGACACCACTACGATGGCCGACAAGTTTGTAATCCCATTTTCCTTTTTGACTTTTAATGTTTAAATCAATTTTCCTTATCTTTACATAGTACCATAATTATGATATTTTTAATTTTATAGTGTGCACAGGGAATGGATAATCAATCCAAATGATTAAATTCGTAAAAGAAAGATAGTTCCGCATACTCGTTTACATGCATGGAAAGTCGACAAACTTCGCCGTACCCCTCATAGTTTAAGGAGCCTTTGTTTGGTAGTGAGTATGCTTCCTAATTTTGAATTTAGTAGCAATAAATAAAAAATTTCCCATTTTTCTTATGAATTAATGCTATGGCCCCACAAGTATCTCTATTGATTTACGTTCTCTTGAACACAAAAAGAAGACTTTAGAACCTCCAGAGTTATATGATGTCGGATCTTCTGTTATGAAAGAGGATCAAGAACAAACTGAGGTTGTTACATCTTCTGTCATGAAAGAGGATCAATAACAAATTGAGGCCGTTGGATCTCTGGATAATGGGATGGACAACAAACTGCTGACGTCATCAGATCTCTATAGCATGGGAACAAACTCCAATTGCTCCTCGAACTCATGTTACTAGATCATTTGATATTTGAGCAGTTGTCGCTGATTCAGACGTATTGGAACACGCAAGCTCATTTAAAAGCATAAAAAATGGGACATCTCCAAATGTAGGAATGGATTTGGATGCTATTTTATTGGACGAGGTATAAATGTTTCTTTCTAGTGTTTTTTAATGCTATCGATTATTATGATTATTTTTAATGAATTTGAAATACATAATGGTGAATTAAAAATATACTCTTTATTAGATTATTGGAAATCATTTCCTCAAATCATATTTGTTTTATTTAGGTAGTGTTTCTATGCAATCTGTTTCTGAGTTTTGTTATTCCTATTTTTATTTTTATTTTTATTTTTAGTTTGCAAATACATCTTCTAGTTTTGCATCTATAAAAATGAGTGGTTGAAAATTATAATCCGTAAAGCACCTCCGGCCATGGGGTGTTTTTTCAATTAATTGCAATTTTTTGATTAACTAATTAAAATTGATTTAGACATTTATACCAAAATAAATCATGCCAAATTGCTTTTCAAACTCCTCTTCTTCTCCTTTTCATAACTTAAAGTTGATTTTTTGGTATGTTTCTTATCAGACAATTTCATCGGAAGGAGATAGCCTGGAAAAAAAGTAAGTATTTTAAATATATCATATATTTGTTTTGCTAGAAGAAATTTTGATCTACCATGACTAACTTTTGATTTTTTTTTTCTGGTTTTTCTATTGTTGTGGCATTTGTCACATATATTATGATTCCGGATACTTATTCTGCAAGAACAATATATATACTATTGAAATTCTCTATGTATTTCTTGTTAATTTTACAAAGGACAATTTTGACCTTAACTATTTTTGTACAGAATGGTTGGAAGCTATCTGCACAAGAATTTCCTCGATAAGAAGATGTTGAAAAAGGATGAAATATTGAACTTGTCGCATTTATCGGAAGGAAAAACAAAGTAACAAAATGCAAGGCTCTTCTATGAGACATTGGTATTATACTACTCTTTACTCCATTTAAATATTAACTCTCCAAATTAATCTTACAATTCATTACATAATGCTTCGATTTGGTTTGATACAATGGAGCTTGGTTTTGTTGGAATTAATCAAAATTAGGTGTTATGCTATTATGTGGAGTGTTAGGTGATTAGTACTTTTTCTTATATATCTTCTTGTATAAATTTCCTATAAAATACACACCATTAGTACAATTGAATAATAATGAACACTTATTCTCCTTACCTTTCTATAGATTTCACATATGATGACAGTATTAATTGATTGTAATGGATGTTCCTATGTCGATTTTTAGGTCTTGAGAACCCGGGATTGCATAGATGTGCAACAGGAGAATGCCTACGACGATATTCTTTGAGAGACATTAAAGTCGAAGAGTTTGAACTTGGATAAGGAGGTGTAGCTTTAGAATGCTATAATCTTATACTCTCTATTTGAGGGAATTGCATTTTTCATACAAAACTTTTACATACTTTAGACATTTGGTACCAAACCTTCAAAAAAAACACATTTAGGACCAAAATTGAAGGACTTTTTTCAAATTGCTTGAACTTTAATAGTGATTTTTGGTATGCTTAAAATTATGCTCCAAATATTTACCATAGCATGCTTATATGCCCTATATCATATCTCAAAATTATTGTAGCATAATTCCTTGTAGATTATGAGATATGATTTAATTTTGATTAATTTCCCGAAATTTTGTTAGTTTTTTATTGCTTATTTATTGCGTTGCATGAACATAAACTTGAACCATTAGAAAGATCTCGTCAAAAGATTTCTAACCCTATAAAGAACACAAAATTTGACCCCCAAAAATTGACAGAAAAATTAAATGTGAAAAAAGTCCTTCAATTTGATAGGGATAGTATACTTTTGTCTTTCATGGAGATAGAAATAATTGGATCTTGGTTTTAATAATTTTGAGGATTGGAGTATTACATTGTTCAGTTGGGTGTGCTGAGGTTCTTAGATATTAATGTAAGTCCAAATGTATACATGCATTAACATGATCTTGGTTATAATTATATTTGGGATTGAAATATTATGATTTTTATGTATTACATTGTGCACTTTGGGTATGCTAGGGCCTATTTGAAATGGTTTTGACACGGTTTTGATGGTCTCGGTTTCAACAAAATGGTTTGGGTAGTTTTGATGAAACCTTTGAAACCCCATTTGGCTAGGTTTTGGATGTTGGGTTTTGTGGTTTTAAAAAAGCTGTAACCCCACTTATTGAACAATAATGTTTTTTCATAGAGAAATTGCACTTTTGGTCCACCTTATGGGCAATTTTTGCAAATTCATCCTTCCTAATTTTTTCTTAGCAGATTCGTCTCTCTTATTAATGTAGAGTAGCACATTCATCCCTCTTATAAAACAATCATCCCTCTTAAATTTGTTGTAGCAAATGCGTGCCTCTTATCAATGTAGTATAACACATTCGTCCCTCTTAAATTCAAAATACATCAATTTTCACCACTTTAGAATACATTTTGGTTCCAAAGGATGTAGATTGGATTTAAGAGGGATGGATGTATTACACTACATTGATAAGAGGGACATATCTGCTATGAAAAATTTAAGAAGGACTAATGTGTTGATAAGAGGGACTAATGTGTTACACTACGTTGATAAGAAGAACGAAACTGCTATGAAAAATTTAAGAGGGACGAATGTGCAAAAATTTGCCCATAAAGAGGACAAAAACTGATATTTACTCTATGAAAAAACTATTTGAGTTTATGAAGATGGAATTTTGATTATGTGTTTATGATTTAGAGAGAAGTGAAGAGGATAAAGAAATAAAATTGAATTGAATTGCAAATCGGAAAACTGAATGATGAATTACAAAAACTGAAAAAGAATAAGCTATATATAGCTAACTAACTTTACCTAAACAAAAGCGGAAAAGAGAAAATAAAGAAAGCGTGAAAAAGAAATACACGCCTTGTACAACAAACAATACAACGGTAACTAAAGTCTAAAAATCAAATCCCAAATCTGAAATTGTGGGAAATTTACTACATCCCCAAATCCATTTCTTTTTTATGCTGCAAACATGCATTTGCAACCTTTGATTCTTCAATCTCCTGTAAATTACCACTGTCTGATAGCCCCGCACAAGATGGCATGTATATATCAAGAACACCCATCTTGGATAGTATATATGAGAACGATTGGCGAGGGAGAGCCTTCATGAATATGTCCTCCTACTGAAGATGCAAGCGAATGGGAAATAATCTCAAATCACCACGGACAACGTACTGGCATACAAAATGGAGATCAATTTACACATGTTTCATCTGCTCATGAAACACTAGATTTGAAGCTAGGTGCAGAGCAGAATTGTTATCACATTACAGAGCAGGAGCGGAAGGGGTAAGGTTGAAGTAACGCAGTAACTGAGCCATCCATATAAATTCGATTATAGCTACAACCAATGTCCTGTACTCAGCTTCTGTGGAGGATCTAGATAAGGTATGTTGTCTTTTTGATTTTCATGAAACTAGAGATCCACCAAGAAACACACAAAAACTTGTTGTTGACAGTCTAGCATCTAGACAAGAACCCCAATCTGCATCATAAAATGCCATTATAGAGCAAGATTAGATTGAGTAGAGTAAAGAAATCCTTGACTAGGTGACTTCTTGAGATGCCTTACAAAGTGATGTGCAGCGGTTAAATGACAAGTAGCTGGTTTAGATAAGAATTGACTTAGCTTATGGATGGTGAAACTTATATCTAGTCTAGTAAGTGTGAGATAGAATAGTCAGCCTTTCAATCTTTTATAAGAATAAGGATCATGTAGGAGATTATTTAGATCACTAGCCAGATTGACCATAGGGTCCATAGGTAATAATGCTGGTTGGCTAGCTAAATACCATGTATCTTCTAAAAGTTGAAGTGTATACTGACGTTGTGAAATGAATAGACCAGATTGAGAGTGTGCCAATTTAATACCCAAAAATTATTTAAGCTGGCCCAGACCCCTTAATTTGAAAATTTTACTTAAATGAGCTTTTGTGTGTGACAGAACTTCAAGATTTGGACCATCAAGCAAAATGTCATCAACATAAACTAATGATGCAATAAAAGAATTTCCTAATCCTTTAGTAAATAAAGATTAATCAGACAGTGACTGAGTAAACCCCATAGACAATAATACCTCTGTAAGCTTGTTGTTCCATTGTCTACTAGCCTGTTTGAGGCCATATATAGATTTTAGTACTTTACATACTTGTGTACCATTAGGAGAAGGCGAAGTAGGGGGAGAGTACCCTTGTGGGAGTTCCATGTAAACCTCCTCATTTAAATCCCCATTAAAATGGCAATGTTGATGTCCAATCGATGAAGAAGCCAATGTTTAGCAACATAAATATCTAATAAAACTCTAATAATAATAAGTTTAGCAACAGGAGAAAATTTGTCAATATAGTCAATGCCCTCAGTTTTATTTAAAACTTTAGCTACAAGTCATGCCTTGTACATATAAATGGTACCATCAGTCTTTTTGTTGGCTTTAAACACCCACTTACATCTAATAGGTGTTTTAAATGGAGGAAGTGTAGTGACAATCCATGCTTTGTTTAGTTCCATAGCAGATTGTTCACCATTTATTGCATTGACTTATTTTGGTTGTTTATAGGCTTGTTAATATGTAGATGGTTCAGTTATAGTGGAAATATCAGCAAGGAATGATTTGTATGAAGTAGACAGCTTGTTGTAGTCTAGTACAGAAGTAAGAGGATATCTGATGGGAATGTGATTAATATCATAGCAGTGAGAATCTTGGGGATAAGAGGGTGGTTTAGAAGGCCTAGAGGATCTTCTTAGGCCTTGTGATGGTGCTGGTAAGGAGGGTTTACAGATTCAGAAGTTGAGGGTTGAGGTATTTCAGAGGTTGGGGGTTTAAATGAGATAAAGGAGGGGTATCAATGAATGTGGGAGTCATTGAAGTTGTCCCAGTTGGTAACTTAGAAGATGATGGAAAAGTGTTTGTAGGGATATAAGGAGTGGAAGAATGAAAAGGAAACGAGTCTTCATGAAAGACCACATCCCTGGACATAAAAATTTATGTGGAGAGGTTGTCAAGTAACTTATATCCTTTTATAGCAAGTGCATTGCCAATAAATGTGCAAGCCCTGGTTCTTGGTTTAAACATTCTCCTATTTTCATGTAGAGTAGATGCATATGCTAAGTACCCAAACGTTCTTAAAATAGAGTAATTGACAGGTTTGTGGTATATAATAGAATAGGGATAATGATGATTGGGTATGGGTGATGGGGTTCTATTCAAGATTTGTAGTTCAACCATTAATACACATCGAATTATCTACTCATCTTACTGTTGTATTTGCCTTACTTTCCTTAATTGTCCGCGTACGTAAAACAAGCAAATCACTAACCCTGCAGGACCCAATAAATAAGGGGTACCAATAACATCATCTGTTTTGTAGGTTAGGAGTAGCATTAACAAGAAGTGAAGCACATGTGAGGTGACGATAATGAGTTGACTAACCTTGCTGATTTCAACAAATGGTACCGAAAAAGTGGTATCCGTTATATTTGGAAATATCAAGGAAGACAAGATTATTGGAAGCTTATCAAGTGAAATATAGAGATTTTTGACGTCTCTTATATCAAAAGCCTTAACTACAATCTGCCGAGCATTAGTCAACCATGTGACAATAGACTTTTAGCTATCAAGAGTTGAAATGAGGACTGTTGAAATTTGATTCTTAAGATGAGGGGGAACCTATCAGAAGACTACCTCTTATTAGCTTACTAGAACTCAACAGCTGATTATCTTACAAAATTTAACTCTCATAAGGCTACTTGATTACAAATTCTTGAATTCAAGGGGGATGTGTATGATTAACGGTACTTCTGATTAGAGATGAAGTTCTCAATAAGTCAGATGAAGTTATTTAATAAGAAGACTACTTCTCATCAGCCGACTAAAATTCAACAACTAAATGACGTTCAAGAATAAACTTCATCAGATTCCTCATCTAGAAATTTCTTGAGTCAGGGGGAACATTTATTCTAGCTGGAGTGGCACACAATAAATGAAGACTATTGAATTTTGACTTACTTCTCATGATGAATTTATTAATAGCCAACTACCTCGAACAACTAAGTGTTCACCTACTTGTCTTTAGCATACTAAGATTGATGATCTGTTATTGATGACACAATGGGAGAAAGGGAACTAAGAAACACTTTCAATTCTATAACATAAGGGGAAAAAAAGGGGGGAAATGATGCAAAGCAAAAGAAAAGTTGCATCTTCTTTCAGATCTAATGATTTTGTTGGATGAAGATGAAGACTTTGAAGTGAAGGGAGGTTTTGATGATTTCCAAAGTCATCAGCTAAGTGGAAGCTTAGTACAAACCTTAGAAAATATTTGACCAAGGAAGAAACATTTCAGACGAGTCAAATATGGTCCAGAAGACTACTGATCTGTTGCTGAAGAAGGAATCAGACTGGTGGATTATCAGCCGACTCAAATCAGATTAGTTCAAGTTTGGGATCAGCCGAGTATACATCAGACGAGTGACTTCGATCAGCAGAGTGGAAGTGTATCAGAAGTTATTGCAACGGTAATAAATGCACTTGGTGTAATAAATGCTAAAGAGGAAGGGTATTTATGACAAATGATTGAAGAGAAACCTCGTATCAGCTTGGTGCATTTAATGCGCATTTAATGCGAAGCGATAGAAAGTACTGCAGAGTGTACAGTGTTCAGTCTCAACAGCCGTTCTGCAGAAAAGGACCAGTACTCGAGGATTTGACAACTGGCGATCTCTCAACGGACAGATTTTCAAATCCTTAGTATAAATAGCTTAGTTCGTGAGTTGAAGAAGAACAACAACACAGAGACAACACATTTTTGAGAGCAAAACTCTGAAGCAGAATTCTTCTAAGTCTCAACTTCAAGAACAGAACACTCATCAGCCTAGTCATCTGTTGACGAAGCAGAAAAGAGAGAAAACAGAATATACTTAAAAATCTGAGTAATTTTGTTAGGATTGTGTTGTGAGAAGTAGATATCAACCTTTGTGAGCGATATCACTTCAGAGGATAGGAGTTTCTTTGTGATTTCCTATTGTGAACTTACAGCCATTTCATTTGTTGTTTGGCGTAAGAAGTGTATACTGTAATCTGTGTGATTTACTATAACCCAAGATCTAAGTGACTTGGAAGAGTGGACTAAAGGATTTACATCCATATAACCACTATAAAAATCCTTTGTGTTTTTAACTTGCATTAATTCCTGAATATTTCAAAGAAGCATATTTAAAACACTTAAAGGTTAACTACTGGAAAAGTTTTAAAAAAGGAGTTTGTTTAAAACTGGGGATAAAACTTTTTCTAAGTTAAGGAAACTACTTGTGAAAAATACTTGACAAATCCGCTGCAAGATAGTTAATTTTGAAACTCTGATTTTGATAAAATCAGCTAAGTAAAATCAGAAGAGTGGTCAACTCTGCTGTTCAAAGCTTTGTGCGAGATCAGCTTAGTCTGCTTACAATTCTTGATCAGCTTAGTCTGCTGACAGAAAAGTTAGAGAAGTTTTTAAAAGGTAAAATTTTAAAGAGGTTTATTCACCCCCCCCCCCCCCCCCTCTAAACCTGATCTGACCACTTGGGACCAACAAGTGGTATCAGAGCAGGTGGTTCATTTGAATCATTTGCCTGATCAACGAGCTTGATCCTTAAGTGTTTTTCAAAGGTTTTCAAAAGTTTTAAAAAGAGCATCTTTTTGAAAAAGAAAAACTTTTTGAAAAATGGACTGTATTGGCCATGTTCCCCACATTGGCGGTATGAGCTTTGAGGACTGGAAAATACGCATGGAAATTTTCCTTGCTGCTTATAATGATAATATGTTTAGATGCATAACCAAAGTTCCGATAAGAATCACAAAAACCATCAAAGTCAATGATCAAGAAGTGATCGTGGACAAAGATGAAGAAGAGATGACACCTGAAGAAATCAAGTTGAAAAATCTTGATAAAGTTGGAATCTTCATCATGACTAAAGCCCTGGACAATGAAAGGTTTGACTATGTCAAACACTGTAAAACATCAAAAGAGATGTGGGACAAAGTCAGGGATATGAGTGAAGGAAATGAAGCCATCAAGGAACACAATCTAAGTGTTGCCATGGAGAAGTTTGAGAACTTCAAAATGAAGCCTGGAGAAACCATTGAACAGATGAGTTCAAGGTTTACCAAAGTGCTAAACAACGTGTTAAAGCTGGGAAAAACGTTCACAGACAAAGAGATTACTCTCAAAGTCCTGAAGGCGCTACCACGCAAGTTCAACATGAAGATCACAGCTATGGAAGAATCTAGGGATCTGGGGAAATCTCTCTGACGGAGCTGTTTTCTGTACTCAAGGCGTACGAGTATAAAATGCCAAGAATGGGTATAGAAGAGACCTCAACTTCTAGTCCCACTGCTGCCCTGGTTGCTGCAGAGAAATCCAGAAGATCAGCCGGGAGAACTATAGAAGTGGACTCATCTGATGAGGCCCCAGTACTGAGTAAAAAGGAGTACACTGCTGGCGATGTTGCGTTGTTACTAAACGGGTTCAAAAAGTTCTATAAAAGAAAAATGAAGAACAAATATAACAATGCTTCTACTTCTAAACCTACCTCATTTTCTCATGATAGTAAGGATGATTATAAATCCAAACTAATGTGCTATAATTGCAGGAAATTGGGACACTTCATCAAGGACTGTCCATATCCTAAAGCAGAGAAATACCCAGAGGAGGAAAAGAAACAAAGAAGAGAGAGAAGAGAGAAGAGATACCAAAAGAGCAAGGTGCTGTTGGCTGAAGCTGAAAAGATGGCAGCCATCTACTCATCAAACACAGAATCTGGCACTTCAAGTGATGACTCTGTTTTTGACAAAACACCTGCACTGCTGTGTCTCATGGCAAAGGAATCTGATGATTCTGACAATGAGGTAATACTCTCTGAAAGTGAGCTTGAATTGTTTAGCTCATTTGAGCAAATGATGAACAACAAAGTAGATGTTGTTAATGAACTTGCTAAGCTTAAGGACGAGATGATTCTGCTGAAAAAGCAAAATACTAAACTGAAACTTAAGGTTGAAAAACCTGAAGAATCAGCCATGTATAAAAAGCTTTCACATGAATATGAATCTCTGAAAGCAGAATGTGAAGTCTACAAGGGAAAAATCATGGAACTCGAAGCTACAATAAACTTATATAATAAGTCGTTTGTTCCTAAATCGTCTGTTGTGCAAATAGAGAAACCTATTGAACAGAGCACTCCCTTAGTAAAAGAAAGTTTAGAACTGAACAAAGCTGAAAATTTTATATCTGCTGATAATAGTAATATTGTCTTGTATGTTCAGACTACTAAACCTGTTTCACCTGAGATTGAGAAAAAGGAGATGAAAACTCCTAAGGCTAAAAAGGGTAAAAAGCCTGAAAATGAAAAACAGACTGGTAAAACCAAACAGCAGAGTAGTCCCAAGAAGTCTGCTGATAAGAGTAAAACCAATCAGACTAGTAAACCTAAGTCGTCTGTTAAAGAGCAAGTTAAGAGCAGACCCAAGAAGCAAAGAAACTATAACAATAATGCTTTGTATGGAAATGAGTCTTATTATGTGCAACCTGCTTATCCACCATATTATGCTGCACCTCATTATCCACCTCATTTTGCTGCATATCCTGCTCACCAACCAATGCATGCTTACCCTGCTTATCATGCATCTTATCCTGCTTATGAGCCTTATCCTCATCATAATGATTATCAACATAACATGCCTGCTGATTATGATGAAAATGAAGTTGCTCATGCTCCTGTTAAAACTCAAAAGCCTAGGAAGCCTAAGACTTCAACATCTTGGGTTGTCAAAGGTGATACTAATCCACCAGGACCCTCTCAATAAAGGGTACCTAAAACATTTTTATTTTGTTTTGTAGGTTAGGATTAGGAGTAGGAGTAAAGTAGAGAAGAAATGGTACTTGGACAGTGGATGTTCAAAGCACATGTGTGGAGACATACATGAACTGACAAATGCTGCTGCTGTGAATGGTCCAAGAGTTACTTTTGGAGACAACAAAGAAGGCAAGATTATGGCGGTTGGAAAGCTAATCAAAGGAAACATTGAGATATCTGAAGTCTCTTATGTTAAAGGCCTGAAGTATAATCTGCTGAGCATAAGTCAATTTTGTGACAAGGGATTTTCTGTAAAGTTTTCATCAGATAAGTGCTATGTTGAACAAATTGGAACAAAGAAGGTTATTCTATCTGGAAGAAGACAAGGAAACATCTATGTGGTCGACTGGAATTCTGTGGACAGGAATTCTAATGTTTGCTTAGTGGCCTCTACACCAAGTGAAATCAGTTGGCTTTGGCACAAAAAAATGAATCATTTGAATTTCAAGACCATCAACATGTTGATAAAGAATGATCTGGTAGAAGGAATTCCAAAGACAGTCATGAGCAAAGACAAGCTCTGTGATGCCTGTCAGAAGGGTAAACAAGTGAAATCATCTTTCAAAAGTAAGAAGCACCAATCTTCAACCAGAATTTTGGAGCTACTTCACATGGATTTGTTTGGCTCTATTGATCCAATCAGCAACGGTGGAAAGAAATACTGCCTAGCTGTTGTGGATGATTTTTCAAGATTTACTTGGGTGATTTTCATGAAGAAGAAAAGTGAAACCAAGGAACATCTTACTAATCTGATGGAACTGATCCAGAATGAGAAAAGTCAAAGAATATTGAAGATCAGATCAGATAGAGGGACTGAATTTACAAACTCTACTGATGAAGAGTATTGTAACTACAGAGGAATCAGTCATGAGTACTCTGCTGCCAGAACCCCTCAACAAAATGGAGTTGCTGAAAGGAGAAACAGAACTCTAAAAGAAGCTACCAGGACAATGATAGCTGAAGCAAAGCTGCCCCAAAGATTCTGGGCAGAAGCTACAAATACAGCATGTTATACACAGAATAGGTGTATGATCAACAAAGGTCAAAACAAGACACCTTATGAGCTATGGAACAACAGAAAGCCTAATTTACATTATCTTAGGATTTTTGGTTGTAAATGTTATGTTTTGAACAATGGGAAAAATCACCTTACTGCATTTGCAGAGAAGGCTGATGAAGCTGTTTTTGTAGGTTACTCTACTGTTAGTAAAGCTTATAGAGTGTTTAACAAAAGAACTTTACTTGTAGAAGAATCTATTCATGTAGTATTTGATGAACCAAGTCAATCTTCTGAAAAGAATCAAAGTGCAAATCAAGAACTATCTGCTGAATTTCAGAAATTGAGTGTGGAAAGAAAAGAAGAATATGTACCCATCATACTACCTGATTTGACAAGAGCTGTTAACTCAAGTGCTGTTCAAAATCAGTCTACTGATTGTCTAACAGAGGAGTTGCAAACAGCTGACAGACCAGAGACTATTCAACAGACCACAACTGTTCAACAGACTACTACTGAGACTCCAACAGTGGTGTTGCAAGATCAATCTAGAGGACAACATCCAGATTTGCAACCTGATCTCAGATGGCTAAAAGATCACCCACCTGAACTAGTGATTGGTGATCCCCTTGACAGAGTTAGAACAAGAAGGTCAACTGCAAATGAAACAATGTTTGTAAGTTTTCTTTCACAAATTGAGCCTAAATTAATTGATGAAGCTCTTGGTGATTCTCACTGGATTGAAGCTATGCAAGAAGAGTTGAATCAATTTGAAAGGAATGAGGTTTGGTACTTGGTACCTAGACCTACTCATCAAAGAGTAATTGGCACTAAGTGGGTTTTCAGAAATAAGATGAATGAAGATGGTATTGTTACCAGAAACAAAGCAAGACTAGTAGCCAAAGGTTACTGCCAAGAAGAAGGCATTTATTTTGATGAGACATTCGCACCAGTTGCAAGGCTTGAAGCAATCAGACTGTTTCTAGCTTATGCTGCTCACAAGAACTTCACAGTATATCAGATGGATGTGAAGTCTGCTTTTCTCAATGGAGAATGCAAGAAGAAGTGTACGTTGAACAACCCCCTGGTTTTGAAGTTTATAAACAGGGAGACAAGGTATATCGTCTGAAGAAAGCTCTTTATGGACTGAAACAGGCTCCAAGAGCATGGTAGGATACTCTATCTGATTTTCTTTTAGTTAAAGGATTTCGTAAAGGTAAAGTAGACAAGACCTTGTTCACTATTGAATGGGAAGAACATATATTGTTAGTTCAAATATATGTGGACGATATTATTTTTGGTTCAACTAACAAACAGATGTGTGAAAAATTCTCTAAGCTGATGCAAAATAAGTTTGAAATGAGCATGATGGGAGAATTAAATTACTTTCTTGGATTACAAGTCAAACAGCTACCTGATGGTATCTTCATAAGTCAAGCAAAGTACACAAAAGATCTGTTTAAGAAATTTGGTATGGAAACTAGCTCATCTGTTAATGTTCCTATGTCCACTGGATTTCGTCTGGACAAGGATGAAGATGGCAAATCAGTTGACATCACCAAATACAGAGGCATAATTGGGTCACTGTTATACTTAACAGCTAGCAGACCTGATATTATGTATTCTGTTGGGGTTTGTGCGAGATTTCAATCAAATCCTAAGGAATCTCATCTCTTAGCTGCTCAAAGGATGTTAAAGTATCTTAAAGGCACACAAGAATTGGGATTGTGGTACCCAAGGGAATCAGGATTTGAACTTGTTGGATATTCAGATTCTGACCTTGCTGGCTGCAAGATTGATAGGAAGAGTACTACAGGTACTTGTCAATTTTTAGGCAGTCGTCTGATCTCATGGATGAGTAAGAAACAGACTTCAGTATCCATATCTACTGCTGAAGCTGAATACATTGCTGCTGGAGCATGTTGTGCACAAATACTCTGGTTGAAGCATCAACTAGAAGATTATAATTTGAAGATCAGTGGAATTCCTATCTACTGTGATAATACAAGTGCAATCTCACTTACTCAGAATACTACTAGTCATTCCAGGACTAAGCACATTGAGATCAAACATCACTTCATCAGAGACCATGTTGAAAAAGGAAATGTTATTATTGAATATGTTCAAACAGATAATCAGATCGCTGACATTTTCACCAAACCATTGAGTGATGCAAGATTTTCTACTCTAAGAGTGGAACTAGGCTTGTTAAAATTGGATTCATAAGCTGAGGGGGAACCTATCAGAAGACAGGTTTCAACAGCTGACTAATCTGATATCAACAAGTACTGTACTTCAAGAAGACTGACTCTCAACAGACTAGTTGACTGATGAATTCTTGAATTCAGGGGGAACGTGTAAGACTAGCGGTACCCTTGTTTTAAAGATGAAATCTTCAATGACAGTTAGTTGAAGTTGTGTTAATCAGAAGATTTGTTCTTAATTCTTGAAGATTCGAAGATTAATTATCCTGCTGGATTGACAAACAGCAAAGGAAGATCACTAGATATTGGCTTTCACTAGTGATGTATTGTATCAGACAAGTCGTCTGTCAGATAAGTATTCTACTCATCTGTTTTTATTCATATCAGCTTATATTTTAAGTGTTGTACTAAAAACGTTTTATCAAAAACACGCTTTTATAAGTAACAGACAAGTGGCGTTTCGAATTCCCGCCTGTCTGACATATTAAATGCTATTTGAAAACCGCGTATCACGATCACACGATCTGCTTTTCAAGTAACTGATCTAACGGTTGACACCTTTCACGGAAACCGACAAGAACCAACATCTATAAATCCAGATCTGATCAGCTTACTACATTTTTACGCACCCTAAAAATTTCAAAAGCATTCAGAGCATTTTTGCATTCTTTCAACTGCAAATCTACTCTCGTTTCTCTTCAATATCTTTCAGGAAAATGGGTTCCAAGGTAAATGCAAAAGAAGCTGCTGCTGAAGGTATGTTCTTGAACTACCTGACCTATCATGCGACTGGCACACCGTTGATGAAAGAAATTCTGGAGAAGTTCAAGGCGGCTACTCTAGTAAACTTCATGGAGGCCCATGAAGACATGATTTTCAAGGACGAGGTCTTTGAATTTTATGGTTCCAAAGACGATGTTGACTTCGACAAACTGGAAATTAAAGCCAAAATTGGGGACAAAGCTATCTGCGTAACCCCAAAATTGCTGAATGAGATGTACGGACTCTCCATTGAAGGGTCTACTGACATCGCAAACCTAGCTGAACCTTTTGAGTCAGATTTCTGGAATCTAGTCTCAAAGAAGAATCAAGTGCTATCTGGAAGTATCAAAAAGAATCAGCTGAAGGATGAGTTTCAGCGAATGGCAGATTTGGTTGCCAAAGTCCTCGAGAACTGCACATTCTCCTTGGACAGCGTACCAATGAAGAGGTTTCATACTATGATAGCCATTTACTATGGGTTGAAGGTAAATTGGGCTAACTTCATCTGGTATGTGATTGCTGATCACAAAGTCCGTGGTCTGACTCTGCACAGGATTTTCATTAGTCATCTGTTGGTGAATCTGAGATGTGCTGTGACTAATGGAAAGGAAATTCATAAGGCAAAGGAATTAAAGATCTATGATAAAGTGAAATCGAAAGAGCCTGCTGCTGTGCCTGAGAAAAAGCAACAGAAAAGAAAGGCTTCTGAGCCTACTGTGCCTGCTGATAAAGGCAAGAAGAGCAAGACAGCTGTTCAAACAGCAAAGCCTGCTGTTGAAGCCAGAACAGTTGTGCTTAAAAGAAATAATGCTGTGGATTCTGTCATTGATGAAACAGTTAAAGAAATTGATGAAATGTCAATTGGGACATCTTCTGACAAGACAATTTCAGCTGAGCTACCAGCTGAAAATGTGGCTAAAAGAACAAAGAGTGCAATGAAAGATACTGCCACATCTACTCCTGTTCTCCATACAAAGAAAACCATCAGAAAGAGGATGACGTTTATTGATGAAGAAAAGGAACTTTCTGAAGTGGTTAGAAAAAGCCCTCCATCTGCTGAGAGGCCTGTTGAATCAGTGAAGGAGTCTGCTGAAAAGAAGTCAGCTGATCAAGTGAAACAGATTCCTACACCAACAGCTGAGGTTGCAAAACCTCAAGAGGATCCTGAAGTGCAGATCCTCGAACCAATTGCTGCTGCACCTGTAGCAGTTGCATTACCAGAAACAACAGCTGCGGCACCAGTTGTTGAGTCAAGAAATGCCAGAAAGAAGAGAACTGGCAAAGCAAAAGTACCAGCTTATCACAAGAAAAAGCGCGAGGAAGCTGAACAGAGAAAACGTGAGGAAGCTGAGTTAAAGAGAGCTCTTGAGGAAAGTAAAAGGGAAGCTGATGTCAAGAACATGACAGAAGCTGAATTGGCTGCCAAGGAAGAAGAAGACTTGGAAAAGGCCTTAGAAGAGAGCAAGAAGGATGCATATGGACCAAGGAGGTCTGGAGGCATCGTGATTGGAGAAAAGCCCAAGGAAGGAGACTTCGTGCTACCTAGGGCTGCACCCATCAAGAAGAAAAAGAAGGAAGTAAGAAGAGCAATTGAAATTGTTCAGAGTGATTCTACTGCCTTCAAAAGATTTGAAGCTGAGCTGGAAAGGCTTAACCAGCTGTTTCAATCAAGGACTACTTTTCTCCCTGAAAAGATTAGATACAATCAATGGAGAGAGTATAGATTGAATAAATCAGAGGAGGAGATTCAAGCCTGGAAGGAGTTTGCTACTGAAGGGAGATGGGTTCTAAACTGGCTGCAAACAACTTCAGTTGCCAAGGCTTTGGACTCTGATTTTGTAAGGGACAGACTACATGACTTTGCAAAAGTCATTGTAAGTCAGGAAGCGACTGCCATCAAGGATTCTATTCCAAAGAAGCCAAGTCCTACTTATGACAGAATTGATAGAGCAGTCAAGATTGCTGTTTACACAACCTTGGAAAGATGGGCTGAAAGATCAAGATTTGAACCAGGAACATCAAGTACAACGCCTACTCTGCCTAGTTTACAGCAAATCTGTTATGGCTCGGATATTAGTACTTATCAAGAGAAGCTGAAGATCAAACAGACTACTTCACCATTTGTACCAGCTGACTTGATACATCAGAAGACTGTTGTGTCTGCTGATGGTACTGAAGTTATTCATATATCTGATGAGCCTGAAAATGAAGAACCAAGGAAGGACAAGCATGCTGTGGAAATCAATCTTAATACATCTGTGACACTGCCTGCTGCTGTCAAAGAGGAAATTCCTTTAGCTTTGGAGTGGAAAGCTGATGAAAATCCTGTTCTTCATGATGCCCCTGTTCAACAGGATGATGAACCTGCTGAATCATCACCCATTGCTCCTACTGCTGACTTGCATTCTTCACTGATGGAGTCATTGCAGCTGCTGATTGAGAATTCTATGAAGGAGATGGAGATGAGAAACCAGCTGTTCATTACGCAAATGCAGGAAGAGACTGCAAGAATGGTCAAGGATGCCATTGAAGATTTTCCTCTGCCACCAGACAACTCCTTAATGTTAACTCAGAGCATATTGAATATGAGCAGAAGTATTGAAGATGTGAAGGCTGATGTAGGTCACCTCCACACTGCTCTTCAAAGGAATGAAACTGACATTGCAAGGGTTGTTAGGGTCATGACACAAGTTGGTGAAGCAGAATCTGAGAAGAATGTTGCTTTAATGCAAGAGATTACAAACGTCACCAACAAAGCACAAACTGAACTGTCAACACTTCAGTTGAATGTTGACTGTCTGAATGACCAATCTGGTGAGTTAAAGGCTAATCAACTTCGCTTGGAAGAGAATCAAATTCGCATGCAATCTACTCTAAGTCATCACTGCGCTGAACAACAAATTCTGGATAGAAATATCAAGAAGCTTTGTGCTGCGGTCAACATAACTCCTGATCAACTCAACCCTGCTGATGCTGACAAAAAGGGGGAAGAGGAATCAGCTAAGTTAGCTGTTGATGTTGCTGCAACTATTCAAGTACGAGACCAACTGGCTGCTGCTGGAAAGCCAAAAGAAGATGAAGTACTTGAAAAGGAAGCTGAAGATGGAGCTGATGATAAAGTAGAGCCCAAGGAAGTAGCTAAAACTGACAAGGAGTTAGCTGCCTCTAAGTACTCTGCTGAAGAACAGCTTAATCCAGACATGAAGAAGAAAAGGATTGAAGACATCAGAGCAAGATTTGAAGCTGAAGAAAGAAAAGAAAAATTGAAAGGTCTTGCTGATGCTTTCACATCTGGTGAAGAAGATGACAGTAGTGATGAAGTTGAAGAAGAAGTTGAAGAGGAAGAAGAAGAAAATGAAGAAGCTGAGGACTAGACTAGTAAATAGACTAGGTCATCTGTTGAAATTTTTGTAACCAGCTTACTTCACTTGTAATTTTTCACTTAAGTCAGTTTTTGCTTGTAACTTGTACTGTAATCTTTAAAGATCAAATCTATAAAAAGTTCAAGCTTCCAACATATCATTTCTATCTCAGAAATTTTTGAGGACTCAACTTTAGTTTTAGGTACAGGTACTTAGCTGAAGTTTTGTCATCATCAAAAAGGGGGAAATTGTTGGATGAAGATGAAGACTTTGAAGTGAAGGGAGGTTTTGATGATTTCCAAAGTCATCAGCTAAGTGGAAGCTTAGTACAAACCTTAGAAAATATTTGACCAAGGAAGAAACATTTCAGACGAGTCAAATATGGTCCAGAAGACTACTGATCTGTTGCTGAAGAAGGAATCAGACTGGTGGATTATCAGCCGACTCAAATCAGATTAGTTCAAGTTTGGGATCAGCCGAGTATACATCAGACGAGTGACTTCGATCAGCAGAGTGGAAGTGTATCAGAAGTTATTGCAACGGTAATAAATGCACTTGGTGTAATAAATGCTGAAGAGGAAGGGTATTTATGACAAATGATTGAAGAGAAACCTCGTATCAGCTTGGTGCATTTAATGCGAAGCGACAGAAAGTACTGCAGAGTGTACAGTGTTCAGTCGCAACAGCCGTTCTGCAGAAAAGGACCAGTACTCGAGGATTTGACAACTGGCGATCTCTCAACGGGCAGATTTTCAAATCCTTAGTATAAATAGCTTAGTTCGTGAGTTGAAGAAGAAGAACAACACAGAGACAACACATTTTTGAGAGCAAAACTCTGAAGCAGAATTCTTCTAAGTCTCAACTTCAAGAACAGAACACTCATCAGCCTAGTCATCTGTTGACGAAGCAGAAAAGAGAGAAAACAGAATATACTTAAAAATCTGAGTGATTTTGTTAGGATTGTGTTGTGAGAAGTAGATATCAACCTTTGTGAGCGATATCACTTCAGAGGATAGGAGTTTCTTTGTGATTTCCTATTGTGAACTTACGGCCATTTCATTTGTTGTTTGGCGTAAGAAGTGTATACTGTAATCTGTGTGATTTAGTATAACCCAAGATCTAAGTGACTTGGAAGAGTGGACTAAAGGATTTACATCCATATAACCACTATAAAAATCCTTTGTGTTTTTAACTTGCATTAATTCCTGAATATTTCAAAGAAGCATATTTAAAACACTTAAAGGTTAACTACTGGAAAAGTTTTAAAAAAGGAGTTTGTTTAAAACTGGGGATAAAACTTTTTCTAAGTTAAGGAAACTACTTGTGAAAAACACTTGACAAATCCGCTGCAAGATAGTTAATTTTGAAACTCTGATTTTGATAAAATCAGCTAAGTAAAATCAGAAGAGTGGTCAACTCTGCTGTTCAAAGCTTTGTGCGAGATCAGCTTAGTCTGCTTACAATTCTTGATCAGCTTAGTCTGCTGACAGAAAAGTTAGAGAAGTTTTTAAAAGGTAAAATTTTAAAGAGGTTTATTCACCCCCCCCCCCCCCCCCTCTAAACCTCATCTGACCACTTGGGACCAACAGATTTGAACCTTAGAGTGTGAAGACTTAGCTGAAGACTTGGAAGACGTTCTTAGTTAAAAGTTTTGTCATCATCAAAAATGGAAAAATTGTTGGAAGAATTTATAAACTCAAAGCAACAACTAAGTGGTCTTATCAGTGAGTTAATTGAGTTAGAAGGTTTTGATGATTGAAAATCTTATTAGTGAAGATTGTATTACGGTTTGGAAGCTAAGTGACCAGAATCAGCTTAGTGGGAATCTCAGATCAGTGAAGATTTGAGATTAGTTCAGAGTCAAGTCAAGATTGGTTATTATTAACGGAGTCAAGTCAGATTAGTTCACTCTTGATTCAACAGAGTGCCCATCAGCAAAGTGGATCCCATCAGCTAAGTGAAGTCGGCCAGTAAGCACTCCAACGGTTACAAGCTTAGTGCAATTAATGCAACTGTCAGATCCGTACAACAGTGATCAGATTCGTACAACAGTGTACAATGCTACTGTCTGCAAAAGTAGCAGTTCAAATTATGACCGTTGCTCAAGGACTCAAATGCAATTTTGCCAACCTTATGCGGGCATAATTTCAATAGAAGTGTTTAAATAGATGGAAGATTGAAGAGAGACTTGCACAATTTAAGAACATATCTTTAGAGCAAGAATCCCTAAGTTGGTCATCTAATCACAAGCGATGTCATCTGTTGCCTCAGCTATTTGTTGAAAAACAAGATTAAATTCTTGCATATTTGAGTGATATTCAACTGAGTGTTGCAAGAAGTGTATATCCGATCTGATTGAGGAGATATAACTTCAGTTCTTTAGCCGAGTGCTTTAGAATAAGATTATCTAGGTGATTTCCGTTAGAACATCGTGTTCTATTTGAGGCTTATCATTTGTTGTAAAAGCTAATGTCTTGAACTAGGTTACTTTGTGTTTCTAGTATAACCTAACTCTGTGTGATTTAGAAAAGTGGATTAAGAGGATTTGTTCCTGCTGAACCACTATAAAATTTCTTGTGTGATTTATAAGCTATGTAAATATTTTATAAGAAGAGTCTTTGAAACTGAGGAATTTATATTTGTTCTTTTTCTGTCCCTATTAATTCTTTTATTCATACCAATGCGTGGATTATGGACTCAGGTGCTGCTAAGCGTATTTGTCATGATAATAAATTTTGAAGGCCTATCAGTGATCCTACTGTCATTTTGCCTGATAATAACAGTTTTCCTGTTCATCAAATTGGTGATATATGTTTAAGTTCTTCATTTACTCTTAGGAATGTATTTTACATCCCTAAGTTTCGTTTTAATCTCATCTCTGTTAGTGAGTTGCTTTTACAGGGTGATGTTTCTCTTAATTTCACACTAGGATCTTTTATGATTTGGGATCATCAAGGGAAGATGATTGGAGAGGGTATGAAGATTAATGGCCTCTATATTTTTTATAATCACGATTCTACTCCAGCTTTACTGCGACAAACTCTCTAGTGACATTTGGACTAGGTCATATGCCCTACAAGGCTATGCTTAGGCTATCACATAATTTGAACTTAGATGATTCTAAAATTTGTAATGATACTTGCTATGTTTATCCTCTTGCTAAACAAATGAGGATTTCTTTTCCTATTTCTATTTTGTATCCTCAAGAATTTTTGAATTAGTTCATTCTGACATTTGGGGGCCTTTTAAAGTCCCTTCTTTTACTAGACAAAGATATTTTGCTAGTATTGTTGATGATTTTTCTAGATTCACTTGGATTTGTTTGTTGGTTAGTAAATCTAATATCTGTTCTATTATTCCTAAGTTCTTGAACATGGTTCATACTCAATTTAACCGTTGTATTAAATTTTTTAGAATTGACAATGCTCCTGACTCTCTTTCACCTCTTAATTTGATAAATTGGGATATTACACCAGTATTCTTGTGTAAAAACTCCACAATAGAATTCTGTTGTAGAAAGGAAACATCAACATCTACTAAATATAGTTAGGGCTTTGTTATTTGATTCAAAAGTTCCCATATATTTCTGGACTGAATGTGTTCACACTGCAACTTATCCCATTAAGAGAACTCTTTCTAGGATTCTTGATTAAAAAACCCCTTAAGAAGTCTTATGGCTTTCCTGTTGATTATAGTGGACTTAGAACTTTTGGTTGTTTCGTTTTTGCTTCCACTCTTACACAAGGTAGGACTAAATTTGATCCTAGAGCAAGAATGTGTGCTTTTATTGGGTATGCTATGGGTATTAAAGGGTACAAACTTATTTACATACACACTAATGAGATTTTTATCTCTCGGGATGTTGTCTTTAATGAGGACATTTTTCCTTATCATTCTATATCTACTTATACTAGTACAAAACCTCATATTCACAGATTATTTCCACCTC
This sequence comes from Penstemon newberryi var. newberryi, assembly GCA_030819805.1. Taxonomy (NCBI): domain Eukaryota; kingdom Viridiplantae; phylum Streptophyta; class Magnoliopsida; order Lamiales; family Plantaginaceae; genus Penstemon; species Penstemon newberryi. The sequence continues at coordinate 14,656,418 of JAUALY010000005.1, read as the reverse complement.
CCAGTTTTTCGGATTATAAATTTAGTGTGGACAATACTCCTATGTATACTGATTCTTATGACACTAATTATGTTCCACCTGCTACAGTTTCTTTTTCATCTGAGGCCTCTCTTATAAGGAAATCTACAAGGGTTTCTAAGAAACCAAATTATTTTTGTGATTATCACTGTAATTCAACTCATAATACCAATGTGTTTCATGTTAAGTATCCAATTTCTAATGTTATTGGTTATGTTAATTTATCTACTACTTTCGAAAAATTGTACTCAATATTTCTACTGATCATGAGCTAGAGTTTTATCATCAAGCTGTGAGAAATAATAAATGGAGGGATGTAATGGAAACTGAGATAAAGGCTTTAGAAAACACTCATACTTGGACTATAGTCCCTTTACAATCTGGAAAAACACCTATAGGTTGTAAATTGGTATATAAAATTAAGAGATTACTTGATGGATCTATTGACTATAATGGAACTTTTTCTCTTGGTAGCTAAGATGGTAATTGTAAAAGTTTTACAGGCAATAGCCGCTTCTAAAGGATGGAATCTTTGTCAAATGGATGTTGATATAACTTTTCTTAATGGGGATCATAGGAAGTGTAAATGGATTTACCATTAGGATATCCAAGAACTTCTTTTTCTCCTAAAATTGATTGTATGTTGAACATGTCAATTTATGGTTTAAAGTAGGTCTCGGGACAGTGGAATGAGAAATTTACAGCCTGCCTCATTGACTTTGGTTTTACTCAATCTAAATCTGACTATTGTCTCTTCACTAAAGGATCAGGTGATACCTTTCTAGCTTTATTACTTTATGTTGATAATATTGTTGTAGTTGGTCCTTTTATTTCTGATTTCAAAAAATTTAATCATAGTCGGTTTAACTTGGAGGATCTTGGTGAATTGAAGTATTTTCTAGGCTTTAAAATCGCAAGGTCTTCAAGAGGAATAGTTTTGTCACAAAGACAATATGCTTTAAGGATTTTAGATGGGACATGGTATTTAAGAGCTAAACCATTATCCCTACCCATGGATCCTAAAGTAAAGCTAATTTCAAAAGAGGGTGAACTACTTCCAGATGCTACTCCTTACAGAAGATTTATTGGCATCTATACTTTACAATAACAAGACCTGACATAAGCTATGTTATATATAGACTTAGTCAGTTTGTTTCCAAACCAAGGACTCCTCATCTGCAAGCTACTCACCACATACTAAGATATATTAAATCTTGCCTTGGTCGAGGACTCTTTTATTCAGCTACATCTAATCTTAAACTTACATTATATGCAAATGCTGATTGGGCCTCTTGTGTAGGTTCAAGAAGGTCAGTCACAGGTTTTTGTGTTTTCCTAGGGGATTTACTAGTTTCTTGGAAGTCTAAGAAACAAGTAACAATATCCAAATCCTATGCCGCAGCAGAGTACATGTCATTGGTATCGGTTTCTAGTGAGTTGATATGGATACATCAAATACTACACAGTTTAGGTGTTCATGTTCAATCAACAATACCATTTTTTTGTGATACTCAATCAGCTAAACATATAGAAATAGATTGCCATTTTACTAGAGAGCTAGTTATTAAGGGATTTCTACCGCTATTACCCATAACTTCAGAAGCGCAAATAAAGGATGTTTTTATGAAAGCCCTATTATTACCTCAATTCCGGCATTTATTGTCCAAGATGTCCCTCTTCAGGGGGAGTATTGAAGGAAATGCAGCTCCTAGTGTTCCCGCGCAGGAAAGGAGAAGAAGAAATAGTTAGAAATTAAAATTAGGCTTTTTAATTTCAGCAAATTGGGAATAGATTTTTCCTTTGTTATTATTCCCACATATAAAAGCATGTCTGTTTCTGTTCGTATCTAAATCTATATATACCCGGATTCAACTACCACTTGTAACAACTCTGAATTTAAGAAATAAAACTTTACATTTTTTTTTCTCTTCTTCCCCTTCTTCTTCAAGATCTCTGGGTTGATTTCTACTTTTAATCTTCATATCTTGTTGTTTAGATTCCAACACTTTGAACAATTACTTTGAATAATTCAAGTTTAGATCCTAGAAAACTAGTGTCATAATCAATGGACTTACCCTCAATATTTTCGTATATAAAAGAGTTGGATAAAGTGACGACTTTGAATAATTAAACTTTAGATCTCACGGCAACTTGTTTTTATGTTTGTCTTAATTGGGACTTATTTGACTTGAGTACTTATAATCATTGTTGTTTTCATTTGTTCCTAATACATGGGCATATAACCTAGGTGGAGTGTCGAAGAAGGGTACCACATATGGTTTGGCTTGTTAGGCAGCTCGGTAAAAACCTAGTTCACCGTGATTGCAGTATGCCGAAACTAGTTCAGTAGTTCCAGAGCTAATGGCGAGAATCCAAACTCTAGAACAACGTTGGAGCAATCTCAGCAAACGCCAGAGAACTATGAGCGAATAACAGAAAGGATTGGGCAACATGAGCGAGAAGTGGAAGAATTCCGACAAATGTTCAGATCCATGCAAAAAGTAGTTGTATTTTTGTTTGTCGATTTATGATTTTGTCTCGATTTTAAGGTTTTGATTGAATTGTTGTTTAAAACATTTGAACCATTAAAGTTGGTTTAATATTTTAATAAAGGAGACAAGATTTTATAAATTACGTATTTATCTCTCTCGATTTATTTTGTGCAAATCTTTTGATATGTTGTGATTAAATGCTTCCACTTTAAACCTCTACTATGAAGATTGATTTTACTTTTCTGTCAAAAATATAGTAATTTAAATTGTTCTTATTTTGTTTTAAACCGCTTTCGCTTACAACTTTTAGTTGTAGATTTTTTTTTTATAATTTTGTCAAAAAAAAAAAGTTGCTATTTTACCTATTGACTTGCATATTTTCATAAGTAAACAAACGTTTAAAAGACAAAGCTTTTAAATTGAGGAATTTATAAACTGGGGTAAAACTTTAAAGAGGAACTTGTTTGAAAAACATACTTGATAAAATCCGCTGCATACAAGTTTTGAAACTCTGAGTATATCTGAATCAGATGAGTGAAATCAGATGAATGGTCGACCCTGCTGAATCTGTTAAGTGCTAAATCAGCATAGTAGTCTCACAAATCAGATCAACTTAGTCTGCTGATAGATAAGTTAGAGAAAAGTTTAGAAAAAGTTTTAGAGGTCTATTCACCCCCCCTCCCCCCCCCCCCCTCTAGACCTCATCTGACCACTTTGTGACCAACAAGTGGTATCAGAGCAGATTGGTTCACCTGATCCTCTGACTGATCAAACGAACTTGATCCTTAGTTTGAAAAATCAAATTTTTTGAAAAATAGAGTGCATAAGCCATGTTCCTCACATTGTCCATATGGACTTTGAAAATTGGAAAATCAGAATGGAAATCCCTCTTGCTGCTTACAATGATAACATGTTTACATGTATTACTAAAGGACCATGCAGATTTAAGAAGACTGTGAAGGTTGCTAACCAACCTGATCACATCGTTGACAAAGAGCTGGATAAGCTAACTCCTGGAGAAGTCAAGTTAGTTAATCTTGATAAAAAGGCCAAGTTTATCATGTTCAAAGCCGTAGACGAAGACAGATTCCAGAAGATCAAACATTTGCAAACATCAAAAGAGATGTGGGATAAAGTCTGCGAGCTAAGCGAAGAAACGACGCTATAACATAAGCTCAGTGTGGCTCTTGAGGAGTTTGAAAATTTCAAAATGAAGTCTGGTGAAACGATTGATCAAATGGATACCAGATTTACCAAAACTCTGAACGAAGTTCTAAGGCTTGGTAAAAAAATTTCAGACAAGGAGATCACCTTGAAGGTTCTCGCGGCTCTTTCACCTAAATTCAACATGAAGGTGACGGCCATGGAAGAATCAAGGGATTTAGAGAAGATTTCTCTTTCCGAACTGTTCTCATCTATCAAAGCGTACGAGTATAAGATGCCAAGAATGGGATTATATGTGTCAACCAGTTCAGACCCTACTGCTGCACTTATCGCGTCAGACAAGTCAAGAAAATCAGTAGACAAGTCAAAACAGAAGACTTTGCTGAATTCAGAAAAAGCATACACTGCTGACGACGTTACCCTTCTTCTGAATGATTTCGAGAAGTTATACAAAAAGAAAATGAAATTAAAATATAAAAATGCTACTTCATGTTCTTCTGATCATTTTCAGGAAAACAGGAAATCCTCAAAAGCAAAACTTAGAGACAACCATGGAAAGGAGTATGGACTCTTGATCAAAGATCATCCACACTCATCATCTGAGAAGTTTGCTGAAAAGGAAAAGCGTGCCAAAAAGGAGCATAAGCTTAGAAAGAGCAAAACAAAGTTAGCTGATGCAGCAAAGCTATTAAACTCCTGCACATCTTATTCAGACCGTCAGTCGTCTGATAAAGAATTTGAAGAAGTACCTGAAACTCTATGCTTAACTGCCATAGAATATGATGATTTTGAAACTGAGGTAACTTCTACTAAAATGCACTATTTGAATCGGTTGAATAAATGCTAAATTACAAATTCAAGTATTGTTGGTGCATTTGCCAATCTTAATGAAGAGATGATTATGCTAAAAGAGTAAATCAGATCACTGAAACTTCAGGTTGAAAAACCTCAAGAATCAGCTGACTACAAAAAGCTTGAGCATGAGAATGAAACTCTAAAAGCTGAGTATGCAATTCGTATTGAAAATATAAATGAACTTGAAAGAAGTAATTGCATCGTTCTCTAAAAAGAAATCAGAGGCATGAAAGAAAAAGTCTACTGATGCTCAAAAGGTTAGAAAACCTAGTATGCTACCTAAGACTAAACAGACTAGTAAAATCCATTAGCCGAGTAAGCTGAAATAGGTTGTTGATAGGAGTAAAATTAAAATGTTAAGTCTGCTAAATCTATAAGAGAGTTATTAGAAAACTCAGGTAAGAAATTAAGGCTAAAATGAAATATTTGGCAAGAATTTGAATCACATTATGATAAATGCTATTATGACATGCACTATGCTTATTCATATTATCATGTTGATCATGTTCACTGTGCTGATTGCCATCCTCATTATATAATGCATGCCTATCACACACTTCATGCATCTTACCTTGCTTATGAGCACTTTTTTGATCATGAGCACTGTTCATGATGAAACCAAAGTCACTAGATCATCACATGTTAAAAGTTATGCTGACCCTGCTGGACCCAAACAAATAAGGGGTACCAAAAACAGTCATCTGTTTTATAGGCGAAGCACATGTGAGATGACAAAGATGAGTTAACTGCCCTTGCAAATTTCAACAAGTTCAACAAGTGATCTTACCAGCAAGTGTGTACCAACAACTGGTCTCAACAAGCAGCTTATATCAAATTGTTACAAACCATCCAGTGATATCAAACAAGTGAGTGATATCAGACAAGTGGTGTCAGACAATTGGTATAAATCGACAAATGGAAGACACTACATTTGGAGATTTCAAGGAAGACAAAATTGCTGGAAATATGAAGCTTACCAAAGAACAACAAGTGGTATTTGAGACCGTCAGAAACCAACAAAAGGTATTAGTCAACCATGTGACATTAGTCTTTCAGCTCTTAAGAGTTGAAATTGGGTTTGTTGATATTGGATTCATAAGTTGAGGGGGAACTTAACAGAAGACTACCTCAAAACAGCTTACTGAAATTCAACGGCTGAGTGTTTGTCAAGACTGACTCTCATCAGACTACTTGACTACAGACTCTTGAACTCAGGGGGAATTTGTACGACTAGCGGTACTGCTGCATAAAGATGAGTTTTCAATAAGTCAAAATGAAGCCATCAGAAGACTGCTTCTCATCAGCCAACTAGAACTCAACAGCCAAGTGATATTCAAGAATGTACTACACCAAGTAGTATCAGACTACAGGTGTTATCACATCAACAAGTGGTATCTGCTGACTAATCTGATATCAATAAGTGGTATCAATTCTTGAAGAAAGGGGGAACAATTATTCTAGCTGGAGTGATAAACAACAAAGAAGACTACCTCGAACAACTAAGTATTCACCTACCTGACTTCAGCATACTAAGTTTGCAATTTTATAAAGAGAAAAAGGGGAAGAAAGAGATGCAACTAAGTATTGGTGTTGATGACAAAAAGGGGGAAAATAGAGATACAACTAAGAACACTTTAAAGAAGAAAATCAAAAAGGGAAAATAACCACTAGTTGGTATTTTTTAAAGTTGTATCAGATCAATTGCAACAAGTGGTTTCCATCTTAGAGTATGAAGACTAAATCTAAAGAGTTGGAAGACGTTCTTAGTTGAAGGTTTTGTCATCATCAAAAAGGGGGAAATTGTTGGTTGATATTGGAGAAGGTTTTGAAGATGACAAAAAGGCCAGAACGGTTTTGAAGATTAAAAAGGATGTCATCAACTAAGAACTGAAAAGCATAGTGAAACCTCTCTCACAGTCTGGAAGCTAAGTAACCGAATCAGCAGAGTGGGATATCAGATCAGTTAGATCAGATTGGTTATCATCAGCTGAGTCAAGATAAATGTGTTCATTCTTGAATCAACAGAGTAGCCACCAGCCGAGTGATCATCAGTAGAGTGGTCATCAGCAGCGTAATCCCATCAGTGAAGTGAAGTCGGTTAGTAAGCTCATCAAGGGTAACAAGCTGAGTGCATTAAATGTGACTGACTTAAAGTAGATATCCGTACAGCAGAGTGTACAGTGAACAGTCTGCAAAAGCTGCCGTCAGAAAAGAAGACCGTTGCTCAGGATTAAAATGTAATTTCGCTTATCTTCAATGGGGCAGAATTTCAAATCTGAGAGTATAAATAGTCTAGGGACTGAAGATTGAAGAGAGACTTGCACAATTCAAGATCACATCATTACAGCAAGATACATCAGTTGAGTCGTCTGATCAACAGCCAAGTCATCTGTTGACGAAGCTTTTTGTTGAAGAACAAAGATCAAACGTTGTCTATCTAAGTGACTTTCAACTGAGAAAAGAGAGAAGTATATATCCATCTGTATGAGTGATATAACTTCGAAGTATATATCCATCTTGCTGCTTTATCATCTGTTGTAAAAGCGCAAGTAGTGTGCTAGTTACTTTGTGTTTCTAGTGGAACCCATGATCTAAGTTACTTGGAAGAGTGGACTAAAAGACATTCTTGTCTATATAACCACTATAAAAATTCCTCGTGTTTGATTACATGTTTTTAACTTGCATATTTTCATAAGTAAATAAACGTTTAAATGACAAAGCTTTTAAATTGAGAAATTTATAAAACTGGGGTAAAACTTTAAAGAGGAGTTTGTTTGAAAAACATACTTGATAAAATCCGTTGCATATATGTTTTGAAACTCTGAGTATATCTGAATCAGATGAGTGGTTGACCCTGTTGAATCTGCTAAGTGCTAAATCAGCATAGTAGTCTCACGAATCAGATCAGCTTAGTCTGCTAATAGATAAGTTAGAGAAAAGTTTAGAAAAAGTTTTAGAGGTCTATTCAACCCACCCACCCCCCCCCCTCTCCCCCCCCCCCCCCCCCCCCCCCCTAGACCTCATTTGACCACTTTGGGACCAACAGGGGTGTTTTTGCATTCCTTTGGAAGAGGTATAATTGTCATTATGACTTGGGAGGAGTTTCTTGCTAATAAAAAATAAGCACTAAAAAGTATTTTTGCATAATAATAACACAAGGAATTTTTTCTTAATTAAACAAAGCATAAAAAGTATTATTGCATTTCACTCCCATTGGGGATGTAGGCTTTTTTATTTTATTTTACTAACTACTACTATATACGGTATGGGATTTTGACTAAAAATCAAACCATCATTAATAATCCCTTGCACAATCTGTTCCAAACATGTGCACATCGAAGATGGGCCAAAGGTGAAAGAAGAAAACTAAAATCATAAGTAACATCTTCAGCTGAACAAAATGGCTAGTTATTGAAGTTTTGTAATAGAGTATATAGTAAAATAAAACGACCGAAGTGCAAGATGTATGCTTTCTAGTTGATGAATGCTTTTGTGCATGGCTTGGAGACATATGCTTAATGTATGGGGTATATTTCACTTTGACTGCTCAGAACTATATTAAGTATTCTCTCAACTTTCAATTGAATCATTTCATGCCTTTAAATTATTTTTAATATCCATTGCCGTTAATTTAAATATATTTGTGTAAAAAATTCAATAGCATAGCACCTCAAATTCCCTACATCACCCTTATATTAATTAGATATATGTTGCCATTTCTAATTATCCTCAAGTATGAGAGCACAAGGGAAAATCGAGGCTTTTTGCTGATGAACTTTTGCCGGAAGATAATAGTTTCGTGCACTTGAAGGGAGTCAAGGGATGATATAATTGATAGTCGAGGAGACAAAATAAAGACGGGACAAGGTGAAATTCATCCTAATAGTATTAGGCGCAAAATTAGGGTTTCAATTTTGAGGTGTGAATACGTTAATGATAATTGATGAAGTTTGGTTCAAAGTGATTATTGAACATATTTTTCTTGAGATGAAGGTAAGTAGAGTTTGATTGGTTTCTTTTTTTATTTTCTCATTTATATTATATTTGGTCGAGTTTCGATGGAGTTCAAGAAGTTATCAAATAATAAAGTTGTTCAAAATTCATATATTATTTATATAATGAATCGAGCTTAATGAGTTACTAATAGTTAAATTTATAGTGAATTTTGAATAATTTGGATTACTATTTCTATTTTATCTACCAAATGCTATAATCCATAGTATTGGTTTTAAACATTTCATAAAATTTGTTAAGTATTTTTGAAATATTTATTATGAGAAATATATAATTATTATTTTGTTTTCCAACTTTACTTTTATTTAGTTGATATTCAATAAAAATAAAACCATAGTCAAAACACGAACTAGACGCAATTTCAAAATAAAATGAAAGAATCAATTTAGTAAAATGTCATTTTTTTAAAACAAATTAATGAATAGTTCATTTATGGAAAATACAAAAGTTTTCCAATTCATAAAATAGAGCGAAAGAAAAGAACATCCCTATGCTTTGTCTAACTCCTCAGAACTCGAATTTGACTTTTGACTTTTGACTTTTGGCGGAATGACAGGATTACACCTATGCATTAGTCTTTTTTTTTTATATTTATTCCTTTTGAAAACTCAAGCATATACTACTTGGGTTGAGTGTAATAATTAAAATGAAACACAGGGGAATTTTTCGAGTTTAAATAATACAGGGAGATTTTTTGGGAGTTAGACAAAGTTAAGAGTATTTTTTCTCGTACAACTATTTGTCAAGGGTAAAATTGTCATATCAAAATAAAAATGTGAACACATACTTGCAATTTTCGCGTTTAAATCACACTCTCTTTCCTGGGGATGTATTTGGCGCTGACTTGAGAGCACATGGAGGTTTTGGGAGTTAAAAAAAACATAGATTTTTGGGAGTTAGACAAAGCATAGGCGATGTTTTTTGTCTTTAGCTCCATAATATATGATGACATCACGTTATGAAATATATTGAGCTGGCAAAATCAAATAATAATAAATTGTTAGATTTTGTTAGAAGGAAAAATGTAATTTCCTATTTAGAAAAAGGAAAAATGTTATTAAGAGGTGGGTTTTACATTAATTTTTACAAATCAGCATGTAGAAGTTTACCGTCTGTACCAACAGAAGACGAGATAAGTTCTAACTTAAGAAGAATTGACTATTCGTAAAGCCCATCGGTGAAATATTTTGAAGGACAATTTTGCCCCGGGTAAACAATATATTCCTAAGTTCTTACTTATCAATATTTTTACCCCCAATACTTCTAAAATTACAAAACATGAAACTTTTAGAGGGTTATTTTTCTTCTTTCATAGACACAACTATGTTGACTTTATGCAGGGTCATTCCTCTTAGGTTTATTTTTTCACGTTAGCCTGAGCAACAAAGGCTTTGATCTTCAATGACCTGGACGTGAGGGTAATTTTATTCATTCGCTATGATAGTGTTACACTTCAGTCCCCCATAAAACCTATATTGCAGGTCATGTGACATCAAATCAGTCGTGCTTAGCCTGAAAAGGGCCAAAGTGGAATCAATAACACTTAGTAGGGACTAACGTGAAAAAAAAATTAAGAGGAACGACTCTGTAAAAAGTTAATGATAAGGAGGACCTTAGAGATATTTAGCCTTAAATATATTACCATTCACTTTGATTAATTTTACATAATTTGCATTAAAATTTGGCAAATGTTTAAAATAAATTTGTCATAAAATATCCGAGAATCAGAGATATAAAACTAAATCAATAATTTAATTTGAAAATAACTTATATTTTTAAATTAGGAGTTTTGGAATAAATACAAAGAAAAACTAACAATAAGACAACGAGGATAAATGTTTTGGCAAGTTGCCAGATAAAATTACAAGATTTTTTAAAGTATGCATGCACTACAGTGACCACACTTTACAACCAGAGAATTTATATATCAAAATCTAAAAGAACTATTAAAATTCTGAAAGCAATGACAAATAAAAATATTTGGTCAAAATTTAGGATATTTAATATTATATGTTGTTTTTAAGATTCTGTTACTATGAAATATCTACCATACTATATTTTCTTAACTTATATCTTTGTAATTTAAATTTTGAAGCAATATCATTATTTTCAACAGAAAGAATGTTTTCAACCCTAACTATGGGTGGGTTTTCATATGTCTAAGGATCCATGCAGTTATAAAATACTTTTCTAGAAAGACCGATAAAAAAAGTGACACGTTGAAGGAGGATCATTCTCATCGTGTTGAGACAATTAAACCGTTACATTCCATTTAATGCATGAGGAGTTTTCAAATTACTTTTCATAATAAAAAAGGATTATGTATAGATTAATCTATCAAATCTTTACAGAGTAATCATCAATCACTTTGAGCTCCTCCTACTACAAGTAGCTCATTTTAAAGACATTCATGCCGCTTTAAGTTACATATATGTTATATATTATGTTTGTTGGCATGTGTAATAGCCTCTGAGATATTTTCCTTTTAGCAGATGCCATAGCATAATGCATCATCAATCCTCCGAGGGTTACATAACGACTTTTAAACTTAAATGTTAAAATGTAACCTCTTCCAAGATAAAAATTTTATCACGAAATTCTATTTGATGGTCTTGTAAATGCTAAATTAAATGAAAAGGGAAAAAGAAATAAAAGGAAATGAAAATGAGTAAACATCAATGGTCAAAATCGTAATTTTCTTATATAGATTCTTCCTAGTTACACCTACGTTTGTGATGAGGGATATTTCACATAGGCCATTTTAGGAAATACCTCTGCTCGAGATCGACCTTATTTCCGATCAGGAAGACTATTCTTCGACCTACAGAATGTTGTTTCCGATTAAACCAGACTACAAGCACGAGAGCCAATACTCCGACCTGCTTTTCGACCTGCTCATTTCCTCGGAATTACTGTGGGGCCGATCCCCAAGACTTGGACAGCTGGCGAGACGTATTCCCCTGCGGAGGGTCTACCTAGATCATCACTGTTCCTATATATACGTAACGCATTTATGACATCAGGGAGGGCACTATTCCCAAGATACATACCAGCTCGGACTCAGAGCTCGGAATAGGCCTTAGCTTGCTTTTCTTTGTATTTATCTAGCTAGTGGTTAGGCATCCTGTAACGCTCGAGTAGACCTACTTTGTAACTTGTATTCGGATCTTAATATTAATATACATCACTTACACACTCGACTTATTTTATTGTTTTGCTCGACTTTCCTTATTTGTCCCGAACGAAAAAGAGCATAATCAATTGGCGCCCACCGTGGGGCCTATTTGAGTGTTAGATCGAAAAATGCCTACTACTAGGAGATATACGTACCAACGTGGCGAGCCTTCACAAGCCGTTGGAGCTCAACAGTCGGTAAATAACGAACCAAGTAACCAATCCCGAGCGGCCCACTAGTTTGAGGTGCCGCCGCCCGACCCGCCGAATGATTTGCCTATTCATACGATAGTGGCCGATCTGCGTTCTATTATTGGAACTATGTGTAGAGAATTTCTGAACACGAAAAGAGCAGATCGGGAAACTATGCCTGGTCAGCAGCCCCTAGTCGATCAACCTACTGCTCGGGGTCCCGCTTCCAACAGGCAAAGGGAAGGGAGTATTCGTCGGTCTGCTTTGGGGGAACCGTCTAATGTTCATCCCAGAGCACCTCGAGCTAGAACCGTTGTCCGCTCTGGGCAACCATCCAGAACTGTTCAAGACTTAGAAGATTCAGTGGTCGGGGAAAGTCAGCCCGAAGCTGCGGACAGATTAAAAAAGCCAATCTACAGAAAAGTCACCGAGGCTGACCTGGAAAAGATTGTGCAGGAAAGGGTTGTAAAGGAGTTAAAGAAGGAGATGCTGGTAAAGGAAGCCCGACCCGCGGATGTTAGGGCTCGACGAACTGAGGTTAAAGAGGACGGGGCCGTTTTCCTCGAGGATGGGCGAGACAAGGAATTGAGTACGAATATTATGCGATGTTCACCCTTTTGCCAAGAAATTAGAGAAGCTCGAGGTACAGAGACCGTTCCAACGAGGTTGTCAAGGTATAATGGAACCTCCGACCCAGGAGAGCATATTAATAGCTTCATAAATGTGTTGAATTTGTATGGGCATTCAGAAGACTTCTGTTGCAAAATCATGGTCACCACGTTCGAAGGGATCGCTTTGGATTGGTTCGGGAAGCTACCTCCGAACTCTATTTTCTCTTTCGACGAGTTGTGCGATAAGCTAAAACACCAATTTGCCAGTCAAAGGAAACAAAGGTTACCTGCCAATCATTTCGGAACAGTGAAGCAGCTGGAAGGAGAAACTTTAAGGCAATGGCTGGCTAGGTTTAGTATTGAACTTCTGAAAGTCGATACTCCTCAGATTGAATTTATGTCATCATTGATGTTCGAGCTAACCCGTAATAGCCAGTTCGGGAACGCTCTTTGTCGAAAGCAACCCAAATCTTTCGAGCGAATCATGGAAATAGCTGAAAAATACATGATTCAGGAGGAAATGAACAAGTTGAAGAACGCTCAGAATCCTAGTCCCCTGGTCGGAAAGAAACCTGACAGGGCCCCTATCCCAAAACCAAGCGACTACGGAGGGTCAAACGCGCAGCAAAGGGGCTCAGTTTGGCAAAGACTTAAGGTCTATAAACCTCAAGCTCCGACCCACAGATCTAATGTCTACGGTCGACCTGCGTCTCCAGAGAGAGCTCCAAGGAGAGAACCTGAAAAAAGCAGTTTCACCCGGCTGAATGCCTCGAGGGACGAAATTTTAACTGTGCTCGAGGAAAGGAATTTGGTCCCAGAAGCTCGACGTATCACTCAGGCCAGGCCGGGGACTATGAATCATGATAAATATTGCAGGTACCACAGGGCTCGAAGGCACAGCACCGAGGATTGTTTTCAGTTGAAACAGGAAATTGTGAAATTAATCGCCCAGGGAAAATTGAAGGAGTACGTTAGGAAGGGGAATCCTAACAACCGTTTTCGATCAATAAGTCCGCGAAAGTTCACCGAACATCACCGTGACGATCAACATCAAGCCGAGGAGCAGACGAACGGGGTGATAAATGTAATAACTAGCGGACCTGCTGGGGGAGATAGCAGGAATGCAAGGAAAAGGACAGCTAGGTCGATAAAGACAGGTGTCTCGACCAAGAATGAAATTACATCCTTAGAACCAGCACCTTCGATAAATCAGGTCATTACTTTTACCGAGGCGGATAGACCAAGTGAAGTAACTTGGGATACTAATGAAGATGACCCCGATTTCTCGTTGGTTTTAACCTTGAAAATTGCTAACTTTGAGGTTAAAAGGGTATTGATCGATAATGGTAGCTCAGCAAACATAATCTCATCTGAATCTCTTGATAGAATGAATTTACAGCACCCGCGTTTGGATCGGGTATCTACCCTGCTTATTGGCTTCGGAGGATCGGAAATTTTTCCTCTCCGAACCATCCTCCTGATTACCACAATGGGCAAGAAACCTAAAGATGTGACGAAGATGGTCAAATTTTTGGTCGTAAGTACCCCTTTCGCTTATAACGCTATTTTGGGAAGACCGGCCTTAAATATTTTCAAAGCAGTCGTGTCGACTTACCATCAGAAGGTCAAGTTTCCCACTTTGGCAGGGGTCGGAGAAATGAGGAATGATCAGTGCATGGCATGGGAGTGTTATAACACGTCCCTAAACATGAAGAAGCAGTTTGAGCCTATTTTGCCTTCGAAGAGGAAGTTAGAGGATGAAAAGATCTTCTCGGTATCCGATCTCCCTCTACTAGACTGTGAAAACTTGCAGAGTAAAAAAGGAAAAGAGATCGATATGAGTGTTCAACCCCCAAATCATAAACAGGTAACGTTTGTTCCTGGTTCACCCGAGAAGTTCACCAGGATCGGGACTGAGCTAAGTCAAGGAATGGAAACCATGCTGATCGAGTTCTTGAGAGATAATGCCGATGTCTTTGCCTGGAGCTCCGATGACATCGTGGGAATTGACCCAAGGGTGATTACTCATTCGCTGAATATCGATCCTAAAGCAAAGCCAGTTAGGCAAAAGAAGATGAATCACGGTCGGGAAAAAGATAAAATCATTAACGCTGAGGTCGATAGATTGTTAAAAGTTGGGCAGATCAAGGAAATAACATTTACTGAATGGCTCTGCAATGTTGTGTTGGTGTCAAAGGGAGAAAAGGTGGACAACAAGTGGAGAATGTGTAATGACTTTACAGACTTGAACAAGTTATGTCCGAGAGATCCCTATCCCTTACCGCGGATCGATATGCTGGTCGATTCGACCGCGGGTTTCATCTACTTCAGCATGATGGATGCCTTCCAAAGATTTTATCAGATTTTTATGAATGAAAGGGATCAGGACAAAACCGCCTTCATTACCGAACGCGGAGTGTACTGCTTCATAGTGATGCCTTTTGGACTGAGGAATGCTGGAGCAACTTATCAAAGGCTCGTGAATATGATGTTCAAGGATCTAATCGGTGAGATCATGGAAGTATATGTCGATGATATGCTCGTAAAGAGCATGACCGAGGAAGACCATATAAAGCACCTTGACAAGTGTTTTGCGATTTTGAGGAAGTACATAATGAAACTAAATCCAGCAAAATGCACTTTCGGGGTGAGATCGGGAAAACTTCTCGGCTATTTGGTCCACGAGCGTGGCATCGAGGTAAACCCAGAGAAAATCAGAGCTATTGCCAAACTTACACCGCCAACAAAGCTATCTGAAGTGCAGAGTTTGATAGGAAAAATAATATCTTTGAACAGATTTATATCCCGCTCAGCGGACAAGAGTTTGCCTTTCTTCAAATTGCTAAGGAAGTCAAAAAGTTTCGAGTGGAATGAGGAGTGCGATAAAGCTTTTGAAGAGCTTAAGAAATACTTAGTCTCCCCACCGATGTTAGCAAAACCGGTCGAGGGGGAGCCTTTGTACTTATACATAGCAGTATCGGCGGAAGCCTTAAGCTCAGTTTTGGTGAGAGTTCAGGATTCCGATCATAAGCCGGTGTATTATCTGAGTAAGTTGCTTCAAGGTGCGGAGAAGAATTACTTGGAGATCGAGAAATTCGCACTTGCTCTGGTTATTGCTGCACGGAAACTAAGGCCTTATTTTCAGACTTATAAAATTATTGTTTTGACAAATCAGCCTCTAAGGCAAGTTCTGTCAAAACCGGAGACATCCGGAAGATTGATTAAATGGGCGGTGGAGCTTGGACAGTTCAAAATCGAGTACCAACCCCGAACAGCGATCAAGGCCCAGGTCCTGGCCGATTTTATTGCAGAATCAACGGGAGCTAGTTCGGGAAAGCAACAAGTTCCCGAGGTTAACTTGGTGTAGATGTTCAGGAGAAAGTTTGGGTGATGCATGTCGATGGGTCATCGACTAGAGAAGGAGGTGGGGCCGGAATTCACTTTCAGGGTCCCGAGGGGGAGGACCTAAGTTATGCAATTACTCTAGATTTCGCGGTCACGAACAATGAAGCAGAGTACGAGGCCCTAATCGCTGGATTAGAAATGGCAATTAAAGCAAGTATAAAATCTCTTACCGTGTTGACCGACTCCGAGCTGATACATAGGCAAGTGAAAGGGGTCTATGAGGCAAAAGAGTTCAACATGGCAAAGTATCTAAAGAGGGTGAAAGATCTAGTGGCAAAGCTGGATAAGTTCGATATACAAGCTATCCCTCGAGAAGAAAACTCTTGGGCGGATTTGCTCTCGAAATTTACGGGCTCGATGGATGGACGAAAGGAGAGAGTAATAACTTGGTTGATGTCCAACACTCCAGCTATAGATTTGAACGTAGCTCCGAGCTCAGAAATCATGGAGATAGATACTCAAGGGCCTTCCTGGATGGAACCTTTAAAAACTTATCTAAGAAATGGTACCTTACCAGAGGAAGCAAACGAAGCACGGCGAATTAAATATCGAGCTCCAATGTACGTTTTGATCGAGGACCAGCTTTATAAGAGATCTAGTTCAGGAATTTTGTTGAACTGCGTTCCCGAGAGTCAATTTGATCTTATCCTAAAGGAAGTTCACGAAGGTGAGGCTGGAAACCATTGCGGTGCAAGAGCATTAGCTTTGAAGTGCTCGAGGACTGGATATTATTGGCCTACTCTGATTTCGGACTCCATCGATTATGTCAAGAGGTGCTATCATTGCCAAATTTATTCAAATCTGATTCATCAACCCGCTAAGCAGCTGCACTCTATCCCATCTGCTGGCCATTCGATAAATGGGGAATCGATATCGTGGGACCTTTACCAACAGCTAGATCGAGAAAAAACTAAGTCCTGGTTGCTGTTGAATACTTCAGTAAATGGGTTGAATGTATCGCACTAACCAAGATTACTCAGTTTCAGGTTATAAATTTTCTCTAGAAGAATATTGTTTGCAGGTTCGGGATACCGAGGATCTTGATCTCCGACAACGGTCATCCCCAAGCAAACGGGCAGACCGAAGTCACCAACAGGAAAATTGTCCGATCACTTGAAAAGTGTTTGGCTGAGGCAAAGGGAAAATGGTCAGACGAGCTTCCTGGAGTCATTTGGGCAAATAGAACTTCAGTTAAATCTGCCACTGGAGAGACTCCTTTCTCATTGGTGTACGGTTCGGAGGCTGTAATCCAGGTCGAGACGTTAGTGCCATCACCAAGGGTTGAATCTTATGATCCCGACCAGAACCAGTTATTGAGAGAAATGGGCGTCGACCACGCAGATGGAAAGCGCGATCGAGCATGCACAAAGATCCAGGACACCAAATCCAGCATGGAAAGAGCATATGACAAAAAAGTCAGGATAAGAACATTTAAAGTTGGGGATTTGGTCCTAAAAAAAGTGGAGGTATCAAAGCACGTCGGAAAGCTTCAACCGAACTGGGATGGCCCTTATGTCGTGCAGAAGGTCGGAAAGAAAGGATCCTATAAAATTGCTCACCTTAACGGTGAAACTTTGCCAAGAACCTGGAATGCAGTTAACCTGAGGAAGTACTATGGAAGATAGTTGTAATCATCTTAAATTTTCTTGTAATTTCCTGTTTTTGCAGCTCTGTTTTATTTCAAGGTTAAGCACAATCAATGAATTCCTTTTTTAAGCTCAAACTGTGTTCCGAGTACCATGATGAAGAAAGAGCACAATGTCTTGACTGAGGGTGAAAGCTCTTGCTATGCCCCTCAGATCGGTTAAAGACGCTCATATGTAAAAAAAAAAAAAAAAAAAAAAAAAAAAGGGAGAAAGAAGCAAAATGTCTCCACTGAGGGTGAAAGTTGTTGCTATGCCCCTCAGCTCGATAAAGACTTGCTAAAAAATAGCAAAATATCTCGACTGGGGGTGAAAATTGTTGCTATGAACCTCAGCTCGATAAAGACTTGCTCAAAAACAGCAAAATGTCTCGACTGAGGGTGAAAGCTGTTGGTATGCCCCTCAGCTCTAAAAAGACTTGCTAAAAAACAGCAGAATGTCTCGACTGGGGGTGAAAGCTGTTGCTATGCCCCTCAGCTCGATAAAGACTTGCTCAAAAACAGCAAAATGTCTCGACTGAGGGTGAAAGCTGTTGCTATGCCCCTCAGCTCGAAAAAGACTTGCTAAAAAATAGGAAAATGTTTTGACTGGGGGTGAAAGTTGTTGCTATGCCCCTCAGCTCGATAAAGACTTGCAAAAAAATATCAAAATGTCTCGACTGGGGGTGAAAGCTGTTGCTATGCCCCTCAGCTCAATAAAGACTTGCTCAAAAACAGCAAAATGTCTCGACTGAGGGTGAAAGATGTTGCTATGCCCCTCAGCTCGAAAAAGACTTGCTAAAAAATAGGAAAATGTTTTGACTGGGGGTGAAAGTTGTTGCTATGCCCCTCAGTTCGATAAAGTCTTGCACGAAAAAAAACATGACTATCTAGCTCGGAAAAAAAAGGCTTAAATAATAAAGTTGTCAAATGATTTATTGTTGGATAAAATTGACTGTTGTTCGAAATAATATAATGAAGTAGCCCTGCTCGAAATTTGAAGATTTTTGAAGACTTCATATCCTTTGGAAATTCCTTCTCAAGTTGGAATTATTATTTCCTAAGTTCAATTATGCTCGAAGTAAACTTCTCGGATTTCAGCTATTATTCATTTGGATGCTTATCGGATAATCTATCCGAGATGATTTTGTCGATCGATACATATTCCAATTATGGGTTAAACTTCGCATTCAGATTTTTAAAGTTTCATCGGATTATTAGTTCGTCATCGAGTTAGATGTCGCGAGCAAAATTAATAATAAAGACGATGGAAAAGAGAGTTAGATTGCAAGTATTCTATTTGAAACATAAAGGTCTTATTATTTATAAGTTCCGAGCAAGATACAAGAGATCAGTGAAATTCAAAAACTACGACTTTGTTGATATTCATCGAACAGATTACAAAGTTATTGAGTATGTTTACAAGTAAAGTCCTAATACAACTACTGTGCCCTATTCTATGGTCTTCGAGCATCCATCAGTGTTGTCGACCACGAGTATTGTCTGATAGGATATTGCCCAGCAAGCCAACAAATACGAGCTTGTAAAGGGACTACCTTAGAAAGCAATCTTATGATTCATAAGATAATACGCCCGTTTATTCATAGTACGTGAATTAAACAATGGCCATCTTCATCTCTCGCGAACTTATCTAAGCGATTGGATGAAATCCTAAGATCACATTCGACTATGGGACGATTCACTTCAGTATTGAGTGCAATCATGAAACAGTCTCTAAGGTCGTGATCTTAAAACTGTTCCAAGTCGTAGATTCCTATCGAGATGGGGTATCGAGGGAATCGCTAAGACTTGTAGGATTATGCATGATTCACATGAAGTGAATTTGTAGAGTTTCATGAACAAGACATTTTGATGTCAGTGCATATGACTAGGTGGTTCGATACGGGATCGAACGCATCGAACGACCCGAACAGAGAGACCCATCGTGGAAGTGCATTAAGCATATCGGTAATGGGAAGTCTCTCAAGACTTATAATAGTGTACGATTTAGTCCTCGGACTTGAGGTACTAGGGCGAATTCGGTACACGGGAATACGTACTTTGATTTAGGAGCCGATCACATAGCCTGATCATTGTGCGACTACTTTGGGTACGTATGAACGTGTACGCGAATGGTTAGTACTAATATAGGATCTATCGACTCATCTTGATAAGATGAGAGAATTTCCTGTACGTTGTTAGATAGTAAATTCCAAGAAACCCACGGCCGTGGTCAGTGACGGATTTGGAAAAGGGTTTCCAAATTTAGCAGTCACACTGGTATTATGATCCTGAATTAGAAAGTACAGAATTGAGATAATTAGAGGTGCCGACCAATTCACACACCCTAGGTCTCAATCGGGAAATTAGTCGCTAGAAGGACCGTATGTACAAGGCATTTATAAGATGTGAAGGTTCACGAATATCAATTCACCTGAAGTTGGGCCTCATGGGCTTGTGGCTAGACATCGACCATGAGGTGTGGGTACTCATGAATTAATAAGGAAATTAATTCTAGAGTGGTCAATTAAAGTGCTTAATTGATCGGAGCAATTAATTACATATTAATTGTTCACTAATTAAATCACGAGAATCGTGGGCCTGCTGCCAATTGATGGTGAACTTAGAGGGTCACACACAATACAGTTGGACAGTGACAGTCTAAAAGGAAATATTTGATTTAAGGAATTAAATCAATAAATGAATTAAAGTGTTAATTCAAGCAAGAAGAATAATTAATTAGAAGTAACTAATTAATTAAACAAGAATTAAAGTGTTAATTCGAAATGGAGAATCATTAATTAGAAGTAACTAATTAATTAATCAATTGAAATTTCTGATTAATTAAATCCTCAATTAAAGTGTTAATTGGAAAAGATTAATTAATTAATAGTGGATTAATTAATTAAACTACATGGGCCGAATCTTGTGTTGAAGGGAAGTTAATTAATAGTTGATTAATTAATTGAACTATATGGGCCGAAATTGTGAGAAAGATTAATCTTGGAATTAATTTCTTGCACATGGCCGATTTCACACAAGAAATAAGAGGATGTTGATTAAATGATAGTTGATCCTTTTAATTAACATAGCCGATTTTAATAGGGAAAATTGGGTAGGATTTATCTTGTGAAGAGATATGGCATATCTTGTTTCCTTAGGAGATAAGGAAAGATATGCAAAGTGATATATCTTATACCTAGAAGGACTCTTCTAAATATAAGAGATATATCATAATATCTTCACATAACAAGAAAATCCTAACAACTAACAAACCCCATTATAAAAGGGAGTAGAGGCCGAAAATTTCAGCAAGGCAAAAGAAAGAAAATCAGTTTTCTTCTCCCTGTTTCGGCCACTCAAAATCGCCCCAACCCTGTGGAAATTTTCTCCAAGTTTTTCTTCTCTGGATCTGGATCCAATTCCTGATGTAGACAATTCCATAATCCTAGTTCTAAGCCTGAGGATTACGCGAAGTCATTCAATCCATATGGTGTGGACTTTCTCTAGAGGCACAACACTTGGGGTGCTCTAGTGAACTTTTGAAGACCGGAGAAAAACCACCACCTTGCCTGTGGTGAGGTAATTTCCTTAATTACCTAACTTTATTTATGTTTTGAATTGTGATTCGAAACACCAGTTTTTCGTATGAGTTAGATAACTGAGATCCTGGGCTCATGGGTTTTTCGTGTGTATTAAAACTTTTGAATATTCCGCACGTTGTTTTTGACAATAGTACCGCGTAAAACCCAACAGTGGTATCAGAGCCAAAGTTATTACGCTCATACGAAAACGGATCTGAACACTTCAAATTTTATGAATATATTTATTTGTCGTGTTCTGTGCATGGATCTTGCTGATTATGATTAATTATGTGTTCGGGTAAATAGCATAATTCTTATTTGGGCCAGATCTGCAATTTACGAAATTTACAGGACTAAAACTACAAGTTACGATTTTTATAAAATCTGTACAAAATCTGAAATTTTATTTTACTGCAAATTCTGGGCTAAAATTTAAATTCTGATTTTCCGTATATTGGGCTGTTTTGTAATTTCCATAACTTCAGGGGGCTGTTTTGCGATTAACGAAAGTTTCTGGAATTAAAATATTAATTTCTGTTTTCTGGGCCGATTTGCACGTTCTGGAATTTTTGGGGCTATTTTGTTATTTCCTAAAGTTTTGGGGTCAAAACGTAATTTTTGAAAATTGAGGGACCAAACTGTAATTTTCCAAAGTTGAAATCCAGAGCCTGTTTTATGCTTAAAAGGTGTTTTATTATCCGAAGGATTAATTTTATCATAATTAGTGGAGACTAAAGTAAGAACCATGAAATATTTTAAAAGGGGTTTTAAAATAGAAATTGTTATTTATTTTAAAGGGGGGTTTTAAAATAAAGGTTAAAGATTATTTTAAAAGGGGTTTTAAAATTAGAATCTTGGGTTATTTTAAAAGGTAGTTTTAAAATAATATTAGAAATAAGAAAAATGTAATTTTGCTTGTTTCTTGCTCTACGTGAACTGTTTACGTGGTTTTCAATCGCGTCAAGCCTTGACCCTAGGGTAGATGTGATTGGTTTAATTTAATTGTCTTGGTTTTTATTGGGCTTGCGAGCCTTTAGTTTTTGGGCCACTTTGAGCCTTTGTAATAGATTAGGGCTTTACCGTTTTAATAGCTTAGGATGGAGGCCCATTACAAGTAAAGTGGAGGCCCAAGAAGGAATGAAGGCCATGTATGCATGGTTACTTGTGTAACTTGTTAGATCCTTTAAGAACCCAATTAGATTGACCAATTGGGCCAACATCATGGCTCGATGATGGCCCGCATAGGAGGCTCCCGATCGAAAACATACTGTGGTAGCATGCATGCTAGGTGTGAATGCTTTATATTATTTATTGATTTATTTTGGCTTGTATGTGATGCGCGCTAGAAATTAGATCACTAAATAAAAGATAAAGCATAATTAAATGCGGTGAGATCTCGAGGAGAGTTACTTCCAACTTTCAAAAACCGAAAATCCCCTCTTGAAAAAAAATATATTGTCATATTGGGTTAACTATAAAATGAAGTTTTATAAATCCAAGCCTTCCATCAATAGGGACTAGCGTGAGTTGTCTACTTATCGATTAAGGTGATCCAGAGTCTGGCACCCAGGGCGAAGAAAGGGACAATACGCGAAGTCTCTCGATTCTCGTTTTTAAATAAACTTGACAAGGGTGGGAATTGGTCGGGGCATGCGATCGACTGGGAGTCCCAGGGGTTGACATGTTCGGGCCCGTTGCTCATCACGATTGATGGGTTAGACTTAACGAGTAGTACCATTTATGATGTAGCAGTGCTAGATAAATGTGAAAATCGAGGCAAAATAGCTTGAAGGTTGTGTAGGGACACAATTGGTAAATGTATACCTACCTAGGGAATTAATTGTATGGCCGCGAGTCGTGGGTGCAATTAATGTCTGCTGGGACGTCAAGACCTACTAGGAAATAGGATTTCCCGAACAATTAAAGGGGTTATTGTTTTGATAAAATAGTGGGAGAACTTTTTCGATAAAAAGACCAATTTTCGTTAATTATAAGTATTTATCTTAAACCAGTTTGCTTACTGTTGTCTTTTATTTATTTTAGCCATTTGAAAATCCACAATCATGTACGAACAAACATTAGCACAACTCATGATGAATTCACTCTACGAGACAAGAATGATTGGGTTTAACAATGTTAGTGAATATTGTTCTTACCTGATTAAGATGATGAAACGAATCAAAAAGCTAGGCGCTGATTTAGATCAAAATGATGAGATAGAGATTATCATCAATGGCTTGTCTGACACTTTTTCTCATTTTATGGATCATGTGACATTCCATGTGACGGAATTAAAACAAGTGATTTACATAAGTTGTTGGACAAATATGAGAAAGCCTTTGAGAAAGGAGAAGGTTTGAGTGAAGGAAAGGATTGCCCACTGTGTGGGAAAGATAAAGAGTTGAGGATACTTGCTGTAAAGAAATTCCTGAAGAGAATGAACAAAGGAATGACCTAGTTATTCTTTGATGTATGACATCTAAATAGTCACTCACATCTGTAAAGTGTTTGCAGGTGATGATGGCATTCCATTGCCCTTGGGAAAGAGGGCACACCTTGTAAGACGAAGGAAAGAGTTGCTTCGACAAATAAGGGAAAAGTGCTTCAGGAGCTGGCTCAAGACGCACCTAGATTTTTCTTTTTAGCAATTGTTTCACTTAATTTTTCGAGTTAAGCATTAGTTATAGTTTTATCTATTTAAGATTTATTTCAAACTTTGTACGAAACCTTTTAGCTTTACCAATATGAATGGAATAAAGTTTAATTAAAGCTTTTACTTTGTACAAAATTGCTTTACCATTATGAATGGAATGTATTTAAAGCAAAGAAATGAACGATGATAAAACCTAATGACATTTATGCTAAATCGAGAAAAGTAAAACAAACTAGATAATTATCCACAATTATGGCATGCTTAAAATCGAACTTATTTCCATAGAAGGAGTCAATGGATTGTTCATCATTTAAAGGTCTCTTGAAATAAAGAACCTTGATGAACTCTGAACTTGCGAATCCTGTCTGATAAGGGAAAATTGATCGATTTGTAAACATACCAAGTGATCAATGGATCTAATCCATAAAGACACATGTGGATCACTAAGGCGTTAGTGTGAGAAATTTATTGCTTCATAGAATTATCCTGATGGTTTTAGGATATAAGTACTTTGTAAGTACAAGGTTTGGAAATGTTGAAGGGATTCAAAAGGAGTTCCAAAAACCGAAGCAAATAAGGACATTGATGTATGGTCGTTCGATATGATCGAAGTGATGAATACATAAGCCTTAAATTACTCAATTATCTAAATCAAGAATAGAATTCTTGAATAGCAAGTTAAATCTAATAAAAGGAATCGAACTATGCAAGGCTAGATTCATTCCTTAATTAGTATTGCTAAAATTCCTCATTTAACTCTAGGGTTCAACCCTTTGACCTTTCAAGGATACTTAGGCTAGTACCTTTTAAAGTCAAATCCTACAACGCCGTACTAACTTCAGTATGGTGTATCACCCATGAATTATAAATTGGATAGTAGATCCGATTCGAGCAAATTTGTAGGGTATCCAACCAAATCCATTGGACACCTGTTATATGATCCTAAAGAAAGAAAGGAGTTCGTTTTAGGAATACCCAATTCTTAGAGGGTGGTTCCCTCGCGAATAGAAATGGGATTATCATAGAGCTTGATGAAGTCCTAGTCTTGGACCCATCCCTACAAATAGTGGGAGACTCTTTCCAAACTTACTGAACCAAAATTTTGTACACAAATATTTCAAAGATCCAATCGAATTCATAAAAGACTTGCTCATTTACGAAAATGATCAGATGGATAATGATCCAAGGGATTACGATGTGATCTAAATGGATTGTCAAAATCCATTGAGAAACACTGAGCCATAGAAGCGTGGTTTGACTACGAGGAATAACCATTGGATTTAATTCCAAAGGAAAATCTATGACTCTGGACCAGTAACCCGAAACTGGAACATGCGACTGGATGAGACAGTCAAGGTAGTTGACTTTATCAAAATTGCATGTAAATATGAATGTACAAAAGAATCAGTGGGAGTTCTTTGAGCGGTTCGTAATATAACATGATAATAACATTGAAGACGACATAGAGATGTAAGAATGTTAAAACGCAGACGAAAGCGTGTTCGATCACGCAATTCTTCATTAAAAGATTTAAGGGATACATCTCACGTATTGGCAATACGTATCTATGGAGATAGATTATAGAAGATGTCTGAAATCCCAAATCTAAGTACATGGACAAAAACTGAATGGATTCAGTATGGAAGGATCCTAGAGAAGATTGCTTCCATAGAGACACAAAATCTCTCTCAAAATCAATGTGCCCTACATGTGATGAGTAAAGAGGAGATTGTCTCTGAACACCCTTTTAAGAAAAGGTAGCATAAGGTATGCAACGTCATGTACAAGACCAGACTAGACACGTGCTCAAAATTTTATGAGCTATACTGTTAGTCGAACACCAGTTAGGAGGACTGGATTACCGAAAAAGAGCAATCCTTAAGAGCTTGACAAGCTTAAAGGAAATATTGCTGGTCAGCGGTAATAATGGAGAAATTGAAACTCGAAGGATTTAGAGATTCGAGTTTCCTGTCTGATGTGGATTCTATATTCTGTCTTGATGGGGCAACGATGATTTGAAGGAGTTCAAATAGAGAATCAATGCCAACTCAACCACTAGAACATAATATCTCGCAGTATTGGATACAGCAAAAGAAAGGGTTTGGATAAAACTTCTTCCATTAATTGGAAGTAGTACCTAGCATTGCAAGGCCTATAGTATCTTCTGTGATAACTTAAGGCAATTGCTTTAGCAAAGGAATCGAGATCTCACCCATGATCTAAACACAAAATAAAGTATACCATATGATCTGGAAAATCATAGGTAGAAAAAGACGTGGAAGTAATCCACGTCAAGAGACAACATAGCAGATCAACTAATTAAGTCATAATCACAAAAGGGTTCGACGGACATCTTGAGAAGGATGGGCCTTAGAAATGTATGTGGTTGGCTTTAGGGCAAGTGGGAGATTGATAGGTTAGTGCCCAGCAAGCCAACAAATATGAGCTTGTAAAGGGACTACCTTAGAAAGCAATCTTATGATTCATAAGATAATACGCCCGTTTATTCATAGTACGTGAATTAAACAATGGCCATCTTCATCTCTCGCGAACTTATCTAAGCGATTGGATGAAATCCTAAGATCACATTCGACTATGGGACGATTCACTTTAGTACTGAGTGAAATCATGAAACAGTCTCTAAGGTCGTGATCTTAAAACTGTTCCAAGTCGTAGATTCCTATCGAGACGGGGTATCGAGGGAATCGCTAAGACTTGTAGGATTATGCATGATTCACATGAAGTGAATTTGTAGAGTTTCATGAACAAGACATTTTGATGTCAGTGCATATGACTAGATGGTTCGATACGGGATCGAACGCATCGAACGACCCGAACAGAGAGACCCATCGTGGAAGTGCATTAAGCATATCGGTAATGGGAAGTCTCTCAAGACTTATAATAGTGTACGATTTAGTCCTCGGACTTGAGGTACTAGGGCGAATTCGGTACACGGGAATATGTACTTTGATTTAGGAGCCGATCACATAGCCTGATCATTGTGCGACTACTTTGGGTACGTATGAACGTGTACGCGAATGGTTAGTACTAATATAGGATCTATCGACTCATCTTGATAAGATGAGATAATTTCCTGTACTTTCTTAGATAGTAAATTCCGAGAAACCAACGGCCGTGGTCAGTGACGGATTTGGAAAAGGGTTTCCAAATTTAGCAAGTCACACTGGAATTAGTCAATCGGGAAATTAGTCGCTAGAAGGACCGTATGTACAAGGCATTTATAAGACGTGAAGGTTCACGAATATCAATTCACCTGAAGTTGGGCCTCATGGGCTTGTGGCTAGACATCGACCATGAGGTTTGGGTACTCATGGATTAATAAGGAAATTAATTCTAGAGTGGTCAATTAAAGTGCTTAATTGATCGGAGCAATTAATTACATATTAATTGCTCACTAATTAAATCACGAGAGTCGTGGGCCTGCTGCCAATTGATGGTGAACCTCGAGGGTCACACACAATACAGTTGGACAGTGACAGTCTAAAAGGAAATATTTGATTTAAGGAATTAAATCAATAAATTAATTAAGGTGTTAATTCAAGCAAGAAGAATAATTAATTAGAAGTAACTAATTAATTAAACAAGAATTAAAATGTTAATTCGAAATGGAGAATCATTAATTAATAAATTGGAATTTCTGATTAATTAAATCCTCAATTAAAGTGTTAATTGGAAAAGATTAATTAATTAATAGTGAATTAATTAATTAAACTACATGGGCCGAATCTTGTGTTGAAGGGAAGTTAATTAATAGTTGATTGATTAATTGAACTATATGGGCCGAAATTGTGAGAAAGATTAATCTTGGAATTAATTTCTTGCACATGGCCGATTTCACACAAGAAATAAGAGGATGTTGATTAAATGATAGTTGATCCTTTTAATTAACATGGCCGATTTTAATAGGGAAAATTGGGTAGGATTTATCTTGTGAAGAGATATGGCATATCTTGTTTCCTTAGGAGATAAGGAAAGATATGCAAAGAGATATATCTTATACCTAGAAGGATTCTTCTAAATATAAGAGATATATCATAATCTCTTCACATAACAAGAAAATCCTAACAACTAACAAACCCCATTATAAAAGGGAGTAGAGGCCGAAAATTTCAGCAAAGCAAAAGAAAGAAAATCAATTTTCTTCTCCCTGTTTCGGCCACTCAAAATCGCCCCAACTCTGTGGAAAATTTCTCCAAGTTTTTCTTCTCTGGATTTGGATCCAATTCCTGAAGTAGACAATTCCATAATCCTAGTTCTAAGCCTGAGGATTACGTGAAGTCATTCAATCCATCTGGTGTGGACTTTCTCTAGAGGCACAACACTTGGGGTGCTCTAGTGAACTTTTGAAGACCGGAGAAAAACCACCAACTTGCCTGTGGTGAGGTAATTTCCTTAATTACCTAACTTTATTTATGTTTTGAATTGTGATTCGAAACACCAGTTTTTCGTATGAGTTAGATAACTGAGATCCTGGGCTCATGGGTTTTAAAACTTTTGAATATTCCGCACGTTGTTTTTGACATTAGTACCGCGTAAAACCCAGCATTGTCGAGCATCCGATGAGTGCACCACAGTTTGTGTTACAAATCGGTTGTCCGGTAGACTTGTAAAGTGATCGAGCTGTTTATGTTTATCGTCTAATGATATCTGGTTTTGAAGTGAGGCAGTATGAATCGCTCTGCTTATCTCCATACAGTCCCCAGCATTCTTGCTACCAACCGAGCCCGATCACTTCCCCGAGTTGGCGTCTAAGGTTACAATTCCTCATTTTAAGATCCGTAATTGCTACCTAAGCCGTCCAGTCATCATTTTATGATCGGGAAACTCGACCCTAAGTTACCATTCTTCAAGAAAATCTCAAAGAAATTGATACTCGAGGTCAAACTTCCTTTTAATTATCTGACCAGCTTTCCGCCCTCGGAGATACCCCTCGAGATCCGCAATGCTAACCCTGCCCAAAATACCCGAGCAAGGGTCGGTCGCATATTGGTATTTCGAGGGGAGATCCCATTTTCAGGGATCGGAGACCCCCAGATAATCGAGGGGCCCCTTTATTCCGATTCCACCCATACCAAAGAAATGTATATTTTATTTGTAAGGTCGGAAGTATGTTCAAAGCCAAATCTCAAAGGCTTGAACAGGAAGGAGGAAGGATCCGAGCTTAGTCCTCGGATGAAACATTTTCACGGCGTAAAGTAAAAATTTTCAGCTGAGTAAAAGCCCCTTATATACTAAGAGGAAGTTCAGATCGACGGTCATTATTCAACGAAGCCAACGGCCCAGATTAAGGCATTTATCACGGGTGACCGTTCCGCTTCCCGAGGGTTAGGTACTGTTTGGCCAGATTTCCCTTGGAACTTAGCTGAAAAAAGGGGAATACTATGACTTGGTCAGATGTGCGGTGCAGAAATTTTCCGTTTTCACTACAGGCTCGGAATTTCGATCACTCACAGCTCGAGTATAATTTATTTCTACAATAAGAATACAACTTGAATGTAAAGAAGTTCAAAGTAAATATAACTCCCCAAACACACAAGAACATCACTTAAAAGAAAGAAGGTTTATTATTCCGACGAAAACAACACTACAAAAACGGAAAAGATAAAAGTACAACATTTGATCGAGCAGAAAGCAGGAAAAAAAGCAAACAAGAGACGAAATCTCTAGATAATTTTGTTCTCGGATAAGATCTTGCGGAGTTCGACACTGCGGGCCTCAAACCCCGCATCATAACTTTTCTTATAAGCCTCTTGCTCCCGCAGCTCGGCATTTTTCTTCTCCTGCTCGACGAGGGACTTCAGCCTGTCCAACTCTTTGCTCAACTCCTCGTGGACTTGGCTCTCTTTCTGCTTCACAACTTTCTCCGTCTCAGAGGCCAGCTTCAGCTCGATAGCTCTAGCTTCATCACGAGATTTTGCCAGTGCAACTTTCTTTTCCTCCAACTCAAGGACTGTCATAGCACGCTGCTCGGCTTCTTGCTCGACCTGCAACCCGAGGTTGAATAGCTGCTGTCCCACCTACGAGGAATCAAAGTTGGAGTGTTAAAAATAAAAAAAAAATAAAAAATAAATAAAAAAGAAGAAGACTCACTTGGGTAAGCAGATCTGCACTCGATTGCACAATTTCCCGAGCACTTTTCCCTCTCAATCGTTTCTGTTCGGCCAACTGAATACCGCTCAGAGTAATCTCCCAACTGCTCGGGGCTACCCCTCCAGCCACTGCCTTACTTTTCACCTCCTCAAAAAAGGCACTAAGTGTGCGAGTAACGTCAGGGACAGAGTTGTTGACCTTGGCATTCTTACCCGACGGAGGAGACTTCTTCTGATCGACAGAAGGGTCATTTATTTTGACCTTTTTATTCGGAGGCTTGATTACAACGCTCTTAGTAGCCTCCAGAGCCAAAATACTTCCACCCAATGCTTTATTTTCCCCAGCCATTTGGATTAAGGCTGGGGTTGGAATCAGATCATCTACGCGCGGCCTTTTGTTCGAAGCAAGCTCAGAGCCACCAGATATGATTGCTTGCTGGGGTTGACGACCTGCGTTTTCCCTTGCGCTTTCCCCTCAGAGCTATTCTTCGACCTGGAGGGAGAGTCCGCGATTTATATAACCGGCCCTTTCTCGGACCGAGCGGGTG
The DNA here is from genome assembly GCA_030819805.1 of Penstemon newberryi var. newberryi. NCBI lineage: Eukaryota > Viridiplantae > Streptophyta > Magnoliopsida > Lamiales > Plantaginaceae > Penstemon > Penstemon newberryi. Next base: position 14,625,977 of record JAUALY010000005.1, on the reverse strand, counting down.
AGGAGTTAGGCGAGGGGTCGATCTTGGTTTTGCCAAGGTCACCCTTAGGAGCCTCTGATCGTTTGGACCCTGGATTCGAGGGAGAATCGATCTTATTATTGCCACGATCGGCCTTAGAAGATTTCGATGCCTCTATAGAGGACTTAGAATCTCTGGATTTGGACTTAGGAGCCTTTTCTTTCTTGGTTTTGAAAATTTGAGTTGGGTCAAGTTTGGAATTCACTAACCCCTCCATGATCGGATTATTTGGTAAAGAGAGGGGCTCGATTTATTTTTATCGATCTATGAGCTCTGACGTGAAAAAGAGTTATGATTTCAATGTTACAAATCTTAAGTTCTCCGTTCTATTTATAAGAAAAAGAAACGTTGCCCATTGGGGACCCAACAGTCACGAATTTCAAGTTTTTCCGTGCCCTATTACGAAGATCGATCGTCTTAATATCTTACCTACTAAGGAAGTCTACTTTCACTGGTGTTGCATAGCTCGGTATCGATGTTCTTTCTCGAGCACCTTACAGCTTACAAAGATTATTGTCTGGTTGAGTTGTATTATAAATTCTGACAAGCTTTAAGCATCTGGACTTGGTAAATATGGCGAACAAAAAAAAAAAAGAGGAGATTTTATAGATGATCGAGAAGATTACGTTACAGATGAAGAAAAATCCTATAATCAATTACAAGAAATCCTTCTAAGGGTTTTGTTCCTCCTCATTGCCCTCACTCTCGGAATCATCTTCGACATCGACCTTTTCGTCCCCAGAAGCCTCTCAGTCATCCCTGTCTTCAGAAGTATCTTGATCTTCCTCGTCTCCAGAACTATCTTGGCCGTCTTCATCCCCAGAACTATCTGAGCTTGAACTCGAGCTGGACGTTTCCAATTCTAGCATATCGGGATTAGGCATTGGAACTCCGAACTCTCTCACGAAAGGAGCGAACTCGTGTTTTTCCCAATCTGTGGAGCTCCAGGATGAAACTCGATAGTTTTCTCCGTCCATATTCTTGAAGATGTCCATGTGCTTCAAGTACTCATCTATGTTGTTAGGGATGACCTTCGCAGAGATCAGCTGTCGAACACCTTTGTGAAATGTAGTCTGAAGAATTTCGCCGACCCTTTTCCGAGCTATGGCATCTAGTGCGGGTGATTCCAGAAACTCTCTTATCGAGCTTAGGCGTGAGTCTTCCTTGCCTCGCTAGTAAGACAACTCTGAATCAGCCTTGGTCTGCGCGAGCTCTTCTTCTAGTTTCTTGACCTTTTCCTCGAGCAGGCTTTTCTCCGCGATGACTTTCACTAAGCTCTCCTCGACCGCCGGGGTCTACTTAGCTCTGGAGGCCTCCAATTCTTTCTGAACGACGGTGAGCTGATCGCGAACCTTGGATTCTTCGTAGAGATAATTTCGGTAAGCTATATGGACTCGATCGGACTCATCTTCCAACATCGAGGTACGATTCAGCTCAATGAGAAAGCAGTCCCCGATCTGCAAAGGAATAACAGAGAACAATTAATATTTTGTATAAAGATCTAAAGAGTTATAATCACCATAAAGGGTTTTTACCGTATGATACGCTCGAGAGAATCGACCTAACACGTCGAGGTCACTGTGAGCCAAAAGTTCCTCCTGATCCTCGGCGAATCTCCCCCGCCATGAAGATCTTTATTGCTTTGGCGTGCTCGTTCTCACCATTTGGGTCGCGATCGCTCCGAATTGATACTCCCTCGGGATAACCCGCCGCTCGGTAACCTTCAAGTTGATTCTCGATAAAATCCACCATATCAGGTTTATATCGACCCGGACGACGAGTGAGGGTTGTTCGGTGCCGACCCCACAATCCTGTCCTTCTTTTCACTTCAGGGGGCCCTTCTCGATCTTCCCTGGCTCGTCGATGAAAGATCTCTGTCCCTTTCAGCTTCTTCATGGTGAACATACTGTATCCTAGTCCAGATGAAGAAGAATGACCAGCTTGGTTCAGAGGAGGTACCATTTGAATCTGCTCGGCATCCTCGAGCTCTTCTTCCGTTCCAATCTGGTCAGGATGAGATGAACATCCCCGAGGAGGGACTGCAGTTTGGTTGGATTGCGCAAGGTAAGGTTTAACTTGCCTCCTTGGTTGGCCCGGCATATTTTTCGAGGTGGAGGCCACTGTTCTACCGACTATGGAAGCTCGGTATTGCCCTACCATGGTACCTGAAGAAAAAAAAATGGTTAAGGGGTGAAACTTCTAAATAATACACTACTATGATGGGAAATGACTTTATTTCTTACTTAATGACCGAGGATCGACGGCGTCCGCAAGTAGGTACGTCGCTTTGCTGAGCCCCGCTTTCCGAAGAACGGGCTCCAAAATAAGAAAAGCTGACTAATAGGGGTCGGAATGTATCTCGGCGACGACGTCATCTCGGACATTCTTCTTAAGCCGACCTATCAGTTCGCGTTTTTCGTACACCCAGTCTCGCCGACCTTTCCACGTATGTGGGACCATCTCCGAGCTCCCCTCGGAAGCTGGCTCCTCGGGCCCTTTGATGAAGAAGAACCGTTTCTTCCAATCCAGAGAGTTGCTGGAGACAATGGTGGATAAGACTGAATGGTTTTTGGGAGAAGTACACGAACCCAGCGTTGGAGGCCGAGGAATTGCTGGCCTTAAAGAACTGCCAGAAATTCTGGAAACTATCAAGTTTGCCCTTAGCCTTCATCAAGACACTAAAGGCTATCAGGTATCCGATCGAGTTGGGAAGGATCTGCGCGGGAGCTAGGGAGAATACATCTAAAACCTGCTCGAGCAACGTGCAAAAGGGATACGCAGCCCGTAAGCAAATTGCTTAGCATAGAAGGCTTGACATCCTTCTGGTGGCCGATTGACCCGTTGAGAGGGTGTCGGGATAACCAGCGAATAACCCTCGGGAAGAAATTTCCCTATCTCAGCTTCGAGGTTTTCTTGGCTTTCTATCGGATCGTATGCGCTAGCAATCTCATCGACCATTTCTGCTGAGCCCGACCTTTAGCGGTGGACTTCTTCGGGATGGCAGCAAGGTCGAGAATTCTCACGGTGCAACCTCTTCCAACCGAGTATCTCATTATTTCATGCTCTCCCAGCGCCTCAGTTGAGCCCTCTTCACTATCGGAATCAACGTTTTCTTCACCATTTCCTTCATCCTCGGCGTTGAGCTCGACGTCTTGTTCTCCATCCCCATCGTGCTCAGGGTTCTGTTGACCAGACGTTCCCTCGCCGGCATCCGACCCCAAGACACGTTCAACTTGGTCGACGATTTTATTCGCCTCGTCAGAAGAATGTTCCGTGGCTTTGTAAGTGTTAATGAGTTCGTCCATTGACCCTAGTTTAGATCTCGGAGGAATATTGGGTTGAATCTCTGGGTTTTCGGAGGTAGACATGCTAGAAAGTGTTTATTGTAATGGTCGACAAGAAATAATACTCTTTATCGATGTGAATGCTCCGATCTGCAGTAAGTTGGGAAGATGTACTCGTCTTTTCAGGTCAACGCATATATATAAAGGTTAAATGGGTAAATTGCAAATTAAACCCCGAGTAACCGCGACGGTTAAGCTTCTACTCAGTAAATTGAAAGTTATCTTTCCATAAATAGCATTTACGGTCCTCTAAGTTTTAAAAGTTGGAATTTCGGCTCGGTAAATTAAGATTAACGACATCGTCTTCCAAAGATGTGCACTCTTTTTCCCTTCGCTCGGTTTTTGTCCCACTGGGTTTTTTCGAGTAAGGTTTTTAACGAGGCATATCCGACTCAAGACTGTTCGAGACTTGATCTCATGATTTATTTCTTCGATTCTCAGATATTGTAAATGTCATCGAGGTAGAGTAATTCGATCGAGAATTCCGCCCTCTTGTGGTTTGAAGCATCTCACCTTTCCAAGGCCCATCCAGAGAAAATATGCGCTCTTTTTCCCTAGCTCGGATTTTGTCCCACTGGGTATTTCCGAGTAAGGTTTTTAATGAGGCATATGAAATCTTGTGCTACGATGCTGTATTTACTTCTCCGAGCTTCAGCTTCCCTTACGCTCGAAAACTGGGGGAGTATTGATGAGGGATATTTCACATAGGCCATTTTAGGAAATACCTCTGCTCGAGATCGACCTCAATTCCGATCAGGAAGACTATTCTTCGACCTACAAAACGCTGTTTCCGATTAAACCAGACTACAAGCACGAGAGCCAATACTCCTCGGAATTACTGCGGGGCCGACCCCCCAGACTTGGACAGCTGGCGAGACGTATTCCCCTGCGGAGGGTCTACCTAGATCATCACTGTTCCTATATATACGCGGCGCATTTATGACATCAGGGAGGGCAATATTCCCAAGATACATACCAGCTCGGACTCAGAGCTCGGAATAGGCCTTAGCTTGCTTTTCTATGCATTTATCTAGCTAGTGGTTCGGCATCCTGTAACGCTCGAGTAGACCTACTTTGTAACTTGTATTCGGATCTTAATATTAATATACATCACTTACACACTCGACTTATTTTACTGTTTTGCTCGACTTTCCTTATTTTTCCCGAACGAAAAAGAGCATAATCAGTTTGTCTTGCATATATACACACACAACCATTTCTCGTTCTGCAGCGGTTCTCATATCTTTGAAATTAAAACTGAAAACATTACCAAAATTTTAGTTTTCGAAGAAAGAACGAAAATAGGGAACAAAGAAAAAACACGTTTCACTCACATTTTCTACTCTCGAAGGAGGGGCCTTTAGGGATTATTTGGGTTGCTGCTCATTGTTTCCGAAAGCTTAACAAAGTACAAGTTCACAAGACTAACAATTGGTCTTCTGTGAGTATGTCTCTCATTTTTTCTTTTAATTCCATAGAGTTTTTAAATTTTTTTTTGTCTTAAAGAGTTGATGAATTTATGTCGTGTGTTAAAATTGAGTTTAGTGAAAATTTACTCTGTGATATTTATAATATTCAATTTACCCCCTTGTGATATGAAAAAGAGCAATTTACCCCCTGTAAAAATTATAAAGAAGCAATTTACCCCCTCGAGCCGAAATTTTAATTCACTTACTGAAATTTAGAGTGGGCATGAAAAATATTTTATAACAAAGGGGGTAAAATTGACATATTATTATCACACCGGGGATAAATTATCATATTTACCATAATACAGTGGGTAAATTGCTACATTATCATAAAACAGGGAGATAAAGTGCTACGTAAGAAAATGTCAATGAGGCAGTGTGAAACTTTTATAAAATTAGAAGGGGGTAAAGTGCTATTTTTCAAATAACATGGAGAAAAATTTAACATTATGAATATCACAAGGGGTAAATTGTCATTAACTCTTTAAAAATGTGATCTTTTGCTTGCCTTTTGGTCTGATTGGTTATTTTTGAAGTTGAAAATAGTTAACACTGCTTTTTGCTAGTTTTATTTCTGGTTATGGCAAATTTTTTAACTTTAAAGTGTTAATCGTGTTAAAAATGTCCATTTTTTTCTAAGAAATAAATTTGTTTTTCTAATTTCAAAACATGTGTAAGAGGGACATATCATATGTGATTTAGCCTGATTTCGTCTTAGGTTCAATATCAGTAAATTATTAAGAGAACAACTTTATATTTAGGGTTTGGTTAAATTACTCAGGATGGTGCAATTCAAGACTTGTATGAATAATACTAAAATACGTGAATAAAGTATATGAGAGGAGAAAAATTGTATTATTATTATTGATGGGTAAAAATCTGGCCCCTTATAACATAGGAGTATTCGCTATTTATACTAAATACCTAATCCTAAAGTATCTAGGAGTCCTTTTAGGCCTAGGAATCCCCCATGGCCTAGGAGTCCTGCATAGCCCAATAAATCTTCAGGGTCGATCTTCAGGTCGACAAGGTGCGATAAAGTAGATCGAGCCGAACATGCAATTTCGAGGTGACTTATTTAGTCTTCTCGGGTCGGATTGGTTCTGAACCTGTTCGAGGAGCACAATTCGATCTCTAGTGTAAAATAGCCCTCATCAGTACTCCCTCACTTCTCGAGCGTAATCGTAGTTGGAGCTCGTAGAAGTAATTAAGATCGTAGTCTCAACCCTCAATGGTTCTTGAAATATGCCTTGTTAAAAACCTAGTTCGGAAAAACCCTTCATGGGATAAAAACCGAGCAAGGAAAAAGGAGTGCACATCAGTATGAACCTTTAAGGTAAAGACACGTAGCTTGGTAACGTGTGTCAGACATATGCAGAGTCTTCTCATGATTTCATTGGCGGGAAATTGAAAAGTCGCAATGGGTTGAACCGTCTTTTCACTATCCATATATATAGTCGAGATAAGCGGGATATTTTTACTTTTACCCCAAATATCTAGATCTCTCGGCAGTAAAAATTTAAGTCGATAATCTTGCAATCTATTTACTCCGTCGAACATACCGTCTTCAGTAATAATGGCTTCGACTTCGCAGAACCTCAACTCTTCCGGCCAGAATGAAGAAGAACAATTAGCCCCAAACATTGTCAACGCAGAAACTCTTTCTTCTGATGACGAAGTAGGAGATGGTGTACAGGCCGAGGAAATTAGAGATTACGAAGAGAAAGGAGTTGACAGTTTGGTGGTTGAGATCGTTCCTGAGGAAGAAATTGTTGCCAGAGCATCCAAAAAATCCAAAACTGCTCAACCTAAAATTTCTGCCCCCATCGAGTTCTTTCCTTCTCGACCGAAGGAGGAGCATTTACCGGCCTTGAAGAGGGATTATGGTCATTATTTCCCCTCGGATTTCGAAATAATTCTTCCTTTTGCCGAGGAGAGAGTCAATACACCTCCCCCAAACTGTCGAGCTTTTTATACCTCGCATTTCGAACACGGATTACGTTTTCCCCTTTCTTCAATCCTTCGCCAACTTCTAGAGACTTTCTTTGTCTCTTTAACCCAACTCGTACCAAATGCCATAGCCTTTATTATGGTTTTTTTTGTCTTGATGGTTGCGAAAGGTCTGCAACCCTCATTTCGTAACTTTCTTCACTTCTTCCGACTTTCCATATCGACCTCCTCCAACCGAGGCTACTATTATGTTAGCCAAAGACCTGGATTTTCCGTTCTAGAAAACGCCATTTCAAGTAAGAGTATGGAATGGAAATCGAACTTCTTTTTCGTCAAGGCTTCGACCCTTCGTGTACTTGAGAATGGAGAAACTGAAGATTTCACTTACGACTGGGGTTATAACCCATCCTGGGTGTATGGCGGCAGGAAGGTGATCGACGAAATGGCTCCAGACGACCATTTTTCTTCAGACATGGTGGAAGAGATGAGATCGGACAAATATCAGTCGGCTTACTTGGTCGGAGAAATCTACCTTCGAAAACCTGGATTAAGCTCTCTGGATTTTCCCATTCCAACGGATGATCGTCCCCTAAGTAAGATTTTATTATGAATTATTTTGTCCTTAAGAAGAATCTCTCAATCGTCGTCCTTTAACGTTTGTAACTTTATATTGTAGCTTCCATGGTCGAGAAATGCCGTTATTCAGTGGTTGGAAAGACTGTCCTTTCTAACTCGAAGAAGTCATCGGGCAAAGTCCCTATAGAGCAGAGACAATCCAGAAAAAGGAGGATAGATCAACACCAGGATCTTGAAGACATTGAGGAAGAGTCTTTCGAGAGTGCAGATCCTATTCGAGTAGCCCCTCCCCTGACCGATCAAACTTCTGATGAAATACCCTCGTCGAGATCCCGCCCAGGACGTGGTTTTCCTCCCAAATTCATTAGGGATAAATATGTTATTCTGGGCTGTAAGACTTGGTCGGAACGTAACCCTACTGGTCCTGCGGCAAAAAGAAAGAAGCAATTCTATGACAAAGAAGGTGAGATATTCACTCATGTTGGAGACACGAGCCACAAGGCTTCTTTGGTAGACAAGATTGAGAGCCATCTTCAGGGAAAACGGGCAGCCATATATTCTGAAAAGGACTCACTGACGACCGATGATAAGGAAAACATGATCGATAAGTCCATTCGACTTCTTCTGTCCTCGACTTTTACCAAGGACGTGTAACGGAATTTTGAGAGGGAACCTCTCGAGCAGCTGGCAAGAGCAGCTCATGCCCATGAAGTGGTAATATATCATCGTATTGTTTGTTCTCAACATATTTTAAGTTCTTTACTTCATTCCTCAATTAGATGATATATTTTTTTGCAGACTGGGAATGCATTGGTAACTGCCATGTATGATACGGCATTGCATAGGGAACAGTGTAAGTTTGTGGAAGAGACCAACAACATTCTAACTGCCAAAATCAAAGAGCTTGAAGACAAACTTGCTCAGATCGATAGTTCTCGTACATCAGCTGAGATTCAGCCTGCTCCTTGATAGGATAGTGCCCAGCAAGCCAATTCTCTTTAGCTTGTATTAGGTCTATTCTGTAATAAACAATCTTTGATTCTTATGAATAATACGCACGTTTATTTATAACTGTATAGAATGAACAATGGCCAAATTCATCTCTCGTGAATACATTTAATCGATTGGATGAAATCCTTAGATCACATTTGACTGTGGGACGATTCACTTCGGTATTGAGTGCAATCATGAAACAGTCTCTAAGGTCGTTATCTTAAAACCCGTTCCAAGTCATAGATTCCGAACGAGATGGGGTATCGAAGAAATCGCCAAGACTTGTATGAATATGCATGATTCACTTGGAGTGAATTTGTAGAGTTTCATGAACAAGACATTTGATGTCAGTGCATATGAGTAGGTGGTTCGATAGGGGATGGAACGCATCGAACGACCCGAACAGAGAAACCCATTGTGGAAGCGCATGACGCATATCGGTGATGGGATGTTTCTCAAGACTTATAATAATGTACGATTTAGTCCTTAGACTTGAGGTGCTAGGGCGAATTAGGTGCATGGGTATATGTACTTAGATTTAGGTACTGGTCACGTAGCCTGACCATAATGTGCCTAAGTTGGGTGCCTATAGTTGTGTACGCGAGTGGTTAGTACCAAGATGGAATCTACCGACTCGTCGTAATGGATGAGAGAATTTCCTATACGATTCTTAGATAATAGATCCAAGAAACCCGTGATCACGGTCGGTGACGGATTTGGAAAGGGGTTTCCAAATTTAGCAGTCACACTGGATTATTATCCCGAATTAGAAAGTATAGTTATTGATATAATTAGAGGTGCCGATCAATTCACACACCCTAGGTCTCAATCGGGAAATTAAGTCGATAGAAGGACCGTATGTACATGGCAATTATAAGAGGTGAGGTTCACAAATATCAATTCACCTAAAGTTGGGTTTCATGGGCTTATGGCTAGACATCGACCATGAAGTGTTGGTACTCCTAAATTAATAAGGGAGATTAATTCTGGAGTGGTCAATTAAAAGGGTTTAATTGATCGGAGCATTTAATTGCTCATAAATTAAATCACGAAGGGTTCGTGGGCCGGCTGCCAATTGATGGTGAACCTAGAGGGTCACACACAATACAATTGGACAGTGACAGTCATAGAAGAAAATATTTGATTTAAGGGAGTTAAATCAATTAAATGAATAAAAGTGTTAATTCAATGAGAATGATAATTAATTAGATGGTCTAATTAATTAAATATTAATTTAAGTGTTAATTAATTGAGAGATAATAATTAATTGGATTAATTGGGCTGATTTAATTAATGGTTAATTAAATTAAAGTTGCAAGACATGGGCATTTTAATTAAAACCCCAGAAGAAGTCCTGCAAGATAAGGGTGGGGCGATTTTTGGCTAAGGATAAGAAGGGAGAGTTTGTTTTCTTGTATGACAAGGAGGATCCTAGAAGATATATATGTATATCTTGTTTCCTCATAAAATAAGGAAAAGATCTTTAAGAGATATCTACAAAGAGAAGGTTTCTTCTCTTATAAATAGATATCTCCTCACAACTCTCCACAACAACAAGATAAATCTTCTTGAACTCTTGTACACACAACCCTAGCCGCCCCTACACCCTAGCCGCCCCCTTGCACAGCGCCGCCCCCCTCTCTCTGTTCTTCCATAGCTGGATCTAGATCTGAATCTAGATCTGTTTCTTCCTCCATTGACATCCTTCTATCTCTAGTTCGTAGCCTGTGAATAGAAGGTGTTGTTACAATCCAATTGGTGTGGATACACTCTGGAGGTGAGACAATTGGATCACTCGTTGTGAATCAGCAAAAAGCCGGAGGTTGCCACCACCTTGCCTGTGGTGAGGTAAAATCGCATATCTCCTTCTTTTATCTATTGTAGATTGTTTGATTCAACCTTTTCGCATACATAAGGTGTAAAATATATCTTGGGTCTGCTGGGGTGCCTCGGAAAAATTTTAAATTCCGCACTCTCGTTCTTTTGACAACCGGGGCATTCCCAACACTCCTATCCCCAATCCCAATCTGGAGACTGATAATCCTCATATTATCAGCACGATGATGGATGCTAGTCGATATCAGGCGCATGTCGGTCAATTAAATCAAGAATTGGATGACCAGCGTGTTTCACATGCCACCTCGATCAGTAAACTAGAGTCGGAGATTCTCTCACTCCGATCTCAACTTGCGGCTAAGGATGATGATGCTAACTTGGATAAGGTCATGGATGAAGTTCACACTCCTGACATCGAGTCCGTTGTCAGGGAGTTTCTTGATTCTCCTGTCCATACGGCAATAATTCATCAGAAAATAGGGGGTATGTTATTGAGCTCGTTTTACAAGGGGGTCGATCAATTGATCGAATATGGGCTGATTCCTGATAGGCGAGAGGATTATCGAAAGTTATGGAGATCGGAAAAGATCGAAGGCTTCAAGAATACCCTCCAGAATCTTCGACTTCCGTCGAGTATAGCGATCATCCTTTAGCTCATTTAGTAGCTGAGTTTGGAACTCCATTGCATGTGCCTGACCCTGACCTAGAGCCAGCAAAGGGTGTCGACTGCGACCAAGAGGACGAAGAAGAAGCTGAAGGCAATGAAGGGTCGTCCTCTGAAGAAGTCGCACCCCCATCTTAGGCCACTTTCTGATTAGGATCTTACTAGTTTTCTTCTATAATCTTTGTAACTCTTTGTTAATCTATCAAGTAGAATACGTAACTTTTTGCAAATGAAGTTAGTGAAGAATCCTTTATTTGCTGTATACAATTTTTAATGTCAGATTTGCCTTTGTCGAATTTTCCTTTGTCGTCTTGATGATCGTAGCATGCAATTAATAATCTTCTCAATTATACATTTGAGATTTTACTGTTCGCGAAATAGGTTGAGGACATAATTGTCATTTCTTTTACTATATATATAAAGGTAAAGTCTTTGAAGTTTTACCGCGCGTCCCCACTTGCAATATAAAATTTCTCTGTAATTGATCGGAGCAACCGTTCGGTATTCACCAAATTTTTCGATTTCTCGGTCATGAGTTCCAACCTGTTCTCTGGTGCTACCAAACGGTCTTTACGAGACCCATCTCGACGAGAGACACCAAAAAAGAAAGCTAGGACCAAAAGCTCACACCAGACATCTTCTGAGGGAGGAGCTGCTTCCCAAAAATCCATGCCTCCTTCCGATCAGGTTTCGACCCCTCCGGATGATGTTCCGAGGTCCGAGGTGAATACTCCTTCTCAAATGAAGGAAATTATGGATTCTTCTACGGGTCCTTCCCGAGTTTCGATCCATAGTCCATTGGTCGATCCAAACATCCTGGAAGCTTGTCGGAATGAGGAGTCTCAAGTTAACTCTCCTGCTCCCGTCGACCAATCAAGAGATGACCCTCCTCATCCTGTTCAAAACACCATATTAATTCAAATTTCCGATCGAGAAGTCACTCAGCAGGTCGATACCATCCCTCCTAATCCTGAGGTCGAGCCAGATTTACAAACGGGCGGATCAGTGGAAGATATTCCCGAGTCTCTTTTTGGCCCTCTGACCTCCAATGTTGTCGTATCTAGTTCCCAAAATACTCAAGTTCTTTCTCCTCCTGTCACTTCACGAGAAATGACTAAAACAGGACATGGTCCCAGCAACTCGAGTTTCGAAAATCCATTTGATGGGGGCTATTTTACGCATATAACCGAGTAGAGATTTCCGAGGAGAGTCAAGATCGATCCGACCCATGTTGACTACAAGATCGGCTCGACCTGACTAAATGTGTCTGATCGACCTAATGTCCGATTCAGAAGACTTATTGGGCCATGCGGTACTCCTAGGCCATGCAGGATTCCTAGGCTAAATAGGACTCCAAGTTCTATTAGGACAGGATGAATATTATAAATAGTGAATCTTACATTGTATTAGGGATCCGGATTTTAACCTATCAATAATACTACATCAGTTTCTCCTCTCATACTGGTTCTTACGTGATTACATTACTTTGTGTAATTCTTGAATAGCACCATCCTGAGTACTTTAACCAAGCCCTTAATTTAATAATGTTCTCTTATAATTATACTGATAATACAACCTAAGACGAAATCAGGTCAAATCAGTTGGCGTCCACCGAGGGGCTAGGTTAATTACTCGATCGAATATGGTCAATCCAAGAAAAAGCACACGTAATACAGGAAGAAGAACAACTTCTCAGCATCGACGTGCTGTAGAAACTCTGCCCGAAAATTCCCAAAGAATCAGCGCTAATAACATGCCGCCTCCAACGGAACAACAAAATTTAGATCGAGCAGAGGGACATATTACTTCGAACATAAACAACAACCATAATAATGAAGAACATCAAACTCCTAGCAGAAGTAGGGCTCTGAACTCACCCGTTCGCTCCGTCCCTCTTCCCCCGTTACCGGCCGATCAAGAGAATAATGGTCCAGATGCGGCCCCAATTCCGCCGACCAGATTGGTAAACGATATCAGGCGAGCTCGAGGAGACAACGACCGAGTTTGGCTGAAGCTAAAAGCCCAGATGGGGACCAACGATCTCATATATCCCCGCCAAACGTCGCTAAAAGACATCCTGGTCGAAGAGATAATCAGGCAGGAGCTAATGCTCGTCCTGAACATTATCTATCAAGAGAAAAGACGGTCGTCCCGATAGACGAAGAGGAGGAGCCCCAAATCATCGATCGACGAGCAACAAAAAGATTCTCTGGAAGAGATGTTGAAAGAATGGTAGAGGAGCGAGTGGAACAAAGGCTTTTGACTTTGAGACAACCTTGGCCTCGTTCCCGAGAAATCCAGGATAGCATAGCTGTCTGTTCCCCTTTCTGCCTAGAAATTAGGAAAGCACAGGCTTCGGGGCCTTTACCCGCTCGACTCCCAAGATACGATGGAACTGGCGATCCGACTGATTATATTTTTAGTTTCACAAACATAATGAACTTATACGCTCATTCAGCAGAATACACAGCGAAATTGATGATCACAACCTTCGAGGGGTTGGCACTGGACTGGTTCGGAAAACAACCACCTAACTCAATATTTAGTTTCAGAGAGTTATGCAACAAACTAGAACAACAGTTTGCCAGTCAGAAAAGATAAAAGCTCCCCATGAGCTATCTAGGAACCTTTATCCAACAAGAAGGGGAATCTCTAAGAACTTGGTTAGCAAGATTCAATGTCGAACTATTGAAGATCGACTCCCCAAATATTGATTATGTCATATCTATTCTATTCGACTTGACAAAAAATAGGCAGTTCGGCAATGCCTTAAGTCGGAAACAGCCAAGAACCTTCGCAGAAATCATGACGTTGGCCTCCAAGTATATGACTCAGGAAGAGATGAATTCATTCAAAGACAAAAATAAGAATAAAGCATTAACTTCAGGATCAAGGAAACCTGAAAAACCCCCGATGCAAAGAGTCACGGATTAAGATCGATTTTCCCGAAGGGGAAACGTATTCCAAAGGTTAGAATATAGCGGGAGTAACCCTGAGAAAAGACCTAATGTCTACCTCAGGCCTCGATCTCCAGAGAGAAATATTAGAGATCGGGTGAGCTATGTGGAGTATACCAAACTAAACGCCCCAAGAGAGGATATTCTAGTGATTCTGGAAAGAAGTAATCTTATTCCCCCAGCAAAAAGAATCACGCAGGCAAAACCAGGGGCAAAGAACTACGATCTATTTTGTAGGTACCATCGAGCTCACGATCATAGGACCGAGGATTGCTATCACTTAAAACAGGAGATTGAGAAATTAATTCAACAAGGCAAGTTGAACGAATTTGTGGATAGAACAGGCCGAAATAGACAAAGGACGAGGAGTCTGAGAATGAGGGAAGGGAACAGAAGCCCTCGCGAAAGATCTCCTAGCAACCATGCACCACATAGGAATGATCTCGATAACGACCATGTCAACGGTACAATACATGTAATCTCTGGTGGTCCTGCTGGGGGTGATAGTCGAAATGCAAGACGAAAAACCGCTCCATCCCTAGAAAAAGGGATTATCGTTCCTAAGGAAGTATGGGCACTTGAGAATAAAAGCTCTGACAAACAGATAATCAGTTTTGATGAGAGTGAAATCGCAAGAAATTTGAATTGGGACATCAATGAGGACCATCCTGATTTTCCTATGGTTGTCTCATTAAGAATTTCCGACTTTAACGTCAAAAGAATTCTGATCGACAACGGGAGCTCGGCTAACATAATAGCCATCGAAGCTTTGAATCAAATGAACCTGGGAAAGATAACTCTTCAAAGAGTAGCCACGTCGCTGATACGATTTGGAGGATCGGAAATAGTTCCAGCCGGAACTATAAATTTAAGCGTAACCCTTGGGAACAAACCTCATCGAGTGGTAAAAAAGATAAAGTTCTTGGTGGTGGAAACACCATTCGCCTACAACGCCATCTTAGGTAGACCAGCATTAAACCAATTCCGAGCAGTCGTTTCAACCTATCACCAGAAGATAAAATTCCCGACGGTATCTGGGGTCGGCGAGATAGTTAACGATCACTGTATGGCATGGAATTGTTATAGTACGGCACTATCTTTAAAAAGGAATGTCGATCCATTAACGCCATCAAAAAGAAAAATGGTAGGATCTTCAGTTGAAAGATCTCAAGAGCCAGAATTGCCTAATACGGAAAGGATCGATAAAAAGGGGAAAGAACCTATAGATTTGACTTTGTGAGCACCCGAGCATAAAGAAGTCAAACTTATCGAAAATGATCCAACCAAAATAACCAGAATTGGAACGGAATTGTCTCCGCAAGGAGAAATCATGTTGATCAACTTCTTAAGGAACCATATAGACGTGTTTGCTTGGAGCTCGGAGGACATAGTGGGGATTGATCCAAGAATAATAACCCACTCTTTGAAAATTGATCCGAGCGCAAAACCGGTCAGGCAGAAGAAAAGGAATCACGGCCCTGTGAAAGACAAAATAATAAAAGCGAAGGTCGAGAGGCTTTTAAAGTCTAAACAGATAAGAGAAATACACTTTACTGAATGGCTGTGCAATGTCGTACTTGTCTCAAAGGGTGACAAGAAGGATAACAAGTGGAGGATGTGTAACGATTTTACGGACTTAAATAAATTATGTCCGAGAGATCCTTACCCACTCCCAAGGATCGATCTGTTGGTCGACTCGACAGCTGGTTTCGCGATCTTCAGTATGATGGATGCTTTCCAAGGTTTCTACCAAGTTTTCATGGACGAAAAAGATCAAGAAAAAACTGCCTTCATTACTGAACAGGGAGTATATTGTTTTGTAGTGATGTCGTTCGGACAAAGAAACGCCGGAGCGACATATCAACTGTTGGTGAATTAGATGTTTAAAGATTTGATCGGAGAAATAATGGAGGTGTATGTCGATGATATGTTGGTCAAAAGCATGACCGAAGAAGACCACATTCAGCACCTTGATCGCTGTTTTAAAATTTTAAGGAAGTATGGAATGAAACTCAACCCCTTAAAATGTACCTTTGGGGTAAGATCTGGGAAGTTCTTAGGTTACCTAGTTCATGAAAGAGGCATCGAGGCCAATCCAGAAAAAATACGTGCTATCACAGAAATGAAGCCTCCCAGAAATATTACCCAAGTGCAAAGCTTGGTAGGGAAAACTGTTGCTCTCAACAGATTCATATCAAGGTCGGCAGATAAGAGTCTGCCATTTTTTCAAATTTTGAGAAAAGCTAAGACATTCGAATGGACAGAAGCTTGTGATCACGCCTTCGATCAACTGAAAGAATACTTGACCTCACCACCACTACTTGCCAAACCTACAGAAGGGCAGCCTCTTTACATATACATCGCTATCTCCGAGGCAGCAGTAAGCTCGGTTATGGTAAAAATTGAGGGCTCGGAACACAAGCCAGTCTATTATTTGAGTAAATTACTACAAGGGGCTAAAAAGAACTATTTGGAAATTGAAAAATTTGCTTTGGCTTTGGTGACCTCGGCACGAAAATTACGACCATACTTCCAAACATATAAAATTATCGTGCTTACCAATCAACCTTTGAGGCAAATCTTATCAAAACCTGAAGCCTCAGGAAGATTAATTAAATGGGCTGTAGAGCTGGGACAATACGAGATCGAATATCAACCACGAACAACGATCAAAGCTCAAGTACTTGCTGACTTCCTCCTAGAAACTCCAATTCAGTCGGAGACAAGCTCTGAAGTAACATCTGCTAGTGATAATAACGTTTTGATCGTCAATAATCTAGCATGGCTAATGCACGTCGATGGTGCGTCAAGCAGAGATGGCGGAGGTGCATGGATTAATTTCCAAGGACCAAACGGTGAGGATATGAATTATGCCATCACTTTAGACTTCAGGGTAACCAACAACGAAGCGGAATATGAGGCTCTGATTGCGGGAATGGAGATGGTTGTACAAGCCAACATAAAGGTTTTAAATGTCTTAACGGATTCCGAGCTGATTCAGAGACAAATTAATGGAATGTATGAGGCAAAGGAATACAACATGATAAAATACTTGGCGAAAGTAAATGAGTTGACCGAAAAGTTTGATAAGTTTGATATTTTAAACATCCCACGAGAAGAGAATCGATGGGCTGATCAACTATCTAGATTCACAGGAACGAGGGATGGTAAGTCTAAAAGAGTGATCACCTGGTTAATCTCCAAGACACCATCCATTGATCTCGATACTGTTCCTATAGTCGAAGTAATGGACATCGAATTAGCTGCAGATAGCTGGATGACTGCGATAATAACTTATTTGAAAGATGGGTCACTCCCTAGCTGCAAAAATGAAGCTAGAAGAATAAGGTATCGAGCACCTAGATATGCCATAGTAGAGGGAAAACTCTATAGACGATCCGTCTCTGGAATCTTATTAAAATGCATTCCTGAGCATCAGGTCCAAAACATCCTCAGCAGTATCCATGAAGGAGAAGCGGGAAATCATAGTGGAGCTCGAGCACTCACACTCAAATGTTTGAGAACTGGGTACTATTGGCCAACGATGTACGCTGATGCACAAAATTTTGTAAAACATTGTCATTATTGCCAAGTACACTCGAATATGATACATCAACCAGCAGAGACAATGCACCCAATCCCGATCTGTTGGCCTTTTGACCAGTGGGGTATTGATATAGTGGGACCGTTCCCGATAGCCAGATCAAAAAAGAGTTATGTCCTCGTCGCTGTCGAGTATTTCAGCAAATGGATTGAATGTATAGCTCTAGCTCGAATAACACAGTTCCAGGTCATAAATTTTCTTTGGAAAAATATAGTCTGTCGTTTCGGAATCCCGAGGGTTTTGATTTCCGACAATGGGACCCAATTTGCTGGAAAACAAGTTCAAGAATGGTGCTCAAATGGGCAGACTGAAGTAGCAAATCGAGAAATTATAAAATCCCAGAAGAAAAGGCTGGACGAAGCTAAAGGAAAATGGTTAGACGAGCTTCCATGTGTCATTTGGGCTAACAGAACTACAGTAAAAGCCTCTACCGGTGAAACACCGTTTAGCTTAGTCTATGGGTCGGAGGCCGTTATCCCAGTTCAGGCGCTAGTCCCCAGCCCCAGAATTGAATTATACGATGAAGAATCAAATGATCAACTAAGAAAGGACGACGTCGATTTAAGTGAGACCTTGAGGGAAAAAGCTAGTCTTCGTTTAGAAGCAGCTAAATCCAGCATGGAAAAAGCCTACAACCAAAGAGTAAGAATACGTTCCTTCAAAGAATGTGATTTGGTACTTAAGAAGGTCGAGGTGTCGAAGCATGTGGGTAAATTACAGCAAAATTGGGAAGGTCCATACGTGGTAACGGCGGTCGGCAAAAAGGGATCGTATAAGATAGCCCATATGGATGGAACCCTACTTCCTCGAACGTGGAATGCAGTAATCCTTAGAAGATATTATGGCCGTTAACCTCGAGATAAGAAAAATCTTGGGATCAGATGGGACTTTACAGTTAGTTAGCTTGTTTTTCATTCTTTAGTCTGTTTTGTTATCTCCTCTTTGGACATCAAATTTATCTACGATTATAATAAAAGCCTTTACTTATTTTTTTCTCACAAACAACTTAAAAGACCATTGTCAAAGTTCACTCTACAAAGGTTAAAAACCAAAATTGGTAAAAAACCTAAGTACAATAAATCTTTGAGTAAAACCGATTAGGTCGGTAAAAACTCATCGATCTCCTAACGAATGATCTACAAAGGTTAAAAAACCAAAATTGGTAACAAACCTAAGTACAATAAATCTTTGAGTAAAACCGATTGGGTCGGTAAAACCTCATCGAGCTCCTAACGAATGATCTGCAAAGGTTAGAAAACCAAAATTGGTAAAAAACCTAAGTACAATAAATCTTTGAGTAAAACCGATTGGGTCGGTATAAACTCATCGATCTCCTAACGAATGATCTACAAAGGTTAAAAACAAAAATTGGTAAAAACCTAAGTACAATAAATCTTTGAGTAAAACCGATTGGGTCGGTATAAACTCATCGAACTCCTAACGAACGCTTTACAAAGATTAAAACCACAGTTGGTATAACACCTAAGATAAAGCTATAATCCTAGAGTAAAACCAATTTGGTCGATAGTAACCCATCATACAAATAACAAACGATCTACAATTGAAAAGTCAGTTGATATAATGCTAAATTTTTTATTAGTATAAATACGGATATACATCGGAAGGATACATAGATTTCCTAATCGATCGACAAAAAATGTCATCACATGCTGAATGAAACTCTTAATCGAAGTACTGTTGGGCTGTCCGGTAGACTTGTAAAAAGCAATCTTACAAAGTCAACTCATCGACTAAAGCTGTTCAGGTTTGAAGGATGGCGGCACGAATAGTGAGCTTCTGTTTTTATTCATCTCCGCGCAATTCCCAGAATTCTTGCCACCAGCTACAGCCGGTGGACAAAGAAAACCGCCTTTGAGTTACGCAACTATGACCACACAGCTCGGAATCAGAGAGAGCTTTGTGAGATCATAATCTTACGTCAGTCGATGGTGGTCAGCATTCTCGATTGTACTTTCAGGTTTTAATGAACTGACCAGCTTTCCACCGACCACGGAACTATTAGATCGGAATGCCACCTTACCGACCCTTACCCATTTGCACAGGGTGGTCGATATATGATAGACACTCCGATCGATCCCCTTTTTTAAGGATCGGAGACTTCATGGTTTTTGAGAAGTCTCCATTTTCCGATTCCGCCCATACCAAGTCGACATAATTAACAGATTGCTGATTTTCTGAGTCAGGTGGACGACCACCGTTTTGAGAAAAGAAGAAATACATTGTTGAGAAATTTTACTTTTAAAGGTAAATGAATGAAAGGTAAAGAATTCCTTTTATAGATAAGTGGGTAAAAATCCAACTGTGAAACTCATATCCAATCAACGGCAATGACGTGATATCGGGGATTACGTTACGTGGTCATAAATGCAAGCCTTAAATACAGGACTTGAACTAAATGCAATATTAAGTTGGTCAATAAAAATCATACATTAGATCGATATGGACGGTACAAAGACAATCACAGCAAGATTAATATTACATATTCCTATCTGAGCAGAGACATCGATCGACACACTAGCAGTTACACCTACAAAATATCAAAGAAAGGAATTTATCTTCACTACGAGAACACCTCAGTGCTTCCTCGGAACGATCATCTTTTCTTCTACTTTGAGAACAGTGACGAGAAACTAATGTTCAGGCATCCTTCTTAAGGTCGACATCTGTCGATCATCAAGAGAAGAATACGTGCTTTCACAACTCGACCACCTCGAAAAAGCTGATGCTTCTTCTTTACAAAGTAAAGTAGGGATCAGAAGGATCTCATGCATGGCATCGTCGGCTTGTTAGAAACAAGTTGATTTCGATAAGCCAAGAATCCTGCTTTCCTCTGATCTCGACCTCTACCTTATGGCGTGATTTATGGTTGACCAATCCCCGTTACGAGATTCGTCCGACCATCATCATACAAGATGGAGATTCCATTTTTCCAATTCATCCCATACCAAGTCAGGAATTCATCATCGTTGAGGTGACACATTTTGGTGGTCGACAGTGGTTATACCAATAAAAAAATTTCTTGAACAACTTCATTTTTTGAGAGATGGAGAAGCATGGAATGCCCTTTTTATAGGCTGGGGGTAAAGGATCCAATGGTGTTGCATTGAGATCCTATCAGCGGTCCAGATTACATACGTTAACAAGTTGATTCACAGCGTCGAATATAAGTTAGATTATTACTATAGAATCAAAAATGAAAGACCACAGATGAACATGTCAAAAGTAACTGATTTTATTGAGATTTTTGAAGATCATTACATTTGACAAAATACAATCGATCAAAACATACAAGTACATTCATTCTTGAAATCTATCTACAGTTGTTACAAACACTAGCCTACTACGCTGCTCCTCGAAATGATCTGCTCCTCCACTCCGACGCGCTCCTTATTCTTGGACTCTCGTCATTGCATTGATGAAGATTGGCAAATATACTTCACCAGACCTTAACGAAGTATCCTCCTTGGTCGGAGGATGTCCTGATGGAAGATTACAAAGTATCCGCCTGAGTCGAAGGATGCCTCATCCGGCTCATACAAAGTAGCCTCCTTGGTCGGAAAGCATACCCGACACAGGGGACACCATCATTTTAATGAACTAACCAGCTCTCATCTCTCATAAACAGATTTGATTAATGTCTTCACCATAATCAGAATGCCAATGATGCCAAAGTGAATCTTTTAATAAAGGCATATTGTCTACCTCTGTTATCTTACCTATTTTTCAAATACGTTATTTATAATATAGGGAAGATATCAGTTAGTGGACAGGCATATGAAACGTCCTACACCTACGGTTACGGCACAACTACCAAGAATGATTTTTCCTCTCCCAAGATGATAATCCACAGTTACCTTTGTCAATCAGATCAAAACGGCATATTGTTTTATACATAAACGATTGAAAACAACGATCTGCTCTATTCACAACAAAGGGGGTTCATTACAGTTACTCGCAAAAAAAAAAAAAAAAAAAAAAAGAAGAGGATCTATGTCTGTTGTTCAAAAGCATGATCGGGACTCGTCTGATGAGCTAGATAAGTCATCATTTCTTTCGTACGTTGCTTGTATCCGAGAGAAAAACCTCTATCAAACTCTTGTTGCTTCAATTGAAGAAGGTCTTCTTTTTCCTTAGTGAGTTGTTCCTTATTGGACACCAAGTTGCTATTTGCTCGAGCAAGTTCTTCTTTCTCTTTAGAAAGTCTTTCAGTAGCGGCTCGGAGATTCTCGACCTCACTAATCAGCGTTCGATGAGCAACAGCGATTGTATTCATCCTGTCAAGAGACTCTTCTAGAGAAAAGTAAAACTCATCATTTTGTATCCCAAGCTGAAGAGCTTCATGCTTAGCCTGTTATGGAAAAATAAGAATAACGAACTTCAAAGGCTTGAAGATAAAAAGATCATCGTTACAGCAATAACAAAAATCCACTTACCATCTCCAAACGCTTGAAAATGGACTGAACGAGACGCAAAAAAGAATGGTTCTTCAGTTTATCAAGCTCCTTGGGCAGAATTGTACCCATTCCCAGATTCCAAGAAACCCCATCAGGCTCGAGGGTTGTTGGAATGCATGCATCAATGGAAACCCCACCGGACCGACTCATCCCGAATTCAGTTATCTCTTCGAGCTGCTCCTTAAAAGGACGCTCGTCTAAAAGAGACGGATCGTCCATGGTATTTTCGAAACCAGAATGACTGGGACCAAACCAGTTTTTGATACATTTTGAGAAATGGTGGTAGGAGAGATGACTTGAGTGTGTTGAGAAGTTGTAACAACGATGTTAGAACGTAAAGGAGCAAAGAGAGAATATCTTCCACAGGCCCCCTCATTTGCAAAGTTGGCTCAATCTCAGAGTTGGGAGGAATAATTACGACCTGCTGAGAATTTTCTCGACCTGAGGTTTGATTTGCTGTATCTTGATCGGAAGGGGGACGCTCGCCCATTGTTTGGTCGACAAGAGGAGGAGAAGCATCTCGAGCCTCCTCATTTGATGTTTGGTCGACGAGAGGAGGAGAGGTAGCTCAAGACTCTTCGTTCTGATAATCCTCCAGAATATTGGGGTCCACCAGTGGACTACGGATTGGAGCCCGCGAAGGTCGCGTCGAAGAATCCGCAGTTTCATTCACCAGAGGGGGAATATTTGTTGGTATTTTTGGAATTACGCCTGAAGAAGACAACAGCGGGTCGGATTGAGGCATGGCTTCCCGAGAAGAAGCTTCTTCCTGAGAGGAAGATTGTTGTGAATTTTCCGTTCGAGGTTTTTTCTTTGGAGTATCTCGTCGGGGTAGACCCCGTAAAGATCGTTTTGTAGCTCCAGAAAAGAGATTGGAACTCATGATCAGAAATTCAAAAATTCTTATGACTTATCGAACTATGAGCTCCGATCAACAACAAGAAAATTTTATATTGCAAGTGGGGACGCGCGGTAAAACTTCAAAGTTTTTACCTTTATATATAGTAAAGGAAATGACAATTATGTCCTCAATCCTTGGCGCGTGCAGTAAAATTCAAATAAATAACAGAATGGATTATCAATTGCGTACTACGATCATCAAAACGACGAAGAATATTTCATTAAAAATCATATATATCAACGAAGGAATTTTACAGATTTTACAAAGATATACTAAATAAAGTGACAAAAATTACAAGGATAAAAGAAGAAAATAAAAGGAAATCCTAAAAACATCCTAAGATGGGGAGTTGGCTTCCTTTGAGGACAATCTTTCCTCATCTTCTTTCTCTCCTTCATCGGCCTGATCTCCTTCAAAGTCCTCTTCATAATCCTCGTCTTCTTCCCCTCCTGCACGATCGTCAGCGACGTCCTCAATTAACTCCAAATCAGGTGCGGGCACGGGAAATGGACTCCCATACTCAGCCACTAAATGAGCTAAAGGATGATCACTATATTCAACGGAAGGCAAGCAATCAGGAGGATATTCTCGGAGTTTTCGATCCTTTTGTATAGCCATTACCTCACGGTATTCTTCGCGCTTGTCAGGAATTCGACCCGACTCGATCAATTGATCGACCCCCTTATAGAATGAGCTCAAGAGCAGACCTCCAATTTTCTGATGAATTATGGCAGTGTGCACCGGAGAATCAAGAAATTCTCTAACAATGGGTTCAACGTCGAGAGAGTGATGCTCATCTATGACCTTATCTAAATCAGGGGAATCATCCTCCTTGGTAGCGAGTTGAGATCGAAGTGTAACAATCTCCGACTCCAATTTGCTAACCACAGTGGCATGTGCAATTCGTTGCTCATCCATTTCTCGATTCATCTCGTCGACCTGCGCCTGGTATCGACTAGTATCAGTCATCATACTGATAATATGAGGATTGTCGGTCTCCAGGTTCTGATTGACAATAGGAGCAGATTGAGTCTCAGCAGGAGCATGAGAATTATCAGCCCGAGCAAGTTGATCTTTGAGCTCTTTGATCCTGGCGACCAGAATATTTTTAGATTCCTCCATAAACTTGTACTGATCCCTATGTAATGCAGTATCATACATGGCCAATACCAAAGCATTACCAGTCTGTGGCAAAAACATGTCGTCTAAATAAGAAATAGATTATAACAGTTGGAATTTGATGATAGGACAGATAGAGTTTTAGCATATTACCACTTCATGAGCATGAGCGGCTCTTGCAAATTGATCGAAAGGTTCTTTCTTTAAGGTTCGTTGCACATCTCTGACAAAGGTAGAAGATAGAAGAAGTCGGATAGACTTATCGATGACGTTCTCCTTATCGTCAGACGACAAGGAATCCCTTTCGGAGTATCCAGTCGCTCGTTTCCCCTGAAGATGGTTCTCGATCATATCTATCAAGGAAGCTTTATGGCTCGTATCTCCGACATGAGTGAAATACTCACCTTCTTTATCATAAAGCTGACTTCTTCTTTTCGCATCGGGACCGGTAGGATTCCGTTCTGGTCAAGTTTTATAGCCCAAGATACCAAACTCATCCCTGAGATTTTTAGGAGGGAAGCCGCGACCGGGGCGAGAGCTCGTTGACGAAATGTTCGTTGAAGTTTGACCAGAAGGGGGAGGGGCCACACGGATAGGATCTGCATTTTCGAAGGACTCTTCTTCGATATCTTCTAAATCTTGATATTGCTCTCTTCTCTTTTTCTGGATTGCCTTGCTCGATTGGAACTTTTCCCGACGACTTCTTCGAGTTAGAAAGGACAGTTTTTCCAACCACGGAAAAGCGGCAGCTCTCGACCATGGAAGCTATAATATAAGATCAATAAACGTTACTAGACGACAAAACTTATAGATCTTTTTCTGAAAAGTCAAGATAATTATTAAAAGAAAATCCTACCTAAAGATCGATTGTCAGATGGGATGGGAAAATCCAAAGAACTCAATCCAGCCTTCCGAAGAAAAACTTCTCCGATCAAATAAGCTGATTGGTATTTATTTGATCTCATCTCCTCGATCAAATCGGATGAAAATTGGTCATCTGGGGCCATCTCACCAATCACTTTTCGACCACCTTACACCCAAGATCCATTGTATCCCCAGTCATGAGTAAACTCCTCAGTTTCTCCGTTCTCAAGGACATGCATGGTCGGAGCCTTAACAAAAAAGAAGTTCGATTTCCACTCCGTATTGTTGCTCGAAATGGCATTTTCAAGAACGGCATACCCAGGTCTTTGGCTAACGTAATAATAGCCTCTATTAGAGGAGGTCGATACAGAAAGTCGAAAAAAGTGAAGAAAATTACGGAACGAGGGCTGCAGACCTCGTGCGACCATCATAACAGAGAATGCCATCATAAAGGCTATGGCATTTGGATCAAGTTGGGTCAGAGAGACAAAGAAAGTCTCTAAGAATTGACGAAGGATTGGAGAAAGGGGAAAACGGAGCCCATGTTCGAAATGGGACGTATAGAAAGCTCGACAGTCCGTAGGAGGGGTATTGACTCTCTCGTCGGGGGAAGGAATAATGATCTCAAAATCCGACGGGAAATAACGACCGTATTCTCTTTTCAAGATGGGTAGATCTTCTTCTTTCCATTGAGAAGGAAAGAACAAGACAGGAGCGGAAATTTGAGGTTGAGCAGTCTTAGATTTTTTGGATGCCCTGGCCATCATCCCCTCCTCTGGAACGATTTCTACCACCAAGCTATCAACCTCCTTTTCTTCATAATCTCTGATTTCTTCTACCTGAACGTTGTCTGCTATTTCATCTTCAGAAGAAAGGACTTCAGGATTAGAGGTGTTAAGTGGTATTCGTTCTCCTTCATTTTGGGTTGAAGAATGGGGATTCTGCGAGGTCGAAGCCATTTGTTCTTGAAGTAGCGTGCTCAATGAGATAAGAAAATGGCGAGATTATCGATTTAAACTTTTACTGCAGGAAGATCTAAATGGCTGGGGTAAAAAGTAAAAGATCCCGCAAATTTTCGACTATATATATGGGCGGTGAAAAGACGGATTCAACCCTTCGCGTCTCTTCATATTCCCGCCAATTAAATCATGAAAAGACTCTATCATTGTCTGACACACGTTACCAAAATATGTGTCTGTACATAGAAAGTTCAAATGGATATGCACTCTTTTTTCCTTGTTCGGTTTTTATCCTGTAGAGGGTTTTTCTGAACCAGGTTTTTAACGAGGCATATTTCATAAACAGAGAAAGGATCAATGCAACAACTATATTTACTTCTACGAGCTCCAGCTACGATTACGCTCGAGAAGTGACGGAGTACTGATGGGGGCTATTTTACGCATTTAACCGAGTAGAGATTTCCGAGGAGAGTCAAGATCGATCCGACCCATGTTGACTACAAGATAGGCTAAATAGGACTCCAAGTTCTATTAGGACAGGATGAATATTATAAATAGTGAATCTTACATTGTATTAGGGATCCGGATTTTAACCTATCAATAATACTACATCAGTTTCTCCTCTCATACTGGTTCTTACGTGATTACATTACTTTGTGTAATTCTTGAATCGCACCATCCTGAGTACTTTAACCAAGCCCTTAATTTAATAATGTTCTCTTATAATTATACTGATAATACAACCTAAGACGAAATCAGGTCAAATCACCATTGGACGATCCTTCCCTCTTAGACGACCGTCCTTTAAGATCACAAGTCGAAGAAATAACCGAGTTTACAATGGGTCGATCAGGAGGAGTATCCCTTGATGCATGTGTTCCTCATCCTTCGAACCCGACAGGGTATCTTGGAATTTGGGAATGGGTACTATTTTGCCAAAGGACCTTGACAAATTGAACAATCACTCTTCTCTGCAGCTCGTTCAATCCATCTTCAAGCATTTGGAGTTGGTAATTAGAATTTTTGTTTTAACAGAGATACCTCACTTGTTATCTGATTCTTCTAGCTTTTATCCTGATATATTCATATATTGTTTATAGGTTAAGCATGAAGTTGTTCAGCTTGGGATACAAAATGATGAAGCTTACTTCTCTCAACTTGATTCCAACGTGAGGCTGGATACTATTGCTGCAGCTCATCGATTGCTGATGAATGAAGCTGAGAATCTTCGAGCGGCTAATGATAGGCTCTCTAAAGAGAAAGAAGATCTAGCTCGGGCAAATAGTAGCTTGGAGTCCGATAAAGAGCAGCTTATAAAGGAGAAAGAAGACCTGCTTCAGCTGAATAAAAATCTAGAAGAGGTCACCCAATCCCAGATCGAGAAAGGGAAAAAGCAAGAGTTTGATAGGGGTTTTTCTCTTAGGTATAAGCAACGTACTCAAGAATTGATCACTTATCTCGGTCATCAAATGAATTCCGACCATATTCTCGAACTGTAGATCAAGCCTCATTCTTCTTCCTTTTTTTTTTTTTTTTGATGTAAATAGGAAAAAGATTTTTGGTATGAATAGAGCTTCATGTTCTTTCAATCGTTTTTGTGTAGCATAATTCATCGTTCCGATCTAAATACCATCATAACTGTTGTCTATTTTCTCGGGAGAGGAAAAGTTACCTAGGAAATTGTGCCGTAACCATAGCTATAGGACGTTTCATATGCTTGTCCGTTAAATAATAGATTCTTCCATCTATAAATAATTTCCTTCATAACTAGAACTATAAACCCAAGAAGTATCATGTCATCATCAGTAAGATGTAGAAATCCAATGTGGTACTTATGGTGTCCTGATTATGGTAGAAATATCCGATCTGTCAAAAATAAAGAAAGCTGGTTATTTCATTAAAATTAAGGTATTCTCCGTGTCGAGGTATTCTCTTCGACCAAGGAGGATATTTTGTATGAGTTTAACGAGGTATCCCTCGACTTAGGCGGATACTTTGTAACCTTGTAGCTGGATATCCTTCGACCAAGGAGGATACTTTGTAAAGGTCTGGTGAAGTATATTTGCCAATCTTCACCAATGCGGGTACAAGATTCCAAGAAAAAAGAAGTACGTCGGATTGGAGGAGCAAATCATTCCGATAAGAATCTAATAGGCGAATAATATTGAGTACTTGTAACAATTTCAGCGAATTTTCATCAATGAATGTATCCTCTTTTCTCGATGTGTTTATCCGATCATATCTGCCAATTGTAATCATTAAAATCTTAAATAAAATTATATTGACCTGTGTTATTTTACTTTTATTCTGTTGATCATTTATTCAATACTGGAAATCAACTAATATGTGTGTATAATGTTTTTTTGTTATTGCAACAATCTGGACCGTTGATAGGATCCCAAGGCATCACCGTAGGATTCCCTATTCTTTGCCTATAAAAAGGCCATTTCCTTCTTCCTTATTTCATAAATGATGTTGTCCATAAAGAACTTTTATTTGCGTAATCATGATCGACCACCAGAGTGTATTGTTTTAACAAAGGATGATTTCCTGACTTGGCATGGGTGGAATTGGAAAAATTATGCCTCCAACATATATGGTGGTGATCGGGGACAAACCTTGAAACTTGGGTTTGGTCGACAAGAATTCATGCCATATGGTATAGTTCGAGGTCAGAGGAAAGCTGGATTCTTGCTTTATCGAAATCAACTTGTTTCTAACAGGTTGAGAATGCCATGCATGAGATCATATCGACCCCCGCCGATCTGGTGAAGAAAAAGCATCAGCTTCTCTAAGGTGGTCGGAATTAGATAGCATGTACACTTTCCTCAACTACTTTCAGCTTCCGAGCTTCAGAGGGGGTTCCTGAACTTTAGTTTCTCGTCACTGTTCTCGAGTAGGCATAAGGATACTTGTTCCCTAGCTCGAAGCTTCCGAAGTTACGACTGGCTTTGGTTCGAGAGCAATTGAAATAGCTGATGCTC
The DNA here is from genome assembly GCA_030819805.1 of Penstemon newberryi var. newberryi. Lineage (NCBI taxonomy): Eukaryota > Viridiplantae > Streptophyta > Magnoliopsida > Lamiales > Plantaginaceae > Penstemon > Penstemon newberryi. Next base: position 14,597,264 of record JAUALY010000005.1, on the reverse strand, counting down.
GGGAATGCCTGTCATCTGACTCTCATCGAAAATAAACTATTGTCTGTGATTCTTTACTTAAGAGTTGTTTAGTATATCGATCGATGTTATTGTATGCTCGAGCTTTGTATGAAAAGAATCTTAAACTTGTATGATAATCCTCGTAATGAGTATTATATCAGTATGAATATCGATCTAAGGTGTAATATTCAATCGACCATTCCTGTGGTGCATTTAATACAATTCCTGTCTTTATGGCTGACAGTTATGAGTAAGTAACGTAAATCCCGAAAATATGTAATCACCGTTGATTGGATATAACATCCCATCGTTGGATCTTTTACCGCTCCGTCTATAAAAGGAATAGGTTACTTTTCATTTTCTTTCCACCACAAGCAAAATTTCACAATAATGTACTTCCTCTTTTTCCAAAAAGGTGGTCGTCCACCTTACTCGAAATTCCAGAAAATTGTTACCTATTACGACTTGGTATGGGCAGAATCGGAAAATGGAGACTTCTCAAAGACTATGAAGTCTCCAATCCCTAGAAAAGGGGATCGATCGGAGTGCCTATCATATATCGACCATCCTTCGCAAATGGGTAAGGGTCGGTATAGTGGTGTTCCGATCTAACAGTTCCGCGGTCGGTGGAAAGCTGGTCAATTCATTAAAACAAGAAGATATGATCGAGAGTGCGACCACCATCGACCGATGTAATATCATGACCTCACAAAGCTCTGGCGAAGTATGGACCTCAGATTCTCCAAGCTTGTGGTCGAAATTTCGGAACTTAAAAGGTGGTTGTCCTTCGTCGACCGGGCTTAGCTGGTGGCAAGAATGCTGGGAAAAGTATGAAGATAAACAAAGACAGAAGCCTGCGATTCATACTGTCTCTCTTTCAACCTAGATAACTTCAGTCGACAAGATGACTTTGTGAGATTGCATTTTACAAGTCTACTGGACAACGAGCTGTACTCAATTATGATTTATTTTTAACGTGTAATAAGATTTGTTGTCGATCAATCTTTGTATCTTTCTAATGTTCCTTACTACTTTTAATAAATAAATAAACCCTTTTTTATTATTCATAGTGATTTTCCTACTTGTAGATCGTATGATGTTAAACGATGAGTCATTACCGACCCAATTGGTCTTGACTAAAGATCTTACTTAGGTTTTTTACCAATTATTGGTTTTAACCGTTGTAGATCGTCTTAATAGATCGATGACTGTTTACTGACCCAATCGGTTTTACTCAAGATTTAGGTTGTACTCATAAATTTAGGTTGTATACCAATTATTGGTTTTAACCTTTTCAGATCGTTTTATTAGATGGACGAGTATTTACCGACCCAATCGGGTTTACTTAAAAAAAAATTGTATTTTACTTAGGTTTTTTACCAATTATTGGTTTTAACCATTGAAGATCGTTTTATTAGGTCGATGAGTATTTACCGACCCAATCGGTTTTACTCATAAATTTAGGTTGTATACCAATTATTGGTTTTAACCTTTGTAGATCATTTTATTAGGTCGATGAGTGTTTACCGACCCAATCGGTTTTACTCAAAAATTTATTTTACTTAGGTTTTTTTACCAATTATTGGTTTTAACCGTTGAAGATCGTTTTATTAGGTCAATGAGTGTTTACCGATCCAATCGGTTTTACTCATAAATTTAGGTTGTATACCAATTATTGGTTTTAACCTTTGTAGATCATTTTATTAGGTCGATGAGTGTTTACCGACCCAATTGGTTTTACTCCAAAATTTAGGTTGTATACCAATTATTGGTTTTAACCGTTGAAGATCGTTTTATTAGGTCGATGAGTGTTTACCGACCCAATCGGTTTTACTCATAAATTTAGGTTGTATACCAATTATTGGTTTTAACCTTTGTAGATCATTTTATTAGGTCGATGAGTGTTTACCGACCCAATCAGTTTTACTCAAAAATTTAGGTTGTATACCAATTATTGGTTTTAACCTTTGTAGATCATTGGTTCCTCATCATGCAGTGTTAAGAGAAAAATAAGCAAAAGCTTTTATTAAACTTGTAAACAAAACGCTAGGTTTTAAAGAAATTATCTGAAACAAGCTACTCTAGAAATTGAAAATACAAACTAGTTTTGGAATATTTAAATTGATCTTTAAGACCTCCAATTCTCGAGCTCATCGGCCATAATATAGTCTAAGATTTACTGTATTCCATGTTCGAGGAAGTGGAGTTCCATCCATATGAGCTATTTTATACGATCCCTTCTTGCCGACCGCAGTTACTATGTATGGACCTTCCCACTTTTGCTGTAATTTTCCCACATGTTTTGATACTTCGACCTTCTTAAGTACCAGATCACCTTCCTTGAATGAACTTATTCTTACTCTCTGATTGTAGGCCTTTTCCATGCTGGACTTAGCTGCTTGTAGACGCAAATTGGCTTTTTCCCTTAGGGCTTCACTTAAGTCAACATCATATTTTCTCAGTTGATCATTTGTTTCTTCATCGTATAACTCGATCCTTGGACTGGGAACAAGCGCCTCGACTGGGATAACTGCTTCCGAACCATAAACTAAGCTAAAAGGCGTTTCACCAGTAGAAGCTTTCACTGTAGTCCTATTTGCCCAAACGACGCCAGGAAGCTCATCCAACCATTTTCCTTTGGCGTCATCCAGTCTTTTTTCGAGGGACTTAACAATTTCCCTATTTGCTACCTCGGTCTGTCCATTTGCTCGAGGATGTCTCACGGATGTAAAATTTTGCTGTATCCCAAACTTCGAGCACCATTCTTGGACCTGCTTTCCAGCAAACTGGGTTCCGTTGTCGGAGATCAAGACCCTTAGGATACCGAAACGGCAAACTATATTTTTCCAAAGAAAATTTATGACTTGGAACTGTGTTGTTCGAGCAAGCGCTATACATTCAATCCATTTACTGAAATATTCAACAGCGACCAGGACATAACTCTTTTTCGATCTGGCAGTTGGGAATGGCCCAACTATATCAATTCCCCATTGGTCAAAAGGCCAACAGATCGGGATTGGGTGCATCGTTTCTGTTGGTTGATGGATTATATTTGAGTGCACTTGGCAATAATGACAATGTTTACATAATCATGCGCATCTGAATACATGGTTGGCCAATAGTACCCTGTTCTCCAACATTTTAGCGTCAGTGCACGAGCCCAACTGTGATTCCCTGCTTCTCCTTCATGGATATCTTTGAGGATGCTTTGGGTTTGGTGCTCGGGAATGCATTTCAGTAGAAGTCCAAAAATGGATCGTCTGTAGAGTATCTCATTTACAATAGCGTACCTTGGTGCCTGATATCTAGCCCTCCGAGCTTCATTTTTATCACTAGGGAGGGATCCATCTTTCGAATAGGCGAATAGAAGGGTCATCCAACTATCTGCAGCCAGGTCGATGTCCATTATTTCAGCAACAGGGACAGTGTCAAGATCGATCGATGGTGTTTTTTAGATTAACCAGGTAATCACCCTCTTAGACTTACCGTCCCTTGTTCCCGTAAACCTTGAAAGTTGATCAGCCCATCGATTTTCTTCTCGTGGGATGTTCTGAATTTCAAACTTATCAATTTTCTCAGTCAACTTTTTAACCTTGGCCAGATATTTTATCATGTTGTATTCCCTGGCCTCGTACATCCCGTTGATCTGTTTTTGAATTAGCTCGGAATCAGTTAAGACGTTTAAAACCCTTATGTTGGCTTGGACAGCCATTTCCATTACTGCAATTAGAGCCTCATACTCTGCTTCGTTGTTTGTTACCATGAAATCCAAGGTCATGGCGTAGTTCATGTCCTCACCATTTGGTCTTTGAAAATTTATTCATGTTCCCCCACCATCTCTGCTCGGCGCACCATCGACGTGCATAAGCCAAACTGGACTATTAACGATCAAAATGTTGTTATTGTTTGAAGACGTCTCTTCTGGGACCGTCTCCGACGGACATGGAGTTTCTAGGAGGAAGTCACCAAGCACTTGAGCTTTTATTGCAGTTCGAGGTTGATATTCGATCTCATATTGTCCCAGCTCCACTGTCCATTTGATTAACCTTCCTGAGGCTTCTGGTTTTGACAAAATCTGCCTTAAAGGTTGATTGGTAAGGACGATGATTTTATACGTCTGGAAATAAGGTCGTACTCTTCGTGCAGATGTCACCAAGGCCAAGGCAAATTTTTCGATTACCAAGTAATTCTTCTCAGCTCCTTGTAATAACTTACTTAAATAATAGACTGGCTTGTGCTCCGAGCCCTCTATTTTGACTAACACTGAGCTTATGGTAGCCTCAGAGATCGCAATGTATACATAGAGAGGCTGTCCTTCTGTAGGTTTGGCGAGCAGTGGTGGTGAAGTCAAGTATTCTTTCAGTTCATCGAATGCCTGGTCACAAGCCTCGGTCCATTCAAACGTTTTAGATTTTCTTAAAGTCTGAAAGAATGGCAGACTTTTATCTGCCGATCTCGATATGAACCTGTTGAGGGCTACAATTTTTCCTACTAGGCTTTGTACTTGAGTAATATTCCTCGGAGGCTTCATTTCTGTGATAGCACGTATCTTTTCAGGATTTGCTTCGATGCCTCTTTGGTAAACAAGATAACCTAGAAATTTTCCAGATCTCACTCCAAAGGTGCATTTTAAAGGGTTGAGCTTCATTCTATATTTCCTCAAAATTCTGAAACAACGATCGAGGTGTTCGATGTGGTCTTTCTCGCTCATGCTTTTGACCAACATGTCATCCACATACACCTCCATTATTTCTCCGATCAACTCTTTAAACATCAAGTTCACCAAACGTTGGTAGGTCGCTCCAGCGTTCCTTAATCCGAAAGGCATTACCACGAAACAATACACTCCCTGTTCAGTAACGAATGCAGTTTTTTCTTGATCCTTTTCGTCCATGAATATTTGGTAAAAACCTTGGAACGCGTCCATCATGCTGAAAATAGCAAAACCAGCTGTGGAGTCGACTAACAGGTCGATTATGGGGAGCGGATAAGGATCTCTCGGACATAACTTGTTTAAGTCCGTAAAATCATTGCACATTCTCCATTTATTATCCTTCTTGTCACCCTTCGACACTAATACGACATTACACAGCCACTCAGTAAAGTGTATTTCTCTTATCTGTTTAGACATTAAAAGCCTCTCGACCTCTGCTTTTATTATTTTGTCTTTCACATGACCGTGATTCCATTTCTTTTTCCTGACTGGTTTTGCGTTCGGATCGATTTTCAAAGAGTGGGTTATTATTCTCGGATCAATCCCCACTATATCCTCCGAGCTCTAGGCAAACACGTCTATATTTTTCCTTATGAAGTTAATTAACATAACTTCTCATTGCGGAGATAACTCCGTTCCAATTCTGGTGATTTTGCTTGGATCATTCTCTATAAGTTGAACGTTTTTATGCTCAGGTGCACGCAGAGTCAAATCTATAGGTTCTTTCCCCTTTTTATCGATCCTTTCCGTACTAGGCAGCTCTGGTTCTTGAGATCTTTCCACTGAAGATCCTACCGCCTTTCTTTTTGATGGTGTTAATGGGTCGACGTTCCTTTTCAGAGAGAGCGCCGTATTATAGCAATCCCATGCCATGCAGTGATCGTTAACTATTTCGCCGACCCCTGAGATAGTAAGGAATTTTATCTTCTGATGGTAGGTCGAAACAATGGCTCGGAATTGATTTAATGCCGGTCTACCTAGAATGGCATTATAGGCAAATGGTGTCTCCACGACTAGGAACTTTATCATTTTTACCACCCGCTGCGGTTTACTTCCAAGGGTTACACTTAGATTGATAGTTCCAGCGGGAACTATCTCCGATCCTCCAAATCCTATCAGTGGCGTAGCTACTCTTTGCAAAGTTATCTTCCCTAGGTTCATTTAATTCAGAGCTTCAATGGCTATTATGTTAGCCGAGCTAGCATTATCGATCAGAATTCTTTTAACATTGAAATCGGAGATTTTCAGCGAGACTACCATTGGAAAATCAGGGTGGTCTTTGTTAACGTCCCAATTCAGATTTCTAGGGACTTCACTTTCATCGAATCTGATTATCTGTTTCTCAGAGCTCTTATTCTCAAGTGCCCATATTTGTTGAGGGATCACAACTCCCTTTTCCAGGGATCCAGCCGTTTTTCGCCTCGCGTTTCGACTATCACCCCCTGCTGGACCCCCAAAGTTCACATGAATGGTACCATTGACGTGATCGTTGTCGATATCATCTCTTCTGGGCGAGTGGTTGTCTGGAGATCTCCGGTGAGGGCTTCTATTTCCCTCTTTCCTTCTAGGACTGCGTGTACTTTGTCTCCTTCGATCCGTTCTTTCTATAAACTCATTCAACTTGCCTTCCTGGATCAACTTTTTGATCTCCTGCTTCAAGTGATAACAATCCTCGGTCCTATGACCGTGTGCTCGATGATACCTACAATACAGGTCGTAGTTTTTTGCCCCAGGCTTAGCTTGTGTGATTCTCTTTGCCGGGGGAATCAAGTTATTTCTTTCCAGTATCACCAAAATATCCTCTTTGGGAGCATTTAGTTTGGTATATTTCACATAACTTATCCGATCTCTGACATTCCTTTCTGGAGATCTAGGCCTGAAGTAGACATTAGGTCTTTTCTCAGGGTTACTTCCGCCATATTCCAATCTTTGGAATACGTTCCCTTTTCGGGAAAATCGATCGTAATCCATGGCTTTTGTCATTGGGGGTTTATCAGGCTTCCTTGATCCTGAAGTGGAGGCCTTATTCTTATTCTTATCTTTAATCGAATTCATTTCTTCTTGAGTCATATATTTGGAAGCCAATGTCATAATTTCAGCAAAGGTTCGAGGCTGTTTCCGACTTAATGCATTGCCAAATTGCCTATTTTTTGTCAGGTCGAACAAAATTGATATGATATAATCAATGTTCGGGGAGTCGATCTTTAATAGTTCAACATTTAACCTTGCCAACCAACTTCTTAGGGATTCTCCTTCCTGTTGGATAATAGTTCCCAAGTAGCTCATAGGGAACTTTTGTCTTTATTGGCTAGCGAACTGCTGTTTTAGTTTGTTACACAGTTCCCTAAAACTAAAGATCGAATTTGATGATTGTTTTCCAAACCAGTCCAGCGCTAATCCTTCAAACGTCGTGATCATTAACTTCGCTGTGTACTCAGCTGAATGAGCGTATAAGTTCATTATGTTTGTAAAACTGAATATATAGTCGCTCGGATCTCAAGTTCCGTCATATCTGGGAAGTCGAGTAGGTAAAGGCCCCGAGGCCTGTGCTTCTCTAATTTCTAGGCAGAATGGGGAACAGGCTGCTATACTATCCTGAACTTCTCTTGAGTGGGGCCATGGTTGTCTTATAGTCAACAACCTTTGTTCCAATCGTTCCTCCACCTTTCTCTCAATATCTCTTTCAGAGAATCTTCTAGTTGCTCGTCGATCGATGATTGGGGGCTCCACCTCATCGTCGATTGGAATAACCGTTCTTTCTCTAGATAAATGAGGTTCAGGACTAGCATTAGCTCTTGCCTGATTACCTCTTCGACCAGGGTGCCTTTCGACAACGTTTGGTGGAGAAATTTGGGATCGTTGATCCCCATCTGGGCTCTCCGCTTCAGCCGATATTCGATCGTTGTTCCTTCGAGGTCCCCTAATATTGTTCACCAACCTAGATGGCTGAATTGGGGCTGCCTCTGGGCCAGCCGTTTCTGGTCCTGGTGCATGTAAGATTTCAGCGCATAGTGAGCTTACGAGCTGAGCCATTTACTTCAACTTCTCCTGATCGGCTGGTGACGGGAGAGGAGGAACAGATCGTACAGGTGAGTTGGGGGCCCTGCTGCTGTCAGGGGTTTGTCGTCCTCCTGTGTTTTGGTTACCATCTGCGTTCGCCGTAACATGCCCTTCCAAACGATCTAAATATTGACGATCCGCTGGAGGGGGCATATTATTAGCACTAATCCTTTGGGAATTTTCGGGCAAACTTTCTACAGCACGAGGAGGCTGAGAAGTTGTGCTCTTTCCTGTGTTACGCGTGCTTTTCCTTGGATTGACCATTATTCGATCGAGTAATTAACCTGCCCCTCGGTGGGCGCCAACTGATTTAGCCTGATTTCGTCTTAGGTTCAATATCAGTAAATTATTAAGAGAACAACTTTATATTTAGGGTTTGGTTAAAGTACTCAGGATGGTGCAATTCAAGACTTGTATGAATAATACTAAAATACGTGAATAAAGTATATGAGAGGAGAACAATTGTATTATTATTATTGATGGGTAAAAATCTGGCCCCTTATTACATTGGAGTATTCGCTATTTATACTAAATACCTAATCCTAAAGTATATAGGAGTCCTTTTAGGCCTAGGAATCCCCCATGGCCTAGGAGTCCTGCATAGGCCAATAAATCTTCAGGGTCGATCTTCAGGTCGACAAGGTGCGATATAGTAGATCGAGCCGAACATGCACTTTCGAGGTGACTTATTTAGTCTTCTCGGGTCGGATTGGTTCTGAACCTGTTCGAGGAGCACAATTCGATCTCTAGTGTAAAATAGCCCTCATCAATATGGAATTTAGTTTTTAAAATTGATTTTACTTTTCTTGTTTTTTCTAGCAAAATGTTCCATATATGTTCTCTAACATTCACCTTTTGGTGGAATGTGTGGGGGTGTTATGAGGAAAATCAACTACTTTCTCAAGATCAATTAAGGAATTGTTTGGTTCTTGAATTTCAACGATTAAAATGACTGAAGAAATAGAACTAAAATAAAAATAAAGCTCAATGTTATGTCATTTGATACAAGAAAAAAATTGTTTTTACTCGCTAAAATCTACGAATCAACCATAGCATAATGTGATCGATCCATTTCCTTGTTATGTTCGGAGGATGTTATATCTCTTAATTCTTTACCGCCTTTCCAATATCTTCTCATTATTATTGTGGTTTATAGCCCTTTAGTTACATACTTTTAGTTTTAGTACTACGGTAATTAAGATGCTTTATGTATACGTATTACTATTTAATAATGTTGGCTAGACTTACTAAAAAATATTGAATAACTTGAATATAAAATATCACATGTGTTGGGATTCGGTAAGATAAACAGCCCTTCAGGCAGCGGAAAAACAAAAATTTTAAGGACCTCGTACAGAATCTTGCCAGGATAATAAACTGGTTGTATATATATGAATATTAAACGACAAGAATAATTAGATCCAAATTATACCTGTCTCCTAGCAAATCCAAGTAACTAGCAAAGTCATTGCGTTTTCTCCCTCGGTAGAATCGATCCAAGCTTTGTTGTAGCGCCCCACGAGTTGCGCCTCTACGAGTTGATACACCACAATATCACGAAATATAATATATCCTAATCGGCTAGAACATAGGATATATTAATATCTAGGATTAGAGAACAAGATTGGAACGAAAAACGAAATCGAAAAATTCTTCCAAAAGGAAGAAGGGTTCGGCCGATTTCACTAGGGAGAGAGGGAGAGAATTTTTCTTGACTTGGCTTTTTGGCTCTTGATTAATGTATGTGAGATATGACCTCAAGTCTCCTATTTATAGGAATCTCATAATCCTAATCCTCCTAGGATTAGGACTCCCAAGTCTTCTAACTCTCCTACATGGGCCATGGCCCTTTTAATTGGAAGACTAAGTTTTCTAATTAATTCATGGCCCATACTTGATTTAATTAATTGGGTCTTTATTTAATTTGACAATTAAATGGCCCAATTAATTTATTTCTTTCTCATTTAATTAAATTAGACTCTAAGTCTATTTAATTAAATATTCCCATGATTAATTAAATCCAATTTAATTAATTAACTCACAAATTAAATTTCAATTTAATTTACAGTCTTGATCCAATTCCAATTGGATCACTTTCGCTCCAATTGGGTCGACCCAGTCACCCCAATCGACCCAGTCGATTTAGTTGACTCAGTTGTTCTCCATTTTCTCGCTTTCGCTTCATGTGTATTGTGTATGCCCCCGTAGGTTCACCACATAATTGGACGTGGGTTATAATTAAATATTCATTTAATTATTTGAGTATTAAATACTCTAAATCAATCGAACACTCTGTCGACTGATCATTCCAAAATTAGCACCCCTGCTAATTTGGGAATTCTCCCACACTCCACGGTCGATGTCTGGCCACAAGCCCATGGAGTCCAATCACTGGTGAATTAATTCAGTGAACCTTTTTAATCATTTACAATTTCCATATACGCTATAATCTTTCCATCGATCAATCTCCCAGTCAATACTTAAGGGCATGGATTTTTCATAGGTTCCCTTTTAATTCGTTTTGACTTTATGCATTCTGATCTTGAAATAATCCATAGGAGAATTTCCCAACCTATCAAGTCGGGTCAATGGATCCTTTGTTGATGATATGAACCTGCATACGAGTTCCTCTATACCCAACGTGAATCCACAGAGACTTTCTAGTGATCTCCAGTCGGCCGGAACTCACATCCAAGTATAGACGTTCTCGCACAAGATAAACCCTATCACCTCAAGTATGTAGGGATCATTCCTCGTATACTGTTGTAAATAGGAATAACTTCAACTCCGATATGCGACTACCGCTTCCATGGTGAGTTTATTCAGTGCACTTGCCATCCCAGCAAGTCACCCACTTATGTGTATCGACTATCCCAGTCACGCTCGTGGACCCCAGCGTCCTCCAGTTCATCGGAGTATACACATTAGTGAGAGTCGAACTGAATCCAAACGATGTCCCATCTCGATTGGATTCTACGACTCTTGAATATGTTCTAGATCACGGCCTTGGAGATCAGTCCACGGGTTGTCCCATAGCCCTGTGATCTAAGGACTTATATCCTTATGCGTAGATAATTATTACATAAGATAAAGTTGACCATATAATAAAATGCATTTATTAATCTAAATTGAATAGTTCCTTTATTTATTACAATAAATGACAGCCATACAGTTGGCTTGCTGGATACTATTTTTATCAATCTCCCACTCGTCCTAAAGCCAACTTTCTACATTCTTGAGTCCCATCTTTATCAGATGTTTCTCATATGCCTTTTGAGGCAGTGGCTTCGTAAGCGGGTCCGCGGTATTATCTTCCGAGTCGACACGTTCCATCTTTATGTCTCCTCTACTAATGATATCCCTAATCAAATGGTATCGTCTTAGTACGTGCTTGGATTTCTGATGAGATCTCGGCTCCTTTGCTTGCGCTATTGCTCCATTTATTATCACAGAAGATAGTAATGGGCTCAGCAATGCTAGGTATCACATCCAATTCCTGGATGAAGTTTTTCATCCAAATACCTTCCTTTGCGGCTTCACACGCTGCAATGTACTCTGCTTCGGTGGTTGAATCTGTGGTAGTATCTTGCTTGGAGCTTTTCCAGCTTACCGCACCACCATTGAGACAGAATACGTATCCTGATGTTGACTTGAAATCGTCTACATCGCATTGGAAGCTCGAATCTGTAAAGCCTTCCAATTTCAATTCTCCTCCACCGTATACCAAGAACAATTCCTTAGTCCTTCTCAGGTACTTCAGAATTGCCTTTACGGCTATCCAGTGCTGCTCTCCTGGATCAGACTGATAGCGACTCGTAACGCTTAATGCGTACGCCACGTCTGGTCTAGTACATAGCATACCATACATTATGCTTCCAATAGCGGAGGCATATGGTATTTGAGACATATTGCTTCTCTCTTCAGGCGTCTTTGGGGCCATAGACTTAGAGAGTGCAATTCCATGTCTCATTGGAAGTAATCCTCTTGGATTCTTCCATACGGAATCTCTTCAGTATTTTATCTATGTACTGTGATTGGGAGAGGCCCAGCAGTCCTTTTGATCTATCTCGGTAGATCCTTATACCTAGTACAAAGGATGCTTCTCCCAAATCCTTCATTGAGAATTGTGTAGACAACCATGCTTTCGTTTCGGATAACACCTTTACATTGTTTCCAATGAGAAGGATGTCATCAACGTAAAGCACCAAAACTTCAACTGCACTCCCACTGATCTTCTTGTACACGCAAGGTTCGAACACGTTTTTGATGAATCCAAAAGTTTGGATTGTTTCATCGAAACGGATGTTCCAACTTCGAGAAGCTTGCTTCAGTCCATAAATGGACCTCTGGAGTTTGCACACCTTGTGCTCATCTCCTTTGGATGCATATCCTTTTGGTTGCTCCATGTAGATCTCCTTATCAATGTCTCCATTGAGGAAGGCAGTCTTCACATCCATTTGCCATATCTCGTAGTTATACCACGCAGCTATGGCTAGCAAGATTCGAATGGATTTAGGCATTGCGACGGGCGAGAAGATCTCCTCAAAGTCAATGCCTGGTCTTTGAGTGTATCCTTTTGCCACTAGTCGCGCCTTGTAGGTTATCACCTCTCCGTTCACTCCTAGCTTTCGCTTATAGATCCACTTGCAACCCACGGGAGTCACTCCCACTGGTGGATCTACCAAGGTCCAGACCTTGTTTGAGTGCATGGAGTCCAATTCGAATTCCATGGCTTCGCGCTATTTTCCCGAATCTATGTCCAACATAGCTTCATCGTAAGTCCTTGGGTCGGTTAGAGACTGTCCAGTCTCGTGCAGCAGACCGTAGTACCTCTCGGGTTCTCTATGTTGTCTTTCTGACCTACGAAGTATTGGTGTACTTACTGGTGCACTTTCATGCTCTTGTTCTCCCACTGCCTGTGGTGATGGGTCAGCTTGTTCGACCTCTACGGCCTTTTCAGCTTCAGTGACCTCATCCAGTTCTATGTTATGTTCTTTCTTGTCGACCAAAAAATCCTTCTCTAAGAAGTGTGCGTTCCTTGAGACAAATCGTAGGATCATAGAACTCGTATCCTATCGAGTTTTCTGGATACCCCACGAATTTGCACAAAGTGGATTTAGTTTCCAGTTTATCTCCCACTAGCTTTTTGACGTAAGCGGGAGATCCCCATATGCGCATGAATGCGTATGAGGGTACCTTGCCAAACCATAATTCGTATGGTTTCTTTTGTACGGATTTAGAAGGTACCATATTTAGTATCTTCGTTGCCGTGAGGAGGGCATGTCCCCAAAATGAAAGAGGAAGGTCAGTGGCACTCATCATGGATCGAACCATATCCATCAAGGTTCGATTCCTTCTTTCAACTACTCCATTTAATTGCGGCGTAGCAGGAGGAGTCCACTGAGATAATATCCCATGCACTACAAGATAATTTAGAAATTCGTTACTAAGAAATTCTCCACCTCAGTCAGAACGAAGAGCCCTTATCGTATGACCAAGTTGATTCTCTACTTCCATCTTGAATTCTTTGAATCACTCAAAAGCTTCAGACTTGTGTTTCAGCAAGAACACCTACCCATAACGACTATAGTCGTCAGTGAAGGTAATGAAGTAGTCGTAGCCACCTCGGGCACTTTTTCTTAGTGGTACACATACGTCAGTATGTATCAAGTCCAATGTTTGCTTGGTTCGCTCAGGGTTTCCTTTAAATGGCAGCTTAGCCATTTTACCCTTAAGACATGGTTCACATGTTGGCATTTCATCAATGTGTTTGATCTCAAGCACGCCAGATGATGCTAACTTTTGAATCCTTAACTTGGATATATGTCCAAGTCGAGTGTGCCATAATTGGGCAGAAATTTCATTATCTTGTTTTCTTTTGTTTTGTTGTACGTGCATTACTAATTTAGGTGGTTCTATGGTATATAGTCCATCTCTTAATGTACCAGTGAAAAACAAATGATCATTCATAAATAATGAAAAGGAACCTTTATTAATATTAAAATTAAAACCTTCATTATCCAAAACAGGAATAGAAATAATGTTTTTCACTAAACCAGGTACATAAAGAACGTTCCTAAGGACTAACTTATTACCACCTAAATTTAACTCCACTTCGCCTATGGCATAGGCAGCAGCTCTAGCTCCATTGCCAAATCGCAGGATCCAATCCCCAAGCCTAAGTGGCCTTGTTGCTCCCATCACCTGTAAATCATTACAAAGATGAGAACCACAGGCAGTGTCTAACACCCAAGATGCACAGTTAATTTATAAATTAACTTCAACAAGGAATATACCTTTGGAGCTCTCCAAGAACTCCTTGCAGTTCCTCTTCCAGTGTCCAGGTTTCTTGCAGTAGAAACATTTCTGTTCACCAGTAGAAGCTTTTCGCTTCTTTCCTTTTCCTATGGGCCCAGATGGTCCTTTTGCTTTGCTCGGAGGAGCATTTCCCTTCCCCTTCCCTTTCTTGGTCCTTTTAGACCTCGATTGGGTGGAAGTAGCAACCATCACTGGCTTCTCTCTTTTCATGGAAGCCTCTGTAGTGGCGAGCATATTTGCCAACTCGTGAAGTTCAACATTCATCTTGTGCATGTTGTAGTTCACTACGAATTGCTCGAATGATCTCGGCAACGATTGGAGGATTATATCCTGGCAGTACGACTTGTCCATTTTCACCTCAAGTTGACCAAGCTTTTCAATAAGCCCAATCATTTTGATACAGTGAGAGCGGACATCAGTACCCTCTGCCATCCTCGTTTGTTGCAGAGTCTTAGCAGTTTCATACCGCTCATATCTACTTTTATTTTGCACCCCAAAGAGGCCATTGAGGTGTGTGTAGATTTCAAAAGCAGATTTCATATGCTCATGCTGCTTTTGAAGCTCATTCGACATGGATGCAAGCATAAGACAACATGACTGTAAGTCATCGTCATGCCACAAGTCAGTAGCCTCTTTCTCAGTGTCACTAGCATCCATAACAATTTCAGGTGGGGCCCCATCAAGGACAAAAGATCGTTTCTCAGAAGCTAGAATGATCTTAAGGTTTCTAACCCAGTCATGAAAGTTGGGTCCAGTCAATTTGTTTTGTTCAAGTATGATGGAAATCGGATTCTTAGACATTATATCTACAAAAAGACGATAGAAGAAATAAATACGCGAATGATTAAATTTAAATGCACAATTTACAAACATGGTTTTTATTTGTAAATTACTCCCACTATTTTAATCAAAATCTTATGCCCCACATAAGTTTCGGGAATATAAAATATCCTAGCGGGCTCAAGGCCCAAATGCAATCTTCTAGTACCCACGACTCGTTGGCCATACTATTAGATCCACTTGGTGGTCGACATCGTCGTCGGTTAACCATCGCAGCTAACCCTTGAGTTCATTTAGCCTCGGTTTTCGTTATGGACCCACGACTCGAGAGACATCCATATTTACTAGCGTTAAATCATGTCCAGTACTCGTGGAGAGAAATAGTTCAATCCTAGACGCCCCACGACTCGTGAGACAGCGCCTAGAACCTTGCTATCCCCTCCCTTGGCACTAAACTGTGCGTCGAGGCAATAGACATATTATCTTTCTATAGCTCGACCCACGACTCGTGAGACATCGAGATATATTCGTACAATATGCCTAAGACCTAGTAATTGGATAGGCTCGGACCATAGACACCATTCATATGCGCCCGTTATTCGATTTAATATTATAATTGAGTTTTAAAGTTCAATTGGAGGTTTTTCAATTTTCTTGTGCGAGGTCTCATCAGATTATGCTTCATCTTGTTTACGTTATCTATTCTAAGCATGCATGACATACATCAAAGAAAAATAAGTAAACATACATCACCTAGCAAGATATGATTGATCAATTGCCCGTCCTATGCGATCCATCACGAGCCATGTGATGGATCATTTGGTCAGTCTAGGGTGGAAATTAAATGTCCTAACTATTACAATTTTCAAACCCATACATGCATGGGCCTTCTTGTAATATCCTCCTTGATTGGGCCTCCATGTATTGAATTGGGCCTCCATGTCCTCCAAGGTAATGGGCCTCCATGTGGATCTCCAAGTCTTCATGAGGTCTTCTCGGCTCCAAGCCTAAACTAAGTCTAACTTATAATGGCCCTATTCTATTACATTTTAATTGCGCAAGCAAGGGGCACCAATCAGGCCCATTTAATTACAACCCATAAAAATAAACCAAAAACTACACAGGGCTTAGGGGCAAAAGTCGATCAATCCACATATTCACTCAAGAACATGCCTAAATTCACATAAGTACAAAAATGTAAATTTATCGGCTCCTTTAATTTTAATTTACAAAAATTATCCAAGTTAATTAATTTTAAATTAATAATTAGTCTCTAAGATTAATTAACTCTTACTTGAGTTCTTAGTAATCTACAATACTTATCTTGATTAAGTTGGTTAATTAAGATAGTTACAAATCTTCCAAGATTCCTATCTTGTCCAAAACTCTAATTTTCCCAATTTTCCAAATGTCCAAGATTCTCAAGATAATCCTATTTTGACTAGATTAGATAACTAAGGTAGTTCCCAAATCTTCCAAGATTCCTACCTTATCCAAAACTCCAAGTTTCCTAATCTCACAAATCTCCAAGATTTTCCAAACTTTCCAAAATAGGCAAATTAGAGACCAACCTAAAATCAGCCACATAGTGACCAATCGAGGACTGCCACGTGGCCAATCCACACGCGGCCACAAGGGACGCGGGTGGACTGCTCACGGCAGCCGCTGCTGTGCGTAGCAGCGCACGGCAGCGCGGGGCTGCGCGTGACAGCACGCGGCAGACAGCCCATAGGCTGCTGCAGTGTGCCGCACGCGCATCCAGCGTGCTGCTGGCACGCTGCTGCGGGCAGCAGCTCACGGTGATCGCCTAGCCGCGTGTGCCACCGTGGTTGGGTCTAAAAATATTTTTTTTGTTTCTTGATTACTTTTGATTTAATTAAATCATAATCCAAAATAAAAATTAACATGATAAAATTCGAATCAAAATTTTCTATTAACTCCAAGTTAATCAGATCTACGTTCTAAAACACATACAGTAAAAGAACTAGCCACATATAAATCAAACATATGATTTAAAACACAGAATTTGCAAATTCATATATATACAAAGCCAGAGTTGGCTCTGATACCACTGTTGGGATTCGGTAAGATAAACAGCACTTCAGGCAGCGGAAAAACAAAAATTTTAAGGACCTCTTACAGAATCTTGCCAGGATAATAAATTGGTTGTATATATATGAATATTAAATGACAAGAATAATTAGATCCAAATTATAAATATCTCCTAGCAAATCCAAGTAACTAGCAAATATAAATTGCGTTTTCTCCCTCGGTAGAATCGATCCAAGCTTTGTTGTAGCGCCCCACGAGTTGCGCCTCTACGAGTTGATACACCACAATATCACGAAATATAATATATCCTAATCGGCTAGAACATAGGATATATTATTATCTAGGATTAGAGAACAAGATTGGAACGAAAAACGAAATCGAAAAATTCTTCCAAAAAGAAGAAGGGTTCGGCCGATTTCACTAGGGAGAGAGGGAGAGAATTTTTCTTGACTTGGCTTTTTGGCTCTTGATTAATGTATGTGAGATATGACCTCAAGTCTCCTATTTATAGGAATCTCATAATCCTAATCCTCCTAGGATTAGGACTCCCAAGTCTTCTAACTCTCCTACATGGGCCATGGCCCTTTTAATTGGAAGACTAAGTCTTCTAATTAATTCATGGCCCATACTTGATTTAATTAATTGAGACTTTATTTAATTTCACAATTAAATGGCCCAATTAATTTATTTCTTTCTCATTTAATCAAATTAGACTGTAAGTCTATTTAATTAAATATTCCCATGATTAATTAAATCCAATTTAATTAATTAACTCACAAATTAAATTTCAATTTAATTTACAGTCTTGATCCAATTCCAATTGGATCACTTTCTCTCCAAGTGGGTCGACCCAGTCGACCCAGTCACCCCAATCGACCCAGTCGATTTTGTTGACTCAGCTGTTCTCCATTTTCTCGCTTTCGCTTCATGTGTATTGTGTATGCCCCCGTAGGTTCACCACATAATTGGCCGTGGGTTATAATTCAATATTCATTTAATTATTCGAGTATTAAATACTCTAAATCAATCGAACACTCTGTCGACTGATCATTCCAAAATTAGCACCCCTGCTAATTTGGGAATTCTCCCACACTCCACGTTCGATGTCTGGCCACAAGCCCATGGAGCCCAATCACTGGTGAATTAATTCAGTGAACATTTTTAATCATTTACAATTTCCATATACGCTATAATCTCTCCATTGATCAATCTCCCAGTCAATACTTAAGGGCATGGATTTTTCATCGGTTCCCTTTTAATTCGTTTTTACTTTATGCATTCTGATCTTGAAATAATTCTCTTTGACTTAATCTTTCTGAGCTACTTTCATAAAGCCGTCAGATACCTTGGCCAAGGATTTTGCCAGAATTAATTTCTCACAGAAATCCATAGGAGAATTTCCCAACCTATCAAGTCGGGTCAATGGATCCTTTGTTGATGATATGAACCTGCATACGAGTTCCTCTATACCCAACGTGAATCCACAGAGACTTTCTGGTGATCTCCAGTCGGTCGGAACTCACATCTAAGTATAGACGTTCTCGCACAAGATAACCCTATCACCTCAAGTATTTAGGGATCATTCCTCGTATACTGTTGTAAATAGGAATAACTTCAACTACGATATACGACTACCGCTTCCATGGTGAGTTATTCCCAAATTGGGGTATTCAGTGCACTTGCCATCCCAGCAAGTCACCCACTTATGTGTATCGACTATCCCAGTCACGCTCGTGGACCCCAGCGTCCTCCAGTTCATGGGAGTATACACATTAGTGAGAGTCTAACCGAATCCAACGATGTCCCATCTCGATTGGATTCTACGACTCTTGAATATGTTCTAGATCACGGCCTTGGAGATCAGTCCACGGGTTGTCCCGAAGCCCTATGATCTAAGGACTTATATCCTTATGCGTAAATAATTATTACATAAGATAAAGTTGACCATATAATAAAATGCATTTATTAATCTAAATTGAATAGTTCCTTTATTTATTACAATAAATGACAGCCATACAGTTGGCTTGCTGGACACTATTTCTATCAACATGTTATAGACTGCAAAATTCATCTAATCATAATTTGCATATATATACTATTCTTTTTGCTGATAATGAAGTTGTTGCCTTCACGCATTGAATCCTAGCCTTCCTTCTTCTAGGTGTTGTGAGGATTTACTCAACGAATGTTGAGTATATGTTCCATGATTGTTAAAATGTGCTCAATTAACTCACCGAGTTTAACACACCTGAAAGCAGTGGAACCTCGCAGACTGTCAATGCAGTAGGCCTTTCCCTACCTATTCCCAAGCCTAAACGAACACGTCACTCTATCACTTTACTAAAGATATTTGAACTCGAAGCATTCGATTTGGATTTCATGCAAAATCAAGATATGGAGGGGTGAGCTATATAATATTTTTTTCAAATTTATTCAAATGTTTTCTTTCAATATGTTTGGTTCTTGAATTCTACTGAAGAAAATGGCAGGTAGTATATGCTTCTATAGTTTTAAAATTTAGTAGCATTCTTGATATATATTAAAAAAAAAAAAACCCATATTTATATGCTTTATTTCAAAAAGCCCCGTGGTATTGCGCTATGTTATGCGCAATAGCCCCGGAAAGCCTTGCATGTCGCTGCGCTATGCGCTATTAACTACTATGGATGTTGGTATTTATGGGGATTTTCCCATCATACATTTGATTGACTACTTTGAAATATATATATTTATGCAGTACAAATGTAAGACCAAATTGGATTTAGAATATCAATGGAGTCTATGGTGTTAGGCGAGACCGAAAAAGAACAAATGAATGATGGGCCATTTGATGATAATGACAGTTTCATGCAAGAAGGGCATTTGGAGCCTCGATTGAGTTTCCAAGATAATGAGTCTCGTAAACTCACTGAGAATGACAATGTAACATATGAAGTGCATCTACAAGAGAATGAGTCTCATAAAGAAGAGGCCGTTGTTTCTAACAAGTTGAAATTTTAGGAAAAATTGATCCAAGAAAGTGGAGAATCTCATATATCAGAAGCAAATGGATTGAATTTTATATAACGGTGGAATTATTCGATACAACCATTCGAATAGATCCTTTGCAAAATTGTATATTTATATCTGCCAAATAGATTTTTTTATATTGACAACTAATTTTTCTCTATTTGTTCCTTTCTTTGATGCATGATTGGAAATTGTTTATACAAAAGGCTTTGCGATTGTTCTAACTCCTTCTTCTAGGTGTTGTAAGGATTTATTCAAAGAATGTTGAGTATCTATTCCTTGATTGTCAAAATGTGCTCAATTAACTCATCGAGTATAACACACGTCAAAGCAGTGGAACCTCGTAGACTGTCAATGCAGTAGGCCTTTCCCTACATATTCCCAACCCTAAACGAACACATCACTCTATCACTTTACGAAGGATATTTGAACTCGAAGTATTCGATTTGGAACTCATGCAAAATCAAGATATGGAGGGGTGAGCTATATAATATTTTTTTCATATTTATTCCAATGTTTTCTTTCACTATGTTTGGTTCTTGAATTCTACTGAAGAAAATGTTAGGTAGTGTATGCTTCTATAGTTTTAAAATTTAGTAGCATTCTTGATATATATTAAAAAAAAAACATATTTATAAAGCCCCATGGTATTGCGTTGTGTTATGCGCAATAGCCCCGGAAAGCATTGCGTGTCGCTGCGCTATGTGTTATTAATTACTATGGATGTTGGTATTTATGGGGATTTTGCCATCATACATTTGATTGAATACTTTGAAATATATATATATATATATATATATATATATATATATATATATATATATATATATATATATATATATATATATATATATATATATTTATGCAGTAGAAATGTAAGACCAGATTGGATTTAGAATATCAATGGATTCTATGGTGTTAGGCGAGACCGAAAAAGAACAAATGAATGATGGGCCATTTGATGACAATGACAGTTTCATGCAAGAAGAGCATTTGGAGCCTCGATTGAGTTTCCAAGATAATGAGTCTCGTAAACTCATTGAAAATGACAGTGTAACATAAGAAGAGCATCTACAAGAGAATGAGTCTCATAAAGAAGAGGCCGTTGTTTCTAACAAGTTGAAATTTTTGGTAAAATTGATCCCAGAAAGCGGAGAATCTCAGATATCAGGAGTAAATCCTGTGTCTATTATTGTTGATGTAACTCCAGACTCATAGGTTGCAGGTGATCATTTTGCAACCCAATTTAAATAGTTATTTTTCTTTCCTGAAGTTATATAATTTTTTTTGTTCTGTTTCTATGACCCAAGTCGATATCATACATGATCGATATGCTCGAATTTTTTTGACAATAGATCAAACTCAGGATACCATATTTGCATGTCTAGTTTATTAATCTCTTTAGACTTCAATTTTTTCAGTTGAGAAGACAAGTTTATTTAGGGGTTTACTTAATAAAAATATTTAGGTATTGGTAATTTTTGAAAATTACATGAACAACCCTTCAATTTTATCTAACCTTACGATTCTACTACACACGGCGTTAACTCCTACTAGACGGCTGGTGTAAAAAACTCGACCCTTCCTTGATTATTTCATAAAAGAAAAGTGTAATTTCCAATAATGCCATTGGTCAAGTATTCAAGGGATGACTCAAAGTTTTGGATAAAATTACACTGAGGAATCTTTTTGTTTTGTTGTCTACTGTAAATGGATCGAATTTTATATAACGGTGGCATTATTCGATACAACCATTCGAATAGATCATTTGCAAAATTGTATATTTATATCTACCAAATAGATTTGTTTATATTGACAACTAATTTTTCTCTATTTGTTCCTTTCTTTGATGCATGATTGGAAATTGTTTATACAAAAGACTTTGCGATTGTTCTAACTCCTTCTTCTAGGTGTTGTAAGGATTTATTCAAAGAATGTTGAGTATCTATTCCATGATTGTCAAAATGTGCTCAATTAACTCATCGAGTATAACACACGTCAAAGCAGTGGAACCTCATAGACTGTCAATGCAGTAGGCCTTTCCCTACCTATTCCCAAGCCTAAACGAACACGTCACTCTATCACTTTACGAAAGATATTTGAACTCGAAGTATTCGATTTGGAACTCATGCAAAATCAAGATATGGAGGGGTGACCTATATAATATTTTTTTCTTATTTATTCCAATGTTTTTTTTCACTATGTTTGGTTCTTGAATTCTACTGAAGAAAATGGTAGGTAGTGTATGCTTCTATAGTTTTAAAATTTAGTAGCATTCTTGATATATATTAAAAAAAAAACCATATTTATATGCTTTATTTCAAAAAGCCCCGTGGTATTGCGTTGTGTTATGCGCAATAGCCCCGGAAAGCCTTGCGTGTCGCTGCGCTATGCGTTATTAACTACTATGGATGTTGGTATTTATGTGGATTTTGCAATCATACATTTGATTGAATACATTGAAATATATATATATATATATATTTATGCAGTAGAAATGTAAGACTAGATTGGATTTAGAATATCAATGGAATCTATGGTGTTAGGCGAGACCGAAAAAGAACAAATGAATGATGGGCCATTTGATGACAATGACAGTTTCATGCAAGAAGAGCATTTGGAGCCTCGATTGAGTTTCCAAGATAATGAGTCTCGTAAAATCATTGAGAATGACAGTATAACATAAGAAGAGCATCTACAAGAGAATGAGTCTCATAAAGAAGAGGCCGTTGTTTCTAACAAGTTGAAATTTTTGGTAAAATTGATCCCAGAAAGCGGAGAATCTCAGATATCAGAAGTAAATCCTGTGTCTATTACTGTTGATGTAACTCCAGACTCATAGGTTGCAGGTGATCATTTTGCAACCCAATTTAAATAGTTAATTTTCTTTCTTGAAGTTATATAAATTTTTTTGTTCTGTTTCTATGACCCAAGTCGATATCATACATGATCGATATGCTCGAATTTTTTTGACAATAGATCAAACTTAGGATACCATATTTGCATGTCTAGTTTATTAATCTCTTTAGACTTCAATTTTTTTAGTTGAGAAGACAAGTTTATTTAGGGGTTTACTTAATAAAAATATTTAGGTATTGGTAATTATTGAAAATTACATGAGCAACCCTTCAATTTTATCTAACCTTACGATTCTACTACATACGGAGTTAACTCCCACTAAACGGCTGGTGTAAAAAACTCGACCCTTCCTTGATTATTTCATAAAAGAAAAGTGTAATTTCCAATAATGCCATTGGTCAAGTATTCAAGGGATGACTCAAAGTTTTGGATAAAATTACACTGAGGAATCTTTTTATTTTGTTGTCTACTGTAAATGGATTGAATTTTATATAACGGTTGAATTATTCGATACAACCATTCGAATAGATCCTTTGCAAAATTGTATATTTATATCTGCCAAATAGATTTGTTTATATTGACAACTAATTTTTCTCTATTTGTTCCTTTCTTTGATGCATGATTGGAAATTGTTTATACAAAAGACTTTGCGATTGTTCTAACTCCTTCTTCTAGGTGTTGTAAGGATTTATTCAAAGAATGTTGAGTATCTATTCCATGATTGTCAAAATGTGCTCAATTAACTCATCGAGTTTAACACACGTCAAAGCAGTGGAACCTCGTAGACTGTCAATGCACTAGGCCTTTCCCTACCTATTCCCAACCCTAAACGAACACATCACTCTATCACTTTACGAAAGATATTTGAACTCGAAGTATTCGATTAGGAACTCATGCAAAATCAAGATATGGAGGGGTGAGCTATATAATATTTTTTTCACATTTATTCCAATGTTTTCTTTCACTATGTTTGGTTCCTGAATTCTACTAAAGAAAATGGTAGGTAGTATATGCTTCTATAGTTTTGAAATTTAGTAGCATTCTTGATATATATTAAAAAAAAACCCCATATTTATATGCTTTATTTCAAAATGCCCCGTGGTATTGGGCTGTGTTATGCGCAATAGCCCCGGAAAGCCTGGCGCGTCGCTGCGCTATGCGCTATTAACTACTATGGATGTTGGTATTTATGGGATTTTGCAATCATACATTTGATTGACTACATTGAAATATATATATTTATGCAGTACAAATGTAAGACCAGATTGGATTTAGAATATCAATGGAATCTATGGTATTAGGCGAGACCGAAAAAGAACAATTGAATGATGGGCCATTTGATGACAATGACAGTTTCAGGCAAGAAGAGCATTTGGAGCCTCGATTGAGTTTCCAAGATAACGAGTCTCGTAAACTCATTGAAAATGACAGTGTAACATAAGAAGAGCATCTACAAGAGAATGAGTCTCATAAAGAAGAGGTCGTTGTTTCTAACAAGTTGAAATTTTTGGTAAAATTGATCCCAGAAAGCGGAGAATCTCAGATATCAGGAGTAAATCCTGTGTCTATTACTGTTGATGTAACTCCAGACTCATAGGTTGCAGGTGATCATTTTGCAACCAATTTAAATAGTTATTTTTCTTTCCTGAAGTTATATAATTTTTTTTGTTCTGTTTCTATGACCCAAGTCGATATCATACATGATCAATATGCTCGAATTTTTTTGACAATAGATCAAACTTAGGATACCATATTTGCATGTCTAGTTTATTAATCTCTTTAGACTTCAATTTTTTCAGTTGAGAAGACAAGTTTATTTAGGGGTTTACTTAATAAAAATATTTAGGTATTGGTAATTATTTAAAATTACATGAACAACCCTTATATTTTATCTAACCTTACGATTCTACTACACACGGCGTTAACTCCTACTAGACGGCTGGTGTAAAAAACTCGACCCTTCCTTGATTATTTCATAAAAGAAAAGTGTAATTTCCAATAATGCCATTGGTCAAGTATTCAAGGGATGACTCAAAGTTTTGGATAAAATTGCACTGAGGAATCTTTTTGTTTTGTTGTCTACTGTAAATGGATCGAATTTTATATAACGGTGGCATTATTCGATACAACCATTCGAATAGATCCTTTGCAAAATTGTATATTTATATCTGCCAAATAGATTTGTTTGTATTGACAACTAATTTTTCTCTATTTGTTCCTTTCTTTGATGCATGATTGGAAATTGTTTATACAAAAGACTTTGCGATTGTTCTAACTCCTTCTTCTAGGTGTTGTAAGGATTTATTCAAAGAATGTTGAGTATCTATTCCATGATTGTCAAAATGTGCTCAATTAACTCATCGAGTATAACACACGTCAAAGCAGTGGAACCTCGTAGACTGTCAATGCAGTAGGCCTTTTCCTACCTATTCCCAAGCCTAAACGAACACGTCACTCTATCACTTTACGAAAGATATTTGAACTCGAAGTATTCGATTTGGAACTCATGCAAAATCAAGATATGGAGGGGTGACCTATATAATATTTTTTTCATATTTATTCCAATGTTTTCTTTCACTATGTTTGTTTCTTGAATTCTACTGAAGAAAATGGTAGGTAGTGTATGCTTCTATAGTTTTAAAATTTAGTAGCATTCTTGATATATATTAGAAAAAAAACCATATTTATATGCTTTATTTCAAAAAGCCCCGTGGTATTGCGCTGTGTTATGCGCAATAGCCCCCGGAAAGCTTTGCGTGTCGCTGCGCTATGCGTTATTAACTACTATGGATGTTGGTATTTATGGGGATTTTGCAATCATACATTTGATTGAATACTTTGAAATATATATATATTTATGCAGTAGAAATGTAAGACCAGATTGGATTTAGAATATCAATGGATTCTATGGTGTTAGGCGAGACCGAAAAAGAACAAATGAATGATGGGCCATTTGATGACAATGACAGTTTAAAGCAAGAAGAGCATTTGGAGCCTCGATTGAGTTTCCAAGATAATGAGTCTCGTAAACTCATTGAGAATGACAGTGTAACATAAGAAGAGCATCTACAAGAGAATGAGTCTCATAAAGAGGAGGCCGTTGTTTCTAACAAGTTGAAATTTTTGGTAAAATTGATCCCAGAAAGCGGAGAATCCCAGATATCAGAAGTAAATCCTGTGTTTATTACTGTTGATGTAACTCCGGACTCATAGGTTGCAGGTGATCATTTTGAAACCCAATTTAAATAGTTATTTTTCTTTCTTGAAGTTATATAATTTTTTTTGTTCTGTTTCTATGACCCAAGGCGATATCATACATGATAGATATGCTCGAATTTTTTTGACAATAAATCAAACTTAGTATACCATATTTGCATGTCTAGTTTATTAATCTCTTTAGACTTCAATTTTTTCAGTTGAGAAGACAAGTTTATTTAGGGGTTTACTTAATAAAAATATTTAGTTATTGGTAATTATTGAAAATTACATGAACAACCCATCACTTTTATCTAACCTTAGGATTCTACTACATACGGCGTTAACTCCTACTAGACGGCTGGTGTAAAAAACTCGACCCTTCCTTGATTATTTCATAAAAGAAAAGTGTAATTTCCAATAATGCCATTGGTCAAGTATTCAAGGGATGACTCAAAGTTTTGGAGAAAATTACACAGAGGAATCTTTTTGTTTTGTTGTCTACTGTAAATGGATTGAATTTTATATAACGGTGGAATTTTTCGATACAACCATTCGAATAGATCCTTTGCAAAATTGTATATTTATATCTGCCAAATAGATTTGTTTATATTGACAACTAATTTTTCTCTATTTGTTCCTTTCTTTGATGCATGATTGGAAATTGTTTATACAAAAGACTTTGCGATTGTTCTAACTCCTTCTTCTAGGTGTTGTAAGGATTTATTCAAAGAATGTTGAGTATCTGTTCCATGATTGTCAAAATGTGCTCAATTAACTCACCGAGTTTAACACACGTGAAAGCAGTGGAACCACGTAGACTGTCAATGCAGTAGGCCTTTCCCTACCTATTCCCAAGCCTAAACGAACAAGCCACTCTATCACTTAACAAAAGATATTTGAACTCGAAGCATTCGATTTGGAACTCATGCAAAATCAAGATATGGAGGGGTGAGCTATATAATATTTTTTTCATATTTATTCCAATGTTTTCTTTCACTATGTTTGGTTCTTGAATTCTACTGAAGAAAATGGTAGGTAGTGTATGCTTCTATAGTTTTAAAATTTAGTAGCATTCTTGATATATATTAAAAAAAAATCATATTTATAAAGCCCCGTGGTATTGCGTTGTGTTATGCGCAATAGCCCCGGAAAGCATTGCGTGTCGCTGCGCTATGTGTTATTAATTACTATGGATGTTGGTATTTATGGGGATTTTGCCATCATACATTTGATTGAATACTTTGAAATATATATATATATATATATATATATTTATGCAGTAGAAATGTAAGACCAGATTGGATTTAGAATATCAATGGATTCTATGGTGTTAGGCGAGACCGAAAAAGAACAAATGAATGATGGGCCATTTGATGACAATGACAGTTTCACGCAAGAAAAGCATTTGGAGCCTCGATTGAGTTTCCAAGATAATGAGTCTCGTAAACTCATTGAGAATGACAGTGTAACATAAGAAGAGCATCTACAAGAGAATGAGTCTCACAAAGAAGAGGCCGTTGTTTCTAACAAGTTGAAATTTTTGGTAAAATTGATCCCAGAAAGCGGAGAATCTCAGATATCAGAAGTAAATCCTGTGTTTATTACTGTTGATGTAACTCCAGACTCATAGGTTGCAGGTGATCATTTTGCAACCCAATTTAAATAGTTATTTTTCTTTGTTGAAGTTATATAATTTTTTTTGTTCTGTTTCTAAGACCCGAGTCGATATCATACATGATCGATATGCTCGAACTTTTTTGACAATAGATCAAACTTAGGATACCATATTTGCATGTCTAGTTTATTAATCTCTTTAGATTTCAATTTTTTAAGTTGAGAAGACAAGTTTATTTAGCGGTTTACTTAATAAAAATATTTAGGTATTGGTAATTATTGAAAATTACATGAACAACCCTTCAATTTTATCTAACCTTACGATTCTACTACATACGGCGTTAACTCCTACTAGACGGCTGGTGTAAAAAACTCGACCCTTCCTTGATTATTTCATAAAAGAAAAGTGTAATTTCCAATAATGCCATTGGTCAAGTATTCAAGGGATGACTCAAAGTTTTGGATAAAATTACACTGAGGAATCTTTTTGTTTTGTTGTCTACTGTAAATGGATTGAATTTTATATAATGGTCGAATTTTTCGATACAACCATTCGAATAGTTCCTTTGCCAAATTGTATATTTATATCTGCCAAATAGATTTGTTTATATTGACAAATAAGTTTTCTCTATTTGTTCCTTTCTTTGATGCATGATTGGTAATTGTTTATACAAAAGACTTTGCGACTGTTCTAACTCCTTTTTCTAGGTGTTGTGAGGATTTACTCAAAGAATGTTGAGTATCTGTTCCATGATTGTCAAAATGTGCTCAATTAACTCACCGAGTTTAACACACGTGAAAGCAGTGGAACCACGTAGACTGTCAATGCAGTAGGCCTTTCCCTACCTATTCCCAAGCCTAAACGAACAAGCCACTCTATCACTTAACGAAAGATATTTGAACTCGAAGCATTCGATTTGGAACTCATGCAAAATGAAGATATGGAGGGGTGAGCTATATAATATTTTTTTCACATTTATTCCAATGTTTTCTTTCACTATGTTTGGTTCTTGAATTCTACTGAAGAAAATGGTAGGTAGTATATGCTTCTATAGTTTTGAAATTTAGTAGCATTATTGATATATATTAAAAAAAAAAACCCACATTTATATGCTTTATTTCAAAAAGCCCCGTGGTATTGGGCTGTGTTATGCGCAATAGCCCCGGAAAGCCTGGCGCGTCGCTGCGCTATGCGCTATTAACTACTATGGATGTTGGTATTTATGGGATTTTGCAATCATACATTTGATTGACTACATTGAAATATATATATTTATGCAGTACAAATGTAAGACCAGATTGGATTTAGAATATCAATGGAATCTATGGTATTAGGCGAGACCGAAAAAGAACAATTGAATGATGGGCCATTTAATGACAATGACAGTTTCATGCAAGAAGAGCATTTGGAGCCTCGATTGAGTTTCCAAGATAATGAGTCTCGTAAACTCATTGAAAATGACAGTGTAACATAAGAAGAGCATCTACAAGAGAATGAGTCTCATAAAGAAGAGGCCGTTGTTTCTAACAAGTTGAAATTTTTGGTAAAATTGATCCCAGAAAGCGGAGAATCTCAGATATCAGGAGTAAATCCTGTGTCTATTACTATTGATGTAACTCCAGACTCATAGGTTGCAGGTGATCATTTGCAACCCAATTTAAATAGTTATTTTTCTTTCCTGAAGTTATATAATTTTTTTTGTTCTGTTTCTATGACCCAAGTCGATATCATACATGATCGATATGCTCGAATTTTTTTGACAATAGATCAAACTCAGGATACCATATTTGCATGTCTAGTTTATTAATCTCTTTAGACTTCAATTTTTTCAGTTGAGAAGACAAGTTTATTTAGGGGTTTACTTAATAAAAATATTTAGGTATTGGTAATTATTGAAAATTACATGAACAACCCTTCAATTTTATCTAACCTTACGATTCTACTACACACGGCGTTAACTCCTACTAGACGGCTGGTGTAAAAAACTCGACCCTTCCTTGATTATTTCATAAAAGAAAAGTGTAATTTCCAATAATGCCATTGGTCATGTATTCAAGGGATGACTCAAAGTTTTGGATAAAATTACACTGAGGAATCTTTTTGTTTTGTTGTCTACTGTAAATGGATCGAATTTTATATAACGGTGGCATTATTCGATACAACCATTCGAATAGATCATTTGCAAAATTGTATATTTATATCTACCAAATAGATTTGTTTATATTGACAACTAATTTTTCTCTATTTGTTCCTTTCTTTGATGCATGATTGGAAATTGTTTATACAAAAGACTTTGCGATTGTTCTAACTCCTTCTTCTAGGTGTTGTAAGGATTTATTCAAAGAATGTTGAGTATCTATTCCATGATTGTCAAAATGTGCTCAATTAACTCATCGAGTATAACACACGTCAAAGCAGTGGAACCTCGTAGACTGTCAATGCAGTAGGCCTTTCCCTACCTATTCCCAAGCCTAAACGAACACGTCACTCTATCACTTTACGAAAGATATTTGAACTCGAATTATTCGATTTGGAACTCATGCAAAATCAAGATATGGAGGGGTGACCTATATAATATTTTTTTCATATTTATTCCAATGTTTTCTTTCACTATGTTTGGTTCTTGAATTCTACTGAAGAAAATGGTAGGTAGTGTATGCTTCTATAGTTTTAAAATTTAGTAGCATTCTTGATATATATTAAAAAAAAAACCATATTTATATGCTTTATTTCAAAAAGCCCCGTGGTATTGCGTTGTGTTATGCGCAATAGCCCCGGAAAGCCTTGCGTGTCTCTGCGCTATGCGTTATTAACTACTATGGATGTTGGTATTTATGTGGATTTTGCAATCATACATTTGATTGAATACATTGAAATATATATATATATATATATATTTATGCAGTAGAAATGTAAGACTAGATTGGATTTAGAATATCAATGGAATCTATGGTGTTAGGCGAGACCGAAAAAGAACAAATGAATGATGGGCCATTTGATGACAATGACAGTTTCATGCAAGAAGAGCATTTGGAGCCTCGATTGAGTTTCCAAGATAATGAGTCTCATAAAATCATTGAGAATGACAGTGTAACATAAGAAGAGCATCTACAAGAGAATGAGTCTCATAAAGAAGAGGCCGTTGTTTCTAACAAGTTGAAATTTTTGGTAAAATTGATCCCAGAAAGCGGAGAATCTCAGATATCAGAAGTAAATCCTGTGTCTATTACTGTTGATGTAACTCCAGACTCATAGGTTGCAGGTGATCATTTTGCAACCCAATTTAAATAGTTAATTTTCTTTCTTGAAGTTATATAAATTTTTTTGTTCTGTTTCTATGACCCAAGTCGATATCATACATGATCGATATGCTCGAATTTTTTTGACAATAGATCAAACTTAGGATACCATATTTGCATGTCTAGTTTATTAATCTCTTTTGACTTCAATTTTTTCAGTTGAGAAGACAAGTTTATTTAGGGGTTTACTTAATAAAAATATTTAGGTATTGGTAATTATTGAAAATTACATGAGCAACCCTTCAATTTTATCTAACCATACGATTCTACTACATACGGTGTTAACTCCCACTAGACGGCTGGTGTAAAAAACTCGACCCTTCCTTGATTATTTCATAAAAGAAAAGTGTAATTTCCAATAATGCCATTGGTCAAGTATTCAAGGGATGACTCAAAGTTTTGGATAAAATTACACTGAGGAATCTTTTTATTTTGTTATCTACTGTAAATGGATTGAATTTTATATAACGGTGGAATTATTCGATACAACCATTCGAATAGATCCTTTGCAAAATTGTATATTTATATCTGCCAAATAGATTTGTTTATATTGACAACTAATTTTTCTCTATTTGTTCCTTTCTTTGATGCATGATTGGAAATTGTTTATACAAAAGACTTTGCGATTGTTCTAACTCCTTCTTCTAGGTGTTGTAAGGATTTATTCAAAGAATGTTGAGTATCTATTCCATGATTGTCAAAATGTGCTCAATTAACTCATCGAGTTTAACACACGTCAAAGCAGTGGAACCTCGTAGACTGTCAATGCACTAGGCCTTTCCCTACCTATTCCCAACCCTAAACGAACACATCACTCTATCACTTTACGAAAGATATTTGAACTCGAAGTATTCGATTTGGAACTCATGCATAATCAAGATATGGAGGGGTGAGCTATATAATATTTTTTTCATATTTATTCCAATGTTTTCTTTCACTATGTTTTGTTCTTGAATTCTACTGAAGAAAATGGTAGGTAGTGTATGCTTCTATAGTTTTAAAATTTAGTAGCATTCTTGATATATATTAGAAATAAAACCATATTTATATGCTTTATTTCAAAAAGCCCCGTGGTATTGCGCTGTGTTATGCGCAATAGCCCCCGGAAAGCCTTGCGTGTCGCTGCGCTATGCGTTATTAACTACTATGGATGTTGGTATTTATGGGGATTTTGCAATCATACATTTGATTGAATACTTTGAAATATATATATATTTATGCAGTAGAAATGTAAGACCAGATTGGATTTAGAATATCAATGGATTCTACGGTGTTAGGCGAGACCGAAAAAGAACAAATGAATGATGGGCCATTTGATTACAATGACAGTTTAATGCAAGAAGAGCATTTGGAGCCTCGATTGAGTTTCCAAGATAATGAGTCTCGTAAACTCATTGAGAATGACAGTGTAACATAAGAAGAGCATCTACGAGAGAATGAGTCTCATAAAGAAGAGGCCGTTGTTTCTAACAAGTTGAAATTTTTGGTAAAATTGATCCCAGAAAGCGGAGAATCCCAGATATCATAAGTAAATCCTGTGTCTATTACTGTTGATGTAACTCCAGACTCATAGGTTGCAGGTGATCATTTTGCAACCCAATTTAAATAGTTATTTTTCTTTCTTGAAGTTATACAATTTTTTTTGTTCTGTTTCTATGACCCAAGGCGATATCATACATGATCGATATGCTCGAATTTTTTTGACAATAAATCAAACTTAGGATACCATATTTGCATGTCTAGTTTATTAATCTCTTTAGACTTCAATTTTTTCAGTTGAGAAGACAAGTTTATTTAGGGGTTTACTTAATAAAAATATTTAGTTATTGGTAATTATTGAAAATTACATGAACAACCCATCAATTTTATCTAACCTTACGATTCTACTACATACGGCGTTAACTCCTACTAGACGGCTGATGTAAAAAACTCGACCCTTCCTTGATTATTTCATAAAAGAAAAGTGTAATTTCCAATAATGCCATTGGTCAAGTATTCAAGGGATGACTCAAAGTTTTGGATGAAATTACACAGAGGAATCTTTTTGTTTTGTTGTCTACAGTAAATGGATTGAATTTTATATAACGGTGGAATTTTTCGATACAACCATTCGAATAGATCCTTGGCAAAATTGTATATTTATATCTGCCAAATAGATTTGTTTATATTGACAACTAATTTTTCTCTATTTGTCCCTTTCTTTGATGCATGATTGGAAATTGTTTATACAAAAGACTTTGCGATTGTTCTAGCTCCTTCTTCTAGGTGTTGTAAGGATTTATTCAAAGAATGTTGAGTATCTATTCCATGATTGTCAAAATGTGCACAATTAACTCATCGAGTTTAACACACGTCAAAGCAGTGGAACCTCGTAGACTGTCAATGCAGTAGGCCTTTCCCTACCTATTCCCAACCCTAAACGAACACATCACTCTATCACTTTACGAAAGATATTTGAACTCGAAGTATTCGATTTGGAACTCATGCAAAATCAAGATATGGAGGGGTGAGCTATATAATATTTTTTTCATATTTATTCCAATGTTTTCTTTCACTATGTTTGGTTCTAGAATTCTACTGAAGAAAATGGTAGGTAGTGTATGCTTCTATAGTTTTAAAATTTAGTAGCATTCTTGATATATATTAAAAAAAAACCATATTTATGTGCTTTATTTCAAAAAGCCCCGCGGTATTGCGCAGTGTTATGCGCAATAGCCCGGGAAAGCCTTGCGTGTCGCTGCGCTATGCGTTATTAACTACTATGGATGTTGGTATTTATGGGTATTTTGCAATCATACATTTGATTGAATACTTTTGAAATATATATATATATATATATATATATATATATATATATATATATATATATATATATATATATATATATATATATATATATTTATGCAGTAGAAATGTAAGACCAGATTGGATTTAGAATATCAATGGATTCTATGGTGTAAGGCGAGACCGAAAAAGAACAAATGATTGTTGGGCCATTTGATGACAATGACAGTTTCATGCAAGAAGAGCATTTGGAGCCTCGATTGAGTTTCCAAGATAATGAGTCTCGTAAACTCATTGAGAATGACAGTGTAACAAAAGAAGAGCATCTACAAGAGAATGAGTCTCATAAAGAAGAGGCCGTTGTTTCTAACAAGTTGAAATTTTTGGTAAAATTGATCCCAGAAAGCGGAGAATCTCAGATATCAGAAGTAAATCCTGTGTCTATTACTGTTGATGTAACTCCAGACTCATAGGTTGCAGATGATCATTTTGCAACATAATTTAAATAGTTATTTTTCTTTCTTGAAGTTATATAATTTTTTTTGTTCTGTTTCTATGACCCAAGTCGATATCATACATGATCGATATGCTGGAATTTTTTATACAATAGATCAAACTTAGGATACCATATTTGCATGTCTAGTTTATTAATCTCTTTAGGCTTCAATTTTTTCAGTTGAGAAGACAAGTTTATTTAGGGGTTTACTTAATAAAAATATTTAGGATTGGTAATTATTGAAAATTACATGAACAACCCTTCAATTTTATCTAACCTTACGATTCTACTACATACGGCGTTAACTCCTACTAGACGGCTGGTGTAAAAAACTCGACCCTTCCTTGATTATTTCATAAAAGAAAAGTGTAATTTTCAATAATGCCATTGGTCAAGTATTGAAGGGATGACTCAAAGTTTTGGATAAAATTACACAGAGAAATCTTTTTGTTTTGTTGTCTATTGTAAATGGATTGAATTTTATATAACGGTGGAATTATTCGATACAACCATTCGAATAGATACTTTGCAAAATTGTATATTTATATCTGCCAAATAGATTTGTTTATATTGACAACTAATTTTTCTCTATTTGTTCCTTTCTTTGATGCATGATTAGAAATTGTTTATACAAAAGACTTTGCGATTGTTCTAACTACTTCTTCTAAGTGTTGTAAGGATTTATTCAAAGAATGTTGAGTATCTATTCCATGATTGTCAAAATGTGTTCAATTAACTCATCGAGTATAACACACGTCAAAGCAGTGGAACCTCGTAGACTGTCAATGCAGTAGGCCTTTCCCTACCTATTCCCAAGCCTAAACGAACACGTCACTCTATCACTTTACGAAAGATATTTGAACTCGAAGTATTCGATTTGGAACTCATGCAAAATCAAGATATGGAGGGGTGAGCTATATAATATTTTTTTCATATTTATTCCAATGTTTTCTTTCACTATGTTTTGTTCTTGAATTCTTCTGAAGAAAATGGTAGGTAGTGTATGCTTCTATAGTTTTAAAATTTAGTAGCATTCTTGATATATATTAAAAAAAAACCATATTTATATGCTTTATTTCAAAAAGCCCCGCGGTATTGCGCAGTGTTATGCGCAATAGCCCGGGAAAGCCTTGCGTGTCGCTGCGCTATGCGTTATTAACTACTATGGATGTTGGTATTTATGGGTATTTTGCAATCATACATTTGATTGAATACTTTTGAAATATATATATATATATATATATATATATATATATATATATATATATATATATATATATATATATATTTATTTATGCAGTAGAAATGTAAGACCAGATTGGATTTAGAATATCAATGGATTCTATGGTGTAAGGCAAGACCGAAAAAGAACAAATTATTGATGGGCCATTTGATGACAATGACAGTTTCATGCAAGAAGAGCATTTGGAGCCTCGATTGAGTTTCCAAGATAATGAGTCTCGTAAACTCATTGAGAATGACAGTGTAACATAAGAAGAGCATCTACAAGAGAATGAGTCTCATAAAGAAGAGGCCGTTGTTTCTAACAAGTTGATATTTTTGGTAAAATTGATCCCAGAAAGCGGAGAATCCCAGATATCAGAAGTAAATCCTGTGTCTATTACTGTTGACGTAACTCCAGACTCATAGGTTGCAGGTGATTATTTTGCAACCCAATTTAAATAGTTATTTTTCTTTCTTGAAGTTATATAATTTTTTTTGTTCTGTTTCTATGACCCAAGGCGATATCATACATGATCGATATGCTCGAATTTTTTTGACAATAAATCAAACTTAGGATACCATATTTGCATGTCTAGTTTATTAATCTCTTTAGACTTCAATTTTTTCAGTTGAGAAGACAAGTTTATTTAGGGGTTTACTTAATAAAAATATTTAGTTATTGGTAATTATTGAAAATTACATGAACAACCCATCAATTTTATCTAACCTTACGATTCTACTACATACGGCGTTAACTTCTACTAGACGGCTGGTGTAAAAAACTCGACCCTTCCTTGATTATTTCATAAAAGAAAAGTGTAATTTCCAATAATGCCATTGGTCAAGTATTCAAGGGATGACTCAAAGTTTTGGATAAAATTACACAGAGGAATCTTTTTGTTTTGTTGTCTACTGTAAATGGATTGAATTTTATATAACGGTGGAATTTTTCGATACAAC
This sequence comes from Penstemon newberryi var. newberryi, assembly GCA_030819805.1. Taxonomy (NCBI): domain Eukaryota; kingdom Viridiplantae; phylum Streptophyta; class Magnoliopsida; order Lamiales; family Plantaginaceae; genus Penstemon; species Penstemon newberryi. The sequence continues at coordinate 14,560,896 of JAUALY010000005.1, read as the reverse complement.
CATTCGAATAGATCCTTGGCAAAATTGTATATTTATATCTGCCAAATAGATTTGTTTATATTGACAACTAATTTTTCTCTATTTGTCCCTTTCTTTGATGCATGATTGGAAATTGTTTATACAAAAGACTTTGCGATTGTTCTAGCTCCTTCTTCTAGGTGTTGTAAGGATTTATTCAAAGAATGTTGAGTATCTATTCCATGATTGTCAAAATGTGCACAATTAACTCATCGAGTTTAACACACGTCAAAGCAGTGGAACCTCGTAGACTGTCAATGCAGTAGGCCTTTCCCTACCTATTCCCAACCCTAAACGAACACATCACTCTATCACTTTACGAAAGATATTTGAACTCGAAGTATTCGATTTGGAACTCATGCAAAATCAAGATATGGAGGGGTGAGCTATATAATATTTTTTTCATATTTATTCCAATGTTTTCTTTCACTATGTTTGGTTCTAGAATTCTACTGAAGAAAATGGTAGGTAGTGTATGCTTCTATAGTTTTAAAATTTAGTAGCATTCTTGATATATATTAAAAAAAAACCATATTTATATGCTTTATTTCAAAAAGCCCCGCGGTATTGCGCAGTGTTATGCGCAATAGCCCGGGAAAGTCTTGCGTGTCGCTGCGCTATGCGTTATTAACTACTATGGATGTTGGTATTTATGGGTATTTTGCAATCATACATTTGATTGAATACTTTTGAAATATATATATATATATATGTATGCAGTAGAAATGTAAGACCAGATTGGATTTAGAATATCAATGGATTCTATGGTGTAAGGCGAGACCGAAAAAGAACAAATGATTGATGGGCCATTTGATGACAATGACAGTTTCATGCAAGAAGAGCATTTGGAGCCTCGATTGAGTTTCCAAGATAATGAGTCTCGTAAACTCATTGAGAATGACAGTGTAACAAAAGAAGAGCATCTACAAGAGAATGAGTCTCATAAAGAAGAGGCCGTTGTTTCTAACAAGTTGAAATTTTTGGTAAAATTGATCCCAGAAAGCGGAGAATCTCAGATATCAGAAGTAAATCCTGTGTCTATTACTGTTGATGTAACTCCAGACTCATAGGTTGCAGATGATCATTTTGCAACATAATTTAAATAGTTATTTTTCTTTCTTGAAGTTATATAATTTTTTTTGTTCTGTTTCTATGACCCAAGTCGATATCATACATGATCGATATGCTGGAATTTTTTATACAATAGATCAAACTTAGGATACCATATTTGCATGTCTAGTTTATTAATCTCTTTAGGCTTCAATTTTTTCAGTTGAGAAGACAAGTTTATTTAGGGGTTTACTTAATAAAAATATTTAGGATTGGTAATTATTGAAAATTACATGAACAACCCTTCAATTTTATCTAACCTTACGATTCTACTACATACGGCGTTAACTCCTACTAGACGGCTGGTGTAAAAAACTCGACCCTTCCTTGATTATTTCATAAAAGAAAAGTGTAATTTTCAATAATGCCATTGGTCAAGTATTGAAGGGATGACTCAAAGTTTTGGATAAAATTACACAGAGAAATCTTTTTGTTTTGTTGTCTATTGTAAATGGATTGAATTTTATATAACGGTGGAATTATTCGATACAACCATTCGAATAGATACTTTGCAAAATTGTATATTTATATCTGCCAAATAGATTTGTTTATATTGACAACTAATTTTTCTCTATTTGTTCCTTTCTTTGATGCATGATTAGAAATTGTTTATACAAAAGACTTTGCGATTGTTCTAACTACTTCTTCTAAGTGTTGTAAGGATTTATTCAAAGAATGTTGAGTATCTATTCCATGATTGTCAAAATGTGTTCAATTAACTCATCGAGTATAACACACGTCAAAGCAGTGGAACCTCGTAGACTGTCAATGCAGTAGGCCTTTCCCTACCTATTCCCAAGCCTAAACGAACACGTCACTCTATCACTTTACGAAAGATATTTGAACTCGAAGTATTCGATTTGGAACTCATGCAAAATCAAGATATGGAGGGGTGAGCTATATAATATTTTTTTCATATTTATTCCAATGTTTTCTTTCACTATGTTTTGTTCTTGAATTCTTCTGAAGAAAATGGTAGGTAGTGTATGCTTCTATAGTTTTAAAATTTAGTAGCATTCTTGATATATATTAGAAAAAAAACCATATTTATATGCTTTATTTCAAAAAGCCCCGTGGTATTGCGCTGTGTTATGCGCAATAGCCCCGGAAAGCCTTGCGTGTCGCTGTGCTATGCGTTATTAACTACTATGGATGTTGGTATTTATGGGGATTTTGCAATCATACATTTGATTGAATACTTTTGAAATATATATATATATATATATATATATATATATATATTTATGCAGTAGAAATGTAAGACCAGATTGGATTTAGAATATCAATGGATTCTATGGTGTTAGGCGAGACCGAAAAAGAACAAATGAATGATGGGCCATTTGATGACAATGACAGTTTAATGCAAGAAGAGCATTTGGAGCCTCGATTGAGTTTCCAAGATAATGAGTCTCGTAAACTCATTGAGAATGACAGTGTAACATAAGAAGAGCATCTACAAGAGAATGAGTCTCATAAAGAAGAGGCCGTTGTTTCTAACAAGTTGATATTTTTGGTAAAATTGATCCCAGAAAGCGGAGAATCCCAGATATCAGAAGTAAATCCTGTGTCTATTACTGTTGACGTAACTCCAGACTCATAGGTTGCAGGTGATTATTTTGCAACCCAATTTAAATAGTTATTTTTCTTTCTTGAAGTTATATAATTTTTTTTGTTCTGTTTCTATGACCCAAGGCGATATCATACATGATCGATATGCTCGAATTTTTTTGACAATAAATCAAACTTAGGATACCATATTTGCATGTCTAGTTTATTAATCTCTTTAGACTTCAATTTTTTCAGTTGAGAAGACAAGTTTATTTAGGGGTTTACTTAATAAAAATATTTAGTTATTGGTAATTATTGAAAATTACATGAACAACCCATCAATTTTATCTAACCTTACGATTCTACTACATACGGCGTTAACTCCTACTAGACGGCTGGTGTAAAAAACTCGACCCTTCCTTGATTATTTCATAAAAGAAAAGTGTAATTTCCAATAATGCCATTGGTCAAGTATTCAAGGGATGACTCAAAGTTTTGGATAAAATTACACAGAGGAATCTTTTTGTTTTGTTGTCTACTGTAAATGGATTGAATTTTATATAACGGTGGAATTTTTCGATCCAACCATTCGAATAGATCCTTGGCAAAATTGTATATTTATATCTGCCAAATAGATTTGTTTATATTGACAACTAATTTTTCTCTATTTGTCCCTTTCTTTGATGCATGATTGGAAATTGTTTATACAAAAGACTTTGCGATTGTTCTAGCTCCTTCTTCTAGGTGTTGTAAGGATTTATTCAAAGAATGTTGAGTATCTATTCCATGATTGTCAAAATGTGCACAATTAACTCATCGAGTTTAACACACGTCAAAGCAGTGGAACCTCGTAGACTGTCAATGCAGTAGGCCTTTCCCTACCTATTCCCAACCCTAAACGAACACATCACTCTATCACTTTACGAAAGATATTTGAACTCGAAGTATTCGATTTGGAACTCATGCAAAATCAAGATATGGAGGGGTGAGCTATATAATATTTTTTTCATATTTATTCCAATGTTTTCTTTCACTATGTTTGGTTCTAGAATTCTACTGAAGAAAATGGTAGGTAGTGTATGCTTCTATAGTTTTAAAATTTAGTAGCATTCTTGATATATATTAAAAAAAAACCATATTTATATGCTTTATTTCAAAAAGCCCCGCGGTATTGCGCAGTGTTATGCGCAATAGCCCGGGAAAGCCTTGCGTGTCGCTGCGCTATGCGTTATTAACTACTATGGATGTTGGTATTTATGGGTATTTTGCAATCATACATTTGATTGAATACTTTTGAAATATATATATATATATATATATATATATATTTATGCAGTAGAAATGTAAGACCAGATTGGATTTAGAATATCAATGGATTCTATGGTGTAAGGCGAGACCGAAAAAGAACAAATGATTGATGGGCCATTTGATGACAATGACAGTTTCATGCAAGAAGAGCATTTGGAGCCTCGATTGAGTTTCCAAGATAATGAGTCTCGTAAACTCATTGAGAATGACAGTGTAACAAAAGAAGAGCATCTACAAGAGAATGAGTCTCATAAAGAAGAGGCCGTTGTTTCTAACAAGTTGAAATTTTTGGTAAAATTGATCCCAGAAAGCGGAGAATCTCAGATATCAGAAGTAAATCCTGTGTCTATTACTGTTGATGTAACTCCAGACTCATAGGTTGCAGATGATCATTTTGCAACATAATTTAAATAGTTATTTTTCTTTCTTGAAGTTATATAATTTTTTTTGTTCTGTTTCTATGACCCAAGTCGATATCATACATGATCGATATGCTGGAATTTTTTATACAATAGATCAAACTTAGGATACCATATTTGCATGTCTAGTTTATTAATCTCTTTAGGCTTCAATTTTTTCAGTTGAGAAGACAAGTTTATTTAGGGGTTTACTTAATAAAAATATTTAGGATTGGTAATTATTGAAAATTACATGAACAACCCTTCAATTTTATCTAACCTTACGATTCTACTACATACGGCGTTAACTCCTACTAGACGGCTGGTGTAAAAAACTCGACCCTTCCTTGATTATTTCATAAAAGAAAAGTGTAATTTTCAATAATGCCATTGGTCAAGTATTGAAGGGATGACTCAAAGTTTTGGATAAAATTACACAGAGAAATCTTTTTGTTTTGTTGTCTATTGTAAATGGATTGAATTTTATATAACGGTGGAATTATTCGATACAACCATTCGAATAGATCCTTTGCAAAATTGTATATTTATATCTGCCAAATAGATTTGTTTATATTGACAACTAATTTTTCTCTATTTGTTCCTTTCTTTGATGCATGATTAGAAATTGTTTATACAAAAGACTTTGCGATTGTTCTAACTACTTCTTCTAAGTGTTGTAAGGATTTATTCAAAGAATGTTGAGTATCTATTCCATGATTGTCAAAATGTGTTCAATTAACTCATCGAGTATAACACACGTCAAAGCAGTGGAACCTCGTAGACTGTCAATGCAGTAGGCCTTTCCCTACCTATTCCCAAGCCTAAACGAACACGTCACTCTATCACTTTACGAAAGATATTTGAACTCGAAGTATTCGATTTGGAACTCATGCAAAATCAAGATATGGAGGGGTGAGCTATATAATATTTTTTTCATATTTATTCCAATGTTTTCTTTCACTATGTTTTGTTCTTGAATTCTTCTGAAGAAAATGGTAGGTAGTGTATGCTTCTATAGTTTTAAAATTTAGTAGCATTCTTGATATATATTAGAAAAAAAACCATATTTATATGCTTTATTTCAAAAAGCCCCGTGGTATTGCGCTGTGTTATGCGCAATAGCCCCGGAAAGCCTTGCGTGTCGCTGTGCTATGCGTTATTAACTACTATGGATGTTGGTATTTATGGGGATTTTGCAATCATACATTTGATTGAATACTTTTGAAATATATATATATATATATTTATGCAGTAGAAATGTAAGACCAGATTGGATTTAGAATATCAATGGATTCTATGGTGTTAGGCGAGACCGAAAAAGAACAAATGAATGATGGGCCATTTGATGACAATGACAGTTTAATGCAAGAAGAGCATTTGGAGCCTCGATTGAGTTTCCAAGATAATGAGTCTCGTAAACTCATTGAGAATGACAGTGTAACATAAGAAGAGCATCTACAAGAGAATGAGTCTCATAAAGAAGAGGCCGTTGTTTCTAACAAGTTGAAATTTTTGGTAAAATTGATCCCAGAAAGCGTAGAATCCCAGATATCAGAAGTAAATCCTGCGTCTATTACTGTTGATGTAACTCCAGACTCATAGGTTGCAGGTGATCATTTTGCAACCCAATTTAAATAGTTATTTTTCTTTCTTGAAGTTATATAATTTTTTTTGTTCTGTTTCTATGACCCAAGGCGATATCATACATGATCGATATGCTCGAATTTTTTTGACAATAAATCAAACTTAGGATACCATATTTGCATGTCTAGTTTATTAATCTCTTTAGACTTCAATTTTTTCAGTTGAGAAGACAAGTTTATTTAGGGGTTTACTTAATAAAAATATTTAGTTATTGGTAATTATTGAAAATTACATGAACAACCCATCAATTTTATCTAAACTTACGATTCTACTACATACGGCGTTAACTCCTACTAGACGGCTGGTGTAAAAAACTCGACCCTTCCTTGATTATTTCATAAAAGAAAAGTGTAATTTCCAATAATGCCATTGGTCAAGTATTCAAGGGATGACTCAAAGTTTTGGATAAAATTACACAGAGGAATCTTGTTGTTTTGTTGTCTACTGTAAATGGATTGAATTTTATATAACGGTGGAATTTTTCGATACAACCATTCGAATAGATCCTTTGCAAAATTGTATATTTATATCTGCCAAATAGATTTGTTTATATTGACAACTAATTTTTCTCTATTTGTTCCTTTCTTTGATGCATGATTGGAAATTGTTTATACAAAAGACTTTGCGATTGTTCTAACTCCTTTTTCTAGGTGTTGTAAGGATTTATTCAAAGAATGTTGAGTATCTATTCCATGATTGTCAAAATGTGCACAATTAACTCATCGAGTTTAACACACGTCAAAGCAGTGGAACCTCGTAGACTGTCAATGCAGTAGGCCTTTCCCTACCTATTCCCAACCCTAAACGAACACATCACTCTATCACTTTACGAAAGATATTTGAACTCGAAGTATTCAATTTGGAACTCATGCAAAATCAAGATATGGAGGGGTGAGCTATATAATATTTTTTTCATATTTATTCCAATGTTTTCTTTCACTATGTTTGGTTCTTGAATTCTACTGAAGAAAATGGTAGGTAGTGTATGCTTCTATAGTTTTAAAATTTAGTAGCATTCTTGATATATATTAAAAAAAAAACCATATTTATATGCTTTATTTCAAAAAGCCCCGCGGTATTGCGCTGTGTTATGCGCAATAGCCCCGGAAAGCCTTGCGTGTCGCTGCGCTATGCGTTATTAACTACTATGGATGTTGGTATTTATGGGGATTTTGCAATCATACATTTGATTGAATACTTTTGAAATATATATATATATATATATATATATATATTTATGCAGTAGAAATGTAAGACCAGATTGGATTTAGAATATCAATGGATTCTATGGTGTTAGGCGAGACCGAAAAAGAACAAATGATTGATGGGCCATTTGATGACAATGACAGTTTCATGCAAGAAGAGCATTTGGAGCCTCGATTGAGTTTCCAAGATAATGAGTCTCGTAAACTCATTGAGAATGACAGTGTAACATAAAAAGAGCATCTACAAGAGAATGAGTCTCATAAAGAAGAGGCCGTTGTTTCTAACAAGTTGAAATTTTTGGTAAAATTGATCCCAGAAAGCGGAGAATCCCAGATATCAGAAGTAAATCCTGTGTCTATTACTGTTGATGTAACTCCAGACTCATAGGTTGCAGGTGATGATTTTGCAACCAAATTTAAAACCAAATTTAAATAGTTATTTTTCTTTCTTGAAGTTATATAATTTTTTTTGTTCTGTTTCTATGACCCAAGGCGATATCATACATGATCGATATGCTGGAACTTTTTTGACAATAGATCAAACTTAGGATACCATATTTGCATGTCTAGTTTATTAATCTCTTTAGACTTCAATTTTTTTAGTTGAGAAGACAAGTTTATTTAGGGGTTTACTTAATAAAAATATTTAGGTATTGGTAATTATTGAAAATTACATGAACAACCCATCAATTTTATCTAACCTTACGATTCTACTACATACGGCGTTAACTCCTACTAGACGGCTGGTGTAAAAAACTCGACCCTTCCTTGATTATTTCATAAAAGAAAAGTGTAATTTCCAATAATGCCATTGGTCAAGTATTCACGGGATAACTCAATGTTTTGGATAAAATTACACAGAGGAATCTTTTTGTTTTGTTGTCTACTGTAAATGGATTGAATTTTATATAACGGTGGAATTTTTCGATACAACCATTCGAATAGATCCTTTGCAAAATTGTATATTTATATCTACCAAATAGATTTGTTTATATTGACAACTAATTTTTCTCTATTTGTTCATTTCTTTGATGCATGATTGGAAATTGTTTATACAAAAGACTTTGCGATTGTTCTAACTCCTTTTTCTAGGTGTTGTAAGGATTTATTCAAAGAATGTTGAGTATCTATTCCATGATTGTCAAAATGTGCACAATTAACTCATCGAGTTTAACACACGTCAAAGCAGTGGAACCTCGTAGACTGTCAATGCAGTAGGCCTTTCCCTACCTATTCCCAACCCTAAACGAACACATCACTCTATCACTTTTGAACTCGATGTATTCGATTTGGAACTCATGCAAAATCAAGATATGGAGGGGTGAGCTATATAAATTTTTTTTCATATTTATTCCAATGTTTTCTTTCACTATGTTTGGTTCTTGAATTCTACTGAAGAAAATGGTAGGTAGTGTATGCTTCTATAGTTTTAAAATTTAGTAGCATTCTTGATGTATATTAAAAAAAAAACCATATTTATATGCTTTATTTCAAAAAGCCCCGCGGTATTGCGCTGTGTTATGCGCAATAGCCCCGGAAAGCCTTACGTGTCGCTGCGCTATGCGTTATTAACTACTATGGATGTTGGTATTTATGGGGATTTTGCAATCATACATTTGATTGAATACTTTGAAATATACATATATTTATGCAGTAGAAATGTAAGACCAGATTGGATTTAGAACATCAATGAATTCTATGGTGTTAGGCGAGACCGAAAAAGAACAAATGAATGATGGGCCATTTGATGACAATGACAGTTTCATGCAAGAAGAGCATTTGGAGCCTCGATTGAGTTTCCAAGATAATGAGTCTCGTAAACTCATTGAGAATGACAGTGTAACATAAGAAGAGCATCTACAAGAGAATGAGTCTCATAAAGAAGAGGCCGTTGTTTCTAACAAGTTGAAATTTTTGGTAAAATTGATCCCAGAAAGCGGAGAATCTCAGATATCAGAAGTAAATCCTGTGTCTATTACTGTTGATGTAACTCCAGACTCATAGGTTGCAGGTGATGATTTTGCAACCAAATTTAAATAGTTATTTTTCTTTCTTGAAGTTATATAATTTTTTTTGTTCTGTTTCTATGACCCAAGGCGATATCATACATGATCGATATGCTGGAACTTTTTTGACAATAGATCAAACTTAGGATACCATATTTGCATGTCTAGTTTATTAATCTCTTTAGACTTCAATTTTTTTAGTTGAGAAGACAAGTTTATTTAGGGGTTTACTTAATAAAAATATTTAGGTATTGGTAATTATTGAAAATTACATGAACAACCCATCAATTTTATCTAACCTTACGATTCTACTACATACGGCGTTAACTCCTACTAGACGGCTGGTGTAAAAAACTCGACCCTTCCTTGATTATTTCATAAAAGAAAAGTGTAATTTCCAATAATGCCATTGGTCAAGTATTCAAGGGATGACTCAAAGTTTTGGATAAAATTACACAGAGGAATCTTTTTGTTTTGTTGTCTACTGTAAATGGATTGAATTTTATATAACGGTGGAATTTTTCGATACAACCATTCGAATAGATCCTTTGCAAAATTGTATATTTATATCTGCCAAATAGATTTGTTTATATTGACAACTAATTTTTCTCTATTTGTTCCTTTCTTTGATGCATGATTGGAAATTGTTTATACAAAAGACTTTGCGATTGTTCTAACTCCTTCTTCTAGGTGTTGTAAGGATTTATTCAAAGAATGTTGAGTATCTATTCCATGATTGTCAAAATGTGCACAATTAACTCATCGAGTTTAACACACGTCAAAGCAGTGGAACCTCGTAGACTGTCAATGCAGTAGGCCTTTCCCTACCTATTCCCAACCCTAAACGAACACATCACTCTATCACTTTTGAACTCGATGTATTCGATTTGGAACTCATGCAAAATCAAGATATGGAGGGGTGAGCTATATAAATTTTTTTTCATATTTATTCCAATGTTTTCTTTCACTATGTTTGGTTCTTGAATTCTACTGAAGAAAATGGTAGGTAGTGTATGCTTCTATAGTTTTAAAATTTAGTAGCATTCTTGATATATATTAAAAAAAAACCATATTTATATGCTTTATTTCAAAAAGCCCCGCGGTATTGCGCTGTGTTATGCGCAATAGCCCCGGAAAGCTTTGCGTGTCGCTGCGCTATGCGTTATTAACTACTATGGATGTTGGTATTTATGGGGATTTTGCAATCATACATTTGATTGAATACTTTGAAATATATATATATTTATGCAGTAGAAATGTAAGACCAGATTGGATTTAGAACATCAATGGATTCTATGGTGTTAGGCGAGACCGAAAAAGAACAAATGAATGATGGGCCATTTGATGACAATGACAGTTTCATGCAAGAAGAGCATTTGGAGCCTCGATTGAGTTTCCAAGATAATGAGTCTCGTAAACTCATTGAGAATGACAGTGTAACATAAGAAGAGCATCTACAAGAGAATGAGTCTCATAAAGAAGAGGCCGTTGTTTCTAACAAGTTGAAATTTTTGGTAAAATTGATCCCAGAAAGCGGAGAATCTCAGATATCAGAAGTAAATCCTGTGTCTATTACTGTTGATGTAACTCCAGACTCATAGGTTGCAGGTGATCATTTTGCAACATAATTTAAATAGTTATTTTTCTTTCTTGAAGTTATATAATTTTTTTTGTTCGGTTTCTATGACCCAAGTCGATATCATACATGATCGATATGCTCGAATTTTTTTGACAATAGATCAAACTTAGGATACCATATTTGCATATCTAGTTTATTAATCTCTTTAGACTTCAATTTTTTCAGTTGAGAAGACAAGTTTATTTAGGGGTTTACTTAATAAAAATATTTAGGTATTGGTAATTATTGAAAATTACATGAACAACCCTTCAATTTTATCTAACCTTACGATTCTACTACATACGGCGTTAACTCCTACTAGACGGCTGGTGTAAAAAACTCGACCCTTCCTTGATAATTTCATAAAAGAAAAGTGTAATTTCCAATAATGGCATTGGTCAAGTATTCAAGGGATGACTCAAAGTTTTGGATAAAATTACACAGAGGAATCTTTTTGTTTTGTTGTCTACTGTAAATGGATTGAATTTTATATAACGGTGGAATTTTTCGATACAACCATTCGAATAGATCCTTTGCAAAATTGTATATTTATATCTACCAAATAGATTTGTTTATATTGACAACTAATTTTTCTCTATTTGTTCCTTTCTTTGATGCATGATTGGAAATTGTTTATACAAAAGACTTTGCGATTGTTCTAACTCCTTCTTCTAGGTGTTGTAAGGATTTATTCAAAGAATGTTGAGTATCTATTCCATGATTTTCAAAATGTGCTCAATTAACTCATCGAGGTTAACACACGTCAAAGCAGTGGAACCTCGTAGACTGTCAATGCAGTAGGCCTTTCCCTACTTATTCCCAACCCTAAACGAACACATCACTCTATCACTTTACGAAAGATATTTGAACTCGAAGTATTCGATTTGGAACTCATGCAAAATCAAGATATGGAGGGGTGAGCTATATAATATTTTTTTCATATTTATTCCAATGTTTTCTTTCACTATGTTTGGTTCTTGAATTCTACTGAAGAAAATGGTAGGTAGTGTATGCTTCTATAGTTTTAAAATTTAGTAGCATTCTTGATATATATTAGAAAAAAAACCATATTTATATGCTTTATTTCAAAAAGCCCCGTGGTATTGCGCTGTGTAATGCGCAATAGCCCCGGAAAGCCTTGCGTGTCGCTGCGCTATGCGTTATTAACTACTATGGATGTTGGTATTTATGGGGATTTTGCAATCATACATTTGATTGAATACTTTGAAATATATATATATTTATGCAGTAGAAATGTAAGACCAGATTGGATTTAGAAGATCAATGGATTCTATGGTGTTAGGCGAGACCGAAAAAGAACAAATGAATGATGGGCCATTTGATGACAATGACAGTTTAATGCAAGAAGAGCATTTGGAGCCTCGATTGAGTTTCCAAGATAATGAGTCTCGTAAACTCATTGAGAATGACAGTGTAACATAAGAAGAGCATCTACAAGAGAATGAGTATCATAAAGAAGAGGCCGTTGTTTCTAACAAGTTGAAATTTTTGGTAAAATTCATCCCAGAAAGCGGAGAATCTCAGATATCAAAAGTAAATCCCGTGTCTATTACTGTTGATGTAACTCCAGACTCATAGGTTGTTGGTGATCATTTTGCAACCCAATTTAAATAGTTATTTTTCTTTTTTGAAGTTATATAATTTTTTTTGTTCTGTTTCTATGACCCAAGGCGATATCATACATGATCGATATGCTCGAATTTTTTTGACAATAGATCAAACTTAGGATACCATATTTGCATGTCTAGTTTATTAATCTCTTTAGACTTCAATTTTTTCAGTTGAAAAGACAAGTTTATTTAGGGGTTTACTTAATAAAAATATTTAGGTATTGGTAATTATTGAAAATTACATGAACAACCCTTCAATTTTATCTAACCTTACGATTCTACTACATACGGCGTTAACTCCTACTAGACGGCTGGTGTAAAAAACTCGACCCTTCCTTGATTATTTCAAAAAAGAAAAGTGTTATTTCCAAAAATGCCATTGGTCAAGTATTCAAGGGATGACTCAAAGTTTTGGATAAAATTACACTGAGGAATCTTTTTGTTTTGTTGTCTACTGTAAATGGATTGAATTTTATATAATGGTGGAATTTTTCGATACAACCATTCGAATAGATCCTTTGCAAAATTGTATATTTATATCTGCCAAATAGATTTGTTTATATTGACAACCAATTTTTCTCTATTTGTTCCTTTCTTTGATGCATGATTGGAAATTGTTTATACAAAAGACTTTGCGATTGTTCTAACTCCTTCTTCTAGGTGTTTTAAGGATTTATTCAAAGAATGTTGAGTATCTATTACATGATTTTCAAAATGTGCTCAATTAACTCATCGAGTTTAACACACGTCAAAGCAGTGGAACCTCGTAGACCTTCAATGCAGTAGGCCTTTCCCTAACTATTCCCAACCCTAAACGAACACATCACTCTATCACTTTACGAAAGATATTTGAACTCGAAGTATTCGATTTGGAACTCATGCAAAATCAAGATATGGAGGGGTGAGCTATATAATATTTTTTTCACATTTATTCCAATGTTTTCTTTCACTATGTTTGGTTCTTGAATTCTACTGAAGAAAATGGTAGGTACTGTATGCTTCTATAGTTTTAAAATTTAGTTGCATTCTTGATATATATAAGAAGAAAAACCATATTTATATGCTTTATTTCAAAAAGCCCCGTGGTATTGCGCTGTGTAATGCGCAATAGCCCCGGAAAGCCTTGCGTGTCGCTGCGCTATGCGTTATTAACTACTATGGATGTTGGTATTTATGGGGATTTTGCAATCATACATTTGATTGAATACTTTGAAATATATATATATTTATGCAGTAGAAATGTAAGACCAGATTGGATTTAGAATATCAATGGATTCTATGGTGTTAGGCGAGACCGAAAAAGAAAAAATGAATGATGTGCCATTTGATGACAATGACAGTTTAATGCAAGAAGAGCATTTGGAGCCTCGATTGAGTTTCCAAGATAATGAGTCTCGTAAACTCATTGAGAATGACAGTGTAACATAAGAAGAGCATCTACAAGAGAATGAGTCTCATAAAGAAGAGGCCGTTGTTTCTAACAAGTTGAAATTGTTGGTAAAATTGATCCCAGAAAGCGGAGAATCCCAGATATCAGAAGTAAATCCTGTGTCTATTACTGTTGACGTAACTCCAGACTCATAGGTTGCAGGTGATCATTTTGCAACCCAATTTAAATAGTTATTTTTCTTTCTTGAAGTCATATAATTTTTTTTGTTCTGTTTCTATGACCCAAGGCGATATCATACATGATCGATATGCTGGAATTTTTTTGACAATAGATCAAACTCAGGATTCCATATTTGCATGTCTAGTTTATTAATCTCTTTAGACTTCAATTTTTTCAGTTGAAAAGACAAGTTTATTTAGGGGTTTACTTAATAAAAATATTTAGGTATTGGTAATTATTGAAAATTACATGAACAACCCTTCAATTTTATCTAACCTTACGATTCTACTACATACGGCGTTAACTCCTACTAGACGGCTGGTGTAAAAAACTCGACCCTTCCTTGATTATTTCATAAAAGAAAAGTGTAATTTCCAATAATGCCATTGGTCAAGTATTCAAGGGATGACTCAATGTTTTGGATAAAATTACATTGAAGAATCTTTTTGTTTTGTTGTCTACTGTAAATGGATTGAATTTTATATAACGGTGGAATTTTTCGATACAACCATTCGAATAGATCCTTTGCAAAATTGTATATTTATATCTGCCAAATAGATTTGTTTATATTGACAACTAATTTTTCTCTATTTGTTCCTTTCTTTGATGCATGATTGGAAATTGTTTATACAAAAGACTTTGCGATTGTTCTAACTCCTTCTTCTAGGTGTTTTAAGGATTTATTCAAAGAATGTTGAGTATCTATTACATGATTTTCAAAATGTGCTCAATTAACTCATCGAGTTTAACACACGTCAAAGCAGTGGAACCTCGTAGACCTTCAATGCAGTAGGCCTTTCCCTACCTATTCCCAACCCTAAACGAACACATCACTCTATCACTTTACGAAAGATATTTGAACTCGAAGTATTCGATTTGGAACTCATGCAAAATCAAGATATGGAGGGGTGAGCTATATAATATTTTTTTCACATTTATTCCAATGTTTTCTTTCACTATGTTTGGTTCTTGAATTCTACTGAAGAAAATGGTAGGTAATGTATGCTTCTATAGTTTTAAAATTTAGTTGCATTCTTGATATATATAAGAAAAAAAACATTATTTATATGCTTTATTTCAAAAAGCCCCGTGGTATTGCGCTGTGTAATGCGCAATAGCCCCGGAAAGCCTTGCGTGTCGCTGCGCTATGCGTTATTAACTACTATGGATGTTGGTATTTATGGGGATTTTGCAATCATACATTTGATTGAATACTTTGAAATATATATATATTTATGCAGTAGAAATGTAAGACCAGATTGGATTTAGAATATCAATGGATTCTATGGTGTTAGGCGAGACCGAAAAAGAAAAAATGAATGATGTGCCATTTGATGACAATGACAGTTTAATGCAAGAAGAGCATTTGGAGCCTCGATTGAGTTTCCAAGATAATGAGTCTCGTGAACTCATTGAGAATGACAGTGTAACATAAGAAGAGCATCTACAAGAGAATGAGTCTCATAAAGAAGAGGCCGTTGTTTCTAACAAGTTGAAATTGTTGGTAAAATTGATCCCAGAAAGCGGAGAATCCCAGATATCAGAAGTAAATCATGTGTCTATTACTGTTGACGTAACTCCAGACTCATAGGTTGCAGGTGATCATTTTGCAACCCAATTTAAATAGTTATTTTTCTTTCTTGAAGTTATATAATTTTTTTTGTTCTGTTTCTATGACCCAAGGCGATATCATACATGATCGATATGCTGGAATTTTTTTGACAATAGATCAAACTCAGGATACCATATTTGCATGTCTAGTTTATTAATCTCTTTAGACTTCAATTTTTTCAGTTGAAAAGACAAGTTTATTTAGGGGTTTACTTAATAAAAATATTTAGGTATTGGTAATTATTGAAAATTACATGAACAACCCTTCAATTTTATCTAACCTTACGATTCTACTACATACGGCGTTAACTCCTACTAGACGGCTGGTGTAAAAAACTCGACCCTTCCTTGATTATTTCATAAAAGAAAAGTGTAATTTCCAATAATGCCATTGGTCAAGTATTCAAGGGATGACTCAATGTTTTGGATAAAATTACATTGAAGAATCTTTTTGTTTTGTTGTCTACTGTAAATGGATTGAATTTTATATAACGGTGGAATTTTTCGATACAACCATTCGAATAGATCCTTTGCAAAATTGTATATTTATATCTGCCAAATAGATTTGTTTATATTGACAACTAATTTTTCTCTATTTGTTCCTTTCTTTGATGCATGATTGGAAATTGTTTATACAAAAGACTTTGCGATTGTTCTAACTCCTTCTTCTAGGTGTTTTAAGGATTTATTCAAAGAATGTTGAGTATCTATTACATGATTTTCAAAATGTGCTCAATTAACTCATCGAGTTTAACACACGTCAAAGCAGTGGAACCTCGTAGACCTTCAATGCAGTAGGCCTTTCCCTACCTATTCCCAACCCTAAACGAACACATCACTCTATCACTTTACGAAAGATATTTGAACTCAAAGTATTCGATTTGGAACTCATTCAAAATCAAGATATGGAGGGGTGAGCTATATAATATTTTTTTCACATTTATTCCAATGTTTTCTTTCACTATGTTTGGTTCTTGAATTCTACTGAAGAAATGGTAGGTACTGTATGCTTCCTTGATATATATAAGAAAAAAAACCATATTTATATGCTTTATTTCAAAAAGCCTCGTGGTATTGCGCTGTGTAATGCGCAATAGCCCCGGAAAGCCTTGCGTGTCGCTGCGCTATGCGTTATTAACTACTATGGATGTTGGTATTTATGGGGATTTTGCAATCATACATTTGATTGAATACTTTGAAATATATATATATTTATGCAGTAGAAATGTAAGACCGGATTGGATTTAGAATATCAATGGATTCTATGGTGTTAGGCGAGACCGAAAAAGAAAAAATGAATGATGTGCCATTTGATGAAAATGACAGTTTAATGCAAGAAGAGCATTTGGAGCCTCGATTGAGTTTCCAAGATAATGAGTCTCGTAAACTCATTGAGAATGACAGTGTAACATAAGAAGAGCATCTACAAGAGAATGAGTCTCATAAAGAAGAGGCCGTTGTTTCTAACAAGTTGATATTTTTGGTAAAATTGATCCCAGAAAGCGGAGAATCCCAGATATCAGAAGTAAATCCTGTGTCTATTACTGTTGACGTAACTCCAGACTCATAGGTTGCAGGTGATTATTTTGCAACCAAATTTAAATAGTTATTTTTCTTTCTTGAAGTTATATAATTTTTTTTGTTCTGTTTCTATGACCCAAGGCGATATCATACATGATCGATATGCTGGAATTTTTTTGACAATAGATCAAACTCAGGATACCATATTTGCATGTCTAGTTTATTAATCTCTTTAGACTTCAATTTTTTCAGTTGAAAAGACAAGTTTATTTAGGGGTTTACTTAATAAAAATATTTAGGTATTGGTAATTATTGAAAATTACATGAACAACCCTTCAATTTTATCTAACCTTACGATTCTACTACATACGGCGTTAACTCCTACTAGACGGCTGGTGTAAAAAACTCGACCCTTCCTTGATTATTTCAAAAAAGAAAAGTGTAATTTCCAAAAATGCCATTGGTCAAGTATTCAAGGGATGACTCAAAGTTTTGGATAAAATTACACTGAGGAATCTTTTTGTTTTGTTGTCTACTGTAAATGGATTGAATTTTATATAATGGTGGAATTTTTCAATACAACCATTCGAATAGATCCTTTGCAAAATTGTATATTTATATCTGCCAAATAGATTTGTTTATATTGACAACTAATTTTTCTCTATTTGTTCCTTTCTTTGATGCATGATTGGAAATTGTTTATACAAAAGACTTTGCGATTGTTCTAACTCCTTCTTCTAGGTGTTTTAAGGATTTATTCAAAGAATGTTGAGTATCTATTACATGATTTTCAAAATGTGCTCAATTAACTCATCGAGTTTAACACACGTCAAAGCAGTGGAACCTCGTAGACCTTCAATGCAGTAGGCCTTTCCCTACCTATTCCCAACCCTAAACGAACACATCACTCTATCACTTTACGAAAGATATTTGAACTCGAAGTATTCAATTTGGAACTCATGCAAAATCAAGATATGGAGGGGTGAGCTATATAATATTTTTTTCACATTTATTCCAATGTTTTCTTTCACTATGTTTGGTTCTTGAATTCTACTGAAGAAAATGGTAGGTACTGTATGCTTCTATAGTTTTAAAATTTAGTTGCATTCTTGATATATATAAGAAAAAAAACCATATTTATATGCTTTATTTCAAAAAGCCCCGTGGTATTGCGCTGTGTAATGCGCAATAGCCCCGGAAAGCCTTGCGTGTCGCTGCGCTATGCGTTATTAACTACTATGGATGTTGGTATTTATGGGGATTTTGCAATCATACATTTGATTGAATACTTTGAAATATATATATATTTATGCAGTAGAAATGTAAGACCAGATTGGATTTAGAATATCAATGGATTCTATGGTGTTAGGCGAGACCGAAAAAGAAAAAATGAATGATGTGCCATTTGATGACAATGACAGTTTAATGCAAGAAGAGCATTTGGAGCCTCGATTGAGTTTCCAAGATAATGAGTCTCGTAAACTCATTGAGAATGACAGTGTAACATAAGAAGAGCATCTACAAGAGAATGAGTCTCATAAAGAAGAGGCCGTTGTTTCTAACAAGTTGAAATTGTTGGTAAAATTGATCCCAGAAAGCGGAGAATCCCAGATATCAGAAGTAAATCCTGTGTCTATTACTGTTGACGTAACTCCAGACTCATAGGTTGCAGGTGATCATTTTGCAACCCAATTTAAATAGTTATTTTTCTTTCTTGAAGTTATATAATTTTTTTTGTTCTGTTTCTATGACCCAAGGCGATATCATACATGATCGATATGCTGGAATTTTTTTGACAATAGATCAAACTCAGGATACCATATTTGATTGTCTAGTTTATTAATCTCTTTAGACTTCAATTTTTTCAGTTGAAAAGACAAGTTTATTTAGGGGTTTACTTAATAAAAATATTTAGGTATTGGTAATTATTGAAAATTACATGAACAACCCTTCAATTTTATCTAACCTTACGATTCTACTACATACGGCGTTAACTCCTACTAGACGGCTGGTGTAAAAAACTCGACCCTTCCTTGATTATTTCATAAAAGAAAAGTGTAATTTCCAATAATGCCATTGGTCAAGTATTCAAGGGATGACTCAATGTTTTGGATAAAATTACATTGAAGAATCTTTTTGTTTTGTTGTCTACTGTAAATGGATTGAATTTTATATAACGGTGGAATTTTTCGATACAATCATTCGAATAGATCCTTTGCAAAATTGTATATTTATATCTGCCAAATAGATTTGTTTATATTGACAACTAATTTTTCTCTATTTGTTCCTTTCTTTGATGCATGATTGGAAATTGTTTATACAAAAGACTTTGCGATTGTTCTAACTCCTTCTTCTAGGTGTTTTAAGGATTTATTCAAAGAATGTTGAGTATCTATTACATGATTTTCAAAATGTGCTCAATTAACTCATCGAGTTTAACACACGTCAAAGCAGTGGAACCTCGTAGACCTTCAATGCAGTAGGCCTTTCCCTACCTATTCCCAACCCTAAACGAACACATCACTCTATCACTTTACGAAAGATATTTGAACTCGAAGTATTCAATTTGGAACTCATGCAAAATCAAGATATGGAGGGGTGAGCTATATAATATTTTTTTCACATTTATTCCAATGTTTTCTTTCACTATGTTTGGTTCTTGAATTCTACTGAAGAAAATGGTAGGTACTGTATGCTTCTATAGTTTTAAAATTTAGTTGCATACTTGATATATATAAGAAAAAAAACCATATTTATATGCTTTATTTCAAAAAGCCCCGTGGTATTGCGCTGTGTAATGCGCAATAGCCCCGGAAAGCCTTGCGTGTCGCTGCGCTATGCGTTATTAACTACTATGGATGTTGGTATTTATGGGGATTTTGCAATCATACATTTGATTGAATACTTTGAAATATATATATATTTATGCAGTAGAAATGTAAGACCAGATTGGATTTAGAATATCAATGGATTCTATGGTGTTAGGCGAGACCGAAAAAGAAAAAATGAATGATGTGCCATTTGATGACAATGACAGTTTAATGCAAGAAGAGCATTTGGAGCCTCGATTGAGTTTCCAAGATAATGAGTCTCGTAAACTCATTGAGAATGACAGTGTAACATAAGAAGAGCATCTACAAGAGAATGAGTCTCATAAAGAAGAGGCCGTTGTTTCTAACAAGTTGAAATTGTTGGTAAAATTGATCCCAGAAAGCGGAGAATCCCAGATATCAGAAGTAAATCCTGTGTCTATTACTGTTGACGTAACTCCAGACTCATAGGTTGCAGGTGATCATTTTGCAACCCAATTTAAATAGTTATTTTTCTTTCTTGAAGTTATATAATTTTTTTTGTTCTGTTTCTATGACCCAAGGCGATATCATACATGATCGATATGCTGGAATTTTTTTGACAATAGATCAAACTCAGGATACCATATTTGATTGTCTAGTTTATTAATCTCTTTAGACTTCAATTTTTTCAGTTGAAAAGACAAGTTTATTTAGGGGTTTACTTAATAAAAATATTTAGGTATTGGTAATTATTGAAAATTACATGAACAACCCTTCAATTTTATCTAACCTTACGATTCTACTACATACGGCGTTAACTCCTACTAGACGGCTGGTGTAAAAAACTCGACCCTTCCTTGATTATTTCATAAAAGAAAAGTGTAATTTCCAATAATGCCATTGGTCAAGTATTCAAGGGATGACTCAATGTTTTGGATAAAATTACATTGAAGAATCTTTTTGTTTTGTTGTCTACTGTAAATGGATTGAATTTTATATAACGGTGGAATTTTTCGATACAATCATTCGAATAGATCCTTTGCAAAATTGTATATTTATATCTGCCAAATAGATTTGTTTATATTGACAACTAATTTTTCTCTATTTGTTCATTTCTTTGATGCATGATTGGAAATTGTTTATACAAAAGACTTTGCGATTGTTCTAACTCCTTCTTCTAGGTGTTTTAAGGATTTATTCAAAGAATGTTGAGTATCTACATGATTTTCAAAATGTGCTCAATTAACTCATCGAGTTTAACACACGTCAAAGCAGTGGAACCTCGTAGACCTTCAATGCAGTAGGCCTTTCCCTACCTATTCCCAACCCTAAACGAACACATCACTCTATCACTTTACGAAAGATATTTGAACTCAAAGTATTCGATTTGGAACTCATGCAAAATCAAGATATGGAGGGGTGAGCTATATAATATTTTTTTCACATTTATTCCAATGTTTTCTTTCACTATGTTTGGTTCTTGAATTCTACTGAAGAAATGGTAGGTACTGTATGCTTCCTTGATATATATAAGAAAAAAAACCATATTTATATGCTTTATTTCAAAAAGCCTCGTGGTATTGCGCTGTGTAATGCGCAATAGCCCCGGAAAGCCTTGCGTGTCGCTGCGCTATGCGTTATTAACTACTATGGATGTTGGTATTTATGGGGATTTTGCAATCATACATTTGATTGAATACTTTGAAATATATATATATTTATGCAGTAGAAATGTAAGACCAGATTGGATTTAGAATATCAATGGATTCTATGGTGTTAGGCGAGACCGAAAAAGAAAAAATGAATGATGTGCCATTTGATGAAAATGACAGTTTAATGCAAGAAGAGCATTTGGAGCCTCGATTGAGTTTCCAAGATAATGAGTCTCGTAAACTCATTGAGAATGACAGTGTAACATAAGAAGAGCATCTACAAGAGAATGAGTCTCATAAAGAAGAGGCCGTTGTTTCTAACAAGTTGATATTTTTGGTAAAATTGATCCCAGAAAGCGGAGAATCCCAGATATCAGAAGTAAATCCTGTGTCTATTACTGTTGACGTAACTCCAGACTCATAGGTTGCAGGTGATTATTTTGCAACCCAATTTAAATAGTTATTTTTCTTTCTTGAAGTTATATAATTTTTTTTGTTCTGTTTCTATGACCCAAGGCGATATCATACATGATCGATATGCTGGAATTTTTTTGACAATAGATCAAACTCAGGATACCATATTTGCATGTCTAGTTTATTAATCTCTTTAGACTTCAATTTTTTCAGTTGAAAAGACAAGTTTATTTAGGGGTTTACTTAATAAAAATATTTAGGTATTGGTAATTATTGAAAATTACATGAACAACCCTTCAATTTTATCTAACCTTACGATTCTACTACGTACGACGTTAACTCCTACTAGACGGCTGGTGTAAAAAACTCGACCCTTCCTTGATTATTTCATAAAAGAAAAGTGTAATTTCCAATAATGCCATTGGTCAAGTATTCAAGGGATGACTCAATGTTTTGGATAAAATTACACTGAATAATCTTTTTGTTTTGTTGTCTACTGTAAATGGATTGAATTTTATATAAAGGTGGAATTTTTCGATACAACCATTCGAATAGATCCTTTGCAAAATTGTATATTTATATCTGCCAAATAGATTTGTTTATATTGACAACTAATTTTTCTCTATTTGTTCCTTTCTTTGATGCATGATTGGAAATTGTTTATACAAAAGACTTTGCGATTGTTCTAACTCCTTCTTCCAGGTGTTGTAAGGATTTATTCAAAGAATGTTGAGTATCTATTCCATAATTGTCAAAATGTGCTCAATTAACTCATCGAGTTTAACACACGTCAAAGCAGTGGAACCTCGTAGACTGTCAATGCAGTAGGCCTTTCCCTTCCTATTCCCAACCCTAAACGAACACATCACTCTATCACTTTACGAAAGATATTTGAACTCGAAGTATTCGATTTGGAACTCATGCAAAATCAAGATATGGAGGGGTGAGCTATATAATATTTTTTTCACATTTATTCCAATGTTTTCTTTCACTATGTTTGGTTCTTGAATTCTACTGAAGAAAATGGTAGGTAGTGTATGCTTCTATAGTTTTAAAATTTAGTAGCATTCTTGATATATATTAGAAAAAAAACCATATTTATATGCTTTATTTCAAAAAGCCCCGTGGTATTGCGCTGTGTAATGCGCAATAGCCCCGGAAAGCCTTGCGTGTCGCTGCGCTATGCGTTATTAACTACTATGGATGTTGGTATTTATGGGGATTTTGCAATCATACATTTGATTGAATACTTTGAAATATATATATATATTTATGCAGTAGAAATGTAAGACCATATTGGATTTAGAATATCAATGGATTCTATGGTGTTAGGCGAGACCGAAAAAGAACAAATGAATGATGGGCCATTTGATGACAATGACAGTTTAATGCAAGAAAAGCATTTGGAGCCTCAATTGAGTTTCCAAGATAATGAGTCTCGTAAACTCATTGAGAATGACAGCTTAACATAAGAAGAGCATCTACAAGAGAATGAGTCTCATAAAGAATAGGCCGTTGTTTCTAACAAGTTGAAATTTTTGGTAAAATTGATCCCAGAAAGCGTAGAATCCCAGATATCAGAAGTAAATCATGTGTCTATTACTGTTGACGTAACTCCAGACTCATAGGTTGCAGGTGATCATTTTGCAACCCAATTTAAATAGTTATTTTTCTTTCTTGAAGTTATATAGTTTTTTTTGTTCTGTTTCTATGACCCAAGGCGATATCATACATGATCAATATGCTGGAATTTTTTTGACAATAGAACAAACTCAGGATACCATATTTGCATGTCTAGTTTATTAATCTCTTTAGACTTCAATTTTTTCAGTTGAAAAGACAAGTTTATTTAGGGATTTACTTAATAAAAATATTTAGGTATTGGTAATTATTGAAAATTCCATGAACAACCCTTCAAATTTATCTAACCTTACGATTCTACTACATACGGCGTTAACTCCTACTAGACGGCTGGTGTAAAAAACTCGACCCTTCCTTGATTATTTCATAAAAGAAAAGTGTAATTTCCAATAATGCCATTGGTCAAGTATTCAAGGGATGACTCAAAGTTTTGGATAAAATTACACTAAAGAATCTTTTTGTTTTGTTGTCTACTGTAAATGGATTGAATTTTATATAACGGTGGAATTTTTCGATACAACCATTCGAATAGATCCTTTGCAAAATTGAATATTTATATCTGCCAAATAGATTTGTTTATATTGACAATTAATTTTTCTCTTTTTGTACCTTTCTTTGATGCATGATAGGAAATTGTTTATACAAAAGACTTTGTGATTGTTCTAACTCCTTCTTCTAAGTGTTGTAAGGATTTATTCAAAGAATGTTGAGTATCTATTCCATGATTGTCAAAATGTGCTCAATTAACTCATCGAGTTTAACACACGTCAAAGCAGTGGAACCTCGTAGACTGTCAATGCAATAGGCCTTTCCCTACCTATTCCCAAGCATAAACGAACACGTCACTCTATCACTTTACGAAAGATATTTGAACTCGAAGTATTCGATTTGGAACTCATGCAAAATCAAGATATGGAGGAGTGAGCTATATAATTTTTTTTCATATTTATTCCAATGTTTTCTTTCACTATGTTTGGTTCTTGAATTCTACTGAAGAAAATGGTAGGTAGTGTATGCTTCTATAGTTTTAAAATTTAGTAGCATTCTTGATATATATTAGAAAAAAAACCATATTTATATGCTTTATTTCAAAAAGCCCCGTGGTATTACGCTGTGTTATGCGCAATAGCCCCGGAAAGCTTTGCGTGTCGCTTTGCTATGCGTTATTAACTACTATGGATGTTGGTATTTATGGGGATTTTGCAATCATACATTTGATTGAATACTTTGAAATATATATATATTTATGCAGTAGAAATGTAAGACCAGATTGGATTTAGAATATCGATGGATTCTATGGTGTTAGGCTAGATAGAAAAAGAACAAATGAATGATGGGCCATTTGATGACAATGACAGTTTCATGCAAGAAGATCATTTGGAGCCTCGATTGAGTTTCCAAGATAATGAGTCTCGTAAACTCATTGAGAATGACAGCGTAACATAAGAAGAGCATCTACAAGCGAATGAGTCTCATAAAGAAGAGGCCGTTGTTTCTAACAAGTTGAAATTTTTGGTAAAATTGATCCCAGAAAGCGGAGAATCTCAGATATCAGAAGTAAATCCCGTGTCTATTACTGTTGATGTAACTACAGACTCATAGGTTGCAGGTGATCATTTTGCAACCCAATTTAAATAGTTGTTTTTCTTTCTTGAAGTTATATAATTTTTTTTGTTCTGTTTCTTTGACCCAAGGCGATATCATACATGATCGATATGCTCGAATTTTTTTGACAATAGATCAAACTTAGGATACCATATTTGCATGTCTAGTTTATTAATCTCTTTAGACTTCAATTTTTTCAGTTGAGAAGACAAGTTTATTTAGGGGTTTACTTAATAAAAATATTTAGGTATTGGTAATTATTGAAAATTACATGAACAACCCTTCAATTTTATCTAACCTTACGATTCTACTACATACGGCGTTAACTCCTACTAGACGGCTGGTGTAAAAAACTCGACCCTTCCTTGAATATTTCATAAAAGAAAAGTGTAATTTCCAAAAATGCCATTGGTCAAGTATTCAAGGGATGACTCAAAGTTTTGGATAAAATTACACTGAGGAATCTTTTTGTTTTGTTGTCTACTGTAAATGGATTGAATTTTATATAACGGTGGAATTTTTCGATACAACCATTCGAATAGATCCTTTGCAAAATTGTATATTTATATCTGCAAAATAGATTTGTTTATATTGACAACTAATTTTTCTCTATTTGTTCCTTTCTTTGACGCATGATTGGAAATTGTTTATACAAAAGACTTTGCGATTGTTCTAACTCCTTCTTCTAGGTGTTGTAAGGATTTATTCAAAGAATGTTGAGTATCTATTCCATGATTGTAAAAATGTGCTCAATTAACTCATCAAGTTTAGCACACGTCAAAGCAGTGGAACCTCGTAGACTGTCAATGCAGTAGTCCTTTCCCTACCTATTCCCAAGCATAAACGAACACGTCACTCTATCACTTTACGAAAGATATTTGAACTCGAAGTATTCGATTTGGAACTCATGCAAAATCAAGATATGGAGGAGTGAGCTATATAATATTTTTTTCATATTTATTCCAATGTTTTCTTTCACTATGTTTGGTTCTTGAATTCTACTGAAGAAAATGGTAGGTAGTGTATGCTTCTATAGTTTTAAAATTTAGTAGCATTCTTGATATATATTAGAAAAAAAACCATATTTATATGCTTTATTTCAAAAAGCCCCGTGGTATTGCGCTGTGTAATGCGCAATAGCCCCGGAAAGCCTTGCGTGTCGCTGCGCTATGCGTTATTAACTACTATGGATGTTGGTATTTATGGGGATTTTGCAATCATACATTTGATTGAATACTTTGAAATATATATATATTTATGCAGTAGAAATGTAAGACCAGATTGGATTTAGAATATCAATGGATTCTATGGTGTTAGGCGAGACCGAAAAAGAACAAATGAATGATGGGCCATTTGATGACAATGACAGTTTAATGCAAGAAGAGCATTTGGAGCCTCAATTGAGTTTCCAAGATAACGAGTCTCGTAAACTCATTGAGAATGACAGCGTAACATAAGAAGAGCATCTACAAGAGAATGAGTCTCATAAAGAATAGGCCGTGGTTTCTAACAAGTTGAAATTTTTGGTAAAATTGATCCCAGAAAGCGTAGAATCCCAGATATCAGAAGTAAATCATGTGTCTATTACTGTTGACGTAACTCCAGACTCATAGGTTGCAGGTGATCATTTTGCAACCCAATTTAAATAGTTATTTTTCTTTCTTGAAGTTATATAGTTTTTTTTGTTCTGTTTCTATGACCCAAGGCGATATCATACATGATCGATATTCTGGAATTTTTTTGACAATAGAACAAACTCAGGATACCATATTTGCATGTCTAGTTTATTAATCTCTTTAGACTTCAATTTTTTCAGTTGAAAAGACAAGTTTATTTAGGGATTTACTTAATAAAAATATTTAGGTATTGGTAATTATTGAAAATTACATGAACAACCCTTCAAATTTATCTAACCTTACGATTCTACTACATACGGCGTTAACTCCTACTAGACGGCTGGTGTAAAAAACTCGACCCTTCCTTGATTATTTCATAAAAGAAAAGTGTAATTTCCAATAATGCCATTGGTCAAGTATTCAAGGGATGACTCAAAGTTTTGGATAAAATTACACTGAAGAATCTTTTTGTTTTGTTGTCTACTGTAAATGGATTGAATTTTATATAACGGTGGAATTTTTCGATACAACCATTCGAATAGATCCTTTGCAAAATTGTATATTTATATCTGCCAAATAGATTTGTTTATATTGACAACTAATTTTTCTCTATTTGTTCCTTTCTTTGATGCATGATTGGAAATTGTTTATACAAAAGACTTTGCGATTGTTCTAACTCCTTCTTCTAGGTGTTTTAAGGATTTATTCAAAGAATGTTGAGTATCTACTACATGATTTTCAAAATGTGCTCAATTAACTCATCGAATTTAACACACGTCAAAGCCGTGGAACCTCGTAGACCTTCAATGCAGTAGGCCTTTCCCTACCTATTCCCAACCCTAAACGAACACATCACTCTATCACTTTACGAAAGATATTTGAACTCGAAGTATTCGATTTGGAACTCACGCAAAATCAAGATATGGAGGGGTGAGCTATATAATATTTTTTTCACATTTATTCCAATGTTTTCTTTCACTATGTTTGGTTCTTGAATTCTTCTGAAGAAAATGGTAGGTACTGTATGCTTCTATAGTTTTAAAATTTAGTAGCATTCTTGATATATATTACAAAAAAAACCATATTTATATGCTTTATTTCAAAAAGCGCCGTGGTATTGCGCTGTGTAATGCGCAATAGCCCCGGAAAGCCTTGCGTGTCGCTGCGCTATGCGTTATTAACTACTATGGATGTTGGTATTTATGGGGATTTTGCAATCATACATTTGATTGAATACTTTGAAATATATATATATTTATGCAGTAGAAATGTAAGACCATATTGGATTTAGAATATCAATGGATTCTATGGTGTTAGGCGAGACCGAAAAAGAACAAATGAATGATGGGCCATTTGATGACAACGACAGTTTAATGCAAGAAGAGCATTTGGAGCCTCAATTGAGTTTCCAAGATGATGAGTCTCGTAAACTCATTGAGAATGACAGCGTAACATAAGAAGAGCATCTACAAGAGAATGAGTCTCATAAAGAATAGGCCGTTGTTTCTAACAAGTTGAAATTTTTGGTAAAATTGATCCCAGAAAGCGTAGAATCCCAGATATCAGAAGTAAATCATGTGTCTATTACTGTTGACGTAACTCCAGACTCATAGGTTGCAGGTGATCATTTTGCAACCCAATTTAAATAGTTATTTTTCTTTCTTGAAGTTATATAGTTTTTTTTGTTCTGTTTCTATGACCCAAGGCGATATCATACATGATCGATATGCTGGAATTTTTTTGACAATAGAACAAACTCAGGATACCATATTTGCATGTCTAGTTTATTAATCTCTTTAGACTTCAATTTTTTCAGTTGAAAAGACAAGTTTATTTAGGGATTTACTTAATAAAAATATTTAGGTATTGGTAATTATTGAAAATTCCATGAACAACCCTTCAAATTTATCTAACCTTACGATTCTACTACATACGGCGTTAACTCCTACTAGACGGCTGGTGTAAAAAACTCGACCCTTCCTTGATTATTTCATAAAAGAAAAGTGTAATTTCCAATAATGCCATTGGTCAAGTATTCAAGGGATGACTCAAAGTTTTGGATAAAATTACACTAAAGAATCTTTTGGTTTTGTTGTCTACTGTAAATGTATTGAATTTTATATAACGGTGGAATTTTTCGATACAACCATTCGAATAGATCCTTTGCAAAATTGAATATTTATATCTGCCAAATAGATTTGTTTATATTGACAATTAATTTTTCTCTTTTTGTACCTTTCTTTGATGCATGATTGGAAATTGTTTATACAAAAGACTTTGCGATTGTTCTAACTCCTTCTTCTAAGTGTTGTAAGGATTTATTCAAAGAATGTTGAGTATCTATTCCATGATTGTCAAAATGTGCTCAATTAACTCATCGAGTTTAACACACGTCAAAGCAGTGGAACCTCGTAGACTGTCAATGCAGTAGGCCTTTCCCTACATATTCCCAACCCTAAACGAACACATCACTCTATCACTTTACGAAAGATATTTGAACTCGAAGTATTCGATTTGGAACTCATGCAAAATCAAGATATGGATGGGTGAGCTATATAATATTTTTTTCATATTTATTCCAATGTTTTCTTTCACTATGTTTGGTTCTTGAATTCTACTGAAGAAAATGGTAGGTAGTGTATGCTTCTATAGTTTTAAAATTTAGTAGCATTCTTGATATATATTAGAAAAAAAACCATATTTATATGCTTTATTTCAAAAAGCCCCGTGGTATTGCGCTGTGTAATGCGCAATAGCCCCGGAAAGCCTTGCGTGTCGCTGCGCTATGCGTTATTAACTACTATGGATGTTGGTATTTATGGGGATTTTGCAATCATACATTTGATTGAATACTTTGAAATATATATATATATTTATGCAGTAGAAATGTAAGACCATATTGGATTTAAAATATCAATGGATTCTATGGTGTTAGGCGAGACCGAAAAAGAACAAATGAATGATGGGCCATTTGATGACAATGACAGTTTAATGCAAGAAGAGCATTTGGAGCCTCGATTGAGTTTCCAAGATAATGAGTCTCGTAAACTCATTGAGAATGACAGCGTAACATAAGAAGAGCATCTACAAGAGAATGAGTCTCATAAAGAATAGGCCGTTGTTTCTAACAAGTTGAAATTTTTGGTAAAATTGATCCCAGAAAGCGTAGAATCCCAGATATCAGAAGTAAATCATGTGTCTATTACTGTTGACGTAACTCCAGACTCATAGGTTGCAGGTGATCATTTTGCAACCCAATTTAAATAGTTATTTTTCTTTCTTGAAGTTATATAGTTTTTTTTGTTCTGTTTCTATGACCCAAGGCGATATCATACATGATCGATATGCTGGAATTTTTTTGACAATAGAACAAACTCAGGATACCATATTTGCATGTCTAGTTTATTAATCTCTTTAGACTTCAATTTTTTCAGTTGAAAAGACAAGTTTATTTAGGGATTTACTTAATAAAAATATTTAGGTATTGGTAATTATTGAAAATTCCATGAACAACCCTTCAAATTTATCTAACCTTACGATTCTACTACATACGGCGTTAACTCCTACTAGACGGCTGGTGTAAAAAACTCGACCCTTCCTTGATTATTTCATAAAAGAAAAGTGTAATTTCCAATAATGCCTTTGGTCAAGTATTCAAGGGATGACTCAAAGTTTTGGATAAAATTACACTGAGGAATCTTTTTGTTTTGTTGTCTACTGTAAATGGATTGAATTTTATATAACGGTGGAATTTTTCGATACAACCATTCGAATAGATCCTTTGCAAAATTGAATATTTATATCTGCCAAATAGATTTGTTTATATTGACAATTAATTTTTCTCTTTTTGTACCTTTCTTTGATGCATGATTGGAAATTGTTTATACAAAAGACTTTGCGATTGTTCTAACTCCTTCTTCTACGTGTTGTCAAAATGTGCTCAATTAACTCATCGAGTTTAACACACGTCAAAGCAGTGGAACCTCGTAGACTGTCAATGCAATAGGCCTTTCCCTACCTATTCCCAAGCATAAACGAACACGTCACTCTATCACTTTACGAAAGATATTTGAACTCGAAGTATTCGATTTGGAACTCATGCAAAATCAAGATATGGAGGAGTGAGCTATATAATATTTTTTTCATATTTATTCCAATGTTTTCTTTCACTATGTTTGGTTCTTGAATTCTACTGAAGAAAATGGTAGGTAGTGTATGCTTCTATAGTTTTAAAATTTAGTAGCATTCTTGATATATATTAGAAAAAAAACCATATTTATATGCTTTATTTCAAAAAGCCCCGTGGTATTACGCTGTGTTATGCGCAATAGCCCCGGAAAGCTTTGCGTGTCGCTTTGCTATGCGTTATTAACTACTATGGATGTTGGTATTTATGGGGATTTTGCAATCATACATTTGATTGAATACTTTGAAATATATATATATTTATGCAGTAGAAATGTAAGACCAGATTGGATTTAGAATATCAATGGATTCTAAGGTGTTAGGCGAGATAGAAAAAGAACAAATGAATGATGGGCCATTTGATGACAATGACAGTTTCATGCAAGAAGATCATTTGGAGCCTCGATTGAGTTTGCAAGATAATGAGTCTCGTAAACTCATTGAGAATGACAGCGTAACATAAGAAGAGCATCTACAAGCGAATGAGTCTCATAAAGAAGAGGCCGTTGTTTCTAACAAGTTGAAATTTTTGGTAAAATTGATCCCAGAAAGCGGAGAATCTCAGATATCAGAAGTAAATCCCGTGTCTATTACTGTTGATGTAACTACAGACTCATAGGTTGCAGGTGATCATTTTGCAACCCAATTTAAATAGTTGTTTTTCTTTCTTGAAGTTATATAATTTTTTTTGTTCTGTTTCTTTGACCCAAGGCGATATCATACATGATCGATATGCTCGAATTTTTTTGACAATAGATCAAACTTAGGATACCATATTTGCATGTCTAGTTTATTAATCTCTTTAGACTTCAATTTTTTCAGTTGAGAAGACAAGTTTATTTAGGGGTTTACTTAATAAAAATATTTAGGTATTGGTAATTATTGAAAATTACATGAACAACCCTTCAATTTTATCTAACCTTACGATTCTACTACATACGGCGTTAACTCCTACTAGACGGCTGGTGTAAAAAACTCGACCCTTCCTTGAATATTTCATAAAAGAAAAGTGTAATTTCCAAAAATGCCATTGGTCAAGTATTCAAGGGATGACTCAAAGTTTTGGATAAAATTACACTGAGGAATCTTTTTGTTTTGTTGTCTACTGTAAATGGATTGAATTTTATATAACGGTGGAATTTTTCGATACAACCATTCGAATAGATCATTTGCAAAATTGTATATTTATATCTGCCAAATAGATTTGTTTATATTGACAACTAATTTTTCTCTATTTGTTCCTTTCTTTGATGCATGATTGGAAATTGTTTATACAAAAGACTTTGCGATTGTTCTAACTCCTTCTTCTAGGTGTTGTAAGGATTTATTCAAAGAATGTTGAGTATCTATTCCATGATTGTCAAAATGTGCTCAATTAACTCATCAAGTTTAGCACACGTCAAAGCAGTGGAACCTCGTAGACTGTCAATGCAGTAGGCCTTTCCCTACCTATTCCCAAGCATAAACGAACACGTGACTCTATCACTTTACGAAAGATATTTGAACTCGAAGTATTCGATTTGGAACTCATGCAAAATCAAGATATGGAGGAGTGAGCTATATAATATTTTTTTCATATTTATTCCAATGTTTTCTTTCACTATGTTTGGTTCTTGAATTCTACTGAAGAAAATGGCAGGTAGTGTATGCTTCTATAGTTTTAAAATTTAGTAGCATTCTTGATATATATTAGAAAAAAAACCATATTTATATGCTTTATTTCAAAAAGCCTCGTGGTATTACGCTGTGTTATGCGCAATAGCCCCGGAAAGCTTTGCGTGTCGCTGCGCTATGCGTTATTAACTACTATGGATGTTGGTATTTATGGGGATTTTGCAATCATACATTTGATTGAATACTTTGAAATATATATATATTTATGCAGTAGAAATGTAAGACCAGATTGGATTTAGAATATCAATGGATTCTATGGTGTTAGGCGCGATAGAAAAAGAACAAATGAATGATGGGCCATTTGATGACAATGACAGTTTCATGCAAGAAGATCATTTGGAGCCTCGATTGAGTTTCCAAGATAATGAGTCTCGTAAACTCATTGAGAATGACAGCGTAACATAAGAAGAGCATCTACAAGCGAATGAGTCTCATAAAGAAGAGGCCGTTGTTTCTAACAAGTTGAAATTTTTGGTAAAAGAATCTCAGATATCAGAAGTAAATCCCGTGTCTATTACTGTTGATGTAACTACAGACTCATAGGTTGCAGGTGATCATTTTGCAACCCAATTTAAATAGTTGTTTTTCTTTCTTGAAGTTATATAATTTTTTTTGTTCTGTTTCTTTGACCCAAGGCGATATCATACATGATCGATATGCTAGAATTTTTTTGACAATAGATCAAACTTAGGATACCATATTTGCATGTCTAGTTTATTAATCTCTTTAGACTTCAATTTTTTCAGTTGAGAAGACAAGTTTATTTAGGGGTTTACTTAATAAAAATATTTAGGTATTGGTAATTATTGAAAATTACATGAACAACCCTTCAATTTTATCTAACCTTACGATTCTACTACATACGGCGTTAACTCCTACTAGACGGCTGGTGTAAAAAACTCTACCCTTCCTTGATTATTTCATAAAAGAAAAGTGTAATTTCCAAAAATGCCATTGGTCAAGTATTCAAGGGATGACTCAAAGTTTTGGATAAAATTACACTGAGGAATCTTTTTGTTTTGTTGTCTACTGTAAATGGATTGAATTTTATATAACGGTGGAATTTTTCGATACAACCATTCGAATAGATCCTTTGCAAAATTGTATATTTATATCTGCCAAATAGATTTGTTTATATTGACAACTAATTTTTCTCTATTTGTTCTTTTCTTTGATGCATGATTGGAAATTGTTTATACAAAAGACTTTGCGATTGTTCTAACTCCTTCTTCTAGGTGTTGTAAGGATTTATTCAAAGAATGTTGAGTATCTATTCCATGATTGTCAAAATGTGCTCAATTAACTCATCAAGTTTAACACACGTCAAAGCAGTGGAACCTCGTAGACTGTCAATGCAGTAGGCCTTTCCCTACCTATTCCCAAGCCTAAACGAACACGTCACTCTATCACTTTACGAAAGATATTTGAGCTCGAAGTATTCGATATGGAACTCATGCAAAATCAAGATATGGAGGGGTGAGCTATATAATATTTTTTTCATATTTATTCCAATGTTTTCTTTCACTATGTTTGGTTCTTGAATTCTACTGAAGAAAATGGTAGTTAGTGTATGCTTCTATAGTTTTAAAATTTAGTAACATTCTTGATATATATTAAAAAAAAACCATATTTATATGCTTTATTTCAAAAAGCCCCGTGGTATTGCGCTGTGTTATGTGCAATAGCCCCGGAAAGCCTTGCGTGTCGCTGCGCTATGTGTTATTAACTACTATGGATGTTTTTTTTTTGATAATTCAACTACTATGGATGTTGGTATTTATGGGGATTTTGCAATCATACATTTGATTGAATACTTTGAAATATATATATATTTATGCAGTAGAAATGTAAGACCAGATTGGATTTAGAATATCAATGGATTCTATGGTGTTAGGCGAGACCGAAAAAGAACAAATGAATGATGGGCCATTTGATGACAATGACAGTATCATGCAAGAAGAGCATTTGGAGCCTAGATTGAGTTTCCAAGATAATGAGTCTCGTAAACTCATTGAGAATGACAGTGTAACATAAGAAGAGCATCTACAAGAGAATGAGTCTCATAAAGAAGAGGCTGTTGTTTCTAACAAGTTGAAATTTTTGGTAAAATTGATCCCAGAAAGCGGAGAATCTCAGATATCAGAAGTAAATCCTGTGTCTATTACTGTTGATGTAACTCCAGACTCATAGGTTGCAGGTGATCATTTTGCAACCCAATTTAAATAGTTATTTTTCTTTCTTGAAGTTATATAATTTTTTTTGTTCTGTTTCTATGACCCAAGGCGATATCATACATGATCGATATGCTCGAATTGTTTTGACAATAGATCAAACTTAGGATGCCATATTTGCATGTCTAGTTTATTAATCTCTTTAGACTTCAATTTTTTCAGTTGAGAAGACAAGTTTATTTAGGGGTTTACTTAATAAAAATATTTAGGTATTGGTAATTATTGAAAATTACATGAACAACCCTTCAATTTTATCTAACCTTACGATTCTACTACATACGGCGTTAACTCCTACTAGACGGCTGGTGTAAAAAACTCGACCCTTCCTTGATTATTTCATAAAAGAAAAGTGTAATTTCCAATAATGCCATTGGTCAAGTATTCAAGGGATGACTCAAAGTTTTGGATAAAATTACACTAAGGAATCTTTTTGTTTTGTTGTCTACTGTAAATGGATTGAATTTTATATAACGGTGGAATTATTCGATACAACCTTTCGAATAGATCCTTTGCAAAATTGTATATTTATTTCTGCCAAATAGATTTATTTATATTGACAACTAATTTTTCTCTATTTGTTCCTTTCTTTGATGCATGATTGGAAATTGTTTATACAAAAGACTTTGCGATTGTTCTAATTCCTTCTTCTAGGTGTTGTAAGGATTTATTCAAAGAATGTTGAGTATCTATTCCATGATTGTCAAAATGTGCTCAATTAACTCATCGAGTTTAACACACGTCAAAGCAGTGGAACCTCGTAGACTGTCAATGCAGTAGGCCTTTCCCTACCTATATCCAAGCCTAAACGAACACGTCACTCTATCACTTTACGAAAGATATTTGAACTCGAAGTATTCGATTTGGAACTCATGTAAAATCAAGATATGGAGGGGTGAGCTATATAATATTTTTTTCATATTTATTCCAATGTTTTCTTTCACTATGTTTAGTTCTTGAATTCTACTGAAGAAAATGGTAGTTAGTGTATGCTTCTATAGTTTTAAAATTTAGTAGCATTCTTGATATATATTAAAAAAAAAAACCATATTTATATGCTTTATTTCAAAAAGCCCTGTGATATTGCGCTGTGTTATGTGCAATAGCCCCGAAAAGCCTTGCGTATCGCTGCGCTATGCGTTATTAACTACTCTGGATGTTGGTATTTATGGGGATTTTACAATCATACATTTGATTGAATACTTTGAAATATATATATATTTATACAGTAGAAATGTAAGACCAGATTGGATTTAGAATATCAATGGATTCTATGGTGTTACGCGAGACCGAAAAAGAACAAATGAATGATGGGCCATTTGATGACAATGACAGTTTCATGCAAGATGAGCATTTGGAGCCTCGATTGAGTTTCCAAGATAATGAGTCTCGTAATCTCATTGAGAATGACAGTGTAACATAAGAAGAGCATCTCCAAGAGAATGAGTCTCATAAAGAAGAGGCTGTTGTTTCTAACAAGTTGAAATTTTTGGTAAAATTGATCCAAGAAAGCGGAGAATCTCAGATATCAGAAGTAAATCCTGTGTCTATTACTGTTGATGTAACTCCAGACTCATAGGTTGCAGGTGATCATTTTGCAACCCAATTATCATACATGATCGATATGCTCAAATTTTTTCGACAATATATCAAACTTAGGATACCATATTTGCATGTCTAGCTAATTAATCTCTTTAGACTTCAATTTTTTTAGTTGAGAAGACAAGTTTGTTTAGGGGTTTACTTAATAAAAATATTTAGGTATTGGTAATTATTGAAAATTACATGAATAACCCTTCAATTTTATCTAACCTTACGATTCTACTACATACGGCGTTAACTCCTACTAGACGGCTGGTGTAAAATACTCGATCCTTCCTTGATTATTTCATAAACGAAAAGTGTAATTTTCAATAATGCCATTGGTCAAGTATTCAAGGGATGACTCAAAGTTTTGGATAAAATTACACTGAGGAATCTTTTTGTTTTGTTGTCTACTGTAAATGGATTGAATTTTATATAACGGTGGAATTTTTCGATACAATCATTCGAATAGATCCTTTGCAAAATTGTATATTTATATCTGCCAAATAGATTTGTTTGTATTGACAACTAATTTTTCTCTATTTGTTCCTTTCTTTGATGCATGATTGGAAATTGTTTATACAAAAGACTTTGCTATTGTTCTAACTCCTTCTTCTAGGTGTTGTAAGGATTTATTCAATGAATGTTGAGTATCTATTCCATGATTGTCAAAATGTGCTCAATTAACTCATCGAGTTTAACACACGTCAAAGCAGTGGAACCTCGTAGACTGTCAATGCAGTAGGCCTTTCCCTACCTATTCCCAAGCCTAAACGAACACGTCACTCTATCACTTTACGAAAGATATTTGAACTCGAAGTATTCGATTTGGAACTCATGCAAAATCAAGATATGGAGGGGTGAGCTATATAATATTTTTTTCATATTTATTCCAATGTTTTCTTTCACTATGTTTGGTTCTTGAATTCTACTAAAGAAAATGGTAGGTAGTGTATGCTTCTATAGTTTTAAAATTTAGTAGCATTCTTGATATATATTAAAAAAAAAACCATATTTATATGGTTTATTTCAAAAAGCCCCGTGGTATTGCGCTGTGTTATGCACAATAGCCCCGGAAAGCCTTGCGTGTCGCTGCGCTATGCGTTATTAACTACTATGGATGTTGGTATTTATGGGGATTTTGCAATCATACATGTGATTGAATACTTTGAAATATATATATATTTATGCAGTAGAAATGTAAGACCAGATTGGATTTAGAATATCAATGGATTCTATGGTGTTAGGCGAGACCGAAAAAGAACAAATGAATGATGGGCCATTTGATGACAATGACAGTTTCATGCAAGAAGAGCATTTGGAGCCTCGATTGAGTTTCCAAGATAATGAGTCTCGTAAACTCATTGAGAATGACAGTGTAACATAAGAAGAGCATCTACAAGAGAATGAGTCTCATAAAGAAGAGGCCGTTGTTTCTAACAAGTTGAAATTTTTGGTAAAATTGATCCCAGAAAGCGGAGAATCTCAGATATCAGAAGTAAATCCTGTGTCTATTACTGTTGATGTAACTCCAGACTCATAGGTTGCAGGTGATCATTTTGCAACCCAATTTAAATAGTTATTTTTCTTTCTCGAAGTTTTATAATTTTTTTTGTTCCGTTTCTTTGACACAAGTCGGTATCATACATGATCGATATGCTCGAATCTTTTTGACAATAGATCAAACTTAGGATGCCATATTTGCATGTCTAGTTTATTAATCTCTTTTGTCAGTTGAGAAGACAAGTTTATTTAGGGGTTTACTTAGTAAAAATATTTAGGTATTGGTAATTACTGAAAATTACATGAACAACCCTTCAATTTTATCTAACCTTCAGATTCTACTATATACGGCGTTAACTCCTACTAGACTGCTGGTGTAAAAAACTCAACCCTTCCTTGATTATTTCATAAAAGAAAAGTGTAATTTCATATAATGCCATTGGTCAAGTATTCAAGGGGTGACTCAAAGTTTTGGATAAATTTACATTGAGGAATCTTTTTGTTTTGTTGTCTACTGTAAATGGTTTGAATTTTATGTAACGGTCGAATTTTTCGATACAACCATTCAAATAGATTCTTTGCAAAATTGTATATTTATATCTGCCAAATAGATTTGTTTATATTGACAACTAATTTTTCTCTATTTGTTCCTTTCTTAGATGCATGATTGGAAATTGTTTATTCAAAAGACTTTGCGACTGTTCTAACTCCTTCTTCGATGGGAAGTGCTAAGATTTTCAAGAAGCGGAACACTATTTTCGATGACACCACTATGATTGCCGACAAGTATGTGATCCCATTTTCCTTTTTTGACTTTTAACGTTTAAATCGATTTTAACTTATCTTTACATAGTACCATAATTATGATATTTTCAATTTTATAGTGTGCACAGGGAGTAGATAATCAATCCAAATGATTTAATTCGTAAAAGAAGGATAGTTCCGCATACTCGTTTACTTTCATGGAAAGTCGACAAACTTCGCCGTACCCTTCATAGTTTTACGGAGCCTTTGTTTGGTAGTGAGTATGCTTCCTAATTTTGAATTTAGCGGCAATAAATAAAATTTTCCCATTTTTCTTAAGAATTAATACTATGGCCCGACAAGTATCTCTATTTATTTACGTTCTCTTGAACGTAAAAAGAAGACTTTAGAACCTCCAGAGTTATATGATGTCGGATCTCCTGTTATGAAAGAGGATCAAGATCAAACTGAGGTTGTTAGATCTTCTGTCATGAAAGAGGATCAATAACCAATTGAGGCCGTTGGATCTCTGGATGATGAGGATGGAGAGCAGACTGCAGACGTCATCAGATTTCCTATAGCATGGGAACAAACTCCAATTGCTCCTCGAACTCCTGTTATTAGTTCATTTGTGATTTGAGCAGTTGTCGCTGATTCAGACGTATTGGAACACGCAAGCTCATTTGAAAGCATAAAAAATGGGCCATCTCCAAATGTAGGAACGGATTTGGATGCTATTTTATTGGACGAGGTATAAATGATTCTTTCTAGTGTTTTTTAATGCTTCATTTGGATCGATTATTATGATTATTTTTAATGAATTTGAAATACATAATGGTGAATTAAAAATATACTCTTTATTGGAGTTATTGGAAATCATTTTCTCAAATCATATTTGTTTTATTTAGGTAGTGTTTCTATACAATCTGCTTCGGAGTTTCGTTATCCGTATTTTTATTTTTATTTTTATTTTTAGTTTGCAAAATACATCTTCTAGTTTTGCATCAATAAAAATGAGTTTTTGAAAATTATAATCCGTAAAGCACCTCCGGCCCTGGGGTGTTTTTTCAATTAATGGAAATTTTTTGATTAACTAATTAAAATTGATTTAGACATTTAAATCAAAATAAATCATGCCAAATTGCTTTTCAAACTCCTTTTCTTCTCCATTTCATAACTTAAAGTTGATTTTTTTGGTATGTTTCATATCAGACAATTTCATCGGAAGGAGATAGCTTGGAAAAAAAGTAAGTATTTTAAATAAATCATATATTTGTTTTGCTAGAAGAAATTTTGATCTACCATGACTAACTTTTGATTTTTTTTCTAGTATTTCTATTGCTGTGGCATTTGTCAAATATATTATGATTCCAGATACTTATTCCGCAAGAACAATGTATATACTATTGAAATTCTCTATTTATTTCTTGTTAATTTTATAAAGGACAATTGACCTTAACTATTTTTGTACAGAATGGTTGGAAGCTTTCTGCACAAGAATTTCATCAAGAAGAAGATGTAGAAAAAGGATGAAATATTGAACTTGTCGCATTTATCGGAAGGAAAAACAAAGAAACAAAATGCAAGGCTCTTCTATGAGACATTGGTATTATACTACTCTTTATTCCATTTAAAATTAACTCTCCAAATTAATCTTACAATTCATTACATAATGCTTCGATTTGGTTTGATACAATGGAGCTTGGTTTTGTTGGAATTAATCAGAATTAGGTGTTATGCTATTATGTGGAGTGTTAATTGATTGCATTTCAATAGTATTACGAGTGTTAGGTGATTAGTACTTTGTCTTATATCTTCTTGTACAAATTTCCTATAAAATACACACCATTCGTACAAATGATTAATAATGAACACATATTCTCCTTACCTTTCTATAGTTTTCACATATGATGACAATATTAAATTTGATTGTAATGGATGTTCCTATGTCGATTTTTAGGTCTTGAAAACCCGGGATTGCATAGATGTGCAACAGGAGAATGCCTACGACGATATTCTTTTGCAAGAGACATTAAAGTTGAAGAGTTTGAACTTGGATAAGGAGGTTTGGGTCCTTCTAAAATAAGATTTTATGGAACATAGGTGTACATGAGATGACCCATTCAACCACTAAAAAAAGTCAACAACAAATATGAACCACAAGTTTTGGTCAAAATGTCCAATGATGATCTGGCATCGGACATTTAAAAAAAATAAACATATGTTAAATTACATACTAACCCTTTAATTAATATGTTTAAAAATTTCTCCCTTATCTCTAATTAATTTCATCTCTTTCCCCAAAAAAAAAAATCAAGTAATCAAAATTTTATAGGAAAAAAAGTAATCAAATTTTTATACGAATTGACAATTAAGACCATCAATATAATATCATTTAAAATATTTTAAGGGAAAAATGCACTTTACACCCCCTCTCAAAGTTACATATTTTGAACTTTACCACCCAAAAGTATAAATTAAATAAACACGTATAAAATTAATAGCACTTTTTCCCTCAAATAATTTTAAGCCAATTCCGTTCACCAAAAAACATAGATATGTGTCTCACTTGTGTATTTTAAGGGTAAATTAGTTCCAACATCGATTTTTCGAGCAAATATTTCAGTGACGCGCATTTTTCCCCTCTCTCTTTACAAATAAAGTTTTTCTACTTAACTTTAGATTTTTGGTTCACAAGACATGAGTCAAGTATTTGGACAAGTAAGAAGTGATGTGACTAATTTACCCTTTGAAAATTCATGTGAGGGGCACATGTACATTTTCCGTCAAACAAAAATTGCATAAAATCATTTGAGGGGGTAAAGTGCAACTAATTTTATTTTTCAGGGGGTAAAGTGTTTATTTTGTACATATGAGTGGTTAAGTGCCAAAACATGTAATTGTTGGTGATAAGATTTTTGTAGATTCATAAATCATATGGAGAATTTTGTCAATTTTTTCAAAAAAAAAAAAAATGGGGAGGAGGGGGTGTATTCCCAATTTTTAAAGTTACCAAGGGTTATTGGTAACCTTTTAGGTAATAGGGATGTTTTTGCTTTGTTTGGTGGGGTAAAATTGTTATTTCGACTTGAGAGGGGTTTTCTTTGTTAATAAAAAAAAGTAAAAGGTTTTGTTGCTAATAAAAATAACATAGGTTTTTTTTTTAGTTAGACAAAATACAAGGGGTCTTTTGAATTCACTCATTAAAAAGGATAAATTTGTCTTTAAGAAAATAAATTATTTAAAGTTAAATTCTAAGGGGACATGTGTCACCAAGATAAATGATATTTGTGCTCCCCATCACTAAAAATCTCATTTTAGACAGACCCAGGAGGTTTAGCTTTAGATTACTATAATCTTATACTCTTCATTTGAGGGAATTATATTTTTCATACAAAACTTTTACCTACTTTAGACATTTGGTACCAAACCTTCAAAAAAGACACATTTAGCACCAAAATTGAATGACTTTTTTCAAATTGCTTGAATTTTAATAGTGATTTTTGGTATGCTTAAAATTATGCTCGAAATATTTACCATAGCATGCTTATATGCCCTATATCATATCTCAAAATTATTGTAGCATGATTCCTTGTAGATTATGAGATATGATTAAATTTTGATTAATTTCCCGAAACTTTGTTAATTTTTTGTTGATTATTTATTGCGTTTCATGTACATAAACTTGGACCATTAGAAAGATCTCGTCAAAAGATTTTTAAAGAACACAAAATTTGACCCCCAAAAATTGATGGAAAAAAGAAATGTAAAAAAAGTCCTTCAATTTGATAGGGATAGTATAATTTTGTCTTTCATGGAGATAATAATTGGATCTTGGTTTTAATAATTTTGAGGATTCGAGTATTACATTGTTCAGTTGGGTGTGCTGAGGTTCTTACATATTAATGTATGTCCAAATGTAGTACATGCATTAACATGATCTTGGTTATAATTATATTTGGGATTGAAATATTATGATTTTTATGTATTACATTGTGCACTTTGGGTATGCTAGGGCCTATTTGGAAGTGTTTTGACACGGTTTTGCTGGTCTCGGTTTCACCAAAATGGTTTGGGTAGTTTTGATGAAACCTTTGAAACCCCATTTGGCTAGGTTTTGGATGTTAGGTTTTGTGGTTTTAAAAAAGTTGAAACCCCACTTATTGAACACTAATGTTTTTTCATAGAGAAATTGCACTTTTGGTCCAGCTTATGGGCAATTTTTGCAAATTCATCCTTCATAATTTTTTCGTAGCAGATTCGTCCCTCTTATCAATGTAGAGTAACACATTCATCCCTCTTATAAAACAATCATCCCTTTTAAATTTTCTGTAGCAGATGCGTGCCACTTATCAATGTAGTGTAACACATTCGTCCCTCTTAAATCCAAAATACATCAATTTTCACCACTTTAGGATACATTTTGGTACCAAAGGATGTAGATTGGATTTAAGAGGGATAGATGTATTATACTACATTGATAAGAGGGACATATCTGCTATGAAAAATTTAAGAAGGACTAATGTGTTGATCAGAGGGACGAATGTGTTACACTACAAACAATACAAAGAGGACTAAAACTGCTATTTACTCTATGAAAAAACTATTTGAATTTTCGAAGATGGAAGTTTGATTATGCGTTTATGATTTAGAGAGAAGTGAAGAGGATATAGAAAATAAATTGAATTGAATTGCAAATCGAAAAACTGAATGATGAATTACAAAAACTGAAAAAGAATAAGCTATATATAGCTAACTAACTTTACCTAAACAAAAGCGGAAAAGAGAAAATAAAGAAAGCGTGAAAAAGAAATACACGCCTTGTACAACAAACAATACAATGGTAACTAAAGTCTAAAAATCAAATCCCAAATATGAAATTGTAGGAAACTGACTACATCCCCAAATCCATTATTTTCTATGCTGCAAACATGCATTTGCAACCTTTGGTTCTTCAATCTCCTGTAAATTACCACTGTCTGATGGCCCCTCACAAGATGGCATGTATATATCAAAAACACCCATCTTGGAGAGTATATATGAGAACGATTGGCGAGGGAGAGCCTTCGTAAATATGTCCTCCCACTGAAGATGCAAACGAATGGGAAATAATCTCAAATCACCACGGACAACGTGCTGGCATACAAAATGGAGATCAATTTACACATGCTTCATCTGCTCATGAAACACTATATTTGAAGCTAGGTGCAGAGGAG
Source organism: Penstemon newberryi var. newberryi (assembly GCA_030819805.1). Taxonomy (NCBI): domain Eukaryota; kingdom Viridiplantae; phylum Streptophyta; class Magnoliopsida; order Lamiales; family Plantaginaceae; genus Penstemon; species Penstemon newberryi. Next base: position 14,516,815 of record JAUALY010000005.1, on the reverse strand, counting down.
AATTGTTATCACAATACAGCGCAGGAGCGGAAGGGGTAAGGTTGAAGTCACACAGTAACTGAGCCATCCATATAAATTCGCTTGTAGCTACAACCAATGTCCTATACTGAGCTTCTGTGGAGGATCTAGATAAGGTATGTTGTCTTTTTGATTTTCATGAAACTAGAGATCCACCAAGAAACACACAAAAACTTGTTGTTGATAGTCTAGCATCTAGACAAGAACCCCAATATGCATCATAAAATGCAATTATGTAGCAAGATTATATTGAGTAGAGTAAAGAAATCCTTGACTAGGTGACTTCTTGAGATACCTTACAAAGTGGTGTGCAGCGGTTAAATGACAAGTAGCTGGTTTAGATAAGAAGTGACTTAGCTTATGGACGGTGAAACTTATATCTGGTCTAGTAAGTGTGAGATAGATTAGTCAGCCTATCAAATCCTTTATAAGAAGAAGGATCATGTAAGAGATTATTTTGATCACTAGCCAGATTGACCATAGGGACCATAGGTAATAATGCTGGTTTGCTAGCTAAATACCATGTATCTTCTAAAAGTTGAAGTGTATACTGACGTTGTCAAATGAATAGACCAGATTGAGAGTGTGCCAATTTAATACCCAGAAATTATTTAAGTTGGCCCAGACCCCTTAATTTGAAAATTTTACTTAAATGAGCTTTAGTGTGTGACAGAACTTCAAGATTTGGACCAGCAAGTAAAATGTCATCAACATAAACTAATGATGCAATAAAAGAATTTCCTAATCCTTTAGTAAATAAAGATTAATCAGACAGACTGAGTAAATCTCATAGACAATAATACCTCTGTAAGCTTGTTATTCCATTGTCTACTAGCCTGTTATAGGCCATATATAGATTTTAGTACTTTACATACTAGTGTACTATTAGGAGAGGGCGGAGTAGGGGGAGAGTACCCTTGTGGGAGTTCCATGTAAACCTCCTCATTTAAATCCCCATTAAAATGGCAATGTTGATGTCCAATCGATGAAGAAGCCAATGTTTAGCAACATAAATATCTAATAAAACTCTAATAATAATAAGTTTAGCAAGAGGAGAAAATTTGTCAATATAGTCAATGCCCTCAGTTTTATTGAAAACTTTAGCTACAAGTCATGCCTTGTACCTATAAATGGTACCATCAGTCTTTTTGTTGGCTTTAAACACCCACTTACATCTAATAGGTGTTTTAAATGGAGGAAGTGTAGTGACAGTCCATGTTTTGTTTAGTTCCATAGCAGATTGTTTATCATTTCTTGCATTGACTTATTTTGGTTGTTCATAGGCTTGTTAATATGTAGATGGTTCAGTTATAATGGAAATATCAGCAATGAATGATTTGTATGAAGTAGACAGCTTGTTGTAGTCTAGTACACAAGTAAGAGGATATCTGATGGGAATGTGATTAATATCATTGAAGTGAAAATCTTGGGGATAAGAGGGTGGTTTAGAAGGCCTAGAGGATCTTCTTAGGCCTTGCGATGGTGCTGGTAAGGGGTGTTTACAGATTCAGAAGGTGAGGGTTGAGGTATTTCAGAGGCTGGGGGTTTAAATGAGATGAAAGAGGGGTATCAATAAATGTGGGAGGCATTTAAGTTGTCCCAGTTGGTAAGTTGGAAGATGATGGAAAAGTGTTTGTAGGGATATGGGGAGTGGAAGAATTAAAAGGGAATGAGTCTTCGTGAAGGACCACATCCCTAGACATAAAAATTTATGTGGAGAGGTTGTCAAGTGACTTATACCCTTTGATGGGGGCTATTTTACACCTATAATGAAGTACAACTTTCCGAGGATGGTCAAGATCGATCCGACCTGTGAAGACCACAAGATCGACTCGACCCGCCCAACTATATCTGATCGACCTGAAGACCGATCCCGAAGATTTAATGGGCCATGCGGTACTCCTAAGCCAAGCAGGATTCCTAGGTCTAATAGGACTCCTAGTCACAATAGGATTAGTCAATTATTATAAATACTATGTTCTGCATTGTATTAAGGATCCTGATTTTAACTCATCAATAATACTACAAGTATTTCTCCTCTTGGTTCTTACGTGATCATATTGCTTTATATTGTTCTTGAATTGCACCATCCTGAGTACTTTAACCAAACCCCAAAAATATAAAATTGTTCTTTTAAATAATTTACTGAGATTAACCTTAAGACGAAATTAGGCTAAATCAGTTGGCGCCCACCGTGGGGCGAGGTTAATTACTCGATCGAATATGGCCAATCCAAGAAAAAGCACACGTAACGCAGGAAGGAGCACAACTTCTCAACATCCACGTGCTGTAGAAAGTCTGCCCGAAAATTCCCAAAGAATCAGCGATAATAATATGCCGCCTCCCACGGAACATCAAGATTTAGGTCGAGCAGAGGGGCATGTTACTTCGAACGTAAACAATAACCAAAATAATCAGGAACGTCAAACTCTTAGCAGAAGTAGGGTTCCAAACTCACATGTTCCATCCATCCCCCCCCCCCCCCCCCCCCGTTACCGGCAGATCAAGAGAAATTAAGGCAAATCGCTCAACTCGTGAATTCATTATGTGCTGGAATCTTACCTACTTCAGGACCATAAAACATTGGTCCTGATATGGCCCCAATTCCGTCGACCAGGTTGGTAAACAACATCAGGCGAGCCCGAGGGGATAACGATCAAGTTTCGGCGGAAGCAGAAAGCCCTGATGGGGATCAACGATCTCATATGTCCCCACCAAACGCGGCTAAAAGATACCCTGGTCGAAAAGGTAACCAGGCAAGAGCCAATGCTGGTCCTGAAACTTACGTTTCCAGAGAAAAAACAGTTGTTCCGATCGATGATGAAGAGGAGCCCAAAATCATCGATCGACGAGCGACTAGAAGATTCTCCGAGAGAGACATTGAAAGGATGGTGGAGGAGCGAGTGGAACAAAGGCTTTTGACTTTGAGACAACCTTGGCCTCGTTCCCGAGAAATCCAGGATAGTATAGCTGCATGTTCCCCTTTCTGCCGAGAAATTAGGGAAGCACAGGCTTCGGGGCCTTTACCTGCTCCACTCCCCAGATATGATGGAACTGGTGATCCGACCGACTATATTTTTAGTTTAACAAACATAATGAACTTATACGCTCATTCGGCAGAATACACGGCGAAATTGATGATCACAACCTTCGAGGGGTTGGCACTAGACTGGTTCGGAAAACAACCACCTAACTCAATATTTAGTTTTAGAGAGTTATGCAACAAACTAGAACAACAATTTGCCAGTCAGAAAAGACAAAAGCTCCCCATGAGCTATCTGGGAACCATTATCCAACAAGAGGGGGAATTTCTAATAACTTGGTTAGCAAGATTCAATGTCGAACTATTGAAAATCGACTCCCCTAATATTGATTATGTCATATCTATTCTATTCGACCTGACAAAAAATAGGCAGTTCGGCAATGCCTTAAGTCGGAAACAGCCAAGGACCTTCGCAGAAATCATGACGTTGGCCTCCAAGTATATGACTCAAGAAGAGATGAACTCGTTCAAAGATAAAAATAAGAATAAAGCATCCACTTCAGGATCTAGGAAACCTGAAAAACCCCCGATGCAAAGAGTCACGGATTACGATCGATTTTCCCGGAGGGGAAACGTATTCCAAAGGTTAGAATATAGCGGGAGTAACCCTGAGAAAAGACCTAATGTCTACCTCAGGCCTCGATCTCCAGAGAGGAATGTTAGAGATCGAGTGAGCTATGTGGAATATACCAAACTAAACACTCCAAGAGAGGATATTTTGGTGATACTGGAAAGAAGTAATTTGATTCCCCCAGCAAAAAGGATCACGCAAGCGAAACCTGGGGCAAAGAACTACGATTTATATTGTAGGTATCATCGAGCTCACGGTCACAGGACCGAGGACTGCTATCACTTAAAACAGGAAATAGAAAAATTAATTCAACAGGGCAAGTTGAACGAATTCGTGGACGGATCAGATCGGAGAAGAGAAAGGACGCGGAGTCCGAGAAGGAGAGAAGGAAATAGAAGCCCTCACGAAAGATCTCCTAACAACCATGTACCGCGTAGAAATGACCCCAATAACGACCATGTCAATGGTACAATACATGTAATCTCTGGTGGTCCTGCTAGGGGTGACAGTCGAAATGCAAGGCGGAAGATCGCTCGATCCCTAGAAAAAGGGATTGTTGTTCCTAAGGAGGTATGGGCAATTGAGAATAAGAGCTCTGACAAACAAATAATCAGCTTTGATGAGAGTGAAATCCCGAGAAATTTGAATTGGGACACTAACGAAGACCACCCTGATTTTCCAATGGTTGTCTCACTGAGGATTTCCGACTTTAACGTCAAAAGAATTCTGATCGACAACGGGAGTTCGGCTAACATAATAGCCATCGAAGCTTTGAAACAAATGAACCTGGGAAAGATAACTCTTCAAAGAGTAGCTACGCCACTAATAGGATTTGGAGGATCGGAAATAGTTCCGACCGGAACTATAAATTTAAGTGTAACCCTTGGGATCAAACCTCATCGAGTGGTAAAAATGATAAAGTTCTTGGTGGTGGAAACACCATTCGCCTACAACGCCATCTTAGGAAGACCGGCATTAAACCAATTCCGAGCAGTCATTTCATCCTATCACCAGAAGATAAAGTTCCCTACAATATCTGGGGTCGGCGAAATAGTTAACGATCACTGTATGGCATGGGATTGTTATAATACGGCACTATCTTTAAAAAGGAACGTCGATCCGTTAACACCATCAAAAAGGAAAACGGTAGGATCTTCAGTGGAAGGATCCCAAGAGCCAGAATTGCCTAGTACAGAAAGGATCGATAAAAAGGGAAAAGAGCCTATAGATTTGACTTTACGAGCACCTGAGTATAAAGAAGTCAAACTTATCGAGAATGATCCAACCAAAATCACCAGGATTGGAACGGAATTGTCTCCGCAAGGAGAAATCATGTTGATCAACTTCTTAAGAAAAAATATAGACGTATTTGCTTGGAGCTCGGAGGACATAGTGGGGATTGATCCAAGAATAATAACCCACTCTTTGAAAATTGATCCGAACGCAAAACCGGTCAGGCAGAAGAAGAGGAATCACTGCCCTTTAAAAGACAAAATAATAAAAGCAGAGGTCGAGAGGCTTTTAATGTCTAAACAGATAAGAGAAATACACTTTACTGAATGGCTGTGCAATGTCGTACTTGTCTCAAAGGGTGACAGGAAGGATAACAAATGGAGAATGTGTAACGATTTTACGGACTTAAATAAATTGTGTCCAAGAGATCCTTACCCCCTCCCAAGGATCGATCTGTTAGTCGACTCGACAGCTGGTTTTGCGATCTTCAGTATGATGGATGCTTTCCAAGGTTTCTACCAAATTTTCATGGACGAAAGAGATCAAGAAAAAACTGCCTTCATTACTGAACAGGGAGTATATTGTTTTGTAGTGATGCCGTTCGGACTAAGAAACGTCGGAGAGACCTATCAACGGTTGGTGAATTTGATGTTTAAAGAGTTGATCGGAGAAATAATGGAGGTGTATGTCGATGATATGTTGGTCAAAAGCATGAGCGAAGAAGACCACATTCAGCACCTTGATCGTTGTTTTAAAATCTGAAGGAAGTATCGAATGAAACTCAACCCCCTAAAATGCACCTTTGGGGTAAGATCTGGGAAATTCTTAGGTTACCTGGTTCATGAAAGAGGCATCGAAGAAAATCCGGAAAAGATACGTGCTATCACCGAAATGAAGCCTCCCAGAAATATTACTCAAGTGCAAAGCTTGGTAGGGAAAATTGTTGCTCTCAACAGATTTATATCCAGATCGGCAGATAAAAGTCTACCATTTTTTCAAACGTTGAGAAAAGCTAAGACCTTCGAATGGACTGAGGCTTGTGATCAAGCCTTCGATCAGCTGAAAGAATACTTGACCTCACCACCACTACTCGCCAAACCTACAGAAGGACAGCCTCTTTACATATACATCGCTATTTCCGAAGCAGCAGTAAGTTCGGTTATGGTAAAAATTGACGGCTCGGAACACAAGCCAGTCTATTATTTGAGTAAATTACTGCAAGGAGCTGAAAAGAATTATCTGGTGATTGAAAAATTCGCTTTGGCTTTAGTAACATCAGCACGAAGATTACGACCATATTTCCAAACATACAAAATTATCGTGCTTACTAACCAACCTTTGAGGCAAATTTTGTCAAAACCTAAAGCCTCGGTAAGATTAATCAAATGGGCTGTAGAGCTGGGACAATATGAGATCGAATATCGACCACGAACGGCAATTAAAGCCCAATTACTTGCTGACTTCCTCCTAGAAACTCCAAGTCTGTCGGGGACAAGCTCTGAAGTGACATCGGCAAGTGATAACAACATTATGATAGTCAATGATTTACCATGGCTTATGCACGTCGATGGTGCATCAAGCAGAGACGGTGGAGGTGCAGGAATTAATTTCCAAGGACCAAACGGTGAGGATATGAATTATGCCATCATTTTGGACTTCATGATAACTAACAATGAATCAGAGTACGAAGCTCTGATTGCAGGATTGGAAATGGCTATACAAGCCAACATAAAGGTTCTAAATGTCTTGACGGATTCCGAGCTGATTCAGAGACAGATCAACGGAATGTATGAGGCCAAAGAATACAACATGATGAAGTATATGGCGAAAGTAAAAGAGTTGACTGGAAAATTTGATAAGTTTGATATTTAAAATATCCCACGTGAAGAGAATCGATTGGCTGATCAACTATCTAGATTCACAGGAACAAGGGATGGTAAGTCTAAAAGAGTAATCACCTGGTTAATCTCCAAGACACCATCCATCGATCTCGATACTATTCCTGTAACCGAAGTAATGGACATCGACTTAGCAGCGGACGGCTGGATGACCCCGTTAATCACCTATTTGAAAGATGGGACACTCCCTGGCTGTAAAAATGAAGCTAGAAGAATAAGATATCGAGCACCAAGACATGCCATGGTAGAGGAAAAACTCTATAGACGATCCATTTCTGGAATTCTATTAAAATGCATTCCCAAGCACCAGATCCAAAGCATCCTCTACAGTATCCATGAAGGAGAAGCTGGAAATCATAGTGGAGCTCGAGCACTCACGCTCAAGTGTTTGAGAACTGGGTACTATTGGCCAACAATGTACGCAGATGCGCAGGATTACGTCAAACATTGTCATTATTGCCAAGTGCATTCGAATATAATACATCAACCAGCTGAGACAATGCACTCGATCCCCATCTGTTGGCCTTTTGATCAGTGGGGAATCGATATAGTGGGACCATTCCCAATGGCCAGATCAAAAAAGAGTTATGTCCTGGTCGCCGTCGAATATTTCAGCAAATGGATTGAATGTATAGCCCTAGCTAGGATAACACAGTTTCAGATTATAAATTTTCTTTGGAAAAATATAGTATGTTGTTTCGGAATTCCGAGGATTTTGATTTCTGACAATGGAACCCAATTTGCTGGAAAACAAGTTCAAGAATGGTGCTCGAAGTTTGGGATACAACAAAACTTTACGTCCGTTGGACATCCTCGAGCGAATGGGCAGACTGAGGTAGCAAATTGAGAAATTATCAAATCCCTCGAGAAAAGACTGGACGACGCCAAAGGAAAATTGTTAGACGAGCTTCCAGGTGTCGTTTGGGCTAACAAAACTACAGTAAAACCCTCTACCGGTGAAATACCGTTTAGCTTAGTCTATGGGTCGGAGGCAGTTATTCCAGTTGAGGCACTGGTCCCCAGCCCTAGAATTGAGTTATACGATGAAGAGTCAAATGATCAGCTAAGAAAGGACGACGTCGATTTAAGTGAGACCTTGAGGGAAAAAGCCAGTGTTCGTTTAGAAGCAGCTAAATCCAGCATGGAAAAAGCCTACAATCAAAGAGTAAGGATACGGTCGTTCAAGGAAGGTGATTTGGTACTTAAAAAAGTTGAGGTATCAAAACATGTTGGTAAATTACAGCAGAATTGGGAAGGTCCATACGTGGTAACTGCGGTCGGCAAAAAGGGATCGTATAAGATAGCCCATATGGATGGAACTCTGCTTCCTCGAACATGAAATGCAGTAAATCTCAGAAGATATTATGGTCGTTAATTTCGAAACAGGAAATCTTGGAAATTAGACAGGATTTTTCAAGAAATTAGTTTTTCAATTTTAGTTTGTTTTGTTATTTTCCTTTCGAGCATCAAATTTATCTACGATTATAATGAAAGCGTTTGCTTATTTTTTCCATACGTCGCACTCGAAAGACTATTGTCAAAATTCGATCTACAAAGGTTAAAAACCAAAATTGGTAAAAACCTAAGTACAATAAATCTTTGAGTAAAACCGATTGGGTCGGTATAAACTCATCGATCTCCTAACGAATAATCTACAAAGGTTAAAAACCAAAATTGGTAACAACCTAAGTACAATAAATCTTTGAGTAAAACCGATTGGGTCGGTATAAACTAATCGATCTCCTAACAAATAACCTACATATGTTAAAAACCAAAATTGGTAAAAAACCTAAGTAAATAATTCTTTGAGTAAAACCGATTGGGTCGGTATAAACTCATCGAACTATCAACGAATGATTTACAAAGGTTAAAACCACAGTTGGTATAAAACCTAAAGTAAAGCTATAATCCTTGAGTAAAACCGATTGGGTCGGTATACACTCATCTATCTCCTAACGAACGATCTGTGTAGGCCAATCAGTTGGTAAAAAAAAAAAAAAAAAAAGTATATATATATAAAACAAAGTCATAGCGTTAAACCGATTGGGTCGGTAATAACTCATCGTACAAATAACAAACGACCTACAACTGAAAAGTCAGCTGATAAAATGCAATTTTTTTATAAAATAAAGATATACATCGGAAGGATACAAAGATTTCCCTAATCAATCGACAACAATTCCTACTACACGCTGAATGAAAATCATAATTGGGTACAGCTCGGTTGTCCGGTAGACTTGTAAAAAGCTATCTTACAAAGTCAATTCGTCGACTAAGGCTGCTATGGTTTGAAGAACGGCGGCACGAATAATGGGCTTCTATTTTTGTTTATCTCCACGCAATTCCCAGAATTCTTGCTACCAGCTACAGCCGCTCGACGAAGACAACCGTCTTAGAGTTCCGTGACTATGACCACAAAGCTCGGAATCAGAGAGAGCTTTGTGAGATCATAATTTTACGTCGGTCGAGGGTGGTCAGCATTCTCCATCATACCTTCTAGTTTTAATGAACTGACCAGCTTTCCACCGACCACGAAACTATTAGATCGGAATGCCACCATACCGACCCTTACCCGTTTGCACAGGATGGTCGATATATGGTAGACACTCCGATCGATCCCCTTTTTTAGGGATCGGAGACTTCATGGTTTTTGAGAAGTCTCCATTTTCCGATTCCGCCCATACCAAATCGACGTAATTATCAAATAGTTGATTTTCTGAGTTAGGTGGATGACCACCATTTTGAGAACAGAAGGAGTACATTGTTTTAACTTTTAAGGGTAAATGAATGAAAGGTAAAGGATTCCTTTTATAGATAAATGGGTAAAAATCCAACGGTGAAAATCATATCCAATCAACGGCAATGATGTGATATCGGGAATTACGTTACGCAGACATAACTACAAGCCTTAAATACAGGACTTGAATTAAATGCACTATTAAGTTGGTCGATAAAAGTCATACATTAGATCGATGAAGACGGTACAAAGACTTACATAACAGAACTAATGTTACTTATCAATTATTCTTATCGACGCACTAGCAGTTATACCTACAAAATATCAAAGAAGTTATTTTTTTCAAACACTTCAGAGCTTCCTCGGAACGATCATCTTTTCTTCTACTTTGAGAACAGTGACGAGAAACTAATATTCAGGCATTCTTCTTAAGGTCGACATATGTCGATCGTCGAGGGAAGAATACGTGCTTTCACGACTCGACCACCTCGAAAAAGCTGATGCTTCTTCTTTTCAAATTAAAATAGGGATCAGAAGGATCTCATGCATGGCATCGTCGACCTGTTAGAAACAAGTTGATTTCGATAAACCAAGAATCCAGCTTTCCTCTGATCTCGACCTCTACCATATGGCGTAATTTCTGGTTGACTAATCCCCAGTTATGAGATTCGTCCGACCATCACCATGTAAGATAGAGATTCCATTTTTCCAATTCATCCCAAACCAAGTTTGGAATTCATCATTCGTTGAGGTACCACATTCTGGTGGTCGACAATGGTTATAACAATAAAAGTTCTTCTTGAACAAATCCATTTTTGCGAAATGGAGAAGCATGGAATTACCTTTTATAGGCAGGAGATAAAGGAATCCAATGGTGTTGCATTGAGATCCTATCAACGGTCCAGATTAAATGCGTTAACAGGTTAACTCACAGCGTCAAATATACGTTCGATTATTGCCATAGATCTAAAAGTGCAAGACTCCAGATGAACAAGTTAAAAGTAATTGACTTTATTGAGATATTTAAGGATCATTACATTCGAAAAAAACAGTCGATCAAAGGGAAAAACTACTTTCATTCTTGTAATCTAACTACAGTTGTTACAAATACTAGCCTACTACGCTACTCCTCGGAATGATCTGCTCCTCCAATCCGACGTACTTCTTACTCTTGGACTTTTGTCACTGCATAGGTGAAGATTGGAAAATGTGCTTCACCAGATCCTCAAAAAATAACCTCCTTCATCGGAGGATGTCCTGATGGAAGATTGCAAAGTATCCGCCTGAGTTGAAGGATAGCTCATCCAACTCATACAAGGTTGCCTCCTTGGTCGGAGATCATACCCGACACAGGGGATACCATCATTTTAATGAACTAACCAGCTCTCGCCTCTCATGAAAAAATTGGGTTAATATTTCCACCATAGTCCAAGTGCCATAAATACCAAATTGAAATGTTTATTGGAGACATGTTATTTCCCTTTTTTATGTTTCCTACTTCTCAAGAGAATTATTTATAGTATGGGGAAATATTCAATTAATGGACAAAGCATGCGAAACGTCCTACGGTTACGGCACAACTACCAAGTTGGCTTTTTCTCTCCCAAGAAGATAGAAAGCAGTTGTTTTTTGGCAATCAGATCGAAACAATGTATGACTCTACATATAAACGATTGAGATAACGAACTGCTCTATTCACGACAAAAAAGAATTTTTTATGTTACATTTATCCTTTCAAAAAAAAAAAAAAAAAGACGAAAGACCCTTGTCTACTATTCGAGAGCGTGATCGGGACTCGTCTGATGAGCAAGATAGTTCATCATTTCTTTTGTGCGTTGCTTATGTCCAAGAGAAAAACCCCTGTCGAACTCTTGCTGTTTCAATTGAAGAAGGTCTTCTTTTTCCTTAGTGAGCTGCTCCTTATCGGACACGAAGCTGCTATTTGCTCGAGCAAGTTCTTCTTTCTCTTTAGAAAGTCTTTCAGTAGCGGCTCGGAGATTCTCGACCTCAGTAATCAGCGATCGATGAGCAATAGCGATTGTATTCATCCGTTCAAGAGACTCTTCTCGAGAAAAGTAAGACTCATCATTTTGTATCCCAAGCTGGAGAGCTTCATGCTTAGCCTGTTATGGAAAAATAAGAATAAGGAACTCCGAAAGCTAGAAGATAAGAAGATCTTTGTTACGACAATAACAAAAGTCCACTTACCATCTCCAAACGCTTGAAAATGGACTGAACAAGACGCAAAGAAGAGTGGTTCTTCAGTTTATCAAGCTCCTTGGGCAGAATTGTACCCATTCCCAGATTCCAAGAAACCCCATCAGGCTCGAGGGATGTTGGAATGCATGCATCAATGGAAACCCCACCAGATCGACTTATCCCGAAGTCAGTTATCTCTTCGACCTGCTCCTTAAAAGGACGCTCGTCTAAAAGAGACGGATCGTCCATGGTATTTTCGAAACCAGAGTGACTGGGACCAGACCCAGTTTTAGATACATCTTGAGAAATAGTGACAGGAGAGATGACTTGGGTATGTTGAGAAGTTGAAACAACAACATTAGAACGTAAAGGGGCAAAGAGAGACTCAGGAATATCTTCCACCGGCCCCCTCATTTGCAAAGTTGGCTCAACCTCAGAGTTGGGAGGAGTAATTACAACCTGCTGAGAATCTTCTTGACCTGAGGTTTGATTTGTTGTATCTCGATCGGAAGGGGGACGCTCGTCCATTGTTTGGTCGACAAGAGGAGGAGAAGCATCTCGAGACTCCTCGTTTGTTGTTTGGTCGACAAGAGGAGGAGAAGTAGCTCGAGACTCCTCGTTCTGGTAAACCTCCAGAATATTGGGATCCACCAGTGGACTACGGATCGGAGCCCGTGAAGGTCCTGTTGAAGAATCCGTTGTTTCCTTCACTAGAGGTGGAATAATCGTTGGTATTTTTGGAATTCCTCCTGAAGAAGACGACACCGGGTCTGATTGAGGCATGGCTTCCCGAGAAGAAGCTCCTCCTTGGGAAGATGATTGATGTGAACTTTTCGTTCGGGTTTCTTCTTCGGAGTATCTCGTCGGGATAGACCCCGTAGAGATCATTTTGTAGCTCCAGAAAAAATATTGGAACTCATGATCAGAAAACCAGAAAATCTTACGAATTATCTAACTATGAGCTCCGATTAACAACAAGGAAATTTTATATTGCAAGTGGGGACGCGCGGTAAAACTTCAAAGATTTTACCTTTATATATAGTAAAGGAAATGACAATTATGTCCTCAATCCTTGGCGCGCGCAGTAAAAATTCAAATAAATGACAGAATGGATTATCAATTGCGTACTACAACCATAAAAAACGACAAAGAATATTTCATTGAAAATCATAATTATCAACGGAGGAATTTTACATCAACTATAATTACAGATTTTGCAAGATCTACTAAATAAAGTGACAAAAATTACAAGGATCAAAGAAGAAAACAAAAGAAATCCTAACATCTTGAAAACAACCTAAGATGGGGAGTTGACTTCCTTCGAGGACAATCTTTCCTCATCTTCTTTCTCTCCCTCATCGGCCTGATCACCTTCAATGTCCTCTTCGTAATCCTCGTCTTCATCCTCTCCTGCTCGATCGTCAGCGATGTCCTCTATTAACTCCAAATCGGGTGCGGGCACGGGAAATGGACTCCCATATTCAACCACTAAATGAGCTCAAGGATGATCACTATACTCAACGGAAGGCAAGCAATCAGGAGGATATTCTCGGAGTTTTCGATCCTTTTGGATAGCCATTACCTCGCGGTATTCTTTGCGCCTGTCAGGAATTTGACCCGACTCGATCAATTGATCGACCCCCTAATAGAATGAGCTCAAGAGCAGACATCCAATTTTCTAATGAATTATGGCAGTGTGCACTGGAGAATCAAGAAACTCTCGAACAATGGGTTCAACGTCGAGAGAGTGATGCTCATCTATGACCTTATCTAAATCAGGGGAGTCATCCTCCTTGGTCGCAAGTTGAGATCGAAGTGTAACAATCTCCGATTCCAGTTTGCTAACCACAGTGGCGTGTGCAACTCGTTGCTCATCCATTTCTCGATTCATCTGGTCGACCTGCGCCTGCTATCGACTAGTATCCGTCATCATACTGATAATATGATGATTGTCGGTCTCCAGGTTCTGATTGGCAATAGGAGCAGATTGAGTCTTAGCAGAAGCACGAGAATTATCGGCCCGAGCAAGTTGATCTTCAAGTTCCTTGACTCTGGCAGTTAAAATTTTGTTGCTTTCTTCAACGAACTTGCATTGTTCTCTATGCAATGACATATCGTACATTGCGGACACCAAAGCATTACCAGTCTGTGGCAAGGAAGAGTTGTCTAAATAAAAATGAAGTAGAATGTTGAGATTTATTGAAAGAACGAACGGAGTTGAAAGATATTACCACTTCGTGGGCATGTGCTGCCCTTGCCAACTGTTCGAGAGGCTTTTTCGTGACAGTCCTCTCTACATCTCGGACAAAGGTCGAAGATAGGAGAAGTCGAATTGATTTATCGACGACGTTCTCCTTATCATCGGACAACAGTGAATCCTTCTCGGAATATCCAGCCGCCCGTTTCCCTTGAAGATGACTCTCGATCATATCTATCTAAGAAGCTTTATGGCTTGTATCTCCGACGTGAGTGAAATACTCTCTTTCTTTGTCAAAGAACTGAGTTCTTCTTTTAGCATCAGGGCCAGTAGGATTACGCTCTGGCCAAGTTTGACAGCCCAGAATACCAAATTTTTCCCTAAGGAACTTGGGTGGATAACCGCGGCTTGGGCGAGAGCTTGTAGACGGTATATCTGATGAAGTTTGACCAGATGAGGGAGGAGCTACTCGGATAGGATTTGCATTCTCGAACGAGTCCTCCTCAATGTCCTCCAGATCCTGGATTTGATTTCTTCTCCTCTTTCTGGATTGCTTCTGCTCTATGGGGACTTTGCCCGACGACTTTTTTGAATTTGAGAGGACAGTTTTTCCAACCACGGAGAAACGACAGTTCTCGACCATGGAAGCTGCGATATAAGATCGATAAACATTATTGTACAACAAACTTATAGATCCTTTTCTAAGGATAAGATAACTAATAGAAAAACCTTACCTAGGGATCGATCGTCCGATGGGATAGGAAAGTCCAGAGAACTCAATCCAGCCTTCCGAAGGAAGATTTCTCCGATCAAATAAGCTGATTGATACTTATTTGATCTCATCTCCTCGATCAAATCAGACGAAAATTGGTCGTCTGGGGCCATCTCACCGGTCACCTATCGACCACCGTACACCCAAGATTGGTTATATCCCCAATCATAAGCGAACTCTTCAGTTTCTCCATTCTCAAGAATACACACAGTCGGAGCTTTAACAAAAAAGAAGTTCGACTTCCACTCAGTACTGTTGCTCGAAATGGCATTTTCAAGAACGGCAAACCCTGGTCTTTGGCTAACCTAATAATAGCCTCTATTAGAGGAGGTCGATATGGAAAGTCGAAAAAAATGAAGAAAATTACGAAATGAGGGCTGCAGACCTCGTGCAACCATCAGAACAGAAAATGCCATCATGAAGGCTATGGCATTTGGTACGAGTTGTGTTAATGAGACAAAGAAAGTCTCTAGAAATTGGCGAAGGATCGGAGAAAGGGGAAAACGTAGCCCATGTTCAAAATGAGACGTATAGAAAGCTCGACAGTTTGGGGGAGGGGTATTGACTCTCTCTTCGGGGGAAGGAATAATGATTTCAAAATCCGAAGGAAAATAACGACCATATTCTCTTTTCAAAGTTGGTAGATCTTCTTCTTTCCATCGAGAAGGAAAGAACTTGACAGGAGCGGAAATTTGAGGTTGGGCAGTTTTGGATTTTTTGGACGCCCTGGCTATCATCTCCTCCTCTGGAACGATCTCCACCACCAAACCATCAACCTCTTTTTCTTCATAATCTCTGATTTCTTCAGCTTGAACATCGTCTGCTACTTCCTCTTCAGAAGAAAGGATCTCAGGATTAGAGGTGTTAGGTGGTATTTGTTCTCTTTCATTTTGGGTTGAGGAATGGGGGTTCTGCGAAGTCGAAGCCATTGGTCTTTGGAGTAACGTGCTCGATGAAGTAAGAAAATGGCAAGATTATCGATTTAAACTTTTACTGCAAGAAGATTTAAATATCTGGGGTAAAAAGTAAAAGATTCCGCTAATTTCGACTATATATATGGGCGGTGAAAAGACGGATCAACCCCTTCGCGTCTCTTCAGCTTCCCGCCAAATTATGAAAAGACTTTATGATTGTCTGACACACCTTACCAAAATACGTGTCCCTACATGGATGGTTCAGATGGAAATGCACTCTTTTTCCCTTGTTCGGTTTTTATCCCTTGAAGGGTTTTTCCGAACCAGGTTTTTAACGAGGCATATTTCATGAACGGTGAAAGGACCAAAGTAACAACTATATTTACTTCTACGAGCTTCAGCTACAATTACGCTCGAGAATTGAGGGAGTACTGATGGGGACTAATTTACACCTATAATGAAGTACAGCTTTCCGAGGATGGTCAAGATCGATCCGACCTGTGAAGACCACAAGATCGACTCGACCCGCCCAACTATATCTGATCGACCTGAAGACCGATCCCGAAGATTCAATGGGCCATGCGGTACTCCTAAGCCAAGCAGGATTCCTAGGTCTAATAGGACTCCTAGTCACAATAGGATTAGTCAATTATTATAAATACTATGTTCTGCATTGTATTAAGATCCTGATTTTAACTCATCAATAATACTACAAGAATTTCTCCTCTTGGTTCTTACGTGATCATATTTCTTTATATTGTTCTTGAATTGCACCATCCTGAGTACTTTAACCAAACCCCAAAAATATAAAATTGTTCTTTTAAATAATTTACTGAGATTAACCTTAAGACGAAATTAGGCTAAATCACCCTTTTATAGCTAGTGCATTGCCAAGAAATGTGCAAGCCCTGGCTCTTGGTTTAAACATTCTCCTATTTTCATGTAGAGAAGATGCATATGCTAAGTACCTAAAAGTTCTTAAAATAGAGTAATTGACAGGTTTGTGGTATATAATAGAATAGGGACAATGATGATTGGGTATGGGTGATGGGTGATGGGGTTTTATTCAGGATTTGTAGTTCAACCATTAATACACATCGAATTATCTACTCATCTTACTGTTGTATTTGCCTTACTTTCCTTAATTGTCTGAGTACGAAAAACAATCAAATCACCAACCCTGCAGGACCCAATAAATAAGGGGTACCAATAACATCATCTGTTTTGTAGGTTAGGAGTAGCATTAACAAGAAGTGAAGCACATATGTGGTGACGACAATGAGTTGACTAACCTTGCTGATTTCAATAAATGGTACCGAAAAAGTGGTATCCGTTATATTTGGAAATATCAAGGAAGACAAGATTAATGGTAGCTTATCAAGTGAAATATAGAGATTTCAGATGTCTCCTATATCAAAAGCCTTAACTACAATCTGCCGAGCATTATTCAACCATGTGACAATAGACTTTTAGCTATCAAGATTTGAAATGAGGATTGTTGAAATTTGATTCTTAAGATGAGGGGAAACCTATCAGAAGACTACCTCTTATCAGCTTACTAGAACTCGACAGCTGATTATCTTACAAACTTTAACTCTCATAAGGATACTTGATTACAAATTCTTGAATTCAAGGGAAATGTGTATGATTAGCGGTACTTTTGATTAGAGATGAAGTTCTCAATAAGTCATATGAAGTTATTTAATAAGAAGACTACTTCTCATCAGCCGACTGGAATTCAACAACTAAATGACATTCAAGAATAAACTTCATCAGATTACTCATCTAGAAATTTCTTGAGTCAGTGGGAACATTTATTCTAGCTGGAGTGGCACACAATAAATGAAGACTAATGAATGTAGACTTACTTCACATGATGAATTTATTAATAGCCAACTATCTCGAACAACTAAGTGTTCACCTACTTGTCTTTAGCATACTAAGATTGTTGATCGGTTATTGATGAAACAATGGGAGAAAGGGATTCAACTAAGAAACACTTTCAATTCTATAACATAAGGGGAAAAAAGGGGAAAAATGATGCAAAGCAAAAGAAAAGTTGCATGTTCTTTCAGATCTAATGATTTCCACTTAGAGTGTGAAGACTTAGCTGAAGACTTGGAAGACGTTCTTAGTTAAAATAATTGTCATCATCAAAAATGGAAAAATTGTTGGAAGAATTTATAAACTCAAAGCAACAACTAAGTGATCTTATCAGTGAATTAATTGAGTTAGAAGGTTTTGATGAGTGAAAATCTGATTAGTGAAGATTGAATTACGGTTTGGAAGCTAAGTGACCAGAATCAGCTTAGAGGGAATCTCAGATCAGTGAAGATTTGAGATTAGTTCAGAGTCAAGTCAAGATTGGTTGTTATTAACGGAGTCAAGTCAGATTAGTTCACTCTTGATTCAGCAGAGTGGCCATCAGCAAAGTGGATCCCATCAGCTAAGTGAAGTCGGCCAATAAGCTCTCCAACGGTGACAAGCTTAGTGTAATTAATGCGACTGTCAGATCCGAACAACAGTGATTAGATTCGTACAACAGTGTACAATGCTACAATCTGCAAAAGTAGCAGTTCAAATTATGACCGTTGCTCAAGGACTCAAATGCAATTTTGCCAGCCTTCAGCGGGCAGAATTTCAAATAGAAGTGTTTAAATAGATGGAAGATTGAAGATTGAAGAGAGACTTGCACAATTCAAGAACAAATCTTTAGAGCAAGAATCCCTAAGTTGGTCATCTAATCACAAGCGAAGTCATCTATTGCCTAAGCTATTTGCTGAAAAACAAGATTAAATTCTTGCATATTTGAGTTATATTCAATTGAGTGTTGTAAGGAGTGTATATCCGATCTGATTGAGGAGATATAACTTCAGTTCTTTAGCCGAGTGGTTTAGAATAGGATTATCTAGGTGATTTCCGTTAGAACATCGTGTTCTACTTGAGGCTTATCATTTGTTGCAAAAGCTAATGTCTTGTACTAGGTTACTTTATGTTTCTAGTATAAACTAAATCTGTGTGATTTAGAAAAGTGGATTAAGAGGATTTGTTCCTGCTGAACCACTATAAAATTCATTGTGTGATTTATAAGCTAAGTAAATATTTTATAAGAAGAGTCTTTGAAACTGAGGAATTTATATTTGTTTTTTTCTGTCCCTATTAATTCTTTTATTCATACCAATGCATGGATTATGGACTCAGGTGCTGCTAAGCATATTTGTTATGATATTAACTTTTTTCTGCCTTAAGACCTATCAGTGATCCTACTGTCATTTTGCCTGATAATATAGTTTTCCTGTTCATCAAATTGGTGATATATGTTTAAATTCTTCATTTACTCTCAGGAATGTATTATACATCCCTAAGTTTCATTTTAATCTCATCTCTGTTAGTGAGTTGCTTTTACAGGGTGATCTTTCTCTTAATTTCACACTAGGATCTTTTATGATTCGTGATCATCAAGGGAAGATGATTGGAGAGGGTAGGAAGATTAATGGCCTCTATATTTTTGATAATCATGATTCTTCTCCAGCTTACTGCGACAAACTCTCTAGTGATATTTGGACTAGGTCCTATGCCCTACAAGGGCTATGCTTAGGCTATCACATAATTTTAACTTAGATGATTCTAAAATTTGTAAGGATACTTGCAATGTTTATCCTCTTGCTAAACAAATGAGGATTTCTTTTCCTATTTCTAATTTTTATCCTCAAGAATTTTTTAATTAGTTCATTGTGACATTTGGGGGCCTTTTAAAGTCCCTTCTTTTACTGGACAAAGATATTTTGCTAGTATTGTTGATGATTTTTCTAGATTCACTTGGATTTGTTTGTTGGTTAGTAAATCTAATATCTGTTCTATTATTCCTAAGTTCTTGAACATGGTTCATACTCAATATAATTGTTGTATTAAAAATTTTAGAATTGACAATGCTCCTGACTCTCTTTCACCTCTTTATTTGATAAATTGGGATATTACACTAGTATTCTTGTTTAAAAACTCCACAACAGAATTCTGTTGTGGAAAGGAAACATCAACATCTACTGAATATAGTTAGGGCTTTGTTATTTGATTCAAAAGTTCCCATAAATTTCTGGACTGAATGTGTTCACACTGCAACTTATCTCATTAACAGAACTCTTTCTAGGATTCTTGAGTATAAAACCCCTTATGAAGTCTTATGGCTCTCCTATTGATTATAGTGGACTTAGAACTTTTGGTTGTTTAGTTTTTGCTTCCACTCTTACACAAGGTAGGACTAAATTTGATCCTAGTGCAAGAATGTGTGCTTTTATTTGGTATGCTATGGGTATTAAAGGGTACAAACTTATTTACATACACTTTAATGAGATTTTTATCTCTAGGGATGTTGTCTTTAATTAGGACATTTTTCCTTATCATTCTATTTCTACTTATACTAGTACAGAACCTAATATTCACATATTATTTCCACCTCCCAGTTTTTCGGATTATAAATTTAGTATGGATAATACTCCTATGTATACTGATTCTTATGACTCTAGTTATGTTCCACCTGCTCCAGTTTCTTCTTCATCTGACGCCTCTCTTATAAGGAAATCTACAAGGGTTTCTAAGAAACCAAATTATTTTTGTGATTATCACTGTAATTCCACTCATAATACCTATGTGTTTCATGTTAAGTATCCAATTTCTAATGTTATTGGTTATGATAGATTATCTACTACTTCCAAAAAATTGTACTCAATATTTCTACTGATCATGAGCTAGAGTTTTATTATCAAGCTGTGAGAAATAATAAATGGAGGGATGTAATGGAAACTGAGATAAAGGCTTTAGAAAATACTCATACTTGGACCGTGGTCCCTTTACCATCTGGAAAAACACCTATAGGTTGTAAATTGGTATATAAAATTAAGAGATTACCAGATGGATCTATTGATAGGTATAAAGCCAGGCTTGTGGCAAAGGCTATACACAACAAGCTGACATTGAGTATAATGAAGGAATTGGCATCGGTTTTTAGTGAGTTGATATGGATACAACAAATACTACACAGTTTAGGTGTTCATGTTCAATCAAGTTTATGGATACACAACAAGTTTTTGTGCTAATCAATCAGCCAGCCATATTGCTAACAATCCTATATTTCATGATCTCACTTAACATATAGAAATAAATTGCCATTTTACTAGAGAGCTAGTTATTAAGGGATTTCTACCGCTATTACCCATAACTTCATAAGCGCAAATGAAGTATGTTTTTATGAAAGCCCTATTATTACCTCAATTCCGGCATTTATTGTCCAAGATGTCCCTCCTTGATTTGGAAGGTCCCTCTTGAGGGGGAGTATTGAAGGAAATGCAGCTCCTAGTGGTCATGTGCAGCAAAGGAGAAGAATAAATAGTTAGAAATTAAAATTAGGCTTTTTAATTTCAGCAAATTGGGAATAGATTTTACCTCTGTTATTATTCCCACATATAAAAGCGTGTCTTTTAACATAGAGTTGTATTTATTTTTTTAGCTTTTTGTTCGTATCTAAATCTATATATACCCGGATTCAACTACCACTTGTAACAACTCCGACTTTAAGAAATAAAACTTTACATTTTTTTCTTCTCTTCTTCCCCTTCTTCTTCAAGAAACCTGGGTTGATTTCTACTTTTCATCTTCATATCTTGTTGTTTAGATTCCAACACTTTGAACAATTAATTTGAATAATTCAGTTTAGATCCTATTAAACTAGTGTCATAATCAATGTACTTACCCTCAATATTTTGGTATATAAAAGAGTTGGATAAAGTGACGACTGTGAATAATTAAACTTTAGATCTCACGGCAACTTGTATTTATGTTTGCCTTAATTGGGACTTATTTTACTTGTGTACTTACAATTATTGTTGTTTTCATTTGTTCCTAAGACATGGGCATATAACGTGGGTGGAGTGTCGAAGAAGGGTACCACATATGGTTTGGCTTGTCAGGCAGCTCGGTTAAAACCTAGTTCACCGTGATCGCAGTATGCCGAAACTAGTTCAGTAGTTCCAGAGCTTATGGCGAGAATCCAAACTCTAGAACGGCGTTGGAGCAATCTCAGCAAATGCAAGAGAACTATGAGCGAATAACAGAAAGGATTGGGCAACATGAGCGAGAAATGGAAGAATCCAACAAATGTTTAGATCCATGCAAAAAGTAGTTGTGTTTTTGTTTGTCAATTTATGTCTTTGTCTCGATTTTAAGGTTTTGCTTGAATTGTTGTTTAAAACATTTGAACCATTAAAGTTGGTTTTATATTTTAATCAAGGAGACAAGATTTTATAAATTACGTATTTATCTCTCTCGGTTTATTTTGTTCAAATATTTTGATATGTTGTGATTAAATGCTTCCACTCTAAACCTCTACAATGAAAATTGATTTTACTTTTATGTCAAAAACATAGTAATTTAAATTGTTCTTATTTTATTTTAAACCACTTTCGCTTACAACTTTTAATTGTAAATTTTATTTTTATAATTTTGTCAAAAAAAAAAAGTTGCCATTTTACCTTTTGACAATTTAATTGTATAATATTCGTTGGTTATATTAGAAAAAACCCCTCTACGTTATCTTTTTATTAGCAAAAAAATCCGTTTGAAATTCCTTTATAAATCGCAGGGGTTTTTTTTGTTAATTTTTTTAGTGAACAAGGGGATTATTGCCAATTTTAATAGTTAATAGGGGAATATTGATTATATTTTAGGTTAAGAGGGGTTGTTGGTTGATATTGGAGAAGGTTTTGAAGATGACAAAAAGGCCAGAACGGTTTTGAATATTAAAAAGGATGTCATCAACTAAGAACCGAAAAGTTTAGTGAAACCTCTCTCACGGTTTGGAAGCTAAGTAACTGAATCAGCAGAGTGGGATATCAAATCAGTAAGATCAGATTGGTTATCATCAGCCGAGTCAAGATAGATGTGTTCATTCTTGAATCAGCAGAGTAGCCATCAGCCGAGTGATCATCAGTAGAGTGGTCATCAGCAAAAAAATTCATTTGAAATTCCTTTATAAATCGTAGGTTTTTTTTTTGTTAATTTTTTTAGTGAACAAGGGGATTATTGCCAATTTTAATAGTTAATAGGGGAATATTTTTATAATTTTTAGGTTAAGAGGGGTGTTTTTGCATTCCTTTGGAAGAGGTATAATTGTCATTTTAACTTGGGAGGAGTTTCTTGATAATAAAAAATAAGCACTAAAAAGTATTTTTGCATAATAATAACACAAGGGATTTTTTATTAATTAAACAAAGCATAAAAAGTATTATTGCATTTCACTCCCATTGGGGATGTAGGCTTTTTTATTTTATTTTACTAACTACTACTATATACGGTATGGGATTTGGACTACAAAATCAAACCATCATTAATAATCCCTTGCACAATCAGTTCCAAACATGTGCACATCGAAGATGGGCCAAAGGTAAAAGAAGAAAACTAAAATCATAAATAACATCTTCAGCTGAACAAAATGGCTAGTTATTGAAGTTTTGAAATAGAGTATATAGTAAAATAAAACGACCGAAGTGCAAGATGTATGCTTTCTAGTTGATGAATGCTTTTGTGCATGGCTTGGAGACATATGCTTAATGTATGGGGTATATTTCACTTTGACTGCTCAGAACTATATTAAGTATTCTCTCAACTTTCAATTGAATCATTTCATGCCTTTAAATTATTTTTAATATCCATTGCCGTTAATTTAAATATATTTGTGTAAAAAATTCAATAGCATAGCACCTCAAATTCCCTACATCACCCTTATATTAATTAGATATATGTTACCATTTCTAATTATCCTCAAGTATGAGAGCACAAGGGAAAATCGAGGCTTTTTGCTGATGAACTTTTGCCGGAAGATAATAGTTTCGTGCACTTGAAGGGAGTCAAGGGATGATATAATTGATAGTCGAGGAGATAAAATAAAGACGGGACAAGGTGAAATTCATCCTAATAGTATTAGGCACAAAATTAGGGTTTTCAAGTTTGAGGTGTGAATACGTTAATGATAATTGATGACGTTTGGTTCAAAGTGATTATTGAACATATTTTTCTTGAGATGAAGGTAAGTAGAGTTTGATTGGTTTCTTTTTTTATTTTCTCATTTATATTATATTTGGTCGAGTTTCGATGGAGTTCAAGAAGTTATCAAATAATAAAGTTGTTCAAAATTCATATATTATTTATATAATGAATCGAGCTTAATGAGTTACTAATAGTTAAATTTATAGTGAATTTTGAATAATTTGGATTACTATTTCTATTTTATCTACCAAATGCTATAATCCATAGTATTGGTTTTAAACATTTCATAAAATTTGTTAAGTATTTTTGAAATATTTATTATGAGAAATATATAATTATTATTTTGTTTTCCAACTTTACTTTTATTTAGTTGATATTCAATAAAAATAAAACCATAGTCAAAACACGAACTAGACGCAATTTCAAAATAAAATGAAAGAATCAATTTAGTAAAATGTCATTTTTTTAAAACAAATTAATGAATAGTTCATTTATGGAAAACACAAAAGTTTTCCAATTCATAAAATAGAGCGAAAGAAAAGAACATCCCTATGCTTTGTCTAACTCCTCAGAAATCGAATTTGACTTTTGACTTTTGACTTTTGGCGGAATGACAGGATTACACCTATGCATTAGTCTTTTTTTTTTATATTTATTCCTTTTGAAAACTCAAGCATATACTACTTGGGTTGAGTGTAATAATTAAAATGAAACACAGGGGAATTTTTCGAGTTTAAATAATACAGGGAGATTTTTTGGGAGTTAGACAAAGCTAAGAGTATTTTTTCTCGTACAACTATTTGTCAAGGGTAAAATTGTCATATCCAAATAAAAATGTGAACACATACTTGCAATTTTCGCGTTTAAATCACACTCTCTTTCCTGGGGTGTATTTGGCTCTGACTTGAGAGCACGTGGAGGTTTTGGGAGTTAAAAAAAACATAGAAAGATTTTTGAGAGTTAGACAAAGCATAGGCGATGTTTTTTTTATTTAGCTCCATAATATATGATGACATCACGTTATGATATATATTGAGCTGGCAAAATCAAATTATAATAAATGATTAGATTTTGTTAGAAGGAAAAATGTAATTTCCTATTTAGAAAAAGGGAAAATGTTATTAAGAGGTGGGGTTTTACATCAATTTTTACAAATCAGCATGTAGAAGTTTACCGTTTGTACCA
Organism: Penstemon newberryi var. newberryi; assembly: GCA_030819805.1. Classification (NCBI taxonomy): domain Eukaryota; kingdom Viridiplantae; phylum Streptophyta; class Magnoliopsida; order Lamiales; family Plantaginaceae; genus Penstemon; species Penstemon newberryi. The sequence goes on along the minus strand of JAUALY010000005.1, from coordinate 14,492,011 downwards.
ACAGAAGACGAGATAAGTTCTAACTTAAGAAGAATTGATTGTAAAGCCCATCGGTGAAATATTTTGAAGGACAATTTTGCCCCGGGTAAACAATATATTCTTAAGTTCTTACTTATAAAGATTTTTACCCCCAATACTTCTAAAATTACAAAACATGAAACTTTTAGAGGGTTATTTTTCTTCTTTCATAGACATACCTATGTTACTCTTGTTAAATATAGGGTAAACACCACTATTGACCGTCCTTACCATTGACTTTTTACAGGGTCATCCGTCTTATGTTTATTTTTACACACTAGCTTGAGCAACAAAGGCTTTGATCTTCAACGATCTGGACGTGAGTGTATTTTTATTCATTAACTATGATAGTGTTACACTTCACAAAACCTATATTGCAGGTCATGTGACATCAAATCAACCGTGCTTAGCTTGAAATGGGCCAAAGTGAAATCAATAACACTTAGTAGGGACTAATGTGAAAAAAAAAAATTAAGAGGGACGACTCTGTAAAAAGTTAATGATAAGGAGGACCATTAGAGATGTTTACCCTTAAATATATTACCATTCACATTGATTAATTATACATAATTTGCATTAAAGTTTGGCAAAAGTTTAAAATAAATTTGTCATAAAATATATAAAACTAAATCAATAATTTAATTTGAAAATAACTTATATTTTTAAATAAGAAGGAGTTCTGGAATAAATACAAAGAAAAACTAACAATAAGACAACGAGGATAAATGTTTTGGCAAGTTGCCAGATAAAAATACAAGATTTTTTAAAGTATGCATGCACTACACTGACCACACTTTACAACCAGAGAATTTAAATATCAAAATTTAAATTATTTAATAAAATTCTGATAGCAATGACAAATAAAAATATTTGGTCTAAAATTAGGATATTTAATATTATATGTTGTATTTAAGATTATGTTACTATGAAATATTTACCATACTATATTTTCTTAACTTATATCTTTGTAATTTAAATTTTGAAGCAATATCATTATTTTCAACAAAAAGAATGTTTTCAACCCTAACTATGGGTGGGTTTTCATATGTCTAAGGATCCATGCAGATATAAAATACTTTTCTAGAAAGACTGATAAAAAAGTGACACGTTGAAGGAGAATCATTCTCATCGTGCAGAGACAATTAGACTGTTACATTCCAATTAATGCATGAGGAGTTTTCAAATTACTTTTCATAATAAAAAGGATTATGTATAGATTAATCTATCAAATCTTTACAGAGTAATCATCAATTCCTTTGAGCTCCTCCTACTACAAGTAGCTCATTTAAAGACATTCATGCCGCTTTAAGTTACATGCATGTTATATAATATGTTTGTTGGCATGTGTAATAGCCTATGAGATATTTTCCTTTTAGCAGATGCCATAGCATAATGCATCATCAATCCTCTGAGGGTTACATAACGACTTTTAAACCTTCAAATTCATATATTTCTTTGGTCTCAAGTGCAAGAAAACGTCGAATAAAAACTTAATATAATGCTATCCGTGTAACGAGATTAAAAAACTTAAATTTTAAAATGTAACCTCTTCCAATAGTAAAATACTATCACAAAATTCTATTTGATGGTCTTGTAAATGCTAAATTAAAAGAAAAGGGAAAAAGAAATAAACGGAAAAAATGTGGGTAATAAAAGGAAATGAAAATGAGTAAACATCAATGGTCAAAATCGTAATTTTCTTATATTGTTTCTTCCTTGTTACACCTACGTTTGTCTTTCATATATACACACACAGCCATTTCTCGTTCTGCAGCGGTTCTCATATCTTAGAAATTAAAACTGAAAACATTACCAAAATTTTAGTTTTCGAAGAAAGAAACGAAAATAGGGAACAAAGAAAAAACATGTTTCACTCACATTTGCTACTCTCGATTGAGAGGCCCTTAGGGATTATTTGGGTTGCATAAAAAGGAACAAGTTCACAAGACTAACATTTGGTCTTCTGTGGGTATGCCTCTCATTTTTTCTTTTAATTCCATAGAATTTTTAATTTTTGTTTTTGTCTTAAAAAGTTGATGAATTTATGTCGTGTGTTAAAATTAGGGTTAGCGAAAATTTACTTCTGTGATATTCATAATATTCAATTTACACCCCTGTGATTTGAAAAAGAGCAATTTACCCCCCTGTAAAAAATTTAAAGAAGCAATTTACCCCCTCGAGCCAAAATTTTGATTCACTTACTGAAATTTAGAGTGGGCATGAAAAGTATTTTATAACAAAAGGGGTTAAATTGACATATTTATTATCACACGGGGGATAAATTATCATATTTACCATAATACAGTGGGTAAATTGCAACATTATCATAAAACAGGGAGATAAAGTGCTACGTACGAAAATGTCAATGAGACAGTGTGAAACTTTTATAAAATTAGAAGGGGGTAAAGCGCTATTTTTCAAATAACAGGGAGATAAATTTAACATTATGAATATCACAGGGGGGTAAATTGTCATTAACTCCTTAAAAATGTGATCTTTTTCTTGCCTTTTGGTTTGATCGGTTATTTTTGAAGTTGAAAATAGTTAACACTACTTTTTGCTAGTTTTATTTCTGGTTATGGCAAATTTGTGCACTTTAAAGTGTTAATCGTGTTAAAAATCTGCATTTTTTTCTAAAAAAAATATTTGTTTTTCTAATTTCAAAACACGTGGAAGAGGGATATATCATATGTGAGTTTAGTTTTTAAAATTGGTTTTACTTTTCTTGTTTTTTCTAGCAAAATGTTCCATATATGTTCTCTAACATTCACCTTTTGGTGGAATGTGTGAGGGTGTTATGAGGAAAATCAACTACTTTCTCAAGATCAATTAAGGATTTGTTTGGTTTTTGAATTTCAGCGATTAAAATGACTCAAGAAATAGAACTGAAATAAAAATAAAGCTCAATGTTATGTCATTTGATGCAAGAAAAAAATTGTTTTTGCGTTTTACTCGCTAAAATCTTCGAATCAACCATAACATAATGTGATCGATCCATTTCCTTGTTTTGTTCGGAGGATGTTATATCTCTTGATTCTTTACCGCCTTTCCAATATCTTCTCATTATTATTGTGGTTTATAGCCCTTTAGTAACATACTTTTAGTTTTAGCAATACGGTAATTGAGATGCTTTATTTATACATATGCTATTTAATAATGTTGGCTAGACTTACTAAAAAATATTGAATAACTTGAATATAAAATATCACATGTTATAGACTGCAAAATTCATCTAATCATAATTTGCATATATATACTATTCTTTTTGCTGATAATGAAGTTGCTGCCTTCACACATTGAATCCTAGCCTTCCTTCTTCTAGGTGTTGTGAGGATTAACTCAAAGAATGTTGAGTATCTGTTCCATGATTGTCAAAATGTGCTCAATTAACTCACCGAGTTTAACACACGTGAAAGAAGTGGAACCTCGCAGACTGTCAATGCAGTAGGCCTTTCCCTACCTATTCCCAAGCCTAAACGAACACGTCACTCTATCACTTTACGAAAGATATTTGAATTCGAATCATTCGATTTGGAACTCATGCAAATTCAAGAAATGGAGGGGTGAGCTATATAATATTTTTTTCATATTTATTCAAATGTTTTCTTTCACTTTGTTTGGTTCTTGAATTCTACTGAAGAAAATGGTAGGTAGTATATGTTTCTATAGTTTTAAAATTTTGTAGCATTCTTGATATATATTGAAAAAAAAAACCCTATATTTATATGCTTTATTTCAAAAAGACCAGCGGCATTGCGCTGTGCTATGCGCAATAGCCCCGGAAAGCCTTGCGCGTCGCTGCGCTATGCGCTATTAACTACTATGGATGTTGGTATTTATGGGGATTTTGCAATCATACATTTGATTGACTACTTTGAAATATATATATTTATTCAGTAGAAATGTAAGACCAGATTGGATTTAGAATATCAATGGAGTCTATGGTGTTAGGCGAGACCAAAAAAGAACAAATGAATGTAAAATCCCCATAAATACCAATGGGCCATTTGATGACAATGACAGTTTCATGCAAGAAGAGCATTTGAAGCCTTAATTGAGTTTCCAAGATAAATAGTCTCGTAAACTCATTGAGAATGACAATGTAACATAAGAAGAGCTTCTACAAGAGAATGAGTCTCATAAAGAAGAGGCCGTTTTTTCTAACAAGTTGAAATTTTCGGAAAAGTTGATCCCAGAAAGCGGAGAATCTCAGATATCAGAAGCAAATCCTGTGTCTATTACTGTTCGAATGTTGCAGGTGATCTTTTTGCAACCAAATTTAAGTAGTTATTTTTCTTTCTTGAAGTTATATAATTTTTTTTTGTTATGTTTCTATGGCACAAGTCAGTATCATACATGATCTATATGCTCGAATTTTTTTGACAATAGATCAAACTTAGGATACCATATTTGCATGTCTAGTTTATTAATCTCTTTTAACATCTCAGAAAAAAAAAATAGATTTAGGTATTGGCAATTACTTGATAAAAAAAAATAGATTTAGGTATCAGAACAATAGATCTCATATTTTTTTGTCAGTTGAGAAGATATTTATTTAAGGGTTTACTTGATAAAAATATTTAGGTATTGGCAATTACTGAAAATTACATGAACAACCCTTAAATTTTATCTAACCTTACGATTCTACTATATATGGCGTTAACTCCTACTAGACGACTGGTGTAAAATACTCGACCCTTCCTTGATTATTTCATAAAAGAAAAGTGTTATTTCCAATAATACCATTGGTCAAGTATTCAAGGGGTGACTCAAAGTTTTGGATAAACTTACACTGGGGAATTTTATGTAAAGGTCGAATTTTTCGATACAAACATTCGAATAGATCCTTTGCAAAATTGTATATTTATATCTCCTAAATAGATTTGTTTATATTGACAACTAATTTTTCTCTATTTTGTTCCTTTCTTTGATGCATGATTTGAAATTGTTTATACAAAAGACTTTGCGACTGTTCGAACTCCTGCTTCGATGGGAAGTGCAAGATTTTCAAAAAGCGGAACTCTATTTTCGATGACACCACTATGATCACCGACAAGTATGTGATCCCATTTTCCTTTTTGATTTTTAATGTTTAAATAGATTTTACCTTATCTTTACATAGTACCATAATTACGATATTTTCAATTTTATAGTGCACAGGATTGTATAATCAATCCAAATGATTTAATTCGTAAAAGAAAGATAGTTCCGCATACTCGTTAACATGCATGGAAAGTCGACAAACTTCGCAGTACCACCCCTCATAGTTTTACGGAGCCTTTGTTTCGTAGTGAGTATGCTTCCTAATTTTGAATTTAGCAGCAATAAACAAATGTTTCCCATTTTTCTTAATAATAAATGCTATGGCCCCACAAGTATCTCTATTGAGTTACGTTTTCTTGAACGCAAAAAGAAGATTTTAGAACCTCCAGAGTTATATGATGTCGGATCTCCTGTTATGAAAGAGGATCAAGAACAAACTGAGGTTGTTAGATCTTCTGTCATGAAAGAGGATCAATAACAAATTGAGGCCGTTGGATCTCTAGATTATGAGGATGGAGAGCAGACTACAGACGTCATTAGATCTCGTATAGCATGGGAACAAACTCCAATTGTTCCTCGAACTCCTGTTACTAGATCATTTGAGATTTGAGCAGTTGTCGCTGATTTAGGCGTATTGGAACACGCAAGCTCATTTGAAAGCATAAAAAATAGGCCATCTCCAAATGTAGGAATGGATTTGGATGCTATTTTATTGGACGATGTATAAATGTTTCTTTCTAGTGTTTTTTAATGCTTCATTTGGATCGATTATTATGATTATTTTTAATGAATTAAAAATATACTCTTTATTGGAGTTATTGGAAATCATTTCCTCAAATCATATTTGTTTTATTTAGGTAGTGTTTCTATGCAATCTGCTTCTGAGTTTTGTTATTCCTATTTTTATTTTAGTTTGCAAATACATCTTCTAGTTTTGTGTCTATAAAAATGAGTTGTTGAAAATTATAATCCGTAAAGCACCTCCGGCACTGGGGTGTTTTTTCAATTAATGGTAATTTTTTGATTAACTAATTAAAATTGATTTAGACATTTATACCAAAATAATTCATGCCAAATTACTTTTCAAACTCCTCTTCTTCTCCTTTTTGCAAATTAAAGTTGATTTTTTGGTATGTTTCTTATCAGACAATTTCATCGGCAAGAGATAGCCTGGAAAAAAAGTAAGTATTTTAAATAAATCATATATTTGTTTTGCTAGGAGAAATTTTGATGTACCATGACTAACTTCTGATTTTTTTTTTCTGGTTTTTCTATTGCTGTGGCATTTGTCACATATATTATGATTCTAGATACTTATTCTACAAGAACAATGTATATACTATTGAAATTCTCTATGTATTTCTTGTTAATTTTATAAAGGATAATTTTGACCTTAACTATTTTTGTACAGAATGGTTGGAAGCTATCTGCACAAGAATTTCCTCGATAAGAAGATGTAGAAAGAGGATGAAATATTGAACTTGTTGCATTTATTGGAAGGAAAAACAAAGAAAGAAAATGCAAAGGCTCTTTTTGAGACGTTGGTATTATACTACTCTTTACTCCATTTAAATATTAACTCTCCAAATTAATCTTACAATTCCTTACATAATGCTTCGATTTGGTTTGATACTTTGGAGTTTGGTTTTGTTGGAATTAATCAGAATTGGGTGTTATGCTATTATGTGGAGTGTTAATTGATTGCATTTCAATAGTATTAAGAGTGTTAGGTGATTAGTATTTTTTCTTATATCTTCTTGTATAAATTTCCTATAAAATACACACCATTCGTAAAATTGAATAATAATGAACACATATTCTCCTTACCCTTCTATAGTTTTCACATATGATGACAATATTAAATTTGATTGTAATGGATGTTCCTATGTCGATTTTTAGGTCTTGAAAACCCGGAATTGCATAGATGTGCAACAGGAGAATGCCGACGACGATATTCTTTTGCGAGAGACATTAAAGTTGAAGAGTTTGAAATTGGATAAGGAGGTGTAGCTTTAGATTGCTATAATCTTATACTCTCTATTTGAGGGAAATGCATTTTTCATACAAAACTTTTACCTACTTTAGACATTTGGTACCAAACCTTCAAAAAAGACACATTTAGTACCAAAATTGAAGGACTTTTTTCAAATTGCATGAACTTTAATAGTGATTTTTGATATGCTTAAAATTATGCTCCAAATATTCACCATAGCATGCTTATATGCCTTATATCATAACTCAAAATTATTGTAGCATGATTCCTTGTAGATTATGAGATATGATTAATTTTGATTAATTTTCCGAAACTTTGTTAATTTTTTGTTGATTATTTATTGCGTTTCATGAACATAAACTTGGACCATTAGAAAGATCTCGTCAAAAGATTTCTAACCCTATAAAGAACACAAAATTTGACCCCCAAAAATTGACGGAAAAAAGAAATGTGAAAAAGTCCTTCAATTTTGATAGGGATAGAATACTTTTGTCTTTCAGGGAGACAAAAATAATTGGATCTTGGTTTTAATAATTTTGAGGATTGGAGTATTACATTGTTCAGTTGGGTATGCTGAGGTTCTTACATATTAATGTATGTCCAAATGTAGTACATGCATTAACATGATCTTGGTTATAATTATTTTTGGGATTGAAATATTATGATCTTTATGTATTACATTATGCACTTTGGGTATGCTAGGGCCTACTTGGAAGGGTTTTGACACGGTTTTGCTGGTCTCGGTTTTGGTACCAAAGGATGTTGATTGGATTTAAGATGGACGGATGTATTACACTACATTGATAAGAGGGACGTATCTGCTATGAAAAATTTAAGAGGGACTAATGTGTTGATAAAATGGACGAATGTGTTACACTACATTGAGAAGAAGACGAAACTGCTATGAAAAATTTAAGAGGGACGAATGTGCAAAAATTTTCCCATAAAGAGGACCAAAACTGCTATTTACTCTATGAAAAAACTATTTGAATTTATGAAGATGGAAGTTTGATTATGTGTTTATGATTTAGAGTGAAGTGAAGAGGATGAAGAAAGAAAATTGAATTGAATTGCAAATCGGAAAACTGAATGATGAATTACAAAAAATGAAAAAGAATAAGCTATGTATAGCTAACTAACTTAACCTAAACAAAAGCGGAAAAGAGAAAATACAGAAAGCGTGAAAAAGAAATACACGCCTTGTACAACAAACAATACAACGGTAACTAAAGTCTAAAAATCAAATCCCAAATCTGAAATTGTGGGAAATTGACTACATCCCCAAATCCATTTCTTTATTATGCTGCAAACACGCATTTGCAACCATTGATTCTTCAATCTCCTGTAAATTACCACTGTTTGATAGTCCCTCACAAGATGGCATGTATATATCAAGAACACCCATCTTGGAAAGTATAAATGAGAACAATTGGCGAGGGAAAGCCTTCGTGAATATGTCCTCCCACTGAAGATGCAAACGAATGGGAAATAATCTCAAATCACCACGGACAACGTGCTGGCATACAAAATGGGGATCAATTTACACATGTTTCATCTGCTCATGAAACACTAGATTTGAAGTTAGGTTCAGAGGAGAATTGTTATCACAATACAGAGCAGGAGCGGAAGGGGTAAGGTTGAAGTGACGCAGTAACTGAGCCATCCATATAAATTCGCTTGTAGCTACAACCAATGTCCTGTACTCAGCTTCTGTGGAGGATTTAGATAAGGTATGTTGTCTTTTTTATTTTCATGAAACTAAAGATCCACCAAGTAACAAACAAAAACTTGTTGTTGACAGTCTAGCATCTAGACAAAAACCCCAATCTGCATCATAAAATGCCATTATAGAGCAAGATTAGACTGAGTAGAGTAAAGAAATCGTTGAATAGGTGACTTCTTGAGATACCTTACAAAGTGGTGTGCAGCGGTTAAATGACAAGTAGCTGGTTTAGATAAGAATTGACTTAGCTTATGGACCGTGAAACTTTCTGGTCTCAGCCTATCAATCTTCTATAAGAAGAAGGATCATGTAGGAGATTATTTGGATCACTAGCAAGATTGACCATAGGGTCCATAGGTAATAATGCTGGTTTGCTAGCTAAATACCATGTATCATCTAAAAGTTGAAGTGTATACTGACGTTGTTAAATGAATAGACTAGATTGAGAGTGTGCCAATTCAATACCCAGAAAGTATTTGAGCTGGCTCAGACCCCTTAATTTGAAAATTTTACTTAAATGAGCTTTAGTGTGTGACAGAACTTCAAGATTTGGACCAGCAAGCAAAAGGTCATCAACATAAACTAATGATGCAATAAAAGAATTTCCTAATCCTTTAGTAAATAAAGATTAATCAGACAGTGATTGAGTAAATTCCATAGACAATAATACCTCTGTAAGCTTGTTGTTCCATTGTCTACTAGCCTGTTTGAGGCCATATATCGATTTTAGTACTTTACATACTTGTGTACCATTAGGAGAAGGCGAAGTAGCGGGAGAGTACCCTTGTGGGAGTTCCATGTAAACCTTCTCATTTAAATCCCCATTAAAATTGCATTTTAGATGTCCAATCGATGAAGAAGCCAATGTTTAGCAACATAAATATCTAATAAAACTCTAATAATAACAAGTTTAGCAACAGGAGAAAATTTGTCAATATAGTCAATGCCCTCAGTTTTATTGAAACCTTTAGCTACAAGTCATGCCTTGTACCTATAAATGGTACCATCAGTCTTTCTGTTGGCTTTACACACCCACTTACATCTAATAGGTGTTTTAAATGGAGGAAGTGTAGTGACAGTCCATGTTTAGTTTAGTTCGATAGCAGATTGTTCATCATTTATTGCATTGACTTATTTTGGTTGTTTATAGGCTTGTTAATATGTAGATGGTTCAGTTATAGTGGAAATATCAGAAATGAATGATTTGTATGAAGTAGACAGCTTGTTGTAGTCTAGTACAGAAGTAAGAGGATATCTGGTGGGAATGTGATTAATATCATTGCAGCGAAAATCTTGGGGATAAGAGGTTGGTTTAGAAAGCCTAGAGGATCTTCTTAGGCCTTGTATGGTGCTGGTAAGGGGGGTTTACAGATTCAGAAGGTGAGGGTTGAGGTATTTCAGAGTATGGGGGTTTAAATAAGATGAAGGAGGGGTATCAATGATTGTTGGAGGCATTGAAGTTGTCCCAGTTGGTAAGTTAGAAGATGATGGAAAAGTGTTTGTAGGGATATGGGGAGTGCAAGAATGAAAAGGGAATGGGTCTTCATGAAAGGCCACATCCCTGGACATAAAAATTTATGTGGAGAGGTTGTCAAGTAACTTATACCCTTTTATAGCAAGTGCATTGCCAATAAGTGTCCAAGCCCTGGCTCTTGGTTTAAACATTCTCCTATTTTCATGTAGAGTAGATGCATATGCTAAGTACCCAAAAGTTCTTAAAATAGAGTAATTAACAGGTTTGTGGTATATAATAGAATAGGGACAATGATGATTGGGTATGGGTGATGGGGTTCTATTCATGAATTGTAATTCAACCATTAATATACATCGGATTATCTACTCATCTTACTGTTGTATTTGCCTTACTTTCCTTAATTGTCCGCGTACGAAAATCAAGCAAATCACTAACCCTGCAGGACCCAATAAATAAGGGGTACCAATAACATCATCTGTTTTGTAGGTTAGGAGTAGCATTAACAAGAAGTGAAGCACATGTGTGGTGATGACAATGAGTTGACTAACCTTGCTGATTTCAACAAATGGTACCGAAAAAGTGGTATCCGTTATATTTGGAAATATCAAGGAAGACAAGATAAATGGAAGCTTATCAAGTGAAATATAGAGATTTCAGATGTCTCCTATATCAAAAGCCTTAACTACAACATTCCGAGCATTAGTCAACCATGTGACAATAGACTTTCAACTATCAAGAATTCAAATGAGGATTGTTGAAATTTGATTCTTAAGGATGAGGGGGAACCTATTAGAAGACTACCTCTTATCAGCTACTAGAACTCAACAGCTGATTATCTTTCAAAATTTAACTCTCGTAAGGCTACTTGATTACAAATTCTTGAATTCAAGGGGGATGTGTATTGATTTACCTATTTTTCGTATGTGATCAAGTAAGGAAAGTAAGACAAATACAAAGGTAATATGAGTAGATCAATCCATCGTATATTAATATTCCGAGCTGAGTATTCAGATTACAATGGGTCTATTCAAGCATTGCAGGATGTCGTACAACAATGAGGCTTAGCTATAATAATTCTAGTCTAAAAGAAATCTGAGGAGTCTGAGCTGAAAGTCCAAGCAGGATGAACAGTAAGTCCGAGTTGAGAGCACCTGGGGATGCGTGTCTAATGTCATAAATGCTCATGGTATTTATAGATGTAATGTTGTGCTAGGTAGACCCTCTGCATTGATACATATCCTGGCCCAAAGAGGGCCGGCCTAACAGTGAATCCGAGGAGTAGCTCCGATCTGCCAAGTGCCTTTGACCTGTAATGCTGACTCGGTCGGAATCATGTCTTGTAGATCGGAAATCACGCCTTCCTGCTCGAAAATCCCTCAAATCTCGAGTAGGGGTATTTCCTAGAATAGAAGATGCGAAATATCCCTCATCATGTATGATTAACGATACTTCTGATTAGAGATGAAGTTCTCAATAAGTCAAATGAAGTTATTTTATTAGAAGACTACTTTTCATCAGCCGACTGGAATACAACTAAATGACATTCAAGAATAAACTTTATCAGATTACTCATCTGGAAATTTCTTTTGTCAGGGGGAACATTTATTCTAGCTGGAGTGGCACACAATAAATGAAGACTATTGAAAGTTGAGTTACTTCAAATGATGAATTTATTAATAGCCAACTACCTCGAACAACTAAGTGTTCACCTATTTGTCTTTAGCGTACTAAGATTGCTGATCGGTTATTGATGACACAATGGGAAAAAGGGATTCAACTAAGAAACACTTTCAATTCCATAACATAAGGGAAAAAAAGGGGAAAAATGATGCAGAGCAAAAGAAAACTTGCATGTTCTTTCAGATCTAATGATTTCCACCTTAGAGTGTGAAGACTTAGCTGAAGACTTGGAAGACGTTCTTAGTTAAAAGTTTTGCCATCATCAAAAATGGGAAAATTGTTGGAAGAATTTATAAACTCAAAGCAACAATTGGTCTTATCAGTGAGTTAATTGAGTTAGAAGGTTTTGATGAGTGAAAATTTGATTAGTGAAGATTGAATTACGGTTTGGAAGCTAAGTGACCAGAATCAGCTTAGTGGGAATCTCAGATCAGTGAAGATCTGAGATTAGTTAAGAGTCAAGTCAAGATTGATTATTATTAACAGAGTCAAGTCAGATTAGTTCTGATTATGCTGTTTGTTGGGATTTATGGGGTTCCAGCAGTCACCCTTACGGATTCGCTGTGGCGCTATTGCTACATCGGAGTCTGGCAACCCAACTTGCTGAGGTTCACGGAGGAGACCCGAGGATCCACGTGAATTCTTACGAAGCCCCTCATGTCCGTCAACCGCTTAGTGTGGGGCTCTGCGCTGCCGTTGTGAACTGTAGGGGGTGCCCTACAGGAATTAACCTTGGGTTAAAGATTAATAGTTGCACCCTCATTAACAGCAATTGCTTTTGGTGTAGTGGTAAAGCGCTAGAGGACCAACAAGTGGTATCAGAGCAGGTGGTTCATCTGAATCATTTGCCTGATCAACGAGCTTGATCCTAGAGTGTTTTTCAAAGGTTTTCAAAAAGTTTTCAAAAGAGCATCTTTTTGAAAAACAAAAACTTCTTGAAAAATGGATTGTATCAGCCTAGTTCCCCACATAGGCGGTATGAGCTTTGAGGACTGGAAAATACGCATGGAAATTTTCCTTCCTGCTTACAACGATAATATGTACAGGTGCATAACAAAAGGTCCGATAAGAGTTACCAAAACAATCAAGGTTGATGGCCAAGATACGGTCGTTGACAAAGATGAAGACGAGATGACAGCTGAAGAAATCAAGCTGAAAAATCTTGACAAAGTTGGAATCTTCATCATGACTAAAGCCCTGGACAATGAAAGATTTGACAAGGTCAAACATTGTAAAACATCAAAAGAGATGTGGGATAAAGTCCATGATATGAGTGAAGGGAATGATGCCATCAAAGAACACAATCTGAGCATAGCCCTGGAGAAGTTTGAAAACTTCAAGATGAAATCTGGAGAAACCATTGACCAGATGGATTCAAGGTTCACTAAAGTGTTGAACAACGTGTTAAAGCTGGGTAAGACGTTCACAGACAAAGAGATTACTCTCAAAGTCCTGAAGGCGCTACCACCCAAGTTCAACATGAAGATCACAGCAATGGAAGAATCAAGGGATCTGGGGAAGATCTCTCTGACGGAGCTATTTTCTGTACTCAAGGCGTACGAGTATAAAATGCCAAGAATGGGTATAGAAGAGACCTCAACTTCTAGTCCCACTGTTGCCCTGGTTGCTGCAGAAAAATCCAGAAGATCAGCTGAAAGAACTATAGAAGTGGACTCATCTGATGAGGCCATAGTACTGAACAAAAAGGAGTACTCTGCTGACGATGTTGCTTTGTTATTGAACGGGTTCAAAAAGTTCTATAAAATAAAAATGAAGAACAAATATAACAATGCTTCTACTTCTAAACCTACCTCTAATTCTCATGATAAGGATGATTATAAATCCAAAATGATGTGCTATAATTGCAAGAAATTGGGACATTTCATCAAGGACTGCCCATATCCTAAAGCAGAGAAATATACAGAGGAGGAAAAGAAACAAAGGAAAGAGAGAAGAGAGAAGAGATACCAGAAGAGCAAAGTGCTGTTGGCTGAAGCTGAAAAGATGGCAGCCATCTACTCATCAAATTCAGAATCAGGCACGTCAAGTGATGACTCTATTTTTGAAAAGACACCTGCACTGCTCTGTCTCATGGCAAAGGAATCTGATGATTCTGACAATGAGGTAATGCTCTCTGAAAGTGAACTTGAGCTATTTAGTTCATTTGAGCAAATGATGAACAATAAAGCCGATGTTGTTAATGAATTTGCTAAGCTTAAGGACGAGATGATTCTGCTGAAAAAGCAAAATGCAGAACTGAAACGCAGTGTTGAAAAACCTGAAGAATCAGCCATGTATAAAAAGCTTTCGCATGAATGTGAATCTCTGAGAGTAGAATGTGAAGTTTACAAGGGACAAATCAAGGAACCTAAAGCTACAATATCTTCACTCAATAAGTCGTATGTTCCTAAGTCGTCTGTTGTGTCAGTAGATAAGTCAACTGAACAGAGTACACCCTTAGTAAAAGAAAATTTAGAACTGAACAGAGCTGAGAAATTTATATCTGCTGATAATAGTAATGTTATCTTGTACGTTCAGACTGTTAAATCTACTTCACTAGAAACTGAGAAAAAGGAGAAGAAATCTCCTAAGGCTAAAAAGGGTAAAAAGCCTGAAAATGAAAAACAGACTAGTAAAACCAAACAGCAGATTAGTCCTAAGAAGTCTGCTGATAAGAGTAAAACCAATCAGACTAGTAAACCTAAGTCGTCTGTTAAAGAGCAAGTAAAGAGCAGACCAAAGAAGCAAAGAAATTATAATAATAATGCTTGGTACGGAAATGAGTCTTATTATGTGCAACCTGCTTACTCACCTTATTATGCTGCACCTCATTATCCACCTTATTATGCTACATATCCTGCTCATCAACCAATGCATGCCTACCCTGCTTATCATGCATCTTATCCTGCTTATGAGCCTTATACTCATCATAATAATTATCAACATAACATGCCTGCTGATTATGATGAAAATGAAGTTGCTCATGCTCCTGCTAAAACTCTAAAGCCTAAGAAGCCTAAGACTTCAACATCTTGGGTTGTCAAAGGTGACACTAATCCACCAGGACCCTCTCAATAAAGGATACCTAAAATATTTTTATTTTTTTTTGTAGGTTAGGATTAGGAGTAGGAGTAAAGTAGTGAAGAAATGATACTTGGACAGTGGATGTTCAAGGCACATGTGTGGAGACATACATGAACTGGCAGATGTTGTTGCTGTGAATGGTCCAAGAGTTACTTTTGGAGACAGCAAAGAAGGCAAGGTTGTTGCTGTTGGAAAGCTTATCAAAGGAAACATAGAGATATCTGACGTCTCTTATGTTAGTGGGCTGAAGTACAATCTGCTGAGCATAAGTAAATTTTGTGACAAGGGATTTTCTGTAATGTTTTCATCAGATAAGTGCTATGTTGAACAAATTGGAACAAAGAAGGTTATTTTATCTGGAAGAAGACAGGGAAATATCTATGTAGTCGACTGGAATTCTGTGGACAAGAATTCTAATGTTTGTTTGGTGGCTTCTACACCAAGTGAAATCAGTTGGCTGTGGCACAAAAGAATGAATCATTTGAATTTCAAGACCATAAACAGATTAATAAAGAATGATCTGGTAGAAGGAATTCCAAAGACAGTCATGAGCAAAGACAAGTTTTGTGACGCATGTCAGAAGGGTAAACAAGTGAAGTCATCTTTCAAAAGCAAGAAGCACCAATCTTCAACCAGAATTTTGGAGTTGTTACATATGGATTTGTTTGGCCCTATTGATCCTATCAGCAATGGTGGAAAGAAATACTGCCTAGCTGTTGTGGATGATTTTTCAAGATTTACTTGGGTGATTTTCATGAAGAAGAAAAGTGAAACCAATGAACATCTTACTAATCTTATGGAACTGATCCAGAATGAGAAGAGTCAAAGAATATTGAAGATCAGATCAGATAGAGGGACTGAATTTACAAACTCTACTGTTGAAGAGTATTGTAACACCAGAGGAATCAATCATGAGTACTCTGCTGCCAGAACCCCTCAACAAAATGGAGTTGCTGAAAGGAGAAACAGAACTCTAAAAGAAGCTACCAGGACAATGATAGCTGAAGCAAAGCTGCCCCAAAGATTCTGGGCAGAAGCCACAAATACAGCATGTTATACACTGAACAGATGTATGATCAACAAAAGTCAAAACAAGACACCTTATGAGCTATGGAACAACAGAAAGCCTAATTTACATTATCTTAGGATTTTTGGTTGTAAATGTTATGTTTTGAACAATGGGAAAAATCACCTTACTGCATTTGCAGAAAAGGCTGATGAAGCTGTTTTTGTAGGTTACTCTATTGTTAGTAAAGCTTATAGAGTATTTAACAAAAGAACTTTACTTGTAGAAGAATCTATTCATGTAGTATTTGATGAACCAAGCCAATCATCTGAAAAGAATCAAAGTGCAAATCCAGAGGTATCTGCTGACTTTCAGAAATTGAGTGTGGAAAGAAAGGAAGAATATGTACCCATCATACTACCTGATTTAACTCAAGCTGTTAACTCAAGTGCTGTTCAAAATCAGTCTGCTGATTGTCTAACAGAGGAGTTGCGAACAGCTGACACACCAGAGACTGTTCAACAGACTACAACTGTTCAACAGACTACTACTGAGACTCCAACAGTAGTGTTGCAAGATCAATCAAGAGGACAACATCCAGATTTGCAACCTGATCTCAGATGGCTCAGAGATCACCCACCTGACTTAGTGATTGGTGATCCTTTGGATAGAGTGAGAACTAGAAGGTCAACTGCAAATGAAACTATGTTTGTAAGTTTTCTTTCACAAATTGAGCCTAAGTTGATTGATGAAGCTCTTAGTGATTCTCATTGGATTGAAGCAATGCAAGAAGAGTTGAATCAATTTGAAAGGAATGAAGTCTGGTACTTAGTTCCCAGACCTACTCATCAAAGGGTAATTGGCACTAAGTGGGTATTCAGAAATAAGATGAATGAAGATGATATGGTTACCAGAAACAAAGCAAGACTAGTTGCCAAAGGTTATTGCCAAGAAAAAGGCATTGATTTTGATGAGACATTCGCACTAGTTGCAAGGCTTGAAGCAATCAGATTATTCTTAGCCTATGCTGCTTACAAGAACTTCACTGTCTATCAGATGGATGTGAAGTCTGCTTTTCTCAATGGAGAATTGCAAGAGGAAGTTTATGTTGAACAACCTCCTGGCTTTGAAGCTTATCAAGAAGGAGACAAGGTGTATCGTCTGAAGAAAGCTCTCTATGGACTGAAACAGACTCCAAGAGCATGGTATGATACTTTATCTGATTTTCTTTTAGTCAAAGGATTTCGCAAAGGTAAAGTAGATAAGATTTTGTTCACTATTGAATGGGATAATCATATATTGTTGGTACAAATATATGTGGACGATATTATTTTTGGTTCAACTAACAAACAGATGTGTGAAAGGTTCTCTAAGCTGATGCAGAACAAGTTTGAAATGAGAATGATGGGAGAACTAAATTACTTTCTTGGATTACAAGTTAAACAGCTACCTGATGGTATTTTTATTAATCAAGCAAAGTACACTAAAGATTTGTTCAAGAAATTTGGTATGGAAACTAGCTCATCGGTTAATGTTCCTATGTCTACTGGACTTCGTCTGGACAAAGATGAAGGTGGCAAATCAGTTGACATCACCAAATACAGAGGCATAATTGGGTCACTGTTATACTTAACAGCTAGCAGACCTGATATTATGTATTATGTTGGGGTTTGTGCGAGATTTCAATCAGATCCTAAAGAATCTCATCTCTTAGCTGCTAAAAGGATACTAAAGTATCTCAAAGGCACACAAGAATTGGGATTGTGGTACCCAAGGGAATCAGGATTTGAACTTATTGGATATTCAGATTCTGACCTTGCTGGCTGCAAAATTGATAGGAAGAGTACTACAGGTACTTGTCAATTTTTAGGCAGTCGTCTGATCTCATGGATGAGTAAGAAACAGACTTCAGTATCCATATCTACTGCTGAAGCTGAATATACTGCTGCTGGAGCATGTTGTGCACAAATACTTTGTTTGAAGCATCAACTAGAAGACTATAATCTCAAGATCAGTGGAATCCCTATCTACTGTGACAATACAAGTGCAATCTCACTTACTCAGAATACTACTAGTCATTCCAGGACTAAGCATATTGAGATCAAACATTATTTCATCAGAGACCATGTTGAAAAAGGAAATGTTATTATTGAGTATGTTCATACAGACAACCAGATTGCTGACATTTTCACCAAACCATTAAGTGATGCAAGATTTTCTACTCTAAGAGTGGAACTGGGCTTGTTAAATTTGGATTCATAAGCTGAGGGGAAACCTATCAGAAGACTGGGTTCAACAGCTTACTAATCTGATATCAACAAGTGTAACACTTCAAGAAGACTGACTCTCAACAGACTAGTTGACTGATGAATTCTTGAATTCAGGGGGAACGTGTAAGACTAGCGGTACTCCTGTCTTAAAGATGAAATCTTCAATGACAGTTAGTTGAAGTTGTTTTAAATCAGAAGGTTTGTTCTTAATTCTTGAAGATTTGAAGATTATTTATCTTGTTGGATTGACAAACAGCAAAGGAAGATCACTAGATATTGGCTTTCACTAGTGATATATTGTATCAGACAAGTCGTCTATCAGATAAGTATTTTACTCATCTGTTGTTATTTATGTAAGCTTATATTTAAGTGTTGTACTAAAAACGCATTTTCTGAAACACGCTTTTATAAGTAACAGACAAGTGGCGTTTCAAATTCCCGCCTGTCTGACATATTTAATGATATTTTGAAATCCGCGTATCACGATCACACGATCTGCTTTTCAAGTAACTGATCCAACGGTTACCACTTTTCACGGAAACCGACAAGAACTAAAATCTATAAATCCAGATCTGATCAGCTTACTAAGCTTTTACGCACCCTCAAAATTTCAAAAGCAAACAGAGCAATTATGCAACCATATACTGCGAATTTCTCTTCGTTTTTCCATTAATCTTTTTCAGAATGTCTGCCAAAGAAGCTGCTACTGAAGGTATGTTCTTGAACTACCTGACCTACCATACGACTGGCACACCATTGATGAAAGAAATTTTGGAGAAGTTCAAAGCGGCTACATTGGTTAACTTCACGGAGGCCCATGAAGACATGATTTTCAAAGACCAAGTGATGGAATTTTATGGTTCAAAAGATGAGGTCAACTTTGAAAAACTGGAGATTACTGCCAAAATTGGGGATAAAGTCATCTCTGTGACCCCCAAACTGCCAAAATTGAATGGTCTACTGAGATTTCCACCTTAGCTGAACCTCTTGAAGCAGATTTCTGGAATCTGGCTTCAAAGAAAAATCAAGTGCTGTCTGGAAGAGATTTCATACAATGATAGCCATCTTCTATGGTTTGAAGGTGAACTGGGCAAACTTCATCTGGTATGTACTTGCCGATCACAAGGTGCGTGGTATGACTCTGCACAGGATATTCCTTAGTCATCTACTGGTGAATTTGGGATGTGGTGTGACTAATGGCAAGGATGTTCACAAGGCGAAGGAGTTGAAGATTTATGACCCAGTGAAAACTGGAAAATCAAAGGAGCCTGCTGTTGTGCAGGAGAAGAAGCAAACGAAAAGAAAGGCTTCTGAGCCAGAAAAGCCTGATGATAAAGGCAAGAAGAGGAAGACAACTGTTCAAACAGCTAAGCCAGCTGTTAAAGCCAGAACAGCCGTGTCTAAAAAGAAGGATGCTGTGGATTCTATTATTGATGAAACGGTCAAAGAGATTGATGAGATGACAGTTGACTCATCTCCTGAAAGAACAGTTTCAGCTGAGCTACCAGCTGAAAATGTGGCAAAAAGGACAAGGAGTGCCATGAAGGACACTGCCACCTCTACTGCTGCTGCTGTTCCATTCACAAAGAAGACTGCCAGAAAGAAAATGACGTTCATAGAAGAAGACACTGAACTTTCTGAACTGGTTAGAGAAAGTCCTCCATCTGCTGAGAGGCCTGTTGAAATAGTGAAGAAGTCTGCTGAAGTAAAGTCAGCTGATGAACAAGTGAAACAGACTTCTACACCAACAGCTGAGGTTGCTCAACCTCAAAAGGATCCTGAAGTGCAGATCCTTGAACCTATTGCTGCTGCACCAGTAGCAATTGCACCACCAGAATCAACAGCTGTGGCACCAGTTGTTGAATCCAGAGCTGCCAGAAAGAAAATAACTGGCAAGGCAAAAGTGTCATCTTATCACAAGAAGAAGCGTGAGGAAGCTGAGCAGAGAAAACGTGATGAAGCTGAGCTTAAGAGAGCTCTTGAAGCGAGTAAAAATGATGCTGATGTCAAAAAGATGACTGAAGCAGAGTTAGCTGCCAAGGAAGCAGAAGACTTGGCAAAAGCTCTTGAAGACAGTAAAAAGGATGCATATGGACCACGGAGGTCTGAAGGGATCGTGATTGGATAAAGACCCAAGGAAGGACAATATATCTTACCAAGGGCTGAACCAATCAAGAAGAAAAAGTTTGAAGTCAGAAGAGCCACTGAAATAGTTCAAAGTGACTCTACTGCCTTCAAAAGATTTGAAGCTGAGCTAGAGAGGATGAATCAGCTGATTCAATCTAGGACCACATTTCTCCCAGAAAAGATAAGGTACAATCGTTGGAGGGAGTATAGGTTGAACAAATCTGAGGAAGAGATCCAAACATGGAAGGAATTTGCTGCTGAAGGCCGTTGGGTTCTAAGTTGGCTGCATACAAATTCTGTTGCAAAGGCATTGGACTCAGATTTTGTAAGAGACAGATTGCATGATTTTTCAAGAATCATTGCAACTCCGGAGGCAACTGCTATCAAGAATTCAATGCCAAAGAAACTTGGTCCTGCTGATGACCGGATTGATAGAGCAGTTAAAGTTGTTGTTTACACGACATTGGAGAAATGGGCTGAGAGATCAAGATTTGAACCAGGGACTTCAAGTTCAACGCCCAATTTACCAAGTTTACAGCAAATTGCCTATGGCTCTGAGATCAGTACTTATCAAGAAAAGCTGAGTATTAAACAGACTACTTCACCTTTCGTGCCAGCTGACTTGATTCGTCAGAAGACTATTGTGTCTACTGATGGTACTGAGATCATTCACATAGCTGACGAGCCAGCTAGTGAAGAACAAAAGAAAGACCAGCAAGCTACGGAGATCAACTTGGATACATCAACTAAGCTGCCTGCTAAGGTCAAGGACTTGGTCCCTTTAGCTTTGGAATGGAAAGCTGAAGACAGTCCTGTTCTTCATGAAGCATCTGTTCAACAGGATGAACCTGCTGAATCATCACACCCTGCTCCCACTGCTGACTTGCATTCCTCATTGATGGAATCCATGCAGCTGCTGATTGAAACTGCCATAAAGGAGACGGAGTCAAGGAATCAGCTGATGATAAAGCAAATGCAAGAAGAGACTGCAAAAATGGTTAAGGACGCCATTGATAACTTTCCTCTACCACCAGACAACTCCCTGATGCTGACTCAGAGTATATTGAGCATGAACAGAAACATTGAATATGTAAAGGCTGATGTTAGTCATCTGCATTCTGCACTTCAAAGGCATGAGTCTGACATTGCTGGGATTGGAAGAGTCATGAAGGAGGTTGGTGAAGCAGAAATTGAGAAGAATGTTGCATTAATGCAAGAGTTCAATGCTGTCACTACCAAAGCTCAAGCTGAAATATCAACACTTCAACTGAATGTTGATTGTTTAAATGACCAATCTGGTGAGATAAAATCAAATCAACTTCGCATGGAAGCTAATCAACTTCGCATGGAGACTACTCTGAATCATCACTGTGCTGAAAATCGCATCATGGATCAAAACATCAAGAAGCTTTGTGCTGCTGTCAACATAACTCCTGATCAACTCAACCCTGCTGCTGATGACAAAAAGGGGGAAGAGGAATCAGCTAAGAGAACTGTTGATGATGCAACTATTCAAGTACGAGACCAACGAGCTGCTGCTGGAAAGCCATGTGAAGAAGAAGTACTTGAAGAAGAAGCTGAAGATGAAGCTGATGATAAAGTAGAGCCCAAGGATGTAGCTAAGACTGACAAGGAGTTAGCTGCCTCTAAGTACTCTGCTGAAGAACAGCTTAATCCAGATGTTAAGTATAAGAGGATTGAGGACATCAGAGCAAAGTTTGAAGCTAATGAAAGAAGAGAAAAATTAAAAGGCCTTGCTGATGTTTTCTCAAGTGGTGAAGATGAAAGTAGAGATGAAGTTGAAGAAGAGGAAGAAGAAGAAGAAGAAGAAGATGAAGAAGAAGCTGAGGACTAGACTAGGATTACTAGGCTAGGTCATCTGTTGAATTTATGTAACCAGCTTACTTCTCTTGTAATTTTTCACTCAAGTCTATTTTTGCTTGTAACTTGCACTGTAATTTTCAAAATCATTTATAAAAGTTCAAGCTTCCAATACATAATTTCTATCTCAGAAATTTTTGAGGACTCAACTTTAGTTTTAGGTACAGGTACTTAGCTGAAGTTTTGTCATCATCAAAAAGGGGGAAAGTGTTGGATGAAGATGAAGACTTTGAAGTGACGGGAGGTTTTGATGATTTCCAAAAGTCATCAGCTAAGTATGGAAGCTTATACAAACCTTAGAAGATATTTGACCAAGGAAGATTTATTTCAGACTAGTCAAATATGGTCCAGAAGACTACTGATCTGTTACTGAAGAAGGAATCAGACTGGTGGACTATCAGCCGACTCAAATCAGATTAGTTCAAGATTGGGATCAGCCGAGTATACATCAGACGAGTGACTTCGATCAGCAGAGTGGAAGTGGATCAGAAGTTATTGCAACGGTAATAAATGCACTTGGTGTAATAAATGCTGAAGAGGAAGGGTATTTATGACAAATGATTGAAGAGAAACCTCGTATCAGCTTAGTGCATTTAATGCGCATTTAATGCGAAGCGACAGAAAGTACAGCAGAGTGTACAGTGTTCAGTCGCAACAGCCATTTCTGCAGAAGGACCAGTACTCGATGATTTGGACACCTGTCGATCTCTCAACGGGCAGATTTTCAAAATCTCAAGTATAAATAGTTCAGTTCGTGAGTTGAAGAACAAGAGACAACACATTTTTTAGAGCAAAAATCTGAAGCAGAATTCTTCTAAGTCTCAAACTCATGAACAGAACACTCATCAGCCGAGTCATTTGTTGACGAAGCAGAATAGAGAGAAAACAGAAAATACTTATAAATCTGAGTGATTTTGTTAGAATAGTGTTGTGAGAAGTAGATATCCATCTTAGTGAGTGATATTACTTCAGAGGATAGGAGTTTCTTTGTGATTTCCTATTACGCACTTGTGGCCGTTTCATTTGTTGATAGGCACAAGCATTGTATACTGTAATCTGTGTGATTTAGTATAACCCAAGATCTGAGTGACTTGGAAGAGTGGACTAAAGGATTTCTATCCATATAACCACTATAAAAATCCTTTGTGTTTTTAACTTGCATTATTTCTTGCATATTTTGAAGAGCATATTTTAAACACGTAAAAAGGTTTAACTGATTGAAAAGGTTTAAAAAGGAGTTTATAAAACTGAGGATAAAACTTTTTCTAAGTTAAGAAAACTACTTGTGAAAACACTAGAAAAATCCGCTGCAAGTTAGTTATTTTAAAACTCTGATTTTGATAAAATCAGCTGAGTGAAATCAGAAGAGTGGTCAACTCTGCTGTTCAAAGCTTTGTGCGAGATCAGCATAGTCAACTTACAAATACTAATCAGCTTAGTCTGCTGACAGAAAAGTTAGAAGTTTTTAAAAGATAAATTTTAAAGAGGTCTATTCACACCCCCCCCCCCACCCCCCCCCCCCCCCCTCTAGACCTCATCTGACCACTTGGGACCAACAAGTGGTATCAGAGCGAGGTTGCAGGTTCGAATCCGCCCGGGTGCCACTTGGGGGGAGATTGTTGGGATTTATGGGGTTCCAGCAGTCACCTTTACGGATTCGCTGTGGCGCTATTGCTACATCGGAGTCTGGCAACCCAACTTGCTGAGGTTCACGGAGGAGACCCGAGGATCCACGTGAATTCTTACGAAGCCCCTCATGTCCGTCCACCGCTTAGGGTGGGGCTCTGCGCTGCCGTTGTGAACTGTAGGGGGTGCCCTACAGGAATCAACCTTGGGTTAAAGATTAATAGTTGCGCCCTCATTAACAGCAATTGCTTTTGGTGTAGTGGTAAAACGCTAGAGATCCTACACTGTTTCCGTAATAGAACAAATATGGAAATAAAGTAATGCGAGCACAATTAATAGTGAGGGAATATATATGATGTATATTATTATTTCGATCTGATTACAAGTTACAAGGGTCTATTTGAGCATTACAGGATGCCGTACAATTAGTTAATAAAATACAGCTAGTCTAAATCCCGAGGAATCTGAGCTGAAAGTCGGATCAGGGTGCACCTGGGAATGCGTGTCTGATTTCATAAATGAGCCTGGCATTTATAGGTATAACGTGTGCTAGGTAGACCATCCGCATGTGAATGAATCCAGCCCAAAGGCCTGGCCCGGTAGTCGGCCCAACAGTGAATCCGAGGAGAAGGGTAGATCGAAAATAGGGTCTCGCACTGTCAAGCTAGCATGACCGAAAAATGATTCTTGTAGGTTGGAAAACACGCCTTCCTGCTCGGAAACCATCAAATCTCGAGCAGGGGTGTTTCCTAGAATAGAGTATGCGAAATATCCCTCATCAATACTCCCCCACTTCTCGAGCACAAGTGAAGCTGAAGCTCGGAGAAGTAGATATTGCTTCAAGGTAAATGACTTTAATTTCTTGGTGTTTTGGATATGCTTCATTAAAGGCCGGAAAAACCTAGTGGGATAAAATCCGAGCTAGGAAAAAAGAGTGCACATCTTCTAGAGAAGTCCCAGAATGCCGAATTGGTTCAATGATAGATGAATTAAATCTTCGATCTGAGAGTCTGCTATAATTGTCCGTTCTAGCGCTAGGATAGTTGGAGCTCGGGGAAGTAGATAATCAAGCGCAAGTGCTGATCGACCTTGAAATCATGATGCATCTGATATACCTCGTTAAAAAGCACTCTCGAAAAAACCCTGTGGGATAAAAACGGAGCGAGGAAAAAAGAGTATATATCCGTGGAAGACGATGACAATAATTTGTTACTTTCGAGCTGAAAAATCATACTTCGAAAACTTGTGGAATGGAGAGAGAGTTTTGAAATTACTGAGTGGAAACTTAACCGTCGCGGTTACCCGGGGTTTGAAGTGCAATTTACCCTTTTAACCCTTATATATATACGTTGACCTCAGGAGACGGGTACTATGTCTCAAACTTTGGCAGATCGGAGTATTCAGATCGATAAAATAAGGATACATTTTTTATCGATCAGTATAGTAACTTCTTTCAGAATGTCTGACGCAAAAGACATCAAGGGTAAAGCTATAATCCCCGCGGGATCGGAATCCGACCCTGATTCTGAAACTCGTTTGATAAATGTGTATCAACCATCCGGAGATGGGACGGATGAATTAGACTCCGTGATCAACGCCGCGTTGGAATCATTATCCTCAAAAGAAGGCGAGGAACCTTCGAATAAGCAAACTATCGAGGGTGAAGGAGATGGAGGACAGAACGCGGAGGTCGGCAGTGATGAGGAATCGTCAGAGTCACTGGATGATAACGAAATAATGAGATACTCCATAGGGAAGAACATGATGATGAGAATTTTTTCCCTAGACACCATCCCGAAAAAGACAAACGCTACAGGGAGGCTTCAGAAAACCGAAAAACGGGTTGATGAAATCCTCTGCTCTTATGACCCTATTGAAAGTCGAGCCGAGCTGGAAGCTGATGTCGGGAAATATCTTCTGGAGGGTTATTCGATTGTTATCCCGACCGTCGAGCAACGCGTCGATTTCACCCAAGAAGGATGTCAAGCCTTCTATACCAAACAGTTTTCATATGGGCTAAGGATCCCTTTTATCCCGCTGCTCGAGGAGGTTCTGGACTTGTTTTCCTTAGCCCCCGCGTAGATTCTTCCAAACTCGATCGGATACTTGGTCGCTCTTTGCATTTTGATGAAGACCAAAATAAACGTGTCAATTTCCAAAACTTTTGGCAGATCTTCAAGATTAGTAATTCCCCGGCCTCCAACGCTGGGTTCGTGTATTTCTCCCAACGTCCGAACCAATCCATTTTGTCGACCATTGTCTCGAGTAATTCTATGGACTGGAAAAATTGGTTTTTCTTTGTCAAAGGTCCAGATGTAGCAGCCAGCGAAGGAAGCTCGGAAATGGTTCCATATCAGTGGAAAGGTCAGCTCGACTGGGTATATGGAAAATGAGAGATCCATGGCCCTGTTCGGTGGGCTCTTAGCAAGTCCTTTGTTGCCTCCATGCACTCCGTTCTGTACCAGTCGGCTTTCCTCATATTGGAACCCATTTTGAGGAAAGCGGGCCTAAGCCAAGCCACGTTCGATCTAGGGGTCGCTGAAGATCCTCGAACATTGAGTAAGATACTTTTCTACTTTAGATAATCCATCTTTAATAATTTACCATTTCTTGATAAAACTCCTCTCTTTTCTTAGGTAAGATTGTAGAAAGTTATCGAGCTTCCATGGTGGGCTATACCATTGCGTCGACCTCGAAAAAGATGCTAGGCAGCCAAGGAGGCAAAATAAACCGCCTCAAACTCTGGTCGGTCAAACTGTTATCCCTCCCCGAGATAATATCTCTCAAAGGGTCCGAGCTGACATGGAGGATGATCCTGAAAACGCCGAGCCGCTGCGAGTAGTTCATCCTGCGGACCCTCAGGGCCCCTTCTCCTCGGCGGGACAAGGGTACAGCTTGTTCACCCTTAAGAAGATGAAAGGGAAAGAGATATTTCAGAAACGGGTGAATGAGGATCGGAATAGTGGGGTCCCTCTCACGAAGAGAAAGAGAGATCTACTAGGTCGAAATAATAGGCCTCTTCCATGCCGCGAAGGCCGATCCTCGTAGGACATGGTGGATTTTATCGAGGATCACCTCAAGGGTCACAGAGCGGGTGGCTATCCCAAAGACGGGTCTATTTCGAGCGATCACGGCCCTGCCGGAGAAAATGTCTATGATAAATCTATGAAGGTTTTATGGTGGGGCGCTTTGCCGATGACCAAGATGAGATATTTGCTCATGGTGACCTCGATATCCTAGGCCGGTTCTCGCGCGCACATCAAGGGGTATTGTATTTTCGATGGACTATTGTAATTTTTCCTTCCTTTGCGTAATATATTCACGAATCTTTTTTATCGCTATCCCTGTGTAGGTCGGAGATTATTTCCTCCATCAAATATATCGGACTGCACTTTTGGAAGATGAATCTGATCATCTGCACTTGGCCCTCCAAAAGTCTCTCTTCGAAGAGGCCAGGCTCCGAGCTCAAGTTGACAAGACTACCAGAGAGCGTATTGAGGTTAAAAAAGAGTTGGCGGAGGCTAAGAAGAAGAAATCTACTCCAGCGGTCAAGGAGAGCCTGGTAAAAGTAGTTGCGGAGAAGAGCATCCTCGAGGAGGAAAACCAAAGACTCAAGGAAAAGCTCGATCAAGTCAAGACGGATTCCGAGTAGTCCTATAGGCGTGGCAAAGAAGAGTCGCGTATGAGCTCAATAAGGGAGTTCTTGGAATCCCCTGCGCTAGATGCCACTGCTCGAAAAAAGGTTGGTGGAATTCTCCAAACCACCTTCTATAAGGGAGTTCAACAATTGATAGCGGCGGGAATCATTCCTGACAAGATGACTGAGTATGCTAGTCATATGATCATCCTGAAGAATAGAGATGGGGAAGATTACCAAGTCTCTTCTTCGAGTTCCAAGGCCTGGGAGACACATGAATTTGCCCCCTTCGTGACTGAGTTCGGGGTTCCCATGGGAAATCCTGACATGTTGGAGTTAGAAACATCCAACACGAGCTTGGGCTCCGAAGAAGATGGTGAAGATGACTCTGAGGACGAAGACGATGATATCGAAGACGGCTCCGAAAGTGAAGATGGCGGAGAGACTCCCGACCCCTGATATACTTTGTAATAGATAGTAGTAGGTTTCTTCTTTTGTTGTTTTGTAATCATTTTGACAATTTTGTAATCAAGGTAGCTCGAGGTCTCTTTCCCTTTAGAATTTTTGCGTTATGGCCAAAGTCATCCGCCAATAATTAATGTCGGATTCTGGTGTGCAACTTATCTTAGAGAAAGATCTTCGTAAGTTGTATGTAAGTCGAATAATATCTCGAACCAACGATATGTAAGTTATATGTAGAGAAGAACTCGAATTATTTTCATAGATAAGAATATGCTAATAATCGAACTTCGCCTTTTAGCTCGGAATAACTAGGGAGTCGCGAATGTTAGGTCCCAAAAGTAACTTTTCTCTTTCTTATAAATATATGGGAAGTAACTTCAATCCATTATCACTGTTTCCAAATATCTCACATCGGAGCTGATAAATCGATATTATATTTCGAACACATTGCTTTTTAACAGTGGAGAATGGACGTTCTATTAGGTGCCCCCCTTGATCCTAGCCAACTTTTCAGGGTTAAAAAAGAAAAGGCTCAAAAATCTCGATCTAGGGACCCAAAAATCTCGAAAGCGATCCCAAAACCTTCTAAAGCCGATGGGGGCAAAATAAAGGTCGATTCGTCTCCGAACTCCAAGCCTACCCAGCTCGAGAAAGAGCCAATTATACAAGTAGCCGACTCTCCACCTGGATCGATAGCTGGTCCTGACGCGAAGGTACCGGACAATAAAGATCCGAGCGAGCAACCCAGCTCTGGTGGTTCTTCCCATGCTTCGAATAAGAGGCCCCGCCCGGAGGACCTCATTCCGACCCAGGCATTACGCCAATTAGCTGGGGAGAATAAGCCATTGAGTGAAGCGATTTCGGCGTCTGAGGCTGCTAAGAGCATTCTTCTCGAGCAAATTTCGGCGTCTGAGGCCGCCAAGACCGTTATCCTCGAGCAAATTTTAGCGTCCGAGGCTGCCAAGAACATTCTGCTTGAGATCCAGGATAAAAAGATCAAATTAAATGACCCTACCTTTGATAAAACCATACTCCATACTCCTCAACCAACGCCTCAAAATCCTGCTGCTTCCAGCTCCATTTCCGACGTTACTCGCACACTGACCGCGATTTTTGAAGAAATGAAAGATAAAACCCCAGTTGATGGTGTTCTTCCGAACTGCTGGGATATTGCTTTGAGTAATATTCGAGTCGTCGACCAAGAACGGCTAAAAGAAAAAAGTGCTCGGGAAATTGTGCAGTCGAGCTCCGATTTACTTAATCAAGTGAGTTTTACGCTCTTGTGTTCCTTTTCTATATTATTATCATTATTTCTTTTTTTTTAACTTTTGTAAGTAAATGCAGCTCGGGCAGCATCTTTTTCATCGCTCTTGATCTGGAGAAAAATAAAGTTTTCCAGCATAATTCCAATTTTATTTGTGACCAAACAGTACCTATTCCTCGGGAAGCGGAACGGTCACCCGTGATTAATGCCTTCATCTGGGCCGTTCAATCATCTTAAACACTGACCGTCGATCTCTAAATCTCCTTAGTATAAAAGGGGTTGTTTGCTCCCTTAAAAAATTTCACTCTGTGTGTAAAAATGAGTTTTTCGAGAACCATGCTCGGAACCTCCCTACTTCCCATTCAGTACTTTGAAATCCGACTTCGCACTTTCTTCCGAATACTTAGACACTTCAATCTTTAATTTGGTATGGGTAGAATATGAAAATGGGGACCTCTCAAATACCAAGAGGTCTCCGATCCCAGAAAAATGGATCGGATTACCAACAGTCTACCGGTCATCACTTGCAAATGGATAAGGGTCGGTACTGTGATATTTCGAACTAACAGTTCCGAGGTCGGTGGAAAGCTGGTCAGTTGATTAAAAGAAGAAAATGAGGGTCAAAATGCAATTTTGGCAGAAATTGAAAAAAAAAATTATTATAGAAGGCAGCAGGGGACGTGCCCTGCTGCTGTGTATTCTACGGCCAGGTGGAGGAAAACATTTCCTCCACCCTTGTTTTCTTTCATTTTCATTTTCATTTCCATGTTTAATTGGAATTCAATTTGATATATCACGAGAGACCAAATGATCCCCCTCTTGAAGATTTATGGCAATGCTAGAATTCTATAGAGACAACAGGAGAACTAGAGAAATATGAATTTGGGGACCAAATTCCTTGAAGGAGGGGAGTATGTAATACCCCTTAATTACTTTGTTTCTTTTTTTAAAGGTGTATTAAATTTCATGGTTGGAGGCAAAATAAATTTATATTGTCTAATTTCTGAAATTATTTGAGTTTGGGGTCAAAATGACGTTATAAGAAAGTTTAAGGGTTTAAATTGTATTTCTAAAAAGTATGAGGGTTAAAATGCAATTTTGGCAGAAATTGAAAAAAAAATTATTATAGAAGGCAGCAGGGACGTGCCCTGCTGCTGTGTATTCTACGGCCAGGTGGAGGAAAACATTTCCTCCACCCTTGTTTTCTTTCATTTTCATTTTCATTTCCATGTTTAATTGGAAGTCAATTTGATATATATGTCAAAGACCATTATTAAATTTCCTTTCTTTTTCTCTCAATTTCACATACACATTTACACAACAAAAAAATAGGGAAAGAGTAAAGAGAGAGAGGGCCGAGAGTGATGGAAGGACAAAGGAAAAGAAAGAAGAAAGAAAGAGAGAAAGAGGAAGAAAAGAGGAGAAGAAAATATGATTCCTTTTCCAAATCCCCTTGAATGTTAGGTGATGGTAATTGATGTGACGTTAGTGATCGAGGTCTAGATAAACCCTTTGGTGCATTTCAAGTTTGGAGACAACAATTGCCAATGACCCAGGTGAGAGCTGCATCCTTTTTTGAGTAATGTGTATAATTTGATTGTTTGAATGTTTATTATGTGTGATATCTAGGATTATTAAAGATACATGTATGTGATACTCACACTGATTGTTTTCTTGAGATATTGACATATTGTTAAATATAATTGCCTATATGATATTCACAGTACTTGTTGAAGCTGAAATATAATAGTATGATTAATGTGAAATATGTAATGATCGTGTTGCTTGCTTTTAAATGATAATTGTTGGGACAGGGTGTATAATACTTTATCTCACCTTGTTCATAGTGTCTGAAGTGCGATAGTGGTAGGTTCGGATAAATCTAGAACAAGTGGCGACTTGTCAGGTTGGTTCCGTAATCGATCATTATCTTGGTCTCGCATATCTCGGTATACGAGACCTAAATTGGCAGAAATGCACTTCGTGAGGGTTGGTAAGATTAGCCCCTTACCCTTAGTGATAAAACGGGATTAAATATCCTTATAGTGAATGAGTGGTTATTTTGAATATTTTATTATTTTCTTGAACGTGTGGTTATTTATATAATTTATCAACGTGAGAGACGTGTTATTGAATGTTTAAATTGCCATTTATTGTGTAATTATTTTGTCATAACAAACATTTTGGTATGTGCATAAAATTTTACCGACACATGTACACCAGCCTCACTAAGTTGATTCAATCAACTTATGCTTTCAAATTACTACATTTCAGAGCTACAAGAAAACGAGGGAGTCGTGAAGTGATCAAGGGTTCCTATCTTAAATAGTTTCATGTTCTGAAATCTGTTAATGTCCTAGTTATATAATAGTTGAAGTAAGCTTCATTTATTTCAATGAGTTACATATACTCATTTAAAATGTTTAAGTAATTTTTTTTTGTGAATGCCAGTTTATTTGAGTCGGGCTATACTCATTTAAAATGTTTAAGTTATTTTTTTTTGTGAATGAGTCGGGCTGTTACAATGCAATCGATTTGGAACTCACGAAAAATCAAGATTTCGAAGGGTGAGCTTATAATATTATTTTCATATTTATTCCAATGTTTTATTTCACTATGTTTGGTTCTTGAATTCTAATGAACTTAGTACATTCTTGATATATATTAAAAAAAACTTATATTTATATGCTTTATTTCAGTATGGCGCTATACGCTATTAACTACTATGGATACTGGTATTTATGGAGATTTTGCAATCATACATTTGACTGACTTCTTTGAAATATATATATTTATGCAGTACAAATGTAAGACCACATGAAGAAATCACGTTGTTGAGGTATTATATATATATGTTTGTCCCAAGTGGTCATGATGAGGTATAGAGGGCAGAGGGTTGAATAGACCTCTTAACCTTTTTAAAGATTTTCTCTTTTTCCTTTATATGAGTTAACTAATCAGTAAGATAAGACTACTTAGCTGATTTGCACTTAGCTTATCAACGGAATAGATCACTTAGCTGATTTGTGTTTTCTTACTTAAGCTATCAGAGTTTTCAAACAATGATGCAGCAGATATGTCGATGTATGTTTTTCAAACATTGTTTAAAACTTCAAAGTTTTTACCCTTGGTTTTAGAAAATACCTCAAGTTAAAATACTTGTATTTTAAAACGATTTACTATGCTTATGAAATATGTAATGAGTAGCAATAAAGTAAATCATACAAGGAATTTTTATAGTAGTTCGAAATGCAAGAAACCTTCCAATCCACTCTTCTAAATCACGAAGATTTTGATTATACTAGAACACTCAGTCACCAGTACAATAACTTGTGCTTTTAAAACAAATGATATGCAACAAGCTAGAACACTAAGTTCTTTTTAGGAGATCACTCAGAAAACCTAACTATGAAGTTATATCTCTTCACTAAGATTGGATATACACTTCAAACAACACTCAGTTGAAAATCACTCAGATTTTAAATTGTTTAACTTTGATCTTCAACGAAAGGTTTTGTCAACATATGACTTTGCTAATAGTACTTGCTCGAGAGTTTGGACTTAAAATTTTTTGCAAGTGTGTTGTGTTCTTGTCCACTATTGAATCTCGATATATTTATACTAGGATTTGAATTATGCCCGTTAGATTGGCAGAATTGCAATTTTAATACTTAGCAACGGTCATTAATTGAACGGCTCCCTGCAACATCTATATTATACATTTACAGTCTGATTATTGTATGGAATTGAATATGCTGATGGCCACTCTGTTGAATCAATATCGAACTCATCGGACTTGACTCTGCTGAAAACCATCAATCTGATCTTCACTGATATGATATTCCTACTAAGCTGATTTTGGTCACTCGTCTTCCAGACTATATTTCAATCTTTTTCTGATTTGAATTTACTTGTCTTTTCAAATTGAATCTTCAAAGGTTACTAAGCTTCCATTACCGAGCTGATGACAACTTTCTTTATCATCAAAACCTTTAACATCGAAATTTATTTACAACAATTTCCCCCATTTTGATGATGACAAAACTTCAGCTAAGTACTCAACCTATTCTCAGTTTAGTCTTCACACAAAATTTCTGAGTTAGAAATTGAGTTGGATAAGAACCTGTAATTGCTTTTCAATAAAGTAGAGTATTACATTGTAGCAGATTACATCATGGAAAATTTAAAGAAAAATTTACAAGTACACTGAATGTAGAAAAGAAGCCTAGTCTAATCCTTAGCAGTTTCTTCCTCTTTTTCTTCTTTGCTATCATTAGAGTCTTCAATATTTAGCGTTTTGGCCTTGAGTCTAATCCTTCTAGTCACTTCATCCATTTCTTCATCATCAATGAGATTCTGCATTTTAGATGCAAATTCTTGTTTACTCTCGTACTTGGGGAATGGATTTTTCTGCTTCTCCGCACTAGATGATTTGCTAGCAATAATGGCTTTATCTTCCTTAGCAACATCAACTTGTTTATCAGCAGCAGCATCAGACTCATCATCAGACTTGACTTCATCGGTATCATCATTATCTTCCTCATTTTGTCATCATAAGCAGGATCAATATCAAGAATGATATGAGGTTTGATATACAATGCAGCATATGGCTTTCTGACGTTGGAGTATGTCGCTTCCATTCTCCTTAATCTTTGGGAGTGTTGAACTTTGAGTAGCCTTGATGATTTTTATTTCATTCCATATGCTATCAGATTTGTGGTGAAGGTTTTTGCATTGATCAGACAAGTTAAATAATAACCCAGTCACTCTTTCTCCAGTGTTTGTATATGATTTATGTAATGCAGCCACATTATCCATCCATAAGTCCAACTAGTTCATCAGTTTACCTTGAACAATAGTAACTCCTTCAATAGTATGATCTAACTAGCTATCCATCTTATCAGTGGAAGAGTTGATGGGGCTAATGTCATCATACACAGCATTCACGTCTGTTTAGTAGCTCTATGTCAGAATTAGCAAGGTTGAACATCTTTGTAGTGCTAGCAGCAACTTGATTTACTAGTTCCTCAACCCGTAACAAGTTTGATGTAGTCTTTTCTTCCAATTCCTTCATTGATTTCAAAGCATTCACACTAATCTGACTGGTTTGTTGAATAGATTCCAAGAAAGTTCCATGAATTTCTTCATATCTTCCATCTTAGTAGATTTAGTCTTTGGATCCTCTGAACTTGGAGCAGCATTATGAGTTTGTATTGGCTTAGTGATAAGTATCAAACCTTTGTCAGGTGAAGGTGCCACTACATTATCCTCATTTAGCAGAGTAGTTGTCCTCAACACATCACTAGACTTGTTCACTAAAGAACTTGTCTGCTCATTACCTTAAACTTTGTTGTCAACTACTTCAGTAGTCTGAATATTTTCTTCATTTGTACCTTCCTGTTGACTTACCCAAGTAAGCAGAAGCAAAGGTTCTCTGATTTCCTTAATGCTTTGCAAGTCAATTTTCTCTTCATCAGCAGTAATCTCTTTAACTGTTGTGAGATTAAGTTCCAGGGAAGCATCTTTAGGAACCTGCAAGTTAGTCTCACTTACAGTAGACACAGTTACATTATCAGCAGGGTTATCAGAAACCACTAATTTAATAGAGTAGTGATGTTGAATATTAGTAGAAGCAGTAGTAGTAAACTGATGTGTGTCTTTATTGTAGGATCTGATTTGCGGATCGAAAAAAATTTCTTGTAAGCTTGGCAGAGTCGGCAAATCACTAAAGCTTCCTTTCTCGAATCTGGATCTATCAACCCATTTATTTAAAGTTACCTAAGTGCCATAATAATAGCTCTTTCTTTTAACATCATGATTTCTCCTTGGCTTCTTAGGTATCTTCTTTCAGGTTGTCAACTTCTTTCTTGCCTATATCAGTCATCTTCTTATGCAATCTGTCATGAAAGAAGTTTGAATCCATAGCTCTTTTCCCTTGAAGTGGTTCCTAACTAGCACATAATCCAGTTTTCCTCTTCGGTGAACTCATTCCATGCGTTTATCTCCTCCTTTGATTTTTGCAATCCATAATTTCTCAATCTTGTATACCTTATCTTTTCAGCAATAAAAGTGATTGCAATTTTGTGTTCAACTTTTCCAACTCCTCTTCAAACAGTAGGGTCGTTTCTGACAATTTCAACAGCTAACCTTTGTTCCCTTGGAGTCTTCTTAGTTAACATAGGAGCAGGCAATATAAATTTTTTTTTTGTTCTTTTGGATTAATCTTAATACCGCCAACATGCTTCCTTGCATGAGTTTCTTCCTTGCTAATCTCAATAGCAAGAGCAAGATCAGCATCTTCCTGACTTACCTTGGGATCAGGAACTTTGTTGGCCTCAAGAGCAGCTTGAAGTTGTGCTTTTTCTTGAGCTTTAAGATTTGCTTCTTCTTGTTTCTTTAGTTGAGCAGATGGGGGCTTCTTTGAATTTATTTTCCTCTTCTTAGTTGTCTTAATATTAGAAACAGTAGTATGTTTATCAGCAGATTCCACTAATGGAATCTCATATAATTGAGTTGTAGCCACCTCAGCACACTCTTCTTTCATAACATCATTAGACTCTTTTGTCTCTCCTGTTGTTTCTACCATTCTTCCTTTGAGTTTAACTAACTCATCCTTCTGATCTTTTAAAGTAAGCCTTTTTCTAGCAGTTTGTTTTGTAAAAACAACTTCATTAGAGGGCTTCTTTACAGCACTACTTTTGGTCCTGGTAGCAAT
Source organism: Penstemon newberryi var. newberryi (assembly GCA_030819805.1). Taxonomy (NCBI): domain Eukaryota; kingdom Viridiplantae; phylum Streptophyta; class Magnoliopsida; order Lamiales; family Plantaginaceae; genus Penstemon; species Penstemon newberryi. Next base: position 14,456,008 of record JAUALY010000005.1, on the reverse strand, counting down.
GTTATCTCTAGGAATCTTCTCTGATTCAGTCATTTCAGGGGAGTAGCCTTCATCAAGCATTCCTAAAATGATGGTGCCCTCAGCGATCTAAGTGATCACTTTATTAGGAACTGCTATTTTTTAAATGATGGTGCCCTGCAAGCCAATAGATTTAGCTTGTAATAGGACTATCTTATTATGAACTTTCATTGGTATAAATAAATTTAATACGTTAGTTTGTTTATAGTACGTAAATCAAATAATGGCTAGCTTCATCTCTCGTGAATACTCTTAAGCGATTGGATGAAATCCTTAAATCACAATAGGCTACAGGACGATTGACTTTTTGCAATCACGAAACAGTCTCAAAGGTCGTGATCTTAAAACAGTTCCAAGTTATAGATTATAAACGAGAGAGTGTATCAAAAGAATCGCAAAGACTTGTACGAGTATGCATTATTCACGTGAAGTGAATTTGTAAGGTTTCGTAAACAAGGCATTTGATGCTGATGCATATGAGTAGGTGGTTCGATAGGAGATCGAACGCATCGAACAACCCGAACAGAGAAACCTATTGTGGAAGCGCATGGCGCACATCGACGATGGGAGGTTTCTCAAGACTTATGACAGTGTACGATTTAGTCCTTTGACTTGAGGTGCTAGAGCAAATTCGGTGCACGTGAGTACGTACTTTGATTTAGGAGTCGAAGTTAAGGCCAAACCCCCATCTTTTTAAGACGGAATTTTCCGACGGGTTAATTTTTTTCTAAATTTGCTATTTTTTATTACACACAACATACTTAATTTTCTCAAAAGAAATGCATACTTAATTCTCTAGTCCCTTTTAAAATTAATTAATTAATTTATGAATTTATTAAAAAAATATTATTTTTTAATCGTATCCGGGCATTGTTAATTTGGGCTCGGTGAAAAATGAATAATATCATGAAAAATTGGATGAATCTTTGAAAAAATATATGAAATTGGTGAAATCACGAGTTAAATCGGTGAAATTGTATTAAATGGTTTGAATTAGTTAAAAAGTGGTTAAATCAATCAGTAACGGGTTCAATTGGTCAAAACAAATCAAATTGATCAATTTAGTGCATAAACATGTAAATCGGTAAACAAATAGATTATATATCGACCAAGAAAAGTTAGAGTCGACCGTTAATTGACTAAAGTCAACATTGTTGACTATATAGTTATGTACATTGAGGTTATTCACAATCAGATTGATCAATTCTCAATTTTTAACATTAATTAACCAAAGTCAACATTGTTGACCTTAGGGTTATGTACATTGAGGTTATTCGAAATCAAACTGTGACTTGGCTTGAAATTACTTAATTATTAAATTGAAATTGGTGACTATGTGGTTATGTACATTGAGGTTATTCGCAATCAGATCAATCGATTCTCGATATGTAACATTTAATCAAAGTCAATATTGTTGACCTTAGGGTTATGTACATTAAGGTTATTCGAAATCAAACAGTGACTTGGCTCGAAATTAATCAATTAGTCACTAAATCAAAATTGTTGACTATATGGTTATGTACGTTGAGATTATTCGCAATCAGATCGATCGATTTGTTACGTTAATTGATCAAAGTCAACATTGATGACCTTAGAATTTGTACATTTAGGTTATTCGAAATCAAATTGATATTTGGCTCTAAACTAATTAATTAGTCACTAATTCAATTTTTTTACTATATGGTTATGTAAATAAGAGTTAAGTCGATAAAAATGATTTAAATTAATCAAATTATTGCAAAAAGTGGTTTAAAATAGATCAAAATTGATGGAAAACGAGTCAAGTCAATGAAATTTTGAAAATATGGATCAAAATATTTAAATTTCCCGATTATATATTTCAATTTTTTTAGTTATTTAATTTATTATTTTTTATATTAATTTATTATTTTTTATATTCTATATTTTTTATTATTATTTTTTGTAGGAAATAATTAATTTATTATTTTTCATAGATATTTTCCGACGGATTTATAATTTAAATTTATTTATTTTCTATTCCGACATATTTGTTCCTTCGAAAATATTTAATATTTTTTAAATTATTTTCCGATTGATAAAATACGTCGAAGATAATTAATTTTTAGTTTTTTATAGATATTTTCTGACAGATATAAATTCGTCAAAAAATAATTTTATTTTTTATTTTTTCTCTTAGGGTACGAAAATATATAATTTTTTTTAATTATTTTACACGGATAAAATCCCTCGGAAATAATTAATTTATTATTTTTTATAGATATTTTCCGACGAATATAAATCTGTCGGAAAATAATTTAATTTTTTATTTTTTAAATATTTTTTCGACGGATAAAATCGGTCGGAATTAATTAATTTATTATTTGTATTATTTTTTATTAATATTTTCCGACTGATATATATATCTGTGGGAAAATATTTAATTTTTTTATCTTTTCTATTATTTTCTGACATTGTTTTTTTTAATTCATTTTCAATGACTTTTCCGACGGATTTTTGTCCGTCGGAAAATTCCAACGGAATTTGTTCCGTCGGAACTTCTTCGTCGGAAATTTACCGTCGGAAAATCCTATTTTTTTGCAGTGACAAATTCAAATCAAGTTCAACCAACTTAATAAAATACATAATTAAAATTTGATTATTTGAAAGTTATGATGATTATGTAATCTACAATAAATTATCTTATTTTCTCACCATCTTTTTTTAGTGGTGTTACGTCAAAAGCCTTGGGTTTAAGTTTTACGATTTTCTAAATATTTTAAATTTATGTTATTGAACTGATCCTATATTCCTATACTAATTTTGAGTGAACTTACTCCACTACACTTGGTCAAGGATGGAGAGAAATAATGTTGTAATATACTTCGCATTAAATATTCAGGTGTAGTGAAACATGTGATTAGACGTCTAACAAAGATGGAGTGAAACATGCTGTAATATTTTTTTTTTTTTTTTCTAATATCTAGCCTAACAAAGCAACATGATAGACATAGACCGAGTTAAATTATTTATTTGGGCATTTAACCAAAACCAATCGATGCCTTAATAATTCATAAAATAGAATTCGATGCCTTCATAAATTGGAAATAGGCAAGGTGGAGAGAATCATTGCAATTCTTTTTTGCTAATGATTGCAAGATTTATAAACGCAATACGCAATCACAACAAGTAATATAATGATAGGGAGAGTGTCGTCTCAACGAGGAATTAATGAGTCGAATTAACTAATTACTAAAAGATCATCCTTGTTTTTATCCCAACTAAACGAAGTTTTGATTTTATATGTCAAAATAATTGCTCTTATTTTCCACCTCATAAGAAATTAGGGTGATTTCTCCATCCTGGATTATATGTGTTGAAATAAGGATTGTTCCTCTGATGGTTAGCATTCCCCACGAAATTGACGGATTCCGGATTCTCAGGACAGTGTGCAAATGAGTGATTATCTCCACAAAGATCACAAGTAGCATTGATTTTCTGAACATTGTTTCTGCTAAAGCTCTCATCAAATTTCTTCGTGAGAGCTGCCATGTGAGTTGTTAGAGAATCAATAGCATCAACTTCTATAACCCCGGCTATCTTGTTCTGCTCCGTATGTCTTGATGACCACGTTGAATATTCGATGTCATCTCCTCAATAATATCTCTGGCTTCACCGGGAGATTTTCCCAAAAGAGAACCTTAGTTGCATCATCTAGATTTCCCTTTATGTTATCTGTAAGCCCATTATAAAAAGACTGAACTTGTAACCAGTCTGTAACTTGATGGTGAGGACACTTTTTCAGCATATCTTTATACCTCTTCCAAGCTTCATCTAAAGTTTCATCTTTATATTGATGAAAATCAGTGATGTCATTCCTCATCTTTGCAGTTTTTGCAGGTTATAAAAACTTAGCTAAAAATTTCTCCACTAAATGTTATGGACTCATCTGGCAAAGCTTCTAACCAATTTGCAGCTCTCTCAATCAACGAGAAAAGGAATAGTCTCAGTCTTACCGCCTCTGATAATGCTCCATTGAATTTGAATGTATCACACATCCTCAAAAACATTTTAAAGTGTTTCTTCGGATCCTCATGAGCATGCCCGAAAAATTGTTTCGACTCAAGCATATGTATGACTGTTGGCTTGATCTCAAAATTATTGGCCTAAACATTTGAATCCTCGATCTAAGTCCTTCAACATGAGGGACTGCATAATCTTTTATAGAGCGATTTGTAGCAGTTGTTGCTCCATTGACTGGTTCGCCCATAGTTTGATCCTGTAACTCAGAATTAATTTTCAGTCTTTTTAATCTTCGAATTGTGCGCTCGATTTCAAGATCTAGTTGAATAAGTTTTGAATTTTGATCGCTACAAATGCAAAGAAGAAATATCCTGAAAATAAAGAAAGAGACAACAAATAAAAATTTGATCTAAGAAAATAATGATTGATATTAATATTAGAAAAATAGTGCAAATAATTCCCCGGCAACAGTGCCAAAAACTTAACGTAGGATTTATAGACGCAAGTATACGCAATCGCAACAAGTAATATAATGATAAGAAGATTATCGTCTTCACAGGAAATTAATGAGCTGAATTAACTAATTACTAAAAGATCACCCTTGTTCTTATCCAAATTAAACGAAGTTTTGATTTGATTATAACTATGCAACAATGGAATTAAACCTGAATTCTAAATTGACAAGATTAACTATGATGATTAAAGCATAGGATCACAACTCCCTTCAATGTCAAACTAATTGCTCTTGTTTTCCCAACAATTTTATTTCAATTAAGTTTCATTGCTAGTCTAGGGCACCTAAGTTTCTAAAATTTCTTTCAAGAATATTGTAAAACTAATCTAACCTAATCAAATAGCTATATTCCTATGCCAATGAAGTTCGGTCAAATTGAATCAAGAACAAGCCCTAAATGTGACTACCTAGGGCAATTAAGTATATTAATATCTTAATTCCTAAAAAGTTTACACAATTCAATTTAGGTTCAATTCGTACAATAGTTGATCAGACTATTGAAATTGAAGCACAAAAATGGATAAACAATAAATCTTAATAAAATAAAATAAGAAAAAATAAGTAACAATCAATTCAAACAAATAATTCCATTGCAATCCTAGAAAAGTAAATTTAGTTCATAGTTAAAACGGAAATTATCTCATGAATAATAAAAGGCACGAATACTAGATCACGAAATAGATAAAAATTGGAGAAGATAAGAAAAAGGTGTAGATTCGTCTTCAAATCTTCAGAATTCATCTTCTCTGATGTTCTCCACGCACACCAATGATATTCTCTTGTTCTCGGTCTTTTCAAAGGGTGTCAAAAGATATATTTTCTCTCTTTTTCTCCACTTAGATATATTTTTTTCAAGTCAAACTAGGGTTTTATTAATAAAAGCCGCGGAAGTCTTTTGCTCCAACGGAGAAGTCGTTTCTCGCCCCAGCGGAGACGCTGTTGTCCAAGATCTTTGTTTGCTATGTGATTACGCTTCAGCGAAGAGATTTTCTGCTTCAGCGGAGAGGCTGCTATTTACACTTCCAAAAATCAAGATAAAATCTGAAATATTCGCATGAAAAACACCAATATGAGTACGGAAATCACCAACAAGAAACTAAGCACAACCAAAAGGAAAATAATTCAAAAACTCATAAAACTAATGTCATTCCCCACATAAAATATAGAAATTAACTCTATTTTGTAGAGTTAACAGCTAATATTCGACGTTTGACATCAATAAAAATGTCATATTTGGTAGTAGAGAATTGATGGGTTTTAGTACTACTTCCATGCAATTTGTAAATTGATCCTCTAACTTTCCCTTGCTAAATTGATTTTCAGGACACAAAGGTGAATAATTTTTTTTTCCAATCAATACTTAACTTATTATTAACATCATCTCCAACCGACATTCCCTCCTCCTCCTCCTTTCCATGGCCATCTCCAACCGAAAGGTTTTCCCCCACCAATTACTTCCAATTCACAATCTCTCCCATTTTCACTTAATAATAATAATAAAAAAAAATTGGTACAAAAAATAATAATAGCCGTAATAATAATAATTTTTTTGGTACACAATAATAATAACCGCAATAATAATATTTGGGCCATTCCATATTTGTACATTTTGAACATATTTTACGATCGTCGACAAATTTTAAATCTCAAAAATAAAACTAATCAAGTTATAAACTATTACAATGAAACAATGTTATTAAATCTTACATAAAATTTAAAATAAATTTTTCCATATGTTGTTAAGGCTTTTTTTTTTTTAAGAGAAAAAAGTTGTGCTATGCGCCCGTCCAGGCGAGGTACCCTTCCCCCTCCCCTCATGGTTGGACATGGCTTCCCTTCTCCCTTCCCCTTCCCTTCCCATGGTTGGAGATGGCCTAATTTGAGCTTGGATTTGGTGGATTGTAAATTGGTAGTAGATTTAATATTATTTTTATTTTGTTATATTCAGGATTTGTGGATCTAGATAGACTTTTTATGATTTAGACTAAATGACTATTGATTCGAGATCGGAAGTGGTGGTGATGAGGACACGATAGGGGAGAGAAGATGACGATAGTGGTGCAAGACGCTTTCGAAAATGGTGGTGTTTTGATCGCCAACGTGCAAAAGGAAGGAGAAGAAGAAATAAATGAGCTAAAATGGCTTGATAGTCGGTACACTTTAATACGAAGACGAGTTATCGAACCCGAGTCCATATCTAAATTGAAACGTAATTTTAAAGAAAATGAAAGGTTATATCAGTAATTCAACACATATAGGGTTTTGAGTCAGAACAGAGTCAAATAACAATAAACCTGATGAATAAAAATTTGCGCCGTATGTCGCTACATATGAAAAAAAACTTAGAGATTATAACACATCCAATTTTGCATTTACTCATCCACTTAACCACAATTTAATAGAATCCCTTGAATCATGGCTGATCCTAGTTTCTAAAAATTTGACAAAATGTCTATAAACAAAGAGGAAAAATAGATAATCCACACCCCTATATATAGGATGCCCCTTTGGTCCCTCATAAATGCAATTTGCGTGAGAATTTGTTCACACACACATACACATACACATACAGAGCGAGTGAGAGAGAGAGAATTTGAGTTTAAAAAAAAAAAAATAAAATACGGCAAGTTAGGAAAATCGCCGGCCATCAAAACAATCCTGTCTATTGGCCCCACCATTTCGCGCCTAAAATCCCATTTTTGTCGCTCTATCGAAAAATAAAGATAGATTTGACGCAAAAAATATAGGCACACGTACGTATAGCATGGGGCAAATCCAGAAATTCGGTGTAAAGGGGCCGAGATTTTACGATAAATTTTTATAATCAAAATATATAAAAAATATGTATATCAAATATTCAAACTTGAAAATTATATGTCGATCACAAAATATATATGAGGAGATACAAAATGAGGATGTGAAATTCGGAAAAAAAAAAATATTCACAAGTTACTTTAATTACATAATACCACCCCCCCCCCCCCCCCCCCCCCCCCCCCCCCCCCCCCCCCATTATGACCCAAAAATAACATGAAATATTTACCATCTTAATTACAATTTTAAATGGCACGAATTACATTTACAATTGACCACATCAATTTTTCATTTGATCTAAATCAATATTATTGGGGGAACGAAAGTTTGTGTGGTAAATATTAAATAAAAAGATAACAAGAAATATTATAAAAAATTGAATTATATTAATAGTTATTAAGAAAGAAATAAAATTAAGAAAAAATAATAGTAGAACAATTGTTAAGGAGGAAAAATAAACTAAAAGAACAATTGTTTAGAAAGAAAATAAATTAAAAGAACATATGTTAATTAAGAAAGATTAAAGAGGAAAAAGGTTGAATTCTATTGATAGTTATTAAGAAAGAAATAAAATTAATATAATTATTTCGAAAGAAAAAATATAAATTAATAGAATAATTGTTAAGAAAGAAAAATAAGTTAAAAGAACAATTGTTAATTAAAACACAAAAAAGCTAAAAAAAAAAAACTAAAGAGAATTAAGCCAAATGATCAAAAAAAAAAAAGGAAATATTACCCGAAAAATTATGGGCTTATTTGTTTGGCTTTCCCAAAACTATTTCGTGTTTGGAAAAGAGAAACAAACATGTTTTTGACTTTCTGAAATAAATTTATCATCTCTCTATTTTCTCAAATTACTCCCCCAAAAGCCAAACAAACAGCAATCTTCTTATCTCTTAAAAGAAAACAATACAAAATCTACTTTGATTTGACATAAAATAACAGATTTGACATAAAGTCTTACACATCTTACACTTACACTCTAACTCTTTCAGGAAAACCTACACATATTTTATTTCTCAAACCACTATCTCTAAACTCAAATAAACAACATTACACAAATCAAGATTATTTCACAATTCTCCACAAACACCAAACAAACAAGCCCTATCTAGCTACTCTATCCACGTCATGTCACAACACAACGAGACAAAATCACAAATAAAATAATGGAATAATAAATGAATTGCACTCACTCCTGAAGAAAAAATGTTAAAAGTTGTCCTCACTCGACGCGCCATTAACTGTGTTAACTTGTCTGTGGAAGAAAGAAGAAGTACATTGTGTTACAGACATATAATCACAACAACGTAGAAGAAGAAGAAAGAAAATGCTTATTAACACTATCAAATGTGCCCATCTTCCCACACCGAACACTCGATACTACACCAAAACCCCCATTTCAAATTTACCCAAACTACACCTCTCGGCAATTTCATTCCCCCAGCTCAAACTAAGAAACCTTCAGTTTCAGCTTCGTTTGGAGAAACCCGGTTTCGTAATTTCACCATCTGGCCGTCCAAAATTGAAGCCGGTTCTTTGTGACAATTCGTCGAACACCTTGACTACAACTGAGAAGAGCTGGATTGAAGCAGTTGGTGAGGTCATATCCACTGCTTTCCCTTTGTGGGTGGCTTTGGGTTGTTTTCTGGGACTTGTGAAGCCCAATTCGTTCAATTGGGTCCAGCCCAAATGGACTATGATGGGCCTTACTCTCACCATGCTTGGAATGGGCATGACTTTGAGCTTTGATGATCTTCGTGGAGCTTTGGCTATGCCCAAGGAATTGTTATGTGGTTTCGTGTTGCAGTATTCGGTACAGTCTTTACATTGAAATTAGTTTGTTGAAGTGTTTTTTTCTTGTAAAGAGTAAAATTATGTTACATAAATTGCAGAAAGAGAAATGGATCATGACTGTCACAGCCTGTTGAATAAGGAAATGAAAGTAATACAATGCAAAAAACTCTGGTGATTTGTGCTGAATAATGAAAATTAGGATCTGATGTAGTTTTATTGGCAATTCAAAGTCTTTTAAGACGAAAAAAATTGTGTAATTCTTTTAGAGCATCCTCATGTAGAGTTTACATAGGAAACTTATGAAAAAGCAATGCTAGCATTTTCCAAGTTTAAATCAAATAGAAGAAAATTGATCTAAGTATTTAGTAATTTAGCATATTGTAGACTCAATGATCTTTTGTCTTCTGAAGTATAAGCTATGCTATATGGTTATATATATAATCATACGTAAAAGTAATTTTTGGGATTCAACTCGTCGTCTTCATTCCTTGCCATTCAGTTTTGGTCTCATATAAGAGCGAAATGATTTAATTTTAATAGTTGAATAAGGAAAAAAAAAAAAGAATAAGAAATGTATCCTTTATCAATGCAGGTTATGTCAATATTTTAGGTGATAAGGGGTATTTTTGCATATTTTGGTGGGGTAAAATTGTCATTTCTCCAGCAAAATATGTACGCCTACTTGGGAGGGGCTTTTTTTGCTGATAAAAAATAGCATAAGCTAGGTTTTTGGTAATATAAATAACATAGGGGTGTTTTTGCTAATTAGGCAAAGCATAGGAGGTATTTTTGCATTTCACTCAACTCTATAATCTGCAGCTAAGCTGGTACACTAAATCCCATTTAGAAACACCTTATTAGTGTATGTAGCTACTCAATAAGTGGTGTTTTTTGCACTCAATTCCGTCCATTCATCTGAATATATGCGACTTTTTTTTTTTTACATCTGTTTCCTTTAATTTGTACTGCATTGATAAAGGATACATTTTTTGTTACAGGTGATGCCATTATCTGGATTTTTTGTGAGCAAACTCTTAAATTTGCCATCCTATTATGCAGCTGGTTTGATATTGGTTGGCTGCTGTCCTGGAGGTATGTGATATTGAACACTTTATGTGCATGACATCTCAAGCTAAAATTTATCCACTTTTTTCTTGTATTGCTTCTCAGGGACTGCCAGTAATATTGTTACGTACATTGCACGGTATGTGAAATCTTTGTAATAACTATCTTTAATTGATGGGTGATTTACAGTCGGACCCCCTAAAGTTTACCGTAATTACAGAAAAACCCCTATGGTTTAAAAAATTACAAGGACTCCCTTAAGGGGGGTTTTGTAAACATTTTCGGGGTCCTTGTAAGGATTGTTGAAGCTAGGGCTGAGTACGGTTCGGTAAACCGACCGAACCGAACCGGACCGAATGATTCGGCCCGGACCGATTACCGAACCGGATTTTCGGTTCGGTAATCGGTTCTCGCCTCAGAACCGACCCCTTATAGGGGTCGGTTTTCGGTAAAACCGGTCGGTTTCCGGAACCGAACCGATTTACCGATTTTTTTTTTTAAAAAAAATATTTAACTTATCTATATTTCTATATTTCTATATTTCATATTTCCATATACAGCCCAAATCAATTTCTTTCTTTCATCTATACCCGTAAAACCAATCCCATTCCCAATTCTTATTTCCCAATTTCATACAACCTAAATACAAGTGATGAAGGATGCTATTGAGGGGATGAAGATCTTGACGGCCGGAACATTACCATGAACGAGGCTCAGCCCCGTGGAAGCGGCGGCGGATTTCGTTGACCTCTTCGTGATGGCAGTGGAGGCGGCGGTGGCGGCGGACATCTTGAAAGAGGTGGAGGATACGGTGGAGGTGGCAGTGGATATGGCCATGAAGGAGGCGGTGGTTATGGTTGTGATTGTGGCTACTCTTCCAAGTGTGGTTGTAAAATACTCTTCCAAGTATTTTACAATGAAATGTTGTGGCTCTCCAGATCTAGGGTTTTGAGTTTGGTATTTCATATTGAAATGTTGTGGCTCTTTGTCTCTAATTTTCGGTTTTTTTTTTACCGAACCGAAATCGGACCGAGCCGTTCGGTTTTTTACCGAATCGGACCGAGCCGTTCGGTTTTTTACCGAACCGGTCCGGTGTCTGAAAATTACCGAACCGGTTGAGTACCGAAATTCGGTTCTGTTCGATCCGGTTCGTTCCAAATGCTCAGCCCTAGTTGAAGCTGTAAGGGGTGTTTTGGTACATAGTATAAACCAGAGGGGGTGTCTCTGTAATTTTTGAAACCTCAGAGGGTCCGGTCGTAAATCACCCAAATCACCCTTAATTGATAGAATATGTTGATGGGTGGTATTAATGACTTTTGTGCTGCAGTGGAAATGTAGCTCTCTCTGTGTTGATGACTGCTGCAAGTACCATCTCTGCTGTGGTTAGTAACTCATATTTGTTCTTTGAGTGAAATGCAAAAATACCCCCTTTGCTTTGTCTGATTAGCAAAACCCCCTGTATTATTTTTATTAGCAAATGTCCCCAAGCTATTTTTATTAGGAAAAAAACCCCTCCTATGCCGGAGTATATATTTTGCAGGAAAAATGACAATTATAACCCCACCATAAAATGCGAAAACACCCCTATTCACATAGAAAATATTACAATAACCCCCTTGCTAACTTTGAACTTTGCAAAAAAACCCCTGTTCACTTTAAAAAATTGACAATAATTGACTTATAAGAAATTTAAAATGGGATTTTTTGCTTATAAAAAAGAACACAGGGTTTTTTTGCTAGTAAGGTAAAGCACGTGAGGTATTTTTTGCATTTAGCTCTTTCTTCTTCTGTTATCTAAGGCCGAGTTTGAAGAGATTATGTCTTTTATCAACCTCTACCGAAGTGAAAACTTTACCTCTTTGTAGAATTGATAAATACATGGATCCATAAACAATTAATAACCCTCCACTTTTAGGCACTAATAAAATTACAGTTGAGGCAACAACAAATATTTTCTAATTTTCTATTAATACTTAATGCTAGAAAACAAGTCCCAAAAATTAAATTATCTTATCTGTAATGACATATTTAATATTTCCACCATTATTCGATAGCTACTAAACGAGCTCTTAATCTGTTTTTATCTCCTTTAACAGGTTATGACCCCTTTTCTCACAGCAAAACTTGCTGGACAATATGTTGCTGTAGATGCAGCTGGTTTATTAATGTCAACTTTGCAGGTTATATTCCGAACTTATAAAAATGTGCTATTTTATATTATCAATTTTCTGTAGAGTAAAATGCAAAAATACCCCCTATACTTTGCCTAATTAGCAAAAAAAAAACTTGTGTTATTTTATTAGAACCCCCCCCCCCCCCCCCCCCCCCCCCCCGTGTTATCCTTTTATTAGCAAAAAAACCCTTCCCAAGCTGAATTACGTATTTTGCAGGAAAATGACAAATATACACCCACTGAAAAATGCAAAAACACCCCATTACCTAAAAATTATCAAAAAATCCCCTGTTAACTTTGAAAATTGGCAATAACCCCCCTGTTCACAAAAAAATTGACAATAACCTCCCGATTGGCTTATGAAGGAATTTCAAATAGGATTTTTTGCTAATAAAAAGAGAACACTAGGGGCTTTTGCTAATAAAAATAACAGGGGATTTTGCCAATCAGACAAAGCACAGGTGGTGTTTTTGCATGTAACTCGTTTTCTGTAAGATGAAAGCACTCACAGTACTTTTCACTCTGTATCTATTAGGTAGTGCTACTTCCAGTTTTGGCTGGTGCATTTCTAAATCAGTATTTCCAGAAGTTTGTTAAAATAGTTTCTCCAATTATGCCACCTATAGCTGTAGCAACTGTTGCAATTCTTTGTGGGAATGCAATTGCACAGAGTTCTTCAGCAATTCTAATGTCTGGTCGACAAGTTGTTCTAGCTGTTGTTCTTCTACACACATCTGGATTCTTCTTTGGATATGCACTTTCGAGATTGCTTGGGGTTGACGTTTCCTCATCAAGAACAATCTCTATTGAGGTTGGCATGCAGGTATTGTTATAATTTTCACGAGCTAAATGCAAAAACACCCCATGTGCTTTGCCTAATTAGCAAAAAAAAAAATCATGTATAATTTTTATTAGCAAAAACTCCATTGTGTTATTTTTTATTGGTCAAAAAACTCATTTGAAATTCCTTCACAAATCATAGGGAGATTATTGCCAATTTTTAAACGAACATGGGGGGTTAATTCATGGGGGTGCCGAGATATTGATTGCACAACAGTTAGGAGCGAGAACTTAGACCAAAGGAAAGGTAGCGAAAATTTTCAAAGTTAACAGAGGGATAATTGTCAAATTTTTAGGTGAATAAGGATGTTTTCACATCTTCTGGAAGGGGTATTTTTGCTAAAAAATAGCACGGGGTTTTGATAATAAAATAAAATAGGGGGATTTTTGCTAATTAGGCCCATAGGGGGTATTTTGCATTTCACTCTTATTTTCACAAAAGAAATTCTTAGAATTTATAATGAGTTTTTATGGAACTTGTTAGGAGTTGGCAATCTACCCCCTGTGATATGCGTAATGTTTAATTGACCCCTTCTGATTTGAAAAAGAGCGCTTTACCCCCTATGATCTTATAAAAGTTTCAAATCGCCTCCTTGACATTTTTAAAGTTAAAAAATATACGAATTGACAAAACTACCCCTCTTATATGTGGCACTTTACCCCTCCCTTTGTAAAGATAAATGTGGCACTTTACAACACCCCCCCCCCCCCCCCCCCCCCCTCCTCTTTGAAATGATAAATGTGGCACTTTACCTCCTTAATGTTATGATAAATGTTGCATTTTACCCTCCTATGTTACAAAAACACTTTTCATGTTTACTCTCAATTTGGGCGAGTGAGTTACACTCTCCGGTTGAAGGAGGTAAATTGCTCTTTTTCAAATCACAGTAGATAAATTGAATATTATGAATATCAAAGGGGTGGGGGGAGGGGGTATTGGCATTAGCTCAATTTGTTAGTGATTGTAATTTTGCACTTTGATTTGCAGAACTCTGTGCTTGGAGTTGTTTTAGCCACTCAACACTTTGGGAATCCATTGACTGCAGTGCCATGCGCAGTTTCTAGTGTGTGTCACTCGATCTTGGGGAGTGCCTTGGCCGGAATTTGGAGACGAAGCAGCATCCCTAATCAAATCCAAGACTAGTTATATTATATCTGGAGCAGAAAAAGGCCAGAAAGAATAGCAATAGCAATGTTATTACATCTTTAACCTTTTGTGCTAATGTTGTTGTTGATAGCTGTCTTTTGGAATATGTTTCATTTCAACTTCTGAACAAGAGAAGTGAAAATATTTTGCTCGTCTTTTTTTGTAGTCCTCAGAACAAAGGGATTTGTATTATGTATTTCCCCCAGGATGAGCCTCTCTTAATGTTTGTGCTCCTCTTTTTCTTCTGCATTTTTTTTTAATCCAAATTTCATTTGTAAGGAAATGCAAAGGAAAAGAAAAGAAATAAGATGATGGATAATGTTTTTATAATCTGGTTGGGTTGAACCAAAAGTTGCAGGAATATATCCGAAAGTTTAGGGCCCATTTGTTTCGATTTTCATCGAGTAGTTCCAGAAATTTGGAAGATTATAGGGATATTCTTGGTTTTTGTGTGTTAAAAATTGTTGTTCGAATTTGAATAGTTTAGATTACTTTTGGTAATTGGGAGAAAAAAAAAATTTGTTTGGCTTTTTCAGAGAACATCGAAATGCTTTATAAAAATCGAGACAAATAACACTTTGTGTACAAGTAAAAAACAAACAGACATCCTCGACGATATTAGTATGCTCAAGTTTCACGTGAGGTGTTGGGTTCGATTCTTAGAAAATGTGGATATTTTCTTAATTTATTGCTAGTATTTGTAATTAATTTATTTTTATATTTTCTTAGTGATTGAAAAATTATGATATAGCTAGAAAAACTTAGGCCATCTCCAGCCGATCCGGGCAATAGCCCCCTCATGCATGACTGCCTGCTTGCCTGCCTGCCTGCCTGCCTTGCCAAATCAGTCATCTCCAACCGAACCAACAATTCAAAACATTTATTTCAATCTCAAACTTTCCCCACTCTCACTTAACAACAACAACAACAACAACAACAACAACAATAATAAAAAGCATTCATAAAAATAAAAACGAGTAAACATAATTAAAGAAAAACATCAACAATTATTATTAATGCACTTGGAGTGAAAAGAAAAACAACTATTACACACTAAAATAAAACATAATTTTCAAGGGAAACACCAACAACTAAACATAATTAAAGAAACACAACAAACACTACAACAAGTTTCCTCATGCGCCTATGGAGAGAAATCACGGTTAAAATCAGAATCGCCTAGGTTGCTCCCCCCTTCAACCGAACCTCCAAAATTTAGCTTTTTTTTCTTGCGGATGATGTCCTCCTTCTTCATCCTCCAAAATTCTTTTGATAGAGGAGTCATATTCGATGTATTCATCGAGAATACCTTCATTTCCATCTCCTCCTATTTGATGGCCATTATTGCAGCATGTCTACGGTCTTGTGCATCCTCGTGGATTTTAGCGGCTCGTTCAGCATATATAAGATTCGCTTCCGAACGCTCTCTATCTTCAGAATGACTTGTCGTAGCCTTTCCCTTTCCCTTCTTTTTTTTAGCCTCCTTTGTTCCAATTGGCCTTGCATTAGGTTGTTCTGACACGGGAGTGCGCTCAGGAGTCACAAAATCATTGTCATCCCCAATTGGAAAATCGAAGGTTGGACGATAATATTGTGCGGAATCCATCCCTTCATTCGCCTGAGATGATTGCGTATGGAGTGGATCCACTCTTGATTGTGAATTTCCTGAAGAGATCACTCTATAGACGGGCCAATCTTTGCAAACATTCCAAACGTGCATCAAATGAAACCCCGAACCAACTTCACGATGGTAGAATTCCATAGCCATATGTTCCTACAATTAAAAATTTATATTATGAGCTCCGAAATTATGAGACGATAATGTTAAAAAGATTATTAAGTAAAAATAGCAACTATTAACATTTACCACGTCAACCAAGTTGGTGCCACTGACATATCGACGGTTAGCCTCGAGCAATGCTTCGTGCCATTTGTTTATAAATCTAGCTATTCCTTTCTTCCATCTACTTGAACAGGCTTCGGCACCTCTCTTCGGGGCGGATATTCCCTCGGACATGAGGAATGCACACATAGCGAGTGAAATTGCTTCCCACATTGTTACTCCTCGTTGGTTAGACCCTTGAATTGGATCCTCTCCGACTTGATTGTAAGCCTTGGCTAGGGCTTCATCTTCCTTTTGGTTCCAGTTTGATTTGGGAGGCATTTTTTCGAAGAGAGATGAGTGACTATGCGAGAATTGATTATGAGTGATTTATGCGCTGAGTGTAGAAATGAGTGAATAATGTTGAAGATTCAACTTCACTTAAATAGAGAAATTTTGGTAGGTGAGATTTTTTGGTAGGTGAAAAAATGCAATTACGTAGTGCATTACAATTTCAAAAAAGTGTAGTGCACTACAATTACTATTTACCTGCAACGAATCTTTAATAATGTCTACGAATATCTCCATACCTGCAAAATAAAAAGATTACCACAATAATGTTTACCTGCAAAAGAATTGAAGTGACATTACACTGATACTATTTGCAAGAATTAAAATGAAGAATCCCGTGAACAAAAGTTTCACACTAAAATTACCACAGTAATTGAATAATGCAACCAAAAGAGTACCTACCAACATTGTCATCCCCACTTTCCCGTGACTTTCTCTTCTCTTTAAATCTGAAAAGAGTACATACAAAGTTAAAGTGAAGAGCTAATGGCAATTTACCCCCATGATATTGTGTATTGTTTCATTTACCTCCCCGTGAATTGAAAAAAAATACTTTACCCTCATAAAAGTTTCACACTGACTCCTTGATATTTTTTATAAATGGCACTTTACCCCTTATGTAATGATAATATGAAAGTTTATCGCATGTGTTATAATAGAGAAATTTTGGTAGGTGAGATTTTTTGGTAGGTGAAAAAATGCAATTACGTAGTGCATTACAATTTCAAAAAAGTGCAGAGCACTACAATTACTATTTACCTGCAAAAGAATTGAAGTGACATTACACTGATACTATTTGCAAGAATTAAAGTGAAGAATCCCGTGAACAAAAGTTTCACACTAAAAATTACCACAGTAATTGAATAATGCAACAAAAAGAGTACCTACCAACATTGTCATCCCCACTTTCCCGTGACTTTCTCTTCTCTTTAAATCTAAAAAGAGTACATACAAAGTTAAAGTGAAGAGCTAATGGCAATTTACCCCCATGATATTGTGTATTGTTTCATTTACCTCCCCGTGAATTGAAAAAAAATACTTTACCCTCATAAAAGTTTCACACTGACTCCTTGATATTTTTTATAAATGGCACTTTACTATTTACCTGCAAAGAATCTTTAATAATATCTACAGATATCTCCATATCTGCAAAAGAAAAGATTTGTAGTGAATTTACCTGCAAAAGAATTGAAGTGATATTACACTGATACTATTTGTAATAATTAAAGTGAAGAATCTCTGCAAAAAAAAAAAAGGTGAAGAATCTCTGAAAAAAACCTTGTAGCATCACGTGAAAATAGTGTCCTAACAATTCAGTAGCTTATATTGTCATGTAGTGCTTCATTTCAGTCACCAAAAATTCTATTTAATAGAATGTGAGCCCTTTGTATTTCATAACCTTCTCCATCTAATAATTTATAAATCACTCTCTCTACATCACTAATTTCTCCATACAATGAATTCGGGAGAAGGTTCGAGTAATTACTACACAAATTTTGAACAAGATTCTAGTAACTCCTACCCGTATTTTGAACAAGATTCGAGTAACTCCTACCCGAATTTTGAACAAGATATGAGTAACTACTACTCGAATTTTGAGCAACCTCCGAGTAACCAGTACTCAAATCCGGGAGAAAGTTCAGGCGGTAACCAAAATTTTGAACAAGGTTCGGGATCATATTTCCCAACTTATGACGAGGGTTCCACTGAGCACTTCTTAAATAATTTCGATGATTATGCATTGTTTAACCTTAAAGAAGGAGAAAAGGTCCATCAACAGTTCCTCAAACAAATTGAAGACTATCGGCAATTCACTCTTCAGCCTGTAGATGTGGCCCCTGTCCATGGTGGCTCTAGACCTGGACGAAAAGAAAAACCGAGGAATCGTGAAGAGAAGCACCAAGAACTCTTGCGCAATTACTTTGTTGAAAGGCCTGTATATAACGACGAGGACTTCAGAAGGCGTTTTCGGATGAAAAAACCCTTGTTCCTCCGTTTGGTTGAAGAATGCGAACGTGAAAATACGTATTTTCAACAAAAAAGAGACAGGGCCGGACGTTTAGGGTTCACACCCCTAGTGAAGGTGACCATCGCTTTGCGTATGTTAGCTTACGCAAACCCCGCTGATGCTCTGGACGAACCCTTCCATATAGGAGAGTCAACTGCATGTGAAACCTTGCGCCAATTTTGCAAAACCATTTTGAAAAAATACAAAAAGACATATCTTCGTGAACCGAATGTGGAAGATCTTGAAAGGCTTCTTGCTAAAGCAGAATCTCGTGGATTCCCCGGGATGATCGGGTCATTAGATTGCATGCACTGGGAGTGGAAGAATTGTCCAACTGGATGGCAAGGGGCCTTTTCAGGAAGACTAAAAAAACCTACGATTATTCTTGAAGCAGTTGCTGATGCCGATACTTGGATATGGCATGCTTTCTTTGGCGTACCCGGATCTCAAAATGACATCACTGTTCTTGGCCGAAGCCCCTTGTTTGATAGCATGATAAAAGGAACGTCCCCACATGTTAATTACGAGGTAAATAACAAGAATTACTTCATGACGTACTATCTTGCAGATGGCATATATCCAAAGTGGGCGACATTGATACAGGCAATTAGAAACCCGATTGACCCTAAAGAACAATTTTTCACCCAAATGCAAGAATCATATCGAAAAGACGTGGAACGAGCATTTGGGATTCTGCAGGCTCGTTTCGCGATAATTAAGATGCCTGGTAGGGGTTGGAACATAGAGGACTTGAGCGACATAATGCTGACTTGTATAGTCCTTCATAACATGATTGTGGAGGACGAACGTGATGAATACGGCGATGAAGACTCTAGTGATGACGAGACCGATCCTCGTAGATCTCGTAGGGCTCGTGCAAAATATTATGAGCAATCGAAAAAGAAAACTACTACAACTGTAGAATTATCCACAAGATCAGGCGAGATCGACATTGAATCATATATGATGCGTCGTGGCAACGTTCGAAATAAAGAACTCAATAGCCAATTGAAAAAAGATTTAGTCGAACACTTGTGGGCAACACACGGGCCATTTAATTGAGATCAATTTAATTGTTGTACTCTAAATAGTTGAGATCAATTTTATTGTTGTACTCTAATAGTTAAGCTTTTATCCTACATTGATTTTAAAACATTGTATCTTTCAAAATTATGGTTAAGTTTTTTTTTTTTAATAAGTGTTAAAAAGTTTTTATATATTAAACCATAATTAATAAGTGTTAAAAAGTTTTTATATATTAAACCATAATTAATAAGTGTTAAAAAGTTTTTATATATTAAACATGACCAAATTTATATCGACATTTTAATGTATTGAAAACCTATCCGATGTACCAAATTTGCATTTCATAGGAGTTTTTTTTTTTCAAATAATTAAAGCATTATTTAAATTGCCAAACATTAAATACATTTATGTTCTAGAAATATTTCATGATTTTCCTTTTCCTTTTCCTTCTTCTCCTTCTTCCTCTCGTATTATGTTTGATTATGGAATGAAAATTGCATATAACCCCAATTGATTCCTTCAATAGCAGCTGTCCAAATTTGCAAAAAAAAAAAAAAAAAAAAAAGAAAAAGATGCTCCGCGCGTCAATGAGCAGGCAGGCAGGCATCTCCCCCCGGATGCCTGCTTGCCCTCCGGGGGGAGATCCATCTCCAGCCGAACCGGGGGCTGTTGCTTGCCTCCCCGGTTCGGCTGGAGATGGCCTTAGATGTGATGATTGATGCATTACGATATTCCCCGTCACGGGGGGGGGGGGGGGGGGGGGCAGATAATCATGTATGTCATTTTAAAATTGTATCTATTCTCGAGAAAAACAAATTAAAGTACTCTTAGGTTTCTACCAAATGCCTTTTTGTATTTATATTATAATCTAAACCTACACTATATATGAAATCATAAATAATTTAATTGTCATCTTCCTTTTCGTTTACGTGAATTACAATACTTTTATTTAAGTTGTATTATGATATTGTGACATTTGATGGTGGTAAATTATGTTCTAAGGGTATTTTAGTAATGATTATATTTCATAATATTAAAACAATCAATAAATAAATTATAAAGAATTGCATTTAGGTCACTTGTTAAAAGGATCATTTTGTTCCTATTTAATTCCTTGATATTTATGAAGGAAGACTATTCACCTCCCCAAATTCTCCTATAAATAGCAAATCAACAAAAATAAAAAGGGAAAGTTTTTGAGAGAAGAGAAAAGGAGCTCATTGTTCTCTGGAGTTCGTCCCGTGCAAGTCAGCATTTGCAGTTTGGAGAAGGATCAATGGAGGAAGAAATCCCGAAGACGTTCCTTGATCATTTTTACCCAACATCAACATTGAATAGTTAAAAACAAACTCATGATTTATATTTTATATTCAATTAGGAAATAAAATAGGAGATGGCTATAACTACTAAAAAAATGTATATTTTTTCTTAAAATGAAATATTAATGATCCAAAATTAGTAAAACTAGACTATTTTTGTGCATTCGTTTTTCTAGCTTTATTTTTAATAACAAATGAGCACCTTTCTCGTTTTCTCAACACTAAAGAGTAAGAATTTAACTATTTTATTTGTTGTCGTCTAGCGGTTTAATCGAGTCAAATAGTGTCGAACAACACATTGTTCAAACTTAATTTGAAATTTATCGAATTTTGAAATTTTATGTTTGAACTTGGTTTGATTGTTAAACGAGCCGAGCTCCAACGAGTTTTTTTCGAATGAGCTCGAGCCGAGTACCGAATAGTTTGCTATTTTACATGTATTTTATCAATTTTTAGCTTGAGCTTGAGCTCGAGCCTATCTTTAAAATTTATCGAACGTAAAATAATGTTCAAGCCTAATTGATTAATGTGACGAACCGATTACAAACGAGCTTTTATCAACCAAACTCGAGTTGAGTTTGATTTCATTTTGAGCCCTATTTTCGTCTTAATTTACTTTGAAATATGAGCGGCAATGAAAATATTTGTAATGAAAATTCACTTAAACTAAATCTAAATTCTAAATTGAGTTTAGGCGCTATATTTGAAATTTGGAAGTAGTAAAATTTAAAAACCAAAACATTACTCCAAAATAGTTTACCGCCTCCCAAAAATCTTCAAACCCCCGCCCGCCGCCTCCGCCAATTTCCAAATTTATCATCTTCCCGCCACCTTCAAACTTTCTACATAGTCCCAAACGCACCACCGCCTTCTAACCAAATTTCCCTTCACTCTCTCTTCTTACCCCAAACCCCTAAAAAATCTTCTCTCTACTTCTTCATTCGAAAAAAAATGGAGAGTAACAACTTCCATGGCTTACCTCCTCCAAAACGATTCAAGCTCATCCACCAACAATTACAACAAGAATCTACCCACAAAAATAGAATATCCCCTTCTTCATGCCTCCCCGCGAAAAAACGTAAAGAATACCCAAATTTCAATCCCAATTTGACTTACTGTTTACCAGCTAAAAAAAGAATATTCGCCCTTCCACCATTTGTTGAACAAACATCAGAAAAACTAAAAGAAAATTCAATTAATGAACAAGATGTCGATTGTGATGACGGAATTGTATGTGCCGTATGTCAAAGCACGGACGGAGATCCAATGGACCCGATTGTCCTATGCGACGGCTGTGATTTAATGGCTCACACCACATGCTATGGCCACCCCTTCACCAATGGTATTCCACAAGGCGATTGGTTTTGTGACCAATGCCTTGCTTCTTCAAAGAATCTCGACAACTTTTCTTGTTGCCTTTGCTCTGTTTCTGGAGGTGCATTGAAGCCCACTACAGATAACAAGTGGGCCCATCTTGTGTGCGCGATTTATGTGCCGGAAGTGTTTTTTGAGGACGCGGAAGGTAGACGAGGAATTGATTGTAGTCGTGTGTTGAAGAGGAGGTGGAATGGGATTTGTTGTGTTTGTGAGTCGAAGAGTGAAGGGTGTGTGGTTGATTGTTCTGAGCCTAATTGTGGATTGGCTTTTCATGTGACTTGTGGGTTGAAAGAGGATCTTTGTATTGAGTATAGACAAGGGAAGAAGAAGAATAAAGGGGATGTTGTTGTTGCTTTTTGCTCTACTCATACTCATATATGGAAGAAGGTATTACTAATTTAAATTTGAGAGCTAAATACAAAAATATTCTCTTGATATATTTAATTGGCAAAAATTTCTCTATGTTATTTTTACTAGCAAAAATCTTTGTGTTTTTGTCTTATTAGCAAAAAAACCCATTTGAAGTTCATTAATATATTATTGTTAATGTCAATTGTGAGGTCATCGTTAATTTTTTAAGTGAACGGGGGTTAATGTCAATTTTCAAAGTTAAATAGGGGATTATTGTCAAATTTTAAGTAAATATGAGCGTTTTTACAACTTTTGTTAGGTGTATAATTATCATATTGGCTTGGGAGGGGAGGTTTCTGATTTAAATTTCATGGGTTTTTAATATTTTTCATGAGCTAAATGCAAAAATACTCTATTGATAAAACATATGTAGAGGTTATTGTAAATTTTGGAAGTGAATAGTGAATTTATTGCTAATTTTTAAAGTTAAGATGGGTTATTGTCAATATTTTAATGTAAATAGAGGGGTGTTTTTGAATCATTTAGTAGGGAGTATAATTGTTATTTTTAACTTGCAAAGGGGTTTTGCTAATAAAAATTAGTATAATGAAGGTTTTTGGTAATTAAAACAGCATTGGGAGGTTTTTGCTAATTAGACAAAATTTAAGGGGTGTATTTGCATTTTACTCGATTTTAAAATTGGTGGGATATTCATAATTTTCGTACTATTTTACTATGTGGTGATTTTTTGTTTGTGGTTTGGTTTTGCAGCAAGAGCAAACCGGAAAGTTCAAGATTGTGGCTAGAGATGAGCATGAGGAAGAGAAATAATATTTTTATTTTATTATCTTGTTTTACTCAAGTGTGTGAATTACTAATCTTTTTTAGTAGTTTTATCGCAATAGGTGAATTTTAAATTTTTGTTTATTTTTTATGAATTGTTGTCAGTTTAGTTCTGAGTTAGTTTCTTATGTATCTTGTATGCCTCTTGATTTTGTCTACTGCTGATTTAGATAGCATTCATCAGTTTAATAAAATCCAATTGTCCTATAAATGTTCCTTTTCTAATTAGGCTATTTTTTTTTTATTGGGAAAAGCTTATTGGGAGTGGATTAGTCGATCTTATAAAATCACAAGAATTAAATTAAAGTAAAATACATGTGATTTTATCAAATAAAAGGTGAAATAATATACAAGTAAATTTTTTTTAGGGTAAATTACAAATACCCCTCTCAGGTAAGGCCTAATTACAAAAATCCCCCTCACGTATTGGGTATTACAAAAATCCCCCTCAGGTTTGTCACATTCTTACAATTAACCCCTTGTCCCTAAAATGTTCCAATTTTGCTCTTGGAAGTTATTTGTAATGTTTATAATATATTATAAATTTTAAAAATTGGATGTTAATTGTTTTATCTTGTAAATATAAAAATAATAATCATATATTTACCATTAAAATAATTGATATAATTTATAATTTCGCACAAATTTGAATAAATATTTCAATTTATCATACAATATAAACTTTAATAAATTAAAATATCTTATTTATAATACAATATAATTTATTAAATTTACTAATTTAAAAAATAAATTCATTTAACTAATGTGTAAACAATTCATATTTATAAAATATATTATTAAAATTCTATTTAATTTAATATTTTACAATTTAAATTGCTAATAAATATATAAATACCTTTTCTTTTGCAATATTTATTAAAACTTATGGACAATTATAAATTTTATCAATTATTCTGATAGTAAATATATAATTATCTCTTTTCTAATTAATAAGATATAATAATTAGATCCAAAGTTTTAACATTTATAAGACATTACAAACAATACAAATAACACCCAAGGACAAATTTGGAATATTTTATGGGCAAGGGGTTAATTGTAAGAAGGTGACAAACCTGAGGGGGATTTTTGTAATATCCAATACGTGAGGGTGATTTTTGTAATTAGGGCTTACCTGAGGGGGGTATTCGTAATTTACCATTTTTTTTAAAATATAAAATTATTTTACCACATAAAGTTTGATATAGAAAACAATGCTATGAGAATACTAACTTTTTTTTCCTATTCTTGAGTGCATTCGATCAAATATTTTTATCATAATACTTGATTATAATCAATACATTGATAAATTATTAACATAAAAATATATGCATTGATATAATTAGTTTTATAAGTTAATAATCCCTATAATCATATCAATTATCTACATATTAAGAAAGAAAAATCACATTAATTCGAACTTGACCACCAGGTTGGTATTGCAATAAACCATTGAGCTATTGAGTTTTTTTTTATTAGGGCAAGTTCAATGCAATTAAGCAAATGGGGATGTAAAGCCCTATCTGTCAATTTCCAATTTTTCACACTCCAATGCAAGTTTGTAAAAATGTTTATATTTTAAAAGTTGTACTTTCCGTATAGATATCTAGTTACGGAGGAAGAGAGAAAGTGAGAAAAATGGGAGGGAAGGACAAAAACTCACACTAACGTTAGTTGAGAAATTTGAGTTGTTGGGTTGATAGATTGGCATTAAATACCCATCTTTATCCACCTTCTCCAACAATTTTTTTTTTATTTTCTTGTAATTTTTGAGCAAAATAACAATTAAGAGAAAGTATTCATATCATTATGAGGTTGGAGAATGATTGAAGAATTTTTCTGATTTTTGGGTGAAGAAGGTGTGAACTCTGTTTGAGCGTGGAGGAGGAAGAAGAGAGAAGTGAGAAGACGGTGGAAATTAGGTAACCTATTTAGGCAACGTTCGGTTTGCCGAATTAGGCCCAAATAAGGGAAATAATATGACCACCTAAATTAATTGGGGCCAGAAATTTTCATTCGGTTGGGCTAATAAAAGAACGGGCAGCCCGTCTTAATTTGCTGGATTAGTGGGCCACTCCCTTTATCCAGCCCATTGTAGTTGGACACCCTCCTGTGCAATTGTAATTTGCTGGCCCAAATTAACTTTCCAGTACCGAATTTGCCCTTGAATTTGATAGAAATTACAACATAACCGGGTCAATATGAACAAAAGTCTGAAATATTTTCATTTCCCTCTCTCACGCGACATTTCCCCCTTCTTCCCAAGTGAGCACCGACGCCATTTCTTCCCCCTGAAACCATGGACTCCCTCCTTGATTTTGTTCTACAATACAATATTTATGATTTCTCTACCAATATTTTTGCCCTAATGTTTGGATTTTTTGGAATTGTAGGTTAGAGCGCCGAAGCTTCCATTCCAGCTGGGCGTCCCGAATCTAGGTCAGTTTATAGCAAGAATTTTTCTAAAGTGTATGTGCTGTTCTTGATTGTTTTTATGTGCAAATGGGTAGTAGTGAATAATTTTCTCCGAATGTTGACTTTTCTTGGAGTGATTAAACATTATTGTTCTTGTACAGGGTTTGAAAAATTATCACCTCTGTTTTTGTCAAATATGAGCCAAAGTTTAATACGAAGTTTAGGTTGCCTTTAGATTGTTGAATTATTTTTATATAAAGTTTGCCTATTGAGTGTTGATTTTTGTATAATAAAGTCCTCACGTTGTTCTTGTATAATTTTTATGTGTATTTGATTAGGAAGTTTAGGTTGCATTTTGAGTCTTCAATGTTTGTTATATAATTCTAAAGTTTGCATATTCACTGTTGATTTTTCTATAATAAAGTCGTCACTTTTTTCTTGTATAAGGTTTATGTGTATTTGATTACGAAGTTTAGGTTGTCTTTTGAGTGTTGAATTTTTGTAATATAATTCTAAAGTTTGCCTATTGATTTCAATTATGTATAATAAAGTCATCACTGTGTTCTTGTATAAGGTTTATGTTTATTTGTTTACGAAGTTTAGGATGTTCTTGTCCTCCATTCGTAAACCATACTTGAAATTGTTTGTCCTAAAAAAATTATATAGACCAAATACAAACTGAATTGGGTTGAAATTTTATTTTCCATATATTTACAGCCAAATTGCGAATGGATCCACGAAGGAAGCACCTTTTCTTATTAATATTTCATCAGTTTTTTTGGATGGGCGTTTATGTTATTTGCCTACGTATTATTGCACAACTTCATGCACAATCTTTGAACCCACGAATTCGATATAGTCTAATCCGTAGGAAACGCAAGCAAGCCAAATATGTTCATTCTATCACTATGAAGAAAAATGTAAGATGCAAAAACAACCTACGGCTTGATAAGAGTTCCTTTGAAAATTTTTGTTGCTTGCTACATAATGAGGGGGGTTTAAGGGATACAAAATACGTTCCGATTAGAGAACAAGTAGCCATTTTTTTGAGTGTTCTTTCTCACCATAAGAAGATTCGAATTGTTGGGATTGATTATAAACGTTCCGGCGACACCGTGAGCAAGTGATTCCACCGTGTACTGAGTTGTACGTTAACGCTCCATAAGATTTTATTATCCGTACCAGAACCAGTACCAGATGATTGTGACGATGCAAGGTGGAATTGTTTTCCGGTGAGCCTTTACATTCTTAAAATTATTTTGGGTATAATAAAAAATTGCATAGTTTTAATACTTTTATATATAGGGCTGTATAGGGGCATTGGATGGAACATACGTGCCAATTCAAGTGCCGTTGGCAGACAGACCACGATATAGATCACGAAAAGGTGTTGTTTCGACGAATGTCTTAGCTGCGTGTGATGTTAGTGGAGGATTCACGTATGCACTTGTTGGTTGGGAGGGGTCCGCGGCGGATGGTCGTGTCTTACGGGATGCAATCAACCGGAACAATGGTTTGAGGGTGCCTACAGGTTCGAAAATATAGACATTAGAAACAAGATAGAGTTTAATAATTTTTGTATAACTAAAAATGTACATTTAATTTAACTTTATTTTTTTAAATTTAGGTACATATTACTTATGTGATAATGGTTATACCAACGGAGAAGGGTTTCTTGCGCCATATAGAGGGGTACGGTACCATTTGAAAGAGTGGGGCGTCGGAATGGAGGCCCCGCAAAATGAGAAAGAATTTTTTAATATGAAACATTCACAAGCCCGAAATGTAATAGAGCGGAGCTTTGGACAAGTTAAAAAAAAATGGGCAATTCTAAGAAGCAACGCATTCTACCCCTTGAAGACGCAAAACAGGATTATAATGTGTTTGTTCTTGATTCAGAATTTTATGCGGCGAACAATGGACTTCGATGTGTGGTATACAGAGGCAAATTCTAGTGATTCTAGTGATTCAAGTGATGATGAGAACGAGGCAGATGTTGATGATTACATTGATGTCGTTCAGCCGTCGCATGCGTGGAACAATTTTCGCGACGATATGGCTCGTCGTATGTTCTTAAAATGGAATCAAGAGCGTCATTAGAATGGAACCATCAGTTGTCTTAAACAAATCAGTTTTCTGTTGATCTTATGTCATGCATGGATGTTGTGAACTATTTTCCCTTTTTATTTGTAACTCCGGTGTGTACTTTATGACGAACTTTGGATGTCGTTGTAAAATTTAAGTTTTATGTGAATTCGTTGAATTGAGTTTCTTTAAAATTGGATTATAAATTTGTAGGCAGTATATTGATTGTGAATGTGAGTTTTGGACTATTTTGTGTTTGTTTTGGGTTAATAATGAACGTTGCACTTGATTATGTAGGTTTGTTTTAATCGTGAGATGACATCCATTCCACGATATGGTGATACGGCGCCACCTCAAAGAAAGACACAAGCTTCTCGGAGATCTTGGAATGAGCTTGAAGAACAACAATTGTTACATTGCTTGAAAGAGATGCTTGCTAATGGTTGGAAGGCCGATAATGCATTTCGGCCGGGGTATTTACAAGCATTAGAGGTTGCACTAAATGCAATACTTCCCAATTCCAAGATTCTTGCTAAGCATATCAACTCTAAGATTACCGTTTGGAAGAAGACGTATGGGCAATTACTAGGAATGCAAGGGACAAGTGGCTTTGGATGGAACGATTCCGGAAGGCAGATCACCGTGGAAGATGAGGTTTGGGACTTATACGTTAAGGTATGTTGGACTGCCTTTGGAATTCTATTTATATATGAGAATTCAGAATCTTGAAAGTGTTTTTATTATTTTTGTTATCATACTAGGCCCACCCAGATGTTGCAAATATGCGTTACAAGACATATCACTATTTTGATGATTGGGTTGAAATATTCGGAAGGGATAGGGCAACCGGTGATGGCGCGGAAAGCTTTGAGGATATAGTTGAGGATTTGACAAGGAACACTCTTGAAGCAAAACGGAAAAGAAAAGAACCGTCGACCGAGAATGAGGAACTGTTGTATAGTAGTCCCTGTGTGGATTTGACTACCGATGCCTCGGATGTGGCCGAGGATATATTGAAAGCGTGTCCAATATACCCAGGATTTAACACCCCTCGGACTTCTAAATTGACAAAGAAGCTCAAAAAGGAGAAGATAAAGAAGGAGAAACAACAAAGAATGAAGAAAACACCCGAAGTAAGTGGACCGGATGTATATAAGCCCGACATGTCTCAGTTTCTTACCGCCGCAAAGGATACATGGGCTGATCTTACGTCAAAGTTTGCAAAGGAGGAAGATACGTACGACGATAAAGCACAAAAGATAATTGCAGCATTAGAGAGTATTGAGTCACTAAGTGAGGAGAATCGCAACTTTCTTTCCTTCAAGATAATGGATAACGCAAAGCATACGAGCTTGTTCTTGAATTCGAACCCCCGAAACCGGGAGATTCAAGCACACATGATGCTTGAAGGTAAGATGCCTTGATCAAATGCCTTGTGAATCGGGTTTGTGTACTTGTGGTAACATCATATTTTGTTGAGAAAATTTGCACTTTAAACATGAAATTTGGCGGTGCATAGTTGGTATTCTGAATAGTTTTTTTTGTCCCTGTCTTTACTGTAAAGACAAGGGAGTTGTGTTCTAACAAGTTGGTGGTTGTTGTTGCATATATGGAAATATGGACTGCTTTTGTGTTTTGTGGAAATGTTTGTTTTGATATATTAGTTAGGTTAGTAACAATTGATGTATCATTTGTAATTGCCCTAACTGATATATATATATATATATATATATATATATATATGTATGGACTTGCTTCTTTCATGTATTATTTACGGGTGTTGCAGTTTTTTTTTATAGCAATTTTCAGTTGCAAACACCTCCCTGAATAAATGCAAATACATCCCTCAAATTATGCAAATACCTCCATGCTCCTAATTTTTGGAATTCTGGAAATGCAAAAACTCCCCTGAAATTATAGAAGTTGAACATCCCTGCTCTTATATGTATATTGGTATTCTGGAAATTGCAAGAAGGCCCCCTGAATAAATGCAAATGGATCCCTGGTCGCATTTTCATAAATTCTGGGAATGCAAACCCCCCCCTGAAAACATTGGAATCCTGGAAATGCAAAAACCCCCTGAAAATTGCAAATACCTCCCTGCTCCACCTTTTCTGGAAATATGGAGAAGCATACTTTGGTTCGAAAAAATGCAAATAAGCCACCCATGCTTCAAATTTGTCAAAAATGTAGAAATGCAAATACTACCAAAAACAGTTAAAATAAATTGCATAATATCTTGAACTTAAAACAGTTAAAACAAATTGCATAATATCTTGAACTTAAAACAGTTAAAACAAATTGCATACTATAGCCGAAGATGAAAATTGCATTCTAATGTTACTAATACCGACTTAGCCTCAATTTTTTTTTCGTTTCGACGATCCGTGAGACGTCCCTTCGTCCGGCCAAAGACACTTAGCAACGGAAGTATGTTTCTCACCCTCGTCATTTTCATCATCCGTACTTGTGTTGTTCAACGTACCCAGATCATTCCAAAAATCTTCATCCTCGCAAGGCGAGAATTGCAGCATTTCAGGGGGGTTTATGGGGTTTGGTAATGGACTTTCTTGACCAACAATGGGGCCATCATCTAATTCGAACCATTGAAGATCAATGGGAGACGGCAGCACGACCCCTGGAAATTCGACCCCAGAATGTGCAAAAATTTCACACAAATCTTCCCATTTAGGCTCTCCATTGATAGCATATGCTTCAAAGAATGGACGTTCCTAAAATAAATAATAACCAAAACATAAACAAGCTCTAGGTTAAGGGTGGCATAAACCATAAAACAGAAAAGGACACATATAAAATTTGTTACCATGCACAAATGTTTAACAATTTCCCTGCCTTCATTCCCAACATTGTTGGTATCACCGATCAAATAGTAACCCGAAAGGCTCCTCAAATATGAAAATGTGGAATGTCTTCGTTTTATAAGATAGAATTTTGCAGTGATAGTCTTAAGAGTGAAAGAACTTTGAAAGTAAATATTAAGGTCGTTACGAGCAACTGTAAGAACGTCACTGAAACTATGGATGAAAATTGCATTTTGGAAGAAAGCCTCATTGGATAAAAATTCGATGAAGTAATCGTCGATTTCCTTGTGCCATATTTCAGTGTAAAAAAATTCAAATTGGGGTCGAGGGTTGAAGGTTGCCATTTGTTATCAATGCACTTGATTATGTTAAGAAGGACACATATTTATAGAAGTTGGGAACCCAAAAGGACCGAATATGAAATTTTTTGATAGTTTTGGGGTTTGTTGGTAATTATTCCAAGTCCTTAGATTGCATAAGAGATTTCAAGATTTTATTCCTGACCAAGATATGTTCATTTTTTGAGTATTGGATGGGAATATTGTGTCAAATTGGGGCCAGATGTATAGGCTGCTAGCTAAACTTCATACATATGCACTTTTTTGACCAAAACAGCTGTAAAGGCAATGTTAAATTCATGAAGAACAATGAGATTATCAAACTCTCTGCTTCATTCACGGGTGTTGCATACAAACCTGTGCTTGGGATTCAGAATATTGTAACTATCAATTTCTCGTGCACAATTTAATACAAACTTTGATTTTTCTATCAAACATAAGTTGTAAATTTCCTGAAAATAAATGAAAGTAAACTGGAATTTATAATAAAAAGTCCTGCTGCCAACCACATTGATATTAAACAAAAAACATGATTTTAACAAGTTGGTGCAATGCCATGCTGGAAAATTAAAAATACAAGCCTAAAAAACAGAGTAATTACTTAAACATAGTCCTGCAGAAAATTAAAAACTTAACTAATACAAAGACCAAAGTGCCATAATTTTTCTAACATAAAAACACCTCCCTTCCCCTAATCCACCTTTTGTCCAGATGTTTCCCCCTTTGTTCCACCTTCAATGTCATCATCAAACAACCTTCTGCCTTGCATCTCCTTGACTTCATTAACTGGCACAATTGCTAACTGATTCTTGTCATCATCCAAGTCCTCAATTTCAACATAATTCTCTTCACCAAACAGGAAAGGGGGTATAAAATCACTTCCCTGCGCCATTGCCACCAATGCCATATCGTCATCGTCATCGTCCCGAACGTGAATAGGCCACTGAGGACTACCACTCAAGTCCATTGGCAACTTAGTAACACCCTCTGTATCAAATATGCAATCAAGCATAAGGCACAGGGTGTTACCATTTCTTCTGAAATACTTAAACAGTTCGGGCTCCGTCTATAAACAATAAGATGAAATGCAAACGTTATAAACACTCTTTAACAAAAAATCTAGCTAAAATAACTTTTAATAAGTCTAACCATTCTAAAAAGAAATATTACCTCCCTATTAACAGCTTTCCAGTAGTCATCAGTCACAGTGGATTCACAATTTTCTATGTCATAAGTAACTCCGGGGGTATTAAGGAACTTATGGAATAAACGGTGCCTAATGCGCATCTGTTCCAGCTTCGTCTTCATGGAGTGGAAACTGAACCGGCATCCAAAACGTGTTCCCATGGATGATGCAATTCGACCGAGGGCTTTTTTGAGATTATCGACGTCCTTAAGATCCTTATCTTTTGTCTCACGCATCAAGAATGCCATAAAGTTCCAGTTTTCATCATAAGTCCAGCCATCCTTTTGTATGGTAGACATTTTTTCAAAATAGAGTTGTATACCACTCAAGAAGTAACTCAGTACCAGAAAATATAATGAAGCAACAACAAAGGGTAAGTCCAATATATAGACTGGATTAATTCACCTTCCAACTTCCCCCATAAATGTTGATTTAAAGTGGGGTAGATATGTATTTAAGCCAACCATTCAAGTACTAGTATTTACTGCAAATACATAGTGTTCCTTTTACTCAACATTTATGAAAGCATTAAATGACCACAACCATAACCATCTTATTCAAATCTTGACTAGGCTATGAAAATGAGTAGTCACTTTCATTGAATGCTACACAAGCTACTTCCCAAATTAATTAACATTGCAGTATTTTCAATGGACAAGTGATACAAAGATCAGAATTTTGTATCCAAGTATTCTGAAAAATCTGACAAGAAATTAAGAAATCAAGAAAAACCAAAGTGCAACTTCTGGAAATGCAAACCCCCCCCCCCCCCCCCTGAAAATTTGCAAATAACCCCCTAATGTTAAAAAACCAAATTTGTAGGCAGTATACAAGTTTATGAAAAATATGACAACAAAATAAAAATTGCAATAAAAACCAAAGTGCCAATTCTGGAAATGCAAAAACCCCCCTGAAAATTTGCCAATAACCCCCTAATGTTAAAAAACCAAATTTTTACTACGAGCTATACAAGTTTATGAAAAATATGACAAGAAAATATGAAATCAATTAAAACCAAAGTGCCAATTCTGGAAATGCAAAACCCCCCCTGAAAATTTGTCAATAACCCCCTAATGTTAAAAAACCAAATTTGTAGTTAGTATACAAGTTTATGAAAAATATGACAACAAAATAAAAATTGCAATAAAAACCAAAGTGCCAATTCTGGAAATGCAAAAACACCCCTGAAAATTTGCCAATAACCCCCTAATGTTAAAAAACCAAAATTTTATTACGAGCTATACAAGTTTATGATAAATATGACAAGAAAATATGAACTCAATTAAAACCAAAGTGCCAATTCTGGAAATGCAAAACCCCCCCTGAAAATTTGTCAATAACCCCCTAATGTGAAAAAACCAAATTTGTAGGCAGTATACAAGTTTATGAAAAATATGACAACAAAATAAAAATTGCAATAAAAACCAAAGTGCCAATTCTGGAAATGCAAAACCCCCCCTGAAAATTTGTCAATAACCCCCTAATGTTAAAAAACCAAATTTGTAGTTAGTATACAAGTTTATGAAAAATATGACAACAAAATAAAAATTGCAATAAAAACCAAAGTGCCAATTCTGGAAATGCAAAAACCCCCCTGAAAATTTGCCAATAACCCCCTAATGTTAAAAAACCAAATTTTTACTACGAGCTATACAAGTTTATGAAAAATATGACAAGAAAATATGAACTCAATTAAAACCAAAGTGCCAATTCTGGAAATGCAAAACCCCCACTGAAAATTTGTCAATAACCCCCTAATGTTAAAAAACCAAATTTGTAGGCAGTATACAAGTTTATGAAAAATATGACAACAAAATAAAAATTGCAATAAAAACCAAAGTGCCAATTCTGGAAATGCAAAAACCCCCCTGAAAATTTGCCAATAACCCCCTAATGTTAAAAAACCAAATTTTTACTACGAGCTATACAAGTTTATGAAAAATATGACAAGAAAATATGAACTCAATAAAAACCAAAGTGCCAATTCTGGAAATGCAAACACCCCCCTGGAAATTTGCAAATAACCCCCCTAATGTTAAAAACCCAAATTTTACCTTAGATCCGCACACACATGGACTTCCATCTAAACCATGGATATTGAATGAAGAACGCCTTCGGCTATTACTACTTTCACTGGATTCCATACCTACGGAGTGGAACAACAAAAAATTTTAGGGATGTTAAAACCCTAACGTATTCACATTTCAAAGAAATCGACAAAAAAATTTGAAAATTTACCGTCTTCTTCGTGATGATAAGAGCGTATAACAAGGCCTAATCTCATCCTAACCAGGTAAAACCTCGTGGATCAATGGAATTTACAAGCTTCGGTGCAAGTTTAGGTCGAATGGATTTTCAGTCGCGGAGGTAGAGAGAGAAAAGAGAGGAGGAAATATGAATTAGGGTCTTTTTTTTTTACTAACGTTCGGTTTGCATTATTAGTAGTTGGGTTGAATTATTGTTTGGGTCAATAATTAATCTAATCATGGGCCTTATAGCATGTTTGGCAAATTGAAGTCGGCCTTATTAATATTGGGTCACTAAAATTTATATTCAGTTCGGTTGGCCCAACTGGATGTAAGAAATGGAGAATGTCTATTTTGCCCTTGATCCGGTCGAGACAACTTCATCGCGGCCGTTCATTAATCTGTAAATCTGGGCCGTTTATTTCCTTGTATAAGTAGTAAAAAAAAAAACCCTAATTCAAATTTCCTCCTCTCTTTTCTCTCTCTACCTCCGCGACTGAAAATCCATTCGACCTAAACTTGCACCGAAGCTTGTAAATTCCATTGATCCACGAGGTTTTACCTGGTTAGGATGAGATTAGGCCTTGTTATACGCTCTTATCATCACGAAGAAGACGGTAAATTTCAAATTTTTTGTCGATTTCTTTGAAATGTGAATACGTTAGGGTTTTAACATCCCTAAAATTTTTTGTTGTTCCACTCCGTAGGTTTGGAATCCAGTGAAAGTAGTAATAGCCGAAGGCGTTCTTCATTCAATATCCATGGTTTAGATGGAAGTCCATGTGTGTGCGGATCTAAGGTAAAATTTGGGTTTTTAACATTAGGGGGGTTATTTGCAAATTTCCAGGGGGGTGTTTGCATTTCCAGAATTGGCACTTTGGTTTTTATTGAGTTCATATTTTCTTGTCATATTTTTCATAAACTTGTATAGCTCGTAGTAAAAATTTGGTTTTTTAACATTAGGGGGTTATTGGCAAATTTTCAGGGGGGTTTTTGCATTTCCAGAATTGGCACTTTGGTTTTTATTGCAATTTTTATTTTGTTGTCATATTTTTCATAAACTTGTATACTGCCTACAAATTTGGTTTTTTAACATTAGGGGGTTATTGACAAATTTTCAGGGGGGGTTTTGCATTTCCAGAATTGGCACTTTGGTTTTAATTGAGTTCATATTTTCTTGTCATATTTTTCATAAACTTGTATAGCTCGTAGTAAAAATTTGGTTTTTTAACATTAGGGGGTTATTGGCAAATTTTCAGGGGGGTTTTTGCATTTCCAGAATTGGCACTTTGGTTTTTATTGCAATTTTTATTTTGTTGTCATATTTTTCATAAACTTGTATACTAACTACAAATTTGGTTTTTTAACATTAGGGGGTTATTGACAAATTTTCAGGGGGGGTTTTGCATTTCCAGAATTGGCACTTTGGTTTTTATTGCAATTTTTATTTTGTTGTCATATTTTTCATAAACTTGTATACTGCCTACAAATTTGGTTTTTTAACATTAGGGGGTTATTGACAAATTTTCAGGGGGGGTTTTGCATTTCCAGAATTGGCACTTTGGTTTTAATTGAGTTCATATTTTCTTGTCATATTTTTCATAAACTTGTATAGCTCGTAGTAAAAATTTTGTTTTTTAACATTAGGGGGTTATTGGCAAATTTTCAGGGGTGTTTTTGCATTTTCAGAATTGGCACTTTGGTTTTTATTGCAATTTTTATTTTGTTGTCATATTTTTCATAAACTTGTATACTAACTACAAATTTGGTTTTTTAACATTAGGGGGTTATTGACAAATTTTCAGGGGGGGTTTTGCATTTCCAGAATTGGCACTTTGGTTTTTATTGCAATTTTTATTTTGTTGTCATATTTTTCATAAACTTGTATACTGCCTACAAATTTGGTTTTTTAACATTAGGGGGTTATTGACAAATTTTCAGGGGGGGTTTTTGCATTTCCAGAATTGGCACTTTGGTTTTAATTGAGTTCATATTTTCTTGTCATATTTTTCATAAACTTGTATAGCTCGTAGTAAAAATTTGGTTTTTTAACATTAGGGGGTTATTGGCAAATTTTCAGGGGGTTTTTTGCATTTCCAGAATTGGCACTTTGGTTTTTATTGCAATTTTTATTTTGTTGTCATATTTTTCATAAACTTGTATACTAACTACAAATTTGGTTTTTTAACATTAGGGGGTTATTGACAAATTTTCAGGGGGGGTTTTGCATTTCCAGAATTGGCACTTTGGTTTTAATTGAGTTCATATTTTCTTGTCATATTTTTCATAAACTTGTATAGCTCGTAGTAAAAATTTGGTTTTTTAACATTAGGGGGTTATTGGCAAATTTTCAGGGGGGTTTTTGCATTTTTAGAATTGGCACTTTGGTTTTTATTGCAATTTTTATTTTGTTGTCATATTTTTCATAAACTTGTAAACTGCCTACAAATTTGGTTTTTTAACATTAGGGGGTTATTTGCAAATTTTCAGGGGGGGGGGGGGGGGTTTGCATTTCCAGAAGTGGCACTTTGGTTTTTCTTGATTTCTTAATTTCTTGTCAGATTTTTCAGAATACTTGGATACAAAATTCTGATCTTTGTATCACTTGTCCATTGAAAATACTGCAATGTTAATTAATTTGGGAAGTAGCTTGTGTAGCATTCAATGAAAGTGACTACTCATTTTCATAGCCTAGTCAAGATTTGAATAAGATGGTTATGGTTGTGGTCATTTAATGCTTTCATAAATGTTGAGTAAAAGGAACACTATGTATTTGCAGTAAATACTAGTACTTGAATGGTTGGCTTAAATACATATCTACCCCACTTTAAATCAACATTTATGGGGGAAGTTGGAAGGTGAATTAATCCAGTCTATATATTGGACTTACCCTTTGTTGTTGCTTCATTATATTTTCTGGTACTGAGTTACTTCTTGAGTGGTATACAACTCTGTTTTGAAAAAATGTCTACCATACAAAAGGATGGCTGGACTTATGATGAAAACTGGAACTTTGTGGCATTCTTGATGCGTGAGACAAAAGATAAGGATCTTAAGGACGTCGATAATCTCAAAAAAGCCCTCGGTCGAATTGCATCATCCATGGGAACACGTTTTGGACGCCGGTTCAGTTTCCACTCCATGAAGACGAAGCTGGAACAGATGCGCATTAGGCACCGTTTATTCCATAAGTTCCTTAATAACCCCGGAGTTACTTATGACATAGAAAATTGTGAATCCACTGTGACTGATGACTACTGGAAAGCTGTTAATAGGGAGGTAATATTTCTTTTTAGAATGGTTAGACTTATTAAAAGTTATTTTAGCTAGATTTTTTGTTAAAGAGTGTTTATAACGTTTGCATTTCATCTTATTGTTTATAGACGGAGCCCGAACTGTTTAAGTATTTCAGAAGAAATGGTAACACCCTGTGCCTTATGCTTGATTGCATATTTGATACAGAGGGTGTTACTAAGTTGCCAATGGACTTGAGTGGTAGTCCTCAGTGGCCTATTCACGTTCGGGACGATGACGATGACGATATGGCATTGGTGGCAATGGCGCAGGGAAGTGATTTTATACCCCCTTTCCTGTTTGGTGAAGAGAATTATGTTGAAATTGAGGACTTGGATGATGACAAGAATCAGTTAGCAATTGTGCCAGTTAATGAAGTCAAGGAGATGCAAGGCAGAAGGTTGTTTGATGATGACATTGAAGGTGGAACAAAGGGGGAAACATCTGGACAAAAGGTGGATTAGGGGAAGGGAGGTGTTTTTATGTTAGAAAAATTATGGCACTTTGGTCTTTGTATTAGTTAAGTTTTTAATTTTCTGCAGGACTATGTTTAAGTAATTACTCTGTTTTTTAGGCTTGTATTTTTAATTTTCCAGCATGGCATTGCACCAACTTGTTAAAATCATGTTTTTTGTTTAATATCAATGTGGTTGGCAGCAGGACTTTTTATTATAAATTCCAGTTTACTTTCATTTATTTTCAGGAAATTTACAACTTATGTTTGATAGAAAAATCAAAGTTTGTATTAAATTGTGCACGAGAAATTGATAGTTACAATATTCTGAATCCCAAGCACAGGTTTGTATGCAACACCCGTGAATGAAGCAGAGAGTTTGATAATCTCATTGTTCTTCATGAATTTAACATTGCCTTTACAGCTGTTTTGGTCAAAAAAGTGCATATGTATGAAGTTTAGCTAGCAGCCTATACATCTGGCCCCAATTTGACACAATATTCCCATCCAATACTCAAAAAATGAACATATCTTGGTCAGGAATAAAATCTTGAAATCTCTTATGCAATCTAAGGACTTGGAATAATTACCAACAAACCCCAAAACTATCAAAAAATTTCATATTCGGTCCTTTTGGGTTCCCAACTTCTATAAATATGTGTCCTTCTTAACATAATCAAGTGCATTGATAACAAATGGCAACCTTCAACCCTCGACCCCAATTTGAATTTTTTTACACTGAAATATGGCACAAGGAAATCGACGATTACTTCATCGAATTTTTATCCAATGAGGCTTTCTTCCAAAATGCAATTTTCATCCATAGTTTCAGTGACGTTCTTACAGTTGCTCGTAACGACCTTAATATTTACTTTCAAAGTTCTTTCACTCTTAAGACTATCACTGCAAAATTCTATCTTATAAAACGAAGACATTCCACATTTTCATATTTGAGGAGCCTTTCGGGTTACTATTTGATCGGTGATACCAACAATGTTGGGAATGAAGGCAGGGAAATTGTTAAACATTTGTGCATGGTAACAAATTTTATATGTGTCCTTTTCTGTTTTATGGTTTATGCCACCCTTAACCTAGAGCTTGTTTATGTTTTGGTTATTATTTATTTTGGGAACGTCCATTCTTTGAAGCATATGCTATCAATGGAGAGCCTAAATGGGAAGATTTGTGTGAAATTTTTGCACATTCTGGGGTCGAATTTCCAGGGGTTGTGCCGCCGTCTCCCATTGATCTTCAATGGTTCGAATTAGATGATGGCCCCATTGTTGGTCAAGAAAGTCCATTACCAAACCCCATAAACCCCCCTGAAATGCTGCAATTCTCGCCTTGCGAGGATGAAGATTTTTGGAATGATCTGGGTACGTTGAACAACACAAGTACGGATGATGAAAATGACGAGGGTGAGAAACATACTTCCGTTGCTAAGTGTCTTTGGCCGGACGAAGGGACGTCTCTGGGATCGTCGAAACGAAAAAAAAATTTAGGCTAAGTCGGTATTAGTAACATTAGAATGCAATTTTCATCTTCGGCTATAGTATGCAATTTGTTTTAACTGTTTTAAGTTCAAGATATTATGCAATTTGTTTTAACTGTTTTAAGTTCAAGATATTATGCAATTTATTTTAACTGTTTTTGGTAGTATTTGCATTTCTACATTTTTGACAAATTTGAAGCATGGGTGGCTTATTTGCATTTTTTCGAACCAAAGTATGCTTCTCCATATTTCCAGAAAAGGTGGAGCAGGGAGGTATTTGCAATTTTCAGGGGGTTTTTGCATTTCCAGGATTCCAATGTTTTCAGGGGGGGTTTTGCATTCCCAGAATTTATGAAAATGCGACCAGGGATCCATTTGCATTTATTCAGGGGGCCTTCTTGCAATTTCCAGAATACCAATATACATATAAGAGCAGGGATGTTCAACTTCTATAATTTCAGGGGAGTTTTTGCATTTCCAGAATTCCAAAAATTAGGAGCAGGGAGGTATTTGCATAATTTGAAGGATGTATTTGCATTTATTCAGGGAGGTGTTTGCAACTGAAAATTGCTATAAAAAAAACCTGCAACACCCGTAAATAATACATGAAAGAAGCAAGTCCATACATATATATATATATATATATATATCAGTTAGGGCAATTACAAATGATACATCAATTGTTACTAACCTAACTAATATATCAAAACAAACATTTCCACAAAACACAAAAGCAGTCCATATTTCCATATATGCAACAACAACCACCAACTTGTTAAAACACAACTCCCTTGTCTTTACAGTAAAGACAGGGACAAAAAAAACTATTCAGAATACCAACTATGCACCGCCAAATTTCATGTTTAAAGTGCAAATTTTCTCAACAAAATATGATGTTACCACAAGTACACAAACCCGATTCACAAGGCATTTGATCAAGGCATCTTACCTTCAAGCATCATGTGTGCTTGAATCTCCCGGTTTCGGGGGTTCGAATTCAAGAACAAGCTCGTATGCTTTGCGTTATCCATTATCTTGAAGGAAAGAAAGTTGCGATTCTCCTCACTTAGTGACTCAATACTCTCTAATGCTGCAATTATCTTTTGTGCTTTATCGTCGTACGTATCTTCCTCCTTTGCAAACTTTGACTTAAGATCAGCCCATGTATCCTTTGTGGCGGTAAGAAACTGAGACATGTCGGGCTTATATACATCCGGTCCACTTACTTCGGGTGTTTTCTTCATTCTTTGTTGTTTCTCCTTCTTTATCTTCTCCTTTTTGAGCTTCTTTGTCAATTCAGAAGTCCGAGGGGTGTTAAATCCTGGGTATATTGGACACGCTTTCAATATATCCTCGGCCACATCCGAGGCATCGGTAGTCAAATCCACACAGGGACTACTATACAACAGTTCCTCATTCTCGGTCGACGGTTCTTTTCTTTTCCGTTTTGCTTCAAGAGTGTTCCTTGTCAAATCCTCAACTATATCCTCAAAGCTTTCCGCGCCATCACCGGTTGCCCTATCCCTTCCGAATATTTCAACCCAATCATCAAAATAGTGATATGTCTTGTAACGCATATTTGCAACATCTGGGTGGGCCTAGTATGATAACAAAAATAATAAAAACACTTTCAAGATTCTGAATTCTCATATATAAATAGAATTCCAAAGGCAGTCCAACATACCTTAACGTATAAGTCCCAAACCTCATCTTCCACGGTGATCTGCCTTCCGGAATCGTTCCATCCAAAGCCACTTGTCCCTTGCATTCCTAGTAATTGCCCATACGTCTTCTTCCAAACGGTAATCTTAGAGTTGATATGCTTAGCAAGAATCTTGGAATTGGGAAGTATTGCATTTAGTGCAACCTCTAATGCTTGTAAATACCCCGGCCGAAATGCATTATCGGCCTTCCAACCATTAGCAAGCATCTCTTTTAAGCAATGTAACAATTGTTGTTCTTCAAGCTCATTCCAAGATCTCCGGGAAGCTTGTGTCTTTCTTTGAGGTGGCGCCGTATCACCATATCGTGGAATGGATGTCATCTCACGATTAAAACAAACCTACATAATCAAGTGCAACGTTCATTATTAACCCAAAACAAACACAAAATAGTCCAAAACTCACATTCACAATCAATATACTGCCTACAAATTTATAATCCAATTTTAAAGAAACTCAATTCAACGAATTCACATAAAACTTAAATTTTACAACGACATCCAAAGTTCGTCATAAAGTACACACCGGAGTTACAAATAAAAAGGGAAAATAGTTCACAACATCCATGCATGACATAAGATCAACAGAAAACTGATTTGTTTAAGACAACTGATGGTTCCATTCTAATGACGCTCTTGATTCCATTTTAAGAACATACGACGAGCCATATCGTCGCGAAAATTGTTCCACGCATGCGACGGCTGAACGACATCAATGTAATCATCAACATCTGCCTCGTTCTCATCATCACTTGAATCACTAGAATCACTAGAATTTGCCTCTGTATACCACACATCGAAGTCCATTGTTCGCCGCATAAAATTCTGAATCAAGAACAAACACATTATAATCCTGTTTTGCGTCTTCAAGGGGTAGAATGCGTTGCTTCTTAGAATTGCCCATTTTTTTTTAACTTGTCCAAAGCTCCGCTCTATTACATTTCGGGCTTGTGAATGTTTCATATTAAAAAATTCTTTCTCATTTTGCGGGGCCTCCATTCCGACGCCCCACTCTTTCAAATGGTACCGTACCTCTCTATATGGCGCAAGAAACCCTTCTCCGTTGGTATAACCATTATCACATAAGTAATATGTACCTAAATTTAAAAAAATAAAGTTAAATTAAATGTACATTTTTAGTTATACAAAAATTATTAAACTCTATCTTGTTTCTAATGTCTATATTTTCGAACCTGTAGGCACCCTCAAACCATTGTTCCGGTTGATTGCATCCCGTAAGACACGACCATCCGCCGCGGACCCCTCCCAACCAACAAGTGCATACGTGAATCCTCCACTAACATCACACGCAGCTAAGACATTCGTCGAAACAACACCTTTTCGTGATCTATATCGTGGTCTGTCTGCCAACGGCACTTGAATTGGCACGTATGTTCCATCCAATGCCCCTATACAGCCCTATATATAAAAGTATTAAAACTATGCAATTTTTTATTATACCCAAAATAATTTTAAGAATTTAAAGGCTCACCGGAAAACAATTCCACCTTGCATCGTCACAATCATCTGGTACTGGTTCTGGTACGGATAATAAAATCTTATGGAGCGTTAACGTACAACTCAGTACACGGTGGAAGCACTTGCTCACGGTGTCGCCGGAACGTTTATAATCAGTCCCAACAA
Organism: Penstemon newberryi var. newberryi; assembly: GCA_030819805.1. Classification (NCBI taxonomy): domain Eukaryota; kingdom Viridiplantae; phylum Streptophyta; class Magnoliopsida; order Lamiales; family Plantaginaceae; genus Penstemon; species Penstemon newberryi. The sequence continues at coordinate 14,412,866 of JAUALY010000005.1, read as the reverse complement.
TTCGAATCTTCTTATGGTGAGAAAGAACACTCAAAAAAATGGCTACTTGTTCTCTAATCGGAACGTATTTTGTATCCCTTAAACCCCCCTCATTATGTAGCAAGCAACAAAAATTTTCAAAGGAACTCTTATCAAGCCGTAGGTTGTTTTTGCATCTTACATTTTTCTTCATAGTGATAGAATGAACATATTTGGCTTGCTTGCGTTTCCTACGGATTAGACTATATCGAATTCGTGGGTTCAAAGATTGTGCATGAAGTTGTGCAATAATACGTAGGCAAATAACATAAACGCCCATCCAAAAAAACTGATGAAATATTAATAAGAAAAGGTGCTTCCTTCGTGGATCCATTCGCAATTTGGCTGTAAATATATGGAAAATAAAATTTCAACCCAATTCAGTTTGTATTTGGTCTATATAATTTTTTTAGGACAAACAATTTCAAGTATGGTTTACGAATGGAGGACAAGAACATCCTAAACTTCGTAAACAAATAAACATAAACCTTATACAAGAACACAGTGATGACTTTATTATACATAATTGAAATCAATAGGCAAACTTTAGAATTATATTACAAAAATTCAACACTCAAAAGGCAACCTAAACTTCGTAATCAAATACACATAAACCTTATACAAGAAAAAAGTGACGACTTTATTATAGAAAAATCAACAGTGAATATGCAAACTTTAGAATTATATAACAAACATTGAAGACTCAAAATGCAACCTAAACTTCCTAATCAAATACACATAAAAATTATACAAGAACAACGTGAGGACTTTATTATACAAAAATCAACACTCAATAGGCAAACTTTATATAAAAATAATTCAACAATCTAAAGGCAACCTAAACTTCGTATTAAACTTTGGCTCATATTTGACAAAAACAGAGGTGATAATTTTTCAAACCCTGTACAAGAACAATAATGTTTAATCACTCCAAGAAAAGTCAACATTCGAATGGCAAATGGAAAACAAATAGGAGAAAATTATTCACTACTACCCATTTGCACATAAAAACAATCAAGAACAGCACATACACTTTAGAAAAATTCTTGCTATAAACTGACCTAGATTCGGGACGCCCAGCTGGAATGGAAGCTTCGGCGCTCTAACCTACATTTCCAAAAAATCCAAACATTAGGGCAAAAATATTGGTAGAGAAATCATAAATATTGTATTGTAGAACAAAATCAAGGAGGGAGTCCATGGTTTCAGGGGGAAGAAATGGCGTCGGTGCTCACTTGGGAAGAAGGGGGAAATGTCACGTGAGAGAGGGAAATGAAAATATTTCAGACTTTTGTTCATATTGACCCGGTTATGTTGTAATTTCTATCAAATTCAAGGGCAAATTCGGTACTGGAAAGTTAATTTGGGCCAGCAAATTACAATTGCACAGGAGGGTGTCCAACTACAATGGGCTGGATAAAGGGAGTGGCCCACTAATCCAGCAAATTAAGACGGGCTGCCCGTTCTTTTATTAGCCCAACCGAATGAAAATTTCTGGCCCCAATTAATTTAGGTGGTCATATTATTTCCCTTATTTGGGCCTAATTCGGCAAACCGAACGTTGCCTAACTTGAGTATTTTTTTATAGATGGCATAATTAATTGGATTATTCCTTTTATACATTATAATATTGGATTAGTTATATTTATTGTTTACTTATAGATGTGGCTTATTACACTTCTTTGATGACGGATGATAATCTAGAATTGGATGAAGATGTCGTCAATTTGGCCACTCAAGTTCCAAATGCCAAATGTAGTTGCTCCATCGGCTAAAAATAGTCGAAGAGGTATTAACTTCTCAATTGAAGATGACAAAATTCTTGTGGCCTCGTGACTCACTATTATGAAAGATCCGACCAAAGGGAAAGCTCAAAGTTCTAATAGATATTGGGAACAAATTAGCTTATACTTCAACGGTCACTCAAAAAATCCTCGTACTCAACCTTCCCTTAAACAACAATGGAATGAAATTAATCGAAAATATCAATTATTTTGTGGATTTCTAAGCCAAATTGAAAGAAAAAATTAAAGCGGTCAAACCATGGCTGGGAGTTATTTTTTTTTTTATTTTTTTATCATTCATCTTTTTATTCAATTATAATTTACTATTTTATATATTTTCTAATCAAATGTATGGTGATTTGGAGAATAAACCATTTATATTTGAACATTGTTGGCTTCTATTGAAGGACAACATAAATGGCAAGAAATCCTTTTGAACAAGAAACAAAAAAGTAGCAACGATGCCTTTAATGAACCTATCAATTTAGGGGATGATGAACTGTCAACCAACAAAGAAAGACCAATAGGGATCAAGGCGGCTCAAAAAATCGAAACATCTGCAGGTAGTTCAATATCTAATAAGATTTTGCAAGAGAGGTTACGAATTGAAAAAGCTAAGTACGAGCAGCGGAATCAAGCTCTACTAGAACAAGAAAAAACTAGAGAGCTCATACAAAAAAAAGATTGATCATAAAGAAAAGGAGGCTGAAAGATAATGGGAGCTTGAAGTAATGAGTAAAGACTTTCTAGACATGTCACCAATGAAAGTTGAATATTGGCAAAATGAAAAGAGGCAGATAATGGCAAAGAAGGGTTTCAACTTCTAGATATGTAGTGATATACTGTAATGTTATTTATTAACGTCATCTATTAGTCCTATGTAATATCATTTTAAACTATTTTATTTTATTAATGTCATTTATATTAGTCAAATGTAATATCATTTAAACTATTTTATTTTATTAATGTCATTTTTGTGTTATGTCCTTTCTACAATTTTAAATTTTTAAAATTTATATTAAATAAAATATTATAATTAAAGCACATAATTAAATTGAATAGTAGAAACTATATCAAAGAAAATATTATATTAAAGGATGCCTCATCTAATACAAAACACACGAAGATAAAATATGTCATATTAAATCACACATTAACTTGAAACATAAAACACATAAAGCTAAAATACAACATATTATATCATACATTAACTTGAAACATAAAACACACGTTAACTTACATATAGCACACAACAAAGCATAAGAACTTCCTATTCGGATGAGCCATATCGAGCCCATAGGTGCACAACAAGATCAGCTTGTAATTGGGAATGAGCCAAGGCATCTTTGATATCCTGATGACGCTGAATGAAATCTCTATATTGGTTTGTATGGGAACGTGACATTATCGGAGGCTCAGTGTAATCCGTAAAATCAACATTTTCTACTCCTTGATTTTCTTCAACTATTATATGATGAAGTATGATGCACACGGTCATGATATTTGCAAGTGTATCGACATCCCATAACCGTGCTGATATGGGTGTGATAGCAAAATGAGCTTGAAGCACCCCAAAGCATGCTCCACATCCTTTCGTTCTGATTCCTGCATTGTAGCAAATAATTTACTCTTACGGTCACATGGGCATGGAATTGTTTTTACGAAAATAGACCACGCGGATAAATGCCATCAGCAAGATAATATTCCATGTCATAGTTACGATAATTAATCGTATAATTAGTTGTAAGAGCACACCCAGTAGCAAGAGCGTCAAAGACAGGTGAACTTTGTAGCACATTAATATCATTCAGCGATCCAGGCAAACAAAAGAATGCATGCCAAATCCAAAGATCATGTGATGTTACAACTTCTAGTATAATGGTCGACTCTTGACAATAACCAGTGTACATACCTTGCCAAGCAGTTGGGCGGTTCTACCATTCCCAATGCATATAGTCAATACTTCCAAGCATCCCTGGGAATCCACGTTCCTCATTACATCGTTTTGATTTGGCGCCCTTAGGTACCTCTCAACAAATACATCTATAACTGTTTTCACAAAACGACGTGGACACTCTAGGGATGTGCTTTTGCCTATTTTTATGTATTCATCCAAAGAATCAGCTGAATTTTCGTATGCTAGGAACCTCATTGCTGCAGTTATCTCTGAATGGAAGAGAGGCTGGGATTTCCAACGGCATCTGATTTGAATTGAAAATAAGGATCAGGAGCTACTACACCATCTAAGACATGGAGGAACAAATTCCGGCTCTCAATACTCTCTTCTGAAAAAACTTCACCGTAAAGAGGAGTAGGACTGAAATAGTCGTTTCAAATATTGTTATGGGCTTCAGTATGGTTTCGACCAACAAATTTGTGACCAACAGTAGAACCACGGTGGTTGTGTTGTCTTTCCCCAATATGTTCATCTTCTGCTTCTCTTGCTGCAAATAATATATTTAACTCATCATCAGAATCAAAGTTGAAACTTACGAATTTTTTTAAAATTTTAGAGGTAGATTCTGAAGAATCCATTGTGAGAGAAATTTGATGAGAATAATAAAGAAACTCATCATATTTATAGGTGAAACTCTACTTTTCAACTTTCAACGGATTTAACTTTACTGAATTTTTAAAATTTCAATTATCCCGTCTATTTGAAACTACCCGCTCATTTGTAAACTTAAAAATTTGAAATTTCGAAAGTTTTGATAGTTCAATTGAGTGAAAATCTATTTTCAACTTTGAACAGATTTAACTTTTCTAAATTTTCAAAATTTCAAATATTGAGTTCCAACATACTTCAAAAATTTCTTTTGTATTTATTAAAGATCTCGGAAAATAAATGAATGCATAAATACAAAGGATTATATAATAAAAGAAAATTGAAAATAAAATGCATATTCATTTTGCATAAACATGCATTGGAGTGAAAAACTTTTTTTGGATATGCAAATCAATATTTGAGTTTCTATAATCCATTTTGCTTACTTGCATTGGACTTGCCCTTAACATTGAAAAATAAGTCTTACGAAGTGTTTGCAACTGCGCAATTGTTTTTGTTTAAAGTAGTAAGTGCTTTTAAAGAAAAGCATGGGGTGTTTGCAAAATAAGTTAAAAAAAAGAGTATAAAATAATTATGTAGGTGCTTGCAATATCTAAAAAGCATCAAACACTTTTACTAGTTTCCTATTTTTAAACCCTTTTAAAATACTTTCTAGATTCTTACTTTGGTCTCTACTAATTAAAGATAATCTATATTCGGATAAACAAAACCCTTTTCAGCATAGAAAAGGATAAAAATTCCAACTTTTAAAAATTGCAATTTGGTCCCCCTAACTTTTGGAAATTATAATTTGACCCCTGAAGTTTTGAAAATTACAAATTAACCCCAAATTAAAAAATTGTCAGAGGACTGAAAATAAAATTTAATTTCCAGAAAATTTTTGAATTTGCAATTCGGCCCCTGCAGTTTTTGGTATTTACGAAAAAACCTAAAACTTTCAGAAATTGCAAAATAATCCCAAATTTGAAAAATCCAGAAAATTACAATTCAGCCCAGAAAATAAATAACTCGATAGTATTCAATTTCAGTACAGATTTACCCATAAATTGCTAATCGCATATTAGCCCTTCAAGTTTCAAAAATTGTAAAATTGGCCCAAAAACGTTTTATGCAATTTTACCCGAAAAACAGATCTACCCATAACAAGTAAGAATCAACAACATGGATATAATATGCAATACAATGAAAAGAATCAAATTATATTCAGACTTTTTCGTATGAAAGTAATAAATTAGGTTCTGATACCACTGTTGGGTTACAGGAAACGTGAAGACGTTAAAGCAGCGGAATTTTAAAAATTTTAAGCAACCAAAAACAGGAATCTTTATTCATCTAATCATACGATTAGGTTTTACAGCAAATAAAATAACCATAGGATGTTTTAAGCGAATTACAGCACACAAGAACGGTGGTGATTTTTCCCCGGTCTTATTTAGATATGATGGATTTTCGGTTCAAGAGAAGCACCCCAAGCATTGTGCCTCTAGCGGTATCCACAAAAATTGAATTTAATGCAACTCCTTTGAATTCACATGCTCAAAACTAGAAATCAAAGATTATCAAACAAAAAGAAGAGAAAAAGAAAACCATATCCAGGTCTAGATCTGGACGAGATAGAAGGGTCGGCTCCTTGCTTTCTTGGAGAAGGGGGCAGCTAGGTGTAGATTAGGGTTGGTATTAAGGAGTCTTCTACTCCGTTTATACTAATAGATATGACCTAGATTTGATATAGTCCAACTATGAAACTTAAATCCCATTTCCTTATGGCCTTTATTTGTTTCCTCATTTTAATTGATTAAACCCCTTTAATTAATTCAGCCTATTTAATTAATCCATCCAATTAATTAATTAATTATTCTCTTATTAATTAGCTCTTTAATTAAATAATTTTCTCTTTTAAGAATAAACACCTTAATTCTCAAGTTTTGATTTAACTCTTTAAATCAAACTTTTCTTATTGATTTGTTGCAGTCCAATTATATTATGTGTGACCCTCCAGGTTCACCATCAATTGGCCGCGGCCCCACGACTTTCGTGGCTTAATTTACGAGCTTATTAATTACTCCGATTAATTGAACACCCTCAATTAACCACTCAATAATTAATCTTACTATTAATTCATGAGTACCCACACATCATATATGGTTGATGTATAACCACAAGCACATGAGGCCCAAATTCAGGTGAATTGATCTCAGTGAACCTCACCTCTTATAAGTACCATGTACATACGGTCCTTCTATTCGACTAATTTCCGAATAGTAATTCCAGTGTGACTGCTAAATTTGGAAATCCCTTTTCAAATCCGTCACCAACCACGACCACGGGTTTCGCAGAATATATTATCGAAGAACGTAAAGGAAATTCTCTCAACGCACCACGTTGAGTCGGTAGATCCCATATTAGTGCTAACCACCCGCGTACAAGATTATACATAGCCAACGTAGTCGTACAATGATCACCCAAGATTTTGACTCCTAAACAAAGTACGTACTCACGTGCACCGAATTCGCTCTAGCACCTCAAGTCAAAGGACTAAATCGTAACTGTCATAAGTCTTGAGAAACCTCCCATCGTCGATGTGCGCCATGCGCTTCCACAATAGGTTTCTCTGTTCAGGTTGTTCAATGCGTTCGATCCCCTATCGAACCACCTACTCATATGCATCAGCATCAAATGTCTTGTTTATGAAACCCTACAAATTCACTTCACGTGAATAATGCATACTCGTACAAGTCTTTGCGATTCTTTTCGATACACTGTCTCGTTTAGAATCTATAACTTGGAACTGTTTTAAGATCACGACCTTTGAGACTGTTTCGTGATTGTAAACAGTCAATCGTCCTATAGTCTATTGTGATCTAAGAATTTCATCCAATCGCTTAAGTGTATTCACGAGAGATGAAGCTGGCCATTATTTGATTTACGTACTATAAACAAACTAACGTATTAAATTTATTTATACCAATGAAAGTTCATAATAAGATAGTCCTATTACAAGCTAAATTTATTGGCTTGCAGGCACCATCATTTAACAAATAGCAGTTCCTAATAAAGTGATCACTTAGATTGCTGAGGGCACCATCATTTTAGGAATGCCTGATGAAGGCTACTCCCCTGAAATGACTGAATCAGAGGAGATTCCTAGAGATAACATTGCTACCAGGACCAGAAGTAGTGCTGTAAAGAAGCCCTCTACTGAAGTTGTTTTTACAAAACAAACTGCTAGAAAGAGGCTTACTTTAAAAGATCAGAAGGATGAGTTAGTTAAACTCAAAGGAAGAATGGTAGAAACAACAACAGAGACAGAAGAGTCTAATGATGTTGTTATGAAAGAAGAGTGTGCTGAGGTGGCTTCAACTCAATTATATGAGATTCCATTAGTGGAATCTGCTTATAAACATACTACTGTTTCTAATATTAAGACAACTAAGAAGAGGAAAATAAATTCAAAGAAGCCCTCAGATGCTCAACTAAAGAAACAAGAAGAAGCAAAGCTTAAAGCTCAAGAAGAAGCACAACTTCAAGCTGCTCTTGAGGCCAACAAAGTTCCTGATCCCAAGGTAAGTCAGGAAGATGCTGATCTTGCTCTTGCTATTGAGATTAGCAAGGAAGAAACTCATGCAAGGAAGCATGTTGGCGGAATTAAGATTAATCCAGAAGAACAAAAAAAAATTATATTGCCTTCTCATATGTTAACTAAGAAGACTCCAAGGGAATAAAGGTTAGCTGTTGAAATTGTCCGAAGCGACCCTACTGTTTGAAGAGTAGTTGGAAAAGTTGAACACAAAATTGCAATTAGAGACAACTTTTATTGCTGAAAAGATAAGGTATACAAGATTGAGAAATTATGGATTGCAAAAATCAAAAGAGGAGATAAACGCATGGAATGAGTTCACAGAAGAGGAAAACTGGACTATGTGCTGGTTAGGAACCACTTCAAGGAAAAGAGCTATGGATTCAGACTTCTTTCATGACAGATTGCATAAGAAGATGACTGATATAGGCAAGAAAGAAGCTGACAACCTGGAAAGGAAGATACCTAAGAAGCCAAGGAGAAATCATGATGTTGAAGAGAGAGCTATTATTATGGCACTTTAGGTAACTTTAAATAAATGGGTTGATAGATCCAGATTCGAGAAAGGAAGCTTTAGTGATTTGCCGACTCTGCCAAGCTTACAAGAAATTATTTTCGGTCCTCAAATTAGATCCTACAATAAAGACACACATCAGCTTACTACTACTACTGCTACTAATATTCAACATCATTACTCTATTAAATTAGTGGTTTCTGATAACCCTGCTGATAATGTAACTGTGTCTACTGTAAGTGAGACAAACTTGCAGGTTCCTAAAGATGCTTCCCTGGAACTTAATCTCACAACAATTAAAGAGATTACTGCTCATGAAGGGAAAATTGACTTGCAAAGCATTAAGGAAATCAAAGAACCTTTGCTTCTACTTACTTGGGTAAGTCAACAGGAAGGTACACATGAAGAAAATATTCAGACTACTGAAGTAATTGACAACAAAGTTTAAGGTAATGAGCAGACAAGTTCTTTAGTGAACAAGTCTAGTGATGTGTTGAGGACAAGTACTCTGCTAAATGAGGATACTGTAGTGGCACCCTCACCTGACAAAGGTTTGATACTTATCACTAAGCCATTACAAACTCATAGCGCTGCTCCAAATTCAGATGATCCAAAGACTAAATCTACTAAGATGGATGATATGAAGAAATTCATGGAACTTCCTTGGAATCTCTTCAATAAACCTGTTGGACTAGTGTGAATGCTCTGAAAGCAATGAAGGAATTGGAAGAAAAGACTACATCAAACTTGTTACGGGTTGAGGAACTAGTAAATCAAGTTGCTGCTAGCACTACAAAGATGATCAACCTTGCTGATTCTGACATAGAGCTACTTAAAACAGACGTGAATGCTGTCAAAGATGACATTAGCTCCATCAACTCTTCCACTGATAAGAAGGATAGCTAGTTAGATCATACTATTGAAGGAGTTACTATTGTTCAAGGTAAACTTATGAACCAGTTGGACTTATACATAGATAATGTGGCTACATTACATAAATCATATACAAACGCTGGAGAAAGAGGGACTGGGTTATTATTTAACTTGTCTAATCAATGCAAAAACCTTCACCACAAATCTGATAGCGTATGGAATGAAATAAAAATCATCAAGGCTACTCAAAGTTCAACACTCCTAAAGATTAAGGAGAATGGAAGCGACATACTCCAACGTCAGAAAGCCGTATGCTGCATTGAATATCAAACCTCATATCATTCTTGATATTGATCCTGCTTATGATGACAAAAAGGAGGAAGATAATGATGATAAGGATGAAGTCAAGTCTGATGATGAGTCTGATGCTGCTGCTGATAAACTAGTTGATGTTGCTAAGGAAGATAAAGCAATTACTGCTAGCAAATCATCTAGTGCAGAGAAGCAGAAAAATCCATTCCCCAAGTACGAGAGTAAAGAAGAATTATCGTCTTAAATGCAGAATCTCATTGATGATGAAGAATTGGACGAAGAGACTATAAGGATTTGACTCAAGGCCAAAACGCTAAATATTGAAGACTCTAATGATAGCAAAGAAGAAAAGGAGGAAGAAACTGCTAAGGATTAGACTAGGCTTCTTTTCTACATTCAGTGTACTTGTAATTTTTTCTTTAAATTTTCATGATGTAATCTGCTACAATGTAATACTCTACTTTATTGAAAAGCAGTTACAGGTTCTAATCCAACTCAATTTCTAACTCAGAAATTTTGTGTGAAGACTAAACTGAGAATAGGTTGAGTACTTAGCTGAAGTTTTGTCATCATCAAAAAGGGGGAAATTGTTGGAAATAAATTTCGATGTTAAAGGTTTTGATGATAAAGAAAGTTGTCATCAACTCGGTAATGGAAGCTTAGTAGCTTTTGAAGATTCAATCTGAAAAGACAAGTAAATTCAGATCAGAAAAAGATTGAAATACAGTATGGAAGACGAGTGACCAAAATCAGCTTAGCGGGAATATCAGATCAGTGAAGATCAGATTGGTGGTTTTCAGCAGAGTCAAGTCAGATGAGTTCGATATTGATTCAACAGAGTGGCCATCAACATATTCAATTCCATTAGCTAAGTGGAAGTGGTCCGAAGTTATTTCAGCGGTAATAAATGCACCTGGAGTAATAAATGACATTTAAGAGGGGTATTAAATGCAATGATTGAAACTATAAATTCAAATTTCTCTGATCAGAAAAGTGCATTTGATGCGACTGATAGAACCATACAGTAATAATACTGTAACTGTATAATATAGATGTTGCAGGGAGCCGTTCAATTAATGACCGTTGCTAAGGATTAAAATTGCAATTCTTCCAATCTAACGGCCATAATTCAAATCCTAGTATAAATAGATCGAGATTCAATAGTGGACAAGAACACAACACACTTGCAAAAATTTCTAAGTCCAAACTCTCGAGCAAGTACTATCAGCCGAGTCGTATGTTGACAAAACTTTTCGTTGAAGATCAAAGTTAAACACTTTAAAATCTGAGAGATTTTCAACTGAGTGTTGTTTGAAGTGTATATCCAATCTTAGTGAAGAGATATAACTTCATAGTTAGGTTCTCTGGGTGATCTCCTAAAAAAAACTTAGTGTTCTAGCTTGTTGCATATGATTTGTTGTAAAAGCACAAATTATTGTACTGGTGACTGAGTGTTCTAGTATAACCTAAATCTTCGTGATTTAGAAGAGTGGATTGGAAGGTTTCTTGCATGTCAAACCACTATAAAAATTCCTTGTATGATTTACTTTATGGCTACTCATTGCATATTTCATAAGCATAGTAAATCGTTTTAAAAGACAAGTATTTTAACTTGGGGTATTTTCTAAAACCAAGGGTAAAAACTTTGAAGTTTTAAACAGTGTTTGAAAAACATACATCGACATATATGTTGCATCATTGTTTGAAAACTCTGATAACTTAAGTAAGAAAACACAAATCAGCTAAGTGGTTTATTCCGTTGATAAGCTAAGTGCAAATCAGCTAAGTAGTCTTATCTTACTGATTAGTTGACTCATATTAAGGAAAAAGAGAAAAACTTTAAAAAGGTTAAGAGGTCTATTCAACCCTCCGCCCTCTAGACCTCATCATGACCACTTGGGGCAACCATATATATATATATATATAATACCTCAACAACGTGATTTCTTCATGTGGTCTTACATTTCTACTGCATAAATATATATATTTCAAAGAAGTCAGTCAAATGTATGATTGCAAAATCTCCATAAATACCAGTATCCATAGTAGTTAAAAGTGTGACGTCTTCGTTTAGGCCTTGGAATAGGTAGGGAAAGTCCTTCTGCGTTGATAGTCTGCGAGGTTCCACTTCTTTCACGTGTGTTAAACACGGTGAGTTTATTGAGAACATCTTGACAATCATGGAACATATACTCAACTTTTTTTTGAGTAAATCCTCACAACGCCTAAATGAAGGAAGGCTAGGATTCTATGCGTGAAGTTAACAACTTCATCATCCAAAATCTTATCTGCAAAAAGAATAGTATATGCAAATGAGATATGATTAATTGATACTAAACACAGAGAATGGCCAAGTTCAATACAAGTGTATCTTTAGATGAATTTTGCGGTCTATAACATATGAGATTTTGTATTCAAGTTATTCAATATTTTTTAGTAAGTCTAGCCAACATTATTAAATAGCAATACACATAAAGCATCTTACCGCATTACTAAAACTAAAACTATATATGTTACTAATGGGCTATAATCGACAATAATAATGACACTACAACAAAAAATAGATAATGGGACATTTAAGATAGGACATTTTGCAACAAATGTCCTATGAAAGTAAATATGGGGCATTAATAATTAAATGTCCCCAAGGAAAAAAAACGGAATGTTATGTATAAAGAATTAAAAGGCACTTTTTAAAATTCTTTTAAAAGGTGTTAGAATATAAACAAAAAGAGGTAGCATTATTTTTCCCCCAAATTAAAAAGTAGGGCTCTCTTCTTCATTTTAGTCTGCTACTACTTGTTTTTTGGGAACCTCTTATGTAATTTGTTGTCGTGGAAAGTTAATTACCATGTTAGTCTGCTACTACTTGTTTCACAAATTTCGTACTTTCGTGATAAATGTTTGAATTGTTTATGTTAGATAAGTAATTTAAATTGTTATATATATATATATATATATATATATATATATATATATATATATATATTATGCAGCTGCGTAGGAATATTAAAAATGATGATTTGGGACACTTATAAGTGTCATGTGCTTAGGACATTTATATATGTCGTATGAAACTGGTCTTAGGACATATGGAACTGTCTTAAGAACTAGTTATAGGGACACTTTTATAATTGTCCTAATAATACCTTGGGACACATATAAATGTCCTAATTTAGGGACACAAAAAAGTGTTGTATCTGTTAACGCGACACCCGATTATGTGACACTTTTTATAAATGTCCCGAACCATGTAAGTGTCCCAAGATGTGCATCTTGGGACACTTTTCTGTGTCTCCTAACATGTTTTTTGTTGTAGTGAGTAGCTATTGGAAAGGCGGGAAAGAATTAAGAGACATAACGTCCTCCGAAAAAAACAAGGAAATGGATAACATATACGCTATGGTTGATTCTTAGATTTTAGCGGGTAAAACACAAAAAACAATGTTTTCCTTGCATCAAATGACATAACGTTGAGCTTTATTTTTATTTCATTTCTATTTCCCATGTCATTTTAATAACTAAAATTCAAGAACCAAACAAATCCTTAATTGATTTTGAGAAAGTAGTTGATTTTCCTCATAACAACCCCACACATTCCACCACCAGCCTTTTTCGAACCGGAGGACAAAGGGTGAATGTTAGAGAACATATATGGAACATTTTTATAAATAAATAAAGCAAAATTAGTTTTAAAAACTAAATCCCATAAGATATATCCCTCTTGCACTTGTAAAGAAATTAGACAAACAAATTTATTTCTCCTAACAAAAAGCACAATTTTAACACGATTAACATTTTAAACTACAAAAATTTGCCATAACAAGAAAATAAAACTAGCAGAAATCAGTGTCAACTATTTTGATCACATTTTTAACACACGACATAAATTCATCAACATTTTAAGACAGAAACCAAAATTAAAAACTCTATGGAATTAAAAGAAAAAATGAGAGATATACCCACATAAGACGAAATGTTAGTCTTGTGAACTTGTTCTTTTTTAAGCTTTTGGAAACAATGAGCAGCAACCCAAATAGTCCCTAAGGCCCCCTTCTTCATGAGTAGCAATTGTGAGTAAAACATATTTTTTCTTGGTTTCCTATATATTTTCGTTGCTTTCTTCGGAAACTAAAATTTTGGTAATGTTTCAGTTTGAATTTCATAGACATGAGAACCGTTACAAACAGAGAAAAGAATGTGTGTGTTTATATATGAAAGACAAAAACGTAGGTGTGACAAGGAAGAAGCAATATAAGAAAATTACGATTTTAACCATTGATGTTTACTCATTTTCATGTCCTTTTATGACCCACATTTTTTTTCAAATTAATCTTTTTTCCTTTTCATTTAATTTAGTATTCACACACCAAAGAGAATTTTGTGATAGTATTTTAGTCTTGGAATGGAAGAGGTTATATTTTAATATTAAGTTTTTTAATCTCGATACACTATAATTATATTAAGTTTTTATTTGCTCGACATTTTCTGGAACTTGGTACCAAAGAAGGATATGAATTTGAAGGTTTAAATATCGCTATGTATCCCTCGGAAGATTGATAATGCATTCTACTACGACATTTGCTAAAAGAAAAATATAACAAAGGCTATTACACTGGTCAACAAACATAATATATAACATACATTTAACTTGAAGCGGCATTAATGTCTTTAATAGCTCGTAGTAGTAGGAGCTCGATGGAATTGATGATTGCTCCAAAGATTTGATATATTAATATACATAATCCTTTTTTATTGAGAGAAGTAATTTGACAACTCCTCATGCATTAATTGGAATTTAACGATCTAATTGTCTCAACATGTTGAGAATGATCCTCCTTCGACGTGTCACTTTTTTATCGGTCTTTCTAAGAAAAGTATATTATATCTGCATGGATCCTTAGACATATGAAAATCCACCCATAATTAGGGTTGAAAATATTCCTTCTGTAGAAAATAATGATATTGTTTCACAATTTAAATTACAAAGAAATAAATGATAAATATTTCATAGTAACATAACTTTAATAAAACATATAATATTAAATATGCTAAATTTTGACCAAATTTTTTATTTATCATTGCTATCAGAATTTTAATGGTTAATTTGAATTTTGATATATAGATTCTCTGGTTGTAAAGTGTAGTCAGTGTAGTGCATGTATACTTTAGAAAATCTTGTAATTTTATTTGACAACTTGCCAAAACATTTATTTTGGTTGTCTTATTGTTAATTTTTGTTTGTATTTACACCAAAAATCCTTGTTATTTAAAAACATAAGTTATTTTCAATTTAAACTAATTATTAGTTTTATATCTTTGATTCTCAGATATATTTGGACAAATTTATTTTAGACATTTGCCAAACTCTAATGCAGATTGTGTATAATTAATCAATGTGAATGGTAATATATTTAACAAAAGTAACATAGTTGTGTCTATTAAAGAAGAAAAATAGCCCTTTAAAAGTTTCATGATTTGTAATTTTAAATGTGTTGGGGGTAAAAATCTTAATAAGTAAAAACTTAGGTACCTATTGTTTACCCGGGACAAAATTGTGCTCCAAAATATTTAACCGATGGGCATTACAGACAGTCAATTATTGATAAGTTAGAACTTATCTCGTCCTCCTTTGGTAGAAATGGTAAACTTCTACATGCTGATTTGTAAAAATTAATGTAAAACCCCACCTCTAAATCACACGTTTATTATATGATTTTGCCAGCTCAGTATATTCAATGACGTGAAGTCGTCATATTTTATGAAATGGATTTTTTTTTGTATTTTCAAGAAATGAAATTTTCATTAATTTTTTAGAAAAATGACATTTTACTATATAAATTGATTCTTGCAATTTGTTTTTACATTGCATCTAGTTGTTGTTTTGAGTATGATTTTTTTTATTTTATTTTATTGAATATCAACTAAATAAAAGTAATGTTTGAAAACAAAATAACAATTATGTATTTCCCATAAAGACATTTCAAAAATACTTAACAAATTATATAAAATGTTTAAAACCAATACTATGGTCTATGGCGTTTGTTAGATAAAATAGAACTAGTAATTCAAATTATTCAAATTCACTATAAATTAACTATTAGGAACTCATTTAAGCTCGATTCATTTATAAATAATATATGAATTTTGAACAACATTATTATTTGATAAGTTCTTGAACTCCATAAAAAACTCGACCAAATATATATAATATAAATGAGAAAAAAAATGAAACTACTTACCTACATCTCAATAAAAATCCCTATTAATACAATTTGTTCAACAATCACTTTGAACCAAACTTCATAAATATATCATTAACTTATTCACACCCCAAACTTGAAAATCCTAATTTTGGGCCTGATACTATTAGGCTGAATTTCACCTTGTCCTATCTAAGTCTTCAATTTTTCTTGTCGACTATCAATTATATCATCTTGTCTCCCTTCAGTTTGCACGAAATTATTATTTTCCGGCAAAAGTTCATCAGCTATTGGTATTTTGACGCAAATATAATGAAATTAATGGCAATGGATATTGAAAATAATTGAAGGGCACAAAATGATTCAGTTGAAGGTTGAGAGAACACTTAATATAGTTCGAGGAGTCAAAGTGAAATTTACCCAAAACATTAAGCACATGTCTCAAAGCCACAAAAGCATTCATCAATTAGAAAGCATATATCTTGCACTTTAGCCATTTTATTTTACTATATACTCTATTACAAAAATTGTTTTTTTGGTACCATAGGATAGGCTGACTTGCACTTTTGGTATCATTAGATACGAAAATGCAAATTTGGTACCATATGACATGTTTTCATTGCAATTTTGGTACCAAACCCAATTTTTCTCTTGACAGTTTACCCCTTATGAAATGCATAATGTTCAATTTACCCCTCTATAATTTGGAAAAAAATCAATTTACCCCTGTAATTTTTTTAATGAAGCAATTTACCCCCTTCAGCCGGAGAGTGTAACTCACTTGTCGAAATTGAGAAGGCATGCAAACTATTTTATAACATAGGGGGATAAATTGCCATATTTATCATAACACATGGGGTAAAATGCCACATTATCATAAAAAAAATGGATAAAGTTCCGCCTATAAAAATATCAGGGAGGCGATGTGAAACTTTTATAAAATTTCAGGGGGTAAAATTCTCCTTTTTAAATCACAAGGGGTAAATTGAACATTATGCATTTCAAAGGGGGTACATTATCATTAATTTTGGGGAAAAAATGGGTTTTGTACCAAAATTACAATGAAAACCTATCATATGGTACTAAATTTGCATTTTCGTATCCAATGGCACCAAAATTGCAAGTAGGTCTATCCTATGGTACAAAAAAAAACAATTTTCCCCTTATAAATTATCAATAACTCACTATTAACTATGAAAATTACCAATAATCTCCTTGTTCATTTAAAAAGTTTACAAAAACCTCCCTATAAAATATATAAAGGAATTTCAAATGGTTTATTTTGCTAAAAAAACCTGTGAATATTGTTGATTTAGGCATGTGAATCCCATTTTTGAAGGGCTATTTATGCAGGTGCATTGGTGTTTCCTTATGGGTTTGTGCACGTTCCTTTTGTTAACCAACTAACTTTCAACAACATGTTTCCATGAATTTGGCCATCATATAGCCAAAATTGTGGTATAAAATATGTATGATTATGTAGCCAAAATCGTGGCATTGGTTGTATAGCATAGCATAAAATCTATATAAATATGTAGCAAGAATATTGGCATTGATATATAGCTAATAGACACTATATAATGAAATCATCTCCTTACCTTTTTTTTAAGTGAGTGGGAAATTGTTTCTATACAATTCTAAGTTTATTTCTTACATGGTATTAGCCAGATAACGATAAACTAGGCAAGTTTCAACTAATCTTGAGTATGAAACTTAGTTTTTACATGGAGAAATAGCACTTGCATGGCTTCTTAACAATATCTCAGACTCCATAATTACAAATGTTGTCAGTTGATCTCATGCTCATCATGTTTGGCTTGCTCATGAGCGGCTACATGCAATTCCAAGCGAAGCATGCTATAGAACTTTAATCACTGAATTTCATGGGCTAAATAAAGGGTCTTCTTCAATGGATGATTTATTACGAGAAGCCAAGCGCATATCAAACAACCTTGCTGCCATCAATCCGCCTATTGTTGGGATTCTTATGGGAAAATGAGCCTATAGGCAGCAAAAATTTAAACTTTTAGGCTCTCCTGGGAATCTTGTCAAGGTATAATCCAGATGTATTTAAATTTAAACAACCAAGAAAAGTATAAACTAAAATAGTTTATACCTCCCTTCTAGAACTTCCAAAGAAAACTCTGTAGATCTGAACTGTGTAGAACTTTAGCAGCAAAATTGCCTCCCTTTGTTTCTCCCGAAATCGGATCTGTAACTTTTGTAAAATGCCCCACATGTTGCATCTCTACTCTTCAGTACACCACAATTACACGAACACTCTAATAACCCTGATCTGCTAGAACACAGAGAAATTAGATGAGAAAGTGAAGAAAAAGAGAGCATGCACATGGTAGGTGTGGCGGCTAGGGTTTAGGGAGTGGATAGGTTTTCTTCTCGTTTTCACTGTTTGAGTATAGCACTTTTTCACAAAAAATCATGGGCTAATAAGGGTCTTCTTCAATGGACGATTTCTTACAAGAAGCCAAACACATATCAGACAACCTTTAGCCATCAATCGGCCTATTTCTACTGCTGATCTTCGTCATCATGTTTTACTCGGTCTTGGATTTGAGTACGAACATATGGTATCTACGTTACTTACAAATGGTTTTGCAGCCTATTTTGAGGAACTTCATGGTATTTTACTTCAACATGAGGTACGAATGCATCTTTAATCGCTAAGAACGGCTTCAACGAATGCTAGACACAAAAACGTAATCCTCATAGCTTTCCACACAAAATATCAAATTCAAGCTCGGTCTCATCCTACTGAAGGCGTTGGCCTTACATATCAGCCTGGGTCTTTTGCTATTAATAAACAAGTGCAACAACCTAATAATGTATCCGACCCTAATAACAATAATGGAAATTTTCGAACAAAATTTGTTGCCAATGGTGTCGAAGATACGGTCTTTCAGCCATAAAGTGTCGTGACCTTGTCAGCTACTCTAATCAACCTACACATGTCACACCTCAAGCTAATATTCAGCCATATATGATCAAAATTGGTATCCTAATTTTGGGGCTTTTCATCATATGACTTTCGATCTCTCCAAGCTCAATATTCATCGGACTATCTTGTTGCTGAAAAGGCCACTATTGGGGATGCCACAGGTTTGCCTATTCAAACTATTGGACATACTGCTATTAATTCATATTCTCACTCATTCTATTTAAAAAATGTCCTTCATGTTCCTAACATCAAGAAAAATGTGTTATAAATCTCCCAATTCACTCGTGATAATTCTTGTTTCTTTGAATTTCACCATGATTGTTTTCTTGTAAAGGACCGCACCACCGCTCAAACCCTTCTCAAGGGACATCTTAAAAAAGGCCTCCACTGTCTACAACCAGATCCAATTACTGTCCAAAAAGCTCCAGTTGCATTTGTGGCTTCCTCTTGCGTTTCACGTTCCACTTGGCATCAATGTTTTATTTGCTCCAACTTTTAAGTTTAACTTACTTTATGTCTGTTCTCTTTTACATTGAACATTGCATTCTATTTTATTTACACATGATATTTTTCACATACAGGAGACCACAACATTGAAGATGATTGGTCCGGTAGATTATTCCATGGTTTATACATACTAGAGGGCCCCATTGATTAGCCTTCTACTCACTCATATTGTAATAATATTGTAACTGCTGTGACATGGCATGCTAGATTAGGTCACCTCTCTTATCAGGTTATGATTCCTTTAAAGGATGTACTTAACATTTCCAATGCTGCAAGTTTTAGTTCTCACTTCTCATCATTGTTCTATTTGTCCATTTGCTAAACAAAGGCGTTTGTCATTTCCTTCAATAAATAGCATGGCTTCTATTGCTTTTGAAATTGTGCATTGTGATATTTGGGGTTCTTATCACATTACTCGACATAATGGATTTAAATACTTCATTACACTAGTTGATGACTTCAACATGTTTACATGGATTTACCTCATAAATAATAAATCAGAAGTCCACATTATCATAGCTATATTTTTAAAAATGATTCAAAATCAGTTTCAATCTACCATTAAAAATTTTAGGTCTGATAATTCTAATGAGCTATTATTTTCCAATTTTTTCTCTGCATTAGGCATTTTACATCAATTTTCCAATGTTCAGACTGCACAACAGAATTAGAAAACATCAGCACATTCTCAATATAGTTAGATCCCTCCTATTTCAATCCAGGTTACCTATCACTTTCTGGTCTGAATGTGTTCTCACTTCTGTGTTCCTCATGAATAGAACCCCTTAACCCTTATCCAATAATTCTTGGACCTATTCTATTATATACCTCAAACCTGTCAATTACTCTATTTTAATAACCTTTGGGTGTTTAGTATATGCATCTACTCTACATGAACATGGGAGAAAGTTTGAACCAAGAGCCAGGGCTTGCACATTTATTGTCAATGCACCTGGTATAAAAGGGTATAAGTTACTTGACAGCCTCACTACATGAATTTTTATGTCTAGGGATGTGGTCTTTCATGAAGACTCATTCCATTTTCACTCTTCCACTCCCCCTATACCTACAGACTGTTATAATAATGAGTGGGGCCCATCACTTGATGTGTTTGAACAATTTGCAATTGCAAGTTGCAAATTGTTAGTTCAAGTTGCTCTGCAAAACTTCAGAAGTAGTTTCTCATGCATGAATTTAGCCAAAGTAATTATTACTCTTTGCAAATTGCACAACTGATTCTGCAGGAATTGTTTTCTTTGGAAGCCTATAAATACCTTGCTTCTCATTCAGTTGAAGACACACCGATCAACACCATCAAATTCAACTTTCCTTATCAATTCTTTCAAGCTTAGTTTAGGCAGAAATTTTGAGCGCAAAATTTCAGAGAGTTTTCTTAAACTGTGAGAGATATTGTGTGAAAATTATAGTGAGTAATTTTCTTTGGTGAGTCGAGAGTTGTGAGTATTTGTAAACACTGTGTAATTATCTCCCTTTAGTGAAAGATCTGCAACAGCCCGTGGATGTAGCCTATTTTGGGTGAACCACGTAAATTTTGTGTTCATTATTTTGTTATTTCATTAAATCTGGTTGTGGATTTTTCCTAACAACTGGTATCAAGAGCTCAGGAATATTTATTCCGGGCCAACCAGATTTAAGTGGGAGTAATGGCGGCAGACGAAGGGAAAATGAAACTCGAAAAGTTCGATGGTGCGGACTTTGGATTCTGGAAGATGCAAATAGAGGACTATTTGTATCAGAAAAATTTATTCTTGCCTCTCCAAGAAGAGAAGCCAGAATCCATGAAGGATGATGAGTGGAAACTCCATGACAGACAAGCTCTCGGAGTTATCCGGTTGACGTTATCTCGCAATGTCGCTTTTAACATAGCGAAGGAGAAGACCACGGCGGGTCTTATGAAGGCACTCTCAAATATGTACGAGAAACCTTCGGCCTCAAATAAAGTGCATTTAATGAGGCGGTTATTTAATTTGCGGATGACCGAAGGGGCATCGGTGGCCCAACATCTGAATGAGCTCAGTACAATCACGACCCAGTTGAGTTCGGTCGAGATTGAGTTTGACGATGAAGTACAGGCGTTGTTACTTTTGTCCTCCCTTCCAGAAAGTTGGAATGCTACGGTCACAGCTGTGAGTAGCTCGTCGGGAAGCAATAAGTTAAAATTCAACGATGTACGTGATCTCGTTCTAAACGAAGAGATCCGGCGGAGAGAGTCAGGCGAAACTTCGACCCCCTCTGCGTTGTCGACGGAGTTGAGAGCCCGATCGATAAATAATAATCGTGGAAGATCAAACCACCGAGGAAGATCAAAGAATGGGAGATCCAGATCGAGAAATCCCAGCAATTCCGGAAACTCAAAGACTTTTGAGTGTTGGAATTGCGGAAAGGTCGGACACTACAAAAATCAGTGCAAGCGTGCACCGAAGAATCAAACGGCGAAGATCGAAGCTAATGTTGCATCGACATCAACACAAGATGATGTGTTGATATGCTCTTTGGAGAGCAAGGAAGAGTCTTGGGTGTTAGACTCTGGAGCATCATTTCACGCTACTTCGCAGAAAAGACTCTTTGGGGAGTATGTGTCTGGAAACCTCGGTAAAGTATATCTTGGCGATGACCAACCTTGTGATATTGTTGGTAAAGGAACAGTGAAAATTAAGTTGAACGGGTCTGAGTGGAAGCTGAAGGATGTCAGGCATATTCCCGATCTAAGAAAAAACTTAATATCCGTGGGTCAATTAGCCAGTGAAGGCTATACTACAATCTTCCATGGAGATGACTGGAAGATTTCAAAGGGTGCAATGGCGGTTGCACGAGGAAAGAAAAGCGGCACCCTTTACATGGCGGAAAAAGGGTGTTGTTCGATTGCAGTTGCAGCAAGCAACCAAAATCCAAACTTGTGGCACCAAAGACTTAGTCACATGAGTGAGAAAGGAATGAAGATTATGCACTCCAAAGGAAAGCTACCGAATCTACAGTCGATTGACATCGACATGTGCGAGGACTGTATACTTGGAAAGCATAAGAGAGTCAGCTTTCAGACAAGTGGCAGAACCCCAAAGAAGGAAAAGTTGGAGCTTGTCCATTCTGATGTTTGGGGTCCAACGACTGTCTCATCGATCGGTGGAAAACGCTACTTCGTGACTTTCATAGATGATCACTCTCGAAAGTTATGGGTTTACTTTTTGAGACATAAATCTGAAGTGTTTGACACATTCAGAAAATGGAAAGCCATGGTAGAAAATGAGACCGGTCTCCAAATCAAAAGGCTGAGAACCGATAATGGTGGAGAATATGAAGCCTCCAAATTTAAGAAGTTCTGCTATAAGCACGGGATAAGGATGGAAAGAACTGTGCCAGGTACACCTCAACAAAACGGTGTAGCGGAACGCATGAATCGAACGTTGACCGAGAGGGCCAGAACAATGCGTATGCAGTCAGGCCTACCCAAGATGTTCTGGGCAGAAGCAGTCAACACAGCAGCTTATTTGATTAATCGAGGTCCATCGGTACCGTTGGAGCATAAAATTCCAGAAGAGGTATGGAGTGGTAAAGATGTTAAATTATCACACCTCAAAGTTTTTGGTTGTATGGCATATGTACATATCAGTGATCAAGGCAGGAATAAGCTTGATCCAAAATCCAAGAAGTGTACCTTTCTTGGATATGGTGATGATGAGTTCGGGTATCGCATCTGGAATGATGCAAATAGAAAGATAATCCGCAGCAGAGACGTAATCTTCAATGAAAGAGTTATGTACAAAGATAGGCATTTGGCAAATGTCACTGACCCAATTGCGATTGAGCCAGTATATGCAGAAGTGGATGACATTCCAGTCAGTCCTGTGACAAACCAAACCTTAGAAAATCCCGAGCCGGAGGAACGTGTTGAGCAGGAGAATGCAAATCAACCCCATTCTCCAACTCCTGTATTGAGAAGGTCTTCTAGGCCACATGTGCCTAACAGGAGATACATGGATTATGTGTTGCTGACAGATGGAGGAGAACCAGAGAGCTATGATGAGGCTTGTCAGATCGGAGATGCCGGTGAGTGGGAGCTTGCCATGAAAGACGAGATGAAGTCTTTGACCTCCAACCAGACATGGGAACTTGTTGAGTTACCCAGAGGGAAGAAGGCCTTACATAACAAATGGGTGTATCGTGTGAAAGAAGAGCAGGATGGCTCGAAACGATACAAAGCCAGACTAGTAGTCAAAGGATTCCAGCAAAAAGAAGGAATTGACTACACCGAGATCTTTTCTCCTGTTGTGAAACTTAATACTATCAGGACTGTATTAAGTATTGTTGCTATTGAAAATCTCTACCTAGAACAGTTGGATGTGAAGACTGCGTTTCTTCACGGAGACTTAGATGAAGAGATTTACATGCATCAGCCAGAAGGTTTCTCAGAGAAAGAGAAAGAAAATATGGTGTGTAGACTCAAGAAGAGCTTGTATGGTTTGAAACAAGCTCCAAGACAGTGGTACAAAAAGTTTGACAACTTCATGCACAAGGAAGGCTTCAAGAAGTGCAATGCCGACCACTGTTGGTACTTTAAGAGGTATAACTCAAGTTATATTATTTTGCTACTTTATGTCGACGATATGTTAGTAGCTGGTTCAGATATGAACGAGATCAAAAATTTGAAGCAGCAATTGTCAAAAGAGTTTGACATGAAAGATTTGGGTCCAGCAAAGAAGATTCTTGGGATGCAAATCACTCGAGATAAGCAAAAAGAAGTTTTGCAGTTATCTCAGGCATAATACATCAATCGTATTTTGCAAAGGTTCAATATGGGAAGCAGTAAGCCAGTCAAAACACCATTGGCTAGTCACTTTCGGCTATCCAAAAGTCAGTCTCCTCAGGCAGACGAAGAGAAAGACTTAATTGCAAAGGTTCCTTACGCCTCAGCCATTGGGAGTTTGATGTACGCAATGGTCTGTACTAGACCAGACATTGGCTATGCAGTGGGAGCTGTTAGCAGGTTTATGTCAAACCCGGGTAAGGTCCACTGGGAAGCAGTCAAATGGATCTTGAGGTATCTACGAGGCACTTCAGATAAGTGCTTGTACTTTGGCAGAGGACAAGTTAAAGTGCAGGGGTACGTAGATGCAGATTTTGCCGGAGAAGTTGATCATAGAAGAAGCACCACAGGTTATATGTTCAATGTGGGATCAACGGCAGTCAGTTGGATGTCACGGTTACAAAAGATTGTTGCATTGTCCACGACGGAGGCAGAGTATGTAGCAGTGACAGAAGCCAGTAAAGAAATGATATGGCTTCAAGGTTTGTTAGATGAACTGGGATTCAAAGACGAGAAGAATGTTCTATACAGTGATAGTCAGAGTGCAATACACTTGGCGAAGAACTCTGCATTTCACTCCAGAACAAAACACATTGGGCTTCGTTATCACTTCATCAGATCTCTGTTAGAGGATGGCGTGTTAACACTTTAGAAGATTCAAGGGAGTAAGAATCCAGCAGACATGCTAACAAAGGTTGTAACTGTTGATAAACTGAAGTTATGCTCGACTTCAGTTGGACTTCGAAACTGACAAGATCGGGAACGGCTGTTGCATTGATCAGATGTGAAGACAGATTGAAATCAGTCTTCAAGTGGGAGATTGTTATAATAATGAGTGGGGCCCATCACTTGATGTGTTTGAACAATTTGCAATTGCAAGTTGCAAATTGTTAGTTCAAGTTGCTCTGCAAAACTTCAGAAGTAGTTTCTCATGCATGAATTTGGCCAAAGTAATTATTACTCTTTGCAAATTGCACAACTGATTCTGCAGGAATTGTTTTCTTTGGAAGCCTATAAATACCTTGCTTCTCATTCAGTTGAAGACACACCGATCAACACCATCAAATTCAACTTTCCTTATCAATTCTTTCAAGCTTAGTTTAGGCAGAAATTTTGAGCGCAAAATTTCAGAGAGTTTTCTTAAACTGTGAGAGATATTGTGTGAAAATTATAGTGAGTAATTTTCTTTGGTGAGTCGAGAGTTGTGAGTATTTGTAAACACTGTGTAATTATCTCCCTTTAGTGAAAGATCTGCAACAGCCCGTGGATGTAGCCTATTTTGGGTGAACCACGTAAATTTTGTGTTCATTATTTTGTTATTTCATTAAATCTGGTTGTGGATTTTTCCTAACACAGACACTCTCCCATCATCTTTTGTCTTACCAATTTGGACAACTTCAATCCCTCCCACATTCATTTGTACCCCTCCTTCATCTCATTTAAACCCCCCAGCCTCTATAATACCTCAACCCTCACCCGCCCCCTACCCGCACCATCACAAGGCCTAAGAAGATCCTCCAGGCCTTCTAAACCACCCTCTTATCTCCAAGACTTTCACTGCAATAAAAATAATCACATTCCCAGCATATATCCTCTTACTTCTGTACTAGACTAAACAAGTTGTCTAAAGCATTCATTGCTAACATTTCAAGTATAATTTAAACATCTACATATAAACAAGCAAATAAACAACCAAAGTGGGTCAATGCAATAAATGATGATGATTATACCGTTTTTCGTTCGTACAGGATATAGAAAGTCGGCAAAACAATAAGTATATATCAATGTCAATGTTCGAGTACAAATTACAAAGTAGGTCTATCCGAGCATTACAGGATGTCGTACTACTAGGAAAGTAAATACAAAGAGATACAAGCTATGGCCTATTCCGAGCTGCTAGTCCGAGCTTAGTGAGTTTCTTGGGAATAGTGCCGTCCCTGAGGTCATAAATGCGCCGCGTATATATAGGAACAGTAATGAGCTAGCTGGACCGTCCGTAGGAGAATACTTCTCGGCCAGCTGAGACCAAGCCTCTGCCCAACTCGTCGCCCAATCAGACCGAGAACAAGGTAGTTATACCCATTTCGGACTCTCCCTCTAGATCGAAGAATAGCTCCGAGGGGAACAAGCCAGGAAAAATGCAGATCTTCAACCCCAGCGAGCAAGTCGCATCTGGCGGGTCTGAGCTTGCTAAGAGGCCGCGCGTAGAGGATCTCATTCCGACTTCGGCTTTGATCCATATGGCTGGGGAAGCTCGAGAGGCTACCAAGAGCGTTGTGAATGAGCCTCCTAATAAAAAGGCCAAAATAAATGACCCTTCTGTCGGTCAGAAGGAAACCTCTTCGTCGGGCGGGAATCCAGAAATCCAAAACTCTGTCCCCGACGTTGCTTGGACGCTTGGTGCCTTTCTTAAAGAGGTGAAGAGTAAGGCATTGGCTGGAGGGATTACCCCAAGCAGTTGGGAGGTTACTCTAAGCAGCATTCAATTGGCCGAGCAAGAACGGTTAAGGGGAAAAAATGCTCGGGAAATAGTGCAGTCGAGCACAGATCTGCTTAACCAAGTGAGTGTCTCCTCTTTCTCTATTCTTTTTTTTTTTTTTTTTTTTTTTTTTTTAACACCAACTTTCATCCGTTGAAGGTTGGACAGCAGCTATTCAACCTCGGGCTGCAAGTTGAGCAAGAAACCGAGTAGCGTGCTAAGGCTATCCTCGAGCTGGAGGAAAAGAAGGTTGCACTGGCAAAGTCCCTTGAAGAAGCCAGAGCTATCGAGCTGAAATTGGTTTCTGAGACGGAGAAAGCCGTGAAGGAGAAAGAGAGCCAGGTTCACGAGGAGTTGAGCAAGGAACTGGATAGGCTGAAGTCCCTTGTCGAACAGGAGAAGAAAAATACCGAACTGCGGGAGCAGGAGGCCCATAAGAAAGGTTATGACGCGGGGTACGAGGCCCGTAATGCCGAACTCCGAAGACTCTTATTCAAGGAATAAATTGTAGAGATTTCGTGTGTAACCTTACTGCTTTCTGCTTGATTGAATGTTGTACTCTATCTTTCTCCTTATTGTATTGTTATTCTCATCGGAATAATAAATCTTTTCTTTTAATCGGCGTCGTTGTGTGTTCGGGAAGTCTTATAGTAAAAATAATTTATACTCGAGCTAGAGTGATCAAAATTTCGAGCAAAAGTGAAAACGAAAAGTTTCTGCACCGCGCATATGACCAAGTCATAGTATTCTCCCTTTTTTAGCAAAAATCCAAGGAGATTCTGACCAAACAGTACCTAATCCTCGGGAAGCGAAACCGTCGCCCGTGATTAATGCCTTGATCTAGGCCGTTGGCCTCGTTGAATACTGACCGTTGATCAAATTCTTGGTCTAGTATATAAGGGGCTTTTTACTTAGCTGGAACTCTTTACCTTGCACTGTCAAAATGTTTTATCCGAGGACCAAGTTAGGATTCTTCCTTCTTCCTGTTCAAGCCTTTGAGATTTTGCTTCGAACGTACTTCCGATCTTACAGACAAGATTGATACCTCTTTGGTATGGGCGGAATCGGAAAAGAGGGGTCCCTCGATTATCGGGGGGTCCCCGATCCCTGAAGAAGGGATCTCCCCTTGGAATACCAATAAGTGACTGACCCTTGCTCGGGTATTTTGGGCAGGGTTAGCATTGCGGATTTCGAGGGGTATCCCCGAGGGCGGAAAGCTGGTCAGAAAATTAAAAGGAAGTTTGACCTCGAGTACCAATTTCTTCCTTTCTTCCATGAAGAATGGTGACTTTGGGTCGAGCTTCTCGATCATAGAATGACGACCGGCCAGCTTGGGTTGCAATTACGGATCTTAAAATGAGGAATTGTAGCCTTAGACGCCAACTCAGGGAAGTGATCGGGCTCGGCTGGTAGCGAGAATGCTGGGGAATGTATGGAGATCAGAAACAATAATCTGCAATCCATATCGTCTAATTTCAAAACCAGATATCATAAGACGATAAACTTATACAGCTCGATCACTTTGCAAGTCTACCGGACATCACACAAACCGTGTACTTATTGGATGCTTGTCAACGTTCCTGGTCGACGACATCTGAAGGAAGCTCGAAGACCATAGAATAGGGTATAGTAGTTGTATTAGGACTTTATTTGTAAACCTACTCAATAACTTTGTAATCTTGTTCGAAGAAAATAAAGTTGTAGCCTTTGCAATTTATTGATCTTTTGTATCTTGCTCGGAAATAATAAGAACCTTTGGTTTCAGATCAAATACTTGCAATCTTTCATTCTTCTCCATAGTCTTGTTATTAACTTTCTTCTCGTACCCATCCGCTCGATGATGAATTAATAATCCGATGAAACTTTTACAATCTGGATGGGATGATTTAACTTGAATCTAGAACCGATAAAGTTTTCTCGGAAAGACTATCTGATAAAAGTTCAAATGAATAATATCTGAAAGCTGAGGTGTTTCCTTCGATCATAACTGAGCTTAATAAATAATAATCCCAACTTAAGGAATTTCCAAATGATAATAAGTTCTTGAAAAGTCTTCGAGTTTCGAGCAGATCTATTTTATCATAATATCTCGAGCATCGAGCTTTTTTCAAACTGAATAGGCATGTTCTTTTTGAATAATTCCTTATCGGGGAAGGGTCATAGCAATAGCTTGCACCCTCAGCCGATTTTCCTTTTGGAATAATCTTTAATCGAGGAAGGGTCGTAGCAATAGCTTGCACCCTCGGCCGATTTTTATTAATGAACATTTCGTCCTCGAGGAAGGGTCATAGCAACAGCTTGCACCCTCGGTCGAGACATTATTTTTTAGAACAATTCTTAATCGAGGAAGGGTCATAGCAATAGCTTGCACCCTCGGCCGATTTCTATTTTTTTAGAACAGTTCTTAATCGAGGAAGGGTCATAGCAATAGCTTGCACCCTCGGCCGATTTTTATTTCTTTGAACATTTCGTCCTCGAGGAAGGGTCATAGCAACAGCTTGCACCCTTGGTCGAGACATTATATCTTCCTCATAGTATTCGAAAAATAAATTTTGAACTTTAAAAGATGTTTTCATTTACTG
This sequence comes from Penstemon newberryi var. newberryi, assembly GCA_030819805.1. NCBI lineage: Eukaryota > Viridiplantae > Streptophyta > Magnoliopsida > Lamiales > Plantaginaceae > Penstemon > Penstemon newberryi. Next base: position 14,383,673 of record JAUALY010000005.1, on the reverse strand, counting down.
CGCTTACATTTGAAGTAAAGAACAGAGTTGTAAAGACTGAATTACAAGAAAATTGAAATGATTACAACTATCTCCCATAGTATTTTCTTAGGTTGACTGCATTCCAGGTTCTTGGCAAAACTTCACCGTTGAGGTGAGCAATTTTATAGGACCCCTTTTTTCCGACCTCTTGCACAACATAAGGGCCATCCTAGATACCTCTACCTTTTTGAGCACCAAATCCCCAACTTTGAACGTTCTTACCCTGACTTTCTTGTCGTAAGCTCTTTCCATGTTCAGGAATTCTCTACACATCGTTCCGATAATGGAACGAAGATCGGCAACCGTCGTATGAATAGGTAATTCATTCGGCGGGTCGAGCGGCGGCACCTCAGATTGGCGGGCTGCTCGGGATTGGTTACTTGGTTGGTTGTTTACTGATTGCTGAGCTCCAACAGCTTGTGAAGGCTCTCCGCGATTGTACGTGAATCTCCTAGTAGCAGGCATTTTTCGATCTAATACTCGAATAGGCCCCACGGTGGGCGCCAATTGATTATACCGTTTTTCGTTCGTACAGGATATAGAAAGTCGGCAAAACAATAAGTATATATCAATGTCAATGTTCGAGTACAAATTACAAAGTAGGTCTATCCGAGCATTACAGGATGTCGTACTACTAGGAAAGTAAATACAAAGAGATACAAGCTATGGCCTATTCCGAGCTGCTAGTCCGAGCTTAGTGAGTTTCTTGGGAATAGTGTCGTCCCTGAGGTCATAAATGCGCCGCGTATATATAGGAACAGTAATGAGCTAGCTGAACCGTCCGTAGGAGAATACTTCTCGGCCAGCTGTGCAAAGCTGTAGGTCGGCCCCACAGTGATTCCGAGGATAGAAGTAGATCGGAAAGTAGGATCTTGTGCTATCAACGTGACCTGATCGAGGAGCTATGTTCTTCCGACCAGGAGAATATCTCCTAGTCGGAAACTGGGTCGATCCCGAGCAGAGGTATTTCCTAAGGTGGCGTATGCGAAATATCCCTCATCAGATGAACTATCTGGTACGGAACTGAACAAAACATGGACTTTCACTACACTTCCTCCATTTAAAACACCTATTAGATGTAAGTGGGTGTTTAAGGACAAAAGAATGTCTGATGGCACCATTGATAGGTATAAGGTCTGACTTGTAGCTAAAGGTTTCCAATCAAACTTAGGGCATTGACTATATTGACATATTTTCTCATGTTGCTAAACTTGTTACTGCTAGAGTTTTATTAGAAATTTCAAATGCTAAACATTGGCTTCTTCATCAATTGGACATCGACAATGCCTTTTTGAATGGGTATTTAAATGAAGAGGTTTACATGGAACTCCCACAAGGGTACTCTCTCCCTACTTCGCCTTCTCCTAATGGTATGTAAATTACTAAAATCTATCTATGGCCTCAAACATGCTAGTAGACAGTGGAACAACAAGCTTACAAAGCTATTATGTCTATAAGATTTACTAAATCACTGTTTGATTACTCATTATTTACAAAACGATTAGGAAATTCTTTTATTGCATTATTAGTTTATATTGATGACATTTTACTTGCTGGTCCAAATCTTGATGTTCTGTCATACACTAATGCTCATTTATGTAAATTTTTCAAATTAAGGGATCTCGGCCAAATCAAATACTTTCTGGGTATCGAATTGGCACACTCTTAAACTGGTCTATTCATTTCACAACCTCAGTATACACTTCAACTTTTAGAAGACACATGGTATTTAGCTAGCTAACCAATATTATTACCTATGGAACCTACGGTCAATCTTGCTAGTGATCTAAATAATCTCCTATAGGGCTATTCATTCGGTGAAAACCGAACCGAACCGAACCGAAATTTCGGATAACCGAAATTTCGGTTCTTGATTTTTTAAAATAGAAAACCGAACCGAACATCCTAATTCGATTTTCGGTTTTAACCGAAAAATTTCGGTTCGGTTCGGTTCGGTTTCGGTTTATCCGAAATTTTATCTTATATTTATTTTATTAAAAATTATATAATCAAATACTATATCATTTATTATAAAAAAAATCAAAATAATAGGTAACCATAACACTAAACATTATTAAACATTATATAGAACTAAATAGTTAAGTGGTTAACCTTTAACAATTCTCACATGACATAAATTAAACAACTAAAATATATATCATAGGCATAAAATTAAAGAATTTTACAGTCTAACTGCAAAAACTAACATTTAACAATCCTCAAATGACATAAATTAAACAAGTAAAATTCATATCCATAGGCATAAAATTAAAGGATTTTAAAGTCCATAAAACCGAAAAAAAAACTATTTGAACCAAAAATTCGGTTTTCGGTTCGGTTCGGTTCAGTTAACCGAACAAAAATAACCGAACCGAACCGAAAACCGAATTAGGCCAAATCTCAAAACCGAACCGAATAGCTTTGGTTCGGTTCGGTTTTCACCGAACTCATTTCGGTTCGGTTCGGTTCGGTTCGACCGGTTATCCGAACCGTGAACAGCCCTAATCTCCTACCTGATCTTTCTTCTTATAGAAGATTCATAGCTAACTAATCTATCTCACTCTTACTAGACCAGATATAAGTTTAATCGTCCATAAGCTAAGTGAATTCTTATCTCAACTAGCTACTTGTCATTAAACAGCTGCACATCACTTGCTAAGGTATTTGAAGAAGTCATCTGGTCAAGGATTACTTTACTCACAACAAGTTTATGTGGATTTCTTGGTGGATCTCTAGTTTCATGAAAATAAAAAAAGGCAACATAGCTTAGCCAGATCCTCCACATGAGTTGAGTACAGGTCTGCTGCTACAATTGAATTGCTTTGGGTGGCCCAATTACTGCGTGACTTCAACCTTACACCTTTCGCTCCTGCTTTATATTGTGATAACAATTATGCTCTACACCTAGCTCCATTTTGTATTCCAGCACATTGTCCATTGTGATTTGAGATTATTTCCCATTCGCTCGCATCTTCAAATGGCGGACATATTCACTAAAGCTCTCCCTCGTCAATCTTTCTCATATATACTCTCCAAGATGGGTGTTCGTGATATATACACGCCATCTTGTGGGGGGCTATCAGATGGTGGTAATTTAAAGGAGATTGAAGAATCAATGGTTGCAAATGCCTGTTTGCAGCATAAGGAGAAAGAGGATTTGGAGATGTAGTTAATTTCCCCCAATTTCAGATTAAGGATTTGATTTTTGGACTTTGTTTACCGTTGTACTGTTTGTTGTACAAGGCGTGTATTTCTTTTTCACGCTTTCTTTATTTTCTCTTTTCCGCTTTTGTTTTGGTTAGGTTAGTTAGCTATACATAGCTTATTCTTTTTCAGTTTTTCAATTACCAAACTTTCAAAAAAGATACATTTAATACCAAATTTGAAGGCCTTTTTCCACATTTCCTTTTTCCGTCAAATTTTTGGGGGCCAAATTTTGGGTTCTTCATATGGTTGGAATCTTTTGACAAGAGCTTTCTAATTGTACAAGCTTCTATTCATGAAAGGCAATAAATATTCCGCAGAAAATTAGCAAAATTTCAGGATGTTAATCAAAATTAAATCATATCTCATAATCTACAAGGAATCATGCCACGATAATTTGTAGATATGATATAGGGCACATAAGCATGCTATGGTAAAAAATTTGGAGCATAATTTTAAGCATACCAAAAATCACCATTAAAGCTCTAGCAAATGTGAAAAAAGTCCTTCAATTTCTGTATTAAAATGCGTCTTTTTTGAAGATTTGGTACCATATGTCTAAAGTAGGTAAAAAATTGGTATGAAAAATGCAATTCCCTGAAATAGAAAGTATAAGATTATAGCAATCTAAAGCTACTCCTCCTTATCCAAGTTCAAACTCTTCAACTTTGATGTCTCTGACAGAAAAATATCGTTGTAGGCATTCTCATGTTGCACATCTATGCAGTCCCGGGTTTTCAAGACCTGAAAATCAACATAGGAACATTCATTACAATTAAATTTAATATTGTCATATGTGAAAACTATAGAAAGGTAAGGAGAATATGTGTTCATTTCTATTCAATTGTATCAAAATGGTGTGCATTTCATTGGAAATTTATACAAGAAGATATAAGAAAAAGTACTAATCACCTAATACTCCTAATACTATTGAAATGCAATCAATTAACACTCCAAATAATAGCATACCACCTAATTCTAATTAATTCCAATAAAAACCAAGCTTTAAAGTATCAAACCAAATCAAAGCATTATGTAATGAATTATAAGATTAATTTGTATAATACCAATGTCTCATAGAAGAGCCTTGCACTTTCTTTCTTTGTTTTTCCTTCCAATAAATGCAACAAGTTCAATACTTCATCCTATTTCTGCATCTTCTTATCAAGGAAATTTTTGTGTAGTAACTTCCAACCATTCTGCATGTGCAAAAATGTTAAGGTCAAAATTGACCTTGATAAAATTAACAAGAAATACATAGGGAATTTCAATAGTACCTTGTTCTTGCAGAATAAGTATTTGGAATCATACTATATGCGACAAATGCCACAACAATAGAAAAACCAGGAAATAAAAAGTGAATCATGGTAGATCAAAATTTCTACTGGCAAAACAAGTAAATATATGATTTATTGAAAATACTTACTTTTTTCCAGGCTCCTTCTAATGAATCTGTCTGATAAGAAACATAAGAGCTTTTTTAGTTGGGGGAGTGTTCAAACTTCCCTAAAAATCAACTTTAAGTAGCCAAAAAGAGAAGAAGATGAGTTTGACTTGATTTATTCCGGTATAAATGTTTAAATCAACTTTAATTAGTTAATCAAAGATAGGGCTGCAAATCAAACCAAGCTACCCGATATTCGACTCAAGCTCGTCCGATAAAAGCTCATTTGAGCTTGGTTTGTCACTCTAATATAACAAGCTTGAACATCTGTTGGTCCCAAGTGGTCAGATGAGGTCTAGAGGGGGGTGGGGGGGGTGGTGGTGAATAGACCTCTTTAAAAATTTATTTTTTAAAAACTTCTAACCTTTCTGTCAGCAGACTAAGCTGATCAGTAATCGTAAGTTGACTATGTTGATCTCGCACAAAGCTTTGAACAGCAGAGTTGACCACTCTTCTGATTTCACTCAGCTGATTTTATCAAAATCAGAGTTTTAAAATAACTAACTTGCAGCGGATTTATCAAGTGTTTTTCACAAGTAGTTTTCTTTAACTTTGAAATAGTTTTATCCCCAGTTTTAACAAACTCCTTTTTAAAACTTTTCCAACAGTTAACCTTTAAGTGTTTTAAATATGCTCTTTCAAATATGCAGAAAATTATGCAAGTAAAAACACAAAGGATTTTTATAGTGGTTATATGGATATAAATCCTTTAGTCCACTCTTCCAAGTCACTTAGATCTTGGGTTATACTATAGTCACAAAGATTACAGTACACTCTGCTTTCGCCTATCAACAAATGAAACGGCCACAAGTGCGTAATAGGAAATCACAAAGAAACTCCTATCCTCTGAAGTAATATCACTCACTAAGATGGATATCTACTTCTCACAACACTATTCTAACAAAATCACTCAGATTTATAAGTATATTCTGTTTTCTCTCTATTCTGCTTCGTCAACAAATGACTCGGCTGATGAGTGTTCTGTTCTTGAGTTTGAGACTTAGAAGAATTCTGCTTCGGATTTTTGCTCTCAAAATGTGTTGTCTCCCGTTTTTCAACTCACGAAATGAACTATTTATACTTGAGATTTGAAAATACGCCCGTTGAGAGATCGACAGGTGTCCAAATCATCGAGTACTGGTCCTTCTGCAGAAACGACTGTTGCGACTGAACACTGTACACTCTGCTGTACTTTCTGTCGCTTCGCATTAAATGCGCATTAAATGCACCAAGCTGATACGAGGTTTCTCTTCAATCATTTGTCATAAATACCCTTCCTCTTCAGCATTTATTACACCAAGTGCATTTATTACCGTTGCAATAACTTCTGATCCACTTCCACTCTGCTGATCGAAGTCACTCGTCTGATGTATACTCGGCTGATCCCAAACTTGAACTAATCTGATTTGAGTCGGCTGATAGTCCACCAGTCTGATTCCTTCTTCAGCAACGGATCAGTAGTCTTCTGGACCATATTTGACTAGTCTGAAATAAATCTTCCTTGGTCAAATATCTTCTAAGGTTTGTACTAAGTTTCCATACTTAGCTGATGACTTTTGAAAATCATCAAAACCTCCCTTCACTTCAAAGTCTTCATCTTCATCCAACAATTTCCCCCTTTTTGATGATGACAAAACTTCAGCTAAGTACCTGTACCTAAAACTAAAGTTGAGTCCTCAAAAATTTCTGAGATAGAAATTATGTATTGGAAGCTTGAACTTTTATATATGATTTTGAAGATTACAGTGCAAGTTACAAGCAAAAATAGACTTAAGTGAAAAATTACAAGTGAAGTAAGCTGGTTACATAAATTCAACAGATGACCTAGTCTAGTAATCCTAGCCTAGTCCTCAGCTTCTTCATCTTCTTCTTCTTCTTCTTCCTCTTCTTCAACTTCATCACTACTTTCATCTTCACCACTTGAGAAAACATCAGCAAGGCCTTTTAATTTTTCTCTTCTTTCATCAGCTTCAAACTTTGCTCTGATGTCCTCAATCCTTTTATACTTGACATCTGGATTAAGCTGTTCTTCAGCAGAGTACTTAGAGGCAGCTAACTCATTGTCAGTCTTAGCTACATCCTTGGGCTCTACTTTATCATCAGCTTCATCTTCAGCTTCTTCTTCAAGTACTTCTTCTTCACTTGGCTTTCCAGCAGCAGCCCGTTGGTCTCGTACTTGAATAGTTGCATCATCAACAGTTCTCTTAGCTGATTCCTCTTCCCCCTTTTTGTCATCAGCAGCAGGGTTGAGTTGATCAAGAGTTATGTTGACAGCAGCACAAAGCTTCTTGATGTTTTGATCCATGATGCGATTTTCAGCACAGTGATGATTCAGAGTAGTCTCCATGCGAAGTAGATTAGCTTCCATGCGAAGTTGATTTGATTTTATCTCACCAGATTGGTCATTTAAACAATCAACATTCAGTTGAAGTGTTGATATTTCAGCTTGAGCTTTGGTAGTGACAGCAGTAAATTCTTGCATTAATGCAACATTCTTCTCAATTTCTGCTTCACCAACCGCCTTCATGACTCTTACAATCCCAGCAATGTCAGACTCATGCCTTTGAAGTGCAGAATGCAGATGACTAACATCAGATGACTTTATCCCCAATTTTGGCAATAATTTCCAGTTTTTCAAAATTGACCTCCTCTTTTGAGCCATAAAATTCCATCACCTGGTCTTTGAAAATCATATCTTCATGGGCCTCCATGAAGTTAACCAATGTAGCAGCTTTGAACTTCTCCAAAATATCTTTCATCAATGGTGTGCCAGTCGTATGATAGGTCAGGTAGTTCAAAAACATACCTTCAGCAGCAGCTTCTTTGGCAGACATTCTGAAAAAGATTAATGGAAAACGAAGAGAAATTCGCAGTATATGGTTGCAGAATTGCTCTGTTTGCTTTTGAAATTTTGAGGGTGCGTAAAAGCTTAGTAAGCTGATCAGATCTGGATTTATAGATGTTAGTTCTTGTCGGTTTCCGTGAAAAGTGGTAACCGTTAGATCAGTTATTTGAAAAGCAGATCATGTGATCGTGATACGCGGATTTCAAAATCTCATTAAATATGTCAGACAGGCGGGAATTTGAAACGCCACTTGTCTGTTACTTATAAAAGCGTGTTTCAGAAAATACGTTTTTAGTACAACACTGAAATATAAGCTGACATAAATAAAAACAGATGAGTAAAATACTTATCTGATAGACGACTTGTCTGATACAATATATCACTAGTGAAAGCCAATATCTAGTGATCTTCCTTTGCTGTTTGTCAATCCAGCAAGATAAATAATCTTCAAATCTTCAAGAATTAAGAACAAATCTTCTGATTGAAATAACTTCAACTAACTGTCATTGAAGATTTCATCTTTAAGACATGAGTACCACTAGTCTTACACGTTCCCCCTGAATTCAAGAATTCATCAGTCAACTAGTCTGTTGAGAGTCAGTCTTCTTGAAGGATAACACTTGTTGATATCAGATTAGTAAGCTGTTGAACCCAGTCTTCTGATAGGTTCCCCCTCAGCTTATGAATCCAAATTTAACAAGCCCAGTTCTACTCTTAGAGTAGAAAATCTTGCATCACTTAATGGTTTGGTGAAAATGTCAGCAATCTGGTTGTCCGTATGAACATACTCAATAATAACATTTCCTTTTTCAACATGGTCTCTGATGAAGTGATGTTTGATCTCAATATGCTTAGTCCTGGAATGACTAGTAGTATTCTGAGTAAGTGAGATTGCACTTGTATTGTCACAGTAGATAGGGATTCCACTGATCTTGAGATTATAGTCTTCTAGTTGATGCTTCAACCAAAGTATTTGTGCGCAACATGCTCCAGCAGCAATGTATTCGGCTTCAGCAGTAGATATGGATACTGAAGTCTGTTTCTTACTCATCCATGAGATCAGACGACTGCCTAAAAATTGACAAGTACCTGTAGTACTCTTCCTATCAACTTTGCAGCCAGCAAGGTCAGAATCTGAATATCCAATAAGTTCAAATCATGATTCCCTTGGGTACCACAATCCCAAATCTTGTGTGCCTTTGAGATACTTTAGTATCCTTTTAGCAGCTAAGAGGTGAGATTCCTTAGGATCTGATTGAAATCTCGCACAAACCCCAACAGAATACATAATATCTGGTCTGCTAGCTGTTAAGTATAACAGTGACCCAATTATGCCTCTGTATTTGGTGATGTCAACTGATTTGCCACCTTCATCCTTGTCCAGACGAAGTCTAGTAGACATAGGAACATTTACAGATGAGCTAGTTTCCATACCAAATTTCTTGAACAGATCTTTTGTATACTTTGCTTGATTAATAAAAATACCATCAGGTAGCTGTTTAACTTGTAATCCAAGAAAGTAATTTAGTTCTCCCATCATGCTCATTTCAAATTTGTTCTGCATCAGCTTAGAGAACCTTTCACACATCTGTTTGTTAGTTGAACCAAAAATAATATCGTCCACATATATTTGTACCAACAATATATGATTATCCCATTCAATAGTGAACAAAGTCTTATCTACTTTACCTTTGCGAAATCCTTTAACTAAAAGAAAATCAGATAAAGTATCATACCATGCTCTTGGAGCCTGTTTCAGTCCATGGAGAGCTTTCTTTAGACGATACACTTTGTCTCCTTCTTGATAAGCTTCAAAGCCAGGAGGTTGTTCAACATAAACTTCCTCTTGCAATTCTCCATTGAGAAAAGTAGACTTCACATCCATCTGATAGACAGTGAAGTTCTTGTAAGCAGCATAGGCTAAGAATAATCTGATTGCTTCAAGCCTAGCAATTGGTGCGAATGTCTCATCAAAATCAATGCCTTCTTCTTGGCAATAACCCTTGGCAACTAGTCTTGCTTTGTTTCTGGTAACAATACCATCTTCATTCATTTTATTCCTGAATACCCACTTAGTGCCAATTACTCTTTGATAAGTAGGTCTGGGAACTAAGTACCAGACTTCATTCCTTTCAAATTGATTCAACTCTTCTTGCATTGCTTCAATCCAGTGAGAATCACTAAGAGCTTCATCAATTAACTTAGGCTCAATTTGTGAAAGAAAACTTACAAACATAGTTTCATTTGCAGTTGACCTTCTAGTTCTCACTCTATCCAAAGGATCACCAATCACTAAGTCAGGTGGGTGATCTTTGAGCCATTTGAGATCAGGTTGCAAATCTGGATGTTGTCCTCTTGATTGATCTTGCAACACTACTGTTGGAGTCTCAGGAGTAGTCTGTTGAACAGTCTCTGGTCTGTCAGCTGTTCGCAACTCCTCTGTTAGACAATCAGCAGACTGATTTTGAACAGCACTTGAGTTAACAGCTTGAGTTAAATCAGGTAGTATGATGGGTACATATTCTTCCTTTCTTTCCACACTCAATTTCTGAAAATCAGCAGATACCTCTGGGTTTGCACTTTGATTCTTTTCAGATGATTGACTTGGTTCATCAAATACTACATGAATAGATTCTTCTACAAGTAAAGTTCTTTTGTTAAACGCTCTATAAGCTTTACTAACAGTAGAGTAACCTACAAAAACAGCTTCATCAGCCTTTTCTGCAAATGCAGTAAGGTGATTTTTCCCATTGTTCAAAACATAACATTTACAACCAAAAATCCTAAGATAATGTATATTAGGCTTTATGTTGTTCCATAGCTCATAAGGTGTCTTGTTTTGACTTTTGTTGATCATACATCTGTTCTGTGTATAACATGCTGTATTTGTGGCTTCTGCCCAGAATCTTTGGGGCAACTTTGCTTCAGCTATCATTGTCCTGGTAGCTTCCTTTAGAGTTCTGTTTCTCCTTTCAGCAACTCCATTTTGTTGAGAGGTTCTGGTAGCAGAGTACTCATGATTGATTCCTCTGGTGTTACAATACTCTTCAACAGTAGAGTTTGTAAATTCAGTCCCTCTATCTGATCTGATCTTCAATATTCTTTGACTCTTCTCATTCTGGATCAGTTCCATCAGATTCGTAAGATGTTCCTTGGTTTCACTTTTCTTTTTCATGAAAATCACCCAAGTAAATCTTGAAAAATCATCCACAACAGCTAGGCAGTATTTCTTTCCACCATTGCTGATTGGATCAATAGGGCCAAACAAATCCATATGTAATAGCTCCAAAATTCTGGTTGAAGATTGGTGCTTCTTGCTTTTGAAAGATGACTTCACTTGTTTACCCTTCTGACATGCGTCACAAAGCTTGTCTTTGCTCATGACTGTCTTTGGAATTCCTTCTACCAAATCATTCTTTATTAATCTGTTTATGGTCTTGAAATTCAAATGATTCATTCTTTTGTGCCACAGCCAACTGATTTCACTTGGTGTAGAAGCCACCAAACAAACATTAGAATTCTTGTCCACATAATTCCAGTCGACTACATAGATATTTCCCTGTCTTCTTCCAAATAAAATAACCTTCTTTGTTCCAATTTGTTCAACATAACACTTATCTGATGAAAACACTACGGAAAATCCCTTGTCACAAAATTGACTTATGCTCAGCAGATTGTACTTTAGGCCACTAACATAAGAGACGTCAGATATCTCTATGTTTCCTTTGATAAGCTTTCCAACAGCAACAACCTTGCCTTCTTTGCTGTCTCCAAAAGTAACTCTTGGACCATTTACAACAACAACATCTGCCAGTTCATGTATGTCCCCACACATGTGCCTCGAACATCCACCGTCCAAGTACCATTTCTTCACTACTTTACTCCTACTCCTAATCCTAACCTACAAAACAAAATAAAAATGTTTTAGGTACCCTTTATTGAGAGGGTCCTGGTGGATTAGTGTCACCTTTGACAACCCAAGATGTTGAAGTCTTAGGCTTCTTAGGCTTCAGAGTTTTAGCAGGAGCATGAGCAACTTCATTTTCATCATAATCAGCATGTATGTTATGTTGATAATCATTATGATGAGGATAAGGCTCATAAGCAGGATAAGATGCATGATAAGTAGGGTAAGCATGCATTGGTTGATGAGCAGGATATGCAGCATAATAAGGTGGATAATGAGGTGCAGCATAATAAGGTGAGTAAGCAGGTTGCACATAATAAGACTCATTTCCATACCAAGCATTATTGTTATAATTTCTTTGCTTCTTTGGTCTGCTCTTTACTTGCTCTTTAACAGACGACTTAGGTTTACTAGTTTGATGGGTTTTACTCTTATCAGCAGACTTCTTAGGACTAATCTGCTGTTTGGTTTTACCAGTCGGTTTTTCATTTTCAGGCTTTTTACCCTTTTTAGCCTTAGGAGGACTCTTCTCCTTTTTCTCAATTTCCAGTGAAGTAGATTTAGCAGTCCGAACATACAATATAACATTACTATTATCAGCAGATATAAACTTCTCAGCTCTGTTCAGTTCTAAATTTTCTTTTACTAAGGGTGGACTTTGTTCAGTTGATTTATCTATTGACACAACAGACGACTTAGGAACAGACGACTTATTGATTGAAGATATTGTGGCTTCAAGTTCCTTGATTTGTCCCTTGTAAACTTCACATTCTGCTCTCAGAGATTCACATTCATGCGAAAGCTTTTGTACATGGCTGATTCTTCAGGTTTTTCAACACTGCGTTTCAGCTTAGCATTTTGCTTTTTCAGCAGAATCATCTCGTCCTTAAGCTTAGCAAATTCGTTAACAACATCGGCTTTATTGTTCATCATTTGCTCAAATGAACTAAATAACTCAAGTTCACTTTCAGAGAGTATTACCTCATTGTCAGAATCATCATATTCCTTTGCCATGAGACAGAGCAGTGCAGGTGTTTCGTCAAAAATAGAGTCGTCACTTGACGTGCCTGATTCTGAATTGGATGAGTAGATGGCTGCCATCTTTTCAGCTTCAGCCAACAACACTTTGCTCTTTTGGTATCTCTTCTCTCTTCTCTCTTTCCTTTGTTTCTTTTCCTCCTCTGTATACTTCTCCGCTTTAGGATATGGGCAGTCCTTGATGAAATGTCCCAATTTCCTGCAATTATAGCACATCATTTTGGATTTATAATCATCCTTAATATCATGAGAATGAGAGGTAGGTTTAGAAGTAGAAGCATTGTTATATTTGTTCTTCATTTTTCTTTTATAGAACTTTTTGAACCCGTTCAATAACAAAGCAACATCGTCAGCAGAGTACTCCTTTTTGTTCAGTACTATGGCCTCATCAGATAAGTCCACTTCTATAGTTCTTCCGGCTGATCTTCTGGATTTTTCTGCAGCAACCAGGGCAGCAGTGGGACTAAAAGTTGAGGTCTCTTCTATACCCATTCTTGGCATTTTATACTCGTACGCCTTGACTACAGAAAACAGCTCTGTCAGAGAGATCTTCCCCAGATCCCTTGATTCTTCCATTGTTGTGATCTTCATGTTGAACTTGGGTGGTAGCGCCTTCAGGACTTTGAGAGTGATCTCTTTGTCTGTGAACGTCTTACCCAGCTTTAACACGTTGTTCAGCACTTTAGTGAACCTTGAATCCATCTGGTCAATGGTTTCTCCAGATTTCATCTTGAAGTTTTCAAACTTCTCCAGGGCTATGCTCAGATTGTGTTCTTTGATGGCATCATTCCCTTCACTCATATCACGGACTTTGTCCCACATCTCTTTTGATGTTTTACAGTGCTTGACCTTGTCAAACCTTTCATTGTCCAGGACTTTAGTCATGATGAAGATTCCAACTTTATCAAGATTTTTCAGCTTGATTTCTTCAGCTGTCATCTCGTCTTCATCTTTGTCAACGACCGTATCTTGGCCATCAACTTTGATTGTTTTGGTGACTCTTATCGGACCTTTTGTTATGCACCTGTACATATTATCATTGTAAGCTGCAAGGAAAATTTCCATGCGTATTTTCCAGTCCTCAAAGCTCATACCGCCTATGTGGGGAACAAGGCTGATACAATTCATTTTTCAAAAAAATGCTCTTTTGAAAACTTTTGAAAACCTTTGAAAAACACTCTATGATCAAGCTCGTTGATCAAGCAAATGATTCAGATGAACCACCTGCTCTGATACCACTTGTTGGTCCCAAGTGGTCAGATGAGGTCTAGGGGGGGGGGGGGGGGGGGTGAATAGACCTCTTTAAAAATTTATCTTTTAAAATCTTCTAACTTTTCTGTCAGCAGACTAAGCTGATCAGTAATCGTAAGTTGACTATGCTGATCTCGCACAAAGCTTTGAACAGCAGAGTTGACCACTCTTCTGATTTCACTCAGCTGATTTTATCAAAATCAGAGTTTTAAAATAACTAACTTGCAGCGGATTTATCAAGTGTTTTTCACAAGTAGTTTTCTTTAACTTTGAAATAGTTTTATCCCCAGTTTTAACAAACTCCTTTTTAAAACTTTTCCAACAGTTAACCTTTAAGTGTTTTAAATATGCTCTTTCAAATATGCAGAAAATTATGCAAGTAAAAACACAAAGGATTTTTATAGTGGTTATATGGATATAAATCCTTTAGTCCACTCTTCCAAGTCACTTAGATCTTGGGTTATACTATAGTCACAAAGATTACAGTACACTCTGCTTGCGCCTATTGACAAATGAAACGGCCACAAGTGCGTAATAGGAAATCACAAAGAAACTCCTATCCTCTGAAGAAATATCACTCACTAAGATGGATATCTACTTCTCACAACACTATTCTAACAAAATCACCCAGATTTATAAGTATATTCTGTTTTATCTCTATTCTGCTTCGTCAACAAATGACTCGGCTGATGAGTGTTCTGTTCTTGAGTTTGAGACTTAGAAGAATTCTGCTTCAGATTTTTGCTCTCAAAATGTGTTGTCTCCCGTTCTTCAACTCACGAACTGAACTATTTATACTTGAGATTTGAAAATCTGCCCGTTGAGAGATCGACAGGTGTCCAAATCATCGAGTACTGGTCCTTCTGCAGAAACGGCTGTTGCGACTGAACAATGTACACTCTGCTGTACTTTCTGTCGCTTCGCATTAAATGCGCATTAAATGCACCAAGCTGATACGAGGTTTCTCTTCAATCATTTGTCATAAATACCCTTCCTCTTCAGCATTTATTACACCAAGTGCATTTATTACCGTTGCAATAACTTCTGATCCACTTCCACTCTGCTGATCGAAGTCACTCGTCTGATGTATACTCGGCTGATCCCAAACTTGAACTAATCTGATTTGAGTCGGCTGATAGTCCACCAGTCTGATTCCTTCTTCAGCAACGGATCAGTAGTCTTCTGGACCATATTTGACTAGTCTGAAATAAATCTTCCTTGGTCAAATATCTTCTAAGGTTTGTACTAAGTTTCCATACTTAGCTGATGACTTTTGGAAATCATCAAAACCTCCCTTCACTTCAAAGTCTTCATCTTCATCCAACAACATCATTTTTGTTCCTTAACTTTTGAAGTTCGGTTCAAGCTCGACTCAATAAACTAAAAATTGATAAAATACATGTAAAATATCTAGCTACTCGATACTCTACTCCAGCTCATTTAACAATCAAACAAAGCTCAAACACAAAATTTGAAGCTCGATAAATTTCAAGCCAAACTTGAACAGTGTGTCGTTCGACACTACTCGACTCGATTACACCCCTAATCACATAATTTCCATTAATTGAAAAAACACCCCCAGGGCCGGAGGTGCTTCACGGATTATAATTTTTAACAACTTATTTTTATAGAGGTAAAACTAGAAGATGTATTTGCAAGCACTAAAAATAAAAATAAATAAATAAATAAAAATAAGAATAAGAAAACTCATAAGCAGTTTGCATAGAAACACTGCATAAATCAAACAATAAGATTTGAGGAAATGATTTCCAATAACACCAATAAAGAGTAGATTTTAAATTCACCATTCTGATTAAATGAATAGAATCAAATGGTTAACTTAAGTATTTCAAACCCATTAAAAAAATCAAAATAATTGATCCAAATGAAGCATTAAAAAACACCAGAAAGAAACATTTATACCTCGTCCACTAAAACAACATCCAAATCCATTCCTACGTTTGGAGATGGCCCCTTTTCTATGCTTTCAAATGAGCTTGCGGGTTCCACTACGTCGTAATCAGCGGAAACTGCTCCAATCTCAAATGATCTCGTAATATGAGATCAGGAGCAATTGGAATGTGTTCCCGTGCTATAGGAGATCCGACGACGTCTATAGTATATTCTCCATCCTCATCAACTAGAGATCCAACGGCCTCACTTTGTTCTCGATTCTCTTTCATGATAGGAGATCCAACAGCCTCGGTTTTTTTTTATCCTTTTTCACAATAGAAGATCCGACATCATAAAACTCCGGAGGTTTCAAAGTGTTATTTTTGAATTCGAGAAAACGTAAATCAATAGAGATACTTGTGGGGCCATAGCCTTAATTCTTTAAGAAAAATGGGAAATTTTTATTTATTGCTGCTAAATGCAAAATTAGGAAGTATACTCGCAACAAAGTTTGTCGACTTTCTATGCATGTAAACGAGTATGTGGAACTATCTTTCTTTTACGAATTAAATTATTTGGATTGTTTATCCACTCTCTGTACACACTATAAAATTAAAAATATCATCATTATGGTACCATGTAAAGATAAGGAGAGAATTGCATTTTTGGTACAGAGCTATAGGTCAATTTCCACTTTTGTTACATAGCTTTATGAGTCCAACACATTTGGTACAGAGCTTTAACACACATTTGGTACAACCGTTAAAAATTGCCGTTAAGCGGTGACGTGGCAGTTAACAATGTTGATGCCATTACTTATGTTGACTGATAATTTTACCCCATAACATTTCAGGTTACCAAAAAAGCCCCACATCTCCAAATTTAGTGACGATTTTAATCCACATTGTTGCCAAATTTCAAAATTGACTCGAATAAGACCACGTGATGACCAATTTGAAAATTTTACTTATTTTATTTAAATAACTAATTTGATTTAAAAATAATAATAATAAATTAAATAATAATTTAACATAAATATCACCAAAATTAAGAAAACATATTCTTTTTAAATATAAGATTTATATAATAGTATTAATATATTTAATATTTATTAAAATAATAAATTATATAATTAAAAACTATTTAATATTTATTAGAATAATAAATAATAAATAATTATAATTTTAAAAAAAAATTCCCCACCCCACCCCTCCCTCCCCTACCCCAATTCCCAGGCCGCCGGCGGCCTTGGTCTTCGTCGGGAACCCAGACCGACGGTGGCCTCGGTTCTGTAGCAGAACAGAACCCAGGCCGGCGGCCTGGGTTCTTCGTTCCTAGGCCACCGCAGCCTGGGACCGAAGACCCAGGCCGCCGGTGGCCTGGGAATCGGGGTAGGGGGAGGGGTGGGGAGGTGGTGGGGAATTTTTTTTTTAAATTATAATTATTTATTATTTATTATTTTAATAAATATTAAATAGTTTTTAATTATATAATTTATTATTATAATAAATATTAAATAGATTAATGCTATTATATAAATTTTATATTTAAAAAGAATATGTTTTCTTAATTTTGGTGATATTTATGTTAAAGTATTATTTAATTTATTAATATTGTTTATAAATTAAATTAGTTATTTAAATAAAATAAGTAAAATTTTCAAATTGGCCCGCATGTGGTCTTATTCGAGTCAATTTTACAATTTGGCAACAATTTGGACTAAAATCGTCACTAAATTTGGAGATGTGGGCCTTTTTTGGTAACCTGAAATGTTATGGGGTAAATTTTTCAGTCAACATAAGTAATGGCATCAACTTTGCAATTAGACTTAACTGCCACGTCACCCCTTAACGGCCATTTTTAACGGTTGTACCAAATGTGTCACAATTTGTTAAAGCTCTGTACCAAATGTGTTGGACACATAAAGCTATGTACCAAAAGTGGGAATTGACCTATAAATCTGTACCAAAAATGCAATTCTCTCTAAAGATAAGGTAAAATCGATTTAAACCATAAAAGTCAAAAATGAAAATTGGATCACATACTTGCCTGGGATCATAGTGGTGTCATAAAAAAATAGTGTTCTGCTTCATGGAAATCTTAGCACTTTCCATCGGAGCATGATTTAGAACAGTCGCAAAGTCTTTTTGTATAAACAATTTCCAATCATGCACCATAAAAAAGAAAACATGGACAAAAATTAGTAGTCAATATAAACAAATCTATTTGGGAGCTATAAATACACAATTAAGCAAAGGATATATTCCAATGGTTGTTTCAAAAAATTCGACAGTTACATAAAATTCAATCCATTTAAAGGACACAACAAAACAAAAAGATTCCTCAATGTAAGTTTATCCAAAAACTTGAGTCACCCCTTGAATACTTGACCAAGGGTACAATTGGAAATAACACTTTCTTTTATGAAATCATCAAGGAAGAGAAAGTGTACCTAATAAAAAAGAGGTTTTGGACAGGGAAGATCTTAGATGGAAAGAGAGAAAACTTCGTGTGGGACTAATACTTTGCATTTCCCATCATCATAAAAAGACTTCTGCCCCATGGGATCAGGCTTTTGATGGATCGCTCCCTTTGATTCGGGGAGGCAGTCAATCAATATAGATTGATCCGAAATCTGCCCCGGTCTTGAAAACCGGTATAGTTTTGAACAAAGAACTATCGAGGGTTCGATACGTTCCTCAAAAAATCCGATTCGTGAGGGAAAGGTACTTCCCTTTTGGGCCGGTTGTGGGCGAACCCAAAATCTTTGTACACAGAACCAATCGAATTTGAAAAAGAGTCAGAAGAAGGGTCGATTTTATTACACCAACCGTCTAGTAGAGTTAACACCGTAAAGGAGAATCGTAAGGTTAGATAAAACTTAAGGGGTGTTGTAATTTTCAATAATTACAAATACCTAGAATTGTTTATTAAATAAACTTCTAAATAAACATGTCTTCTCAACTGATAAAATTGAAGTCTAAAGAGATTACTAAACTAGATATGCAAATATGGTAGTACCATAACTTTGATCTATTGTCAAAAAAAATTGAGCCTGGCGATCATGTGTGATATCAACTTGTGTCTTGGGCTGAAATCGAACTCAAACAACCCGAACAAAGCTTAGTCCGTACTCGGCTCAAAAATCTAGATTTATGGTTTAGACTCGGCTCGAGCTCAAAGGTGGCTTCAGATTTAGTGTTCGAGCTCGGCTCCGTCAGTGGAAATTACAACCGAGAATTACTCGGCTCGGTTCAAAATCCTGCAAAAGAAAAGTCAAAGCCTCAAATGTAGGCATAGGTTGAGTGTAGAGTAGCTTTTATAGCAGATCGTCTGTTGTGTAACTCTGCAAAGACTGCAAAAATAATTCAAAAGTTGGATAAATTATTTAATTTAATGCCCATGTGATAATAACTAGTATGTTCACCCCCAACAATACTCACTACACATCTGTTTAATTCAAAAATAAAATTTCTCGTTAGTTGGTTCACGAACCTATCGAAATAAACACAGTGTTGTTCGTACTCGGCTCGAAAACTCTGGCGAGCTTCAATTTATGTTCAAGCACGAATCGATAAACAGGTGAATGAAAGGTGAACATGCTTTTGACGAGCGAATCCAAATCGAGTTGTGTCATAGAAACAAAACAAAAAAAAATTATATAACCTCAAGAAAAAAAACTACTTAAATTGGGTTGCAAAAGGATCACCTGTGACCTTCGAGTCTGGAGTTTCATCAACAGTAATCAACGGATTTGATAGGATAGTGCCCAGCAAGCCAATTCATTTTAGCTTGTAATAGGTCTATTCTGTAATAAAACAATCTTTGATTCAATGAATAATACGCACGTTTATTTATAACTATATAGAATAAACAAATGACCAACTTCATCTCTTGCGAATACATTTAAGCGATTGGTTGAAATCCTTAGATCACATTCGACTATGGGACGATTCACTTCAGTATGAGTGCAATCATGAAACAGTCTCTAAGGTCGTGATCTTAAAACACGTTCCAAGTCATAGATTCCGAAAGAGACGGGGTATCGAAGGAATCGCAAAGACTTGTACGAATATGCATGATTCAAATGGAGTGAATTTGTAGCGTTTCATGTCATGAACAAGACATTTGATGTCAGTGCATATGAGTAGGTGGTTCGATAGGGGATCGAACGCATCGAACGACTCGAACAGAGAAACCCATTGTGGAAGCGCATATCGCATATCGGTGATGGGATGTTTCTCAAGACTTATAATAGTGTACGATTTAGTCCTTGGACTTGAGGTGCTAGGGCGAATTCGGTGCACGGGTGTACGTTCGTTGATTTAGGTGCCGGTCACGTATCCTGGCCATTGTGTGCCTAAGTTGGGTGCGTATAGTCGTGTACGTGAATGGTTAGCATCAATATGGGATCTACCGACTCATCGTAATGGATGAGAGAATTTCCTGTACATTCTTCGATAATATGTTCCGAGAATTAGAAAGTACAGAATTAGCAGTAACACTGGAAAGATTATCCAGAATTAGAAAGTACAGAATCGAGACAATTAGAGGTGCCAATCCATTCACACACCCTAGGTCTCGGTCTGGAAATTAAGTCGATAGAAGGACAATATGTACATGACAGTTATAATAGGTGAGGTTCACAAGATCAATTCACCTGAAGTTTGGCCTCATGGGCTTGTGGTTAGATATCGACCATGAGGTGTGGGTACTCCTGAATTAATAAGGAGATTAATTATGGAGTGGTCAATTAAAAGTGTTCAACTGATTGGAGCAATTAATTGCTCATAATTAAATCACGAAGGGTTCGTGGGCCTGCTGCCAATTGATGGTGAACCTAGAGGGTCACACACAATACAGTTGGACAGTGACAATCATAAAAGGAAACAATTGATTTAAGGGAGTTAAATCAATAATTGAATTAAAGTGTTAATTCGATTGGAAGAATAATTAATTAGAAGGTCTAATTAATTAAAGTGTTAATTAATAAATTGGAAGAGTTAATTATTTAATTAATTTCAGATTAATTATAATAGGGGCGATTTTTCTTGTGTAATTAAAAGAGTTTAATTGTTGCAAGAATTAGTTTCTTGTTGGACAAGGAAAAGGAAAAGATATGGTGCATATCTTGTTTCCTTGTGTGATAAGGAAATAATAAATATAAGCTTGATATGAGATATCTATTAGAAGTAGGATTCTTCTAATATAAATATCTCATCATATCTCACCACAACTAATCACAAGAAATCCCAAGAGCTGAAAATTCAGCCCTAGCCGCCCCCTCTCTCTTCTTCGTCCTCATCTGGATCTAGATCTGACTCTTCCTCCATTGACAAAATTCCAATCTCTAGTTCTTAGCCTGTGAATTGGAATTGTTACTACAATCCAGCTAGTGTGGATACACTCTGGAGGGGAGGTAATTGGATCGCTATCTGTGAATCAAACAAGAAGACCAGAGGTTACCACCACCGAACCTGTGGTGAGGTAAAATTGCAATTTCACCCCCTCTTGTTTTAATTGTTGTTTTGATCAACCTTTTCGCATACATAAGGTGGAAAACAATTTATGGGTTGTGGGGTACCTTGAAAATTTTTTAAATTCCGCACTTTTGTTGTTCTGACAACCGAGGTATTCCAACAGTGGTATCAGAGCCAATTCCATTATTATTATGCGAAAAGGCCTGAACATAATTTAATATATGGATATTTGTTATAATTATGTTCTATGTGATGATTCTTACTTGTTATGATATGATCTATGATTGGATAAAGTTGTGTAGTTAGATTTGGGGCAAACGTGCAGTTTTCGAAACTACAAGGGCTGTTTTTGCAAATTGTGATTTTTGATAAATCTGGACTGAAAATTGATTTTCTGTTTTCTGGAAATTCTGGACTGTTTTTGCAAATCTGGACTGTTCGTATTCTTGGGGTCGTTTTGTAATTTCCGAAAGTTAAATGACTGTTTTGTAATTTTCGTAAATTCAGGGGTCTGTTTGCAAAACTGAAAATTTTCTGGATTCAAATTGTATTTTTCAGTTCTCTGGCCGATTGGAATTTTGGGGCTGACTTGTAATTTTCAAAACCTTTGGGAATAAAAATTCAATTTTCGTAAATTGAGGGGCCGAATTGCAATTTTCAAAAGTTGAAAAATTCGAATCTGTTTTTATGCGGAAAAATGTTTTGTTTATCCGAAAATTGATTTTATCATAGTTAGTAGTGACTAAAGTAAGAATCATAGTTTATTTTAAAAGGTGTTTTAAAGTAAGAAAGAAATACGTAAAAGTTGTTTGCTTGTTTCTTGCTCTACGTGAACTGTTTACGTGGTTTTCGATCGTGCCGAGCCTTGACCCTAGGGGTAGATGTGATTGGTTTATTTTATTGTTTGGTTTTTATTGGGCCTGCGAGCCTTAAGTTTTTGGGCCACTTTGAGCCTTTGTAATAGATTAGGGCTTTACTGTTTTAAATAGTTTAGGATGGAGGCCCATTACAAGGTGGGAGCCCAAGAAGAGTTGAAGGCCATGTATGTATGGTTATTATTGTAATAGCTTAGGTCCATTAATAACCCTTTAGATTGACCAATTGGGCCAACATCATGGCTCGATGATGGCCCGCATAGGAGGCACCCGATCGAAAACATATTATGGTAGCATGCATGCTAGGTGTGTATGTTTTAATTTATTTATTGATTTATATTTGGCTTGTATGTGATGCGCGCTAGAATCTAGATCGTAAATAAAAGATAAAGCATATTTATACGGTGAGATCTCGAGGAGAGTTACCTCAAACTTTCAAACCCGGAAAAACCCCTCTTGAATTAAATATTAAGTCATGTTGGGTACATTTAAAATGAAGTTTTAAAGATCCAAGCCTTCCATCAATAGGAACTAGCGTAAGTTGCCTTCCATCAATAGCACCCGAGTCGAAGAAAGGGACAATACGCAAAATACCTTGACTCTTTTTTTTCAATAAACTCGACAAGGATGGGGACTGGTCGGGACATGAATATCGACCGATAACCAGTTACGGGGATTTCATGACCGGGCCCGGTTCTCATCAAGATTGATGGGTTAGACTTAACGAGTAGTAACACTCATGATGTAGCAGTGCTAGATGAGTGCGAAGATCAAGGCAAAATAGCTTGAAGGTTGTGTAGTGACACAATTGGTAAAAGTATACCTACCTAGAGAATTAACTGTATGGCCACGAGTCGTGGGTACATTTAATGTCTGCTGGGACGTCAAGACCTACTAGGACATAAGATTTCCCGAGCAATTAAGGGGGTAATTGTTTCGACAAAATAGTGGGAGATTTTTTTCGAAACCAAGTCCAAAATTCGTTAATTATAAGTATTAAGCATAGATCAGTCAGCTAAATGTTGCCTTCTTTCCATTTGTAAATTATTTAACAATGTCTAAAAATCCATTATCTGTCATCCTCGACACTAATAAATTAAATGGATCAAACTTTGTCGACTGGCTGAGAAACTTGAGGATAGTCCTCGACTCCGAGCGTCGGAGCTATGTTCTCGACACACCTATGCCTGCTGCACCTGCAGCAAGAGCTACTGATGAACAACGAACTGCCCATGCCAAAAGGGTTGATGATGATCTTCAAGTTCGTTGCCTCATGCTAGCTTCAATGTCGAATGAGCTGCAGAAACAGCATAATAAGATGCCTCTTGCTCGAGATATACTTCTCCACCTCCAACAGATGTTTGGAGAGAAGTCTCGTACCGAAAGGTTCGCAACAACTAAGGAGTTGTTCAATCTCAAGATGGCTGAGGGAAGCAGTGTCAAGGATCACTGTCTACGTTTCATCAACCTGGTTGAAAAACTGGGGCGATTGGAAGTAGAACTGCACGCTGATCTTTGCACTGACCTTCTCCTCCATAGTCTGCCTCGTTCGTTCGACCAGTTCGTGTTGAACTACAACATGGAAGAGAGAAATATCGCTCTCCACGAACCGACCAATTTGTTGGTTACGGCAGAATCAACCCTTAAGAAGGAGAAACCCGTGATGATTGCTCACCAATCGAAGGCTGCAAAGCCCAAGAAAGGTAAAAAGAAGAAGAAGGTGTTCTCTTCTAAAGCAATCACCAAGGTTGTCGAGAAAAAGCGCAAAAGCCTAGAAGACGAATGTTTCTAGAAGACGAATGTTTCAACTGCAAGAAAGCAGGGCACTGGAAAAGGATCTGCCCAGACTACCTTAAGACGGTTGCCAAAGGTATTTTCTTCATTGAAGTTAATATTTCTATTAACTGTGCATCGTGGGTGTTAGACACCGCAACTAGTTATCATATCTGCAATGATTTGCAGGTGATGGGAGCAGTAAGAACACTTAAGCCCGGGGATAGGTTCCTGCGTTTTGGAAACGGAGCAAGGGTTGCTGCAGAGGCTATAGGAGACGTGGAGTTAGTGATAGGGAATTCTAGTTTAGTTTTGAAGGATTGTTTATACGTATCAACAATAATCAAAAACATTATTTCTATTCCGTTATTAGATAATGATGGTTTTTGTTTTTCCATTTCGAATGGATCTTTAAGCATAATTAAAAATGGTTTTACTTATGCTAGTGGTACTTTGATAGATGGTCTTTATTCCCTTGAACCAACTAACTCTAACGTCATGCACATTCAATCAAGAAAAAGAAAATATGATAATAACAATCCACAACTTTGGCACGCTAGACTTGGATATATCTCCAAGAGTAGGATCCAAAAGTTGGTTTCTTCTAAGGCTCTTGAAATACAGAACTTAGATGAACTTCCGACTTGCGAGTCCTATCTCAAAGGAAAGATGACCAGATCTCCTTTCACAGGGAATCCAGAGCGAACCAAACAAACACTGGATTTGATCCATACTGACGTTTGTGGACCACTGAGTGTCAGTGCGAGAGGAGGATTCTTCTACTTCGTAATATTCACTGACGACTTCAGTCGTTATGGATATGTATACTTAATGAAATACAAATCCGAGACTTTTGAAAAGTTCAAAGAGTTTCGAATGGAAGTAGAGAACCAATTGGGACACAGTATTAAAGCACTTCGATCTGATTGAGGTGGAGAATACTTAAGCCAAGAATTCCTCGATTATCTTAAAGAGAATGGGATTCTCTCACAGCGAACTCCTCCTAGGACACCTCAACCCAATTGAGTGTCTGAAATAATGAATCGAACTTTGTTGGACATGGTTCGTTCCATGATGAGTTTCGCTAAACTTCCTTTTTTCATTTTGGGGCTTAGCCCTCTTAACTGCTTCAAAGATACTAAACATAGTACCTTCAAAGTCAGTGCCTACGACACCACACCAAGAATGGTATGGTAAAGCACTCGTGTATTCGTACTTGCGAGTATGGGGATCTCCTGCCTATGTTAGGAATAAGAAAGGAGATAAACTGGATAGTAGATCTAGTTTGTGCAAATTTGTGGGGTATTCAAAGGAATCCATTGGATACCTGTTTTATGGTCCTAAAGAACGAAAGACGTTCGTATCTAGGAACGCCCACTTCTTAGAGGATGATTTCCTCACCAAAAGAAATGGGACAATCGTAGAACTTGATGAAGTCCAAGATTCGGACCTATCCTAACAAACAGTGGGAGTTGATCCTGAAACTACTGAACCAACTAGTACACCAGTACTTCGTAGATCCGATCGAATTCGTAAGGAACCAGAAAGGTTTGGTTACATTCACGAAAATGATAAGTTGGATAGTGATCCAAGGACTTACGAAGAAGCTATGTCTGACATAGAATCGGGTGCATGGCTCGAAGCCATGCAATCCAAAATGGATTCCATGCATTCCAACAAGGTTTGGACCTTGGTCGATCCACCTGAGAGAACTGTCCCTGTAGGTTGTAAATGGATCTTCAAGCGCAAGCTTGGAATGAATGGAGAGGTATTAACCCATAAGGCTCGCCTAGTGGCGAAAGGTTATTCTCAGAGGCCTGGAGTAGACTATGAGGAAACATTTTCTCCAGTAGCGATGTCGAAATCCATTCGGATACTTTTAGCCATAGCTGCATGGTATGACTATGAAATATGGCAAATGGATGTAAAGACCGCCTTTCTCAATGGAGACATTAACAAGGAGACCTTTATGCAACAGCCCGAGGGCTTTGCATCCAAAGGGAGTGAGCATAAATTATGCAAACTTCAAAGGTCAATTTATGGCCTTAAACAGGCGTCCCGAACCTAGAACATACGATTTGATGAGACAGTCAAAGCTTTTGGCTTCATCAAGAACGTATTTGAGCCATGTGTGTACAAGAAAAATAGTGGGAGTTCGGTACAATTATAGTATTATACATTGATGACATTCTGTTGATCTGGGACGATATAAGAATGTTAGCGCAGGCGAAAGCATGGTTATCCACGCACTTCTCCATGAAAGATTTAGGAGAGGCATCTTACGTATTGGGGATACGTATCTATAGAGATAGATCGAAGAAGATGTTAGGACTCTCCCAATCTCAGTACATCAACACGATACTGAAGAGATTCAGTATGAAAGAATCCAAGAAAGGATTGCTTCCACTAAGATATGGAATCTCTCTTTCCAAATCAATGTGCCCTACAAGTGACGAAGAAAAGAAGAGAATGTCTCTCATACCTTATGCCTCTGCTATAGGCAGCATAATGTATGCGATGTTATGTACTAGACCTGACGTAGCACACTCTCTGAGTGTCATGAGCCGCTATCAATCAAATCCAGGGAGGAACACTGGACTGCCGTAAATGTCCTTAAGTACCTGAGAAGGACTAAGGATCTGTTATTGGTCTACGGCAGTAGTGGAGATTTGAAACTTGAAGGATTCACAAATTTGAGTTTCCAGTCTGACGTGGATGATTATAAGTCCAATTCTGGATACATATTCCACCTCAATGGCGCAGCGGTGAGTTGGAAAAGTTCCAAACAGTCCACCACTGAAGCAGAATATATCGCAGCATCGGATGCGGCGAAAGAGAGTGTTTCGATGAGAAACTTCATCCAAGAGTTGGATGTAGTACCTAGCAATGCGGAACCTGTAGTAGTCTTTTGTGACAACGACGGGGCAATCGCTCAAGCGAAGGAACCGAGATCACGCCACCAGTCCAAACACATGATAAGGAAATACCATGTGATTAGGGAAATCATTGGTAGAGGAGACATTCATATGGATCGTGTCAGCTCAGAAGACAACATAGCTGACCCACTAACGAAGCCACTTTCGCAAAAGGTATTCGAAGGACAGCTTGAAAAGATGGGTCTTAGAAGTGTTTGTGAATGGCTTTAGGGCAAGTGGGAGATTGATAGGATAGTGCCCAGCAAGCCAATTCATTTTAGCTTGTAATAGGTCTATTCTGTAATAAAACAATCTTTGACTCAATGAATAATACGAACGTTTATTTATAACTGTATAGAATAAACAAAGGACCAACTTCATCTCTCGCGAATACGTTTAAGCGATTGGTTGAAATCCTTAGATCACATTCGACTATGGGACGATTCACTTCAGTATGAGTGCAATCATGAAATAGTCTGTAAGGTCGTGATCTTAAAACACGTTCCAAGTCATAGATTCCGAACGAGACGGGGTGGCGATTCCGTATCGAAGGAATCGCCAAGACTTGTACAAATATGCATGATTCACATGGAATGAATTTGTAGCGTTTCATGAACAAGACATTTGATGTCAGTGCATATGAGTAGGTGGTTCGATAGGGGATCGAACGCATCGAACGACCCGAAACAGAGAAACCTATTGTGGAAGCGCATGTCGCATATCGGTGATGGGATGTTTCTCAAGACTTATAATAGCGTACGATTTAGTCCTTGGACTTGAGGTGCTAGGGCGAATTCGGTGCACGGGTGTACGCACTTTGATTTAGGTGCCGGTCATGTAGCCTGGCCATTGTGTGCCTAAGTTAGGTGCGTATAGTCGTGTACACGAATGGTTAGCATCAATATGGGATCTACCGACTCATCGGAATGGATGAGAGAATTTCCTGTACATTCTTCGATAATATGTTCCGAGAAATCCATGGCCATGGTCGGTGACGAATTTCAAAAGGGGTTTCCAAATTTAGCAGTCACACTGGAATTATTATCCAGAATTAGAAAGTACAGAATCGAGATAATTAGAGGTGCCGATCAATTCACACACCCTAGGTTTCGGTCGGGAAATTAAGTCGATAGAAGGACCGTTTGTACATTGTAGTTATAAGAGGTGATGTTCACAAGATCAATTCACCTGAAGTTGTGTCTCATGGGCTTGTGGCTAGACATCGACCATGAGGTGTGGGTACCTTGAATTAATAAGGAGATTAATTCTGGAGGGGTCAATTAAAAGTGTTTAATTGATCGGAGCAATTAATTACTCATAATTAAATCACGAAGGGTTCGTGGGCCTGCTGTCAATTGATGGTGAACCTAGAAGGTCACACACAATACAGTTGGACAGTGACAGTCATAAAAGGAAATATTTGATTTAAGGGAGTTAAATCAATAATTGAATTAAAGTGTTAATTCGATTGGAAGAATAATTAATTAGAAGGTCTAATTAATTAAATATTAATTAAAGTGTTAATTAATAAATTGGAAGAGTTAATTATTTAATTAATTTCGGATTAATTATAAAAGGGGCGATTTTCTTGTGTAATTAAAAGAGTTTAATTGTTGCAAGAATTAGTTTCTTGTTGGACAACGAAAAGGAAAAGATATGGTGCATATCTTGTTTCCTTATGTGATAAGGAAAGAATAAAGATAAACATGATATGAGATATCTATTAGAAGTAGGATTCTTCTAATATAAATATCTCATCATATCTCACCACAACTAAACACTAGAAATCCCAAGAGCTGAAAATTCAGCCCTAGCCGCCCCCTCTCTCTTCTTCTTCCTCATCTGGATCTAGATCTGACTCTTCCTCCATTGACAAAATTCCAATCTCTAGTTCTTAGCCTGTGAATTGGAATTGTTACTACAATCCAGCTGGTGTGGATTCACTCTGGAGGTGAGACACTTGGATCGCTATCTGTGGATCAAACAAGAAAACCGAAGGTTACCACCACCGAACCTGTGGTGAGGTAAAATTGCGATTTCACCCCCTCTTGTTTTAATTGTTGTTTTGATCAACCTTTTCGCATACATAAGGTGGAAAACGATTTATGGGCTGTGGGGTACCTTGGAAAAATTTTAAATTTCGCACTTTTGTTGTTCTGACAACCGAGGTATCCCAACAACCAACGCCCCAAACTGCCCCACTAATGCCCCAAACTGCTCTACTTGCAAGTTCCCTTCCTGACAATACTCGTGCACTGACCGCGATTTATGAAGAAATAAAAGGAAAAACCCGAAATGAGGGCGTCTCTGAAAATCCCTCCTGGAACCTAGCTCTGAGCAGTATTTTAGTTGCCGAACAAGAACGGCTGAGCCAAATGAGTGCCCGAGAAATTGTGCAGTCAGGCTCGAATTTAATTACTCAAGTGAGTTTTTGAGTTTTGCTGATTTTATACATATATACATTTTTGAAAAAAAAAAAATTGTAACCTTTCCGCAAAATATGCAGTTCGGACATCACCTTTTTTAATCTCGGGCTGCAAGTCGAGCTGGAGGCAAACCAACGCGCGGCAATTGCCCTCGAACTGGAGAAAAATATAACTGCCCTGCTCTGCAACATTCCATCGAGGAAGCTAAAGCCATCGAGCAGAAGTTAACTTCTGAGAAGGAGAAGGCCGTAAAGCAAAAGGAGAATCAAATCCATGAAGAGTTGAGCAATGAACAGGACAAATTGAGGGCCGTGGTTGAGCAGAATAAGAAGGATTCCGAGGGCCATGAACAAGAGGCGTATGATCGAGGTTACGAAGCCCGCAGTGCTGAGCTTCGAAAAATTCTTGCTGAAAATAAGCTAATCTAGAGATTTAGCCTTGTTGTAACTTTATTTATTTTCTTCATTTTGTACTGTTTTTCCTTTGTAAGAATAATTTTTCTACTCTTGTCTTCTGCTCGGAATTTTATCAACTGCTTGAAATTTATTTGATTGCATGTACGCTTGTAGAGAAAACAATATCGAACTAACTTATCATCTCCGACCAGACCTCAACTGATTTTCCGATCCCGAATAATGTGGAAATAAAGTTACAGGATCTTATGACCGAGTTAAAAAAATCTCCACATTTTCAGAATAATTCCAACTTCTTCTGACCAAACAATACCTATTACTTGGGAAGCGGAACAGTCACCCGTGATTAATGCCTTCATCTGGGCCGTTTATCCGCTTATATCCTGACCGTCAGATTCTAGATCCTCTCAATATAAAAGGGGTGTTTGCTCAGTTAAAATTCATTCATTTTTTACCCAAGTAATAATGAGTTCTCCGAGGACAAAGCTCAGAATTTTCCTGCTTCCCATTGAACTTTTTGAAATCTGACTCCGCACTCTTTTTCGAGTACTTAGACGCCCCAATCTTTTACTTGGTATGGGTGGAATTGGAAAAAGGGGGCTTCTCGAATACAATGAAGTCTCCGATCCCTGAGAAATGGGATAGTTTGGAATACCAGCAAGTGACCGACCATCACTTGCAATTGAATAAGGGTCGGTGCTGGGGTATTGCGAATAAATAGTTCCGAGGTCGGTGGAAAGCTGGTCAGTTCATTAAAAGAAGAAAATGTCCTCTGAAACGCTGACCACCATCGACCAAAGAATAATTTGACCTCATGTAGCTCTGGTGATGCATGAGCATCAGCTTCTTCAAGGGGGTCGAAATTTCGGAACTTAAAATGGTGGTTGTCCTCGTCCTCGAGATTACCTGAAGCCTTGGAAATCAGAAGATAAACATAGACAATTTTTTTTCTGACCAAGTCTTGCAAGCCGGATTGCTTTCTACAAGTCTACTAGACGCTCGAGCACCACAGTATAGGGTCCTTAAATGATAAACATAAACAATTTTCTCTTGACCGAGCCCGCGAGCTGAATTGCTTTCTACAAGTCTACTGGATGGTCGAGCATAGTAGTATAGAATCCTTAAACATGTAATAGGACTTTTGTAATCAAACGGTGTAAATGAACCGTTGTAATTGTTGTACTTCGAACATTTGTAGTTGCTCGGAATTATGAATAAAATATAATTCTTTGTACTAACTTGTGTTCTTGTAACTGTTCGATATTTAGTAAATAAAAAGAAGCTGAGTTTACTCATCAATATCTCATATTGTTCGAACTTCCAACCAATATTTGTTGAAACTCAAAAAGGACGTTAATTAACTTTCACTTCGAATAACTCGAGATAATTAACATTTTCCGAATCAAGATCCTTAGCAATAACCTTCGCACCCTCATTTGAAGCAGTTCGATTTCAATACAAATCATTTTCCGAGCCAAGAATTATAGCAACAACTTTCACTTTTGTTCGAGACAATTTGATTTTTTACATACAAGTCTTTTTCGAACTAAGAGTCATAGCAACAACTTTCACTCTTGCTCGAGACAATTTATTTTTATGTAAGTCTTTTTCCGAGCCAAGAATCATAGCAACAACTTTCATTCTTGCTCTAGACATTTTCTTTTTCGGCCAAGAGTCATAGCAACAACTTTCACCCTTGGTCTAGACATTTTATTTTATAGTCTTTTCCGGCCAAGAGTCATAGCAACAACTTTCACCCTTGGTCTAGACATTTTAATTTTATACAAGTCTTTTTCCGGCCAAGAGTCATAGCAACAGCTTTCATCCTTGGGCTAGCAACAGCTTGATTTTATACAAGTCTTTTTCCGGCCAAGAGTCATAGCAACAACTTTCACCCTTGGTCTAGACATTTTGAAATTATACAAGTCTTTTTCCGAGCCAAGAATCATAGCAACAACTTTCATTCTTGCCCTAGACATTTTATTTTATACAAGTCTTTTCCCGAGCCAAGAATCATAGCAACATCTTTCATTCTTGCCCTAGACATTTTATTTTATACATATATACATTTTTTTATGTATCATCAACTCATCATCAATTGCATAGGAAACACTATGGAAACAAAAATTTCAATAATATTGCAATCATTCGACATAGGAAATGATGACAAAAACAAAATTAGAACAATCTCGTTTGATTACAAACGGCTATTTTCCATAATATTTTCTTAAATTAACTGCATTCCAACTTCTTGGCAGTGGTACGCCGTTGAGGTGAGCAATTTTGTAGGAACCCTTCTATCCGACCTCTATCACGATGTAAGGACCATCCCAGTTGGGCTAAAGTTTTCCGACATGCTTTGACACCTCTACCTTTTTTATTACCAAATCTCCGACCTTGAAAGTTCTGATTCTGACATTCTGGTTATATGCTTTTTCCATGCTGGATTTTGCAACTTGGATTTTTAGTTTAGCTCGATCTCGTTTGCTATCTGCGTGGTCGACGTCCATTTCTCGTAGAGAAAGATTTTGTCAAGTTCGTAAAAATCGACCCGAGGGGATGGCACCAAAGTTTCGACCGGAATAACATCCTTTGAACCATAAACCAAGCTGAATGGAGTCTCGTCGGTTGTAGCCTTGGCTATTGTCCTGTTAGCCCAAATGACTCCACGAAGCTCATCTAACCATTTTCTTTTGGCATCAGCTAAGCATTTTTCCAAGGATCGGACAATTTTTTGATTTGTGACCTCGGTTTGCCCATTCGCTTAGGGGTGACCAACAGAAGAAAATTTTGTTGAATCCCGAACTTCTCACACCACTCAACAACTCTTTTTCCAGCGTACTGAATACCATTGTCTGAAATCAAAATCCTCTGTATTCCGAACCGGCAAACAATATTTTTCCAAAGAAAATTTATAATTTGATATTGCGTGATTCTGGTTAGAGCAACACATTCCACCGACTTGTTGAAATATTCGATTGCCACTAGCACATAATTCTTCTTCGACCTGGCCATTGAAAAAGGTCCGACGATGTCAATTTCCCACTGGTCAAAAGGCCAACAGATCGGAATGGCGTGCATTTGCTCGGCGGCTTGGTGAATTAAATTTGAATGAATTTGGTGATAGAATAGTGTCCGGCAAGCCAACTGTATGGCTGCCATTTATTGTAATAAATAAAGGAACTATTCAATTTAGATTAATAAATGCATCTTTATTATATGGTCATCTTTATCTTATGTAATAATTATCTACGCATAAGGATATAAGTCCTTAGATCACAGGGCTATGGGACAACCCGTGGACTGATCTCCAAGGCCGTGATCTAGAACATATTCAAGAGTCGTAGAATCCAATCGAGATGGGACATCGTTGGATTCGGTTAGATTCTCACTAATGTGTATACTCCGATGAACTGGAGAACGCTGGGGTCCACGAGCGTGACTGGGATAGTCGATACACATAAGTGGGTGGCTTGCTGGGATGGCAAGTGCACTGAATACCCCAATTAGGAAATAACTCACCATGGAAGCGGTAGTCGCATATCGGAGTTGAAGTTATTCCAATTTACGATAGTATACGAGGAATGATCCCCAAACACTTGAGGTGATAGGGTTTATCTGGTGCGAGAACGTCTATACTTAGATGTGAATTCCAACCGACTGGAGATCGCCAGAAAGTCTCTGTGGATTCACGTTGGGTATAGAGGAACTCGTATGCAGGTTCATATCATCAACAAAGGATCCATTGACCCGACTTGATAGGTTGGGAAATTCTCCTATGGATTTCTGTGAGAAATTAATTCTGGTAAAATCCTTGGCCAAGGTATCTGACGGCTTTATGAAAGTAGCTCATAAAGATTAAGTCAAAGAGAATTATTTCGAGATCAGAATGCATAAAGTCAAAACAAAATAAAAGGGAACCGATGAAAAATCCATGCCCTTAAGTATTGACTGGGAGATCGATCGATGGAGAGATTATAGCGTATATGGAAATTGTAAATGATTAAAAGGTTCACTGAATTAATTCACCAGTGATTGGGCTCCATGGGCTTGTGGCCAGACATCGACCGTGGAGTGTGGGAGAATTCCCAAATTGGCAGGGGTGCTAATTTTGGAATGATCAGTCGACAGAGTGTTCGATTGATTTAGAGTATTTAATACTCGAGTGATTAAATAAATATTTAATTACAACCCACGGCCAATTATGTGGTGAACATACGGGGGCATACACAATACACATGAAGCAAAAGCGAGGAAATGAAGAACAACTGAGTCAACCAAAATCGACTGGGTCGATTGGGGTGACTGGGTCGACTGAGTCGACTGGGTCGACTGGGTCGATGCAAATTGGATCGAACTTGATCCAATTGAAATTGGATCAAGATTATAAATTAAATTGGAATTTAATTTGTGAGTTAATTAATTAAATTGGATTTAATTAATAAAGGGAATATTTAATTAAATAGACTTAGAGTCTAATTTAATTAAATGAGAAAGAAATAAATTAATTGGGCTATTTAATTGGGAATTAAATAAAGATCCAATTAAATTATAAAATATGGGCCATGAATTAATTAGAAGACTTAGTCTTCCAATTAAAAGGCCATGGCCCATGTAGGAGAATTAGAAGACTTGGGAGTCCTAATCCTAGGAGGATTAGGATGATGAGATTCCTATAAATAGGAGACCTAAGGTCATATCTCATATACACTAATCAAGAGCCAAAAAGCCAAGTCAAGAAAATTCTCTCCCTCTCTCCCTTGTGATCGGCCGAACCTCTTCTTCCTTTTGGAAGAATTTTTCGATTTCGTTTCTCGTTCCAATCTTGTTCTCTAATCCTAGATATTAATATATCCTATGTTCTAGCCGATTAGGATATATTATATTTCGTGATATTGTGGTGTATCAACTCGTAGAGGCGCAACACGTGGGGCGCTACAACAAAGCTTGGATCGACTTCTGCCGAGGGAGAAAAACACGACTTTGCTACTTACTTGGATTTGCTAGGAGACAGGTATAATTTGGATCTAATTATTCTTGTCGGTTTATATTCATATATATACATCCAGTTTAGTATCCTGGCAAGATTCCGTAAGAGGTCCTTAAAATTTTTGTTTTCCGCTGTGCTAAGGGCTGTTTATCTTACCGAATCCCAACAGTGGTATCAGAGCCAACTCTGGCTTTGTATATATATGAATTTGCAAATTCTGTGTTTTAAATCATATGTTTGATTTATGTGTGGCTAGTTCTTTTACTATGCATGTTTTAGAACGTAGATCTGATTAACTTGGAGTTAATAGAAAAATTTTGATTCAAAATTTTATCATGTTAATTTTAATTTTTGGATTAGGATTTAATTAGATCTGTTTTTAATTAAATCAAAGTAATCAAGAAAAACAAAAAGGGAAATTGTTTTAATTAGATCCAACCGCGGTGGCACGCGGCCGCGCACCGCGGCTGGGCGGCCACCGCACGCTGCTGCCCACGGCAGCGTGCGAACAGCACGCTGGCAGCGCGTGCGGCACACAGCAGCAGCCTACGAGCTGTCACGCGCAGCCGCGCGCTGCCGTGCGCTGCCACGCGCAGCAGCGGCTGCCGCGGGCAGCTCACGCGCGGTCCTTGTGGCCGAGTGTGGGTTGTCCACATGGCAGTCCACTATTGGCCGAGATATGGCTGATTTATGGTTGGACTCTAATTCTGCCTATTTTGGAAAGTTTGAAAAATCTTGGAGATTTGTGAGATTAGGAAACTTGGAGTTTTGGATAAGGTGGGAATCTTGGAAGATTTGGGAACTACCTTAGTTATCTAATCTAATCAAAATAGGATTATCTTGAGAATCTTGGAGATTTGGTAAATTGGGAAACTTAGAGTTTTGGACAAGATAGGAATCTTGGAAGATTTGTAACTATCTTAATTAACCAACTTAATCAACATAAGAATTATAGATTACTTAGAACTCAAGTAAGAGTTAATTAATCTTAGAGATTAATTATTAATTCAAAATTAATTAACTTGGATAATTTTGTGAATTAAAATTAAAGGAGCCGATAAATTTACATTTATGCCCTTATGTGAATTTATGCATGTTCTTGAGTGAATATGTGGATTGGTCGATTCTGCCCCTAAGCCCTGTGTAGATTTGGTTTATTTATTTTATGGGTTGTAATTAAATGGGCCTGATTGGTGCCCCTTGCTTGCGCAATTAAAATGTAATAGAATAGGGCTATATTTAAGGTAGACTTATTTTAGGCTTGAAGCCGAGAAGACCTCATGAAGACTTGGAGATCCACATGGAGGCCCATTACCTTGGAGGACATGGAGGCCCAATTCATTACATGGAGGCCCAATCAAGGAGGATATTACAAGAAGGCCCATGCATGTATGGGTTTGAAAAATTGTAATAGTTAGGACATTTAATTTCCACCCTAGACTGAACAATTGATCCATCGCATGGCTCGTGATGGATCGCATAGGATGGGCAATCGATCAATCATATCCTGCTAGGTGATGAATGTTTACTTTTTCGTATTTATTCTTTGATGTATGAGATGCATGCTTAGGATAGAAAAACGTAAACAAGATAATTGATAATCTGATGAGACCTCGCACTTGAAAATTTCATAAAACCTCCAATTGAACCTAAAATTCAATTATAATATTAAATCGAATAAACGGGCGCATATGAATGGTGTCTATGGTCCGAGCCTATCCAATTACTAGGTCTTAAGCATATTGTACGAATATATCTCGATGTCTCACGAGTCGTGGGTCGAGCTATAGGAAGATAATATGTTTATTGCCTCGATGCACAGTTTAGTGCCAAGGGAGGGGATAGCAAGGTTCTAGGCGCTGTCTCACGAGTCGTGGGGCGTCTAGGATTGAACTATTTCTCTCCACGAGTATTGGACATGATTTAACGCTAGTAAATATGGATGTCTCACGAGTCGTGGGTCCATAAAGAAAAACGAGGCTAAATGAACTCAAGGGTTAGCTGCGATGGTTAACCGGCGATTACCTGCGATGGTTAACCGGCGACGTAATCGCCCACCAAGTGGATCTAATAGTATGGCCAACGAGTCGTGGGTACTAGAAGATTGCATTTGGGCCTTGAGCCCGCTAGGATATTTTAATATTCCCGAAACTTATGTGGGGGCATAAGATTTTGATTAAAATAGTGGGAGTAATTTACAAATAAAAACCATGTTTGTAAATTGTGCATTTAAAATTAATCATTCGCGTATTTATTTCTTCTATCGTCTTTTTATAGATATGATGACTAAAGAGCTTAGAGCACTTAGAGATTTGTCCATCTCATCACTTGAACGTAACATTTTAACTGGACCAAACCTGCACTTCTGGTCACACCACTTGAATGGACTTTTTGATGCTGAAAACATTTCATACGTTTTGTCTGTACCTCCACCCATTGATATTTCACATGATGTTCCCGAAGAGCTTCGAAAAAGCATCACCAAATGGAAATTGGATGATAGCTTAGCTCGTGATTACATGTTGGAATATATGTCACTTGATCTGCGGTTACAACATGAGCATATGGTATCCGCGAAAGAGATTCTCTCGAATCTCAAATTCCTTTATGGGATTAGAGATGGGCGTCGCAGATTCGCGATAACGAGAGAACTCTTGCAAGCAAGAAAGAGAAGAGAAACTCCTGTCGGAATCCACGTACACAAGATGATTCGACTTCTTTCTGAACTCGATGATATGGGTGTCGTGATGGACAATGATTTTCGTGTGGATATAATCCTACAATCTCTTCCTAGATCATATGACAGTTTTGTCGCGGACTTGAATCTCCAAAGGCGAGAGATTACTGTACACGTCTTGCGACAAATGCTCGAGGAACATGAAGCTTCTTTTGGAAAGAAAGCAGGGGTTGGCAAAAAGACTGGACGGCGATCAAAGTCGAGACAAATGGAAACCAGAGCTCCTTACTGCACAAGGTCAAGGGAGAGGATCAAAGTAGAGTTCTTGGAGAACTCGAAAGGTATATTCCTTGTTGAAGTTAATTTATCAATTAACTGTGCATCTTGGGTGTTGGACACTGCTTGTGGTTCTCATCTTTGTAATGATTTACAGGTGATGGGAGCAACAAGGCCACTTAGGCCTGGGGATTGGATCCTGCGATTTGGCAATGGAGCTAGAGCTGCTGCCGAGGCCATAGGCGAAGTGGAGTTAGATTTAGGAGGTAATAAGTTAGTCCTTAGGAACGTTCTTTATGTACCTGGCTTAGTGAAAAACATTATTTCCATTCCTGTTTTAGATAATGAAGGTTTTAATTTTTCTATTAATAAAGGTTCCTTTTCATTATTTATGAATGATCATTTGTTTTTCACTGGTACATTAAGAGATGGACTATACACCATAGAACCACCTAAATTAGTTATGCACGTACAACAAAACAAAAGAAAACAAGATAATGAAATATCTGCCCAATTATGGCACGCTCGACTTGGACATATATCCAAGTCAAGGATTCAAAAGTTAGCATCATCTGGCGCGCTTGAGATCAAGCACATTGATGAAATGCCAACATGTGAACCATGTCTTAAGGGTAAAATGGCTAAGTTGCCATTTAAAGGAAACCCTGAGCGAACCAAGCAAACATTGGACTTGATACATACTGACGTATGTGGACCACTAAGAAAAAGTGCCCGAGGAGGCTACGACTACTTCATCACCTTCACTGACGACTATAGTCGTTATGGGTATGTGTTATTGCTGAAACACAAGTCTGAAGCCTTTGAGCGATTCAAAGAATTCAAGATGGAAGTAGAGAATCAACTTGGTCATACGATAAAGGCTCTTCGTTCTGACCGAGGTGGAGAATTTCTTAGTAACGAATTTCTGAATTATCTTGTAGAGCATGGAATATTATCCCAGTGGACTCCTCCTGCTACACCGCAATTAAATGGAGTAGCTGAGAGAAGGAATCGAACCTTGATGGACATGGTTCGATCCATGATGAGTGCCACTGACCTTCCTCTTTCATTTTGGGGACATGCCCTCCTCACGGCAACGAAGATACTAAATATGGTACCTTCTAAATCCGTACAAAAGACACCATACGAATTATGGTTTGGCAAGGCACCCTCATACGCATTCATGCGCATATGGGGATCTCCCGCTTATGTCAAAAAGCTAGTGGGAGATAAATTGGAAACAAAATCCACTTTGTGCAAATTCGTGGGGTATCCAGAAAACTCGATAGGATACGAGTTCTATGATCCTACGAGACAAACTACGTTTGTCTCAAGGAACGCACACTTCTTAGAGAAGGATTTCTTGGTGGACAAGAAAGAACATAACATAGAACTAGATGAGGTCACTGAAGCTGAAAAGGCCGAAGAGGTCGAACAAGCTGACCCATCACCACAGGCAGTGGGAGAACAAGAGCATAAAAGTGCACCAGTAAGTACACCAATACTTCGTAGGTCAGAAAGACAACGTAGAGAACCCGAAAGGTACTACGGTCTGCTGCATGAGACTGGACAGTCTCTAACCGACCCAAGGACTTACGATGAAGCTATGTTGGACATAGATTCGGGAAGGTGGCGCGAAGCCATGGAATCCGAATTGGACTCCATGCACTCAAACAAGGTCTGGACCTTGGTAGATCCACCAGTGGGAGTGACTCCCGTGGGTTGCAAGTGGATCTATAAGCGAAAGCTAGGAGTGAACGGAGAGGTAATAACCTACAAGGCGCGACTAGTGGCAAAAGGATACACTCAAAGACCAGGAATTGACTTTGAGGAA
The DNA here is from genome assembly GCA_030819805.1 of Penstemon newberryi var. newberryi. Classification (NCBI taxonomy): domain Eukaryota; kingdom Viridiplantae; phylum Streptophyta; class Magnoliopsida; order Lamiales; family Plantaginaceae; genus Penstemon; species Penstemon newberryi. Next base: position 14,344,411 of record JAUALY010000005.1, on the reverse strand, counting down.
ACCTTCTCGCCCGTCGCAATGCCTAAATCCATTCGAATCTTGCTAGCCATAGCTGCGTGGTATAACTACGAGATATGGCAGATGGATGTGAAGACCGCCTTCCTCAATGGAGACATTGATAAGGAGATCTACATGGAGCAATCAAAAGGATATGCATCCAAAGGAGATGAGCACAAGGTGTGTAAACTCCAGAGGTCCATTTATGGACTAAAGCAAGCTTCCCGAAGTTGGAACATCCGTTTCGATGAAACAATCCAAACGTTTGGATTCATCAAAAACGTGTTCGAACCTTGCGTGTACAAGAAGATCAGTGGGAGTACAGTTGAATTTTTGGTGCTTTACGTTGATGACATCCTTCTCATTGGAAACAATATAAAGGTGTTATCCGAAACGAAAGCATGGTTGTCTACACAATTCTCGATGAAGGATTTGGGAGAAGCATCCTTTGTACTGGGTATAAGGATCTACCGAGATAGATCAAAAGGACTGCTGGGCCTCTCCCAATCACAGTACATAGATAAAATACTGAAGAGATTCCGTATGGAAGAATCCAAGAGAGGATTACTTCCAATGAGACATGGTATTGCACTCTCTAAGTCTATGGCCCCAAAGACGCCTGAAGAGAGAAACAATATGTCTCAAATACCATATGCCTCCGCTATTGGAAGCATAATGTATGGTATGCTATGTACTAGACCAGACGTGGCGTACGCATTAAGCATTACGAGTCGCTATCAGTCTGATCCAGGAGAGCAGCACTGGATAGCCGTAAAGGCAATTCTGAAGTACCTGAGAAGGACTAAGGAATTGTTCTTGGCATACGGTGGAGGAGAATTGAAATTGGAAGGCTTTACAGATTCGAGCTTCCAATGTGATGTAGACGATTTCAAGTCAACATCTGGATACGTATTTTGCCTCAACGGTGGTGCGGTAAGCTGGAAAAGCTCCAAGCAAGATACTACCGCAGATTCAACCACCGAAGCAGAGTACATTGCAGCATGTGAAGCTGCAAAGGAAGGTGTTTGGATGAAAAACTTCATCCAGGAATTGGATGTGATACCTAGCATTGCTGAGCCCATTACTATCTTCTGTGATAATAATGGAGCAATAGCGCAAGCAAAGGAGCCGAGATCTCATCAGAAATCCAAGCACGTACTTCGACGATACCATTTGATAAGGGATATCATTGGTAGAGGAGACATTAAGATGGAACGTGTCGACTCAGAAGATAATATCGCGGATCCGCTTACGAAGCCACTGCCTCAAAAGGCATACGAGAAACATCTGATAAAGATGGGACTCAAGAACATAGAAAGTTGGCTTTAGGACAAGTGGGAGATTGATAGAATAGTGTCCGGCAAGCCAACTGTATGGCTGCCATTTATTGTAATAAATAAAGGAACTATTCAATTTAGATTAATAAATGCATATTTATTATATGGTCATCTTTATCTTATGTAATAATTATCTACGCATAAGGATATAAGTCCTTAGATCACAGGGCTATGGGACAACCCGTGGACTGATCTCCAAGGCCGTGATCTAGAACATATTCAAGAGTCGTAGAATCCAATCGAGATGGGACATCGTTGGATTCGGTTAGACTCTCACTAATGTGTATACTCCGATGAACTGGAGAACGCTGGGGTCCACGAGCGTGACTGGGATAGTCGATACACATAAGTGGGTGGCTTGCTGGGATGGCAAGTGCACTGAATACCCCAATTAGGAAATAACTCACCATGGAAGCGGTAGTCGCATATCGGAGTTGAAGTTATTCCAATTTACGATAGTATACGAGGAATGATCCCCAAACACTTGAGGTGATAGGGTTTATCTGGTGCGAGAACGTCTATACTTAGATGTGAATTCCGACCGACTGGAGATCGCCAGAAAGTCTCTGTGGATTCACGTTGGGTATAGAGGAACTCGTATGCAGGTTCATATCATCAACAAAGGATCCATTGACCCGACTTGATAGGTTGGGAAATTCTCCTATGGATTTCTGTGAGAAATTAATTCTGGTAAAATCCTTGGCCAAGGTATCTGACGGCTTTATGAAAGTAGCTCATAAAGATTAAGTCAAAGAGAATTATTTCGAGATCAGAATGCATAAAGTCAAAACAAAATAAAAGGGAACCGATGAAAAATCCATGCCCTTAAGTATTGACTGGGAGATCGATCGATGGAGAGATTATAGCGTATATGGAAATTGTAAATGATTAAAAGGTTCACTGAATTAATTCACCAGTGATTGGGCTCCATGGGCTTGTGGCCAGACATCGACCGTGGAGTGTGGGAGAATTCCCAAATTGGCAGGGGTGCTAATTTTGGAATGATCAGTCGACAGAGTGTTCGATTGATTTAGAGTATTTAATACTCGAGTGATTAAATAAATATTTAATTACAACCCACGGCCAATTATGTGGTGAACCTACGGGGGCATACACAATACACATGAAGCGAAAGCGAGGAAATGAAGAACAACTGAGTCAACCAAAATCGACTGGGTCGATTGGGGTGACTGGGTCGACCGAGTCGACTGGGTCGACTGGGTCGATGCAAATTGGATCGAACTTGATCCAATTGAAATTGGATCAAGATTATAAATTAAATTGGAATTTAATTTGTGAGTTAATTAATTAAATTGGATTTAATTAATAAAGGGAATAATTAATTAAATAGACTTAGAGTCTAATTTAATTAAATGAGAAAGAAATAAATTAATTGGGCTATTTAATTGGGAATTAAATAAAGACCCAATTAAATTATAAAATATGGGCCATGAATTAATTAGAAGACTTAGTCTTCCAATTAAAAGGCCATGGCCCATGTAGGAGAATTAGAAGACTTGGGAGTCCTAATCCTAGGAGGATTAGGATGATGAGATTCCTATAAATAGGAGACCTAAGGTCATATCTCATATACACTAATCAAGAGCCAAAAAGCCAAGTCAAGAAAATTCTCTCCCTCTCTCCCTTGTGATCGGCCGAACCTCTTCTTCCTTTTGGAAGAATTTTTCGATTTCGTTTCTCGTTCCAATCTTGTTCTCTAATCCTAGATATTAATATATCCTATGTTCTAGCCGATTAGGATATATTATATTTCGTGATATTGTGGTGTATCAACTCGTAGAGGCGCAACACGTGGGGCGCTACAACAAAGCTTGGATCGACTTCTGCCGAGGGAGAAAAACACGACTTTGCTACTTACTTGGATTTGCTAGGAGACAGGTATAATTTGGATCTAATTATTCTTGTCGGTTTATATTCATATATATACATCCAGTTTAGTATCCTGGCAAGATTCCGTAAGAGGTCCTTAAAATTTTTGTTTTCCGCTGTGCTAAGGGCTGTTTATCTTACCGAATCCCAACATTTGGCAGAGGTGGCATTTTTTAACATAATCGATGGAGTCTGAAGTTAAAGTTAGCCAGTAATAACCTGACTTTGAACATTTCAAGGCTAATGCCCGAGCACCACAATGATTACCAGCCTCTCCTTCATGAACTTCTTTCAATATAGACTCATACTGATCCTCGGAAATGCACTTCAATAGAATTCCCGAGGAGGATCTCTTATAAAGTTGATCCTCGATCAATACATATCTTGGTGCACAATACTTTAACCTTCGAGCTTCATTAGGTTCTTCGGGCAAAATTCCTTCCTTTAGAAAATTTTGTATAGGTCGGATCCAGGAAAAATCAGGGGCATCAATTTCCATAAACTCCATGTTCGGAGTTACATCTAGATCGATTGCTGGAGTATTTGAAATTAACCAAGTTACTATCCTTTCTTGCTTTCCATTCATGGAACCTGTAAATTTGGACAATAAATCCGCCCAAGAATTTTCCTCCCTAGGGATAGTCTGGATTTCAAACTTATTGAATTTAGAGATTAAGTCCTTTACCCTAATCAGGTACTTTACCATATTGAACTCTTTTGCTTCATAGATCCCCTTTAATTGTCGATGCACGAGCTCGGAATCAGTTAGCACAGTTAGAGACCTGATGTTCGCCTTTATCGCCATCTCCAATCCAGCAATCAGAGCCTCATATTCGGCCTCATTATTGATAACCACAAAATCCAGAGTAATTAGCGTAGTTCAAATCCTCTCCTTCTGGCCCTTGAAAGTGAATTATGGCCCCTCCTCCTTCTCTGAACCATCAACGTGCATCAGCCAAACGGGTTCCTCAACCTGTATAACTATATTTACCTCGGAACCTTCTCTTTCGAGGCTTTTAGCTCCCGCTGATTCGACAATAACATCCGCCAAGACCTGTGCTTTAACTGCAGTCCGTGGTTGATACTCGATATCATACTGACCGAGCTCTATTGCCCATTTAATCAATCTACCAAAAGCTTCGGGCTTAGAGAGAACCTGCCTTAAAGGCTGACTCGTCAAGACAATTATCTTGTAAGTTTGAAAGTAGGGCCTCAGCTTTCTGGCAGCAACGACTAGAGCAAGAGCAAATTTTTCGATTTCCAGATAATTCCTCTCTGCCTCTTATAATAATTTGCTAAGGTAATAGACTGGCTTGTGTTCGAATTTTTCGATTTTTACTAATACCGAGCTAATGGCATCCCCTGAAACTGCTATGTATAAATATAAAGGCTCACCTTCTGATGGTTTTGCGAGCATCGGGGGAGAAACTAAGTGACTCTTCAGTTCTTCAAAGGCTTTATCACATCTTCATTCCACTCAAAATCCTTATACTTCCTCAACAACTTAAAGAAAGGCGGGCTTTTATCCGCATATCTAGTTATAAATCTGCTTAAAGATATGCTTTTTCCGACTAAACTTTGCACCTCGGAAAGTTTTCTTGGTGGTCTGAGCTCTGCAATAGCTCTAATCTTTTCGTGATTTGTCTCGATATCGCGCTCGTGGACGAGGTAACCCAGAAATTTTCCCGACCTCACTCCAAAAGTGCACTTGGCCGGATTTAATTTCATCCCGTACTTTCTCAAAATTCAAAAGCATCTATCTAAGTGCTTAATATGATCCTCTTCGGTCATGCTTTTTACGAGCATATCATCAACATACACTTCCATAATCTCTCCAATCAACTCCTTAAACATCAATTGACATGTCTCTAGTACGTTGCTCCCGCGTTTCTTAACCATAAAGGCATTACGATGAAACAGTATACTCCATGCTCTGTAATATAAGCAGTTTTATCTCGATCCCTTCCATTCATGAAGATTTGATAGAATCCCTGGAAGGCATCCATCATACCCAAAAAGACGAAACCTGCGGTCGAATCGACCGGCATATAGATCTGAGGCAATGGATAAGGATCTCTTGGACACAACTTGTTTAAATCCGTGAAATCATTGCACATTCTCTACTTGTTATCGACCTTGCTTCCCTTGCCTATCAAAACCACGTTGCATAGCCACTCGGTAAATTTTATTTCTCTGATTTGACCAGCAGCCAAAAGTCTATCTACTTCGCCATTGATAATTTTGTCCTTCTCACGATCGTGGTTCCTTTTCTTCTGCCTCACCGGCTTTGCTTTTGGGTCGATATTCAAGGAATGTGTGATAACTCGCGGGTCTATTCTCACGATATCGTCCGAGTTCCAAGCAAAGACATCGACATTGTTTCGCAAAAATTCGACAAGCATTGTTTCCATCCCAGGGCTCAGTTCGGTACCAATCTTAGTGAACTTTTCAGGAGAACCTGGAACTAGTACGACCTGCTTATGGTCTGGGGGCTGTACGCTCATATCAACATTCTTCCCCTTTTTTCCTTGCAACTTTTCACAATCAGGCAAGGGTAGGTCCGACATCGAGCCCGATTCCAAATCGACCATGCGCGTTTTTGCTAGTAATACTGGCTCGATCTTCTGTTTGATAGTCATCGATGAATTATAGCATTCCCACGCCATATATTGGTCGTTCGTCATCTCCCCGACCCCAGCCTGGGTTGGGAACTTAACCTTTTGATGGTAAGTAGGTACGACAGCTTTGAACATGTTCAACGCTGGTCTTCCCAGTATAGCGTTGTATGCAAACAGGGTGCTTACTACCAATAATTTTACCATTTTTTTCACATTCTTGGCCTTGTTTCCCAAAGTGGTGCTCAAAAGGATCGTACCAAGAGGCACAATTTCCGAACCGCCGAATCCGATTAGAGGAGTAGAAACTCAATCGAGTCGTGGATGTTGCAAATTCATTCGATCTAACGATTCTGAGAAAATAATATTTGCCGAGCTCCCGTTATCGATTAACACTCTTTTCACTTCGAAATTGGCAATTTTAATAGTTAAGACCATCGAGAACGGGGTCATCATCACTTACATCCCAAGTTACATTACGAGGCCTATCAGGATCACTAAAGCTAATAACCTGATTCATCAACGAAGGAGGTTCTAACGACATAATTTATTTTCCGGTCGAGACACCTATCTTTATCGACCTCGCAGTCCTCATCCTTGCATTCCTACTGTCTCCACTCTCCACCAGCAGGTCCTCCGGCAATCACATTGATCACTCCATTCGTCTGCTCGTCAACTTGATTTCGAGCAGAATGATGTTGCCCTGAGTATTTTCGAGGGATCCTCGATCTGTACCGACTGTTGAAATTATCCCTTCTCACATATTCCTTTAACTTGCCTTGCACGATCAATTTTTCGATCTCTTGTTTCAATTGGATACAATTCTCAGTGTTGTGTCTCGGGCTCTATGATATCTGTAATACTTATCATAATTCATTGATCCTGGCCTCACTTGAGTGATACATTGAGCTTCGGGGATCAGATTTCTTTCCTCAATTACCGTGAGTATCTCGTCCCTCGAGGTATTCAATTCTGTAAAATTGATTTTCTCCGATTCTCTCCTTAGTGCTTTTTTTTGAGGAGGTTGACCGTAGACATTAGATCTTTGGGTCGGGGCCTGTGGTTTATAGACATTAAGTCTTTGCTAAACCGAGCTTCTCCGCTGATTGTTAGATCCTCCATAGTCACCTGGTTTTGGGATAGGCGCTCGATCTTGTCTCTTTCCGGGCTGAGGCCTCGGATTTTGAGTATTCTTCAATTTGTTCATTTCCTCTTGGATCATATACTTCTCAGCTATCTCCATGATTTGCTCGAAAGACTTCGGTTGCTTGCAACACAAAGCGTTACCGAACTGAGTATTTCACGTTAATTCGAAGATAAGCGATGACAGGAACTCGATTTGAGGAGTATCGACCTTCAAAAGTTCAATGTTGAACCTTGCTAACCGCTGTCTTAAAGTCTCTCCCTCCAACTGTTTGATCGTTCCCAGATGATTCGCCGGTAACCTTGGTTTCCTCTGACTTGCAAACTGATGCTTCAATTTGTCACACAACTCATCAAAAGAGAAAATTGAGTTCAGAGGTAATTTTCCAAACCAGTCAAGGGCAGTTCCATCGAAGGTGGTAACCATTATCTTGCAACAGAAATCCTCCGAATGTCCGTACAAGTTTAACACATTGACAAAGCTGTTGATGTGCTCCCCGGGATCGGTGGTCCCATCGTATCTGGGAAACCTCGGACGCACAGTTTCCGTATTTCGAGCTTCCCGTATTTCCTCACAAAATGGTGAACATCTCATGATGTTGTTACCCAGCTCTCGGTCTCCAATATTCTCATGAACAAAGGCCCTGTTTTCCCTCACTTCAGTACGCCTGGCCCTTGCATCTCCTGGTCGGGTTTCCTTTATCAACTCCTCCTTATCCAATTTCTTAGCAACTTTCTCTTGTACTATCTTTTCCAACTACGCTTCAGTAACTCTTCGATAAACCGGCTTTTTCGACTTATCAATACCTTCAGCTTGACTTTCTCCGACCACAGAATCCTCCACATCATGAACGCTTTTAGATGGGTGCCCAGAACGAATACTCCTTGGCACCAGCAGTAGATCGACGGACACTCCATCCTTCTGAATGTTCGAGACAGGGGCTTCACGCCCCGCACGAGCAGCAGGTTGATCGACCGACGATTGCTGGCCGGGTCTTGATTCACGATCAGCTCTCTCGGTGTTCAGAAACTCCCTGCACATAGTGCCAATGATAGATCGTAAATCAGCAACTGTCGTATGGATAGGTAAATCATCCTGTGGATTAATTGGTGGAACTTCTGGTGGATGGCCCGCACGGGATTGATTACTTTGTTCGTTATTAACTGAGTTTTGTGCTCCTACTATATTAAAGGTTCACCACGATTGTACGTGAATCACCTCGTGGCAGGCATTTTTCGATCTAACACTTAAATAGGCCCCACGATGGGTGCCAAATGATTTGCCTGTTTTTCATACGTGGTCAATTAAGAAAAGTAAGGCAAATACAACAGTAAAATGAGCAGATAAATCTGATGTATATTAATATTCCGAGCACAGTATATCGATTACAATGGGTCTATTCAAGTGTTACAGGATGTCGTACAACAAAGATGCTAGCTACAGTAATCTAGAGTAAAATCCGAGGAGTCCGAGCTGAGAGCACCTGGGAATGCTTGTCTGATGTCATAAATGCGCATGGTAATTATAAGTGTAGGGTGTGCTAGGTAGACCCTCCGCACGGATACATATCCTAGCCCAAAGGTCGGCCTTGAGGGCAGGCCCAATAGTGAATTTGAGGAGTTCCAATCTTCCAAGGCTCTTCGACCTGTAATGCTGATTTGGTCGGAATTACGTCTGGTAGGTCGGAAAACGTATCATCCTGATTGGAAACCTTTGCCTTCGAGCAAGGGTATTTCTTAGAACGGAGTATGCAAAATATCTCTCATCAGGTAAAGTGCCACATATAAAAATATCAAGGAAATGGTGTAAAACTTTTATAAAATTATACGAAGTAAAATATTCTTTTTCAAATCATAGAAAAGCAAATTGAACATATGAATATCACGGGGATAAATGACCATTAAGTCAATTGTCAAGGCAAAAACAATAATTTAATTAATGTTGCCCATGTGGGGACATATAGTTGTACGTTTTATTGAAATTTTGTGATCTTGGTCTAATAGTTACTCCGTCAGTTTTTTTTATTCGTAGCTTCGGCAAAAAATATTTGTTCACTTTTATTTATTGTTTTAGGAGTTCAATATAAATTTAATATTTTTTTTTTCAATTTTATCCTTCTTATTAATGCTGTGATTATTTAATTATAAGTGTGTTTAGGGGTTTTTATTTAAAAAAATGACTATTTATTACAATTCTTAATCTATGTACAATCCTCCAAAACTACAAACAAAAAAACCGGTTGGAGAAGTTATCAAGATACTCCATTTCATGTTAGATATTTGTCATCTTATAATCATACATCATATAAAATCAAATGCTAAACCATTTGCATCAACATCGAGGTAAGACTCATTAGCATGTATACAACTACCTAAGCTCACTTAGGAACCACATGTTTAATAAATCCTAAAAGAACTAGATCCCACATTTTTTAATCACATTCCATACAAACAAATACCAGTAAGTTACAGATTGAAAATATTCAAGCTTCATCTAGCTAGATTCATATTCTAATTCTAATCACACCCATAAATAAAAGGCAATATTAGTTCTAAGGTTGAAGAAAACTTATAATTGACCGTGTAATACCTCTCTAAATTGAAGATTTGAAGCAACTCTTGAAAAATCCAATACCTTTTCTGAAAATGTGAAAAAAATAAGTCAATTATTTATTCAGTTCTAAGAGAGAATAAAGGCAATATGTAAATTTATTCCTAACCTTCTCAAGTGGGCCACGTGTTCTTGTTGGTTCATGTTCTTCATATCCTCAAGCTCTTCACTGCAGTTCTCCAACTGCAAGCAATATCACAGGAAAAAAAAATTGGGACATTCACACTTATGTGGTACAAGCGTTCGGAGATTCTAGTTTGACTCTCACCTCAAATTTGAGTCACCACAACAAATCAATTTCAACCATTGAAAAAAATAGAAGATTTATCTTGTCCTTTGATTGTGTACAAATGTGTATCACCCCTACATTTTGTGTATATACCTAAAAATTTAATAATCAATTTATTGTAAATAGTAATTTTACATTATTATCCAGAAATAAAAATCACAAAAACATTCAATTTTACCAAAATGTCCCTTCCATTTCTTCTTCTCCAATTTCTCTCCCAAGCCCAAGCCCAAGCCCAAGCCCAAGCCCAATTCCAATCCCAACCCCTTTCCAAACCCCTTTCCAAACCCTAACCCTCACCACCACCGCCACAACCACTCTCCCCCTCCTCCCTCTTTGCTCCTAGCCGCACCCGAACGACGGCGGAGAAGTGACGCCTCCGTTCTCGACGCGACAAGAACAATGACACTTCACTCGCCGCCGTTCTTGTCGCGGGCGGCATGGCGCCGCCCCTGTTCTGGTCACGACCAAAACGGAGTGGAGCTTCACCGGTGAAGCTTCCTTCCCCTAGAAGGTATATTTTCTTTTTTTTTGTAATTTTGAGATTTTTCTTTTTATTTAATTATATGTTCTAGATCAGTAGATCTTATCTGTATTAGGTAAATGTTGCTATGATATTAGATCATAAAATCGATTTCACCTGCAAATTCTAATTGTATTAAGAGAAATTGCACTGGCATTTGGTGAATGACTCTGGCATTTACTCATCTATTTTTGAACTTGTGAACCTTCTTTAAGACACAATGACTAATGAGAGTAGTAGCAAAAGGATGGGATTTGAACTTTTTGAAGTGGGTTCGGATGATTTTGGTGGAGAAGAAGCTGCAATGGTGTTTGGTGGTGTAGTGGGGGGGATGGCGGAGCTTGGGGGTGTGGCAGGGTGTTCATATTATTTCTTTTTTTTTTTTTTAATAAAAGGGTATATTGAAACTTTCACAAAATAAAAGGGAAGGGTATAGAGGACATTTCACAACGTTAGCAGAGATTTTACATGAATTGACGGGGTTATAATATGAACACGTGTCCAAATCTTATTGGACTTAATTAGGCTGTTGGTGACTCACTCTTAAATGTAAGTCACAATAGATCATCCCACAAGAATTGGGGACATTTTAGTCATATTTGGACGTCCGATGTGTATGATCCAGGGTTGTTGAATATTTTGTGTATGAAACTAGTAAATTGCCATGTACACCCCAATTTGACAGTTATACCCATTACATAAGAAGTCTGTTTTCTTTTCATTTACCCCTCTCATTTAATTTTCTATTTTTCTCTCTCTTCTCCCTAACATTAGCGATGCCAACATGCCATAGCCGTCGCCACCGGTTGTAGATGACGGAGGCGCGTCGACGGCGGCCGGATGAACACGTAAATCAGCCTCATTCTATAGAAAGCAACAACTGAAGCATGAGAATGTCGTGAAGAAGAAGAGTCCCAGTTTTCTTAATTCTTTAAATTATTCAATTATGAGTGAAGAGAGCCCCATTTCTTCATCCAACGAAGAAGATAGCCCCAATTTATTTCATTTTTAACCTCTTTTTTTTTTAAAAAAATGTTCAATTATGAGCGAAGCTTTCTTCACCGGTGAGAGTTCTTCGCCGGTGAAGAAAGCTTCAACGAGCGACCCAATATTTCTTTTCTATTTTTTTAAATATTCAAATATATAAACAATATTTTTTATCTTTTTTTAAGGAAATAAGGAATGGGCATTGAAATAGTAAATACTTAATTATGTATAATTCTTGTAGAAAACATTTAAATTATGGGAAAAATATCTTCATAAATTAAACATAATAAATTCAAATTTAATTTAATATTATATTTATTAAAAGAATTATAATTATTATAATTATTTTGATTTTATGTATTTTTTTTATCTTTTATTTGGCTTGATAGAGAATCGAATTTAATTTCAAACATCTATATATTTTTTTCGAAATATCATACTCCCTCTGTCTCAATTATTTTACTTGTAGTGTTTGATTTTTTTATTTTCTGAAATTGTGAAATCATTCATTGTTCACTGAGAGAGGGGTACTATATACGGAGCATTCTCATACATTCACAAAAATAATTTACATAATTATACAAACTTTTCAACAGTATTTTACATATTCAGTTTTAGCTACTTAGCCATTATTTATATTTTACGTATGCAAAGTAATAATGTCTTAATAATTTAATATTTGAAGAAGAATAAAATATAATAATTATGTAAAATATAAATATTGACGGTTGAAGTAAGTAGTTAAAGCTTGATATGTAAAATATTATTCACTATATGTACTCCTAATAAACATAATGATGTTGGAGATGCTCTAATTTGTTACTTCGTCCGTCCGATTTTTCTTTATCCATTGGTGCAGTTGATCAGTCAACTTGACTAAATTTATAAAAATTAAAATAAATAATTTAAATAATATATTTCACTAATAAGTTGATAATATCATATGACACCATATATATTAATATTTAAAAGTTTTAATACACCACAAATGTGAATAATTTAACATGATAAGTCAATTAAAAGATTGAAAAGTTTGACCGTGTACTGTAGCTAATGGAGTAAAAAGAATGAGACGGATGGAGTATTTCACAAAGCCGCTGGTTGTTTGTCACCTTGTCTGTGGAATTTGTATATGTAAAATCTAAATAATAAATATAGATTTTAATATAAAAAAATCAAAGATAATAAATATAAATAGTAAATTAATAAATAATGCTATTATATTTAAAATGATCGGCTTTAATTCAAATCTACATATTCTAGCGATCTAACTAACTTACTAAATTCAAATCAACATACAATTCAAATCGGTATTTTTAACTTTTTTATTAACAACTATATCCCAAATATTATTTAATTTATGACGTGGAAGCGATGTCAAATTTTACATGAAGCCCAGATAGTTTTTCTGATAAAAATTTCCCTCTGCCTATTAGGGTGAAAGAATCAATACCTGACAAAACGGGCCAGAACCTAGCCGGCTCGTGACCCGCCCAGACCCAACCCACATTTTTACACTATTTAGTGGGTCAGGTTTGTTCGGCTAAACTTAAAATAATGGGACATATATGGGTTGTAAGACGGGCCTTTAATGGGTCAGTACTTAACTTATTTTGGACCGCTCTCTCAAATTTCCGACCCACGTGCAATTGGGGTCCTTTTTCACTTTATGTTGGATTCTTTCCATCATTTAATTATATTAGACAATTATTTTTACAATGTAGTAACTAAGTAGTAACTTATGATTATTTAAGAAACAGATTTCAGTAATTAGTGCTCTTAATGATTAGAAAGGCTTCACTTAATGGTTTTAATTGGAAAAAATATATATTATTTTTCTATTATTCCTCAATCCCTATTTTAGAAAATTTTAAAAAATAAAGAATAAATTAAGGTAGAAATTTGAAAATGGGAGAATACTATTTAATTTTGATATATAATGATGCAAATTGTAGCCTTTTATAATTTAAAGTGGCAAAATTTAATGTATCAATTAGCGTAAATTTAATTTTGTAGGTACTCTAAAAAATGTAAGGTCAACCCGGATCAGACCCGAACCATTTATGCCCCAATCCATTCTCAATCAGTTTACATTGACCCATATTTTACTCGACACATACCCGGACGGCCCAACCATTTGCCACCCAGTTATGACAATGGGAGCATAACATTATCCAAATTGCATGGAAATTTAATGATAACAAACATGTTGTATAAAAAAATATTGGAATTCTAAAAGTTGGAATTTATTGAACGTAAAATTGCAGAAAACATCCCAAATTAATTATTAATTTTTTATTTTCATCCCTAATTATATCACCTCACCAAATTTTATCCTGTAATTTAATATTTTTTCTGAATATTGTCCCAAACTAATTACTAATTATGACTTTTCGTCCCAAACTATATCAACTCGCCGAATTTCATCCCGTAATTTACCATTTTGCATGAATTTAGTCCCAATATTAAATTTTTAATTTAACGAAAATGACGGTTCAATCATGTCATTAGTTTGGGACGAATTCTGCAATATTGTATAATTGTTCATGCTAAAATTTATCACGTCATGATACATAAGCAGCCATGTGTCAATTTAACGGAAACATGCACAATTCCCGTCTCATAATTAACGGTGGGACGATATTCCAAAAAATATTAAATTACGGGACGAAATTCGGTGAGGTGATATAATTTGGGATGAAAATCCAAAATCACAAAATTAGTTTCGGACGTTTTCTGCAATTTTGCCTTTAATGAAATGAGAATATCTCATTGTAAAAAAATTCCGACAACATATGCTAACATTATGGCTACTTCCATTAGCCCATCTGCAAAAATATGATAATGAGTTAATGCCCTTCTTCAATACAAGATCTAAAGTTTTTATTGCTTTCTTGAGGAACCCGTGAGTTAAAAAGAGTGTTCACAAATTAACTCCATACGGTGAGTTATTATTTATTAATTTCCAACGGCAAAATAATAATTCCCAATAATGGACCACAAATTAAATCAGAAACCAATAGTGATAATATATGATCTTCACATCAAATATCACAAAAGTCTAGCTAGTAGTTTTATGCCTACCTATCATACTCCAAATATAAATGGAAGAAGCATTGTGGAATTTGGAAGACAAATGGAAGCTTTCAACACAAAAGGCCATTGCAATATTCGCTTGTACTTCCTTCTTACTGATCGGTACATGTGTTTTGGGGACGATATTGAGAAGGAAATCTAAGCATCATCGTCGCCATCAAGAACTATACGAAATGCTTAGAGGATCCGTACGATGGAGCAGGGCCCGGAAGTGGGAAAGCGATCGAACGCCTACTCCGTTGCTTATTAGAAGAGAGATTCAAAGGCAGAGCCATAATTCAACTTCTGCAGTGTGGCAAAGGCCAATTCTTATGGGTGAAAAATGTGAGCTACCAAGATTTAGTGGCCTCATTTTGTATGACCAAAGGGGAATGCCACTACAAGATCTTGAGTGTCAACAAGGAATAACTATTGATCATAAGCAACAGGTAAAAAAATTAACTGTATGTGAAAATCTCAACTTGTTTATTACAATATAATTACTAAAAACGAGTTAATGCAGTGATATGCATAATATTCAATCTATCCCCTATAATTTAAAAAAGAATATTTTATCCCCTATAGTTTTATAAAAGTTTAACACTGCTTCTCTGACATTTTTAAACTTAAAAAAATACGAATTAACAAAACTACCCCCTTATGTATTATACTTTGATCCAATCAACTTATAAATGTGGCACTTTATCCCCCTGAGTTATTATAAATGTAACACTTTACCCCCCAAGGGTACTTTTGTCTTTTTACGCAATATTATTCATGTCTTCTCTCAATTTCCACAAATATGTTACACTCTCTATTGGAAGTAGATATTTTTATTCTTAAAATTTTTAACAGGGATGTAAAGTGCTCTTTTTTAAATTATAAGGTAGTTAATTGAACATTATGCATATCATGGGGAAAATTGGCATTCAACCGACTATAAACCAACAAAGGATTTTTCTAATGAAATGGACTAACAACCACTATATAGCAAATTGAAATTCGAATTCCTGCTAATTGTTGGGAGAGATTCTCACGTAATATGTTCAGTGTGCCTGATTAAGTCAGTCTACAACTTGAATACTTTTGTGAAACAAAAATAAAAATATAATTACTAAAATGAAATAGAAGAGAAAATTAATTTTCCACAACATTAGATGTATATGATACTATATGTTATCAATTTTGACTAATTACATATCTTTGGTTTGTCATCTAGGAGAAAGCGGCTGAAATTGTGAGATATAAGTTGAGAGATTTGCTATGATGAATCATGTTTACTTCCGTACAAACGGAACTGCATTTGTGTAACTAAGCAAGAGTGTTTTCCCTAAAGTCATGTTAAACTATGTAAACAATGTCTAATGCAAGTCTTTATTTGGGTTTATTGCTCAACTACATTTTACTAGTTTTTTTTCTTCTAAAGACCCTCTATCACATTTAAGACCCTCTATCACATTTTGGTGTTACATTTTGGTGTCACGTGATAGTTCCATGATTCAAGTGTATTTGTGGACTCATAATTTTTTTAAGTTTGTACACTTGTCAACAAATCTAGGCAAAATTGTAGAAAACGTTCCAAACTAATCAGTAATTTCGGATTTTCGTTCCAAACTATATCACCTCATCGAATTTCGTCCCGTAGTTTAATATTTTTTGGAATATCGTCCCACCATTAATTATGAGATGGAAATTGCGCACGTGTTCGTTAAATTGCCACATGACTGCTTACGTGTCATAACGTGACCAATTTTAGCATGAACAATTATATAATATTGCAGAATTCGTCCCAAACTAATTACAAGATTGAACCGTTATTTTCATTCAATTAAAAATTCAATATTGGGACTAAATTAATGCAAAATGGTAAATTACGGGTCTAAATTCGGCAAGTTGATATAGTTTGGGACAATATTCCGAAAAAATATTAAATTACGGACGAAATTCGGTGAAATGATATAATTCGGGACGAAAACTCAAAATCATTAATTAATTTAGGACGTTTTATGCAATTTTGCCACAAATCTATATATGTGACAACATAGAAGATCCATCCAACCATTTAATGTTGACTTATTTTTAGACTTTGTAGATGGTATTGGTAGTTTCATTACGATGTATAGGAAAACACGGATGGGCTAATATTATATTTGATTGTTGCCTTTTTCATGTGAATTTTACTAATTCAAAACATGCTGTCGAAACGGTAAATACAAAATAATATTTAAATTTCACCACACTTCGTAACAAAACTAATTTATTTCTTATTTCACCATACTGCGTAACAAAGTTAATTTCTTTTTGGATTCTATTGTATTCAAATCGATAATTACGAAAACAAAAGGTATATGAAACTGTTGAATTATTTACACTACAACAATTCATGCTTTTCCCGGCGCTTTGTTCCCGGCGCTTTTGTAACCGTCGGGTATACTTGCATACCCAGCACTTTTTTGTCTATTCCCGGCGATTTAAAAGCGCCGGGTAATAACCATTTTTTTTTTTTAATTAATTTAGAAAAAAAAAGGTAATAAACCCTTCTAAACTTTCTCTCTCTCACATTCGCTCTTTCCAGTTTCAAATCTAAAACCCTTGAAACTCTATCTCAATAAATCGCTACTTCTAAAGGTTTATCCCTCGAATTTCTACCGATCCCGAATCTGAATTAGTGTTAATCAGCTACAATTTGTCTTCGATGTACTCTTTTTCTTCAAATTATTTCCCTATTTGATTTGATAATTACTTTGCTCGAAGGCTTTGCAAGTGTCGGTGTGAACTCGATTGCTTGATTGGGACTTCACTTTGGTACAACTGCTCGTTAATTTTGGAGATTCTGGACACCGATGGTTATAAATTTTGCTGAATTTGTAGGGTTAGAGATTTGGATTTTGATAATCTCCGAATTTTGGCAAGACTTTGATTGAGGCTTCACTTTGGTACATCTGCTCGTTATTTTGGTAATTTTGCTGCTCTAATTTCCGTTTTTGATTTGATAATCTCACCTTGCTTTTTCTTCTCTGTCTCACATAGGTAATTTATGAGCAATAGAGGTTTGAATTTTGTTGAATAAAGAGTTATTTAGCTCAATAAGATCGGGTTAGCCATATTTCTTTCCTTTCTAAGTAAAATTCCTCCACTAATGTATATTGCATTGGATTAGTTTTGCTTCAGTGAAATGAAAATTAATGTCTGAAAAATTCACTTTGATTTACTCAATATCGAATTAATCCATTAGTTGCTCTATCATTTAGATGAATTTTGACCTCATTTGTTGCTTGGATATTTGAATACTGCCACAATGCTGTTCTTTGTATTCAAAGGAAGTTATATGCATTATGAAAATTCATAGTTGAGATTTATTACTTAATTAATGAAGCTATAAAATGATCTAATTAGATGCCCTGTCAATTGATGCTTCATAGTTACTACATTTGATATCCTTCTTCCCGAATATATTATAACAAGAGTTTTGTAATGCTATTACTACATTAAGGGCCCTAAACTTTTGACAAGCAGTTGGCAGTGAGAACAATATTCAGCTATGCAAGGACATGTTACTTTTCGTTGATGAGGTATTTTTTATATTGTTTGTTATAGTAATATTCATCTTGAATTTCATTGGCATTTTCGTTTTGTGCAGCTTAAGCAGCTTGAGTCAGATAACATGCTCTATCAAGACATACCCTTCTCAGTATCTAAGCTTAAGCAGCTTGAGTTATGGTAAGTCATATTCGTAATACTATTTATTTAATTCTTGTTTTTATCCAAGGACTTTTGTACTAATGATATGCATCAGGAACACGAAAAATAACCAACTAACTGGCCCAATTCCTTCTACACTAACACAAATTTCCAATATGAAGACACTGTAAGTGACCTTAACTATTTCTTTGGTGATTTTTTTTTAAAAACATTTATTTTAAAATCTAGTGTAAAATGTCTTCTTGCTTATAAAGATCTTGCTAGAAACCAGCTTATAGGCAAGATACCGAGATTGATCTACTGGAATGAAGTATTGCAATACCTGTAATTAAAAAAGTTACATTCTTTACTTCCTTATCATCCTCAAGTAATATGTGCTTGTGGGTACTTTATTTTTACGTTGTCTGTGTATTTTAATATGTTCTTTGACAATCATTTTTTATTTTGGTACAGTGATTTGCAAGGAAACATGCTAACAGGAACATTGTCTTCCGACATATGTCAACTGACTGGCCTTTGGTATTTGTAAGTTCACACGGTGAATTTCTTTTTATTTATGACATTAAACTTATGGTGTTCTATGTTTGTTGAAACCGTGAGTTCTTTTTTGCTGTAGTGATGTGAGGAATAATAATTTGACTGGAACTATACCAGACAATATCGGTAACTGCACAAGTTTTGAGAAGTGGTAAGTTCTTTACTTCCATAGCAACAATTTTTAGCTTTCATTTTTAAGCTCTGAATATTTGAGAGCTTCTAAGTTCTTTACTTCCATAGCCCTTTAACTTCTAAAACTCCATATAGCATTATAGGTAATATCAAAATATTAGCTGTGATGGTATATGCAGTCTGAGAAGCTAAAGATGATCCAAAGAAGAGTAGGAAAAGTAGTATATATATTTCGCTTAACATCTCGCATTTTCTAAATGAAATTTAGAGCAGGGAAGGGGGTGATCATGTCTCGATGAAATTTTCTGCTAATTCAACATGTTTTGCTTCTCATATTTGTTCTTTGATCAATTGATTTATTCACTCTTACAATATTATTATCTTTGTGCAGAATGATGTAGAATTATTTGTCATTTTTCATTCAAGAACACTTGTTGCTTTGAGATACTTGGAAGCATTCAAAAGTCTGATAAGGTACTGACACCGTGTAATATGAGTTATGTTAAGTGACTTACTATGGAATGAATATGATTATTACTTTAGTCAACCTCATTTGTACTTCTGTTTCTTTTTTATTAAATGCCTGGTATTGTTGGTGTTTTGTTGTTTTTCTAGATTTTAATTTTAGTATTGAACTGCCCTTTATGTCGTAGATTTTGACTTGTATTTATTTGTGTAGCTGATGACTATTCCTTAGAATGTGATGCTCTGTTTAGCAAATGGACCATTAAGAGCCTTTTGAGCTGTTATATTTTATTGTTGGTTTATCTTGTTTAACTACTACTATATGATAGGTCTCATTTCCTGGATTGACTCTTTGTGCTTCGTTGTTGTTAAGTTCCTGACACTTTCATTTTCTGTGAATTGACTCTTTGTGTTTCGTTGTTGTTAAGTTCCTAACACTTTCATTTTCTGTAATTGCAAGGTGTTGCCAAGGAAGAAGGTTTAATATGGATGGTTGGATCGCACATTATTTTGTATTTTAGTTTGATAGATTGGTCAATGCAAATTGTTGGGGCATTGGATTTGTTGGATGATTTGGAAAAGATGCATATTTTGATTGTATTTGTTGGATGATTAGAAAAATATGTTTATTGTGATTGAATTTGTTAAAAGATAATTAGTAAATGTTTATTGGATTTAGATTTGGGTTATATATATATGCACTAATAAACAAAAGCACAAAATATATCTTAAAAATGACAAATGTTTTTATATTTTAAATAAATAAAAAAAACTATGCCCATTCCCGGCGCTTTTTAAGCGCCGGGAGTAGCTTAGAAAGCGTCGGGAAAAAGTTTTCCCGGCGCGTAGAAAGCGCCGGGAATGCTTTTTCCCGGCGGTTTTTTTATTCCCGTCGCCCCTTTTACCCGGTGGCAGTGGGGCGCATTTAAAGCGCCGGGTATACTATTCCCGGCGCTTTTTTCGCTATTCCCGGCGCTTTTTACGCGCCGGGAAAGGCCTTAAATGTTGTAGTGTTAGAGACTATAATTTTTTTATAGTTGTTTATCTTTTTACGCATCGGATAACATTCATATGTTACATCTCCATTCTCCTGTAACATTACATAGATGTAGGACACGTGTCTACCTTGATGATTTTGTATCTAATGGATATAGATAAGCACTCTTACATTGTCGTCCTTCAAAATAAGAGAACAATTTTGTTGGAGGAAAAAGAAAGTAGGGAAGATGGGAAATCTTATTATATTCTCAATGTAAATTAAAATTAATTTACCATGATTCAGTAATGTGCTCGAACATGCTTTTAACATTAATAATTTGCGCAAATTAACTTTATTAACATAGTGTAGAGGTTTCCCTTCTTTTTCTCACTCTGATTCTTACATTCTTTTTATGGTTCTAACATAGTGTTGGTGAAAACAAAAATTTATAATCTGTATTTATTTTTTAAATTTAATATGCATATAATTGAATAATTAAAAGTTTGTTTGCATGTCTTAAATATGTGTACTTCGCCAACAACATTTGAAACCAACATATAAGAATTTTATTTAGAATGTAGATATTAAGATAATCATTTGTAATTTCAGATCTAGTTGTCTAATGTTGTCAATTCAACATGTTTTTAGCAATGTTATTAAAATCGAACCGGACCGATCGGTCCAACTGGTTCGACCGCGAACTGGAAGCTTATCCTGTGCGGTTAGCCTCCTAAAACCGATAAACTTAAAAACCAGTCTTAACCGGGTTGAACCGGTTCTGATTTATCTTTTCTTTTTCTTTCGATTTTTTAATTTTTTTAATATTGTATTAAAAATAAAGTGAAAACATTTGTAGAATGAGGGATTTGGACACCTTACCTCTTGAATAAAATATAGCATCCTGACCATTTGAGCTACATCATTTTTGTTGAACTTCTAGTATTAAAATTTATAAATTATAGAAAACTTGTAACCAAATTTATTTATAAATTAGATTATGATAAAAAAAACTCAAATTAATATTTACACTCAATGAAAATTAAAACTGATTTTAGTTTTATGACATAATTTCTTATTAAAAGTTTTTCTATAAGATATTTATTTTCAACTATATTATTTTTAGGATAAAGTGTGTTAAAGTTTGAAAGTCAAATCGATATGTTATGCAAATTTGAATATTAGACTTGTACACATAATCATATTTTAAAATTTATCAATCTCTTAGTTTGTTGTATTTTTAACTTACATTTTTATAATTTTAATTAAATAAATATAATCATATTATATTTATATGAGCTTACTAATTAATATCATATTACCGTAAATGATATATGTTAAATAAATATTATATGGTTTAATTTAAATATATTCTAAGTTTTTGTATATTTTTAATCAATTGTAGGATAATGTTTAAATTTTATGTATATTGTATATATTTTAAAATTAAATATATTTATTTTATAATTATGACGTCATCCTATCCGATCAATGGTTCGATCGATTTGACCAGTAGAATCAGTGGTCGATCGACTCACTGGTTCATTGTGGGGTCGGTTGTAAAAACATTTGATTTTTAGAAACCACCCTATCCAATGAATTTGGCCCCTAAACCACAAAACTTCGAAGTTCAAAACTGCAATAAGCAAATGTGTTGTAAGGACATTTATTTCGACCGTACACATGGCAACCCAAATCCCCACATTTGTATTGACTGTGATGACCAATGTCACTGCCATTTGAAAAAATCTTCTCCTACTACCCCTAGCCAACCTTTTCTGCCCATGGATAAATCAAAACCCACCAAATCCCTCTCTACTGAAAAAAGATATAGTCAACTGGTACCTTATATACTTGAATTAAAAGGCAGTGATAGGGGGAGGAAGAGTTCGGAAAAAATGGGGTTTCAAATTTAAGGCGATGTGATTAAAGTCAGAAGATTGTATTAGAGTAGCGGATGATAATTTGTTGGCCCCAAGTGATAAAAAATGATCTAGAGGGATGGTGAATAGACATTTTTAAAAACTTTTTAAAGTGTATCTGTTTGTACCTAAAAAATCACCCTCGATTGATCAAGGAATATTAGCTCGATAACGGGCCGAAACCAGTCCGACTGAAGTTAAATGGGTCACGGGCCCAATTCGAACTTTGGCCCAACTTTACACTAAGAATTGATTATGGCCAAAATATAAATTAATTAATGGATAAATTAATTAATTTATGGGCCAAAGTTGATTAATTAAACCAAACAATGGTTAAGAACAAAGAGGCCCAATGAGCCCAAAGGATTATTTCGGACACAATGATTTAATTAAATTAATTAAGCCAATTGATTAATTAATTGGGCCAAAGATTAATGATTGGCCCATATAATAATCAAGGCCAATAAACCAAGTGATTAAGTGGATAATTAGTTACAATTAGGAAATAAGAGTAATGGCCCAATTATCAGGCCAGCTGATCCAAAATGGCCCATGGCCCAGCCGATGAAATCGGCCCAGTAGTGAAAGGGTTGTTTAAATTAATTGTTAAGATAATTAATTAAAGCTGGAGATAAGGATAACAACCATGTAATTAGGTGGCTATTCAAATTAAACACAACCACCTCCCTAAAGTTTCTCAAAGCGGTTATGATAAATGGCAGATCACGTTTAAAATTACTCAAGCAACTGCCAAACACCATCTGAAATTGAACGTGGGGAGTAGCAACTGCCGAGGTAGTGGAAGTTGTGGAGATAGTGGAAGAAGGAGACAATCAGCCGATCAGGCCAGCAAGCAGCTATAAGTACAAGGGGACTGCCACACATACGGGGCATACAACTCAATCAATCAACTCTTCAGTCTACACTGAATCGGCTTAACTCCTCTCCGGAAGTCCAGCCTACGCTGCTTCTACCGTCAGTCAGCACTGCCAATTCCGTGACATCAATCGTCAATCCTCAGCAACCAGCAGGACATGGCCGCCTGAAGTCCAGCACCGCCGCTCAAAGTAAGCCGCAAAGCTGCTTCCGCCTTCAGCAAAGCTGTCTCGAGCGAAACCATTCGATATCAAGCAAAATAGCACGCTGCAACGTCATGTAAGTGCCCACGTAATTACATGGCAACCTTATCAAGTAGCCATCTGCTTGATAAGCTCGCTGCCAAGTATCCATCTGCTTGATAGCAATCGGTTGAGTAGCCATCTGCTCAATTGATGCCCTCTCCTCTCCAGCGGCCACCCGCTGGTTAGGAGCCCGATTGGTAGCCATCTGCCAAGGTTGGGCGATCCGCTGATGGTGGTTACTCGCCGTCAGTGTTATTTTATGTCAACAAGCTTGCATTGTTTTACACATCAACTCATTTGGTGGGTTTACCTGCCAATCAAGGAGTAGTTTTCAAAACTTAAAAGGACCATCAACTCGTTTGGCGAACGTATGCCAACACAGGAGACTGTTTATCGTTTTTGCATACTTTGTAATGTCTGTAAATCGGGGAACTCACCGTAGACTAAGACTCAATTATTTTTTTTACAATTTAATTAATAGAAGTATTTGGCCCATATCTTTCGATTTTAATTAAAGTATGTTTTACGTCAAGTGATTTTCATTGAGGCATGATCAGTATGTTACTTATGGCCTTTAAGTCAAGCCGATACAAATTAAACTGGTTGATTATCAACTCAATTACTGATTTTTGCATGCATTGATGTACTGAGTAAGCCATCGATTGGCTACGAAACTTTGGCGTTTCAGGAAGGTTATCATAAATTATTTAAGTCCTGCGGCCAGGCAGGCATGGAAAAGAATCAGGGGTAGTGTTTGCCTACTCCGCCGCAATCGAGTGATTAGAAGTCAGCCTTATCAGGACATTTACTTATGTCTTACATCGATATCAATATGTCCGATTTTTAAATCGTTATGTTTGCACGCACAAACATTGGCACGCCCGCACTTATTTTACACCATATCTAGTCATTTGCACGTCGAGGCAAGCCATGCAAATTTTATAGCAAACAATGTTTTGGCACGCCCAGTGGGACTTGATAATCTTTTTGCCAAAAAGTCAGTCAGTTGATGCTAAACGATTAATCTTTTTGCTGTTGTCAGATGATACCACAGATAACGCAAAAGACTCGATCTAGCTTGTCAAGGACACGCTCTGATCTAACGCACTCGCTGGAAAATCTATCCACCGTCCCGCTAACTATGGAAGGGACTGACAAGATAGAAGAGCTGACAACGGAGGTCCGCAACTTCACTAAAGACCTTGAGGCCAAACAGGCAGAATGGTCAAATGTTGTCAATAAGTTCGAGAACATGCTAGGCTCGGCCATTGCAGCCAGTCAGGCCAATACCGAAGACAACAATATCGTAAATACTTCCCTGATGCACCTGGAATAAAAAATGTCTATGCTTGCTGAGAGAATCAATACCCTTGCCAACGGGATACACTCGCAGGCGTGGACAGGGCCGCCCAAAAGCTTTGTTGACAAAGGCAAGGGACCCGCCATGCACATCGGGGGAAGTGGATCGAGGGATGAAACGCCCTACAAACAGGGAAACGGACAAACTAATGTCCCTAACAAGAAAGGAAGTACCTCCAAGGCCAGGTGTCAACGCCCAGACTCGGGGGGCAGATCGGAAGAGGAACGATCAGAGGCCATGGGATATGGCCTAGAGGGACATCATGCCATTTCATCGGCCTATGATAGAACAAATCGAGCCATGTAAGGTTAAGACGACCTATTGACGATGAATCAGGCTCAAGAAATGTTCGTGAGGAGACAAGGGAATAGGGCATCAAGGTATAATAAGCCTCATTCAGAATACATTGATCAGGTGCCATTCTCGATGAACTACAGGGCACCCAACTTTACTCTATTTTCGGGGGAAGGGTCTCAATCTGCCACCGAGCATCTGGCTCGATTCTCCCTGGAGTGTGGCAACTTAAGCAATGAGTTAAAGTTAAATTTGTTCCCGAATTCACTTACCGGCATGGCGTTCCACTGGTATGCCAATCTGAAACCAGGATCGGTCCCTGATTGGCCATCTATGGAAAAGGTGTTCGTGATGAATCACTATCAAGCCCCGCTCGAAGTATCTGTCATCGAGCTATCCAACATGAAGCAACTGACAGGGCAGACAGTAGAAGAATATATGAAAGCGTTCATCAGAGCCAGGGGATTTTGTGCCATACCTTTGCCAGAGAAAGAATGTATCAAGATTGCCATCTATGGCATGCACTTGGAGTTGAGAAAAATCATGATGGCACAATATCATGAAGATCTGTTTGAACTGACCGATCATGCGGTCCGATATGAGAGGGTTTTAAGAGATGAATACAGGAGACAACCTAGGGGAAACTATTACCAAGTGGGAATGGCAGATTTTAGTGAGGACCAGATGAGCAGGCCGATGGAACATCAGAGCATTGAAATCGGGCTAGCAGAAGTGGTTTGCCCAAAGAATACAGTCTGTCAGGCTCTTGCGAAGCCAAAAGAACCTCAGCCAACCATCAAAGTACCCAATAACTTGTTAAGAAGGGATGCTGAGTACAAAACAGACAGAGAAAGACGTTATTCATTGGACGTCTCCAAAACCGAGGCCATCTTTGATCAGTTGTTGGTCGACAAGATCCTCAAACTAAAAGGGGATCATGTGATACCTTCTCCAATGAAAATTGCAGGTAAGGCATATTGCAAATACCATGACGTATGGACTAACTCTACGAATGAATGTCTCTTTTTCAGGTGGATGGTGCAAGATCACCTTGATAAGGACATTTTAAGATTCGCCCCAGATTGGAAAATTACTAAACCGATGACGGTTGACACTAATCCTTTCCAACAGAACGAAGTGGGGATAAACATGGTAGGGGTTACAAGTTCAACAGGAGAGCAGTATGCGGAAGGGGACTCGCGTCACTTATCCTCTTCGATGAATACGCAAATGGGATTATGTGCCAGGTGCCATGCTGATTTGGCAACAGTACCACTGGTGTTGATCTGCCTGATGACATCGATGAATCTCATTACGTCGTCAGGAGACGACACTGTCCATCGTTTATGCATCGGGATAATATTCTAACTGTCCTAAGTGTGTTTCAGGATCCCGATGACTGGAGAGAGCCGATCAGAAAATATCTGGCTAATCCGTCTGATAAAACATCTCGACAGACAAGGCTCAGGGCCGTCAATTATGTCCTGATGGGAGATCAATTGTTCAGAAAAGGCCATGACGGTGTGTTATTGTTATGCGTCGATCAACAGAAAGCCATGAGAATTATGATGGAAGCACATGAAGGAATCTGTGGCGCCCATCAAAACGGACACAAGTTAGCATGGCTGTTGCCCCGATATGGTTATTACTGGCCAAAGATGGTGGGAGATTGCGTTCAATTGGCAAAGGGATGTGAAAAATGCCAACGATTTGGAGTAGTCCAGAGAATCCCTATCGAGGAGATGAACATGGTAATCAAGCCATGGCCTTTCAGATGTTGGGCCATCGATATAATTGGGGAGATACATCCATCGTCATCCAAACACCATCGATACATCATTGTGGCCACAGATTATTTCACCAAGTGGGTAGAGGCCAAACCACTCAAACAGGCCAATCAGGCCGAAGTGATGAAGTTCATCAAGGACTTAATCATACATAGGTTTGGCCTGCCATAAACCATTGTCACTGACAGGGGGCTAATGTTTGTTGGTCAGGAAATCAAGGAGTTTGCCAGATCAATGGGTTTTGAGTTGGTCCATTCAACACCTTATTATGCACAAGGGAATGGCCAAGCTGAAGCCTCAAATCGGGTCCTTAAGGACATCATTTCAAAGATGATCGAGGAAAACCCAAGAGCATGGCACCTGATGCTGTCAGAGGCACTATGGGCTTATCGGACTAGCAAAAGAACAAGTACAGGCACCACTCCATATAAATTGACTTATGGACATGATGCCATGTTACCAATGGAGATAAACGTCCGATCACTTCGGGTGATGCAACAGAATGAGCTAACACCCGAAGAATACACTGAAAGTATGCTCCAGGAGCTTGATGAACTGGACGAAGTCAGAGTTGCCGCGTTGGACAAAATCGAGGCACAAAAGCGGCTGGTTGCCCGATGCTACGATAAAAAGATACGCAGGAAACAATTTGATATCGGGGACTTGGTCTGGAGAACAGTCTTGCCACTTCATCAGCGTGATAAAAGGTATGGCAAGTGGAGTGCAACATGGCAAGGGTCATATGAAGTCTTCTCGATAACTCGGGGAGGGGGGTACATATTGAAAAAGCCAAACGGGGATCTTTGCAGAGACCCCATCAATGGAAGATACTTGAAAAAGTTCAGACCAACCCTCTGGGAAACAATGTGTCTGGAACATCAGCGAGCGTTGGAGTTGGAAATTGAACGGCGCCAAGAGTACTTTAATGCGCCGATACCTTTGTAAATATTAAGCTAGGTTTATTTTTAGTCTTGTTTTTATTTCCCTTTCTGTTTTGTTAGACTAAGTTTTTTTTAAAGTGGTATTAGTTGTTGCATTTATTTCCAAACTTTGCCTAAATACTTCGTTTTTTAATTAAGTCTTTGTTTTCCCCGATCTTTCAAGTTTTTACAAAAATGCATTTTTGTTAAGTAACTTGGGTTGATTTGAGTTCAATTAAGTCTTGTGGACATTGAAGTTGTGTTTTTCTGGGAAAGTTGTTTGTTGAATTGCAAAATCAATGGCTTTAATTCTTGGGTACTTAGTTATATTTGGCTTCGGTTTTGGAGAAAAACGCAAGATAAACCAGGCCGAAATAAATTCTACTAAGGAAAGGAAAACTAGTTCATGGCCATCAGGCCATTACATCAAAAAATAGCAAAACAAGCTAAGTTCTTGGCCGTCAGGCCATAAAAAAACAAATCCTAAAAACTACCCTGGCACGCAGGCCAGAAAATAAAATGATGATTCATTGAAGGAAGTCCTGGATGAATCGGCCTAAAAACCCCTTCAGGGAGGTCTCGATGCGTGCCTGATCTGCTGCAGCGGCTTCAGCTTGAGAAATCACATGCCCTTCAACAGCTTTAGCTTCATCAATCAGGGCATTTGTAGTGCCAAGCTGCTCGGCAAGGGAATCTGCTTCGGCGGAGTTAATCTGGAGTTTGGCCCGCACATCGGTCAACTGCCTTTGGAGTTCATCGATAGCCGCAATCAGCTCGACCTCAGAAGCAGTCAGGCGATCAATAGTTTCGTTGAGAGCCGTCCCCTGAGCATAGAGGTCATGGAACTGTTGATGTAAAGCATCAAGGGGCGACTCATAAGAAGTTCTGGCCTTTATAGCCCGATCATTGTCTTTAAATTCATTCCTTAGCTGGTGAAATTGGCGAGCAAAGTCGGAGTAGAAAGCACCATTATCGACAGGCAGTTTGGCAGAGACAAGCTTCCGCATCAAATTATCGAGGGATGGTCCCATGTTGACCATCAAGACATCCAGTGGTTGTCTTTGATAATCGGAGAGCTCCCTCTTAAGACTAGCAATTTCAGTCGGGGAAAACACCGGATGGCCTGATGGCTCAGAGGCCATCGATTGGGAAGCAGAAGAGGAGCTTGGTAAGGACAAAGCCCGGGTACCAGCAAATCAAGCCAAAATCTGGGCAAGCTTGTTGGAACCAGCCAATGCCTGGCCAGTGGAAGGAGTCTGAAAAGATGGATTAAGAGAAGTCAGAAACGAGAGAAACTCTTGTCCGGAAGATGAGAAATAACCTGTGATGGTGGGATCGGAGTCACAAAAGATGTTGGAGCAACAGAGGATTCAGGGGCCTTAATTGTAGAAATAGGCCCAGGATGCACGAAGTGAGACTCCCAGAGCCTTCCCCAGTGTTGGCCTTGGCCACCGCCTCTTGCTTGATAACGACAGATCGAGGAGGGGAGACGTTCATCGGGCCAAGGCCTTCGTCGAGACGCTCTAGCTGTAGAGTAGAATCCTAGGATTTCTTTTCTTAGCAGGGGTAGCGTCAGTGGGAACAGGCCGTCGAGAAGGACGCCGTTTGAGAGGGGGCAGAGCTCACTTCCAAACAAGGAAGATCAAAAACTTGTTAACATATAAAGGTTAAGAGAAATGAATCAGGGAGAGAGTACCTCCTCGTCGGAATTGCTCAAAACTATGGCACTAGTGCCACCCCGACGTGTGAAGAGCCAACGGGAACGTCTGACATAAAGAACTGGAAGGTCAATTACCTTCTCTTGAGAAATAGGAGGTTAGGACTCCTGCAAAGACGCATAAAGATCAGGAGAGGATAATGATGGTGGTGGATCAACAGGCTTGATGGGAACCCCTTCTGGTATCGGGGTCTCCTTGACAGCCTTCTTCTTGGCAGCTTGGGAAACTGATGGCTTTTTCCCTGCAAGGCCAATGCTAAACAAATAAGAAATCGAGTAACAACAGAAACCAAGTACAAGAACACGGACTACCTGGCTCATCAAGGATATATGTGGCTTCTTTTCGATAGTCACAAAGGAGATAAATTTTGGCCATAGCTTGAGGGTCATCAGCATTGTACCCTGTGAATGATACTTGTGGCCTAGACCCAGGGAAAGATCGAGCTGTAGGGGC
Source organism: Penstemon newberryi var. newberryi (assembly GCA_030819805.1). Classification (NCBI taxonomy): domain Eukaryota; kingdom Viridiplantae; phylum Streptophyta; class Magnoliopsida; order Lamiales; family Plantaginaceae; genus Penstemon; species Penstemon newberryi. Next base: position 14,314,557 of record JAUALY010000005.1, on the reverse strand, counting down.
TAAGGTTTTAGAGGTATCGAGGAAAGGCATGGACGATGTGGCGAAATCAGGTATGAGAGGCAGTGATGGGCCAAGAGGTTTATAAAAGGAGTGCCAAGGAGGTATTTCACCTGGCCCCCCACGTTTTTTGGCCAATTTCGAGTGAGCCAACTTGGCTTTGGCTATCATATCGTTTTTTAATAACTCAAAGATGGCAGCAGCCTGTTCAAGGACCTGGGTTTTGCGGGGTTGGATCCCAAATCACATTATAAAAATTCTGAAAACGGGAAATGATGGTAGGCATACCTTTCTTGGACGTCTTGAGTGATGCAGCAGTAGGGTCGAGGAAAGGGCCGTCGCATGATATTACATCGGGATGATTGGGGACTATGAACATGGCAGCAGCAACTTGAAAGGCAGCCTTGCGGGTGTAAGCCAGGTAACCATCCCACCATTTGGTGAAGTCAGGTGAGCACGTAGGATTGAGAGGATAAGGCTTGAGGACAAAAGCATCCCGAGCTGTCCTCCAGGCCTGATGGAGCTCATAAAAACTATCCATATCAGTCAGCTCGACGAAGTTATCATTACGGCCACTGAGAGAAACCCTATATCGAGGAATCATTTGAGCAAGGCCAAACTGCCTGGCCACATAGTGGGCTGGATAGAAACGAACAGTGCACTTCAAGGGCTTCCGATCAGAAGAGTCCCCAGCATTGGTGACCTTGAGGCCAGCAGGAATGTCCCGAGAAGTCAGAAAACAGGCCCACAACTTCTGGGAATTATTTAGAGAATGCCCCGACAGAGAGGGTGAAAGAAGTGACAAAGCCTTGGAACAAAAAACAGAGAAATTGGGCTCGGGGCCCTTTGTTTTGTTGTACAACCGAGAAAAGAAATAGTAAAAATTTAAAAGGGGGAGAGTTTGTCGAGCCACAAATGAGGCATAAATTTCACGGTCCAGGGGAGTGTCGGTGAACAAGCAAAAGTCAGGGAAGTAAGCAAACAGCTCCACCTGCAGCATCCATATCGGACCTTGTAGGGAGCAGCAGGCCGTAGACAAGAAGCCCTCCATACCCATACAAAAACTTGAAAAGACAATTGGGGCCAGGGCAACCTTGGTTCCACGAGCGATGCTCAGTGCGATGGCAGTAAACTCTTTGGTAACGGAGATGGCAGGAGTGCAGAAGATATACCTCGACAGCCATAAAGTAAGAAAGTGGATGTGCTCCTGATGGGTGACAGCAACAGTATTAGGGAGATCCTTATATTTCCCTATAATCGGACCATAGCCGTAGAGAGTCTGGCCCCCTTCCCCGATAATGAGTGGGAAGTGATAAGCCTCGTCCCCGGCAGACGGTTGCGGGTCGATATAGCCTCCAGTTGTACTAAAGCCACTAATGGCCATGATGTCAAGGATGGTGAGAGTCATAGGGCCGTAGGCAAAATGAAAAGTATTATCAGCCCTACTCCAGAACTGGGCAGCAGCCCTAATCAAGGGAAGGTTGAGAGAGAGACCTTTCTTGCAGAACTCCATGGCTGAGTAAATCTTAGCCCTTTTCCACACGTCGACAAAATGTTTCTCGACGCGAGCGCACCAGATGAGCCAGTCGGAATGCATAGGAGAGCCTGCCCACGGCCAACAACGAGTGGTGGATTTAAAGACAACAGGGCCGTGAGAGAAGGGCAAAGATTCGTCGGGAAGAATGAGTGGATGTTCAAAAATTGGGGGAATATCCACCGAGGAGTGAAAGGGGCCAATAGTGGTGCCATAAGGGGTTTCCTCAAGGACTTGAGTGAGGATACAGACGTCGACCTTGTCGGAATGGGTGCCAGAGCGAGCAGACATGGTGGGAAAGAGAAACGTAAGAAGAATTCTTGAGCTTTAATGGCGGATTCTTGATTCTTGGGAGGCTCTGGTTCGCGAAGAGAATGTGAGAGATGGTGAGGGAGAGAAAGTGAAGAAGAAAGAGGAGTGATGAGGGTTTTTGTAGAAAAAAAGAGTCTTGGGAGTAGGGAAAGTAATGAGTTTGTGGCCAATCAATTAAGAAGTAGATAAGGACAAAATAGGAGATATGGCCGAAAATGAGAGAGAGAAAGAGGATTGGCTCGGGTAACGACACTTGGACAAAAAGAGGAATGATTAACGAGGGACTCTTGGGAGTCCCTAGGAGAGTAAATAGCTAGCTAGTTATAGCTAGCTATGGCTAGCTAATTATGGCCAGAATTGAAAGCATGTAAACATGCTAAAGCCATACCCAATCGGAGAAGATGAGGGAAGTTGAAGAGTTAAGTCTAATCTGATCAAATTAATTTATCAAATGAATTTTATCAGATACGACTTACGGGGGCATTGTTTGTACCCAAAAAATCACCCTCAATTGATCGAGGAATATTAGCTCGATAACGGGCGGAAACCAGTCCGACTGAAGTTAAACGGGTCACAGGCCCAATTCGAACTTTGGCCCAACTGTTGGTTGATATTGGAGAAGGTTTTGAAGATGACAAAAAAAGGGTAAAATAGTCAAGAAGACTAATCTGGAGGTCATCAACTAAGAACTGAACAGCTTAGTAAAACCTATCTCATGGTCTGGAAGCTAGGTGACCGAATCAGCTGAGTGGGATATTAGATGGGTATTATCAGCCGAGTCAAGATAGATGTGTTCATTCTTGAATCAGCCGAGAAGCCATCAGCCGAGTGATCAACAGAGTGATCATCAGCAGAGTACTTCCACCAGCAGAGTGAAAACGGTCAGGAAGCTTATCAACGGGAACCAGCTGTGAGCTGAGAGCATTAAATGCGACTGACATAAAGCAAACATCCGTACAGCAGAGTGTACAGTGCAACAGTTGCAGGGAGCCGTTCCGCGTGTCAGGACCAGAACTCGAGGACTGTAGATTCCTGCCAACCTTCAACGGGCAGAAATTCAAAATCTGAGAGTATAAATAGAAGACATAACTGAAGATCAAGAGTGAGCTTGCATTATTCAAGATCATATCCTAAGAGCGAGATCCATCAGTTGAGTCGTCTGATCATAAGCGAAGTCATCTGTTGACGAAGCTTTTTGTTGAAGAAACAGAGATCAAACGTTGTCTGTCTAAGTGACTTTCAACTGAGAATAGAAGGAGTGTATATCCATCTTAGTGAAGTGATATAACTTCTTAGTATAGGTTTTCTGAGTGATTACTTGTACTGAAAATAGCGTGAGGAGTGTAGATCCGTCTAAGTGAGTGATCTAGCTTCAGAGTGTAGGATTTCTGTGTGATTTCTTACAGCGCACTTGTGGCTTTTCATTTGTTGATCAGCGCAAGCATTGTGTACTTGATTACTTTGTGTTTTCTAGTATAACCCAAGATCTTCGTGACTTGGAAGAGTGGACTAAAGGATTTTTATCCATATAACCACTATAAAAATCCTGTGTGTTTGAATTATTTACTGCTATACCTTGCATATTTATCAAAGAACTCAGACATACGATTTAACCAAAAGATTTTAAAAGGAGTTGTAAAAACTGGGGAACAAATCTTTTGAGTGAGAAAACTTAAAGAGGAACAGCTTGGTGAAAAACACTTTGAATATCCGCTGCCAACTAGTTTCTAAAACTCTGATTTAACATCTGAAATCAGCTGAGTGAAAATCAGATTAGTGGTCAACTCTGCTGTTCAAAGCTCTGTGCTCGATCAGCTTAGTAATCTTACAAATCTTGATCAGCTTAGTCTGCTGATTTGAAAAGTTAGAGAAAAAGTTTAAAGTTTTCAGAGGTCTATTCACCCCCCCCCCCCCCTCTAGACCTCATTGACCACTTTTGGGACCAACACCAACTTTACACTAAGAATTGATTATGGCCAAAATATAAATTAATTAATGGATAAATTAATTAATTTATGGGCCAAAGTTGATTAATTAAACCAAACAATGGTTAAGAACAAAGAGGTCCAATGAGCCCAAAGGATTATTTCGGCCACAATGATTTAATTAAATTAATTAAGCCAATTGATTAATTAATTGGGCCAAAGATTGATGATTGGCCCATATAATAATCAAGGCCAATAAACCAAGTGATTAAGTGGATAATTAGTTACAATTAGGAAATAAGAGTAATGGCCCAATTAACAGGCCAGCTGATCCAAAATGGCCCATGGCCCAGCCGATGAAATCGGCCCAGTAGTGAAAGGGTTGTTTAAATTAATTGTTAAGATAATTAATTAAAGCTGGAGATAAGGATAAAAGCCATGTAATTAGGTGGCTATTCAAATTAAACACAACCACCTCCCTAAAGTTTCTCAAAGCGGTCATGATAAATGGCAGATCACGTTTAAAATTACTCAAGCAACTGCTAAACACCATCTGAAATTGAACGTGGGGAGTAGCAACTGCCGAGGTAGTGGAAGTTGTGGAGATAGTGGAGGAAGGAGACAATCAGCCGATCAGGCCAGCAAGCAGCTATAAGTACAAGGGGACTGCCACACATACGGGACAGACAACTCAATCAATCAACTCTTCAGTCTACACTGAATCGGCTTAACGCCTCTCCGGAAGTCCAGCCTACGCTGTTTCTACCGTCAGTCAGCACTGCCAATTCCTTGACATCAATCGTCAATCCTCAGCAACCAGCAGGACATGGCCGCTTGAAGTCCAGCACCGCCACTCAAAGTAAGCCGCAAAGCTGCTTCCGCCGTCAGCAAAGCTGTCTCGAGCGAAACCATTCGATATCAAGCAAAATAGCACGCTGCAACGTCATGTAAGTGCCCACGTAATTACATGGCAACTTATCAAGTAGCCATCTGCTTGATAAGCTCGCTGCCAAGTAGCCATCTGCTTGATAGCAATCGGTTGAGTAGCCATCTGCTCAATTGATGCCCTCTCCAGCGGCCACCCGCTGGTTAGGAGCCCGATTGGTAGCCATCTGCCAAGGTTGGGCGATCCGCTGATGGTGGTTACTCGCCGTCAGTGTTATTTTATGTCAACAAGCTTGCACTGTTTTACACATCAACTCATTTGGTGGGTTTACCTGCCAATCAAGGAGTAGTTTTCAAAACTTAAAAGGACCATCAACTCGTTTGGCGAACGTATGCCAACACAGGAGACTGTTTATCGTTTTTGCATACTTTGTAATGTCTGTAAATCGGGGAACTCACCGTAGACTAAGACTCATGTATTTCTTTTACAATTTAATTAATAGAAGTATTTGGCCCATATCTCTCGATTTTAATTAAAGTATGTTTTACGTCAAGTGATTTTCATTGAGGCATGATCAGTATGTTAGTTATGGCCTTTAAGTCAAGCCGATACAAATTAAACTGGTTGATTATCAACTCAATTACTGATTTCTTTATGCATTGATGTACTGAGTAAGCCATCGATTGGCTACGAAACTTTGGCATTTCAGGAAGGTTATCATAAATTATTTAAGTCCTGCGGCCAGGCAGGCATGGAAAAGAATCACGGGTAGTGTTTGCCTACTCCGCCGCAATCGAGTGATTAGAAGTCAGCCTTATCAGGACATTTACTTATGTCTTACATCGATATCAATATGTCCGATTTTTAAATTGTTATGTTTGCACGCACAAACATTGGCACGCCCGCACTTATTTTACACCATATCGAGTCATTTGCATGTCGAGGCAAGCCATGCAAATTTTATAGCAAACAGTATCTAAAAAATAAACTTAAATACGTAGGGTACTAAATTGTTCCTAAAACATATGGGTAAACTACTCAACTGTCAGTACTTGACTGATAGATGAGTAATCAGACTGTTCTTAGTTCAGTTAATAAAAAAACACTTTGATAAATCAGAGTTTGAGAATAGGCAACGGAATAAGTAGAGTTTTAAACAAACGTTTTATCATCAGGTATTTTGTGAGCACAAAATAGTTTTAACCCTTAGAAAATTCTTTCAAGTCCTTTAAAATTTAAACTGACAGATGACTAGTTTGTTCGTATAAAATACAAATGTAAATGCAAAAATTTAAAGAACACATAATTTATAGTGATTCAAGGGTTGTGTAATCCCTCTAATCCACTCTTCTTCCTTATCACGTTTGAAGGTAATTGCACTAAACTCTTGGCTTAGTACAACACTTGGCTTTTACAAATTCTAAGTCAAAGTGGAACCTTTACACAAAGTAAATGGAGAAATTTCTCTTAGAAATTCTCTAAGTTCTCAGCTTACAATTCAAATCACTTATACTTAAACTCACAAAAAAACTCACAGTTGCTCTCAAAACTTCACAAGTTTTTCTTCAACTCTTTTTAAACTGGTATCTTATAACAACTAAGTGGTTTTTATAGATTGAATATTAATGCACTCACTAGATTGCTTTGATTGTGCTCGGGTTGAGATATTCACTTCAAATTGAATGATTATGTAGGGAGATTTGGAATTCAGGTCATTGAAAGATTCCACTATTTCAGGAATGCCCTTATCTTTTTTTACTGAATTCAAATGGCTATAAATGCTGCAGGCGGCTCTGCACTGCTCAGACTCTGTTGATGTACGGATTTGTCGGGTGCATTTAATGAACTCTATTGTCCGAGAAATGTTTGAATTTATTTCTGGTGATTGGACATAACTCCTCTGATCCTAGGACAACAAATATAGCATTTACTTTGTCTTTGTCGTTCCATCATAAATGACTCGTCTCTTCAAACTATAGACATCTGATGGTGTCACCTAGCTAGCTGTTCAAAGTACTTGACTGTATGATACTCAACTATTGACTTTGCTTATCAAATGAACTCCTCTGATGACTTGATTTCATTTGACTTAGCTTGTAGAAAATCTTCATAATTAATCAGTTAAAACCTTACTGATTGATGAGGGGTATTTCGCATACGCCGTTTTAGGAAGTACCTATGCTCGAGATCGACCTCTTACCCGACCAGGAATGGTATTCTCGACCAGAAGAGTCTAGTTTTCCGATCAAGTTAGATTGATAGTACGGGATCTACTCTCCGATCTTCTCACCACCTCGGGATTACTGTGGGGCCGACCTACAGCTTTGTACAGCTGGCCGAGAGGTTTTCTCCTACGGGCGGTCCAGCTAGCTCATTACTGTTCCTATAAATACGCGGCGCATTTATGACATCAGGGGATGGCACAACTTCCAAGAAAGGCCCTAAGCTTGGACTTACTGTTCGGATTAGGAACCAACTTGATTATTCCTTGTATTTACTTTCCTAGTTGTACGGCATCCCGTAATGCTCGAGTAGACCCATCTTGTAACCTGAACTTAATATTCGATTGTGATATTTAAGATTTACGTACTCTATACACTTATTGTTTTGCTCGACTTTCCTGAACGAAATACAGCATAATCAATTGGCGCCCACCGAGGGGCCTGTTCGGGTGTTAGATCGAAAAATGCCTACTACTAGGAGATTTACATACAATCGCGGCGAGCCCTCACACACCGCAGGAGCTCAACGTTCTGTAAACAACGAACCAAGTAACCAATCCCGAGTGGCCCACCAATCTGAGGTGCCGCCGCTCGACCCGCCGAATGAAATGCCTATTCATACAACAGTGGCTGATTTGCGTTCCATTATCGGAACTATGTGTAGAGAATTCTTGAACACGGAGAGAGCAGATCGTGAAACTCTGCCAGGCCAGCAGCCCCCGGTCGATCAACCTACTGCTCGGGGTCCGATTTCCAACAAGCCAAGGGAAGGAAGTATTCGTCGATCTGCTTTGGGCGAACCATCTGATGTTCGACCCAACCCGCCACAAGCTAGAACCGTTGTTTGATCTGGGCAACCTTCTAGGAACGTACAAAACTTAGAGGATTCAATGGTCGGGGAAAGTCAACCCAAAGCTGTGGAGAGGTCTAGAAAGCCAGCCTACATAAAGGTGACTGAGGCTGACTTGGAAAGGATTGTGCAAGAAAGGGTTGCTAAGGAGTTAGGGAAGGAGATGCTAGTAAAGGAAACCCGACCCGCAGATGTCAGGGCTCGAGGAGTTGAGGCCAAAGAGGGTGGGGCCGTTTTCCCTGAAGGGCGAAATAGGGAATTAAGTACAAATATTATGCGATGCTCGCCTTTCTGTCAAGAAATTAAGGAGGCTCGAGGAACGGAGACGGTCCCTACCAGATTGCCAAGATATAATGGAACCTCCGACCCCGGGGAGCATATAAACAGTTTCATAAATGTGTTGAATTTATATGGACATTCGGAGGATTTTTGCTGCAAAATCATGGTCACCACGTTCGAGGGAATTGCTTTGGATTGGTTCGGAAAACTGCCTCCGAACTCGATCTTCTCTTTTGACGAGTTGTGCGATAAATTAAAACACTAGTTTGCCAGCCAAAGGAAACAAAGGTTACCTGCTAATCATTTGGGAACGGTGAAGCAAATGGAAGGAGAAACACTGAGGCAGTGGCTGGCTAGATTTAGTATTGAACTTCTGAAAGTTGATACCCCACAGATTGAGTTTCTGTCATCATTAATGTTCGAGCTGACCCGTAATAGCCAGTTCGGGAATGCTCTCTGCCGAAAGCAACCAAAGTCTTTCGAGCGAATTATGAAAATAGCTGAGAAATACATGATCCTAGGCCCCCGATCGTGAAGAAACCTGATCGGGCCCCTATCCCGAAACCAAGCGACTACGGAGGGTCAAACGCGCAGCAAAGAGGCTCGGTTTGGCAGAGACTTAAGGTCTATAAACCTCAGGCTCCGACCCACAGATCTAATGTCTACGGTCGACTTGCATCTCCAGAGAGGGCTCCGAGGACGGAGCATGAAAAAAGCAACTTTACCAGATTGAATATCTCGAGGGACGAGATTCTAACGGTGCTCGAGGAGAGAAATTTGGTCCCTGGAGCTCGGCGTATCACTCAACCTAGGCCAGGGACTATGAATCACGATAAGTATTGCAGATACCACAGGGCTCGGGGGCATAACACCGAGGATTGTTTTCAGTTAAAGCAAGAGATCGAGAAACTGATTGCTCAGGGAAAGTTGAAGGAATATGTCAGAAAGGAGAACCATAACAGCCGTTACCGATCCAGAAGTCCTAGGAGGTCCTCCGAACAGCACCGTGAGGATCATCAACAAGCAGAGGACCAGACGAATCGGGTGATAAATATGATATCTGGTGGGCCAGCTGGGGGAGATAGCAGGAATGCGAGGAAAAGGACTGCTAGGTCGATAAAGACTGGTGTCTCGACCAGGAAAGAGGTCATGTCCTTAAGATCAGCGCCCTCGATAAGTCAAGTCATTAGCTTTTCCGAGGCTGACAGACCTAGTGATGTGACTTGGGATACTAATGAAGATGACCCCGATTTTTCGATGGTCTTGACCCTGAGAATTGCTAACTTCGAGGTTAGGAGGGTATTAATCGATAATGGAAGTTCGGCAAACATAATCTCTTCTGAGGCGCTCGACAGAATGAATCTACAACACCCGCGATTGGAACGGGTATCCACCCCGCTCATTGGGTTCGGTGGATCGGAAATTGTTCCTCTCGGAACCATACTCTTGAGTACTACCATGGGTAAGAAACCTAAAGATGTTACGAAGATGGTTAAGTTCTTGGTCGTGAGTACCCCGTTCGCTTATAATGCAATTTTGGGAAGACCAGCTTTAAATGTATTCAAAGCGGTCGTGTCAACTTACCACCAGATGGTCAAGTTTCCCACTTTGGCAAGGGTCGGAGAAATGAGGAACGACCAATGCATGGCATGGGAATGTTACAACACGTCCCTAAACATGAAGAAGCACTTCGAGCCATTATTGCCCTCAAAGAGGAAATTAGAAGACGAAAAGGTATTCTCTGTTTCCGACCTCCCCTTGCCAGATTGTGAAAAGTTGCAGAGTAAAAAAGGAAAAGAGATCGATATGAGCGTACAACCCCCAAATCATAAAAAAGTAACGTTAATCCCTGGCTCTCCCGAAAAGTTCACCAGAATTGGGACCGAGCTAAGTCAAGGGATGGAGACCATGCTGATCGAATTCCTTAGAAACAACGCCGATGTCTTTGCTTGGAGTTCGGATGATGTCGTCGGAATCGACCCAAGGGTGATCACTCACTCTTTAAATATCGACCCTAAAGCAAAGCCAGTTAGACAAAAGAAGAGGAACCACGGTCGAGAAAAAGACAAAATCATCAATGCTGAGGTGGATAGATTATTGGCCGCAAAACAGATTCGGGAAATAACTTTCACTGAGTGGCTTTGCAATGTAGTATTGGTGTCGAAGGGAGAGAAGATCGACAACAAATGGAGAATGTGTAACGATTTTACCGACCTGAACAAGTTATGTCCAAGGGACCCCTATCCTTTACCACGGATCGATATGCTGGTCGACTCGATTGCGGGATTCATTTTCTTCAGTATGATGGATACTTTCCAAGGGTTTTATCAAATATTTATGAATGAGAGAGATCAGGATAAAACAGCCTTTATTACCGAACGAGGAGTGTACTGTTTCATTGTAATGCCGTTCGGGCTAGGGAATGCAGGAGCAACTTATCAAAGGCTCGTGAATATGATGTTCAAGGATCTCATCGGTGAGATTATGGAAGTTTACGTTGACGATATGCTTGTGAAGAGTATGACCGAGGAGGATCATATAAAGCACCTTGACAGATGTTTCGCGATCCTAAGGAAGTACAGAATGAAATTAAATTCGGCGAAATGCACTTTCGGGGTAAGGTCGGGAAAATTCTTCGGTTATCTGGTTCACGAGCGTGGCATTGAGGCAAATCCAGAAAAAATCCGAGCCATAGCTGAGCTACAACCGCCAACTAAGTTGTCTGAAGTGCAGAGTCTAATTGGAAAAATAATATCCTTGAATAGGTTTATATCCCGATCAGCTGTCAAGAGTTTGCCTTTCTTCAAGTTGTTGAGGAAATCGAAAGGCTTCGAATGGACTGAGGAGTGCAGTAAAGCTTTCGAAGAGCTTAAAAGATATTTGGTTTCCCCTCCGATGTTGGCAAAACCGGTCGAGTGAGAGCCCTTGTATTTATACATAGCAGTATCGAATGAGGCAATAAGTTCTGTTTTGGTAAGAATTCAGGATTCCGAGCATAAACCGGTATATTATCTGAGTAAGTTGCTTCAAGGGGCGGAGAAGAATTACATGGAGATCGAGAAGTTCGCACTTGCTCTAGTCATTGCCGCACGGAGACTGCGGCCTTATTTCCAAACTTACAAAGTTGTTGTTCTGACTAATCAGCCTCTAAGGCAAGTTCTATCAAAACCAGAGACGTCCGGGAGATTGATTAAATGGGCGGTGGAACTGGGACAGTTCGAAATCGAGTACCAACCTCGAACAGCAATCAAGGCTCAAGTCCTGGCTGATTTCATTGCAGAATCAACAGGGTCCAGTTCGGGCGACTTGTCAGTTCCCGTGGTAAATCTGGTTGAGGGTGTTCAGCATAAAGTTTGGGTGATGCATGTCGACGGGTCGTCGACCAGAGAAGGAGGTGGGGCCGGAATTCACTTTCAAGGTCCCGAGGGAGAGGATCTCAGTTATGCGATCATCCTAGACTTCGTAGTCACGAACAATGAAGCGGAGTACGAGGCTTTGATCGCAGGATTAGAAATGGCAGTGAAAGCAAACATAAAGTCGCTGACAGTGTTAACTGACTCCGAGCTCGTACACAGACAAATAAAAGGGGTTTATGAAGCTAAAGAATTTAACATGGTGAAATAATTGAAAAGGGTGAAGGATCTGGCGGCAAAGTTTGAAAGGTTTGATATACAAGCTATCCCTCGAGAAGAGAACTGTTGGGCGGATTTGCTTTCGAAATTTACGGGGTCTATGGATGGACGGAAAGAAAGAGTGATAACTTGGTTGATGTCCAACTCCCCGGCTATAGATTCGAACGTAACCCCAAACTCGGAGATAATGGAGATAGATGTTCGAGAGTCTTCTTGGATGGAGCCTTTGAAGGCTTATCTAAGAGATGGTACTTTGCCGGAAGACACAAATCAAGCCCGAAGGATTAAATATCGGGCTCCAATGTACGTTTTGAACGAGGATAAGCTTTATAAAAGATCAAGCTCGGGAATTTTGTTGAAGTGCATTCCCGAGAGTCAGTTCGATCTCATTTTAGAAGAAGTTCACGAAGGTGAAGCGGGAAGTCATTGCGGTGCACGAGCCTTAGCCTTGAAATGCTCGAGGACTAGATATTATTGGCCTACTATGATTTCGGATTCTATCGACTATGTCAAAAATGCCATCATTGCCAAATCTATTCAAATCTAATTCATCAGCCCGCCGAGCAGTTGCATTCAATTCCGATCTGCTGGCCCTTCGACAAGTGGGGAATCGATATTGTGGGACCTTTCCCAACTGCGAGATCGAGAAAAAACTATGTCCTGGTTGCTGTGGAATACTTCAGTAAATGGATCGAATGCATTGCGCTAACAAAAATTACTCAGTTTCAGGTGATAAATTTTCTCTGGAAGTATATTGTTTGCAGGTTCGGTATACCAAGGATCCTCATCTCCGACAATGGAACTCAATTCGCGGGAAAGCAAATTTTGGAGTGGTGCGAAAAGTTTGGGATCCAGCAGAATTTCACGTCGGTCGGACATCCCCAGGCGAACGGACAAACCGAGGTCACCAACAGGGAAATTGTTCGATCACTTGAAAAACGTTTAGCCGAAGCAAAAGGCCGTTGGTTAGACGAGCTTCCAGGAGTAATTTGGGGGAACAGGACTACCGTAAAGTCTGCTACTGGAGAAACTCCTTTCTCATTGGTTTACGGGTCGGAGGCTGTTATACCGGTGGAGACTTTGGTACCTTCACCAAGGGTCGAATCTTATGACCCCGATCATAATCAATTGCTGAGAGAGATGGATGTCGATCAAGCAGATGGTAAACGCGACCGAGCGTGCATAAAGATACAAGCCACCAAGTCCAGCATGGAAAAAGCTTATGACAAGAAAGTCAGGATAAGAACATTCAAGGTCGGGGATTTGGTTCTCAAAAAGGTGGAAGTATCTAAGCATGTCGGAAAGCTTCAGCCAAACTGGGACGGCCCCTATGTCGTGCAGGAGGTCGGGAAGAAGGGGTCCTATAAAATTGCTCACCTCAACGGTGAAGTTTTGCCAAGAACTTGGAATGCAGTTAATCTGAGAAAATATTATGGAAGATAGTTGCACTCATCTTTAACTTTTACTGTAATTTTCAGTTTTCTCAAATTTTACTTTCCCTAAAACTTGTATGGAAGTTCAATGAAATCCTCTATTTCAGTTCAAACTGTATTCCGAGTACCTTGACAAAGAAAGACTAATATTATCGGCCGAGGGTGAAAGCTATTGCTATGACCCTCCCTCGATAAAATATGTTCAAAAAAGAAAATCGGCCGAGGGTGAAAGCTATTGCTATGACCCTCCCTCGATAAAATATGTTCAAAAAAAAAAGAAAATCGGCCGAGGGTGAAAGCTATTGCTATGACCCTCCCTCGATAAATATGTTCAAAAAAGAAAAATCGGCCGAGGGTGAAAGATATTGCAATGACCCTCCCTCGATAAAATATGTTCAAAAAAGAAAATAGGCCGAGGGTGAAAGCTATTGCTATGACCCTCCCTCGATAAAATATGTTCAAAAAAGAAAATCGGCTGAGGGTGAAAGCTATTGCTATGACCCTCCCTCGATAACATATGTTCAAAAAAGAAAATCGGCCGAGGGTGAAAGCTATTGCTATGACCCTCCCTCGATAAAAATTTTACGTGACTATCCAGCTCACTTAATAACGGTCGACTATGTAAGCAAACAGTTCAATTTTGGGTTAACTCCAACTGATGCTCAAAATGCTATGATGAAGCAGTTCCGCTCGAAACCCGAACAATCTTCAAGAATTTCTTACCACTTGGAAATTCCTTAAGTTGACAGTATTGTTCCTCAAGTTAGGATTATTATTTAATAAATGCAGTTATACTGCAGAGGAACTTCTCAGTTTTCAGATATTATTCATTTGGACGATTATCAGATAATTTTTCCGAAGACAGTTTATCGATCAATAAACGTTCCAGATACAAGCTCAACCTTGTCATCCAAATATTTAAGTTTCATCGGATCATTAATTCGTCGTCGAGTTGGTTTTTACGAGCAGAATACTAATGTTAAGACGATGGAAAGAAAAGTTGCAACTATTTGATTTGAAACGGAAGGTTCTTATTATTATTTTCGAGCAAGATACAAAGATCAATGAGAAGCAAAGGATACAACTTTATTAACATCCATCGAACAGATTACAAAGTCAGTATGGTTACAAAGTCCTAATACAACTACTGTACACTATTCTATGATCTCCGAGCATCCTTCAATGTTGTTGACCAGGAATATTGGCGAACATCCGATGAGTGCACCACAATTTGTTTAACAAATCGGTTGTCCCCTGGACTTGTAAAGCGGTCGAGCTGTCTATGTTTATCGTCTAATGATATCTGGGTTTTCTGATTATCTCCATACTTTTCCCAGTATTCTTGCTACCAGACGAGCCCGATCACTTCCCCGAGTTGGCGTCCATGGTTGAAATTCCTCAGTTTGAGATCCGAAATTTCAACCTAGAGCGGCCGGTCGTCATTTTGAAATCCAAAAGCTCGACCCAAAATTACCATCCTTCGCAGAAGAAAGGAAGAAATTGGTGATTTGAGGATGAACTTCCTTTTGATTTTCTGACCAGCTTTCCGCCCTCGGGTATACCCCTCGGAATCCGCAATGCTAACCCTGCCCAAAATTCCCGAGCAAGGGTCGGTCACTTGTTGGTATTCCAAGGGGAGATCCCGCTTTCAGGGATCAGAGACCCCCAGATAGAGAAGGTGCTCCTATTTTCCAATTCCACCCATACCAAAGGAAACTGTTTTTCTATGCTGAGATCGGAAATAAGTTCGAAGCCAAATTTCAAAGGCTTGAACGGGAAGAAGGAAGGATCCGAGCTTCGTCCTCGGATAAAACATTTTTGACAGCGGAAGGTAAAGATTTTCAACTGAGTGAATGCCATATTTATACTAAAAGGAAGATTTGATCGACGGTCTGTATTCAACGAAACCAACGGCTCAGATTAAGGCATTTATCACGGGTGACCGTTCCACTTCCCGAGACTAAGGTGCTGTTTGGACAGACTTTCTTTGAAACTTAGCTGAAAAAAGGGGAATACTATGACTTGGTCAAATATGCAGTGCATAAACTTTCCCTTTTTACTTTGTGCTCGGAATATCGATCACTCTTAACTCGAGTATAAATTGTTTATGCATTAAAAATGCAACATGAATGATCACTCTTAACTCGAGTATAAATTGTTTATGCATTAAAAATGCAACATGAATGAACACTCTTAACTCGAGTATAAATTGTTTTTACAAAAAAGTACAATTTGAACGATCACTCTTAACTCGAGTATAAATTGTTTTGACAGTGAAATGCAGCTTGAATGATCACTCTTAACTCGAGTATAAATTGTTTATGCGTTAAGAATGCAACATGAATGAATACTCTTAATTCGAGTATAAATTGTTTTTACAAAAAGTACAATTCGAACGATCACTCTTAACTCGAGTATAAATTGTTTTTACAGAATCAATTCACCACACAAAATACCATCGTTTAGAAGGAAGAAAAAGTTTATTATTCAAACGGGAAAAACAAGTACAAAAGGAAGAAGTTTAAAAGTACAACATTTGATCGAGCAAAAGAAGAAAGCTTTAAACACTTTTCTCGAACAGAAGCTTGCGGACTTCAACGTTGCGGGCCTCATACCCGACATCATAACCTTTTTGATAGGCTTCTTGCTCCCGCCGCTCGGCGTTTTTCTTCTCCTGCTCGACGAGCGACTTCAGCCTAACCAGCTCCTTGCTCAACTCCTCGTGAACCTGGCTCTCTTTCTGCTTCACAGCTTTCTCTGTCTCGGAAGCCAATCTCAGCTCGATAGCTCTAGCTTCTTCAAGGGACCTTGATAATGCAACCTTCTTTTCCTCCAGCTCGAGGATAACCTTAGCACGCTGTTCGGCTTCTTGCTCGACTTGCAGCCCGAGGCTAAATAACTGTTGCCCGACCTTAAATGGACAAAAGTTGTTGTGTTAGTAAAAAAAAAAAAAAAAAAAGGGAGAGTGAGAGGACACTCACTTGAAAAAGCAGATCTGTGCTCGATTGCACCATTGTATTCGAATTTTTCCCTTCTGGTTCGGCCATGGCCTTACTTTTCACCTCTTCAAAAAAGGCGCTAAGCGTCCGAGCAACATTGGGGACAGAGTTTTGGGGTTCTGGGTTCCCGCCCGACGATGGAGTTTTCTTCTGATCGACGGGAGGGTCATTTATTTTGAACTTCTTATTGGGAGGCTCAACCGCAACACCCTTGTTAGCCTCCAAGGCCAGAACACTATCAGCCAATATCTTAGTATCCCCAGCCATTTGGATCAAGGCCGAGGTCGGAATCAGATCGTCCACACGCGATCTTTTATAGGAAGCAGGCTCAGAGTCACCAGATGTGATTTGCTTATTAGGGCTCTCGACCTTCTTGTTCCCCTCGGAGCTATTTTTCGACCGAGAAGGGGAGTCCGGAATTGATATGACCGGCCCTTTCTTGGAGCCAGATAATTGCTTGGCCGCAGTTTTGCCAAGGTCACCAGTTGGTTCAATGACCGCCTTCGAAGGAGAATCGACCTTGTGCTTGCCTCGGTCGTTCTTAGAGGTCTTTCCTGCTTCCGAGGAGGACTTAGGTTCTTTGACTCTCGACTTGGAAGATTTCTCTTTCTTGACTTTGAGCAACAATCTCGGATCAATCTTGGAGTTCACCAGGCCTTCCATGATCTGTATATTTCTAGTGCAGAAGAGAGCTCGACTTATTTTATCGATCAATTAGCTCCGACGAAGAGAGAATTATAATTTCAGTGATACAAATCTTAAAACTGCCTTCTATTTATAAGAAAAAAGGAACGTTGCCTTTTTGAGGGTCCAACAGTCGCGAATTTCAAGTTTTTCCGTGCCCTATTAAAAAGGTCGATTGTTTTGATACCGTGCCTACTAAGTGATTCACATGCACGAAAATGCTCGATATCGACGTTCTTTTATGAACCTTATGGCTCACAAAGACTTTTGTCTAGTTGAGCAGTATAATAAATTATCGATGAGCGGACTCAGAGAAAAACTGAAAAAAGCAGATTTTATAGATGATCGAAGTAATTACAGTGCATGTAATAAAGGGTCCCACAATCTATTACAAGAAATCTAAGGGTTTGACTGCTCCTCTTTGCCTTCACTCTCGGAGCCACCCTCGACATCGACGTCAATATCCCCAGAAGCTTCTCGATCATCCCCATCGTCGGAAGAATCTTGATTTTCATCTCCGGAACTGCCTGAACTCGAGCTCGCGCTGGACGTGTCCAAGTCCATCAAGTCAGGATTGGGCATTGGAACTCCGAACTCTTCCACGAACGGAGCGAACTCATGTTTTTCCCAGTTGGCGGAGCTCGAGGATGAGACTTGATAATCTTTTCCGTCCATATTCTTGAAAATGTCCATGTGTTTCAAGTACTCATCTATCTTATTGGGAATAACTTTCGCGGAGACAAGTTGTCGAACGCCTTTATAGAAGGTAGTCTGGAGGACTTGATCGACCCTTCTACGAGCTATAGCATCCAACGCGGGAGACACCAAAAATTCTCTTATCGAGCTTAAACGAGAGTCTTCGTTGCCACGTTGATAAGATAACTCGGAATCGGCCTTAGTTTGCGCGAGCTCCTCTTCAAGTTTCTTAACCTTCTCCTCGAGCAAGCTCTTCTCTTCCACGACCTTCACCAAGTCTTCCTCGACGGCCGGGGTATACTTGGCTTTCATGGACTCCAATTATTTTTGGACGGAGATAAATTGATTGCGAAGTTGGGATTCTTCCTTGAGTAAGTCCCTATAAGCGATGTAGACCCGATCGGACTCCTCTTCTAACATTGAGGCACGATTCACCTCAGTAATAAAGCAGTCCCCGATCTGCAAGAGCAGAGTGGTCAGTATTTTGTTCCGACACTCAAACAGTTACAACGAATGTAAAGGAATTTACCGTGTGATATGCTTTGGAGAATTGGCCTAATACGTCAAGATCGCAATGGCCAAGGAGCTCCTCCTGGTCCTCGGCAAATCTCCCCGCCATGAAAATTTTGATTGCCTTGTCGTGCTCGTTCTCGCCGTGTGGGGTGCGATCACTTCGAATTGATCCCCTCTCGGGATAACCCGCTGCTCGGGAACCTCTAAGTTGATCTTCGATGAAGTCCACCATATCAGGCCTACTTCGACCTAAACGGGAAGAAAGGGGTGTTCGGTGTCGACCCCACAATCCGGTCCTCCTTTTGGCCTCGGGGGGTCCCTCGAGATCTTCCCGAGCTCGCCGATTATAGATCTCAGTCCCTCTGAGCTTCTTCATGGTAAACATGATGTATCCTAAGCCAGAAGAAGAAGAAGGACCAGCTTGGTGAGGAGGTGGTACCATTTGGATCGACTCAGCATTCTCAGGCTCCCCTTCGTTTCCGATCTGGTCAGTCTGAGCCGAGCCTCCCCGAGGAGGAACGACAGTTCTAGGCACCAGTCTAAGTTGTCTCCTCGGCTGATCGGGCGTCTTTCTCGAGGTAGATGCTACGGTTTTACCGACTATGGAAGCTCGGTATTGCTCCACCATCGTACCTGAGGAAATAAAAATGATAAGTAATAAAATTCTCTGAATAGCTTACTATTACGGTTACTCGGGAAAGATTGTTATCCTTACTCAATGTTCGAGGATCATCAGCATCTGCTAGTTGAAAGGCAGCTCGGCTGAGTCCAACTTTTCGAAGAACAGGCTCCAGAATGAGGAATGCCGACTGATAGGGATCGGAACGCATCTCTTTAACAAGATCGTCTGAGATAACCTTCACAAGCTGGCCTAACAATTCTCGTTTCCCGTAGACCCAGTCTCGCTCACCTGGCCATTTGTGTGGAACCATCTCCGAGCTCCCCTCGGAAGCCGGTACTTCAGGCCCTTTGATAAAGAAGAACTGTTTCTTCCAGTTGAGAGAATTGCTAGAAGTTATGGTCGATAAGACCGAATGATTCGAACGCTGGGAGAAATACACAAACCCATCGTTCGAGGCGCAGGAAGTACTGATCTTAAAAAATTGCCAAAAGCGCCGGAAATTAGCAGCTTGATCCTTGGCCTTCATCAAAACGCTGAAAGCTATCAAATACCCAATCGAGTTGGGAAGGATCTGTGCGGGAGCCAGGGAGAATGCATCTAAAACCTGCTCGAGTAATGGAGCAAAAGGAATGCGCAACCCATAGTCAAATTGCTTAGCATAAAAAGCTTGACATCCTGCTGGGGGCTTGTTCACTCTTTGAGAGGAGGTCGGAATCACGATCGAGTAGCCTTCGGGAAGGAATTTACCTATTGTAGCTTTGAGGTTCGCCTCATGTTCTTTTGGATCATACGCACTGGAGATTTCATCGACCCGTTTCTCAGTCTTCTGAGCTCGACCTGTGGCTTTGGCCTTTTTCGTGACGCCGGCTAGGTCGAGGATTCTCACGCTGCACCCTCCTCCGATTTGATATCTCATTATCTCATGCTTGTCAAACGGTATAGTCAATCTATTCTCATTGTCGGAGTCAGCTTTTTCTCCATCTCCACCCTCCTCGCTGTCGGCCTCGGCATTTTGTTCCGCATCACCACCGTGCTCGGAATCCTGCTGACCGAATGTCCCCTCTTCAGCGTTTGGCTCCATAGCATGCTCTATTTGATCAACGATTCTACGCGTCTCTTCGGAGGAGTGTTCTGCAGTTTTGTAATCATTGATGAGTTCGCTTGTGGATCCTAGGTCGGAATCCGATTGTGTAGGAATATTGACTTGAATTTCTGGGTTCTCGGGAATAGACATGATTAGGAGATATTTATTGGAATGCTCGAAAAAGAAGAAGTACTGCTTATCGATCTAAATGCTCCGATCCGCTGTGAATTGTAAAGATGTACTCCTTTTTTCCAAGTAAACATATATATATAAAGGTTAAAAGGGTAAATTACAAATTCAACCCCGAGTAACCGCGACGGTTAAGCTCCCGCTTAGTAAAATTGAGGGTCATTTCCCATTAATAGCACCTTTGGTCCTCCAAGTCTCAGAAATAGATATTTCGAGTCAGAAAGATCAGATTAAACTACGTTGTCTTCCGAGGATATGCACTCTTTTTCCCTTCGCTCGGTTTTTATCCCCCTGGGTTTTTCCGAGTAAGGTTTTTAACGAGGCATATCCGACTCAAGACCGTTCAAGACTTTATCTTCATTATTTATTTCTCTGTTTCTCGGATTTTGCTATGACTTCGAGGTAGGGTAAACAGATCGAGTACTGAACTCCGGCCTCCAATAATTTGAAGCATCCTGCCTTTCCAAAGGCCAATCCAGAGTAAAATATGCGCTCTTTTTCCCTAGCTCGGATTTTGTCCCACCGGGTTTTTTCCGAGTAAGGTTTTTAATGAGGCATATCCAAACTTGTACGATGATGCTGTGATTACTTCTCCGAGCTTCAGCTACACTTACGCTCGAGAAGTGGGGGAGTATTGATGAGGGGTATTTGGCATACGCCGTTTTAGGAAGTACCTATGCTCGAGATCGACCTCTTACCCGACCAGGAATGGTATTCTCGACCAGAAGAGTCTAGTTTTCCGATCAAGTCAGATTGATAGTACGGGATCTACTCTCCGATCTTCTCACCACCTCGGGATTACTGTGGGGCCGACCTACAGCTTTGTACAGCTGGCCGAGAGGTTTTCTCCTACGGGCGGTCCAGCTAGCTCATTACTGTTCCTATAAATACGCGGCGCATTTATGACATCAGGGGACGGCACAACTTCCAAGAAAGGCCCTAAGCTCGGACTTACTGTACGGATTAGGAACCAGCTTGATTATTCCTTGTATTTACTTTCCTAGTTGTACGGCATCCTGTAATGCTCGAGTAGACCCATCTTGTAACCTGAACTTAATATTCGATTGTGATATTTAAGATTTACGTACTCTATACACGTATTGTTTTGCTCGACTTTCCTTATTTGGTACGAACGAAATACAGCATAATCAATGATTAATTCTTTATTCTTCAAGTCTCTAAAAACAGTACTTGGTTTCTTCCCAATCTTCTTGATTTGAAAGTTTCACAACCAAAATTCCATTACTTATCTGTTCAACAAACTTGGCTGATGACGTCACTGATATGTTCTTCTACGGATCTGTTTGTAATCATCAAAACCTTTAACTCACTCAACTGATTTTCATACTTAGATGTTGCTTGAGTTAACAAAAAATTTCCAACAATTTCCCTCTTTTAGATGATGACAAAACCTTCAAACTAAGAACTGATCTTCTAAGTCTTAAGTTAAGTCTTCACACAAATTTTCTAAGATAGAAATAATTATGAATAGAGTAATGCAATATGTTTTCAATAATATATGGAAAAAGTTACAGTACAGATAGATAAGATACCAAAAATTCATCAATCCTTGATGTTTAGCCCACTGTTTTATCTTGTATTTCTCTTAGGATGATCTTTCTTAGTTTGATCTTCTTCTTCTCCTTTTTGGCATCAACAACCCCAAGTTTTTAGATCAAGGTTTCACTTAGCTGATGAAAAGACTTGAAGGCCTTTTCACTATTTTTAGCACTAGTCTTGAGTGATGCATTCATCAGTTCTTGCTTAACATTCAAAGCTTCCTGTTTTTTATCCAATGAGATAATGCTTCTTCTAATCTCTGCTACACCATTACCTAAATTTCTTGAAGTGCCATCAATTGCTCTAACAAGTTTATGGATTCTTCTTGTTTCTTCAGTAAACTGATCTGTCAATTTGTCAACCCTATTACCTTGCAATTGAATAATCCTAGCCATTGTTGCTTCATCATATGCCAACTTCGAAGCAATCTCTTGGATATTGCTATCCACATGACCTTCAATCCTTTTCATTGTATTGAAAGAGTTTTGAATGCCCCTCCTTATAGCATCAGCTTCATGCCTTAAGTCTTCTCTATCTTGAATTGAGAGTACTCCATAGCTAATGGATTTGGCGTAGATTGTCTCAACAATTCTTTCAAACTCCTTCAAGTGCTCTTGACTGTTGTTTCCCAATTCTTTCAAAATTTCATCAAACATATTCTCTAAGGTCTTCATCTAGCCTAATGTCACTCTAGAGACATAATCCAATTCCTTGATCATTCTTAGAGATTTCATCAGATAATCCTTAAGATAATCAATTTTATCAGTGCTTTATTTTCCTCATTATGAGGGACCTTGAATTCTATTCTTATCTTTTCACTCTCAGTTTCTTCTTCAGAGGACTCTTCATCAGATGAGTCTTTAGAGGAAGAACTATGTTCAAGAACTGTCATAAACATAGGTTGTTTTGATTTGATGTTTGATGTGGGACCTTGTTGAGGTTTGTCAGTGATGAGGGCTATTTTACACTTATGATCGAACTGAACTTCCCCAGCATATTTAGGTCCAATCCGACATGAGAAGGCGAAATAAGTCACCTCAGAAGTTCACGATCGGCTCGATCTACTTTATCGAACCCGAAGATCGATCCTAAAGATTTACTGGGCCACGCGGGACTCCTAGGCCATGCAGGATTCCTAGGCCTAGAAGGACTCCTAGATATTTTAGGATTAGGTATTTAGTATAAATAGCGAATACTCCATTGTAATAGGGATCCATAATTTTACCTATCAATAATAATAGTTCAATTATTCTCCTCTTACATATTTTATCTACGTAATTACTATATTCCATACTAGTCTTGAATTGCACCATCCTGAGTACTTTAACCAAACCCTAAATATAAAGTTATTCTCTTAATAATTTACTGATATCATAACCTACAAACGAAATCAGGTTAAATCAGTTGGTGCCCACCGTGGGGCAGGTTAATTGCTCGATCGAACAATGGTCAATCCAAGAAAAAGCACACGTAACGCAGGAAAAAGCACGACTTCTCAGCCTCCTCGTACTGTAGAAGATTTACCCCAAAATTCTCAAAGGATTAGTAATAATAATATGCCTGCAGCAGAACATCAAAATTTAAATCGTATGGAAACGCATGTTACGGGGAACGCTGATAATAACCAAAACGATGCAGGACGGCAGACCCCTAGTAGGAGCAGGGCCCTTAACTCACCTGTTCGATCCGTCCCTTCTCCACCCTTAACGGCTGATAGGAAAAGTTGATACAGATGGCTGAACTTATGAACTCACTATGTGCTCAGATTTTGCGAGTACCGGCGCCAGAAACTGCAGGCCCGGTGGCGGCCGCAGTTCAGCCATCAAGGGTTGTTAACGATAATAGGGGACCTCGAAGGGACAATGATCGAATATCGGCTGAAGCGGAGAGCCCAAAAGGGGATATCTCCACCAAATAATATCGAAAGGAACCCTGTTCGAAGAGGTAATCAGGCAAGAGCTAATGCTCGTCCTGAACTACACCTATCTAGAGAAAGAATTGTTATCCCGATCGACGATGATATAGAGCCCCCAATCATCGATCGACGAGCAACTAGAAGATTCTCTGAAAGAGATATTGAGAGAATGGTGGAGAAACGGTTGGAACAAAGGTTGTTGACTATAAGACAACCCTGGCCCTGCTCGAGAGAAGTCCAGGATAGTATCGCGGCCTGTTCCCCATTCTGCCTGGAAATTAAAGAAGCACAGGTCTCGAGACCTTTACCTACTCGTCTTCCCAGATATGATGGGACAGGTGATCCAAGTGACTATATATTCAGTTTCACGAACATAATGAATTTATATGCTCACTCAGCTGAGTACACTGCAAAATTAATGATCACAACGTTCGAAGGATTAGCGCTGGATTGGTTCGGAAAACAGCCACCTAATTCGATCTTTAGCTTCAGAGAACTGTGTAACAAACTAGAGCAGCAGTTCGCCAGCCAGAAAATACAAAAGCTCCCAATGAGCTACTTGGGAACTATTATCCAACAGGAAGGAGAATCCCTAAGAAGTTGGTTAGCAAGGTTCAATGTTGAATTATTAAAGATCGATTCCCCAAATATCGGTTATATCATATCGATTTTGTTCGACCTTACAAAAAATAGGCAGTTTGGCAATGCACTAAGTCGAAAGCAGCCTCGAACCTTTGCTGAAATTATTACGCTGGCTTCCAAATATATGACTCAAGAGGAAATGAATTCGTTTAAAGATAAGAATAAGAATAAGAATAAGGCTTCCACTTCGGGATCAAGGAAGCCTGATAAAGCCCCAATGCCAAAATCCATGGACTACGATCGTTTTTCCCGAAAAGGGAACGTATTCCAAAGATTGGAATATGGTGGAAGCAACCCTGAGAAAAGACCTAATGTCTACCTCAGGCCTCGATCTCCAGAAAGGAATGTTAGAGATCGGATTAGTTATGTGGAATATACCAAACTAAATGCTCCTCGAGAGGATATTTTGGTGATACTGGAAAGAAACAACTTGATTCCCCCG
The DNA here is from genome assembly GCA_030819805.1 of Penstemon newberryi var. newberryi. Classification (NCBI taxonomy): domain Eukaryota; kingdom Viridiplantae; phylum Streptophyta; class Magnoliopsida; order Lamiales; family Plantaginaceae; genus Penstemon; species Penstemon newberryi. The sequence goes on along the minus strand of JAUALY010000005.1, from coordinate 14,290,141 downwards.
GCGAAGAGGATCACGCAAGCTAAGCCTGGGGCAAAAAATTACGACCTCTATTGTAGATATCATCGAGCACACGGTCATAGGACCGAGGATTGTTATCACTTGAAGCAGGAGATTGAAAAATGGATCCAAGAAGGCAAGTTGAATGAGTTTGTGGGAAGAACTGATCGAAGGAGACAAAGGACACGCAGTCCTAGGAGGGAGGGGAGTAGAAGCCCTCCCAGGAGATCTCCAGACAACAACGCACCCCGGAGAGATGACGTCGACAACGATCACGTCAATGGTACCATTCATGTAATCTCTGGTGGTCCTGCGGGGGGTCATAGTCGAAACACAAGACGGAAAACAGCTCGGTCTCTGGAAAAGGGAGTCGTAATCCCTAAAGAAATATGGGCACTCGAGAATAAGAGCTCCGAGGAACAGATAATCAGTTTCAATGAGAATGAAGTACCGAGAAATTTGAATTGGGACGTTAACGAAAACCACCCTGATTTTCCAATGGTAGTTTAGCTAAAAATCTCCAACTTTAATGTTAAAAGAATTCTAATCGATAATGGTAGCTCGGCTAACATAATAGCCATTGAAGCTCTGAATCAAATGAATCTAGGGAAGATATCTTTACAAAGAGTAGCTACACCACTGGTAGGATTTGGAGGGTCGGAGATAGTTCCAGCTGGAACTATCAATCTAAGTGTGACCCTTGGAAGTAAACCTCAGCGGGTTGTAAAAATGATAAAGTTCCTGGTAGTGGAGACGCCGTTTGCCTATAACGCCATTCTAGGCAGACCGATAATAAATCAATTCCGAGCCGTTGTTTCGACCTACCATCAGAAGATAAAATTCCCAACTTTTTCAGGGGTTGGGGAAATAGTTAACGATCACTGCATGGCATGAGATTGTTATAATACGGCACTCTCCCTAAAAAGGAACGTCGACCCATTAACACCATAAAAAAGAAAGGCGGTAGGATCTTCCGTAGAAAGATTCCAAGAACCAGAACTGCCTAGTACTGAAAGAATCGATAAGAAGGGGAAATAACCTATAGATTTGACTCTGCATGCACCTGAGCATAAAGACATTCAACTCATAGAGAACGATCAATGCAAAATCACTAGGATTGGAACGGAGTTATCTCCACAAGGAGAAGTTATGTTAATTAACTTCTTGAGAAAAAATATAGACGTATTTGCCTGGAGCTGGGAGGATATAGTGGGGATTGATCCAAGAATAATAACTCACTCTTTGAAAATCGATCCGAACGCTAAACCAGTCAGGCAAAAGAAAAGAAATCACGGTCCTGTGAAAGACAAAATAATAAAAGCGGAAGTCGAGAGGCTATTAATGTCTAAGCAGATAAGAGAAATACACTTTACTGAATGGCTGTGTTGTCAAAGGGTGACAAAAAGGATAATAAATGGAGAATGTGCAATGATTTTACGGACTTAAACAAATTATGTCCGAGAGATCCGTATCCGCTCCCCAGAATTGACCTGTTGGTCGACTCCACAGCTGGTTTTGCTATTTTTAGCATGATGGACGCGTTCCAAGGTTTCTAGAGATATTCATGGACGAAAAGGATCAAGAAAAAACTGCCTTCGTTACTGAGCAGGGAGTGTATTGTTTCGTGGTAATGCCTTTCGGATTGAGGAATGCTGGAGCAACCTATCAACGTTTGGTGAACTTAATGTTTAAGGAATTGATCGGAGAAATAATGGAGGTCTATGTGGATGACATGTTGATAAAAAACATGAGCGAGAAGGACCACATCGAACACCTAGATCGTTGCTTCAGGATTTTGAGGAAATATGGAATGAAGCTCAACCCTTTGAAATGCACCTTTGGTGAGAGGTCTGGAAAACTTCTGGGTTACCTGGTTCACCAAAGAGGCATCGAAGCAAATCCTGAAAAGATACGCGCTATCACGGAAATGAAGCCTCCAAGGAATATTACTCAAGTACAAAGCCTAGTCGGAAAAATTGTGGCCCTCAATAAGTTCATATCAAGGTCGGCGGATAAAAGTCTACCATTCTTTCAGACCTTAAGAAAAGCTAAGACATTTGAATGGACCGAGGCTTGTGACCAGGCATTCGATCAGCTGAAAGAATACTTGACTTCACCACCACTGCTCGCCAAGCCTACAGAGGGACAACATATTTACATGTACATTGCGATTTCCGAGGCCGCCATAAGCTCAGTGTTGGTCAAATTAGCGGGCTCGGAACACATGCCAGTCTATTATTTAAGTAAGTTACTACAAGGGGCTGAGAAGAATTACTTAGTAGTTGAAAAATTTGCCTTGGCAGGTGACGTCGGCACGAAGATTACGACCCTATTTCCAGACGTATAAAATCATCGTCCTTACCAATCAACCTTTAAGGCAAATTTTGTCAAAACCAGAAGCCTCAGGAAGGTTAATCAAATGGGCAGTGGAGCTGGGACAATATGAGATCGAATATCAGCCTCAAACTGCAATAAAAGCTCAAGTGCTTGCTGACTTCCTCCTAGAAACTCCCTGTCCGTCGGAGACGATCCCAGAAGAGACGTCTTCAAGCAATAATAACGTCTTAATCGTTAATAATCCAGTATGGCTTATGCACGTCGATGGTGCGTCAAGCAGAGATGGTGGGGGTGCAGGAATAAATTTTCAAGGATCAAATGGTGAAGATATCAACTATGCCATCACCTTGGATTTCATGGTAACAAACAACGAAACAGAGTATGAGGCTCTAATTGCAGGAATGGAAATGGCCATACAAGCCAACATAATAACGGATTCCGAGCTGGTTCAAAGACAGTTCAACGGGATGTACGAGGCCAAGGAATACAACATGATAAAATATTTGGCCACGAGAAGAAAATCGATGGGCTGATCAACTGTCAAGGTTTACCGGGAACAAAGGACGGTAAGTCTAAAAGGGTGATCACTTGGTTAATCTCCAATGCACCATCGATTGACCTTGACACTGTCCCTGTTACTGAGGTAATGGATATCGACCTAGCAGCAGATGGTTGGATGACCCATCTATTCACCTATTTGAAAGATGGATCTCTCCCCAGCAATAAAAATGAAGCTCGGAGGGTTAGATATCGAGCACCACGGTGTTGGTATTTCATGGGGTATGATTGTCATACAACAGTGCGGAATTTAAATTTTTTCATACACCCATAATCCTAGGATTTTTCTCTAGCTCATACGAATAGGTTGAATTAAATTTTGCAACAATTTACAAAATAAAAAGGGTGTAATTCGAAATTACCTCACCACAGGCAAGGTGGTGGTTTTTCTCCGGTCTTCTTTCAGATCTGATGGATTTGGTTCGAGAAGAGCACCCCAAGTGTTGTGCCTCTAGAGGTATCCACACCAATTGGATTAAAGCAACCCCTTTGAATCCACAGGCTCAGAAATAGGATTCAAGGGTAATCAGACATGGAAGAACGAAGAAAACCAGATCTAGATTCAGATCTAGATCTGGAGAAAGAGAGGGGGCGACCTCTCTTCCATTGGAGAGGGGGGCGGCCACACTTCTTCTCCAAGAAGGGAGCGGCTAGTTTTGATAACTTGGGCTGGGGTTTTTGGTCTCCTACTTCTTATTTATAGATAAGGAGTCTTGACCTAATGTGGCCTAGTCCAACTAAGAAACTTAAAGCCAATTTTGATGTGGCCTTTATTTGTTTCCTAATGGACCTAGATCATAATTAATTAATTAAACCCCTTTAATTAATTCAGCCCATTTAATTAATTAATCCAATTACTTAATCAAATTAATACCTCTCTCATTAATTAACTCTTTAATTGATTAGTTTTCTTCTTCAAGAATTAACACTTTAATTCTTTAGTTTTGATTTAACTCTTTAAATCAAACTTTCCTTATATGATTTGTTGCAGTCCAATTGTATTGTGTGTGACCCTCTAGGTTCACCATCAACTGGCCGCGGGCCCACGACTTTCGTTATTTAATTTGCGAGCTTATAAATTGCTCCGATTAATTGAACACCTTCAATTAACCACTCAAGAATTAATCTTACAATTAATTCATGAGTACCCACACCTCATGGTCGATGTCTAGCCACAAGCCCATGAGGCCCAACTTCAGGTGAATTTATCTCAGTGAACCTCACCTCTTATAAGTGCCATGTACATACGGTCCCTCTATCGACTAATTTCCCGATCGAGACCTAGGGTGTGTGAATTGATCGGCACCTCTAATTATCTCGATAACTATACTTTCTAATTCGGGATAATGATTCCAGTGTGACTGCTAAATTTGGAAACCCTTTCCAAATCCGTCACCGACCGTGACCACGGGTTTCTCGGAATCTATTATCTAAGAACGTATAGGAAATTCTCTCAACACACTACGTTGAGTCGGTAGATCCCATATTAGTGCTAACCATTCGCGTACACGATCCTACGTACCCAAAGTAGTCGCACAATGATCAGGCTAAGTGATCGGCTCCTAAATCAAAGTACATACTCACGTGCACCGAATTCGCCCTAGCACCTCAAGTTAAAGGACTAAATCGTACACTATTATAAGTCTTGAGAAACATCCCATCGCCGATGTGCGTCATGTGCTTCCACAATGGGTTTCTCTGTTCGGGTCGTTCGATGCGTTCGATCCCCTATCGAACCACCTACTCATATGCACTGGCATCAAATGCCTTGCTCATGAAACGCTACAAATTCACTCCATGTGAATCATGCATACTCGTACAAGTCTTAACGATTCCTTCGATACCCCGTCTCGATATGAATCTATGACTTGGAACGTTTTTAAGATCACGACCTTAGAGACTGTTTCATGATTGCACTCATACTGAAGTGAATCGTCCCATAGTCTATTGTGATCTAAGGATTTCATCCAATCGCTTAAGTGATTCGCGAGAGATGAAGTTGGCCATTGTTTGATTTACATACTATAAACAAACGAGCGTATTAATTCATTTATACTAGAGAAAGCTTATCACGTGATAGTCCTTATACAAGCTAAAATCTATTGGCTTGCAGGGCACTATCCTTTCAATCTCCCACTTGCCCTAAAGCCAATCACAAACGCTTCTAAGACCCATCTTCCAAAGATGTTCTTCGAACTCCTTTTGTGACAAAGGCTCTACTAGTGGATCCGCTAGATTGTCTTCCGAGTCGACGCGATCCATTATGTGCGTCAACTCTACCAATGATTACTCTAATTGAGTGGTACTTTTCTCTTGTGTTTATATTTCTGGTGAGATCTCGAGTCCTTTGCTTTAGCAATAGCTCCATTGTTATTATAGAAGATAACCACGAGCTTCGCAATGCTAGGCACTACATCCAACTTTTGGATGAAGTTTTTCATCCAAACACTTTCTTACGCTGTATTCCTTGCTGCGATATATCTTGCTTCAGTGGTTAAGATGGCAACGGTACTTTCCTTGGAACCTTTCCAACTTACCGCTACCCCATTGCGGCAAAATATTTATCCAAAATTGTATATATATATTCATCCACATCAGACTGGAAACTCGAATCAGTAAAGCCTTCGAGTTTCAATTCTCCACTACCACCGTAGACCAAGATCAAATCCTTTGTTGGTCCCAAAAGTGGTCAATGAGGTCTAGAGGGGGGGGGGGGGGGGGTGAATAGACCTCTGAAAACTTTAAAACTTTTTCTCCAACTTTTCAAATCAGCAGACTAAGCTGATCGAGATTTGAAAGACTACTAAGCTGATGCGCACAAAGCTTTATCAGCAGAGTTGACCACTCATCTGATTTTCACTCAGCTGATTTCAGATGTTAAATCAGAGTTTTAGAAACTAGTTGGCAGAGGATATTCAAAGTGTTTTTCACCAAGCTGTTCCTCTTTAAGTTTTCTCACTCAAAAGATTTTGTCCCCAGTTTTTACAACTCCTTTTAAAATCTTTTGGTTAAATCGTATGTTTGAGTTCTTTTGAAAATATGCAAAGTATAGCTAAAAGTAAATCAAACACACATGATTTTAATAGTGGTTATATGGATGAAAATCCTTTAGTCCACTCTTCCAAGTCACGAAGATCTTGGGTTATACTAGAAAACACAAAGTAATCAAGTATACAATGCTTGCGCTGATCAACAAATGAAAAGCCACAAGTGCGCTGTAAGAAATCACACAGAAATCCTACACTCTGAAGCTAGATCACTCACTTAGACGGATCTACACTCCTCACGCTATTTTCAGTACAAGTAATCACTCAGAAAACCTATACTAAGAAGCTATATCACTCACAAAGATGGATATACACTCCTTCTATTCTCAGTTGAAAGTCACTAAGACAGACAACGTATGATCTCTGTTCTTCAACAAGAAGTTTCGTCAACAAATGACTTCGCTCAAGATCAGACGACTCAACTGATGGATGTCGCTCTTAGGATATGATCTTGAATAATGCAAGCTCTCTTAAGATCTTCAGTTTGTCTTCTATTTATACTCCTCGGATTTGAATTTTCTGCCCGTTGAAGGCTGACAGAAAGCTACAGTCCTCGAGTACTGGTCCTGACACGCGGAACGGCTCCCTGCAACTGTTGCACTGTACACTCTGCTGATGATCCAGTGACTTATGTTTTATCATGATAATACCACTTGTTGTTTTTCAACATTTGTTGGTCATGATTAAAACATAGCTCATAAGCAAGGTAAGATGCATGAAATATGTGATAAGCATGCATATTGAAATGAGGATGGCAATCAGCACAGTGGACATGATCAGCATGATAATATGAATAGGCATAAAGCATGTTGAAATAACAATTATCGTAATGTGATTCAAATTCTTGCCAAATAATTCATTTTAACCTCAATTTCTTACCTGAGTTATTTAATAACTCTCCTTAGATTCAACAGACTTGATACCACTTTAATTTTACTCCTATCAGCAACCTATTTCAGCTTACTCGCTGATGAGTTTTAGTAGTCTGATTTGTCTTAGGTAGCTTACTAGGTTTTCTAACCTATTGAGCATCAGTAGACTTGTTCTCTTAAGCCTCTGATTTTCTTTTTAGAGAATGATGCAATTACTTCTTTCAGGTTTATTTATATTTTCAAAACAAATTGCATACTCAGCTTTTAGAGTTTCATTCTCATGCTCAAGCTTTTTGGTAGTCAGCTGATTCTTGAGGTTTTTCAACCTGAAGTTTCAGTGATCTGATTTGCTCTTTTCAGCAGAGTCATCTCTTCATTAAGCTTGGCAAGTGCACAAACAATATTTGAATTTGAAATTCAGCATTTATTCAATCGATTCAAAATAGTGCATTTCATTTATAGGTAGAAGTTACCTCAATTTTCAGAATCATCGGATCCTGTGGCAGTTAAGCATAAGGTTTCAGGTACTTCTTCAAATTCTTTATCAGACGATTTGCGGTCTGAATAAGATGTGCGAGAGTTTATTGCTTTGCTGCATCAGCTAACTTTGATTTTCTCTTACTAAGCTTACGCTCCTTTTTAGTACGCTTTTCCTTTTCGGCAAACTTCTCAGATGATGAGGTTGGATGGTCTTTGATCAAGAGCCCATACTCCTCTTTATGGTAGTCTCTAAGTTTTGCTTTGTAGGAATCCCTGTTTTCCTGAAAATGATCAGAAGAAGATGAAGTAGCATTTTCATATTTTCATTTCATTTTCTTCTTGTAGAACTTCTTGAAATCATTTAGCAGCAGGGTAACGTCGTCAGCAGTGTATCCCTTTTCTGAACTCAGCACAGTCTTCTGCTTTGACTTGTCTGCTGATTTTATAGTGGTTATATGGATAAAAATCCTTTAGTCCACTCTTCCAAGCCACGAAGATCTTGGGTTATACTAGAAAACACAAAGTAATCAAGTATACAATGCTTGCGCTGATCAACAAATGAAAAGCCACAAGTGCGCTGTAAGAAATCACACAGAAATCCTACACTCTGAAGCTAGATCACTCACTTAGACGGATCTACACTCCTCACGCTATTTTCAGTACAAGTAATCACTCAGAAAACCTATACTAAGAAGCTATATCACTCACAAAGATGGATATACACTCCTTCTATTCTCAGTTGAAAGTCACTAAGACAGACAACGTATGATCTCTGTTCTTCAACAAGAAGCTTCGTCAACAAATGACTTCGCTCAAGATCAGACGACTCCACTGATGGATGTCGCTCTTAGGATATGATCTTGAATAATGCAAGCTCTCTTAAGATCTTCAGTTTGTCTTCTATTTATACTCCTCGGATTTGAATTTTCTGCCCATTGAAGGCTGACAGAAAGCCACAGTCCTCGAGTACTGGTCCTGACATGCGGAACGGCTCCCTGCAACTGTTGCACTGTACACTCTGCTGTACGGATGTCTACTTTATGTCAGTCGCATTTAATGCACTCAGCTCTTAGCTCGTTGCGTTGATAAGCTTACTTGACCGTCTTCACTCTGCTGGTGGAAGTACTCTGCTGATGATCACTCGGCTGATGGCTTCTCGGCTGATTCAAGAATGAACACATCTATTTTAACTCGGCTGATATTACCCATCTGATATCCCACTTCGCTGATTCGGTCACTTAGCTTCCAGACCATGAGATAGGTTTCACTAAGCTGTTCAGTTCTTAGTTGATGACTTCCAGATTACCCTTTTTGTCATCTTCAAAACCTTCTCTAATATTAACCAACATCCTTAGTCTTTCGCAAGAGCTTAAGGATATCTTTTATGGTGGTCCAGTACTCTTCACTGGAGTTTGACTAGTAATTGCTCGTGGTACTTAGAGCAGGTTCTACGTCTGGTCTAGTACATAGTATTTGAGACATTCTCCTTTTCCTCATTCGATGTAGGGCACATCGATTTGGAAGGAGAGTTACAGTGTCTCACTGGAAGCAATCCTCACTTGGATTCTTCCATACTGAATATTTTCAGTATTGTTTCTATGTACTTTGATTGAGAGAGTCCCAACATCTTCTCCGATCTATCTCCATAGATACGTATCCCAATACGCAAGATGTCTCTCTCAAATCTTTCATGGAGAATTGCATGGACAATCATGTTTCCGTCTGCGCTAATATTTCAATATCATCCCCGATAATCATAATGTTGTCGACATGAAAAATAACGAACTCCAAAGAGCTCCCACTAAACTTCTTGTACACACAAGATTCACATTTGTTTTCGATGAAGTCAAACGCCTTGACTGTCTCATCAAAATGAATGTGAGTCCAAATGGATTCAGGCGTGCTACTGGAGAAAGGATTTCATCAAAGTCCATTCCAGGCTTTTGTGAATAACCTTTTTGCCATTAGGCAGGCCTTATAGGTCAATACCTCTTCATTCATTCATAGCTTGGGCTTGAAGATCCATTTGCAACCTACAGGGACACTTTCCTCGGGTGGATTGACCAAGGTCCATACCTTGTTGGAATGGATGGAATCCATTTTGGATTGTATGGCCTCTTGCCATACATGAGCGTCTACATCCAATGTAGATTCTTCGTATATGGTCTAACCATATCTTTCAAGTTCCTCACGAACTTGATCAGATCTACGAAGTACTGGTGTATGTTGATGGTTCAGCAGTTTCTGGATTAACTCCCACTGTTTGTGGGGATGAATTCCACTTCTTGGACCTCATCATGTTCTACTAGGGTACCATTTCTATTCACGAGGAAGCCATCCTCTAAGAAATGGATATTCCTTGAAACAAACACCCTTTGTTCTTTAGGAATGTAGAACAGGCATCCATACGGATTTCTTTGGATACCCCACAAATTTGTACAAACTGGATCTACTATCCAATTTATCTCCTTTCTTTTTCCTAACATAAGCAGGAGATCCCCATACTCAATAGAAAGAGTATAGAGGTGCTTTACCACACCATTCTTGGTAGGGTTTTGTAGGCACGGACTTTGAAGCCACTTTGTTCAGTATCTTCGATGCAATCATTAGGGTCAATCCTTAGAATATATAAGGATGTTGAACATAACTCATCACGGATCGAACCATGTCCAACAAGGTTCGATTCTCTTCTTTCAGACCCTCTAATAGGTTGAGGCGTCTTGTGAGGAGTTCGCTGTATGAGAATCTCTTTCTCAGTAAGATAATCGAGGAACTTCTAGCTTAAGTATTTGCCACCTCGATCAGATCGAATGGCCTTAATACTATGCCTTGGTTGATTCTCTACTTCGTTTCGAAATTCATTGAACTTTTCAAGAGTTTCGGATTTGCATATCATAAGATACACATATCACTAACGACTAAAGTCATCAGTAAATCTCACGAGGTATGAGTAATCTCCTCTCTCACTAACACTTTAGTGATCCACATTCATTTGTATGGATCCAATCCAAATTTTGTTTGGTACGCTCCGGATGCCCAGCAAACGGTACCTTTGTCATCTTTTCCTTCAGACAGGATTCGCAAGTTGATAGTTCATCTAAGCCCTATTTTTCAAGAAGCATCGATGACACCAACTTTTGATTCCTTCCTATGGAAACGCGACCTAATCTTGCGTGCCATATGTGTCGAGTATAATCTTGGTATTGATTAAACTTAACACATTAATCCAATCAATTTTTTTTTCTTTTCAATTAACTCTTTAATTGAAACGTTACTTTCAATTAACTCTTTAATTGATTCATTTCCCTTTTTCAATTAACTCTTTAATTGAAACGTTGCTCTCAATTAACTCTTTAATTGATACATTTCTTTTTCAATTAACTCTTTAATTGAAACGTCTCTTTTCAATTAACTCTTTAATTGAAACTTTTCCTTTTCAATTAACACTTTAATTGAAACGTTGTTTAATTAATTAGACTTTCTAATCAATTAAACTTGTCAGTGCCTTTCTTAGGTGCAGTGGGATAATTCGATTTTAGGCTACTCTCGTTCTTTTGACTACCTTTATGTTCGCTTTGGAAGAGAACACTTTCTTCTTCCTTTTACTCTTCTTTGACTTTGCAGTCCTTGAAGTGTAAGCAATCATGACAAGTATACCATTTAAAATGTTCTTATTTGCCTTTTACCAACACTTTGGTTATTTTCACGAATAGTTCGAATGAGCGGGGAGGAGAATTTAGGAGGAAGTCAACGTTAAGATCACTTGCAGGCCTACGTTTAATCGATCCAGTTTTCAACCAGATTGATAAACACAAGGACAGTGATCCTTGGCATTAGTTCCTTCACTTATTCTCGATTTTTGAACAACACCTTAGAAATCTCGAATCAGATGATTCGAAACTGCTCCTCAAAACAAGCCTTTTGAGGTGGAGGTTTGTTTCAGAAGTTTCAGACATACTCCTATGTCGCTTCTTTAGCTCGTTCAATCTTGATGTGTATATGAGGCAACGATCATTGAAATTCCCATACTCTATAGGTGATTCGTTCCTCTTTTGAGACTCATCTCAAAATGCATCAGGCATAGGTTGGTTATTAAGAACACGATTCTGACTTTGGGAATTGAGGACAATCCTCAAGTTTCTGAGCCAATCGATATTTTAATCCAGTTATTTTGTAAGTCGAGGATAAATAGTAAAAATGGACAATTTATGTAGATATCACAATATCTAATCTAAGAGAAGACAAATATCTAGAGGACTAGTTAATGAATAATACTTATAATCGACGAAGGTTGGACTTTCTATCGTAAAAGTTCTCCCACTATTTTATCGAAACAATTACCCCTTCAATTGTTCGGGAAATCCTATCTCCTAGTAGGTCTTGACGTCCCAGCGGACATTAATTGCACCCATGACTCGCGGCCATACAATTAATTCCCCAGATAGGCATACTTATTGCCAATTGTGTCCCTACACAACCTTCAAGCTATTTTGCCTCGATTTTCGCACCCATCTAGCACTGCTACATCATGAGTGGTACTACTCGTTAAGTCTAACCCATCAATCTCGATGAGCAACTGGCCCGGTCATGAAATCCCCGTAACTGGTTATCGGTCGATGTTCATGTCCCGACCAGTCCCCACCCTTGTCAAGTTTAATTAAAAACGAGAATCAAGGAGTTTCGCGTATTTTCTCTTTCTTCGACTCGGGTGCCAGACTCTGGATCACCTTAATCGATAAGTGGACAACTCACGCTAGTTCCTATTGATGGAAGGCTTGGATCTTAAAACTTCATTTTAAAGTACCCAATATGACTTAATATAATTATCAAGAGGGATTTTTCGGGGTCAAAGAGTTTGAGGTAACTCTCCTCGAGATCTCACCGTTCCAGTTATGCTTAATTCTTTTATTTACGATCTAAATTACTAGCGCATCACCATACATGCTAAAAGATAAATCAGTAAATAAAACATACACACCTAGCAAGCATTCTACCACAATATGTTTTCGATCGGGAGCCTCCTATGCGGGCCATCATCGAGCCAAAGATGTTGGCCCAATTGGTCAATCTAATTGGGTTCTAAAGGACCTAGGCTATTACATAAATAACCATGCATACATGGCCTTCACTTTTCTTGGGCTCCCACCTTGCTTGTAACGGGCCTCCATCCTGAACTATTTAAAACAGTAAAGCCCTATCTATTACAAAGGCTCAAAGTGGCCCAAAAACTTAAGGCTCGCAGGCCCAATAAAACCAACACAATTAAAATTAACCAATCACATCTACCCCTAGGGTCAAGGCTCGGCGGGATCGAAAACCACGTAAACAGTTCACGTATAGCAAGAAACAAGAAAAAGTTATTTTTTTATTTCTTATCTTATTTTAAAACTCCCTTTTAAAATACCTTTAGATTCTAGTTTTAAAACCCTTTTTAAAACAATCCACAATTTTTATTTTAAAACCCCTTTTAAAATAACCCCTTGATTCTCACTCTAGTCTCCACTAATTATGATAAAATTAACTTTTCGGATATACTAAACTCCTTTAGTGCACAAAACAGTCTCTATTTTCAACTTTTGAAAAATTGCAGTTCGGCTCCTGAATTTTCGAAAAATACATTTTGAACCCCTCAACTTTTGGAAATTACAAATCAGCCCCAAAATTTCCAGAATATGCAAATCGGACCAGAAAGCAGAAAGTTAACAAAATTTTCCAGAAACTTTCGTTTAATGCAAACAGACCCCAGATTTTACGGTTATTGCAAAAACAGCCCCTAGCTTTTCGTAAATTGCAAAACAGTCCAGATTTTGAAAAATCCAGAAATTACAATTTGGTCCAGAATTGCAAAAAAACAAAATTTAACATTCTGTCCAGATTTTCGAAAAATCGCAATTTGCACATAAGCCCTCAAATTTTCAAAAATTGCAGTTTAGGCCCAAAACTGAATTATGCTGATACCCGAACACATAATTTATCATAACAAGCAAGAATCAAATCATAGAACACAACAAACAAATATTCACATATATTTTGAAGTGTTCAGGCCTTTTCGTATGAGCGTAGTGAATTTGGCTCTGATACCACTGTTGGTATTTCATGGGGTATGATTGTCATACAACAGTGCGGAATTTAAAATTTTTCATACACCCATAATCCTAGGATTTTTCTCTAGCTCATTCCGAAACACTACAACCAGGGACTGGTTTGCTTTGTTGTTTGAAAATAATGGGACTCTTTTTCCTTTGGAAAGCTTAAGGGAAGAATTTTTAATTTTTGTTGTTTCTTTTTTTTAAAACTATTTGGTTCCACCGAAATCAGATTGTCCATAATGGTGTTGTTTCTTCTTTACAGGTCCTCTCACGGCGTATCCAAAATTCAGCTGCTTCGCATTCAAAGGCCCAAGAGCACCTCCGTCTCTCTTCTCTTTGCGCTGCCTCGATCTTGGGGTGGAAACCTCCACGGTGCAACTGGATTTCAGCAAATGTTGATGCTTCTTTCAAAGACGGGAAAGCTGCGTGGGCGATCGTTTTCCGAAATCACCTCGGCTCCATTTTGTTTGCTAAAGCGGCTGTCCTCCCTTGCCTTAATGCCTCTGTTGCTGAAGCTCATGCCCTTTTGGAAGCCTGTTATGCTGCAATCAAAGGTGGAGCTTGCTTTGTCCAATTTGAAAGTGACTGCCTCTCATGAGTACCCACACCTCATGGTCGATGTCTAGCCACAAGCCCATGAGGCCCAACTTCAGGTGAATTTATCTCAGTGAACCTCACCTCTTATAAGTGCCATGTACATACGGTCCCTCTATCGACTAATTTCCCGATCGAGACCTAGGGTGTGTGAATTGATCGGCACCTCTAATTATCTCGATAACTTTACTTTCTAATTCGGGATAATGATTCCAGTGTGACTGCTAAATTTGGAAACCCCTTTCCAAATCCGTCACCGACCGTGGCCACGGGTTTCTCGGAATCTATTATCTAAGAACGTATAGGAAATTCTCTCAACACACTACGTTGAGTCGGTAGATCCCATATTAGTGCTAACCATTCGCGTACACGATCCTACGTACCCAAAGTAGTCGCACAATGATCAGGCTAAGTGATCGGCTCCTAAATCAAAGTACGTACTCACGTGCACCGAATTCGCCCTAGCACCTCAAGTCAAAGGACAAAATCGTACACTATTATAAGTCTTGAGAAACATCCCATCGCCGATGTGCGTCATGCGCTTCCACAATGGGTTTCTCTGTTCGGGTCGTTCGATGCGTTCGATCCCCTATCGAACCACCTATTCATATGCACTGGCATCAAATGCCTTGCTATTGAAACGCTACAAATTCACTCCATGTGAATCATGCATACTCGTACAAGTCTTAACGATTCCTTCGATACCCCGTCTCGACAGGAATCTATGACTTGGAACGTTTTTAAGATCACGACCTTAGAGACTGTTTCATGATTGCACTCATACTGAAGTGAATCGTCCCATAGTCTATTGTGATCTAAGGATTTCATCCAATCGCTTAAGTGATTCGCGAGAGATGAAGTTGGCCATTGTTTGATTTACATACTATAAACAAACGAGCGTATTAATTCATTTATACTAGAGAAAGCTTATCACATGATAGTCCTTATACAAGCTAAAATCTATTGGCTTGCAGGGCACTATCCTTTCACACGGTATGGTATTATAAATGGGAGACTCTACAGGAGATCCGTTTCTGGAATACTATTGAAATGTATTCCCGAGCACCAGACCCAAAGCATCCTCAAAGATATCCATGAAAGAGAAGCAGGGAATCATAGTGGAGCTCAATCACTCGCGCTAAAATGTTTGAGAACTGGGTACTATTGGCCAACCATGTATTTAGATGCGCAGGATTATGTAAAGCATTGTCATTACTGCCAGGTGCACTCAAATATAATCCATCAACCGACAGAGACGATGCACCCAATCCCGATTTGTTGGCCTTTTGACCAATGGGGAATTGATAAAGTGGGGCCATTCCCGACCGCAAGGTCGAAAAATAGTTACGTCCTGGTCGCTGTTGAATATTTCAGTAAATGGATTGAATGTATAGCACTTGCTCGGATAACACAGTTCCAGGTCATAAATTTTCTTTGGAAAAATATAGTTTGCCGTTTTGGTATTCCAAGGGTCTTGATCTCAGACAACGGAACCCAGTTTGCTGGAAAGCAGGTCCAAGAATGGTGCTCGAAGTTTGGGATACAGCAAAATTTTACATTCGTGGGACATCCTCGAGTAAATGGACAGACCGAAGTAGCAAATCGGGAAATTGTTAAGTCCCTCGAAAAGAGACTGGATGACGCCAAAGGAAAATGGTTGGATGAGCTTCCCGGCGTTGTTTGGGCGAATAGAACTACAGTAAAAAATTCTACGGGTGAAACGCCTTTTAGCTTAGTTTATGGTTCAGAAGCAGTTATCCCAGTCGAGGCACTAGTTCCCAGCCCAAGGATCGAGTTATACGATGAAGAAAATAATGATCAACTGAGAAAAGATGAGGTTGACTTAAGCGAAGCCCTAAGGGAAAAAGCCAATCTCCGTTTACAAGCAACTAAGTCCAGCATGGAAAAGGCTTACAATCAGAGAGTAAGAATACGTTCATTCAAAGAAGGTGATTTGGTACTTAAGAAGGTTGAAGTGTCGAAACACGTGGGAAAATTACAGCAAAATTGGGAAGGTCCATTCATAGTGACTGCGGTCGGCAAGAAGGGATCTTATAAAATAGCTTATTTAGATGGAACTCCACTTCCTCGAACTTGGAATGCAGTAAATCTCAGACTATATTATGGCCGATGAGATCGAGAATTGGAGGTCTTGAAAATCAGTTTGAATATTTCAAAACCTATCTTGTATTTTCAATTTTTAAAGTATTTTGTTTCAGCTAATTTCTTTCAGGCCTAGTGTTTTGTTTACAAGTATAATAAAAGCTTTTGCTTATTTTTCTCCAAACACTGCACGAAAAGGAACTAATATTCATGTGATCTACAAACGGTTAAAATCAATAATTGGTATACAACCTAAATTTTTGAGTAAAACCGATTGGGTCGGTAAACACTCATCGATCTACTAAAATGATCTACAAACGGTTAAAACCAATAATTGGTATACAACCTAAATTTTTGAGTAAAACCGATTGGGTCGGTAAACACTCATCGATCTACTAAAATGATCTACAATGGTTAAAACCAATAATTGGTATACAACCTAAATTTTTGAGTAAAACTGATTGGGTCGGTAAAAACTCATCGATCTACTAAAATGATCTACAACGGTTAAAACCAATAATTGGTAAAAAAACCTAAGTAAAATATAATCTTTGAGTAAAACCGATTGGCTCGGAAAACTCTCATCGATCTGCTGAAACGATCTACAAGGGTTAAAACCAATAATTGGTAAAAAAACCTAAGTAAAATAAATTTTTTGAGAAAAACCGATTGGGTCGGTAGAGACTCATCGATCGACATCATACGATCTACAAGTAGGAAAACCAATATTAATAATAAAAATAAAGTTTATTTATGTTGGAAAGATACAAAGATTGGAACTATTACAAATAGTAAAGAACATTGGAAAGATACAAAGCTTGATCGACAACAAATCCTATTACATGCTAAAAGAAGTTATAATTGAGTACAGCTCGGTTGTCCGGTAGACTTGTAAAAAGTAATCTTACATAATCATCTTATCGACTGAAGTTATCTAGGTTTGAAGAGAGGCAGTATGAATTGCAGGCTTCTGTCTTTGTTTATCTTCATACTTTTTCCAGCCTTCTTGCCACCAGCTAAGCCCGGTCGACGAGGACAACCGCCTTTTAAGTTCCGAAATTTCGACCACAAGCTTGGAGAATCTGAGGTCCATACTTCACCAGAGCTTCATGAGGTCAAAATTTTACATCGGTCGATCGTGGTCAGCACTCTCAATCATATCGTCATGTTTTAATGAACTGACCAGCTTTCCACCGACCGCGGAACTGTTAGATCGAAACACCACTGTACCGACCCTTATCCATTTGCACCGGATGGTCGATACATGATAGTCGTTCCAATCAATCCCCTTTTCTAGGGATCGGAGACTTCATGGTTTTTGAGAAGTCTCCATTTTCCGATTCCGCCCATACCAAGTCGTAATGGTTAATAATTTTCAGGAAATTCGAGTTAGGTGGACGACCACCGTTCTGGAGGAAAAGGAAGTACATTATTACACAATTTTACTTTTGGTAGGAAGCAAGTGAAAGGTAACAAACTCCTTTTATAGAAGGAGCGGTAAAAGATCCAACGGTGGAATATATATCTAGTTAACGGCGACGATATATTCTCGGGACTCACGTTACCTATTCATAACTACTAGCCATAAAATAGGAATTGTATTAAATGCACTACAAGATTGATCGACTGTATATTACACCTTAGATTGATATTCGAGCTCATAAAAATCTTATTACAATGCTTATCTTACAAATTTATGGTTCCAATCGTACGAAAGCTCGACCACGCACAAGCATCGATCAGTAAAAGAAGTAATGCTCAGCACAGAACTACATAAAAAATAGTTTATTTTCGACGCCGTTGAAGGACAGACACTTCCGACCATCATGTAGTTCGACTGATCTCGAACCAATGCCAGTCATAACTCCGAAAGCTTCGAGCTGGGGAATAACCATCCTTACGTCTACTTTGAGAACAGTGACGAGAAACTAAAGTTCAGGCACTTCCTCTAAGGCTCGGAAGCTGTAAGTAGCTGAGGAAAGTGTACATGCTATCTAATTTCGACCACCTTAGAGAAGCTGATGCTCTTTCTTCACCAGATCAATGGTGGGTGTTACGTCCCAAATACGAGTACGTAAATCGCGCAAGTATACGGTCGTTTACAAGTAATAAAGTGATAAGGGGTGTCGAACCCACGAGGAATCAAACGAATAATTATCAAAATCTATTCTATTATCTTACTTGAACTTATATGAGTGATAGTAATGAGATTGTAGTTTGTTTAAACAACTAAAGTGGAGTGAGTAAGAAATACAATACTTTGGTTCAATTGATAAAGGTTCCTAGATTTCCATGTTACTTAGATTGATCCAATCTTGAGTGATTCACAAATTGATAGCAATGCTCATGTTTGTTGTTCAAGGTTTCATAAATTATTCATACGTATCTTCCGAATTGCGTACGAACCTACCAAAATAGACTAATCCAATTTATGTCTAAAAGGATTAAGCCTAAGTGATGCAATAATTCCAAACCTTGTTAGAACAAGAAAAGACCTAGGTATATTCCTATCCTAAAATCAATTCACAACCTAGTTTTACAATCTAATCTTTAATCCACTATGCCTAGCAATTAAAGATCAATCCATTTCATCCTATGGTTGGCCTAACCACAAGTTGACAAAAGCTCAAACTAGATTAACAAACACTTATAAACATAACATCAACCATTAACTCATCATTCAATCATAGATCAATCATAAGCTCCATAAAAACCTAGGAGTTAAATGCTTAGCTACTCATATTAATCAACACAATATTCATTACATTAAACAATGTCATAAGTACAAAATAAACAAGATCAAGGTTAAGAATAAGCTTATGTGATGAAATCTAATACAACTTCTCTCTCAAGCCCTTGTGTTCTTCAATCCAAAAGTGCAAGCAAGGTTGAAGTCTTCAATGGAGGCAAAGAGATGAAAAGTGATCAAGTAGTTGTCTTTTGATTTCCTCCCAAACCCTTTTACCTAGCAAAACAACAAGTTCCTAATGCCTAAGTTACCCCAAAAATCATGGTAACTAAGACCAAAAAGCCCCCTAAAGAATGTTCAATTACAATTGGGGGAAAAGGGGTTATGTACAAAAAGCCCCTCCAAAATGCGCAGAAAACAGAGCAGGCCTCGCGGCCGCGAGACCTAACCTCGCGGCCGCGAGCCTTCTGAAACGCTGGACCTCGCGGCCGCTAGCTCAAAGCTCGCGGCCGCGAGGTTGAGGCAGAGAGTTTAAACAACTCTCTTCCACCAACTCGCGGCCGCGAGCCTCAACCTCGCGGCGGCGAGGTGAGGCAGGGCCTAAAATATTGATTTTTGTTCTTTCTTTCGCTTTAGGTCCCCCCGCGGTCGAAAGTGACTTGAAATCCACGCACGAAATGTTCCGTAATTGCTTCAATGCGTCGAATCCTGCAAATCACCGATAAACACAGTTAGAACACGAACAAAACACGAAAAACGAACAAAGGCCGAACAAAGGGACCAAAAGCACAAAAGACACGAAAACACGCAGATACAAACAAAAACTCGGATCAAAACAAGATGTTTTGGGCTTAAAGAGATAGGTAATAACGACGTTTTCACGGCGTTATCAGTGGGTCGACATGATCTCACGCATGGCATTCTCGACCTGTTAGAAACAAGTTGATTTCGATAAGGCAAGAATCCAGCATTCCTCTGACCTCGAACTGTACCATATGGCAAAAATTATGGTCGACCAACCCCCAATTTCAAGGTTTGCCCGATCATCACCATATATGTTGAAGGCCTCATTTTTCCAATCCCACCCATACCAAGTTAGGAACTCATCCTTGTTAGGACAATACATTCGGGTGGTCGATCATGATTACACAAATAAAAGTTTTTCATGGACAACATCATTTATGAAATCTGGAAGGAGGAAATGCCCCTTTTATAAGCAGAAAATAGGGAATCCAACGGTGATGCCTTGGGGTCCTATCAACGGCCCAGATTGTTGAGATAACTAAGAAATATTATACGCATGGTTGGGTTAGTTTTCAAGTCGAGTAAATGATCAACAACAGTCAAACGAACAAGAGTAAATATCATAGATCAACTATGCAAATAAAAATACTTTTATTAAAATTTTCAATGGTTACAATTAGCATATACGGTCGAATGAATACATCGAGAAAGGAGGATACATTCATTGCTAAATTTTAACTGGAATTGTTACAAATACTCAGTATTATTTGCCTATTTGCTACTCCTTGGAATGATTGCTCCTCCAATCCGACGTACTTCTTATTCTTGGAATCTAGAACCCGCATTGGTGAAGATTGGCAAATATACTTCACCAGACCTTTACGAAATATCCTCCTTGGTCGAAGGATATTTGGTTACACGGTTACAAAGTATCCGCCTGAGTCGAGGGATACCTCATCAAACTCATACAAAGTATCCTCCTTGGTCGAAGAGAATACCCTGATACGGAGAATACTTTAATGAACTAACCAGCTCTCTTTCATCTTCACAGATTTTGATCAAGGATATTTCCACCATAATCAGGACACCACAAGTACTCCATTAGATATCTATGTTTAATAGATGATGACATGATTATCTCCTTAGGTTAAATTTCTTTTTATCAAGAAAGTATTTATAGTTGGAAGGATTTATAATTTAACGGCCGGCAGATGAAACGTCCTATAGCTATGGTTACGGCACGAATGTCTAAGTGACTTTCCCTCTCCCGAGAAAATAGACAACAATCATTATGATGGTCAGTTCGGAACGAGGAATTTTTCAGCACAAAAACGATTGAAAGAACCTGAAGCTCTTTTTGATTCAAAAATCTTATCATTTATTTAAAAAAAAAAAAAAAAAAAAAACAAAAAAGAAAAAGAAGCTTGATCTACAGCTCGAGAATGTGGTCGGGACTCGTTTGATGACTGAGATAAGTGATCAACTCTTGAGTACGTTGTCTATACCCAAGAGAAAAACCCATGTCGAACTCTTGTTTCTTCCCTTTCTCGATCTGAGATTGTGTAACCACTTCTAGATTTTTATTCAGCTGAAGCAGGTCTTCTTTCTCCTTTAAAAGATGCTCTTTGTCGGACTCCAAACTACTATTCGCTCGAGCAAGATCTTCTTTCTCTTTAGAGAGCCTTTCATTAGCAGCTCGAAGACTCTCAGCTTCGTTCATCAGCAATCGATGAGCTGCAGCAATAGTATTCAATCTTTCATGGGAATCAAGTTGAGAAAAGTAAGCTTCATCATTTTGTATCCCGAGCTGAACAGCTTCGTGCTTAACCTATAACAATTTATCAAAGTATCAGAATAAAAACCAAAGGAATTAATAGACATGGTATCTCTGTTAAAGCAAAAAATCCAATTACCAACTCCAAATGCTTGAAGATGGACTGAACGAGCTGCAGAGAAGAGTGATTCTTCAATTTATCAATCTCCTTTGGCAAAATAGTACCCATTCCCAAATTCCAAGATACCCCATCAGGCTCGAAGGATGCAGGAACGCAAGCATCAAGAGATACTCCTCCTGATCGAGACATAGTAAACTCGGTTATTCTTCGACTTGTGATCTTAAAGGACGATCATCTAATAGGGAAGGATCGTCCAATGGATTTTCAGAGCTCGAATTGCCGGGACCAGATCCAGTTTTAGTCATTTCGCGAGGAATGACAGGAGGAGAAAGGACTGGGGTATTTTGGGAACTAGATATGACAATATCGGAGGTCAGAGGGGCAAAAAGAGACTCGGGGATATCTTCTATTGCGGATCCCTCCACTTGCAAATCTGGCTCGACCTCAGGATTAGGAGGGATAGAGTCGACCTATCGAGCGGCTTCCCGATCAGAAGTTTGAATTAATGTGATGTTTGGAACAGGATGAGAAGGATCATCTCTTGGTTGATCATCACGAACATGAGAGTTAACTTGAGACTCCTCATTCCGACAAGCTTCTAGGATATTCGGATCTACCAGTGGACTATGGATCGAAACTCTGGAAGGACCCGTAGAAGAATCCATAATTTCCTTCATTTGGGAAGGAGTATTTACCTTAGACCTCGGAACCTCATCCGGAGAGGTCGAGACCCGATCGGAAGGAGGCACGGATTTTTGGGGAGCAGCCCCTCCCTCGGATGATGGCTAGTGTGAGCTTTCGGTCCTAGCTTTCTTTTTTGAGTTTTCTCGTCGAGATGGACCTCGTAAAGACCGTTTGGTGGCACCAGAGAACATGTTTGAACTCATGGCCGAAAAATTGGGAAAATCTTGTGAATATCGAACTATTGCTCCGATCTATTGCAGAGAAATTTTATATTGCAAGTGGGGACGCGCGGTAAAACTTCAAAGATTTTACCTTTATATATAGTAAAGGAAATGACAGATATGTCCTCGGCCTATGGCGCGAACATTAAAATTTCAAATATGTATCTGAGAGGGTTATTAATTGCATGCTACGATCATCAAAACGACAAAGGAAAATTCGACAAAGGCAATACTGACATTAAAAGTTGTATATAGCAAAAAAGGATTTTATACTAATTTCATTTACAAAAGAGTTACATATTCAACTAAAATAATTGACAAAGATCGTTGAGGAAAATGGATAAAACCCTAGTCATGAACATGGCCTAAGATGGGGGAACTACTTCTTCAGGGGACGACTTTTTATTGTCTTCAGCCTCTTCTTCATCCTCTTGATCGCCCTCGACATCCTCTGCTGGCTCCAGATCAGGGTCGGGCACAGGCAAGGGAGTTCCGAACTCAACCACTAAATGAGCCAAAGGATGATCGCTGTACTCAACGGAAGTCAAGGATTTTGGAGGGTATTCTTGAAGTTTTCGATCTCTTTCGATATTCATGACTTTACGGTAATCATCTCGTCGATCGGGAATTAGCCCAGACTCGATCAACTGATCGACCCCTTATAAAACGAGCTCAGTAATAGGTCTCATATCTTCTCATGAATTATTGCCGTGTGGATAGGAGAATCAAGAAAATCCCTAACAATGGACTCGACATTGGGAATATGAACTTCATTAATGACTTTATCCAAATTGATATCATCGTCCTTAGCCGCAAGTTGAGATCGAAGCGAGAGAATCTCCGACTCTAGTTTGCTCATCGAGGTAGCATGAGAAACACGCTGGTCATCCAATTCCCGATTTAATTGATCGACCTGCGCTTGATACCGACTAGCATCCATCATCGTACTAATGATATGAGGATTATCAGTCTCCAGATTAGGATTGACGATAGGAACAGGCTGAATCTCCGTTGATGTACGGGAACTATTGACCTGGGCAAGTTTGTCTTCAAGTTCCTTGATTTTGGCCGTTAGAATGTTGTTGGTCTCCTCCACAAACTTACACTGTTCCAAATGCAAAGCCGTATCATACAAGGCAGTTACCAATGCATTCCCAGTCTGCAAAAAATATATCGCCTAATTGAGGAATGAAGTAGAGAAACTTAAAATATATTGAGAACGAACAGTATGATGATATATTACCACTTCATGAGCATGAGCTGCTCTTGCCAGCTGATGGAGGGGCTCCTTCTCGAAACTTCGTTGCACATCCCTGGTGAAGGTTGAAGACAAGAGAAGTCGGATTGATTTATCGAGGATATGCTCCTTGTCATAAGTCATCAAAGTATCCTTATCGGAATATCTCGCTGCGCGTTTCCCCTGAAGATGGCTTTCGACCATATCTACCAAAGAGGCTTTATGGCTTGTATCTCCGATATGGGTGAAAAACTCACCTTCTTTATCATAAAATTGTTTCCTTCTTTTTGCCGCAGGACCAGTGGGATTACGTTCCGGCCAATTCTTACAGCCAAGAATACAATATTTATCCCTAATAAATTTGGTGGGAAAACCACGTCCTGGACCAGTGCTCGACGAGGGTATTTCATCAGTTGGGGGAGGAGCTACTCGAATAGGATCTGCACTATCGAAAGACTCTTCCTCAATGTCTTCCAGATCCTGGTGTTGATCTCTCCTCCTTTTTCTGGATTATCTCTGCTCTATTGGTAATTTTCCCGATGACTTCTTCGAGTTAGAAAGAACAGTCTTTCCAACCACTGAATAACGACACTTCTCGACCATGGAAGCTACAATATAAGGTTACAAACGTTAAAGGATGATAATTGAGAGATCTTTCTTAAGGATAGAATAATTCATATTAAAATCTTACTTAGAGGACGATCATCCGTTGAGATGGGAAAATCCAGAGAGCTTAATCCAGCTTTTCGTAGGTAGATTTTTCCGACTAAGTAAGCCGACTGGTATTTGTCCGATCTCATCTATTCCACCATGTCTGAAGAAAAATGATCATCTGGAGCCATTTCGCCGATCACCTTCCGGCCGCCGTACACCCAGGATTGATTATAACTCCAGTCGTAAGTAAACTCTTCAGTTTCTCCATTCTCAAGTACACGGTGGGTCGGAGGCTTGACGAAAAAGAAGTTCGATTTCCATTCCATGCTGTTACTTGAAATGGCATTTTCTAGAACAACAAACCCAGGTCTTTGGCTAACATAGTAGTAGCCTCGGTTGGAGGAGGTCGATATGGAAAGTCGGAAGAAGTGAAGAAAGTTACGAAACGAGGGTTGCAGACCTTACGCGACCATTAAGACAGAAAAAGCCATAATAAAGGCTATGGCATTTGGTACGAGTTTGGTGGAGGTGTATTGACTCTCTCCTCAGCAGAAGGAAGAATGATCTCGAAATCCGAGGGGAAATAACGACCGTAATCCCTCTTCAAGGGGGGTAAATGCTCCTCCTTCAGTCGAGAAGGAAAAAACTCGATGGGGGCAGAAATTTGACGTTGAGCAGTTTTTGATTTCTTTGAAGCTCTGGCAACCATTTCTTCCTCAGGAACGATCACAACCACCAAACTGTCAACTCCTTTCTCTTCGTAATCTCTAACCTCCTCGGCCTGGACACCATCTGTTGGATGAAGATGAAGATAGAAGGCATAAAGTGAAGGGAGGTTTTGATTATTTCCAAAACATCAGAATCAGCTAAGTATGGAAGCTTAGTAAAAACCTTCGAAGATATTTGACTAAGGAAGACTTATTCAGACTAGTCAAATATGGTCCAGAAGACTACTGATCTATTGCTGAAGAAGAAATCAGACTGGTGGACAATCAGCCGACTCAAATCAGATTAGTTCAAGTTTGGGATCAGCCGAGTATACATCAGACGAGTAATTTCGATCAGCTAAGTGGAAGTAGATCAGAAGATCAGTGCAACGGTAATAAATGCACTTGGAGTAATAAATGCTGAAGAGGAAGGGTATTAATGACAAATGATTGGAGAGAAACCTCGTATCAAATTGGTGCATTTAATGCGATCTGACAGCAAGTACAAAAGAGTGTACAGTGTTCAGTCGCAGGTAGCCGTTTCTGCAGAAAGGACCAGTACTCGAGGATTTGAACAGCTGTCGATCTCTCAACGGGCAGATTTTCAAATCTCCAAGTATAAATAGTTCAGTTCGTGAGTTGAGGAAAGATACAACACTGAGACAGCGCATTTGAGAGTAAAAATCTGAAGCAAGAATTCTTCTAAGTCTCAAACTCAAAGAACAGAACACTCATCAGCCGAGTCATTTGTTGACGAAGCTAAATAGAGAGAAAACAGAAAAGACTTGTAAAATATGAGTGATTTTGTTAGATTGTGTTGTGAGGAGTAGATATCAATCTTTGTGAGCGATATTACTTCAGAGGATTAGGAATTTCTTTGTGATTTCCTATTGTGAACTTACGGCCATTTCATTTGTTATTTGGCGTAAGAAGTGTATACTGTAATCTGTGTGATTTAGTATAACCCAAGATCTAAGTGACTTGGAAGAGTGGACTAAAGGATTTACATCCATATAACCACTATAAAAATCCTTGGTGTTTTTAACTTGCATAAATTCCTGAATATTTCAAAGAAGCATATTTAAAACACTTAAAGGTTAACTACTGGAAAAGTTTTAAAAAGGAGTTTGTTTAAAAACTGGGGATAAAACTATTTCAAAGTTAAGGAAAACTACTTGTGAAAAACACTTGATAAATCCGCTGCAAGTTAGTTATTTTTGTAACTCTGATTTTGATAAAATCAGATAAGTAAAATCAGAAGAGTGGTCAACTCTGCTGTTCAAAGCTTTGTGCGAGATCAGCTTAGTCTGCTTACAATTCTTGATCAGCTTAGTCTGCTGACAGAAAAGTTAGAGATTTTAAAAGGTAAAATTTTTAAAGAGGTTTATTCACCCCCCCCCCCCCCCCCCCTCTAAACCTCATCTGACCACTTGGGACCAACAAGTGGTATCAGAGCAGGTGGTTCATTTGAATCATTTGCCTGATCAACGAGCTTGATCCTAGAGTGTTTTTCAAAGGTTTTCAAAGTTTTAAAAAGAGCATCTTTTCGAAAAAGAAAAACTTTTTGAAAAATAGACTGTATCGGCCATGTTCCCCACATTGGCGGTATGAGCTTTGAGGACTGGAAAATACGCATGGAAATTTTCCTTGCTGCTTATAATGATAATATGTTTAGATGCATAACCAAAGGTCCGATAAGAATCACAAAAACCATCAAAGTCAATGATCAAGAAGTGATCGTGGACAAAGATGAAGAAGAGATGACACCTGAAGAAATCAAGTTGAAAAATCTTTATAAAGTTGGAATCTTCATCATGACTAAAGCCCTGGACAATGAAAGGTTTGACTATGTCAAACACTGTAAAACATCAAAAGAGATGTGGGACAAAGTCAGGGATATGAGTGAAGGAAATGAAGCCATCAAGGAACACAATCTAAGTGTTGCCATGGAGAAGTTTGAGAACTACAAAATGAAGCCTGGAGAAACCATTGAACAGAGGAGTTCAAGGTTTACCAAAGTGCTAACCAACGTGTTAAAGCTGGGAAAGACGTTCACAGACAAAGAGATTACTCTCAAAGTCCTGAAGGCGCTACCACCCAAGTTCAACATGAAGATCACAGCTATGGAAGAATCTAGGGATCTGGGGAAGATCTCTCTGACGGAGCTGTTTTCTGTACTCAAGGCGTACGAGTATAAAATGCCAAGAATGGGTATAGAAGAGACCTCAACTTCTAGTCCCACTGCTGCCCTGGTTGCTGCAGAGAAATCCAGAAGATCAGCCGGGAGAACTATAGAAGTGGACTCATCTGATGAGGCCACAGTACTGAGTAAAAAAGAGTACACTGCTGGCGATGTTGCGTTGTTACTAAACGGATTCAAAAAGTTCTATAAAAGAAAAATGAAGAACAAATATAACAATGCTTCTACTTCTAAACCTACCTCATTTTCTCATGATAGTAAGGATGATTATAAATCCAAACTAATGTGCTATAATTGCAGGAAATTGGGACACTTCATCAAGGAATGTCCATATCCTAAAGCAGAGAAATACACAGAGGAGGAAAATAAACAAAGAAGAGAGAGAAAAGAGAAGAGATACCAAAAGAGCAAGGTGCTGTTGGCTGAAGGCTGAAGCTGAAAAGATGGCAGCCATCTACTCATCAAACACAGAATCTGGCACTTCAAGTGATGACTCTGTTTTCGACGAGACACCTGCACTGCTCTGTCTCATGGCTAAGGAATCTGATGATTCTGACAATGAGGTAATACTCTCTGAAAGTGAGCTTGAACTATTTAGCTCATTTGAGCAAATGATGAACAACAAAGTAGATGTTGTAAATGAGCTTGCTAAGCTTAAGGACGAGATGATTCTACTGAAAAAGCAAAATACTAAACTGAAACTTAAGGTTGAAAAACCTGAAGAATCAGCTATGTATAAAAAGCTTTCACACGAATGTGAATCTCTGAAAGCAGAATGTGAAGTCTACAAGGGAAAAATCATGGAACTCGAAGCAACAATAAACTTATATAATAAGTCGTCTGTTCCTAAGTCGTCTGTTGTGCAAATAGAGAAACCTATTAAACAGAGCACTCCCTTAGTAAAAGAAAAGTTAGAACTGAACAAAGCTGAAAAGTTTATATCTGCTGATAATAGTAATATTGTCATGTATGTTCATACTGCTAAATCTACTTCACTGGAAATAGAGAAAAAGGAGAAGAGTCCTCCTAAGGCTAAAAAGGGTAAAAAGCCTGAAAATGAAAAACAGACTGGTAAAACCAAACAGCAGAGTAGTCCCAAGAAGTCTGCTGATAAGAGTAAAACCAATCAGACTAGTAAACCTAAGTCGTCTGTTAAAGAGCAAGTTAAGAGCAAACCCAAGAAGCAAAGAAATTATAACAGTAAACCTATGGAAATGAGTCTTATTATGTGCAACCTGCTTATCCACCATATTATGCTGCACCTCATTATCCACCTCATTTTGCTGCATATCCTGCTCACCAACCAATGCATGCTTACCCTGCTTATCATGCATCCTATCCTGCTTATGAGCCTTATCATCATCATAATGATTATCAACATAACATGCCTGCTAATTATGATGAAAATGAAATTGCTCATGCTCCTGCTAAAACTGTAAAGCCTAAGAAGCCTAAGACTTCAACATCTTGGGTTGTCAAAGGTGACACTAATCCACCAGGACCCTCTCAATAAAGGGTACCTAAAACATTTTTATTTTGTTTTGTAGGTTAGGATTAGGAGTAGGAGTAAAGTAGTGAAGAAATGGTACTTGGACAGTGGATGTTCAAGGCACATGTGTGGAGACATACATGAACTGGCAGATGCTATTGCTGTAAATGGTCCAAAAGTTACTTTTGGAGATAGCAAAGAAGGCAAGGTTGTAGCTGTTGGGAAGCTTATCAAAGGAAACATAGAGATATCTGACGTCTCATATGTTAATGGCCTGAAGTACAATCTGCTAAGCATAAGTCAATTTTGTGACAAGGGATTTTCCGTGGTGTTTTCATCAGATAAGTGCTTTGTTGAACAAATTGGAACAAAGAAGGTTATTTTATCTGGAAGAAGACAGGGAAACATCTATGTGGTCGACTGGAATTCTGTGGACAGGAATTCTAATGTTTGCTAAGTGGCCTCTACACCAAGTGAAATCAGTTGGCTTTGGCACAAAAGAATGAATCATTTGAATTTCAAGACCATCAACAGATTGATAAAGAATGATCTGGTAGAAGGAATTCCAAAGACAGTCATGAGCAAAGACAAGCTCTGTGATGCTTGTCAGAAGGGTAAACAAGTGAAATCATCTTTCAAAAGTAAGAAGCACCAATCTTCAACTAGAATTTTGGAGCTACTTCACATGGATTTGTTTGGCCCTATTGATCCAATCAGCAATGGTGGAAAGAAATACTGCCTAGCTGTTGTGGATGATTTTTCAAGATTTACTTGGGTGATTTTCATGAAGAAGAAAAGTGAAACCAAGGAACATCTTACTAATCTGATGGAACTGATCCAGAATGAGAAGAGTCAAAGAATTTTGAAGATCAGATCAGATAGAGGGACTGAATTTACAAACTCTACTATTGAAGAGTATTGTAACTCCAGAGGAATCAGTCATGAGTACTCTGCTGCCAGAACCCCTCAACAAAATGGAGTTGCTGAAAGGAGAAACATAACTCTAAAAGAAGCTACCAGGACAATGATAGCTGAAGCAAAGCTGCCCCAAAGATTCTGGGCAGAAGCTACAAATACAGCATGTTATATACAGAATAGGTGTATGATCAACAAAAGTCAAAACAAGACACCTTATGAGCTATGGAACAACAGAAAGCCTAATTTACATTATCTTAGGATTTTTGGTTGTAAATGTTATGTTTTGAACAATGGGAAAAATCACCTTACTGCATTTGCAGAGAAGGCTGATGAAGCTGTTTTTGTAGGTTACTCTACTGTTAGTAAAGCTTATAGAGTGTTTAACAAAAGAACTTTACTTGTAGAAGAATCTATTCATGTAGTATTTGATGAACCAAGTCAATCATCTGAAAAGAATCAAAGTACAAACCCAGAGATATCTGCTGACTTTCAGAAATTGAATGTTGAAAGAAAAGAAGAATATGTACCCATCATACTACCTGATTTGACAAGAGCTGTTAACTCAAGTGCTGTTCAAAATCAGTCTACTGATTATCTAACAGAGGAGTTGCAAACAGCTGACAGACCAGAGACTGTTCAACAGACCACAACTGTTCAACAGACTACTACTGAGACTCCAACAGTGGTGTTGCAAGATCAATCAAGAGGACAACATCCAGATTTGCAACCTGATCTCAGATGGCTAAAAGATCACCCACCTGAACTAGTGATTGGTGATCCACTTGACAGAGTTAGAACAAGAAGGTCAACTGCAAATGAAACAATGTTTGTAAGTTTTCTTTCACAAATTGAGCCTAAATTAATTGATGAAGCTCTTGGTGATTCTCACTGGATTGAAGCAATGCAAGAAGAGATCAATTTGAAAGGAATGAAGTCTGGTACTTAGTTCCCAGACCTACTCATCAAAGAGTAATTGGCACTAAGTGGGTTTTCAGAAATAAGATGAATGAAGATGGTATGGTTACCAGAAACAAAGCAAGACTAGTTGCCAAAGGTTACTGTCAAGAAGAAGGCATTGATTTTGATGAGACATTCGCACCAGTTGCAAGGCTTGAAGCAATCAGATTGTTCCTAGCCTATGCTGCTCACAAGAACTTCACTGTCTATCAGATGGATGTGAAGTCTGCTTTTCTCAATGGAGAATTGCAAGAAGAAGTGTACGTTGAACAACCTCCTGGCTTTGAAGTATATCAACAGGGCGACAAAGTGTATCGTCTGAAGAAAGCTCTCTATGGACTGAAACAGGCTCCAAAGCATGGTATGATACTTTATCTGATTTTCTTTTAATTAAAGGATTTCGCAAAGGTAAAGTAGATAAAACGTTGTTCACTATTGAATGGGATAAACATATATTATTGGTACAAATATATGTGGACGATATTATTTTTGGTTCAACTAACAAACAGATGTGTGAAAGATTCTCTAAGCTGATGCAGAACAAGTTTGAAATGAGCATGATGGGAGAATTAAATTACTTTCTTGGATTACAAGTCAAACAGCTGCCTGATGGCATCTTTATTACACAAAAGATCTGTTCAAGAAATTTGGTATGGAAACTAGTTCATCTGTTAATGTTCCTATGTCTACTGGACTTCGTCTGGACAAGGATGAAGGTGGCAAATCAGTTGACATCACCAAATACAGAGGCATAATTGGGTCACTGCTATACTTAACAGCTAGCAGACCAGACATTATGTATTCTGTTGGGGTTTGTGCGAGATTTCAATCAGATCCTAAGGAATCTCATCTCTTAGCTGCTAAAAGAATACTAAAGTATCTCAAAGGCACTCAAGAATTGGGATTGTGGTACCCAAGGGAATCAGGATTTGAACTGACAGGATATTCAGATTCTGACCTTGCTGGCTGCAAAATTGATAGGAAAAGTACTACAGGTACTTGTCAATTTTTAGGCAGTCGTCTGATCTCATGGATGAATAAGAAACAGACTTCAGTGTCCATATCTACTGCTGAAGCTGAATACATTGCTGCTAGAGCATGTTGTGCACAAATACTTTGGTTGAAGCATCAACTAGAAGATTATAATCTTAAGATCAGTGGAATCCCTATCTACTGTGATAATACAAGTGCAATTTCACTTACTCAGAATACTACAAGTCTTTCCAGGACTAAGCACATTGAGATCAAACATCACTTCATCAGAGACCATGTTGAAAAATGAAATGTTATTATTGAATATGTTCATACAGACAACCAGACTGCTGACATTTTCACTCTAAGAGCGGAATTGGGCTTGTTAAAATTGGATTCATAAGCTGAGGGGGAACTTACCAGAAGACTGGGTTCAACAGCTTACTAATATGATATCAACAAGTGTTACACTTCAAGAAGACTAACTCTCAACAGACTAGTTGACTGATGAATTCTTGAATTCAGGGGGAACGTGTAAGACTAGCGGTACCCTTGTTTTAAAGATGAAATCTTCAATGACAGTTAGTTGAAGTTATTTAATCAAAAGATTTGTTCTTAATTCTTGAAGACTTGAAGATTATTTATCTTGCTGGATTGACAAACAGCAAAGGAAGATCACTAGATATTGGCTTTCACTAGTGATATATTATATCAGACAAGTCGTCTATCAGATAAGTATTATTTTACTCATCTGTTATTATGTATGTCATCTTATATTTAAAGTGTTGTGCAAAAACGTTTTATCAAAAGCACGCTTTTATAAGTAACAGACAAGTGGCGTTTCAAATTCCCGCCTGCCTGACATAATTAATAAATTTTGAATTCCGCGATTCTCGCCCGCACGATTAAAAACTGACAGATCAAATCAAACCGTCCGCGTATAACACGGAAACCGAAGCAATTCGAAATCTATAAATCCAGATCTGATCAGAAGGGTTAAACCTTACGCACCCAAAAGTATTCTAAGTGAAAAAGAAGTTACTAACTCTTCTATTCTGTCTTAAAAGTGTTTAATTTCTCTCAAGCTACTTCAATTTCGTTAAAATGGCCGGAGCTGAAGGACGCTACTTGAATTATGAGAAGTTCTACGCTTCTGGAACTCCTCTAATGAAGGAAATCATGGTTAAAATCAAAGAGGCGTCATTGGTGAAAGTTTTGGAAGCTCATGAAGAATATGTTTTCACTGAAGATGTCGCTGAATTCTACGGATCTAGGAAAAATGACCTAACCAAGATGATTTTTGTGGCTACTGTCGGAGGTAAAACTATTTGTATTTCGCCTGCTGTTTTGAATGAAATTTACGATCTGAAAAATGAAGGAGGAGAAGTATACACTCTGGCTTCAGAAAAAGAGGAAGAATTTTGGTTTATTTGTGCTAAGGATGGAGAACCGATGACTGGAAGTTTAATGAAAACTCAGTTAAAGGATGAGTTTCAAAGGTTTGCAGACATTATAGCAAAGATTCTCGAATGCTGTACAAGCTCTCTAGATGGGTTACCTAGGAGAATGTACCAAACAATGGTCTGCATCTACTATGGGTTACCAGTAAACTGGGCTGTTCATTATTTTTATCTTCTGGCGTTAAAGAAAAATGGACATGTGGTAATGATGAGTCATCTGCTCTCAACGCTTGGATGTCCACTTGTGAATGGGAAAGTGGTTCACAAACTGAAGGAGGTAAAAATGTATGAACCAGTTAAGGTTGAAGCTACCTCTAAAAGAAAAGCAAAGGGAAAAGTAGAGAAGCCTGCTGCCAAGAAGCCCAAAATTACTATCAAGGCTAAGTCTGCTGATCAAACAGCAAACCCTGCTGTTGAAGCCAGATCAGTAGAGTCTGCTGATGTTGCTGACAAGATAGTCACTGAGGTGACTAAGGAAATTGATGAGATGAGTACTGAAACATCTCCAGAAAGAACTGAGTCTGACGAACCAGTTCAAATAAAAGAGGTTGGACGAAGAACAAGAAGTTCAGTAAAGAGAATTGCTGAACCTCGACAAACTGAGATTTTGCCCAAGCCAAAGGCAAAAAGAAAGTTAACTCTGGGTGGTCAACGAGTTACCTTTACTACTGCTCCAACTATTCAAGTCAGAGAAACCCCTACTGCTAAAAGACCAGTAGATGCAGTAGAAAAAGCTGCAGAAGATAAGACAGCAGAGGACCAATCTCTTGACAAGTCTGCTGTTGCTGAACAGCCGACTACTCTGACAGCAGAGGAGAATGTCCCACTCATTCGTCCTACACCAATTGCTGCTGCTCCACTGCAAATAGTGGAATCACCTGCCTCCAGAAGGAAGAGAACTGGTAAGGCAAAGGTTAAAGTGATTACTGCTGCTGAACAGAAAAAGATAGATGAAGCTGAAAAGAAAAAGAAAGAAAAAGAAAACGCTCGTAAGGCTATTGAAGCCAGTACCAAGGATGCCCAAGGTCCAAGGTACAGTGGTGGAATTGCTATTGGAGATCCAAAGAAGCCAAAGGCCGTTATGCCAACACCTAAGCTGCCAAAGAAGAAAAGATCAGAACTGAAATATGCTCTGGAAATAGTTCAAAATGATCCAGAGATATTCAAACAGTTTTTGGCAGATCTTGAGCGGTATAATGATGTTTTGGTCCGTCAGAGTCTCTTTGTAACTGAAAAGATACGATATAATAGATGGAGAGAATATCGTCTGACAAAGACCAAAGAACAAATAGTACAGTGGAAGGAATTTGCTGCTGAGGAAAGATGGGTCCTGCAATTTCTGGAAACTGGATGTCTAAGGCAAGCATTGGATTCAGATCACTTCTTTGATATGATCTACTATCGGATGAGGAAGTTGGCGAAGTCTGAAGCCAAGATGCTACAAAATTCTGTTCCTGAAATTCCAGCTGCTGATGAAGATCTAAAGAACAGAATGGTAAAGCTGGCACTTTCCATAACCTTGGAAACGTGGGCAAAGAGGTCTAGACACCAGAAGGGTCAACCAAGTTCACTGACGCCCCTGCCAAGCTTGCAACATATCGTCTTTGGACCGGCTATCAAAACATATGAAGATCTACCTGAACAGACAAATTCACCATTTGTACCTGCTATTATATTTACACATAAAATTGTTGTTGCTGATAATGGTGTTGATGTTGTTAAAGAGGTAAATGAGCCAATACAGGTCCAACAGAAGACTGCTGAAATTTCAACATCATCAGAGAAGTTGCCCCAACAGCAGACTACTCTGATTGATGAACCGAAGGAGTCTGAGAAAACTCCTGAGACTGTTCCAGCAAGCACAACCTATCCATCAACTTCAACAGACGTGCAACCAGCTATTTTGGAGTCCATCCAACAGTTGATTGCCAATTCTATGAAGGAAATGGAAGACAGACATAG
Organism: Penstemon newberryi var. newberryi; assembly: GCA_030819805.1. Taxonomy (NCBI): domain Eukaryota; kingdom Viridiplantae; phylum Streptophyta; class Magnoliopsida; order Lamiales; family Plantaginaceae; genus Penstemon; species Penstemon newberryi. Next base: position 14,255,275 of record JAUALY010000005.1, on the reverse strand, counting down.
AGAACAGATGAAGAAATTTGAAGAAATAGCCTTAACTATGCTGTCTACTGCTGCTGAAAAAGTCCCAAAGGTTGCTGATCCTAGCCCTCTGATAGTAGAAGAAATAGCAAACATCAAAAGTGAAGTACAAGCTATCAGACTTGATATGGAGACATTTGGTGCAAGGGTCAAGAACAACACGGCTGGTTGGAGGGACATAAATGAAGTTGTTGCAAATGCAATGGAGGCTCATGAAGAAAAAGCTGAGAGCATGCTGAAAGCATTCACTACATCAGCTGATTTGATTCTGAGTTCTCAGATTCAACTTTGTGATCAAGTGGATCTTACATTCAATAAGATTGAGTCATATAACACATTGCAGCAACTGAAAAGGGAAAATCATCTTATGGCGGTGGATAAAAACATCAGATTGATTTGTGACGCAATTAACATCACTCCTGTTCTGCCTGAAGAACCCGTCTACCCTGCTGATGATGACAAAAAGGGGGAAGATGGAGATTCTACAACGAAGACGAAGGGTGCTGATGCTAATCTATCAGCTGACGTTACTGAAAAATTGGACTCTGCTGAAAAGGATGCTGATGATGAAAATACTAGCAGACCAGATAATGAAGTAACTGAGGCAGACAACGATGCTGATGAAGAGCCTAAAGAACCAGTAAAATCTGATAAGGAAATTGCTGCTTCCAAGGACTCTGCTGCTGAACAATTGGAACCATACGTCAAGTACAAAAGAAAAGAGGATCTCAGAAAAAGATTTGAAATGCTTGAACTAGATCTCTCTAGTTCTGATGAAGACCTTGAAGATGAAGAAGAAGAAGGAGAAATACAAGAAGAAAAGAAGGACTAGACTAAGTTATTAGACTAGGGTTCTTACAATCTTTTTGTAAATCACTTGTAATGTTCTATTTTCTGTTGTCTCATCTGATGAACTTGTAACTTGTAATCAAATTAATATATCTATAAAAGTTCAAGTTTCCAACAAATTATTTCTATCTCAGAAATTTTTGAGGACTTAAACTTTAGCTTTAGGTACAGTTACTTAGCTGAAGTTTTGTCATCATCAAAAAGGGGGAAATTGTTGGATGAAGATGAAGATAGAAGGCATAAAGTGAAGGGAGGTTTTGATGATTTCCAAAACATCAGAATCAGCTAAGTATGGAAGCTTAGTAAAAACCTTCGAAGATATTTGACTAAGGAAGACTTATTCAGACTAGTCAAATATGGTCCAGAAGACTACTGATCTATTGCTGAAGAAGAAATCAGACTGGTGGACAATCAGCCGACTCAAATCAGATTAGTTCAAGTTTGGGATCAGCCGAGTATACATCAGACGAGTAATTTCAATAAGCTAAGTGGAAGTAGATCAGAAGATCAGTGCAACGGTAATAAATGCACTTGGAGTAATAAATGCTGAAGAGGAAGGGTATTAATGACAAATGATTGAAGAGAAACCTCGTATCAGATTGGTGCATTTAATGCGATCTGACAGCAAGTACAACAGAGTGTACAGTGTTCAGTCGCAGGTAGCCGTTTCTGCAGAAAGGACCAGTACTCGAGGATTTGAACAGCTGTCGATCTCTCAACGGGCAGATTTTCAAATCTCCAAGTATAAATAGTTCAATTCGTGAGTTGAGGAAAGATACAACACTGAGACAGCGCATTTGAGAGTAAAAATCTGAAGCAAGAATTCTTCTAAGTCTCAAACTCAAAGAACAGAACACTCATCAGCCGAGTCATTTGTTGACGAAGCTAAATAGAGAGAAAACAGAAAAGACTTGTAAAATCTGAGTGATTTTGTTAGATTGTGTTGTGAGGAGTAGATATCAATCTTTGTGAGCGATATTACTTCAGAGGATTTAGGAATTTCTTTGTGATTTCCTATTGTGAACTTACGGCCATTTTATTTGTTGTTTGGCGTAAGAAGTGTATACTGTAATCTGTGTGATTTAGTATAACCCAAGATCTAAGTGACTTGGAAGAGTGGACTAAAGGATTTACATCCATATAACCACTATAAAAATCCTTGGTGTTTTTAACTTGCATAAATTCCTGAATATTTCAAAGAAGCATATTTAAAACACTTAAAGGTTAACTACTGGAAAAGTTTTAAAAAGGAGTTTGTTTAAAAACTGGGGATAAAACGATTTCAAAGTTAAGGAAATTTACTTGTGAAAAACACTTGATAAATCCGCTGCAAGTTAGTTATTTTTGTAACTCTGATTTTGATAAAATCAGCTAAGTAAAATCAGAAGAGTGGTCAACTCTGCTGTTCAAAGCTTTGTGCGAGATCAGCTTAGTCTGCTTACAATTCTTGATCAGCTTAGTCTGCTGACAGAAAAGTTAGAGATTTTAAACGGTAAAATTTTTAAAGAGGTTTATTCACCCCCCCCCCCCCCCCCTCTAAACCTCATCTGACCACTTGGGACCAACACCATCTCCTACTTCCTCGTCAGAAGAAAGAGTTTCTAGGTTGGCAGTGTTTGGGGGTACTTGTTGGATGAAGATGAAGATGAAGATGGAAGGCATAAAGTGAAGGGAGGTTTTGATGATTTCCAAAACATCAGAATCAGCTAAGTGGAAGCTTAGTACAAACCTTCAAAGATATTTGACTAAGGAATACTTATTTCAGACTAGTCAAATATGGTCCAGAAGACTACTGATCTGTTGCTGAAGAAGAAATCAGACTGGTGGACTATCAGCCGACTCAAATAAGATTAGTTCAAGTTTGGGATCAGCCGAGTATACATCAGACGAGTGATTTCGATCAGCTGAGTGGAAGGGATCAAGGAGTCTGATCAACGGTAATAAATGCACTTGGAGTAATAAATGCTGAAGAGGAAGGGTATTTATAACAAATGATTGAAGGGAAACCTCGTATCAGATTGGTGCATTAAATGCGATCTGACAGAAAGTACAGCAGAGTGTACAGTGTTCAGTCGCAGGTAGCCGTTTCTGCAGAAGGACCAGTACTCAAGGATTTGAACAGCTGTCGATCTCTCAACGGGCAGATTTTCAAATCTCCAAGTATAAATAGTTCAGTTCGTGAGTTGAAGAAGAGGAGACAACACATTTTGAGAGCAAAAATCTGGAGCAGAATTCTTCTAAGTCTCAAACTCAAGAACAGAACACTCATCAGCCGAGTCATTTGTTGACGAAGCAGAATAGAGAGAAAACAGAAAAGACTTATAAATCTGAGTGATTTTGTTTGTATCGTGTTGTGAGAAGTAGATATCCATCTTAGTGAGTGATATTACTTCAGAGAATAGGAGTTTCTTTGTGATTTCCTATTGTGAACTTACGGCCATATCATTTGTTGGTTGGCGTAAGCAGCATATACTGTAATCTGTGTGATTTAGTATAACCCAAGATCTAAGTGACTTGGAAGAGTGGACTAAAGGATTTCTATCCATATAACCACTATAAAAATCCTTTGTGTTTTTACTTGCATAAATTTCTGCATATTTGAAACAGCATACTTAAAACACTTAAAGGTTAACTGTTGGAAAAGTTTTAAAAGGAGTTTGTTAAAACTGGGGATAAAACTATTTCAAAGTTAAAGTAAACTACTTGTGAAAAACACTTGATAAATCCGCTGCAAGTTAGTTATTTTAAAACTCTGATTTTGATAAAATCAGCTGAGTGAAATCAGAAGAGTGGTCAACTCTGCTGTTCAAAGCTTTGTGCGAGATCAGCTGATGAGGGGTATTTCGCATACGCCGATCTAGGAAATACCTTCTGCTCGGGGTCACCCTCGATCTCGATCAGAATGGTATTCATCGACCAGAAGAACATGGTTCTCCGATCAAGCCTGACTGATAGCTCTCGATCAAGTACCCCGACCTTCTTCCCGATCTACTCGTCTCCTCGGGATTACTGTGGGGCCGACCTACAGCCTTATACAGCTGGCCGAGAGGTGTTCTCCTACGGATGGTCTAGCTAGCTCATTACTGTTCCTATAAATACGCGGCGCATTTATGACATCAGGGACGGCACAACTTCCAAGATATTCCTTCTGCTCGGACCTACTGTTCGGATTAGGAACTAGCTTGTATTCTCATTGTATTTAGTCTTTCTAGTAGTACGGCATCCCGTAATGCTCGGGTAGACCCGCTTTGTAATTTGTATTCGAACACCGATATCAATATACAGTATTCACACGCTCGATCCATATATTGTTGTACTCTACTTTCCTTATTGAACTCGAACGAAATACAGGATAATCAATTGGCGCCCACCGTGGGGCCTGCTCGGGTGTTAGATCGAAATATGCCTACTACTAGGAGATTTACGTACAATCGTGGCGAGCCTTCACACGCCGTAGGAGCTCAACGTTCTGTAAACAATGAACCAAGTAACCAATCCCGAGCGGCCCACCAATCTGAGGTGCCGCCGCTCGACCCGCCGAATGATATGCCTATTCATACGACAGTAGCAGATTTGCGTTCCATTATCGGAACCATGTGTAAAGAATTCTTGAATACGGAGAGAGCAGATCGTGAAACTCTGCCAGGTCAGCAGTGATAGGATAGTGCCCAGCAAGCCAATGTTAATTAGCTTGTAAGAGGACTACCTTCTTATGGATTAATAAATATACGACTGTTTATTTATAGTACGTAAATTAAACAATGGCCAACTTCATCTCTCGCGAACTTATCTAAGCGATTGGATGAAATCCTAAGGTCACATTCGACTATGGGACGATTCACTTCAGTACTGAGTGCAATCATGAAACAGTCTCTAAGGTCGTGATCTTAAAACACGTTCCAAGTCATAGATTCCGAACGAGACGGGGTATCGAAGGAATCGCTAAGACTTGTACGAATATGCATGATTCACATGGAGTGAATTTGTAGAGTTTCATGAACAAGACATTTGATGTCAGTGCATATGACTAGGTGGTTCGATAGGGGATCGAACGCATCGAACGACCCGAACAGAGAAACCCATTGTGGAAGCGCATGACGCATATCGGTGATGGGATGTTTCTCAAGGCTTATAATAGTGTACGATTTAGTCCTTAGACTTGAGGTACTAGGGCGAATTCGGTGCATGGGTGTACGTATTTAGATTTAGGTACTGGTCACGTAGCCTGACCTTAATGTGCCTAAGTTGGGTGCGTATAGTCGTGTACGCGAGTGGTTAGTACTAAGAAAGGATCTATCGACTCATCCTGATAAGGTGGGAGAATTTCCTATACGTTCTTAGATAATATGTTCCGAGGAACCTGCGGCCGCAGTCGGTGACGGATTTGGAAAGGAGTTTCCAAATTTAGCAGTCACACTGGAATTATTATCCTGAATTAGAAAGTATAGTTATTGAGATAATTAGAGGTGCCGATCAATTCACACACCCTAGGTCTCAATCGGGAAATAAGTCGAAAGAAGGACCGTATGTACATGGCAATTATAAGAGGTGAGGTTCACAAGATCAATTCACCTGAAGTTGGGCTTCATGGGCTTGTGGCTAGACATCGACCATGAAGTGTGGGTACTCCTGAATTAATAAGGGAAATTAATTCTGGAGTGGTCAATTAAAAGTGTTTAATTGATCGGAGCATTTAATTGTTCATTAATTAAATCACGAAAGTCGTGGGCCTGCTGCCAATTGATGGTGAACCCAGAGGGTCACACACAATACAGTTGGACAGTGACAGTCAAAAAGGAAATAGTTGATTTAAGGAAGTTAAATCAAAGTTGATGAATTAAAGTGTTAATTCAAAGAAATCAAAGTTAATGAATTAAAGTGTTAATTCAAGAAGAAGAATTATTAATTAGAATACCTAATTAATTTATTAGAGTGTCTAATTAATTAATTGGATTATCTAATTAATTATGAGATTAATTAAAGTAGTTAATTAATTAAATGGAAGAAGGATTTATCATGAAATTTTCGGATTTACATGAATAAGGCATAGGGGCGATTTTTGAGGCTAAGGAAAGTTGGAAGAATTTGTTTCTTGTGGGACAAGAAAGAAGGAAGAGATTCATGTATATCTAGTTTCCTAATGAGATAAGGAAAATCTATAAGATATACTTGTATATCTTATTTCCTAATGAGATAAGGAAAAGAGATATTGATGTACATGGAAAAGGATATCTATTAAGAGAAGGACTCTTCTCTTATAAATATCTCTCTTCATAATTCTTCCAAGAGCTAATGAAGCAATAATAAAAAGTGATCAAAAACACAAGAGATTTTCAATAGCTGAAAATTGAAGAGAAAAATCGACCAGCCCTAGCCAAAAGGCCAGTGCCGCCGCCGCCCTCATCTTCTTCTCTTCTTCATCTGGATCTGGTTCAAGAGCTGGATCCAGTTCCAACTCTTCCTTCATTGACAAGTTTCCAAGATCTAGTTCGTAGCCTGTGATTTGGAAACGTTGCTACAATCCATCTGGTGTGGATACATTCTGGAGGTGAGACAATTGGATCACTGCATCGTGAATCAAACTAGAAAAGCCGAAACAAGACTTGAGGTATTTCGCAAAACACCCCCTTTGTTTTCTGTTACTGTTTGATTCAACCTATTTCACATAAATAATATGGAGATCGATTTATGGGACTGATGGGATGCCTCGGAAAATTTTTAAATTCCGCACTCTCGTTGTTTTGACAACCGGGGCATACCCAACAAGCAGCCCCCGGTCGATCAACCTACTGCTCGGGGTCCGATTTCCAACAGGCCAAGGGAAGGAAGTATTCGTCGATCTGCTCTGGGCGAACCATCTGAGGTTCGACCCAACCCACCACAAGCTAGAACCATTGTCCGATCTGGGCAACCTTCTTGGAACATACAAAACTTAGAGGATTCCGTGGTCGGGGAAAGTCAACCCAAAGTTGTGGAGAGGTCTAGAAAGCCAGCCTATAGAAAAGTAACTGAGGCTGACTTGGAAAGGATGGTGCAAGAAAGGGTTACTAAGGAGTTAGAAAAAGAGAAGCTGGTAAAGGAAACCCGACCCACAGGTGTAAGGGCTCGAGGAGTTGAGGCCAAAGAGGATGGGGTCGTGTTCCCTGAAGCGCGAAGTAGGGAATTGAGTACAAATATTATGCGATGCTCGCCTTTCTGTCAAGAAATTAGGGAAGCTCGAGGAACAGAGTCAGTCCCTACAAGATTGCCAAGATATAATGGAACCTCTGACCCCGGGGAGCATATAAACAGTTTCATAAATGTGTTGAATTTATATGGACACTCGGAGGATTTTTGCTGCAAAATCATGGTCACCACATTCGAAGGAATTGCTTTGGATTGGTTCGGAAAACTACCCCCGAACTCGATCTTCTCTTTCGATGAGTTGTGCGATAAATTGAAACATCAGTTTGCTAGCCAAAGGAAACAAAGGTTACCTGCTAATCATTTGGGAACAGTGAAACAAATGGAAGGAGAAACACTGAGGCAGTGGCTGGCAAGATTCAGTATTGAACTTCTGAAAGTTGATACCCCGCAGATTGAATTTCTATCATCGTTGATGTTCGAGCTAACCCGCAATAGCCAGTTCGGGAATGCTCTCTGCCGAAAGCAACCAAAGTCTTTCGAGCGGATTATGGAAATAGCTGAGAAATACATGATCCAGGAGGAAATGAATAAGTTAAAGAACGCACAGAATCCTAGGCCCCCGATCGTGAAGAAACCTGATCGGGCCCCTATCCCTAAACCAAGCGACTACGGAGGGACAAACGCGCAGCAAAAAGGCTCGGTTTGGCAGAGACTTAAGGTCTATAAACCTCAGGCTCCGACCCACAGATCTAATGTCTACGGTCGACCTGCATCTCCTGATAGGGCTCCGAGGACGGAGCATGAAAAAAGCAACTTTACCAGATTGAATACTTCAAGGGACGAGATTCTAACGGTACTCGAAGAGAGGAATTTGGTCCCTGGAGCTCGGCGTATCACTCAACCTAGACCAGGGACTATGAATCACGATAAGTATTGCAGATACCACAGAGCTCGGGGGCATAGCACTGAGGATTGCTTTCAGTTAAAACAAGAGATCGAGAAACTGATTGCTCAGGGAAAGTTGAAGGAATATGTCAGAAAGGAGAACCATAACAGCCGTTATCGATCCAGGAGTCCTAGGAGGTCCTCCGAACAACACCGTGAGGATCGACAACAAGCAGAGGACCAGACGAATCGGGTGATAAATATGATATCTGGTGGGCCAGCTGGGGGAGATAGCAGGAATGCGAGGAAAAGGACTGCTAGGTCGATAAAGACTGGTGTCTCGACTAAGAAAGAGGTCATGTCCTTAAGACCAGCGCCCTCGATAAATCAAGTCATTAGTTTTTCCGAGGCTGACAGACCTAGTGATGTGACTTGGGATACTAATGAAGATGACCCTGATTTTTCGATGGTCTTGACCCTGAGAATTGCTAACTTCGAGGTTAGGAGGGTGTTAATCGATAATGGCAGTTCGGCAAACATAATCTCTTCTGAGGCGCTCGACAGAATGAATCTACAACATCCGCGATTGGAACGAGTATCCACCCCGCTCATTGGGTTCGATGGATCGGAAATTGTTCCTCTCGGAACCATACTCTTGAGTACTACTATGGGCAAGAAACCTAGAGATGTTACGAAGATGGTTAAGTTCCTAGTCGTGAGTACCCCGTTCGCTTATAATGCAATCTTGGGGAGACCGGCTTTAAACGTATTCAAAGCGGTCGTGTCAACTTACCACCAGATGGTCAAGTTTCCCACTTTGGCAGGGGTCGGAGAAATGAGAAACGACCAATGCATGGCATGGGAATGTTATAACACATCTTTAAACTTGAAGAAGCAGTTCGAACCAGTATTGCCCTCGAAGAGAAAGTTAGAGGAGGAAAAGGTATTCTCCGTATCCGACCTCCCGTTGCCGGATTGTGAAAAGTTGCAGAGTAAAAAAGGAAAAGAGATCGATATGAGCGTACAACCCCCAAATCATAAACAAGTAACGTTAATCCCTGGCTCTCCCGAGAAGTTCACCAGGATTGGGACCGAGCTAAGTCAAGGGATGGAGACCATGTTGATCGAATTCCTTAGAAACAACGCCGATGTCTTTGCTTGGAGTTCTGATGATATAGTCGGAATCGACCCGAGAGTGATCACTCATTCTTTAAATATCGATCCTAAAGCAAAGCCAGTTAGGCAGAAGAAGAGGAATCACGGTCGAGAAAAAGACAAAATCATCAATGCTGAGGTGGATAGGTTATTGGCCGCGAAACAGATTCGGGAAATAACTTTCACTGAATGGCTTTGCAATGTAGTGTTGGTGTCGAAGGGAGAGAAGGTCGACAACAAATGGAGGATGTGTAATGATTTTACCGACCTGAACAAGTTGTGTCCAAGGGACCCCTATCCTTTACCACGGATCGATATGCTGGTTGACTCGACTGCGGGGTTCATTTTCTTTAGTATGATGGATGCTTTCCAAGGGTTTTATCAAATATTTATGAATGAAAGAGATCAGGATAAAACAGCTTTTATTACCGAACGGGGAGTGTACTGCTTCATTGTAATGCCGTTCGGGCTAAGGAATGCAGGAGCAACTTATCAAAGGCTCGTGAATATGATGTTCAAGGATCTTATTGGTGAGATCATGGAAGTTTATGTTGATGATATGCTAGTGAAGAGCATGACCGAGGAGGAACATATAAAGCACCTTGACAGATGTTTCGCAATCCTAAGGAAGTACAGAATGAAATTAAATCCGGCCAAGTGCACTTTCGGGGTAAGGTCGGGAAAGTTCCTCGGTTATCTGGTTCACGAGCGCGGAATCGAGGCGAATCCAGAAAAAATCCGAGCTATAGCTGAGCTACAACCGCCAACAAAATTGTCTGAAGTGCAGAGTCTAATCGGAAAAATAATATCTTTGAATAGGTTTATATCCCGATCTGCAGACAAGAGTTTACCTTTCTTCAAATTGTTGAGGAAATCGAAAGGCTTCGAATGGAATGAGGAATGCAGTAAAGCTTTCGAAGAGCTTAAAAAAATTTTGGTTTCCCCTCCGATGTTGGCAAAACCGGTTGAGGGGGAACCCTTGTATCTGTACATAGCGGTATCAAGTGAGGCAATAAGTTCTGTTTTGGTGAGAATTCAAGATTCCGAGCATAAACCGGTGTACTATCTGAGTAAGTTGCTTCAAGGGGCAGAAAAGAATTACCTGGAGATCGAGAAATTCGCACTGGCTTTAGTTATTGCCGCACGAAGGCTGCGACCTTATTTCCAAACTTACAAAATAATTGTTCTGACTAATCAACCTCTAAGGCAAGTTCTATCAAAACCAGAGACGTCCGGGAGATTGATTAAATGGGCGGTGGAACTGGGTCAGTTCGAGATCGAGTACCAACCTCGAACAGCGATCAAAGCTGAAGTCCTGGCTGATTTCATTGCAGAATCAACAGGATCCAGTTCGGACGACTTGCCAGTTCCCGGAGTAAATCTGGTTGAGGATGTTCAGCACAAAGTTTGGGTAATGCATGTCGACGGGTCTGTCGACCAGAGAAGGTGGTGGGGCCGGAATTCACTTTCAGGGTCCCGAGGGGGAGGATCTCAGTTATGCGATCACCCTAGATTTTGTAGTCACGAACAATGAAGCGGAGTACGAGGCTTTGATCGCGGGTTTAGAAATGGCAGTTAAAGCAAACATAAGGTCATTGACAGTGTTAACCGACTCGGAGCTCGTACATAGACAAATGAAAGGGGTTTATGAAGCAAAAGAGTTTAACATGGTGAAATATTTGAAAAGGGTAAAGGATCTGGCGACAAAGTTCGAAAGATTTGATATACAAGCTATCCCTCGAGAAGAGAACTGTTGGGTGGATTTGCTTTCGAAGTTTACTGGGTCGGTAGATGGACGGAAGGAAAGAGTGATAACTTGGCTAATGTCCAACTCCCCAGCTATAGACTCCGACCTAACCCCAAACTCGGAGGTAATGGAGATAGATGTTCGAGAATCTTCTTGGATGGAGCCTTTGAAGGCTTATCTAAGAGATGGTACTTTACCGGAAGATACAAATCAAGCTCGAAGAATTAAATATCGAGCTCCTATGTACGTTTTGAACGAAGATAGGCTTTATAAAAGATCAAGCTCAGGAGTTTTGTTGAAGTGCATTCCTGAGAGTCAGTTCGATCTAATTTTAAAGGAGGTTCACGAAGGTGAAGCGGGAAGTCATTGCGGTGCACGAGCCTTAGCCTTGAAGTGCTCGAGGACCGGATATTATTGGCCCACTATGATCTCAGATTCCATCGACTATGTCAAGAAATGCCATCATTGCCAAATCTATTCAAATCTAATTCATCAGCCCTCCGAGCAGATGCATTCGATTCCGATCTGCTGGCCCTTCGACAAGTGGGGAATTGATATTGTGGGACCTTTCCCAACTGCTAGATTGAGAAAGAACTATGTCCTGGTCGCTGTGGAATACTTCAGCAAGTGGATCGAATGCATTGCGCTAACAAAAATTACTCAATTTCAGGTGATAAATTTTCTCTGGAAGAATATTGTTTGCAGGTTTGGTATACCGAGGATCCTCATCTCCGACAATGGAACTCAGTTCGCGGGAAAACAAATTTTGGAGTGGTGCGAAAGGTTTGAGATCCAGCAGAATTTCACGTCGGTCGGACATCCCCAGGCGAACGGACAAACCGAGGTCACCAACAGGGAAATTGTTCGATCACTTGAAAAACGTTTAGCCGAAGCGAAAGGCCATTGGTTAGACGAGCTTCCAGGAGTAATTTGGGCGAACAGGACTACAGTAAAGTCTGCTACTGGAGAAACTCCTTTCTCGTTGGTTTATGGGTCGGAGGCTGTTATACCGGTGGAGACATTAGTACCTTCACCAAGGGTCGAATCTTATGATCCTGATCATAATCAATTGCTGCGGCAGTTGGATGTCGATCAAGCAGATGGTAAACGCGACCGAGCATGCATAAAGATACAAGCTACCAAGTCCAGCATGGAAAGAGCTTATGATAAAAAAGTCAGGATACGCACATTCAAGGTCGGGGATTTGGTTCTAAAAAAGGTGGAAGTGTCTAAGCACGTCGGAAAGCTTCAGCCAAACTGGGACGGCCCTTATGTCGTGCAGGAGGTCGGAAAAAAGGGATCCTATAAAATTGCCCACCTCAACGGTGAAGCTTTGCCAAGAACTTGGAATGCAGTCAATCTGAGGAAATATTATGGAAGATAGATGTTATCATTTTTAATTTTTCTTGTAATTTACAGTATTCTCAAACTTTACTTTCCAAAAGTGTAAGGACAATCAATGAAATCCTTGGTTCAAGTTCAAATTGTTTTCCGAGTACCATGACAAAGGAAGTCTAACGTTATCGGCCGGGGGTGAAAGCTTTTGCTATGACCCTCCCTCGATGAAACGTGTTCAAAAATCAAAATCGGCCGAGGGTGAAAGCTGTTGCTATGACCCTCCCTCGATAAGATATGATCAATAAAAAAAAAAAAAATAATCGGCCGAGGGTGAAAGCTGTTGCTATGACCCTCCCTCGATAAAATATGATCGAAAAAGAAAATCGGCCGAGGGTGAAAGCTGTTGCTATGACCCTCCCTCGATAAGATATGATCAATAAAAAAAAAAATATAATCGGCCGAGGGTGAAAGCTGTTGCTATGACCCTCCCTCGATAAAATATGATCGAAAAAGGAAATCGGCCGAGGGTGAAAGCTGTTGCTATGACCCTCCCTCGATAAGATATGATCAATAAAAAAAAAAATAATAATAAAAATATAATCGGCCGAGGGTGAAAGCTGTTGCTACGACCCTCCCTCGATAAGATATGATCGAAAAAGGAAATTGGCCGAGGGTGAAAGCTGTTGCTACGACCCTCCCTCGATAAGATATGATCGAAAAAGGAAATTGGCCGAGGGTGAAAGCTGTTGCTATGACCCTCCCTCAATAAAAATTTTACGTGACTATCTAGTTCACTTAGTAATGGTCGATTAAATTTTGCGTCAATTCCAACTAATGCTCGAAATGTTATGATGACGCAGTTCTGCTCGAAACCCGAACAACTTTCAAAAGTTTCTGATTATCTGGGGGACTACTAAAGTTGGGATCATTATTTCCTAAGTTCAATTATTCTTCAAGGGAACTTCTCAACTCTCAGATATTATTTATTTGGACAATTATCGGATAATATTTCCGAGGACAGTTTATCGATCAGCAAATATTCTCATTAATTCATCATCGAATTGGCTTTTACGAGCAGAAGACTTGCAATAAGACGATGGACAGGAAAAGTAAAGTGGCAACTATATGGTTTGAAACAATAGGTTCTCATTATTATTTTCGAGCAAGATACAAAAGATCAATGAAAGGCAAATGTTACAACTTTATTGACATTCATCGAACAAATTACAAAGTTGTTAAGAGTGTACAAATGAAGTCCTACAACTACACTACCCTATTCTATGGTCTTTGAGTCTTCGAGCATCTTTCAGTGTTGTCGACCAGGAATACCGCCGAACATCCGATAATTGCACCACAATTTGGCGCAAAGTGATCGAGCTGTATATGTTTATCGTCTTATGATATCTGGTTTTGAAATTAGACAATATGGATCGCGAATTATTGTTTCTGATCTCCATACAGCCCCCAGCATTCTCGCTACCAGCCGAGCCCGATCACTTCCCCGAGTTGGCGTACAAGGTTGAAATTCCTCATTTTTAGATCCGAAATTTCAACCTTTGGCAAGTCATCTTTTTATGATCGGGAAGCTTGACCCAAAGTGACCATTCTTCAAGGAAGAAAGGAAGAACTTCGTGAAACAAGATAACCCCAAAGAAAGTACTTGAGGTCAAACTCCCTTTTGATTATCTGACCTGCTTTCCGCCCTCAGGTATACCCCTCGAAACCAGTAATGCTAATCCTGCCCAAAATACTCAAGCAAGGGTCAGTCACTTGTTGGTATTTCAAGGGGAGATCCCATTTTCAGGGATCGGAGACCCCCCGATATCCGAGGGTCCCCTTTTTTCCAATTCCACTCATACCAAAAGAAACTGTATTTTTAAGATGAGATCGGAAGTAAGTTCGAAGCCGAATTTCAAAGGCTTGATCAGGAAGAGGAAAAGATCCGAGCTTCGTCCTCGGATAAAACATTTTTGACAGCAAAGGGTAAAGATTTTCAACTGGGTAAATGCCATATTTATACTAAAAGGATGATTTGATCGACGGTCAGTATTCAACGAAACCAACGGCTCAGATTAATTCATTTATCACAGCTGACCTTTCCACTTCCCGAGATTGAGGTACTGTTTGGACAGACTTTCTTTGAAACTTAGCTGAAAAAAGAGGAATACTATGACTTGGTCAAATATGCAGTGCAGAAACTTTCCATCTTTAAATTATGCTCGGAATTCGAGCGATCACTCTTAACTCGAGTATAAATTGTTTCAACTCTGAAAATGCTACTTGATTGCTTACTCTCAACTCGAGTATAAATTGTTTATACAGTAAATCACTTTATCAGAACACAAAACATCATCGATTAGAAGGAAGAAAAAGTTTATTATTCCAACGAGGAAAACAAGTACAAAAGGAAAAATCTAAAAGTACAACATTTAATCGAGCATTCAACAAAAGAAATCTCTAAACACTTTTCTCGAAAAGAAGCCTGCGGACTTCAACGTTGCGGGCCTCATACCCGGCCTCATAACCTTTTTGATAGGCCTCTTTCTCCCGCTGCTCGGTGCTTTTCTTCTCCTGCTCGACGAGCGACTTCAGCCTATCCAACTCCTTGCTCAACTCCTCGTGAACCTGGCTCTCTTTCTCCTTCACAGCTTTCTCCGTCTCGGAGGCCAATTTCAGCTCAATAGCTCTGGCTTCTTCAAGGGACCTCGATAATGCAACCTTCTTTTCCTCCAGCTCGAGGATAACCTTCGCACGCTGTTCGGCTTCTTGTTCGACTTGAAGCCCGAGGGTAAATAACTGTTGTCCGACCTTAAATGGACAAAAAGTTATTTAGTAAAAAAAAAAAAAAAAAAAGGGGAAGAGAGTGAACACAACACTTACTTGAAAAAGCAGATCCGTGCTCGATCGCGCCGTTTCATTCGCATCTTTCCCTGCTGGCTCGGCCATGGCCTTACTTTTCACCTCTTCAAAAAAGGCGCTAAGCGTCCGAGCAACGTTGGGGACAGTGCTTTGGGGCTCTGAATTCCCACCCGACGGAGGGTCATTTATTTTGACCTTCTTTTTGGGAGGCTCAACCACAACATCCTTATTAGCCTCCAAGGCCAGAACACTATCAGCTATTGTCCTTTTTTTCCCCGTCATTTGAATCAAGGCCGAGGTTGGAATCAGATCGTCCACGAGCGGTCTTTTATGTGGAGCAGGCTCAGAGTCACCAGATGTGATTTGCTTATTAGGCCTATCGACCTTCTTCTTTCCCTCGGAACTATTTTTCAACTGAGAGGGGGAGTCCGGAATTGGTATGACCGGCCCTTTCTCGGAGCCAGATATTTGCTTGGCCACAGTTTTGCCAAGGTCACCAATTGATTCAATAACCGCCTTCGAAGGAGAATCGACCTTGTGCTTACCTCGGTCGTTCTTAGAAGTCTTTCCTGCTTCCGAGGAGGACTTAGGTTCTTTGACTTTCGACTTGGAAGGTTTCTCTTTCTTGACTTTAAGTAACAACCTCGGGTCGATCTTGGAGTTCACCAGGCCTTCCATGATCTATATATTTCTAATGGAGAAGAGAGCTCGATTTACTTATCGACCGAATAGCTCCGACGAAGAGTGAATTATAACTTCAGTGACAAAAATCTTAAACTACCGTCTATTTATAAGAGAAAGGAACGTTGCCTTTTTGGGGAGCCCAACAGTCACGAATTTCAAGATTTCCGTGCCCATTTAAGAAGATCGATTGTTTTGATATCGACATTCTTTCTATGAACCTTATGGCTCACAAAGACTTTTGTCTAGTTGAGCAGTATGATAAATTACTGATGAGAGGACTCGGAAAAACAGAAAAAGCAGATTTTATAGATGATCGAAATAATTACAATGCATGTAATAAAGGGTCCTACAATCTTACAATCTATTACAAGAAATCTAAAGATTTGGCTGCGCCTCTTTGCCCTCACCTTCGGAGTTACCCTCGACATCGACGTCATCATCTCCAGAAGCTTCTCGATCGTCCCCATCGGAATTGTCATCAGAGGTATCCGAACGGTCTGAGCTATCTGAACTCGAGCTTGCGCTGGAGGTATCCAAGTCCATCAAGTCAGGGTTGGGCATTGGAACTCCGAACTCTTCCACAAAGGGAGCGAACTCATGTTCTTCCCAGTTGGCCGAGCTCGAGGACGCGGTTCGATAGTCTTCCCCGCTAGAATTTTTCATGATGTCCATGTGCTTAATATACTCCGTCATTTTGTCGGGAATAACCTTTGCTGCGGCCAACTGTTGAACCCCTTTGAAAAAGGTAGTTTGAAGGATTTCGCCGACCCTCCCTCGAGCTATGGCATCCAATGCGGGAGACTCCAAAAATTCTCTTATCGAGCTTAGGCGAGAATCTTCTTTGCCCCGCTGATAAGATAGCTCGGAATCAGCCTTAGTCTGCGCAAGCTCCTCTTCAAGTTTCCTAACTTTCTCCTCGAGCAAGCTTTTCTCTTCCACGACCTTCACCAAGTTTTCCTCGACGGCAGGGGTATATTTGGATTTCATGGACTCCAATTCTGCTTCGACGGAGGAAAATCGATTACGCAGTTGGGATTCCTCCTTGAGCAAGTCCATATAAGCAATATGGACTCGATCGGACTCCTCTTCTAACATCGACACACGATTCACCTCTGTGAGAAAGCAGTCCCCGATCTGCAAGAACAGGCTGGTTAGTACTTTATTCCAAGACTTAAAACAGTTGCAACAAAAGTAAAGGAATGTACCGTGTGATATGCTTTGGAGAATTGGCCCAGTACGTCGAGATCGGAATGGCCAAGAAGCTCCTCTTGGTCCTCGGCAAATCTTCCCGCCATGAAAATCTTGATCGCCTTGTCATGTTCATTCTCGCCGTTCGGGGTGCGATCGCTTCGAATTGATCCCCTCTCGGGATAACCCGCTGCTCGGGAACCTCTAAGTTGGTCTTCGATGAAATCCACCATGTCAGGCCTACTTCGACCAGGACGGGAAGAAAGGGGCGTTCGGTGTCGACCCCACAGTCCGGTCCTCCTTTTGGCCTCGGGGGGTCCCTCGAGATCTTCCCGAGCTCTCCGATTATAGATCTCTGTCCCTCTAAGCTTCTTCATGGTAAACATGCTGTATCCTAAGCCAGAAGAAGAAGAAGGACCAGCTTGATGAGGAGGTCGTACCATTTGTATCGGCTCAGCATTCTCGAGCTCCTCTTCGTTTCCGACCTGGTCAGTTCGGGCCGAGCTTCCCCGAGGAGGGACGGCAGTTCTGGGCTCCGGTCTAGTTTGCCTCCTCGGTTGACCGGGTGTTTTCCTCGAGGTAGATGCTACAGTTTTACCGACTATAGAAGCTCGGTATTGCTCCACCATTGTTCCTGAAGAAATAAAGAGATGAAATGTAAGTAATAAAATCCGCTGAAAAGCTCACTATATAAGTCACTCGGGAAAGACTGTTTTTCCTTACTCAATGTTCGAGGATCATCAGCGACTGCTAGTGGAAAGGTAACTCGGCTGAGTTCTGCTTTTCGAAGTACGGGTTCCAGAATGAGGAAAGCCGACTGGTACAAATCCGAGCACATCTCTTTGACAACGTCGTCCGGAATGACCTTCTGAAGCCGACCTAATAGTTCCCGTTTTCCGTACACCCAGTCTCGCTCACCTGGCCATCTGTGTGGAACCATCTCCGAGCTTCCCTCAGAAGCTGGTTCTTCAGGACCTTTAATGAAGAAGAACTGTTTCTTCCAGTCAAGAGAATTGCTGGAAGTTATGGTCGATAAGACCGAATGATTCGAACGCTGGGAGAAATACACGAACCCAGCGTTCGAGGCAGAGGAGGTACTGATCTTGAAGAATTGCCAGAAGCGTCGGAAGTTAGCAACTTGATTCTTGGCTTTCATCAAAACGCTGAAAGCTGTCAGATACCCGATCGAGTTGGGAAGAATCTGTGCGGGTGCCAGGCTAAATGCATCTAAAACCTGCACGAGTAAGGGAGCAAAAGGAATACGCAACCCATAGTCGAATTGCCGAGCATAGAAAGCTTGACATCCTGCGGGGGGCTTATTCACTCTTTGAGAGGGGGTCGGGATTATTAGCGAGTAACCCTCGGGAAGGAATTTGCCTATCGTAGCTTTGAGGTTCGCCTCGTGCTCTTTCGGATCGTACGCACTTGAGATGTCGTCGACCCGTTTCTCGGTCTTTTGAACCCGACCTGTGGCTTTGGATTTTTTCGAGACACCGGCTAAGTCGAGGATTCGCACACTGCACCCGCCTCCGATCTCATACCTCATTATCTCATGCTTATCGAATGGTACAGTCAAGCCGTTCTCATTCTCGGAGTCAGTTTTTTCTCCATCTCCACCTTCCTCACTGTTGGCCTTGGCATTTTGTTCCGCATCACCATCGTGCTCGGAATCCTGTCGACCTGATGTACCCTCTCCAGCGTTCGACCCCATGGCATGCTCTATTTGATTGACGATTCTATTCGTCTCTTCGGAAGAATTTTCAGTGGTTTTGAAGTCATTGATGAGTTCCCCAGTGGATCCCAGGTCGGAATCTGATCCAGAGGGGATGTTGGTTTGGACGTCGGGATTCTGGGAAGTAGACATGATTAGAAGATATTTATTGGAATGCTCGAAGTAAAGAAGAAATACTGTTTATCGATCTAAAAGCTCCGATCAGCTGTGAATTGTAAAGATGCACTCTTTTTTTTCTCCAAGTAAACATATATATAAAGGTTAAAAGGGTAAATTGCAAATTCAACCCCGAGTAACCGCGACGGTTAGGCTCCCACTCAGTAAAATTGAAGATTATCTTTTGTTAATAGCATTTATGGTCCTCCAAGCTTCGGAAATGAGTATTTCTCGACTCAACAGGATAAAATATGTACTCTTTTTCCCTTCGCTCGGTTTTTATCCCACTGGGTTTTTTCCGAGTAAGGTTTTTAACGAGGCATATCCAACTCAAGATTGTCCGAGGCCTGTTCTCTACTATCTATCTTTTCGAATTTCAATATTGCAGCTCTTGGTGAATCTTCGAGGTGAATCTCTCAGGTCAAAAACCTCACCCTTCTATCTTGGGGGCGATTCAGCATTTCGAGGCTCCTCCAGGGAAGATGTGCACTCTTTTTCCCTAGTTCGGATTTTGTCCCATTGGGTTTTTCCGAACTAGGTTTTTAACGAGGCATGTCCGAAAACGTCAAGAGATCAAAGTCTTTCGCCGTGATGCAGTATTTACTTCTCCGAGCTTCAGCTTCACTTACGCTCGAGAAGTGGGGGAGTATTGATGAGGGGTATTTCGCATACCCCGATCTAGGAAATACCTTCTGCTCGGGGTCACCCTCGATCTCGATCAGAATGGTATTCATCGACCAGAAGAACATGGTTCTCCGATCAAGCCTGACTGATAGCTCTCGATCAAGTACCCCGACCTTCTTCCCGATCTACTCGTCTCCTCGGGATTACTGTGGGGCCGACCTACAGCCTTATACAGCTGGCCGAGAGGTGTTCTCCTACGGATGGTCTAGCTAGCTCATTACTGTTCCTATAAATACGCGGCGCATTTATGACATCAGGGACGGCACAACTTCCAAGATATTCCTTCTGCTCGGACCTACTGTTCGGATTAGGAACTAGCTTGTATTCTCATTGTATTTAGTCTTTCTAGTAGTACGGCATCCCGTAATGCTCGGGTAGACCCGCTTTGTAATTTGTATTCGAACACCGATATCAATATACAGTATTCACACGCTCGATCCATATATTGTTGTACTCTACTTTCCTTATTGAACTCGAACGAAATACAGGATAATCATCAGCATAGTCAACTTACGATTACTGATCAGCTTACTGATCAGCTTAGTCTACTGACAGAAAAGTTAGAAGTTTTTTAAAAAAAAAAAGGTAAATTTTGAAGAGGTCTATTCACCCCCTCCCCCCCACTAGACCTCATCTGACCACTTGGGACCAACAAGTGGTATCAGAGCAGGTGGTTCATCTGAATCATTTGCCTGATCAACGAGCTTGATCCTTAAGTGTTTTTCAAAGGTTTTCAAAAGAGCATCTTTTTGAAAAACTAAAACTTTTTGAAAAATGGATTGTATTAGCCTTGTTCCCCACATAGGCGGTATGAGCTTTGAGGACTGGAAAATACGCATGGAAATTTTCCTTGCTGCTTACAATGATAATATGTACAGGTGCATAACAAAAGGTCCGATAAGAGTTACCAAAACAATCAAGGTTGATGGCCAAGATACGGTCGTTGACAAAGATAAAGACGAGATGACAGCTGAAGAAATTAAGCTGAAAAATCTTGATAAAGTTGGAATCTTCATCATGACTAAAGCCCTGGACAATGAAAAGTTTGACAAGGTCAAACATTGTAAAACATCAAAAGAGATGTGGGATAAAGTCCGTGACATGAGTGAAAGAAATGATGCCATCAAAGAACACAATTTGAGTGTTGCCATGGAGAAGTTTGAAAACTTCAAAATGAAACCTGGAGAAACCATTGACCAGATGGATTCAAGGTTTACAAAGGTGTTGAACAATGTTCTGAAGTTGGGTAAGACGTTTACAGATAAGGAGATCACTGTCAAAGTTCTAAAGGCGCTACCACCAAAGTTCAACATGAAGATTACAGCAATGGAAGAATCAAGGGATCTGGGGAAGATCTCACTTACTGAGCTGTTTTCTGCACTCAAGGCGTACGAGTATAAAATGCCAAGAATGGGAATAGAAGAGACCTCAACTTCTGGCCCCACTGCTGCACTGGTCGCTGCAGAAAGAACAAGAAGATCCGTCGGAAAAAGCAGAGAAGAGGACTCATCTGATGAGGCCCCAGTACTGAGCAAGAAGGAGTACACTGCTGACGATGTTGCTTTGTTATTGAACGGGTTCAAAAAGTTCTACAAAAGAAAAATGAAGAACAAATATAACAATGCTTCTACTTCTAAACCTACCTCTCATTCTCATGATATTAAGGATGATTATAAATCCAAAATGATGTGCTATAATTGCAGGAAATTGGGACATTTCATCAAGGACTGCCCCTATCCTAAAGCGGAGAAATATACTGAGGAGGAAAAGAAACAAAGAAAAGAAAGAAGAGAGAAGAGATACCAAAAGAGCAAAGTGCTGTTGGCTGAAGCTGAAAAGATGGCAGCCATCTACTCATCCAACACAGAATCAGGCACGTTAAGTGATGACTCTGTTTTTGACGAGACACCTGCACTGCTCTGTCTCATGGCAAAGGAATCTGATAATTCTGACAATGAGGTAAATCTCTCTGAAAGTGAACTTGAGTTGTTTAACTCATTTGAGCAAATGATGAACAATAAAGCCGATGTTGTTAATGAATTTGCTAAGCTTAAGGACGAGATGATTCTGCTGAAAAAGCAAAATGCTAAGCTGAAACGCAGTGTTGAAAAACCTGAAGAATCAGCCATGTATAAAAAGCTTTCGCATGAATGTGAATCTCTGAGAGCAGAATGTGAAGTTTACAAGAGACAAATCAAGGAACTTGAAGCTACAATATCTTTTCATAATAAGTCGTCTGTTCCTAAGTCGTCTGTTGTGTCAATAGATAAATCAACTGAACAGAGTCCACCCTTAGTAAAAGAAAATTTAGAACTAAACAGAGCTGAGAAGTTTATATCTGCTGATAATAGTAACATTATCTTGTATGTTCAGACTGCTAAATCTACTTCACTGGATATTGAGAAAAAGGAGAAGAGTCCTCCTAAGGCTAAAAAGGGTAAAAAGCCTGAAAATGAAAAACAGACTGGTAAAACCAAACAGCAGAATAGTCCAAAGAAGTCTGCTAATAAGAGTAAAACCAATCAGACTAGTAAACCTAAGTCGTCTGTTAAAGAGCAAGTAAAGAGCAGACCAAAGAAGCAAAGAAATTATAACTATAATGCTTGGTATGGAAATGAGTCTCATTATGTGCAACCTGCTTATTCACCTTATTATGCTGCACCTCATTATCCACCTTATTATGCTGCATACCCTGCTCATGAACCAATGCATGCTTACCCTGCTTATCATGCATCTTATCCTGCTTATGAGCCTTATCATCATCATAATGATTATCAACATAACATGCCTGATGATTATGATGAAAATGAAGTTGCTCATGCTCCTGCTAAAACTATAAAGCCTAAGAAGCCTAAGACTTCAACATCTTGGGTTGTCAAAGATGACACTAATCCACCAGGACCGTCTCAATAAAGGGTATCTAAAACATTTTTATTTTGTTTTGTAGGTTAGGATTAGGAGTAGGAGTAAAGTAGTGAAGAAATGGTACTTGGACAGTAGATGTTCAAGGCACATGTGTGGAGACATACATGAACTGGCAGATGCTGTTGCTGTAAATGGTCCAAGAGTTACTTTTGGAGACAGCAAAGAAGGCAAGGTTGTTGTTGTTGGAAAGCTTATCAAAGGAAACATAGAGATATCTGACGTCTCCTATGTTAGTGGCCTAAAGTACAATCTGATGAGCATAAGTCAATTTTGTGACAAGGGATTTTTCGTAGTGTTTTCATCAGATAAGTGCTATGTTGAGCAAATTGGAACAAAGAAGGTTATTTTATCTGGAAGAAGACAGGGAAACATCTATGTAGTCGACTGGAATTCTGTGGACAAGAATTCTAATGTTTGTTTGGTGGCTTCTACACCAAGTGAAATCAGTTGGCTGTGGCACAAAAGAATAAAGTCATCTTTCAAAAGCAAGAAGCACCAATCTTCAACCAGAATTTTGGAGCTGTTACATATGGATTTGTTTGGCCCTATTGATCCAATCAGCAATGGTGGAAAGAAATACTGCCTAGCTGTTGTGGATGATTATTCAAGATTTACTTGGGTGATTTTCATGAAGAAGAAAAGTGAAACCAAGGAACATCTTATTAATCTGATGGAACTGATCCAGAATGAGAAGAGTCAAAGAATATTGAAGATCAGATCAGATAGAGGGACTGAATTTACAAACTCTACTGTTGAAGAGTATTGTAACTCCAGAGGAATCAATCATGAGTACTCTGCTGCCAGAACCCCTCAACAAAATGGAGTTGCTGAAAGGAGAAACATAACTCTAAAGAAGCTACCAGGACAATGATAGCTGAAGCAAAGCTGCCCCAAAGATTCTGGGCAGAAGCCACAAATACAGCATGTTATACACAGAATAGGTGTATGATCAACAAAAGTCAAAACAAGACACCTTATGAGGTATGGAACAACAGAAAGCCTAATATACATTATCTTAGGATTTTTGGTTGTAAATGCTATGTTTTGAACAATGGGAAAAATCACCTTACTGCATTTGCAGAAAAGGCTGATGAAGCTGTTTTTGTAGGTTACTCTACTGTTAGTAAAGCTTATAGAGTGTTTAACAAAAGAACTTTACTTGTAGAAGAATCTATTCATGTAGTATTTGATGAACCAAGTCAATCATCTGAAAAGAATCAAAGTGCAAACCCATAAATATCTGCTGACTTTCAGAAATTGAATGTGGAAAGAAAGGAAGAATATGTACCCATCATACTACCTGATTTAACTCAAGCTGTTAACTCAAGTGCTGTTCAAAATCAGTCTGCTGATTGCCTAACAGAGGAGTTGCGAACAGCTGACAGACCAGAGACTGTTCAACAAACTACAACTGTTCAACATACTACTACTGAGACTCCAACAGTAGTGTTGCAAGATCAATCAAGAGGACAACATCCAGATTTGCAACCTGATCTCAGATGGCTCAAACAACTACCTGATGGTATTTTTATTAATCAAGCAAAGTACACAAAAGATCTGTTCAAGAAATTTGGTATGGAAACTAGCTCACCTGTTAATGTTCCTATGTCTACTGGACTTCGTCTGGACAAGGATGAAGGTGGCAAATCAGTTGACATCACCAAATACAGAGGCATAATTGGGTCACTGTTATACTTAACAGCTAGCAGACCAGATATTATGTATTCTGTTGGGGTTTGTGCGAGATTTCAATCAGATCCTAAGGAATCTCACCTCTTAGCTGCGAAAAGGATATTAAAGAATCTCAAAGGCACACAAGAATTGGGATTGTGGTACCCAAGGGAATCAGGATTTGAACTTATTGGATATTCAGATTCTGACCTTGCTGGCTGCAAGATTGATAGGAAGAGTACTACAGGTACTTGTCAATTTCTAGGCAGTCGTCTGATCTCATGGATGAGTAAGAAACAGACTTCAGTATCCATATCTACTGCTGAAGCTGAATACATTGCTGCAGGAGCATGTTGTGCACAAATACTTTGGTTGAAGCATCAACTAGAAGATTATAATCTCAAGATCAGTGGAATCCCTATCTACTGTGACAATACAAGTTCAATCTCACTTACTCAGAATACTACTAGTCATTCCAGGACTAAGCATATTGAGATCAAACATCACTTCATCAGAGACCATGTTGAAAAAGGAAATGTTATTATTGAGTATGTTCATACAGACAATCAGATTGCTGACATTTTCACAAAACCATTAAGTGATGCAAGATTTTCTGCTCTAAGAGTAGAACTGGGCTTGTTAAATTTGGATGCATAAGCTGAGGGGGAACCTATCAGAAGACTGGGTTCAACAGCTTACTAATCTATTATCAACAAGTTATGCTTCAAGAAGACTGACTCTCAAAAGACTAGTTGACTGATGAATTCTTGAATTCAGGGGGAACGTGTAAGACTAGCGGTACTCCTGTTTTAAAGATGAAAAGATTTGAAGATTATTTATCTTGCTGGATTGACAAACAGCAAAGGAAGATCACTAGATATTGGCTTTCACTAGTGATAAATTGTATCAGACAAGTCGTCTATCAGATAAGTCTTATTGTACTCATCTGTTTCTAGTTATGTCATCTTATATTTAAGTGTTGTACAGAAACGTTTTTATCAAAAGCACGCTTTTATAAGTAACAGACATGTGGCGTTTCAAATTCCCGCCTGTCTGACATAATTAATAAATTTTGAATTCCGCAATTCTCGCCCGCACGATTAGAACCTGACAGATCAAATCAAACCGTCCGCGTATAACACGGAAACCGAAGTAATTCGAAATCTATAAATCCAGATCTGATCAGAAGGGTAAACCTTACGCACCCAAAATTGTCTCAAGTGGAAAAGAAGTTACTAATTCATCTGTTTTCTGTCTTAAAGTGTTTTAAATTCTCTCAAACTACTTCAATTTCATCAAATGGCCGGAGCTGAAGGACGCTACTTGAATTACGAGAAGTTTCACGCTACTGGAACTCCTCTAATGAAAGAAATAATGTTTAAAATCAAAGAGGCTTCTCTGGTAAAAGTTTTGGAAGCTCACGAAGAGTATGTGTTCACTGAAGATGTAGCAGAGTTCTACAAAACTAGGAAGAATGATTTAACCAAGATGATTTCGGTGGCTGTTGTAGGAGGAAAGACTATTTGTGTCTCTCCTGCTGTTCTAAATGAAGTTTATGGGTTGAAAAATGAAGGAGGAGAGGTGTTCACTCTGGGTTCAGAGAAGGAGGAGGAATTTTGGTTTATTTGTGAGAAGGATGGAGAACCAATGACTGGAACCCTAATGAAAACTCAGTTGAAGGACGAGTTTCAGAGGTTTGCTGATATCATTGCGAAGATTTTTGAGTGTTCAACGAGCTCTTTGGATGGGCTACCCAGAAGAAGGTACCAAACAATGGTTTGTATCTACTATGGGTTACCAGTAAACTGGGCTGTTCATTACTTTTATCTTCTAGCGCTAAAGAAAAATGGACATGTGATAATGTTGAGTCATCTGCTCTCAACTCTTGGATGTCCACTGATGAATGGGAAAATAGTTCACAAACTGAAGGAGGTGAAAGTGTATGAACCTGTAAAGGTTGAAGTCACTTCAAAAAAGAAGGCAAAGGGAAAGGCAGAGAAGTCTGCTGCTACCAAGAAGCCTAAAATCAGTACAAAGGCTAAGTCTGCTGATCAAACAGCAAACCCTGCTGTTGAAGCCAGATCAGTAGAGTCTGATGCTACTGATAAGATAGTCACTGAGGTGACTAAAGAGATTGACGAGATGGCTACTGAAACATCTCCAGAAAGAACTGAGTCTGACGAACCAGTTCAAGTGAAAGACGTTGGACGAAGGACAAGAAGCTCTGTAAAGAGGACTGCTGAACCTCGCCAAACTGAAGTATTGCCCAAACCAAAAGCAAAAAGAAAGTTGACTCTAGGTGGTCAAAGAGTTACCTTCACTACTGATCCAACTACTCAAGTCAGAGAAAATCCTGCTGCTGAAAGACCAGTAGATGGAGCAGAGAAAGCTGCAGAAGATAAGACTGCAGAGGATCAATCTCTCAACAAGTCTGCTGTTACCGAACAGCCGACTAATCTGACAGCAGAGGAGAATGTCCCACTCATTCATCCTACACCAAGTACTGCTGCTCCACTGCAGATAGTGGAATCCCCTGCCGCCAGAAGGAAGAGAACTGGTAAGGCAAAGATTAAAATAGTCACTGCTGCTGAACAGAAAAAGAAAGATGAAGCAGAAAAGAAAAAGAAAGAGCAACAGCACGCTCTTAAACTTAGGGAGCTTGAAGCTCAGACTAAAAATATGTCTGCTGCTGAGATAGCTGCCAAGGAGGCTCAGGATGTTGGGTTATTGGTAACGTCAGAACGTCAAAAGCAGCGGAATTTAAAATTTTAAAATAACCCAAGCAGAATCTTTATTCATCTAGTCATACGAAAAGGATTTATACATAAATCGAAACATCCATAGGGTGTTTAGCGATTTTACTTTACGACGGGAACGGTGGTGATTTTTCTCCGGTCTTCTTTCAGATCTGCAGGATTTGGTTCGGAGAAGCACCCCATGTGTTGTGCCTCTAGCGGTATCCACACCAACTGGATTGAAGCAACTCTCTTGAATCCTCAGACTCAGAACTAGGATGGAAGAGATACAATGCAAGGAAGAAAGAAGACAGAAATTGCGTGAACCCTGTGCAATTGAACAGGGTTCGGCCGAACCCTTCTCTGTAAAAGAGGGGGCGGCGCAAATCAGATCTGGGGAGAGGGGGGCGGCTACTACTTAGTCTAGGGCTTAATTTTCAGCTCTTTGTTTCAAGTGTTTAGTCTGTAGAAGAGTTGTGAGGTGATATCTATTTATAAGAGAAGAAACCTTCTCTTTGTAGATATCTCTTCAAGATCTTTTCCTTATCTTATAAGGAAATAAGATATACACATATATCTTCTTAGATCCTCCTTGTTTCACATGAAAACAAACTCTCCCTTCTTATCCTTAGCCAAAAAATCGCCCCACCCTATACTTGCAAGACTTCTTCTGGGCTTTTAATTAAAAGGCCCATGTCTTGCAACATAATTTAATTAACCATTAATTAAATCAGCCCAATTAATCGAATTAATTATTCTCTCTCAATTATTAATTAACACTTTAATTAATTAGTTTTCTTCTTTAAGAATTAACACTTTAATTCTTCAGTTTTGATTTAACTCGTTAAATCAAACTTTCCTTATATGATTTGTTGCAGTCCAATTGTATTGTGTGTGACCCTCTAGGTTCACCATCAATTGGCCGCAGGCCCACGACTTTCGTGATTTAATTTGTGAGCTTATGAATTGCTCCGATTAATTGAACACCTTCAATTAACCACTCAAGAATTAATCTCCTTATTAATTCATGAGTACCCACACCTCATGGTCGATGTCTAGCCACAAGCCCATGAGGCCCAACTTCAGGTGAATTGATCTCAGTGAACCTCACCTCTTATAAGTACCATGTACATACGGTCCTTCTATCGACTTAATTTCCCGATCGAGACCTAGGGTGTGTGAATTGATCGGCACCTCTAATTATCTCGATAACTATACTTTCTAATTCCGGATAATGATTTCAGTGTGACTGCTAAATTTGGAAACCCCTTTCCAAATCCGTCACCAACCATGGCCATGGGTTTCTCGAAATCTATTATCTAAGAACGTATAGGAAATTCTCTCAACACACCACGTTGAGTCGGTAGATCCCATATTGATGCTAACCATTCGCGTACACGACTATACGCACCCAACTTAGGCACATAATGATCAGGCTACGTGATCGGCACCTAAATCTAAGTACGCACACCCATGCACCGAATTCGCCCTAGCATCTCAAGTCTAAGGACTAAATCGTACACTATTATAAGTTTGAGAAACATCCCATCGCCGATGTGCATCATGCGCTTCCACAATGGGTTTCTCTGTTCGGGTCGTTCGATGCGTTCGATCCCCTATCGAACCACCTACTCATATGCACTAGCATCAAATGCCTTGCTCATGAAACGCTACAAATTCACTCCATGTGAATCATGCATATTTGTACAAGTCTTTGCGATTCCTTCGATACCCCGTCTCGTTCGGAATCTATGACTTGGAACGTTTTAAGATCACGACCTTAGAAACTGTTTCATGATTGCACTCATACTGAAGTGAATCGTTCCATAGTCTATTGTGATCTAAGGATTTCATCCAATCGCTTAAGTGATTTGCGAGAGATGAAGATGGCCATTGTTTGATTTACATACTATAAACAAACGAGCGTATTAATTCATTTATACTAGAGAAAGATTACGATAGTCCTAATACAAGCTAAATATATTGGCTTGCAGGGCACTATCCTATCAATCTCCCACTTGCCCTAAAGCCAATCACAAACGCTTCTAGGACCCATCTTTCAAAGATGTTCTTCGAACTCTTTTCGTGACTAAGACTTTATTAGTGGATCATCTAGGTTGTCTTCCGAGTCGACGCATCCATTATGTGCGTTAACTCTACCAATGATTTCTCCAATCAAATGGTACTTTTCTCTCATTGTGTTTAGATTTCTGGTGAGATCTCGATTCATTTGCTTTAGCAATAGCTCCATTGTTATCACATAAGATAACCATGAGCTTCGCAATGCTAGGCACTACATCCAACCATTGGATAAAGTTTTTCATCCAAACACTTTCTTTTGTTGCCTCCGATGCTGCGATATATTCTGCTTCAGTGGTTGAGTTGGCAACGGTGTTTTGCTTGGAACCTTTCCAATTTACCGCTACCCCATTGAGGCAAAATATGTATCCAAAATTGGATATATATATTCATCCACATCAGACTGAAAATTCGAATCATTAAATCCTTCGAGTTTTAATTTTCCATTACCACCGTAGACCAAGAACAAATCCTTAGTATTTCTCAAGAGCTTAAGGATATCTTTTACGGTGGTCCAGTACTCTTCACTGGAGTTTGACTAGTAACTGCTCGTGACACTTGAGCAGGTTCTATGTCTGGTCTAGTACATAGTATAGCATACCATATGCTACCTTTTGTTTGAAACATAAGGTTTTTGAGACATTCTCCTTTTATCCTCATTCGATGTAGGGCACATCGATTGGGAAAAAGAGAGATACAATGTCTCATTGGAAGCAATCCTACCTTGGATTCTTCCATACTGAATCTTTTCAGTATTGTTTCTATGTACTTAGATTTAGAGAGTCCCAACATCTTCTTTGATCTATCCCTATAGATACGTATCCCAATACGCAAGATGCCTCTCCCAAATCTTTCATGGAGAATTGCATGGAAAACCATGCTTTCGTCTGCGCTGACATTCCGATATCATCCCAGATAAGCAGAATGTGATCGACATATAAAATATGAGCTTCATAGAGCTCCCACTAATCCTTTTGTACACTCAAGGTTCATATTCGTTTTTAATGAAGTCAAATGCCTTGACTGTCTCATCAAAACAAATGTGAATCTGAATGGATTCAGACATTGCTACTGGAGAAAAAGTTTCATCAAAGTCTGTTCCAGAACTTTGTGAATAGCCTTTCACCACTAGTCGAGTCTTAGAGGTCAACACCTCTCCATTTATTCCTAGCTTGAAGATCCATTCACTACTTACAGGGATAAATCCCTCGGGTGGATCGACCAAGGTCCATACCTTGTTGGAATGCATGAAATCCATTTCGGGTTGCATGAACTCTTGTCATGCATGCACGTCTACATCTAATGTAGCTTCTTCGTATATGGTGAAACCATATCTTTCAAGCTTCTTACGAACTTGATTAGATCTACGAAGTACTGGTGTACCAGACGGTTTAGCAGTTTCTGGATTAACTCCCACTGTTTGTGGGGATGGGTCCAAATCTTGGACATCATCAAGTTCCATGACATTCCCTATTTCCTTTGACGAGGATTTCATCAACTGAGGAACGGGTAGTTATGAGAAACGATTGTTTCTCATTGTCGTGGAACAGGTATCCAATGGTTTTCTTTGGACACCCCACAAACTTATACAAATTGGATTTACTAGCCAATTTATCTCCTTTCTAGTTCCCAACTTAGGGAGGAGATCTCCATACTCAAAAGTAAAAGTGCAGAGGTATTTTTCCATACCTTTCTTGGTAAAGCTTTGTAGGCACGGACTTTGAAGGTACTTTGCTCAGTATCTTCGATGTAGTCATGAGGGTCAACCCCTAGAAAACATATGGAAGCTTAACAAAACTCAACATGGATTTGAACTATGTCTAACAATGTTCGATTCCTTCTCTTAGACACTCCAATAAGTTGAGGCGTCATAGGAGGAGTTTGTCGTATGAGAACCCCATTCTCTGTAAGATAATTGAGGAATTCTTGACTTAGGTATTTGCCACCTCGATCAAATCGAATGGCCATAATACTATGCCTTTGTTGATTCTCTACTTCGTTTCGAAAATTCTTTGAACTTTTCAAAGGTTTTTCGGATTTGTATCTCACTAGATACATATATCACTAACGACCAAAGTCATTAGCAAAAAGGTACGAGGTACGAGTAATCTCCTCTTACACTAACCTTTAGTGGTCCACATTCAATCGTATGGATCAAATCCAATGTTCTTTGGTTCGCTCTTGATTCCCTGTGAAGGGAGATTTGGTCATCTTTCCTGTGAGACAGGATTCGCAGGTTGGAAGTTCATCTAAGTTCTATATTTCAAGAGTCTTAGAAGAAACCAACTTTTGAATCCTACTCTTGGAGATATGTCCAGGTCTAGCGTGCCAAAGTTGTGGATTATTATCTTGGTATTAATTGAATCTAAGCACATTAACTCAATAGAATTGAGTTAACGGTTTAATTCAATTAATTTGCTTCCTTTCAATTAACTCTTTAATTGATTCATCTCCTTTTCAATTAACTCTTTAATTGAAACGTTGCTTAATTAATTAGACCTTCTAATCAATTAAACTAATCAGTGCCTTTCTAAGATTCAGTGGGATAATTCGTCTTTTAGACTACTTGCGTTCTTTCGACTACCTTTATGGTCGATTTTAGAAGAGAACAACTTCTTCTTCTTTTGACCCTTCTTTGACTTTGCAGTCCATGAAGTGTAATCGATCATGACAGGTTTATCCTATTTTCCTTTTACCAATACTTTGGTTAATTCATGAAATGTGAACAACTTATCAAATAAGTTCATAGTTTTCACGAATCATTTGAATGAGCAGGTAGGAGAATTTAGGTGGAGGTCAATGTTAAGATCACTTGCAGGCCTACGTTTAATCGATCCAGTTTTCAACTAGATTGATAAAACAAGGACAGTGATCCTTGACATTAGTTCCTTCACTTATTCTCGAGTTTTAAAACAGCTCCATAGTGGTCTCGAATCAAACGATTCGAAACTGCTCCTTAAAACAAGCTTTTGAAGTGGAGGTTTGTTTTAGAAGCTTCAGACATACTCCTATGTCGCTTCTTTAGCTCGTTCAATCTTGATGCTTATATGAGGAAACGATCGTTAAGATTCCCATACCCTATAGGTGATTCGTTCCACTTTTGAGACTCGTCCTTATATGAGGAAACGATCATTAACATTCCCATACCCTACGGGTGATTCGTTCCTCCTTTTAGACTCATCTCGGAAGTGCATCAGGCATAGGCTAGTTATTAAGAACATGATTCCGACTTTCGGAATTGAGGACAATCCTCTAGTTTCTAAGACAGTCGATATTTTGATCCAGTTATTTTATAAGTCGAGGATAATAAGTATAATGGATTATTATAGATATCTCAATATCTATTTTAAAGAGAAGACAATTATATAGAGGACTATTTAATGAGTAATACTTATAATCTATGAAGGTTGGACTTTCTATCGTAAAAGTTCTCCCACTATTTTATCGAAACAATTACCCCTTCAATTGTTCGGGAAATCTTATTTCCTAGTAGGTCTTGACGTCCCAGCGGACATTAATTGCACCCACGACTCGTGGCCATACAGCTAATTCCCCAGGTAGGCATACGTATTGGCAATTGTGTCCCTACACAACCTTCAAGCTATTTTGCCTCGATTTTCGCACCCATCTAGCAGTGCTACATCATGAGTGGTACTACTCGTTAAGTCTAACCCAATCAATCTCGATGAGCAACGGGCCCGGTCATGAAATCCCCGTAACTGGTTATCGGTCGATTATACATGTCCCGACCAGTCCCCACCCTTGTCGAGTTTATTTAATAAACAAGAATCGAGAGATTTCACGTATTGTCCCTTTCTTCGCCTCGGGTGCCAGACTCTGGATCACCTTAATCGATAAGTAGACAACATACGCTAGTCCCTATTGATGAAAGGCTTTGATTTATATAAATACTTCATTTTATTTTAATCCAATATGACTTAATATTTAATTCAAGAGGGGATTTGCGGGTTTGAAAGTTTAAGACAAACTCACTCGAGATCTCACCGCTTCGATTATGAATTATCTTATTTACGTTCTAATATTCTAGCGCGCATCACCATACAAGCCAAATAATAGAAGCAATAAATAAATAAAACATAAATAAATAAACCTAGCATGCAAATCTAACATAATATGTTTTCGATCGGGAGCCACCTATGCTTGGGCCATCATTGAGCCAATAATGTTGGCCCAATTGGTCTATCTAATGGGTTCTTAATGGGCCTAGGCTATTACATTAATAACCAAGCATACTTGGCCTTCATTCTCCATTGGGCTTCCTTCTTGCATGCAATGGGCCTCCATCCTAAACTATTTAATGTAAAGCCCTAATCTATTACATTGGCACAAAAAGGCCCAAATAAAGGCTCGCAGGCCCAACAAAAATCCAAAGCAAAATAAACCAATCACATCTAAGGTCAAGGCTCGGCTCGATCGAAAACCACGTAAACAATTCATGTTGAGCAAAGAAACAAGCAAACATATTTACTAGTTTCCTATCTTACTTCAATTATTTTAAACGCCTTTAAAATATTTCTCTAGATTCTTACTTTAGTCTCTACTAATTATAGGTAATCTATATTCGGATAAACAAAACCATTTTATGCATAAAAACAGAATAAAAATTTTCAACTTTTGAAAATTGCAATTCGGCCCTCCAACTTTTGGAAATTGCGATTTGACCCCTAAAGTTTTGGAAAT
This sequence comes from Penstemon newberryi var. newberryi, assembly GCA_030819805.1. Classification (NCBI taxonomy): domain Eukaryota; kingdom Viridiplantae; phylum Streptophyta; class Magnoliopsida; order Lamiales; family Plantaginaceae; genus Penstemon; species Penstemon newberryi. Next base: position 14,221,743 of record JAUALY010000005.1, on the reverse strand, counting down.
TACAAATTAACCCCAAAATTAAAACTGGGCAGAGGACCGAAAATAAAAAATTTATTTCCAGAAAAATTTCGAATTTGCAATTCAGCCCCTGCAGTTTTCGGTATTTACAAAACAGCCCCAAAACTTTCGGTATTTACAAAACAGCCCCAAATTCAAAATTTTCCAGAAAATTACAATGTGTCCAGAAAACATACAGTTCGTAAAATATCAGTTTCAGTCCAGTTTTTCCAGCAATTCGCTAATCGCAAAAACAGCCCTTTTATTTTCGTAAAATACAAAATTGGCCCAAAACGTTTTTATGCAATTTTACCCAAAATCAGATCTACCCATAACAAGTAAGAATCAACAACACGAATATAACATACAATACAATTAAAGCAATCAAATTATATTCAGACCTTTTCGTATGAGAGTAATGAATTAGGCTCTGATACCACTGTTGGGTTATTGGTAACGTCAGAACGTCAAAAGCAGCGGAATTTAAAATTTTAAAATAACCCAAGCAGAATCTTTATTCATCTAGTCATACGAAAATGATTTATACATAAATCGAAACATCCATAGGGTGTTTAGCGATTTTACCTTACCACGGGAACGGTGGTGATTTTTCTCCGGTCTTCTTTCAGATCTGCAGGATTTGGTTCGGAGAAGCACCCCATGTGTTGTGCCTCTAGCGGTATCCACACCAACTGGATTGAAGCAACTCTCTTGAATCCTCAGGCTCAGAACTAGGATGGAAGAGATACCATGCAAGGAAGAAAGAAGACAGAAATTGCGTGAACCCTGTGCAATTGCACAGGGTTCGGCCGAACCCTTCTCTGTAAAAGAGGGAGCGGCGCAAATCAGATCTGGGGAGAGGGGGGCGGCTACTACTTAGTCTAGGGCTTAATTTTCAGCTCTTTGTTTCAAGTGTTTAGTCTGTAGAAGAGTTGTGAGGAGATATCTATTTATAAGAGAAGAAACCTTCTCTTTGTAGATATCTCTTCAAGATCTTTTCCTTATCTTATAAGGAAATAAGATATACACATATATCTTCTTAGATCCTCCTTGTTTCACATGGAAACAAACTCTCCCTTCTTATCCTTAGCCAAAAAATCGCCCCACCCTATACTTGCAAGACTTCTTCTGGGCTTTTAATTAAAAGGCCCATGTCTTGCAACATAATTTAATTAACCATTAATTAAATCAGCCCAATTAATCGAATTAATTATTCTCTCTCAATTATTAATTAACACTTTAATTAATTAGTTTTCTTCTTTAAGAATTAACACTTTAATTCTTCAGTTTTGATTTAACTCGTTAAATCAAACTTTCCTTATATGATTTGTTGCAGCCCAATTGTATTGTGTGTGACCCTCTAGGTTCACCATCAATTGGCCACGGGCCCACGACTTTCGTGATTTAATTTGTGAGCTTATGAATTGCTCCGATTAATTGAACACCTTCAATTAACCACTCGAGAATTAATCTCCTTATTAATTCATGAGTACCCACACCTCATGGTCGATGTCTAGCCACAAGCCCATGAGGCCCAACTTCAGGTGAATTGATCTCAGTGAACCTCACCCCTTATAAGTACCATGTACATACGGTCCTTCTATCGACTTAATTTCCCGATCGAGACCTAGGGTGTGTTAATTGATCGGCACCTCTAATTATCTCGATAACTATACTTTCTAATTCCGGATAATGATTTCAGTGTGACTGCTAAATTTGGAAACCCCTTTCCAAATCCGTCACCAACCATGGCCATGGGTTTCTCAAAATCTATTATCTAAGAACATATAGGAAATTCTCTCAACACACCACGTTGAGTCGGTAGATCCCATATTGATGCTAACCATTCGCGTACACGACTATACGCACCCAACTTAGGCACATAATGATCAGGCTACGTGATCGGCACCTAAATCTAAGTACGCACACCCATGCACCGAATTCGCCCTAGCATCTCAAGTCTAAGGACTAAATCGTACACTATTATAAGTTTGAGAAACATCCCATCGCCGATGTGCGTCATGCGCTTCCACAATGGGTTTCTCTGTTCGGGTCGTTCGATGCGTTCGATCCCCTATCGAACCACCTACTCATATGCACTAGCATCAAATGCCTTGCTCATGAAACGCTACAAATTCACTCCATGTGAATCATGCATATTTGTACAAGTCTTTGCGATTCCTTCGATACCCCGTCTCGTTCGGAATCTATGACTTGGAACGTTTTAAGATCACGACCTTAGAAACTGTTTCATGATTGCACTCATACTGAAGTGAATCGTTCCATAGTCTATTGTGATCTAAGGATTTCATCCAATCGCTTAAGTGATTTGCGAGAGATGAAGATGGCCATTGTTTGATTTACATACTATAAACAAACGCGCGTATTAATTCATTTATACTAGAGAAAGATTACGATAGTCCTAATACAAGCTAAATATATTGGCTTGCAGGGCACTATCCTATCACAGGACTTGGCTCAAGCTATAGAAGCCAGTACCAAGGATGTTAATGGTCCAAGGTACAGTGGTGGAATTGAGATTGGAGACAAGAAAAAGCCAAAGGCTGTTATGCCAACACCCAAGCTGCCAAAGAAGAAACGATTTGAACTGAAGTATGCTCTGGAAATAGTTCAGAATGATCCAGAGATATTCAAACAATTTGTGGCAAATCTTGAGAGGTACAACGATATTTTGGTCCGTCAGAGTCTCTTTGTGACAGAAAAGATAAGATACAATAGATGGAGAGAATATCGTCTGACAAAGACCAAAGAGCAAATCATACAGTGGAAAGAGTTTGCTGCTGAGGAAAGATGGGTTCTATAGTTTCTGGAAACTGGGTGTCTGAGGCAAGCATTGGATTCAGATCACTTCCTGGACATGATCCACTATCGACTAAGGAAGTTGGCCAAATCTGAAGCCAAGAAATTACAAAACTCTGTTCCTGAAATTCCAGCAGAAAATGAAGACTTAAAGAAGTGAGCTGCAAAGCTGGCACTGTCCGTAACTCTGGAAATGTGGGAAAAGAAGACCAGATATCAGAAGGGTCACCCAAGCTCACTGATACCTCTGCCAAGCTTACAACAGATTGTCTTTGGACCGGCTATTAAAACTTATGAAGATCTAACTGAACAGACAACTTCACCATTTGTACCTGCTCTTATATTTACTCACAAAACTGTTGTTGCTGATAATGGTATTGATGTTGTTACAGAGGTAAATGAGCCAATCCAGGTCCAACAGAAGACTGCTGACAAAATCTCAACATCATCAGAGCAGTTGCCCCAACAGCAGACTACTCTGCCTGATAAACCAAAGGAGTCTGACAAAACTCCTGAGATTGTTCCGGCAAGCACAGCCATTCCATCCACTTCAGCAAGCCTGCAACCAACTATTCTGGAGTCCATCCAACAGTTGATTGCAAACTCAATGAAGGAAATGGAAGACAGACACAAGGAGCAGTTAAAGAAATTTGAGGAAGTGGCCCCAACTATACTGTCTGCTGCTGCTGCTGAAAGAGTTCCCAAGGCTGCTGATCCTAGCCCTCTGATAGTGGATGAAATAGCTAGTATCAAAAGTGAAGTACAAGCTATCAGACTGGATGTGGAAACATTTGGTGCAAGGGTCAAGAATAACACAGCCGGTTGGAGGGATATAACTGAAGTTGTTGCAAATGCAATGGAGGCTCACGAGGAGAAAGCTGAGAGCATGCTGAAAGCATTCACTACATCAGCTGATTTGATTCTGAGTTCTCAGATTCAACTATGTGATCAAGTGGATCTTACATTTAAGAAGATTAAATCCTATAATACATTGCAGCAACTAAAAAGGGAGAATCATCTTATGGCGGTGGATAAAAACATCAGATTGATCTGTGACGCTATTAACATCACTCCAGTTCTGCCTGAAGAACCCGTCTACCCTGCTGATGATGACAAAAAGGGGGAAGATGGAGATTCTACAACGAAGAAGAAAGGTGCTGATGCTAATCTATCAGCTGACGTTACTGAAAAGATTGAGTCTGCTGAAAAGGATGCTGATGAAAATACAAGCAGACCAGATGATGAAGTAACTGAGGTAGAGAACGATGCTGATGAAGAGCCCAAAGAACCAGTAAAATCTGTGTTTGTCCCAAGTGGTCAGATGAGGTTTAGAGGGGGGGGGGGGGTGAATAAACCTCTTTAAAATTTTTACCTTTTAAAACTTCTAACTTTTCTGTCAGCAGACTAAGCTGATCAAGAATTGTAAGCAGACTAAGCTGATCTCGCACAAAGCTTTGAACAGCAGAGTTGACCACTCTTCTGATTTTACTTAGCTGATTTTATCAAAATCAGAGTTACAAAAATAACTAACTTGCAGCGGATTTATCTAGTGTTTTTCACAAGTAATTTCTCTTAACTTTGAAATAGTTTTATCCCCAGTTTTAACAAACTCCTTTTAAAACTTTTCAAATAGTTAACCTTTAAGTGTTTTCAGTATGCTGTTTTAAATGTGCAGAAAATAATGCAAGTTAAAAACACAAAGGATTTTTATAGTGGTTATATGGATATAAATCCTTTAGTCCACTCTTCCAAGTCACTTAGATCTTGGGTTATACTATAGTCACAAAGATTACAGTACACTCTGCTTGCGCCAAACAACAAATGAACTGGCCACAAGTTCGCAGTAGGAAATCACAAAGAAATTCCTAACCTCTGAAGTAATATCGCTCACAAAGATTGATATCTACTCCTCACAACACTATCTAACAAAATCACTCAGATTTTACAAGTATTTTCTGTTTTCTCTCTATTTAGCTTCGTCAACAAATGACTCGGCTGATGAGTGTTCTGTTCTTGAGTTTGAGACTTAGAAGAATTCTTGCTTCAGATTTTTACTCTCAAATGCGCTGTCTCAGTGTTGTGTCTTCTTCCTCAACTCACGAACTGAACTATTTATACTTGGAGATTTGAAAATCTGCCCGTTGAGAGATCGACAGCTGTTCAAATCCTCGAGTACTGGTCCTTTCTGCAGAAACGGCTACCTGCGACTGGACACTGTACACTCAGTTGTACTTGCTGTCAGTTCGCATTAAATGCACCAATCTGATACGAGGTTTCTCTTCAATCATTTGTCATTAATACCCTTCCTCTTCAGCATTTATTACTCCAAGTGCATTTATTACCGTTGCACTGATCTTCTGATCCACTTCCACTCAGCTGATCGAAATCACTCGTCTGATGTATACTCGGCTGATTCCAAACTTGAACTAATCTCATTTGAGTCGGCTGATAGTCCACCAGTCTGATTTCTTCTTCAGCAATAGATCAGTAGTCTTCTGGACCATACTTGACTAGTCTGAATTAAGTTTTCCTTAGTCAAATATCTTTGAAGGTTTTTGCTCAGCTTCCATACTTTGCTGATTCTGATGTTTTGGAAATCATCAAAACCTCCCTTCACTTTATGCCTTCTATCTTCATCTTCATCCAACAATTTCCCCCTTTTTGATGATGACAAAACTTCAGCTAAGTACCTGTACCTAAAGCTAAAGTTTAAGTCCTCAAAAATTTCTGAGATAGAAATAATTTGTTGGAAACTTGAACTTTTATAGATATATTAATTTGATTACAAGTTACAAGTTCATCAGATGAGACAACAGAAAATAGAACATTACAAGTGATTTACAAAAAGATTGTAAGAACCCTAGTCTAATAACTTAGTCTAGTCCTTATTTTCTTCTTATATTTCTCCTTCTTCTTCTTCATCTTCAAGGTCTTCATCAGAACTAGAGAGATCTTGTTCAAGCATTTCAAATCTTTTTCTGAGATCCTCTATTCTTTTGTACTTGACGTATGGATCCAATTGTTCAGCAGCAGAGTCCTTGGAAGCAGCAATTTCCTTATCAGATTTTACTGGTTCTTTGGGCTCTTCATCAGCATCGTTGTCTGCCTCAGTTACTTCATTATCTGGTCTGCTAGTATTTTCATCATCAGCATCCTTTTCAGCAGAGTCCAATTTTTCAGTAACGTCAGCTGATAGATTAGCATCAGCACCCTTCTTCTTCGTTGTAGAATCTCCATCTTCCCCCTTTTTGTCATCATCAGCAGGGTAGACGGGTTCTTCAGGCAGAACAGGAGTGATGTTGATTGCGTCACAAATCAATCTGATGTTTTTATCCACCGCCATAAGATGATTTTCCCTTTTCAGTTGCTGCAATGTGTTATACGACTCAATCTTCTTGAATGTAAGATCCACTTGATCACAAAGTTGAATCTGAGAACTCAGAATCAAATCAGCTGATGTAGTGAATGCTTTCAGCATGCTCTCAGCTTTTTCTTCATGAGCCTCCATTGTGATGAGGGGTATTTCGCATACGCCACTTTAGGAAATACCTTCTGCTCGGGGTCAGCCTCGATCCCGATCAGAATGGTATTCTCCGACCTGAAGAACATGGTTTTCCGATCAAGCCAGACTGATAGCTCTAGATCAAGTACTCCGACCTTCTTCCCGATCTACTCGTGTCCTCGGAATTACTGTGGGACCGACCTACAGCTTTACACAGCTGGCCGAGAGCTATTCTCCTACGGATGGTCTAGCTAGCCCATTACTGTTCCTATAAATACGCGGCGCATTTATGACATCAGGGACGACACAACTTCCAAGATATTCCTTCTGCTCGGACCTACTGTTCGGATTAGGAACCTGTTGTTTATTCTTTGTATTCACTTTCCTAGATAGTACGACATCCAGTAATGCTCGGGTAGACCCGCTTTGTAATTTGTATTCGAACACCTACATTAATATATAGTCTTCACATGCTCGATTCATATGTTGTTATACTCTACTTTCCTTATTGAACTTGAACGAAATACAGTAGAATCAATTGGCGCCCACCGTGGGGCCTACTCGGGTGTTAGATCGAAATATGCCTACTACTAGGAGATTTACATACAATCGTGGCGAGCCTTCACACGCCGTAGGAGCTCAACGTTCTGTAAACAATGAACCAAGTAACCAATCCCGAGCGGCCCACCAATCTGAGGTGCCGCCGCTCGATCCGCCGAATGATATGCCTATTCATACAACAGTGGCTGATTTGCGTTCCATTATCGGAACTATGTGTAGAGAATTCTTGAACACGGAGAGAGCAGATCGTGAAACTCTACCAGGCCAGCAGCCCCCGGTCGATCAACCTGCTGCTCGGGGTCCGATTTCCAACAGGCCAAGGGAAGGAAGTATTCGTCGATCTGCTCTGGGCGAACCATCTGATGTTCGACCCAACACGCCACAAGCTAGAACCGTTGTCCGATCTGGGCAACCTTCTAGGAACATACAAAACTTAGAGGATTCCGTGGTCGGGGAAAGTCAACCCAAAGCTGTGGAGAGGTCTAGAAAGCCAGCCTATAGAAAGGTAACTGAGGCTGACTTGGAAAGGATTGTGCAAGAAAGGGTTGCTAAGGAGTTAGAGAAAGAGAAGCTAGTAAAGGAAACCCGACCCACAGGTGTCAGGGCTCGAGGAGTTGAGGCCAAAGAGGATGGGGTCGTTTTCCCTGAAGTGCGAAGTAGGGAATTAAGTACAAATATTATGCGATGCTCGCCTTTCTGTCAAGAAATTAAGGAAGCTCGAGGAACGGAATCAGTCCCTACCAGATTGCCAAGATATAATGGAACCTCTGACCCCGGGGAGCATATAAACAGTTTCATAAATGTGTTGAATTTATATGGACACTCGAAGGATTTTTGCTGCAAAATCATGGTCACCACGTTCGAAGGAATTGCTTTGGATTGGTTCGGAAAACTGCCTCCGAACTCGATCTTCTCTTTTGATGAGTTGTGCGATAAATTAAAACATCAGTTTGCCAGCCAAAGGAAACAAAGGTTACCTGCTAATCATTTGGTAACGGTGAAGCAAATGGAAGGAGAAACACTGAGGCAGTGGCTGGCTAGATTTAGTATTGAACTTCTGAAAGTTGATGCCCCACAGATTGAGTTTCTATCGTCATTAATGTTCGAGCTGACCCGTAATAGCCAGTTCGGAAATGCTCTCTGCCGAAAGCAACCAAAATCTTTCGAGCGAATTATGGAAATAGCTGAGAAATACATGATCCAGGAGGAAATGAATAAGTTAAAAAATGCACAGAATCCTAGGCCCCCGATCGTGAAGAAACCTGATCGGGCCCCTATCCCTAAACCAAGCGACTACGGAGGGTCAAACGCGCAGCAAAAAGGCTCGGTTTGGCAGAGACTAAAGGTCTATAAACCTCAGGCTCCGACCCACAGATCTAATGTCTACGGTCGACCTGCATCTCCAGAGAGGACTCCGAGGACGGAGCATGAAAAAAGCAACTTTACCAGATTGAATACTTCGAGGGACGAGATTCTAACGGTACTCGAAGAGAGAAATTTGGTCCCTGGAGCTCGGCGTATCACTCAACCTAGGCCAGGGACTATGAATCACGATAAGTATTGTAGATACCACAGAGCTCGGGGGCATAGCACCGAGGATTGTTTTCAGTTAAAACAAGAGATCGAAAAACTGATTGCTCAGGGAAAGTTGAAGGAATATATCAGAAAGGAGAACCATAACAGCCGTTATAGGTCCAGGAGTCCTAGGAGGTCCTCCGAACAACACCGTGAGGATCAACAACAAGCAGAGGACCAGACGAATCGGGTGATAAATATGATATCTGGTGGGCCAGCTGGGGGAGATAGCAGGAATGCGAGGAAAAGGACTGCTAGGTCGATAAAGACTGGTCTCTCGTCTAGGAAAAAGGTCATGTCCTTAAGACCAGCGCCCTCGATGAGCCAAGTCATTAGCTTTTCCGAGGCTGACAGACCAAGTGATGTGACTTGGGATACTAATGAAGATGACCCTGATTTTTCGATGGTCTTGACCCTGAGGATTGCTAACTTCGAGGTTAGGAGGGTGTTAATCGATAATGGCAGTTCGGCAAACATAATCTCTTCTGAGGCCCTCGACAGAATGAATCTACAACACCCGCGATTGGAACGAGTATCCACCCCGCTCATTGGGTTCGGTGGATCGGAAATTGTTCCTCTCGGGACCATACTCTTGAGTACTACTATGGGTAAGAAACCTAAAGATGTTACGAAGATGGTTAAATTCTTGATCGTAAGTACCCCGTTCGCTTATAACGCAATTTTGGGAAGACCGGCTTTAAATGTATTCAAAGCAGTCGTATCAACTTACCACCAGATGGTCAAATTTCCCACGATGGCAGGGGTCGGAGAAATGAGGAACGACCAGTGCATGGCATGGGAATGTTATAACACATCTTTAAACATGAAGAAGCAGTTCGAGCCAGTATTGCCCTCGAAAAGAAAGTTAGAGGAGGAAAAGGTATTCTCAGTATCCGACCTCCCGTTACCAGATTGTGAAAAGTTGCAGAGTAAAAAAGGAAAAGAGATCGATATGAGCGTACAACCCCCAAATCATAAACAAGTAACGTTAATCCCTGGCTCTCCCGAGAAGTTCACCAGAATTGGGACCGAGCTAAGTCAAGGGATGGAGACCATGTTGATCGAATTCCTTAGAAACAACGCCGATGTCTTTGCTTGGAGTTCTGATGATATAGTCGGAATCGACCCAAGGGTGATCACTCATTCTTTAAATATCGATCCTAAAGCAAAGCCAGTTAGACAAAAGAAGAGGAATCACGGTCGAGAAAAAGATAAAATCATCAATGCTGAGGTGGATAGGTTATTGGCCGCGAAACAGATTCGGGAAATAACTTTCACTGAATGGCTTTGCAATGTAGTGTTGGTGTCGAAGGGAGAGAAGGTCGACAACAAATGGAGGATGTGTAATGATTTTACCGACCTGAACAAGTTGTGTCCAAGGGACCCCTATCCTTTACCACGGATCGATATGCTGGTTGACTCGACTGCGGGATTCATTTTCTTTAGTATGATGGATGCTTTCCAAGGGTTTTATCAAATATTTATGAATGAGAGAGATCAGGATAAAACAGCTTTTATTACCGAACGGGGAGTGTACTGCTTCATTGTAATGTCGTTCGGGCTAAGGAATGCAGGAGCAACTTATCAAAGGCTCGTGAATATGATGTTCAAGGATCTTATTGGTGAGATCATGGAAGTTTATGTTGATGATATGCTAGTGAAGAGCATGACCGAGGAGGATCATATAAAGCACCTTGACAGATGTTTCGCGATCCTAAGGAAGTACAGAATGAAATTAAATCCGGCTAAATGCACTTTCGGGGTAAGGTCGGGAAAATTCCTCGGTTATCTGGTGCACGAACGAGGAATTGAAGCAAACCTAGAAAAGATCCGAGCTATAGCTGAGCTACAACCGCCAACTAAGTTGTCTGAAGTGCAGAGTCTAATCGGAAAAATAATATCTTTGAATAGGTTTATATCCCGATCAGCAGACAAGAGTTTGCCTTTCTTCAAGTTGTTGAGGAAATCGAAAGGCTTCGAATGGAATGAGGAATGCAGTAAAGCTTTCGAAGAGCTTAAAAGATATTTGGTTTCCCCTCCGATGTTGGCAAAACCGGTCGAGGGGGAGCCCTTGTATCTGTACATAGCGGTATCGAGTGAGGCAATAAGTTCTGTTTTGGTGAGAATTCAGGATTCCGAGCATAAACCGGTATACTATCTGAGTAAGTTGCTTCAAGGGGCAGAAAAGAATTACCTGGAGATCGAGAAATTCGCACTGGCTTTAGTTATTGCCGCACGGAGACTGCGACCTTATTTCCAAACTTACAAAATTATTGTTCTGACTAATCAACCTCTACGGCAAGTTCTATCAAAACCAGAGACGTCCGGGAGATTGATTAAATGGGCGGTGGAACTGGGTCAGTTCGAGATCGAGTACCAACCTCGAACAGCAATCAAGGCTCATGTCCTGGCTGATTTCATTGCAGAATCAACAGGGTCCAGTTCGGGCGACTTGTCAGTTCCCGTGGTAAATCTGGTTGAGGATGTTCAGCACAAAGTTTGGGTGATGCATGTCGACGGGTCGTCGACCAGAGAAGGTGGTGGGGCCGGAATTCACTTTCAGGGTCCCGAGGGGGAGGATCTCAGTTATGCGATCACCCTAGACTTCGTAGTAACGAACAATGAGGCAGAGTATGAGGCTTTGATCGCAGGTTTAGAAATGGCAGTTAAAGCAAATATAAAGTCACTAACAGTGCTAACTAACTCCGAGCTCGTGCACAGACAAATAAAAGGGGTTTATGAAGCAAAAGAGTTTAACATGGTGAAATATTTGAAAAGAGTGAAGGATCTAGCGACAAAGTTCGAGATGTTTGATATACAAGCTATCCCTCGAGAAGAGAACTGTTGGGCGGATTTGCTTTCGAAATTTACGGGGTCGATTGACGGACGGAAGGAAAGAGTAATAACTTGGCTTATGTCCAACTCCCCGGCTATAGACTCCGACCTAACCCCAAACTCGGAGATAAAGGAGATAGATGTTCGAGAATCTTCTTGGATGGAGCCTTTGAAGGCTTATCTAAGAGATGGTACTTTACCGGAAGATACAAATCAAGCTCGAAGGATTAAATATCGGGCTCCAACGTACGTTTTGAACGAAGATAGGCTTTATAAAAGATCAAGCTCAGGAGTTTTGTTGAAGTGCATTCCTGAGAGTCAGTTCGATCTCATTTTAAAGGAGGTTCACGAAGGTGAAGCGGGAAGTCATTGCGGTGCACGAGCCTTAGCCTTGAAGTGCTCGAGGAATGGATATTATTGGCCTACTATGATCTCGGATTCCATCGACTATGTAAAGAAATGCCATCATTGCCAAATCTATTCAAATCTAATTCATCAGCCCGCCGAGCAGATGCATTCGATTCCGATTTGCTGGCCCTTCGACAAGTGGGGAATTGATATTGTGGGACCTTTCCCAACTGCTAGATCGAGAAAAAACTATGTCCTGGTCGCTGTGGAATACTTCAGTAAATGGATCGAATGCATTGCCTTAACAAAAATCACTCAATTCCAGGTGATAAATTTTCTATGGAAATATATTGTTTGCAGGTTCGGGATTCCGAGGGTCCTTATCTCCGACAACGGAACTCAGTTCGCGGGAAAACAAATTTTGGAATGGTGCGAAATGTTTGGAATCCAGCAGAATTTCACCTCGGTCGGGCATCCCCAGGCGAACGGACAGACCGAGGTCACCAACAGGGAAATTGTTCGATCATTGGAAAAACGTTTGGCCGAAGCAAAAGGCAAATGGTTAGACGAGCTTCCTGGAGTAATTTGGGCGAACAGGACCTCCATAAAGTCCGCTACAGGAGAAACTCCTTTTTCTTTGGTATACGGTTCGGAAGCGGTAATTCCGGTCGAAACGTTAGTTCCTTCACCAAGGGTCGAATCTTATGACCCCGATCAGAATCAATTGTTGAGAGAGATGGATATCGATCACGCGGATGGTAAACGCGACCGAGCATGCATAAAGATCCAAGCCACCAAGTCCAGCATGGAAAGAGCTTATGACAAGAAGGTCAGAATAAGAACATTCAAAGTCGGGGAATTGGTTCTCAAAAAGGTGGAAGTATCTAAGCATGTCGGAAAGCTTCAGCCAATCTGGGATGGCCCTTATGTCGTGCAGGAGGTCGGGAAAAAGGGGTCCTATAAAATTGCTCACCTCAACGGTGAAGTTTTGCCAAGAACTTGGAATGCAGTTAATCTGAGAAAATATTATGGAAGATAGTTGCACTTATTTTTTAACTTTTACTGTAATTTCAAGTTTTCCCAATTTTTACTTTCCCTAAAAACTTGTATGGAAGATCAATGAAGTCCTCTATTCTGAGTTCAAACTGTATTCCGAGTACCATGACAAAGAAAAACTAATTTTATCGGCCGAGGGTGAAAGCTGTTGCTATGACCCTCCCTCAATAAAATATGTTCAGAAAGAAAATCGGCCGAGGGTGAAAGCTTTTGCTATGACCCTCCCTCGATAAAACATGTTCAAAAAGAAAATCGGCCGAGGGTGAAAGCTGTTGCTATGACCCTCCCTCGATAAAATATGTTCAGAAAGAAAATCGGCCGAGGGTGAAAGCTTTTGCTATGACCCTCCCTCGATAAAACATGTTCAAAAAGAAAATCGGCCGAGGGTGAAAGCTGTTGCTATGACCCTCCCTCGATAAAATATGTTCAGAAAGAAAATCGGCCGAGGGTGAAAGCTGTTGCTATGACCCTCCCTCGATAAAACATGTTCAAAAAGAAAATCGGCCGAGGGTGAAAGCTGTTGCTATGACCCTCCCTCGATAAAAATTTTACGTGACTATCTAGTTCACTTAGTAACGGTCGATTATGTAAGCAAACAGTTCAATTTTGGGTCAATTCTAACTGATGCTCAAAATGCTATGATGAGGCAGTTCTGCTCGAAACCTGAACACTTTTCAAGAGTTTCTGATTATATGGGGAATTACTAGAGTCGGGATCATTATTTCCTAAGTTCAATTATTCTTCAGGGGAACTTAGTTTTATGACATTATTCATTCGGACGATTATCAGATAATCTTTTCGAGGACAGTTCATCGATCAATAAATGTTCCAGAAGTTCAACCTTATCATCCAAATATTTAAGTTCTATCGGATCATTAGTTCGATAAGAAAAGTTGCAATTATTTGATTCGAAACGGAAGGTTCTTATTATTATGTTCAAGCAAGATACAAAGATCAATGAAAGGCAAATGTTACAACTTTATTGAAATTTATCGAACAGATTACAAAGTTGTTGAGTATACAAATGAAGTCCAACTACAGTACCCTATTCTATGGTATTCGAGTCTTCGAGCATCTTTTAGTGTTGTCGACCAGGAATATCGCCGAACATCCGATGATTGCACCACAATTTGTGACAAAGTGATCGAGCTGTATATGTTTATCGTCTTATGATATCTGGTTTTGAAATTAGACAATATGGATCGCAGATTATTGTTTCTGATCTCCATACAGTCCCCAGCATTCTCAGCCGAGCCCGATCACTTCCCCGAGTTGGCGTCCAAGGTTGCAATTCCTCATTTTAAGATCCGTAATTGCAACCCTAGCAAGCCGGTCATCTTTTTACGATCGGGAAGCTTGACCCAAAGTTACCATCCTTCAGGGAAGAAAGGAAGAAATTGGTGAAACAAGATAACCTCAAAGAAAGTACTTGAGGTCAAACTTCCTTTTAATTTTCTGACCTGCTTTCCGCCCTCGGGGATACCCCTTGAAACCAGCAATGCTAACCCTGCCCAAAATACCCAAGCAAGGGTCAGTCACTTGTTGGTATTTCAAGGGTAGATCCCGTTTTCAGGGATCGGAGACCCCCCGATATCCGAGGATCCCCTTTTTTCCAATTCCACCCATACCAAGGGAAACTATATTCTTATGATGAGGTCGATAATAGGTTCGAAGCCGAATTTCGAAGACTTGAACAGGGAGAGGAAAAGATCCGAGCTTCGTCCTCGGATAAAACATTTTTGACAGCGAAGGGTAAAGATTCTCAACTGAGTAAATGCCATATTTATACTAAAGGGAAGAGTTGATCGACGGTCTGTATTCAGCGAAACCAACGGCTCAGATTACGGCATTTATCACGGGTGACCGTTCTACTTCCCGAGACTAAGGTGCTGTTTGGACGGACTTTCTTTGAAACTTAGCTGAAAAAAAGGGAATACTATGACTTGGTCAAATATGCAGTGCAGAAACTTTCCTTCTTACTTTGTGCTTGGAATATCGATCACTCTTAACTCGAGTATAAATTGTTCCAACAGTAAGAATGCAACTCGAATAATTACTCTTAACTCGAGTATAAATTGTTTATGCATTAAGAATGCAACTCGAATAATTACTCTTAACTCGAGTATAAATTGTTTATGCATTAAGAATGCAACATGAATGATTACTCTTAACTCGAGTATAAATTGTTTATGCATTAAGAATGCAACATGAATGATCACTCTTAACTCGAGTATAAATTGTTTATGCATTGATAATGCAACATGAATGATCACTCTTAACTCGAGTATAAATTGTTTCGACTAAGAATGCAACTTGATTGTTTACTCTTAACTCGAGTATAAATTGTTTATACATGTAATCACCTCATCAGACCACAAAACACCATCGATTAGCAGGAAGAAAAAAGTTTATTATTCCAACAGAAAAAAAAAAAAAAAAAAAAACAAGTAACAAGTACAAAAGGAAGAAATGTAAAAGTACAACATTCGGCTGAGCAAAAGAAGAAATCTCTAGACGCTTTTCTCGACAGAAGGTTGCGGACTTCAACATTGCGGGCCTCATACCCGGCCTCATAACCTTTTTGATAGGCATCTTTCTCCCGCTGCTCGGCGCTTTTCTTCTCCTGCTCGACGAGTGACTTCAGCCTGTCCAACTCCTTTCTCAACTCCTCGTGAACCTGGCTCTCTTTCTCCTTAACAGCTTTCTCCGTCTCGGAGGCCAATTTCAGCTCGATGGCTCTGTCTTCTTCAAGAGACCTTGATAATGCAACCTTCTTTTCCTCCAGCTCGAGGATAACCTTCGCACGCTGTTCGGCTTCTTGCTCGACTTGCAGCCCGAGGGTAAATAACTGTTGTCCGACCTTAAATGGACAAAAAGTTATTTAGTAAAAAAAAAAAAAAAAAAAAAAAAAAAGGAGGGTGGGGAGAGAGAGAACACTTACTTGAAAAAGCAGATCTGTGCTCGATCGCGCCGTTTCATTCGCATTTTTCCCTTCTGGTTCTGCCATGGCCTTACTTTTCACCTCTTCAAAAAAGGCACTAAGCGTCCGAGCAAAGTTGGAAACAGAGTTTTGGGGCTCTGGGTTCCCACCCGATGAGGGAATCTTCCTCTGATCGACGGAAGGGTCATTTATTTTGACCTTATTATTGGGAGGCTCGACCACATTGTCCTTATTTGCCTCCAGAGCCAAGACACTACCAGCCAATGTCTGGTTCGCCCCCGTCATCTGAATCAGAATTGAGGTTGGAGTCAGATCGTCTACGACCGGATTTTTTATCAAAGCGGACTCAGAGCTTTGCTTGTTCACCACCGAGCTGTCCTTAGATCTAGGAGGAGAGTCCGAAATTGGTATAACTGCTTTGTCCTCGATCCGAGAGGGTGACGGGTTGGGAAAAGGCTTGGTCTCGGCTTTGCCAAGATTACCTTTAGGGGTTTCAGTTTGCTCGTTGACCACATTCGAAGGTGAATCGATCTTGCGCTTCCCGCGGTCGCTCTTAGAGGATTTTCCTACGTCCGAGGAGGATTTAGATTCTCTAATTTTGGACTTTGGACCTTTCTCCTTTTTGACCTTCAACAATAGTTTGGGATCAAGTTTGGAATTCACCAGGCCTTCCATGATCGGTATATTTCTAATGGAGAAGAGAGTTCGGTTTATTGTATCGATCGATTAGCTCCGACGAAGAGTGAATTATAATTTCAGTGATACAAATCTTAAACTGCCTTCTATTTATAAGAGAAAGGAACGTCGCCTTTTTGGGAGCCCAACAGTCGCGAATTTCAAGATTTCCGTGCCCATTTAAAAAGGTCGATTGTTTTGATACCGTGCCTACTAAGTGATTCACATGCACGAAAATGCTCGATATCGACGTTCTTTTTATGAACCTTATGGCTCACAAAGACTTTTGTCTAGTTGAGCAATATAATAAATTACTGATGAGAGGACTCAGAGAACTTAACAGAAAAAACAGATTTTATAGAGGATCGAAATAATTACAGTGCATATAATAAAGGATCCTACAATCTATTACAAGAAATCTAAGGGTTTGACTGCTCCTCTTTGCCCTCACCCTCGGAGTCACCCTCGACGTCGACGTCATTATCTCCAGAAGCTTCTCGATCATCCCCGTCATCAGAAGAATCTCGATCTTCCTCTCCGGAACTGTCATCTGAACTCGTGCCATCTGAACTCGAGCTCGCGCTGGATGTATCCAAGTCCATCAAGTCAGGATTGGGCATTGGAACTCCGAACTCTTCCACAAATGGAGCGAACTCGTGTCTTTCCCAGTTGGCCGAGCTCGAGGACGCGGTTCGATAGTCTTCCCCGCGAGAATTTTTCATGATATCCATGTGCTTTATATACTCCGTCATTTTGTCGGGAATAACCTTTGCTGCGGCCAACTGTTGAACCCCTTTGAAAAAGGTAGTTTGAAGGATTTCGCCGACCCTCCTTCGAGCTATGGCATCCAACGCGGGAGACTCCAAAAATTCTCTTATCGAGCTTAGGCGAGAGTCTTCTTTTCCCCGCTGATAAGATAACTCGGAATCAGCCTTAGTCTGCGCGAGCTCCTCTTCAAGTTTCCTAACTTTCTCCTCGAGCAAGCTCTTCTCTTCCACGACCTTCACCAAGTCTTCCTCGACGGCAGGGGTATATTTGGCTTTCATGGACTCCAATTCTGCTTGGACGGAGGAAAATTGATTGCGCAGTTGGGATTCCTCCTTGAGTAAGTCCCTATAAGCGATATGGACTCGATCGGACTCCTCTTCTAACATCGACACACGATTCACCTCAGTGAGAAAGCAGTCCCCGATCTGCAAGAACAGGGTGGTTAGTACTTTGTTCCAAGACTTAAAACAGTTACAACAAATGTAAAGGGATTTACCGTGTGATATGCTTTGGAGAATTGGCCTAGTACGTCGAGGTCGCTATGGCCAAGAAGCTCCTCCTGGTCCTCGGCAAATCTCCCCGCCATGAAAATCTTGATCGCCTTGTCATGTTCGTTCTCGCCGTTCGGGGTGCGATCGCTTCGAATTGATCCCCTCTCGGGATAACCTGCTGCTCGGGAACCTCTAAGTTGGTCTTCGATGAAATCCACCATGTCAGGCCTACTTCGACCAGGACGGGAAGAAAGGGGCGTTCGGTGTCGACCCCACAATCCGGTCCTCCTTTTGGCCTCGGGGGGTCCCTCGAGATCTTCCCGAGCTCTCCGATTATAGATCTCTGTCCCTCTGAGCTTCTTCATGGTAAACATGTTGTATCCTAAGCCAGAAGAAGAAGAAGGACCAGCTTGATGAGGAGGTGGTACCATTTGGATCGGCTCAGCATTCTCGGGCTCCTCTTTGTTTCCGACCTGGTGAGTCTGGGCCGAGCTTCCCCGAGGAGGGACGGCAGTTCTGAGCTCTGGTCTAACTTGTCTCCTTGGCTGACCGGGCGTCCTTCTCGAGGTAGACGCTATCGTTTTACCAACTATGGAAGCTCGGTATTGCTCCACCATCGTACCTGAAGAAATAAAAATAAGTAATAAAATTCTCTGGATAGTTTACTATTACGGTTACTCGGGAAAGATTGTTATCCTTACTCAATGATCGAGGATCATCAGCATCTGCTAGTCGATAGGTAGCTTGGCTGAGACCAGCTTTCCGAAGAACGGGCTCTAGGACCAGGAAAGCCGACTGATACAGATCGGAACGCATCTCTTTAATCAGATCGTCTGGGATAACCTTCCCAGGCTGGCCTAGCACTTCTCGTTTCCCGTACACCCATTCTTGCTCACCTGGCCATTTGTATGGAACCATCTCCGAGCTTCCCTCAGAGGCCGGTACTTCAGGTCCCTTGATAAAAAAGAACTGTTTCTTCCAGTCAAGAGAATTGCTGGAAGTTATGGTCGATAAGACCGAATGATTCGAACGCTGGGAGAAATACACAAACCCAGCGTTCGAGGCGGATGAGGTATTGATCTTGAAGAATTGCCAGAAGCGTCGGAAATTAGCGGCTTGGTTCTTGGCCTTCATCAAAACGCTAAAAGCTATCAAGTACCCAATCGAATTGGGAAGGATCTGTGCGGGAGCCAGGCTGAATGAATCTAAAACCTGCTTGAGTAAGGGGGCAAAAGGAATGCGCAACCCATAGTCAAACTGCTTAGCGTAGAAGGCTTGACATCCTGCTGGGGGCTTATTCACTCTTTGAGAGGGGGTCGGAATGATTATCGAGTAACCCTCGGGAAGGAATTTACCAATCGTAGCTTTGAGGTTTGCCTCATGCTCTTTTGGATCGTACGCACTTGAGATGTCGTCGACCCGTTTCTCGGTCTTCTGAGCTCGACCGGTGGCTTTGGACTTTTTCGCGACACCGGCTAGATCAAGAATTCTCACACTGCACCCGCCTCCGATCTCATATCTCATAATCTCATGCTTGTCAAACGGTACAGTCAAGCTATTCTCATGGTCGGAATCAGCTTCTTCTCCATCTCCACCCTCCTCGCTGCCGCCTTCGGCATTTTGTTCCGCATCACCATCGTGCTCGGAATCCTGTCGACCTGATGTACCCTCTCCAGCGTTCGACCCCATGGCATGCTCTATTTGATCGACGATTCTGTTCGTCTCTTCGGAAGAATTTTCAGTGGTTTTGAAGTCGTTGATAAGTTCGCCTGTGGATCCTAGGTCGGAATCTGATCCAGAAGGAATATTGGTTTGGACGTCGGGATTCTGGGAAGTAGACATGATTAGAAGATATTTATTGGAATGCTCGAAGTAAGGAAGAAATACTGTTTATCGATCTAAAAGCTCCGATCCGCTGTGAATTGTAAAGATGCACTCTTTTTTTCCAAGTAAACATATATATAAAGGTTAAAAGGTTAAATTGCAAATTCAACCCCGAGTAACCGCGACGGTTAGGCTCCCACTCATGATTATACCGTATTTCGCTCAAGTTCAATAAGGAAAGTAGAGTATAACAATATATGAATCGAGCATGTGAAAACTGTATATTGATGTTGGTGTTCGAATACAAATTACAAAGCGGGTCTACCCGAGCATTACGGGATGCCGTACTACTAGAAAGACTAAATACAACGAGAATACAAGCTAGTTCCTAATCCGAACAGTAGGTCCGAGCAGAAGGAATATCTTGGAAGTTGTGCCGTCCCTGATGTCAGAAATGCGCCGCGTATTTATAGGAACAGTAATGAGCTAGGTAGACCATCCGTAGGAGAACACCTCTAGGCCAGCTGTATAAAGCTGTAGGTCGGCCCCACAGTAATCCCGAGGAGACGAGTAGATCGGGAAGAAGAGGGTACTTGATCGAGAGCTATCAGTCAGGCTTGATCGGAAAACCATGTTCTACTGGTCGGGAAATACCATTCTGGTCGGGATCGAGGTCGACTTCGAGCAGAAGGGATTTCCTAAAGTGGCATATGCGAAATACCCCTCATCAATACTCCCCCACTTCTCGAGCGTAAGTGAAGCAGAAGCTCGGAGAAGTAAATATTGCATTACGGCGAAAGACTTTGATTTCTTGATGTTTTCGGACATGCCTCATTAAAAACCTAGTCCGGAAAAACCCTGTGGGAAAAATCCGAGCTAGGGAAAAAGAGTGCACATCATCCTTGGGAGAGCCTCGAAAAGCCAAATCGCTCCAAAGATAGAAGGGTGAGATTTTTGACCTGAGAGATTCACCTCGATGATTCACCAAGAACTGCAATACTTGAGGTTCGGAAAGATAGATAGTAGAGAACAGGCCTCGGACAGTCTTGAGTTGGATATGCCTCGTTAAAAACCTTACTCGGAAAAACCCAGTGGGATAAAAACCGAGCGAAGGGAAAAAGAGTACATATTTTATCCGGTTGAGTCGAGAAATACTCATTTCCGAAGCTTGGAGGACCATAAATGCTATTAGCAAAAGATAATCTTCAAATTTACTGAGTGGGAGTCTAACCGTCGCGGTTACTCGGGGTTGAATTTGCAATTTACCCTTTTAACCTTTATATATATGTTTACTTGGAGAAAGAAAAGTGCATCTTTACAATCCGCAACTGATCGGAGCCTTTTGATCGATAAACAGTATTTTCTTTAATTCGAGCATTCAAATAAATATCTTCTGATCATGTCTACTTCCCAGAATCCCGACGTTCAAACCCAGATCCCCTCTGGATCAGATTCCGACCTGGGATCCACTGGGGAACTCATCAATGATTTCAAAAACACCGAAAACTCTTCCGAAGAGACGAATAGAATCGTCAATCAAATAGAGCAAGCCATAGAGTCAAATGCTGGAGAGGGTACATCAGGTCGACAAGATTCCGAGCACGATGGTGATGCGGAACAAAATGCCAAGGCCAACAGTGGGGAAGGTGGAGATGGAGAAAAAACTGACTCCGAGAATGAGGGCGGCAATGGCTTGGCTGTACCGTTCGATAAGCATGAGATAATGAGGTATGAGATCGGAGGTGGGTGTAGTGTGCGAATCCTTGATTTGGCCGGTGTCTCAAAAAAATCCAAAGCCACAGGTCGGGCTCAAAAGACCGAGAAACGGGTTGACGAGATCTCAAGTTCGTACGATCCGAAAGAGCACGAAGCGAACCTCAAAGCTACAATAGGCAAATTCCTACCCGAGGGTTACTCGCTAATAATTCTGACCCCCTCTCAAAGAGTGAATAAGCCCCCCGCGGGATGTCAAGCTTTCTATGCTCGGCAGTTCGACTATGGGTTGCGTATTCCTTTTGCTCCCTTACTTGTGCAGGTTTTAGACGCGTTTAGCCTGGCACCCGCACAAATTCTTCCCAACTCGATCGGGTATCTGATAGCTTTCAGCGTTTTGATGAAGGCCAAGAATCAAGTTGCTAACTTCCGACGCTTCTGGCAATTCTTCAAGATCAGTACCTCCTCCGCCTCGAACGTTGGGTTCGTGTATTTCTCCCAACGCTCGAATCATTCGGTCTTATCGACCATCACTTCCAGCAATTCTCTTGACTGGAAGAAACAGTTCTTCTTCATTAGAGGTCCTGAAGAACCAGCTTCTGAGGGAAGCTCGGAGATGGTCCCACACAGATGGCCAGGTGAGCGAGAATGGGTGTTCGGAAAACGGGAACTGTTAGGTCAGCTTCAGAAGGTCATTCCGGACGCCGTTGTCAAAGACATGTGTTCGGATTTGTACCAGTCGGCTTTCCTCATTCTGGAACCCGTACTTCGAAAAGCAGAACTCAGCCGAGCCACCTTTCCACTAGCTGACGCTGATGATCCTCGAACATTGAGTAAGGAAAAAATAGTTCTTCCCGAGTGACTTATAATAGCGAGTTTTTTCAGCTGATTTCATTACTTACAATTCATCTTTTATTTCTTCAGGAACAATGGTGGAGCAATACCGAGCTTCTATAGTCGGTAAAACTGTAGCATCTACCTCGAGGAAGACACCCGGTCAACCTAGGAGGCAAACTAGACCGGAGCCCAGAACTGCCGTCGCTCCACGGGGAAGCTCGGCCCAAACCGACCAGGTCAGACTCGAAGAGGAGCCCGAGAATGCCGAGCCGATACGAATGGTGCGACCTCCTCATCAAGCTGGTCCTTCTTCTTCTTCTGGTTTAGGATATAGCATGTTTACCATGAAGAAGCTTAGAGGGACAGAGATCTATAATTGGAGAGCTCGGGAAGATCTCGAGGGAGCCCCCGAGGCCAAAAGGAGAACCGGACTGTGGGGTCGACACCGGACGCCTCTTACTTCTCGTCCTGGTCGAGGTAAGCCTGACATGGTAGATTTTATTGAGGATCAACTTAGAGGTTCCCGAGCAGCGGGTTATCCCGAGAGGGGATCAATTCGAAGCGATCGCACCCCGAACGGCGAAAATGAACATGACAAGGCGATCAAGATTTTCATGGCTGGGAGATTTGCCGAAGACCAAGAGGAGCTTCTTGGTCATTCCGATCTCGACGTACTGGGCCAATTCTCCAGAGCATATCACACGGTAAATTCCTTTACGTTTGTTGCAACTGTTTTAAGTCTTGGAATAAAGTATTAATCAGCCTGTCCTTGCAGATCGGGGACTGCTTTCTCACAGAGGTGAATCGTGTGTCGATGCTGGAAGAGGAGTCCGATCGAGTCCACATTGC
The DNA here is from genome assembly GCA_030819805.1 of Penstemon newberryi var. newberryi. NCBI lineage: Eukaryota > Viridiplantae > Streptophyta > Magnoliopsida > Lamiales > Plantaginaceae > Penstemon > Penstemon newberryi. The sequence goes on along the minus strand of JAUALY010000005.1, from coordinate 14,198,951 downwards.
TTATATGGATTTGCTCAAGGAGGAATCCCAACTGCGTAATCAATTTTCTTCTGTCCAAGCAGAATTGGAGTCCATGAAAGCCAAGTATACCCCTGCCGTCGAGGAAAACTTGGTTAAGGTCGTGGAAGAGAAAAGCTTGCTCGAGGAGAAAGTTAGGAAACTTGAAGAGGAGCTTGCGCAGACTAAGGCGGATTCCGAGCTGTCTTATCAGCGGGGCAAAGAAGATTCTCGCCTGAGCTCGATAAGAGAATTTTTGGAGTCTCCTGCATTGGATGCCATAGCTCGAGGGAGGGTCGGCGAAATCCTTCAAACTACCTTTTTCAAAGGTGTTCAACAATTGGCCGCAGCAAAGGTTATTCCCGACAATATGACGGAGTATATAAAGCATATGGACATCATGAAAAACTCTAGCGGGGAAGACTATCGAACCGCGTCCTCGAGCTCGGCTAACTGGAAAGAACATGAGTTCGCTCCCTTTGTGGAAGAATTTGGAGTTCCAATGCCCAACCCTGACTTGATGGACTTGGATACTTCCAGCTCAAGCTCGAGTTCAGGTAGCTCGGACCGTTCGGATACCTCTGATGACGATTCCGATGGGGACGATCTAGAAGCTTCTGGAGACGATGACGTCGATGTCGAGGGTAACTCCGAAGGTGAGGGCAAAGAGGCGCAGCCAAACCTTTAAATTTCTTGTAATAGATTGTAAGATTGTAGGATCGTTTATCATATGCCCTGTAATTGTTTCGATCATCTATAAAATATGCTTTATCTGTTTTTCCGAGTGCTCTCACCATTAATTTATCATACTGCTCAACTAGACAAAAGTCTTTGTAAGCCATAAGGTTCATAGAAAGAACGTTGATATCAAAACAATCGATTTTCTTAAATGAACGCGAAAATCTTGAAATTCGCGACTGTTGGTCTCCCAAAAAGGCAACGTTCCTTTTTCTTATAAATAGACGGTAGTTTAAGATTTTTGTCACTGAAATTATAATTCACTCTTCGTCGGAGCTATTCGGTCGATAAGTAAATCGAGCTCTCTTCTGCATTAGAAACATACAGATCATGGAAGGCCTGGTGAACTCCAAGATCGACCCGAGGTTGTTGCTTAAAGTCAAGAAGGAAAAACCTTCCAAGTCGAAAGTCAAAGAACCCAAGTCCTCCTCGGAAGCAGGAAAGACTTCTAAGAACGACCGAGGCAAACATAAGGTCGATTCTCCTTCGAAGGCGGTCATCGAATCAACCGGTGACCTTGGCAAAACTGTGGCCAAGAAATTATCTGGCTTCGAGAAAGGGCCGGTCATACCAATTCCGGACTCCCCTTCTCAGTCGAAAATTAGCTCCGAGGGTAACAAGAAGGTCGATAGGCCTAATAAGCAGATCACCTCTGATGACTCTGAGTCTGCTCCAAATAAAAGATCGTTCGTGGGCGATCTGATTCCAACCTCAGCCTTGATTCAAATGACTGGGGAGAAGAGGACAATAACTGGTAGTGTTCTGACCTCGGAGGCTAAAAAGGATGTGGTTGAGCCTTCCAAAAAGAAGGTCAAAATAAATGACCCTCCCGCCGATCAGAAGAAGACTCCCTCGTCGGGTGAGAATCCCGAGCCCCAAAACACTGTCCCTAAGGTTGCTCGGACACTCAGCGCCTTTTTTGAAGAGGTGAAAAGTAAGGCCATGGCCGAGCCAGACGGGAAAAACGCGAATGAAACGGCGCGATCGAGCACGGATCTGCTTTTTCAAGTAAGTGTTGTCCTATCTCTTCCCCCTCCTTTTTTTTTTTTTTATTACATAACTTTTTGTCCCTTTTAGGTCGGACAACAGCTATTCACCCTCGGGCTGCAAGTCGAGCAAGAAATCGAACAGCGTGCAAAGGTTGTCCTCGAGCTGGAGGAAAAAAGTGTTGCACTAACGAGGTCTCTCGAAGAAGCCAGGGCCATCGAGCAGAAATTGGCCTCCGAGACGGAGAAAGCCGTGAAGGAGAAGGAGAGCCAGGTTCACGGGGAGTTGAGCAAGGAGTTGGACAGGCTGAAGTCACTCGTCGAGCAGGAGAAGAAAAGCAACGAGCAGCGGGAGAAAGAGTCCTATCAAAAAGGTTACGAGGCCGGGTATGAGGCTCGCAACGTCGAAGTCCGCAAGCTTCTCTTCGAGAAAAGTGTTTAGATATTTCTTCTGTTGACTGCTCGATTAAATGTTGTATTTTTAGTTTTTTTTTTTTTTTTTTTTTTTTTTTTTTTTTTGTACTTGTTCTCCTTGTTGGAATAATAAACTTTTTCTTCCTTCTAATCGATTATGTTTTGTGTTCTGACAAAGTGATTTACTGTATAAACAATTTATACTCGAGTTAAGAGTAGGCAATCAAGTGGCATTTTCGGTGTTAAAACAATTTATACTCGAGTTAAGAGTGATCGCTCGAATTCCGAGCATAATTTAAAGATGGAAAGTTCCTGCACTGCATATTTGACCAAGTCATAGTATTCCTCTTTTTTCAGCTAAGTTTCAAAGAAAGTCTGTCCAAACAGTACCTCTATCTCGGGAAGTGGAAAGGTCACCTGTGATAAATGAATTTATCTGAGCCGTTGGTTTGATTGAATATTGACCGTCGATCAAATCATCCTTGTAGTATAAATATGGCATTCACCCAGTTGAAAATCTTTACCCTTTGCTGTCAAAAATGTTTTATCCGAGGACGAAGCTCGGATCTTTTCCTCTTCTCGATCAAGTCTTTGAAATTCGGCTTCGAACCTACTTCCGATCTCCTCTTAAAAATACAGTTTCCTTTGGTATGGGTGGAATTGGAAAAAAGGGGACCCTCGGATATCGGGGGGTCTCCGATCCCTGAAAATGGGATCTCCCCTTGAAATACCAACAAGTGACTGACCCTTGCTTGAGTATTTTGGGCAGGGTTAGCATTGCTGGTTTCGAGGGGTATACCTGAGGGCGGAAAGCTGGTCAGAAAATTAAAAGGGAGTTTGACCTCAAGTACTTTCTTTGGGGTTATCTTGTTTCACGAATTTCTTCCTTTCTTCCTCGAAGAATGGTTACTTCGGGTCAAGCTTCCCGATCATAAAAAGATGACCTGCCAAAGGTTGAAGTTTCGGATCTAAAAATGAGGAATTTCAACCTTGTATGCCAACTCGGGGAAGTGATCGGGCTCGGCTGGTAGCGAGAACGCTGGGAGAAGTATGGAGATCAGAAACAATAATCTGCAACCCATATTGTCTAATTTCAAACCCAGATATCATAAGACGATAAACATATACAGCTCGATCACTTTGACAAATTGTGGTGCAATCATCGGATGCTCGGCGATATTCCTGGTCGACAATACTGAAAGATGCTCGAAAGCTCGAAGACCATAGAATAGGGTACTGTAGTTGTAGTAAGACCTCATTTGTAACAACTTTGTAATTTGTTCGATGAATGTCAATAAAGTTGTAACATTTGCTCTTCATTGATCTTTTGTATCTTGCTCGAAAATATTAATGAAAACTTATTGTTTCAAACCATATAGTTGCAACTTTGCTTTTCCTTTCCATCGTCTTATTGTAAGTCTTCTGCTCGTAAAAGCCAATTTGATGATGAATTAATGAGAATATTTATCGATCGAAAAACTGTCCCCGGAAATATTATCCGATAATCGTCCAAATAAATAATATCTGAAAGTTGAGAAGTTCCCCTGAAGAATAAATGAACTTAGGAATTAATGATCCCAACTTTAGTGGTCCCCCAGATAATCAGAAACTTTTGAAAGTTGTTCGGGTTTTGAGCGGAACACTTCGAGCATTAGTTGGAATTGACGCAAAATTTAATCGACCGTTAGTAAGTGAACTGATTATTTTTTATTGATCATATTTTATCGAGGGAGGGTCATAGCAACAGCTTTCACCCTCGGCCGATTTTCTTTTTCGATCAAATTTTATCGAGGGAGGGTCATAGCAACAGCTTTCACCCTCGGCCGATTATTTTTATTTGATCATATTTTATCGAGGGAGGGTCATAGCAACAGCTTTCACCCTCGGCCGTTTCTGATTTTTCGAACACATTTTATCGAGGGAGGGTCATAGCAACAGCTTTCACCCTCGGCCGATTTTGATTTTTCGAACACATTTTATCGAGGGAGGATCATAGCAACAGCTTTCACCCTCGGCCGATTTTGATTTTTCGAATACATTTTATCGAGGGAGGGTCATAGCAACAGCTTTCACCCTCGGCCGATTTTGATTTTTCGAATACATTTTGTCGAGGGAGGGTCATAGCAACAGCTTTCACCCTCGGCCGATAATATTAGCCTTTCTCCGTGATGGCACCTGGAAAACAATTAGAACTCGAACCAAAGATTTCATTGATTGTTCTTACACCTTTGAGGAAAGTTAAAGTTTGAGAAAACTGTAAATTACAATAAAGATTAGAAATGATAACATCTATCTTCCATAATATTTCCTCAGATTGACTGCGTTCCAAGTTCTTGGCAAAATATCACCGTTGAGGTGAGCAATTTTATAGGAACCCTTTTTTCCGACCTCCTGCACGACATAAGGGCCATCCCAGTTTGGCTGAAGCTTTCCGACATGCTTAGATACTTCCACCTTTTTGAGGACTAAATCCCCAACTTTGAATGTTCTTATCCTGACTTTCTTGTCATAAGCTTTTTCCATGCTAGACTTGGTGGCTTGGATTCTTATGCGTGCTCGGTCGCGTTTTCCATCTGCGTGATCGACATCCAACTCTCGCAACGCCTGATTCTGATCAGGGTCGTAAGATTCTATCCTCGGAGAAGGAACTAATGATTCGACCGGTATAACAGCCTCCGACCCATAAACCAATGAGAAAGGGGTCTCTCCAGTAGCAGACTTTACTGTAGTCCTGTTCGCCCAAATTACTCCTGGAAGCTCGTCTAACCAATTGCCTTTCGCTTCGGCTAAACGTTTTTCCAGTGATCGAACAATTTCCCTGTTGGTGACCTCGGTTTGTCCGTTCGCCTGGGGATGTCCGACCGACGTGAAATTCTGCTGGATCCCAAACCTTTCGCACCACTCCAAGATTCGTTTTCCCGCGAACTGAGTTCCATTGTCGGAAATAAGGATCCTCGGTATACCAAACCTGCAAACAATATTCTTCCAGAGAAAATTTATCACCTGAAATTGAGTAATTTTTGTTAGCGCAATGCATTCAATCCATTTACTGAAGTATTCCACGGCGACCAGGACATAATTTTTTCTCGATCTAGCAGTTGGGAAAGGTCCCACAATATCGATTCCCCACTTGTCGAAGGGCCAGCAGATCGGAATCGAATGCATCTGCTCGGCGGGCTGATGAATTAGGTTTGAATAGATTTGGCAATGATGGCATTTCTTGACATAATCGATGGAATCCGAGATCATAGTGGGCCAATAATATCCAGTCCTCGAGCACTTCAAGGCTAAGGCGCGTGCACCACAATGACTTCCCGCTTCACCTTCGTGAACCTCCTTTAAAATTAGATCGAACTGACTCTCAGGAATGCACTTCAACAAAACTCCTGAGCTTGATCTTTTATAAAGCCTACCTTCGTTCAAAACGTACATTGGGGCTCGATATTTAATCCTTCGAGCTTGATTAGTGTCTTCTGGCAAGGTACCATCTCTTAGATAAGTTTTCAAAGGCTCCATCCAAGAAGATTCTCGAACATCTATCTCCATTACCTCCGAGTTTAGAGCTAGGTCGGAGTCTATAGCTGGGGAGTTGGACATTAGCCAGGTTATCACTCTTTCCTTCCGTCCATCTATCGAACCCGTAAACTTCGAAAGCAAATCCGCCCAACAGTTCTCTTCTCGAGGTATAGCTTGTATATCAAATATCTCGAACTTTGTCGCCAGATCCTTCACTCTTTTCAAATACTTCACCATGTTAAACTCTTTTGCTTCATAAACCCCTTTTACTTGTCTATGTACGAGCTCCGAGTCAGTTAACACTGTCAACGACCTTATGTTTGCTTTAACTGCCATTTCTAAACCCGCGATCAAAGCCTCGTATTCTGCTTCATTGTTCGTGACTACAAAATCTAGAGTGATCGCATAACTGAGATCCTCCCCCTCGGGACCCTGAAAGTGAATTCCGGCCCCACCACCTTCTCTGGTCGATGACCCGTCGACATGCATCACCCAAACTTTGTGCTGAACATCCTCGACCAGATTTACCTCGGGAATGGACAAGTCGCCCGAACTGGACCCTGTTGATTCTGCAACGAAATCAGCTAAGACTTGAGCCTTGATTGTAGTTCGAGGTTGGTACTCGATCTCGAACTGACCCAGCTCCACCGCCCATTTAATCAATCTCCCGGACGTCTCTGGCTTTGATAGAACTTGCCGTAGAGGTTGATTAGTCAGAACAATAATTTTGTAAGTTTGGAAATAAGGTCGCAGCCTTCGTGCGGCAATAACTAAAGCCAGTGCGAACTTCTCGATCTCCAGGTAATTCTTTTCTGCCCCTTGAAGCAACTTACTCAGATAGTATACCGGTTTATGCTCGGAATCCTGAATTCTCACCAAAACAGAACTTATCGCCTCACTTGATACCGCTATGTACAGATACAAAGGTTCCCCCTCGACCGGTTTTGCCAACATCGGAGGGGAAACTAAATACCTTTTAAGTTCTTCGAAAGCTTTACTGCATTCCTCACTCCATTCAAAGTCTTTCGATTTTCTCAACAACTTGAAGAAAGGCAAACTCTTATCTGCTGATCGGGATATGAACCTATTCAAAGATATTATTTTTCCGATTAGACTTTGCACTTCAGACAATTTAGTCGGCGGTCGTAGTTCAGCTATAGCTCGAATTTTTTCTGGATTCGCCTCGATTCCGCGCTCGTGAACCAGATAGCCGAGGAACTTTCCCGACCTTACCCCGAAGGTGCACTTGGCCGGGTTTAATTTCATTCTGTACTTCCTTAGGATTGCGAAACATCTGTCCAGGTGCTTTATATGTTCCTCCTCGGTCATGCTCTTCACTAACATATCATCAACATAAACTTCCATGATCTCGCCAATAAGATCCTTGAACATCATATTAACGAGCCTTTGATAAGTTGCTCCCGCATTCCTTAGCCCGAACGGCATCACAATGAAGCAGTATACTCCCCGTTCGGTAATAAAAGCTGTTTTATCCTGATCTCTTTCATTCATAAAAATTTGATAAAATCCTTGGAAAGCATCCATCATACTAAAGAATATGAATCCTGCAGTCGAGTCAACTAGCATATCGATCCGTGGTAAAGGATAGGGGTCCCTTGGACACAACTTGTTCAGGTCGGTAAAATCATTACACATCCTCCATTTGTTGTCGACCTTCTCTCCCTTCGATACCAACACTACATTGCAAAGCCATTCAGTGAAAGTTATCTCCCGAATCTGTTTCGCAGCCAATAACCTATCCACCTCAGCATTGATGATTTTGTCTTTTTCTCGACCGTGATTCCTCTTCTTTTGCCTAACTGGCTTTGCTTTAGGATCGATATTTAAAGAATGAGTGATCACTCTCGGGTCGATTCCGACTATATCATCAGAACTCCAAGCAAAGACATCTGCGTTGTTTCTAAGGAATTCGATCAGCATGGTCTCCATCCCTTGGCTTAGCTCGGTCCCAATCCTGGTGAACTTCTCGGGAGAGCCAGGGATTAACGTCACTTGTTTATGATTTGGGGGTTGTACGCTCATATCGATCTCTTTTCCTTTTTTATTCTGCAACCTTTCACAATCTGGCAACGGGAGGTCGGAAACAGAGAATACCTTTTCCTCTTCTAACTTTCTCTTCGAGGGCAACAATGGCTCGAACTGCTTCTTCATGTTTAGGGACGTGTTGTAACATTCCCAAGCCATGCATTGATCGTTTCTCATTTCTCCGACCCCCACCAAAGTGGGAAACTTTACCATCTGGTGGTAAGTCGACACGACCGCTTTGAATACGTTTAAAGCCGGTCTTCCCAATATTGCATTATAAGCGAACGGGGTACTCACGACTAGGAATTTAACCATCTTCGTAACATCTCTAGGTTTCTTGCCCATAGTAGTACTCAAGAGTATGGTTCCTAGAGGAACAATTTCCGATCCACCGAACCCAATGAGCGGGGTGGATACTCGTTCCAATCGCGGATGTTGTAGATTCATTCTGTCGAGCGCCTCAGAAGAGATTATGTTTGCCGAACTGCCGTTATCGATTAACACCCTCCTAACCTCGAAGTTAGCAATTCTCAGGGTCAAGACCATCGAAAAATCAGGGTCATCTTCATTAGTATCCCAAGTCACATCACTAGGTCTGTCAGCTTCAGAAAAACTAATGACTTGATTTATCGAGGGCGCTGGTCTTAAGGACATGATCTCTTTCTTAGTCGAGACACCAGTCTTTATCGACCTTGCCGTCCTTTTCCTCGCATTCCTGCTATCTCCCCCAGCTGGTCCACCGGATATCATATTTATCACCCGATTCGTCTGCTCCTCCGGTTGTTGTTGATCCTCACGGTGTTGTTCGGAAGGCCTCCTTGGACTCCTGGATCGATAACGGCTGTTATGGTTCTCCTTTCTAACATATTCCTTCAATTTTCCCTGAGCAATCAGTTTCTCGATTTCTTGTTTTAACTGAAAAAAATCCTCGGTGCTATGCCCCCGAGCTCTGTGGTATCTGCAATACTTATCGTGATTCATAGTCCCTGGTCTAGGTTGAGTGATACGCCGAGCTCCAGGGACCAAATTCCTCTCTTCGAGTACCGTTAGAATCTCGTCCCTCGAAGTATTCAATCTGGTAAAGTTGCTTTTTTCATGCTCCGTCCTCGGAGCCCTATCAGGAGATGCAGGTCGACCGTAGACATTAGATCTGTGGGTCGGAGCCTGAGGTTTATAGACCTTAAGTCTTTGCCAAACCGAGCCTTTTTGCTGCGCGTTTGATCCCCCGTAGTCGCTTGGTTTAGGGATAGGGGCCCGATCAGGTTTCTTCACGATCGGGGGCCTAGGATTCTGTGCATTCTTTAACTTATTCATTTCCTCCTGGATCATGTATTTCTCGGCTATTTCCATAATCCGCTCGAAAGACTTTGGCTGCTTTCGGCAGAGAGCATTCCCGAACTGGCTGTTGCGAGTTAGCTCGAACATCAACGATGATAGGAATTCGATCTGCGGGGTGTCAACTTTCAGAAGTTCAATACTGAATCTTGCCAGCCACTGCCTCAGCGTTTCTCCTTCCATTTGTTTCACTGTTCCCAAATGATTAGCAGGTAACCTCTGTTTCCTCTGGCTAGCAAACTGATGTTTCAGTTTATCGCATAACTCATCGAAAGAAAAGATCGAGTTCGGGGGTAGTTTTCCGAACCAATCCAAAGCAATCCCTTCGAATGTGGTGACCATGATTTTGCAGCAAAAGTCCTCCGAGTGTCCATACAAATTCAACACATTTATGAAACTGTTTATATGCTCCCCGGGGTCAGAGGTTCCATTATATCTTGGCAATCTTGTAGGGACCGACTCTGTTCCTCGAGCTTCCTTAATTTCTTGACAGAAAGGCGAGCATCGCATAATATTTGTACTCAATTCCCTGCTCCGTACTTCAGGGAACACGACCCCATCATCTTTGGCCTCGACTCCTCGAGCCCTGATACCTGTGGGTCGGGTTTCCTTTTCTAGCTTCTCTTTTTCTAACTCCTTAGCAACCCTTTCTTGCACCATCCTTTCCAAGTCAGCCTCAGTTACCTTTCTATAAGCTGGCTTTCTAGACCTCTCCACAACTTTGGGTTGACTTTCTCCGACCACGGAGTCTTCTAAATTTTGTATGTTCCTAGAAGGTTGCCCCGATCGAACAACGGTTCTAACTTGTGGTGGATTGGGCCGAACATCAGATGGTTCGCCCAGAGCAGATCGACGAATACTTCCTTCCCTTGGCCTGTTGGAAATCGGACCCCGAGCAGTAGGTTGATCGACCGGGGGTTGCTGACCCGGCAAAGTTTCACGATCTGCTCTCTCCGTATTCAAGAACTCTCTACACATGGTTCCGATAATGGAACGCAAATCTGCTATTGTCGTATGAATAGGCATATCGTTCGGCGGGTAGAGCGGCGGCACCTCAGATTGGTGGGCCGCTCGGGATTGGTTACTTGGTTCATTGTTTACAGAACGTTGAGCTCCTACGGCGTGTGAAGGCTCGCCACGATTGTACGTAAATCTCCTAGTAGTAGGCATATTTCGATCTAACACCCGAGCAGGCCCCTCGGTGGGCGCCAATTGATTATACCGTATTTCGCTCAAGTTCAATAAGGAAAGTAGAGTATAACAATATATGAATCGAGCATGTGAAAACTGTATATTGATGTTGGTGTTCGAATACAAATTACAAAGCGGGTCTACCCAAGCATTACGGGATGCCGTACTACTAGAAAGACTAAATACAACGAGAATACAAGCTAGTTCCTAATCCGAACAGTAGGTCCGAGCAGAAGGAATATCTTGGAAGTTGTGCCGTCCCTGATGTCATAAATGCGCCGCGTATTTATAGGAACAGTAATGAGCTAGGTAGACCATCCGTAGGAGAACACCTCTAGGCCAGCTGTATAAAGCTGTAGGTCGGCCCCACAGTAATCCCGAGGAGACGAGTAGATCGGGAAGAAGAGGGTACTTGATCGAGAGCTATCAGTCAGGCTTGATCGGAAAACCATGTTCTACTGGTCGGGAAATACCATTCTGGTCGGGATCGAGGTCGACTTCGATCCGCTGTGAATTGTAAAGATGCACTCTTTTTTTCCAAGTAAACATATATATAAAGGTTAAAAGGTTAAATTGCAAATTCAACCCCGAGTAACCGCGACGGTTAGGCTCCCACTCAGTAAAATTGAAGATTACCTTTTGTTAATAGCATTTATGGTCCTCCAAGCTTCAGAAATGAGTATTTTTCGAGTCAACAGGATAAAATATGTACTCTTTTTCCCCTTCGCTCGGTTTTTATCCCACAGGGTTTTTCCGAGCAAGGTTTTTAACGAGGCATATCCAACTCAAGACTGTCCGAGGCCTGTTCTCTACTATCTATTTCTCCGAACTTCAAATATTGCAGCTCCTGGTGAATCATCGAGGTGAATCTCTCAGGTCAAAAACCTCACCCTTCTATCTTTGGGGCGATTCGGTATTTCGAGGCCCCTCCAAGGAAGATGTGCACTCTTTTTCCCTAGCTCAGATTTTGTCCCACTGGGTTTTTCCGGACTAGGTTTTTAACGAGGCATGTCCGAAACATCAAGAAATCAAAATCTTTCGCCGTGATGCAGTGTTTACTTCTCCGAGCTTCAGCTTCACTCACGCTCGAGAAGTGGGGGAGTATTGATGAGGGGTATTTCGCATACGCCACTTTAGGAAATACCTTCTGCTCGGGGTCAGCCTCGATCCCGATCAGAATGGTATTCTCCGACCTGAAGAACATGGTTTTCCGATCAAGCTAGACTGATAGCTCTAGATCAAGTACTCCGACCTTCTTCCCGATCTACTCGTGTCCTCGGAATTACTGTGGGACCGACCTACAGCTTTACACAGCTGGCCGAGAGCTATTCTCCTACGGATGGTCTAGCTAGCCCATTACTGTTCCTATAAATACGCGGCGCATTTATGACATCAGGGACGGCACAACTTCCAAGATATTCCTTCTGCTCGGACCTACTGTTCGGATTAGGAACCTGTTGTTTATTCTTTGTATTCACTTTCCTAGATAGTACGACATCCAGTAATGCTCGGGTAGACCCGCTTTGTAATTTGTATTCGAACACCTACATTAATATATAGTCTTCACATGCTCGATTCATATGTTGTTATACTCTACTTTCCTTATTGAACTTGAACGAAATACAGTATAATCACATTGCATTTGCAACAACTTCATTTATGTCCCTCCAACCAGCCGTGTTGTTCTTGACCCTTGCACCAAATGTCTCCATATCAAGTCTGATAGCTTGTACTTCACTTTTGATGTTTGCTATTTCTTCTACTATCAGAGGGCTAGGATCAGCAACCTTTGGGACTTTTTCAGCAGCAGTAGACAGCATAGTTAAGGCTACTTCTTCAAAGTTCTTCATTTGTTCTCTATGTCTGTCTTCCATTTCCTTCATAGAATTGGCAATTAACTGTTGGATGGACTCCAAGATAGTTGGTTGTAAGTTTTCTGAAGGTGATGGAGTAACTGTGCTTGCTGGTACAATCTCAGGAGTTTTCTCAGACTCCTTTGGTTCATCAGTCAGAGTAGTCTGCTGTTGGGGCAACTTCTCTGATGATGTTGAAATTTCAGCATTCTTCTTTTGGACCTGTATTGGCTCATTTACCTCTGTAACAACATCAACACCATTATCAGCAACAATAGTTTTATGTGTAAATATAATAGCAGGTACAAATGGTGAAGTTGTCTGTTCAGGTAGATCTTCATATGTTTTGATAGCCGGTCCAAAGACGATATGTTGCAAGCTTGGCAGGGGCGTCAGTGAACTTGGTTGACCCTTCTGGTGTCTAGACCTATTTGCCCACATTTCCAAGGTTATGGAAAGTGCCAGCTTTACCATTCTGTTCTTTAGATCTTCATCAGCAGCTGGAATTTCAGGAACAGAATTTTGTAGCATCTTGGCTTCAGACTTAGCCAACTTCCTCATCCGATAGTGGATCATATCAAAGAAGTGATCTGAATCCAATGCTTGCCTTAGACATCCAGTTTCCAGAAATTGCAGGACCCATCTTTCCTCAGCAGCAAATTCCTTCCACTGTACTATTTGTTCTTTGGTCTTTGTCAGACGATATTCTCTCCATCTATTATATCGAATCTTTTCAGTTACAAAGAGACTCTGACGGACCAAAACATCATTATACCGCTCAACATCTGCCACAAACTGTTTGAATATCTCTGGATCATTTTGAACTATTTCCAGAGCATATTTCAGTTCTGATCTTTTCTTCTTTGGCAGCTTAGGTGTTGGCATAACAGCCTTTGGCTTCTTTGGATCTCCAATAGCAATTCCACCACTGTACCTTAGACCTTGGGCATCCTTGGTATTGGCTTCAATAGCCTTAGCCAAATCCTGAGCTTCCTTAGCAGCTATCTCAGCTTCAGACATATTTTTAGCCTGAGCCTCAAGCTCCCTAAGTTTACGAGCGTTTTCTTTTTCTTTCTTTTTCTTTTCTGCTTCATCTATCTTTTTCTGTTCAGCAGCAGTAATCACTTTAACCTTTGCCTTACCAGTTCTCTTCCTTCTGGCGGCAGGTGATTCCACTATTTGCAGTGGAGCAGCAGCAATTGGTGTAGGATGAATGAGTGGGACATTCTCCTCTGCTGTCAGAGTAGTCGGCTGTTCAGCAACAGCAGACTTGTCAAGAGATTGGTCCTCTGCTGTCTTATCTTCTGCAGCTTTTTCTACTGCATCTGCTGGTCTTTCAGCAGCAGGGGTTTCTCTGACTTGAATAGTTGGAGCAGTAGTAAAGGTAACTCGTTGACCACCCAGAGTTAACTTTCTTTTTGCCTTTGGCTTGGGCAAAATCTCAGTTTGTCGAGGTTCAGCAATTCTCTTTACTGAACTTCTTGTTCTTCGTCCAACCTCTTTTATTTGAACTGGTTCGTCAGACTCAGTTCTTTCTGGAGATGTTTCAGTACTCATCTCATCAATTTCCTTAGTCACCTCAGTGACTATCTTGTCAGCAACATCAGCAGACTCTACTGATCTGGCTTCAACAGCAGGGTTTGCTGTTTGATCAGCAGACTTAGCCTTGATAGTAATTTTGGGCTTCTTGGCAGCAGGCTTCTCTACTTTTCCCTTTGCTTTTCTTTTAGAGGTAGCTTCAACCTTAACTGGTTCATACATTGTTACCTCCTTCAGTTTGTGAACCACTTTCCCATTCACAAGTGGACATCCAAGCGTTGAGAGCAGATGACTCATCATTACCACATGTCCATTTTTCTTTAACGCCAGAAGATAAAAATAATGAACAGCCCAGTTTACTGGTAACCCATAGTAGATGCAGACCATTGTTTGGTACCTTCTCCTAGGTAACCCATCTAAAGAGCTCGTACAGCATTCGAGAATCTTTGCTATAATGTCTGCAAATCTTTGAAACTCATCCTTTAACTGAGTTTTCATTAAACTTCCAGTCATCGGTTCTCCATCCTTAGGACAAATAAACCAAAATTCTTCCTCTTTTTCTGAAGCCAGAGTGTATACTTCTCCTCCTTCATTTTTCAGATCGTAAATTTCATTCAAAACAGCAGGCGAAATACAGATAGTTTTACCTCCGACAGTAGCCACAGAAATCATCTTGGTTAGGTCATTTTTCCTAGATCCGTAGAATTCAGCGACATCTTCAGTGAAAACATACTCTTCGTGAGCTTCCAAAACTTTTACCAATGACGCCTCTTTGATTTTAACCATGATTTCCTTCATTAGAGGAGTTCCAGAAGCGTAGAACTTCTCGTAATTCAAGTAGCGTCCTTCAGCTCCGGCCATTTTAATGAAATTGAAGTAGCTTGAGAGAAATTAAACACTTTTAAGACAGAATAGATGAGTTAGTAACTTCTTTTTCACTTAGGATAATTTTGGGTGCGTAAGGTTTAACCCTTCTGATCAGATCTGGATTTATAGATTTCGAATTGCTTCGGTTTCTGTGTTATACGCGGACGGTTTGATTTGATCTGTCAGTTTTTAATCGTGCGGGCGAGAATCGCGGAATTCAAAATTTATTAATTATGTCAGACATGCGGGAATTTGAAACGCCACTTGTCTGTTACTTATAAAAGCGTGCTTTTGATAAAACGTTTTTGCACAACACTTTAAATATAAGATGACATAAATAATAACAGATGAGTAAAATAATACTTATCTGATAGACGACTTGTCTGATACAATATATCACTAGTGAAAGCCAATATCTAGTGATCTTCCTTTGCTGTTTGTCAATCCAGCAAGATAAATAATCTTCAAGTCTTCAAGAATTAAGAACAAATCTTCTGATTAAATAACTTCAACTAACTGTCATTGAAGATTTCATCTTTAAAACAAGGGTACCGCTAGTCTTACACGTTCCCCCTGAATTCAAGAATTCATCAGTCAACTAGTCTGTTGAGAGTCAGTCTTCTTGAAGTGTAACACTTGTTGATATCAAATTAGTAAGCTGTTGAACCCAGTCTTCTGATAGGTTCCCCCTCAGCTTATGAATCCAATTTTAACAAGCCCAATTCCGCTCTTAGAGTGGAAAATCTTGCTTCATTCAATGGTTTAGTGAAAATGTCAGCAATCTGGTTGTCTGTATGAACATATTCAATAATAACATTTCCTTTTTCAACATGGTCTCTGATGAAGTAATGTTTGATCTCAATGTGCTTAGTCCTGGAATGACTAGTAGTATTCTGAGTAAGTGAAATTGCACTTGTATTATCACAGTAGATAGGGATTCCACTGATCTTAAGATTATAATCTTCTAGTTGATGCTTCAACCAAAGTATTTGTGCACAACATGCTCCAGCAGCAATGTATTCAGCTTCAGCAGTAGATATGGACACTGCAGTCTGTTTCTTACTCATCCATGAGATCAGACGACTGCCTAAAAATTGACAAGCACCTGTAGTACTTTTCCTATCAATTTTGCAGCCAGCAAGGTCAGAATCTGAATATCCTATAAGTTCAAATCCTGATTCCCTTGGGTACCACAATCCCAATTCTTGAGTGCCTTTGAGATACTTTAGTATTCTTTTAGCAGCTAAGAGATGAGATTCCTTAGGATCTGATTGAAATCTCGCACAAACCCCAACAGAATACATAATGTCCGGTCTGCTAGCTGTTAAGTATAGCAGTGACCCAATTATGCCTCTGTATTTGGTGATGTCAACTGATTTGCCACCTTCATCCTTGTCCAGACGAAGTCCAGTAGGCATAGGAACATTAACAGATGAACTAGTTTCCATACCAAATTTCTTGAACAGATCTTTTGTGTACTTTGCTTGATTAATAAAGATGCCATCAGGCAGCTGTTTGACTTGTAATCCAAGAAAGTAATTTAATTCTCCCATCATGCTCATTTCAAACTTGTTCTGCATCAGCTTAGAGAATCTTTCACACATCTGTTTGTTAGTTGAACTGATGAGGGGTATTTCGCATATGCCACTTTAGGAAATACCTTCTGTTCGAGGTCGACCTCGATCCCGACCAGAATGGTATTCTCCGACCAGAAGAACATGGTTTTCCGATCAAGCCTGACTGATAGCTCTCGATCAAGTACCCCGACCTTCTTCCCGATCTACTCGTCTCCTCGGGATTACTGTGGGGCCGACCTACAGCTTTATACAGCTGGCCGAGAGGTGTTCTCCTACAGATGGTCTACCTAGCTCATTACTGTTCCTATAAATACGCGGCGCATTTATGACATCAGGAGGGCACAACTTCCAAGATATTCCTTCTGCTCGGACCTACTGTTCGGATTAGGAACTAGCTTGTATTCTCATTGTATTTAGTCTTTCTAGTAGTACGGCATCCCGTAATGCTCGGGTAGACCTGCTTTGTAATTTGTATTCGAACACCGATATCAATATACAGTTTTCACACGCTCGATTCATATATTGTTATACTCTACTTTCCTTATTGAACTTGAACGAAATACGGTATAATCAATTGGCGCCCACCGTGGGGCCTGCTCGGGTGTTAGATCGAAATATGCCTACTACTAGGAGATTTACGTACAATCGTGGCGAGCCTTCACACGCCGTAGGAGCTCAACGTTCTGTAAACAATGAACCAAGTAACCAATCCCGAGCGGCCCACCAATCTGAGGTGCCGCCGCTCGACCCGCCGAACGATATGCCTATTCATACGACAGTAGCAGATTTGCGTTCCATTATCGGAACCATGTGTAGAGAATTCTTGAATACGGAGAGAGCAGATCGTGAAACTCTGCCGGGTCAGCAACCCCCGGTCGATCAACCTACTGCTCGGGGTCCGATTTCCAACAGGCCAAGGGAAGGAAGTATTCGTCGATCTGCTCTGGGCGAACCATCTGATGTTCGACCCAATCCACCACAAGTTAGAACCGTTGTTCGATCGGGGCAACCTTCTAGGAACATACAAAATTTAGAGGACTCCGTGGTCGGAGAAAGTCAACCTAAAGTTGTGGAGAGGTCTAGAAAGCCAGCTTACAGAAAGGTAACTGAGGCTGACTTAGAAATGATGGTGCAAGAAAGGGTTGCTAAGGAGTTAGAAAAAGAGAAGCTAGTAAAGGAAACCCGACCCACAGGTGTCAGGGCTCGAGGAGTCGAGGCCAAAGATGATGGGGTCGTGTTCCCTGGAGTGCGGAGCAGGGAATTGAGTACAAATATTATGCGATGCTCGCCTTTCTGTCAAGAAATTAAGGAAGCTCGAGGAACAGAGTCAGTCCCTACAAGATTGCCAAGATATAATGGAACCTCTGACCCCGGGGAGCATATAAACAGTTTCATAAATGTGTTGAATTTGTATGGACACTCGGAGGATTTTTGCTGCAAAATCATGGTCACCACATTCGAAGGGATTGCTTTGGATTGGTTCGGAAAACTACCCCCGAACTCGATCTTCTCTTTCGATGAGTTATGCGATAAATTGAAACATCAGTTTGCTAGCCAAAGGAAACAGAGGTTACCTGCTAATCATTTGGGAACGGTGAAACAAATGGAAGGAGAAACGCTGAGGCAGTGGCTGGCAAGATTCAGTATTGAACTTCTGAAAGTTGATACCCCGCAGATCGAATTCCTATCATCGTTGATGTTCGAGCTAACCCGCAATAGCCAGTTCGGGAATGCTCTCTGCCGAAAGCAGCCAAAGTCTTTCGAGCGGATTATGGAAATAGCTGAGAAATACATGATCCAGGAGGAAATGAATAAGTTAAAGAACGCACAGAATCCTAGGCCCCCGATCGTGAAGAAACCTGATCGGGCCCCTATCCCTAAACCAAGCGACTACGGGGGGTCAAACGCGCAGCAAAAAGGCTCGGTTTGGCAAAGACTTAAGGTCTATAAACCTCAGGCTCCGACCCACAGATCTAATGTCTACGGTCGACCTGCATCTCCTGATAGGGCTCCGAGGACGGAGCATGAAAAAAGCAACTTTACCAGATTGAATACTTCGAGGGACGAGATTCTAACGGTACTCGAAGAGAGGAATTTGGTCCCTGGAGCCCGGCGTATCACTCAACCTAGACCAGGGACTATGAATCACGATAAGTATTGCAGATACCACAGAGCTCGGGGGCATAGCACCGAGGATTGTTTTCAGTTAAAACAAGAGATCGAGAAACTGATTGCTCAGGGAAAATTGAAGGAATATGTCAGAAAGGAGAACCATAACGGCCGTTATCGATCCAGGAGTCCAAGGAGGTCTTCCGAACAACACCGTGAGGATCGACAACAACCGGAGGAGCAGACGAATCGGGTGATAAATATGATATCTGGTGGGCCAGCTGGGGGAGATAGCAGGAATGCGAGGAAAAGGACTGCAAGGTCGATAAAGACTGGTGTCTCGACTAAGAAAGAGGTCATGTCCTTAAGACCAGCGCCCTCGATAAATCAAGTCATTAGTTTTTCTGAGGCTGACAGACCTAGTGATGTGACTTGGGATACTAATGAAGATGACCCTGATTTTTCGATGGTCTTGACCCTGAGAATTGCTAACTTCGAGGTTAGGAGGGTGTTAATCGATAATGGCAGTTCGGCAAACATAATCTCTTCTGAGGCGCTCGACAGAATGAATCTACAACATCCGCGATTGGAACGAGTATCCACCCCGCTCATTGGGTTCGGTGGATCGGAAATTGTTCCTCTCGGAACCATACTCTTGAGTACTACTATGGGCAAGAAACCTAGAGATGTTACGAAGATGGTTAAATTCCTAGTCGTGAGTACCCCGTTCGCTTATAATGCAATCTTGGGGAGACCGGCTTTAAACGTATTCAAAGCGATCGTGTCAACTTACCACCAGATGGTAAAGTTTCCCACTTTGGCGGGGGTCGGAGAAATGAGAAACGACCAATGCATGGCATGGGAATGTTACAACACATCCCTAAACATGAAGAAGCAGTTCGAGCCATTATTGCCCTCGAAGAGAAAGTTAGAAGAGGAAAAGGTATTCTCTGTTTCCGACCTCCCGTTGCCAGATTGTGAAAAGTTGCAGAGTAAAAAAGGAAAAGAGATCGATATGAGCGTACAACCGCTAAATCATAAACAAGTAACGTTAATCCCTGGCTCTCCCGAGAAGTTCACCAGGATTGGGACCGAGCTAAGTCAAGGGATGGAGACCATGCTGATCGAATTCCTTAGAAACAACGCCGATGTCTTTGCTTGGAGTTCTGATGATATAGTCGGAATCGACCCGAGAGTGATCACTCATTCTTTAAATATCGATCCTAAAGCAAAGCCAGTTAGGCAAAAGAAGAGGAATCACGGTCGAGAAAAAGACAAAATCATCAATGCTGAGGTGGATAGGTTATTGGCTGCGAAACAGATTCGGGAAATAACTTTCACTGAATGGCTTTGCAATGTAGTGTTGGTGTCGAAGGGAGAGAAGGTCGACAACAAATGGAGGATGTGTAATGATTTTACCGACCTGAACAAGTTGTGTCCAAGGGACCCCTATCCTTTACCACGGATCGATATGCTGGTTGACTCGACTGCGGGATTCATATTCTTTAGTATGATGGATGCTTTCCAAGGATTTTATCAAATATTTATGAATGAAAGAGATCAGGATAAAACAGCTTTTATTACCGAACGGGGAGTATACTGCTTCATTGTAATGCCGTTCGGGCTAAGGAATGCGGGAGCAACTTATCAAAGGCTCGTGAATATGATGTTCAAGGATCTTATTGGTGAGATCATGGAAGTTTATGTTGACGATATGCTAGTGAAGAGCATGACCGAGGAGGAACATATAAAGCACCTTGACAGATGTTTCGCAATCCTAAGGAAGTACAGAATGAAGTTAAATCCGGCCAAGTGCACCTTCGGGGTAAGGTCGGGAAAGTTCCTCGGTTATCTGGTTCACGAGCGCGGAATCGAGGCGAATCCAGAAAAAATTCGAGCTATAGCTGAACTACGACCGCCAACTAAATTGTCTGAAGTGCAGAGTCTAATCGGAAAAATAATATCTTTGAATAGGTTTATATCCCGATCAGCAGACAAGAGTTTGCCTTTCTTCAAGTTGTTGAGGAAATCGAAAGACTTCGAATGGAGTGAGGAATGCAGTAAAGCTTTCGAAGAGCTTAAAAGGTATTTAGTTTCCCCTCCGATGTTGGCAAAACCGGTCGAGGGGGAACCTTTGTATCTGTACATAGCGGTATCAAGTGAGGCAATAAGTTCTGTTTTGGTGAGAATTCAGGATTTCGAGCATAAACCGGTATACTATCTGAGTAAGTTGCTTCAAGGGGCAGAAAAGAATTACCTTGAGATCGAGAAATTCGCACTGGCTTTAGTTATTGCCGCACGAAGGCTGCGACCTTATTTCCAAACTTACAAAATTATTGTTTTGACTAATCAACCTCTACGACAAGTTCTATCAAAGCCAGAGACGTCCGGGAGATTGATTAAATGGGCGGTGGAGCTGGGTCAGTTCGAGATCGAGTACCAACCTCGAACTACAATCAAGGCTCAAGTCTTAGCTGATTTCATTGCAGAATCAACAGGGTCCAGTTCGGGCGACTTGTCCATTCCCGTGGTAAATCTGGTCGAGGATGTTCAGCACAAAGTTTGGGTGATGCATGTCGACGGGTCGTCGACCAGAGAAGGTGGTGGGGCCGGAATTCACTTTCAGGGTCCCGAGGGGGAGGATCTCAGTTATGCGATCACCCTAGATTTTGTAGTCACGAACAATGAAGCAGAGTACGAGGCTTTGATCGCGGGTTTAGAAATGGCAGTTAAAGCAAACATAAGGTCGTTGACAGTGTTAACCGACTCGGAGCTTGTACATAGACAAGTAAAAGGGGTTTATGAAGCAAAAGAGTTTAACATGGTGAAATATTTGAAAAGAGTGAAGGATCTGGCGACAAAGTTCGAGATATTTGATATACAAGCTATCCCTCGAGAAGAGAACTGTTGGGCGGATTTGCTTTCGAAGTTTACTGGCTCGATAGATGGACGGAAGGAAAGAGTGATAACTTGGCTAATGTCCAACTCCCCAGCTATAGACTCCGACCTAGCCCTAAACTCGGAGGTAATGGAGATAGATGTTCGAGAATCTTCTTGGATGGAGCCTTTGAAAACTTATCTAAGAGATGGTACCTTGCCGGAAGACACCAATCAAGCTCGAAGGATTAAGTATCGAGCCCCAATGTACGTTTTGAACGACGGTAGGCTTTATAAAAGATCAAGCTCAGGAGTTTTGTTGAAGTGCATTCCTGAGAGTCAGTTAGATGTAATTTTAAAGGAGGTTCACGAAGGTGAAGCGGGAAGTCATTGTGGTGCACGCGCCTTAGCCTTGAAGTGCTCGAGGACTGGATATTATTGGCCCACTATGATCTCGGATTCCATCGATTATGTCAAGAAATGCCATCATTGCCAAATCTATTCAAATCTAATTCATCAGCCCGCCGAGCAGATGCATTCGATTCCGATCTGCTGGCCCTTCGACAAGTGGGGAATCGATATTGTGGGACCTTTCCCAATTGCTAGATCGAGAAAAAACTATGTCCTGGTCGCCGTGGAATACTTCAGTAAATGGATTGAATGCATTGCGCTAACAAAAATTACTCAATTTCAGGTGATAAATTTTCTCTGGAAGAATATTGTTTGCAGGTTTGGTATACCGAGGATCCTTATTTCCGACAATGGAACTCAGTTCGCGGGAAAACGAATTTTGGAGTGGTGCGAAAGGTTTGGGATCCAGCAGAATTTCACGTCGGTCGGACATCCCCAGGCGAACGGACAAACCGAGGTCACCAACAGGGAAATTGTTCGATCACTGGAAAAACGTTTAGCCGAAGCGAAAGGCAATTGGTTAGACGAGCTTCCAGGAGTAATTTGGGCGAACAGGACTACAGTAAAGTCTGCTACTGGAGAGACTCCTTTCTCATTGGTTTATGGGTCGGAGGCTGTTATACCGGTCGAATCATTAGTTCCTTCTCCGAGGATAGAATCTTATGACCCCGATCAGAATCAATCATTGCGAGAGATGGATATCGATCACGCAGATGGGAAACGCGACCGAGCACGCATAAGAATTCAAGCCACCAAGTCTAGCATGGAAAAAGCTTATGACAAGAAAGTCAGGATAAGAACATTCAAAGTCGGGGATTTAGTCCTCAAAAAGGTGGAAGTATCTAAGCATGTCGGAAAACTTCAGCCAAACTGGGATGGCCCTTATGTCGTGCAGGAGGTCGGAAAAAAGGGGTCCTATAAAATTGCTCACCTCAACGGTGATGTTTTGCCAAGAACTTGGAACGCAGTCAATCTGAGGAAATATTATGGAAGATAGATGTTATCATTTTTAATTTTTATTGTAATTTACAGTTTTCTCAAACTTCACTTTCCTAGGTGTAAGGACAATCAATGAAATCTTTGGTTCGAGTTCTAATTGTTTTCCAGGTACCATCACGGAGAAAGGCTAATATTATCGGCCGAGGGTGAAAGCTGTTGCTATGACCCTCCCTCGATAAAAAGATGTTCAAAAAATCAAAATCGGCCGAGGGTGAAAGCAGTTGCTATGACCCTCCCTCGATAAAAAGATGTTCAAAAAATCAAAATCGGCCGAGGGTGAAAGCTGTTGCTATGACCCTCCCTCGATAAAAAGATGTTCAAAAAATCAAAATCGGCCGAGGGTGAAAGCTGTTGCTATGACCCTCCCTCGATAAAAAGATGTTCAAAAAATCAAAATCGGCCGAGGGTGAAAGCTGTTGCTATGACCCTCCCTCGATAAAAAGATGTTCAAAAAATCAAAATCGGCCGAGGGTGAAAGCAGTTGCTATGACCCTCCCTCGATAAAAAGATGTTCAAAAAATCAAAATCGGCCGAGGGTGAAAGCTGTTGCTATGACCCTCCCTCGATAAAAAGATGTTCAAAAAATCAAAATCGGCCGAGGGTGAAAGCTGTTGCTATGACCCTCCCTCGATAAAAAGATGTTCAAAAAATCAAAATCGGCCGAGGGTGAAAGCTGTTGCTATGACCCTCCCTCGATAAAAAGATGTTCAAAAAATCAAAATCGGCCGAGGGTGAAAGCTGTTGCTATGACCCTCCCTCGATAAAAAGATGTTCAAAAAATCAAAATCGGCCGAGGGTGAAAGCTGTTGCTATGACCCTCCCTCGATAAAAAGATGTTCAAAAAATCAAAATCGGCCGAGGGTGAAAGCTGTTGCTATGACCCTCCCTCGATAAAAAGATGTTCAAAAAATCAAAATCGGCCGAGGGTGAAAGCTGTTGCTATGACCCTCCCTCGATAAAATATGATCAATAAAAAATAATCGGCCGAGGGTGAAAGCTGTTGCTATGACCCTCCCTCGATAAAATATGATTGAAAAAGAAAATTTTACGTGACTATCTAGTTCACTTAGTAACGGTCGGTTAAATTTTGCGTCAATTCCAACTAATGCTCGAAGTGTTATGATGACGCAGTTCCGCTCGAAACCCGAACAACTTTCAAAAGTTTCTGATTATCTGGGGGACCACTAAAGTTGGGATCATTATTTCCTAAGTTCAATTATTCTTCAAGGGAACTTCTCAACTTTCAGATATTATTTATTTGGACGATTATCGGATAATATTTCCGAGGACAGTTTATCGATCGATAAATATTCTCATTAATTCATCATCAAATTGGCTTTTACGAGCAGAAGACTGGCAATAAGACGATAGAAAGAAAAAATAAAGTGACAACTATATGGTTTGAAACAATGAGTTCTCATTAATATTTTCGAGCAAGATACAAAGATCAATGAAAGGCAAATGTTACAGCTTTATTGACATTCATCGAACAAATTACAAAGTTGTTGAGTGTACAAATGAAGTCCTACTACAACTACTTTACCCTATTCTATGGTCTTTGAGTCTTCGAGCATCTTTCAGTATTGCCGACCATGAATACCGCCGAACATCCGATAAATGCACCACAATTTGGGGCAAAGTGATCGAGCTGTATATGTTTATCGTCTTATGATATCTGGGTTTGAAATTAGACAATATGGATTGCAGATTATTGTTTCTGATCTCCATACTTCTCCCAGCATTCTCGCTACCAGCCGAGCCCGATCACTTCCCCGAGTTGGCGTACAAGGTTGAAATTCCTCATTTTTAGATCCGAAATTTCAACCTTTGGCAAGTCATCTTTTTATGATCGGGAAGCTTGACCCGAAGTGACCATTCTTCGAGGAAGAAAGGAAGAAATTCGTGAAACAAGATAACCCCAAAGAAAGTACTTGAGGTCAAACTCCCTTTTAATTTTCTGACCTGCTTTCCGCCCTCAGGTATACCCCTCGAAACCAGCAATGCTAACCCTGCCCAAAATACTCAAGCAAGGGTCAGTCACTTGTTGGTATTTCAAGGGGAGATCCCATTTTCAGGGATCGGAGACCCCCCGATATCCGAGGGTCCCCTTTTTTCCAATTCCACCCATACCAAAAGAAACTGTATTTTTAAGAGGAGATCGGAAGTAGGTTCGAAGCCGAATTTCAAAGGCTTGATCGGGAAGAGGAAAAGATCCGAGCTTCGTCCTCGGATAAAACATTTTTGACAGCAAAGGGTAAAGATTTTCAACTGGGTGAATGCCATATTTATACTAAAAGGATGATTTGATCGACGGTCACTATTCAATCAAACCAACGGCTCAGATTAATTCATTTATCACAGGTGACCTTTCCACTTCCCGAGATAGAGGTACTGTTTGGACAGACTTTCTTTGAAACTTAGCTGAAAAAAGAGGAATACTATGACTTGGTCAAATATGCAGTGCAGGAACTTTCCATCTTTAAATTATGCTCGGAATGCGAGCGATCACTCTTAACTCGAGTATAAATTGTTTTAACACCGAAAATGCTACTTGATTGCCTACTCTTAACTCGAGTATAAATTGTTTATACAGTAAATCACTTTGTCAGAACACAAAACATAATCGATTAGAAGGAAGAAAAAGTTTATTATTCCAACGAGGAGAACAAGTACAAAAGGAAAAAACTAAAAGTACAACATTTAATCGAGCAGTCAACAGAAGAAATCTCTAAACACTTTTCTCGAAGAGAAGCTTGCGGACTTCGACGTTGCGGGCCTCATACCCGGCCTCGTAACCTTTTTGATAGGCCTCTTTCTCCCGCTGCTCGTTGCTTTTCTTCTCCTGCTCGACGAGTGACTTCAGCCTGTCCAACTCCTTGCTCAACTCCTCGTGAACCTGGCTCTCCTTCTCCTTCACAGCTTTCTCCGTCTCGGAGGCCAATTTCTGCTCGATGGCCCTGGCTTCTTCAAGAGACCTTGTTAGTGCAACCTTTTTTTCCTCCAGCTCGAGGACAACCTTTGCACGCTGATCGATTTCTTGCTCGACTTGCAGCCCGAGGGTAAATAGCTGTTGTCCGACCTTAAAGGGACAAAAAGTTATTTAGTAAAAAAAAAAAAAAAAAAAGGGAGGGGAAGAGATAGGACAACACTTACTTGAAAAAGCAGATCCGTGCTCGATCGCGCCGTTTCATTCGCGTTTTTCCCGTCTGGCTCGGCCATGGCCTTACTTTTCACCTCTTCAAAAAAGGCGCTAAGCGTCCGAGCAACCTTAGGGACAGTGTTTTGGGGCTCGGGATTCTCACCCGACGAGGGAGTCTTCTTCTGATCGACGGGAGGGTCATTTATTTTGACCTTCTTTTTGGAAGGCTCAACCACATCCTTATTAGCCTCCGAGGTCAGAACACTATCAGTTATTGTCCTCTTCTCCCCAGTCATTTGAATCAAGGCTGAGGTTGGAATCAGATCGTCCACGAACGATCTTTTATTTGGAGCAGACTCAGAGTCATCAGAGGTGATTTGCTTATTAGGCCTATCGACCTTCTTGTTACCCTCGGAGCTAATTTTCGACTGAGAAGGGGAGTCCGGAATTGGTATGACCGGCCCTTTCTCGAAGCCAGATAATTTCTTGGCCACAGTTTTGCCAAGGTCACCGGTTGATTCAATGACCGCCTTCGAAGGAGAATCGACCTTATGCTTGCCTCGGTCGTTCTTAGAAGTCTTTCCTGCTTCCGAGGAGGACTTAGGTTCTTTGACTTTCGACTTGGAAGGTTTTTCTTTCTTGACTTTAAGCAACAACCTCGGGTCGATCTTGGAGTTCACCAGGCCTTCCATGATCTGTATGTTTCTAATGCAGAAGAGAGCTCGATTTACTTATCGACCGAATAGCTCCGACGAAGTGTGAATTATAATTTCAGTGACAAAAATCTTAAACTACCGTCTATTTATAAGAAAAAGGAACGTTGCCTTTTTGGGAGACCAACAGTCGCGAATTTCAAGATTTTCGTGCTCATTTAAGAAGATCGATTGTTTTGATATCGACGTTCTTTCTATGAACCTTATGGCTCACAAAGACTTTTGTCTAGTTGAGCAGTATGATAAATTAATGGTGAGAGCACTCGGAAAAACAGATAAAGCATATTTTATAGATGATCGAAACAATTACAGGGCATATGATAAACGATCCTACAATCTTACAATCTATTACAAGAAATTTAAAGGTTTGGCTGCGCCTCTTTGCCCTCACCTTCGGAGTTACCCTCGACATCGACGTCATCATCTCCAGAAGCTTCTCGATCGTCCCCTTCGGAATCGTCATCGGAGGTATCCGAACGGTCTGAGCTATCTGAACTCGAGCTTGCGCTGGAGGTATCCAAGTCCATCAAGTCAGGGTTGGGCATTGGGACTCCAAATTCTTCCACAAAGGGAGCGAACTCATGTTCTTCCCAGTTGGCCGAGCTCGAGGACGCGGTTCGATAGTCTTCCCCGCTAGAGTTTTTCATGATGTCCATATGCTTTATATACTCCGTCATTTTGTCGGGAATAACTTTTGCTGCGGCCAATTGTTGAACACCTTTGAAAAAAGTAGTTTGAAGGATTTCGCCGACCCTCCCTCGAGCTATGGCGTCCAATGCGGGGGACTCCAAGAATTCTCTTATCGAGCTTAGGCGAGAATCTTCTTTGCCCCGCTGATAAGACAGCTCGGAATCAGCCTTAGTCTGCGCAAGCTCCTCTTCAAGTTTCCTAACTTTCTCCTCGAGCAAGCTTTTCTCTTCCACGACCTTAACCAAGTTTTCCTCGACGGCAGGGGTATACTTGGCTTTCATGGACTCCAATTCTGCTTGGACAGAGGAAAATTGATTACGCAGTTGGGATTCCTCGAGCAAATCCATATAAGCAATATGGACTCGATCGGACTCCTCTTCCAACATCGACACACGATTCACCTCTGTGAGAAAGCAGTCCCCGATCTGCAAGAACAGGCTGGTTAGTATTTTATTCCAAGACTTAAAACAGTTGCAACAAATGTAAAGGAATTTACCGTGTGATATGCTTTGGAGAATTGGCCCAGTACGTCGAGATCGGAATGGCCAAGAAGCTCCTCTTGGTCCTCGAAAAATCTCCCCGCCATGAAAATCTTGATCGCCTTGTCATGTTCATTCTCGCCGTTCGGGGTGCGATCGCTTCGAATTGATCCCCTCTCGGGATAACCCGCTGCTCGGGAACCTCTAAGTTGATCCTCAATAAAATCCACCATGTCAGGCCTACTTCGACCAGGACGGGAAGAAAGGGGCGTTCGGTGTCGACCCCACAGTCCGGTTCTCCTTTTGGCCTCGGGGGCTCCCTCGAGATCTTCCCGAGCTCTCCGATTATAGATCTCTGTCCCTCTAAGCTTCTTCATGGTAAACATGCTATATCCTAAACCAGAAGAAGAAGAAGGACCAGCTTGATGAGGAGGTCGTACCATTCGTATCGGCTCAGCATTCTCGGGCTCCTCTTCGTTTCTGACCTGGTCAGTTTGGGCCGAGCTTCCCCGAGGAGCGACGGCAGTTCTGGGCTCCGGTCTAGTTTGCCTCCTAGGTTGACCGGGTGTTTTCCTCGAGGTAGATGCTACAGTTTTACCGACTATAGAAGCTCGGTATTGCTCCACCATTGTTCCTGAAGAAATAAAGAGATGAAATGTAAGTAATGAAATCAGCTGAAAAAACTCACTATATAAGTCACTCGGGAAAAACTGTTTTTCCTTACTCAATGTTCGAGGATCATCAGCGACTGCTAGTGGAAAGGTAGCTCGGCTGAGTTCTGCTTTTCGAAGTACGGGTTCCAGAATGAGGAAAGCCGACTGGTACAAATCCGAACACATTTCTTTGACAACGGCGTCCGGAATGACCTTCTGAAGCTGACCTAATAGTTCCCGTTTTCCGAACACCCATTCTCGCTCACCTGGCCATCTGTGTGGGACCATCTCCGAGCTTCCCTCAGAAGCTGGTTCTTCAGGACCTTTAATGAAGAAGAACTGTTTCTTCCAGTCAAGAGAATTGCTGGAAGTGATGGTCGATAAGACCGAATGATTCGAACGCTGGGAGAAATACACGAACCCAACGTTCGAGGCGGAGGAGGTACTGATCTTGAAGAATTGCCAGAAGCGTCGGAAGTTAGCAACTTGATTCTTGGCCTTCATCAAAACGCTGAAAGCTATCAGATACCCGATCGAGTTGGGAAGAATTTGTGCGGGTGCCAGGCTAAATGCGTCTAAAACCTGCACGAGTAAGGGAGCAAAAGGAATACGCAACCCATAGTCGAACTGCCGAGCATAGAAAGCTTGACATCCTGCGGGGGGCTTATTCACTCTTTGAGAGGGGGTCGGGATTATTAGCGAGTAACCCTCGGGAAGGAATTTGCCTATTGTAGCTTTGAGGTTCGCTTCGTGCTCTTTCGGATCGTACGAACTTGAGATGTCGTCGACCCGTTTCTCGGTCTTTTGAGCCCGACCTGTGGCTTTGGATTTTTTCGAGACACCGGCCAAGTCGAGGATTCGCACACTACACCCGCCTCCGATCTCATACCTCATTATCTCATGCTTATCGAACGGTACAGCCAAGCCGTTGCCGCCCTCATTCTCGGAGTCAGTTTTTTCTCCATCTCCACCTTCCTTTTCTCCATCTCCACCTTCCTCACTGTTGGCCTTGGCATTTTGTTCCGCATCACCATCGTGCTCGGAATCTTGTCGACCTGATGTACCCTCTCCAGCGTTCGACTCTATGGCATGCTCTATTTGATTGACGATTCTATTCGTCTCTTCGGAAGAGTTTTCAGTGGTTTTGAAGTCATTAATGAGTTCCCCAGTGGATCCCAGGTCGGAATCTGATCCAGAGGGGATGTTGGTTTGAACGTCGGGATTCTGGGAAGTAGACATGATTAGAAGATATTTATTTGAATGCTCGAA
Organism: Penstemon newberryi var. newberryi; assembly: GCA_030819805.1. NCBI lineage: Eukaryota > Viridiplantae > Streptophyta > Magnoliopsida > Lamiales > Plantaginaceae > Penstemon > Penstemon newberryi. The sequence goes on along the minus strand of JAUALY010000005.1, from coordinate 14,169,553 downwards.
TTAAAGAAAATACTGTTTATCGATCTAAAAGCTCCGATCCGCTGTGAATTGTAAAGATGCACTTTTCTTTCTCCAAGTAAACATATTTATAAAGGTTAAAAGGGTAAATTGCAAATTCAACCCCGAGTAACCGCGACGGTTAGGCTCCCACTCAGTAAATTTGAAGATTATCTTTTGTTAATAGCATTAATGGTCCTCCAAGCTTCGGAAATGAGTATTTCTCCACTCAACAGGATAAAATATGTACTATTTTTCCCTTCGCTCGGTTTTTGTCCCACTGGGTTTTTCCGAGTAAGGTTTTTAACGAGGCATATCCAACTCAAGACTGTCCGAGGCCTGTTCTCTACTATCTATTTTTCCGAACTTCAAGTATTGCAGCTCTTGGTGAATCATCGAGGTGAATCTCTCAGGTCAAAAACCTCACCCTTCTATCTTTGGAGCGATTCGGTTTTTCGAGGCTCTCCCAAGGATGATGTGCACTCTTTTTCCCTAGCTCGGATTTTTCCCACTGGGTTTTTCCGGACTAGGTTTTTAACGAGGCATGTCCGAAAACATCAAGAGATCAAAGTCTTTCGCCGTAATGCAATGTTTACTTCTCCGAGCTTCTGCTTCACTTACGCTCGAGAAGTGGGGGAGTATTGATGAGGGGTATTTCGCATATGCCACTTTAGGAAATACCTTCTGCTCGAGGTCGACCTCGATCCCGACCAGAATGGTATTCTCCGACCAGAAGAACATGGTTTTCCGATCAAGCCTGACTGATAGCTCTCGATCAAGTACCCCGACCTTCTTCCCGATCTACTCGTCTCCTCGGGATTACTGTGGGGCCGACCTACAGCTTTATACAGCTGGCCGAGAGGTGTTCTCCTACAGATGGTCTACCTAGCTCATTACTGTTCCTATAAATACGCGGCGCATTTATGACATCAGGAGGGCACAACTTCCAAGATATTCCTTCTGCTCGGACCTACTGTTCGGATTAGGAACTAGCTTGTATTCTCATTGTATTTAGTCTTTCTAGTAGTACGGCATCCCGTAATGCTCGGGTAGACCCGCTTTGTAATTTGTATTCGAACACCGATATCAATATACAGTTTTCACACGCTCGATTCATATATTGTTATACTCTACTTTCCTTATTGAACTTGAACGAAATACGGTATAATCATGAACCAAAAATAATATCGTCCACATATATTTGTACCAATAATATATGTTTATCCCATTCAATAGTGAACAAAGTTTTATCTACTTTACCTTTGCGAAATCCTTTAATTAAAAGAAAATCAGATAAAGTATCATACCATGCTCTTGGAGCCTGTTTCAGTCCATAGAGAGTTTTCTTCAGACGATACACTTTGTCTCCCTGTTGATATACTACAAAGCCAGGAGGTTGTTCAACGTACACTTCTTCTTGCAATTCTCCATTGAGAAAAGCAGACTTCACATCCATCTGATAGACAGTGAAGTTCTTGTGAGCAGCATAGGCTAGGAACAATCTTATTGCTTCAAGCCTTGCAACTGGTGCGAATGTCTCATCAAAATCAATGCCTTCTTCTTGGCAGTAACCTTTGGCAACTAGTCTTGCTTTGTTTCTGGTAACCATACCATCTTCATTCATCTTATTTCTGAAAACCCACTTAGTGCCAATTACTCTTTGATGAGTAGGTCTGGGAACTAAGTACTAGACTTCATTCCTTTCAAATTGATTCAACTCTTCTTGCATTGCTTCAATCCAGTGAGAATCACCAAGAGCTTCATCAATTAATTTAGGCTCAATTTGTGAAAGAAAACTTACAAACATTGTTTCATTTGCAGCTGACCTTCTAGTTCTCACTCTATCCAAAGGATCACCAATCACTAACTCAGGTGGGTGATCTCTGAGCCATCTGAGATCAGGTTGCAAATCTGGATGTTGTCCTCTTGATTGATCTTGCAACACTACTGTTGGAGTCTCAGTAGTAGTCTGTTGAACAGTTGTAGTCTGTTGAACAGTCTCTGGTCTGTCAGCTGTTCGCAACTCCTCTGTTAGACAATCAGCAGACTGATTTTGAACAGCACTTGAGTTAACAGCTTGAGTTAAATCAGGTAGTATGATGGGTACATATTCTTCTTTTCTTTCCACATTCAATTTCTGAAAGTCAGCAGATATCTCTGGGTTTGCACTTTGATTCTTTTGAGATGATTGACTTGGTTCATCAAATACTACATGAATAGATTCTTCTACAAGTAAAGTTCTTTTGTTAAACACTCTATAAGCTTTACTAACAGTAGAGTAACCTACAAAAACAGCTTCATCAGCCTTCTCTGCAAATGCAGTAAGGTGATTTTTCCCATTGTTCAAAACATAACATTTACAACCAAAAATCCTAAGATAATGTAAATTAGGCTTTCTGTTGTTCCATAGCTCATAAGGTGTCTTGTTTTGACTTTTGTTGATCATACACCTATTCTGTGTATAACATGCTGTATTTGTAGCTTCTGCCCAGAATCTTTGGGGCAGCTTTGCTTCAGCTATCATTGTCCTGGTAGCTTCTTTTAGAGTTCTGTTTCTCCTTTCAGCAACTCCATTTTGTTGAGGGGTTCTGGCAGCAGAGTACTCATGATTGATTCCTCTGGAATTACAAAATCTTCAACAGTAGAGTTTGTAAACTCAGTCCCTCTATTTGATCTGATCTTCAAAATTCTTTGACTCTTCTCATTCTGGATCAGTTCCATCAGATTAGTAAGATGTTCCTTGGTTTCACTTTTCTTCTTCATGAAAATCACCCAAGTAAATCTTGAAAAATCATCCACAACAGCTAGGCAGTATTTCTTTCCACCATTGCTTATTGGATCAATAGGGCCAAACAAATCCATATGTAATAGCTCCAAAATTCTGGTTGAAGATTGGTGCTTCTTGCTTTTGAAAGATGACTTCACTTGTTTACCCTTCTGACATGCGTCACAAAGCTTGTCTTTGCTCATGACTGTCTTTGGAATTCCTTCTACCAGATCATTCTTTATCAATCTGTTTATGGTCTTGAAATTCAAGTGATTCATTCTTTTGTGCCAAAGCCAACTGATTTCACTTGGTGTAGAAGCCACCAAACAAATATTAGAATTCTTGTCCACAGAATTCCAGTCGACTACATAGATGTTTCCCTGTCTTCTTCCAGATAAAATAACCTTCTTTGTTCCAATTTATTCAACATAGCAATTATCTGATGAAAACACTACGGAAAATCCCTTGTCACAAAATTGACTTATGCTCAGCAGATTGTACTTTAGGCCACTAACATATGAGACGTCATATATCTCTATGTTTCCTTTGATAAGCTTTCCAACAGCTACAATATTGCCTTCTTTGCTGTCTCCAAAAGTAACTCTTGGACCATTCACAGCAACGGCATCTGCCAGTTCATGTATGTCTCCACACATGTGCCTTGAACATCCACTGTCCAAGTACCATTTCTTCACTACTTTACTCCTACTCCTAATCCTAACCTACAAAACAAAATAAAAATGTTTTAGGTACCCTTTATTGAGAGGGTCCTGTGGATTAGTGTCACCTTTGACAACCCAAGATGTTGAAGTCTTAGGCTTCTTAGGCTTTACAGTTTTAGCAGGAGCATGAGCAATTTCATTTTCATCATAATTAGCAGGCATGTTATGTTGATAATCATTATGATGATGATAAGGCTCATAAGCAGGATAAGATGCATGATAAGCAGGGTGAACATGCATTGGTTGATGAGCAGGATATGCAGCATAGTAAGGTGGATAATGAGGTGCAGCATAATATGGTGGATAAGCATGTTGCACATAATGAGACTCATTTCCATACCAAGCATTATAGTTATAATTTCTTTGCTCCTTAGGTCTGCTCTTTACTTGCTCTTTAACAGACGACTTAGCTTTACTAGTCTGATTGGTTTTACTCTTATCAGCAGACTTCTTAGGACTACTCTGCTGTTTGGTTTTACCAGTCTGTTTTTCATTTTCAGGCTTTTTACCCTTCTTAGCCTTAGGAGTCTTTATCTCCTTTTTCTCAATCTCAGGTGAAGTAGGTTTAGCAGTCTGAACATACAGAATAATATTGCTATTATCAGCAGATACAAACTTCTCAGCTCTGTTCAGTTCTAAACTTTCTTTCACTAATGGAGTGCTCTGTTCAATGGGTTTCTCTATTTGCTCAACAGATGACTTAGGAACAGACGACTTATTATGTGAAGATAATCTAGCTTCAAGTTCCTTGATTTGTCCCTTGTACATTTCACATTCAGCTCTCAGAGATTCACATTCGTGCGAAAGCTTTTTATACATGGCTGATTCTTCAGGTCTTTCAACCTTAAGTTTCAGTTTAGTATTTTGCTTTTTCAGCAGAATCATCTCGTCCTTAAGCTTAGCAAGCTCATTAACAACATCTACTTTGTTGTTCATCATTTGCTCAAATGAGCTAAACAGTTCAAGCTCACTTTCAGAGAGTATTACCTCATTGTCAGAATCTTCAGATTCCTTGGCCATGAGACAGAGCAGTGCAAGTGTCTCGTCAAAAACAGAGTCGTCACTTGAAGTGCCTGTTTCTGTGTTAGATGAGTAGATGGCTGCCATCTTTTCAGCTTCAGCTTCAGCCAATAGCACCTTGCTCTTCTGGTATCTCTTCTCTTTTCTCTCTCTTCTTTGTTTCTTTTCCTCCTCTGTGTATTTCTATGCTTTAGGATATGGACAGTCCTTGATGAAGTGTCCCAATTTCCTGCAATTATAGCACATTAGTTTGGATTTATAATCATCCTTACTATCATGAGAAAATGAGGTAGGTTTAGAAGTAGAAGCATTGTTATATTTGTTCTTCATTTTTCTTTTATAGAACTTTTTGAACCCGTTTAGTAACAACGCAACATCGCCAGCAGTGTACTCCTTTTTACTCAGCACTGGGGCCTCATCAGATGAGTCCACTTCTATAGTTCTCCCGGCTGATCTTCTGGATTTCTCTGCAGCAACCAGGGCAGCAGTGGGACTAGAAGTTGAGGTCTCTTCTATACCCATTCTTGGCATTTTATACTCGTACGCCTTGAGTACAGAAAATAGCTCCGTCAGAGAGATCTTCCCCAGATCCCTAGATTCTTCCATAGCTGTGATCTTCATGTTGAACTTGGGTGGTAGCGCCTTCAGGACTTTGAGAGAAATCTCTTTGTCTGTGAACGTCTTTCCCAGCTTTAACACGTTGTTTAGCACTTTGGTAAACCTTGAACTCATCTGTTCAATGGTTTCTCCAGGCTTCATTTTGAAGTTCTCAAACTTCTCCATGGCAACACTTAGATTGTGTTCCTTGATGGCTTCATTTCCTTCACTCATATCCCTGACTTTGTCCCACATCTCTTTTGATGTTTTACAGTGTTTGACATAGTCAAACCTTTCATTGTCCAGGGCTTTAGTCATGATGAAGATTCCAACTTTATCAAGATTTTTCAACTTGATTTCTTCAGGTGTCATCTCTTCTTCATCTTTGTCCACGATCACTTCTTGATCATTGACTTTGATGGTTTTTGTGATTCTTATCGGACCTTTGGTTATGCATCTAAACATATTATCATTATAAGCAGCAAGGAAAATTTCCATGCGTATTTTCCAGTCCGCAAAGCTCATACCGCCAATGTGGGGAACATGGCCGATACAGTCCATTTTTCAAAAAGTTTTTCTTTTTCAAAAAGATGCTCTTTTTAAAACTTTTGAAAACCTTTGAAAAACACCCTAGGATCAAGCACGTTGATCAGGCAAATGATTCAAATGAACCACCCGCTCTGATACCACTTGTTGGTCCCAAGTGGTCAGATGAGGTTTAGAGGGGGGGGGTGAATAAACCTCTTTAAAAAATTTTCCTTTTAAAACATCTAACTTTTCTGTCAGCAGACTAAGCTGATCAAGAATTGTAAGCAGACTAAGCTGATCTCGCACAAAGCTTTGAACAGCAGAGTTGACCACTCTTCTGATTTTACTTAGCTGATTTTATCAAAATCAGAGTTACAAAAATAACTAACTTGCAGCGGATTTATCTAGTGTTTTTCACAAGTAGTTTCTCTTAACTTTGAAATAGTTTTATCCCCAGTTTTAACAAACTCCTTTTAAAACTTTTCAAATAGTTAACCTTTAAGTGTTTTCAGTATGCTGTTTTAAATGTGCAGAAAATAATGCAAGTTAAAAACACAAAGGATTTTTATAGTGGTTATATGGATATAAATCCTTTAGTCCACTCTTCCAAGTCACTTAGATCTTGGGTTATACTATAGTCACAAAGATTACAGTACACTCTGCTTGCGCCAAACAACAAATGAACTGGCCACAAGTTCGCAGTAGGAAATCACAAAGAAATTCCTAACCTCTGAAGTAATATCGCTCACAAAGATTGATATCTACTCCTCACAACACTATCTAACAAAATCACTCAGATTTTACAAGTATTTTCTGTTTTCTCTCTATTTAGCTTCGTCAACAAATGACTCGGCTGATGAGTGTTCTGTTCTTGAGTTTGAGACTTAGAAGAATTCTTGCTTCAGATTTTTACTCTCAAATGCGCTGTCTCAGTGTTGTGTCTTCTTCCTCAACTCACGAACTGAACTATTTATACTTGGAGATTTGAAAATCTGCCCGTTGAGAGATCGACAGCTGTTCAAATCCTCGAGTACTGGTCCTTTCTGCAGAAACAGCTACCTGCGAATGAACACTGTACACTCTGTTGTACTTGCTGTCAGATCGCATTAAATGCACCAATCTGATACGAGGTTTCTCTTCAATCATTTGTCATTAATACCCTTCCTCTTCAGCATTTATTACTCCAAGTGCATTTATTACCGTTGCACTGATCTTCTGATCCACTTCCACTCAGCTGATCGAAATCACTCGTCTGATGTATACTCGGCTGATTCCAAACTTGAACTAATCTCATTTGAGTCGGCTGATAGTCCACCAGTCTGATTTCTTCTTCAGCAATAGATCAGTAGTCTTATGGACCATACTTGACTAGTCTGAATTAAGTTTTCCTTAGTCAAATATCTTTGAAGGTTTTTGCTCAGCTTCCATACTTTGCTGATTCTGATGTTTTGGAAATCATCAAAACCTCCCTTCACTTTATGCCTTCTATCTTCATCTTCATCCAACAATCTGATAAGGAAATTGCTGCTTCTAAGGACTCAGCTGCTGAACAGTTAGATCCATTCGTCAAATATAAGAGAATAGAGGATCTCAGAAAAAGATTTGAAATGCTTGAACAAGATCTCTCTAGTTCCGAAGATGAAGACCTTGAAGAAGAAGGAGAAACACAAGAAGAGAAGAAGGACTAGACTAAGTTATTTGACTAGGTCTCTTGTAATCTTTTTGTAAATCTTTTGTAAAATTTTACTTTCTGTTATCTCTCATCTGATGAACTTGTAACTTGTAATCAATTGATACATCTATAAAAGTTCAAGTTTCCAACAAATTATTTCTATCTCAGAAATTTTTTAGGACTTAAACTTTAGCTTTAGGGACAGGTACTTAGCTGAAGTTTTGTCATCATCAAAAAGGGGGAAATTGTTGGATGAAGATGAAGATGGAAGGCATAAAGTGAAGGGAGGTTTTGATGATTTCCAAAACATCAGAATCAGCTAAGTGGAAGCTTAGTACAAACCTTCAAAGATATTTGACTAAGGAATACTTATTTCAGACTAGTCAAATATGGTCCAGAAGACTACTGATCTGTTGCTGAAGAAGAAATCAGACTGGTGGACTATCATCCGACTCAAATAAGATTAGTTCAAGTTTGGGATCAACCGAGTATACATCAGACGAGTGATTTCGATCAGCTGAGTGGAAGGGATCAAGGAGTCTGATCAACGGTAATAAATGCACTTGGAGTAATAAATGCTGAAGAGGAAGGGTATTTATGACAAATGATTGAAGAGAAACCTCGTATCAGGTTGGTGCATTAAATGCGATCTGACAGAAAGTACAGCAGAGTGTACAGTGTTCAGTCGCAGGTAGCCGTTTCTGCAAAAGGACCAGTACTCGAGGATTTGAACAGCTGTCGATCTCTCAACGGGCAGATTTTCAAATCTCCAAGTATAAATAGTTCAGTTCGTGAGTTGAAGAAGAGGAGACAACACATTTTGAGAGCAAAAATCTGAAGCAGAATTCTTCTAAGTCTCAAATTCAAGAACAGAACACTCATCAGCCGAGTCATTTGTTGACGAAGCAGAATAGAGAGAAAACAGAAAAGACTTATAAATCTGAGTGATTTTGTTTGTATCGTGTTGTGAGAAGTAGATATCCATCTTAGTGAGTGATATTACTTCAGAGAATAGGAGTTTCTTTGTGATTTCCTATTGTGAACTTACGGCCATATCATTTGTTGGTTGGCGTAAGCAGCGTATACTGTAATCTGTGTGATTTAGTATAACCCAAGATCTAAGTGACTTGGAAGAATGGACTAAAGGATTCTATCCATATAACCACTATAAAAATCCTTTGTGTTTTTACTTGCATAAATTTCTGCATATTTGAAACAGCATACTTAAAACACTTAAAGGTTAACTGTTGGAAAAGTTTTAAAAGGAGTTTGTTAAAACTGGGGATAAAACTATTTCAAAGTTAAAGAAAACTACTTGTGAAAAACACTTGATAAATCCGCTGCAAGTTAGTTATTTTAAAACTCTGATTTTGATAAAATCAGCTGAGTGAAATCAGAAGAGTGGTCAACTCTGCTGTTCAAAGCTTTGTGCAAGATCAACATAGTCAACTTACGATTATTGATCAGTTTAGTCTGCTGACAGAAAAGTTAGAAGTTTTTTTAAAAAAAAAAAGGTAAATTTTGAAGAGGTCTATTCACCCCCCCCCCCCCCTCTAGACCTCATCTGACCACTTGGGACCAACAGTACTTGTTCTTCTTCATTCCGGCTGGGGGAGTTTGGGTTCTGCGAGGTCGAAGCCATTCTTTTTGAAAACGGTATGATCGATGAAGTGAACGGATTGCAAGAGTATCTACTCAAATTTTTACTGCTGAGAGATCTAGATATTTGGGGTAAAAATAAAAAGACCCCGCTTAATTCGACTATATATATGGATGGTGAAATGACGATTCAACCCTTCGCGACGTTTCTGTTTCCCGCCAATAAAATCATGAGAAAACCTTGTAGGCGTCTGACACACGTTATTGAGCAACGTGTCGTTACATGAAAGGTTTCAAAGAACATGCACTCTTTTTCCCTTGCTCGGTTTTTATCCCATAAAAGGGTTTTTCCGAACTAGGTTTTTAATGAGGCATACTTCGTGAACCACTGAAGGATTGACGCTACTAGTTTATCTACTTCTACGAGCTACAACTACGATTATGCTCGAGAAGTGAGGGAGTCCTGATGAGGGCTATTTTACACTTATGATCAAACTGAACTTCCCCAGCATATTCAGGTCCAATCCGACCTGAGAAGGCCAAATAAGTCACCTCGGAAGTTCACGATCGGCTCGATCTACTTTATCGAATCCGAAGATCGATCCTAAAAATTTATTGGGCCACGCGGGACTCCTAGGCCATGCAGGATTCCTAGGCCTAGAAGGACTCCTAGATACTTTAGGATTAGGTATTTAGTATAAATAGCGAATACTCCATTGTAATAGGGATCCAGAATTTTACCTATCAATAATAATAGTTCAATTATTCTCCTCTTACATATTTTATCTACTTGATTACTATATTCCATACTAGTCTTGAATTGCACCATCCTGAGTACTTTAATCAAACCCTAAATATAAAGTTATTCTCTTAATAAATTATTGATATCATAACCTACAAACGAAATCAGGTTAAATCAGTCAGCTTCCTCATCATTGCTTCAATCCAAGTTGGATTACTAAGAACATCCTTAACTTTCTTTAGTTCTTCTTGAAATGGAAAACTATAGTATAGTAATTCATTTGTTGTAGATCTTCTTGTTCTAACTCTGTCAAGAAGATCACTAATCACCAATTCAGGAGGGTGATTCTTGAGAAATCTTAGATCAAGAAGTAAATCAGGTTGTTGTCCTCTTAACTTATCGACATTCAACTCAGCTGAAGACATCCCTGATGTTGAATGCTAACACCCTGCAGATCTATCTGTTGTAGATAACTCGGTTGTTACTTCATCAGATAACTGATCTCTGTTATTGTCTATATCAGCTAAGTTATCATCAGCAATGTTCAATTCATGTAGATGAACATGGACATAATCTTTCTTCACTCTAAGTTTCTGAACATCTTCAGCACATCTGGATTTGAACTTTGAATTTTTTCAGAAACATTAGTTGGTTAATAAAAAAACTACATGAATTGATTCCACTTCTATTAAAGTTCTTTTATTGAACACTCTATAAGCTTTACAAACAGATGAGTAGCCTACAAAAACAACTTCATCAGCTTTTTTTTTTTTTCTTTTCCTGCGAATGCAGTTAGCTGTTGCTTTCCATTATTGAGTACAAAACACTTACTACCAAAAATTCTAAATTATTGAATATTTGGTCTTTTGTTCTTCCATAAATCATAAGGTTTTTTGTTGTTCTTTGTTTATCATGCATCTGCTCCGAATGTATCATGCTGCATTTGTAGCTTCTGCCCAAAATATTTGTTGCAGTTTGCCTTCACCAATCATTGTCCTTCCTGCTTGTTTCAGTGTTTTGTTCCTTCTTTCAGAAACTTCATTTTGTTGTGGTGTTATGGAAACTGAGTGCTCATGAGTTATTTCATTTTAAGTTGCAAGGGCATGTCTACCGATAGTTCATGTTGATCAGAGCTATCAGTAGTTCATGCTTCTCTACCACTCATATATTGTATTTTAATTTTTTTGTACCTAGATAAAGGGTGACATTAGCCAATGACTTTCTTTGTTGATTTATAGTTTGATTAGCTTATATTACCTTAATGCCCTTATGCCTTAATTAAAAGAAAACAATTATTAGGATTCCAAAGCCGTCTTTCCCAAACGATTTTTCTATAGTCCTTATTCCCCAAAATATATGCAATTAACGGATCTTGGGCTGTTGATTATTATTCCTGAAAGTATTTTTACGGCCTAGCCTTGACCTAATGTGATATTTTATGCCATCCTCTACTCAAGACTTGAGGATCGAGAAATCGAAGCATATTAAAAATTTTGTGTGGTACGGGTTGTACTATATTTTGTCCATCTATGTTTGGTGTTAGAGATTTTGATGTATATTTGCAATTTTAGTTAATTAGCGAAATCCAGTTGATGGATGTGATAATATCATTTTCCCCAATTCGAAGCATTTTTTAGTTATATTTTGAAACTGCTATAACCTTCTGAGTTGTTCTGAATACATTTGCAATACCTTGTCCAGATTCAATATTAATTCATTTTTGACAGATTCTTCTTCTTAAAATTCGTAGTATGAACAATCTTTAAACTTGTGGATGAGAAGATGATAGTTGATATGCTAAAATTATAAATTCATTTGTTCTTAATCTGCTGGTATAATCTTCATTAGTTTTCAAAATTTGAGTAGAAAATGGCTTTGCTTTAACTTTGTGGATACAAGGTGTTCTTGAATTGGGATTACTTCGAGAAATGTTTAGTTTAAACATAGGGGGTAATGCTCAAACTGGAAAAAATGTAAGGATATCACTTTTGATTTAAATATGATCATGTGGGATCTATGAATCTCAAAAATATTAGTTGCTGCTAGTAAAGTGGCTCTATAAAATATGTTTGGAATATAATTTGAATAAATATGAAATCTGGTTTATTTGGTTAGAGGTGTGCAAAAATATTCTATTTGTATTTCAATAATTATACTAGACCAACAAAAAACTATGTTTACCTGATAGATGATTATTTTTTTCTTGGATGATTATTTCTATTTCAATCATTCTTGGATATTCTATTTTTTTCTTGGATGACTGAATCACTAGGATGTCTTCTATTTTGTCTTGTAAGCTCACTTATCTTGGAATCATTTGCATATATAAAAAAAAATATTCTATGTGTAGGCACTGTCTTTGCTTCAGGGTGTGCCCAAACATATAATATTGAAAATTTTGTAGAAAATATTGATACTTTGCAAGTAATTGAATTCACTGACATTAAATCAAATAATGATATTAGTGTGGGTCTTCCTAATGATATTGAAAATGTTTTTCTATATGAAGGTATTAAATGAAACAATTCTTCATTATATCAGTTTTTTATGTAAGTTACTTGTATACTGCCTGAATTTGTAAGCTCATCTGGAAGCAAGATCATATAGAACTACAACAGTTCCAGACTATGCCCACATTTCCTTTGTATTCGAGAATGAAAATGCTAAATCCAGAGGCAATGTTAGTCAGACCCATGTAATGAGAACCTCCAGGCATGGGTTGCGAAAGAATACAAAGCAACGCAATCTCCGAACATATGTGCTGCCCATGGATATCAATGTGTGGTAAGGTTATTAAACTCTACGTTTTCAATTTCTCGTTTCTACCTTAAACATGCTATGTACTATTTCTTATCCGTTGAAATACATCCATATTCATATCCATTCCAACGTTTAAATAATTTTCTTGCATAATTCCTTCTGATGATGTACATGTATATCAAAAACTGTGTATTTCCTTATGTTATTGTACATCGATATTTTCAGCCCTTAACTGTTAAAAATAAAAATTTACATTGAACATATTACATTGCACACCTCTACATCTTGTACTGGGCATCTTAGTTCAGCTAAGGAGGTATTTTGATTTTTTATTGTAAGAAAGGTCTTGATGATATGCACGGGCTTTAGAATATGAAATAAAGATAATTTGTTGTATATATATGTAATTCCCCTCTTATTGTAATTAGAGACCCAATGTCAATAAAAAAATTAGTTTTTTCTTGACATGTATAATTTGAATCCTCATTCCTAATAATTAATCCCTGGATTCTATGTTTCGTTGGTTTTGTTTTTTTTTTTTCTTATACCTTGTTTTGAATCTGATTTTGTACCTTTCAGCAATTTTAAGCAAGCCAACCATTTCTAAAGTTTATGTAATTGCACAATTACATGAAAAAACATTTTATAATTGTTGGAGCTGAGTCACAAAAAATCCCAAGACTAGACAGGAAGACATCATATAATATAAAAAAATAAACAAGAACTTTTCAGTCCTAATAACGGTTGATGGCATAATTAATGGAAAAAGGAATGCAAGTTTTTAATTCACCATCTTGTGACAAATGCCCTACTTGAAGTAAAAAAAAATAGTAGATATCTACTTCGAAAAATGTTATATTCACCAATGCATCACCATGTCGCAATACAAAAAATACTGTATATGTACTTCCCAAAATGCTATATTCACTAATTCTCCCCCTCTTCGCAATTGAAAAACTAGTAGATATCTACTTCCCAAAATGCTATATTTATCAATTCACGACCTTGGAACAATCCATTGAAGTCCAAAAATAGTTCACATTTACTCTTGAAAATGTTATATGCACCAAATGTCCTCACTATGGTGCAAATCTTACATGCACCATAGTTTCACCAACGCCAGTGTATAATTTAACAAGATTAATGAGGTCACTGTCCTCATTTAAAGAGAAATATTCGTCTTTGTTAGGCACATTTCCCTCCAATTGTCGAGAGTTTACATCTTCCTCCCTCGAATGGAAAACATCAGAATTCATGATCCTATCAAACATCTCTTCTAATTTGATATCGAGAGTATCAAATTGAGCAATAGAGAACATTAAGTTTCCATCCTCTACACATAAGCTATACCCCTGGCTGCATAAGCATAATATTCCATTTAACAACACAATAATAAAATTAAAAATTACACAAAAATATGTCACTGGAAAATGTCTATTAAATGATATAGACGAAATATCATACCCTTTTTCTGCTTTGTTATTTGTACACGTATATAGCTTAACTGCCAGCCTTTCAAGTGTATTTTTTGATTCGTCCTGCAAAACCAATATATTAAAAAGAATATTAAAATCATAGGGCAAAGTGATCTATTACTAGCAGATGAATTATTCTCCAGTTTGTTACCTCACTTAAGACACGATCTACTTTCCAAGGAAATAACTTCAGTAGGCATACGTAAAGCCCACAATCGTACCTAATATTACACTTTGTTAAAAAAATGTGAATTGTAAGAAAAATAACAATACATTTTTTAGTTGAAAAATGGGCCGCAATTAAACTATTACCAATTTCGCTGTTGTGGGAAAGATTTGTCGTTGAGAATTTGAAGTTGTACGCCCAATCTATATTTTGAAAATCTCCTTCACCCCACTCCTCAGCAATCCTCTCTAATCGGCTAACAATCTTGGCTATATAGCTCTTTCTATCTTCTGAAATTTCTTCATTTGTTATAAATGAATCGGATATTATTATCTTTGAATTTCGTACATCGAATATGCACATGTACCAATATTTTTTTTGTGTCATTAAGTGGGATACTAATTTGCTCACAAGTTAAAGGAGGGCCATAAAAAGCATCCACTTAGGCCAAATATCATGTTGTTAATTTTATCTTCATCACACCCATAATGTGTAGCAATATTCTGCATTTTAGTTAATAATTATGTATGTATAAAAAACTTAAAATTTATAAAAAAAAAAATGTTGTACATACGCTGAACATGGCAGGAAGAGGTTTGTCGCAAAAAATGTCATTATTATCACAAAAAATGTCATTATTGACATTTAGCGATGCGCCAGAAGTTATAATCAAAATATTATCACTAAATCATTGTGACAATATTAATTATCACTAGTTTGTCGCTAAAGAGGTTTCACTAATTGTCAATAGTGACAAATTTCTTTTAGTGATATTCAAATTACAATTCCAAATTCAAATTTGTATGCATTTGAATTTGATTAGCAATTGCCTTATTCAAATTTGATTTTGGGTGGATGAAATATTATTTGGTTCAGAATATTTGATTGTTTTTCAAGAAAGTACATTTTATATCACATTCAATATTTTTTTGCATCTAATTTGCTGTGTAATGTAACAAATTTGCGGTGTAAAGACCATGTGATTGACTAAGACAAATTTCTACTGACATGGGGAATATGATGGGAAATAGGGATGTACAGGTTATTTTGTCCATTCAAACACTTTTCTTAATATAATAAATGTATGTAAAAAAATTATCTTTTAGTGAAACTCACATGCTCTGTTCATTCAATAATCGATGTACAAGTTATTTTATTGAGTTTATTTTTCAAGTTCAATTGTTTCCGCTTATAAATTTGCGGAATTCTACATCATTTTGGCTGCACTCCACCCCATTATCCTACATTATGTTACGTTAAGTTCATATGTTATATTGTTATGATATCTCTTTGATTTATTTTAACGTTTTTAGTCTTCAATGCAATAATAATAATGATTTAGGAGAAATAATATATAACACCCTCATAAATAATATTAATTTTTCCCCTTGTTTTTAGGTAGGTATTATGGCCTATGAGTACACATTGTATGTTTTTTACGGAGGAAAATTTACGCACGGAACCTTCAATGATTTGCCACTCTTTTACTCGGCAGCCTGGCTAAGTGACATATTAACGATCAACGATCCGTTCAAGTTTCCATTTGATCATTTGGTCAATGCACTAAAATAATTTTAATCATTTGTCTAGTTCGTCTTTTTATTTAATATAAAATAATTTTTGAAGATTTTTTTTAATAAATGACGGATTTTTATAACTAAAAATGAATAAATATTAATAAAGACTTCATACAGCAAAAAGTAAACTAGTACACTAGAATTAACAGTCAATATCAATTGGAAGACATTTTTAAATGGTAAACAATTACCAATCCGGTTGATTATTTGGGTCAAATGCTTGAATAGTATATGGTAGTTGGGTTTTGAGAGAGTGATTTGGGAAATAAAGGAGATGTGGATTTTTTTGGAAGAGTTGGGTTGTAGGTGTAAGATGTGTAAAACGAATTGTTAAATAATGTTTGTTATGTGAGATAATTTATGAGATGAAATGTTTATTTCAGAAAGTAGAAAACATGTTTGTTTGGCATTTCCCAAACACGAAATAAATTTGAGAAACGCCAAACAAACATGTACTAAATCTTTTTATTCCAACAAATTAATATATACTTTCTCTTAAAAAATGAGTTGCTTAATATTATTCTCCTTTATTTTAACATGGGTCATAATAGTTAAGCAATTGTACATGGGTCAAAATTTGGTCGTAATTTATTCCAATATATTTTTGTCAAGTACATTTTTTTTTTTTTTGATAAAAATAAATTCAAAAATTAAATAAAAGTTAACCAGTTTACAAGAGGGTAACCTCCGTCACAAAACAAACTAATAGGTAAAAAATCCGGAGAGAGATACAAAGATAAACTACGAGGAAACGCCCAAGCGGCAAGATTATGGGAAGCGCAATTTGCCGATCGAGAAACAAACTTGAAGCGCCACTTAGGCCAACAAGCCCAAAACTTGTGTATTTCCAGAATGATCGAGGAAATTGCCCAATCCATATTCTCTTCCCAAACAAAATAGCTTGAACAACAAGGAGACAATCACTTTCAAAAACTACATTGTGGACACCTATCTCGTTCAGAAGCTTGCAAGAGTCCCGAATTGCAAGAGCTTCGGCAACCTTAGCATTGAGACAGGGGGTGGATCTTGAAGAGGCAAACACAATAGAACCCGAAGAGTTACGTATAACAACAACAAGAGCCGCATCACCATTTTTGAAGGCTGCATCCGAGTTGGCTTTGAACCATGCCTTAGGTGGGGGGCAGCCAGCCACTTAACTTAAGGAGTTGGGGAGGTGTTTGGTTGTCTGGATAGCCTTCTGGGCAGAGTACTGTGATGTTGCTTGCTTGATAATTTTCAGTGATAACTCATGGACAGAGAGAGGGACATATTTGTTATGGAATAAAGAGTTCCTGTAAAACCAAACACAATCAAAAGTGCAAGCAACAAAGATCAAGAATTCTTCCCTAATTGAATCCGAGGGGAAAAGGTTCCTGTTTTGAACGAGGAGTGCAGCGATCCAGTCTCTAAAACTGAGGTGGTGGAAAGCTACAATCCGTAGACTCCATTTCGAGTGGAACCAAATAGCAGCAGTTAACGGGCAGTGGAAGAAAAGGTGCTCAATGCTATCATTACTACCTTTACAAATAGGACAACACTGAGACTCGCGGTGTTCGATGAAGTACAACCTTTTCCTCGCGGGAAGCAAGTCATGGATGATCTTCCAGATGAGGATCTTATGCCTATTATGTAGCTTTGTCGACCACAAATTTTTGAAAAGCTTTGCATCATTTTGAGAAATCTACGGGAATCTACAAGCTTGACTAGTAATGTAGCAACTCTTAGTTGAAAAATTCCCTGACTTGGAGGGAGTCCACAAGAGTTTAGTATTAGAGTTAGGAGGGGAGATGATGATTTTAGAGATCTCACGAGCCACTTCTGGAGGAAAGAGTTCAGAGATGGTAATCATATCCCAATCCCCCAAAAGCGGGTTAAAAAGACGATTATCCATATTGAAGTCATTTGGATCGAGGTGGCAGTCCACTTTGGGGTTCGGGATGAAGCTAGGCATGGAAGGAATCCACGGTGACTGAAGGTTTGATGTACTCCACATTGTTCCAACTTGTGGAGTACATCAAACCTTCAGTCTTTGTATATAAATTGAATAATAAAAATAGTATAATCATGCAGAAAAATACCTACAAGTCAGGCCATAAAGGCAATTGCTTTGACATGTCTTGGAATAGTACATATTTAATTGGTGGGAGTTGGTACAACCCTGAAGGCTTTTCCAGAAATTTTCGAGATTGATAGATTTTTTAGATGTAGCACATTTCTTGTTTTACTAAAACTACTACTTCCATTCTATATCAAAGCTTTCACATTATATTAGGTTCCCATATTGGAATCAATGTAATATGCCCATCTTTGAAAATGTGACAAATGTGGCAGAGATTCCTTCTCATATTTCTTCCATAATCACGTGAACTTTTACACTTTATCACATGCAATACTTCACATCTACAGACAAAATTACAATATCTAGTTAGAGCGGGATAATGGAAGAAATAATTTTATTTAGACGGGTTTGACCAAGTCTATCAAGTGACACTTCTGCAATTGACATGTGCATACTCCGGTTGTGGTCAAACCCGGTCTGAATTTACTGGATTCAATAAAATAATATGGACGTAAAAATTTATTATAAGAAACTAAAATCAACATATTATTTAAGGGGGTGAACAATGTTATACATTAATTAAGAGGCCACAATTATAATTATTTATGGGTATTATAATATAAGAGCTCTCTTGGAGCTAAATTTTTTGGAAAAAATTATATTTTTTAAGAGGCCACAATTATAATTATTTATGGGTATTATAATATAAGAGCTCTCTTGGAGCTAAATTTTTTAGAAAAAATTATATTTTTCTTATAATTTGAGTTATACGGGGATGGCCTAAGAAAACCAATTCAATCATACTATATATATGTTCACACAATTGCATGTGTTAATATATTTCTAGTACCAAATATTTCACACTTTTATTATGGCCGGCAAATTGGCACCTCAATTGACAAAAAAAATTGTCAAATTCTTGGTTGTTGTTTGGAATCTCATGAAGAGGGAGACTGGGGCAATCGAACATTCCCTTGCAAACAATGTCAATATATCTCAAGCCTAAAAAAATCAATTTGATAATTTGCTTCAACTCTTGGTAGGTAGGTACTTCAATGGGGAATTTGTGATGCATTTCAAATCTCTTCATGTTTGTTTGTTCGAAAAATTCGACAGTGCTATGCAATTTTTTGAAGCATCACATAAGCCAAGCATCCCTCCCAACAATCCGTAAGTTTGAATAAACATAATGAATACAATAACTTCATAATATAATAATGATACAAGCATTTTTAACAACGTTATATCAATATCCCATTTTTTATTTTAACAAATTGGACGTAGTGCGGAGTACAAACTAAGACCATATGTTACCACTCTGGTGAAGCCAAGGTAAAAATCTATTTCATTTAAATATTTAAGATTACTTAAATGATATTAACATGCAGTAAATCGGCATATTATTTTGAAGGTTTTCTCCATATTTTAAGTACTTGAAGACCAATGGAGAGAAGTGTCAAATTTTTCAATTCAGAGATGAGATCAAAAGTAAATTAATACATTTATTTGTGGAAGGGCTAGCGCTAGTCCACTATATGACTGTGGCCATACTGGAGGAGAACGAAAGAAGAAATTCTGGTGATTAAGGATACATATGATGGGTAGGTTACAATGTTTTGTATGTGGTTATTGGTTTTAATGAAGCTTTGTAACTTTTTTATTTCGTATTAATATTTCATGTTTTGTATCCCATGAGGTGTGCAACTTATAAATTATGTATATTATCCCTATATCTAAAAATGTACGAATTATTTAATAGTGACTTCTTTTACAAAATTTGAACCATAAAATAAAATAGTGTACAGTAAATGTTAGAAGACCAAGATCGGGTATGGAATTTATCACGATATTGTTCTATATTGACTAAAATTATGGTTTCAGATTAATATCCACAAAGTAAATAATTCCTACATATGTGACTGATAATTTAAAATAGTTTAATTATTTTATGATTACAATTATAACATAAGGCCATCTGAACAATCCAACAGTAAGCATAATGTAATAGGAAAAATAATATTTCCATTAACAATTCTAAGAACGAAAACATACGATTAAATAAATTTTCGAAAATTGGGTGGGTAGACTTATAAAAAAATATCAATTGCCTTATCATAAATTGAATGTTAAAAAATACCCTTAAGGGCCTTTTCTAAATTAAATAAATTTATTACAAAAAAAGTATAATTGTGACAAACATTTTAATCGTAGTACATAACGACACAAATTATTAGATGAATATTACTATTTAATATTATAATGTTAAATGATGAACAACTATTTTTTTTCAAACTATTATATAAATGTACAAGTGTAATATAATAATTTACATGATGATTACATATATTGTAGATCCATCTGAGTGAGTGATCTAGCTTCGTAGAGTAGGATTTCTGTGTGATTTCTTACTGCGCACTTGTAGCTTTTCATTTGTTGAATTGCGCAAGCATTGTATACTGTTAACTTAGTGTTTTCTAGTATAACCCAAGATCTGTGTGACTAGGAAGAGTGGACTAAAGGATTTTCATCTATATAACCACTATAAAAATTCCTTGTGTTTGCTTACTTGTTTATCTTGCATATTTCCATAAGTAAACAAACTGTTTTGAAAGAACAATCTTAAATTGAGGAATTTATAAAACAGGGGTTAAACTTTGAAAGATAAACTTGTTTGAAAAACATACTTGATAAATCCGCTGCATACAAGTTTTGAAACTCTGAGTTATCTGAATCAGATTAGTGAAATCAGATGAGTGGTCAACTCTGCTGATAAAGCTTTGTGCGAATCAGCTTAATAGTCTTACGAATCAGATCAGTTGAGTCTGCTGATAGAAAAGTTAGAGAAAAAGTTTTAAAGTTTAGAGGTCTATTCACCCCCCCCCCCCCCCATCTAGACCTCATTGACCACTTTTGGGACCAACATATATGCATGTCACTCTAACTGGTACAATATTATAATATTTTATCCTTAGTATATTACAGATACATGTAATTAGTTATAGATCCAAACACATGTAATTGGTGTTTGGCCCATATAATTGATGGTTGGGCCATGAAAAATGGGCGAAGCCCATATATTTGTTGGTCATCCGGTTCGAATCAAAAGTGATAAAAAAATCAACTAAATAATTTACGGAAGAGTTAATGGTTATGTGACAGTTGGTCCTCCGGTTCGAATCAAAAGTGATCAAAATCAACTAAATAATGATTTACGAAAGAGTTTATGGTTATGTGATAGTTGGTCCTCTGGTTCGAATCAAAAGTGACCAAAATCAACAAATTTCACTAAATAATGGTTTACGAATGTATTAATGGTTATTTGACTTTTGGTCCTCCGGTTCTAATCAAAAGTGATCAAAATCAACTAAATAATGAGTTACGGGAGAGTTAAAGGTTATGTGATAGTTGGTCCCCCGGTTCGAATCAAAAGTGACCAAAATCAACAAATTTCACTAAATAATGGTTTACGGATGTATTAATGGTTATGTGACTTTTGGTCCTCCGATTCGAATCAAAAGTGACAAAATTAACTAAATAAGTTAATGGTTATGTGATATTTGGTCCTCCGGTTCGAATAAAAAGTGACCAAAATCAACAAATTTCACTAAATAATGATTTCCTAGGTTTAAAATATGTTTTTTGAATTTTTTGGGCTATGATTGAGTTTTTCAATTTACTGGCTTTCGATTACTGGTGTTAATTTATGTTTTTTACATTTGTTGGTTTTGAGTTTCAAAATTTAATCGGGTGGGGTTATATTCCAAGTCCTTCAATTTCATTGGATTTTCTTTTAAATTTTTTGTTTAATTCAATCCAAGTTTTAATACAGGGGTGGGATCGGTATGGGTTTTCGAGAATTCCGGTATTTCGGGACGGGATATCGGGTTTCGAGGTCTCAAATTCAATCCCGAAATCCGATAGATCAACCAAGGTCCCAAGAGTTTCGGGTACCCAATTTAATTTCGAGATTTTGGGATGGGACCGGGTGTTCCGATAAACTATTAATATTTTTTTTTAGTTTAATGCAACTTTCAAACCGCCTTGGATCTTCTGTGTCAATATTGGAGTGCCATTTCACCATATTACGCCATGTGCCAAGTTATGCACCACATGTAGACTCAGAAAGGATCTCAAAACCTCAAGATTTGGTTAAGGAAAAATATTGGAGAAGTTTGAAAATTGAAATCCTCTGCGATGATATATGTTGAAAAACACGAACGTCGGCGAGCAACGGATCAGTGGCTGAAGGCGGGAGTTGAGTTGTGATGTAGTTAAGAATTAGATATATTTGCTTGTATGTTTGGATTTTAGAGAAGAAGAATACGTAAAGTGAGCTGTGAATGGTTGGATTTTAGATTTAGATTAGGTATTTTGATTATATACATATATATATATCACTAAAACATATTTGGGAAAATTAAACAGCCTAAAAAATTACCCCCATCATTCTCTCTAATACCGCGCCCCTGCAAATAAAATTCCCTAAATTATTTCTCTCCTAGGTTTATCGCCCAACCCAAATTCCGCCCATAATAGCCATAAAATAACCAAATCGTGTAATGGAACAAGATCACATGCTTCCTCAAATGCGATTTTTCATTGAAATTGAAGATGGCTACAATGGGGTCTTCGTAAGAAGATTCTTCACAATGATGCGAAAATAGCATTGTAACAAGAATATTAATCAAATTGAGAAATTAACTATTAGGGGATTTTTTTATAGGATATTAATATGTGTGAAAACTGAATGGTAATTTTTTATAAATATGTTCTTAAACAGCTAAATGATTTGTATGTTAATATGTTGCACAATATTGTTCTTTCATTATATGCATATGAAAATATACTATAGGAATCCTTCATGAAAGTATTGTATTAACATTTGATCGATAATGAGGGCGAAAATCTGATATTTCCTTTTAATTCATTCGATTTGCGGATATTTTGATTTTGTCATTAGCACCTAAGTACCTAACTACTTCCAGTTGTTCAATAACTACTATAGGATTGGACATCTATTTTTTTTTCCTATACAACTTTGTTCTTCCATATAGCAAATTCCAACGAATTCGTACTACTTGCCGCTAGCGAAGCAAAAAACAAAAATAAGGGATCAATAAGGACACGTCACAACACGTATGAATGCAATTTTGCTTCAAAACAAGCGGGTTATTTCCTATATGGGAATAGTATTAATCAAATGACATTGGAGTTCACATTCAGAGAAGGTGATGTGGTATTCTTTGAATATGCCGGGAATGCAAACTTTGTGTGCACTGTTTGCTATGGGCAAACGTATGGCACAAAGTTTGTGGAACATTATCCAAGGAATCCTTTGGAGATCTTTGTGGAGACTAAATCTAGTTCGATACACGGTTTTGTAAGACTTTCTTATCTTTTATTGCAGCTGAGTTCAAAGAGTTATGATTTTGTCTTGTAATTTCATGTTATATTAATTCCCAAATTTTATATGTAGTTTTTGCCCGATGTTTTCTCAAAATTTCTCCTCATTAGAGAAAATGACAACTACATTCATATTCAAAGCCGTCTTGGAAAGTGGAGGATAAAGATCATTCGTTACCCGCGTGTCATGTTGGAAGGAAATTCTTGGGTGTCGAACTTTAAATGACTCTAGGACTCAAATAATGTCGGGTTTTATAGGAATATGCTGAAACTCGACTTAGAATTTTTATGATTTATGTATGTGCCTCAAACTCGCCCCATTTAACTTTTGGTGTTATCAAGCTCATATACAGTTTGTTAATATACTTTAAATTTATTGCTCAACAAAAAAAAGTTAAGATTACTGAAACACATATGAATATATTACTATTAATTAATACACGAGTATATATAAATTCGATAGATGAACGAAAACATAATATAAAAGATTTAATAATGTTTAAGCTAAAAGATCGAGTCATTTTCCCACAAATTACATATAGATACGCTTGATCTATATGTGGGTTTATACTAGTTAGCACTACTACTTTCCAACGAAGAACCTAGAGCTTTACAAACTTTTCTTGTTTCAAAATAAAAACAGTAACTAATAATATAATTACAATACAAATAATTAATAGTAATATTTAAAACAATTATATATTCGGACTTTCTTCCAGCCGTATTATGATCAACCTCAGTTCATAAATAATCCCGAGTATAATATAATGGTTAAAACTCGACCTGGCTGACAAATATTCGGGTTTGGGCCTTTTTTAATCGAGTCAAGCCATGGGGTAGGCCCGGGTAAATGAAACAGTCATAGTGGTGATGTGTTATATAGTCCTTATTGTAATTTAAACAAATTTTGTTCGCATAAACTAATTATATTAATGTAAACTAATTATATTATTTATTTAAATAATACTAAATTTTTTTTATATCAAGTCTTACATACATTAATTTATGTGGTAAATCATTTAAAATACCAAATATACGCACGTGTTGGGTAAATTTTATTAAGTCTGACATATATACAGGTTATTAGATTTGGGGTTTTTTCTCCTTTCACAATTTTGGCAATGCCTTTACGGTTCAATTAAAAAAGACAAAAAAAATGCAAAAACATAGGTTTTATACTTATTTTAGTCTATACTACACACGGTTACATGTCTTTTGTCTCTTTCACTACCCATATTCAGTAAGTGAAATTCCATACCCCAAAATTTCTCTCTAGGAACAACCCACATATTTCCTTCTATTTGCTATCCTTCGACTACTACTGGACAGACATTTTCAAAACTAGGCTCAAAATTGCAAAATATGAACAAACCTTGCTTGGCATTGGGGATGCGATTTTTCAACACCATTGTCGATTCATTAGAAGATATGTTGGTGAGTTATATCTTCGCTTAATATTGTAAAATATTTCTGCTCCAAATCTTAATATTGAGAAATATTTCCGTAGGTTAGGTTACTGATTGATGTTAGTATATAATTAAAGCACAAAAAATATGTATGAGAGTTAGAGGATACTTCTCATTAATATTTTCAAATTTTCATGTTTAATTTTATTTCGGTATAAAAAATGTAAACCCTAACCATAGTTGTACTTTCATGTTGAAAATGTTTTTGCAAATGCGGTTTTATATATAAAAAAAAAATGGGTTGTTTTGAACCACAAATATGATATCTTGCATATGAAACAGTATACCCAGATACCCATTAACTTTATACACAGTTTTAATGAAGCATTTGTGGTTTTATTTAAGAATAGTGTTGGAATAATGTAAAGTATATCTTAATTTGTCTGTACAATTAACAAAATTATATTTTTACCTTAATAGCATTTAATTTGTCTGCTTAATTTGTCAATAGATTTTTTTGCCTTGTTAACATTACTTAATTAATGCTCTATCAACATAGTAGATTTTGTATTAGTAGGTTCCAAATTAATATTTGTACAGGGAACTGAGTTCATGGTATACCATTTGAACTCACATCTGCAAATACATTTTATATCCTCCTTATTGTGTGTAGGAGATTCCGCAAGAATTTATGCGGGTTGCAAAGAATGAAAAAAGTCAGGCATACAATTCGAAACAATATTTACTAATGTTATATTAAGGTTATAAAAGGGACTTTTTATCTTGTTGGCCTAAAGGTCAAGGAATGGCTGCGGAAAACAACTTCAGATTTAGTCTTTTTTTAGTACGTAGGGTAATTAAACTTAGTTTGTTTCGTATGTTATGGAGGATCACAATGGGAAAAAATGGCCCGACCATATTTCATTAGCCCTCTCCGTTTTTTTGTTGAGCAAGGATCATATACAAGAGAATATCTGGTAAGGATTTTATTTAGTGGTCCAATTTTTAATTTTTCATTGATAAGGCATATAAATTCATTCGTTAATACCGGAATAATCCTTATTCCTAAAGATTGGTAGTGACTCGTTTGTCAACATTCAGACACGTCTAGGGATATGGAAGATAAGGATAAAAAAACACAAATAATTATATATATATTGGAAGGGCAAGTTGGACATCTTTATTTAAAGCCCACAAACTCAAGACATCATGCATGATACAAATTGACTATCACGAGTCATTGAAGTTTACTGCAACAATTTACAAGAAATCTCTGTGTGAGCCATTCTTCATGATATATGGAAAAATATTTGTCAAAGGTATTGAGTTTATCAAGATTTAAATTTTATAATGTTGTAATAGCAATCTAAATTTCCATCACATAATTTTTTTACAATGTTGTTGCAAAAGTTGAGGAAGAATATGAAGGATTGCAGTGCCTATGCAAATCCATGAAGGCTTATTCTGAAGCTGCTGCTGATTGTGAGTGTTGGGAAGATGAAGCAAAATGTTATATGGAGGATAATGATGATCATGATGATGAGTCAAACAACGATGACGATTATGGGGATTATGATGATGCAGCTTCTCGAAGAATTATTGGTTCATGGAAGAAAAAAATTTAGAAGGTCATGCCACAACTAGTATATAAACTAACTTGGGTCTAATAGTAGGCAACAATATTTATTTGAATATCTTACTAAACTTCTTAATTATTCCTATTTATTTTGCAGTACATTCCTCCGGAAGTATGGATGTCACTCCGCTTAAACTTGAAGAAATTAGCAGTGTTGAGGATGCCACAAAGGTATCAAGGATGGTGGGAGGTGGAAGTGCATTTCTATAATGAAACTGAATATGGGAGGCCTGAACAAGTTTCTTTGGGAGAGTGGAGAAGTTTTGCAGATGTAAACTACATAACTAGAGGTGATAACCTATTATTTCAGGTTTTAAGTCTCCCACCAAATGAGAGGGGTAGAGATGAAAGAATACACATGAGAATCCTTACTGAGTAGCAGTTGGAAAATCCATGGTTTAATGTTATGGACTAATATTATTTTGGAATCATGGTGTGTGGTATGTCTATTTATGGTGGTGTAACAAGGATTTACTGGATTTATGGTGTCTGGTATGTCTGTTAAAAGTGGAATATCTAAATTTGGTTTTCATGATTAGCGGTGGAGATCAATCATACGTGGTCCTGTTTTGGTAGTGGGTATTCTAAATATGTTGTAATTAGGTCATGCCTATGTTTATGGTAATGGATATTTATGGTGTACTCGTTTGTTTCGTAATTGTCTGATTTGATATATGTTTGTGTTTGTTTCGTATTTTATTTTCACATGGTTTTTCGATGTTGCTGTCAAATTAGATGTTTGGTTTAAGCTTTTAACATGCTTTTTTTTCCGTACCCTGATGAATTTATGTAAGCATACAAAAAAAAACGTCTTCATATGATTTGGTTATCTCAAACTGGAATATTGATCAGAATTGGTGAATTATGAAATCATATAATTATATATGATTTCAACTTGTCTAATCTTTCAATCGGCCCAAATTCATAACTTAGGGGGATAATTTGGGACAATGATCATACCTTATGGGGGAAAATTGGAAAATTTATCAAATACAAAGGGACGTAATTTCAGACTTAACCGCCACATTATAGGAACATAAGAGTTCAAAATGTGGGTTTATTGGGAATTCATGAATTCATTATCTTTGGATCATTGTAAAAAGGTGAATACAATGGACAAGTTTTAAAAAATTACTTTTAAGCTTCAATAGAAAAAACTGGATTTACATGAACATGAACTTACTTTTTTTCCCTTTCAAATCCTAACAAATATTGGATCGATGTGATTGCGAATAACCTCAATCTACATAACAATATGAGACTTTGAGTTAACGTTTGAAAACATTTGACAAAGTGTAACATGACAAAACACGGAACCACAACTCATAACTTTTATTAAAAATGATTTTTATACATATGGATGCCATAAGTTATAATCATTACATCTACTTGTCAGTAAACTCTAGCCATAGACACATATGAATATACAAATAGCCTTTCAAATTTTTGTGTTAAATAAAAACTCTACATATACAATTAAATGAATAATTTTATAAAGTTAAATAAAAAAATTATGAGATAATGTGTCCATTGGTAAACATGCAAAATAAAGAAAATAAAAAAAGGGGAATGAATAATGTCCAATCTTTAATTCGAATTACTTCACTTTACATAACCATATAGTCAATAATGTGAATTGGGTGTGAATGGTTAATTTTTAGCAAAGGGGAAAATTATTTTTTTGGTACCGTAGGATAGATCAACTTGCAATTTTGGTACCATTGCATACAAAAATGCAAATTTGGTACCACATGATAGGTTTTCATTGCAAATTTGGTACCAAACCCATTTTTTCTCCAAAGTTAATAGAAATTTACCCCCTATAATTTGGAAAAAAAAATTAATTTACCCCCTGTAAAAAATTTAATGAAGCAATTTATCTATTTCAGCCTGGGAGTGTAACTCACTTGACTAAATTTAGAGTATGCATGAAAATATTTTGTAATATAGGGGGATAAATTGCCACATTTATCATAACACAAGGGGATAAAATGCCACATTATCATAATAAAAGGGGTTAAAGTGCCGTCTATAAAAATGTCAGGGAGGCAGTGTGAAACTTTAATAAATTCCTAGGGGGTAAAGTGCTCTTTTTTAAATCACAAGGGGGTAAATTAAACATTATGCATTTCATAGGGGGTAAAATATCATTAACTTTGGAGAAAAATTGGGTTTGGTACCAAAATTGCAATGAAAACCTATCATGTGGTACCAAATTTGTGTTTCGTATCCAATCGTACCAAATTTGCAAGTTGACTTATCCTATGGTACCAAAAAAGCAAATTCCCCTTTAGTAAAGTATCGATCTCATACTTGACTAACTTCAATGTACATATCATATCGTGACACATGGGGGGAGGAGGGAGGGGGGGGGGGGGAGTAAAATGACACATTTTGAATGACACTGTGATAATTTGATATATTTATCATGACACATGATCTAAATTAAGTCTATCAAAACAATAGAGGTAAATTGCCATTAAATTATGTCCAAAAATGGTCTTCAAATGAAAATTACAATGCTAACCTTTCAAATTATAGAGAAAATTAAAAACACTCATGTTTTTTCCACAAAAATTCGTAAACAAAATGGTCTAATACCATTGTTTTAGTTCGACAAACAAGGATAATCAATCTTAATTCAAAGGAAAAAAAACATTATAACCACTAATTAAATAACAAACAATACAATAAAATAACATGGTTCACCCAAGGAAACGGACCTATAGTAATAAAAAAACAATCAAACAACTAACGTAATAAAAAATTACAACAAGATTCAAACATATTAAATGCATCCACAACTTTCACAACATAATAACAATTGCAACAAGATTCACATCTAATAAATGCGTCCACAAATTTCACTTCCAAAATCACCAACACAAAATCATTGTACCATCAAATTGTCAAAATCAAACGTTGCGATTTGATTGAGTGCCAAGATTATCCGCTTCAATTGCTTGGCCAGCATCGCCAATGTCCATTTTATTTGGGCATGTGTTAGATTTATGACCTAAATTCCTGCATGGTGTAGTTTTCAAAAAAACAGTTAATCATATTTTAGTAGTATTTAAAGGGTAAAACCTAACCCTATAAGGACATGACTATTAAAAATTTTAGGAGAATATATACCGACAAATACCACAATGTTGCATCTGCGACTTAGGTGCTCCTCTAGACTTTCTCTTCAATGGATCATGAACAAATTCATTACCACCCACTTTTGGTGGATCACCGATACCTTCAACATTCACAAACTCATTCCCTACTTTTTCAAAGGACTCGGGACTAACAAGAAATTCTTCTCTACACTCTTTTTCAACTTCGCGCATTCGATTAACAAAATGATTAGTTGCATTTTCGAACTCGAAAAAATCACTAAAACAGTGCAAAAATTCTTTGTAAATCTTCGTAAACCTTGAGCTTTGGGGATCCTCGGACTGAAAAGTATTAGGAAAGTTTAATAGCAATGACCTGTCCATTTTTTGTGTATGCAAGATAAGAGAATTTCACTTAGATTTAAACACCTAAATGCAGCAAAAAGATGGCGACAAAATATCCAATCAGACTCAAGCATTAAACAATTAAACAATCACATTCAAACTTTCCCGATTCCCAATCAATCTCTACAAAACGTCGTCTACCATTACTTTTACCATATTCCACGAAGGTGAACACAAACAGTCGATCCTCAATGTTCTTTTATTCTTCAACCATCAATCCTTGATATTTAAATATTTCATTCTCAACAATGAACACTACATATCTAGTGTATAGAGATGCATAATGCTTTTGAATACTTAGAAATATGGTTGGTATTAAGGATCGAATGTCTGGTGATTGGGAAGAAGCTTGATCAATTTTAAATTTACCTCTAATTTTGAAAATCAATGTAAAGTAATGCTTTAAAAAATGACTTATTTTGAATCCATGTGTACCACCCCTATCCTTGACAGAAGAATTAATAGACTCAGCTCGTTGGGTGCTCCTCATCATTCCGAAAAAGTAGCCTCAAAAGTGTGCCTCCCTCCATAATTTCCTCTTGGCGTATGTCTCATTTACCTAATGATTATGTAAAAGAACATGTTTTTCAATCAACTCACTTCATTTGAACTCAAATTCTTCAATGCAATTTTTTTTCTTCAAGAAACTTGCAAAGGAATCACAAAATTGGGTAACCGAATTTTCTACATACAATTTATTTGCAAGTGCCAACAACAAAGCCTATGTTTTGCATCGGGAAACTCCTTTTCAATAGCGTGATGCATTGCCGCATCTTGGTCAGTCAAAATTGATATTGGATCTTTATAATCCATTGCTTCCTGAAAGGTCTTTAACAACCATCTCTATGATTCAATAGTCTTATTGTACATTATGGCAGCTCCAAAAATGCAAGTTTTCAAGTGATTATCAACTCCAGATAGAATAACCAATGGAAACTTGTAACTGTTAGTTTTGTAGGTACTATCAAATAAGAGTACATCACCAAATCGTCCATATTCAGCCTTGATAAACCATCAGCCTAAAATAACCGATTCAAAGAGTTATCACATTCATCGATTGTGTAGTTGAATATAAAATCTTCATAATTTATTTGCACTCCTTCAAGGAAGGAAAGGGCATTTTTCACATCACCGAGCCTAACGAGTTTCATTTTATCCTTATTCAAAAAATTATACTCGTCCTTCCTACTAAAAGTTAATTTTCCCGAGCCACATTCCATGTAATAGAACCAGTCCATTATTGTACATGTCCTAAGGCCAGCATCACTCCTCCGAGTCAACAAACCCATATGGGTTGGTGTCATATACTTGCACGTCAATATTACCAACCTTTAAATCACACTAGGAAACTGACACTATATAATTGACTACTCTGTATTATCAAAAAAATACTTGTTACGTTTCAATAGATGGGCCGTGTCCAGCGTCTCTAATGGATGATTATGGTTAGCTTCAAAATGTGTGACCCTATATATATTATCCTTACTATCATATGCTATGCGACAACGAGCTTTATATCCACAGTTGGTTTCATCTCTAGATCTTCGAACAAAATTACTTCCTTATGTACGTGGTTTACGAAATCCTTGCCTATTACACACAAGCTCCCCAGACTTTACAATACCATCTAAATTTAACCTTTTGTGATTCTTTCGGACATTAAAACCTTTTATTGAAGCATATTCTGTATAGAATTCTTCAGCATCACTGACAGACTTAAAAATTGAATGCAAAATTGGTTCAGAGATTGGCTCACTATCAATATCATCAAAATTTGAGTCTACTTTATCTTCCAGGGTTGAACTATTATCACTATCTGAATTCCACTCATTTAAAGAAAATATATCTTCATCTTTCGAATCCATCTTCTTTCCTGAAATATTAAATTACTAGCTGAAAAATTAACCACACTAAAACAAACATTTCTCAATAGTAATTTAAGGGATATTTTTGCATCCAAAATGTCGAGTTAATGGCCTTATATAACAAGAGTGGACACTTTAGTCCAAAAATTAACATTGTATCGAACGTGAAATTTTCTATAGTTATATCAATTTTGCAATATTAGAGAACCTCTGAACCATAACTGTAAACCGGAAAATTATAAATTAGTAAAACATTAATTTTCCAATTTAAAATCTTTATTACCTCCCTTAAATAATTTTCTGGCATTGGAGAAACCATAATCAATTACTCTATTTATAACTACAACATACCATTAGACTTCTTGCAACATTACAAGTATATTTCTTCCACCAAATAAATATATATTTATCTCTCTCAAGTGAAATACATATAACTGTTCTTAATGGCATTAATTCATATTCAATGTTTTTAGCTATATTTCCAAATTCCCAAATTCTTCAAGATTATCATGTCCAATTATCATGTCCAACAAATCAAAGAATAAACATTTCAAAATCATGACCAACCACCTGTGTGTGCCCTGTGATTTTATTTTTTTCTACACTACACTACAAAAACTAACTGGCATAAACAATTGCGCAGTGGAGAAATGCATTCAAAAATCAACCACAAATTTCAACCACATGGCGCAAAATCAACTAGAAATCTCAACAACAAATGCATTCAAAATCAACCCGAAATCTCAATCTCAACTGTAAAATTAAAAACTCTCACCCCCACAAATACTAAACAAAACAAAAATTCAATTAAAATCAAATGATGCAAAAAAATGAAAATAATCCTAGCTCAATCACAGGGAATACTGGGTTTTCTACGTTTTAAAAAAAAAATAACTAAAATTGAACTCAAATACGGAGAGGAAGATTGACTTACCTGTGAAACAAATTCGATCTACCTGGGTCTTGTAACAACTAATGGAACAAGAATATCAGTTTTCAAATTTGCAACAATGGCCAAAGACTTGGTTAGCTGCTTCTAAGGAATCCTTAAAAATAGAGAATAAGATGAAGAAGAGTTAAATAATTCCTTGGAGAAGAATCGTCTTTGTACAAACAAAATGTGAAGGCAATTTGAACAATATTATGTAAGAAGGTAGAGAAGAAGTTTGTAAAGTGTAGAAATGAGTAAGGGTAATTAGGATAATTTGGGGAGGAACATGACTCATGGATTTGTCGGTTGCAGGTTTCAAATTGGACACATGGCAACTTTCGAGTGGTGGACTATTGGCTGTTCTATAAATCTTGAACTGCTAGTAGAAAGCCTAAAGTTCCAATACTCCTCAAAAGTGGAGTTAGTAAACTCGGTGCCCCTATCTGATCTAACATCAAAATCTTCAAGTCCTTTTGATTTAGAAGCTTCTCCATCAGATTGGTAAAATCTGCCTTGGTATCACTTTTCTTCTTCATTAAAACCATCCAAGTAAATCTTGAAAAATCATCCACAACAGCTAAACAATACTTTTTCCCACCAATGTTGGATGGATCAATTGGACCAAACATATTCATGTGAAGAAGCTCAAGTATCCTACTTGATGATTGGTGCTTCTTACTCTTGAATGATGATTTGATATGTTTTCCTTTTTGACAAGCTTCACAAAAATTGTCTTTCTTCAGGTTAATATTTGGAAGTCCTTCCACTGAATTATGCTTCACTATTCTGTTGATGGTCTTGAAATTAACACGGTTCATTCTTTTATGGAGAGTATTTCACTTTTGATACCATAATTTACCTTACTTTAAGGATTTGGCACCACAATTATTTCGTCCGACACATTTGGTACCATTATTTGATTGGACGTTACACATTTCATACTTCCATCAAATTAATGATGGAATTGAACACGTGAGGAGCACGTGCCCGTTGATTCTGATTTTGAGAGGAAAGGGAAACTTGCTCTGCCACCTGCCCTAATTTTATAACATAAAAGACAGGTAAGATGCAGATTTCATAACAAAAAAATTTCTCGAGCCTTAGTTTTTTTTCTCTCCCCACGTCCACAATCAATTAAGGAAAATCAATTATGTCTTCTTCAACAACTTTTCTCCATCACTGCGTTCATCCTCAACCTATTTGTTTCCTACAATACATGTACTTAGTTTCAAAATTCAATATATATAATTCATTAACAATGAAATAACTTTTCACTTAATCCATATATTCTCTTTATATTGTTGATCCCAAATATATTAATTATTTTTAACTGTGCGATTCAAAAAATCAAA
This sequence comes from Penstemon newberryi var. newberryi, assembly GCA_030819805.1. NCBI lineage: Eukaryota > Viridiplantae > Streptophyta > Magnoliopsida > Lamiales > Plantaginaceae > Penstemon > Penstemon newberryi. Next base: position 14,135,773 of record JAUALY010000005.1, on the reverse strand, counting down.
CCAATCCAGATCTCAAAATCAAACAAACACAACTGCCATGGCCATCCAATGCCTCCTCCACATTACCGCTCGACTCACACATGGTATTGCTAGACTTCACCGCAATCTCCACAATCGGATGGTCTAAAATATCCTCCTTCTAAGTTGCCAAGCGCGATGTATGCCTCCTCTCTTCTCTTATGGCTTTGCCCTGCAACTCAACCACCATTGATATCTGCTTTCCAGAAATCAATGTCTTTCTTCTTCAACTTCAAACTCCAGACGTTATTTGAGCATGGGAAGGGTGATATAGTGTTTTTGTCAAGAAACCACCAATCTCGTACGAAATCTGTGTGTTCTGATGGGTGTAATATGGGAAGGCAAATCAATTTTTTGGTATGAAATCTGCAACTTTCCCTTCTTTTATGTTATGAAATTAGGGCAGGTGACATGGCAAGTTTTCCTCCAAAACAAAGCCACCTTGATTGACTTTTACCCCAAAATCAGAATTAACGGGCACGTGATCCTCACGTGTTCAATTCCGTCATTAATTTGCTCTTGGTCTACGGTGGTAGTGGAGAATTGAAACTCGAAGGATTTACTAATTCGAGTTTTCAGTCTGATGTGGATGAATATAGATCCAATTTTCGATACATATTTTGCCTCAATGGGGTAGCGGTGAATTGGAAAGGTTCCAAGCAGAACACCGTTGCCATCTTAACCACTGAAGAAAGATATATCGCAGCAAGGAATGCAGCATAAGAAACTGTTTGGATGAAAAACTCCATCCAAAAGTTGGATGTAGTGCCTAGCATTGCGAAGCTCGTGGTTACCTTCTGTGATAACAATGGATCTATTGCTAAAGCAAAGGATTCGAGATCTCACCAGAAATCTAAACACAATAAGAGAAAAGTACCATTTGATTAAAGAAATCATTGGTAGAGGAGACGTACATAATGGATGCGTCGGCTCGGAAGACAACTTAGAGGATCCACTAACAAAGCCTTTGTCACGAAAAGAGTTCGAAGAACATCTTTGGAAGATGGGTCTTAGAAGCGTTTGTGATTGGCTTTAGGGCAAGTGGGAGATTGAAAGGATAGTGCCCTACAAGCCAATATATTTAGCTTGTATTAAGACTATCATAAACTTTCTCTAGTATAAATGAATTAATACGCTCGTTTGTTTATAGTATGTAAATCAAACAATGGCCAACATTTATCTCTCGTGAATCACTTAAGCGATTGGATGAAATCCTTAGATCACAATAGACTATGGGACGATTCACTTCAGTATGAGTGCAATCATGAAACTGTCTCTAAGGTCGTGATCTTAAAACATGTTCCAAGTCATAAATTCCAAACGAGACGGGGTATCGAAGGAATCGCAAAGACTTGTACGAATATGGATGATTCACGTGGAGTGAATTTGCAGCGTTTCATGAGCAAGGCATTTGATGCTAGTGCATATGAGTAGATGGTTCGATAGGGGATCAAACGCATCAAACGACCCGAACAGACAAACCCATTGTGGAAGCGCATGACGCACATCGGCGATGGGATGTTCTCAAGGCTTATAATAATGTACGATTTAGTCCTTTGGCTTGAGGTGCTAGGGCGAATTCGGTGCACGTGAGTACGTACTTTGATTTAGGAGCCGTTCACTTAGCTTGATCATTGTGCGACTACTTTGGATGCGTATGATCGTGTACGCGGATGGTTAGCACTAATATGGGATCTACCGACTTAACGTAGTGTGTTGAGAGAATTTCCTCTACGTTCTTAGATAATAGATTCTGAGAAACCCGCTGCCGCGGTTGGTGACGGATCTGGAAAGGAGTTTCCAAATTTAGCAGTCACACTGGAATTATTATCTAGAATTAGAAAGTATAGTAATCGAGATAATTAGAGGTGCCGATCAATTCACACACCCTAGGTCTCGATCGGAAAATTAGTCGATAGAAGGACCGTATGTACATGGTACTTATAAAAGGTGAGGTTCACTGAGATCAATTCACCTGAAGTTGGGCCTCATGGGCTTGTGGCTAGACATCGACCATGAGGTGTGGGTACTCATGAATTAATTGTGAGATTAATTCTTGAGTGGTTAATTGAAGGTGTTCAATTAATCGGAGCAATTAATAAGCTCGCAAATTAAATCACGAAAGTCGTGGGCCTGCGGCCAATTGATGGTGAACCTAGAGGGTCACACATAATACAATTGTACTGCAACAAATCATATAAGGAAAGTTTGATTTAAAGAGTTAAATCAAAACTGGAGAATTAAAGTGTTAATTCTTAAAGAAGAAAACTAATTAATTAAAAAGTTAATTAACAAGAGAGGAATTAATCTCGGCGAGTAAGTTCACTTCAGCTGAAGAAGATAAATTGCTCTTTTAAAATCTTCACATGGGAGTAAAGTGGTTTTTTTAAAATCACAATCAGGTAAATTGAACATTATGCATTTCACACATGATAAATTACCATTAGCTCTATAATATTATGCTTTATGCTTAGCATCATATATGTATGTGAGTTGATAAAGAAAACACTTACTAAAATTTAAGAAAAAATTGACATCAGATTTTAGACTGCAATGCAAAGACAACAATGTTTGAAGTATAGAAATTATATAAACCTAAGTAAAAACATGAAATTACCAAATCCTCACCCCCTCAAACAAAAGTAAAAAGAAATAGAAATTATGGAAGCAACACATGAATATGGCAAATAAAACTATACTATTAGAAATTTGTAGAAGGTAAACCATATTTTGCATTGCTATAGAAATTATAGAATCAAGACATGAATATGGCAAATAAAACTATACTATTAGAAATTTGTAGAAGGTAAACCATATTTTGTAGTGCTTTCCCCACTTTATAAAATAAAAAATACATATAGGCGATAAGGGACAAAGTTAATATTATATACAGAGAAGGATTAATGGGTGGAGGGATTAGCCGTATCCAGTGGGCGGGGCTCGGGGGCGGGGAGGGGCGGGAACGGGCCGGGGCCGGGCGCGGCTCGTTCCCGCGTGGAAAAAATGAAGAAGAAGACGGGCGCGTGAGATTCACGCGCCCCTCTTTAAGTCAGGGGACGCCACTTGGCGTCCCCTAATTGGTTCTTTTTTTTTAATTTCTTTATTAAAAATAGTTTATTTAATATTTTTAAATAGGTAAAAATAAATTATTTAAATAAATAAATATAAAATTAATTTTTCCTCCTAAATTAAATTAAATTTGTAGAATTGAATTATTTAATAATATTTGTTAGTATATTATTGTATATTTACTAGTATTTAATAAATATATGTATTCACCAAATTTTAATTGAATTATTTAATATAATAAAATTTATTTTTTTAAAATTAAAATCATTAATAATTTATTAGAATTGTAATTAAATTTATTTATGGATAAATCATTAATAAATAAATTCAACATTTTATTTTAATATCTTTTATTGTAATTAAAAATTTAATCATTTAACTACAATATTGGTGGTGACTATATATTTTTTTAAATACCGAATTAGTTAAATATAAAATTAAACACTTATAGAAATAATTTAGATTAATACTTAAATACATGCTAAAATTAACAAGATAGGTAAATTCAAACAATTACATTCATTATTAACCGTATTTTGCATAAACATGGGCTATTAAGTCTTTTTGAAGTCTACGGTTGGTTTCTTTTAAAAACAAAATTTAAACTAGAATTATAGGTGAGAGTGGGCAAAGGGAGAAAATGGAATTAATTCCATTCCGGAGCCCTGCCATTGGAAACGACCAGGCAGGGCTCGGGGTGGGGACAGGGGCAACCCCGGGGCTCCGGAACCCCGAGCCTCCACCATTGGAGATGGCCTTACGTTTCTTTGATTTCGCAAAACTAAAGGGCGTGCATTAAGCTCAATTATTATAATTTCAAGCAACAATACGGTTAAAAAACTAATCGACATTCAAATTTGACATGTAGAAATTAAAGGTCGTGACATTAAGCTCTATTATTATAATTCCAAGCAACAATACGAGAGAATTGCTTTTTTTTTTTACGGAGTTGTATGTCAATTTCAACTTTTGGTACCAAATTAATCGAGGTCAATATATTTGGTACCATATTTCAATAAATCGTTCCACATTTGGTATCGTCTTTAAATAGATCAGAAAATCACTGTTAAATTGGTGACGTGTCCGTTAAGTCAATTGTGATTATTGTGAAATTGATGCCATAACTTATGATCGCTGACAATTCTACCCTATAACATTTCCGGAAGGCAAAATAACCCCACATCTTTGCTAGCAATTTTAGTCCACATTGTTGCTCATTAATTTATAAATATATTAAAAAAAAAATGAACCCAAAGACCACCCCCACCCAGCACTCGGTATTGGTTTAAATATTAAATAGGATAAATAATATATAGATATGTAAATATAATAAGTAAAATCTCCAAACTAGTATGCACGTTGTCTTATTCGAGTCAATTTGAAATTAGGCAGCAATGTGGACAAAAATTGCTAGCAAAATTCAAGATGTGTGGTTATTTTGCCAACCCAAAATATTATGGGGTAGAATTATCAGCGAGCATAAGTTACGACATCAATTTTACAATAATCACAACTGACTTAACGACCATGTCACTAACTTTATTTAACGGTACCAAATGTAAAAAAAATTGTTAAATTTTGGTACCAAATGTGTTGACCTCGATTATTTTGGTACCAAAAATCGAAATCGACATAAAGCTCTGTGCCAAAAATGCAATTTATTTTATTTTGAGAAACAATATGAGTATGTTTGTATGGAAAAAGATGGTAACATATAGTAATAGTAATTGAATTCAAATTCGACATGTCCTAAACATGCTAAAATCAAGGGACGGTTGTAACATTGGATTGACACCAAACATAAATTGATAAGGAATGTACTAATTAAAAAAACTCAAATACAAAGTATGGATTAAAGATAAAAACATAAACAATGAAAATGTAAAATCCAATAATTAATAGAAAAAATGTATCAGAACTCGAGGCTTGCTCAATTGTCCTAAAACTGTAAACATTTACGCAGTAACATTTTTTTAAGATAACTCCATCACTATATTAAATAAATGATCAATGATTATCTCTCTCTCTTCTCTACCCTTTTTTTTTTTTATATAAAAGCATGAATATTTCTTAACTTTTTTGTACAGACTAAAATGCCCCCTAATTTAATTAAATGGTAAGTATATAAAAGACTAAAAGTAATCGAAGAAGTATATTTAGACATGAAGTCTTATTATATTTATCTCCTACATAAACTCCTAAAATTTACAAATTCTCTCTTACATTAACTTTTGTAATTTTAATCTTCTTATCTTATAATAGATAAAATGAACCATAAGAAAACACTATTATTTTAAATAGGCCCTAAAAATATATATATAAATTATTATATTTTAGCATCAATATTTATTAAAGTAAGAAAACATTAATTTAAATATTTATTACAACATAAGTCATAAACACTCTAAATACAAAAATTTAACATGAAATTCTCTTAAATATCATTCATTTACAAAAAAAAAAATTGAAATTGAATCGCATCTTACTATGAAAGAATAAAAAATTCTTATGATTTAACTAATTACGTAATTTTAAACACTCTAAATATAAAAATTTAACATGAAATTCTCTTAAATATCATTCTTTCACAAAAAAATTAAAATTGAATCGCATCTTTCTATGAAAGAATAAAAAATTCTTATGACTTAACTAATTACGTAATTTTATTTTGACTAGAATAAAAAAATATAAAGAATATTCAATATCATTAAGACATGCATAATCTCGAATTTTCATGGAATTCTTTTCGTGAAATTGTTGGAAAATGGTGAAATCGATAAAAAAAAAATTTATGAAATCATTGAAAACATGTGAAATCGATGAAAATTCAGGTAAAATTGGTGAACATTGGCGAAGTTGGTGAAAATTTGGGTGAAACCGATAAAAAAAAAAGTGCCCCTGAAATCTATAAATACATGTGAAAACAATGAAAATTTTTGAAAATAGGATTAAACCGGTGAAACAACAACATCAGCGAAAAGCATGTTAAATCGGTGAAACAATTAATAATGTTGGTGAAAACGTGTCAAATCAATGAAAATTCAGGTGCAATTGGTCAAATGAACATGTGAAATTAATGAAAAAAATGTGTGAAATAGTTGAAAACGGGTCAATATGATAAAAATGAGTGCAATCAGTAAAAAAAAAATTAACCGACAAAATAAGGTGAAACCGGTAGAAAAATAATTTAAAGTAGAAAAAAACAAAAGGACAAAATCGTAAAAATAGTGAAAATAAGTTATAACTGATAAAAAATGGTCAAACATTAAACTGGTAAAAGTAAATAAAATCGGTTAAAAACAGGTTAAACCGGTAAAAATGAATTAATTAGGTGAAAACAAGTTAATTTGCTCTATTTGATGACATAATAAAATTATTTTTACTCTAACTTGTAAAAATATCCCTTGAGATTAACTAGACGCGTACAACATACTTGCACTTTCCTAGTAATATAAGTATATAAATAGATAAATAATAACAATGTATGGAAGAAGACTGTGCACCTCTAAAAAGTAAAATCATGGAATAGCTGTCTGGAGTCTGGACGTACATGCACTTTCATTACAATCAGTCTTACAAAGAAGAAAACAAATCTAAGAATAAGGGAATTGGATTAAAAGAAACCTCCATTAAATTACATAAATATCAAAACCATAAAACACAAAATATATTGTTCTATTTGTGCTTGATGTCTAGATTAGGAGAAATATGACAATGGAATGAAGACCATTAGCTTAAATATTTAAAGCTGATTAACTTCCGAAGATGGAGGGGTTTAAGCCAAGAAAACGGTTGGTTGATTACGGTGAAAAAAGGTGATAAAAGCAAAATTTAAAGTCAATTTTTGCATAATAAGGGGGCTAATGGATTTGAAACATCCACACTAACCAACTCCTTGCTTCACTGCAATATATTTATGTAGCATTATAACATTGAACGATTTAAATTTGTAAAATTAGTGATTGATTTAAATTGTAAAACATAATAATTAAGCTCTATGTGCTTAAATCAAGGACGCTTGCAAAGTTTGAATTTACAACTAAAGGAAAGCTTAAATTCTAATTTGATATTCGGTGTGGCCCTTGAAGCATGGTCATTCATTGCTCTCTAACACCCATTAATTTTTGTAACGGTTATTGTTGATTAGTGTAATGAAAATATTAATTAAGTACTTTTAGGGGATAAAAAAATTCAAAAATACCAGAAAAAAGAATTCGAGTCAAAATTGCAGGGTTGCTGTCAAAGGACAATTTTTTTTCTTTCATTTTTTCAGATTTTATAATAAAATAATAAGTAATTTATTAATATTGTATATAAAATCAATATTAATTTAATAGATATGTAAATATAGGAAAATCTCCAAATTGGTCTACACGTGGTCTTATTCGAGCCAATTTTAAAATTGAATAGCAATGTGAACCAAAATTGCTAGCAAATTTGAAGATGTGGGATTATTTTGCTTGTCCGAAATATTATGGGATAGAATTGTTAACCCCAAGTTCGAATCCTATAGGGCATGTATCCAATCTGCTACCCGTTCCGGGCTGTGATCCACTATTTAGTAAATCAAAAAAATAAAAATAAATATAATGAATCTATAAAAGGAAAAAATGAGTAGAAAAAATATAAAATGAATCTAAAAAATGATGATACATGTGATGGAGGTTAAAACATCTTCAAAATATTAGTATATCCAGACAAAGTATATATGTTAATTATTCCATCAACCAAGCCTAAATATGATCATATATTTCCATGTACATAATGGTCTAGGTAGGATATATATAAGTATGGATTTGTCCCATCACTACAAGAAATCAGCTGTTTAGATACGAAAAAATTCATCGCGAAAATTCAAAAATTCGTCGCCAATTGTCATACCACAAGAAATAGTTTCGTCGCGAGGACCGTCGCTAAATGTGTTTGTGTACGAAATTATGCAAGTCGTCCTGATACGAACCTCGCCACGAATAACGAGACCCGAATAATTAGGACTACAAGGATCGTTCTACAATCAGGTTTAGATGGATTTAATGAAGACGCCACAAACGATGATGGATATATCCTTACCTACCTCTGTCCGCTGCCGCCGTCTGCTGCCTCTGCCGCACCGTCCGCCATCCACCGTCCGCTGCCGCGCCTTCCAAGAACTAGTAGCTTCAAGTGAGAGTGAGAGTAAGTTAATAGCTTCCCTTAATATCTTCCCACTTAATAATATATATACTTATATAGTTATAATGTTATACATACTTATAAGTTATATGTATTATGTATAATTGTATAATTATTATATTATTATTATTAACTTACTATTATAATCATTCATATATAATTATATTATTATATATATAAAGTCTAAACTATAAAGTAATAAAACCATATTATATACGTATCAATATAATTATAATTTATAATTACTCATATTTTTATTCATATTATAATTATATAGTAATAATAGTATGTTACTTAGATTTGTTGATAGTTGATTATTTGACTTGTTGTTTACTTGTTCATATATTATTGTAATCATAAATCATCCAATTGATTGTGTAAATTTCTTGAATATAGAATGTCAAGTAATTTGGACCCCGGATGGGAACATGTGATTATGTTGAATCCGAATGATAAGACGAAGAATCTAAAGTGCAAGTATTGTGGTAAAGTAACAAATGGAGGTATATCAAGAGCAAAACAACATATTGTTGGAGGTTTTAGGAATGTGACGGGTTGAACAAAAGTTCCCCCCCCCCCCCCCCCCCCCCGGTATAGAAGAAAGAGAGGATAGGGAGGCACGCGAGGATCGAGCTCATGGTAAAAGGCCTGTCTCTTCTAGCCGACCACCAATGGTCCCCAAAAAGTCGAGACAACTAGGCCCCATCAATTTGTACTATAATAAACAATCCGACGAGGATGCCCATAGAAAGAAAGGTGACTTATGCCCATAGAAGTTCAAAAGAAGATGAGGGAAAATGCAGTTCAAAAATTCTGTAGATGGATGTATGATGCCGGCATCTCATTTAATGCGGTGAACTATGATAGTTTTAAAGCTATGATTGAAGCGATAGGATAATAAGGTCCTGGAATGAAACCTCCTACTTATCACGAGGTAAAAGTTACTTATTTGAAGAATGAGGTAGAACACACAAAACAATTAATGAAGTCAAATGAGGAAGAAAAAGAGAAGTATGGCTGCTCTTTGATGGCGGACGGTTGGAAAGATGGAAAACAAAGATCTTTGATCAACTTTTTGGTCAATACTCCTCGAGGGAGCATGTTGATCGAATCAGTTGATGCATCAAGTTACTCTCACACGGGTGAAAAAATGTTTGAGTTGCTCGATAATTTTGTGACACGTATTGGAAAAAAGTGTGATACAAGTGGGCACCGATAGTGCAAGTGAAAATGTTTATGTTGGTTGAGTAATAAATCATTAATCTCGTGTATTTTATAATATATTTATTATTAATTTTTTTTAATTTTATTTTTTATTGTTCGATGAATAGGAAAGAGGTTGGAATCAATATATCCTCATATGTTTTGGACTCCATGCGCAACTCACTGTTTGAATTTAATGTTCGAAGATATGTTCAAGTTACCCGAATGGAAAAGGAAACTTGAACGTGCAATTAACATCAATGGATATATCTATAGTCGAACAATAGTTTTGAACATGATGAGAGAGTTCACTAGCCAAAGAGATATAGTTAGGACGGGATCAACTCGCTTTGCAACGGCTTTCTTGACTTTGAAAAGATTTCAAAAGCACAAGTCACAATTGAGAGACATGTTCATTTCTGATAAATGAAAAGCTAGCAAATTTGCAAAGGAAAGAGGCGGCAAACAAGCAGTGAGGTTTATTTTAAATATCGAATTTTGGAAAATGATAAGTTTCATTATGAAGTTTGTTGGCCCACTTGTTAAGGTTCTCCGGCTTGTGGATGGAGAGAAAAAGCCTCCAATGGGATACATATACGAGGCAATTGACCGTGCAAAGAAGAAAATTGCATTGTCTTTCAACAACAATGAGTAGAGGTATGCCGAGATATTTAGAATCATTGACAATTGGTGGCAAAATCAACTTCATAGGCCTTTGCATGCCGCGGGACATTTACTAAATCCGAGTTTTATTATGCAAATAAGGAAATTGAAGATGTTGAAGTGATTACCTCTGGGTTTGATAAATGCGTTGAAAAGTTGGTGGAAGATGAAGATATACAAGATGAAATTGCCTCAGAGCTAAAGTTTTATAAAAAAGTAGAAGGAACTTTTTCAACCAAACAAGCTATTAGGCAAAGAACAAAAATGGCACCAGGTAATGAAAATATTAAATATACACGATTAATATTATTTTTTATCTCATGAAATTGATTTATAATATTTTATAAATCTATTTTATTACCAATTAGCTGAATGGCGGAGTGCATATGGAAATTCGGCGCCAAATTTGAAAATACTTGTCATCAAAATTCTCAGCCTCACATGTAGCTCTTCCGGTTGTGAACGTAATTGGAGTGTATTTCAACACGTAAGTGTCTTTACATTCCATAATCTAAAGTTTTAAATATATAGTAATATATTATTCTAATAAGTTATTATTAATTAAACTTTGCAGCTCCATTCCAAGAAAAGGAATCGTTTGGAGGAAAAACATCTTAAATGATTTGGTGTACATTAAGTACAAGAGATCTTTAAGACGAAGATATGAGTTGCGTGATACCATCGACCCTATTGTGTTGGAGAATCCTTATGTAGATGGTACCGATGAATGGTTGGTGGGAAAAATGGGGGAAGTGACGATGGATGATGATGATATTGATCTTGTGCATTCCGACGATGACTTAACTTGGGAACAAGTTGCCCATGCATCAGGGGCAAATGAACCTGCATATTCTTTGAGGAAATCGAAAGATTCCGCTTCTGCATCTAAAACCCCGATAGATAAAGTGTATGCATGCAGGGGAAAATCATCAAAGAATAAAGCACCAAGACCACCATCCACTTTGCCAACTTCCTCATCATCTACAATACCATCATCCTCATCTACGTTGCCGACTCCAACATCATCTGCATTACCAACATCCTCATCTATATTACCAAAATCTTCGTCTACACGTGATGTTATTGGTGATAGTGATGATGAAGAAGAGGAAGAGAAAGATAATGAATGCTATAAAGATGATGACAACGGAGGAAGTGGCAATAATGGCGGTGATGATGATGATCATGATCATGATCATAATCATGATCATGTGATTGAAAGAGAGTGGTCTGATTAGAGATTTACATTTACTGATTTACTATCGTTTTACATTGCTTTTGAACTCATTTGCTCAATCTAAGATTATTTTGTAATTGGTTATTGCGACTTTAAATTTATTTTGAGTTATGAATTTGGTTTTTGGGATGTTGCATGATAAATATATTTATTATACTGTCTTTAAAAGTCTTGAATTTTATAATTATTGTTGATAATTTGATATATACTGAAAAATTCATATACAAGCGCCTTATCCCCAAAAAGCCCTCGCTTTTTACATCGCCTCGCCTTGCGCCTCAAACAACTATGCAATGGAGTAATTTGCATTTACATAAATGTAGTAAAAAGTAGATATCAACATATGCCAAAACCTGTATTAATCAAAACATGTGTAAGTTTAAGCCCAACTCTTGAATTGAAAATATAGTAACGACTTACTTGTTGCTCCAGCAAAATTCAAATCAGTCAAATGACAACTGACATGTCTACACTGAAAAGAAGTTATTGTCACTAGAATATGGCAAAACCTCCACACAAGATATATAAGATTATAGTAATAGGAAAAAATGAAATCTAACATGTCAATATGTAGAATGCGGAATCTAAAATGTTCTTTTAACACTCGCATGGAACTCAGAGGGAATCTGGTCGCGAGAGAAGAGCGATAGGAAAAATTGGTGTAGCAAGTAGCCACCATTACAGAAAATGGTGTGGCACTACCAGAATTTTTGCTTTTAAATGTGGAAGTATATTTAAACAACGTAGAGTTTGTAGCAAGTAGCCAAAACACCTCTTTTGTGAATTCTTACTCAACACCAGATGTTCCAATTAAAGCCGTTGGCATGATAGTCTGTTGAATTTAAAAAATAAATAGCAAATATATAAGTAAAACTGAACTTCTGCAATAAAAATTGTATCACAAGAATTAAATTTTACCTCAACAGCATCTAAGAGATTGTTAACGGGTTTGTGCTCATAACCCATGGTCTCTAGATATGTTGAAGGGATTCCTCACACGAACTAACAATTAAACCCTGTAACTCAGGCCCAAAAGTAACAAAATTAGAAAAGACCAACCAATTACTATCTTTGGGGTATGTAGTTACCTTGGAGTCTACCAGCCAGATCTTTTTTACGCGTTTCTTTTAGTCAATTGATTATATGAACACGCATAATACCATGAATAGACATGTGCAAGTGCTTACAGTAAATGTATACAACATAGGTGGAAAACAATCAGTTTTTTGACATTTTAAGAGCTACAACCTCTGATATACCATCTCCAATCTGAAATTATAAGTGTAATTCATTGAGATGAAGGAAAGCTTCTATTGCTAAATATATTCAACATCCACCACTCCTACTCTCTGCATTTGATTTTCCCGTGCAAGCAAATAATACTAAAAAAATGCAGGTATATAGAGAATGAAAGAAGCGAAGGCAAAAATCACTAATAAAACACAAAAAAACTACTCTTCAAGATCGCATACTATGAAAATAATTCAAGTATCATACACCGATGAATAAACTATATGAGCAATTAATTACTTGAATAAAAAATCTAAGCCTAAAATCAAGCTAAACTATGAAAGCATTGATAGAAGAAAATCATAAAGAAAAAAAAAGCAACGCAGTTTCTTTGTGATATAGATCTGAAAATCCGAGAAAAAGAAAAATTATAATTTGTGCTAGAAACATTAGAAATGCTAAATAATCTGACAAAATAAAATAAATTGCAAAAATCTAAAAGGCCACCACTACATTCAGAGTTCAACAATTGTTAATTTGAAAATCCGGAAAAAAAAATAAAAAACTCACCACTAATCGTTAAAGTTGTACAGAAATTTGAAAGATATGAAATATTCGCAAAAAATAAAAATTGCTGAAATTAGGGCAAACATAAGTTCAGATTTACCGCTTCGCAGCAAGAGTGAGAAATTGATTCAGCTACAACAACCTGCTTGCGGTATTATTGCATAGGCAAATTAATTATATCTCCTGCTAAAATTTGTGAATCTGAAAACCAATTTTTGAGAGTTATCGGGGAATTTGGAATTGAGGCAATGAATGTTTAATCAAAATTTTGGAGTGTTGTGAAAGTGGCGAGTAATTGTGAAAATTGACCTTTCAACAAGTTGAAATGTTAAAAATGACCTTCAATGATTCTTTTTTTTTTTTTTTTTTTTTTCAATTAAAGAAAAACAAAACATTAATCTCTTTAATTAATTACATAATTCCACCCCCAAATTTATAATATTAACAAAATTACCGTAACCCTAAAAGAAATAACTTAACTCCAATTCACAATTTCACTTCTCCTTACTCTCACTTTCTCTCTAACCCTCCAAATTCTCTCTCAAATCTATTTATACACTTCACAAATTTCACCAATTCAACCAAAAGAATGGCAGGCCGCAATCAATCTTACGCATTGTTAGACATACAAAGGCGACTGGACGAGGTAATTTTACCCTTTTTTATATATTTTGGGACGACTGTTTTGGGCGACTGTCACGGTCGACCGAGACAAAAAAACGTGATCTGGGGCGACCGGTCCGGTCGCCTTATGAATGTTCTTGGGCGACCGGTCGCCTTTCGAATGTTGACCGGTAGCCCCAGAACACTTTTTTTGGCTCGGGCGACCGTCACGGTCGCCTTAGCCATGTTTAATACTTGGGGCGACTGTTTCAGTCGCCCGAGCCTGTTCAGTCGCCCCAAGTCAGAAATGTCTTTTTTTTTTTTTTTGGGTTTAAAATATTTGTTTTGTTTTGTTTGTAGGGTTATCGTCTGTTTCCTACTTCCCAACTGCCTCATTTGCCTCCCAAGCTTTATGATTTCAATAATGTAGTACATGAAGCAAAAGTGACGCAAAGATGTGATTTTAAATTGCTGAAAGATCTAGTGCCTTTACTAACTCTCGATCATTGGGAAAAGATTAACAGGTACCCACAATTAGGGAATTTCCTGTATTTATATTTTAATGGGTATTTTAAGGGAATCGTAGTGCACCAAATCATGCTTAGGGCATGTGTAAAAGAAGAAGGTAAAAGTGTATATGAATTGTGGTTTGTGGTTAATGGAAAGCCGATACGACTGAGCCCAGAGGAGTTTAGCCTAGTCTCGGGGTTGAAATTCGGGCAAATGAGTAGGGACGATTTCAGGAATAGAAAGAAGTATAAGTTTAAAAAAAAGACGTTTCCAAGAAGTGGGGACTTTTTGGTAAAGGTAGAAGAGGTTGAACAGGAGATCAGAAGATTGATCAGACGGAGTACGGACTCTGATGATATTATCAAACTCTTGTTTGTGTTGGTTGTGAGTTGTATTATCTTACCTACCAGAGCGCCTAGATATGTAGAAGACTGGATTTTCGATGTAAGTAAAATTTAATCCTATTTAATTTTGATATTTATATATAATATTAAACTGATAGTAAACTCTTTTTTCTATTGCAGACTTGCGATTATCTAGATATTTGCGACAGATATCCTTGGGGCGAGAAGGCTTGGACTGAAACATGCCAGGATATATTGAAAAACGTTGGGCCCCTAGATGGAGGTGACTTGCGGCGTTGGAATGTCAATGGATTCGGCCATATTGTATTGGTATGAACTCGGATTCAATTAAGTTGAGTTTTGTATTCTTTCAATTTTAATAATTGGTGAATTTGATTTATGTAATGATTGATGAATTTGATTGGTGAATTTGATTTATGTAATGATTGATGAATTTGATTGGTGAAATTGATTTATGTAATAATTGGTGAATTTGATTTATGTAATAATTGGTGAATTTGATTTATATAATAATTGGTGAAATTTGATTTGTGTGATGAACTTGTAATGGTTGGTGAAATTTGATTTGTGTGATGAAGTTGTAATGTGTGAAATTTGATTTATCTTTAGTACTGGTTATTTGAGTCGGTGGAAGGTTTGGCTGCTGAATGCCATTGTGGAATAAGACAAGATTTTGTTGGGAGGCATCCAAGAATGTTGCGTTGGATGACAGATAAGGGCAATCGTCCGAATTATGAGACTGTCAACGATTTCCTAGATAGGGTTACGGTATGATTTTATTATTTATTAATTCTTTCAGTTAGAAGACATTATTTGGAATAACAATATGATTTTTTTTTGTCTTCAGATAGTCATCCCGCGACTGAAGCCAGATGCAGTTGAGTCGCAAAGTGAATATTATGTCCGAGCCGTGGCTAAGCTTGAATTTTCAAACAATGAAACCGGACATGATCCAAACTTCTTGACCCTATTGACCGCCTTGGGACCAGATCATGTCGTTGTTCAGGATGATGTGGCAGTTCCGACTGTTAGCGCCCAAGGTGGTCATAGACGTCGCTCTAAACGTCCACGTGACGGTGCTTCAACCTCTAGACAACCACCTCCATCTCCTCAGATGAATGATGAAGACCAACCCGACAATGAAGATGAAGACATGAGAGATGAAGATGAAAGCCAATATGGTGATCAGTCCCAACCTAGGTGGGCACGGCGAATGGAGCACTTGATTTTTTAAAGTCAAAGGGTATTTGTTGATTATCAAAGGGAGAACAGTCGACGTATGGATGGTCTTACTAGAATGATGGAAGATCTTCTTGGGCGGATGGACATTAACTTTCCAAGGCCGCAGACACCGGGAAGGAGTGCGGCGGCAGGGGTTGCGTCGGGTGAGGGTGAAGAGGACATTTTTAGGGAGGTTGATATGTACGCGGGTGTAGATCCTCAGGTTGATCCTTAAAATGTTTGAAATTATGTTTTTATATTGTTTAAGTATTATTGTATCGTTTGAGATTTCGTTTTTATGTTGTTTAGATATTATTGTGTCGGTTGAGATTGTTTTCAAATCTTTATTTGAGATTGTTTTTATGTTTATTTGAAATGACATGTTTTTAATGAAATTTGAAATGGTTTTTTTTATTGATGATCCAGGAAGGCGATCATCTGCATGATTCTCAACGTGATCCACAGGAATTTTCCTATAATCCCGAGGCTGATAATTCGGATTCTGATAATGTGCCTCTGTCAGATATTATATCGAGGATCAGAAAACCCAGTAAATTTCTTAGAACCCCTTTCACCGCAAATGATAAACCGAAGAGGTCTTCAAAATAATTTTTTTTTATAATTTTGTAGTGTTGCTGGTAGGACTATTAGTTTTGTAAATTTTATAACACCGAGACGATTAATTTTGTAAATTATGATTCATATCTTATTGAGATTTCAATTGTGTTATATTTGTTTTCATCAAAATAGGTGAAAATTTACGAGGGAATTTCAAAAGTATCTCAAAACAATAAAATAGCCTCGGACTTGGGCGACTGGAATGAGAATGGGCGACTGGGTCCCCGTCGCCCAAGGCAATCCAGTCGACCAAGCCTCAGGGCATTTCGTTTAGGGCGACTAGATTGAGAATGGCGACTGGAACACAGTCGTCCTATACTTTTTAGTCACCCGATGCCGTAGGCTTCATGCTTGGGCGACCAGTGAATTGGGCGACTGGAACACAGTCGCCCCAAACTTTCCAGTCGCCCGATGCCGTAGGCTTCATGCCGTTTGTCCGTTAATTGACCAAAATCGAGAAAATTTACCGAAACTTGAATTTTTGGAGGACTTAAGGTTCCTATAATTGTTAGTCCTCCGTTTGATCGTTAATTGACCAAAATCGAGAAAATTTACCGAAACTTGAATTTATGGAGGACTTAAGGTTCCTATAATTGTTAGTCCTCCGTTTGATCGTTAATTGACCAAAATCGAGAAAATTTACCGAAACTTGAATTTATGGAGGACTTAAGGTTCCTATAATTGTTAGTCCTCCGTTTGATCGTTAATTGACCAAAATCGAGAAAATTTACCGAAACTTGAATTTATGGAGGACTTAAGGTTCCTATAATTGTTAATCCTCCGTTTGATCGTTAATTGACCAAAATCGAGAAAATTTACCGAAACTTGAATTTATGGAGGACTTAAGGTTCCTATAATTGTTAATCCTCCGTTTGACCGTTAATTGACCAAAATTGAGAAAATTTACCGAAACTTGAATTTATGGAGGACTTAAGGTTCCTATAATTGTGACCGTTAATTGACCAAAATCGAGAAAATTTACCGAAACTTGAATTTATGGAGGACTTAAGGTTCCTATAATTGTTAGTCCTCCGTTTGATCGTTAATTGACCAAAATCGAGAAAATTTACCGAAACTTGAATTTATGGAGGACTTAAGGTTCCTATAATTGTTAGTCCTCCGTTTGATCGTTAATTGACCAAAATCGAGAAAATTTACCGAAACTTGAATTTTTGGAGGACTTAAGGTTCCTATAATTGTTAGTCCTCCGTTTGATCGTTAATTGACCAAAATCGAGAAAATTTACCGAAACTTGAATTTATGGAGGACTTAAGGTTTCTTTAATTGTTAGTCCTCCGTTTCATCGTTAATTGACCAAAAATGAGAAAATTGGGGGGATAAGGGCGACGGGATTGAACTGGACGACTGGGATCATGTCGCCCTAGGGTTTCAGTCGCACAAACCCTAGGGTTACGGGCGACTGGAACACACAGTCGCCCGATGCCGTAGGCTTCATGCTTGGACGACTGGAATGACCGGGCGACTGTAACACAGTCGCCCTATACTTTTCAGTCGCCCGATGCCGTAAGCTTCATGCTTGGACGACTGGAATGACCTGGGCGACTGTAACACAGTCGCCCTATACTTTCCAGTCGCCCGATGCCGTAGGCTTCATGCTTGGGCGACTGGAATGTTATATAAGACCACACCCAGTCACCCACATCGTTACAGTCGCCCGTAATCCACGTTTCACAACAAACCTCCTGAACACAATTAAACCAATTTCCCTATTGTTAAAACGAAGAAAATGTGCATTTAACAAAGAAAATGTGCATTCAACAAATAGTACAATGAATATTGTTCAATGTGCTTTTAACAAATAGTACATAAAAGATTACAACTAATATTGTTCCACCTAAGATTGTTCCAAATTCTCGCCGCGTTGGGGACATGTCTTTGCGTTGTGACCGCTACCTTTGCAAATCGAGCACTTGTATATTTTCTTTACTTTTTCAAGGCAAGATTTAAAACGTGACGTTCTTGGTCTTCCGACAGTTTGTTTTTCATCAGGAGGTAGAACTTCTCTCATCTTGACTTCATCAGGAATGTTCATCCATTGGTCTTCAGATGGAACGGGATATATGACCTCCACATATGCTTGAATCATGAGGTCGCGCCTGTAATAATGAGACGTAAGTTCATAAATATACTTGCCGGTTTCAACTGGTGTGTAGTCCATGGCAGCTGCTATTGCATGCTCACATGGCATCCTTTCAATTTGAAACACGCCACATGAACAACTTTTCTCGTCCAAGTCCACAATTCCCTTCCATTTAGTTGATTCCACTGTCCACTTTCTATAACCCAATCTACCCACATCCCACATTCCTGCACTCACATATCGCTTACGTAGGGTTTCTTCTCGATCTTTGGTAAGTTGACCGTTCAAGTCCGCTGCCTGCACACGACGCTTGTAAAACCATTTACCCATCATACGAAGAATATATCCGACAAATGAACATATGGGAAAATTTTTCGCCTTCAGTATCACTTTATTGGGGACCTCAACTGTGTTAGATGTCATAGTTTCATACCTTAGGGCACGTTGGTGCAACCTCGACCATTTCTCAAACCCCACATCGTGCTCTAACCAATTTGCACATCTTTCATTTTTTGCTTTCAATATACTGAAAAACTTCTCGAAATCTCTCTCGGTGTATGCATAACAGGCATGTTGAAAAAGATTGGCCAAATCCGAGTCATTCCATTTCTTTAATAGGTTCCTCTTGATATGCCAATAGCATGCCCCGTGTTCGGCCAAAGGATAAACAGCTTTTACCGCGTTAGCAATCGGTACACCCCTGTCTGAAACAATAATCAGATTTTTTCTATCTGGTATCAACTCTTTCAAGCACTCAAGGAACCATGTCCAACATTCCGTGTTTTCGCTATTACCTACCCCCCAAGCAAGCGGATAACAGTGCCTTTCACTGTCCGTCGCACTAGCAATGAGAACGGCTCCTTTGTATTTGTTTATCATAAACGTTGCATCAATTATAATTACATCTCTTAGAAATTCAAAACCTCGAATAGCCGCTCCTAAAGCCATGAAAAAATACTTGAACTTCTTTTCTGAGTCCGTATGGATGCGAGTGAGCGTTCCAGGATTCAACTGCTCCATCATGTAACAATACGAGGGGAGCTTGGCAAAATTTTCTTCAAACGTACCCCTAACAATATCTAGAGCAACTTGTTTTCCCCTCCAAGCTTTACCATAGCTAATGACAACATTTTCTTCAGTACGCATGAAGTTTTGTAGTACGTCTGGACCAGGCGGAACATTGGCATTCAAGTATAGCCCCTGGGTACGATTCCCGATCAAACTGCTGGTTGTTTGTCTATGATGGGCATTCATGTCCGTCAGATCACAAGTGTGGATGTTAGTATATGTTCGAATAACAAACTCATCACCGGCCTTTTCCTTTGTGGCATATATTCACCATGGACAATTACTTGTGACACATATAGCAGTCTTCCTTTCTTTGGAAGACTTACTCGTTTCGATTTGGAAATGATTAGCTAAAGCAGCCAACCCGAGTTGATATGTGAATTCCTTTTTATTTTTGAAGCGCTGACCAATTTGCCAACCAAATCCATCATTTCTCCCTTGGCTTGAATTTGATCCCGAACAAATTCTTGGGATATTAAAATTAGGCTCGTCAAAATTTGGCGCTTGACCATCATAACTAGTTCCTCCGTCATAACTACTTGGCACAAAATCACAATTTTCCGCTTGCTCAAATTGAGTAGATGGCTCGTTAAAGTTTTCCGCTTGCCCAAATTGAGTAGGTGGCTCGTTAAAGTTTTCCGCTTGCACATAATCGCCCTGACCAACACCTACTATATATTGATCGTAGCTCCAAGGAATAGGTTCATCAACAATTTCGGCTTCATTATTTACATGTTCCTCAGCTATAGGCCCAAGTGGTTCATCAACATCTTCTCGGACATTTGACAAAGGTGGAGTTGGATTAGATGCGATTATCGACCGACTTGAATCTCTATTCCTTTCACTTGATCCTTGATCACATCCATTCTGGATATTCAGGAAAATAGCTCGGTCATGAACTTGTCTTCCATTGGCCCGGACTGTAAGTTTTCTCGGACCCCCTTCACTACTCATAGTTCCTTCTCTCCTCGGGGTCCCTTCTCTCACCGGAGTCCCTTCTCTACTCAGAGTCACTCCTATCTTCAGAGTACAAGTCACATACAAAACAATCTCAGAAGAATTACGGTGCATGTGCTTAATTACCTCCCATTGAGACTCGTTTAATATGGCCCCTGGTTCACCTACTTCACCAATTCTGCGATAGATCTTAACATCATTCGTATACCAGTTATAGCCTGTCTTTTCGCAAATAGTGTTATATAATCCCTCGAACGTAATCTTTCGATCCACAAAATAGTAATCAATACATGAAGTATCGGAATCCCAAATCCAATTGTTGCCACTTAACTTCCACTCACCGCCGTACTTTAGAGCCACAACAAGTTCAGACATGTCTACAAATAAAAAACTCAAATTAATAATTTTAAAAAAAAATTCACTGGGGCGACTGGAACCTTCACGGGCGACTGTAATCAGTCGCCTGTGAAGGTTCCAGTCGCCCCCAGCTTTTGGGGCGACCGGGCCAGTCGACGGATGAAGATTTCAGTCGCTCACGAAAGATTTCAGTCGCCCCAGCTTAAATTTTCACATTTTAACATTTTTCTACTACGTTTTGGTTATCAAATGACTTGAAATAAAGACCCAATGTTATAGGAGACCAAATACTAACCTTTTTTGTTGATAATCTTGTTATCTTCTTACTTTTCCTCTTTGATTTGAGTAGATTTTAGGATTTTAGGGTTTTGGGTTTTGGGAGAGAATTTGGGTGAATTTTGTAAATTGTAAAAATTGAAGTGGGGGTTGATTTTGAATTTTGGAAATATATGGGTATAATTTTATTTTTGTTATAGATTCATTTAGATTAATTAATTACAATTTAATTAACTAATTAATTCATTAACTAATTAATCAAAATGAAGGTCATTTCTAACATTTTAAACATTTGGAGGTCATTCTTATAAATTAAACTTTCTATATGGCCATTTTTAAAACTCACTCGAAAGTGGCAGACATTGTTCTGTGAAGTCATATGCCCCTGGTTTTGTTAAGTATTACAAGTATGCCACCGCATTATTTTACAATTGGGTATAAAATTGGTAAAAGACAAGCAAGTGAAGATACTCTTAACTCTTTTTATATTTCTAGACTAAAATACAACTGGGGACGAAATTTTGACTGAATAAATAGGGTCTATTTGGATGGGTTTTGGTTCGGTTTTACGGGTCTTAATTTTAAAAAAATGGTCTGGGTTGAGACCTCATTTGGATGGATTTTGGTTGTTGGGTTTTGTAGTTTGAATAAGTTAAAACCCCACTTGGATTGGGTTTAGATGTTGGTGTTTAGGGAAAAAATAGGTGTTATGTGTCAAATCAATGTCTTTTTTAGTGAGATTTGAGGGAAATAGTAGGTCGTAGGTATCAAATCAATGTTTTATAGGTTTGAAGAGTTTGAGTGTGAGTTTATGAATAAGTTTTTTATGGTTTTATGGATTTGACGAAAACTCATTAAAAAGGGTTTTGGCTCGGTCTCTCGAAACCCGCGAGACCGGGTCAAAACCCATCCACATACACCCTTAGATATCACTGCATTAGGATGACTTTTGATCTTAGAAAATTTATTTAACTAGGAAGGTATTCTTCTGTTCCCTAATGAGTCTTTCAATGACAAAAATATGTCCGTCTTCAAAATTAACGTCCCCAAAGAACAAATTTTTGTAGTGGTTAATCTACAAAAATACTTTGAAACCCGACTCCTTCACTCACATTTTACTTTATGCTTTTATTTTCATTTAATTACGCATACGTTTTCTGTTCTGCACTCATCTGCATCAACTTCATTATTATTTAATATTCTTTGTTTCATGATATTCACTAATGTATTTTCCTTGCACTGTTACCAGATGGGTCAAACTCAAACCATATAATACTTGAAGGTAACTACATCTCTCTTAATCTACTTTTCAAGACATTTGCTTTCGGATTTTATTGTTTTTCATGTTTTTAGGAAGGCCAATAAGGAACTTTTGTTAACTGTATGAGGTCTATCGACACTCATCCTATTTGTTGTATATAGGTATCACATTTTGTATGAATTTAAATATTTCCAACTTGAAAACATATTTGGGACTATTAAAAAATTTATAAGAAATACAAAAGATAAAGTAGGTGGAAACAAATAACCACATTAGATGGAAACCAGGGCCGGCCTGAGTTTTCGATGGCCCAAAGCCAACTTTAAATTTGTGGTCTTTAAATTTTTACGTGTATTTAAACAAGAAGCAATAATGAATCAAATATAATTTTATTTTGTAAAAAGCATCGGTAATACGAGGCAGTTTTATTTAATAAGAAAATAATTACATTCGTGAATGGAACATAAACACCTAAACTACTCTTAATAAAATATTACTTAAACATTACACTTCTAGCATTTTTTGAAGCAAATTCACTAATTGTATTAGCATAATCAATCTTCTTTACCAGATCATTTTCGATCGACAACATGGCTAACCCATTCAACCCCTCTTGTGACATGATTGATCGGAAGTAAGATTTAATCAACTTTAACTTCGAAAAGGTGCTCTCATGCCGGTCTTGTGTTTCAATCAATTTTTGCAATTAATTAGGGTTTGCAATTTGCTTGTTTAGATTTATCCCTAGACCCAATGTATTTTCTTTTTACCGTTTATGTTGTAGTTAGGTAATAGGTTTACAGCCTTGGTTTTTTTTAATTTCATTTTGCTATTCAGTTGGTATGTTGATGGTATTTACTGAATTTAAGACCCAATTATAAGTGTAATGGGCACCAATTCAGATCTCTGCATATTAATTTGAGAATTGATAAGAAGACAACATAGTAAAATAGTACTAGGCTGGAGTAAATAACTTGACTAGGCTTATACATAGTGCAAAAAACCACACTAAAAAATAGCCCACAATTTAAACCTATTACACTATGTCTTCTTTTTCACCAAAATGCCGATATGTGTCTTCTTCTTCCGCAATTATGCCGCCATCTCTGCATTCTTCCCCAATTATCTTTGTATTCTTAATTCGGAATTTTTTTTCCACAAGTTCTATTCACAAAGCAGCTTCTGAGCATCTATATATATATATAATCGGAGGCCCTCGCCCATCGGTGGCCCTAAGCGGCCGCGTACACTCAAGCCAGCCCTAATGGAAACAAATGAGGCTAATGATGAAACTACTAGTACACAACAACTTCGTAGGACTACTTGTGAAGGTAAACAATATGAACGATTCGGATATGATACACAAAATGGTGCGATTGGATATTGATCCAAGAACTTGTGAATAAGCTATGTTAGACATAGATTCGAAAAAATGATTTGAAGCCATGGGAGCCGAAATTGACTCTATGTTCTCCTACAAGGTATAGACCTTGATAAATCCAACATGGAGCGAGCTTTTTCATCCGATGAGCCAAGGGTTGGTTTATTTTATTCCTATATATATCCGTTATCAACTAATATTTTTTTCTTGTCATTTCAATTAAATAATATACAAATTAATCACATAACCATGTAAAAGAGGGTTAAATCATTGAAAAATAAATAAGTAAAGGAGGTTATTTATTTATGATTTTTTGTCGAGACTAAATTGAAAAACAAAACTACGCGATCTACAATACGTCGCGTTGCCGTCCCATGAATAAAGGTACAAATTTATTCTTGATTTTGACACCGATCACATTTTTTTTGCTGTACTATGATTCATGGATAATGTTGGTGCATTGCATAAGTAGCATGCATAAATCACAAAACACATATGTTATGATTGTTATCTAACTACGTAAGTGATATATGCATGAAATTTTATGTCAAAGGTAACGTGATAAGCCTAGGGGGATAGTACGGCGGCTCATATAACATGCATTCTAGTTTTAATTTTATTATTGAGTTTCAAATTATATTTTAGTTTCATTTAATTATTAAATATATTTAACTCAAATGAGCTTGAATTAAATGGAGTTCACACGATGGATTTGATCTCTTGCATACATATTCTTATTGTTACTCGCTTTTTGTGCTTATTGAAGTGAGTAGTATGAGTTGGCGATCCGAACATATATGGATAGAATCTCGAAAACTAAGTAATTTTTGCTGGGCCCTTATCGTTTTTTTAGGTTCATTAGGATTCGTATTGGTTGGAATTTCCAGTTATCTTGGTAGAAATTTGATATCTTTTTTTCCGTCTCAGTAAATCATTTTTTTTCCACAAGGGATTGTGATGTCTTTCTACGGGATCGCGGGTCTCTTTATTAGTTCCTATTTGTGGTGCACAATTTCCTGGAATGTAGGTAGTGGTTATGATCGATTCGATCGAAAGGAAGGAATAGTGTCTATTTTTCGTTGGGGA
This sequence comes from Penstemon newberryi var. newberryi, assembly GCA_030819805.1. Classification (NCBI taxonomy): domain Eukaryota; kingdom Viridiplantae; phylum Streptophyta; class Magnoliopsida; order Lamiales; family Plantaginaceae; genus Penstemon; species Penstemon newberryi. The sequence goes on along the minus strand of JAUALY010000005.1, from coordinate 14,110,810 downwards.
TTTCCTGGAAAAAATCATAGTATATGTTGTTAAAGTTTGTTCCATATTGTATAACAAATTAAGTTCAAACAAACTTTTACTAATAGAAGAACTCAATTTGATTTTCGAATACTTTAATTTGATTTTTAAAATTAAATGAGCATTTAAGATAAATAAATACTTAACCTTTTTTTTTTAGGTAAAAGATGAAATTATATAAATCAATCAGACGACTTCCAACATTACAATTAGTGTTTCGAGCTCTATCAGGATTCAGGAAGATCATTAATACCAGTATCAAAAGCAAATCTACTCATTATTAACCTGAACGTTATTACACTACCAAATCACTAACCCATTGTTAGATGGTAAACAAGTCCATCGACTTTTTCCGAGTATAATGACCAAAGGAGACCTTTTAATAAAACAGTTGTACGAAATATTAGAAATCGAGATAAAAGTAGCTTTCAAAATTGGATCGGCTGGTTTACCCGCTAACTGGACATTAATTCCATCCGGTCAATTCCTCAAAACCAGCAGCCTTTTGAATCAGTACGAACCGATAAAAACCAATAAAAAAATCAGTATTACCGTCGAACCGATAAACCGAATAAACCACTGGTTCACTATTTATACTTAAAAAAAAAAATGGGCAGCATAATTAAATTCCTTTACGCTCACATTGACTTTCATTTCTCCAAAACCCACATAGATATTCAATAAGAAGAATAGAAATCACAAAATTTGAATCTTCTAATCCATCAAAGTTATGAAAAAAAAAAAAAATCTAGCCAACAACTTTATTTTGTGAAAAATAAATGTCAAGCATCATTGGATAATAAAGGAAAAGACAAAATTACAGAAATACAAAATTATTATATGGATAAGAAATAAAGGAAGAAGAAAAAGAAATAAGGAGGTATTATTGAAGCACAAATAAAGCAAATGAGCCAGTTAAAATTGTAAGAGAAAATGTTCGGGGAGGCTGATTTTCCTGCAAATAATAAAGTAGGTAAAATGACTTATGTGAATGGAATGGTTTTGGTTTCTAGGGAATACTTTTTCTTCATTAAAAGTTTGGTAAATTGGGTAAAAAAAAGGACTTTATTTAAAGTCAAAAGCCCACACAATAGAATTTTTTATGCTTAATTTCTTTATCATATCTTTTTCATGAATTCAAGCACTAAACATTATGAAATTATCTTAATTAATTAGAATATTAGAAATATTATTAGAAATGTGAAATTATTCTAATAAGTAGTTCTTTTATAATTATTTAGAGTTTATATTTTGTGCTGTTAATCTTAAAGTTAAATAACCATTATAACATAATATTGAATAATATTACATATTTAACATAAAAAACATTAAACAAATTAATATTTTCATTTTTTTTAGAACTTGTTTAATTAATAAAGATATAATATATATTTAAATATTTATTTATTTTTAATATTTCACGATGACGTCAGACCAATTAAACCAGTGATTAATCCAATCGGATCACTAATCAATAAGACTACTGATTCTATGTCCGATTCGATTATCAAAACACTGAATAAAAGTAGTTGCTAATTCTTAAGAGTAGAAATAAAACTCATACTATATAATTAAAAATCTCTTCCAATTAGTTTAAACACGGACTGCATGTGGTCACTAATCTCCCACTAACTTCTTAATAAAATTTGTTTATGAGCTCAATATTCTCAATATATAATTAGTAAGCATTACTTCAAAATTGCATCAAATAATTTATTTCCCAGCACAGAGCTAGTCTGTACTAATGTGGAAAGTACCAAACGAGAATTTTCTTTTGGATTGAACTGTTAAACAAGACCTTAATTTGAATAAGCAAATCTACAAACGAAGAAATTTTAGTCGTGATGAATGTTTACTTTATCGAGTTTGATATTGTGTTTAAACTTCATTTTATGCAAAATGAATCGTGTTCAAACCAAACAAACTCTAATTCAGTGAATTATGATTCCAACTGGAAAAATAAAATTATTTAATTAGCTTATTAAATTAAATATAACCTAACTTCAAAAATATATAAACAACGAATATCATTTAAACTTAGTTTTATAGTTATAAAGAATTGGGTTGAAAATACTTTCTACCAGTTGAGCTCGAGCTCATTTTGAATTTCTAGTTCAATAGAATCAATACTAGTTTTTGTTAGTGTATATTCTTTACATATGTTGGTTGAGCATTTTGTCTTTTAATTGATCATATTTGATCACTTAATTGGACATAATTAATGTCACTAAAACAAACTCTTCTTGAATTTGAATTTAGGGAAAATTATAAAATTGGTCCCGTAACTATTGCTCACTGGCAAAAAAGTCATGTAACTTTTCATGCTAGCAAAAATTAAAGTCATGTAACTAATATATTTTGACAATATAGTCCTATTTCGGCCCGAATTGCCAATGTGTCCGCAAGTCACCCGCCCCTTGCTGACGTGGAAAATTAACCCCCTTGCTAACGGTCAGAAAAATTGCAAAATTGGTCTCATAAATATGGCTTGCTGGCCAAAAAGTCATGCAACTTTTTAGACCGGAAAAAATTATTGTAACTAAAATATTGTGGCGGGAAAATTGCATAATTGGTCCATAACTATTGCTTGTTGGCAAAAAAGTCCTGTAACTTTTCGGGCTAGCAAAAAAGTCCTGTAACTAATATATTTTGGCAATATAGTCCTATTTCAACCCGAATTACCAATGTGCCGCCAACTCACCCGCCCCTTGCTGACGTGAAAAATTACCCCCCTTACTGATGGTCAGAAAAACTGCAAAATTGATCATGTAACTTTTGTTTGCTAGCAAAAAAGTCCTGTAACTTTTCAGACTGGCAAAAAAGTCTTGTAACTAATATATTTTGGCAGTTAAGTCCTGTAACTAAGTTAATTTGGCAATTTAATCCTATTTTGGTCCAAATTGTGGTTTATTTCCATTGTGTCCGCCAAATCACACGAAAAATTAATCAGACATGACGAACACTACCTTAGAATTAATTTAGGCTCACGGTAATATTAGAACGTATTCAAATAGCACCAAAATTTACCAACATAACATTTAAAAACTAGAAAACTAGACTGATAAAATGAATTTCTATGAGGCACCTTATCACACCATATTGCCCAAAATTGCAACAAGGCACATACAGGACAACAATCTAATTTTAACAACGAAATATTTTATTTTATTTTCTTAGGAAAAAAACAAAAATATATTCTTAGATTATCTAATAATGATGACAAAGGAATTGCAATTAAGCTCAATAATTTTCAGTTACAATTTTTTTGATACCCTAACATGTAATCTCAAAATTACATTGAAACATAATCTTGAGATGAAGATGAAGATTGCTTGTAATTTTACTCACATGACTTAATTGCCAAAATATATTAGTTCCAGGACTTTTTTGCCAGTCCAAAAAGTTTCAGGACTTTTTTGCCAACAAGAAATAGTTGCAGGAACAATTTTGCAATTTTTTCAAACAAGGAGATTAATTTTCCACGTCAGCAAAGGGCAGATGACTTGGCATACTCGTTGGCAATTCGGATCAAAATAGGACTATATTTCCAAAATATATTAGTTACAGGACTTTTTTGCTAGTCCAAAAAATTACAGGATTTTTTTGCCAGTGAGCAATAGTTATGGGATCAATTTTGCAATTGTCCCATATTTTGGCAGTTAAAGACATGTAACTAAGTTAATTTAGCAATTTAATCCTATTTTGGGTTTTTTCCACTGTTTCCGCCAAACGACCCACGGTTAGAATTAATTTAGACTCATGGTAACATTGGAAGGTATTCAAATAACAAAATTTACCAACATAACATTGGAATACTAGAACCAAACTAGACTGATAAAATGAATCTTATGAGGAAGGTATTCAAATAACAACAAAATTTACCAACATAACATTGAAATACTATAGAACCAAACTAAACTGATAAAATGAATTTCTATGAGTTACCTTATCACACCATATTCTCCACAATTGCAACAAGGCATATACATGATAATAATCAATCTTCAACAACAAAATATTATGTTTCTTTTTTTCCTCAGAAAAAACTAAGAAAATCTCCCAGATTATCGAATAACGATGACAAAGGAACTGCAATTAAACTCAACATTTTGCTCAAAAGTAGTTACATGTAATCTCAAAATTACATCAAAACTTAATCTTAAGATGAAGATGGAGATCATGTTTAAACTTAATTGCATGCAATTGTAGTTACATGGCTTAATTGCCAAAATATATTAGTTACATGACTTTTTTGCCGGTCCAAAAAATTACATGATTTTTTTGGTAGTAAGCAATAGTTGCGAGACCAATTTTGCAATTTTTCCAGGTCAGACAAGGGGTTAATTTTCTATGCCAATAAGGGGCGATGACTTGGCGAACATGTTGGCAATTTGGGCCGAAATATGACTATATTGCCAAAATATATTAGCTACAAATTGTTTTTGCTAGTAAGCAATAATTACAGGATCAATTTTCCAATTATCTCTTCAATTTATTTGGTTGGTTTGACCGTATATGGGAATTGTTGGTTTGGTATCCAAAGAAAAGAAGGAAGTGTTGGTGCGTATGAAGAGGGAAAAGGAAACACATAAAAAATCAATCAAAATAATCTAATCACGGATCCCATGTGGTCATTAATCTCCCACTATCCCATTAATCTAATAATTTATTAGCTCAATCACACTAATTACGTGGGTGTATCATTTCAAAAACTGCATAAAATAATATATATTTTTGCAGCACAAAGTCTCCACCTACCCTCCACATAGCAGACCTCGTGTTGTAAAATCACCTTCCCGTCAAATGTCTATTTCGTCTTTTCCACTCCCTCCCTCCCGCCCCTTGCCTCAACCGTCTCATTTTATACTGGATTTATTGATTATAAATATTGCGTGAATCGCGTTTCTATACACACACAGAAGGTGGATTGGGGCTATATATAGTGTGAGAGACGTTGCTAGATCCCAATTCTCTCATTTTTCTCTGTATTTTCCATTCTTTTCCTCTTTTTTTCTAGAGGAATTTTGAATTAAACTCTTCCATTGGATCCTCATACGGGTAAGTTTTTTTTTTTTTTTTTTTTTATCTTTTATTTTTTTATTGATTTTTTACGATTTGGAGCTGTCACAGTTATGGTAGATCTGTTCAATTATTGTTAGATCCATATACTCATTGTTGAAGTTGGTTAGTGATTAGAAAATTTCATTTTGAGGATCTGAAATATGTGTAGAGTTGATCTATAATGAAAATTTGAATATTGGTGCTGTTTCGATTAGTTTATGATTATTAGGTTTAGTTAATTACTAGAATAAATTCATTAATTTATTAGTAGTTCTCTTTCTTGGTGATTATAATTCTGGAAGGGGTTTGATCTAATGATAGGATTGGGAATTAGGAGATTGATTTGATTTTTTCTGTGGTTATGATTAGCTTCTTAACTATAATCACGCCATTGAACGCAGGAAGATAGTTTTGGCTCTATTGTGTTGATTTGGTTCTTATTTTTGTGTAGCAACATTTTGTTTATTATTTATTTCATTTAAATTAAGTTTTTCATTTGCTTGATCCTGCTGAATCAGTTTGGTTAAGAGAATCTAGTTTGTGTTCATTGATTATACCTTTTTTTTTTCTTGAAGAGATCAAGCTACAATGTCGACATTCGAGCCCAAGAATATCCTCATTACGGGGGCTGCTGGGTTCATCGCATCTCATGTTGCAAACAGGCTTATTAGAAACTACCCTGAGTACAAGATTGTTGTGCTAGACAAGCTTGATTACTGTTCCAATCTTAAAAACCTTCTTCCCTCTAAATCTTCTCCCAATTTTAAGTTTGTCAAGGGGGACATTGCCAGTGCTGACCTTGTCAATTACCTTCTCATTACTGAGAACATCGACACTATTATGCACTTTGCAGCCCAAACTCATGTTGATAATTCTTTCGGTAATAGTTTTGAGTTTACCAAAAACAACATTTATGGCACCCATGTTCTTTTGGAAGCCTGCAAAGTTACTGGACAGATAAGGAGGTTTATCCATGTAAGTACAGATGAGGTCTATGGGGAGACTGATGAGGATGCTGTGGTGGGAAATCACGAGGCCTCGCAACTCCTTCCCACAAACCCATATTCCGCCACTAAAGCTGGGGCTGAAATGCTTGTTATGGCCTACGGTAGATCATATGGTCTTCCTGTCATTACCACAAGAGGAAACAATGTTTATGGTCCAAATCAGTTTCCTGAAAAGTTAATTCCCAAATTTATCCTTTTGGCCATGAGAGGACAAACTCTTCCGATTCATGGCGATGGTTCCAACGTACGAAGTTACCTTTATTGCGAGGATGTTGCTGAAGCATTTGAAGTTGTTCTTCACAAGGGAGAAGTTGGTCACGTTTACAACATTGGAACAAAGAAAGAGAGGAGAGTCATTGATGTTGCTCAAGACATTTGCAAGCTGTTTAACATGGATCCTGACAAGAGCATCAAGTTTGTGGACAACAGGCCATTTAATGATCAGAGATACTTTCTTGATGACCAAAAACTTGTGAATTTGGGTTGGTCTGAAAGAACCACATGGGAAGAAGGGTTGAAAAAGACCATGGAGTGGTATACAAGCAATCCCGAGTGGTGGGGTGATGTGTCTGGTGCACTTCTTCCTCATCCAAGAATGCTTATGATGCCTGGTGGAATTGAAAGACATTTTGATGGAGCTGAGAAGTATGAATCTGGAAAGTCTGAATTCTCTGCAAACGATAACCAAACCAAAATGGTGGTACCAGCTTCCAAAGGCAGCAACCCTTCACCTCAAAAACCAGCTTTTAAGTTTTTGATCTATGGTAGAACTGGGTGGATTGGTGGTTTGCTTGGAAAATTGTGTGAAAAACAGGGGATTTCATATGAATATGGAAAGGGGCGTCTTCAGGATCGCTCACAGCTTGTAGCTGACATTCTTGCTGTTAAACCAACACATGTATTTAATGCTGCTGGTGTAACTGGTAGACCCAATGTTGATTGGTGTGAATCTCACAAAACGGAAACAATTCGTACCAATGTTGCTGGTACTCTGAATTTGGCAGATGTATGTAGGGAGCATGGGCTTTTGGTAATAAACTTTGCCACTGGGTGCATTTTCGAATACGATGCTGCTCACCCTGAAGGTTCTGGAATTGGGTTTAAGGAGGAAGACAAACCCAACTTCATCGGCTCTTTCTATTCAAAGACCAAGGCCATGGTAATATTAATCACTTTTCTGTTTCAAACTTTAATTGTGGCCTTTTACATGATTATTAATAAATGTTTACCATGTGCAATTGTAATCAGGTGGAGGATCTCTTGGGAGAATTTGACAATGTTTGCACACTCAGAGTTAGAATGCCAATATCTTCGGACCTGAACAACCCACGTAACTTCATCACTAAAATTTCTCGATATAATAAGGTGGTTAACATTCCCAACAGTATGACTATCTTGGATGAGCTTCTTCCAATTTCAATTGAGATGGCAAAGAGAAACCTCAGGGGCATATGGAACTTCACAAACCCAGGTGTTGTGAGCCACAACGAAATATTGGAGATGTACAAGAAGTATATCGATCCGGAATTCAAGTATACTAACTTCACTCTTGAAGAGCAAGCCAAGGTAATAGTTGCTCCAAGAAGTAACAATGAACTGGATGCTTCCAAGTTGAAGAATGAGTTTCCAGAGTTGCTCTCAATTAAGGAGTCATTGATCAAGAATGTTTTTGAACCGAACAGAAAAACTCCTGCTGAGTAAAGTTTGCATTTTGTAAGGTGATGCTGATGTGTGGTAATTGTTACCTACCTTTATATGTGTTAGTTTAGTTCACTCATGCTTATTAGCTTGATTTCATCTTTTTGGTGGTTTTTTTTCTTTTTTTAAAAAATAAATAAATTTTAGAATCTGCTTTGATGGAGATGGAGAGATGATGTATCAAGTTTATGTTTAAATGAATCGTGTTAGCTTCTGCAAATTCTGGAGTCTATAATCACCTCTATGTTGTTAATGCATGTATTTTGTAGGGATACCAGCTTGTAGTATTTGGTAATTACGATTTTTTTTTTTGGGAATTCAAAATTATGATTTACATTTCGCTTTTTGTCTATTGAAAAGTATAGTTGATTCCATATTTTTGGGCTCTTTCATTAAAATTGAAATGTTAGTGTTACGCAAACCGTGCTGCAGAGTGAAGAGATCATTTTTAAAATGTGTTTAGATTGAAACTTGTAAGGACAGGTATTTGGCAGTCTTATTGCCAACAAAAATGTAAATTGACAAATTTCCATCACAAATAAATTTAAGGCAACTATTAGTCTATTGTGGGATCTTGAAATATTTTATGAGTATGAACCTGTCCATTAGGAGGCCATTGCTCATAAATATGAATCAAAATATTCAATTTTTTCGTCCAAAACATCAAAAAATATTTTTGTTTTATAATTTCGAAAGTTTGTCTCGGGGCTCTCTTATCTTTCTTAATTTAGTAAAAATAATTTAATTTTTTCTAGTATTTTCAAAAAGTCGCAAAAAAAATTCAATATTTAGCTGACCGAAATATATATATATATATATATATATATATATATATATATATATATATATATATATACTCGAAATGAAATTTTGCTCACAAACATATTTAAGAGCAGTGTACTTGAACTCCAAGTAGGGTCTAAACGTACCAAGGCACACCAGCTTATAAACAAATAATTTCAGCAGTTAAAATCGCATACAAATATACCACGATTTATACATATTATAAAGCATCATATAAAACGATTTTTCTGTGAAGATATTCTGGGTGTTCTATGGACCAAGTTCTAAGCAAAGGACTCAAGACTACACCATACATAGCCTGGTAACCAAAATTTGTATTACTTGGAAAAGGATGCTTGTGCCATCTCCTTCATAAATGCAACAACATCATCAGGTGTGTTCAAAAGATACCTAGCGTTCGTACGAGTTCTGCCAACAGCACAAGAAAAGTAGTCGTCTTTTTTAAGATCAAGCACGTTCCAAGAATTATTTTCTGGCGGTGATGATCTCTTGCTGCTCTCACCACTGCTATTTTTCTTAACCGGAGGTTTTGAGCTACTTCTACCAGATAGAAGTTTTGGAGATGGTCGTTTCTCATTCGGAAACTTAATTGCATCTGTTGTTACTTTGGTTCTTGGTGCACCTATTGGATCACAAGGAAGCTCTGGTTCAAAAAATTTGTATATATCCTCATCCTGAAAGCAAATAAAGCAAACTCATATCATTTTAGTCGTAAAGGGCATGTTTGTCTGAGTTTCCTGAAATCATTTCGGTGATCTCTGAAAAACCAAACAAACAACAATTTTCTTATCTCTAAGAAAAACCTACACAAACTCTACTTTGATTTGATATCAAGTAATATATTTCTTACAAAACTTATCTTACATAGAAAATATGACTGACTTGATATAAGGTAACCTATCTCTGACACTTTCTTTTAATTCCATAATTTATCAAAAAAAAAAAAAAAAAAAAAAAAAAAACAGACACAATATGTTCACAATCTGAAAATAGTAAGTACATTTTCCTTCCTCTGAAAGTTGATCCATAGAACATATAACATATTGGATCATACCACACACGCCAGAAGAGTCCGTCAAATATAACAAAGCTTCATATAACTTTAAAGCAACTGAGAGGATTAAGGTTTAAGATTTATATTTAAAGAAGGTTGGAACAAATACCTTCCCCAAGAAATGTCCTATGCACAAGACATAATCTATCGGTGTGTTGATGGCTTTACTATGAACAATCTCACCCAGAATGCGGTCAATAGCTGCTCCCTGTACACAAGAAAAATGCCAGAAATATGACATACTTTATGAATAAAATCAAAGGAAGTAAAACAACTGAGAAGGAATACTACTGCAAATAATTAAGATTACAAGCAGTGTAACTACCTTTGTGACACCAACTGCTCGCACCTCAACCGAACGGCTTCCTTGGACAACATCAACAGATGAGTTAGAAATTGGACCTGTCCAGAGATGCTGCAACATGTCTCTGGCTTGCAATCTTCCAAACTCAACATCTGAAAACAAATATAGTATTGAAATGAGTGAAATGCAAAAGAACCAACTACGCTCTGCCTAATTATCCAAAAAAACCGTGTTACTTTTATTACAAAAAACCTACCCTGTGCTAATTTTTATTAGCAAAAAAACCCCTCCCAAGCCAAAATGACAATTATACCCCCACCAAAGGATGCAAACACACCCCTATTCACCTAAAAAATTGGCAATAATCCCCATGTGTTCACTTGAAAAATTGGCAATAACCTCCCTATAATTTGTGAATGAATTTCAAATGTGGCTTTTTGCTAATAAAAATAACTTTTTTTTTTTTTTTTGCTAATTAGACAAAGCACAAGGGGTAATTTTGCATTTAGCACTATTGAAATAGAGAACTTGATAGTTACAGAAAAACGAGAATGAGAACACCGGTTAGCATAGCTAGAACCATTGTTGAAAGCATTACCTGCATATTTATAGTTCCAAACAAGTGATGTTTGACGACGCTCAAAATGGGATCTCGGGGTTCTTTCAGTAAAATACTCAAAAACATGCTGAAATGTTTTTCAAAAACCAAGTATTTTAGAGGTTGTATAAAAATTTACTGATTATATAATTATAGTTATTTGTACCTTTACACTGTCAACCCAATCCATATTCAAGTGTTCTGGCATTGTTGTCATCCATTCTCCTTTTGTAGATCGTAAAAACATCCCATTCTCAGCTGCCAACCACAAGTCGAACTCCTCGAAATTCTACAAAAGCAATTATATTTTCATGTACATAGAGCATCAAACAGAGAGAAAAGTGGAGATAAATAGATGACATACATCATCTAAGACGCTTCTGTCACTTCCACTAAGGACCACAATTGTCGTATTTGGATCACTACAAAGCATTGTCAGAGGTACTCTCATATCAGGATGCAGTTTAGGTTCCATTTCTTTTATTTGATCTCCCCCTCTTCTTCCAGGAGTGTCAATTGGTTCGGTTAGTGCAGCATTAAAACCCTGTACAATAACATATAATAGAAGGGGAGTGGTAAAGTAATTGACTTCTTACAAATTTACATGGAACGTAAACCATTTTCTGCATTTTAGCATTTCACATTTTCCATTTAGTCATTTTTCAATTGCCAAATCTTTATGCTTTCGGTGACTATTACTATCGGAGTTGCGTTTACGGAAACATGCAGCTTCATTAAAAGTCATGTGAATTGTCATTACTCATAAACCTCTGCAAATTGTTTGCATTGATAAAGGTAATTTAATTACGTGAATTCTAAAACAACTTTTCAAACAAAATGGAGGATAATGAGCTTGTTCATGGCACCAAATTGTAAAGCACATAATAACAAACATGAAATGAAATGATTGCAAGTTCAATGCTAGCAAGTTGGTTTTTTTAATATAAAATAAACTGCTTATTGTTAAAATCTTGTTCTGAAAGAGGCACACATCTTTCAAATAGTAAATCTCATGGTAAAAAGTTTCAAGAATAAGGTTAAAATTCAACACAACTGAAGAATACAGAAATACACACACACAAATGCAGAGAGAGAGAGATAGATGAATTACCAAAATAATGTTCTAACTTCTACGTAGTTCTGTTAACAGCTTAAGTGACAGGAACTACATAGCACTAGTGTCTTGTTATAATATGGTACACTAGAAGTCCCTATTCAGTTATTTTGAAGTTTTCATAGTTAGAACCCAACAAGTAAAACAGGGCATACCAATATAAGTAACCGATTCTTAGACTGCATGTAACGCCTGATTGCATCATTGAAGACTAGTTGTGGCGGAACTTTCCTTATTCTCTGCTGAGCTTCAATAATAGTATCGTTCAGTTCACTGCAGGCCATAGATAAGTAATGTTAGACTTCAATTAATCCACAACTATAAGATATCAAGTTTTCATACAAGAGTTCTGGATTTTTAGTTCTAGGAACATAGTGAAAGTTGATCTAGCAACCATTCCTGTCTTCAAGAACTACAACTTATGAAATAGTAATATAGAACAATTCCACAAAAGTTTTTTTCCCGGTTAAACATAACAGTCCCAAAGTGATTCAAATGACAACATTTCAAACTTAACTCACTCTTGAAAAGCATTCCAGAATTGAGGAAGTTCAACTAAACAGGAGCAAGCAAAGATCTATTCAACCTACGGAAAAGAAAAAGAACTATCTTCCACCTAACAGATAAAATTAAACTTGGAGACGTCATACTAATTTTGGAGCAGAAAACAAGTAATTACCCTTTCGATTCTGTATGGCCATATTAAGAAGTGAGCACAGCAATTATATGCAGGCTAGAAAGATGTAGGATCATGCTAATATTCTCTGTATCGTTCCAATTTTATCGGATGTCCCCAAAGGGGCCAGAAAGATTTAGGGTCTTTGAAGAGTATATTACATTTCAAGCCAATATTCTTAATCTTAATGTAAATTTATGTCAACATCAGTTTCTTTTTCTTCGTTTCCATGCAATGAATAAATAAAGGAGATCGATTATCCCTGTGATTACATAAAGACCTTCATACAAAGGAATTTCATACAAAAAGCAAGTGAATCTCATGAGTGTATGTATATTTGTTCAAACAAAACTCATGCGACAGCTTCCTCCTATTCAAACCTAAGAAATGTACCAACCAATGTTGATGGACCAAAGTCTTTTTTATGAACCAAAAAAAAAAAAAAGGAAAAGCTTATGAAACTACCTAAAGCAATTAAGGGACAAATTATTTTTCAAAATCAACAGTTGCGAAACCTAATTCAACTAACCTAATCTCAAACTCCATAGTTAACCATGTCTATTTTAAAGCTAAAAGCACACCCGTTCTCTTTCCCTCTCCTTCAGTGTTCACAAGTTCAAACTGATTCAAAGATCAAATAAGGTTTTGATGTAACTGAATACATAGGTTCATATACTGATCCTTGGCACGAGACTTAAAATAGGTTCCTATAATGTGTTAATGGTGTGACATATTGTGGATATAATAAATGCATCTACGTACTGAAAGAAAGATAGATTAAAGACTTCAGTACAGTAGTATTTTAAGTCTTCACTAAAAGAAATTGATTGTTGCATGCTCATTAATTAACAAATAATCCAAGATTATATGACATTTGATCGGACATCTCTCATTTGACATGGGTGAAATTTAAACTCTGGACTATTCCATGTGTTTCCTGATTATACACTTCATTCCCAAAATTTAAGAGGCATATTCAAAGGATTACACACCTTACGAAGAATTCAGCCCATTGTTGAGCAGTATGAGTTGTCACATGCTCAAAGTTATGCTGGTGCCGTTTCTCTCTTTCTTCAGCAGGCATACTCAAAGCTTGGCCTATTGCAGAAGCAACCTCTGTGACATTCCAAGGATTTACGAGAATTGCTCCAGCACCAAGTGATTGGGCAGCTCCAGCAAACTACAGTATCAAAAGGATTCCTTAAAATGGGCAAAACAAAACACAATCATACAGTAGAAATGGAAAAGGGAGCTGAAACAACATTAACTTGGCCAATCACAAATATAGGAAAATTTTAGGGAGGTCCCCACGAGGAAAATTATTTGTTTAGAATTTTGACAAAACTAAATCATACATCCACCACAAATCGTTTAAACATTGGTGTGATCAGTTTGCAGTACTCTTTGCAACATTGGAAGAATCATGAGAAATAAATGTTGTGTGCAAATGCTGAGTACAAATCAAAATGGATGAACACTTATTTCATTCTTGAAGCAACACAAAACTTCTTGTAGCATTACAAGTCAACTTAAATATGCTAATAACTAATAAAGCTGATTTCAAATTACTTTGCAACAGAGAACTTAGTGCCAAATAAATTTAATTAAGAGTATGAGGGTTACTTCGCTGAGGATGAGAACCCCTTTTCTAGAATCTTGACATGCCACAAACTCATAGCTGACAAGATTCATTCCATCCCGCAAGGACGTGACAAGTGCTACATCTGATAAGTCATGTCAATCAGCAAAGTTGTCACTAGATTGCTTCACTCTAAAACCAATAGAAGTTAATAATACACAGAGTTTTCAAAATTTAGATGATCTACAAAAAATGTTGATAAATGAAATGTTGAACCTACACTTTGTAGCATGAACCTAGTTGAGATCTTTCTGATTGCAAATTAAAGTTGATATCTTACTATGCTACCCAAACACAGTATGAGGGTGTTGACGTACCTGGTCCAATTTAAAAGCTTCAAGTTTGAAATAAAATCCATTATTTCATATTTAATAAAATGGAAGTTTCATTTTGGCAGTTTCCCTCCTCCATAGTGGCTAAAGTAAATGACCACATTATGTTTGTATTCTGGTCTTAAAATAGAAGAGTGAGTAACTACAAAACTTTAGATAAGGGCAGAATGGAAATATCCAAATGCTCTATGTAGAAATAGAATAAGCAAAGCCAGTAAGTCCTTGTCTAAATATCCATGCACCCCTGCTAGATGACCTATCTTGAAAGCTTAATATTATACTAACTGTTGGAAGAAACCTAGAAGAAACAGTTTTGCTAGAGTCCCACAAGAAATAAAAAGAGTTGTATTCAGAACTCTGCATAATTTTCTAGAAGAAAATAATTCCTACAGTGGTTTACTTCATGTCTGATTATTCAGTGACCCATTTAATGCGGATCTTCAATAAGGCACGAAAATTTGATTGGAAAACTAAAACAGAAGCAAAATGTGCCAGTCTCCTGAATATAGTCCATAAGGTTATACATAAGAGGAGAATAATAACACAATGAAGTGAGCATTTTCCCCTAATTGTTTTCCTTTCCTTCTTAATAGAAAAAGCATTCCCCATACGTCATGTTCCCACAAACTTAAACAATGTAGAACTAACTATATCAAACCTTAAATCATCAATCATGGGACATCACTGAACTTGTTAGAGACCACGAATATTAAACATGTCTTGTCTTTGACAAGTTAACTTCAGAGTTAGGCCAAGCGGGGTTTTTCGGTTAGAACCTCCATGCATCCATTTATGAATTACATGTGCAAGGATTTAAACAAAATGAAACTCCTACACATGAAGAGTATTGGGGTGTATTAGAAATATGTACCTCCTTTCTACTAGGATAAAGTGTTAGATGATATGGTAACTCAGAAAATCTTTAATTATTGTATAGTTCAAAATGTTATATATAACAATGTTATGGGCAATATATAGTTAGATGAGTGAAATAGAAGAGACTTTACTGATAAAAATGTATTTTTCAATTTCATCACTCCCTTTCCAGGAAAATTCTAGCTCACGGATTCGACCCACTTCTAATCAATTAAAAGGCATATGTAGTTAGATTCTCAACGTATTGTTTTGTGTCCAAATGATACAAAGGAAGGAAGTCTGGTCATTGTCTTGCCACACTGAATGTTGAAAAGACTCCCCCCCCCCCCCCCCCCCTCAAAAGTGTGAAACTGCTGGTTTAGTAAAAAGATAAACAACATCTAATATTACCAGTGACAGCATAGAGTGCACACAAGGCATGGAAGTCGAGCGAACGATCCTGCAAAAGCCAATATTTGATTGAGCTGTATTAAAATTAACTATATGCAAACTTCAAGGTCTAGAATACATTTACAGAATCAAGTATGCATCATGTGAGGATAGATGACTGGTACGGGATGATTTGCGAACTTTTAATAGTTCCATATTCAGGATTATAATATTTTTTAACATTAAAACGCAGATTTCCATATTTGCTGGCTTGAGCACATGATAAGTGCAAAATGCAAGTAATCATGAAAAGATTGAGGAATGGAGTGCTGAAGAATAACTCATCCCTAAATGCTGGTCACAATATGAAGATGAAGTAAATACAAGCAGAGCAAAGCTCTGTCGAATATACCAAAACTCAGCAGAAAGAAAAAATTGTAATTGTTTAATATGGATGGGTATAAACAATATAAATAATTAATTGATGACTGCGACGTTATCCTAACCAAATGATGAATTGGAACAGCAGTCAAGGTTCCGAATCTGCCATTGATCCGCCCAACAATTTCATGAACCTGGCTTGTAAGTTTTTGATCTACGAAGACAATAAGAGAGAGACAGAGAAAGAGAAATGTCGTTATGCAAGAAAATTGACAAGTAAAAGTCAGCTTAAGCTAAACTGGGGGGAGGGGGTGGACACAGAATATGGCTTAGCCACCAAAATTCCATACATTCAGGAACATCAGTTCTTGTCGGCACAGCAATTTGCAGCAATACCACCTTATCATGCCAGTACGGATTTTCCTCCAGAAACTTTTCAAATGCTAGTATCTTTTGAGGTATTCCTTTAATCATGTCAAGGCGGTCCACACCAAGCATTACCTACATGAAAATAAAATAGTTCAACATCTATGATTACATGAAGTCAAAGACTTGATTACTAAGTGGAGGTAGTTAGATTGAGTTGTACCAAACTCTGCTTATGACTGAAAATAAAATCTGTACCGCTAATTTATATGACATTTTGCTCTTTTTTCCCTTAAAATTTACTGAAGTGGCAAGTTCAAGAACCCAAAATATAATCAGACTACATAATCTACTATGTAGCTTAAAAAGATTTGGGGTGCATACAGAGTGTGAAAAAAAAGAGGAGATTGTGAAGAAACCTTTCTTCCAGCAAATCTTTCTTTTAATTCTTTAATGTGTTCCTGGACTTGAGGAGCTTCAATAGCACGGATGAACCTTTCTGAATCAATCCCTATGGGGAACTGCGTTCAACAGATACAGGAAACAAATCTGAGAACGTGATTATATATGAGTAAATTCAAACTGTAGACTGTAGAAATGCAGAAGAACCAAAAGGAGCAATTATTGATTATCACGAATAAGTTACATACCGCTGCCACACGAGTTAGTCTACCTTGATCCTCTACTCCTTCTGGAGTACCTTCAATTCCGAGAATACGAGTACAAGCACTCACAAAATGTCTTGCATAGTCATATGTGTGGAAACTGGAAACAGATCCATGCATTGGTGAGTTGGCAAGTTCCACATAAAATTAAGAAGCTAAAGCATCCAATGAACTTACTACTAAAACAAAGCACATAGTACCAACCCACTAATCCTGGCATAAGAGATATATGCCAGAGTTATCAAGAAGGCGGGGCTTAAGACACATAAATAGACATTAAATAAACTGGTTCAGAAGGCTGATATGATGAGTACACACTGACCGACGCAATTACAGAGATGATTTAACTACGTGTTCTTGCCTTATGGACCACCTCGGAGCATATTTATGGATCATCATTATTAAAAATTGCAGAATTTATTGACATACACAATCAATTTTAATTCAAATTATATATAGCAAGTAGCAACAGCCTACAAACTAGGATGTAAAACATAAATAATGAAATGCTGGATAGTGATTAAATTTTTGAGTGACAAACATATTTACCCAACCAAATCGGCAGCTAGAACTGCACGTAGTAGCTCTGATCGAGATGGAAGAGTCCGGTGGATTTCAGAAGATGGAAAGGGAGTATGTAAAAACCATCCGACTTTCATCTTGCTATTGTATTCCTTTAACCATTTCGGAAGAAACATGAGATGGTAGTCGTGACACCAAACAATGTCACCCTCTTCATAATGTTGGTAAACAACATCAGCAAACATTTGATTTGCCTTCTTATATGCAGCAAACTGTGACTGGAAACTTCTCGTAGTCGCAAGTCTATCTTCTTGTGGAAGTCCAAGATAGTGGAACAGAGGCCATAAGATGTTATTACAATACCCATTGTAGTACTGATGAACAATCTCTTCATCCAGGAAAACAGGAATGCACCTCTGCATTTAGATATAAAAGGAATATTTAATATCCTCGCCTGTGGACGATTAAAGCACTTGAAGAATCAGAAATACCTTCTCAGCTAGCGCTTTAGTAAGTGACTTTTGCCCAACCTCATCTGGAACGTTTACACCTGCCCATCCAATCCATCGTGCCTCAAACTCCTTCAAACCTACATCAAGTGACATTTAAAAGCATTAGACCAAATAAACAATCGTGAACTACGAATAAAGCCATAATTGAGTTTGTAAAGTGAATGAATGCTTTATGCTTACCAAGAAGAGCGCTTACTAAACCCCCTGCACTTATCTCTAACGACCACGAATCTTCACCTCTTCTTACTGCAGATACAGGAAGTCTGTTAGCAACCACTAACAATCTCTGTTTGATAGCAGGCCTCTCCAAATACTGCTGTTGAAAGTAGGAAGATATATCATTTTCAGCATCATTTAGATAAGCAGGAAATCTGCTACTGCTGTTGCTTCTTCTCAGTTCCCTTTCTCTCAAGAGCCTTCCCACTCGAGTATTGGGAATTTGACCGTTACCACTGTCATCGTTATACTTGTTCCCAGGCATATTATGAGGAGGTTATAATGAATAAAACCTCCAAAATGGGCTTTAATACACTTCAAGAATGTCACAAAGCAATTGCCCTGCATTTCGATTAGCAAAAATTGAGAAGTAATCACGCCAGAAATTTTATGATGTTGGACAATTTTGTTAGCCAAATGGAAAAGTACCAAATTTATATCAGTGTATGTTTTGCTTTTCTTAAATGTTAAATGGGCAACTTGCATTTGCATAGTACAGGCATAAAGAAAGAGATAACACAGAAAATGGGGTCTACCATCGACTCCCCATTATTAATACCCAAGATTATTATAATTAGCCAATGGGGTTTACAATTGAAGCAGTAACCTAAGTTCCATCAGTCTAAAAGCAAGAAAAAACAACTCTTAAGACGATGTGCCTTTTCTATATGTTTCGTGCACTCATAAACACAGAAATGCAAAAAATACTTTTTCAAACTCAAAACACACAAACGAACGAAAATCGTTATCTAATTATTTGAAATTCTGAAACTGACGAAAACACAAACACATTGCGTGCATGAAAATCGAACAGTTCTCTCCAGTCAGAATGAAGTAACAAATAAAAACTGCACTGCTCTATGTAGTAGAAATCATTAAATCAACCTCAGATACATAAGAATTTCAACAGCCATAGCCAAAAATTAGAAAGCAGAAAGTAATGGGACTTACCAATTCGCTCTAAGACGTGCTCCTGAAGTGTAAATTGCTGATTTGGTACTTTTATAGGAGAGAGAAAGAGGGAATTGAATAGAATCGATAGAGTTTTAGTGTAGTTAAAGAGTGGTGGTTGAAAGATTCTCATGGCTTTGGTGGCAATGAAATAGAACATAGTAAGTGACAGAGAAACGAAGACGGATCCTCGTGTAAGTTATGTAGAGCCTCACACCCATGCATATGAAACCAAACATATACTAATTACTTACAATTTATCAAAATAAAAAATAAAAAAAAATTATGTCCAATGAAATCTTGTATCTGGGCTGCAAATACACAGTTTAATAGATTAACAAAAAAGATTTATGCTCGGACCCCATAAGATTTATCATAATTATAGAAAACCCCTATGACTCTAAAACTACAAGGGCACCCCTTAGAGGGAGTTTTATGTAAACATTTTCAGAAGTTGTAAGAGATGTCCTTGTAAAGATTGTTGAAGCTGTAAGAAATGATTTCATACATAGTCTAAACTTGGGGGGAGGGTCTTCTTGTAATTTTCAAAACTTCAGGGACTTCCTTGTAAAATGACTAAACATCAGAGGGTCTAGTCGTAGATCACCTAAAAAAATTACAAAAAACTAAAGTTGGATTGGTTGCTGATTTATTACTTATGCGAGGAGAGGGGAAAATAGGTAGTTTTTGGATTAACACATTTCAAGAAATCATTTTAAAATATCTCATATTGGTCCTTACATTTTCAGATGAAATATTTTAAATTAGTTTCTTAAAATAAATCGATATGAGACGACCTGTTTTGAACATGTTGGAGTTTCGTGCTGAGTTTTTTAAAGTACAAGGGGGTTTATGCAATAAAAATTTCACACGATAATTTCCGTAAGTTTCGCATAACACAAGGGAGTATCTTGCATTTTTCCGTGGTATCGATGTGTTTGAGATAGAATTAGTAATTTATGACAAAAGATTCTCTATCCCGGTGTCACATGATAGATTTAAAATTTTGAGTGTATGTGTTGACCCACACATTTTTTAAATTTGTACACTTATCAATAAAATATGTGACATGAAAATGTGATTGAAGATTGTTAATATATTTATACATTTTTTTTCTTTTTATCAGTAAAGGTTGCATTATTAATAAACAAACGATTGGGAGGGAATCGACCTCAGATTGTTCATGGGATTCACGTGAAAAGTAAACAAGATAAAAGGCTTCATTATATCCTGCTTTCCAATTACCCTTCTCTTTTACTGGCATACATATTCGCAGGGTCGGCTTGGACCCGCGCCTAGGACACCCAGTGTGGAAGGGTACCAAAATTTCATAACCCTTCATTAAATTTGTAAACTAAATATTAGTAACATCATTAAATTAATTTACACAATACTTCTATTTTTATATTTGAATTGTTTTTCAATTGTTTAGAAACATTTTTAATTAAAATTGGCCATGAATGACTATCATGCACGAACTTACTCAATTTTGTTGTGGAAGTGTTTCTTAAAGCAGGGATCGTGTGACCCAAACCATATATGTGAAAAGTGCATTTCAATGGTCATACTTAGGATTTGCAATGATTTCAAAATTAAATCGGACATGGAAGACATGGTCCAACCGATTCATCCATTAGTCTAACTTTTGTAAACAACTTCGTAATTATTTAATAAATTTATAAATTAAAAAAAATATTATGTTTAATACTTTTTGAAGAATATCCTAAAATAGACTAAAATACCAGCACAACTCAATCTTTAATTAAAGTATTCATGTAAATCACATGCTATACTTTTTCTAATTTATGTTTTATCAATGTAAGAATTTAAATTACAATTAATTACTCAAAAAACAAATTAACATCAATAGAATATAAATGCGGCTTTTAATTTTGCTATTTTTCTTAAAGTTTAGTCGAGAAAAGAAAAGAAATAAACAAAAGCTTATCAATTTGGTGGTCAAAATAAGATATATGTTTTCAAATAGTCGTAACAAAACTTTGTATTATTGTAGTAAAAATACTAATACTCATTTATTGGGGAAGTAGTAGATTGTTAATTTTTGATTTAATATCATAAACAATTCCATTATTGGGTTAGTTTACAAATTTTTCATTTTTATTTTATGCGACATTAATAAATCTTATGTAGACCAATAGGCTTGAAAGTCTTATTTATTCCTGGTTCAATGGTGCCAATATTTACCGCTATAATCTTATTAAATATATCTTCTTAGATTAAATAAAATTTCAAAAAACTACAAAACTAGAAAAAGATAACAAAAAGACCATATATATATATATATATACTAGTGGTAAGTTACATATGTAACAACACTCTAGCTCTATTACTTTGCCAAAAAAGAAACATACATACATACATGGAGTACTTATTATACATCAATCCTAGTAGTTTAGCAACTAAAAGCTAGATACATTCTGTCTATATGTTTGTGTTGGGGATTGCATCTATCTCTTGCTTCAATTCTTCTGAAAGAGTGTGTTTAGTGTGATTGTCCAATTTCGACCTAGCCAATGTAGCCGTGACCTCGTCCTCGAGGACGACATATAACCACTCCTTTACTCGCTTCCTAAAAGGCTCGTAGTTGCACGCATTGTGTTGGAAAAATGTTTAAAACAATATGTGTATATAAAATATTATAAGATATTTTATATGTCTAAGTACTATAATTAAAAACTATAGTAAATTATCTTCACAGAATAATTATTTATAATTAACTCTAATTATAAATCTTATTATAGTTTATTCTCGCAGAACAAACGATAGCAATATTAAAATATTAATCAGAATTTAATTACTTACTGAATTAATTATGAACCGAATATATATGGACCGAGGCTTGCTAATGCAATGTCCTTAAGACAATATTTCTGGGCTGTCAAAGGTGCAACAGTTCGTCCCAGTAGTCTCCCAAGACACAATAGTCGGATACTTGTTTCTTTGCACAAAGAACAAGTCCACAACGAACTTTAACAAACAAAAATATTAAAACGTTTTTTAAGAGAAGAATAGAGAGAGAGAGAGAATAGGATTCTGCTTTTGATTGCTAGAAAACGGGATGAGAGAATTGGTCAGATTCTCCCTCTATTTATAGCAGCAGAAAGGGTGTTCTGGAGAGACATGTCTATTCGGATTTAAACCAAAAACAACCTTTGGTCCGAACAGGTGCAATCGGTTCGGTTCAGGTTTGAACCGAACCGACACACTTATTCATTTGAAAATAGGCGCGCGAATCTAAGAAAGAAAATGGGCCAGTCGCGGGTCTAATCGGGTCAAACGGATCTGCTAGGCGGATCTATTTGATATGAATTAATTTTTGGGCTTTTAAGTTTTGGGTCAAAACTTTAATTAAATTTTATCCAAAAAAAGATAATATTTTGTTGAATCCCAATCCCAATCTCAATCCAAATCCAAACCGAGACCGTGCCGTGCCGGCCGGACGGACGGACGGACGGCGGCGCGTGTGGTGAAACCATGGTCATGCACGTCTTCTCCCCTCACAAAACTTGGTACCCCCAAGGGGCCCAACCCTTATCCGAATTTTTGCATTATAAATGACAAAAACTCTTCCAATTTCCTTCATGTGGGATGAAGGCATTTTTCTCTCCAACTTTCATTCATTTCTATTTTATGGACTTAACTCCAATTGGGCTCAATCCAATTGGGTTAATACCCATAAAAACCAACACATTGTTCATCATGTCTATTCATGGAAGTCCCGAGTACGGATATCTGCAATTTAGAACACAAAAATCAGCATATGTAAGGTAATATTGTACGGAATAATTGCATGTCACATATATAACGTACATTGATTTTCTTTTACCGCCACGGTTCGATGATTCGAATGTGTCTATATTAGATACCTGCTGCTTTCTATTGGGAGTCCTGTTTAGATAAAGTTTGCTTAAATGTGATATTGTTTAGGCTAAATCAGACTTATGATCCCCAAATATAAAGTATTTTACACTTATATCCCTAATATATTTACAGTTAAATTCCTCATAATATTTAAAATGTTTACACCGATCAATTTTTTCCAGCGAAAATGCAATCACGTGATTTTTAATAAGGACATTTCTGGGTTTTTGTCTGTTATAATACCCTTACTTCAAGAAACGTGATTGCATTAAAATCATCATTGATCAGTGTAATACATTTTATATATAAGGAATTAAGTGTAAATTATTTGACAGGAATATAACTATAAAACAGTTTATACTTGGGCCCATAAATTTGATTTAGCCTATTGGTTGAACATGTTCCGTAGAATTGTACAAATCACATGACTTTTGGCTGTCCATTTACCTTTTCGAGTTTTTTGATGAAGCTTAAAGCCACTTCAAATTTTTGAAATGTGCAAATACTCTCCTGTATTATGTTAAACATGCGTTCCGGGGTAAATGCAGAATACTCCCCTGTATTATGCTAAATCTACAAGAAACTAGTCTCTGAAATTTTTTTATTGCACCAAATTTCCTTGTGCTTTCAAAAACCCTGCAAAAAACACTTAATTTGTGAAAAATAGGTTGTTTTGGATCGACATATATCAAGAAATTATTTTTAAAATACTTCAAATTGGTCCCTACAACTTCACGTGATATATATTTAAAATTGTTTATTCAAATATGTCGATTAAAAACGACCTATTTTTTACAAATTGGGTGTTTTTGTTGGATATGCCTCGGTTGTCAAAACAACGAGAGTGCGGAATTTAAAATTTTTCCGAGGCACCCCATCAGCCCAAGGATTCGATCTCCACATTCATTATGCGAAAGAGGTTGATTAAAACAATTTAATCAAAACATAAATAAAACTAGAAGGGTAATTTGCGATTTACCTCACCACAGGTTCGGTGGTGGTAACCTCCGTTCTTCTTGTCTGATTCACGAAGCGATCCAAATGTCTCGCCTCCAGAGTGTATCCACACCAGTTGGATTGTAGCAACATCTCCAAGTCACAGGCTACAAACTAGATCTTGGAGATTGTCAATGTAGGAAGAGGCAGATCTAGATCCAGCTCTTGATCTAGATCCAGATGAGAGAGAGGAAGAAGAAGAGGGCGGCGGCACAGGACTTTTGTGGCTAGGGCTGCTCGAAATTTTCAGCTCCTATATTTCTCTTGGTTATTTTTGCATGTGTTTTTTTTAATCTTGTGTTGATCACTTATGGAAGAGGTATGAAGAGATATATTTATAACAGAAGAATCCTTCTCTTAATAGATATCTCTTCAAGATCTTTTTCCTTATCTCATTAGGAAACAAGATATACATGTATATCTTTTAGATTTTCCTTATCTCATAAGGAAACAAGATACACATGAATCTCTTCCTTCTTTCTTGTCCCACAAGAAATAAACTCTTCCAATTTATTTCCTAGCAAAAATCGCCCCCTATGCCATATAATTATGTAATCCGAAAATTGCTAATTATTTATTCTTCCATCTTTATTAATTAACACTTCAATTAATATTATAATTAATTAGACATTCTAATAATATAATTAATTAGACATTCTAATAATATAATTAATTAGACATTCTAATTAATAATTGTCTTCTTTGAATTAACACTTTAATTCATCAGCTTTGATTTAACTTCCTTAAACCAACTATTTCCTTTTATGACTGTTACTGTCTAACTGTATTGTGTTTGACCCTCTGGGTTCACCATCAATTGGCAGCATGCCCACGACTTTCGTGATTTAATTAATAAGCAATTAATTGCTCCGATCAATCAAACACTTTTAATTGACCACTCCATGATTAATCTCCTTATTAATTCAGGAGTACCCACACCTCATGGTCGATGTCTAGCCACAAGCCCATGAGGCCCAACTTCAGGTGAATTGATCTTGTGAACCTCACCTCTTATAACTGCCATGTACATACGGTCCTTCCAACGACTAATTTCCCGACCGAGACCTAGGGTGTGTGAATTGATCGACACCTCTAATTATCTCGATTCTGTACTTTCTAATTCTGGATAATAGTTCCAGTGTGACTGCTAAATTTGGAACCCCTTTCCAAATCCGTCACCGACCACGGCCGTGGGTTTCTCGGAATCTATTATCTAAGAGCGTACAGGAAATTCTCCCACCTTATCAGGATGAGTCGATAGATCATTTCTTAGTACTAACCATTCGCGTACACGACTATACGCACCCAACTTACGCACATAATGGCCAGGCTACGTGACCGACACCTAGATCAAAGTACGTACACCCATGCACCGAATTCGCCCTAGCACCTCAAGTCCAAGGAGTAAATCGTACACTATTATAAGCCTTGAGAAACATCCCATCACCGATATTCAACAAGCGCTTCCACAATGGGTTTCTCTGTTCGGGTCGTTCGATGCGTTCGATCCCCTATCGAACCACCTAGTCATATGCACTAGCATCAAATGCCTTGTTCATGAAACGCTACAAATTCACTCCATGTGAATCATGCATACTCGTACAAGTCTAAGCGATTCCTTCGATACCCCGTCCAAAATCTATGACTTGGAACGTGTTTTAAGATCACGACCTTAGAGACTGTTTCATGATTGCACTCATACTGAAGTGAATCGTCCCATAGTCGAATGTGATCTTAGGATTTCATCCAATCGCTTAGATACGTTCGCGAGAGATGAAGTTGGCCATTGTTTAATTAACATACTATAAATAAACGGGCGTATTAATTATTAAACCATAAGAAGACAGTCCAGTTACAAGCTAATTTAGATTGGCTTGCTGGGCACTATCCTCTCAATCTCCCACTTGCCCTAAAGCCAATCACAAGCATTTCTAAGGCCCATCTTATCAAGATGTCTTTCGAACTTCTTTCGTGATATTGGCTTCATTAGTGGATCTGCTAAGTTGTCTGTTGAGATAACGTAACCCTTCTACGCGTCTCAACTACCTATGATTTCTCCAATCATACGGTTATGTGTTCAGATCGTTAGTGAGATCTCGATTCCCTATCATTAAGCAATTGTCCTATCTTATCAATGAAGACAACGATAGGATTTTGCTATGCTAGGTTCTTCATCCAACCATTAGATGAATTTTCTCATCTAAACACTTTTTTCTGTTGCATCCTATGCTGCGACATATATTCTGTTTTAGTTTTGCAGTGGTAGACTTTTGGAAATTCTTCCAACTTTCCTCTGCTCCATCAAGACAGAATAGATCATCCACATCAGACTGGAAAACTCGAATCACTAAAACCTTCGAGTCTCAGTTCTCCACTTCTACCGCAGACCAGCAATATATCCTTTAATTATCTTCGAGGATTGCTTTTATGGCAGTCCAGTGACCCTTACTGGTGTCCGACTAACAGTAGCTCGTGATAATCACAACATATGTTAAGTCAGGTCTTGTACATGACATAGCAAACCATATGCAATCCAAATGCCAAAGCATAAGGCTCTTGAGACATTCTCTTCTTTACTTATCATATGTAGGGCACATTGAATAAGAAGGAGAGATATTGTGTCTCTTTAGAAACAATCCTTTCTTGGATTCTTCCATACTGAATCTATTCAGCAATTAGTCTATGTACTTAGATTTGGAGAATTGCAACATCTACTTTGCTCTATCTCTATAGATACGTATTTCCAATACGTGAGATGTAATTCCCAAATCTTATCACGGAGAATTGCGTGAAAAACACGCTTTTGTCTGCGCATGATATTCTGATATCGTTCTTGATAAGAATGTCATCATGTTATACTATGAACTACACTATGCTCCCACTGATCCTTTCGCACAATTGGAATCCATATGCATTTTCATAAAGTCAATAGTCTCGACTATCTTGTCAAATCGCATGTTTCAAGTTCAGAATTTCTGTTGAAAGTCATAGATTGTCCCTTGGATTCGATAAAGATCTTCTCATCAATTTCCAAATTGCGAGAGACAGGATTCATATCCAATGGTCAATTTTAGCAGTCAAACCACCCTTCTATGGCTAACAATCTCCGAATGGATTTTGACGTTGCAAAAGTGGAGATAAGGCATCTACATTAGTCTATATTAGGCTTTTGAAGAATAACCTCCCGCCATTAAGCGAGTCAAACAAGTTGACTTTCCATTTCGGATCTTATGGCCTCATGCCATGTCCCTGAGTCTATGTCAACCATAGTTTCTTTGTAATCTTGGATCAATATCCAATTTATCAATTTCGTAAAATGAAACTTGATTTCCTTACGAATTTTGATTAGATTACGTAGTATTTGTGCGTAATTAGGTTCAGTAGGTTTTAGGATTAGCTCCCACTGTTTGTGGGGATGGGTCCAAATCTTGGACTTCATCAAGTTCCATGACATTCCCTATTTCCTTTGACGAATAATTCATCAACTGAGGAACGGGTACTTATGAGAAATGATTGTACTATTGTTTCTCTTTGTCGTAGAACAGGTATCCAATGGATTTCGTTGGATATCCCACAAGTGTGCGCGAATTGGATCTACCATCCAATTTTTTCGTACAACGGCGCTATGCCATGTCATAAATGGTACGGTGGTGTAGTGACATACTTCGAAAGGTACTAGCCTAAGTGTCCTTTTAAAGAGTCAGGGGAGGCTATCCCCAAATAGAATAAGGAAGATTAGCGAAGTCTTTATCGTAAAATTGAACCTTTCTCAGAAAGTTCAATTTTTACTTAGTTCGCTTCGTGAGAATCCTATTCTCATTTAGATAATCGAGGAATTTAAGTTTCCGCCAATTTGATTAAATCAAATGGTTTCAACATTACTTAATTACTTCATTTCGAAAACTCCTTTGAATAAATCAACAGTTTTAGAACTGTACTTCACAAAGTACACATATGCTTTGACGATTAAAAATCGTAAGTATATATGAAGTAATGTCCTCTTGTACTAACGCTTTAGTTGGTCCACATTTGTCTCTATGGATCAAATCCATCTTTGTTTGATATGCTTAGGGTGCCTAGCAAATGTTAATTTTGGTCATCATTCCTTTGAGACAAGATTCGTAAGTTACGAGTTCATCCAAGTTCCATGTTTCAAGAGCCTCAAATGAAATCATCCTTTCGAATCCTTCTTCTGGAAGTATGTCCAAATTAAGCATTTCAAGAATGTGGATGATTATCTTGTTGTTATACCTTTCTCGATTTAGCATATAGTTTACTTAAAGTTTTAATTGTTTATCATTGATTCATTTCTATGCTTTAAAGACATTCCATTCATAATTGTAAAGCATCAATATTTTGTACAAAGTAAAAAGCTTTAAATAAATAATATTCCATTCACAATGGTAAAGCAATAATGTTTTGTACAAATAATGAATCGAAATAATGCTCAAAACAAATAAAACTATAACTATGCTAAGATGGAAAATCTATGTAAAACCTATGCTAAAAAGAAAAATCAAGATGTATCTTGACCCAGTTCCTGAAGTATTTATCCCTTATTTGTCGAAGCAACGCTTGCCTCTGTCTTGCAAGACTCGCCCTTCTTCCCAAAGGCAAGGGAATTCCTTCATCGCTTGCAAACACTTTACAGATGTGAAAAAATAAATATAAGATGTCATACATCGAAAGAATAACTAGGTCATACCTTTGTTCATTCTCTCCAGGAATTTCTTTCCAACAAACTTCCTTAATTTATCGTCTTTCCTACACAAGGGGCAATCCTTTCCTTCACTCAGACCCAATCCTTTCTCAAAGGCTTTCTCATATTTGTCCAACAACTTGCGCAAATCATTTGTCTTAATCCCGTCAGACGGAATGTCCAAATGATGCACAAAATGAGTAAATGAGTCAGACAAGCCATTGAGAATAATCTCAATTTCATCGTCTTGATCCAAATCAACGCCTAGCTTTTTGATTTGTTTCATCATTTTGATTAGGTAGGAACAATATTCTCTAACATTGTTGAACCCAATCATGCTAGTCTCATAAAGTGTATATCTGATGCTTTGTGCCAAAGTTTGTTCGTACATGATTGTGGATTTAGAATGGATAAAATAAATTTTAAAGACAACAATTAGCAGATAGGTTTAATAAAATACTTATAATTAACGAAAATTGGACTTTTTATCGAAAAAGTTCTCCCACTATTTTTATCGAAACAATAACCCCTTCAATTGTTCGGGAAATCCTATTTCCTAGTAGGTCTTGACGTCCCAGCAGACATTAACTTTACCCACGACTCGTGGCCATACAATTAATTCCCTAGGTAGGTATACTATTACCAATTGTGTCTCTACACAACCTTCAAGCTATTTTGCCTCGGTTTTCGCATTTATCTAGTACTGCTACATCATAAATGGTACTACTCGTTAAGTCTAACCCATTAATCTTGATGAGCAACGGGCCCGGTCATGAAATTCCCGTAACTGGTTATCGGTCGATATACATGTCCCGACCAGTCCCCACCCTTGTCGAGTTTTAATAAAAACAAGAATCAAGTAATTTCGCGTATTGTCTCTTTCTTCGCCTCAGGTGCCAGACTCTGGATCACCTTAATCGATAAGTAGACAACTTACGCTAGTTCCTATTAATGGAAGGCTTGGATATTAAAACATCATTTTAAAGTACCCAATGTGACTTAATATTTATTCAAGAGGGGATTTTCGGTTTTGAAAGTTTGAAGAAACTCTCCTCGAGATCTCACCGCATTAATTATGCTTTATCTTTTATTTACGATCTAATTACTAGCGCGCATCACATATAAGCCATAAACAAATCGATAAATAAAATAAAACATTCACACCTAGCATGCATGCTACCACAGTATGTTTTCGATCGGGAGCCTCCTATGCGGGCCAGCATCGAGCCATGATGTTGGCCCAATTGGTCAATCTAATTGGGTTCTTAATGGACCTAGGCTATTACATTAATAACCATGCATACATGGCCTTCATTCCTTCTTGGGCCTCCATCTTGCTTGTAATGGACCTCCATCCTAAACTATTTAAAACAGTAAAGCCCTATTCTATTACAAAGGCTCAAAGTGGCCCAAAAACTTAAGGCTCGCAGGCCCAATAAAAACAACACAATTAAAAATTAAACCAATCACATCTACCCTAGGGTCAAGGCTCGGCGCGATCGAAAACCACGTAAACACTTCACGTAGAGCAAGAAACAAGCGAACAACTTTTCTTATTTCTTATCTTCCTTATTTTAAAACCCCTTTTAAAATAATCCATGATCCTTACTTTAGTATCTACTAATTAGGATAAAATTAATTTTCGGATAAACAAAACACCTTTTTAAGCATAAAATCAGACTGTTTTTCAACTTTTGAAAATTACAGTTTGGTCCCTCAACTTTAAAAAATTACATTTTGACCCCTCAAGTTTCAGAAATTAACCCCAAAAATTTTGACAGCTGCAAATCGTTCCAGAAAACAGAAACTTACTAATTTAACCCAGAAATTTTCGTTAATTGCAAACAGCCCTGAAGTTTACGTAAAATACAAAAACAGCCCCATACTTTCGGAAACTGCAAATCGACCTAGTTTTCAGAAAATCCAGAAAATTACAATTTCAGTCCAGAAACATGCAGAAAATGAAATTTTCAATTTTGGTCCAGTTTTTGAAAATCGCTCTTTGCAAAACAGTCCACTAATTTTCGAAAATTCCTAAATCGGCCCAAACTAATTCATGCAAATTTATCCGAGCATACATCATATCTTAACAAGCAAGAATAATCACATAGAACATAATAAACACTAATATCCATATATTAAATTATGTTCAGGCCTTTTTTTGCGTAAGAATAATGGAGTTGGCTCTGATACCACTGTTGGATATGCCTCGGTTGTCAAAACAACGAGAGTGCGGAATTTAAATTTTTTCCGAGGCACCCCATCAGCCCAAGGATTCGATCTCCACATTCATTATGCGAAAGAGGTTGATTAAAACAATTTAATCAAAACATAAATAAAACTAGAGGGGTAATTTGCGATTTACCTCACCACAGGTCGGTGGTGGTAACCTCAGGCCTTCTTGTCTGATTCACGAAGCGATCCAAATGTCTCGCCTCGAGAGTGTATCCACACCAGTTGGATTGTAGCAACATCTCCAAGTCACAGGCTACGAACTAGATCTTGGAGATTGTCAATGGAGGAAGAGGCAGATCTGGATCCAGCTCTTGATCTAGATCCAGATGAGAGAGAGGAAGAAGAAGAGGGCGGCGGCACAGGACTTTTGTGGCTAGGGCTGCTCGAAATTTTCAGCTCCTATATTTCTCTTGGTTATTTTTGCATGTGTTTTTTTTTAATCTTGTGTTGATCACTTATGGAAGAGGTATGAAGAGATATATTTATAAGAGAAGAATCATTCTCTTAATAGATATCTATTCAAGATCTTTTTCCTTATCTCATTAGGAAACAAGATATAATTGTATATCTTTTAGATTTTCCTTATCTCATTAGGAAACAAGATACACATGAATCTCTTCCTTCTTTCTTGTCCCACAAGAAATAAACTCTTCCAATTTATTTCCTAGAAAAATCGCCCCCTATGCCATATAATTATGCAATCCGAAAATTGCTAATTATTTATTCTTTCATCTTTATTAATTAACACTTTAATTAATATTATAATTAATTAGACAATCTAATTAATTAATTAGACATTCTAATAATATAATTAATTAGACATTCTAATTAATAAATGTCTTCTTTGAATTAACACTTTAATTCATCAGCTTTGATTTAACTTCCTTAAATCAACTATTTCCTTTTATGACTGTCACTGTCCAACTGTATTGTGTGTGACCCTTTGGGTTCACCATCAATTGGTAGCAGGCCCACGACTTTCGTGATTTAATTAATAAGCAATTAATTGCTCCGATCAATCAAACACTCCAGTATTAATCTCCTTATTAATTCAGGAGTACCCACACCTCATGGTCGATGTCTAGCCACAAGCCCATGAGGCCCAACTTCAGGTGAATTGATCTTGTGAACCGCACCTCTTATAACTGCCATGTACATACGGTCCTTCCAACGAATAATTTCCTGACCGAGACCTAGGGTGTGTGAATTGATCGGCACCTCTAATTATCTCGATTCTGTACTTTCTAATTCTGGATAATAATTCCAGTGTGACTGCTAAATTTGGAAACCCGTTTCCAAATCCGTCACCGACCACGGCCGTGGGTTTCTCGGAATCTATTATCTAAGAACGTACAGGAAATTCTCCCACCTTATCAGGATGAGTCGAAAGATCCTTTCTTAGTACTAACCATTCGCGTACACGACTATACGCACCCAACTTAGGCACAAATTGGTCAGGCTACGTGACCGGCACCTAGATCAAAGTACGTACACCCATGCACCGAATTCGCCCTAGCACCTCAAGTCCAAGGACTAAATCGTACACTATTATATGCCTTGAGAAACATCCCATCATCGATATGTGAAACGCGCTTCCACAATGGGTTTCTCTGTTCTGGTCGTTCGATGTGTTCGATCCCCTATCGAACCACCTAGTCATATGCACTAGCATCAAATGCCTTGTTCATGAAACGCTACAAATTCACTCCATGTGAATCATGCATACTCGTACAAGTCTTAGCGATTCCTTCGATACCCCGTCTCGTTCGGAATCTATGACTTGGAACGTGTTTTAAGATCACGACCTTAGAGACTGTTTCATGATTGCACTCATACTGAAGTGAATCGTCCCATAGTCGAATGTGATCTTAGGATTTCATCCAATCGCTTAGATACGTTCGCGAGAGATGAAGTTGGCCATTGTTTAATTTACATACTATAATTAAACGGGCGTATTAATTATTAAACCATAAGAAGACAGTCCTCTTACAAGCTAATTTAGATTGGCTTGCTGGACACTATCCTATCAGTTTTTTGCAGAGTTTTTGAAAGTACAAGGAAGTTTGGTGCAATAAAAATTTCACATGGTAGTTTTTTACAGATTTAGCATAACACAGGGGAGTGTCTTGCATTTTCCCTTGCATTCTCATAGTTGGCTTCGTTAAATTCTGAACTCATATTCTCTATGAAATTTCGGAATTCAGTTTTCAGAAATACAACGTAGCAACACGAAATTCACTTGTCCAATGTCTGTTGATGTAGTTCGATACAACATCCAGGTGTTACGCAAATTGGTACGTTAATTGACCCTCCGATTCTCGACATATGTGGTACAATTTAAATAGAAATTTTCAATGAAACTGTTGTATATTTTAACGATTCTAGTTGGACTGAAAAAATAGTATTTGATTTTCTCGGATTCTGAGAAAGTATCGATCCATGTTTTCGAGCCTGTTCATTACAGGAAAAAGATAAACTAATGTTATTTATGTTTAGCTATGTGCATGGTTTAATGGCTTGACTAAGTACATGGATTAAAATTTTGTTTCGAGTTTATGTTTTGATCAGTCAAATATTAAAAACTTTTCGAGACTATTCGAAAATATTTTGGAAACACTAAGGAAATATTGTAAAATTTTTTACTAAATTAAGAAAAATAAGAGAGTCTCGGGTAAATAAATAGTTTCAGAATTACATCTTGTTTTCGTTTCGTTTCGTTTGATTCAAAAACGAAATCTTTTCGATGTTTTTGATGAAAAAGATGGAAATTTTGATCCATGACTAAGTATATACTAATTGTTTTTAGAAAATAATCTACATAAATGGCCTACTTGACTATTCTCAATTACAAGTGAGTGAAATGCAAAAACACTCACTGTGAATTGTCTAACTATAAAAAATTTTCCTATATTATTTTACTATCAAAACCCCTTTGTGCTTATTTTTAGGGATAATTACAGGGACCTCCCCAGAGGTTTGGGGTAATTATTGATCAATCCCCTCACAATTTCATAATTACATCCACCTCCCCCGACGTTTCAAAAATCTTACATTTTGATGACGTCATCGACGAATTTTTATTGAACTTCCTATTTTACCCTTGAGGTTACTGTAGCTATTTTGTTGGACAATTATACCCTTGTTATGTTTGGTACATAGGAGGGGTTTCTTTGCAATGTATATATAAGTATATATACATAGAGTGTATATCTGATGCTTTGTGCCAAAGTTTGTTCGTACATGATTGTGGATTTAGAATGGCTAAAATAAATTTTAAAGACAACAATTAGCAGATAGGTTTAATGAAATACTTATAATTAACGAAAATTGGACTTTTTATCGAAAAAGTTCTCCCACTATTTTTATCGAAACAATAACCCCTTCAATTGTTCGGGAAATCCTATTTCCTAGTAGGTCTTGACGTCCCAGCAGACATTAACTGTACCCACGACTCGTGGCCATACAATTAATTCCCTAGGTAGGTATACTATTACCAATTGTGTCTCTACACAACCTTCAAGCTATTTTGCCTCGGTTTTTGCATTTATCTAGCACTGCTACATCATAAATGGCACTACTCGTTAAGTCTAACCCATTAATCTTGATGAGCAACGGGCTGGTTATCGATCGATATACATGTCCCGACCAGTCCCCACCCATGTCGAGTTTTAATAAAAACAAGAATCAAGTAATTTCGCGTATTGTCCCTTTCTTCGCCTCGGGTGCCAGACTCTGGATCACCTTAATCGATAAGTAGACAACTTACGCTAGTTCATATTAATGGAAGGCTTGGATATTAAAACATCATTTTAAAGTACCCAATGTGACTTAATATTTATTCAAGAGGGGATTTTCGGTTTTGAAAGTTTGAAGAAACTTTTCTCGAGATCTCACCGCATTAATTATGCTTTATCTTTTATTTACGATCTAATTACTAGCGCGCATCACATACAAGCCATAAACAAATCAATAAATAAAATAAAACATTCACACCTAGCATGCATGCTACCACAATATGTTTTCGATCGGGAGCCTCCTATGCGGGCCAGCATCGGGCCATGATGTTGGCCCAATTGGTCAATCTAATTGGATTCTTAATGGACCTAGGCTATTACATTAATAACCATGCATACATGGCCTTCATTCCTTCTTGTGCCTCCATCTTGCTTGTAATGGACCTCCATCCTAAACTATTTAAAACAGTAAAGCCCTATTCTATTACAAAGGCTCAAAGTGGCCCAAAAACTTAAAGCTCACAGGCCCAATAAAAACAACATAACTAAAATTTAAACCAATCACATCTACCTTAGGGTCAAGGCTCGGCGCGATCGAAAACCACGTAAACACTTCACGTAGAGCAAGAAACAAGCGAACAACTTTTCTTATTTCTTATCTTCCTTATTTTAAAACCCCTTTTAAAATAATCCATGATCCTTACTTTAGTCTCTACTAATTAGGATAAAATTAATTTTCGGATAAACAAAACACCTTTTTAAGCATAAAATCAGATTCTGTTTTCAACTTTTGAAAATTACAGTTTGGTCCCTCAACTTTTGAAAATTACATTTTGACCCCTCAAGTTTTCGGAAATTAACAAATTAACCCCAAAAATTTTGACAGCTCCAAATCGTTCCAGAAAATAGAAACATACAAATTAATCTCCTTATTAATTCAGGAGTACCCACACCTCATGGTCGATGTCTAGCCACAAGCCCATGAGGCCCAACTTCAGGTGAATTGATCTTTTGAACCTCACCTTTTATAACTGCCATGTACATACGGTCCTTCCAACGACTAATTTCCCGACCGAGACCTAGGGTGTGTGAATTGATCGGCACCTCTAATTATCTCGATTCTGTACTTTCTAATTCTGGATAATAATTCAAGTGTGACTGCTAAATTTGGAAACCCGTTTCCAATTCCGTCACCGACCACGACCGTGGGTTTCTCGGAATCTATTATCTAAGAACGTACAGGAAATTCTCCCACCTTATCAGGATGAGTCGATAGATCATTTTTTAGTACTAACAATTCGCGTACATGACTATACGCACCCAACTTAGGCACATAATGGTCAGGCTACGTGACCGGCACCTAGATCAAAGTACGTACACCCATGCACCGAATTCGCCCTAGCACCTCAAGTACAAGGACTAAATTGTACACTATTATAAGCCTTGAGAAACATCCCATCACCGATATGCGACACGCGCTTCCACAATGGGTTTCTCTGTTCGGGTCGTTCGATGCGTTCGATCCCCTATCGAACCACCTAGTCATATGCACTAGCATCAAATGCCTTGTTCATGAAACGCTACAAATTCACTCCATGTGAATCATGCATACTCGTACAAGTCTTAGCGATTCCTTCTATACACCGTCTCGTTCGGAATCTATGACTTGGAACGTGTTTTATGATAACGACCTTAGAGACTGTTTCATGATTGCACTCATACTCGAATGTGATCTTAGGATTTCATCCAATCGCTTAGATGCGTTCACAAGAGATTAAGTTAGCAATTGTTTAATTAACATACTATAAATAAACGGGCGTATTAATTATTAAACCATAAGAAGACAGTCCATTTACAAGCTAATTTAGATTGGCTTGCTGGGCACTATCCTATCAATCTCCCACTTGCCCTAATGCCAATCACAAGCATTTCTAAGACCCATCTTATCAAGATGTCTTTCGAACTTCTTTCGTGATATTGGCTTCATTAGTGGATCTGCTAAGTTGTCTGTTGAGATAACGTAACCCTTCTACGCGTCTCAACTACCTATGATTTCTCCAATCATACGGTTATGTGTTCAGATCGTTAGTGAGATCTCGATTCCCTATCATTAAGCAATTGTCCTATCTTATCAATGAAGACAACGATAGGCTTTTGCTATGCTAGGTTCTTCATCCAACCATTAGATGAATTTTCTCATCTAAACACTTTTTTCTGTTGCATCCTATGCTGCGACATATATTCTGTTTGAGTTTTGCATTGGTAGACTTTTGGAAATTCTTCCAACTTTCCTCTGCTCCATCAAGACAGAATAGATCATCCACATCAGACTGGAAAACTCGAATCACTAAATCCTTCGAGTCTCAGTTCTCCACTTCTACCGCAGACCAGCAATATATCCTTTAATTATCTTCGAGGATTGCTTTTACGGCAGTCCAGTGTCCCTTACTGGTGTTCGACTAACAGTAGCTCGTGATAATCACAACATATGTTAAGTCAGGTCTTGTACATGACATAGCAAACCATATGCAATCCAAATGCCAAAGCATAAGGCTCTTGAGACATTCTCTTCTTTACTTATCATATGTAGGGCACATTGAATAAGAAGGAGAGATATTGTGTCTCTTTAGAAACAATCTTTTCTTGGATTCTTCCATACTGAATCTATTCAGCATTTAGTCTATGTACTTAGATTTGGAGAATTGCAACATCTACTTCGCTCTATCTCTATAAATACGTATTGCCAATACGTGAGATGTAATTCCCAAATCTTATCACGGAGAATTGCGTGAAAAACACGCTTTTGTCTGCGCATGATATTGTGATATCGTTCTTGATAAGCAGAATGTCATCATGTTATACTACGAACTACACTAT
This sequence comes from Penstemon newberryi var. newberryi, assembly GCA_030819805.1. Taxonomy (NCBI): domain Eukaryota; kingdom Viridiplantae; phylum Streptophyta; class Magnoliopsida; order Lamiales; family Plantaginaceae; genus Penstemon; species Penstemon newberryi. The sequence continues at coordinate 14,073,224 of JAUALY010000005.1, read as the reverse complement.
GCTCCCACTGATCCTTCTGCACAATTGGAATCCATATGCGTTTTCATGAAGTCAATAGTCTCGACTATCTTATCAAATCGCATGTTCCAAGTTCAGAATTTCTGTTGAAAGTCATAGATTGTCCCTTGGATTGGAATAAAGATCTTCTCATCAATTTCCAAATTGCGAGAGACAGGATTCATATCCAATGGTCAATTTTAGCAGTCAAACCACCCTTCTATGGCTAACAATCTCCGAATGGATTTTGACGTTGCAAAAGTGGAGAGAAGGCATATACATTAGTCTATATTAGGCTTTTGAAGAATAACCTTCCGCCATTAAGCGAGTCAAACAAGTTGAACCTTTCCGTTTCGGATCTTATGGCCTCATGACATGGCCCTGAGTCTATGTCAAACATAGTTTCTTTGTAATCTTGGATCAATATCCAATTTATCAGTTTCGTAAAATGAAACTTGAGTTCCTTACAAATTTTCATTAGATTAGGTAGTATTTGTGCGTAATTAGGTTCAGTAGGTTTTAGGATTAGCTCCCACTGTTTGTGGGGATGGGTCCAAATCTTGGACTTCATCAAGTTCCATGACATTCCCTATTTCCTTTGACGAAGAATTCATCAACTGAGGAACTGGTACTTATGAGAAACGATTGTACTATTGTTTCTCACTGTTGTAGAACAGGTATCCAATGGATTTCATTGGATATCCCACAAGTGTGCGCGAATTGGATCTATTATCCAATTTTTTCGTACAACGGCGCTATGCCATGTCATAAATGGTACGGTGGTGTAGTGACATACTTCAAAAGGTACTAGCCTAAGTGTCCTTTTGAAGAGTCAGGGGAGGCTATCCCCAAATAGAATAAGGAAGATTAGCGAAGTCTTTATCGTAAAATTGAACCTTTCTCAGAAAGTTTGATTTCTACTTAGTTCGCTTCTTGAGAATCCTATTCTCATTTAGATAATCGAGGAATTTAAGTTTCCGCCAATTTGATTAAAACAAATGGTTTCAACATTACTTAATTACTTCATTTCGAAAACTCCTTTGAATAAATCAACAGTTTTAGAACTGTACTTCACAAAGTACACATATGCTTTGACGATTAAAAATCGTAAGTATATATGAAGTAATGTCCTCTTGTACTAACGCTTTAGTTGGTCCACATTTGTCTCTATGTATCAAATCCATCTTTGTTTGATATGCTTAGGATGCCTAGCAAACGTTAATTTTGGTCATCATTCATTTGAGACAAGATTCGTAAGTTACGAGTTCATCCAAGTTCTATGTTTCAAGAGCCTCAAATGAAATCATCCTTTCGAATCCTTCTTTTGGAAGTAAGTCCAAATTAAGCATTTCAAGAATGTTGATGATTATCTTGTTGTTTTACCTTTCTCGATTTAGCATACAGTTTACTTAAAGTTTTAATTGTTTATCATTGATTCATTTCTATGCTTTAAAGACAATAGCGCGCTATTTGAGAAAGTCAAAAAGAAAAAAGAAAAACCTTTGCTGAAATTTATGCAAATTGATTGTATAATTAATTGTGGGTTTTTTCTAAAATAAGATGATAAGTATATGATAAATATTATTCATTTTACGATGTAGCCACTATGATTTTTACCGTCATGACTTTAGTAGCGAAATAGGATTGATACTCCAAACATCATAAATGTATTGTCTTCATGTGGAAGTTCAACAAGAAGACATAATGCCTCAGTGGGTAAGTAGATTGATTTTATTGAATTTGAATTAGTGCTTGCCATTAAATGAGAGAATTGCCTTTTTGGTACTAACCGTTTGTCAAATTTTAATGCCTACACTTTATGATTGCATATCTAATTGTGGTGGATTTGAGTAGGTCTACTTTTAATAACTGCTGGACTATGAAAGAAAAACGGGGGCGTGGGGCTATTAACCACCTTCGGGCAGTTGTTGGTTCTCAAGAGTGTATTGAATTTTTACATGATAATGTAGTGCAACAATCAAAGGAATAACATTTGGAATGCTCTCCTGAAATTTCAGACAATTGAAATGTAATACTAACCTTTTTTTTTTGGGTATTTTTAAGTACTTGAACTTTTACTTGGTTAAGAGATTCTTGAAAAATAAATAGAAAATGAGTGGTGTTTGAATTTCAAGAGATAAAACGATAGAAGTCAAGAGCGCTAATAGCACGCTATGCACAACCATGTCGCCTCACTGCGCCTTGTGCACTTGATTTTTACTTAGCGCGCTATGTGCGCAATTTTTGCTATAGTCCAAAATTCCATAGTGTCAAATAGCATGTTATTTGGGGAAAGTCGAAAAGAAAAAAGAAAAAACATAACTAAAGTTTATGTAAATTGATTGCATAACTAATTGTGAGTTTTTCCCAAGTAAGTTGATAAGTATATGATACATATTTTCCAGTGAAGTATGATAAATGTTAATCATTTATTGATGTAGCCACTATAATGATTTTTACCGTCATGACATTAGCAGCGAAAAAGGAATTATACTCTAATAATCATAAATGTACTGTCTTCATGTGAAAGTTCAACCAGAAGACATAATGCCTTAGTGGGTAATTAGACTGATTTTATTGAATTTGAATTAGTATTTGCCTTTAAATGAGAGAATTGTAATTTTGGTACTTAACTTTATGTCAATTTCTACTTTTGGTATCAAATAAATATAGGTCAACATATTTAATATCATAATTTAAGAAATTATTTAACATTTGGTATTGTTGTTAATTAAATTAGAAAATAATCGTCGAATTGGTGACATTGTCATTTAGTCATTTTTTATGGTTGCAAAATTAGTGTCATAGCTTATATTAGCATACAATTTTACCAAAATGTTATTTTGTCGACTAGAAATATTATAGGGTAGAATTATCAGTTAGTATTTCAAATAATTAAACCAACACTCATGTTCAAGCAGCTAACAAACAAAATCTCTCTCTCAAAAATTTCAAAAACCAACATCATGAAAAAAAGCTTCTTCTTTTCTTCTTTTATATGTAAAGTCTGTGGAAAAGGTTTTCCTTCGATCAAATCTTTGTGTGGCCATATAAGTTACCACTAAGAAATGGCTTAAAGAGAAGTGCTCGGAAAGGTATGGGGCCCCTTCTTGATGGAACCAAAATCGAGGAGGCTAATAAAATGGTGGTGGATTTAAGTAAGTCGACTTTTGATGCTTGATGGACAGTGAAAAGAAAATGGGGGCGTGGGGCTATTAACCACCTATGGACGACTGTTGATTCTGAAGAGAGTATTGAATTTTTACATGAAAATGTAGTGCAACAATCAAATGAGTAACATTTGAAATGCTCTCCTAAAACTTCAGACAAATTAGTGAAATTTAATACTATTTTTTTATATTATTTTTTGGTATTTTCAAGTACTTGAAAATTTAGTTGGATTAGAGATTCTAGAAAAATAAATAGAAAATGCATGGTGTTTGCATTTCAAGAGATAAAACCATAGTAGTCAAGAGCGCACATAGCGCATAGCTTAGCAATGTGCAATCATGTCGCCTCGCTGCGCCCTGCACTGTTGATTTTCATTTAGCATGCTGTGAGCGCAAATTGTGCTATAACCCATAAGCCTATAGTGTCAAATAGCGCGCTATTTAGGAAAAGTCAAAAATAAAAAGAAAAAAACTTAGCTGGAAATTATGTAAATTGATTGCAAAACTATTAATTGTGGATTTTCCTAAAATGTGATGATAAATGTGTGATAAGTTTCTTCCACTTCCAGTAAAGCACCATAATTGTTAAATGATGTAGCCTGAAATGGTTTTATTTAATTTGAATTAGTGTTTGCCTTTAAATGAGAGAATTGCATTTTTGGTATCGAGTTTAATGTTAATTTTTATTTTTGGTACCAAACAAATGCAGGTCAACATATTTTGAACCATAATTTAATAATTCGTTCCACATTTGGTATCGCGTTAACTAAGTTTGAAAATCACAGTCAAATTGGTGGCATGGCTATTATGTCAGTTTCAATTATTGATAAATTAGTGTTATAACTCATACTAGCTGACACATCTATCGAAATGTTATTTTGTCAGCTCAAAATATTATCGGGTAGAATTATCAGCTAGTATCTCAAATAATTAAACAAACACTCATATTTATGCATCTTACAAACATATTCCCTCTCTCTCAAAAATTTCAAAACTAACATCGGGTTTGCTATGGGCAGTTCAGCCTTGGCTAAACTGCCCATAGTTCACCATACATTGTTTGCCATGTGGCAAACAACTTACCTATAACCGGATATATATTTATACTACACCAAATACGAAATTACTTCAATACCCTCTTCTTCTTCTTCTTCCCTTCTTCTTAAAACAGAGAAGTCTGCCAATTAATCAATCTTCAAATTTAAGCAAAAAACACCTGAAATTAAACACTACGAACCAAAACAAGCAATGTAGAACAAGAATCAAGAACAAAAACACTCAAAAAACCGCTAGATTCAAAGAACCCGAAATCTGATTTGAAGCCCAATTTGCAAAATTCAACAAGAGCTGCTGTTAATTGCGTAGGAAATAGGCTGTAATCAAACCTCCGAACAAAAAGAAGAAGATTCCTCAAGAAATCCGAACCAATTTTGAATGGAATTCACGGCCTGTTTAAGTTCTTGAGGGCCCGAACCTCTGAATCACTTAAATGAACACGACAAACAGCAATTAAACACTCCAGGAGTGTTTTCCAATCAAAATCGAACAGAAATCTCACGGCCCGTTCAAGTTCTTCACGGCCCGAATTAAATTCCAGCTCAATTAGTGTATGTAACGCGAAATTAACTTCGGAAACACTCTACCCAGGCCCTAGAGAAGAGTAAACGAGCAGCAATTGTCTCTATGTGAAGAATTTTAATTGTCAAAAGATTTTATATGATTTTATGTTATTAATATATATTATTAACAAGGAGGGGCAAATGTGTAAGTTCAACAATTGTGACCTGCTATATTCAACCGGGTCAGCAGGTGACATTTTTATTATTAAAAAAATAAAGCAGTTCATTTTTGTGGAAAACTGTCAGCAGTTTTCCACAAGGTGAACTGCTTTTAGAAGCCCCCAACTAACATCATGAAAAAAAAAGTTTATTCTTTTCTTCTTTTATATATAAAGTCTATGGAATAGGTTTTCCTTCGATCAAATCTCTGTGTGATCATATGATTTACCACTCAGAAAGGGCTCGGAAAGGTATGGAGCCCCCTCCTTATGCAACCGAAATTGGAAAAGCTAATGAAAATGGTGGTGGATTTGAGTAAGTGTACTTTTAATGCATTCTGGACTGTAGAAGGAAACAAGGGCGTAAGGCTATTAACCATCCACGGGACGCTATTGATTTTGAAGAGTGTATAGAATTTTTACATAATAATGTAGTGCAAAATTCAAAGGAGTAACACTTGGAATGCTCACCTAAAACTCTATACAAATTCCTGAAATGTAATTTTTTTTTTTGGTATTTCCAAGTACTTGAACTTTTACTTGGATCACATATTCTAGAAAAATAAATAGAAAGGGAGCGGTGTTTACATTCAAGAGATAAAACCTTAGTAGTCAAGAGCGCACATAGTGCATGGCGTAGTGAAGCGATATTGCACTTGATTTTCTCTTAGCGTGCTATGTGCGCAATTTATGTTATAGCCCAAAGCCCAAAAGCCCATAGTGTCAAATAGAGCGCTATTTGGGGAAAGTCGAAAAGGAGAAGGAAAAGAAACTCAGCTGAACATTATTTTAATTGAATGCATAACTATTAATTTTGGGTTTTCCTTAAATGAGAAGATAAATATCTTCCATTCCAGTAATGTACGATAAATGTTACTCCCTCCGTCTTTTTTTGTATTATACCTTGGTACAGTTGACCAGGCAACTTGACTAAATTTATAAAAATTATAGTAAATAATTTAATTAATATATTTCACTAATAAGTTGATAATATCATATGAAACCATACATCTTAATATTTTAAAGGTTTAATACACCACAAATGTGAATAATTTAACATGATAAGTCCTTTAAAAGATTGAAAAGTTTGACAGGTTACTATTGTAGCTAATGGAGCAAAGAAAAGGGAGAGAGGGAGTATTTACTTTTTTTTTGATGACTAGGGAACCCGCAGCCACCGAAGTGCACAAGGTAAACCCCGCCCTCATGTAATAGCTCACAAACCACATGAGAGATGTAAACCACAATAGGAAAACCAGGTGTGACGAGGTCGACCTAGAAAGTGTTGGCAAGGGGATTCGAACTCGGGTCAAAGACACCGCACTCAATTGCTCACCAACTAGGCCACCCTTGGGGGTTTAATGATAGAATTTAATTGATGTAGCCTAGATTGGTTTGATTGAATTTGAATTAGTGATTGCCTTTAAATGATATAATTTCATTATTGGTATCAAGTTTAATGTTAATTTTTATTTTTGGTATCAAACAAATACATGTCAATATATTTGGAACAATAATTTAATAAATCATTCCACATTTCGTACCGCCATTAACTAAGTTTGAAAATCATCGTCAAATTGGTGACGTGGTCGTTAAGTCAGTTTCATTTATTGCAAATTAGTTTAATAACTTATACTAGCTGACAATTCTACCGAAATGATATTTTATCAGCTCGAAATGTTATAGGGTAGAATTATAAGCTAGCATCTCAAATAATTAAACCAACACTCATTTCAAGCAGCTAACAAACATAATCTCACTCTCAAAAATTTCAAAACCAACATCATGAAAAAAAAAGCTTCTTTTTTTCTTGTTTTATATGTAAAAGCTTTTGAAATGGTTTTCCTTCGATCATATCTTGGTGTGGCCATATGAGTTACCACTCAGTAAGGGCTCAAAGAGCAGAGCTCGAAAAGGTATGGAGCCCCCCCTCCTGATGGAATCAAAATTAGGCAGGCTAATGAAATGGTAGTGGATTTGAGTAAGTCTACATTTAATGCCTGCTAGAATGTGAAAGAAAAATGGGGACGTCGGGCCTATTAACCACCCACCAGCCATGGTTGATTCTGAATAGAGTATTGAATTTTTACATGATAATGTAGTGAATAATTCAAAGTAGTAACATTTGGAATGCTATCCTAAAACTTTAAACTAATTCCTGAAACTTAAATTAGTTTTTTGGTGTTTTCAAGTACTTTAACTTTTACTTGGATCAGCGATTCTTTAAAAATAAATAGAAAGTGAGTGGTGTTTGCATTTCAAGAGATAAAATCATTGTAGTTGAGAGCGCACAATGCGCATAGCATAGCGAGGTGAAACCATGTCGCCTAACTACGCCCTGCGCAGTTGATTTTCTCTTAGTGCGCTATGTGCGCAATTTATGTTATAGCCAAAAAGCCCATAGTGTCAAATAGCGTGCTATTTGGGGAAATTCAAAAATAAAAAAAATAAAAAACATAGATAAAAATTACTAAATTGATTGCATAACTATTAAATGCGGTTTTTCTCATAAATGATGATAAATATCTTCCACTTCTAATAATGTATGATAAATGTTATTCATTTATTGATGTAGCCTAAATTGGTTTTATTAAATTTGAATTAGTATTTGTGTTTAAATGAGAGAATTGCATTTTTGTTATAGAGTTTAATGTTAATTTCTATTTTTGGTACCAAACAAATGTTGCTCAAAATATTTGAACCATAATTTAATAAATCTTTCAATATTTGGTACCACCGTTAACAATGTTTGAAAATCACCGTCAAATTTATGACATGGCAGTTAAGTCAGTTTAAATTACTGCAAAATTATTGTCATAGCTTATACTAGCTGACAAATCTACCGAAATGTTAATTTGTCAGCTCAAAATGTTATTGGGTAGAATTATCAGCTAGTATTTTTATATAATTAAACCAACACACATGTTCAAGTAGCTAACAAACATAATCTCTCTCTCAAAAATATCAAAACCAAAATCAAAAAAAAAAAAAGCTTCTTCTTTTCTTCTTTTATGTGTAATTTTTGTAGAAAAGGTTTTCCTTCGATCAAATCTTTGTGTGGCTACATGAGTTACCAATCAGAAAGGGCTCAAAGCGAAAGGCTCAGAAAGGTATGGAACACCCTCCTGGTGGGACCGAAATAAGGCATGCTAATGAAATAGTGGTGGATTTGAGTAAGTCTACTTTTAATGCAATGCTGGATTGTTAAAGGTTATTGGGGTGTGGGTCTATTAACCACCCGCGGGTCGTTGTTGGTTCTGAAGATATTATTGGATTTTTACATTAGAATGTAGTGCAAAATTCAAAGGAGTAACATTTGGAATGCTCTCTTCGAACTTCAGACTAATTCCTGAAATGTAATATATACCTTTTTTTGTTTTCAAGTACTTGAACTTTTACTTGGATCAAAGATTCTTGAAAAATAAATAGAAATTTATTGTTGTTTGCATTTCAAGAGTTAAGATTAAAGTACTCAGGAGTGCGCATAGCGTAGCTAGGGGAAACCATGTCTTGATTTTCACTTAGTGCGCTATATGCGCAACTTGAGCTATAGGCCAAAACCCATAGTGTCAAATAGAAAGTCGAATAGAAAAACAAAACATTGCAGACGATTATGTAAATTGAATGCATAACTATTAATTGTAGGTTTTCCAAAAATGAGATGATAAATATCTTCCACTTCCAGTAAAGTCTGATAAATGTTGTTCATTTATTGATGTAGCCTAGATTGGTTTTATTGAATTTAAATTATTGTTTGCCTTTAAGTGAGAGAATTGTATTTTTGGTATCGAGTTTCATGTTAATTTCTATTTTTGGTACCAAACAAAATCAAGTTAACATATTTGGAACCATAATTTAATAAATCATTCCACATTTGGTACCGTCGTTAATTAAGTTTGAAAATCACCATCAAATTGGTGGCGTGGCTCTTAAGCCAGTTTTAATTATTACAAAATTAGTGTCACAACTTATACTAGCTGACAATTCTACCGAAATGTTAGTTTGTCAGCTCAAAATGTTAGAGGATAGAATTATAAGATAGTATTTCAAATAATTAAACCATCACTCGTGTTCAAGCAGCTAACAAACATAATCTCTCTAAAAAATTTCAAAACCAACATCATGGAAAAAGAACCTTATTCTTTTCTTATTTTATATGTAAAGTCTTTGTAAAATTTTTTCCTTTAGTCAAATCATTATGTGTCTGATTATGCTCTTTTTCGTTGGGATACAAATATAGGAAGTCGAGCCAAACAATAAATAAGTCAAGTAGATGGTGAATGTATATTAATAATCAGATCAAACACAGATTACAAATTAGGTCTATTCGGGCGGTATTGGATGCCGTAAAAACTAGCTAGATCAAATACAATTAAGCGAGATAAAGCCTAATCCGAACTCTAGGTCCGAGCTGGAGTGTTTCTTGGAAAACGTGTCCCGTTGATGTCATAAATGCGGTGGTATTTATAGGAACAGTGATGGGCTAGCTAGACCCTCCGCAGGGGAAGATATCTTGGCCAGCTGTCCAGGCCTGTGGTCGGGCTCATGATAAATCCGAGGAGTTTAGTAGATCGGAAATAGGAATCCCGAGCTATCACTCTGACTTGGCTGGAGACTTAGTTCTTCTGGTCGGAGAATACCTTTCCTGGACGGGATCCAGGTCGATCTCGAGCAGAGGTATTTCCTAAAATGGCGTATACAAAATATCCATCATCAATACTCCCCCACTTCTTGAGCGCAAGTGAAGCTGAAGCTCGGAGAAGTAAACACAGCATCATAGTACAAGTTTGAATATGCCTCATTAAAAACCTCACTCGGAAAAAACCAATGGGACAAAAACCGAGCTAGGGAAAAAGAGCGCACATTTTCTCTGGACGGGCCTTTGGAAAGGCAGGATGCTTCAAAACATTGGCGGTCGGAGTTCTCGATCTGTTAACTCTACCTCGAAGTCATAGCAAAATCTGAGACACAGAGAAATAAATAATGAAGTTCGAGTCTTGAATGGTCTTGAGTCGGATATGGCTCGTTAAAAACCTTACTCGGAAAAACCCAATGGGACAAAAACCGAGCTAGGGAAAAAGAGTGCACATCTTCATAATACCGAGCTGAAAAACCAACTTCCAAAAACTTAGAGGACCGTAAGTGCCATTTTTAGAAGAATTAATCTTTAATTTACTGAGTGGGAGCTTAACCGTCGCGGTTACTCGGGGTTTAATTTGCAATTTACCCTTTTAACCTTTATATATACGCGTTGACCTTAAGAGACACCCATACTTTCTCAATTTTTACCGCAGATCGGAGTACTCACGTCGATAGAAAGCATAATTTTTCGTTGACCATCACAACAAACTCCTTAAATGTCTACTTCTGAGAACCCAGGGAATCCAGCCACCATTCCTCCGAGATCAGATTCAGATCTAGGGTCAATGGATGAACTAATCGATACCTTCAAAACTACTGCAAATTCTCCCGACGAGGCGAATAAGATCAACGAACAAGTCGAGAGGGTGTTGGAGTCAGACGCTGGCGAGGGAACGTCTGGACAAAAGATACCTGAACCCGAAGGTAACGCAGAACAAAATACTGAGTCCAATGCCGAGCGTGAAGAAAATTCAGACTCCGATAGTGAAGAGGATGAGGTCGGGGCGTTGGAAAAACACGAAATAATGAAGTATCCCGTCGGTCATAAATGTATGGTGAGAATCCTCGACCTAGACTCCATTCCGAAGAAATCTACTACTACTGCTCCTGCTCGGGTTCAGAAAACTAAAAAACGGGTCGATGAGATAGCCTGCTCATATGATCCGATCAAGGATGAAGCGGATCTCAAGGCTGAGATAGGGAAATATCTTCCCGAGGGATACTCGCTGGTCATCCCGACTTCCACTCAACGAGTAGATCAGCCGCCCGAGGGATGTCAAGCCTTCTACACTAAGCAATTCGCCTACGGGCTGCGGATCCCTTTTGCGCCCCTGGTTAATCAGGTTCTGGATGTATTCGCCCTTGCTCCTGCGCAGATCCTACCCAACTCCATTGGCTATCTGATAGCCTTCAGTGTACTGATGAAAGCCAAAGGCAAACGTGACAACTTCCAGAACTTTTGGCAGTTCTTTAAGATCAGCAACTCATCGGCCTCCAACGCAGGATTCGTGTACTTTTCACAAAGGCCAAATCAATCAATCTTATCCACAATCGTTTCTAGTAACTCGATGGATTGGAAGAGGCAATTCTTCTTTGTTAGAGGACCCGACGAACCGATTTTCGAGGAGAGCTCGGAGATGGGGCCTCACCAGTGGACGGGCCGACGTGACTGGGTGTGCGAAAAACGCGAATTCGTGGGCACACTTAAACAGGGAATTAGCGATAGGGCCGTCGCTGAGATGCATTCCGACCTATATCAGTCGGCATTTCTTATTTTGGAGCCCGTCCTTCGGAAAGCAGGCCTTAGTTCAGCGACGTTCGATCATGCGGATGCCGTTGATCTCCGATCGTTGAGTAAGTTCAGATTCTTAGTCTATCTTTTTTAGACTTATTTTCCCAAATTTTCGAATCTTATAAGTATCATTTTATTTTTTAGGTGACATGGTCGGGTCTTATCGGGCTTCCATAGTCGGTAAAACCGTGGCTTCCACCTCGAAGAAAACACCAGGTCAACCGAGGCGGCAAGTCAGAATTCCTCAAGTACCGGGTAATCGATCCACTGATCCTCCACAAGGAAATCCTGCCCAAACTACTCGAGACCAAACCGTCGAGGAGCCAGAGAATCCCGAACCGTTACGAATGGTCCTTCCGACAGATCAAGCTGGTCCTTCTACGTCGTCTGGATTGGGATACAGCTTGTTCACCATGAGAAAGATGAAGGGCCTGGAGATTAGTAATCGACGAACCCGGGAAGATCAGGAGGGAGCTCCCGAGGCGAAGAGAAGGGCAGGATTATGGGGTCGACATCGAACACCCCTTACTCGCCGTCCGGGTCGAGAAAAACCTGACATGGTGGATTTTATCGAAAATCAGCTTAAAGGCCACCGAGCGTCGGGTTATCCTGAGGGAGGATCCATTCGGAGTGACCGCGGCCCGACTGGAGAGAACGAACACGACAAAGCGATAAAAATCTTCATGGCGGGAAGATTTGCGGAGGATCAAGAAGAGCTTCTGGCTCACAACGATCTCGATATACTAGGTCGATTTGCGCGAGCGCATCATGAGGTAAAGAAACATTTGGAGTGATAACTCTTAGACGTTTATACAGAATATTAACTGTCGTCTTGTTCTTTGGCAGATCGGGGATTGTTTCCTCACAGAACTTAATCGCACCTCGCTGCTCGAAGACGAGTCCGACCGAGTCCACCTGGCCTATCAAAACTCCCTCTTTGAAGAAGCCAAACTTCGTCAAAAACTCCTTGCGGTCTAGAAAGAACTGGAAGAGTCGAAGTTCAAGTATACCCCTGCGGTCGAGGAGGACTTAGTTAAGGTTGTCGGTGAAAAGAGTCTACTCGAGGACAGGGTGAAACAGCTCGAAGAAGAACTTGCACAAACCAAGGCTGACTCAGAGTTGTCTTATCAACGCGGAAAAGAGGAGTCGCGTCTGAGCTCAATAAGGGAGTTTTTGGAGTCCCCTGCATTGGATGCCATAGCTCGAAAGAGGGTCGGCGAAATCCTTCAAACTACCTTTTTCAAAGGGGTTCAACAGTTGGCCGCAGCAAAGGTTATTCCCGACAAAATGACGGAGTATATAAAGTATCTGGACATCATGAAGAATTCTCGTGGGGAAAATTATCGAACCGCGTCTTCGAGTTCCCAGAATTGGGAGACGTGTGAGTTCGCCCCCTTTGTAGAAGAGTTTGGGGTTCCTATGCCAAACCCTGATATGTTGGAAATAGCATCGTCTAGCTCGAGCTCGAGCGACGACGAAGAGAGCAGGAGCGACGACGAAGAGAGCAGCTCTACTGACGTTGATGTCGAGGGTAGTACTGAGGACGAGGACGATGCGGAGTGATCAATAGTTAGAAGTATTTTGTAATAGATGATAGGTTCCTCCTCTTATTGCATCGATATTCCTGATTATACAAAAAAAAATCCTCTTTTGCACTTGTAATGTGTCAACTCCCGACGTAGTAATCTTCTTCCAGTTTTGAACATAACTTTACCAGAACGATAGCATTCGCGACGATAGTCACAAAATTACTGCATATATAAAATAATAATCAATCGATCTCCGTAATTCGGATCGGAAGAACTTTGGAATTCGTGACTGTTGGCCTCCTAAAGGCGACGTTTCTCTTCCTTATAAATACACGTGATGTTCATAAGATTCGTACCATTTGAAATTCTAATTTCGTGCATCGGAGCTGTCAATTCGATCAGTTTTTCCGACCTCTTTCTTTAGTAAATATTTGATCATGGACGGATTGGTAGGCACCAAGCTCGATCTAAATAAGTTGCTCAAGCCCAAGAGAGAAAAAACTCCTAAACCCAAAACCAAAGAGTCTAAGTCCTCCGCGGAGGCATCAAAGACTTTGAAGGCTGATCGAGGCAAAAACAAAGTCGATCCTAGTTTGAAAACAGGTCCGAAACAATCAGAGGCTCCCAAAGATGACCACGGAAAAACTGAGGTCAATTCTCCGCTGAAATCCGTGTACACTCAGTCCGGGGAGGAGCCGGTTGTAGAGATTCCCGACTCCCCCTCTAAGTCGAAGAACAGTCCCAGTAAGAAAAACACACCCGGTGTCTCCGAGCAGGCTTCAAACAAAAGGCCTCATTCCGAGGATATGATTCCGACTTCGACCTTAATCCAAATGACCGGGGCAACTAAAGTACTAGGCGGGAGTACTTCGTCTATGGAGGCTGCTAAGGACGTTGTCACCGAGCCTCAAAATAAAAGGGTCAAAATAAATGACCCTTCTGCTGAGAAGGAAAAAGTCGCGATGGTCAAAATAGATGACCCTTCTGCTGAGAAGGAGAAAGTCGCGATGGTCAAAATAAATGACCCTTCTGCTGAGAAGGAGAAAGTCGTGATAAATCCCGAGGCTTTCCGCTCTGTCCCCGATGTCGGTTGTACACTTAGTGCAATTTTTGGGAAGGTAAAAGGTAATGCAGCGGCTGGAGACGTTGTCCCGAGCGGTTGGGACCTTATTTTGAGTAGCATCCAGTTGGCCGAACAGGAGCGGCTTAAGGGAAAAAGTGCTCGAGAACTTGTACAATCGAGTTCTGATCTGCTCTTTCAAGTTAGTTCAACATATATACCTTTTCTTTTTTTTTTTTTTTTTTTTTTTTTTTTTTTTTTTTTTTAAATCCAAGAACTCTCATTTGTAAACCTATGCAGGTTGGGCAACACATTTTTAACCTCGGGTTGCAGGTTGAGCTCGAAACAGAGCAGCGTGCTGCAGTGGTTCGCGACTTGGAGAAACAGAAAAATGAGTTGGAGAAATCTCGTGCAGAATCTAGAGCTAACGAGCTGAAGTTGGCTTCCGAGGCAGAGAAAGCTGTGAAGCTGAGAGAAAGCCAAGTCCATGAGGAGTTGAGCAAAGAGTTGGATAGGCTGAAGAGCCTCATCGAGCAGGAGAAGACAAATGCCGAGCTGCGGGAGCAAGAGGCTTATAAAAAAGGGTACGACGCGGGGTATGAGGCCCGCAACGTCGAGGTCCGTAAGCTCCTGTTCGAGAAAACTGTCTAGGGATTTCTGCTTTACGCTCGACTAAATGTTGTACTTTTAATTTTTTCCCTTTTGTACTTGTTTTTCTTGTCGAAATAATAAACTTTTCCTTGCTTCTAATCGATGATGTTGTGTACCTGAGGAAAATATTTACTATCTTTTCATCGTAAAACAATTTATACTCGAGCTAAGAGTGAACATTCAAGTTGCAGTTTCACTGTTAAAACAATTTATACTCGAGTTAAGAGTGATCCACAGTCCGAGCATAAAGTGAAAACGGAAAATTTCTGCACTGTACATCTGATCAAGTCATAGTATTCCCCTTTTTTCTGCTAAGTTCCAAATAAAATCTGACCAAACAGTACCCAAGTCTTGGGAAACGGAACGGTCACCCGTGATAAATGCTCTGATCAGGACCGTTGATTTCGTTGAATACTGACCGTCGATCAGATATTTGGTTTTGTATAAAAAGGGCCTTTTACTCATCTGAAACTCTTTAGCTTGCCCTGTCAAAATGTTTTATCCGAGGTCTGAGCTCGGATTCTTTCTTCTTCCTGTTCAAGCCTTTGAGATTTGGCTTCGAATGTACTTTCGATCTTATAAACAAAACACACAATCCTTTGGTATGGGTGGAATCGGAAAAGAGGGGATCCTCGGATATCGGGGGGTCTCCGATCCCTAAAAATGGGATCTCCCCTTGAAATACCAACAAGTGACTGACCCTTGCTCGAATATTTTGGGCAGGGTTAGCATTTCGGATTTCGAGGGGTATCCCCGAGGATGGAAAGCTGGTCAATCCATTAAAAGGAAGTTTGACCTCGAGTCACCAATTTCTTCCTTTCTTCCAAGGGAAATGGTAACCTAGGGTCGAGCTTCCCGACCATAAGATGATGACCGGCCGCTCTAGGTTGAACTTTCGGATCTTACAATGAGAAATTTCAACCTTAGACGCCAACTCAGGGAAGTGATCGGGCTCGGCTGGTAGCAAGAATGCTGGGAAAAGTATGGAGATAATCAGAAAGATGATCTGCGATCCATATTGTCTAATTTCAAAACCAGATATCATCAGACGATAAATATATGCAGCCCGATCTCTTGTTACATAAACCGTTGGGCATTGCCCGCAGTCGATTGCGCTAGAAGATGTTCGAAGACCATAGAATAGGGCATAGTAGTTGTAGTAGGACTTCATTTGTAAATGTATTCGAGGTCTTTGTAATCTGTTCGATGGATATCAATAAAACTACCTTTCCTTGTATCTTATTGATCCTTTGTAATCTGCTCGGAATTTGTGAACAAAATTTTCATGTTTCTTCTTAATTATTTTGCAATCTTTAATCTCCTCTGATCTCAGTTATGATTACTTTTTGCTCGTAATTTAGTTCAAAACAGAAAAACGTAACCCGAGGAGAAGGGCTAAATTCCTAATGTAAAATCAAACCATAATAGGGGATTTATCGATCGTCTAACATCATCTTCGGATAGATCTCTTAATAAATAAGATATTAAATTCCTCATAAAAAGGTTCAAGTCTGATCAACCTCCTTAGGCTTGAATATATTATTTGGAAATAATAAACCTACCTTATAAAGATTCCCGTGGAGTAAGGAGGTTCTCGGGGGTTCCACTTCCCGAGCAGATGGCTCTAATATAATCTTGGGAATAATAAACCAACTTTAGGAAGAATGACCCTCTTGTGTACCCATTGTTCGAAAGATTTTCGTTGCTTTATAGAGCGGTGCTCTTACGTTTTTTATAGAGCGTCTTGCTCTGTTCTACAGAGCGTCTTTTACCGACCTAAGGTCTTAGACATTTTGCCTTTCATTTTTATAGAGCGTCTGGCTCTGTTTCATTTTTATAGAGCGTCTAGCTCTGTTTCATTTTTATAGAGCGTCTAGCTCTGCTTTATTTTTATAGAGCGTCTAGCTCTGCTTTAGTTGCTTGATAGAGCGATGCTCTTTCGTTTTTTTTTATAGAGCAGCGTCTTGCTCTGTTTTTATAGA
This sequence comes from Penstemon newberryi var. newberryi, assembly GCA_030819805.1. Taxonomy (NCBI): domain Eukaryota; kingdom Viridiplantae; phylum Streptophyta; class Magnoliopsida; order Lamiales; family Plantaginaceae; genus Penstemon; species Penstemon newberryi. The sequence continues at coordinate 14,056,625 of JAUALY010000005.1, read as the reverse complement.
GCGTCTTGCTCTGTTCTACAGAGCGTCTTTTTCTGACCTAAGGTCTTAGACATTTTGCCCTTTCATTTTTATAGAGCGTCTGGCTCTGTTTCATCTTTATAGAGCGTCTAGATCTGCTTCATTTTTATAGAGCGTCTAGCTCTGCTTCATTTTTATAGAGCGTCTAGCTCTGCTTTCCTGCAAGACTACTTTCATATATATTTTTTTTTTGTTGCAGGGCAATTAACTTTTTCTCGAGCAGGGATTTTGCAGTATAGTTTGATCATGAAAGTAGAACTTCATTGAATGTGCTTACACTTGGAATAAAACATAAGTTGTAAAAACAGAAAAATACAATAATGGTAACGACTATTTTCCATAATATTTCCTTAGGTTAACTGCATTCCAGCTCCTCGGCAAAGGTTCACCGTTAAGGTGACCTATTTTGTAGGATCCCCTCTTCCCGACCTCCTGCACGACATAAGGGCCATCCCAGTTCGGTTGAAGCTTTCCGACATGCTTTGATATCTCCATTTTTTTGAGGACCAAATCCCCAATCTTAAATGTTCTCATCCTGACCTTTTTACCATAAGCCTTTTCCATGTTAGACTTGGTAGCTTGTAATTTTATGCAGGCTCGTTCACGCTTGCCGTCGGCAAGATCGACGTCCATCTCTCGCAATGAATGGTTCTGATCGGGATCATAAGATTCGACCCTTGGTGAAGGTACCAATGTCTCAACCGGTATAACAGCCTCCGACCCGTAAACCAATGAGAAAGGAGTTTCTCCTGTAGCGGATTTTACCGAGGTTCTATTCGCCCAAATGACTCCAGGTAGCTCATCTAGCCATTTTCCCTTTGCCTCGGACAGGCGCTTTTCGAGTGATCTGACAATCTCCCTGTTGATGACCTCGGTCTGTCCATTTGCCTGGGGATGCCTGACCGAGGTGAAATTCTGCTGGATTCCATACTTTTCGCACCACTCTAATATCTGCTTTCCCGCAAACTGTGTTCCGTTGTCGGAGATGAGGATCCTCGGTATCCCGAACCTGCAAACAATATACTTCCAGAGAAAATTTATCACCTGAAACTGAGTAATTTTTGCTAATGCAATGGATTCAATCCATTTACTGAAGTACTCCACAGCAACCAAGACATAATTTTTTCTCGACCTAGCTGTTGGGAAAGGTCCCACGATATCGATACCCCACTTATCGAAGGGCCAGCAGATCGGAATAGAGTGCAACTGCTCGGCGGGTTGATGAATTAAATTAGAATAGATTTGGCATTGATGGCATTTCTTGACATAGTCAATGGAATCCGAAATTAAGGTGGGCCAGTAGTAGCCAGCTCTTGAGCACTGTAAGGCTAATGCTCTTGCTCCGCAATGGCTTCCAGCTTCACCCTCGTGAACTTCCTTTAAGATAAGATCAAATTGACTCTCGGGAATGCATTTCAACAAAACACCCGAGCTGGACCTCTTATAATGCTGGTCCTCGATCAACAAATACATTGGAGCTCGATATCTAATTCTTCGTGCTTCATTTGTTTCTTCTGGTAAGATACCATCCTTCAGATAAGTTTTCAAAGGCTCGAACCATGTAACCTGCTGAGTATCTATCTCCATGACTTCTGAGTTCGAGGATATTTGATCATGTTGAATTCTTTCGCTTCATAAACCCGAGGGATAGCTTGGATTTCAAATCTACTGAACTTTGCAACCAAATCTTTTACTTTTCCCAAATATTTGATCATGTTGAATTCTTTCGCTTCATAAACCCCTGTTACCTGCCTATGTATCAGCTCGGAATCAGTTAGCACGGTGAGGGACTTAATGTTTGCTTTTAAAGCCATCTCTAATCCTGCGATCAGAGCTTCGTATTCTGCTTCATTATTTGTTACTGCGAAATCCAAAGTGATCGCATAGTTAAGGTCCTCCCCTTCTGAGCCTTGAAAGTGAATTCCGGCCCCTCCGCCTTCTCTAGTCGATGAACCGTCGACATGCATCACCCAACATTTCTCCTGCACATCTAGCACCAGGTTAACCTCGGTAACAGGTTGCATGCTCGAACTGACACCTGTCGATTCTGCAACGAAATCTGCAAGGACTTGGGCTTTGACTGCTGTTCGAGGATGATACTCGATTTCAAACTGACCAAGCTCTACCGCCCACTTGATTAATCTCCCGGACGTCTCTGGTTTTGACAGAACTTGCCTTAGAGGCTGGTTTGTCAAAACAATAATTCTGTAAGTCTGGAAATAAGGCCTCAGTCTTCGTGCGGCAATAACCAGAGCGAGTGCGAACTTCTCGATCTCTAAGTAGTTCTTCTCCGCCCCTTGAAGCAACTTACTTAGGTAATACACAGGCTTGTGCTCGGAATCTTGAATTCTCACTAAAACTGAACTTATTGCCTCGGTCGATACCGCTATATACAAGTACAAAGGCTCCCCCTCGACCGGTTTTGCCAACATAGGTGGGGAGACCAAGTATTTCTTAAGCTCTTCGAAAGCTTTATCGCATTCCTCATTCCACTCGAAGTTTTTTGATCTCCTCAACAATTTGAAGAACGGCAAACTCTTGTCTGCTGAGCGGGATATAAACCTGTTTAATGATATTATTTTTCCGATCAAACTTTGCACTTCAGAGAGCTTTGTTGGTGGCTTTAGTTCGGCTATAACTCGGATTTTCTCTGGGTTTGCCTCAATGCCGAGCTCGTGGACCAAATAGCCGAGGAATTTTCCCGATCTCACCCCAAAAGTGCACTTAGCAGGATTTAGTTTCATCCTATACTTCCTTAAGATTGCGAAACATTTGTCAAGGTGCTTTATATGGTCTTCCTCGGTCATACTCTTCACAAGCATGTCATCGACATAAACTTCCATAATTTCACCAATAAGATCCTTGAACATCATGTTCACGAGCCTCTGATAGGTTGCCCCGGCATTCCTCAGTCCAAAAGGCATTACTATAAAACAGTACACTCCACGTTCGGTGATGAAGGCTGTCTTGTCCTGATCTCTTTCATTCATAAATATTTGATAAAACCCTTGGAAAGCATCCATCATACTAAAGAAAATGAACCCAGCGGTCGAGTTGACCAGCATATCGATCCGTGGTAAGGGATAGGGGTCCCTTGGGCACAACTTGTTCAGGTCGGTAAAGTCATTACACATTCTCCATTTGTTGTCTACCTTTTCTCCTTTTGATACCAACACCACATTGCAAAGCCATTCTGTAAACGTTATTTCCCGAATCTATTTTGCGGCCAATAATCTATCCACCTCGGCATTGATGATTTTGTCCTTTTCTCGCCCATGATTTCTCTTCTTTTGCCTAACTGGCTTTGCCTCAGGGTCGATATTCAGTGAGTGAGTGATCACTCGAGGGTCGATCCCCACGATGTCGTCGGAGCTCCAAGTAAAGACATCGGCGTTATTTCTCAAAAATTCGATCAACATAGCCTCCATTCCCTGACTGAGCTCGGTCCCGATCCTGGTAAATTTTTCGGGAGATCCAGGGACCAAGTTTACCTTTTCATGGTTTGGAGGTTGCACGCTCATATCGATCTCTTTCCCTTTCTTTCCTTGTAATTTCTCGCAATCTGGCGAAGGAAGGTCGGAAACGGAGAAAACCTTCTCGTCTTCTAACTTCCTCTTAGAGGGCAAAATAGGCTCGAACTGCTTTTTTATGTTTAGGGACGTGTTATAACACTCCCATGCCATACACTGATCGTTTCTCATTTCCCCGACTCCCGCCAACGTGGGAAACTTGACCTTCTGATGATAAGTTGACACGACAGCTCTAAAAATGTTCAAAGCCGGTCTTCCCAAAATAGCATTGTAAGCAAAGGGGGTACTTACAACCAAGAATTTTATCATCTTCGTCACATCTGTCGGTTTCTTGCCCATTGTGGTGCTCAGGAGGATGGTTCCTAGAGGGACGATTTCCGATCCACCAAAGCCAATAAGCGGAGTAGACACCCGATCCAAGTGTGGGTGTTGCAAATTCATTCGATCGAGGGCTTCAGAGGAGATTATGTTTGCTGAGCTGCCATTGTCGATCAGTACTCTTCTGACTTCGAAATTAGCAATCTTTAAGGTCAAAACCATCGAGAAATCAGGGTCATCCTCATTGGTGTCCCAAGTTAGATCACTTGGTCTATCAGCCTCGGTAAAACTGATGACTTGGTTTGTCAATGGTTTTGGTCCTACTGACATAATTTCCTTTCCGGTCGAAACTCCTGTTTTTATCGACCTCGCTGTCCTTTTCCTGGTGTTTTTGCTGTCCCCACCTGCTGGTCCTCCAGCAATCACGTTTATCACTCGGTTCGTTTGCTCCTCGACCTGATGCTGAGCAGTACGATCTTGTTCGGGGTACTTCCGAGGACTTCTGGATCGGAAACGATCATTAGGATTCCTCCTTCTAACGTACTCTTTTAACTTCCCTTGAGCAATCAACTTCTCAATCTCCTGTTTCAACTGAAAACAATCCTCGGTGCTATGCCCCCGAGTCCGATGGTACTTGCAATACTTATCCTGATTCAGCGCCCCGGACCTGGCCTGGGTAATACGCCGAGCCTCATGGACCATTTTCCTCTCCTCGAGGACGGCTAGAATCTCATCCCTCGAGGTATTCAGCTCCGTAAAACTATTTTTCCCTGGTTCCCTCCTATGTACTACTTCCGGAGAAGCAGGTCGACCGTAAACATTTGATCTGTGGGTTGGAACCTGAGGTTTATAGACATTAAGTCTTTGCCACACCGAGCCTCTTCGATGCGTGTTCGACCCCCCGTAATCACTTGGTTTAGGGACAGGAGCCCTATCAGGTTTTTTACCGACCGGTGGTCGGGGATTCTGAGCGTTTTTTAACTTGTTCATTTCCTCCTGAATCATATATTTCTCAGCTATCTCGATGATTCGCTCGAAAGATTTTGGTTGCTTTCGGCATAGAGCATTCCCGAATTGGGTATTCCGTGTCAACTCGAACGTGAGTGATGACAAGAACTCGATCTGAGAGGTATCTACTTTTAGAAGCTCGATGCTAAACCTTGCCAGCCATTGCCTCAGCGTTTCTCCTTCCAGTTGCTTCACCGTTCCCAAATGATTGGCAGGTAATCTTTGTTTCCTCTGACTCGCGAACTGATGTTTCAACTTATCGCATAGCTCATCGAAAGAGAAAATAGAGTTCGGAGGTAATTTTCCGAACCAGTCTAAAGCAATTCCTTCGAACGTGGTTACCATAATTTTGCAACAGAAGTCTTCTGAGTGTCCGTACAAGTTCAACACATTTATGAACGTGTTAATGTGTTCTCCGGGGTCGGTAGTCCCGTTATACCTTGGCAACCTTGTTGGAACTGTTTCAGTGCCTCGAGCCTCTCTGATCTCTTGGCAGAAAGGTGAACATCGCATGATATTCGTACTTAACTCCTTTTCTCTACCATCCTGGAGGACCAATTCCTCATCTTCCTTAGTTTCAGCTCGTCGACCCCTTATACCCGGGGGATGGGTTTCCTTAAACAGCATTTCCTTCTTCAACTCCTTAACGACTCTTTCTTGTACAATTTTTTCCAAATCAGCCTCTGTTACTTTACGATAAACTGGCTTCTTCAAATTGTTCCGATCATTGGGCTGACTCTCCCCTACTACAGAATCTTCTTGGCCTCGGGGGGCCCTAGACGGTTGCCCTGATCGGCCTCCTGGTCTTTCCCGAGCCTCTCTGGGAAGATCCGATGCAGCATCCCGGGTAGATCGGCGAACACTCCCTTCCCCTCGTAGGTTTGAAGCGGGACCCCGGTGCCCCGATCGAACCGCGGGCTGATCGACAGGAAGCTGCTGGCCAGGATTCATGAATTCTCTACACATAGTACCGACAATGGAACGCAGATCGGCCATCGTAGTATGTATGAGCAGGTCAGTAGGTGGGTCGAGCGGCGGTGCTTCGGACTGGTGTGCCGCTCGAGACTGGTTACTTGGTTCGTTGTTTACAGAACGTTGAGCTCCTACGGCGTGTGAAGGCTCGCCGCGATTGTACGTGAATCTCCTAGTAGTAGGCATTTTTCGATCTAACACCCGAACAGGCCCCACGGTGGGCGCAAATTGATTATGCTCTTTTTCGTTGGGATACAAATATAGGAAGTCGAGCCAAACAATAAATAAGTCAAGTAGATGGTGAATGTATATTAATAATCAGATCAAACACAGATTACAAATTAGGTCTATTCGGGCGGTATTGGATGCCGTAAAACTAGCTAGATCAAATACAATTAAGCGAGATAAAGCCTAATCCGAACTTTAGGTCCGAGTTGGAGTGTTTCTTGGAAAACGTGTCCCGTTGATGTCATAAATGCGGTGGTATTTATAGGAACAGTGATGGGCTAGCTAGACCCTCCGCAGGGGAAGATATCTTGGCCAGCTGTCCAGGCCTGTGGTCGGGCTCATGATAAATTCGAGGAGTTTAGTAGATCGGAAATAGGAATCCCGAGCTATCAGTCTGACTTGGCTGGAGACTTAGTTTTTCTGGTCGGAGAATACCTTTCCTGGACGGGATCCAGGTCTCGAGCAGAGGTATTTCCTAAAATGGCGTATACAAAATATCCATCATCAGTGTCCATATTAGTTACCACTCAGAAAAGGGCTTAAAGAGACGGGCTCAGAAAGGTATAGATCCACTCCTGATGGAAACAAATCGGGCAGGCAAATGAAATGGTGATGGATTTGATTAAGTCTAATTTTAATGCCTGCTGGACTATGAAAGGAAAATGAGGGCGTGTGGCTATTAACCACCTGAGGACCGCTGTTGATTGTGTAGAGAGTATTGAATTTTTTCATTATATTGTAGTGCAAAATTCAAAGGAGTAACATTCAGAATGCTCTACAGAAACTCAAGATTAATTCCTGAAATATATATTTTTTTTGTTTTCTATTACTTGAACTTTTACTTGGATCAGAGATTCTTGAAAAATAAATAGAAAGTGAGTGGTGTTCGAATTTCAAGAGATAAAACCATAGTAGTCAAGGGCGCAAATAGCGCATAGCGTTGCGAGGTGCAACAATGAATCCCCACTGCACCTATGCACACTTTATTTGGATTCACCGCGATACGAGCGTGATTTGTGCTATAGCCCAATAGCACATATTGTCAAATAGCGAGCTATTTGGGGAATGACGAAAAGAAAAAAAAACTTACCAGAAAATTATGTAAATTGATTGCAGAACTATTAAATGTGGGTTTTCTTCAAATATGATGATAAATGTATGATAATTATCTCCCATTTCCAGTAAAGTACGATAAATGTTATTCATTTAATGTTGTAGCCTAGATTGACTTTATTGAATTTGAATTAATGATTGCCTTTAAATCAGAGAATTGCATTTTTGGTATCGAGTTTTATGTTAATCTCTATTTTTGGTACCAAACAAATGCAGGTCTACATATTTGAAACTATAATTTAACAAATCGTTTCATATTTGGTACTACCATTAACTAAGTTTGAAAATCACCATCAAATTGGTGACGTGGCCATTAAGTCAGTTTCAATTATTGCAAAATTAGTGTCAAAACTTATACTAACTGATAATTCTACCGAAATTTTATTTTGTCAGCTCAAAATGTCATACGGTAGTATTATCAGCACGTATTTCTTATAATAAACCATAATTCATGTTCAAGCAGCTAACAAACATAATCTCTCTCTCAAAAATTTTCATTAAAGTATGATAAATGTTATTCATTTAAATATGTAGCCACTATAATGAATTTTACCATCATGACTTTAGTAACGAAAGAGGATTGATACTCTAAACATCATAAATGTGTGGTCTTCATGTGGAAGTTCAACCAAAACACATAATGCGTAAGTGGGTTCTTGATTGGTTTTATTGAATTTGAATTAGTATTTTCCTTTAAATGAGAGAATTGTTTTTTTGCTACTAAACATTATGTCAATTTCTACTTTTGGTATCAAATAAATGCATGTCAACATATTTGGTATAATAATTTAACAAACTCTTCCACATTTGGTATAGTCATTAATTAAAATTGAAAATAACCGTCGAATTGGTGATATTATCGTTAAGTCAGTCTCAATTATTACAAAATTAATCTCGTAACTTATAAGAGCTGACAATTCTACCGTGATGTTATTTTGTCAGCTCAAAATATTATAAGGTAGAATTATCTGTTAGTGTTTCAAATATTTAAACCATCAGTCATGTTCAAGCAGCTAAAAAACATAATCTCTCTCCCAAAAATTCGAAACCAACATCATGGAAAAATAACCTTTTTGTTTTCTTCTTTTTTATGTAAAGTCTGTGGAAAAGGTTTTCCTTCTATCAAATCATTGTGTGTCAATATGAGTTAACACTAAGAAAGGTCTCAAAGAGAAGGGCTCGGAAAGGTATGGAACCCCCTTTGGCTGGAAACGAAATCGGGCAGGCAAATGAAGTAGTGGTGGATTTTAGTAGTCTACTTTTAATGCATGCTGGACTATAAAATGAAAATGAGGGCGTGTGGTTATTAACCACCCGCGGGCCGCTATTGATTATGTAGAGAGTATTGAATTTTTACATTGTAATGTTGTGCAAAATTCAAAGGAGAAACATTTGGAATGCTGCACTGAAACTCCAAACTAATTCCTGAAATGTATTTTTTTGTGTGTTTTCAATCACTTGAACTTTTACATGTATTAGAGATTCTTGAAAAATAAATAAAAAGTAAGTTGTGTTCGAATTTAAAGAGATTAAACCACAATAGTCAAGGGTGCACATAGCGCATAGTTTAGCGAGGTGCAACAATGTAACCCAAAAGCCCATAGTGTCAAATAGCGAGCTATTTGCATAACTATTAATGTTGGGTTTTCCTAAATTATGATGATAAATGTATGATAAATATTTCCCATTTCCAGTAAAGTACGATCAATGTCATTCATTTAAATATGTAGCCACTATAATGAGTTTTACCATCATGAGTTTAGTAGCGAAAGTGGATTGACACTCTAAACATCACAAATGTTTTGTCTTCATGTGGAAATTCAACCGGAACAAATGATGCCTCAGTGGGTAAGTAGATTAGTTTTATTGAAATTGAATTAGTATCTTCCTTTAAATGAGAGAATTGTTTCTTTGGTAATGTCAATTTCTATGCCAACATATTTGGTATAATAATTTAACAAATTCTTCCACATTTGGTATCGTTGTTAATTAAATTTGAAAATAACCGTCGAATTGGTTATATTGTCATTAAGTCAGTTCCTATGATTGCAAAATTAAAGTCATAATTTATAAGAGCTGACAATTCTACCGAGATATTATTTTGTCATCTCAAAATATATAAGGTAGAATTATCAACTAGTTTTTCAAATATTTAAACCATCACTCATGTTCAAGCAGCTAAAAAAACATAATCTATCTCTCAAAATCGGAAAATCAACATCATGGAAAAATAACCTTCTTCTTTTCTTCTTTTTTATGTAAAGTCTGTGGAAAATGTTTTCCTTCTATCAAATCATTGTGTCCATATGAGTTAACAATCAGAAATGTCTCAAAGAGAAGGGCTCAGAAAGGTATGGAACCCCCTTTGGATGGAAACGAAATCGGGCAGGCAAATGAAATAGTGGTGGATTTGAGTAGTCTACTTTTAATGCCAGCTGGACTATAAAATGAAAATGAGGGCGTGTGGTTATTAACCACCCGCGGGCCGCTATTGATTCTGTAGAGAGTATTGAATTTTTTCATTATAATGTTGTGCGAAATTCAAAGGAGAAACATTTGGAATGCTGTACTGAAACTCCAGACTAATTCCTGAAATGTATTTTTGTGTGTGTTTTCAATCACTTGAACTTTTACATGGATTAGAGATTCTTGAAAAATAAATAAAAAGTAAGTTGTGTTTGAATTTAAAGAGATTAAACCACAATAGTCAAGGGCGCACATAGCGCACAGTGTAGCGAGGTGCAGCAATGTAGCCCAAAAGCCCATAGTGTCAAATAACAAGCTATTTGCATAACTATTAATGTTGGGTTTTCCTAAATTAGGATGATAAATGTATGATAAATATTTCCCATTTCCAGTAAAGTACGATAAATGTCATTCATTTAAATATGTAGCCACTATAATGAGTTTTACCATCATGACTTTAGTAGCGAAAGTGGATTGACACTCTAAACATCATAAATGTTTTGTCTTCATGTGGAAATTCTACCGGAACACATAATGCCTCAGTGGGTAAGTAGATTAGTTTTATTGAAATTGAATTAGTATCTGCCTTTAAATGAGAGAATTGTTTCTTTTGTAACGTCAATTTCTACTTTTGGTATCAAATGCCAACATATTTGGTATAATAATTTAACAAACCATTCCACATTTGGTATCGTTGTTAATTAAATTTGAAAAAATAACCATCGAATTGGTGTTATTGTCGTTAAGTCAGTTTCTATGATTGCAAAATTAAAGTCATAATTTATAAGAGCTGACAATTCTACCGAGATGTTATTTTGTCATGTCAAAATATATAAGGTAGAATTATCACCTAGTGTTTCAAATATTTAAACCATCACTCATGTTCAAGCAGCTAAAAAAACATAATCTCTTTCTAAAAAATTCGAAAACCAACATCATGGAAAATTAAACTTCTTCTTTTCTTCTTTTTTATGTAAAGTCTGTGGAAAATGTTTTCCTTCTATCAAATCATTGTGTGCCCATATGAGTTAACAATCAAAAAGGTCTCAAAGAGAAGGGCTCGGAAAGGTATGGAACCCCCTTTGGATGGAAACGAAATCGAGCAGGCAAATGAAATAGTGGTGGATTTGAGTAGTCTACATTTAATAACTGCTGGACTATAAAATGAAAATGAGGGCATGTGGTTATTAACCACCCTAGGGCCGCTATTGATTCTGTAGAGCGTTTTGAATTTTTACATTATAATGTTGTGCAAAATTCAAAGGAGAAACATTTGGAATGCTGTACTGAAACTCCAGACTAATTCCTGAAATGTATTTTTGTGTGTGTTTTCAATCACTTGAACTTTAACATGGATTAGAGATTCTTGAAAAATAAATAAAAAGTAAGTTGTGTTTGAATTTAAAGAGATTAAACCATAATAATCAAGGGCGCACATAGCGCACAGTGTAGCGAGGTGCAGCAATGTAGCCCAAAAGCCCAGAGTGTCAAATAGCGAGCTATTTGCATAACTATTAATGTTGGGTTTTCCTAAATTAGGAAGATAAATGTATGATAAATATTTCCCATTTCCTGTAAAGTACGATAAATGTCATTCATTTAAATATGTAGCCACTATAATGAGTTTTACCATCATGACTTTAGTAGCGAAAGTGGATTGACACTCTAAACATCATAAATGTTTTGTCTTCATGTGGAAATTCAATCGGAACACATAATGCCTCAGTGGGTAAGTAGATTAGTTTTATTGAAATTTAATTAGTATCTGCCTTTAAATGATAGAATTGTTTCTTTGGTAATGTCAATTTCTACTTTTGGTATCAAATGCCAACATATTTGGTATAATAATTTAACAAACTATTCCACATTTGATATCATTGTTAATTAAATCTGAAAATAACCATCGAATTGGTGTTATTGTCGTTACGTCAGTTTCTATGTTTGCAAAATTAAAGTCATAATTTATAAGAGCTGACAATTCTACCGAGATGTTATTTAGTCATCTCAAAATATATAAGGTAGAATTATCAACTAGTGTTTCAAATATTTATACCATCACTCATGTTCAAGTAGCTAAAAAACATAATCTCTCTCTCAAAAATTCGAAAACCAACATCATGGAAAAATAACCTTCTTCTTTGCTTCTTTTTTATGTAAAGTCTGTGGAAAATGTTTCCCTTCTATCAAATCATTGTGTGTCCATATGAGTTAACAATCAGAAAGGTCTCAAAGAGAAGGGCTCGGAAAGGTATGGAACCCCCTTTGGATGGAAACGAAATCGGGCAGGCAAATGAAATAGTGGTGGATTTGAGTACTCTACTTTTTATGCCTGTTGGACTATAAAATGAAAATGAGGGCGTGTGGTTATTAACCACCCGCGGGCCGCTATTGATTCTGTAGAGAGTATTGAATTTTTACATTGTAATTTTGTGCAAAATTCAAAGGAGAAACATTTGGAATGCTGTACTGAAACTCCAGACTAATTCCTTAAATGTATTATTTTGTGTGTTTTCAATCACTTGAACTTTTACATGGATTAGTGATTCTTGAAAAATAAATAAAAAGTAAGTTGTGTTCGAATTTAAAAAGATTAAACCATAATAGTCAAGGGCGCACATAGCGCACAGTGTAGCGAGGTGCAGCAATGTAGCCCAAAAGCCCATAGTGTCAAATAGCGAGCTATTTGCATAACTATTAATGTTGGGTTTTCCTAAATTATGATGATAAATGTATGATAAATATTTCCCATTTCCAGTAAAGTACGATAAATGTCATTCATATAAATATGTAGCCATTATAATGAGTTTTACCATCATGACTTTAGTAGCAAAAGTGGATTGACACTCTAAACATCATAAATGTTTTGTCTTCATGTGGAAATTCAATCGGAACACAAAATGCCTCAGTGGGTAAGTAGATTAGTTTTATTAAAATTGAATTAGTAGTTGCCTTTAAATGAGAGAATTGTTTTTTGGGTAATAAACATTATGTCAATTTCTATTTTCGGTATCAAATGCCAACATATTTGGTATAATAATTTAAAAAACTCTTCCGCATTTGGTATCGTTGTTAATTAAATTTGAAAATAACCTTCAAATTGGTTATATTGTCATTAAGTCAGTTTCTATGATTGCAAAATTAAAGTCATAATTTATAAGTGCTGACAATTCTACCAAGATGTTATTTTTTCATCTCAAAATATTATAAGGTAGAATTATCAACTAGTGTTTCAAATATTTACACCATCACTCATGTTCAAGCAGCTAAAAAACATAATCTCTCTCTCAAAAATTCGAAAACCAATACCGTGGAAAAATAACCTTCTTCTTTTCTTCTTTTTTATGTAAAGTCTGTGGAAAAGGTTTTTCTTCTATCAAATCATTGTGTGTCCATATGAATTAACACTCAGAAACGGCTCAAAGAAAAGGGCTCGAAATGGTATGGAACCCCCTCTGGATGGAAACGTAATCGGGCAGGCAAATGAAATAGTAGTGTATTTGAGTAGTCTACCTTTAATGCCTACAAGACTATAAAATGAAAATGCAACCGTGTGGCTGCTATTTATTTTGTAGAGAATATTGAATTTTTACATTATAATGTTGTGCAAAATTCAAAGGGGAAACATTTGGAATGCTGTACTGAAACTCCAGACTAATTCCTGAAATATTTGTTTTGTATTTTCTTTTGTGTTTTTATTACTTGAACTTTTACATGGATCAGAGATTCTTGAAAATTAAATAAAAAGTAAGTTGTGTTCAAATTTCAAGAGATTAAACCATAGTAGTCAAGGGCGCACGTAGCGCACATTGTAGCGAGATGCAACAATGTCGCCTCACTGCGCCCTACACACTTTATTTTTACTCAGCACGCTATTTGTGCTACAGCCCAAAAGCCCATAGTTTCAAATAGCGAGCTATTAAGGGAATGTCGAAAAGAAAAGAAAAACTTAGCTGAAAATTATGTAAATTGATTGCATAACTATTAATTGTGGGTTTTCCTAAAATATGAAGATAAATGTATGATAAATATCTCCCATTTCCAGTTAAGTACGATAAATGTTATTCATTTAATGATGTAGCCTAGATTGGTATTATTTAATTTGAATTAATGTTTGCATTTAAATCAAAGAATTGCATTTTTGGTATCGATTTTTATGTTAATTTCTATTTTTGGTACCAGACAAATGCAGGTCCACATATTTGGAACCATAATTTAACAAATCATTTCATATTTGATACCACCATTAACTAAGTTTGAAAATCACCATCAAATTGGTGACGTGGCCGTTAAGTCAATTTCAATTATTGCAAAATTAGTGTCATTACTTATACTAGCTGATAATTCCACCGAAATTCTATTTTGTCAGCTTGAAATGTTATGGGGTAGAATTATCAGCTCGTATTTATAATATTAAACTATAACTCATGTTTGTTGGGATACCTCGGTTGTCAGAACAACGAAAGTGCAGAATTTAAAATTTTTTCGAGGTACTCATCAACCCATGAATCGATTTCCACATTACATATGCGAAAATGTTGATTAAAACAATAATCAAAACAATAACCAAAACAAGAGGGGGTGAAATTGCAATTTACCTCACCACAGGTTCGGTGGTGGTAACCGGAGGCTTCTCTTTGATTCACAGAAGCAATCAAGTGTATTGCCTCTAGAGTGTATCCACACCAGTCAGATTGTAGCAACACCTCTAAGTCACAGGCTTAGAACTAGAGCTTGAAGTTTTGTCAATGGAGGAATACAGATCTAGATCTAGATGAGGAAGAAGAGCAAGAGAGGGGGGCGACTAGGTCAAAATTTAAGCAAAGTGAGATTAGGGTTTTGAGTCTTCTCAAGACTCCTATTTATAAGCCTCTTAGATTCCTTGATGTGCAAAACTTCTTATGGGCTCTTTATTAAAGTGGCCCAACTCTTGTACTTTAATTTAATTAAATTTTTAATTAAATTGGCCCAATTAATCTAATAAATTTATTTCTCTTAATTATTAATTAACACTTTAATTAATATTTAATTAATTAGACCATCTAATTATTTATTCTTCATATCGAATTAACACTTTAGTTCAATTATTGATTTAACTTCCTTAAATCATTTATTTCCTTTTTTACTGTCCCTGTCCAACTGTATTGTGTGTTATCAATTGTCAACATGCCCACGAACCCTTCGTGATTTAATTATGAGAAATTAATTGCTACGATCAATTAAACACTTTTAATTGATCGCTCCAGAATCTCCTATTAATTCAGGAGTACTCACACCTCATGGTCGATGTCTAGACACAAGCCCATGAGGCCCAACTTCAGGTGAATTGATCTTGTGAACCTCACCTCTTATATCTGTCATGTACATACGGTCCTTCTATCGACTTAATTTCCCGATCGAGCCCTAGGGTGTGTGAATTGATCGACACGTTTAATTATCTCGATTCTGTACTTTCTAATTCTGGATAATAATTCCAGTGTAACTGCTAAATTTGGAAACCCCTTTCCAAATCCGTCACCGACCGTGGCCACGGATTTCTCGGAATATATTATCTAAGAACGTACAAGAATTTCTCTCATCCATTACGATGAGTTCAGATCCCATATCGATGCTAACCGCCCGCGTACATGACTATATGCGCCCCAAGTAGGCACACCAAGATCAGGCTACGTGATCAGCACCTAAGTCAAAGTACGTACACCCGTGCACCGAATTCGCCCTAACATCTCAAGTCTAAGGACTAAATCATACACTATTATAAGTCTTGAGAAACATCCCATCTCCGATATGCGATATGCGCTTCCACAGTGAGTTTCTCTGTTTCGGGTCGTTCGATGCATTTGATCCCCTATCGAACCACCTACTCATATGCACTGACATCAAATGTCTTGTTCATGAAACGCTACAAATTCACTCCATGTGAATCACGCATTATCGTACAAGTCTTGGCGATTCCTTTGATACCTCGTCTTATTCGGAATTTATGACTTGGAACGTGTTTTAAGATCACGACCTTAGAGACTGTTTCATGATGGCACTCAGACCGAAGTAAATCATCCCATAGTCGAATGTGATCTTAGGATTTCAACCAATCGCTTTAATGTATTCGCGAGAGATGAAGTTGGCCATTGTTCATTCTATACAATTATAAATAAATGTGCGTATTAATCATTAATTCAAAAACAAAAAAATCGTTTATTATAGAATAGTCCTATTACAAGCTAAAAGTATTGGCTTGCTGGGCACTATCCTATCAATGTTCTACCAGCAAACAAACGTAATCTTTCTCACAAAAAATTTCAGTAAAGTACGATAAATGTTATTCATTAAAATATGTAGCCACTATAATGAGTTTTACCATCATGACTTTAGTAGCAAAAGAGGATTGATACTCTAATCATCATAAAGGTAACGCATAATGCCTCAGTTGGTAAGTAGATTAGTTTTATTGAAATTGAATTAGTATCTGGCTTTATATGGGAGAATTGTTTTATCGTACTAAACATTATGTCCATTTCTACTTTTGGTATCAAATAAATGCATGCCAACATATTTGGTATAATAATTTAACAAACTCTTCACATTTGGTATCGTAGTTAATTAAATTTGAAAATAACAGTTCAATTGGTGATATTGTTGTTAAGTCGTTTTCAGTTATTGCAAAATTAAAGTCATAACTTATAAAAGCTAATAATTCTACCGAGATGATATTTTGTCAGCTCAAAATATTATAAGGTAGAATTATCAGCTAGTGTTTTAAATATTTAAACCATCACTCATGTTCAAGCAGCTAAAAAACATAATTTTTCTCTCAAAATTCGAAAACCAACATCATGGAAAAATAACCTTTTTCTTTTCTTCTTCATTATGTAAAGTCTGTGGAAAAGGTTCGATCAAATCATTGTGTGTCCATATGAGTTAACACTCAGAAAGGGCTCAAAGAAAAGTGTTCGGAAAGGTATTGAACCCCCTCTGAAGGAAACGTAAGTGGGCAGGCAAATGAAATGGTGGTGGATTTGAGTAGTCCACATTTAATGCCTGTTGGACTATAAAATGAAAATGAGGGCATGTGGCTATTAACCACTGATAGGATAGTGCCCAGCAAGCCAATTAACCTTAGCTTGTAATAGGTCTATTCTGTAATAAACAATCTTTGATTTTTATGAATAATACGCACGTTTATTTATAGCTGTATAGAATAAACAATGGCCAAATTCATCTCTCGCGAATACATTTAAGCGATTGGATGAAATCCTTAGATCACATTCGACTATGGGATGATTCACTTCGGTATTGAGTGCAATCATGAAACAGTCTCTAAGGTCGTGATCTTAAAACACGTTCCAAGTCATAGATTCCGAACGAGACAGGGTATCGAAGGAATCGCAAGACTTGTATGAATATGCATGATTCACATGGAGTGAATTTGTAGAGTTTCATGAACAAGACATTTGATGTCAGTGCATATGAGTAGGTGGGTACTCCTGAATTAATAAGGGAGATTAATACTGGAGTGGTCAATTAAAAGGGTTTAATTGATCGGAGCAATTAATTGCTCATAAATTAAATCATGAAGGGTTCATGGGCCTGCTGCCAATTGATGGTGAACCTAGAGGGTCACACACAATACAGTTGGACAGTGACAGTCCTAAAAGGAAATATTTGATTTAAGGGAGTTAAATCAATAAATGAATTAAAGTGTTAATTCAATTGGAAGAATAATTAATTAGATGGTCTAATTAATTAAATATTAATTAAAGGGTTAATTAATTGAGAGATAATAATTAATTGAATTAATTGGGCTGATTTATTTAATGGGTTAATTAAATTAAGTTGCAAGACATGGGCCTTTTAATTAAAAGCCAAGAAGAAGTATTGCAAGACTAGGAAGGGGCGATTTTGCTAGGATAAGAATGGAAGAGTTTGTTTCCTTGCGTGACAAGGAAGATCTAAAAAGATATACAAGTATATCTTGTTTCCTAATGAGATAAGGAAAAGGTCTTGAAGAGATATCTATTAAGAGAATGATTCTTCTCTTATAAATAGATACCTCTTCACAACTCTTCATAATTCTTCTACACTTTTGAAAATTAACCCTAGCCACCCCCTAGCCCTAGCCGCCCCCTTCTCTTTCTGTCTTCCATATCTGGATCCAGTTCTGAAACTGGATCTGCTTCTTCCTCCATTGACAACCTTCAAGATCTAGTTCGTAGCCTGTGACTTGAAGGTATTACTACAATCCAACTGGTGTGGATACACTCTGGAGGTGAGACAATTGGATCACTAATTGTGAATCAGCAACAAAGCCGGAGGTTGCCATCACCTTGCCTATGGTGAGGTAAAATCGCATATCTCCACTTTTTATCTATTGTTGGTTGTTTGATTCAACCTTTACGCATACATAAGGTGGAAAACATATCTTGGGACTGATGGGTGCCTCGGAAAAATTTTAAATTCCGCACTTTCATTGTTTTGACAACCGGGGCATTACCCAACAACCACCCGCGGGCCGCTATTAATTCTGTAGAGAGTATTGAATTTTTACATCATAATGTCGTGCAAAATTCAAAGGAAAAACATTTGGAATGCTCTACTGAAACTCCAGACTAATTCCTTAAATGTATTTTTTTGGTGTTTTCAATTATTTGAACTTTGACTTGGATCTGAGATTCTTGAAAAGTAAATAAAAAGGGAGTGGTGTTCGAATTTCAAGAGATTAAACCATAGGAGTCAAGGGCGCTCATAGCGCAGAGTGTAGTAATGCAGCAATGTCGCCTCACTGCACCTTGCTCAATTTATTTGCACTCAGCGCGCTATTTTTGCTATAGCCCAAAAGCCCACAGTGTCAAATAGTGTACTATTTGGGGAATGTCGAAAAGATAAAAATAACTCAGCTGAAAATTATGTCAATGGATTGCATAGCAATTAATTGTGGGTTTTCTTTAAATATGATGATAAATGTATGATAAATATCTCCCATTTCCAATAAAGTACGATTAATGTTATTCATTTAATGATGTAGCCTAGACTGGTTTTATTGAATTTGAATTGCATTTTTGGTATCAAGTTTTATGTTAATTTCTATTTTTGGTACCAAACAAATGCAGATCTACATATTTGGAACCATAATTTAACAAATCGTTTCATATTTGGTACCACCGTTAACTAAGTTTGAAAATCACCATCAAATTGGTGACGTGGCCTTTAAGTAAATTTCAATTATTGCAAATTAGAGTCATAACATATACTAGCTGATAATTCTACCGAAGTTTTATTTTGTCAGCTCGGTATGTTATTGGGTAGAATTATCAACTCATATTTCAAATAATCAAACCATAACTCAAATTCAAGCAGCTAACAAACATAATATCTCTCTCAAGCATTTCCAGTAAAGTATGATAAATGTTATTCATTTAAATATGTTGCCACTATAATTAATTTTACCATCATCACTTTAGTAGCGAAAGAGGATTGACTCTAAACATCATAATTGTTTTGTCTTCATTTGGAAATTCAACCAGAACACATAATGCCTCGATGGGTAAGTAGATTAGTTTGATTGAATTTGAATTAGTATTTGTCTTTAAATGAGAGAATTATTTTTTTGGTAATAAATATTATGTTAATTTCTACTTTTGGTATCAAATAAATGCATGCCAACTGTTGGGATTCTTACGGGAAAACGAGCCTCAGGCAGCGGAAATATAAAACTTTTAGGCTCATCTTGGGAATCTTGCGAGGATACAATCCGGTGTATATTTAAACTAATATAAAAGAAGAATATATAAACAGATCTAGTTTATACCTCGTTCATTGCTAATCCAAAGCAACTCTGTATATCTGGATCTGTGTAGAACTTTGACAGCAAAATCGCCCCATTTGTTTCTACATAAAGTGGATCTGCAACTTTGGTCCCAAGCTTTAGCTAGCGCCCCACGTGTTGCGCCTCTACGAGTTAATACACCACAATTGCACGAAAACCTTGATAGGATTGATCGGCTAGAACACAGATCTTATCAAGACGAGGGAAGAAAACACGGAGAAATCGAAGCAAGCCTTCGATTTCTTCACTATGGGCGACGGCTATGTTTTGGAAAAGTAGGGAGAGTTTTTCTTTTCTTTGCAAGAGTGTTTCTTGGTATCAAGTAGGCACATGTGTTATGTGTGTGTTGTATGTTTCTCTTGCAAGACTAAGGGATATATAGGTCACTTCTCTCCTAATCCAACTAGGATAACTATTAAACCCTAACTCCTTTTCCTACATGGGCTAGGGCCCTTTTAATTAGCAAGACCTAGTCTTCTAATTAATTAATGGCCCAATTCTATTTAATTAATCAGGGCACTATTTAATATCCAAATTAAATAGACCATTAATTAAATCCCATTTTATCCTATTTAATTAAATCGAACTCCAAGCCCATTTAATTAAATAATCCCTTAATTAATTAAATCAATTTAATTAATTATCTTATAAATTAAAATCCAATTTAATTTACAAACTCGATCCAATCCAATTGGATCGAATCTCACCCTGCTTCGAATGGGTCGACCCCAGTCGATCCATTCATTCTTCGTTACCTTGTTTTCGCTTCATGTGTATTGTGTATGCCCCCGTAGGTTCCACATAATTGGCCGCGGGTTATAATTAAATATATATATTTATTTTTTCGAGTAAACCTATACTCTAAATCAATCGAACACTCTGTCGATTGACCATTCCAAAATTAGCACCCCTGCTAATTTGGGAATTCTCCCACAGTCCACAGTCGATGTCTGGCCACGAGCCCGTGGAGCCCAATCACTGGTGAATTAATCCTATTTAACCTTTACATTTACCATGTACGACTTAATCCTTCCATTAGTTGGTCTCCCAATCAAGACTAAGGTTATGGATTTTCATCGGTTTCCTTTACTTGTCTCGACTATATGTATTCTGGTCTCGAAACTATTCCCTTTGACTTAAACTTTATGAGCTACTTTCATAAAGCCGTCAGATACCTTGGCCAAGGATTTACCGGAATACGTTTCTCACAGAGATTCATAGGAGAACTTCCCAACCTATCAAGTCGGGTCAACGGATCCTCTATTGATGATATGAACCTGCATACACATTCCTCTATACCCAACATGAACCCACAGAGACCTTCTGGTAGACTCAAGTCAGTCGGGACTTATATTAAAGCATAGACGTTCGTGTACCAGATAAATCCTATCACCTCAAGTAATAAGGATCGTTCCTCGTACACTATTTTAAATAGGAATAACTTCATCCCCGATATGCGACTACCGCTTCCATGGTGAGTTTCCTAGTTGGGGTATTCAGTGCGCTTGCCATCCCATCAAGCCACCCACTCGTGTGTATCGACTATCCCAATCACGCTCGTGGACCCCAGCATCCTCCAGTTCATCGGAGTATACACACTCGTGAGGGTCTAACCGAATCCATTGATGTCCCAACTCAAATGGATTCTACGACCCTTGAATTAGTTTTAGATCACGGCCTTGGAGATCAGTCCACGGGTTGTCCCATAGCCCTGTGATCTAAGGATTTCCATCCTTATGTTAGATAATTATTCATAAGATGAAGGTGACCATATAAATAAATGCATTTATTAATCGAATTGAATGGTCCTTTTAATTATAACAAATTAAATGCAGCCAAAACAGTTGGCGTGCAGGACACTATTCTATCAATATTTGGTATAATAATTTAACAAACTCTTCCACATTTGGTATCGTTGTTAATTAAATTTGAAAATAACAATCGAATTGGTGATATTGTCGTTATGTCGGTTTCAATTATTGCAAAATTAAAGTCATAACTTATACCAGCTGACAATTCTACCGAAATGTTATTTTGTCAGCTCAAAAGGTAGAATTACAAGCTAGTGTTTCAAATATTTAAACCACCACTCATGTTCAAGCAGCTGAAAACATAATCTCTCTCTCAAAAATTCGAAAACCAACATCATGGAAAAATAACCTTTTTTTTTACGTAAAGTCTGTTGAAACGGTTTTCCTTCGATCAAATCATTGTGTGTCCATATGAGTTAACACTCAGAAAGGGCTCAAAGAGAAGACCTCGGAAAGGTATGGAACCCCCGCTGGATGGAAACGTAACTTGGATCAGAGATTCTTGAAAATTAAATAAAAAGTGTATGGTGTTCGAATTTCAAGAGATTAAACCATTGTAGTCAAGGGCGCTCATAGTGCAGAGTGTAGCGAGGTGCAACAATGTCGCCTCATTATGCCTTGTGCACATTATTTTCACTCAGCGCGCTATTTTTGCTATAGCCCAAAAGCCCATAGTGTCAAATAGCGAGCTATTTGGGGAATGTCGAAAAGAAAAAAAAAATTACTAAAAATTATGTCAATTGATTGCATAACTATTAATTGTGGGTTTTCATAAAATATGATGATAAATATCTCCTATTTTCAGTAAAGTACGATAAATGTTATTCATTTAATGATGTATCCTAGACTGGTTTTATTGAATTTGAATTAATGTTTGCCTTTAAATCAATGAATTGTATTTTTGGTATCGAGTTTTATGTTAATTTCTATTTTTGGTACCAAACAAATGCAGATCTACATATTTGGAACCATAATTTAACAAATCGTTTCATAATTGTTACCACCGTTAACTAAGTTTGAAAATCACCATCAAACTGGTGGCATGGCCTTTAAGTAGATTTAAATTATTGCAAATTAGTGTCATAACTTATACTAGCTGATAATTCTACCACAAATTTATATTGTCAGCTCGGTATTGATGTTACCCAATTTCGCGTGCATGGTAATATCAATAATAATAACTGTAACAATAATATATTTAGGGCTTGGTTAAAGTACTTAGGATGATGCAAGTAAGGAATTGTGCGGAATAGCGTAAGTAAGTAAATAATTAATGGAGAAGAAATAGTAGAATTCTTATTGTCAATGGAGAAAATCAGAGTGTATCCCTATTACAATGGAAGATCTGCTATATATAACAATCTTTAATCCTAGCCCTAGTAGTATTCTAATGTAACTAGGGAACCTGCATGGCCCAAGAAACCTTCGGAGTCTTTCTCCAGGTCGATTAGATGCAAATGGCAGATCGAGCCGATCTTGAATCTTCCGAGGAGACTTGACCAGTTGCGCGGGTCGAATCGATCCAAACTAGCTCGAAAGGTCTGGTTCAATCATAAGTGTAAAATAGCCCCTATCAGTACTCCCTCACTTCTCGGGCGTAATCGTAGCTGAAGCTCGTAGAAGTAGACAAAACCTTTGGATCGATTACACACGCTGCGGTTCATGGAGTATGCCTCATTAAAAACCTGGTTTGGAAAAACCCTTTTTTGGGATAAAAACCGAGCGAGGGAAAAAGAGTACATATTCGCTGAACCCCATCCTTGTAAAGACACGTTGCTTAATAGCGTATGCCAGACGTCTTAGGACTTTTCCACAATTTCATTGGCTCGCGAAGGACTGAAACGACATTTCACCATACATATATATAGTCGAATTAAATGAGATCTTTTTACTTTTACCTCAAATATCCTGAGCTTTAAGTAGTAGAAGCTTAAGTCGAGATTTTCATTACTTATCCATCTCATCGAGCATTCTGTCTATAAGCAAATTATGACTTCGTCAACATCAAACCCTAACCCTCCGACTCACAACGAGGAAGAAGAAGTCATTACTAATGCTGTCGAAAACCCTGAAACCCTTTCTTCAGATAACGAAGAGACAGGAGACGGTATTCAGGCCGAGGAAATCAAAGATTTTGTAAAAAAGGAGTAGACAGGCTATTGGTTGAAATACTTCCCGAAGAGGAGATGGCCGCTAAGACTTCGAAGAAATCAAAGACTGCTCAACCCCAGGTCTCTGCCCCTATTGAGTTTTTCCCTTCTCGACTTAGAGAAAAGGATTTGCATGTTCTACAGAGGGATTACGGTCGTTATTTTCCCTCTGACTTTGAGATAATCATTCCTTCCGCGGAAGAGAGGGTAAATACTCCTCCGGGAAATTGCCGTGCTTTCTACACTTCTCACTTGGATCATGGACTCCGCTATCCTCTTTCTCCAATCCTCCTTCAACTTCTAGAGACCTTTTTTCATCTCATTAAACCAACTGTTGGTCCCAAGTGGTCAGATGAGGTCTAGAGGGGGGGGGGGGGTTGAACAGACCTCTAAAAATTTATCTTTTAAAATCTCTAACTTTTTCTGTCAGCAGACTAAGCTGATCATGAATAGTAAGTTGACTAAGCTGATCTCGCACAAGGCTTTGAACAGCAGAGTTGACCACTCTTCTGATTTTACTTAGCTGATTTTATCAAAATCAGAGTTTTAACTTTACTAACTTGCAGCGAATTTTTCTGGTGTTTTTCACAGGTAGTTTTCTTAACTTAGAAAAAGTTTTATCCCCAGATTTGCAAACTCCCTTTTAAGAACTTATTAACAGTTAACCTTTTCGTGTTAAAGTATGCTCTTTGAAAATATGCAAGAAATAATGCAAGTATAACACAAAGGATTTTTATAGTGGCTATATGGACATAAATCCTTTAGTCCACTCTTCCAAGTCACTTAAATCTTGGGTTATACTATAAGCACAAAGATTACAGTATACAAAGCTTGCGCCAATCAACAAATGAAAAGGCCACAAGTGCGCAATAGGAAATCACAAAGAAACTCCTACTCTCTGAAGTAATATCACTCACTTAGATGGATATCTACTTCTCACAACACTTTTCTCACAAAATCACTCAGATTTGTGTGTATATATTGTTTTCTCTCTATTCTGCTTCGTCAATGATGAGGGGTATTTCGCATACGCCACTTTAGGAAATACTTTCTGCTCGAGGTCGACCTCGATCCCGACCAGAATGGTATTCTCCGACCAGAAGAACATGGTTTTCCGATCAAGCCAGACGGATAGCTCTCGATCAAGTACCCCGACCTTCTTCCCGATCTACTCGCCTCCTCGGGATTACTGTGGGGCCGACCTACAGCTTTATACAGCTGGCGAGAGGTGTTCTCCTACGGATGGTCCACCTAGCTCATTACTGTTCCTATAAATACGCGGCGCATTTATGACATCAGGGACGGCACAACTTCCAAGATATTCCTTCTGCTCGGACCTACTGTTCGGATTAGGAACTAGCTCGTATTCTCGTTGAATTTAGTCTTTTTAGTAGTACGGCATCCCGTAATGCTCGGGTAGACTCGCTTTGTAATTTGTATTCGAACACCAATATCAATATACAGTTTTCACACGCTCGATTCATATATTGTTATACTTAACTTTCCTTATTGAACTTGAACGAAATACGGTATAATCAATTGGCGCCCACCGTGGGGCCTGCTCGGGTGTTAGATCGAAATATGCCTACTACTAGAAGATTTACGTACAATCGTGGCGAGCCTTCACACGCCGTAGGAGCTCAACGTTCTGTAAACAATGAACAAAGTAACCAATCCCGAGCGGCCCACCAATCTGAGGTGCCGCCGCTCGACCCGCCGAATGATATGCCTATTCATACGACAGTAGCAGATTTGCGTTCTATTATCGGAACCATGTGTAGAGAATTCTTGAATACGGAGAGAGCAGATCGTGAAACTCTGCCGGGTCAGCAACCCCCGGTCGATCAACCTACTGCTCGGGGTCCGATTTCCAACAGGCCAAGGGAAGGAAGTATTCGTCGATCTGCTCTGGGCGAACCATCTGATGTTCGGCCCAATCCACCACAAGTTAGAACCGTTGTTCGATCGGGGCAACCTTCTAGGAACATACAAAATTTAGAGGACTCCGTGGTCGGAGAAAGTCAACCCAAAGTTGTGGAGAGGTCTAGAAAGCCAGCTTATAGAAAGGTAACTGAGGCTGACTTGGAAAGGATGGTGCAAGAAAGGGTTGCTAAGGAGTTAGAAAAAGAGAAGCTAGTAAAGGAAACCCGACCCACAGGTGTCAGGGCTCGAGGAGTTGAGGCCAAAGAGGATGGGGTCGTGTTCCCAGAAGTGCGAAGTAGGGAATTGAGTACGAATATTATGCGATGCTCGCCTTTCTGTCAAGAAATTAAGGAAGCTCGAGGAACAGAGTCAGTCCCTACAAGATTGCCAAGATATAATGGAACCTCTGACCCCGGGGAGCATATAAACAGTTTCATAAATGTGTTGAATTTGTATGGACACTCGGAGGACTTTTGCTGCAAAATCATGGTCACCACATTCGAAGGGATTGCTTTGGATTGGTTCGGAAAACTACCCCCGAACTCGATCTTCTCTTTCGATGAGTTATGCGATAAATTGAAACATCAGTTTGCTAGCCAGAGGAAACAGAGGTTACCTGCTAATCATTTGGGAACGGTGAAACAAATGGAAGGAGAAACGCTGAGGCAGTGGCTGGCAAGATTCAGTATTGAACTTCTGAAAGTTGATACCCCGCAGATCGAATTCCTATCATCGTTGATGTTCGAGCTAACTCGCAACAGCCAGTTCGGGAATGCTCTCTGCCGAAAGCAGCCAAAGTCTTTCGAGCGGATTATGGAAATAGCCGAGAAATACATGATCCAGGAGGAAATGAATAAGTTAAAGAACGCACAGAATCCTAGGCCCCCGATCGTGAAGAAACCTGATCGGGCCCCTATCCCTAAACCAAGCGACTACGGGGGATCAAACGCGCAGCAAAAAGGCTCGGTTTGGCAAAGACTTAAGGTCTATAAACCTCAGGCTCCGACCCACAGATCTAATGTCTACGGTCGACCTGCATCTCCTGATAGGGCTCCGAGGACGGAGCATGAAAAAAGCAACTTTACCAGATTGAATACTTCGAGGGACGAGATTCTAACGGTACTCGAAGAGAGGAATTTGGTCCCTGGAGCTCGGCGTATCACTCAACCTAGACCAGGGACTATGAATCACGATAAGTATTGCAGATACCACAGAGCTCGAGGGCATAGCACCGAGGATTGTTTTCAGTTAAAACAAGAAATCGAGAAACTGATTGCTCAGGGAAAATTGAAGGAATATGTCAGAAAGGAGAACCATAACAGCCGTTATCGATCCAGGAGTCCAAGGAGGCCTTCCGAACAACACCGTGAGGATCAACAACAACCGGAGGAGCAGACGAATCGGGTGATAAATATGATATCTGGTGGACCAGCTGGGGGAGATAGCAGGAATGCGAGGAAAAGGACTGCAAGGTCGATAAAGACTGGTGTCTCGACTAAGAAAGAGGTCATGTCCTTAAGACCAGCGCCCTCGATAAATCAAGTCATTAGTTTTTCTGAAGCTGACAGACCTAGTGATGTGACTTGGGATACTAATGAAGATGACCCTGATTTTTCGATGGTCTTGACCCTGAGAATTGCTAACTTCGAGGTTAGGAGGGTGTTAATCGATAATGGCAGTTCGGCAAACATAATCTCTTCTGAGGCGCTCGACAGAATGAATCTACAACATCCGCGATTGGAACGAGTATCCACCCCGCTCATTGGGTTCGGTGGATCGGAAATTGTTCCTCTAGGAACCATACTCTTGAGTACTACTATGGGCAAGAAACCTAGAGATGTTACGAAGATGGTTAAATTCCTAGTCGTGAGTACCCCGTTCGCTTATAATGCAATATTGGGAAGACCGGCTTTAAACGTATTCAAAGCGGTCGTGTCGACTTACCACCAGATGGTAAAGTTTCCCACTTTGGTGGGGGTCGGAGAAATGAGAAACGATCAATGCATGGCTTGGGAATGTTACAGCACGTCCCTAAACATGAAGAAGCAGTTCGAGCCATTATTGCCCTTGAAGAGAAAGTTAGAAGAGGAAAAGGTTTTCTCTGTTTCCGACCTCCCGTTGCCAGATTGTGAAAGGTTGCAGAGTAAAAAAGGAAAAGAGATCGATATGAGCGTACAACCCCCAAATCATAAACAAGTAACGTTAATCCCTGGCTCTCCCGAGAAGTTCACCAGGATTGGGACCGAGCTAAGCCAAGGGATGGAGACCATGCTGATCGAATTCCTTAGAAACAACGCCGATGTCTTTGCTTGGAGTTCTGATGATATAGTCGGAATCGACCCGAGAGTGATCACTCATTCTTTGAATATCGATCCTAAAGCAAAGCCAGTTAGGCAAAAGAAGAGGAATCACGGTCGAGAAAAAGACAAAATCATCAATGCTGAGGTGGATAGGTTATTGGCTGCGAAACAGATTCGGGAAATAACTTTCACTGAATGGCTTTGCAATGTAGTGTTGGTATCGAAGGGAGAGAAGGTCGACAACAAGTGGAGGATGTGTAATGATTTTACCGACCTGAACAAGTTGTGTCCAAGGGACCCCTATCCTTTACCACGGATCGATATGCTAGTTGACTCGACTGCAGGATTCATATTCTTTAGTATGATGGATGCTTTCCAAGGATTTTATCAAATATTAATGAATGAAAGAGATCAGGATAAAACAGCTTTTATTACCGAACGGGGAGTATACTGCTTCATTGTAATGCCGTTCGGGCTAAGGAACGCGGGAGCAACTTATCAAAGGCTCGTGAATATGATGTTTAAGGATCTCATTGGTGAGATCATGGAAGTTTATGTTGATGATATGCTAGTGAAGAGCATGACCGAGGAGGAACATATAAAGCACCTGGACAGATGTTTCGCAATCCTAAGGAAGTACAGAATGAAATTAAACCCGGCCAAGTGCACCTTCGGGGTAAGGTCGGGAAAGTTCCTCGGCTATCTGGTTCACGAGCGCGGAATCGAGGCGAATCCAGAAAAAATTCGAGCTATAGCTGAACTACGACCGCCGACTAAATTGTCTGAAGTGCAGAGTCTAATCGGAAAAATAATATCTTTGAATAGGTTTATATCCCGATCAGCAGACAAGAGTTTGCCTTTCTTCAAGTTGTTGAGAAAATCGAAAGGCTTTGAATGGAGTGAGGAATGCAGTAAAGCTTTCGAAGAACTTAAAAGGTATTTAGTTTCCCCTCCGATGTTGGCAAAACCGGTCGAGGGGGAACCTTTGTATCTGTACATAGCGGTATCAAGTGAGGCGATAAGTTCTGTTTTGGTGAGAATTCAGGATTTCGAGCATAAACCTGTATACTATCTGAGTAAGTTGCTTCAAGGGGCAGAAAAGAATTACCTGGAGATCGAGAAATTCGCGCTAGCTTTAGTTATTGCCGCACGAAGGCTGCGACCTTATTTCCAAACTTACAAAATTATTGTTCTGACTAATCAACCTCTACGGCAAGTTCTATCAAAGCCAGAGACGTCCGGGAGATTGATTAAATGGGCGGTGGAGCTGGGTCAGTTCGAGATCGAGTACCAACCTCGAACTACAATCAAGGCTCAAGTCTTAGCTGATTTCATTGCAGAATCAACAGGGTCCAGTTCGGGCGACTTGTCCATTCCCGTGGTAAATCTGGTCGAGGATGTTCAGCACAAAGTTTGGGTGATGCATGTCGACGGGTCGTCGACCAGAGAAGGTGGTGGGGCCGGAATTCACTTTCAGGGTCCCGAGGGGGAGGATCTCAGTTATGCGATCACTCTAGATTTTGTAGTCACGAACAATGAAGCAGAATACGAGGCTTTGATCGCGGGTTTAGAAATGGCAGTTAAAGCAAACATAAGGTCGTTGACAGTGTTAACTGACTCGGAGCTCGTACATAGACAAGTAAAAGGGGTTTATGAAGCAAAAGAGTTTAACATGGTGAAGTATTTGAAAAGAGTGAAGGATCTGGCGACAAAGTTCGAGATATTTGATATACAAGCTATACCTCGAGAAGAGAACTGTTGGGCGGATTTGCTTTCGAAGTTTACTGGTTCGATAGATGGACGGAAGGAAAGAGTGATAACTTGGCTAATGTCCAACTCCCCAGCTATAGACTCCGACCTAGCCCTAAACTCGGAGGTAATGGAGATAGATGTTCGAGAATCTTCTTGGATGGAGCCTTTGAAAACTTATCTAAGAGATGGTACCTTGCCGGAAGACACCAATCAAGCTCGAAGGATTAAGTATCGAGCCCCAATGTACGTTTTGAACGAAGGTAGGCTTTATAAAAGATCAAGCTCAGGAGTTTTGTTGAAGTGCATTCCTGAGAGTCAGTTCGATCTAATTTTAAAGGAGGTTCACGAAGGTGAAGCGGGAAGTCATTGTGGTGCACGCGCTTTAGCCTTGAAGTGCTCGAGGACTGGATATTATTGGCCCACTATGATCTCGGATTCCATCGATTATGTCAAGAAATGCCATCATTGCCAAATCTATTCAAATCTAATTCATCAGCCCGCCGAGCAGATGCATTCGATTCCGATCTGCTGGCCCTTCGACAAATGGGGAATCGATATTGTGGGACCTTTCCCAACTGCTAGATCGAGAAAAAACTATGTCCTGGTCGCCGTGGAATACTTCAGTAAATGGATTGAATGCATTGCGCTAACAAAAATTACTCAATTTCAGGTGATAAATTTTCTCTGGAAGAATATTGTTTGCAGGTTTGGTATACCGAGGATCCTTATTTCCGACAATGGAACTCAGTTCGCGGGAAAACGAATTTTGGAGTGGTGCGAAAGGTTTGGGATCCAGCAGAATTTCACGTCGGTCGGACATCCCCAGGCGAACGGACAAACCGAGGTCACCAACAGGGAAATTGTTCGATCACTGGAAAAACGTTTAGCCGAAGCGAAAGGCAATTGGTTAGACGAGCTTCCAGGAGTAATTTGGGCGAACAGGACTACAGTAAAGTCTGCTACTGGAGAGACTCCTTTCTCATTGGTTTATGGGTCGGAGGCTGTTATACCAGTCGAATCATTAGTTCCTTCTCCGAGGATAGAATCTTATGACCCCGATCAGAATCAATCGTTGCGAGAGATGGATGTCGATCACGCAGATGGGAAACGCGACCGAGCACGCATAAGAATTCAAGCCACCAAGTCTAGCATGGAAAAAGCTTATGACAAGAAAGTCAGGATAAGAACATTCAAAGTCGGGGATCTAGTCCTCAAAAAGGGTGGAAGTATCTAAGCATGTCGGAAAACTTCAGCCAAACTGGGATGGCCCTTATGTCGTGCAGGAGGTCGGAAATAAGGGGTCCTATAAAATTGCTCACCTCAACGGTGATGTTTTGCCAAGAACTTGGAACGCAGTCAATCTGAGGAAATATTATGGAAGATAGATGTTATCATTTCTAATCTTTATTGTAATTTACAGTTTTCTCGAACTTTAACTTTCCTCAAAGGTGTAAGAACAATCAATGAAATCTTTGGTTCGAGTTCTAATTGTTCTCCAGGTACCATCACGGAGAGAGGCTAATATTATCGGCCGAGGGTGAAAGCTGTTGCTATGACCCTCCCTCGATAGAAAATTTTACGTGACTATCTAGTTCACTTAGTAACGGTCGATTAAATTTTGCGTCAATTCCAACTAATGCACGAAGTGTCATGATGACGCGGTTCCGCTCGAAACCCGGACAACTTTCAAAAGTTTCTGATTATCTGGGGACCACTAAAGTTGGGATCATTATTTCCTAAGTTCATTTATTCTTCAAGGGAACTTCTCAACTTTCAGATATTATTTATTTGGACGATTATCGGATAATATTTCCGAGGACAGTTTATCGATCGATAAATATTCTCATTAATTCATCATCAAATTGGCTTTTACGAGCAGAAGAGTTGCAATAAGACGATAAAAAAAAAATAAAGTGACAACTATATGGTTTGAAACAATGAGTTCTCATTAATATTTTCGAGCAAGATACAAAGATCAATGAAAGGCAAATGTTACAGCTTTATTGACATTCATCGAACAAATTACAAAGTTGTTGAGTGTACAAATGAAGTCCTACTACAACTACTTTACCCTATTCTACGGTCTTTGAGTCTTTCGAGCATCTTTCAGTATTGTCGACCAGGAATATCGCCGAGCATCCGATGATTGCACCACAATTTGTGTCAAAGTGATCGAGCTGTATATGTTTATCGTCTTATGATATCTGGGTTTGAAATTAGACAATATGGATTGCAGATTATTGTTTCTGATCTCCATACTTCTCCCAGCGTTCTCACTACCAGCCGAGCCCGATCACTTCCCCGAGTTGGCATACAAGGTTGAAATTCCTCATTTTTAGATCCGAAATTTCAACCTTTGGCAGGTCATCTTTTTATGATCGGGAAGCTTGACCCGAAGTAACCATTCTTCGAGGAAGAAAGGAAGAAATTCGTGAAACAAGATAACCCCAAAGAAAGTACTTGAGGTCAAACTCCCTTTTAATTTTCTGACCTGCTTTCCGCCCCCAGGTATACCCCTCGAAACCAGCAATGCTAACCCTGCCCAAAATACTCAAGCAAGGGTCAGTCACTTGTTGGTATTTCAAGGGGAGATCCCATTTTCAGGGATCGGAGACCCCCCGATATCCGAGGGTCCCCTTTTTTCCAATTCCACCCATACCAAAAGAAACTGTATTTTTAAGAGGAGATCGGAAGTAGGTTCGAAGCCGAATTTCAAAGACTTGATCGGGAAGAGGAAAAGATCCGAGCTTCGTCCTCGGATAAAACATTTTTGACAGCAAAGGGTAAAGATTTTCAACTGGGTGAATGCCATATTTATACTACAAGGATGATTTGATCGACGGTCACTATTCAATCAAACCAACGGCTTAGATTAATTCATTTATCACAGGTGACCTTTCCACTTCCCGAGATAGAGGTACTGTTTGGACAGACTTTCTTTGAAACTTAGCTGAAAAAAGAGGAATACTATGACTTGGTCAAATATGCAGTGCAGGAACTTTCCATCTTTAAATTATGCTCGGAATTCGAGCGATCACTCTTAACTCGAGTATAAATTGTTTTAACACCGAAAATGCTACTTGATTGCCTACTCTTAACTCGAGTATAAATTGTTTATACAGTAAATCACTTTGTCAGAACACAAAACATAATCGATTAGAAGGAAGAAAAAGTTTATTATTCCAACGAGGAGAACAAGTACAAAAGAAAAAAAAACTAAAAGTACAACATTTAATCGAGCAGTCAACAGAAGAAATATCTAAACACTTTTCTCGAAGAGAAGCTTGCGGACTTCGACGTTGCGGGCCTCATACCCGGCCTCGTAACCTTTTTGATAGGACTCTTTCTCCCGCTGCTCGTTGCTTTTCTTCTCCTGCTCGACGAGTGACTTCAGCCTGTCCAACTCCTTGCTCAACTCCTCGTGAACCTGGCTCTCCTTCTCCTTCACGGCTTTCTCCGTCTCGGAGGCCAATTTCTGCTCGATGGCCCTGGCTTCTTCAAGAGACCTCGTTAGTGCAACACTTTTTTCCTCCAGCTCGAGGACAACCTTTGCACGCTGTTCGATTTCTTGCTCGACTTGCAGCCCGAGGGTGAATAGCTGTTGTCCGACCTTAAAGGGACAAAAAGCAGATCCGTGCTCGATCGCGCCGTTTCATTCGCGTTTTTCCCGTCTGGCTCGGCCATGGCCTTACTTTTCACCTCTTCAAAAAAGGCGCTGAGCGTCCGAGCAACCTTAGGGACAGTGTTTTGGGGCTCGGGATTCTCACCCGACGAGGGAGTCTTCTTCTGATCGACGGGAGGGTCATTTATTTTGACCTTCTTTTTGGAAGGCTCAACCACATCCTTATTAGCCTCCGAGGTCAGAACACTACCAGTTATTGTCCTCTTCTCCCCAGTCATTTGAATCAAGGCTGAGGTTGGAATCAGATCGCCCACGAACGATCTTTTATTTGGAGCGGACTCAGAGTCATCAGAGGTGATCTGCTTATTAGGCCTATCGACCTTCTCGTTACCCTCGGAGCCAATTTTCGACTGAGAAGGGGAGTCCGGAATTGGTATGACCGGCCCTTTCTCGAAGCCAGATAATTTCTTGGCCACAGTTTTGCCAAGGTCACCGGTTGATTCGATGACCGCCTTCGAAGGAGAATCGACCTTATGTTTGCCTCGGTCGTTCTTAGAAGTCTTTCCTGCTTCCGAGGAGGACTTAGGTTCTTTGACTTTCGACTTGGAAGGTTTTTCCTTCTTGACTTTAAGCAACAACCTCGGGTCGATCTTGGAGTTCACCAGGCCTTCCATGATCTGTATGTTTCTAATGCAGAAGAGAGCTCGATTTACTTATCGACCGAATAGCTCCGACGAAGAGTGAATTATAATTTCAGTGACTAAAATCTTAAACTACCGTCTATTTATAAGAAAAAGGAACGTTGCCTTTTTGGGAGACCAACAGTCGCGAATTTCAAGATTTTCGCGCTCATTTAAGAAGATCGATTGTTTTGATATCGACGTTCTTTCTATGAACCTTATGGCTTACAAAGACTTTTGTCTAGTTGAGCAGTACGATAA
Source organism: Penstemon newberryi var. newberryi (assembly GCA_030819805.1). NCBI lineage: Eukaryota > Viridiplantae > Streptophyta > Magnoliopsida > Lamiales > Plantaginaceae > Penstemon > Penstemon newberryi. The sequence continues at coordinate 14,022,653 of JAUALY010000005.1, read as the reverse complement.
ATTAATGGTGAGAGCACTCGGAAAAACAAATAAAGCATATTCTATAGATGATCGAAACAATTACAGGGCATATAATAAACGATCCTACAATCTTACAATCTATTACAAGAAATTTAAAGGTCTGGCTGCGCCTCTTTGCCCTCACCTTCGGAGTTACCCTCGACATCGACGTCATCATCTCCAGAAGCTTCTTGATCGTCCCCATCGGAATCGTCATCAGAGGTATCCGAACGGTCCGAGCTACCTGAACTCGAGCTTGAGCTGGAGGTATCCAAGTCCATCAAGTCAGGGTTGGGCATTGGAACTCCAAATTCTTCCACAAAAGGAGCGAACTCATGTTCTTCCCAGTTGGCCGAGCTCGAGGAAGCGGTTCGATAGTCTTCCCCGCTAGAGTTTTTCATGATGTCCATATGCTTTATATACTCCGTCATATTGTCGGGAATAACCTTTGCTGCGGCCAATTGTTGAACACCTTTGAAAAAGGTAGTTTGAAGGATTTCGCCGACCCTCCCTCGAGCTATGGCATCCAATGCAGGAGACTCCAAAAATTCTCTTATCGAGCTTAGGCGAGAATCTTCTTTGCCCCGCTGATAAGACAGCTCGGAATCAGCCTTAGTCTGCGCAAGCTCCTCTTCAAGTTTCCTAACTTTCTCCTCGAGCAAGCTTTTCTCTTCCACGGCCTTAACCAAGTTTTCCTCGACGGCAGGGGTATACTTGGCTTTCATGGACTCCAATTCTGCTTGGACAGAGGAAAATTGATTGCGCAGTTGGGATTCCTCCTTGAGCAAGTCCATGTAAGCAATATGGACTCGATCGGACTCCTCTTCCAACATCGACACACGATTCACCTCTGTGAGAAAGCAGTCCCCGATCTGCAAGAGCAGGGTGGTTAGTACTTTATTCCAAGACTTAAAACAGTTGCAACGAATGTAAAGAAATTTACCGTGTGATATGCTTTAGAGAATTGGCCCAGTACGTCGAGATCGGAATGGCCAAGAAGCTCCTCTTGGTCTTCAGCAAATCTCCCCGCCATGAAAATCTTGATTGCCTTGTCATGTTCATTCTCGCCGTTCGGGGTGCGATCGCTTCGAATTGATCCCCTCTCGGGATAACCCGCTGCTCGGGAACCTCTAAGTTGATCCTCAATAAAATCTACCATGTCAGGCCTACTTCGACCAGGACGGGAAGTAAGGGGCGTTCGGTGTCGACCCCACAGTCCGGTTCTCCTTTTGGCCTCGGGGGCTCCCTCGAGATCTTCCCGAGCTCTCCGATTATAGATCTCTGTCCCTCTAAGCTTCTTCATGGTAAACATGCTATATCCTAAACCAGAAGAAGAAGAAGGACCAGCTTGATGAGGAGGTCGCACCATTCGTATCGGCTCAGCATTCTCGGGCTCCTCTTCGATTCTGACCTGGTCAGTTTGGGCCGAGCTTCCCCGAGGAGCGACGGCAGTTCTGGGCTCCGGTCTAGTTTGCCTCCTAGGTTGACCGGGTGTCTTCCTCGAGGTAGATGCTACAGTTTTACCGACTATAGAAGCTCGGTATTGCTCCACCATTGTTCCTGAAGAAATAAAAGATGAATTGTAAGTAATGAAATCAGCTGAAAAAACTCACTATTATAAGTCACTCGGGAAGAACTATTTTTCCTTACTCAATGTTCGAGGATCATCAGCGTCTGCTAGTGGAAAGGTGGCTCGGCTGAGTTCTGCTTTTCGAAGTACGGGTTCCAGAATGAGGAAAGCCGACTGGTACCAATCCGAACACATGTCTTTGACAACGGCGTCCGGAATGACCTTCTGAAGCTGACCTAATAGTTCCCGTTTTCCGAACACCCATTCTCGCTCACCTGGCCATCTGTGTGGGACCATCTCCGAGCTTCCCTCAGAAGCTGGTTCTTCAGGACCTCTAATGAAGAAGAACTGTTTCTTCCAGTCAAGAGAATTGCTGGAAGTGATGGTCGATAAGACCGAATGATTCGAACGTTGGGAGAAATACACGAACCCAACGTTCGAGGCGGAGGAGGTACTGATCTTGAAGAATTGCCAGAAGCGTCGGAAGTTAGCAACTTGATTCTTGGCCTTCATCAAAACGCTGAAAGCTATCAGATACCCGATCGAGTTGGGAAGAATTTGTGCGGGTGCCAGGCTAAATGCGTCTAAAACCTGCACGAGTAAGGGAGCAAAAGGAATACGCAACCCATAGTCGAACTGCCGAGCATAGAAAGCTTGACATCCTGCGGGGGGCTTATTCACTCTTTGAGAAGGGGTCGGGATTATTAGCGAGTAACCCTCGGGAAGGAATTTGCCTATTGTAGCTTTGAGGTTCGCTTCGTGCTCTTTCGGATCGTACGAACTTGAGATCTCGTCAACCCGTTTCTCGGTCTTTTGAGCCCGACCTGTGGCTTTGGATTTTTTCGAGACACCGGCCAAGTCGAGGATTCGCACACTACACCCGCCTCCGATCTCATACCTCATTATCTCATGCTTATCGAACGGTACAGCCAAGCCGTTGCCGCCCTCATTCTCGGAGTCAGTTTTTTCTCCATCTCCACCTTCCCCACTGTTGGCCTTGGCATTTTGTTCCGCATCACCATCGTGCTCGGAATCTTGTCGACCTGATGTACCCTCTCCAGCATTTGACTCTATGGCATGCTCTATTTGATTGACGATTCTATTCGTCTCTTCGGAAGAGTTTTCAGTGGTTTTGAAATCATTGATGAGTTCCCCAGTGGATCCCAGGTCGGAATCTGATCCAGAGGGGATCTGGGTTTGAACGTCGGGATTCTGGGAAGTAGACATGATCAGAAGATATTTATTTGAATGCTCGAATTAAAGAAAATACTGTTTATCGATCAAAAGGCTCCGATCAGTTGCGAATTGTAAAGATGCACTTTTCTTTCTCCAAGTAAACATATATATAAAGGTTAAAAGGGTAAATTGCAAATTCAACCCCGAGTAACCGCGACGGTTAGGCTCCCACTCAGTAAATTTGAAGATTATCTTTTGCTAATAGCATTTATGGTCCTCCAAGCTTCGGAAATGAGTATTTCTCGACTCAACAGGATAAAATATGTACTCTTTTTCCCCTTCGCTCGGTTTTTATCCCACTGGGTTTTTCCGAGTAAGGTTTTTGACGAGGCATATCCAACTCAAGACTGTCCGAGGCCTGTTCTCTACTATCTATTTTTCCGAACTTCAAGTATTGCAGCTCTTGGTGAATCATCGAGGTGAATCTCTCAGGTCAAAATCTCACCCTTCTATCTTTGGAGCGATTCGGTTTTTCGAGGCTCTCCCAAGGATGATGTGCACTCTTTTTCCCTAGCTCAGATTTTTCCCACAGGGTTTTTCCGGACTAGGTTTTTAATGAGGCATGTCCGAAAACATCAAGAGATCAAAGTCTTTCGCCGTAATGCAATGTTTACTTCTCCGAGCTTCTGCTTCACTTACGCTCGAGAAGTGGGGGAGTATTGATGAGGGGTATTTCGCATACGCCACTTTAGGAAATACTTTCTGCTCGAGGTCGACCTCGATCCCGACCAGAATGGTATTCTCCGACCAGAAGAACATGGTTTTCCGATCAAGCCAGACGGATAGCTCTCGATCAAGTACCCCGACCTTCTTCCCGATCTACTCGCCTCCTCGGGATTACTGTGGGGCCGACCTACAGCTTTATACAGCTGGCGAGAGGTGTTCTCCTACGGATGGTCCACCTAGCTCATTACTGTTCCTATAAATACGCGGCGCATTTATGACATCAGGGACGGCACAACTTCCAAGATATTCCTTCTGCTCGGACCTACTGTTCGGATTAGGAACTAGCTCGTATTCTCGTTGAATTTAGTCTTTTTAGTAGTACGGCATCCCGTAATGCTCGGGTAGACTCGCTTTGTAATTTGTATTCGAACACCAATATCAATATACAGTTTTCACACGCTCGATTCATATATTGTTATACTTAACTTTCCTTATTGAACTTGAACGAAATACGGTATAATCAGTCAACAAATGATTCGGCTGATGAGTGTTCTGTCCTTGAAGTTGAGACTTAGAAGAATTCTGCTTCGATTTTAATCTCAGTTGTGTTGTCTCTTTTTCTTCAACTCTTGAACTGAACTATTTATACTTGAGATTTGAAAATCTGCCCGTTGAGAGATCGACAGGTGTTCAAATCCTCGAGTACTGGTCCCTTCTGCAGAAATGGCTACCTGCGACTGAACACTGTACACTCTGTTGTACCTTCTGTCAGTCCGCATTAAATGCACCAAGCTGATACGAGGTTTCTCTTCAATCATTTGTCATAAATACCATTCCTCTTCAGCATTTATTACTCCAAGTGCATTTATTACCGTTGCAATAACTTCTGATCCACTTCCACTCTGCTGATCGAAATCACTCCTCTGATGTACACTCGGCTGATCCCAAACTTGAACTAATCTGATTTGAGTCGGCTGAAAATCCACCAGTCTGATTCCTTTCATCAGCAACAGATCAGTAGTCTTCTGGACCATATTTGACTTGTCTGAAGTAAATCCTTCCTTGGTCAAATATCTTCTAAGGTTTGTACTAAGCTTCCATACTTAGCTGATGACTTTTGGAAATCATCAAAACCTCCCTTCACTTTAAAGTCTTCATCTTCATCCAACACCAACTAGTTACCAACGCCATTGCCTTTATTATGGCTTTTTCTGTCTTGATGGTTGCGAAGGGTCTACAACCTACCTTTCGTAACTTTTTTCATTTCTTTCGATTTTCCTTTCAACCTCGTCCAATAGAGGCTATTACTATGTTAGCCAACGACCTGGTTTTGCCGTTCTGGAGAATGCCATTTCGAGCAACAGCATGGAATGGAAGTCAAATTACTTCTTCTTCAAACCTCCGAACCATCGCGTGCTTGATAATGGAGTAACCGAGCCATATGTTCACGAATGGGGTTATGATTCTTCTTGGGTATATGGTGGTCGGAAGATTATCGGAGAACTGGCTCCTGATGATCATTTTTCTTCGAGTATGATTGCGGAAATCAGATCAGATAAATGTCAATCAGCTTTCCTAGTCGGAGAAGTTTTTCGTAAGGCAATGTTAAGTTCTCTCGACTTTCCCATCTCCACAGACAATCGTCCTCTGGGTAAGACTTATTTTTATCCATTACTTTGTCTTAAAAAGATTCCTTAATGGTCATCTCTTTTAATGGCGCAATTTTCATATTTGTAGCATCCATGGTTGAAAAGTGTCGTTTCTCAGTGGTCGGAAAGACTGTCCTCTCGAGTTCGAAGAAGTCATCGGGGAAAAGGCCCATAGAACAGAGGGTGTCCAGAAAAAGAAGAAGGGATCAACACCAGGATCTGGAAAACATCGAGGAATAGTCTTTCGAGAGCGTTGATCCTATCCGCGTCGCTCACCCTACTACTGATCAACCGTCTGCAGAACCTTCTTCCTCCAGTACCAGTCCTAGGCGTTGATATCCTCCCAATGCCATTAGGGATCGATTTGGGATCCTCGGTTGCAAAACCTGGTCGGAACGAAATCCCACCGGTCCAAAGGCAAAAAGGAGGAAGCACTTGTTTGACAAACAGGGTGAATATTTTACCTATGTCGGAGATTCGAGTCACAAGGCCTCCCTTGTAGACAAGATCAAAAGCCACCTCCAGGGAAAACGTGCGGCCAGATATTCTGCAGAGGATACTTTCATGTCGGATGACAGGGAGAATATTATCGACGAATCCGTTCGACTCTTTCTCTCCACGACCTTCACCAAGGATGTTCAACGCAATTTTGAGAGGGAACCTCTAGATCAGCTAGCAGGAGCAGCTCATGCTCATGAAGTGGTAATATGTTCTTTTGGATTTGTTATTCAACAAAATTCGAACTTCTTTTGTCCATATTTAATAGTATAATTCAATTTTGTAGTCTGGAAACGCGCTGGTGACTGTTTTATATGAAGCAACCTTGCACAAAGATCAATGGAATTTCGTGGAGGAGACCAATAATATACTCATGGCAAGGAATAAAGAGCTCGAGGATAAGCTTGCCAAGGTCGAAAGTTCCCGAGCATCTGCAGAAAAATCAAGCTGGTCCGAGTAATAATCCCAACCTGGAAACCGAAAATCCTCATATTATTAGTACTATGATGGATGCTAGTCGGTACCAAGCTCAGGTTGATCGACTGACTCAAGAACTGGAGGAGCAACATATTTCTCACGCAACTTCTTTGAGCACACTAGAGTTGGAAAATCTTTCGCTCCAAACTCAACTTCAGGCTAAAAATGATGATGTGGACATAGATAAGGTCATGAGTGAAGCTCGGATAGAGAATGTTGAGCCCATTATTAGGGAATTTCTCAACTCTCCCGTTCACACAACCATAATTCATTAGAAGATCGGAGATTTGCTATTGAGTTCATAAAGGGGTCGACCAGCTGATCGAATCGGGATTAATTCCTGACAAGCGGGCAGATTATCGTGATGCTATGGATATTAGCAAGGATCGAAAGCTTCGAGAATATCTACCTGAGTCCCTAACCTCTGTGGAATACAGGGGTCATCCCTTGGCTCATCTGGTGGATGAGTTTGGAGTTTCCTTACCAGTGCCTGACCCCGATATTGAGCCTGAAGAGGAGGTCGAAGATGATCAAGATAATAGAGAAGAGGCTGATGTTAACGACGAAGTGTCCCCAAAAGAGGCTGCTCCCATTGAATAGGCCATTTCAAACGACAAGGAACCGAAGACATTTGATTTACTCTTTGTAACAAGTCTCACTATTTTTCTTGTTAAACTTGTAATTTCTTGTACATGAATCTTGTATCAATCCTTCCTCGAAATATATATTTTATTGCACTGTTGTCTCGTAAAATTTTTCCTTTGTTTCTGATACGATCAGGATGTCGTAACAATTTATCATTTTCAATAAGTTTTGAATTTTCTTTTTCCGCCTTCCCTTAAGGGTTCAAACGTCATTTCCTTAGTTATATATAAGGGTAAATCCTTCAAAGAGTTACCGCGCGTCCCCACTTGAAATATAAAATTTTCTTCAATAGTTCGAAGCGATAGCTCGAAATTTACGTAGTTTTCACAAATTCCCGAGTATGAGTTCTAATCTGTTTTCTGGCGCTGCAAAGCGAACTTTGCGTGGTCCCACAAAAAGAGACGGCCCAAAGAAAAGAGCTCGCACTGAGAGTTCTCGACAAACACTATCTGAAGGGTTGGGAGATTCCCCGAAAATCTACGCCCCTTGCTGATCGAGTTTCGATTCATTCTGAGGATCTCTCGACTTCTAAGGCGAATACCCCTTTCCGATCACCACCTCATATGGTTTCTCCTAAAGGTCCATCAAAAGTTCCGATCCGTAGCCCATTGGTTGATCAAGATATTCTCGACGCTTGTCGAAATGAGGAGTCCCAAGCTAACTCTCCTGCCATTAATGATCGGGAGGAAGTCGATCCTCAGATTCCTGTTTCAAACGTCGCAATAATTCAAGCTTCCGAACAAGAGACTGGTCTGCAACCTGAGTCTATTCCTCCTAATGCCGAGGCCGATCCTAATTCACAGGTTGAGGGGTGCATGATGGAAGATATTCCCGAATCTCTTTTCATCTTGTCGACCTCCGAAATTGCAGTCGTATACTCGGGTTCCCGTGGTACCCAAGTTCTTCCTTCTCCTCGTTTTTCCCAAGGAATGATTGAATCAGAATCGGGCCGAGCAAACTGAGCTCCGTAAATCTGTTCGATGATCCTTCGCTATTAGATGATCGTCCGCTTAAAACGCAAGTCGAAGAAATATCCGATTTCACTATGGAACGATAAGGAGGAGTATCCCTTGATGCCTGCATTCCCGCTTCTCATGAACCCGATGGGGTATCCTGGAATTTGGGGATGGGCACAATCCTCCCAGGAGAGCTCGATAAGCTGAAAGATCATTCTTCTCTACAACTTGTCCAGTCTATTTTCAAGCATTTGGAGCTGGTAATTTTATGCCTTAATTTGAACTTCACCACATTGTTTTATATTTTAAACTTCTTTATGTTTTGTCGTAGGTGAAACATCAAGCTGCTCAACTCGGAATTCAGAATGACGAAGCCTATTTTACTCGGCTTGCTACTGATTCCAAATTGGACAACATAGCTGCAGCTCATCGATCACTGATGATCGAAGTGGAGAATCTTCGAGCTATTAACGAAAAGCTTGCTAAGGAGAAATAAGATCTTGCTCGTGTGAATTGCAGCCTGGAGTTTGAGAAGGAGCAACTTAAAAAGGAGAAAGAAGACTTGCTTCAGCTGAACAAGAATCTGGAAGAAGTCACCCAATCTCAAATTGAGAAAGGGAAGAAACAGGAGTTCGAGAAAGGCTTTACTCTTGGATATAAGCAACGTACCCAAGAGTTGATCACCTATCTTGGTCATAGTACAAGTCCCAACCACATTCTCGAACAGTAGATCATTGGATGATATGTAATTAATTTTTTTTTTTTGTTGAGAAGAAAGACTTGTAAATATGTGTGTCGATCAATATGTGATGTTCTCATATCCTTTGTACGAAAAGCTCCTTGTTCAAAACTGACTTGATTAATTCGTATTGCCATTTCCTTAGGAGTGGAAAAGTCGCATAGATATATGCGCCTTTATCGTAGCCATAGAACGGTTCATCTTCCGTCCGTTAGATCACGAATTTTCTCAGCTATAAATAGCGACTCCTTGCTAAATAAAGAAACTGAGAAATATGTCTTCATATGTTAGACTTAGACATCTTTGTCTTTCATTTTTCATTATAGGAGGTATTGGAGCTCTTTGTCTCCATGATAACGACGGAATTTATACCAATAATGGATGTTGAAAGGAGAAAGCTGGTCAGTTCATTAAAAAGAAGTTACTCCTTGGATCGAGTTATCCTTTTCGACCAAGGAGGATATTTTGTAAGCGTTTGGTGAGGTATCCTTCGACCAAGGAGGATACTTTGTGAAGGTCTGGTGAAGTATATTCACCTATCTCATCAAACGTAGGTCGAGATTTGCCTTTCCAAATTTCTAGCTCCAATTGGCTTATGAAGACAAGAACTCGTTCGGTTTGGAGAAGCTATTATCTCGAGGAGTGTTTTCCAAGCGGATAATTAAAATATTTCGATTTTGTAGTCTTTTTTTTAGATTTTGCTAGATTTTGCAATAAATGCAATCTTCTCTTGTCTGTATTTATTTGTACGTATGTAGCAACCTCTTGTGAATGAATAAATATTTATAGAATATTTCCTTAGCATAATTTTCGATCCTTGTCAGATATCTTTATACTGTTATCCATTATCGACCAACGAGCGTAGATAAATTCGATTATGTGTATAACTTTCTTCCAACTATTGTATCCTATATTCATGGATGTACTTGCAAGAGATACAGACGTTTGAAAGTGTACTGTATTTAAAATAATCTGAACCGTTGATATGACCTTTACTTGTCACCGTTGGATTTTCATCTATCTGCCTATATAAAGGCTTTTACCTCCTTCCTTATTTATTCCATAATGATGCTGTCAAAGAAAGAAATTTGTTTTTATTACTATGGTCGACCACCAGATTCTGTTATCCTTAAGAACGGACAAGTTTCTGATTTGGAATGGGTGGAATTGGAAATATGAGACTTCTTTTATAAAATAAAGACTCCGATCCAAATTTAATGGGGTCTATTGGAATATGAGGTAGTGATCGAGCATCCCTTAGCTGGTTGTTGGTTGATCGTTACTTGTGCCATATAGGTCAGTCCGAGGTCAGAGGAAAGTTGGATTCTTGCTTTATCGAAATCAACTTGTTTATGATGGAGCGAGAGCACCATGTGTGAGATCATATCGACCTAGCGCAGCTCTGGTGAAGTATGAGCATCAGTTTCTTTAAGGGGGGCGATATTTTGAGTTTCGCAATGGTGGTTGTCCTTGTCCCTCGAAGCCTCCGAAATTACTCCTACTTTGTGTCGAAGATTGCTCAAACTATCTGAAGATCGGGACTATTTTCCCTTGTTGGTGATAAACATAAACAATCTTCTCTTGTCCTTTAAAAAGAAAAAAGTTTCTTTGCTATTTACCATTCTATGGGACGATCGAGCATTTGTAGGATAGGAGTCATAAACGTGTAATATGATTTTTGTAAAATTTGCTTAATTCAATGTTATCCAGGTCGAGCATCGATCTAGGATATAGTACTAATCGATCATTCTTGTACTGCATTAAATACTGATTCGATATTTATTACTGGTAGTTGAAACATCTTAACGCAAGTCCCGATAAACTATTGCCACCGTTGATTTGATATTATTTCAACCATTGGATCTTTACCGTTCCATTTATAAAAGGGTTTTACCTCTCACTTATTTTCTATCTCATGTAAAACTTCTTAAAATGGACCTTTTCCTTCTTCAAAACGGTGGTCGTCCACCTTATTCGAAAATCTCGAAAATTGCTCAAAATTATGACTTGGTATGGGTGGAATTGGAAAATGGAGACTTCTCAAAGACCTTGAAGTCTCCGATCCCTAAAAAATGGGATTGAGCGGAATGTCTACAGTATACCGGCCATCATATGCAAATGGATAAGGGTCGGTGCTTTGGCATTCCGATTTAATAGTTCCGTGGTCGGTGGAAAGCTGGTCAGTTCATTAAAATAAGAAAATGTGATCGAGATTGCTGACCACCACTGACCGAAGGAGAATTTCTACCTCATGAAGCTCTGGTCAAGTATGAGCACCAGCTTCTCCAAGGTTGGGGTCGAAATTTTGGAACTTAAAATGGTGGTTGTTCTCATCGACCGAGCCCAGCTGGTGACCAGCTGGTTCTTCCATTATGCTTTTTACAAGTCGACCGGACAACCGAGCTTCATAGAATAGGACCCTTTTTAGCATGTAATAGGACTTGTTGTTGATCAGTGTAGGAAATCGTTGTAACTTTTGAAGTTTTATCATTTGTAACCGCTTCGTAATTATGAATAAACTCTCTTCGTGCTTAATACTTTATACTCAAGCAATTAGTAAATAATAAAATCAGAGGTTGGCCTTTGTAGATCGAATTTTTCATAAGATCGAAGTTTTTTTTTATTTTTTTTACTGACCTAATCGGTTTCACTCAGATATTCAATTATACTTAGGTTTTATACCAATTATTGGTGCGAACCCATGAAGATTGATTTTAGTAGATCGATGAGTTTTTACCGACCCAATCGGTTTTACTCAAATATTCAATTTTACTTAGGTTTTATACCAATTATTGGTTTTAACCATGTAGATTGATTTTAGTAGATCGACGAGTTATTACCGACCCAATCGGTTTTCCTCAAATATTCAATTTTACTTAGGTTTTATACCAATTATTGGTTTTAACCATGTAGATTGATTTATGAGTTTTTACCGACCCAATCGGTTTTACTCAAATATTCAATTTTACTTAGGTTCTATACCAATTATTGGTTTTAACCATGTAGATTGATTTTAGTAGATCGATGAGTTTTTACCGACCCAGTCGGTTTTACTCAAATATTCAATTTTACTTAGGTTTTATACCAATTATCGGTTTTAACCCATGTAGATTGATTTTAGTAGATCGATGAGTTTTTACCGACCCAATCGGTTTTACTCAAATATTCAATTTTACATAGGCTTTATACCAATTATTTTTCAAGGGATTTGATGATTTCCCGATTTGCTACATCTGTTTGTCCATTCGCTCGAGGATGACCCACAGACGTAAAGTTTTGATGTATTCCAAACTTGGAGCACCATTCTAGAACTTGTTTTCCAGCGAATTGAGTTCCATTGTCGGAAATTAGCACTCTCGGGATGCCAAAACGGCAGACTATGTACTTCCAAAGGAAATTTATAACCTGAAATTGTGTAATTCGCGCGAGTGCCACACATTCGATCCATTTGCTGAAATATTCAACAGCGACCAGGACGTAGATCTTTTTTGATCTGGCAGTAGGGAATGGGCCTACAATGTCAATTCCCCATTGATCGAAAGGCCAAGAGATTGGAATTGGGTACAATATCTCTGTTGGCTGATGAATTATGTTCGAATGCACTTGGCACTAATGACAATATTTCATGTAGTCTTGTGCATCTGAATATAAGGTCGGCCAATAATATCCGGTCCTTAAACACTTGAGAGCGAGTGCTCGAGCCCCGCTATGATTCCCGGTCTCCCCTTCATGAATCTCCTTGAGGATATTCTGAGTCTGATGTTCGGGGATACACTTCAATAGTATTCCAGAAATGGATCGTCTGTAAAGTTTCTCTTCTACTATAGCATATCTAGGTGCCCGATACCTAATTCTTCGAGCTTCATTTTTATCATTGCGGAGAGATCCGTTTTTTAAATAACTCAACAAGGGACTCATCCAACTGTCTGTAGCCAAATCAATATCCATTATCTCAGTGGCAGGAACGGTGTCGAGATCGATCGATGGCGTATTGGAGATCAACAATGTGATCACCCTTTTAGTTTTACTGTCTCTTGACCCTGTGAACCTAGATAATTGATCAGCCCAGCGATTTTCTTCTCGTGGGATATTTTGAATTTCAAACTTGTCAAAGTTTCCAATCGATTCTTTTACTTTGGCCAAATATTTGACCATGTTGTATTCCTTGGCCTCATATAACCCGTTGACTTGTCTTTGAACCAGCTCGGAGTCTGTTAAGACGTTCAAGACTTTTATGCTGGCTTTTATGGCCATTTCCATTCCTGCAATCAAAGCCTCGTACTCTGCTTCATTATTTGTCACCATGAAAACCAGGGTGATGGCATAGTTCAAATCCTCTCCATCAGGTCCTCGGAAATTTATTCCAGCACCCCCACCATCTTTGCTCGATGCGCCATCGATGTGCATGAGCCATACGTGGTCATTAACGACTAGGATGTCATTATTGCTTGAGCTTGTCTCGTTAGGGATCATTTCCGACGGACTGGGGGTCTCCAAGAGGAAATCTGCAAGCACTTGAGCTTTTATCGCAGTTCGTGGTTGGTACTCGATCTCATATTGCCCTAGTTCTACTGCCCATTTGATCAATCTTCCCGATGTTTGACAAAATTTGTCTTAAGGGTTGATTTGTGAGGACAATAATTTTGTACGTTTGGAAGTAAGGTCGTAGCCCCCTCCAGATGGAAATGAAATCCGGCACGCTAATGAAATGATGGTGGATTTGAGTAATTCCCTTCTAATGCTTGCCGGACTATGAAAGGAAATCGGGGGCGTGAGGCTATTAACCGTCCGAGGATTGCTTTTGATTCTTAAGAGAGTATTGAAATTTTACATATTAATGTAGTGAAACAATCAAATGAGTAACATTTGGAATACTCTTTGTAACCTCCAGACTAATTCCAATAATGTAATTTTATTTTTTGGTGCATTAATTTCAAGTACTTGAACTTTTACATTGATAAAAAATTCTTGAAAAATAAACAGAAATTGAGTGGCGTTTGCATTTCAAGAGTTAAAACTATTGTAAGAGTGCACATAGCGAATAGCATAGCGATGTGCAGCCATGTTGCCTCACTGCGCCCTGCGCACTTTATTTCCACTCAGCGCGCTATGTGCGCAATTTTTGCTATAGCCCAGAAGCCCATAGTGTCAAATAGCGAGATATTTGGGGAATGTCGAAAAGAAAAAAGAAACTTAGTTGAAAATTATGTAAATTGATTGCATAACTATTATTTGTGTATTTATTTTCTAAAATATGCTGATAAATGTATGATAGATATCTTCCATTTCCAGTAAAGTACGATAAATGTAATTCATTTAATGATGTAGACTATAGTGGGTATATGGAATCTTGAATTAATGTTTACATTTTAATCAGAGAACTGCATTTTTGGTATAAAGTTTTATGTTAATTTCTATTTTTTGTACGAAACAAATACAAGTGAACATATTTGGAACCATAATTTAAGAAATTGATTCATATTTGGTATAGTCGTTAACTAAGTTTAAAAATCACCGTCAAACTGGTGACATGGCTGTTAAAGATGTTTCAATTATCGCAAAATTAATGTCACAACTTATACTAGCTGATAATCCTATCAAAATTTTATTTTGTCAACTCGAAATGTTATTAGTTAGAATTATCAGCTCGTATTTCAAATAATTAAACCATCACTCATGTTGAAGAAGCTAACATAATCTCTCTCTTAAAAATTTCCAGTAAAGTACGATAAATCATATTCATTTATATGTAACCACAAGAAAACATAATGCCTCGGTGGGTAAGTAGATTGATTTTATTGAATTTGAATTAATATTTGTTTTTAAATGAGGGAATTATTTTTTTGGTACTAAACATTATGTCAATTTCTACTTTTGGTATCAAATAACTGCAGGTCAACTTATATGGTATAATAATTTAACAAATTATACCACATTTGGTATCGTCGTTAATTAAATTTGAGATTAACCTTCGAACTGGTGATATTGTCATTAAATCAGTTTCAATTATTGCAAAATTAGAGTCATAACTTATACTAGCTGACAATTCTACCGAAATATTATTTTGTCAGCTCGAAATATTATAGTGTAGAATTATCTGCTTTTATTTCAGTTATATAAACCAACACTCATGTTCATGCTGTTAACAAATATAATCTCTCTCTTAGAAATTTCAAAATGAACATCATGAAAAAAAAAAAAACTTCTTCTTCTCTTCTTTTATATGTAAAGTATGTGGAAAAAAGTTTTCCTTCAATCAAATCTTTGTGTGGCCATCTGAGTTACCATTAAGAAAGGGCTCAAAGAGAAGGGCTCAGAAAGGTATGGAGCCCCCGTCTGATTGAATCGAATTCTGGCACGCTAATGAAATGGTTATGGATTTGATTATTTCTACTTCTAATGCCAGCTAGACTATGAACGGAAAACGGCGGTGTGGGGCATTTGGAATGCTCTTTCGAAACTCCAAACTAATTCCTGATATAGCAATGTCGCCTCAATGCGCCCTGCGAACTTTATTTTCACTCAACGATCTACGTGCGCAATTTTTACTATAGAACAAAAGCCTATAGTCTCAAAATGTTGAAAAGAAAAAGAAAAAACTTAGCTGAAAATTATGTAAATTGATTGCATAACTATTAATTGTGGATTTTCCTAAAATATGCTGATAAATGCATGATAAATATCTTCCATTTTCGATAAATGTTATTCATTTAATGATGTAGCCTAGATTGGTTTTATTAAATCCGAATTAATGTTTGCCATTAAATCAGAGAATTTCATTTTTGGTATCGATTTTTATGTTAATTTCTATTTTTGGTACCAAACAAATACAAGTGAACATATTTGGAACCATAATTTAACAAATCGTTTCATATTTTGTACCGCCATTAACTAAGTTTAAAAATCACCGTCAAATTGGTGGCGTGGCTGTTAAATCAGTTTCAATTATTTCGAAATTAGTCTCATAATGTATACTAGTGAATATTTCTATCAAAATTTTATTTTGTCAGCTCGAAATGTTATTGGGTAGAATTATCAGCTCGTATTTGAAATATTTAAACCATAACTTATGTTCAAGCAGCTAACAAACATAATCTCTCTCTCAAAAATTTCCAATAAAGTACGATAAATGTTATTCATTTAAATATGTAGCCACTATAATGAATTTTACCATCATGACTTTGGTAGAGAAAGAGGATTGATACTCTAAACATCGTAAATGTATTATTTTCATGTGGAAGTTCAACCAGAAAACCTAATGCCACAGTGGGTAAGTAGATTGGTTTTATTGAGTTTGAATTAGTATTTGCCTTTAAATGAGAGAATAGTTTTTTTGGTACTAAACTTTATTCCAATTTCTACTTTTGGTATCAAAGAAATGCATGTCAACATATTTGGTATAATAACTTAACAAATTGTTCCACATTTGGTATCTTTGTTAATCAAATTTGAAAATAACCATTGAATTGGTGAAATTTGCGTTAAGTCATTTTCTATTATTACAAAGTTGGACTAATAACTTATACTAGCTGACAATTCTACCAAAATGTTATTTTGTCAACTAGAAATGTTATCATAACTAAAGTTCAAGCACTTAACAAACATAATCTCTCTCTCAAAAATTTCCAGTAAAATTCGATAAATGTTATTCATTTAAATATGTAGCCACTATAATGAATTTTGCCATCATGGCTTTAGTTGCGAAAGAAGATTGATACTCGAAACATAATAAATGTATTGTCTTCATGTGGAAGTTCAACCAGAAAATATCATGTCTCAGTGGGTCAGTAGATTGATTTTATTTAATTTGAATTAATATTTGTCTTTAAATGAGGGAATTGTTTTTTCTTGTACTAAACATTATGTCAATTTCTACTTTTGGTGGTGGATTCGAGTAATTCTACTTCTAATGCCTGCTAGACTATGAAAGGAAAACGGGGGAGTGGGGTTTTAACTACTCGAGAGCTGCTTTTGATTCTGAAGAGATTATTGAATTTTTACATAATAATGTAGTGAAATAATCAAAAGAGTATCATATGGAATACTCTCTACTAATTCTCGAAATGTAATTTTTTTTTGGTGTATTAATTTCATGTACTTGAACTTTTACTTGGATCAGAAATTCTTGAAAAATAAACAAAAAGTGATTGGTATTTGCATTTCAAGAGTTAAAACTATTGTAGTCAAGAGCACACATCACGCATAGCGTTGCGAACTGCAGCCATGTCGCCTCACTATACCCTGCGCACTTTATTTTCACTCAACGCTCTATGTGCGCAATCTGTGCTATAGCCCAAAAGCCCATAGTGACAAATAGCAAGCTATGTGGGAAATGTCAAAAAGAAAAAAAAAATGTTATTCATTTCCATTAAAGTACGATAAATGTTATTCATTTAATGATGTAGCCAAGATTGGTTTTATTGAATTTGAATTAACCATTAAATCAGGGAATTGCATTTTTTGTATCTACTTTTATGTTAATTTCTATTTTTGTACCAAAGAAATGCAAGTCAATATATTTGGAAACATAATTTATGTAATTTTTCCATATTTGGTACCGTCGTTAACTATGTTTAAAAATCACCGTCAAATTGGTGATGTGGACGTTATTTAAGTTTCAATTATTGCAAAACTAGTGTCGTAACTTATACTAGCTGATAATTTTACCGAAATTTTATTTTGTTAGCTCGATATGTTATAGGGTAAAATTATCAGCTCATATTTTAAATAATGAAACCATAACTCATATTCAAGCAGCTAAAAAATATAATCTCTCTAAAAAATTTATAGTAAAGTACGATAAATGTTATTCATTCAAATACGTAGCCACTATAATGAATTTTACCATCACGACTTTAGTAGTGAAAGAAGATTTACACTCTAAACATCATAAATGTATTGTCTTAATGTTGAAGTTCAACCAAAAAACATAATGCTTCATTGGGTAAGTAGATTGATTTTATTCAATTTGAATTAGTATTTGTCTTATATGAGAGAATTGTTTTTTTGGTACCAAACATTATGTCAAATTCTACTTTTGTATCAATCAAATGCAGGTCAACATATTTGGTATGATAATTTAAGAAATTATTTCACATTTGGTATCGTCGTTAACTAAATTCAAAATAACTATCGAATTGGTGATATTTTCGTTAAGTCAGTTTCAATTATTGCAAAATTAGAGTCATACTTATAATAGCTAACAATTCGACCGAAATGTTATTTTGTCAGCTCGAAATGTTATAGGGTAGAATTATTAGCTAGTATTTCAAATATTTAAACCAGCACTCATGTTCAAGCACCTAGCAAATGTAATCTCTTTCTCCAAAATTTCAAAACCAACATCATGAAAAAAGGAACTTCTTCTTTTCTTCTTTTATATGTAAAGTCTGTGGAAAAAGTTTTCCTTCGAACAAATCTTTGTGTGGCCATATGAGTTACCACTAACAAAGTGATCAGAAAGGTAGGGAGCCCTCTCCTGATGGAACCAAAATCCGGCACGCTAACAAAATGTTGGTGGATTTGAGTAATTCTAGTTCTAATGCTTGCTGGACTATGAAAAGAAAACTGAGCCATGGGGAATTTGGAGTGCTCTCCTGAAACTCCAGACTAATTCCTGATATGTATTTTTTTTTTTTTTTTTGTGTTTTCAAGTATTTGAACCTTTACTTGGATCAGAGATTCTTGAAAAATAAATAGAAAGTGAGTGGTGTTCGAATTTCAAGAGATAAGACTGTAGTAGTCAAGAGCGCACATAGCACATAGCATAGAGAGGTGTAGCAATGTCGCCTCACTGCACCCTTCACACTTTATTTTCACTCAGCACGCTATATGCGCAATTTTTGCTACATCCCAAAATCCCATAGTGTCAAATACATAGCTATTTGAGGAATGTCGAAATGAAATAAAAAACTTAGCTGAAAATTATGTAAATTGATTGCATAACTATTTATTGTGGATTTTCCTAATATGTTCTAACAAATGTATGATAAATACATTCCATTTCTAAATGTTATTTAGTTAATGATGTATCCTAGATTGGTTTTACTGAATATGAATTAATATTTGCCTTTAAATCAGAAAATTGAATTTTCGGTATATAGTTTTATGTTAATTTATATTTTTGGTATCAAACAAGTGCAGGTGAACATATTTGGAACCATAATTTAACAAATTGTTGCATATATATTTTGTACCGCCATTAACTAAGTTTGAAAATCACCATCAAATTGGTGAAGTGGCCGTTAAATCAGTTTCAATTATTGCAAAATTAGTGTCATAACTTATACAAACTGTAATTCTACCTAAATTTTATTTTGTCAGCTCGAAATATTATGGGGTAGAATTATCAGCTCGTATTTCAAATAATTAAACCATAACTCATGTTCAAGCAGATAACAAACATAATCTCTCTCTAAAAAATTTCCATTAAAATACGATAAATGTTATTCATTTAAATATGTAGCCACTATAATGAATTTTACAATCATGACTTTAGTAGCGAAAGAAGATGTTGGTCCCAAGTGGTCAGATGAGGTCTAGAGGGGGGGGGGGGGGGGGGGGGAAGTGAATAGACCTCGCTACTTTTTAAAATTTCTCCAACTTTTCTTATCAGCAGAGTAAGTTGACCGAAACTTGTCAGACTACTTTGCTGATTGTGCACTTAGCTTAAACAGCAGAGTTGACCACTCGTCTGATTTACTTATCTGTTTCAATTTAAATCAGAGTTTGAAACTTGTATGCAACGGATTTATGAAGTGTTTTTCAAACAAGTTATTTTCTTACTTAAAGACTTTTATCCCCAGTGTTAAAGCTCCTTTTAAAATCTTTTAGTCGGTTCAAAATGTTTGTATGCTCTTGGAAATATGAAAGTAAAAATGCAAGTAATCAAACACAAAAAAATTTTATAGTGGTTATATAGACAAGAATTTCTTTTAGTCCACTCTTCTAAATCACGAAGATTTAGGTTATACTAGAAACACTAAGTAATCTAGTACACTCTTCTTGCGCTTTTACAACAAATGATAAAGCCACGAGTTCGTTATAGGAGATCACAAAGAAAACCTATACTATGAAGTTATATCACTCAAACAAAGGGATATACACTTCGCACAACACTCAATGTTTACAGAAATCACTCAGATTTTGTTTTAGCTTGTTTCTTCAACTCGGCTTTGTCAACAGATGATTCGGCTGATAGTGATCTGTTCTTGAGTTTGAGTTTTTGAGACTTAGAAAATTTGGAATTCTCTCTCAGTTGTTGTGTTGTCTCTAACTCTTGAATTCAGATCTATTTATACTCACGAATTTGAATTATGCCCATTGAAGTGAGACAGATTTCAGATCTTCCTCGAGTACTGGTCCTTGTCTCTGAACGGCTTCCTGCAACTGTTCACTTGTACAGTTATGCTGTACTTTCTGTCACGTCGCATTAAATGCACCTTGCTGATACGAGGTTTCTCTTCAATCATTTGTCATTAATACCCAATTCTTACAGCATTTATTATTACGCCAAGTGCATTTATTACCGTTGTAATAACTTCCTGATCACTTCCACTCTGCTGATGTAAATCACCTTGCTGATGAACACTCTGCTGAATCAAATCAAACTCATTTGATTTGACTCTGCTAAAATCCACCAGTCTGATTTCATACTCAGCATCAGATCAGTAGTCTTCTGGACAAAAATTCAACCCTTCTGATTTTACTTGTCTTCTCAGATTGAATTTCTTAGAGGTTGCCAAAATTCCATTACTTAGCTAATGACTTTTGGAAATCATCAATCCTCCCTTCGCTTTCTTCATCTTCATCCAACAGAGGATTGATACTCTAATCATCGTAAATTTACTGACTACATGTAGAAGTTCAACCAAAAAACATAATGCCTCAGTGGGTAAGTAGATTAGTTTTATTGAATTTGAATTAGTATTTGCCTTTAAATGAGAGAACTATTTTTTTGATACTAAATTTTATGTGAATTTCTACTTTTGGTATCAAATAAATGCAGGTCAACTTATTTGGTATAATAATTTAACAAATTATTCCACATTTGGTATCATCGTTAATTAAATTTGAAAATCACCGTCGAATACATTTTCGTTAAGTCGGTTTCAATTATTGCAAACTTAGTGTCATAACTTATACTAGCTGACAATTCTATCGTAATGTTATTTTGTCGGCTTGAAATTTTAGGTAGAAATATCATCTATTAAATATTTAAACACGCACTCATACTTAAGCAGCTAAAAAAATTAATCTCTCTCTCAAAATATCAAAACCAACATCATGAAAAAAGAAGCTCCTTCTTTTCTTATTTTATATGTAAACTCTGTGGAAATTTTCCTTCGATCAAATCTTTGTGTTGCCATATGAGTTACCACAAAGAAACTATTCAAAGAGAAGGGCTCAGAAAAGTATGGAGCCCTTCTTGATGGAACTAAAATCTGGCACGCTAATGAAATGGTAATGGATTTTAGTAATTCTACTTTTAATGCCTACTGAACTATGAAAGGAAAATGAGGGTGTGGGGCTATTAAACACCCGCGGGCCACTGTTGTTTCTGAAGAGATTATTGAATTTTTACAAAATAATGTAATGCAACAATCGAAGAAATAACATTTAGAATGCTCTCCTGAAACTCCAGATTAATTCCTTAAATGGAATATATTTTATATCTTGGTGTTTTAAATATAATTGAATCAAAATTTTTTGATACATTAATAGAGAGTGATTGGTGTTTAAATTTCAAGAGTTAAAAAAAAAATTGAATTCAAGAAAGCACATAGCGCATAGCGTAGCGTGGTGTAGCTTTGTTGCCCCACTAAGCACTACGCACTTGATTTTCACTTAGCGCGCTATGTACGCAACTTTTTCTATAGCCAAAAAGCCCATAGTGTCAAATAGCGAGCTATTTGGGGAATGTCAAAAAGAAAAAGAAAGAACTTCGCTGAAAATTATGTAAACTGAATGCATAACTATTAATAGTGAATTTTCAAAAAATATGATGATAAATGTACGATAAATATCTTCCATTTCCAGTAAAGTATGATAAATGTTATTCATTTAATGTTGTAGACTAGATTGGTTTTATTGAATTTGAATTAATTTTTGCCTTTAAATCAGAGAATTGCATTTTTTGTATTGAGTTTTATGTTAATTTCTATTTTTGGTACCAAACAAATGTAGGTCAGCATATTTGGAACCATAATATAAGAAATTGTTCCATATGTGGTATCGTTAACTAAGTTAGAAAATCACCGTCAAATAGGTGACGTGGTTGTATAGTAAGTTTCAATTATTTCAAAATTAGTGTCATAATATATACTAGCTGGTAATTCTACCGAAATTTTATTTTTTTAGCTCGATATACTATAAGATAGAATTATCAGCTCATATTTCAAATAATTAAATCATAACTCATATTCAAGCAGCTAACAAACATAATCTCTCTCAAAAATTTACACTAAAGTACGATAAATGTTATTCATTCAAATACGTAGCCACTACAATGAATTTTACCATCATGACGTTAGTAGTGAAAGAAGATTGACACTCTAAACATCATAAATGTATTGTCTTAATGTTGAAGTTCAACCAAAAAACATAATGCCTCAGTGGGTAAGTAGATTGATTTTATTGAATTTGAATTAGTATTTGTCTTAAATGAGAGAATTATTTTTTTGGTACTAAACATTATGTCAGTTTCTACTTTTGGTATCAAATAAATGCAGGTCAACATATTTGGTATAATAATTTAACAAATTGTTCCACATTTGGTATCATCATTAATTAAATTTGAAAATAACCGTCGAATTGGAGATATTGTCATTAAGTCAATTTCAATTATTGCAAAATTAAAGTAATAAAAAGTAATAACTTATGGTAGCTGACAATTCTACCGAAATATTATTTTGTCAGCTCGAAATGTTAAAGGGTAGAATTATCAGCAAGTATTTCAAATAATTAAACCAGCACTAATACTCAAGTATCAAACAAACATAATCTCTGTCTCAAAAAAATTCAAAACCAACATCATGAAATAATAAGCTTCTTCTTTTGTTCTTTTATATTTAAAGTCGACTAATTCCTTAAATATAATATTTTTTTTTTTATGTTATCAAGTACTTGAACTTTTACATGGATCAGAATTTCTTGGAAAATAAATAGAAATTGGGTGGTGTTTGCATTTCAAGAGATAAAACCATAGTAGCGAGGTGCAGCCATGTCGCCTCCACACTTGATTTTCACTTAGCGCGCTATGTCCGCAATTTGTGCTATGGCCCAAAAGCCCATAGTGTCAAATAGCGCACTATTTAGGGAAAGACGAAAAGAAGAAGAAGAAAAACTTAGCTGAAAATTATGTATATTTATTGCATAACTATTAATTGTGGGGTTTCCTCGAATAAGAATATAAAAATATGATAAATATCTTCCACTTCGAGTAAAGTACAATAAATGTTATTCATTTATTGATGTAGCCTAGATTGATTTTATTGAATTTGAATTAGTGTTTGCCTTTAAACGAGATAATTGCATTTTTTGTGCCGAGTTTTATATAAATTTCAATTTTTGTACCAAACAAATGTAGGTCAACATATTTGTAACCATAATTTTACAAATCATTCCATATTTGGTACCGCCGTTAGCCAAGTTGAAAATCACTGTCAGATTGGTGACTTGGTCTTTAATTCAGTTTTAATTATTGCTAAATTAGTGCCATAACTTATATTAGCTGACATATCTACCGAGATATTATTTTGTCAAGTTGAAATGTTATAAGGTAGAATTATCAGCTAGTATTTCGAATAATTAAACCAGCACTCATGTTCAAGCAGCTAACAAACATAATCTCTCTCTCAAAAATCTCAAAACCAACATCATGTAAAAATAAGCTTCTTCTTCTTCTTTTATATATAAAGTATGTGGAAAAGTTTTTCTTCGATCAAATATTAGTGTGACCATATGAGTTACCACTCACAATGGGCTCAGAGAAAGGGCTCGGTAAGGTATGGAGCCCCTTCCTTATAGAACCAAAATCGAGCGGGCTAATGAAATAGTGGTGGATTTGAGTATTGGACTATGAAGGGGAAGTGGGGTCGTGGGGCTATGCGCCATTTACTACTATGGATAAAACTGCTAGAAGTTGGTAATTAAGAGAAAGAAAAAAACCACTAAAACCTATAAGCTGCCTCCCAAGTCCCAACTGATTTTGCTTTTCTATAATTTTATCTTATTTCTAGAGAACTTAATTCATAAGTTAAATTTAAAAACATCACCATAAGCCCTTTTGGAGAAGAAAAACAAAAAAGTGGTTATTTTAAGTTAGTGAAAACACCACCTAATTACTGTTATATGAAGTGCTTATTATTAGGATGTACTTATGCAACTTAGGATGTCAAATAATTAAGTAAATAAATTCCAAAAAATTATTGTACGAAATACAATAAGAACTCTTTTCTTTGAATATTTTAATTATTAGTTTTTTTCAGAAAAAAATAATTATTTCAACTCAAATACTACGTAAGAAAAAAACATTGTGCAAAATACTACGCAAATGTTTGGTTGGAAATCTCCCATGTGTCCTATACAAAGCTAATGCACGGGCTTGCCAGTAAATTTGACGAACAACGTAACTAACAGAACCTCGTTGTTGAGTAGTGTACCTAAGTGAAACCTATCTAAGTCAAGCGATTGAAGGAGCAACATTTGGAATGCTCTTCTGAAATTCAAGATTGGAAAATGGTTCATTCTTTCTGGAACTCCTTTTCAAAATATATTTTGTGAACTCTTCAACACATTGCATGTGAGTGAGACTAGTAATTGCTAACTCACTTGTGAAAAGAAAAACATTTCCCAAAATGATCACGTCAACTTCAAGGAGAAAACAGAAGGATAATTTACAATTTGCGCTATGGCGCAGATCTCTACAAGGCCAAAAAAAGAAAGATTCATATTATCATTAAAATTTGTTATCTTATCACGTCACCTTCAAGGAGAAAACAGAAGGATAATTTACAATTTGCGCTATGGCGCAGATCTCTACAAGGCCAAAAAAAGAAAGATTCATTTTATCATTAAAATTTGTTATCTTAATTTTGGCAAAAAGTAGGTTACTTTGTTGAAATTTGTCAGCGTTATTTAATTGATTCTCCCCATATTTAGGTGAAATATATCTTAATGTGGCTTGCCTATTTTTCTAAATTAGGTTAAATTGGCTTAAATAAGGTATCTTTATTTTGCTGTTGATTTTCCTAAATTTAGGTGAAATTAACCATAATTTGGCTTAAATATTTTGTTGAAACTTCGTTAATTTAGTTGCTTAATTTAATTGTTGATCTACCTAAATTAAGATAAAATTACATTTAATTTGATTTATATTTTCTCCTATTTTAAATTATCGATTTCAATCAAAATTTTGGTTGGATTTACTCAAAATTAAGATAAATTTAGTTGAAATGATGGCTAGCTAGCAGATTTTATAGCAATTAGTTCAAATTAGGTGGAATTTACTTTTGGCTGAAATACAATTAATAATGTTGAATACTTATTAGCTTTATGTACTAAAGTTAGTTTTTATGCTTTATTGTTTTAAAATTTAGTAGCATTTTTTAATGTTATAGCATTGTTGATGTATGTTAAAAAAATTATATTTACATGATTAATTTTCAAAAAGTTCGCGCTATGCGCTATAGCTTCAGAAGTCTTTGTGTATCGATGCGCTATGAGTCATTTACTACTATGGATAAAACTTTAATAATTGGGTAATTAAGAGAAAAAAATACCAACAAAAGCTATATGTTGCCTCCCAACTGATTTTGCTGTTCTATACTTTTCTTATTTTAAGAGAAGTTAATTCATAAGTTAAATTTAAAAACATCACCATAAGCACCTTTGAAGGAGAAAAAAATAAAAGTAATTATTTTGATTTAGTGAAATCACCAACTCAGTGGTTATTTTAAGTTAGTGAAAACACCACCTAAATGTTTATTTTAAGTTAGAGAAAATACCACCTAATTACTACTATATGAAGTGCTTATTATTAGGATGCACTTATGCAACTTAGGATGTCAAATAATTAAGCAAGTAAATTCTCGAAAAATTATTGTACAAAACAAGGACTCTTTTCTTTGAATATTTTAATTATTAGTTTTTTCTAAAAAAAAAAAAACAAAAAAGTATTATTTCAAATCAAATACTACGTAAGTATTAGTTTTTGTGCAAAATACTATGTAAGTGTTTGGTTGGAAATCTCTCATGTGTCCTATCAACGATCAGAAGATATAAAGCTAATTCACGGACGTGCCAGTACGTTTGACGAACAACATAACTAACGGAAATTGGTTGTCGAGTAGTGCATTTATGTGGAACCCAACTAAATCAAGCGATTGATAGAGTAATCCAAACTATTAGCCCTTGATGCTTTTATATGCCTGCATGTCCGCGGGACTTGAATTATCTAGTGTCAATCTAGTCCTAAAAAGGATTTAATGGGATTGTGTTGCACGTTGAACAAGTGATGGTCGTGCAGACAATGTGTGTGTGTGTGTGTGTTGTATTGGTAACCAAAACGATAATGATATGAACATTGGAACGATTTATTGGTTAATAGTCGGAATACACATCCATGGAGATTGCTATGTAAATAGTGTTTAAATCTCCAATGCCATGCCCTATTACGAACTACTGATTCATTGAAATAAAATAAAAGGGGTGCAAGTCACTATAAGCTTTGATTATCCTAGATGAGTGTGAAGTCAACCTTGTGAAGCTCAGAAGCAAGTTGTTGATGGCATGTATGCTTGAATGACTCGTAGAGAATGAGAATTGTTGTGTTGGAGGGTGTCCCTTTTCATGTGACAGGAAGCCTCTGTTTACATGTGAAGTATGTGCAAAAGGTTTTCCTTCGATCAAATCTTTGTGTGACCATATGAGTTACCACTCAGAAAGGGCTCAAAGAGAAGGGCTCGAAAAGGTATGGAGCCCATTCCTGATGAAACTGAAATCGGATAGGCTAATGAAATGATGGTGGATTTGAGTACTTTTAATGTCAACTGGACGGTGAAAGCAAAACGGGGGTGTGGGGTTATTAACCACCCGCGGGCCGATGTTGATTCTGAAGATAGTATTGAATTTTTACATAATAATGTAAGGCAAAATTCAAAGAAGTAACATTTGGAATGCTCTCCTAAAACTCCAGAATTATTCTTGAAATGTAATATTTATTTTATTTTGGGGTTTTCGAGTATTCGAACTTTTACTTGAATCGGAGATTCTTGAAAATTAAATAGAGAGTGAGTGGTGTTTGCTTTTCAATAGATAAAATCATAGAAGTCAAGAGCGCACATAGCGCATAGCGTAGCGAGGTGCAACTATGTCGCCTCACTGCGGCTTGTGCACTTGATTTTCACTTAGCAAGGTATGAGCACAATTTGTGCTATAGACCAAAAGCCCATAATGTCAAATAGCATGCTATTTGAGGAAAGTGGAAAAGAAAAAAGAAAAAACTTAGCAAAAATTTATGTAAATTGATTGCATAACTAATTGTGGGTTTTCCTAAAATAAGATGATACGTATATGATAAATATTTTCCATTAAAGTACGATAAATGTTATTCATTTATTGATATAGCCACTATAATGAATTTTACTTTTCATGACTCTAGTAGGTAAAGAGGATTGATACTCTTAACATCATAAATGTATTTTGTTCATGTGGAAGTTCAACCAGAAGACATAATGCCTTAGTGGGAAGTAGATTGGTTTTATTGAATTTGAATTAGTGTTTGCCTTTAAATGAAAGAATTGTATTTTTGGTACAAAACTTTACGTCAATTTCTGTTTTTGGTATCAAATAAATGCAGGACAGCATATTTAGTATCATAATTTAACAAATTGTTTCACATTTGGTATAGTCATTAATTAAATTTAAAAATAATTAACCGTCGAATTGATGACATTGTCGTTAAGTCGGTTTCAATTGTTGCAAAATTAGTGTCATAACTTATACTAGCTAACAATTCTACGAAAATAATATTTTGTTAGCTCAAAATGTTTTAGGGTAGAATTATCAGCTAGTATTTGACATAATTAAACCATCACTCATGTTCAAGCAACTAACAAACATAATCTCTCTCTCTCAAAAATTTCAAAACCAACATCATGAAAAAATAAGCTTCTTAATTACTTCTTTTATATGTGAAGTATGTGGAAAAAAATTTCCTTCGATCAAATATTTGTGTGGCCATATGAGTTACCACTCTCAAAGAGAAGGGCTTGGAAATGTATGGAGCCCCCTCTTGATGGAACCAAAATGGGGCATGATATTGATATGATGGTGGATTTGAGTAATTCTACTTTAAATGTATACTTGACTGTGAAAGGAAAACGGAGGCGTGTGGCTATTAACCACCAGCGAGCCACTGTTGATTCTGAAAAGAGTGTTGAATTCTTACATAATAATGTAGTGCAAGAAACATTTGAAATGCTCTCCTGAGACTCCAGACTAATTCCTTAAATGTAATTTTTTTTTTTTGGGTGTTTTCAGGTACTTGAACTTTTATTTGGATCATAAATTCTTGAAAAATAAATAGAAAGTGTGTGTTTGCATTTCAAGAGATAGAGCCATAGTAGTAAAGAGCGCACATAGTGCACAGCGTAGCGAGGTACAGCCATGTCGCCTCATTGCACCCTGCACACTTGATTTTCAATGAGTGCGCTATGTGCGCAATTTGTGCTATACTCCAAAAGCCCATAGTGTCAAATAGCGCGCTTTTTGAGAAAATTCGAAGAAAAAAAAAACATAGCTGAGAATTATGTAAATTGATTGCATAACTACCAATTATGTGTTTTACTAAAAGAAGATGATAAATATTTTCCACTTCCAGTATAGTACGATAAATGATAGATGTAGCCTAGATTGGTTTTATTGAAATTGACTTAGTGTTTGCCTTTAAATGAGATAATTTGCATTTTTGGAACCGATTTTTAACAAATCATTCCACATTTTGTACTGCCGTTAGCTAAGTTTGAAAATCACCGTCAAAATGGTGACGTGACCGTTAATTCAGTTTCAATTATCGCAAAATTAATGTCATAACTTAGACTAGCTGACAATTCTACCGATATATTATTTTGTCAGCTTGAAATATTATAAGGTAGAATTATCAGCTAGTATTTTAAATAATTAAGTCAAAACTCATGTTCAAGCAACTAACAAACATAATCTCTGTCTCAAAAATCTCAAAACCAACATCATGAAAAAATAAGCTACTTCTTCTTATTTTTATATGTAAAATCCTTGTGTGGCCATATGAGTTACTACTCAGAAAGGGCTCGGCAAGGTATGGAGTCCCTCCTTATAGAACAGAAATCGGGCAGGCTAATAAAATGGTGGTGAATTTGAGTATTGGACTGTGAAAGAAAAGCGGGGTCATGGGACTATTAACCACCTGCGGGCCGCTGTTGATTCTGAAGAGAGTATTGAATTTTTACATAATAATGCAGTGCAACAATCAAAGGAGTAACATTTGGAATACTCTTCTGAAATTCCAGACTAGAAAACGGGTCATTATCTTTGGAAATTCTTTTCAAATAATTTTGGTGAACTCTTCAACACATTGCATGTGGTGAGACTGGTAATTGCCAACTCACTTGCAAAAAGAAAAACATTTATCGAAATTATCATATCAACTTCAAGGAGAAAACATAAGCGAATAAATTCTCAATCTGCTTCCATTACAAAAGTCAATGATAGTGCTATAGAGGAGTTGAAAATTGCTATGTCTTCTCAATCTGATTCAATTCCAAAAGTCAATGATAGTACTATAGAGGAGCTAAAAATTGCTATGTGTCTTTTTGTTCAGGTACACAATGGCACCATTATTCTAGAAAGTTAAAGTCTCCCCGGGTTAAGAGATTCTGTCATCCTTCTAAAAATCCCGCCATTGCAGAAGAATTTAATTGAGACAGCAGAGGGGAACTAAAGAATATTTCACTACAAGAAATTAGAAAATTGACTTCTATGTATCCGCCACGGCTAACTAGCCATTTGTGCAAAATACAAACCATGACTTGAAACAGTTGTGGAAACATCCACCACGACTCTTGAAACAGTGGAAGAAACGTCCACCACGACTCACAACCGTGGATGTTTCCACCAAGGCTAAGAGTCATGGTGAATATTCTCACTATGGCTAAAAGTCATGGTGTATAATTCGTCACTTCTCCACAAACCATGCATGAAAACCGTTGCAAAGCGGTGGTAGTTGAGCTTTTGGCAAAATCTTTGAGCTAGTCGCTATGACATTTTATGCATGGTTGATAGTCATATTTCTTGTAATGTTTGAATATGAGGATAAAGTCGCTAGGATATATGTGCACTCATATCTTATCAAAAAAATCTGAATCAACAGAAAAAACAAATTCTTAGAATTGAACCATATGGTGCATTGGAAGCATCTAAGCTAAACCCTAATGAGGGTGCCGAAACAAAGTTCATTTCAGAGTTTTCTACCTTAGAATGGCAATGAGATAAAAAAATACTCATATTCAACCAGTTCAATGAAGCAAATTTTCCAATGAGTTGATAGAAAGCAAATTTTGCGGATGGAAGGAAAGCTAGAACAAAAGCAGCGACAAAAATTGATAAACAAATTCAATGATTTACTGAGTGTAGTAAAAGTCATCCTTGCCTCTATAAGGTGCTCTTCTAAAGGGATAAGCTTAGTTGGGGCTTCAAGGGTAATTATATTGGATGTTGTTTGGAATCCCTCAAATGAACGGCAAGCAATATGCCATGAATGTAGAATTGGGCAAACGAAGTTTCTTTATATATACCTACCCTATGATGACTTTTGGGACTACGGAAGGCGATAAGTACTGCAAGCAAGCTGAGAAAGGGTGATTTTCAGATCTAATATTCTATGCCACTTCGGATAAAAGTAAAAAACAAAATAATCATGTTGCCTTAACTAAGGACAGGATCCTGGAGGAGATGGTTGGTCATTCAAAATTGAGTGTTTGTGAAGATTATTAATCAGCCAAAGGATTTACTATGCACATATATATTGGGTGATGAGTAATATATCATGATGCTTATAGGTTAAATGCTTCTTTCTTTTTATCATTGATTGCAATTGTTAATTTCGACAATAAGAGAATCTTGAATTTTGAAGCACATAGAAATAAATGTTCATCTTAGAACGTAATTTACTTTCTTATGTCTATTGTGAACATAGTAGTTAAAAATGCCGAAAGCGTGCGCTTTAGCGCGAGGTGAGGCGTAGAGGATTAGCATGCGCCTTCGTGCGTAATTTATGCTATGGCGTAGAAGGTTAATTTGAATGAACCGAAATCTGGCAGGCTAATGAAATGATGGTTGATTTGAGTAATTCTATTTGTAATGTCTGCTGGATTGTGAAAGGAAAATGGGGGCGTGGGTCTATTAACCACCCGCGGGCCACTGTTAATTTTGAAGAGAGTATGGAATTTTAACATAATAATGCATTGCAACAATCATATGAGTAACATTTGGAATGCTCTCCTGAAAATCCAGAATGGGAAACGGGTCATTCTCTTTGGAACTCCATTTCAAAATAATTTTGGTGAACTCTTCAACACATTGCATGTGTGTGACACCAGTAATTGCTAACTCACTTGCAAAAAGAAAAACATTTGCCGAAATGATCACGTCAACTTCAAGAAGAAAATAGAATGTTAATTTCCAATTTGCGCTATGGCGCATATCTCTAAAGGCCAAAAAAGAAAGATGTATTTTGTCATTAAAATTTGTTATCTTAATTTAGGCTAAAATTAGGTTTATTTGGTCGAAATTTGGCAGCGTTATTTAATTGATTTTCCCATATTTAGGTGAAATTTACCTTATTTTTGCTGACCTATTTTTCTAAATAAGGTTAAAATGGCTTAAATCAAGTATCTTTATTTAGTGGCTGATTTTCCTAAATTAACATGAAATTTACCTTAATTTGGATAAAATATTTTGGTTAAAATTAGTTAATTTGGTTGCTTAATTTACTTGTTGATCTACCTAAATTAAGATGACATTACATTTAATTTAACTTATATTTTTCTCTTATTTTAAATTATCAATTTCAATTAAAAATTTTGTTGGATTTACTCAAAATTTAGATAAATTTAGTTGAAATGACGGCTAGCTGGCAATTAGCTAAAATAAGGAGAAATTTACTTTTGGATGAAATATACTTAATTATTTTGAATACTTATTAGCTTTATGTACCAAAGTCAGTTTTTATGATTTATTGTCTTAAAATTTAGTAGCAGATTTTTATGTTGTAGCATTGTTGACATATCTTAAAACAAATTATATTTATGTGCTTCATTTAAAAAAAAAATCGCGCTACGGCGATGCGCTATGCGCTATAGCTCCAGAAGCCTTTGTGTGTTGCTGCGCTATGCGCCATTTACTACTATAGATAAAACTGTTGTAATTGGGTAACTAAGAGAAAAAAAATACCACCAAAAGCTATAAGCTACTTCCCGACTGATTTTGCTTTTCTAGACTTTTAGCTTATTTTTAGAGAAGTTAATTCATAGGTTAAATTTAAACATCACCATAAGCACTTTTCAAGAAGAAAAACATGAAAGTGGTTATTTTAAGTTAGTGAAAACAACACCTAAGAGGTTATTTGAAGTTAGTGAAAATACAACCTAATTATTGTTATATTAAGTGTTTATTATTAGGATGTACTTATGCAACTTAGGATTTCAAAAAATTAAGCAAATAAATTCTCAAAAAATTATTGTACGAAATACAATAAGAACACTTTTCTTTGAATATTTTAATTATTAGTTTTTTCTAAAAAAAATAAATAAACAAAATAATGAATTATTTCAACTCATATTCTTCATATGTATTTTTTTTCTTTTCAAAATACTAAAGAGTTTTGTTGGAAATCTCTCATGTGTCCTATCAACGATGAAGAGATATAAAGCTAATTTGTGGGCATGCCAATACGTTTGATGAACAACGTAACTAATGAAAATTTGTTGCCGAGTAGTGCACCTATGTGAAACCTAACTAAGTCAAGCAATTGATGGAGTAATCCATGTTCTATATGGCTGCATGTCCGCAAGACTTGAATTATCTAGTGTCTATCCTGTCCTCAAATTGATTCAAAGGGATAGTGTTGCACGTTGAACCAGTGATGGCCGTGCAGACAATGCGTGTATGTGCGTTGCAATGGTAACTAAAACGATAAGGATATGAACATTGAAAAGATTTATTTATTAATAGTCGGAATACACATTAATCTCTAGAGATTGCTATGTAAACAATGTATAAATCAACAATGCCATATCCTATTATGAACACTAATTCATTGAAATAAAACAAAAGGGGTGCAAGTCACCATAAGCTTTGATTAGCGAAGATGAGTGTGAAGTCCACGTTGTGGAGCTCAGAAGCAAGCAGTGATGGCATGTATGCATGAATGACTCGTAGAGAGTGATAGTTGTTGTGTTGGAGGGTGTCCATTTTCATGTTGAAAAGAAGCCTCTATTTATATGTAAAGTCTGTGGAAGAGGTTTTCCTTCGATCAAATCTTTGTGTGGCCATATGAATTACCACTCAGAAAGGGCTTAAAGAGAAGGGTTTGGAAATGTATGGAGCCCCCTCCTGATGTAACCGAAATCGGGCAGGCTAATGAAATGGTGGTGGATTTGAGTAAGTCTATGTTTAATGCTTACTAGACTGTGAAAGGAAAATGGAGGTGTGGGGCTATTAACCACCCGCGAGCCGATGTTGATTCTGAAGAGAGTATTGAATGTTTACATAATGATGTAAGGCAAAATTCAGAGTAACATTTGGAATGCTCTCCTAAAACTTTAGACTAATTCCTGAAATTTAATATTATTATTTTTTTGGTATTTTCGAGTACTCGAACTTTTACTTGAAACAGAGATTCTGGAAAAATAAACAGAAAGTGAGTGGTGTTTGCATTTCAAGACATAAAACATAGTAGTCAAAGAGTGCACATAGCGCATTGCGTAGCGAGGTGCAACCATGTCGCATCACTGCGCCATGCACACGCGCTATGAGCATAATTTGTGCTATAGCCCAAAAGCCCATTGTGTCAAATAGCGCGCTATTTGGGGAAAATTGAAAAGCAAAAAAAACTTAGCTGAAAATTATGTAAATTGATTGCAAAAATATTAATTATGGGTTTTCCTAAAATAAGATAATAAATGTATGATAAATATCTTCCACTTCCAGTCAAAGTCTAGATTGGTTTTATTGAATTTGAATTAGTGTTTGCCTTTAAATGAGATAACTGCATTTTTGGTACCGAGTTTTATATTAATTTCTACTTTTGGTACCAACGAATGCAGGTCGACATATTTGAAACCATAATTTAACAAATCATTCAACTTTTGGTACCGATGTTAATTAGGTTTAAAAATCACCGTCAGATTCGTGATGTGGCCGATAAGTCAGTTTCAATTATTGCAAAATTAGTGCCACAACTTATACTTGATGACAAT
Source organism: Penstemon newberryi var. newberryi (assembly GCA_030819805.1). Lineage (NCBI taxonomy): Eukaryota > Viridiplantae > Streptophyta > Magnoliopsida > Lamiales > Plantaginaceae > Penstemon > Penstemon newberryi. Next base: position 13,988,700 of record JAUALY010000005.1, on the reverse strand, counting down.
TCTACCGAGATGTTATTTTGTCACCTTGAAATGTTACAGTATAGAATTATTAGCTAGTATTTCAAATAATTAAATCAAAACTCATATTTAGCTGCTATCAAACAGAATCTCTCTCACAAAAATCTCAAAACCAACATCATGAAAAAAAAAAAAAAGCTTCTTCTTCTTCTTGTTTTATATGTAAAGTCTGTGGAAAAGGTTTTCCTTCGATCAAATCTTTGTGTGGCCTAATGACTTACCACTCAGAAAGGGCTCGGGAAGGCATGGAGCCTCTTCCTTATAGGATCAAAATCGGGTGGGCTAATGAAATGGTAGTGGATTTGAGTATTGGACTATGAAAGGGAAACGGGGTGGTGGGGCTATTAATTAACCACCTGCGGGCCGATGTTGATTCTGAAGAGAGTATTGCATTTTTACATAATAATGCAGTGCAACAATTAAAGGAGTGACATTTGAAATGCTCTCCTGAAATTCCAGACTGGAAAATGGGTCATTCTCTCTGGAAGTCCTTTTTGAAATAATTTTTGTGAACTCCTCAACACATAGCGTGTGGTGAGACTGGTAATTGCTAACTCACTTGCAAAAAGAAAAGCATTTGCCGAAATTATCACGTCAACTTCAAGGAGAAAACAAAAGCGAAGATTTTCTCTATCTGATTCAATTTCAAAAGTCAATGATAGTACTGTAGATGAGCTAAAAATTGCGATGTCTCCTTTTGTTCATGTACACAAAGGCACCATTATTCTAGAAAGTTAAATTCTCCCAGGGTTGAGAGAATGTAACATCCTTCTGAAAACCATGTCATTGCAGAAGAGTTTAATGGAGACAATAGAGGGGAACTAAAGAACATTTCACTTCAAGAAATTGAAGTATTGACTACTATGTTTCCGCCACGGCTAGCTAGCCATTTGTGCAAAATACAAATTACGACTTGAAACAGTGGTGGAAACATCCACCACGACTCACAATCGTGGTGGATGTTTACACCATGGCTAAAAGTCATGCTTAATATTCTCACTATGGCTAAAAGTCATGGTGAATAATTCGTCACTTCTCTACAAACCAAGCACGAAAACCGTTGCAAAGTCATGGTGGTTGAGTTTTGGCAATGAGATTCAACTATTCGCTACGACATTTTATGGATGGTTGATACTCCTATTTCTTATAATGTTCGATTATGAGCATTAAGTCGCCATGATATCATTGATTGCAATTGTTGGTCATTCAAAATTGAAACAAGTGTTTGGTTGGAAATCTCCCCTGTGTCCTATCAACGATCAGGAGATATAAAGTTAATGCAGGGACGTGCCAGTACGTTTGACGAACAATGTAACTAACGGAGATTGGTTGCCGAGTAGTGCACCTATGTGAAACCTGTCTAAGTCAAGCGATTGATGGAGTAATCCAAACTATTACAACTTGATGATTCTATATGCATGCATGTCCGCTGGACTTGAATTATCTAGTGTCTATCTAGTCCTGAAAAGGATTTAAAGGGATCTTGTTGCACGTTGAACCAATGATGGCCCTGCAGACAATGTGTATGTGTGTGTGCCATGGTAACTAAAACGATAAAGATATGTACATTGAACGATTTATCGATTAATAGTCGGAATAGACATTAATCTATGGAGATCGCTATGTAAATAATTTTTAAATCTCCATTGCCATATCCTATTACGAACTACTGATTCATTGAAATAAAATAAAGCGGGTGCAAGTCACCATAAGCTTTGATTTGCTAAGATGAGTGCGAAACCGACGTTGTGGAGCTCAGAAGCAAGTCGGAAATTGCATGTATGCTTGAATAACTCGTAGAGAGTGAGAGTTGTTGTGTTGGAGGGTGTCCCTTTTCATGTTGACAAGAAGCCTCTATTTATATGTGAAGTCTTGGAAAGGGTTTTCCTTTGATCAAATCTTTGTGTGGCCATATGAGTTACCACTCAGAAAGGGCTCAAAGAGAAGGGTTCGTAAAGGTATGGAGCCCCCCTGGAATGTGAAAGGAAAACAGGTTTGTAGGTCTATTAACCACCCGTGCACCGATGTTGATTCTGAACAGAGTATTGAATTTCTACATAATAATTAAGGCAAAATAAAAAGGAGTAACATTAGGAATGCTCTCCTAAAACTCGAGACTAATTATTGAAATGTAATAAAAAAATTCGGTGTTTTCGAGTACTCGAACTTTTACTTGAATCAGAAATTTTTGAAAAATAAATAGAAAGTGAGTGGTGTTTGCATTTCAATAGATAAAACCAAAGTAGTCAAGAGTGCGCACAGCGTAGCAAGATGCAGCCATGTTGCCTCATTGCGCCCTGCGCACTTGATCTTCACTTAGAGAGCTGTGAGCGCAATTTGTGCTATAGCCCAAAAGGCCTTAGTGTCAAATAGCGCACCATTTGGGGAAAGTCGAAAAAGAAAGAAAAAACTCAAAAGAAATTTATGTAAATTGAATGCATAACTAATTATGGGTTTTCCTAAATTAAGATGATAAGTATATGATAAATATTTTCCAGTAAAGTACAATAGATGTTATTCATTTGTTGATGTAGCCACTATAATGAATTCTACCGTCACTACATTAATAGCGAAAGAGGATTGCTACTTTAAACATCATAAATGTACTGTCTTCATGTGGAAGTCCAATCAGAAGACATAATGCCTCAATGGGTAAGTAGATTGGTTTTATTGAATTTGAATTAGTCTATGCCTTAAAATGAAGGAATTGCATTTTTTTGCTAAATTTTATGTCAATTTCTACTTTTGGCATCCAATAAATGCAGGTCAAAATATTTGGTATCATAATTTAACAAATCATTTCACATTCGGTATCGTCGCTAATTAAATTTGGAAATAACCATCGAATTGGTGACATTGTCGTTAAGTCGGTTTCAATTATTGCTAAATTAATGTCATTACTTATTCTAGCTGAAAATTCTATCGAAATGTTATTTTGTCAGCTCGGAATGTTATAGGGTAGAGGTATCAGCTAGTATTTCAAATAATTAAGCTAGCACTCATGTTCAAATAGCTAACAAACATAACCTCTCTTTCAAAAAAATTCAAAACCAACATCATGAAAAAAGAAGCATTTTCTTTTCTATTTTTATATGTTAGGTCTATGGAAAAAGTTTTCTTTCGATCAAATCTTTGTGTGGCCATATGAGTTACCACTCAGAAAGTGCTCAAAGAGAAGGGATCGAAAAGGTATGAGCCCACTCCTGATGGAACTAAAATCGGGCATGCTAATGAAGTGGTGGTTGATTTGAGTGATTCTAATTTTAATGCTTGTTGGACTATGAAAGAAAACGGGGGCGTGGGGCTATTAACCACCCACGAGCCACTGTTGATTCTGAAGAGAGTATTGATTTTTTACTTAATAATGTAGTGCAAAAATCAAAGGAGTAACATTTGAAATGCTCTCCTGAAACTCCAGGCTAATTCCTGAAATGTAATTTTTTTTATTTTTTATGGTGTTTTAAAGTACTTGAACTTTTACTTGGATCAGAATTTTTCGAAAAATAAATAGAAAGTGAGTGGTGCTTGCATTTCAAGAGATAAAACCATAGTAGTAAAGAGCGCACATAGCGCATAGCATAGCAAGGTGAAGCCACGTCGCCTCACTGTGCCCTGCGCACTTGATTTTTACTTAGCGTTTTATGTGCGCAATTTATGCTATAGCCCAAAAAGCCCATAGTGTCAAATAGCACGTTATTTGTGGAAAGTCAAAAAGAAAAAAAAAATACTTGAAAATTATGTAAATTGATTGCATAACTATTAATTGTGGTTCCCTAAAATAAGATGATAAATGTATGATAAATATCTTCCACTTCCAATAAAGTACGGTAAATGTTATTCATTTATTGATGTAGCGTAGATTGGTTTTATTGAATTTGAATTTGTGTTTGCCTTTAAATGAGATAATTGCATTTTGGGTTCCGAGTTTTATATTAGTCTATTTTTTGTTACCAAATAAATGCAGGTCAACATATTTGGAACCATAATTCAACAAATCATTCCATATTTGGTACCGTGGTTAGCCAAGTTTTAAAATCACCGTCATATTGGTGATGTGGTCGTTAATTCGGTTTCAAGTACTGCAAAATTAGTGCCAAAAGTTATACTAGCTGACAATTCTACTGAGATGTTATTTTGTCAGGTTGAATTGTTATAAGGTAGAATTATCAGCTAGTATTTCAAATAATTAAATAAGCACTCATATTCAAGCAGCTAACAAACATAATCTCTCTCTCAAAACTCTCAAAACCAACATCATGAAAAAAGAAGCTTATTTTTCTTCTTCTTTTATATGTAAAGTGTATAGAAAAGGTTTTTATTCGATCAAATCTTTGTGTGGCCATATGAGTTACCATTCACAAAGGGCTCAGAGAGAAAGGGCTCACGAAAGTATGGAGGCCCTCCTTATAGAACTAAAGCGGGCAGGCTAAGGAAATGATGGGGGATTTGAGTATTGGACTGTGAAAGAAAAGCGGGGTCGTTTGGCTATGCGCCATTTACTACTATCAATAAAATTGCTATAGGAGAGGAAAAAAGACCACCAAAAGCTATAAGCTGCCTCCCAACCGATTTTGATTTTATATATTTTTAGCTTATTTTTAAAGAAGTTAATTCATAAGTTAAATTTAAAAACATCACCATAAGCACATTTGGAGAATAAAAACAAAAAAATGGTTATTTTAAGTTAGTTCAAACACCACCTAATTAATTTTATATGAAGTGCTTATTATTAGGATGTACTTATGCAACTTAGGATGTCAAATAATTAAGCAAATAAATTCTCAAAAATTATTGTATAAAATACAATAAGAACTCTTTTCTTTGAATATTTAAATTATTTGTTTTTTCTAGAACAAAAAAAGAATTATTTTAACTCACATACTACGTAAGTAATTTTTTTTGTGCAAACTACTACGCCAAGTGTTTGGTTGGAAATCTCCCTTGTCCTATCAACGATCAGGAGACATAAAGCTAATGCACGGGCGGGCCAGTACGTTTGACGAACAACGTAACTAATGGAAATTGGTTGTCGAGTAGTGCATCTATGTGAAACCTAATTAAGTCAAGCGATTGATGTAGTAACATTTGGAATGCTCTCCTGAAATTCCTGACTAGAAAACGGTTCATTCTCTCTGGAACTTCTTTTCAAAATATTTTTTGTGAACTCTTCAACACATTGCATATGGTGAGACTGGTAATTGCTAACTCACTTGCAAAAAGAAAAACATTTGCCGAAATTATCACGTCAACATTAAGGAGAAAACAGAAGCGGAGAAGTTCTCAATCTACTTCAATTCCAAAAGTCAATGATGATGGTGTTGTAGAGAAGTTGAAAATTGCTATGTCTCTTTTTGTTCATGTACACAAGGCACCATTATTCTAGAAAGTTAAATTCTCCCTGGGTTGAGAGATTGTGTCATCCTTCTGAAAACCCCACCATTGTAGAAGAGTTAATTGAGACAATAAAGGGGAACTAAAGAACATTTCACTACAAGATATTATAGTATTGACCACTATGTATCCGCCACGGCTAACTATTCATATGTAAAAAATACAAATCATGACTTGAAACAGTGGTGGAAACATCCACCACGACTCACAGCCGTGGATGTTTTCACCATGTCTAAAATCCGTGGTGAATATTCTCACTATGGCTAAAAGTCATGGTGAATAATTTGTCACTTCTCTACAAATCACATATGGAAACCGTTGCAAAGTCGTGGTGATTGAGTTTTGGCAACGACTTTGAGCCATTAACTATGACATTGTATGCATGGTTGATACTCCTATTTCTTGTAGTGTTTGAGTATTAGCATAAAGTCGCCATGATATATGTGCACTCATATCTTATCAAATAAACCGACTAAACAGAAAAAGCAAAGTCTTGGAATTGAGATGGATTGGTGCATCGGAAGCATCTAAGTTAAATCCTAATGAGGGTGCCGAAACAAAATTCATTTTGGAGCTTGTCCACCTTAGAATGGCAATGAGAGAAAAAATACTCATATTCAGTCAGTACATTCAACCTCTAAAACTAATAAAGGAATGATTGAACGAAATTTTACAATGGGTGGATGGAAAGCAAATTTTTTGGATGGAAGGAAAGCTAGAACAGAAGTAGCGATAGACGTTCATAAACAAATTCAATGATTTACTGAGTGAAGCAAAATTCATTCTTTCTATATGCTCTTCTGAAAGGATAAGTTTAGTTGCTTCAAGCATAGTTCTATTGGATGTTGTTTAGAATCCCTCAGTAGAGCGACAAGCAATATGTCGTGCATATAGAATTGGGCAAAACAAGTTTCTTTATATATACCTACCATTTGATGAATTTTGGGATGACCGAATGCGATAAATACTGCAGACAAGCTGAGAAAGAGCGATTTTCATAGCTAATGTTCTCTACCTCTTTAGATGAAAGTACAAAACAAAAGGGTCATGTTGCCTTAACTAAGGACAGGATCCTGGAGGAGATGGTTGGTCATTCAAAATTGAAAGAATTTTTTTTGAAGATTATTAATTAGCCAATGGATTTATTATGCATATATATATTGGGTGATGAGTAATATATCATGATGCTTATAGGTTATATGCTTCTTTCATTTTATCATTGATTGCAATTGTTAATTTTGACAATAGGAGAATCTTGAATATTGAAGCAAATGGAAGTAAAGGTTAATCTTAAATTGTAATTTACTTTCTTATGTCTATCATGAACATAGTAGTTAAAAGCGAGGCGAGGCGCAGAGGATTAGTGTTCGCGCAATTTGCGATATGGCACATGAGGTTAATTTGAATGAATCGAATTCAGACAAGCTAATGAAATAGTGGTGGATAAAGCCGGTTGGACTATGAAAGGAAAACGGGGGTGCAGGGCTATTAACCACTCGCGGGCCACAGTTGATTCTGAAGAGAGTATTGAATTTTTACATAATAATACAGTGCAACAATCAAAGGAGTATTATTTAAAATGCTCTTCTGAAACTCCAGAATGGGAAACGGGTCATTCTCTCTAGAACTCCTTTTCAAAATAATTTTGGTGAACTCTTCAACACATTGAGTGTGTGTGAGACCAGTAATTGCTAACTCACTTGCAAAAACAAAACAAAAAAAATTGCCGAAATGATTACGTCAACTTCACGGAGAAAATATAAGGTTAATTTCCAATTTGCGCTATGGTTAGGTTAAATTGGCTGAAATCAGGTATCTTTATTTAGTGGCTGATTTTCCTAAGTTAAGATAAAATTTACCTTAACTTGGCTTAAACCTTTTGCTGAAAATTAGTTAAATTAGTTAATTTAGTTGCTTAATTGAATTGTTGATCTTCCTAAATTAAGATGAAATTACATTTTATTTGACTTATAATTTTCTCCTATTTTAAATTATCGATTTCAATTAAAAAAATTGTTGAATTTACTCAAAATTAAGATAAATTTAGTTGAAATGACGGCGAGCTGGCATAATTTATAGCAATTAACTCAAATTAGGTGAAATATACTTAGGGTGAGTTCGGCCCAACGATTGCATAATTGCTACAATAATTGATTATATCATAATTGTTTTTGAGATAATTGTTTTTACAATAATTGATTTAGCGTTTGGTTTCAAGTTTTCAAAATTGATTATAGAAATGTAGTCTTTTATCTAATTTACAAACCTACCCTCATATGTATGCTTAATAATACTATCCAACGATATTATTCAACTATCACAAAACATGTGATTATTATTACTTACATTAATCAATTTTTTTTTTTTTTTTTGCAAGAAATAATAATAAAACAGTAGAAAACAAGTAATTGTTTTTTTTTTTAATTTCATATAGCGCAAAATGTTGCACATGAACTCGATCCTATACAATGTAAACACACACAAATAGATACTCAAATAAATCAAGTGGCACAGTGTACGTACGCAAGTATACGTGTCGCAAGTAATATAAAACGATAAGTACATACCGAGTATCGAATCCCAACGAATGGATAAAAGGTGGGAAAAAACGAATGAATCTACGGCTTAATTCATCTATGAACGCTTGATACAAAATGATCAAACCCAAATATATGATAAGGGTGATTTTATTTAACTACGAGCAGGCTAGTAAATCTAACTACGAAAGAAAGTAAATTTGGGAGTTAATTATGCGGTAAGGAGGATTCATAAGCAATCAATTAAGGCGGACAATGACTCGACAATTGATATCTTATTCTCGTTTTTGCTACTCAAGGATTCAAGGATGTTCGTATGTATCTTTCGAGTTGCATACAAACCTATCGAGTTACACTAATCCAATTTATGTCTAAGTGGATTAAGATCTAATCGAAGCATTAAACTCAAACCTCAAACGAATACGAAATAACCTAGGTATATGTCTATCCTAGAATCAATTCACAATCTAATTCTCAATCCACTTTGTCAAGCAATCAAGAACCAATACATAGCATCTCAAAGTTGGCCAAACAATAAGATGATAAAAGCACTAAACTAGATTAACAAACACATCCAAGCATAGCATCAACCATCAATTCATCATTTAATCAAGAATCAAACATAAATTTCATATAAATCCAGAGAATACAAATCCACAATCATTATTCCAAAAAGAAAATAACAACATTCATCTCCTAATCATAGACAACTAGGAAATAGAAAAGATATCACCTAATCGGAATAAAATCGAGAGATGGATTCTCCTCCCCTTAATCACCACCTAATCACCCCCCAAGGATGGTGATTAACTCACCCCCTTGGTGAAGTCTTTAATACAAGAAAAAAGGAAAAGTAAAGAGAGAGAGGTTGAGGGAGGCTAGAGAGAAAAAAGGGAAAAAGAATTAGGGGAAAGATCTGATTGTTGAAGTTCTCCTCTTGCCCTAATAGCCCCCCTCATGAGAAAACCCGAAAATGGCCCTTAAAAACGCGGAGTTTTTGCTGATATTTCGCACCAGCAGGACCTCACCGCGGTGAGGTTTGGGCAGAGAGTTTTCTGCTCTGCCACACTTCTTTCCAAGCGGCATATCTTTTAATTCCGAACTCCGATTATGGATCCGTAAAGTCCGTAGCGTATCTAGCTCTCTCATCTATGACATATCCAAAATTCAGCTCATTTGGATCATCCATGAAATATTTATGCATGTTTTAGTGAGCAGCTATCTACATTCTTCTATATTTTGACTTCGGTTTCTCATTCCTTTGATGTTCTTTTCCACATCTCCCAACAAAACACACAAAACACAATCAAAACACACAAAATCTCAACAAAGGACCAAAAACGCAAAAGAACGTGAAAACAAGCAAAAGCACGCAAAACTCGAATCGAAGTAAGATGTTTTCGGCTTAAGAAGACACGTAATAATAACGTTTTCACGGCGTTATCACAAAAATATAATAAAAAAAGAGAAATTAAACTACTAAAATGAATCATATACTAATTTAAGAAAAATCAAATTCAAAAAATGTCAGAAGATTCAAAATCTAAGATGATGTAAATCACAAAAAGTCAATAATTAGCTATAATTGTTTTTAGATGCAGCAATTTGAGTAGCTAGCTAATTATGAAAAATATCCATTTCTTTGTCATCTCATGCTTGTTTTCCATTATTACTATGAACTTCACCAAGATCTTGACGATTATCAAAAACATTTTCCTTTTCATATTTCTTGAACTTGCGATCAATTCTGGCCTTTTTTCTAATAAAATTATGAAGGGCCATCGATGCACAAACTATCGCAACTTGAACATCAAAGTCAAAAGAATGCATCTTCTCTAATATTCGCCACCTTGACTTCCAAACCACAAATGTTCGCTCAATCGTGCCTCTCAATGATGAATGAGCTCTATTACATATTTCTCTCGTATTTTTTGGTTGGGCTCCTATCCAAAAATCGGGTAAATGATATCTTTCTCCTTTGTAAGGTGCAAGATAGCCTGTTGTATTTGAATACCCAGCATCAACCAAGTAGTATTTTCCTGAAAACATGACTTACACATTATATTAGTTATTCTTTTATAACTAGGTATAGAATAATGCAAGCCTATATTCACAAAGAACCTTTTGGAGGATGTGGAAATTTCAGTTTTGGATTTCGAATGGCCTAATGAAATATACGTGAATCATGAGCACTTCATTCCCATCCCGGTCAAACAAATGTAAAACACATGTCAAAGTCACAAACAACCATAATATTTTGGGTAGCATAACCTTTCCTCCCAATACAAGGAATTTGTTTATTTGTAGGAAGAACCGCCTTAATGTGTGTTCCATCAATTGCTCCAATACAATCCTAAGAGTTAAAATGTAATAAAAAAAAATCAAATATAGCATTATCCTATGCAAAAAATACAGTAAGTAGTTAACTTATTTACCTTGAAATATGGCCAATATTTAGGATTTTGGCGAATATGTTGAGGCACTATGTTGAATGACTCTGGTGGCTTAATAATATCAATTGACATAGCAGCTAATGCTCTAAGAGTATCATGAAAGTGTCTGCTGATAGTTTCTCCAGAGTGTTGAAATCTTTCTTGCAACATTTGATTACTAACACTATGACCCAAAGTCATTAAAAACATTGCCACTTTTTCTTCGATTGTGACATTCCTACTCGCTTTTAAATTATATTTGCTCCTCAGATCATGATATAAGTCCATAAAAACCTTCTTTTCCTTCCTAAATTGTTGTTGACATCATTTCCAATTAATAATATCAATTGACATAGCAGATAATGCTCTAAGAGTATCATGAAAGTGTTTGCTGATAGTTTCTCCAGAGTGTTGAAATCTTTCTTGCAACATTCGATTACTAACACTATGACCCAAAGTCATTAAAAACATTGCCACTTTTTCTTCGATTGTGACATTCCTACTCGCTTTTAAATTATATTTGCTCCTCAGATCATGACATAAGTCCATAAAAATCTCTTTTTCCATCCTAAATTGTTGTTGACATCGTTTCCAATGTCCATTTAGAACTTCCACCACAAACTTGTGACATGTCTGCTCTGATGTCCTGCATGGTTCCTTATGAATATAATTGACATAATAAGTCACTATACATGTTAAAGCAGCCACAACAAGTTCATCAAAATCATCATCTTCTCTGATAATTTCTATTTCATCCATCGAAGACTGCAATATAAGAGATAAAAAGAAAGAAACAGTAACTATCACATATTTGTTAAAAAAATAAACCAACTCATCACACACTTGGACTAAAAAATGAATAAACACATGATAGAAAATGCAAATTCACGTCTTTAACAATGTAATTAGTTCTAAAAAAACCTCAAATAAAAAATTACTCAAACTACTACTATCCTAAATAAGTTCAACTAAACGAAGTAGATTAAATTGATTTAAATCCAGATAGCCTCCGAGCTATTGATGCTAAATGTCCCCTATTCGCGGCATTCTTCTTTCTTTAGCCAAGTGCATCGTGTCATAGGATCACCAAGTGCTCTGAACATTTCTCTGTTTTCAGCTTTCATGAACAAACGAGTTCCAAGCATATACATGTCATCACATTTGTTAACTTCCGGAATTTCTTCTAACATAGTCATTGTAGCTTCGATAGTTCATCCAGATGCGTTAGATAGATGAACTTTGGTGTGACTTTTTGTGAGACCTCCTCGTTTGTTCTTAATTTCTACAACTACAATAATGCGGTCAAGCTGTTTTAACAACTTTTTAGCAGTTCCTTTATTTCCACTCTGTTTTACAATATTATTCTCATCGACTTTCCTTTTCTTCATATCAACAACATTCTTACCATTGTTATCACTTATTTTCTCAACACTGCTTGATTCTGAAATGTGATCAACTTCAACACTCTCTCCATTTTTAGGTTGAGAATAGATTGGTGGTATTACTCCAGAGTTTGGAGCGTAACCTCTAGCTCCATTAGCAGCTACATCTAGAAATAGTCCATCTAATAAAACAATGATCTAAACCTCTCACCCGAAACTTAGCTAATTCTTCATTCTTCTATAAATATAAATTAATGAAGTATATTAGTACTATAAGTATAATGGCAACCATATACAAAAAAAATTAAAGTTAATAATAGATATTTCACCCGAATTTTTTTCTCCCACCACTGGTCACTTGCAGTTACTGTTTGCTTTTCATGATCCCAACAAAGTCCCGTCTCATGTCCAACAAGTAAATCCCATAAATTCCACTCCTTCTTTAGAACATCATATCGGTTTTTCAGTTGGCTTTTATCATAGTGCTTTCCAGTTTCTTGTGTGAATTTTTCTATTATAATTTTCCAACCAGGCTTAGTGAAGCACGTGTTTGGTCGATTGCCATCTCCTTTCTCAATAAAACACAAATTAACAAAGATCTCGTTGGATCGAGCATCCCAAACAGCTTTTGGTTTAGCATTATTTTTTTTCTTTTGGTATTTTTTCTCGGGCTTACTTAGTTTCTGAATTTCATTATAGGTAACTACCTCGTTTGTATCCATCTATTTAAAATGAACACTACAAAAAAAATACAGTATACAACTTACTTAGGAAACCACTATTCTAAATAATTATACTTTAACTACATGGTCCATGAATATCTCAAAACAAGCTAAGTAGTTGATTCGAATGTCTATGTAAGGTAATATTTCTCAATGTTATTCATGAATTTGACATCATCATGGAAGTATAGTTGGAGTGTCTAGTTTTTATTTATAAACATCTGCTTGTTGAAACAACTCAATTTCATCATTTGTCAAACAACACAAGCATGGTACTTTCAAGATCTAAAATATTAGAAGTAAGGTTAATCCTACTTTTGAACAATTATCTCATAAAGGAGATGCATCAATACAAGAAAGTCCCCATAAACTACAATTGAAAGAACTCATTAGAAATATTCACAAGATTTAAAAGGCTCTTTCGTAAATTTATAAATTCTTGTCAAATTAAACCAAAAATTAAAATATTAAGGTATAACTTTATTTCCCCTGCTATATTTGATTCTTTTATTTTCTTCTGCGGTCAAGGTAATGAAAATCATCAAGAAGATGGATTCGAACAAAGATAGTACATATCCAAGTACCAAACTAAATTGCAAATACACAATAATTCATATCAAAATTATCTCTGATCCTTATAAAAAAAATTCATGAAATTTCAAGAATAAAAATATGGAAAAAAACAAGGATCAAATTGTCTAACCAAATTGTACGCAGTATTTTGTCCGTGAAGAACTGGTGGCGGGAGCTGCTCTTCTTCGACTATTTTTTTGCGGGAATTTAAGGGTTTCACATATCATACAACTTGAGGAGAGGCATAAAAGACATTTGCTGGAAATTGTATTCCTGCGGTGATGAAAAGCACCAAAATACCTACTTTTGCAGACCGTAGGTTTTTTACGGTGAGGAGAAGCAAAAGCAATCGTGAGTTGAGCGGCCAAACACCCGAATTTTGACGATTGGGCTTCAACCGTGGAATTTGGCAACTGAATCGTGAGGCCAAACTGGCCCTTAATAATGTTGGATACTTATTAGCTATATGTACTAAAGTTAGTTTTTATGCTTTATTGTTTTAAAATTTAGTAGCATTTTTTTTATGTTGTAGCACTGTTGATATATGTTAAAAATAATTATATTTATATGCTTCATTTTCAAAAAGTCTGCACTATACGCTATAGCTTCAGAAGCCTTTGTGTATCGCTGCGCTATGCGCCATTTATTACTATGGTTAAAACTGACATAAGTGTGTAATTAAGAAAAAAAGAAGACCATCAAAAGCTATAAGTTGCCTCCAACTGATTTTGCTTTTCTATACTTTTAGCTTATTTTTAAAGAAGTTAATTCATGAGTTAAATTTAAAAACATCATCATAAGCACTTTTGAAAAAGAAAAAAAAAAACAGAAAAGTGGTTATTTTAAGTTAGTGAAAACACCACCTAAGTATTGTTATATGAAGTGTTTATTATTAGGATATACTTAAGCAACTTAGGATGTCAACTAAGCAAATAAATTCGCAAAAAATTATTGTACCAAATACAATAAGAACTCTTTTCTTTGAATATTTGAATTATTATTTTTTTCTTAAAAAAGAATTATTTCAACTCAAATACTCCATAAGTTTATTAGAATATGTTTACAAAGGAAATTTATCGCGGTGTTAATAGCAACAATTATATCCCAAAAATAACTCCTGAATATTTCATGGAATGAACAGCGGAAAAACAATCAAATGGTAATTTATTCGAATAATAGTAATTGATCTTTGATAACGAAGTGCAGTATTCATGACTGTTAATGTAGGACCTCATGTGTTATCAGTTGTCCCAAAATCAATTGATATTAGGAAATACGCATATCTTAACTTTATAATGCATTCACACACACAAACACTATATTTGACACTACAAGAAATTCTTTGATTAGTGACAATAAAATAAGTGATAAGTTTAATGTCATCACTCAATAGTCATATTATGTGACAAAATGTATTTTTTTATCACTAAAAGTGATAGGAATAATATGTCAAGTGATTAAGATTTTGCATTTAGGGATAGTGACAAAAATATCTAATTTTTCCCGTCACTAAAAATATTTCCTTGATGTGACAATAATTTTCTTGTCAATAAACAGCCGTGACATGATTATGACTGACCCTGACCTACGCCACGAGATAATTGCTAAGAAGCTTAGGACGTGATGCATCTCTACAATTCCAAGCTAGGACTTTCATTTTTAATGTTTGTTGGGGTAAACTTGGTGATACAAAACCACTTTCCATAACTCGGGATGTTGTCGCATGGCCATTTTGGTGCGGCATATTGGTACTCATGTCCCCGACTGTTTAGTGGAACTTTTGTGTAGGAACTTAAAGCTCATGTACATAGGATTGTCTTCACATGTTCACCTTGTAACATGTACATTATTTTGAAATAAATAGGCTTGAAAAGCAAACCAATCAATTCGATACTTAGCTCGAGTTTGTCATATAAAAGTTCGTTTCAACTCGATTTATCATATAAATTAAATAAGCTTGCACAATATTTCTCGTTGGTAAATTTTGAAGCTCGACTCGATAAGTTAAAAAATGAAAGAATTGCATTTTTGGTACCGAGCTTTCTGTCAATTTCTACTTTTGGTACCAAACAAATGCATGCCAACACATTTTAATTAAAGAATTTGTTTTTGTCGGTTTTGAAGTCATACATCTCATGAAGACAATAATTAAAATTTATTCAAATCTAAAAAATGTCAATCTGGTGGTTCTTAAACAAAAATGGATCTGAGAATTATTTGATTTGATTGATTTAGGATTCTTTGTTTTTCGGTTCCTTTTTTGAATCCATACAAAAGAATAATCCCTTTTCATTTATCCTATATTATTTTAAAAGATACTAGTATAAGTCTGGTGATAATAGAACGATGATGGAGAGGTTGCCAATGAATTCATATATGTTCAGTTTTTCAATTTTTAATTGAGTGTAATGGTACTGCTTTCATCATTTCATGAAAATCAGCATAAGAGAGTTGTTATAATTTGGATTTTTTTGTTCATTTTTTATAGGTCGATATAATTGCAGTTGAAAGATGATGGTCGCCAATCAAAACCATATCTGGGTACCGGGAGAGAGTTATTATATTATGTAAAAGTAAATTTGACATTTTTGTGTGCTTGATCACACTTAATCGAGCCATCTCATGAAGACATTTTGGTGTATCACAAATAATTATTTGCAAATGAGATGGAATAGGGTCGCCAGTATTTCCTATTGTGTAATTACTTACATCCCTCTTTAAAGAATAAGGGTCTCTTTTTCTGATATTTAGGAGAGTAGTTTGTGAGAGTGGTGGGAATTTATGAAATAATATCAATTTGCGTAATGTTGTTTGTTTGGATTTTGGAAGAGTGATTTGAGAAATAAGGTTGGTGTAGTTTTTTTAGAAAAGTTTAGGTTATAGGTGTAAGATATGTAATACTTCATGTCAAATCAATGTAGAGTTTGTATAGGGTTTTTTAGATAAGAAAATTGTTGTTTGTTTGGCTTTTCGGAGAGTAGTTTGGGAAAATAGAGAGGATATATTTTGTCAGAAAGTAAAAATAATGATTGTCTCGTTTTTTCCAAACAAGAAAAAAATTTGAGAAATGCCAAACAAACAGGCTCTAACACTTCCTCCACACTGAAAATATCATCAAGTATTGCCTTTTTGTGGCAAAAAATAGCACAGCTCTGACCAGCAGATAGGTGTGTTAATAATAGGCAAAATTGCAGAGACCATTAAATTGTTCATATTTGGTCTTATTTTCATCAAATTCACTAATTTATCTGTTAGATAAAATATATTATCATATTGATTCATCTATTCAACACATTTAATTTCTCTAAGATTCTGAAGAAGTTGTGAGTTGATAGCAATTTGGAATCTCGAAAACATGTTTAAACCTCTGCATCCAGAAATCTATAGTGACTTTAAGACCAACTTTACAAATGAACCCAAACATATGCTTTGATGATTAAATGCATTTATCATTTGGATCATCAGAATAAACGCGGGCAGAGGGCACCTAAAGAAAAGAGAATTAACTTTTTTTTTTCTTGATAATTAAAAATAACTTTTCCTTTCTATCAAACATAATCGAAATCAAGAACGAAAGGCTTAGCACAAAATCCAACTTTACCCGAATATACAATTGCAAGGAAATAATGAAAATAAATGTACTAAACATACCAAATATAATATTCCATGTGTCAACTTGTGTCCACAGAAAGTGGTAAGGGAGAACTTCTCGAATTCACGCTCGTTGCTGTACAAAATGACAAGGATGATTTACTACTCGTTAGGAGTTAAAAGAAGATTGAATTATGAGATGAACATGGAATATCAATAGTTAATACCTTCTGGTTCCATTTTTAACCAATCCTGACCACACATCAAAGCTTCTCTAGTATCTGGACTTAGTGAACTACGATAATGGTCAAGCACTCTACCACTATTGCTAAATGCTACATCGGGTCCAAGAGTGGACACACGAATCCCAAGAACATCACGCGCCATCATAGATAAGATAGGATACCTTGGAGTGTGAACCTTCCACCAATTTAATATGCTGAAATCATAACTCCGAGGAAAAACCGGCTCCTCTAAGTACTTGTCTAAATCTGATGCCGTGTTCTGATTTTGTGAAGTTTCATGTACAAACTTGTCAAAGCCCTTGAGCTTATCTTTAGTACCATTGCTACTCCCAGGTGAAGATGAATCTTGATCGAGTGAAGTTGGGCCCGTGGAGTATTCATGAAAAAGTTCCCTAATACCATCGGAAATTTCTTTGAGACGAGCCTGAGCATTGCTACCATAGATTTGAGGATAATAGTACTCGACCAACTTCATTTTGAAACGAGGATCAAGAATTGCTGCTATGGCTAAAGATAAGCTACATTTGTTCCAATACACGTCAAACTTGTTCTTCATCTTCAAGGCCACAGAACTAAGAAAGTCATCTGAGCTTTTACACCATTCAATTAACTGAATGTGCATATCACATATCTCTGGGAAAAATATGTTGGCAGTCGGATTTTTGTTTTCAAGAAAAACGTTGGTGAACTCGAAAAGAAATTTCATGTACCCAGTGATAGTAATAGCCCATTCCCACTCCATTCCAGATAAAACCGTTGAGTAGGTAGAATCATGCTCTTGCAGAAGAATAAAGGCACCCCTGTACTCTACTGCTGCTTCAAGCATCAAGTACATTGAGTCCCATTTCATTGGGCAGTCAAGAACTAGAGACCTTTCATTGTTAATTTGAGAAATTTCGTTAAATTTTTCTAGGATTGCTTGTGTACTTTTAACGTGCCTTATACTCTCTCGTATTCTGTGTATTAAATCCCGGCATGGTTCAATGACCTCTTGAACAATGGATTTCAATAGATGTGTAACACAACGCACGTCAAATAGCCAATCCTTAATTTTGAAAACCATAATATCATAGGCAGAACAATCATCAAATGTCATGGAAAACAACTTGCGGTCAATAGCCCAGTCTGTAACACTTTTAATAACAGCTTCCGAAAGTATGTCATTAGTGTGAGATGGATCAAGTGATATAAAATTAATCATCTTTTTCTGTAGTTTCCAGTCCTCATCAATATAGTTAGCTGTCAGGCATATATACTCGGAACTTTCGGGTGAACTCCACATGTCAACTGCCAGGTTTATTCTACCATGCAAACGATGAATATCCTCATACACCTTCTGTTTCTCCTTCTCATAAATGGTCATACAGTCAAGCTCAATGGCACCATGACTATTAACCTCGAACATGGGTTGCAAATTCTTGACGAATATTTTGAATCCAACATGATCAACCATGGCCAGGGGATAACCATGCAGCATAATCATTCGAGCGAGATCCAACCGACTATGCTCTTGATCAAATTTAACATTTCCTAGACTGATAAATTGGTTTGGTTCTTCTTTCTGTTGCTCCTGACCAATATTAGGAGGAACAGGGCTAATGATTTCATCTCTCATTTTCCCTTCTTCATAGTTCATGGTTGTAAGTCCAAGATTACTATCTTTTCTCTTCCTCTTCGCAGAAAGTATTTGAGAAACATCATAATTCAATCTCTTCAGACACCGTAACAAATGATTCCTTAAATGAGTTGTACCACTATTACTGGACCCACTTAGTTTCTTTTTGCAATGGACACAAACAGCATATTGCATGTCTGCCTTTTTTATTCTTTCAAAGTGATTCCATACAGCAGAAGTCAACCTCTTTGATTTCTGCACAGGGGTTTCATTTGATATTTCCATTACATGAACTTGGATTCGGAATACCCTTACCTGAAGCAATGAAGTGAAGATTTCAATCATAATATAGCTTCTTCAAAATGAAAAAAAAGTAAATAACTTCTATTCTTTTAAATCCTAAAGCAATTAATACAAGCATGATTTATAATGCAATGGCAATATGACTGCGACTGTCTAAAAAAGAAAAAAGAAAAAAGAAAAAACAAGAAAGAGCTGCAGCATGAGCTACCACTGATTTTAGCCACAGAACAGGGGGTCAGGGTGATGACTGCTGAGTACTCGTATATATGAAGGCATGATATATTACAACGAAAATGGAAAGCAGGGTCGATGGTCATAGAACGCACACAAAATTAACAAGAAATATATACCAACAGCAAGCTAAACGGAATTTTTGTTAATCAGCTTAAGTGTTGAAGTACCCTTTTTTATTGAATTGAACTGTCAAATGTAACACCGAATGATCAAATAACCAGGACGCAGAAACTCAGCAGCACATCATGTTTTCATATATCCATATTTCCTTTCAAATTAAGCACTTAACCTTAATTTTAACAGTAAAATGCTGCATGATTTACGTGCATTATTAAATTACATGTATATTGAATGAATACTTGCAAGACTAAATTAGTCATATTATCTAACGAAGCATTTAAGTTCACAAAATATTTTAAATGAAACTTGAAAAGTGGTTAAACAAAATTATGACCCTCAAAAATCATAGTCAATGAATCTAAAATCGAACATCATATCTTACCAAGCACTTTGCCACTAGTCAATCAAGCGTGCTAACAGGCCTAATCTAAGTTCTTTTTTTTCCAAAAACATAACCCGGAAACACTTTCAACAACTGTATAACCCAATGAACTCCAACATGGCATATCAAGATTAAATCTTAAGGTAAGAAAATTGCATCAAAACACGTCAAGATATCATAAGGTTAGAAATATTAAATCTGAATCTGTCAATATTCGTTGATAAGCTTAGAACACTGCATCTGAACAGATCAATAGTAATTTCAAGGTAATTCCACCTCGCAAACACCACAAAGTGCATTAATAACATTTACTTTCAATAACCTCAAATAACCTTTTTCCATGACCACTTCATTACTGTATTGTTTGGTTGTCGGGAAAGTGGGGGAAAGTGAAGGAAAGTCAGTTTTTTTTTCTCCTACTTGTTGTTTGGATAGCAGGAAAGGAAGTTACTATTTTCCTTCAGTTTCCTGCAGGAAAATTTTGTGAAGAAAAAATTTCCCCACCAATTTGATGGGGAAATGCTGGGAAAATCTTGGGAAAATTTTAGAGTAAATTATAAAACAACCCTTGTACTTTGTCTAACTATCAAAACCTTCTATTTGTGATTTTTTTTTTTTTTAACCAAAATCCCCTTTGTGCTTATTTATTATTAGCAAACAAATACTCTCTCAAGTCATAATAGCAATTATATCCCCACAAAATATCGCAAAAACACCCATTTCAGGCGCAAACAACCCAAAGAAAATGTAATTTTAATTTTGAAACTAGAAAAGTACAAATTGCAAAAGACAATATCAAGTAAATTTTACATAAATCCCAACCAAAGAAAAAGTTAAAGATTTTAATCATATATATAGATAAAAAATATTACTTCTTTTTCTAAATTTTCTTGACAACCAAACATCTGCAAGAAAATAGTTTTCCTGACAACCAAACATGTAGAGAAAAATGACTTTCTTTTCCTTTTCTTTTCTTTTCCTTTCTTTTTCATTTTCCTACAATTTTCCCTCACTTTCCATACAACCAAACAAGCTATACAAGTATTTCATTTGATCAATTTGGAGAGATAATGCATGGAGATAACTCGAATTTAAATACAGAAAAATAAATTGAAGTTTGAATTTCATAAAAGAGCACCAAAGCAAGAAAAACATAAAATCGAAATTCAAGCACGTTAAATCAGTGAAATCGGGCCGGATCCAAGGCATCGAAGAGAGAAAATCAAACCTGAGAGTGAGGTTTCTGGTCGGTAAGGTTTGAAGTTCGGGAGAATCCGATCGGAGGATCCGAAGGTTTAGGGTTTGGATTTTAGATCATGCGTAGGGTTTGGATATGATGCGAACCGGATATTTGGTTTGGTAAGTATGCCCGGAACTTGGACCCGACTCTCTATGGTTTGGTTGAAGTGGTGGAACTGCAATAAACCCGAGTTATGGATCGGGTTTGGTAAAGAATAATAAGGGTGTTTTTGAAAAATGTTGTGGTTTAAAAAAAAAAAGGTTTTGAAGATTAGGAAAGGTCTAATACTTGTGATATCTTATTTATTACTCTATATATGCTTCTTGAATTTTTGGATTTGGGGATCGTACGAGGACAAAAAGTAATGTTATTATATCTATTTAATCCATTAATAATTTTATGTGATCATAGATAAAAAAAATTATCTTTTTTGTCGAAAACATCGAAAAATTTCTGTTTTTGAATCAGTGAAAATGAAAATAAGATGTATTTCTGAAAATCTATTTTGGCCTTGAAACTTTCTTTTTTTCTTGATTTAGTAATTATTTTCATAATTTATCCTAGATTTTTTCGAAACGTTTCTAGAAACTTTTCGAAAGATTTACAATATTTGTATCAGTTGACCGAAATATATATCGAAAACGATCCATGTATGTATGTTTCCATTTAGTGTAAAGATTTCAGCTTATTTACCCGTGTGGATTTCACTCAAGGTTATAAACTTATAATGACTTTATTAGGGTAAAATGTACATAATGCTAAAAACTTTGAGGAAATAAAACTAGGGTAAATTACGAATAGCCCCCCTCAGGTAAGCCCTAATTACAAAAATCACCCTCACGTATTGGATATTACAAAAATCCCCCTCAGGTTTGTCAACTTCTTACAATTAACCCCTTACCCCTAAAATATTCCAATTTTGCCCTTGGGTGTTATTTGTATTGTTTGTAATGTCTTATAAATGTTAAAACTTGGGATCTAATTATTATATCTTATTAATTAGAAAAGAGATAATTATATATTTACTACCATAATAATTGATAAAATTTATAATTGTCCATAAGTTTTAATAAATATTGCAAAAAAAAGGTATTTATATATTTATTAGCAATTTAAATTGTAAAATATTAAATTAAATAGAATTTTAATAATATATATTAAAAATATGAATTGTTTACACATTAGTTAAATGAATTTATTTTTTAAATTAGTAAATTTAATAAATTATATTGTATTATAAATAAGATATTTTAATTTATTAAAGTTGATATTGTATTATAAATTGAAATATTTATTGAAATTTATGCGAAATTATATATTATATCAATTATTTTGGTGGTAAATATATGATTATTATTTTTATATTTACAAGATAAAACAATTAACACCCAATTTTTAAAATTATAACATCTTATAAACATTACAAATAACTTCCAAGGGCAAAATTGGAACATTTTAGGGACAAGGGGTTAATTGTAAGAATGTGACAAACCTGAGGGGGATTTTTGTAATGCCCAATACGTGAGGGAATTTTTGTAATTAGGCCTTACCTGAGGGGGGTATTCGTAATTTACCATGCTAATGTGTCAATTTTAATAGAACAATTTTAAGTGCATGCTAATGTGTCATTTTTAAAATAAAAAATCAAGAAATGTGTGTGGAATAGTATTGGGAGGCTAATACGTACTAAATGGCAAATGCTTAGCTTCTAATTCAAATCAAAATACCATCAAGAAGTTGAGCTTTTTATTCTTAAATTTTATAAACAAAATTCCTAATCATAGGTATAAATTTAGTCCTTACACTTAGCATATTTTTTTTTTTTTGCTAAGTATTAAAATCACCGGTAAGAAAATCAAACCAACTACTTTAAAATCATAATATATAAGAAGTTAAGCTCAACTCGATATTTTAACGAAAGAAAATAAGTATATAACTAAAACGGCTAAATAAGTAGACTTGTATTCCTCCCAGTTAAAGCTCAAACCGAACTCAAGTACAAAATTCCTAATCATAGGTATAAATTTCATCCTTGTACTTAACATATTTTCTTTTTTGCTAAGTACTAAAAACACCGGTAAGAAAATCAAACCAACTACTTTAAAATCATAATATATAAGAAGTTAAGCTCGACTCGATATTTTAACGAAAGAAATACGAGTATATAACTAAAACCACTAATAAGTAGACTTGTATTCCCCCCAGTTGAAGATCGTTTAAAAACAAACCGAACTCAAGTACAATTTGAAACTCAATAAGAAAATCAAACCTACCAACTACTTTAAAAAGAAACTGTTCGACTAAACTGGATTACTTTACACCCTTACCCACCCGTTCCAAGTTTTCCCACATGCAGATCCTACTATATATATGATGGACGTGCAAGAGAGGAATATCACGACTAGCCATGATGTCGCAAATCATGATCAAAGTGAGATGAGCAGACAAATAACATAACAATGAAATTCATTGAACAGTACCATTTCAACAAGGCTGCATTATTTATCGTGACATAGTAAACGATGAATCGTGTCAGTTTAAGATAAAAAGCCACTGTCACTGTAGATCATTGTGCACTCTGTTAACTACAGAGAAAACACATAAGAGTATATTTTACAAATTAGTTGATGGCTGCAGTTTTCTTGTAGTTCAGAAGAACTGAGGTCGAGTGCGAGAGAGCAGAGGTCGCTTTATTGGTGTAAAGATAAGGTTTCTTAGAGTTTTCCCACATGGAAATGCCCACATATATACACGATGGACGTGCAAGGAAGAAGTATCATGATTAGTCATCAAAGTGAAATGAGGAGACAAATAACAGAACAATGAAATTCAATTAATAAGTACAATTTCAGCAACGGTATATTATTTATCGCCACATGGTAAACGATAAATCGACTTGTTGTCAGCTTTGGATCAAAACCAATGTCATTGTAGATCATTATGTACTCTATTAGCTACAGAGTAAACACATAGGAGTATATCTTACTAATTAATCCATGGCTGAAGTTTCCTTGTGGTTCAGAAGAACTGAGGCCGAGTGCGAGAGAGTTGAGGTCGCTTTATTGGTGAAAAGATAATATTCTTTAGAGTCGACGATGGATTACTACCTCCAGCTCCAGTCCCGACACCAAAATAATGGTGAACATTATTAGGCATTCTGTTTCTAGTATCCATTGGAGCCGATGACTGTTTTGCAGGTGAGCCACCAGATAAGTCAAATGTAGGATTTGAGTTCTTCTGTCTTTCTGGCCAGACATCATCTCTTGGCCCTGGAGTGTCAGGAGCGGGAACGGACCAATCTGCGACAAATAAGTCAACATGTATTTTTTGGACGGATGAAACGAGAAATAAATAACCCTTTATCATGAGCAAAAAGAGTGACATGCAAAACACCTCTTGTGTTTTGCCTAACTATGCCCTTGTTATTTTTATTAGCAAAAATCCCACTGTTTTCTTTTTTCATTAGCGAAAGAAATCCTCCCAAGCCAAAATAACAGTTACACCCCACCAAAGGATGAAATTTGCATAATCCCCCTCTTTATTTAAAAAATTGCAAAAACCTCCCTATGATTAATGAAGGAATTTCAAATGGGTCATTTTGCTAATAAAAAAACAACACAGGGGGTTTTTTACTAATAAAAACAACAGATGGGGGGCTTTTGATAGTTAGGCAAAGCATAAGGGGTTTTTGCATTTCACTGTGAGCAAAAATGATGTGAATATAAAGACACGGATATATGGAAGATGCTGTAAACAGAACATGGTTACCTCTCCTAATTGAATCTCTGTTATCCAGCCTAGTAGCTGGATTTGTGAAGAAATCAGGCTCTGTTCTAGGAAAGAAGTTATTTACAGGCTGAATAGCAGATCTCTTTAATGATTCTATTTCATTTCTTGCTTGATCATACATTTCATCAAGTTTTCTCTTTTGCCTAGCATTGACAAAAAAAGAATTTCAAGTTCTCTGTTCAAACATAATTAATAAAAATTAAAAACAATGGCAATTCAAGGACATTTGAGAGCAGTTAGATAGGGTTTAACCTGCATTTTTCTGAAAAATTTTCTTGAATCTCTTGCTTCTCTTTAGACAATTTATCCATCTCTTGTTCCATCATCTGACATCTTTTAGCCATTTTCTGGTATGCTGTATGAATCTGCTCCATCTTTTCTGTAAACTTTTCTTGCATTGCCTCACATTTTTGCCGGTACTGAGTGACTATTTTGTTCATCTTAGCTTGCATTTCCAAATCTTTTTGACCAATATAAAACATCACACTTCTATATGCACTCTTCATTACTGGGAGTGTTAAAGGACAATAAGGGAACAAGTAGGTGGTTTTGATGAATCGGGTGAAAAATAAAGCCTCTCACACAATGTATACACGCAACATCATATATCGAGCGAATTATAAATCACGGAACAATGTATATTAATCTCATTATTGAGGATACGTATCTGAGGAGAAATTCCCGCCATGACCATCTGCACGAGAGGGTGCATATTATTTCATAGGAAGCAGATAGAGCATATTTTAGATGATATTGTAACATCTAAAAGGCTGGAGAGTTTTCTTACATTTACCCATTCGTCATTTGGATTGATATCCATAGGTTTCATATGACTGACAAACAAAAAGATTCAAGTGAAATCATGTATATGCTACAGATAACTAAAAGTAATACATGTGACAAATTAGACACATGAAAACAAAGGTATTTTAGATGGACTCAAACAATGAACATAAGCAGAATGAGAAAAAGCTCTTTAATTTTGATGGATGACTACAGTATATGTCACTTCCAAAACAAAGTTGGTGTTGCATGCTTTCTTACTTCTCCTGAAGTCTCCAACAGATATTACAGTCTCTGACAATTTAAAAGCATGTGATAAAACAAATATTATGAATTTTTATCATACCTTTTGGAGAGCACTTGATCACATATGGGGCAAGCACCATCATTATTCAAAATCTTACTGGCATCTTCAGGGCCTTTTGAGGTAATTAAGGAAATCTTATAATATCACCAAACATAAATGTTTGACCGAAATTATGTAGTGAGAAAGATACATATTATTTCATGCATAATGGATACACAAGAGGTGACCGCAGGTAGTGGTGACAGCTCGTCCTTCCAACTCCCTCCAGCAAGCATTGCATCTCATTTCAGCCTTTACATTGATATTTACATTAAACTTACAATGTATTAGAAGCATGGAAATATTGGGAAGAAAAATGACATTACTCCACATAAGTCTTGATTCTGCATTACAAATTTGTAAAAGTTACTACGATAAACTTAACTAAGACTTCGTTAAAGACTAATGCTTCCAGACACCAGAATGGTTACACAAAAGTTTCTCATCAAACTTGATGTTAATTATAAAGAGTATATAATTGCAAAATCTACCCCAGTGACCAAATGCATCTTGCTAATCCTCGTTTCAGAATGAATGATTATCCATTAAATTACTTAGGGAACAGTGAATCTACATATATTCCCATTACATTCTTCAATAACAAACAAATTACAAAAAGAAATTTGGGCCAGCCATTAATTTAAACTGCTCATGTTCTACCAGCGCACTATGTCATCAAACTGAACACTTCAGCACACAGCACAGTCATATACTTCAACATATCCCTTCCTCTTGAACCACGTCCTTTCGTACCCCCCTCCCCCCCAACATGATGAAAATCTAATAAGAGCAATAAGTAGACTGATGTATACATTTCATCATCTGATCTATATAATTTCCTAAGAAGGATTAGATTGCTGATTCAAGTATCGAACAATGTTAAACGAGGGAATTGAAGAGGTCTGCTCCAATAAAATAGTTTTATCATCTCACCGGTACTTGATGGACTGGAACATAGCACTAGGATTGGTTTCTAAGTCAATAAGCTGACATAGGAGTGCAGGACTATAGTATAGCATGTGGAAACCTAAAAATGCACAAGAAGTTAATTCTCTCTAAGAACACGCTCTCTAAGTAAAATAGAAATTCATGAAATTTGGAATAGAAATTAAATTTACTTTCAGATAATAGGAACACGTTCTCTAAGAAAAATATGGAATGATCATGTGATTCAATTTAAAACATCACAAATCCAAACGTCAACAGCAGCAGAAACACAAAATTCACTGTGCGAAAAGTTCAACTAGAAACCTAGATATTTCGTAAAAAATGTAGAAAATACAGAATACAAAATAGAATAGTACACAACATAAATCACAGAAATTAAATAATCGCCATACCTAAAAGTCGATTGTTCTCTCGATAAAGTTCAAATTTCGATCAGTCAACTGAAATTGAGAAGAAATTGATATTCAGCAAAATTCATGTAACATTGAACTCAAGAGAACAGCCTGTAAAATCAGAAAAGTTGATGAAATGCGGAAAATCGTAATTTCAAAATATGAAATAGATTTGAGGTGAGAATGTACTACAAACCCTAACATCAGGATCAAAAACTTGGTCAGCGGACCTTTTTTGGTGTTTTTGAAATTGATGATTTAAACGGTAAGACGGTTAAGTCGGTAACACTAATTATCAACCTTTATTTTCTGTTATATATATTAAATAAAAATAATATCGAAAATTATCAACCTCGATTGATGTGTTGGGTTTACCCACACATAGTGGGCCTAACCCATTACTTAAACAAATAAAAGAAAAAGAAAGATTTAGGTTATGTTTCTACGTACATCAACAATGAGAGAAAACAATTGAAGGCATTAAGCCCTCTATTGGCAGCCGCAATAGTCACGCAAAAGAGAGAAGAGTGGTAACTATTGAAATTTATTTTGGGGTTTGTGAAAGAGATCGAGGTACTACAAGTAATTGGTTTCGTCTCAGTCATAGATTCTTCACAAAGTGCTCAATTTTTCAATTGGTTCGGGTTTTTACTCTTGATCTTTAGTTTGATGATTTATTTGTTCTCTGTATTATTCAAGTTAGTGACTTGAGGCTTTCCACCTTATTGGTGAGGTTATTACTGTTGTGATCCAAGAGTGTTCTCTTGAGGATTTGGTTAGTCCCTGGTGGTTTTAGGGAGTATTTTGTAAACCCATTATCATTATAGTGGTTGAGTTAGATCGGTTTCCGATCTCGTGGTCTTTTCTCGGTTTGAATTTTCACGTAAAAATTGTCCTGTGAATATTTACTTTCCTCGCACCTTAATTCTTGTTTAGTTCAGTGAATTAGTGTCTGGGTTTAATTTGATCCTGTTATTCTCAATTTCAATCCGTGGATATTTCTAGGAAAGAACGAATTGCTTCCGTTGTGATATTAGTTGTTACTAATTTGGTATTATTTCCCTAACAAGTGGTATCAGAGCCGCAGTTAGGATAAGTTTGGGTAATAAAAATGGATGACTCTATTGGAGGGATGATCAAATTGAATGGATCAAATTATTCGTTTTGGAAATCAAGTATAGAGGATTTATTGTATTGCAAGGATTGTATTTACCCTTGCACGGAGATGAAGCCAAGCTGAAGGATATGGCTGCGTCTTCTTGGGATATCATGCATAGAAAGACAATTGCATATATCCGACGTTTCATTGATCACAGTTTGTATCACAACTTTGCTAGTGAAAATAAGGCTGATGTTTTGTGGAAGAAAATTGAGGCTATGTTCGAGAGTAAGAGTGCCTTAAACAAAGCTTTTATCTTCAGGAAGATGGTTCGATTGAGATACCAGGATGATATTAGCATGGCAGAGCATCTCAACATTTTTCAGGGTTTGATTAATCAGTCTGTTGCTATGGAAATACCTCTAGATGATGAGTTGATGACTTTGTTGCTTCTTGGCTCACTATCTGACAGTTGGGACACACTTGTTGTGACAATCAGTAACTCGGCTCCAGATGGAGAATTGACATTGGAGATGGTCAAAAACAGTTTGCTTAATGAAGAAGCTAGGAGGAAGGAGAGAAATTTTAGTTCTGATACAGAGACTAAGATTCTGGTCACGGGAACTGATAACAGAGGCAACAATAAAGGTTCTAATGAGACGTCCAAGTCAAAGAAAAATGTAAAGTAAGATAATAATAGGGATAAGTTGTACTTTATTTAGTAATATCGAGCACTATTACAAAGTTATATGGGCCTGGCCAAGCTACTAAGGATGGCGCAAGACAAATAATTACAAAAAGATTGTGGAATCTTGAGCAGGAATACCGATCTAATAATGTAGGATTTTCTCTAGAATGCGAAAAGTCCTTCTATCATTAATTATTCTAGTATTTATAGCCTAACAAGTGTCTCCATGATAGAGCCCTAGGGCCCATAGAAGACTACGTACGGCCCACGAGCTGATCAGAATATGTAGGTCGGCCAGGAAGATCGACGTGAGAAGCCGTGAGAGGTACTTCTGCTAATCTTGGTCGATAATAATGGAGATCGATCGGGATGAGAGAGTTCTGGATCGATCTTGATCAGACCGAAGAATCCGATCTGGTGTGATACGAAATAGCCCTCATCAAACCAATTTCGAAAGAAGTTTGAGTATATATTTCGTGAATTTTAGGTTTTAAACTATAAATTCTAACATTATAAATCTCAACCCTGTAAAAAAAATATTGATTTGATACTTATCACCTATTTTTTCTCTATAAAAATATTGATTTGACATATATTTTGCCTACTTTTCCATCTCAAACTCTAACATTCAACTTCAATTCAAAACTTTCTCCATACGCAATCCAGATAATGTTCTAAAGGTTTATCCAAACTATCTTTTTAAAATAAAAAATCAAACGAAATCGAACTGAAACCATGTAAACCCGGAAGATTAGTTATCATTTATTTAAAAAAAGAGCAATAATTATCCTCATCGAAAGAGAAAAGGACACCAACAAATGACCCAAGTTTGAATCCATGTTGAAAAAGGTTCTCATATATGTATTAAACCTTAAAAAAAAAAACAACTGAACGGAGTAGGGGTGAATGCGGTCGGATTTTGGCGGGTGACAATGAAAAAATCAACCCGACCCGGCATATGCGGGTTGCCAAAATTTCAAACCGCACCGGCATTTTTAAGTTCGTAAACTTTACGGTTCGGGTGAGGCGGGTGCGGGCGGGTTGGCGGGTTGAACCATTGAATTTATTTAATGCTTAAGTATTTATGTTATATAGTATATTCAACTAATTTATACTACATAAAATTCAATGTGACTAGAAAGAATAAAAATAAAATAAGATTGGACAAACTCATGGTTAATGGCCCATTTTGCCAAACGCAACTATAATTCCAAGCTAGAAAGTTCTCTAATCCGGTTTGGTAAACAAAATTAATCACGGGTAGAGTGATCTTTATGGGTAGGATCAATTCCTGCGATTGTTTTATAAGAAGAAACTACGTACATATAGTGCAAAAAATAACAAAAAAAATAATTAATTAATTGATGCATAAGTTACAGTACTCATTTAATTTATTGAAATAAAAAAAAATTTAAATATTCTAAACTCAAATGTTCTCCAAACTCTTTTTGGGTACTACAAATGAAAGGGAACTACAGAGCACATAAAATAAGGTAGGTGTTGCAAGATATTTTACGGAATTTGGTACTTGGTTAATAACTATGAATAACTCAAACTTTGAAACCTCTGATGTTCCTATTTCCTCTTGATCACTTAAATTTCCTACCCTTGGCTCGCACGTATGGCTTGGTGTGACTTATGAGTGATGAAAATTGAGAATTGATTTTGAATCTTGATTTTTGAGGAGAGGCGCGATAGAGAAGAGAACTCGAGAGTGGAGCAGGCGTGAAGGTTAGAGATAGAAAACCCTAATTCTTTTTCAATGTTTTGTTTGGTAAGTGGTGTTGGGTAGAGAAAACATGTAATATTTGGATGGGTCGGGTTAGGGGCGATTTTTAACCACTAAAACCGCAACCCGACCCATAACTTTCGGGTGGTCACAATTTTAACCCGTTGCTAGTTTTATAAAAACAAAAACCGTCTGTTTCGGATTGAGCGGGTCGGGCGGGGTCCATCAGGTTAATGAACACCCCTAGAACGGAGGGCAAAATTGAGAACTACTCGTAAGGACAGAGTAACACAATTCTTCGTCGTTGAGATATTGTGCCTGGCCACTGTTAGTAGCCACATGCCGCCGTCACCCTCAAGGTCAGGGACCCGGGCCCCCCTCTCTGCAGCTCACCTCATGGGACACACAACCCGGCACGTGTCTTACCGCCTTACGTACACCCCCTCCCATACAATTTACTTATTAAATTGGAAACAACACAATAAAAAGATAAAGGGAACAATTGCACTTGAACCTCAAAATTACATGTTTTTGTATTTTATTACTCTGGTGTACAAAATGATTACTTTACCCCCTCAAATATTAAAAACAGTTACACTTTCACAATATGAAAAAAAAAGAACTTTTGCACTTCACGTGTATTTTATAAGGTTAAATTACTCACAACACATTTTATCCATCCAAATCACTCTTGTATTATTGTGAATCGAAAACTCTAATGAGAGATGGACAAATGTGCGTAAATAAAAATTATGGACGTGTAAGAGGTATTGTGACTAATTTGTCATTAAAATATGCATTTTTTGACAAATAAAATTGGCTTAAAATCGTTTGATAGGGAAATGTGCAACTTAATTTATGGAAGTAAAGCGCTTATTCAGTACGAGTGAAAAGCAAATTAAATTTATGTGTTATTCTTAATAGACAATTTACCTTCTTATAATAAATAAATGAGCAAACTAACTCTTTGTGTTTTTGTAAAAGAAGCACATTGCATCCCTCTTGATTTTTACATTTTTACATGGAGTAAAATGCCCATTATGTAATATCATAGGGAGGTAAATTGCCTATCTATGCATATCACATGAAGGTAAAGTGAAGTGAATATGTTGTCAAAGTAGGGTTAAAGGTCATTTTTCATATGAAAATGAAGTCTCAGTCGCATTAAAGAGTGTGTGCGCAATATCTCTACGAGTAAGGAGTTAAATTGTTCATTATTTCATATTACCTATTTTCTTATCACAAAAGAGTTAAATTATCCATTTGATATATTACAAAGAGTTAAGTTGCCAAAACCCTATTCGATACTTATGGGTGGTAAACTGTCAAAACATGTATCTTTAGGGGGTGAATTGCACTTTATCCCCAAAAGAAGAAAGATTACTTTTCAAGGCACTCCCCCACTCTAAAAACGCTACTCTACCACCATTTAAACAAAAAAATAAAAATAGGTGGGGAAAGAAATGTCCTCTACAAGAATCAGTACAAATTCTTAAACCCTCTTGTACCCCAATCTTCTCAACTTGCCTACCTTTTGTTCTTTGAACTTCATTCATCAGAATTTCACCACCACAAGTCCAACTCTATTCTCACAGAAAAGATGTTCTTCATATAACCCGCCGGAACAAGCATCTTCAAAATTTCACAATCACAATATTAATTTTGTTTTTGTTGGATGAAGATTCAGTGCAACGTTTGTGAGGCGGCGGAGGCAAATGTCCTCTGCTGCGCCGATGAGGCGGCTCTGTGTTGGAATTGCGATAAGAAAGTTCACGCCGCCAATAAGCTTGCAAGCAAACACCATAGGGTTTCACTTTCGAACTCATCTTCTCAGATGCCTAAATGTGATATTTGTCAGGTTTAGTATTTGGATTCTCTTTCTCTAATTTTTTTTCGAATTTTTTTTATGCGATGGATTGGGGTTTAATTGCCTACTGATACTTACTGTGTTTTTTTTTTTATTGATCTTGTTATTGGTGAATTGTTGAAGACTAGATCAAATTTTGATGTTTATTTGCGTTTATTTATTAGTTTTTCAAAACTATTACTGTCCATACTTGTTTATTACTTTTATTTGTTTTGATTGATCTTGTTATTGATTGATAGTTATTGGTTATAGTTGAAGACTAGATCAGATTTTAATGTTTAATTGTGCTGCTCACTATTTCTTCATAGTTCATCCAGTTCACATTTATGTTTATTTATTAGTTTTTTAACACTTACTGTCCAAACTTGTTTAGTAAAAACAGATGAGGCTGCGTGGGTGTTGGGGCGAGGGATTGTGTGTGTGTATGTGTGTATACATACATATATTGTTGTTATTACTTATTAGTGATCAGTTGTGTACAATTAAGTTCTCTCTTCTTTATTTGATGGACTTCATTGCAGAAGAAGGTTTTCATGATGTAGTGTGTTTGCTGAGAACCTCTTTGGATCCTAATGTAGCGTCCCTCATCCATCCTTTGACTCTCAGAAATGTTTTCCTTTTTATTTTTCTTTATTGTCTTTTGAAGTTTTATTTGACTAGTGTTGGTGTGTTTGCTGAGGGAAGGGAAATAAACTTGAATTGATTGGACTGGATTTTAATCATGTTCACGTCAATGTATATTGACAATCGTGCATCAATTCAATTTCGATCTTTCGAATTGGATAATCTTTATGTAATCACAAAATGTGTATTTTACTTTATAGAGCTAATATCTGGTGTGGCCTCTGCTATTCAGTGGTCTGTAATTAACTTTTTACCCTGAAACTGGAAATAAGCCTTTTAATGAGATTAAGATGGACACATTTGCTCTCATATTTTAATAATTTCATATTCTATCTTCATAATTTTTATGTATCCACAATTATGTGTTTTACTTGATGATTGCAAATATGTTGTGTTATGTCATAAAAAAACTGTAATATTAATATTCCTCGTCTCTTATCATTAGACTCAAGCAGATTTTGGCCTTAGTTTGAGTTTTACTTGTATGACACATACGTCTGTCAATTTTATCAATAATTTCTGTTGTTTTATGGTATTAATTTCCAGTTTGTGATATTTTGCAGGAAACAGTAGGGTACTTCTTTTGCTTGGAGGACCGAGCTTTACTTTGCAGAAAATGTGATGTCGCTATACACACTGCAAATTCTTTGGTTTCAGTGCATCAGAGGTTTCTACTCACTGGAGTTAAAGTAGGCCTTGAAGTTACCGTACATGCTTCATCATCGGTTAAAACACACACTCACTCTAATGACTTCGAACCAGAACCTCGCTCCCTTCCAAAAAGCACCACACCATTTTCATCAACTGGCCTCCAAGCTAGTACAGGTGGGGATTTTTTGTCACCAAAGTTGCCTTCCGTTGGAGGCTCAGCAACTGGAAGTACTTCACAATGGCAGTTGGATGAATTTCTTGGACTTGGTGATTTCAATCAGGATTTTGATTTCATGAATAATGGCTTTTCTAAGGTATGATTCATATTCTCAATGTACTCTTGATTTCTTCGTTAAAAGAAAGAAAAAGAAGCAATTTTTTTCCGAGTTAATGCCACCAATTTACCCCACTGTAATATGCATAATGTTCAAGTGGATAGTGGGAAGGTTGGAGATTTTCACATGAAGCTTAATTTTATTTTCCTTTCATCAGGTGGATAGTGGGAAGGTTGGAGATTTAGATTGCTCGACAATTCTTCAAGCTGCTGATCGAGAGCTAGAGGGTGACGAGTGTCTTGGGAAAGTGCCCGAGACATTCTGGGCAGTGCCCCAGATTGCTTCTACACCCATAGCCGCGGCATCTGGGCTTTGCTGGCCTAAGACTAATTACCAAAATCAAACTGATTCTCCTGTCTTTGTGCCTGATATTAGTTCACCGCCTCTCCACAACTTCCACCACCACCATCAATCTAATCTTAATATCTCAAAGCGAAGGCGAAATTTTTGATTACCCCCTCAGCTTGTTACTAGTACCACGAAATGTTCGAAGGTAACACAAGCTAAAGCTATATAAGTTGACTTGGGATAGAAGGTGCTATAAGTCATGGATGCATCAAGTAGATTTGCTTTAATTGTGCTAACATTTGTCTTTAATTTTAGTCTTCCTATATGTGTTTGGTAGAGTGTCTACACCCTAAACACGAGGTAGTGGAAAATTCCATGACTGGTTTTTTTGTACTATAACGTTTAATGGCACCTTTGGATGTTGAAATGAAAATTACTTTATGTGATATTGTAAATTGCTGAATTTCATATTGTAATTGTATGTTAATTTATGGCATGTTTGTTTGGTATTTGAGAGAATAGTTTGAGAGAGTAGTAGAGGTTTGTGAAATAATTTCGAATTACATAATATTGTTTGTTTGGGGTTTGGGAGAGTGGTTTGAGAATTTTTTTTTTTTTTAAGGATTTAGGTTGTAGGTTTAAGATGTGTTAAGACTTCATGTCAAATCATATTTGTTATGTGAGATAGTTGTGTAAGAGGTTTGTTATTTTCTTTCAAATCAAAGTAGAGTTTATATAAGAGATAGGAAAATTATTGTTTGTTTGGCTTTTGGGAGATTAGTTAAGGAGAAATGAAAGAAGATAAATTTATTATAGAAAGTAATAAACTTGTTTGTCTTGCTTTTTTTTAACACATTTTTTCTTTTCTTTTCTTTTCTTTTCTTTCGGAGATGTGATAAGAGATGGAAAAATTGTTCTTTGTTTGGCTTTTGGGAGATTAGTTAGGGGAAAATGAAAGAATATTAATTTTTATAGAAAGTAAAACGCGTTTGTGTCGCTTTTTTTAAATATTTTTTTTTTCTTTCGGAAATGCGAGACAAACAGGCCCTAGTATCTCCTATGGTTCATGAATCTGGTGTATGACGCCCAATACTGATCAATCATCCAAATGGAAAAATACCTTTCTACAAAAGTCAGCAGAAGTCATGATTGGTTGGGGAAAAGGAATGTGTAGGGCTCTTATAGAAGAGCTATGTTTCAGTCTCGTCTTAAACTGAGCCAAATTTTAAACAGAACGAGGTTTGAACATAGTCTTTTTTTTTTATATATATTTTATGAACTAGCTGACTATATTTACGAGTATTATTTGTACTTTTGAGGGATTTTGGTTTGTCTTTGAACATGTTTGTGTCATATTCTAGAGGGTTAAATAGTCAATTACATTTTAAGGCGGTGGGGTTAGTTGTTCGTTTGTTATACTTCCTCCGCCCCATTAATCTTTATCCATTGGTACCATTGAACAGTCAACTTGACTAAAGTTCAAAAAATTATAATAAATAATTTAATTAATATATTTAACTAATATTTTGATAATATCATATGACACTATGTATATTATTATTTAAAAAGTTTAATATACCACAAATGTGAATAATTTAACATGATAAGTCACTCAAAAGATTGAAAAGTTTAACAGTATAATGTAGTTAATGGAGTAAATATAATGGGACGGAGGAATTGTTTTTTTATATAACCATAACCCTATCCTTTGAAAACACAAGCAATGAAACATCAAGTTTTCCCTACTTTCTCTCAACTATCTCGTCTCAACCTTTGTCAATTTTCATTCTTTCAATCTTATCTTAGCCTCGGTTCATTTAGAAGTCTTTCAATTTTCTTGTTGTTTATTGCACATTTCACTTTAATTGTTCAATTCCGAAGAAAATCATGGAGATTGGTAGATCGGGACATGACAATTCGATCGTATTTGCTCATAATTAACGCTTTGAAATAGTAAGAACTTCATCATGTTTGGACTTTCGAATTGAACTACTTTTTAAATAACGTGTACTCTGTATATCGAAATTATGAATCTTAGTAATAATCAAAGCAATGTTCAAGAGCACTCAGGTTGTATGTGGATGGGTTTTGGCCCGGTCTCGCAGGTTTCGTGAGACCGAACCAAAATCCTTTCAAATGAGTTTTCGTCAAACCCATACAATCATCAAAAACCTATTCAGAAACTCACACTCAAACTCTTCAAACCTATAAAACATTGATTTGACACCTACCACCTATTTTTTTCCCCAAATCTCACTAAAAAAGATATTGATTTGACACATACCACCTACTTTTTTCCCTAAACCCCAACATCCAAACTCAATCCAAGTGGGGTTTCATCTTATTCAAACCACAAAACTCATCCAAATGAGGTCTTAAAGGTTTCATCGAAACTATCCAACCCATTTTTTTAAAACCGAGACCCGCAAAACCGAGCCAAAACCCATCCAAATAGAGCCTCAATTCCCATCAACACTCATAGCATAAAGATAGTGTTCACAAATGATGCACCCCCAACAACAACCACACACACACACACAAAAATTAAAAAAAACCCTAACAAAGTCTTATCGTCTAATAACAAGAAAATAAATTGTCAAAAATAAAAAATTACACGATAAATACCCGGTCTAATCACAAAATGATGTTGAGAGGAAAGAAGCTTGGAACATACCCAAACAAGAAGGAAACCGCCCCTTCACTATCAGGAACCTCAAGTTTACTACACCTCTTTGTCTTTGGATTGAAAGATAATAGATTATTCGAGCGCAACTCCAATAGGTCTCCTTCTAGTTGACGGGACAACAATAAATCTCCATTTCTTAATATTGTAATAGGAATTAGTGGATAAGGGCGTAACTCAGCTGGTATCCTTCTCTTCAATATGATTTCTCGAGACCAAGATTCCACGACTCCATATTCTTTCATTGTCCATATATCTACTTGATGCTCATTACCATTGTCACATAGACAAATATTATCATTACGTATCGCCAAAACAACATTCGCAGGTTCATCTCCTAACCTAGGAGGAAGTGGGATTCGGTGTCCTTTTTCTTCCTCTAAATCAAAAGCAAATATAAAACCCGAGAGCCTATCATCACCGACCAAGTGAAGAACTCCATTAATTGTAATCCCACACGGAAACAAGTAAAAAGGGATAGAAGAATCCTGAAAAGATCTCCATTTGTGATCAACTCCAACGGTGAAAATCTCGCCATGTTTACCGTATTCATGTCCAGAACCACCAACTTCAAAAATATACCTACTAACAAATCTTACGACCTTGTAATGATCACTTTTAGTACTAAAACCGAAACCATAGACCACCTTACTCATATTCTCCGACCGATTAACTTGTGGAAGAATCGTAAATTCTCCTAACAAAGGATTCATAATATAAACAATTTCATTGTTGTACACACTATCACGGTTTTGTAGCCGTGGACTCTGTACTAAACAAAGTAAACCATTACAAGATCCCATTATTCCTAATATCCCATTTCTTCGAAAATTCAGTGCTTTCGGATTAAAGGGTGTACGGATTAAGTCACCTTTTAATCCAATTTCAAGAAAATAAAAAGACTCATCGTTAAGTCTGCCGTCTACTATACGATGTTGAGACATCACAAGAACAGTAAATGGAGGGTTTTCCAAATAATAATTAGCAAAATGAGAGTCTAAAATCAGGTTGTTCCAAGTCTTACAAACACATTTACATCGGATAATACTTTGGATTGGTAGTTTTATAAGAATTTCAAAGATTACAGAAGAGGGCAACTCACTTACACCGGAAGAATCTGAATTCTGACATTCTTGATGTTCATAGTCGTTGGGGTTGCTTCTGGTAAATGATTTTGTAATGAAACTTAGAAAGGGGAAGATGAGATTGCATAATGAAATCAAGTGATTTTGGGAGAACATTTCGTGATTAATGATGGAAGAATATTAGGTTTTGGATCTTTAATTTGGGGAAGACTGAATTAAATAGAGTCTGCAAATATTCGTTGTACTATTTTTTATTCTTTTTTCGAGTAGTGGATCATGAATAATAGTAGTACTTTTTATTCCATTTGATTTGCCGTAGAGAGTTTCAATTTCAAATACACCCTTCTTTGTTGCTTTTTGGTTTTTACATATTTTTGTATTTGTGACGACAAACATAGTTGTAAAATATTAAATTAGTATTTTTTGTTTGAGGTCGTTGGAAAATATTAAATCTTAGGCAAAATTGCATAAAATGTCACAAACTAATTTTGGATTTTCGTTCCAAATTATATCATCTCACCGAATTTCATCCCATAATTTAAATTTTTTTTGGAATATCGTTTCACCGTTAATTATGAGACGGAAATTGCACATGTGTCCGTTAAATTGTAACATAGCTGCTTACGTGTCATGACGTGGTAAATTTTAGCATGAACAATTATACAATATTGCAGAATTCGTCCCAAACTTTACAAGATTTAACCGCCATTTCCACTAAATTAGAAATTTAATATTGTGACTAAATTCATGCAAAATGGTAAATTACGGGACAAAATTCGGCGAGTTGATATAGTTTGGGACGAAAAATCAAAATTAGTAATTAGTTTAAGACAATATTCCGAAAAAATATTAAATTACTGGACAAAATTCGGTGAGATAATATAATTCGGGACAAAAACCCAAAATAACTAATTAAGTTTAGGACGTTTTATGCAATTTTGCTTAAATTTTAATTTATGTGAGTAGTATGTCTTTTCTTAAAGTAAAGTGGGCCTTTTTGTCTAATGTTTGGGATAAACTTTCTTTAGATTCTATTCCTTTATGTTGTTTTTGTGACGGGGGTTTCCCGATTGTTGATGTTGTACCGAATCTTTCCTTTTATTATTAATAATAGTATGTTTGTTTTAATCAAAAAAAAAAAAAAAAAAAGTGGGACTATGGAGTTGTGCTCTTAAGGGCATCTCCATTGGTGGGGGGTTGGGGGGTGGGGGCTCGAGGCTCCGGAGCCTCGAGGCTGTCCCTGCCCCCATCCCGAGCCCTGTCTGGTCGTCTCCAATGGCAGGGCTTCGGAATGGAATTAATTCCATTTTCTTCCTTTGCCCACTCTCACCTATAATTTTAGTTTTAATTTTATTTTTAATATTAATATTAATAATACTAATAATTATTTTATTAATATAATTAAATTATTAATAATATTTAAATATTAAAATTAATAGTCCATGTGTATGCAAAATACGGTTAATGCGTCATGTAATTGTTTGAATTTATTTATCTTGTCAATTTTAGTATCTATTTAAATATTTTATTATTTAAGTATTAATTTAAAATATTTAAATAGATATGATCTGATTCGCAAAATACATAATTTGAAATATGTATGGGAAAGATGTATTTACGATGACTCTATTCGTTAAATTCAAATTCAACCTTGAAAAAAAGTTATAAATTTTTTAGATAAGTAACATTATTATTATCTGACTAGAATCCACCCACTGATACTACAATTGAAATTTAAGGCCGAAAAACTTAGTGAAAGAACATAAATTAAGCATCAACTCACTCTTGATTCCTCCTATAATGTTTTGATTTATCTCTAAAAGTTAATTTCCTCCAACAGGGCATCATTTTAAATTAATTTAACTTTAAATTAATTAAAGCATATTTAAAATTGCAATCAAAATTAAATTAAATTAAAAATAATTAAATTTGAAAATATTAAATATCCGTATTTTGAGTTGTGTTATCGGTTTTGCATCTGGCTATTTGCATTTTGAATGATTTTGTTTTGTGAATTTAAAAATGAAATTAATCTCTCTTTTATAGTTGATTTTAATAGTCATTTGAGAGCATTTTACCAATGAAACTGAAACTTTTGAAATTTATGATCATTGGTTTGGCTATATATATATTTTTAATGGTCTTTAACCTTTAGCCTCAATTTTGGGGTTAATTGGGAAGAAAAATCAAAATGAGCTCCTTGTTGAAGCACTGATTTTGGCAACAAAGGTATCAAAATGGACATGAAACTATTTTGATGTCCCTGCTGAAGATGCTCTTCCTTGTTGTATTTATTTTTCATAGTTGTCGATCTTATTAATTTGGAAATAGGAAACTAATTAACACCAACTAAAAAATTTATAGATATTACAAATGAAATAATTCACTCATAACCTAGATGTACAAATGCAGTTTTTGTATTATAATAATCAGTAACATTTGAGAGAATGACTAATTTTAAAATCAAATGAAATTATTTGAGTGTTCGATTGTTCGTATAAAGTATAATGAGAAAGTTAATCAAATTCGGAAAGATAGACAAAAATAAATTATTAATCTTTTATTTGTTTATGGCGTCGTTGTAATATGACATTTCATTCTCATGTGCAATTTGATGATTCAATTTTTTTATATATCAATAATTTATTAAGAAGGTGTTCGGTTAGTCTAATGAGATTGAACTAAATAGTCAATTGCAATACAATCTTGAGGAGATTATTGGGTCTCAGGGGGAGTGGTGCAATTGTCATCTGACCAAATAAAGGTGTAGGGTAAATTACGAATACCCCCCTCAGGTAAGTCCTAATTACAAAAATCGCCCTCACGTATTGGATATTATAAAAATCCCCCTCAGGTTTGTCATCTTCTTACAATTAACCCCTTGCCCATAAAATATTCCAATTTTGCCCTTGGATTTATTTGTATTGTTTGTAATGTCTTATAAATGTTAAAACTTGGGATCTAATTATTATATCTTTTTAATTAGAAAAGAGATAATTATATATTTACTACCAGAATAATTGATAAAATTTATAATTGTCCATAAGTTTTAATAAATATTACAAAAGAAAAGGTATTTATATATTTATTAGCAATTTAAATTGTAAAATATTAAATTAAATAGAATTTTAATAATATATTTTATAAATATGAATTGTTTACATATTAGTTAAATGAATTTATTTTTTAAATTAGTAAATTTAATAAATTATATTGTATTATAAATTAGATATTTTAATTTATTAAAGTTTATATTGTATTATAAATTGAAATATTTATTGAAATTTATGCGAAATTATAAATTATATCAATTATTTTGGTGGTAAATATATGATTATTATTTTTATATTTACAAGATAAAACAATTAACACCCAATTTTTAAAATTTATAACATATTATAAACATTACAAATAACTTTCAAGGGCAAAATTGGAACATTTTAGGGACAAGGGGTTAATTGTAAGAATGCGACAAACCTGAGGGGGATTTTTGTAATACCCAATACGTGAGGGGGATTTTTGTAATTAGGCCTTACCTGAGGGGGTTATTCGTAATTTACCCTAAAGGAGTAACTTTCCAAAATAAGGGGAGGTGACTAACTTTTTCGGATCAACTCGAAAAATAATCAATTAAACCAAACATGTGATATAGGCATAATTAAATTTTGAATCTTGATCTATTGTGCAAACCGAATACACCCTAAGTATATTTTTTCGCAGTTGAAATATACAATTCAAAGTTAGACATTAAAAAGAATAGAAATAAAGTAGTGAATTCAACACCATATAACTAAATGTAATAACTAATTGAGGCTATTTTATTTCATTATCTTAAAGGCAAAGATAAGTATTTTAAGTAAAGTACTACAAATTAATCAAGGAATTATGCATACACAATTAAAAGGTGGATTCCTACCATGAAGTTTAACACACTTTCCACCACCAGACCCGAATCCATTTTTTATACAATGTTTGTTGCAGTCCGGAAATTTTGAGCATGGCCCCTGTACAA
The DNA here is from genome assembly GCA_030819805.1 of Penstemon newberryi var. newberryi. NCBI lineage: Eukaryota > Viridiplantae > Streptophyta > Magnoliopsida > Lamiales > Plantaginaceae > Penstemon > Penstemon newberryi. The sequence continues at coordinate 13,946,596 of JAUALY010000005.1, read as the reverse complement.
TCCATGAAATTTCACGCTCTACGCCCGTCACTAAATATAACAAGAATATTAATTACAAAAAGTCACAAAAATTGAAATTCATGACATAAAGTTGTGAAAGTGAAAATTCAAGCGAATTAAAAAACTTGGCCATTAATGGAAAATTATAATGAGACCACATTATCCCTTCAAAGATGTGAAAGTGAAAATTCAAGCAAATTAAAAAACTTGGCCATTAATGGAAAATTATAATGAGATCATATTACCCCTCAAATTATAAAAGGGTTAATGGTAATTTATTCCCTATAAAATTCATAATATTCCATCTCCCCGCCCCCCCCCCCCCCCCCCCCCCCCCCCCCCGAAAATTTTGAAGAAATAATTTAACCCCTTGAGCCGAAGAGTGTAACTCACTTGCCGAAATTGAGAATGATCATGAAAAGTGTTTTGTAACAGAGGGGGATAAATTACCACATTTATCATAACACAAGGGGGTAAATTGTAAAGTGCCACACCTATATATAAAAATATCAGGGAGGCGGTGTGAAACTTTAATAAAATTACAGGGAGGGGAAGGAGGGTGTAAAGTAATTTTTTTTTTCAAATTACAAGGAGTTAAATTGAACATTATGAATATCAAATTAAAAGGGGGTAAATTGCCATTAACTCGAGTATAAAATAAGTGTACTTATATATGCATGTCTTGCATTTGTTCTAGAGTACTGGCCTGTCACATGAACACAATATATTTTGCATTTACATTTTGAATAATTTGGATACGATGGTCGAGATAGGTTTAATTATAATATATAATATCCCTTGTATTTTTATGTAGTAATTTTGTGTAGAAAAAAAAAATAGAAATGGAGGGATTAATTAATATTTACCAGAAGAGCTTAGGAACAAGGCCATGCAAAGTAGTCCAATGAAAAGAGGCGTTGCGAAAACTTTTCTGGCTTCCATTGCTTAGAAGATTATAAGAATACTCTTCTTCTATTTGGATATTGAACGAAAATGAAGTTCTATTCCTGTTTATTTATAAGAGCATGAATTAATGTTGAAAGAGCAAATTTCTAATTTTGGCTAATTTGCAAAGGAAAATTAATTGATATTAGATTCTTCTCTCTTTTCTTCTATCCTTTGATTGACCAACTTGTATTTATCCATTACAAATCTCTCAAATAATGTCAAATTTATTTTTCCATTTTTTCTAAATTTTAAATCATTATTCCTGCATGATTTTTTTATATAGTTATTTTAATCTATATAGATAATATTAAAAGACGAGAAAGAAAAAAACTCAAACACATAATTTATGTAGATATAAAATATACATCAATTTAATGTATTGTGATATATTGATATTATTGGATTACTTATATATTTACATGTCTTTTTGATAATTTACCACAATTTATCTTTCATGATCGATTGATTTGGCAATGTGTACTCAGTCAATTATAGTTGAACAACATATTGTTCAAGCTTGATTTGATTTTGTTTGATTCGAATTTGAGATTATATTTGCACTTGGTTTGATTTTCAAATAAACTGACTCGAACGCGTTTTGATCGACTCGAACTTAGTTTTACCATTTTGTGGAAACTAATCTTTTCCACCAGACAAATCACAAGTTCGATGGTATATGATTTTATATTTTATATATAAATAATTGAAATACATTTTACAGCAGTACAAATTCAAAGTTAAACATTTAAAAAAAATTGAAATGGAGAAGTCATTTCAACACCATATAACTAACTGTTCCCATGTAAATTTAAGAGTAAATCGCATTTTTGGTTCTCCTTATGGGTTAATTTTTGCATTTTCGTCCCTCTTAATTTTTTTGTAGCAGATTCGTCCCTCTTATCAATGTAGTGTAACACGTTTGTCCCTCTTATCAATTTACTGTAACACATTTGTCCTTCTTAAATTTTTCGTAGCAGATTCATCTCTCTTATCAATATAGTGTAACACATTAGTCCCTCTTAATCCAAAATACATTACTTAAATTCAAAATACATACTAAAATTGACGAAAATTGATGTATTTTGAATTTAAGAGGGACGAATGTGTTACACTACATTGATAAGAGGGATGAATCTGCTACGAAAAATTTAAGAGGGACGAATGTGTTAGAAGAGGGACGATTGTTTTACACTACATTGATATGAGGGGCGAATCTGCTACAAAAAATTTAAGAGGAACAAAAATGCAAAATTTGACCTAAGGAGGACCAAAAATACTATTCACTCCAAATTTAATATATGACCCCTACACCACCCATCCAAACTTCACGTTCTACATCTTTCACTATAAAATATAACAAGAATATTAATTAAAAAAAGTCACAAAACTTGAAATTTCATAAATATATTTATCATGTTGACAATTTGTTTATATCATTTATATTCATGGAGTTTTGTTAATTTCTTATTAATCAAATAAATGTTTTAAAAGTTATTATAAAATAAATAAATGCAAATTTAATTATCTCAAAAGTTCTGTATTTGCCAATTTAAATTAGAGAAATGAAATTGACAAGTAGATTAATTACCGAAGATAATTTACGAACAACTTTATAGACACATGTTGAACAAATTCGTAATAACAAATAAATATTTCCTTTAACAAACAAATATTTATTTGATCAACGAATATTTTGAATAAACTATTACTCCCACAGCCCACACTCTATGTATGAACTAATTAATTAATCACAGGTGTCCTTCTTGTCTGTACCATAAATAGTTCCATTATTTTTCTATTTTTCTTCATCGCTTTTTCTTCATCGCTTTTTATAGTATGTACTATATATCATGGCGCGCGTGATGCATGAAAAATACTATGTTATTAGAGAATATACATGACATATTATAATAATAATCTTCAATTCAGATTTATCCATATAGAAGGTTTAGTCAGATTTGTCAACAATTGATTTAGACCAGATTTTTTTCTGGATAAAATCCGAATATAATTTATTAGCTTAATTCCCATATAATTTCAATCAAATCTCAGTCGTCCAAAGACTATTAATGAATCCATAGAATTCATATTCAATTTCTTAATAACTAAGAAGAGATAATACATCCATGCATCCTATAGCAGAAAAAGTCCCATAATTGTATATTAATTACATTACACTATTAGAAGAACTATTTTTTTTTTTACATGGTGCGGCCTAGTGCGGTTTTACATTAGTCCAAACCCAACCCAATATTTGCAGTTTTTTAATACTCTAGCCCAAATCCAACCCGAAAAGTCTTAAGATTCCACTTTGCGATCCATTCTTCGGGTTGAGACGGGTTGGGATGTTTTTACGGTCTTAACTTTCCTAACTTAAATGTATTTTTGTTATTTGAGAAATTAAATTGACAAATTAATTATCTCCTTTTATTTCGTTGTTATACTCTCATATATTTATATAAATATAAAGACTATACTTTTTTTTAAGCAATATAATTAAAAACTATATTGAAGATAATCAAATATAAAATATAATGAAGATACTCTATGAATAAATTTAATAAATTCACAGAAATATAATGAAGATAATTAAAATATCAACTAATAAAGTAATTTTTTCGTTTTATTGTATTGTTCTTTTACATATATAATATCATTTTCAATTATTTTCCTATATTTTGGCTATTAGTGTTTGACAGTTCATGGGATAATATATTGTGAAGGAAAATAGGATTTTTAGTGGATATATTGACTTCAGATTTGGAAGTGAGAAATAAATTAAAACACAATACGTAAACTTATATTATATTGTAATAGATAAGAAAAATCACAATGAATAAAATCTTACATATATATTGCGGTTGGGTGCAACTTATGTGGTATTTTAAAGTAGAAAATCAAACTCGGTTGCAATTTGCCATTTTTTTTTCAACAAGCCCATGACCAATCCATTCAACCTTCAACCCACGATATGTTTGGGTTAGGTCGATCGGTTTGGAAGGTTTGGTGATTTCGTTGAACACCCCTAGTTTTTCCTTTTATTTTTTTTATACTACATTTGAAATGTTTAAAGCAAAACTTGTAAAAATTATATCAAATCAAATAAGCTTTTAACTTAGATTGGACTCCCACTCGAATAACATTCATCTTTTAATTATATTTATATTAAGGGAAATTTTATCTCAAATCTAAGTTTGGTCAAGTATTTATAGACAAATTTCAAAAAAGGTTATGTAACTTTTATGTTTATTAAAAAAATAGTCAAGTAACATTTACTCAATTGCAATTTTAGTCTTATACATAACAAATTTGACACTCTAACTTTTAATAATTAAGTTTCAATTTTGGTCCCATAATTATAATATGGTCTTATTACCGAGAAAAAAGTTTGTAATTGTAGGACAAAAGTTGAAACTTATTGAAAGTTAGAGCATGAAATTTGATACTGCAAGATGAAAATTGAAACTTATTAAATTTTAGAGGACAAAATTTGTTATACATATGATTAAAATTGAAATTTGGTGAAAGTTAAAATTAAAGGCATGTGTTCAATATAAATAGTGTGTATTTAGTTTCCATATCTACCCCTTCTTACGTCACTAATGACGTTTCACTCGGCACACTTTTTCCCTATATACATATCCGGCCAACGCGTGTTATTTCTAATAAAGATAAAATATATTGCGTAAACCTCTGGAATAAGTGAAATCAGTCTTCAGTGTTGTTTTTTGAGAAATAAAAAAAAAATAAAAAAATGGTGGTATCACCTGAAGAAGAGCACCCCGTTAAAGCTTTCGGATGGGCTGCTAGAGATCAATCCGGAATCCTTTCTCCTTTTCCTTTCTCCAGAAGGTTTGTTTTCTCTTTTATTTTCGTGCTTAATTATATTTAATTAATTTCGTATTATAATAATTTTGGTGGTATCGAATTGGGGATTATTTTCATACTGGTCGAATTCTCGATTGTTTATTTAAGTTTTTCTTATTTTCGATCGCATTTCTAAAACTAGTTTTCTTAAAATTTGGAGCTAAATGCAAAAACGCCTAACTAGCAAAAATCTCCCCATGTTTATTAGTAAAAAACCCCTTATGATCTATTTTTATTAGCAAAAAATATTTTCATAAATATTAGGGAGGTAGGAGGTAGGTTTTTGTCAATTTTTTTTTTGAGAATATGGAGGTTATTGTAAATTTGTAAAGTTAACAAGGGAGTTATTGATAAGTTTTGAGTTTTAGAGGGAGTGTTTTTGCATCATTTTTGTTTGGGAGGGGCTTTTTTGCTAATAATAAATAAGCACAAGGGATTTTTCGTTATACAGGGTATTTTTTATAATTAGGCAAAGCATAAGGGCTATTTTTGCATTTCATGTTCTTCGAAACCTCAAATTGAAATTCTCTAGAATTTTAAATCTGAAGATTTTTTTTTTTTTTTTAATTTTTTTATAATTATCTGAAGATAGAAACATGATTGAATTTGTTTGTATCGCGAATTCCGATTATTAGTTTTTGACTAATGTAATTTGTGATGAAAATTTGAAGGGCAACTGGGGAAAAGGACGTGCGTTTGAAGATATTATATTGTGGGGTTTGTCACTCTGATCTTCACAGCGTCAAGAATGATACGGGCAAGGTTACCTACCCTGTGCTTCCTGGGTATAATATTATTTCTTTCCTCTATTTGTAGTACCAATATTCATTCACTACTTTTTTTCTTGATTATATTCTCAGTAAATTTTGCTCAGTTTAAAACAATTCCAGTCAATTATTTGAATTAAACTCCAAATATAACTTACTTTGGTAGTTATACGCTCAGCCTATGAACTTATTTTGTCAGAAGCAGGGATTAAAATCTCGGAAGAGAACATAAATTTTTAAGTCGGTCGATACAAAGTATAAAGTAGTTCTACTACAAGATGCTGCTTTAATTTACAATCTTTCCAAATATTTTTGGAAAATCTTTGATAAAGTTTCAATACGTTTCCACAAAAAACATCAAATAAAATTTATTCTCGAATCAATCGAGACAAAAATATAAAGGAGTTTCTACTTTAGCATGTTTCTTTAATTTATTATTCTTCTAAATGTTTCCTGAAATTCTCGATAATATTTGAAAAGATTCTGTAATTGACCGAAACATACCACTGTGACGAAATTTTAATATATGGTTATAAATAATTACTTGTCCTGTAATCACTCGGGTATTTATTAATTGTTTTCGAAAATCTTTGAAACATTTCCATATGTTTTTGAGTCAATTGAGACGAAAGTATAGAAGTAGTTTCTACTTTAACGGGTTTCTTTAATTTGTAATTTTTCTAAATGTCAACTGAAGTTTTTGTTTTTTTGATATTTAACTGAACGCAACATAACATGACAATGAAACTTTAATACATGGTTATAAGTAATTACTTATCTTGTAATGGCTCAGCTATTTATGAAACTTTTTCATGTTTTAAATATCGATCAATTGATGCAGACACGAGATTGCTGGCGTTGTGACAGAGGTAGGCACCAATGTGACAAAGGTAAAGGTTGGGGACAAAGTTGGAGTCGGTTGTATGGCTGGCTCATGCCGTAACTGTCCTAGCTGCGAAAATGATCTCGAAAATTACTGTCCCAAAATGGTTCTTACATACCGAAGCAAGTACTTTGACGGAACCACCACCTACGGAGGTTACTCTGATTTCATGGTTTGTGATGAACATTTCGTAATCCAATGGCCTGAGAACATGCCTCTTGATGCCGGTTGTCCACTTCTCTGTGCTGGAATCACGACCTACAGCCCCTTAAAATACTACGGACTCGACAAGCCCACCACTCACTTGGGTGTGGTTGGTCTAGGTGGGCTAGGCCATGTGGCTGTCAAGTTTGCAAAGGCTTTTGGATCTAATGTCACGGTGATAAGTACGGCACCACATAAGAAGGAAGAAGCTATCAAGGGTCTTGGTGCTGATTCATTTATAGTTAGCACCGACCAGGATCAGATGATGGTATTTAATTAATTAATTTTTTTTTTTTATAGATATATTTCGAGAATAGACCTAAATGCGAAGCCAAAAGTACCCACGTGCTTTGTCTAATTGGCAAAAAAAAAAAAAAAAAAAGACCTGTTCTTTTTTTATTAGCAAAAAACCCAATTGGAATTCATTCACAAGTCTATGGGGAGGTTATTGTCAATATTTTAAGTGAACAAGGAGGGTTATTGTCAATTTTCAAAGTTAACAGTGGGATTATTGATAATTTTTTAAGTTAATAGGGATGTTTTTGCATCATTTGGTGGGTGTATAATAGTCATTTTGGCTTTGGGAAGGGTTTTCTATGTTATTAAAAATTAGCACAAGGGGGGTTTTGTAGTAAAAACAACACTAGGGGATTTTTCATAATTAGGCAAAATCTATGGGGTGTTTTTTGCATCCTTTGGTGGGGGTAATTGTCATTTCGACATTAGGAGGTTTTTTTGCTAATAAAAATTAGCACAATGTTTTTATGATAATTAGGCAAAACATAAGGGTATTTTTGCATTTCAACAACTCGAGAATATAAACTAAGTTGATTTTCGTATATGGATTGATTATTTCACAGGCTGCAGCGAGCACATTGGATGGAATATTGGACACCGTATCTGCGCCTCATTCTATTCAGTCGTTGCTTAATCTATTGAAGCCTAATGGCAAACTTGTAATACTTGGTGTAATAGCGAAACCTTTGGAGCTACCTGTTTTTCCTTTGCTTTCAGGGAGAAAGATGGTGGGTGGGAGTGGTATTGGTGGAATAAAGGAAACACAAGAAATGATGGATTTTGCTGCAAAAAACAACATAACTGCTGATGTTGAGGTCATTCCTATGGAATACATAAACGAAGCAATGGAACGACTTGGAAAAGCTGACGTGAAGTATCGATTTGTCATCGACATTGCTGGAACTTTGAAAGCTGAATAAGTAGTGTGTTTTTCATTTCGCTTCTTTTATGTTACTGAAAACATGTTTGTCGTACTTTGAGATTTTAATTTTGGTCGTCTTGAGTTGGTACTTATTGCCTAATGTTTCGACGGTATGAATAAAGAAATGTCTTTTGACATGTTGTCTTTGTAAATAAAAACTGGTGTCTTGCCCATGTGGGCTAACCCGACCCAACTCATCCAGTTAATTTGAATGAGATTTCGGAGGAAGTGGTTCTCATTAAGAAATTTTAAGGCTTATAGGAAGTATTAGTAGCGCAAAGCAAGATAAAATTTCTTCTCTTAACTTACGCATATGAAATTTCTTCTTTTATACCTAAATTCTAATTGTAAACTTTCAATTCCAGTTTATATTTGAAACAATTTTGAGTTGGGAAGAAGTAGGTTCAAGCTTTATATCAATTCATTACTTATCAAGGGAATTATTGAGGTAAACATACAATTTGCACAAGTTCGCTCAACTATAACTATACCATTTAATCTATAATTTGAGTTTGATAGGAATTTTTGGAATTTGATTATTGGTTAGAAAGAAGACAAAATTTTGGGTGTTTTAGTGGTGTTTTAGCCGGCCTACACCGGTGCATATATTGGCGGTGGCTCGATTTCAGAGCAGTCCAAACAAGGGACTTAGAATTACTGCGGCTGTTATCGGGCTTTTAAATGTTTATGGTTGTTTGACTCATTATATATTAAGGCTGCGTTCGGTTGGGCTGATGTACAATCAGCCCAATTACGGAATCGGGCCATTAATTTAATCAGGCCAACAAATTTATCACATGTTCGGCCGATTATAGTAGCCCAATTAGCAATTCGGTCTCGGCCCAAATCGTGTGTTCGGTTGACCCATTTAAAATTTTTGGACAATTCTACCCCTTCACCCGCGACAAGATCCATCCGTCCACTTGAATGCATCCTAGCCATTGATTTGGGGGTATATGATGGATACCCCAAACCCTAGTTTTCGTTCATTTGATTTTTTTCTTCTCTCTCAACCCGAGCGGCGCATCTAGGGTTTCTCCTGTTCACTTTCAATTGAATCCACCATTTCTGCGACTAAAATAATCTTTAAATTCCCTTTTAGGACGTGTGAATCCACCATTTTCAGGGTCTTAGAAGTTTTGTGAATCCACTATTTGGATTTCGGAATTGAAAAATCCACCATTTCGACGGGATTTGCATTGAAGACTTGTGAATACACCATTTTCAACTACTTCGTCCAAATCCCATTTAGGGCTTCTCTTTTCCGTCATAATTTTGTAGATTGTATTGGGTTTTTTTTTACGAACCTTGCATTGTTACTTAATATTTCGTGTTTTTGGCAGAAATGGAGTCAATATCTAACTCTACCATTCGTTTAGGGACTGCACTTTGTGAGTGTGGGTTTCGCGTGAGAATTTACACTTCGTGGACAAGGGATAATCCAGGCCGGAGATTTGGTCGCTGCCAAGGGTTAACGGTAATTATAATTGTTTTTTGAAAATTCCTTTATCGTTTGCAAAATTTTCGGTTCACATGTGTTTTAAGCATTCCTTTTCTAATTGTTCTTTTTCCTAATGTTTTAGGATGAACGGTGTGATTACTTCCAATGGATTGATCCAGTAATGTGTGACAGGTCTCGTATGATTATCCCTGGTTTACTATCACGTGTTAATCGCGCAGAGGCTGAGAATAGGAATCTTAGGCGTGACTTTGATGATTTGTCTGCTAATATGCAAACTGTTCGTAACTCTTTAGAAAATTTGGAGGCTCAAAACATGGCATTGCGTCGCAAGCAAAAGCTTGCGATGATTTGTGCTGTGCTTGGGTTCTTGTGTTATATATGTCTGTGATATGATGTTTTCATGTCTAGATGCATTTTGGATAGTTTTGATGGATCTTCCTGACTCATATATGTGTATGATGTATGATTGTGTACTTAATATGGCATGTACAGTATGTAGCTGTATTGTTTGGTTTAATGTTGATAAGTTTATTTATGTAACATTTGTCTGGGTCTATTTCATATGTGCTGATGGTTTTAAGAATGACATCACATATAAAATAATGGCAGATTGCTTGTTTCCAAAATGTGATGCTCTTGTGTACTGATGACATGTGATGTGGTTATTTCTTGAATAATATTAGCTTGTTGAAAGACCAAATGATCTTTTCACATATGTTATGATGGTCTTGTATTATAAAATAATGGGGTATTGCTTGTTTCCAAAATGTGATGCTCTTGTGTGCTGCTGACATGTGTTGTGGTTATTTCTTGAATAATATTAGCTTGTTGAAAGACCAAATGATCTTTTCACACATGTTCTGATGGTCTTGTATGTTGTGGCACTGCATATGGAAATTTGAGAACTATCACAACTGTGTGTTAGGGGGTTCATATGCTCATGTTAATTTGATTTTGGGTTTGGTGCACTGTTTAGTATGCAATGTTGAGTACGTCTATACTCTTTGTGTACTCTATCATGAAAGTACCCCCCATGTTGAATATATATTGGAAAAATTATATTCTAGGCCCCCTTACTTTGACAATGGCCCTTCCTTATTACCTATATCAGCATGCTAGAGGCAACAATTTTGGAAACTGAACGCAGCCTTAATTATTTTGGCCATGTGATGATTTCTTTTTTAAGCTATCTGATGGTATTAGATGTTGTAATTCCAACTGGAAATGCATTGTTGAAGTTGAATGAAAATGATAGGACCTTTTTACATGAATTGATGGTAATGTTGTACCTCATGGTATTATATTCCCTTATGTATGTACAAACTTTATGATTTGTGCATTATAATGGGTAAAGATGCCCACTGTATTCCTATATTCATGCTGATATGTTGTTTTCATTTTTGTAATGCTATGTTATTTGACATTTCAGGCTTGGGCAGTTTGCTTTTTTAGGTTTTGATATATTGGTCAATATGGTCAGTTCATTTTAAATTACCATAATGGGTGTAACATTTGTTTGGGGGAATTTTGAAGTATATCAGATTTCAAACAAGTTTACTATCTGTGCACTTAAATGCTTGACTTGACCTTTTGTATTTTTCATTTAATGCATGACCTGACCTTTTGTATACTTGCTTTAAATGCATTACTTGCCTCTTTGTAGTGAACAAATACATTACACACATTCCCATAGTATATTTATTGAGTTGGTTGAACACAACCCCTCTATATAAACTCTCATAATATCAACAATTTTGTCACTTTCATCTCAACTCTTCAAGTACCAGTGCTCATCCCAGGCTGTTGTAAGTATAGTTCTCCTTTCATTTTAAAATACTTTATTCCCATTTATTTCTGATGAAACTAAATATTTATATTTATTTTTCAATTTCAGTTTGTCAATATATCACAATATGCCGAGGACACGAAGGATGAGGTCTGATGAAACTAAGATCAGTGATGGCTGGAGTTTTGAACAAACTGCCAGGTTTGTGAACATGCTTTACCAGGAGTCTAAAGAAGGAGATCTTAAGGACTTGGACGTTCTATCTGGGGTGTGTCAGCGTATCTTGTTCGAACTGTCCGCAATGTATGGCAGGAGGTTCAGCTTGATTGGAATAAAAAAGAAGTTGGAAAATGTGAGAGAGAGGAATGAAACTTTCAAGAAATTTCTGGAAACCCCTGGGGTAGCATATGATGCATGGACTTGCTCGTCTCGTGTAAACAATGATTACTGGAGAGTTAACACTGCTCATGTAAGTAACCTCTAATACAGTAGATTCTTTTTTTTATAATATGTACTATGTCTGATCAATTGTTTGTCTTTGTTTTGTAGGAGTCCGAATGGTTCAGGCATTTCAGGATGCACGGTGAGCCGTTGCATCTGAAGCTTACATTCATCTTTGACACACAGGGTGTTGGTTCTTTTCCCAAGGACCTTACCGTATCACCTGGTTGGCCCATACACGTCCGAGACTCGGACGATGATGAGCTTGCTGTGGTCCCTGTTGGTACAACCAGGACCGTTTCTGCTGTTCCATTTGATGTAGGGAATGAAGTTAATGATGTTGCCAATAATCTTGGAGGTGAAGCTGGTCCATCTCATGTTGGTGACCCTGGTTCAAGTGGTGGTGGATGTGATGATGGGGGGATATTTGGGAACAGTTTGTGGATGGTTGATTAGGATATGGGGAATGTGTTGGGAGTGCAGTACCCTTTTGGTGATGGTTTCAAGGCCTTGTTTATGATGTTTATGATGTTTTTTTTTTAATGTTTATGGACTTTTTCTATGGTATTTATAAGTATTGCTTGTTTGGTCTTATAAGGCTGTGATTACATTGCACAATTTGATGTAAGTGCATGTAATTGCAGATTTCGAATATTATGTCTTGTTATAATTTCTACTTAATATTTATGGGTACTGCCATTTTAATGATCATATATAATGTTTAATATTTTGCAGTTTCGATTGTATTTTACTTTTCTGTACACAATTTTAGGCCAAGTACAAATGTCCAAGTACCTAAAATGCAAAAGTGTCTCTGCAAAAGTAAATATAGACCAATATCTTGTACAGGAGAATCAAATCCAAGCAGTGTGTATAAGAATCAAATCTTACATACAAGATGTGTCTTTAAGATTTGACAATACACAGACTAGCTAGTTTTCATAAATTGCACATAGGTCCCCTTAAATACACATTTTTGTATTAATAGGTACCATCAATACTAGTATAAATTCCACTCTAACATTTCCATAATGGATGTGCAACAAAACACCCTATTCACAAAGAATTGTGTTAACACTTGTTCTTCTTCTTCCTCTTCCCAATATGACCACTTTTGTCCCTCACCCTCAGTCCCATTTCTTTTACTCGGATAAATGGCCCAAAGAAATTGATGATTATTTGATTGAGTTTTTAGCAACTGACTCTTACTACGAAAATGGAATTCTCGTTTATGGCGTTAGCCACGTCATGCGAAAAGCTCGTGATGAGGTTAATGTGTTCTTCCATCGTTCTTAATGTGTTCTTCCATCATTCTTTCACTACAAAGGAAATAATGGCTCGTCTCGAACGACTAAAACGGCGACATGCCTTATTTTCACATCTAAGGAATCTTTCCGGGTATTACTTGGATCCTATCACAAACACTGTCGGAATCGACGGAGTGGAAATTGTAAAAAATCTGTGCATGGTAACACATAATATTTATTTGTACATTTTCATTGTACATTTTTTTAAATTGCCTGTCAAATATAAGTAATTTTTAACAATTTCATTGTAGGAATCTCCATTTTATGAAGCGTATGCCATTAATGGAGAACCCAAGTGGGTTGATTTGAGCGAAATATTTGGATACCCATCCGAGTTCCCAGTAGCTCCACCACCCGCTTCCCCGATTAACCTTCCATGGTTCGAGTTAAACGATGCTACGATTGTCGGACAGGAAACACCAATCCCAACTCCCATCAACCCGCAACAAATTACCTTCTCACCAAGTGGAAATAAGAATTTTTGGAATGAATTGATTGATTACAATAACACACGAGCCGAGTCCGAAAATGACGAGCTTGAAACATCTAAAAATGTTGCTAAGTGTCTGTGGCCAGATATGGGGACGTCAAACGAGAATACTGGAGGGAAAAAAAATGGTTGATGCAAATTGTTCAACAAAAAAATAATTTCAATCACATTGGGTTCTCGTGTTGGCGTTATTTGTACTGTGTTGTTTTCCTTTCTTTGTAATGTGCTGCTCATGTTGTTTAGCAATTATTGTTGTATCGTTTTATGTTATTTGTACTTGTGTTGCTAATATTGTTTGTAATGTGTTGTGCATGTTGGTAATGTTGTTTTATAAATCGTCCAGAATTTAAATGGTATGTTAATTCCACATGTTTATTCATCCAACATTGAACTATGAATATGAAACAACAAAAAATATGTAATGCCAAAGTACCAAAAAATAAAAAATTGATATATACGTACCAAAGTGCCAAAAAACAGATACTCAAGGCAAACCCTCCAATATCATTGATAATCCTATATTATATTATCAATCATCCAATATGCAAAAAAATAAAAAAAATACGTACCTACATACCACAAGTACCAAACATGATTATCAAGGCAAACCATCCAATATTCTAATATATAATAAATCATCCAACAGTGAATATAATAATCAAGCCATTCAAAATACCAAACCATCCAGATTTCATTAAAATGTACTACTTATCCATGCCATCCAAAATATCCAAAAAAACTGTCCCAATTACCTACGAACCACAACCAACCTCGGAATGCTACTCAAGGCATTTTGTTGTTTAGCATCATGTGGGCAATGTGCTCTCGGTTCTTTTCATTCGATTTCAAGAACAAACTCACGTGTTTTTCATTATCCATAATCTTGAACGAGAGAAATATTCTGTTCTCATCAGTCAACGACTCAATGCGATCGAGTGCATCTATAATCTTTTGAGCCTTTTCATCGTTAGTATCCTCCTCTTTGGCAAAGCTGTGGCTAAGATCACTCCAAGCAGAATTGGCTGCATCTATGAATTTGTCCATATCGCCTCCGTCAGATTCCGGCGTAAGCGTCTTCCTTCTCCTGTCAATCGATTCCATCTTTATTTTCTCTTTTTTAATCTTCTTTGACAACTTAGTTATCTTAGGAACGGCATTTTGAAACCCCACGTTATATGGAGGAATTTCGGGGCCAAACTCCCCACCATCCGATGCATCCGTCGTCAAATCGACGCATGGACTACTGTAAATACAATCATCAATTGTTGCATCTATTATAGGTTCCTTACCATTCTTATTTGATGCATTAACCGGGTTGGTCCTTACCAAGTCCTCCACAATCTCAACAAAGTCCTCCGCGCCGTCTCCGGTGGCTCTATCCTTACCGAAAATTTCAACCCAGTCATCGTAATAGGGATATGTCTTGAACCGTATATTGGCAACATCAGGGTGTGCCTACGATTCAAAGTGCATAGGACCAAGTAATATTTAGAAACATCATGTAATAATAAGAACGATTAACGGGGGATTTTTGTAACATCATGTATAAAAATACACATTAAAGTCACCTTTACATATAACGACCACACATCATCATCAACTGTTATTGTTTTACCACTTTCATTCCACCTGAAACCACTTGTCCCTTGCATACCCAAAACCTGATAATAAGTTTTCTTCCACACTGTCAATTTCGAGTTGATATGCTTGAGTAGTATCTTCGATTGAGGAAGTCGGGCATTGAGTGCAAGTTCTAGAGCTTGCAAGTATCCCGGACGAAAACCATTATCTACCTTCCACCTATTTGAAATTAGTTCCTTCAAACAATCTATCAATTCCGATTCTTCGACTGCATTGAACGACCTCCGGGAACCCTGGGTCTTTCTTTGGCTTGGAATCGCATCACCGTAGCGTGGAATGGATGACATGTCACTTCGACTTTGCATACACCTACAAATAGTTAGTTAAAACAGCCCCAACATTAAAGATAGACAATCACACGCAATGGCAAATACACAATAACGTACATTATTTAAAAAGTTAGTATAAAAGTTATAGGGTTCAAGGGTAAAAAATAGCAAATACATACGGCTAAGTTAAGAAAGAAAAGAATCCATACATTCCAATATATGAAATTTAGTTCATAATAATAGGGTACAAATTCGTAATCCATAAGAACTAATGTATCATCCTTTGTCTTAAATCAATCGCGATCCGAATTCCATCTCATGAACATTTCACGGGCTAAGTTATCGTGGAAATTGTTCCACGCGTGTGACGTCTCAACCACTTCAACATATTCTTCTCCAACCGGGTCATTGTCATCATCACTTGAATCATTATAAGGACCCCACTCCTCAACATCGTCGGGAGATGTTTTCCGCAAGAAGTTATGGATCAACAACAATGCAATGATCATCCTATTTTGCGTTTGTAATGGGTAGAAAGCCGGACTCCTCAATATTGCCCAACGCTTCTTTATCACCCCAAAAGTGCGCTCAATTACATTTCTAGCTTGACTATGTTTCATATTGAAAAATTCTTTGTAATTTTGAGGGGCCTCCATACCAACCCCCCACTCCTTAAGATGGTATCGCACTCCCCTATACGGCGTAAGAAATCCTTCTCCGTTGGTATATCCATTGTCACACAAGTAATACGTTCCTACAATTATATTAAATAGCAAATAATGAGAGTGCATAGGTCAAATTCAACATTGGTCAATTACATTCATAAAACTAATCTTTACCCGTAGGCACTCTCAATCCATTAAATGATTAAAATTTTAATTATAATAAAAGAAATTAAAATAAAATGTTGAATTTAATTATTAATGATTTGTCCATAAATAAATTTAATTATAATTCTAATAAATTATTAATGATTTTAATTTAGAAAAATTTAAATTTTATTATATTAAATAATTCAATTAAAAGTTGGTGACTGCTTATATTTATTAAATACTAGTAAATATACAATAAATATACTAAAATATTTTATTAAATAATTCAATTCTACAAATTTAATTTATTTAGGAGGAAATTTTAATTTTATTAAAAATTACTTTAAATAATTAATTTTACATATATAAAAACCTTAAATAACAAAAAAATAAAAATAAAAATAAAAAGAAAGAGGAACCTTACACGCGCCCCTCTTCTTCCCCAACTTTCCCATGCGGGAACGGGCTGGGCGCAGCCCTGCGCCCAGCCCGTTCCCGCCCCGTTCCCCACCCCGCCCCCGACCCCCAGCCACTGGAGATGACTTCCCTCCCCACCCTTGACCCTGCCCCGACCCCGGCCATCTCCATTGGAGATGGCCTTAACTCTCGATATGTATAGGTTACTTATAATTTAGAATGTTGTCTTGTTTAAAACAATATATTTGATAGCATCGATTGGCAATTCTTTACGTCCTCTGCCTCTTCACTTTATTCCTTTTCAATTGGATTTTTGGCCAGTTAACTCCATGTGATATGTTCAATAGGTAATTTACCTCCCTGTGATATGAAAATAAAATAATGGGCAATTTACCTCCCTGTGATATGAAATAATGAGCAATTTACCTCCTTGTTAGTGGAGGTGTTGCACACACACTGTATAATGCGACTGAGACTTCATTTTCATGAAAAAGTTGACCAATTTAACATTACCTTTGACAACATATGCACCTCACTTTATCCCCTGTGATATGCGTAAAACAGACAATTTACCTCCCTGTGATATGTGTAAATGGACACTTTAACTCGTGATATTGCATAATGAGCATTTTACCCCTTGTAAAAATGTAAAAATAAAGAGGGAGGTAGCGTGCTTTTTTTTTTTTTTTAAAAGGGAGGTATTTTGTCCTTTTATTTTTCACAAGGAGTTAAACTGCCTATTTGAAAGAACACATGGAGTTAATTTGCTATTCACTCATTTTCAATTGCATGCACATATTTATGATGCTTATATATTTAATAGATTCAATCAAATTAAGATTTTGGTTGACAACTTGTTTCTTTTATCTTATGAAATATGTTGGAAGAATTTATTAACTCAAGAACAACTAAGTGATCTTATAAGTTCGGCTAATTAAGTTAGTTAGAAGGTTTTGATGATAACAAAAATGTGTCATCAACTAAGTAATGGAAGCTTAGTTAACCTTTGAAAGAATACTTGGTTTAAGGAAGATCATTTAAGAACGGAAGTATTCAAGAGATGAAGATTCAATCTTATGAGAAGAGTGAAAATCAAATTAGTGAATATTGAATTACGGTCTGTGAGCTAAGTGGCCAAAATCAGCTTAGTGATCATGAGAAGAGTAATCATGAGATAACTGATCATGATATTACTGATCATGAGATGACTGATCATGAGAAGACAAATCATGAGATTACTGATCATGAGATGACCGATCATGAGATGACTGATCATGAGCAGAGTGGGTCATAAGCTCTCCAACGGTAACAAGCTTAGTGCATTTAATGCGACTATCAGATCCGTACAATAGTGCACAGTGCGACAATTTGCAAAAGTAGTCGTTCAAATTATGACCGTTGCTCTCAACGGGCATAATTTCAAATCCAAGAGTATAAATAGATGGAAAATTGAAGATTCAAGAGAGACTTGCACATTTTCAAGATCAAATCTTTAGAGAAAGAATCCATCAGTTGAATCATCTGATCATAAACGGAGTCATTTCATAACGAAGCTAATTGTTCAAGAACAAGACTAAGCTCTTGCATATCTGAGTGATATTCAACAGAGTGTTGGTGAGAAGTAGATATCCATCTTAGTGAGTGATATTACTTCGTAGAATAGATCTTCTGTGTGATTTCCTATTGTGAGCTTGTTGATTGGTCATTTGTTGTAAAAGAACAAGTGGTGGTGTACTAGTTACTTTGTGTTCTAGTGGAACCAAAATCTTCGTGATTTAGAAGAGTGGATTAAGAGGATTTGTTCCTGCTAAATCACTATAAATTTCCTTGTGTTGTTTACTTTACTTGTCTTGCATTGCATATTTCATAAGCTAAGTAAATACTTTAAAATAAGGGTTTTTAAATGAGGAATTTCTAACTTGGGTAAAACTCTCTTTGTGGTTTAAAAGTTAGTTGAGTTGAAACAATTGATTGAAAAATACACATAGATATATCCGCTGCATCATTGTTTGAAACTCTGATTATAAAAGCTTGATGTGCAGAATCATCTAAGTAGTCTACTCTTCTGATAAACTTAGTGCAAAATCAGCTTAATCATCTTATTGCTGATAAGCTTACTTTACTTATAGAAGAAAAAGAGAATTTTTTTAAAAAGGTCAGAGGTCTATTCACCCCCCTCCCCCTCCTCTATACCTCATCTGACCATTTGGGATCAACAAGTGGTATTAGAGAAGATTGGTTCATCTGGATCTTCTGCCTGATCAAACGAACTTGATCCTATGTGTGTTTTTCAATTTTTTTCAAAACTAGCATATTTTGAAAAATTCAAAAGTTTTAAAAATGGAGTGCATAAGCCATGTTCCTCACATTGGCCACATGGACTTTGAAGATTGTAAAATCAGAATGGAAATCCTTCTTGCTGCATATAATGATATCATGTTTACATGTATTACAAAAGTTCAATTCAGATTTAAGAAGACTGTGAAGGTTGCTGACCAGCCTGATCAGTTTGCTGACAAAGAGCTGGATGAGCTGACTCCCGAAGAATTCAAGTTAGTCTTGACAAGGTGGCTAAGTTCATCATGTTCAACCAGTTCAGACCCTACTGTTGCTCTTATCGCATCAGACAAGTCAAGGAAATCAACAGACAAGTCAAAAGAGAAGACTTTGCTGAATTCAGAAAAAACATAAACTGCTGACGACGTTACCCTTCTTCTGAATGATTTCAAGAAGTTTTATAAAATAAAAATAAAATAAAAATATGAAAATGCTATTTCATCTTCTTCTGATCATTTTCAGGAAAGCAGGGACTCCTCAAGAACAAAACTTATAGACAACAATTGCGAGGAGTATGGACTCTTAATCAAAGAGCATCCACATTCATCGTCTGAGAAGTTTAATGAAAATAAAAAGCGTGCCAAAAAGCAGCGTAAGCTTAGTAAGAGCAAAGCAAAGTTAGCTAAGGCAGCAAAGCTAACAAACTCCGGTACATCTTATTCAGACCAACCGTCGTCTGATAAAGAATTTGAAGAACTACATGAAACTCTATGCTTAACTACCATAGAATATGATGATTCTGAATGTAAGGTAACTTCTACTGTAAATGAAATGCACTATTTGAATCGTTCGAACAAATATTAATTACAAATTCAAATATTGTTGCTATATTTGTCAAGCTTAAGGAAGAGATAACTCTGCTGAAAAGAGCAAAACAGATAACTGAAACTTCAGGTTGAAAAACCTCAAAAATCAGCTGACTACAAAAAGCTTGAGCATGAGAATGAAAGTCTAAAAGCTGAGTATGCAATTTGTATATAAAATACAAATGAACTTGAAAGAAGTAATTGCATCATTATCTAAAAAGAAAGAAGAGGCTAAAGAGAAAAGGCCTACTGAAGCTCAAAAGGTCAGGAAACCTAGTAAGCAACCTAAGACTAAACAGACTAGTAAAACTCATCAGCCAAGTAAGTTGAAAGATGCTGTTTATAGGAGTAAAATTAAAAATGTTGGGTCTGCTGAATCTATAGAGAGTTATTAGGTAACTCAGATAGGCAACAATGTATTCATCAAGATAATAATTGGCAAGAATATGATTCGTATTATGATGATAATTATTATGACATGCACTATGCTTATCAATATTATCATGTTGATCATGTTCATTGTGATGTTTGCCATCCTCATTACCCAATGCATTCTTATCACTTACTTCATGCATCTTACCTTGCTTATGAGTACTGTTTTCATCATGAAAATTATTACCATGCTAAATTTACTGAAATTCATGATAAAACTAAAGTCACTAGATCATAACATGTCAAAAGCTATACTTAACCATAGTAGTTAATAGCGAGAAAAGCGCTCGATATAGCACGCTTTTCGCTATAGAGAGGCTTTCTCACCTCGTTGCGCCATGCGCGCTCGCTAACTAGTAAACTCTTGCCACGTGGTGCTATATCGACGATAGCGTGGCGACGCGTATAGCGCGCCTCACGCTATCTGAAGTAATAATAAAAAAAAATTAACCCTAATTTTAGGGGTCGCCACATGTCCCCCTTTTCTAACCCTAAAGTAAAAAATCAAAAAAATGACTCTTCCTCCGAAAAACTGCGCCTCTTCCTTAAAAAATAAACTCATCTCTCTTGCCTTCTCCCTCTCACGCTGCGCTTCCTCCTCCAAACTCGACTGTCGCCGCGCCTCCTTCTCCTCCAAACTCGACTGCCGTCGCGCCTCATCCTCCAAACTCGATCGCTGCTGTGCCTCTTCCTATTCTCCATCAGTTTTCCAGCTAGGGGTGGGCATTGGGTTAGGATAACCCAAACCCGACCCGTCCCGTCCCGTATTAAAAATGCCCTAACGGGACGAGTATTTTTTGGGTTTGGGTACCCGAACTAGACAACCCGTATTTTTTTAAGGAAATACGGGACGAGTTTGGGATTAGCCTCTCCAATCCCAAATACCCGATCCCGCCTATATCTTTTTATTATTATTATTATTATACACTTTACTTATATATCAATTAATTAACATCATCTAAAAAAGAACTTTTTTACTTTACCCTAATATTTTTTTTAATCGTATACTAATTATTAATACTTTTTTTCATTAAGTTTGCCTCAATTCTAAAAACTCTCATAGTGTCTACGGCTCTACCATTTATTCTTCTTCCCACCTATGCCACGGCATACATTAATTATTTTTTTGGTTTTTTTCTGCTCTACAAATTAAATTACTACTATTACTAGTCTATTACATATAAAATTTTAAATGAAATATTGTAATTTAATGTTGTTAACTGCGTGAAGAATTAATGATTTAAAGTAATATGGGACCCGTAATATTTCGTGTACCCGCTTCCGTGTACCCGAATTATTACGGATCAGGTTTGGGATGAAATGTGTTAATCCCGAAATTTACTATACTCATATCTCTAACCCCAACCCCGCCCCAAACCCGCCTCGTGCCCACCCCTATTTCCAGCGCCTCTTACAGGTTAATTTGTTTTTTTGTGTTGTTTTTTTTCCCTTAATCTTTTCTTTGAACTTTGAAGTTAGAACTTTATTATATAAATTAGCTTCATGTGATTTTATACCCTGGGCATTTATTAAAAAGAAGGTGTGAATATTTATCATGTCAAGTTCATTTATTCACTTTCTTTTTATCATTTATTAAAAAGAAAGCATGGCTTTTGATCATTTATTTATTTTCCAAATTTGAGGTTTTGATCATTTATTTATTTATTTTCCAACTTTGAAGTTTTGAAGTTTGAACATTTATTTATTTTTCAGATTTGAGGTTTTGAACTTTTGATCATTTATTTAATTTCCACATATTATTTATAGGATTAGGAAATAGGAATGTCAAAAGAGAAGGATCCCGGATGGAATCATGGGAGATTGGTTGATCCAAATAATGCTTCTAAAGGGATTGAATGCATCTATTGTAAGAAAGTATCAAAGGGTGGCATATCCCGACATAAACAACATCTTGTCGGGGGCTATAGAAACATTACTGCATGCATGAAAGTCCCGCCATAAATCAAAGAAGGTTTTAGAAAAAGGTTTGCAGATAGGGAAAAACAAAAAAATGCTATGGCCGCATTACCTCACTTTGATGAGATCGCGGATCAAGAAAGAGAACAAAGAGAATATGTTGCACGAAGAAGATATAAAATGTGGTAAGCGTCCTATGCATGCTCCCTCACAACGTAAAAAAGCAAGATAAATGGATCCTATTGATTGGTTTTTCAAAAAGGATGCCGATGATGTTTTTTAAGATAGAAAGAAAGGTGGCGCATCACAAGGCATTTATAATGAAACTCAAAAGAAGATGAGGGATAATGCTTGCCAAAAGTTTTTTCGATGGATGTATGATGTGGGCATTCCTTTCAATGTGGTTCATTACGATAGTTTTGTGCCTATGATCGAAGCGATTGGACAATATGGTCCGGGAATTAAGCCACCCACTTATCACGAAGGAAGAGTACACTATCTAAAGAAGGAGGTACAACATGTTAATGATTTAATGAAAGATAATATAAAGAAAAATGAGATGTATGGTTGCTCGTTGATGGCGGATGGTTGGGAAGATAGAAAACATAGGTCTTTGATCAATTTTCTACTCAATATACCCAGAGGAAATATGTTCATTGATTCTATAGATTCATCCGGATATTCTCACACTGGAATGAAAATGTTTGAGTTGCTTGATGGCTTTGTGCAAAAAGTTGGGAAAAGTGTAGTTCAAGTTGTTACCGACAATGCAAGTGAATACAAATATGCTAGTGAGTCAATCAATTTTAATTTAATTTTAAATTCAGTAATTATTTTGATTGATTCAATTTACAATTTTTTTACTTGAGTTACTTGGGATCCTCTAAGGTGACTCTCAGCTGTTGAGAGTCACCTTAATTTCTTCTTAATTGTATGGGTTGAACGTAACCCCTCATAATTTAAAATTACAAAAATACCCTTAAATTAAAATCTCTCTCTTCATCTCATTTATCTCCATTTCCCCTTTCCCAATTCTTCTCTGTCTTGAACAATCACTTGTCTGAATAGTAAGAGAACATATTTCCCCTTATCTGCCTTCCCAATTTGCAACTTCTCACTGAGGCGGAATAGTGATAGAGAACATATTTGAAATCAAAATGCCGCAAACATTGATGGGCAATCTCTCATTTCAAGAGTTCCTTCATTTGAAGCATTTTGATGAATCTGGGTCATCCCCTTGAGCTTGATTTCTGTTTCTTCAGTTTTAAATAAAGGTTTCTAGGTTAGAACAACTTATTGGTTGGCTTAATATTTGGAGACATTGTAGTCATGTTGGCTCCACGGATATTTTATATTTGGAGAAATTATAATTTGGTTTGGCACAACCGCAATTTCATGTTCTGTTTTTTGAATATATATATATATATATATATACCTTCATTATTCCATTCTTTGTATTTAGTTGTGTGTTTTAAATTCATAGAGTTTAATATTTCGAGACATTGTAGTCATGTTGGCTCCGTGGATATTTTATATTTGGAGAAATTGTAAGTTGGTTTGGCACAATCGCAATTCCTGTTCTGTTTTTCGAATATATATATATATATATATATATACCTTCATTATTCCATTCTTTGTGTTTAGTTGTGTATTTTAAATTCATAGATTCTTCCCATGGGATAATTATACTTCAATTTATACAAGGAATGGATACGAAGTCGTCAATTTGTGATAACTATACATATATGGGAAGTATATAGTTATCACTTTGTGAATACTAACTATCTCCATTACATGTATATTTTAATTTTAGAAATGGATTGCCGAGATGGAGTTCCATGTTGTTCTAGACATGTTAATGACTTAAATGATACAGATGGGCATAGTGAAGATGAATGTCCAGATTCAATTGATTCTTTTAAACTAATTTTGAAAGAGGAGTTGATAAGCAATTTAATATTTGATAGCATCGATGATGCTGAAAAGTTTTACAATGCTTATGCCAAATCAGAAGGCTTTGATGTTCGAAGACATAGTGTTCAAAAGAAGGGACAATTAGTAAAAAACAGGGTATGGGATTGTAATCGAAACGGGTTCCACGGTTCAAAAGAAGAACCTCTTATACGAGAAGCTAAACCTTTGACTAGGTGTGGATGCAAAGCTAGTTTCCGTGTTGTGTTAGACAATAATTCTGGAAAATGGTTTCTACTTTTGTTAGTGAGCACAATCACGAGTTACATGTATGTATGAAGAGGTAAATTATTTATTAACATTCATTTTATTTACATAATATTTTTGCTAAGTTTTTGATTAATTGTTAGTTGATTTGTATTTTGATCAGCTATATGTCTCCCTCTGACAAGGCTACTCTCAGTTTGATGACCAACATTGGATTTAAGCCATCCCAAGTGATACATTACTTGGAGCAATTGGCTAGAGGTGCCGGGAAACTTTCCTTAAGAAGAAGGATTGCATACAATTGGCTAAACAAGCTACGAGCTGAAAGAATTCGAAAAGGCGATGTGAACACAGTTATTAAAGAGTTGAAGGATCATAAAGATGATTGACTATTTTACAAATATTGTGTGGATGAAGAAGGCATACTTACTAGACTTTTCTGGTCAGATGGTTCATCGAGGTCCGAGTACGAAGCTTTCAGCGATATCTTGGTTTTTGATAGTACATACAAGACAAATACCTATATGTATCCCCTTGTGATATTTTCTAGGGTAAACAACCATGGTTCTACATGCATATTTGGTGCATCCATTATTCAAGATGAAACGATTGAAACTTATCAATAGGTTTTGCAAACCTTTGTAGAGTCGATGGGAGGAAAAATTCCTGAAGCCGTTCTAACGGATCAAGATGGAGTTATGCGTGCTGCTGTTGTTTATGAATTTCCTGGTACAAGACATAGGATATGCAGTTGGCATTTATACCGTAATGTTCGAAAAAATATTAAAAATTTAGGTTTTTGCAACGAGTTTTGTTCCTTGATTGATCGCAAGTGCTCTGTAGAAGAGTTCGAGTCTGCTTGGTCTAATATTGTTGATAAGCATGATTTATCCAATCACAAATGGGTGGTTGCTACTTATGAAATCAGAGATAGGTGGGCAGCAACTTATTTTCGTAAGCAGTTTATGAGCATGATGAGTACCACACAACGAGCTGAATCAGTAAATGCTTTGATTAAGTTAAGTGTCGACCACAAAATGACCATTACTGATTTTATCAGTCATTATGAGCTTACACTTGAACGGCTTAGGAGTGATTTCATAATCATGCAGAAGGAATCTGAGCTAGATAATCGAAAAGTAAGAGATAGTCCATTGAAGAGCTTTGATGAGCAAGCTCTTAGGTTATACACCTTGAGGATCTACTTCATTATCCAGAAGGAGATAAGGGATGAACAAGGTGTTTTGGGAGAAAGCTTCCAGAAGGAGATAAGGGATGAACAAGGTGTTTTGGGAGAAAGCCGGAGCAAAGACATGTAAATAATGTCTTTGTATTTAGTGAGGAGAAGGAAAATGAGGTTTCAAATCATACTGTGATAGTTGATCCAAGTATTTCAAAGTTTGAATGTGATTGCTTTAAGCTTGAGTCAAAGGGTGTACCATGTAGACACATTATATCAACGTTCAAGTACCTTAGATTGAAGAATTTCCCGGACATCATTGTAAAACGTAGATGGTTAAAAGAGACGGGAAGTGTATTGAGAAAGAAAATTTCTGAGCCTAAAAGTGTTAACGACATACAACAGCAAAGATTTGGTCTATTAAGTAAAGAAGCTCTTCTGATGTCTGTCGTGTCATCTCAATCTGAAAAAGTATTTTCCATCTCCCTGAAGCACATGAGGGAGGTAGCTGATATAGCCAAGGACGAATTAATGATACAATCCCAATGTGGTAGTGTTCCGTCTGAAAATTTTCAAAAGGAAGACACATGTACATCTGCTGCAGGACTTGATGACCCAATTGATGACCCACCTACTGAGAAGGTTACTAGCATAGTTGATCCTTGCCGTAACAAAACTAGGGGAGCAACTGGTGGAAGGAAACAAAAGTGTGGGATTTGCGGGTACGTTATTCAATGCTTTTTCGAAGAACTATTCCATAACAATGTATTTTTCCAGCCATTATATTTGTCATTTGTTTGAATTTTTTGTAGTGTTCCTGGGCATGAATCTACTACTTGTGTGTTACAAAAACCGAGCAGTGGTGATGCAGAAAAGAAACATAGTGAGAAGAAGAAATAGAAGAAGAAGAAGAAGGTGTCTTCATCCCCTAAAGAGAAAAGTACTAATGTTGAAGATTCAAACTAATTTGCAGATTTCACATCAGAAGAAATCAGACCACCTTCAATGCAATTCAACAGTTTTCACCATTTGGGGTCATATGGTACATTCTCTCAATTTGAATCAATCTTTAATATTCAACGAAGCTTGCATATTGTGTTTAATCTACCACCAATCCCAGGCAATGGGTCCTCATGCAATTAGGATGAATAGTTTTGGTGGAGAAAATGTATTTAGACCGAACACAACATTGTTGTGGCAAAAAGAAACTGTAAGTCTTATTTATTTTTTGGATAATATGCATAATTTTTAGATTAGTACTAATTTATACTACAATTCTTTTCTGTTAGGGGGCAGCATCCAGATGTCTTCCGTTTATGCATCTGAAGTTCCCATCTCCTCCCAATTAGACTATTTTAAAGATGTCTTGAGATTAGAATAATTGAATAATGTTTATTGCTATAATAGAACAAAACTGTGATTCCCTTGAAACCATTTTCATGTTTAACTTCTCCAATTTGCATGGAGATCATAAAAGCAATGCAAATGAATTCAAGGAAGAATATTGAGTTGGTTGATTCACATTCGGTTGTAGTATGAGTAGATTCCTAATTTGTGCTTGTAATTTACTGCTTAACTTGTGGGTTGAAATTTAATTGTAATGTTTCCACTGTTTTCCTTCCTCAAATTAAATTTGCTTGCATTGATATGGCTCTGTAAATGGTCTCTGTTTAGTTTTAAAATATTGAAGATTATTGGTATGACATTAACAAAAATTTATGTCTTCCCTTTTAATAAAATTTTCTTAGCATTAATTCACAAGTGTTAGTAAGAAGTGTAAATTTGGTAAGAGGGCATTAATTTTATTTTGAAATCCTAAAACGACAAATAAAAGTAATTCATAATGGGGCCGTTTGGTAGGACCTAATAGGGGGTATTAGGTCATATTATATGACTTAATGGGTTAATACAACGTCTGGTAGCATTGCTCTAATACCGGGTCAAACAGATTAAATCCTTACGACTCGGTATTAAGACTAAATTATAATCCATTCAGTCATGGGTCGATTAGTTAATCCGGTGAATATGGATTAGGTCAAATGTCACTTATAACCTCAAATTTACATATTTTATTTTTAACATATCATTAAATATCATAATTCTTCTCAAATCTCTGAAAATGAAAACACATTTTACATAAATAAATCACAAATTAAAATCTATATCAATTTACAATTAACATGGAGGCATTCAAACTAAAATATTGAACAAACATTGATCAACTCATACTCTTATACATATTAAACAATTGGCTTCGATAAATTGATATATCTTAACTAACATAATATGTTCAATTAAATAGAGGAAATATATTAATATATATGCCTAAACTCATAACTCTACAAAACATATTACGGTAGATTGTTTTAATGTAATATGACTCAATCAAATCTACCAAATATATTTTTAATATGGCCTTCAATCGGGCTCCAATCTAACCCACCTTAATCTCATACACCCTACCAAACATTGTATTAACCCATATTAAGTCATATAATATGACCTAATACCCCCTATTAGATCTTACCAAACGACCCCATGTAACAGTTAAAAAATTTCGTACTCCTAGTTTGTCTATCAAATCACTTTATTGGACAAAAATTCTAGATGTATAAACATTCACGGCAATTTATGCCCAGTTTACTTCATATTTTTTTTGGATATCATAGTAAAAAATAGATTGAATAGCATTTTTGGTCATTCTTATGGGTCAAATTTATCACTTTTGTCCCTCTTAAATTTGTTGTAGCAGATTTGTCCCTCTTATCAATGTAGTGTAACACATTCGTCCATCTTATATAAAAAAACATAATTTTTCGTCCAATTTAGGATATATTTAGAATTTAAGTGATGTATTTTGAATTTAAGATGGACGAACGTGTTACACTATATTGATATGAGTGACAAATTTGGTAACAAAAATTTAAAAGTGATGAATGTTTCATAAGGGGATGAATGTGAAGAAATATAGAAGTGGTTAAAATGCCAAAATCAGTCCATAAAAGGAACAAGAATGTGATTTACTGCAAAAAAATCTGAGTTAAAATAATTTTGCCTTTGACCAACCAAACCAAGTTCACGGGTTTTTTACTGTTTGCAAGAATTTTTTTCTTTTTGTTTATTTTTTTTGACATATGAACATAGAAAAGTGTGTAGATTTGTTGACGGGATCATCCTTCACGTGTTTTGTGATGATATCCCAAAAATTTTTATCCTGACACCACACTAAAATGGACATTGTAGATTTGTAGGAGGTTTATGATTTGTTGTTAATATTTTATGGCATACATGCAATTAAAATGACAATTAGTTGCACTTCACGTGATTTTGTAATCTGTTTTTTCATTGATTTATACGGTTTTGACTTATCATCTTTATATTAGTTTAATCGTTTTCTTCTATGTTGTCTTCACCAATTTGGTCAGTGTTTTTACCAAAAATTGTTGATTTTTTTATAAATTCTTGGTTAACGCTCAAGAAGTGTTGGTGTTAATTAGTGAGCGATTATTGTGTAAAATTGATGATTTTTGTGCCTTTTACGTGCGTACCTGACGGAGTATGGAAACTTCCGTTAGGGAAAGTATGTCTTTCGACAACTTGGTATGATCACCGTTGTTTGTTTTGGAAGTAATATTATATTAAAAGTAGTGTTGTATAGTTGAAAATTACACCTAGAGATTCCATCTTACATTGCATAATCACTCGGACCTACCCAATTTAAAAAATAGCCAATATTTCCCATTTAACTTTGACGGACAAAATTACATGGAAAATGTGGATAAAATTAAAAGCACTTTAATTAAATGTAGCAAATTGTAAACATTAGTTAAAAAATTAAAAGAACTTGAAGACAAATCATGGACCCTATATATGTTGATCAATATCATGATGTAGCCTTACCATACATCAACATTTGTTCTTCTTTTCTCGTAGCAAAACCTCCACATTTTGTTATTATTATGGCCGACAAAATTGGCACTTCAATTGAATAAATAAGTTGTTAAATTTATGGTTGTTGTTTGGAATCTCATATGGAGGAAGACGGCGGCAATCGAACATTCCCTTGCGAATGTTGTCAATATATCACAAGCCTAAAGAACCAATTTGATAATTACATTAAACTCTTGGTGGGTAGGTACTCCAATGGAGAATTTTTTATGTATTTCAACTCTCTTCATGTTTGTGTCTTCAAAAAATTTGAAATTGCTATGCAATTTATTGAAGCATCACATAAGACAAACGTCTCTCCTAAACATCCGTAAGTTTGAATATATATAATACATAATACAAATTCATATTATTAATATATTTAGAATAGCATTTCTAACAACGTTATCGATATTTTTTTATATGCTCCAACAATGAATTTAGTGCGGAGTATAAATTAAGACCATTTGTTTCTAGTCCCATGAAACCGAGGTAAATATCTAAAGTAATTATATAATCGGGATTACTTTAATGATATTAACATGCAATATTTAAAACATTTGAAGGTTATCCCCATACTTGAAGTACGTGAAGACGAATGGAGAAAAGTGTCCTATTTTTCAATTTAGAGATGAGATCAAAAACAAATTAGTACATTTGTTTGTGGAAGGACTAGCGCAGCTCCAGTATATTACTGTTGCCATATTGGAAGAGAAAGAAAACATGAGTTGGTTGGAGGAAATCAAAGAAGAAATCCTAGTGATTAAGGATACATTTGAATGGTAGGTTGCACTGTTGAATAAATGTTTTGAGTTTTTAATGAATCTTTGTTCGGTTTTACGTTCCTTATTAGCATTTCACGTTTTCTATACCATTTGGTGTGTAAGTTCCAAGTTATGTATTCCACCCATATTTCTACTAATTTGCCATTTATGTGAACTTTTATTTTATGGAATAATTTATCATGTTTCGGGAAATTGTATATAATGGTTAACCATAACTCATTAGCATTTTATTTTTAATGATATTGGTAGTGTATATTTTTTGTTTACCGTCAATGAAATCAAGAATTGATTATTCTTCCATTGTAAAAAAATATCAATTTGTTATTTAATGATTTTTCTAGGGAAAAAATATTTGAAATTTGAAGTTGTTGACATTTTAAAAAGACTTGTTGGTCTCCATCTCCAATCTACCCTCCCAGAATCGAAAAGGTGACAAAAAATAAGCATGTAGCACATTATAAAACATGAAAATATCAATGGATTCATGAAATAGACATAATGATTCCAAAACAAACAGCGATTATATACTTAAAAATAACAGAATTAAGAGAAATAACATAATGTTGTTTGGTGCAACTAAATCATACTCGAATTAAGACATCACATAAAACATATATGTGCAACACCAGCAATCCATTTAAAGACACATAATACTTCCTATCATCACCAACTCTAAACATATCTTGAGCCAACACTAGCACTTTTAGATTGTTAAGTCAATGTACATGACCTCATTGTGAACCCTTATAATCTGAATTTCTACCTCTTGATCCACCCTTAAGTTGTTATCCCTGGCAAACTTGTCCCATCCTCGACCCAATGCAACACGATCTAAAGTGTTAGTTTTTGAATCTTTATATGTATGCACTTCAACTCTCCAAGTTTGGTCAGAGGACCTTGGAACTCTAACTTCTGCCACTTTGGTCTCATCCAACCGATGTTCCCTCCATAAGTCATCTGGAATGTACTGCAATAAACCATTCGGCAACAAACTGAGTATCTTAATTATAAGGAATCCAAGACCAAGTTTTAATCCATGCCACCAAACCATACTTTCAGATTTATAATTACATACCAGCCTTGGAAGTGTTTGATTTGATCGAACCGGGAGATTGTGTTTACGGATTGTCTTGGACCATCTTGCAAGAGGTGGCGGCAATGGTGCCTCATGATCCAAAGTTAACAGATTGTTCTGAGAACAAACTTCCATTTCCTCGATGTTCTCTGAAGTATGCTCTATTGTCTTGCAGAAACACATATAACTTTGAGATCCGTCGTCATCTATATGGGACACCAAAAAATCCAATTACTAGGAAGAAACCAAAATTAACACTAATAAGATAAAACATTGTTATATAGTTAACACATCACCACGGACTAACAATCTCCCATCTGGAATGAAAGGTGGCTCGCACCAACAATCCTAGTAAATGGTTGCTGTGAAGTACATGTTCTTGTGATACTCCATCTGGATTATCCTTGATGTCTTCAATTTGTTGGCTCTGCAGAAAGATATCCAACATTTTCCTTTCAATGTGGCCCGTCCATTACTTTAGTCTAAAGCTATCTTCCATGTCCCAATTTTGGTTTGAATTATGGCATATTGGTTATCCCTCGTATGCAGATATAAGAATACACGAGGAGGAAAACGCTGCACACGATGAACACCATAATAAACAAGTATTTGAATAGTGAAATTAACATACACTTTGAAAATATGATAATTTTGTTAGAAAGTAATATTACCAAACTAGTATCATCATAGTGAGCCTTGTCCATATAGAAACGCACTGCACTGTCACAATCTTTATCCCCGTACTTCTCAAGAAATGTTCTGTCTGAGCATGAAAACGCTGAAAATTGCCCATTCACCCCCTATGTAAAATATCCCATTCTTGATTACAAGCTTACATTCATAAACGATATATGGGTAACACCTCAATGTTATTTTCCTTTTTTTCATCAACTCATTGACGGCATAATCTAGGAAATATGAGGGCATTTCCTGCACGGAACAAGTGTTTGCACTCAAAGCCCATGTTAATATTTGAAACAACGTAGCATAAAATACTCGAAATAGCTTTATGAATCATAGTGTTTTACTTGAACGATTGACAAAGATTAAAATTGGGAATAACACATTTATATCCATTGAACAACTACACAATGAATGGCATATAAATCTAATGTATAAATTTATGTCAAACTCTTTGTTTCATGTTATACAATTATTACAGCCCTAATTCCTAACTATTAGGTTCCTAACTATTACCTAAACATTGAAGGTTGTCCAAATATCACAGATTTAAAACAAGAAAAATTTAACAATTTAGATAAAGGGGAATAAAAGCTTACAAACAAATAATTTTCGTGAGAATCAATCCCCGCGAAAAATCGCAATCCTGTAGCCAAATTTGCACTTGCTTCCATTTGGAGAACTGATGATGGGTTGTATGTCTAAATCTCGATCGGTTATTTGAAATCAACTAAAATGCCCAATTTCTGCAATCCTTGGATTTGTTGGAGCTACTCGATATATGTCTTTGTACGTCTAGGGTTTGACGGAGGAGAAAATAGAAGAGAGATATTAGAAGCGGTTTTTGTTATTAAGAGAGAGAAGATGTATTGATGATTTTTTTAAATTTAAGTGGATTTTTGCAAATCATCATAATTGCCCACTCTAATTAAGAAAATCATGAAAGGTGCAAAGTGCAACAATTAGAAATTTGGTAGGGTTAACTGGAAAATTTATATTAAGTTGGAGCACCTTTTTTTACAGAAAATCATATTTTGCTAATGGGTGTACAGTTACTGTGGAAATCATGGATTTGGATTTTTAATTTTCTACATAAGAAATTATCAATTCACTATTTTGGTACCATTTGTTAGTAGTATAAATTTTTGGATAAACATCACTAATTATCCTCCTTAGTACTTCCCTTTGAAGTAAGTGTTCCATCTCGTCGTTTTTTTTCCCATGTTAGTACCCACTAAGAATAATTTGTTTCTTTTTGGCCATTTAGAAGGGTTCTTATACTTTTAGTGTTAGCAGGAAAGGAAATCATAATAGCCATTATACCCCGTACAAAACATCGCAATACACTCATTTCAGATGCAAACAACCCTTAGATAATACATAGATTTATCTTCAAATTAGAATATATATATAACTTTATTGTATTGTATATATATATATGTGTATGTGTGTGTGTGGATGGGTGCATATAAATCTTATACAATTGGCATGCCCATGTACTTTATATTTATAGAGATAATTAATAAATGACGAATTGATGGTACAAAATTTCTTGCATATCTATTCATCATGGAAAACTTTGGGTATTACTCCATCCGTCTAATTTATTTTACTCTCTTTGTACAAAAAATTTGGTAAATTTGAGTACTTTTTTAAGAATTATTAAAAATTATTTAATTATAATATTTCACTAAGAAGTTGATAATCCAAATAATGAATATTTAAAACGTATTTTATACCTACGTTCTTGATAATTTAATACATAATGTTCAATTTACCCATATATAATTTGGAAAAAAAAATCAATTTTCCCCCTTCAGCCGGAGATTATAATATATCCATGCCGAAATTGAGAGTAAATTGCCACATTTATCATAATAGGAAGGATAAAATATCACATGATCATAATAAATTGCAATGGTACCGAAAAAGCAAATTTCCCTTTCAATTATGATATGTAGACCATCATCAGAAATTATTGTCGGCAGCCTGTTGTTAGCATGCCCAAATTATTCCACTTCTTTCCTAATAATAATATGGCATCCTCAATGCACTCCCTCAAATGTAATATCAATTTTTAGCACATTGCCTTGAGCGGTTAGGTTGTTTTTTTTTTAATTTATTTTCGTCCCGTATTTTTAATTTTATTTTCTGCCCTTATTATCTCAATTGTTTTGTCCCTTAATAAATATTTTTTACCCTTATATAATTTTCTAGCAAAATGAATGCTGGAACCAGGATGTCGAGGAATATAAATATTTGTGACATTCAAGGTTGTTGTGTCGATGGTCATGTTGAAAATGTGGAAATCTATTATGATATGTTGTCGTGTTCCCATTGCTTATACTTACGTACCATAAAATCTCAATTTGACAACTTATTAAGGCACTGGTAGATGAGTATAACAATGTGGAATTTCTTTGTTACATCAACTCACTCCCAATGAGCATTTGTATATTTGAGAAATTCGACATTGCATTGCAATATTTGCGATCATCACATGAAGATGGAGTAATCCCGAGAAATCCGTATGTATCTGAAATGATGATTTTGTTAGATGAATTGTTAATTTATTTAGGTCAAACTAAATTTGATGAGAACTAAAGTATGACTGCTTTTTTTTCCGCTAATCAAGTGCTCCTCGGGTATTAGACCATTTGTGACTGGTCCTTTAATCATCAGGTATGCTAATTTCTTCTTTATATTAAGATAATTATATTTATAAAAGTCCTTTTTTATTTGTATTTGTGATCAAAGAAAATCAGAGAGGATGCGACAACTAGAAAGAAATGGAGAATTGTGTAACATATGGAGGTTACGATTGGAAATCAAAGAAAGATTGATCATATTACTTACAACCGAATTTGAGCATCTGAACATCACAAATTGGAGAGGAATGAAGATTTGGTTTTGTTAGATGAATTAAAAGAAGACATTCTAAAAATTATGGATCATTGTGGGAGTAGTTACCAGTAACTACGGTTAGTGTAGATTATTATGTGTAAGATTATCCATCATTAATATTTCGTCAATCAAAATGTTATTTTCATATATATAAATAACTTTTAAATATAACTTGTAAATATGACTCTTGTATATATTATTTGGGTCTAGTGTTTTATATTAAAACCAATCACAACGGGATTTTGGGAATATAAAATGACACATGGCTGCTTTATTTTTTTGGGAGTTCGACAAAACATAGAGGGTGTTTTTGCCTATCGATGTCAGTGGTAAAATTGTCATATATAAAGTAAACGGTCAACAAATACTTGCAATTATGACTATTATGAAACATACTCATTTTTACAGGTGTTTAGTTGGTCCTTTTATAAGATCACATAGGATTTTTTGGGAGTTAAAATAACACATTGGCATTTTGGAGAGTTATTCATTATGGAAATAGCATAATTTTTGTCTCAAGCTCGATTCTAAAATAATGGGAAAACCAT
Source organism: Penstemon newberryi var. newberryi (assembly GCA_030819805.1). Taxonomy (NCBI): domain Eukaryota; kingdom Viridiplantae; phylum Streptophyta; class Magnoliopsida; order Lamiales; family Plantaginaceae; genus Penstemon; species Penstemon newberryi. Next base: position 13,911,313 of record JAUALY010000005.1, on the reverse strand, counting down.
CCGAGCACTCGTCCCTATGCTTGAGATGACGTGACCGACTTTGTAGCAGTCTGATGGACTCTACTCTAGTGCCTATTGTCCATATATGACCAACACAATGTTCTTTACTACTAATTAAAAATAAAATTCAAGCATGATGTTGGGAATCCACCAATTAATCAAACCATGCCTTTGTATCAAATTTTTTATTAACTTAAATTCAATTATGTAACTAATAAAATTAAAATTCTTTATACTGTATATATTGAAAGACTTTTATAAACTTTTATGCGGAAAACTTAACATGCTTATTATAAACATATCATGAACATATATTAGGATACGAGAGATTATTGATATACCGTTTGCCATCGATTCTTCGAGATATAACGTGGCTGCAAAGTAATCATTTGATCCAAAGAACACTCGGGAGCCACCTCTTAATTGAACCTCAATTGTGACTCACCTTCTTCTCTCTATCCTTTCTTTATGATACAACTAATGTGTTTATGTAAGTGATGGGAAAAACTTATATTGAGGAGAGGTTGTATCCCCGTTTTATAGATGAGAGAAGAGGGCCACATTCATAGTAACTTACATAGAAGATGAACCACCAACCATCATGGTCTTTAATAATCTTTTGTAAGTTGCTAATACCTTAATATACCTATATTATAATCAACTTTTACTCTATAATTTGAAGATCCACAACTTTAAAAACTTGTAATTAAGCTAGGTAAGTGGACCATAAAAATAAAGTTCAACACATATCTCAAGTAACATTAACGAGATATTAACTGAACACCTCATGTTAAGTATTAAGGCCATCTCCAACAACATTCTTGAATTTTAGCCTCTTATTTTAAAATATAAAGGGTGAACAGTACTATACATTCCCAATTTTTGCTATGCACTCCAACAGCTAGTTTATATTTTTGTACATAAAAAGTATATAGAAATACACACATTTAATTTTTGTACAGAAAAAGTACATTGATTTTTGTACTTTTCCAAGCAAAAGCATAATTTTACATTTCACTTTGGACTCTCATATTTAAGAGTCCAAACTTAAATTTTTTTACCACTCTTATTTTTTAAGAGCTCTCTTAGAGCACCATTTATCTAAAATACTTATAATTTTTCTTATAATTTGAGTTACATGAAATATTTGGGATATATTTTTCTAAAAGTTACATGAAATATTTAGTGGTGTCAAATTATTATTAGTTTGAGAAAAATCGTTTCATGGTTAGTTTTACACATCCAAAAAGGAAATAGGAACGAACAAGAAAGAATAGGGGTTTACCTAGTGCACTTCGGTAGCCGCGGGTTCCTTGTCAACAAAAAAAAATTTACTACTCTCTCCATCCCTTTTTATCATTATTATTTTTGAGAAAATAGTTGCATGGTTGGTTAGTTGTTTTACCCATAGAAAATAAAATAGAAATAAACAAAAATGAAAAAGAGTGCCCGCTCCCCAATGTGTGTCATAACTATCATCCTTGCTTGCTTCCTCACACAATACAGTGTTAACATTAATTAATATTATTTATTCGGTTTGTTCTCCTTCCCACCAAGATTTATTGAAAAAGTACAAAAAATTTCCCCATTTCATTTCCTCTTCTTAGAAAATCAAAAGGTATGTTTTTAAATTTAATAATGTGAATACGAGTATGTTTGTTGCTTCATTGCTAATTTTAATCATATAATTTTTTTTAGGCTGGGTATAGCCGGATCTAAACGTTGGCTAGTTATGTGTCCTGTGGTAAGAGTTGTTATGAACCCTTTAGACTCAAATTTATTCTATGGGGCTATAAAACGTGCTATCACTATGCTTGAATTTTCTGAATATATGCAAGCTTTTCTGTAGACTAATATTGGACGTTTTTATTATCATTTATTAAGTGCATTTGTGTTGTTTTTATCTTTCATACACACATGACTTGTTTTCTGTTAGAAATGAGAATGTGGCATTGACGCAACTGGTTTAATTGTATCTTGCAGAGCTCCTTGAAAATTTTCTGCAGTCACCGATGGGAACTAATGTGGTTGAGGAGTACTTTTTTATTCAAGATAAAGGGTTTTTGGGGTTTGTTGATCTCCAGAACTGTGACTCGGAATGTAGCTACAACCCTTCCAATGAGAGCCAAATAGTCAATATATCTGTTCCATTTCCCTTGGTTAAAAGAAAACCTATGGATTTGTAGGAGAAACTATGTTTGATTCCATTTGTATAATAAACATTACTGATGAGCCATTGGATCTATGGTCTGTCAGTATTTATGACTCAAAACCTGAAAATTCCTTCACAATTTCCTTAATGGAGCCACCAAGTGTTAATTCTGATGAACAATATATCTAAGATTTCATAGAATTATTTTCATTAGAAGATAGAGTACTGAGAACATATCAAGATTTCTCCATCTTATCTTGCAAACCTAATGAAATTGGCTTACACTCAACAGCTGTACACTTCAGTGTTGGTAATGAGACTATAGAAAGGCTCGTTTTTGTGTTGGCAGAAGATAGGGTATCACATTCTTTATCTTCTTCGAAACCATTTTATAGAGCAAGGAAAAAGAAACCGAATGTCTTGGATCAGGCATTTGTTGCCGGACGTCGTCCTTCCAAGTGCTCAATTCGTGGCTCTATGCATTGGCTACCTAAGTATACTATTCCAACAAATATTAAGGGACGCTGTAATAAATCAACAGATTCCTGATGTAGTCAATGAGGGTCTAACTAGAAAAAATTACGTTTCATTCTTCAAAACTTTACTTGCCATGGAAGAGATAAAAATGGAGGTTTGTGCTAATTCATCTCTTTTTACTTGTGTTATCTTATTAGTTAGTATTGATATTGTTTGGTTTTATTCAGGAAGACATGCAGGCATATGATATGGAATGTGTCACCATGAATAGCAATGAAAAACAATTCCTGTCTCTTGTGGTCCATGGATTAGCTGAGAAAAGGCCATCACTTGTTAATGGGGACCATATATTTGTGAAGCTTGCTTCTGAGGATGAAACTGCAAAGGTTTATGAGGTGTATCTCTAACTGTAAAATTTAGTTTACTGGTTTTGTTCTTTAGACGTTGAGGATGAGTCTTTACATTTCAAAATTTCAAAATATTGAGGTTGCGTCCTCACTATTATTCCAGCTCTTGTGTTTTTTATTGGTTGCCCGAGTGCAAAGTAATTAATAACAATATTAATTTTCATTGCTTGTGTAAGAAGTATAAATATATTCTGTTGGACCAGAACAAAAGATGAAAGACTGAGGTTGGGGAGTTTTAAAGAGAACTGAATGTCAAATAATTTTTCTTTCCAATATGGACTAAGAATTTTTCTGTTTCGGATTACATGAAATATATGGGGTTACATGAAATTTTTGAAATTATATCAAAAAGGAATTAGTACATTTTAATTTGGTTTGGTTAATTGGAGTAGAGGAAAAAAAATATTTCACTTTTCAATTGAAGAAAAAATATGGACCTTAATATCCAATCCAACTTCATTAATAAATGACGAATTCGTGTCAATAATAAAGTCTAAGTTTGAAGTGTTGTATCCCGTGAAACAAAAGTACCCATGTCAACCATAAAGGGTAAGTATTTGAGTTTTTGTTACACACCTCATCTTCTTCGAGTTGTTATGTCAACTCGTCAAGAACACTGCAAAACGGATCAATTGTTAATGATTTTGAAACCCTACACCGGGAGATAGAAATCCACCGATTGTTAAGAGGTCGTTCAGTATTCCAACGGAATCAGGCAATGAATATTTGAACAAAAGTATGACTGATTTATTCATAATTTTGGGCAATTTAAAATTGAACGATGAAGAGTCGAAAAATGATGAATTTCTCCTTTGCAAATTAAAGCAAATTGATCGATGATATTAGTTACAATGTTCCATTGATTATGTTCTTTTGCAAATAGATTGGTATTGATTGCCATTATTCTTACACAATTTCACTTTTATTCCTAGGAGATAATACATAGATTAATTATACAAATTATATATAATAAAGATTGATCATATTTTGCATGAGAGAGTAATTATACAAATTTATATATAATAAAGTGTTATACAAGATTTTGCATTCTTAGCAAATAATACAAAGATTAAAACGATTGTAAATTTTTAATATATTATGAAATAATTTTTTTTTTAAATAAAGTACTCCGTATTAGACAAGAATAAGTAATGCGGTTCCATTGATGATTACATAATAATAACTGAAGTATATTTTCAATTATTAAATAAAATTAAGAACAATTAAGTATATGACAAAGAAGATGAATTAACCATTGGATGAGCTTATCAACGGTTGGAAAAAAATTCAATGAAAACATGTATTTATGTGCTATACAAATGGATACCCAACCAAAAGAAAAAAACCTTTTGCCTTCCGTAACCCCTTTGCCCTGTTTCTCTCTCCCTGTAGACGAACCACCAGGCATAAGCATTCTCCGTCGATTTCCTCTGAAGAATTCCGGGCAAAAACTTAACTGTTCCTCCAACCTCACCATCGATGGTGTTAATTACACGGTGGGGATGCGTGTTTTTAATGAGGATTACCCAACTGTCTCCGAAAAAAATTGTAAGTGCCCTATTTCTTCAGATTTCATTTTAGTAAGTATTTATGTAGAATCTCCAACATTTTTTTTATAGAAGTTTTATTATATTTTTAGGAAAACCCTGATTTTCAAATAAATAGACTTCAAGTTTTCGGATACAAGTGTACATACACCAGTAAGGGAATGTGTTTATGCATATGTGTAAAGTTATCAACGGTTTGACATATATTATATGAATAATCAACTATAGATAATGACATAACTGAAACTTGTTATTACCTTGATTTTTAAAAAAAAAATTATTTACTGTATTGACCTTTTATGTATATGACTGGTTTCTGGATTGGGGTTTCAAAATTTTATGTTCATTTCGTACCCATCAATGTTTATACTGGATTGGGTGTGCATCTATTTTTTTATCATGTTTACAGACAATAATTTTCATACATTCAATTTCCTTGCCATTTTAAGGAAGATTTAAAGTGAGGAATTGAGTATGGTACATGTACTGATTTCCTAAATAGATTATGTGACAATTTTATAAAGTATATGATTGTTTTCATTTGAATAATCAGTGTTGGGTGTGCATGTGGGCATCCCAAAAAGGTTGAAAGTGATGTGTGAGATTATTTTTTAAAAAGAATAACTTTATTGTATTGTATAGCATGTACTTGGTTGATAATTATGATTGAGAGTAAATTTCATGTTTTAAATATTAAACATCAACATGGGTGCAGTTAGGTTGGCATGCCTATTAATGGTGTCAGATGTGTTTGAACCTTTAATGAAAAATCCAAACTTGTTAGATTGATGAAAAATGTAGATGCTTATTATGCATTTCTATATGGTAGCATGATGTTGATCCTTTTTGGAATCTATTAGATTCATTTTTTGTCATTCCTGGATGGTAGGATGATATATTTGGGTAAACTTGCATGGTATTATTGATTGGTAGAGTTCTGCATGACATTGATTAATTTATTTTTGAATGGCATTGAATCAACTCTTAATTTTTTGTTCAATTTAGATTCTTATTAAATGTGTTCTTATTCCTTTTGTTCCATTCAGGAAATTCCTGAAGATTTCAAAGAGCACATTATTCATGAATTGGGGGATAAAAAAAATGCAACGATTAAGGTGCGTAACAGGATATATAGATGTAAAATTGTGGTCGAAGTGCGGTGTACATCGCTGGGGAAGGAATTCTACAACTTGCAAAAGACTTCAAATTGGATGATGATGATGTGCTGTTTTTTGAGTACCTTGGCAATGCATACTTTGCATGTGTTGTATGATGTGGTTACACATACATGGAGAAGAAAACAGTAAAAGGTTGTTACGGTACACCGGTGAAGTTCTTTGTAGAGACTGCTTCACACTATGGCCTGGTAATAATTCTTAATTATATTTTTCTATCCATTTATAAAAGTTAGATTATGAAAAATTGTTCATTAAAAAATTATGATCAATTAATGCAGGATTTTCCGGATCTTATATTTTCTAATGTTAGTAAGGACTTCAACAAGTTCTTCAGAGTTCAAACAAGACTTGGATCATGGAGTATAAAAGTTAAAATTGGTTCCTCATGGAGCATGCTAGGAGGAGAATGTTGGTATTCATTCTACAAAGCCCACGATCTGCGTAGCTCATCACTTATTCAAATGGATTATCATGGAAGTGGGAACTTCACAGCTACAGTTTTCAAAATCCACTCAAGTTGTGAACAACCTTTCAATCTCAACGGAATGCTATTTGTGAAAGGTGATGTATCAAAACCCATATGTATGTGTATTACTTTATCAATATAAACCGAATATTTATTTTCAAATCTAATTGCATAATTTTGACCTTTGTATAGTTGAAGAAGGAACCGATGGCTTCAAATGCCTGTGCAATGGAGCAAGATCTGCTCATGTGTTCACTCCACTTCCACAGGCCCCTGATGATGAGGATGAAGAGGACCCTGGATATATTGATGCTACTCATGGGAGTGATGATGAAATGGATGAATCTGATGGGGAGGATATTGAAGATGAGATGGATGATGAGCCTCCACTTCCCCCCAATGTAGTGGATTACTGGAAGATAACCACTAGAAAACATATGGTTCCTAAGTTTTGTACAAAGACACTTCCAAGAATGGTATAACAATTTATATGGTCTAGTTTATTTGTATGAATTGTTTTTATGTTTAAATAGTGAAATTTGACCGTGTATTTTTTTGCAATTGTTGCAGTACCTTCTAGTGGACAAGTAGAAAAAACATCAACTAGATAAGAAGACTGTTGCAGTGCTCAGCGTTCCAGAGTATGATGATCAAAGGTGGGAAGTGAAGGTTCGTCCTTACAAGAACAATGGTAAAACAACACGTGTGGCACTGACTCAAGGTTGGAGCAAATTTACAGAAGAAAACTTCTTGAGAATAGGTGAGACAGTTAAATTCAATCTTCTAAGCCCCCCTGTCCATGAGCCTAGTAATGGTCCCAAAGTATACATATCCATGTTGTTTAATTAAGTCGTTTATGTGGTTTTATAAGACGGATGTTTGTGATGATGGTTTGTAAGTGTTGGCTCGTATTATAACCCTATACTGCTTTTGACACCTATTATGGACATATGATTTTGTTGGTCATTAGTATTATACTATTTTAGGCTTTTGATGAACTGATGTTGTCCAACAGACAAGTTCGTAAGATGTGGGCATATGGAAAATATTAAACATCAATTCCTAGTTTGTGTGATTTGAATTCTTACACATGTATTCCTGGTTAGATTTGTGTATACTTGCAATTGGAGGAGTATAAATTAAGTGTATATGTACTATAGTAATTGTGGTCTTATTAAGTTTTTGGATTTCGGACTGCATACATCAATTTGTTTTCTTATTTTATGTTTCAATTTTTAAAACCTAAACATAAATTTTCCTTTATAATTTTTTGAGATTTTGTAGAAATGATAATTATTAAATTTATTTCAATACTAATTATTATTCTAAATGTTGAGTAGTTCTCCTTCAAAATATTTCTCGCAAATTAAAGTTTCACCCCAAATAATATTATGTTTTTAATTCTTCATTTCTTTATTAAAACATCTTTATTAATTAGGAAGAAAAATTTGAGATCAAAAAAAGGAAGGTAACAAAATAAATGTACAAAATTAAAAGGTAAAATTGCAAAAATAGTCCCAAATTAATCGTTGATATTGGATTTTCGTCCAAAACTATATCAACCTGGCAAATTTGGTCCCGTAATTTAATATTTTTGTCGAATATGGTCCAACCGTTAATCATGAGACGGAAATTGCGCATTTGTCCGTTAAATTACCACATGGCTGCTAAAGTGTCATGACGTGGTGAATTTTAACATGAAAACAAACTTATATTGCAGAATTCATCCCAAACTAATTACAATATTGAACCGTCATTTCCATTAAAATTAATAATTAGTTTGGGACGATATTTCGAAAGAATATTAAATTATGGGACAAAATTCGGTGAAGTAATATAGTTTGAGACGAAAATCCTAAATCACTAATTAGTTTTGGATGTTTTCTGCAATTTTACCAAATTTTGAGGATTATGCTAAACATACGGTGTTCCGGTTGGTACCATTTGTTAAAAAATAATCTAGATTTCTTATTTGCAACTAAAGCCCCATTTCATTCATTTGGATCACATTGTATATCAAACTAAACATAGCTAAATACAATTATGGCTCTGTATTTTCATTTGATTTCTAGGTCTATATTTAGGCATGTCAATCAACACCTAAGAGCCGAGCCTTTAACTGCACAAACTCATTCCGACTCACTATTATTCGGGTTTGGATCAAATTTAATCGGGCCCAACCATCGATCTTCATGAAATAGCTATAATTTAATTAAATTCAATTGTAGTGGTTCCTATTAATAGTTAATCAATTATGAAATAGCCACAATTTAAATAAAATAAAAATGGGATATTAAAAGCGGTGATACAATTTCCTTATCAAGTTCAAAGCCACAAAACAAAATAAAACACAAATTCAAACAAATAAAAAAAATTATATGTATTTGGCAGATATAATTCTGCCAAAACAAGAAGCCCCCAAAATATTTGTACATATTTTCATGTCCCAAGAATGTGTCAAGTCTATGCTAAACAAATCAATACTACAGGACTATTACAATTGGCGGGTAAATCCAATGCCAATTTCCCTCCAATAAGTTATTCTTTTATTTTCCTTCAATCTCCCATTTCTACGGCTCATTAATTAAGCTCTCTGTGCATATAGATGATTTTCACCAGTAAATCAGCAAACACACACCTGAAATTAAATCTATCACCACTAAACACTCTCCAACTAAGCCTCAACCTGAAGTAAAGGAACCATGTAAGTAAATATTGAACTCACTCATTTTTATTTTTTATTTTTTTGGTACATAAACGATTAAGCATTAATAAAGGAAAAAATATTAAGACTATGGCCTGAAGGAGAACTAGATTCACAAAAAACATCACTCATTTCTATGTTACCTCATTTTGTTTATCAAATTTACTGCAGAGAATAATTAAATGATGGGGGTATCACATATGCACACATCACACACTCCTAAAACACATGTACTAAAATAAGTCTCATGTACAAGTTTGAACATATTAATCCTCTCCTGGACTGAACCCAGAATGGAAACAACCAAAAAATTATTATAAACATAAGTATTAACTGCTGAAATAGATACTTCACTAAACCATGGGCACACAAATAATTTGTACAAATATTTTTAATTTCATTATTTCAAGCCATGTTAACTTCTTAGCAATTTTATTTAATTATTGGATGAGGTTGATGGGAAGTTTAATATCAGGTTTTTCTGCCAACTCCCTAAATTATGTCATTTTACTGATGTCATGCATCATTCATTTTAGGGGTACTCATGATAAAAAATGTGAAGCAAAAAGGAAACTGGACTTCTTCCTAGCCAAATCAAGTAAGGCTGATGAATTAGATCCTTCTAAGTTGTCCAAAGGTGAAGGTACATCAACACCATTTATCAAAATAGTCAAAGGGAAGGAGGTAGTATCAACTTTAAAAGATGAGTTGAGGAATATTCTTGATATAACTGACACAACAAATGATGATGCATTACTCTTAGATTTAGACAATTGATTTAACCGGATTTCGTCTTAGGTTTAATCTCAGTAAATTATTTAAGATCACGATTTTATGTAATAGGGGTTTGGTTAAAGTACTCAGGATGGTGCAATTCAAGAACAAGCAAAGTAATATAATAGCGTAGATAACAATAATATGAAAGGCGAACAGTAGTAGTATATTTTGTAGGTTAAATTCTGGATCCTCAATACAATGTAAGATTTGCTATTTATAATATTCCTCCTGTCCTAACTGAACTAGGAGTCCTATTTAGCCTAGGAAACCTGCACGGCCTAGGAGTACCGCATGGCCCATTAAGTCCCTTGAAACAGACAGTAGGTCGATCAGAGTATGCCGACCAGATATGCATTCAGCTGGTCGAGCCGATCTCACAGTTTAAAATAGGTCGGATCGATCTTGAATCTGCTCGGATATTCCTAGCTGGTTAGATATGCAAAATAGCCCTCATCAGTACTCCCTCACTTCTCGAGCGTAATCGTAGCTGGAGCTCGTAGAAGTAGAAGTAGTAGTTATTTTAATCTTTTCATCGTTCATGAAATATGCCTCGTTAGAAACCCAATTCGGAAAAACCCTCTTCGGGATAAAAACCGAACGAGGAAAAAAGAGTGCATATCCGTTTGAACCTTCTACAAGCAGACACGTATTTTGGTTAACGTGCATCAGACAGCGGCTAGGTCTTTTCATGATTTTGATTGGCAGGAATATGAAGACACGCGAAGGGCTGAATTCGTCTTTTCACCGCCCATATATATAATCGAAATCTGCGGGATATCTTACTTTTACCCCAGATATTTAAACCTTCTAGCAGTAAAAGCTTAAGTCGACAATCTTACCATTTTCTTATTATCTCGAGCGCATTATTTCAAAAGGCTATGGCTTCGACCTCGCAAAATCCCCATCCCTCAACTAGGAACGTAGAAGAACAGGTACCACCTAATATCTCTAATCCAGATATTCCTTCATCTGATGACGAAGGAGCAGACAATTCTCAAGTGGAGGAGATCAGAGATTATACTGAAAAAGAAGTTGATAGTTTGGTGGTGGAGATTGTTCCAGAGGAAGAGATGTTGTCGAAGGCATCCAAGAAATCCAAAACGTCTCAACCTCAAATTTCTGCCCCTATGGAATTCTTTCCTTCTCGATGGAAAGAAGAGGATCTTCCTTTTTTGAAAAAGGAATACGGCCGCTATTTCCCGTCGGATTTTGAGATCATTATTCCTTCTTCCGAGGAGAGAGTCAACACTCCTCCCGCCAACTGTCGAGCTTTCTATACGTCCCACTTCGAGCATGGGCTCCGTTTTCCACTTTCTTCAATTCTTCGTCAATTCCTGGAGACCTTCATTGTCTCACTGACTCAGCTTGTTCCGAACGCCATAGCATTTATTATGGCATTCTCTGTTTTGATGGTCGCGCGAGGTCTGCAGCCTTCGTTCCGTAATTTTCTCCATTTTTTTCGACTCTCCGTATCGACTTCCTCCAATAGAGGTTACTTCTATGTTAGCCAGAGACCTGGCTATGCAGTTCTAGAAAATGCCATTTCGAGCAACAGCACGGAGTGGAAATCAAATTTCTTCTTTGTTAAGGCTCCAACCGTGCATATTCTTGAGAACGGAGAGACTGAAGAGTTTACACATGATTGGGGATACAACGATTCTTGGGTATACGGTGGTCGAAAGGTAATTGGTGAGATGTCCCCAGATGATCAATTTTCGCCTGATTTAATCGAGGAGATGAGGTCAAATAAATATCAATCAGCTTATTTGATTGGGGAAAATTTCCTTCGTAAGGCGGGATTGAGCTCTTTAGAGTTATCCCATTCAATCGGACAATCGATCTCTAGGTAAGAATTCTCTTGTTTTGTTACTTTATTCTTTTATAAACAGATTTACGAATTCGTTGTTTACTAATATTTATCGACCTCATGTTTCAGCCTCCATGGTCGAGAACTGCCGTTTTTCGGTGGTCGGGAAATCTGTTCTTTCGAACTCGAAAAAGTCCTGGGGTAAAGTTCCCATAGAGCAAAAGGAATCCAGAAAGAGGAGAAGAAATCAATTCGAAGATCTGGAGGATATTGAGGAGGAGTCGTCCGAGAATGCAGATCCTATCCGAGTAGCTCCTCCTCTATCTGGCCTAACTTCTTCGGACATACCCCCTTCAATCTCTCGCCCAGGTCGCGGTTATCCGCCCAAAACTTTTAGGGAAAAATATGGTATTCTGGGTAGTAAATATTGGCCCGAACGTAATCCTACTGGCCCTGAAGCCAAAAGAAGAACTCAATATTTTGACAAAGGAGGAGAGTATTTCACTCACGTCGGAGATACTAGCCATCAAGCTTCTTTGGTAGATATGATTGAGAATCATCTTCAAGGAAAACGGGCGGCAGGTTATTCCGAGAAGGATACATTGGCGTCTGACGATAAGGAGAACGTGGTCGATAAATCCATTCGAGTTCTCCTATCCTCGACCTTTGTTCGAGATGTGGAGAGGACTGTTAGGAAGAAACCCCTCGAACAGCTAGCGAGGGCAGCTCACGCTCATGAAGTGGTAATATTATTTTACTCCTTCTGTTCTTTTAATAGTTCTCAATATTCTTCTTGGTCTTTATTTAGACAAATTTTCCTTGCCATAGGCAGGTAATGCTTTGGTGTCCGCGCTATATGATATGGCATTGCATAGAGATCAATGCGAATATGTTGAAGAAGGCAACAACATTTTAATCGCCAGGGTTAAGGAGCTCGAAAATCAACTTGCTCAAGTCGGCAATTCTCGAGCTTCCACGGAGACTCAATCTGTTCCTCTTACCAATGAGAACTTGGAAACTGACAATCCGCATATTATTGGTATGATGCTAGTCGATATCAGGCCCAGGTCGACCAGTTAACTCGAGGAATGGATGAGCAGCGAGTTTCGCACGCCACTGTAGTTAGCAAACTGGAGTCGGAGATTGCCTCGCTTCGATCTCAACTCGCGGCAAAAGAGGATGGTTCTTCGGATCTAGACAAGATCATTGATGATCACCGATCGTCCGACGTCGAACCCATCGTCCGAGAGTTTCTCGATTCCCCTGTGCATACTGCCATAATTCACCAGAAGATTGGAAGTTTGCTCTTGAGCTCGTTTTATAAAGGCGTCGATCAATTGATTGAGTCTGGTCGGATCCCTGATAGGCACGATGAATATCACCAGATTATGGCTATTGAAAAAGATCGAAGACTCCAAGACTATCCAGCTGATTGCTTGACTTCCGTTGAGTATAGTAATCACCGTCTGGCTCACTTAGTCGATGAGTACGGAACTCCATTTTCTGTGCCAGCCCCTGATTTGGAGCTAACAAAGGATATCCCGGAGGATCAAGCAAGCGAAGAGGGAGACGACGATGATGAAGAGAATGTTGAAGGAGATCAAGTCGACGAAAGGAATGAAGAAGAAAAGGAAGGTTCGCCCCCGAAGGAAACTAACTCTCCCACTTAGGATGTTTTTATTATTTTCTTTCACTTTGTTGTAAGTTTAGGTCTTTTGTGTATCAAATCCCGTAGAATATGTAAAATTCCTTTTATGATACATAAATATGATTTTAACTCAGATATACTTCGTCGTTTTGATGATCATAGTACATATTTGATGACCCGCTTTTGCCTTATATTTGAATTTCTACTGTGCGCGCCAAGGTCCGAGGACATAATTGTCATTTCCTTAGCTATATATAAAGGTAAATCTTTTAGGGTTTTAACGCGCATCCCCACATGTAATATAAAATTTTCTTGCTGTTGATCGGAGCTGATAGTTCAATAATTCATAAGCATTTCTGATTTTCTGACCATGAGTTCTGATGAGAGCATGAAGAGCACAAAAAAATAGAATTGGAAGAATTAATTGGAGACAAGTTGTTGGGTCAAGAAGGATTACTTGCGCATCAAGATTGAAGAAGTTCTAGTCCAATAATTACTTGTCATGTGGGAGTTTTAATTTAGTTATCTTTTAATTTCGAATTTAGTTTCCTTATTTTTGTAGAATTAGTTTATTCTTTACTAGGATTTTGTTTCCTTTTGGTATTAGGTTAGTTTACTATTTTATTGTTTCCTAGTTCTTTTCAATATGTAATCTAGTCCTATTTAAAGGACCTCTTTGTTTTAATATAGTTAAAATTTAGTCTTCAATTAATTTGTGTTGAGTATTCTCCACCTTCATTGAAGAATTCTTCTTCATGAACTTATCAAAGATCAGTAAAATCTTTGTGGCGTTCAATGACTTATCAAACGATTCATCCACCATCGTTTGTGGCGTCCTACCGAACTTATCAAGCATTCTTGTGGCGTTCCGACTTATCAAACGATTCAGTCAACATCGTTTGTGGCGTCCTCATGAACATATCAAGAAGACTTGTGGCGTTCATCCATCGACTTATCAAGCGATTCATCCATCATCGTTTGTGGCGTCTTCATTAAATCCATCTAAACCTGATTGTAGAACGATCCTTGGAGTCCTAATTATTCGGGTCTCGTTATTCGTGGCGAGGTTCGTATCATTTGGTATCAGAGCTTTGTTCTAGTCTCAGGTTTGCCTATCTTTAATTTCTTATCACAAAAAAAAAACGAAAAAAAAATAAGTTGAAAAAAAAATTAAAAAAAAAGATGAGAGAGAAAAAAAAAGTACAAAAAAAAAAAAAAAACGAAAAAAAAAATTCGAAAAAAAAAAATGGTTTTCATTGTTTACATGTTAGATCTACAAGGTTGGGGAAGATTTGAGGACAAATCTATTTTAAGAGGGGGAGAATGATGTAAGCATGAAGAGCACAAAAAAATAGAATTGGAAGAATTAATTGGAGACAAGTTGTTGGGTCAAGAAGGATTACTTGCACATCAAGATTGAAGAAGTTCTAGTCCAATAATTACTTGTCATGTGGGAGTTTTAATTTAGTTATCTTTTAATTTCGAATTTAGTTTCCTTATTTTTGTAGAATTAGTTTATTCTTTACTAGGATTTTGTTTCCTTTTGGTATTAGGTTAGTTTACTATTTTATTGTTTCCTAGTTCTTTTCAATATGTAATCTAGTCCTATTTAAAGGACCTCTTTGTTTTAATATAGTTAAGATTTAGTCTTCAATTAATTTGTGTTGAGTATTCTCCACCTTCATTGAAGAATTCTTCTTCATGAACTTATCAAAGATCAGTAAAATTTTTGTGGCGTTCAATGACTTATCAAACGATTCATCCACCATCGTTTGTGGCGTCCTATCGAACTTATCAAGCATTCTTGTGGCGTTCCGACTTATCAAACGATTCAGTCAACATCGTTTGTGGCGTCCTCATGAACTTATCAAGAAGACTTGTGGCGTTCATCCATCGACTTATCAAGCGATTCATCCATCATCGTTTGTGGCGTCTTCATTAAATCCATCTAAACCTGATTGTAGAACGATCCTTGGAGTCCTAATTATTCGGGTCTCGTTATTCGTGGCGAGGTTCGTATCAAGTTCCAATCTGTTTTCTGGAGCTGTCAAACGATCTCAGCGGGGTCCATCCCGACGAGATGTTCCGAGGAAAAAAGCTCGAACAGAAAATCCTCAACAATCATCTTCCCAAGGTGGATCTTCTTCTCGAGAAACCATGCCTCGATCTGATCCGATATCACCCTCGTCAGGAGGAAATCCAGATATGGTGAAGAATATCCCTTCTTCGGCAAGGGAAACTACGACTTCTACGATGGAAATTTCGAGGGCTCCGATCCGTAGTCCCTTGGTTGATCCGAAAATTTTGGAAGCTTGCCAGACCGAAAGTTCTCAATCTATTTCTCCTCTTCCAGTAAATCAAACATCAAACGAGGAGTTTAGAACTATTCTTCATCCTCCTGTGGAGCAAATTACGAACGAGGAGTCCAGAGGTGCTACTCCTCCTCCAATCGAACAATCTATAAACGAGGAATCTAGAACTATTTCTCCTCCTCCCGAGGAACAAATAACGAATGAGGAGTCTCGAGCCGCTTCTCCTCTTCCAGATGAACGATCAGTGGATGAATGTTCCCCTTCTGGCCGAGATGCAACAAATCAATCTATAAGTCAAGATGGTTGCGCACAGGTCGTGACTACTGCTCCCAATTCTGAGATTGATCCAATTCTGCAATTAAGGGGTTCTGTGGAAGACATCCCTGAGTCTTTCTTTGCCCCTCCGCGTTCTCAGGTCGTTGTTTCCTCCTCTCAAGATACTCGAGCTATTTCCCCTGTCCTTGTTTCCCAAGAAGTGTTAAAAACTGGGTCTGGTCCCAGCCGTTCTGGCTTTGAAAATACGGCGGACGATCCGTCTCTTTTAGATGATCGTCCGTTCAAGGAGCAGGTCGAAGAAATAACTGAGTTCGGGATGCGTCGATCCGGTGGGGTCTCGACCAATGCATGTATTCCAACAACCCTCGATCCTGATGGGGTTTCCTGGAACTTGGGAATGGGTACGATTTTGCCCAAAGAGCTCGACAAACTGCAAAACCATTCTTCCTTACGTCTCGTTCAGTCCATTTTCAAGCATTTAGAAATGGTAAGCATATCTTTGTTGTTGTTAATAGATACTTAGACTTCTGAAGCTCCTTATCATTTCTTCTCAACAGGCTAAGCATGAAGCTCTTCAGCTCGGGATACAAAAAGACGAATCTTACTTCGCTCGAGAAGAATCCCTCGAACGGGTAAACTCAATTGTTGTTGCTCATCGATTACTAATGACTGAGGTCGAGCATCTCCGAGCTACCACTGAGAGGCTTACCAAAGAGAAGGAAGAACTTGTTCAATTAAATAGCAGCCTGGAGTCTGATAAAGAGCAGCTTACTAAGGAAAATGAAAATCTGCTCCAGCTGAAAGATCAAGAGTTTGACAGAGGTTTTTCCCTTGGATATAAGCAACGTGCCCAAGAAATGATGACTTATCTTGGTTATCCGAAAATTTCTGATCATGCTCAAGAACAGTAGATAAAGATTTTTTTTTTTTTTTTGTAATGTAAATATACATTTTGTCTGATGAAATAGAAAATCATGTTTTTTGTTCGATTTCTGCGTCTTTTTGACCTGCCAGCCAATAAATAACTTCTTTCAATATTCTTGGAAGACGAGGAGTCAATTTGGTATGTGTGCCGTAACTGTAGGAACGGTTCGTATGCTTTGTCCGTTGATTGATTAACTGCCCGTAGTATAAATAACTTGTTGGAGAAGTAGGAAAAACAAAAGGCTGAAATATTATGTCTCCTATAGATGTTTCAATTTGGTTTTTATGGCATGTCGACTATGGTGGAGATATCAAACCAAATAGTTTTTTGGAGAAACGAGAGCTGGTTAGTTCATAACAAATGGTGGTGAACCCTGGGGAAGGTAAGGTTTTTTGTCCATGCATGCTCGAAAATCTTGCCTCCAAGGCATGGAGAACGAACCTGTCTCAATTGTATGACAGCAAAGTTCTTTCCTTCCTTGTTTGAGAAAAATGTAGTATCTGAACCATTCCTTTCTCAGTGTGTTTTAGCTTGATACTGTGATCGACCCTAGATGCAGCAGGCTTCCTGATTGCCATGTGGCCCGTTTGGAGGTCGTTAATTCACCAGCATCAGCAAATATACGCACTTCTGCATGTTCCTCGTTTCTATGCAGTGGTAGTAGTCAGAGAATAAGGAGTAGGTCGAATTGAAGGAGCAGATCAATCCGAGGAGTAGCAAAGTAGGACTAGTATTTGGAATAATTGTAATTAGACTCTTAAGATAAATGTAGTTTTTCCTGATGATATGGCTGTATCCGTGAAATGTAACGATCCTCCTAAAGATCTGAATAAAATCAATTATTCTTGTACTTGCAGTTCGATAACAATGATTGATCATATATCCGATACTGTGAACCATCCTAGTAACACTTTAAATCTGAACCGTTGATAGGATCTCAATGTAACACCCTTGGATCCTTTATCCCCTGCCTATAAAAAGATCACTCCATTCTTCTCCATCTTTCAGAAGACGAAGTCATTCCAGATGAATATTTATAGTTATAAGTATCATCGACCACCAAATTTGTCAGTTTATCTTCCTAGGAGTTCGTGACTTGGTATGGGAGGAATTGGAAAGATGAGATCTCCATCTTATGCGGTGATGGTCGGGTAAATCTCACGACTGGGGATTAGTTGACCATACACCACACCGTATGATAGAGGTCGAGAGTGGAGGAAAGCAGGATTCTATGCTTATCGAAATCAACTTGTTTCTGATAGGTCGACGACGTCATGCATGAGATCCTTCTGATCCTTAATCTACTACGAAAGAAATAAGCATAAACCTCGTCGAGGTGGTCGAGTTGAGAGGATATGTATCCTTCTCTCGATGATCATCAGTCGTCGATCTTGAGAAGAATGCCTGAACTTTAGTTTCTCGTCACTGTTCTCAGGGTAGAAGAAAAGATGATCGGTCTGATGAAACTTTGAAGCGTATTGTAGACCATATTCTTTCTTTTGTTATTTTGTAGTTGTAATTGCTTAGTGCGTTGATCGATGATTTCCGTTCAGATAGGAATCTTTGATATGTAATATTACTTTTGCTATATAATAGTCTTCGTAATGTCTCCATCGATCTAATATATGACTTTTATTTTGACC
Organism: Penstemon newberryi var. newberryi; assembly: GCA_030819805.1. Taxonomy (NCBI): domain Eukaryota; kingdom Viridiplantae; phylum Streptophyta; class Magnoliopsida; order Lamiales; family Plantaginaceae; genus Penstemon; species Penstemon newberryi. The sequence continues at coordinate 13,892,994 of JAUALY010000005.1, read as the reverse complement.
GACTCAAAAACGCATTTATTTCCAATCCTGTATATAAGGCTTGCAGTTATGACTTTGTAACGTAATTCCCGATGTGGCGTCATTGCCGTGGATTGGATGCGAGTTTCACCGTTGGATTTTAATCCTCCCTGTCTATAAAAGGAATCTTTATCTTCCTTCTAGTTACCATTTACACAAATGTACTTCCTCTTTGTTCAAAATGGCGGTCGTCCGCCTAATTCGAAAATCAAGCAAAACACTTATTACGTCGACTCGGTATGGGTGGAATCGGAAAATGGGGATTTCTCAAAAACCATGAAATCTCCGACCCTTAATAAGGGCCACAGATTGGAATGCCTATCCTCAACCGACCAACCTATGTAAATGGGTAAAGTTCGGTGTTGTGGGGTTCCGATCTATTAGTTACGCTATTGGTGGAAAGCTGGTCAGTTCATTAAAACGAGAATGTATAATCTAAAAATGCTGACCACCATCGACAGTCGTAACCTTATGATCTCTCAAAGCTCTCTCTGATTCCAAAGCTTTGTGGCCGTAAGCACGACTAGTCCTAGCTGGTGGCAAGAATTCTGAGGGAAATACAGAGATAAATCAAGCTGAAGTCGTTTTGTTAGCTCCTTTCTTTATCATGTAATAGAATCTGCTATTGATTTAGCTAGGGGAATTTATGTATCTTTCCGATCTGCATTTTTATAATAAAAATTTTACATTATACCAGCTTTTTGTTTACGTAGATTGTCAGTTATGAGATTGATGAGTTTATACCGACCCAATCGGTTTTACTTTAAGATTTATTATATTTAGGTTTTATACCAACTGTGGTTTTAACCTTTGTAGATCGTTTCAGTAGATTAATGAGTTTATACCGACCCAATCGGTTTTACTCAAAGATATATTATACTTAGGTTTTATACCAACTGTGGTTTTAACCTTTGTAGATCGTTCGTGTAGGAGATCGATGAGTTTATACCGACCGTATCGAATGTTACTCAAAGATTTATTATACTTTAGGTTTTATACCAATTGTGGTTTTAACCTTTGTAGATCGTTCGTGTAGGAGATCGATGAGTTTATACCGACCGTATCGGTGTTACTCAAAGATTTATTATACTTAGGTTTTATACCAATTGTGGCTTTAACCTTTGTAGATCGTTTCATTAGATCGATGAATGTTTCCCGATTCATTCGGTCTTATGCAAAATGTATTAGGTTGTATACCAATTATTGGTTTTAACCTTTGTGGATCGTTTTTTGACAAAAGTCTTTTTTAACACATCTCATGTAGAAATAAGCAAAAGCTTTTACTATAATTGTAGGTAATTTTAATGCATGAAAGGGAAATAACAAAATATTCTATAAAATGGAAAAAATAATTTCTTGCAAATCCTGTCTAAATTCTAAATCTTCTTGTCTCGAACTCAACGACCATAATATCTTCTGAGATTTACTGCATTCCACGTTCGAGGAAGTGGAGTCCCATCCATATGTGCTATCTTGTACGATCCTTTTTTGCCGACCGCAATCACCGTATAGGGACCCTCCCAATTTTGCTGTAACTTTCCTACATGTTTGGATACTTCAACTTTTTTAAGTACCAAATCACCTTCTTTGAATGATCGTATCCTTACCTTTTGATTGTAGGCTTTTTCCATACTGGATTTAGCCGCTTATAAACGTAGACTGGCTTTTTTCCTCAAGGTCTCACTCAAATCGATGTCATCCTTTCTAAGTTGATCATTTGATTCCTCCTCGTAGAGCTCAATTTTTGGGCTAGGGACTAGCGCCTCTACTGGGATAACTGCCTCCGATCCATAGACTAGGCTAAACGGTGTTTCACCCGTTGAGGCTTTTACTGTAGTTCTGTTGGCCCAAATGACGCCTGGCAGTTCGTCCAACCATTTCCCTTTGGCGTCGTCCAGTCTTTTCTCGAGTGATTTAACAATCTCTCGATTTGCTACTTCAGTTTGTCCATTAGCTCTAGGATGTCCGACAGACGTGAAGTTTTGCTGTATTCCAAGCTTCGAGCACCATTCTTGAACTTGTTTTCCAGCAAATTGGGTTCCATTTTCAGAAATCAAAATTCTTGGGATTCCGAAACGGCAGACTATATTTTTCCACAGAAAATTTATAACTTGGAACTGTGTTATCCGAGCTAAGGCTATGCATTCAATCCACTTGCTGAAATATTCGACAGCGACCAAAACATAACTCTTTTTCGATCTGGCCATTGGGAACGGTCCCACTATATCGATTCCCCACTGATCAAAAGGCCAACAGATCGGAATTGGATGTATCGTCTCAGCTGGTTGGTGTATTATATTTGAATGTACCTGACAGTAATGACAGTGTTTAACGTAGTCTTGTGCGTCGGCGTACATCGTTGGCCAATAGTAACCTGTTCTTAAGCATTTGAGTGTAAGTGTTCGAGCGCCACTGTGATTCCCAGCTTCTCCTTCATGTATGCTTCGAAGGATGCTTTCGGAATTGTGCTCGGGAATGCATTTTAGCAGAATTCCTGAGACGGATCTTCTGTAAAGTTTTTCTTCTAACATTGCATATCTTGGTGCTCGATACCTTATCCTCCTGGCTTCATTTTTACAGCTCGGGAGTGATCCGTCTTTCAAATAGGCGATTAATGGAGTCATCCAACTGTCTGTTGCCAGGTCAATTTCCATTACTCCAGCAACAGGGACAGTGTCGAGGTCGATCGCGGGCGTCTTGGAGATTAGCCAGGTGATTATCCTCTTAGATTTACCATCCCTTGTTCCTGTAAATCTAGATAATTGATCAGCTCATCGATTTTCTTCTCGTGGGATATTTTGAATATCAAATTTAACAAATTTCCCAATTAACTCTTTTACTTTTTCCAAATATTTTATCATGTTGAATTCTTTTGCTTCGTATATTCCGCTAATTTGTCTCTGAATTAGTTCATAATCTGTCAAGACATTCAAAACTTTCATATTGGCTTGTATAGCCATTTCCAATCCAGCGATCAGAGCTTCATATTCTGCTTCGTTATTGGTTACCACGAAGTCTAAAGTAATGGCATAATTCATATCCTCGCCGTTTGGCCCTTGGAAATTAATTCCTGCACCTCCCCCATCTCTACTTGATGCGCCATCGACATGCATAAGCCATGGTAGGTCATTGACGATCATAATACTGTTATCGTTTGTCGAAGTTGCTTCGGAGCTCGTTTTCGACAGACTTGGAGTTTCAAGGAGGAAATCAGCAAGTATCTGAGCTTTGATTGCAGTTCGTGGTCGATATTCGATCTCGTACTGTCCCAATTCTACAGCCCATTTGATTAACCTTCCCGAGGCTTCTGGCTTCGATAAAACTTGCCTCAAAGGTTGATTAGTAAGCACGATGATCTTGTATGTTTGAAAGTATGGCCAAAACCTTCGTGCTGAGGTTACCAAAGCTAGAGCGAATTTTTCAATTGTTAAATAATTATTTTCCGCTCCTTGCAATAATTTACTCAAATAATAAACAGGCTTGTGTTCCGATCCCTCAATTTTCACCATAACCGAGCTCACTGCAGCCTCGGAAATAGCGATGTATATGTATAGAGGCTGTCCCTCCGTAGGTTTGGCGAGCAGGGGAGGCGAGGTCAAATATTCTTTCAGCTGCTCGAATGCATGATCACAAACCTCGGTCCATTCAAAGGTCTTAGCTTTTCTCAAAGTTTGAAAAAATGGTAGACTTTTATCTGCGGACCTGGATATGAATCTATTAAGGGCAACAATCTTTCCGACCAGACTTTGCACCTGAGTAATATTTCTAGGAGGTTTCATTTCAGTAATAGCACGTATCTTCTCTGGATTTGCTTCGATGCCTCTTTCATGGACCAGATAACCTAGGAATTTTCCAGACCTTACCCCAAAGGTACATTTTAAAGGGTTGAGCTTCATTCCATACTTCCTCAAGATTTTGAAGCAACGATCAAGGTGTTTAATGTGGTCTTCTTCACTCATGCTTTTTACCAGCATGTCATCGACATACACTTCCATTATTTCTCCGATCAACTATTTAAACATCAAGTTGACCAATCGTTGATAGGTAGCTCCGGCATTTCTTAATCCGAACGGCATTACTATGAAACAATATACGCCCTGTTCGGTAATGAACGCAATCTTCTCTTGATCTCTTTCATCCATAAAAATCTGATAGAAACCTTGGAATGCATCCATCATACTAAAAATTGCAAACCCTACTGTTGAGTCCACCAACAGGTCGATCCTTGGGAGAGGGTAAGGATCTCTTGGACACAATTTATTTAAATCTGTGAAATCGTTATACATTCTCCACTTGTTATCCTTCTTGTCACCCTTCGAGACCAGTACGACATTACACAACCACTCAGTAAAGTGTATTTCTCTAATCTGCTTAGATAATAACAGCCTTTCGACCTCCGCTTTTACTATTTTGTCCTTGACAGGACCATGATTTCTTTTCTTTTGTCTGACCGGTTTTGTACTCGGATCTATCTTCAAAGAGTGGGTTATTATTCTTGGGTCGATCCCCACTATGTCCTCCGAGCTCCAGGCGAAACATCTACATTTTCCCTTAAAAAATTGATCAACATAATTTCTCCCTGTGGAGACAGTTCAGTTCCGATCCTGGTGACTTTGGTTGGATCATTCTCGATCAACTTGACCTCCTTATGCTCTGGCGCACGTAGAGTCAGATCTATGGGCTCTTTTCCTTTTTTATCGATCCGATCCGTGCTGGGCAACTCAGGCTCAAGAGATCTCTCCGTCGAGGATCCTACTGTTTTTCTTTTTGAGGGTGTTAGAGGATCGACGTTCCTTTTCAAAGATAGTGCCGTGTTGTAACAATCTCAGGCCATGCAGTGGTCGTTAACGATTTCGCCGACCCCAGAGATTGTAGGAAATTTTATTTTTTGGTGATAGGTTGACACAACCGCTCGAAATTGGTTTAATGCCGGTCTTCCCAAAATGGCGTTATAAGCGAATGGTGCTTCAACCACTAAGAATTTTATCATTTTGATCACTCGATGAGGTTTGTTCCTAAGAGTTACACTCAAATTGATAGTTCCAGCTGGAACTATTTCAGATCCTCCAAATCCTACCAGTGGCGTAGCTACTTTTTGGAGAGTTATTTTTCCCAGGGTTATCTGGTTTAGCACTTCGATGGCTATTATATTAGCCGAGCTTCCGTTGTCGATCAGAATTCTTTTGACATTGAAATCGGCAATCTTTAGAGAGACCACCATGGGAAAGTCGGGGTGGTCTTCGTTATTGTCCCAATTTAGATTTCTGGGGACTTCGCTCTCTTCGAACTTGATTATTTGTTGGTTGGAGTTTTTACTCTCGAGCGCCCATACCTCTTTAGGTGTCATTATCCCCTTTTCTAGAGATCGCGCAACCTTTCGTCTAGCATTCCTACTATCCCCGCCCGCGGGTCCACCAGAGATCACATGTATAGTACCATTGACCTGGTCATCATCGATTTCATTTCTTCGGGGCGCACGATTACTGGGAGATCTATCACGAGGACTACTATTCTCCTCCCTCCTTCTAGGACTTCTTGTCCTTTGTCTTCTCCGGTCTGCTTTTTCTATGAATTCATTCAATCTACCCTGTTGAATTAATTTCTCGATTTCTTGTTTCAGGTGATAACAGTCCTCGGTCCTATGACCGTGAGCTCGATGGTACCTACAATATAAATCGTAGTTCTTTCCCCAGGTTTGGCCTGTGTGATTCTTTTTGCAGGGGGGATTAAATTATTTCTTTCCAGTATCACCAGGATGTCTTCTCTTGGGGCATTTAGTTTTGTGAATTCCACATAACTGATTCGATCTCTTATATTCCTTTCTGGAGACCGAGGCTTGAGGTAGACATTGGGTCTTTTTTCAGGGTTATTCCCGTTATGTTCTAATCTATGGAATACGTTTCCTCTTCGCAAAAACCGATCGTAATCCATGGCTCTTTGCACTGGTGGTTTCTCAGGTTTCTTGGATCCCGAAACGGACGCTTTCTTATTTTTATCTTTGAAAGAGTTCATCTCTTCCTGGGTCATATATTTGGAGGCTAAAGTCATGATTTCGGCGAAGGTTCTAGGTTGTTTCCGACTTAATGCGTTACCAAATTGCCTATTCTTGGTTAGATCGAACAGAATGGATATAATATAATCAATATATGGGGAATCGATCTTCGGTAGTTCAACATTGAACCTTGCTAACCAAGCTCTTAAGGATTCTCCATCTTGCTGGACTACAGTTCCCAAATAACTCATGGGAAGCTTTTGTCTTTTCTGACTAGCAAATTGTTGTTCCAGCTTGTTGCATAACTTTCTAAAACTGAAGATTGAATTGGGCGGTTGTTTTCCGAACCAATCCAATGCTAACCCCTCAAATGTTGTGATCATCAACTTGGCCGTATACTCTGCTGAATGAGCATACAGGCTCATTATATTTGTGAAACTAAAGATATAGTCGGTTGGATCACTGGTTCCGTCATATCTAGGGAGCCGAGCAGGTAAAGATCCGGAAGCATGTGCTTCCCTGATTTCTAAACAGAAAGGGGAACAGGCAGCTATACTATCCTGTATTTCTCGGGAACGAGGCCAAGGTTGTTGCAAAGTCAAAAGCCTTTGTTCCACTCGCTCCTCGACCATCTTCTCTATATCTATTTCAGAGATTCTTCTAGTTGCTTGTCGATTGATAACTGGAGGCTCTTCCTCGTCATCGATCGGGATAACTGTCCGTTCCTTGGACAAGCGATGTTCAGGACGAGCATTGGCTCTTGCCTGATTATTTTTTCGACCAGGGTGCCTTCCAACTATGTTTGGTGGGGAGATTTGAGATCGTTGATCCGCGTCCGGACTCTCTGCTTGAGTTGATTGATGGCCGTTATTTTCCCGAGGTTCCCTGACGTTGTTAACCGCTCTTGAAGGACGAACAGCCGCCCTTACTGGTTCCGCAACTGTCGAAGTCGGTAGAATTTGAGGAAAAAACGAACTTAAAAGTTGAGCAATTTGTAGTATTTTTTCCTGGTCAGCGGAAAGCGGGGGAGCCGGGACGGATCGAATGGGTGAGTTAGGGGCCTGACTCACGCTAGGAGTTCGTGGTCCTCCCTGGTTTTGATTGATGTTAGCGTTCGCTGCAACATGTTCTTCTACAGGATCCAGATTTTGCTGATTTGTCGGAGGCTGTGTATCGTTAGCGCTGATCCTTTGGGAATCTTCAGGCAAGTTATCCATAGCACGAGAAGGTCGAGAATTCGTGCTTCTTCCTGCGTTACGTGTGCTTTTCCTTTTATTGGCCATATTTCGATCGAGTAATTAACCTTGCCCCTCGGTGGGCGACAACTGATTTAACCGGATTTCGTCTTAGGTTTAATCTCAGTAAATTATTTAAGATCACGATTTTATGTAATAGGGGTTTGGTTAAAGTACTCAGGATGGTGCAATTCAAGAACAAGCAAAGTAATATAATAGCGTAGATAACAATAATATGAAAGGCGAACAGTAGTAGTATATTTTGTAGGTTAAATTCTGGACCCTCAATACAATGTAAGATTTGCTATTTATAATATTCCTCCTGTCCTAACTGAACTAGGAGTCCTATTTAGCCTAGGAAACCTGCACGGCCTAGGAGTACCGCATGGCCCATTAAGTCCCTTGAAACAGACAGTAGGTCGATCAGAGTATGCCGACCAGATATGCATTTAGCTGGTCGAGCCGATCTCACAGTTTAAAATAGGTCGGATCGATCTTGAATCTGCTCGGATATTCCTAGCTAGTTAGATATGCAAAATAGCCCTCATCAACAATCTCATAGATGATACATCCCCTGCTCTCAAAGAACTTTTAACAACACACAACACCAAACTTATGAAGGAGTTCTCGGAGAATTTGGAGCCAAAGGAGGTATGAATTTTAAGTATGATTTTGATTTCATCATACATATTGTTTAATTTATATTAACGTATACTTTCTACCTGAAGTTTATGATATTTGATTGTATATTTAATCTCTTTAGGGAATCAAGTTAGAACATAGAACATCCCTCAAAAAAATTATTCAAGTTAATAGTAATCTAAATGTGGCACAAAAAGCGTGTATTCAGGAGATGGGATTTGGTTCATTGTGCAAGATAAAAATTGATTCGATAGATAAGATCATGTTGAAATGGATAATGGATAATTATAACTATGATGATCATGTCATTAATGTGCACCATGGTTATTTTTTAATCAACGAAGAAGCTATCAAGGATGCACTCGGGATACCTAAGACAGAGGTACCTATTAGGTTCAACGTCGAATCGTCATGTGGATGGTCAAAATATAGGAATTTTTTTACCCTGGTTAAGGGAGAATAGAAATCGGAGCTCTGACAGATAAACTAAAGAAATGTACCACTTGTGGAGATAAATTTAAAGTTATGTATTTGGCTTTACTTTTAGCCACAGTGTTGATTCCAGGGTGCCAACAGAACATGCCTCATCATTACCTAAATCTGCTGCTAGATTTGGAAAAGATTCAAGATTACAACTGGGCAAGATTAGTTCTTGAGAAACTCGAGGAGGGAATTACTCAATGGAAGAGTAGTGGTCAGACTTATGTCAGTGGATGTGTGCTTGCATTGCAGGTAATTAACATACATGATTATAACAATAATTATTCTTAATGTTATTTAACAATCAATTCCAAATGTGGTGAAGGTGCGTACAATTTCCTAATAGTAAAACTTGTTTGTTTGGTAAAAACAGATTCTATTCTTAGCTTATGTCATCCCAGTTGGAACAAATTATTATATCAGGTTGGAAAAAGAATGCCCCTATATAGAATACCTAAGCAAGCAAAGGGTCAATATGCTTATACTAGATATGCGTAAGATGGGAGGCTACTGGAGTCCAAAGGTAATTATTGTATTTCTTAATTGTGGTAAATATACATATAATGTATGCTATGCTGTAATAAAATTATTTTTTATTTTTAAGGCTGTTCAAATCAACACTTGTTATACACAATCATCTAGTTCAAGGTTATTTGATGTTCATATGAAAAAGGAGGAAGAACAAGCGAAGGATGAGGAACTTGCAAATAAGAATGAGCCTAGTGATGGGGGGCTGGACCCTAATTCATATATTGGTGTCAAACAACATCAGCCATCACATATTGACAACAACTTCCTGTATCAACAATTCAATATATTGTTTGAAAAGGTTAATGAATTGGAGGAGAAGGTCTCTAGAATCATTAACAGTAGCAATGAGATTTCACTTGGAAATATATATAGTAGACCAAACATTGCAGACCTTATTCCAAAGATATATCAATCCATCACAGATCTTCCTAACACAATTAACAGCCACTTATATGAATCCATAAAGGAAGCCCTTCAAAAGAGCCTAAAACATGGAGGAGTGCCATCAACTCCAAGTTCAGGTGTAGAAACACCATAATCAAAGGTCGGTAGTTCAAAACGAAAAACAGAGACAATAAGCAACAATGAATTTGACAAAATAGCAGATGTTGATAGTCCTGCCAATCCAGAGTCGTCTCCAGATGCTATTTGTTCTTTCTTATTTGAAGATGGGATGAACTTGAGGTATACCTAAATATTTCCGATTCAGAAAATACTAATTTTTCAATATCACTTTTTAAATAATTTTAACATAAATGCTTTTACAGACAGGTTGTGGTTGACTATGGGAATTGGCAATGCACCAGGGACAACATAATGTATTTAAAAACTCAAGAGTATCTCAATGGAACAGTAAGATTTCAACTTAAACTAGACTCCTTAAACCCTAAAAGGCCAAATATTATTATTGTGATCTTAACTGAATCTTTATAGGTGATGGACTGTGTTGCAAACTATTGCACAGTCAAAAATAGGGAGGAGAATCCCAGACAAACTTGTTGGTATTTTCCACCTATCTTCAGTGTATGTTACCAACTTTCTATCAAACCACTGCTGTTTTTTTGCATGCTATATGTCTACATGTATATGATTTTATTGTTTATATTATAAATTTTAATAAATTTGGGATTTTTTGTATTGCAGCAAATGTGTTTGATCCACACATGACAGATACTCAAATTTTAAAGGCTTTCTTTACTTCGGAAGAGAACTTTGTGTCGAGAATGGAGTTTCTACAAAAAATATTCATACCTATCAATGATTGTCACCAACATTGGTTCATTGTCATTATAGACTTGGATGAGTTCCACATTTCCATTTGTGACACTTCACCATCCTGTGAAATGGAGCCATTGAGGAAGCTGATTGCATTAAGAGTGGTAAATTGGTTCATCTATTACATTATTAATTAATGTCATTTTTGGAATTTGCTCTCTAACAAGTTTTGCATCAAATAGGTTAATCGTTTGGAAGTATTGTTGCAAAAATGGCCAGAAATTACTTACAAGAGCCAAAACATTGCTGAGACTTGGTTATGGTTCAAGCCCAACTGGGTGCCAGTGCAGCCAAACGGGTAATGTTAACATCTTTCTCAATTTATGTACCTTATAACTACCAAACAATTTAATCTGAAAATATATTGTGAAAAACAACAATCACAATATAGGTATGACTGTGGGCTTTACGTTTGTATGATTATGATGCTTGATATGGGGATGAGAAGGCAGCTAATCAAGGTAAATTATCACCACATGCACAACTTCATGATTTATTTATCTTCCTACTAATTATTGAATCTATTGCTTAACCATTACCCATTATGGCAGGCGGAATCAGTTATAGCTCGACGGAGATTGGATGTACAACTCTACGAGTCCAAGATCAATAGATTTGCATGGAATGTTTAGACCATATGAATGTCCAGTTATTTTGAAGGAATTGTACTAGGAATATGAACCTATATTTTTGGTCCTAAATAACGCGTTGGTACTTATTCTACTTTTGTTCAAGTACTAACGAGTTATTGGATATGTTGGCATTTCTTAAGACTGCCTTTTCTATCAACCTGAACCTGCTAACTCATATCATGAACAATCAATTCTGTATCTTTTTGAATCTATGTAAATATAAGTGATCTATTATGTATTAATCAGTTCTATTGTGCTTATCAAGGGAATATAAGATATAACTTGTATTTTAATTGAATGATATACTGCATACAGAGAAGGGAATGTGGTAACAAATTACCTGATGGAGTAATTCATGCAGTTAACTGATTTTATTTCCCAAATTGATGTAGTTAAGCAAGCTGATGGCCAAGGATAATCCCTAGTATAACAAAATAATCATCCCATAAACATAAATTAGATAATAAACATTAATAAATGTACTCAATTTTAGTAAATGGGAGCATATTGACACACACTCATTACAATATTTGCCATATTCCATATTCTTCAGTTAAGAAACAAATATGTTCAACAACCTTGACATTGTATTCGAATTTGATTGTTAATATAGTGTATTACCGAAAATTATCAAATTTGGAGTTGGCTTTACAAGACTATGGATATATCATAATTTATCTTAAAAATGGATAGTTTTATCACGAATAAGGTAAGAACATAATGCTACGCAACATATCTAAATAAAATAAAAACCATTAATGATAGAATTTCATAAATGTATCAACTAAGCACAAATAGTTCAATCTAATAAGCAATTATAATTAGAAGACTTCAAATCCATCAACAGATCTATAAATAGTGAAAGGTTAAGTTGAGTGGGATTTTTCAAAATAATTTCTAAGATGCATTTCTACCAAAAATCACTGAATACAACATATAATTTCATTAACATTTCCAACTAACCAACCATAATATTAACATCACAAATTAGCAGTAAAAGATTACATTCACCTTAAATAGTTCATTTTTTTCTTCATATTTAAAAAAAAAACAATATTATAGCATTCTAAACAAAATCACATAAGATATGATCAAATTTCATAAACATGTCCAACTAACAGCAGTTGCCTGATAACAAAATCACAATTACAAGACTTCAAACACATAAAAATGATTCTAAGAAGGGGATTATATAATCTTCAAATTCCTTAATAACCATCATTTCTATTCAAAATAGCGGAGTTGCCTGATTCAAATAGATAAATGTGCAACATCATCAAAAATAATTTGCATCTACAAGTTATATATAACTGACACAATCACTAACAAAACATGATGGATACATTCCATAAATAAGTCATAGTAAATAAATAATCTAAATATACATGGTATGAAGGCATTGTAATTATGAATATCAAAATGTTGCTCTCGTTTAAGATATAATCCCAAAAATTATGATAAACCATAAATAACCTGTTTCAATCAATTACACGGGTAGGGGTGGGTGAGGGGGGGGGGGGGGGGGGGAGGGGGGATCTCTTAAACACTTTTCCTTGTTCAATGTTTTAATTAGTTACTAAGGGGAAATCACAATTTGTACTAAAATAATACATGAACAATCCAAACTAATGGGAAATTCTTCATCATAACTCAAATTATGTATGAACTGTAACTGAGACAATGCATTGTTCAAGACTGTGATATCAGAACTAAACAGTTTCATGGCAACAACTCTCAATAATAGTTGTAAAATAATTTTAGGTGCAATCCAATAGCCCCTTCAAACAAATTGGTATAACATTCAACAAAGTTACTAACCTATATGGATATGTTGCGGGAAATAACTTATTTTCATAGGATTCAATGAATCTACAGAGAACAGGTCTCAAATCATCAATTATATTTACCTTAAGCCAATTAAGAAAAAACAAAGTCATGATTAATCATTATGCTAAACCATCTCAAAAAACTTGGTTATGGGTAAAATTCTGGTTAGATATCACCAAATATGCAGCAAACATAATCCATTCTTTATCATAAATTTTCCCTTTGTACTTGAATATTCCATACTCCCTCAACTTAAATGCAAAATCAGTCCTTCAGGGAAAATGACATCTAAAATACACCAGAATGTCTACCATTGATCCTGGAGATCCCCTTCAGCCCTATTCATATATTATAGTACTCTTTACCAACATTCCTATATTATATTACTCTCAAATTACCTTATTTTTGTATAGATGTGACAAATAGATAACAACAAAAATTGCACAATAAAAACCTGCAAGACAACTGAATCAAGGCTCAACAAATGAGCACATCAATTATTTGAAAAAATGCTTAAGAGGAGAACATCAAAATTAAAAGAGGGCTCACGTTAATATCACCATCTCTGAGGAACTGAAAGTGAATCTGAATTCTCAATCCATTACTTGGGCAGAGGCAGCGGCGGATCGTATCATTCATTCTTTTCAAGTTTAAATTTTTCCTACAATAATTGATTCCGAAGAAAACCCAGAAACTTCAACAAATATTATAATTTATAGGGGAAAATAACAAAAATGACAATGGCAAACCCGACCTATGAGAGGAGTCTTACATTTGACAGAGAACACGACTTTTATGTGAATGGATGAGGTTGTGGAGAAGAGGAATCTTCTCAGATTTTTCGGAGAAAACTTTTTTTTTTTGTAGAGAACGATGACTTTGTGTGGGAGAAGTGAGAGACAAAAATTAATTAAAATGACAGGGGCAAATCGAAAAATTAAGAAAGTGTAAGGGGCATTTTGGTCATCATGGTGTGTACATTGTTTTGGATGGGTACATACACATGTACAAGGCGTACACAATTTTAGGCTAAATAAATGGTGACTCTTGTACATGAAAGAGTCATAATAAACTGTCCCGAGTTACTTAATGTATATAAAAAAAGTTGATGGAAAAGTATCCACATTTATATTGGACACCATGTGCTGTGCATTGTGTGGACTTAATGTTTGAAGACATTTTCAAATTGCCAGACTTGAAGAGGACACTCGAACGTGCAATAAGTGTCAATGCATATATTTATCATCACAAGCCAGTGTTGAAAATGATGAGGGACTTTACCGACCAGAGGGATATGGTTAGGACAACCAAAACTCGATTCAAAACGGCTTTCTTAACTCTGGGTAGGTTTCAAAAAGCATAGAATCCATCTGAGAAAGGTGTTCACCTCGGATGCGTGGACCAAAAGAAAGTATGCTAAGGAAAGAGCCGGTAAGCAAGTAGCAAGCATTATTTTGAACACTTCCTTTTGGAATAGTGTAAGTTATGCTACAAAAATTGGTGCCCCCATTGGTGAAGTCGCTTCGACTTGTGGATGGAGAAATGAGGCCCGCAATGGGATATATATATGTTTCAGTACGAGATGCAAAGGAAGAGTTTGCTAACACTACAAGAAAAAGCAGCTTTTTCCGATGGAATTTTCGACGGAATTTCCCAAAATTCCGTCGAAAATCGGCATTTGCCGACGGAAAATGTCCGACGGACAACTTTCGACGGGACTTCCGACGGATAATTCCGTCGGAAATTATTGTGGGTCAACTGTTTGAGCATAATTTCCGATGGAATATTCCGTCGGAAATTAATTATTATTATTTAAAAATTAATTTTATTTATTAATTTCCGACGGAATATTCCGTCGGAAATTAATTATTATTATTTAAAAAAATTAATTTTATTTATTAATTTCAGACGGAATATTCCATCGGAAATTAATTATTATTATTTAAAAAAATTTATTTTATTTATTAATTTCCGACGGAATATTCCGTCGGAAATTAATTATTATTATTTAAAAAAATAATTTTAATTAATTAATTTTTTTTATCCCGTTTATATATTCAGTACACCATTTATCAAATTTAAATTGAAAAGTAATAGTCATAAATTAATCCCAATCATAGTCACAGTAATCTCAATAATCTTCATAATAATACACCATTCAACAAATTTAAATTAAAAATCTAATAATCATAAATTAGTCTCAACCATCACCCGGATAGTTCAAATATGTAGGAAAATAAACAGTATCAATCATCATAGTAGGAAAATAAACAGTATCAATCATCAGAGTCGGAGTCAGAGTCGTTAGATTGTTGTGGTTTCTGAGGTTTTTTATGCATCATATTGGTAGGCAACTGGCTAAACATACGTCGGAATTCCTCCATCTCTCGACGATTTGCTTCCACCTCCCGTCGATTATCCGCAAACTCTTGTTTCATACTGTTGTATTCCTCCATCACTGCTTGACTCTGAGATACCTGTTCTTCGAGAGTTTGAAGTCTCGTCACAAGCTCCGGGTCGGAAGAAGTAGCTCCGGAATAATGTGATCTCGATGTCTTAGGTCTAACCCGATGAGCCTTACCCTTCAAACCATAAATCGTACCTTTTTTCCCGATGCCTACAGTCTCCACCCACGTCTGAATAACAAATGAAAACAATAATTAGATTATAAATAAATACAAATAAATATATTTTATTTAATTTCATAAATTATTTATTGCATTTATGTACCTGCAACTCAACATTTTCCGGGACTGGTTGTGATTCACCAGTTTCAGATACTTGAGGAGAAGGGAGTTTTTCCTTAAACGCATTCTAGAAGACACGAACATTAGTATACATTTAATCAATAACACTTATTAATAATAAACTAAGTAATGAATTTATTTGACTTACATATGTATTCTTCGAACGTTCATCGACCCATATGGTTCTCTCTCCATTTTCATCATACTTCGAATGAGTATACATAAATAGACCTGCTTGGGATACGTCCTCTCCTTTTTGTTTTTACAACAATATTATATAATGGTTGTGTTATACCACAATAGATATATGAAACAAAGGTCAATAAGTAATTTGAGTGACTTACTAGTCTACGCTCGTGCTCCGAATGTTTAATACTGTCACCCGTGTGGCTTGGGGCTCCCTGACCATCACAATTGGAACCTCGATTTTGTTTGTTTCTTTGACTTATCGCTAAAAACTCGGGAGAAACCCAATATGCTTTATATTCTCTCCAACAAGTTTCATTTATCCAATTTTGCATAGGTAAATTTCTATTCCTTAACTCATCAAATGCATGACTAAGTGAAGTTTGAACTTTGGCTACTTTATTATTTCAATAACGATAATGATCGTATTTATCCATTTTATTGAAGAAGATTGTTAATATCCAACAGAATGATAAGATAAAGTAACCACAAGGTTTCCTAATCCATCTCTGTATTGAATTATTGAATTAATTTTCAAATTTCATTTCCTATTTCTATTTGGAAAACGAAACGAATCCGTTTCCTTGTTGCCATAGAATTACCACCAGTACTGCCTTTAAATACATACATACATACAATGATCATTCGACATGAATCAACCCCAGCCCACTTGTTATTTAAATTCATATAAAAAATAACAATCAAATTAAGAAGAGCAAGATATATAAAAGTATAATGGCAGCATCGTTGTCCCCTGTCATAGTTCGACAAGTTTGGCACAACAATCTCGACTATGAATTCATATATACAACAAAATAGATATATGTATATATAAATTTAGAGAGAGAGAGAGTACGGGCTTTTTTCGGGCTGCGGCGTACGGGTGGAGCAGGGCAGGGGTGGAGATCCGGCGACGGGCTGCGGCGTACGGAGCAGGGCAGGGGTGGAGATCCGGCGAAGGGCTGCGTGCGACGACGGAGCAGGGGCAGGGGCTGCGGCGTACGGGTGGAGCAGGGCGGGGGTGGTTTCAGTGGTGGGAGAGAGAGGAAAACGCGGTGGCCGTCGAGGGAGAGGGAGAAGGGGAGAGAGAGAGGGAGAGAGGGAAGTGGGAGGATGGGTGGTGGCGGTGGTAGCGGTGGAGTTTGCAGCCGCGGCGGAGGAGAGAAGAGAAGAGAAGAGAAGAGAAGGAGAGAGTGAAAGAAATGAGGGAAAGCTGCGCGACTAGGGTTTTAGTCGCGCAGCTTTCCGATGGGATTTCCGACGGGTACGTTCCCGTCGGAAATTTCAAAAAAAAATTTTGTTTTTTTTTTTTTTTTTGCTTTTTCAAATTAATTAAAAACTATAATTCACCAATTTTAAAATACCATAGCTTGATTAAATTTCTATAATTAAAATTGTTTTATTAATGAAGAACTACTAAAATCGTGCAAAACGCCCTTAAGCCGGTAAAAAAAAATTTGTTTTAATTAAATTTCGTTCTAATTGACCAAAGTCAACACTGATGACCTCGGGGTTATGTATATTGAGGTTATTCGTAATCAGATCGATCGATTCTCGAATTGGAGGTCTAATTGACCAAAGTCAACACTGTTGACCTCGGGGTTATGTACATTGATGTTATTCGTAATCAGATCGATCGATTCTCGAATTGGAGGTCTAATTGACCAAAGTCAATACTGTTGACATCGGGGTTATGTACATTGATGTTATTCTTAATCAGATCGATCGATTCTCGAATTGGAGGTCTAATTGACCAAAGTCAACACTGTTGACCTCGAGGTTATGTACATTGAGGTTATTCGTAATTAAATATGTCGATTCTCGAATTGGAGGTCTAATTGACCAAAGTCAACACTGTTGACCTCGGGGTTATGTACATTGAGGTTATTCGTAATTAGATCGATCGATTCTCGAATTGGAGATCTAATTGACCAAACTCAACATTGTTGACCTCGGGGTTATGTACATTGAGGTTATTCGTAATCAGATCGATCGATTCTCGAATTGGAGGTCTAATTGACCAAAGTCAACACTGTTGACCTCGGGGTTATGTACATTGTGGTTATTCGTAATCAGATCGACTGATTCTCGATTTGAAGGTCTAATTGACCACAGTCAACACTGTTGACCTCGGGGTTATGTACATTGAGGTTATTCGTAATTAGATCGATCGATTCTCGAATTGGAGATCTAATTGACCAAAGTCAACACTTTTTTCTTCTAAGTAAAATTTCCTATAGATTAGTCCCGTCGGGATATTTTAATTAATTATTAGACCGATCTTTTTTCATAATATTTTCCTTTTAATTATGGCCAGAGGAAATTATAAATATATTTGTTCTTTTTTATATATATTTTCCGACGAACATAACCCGTCGGAAAATTTCAATTTATTGAGGTCTTTATTTTTTTAATATTTTCCGACGGATTATTTCCGTCGGAAATTATTAATATATATATATTTTTTATATATTTTCCGACGGAATAATCCGTTGGAAAATATTATTTATTTTTTCTTTTCTTGTTCCTAAATGTTTTCCGACGGATTATTTCCGTCGAAAATTATTAATATATTTTTATTTTTTTTTATATATTTTCCGACGGAATAATCCATCGAAAAATTTTATTTAATTTTTCTTTTTTTTGTTCCTGAATGTGTTCCGACGGACTATTCCCGTCGGAGATTATTAATATTTTTTTTATTTTTTTTATATATTTTCCGACGGAATAATCCGTCGGAAAATTGCATTTATTTTTTCTTTTTTCTGTTCCGAAATGTTTTCCGACGGATTATCTCCGTCGGAAATTATTAATACTTATATATATATTTTTTTATATATTTTCCGACGGGAATAATCCGTCGGAAATTTTTATTTCTTTTTACTTTTTTTTTTAATGTTTTCCGACGGATATGTTCCGTTGGAAATTATATAATTTAATTTTGGATTTTTTAAATGCCATTTCCGACGGGTATATTCCGTCGGAAATTATATAATATATTTTTTATTATTTTTAATAGAATTCCCGACGGAATATACCCGTCGGAAATTATATAATATATTTTTTAATTATTTTTAATATAATTTCCGACGGAATATACCCGTCGGAAATGATTTTCTAATAATTTTTTTAAAAAAATTGATATTTTCGACGGATTTGGTTGTCCGTCGGAAATTCCGTCGGAAATTAAGTAGAATTTCCGACGGAATTTTGTCCGTCGGAAAAAGCTGTTTTTCTTGTAGTGTAATTCTTTTAATAACAACTTGGAGAAGTACAGTGAAGTGTTTGAAATCATTGATAGGAGGTGGGAAAATCAGCTACATCATCCCTTGCATGCAGCAGTTTATTTCTTAAATCCAATGTTTTCGATTTTTGAAATCGAGCAAATGAAAATGAAGAACTCACATGTGGCTTGTTGGACGTTATTCAAATGTTGGTTCCTAATGTGGATGAACAAGATAAGATTGCTAGTGAGATTGAGATTTACAAGAAAGGTGAAGATTTGTTTCAAAATGAAATTGTAAAGAGGAAAAGATTACGTCTCTCATCAGGTAATATTATAATATTATAAGAATTGGTTTAGTAACATAGTTTTATTAAATTATTACTATTAATTGGTTTATCGAAAATACAAATAATTTTATTGTCTATAGCTTCATGGTGGAGTCAATACGGATCCGCTGCTCCAAATTTGCAAAAACTTGCTATTAAAGTTCTTAGTCTTTGTTGTAGCGCATCTGGTTGTGAGCGAAACTGAAGTGTATTCGAACATGTAACTAAATATTTATGCTATAGTATTAATTTTTCAAATGAATATTATCATTTATGAAGCTCTTCGGTAGATAATCAAATAATCAATTAATAAATTTACAACTTCATTCTAAGAAAAGGAACAGGTTGGAGCAAAGAAAGCTTAATGATTTAGGGTGTGTTCGTTTGCCCTGTTTAGGCCCAAATTAGGATAATCAGGCCATTGAATCGGACTCTATATTTAGTTCGGTTGGGCCAATTAAAAGACGGGCAGCCCGTAGTTATCTGGGTTATGTGTGGGCCAGCCCCTTAATTTGCCCGATTCTAATTTCACCTCCAACCCAGAAATTAGGTAATCTGGCCCAAATTCAATAAAAAACTTTGAACTTGCCCCTGAAATTTGAACATATTTACTCCCAAAATGCCATTGGTCAAAAAGTCGGATAAAATTAATTTTCCCCATTTCTATTTTCACTTCTGACTTCCCCCTCATTGCGTATAGGTAAATTCCCCAACCCTAACCCACCATTTTCAACTCTTCCAGTTTCATAATAAGCAATAATCTTGTTTAATACTTGTTCTTACTCATCTTAGAGACTATCACGCACGGATTTGTTGCATATAAGTTCAGTCGATTTGTCTACATTGTACAGTTGAGTATTCGAATGAAGTCAGGGAGATTCATAAGTTCTTATATAATGAAAAATTTTGGTTCTCCAATCTTGGGTTTATGTGAATCTTTGTTTATTCGAGAAATTATGTGGTATACAATTTCTTGTTTACGTGAAGCTCTGTGAGTTCCAAGTATCATGGGAGCAATTTTGTATTTCGGTTTTATGCGAGTCTTTGTGAAGAGTGTTGTGATGTTTTTTTGGTTCTAGTTTCTGATACAATTTGCAATTTCCATGTATTTATTTTCAAGTACATGTTACATATACTATTTTTTGAGACTGATTATAACCCCCTTAATACTTGCATTCCAGAATTAAAATGCTTGTGAAATGGATGCCTTATATAATCTGTGTTGATATATGAAATATTATCTGGCTCTATGAAAAAGTATACCTTTAAAATCAATAATGGTATATTTGATTACAGACATTGCAAATGGATTCTAGGAGGAGTGAACTCTTTCTTGAGATGATCTATCAATTCTTTTGAGTGAGCTTGAGATGAGAAACATGTAGCTGAGGATGTGGGGAAGAGAAAAAAACCATTATGTGATCTAGAGGACGATGACTATGTAGTGAGTAGCTCATGTGTTGATTTGACGACAGATGCATCAGACGGGGGTGGTTGTGGGTTGAAAGTTGATCTGAAGAAATTCGGGATTAAGAGTGGTGGCATCGAGAAGAAAAAAAATTAAGATTAAGAGGGAAAAGAATAAGCGGACACCTGATTCTGAGAAAAGTGCGCCGTACGCTCCATTTTTAACTTCATTCATTGAGGAGGCCATAACAACATTCGGGAATGTTAACCCCAAGTTCAACAAGGAAGAAGATACCGATGACAAAAAGGCGATTAAAGTTATTTCTGCCCTCGTAGATATTCCTGGGTTAAGCGAAGAAAACATGAATTTTTTGTGTTACAAGATTATGGACAATCCGAAGCACACTTCATTATGTATGCGTTCTACGACATGCAATAGAGAAATTCAAGCTCAAATGATTCTCGATGGTAAAATGCCTTAAGATTAATTTATGGTTAATGGAAAAAGTGGAGTTGAAGTTGTACGCATATTTTTTGTGATTGCAAACTTGCATTGATATGAATTTTGGGCCGTATGTATTTCATTTGACATAATATGGATTTCTATTTTGTAGTAGTAGCAGTAGGTTGTGCTTTCAATTTGAATTATGTATTTGTTAACTTGGACATGGTATTTGTGAATCACCCCTATATGTGATTGCGAAGATGTGAGCACATGGGTTGTATTTTGGTAAGTTGCACAAGGTATTCCCATTTTGTAGTAGTGGGTTGTGTTTCAAGTGTAAGGGCAAAACTGTCATTTCGCTTTAATTGGTCAAACCGAACTGAAAATTAAATAATTGGACGTATTCTAATTATGGCTTGGATTAATGACCGAACACCCAATTCAGTTATGGGGCCGAGTATCTAGTACGCCCTGACTATCAATTGGGCCAATTAGAATCAGGGAAAACGAACACAGCCTTAGTGTATGTCAAGTACAATAGATCTTTGAAGTGAAGATATATTGTCCTTGATAATCATGTTTTAGATGGTGGTAATGAGTGGATGGTAGGGACAATGGATCATATCGGTGAAGGTGATGACCGAGTGTTCCCTGATGATACTTTGACTTGGCTTCAAGTTGAACTTGCTTATGGAGCAAATGAACCTACATATTCACTAAGACGTTCTTCTAGATTTAGAGCAAAGCAAAAGGAGACTTCAACATTAGAATTGCATCCTAATGTGGATGAGGAGGAAGAGGACACTGATGATTATAATTCAGAATCCGGAGAGGAAAATAACGATTGCTACAAATCTAAATTATCTAGTTATAGTGAAGAATCTGAAGATGGAGAGTCAAGTGGCAATGAGTTTGATTGATGATTGATGAGTTTAGACTTTAGAGCTTAGATATCATACTTTTGGGTTAACTAATTGTTATAAACTTCTAGTACTTTAGGTTTATTTGTTTTTTTTTGGGTATTTGGGATTTAATTTGGTATTAATGAACTAAGATAATTTGGTTTTATTGTTTTTATATGTCTTATTCGAGATTTATGATTATTAATTTGAAAAATATACAAAATGTAGCCCCAGGAGCCTTTGCGCGTCGCTGTGCTATTCGCCTCTAACTACTATGATACTAACCTTGCAGGACCTAATAAATAAGGGGTACAAAAAACAGTAATCTGTTTTGTAGGTAAAACACATGTGTGGTAACAAAAATGAGTTGACTGCCCTTGCTAATTTCCTCAAGTTCAACAAGTTGTCTTACTAACAAGCGTGTACCAGCAAATGGAATCAATCAACAAGTGGTAGCCGCTATATGTGGAGATTTCAAGGAAAACAAGATTGTTGAAAAATTGAAGCTTATCAAAGGAAACTACAATCTGCTGAGCATTAGTCAACCATGTGACAATAATCTTTCAGCTCTCAAGAGTTGAAATTGAGATTGTTGATTTTGGATTCATAAGTTGACGGGGAACATTTCAGATTACTACATCTCAACAGCTTACTAGAATTCAACAGCTGAGTGTCTTTCATATTTAAATCACACAAACTACTTGACTATAGATTCTTGAATTCTCAATAAGTCAGATGAAGTTATCAGAAGATTGCTTCTCATCAGTCGACTGTAACTCAACAGCCAAGAGACATTCAAGAATACACTTCAACCAGTGGTATCAATTCTTGAAGTCAAGGGGAACGGTTATTCTAGCTGGAGTGATAAACAACAAAAGAAGACAATTGACTATTGGTTTGCTTCAAATGATGAATTTATTAATAGCCAACTACCCCGAACAACTAAGTGTTCACCTATTTGTCTTCAACGTACTAAGATTACTGATTGGTTATTGATGACAAAAGGGGGGAAAGGGATGCAACTAAGAAACACTTTCAGTTCTCCAACATAAAGGGAAAAGGATGCAGGAACAAAATAAAAGTTGCATTTTCTTTCAGATCTAATGATTTCCATCTTAGAGTGTGAATATTAACACTGAATATTTTGAAAACGTTCTTAGTTGAAGGTTTTGTAATCATAAAAAAGGAAAAAATTGTTGAAAATAGCTAAGAGATCTTATCAGTTGGGTTAATTAAGTTAGCTAGAAGGTTTTGATGATAACAAAAATGTGTAATCAACTAAGCAATGAAAGCTTAGTAAACCTTTGAACATTGAATACTTGGTTTAAGGAAGATCATTTAAGAACATAAGTATTCAAGAGATGAAGATTCAATCTCTTGAACAGAAGTATTCAAGAGATGTAGATCATTTATATGGAACTTTACCCTATTATGTTATGATAAATGTGACAATTGCCCCATTCTGTTATGATAAATGTCACACTTTACACTCCTATGTTACAAAATTAAGTTTCATGCCCACTATTAATTTTGGCGAGTGAGTTACACTCTCCGATTAAAGGGGGTAAATCGCTCCTTTAAAATTTTCACAGGAGGATAAATTGCTCTTTTTCAAATCAGAGAGGATGAATTAAACATTATGCTTATTACTAGAGGTAAATTGGCATTGGCTCTATGAATCTTGTATGCTGATGATATAGTTTTGCTAGGCAAATATTGGCCGTACAAAGATTTGTCCGAAAATTGTACTATGCCCTTAATCTTTAGGTTGTATGCACTTTGGCATTTGCACTTTTCTCTTAAAGTTTTAAAATTGTTACAATTCGTAGTTAACAACCTTTGATCGGTTGATGGTGGTCTCATATTCCCATGATAATTCGTTGAATATGAACAATTATTAAGAGAAAATCATACTTTAGCTTCAACATTTAGTATATATCACTCTATAAACTCTCCACCATTTTGCATTGGAAAAATTGCATATTTGGTACTATAAAATAGAACAATTCGCTACTTTTGTATCACTGGATAAGTAAATACACATTTAATACCACAATTTAATCATTCGTTGTCCTGTTCATACCACTGAAAAATAAATAGGTGGAATTGACTAAAATGTACCGCGCGTGGCCGTTATTACATTTTTTGGAGGTAAAATTATCACGTTATCTCATATTGGAGAGAAAATGATAACGTTTATATCACATTATCACGTGATTATTTTCCGTTCAAAAGGCGAGATAATGGCCACGTGCGGTACACATTGATGATTCCGTCAATTTATTTGACAGTGGTATGAACAAGACAACCAAAATTTAAATTGTGGTACTAAATGTGCATTTACGTACCCAGTCATATCAGAGTTGCAAATTGTCCTAGTTTATAGTAACAAATATGTAATTTTTCCCTTCTGCATTTGATTCCTCAATTAATAGCTTCGTTGAATTGCAAAGGTAGTGAACTGCACTATTTTAAAAATATTGAAGAGGCAATTACAAATGCAAAAAGGTTGAGGTTTAAAGTACAAAATGGCTCAAATCACGGGTCGAAGTGCGATTTTCTCAAGATTTACCTTAATTCACACTATTTCCACACACAAGTAAATTTTGCTTATACTATTGTCAAATTTATGCTTAGTGCCAATACAATTACATTTAGAGAGAACAATCCCCTATAAATTAAACATCAATCAATCTTCAAGAAGAATTGTGTACAAGAGTTGATTCCATGTATCCGGTACGCCAGCAATACACCAATGACTGCAATCTAGCCGTCCATTTGCATATGTTGATGGATGGCCATCCTTTCTTAATTGAGTTAGCAAATTTATATCAAGTAGAATTGCAGGTTTCTTCATCTTACCCAATACACTTTTCACAACCGAGTCGCCCTCGGGTCTTAGACCCGGAAAATCTGACCCTTTAACTGGATTACTTTGCCCTTTACAACTCTTCACATCAGGCTCATTCCAATCTGACCCACTATAATATGTAAATTAATAAATTATTAAATCGTAGCTAGATTAATTAGAGTTAATGGCAATTTACTGTAGTATGATATATTTAATGTTAAATTTATTCCCTTGTAATTTAAAAAATAGCACTTTATCCCCCCTGTAATGTTATAAAAATTTCATACCGCCTCTTTGACATTTTTAAACTTAAAAACAAAAGGAATTGACAAAACAACCCTCTTATATACTATATTTTGACTCAATCAACTTATAAATGTGACAATTTAACCCCCCGTGTTATTATTAATATGGTATTTTACGCCCTTCTGTTATGATAGATGTGACATTTTACCCCCTTTGTATTTTTCATGCTCACTCTCAATTTTGGCGAGCATGTTACACTCTCCATTTCACTCTCAATTTGACAAGCGTGTTACACTCTACACTCTCCATTGGAAAGATGTTAATTGCTCCTTTAAAATTTTCAATGGGGGGTAAAGTGCTCATTTTCAAATTACAGGGGGTAAATTGAATATTATGCATATCATAGGGGATAAATTGGCATTAACCCAGATTAATTAGTTATGAGATAGAAAGGATTTGTAGAAACTAGAGCTAAATGCAAAAATAACCCCTTGTATTTTGCTTCATTAGCATAAAAGACTCATGTGTTACTTTTATTAGCAAAAACTTACCCTGTGTACTTTTTATATTAGCAAAAAAAGACCCACATCAAATTTCTTCACAATCAATTGGGAGGTTATTGCCAAATTTTTAAGTAAATTATTGCCAATTTTAAAAATTGACAAGGGGATTATTGTCAATTTTTGATGATTATGGGTGTTCTTCTATTTTTTGGTGGGGGTATAATTGTAAGTTTTTCTGCAAAATATGTAGAAGGGGATTTTGTACTAATAAAAAATAGCAAAAGGGGGTTTTTCTAATAAAAATATCATAGGGGCTTTTTTACTAATTAGGCAAAGTATAGAAAGTATTTTTGCATTTCACTCTAAAAACTATTCTATGCAATATGCATGCTTACTTATAATGGACAGCTGAAATTCCTTGGTAAAACACACTTGTTTTGGTGGGATCAATGTTGGAATCAACCCAATTAGCCCAAGTAGTCAATGCTGTTTTGTATGCTTCCATGCGTTCCATATCTTCTATGATTTTGTCGCCAATTTGATAGTTGTCCCATCTGCATTTCATGTAAAACATTATGTACACTTATTTTTTATATTCTAGATTTTTTTTTTTTTTTTTTGTGATTAATTTGTATATATATATGTTAATTTTCTTACGTCTGAAGGCGACCGGAATGCATCCACCAGTGGTAGCTATTGAAGATCAAAATGTCCATTCCCTTCCACTGCTCGCTTCCGATGAGAGTGTCGAGCCTTAGAGTCCGATTCCTTAGGCTAACTAGGAACCCATTTTTCAAGAACATGATCGAGACTCCGTATTCCTTTCAAAACAAACACGATCAATTATAAATAAATTCAATTACAATTTTTTTTTTTTTATAAATATATTAATTATTGAATCATATACTGCAGGATTTGATCAAATTGCGTTCGTAATTATCTAAATACTTCTAAGCATGGAACTATGGGTTCATCTATCATTTGACCATAATCTCTCAATATTTAAGTCTCTTTTTACAAAAGCTCATGTTGCTTTTGCTTCTGGTCAACGTGGGTTTGGATGGGTCCGGAAAAAAGGGTAAAACTGATCACATATTTAATGGTTGTTGACAAGTTGTCCGACAAGTAATTTGGTTGTTTTACCTCACAACTGAAGTAGTTTTGGCTCAATTGCGAAAGTGAACTTCACTCATATATGATCTTTATTTAAACCGGGTTGATTTTCGTAATTGGACCGAAAAAGTTCCAAATTGTTTCGGTATTGTAAGTTGCGGGGTAAAAGTCCCGGCCCAGTCCGAATACTTATGGGACAAAATTGCCAATAATCATTAATCATGAAACCATTTTTATCTTTTCCCCGATGGGTCCATGTGTGGGATAACATTTTGTTAAACACCTATTTTTGTCTTATAAAAATGTTTTCATTATAATTTATTTAAATATGTTGAATTATTTGACATAATAATTAATTTATTTATTTTTTGAGAAAATTTGACCCATTTTATGACATTCTTGTCATACTATATTTTTGGTATTTTATTTTTTAAACTATTTTTCTTTATATTGTATGGACGGTACCTCTTGCATGTATAATTAACAGTAACTAATGGCTTAAATGTGTTATCATAAATGATTTAGTGTAAACACCGTGTGTGTTATGCACAAAATTAAATAAATTATATTGACTATTTTAATAAAACAGTCAAACATTTATTTTATTAATCAATTATTTATGCATCAACATTTACTAACTTGTAACTTCATCGACTTTTAGATATCGATCCCATGTAATTATACCTATAAAATTAGAGTGAATAGCAATTTAGGCCTGTGTTATTTAAAATAAATATTAAATTAGCTCTCTATGATATTACTAATAACATTTTACCTTCATGTTGAAAGTTAGAGGACTATATGCGTAACTGATTTGTTATGCATAGGACTAAAATTAAAATTAGGTAAAAGGTAAAGGATTAAATGCGTGTTCAATATAATTAGAGGACTATTTTTAAACAAACTAAAAGTTACAAGACTATTCTTGAAACTTTGTCCTTATTATCGTGGAATGTGCATTCACAAATTAGTTTAATAAGAATTCTTTTGTGGTGGCCAATTTAGTAATTAAAGGTGAAAAGCTGGACAATATTATTACCGGAAAGGAAAGAGTGGTGAGCGGCCCACGTGATGCTAAGGTGTAATTTGAATTTGGGACCGACGCGTGAAGCATGCAGGCCATTGATTGCCACTGGTTTGAGCTCAGTGAGTCACCCACGAACATTACTTTTTTACCCCTGTATCTATCCAGAAATACCTTACCGTGGAACCTGTGCCACCATATACTTGATAGTCATTAATTACAGCCATATATATAGTGACTTTATATATCCCTCATATAAAATAGATAAATAAATACTTATTTTAGACGGTGAATAAATCATTATATTAATTACATTTAATATTTTTTTTCACTCTTTTTATTTTTGCATGGAGTTTTAGGTAAGAATTGAAAAAATGAAACTTTGTATATTTTTATATTTATATCCTTAAAAATAATGGTTAAGAATTAGTGGTATCAAATCATTACTTTATGTGAAAGAATTTATAGAAATAATCTTATTTTGGGACATAAAAGAAATAAGAGTAAAAATTGAGGAACGGAGGGCATCTTAATCAGATAGATATATATATATATATATAATATATATATAAATGTATGTAAATGACAAAGGATACATTTTAGTTAGGTTTTTGGCAAATTATCCCATGTGAAATGTTAAATGATCAATTTAGCATTGTGATATAAAAAGGGCATATTACATCTCGATTATATATATTAATGATCATTTTACTTCTTTTTCTCACGGTGGTATTGCATATGCGTTTTATAAGTGACTGGAACATTATTTTGATGTGAAGAAAGCTCAAATTAACCCGATCTTGACAACAAAATATCTTCACTTTACCCCATATGATATGTGTATTGGACATTTTACCCCATGTGATATTGACTAATAAACATTTCACCCCTTATGATATTGTTTAGTGGACATTTTACTCCCTGTAAATACATAAAAATCAATAGATATATGATGCACTTATTTTACAAAAAGGCACGAAATATCTTGCACTTTTATTTATCACACTATTGTAAACTGTATTTTAAAGATAATTTGTCATTAGCTCCACTTTAATTTAAGTAATGATGTATAGCATAATTCATGTTTTCATTGAGTCTGAAAAATTCTAGGACATACCATTTCAATTTTCACCGTTTCACTCAATCACAAAAGAGATAAATTCTGAATAAGATATTTCTTCATCTGTTTTATTCACGTGGTATGCCGATGTAACAAACTCTCGTGTCACTCGCATTACCTATAAATTTAGATCTCATTCAATGTTTTGTCTTGTTCCATTGCATGTTTTTCGGGTACTAAAAACATTTACACAGTCCTAAAACTAATTTAGTTCACTTATTAAATGTTTTTTGGATCATAAGAATTAGTGGTGTCAAATCATTACTTTATGTGAGAGGATATTTTTGAGAAAAATAATTTCATTTATAAAAAAAAAAGTCTTATTTTGGAACATCCCAAAAAAAAAATAGGATTAAAAGTTTAGGGACGGAGGGAGTCTTAATCATATTATATGTATATAAAAATGTATGTAAATGACAAAGAATACATTTTAGTAAGGTTTTTGACAAATTATCCTGTGAAATACTTAATGGTCAATTTAGTACACTGTGGATAAAAAGGGCATACTGGTCCTCAATTATATATATATATTAATGATCATTTTACTTTTTTTGTCGTGGATGTATTGCATATGCATTCTATAAGCGACTGGAACTTTATTTTGATGTGAAGAATGTTCAAATTAATCTGACCTTGACAACAAAATCTCTTCTACCAACACTTTACCCCATGTGACATTGACTATTACATACTTTACCCCTTATGATATTGTTTAGCAAACACTTTACTCCCTATAAATACATAAAAATCAATAGAGATACGGTGTGCTTATTTTACAAAAAGGCTCGAAATATCTTACTCTTTTATTTAATTATCACACTAGGGTAAACTGCATTTTAAAGATAATTTATATAGATAATTTGCTATTAGCTCCACTTTAATTTAACTAATGATGTATAGCATAATTCATGTTTTCATTGAGTTTGAAAAATTCTAGAACATGCCATTTCACCGTTTCACTCAATCACAAAAGAGATAAATTCTGTATTAGAAGTTTCTTCATCTGTTTTATTCACGTGGTATGCCGACGATGTAACAAATTCTCGTGTCACACGCATTACTTTTAAATTTAGATCTCATTCAATGTTTTTTGTCTTGTTCTATTGCATTTTTTCCGGGTACTAAAAACATTTACACAGTCCTAAAACTAATTTAGTTCACTTATTAAAAAAAAATTGGATCACAAGTCTCAAATCATAAAAAAAATCACAAGTAAATAAAATTGGCAAAATAATTATAATCTGGCTAATGATAAGAGTTTACCTAGGATTAATGTCACATCCAGTTGGCTGCCATCTGTATTGAAGGTACATAATATCAGGTCTGCCATTTTTCTGACAATTTAGAGCAGAATCGATGAAAGGACATTGAGATGAATCATAAAGTGGATATGATGAATTGTCAAAAACCCAACTCCCTTGAAAAAGATCACAGCTATTTTCTTGCTGTTTTAGTACTCGTCGGGATTCTATTGTTGATGATAATAAGAAGAAAAAGAAGGAGATAACGATGCCCAATAATTGGAAAAGACAATAAAACATCAAACCCATTTCGAGAATGGGGGTGATTTATTGGTAAAACAATGATAGAATTTTGTGTCTTTGTGCATTTAAATGGGAATTGACTGATTCATTAGTACAGGGATTTGAGGAAATTTTTGGAAATGAAAATTGAATTTTGATGCAGACTAAAATGAATGGGAATGTAAAGTGACACGAGACACTTGTTGCTGGACATATTTTTGTTGGCTTTAACGCCAATGGTAATTGAGTGTGTTAAAAATGAACTTTTGAAAAGTTTAATTAATTTGTAAAACTAGCCCTCAATGGAGATGATATTTGCATTAGTACCCTTCACTTCTTTAATTTTTATTTTAGTACCCTTTATTTTTATTTAAGATTCGTTACTTGTTTTCTATATGATATATCAATTTATGTTTATGTAATTCGTATTCAAAATCATTCTTTTGTCTTTCTAATATATTTATTTTGAATTTTATTATCTCTGGTGTATAAGGATTAACATCAAGAAATTGTATTTAAGATAGTCTATCTTTATAACTTTCGATTTGTTCGTTAACTTTTTCTAATTTATTTTGTATTTTCTCCATTTTCTTACTCGGCTCTGATACCAAAAATTGGTCAGAGGCAGCGGATGCTTGTTTTTCAATGGAAATTTTGCCTTTAGAATAATAATTACATATCATACATGAATCTTCGGCTTCTTTTATCTTTTTCTTATAATTTCTTTATTTATTTTATATATTTTTGTACTAATAGATGTTGTCTTTAAATAATCTAATCTATTTTCGTAATATTTAATTAAATTTGATATTTCTTTACAATTTTCGGGTTTATTATTCATAATTTTTCGTTAAAAATTTACCTAAATCTGATACCTCTTTTTCTAATCTTGTATATTCATTTTCATCTTTTATAGACTCTCTAGGTTTTTCTAATAACAATTGTTTTACATAAGGTTGCCTAAAAATGACTAATTTTCTAAGTTGATTACTAGTTTCTCCTAATGTTATTTCTTTCATAGGTAGTTTCTTTATTTGAGCTATTCCTTCAAATAATTTATCTAAATAAATTGATTCCTGATCCAAAAAGTTTATACTATGATGACTATTTGTTAATGCATATTCAACCATACATGTTAGACAAAACGGTTGATCTCCTTATTCCATTAATTATTTTCGTGCAAATTTATATCCTAAACAAATGCTATTATCTAAATTTTTTGTTGATAATGGAATTGCATATTTAATTCCTAAATTAAATTTTAAAGTTTTATATGCTAAATTTCCCATTGTTATTCCTAGAACTGAATCTTTGGTTTCTTTAATTCTTCGGTCATAAGCTATTAAGGCTATTGGTGAATCAATTCCTTTTTTAAAAGTAGATTTAATTAATACTTGTATAGTAGCAATTTGTATGTATCCTATTTTATCTATATCTTCCTTATTTTGAATTTTTTGTATCTTAGATGCTATTTTTTCACTGTCTATTAATTGGATTACAATAGTTCCTCTACTACATTTTATATCTATAGGTATTTCTTGGGTAAATAATCCGTGATAGGTAACATTTTTTCTTTTTAATTTTTCAAATATTGATTTATTAAAATGTTGTCCTTCTTTTAGATCTAATTTTGCCTTTTTAGTTTTTTCTATTTTGTGTTCAACAATTGATTGGGCTGAATACATTCCAAATGTTTCTTGTTCTAATATCTGATATGTTCGTCCATTGTTGGTTAATATTGGAGAAGGTTTTGAAGATGACAAAAAGGGTAATCTGGAAGTCATCAACTAAGAACTGAACAGCTTAGTGAAACCTATCTCATGGTCTGAAAGCTATGTGACCGAATCAGCGAAGTGGGATATCAGATGGGTATTATCAGCCGAGTCAAGATAGATGTGTTCATTCTTGAATCAGCCGAGAAGCCATCAGTCGAGTGATCAGCAAAGTGATCATCAGCAGAGTACTTCCACCAGCAGAGTGAAGACGGTCAGGAAG
Organism: Penstemon newberryi var. newberryi; assembly: GCA_030819805.1. Lineage (NCBI taxonomy): Eukaryota > Viridiplantae > Streptophyta > Magnoliopsida > Lamiales > Plantaginaceae > Penstemon > Penstemon newberryi. The sequence goes on along the minus strand of JAUALY010000005.1, from coordinate 13,860,748 downwards.
CTTATCAACGGGAACCAGCTAAGAGCTGAGTGCGTTAAATGCGACTGACATAAAGCAAACATCCGTACAGCAGAGTGTACAGTGCAACAGTTGCAGGGAGCCGTTCCGCGTGTCAGGACCAGAACTCGAGGACTGTAGATTCCTGCCAACCTTCAACGGGCAGAAATTCAAAATCTGAGAGTATAAATAGAAGACATAACTGAAGATCTAAAGAGAGCTTGCATTATTCAAGATCATATCATAAGAGCGAGATCCATCAGTTGAGTCGTCTGATCGTAAGCGAAGTCATCTGTTGACGAAGCTTTTTGTTGAAGAAACAGAGATCAAACGTTGTCTGTCTTAGTGACTTTCAACTGAGAATAGAAGGAGTGTATATCCATCTTTGTGAGTGATATAGCTTCTTAGTATAGGTTTTCTGAGTGATTACTTGTACTGAAAATAGCGTGGGGAGTGTAGATCCGTCTAAGTGAGTGATCTAGCTTCAGAGTGTAGGATTTCTGTGCGATTTCTTACAGCGCACTTGTGGCTTTTCATTTGTTGATCAGCGAAAGCATTGTATACTTGATTACTTTGTGTTTTCTAGTATAACCCAAGATCTGTGTGACTTGGAAGAGTGGACTAAAGGATTTTCATCCATATAACCACTATAAAAATCCCGTGTGTTTGCATATTTATCAAAGAACTCAAACATACGATTTAACCAAAAGATTTTAAAAGGAGTTATAAAAACTGGGGATAAAATCTTTTGAGTGAGAAAACTTAAAGAGGAATAGATTGGTTGAAAAACACTTGACAAATCCGCTGCCAACTAGTTTCTAAGAACTCTGATTTAACATCTGAAATCAGCTAAGTGAAAATCAGATGAGTGGTCAACTCTGCTGATAAAGCTTTGTGCGCATCAGCTTAGTAGTCTTACAAATCTTGAATCAGCTTAGTCTGCTGATTTGGAAAGTTAAAGAAAAAGTTTTAAAGTTTTCAGAGGTCTATTTACCCCCCCCCCCCCCCCCCCCTCTAGACCTCATTGACCACTTTTGGGACCAACAAGTGGTATCAGAGCAGGTTGCTCTGGTAATTTACCTGATACCATCAAGTAGCATCAGGGTAGGTGGTTTATCTTGAATCAGCTGCCTGATCAACGAGCTTGATCCAAAGTGTGTTTTTCAAATTTTTCAAAAAGAGAGCATATTTTGAAAATCAAAACTTTTTGAAAAATGGATGCCATAAACCATGTTCCTCACATTGGTCTTATGAGCTTTGAAAACTGGAAAATCAGAATGGAAATCTTTCTTGCTGCTTATAATAAAGACATGTTTACATGTATTACAAAAGGACCATTCAGATTCCAGAAGACTGTGAAGGTTGCTGGTCAACCAGATCAGATAGTTGACAAAGAGCTGGATGAGCTGACACCTAAACAAAACAAGTTGGTAAATCTTGATAAAAAGGCGAAGTTCATCATGTTTAGAGCTGTAGACGAAGAAAATTTCCAGAAGATCAAGCATCTCAAAACTGCCAAAGAGATGTGGGATAAAGTCTGCGAGCTAAGCGAAGGAAACAACGCTATCAAAGAACATAAGCTCAGTGTGGCTCTTGAGGAGTTTGAAAATTTCAAGATGAAGTCTGGTGAAACGATTGATCAGATGGATACCAGATTTACCAAAGCCCTGAATGAAGTTCTAAGGTTTGGTAAAGAATTTTCGAACAAGGAGATCACGGCAAAGGTTCTCAACTCCTTGCCACCTAAATTCAACATGAAGGTGACAGCCATGGAAGAATCAAGGGATTTAGAGAAGATTTCTCTTTCCGAACTGTTCTCATCTCTCAAAGCGTATGAGTATCATATGCCAAAGTTGGGATTAGAAGTGTCAACCAGTTCAGACCCTACTGCTGCTCTAATGGCGTCAGACAAGTCAAGAAAATTAGCAGACAAGTCAAAACAGAAGACTGTGCTGAGTTCAGAAAAGGGATACACTGCTGACGACGTCACCCTGCTGCTAAATGATTTCAAGAAGTTCTACAAGAAGAAAATGAAATTAAAATATAAAAATGCTACTTCATCTTCTTCTGATCATTTTCAGGAAAACAGGGATTCCTCCAAAGCAAAACTTAGAGACTACCATGAAGAGGAGTATGGGCTCTTGATCAAAGACCATCCAACCTCATCATCTGAGAAGTTTGCTGAAAAGGAAAAGCGTGCTAAAAAGGAGCGAAAGCTTAGTAAGAGCAAAACAAAGTTAGCTGATGCAGCAAAGCTAATAAACTCCTGCACATCTTATTCAGACCTTCAGTCGTCTGATAAAGAATTTGACGAAGTACCCGAGACCATATGCTTAACTGCTATAGAATTTGATGATTCTGAAAATTGGGGTAACTTCTACTGACTAATGTAATGCACTATTTGAATCGATTGAACAAATGCTGAATTACAAATTCAAATACTGTTTGTGCATTTGCCAAGCTTAATAAAGAGATGACTCTGCTGAAAAGAGCAAATCAGATCACTGAAACTTCAGGCTGAAAAACCTTAAGAATCAGCTGACTACCAAAAAGCTTGAGCATGAGAATGAAACTCTAAAAGCTGAGTATGCAATTTGTTTTGAAAATATAAATAAACCTGAAAGAAGTAATTGCATCATTCTCTAAAAAGAAATCAGAGGCTTAAGAGAACAAGTCTACTGAAGCTCAATAGGTTAGAAAACCTAGTAAGCTACCTAAGACTAATCAGACTAGTAAACTCATCAGCCGAGGCTGCTGATAGGAGTAAAAATTGAAAATATTGAGTCTGCTTAATCTATGGAGAGTTATTAGAAAACTCAGGTAAGAAATTGAGGCAAAAATGAATTATTTGGCAAGAATTTGAATCACATTATGATAATTATTATGACATGCACTACGCTTATTCATATTATCATGCTGATCATGTTCACGGTGCTGATTGCCATCCTCATTTCAATATGCATGCTTATCACATATTTCATGCATCTTACCTTACTTATGAGCTATGTTTTAATCATGACCAACCAATGTTGAAAAACAACAAGTGGTATCAAGTACCAACAAGTGGTATTATCATGATAAAACATAAGTCACTAGATCATCACATGTTAAAGGTTACACTAACCATGCTGGACCCAATAAACAAGGGGTACCAAAAACAGTCATCTGTTTTGCAGGTGAAACACATGTGAGATGACAAAGATGAGTTAACTGCCTTGCAAATTTCACCAAGTTCAACAAGTAGTCTCACTCACATGCATGTACCAGCAAGTGGTATCAAATCAGTGGTATCAACATTTGGTATAATTCAAGTGGTAGACTCTACATTTGGAGATTTCAAGGAATGTGAGGTTGTTGAAGAGTTGAAGATTATCAAAGATTAACAAGTGGTTTCAGAAACCAAGTGGCATTAGAAGCCATCAACTGTTTGCAACAAGTGGTATCACCGTTCAAGTGGTATCAGTCAACCATATGACAACAGAAATTGGTTTGTTGATTTTGGATTCATAAGTTGAGGGGGAACTTATCAGAAGACTAACCCATAACAGCTTACTGGAATTCAACGGCTGAGTGTCTTTGAAGAGAAACTCTCATCAGACTACTTGACCACAAATTCTTGAACTTATGGGGAACGTGTACGACTAGCGGTACTCCTAAATAAAAGATGAAGTTGTCAATAAGTCAAAATGAAGCTATCAGAAGACTGCTTCTTATCAGCTGACTGGAACTCAACAGCCAAGTGATTGTCAAGAATGTACTGCACCAAGTGGTATCGGCAAGTGCTATCACATCAACAAGTGATATCAGCTGACTAATCTGATTTGTATCCATACAAGTAGTATCAGACTATAAGTAGCATCAGACTACAAGTGAAATCAGACCACAAGTGGTATCAAGTGGCATAAATTCTTGAAGTTAAGGGGAAATTTTCTAGCTGGAGTGATAAACGGCAACGAAGACTACCTCGATCAGCCAAGTGCTTACCTACCTGTCTTCAGCATACTAGTTTGCAATCTTATGGAAAAGAAGTTATCCAAAATCCTAAAAAGGGGGAAGGATAAAATGAAGAAGAAAAGATGCAACTAAAGTTTGGTGTTGATGACAAAAAGGGGGAAGATGGATGCAACTAAGAAACCTTTAAGCAGAAGATCAGAAAGGGAAAAAGAACCTTGAATTGGTAAATTTTTTGAAAGTTGTATCAGATCAATAAATTTCCATCTCAAGGCATGAAGACTAAATCTGAAGACTTAAGATTTGTTCTTAGTTGAAGGTTTTGTCATCATCAAAAAGGGGGAAATTGTTGGTTAATATTGGAGAAGGTTTTGAAGATGACAAAAAGGGTAATCTGGAAGTCATCAACTAAGAACTGAACAGCTTAATGAAACCTATCTCATGGTCTGAAAGCTATGTGACCGAATCAGCGAAGTGGGATATCAGATGGGTATTATCAGCCGAGTCAAGATAGATGTGTTCATTCTTGAATCAGCCGAGAAGCCATCAGCCGAGTGATCAGCAAAGTGATCATCAGCAGAGTACTTCCACTAGCAGAGTGAAGACGGTCAGGAAGCTTATCAACGGGAACCAGCTAAGAGCTGAGTGCGTTAAATGCGACTGACATAAAGCAAACATCCGTACAGCAGAGTGTACAGTGCAACAGTTGCAGGGAGCCGTTCCGCGTGTCAGGACCAGAACTCGAGGACTGTAGATTCCTGCCAACCTTCAACGGGCAGAAATTCAAAATCTGAGAGTATAAATAGAAGACATAACTGAAGATCTAAAGAGAGCTTGCATTATTCAAGATCATATCATAAGAGCGAGATCCATCAGTTGAGTCGTCTGATCGTAAGCGAAGTCATCTGTTGACGAAGCTTTTTGTTGAAGAAACAGAGATCAAACGTTGTCTGTCTTAGTGACTTTCAACTGAGAATAGAAGGAGTGTGTATCCATCTTTGTGAGTGATATAGCTTCTTAGTATAGGTTTTCTGAGTGATTACTTGTACTGAAAATAGCGTGAGGAGTGTAGATCCGTCTAAGTGAGTGATCTAGCTTCAGAGTGTAGGATTTCTGTGTGATTTCTTACAGCGCACTTGTGGCTTTTCATTTGTTGATCAGCGCAAGCATTGTATACTTGATTACTTTGTGTTTTCTAGTATAACCCAAGATCTGTGTGACTTGGAAGAGTGGACTAAAGGATTTTCATCCATATAACCACTATAAAAATCCTGTGTGTTTGAATCATTTACTGCTATACCTTGCATATTTATCAAAGAACTCAAACATACGATTTAACCAAAAGATTTTAAAAGGAGTTATAAAAACTGGGGATAAAATCTTTTGAGTGAGAAAATTTAAAGAGGAACAGATTGGTTGAAAAACACTTGACAAATCCGCTGCCAACTAGTTTCTAAGAACTCTGATTTAACATCTGAAATAAGCTAAGTGAAAATCAGATGAGTGGTCAACTCTGCTGATAAAGCTTTGTGCGCATCAGCTTAGTAGTCTTACCAATCTTGAATCAGCTTAGTCTGCTGATTTGAAAAGTTAAAGAAAAAGTTTTAAAGTTTTCAGAGGTCTATTCACCCCCCCCCCCCCCCTCTAGACCTCATTGACCACTTTTGGGACCAACGTCCATTAAAGGTTTTTATTTATTTCATAATATGGCAGCTTAATTCTAGGAATTTCTATATTGTTTATTTTTATGTGTTTAGAATTTATTTGGTAACTTATATTTTCTAAAAAATATGTTCCTAATAAAATATATGCTCCTATATTACTTTTGTCTATATAAATGGATAACTTAAAGTTTATTTCTTCATGAAACATTAACTCTTTGTAAGTTTGTTTACTACATTGTTTTGATCCATTTATAGTTTCTATTTATGTAACTGGTGCTTCGGCAATAATTGTTGTGTATTTAGGATGAACATGTGAGAATGATGCTCATGTATCAATAAGAATAGATATTATGTGTTCTCTATTAAGAACTCCTAATATATGATACTGTAAATAGTTATTTGTAAAAACTAATTTAAATTTATAGAACTCATTTTTTGCATAAATTTAAATGTTTAGATAATATGTAAATCATTTGAATAATGCTAATCATACCTGAAAAACAAATTGTTTTGATTGCTGCTTGATGTTTTGTTTTGATGGATCTTGCTGATTCTTTGATAATTTAGAACTGATAAGTGTTTTTGATTGATATTTAGGGTGAGTTTGGCCTAGCGATTCGAAAATCAATTATAGGAGAATTAATTTTACTAAAATGGATTTTGGCAATAATTGATTATGATAAAATTCAATTATAAAATAATTGCTTTTGGATAATAGCTTTTGCAAAAGTAACACTTTAGTAGCTTCTGAAATAAGTTGATTTTTAGCTTCTGGTGATCCCAAAAGTGATTATGATATTAGGGGCCAAACACCATTAAAATCACGATTGACTAAAAGCAATTTCTATAATTGGGGCCAAACACTTCAAAAATCACAATGGAGGTCTAGAAGTGCTTTTAAGAGCTCCCACCGCTGGGCCAAACTCACCCTTAATTGTATATGGATAGATTTTCCCTATTAAGAGCTTATAAAAGCTCAAGGAAAGATTCTCGAGAGAGAAAATAAACAAACGTTTATTCTTGTTTTTAAACTCTGATTAAAATTTACATAGGGGATACATATTTAAGGGTGAACAGACTAAGTTTTGTCCACACAATAAAAACCGTGTGAAGGGATAAGAGTCCCTACACATTATAAAAGGAAAGGATATACAGTAAAAGATATTATTATTTACATTATTATGTCTCCGATTTACTGTTTACATCTTGTCAGTTTCTGCCGACAGTTTTATCCTTCTATTATTGGTTCATCATCTGCTTCCTCTGCACAGTACTGCATATGTGTCCTCTAAATGGTTTTATTTGTTGGCATAACTTTTGTTTTTCTTCTTCATTGAGTTTGTCAAAAACTCCCTTTATCTTCATTAATGTGTCTTCAAAATCCAAAAAGATTTCAAATTCTTTTGGCTTGAACTTGTCCTTGAAATGGGAATATATCATTACTAATTGATTTTTATAATTAATTTTATATTTTGATTCATCAGTCATTCTTTGGAACTGTACTAATATCCCAAATAATAGATGGTAATTGATATCCGAGATGTCTTCTTTTTCCTAAATTGGTTCATCTCTTAATGGGTACTGACCATTTGATATACCCATATTGACTAATAAATAGGATGGTCCTCGGATTTCTCCTGATTCGTTGAAAAATGGATATGAACCATGAATTCTTAGATAAACTTCTCGGTCCTTTCCAAAGTGCTTTCTATAATTGTTCACTGTTTTTGTTATTCCAATGCTTAATTCTTGAATGATATTGTTTCCTTCATCAAGATATATGGTATCTAATAACAAATAATGGAAAAATTTGTAAATCATTAACGGGCTAGCTCCACTTGTAACCATTGATTTCAAGCTGTACGCTTTGATTGTTGGATAGAAGAATTTGTTTAAATCTTCTTCTTTCCAATTTTTAATTAAGCTTAAATGATATTGAAAATCATCAAAACTTAATGTCTTCATCTTAATGTGTCCCTGTCTTGTTGGTACTTGGGATAATTTTGAGATTTTTCCCAATACCTGCATTTTTGTTAATTCTTTTGGTGGCTCAACCAATACTTTCTTGAAAGTTTGGTCTATTTTCCTTGACTTTATTTTCAGCAAGTGCTTGCTTAGCTTCTTCCAGTTTGCTATATGAGTCGTAGATAATTTCTTTTTTCCCTAAAGTATGCATAGCTGCCTTGTGCCATTCGTCAAAAATAGCATTCTGCATTGGTCCGTTGAATATTACATAATACGTTTTACGCTTACTTGATGATTCTGCTGGTGCTTCTCCTTTTTTGTTTTCTACTAGTGCTTCCTCTTTTGGTCTTTCGTCTTATTTGTTTGTTGATTCTTCTGTGTCCACCACGCTTAGCTTGCTAAACTCTGATAGTTGATATGTGGGGTCAAACATTTGAATTTTTTTTCGATGCTTTATAGCTCCAAAATTTTTGCTTCAATATTTTCTTTAATCTGCTTGCATTGATTCTTCATAGTGGTTATTGCTCCGTCCATGATTCCTGAAAAACTGATTTATGTAGGTTTGAATTCTCTCGTTAGTGTATAGGCTATTATATTTTTGGTGCTTTTTATGTAACTTATTTTAGCTGGATATCTCGAGAGTTCTAGTTGCCATCTGATCAATCGTCCTTGATTGTAATTTACTTTAAGGTTGTATTGAATAAATCCGGTTAGATTGGTTGAATCAGTTCTTAATTTGAATTCTTTTGGTAATAGATCAATTCTCCATTTTTTGAATGTTTTCAAACAAGCTAAAGTTTCTTTTTCATGGATGGGGTATCTCTTTTCTGTTTCTGTAAAGGTTCCAGAAATATATCTGCATAATGTTTTTGGATTTATTAGACAATAAATCATTTATATTAGACATAAATGTGGTATCTTCTAAATTTTCACCATTTAAGGTTTTTGAATACTTCAATGCTATATTTGTACCTTCTTGATCAGCAGGTTTCTTACAAACCATATTTTCTTTTTTAATACATTTCATACATCTCGACCATATTTCATCTGAAGCATCTGTTTCAACTATTATAAAGTCATCGTTAGTTGGATTGTATAGTCTCGGTAAATATTTGGTTTCCTCCTTTATCTTTTCTACAATTCTACTATCTTCTTGTACCCAAAACCATTGCCTTTTTATACTAAGTTTTTCTTGCAATTTTTTTTCTTTTGCAAAATTGTTTAAATATCCTAATTCGGCGCCCAATAAAAGTTCTTTGTACATATCATGGTGGAGAATTCAACTCACAAGAATTCACATTTTTTTGTGGAATCAATGGAATTAAAAGGCTACTTAAGGCAGCATATACACCTCAACATAATGGGGATTGTGAAAGGAAGAATCGCTCAATTCTAAATATGGTGCGAAGTCTTTTAAAGAGAAGTGGTATTCCGAAAAACTTTTTGGCCTGAAGCAGTCAAATGGAGCATTCATGTTTTGAATAGAAGCCCAACCCTCTCTGTTCAAAATATGACTCCGGAGGAATCATGGAGCGGATGAATACTGGTAGTAAATTATTTCAGAATATTTGGGTGCATTGCTTATGCCCACATTTCGAATGCAAAGAGAAGAAACTTGGATGACAAAGTAGAAAAATGCATTTTCCTTGGTGTTAATGATCAATCAAAAAGTTTATAAACTTTACAATCCTATCACCAATAAAATAGTTGTGAGCCTTGTCTTTGTTGAAGGTAAAAATTGGTCGTGGATGAGACCAATGTCCAGCAACAAATTCCAATAGATTTTGATGGTGATGAGGAAACAAGGCAGAAAAATGTGGAGACATTACAACAATAAGCGCCAACAACTCAAAATGATTCTCAAATCCGCTGATAAATGAAGCAGCTATAGAACAAAAGCCTCAACGACAAAGAAGAAGACATGGATGGATGATGGAATATTAGGTAACTGATGATGTTGATGATGAAGACCTACTCACACCCTTTTTTTTTTTTTTTTGATTGTGATCCATTAATGTACGAAGAAGTTGTTAAGGAGTCAAAGTGGCTATATGTGATGGATGCTAAAATTACAACTATTGAAAGGACTAACACATGGGAATTAACAGAGATTCCAAAAGGGAAAAAGTCCATTGGTATGAAGTGGGTATACAAGTGATTAGTGCTTGAAAATGCACTTAAGTTGTTCTTATTTTCTAAATAAATCAAGTGTTAATTTGATATTTTCATGAAATTAATAAAAATTATTGTGATTAGAAAATATTGAGTTTTGATTTGTTTTTGTAGAAAAATAAAATATGGACCCCAGAATATTTAGCTTTCTCGAATTCTACAAGTCCTAAATGCATGATTTGAAGCAAGGAAAGATTCAAGGAAGTCAAGTAGTGCAAGAACAACAAAGAAGGAATTTGCCAGAAATATTGCTGCTCATTACAAGGACTATAACTCTCGTAAGGAAACTCCTATGAAGCTGAATTTCGGATATGTTAATAGAGGAAGGAGTTAGCTATGCTACGGACTTTACGGTTCTGGATTTGGAGTTCGGAGCACAAAGATATGTATTTTTCAAATATGTCGCGCATATCAGAATTTACCATCCGCAGGAAACGCGATTTTTGTCCTAAAGTGATTAGGAAACTTGCCTAAGTCCTTTTCATACGAGAATTATGCCTCCTAAACATCTTCCTACTCAATTTTTACGTCCTAAAGATTCTCCTACTTGAATTAGGCTTCCTTAACACCTATATATAGTCCTAGAATTACACATCTTGGAACACACAATTCTTAGTCTTAATTACAATTCTCTTTCAAATCATTATCACATTTTCTCTCTAGAACTTGTGATAATGATTAACAAATTAGGCTAAGAGTTCTTTGGTGAGGTTAGAGATGAACTTATATGCGTAGTGATCTTATTTGGATTCGATTCTTCAAGGTTTTGTAAGTTTTATAAATTTGAGTAATTTACTCTTCTTCAACTATTTTTATCAATTCTTATGTTAATACAATTGTTTTATAAATTTTCATATAAATCTAGTCAAGCTCTTTTTATGTGAGAATCTTTAGGATATAATTATATTGATATAAGTCATTCGTTTTATGGGTAGTCTTTTAATGCAATATGCCTTGGTATATAGTATGTTTTCAATTTCTCATAAGATGATATTTTGTGCCAATTCTAAAAGCAAGAAAATTATTTACTCAAATACATTAGAAATCATATGTTTTCAATTCTTTATCTTCCAATTGATTGTTTGGGAAGTTGAGTAATTTTATGAATCAATCCAAATAAGTGAACGAAGCATATAAGGGATTCTTGACATCTTACCGTTTTAATTATCGTATTTTTCAACAACCAAAAATTCACTTTTCTTTAAGTTTTCTTAAAATCAAATCACTTCGTTAATTTAGTTTGTTTATTTATCTCTAAATTTACTTTGTCTACTAACCTTTTTAGCTTGTTTTAGTCATCTCCTCGTGGATACGACCGCCCAATCTATTCTACATCGATCGCTTTGTTTCGACAAGTTTGGGCGTAATCAAATTTTGCCGCCGTTGCCGGGGAGGTGCAACAAGTAAGCATCATAAGTAGTTATTTAGCTAACGAGGTAAGTAAACTTTATTTTATTTAATTTTTGTTCTATTAGGTAATTGTAGGAAGTTTCGTACTATTTCTATTTATTAGTTTTTATTAAAAAAAAAAAAGAATTTTGTTTTTATGTTTGTAACTCGATCTTCTAATCAAGGTGAATTGCAGTACGATCCAAAAATTGAGAAAACTTTGCGTAGGTTAAAGAAAGAACTTAGGGAAAACACTGAGGGAATCAATACAACTTCTCAAGATTTAAGTGAATCTTGGTTAAGCATTTCATTATACACCTACTACCATGGATCAACTTGAAAACAACCATGCACATTCCTTAAGAGAATACCTACACCCAAACTGCATAGCCACCCCCTCATGCATCATGTTTCCCGCAAATACCCCGCAAATAGATTTTAAACCAGGACTGATCCAACTCTTACCAACCTTTCATGGCATGGATAGTGAGAATCCTTAATTACACATTAGGGAATTCGAGGAGGTCATCGTCACTTTTAATAGTAAACGCAAAGTAGTAGAGTCAATTAGGTTGAAATTCTTCCCTTTCTCTCTAAAAGACAAAGCAAAAAGCTGGTTGTACTCTTTGAGACCTAGATCATTAGGTACATGGACAGAAATGACTGAAGCCTTTTTCAACAAATACTTTCCCCAACATAAGACCAACAACCTTAAGAGACAAATCTCTACCTTTTCCCAAAAAGATAATGATACTTTATACCAAGCCTGGTAGAGGTTCAAAGAATTGTTGAATATGTGTCCGCACAATTGGTATGAAAATTGGCGTCTTGTTAGCTATTTCTATGAGGGACTTACATCTAGGGAGCGTCAATTTATTGAAATGATGTGTAATGGGGAGTTTCTTGAAAAAGATCCTGATGAGGCCATAGATTACCTAAATGACATAGCCGAAAAAGATCACACCTGGACTGGACCTAGTACTACTGATGTTACTAGTAGAACAAAAACTAGTGGGATTTACTATTTTAAGGAAGAAGACAACCTTAAAGCACAAGTTGAAGCATTGACTAACAAATTAAAAGCTTTAGAAACAAAAAATAGTCAAAAACATCAACCAGTTGCAAGGGTAGAGTCATAAGATAGTTGTTTCATTTGTGGTGGGGTAGATCATTTAGCTCAAGTATGTCCTACACTTGGTGAGACGAGAGAGGTTTACGAAGAACAATGTAATGCCTTAGGAACATATAGGAAACCTTTTTAACCCTATTCTGAGACGTACAATCCTGGTTGGAGAAATCACCCTAACTTTAGTTGGAAATCTGATGGACAAGCACCTAGAACTTACCCTGCACCTCAAAATAAAGCTCAACAAAATAGGAATCCTTTAGAGGACACACTTCACGCATTTATTGAGGCGCATAGTAAGACTAATCAAAAGGTAGAAGCCGTAATAACTCAGATTGTGGAAGAGAACAAAGAGATTAAAAATCAAATTGGTAAGCTAACTAGTGCTCTTACTATACAAGAACGAGGCAAGTTCCCTTCCCAACCACTGTCTAATCCTAAGGGGCAACATAAGGTAGAGTCTTCCGAATCACATAACATCAAAGATATCAATGCCATCACCACTCGTAGTGGTAAGGTCATAGAGGGACCAACTTTACCTAGTCCACCAAACGACCCCCCTAAAGAAGTTGAGCAGAAAACCTTGGTCCATGTTCCTTTCCCTCAAGCACTGAAATTGGGAAAAATACTAGAAAATCATTGTGAAATTCTTGAACATTTGAAACAAGTCAAAATTAATTTGCCTTTGTTACATGTTATCAGACAGATATCTTCATATGCCAAGGTGATTAAGGATCTGTGTACTGTGAAAAGAAAACACAATTTCAAGAAAACCGCATTTTTGACCGAGCAAGTAAGTGCAGTGATTGAGCAAAAGGTACCACCTAAATATAAAGATCCTGGGTGTCCCACAATAACATGTTAGATTGGTCCACATGAGTTTAGTCAAGCTTTATTAGACCTTGGAGCAAGTGTAAACCTTATGCCATACTCAGTTTACTTGCAACTTGGCCTTGGAGAGATCAAGCCTACATCTGTTGTTTTGCAACCAGCAACCGAACCATTCGTAGACCTAAAGGAATAATAGAGGATGTTTTACTTCAAATTGATAAATTCTATTATCCTGTTGATTTCTTGGTTTTGGATACTCAGTCTGTGGTCAATATGGAGTCTAAGATACCACTGATCCTAGGTAGACCTTTCCTTGCTACAACAAATGCTCTCATCAATTGTAGGAATGTTCTTATGAAGCTTACATTTGGTAATATGACATTGGAAGTCAATGTATTCCATGTTGGGAAGCAACTACAAGATGAAGATGAGTGTCACAATACTTATATGATAGATTCATTGGTGTCTGAAACATTCGAAAGGGAAAATTCTGAATCCTTACACTATCTCCTTTGTAATTCTGATTTTGATGATTCGCTTAACTCTGTTAATAATATTAATTCATCTAATTTTGTTAATGAAACAGGGGTAAGGGAAAGAAGTGTTTGGCAACCACGCTTTGAGGAGCTACCAATAGAAAGAACAAAACCAAAAGCATCTTCCTTTGAGGCACCGAAAGTCGAGTTATCTCAACTACCAGAAGGATTGAAATACGCATTATTGGGATCAAGTGATACCTTTCCTGTTATAATTTCGTCTAAACTTAGTGTCGAGCAAGATAAGAAACTCATAAATATGTTGAAAGAACATAAGTCAGCACTAGGTTGGTTGATAGCTGATATCAAAGGTATTAGTCCCTTAATTTGTTCACATAAGATTCATTTAGAAGAAGGTTCTAACCCACGTAGAGATCCTCAAAGAAGATTAAACCCCATCATGAAAGAAGTAGTGAAAAAAGAGGTCTTGAAATTATTAGATGTAGGCATCATCTTTCCTATATCTGATAGTCAATGGGTTAGTCCTACACAAGTAGTACCAAAGAAATCTGGAGTTACAGTTGTAGAAAATGAAGAAGGGCATCCTATTCCCACTAGAGTTTCAACTGGATGGCGTATGTGCATTAACTATAGGAAATTAAACTCTGCAACAAGAAAATATCACTTTCCATTTCCTTTTATTGACCAAATATTAGAACGTATAGCTGGTCATCTGTTTTATTGCTTTCTTGATGCTTTCTTGATGGATATTCTGGATATTATCAAATTGAAATAGCTTTAGAGGATCAAGAAAAGACAACATTTACATGTCCTTTTGGTACTTTTGCATTTCGTAGAATGCCATTTGGTTTATGTAATGCACCTGCTACTTTCCAACGTTGTATGATGAGCATATTTTCTGATATGGTTGAAAAATTCATGGAAGTGTTTATGGATGATATAACTGTTTTTGGAGACTCTTTTGATTCTTGTTTACTTAACTTGAAAGCTGTTTTGAGCAGGTGTGAAGAAAAAGGTCTCGTTCTGAACTGGGAGAAATGTCACTTCATGGTTTCTTCTGGGATTGTTTTAGGTCATATAGTGTCTGAAAAAGGAATAGAGGTTGACAAAGCGAAAATTGAGATAATTTCTAATCTGCATATACCTAAAAATGTGAAAGATGTTAGGTCATTCCTTGGACATGCTGGTTTTTATAGGAGGTTCATACAAAATTTCTCTTCTATTTCTCGTCCCCTATGCAACCTTTTAGCCAAAGATGCTAGGTTTGACTGGACTCCCGAGTGTGAAAAAACTTTCAAAACACTTGTCCAAAAGCTCACGATGGCACCCATCATATAATCACCAGATTGGAACTTACCTTTTGAAATCATGTGTGACGCTAGTGATCATGCTCTTGGAGCCGTTTTTGGACAACGTAGTGAAGGAAAACTATTTGTTATCTATTTTGCTAGTAGGACCTTAAATAGTACTCAACAAAACTATTCTACTACTGAAAAGGAACTACTAGAAGTCGTCTTTGCTATGGAAATTTTTTGATCTTATCTTATTGGTTCACCTATTACTGTTTATACTGACCATGCAGCTCTTAAGTATCTTCTTTCCAAGAAGGATGCTAAGGCTCGTTTAATTAGTTGGATTCTTTTATTGCAGGAATTTGATCTAACACTTAAAGATAAGAAGGGTGTCGAGAATATTGTGGCGGATCATCTATCTCGTTTGGAGTTCATTGATTCTACAAAAGATCCCCCAATTCGAGATGACTTTCCCGATGAACAATTGTTCAATGTAGATCAATTGCCATGGTATGCTAATATTGTTAACTACTTGGTTTCTGGTGAACTTCCATCAAGCTGGACTGCACAAGATAAGCATAAGTTCTTAATCGATATAAGAATTTTTTATTGGGATGATCCTTATTTGTATACATATTGCCCCGATCAAATCATGAGAAGGTGCATTCCTGAGACTGAGGTAAATAGTGTCATGAACTTTTGTCATTCTGAGGCTTGTGGTGGTCATTTTTCTATGAAAAAGGCAGCTGCTAAAATTTTACAATGTGGTCTTTATTGGCCAAGTTTGTTCAAGGATACTAACCATTTTTGTCGTTCTTGTGATAGATGCCAAAAGTTGGGAGCATTGACTCGATGCCACATGATGCCCCTTAACCAAATTCTTGTTATTGAGATTTTTGATTGTTGGGGAATTGATTTATGGGTCCATTTCCTTCCTCTTATGGTTATCTATATATTCTTCTTGCTGTTGATTATGTGTCAAAATGGGTGGAAGCTGTACCATGTCTTAAGAATGATAAAACTACAGTAGTAAAATTCTTAAAAGAAAATGTGTTAGCTAGGTTTGGTACACCACGAGTTATTATTAGTGATCAAGGTACACATTTTTGTAATCGTTCTTTTGAAGCTTTGATGCGCAGGTATAGTGTGTTATTCACAAGGTTTCCAATGCATATCATCCGCAAACCAATGGGCAAGCTGAGTTAGCAAATAGGGAAGTTAAGCAAATTCTGGAAAAAACGGTTAACCAAAACCACAAGGATTGGTCTTTACAACTTTCTAATGCACTTTGGGCATACCGTACTGCTTATAAGACTATTCTAGGGATGTCCCCTTATCGCATTGTTTATGGAAAAACTTGTCATTTACCTGTAGAGTTAGAACATAAAGCTTATTGGGCAGTTAAATCACTTAACTTTGATTTGAATGATGCAGGTCTTCAAAGGAACTTACAATTGTCAAAAATAGAAGAATTAAGGAACGATGCTTATGACAACTCAAGAATCTACAAAGCTAAATTGAAAGTCGCTCATGACAAACAAATCCTCAGAAAGAACTTTGAGTTAAACCAATGCGTATTCCTCTATGATTCCCATTTACATCTCCACCTTGGAAAGTTGAGATCAAGATGGACTGGTCCGTTTGTGGTAAAACAAGTCGTTCCCAATGGTTCCGTAGAAGTTGAAAATCCTAAAGATGGGAGACTTTTTCGTGGGAATGGCCAACGATTAAAGAAAATTGTGGAGAGGGTAGATGAACGTGAGGAGATTGCACTTGCGGCTCCTATCTACCATTAATCAGGTTCTATCTTTCCATTATGTACTATAGTTTTTTTTTTCTCTTGTCTCTTGTATTCTCTGCATTCATGTTATAGTGACAATGAGGGCACTGTCATATTGAGGTTGGGGGTGGTAGCTTTCCGAAAGAAAAAAAAATGATTTTAAAGAAAGACTAGTTTATTGCTTTTATATTAGCGATTCTCTTGAAAATGGGCTATAATGTATGTATGGATGGATTGATTTGAGATGCTAGATTCGCTATTTAGGTATGATTTCATAGTGTAAAGTCTTAGTCACTTTTTCTATCTTTATTATTAGAAAGTAGCTTCTAAAATAATTTTTTGCACATGACTAAGCTTGTGGTAAGATGGATGTTTGATGCATATAGCCTAGAAATTTTCCAAGTTTAAGCTTTTTTTCTATACTCACACATCTTTTGTGAGTGAGTGGAGAGGTTGAGAAAACAACTTATGAACTTATATTGCTCTTTTGAATTGGTTAATTGCTATTTAGAGTAACATTCTTAAAGAAAAATAAAAGAGATGGATGATATTGGTCACGAGTAAAATGTCTTCATGAGCCATGAAAAAAAAAAAGTGAAAAAAATAAATAAATAAAAAATAGTTCTTAGTTTTCGTCATTATAGAAGAGAATCTTTATATGGCTCCATAGTATGTATTGACCAATTGAAATCCTGAAGCTAAATTGTGAAAGAATGTGACCTCTAGATAGTTATGTTTCCTATCTTTAGATCAATGTTTGTTTGTATGTTTGTCCGTAAAAATATGGCCTATTTCTTTGAGTGACTATCTGTTTTCCAACTCCATGAGTGAAATCCTTGTCCTAAAAATTTAAACACTTTACCCGTGAGGAAATGGAGTTGAGACTTTTCTTGGTAACTTTTCGAAAGCTATGTGTATTGTGGTTTGTGGTATGAAGGTTTTGGCTTGATATTCACACACACACATTTTGGGAGTTATGATCGAAATAATCTTGATAGCAATTATGATCTTTGACTAGCTCTTTGATTGAAGTACTTGGATAGTTTATCTTATTTCTTCTCAGTTTTATTCATCATACTTATATCTTATTTGCGCTTGAATTGCTAGAGACTAGCAATAAGCTGGTTGGTGGTTGTGATTAGTGCTTGAAAATGCACTTAAGTTCTTATTTTCTAAATAAATCAAGTTTTAATTTGATATTTTCATGAAATTAATAGAAATTATTGTGATTAGAAAATATTGAGTTTTGATTTGTTTTTGTAGGAAAATAAAATATGGACCCCAAAATATTTAGCTTTCTCGAATTCTACAAGTCCAAAATGCATGATTTGAAGCAAGTAAAGATTCAAGGAAGTCAAGTAGTGCAAGAACAACAAAAAATGAATCTGCCAGAAATATTGCTGCCCATTCCAACGACTATAACTCTAAGGAAACTCCTATGAAGCTGAATTTCGGATATGTTATAGAGGAAGGAGTTAGCTATGCTACGGACTTTACGGATCTGGATTTGGAGTTCGGAGCACAAATATATGTATTTTTCAAATATGTCGCGCATATCAGAATTTACCATCCGCGGGAAACGCGATTTTTGTCCTAAAGTGATTAGGAAACTTGCCTAAGTCCTTTCCATACGAGGATTATGCCTCCTAAACATCTTCCTACTCAATTTTTACCTCCTAAACATTCTCCTACTTGAATTAGGCCTCCTTAACACCTATATATAGTCCTACAATTACACATCTTGGAACACACAATTCTTAGTCTTAATTACAATACTCTCTCAAATCATTATCATATTTTCTCTCTAGAACTTGTGATGATGATTAGCAAATTAGGCTAAGAGTTCTTTGGTGAGGTTAGAGATGAACTATATGCGTAGTGATCTTATTTGGATTCGATTATTCAAGGTTTTGTAAGTTTTATAAATTTGAGTAATTTACTCTTCTTCAACTATTTTTATCAATTCTTATGTTAATACAATTGTTTTATAAATTTTCATATAAATCTAGTCAAGCTCTTTTTATGTGAGAATCTTTATGATATAATTGTATTGATATAAGTCATTCGTTTTATGGGTAGTCTTTTAATGCAATATGCCTTGGTATATAGTATGTTTTCGATTTCTCATAAGATGATATTTTGTGCCAATTCTAAAAGCAAGAACATTATTACTCAAATACATTAGAAATCATATGTTTTTCAATTCTTTATCTTTCAATTGATTGTTTGGGATGTGAAACTTTCAGTTGAGTAATTTTATGAATCAATCCAAATAAGTGAACGAAGCATATAAGGGATTTTTGACATCTTACCGTTTTAATTATCGTATTTTTCAACAACCAAAAATTCACTTTTCTTTAAGTTTCTTAAAATCAAATCACTTCGTTAATTTAGTTTGTTTATTTATCTCTAAAGCTACTTTGTCTACTAACCTTTTTAGCTTGTTTTAGTCATCTCCTTGTGGATATGACCGCCCAATCTATTCTACATCGATCGCTTTGTTTCGACATGTTTGGGCGTAATCAACAAGACAAAGTTAAAGGTGAATGGTGAAGTCGACAAGTACAAGGCTCGCTTAGTCGTTAAAGGATACAAGCAAGAGTTTGGCATTGACTACAAAGAGGTCTTTGCTCCAGTCGCAAGGCATGATACAATCAGGTTGGTGATTGCACTAGCAACGCAAAACTCGTGGCCTATCTTTCAGTTAGATGTGAAGTCAGTTGTTTTACAAGGGGACTTGAAAGAATAGGTATTTATTAATCAACCTTCTGGTTATATTAAGGTTGGAAATGAGCATAAAATTTACAAATTAAATAAGGCTTTATACAGACTAAAACAAGCTCCAGGAGCTTGGTATAGTCGTAGTTGTATAAATGATTATTTTTTCTAAAGAAGGATTTAAAAAATGTCCATATGAAGATACACTCTTTACAAAGGGAGGCGATGGTGGAAAATTGCTCATTGTGTGCTTGTATGTTGATGATCTTATATTCACCGAAAATGATAAAGTTATGTTTAAAAATTTTTAGAAGTCCAGCATGGAGGATTTGAAATGATTGATCTTTGATTGATGCATTATTTTCTTGGTATTGAAGTGGTGCAATCTGCAGCTGGGATTTTTATCTCCCAAAAGAAATATGAGCAAGAAATTTTAGATTGGATTCAAATGAAAATTTGCAATCTTGTCAGCACACCTACTGAAGTGGGACTAAAACTTGTTCGAAATCCTAATGGAAAGAAGATTAATAGCACTTTTTTACAAGCAGATTGTAGGGAGTTTGATGTATTCGATAGCCACAAGACCCGACATAATGCATTCAGTTAGTCTCATTAGTAGGTTTATGGAGTGTCCAAAGGAGATCCATCTTTTGGCTGCCAAAATAATTTTCAGATATTTAAAAGGTACTACCAACTATGGATTGCTCTACAAAAAGGAAAAAATATCAGAGTTGCTCGGTTCCACGGATAGTGATTTTGTTGGAGATCTAGATGATCAGAAGAGCACTTCGGGATATGTTTTTATGCTTGGTTCGGGAGCTGTTTCGTTGTGTTAAAAAAACAACCCATTGTCACGTTGTCAACAACAAAAGCTTAGTTTGTGGCTACAACAACCTGTGCATGTCAAGCTGTTTGGTTAAGAACGATTCTTGAAGAAATATATTTCAAGCAAAGGACCTACTCCTATTCAAAAATAAAGTTATTCAAAAATTTGGTTCTACATGGAAGGAGAAAGCACATAGTTGTGAAGTACCATTTCCTGCATATCTCACCAATAATGGAACAATTGAAAAGATATATTGTAGAAGTGAAGATCAAATTGCTGACTTATTCACAAAGCCCCTCAAAATAACTGCATTTCACAAGCTCAGTGAATTACTTGAGGTCTACACACTTAAAAGTAGCCCATAATTTAAGCCCTCACTATGCTGTCTTTTTTCTTCCCCAAAATGCAAGCACAATCATGAAATTTATGCATATACAGTTTAGAATTCTATATGTTTCAATTTAATTATGCATATGATATGTTTTTATATCATATGACATATTGAATCATAAACTCATGCATGGAATCAGATTATGTTGGCCATTTTTTCGGGTTCAAATTTATCGTTTCCAATATTGTTTTTTTAGACATATCTAAACTATGATACTATGCATTTAATTGGGCTAAATTACACGAAATCTTGGCCGACGTTAAAGTCAGACTTTCCATTTTGTTTGGCTAAAATATTAATTCTAAATATTATTTTTCTTTTGGGCCTTAATTGTCTAGGGTGGAAAATTAATTTTATGATAAAACACTGAGAATATTGTGGAATTAAATATTTTAAAAAAATTAACAGAGGAATGTTTTTTCCGTACATGTAACGCCCCAAAAATTTCGAACCCTTTTGACTGGATTTTTAATCCAAATTTATGTTCTTTTTATTTTTAAAGTTAAGCATTAATTTGATTTAAAATATACAATTTAATTAAATCTTGTGACCTTATGAACCTTGAAATAATTTAAAAACATACAGGTTACTTTAATTTTATAATAAAACCTATTTGAAATTTTTCGGGCTTGGATGCACAAAAAATTTATTTTAAGGACTGAAATGTAAGTTTCAAAACTTCAGGGGGCAAGTGAAAATTTGCCCCAAGTTGCAGATTTTCTGAAGAAGAGTAATTATTTTCTCTCCTTGCACACTTTAGGCTGCAAAGCATGGTCTTGGGTGGAGAAATTGTTCTACCCAATGTATACATGCATTGGTGGATTTAAAAAATTAAGCACGATGTCTCCCTCTCTTCCCAATGTGTATATACTTGTTATATACACTTAAGATCAGATGTTTATCCTCTCAATTATCTCAATTACACACACATTATATAGTATAAAGAAAATAAGAGAGGGGAAAGAGACAACACGCTAGAAAGATAAAATTTTCGGATATACACAATATAGCCTCGATTTTTCACTCATTATGTCTTCTTCCACCGTTGGATCATGCCCAAATTTTGTTTGAAGGTCCTACACTCATTGGTCTACATATTGACCATTCGGATCGTCGTTTGGATGTCCCTAAGTGAATCGATAGTCGTCAGAATTTGGTGAAAAGTATGGATTTGAGGGCTTTTGTTATGAACCACCACTGGAGCCGCCACCACTGCCACCGGAGCCACCACCATCACCTTCGGAGATCTGAAAATGAAGAGAGCTTCATCCCCTTAGTTGTTTTGGGCTTCGGATACGCTTCAATTGTGGAATTTTAGTCGCTATACTAAGCGACGAAGGTGAGCTTTGTGTGTTGAATTTGTATGCGGTCCGATGTGCTAGTAGATCGAGTCCAAACATTTACTTATGCTCTTAATAATCAAAGCATTTATTATATTCTAATTTTTCTTGCATGTTGTCACAAATAGATTGGACTTGTTAGGTCGAAATTACTCGCATGAAATCATTAGTATATTATCATGATATTCCCAATGCATGCTACATCCAAATCTACTAGTTGTGAATATATTTTACTAAATTATCATGATACCCAAAATTGCATATGATAAGTTATTAACTGTTGATAATATGTTATGTTTCCGTTTGTTTCCGATTATGTGTTTCCGTTTGTTTTTTATTCTGTGTGGGCCCTTGTTGGTCCCAAAAGTGGTCAGATGAGGTCTAGGGCGGCGCGGGGGGGGGGGGGGGGGGGGGGGTGAATAGACCTCTAAACTTTTAAAACTTTTCTCTAACTTTTCTGTCAGCAGGGTAAGCTGATCTTACTCGTAAGACTACTATGCTGATTTAGCATTTAGCAGATTCAACAGAGTCGACCACTCTTCTGATTCAACTTATCTGTTTCAGATACATTAAGCGTTTCAAAACTTGTATGCATCGGATTTTAGCAAGTATGTTTTTCAAACAAGTTTCTCTTCAAAGTTTTACCCCAGTCTTATAAATTCCTCTTTTAAAAGCTTTGTCTTTTAAACATTTGTTTACTTATGAAAATGTGCAAGTTAAAAACAAGTAATCAAACACAGGAATTTTTATAGTGATTATATAGACACAAAGTCTTTTAGTCCACTCTTCTAAATCACACAGATTTAGGTTCCACTAGAAACACAAAGTAACTAGTACTTGAGCTTTTACAAAAATGACAAGCCTCAAGTAGAACACTCAGCTCTCAAACCTATTCTAAAGCACTCATCAATTAGAACACTTAAGCTTTACAACAAATGATAAGCTATAAGTAAGAACTCTCTGTTCACTCTATGAAAATCACAAAGAGTAACCTTGCTCACTCAATATAGGAAATCACTCAGAAGACCTATACTACGAAGTTAAATCACTCACAAAGATGGATATAAACTCCTTTTATTCTCAGTTGAATGTCACTCTGACAGACAAGAGTTTGATCTTGTTTTAACAAAAAGCTTCGTCAACAGATGACTTTGCTTGTGATCAGACGACTCAACTGATGAATCTTGCTCTAAAGATATGATCTTGAATTGTGCAAGTCTCTTTTCAATCTTCAGTCCCTGGTGTATTTTATACTCTTGGATTTGAAATTTTGCCCGTTGAAGATAGGCGAAATTACACTTTAATCCTGAGCAACGGTCTTCTTTCTGACGGCAGCTTTTGCAGACCTTTCACTGTACACTCTGCTGTACGGATATCTACTTTATGTCAAGTCGCATTTAATGCACTCGGCTTGTTACCGTCGATGAGCTTACTGACCGACTTCACTTTGCTGATGGGATTACTCTGCTGATGATCACTCTGCTGAATGATCACTCTGCTGATGGCTACTCTGTTGATTCAAGATTGAATACATCTATCTTGACTCGGTTGATGATAACAATCTGATATTCCCACTTAGCTGATTTGGTCACTTAGCTTCCAGACCGTGAGAGAGGTTTCACTAAGCTTTTCAGTTCTTAGTTGATGACTCCTTTTTAACCTTTTACTTTTTGACCTTTTTGTCATCTTCAAAACCTTCTCCAACCAACACCAACAATTTTCCCCTTTTTGATGATGACAAAACCTTTAACTAAGAACGTCTTCCAAGTCTTTAGTTTTAGTCTTCATACTCTGAGATGGAAACTTTTTGATCTGATACAACTTTCAAAAACCAATTATTGTCCGTTTAAGGGGTTCTTAGTTGCATCTCTTTCTTCCCCCTTTTTGTCATCAACACCAATACTTAGTTACATCTTTTTTCTTTTATAAAATTGCAAACTTATTATGCTGAAGACAAGTAGGTGAGTACTTAGCTGTTCGAGGTATTCTTCGTTGCTGTTTATCACTCCAGCTAGAATAACTATTCCCCCTGAACTAATACCAATTGTGGTCTGATTCCACTTGTATTCTGATACTACTTGTAGGAGTGTATATTCTTGAAAGTCACTTGGCTGTTGAGTTCCAGTCGGCTGATGAGAAGCAGTCTTCTGATAAACTTCATTTGACTTATTGAGAACTTCATCTCTAATCAGGAGTACCGCTAGTGGTACACGTTCCCCCTGAGTTCAAGAATATGTGGTCAGGTAGTCTTATGAGAGTTGCTCTTGAAAGACACTCAGCTGTTGAATTCCAGTAAGTTGTTGAGATTAGTCTTCTGATGAGTTCCCCCTCAGCTTATGAATCCAAAATCAACAAACCCGATTTCAACTCTTGAGAGCCGAAATACTATTGTCACATGGTTGACTGATACATCTTGTTGCGAGCAGCTGTTGGTCTTTAATACCAATAGTTAACCTTTGATATCAGTTGTTATTCTGTGATAAGCTTAAACTTCCAACAATCTTTCTTTCCTTGAAATCTCCAAATATAGAGTCTACCACTTGTTGAATTATAAGAATTGTTGATACCACTTGTTTGATACCATTTGTTGATACACACTTGTTGGTAAGACCACTTGTTGAACTTGTTGAAATTTGCAAGGACAGTCAACTCATCTTTGTTATCTCACATGTGCTTCACCTACAAAATAGATGACTGTTTTTGGTACCCCTTATTTATTGGGTCCAACAGGGTTAGTATAACCTTTGACATGTGATGATCCAGTGACTTTATTTTCATCATGAAACAGTGCTCATAAAGCAAGGTAATATGCATGAAGTACGTGATAAGCATACATTGTGTAATGAGGATGGCAATCTACACGGTGAACATGATCAACATGATAATATGGATAAGAATAGTGCATGTCATAATAACAATTATCATAATGTGACTCAAATTCTTGCCAAATATTTCATTTTACCTCAATTTCTTACCTGAGTTATCTAATAACGCTCCCTTAGATTCAACAGACTTAACATTTTTAATTTTACTCCTATCAGCAGCTTCTTTCAGCTTACTCGGCTGATGAGTTTTACTAGTCTGTTTAGTCTTAGTAGCTTACTAGGTGTCCTAACCTTTTGAGCATCAGTAGACTTCTTCTTTTAAGCCTCTGATTTCTTTTTAGAGAATGATGCAATTACTTTTTTCAAGTTCATTTATATTTTCTATACGAATTGCATACTCAGCTTTTAGAGTTTCATTCTCATGCTCAAGCTTTTTGTAGTCAACTGATTCTTGAGGTTTTCAACCTGAAGTTTCAGTCATCTGATTTGCTCTTTTCAGCAGAGTCATCTCTTCATTAAGCTTGGCAAATGCACCAACCAATATTTGAATTTATAATTTAGCATTTATTCAAACGATTCAAATAGCGCATTTTACAGTAGAAGTTACCTTATATTCAGAATCATTAGATTCTATGGCAGTTAAGCATAGAGTTTCGGGTACTATTTCAAATTCTTTATCAGATGACTGGTTGTCTGAATAAGATGTGCAGGAGTTTATTAGCTTTGATGCATCAGCTAACTTTGTTTTGCTCTTACTAAGCTTACGATCCTTTTTGGCACGCTTTTCCTTTTCAGCAAACTTCTCAGATGATGAGTGTGGATGATCTTTGATCAAGAGTCCATACTCCTTGCCATTTTTGTCTCTAAGTTTGCTTTTGAGGAATCCCTATTTTCCTGGAAATGATTAGAAGAAGATAAAATAGCATTTTTATATTTTAATTTCATTTTCTTTTTATACAACTTCTTGAAATCATTTAGAAGAAGGGTAACGTCGTCAGCAGTGTATGCTTTTTCTGAATTCAGCAGAGTCTTCTCTTTTGACTTGTCTGCTGATTTTCTTGACTTGTCTGACGCGATATGTGCAGCAGTAGGGTCTGAACTGGTTGACACATCTAATCCCATTCTTGGCATCTTATACTCATATGCTTTAAGGGATGAGAACAGTTCGGAAAGAGAAATATTCCCTAAGTCCCTTGATTCTTTCCGTCTACTTTGAGAACAGTGACGAGAAACTAATGTTCAGGCGTTCTTCTAAGGATCGGCAGCTGTCAAGGATCGAGGGAAGAATATATGCTATCACAACTCGACCACCTCGAAAAAGCTGATGCTTTTCCTTCGCCAAGTAAAATAGGGATCAGAAGGATCTCATGCGTAGCATCGTCGACCTATTAGAAACAAGTTGATTTCGATAAAGCAAGAATCCAGCTTTCCTCTAACCTCGACCTATAGCATATGGCATAAGTTATGGTCGATTTATCCCCAATTACGGAATTTTTCCGAGCATCAACATATATGATGGAGATCTCATTTTTCCAATTCATCCCATACCAAATCAAGAATTCATCCTTCATTGAAGTAATACATTTTGGTGGACGATGATGGTTATACTGGTGAAAGTTTTTCTTGAACAACTGCATTATTGAAAAACAAAGAAGCAGGGAATGACCTTTTTATAGGCAGGAGGTAAAAGATCCAACAGTGTTAACTTGAAATCCTGTCTACGGTCTAGATTGATGATTTAACTAAGGAATATTATACAAATAGTTGGTTTAAATTTCAGAATCGAACGTCTGATCGACTACTGGCAAAACATCAAAGGGGAAGAACACAGATGAACAATTCAAAAGTAAATGATTTTATTAAGATATTTTCAGATCGTTACATTTAGCAAAACCGGTCGATTAAATACAACAAAGAGGATAAATACAATCGTTCCTAAAATCTAAATCAAATTATTACAAGTACTAGCTTACTAGCTGCTCCTCGGAATGATTGCTCCTCCAATCGGACGTACTTCTTGAAATCTTGTAACTGCATTGGTGAAGATTGGCAAATATACTTCACCAGACCTTTGTGAAACATCCTCCTTGGTCGAAGGATGTCCAGATGGAAGATTACAAAGTATCCGCCTGAGTCGAAGGATATCTCATCCAACTCATACAAAGTAGCCTCCTTGGTCGAAGAGAATACCTGACACAGGGGATACCATCATTTTAATGAACTAACCAGCTCTCATCTCTCACAAACAGATTTGATTAATATCTCCACCATAATCCGGAAACCATAGGTGCCAAGTTGAATTTTTTAATGACGACATATTCTTTCTCTATATTATGGTTCTTATTTTTCTAAGGAATTATTTATAGTGCAAGGAAGTTATCAGTTAATAGACAAGCATACGAAACGTCCTATATCTACGGTTACGACACAACTACCAAGGTGACTTTTCCTCTCCCAAGAAAATAGACAACATTTATTATGGCATTCAGATCAAAACGACGTATTATTCTACACAAAAACGATTGAAACAACGAACTGCTCTATTCACGACAAAAAGGAGTTTGTTATATTACATTTCTCTAAAGAAAAAAAAAAAAAAAAAGGAGGCCTTGTCTACTGCTCAAAAGCATGATCGGGACTCGTTTGATGAGCAAGATAAGTGAGCATTTCTTTCGTACGTTGCTTGTACCCAAGAGAAAAACCCCTATCAAACTCCTGCTTTTTCTCCTTGGTAAGCTGCTCCTTATCGGTCACCAAGCTGTTATTTTCCCGAGCAAGTTCTTCCTTCTCTTTAGAAAGCTGTTCATTAGTCGCTCGTAGATTCTCGGCTTCAGTCATCAGCAGTCGATGAGCAGCAGAAATTGTGTTCATCCGTTCAAGGGATTCTTCTTGAGAAAAATAAGACTCATCATTCTTTATCCCAAGCTGAATAGCTTCATGCTTGGCCTATTATGGAAAAATAGGAATGAAGAACTTTAAAAGTTAGAAGATAAAAGATCTCTATTAAAATAATAAAAATAATAATAATAATAATAAAAATCCACTTACCATCTCCAAACGCTGGAAAATGGATTGAACAAGCAGCAAAGAAGAGTGGTTCTTCAGTTTATCAAGCTCCTTGGGCAGAATTGTACCCATTCCCAAATTCCAAGATACCCCATCAGTCTCAAGGGTTGCTGGAACGCATACATCTAAAGAGACCCCTCCAGATCGACTCATCTCAAAGTCAGTTATTTCTTCGACCTGCTCCTTTAAAGAACGATCATCTAAAAGAGAAGGATCGTCCATGGGATTCTTGAAACTAGATTGGCTGGGACCAGATCCAGTTTTAGCTATTTCTTGAGGAATAGTGGGAGGAGAGAGAACTTGGGTATCTTGAGAAGTAGAAACAACAACATTGGAGGTCAGAGGGGCAAATAGAGACTCAAGAATATCTTCCACTGGTCCGCCCATTTGCAAGGTTGGCTCGACCTCAGGATTTGGAGGAGTGATAACGACCTGCTGTGAGTCTTCTCGACTAGAGGTTTGATTTAATGTGACATCTTGATCAGAATGACGAGGCTCGACTCCTGCCTGGTCGACGAAAGGAGGAGAATTAGCTTGAGACTCCTCGTTCTGATAGGCTTCCAAAATATTTGGATCAACCAATGGACTACGGATCGGAACACAGGAAGGGCCTGAGGAAGAATCCATAGTTTCCTTCACCGAAGAAGGAATATTCACCACTGATCTTTGGATTTCGCCCGAAGAAGTCGACGCCGGCCCAGTTTGAGGCACGGCTTCCCTAAGAGAAGCTCCTCCCTCGGAAGAAGACTCATGTGAACTTTCAGTTCGGATTTTCTTCTTCGGTGTGTCTCGTCGGGATGGACCCCGTAAAGATCGTTTTGTGGCTCCAGAGAAAAGATTGGAACTCATGATCGAAAAACCAGAAAGTCTTATGGATTACTGAACTCTAGCTCCGATCTACAACAAAGAAATTTTTATATTGCAAGTGGGGACGCGCGGTAAAACTTCAAAGATTTTACCTTTATATATAGTAAAGGAAATGACAATTATGTCCCCGATCTTTGGCGCGCGCAGTAAAATTTCAAATATATGTCAGAATGGATTGTTCATTGCGTACTACGATCATCAAAATGACAAAGAATATTTCGACAAAGACTAATATAACACTGCAAATTATATATACCAAATAAGGGATTTTTCACTGACTACATTTACAAACATTGCAAGTTCTACTGAATAAAGTGACAAAAATTACAAGGATTGAAGAAGAAACCAGATGAAATCCTAATATTGAGAGTGACCTAAAGTGGGGAATTGACTTCCTTCGAAGACAACCCTTCATTATCTTCATCCTCTCCTTCATCGGCTCGGTCTCCTTCAATGTCCTCTTCGTTATCTACATCTTCCCCTTCATCTGCTCGATCTCCCTCAACGTCCCCTGTTAACTCCAAGTCAGGTGCGGGCACGGGAAATGGAGTTCCAAACTCAGCCACTAAATGAGCTAAAGGATGATCGCTGTACTCGACGGAAGGCAAGGAATCAGGAGGATACTCTCGGAGTTTTCGATCTTTTACAATCTCCATAACCTTGCGGTATTTGTTTCGCCTATCAGGAATCTGCCAAGATTCTATCAATTGATCGACCCCCTTGTAAAACGAGCTCAACAGACCTCCTATTTTCTGATGAATTATGGCCGTATGAACTGGAGAATCAAGAAACTCCCTGACCACGGACTCAACGTCAGGAGATTGATGTTCGTCTATAGCCTTGTCCAAATTGGAATCATCTTCCTTGGCCGCGAGTAGAGATCGGAGTGAAAGTATCTCCGACTCCAGTTTGCTAATCGAGGTGGCATATGAAACACGTTGCTCATCAATTTCTTGGTTCAAACGATCAACCTGCGCCTGAAATCGACTAGCATCCATCATTGTGCTGATAATATGAGGATTGCCAGTCTCCAAGTTTGGATTGGGCTAGGAACGGGCTGGGTCTCAGCAGAAGCACGAGAATCATCGACCTGAGCAAGTTGATCTTCAAGCTCCTTGATCCTGGCGGTCAGAATATTGTTGGATTCCTCAACGAACTTGCACTGCTCTCTATGCAATGCCTTATCATACATGGCAGATACCAAGGCATTACCAGTCTGGGGCAAGAACATGTTATCTAAATAAGAAATGAAACAAAGAAGTTGAGATTTGTTGAAAGAGCAAACAGAATCTTAGTATATTACCACTTCATGGGCATGAGCGACTCTTGCCAACTGATCGAGAGGATTTTTCTTAAAGGTCCGCTGCACGTCTTTGACAAAGGTAGAAGACAGAAGAAGCCGGATCGACTTATCGATGACGTTCTCCTTATCATCGGTCATCAATGAATCCCTTTCGGAATATCCAGCCGCTCGTTTTCCCTGAAGGTGGCTCTCGATCATGTCTACCAAGGAAGCTTTATGGCTTGTATCTCTGACATGAGTGAAATACTCGCCTTCTTTGTCATAGAACTGAGTTCTTCTTTTAGCATCGGGACCAGTAGGATTCCGTTCTGGCAAAGTTTTACAGCCCAGGATACCAAATTCTTCCCTGAGGTATTTAGGTGGAAAGCCGCGGCCTGGGCGAGAGCTCGTTGACGGTATATCCGTTGAAGTTTGACCAGTTGGGGGAGGGGCTACTCGGATAGGATCTGCATTCTCGAACGAATCTTCCTCAATGTCCTCTAGATCCTGGTGTTGGTCTCTTCTCCTTTTTCTGGATTGTCTCTGCTCTATTGGAACCTTTCCCGACGACTTCTTCGAATTTGAAAGGACAGTCTTCCCAACCATCGAAAAACGGCAATTCTCGACCATGGAAGCTGCAATAAAAGATCGATAACGATGACGGACGACGAAATTAGAGATATTTTTTAAGGATAAAATAACTGTTAATAAAATCTTACTTAGGGATCGATCGTCTGATGGGATGGGAAAATCCAGAGAACTCAATCCAGCCTTACGAAGGAAGATTTCTCCGACCAGGTAAGCAGATTGATACTTATCCGATCGCATCTCTTCTATCAAGTCGAACGAAAAATGGTCGTCTGGGGCCATCTCGCCAGTCACTTTTCGACCATCGTACACCCAAAATTGATTATAACCCCAGTCATAGGTGAACTCTTCAGTTTCTCCGTTCTCAAGGATACGCAAGGTCGGAGCCTTAATAAAAAAGAAGTTCACGGCAAACCCGGGTCTTTGGCTAACATAATAGTAGCCTCTATTGGAGGAGGTCGATATGGAGAGTCGGAAAAAGTGAAGAAAATTACGAAATGAGGGTTGCAGACCTCTTGCAACCATTAAAACAGAAAAGGCCATTATAAAGGCTATGGCATTAGGTACGAGTTGGGTTAAAGACACAAAGAAGGTCTCTAAAAGTTGACGGAGGATTGGAGAAAGGGGAAAATGGAGCCCATGTTCAAAATGAGACGTATAGAAAGCTCGACAGTTTGGAGGAGGGTATTGACTCTCTCCTCGGGGGAAGGAATAATTATTTCAAAGTCCAAAGGGAAATAACGACCATATTCCCTCTTCAGAGCGGGTAAATTTTCCTCCTTCAGTCGAGAAGGAAAAAACTCAATAGGAGCAGAAATTTGAGGTTGAGCAGTTTTGGATTTTTTGGATGCTCTGGCAATCATTTCCTCTTCAAGAACGATCTCAACCACCAGACTATCAACCTCTTTCTCTTCATAGTCTCTAACTTCTTCTGCCTGTACGCCGTCTGCTACTTCCTCCTCAGAAGAAAGGATCTCTGGGTTAGCAATGTTAGGCGGTACTTGTTGTTCTTCATTTTGGGTTGAAGAATTGGGATTCTGCGAAGTCGAGGCCATTGTCTCTTGAAGTAGTGTGTTCGATGAAGTAAGTAAATTGCAAGATTATCGACTCAAACTTTTACTGCAAAAAGATCTGAATATCTGGGGTAAAAAGTAAAAAGATCCCGCTAATTTCGACTATATATATGGACGGTGAAAAGACGGATCAACCCTTTGCGTCTCTTCAGTTTCCCGCCAATAAAAGCATGAAAAGACTTTACGGATGTCTGACACACGTTACCAAGCTACGTGTCCCTACTTGGAAAGTTTAAGATGGAAATGCACTCTTTTTCCCTCGTTCGGTTTTTATCCCATAAAGGGTTTTTCCGCACCAGGTTTTTAACGAGGCATACTTCCTAAACTGTGAAAGGACTAACGCGACAACTGTATCTACTTCTACGAGCTCCAGCTATGATTTCGCTCGAGAAGTGAGGGAGTACTGATGAGGGCTATTTTACACATATAATGGTATAGAGCTTTCCGAGGAGGTTCATGATCGATCCGACCTATGGAGACTACAGGATCGGCTCGACTTGCCTATGTGAATCTGATCAACCTGAAGACCGATCCTAAAGGTTTATTGGGCTGTGCGGTACTCCTAAGTCATGCAGGATTCCTAGGCCTAATAGGGCTCCTAGTCACTTTAGGATGAGACTATTATTATAAATATTGAGTTTTACATTGTATTAGGCATCCAGAATATATAACCTATCATTAATACTACAACTATTTCTCCTCTCTTGTATTGTTCTTGAATTGCACCATCCTGAGTACCTTAACCAAACCCTAAATATAAAGTTGTTCTCTTAATAATTTACTGATTTTAACCCTAAGACGAAATCAGGCTAAATCATTTGCAACTGAGGCTCCATTCACACGCCATTCCTATGCATCTTCTTCTTCGGGTCTTCGTATTCCATTGGACAATCTAATTATTACAAAGATTTCTAATCCAACAAATTGGCGTACAGTTGATTCTAAATAAAAATAACAATAAAAATATCCTAACCCAAAAACACCAAATTCGACGCATAAATAAAAACATTCATCCATTCAAAATTTAAACAATTTAAACATGCGTACCCACAATCAATTAAAATAAAATCTTATGGACCGCTCTGATACCAATTGTTGGTGTTTTACCCATTCGGATCTGAACTATTCGACCCGACGAGTAATCAAGATCGAACTAATTCGATCCAATTGCGGAATTTGGTGGGTTTTATGTTCATAGTATATTTCAAAAATAACTAACATAAAAAACAAGGATCCCATTGATTTAACCTAATTTCGTGTATAGGCTTAATACCAGTAATTAATATGATTATGATTTATATTTTTGGGTTTGGTTAAAGTACTCAAGATGGTACAATTCAAGGTTTATGCAGAATATATTAAATACGTAATTAATTTGCTAAGGAGAATAATAGAGTTCTTATTATCAATAGAGCCAAAGTTGGGATCCTAAAACAATGAAGGATTCGCTATTTATAATGAATACATAATCCTAACCCAAGTAGTATCCTAACGTAATTAGGAGTCCTGCATGGCCCAGAAAACCTTCGGGATCGGTCTTCAGGTCGACTAGATGCGAATGGCAGATCGAGCCGATCATAGATCTTTCGAGGAGACTAATTCCAATCTTCGCTGATCGGATATGAACTAGCTCGAAAAGTACTATTCAACTATAAGTGTAAAATAGCCCCCATCAGTACTACCTCACTTCTCGAGCGTAAACGTAGCTGGAGCTCGTAGAAGTAGATAAAGTTTTAGCTCCAGTATGCGATGATTCATGAAATATGCCTCGTTAAAAACCAGGTTCGGAAAAACCCTTCTATGGGATAAAAATCGAACAAGGGAAAAAGAGTACACATTCGTTGGAAACACATTGCTCTATAACGTGTGTCAGATGCCTTAGGAAATTCTCACGATTTCTATTGGCGGGAAACAGAAACGTCGCGAAGGGCTAAAACGTCAATTCACCGTCCATATAAATAGTCGACTTAAGCGGGATCTTTTCACTTTTTACCTCAATTATTCGGATCTTCAAGCAGTAAAAGTTGAAGTCGAGATTCTCGCTACTTGTTTAATTTATTGAACAGACTATCTTCAAAAGAAAAATGGCTTCGTCAACACAGAACCCTAACTCCCCAGGTCAGAGCGAAGAAAAACCTATAATTCAAAGTATTGTAAACCCTGATACTCTTTCTTCTGACAATGAAGAAATAAGAGATGGTGTTCAGGCCGAAGAAATTAGAGATTATGTGGAGAAGGGGGTTGACGGTTTGGTAGTCGAGATAGTTCCTGAAGAAGAGATGGCTACCAAGACTTCAAAGAAATCGAAAACTGCTCAACCTCAAATCTCGGCCCCCATAGAGTTCTTTAATTCTCGACTAAAAGAAAAGGATTTTCCAGCCTTGCGGAGGGATTATGGTCGTAACTTACCTTCTGACTTCGAGATAATCCTTCATTCCGTGGAGGAGAGGGTAAATACACCTCCAGAAAACTGCCGAGCCTTCTACACTTCGCACTTGGATCACGGATTGCGTTACCCCCTTTCTCCGATCCTCCGCCAACTTTCTGAGACCTTCTTTGTCTCTTCAACCCAGCTTGTACCCAATGCCATTGCCTTCATCATGGCTTTTTCAGTTTTGATGGTTGCGAAGGGACTGCAACCCTCTTTTCGTAATTTTCTTCACTTCTTCTGACTTTCTATCTCGACCTCCTCCAATAGAGGCTACTACTACGTCAGTCAAACACCAGGAAGGAATGCTATTTCGAGTAACAGCATGGAATGGAAATCGAACAACTTCTTCGTCAAACCTCCGACCCATCGTATACTCGAAAGCGGAGAAACCGAACCATTTTTTTTCGACTGGGGTTACGACTCATCCTGGGTATATGGTGCTCGGAAGGTTATCGGAGAATTGGCTCCGGATGATCATTTTTCATCAAGCATGATAACGGAGATGAGATCTGACAAATACCAATCGACTTTCTTAGTCGGAGAAATTTTCCTTCGAAAGGCGGAGTTCCAATATATTATCTGGTGCTGCCAAGCGATCTTTACGTGGTCCTACTAGACGAGAAACTCCAAAGAAGAAAGCTCGGATCGAAAGCTCACACCAAACATATTTCGAGGGGGGGGGGGGGGCTCCCCAAAAATCTGTGCCCCTTGCCGATCGAGTCTCGACCTCTCCGGAGGATCTCTCGACGTCTAAGGTGAACACCCCTTCCCGATGGCACACATGGAATCTCCTATGGGTCCTTCCAAAGTTTCGATCCGTAGCCCATTGGTCGATCCAACTATTCTGGAAGCTTGTCGAAATGAGGAGTCACAAGCTAACTCTCCTGTTCTTGATGATCGATCAGGAGTTGATCCTCAAATTCCTGTTTCGGACAACACCTTAGTTCAAACTTCCGAACATGAAGCTGATCGGCAACTCAACCCTATCCCTCTTAATCCTGAGGTCGAGCGAAATTTGCAGATGTGGGGATCCATGATGGAAGACATTCCTGAATCTCTTTTCACTTCGCCGACCTCCAATCCTGCCATCATACATTCTGGTTCCCAAGGTACTCAAGTTCTCATTTCCCCTCGTTCTTCATGAGGAATGATCGAAAAGGGATCCGGCCCCAGTAACCCAAGCTCCGCGAATCAATCGGATGATCCTTCTCTATTAGACGATCGTCCCCTAAGCGCGTAAGTTGAAGAAATATCCGATTTTACTTTGGATCGATCATGAGGAGTATCTCTTGATGCATGCATCCCTGCATCTTACGAGCCTGACGGGGTCTCTTGGAACTTGGGGATGGGTACCATTTTGCCAAAAGAGCTTGATAAACTG
Source organism: Penstemon newberryi var. newberryi (assembly GCA_030819805.1). NCBI lineage: Eukaryota > Viridiplantae > Streptophyta > Magnoliopsida > Lamiales > Plantaginaceae > Penstemon > Penstemon newberryi. The sequence continues at coordinate 13,825,296 of JAUALY010000005.1, read as the reverse complement.
AAGAATCACTCCTCTCTGCAGCTCATCCAGTCCATTTTCAAGCATTTGGAGCTGATAATAAGATTTTATGTTTATTGGGATTCACAACAATATTTTATCTTCTAAATCCTCTACATCTTACTCTGATTTTTTTTTATAAACTGTCACAGGTCAAACACGAAGCTGCTCAACTCGGAATTTAGAATGATTAATCCTATTTTGCCCGACTTGATTCTAATACGAGACTGGACAACATTGCCACAGCTCATCGATCACTGATGACCGAAGCTGAGAATCTTCGGGCTACTAATGAAAAGCTTTCTAAACAGAAAGAAGATCTTGCTCGGGTGAATCGCAGTTTGGAGTCCGAAAAAAAGCAACTTGAAAAGGAGAAAGAGGAACCTGCTCCAGCTGAATAAAAATCTGGAATAAGTTACCCAATCTCAGATCGAGAAAGGGAAGAAACAAGAGTTCGATAGAGGTTTTACTCTTGGGTATAAGCAACGTACTCAAGAGTTGATCACCTATCTTGGTCATCATACGAGCCCCGACCATATTCTCGAACAGTAGATTTTATATTTTCTGTCAATTTTTTTATTTTTTTTAGAGAAATGCCTTGTAATTATCTCTGATGTATTCATATCTTTTTGTACGGAAAAAGCTCCGCATGCAGAACTGACCATATTAACAAGTATTGACTATTTTCTCGGGAGAGGAAAAGTGGCTTAGATATATGCACCATAACCGTAACCGTAGAACGTTTCACATTCTGTCTGTTAGATCATAAATTCTCCCAACTATAAATAACTCCTTGTTGCTTAAAAAGAATTTTAACACAAGTGAAAAGCATATCTTCATCTGTAAAACATAGACATCTTATCGGAGGTATGGGATATTTGTGGTGCCTTGATCATGGTGGAACTTTCCTTGAATAAGGCTATTAAAAATAAAGAAAGCTGGTTAGTTCATTAAAAGGAAAGTATTCTCCAGTATGGGTCATTTTCTTCGACCCAGGAGGATGCTTTGTAATATTGTAGCAGGATATCCTTCGACCAAGGAGGATATTTTGTAAGAGTTTGTAGAGGTCTTCCTCAACCAAGGGGGATACTTCGTAAATGTCTGGTGAATTATATTCACCGATCTTCATCAAATGCAGGTGCAAGATTTCAAAAATAAGAAGTAGGTCGAATTGGAGAAGCAATCATCTCGAGGAGCATCTGACGAACGAATCATTTGGCATATGTGTAATAAAACTAGTTAGACTTTAGCAGTAAACGTAATTCCCTTTCTGTTGTATACATTCGATCATATCTATCAATCCTTTTGTAAATGTATAAACATTTATGGAATTTTTCTTCAACTTAATTGTTGATCTTTGTCATAGATTTTTTTTTTTTACTGCTATCCACCGTTTATGAGTAATCGGAGACAAATCCAACATACACGTATAAGTCTTTCCCAATTAAAACTATACATTGTCCTTAAAATAATCTGAACCGTTGATAAGATATTTAATTATCGCCGTTGGATTCTCATCCTTCTGATTATAAAAGGCCTTTACCTGCTTCCTCATTTCATAAAAGATGTTGTCAAGGAAGGATTTTTATTTTTATTGCCATGGTCGACCACCAGAATTTGTTGTCTTTAATAATGGATGAGTTTACGACTTGGCATGGGTGGAATTGGAAATGTGAGACCTCTAGGAATATGAGGTAATGATCGAGCATTCCTTAAAGTTGGGTGTTGGTCTATCATAGTTTGTGCCATATGGTGTAGTTCGAGGTTAGAGGAAAGCTGGATTCTTGTTTTATCGAAATCAACTTGTTTATGATAGAGCGAGAACACCATGCGTGAGATCATTTAGACCTATCTGGTGAAGAAAGAGCATCAGTTTCTTTAAGGGGGTCAATATTTCGGACCTTGCAAGGACGGTCATCTCACACCTCGAAGCTTTCGAAATTACTCATGGCTTCGGTCTGAGATCGCTCAAACTATCTGATGGTCGGATGTGCCTGTCCTCTGATGGCATCGAACATAAACTATCTTCTCTTGACCTGTACTGAAAGTTCTTTTATCTATTAACCACTGATGTTGTATGGTCGAGCCTTTGTATGATAGGAACCATAAAACTGTAATATAATCTTTGTAATGAGATGTTTATCAGGTCGATTATCGATCTAAGATGTAATATTTAATCTATCAATCTAGTACTGTGTTTAATACAGTTCCTATATTTATGACTGGTAGTTATAATTTTGTGACGCAAGTCCCGATAAATTATCGCCACCGTTGATTAGATATCATTTCAACCCTTAGATCTTTACCGCTCCTTCTATAAAAGGGTTTTGTTACCTTTTGCGTATTTTCTATCTCACGTAAAACCGCATAAAAATGGACTTTTTCCTTTTACAAAATGGTGGTCGTCCACGCAATTCGAATTTTTTGAAAATTGTTCAAAGTTATGACTTGGTATGGGCGGAATCGGAAAATGGAGACTTGTCAAAGACCATGAAGTCTCCGATCCCTAGAAAAGGGGATCGATTGGAATACCTATTGTGTACCGACCATCCTGTGCAAATGGATAAAGGTCGGTACAATGGTATTCCGATCTAATAGTTCCGTGGTCGGTGGAAAGCTGGTCAGTTCATTAAAATAAGAAAGTATGATCGAGACTGCTGACCACCATCGACCGTAGAAGAACTTCGATCTCTTGAAGCTTTGGTGAAGTATGAGTCCCAAATTCTCCAAGCTTTGGGTCGAAATTTTGGAACTTAAAAGGCAGTTGTCCTCGTCGATCAGGCTCAGCTGGTGAAAAGAATGCTGGAAGGTGTATGATGATAAAACAAAGACAGAAGTCTGTAATTCATACTGCCTCTCTTCAAACCCAGATATTATCAGTCGATAAGATGAGCTTGTAAGATTTCTTTTTACAAGTCTACTGGACAACCGAACTCCACTAGATAGGACCCCATTTTATCATGTAATAGGGCTTGTCGATGACCAATGTAGAAAATCTCTGTATCTTTTCAATGTATACTATTTGTAATAGCTTCAGGAATATGAATAGACTTTGTTTTATGACTAATACTTTGTAATCCAATAACTTGTAAATCAAAGGTTGAGAAGAAGCATTCGATTCTATTTGGGTTACATTTTGATTGTTGGCATTAAATACGAGTAGGTTGTTTTTATAATTTCGATGAGTTTCTACAGACCCAATCGGTTTACTCAAAGATTAATTTTTCTTCGATTTTATACCAACTATTGGTTTTAACCTTTGTAGATCGTATTATGGAGATCGATGAGTTTCTACCGACCCAATCGGTTTTACTCAATGATTTTATTTTACTTAGGTTTTATACCAACTACTGGTTTTAACCTTTGTAGATCGTATTATGGAGATCGATGAGTTTCTACCGACCCAATCGGTTTTACTCAATGATTTTATTTTACTTAGGTTATATACCAATTATTGGTTTTAACCTTGTAAATCGTTATTAGGAGATCGATGAGTTTTTACCGACCCAATCGGTTTTACTCAATGATTTTATTTTACTTAGGTTTTATACCAACTATTGGTTTTAACCTTTGTACATCGTTATTAGGAGATCGATGAGTTTCTGTAGGGATTTCATGGGGTATGATTGTCATATAACAGTGCGGAATTTAAAATTTTTCATACATCCATAATCCTAGGATTTTTCTCTAGCTCATACGAATAGGTTGAATTAAATTTTGCAACAATTTACAAAATAAAAAGGTGTAATTCGAAATTACCTCACCACAGGCAGGGTGGTGGTTTTTCTCCGGTGTTCTTTCAGATCTGATGGATTTGGTTTGAGAGGAGCACCCCAAGTGTTGTGCCTCTAGCGGTATCCACACCAATTGGATTAAAGCAACCCCTTTGAATCCACGGGCTCAGAAATAGGATTCAAGGGTAATCAGACATGTAAGAACAAAGAAAACCAGATCTAGATTCAGATCTAGATCTGGAGGAAGAGAGGGGGCGGCCACACTTCTTCTCCAAGAAGGGGGCGGGCCCACGACTTTCGTGATTTAATTTGCGAGCTTATAAATTGCTCCGATTAATTGAACACCTTCAATTAACCACTCAAGAATTAATCTTACAATTAATTTATGAGTACCCACACCTCATGGTCGATGTCTAGCCACAAGCCCATGAGGCCCAACTTCAGGTGAATTGATCTCTGTGAACCTCGCCTCTTATAAGTGCCATGTACATACGGTCCCTCTATCGACTAATTTCCCGATCGAGACCTAGGGTGTGTGAATTGATCGACACCTCTAATTATCTCGGTAACTATACTTTCTAATTCGGGATAATTATTCCAGTGTGACTGCTAAATTTGGAAACCTCTTTCCAAATCCGTCACCGACCGTGGCCACGGGTTTCTCGGAATCTATTATCTAAGAACGTATAGGAAATTCTCTCAACACACTACGTTGAGTCAGTAGATCCCATATTAGTGCTAACCATTCGCGTACACGATCCTACGTACCCAAAGTAGTCGCACAAAGATCAGGCTAATTGATCGGCTACTAAATCAAAGTACGTACACACGTGCACCGAATTCGCCTTAGCACCTCAAGTCAAAGGACTAAATCATACACTATTATAAGCCTTGAGAAACATCCCATCGCCGATGTGTGTCATGCGCTTCCACAATGGGTTTCTCTGTTCGGGTCGTTCGATGCGTTCAATCCCCTATCGAACCACCTACTCATATGCACTGGCATCAAATGCCTTGCTCATGAAACACTACAAATTCACTCCATGTGAATCATGCATACTCGTACAAGTCTTAACGATTCCTTCGATACCCCGTCTCGACAGGAATCTATGACTTGGAACATTTTGAAGATCACGACCTTAGAGACTGTTTCATGATTGCACTCATACTGAAGTGAATCGTCCCATAGTCTATTGTGATCTAAGGATTTCATCCAATCGCTTAAGTGATTCGCGAGAGATGAAGTTGGCCATTGTATGATTTACATACTATAAACAAACGAGCGTATTAATTCATCTATTCTAGAGAAAGCTTATCACGTGATAGTCCTTATACAAGCTAAAATCCATTGGCTTGCAGGGCACTATCCTTTCAATCTCCCACTTGCCCTAAAGCCAATCACAAACACTTCTAAGACCCATCTTCCCAAGATGTTCTTCGAACTCCTTTTGTGACAAAAGCTCTACTAGTGGATCCGCTAGATTGTCTCCGAGTCGACGCGATCCATTATGTGCGTCAACTCTACCAATGATTACTCTAATCAAGTGGTACTTTTCTCTCATTGTGTTTAGATTTCTGGTGAGATCTCGATTCCTTTGCTTTAGCAATAGCTCCATTGTTATCACAGAAGATAACCACGAGCTTCGCAATGCTAGGCACTACATCAAACTTTTGGATGAAGTTTTTCATCCAAACACTTTCTTTCGCTGCATTCCATGCTGCGATATATCTTGCTTCAGTGGCAACGGTGCTTTCCTTGGAACCTTTCCATCTTACCGCTACCCCATGGAGGCAAAATATGTATCCAATATTGGATATATATATATTCATCCACATCAGACTGGAAACTCGAATCAGTAAATCCTTCGAGTTTCAATTCTCCACTACCACCGTAGACCAAGATCAAATCCTTAGTCTTTCTCAAGAGCTTAAGAATATCTTTTACGGTGGTCCAGTACTCTTCACTGGAGTTTGACTAGTAACTGCTCGTGGCACTTAGAGTAGGCTCTACGTTTGGTCTGGTACATAGTATAGCGTACCATATGCTACCTTTTGTCGAAACATAAGGTCCTTGAGACATTCTCCTTTTATCCTCATTCGAGGTAGGGCACATCAATTTGGAAGGAGAGATACAATGTCTCACTGGAACAATCCTCTCTTGGATTCTTCCATACTGAATATTTTCAGTATTGTTTCTATGTACTTAGATTGAGAGTCCCAACATCTTCTCCGATCTATCTCCATAGATACGTATCCCAATACGCAAGATGTCTCTCTCAAATCTTTCATGGAGAATTGCATGGACAATCATGCTTTCGTCTGCGCTAACATTCCAATATCATCCCCGATAATCATAATGTTGTCGACATGAAAAATAACGAACTCCAAAGAGCTCCCACTAAACTTCTTGTACACACAAGATTCACATTTGTTTTCGATGAAGTCAAACGCCTTGACTGTCTCATAAAAATTAATGTGAGTCCAAATGGATTCAGGTGTTGCTATTGGAGAAAGGATTCATCAAAGTCCTTTTTAGGCCTTTGTGAATAATCTTTTTGCCATTAGGCAAGCCTTATAGGTCAATACCTCTTCATTCATTCCTAGCTCGCGCTTGAAGATCCATTTGCAACCTACAGGGACACTTCCCTCGGGTGGATCGACCAAGGTCCATACCTTTTTGGAATGGATGGAATCCATTTTGGATTATATGGCCTCTTGCCATACATGAGCGTCTACATCCAATGTAGATTCTTCGTATATGGTCTAACCATATCTTTCAAGTTCCTCACGAACTTGATCAGATCTACGAAGTACTGGTGTACGTTGATGGTTCAGCAGTTTCTGGATTAACTCCCACTGTTTGTGGGGATGAGTTCCACTTCTTGGACCTCATCATGTTCTACAAGAGTACCATTTCTATTCATGAGGAAGCCATCTTCTGAGAAATGGATATTCCTTGAAATAAACACCCTTTGTTCTTTAGGAATGTAGAACAGGCATCAAAATGGATTTCTTTGGATACCCCACAAATTTGTACAAACTGGATCTACTATCCAATTTATCTCCTGTCTTGTTCCTAACATAGGCAGGAGATCCCCATACTCAATAGAAAGAGTATAGAGGTGCTTTACCACACCATTCTTGGTAGGGTTTTGCAGGCACGGACTTTGAAGGTACTTTGTTCAGTATCTTCGATGCAATCATTAGGGTCAATCCTTAGAATGTATAAGGATGTTGAACCAAACTCATCACGGATCGAACCATGTCCAACAAGGTTTGATTCTCATCTTTCAGACCCTCTAATAGGTTGAGGCGTCTTAGGAGGAGTTCGTTGTATGAGAATCTCTTTCTCAGAAAGATAATCGAGGAACTTCTGGCTTAAGTATTTTCCACCTCGATCAGATCGAACGGCCTTAATACTATGCCTTTGTTGATTCTCTACTTCGTTTCGAAATTCTTTGAACTTTTCAAGAGTTTCGGATTTGTATATCATAAGATACATATATCACTAACGACTAAAGTCATCAGTAAACCTCACGAGGTATGAGTAATCTCCTCTCTCACTAACACTTTAGTGGTCCACATTCATTCGTATAGATCCAATCCAAAGTTTGTTTGGTACGCTCCGGATGCCCAGCAAACGGTACCTTTGCCATCTTTTCCTTCAGACAGGATTCGCAAGTTGATAGTTCATATAAGCCCTATTTTTCGAGAAGCATCGATGACACCAACTTTTGATTCCTTCCTATGGAAACGCGACCTAATCTTGCGTGCCATATGCGTGGAGTATTATCTTGGTATTGATTGAACTTAACACATTAATTCAATCAATTTTGTTTCCTTTCAATTAACTCTTTAATTGAAATGTTACTTTCAATTAACTCTTTAATTGATTCATTTCCCTTTTTCAATTAACTCTTTAATTGAAACGTTGCTCTCAATTAACTCTTTAATTGATACATTTCCTTTTCAATTAACTCTTTAATTGAAACGTCTGTTTTCAATTAACTCTTTCATTGAAACTTTTCCTTTTTCAATTAACTCTTTAATTGAAACGTTGTTTAATTAATTAGACTTTCTAATCAATTAAACTTGTCAGTGCCTTTCTTAGGTGCAGTGGGATAATTCGATTTTAGGCTACTTTCGTTATTTTGACTACCTTTATATTCGCTTTGGAAGAGAACACTTTCTTCTTCCTTTTACTCTTCTTTGACTTTGCAGTCCTTGAAGTGTAAGCAATCATGACAGGTATACCATTTAAAAGGTTCCTATTTGCCTTTTACCATCACTTTGGTTATTTCGAGAAACCTGATCAACTTATCAAATAAGTTCAGAGTTTTTCACGAATAGTTCGAAGGAGCGGGGAGGAGAATTTAGGTTAGAAATCTTGAATTAGATGATTCGAAACTGCTCCTCAAAACAAGCCTTTTGAGGTGGAGGTTTGTTTTAGAAGTTTCAGACATACTCCTATGTCGCTTCTTTAGCTCGTTCAATCTAGATGTGTATATGAGGCAACGATCATTGAAATTCCCATACTCTATAGGTGATTCGTTCCTCTTTTGAGACTCATCTCAAAATGCATCAGGCATAGGTTGATTATTAAGAACACGATTCCGACTTTCGGAATTGAGGACAATCCTCAAGTTTCTGAGCCAATCGATATTTTAATCCAGTTATTTTGTAAGTCGAGGATAAATAGTAAAAATGGACAATTTATGTAGATATCACAATATCTAATCTAAGAGAAGACAAATATCTAGAAGACTAGTTAATGAATAATACTTATAATCTACGAATGTTGGACTTTCTATCGTAAAAGTTCTCCCACTATTTTATCGAAACAATTACCCCTTCAATTGTTCGGGAAATTCTATTTCCTAGTAGGTCTTGACGTCCCAGCGGACATTAACTGTACCCACGACTCGCGGCCATACAACTAATTCCCCAGGTAGGCATACTTATTGCCAATTGTGTCCCTACACAACCTTCAAAACCAACTTATTACCAATTCTCAAAGTGGCCCAAAAACTTAAGGCTCGCAAGCCCAATAAAACCAACATAATTAAAATTAACTAATCACATCTACCCTAGGGTCAAGGCTCGGCGCGATCGAAAACCACGTAAACAGTTCATGTAGAGCAAGAAACAAGCAAAACTCATTTTCATATTTCTTATCTTATTTTAAAACTCCCTTTTAAAATACCTTTAGATTCTAGTTTTAAAACCCCTTTTAAAACAATCCACAATTTTTATTTTAAAACCCTTTTTAAAATAACTCTTTGATTCTCACTCTAGTCCCCACTAATTATGATACAATTAATTTTTCGGATATACTAAACTCCTTTAGTGCACAAAACAGTTTCTGTTTTTCAACTTTTGAAAAATTACAGTTCGGCCCCCGAATTTTCAAAAATTACATTTGACCCCAAAACTTTCGGAAATTACAAATCAGCCCCAAAATTTCGGGAAGATGCAAATCGGACCAGAAAGCAGAAATTAACAGAAATTTCCAGAAACTTTCGTTTAATGCAAACAGACCCCAGATTTTTACGGTAATTACAAAAATAGCCCCTAGCCTTTCGTAAATTGCAAAACAGCCCAGATTTTTTAATAATCCAGAAATTACAATTTGGTCCAGAATTGCAGGAAAAACAAAAATTAAATTTCTGTCCAGATTTTCGAAAAACGCAATTTGCACATAAGCCCTTAAATTTTTGGAAATTACAGTTTAGGCCCAAAAACGATTTATGCACATATCCGAACACATAATTTATCATAACAAGCAAGAATCAAATCATAGAACACAACAAACAAATATACACATATATCGTATGAGCGTAGTGAATTTGGCTCTGATACCACTGTAGGGATTTCATGGGGTATGATTGTCATACAACAGTGCGGAATTTAAAATTTTTCACACACATAATCCTAGGATTTTTCTCTAGCTCATACGAATAGGTTGAATTAAATTTTGCAACAATTTACAAAATAAAAAGGTGTAATTCGAAATTACCTCATCACAGGCAAGGTGGTGGTTTTTATCCGGTCTTCTTTCAGATCTGATGGATTTGGTTCGAGAGGAGCACCCCAAGTGTTGTGCCTCTAGCGGTATCCACACCAATTGGATTAAAGCAACCCCTTTGAATCCACAGGCTCATAAATAGGATTCAAGGGTAATCAGACATGGAAGAACGAAGAAAACCAGATCTAGATTCAGATCTAGATCTGGAGGAAGAGAGGGGGCGGCCACACTTCTTCTCCAAGAAGGGGGCGCTAGTTGTGATAACTAGGGCTTAGGTTTTTGGTCTCCTACTTCTTATTTATAGATAAGGAGTCTTGACCTAATGTGGCCTAGTCCAACTAAGAAACTTAAAGCCCATTTTCTTGTGGCCTTTATTTGTTTCCTATGGACCTAGATCATAATTAATTAATTAAACCCATTTAATTAATTCAACCCATTTAATTAATTAATCCAATTAATTAATTTTATTAATTACTCTCTTATTAATTAACTCTTTAATTAATTAGTTTTCTTCTTCAAGAATTAACGCTTTAGTTCTTCAGTTTTGATTTAACTCTTTAAATCGAACTTTCCTTATATGATTTGTTGCAGTCCAATTGTATTGTGTGTGACCCTCTAGGTTCACCATAAATTGGCCGTGGGCCCACGACTTTCGTGATTTAATTTGCGAGCTTATAAATTGTTCCGATTAATTGAACACCTTCAATTAACCACTCAAGAATTAATCTTACAATTAATTCATGAGTACCCACACCTCATGGTCGATGTCTAGCCACAAGCCCATGAGGCCCAACTGCAGGTGAATTGATCTCTGTGAACCTCGCCTCTTATAAGTGCCATGTACATACGGTCCCTCTATCGACTAATTTCCCGATCGAGACCTAGGGTGTGTGAATTGATCGGCACCTCTAATTATCTCGATAACTATACTTTCTAATTCGGGATAATGATTTCAGTGTGAATGCTAAATTTGGAAACCCCTTTCCAAATCCGTCACCGACCGTGGCCACGGGTTTCTCGGAATCTATTATCTAAGAACGTATAGGAAATTCTCTCAACACACTACGTTGAGTCGGTAGATCCCATATTAGTGCTAACCATTCGCGTACACGATCCTACGTACCCAAAGTAGACGCACAATGATTAGGCTAAGTGATCGGCTCCTAAATCAAAGTACGTACTCACGTGCACCGAATTTGCCCTAGCACCTCAAGTCAAAGGACTAAATCGTACACTATTATAAGCCTTGAGAAACATCCCATCGCCGATGTGCATCATGCGTTTCCACAATGGGTTTCTCTGTTCTTGTCGTTCGATGCGTTCGATCCCCTATCGAACCACCTACTCATATGCACTGGCATCAAATGCCTTGCTCATGAAACACTACATATTCACTCCATATGAATCATGCATACTCGTATAAGTCTTAACGATTCCTTCGATACCCCGTCTCGACAGGAATCTATGACTTGGAACGTTTTTAAGATCACGACCTTAGAGACTGTTTCATGATTGCACTCATACTGAAGTGAATCGTCCCATAGTCTATTGTGATCTAAGGATTTCATCAAATCGCTTAAGTGATTCGCGAGAGATGAAGTTGGCCATTGTTTTATTTACATACTATAAACAAACGAGCGTATTAGTTCATTTATTCTAGAGAAAGCTTATCACGTGATAGTCCTTATACAAGCTAAAATCCATTGGCTTGCAGGACACTATCCTTTCAGTTTCTACCGACCCAATCGGTTTTACTCAATGATTTTATTTTACTTAGGTTTTATACCAATTATTGGTTTTAACCTTGTAGATAGTTATTAGGAGATCGATGAGTTTGTACCGACCCAGTCGGTTTTACTCAACGATTTTATTTACTTAGGTTTTATACCAATTATTGGTTTTAACCCCTGTAGATCGTTCTTAGGAGATCGATGAACGATGAGTTTGTACCGACCTAATTGGTTTTACTCAATGATTTTATTTTCCTTGGGTTTTATACCAACTATTGGTTTTAACCTTTGTTGATCATATTATGGAGATCGATAAGTTTCTACAGACCCAATCGGTTTTACTCAATGATTTTGTTTTACTTAGGTTTTATACCAATTATCGGTTTTGACCTTGTAGATCGTTACTAGGAGATCGAATAAGTTTGTACCGACCCAATCGGTTTTATTCAACGATTTTATTTACTTAGGTTTTATACCAATTATTAGTTTTAACCCATGTAGATCGTTCTTAGGAGATCGATGAGTTTGTACCGACCTAATCGGTTTTACTCAACGATTTTATTTTAACCGATACTAACTCACACTACGCCGTCGAAATGCAATATATGGAGAAGTTAAGCAAAAGCTTTTATCATTACTGTAGTCATACTCTGATGTCGAAACGAAATAACAGGACTAAACCCTAAAAAGAAAAAGCTAACAATAAACAAAATACATTCTGTAAAAGATGAGATATTCCAACTGCTTTTCTAAATCTCCTATCTCGATCTCAACGACCATAATATAATCTGAGGTTTACAGCATTCCAATTTCGAGGAAGCGGGGTTCCATCCAACTGAGCAATTTTATAGGATCATTTTTTGCCAATAGTAGTTACTATGAAAGGACCTTCCCAATTTTGCTGCAGCTTTCCGACGTGTTTTGATACTTCGACCTTTTTAAGTACCAGATCACCCTCCTTGAACGATCGTATCCTTACTCTTTGATTGTAGGCCTTTTCCATGCTTGACTTAGCTTCATGTAAACGAAGACTGGCCTTTTCCCTTAGGTCCCCACTCAAGTCAATGTCATCCTTACTCAACTGGTTGTTCCTTTCCTAATCATACAATTCGATCCTTGGACTGGGAACAAGTGCCTCGACTGGAATAACTGCTTCCGATCCATAAACCAAGCTAAAAGGCGTTTCTCCGGTAGAGGCTTTTACTGTAGTTCTATTTGCCCAAACGACGCCTGGGAGCTCATCCAACCACTTTCCTTTGGCTTCATCCAATCTCTTTTTGAGGGACTTGACGATTTCCCGATTTGCGACTTCTGTCTGTCCATTCGCTCGAGGATGACCCACAGATATAAAATTTTGCTGTATTCCAAACTTTGAGCACCATTCTTGGACTTGTTACCCAGCAAATTGGGTTCCATTGTCGGAAATCAGGACTCTCGGAATGCCGAAACGGCAGACTATATTTTTCCAAAGAAAATTTATAACCTGGAATTGTGTAATTCGAGCGAGTGCTATACATTCAATCCATTTGCTGAAATATTCAACAGCGACCAAAACGTAACTCTTTTTTGACCTTGCGGTTGGGAATGGCCCCACTATATCGATTCCACATTGATCGAAAGGCCAACAGATCGGGATTGGGTGCATCGTCTCTGCTGGTTGATGGATTATATTCGAGTGCACTTGGCAGTAATGACAATATTTCACATAATCTTGTGCATCAGAATACAAGTTTGGCCAATAATACCCCGTTCTTAAACATTTGAGAGTGAGTGCTCGAGCCCCGCTATGATTCCCAGCCTCTCCTTCATGAATTTCTTTGAGGATACTTTGAGTTTGATGTTCGGGAATCGCTTTAACAGTATTCCAGAAACGGATCGTCTGTAGAGTTTCCCACCAGACTTTTATCCGCCGATCTAGATTTAAACTGTTCAGGGCTACAATTTTACCCACCAGGCTTTGTACTTGAGAAATTTTCCTTGGAGGCTTAATCTGAGTGATAGCGCGTATCTTTTCTGGATTTGCTTCGATGCCTCTTTGGTGAACCAAGTAACCCAGAAATTTTCTTGACCTTACTCCAAAGGTGCATTTCAACGGGTTGAGCTTCATTCCATACTTCTTTAAAATCTTGAAGCAACGATCTAGGTGTTCGATGTGGTCCTTCTCGCTCATGCTTTTGACCAGCATGTCATCCACATATACCTCCATTATCTCTCCGATTAGTTCCTTAAACATTAAGTTCACCAAACGTTGATAAGTTGCTCCAGCGTTTCTCAATCCGAACGGCATTACCACAAAGCAGTATACTCCCTATTTGGTAACGAAGGCAGTTTTTTCTTGATCTTTTTCGTCCATGAATATCTAATAAAAACCTTGGAACGCGTCCATCATGCTAAAAATAGCAAAACCAGCTGTGGAGTCGACTAAAAGGTCGATTCTGGGGAGGGGGTATGGAGCTCTTGGACATAATTTGTTTAAGTCCGTAAAATCGTTGCACATCCTCCACTTTTTCACAGGGCCGTGATTTCTTTTTCTTTTACTTAACTGGTTTCGCACTCGGATCAATTTTTAAAGAGTGGGTTATTATTCTCGGGTCTATCCCTACTATATCCTCCGAGCTCCAGGCAAACACGTCCTTATTCTTTCTCAAGAAGTTAATTAACATGATTTCTCCTTGCGTAGTTAGCACCGTTCCAATCCTAGTGATTTTTCTCGAATCGTTCTCTATAAGTTGAACATCCTTATGCTCGGGTGCACGCAGAGTCAGATCGATAGGTTTTTTTCCCCTTTTTATTGATCCTTTCCATACTTGGCAGTTTTGGCTCTTGGGATATTTCCACCGAAGGTCCTACCGCCTTTCTTTTCGATGGTGTTAGTGGGTCGATGTTTCGCTTTAGGGATAGTGTCGTATTATAACAATCCCATGCCATGCAGTGATCGTTAACTATCTCCCCCACTCCCGAAACAGTAGGGAATTTTATTTTCTGATGATAGGTCGATACTATGGCTCGAAATTGATTTAAGGCCGGTCTTCCCAGAATGGCATTATAGGAAAACGGCGTCTCTACTACCAGGAACTATATCATTTTTACAACACGCTGAGGTTTACTCCCGAGGGTGACACTTAGATTGATAGTCCCTGCTGGTACGATTTTCGATCCTCCAAACCCTACAAGTGAGGTAGCCACCCTTTGTAAAGATAATTTCCCAAATTCATTTGATTCAGAGCTTCAATGGCTATTATGTTAGCCGAGCTACCATTATCGATCAGAATTCTTTTTACATTGAAGTCGGAAACTTTTAGTGAGACTACCATAGGAAAATCAGGGTGATCTTCGTTAATGTCCGGATTCAAATTTTTTGGGACTTCACTCTCATCGAAGCTGATTATTTGTTTCTCGGAATTTTTATTCTCGAGCGCCCATACTTCTTTAGGGATTACAACTTCCTTTTCCAGAGATCGAGCAGTTCTCCGTCTCGCGTTACGACTATCACCCCCAGCCTGACCACCAGAGATCACATGAATGGTTCCATTGACGTGATCGTTATCGATGTCATCTCTACGGGGCGCGTTGTTGGTTGGAGACCTCTTGGGTGGGCTTCTATTTCCCTCCCTTCTTATGCGACTGCGTGTCCTTTGTCTCCTTCGATCTGTTCTTTCCACAAACTCATTCAATTTGCCTTCGTGGATCAACTTTTCGATCTCCTGCTTCAAGTGATAACAATCCTCGGTCCTATGACCGTGTGCTCGATGATATCTACAATAGAGATCGTAGTTTTTCGCCACAGGCTTAGCTTGCGTAATTCTCTTCGCCGGGGGAATCCAGTTGTTTCTTTCCAGTATGACCAATATATCCTCTCTGGGAGCATTTAGTTTGGTATACTCCACATAATTGATCCGATCTCTGATATTCCTTTCTGGAGTTCGAGGTCTGAGGTAGACATTAGGTCTTTTCTCAAGGTTGCTTCCACCATATTCCAATCTTTGAAAGACATTCCCCTTTCGGGAAGACCGATCGTAGTATGTTATTCTAGGGATTGGTGCTTAATCAGGTTTCCTTAACCCGAAGTTGATGCCTTGTTCTTGTTCTTATCCTTAAACGAGTTCATCTCTTGTTGAGTCGTATACTTAGAAGCCAACATCATAATTTCAGCGAAAGTTCGAGGTTGCTTCCGACTTAATGCATTGCCAAATTGTCTATTTATTTTAAAGTCGAATAGGATCGATATGATATAGTCGATATTTGGAGAGTCGATCTTTAGTAATTCGACATTGAACCT
This sequence comes from Penstemon newberryi var. newberryi, assembly GCA_030819805.1. Lineage (NCBI taxonomy): Eukaryota > Viridiplantae > Streptophyta > Magnoliopsida > Lamiales > Plantaginaceae > Penstemon > Penstemon newberryi. The sequence goes on along the minus strand of JAUALY010000005.1, from coordinate 13,809,531 downwards.
TGCCAACCAGTTCCTTATAGATTCTCCTTCCTGTTGGGTAATAGTTCCTAAGTAGCTCATTGGGAGCTTTTGTCTTTTCTGGCTTGCAAACTGTTGCTCTAACTTGCTACATAGCTCTCTGAATCTAAAGATTGAATTAGGTGGTTTTTTTCCGAACCAATCCAGCGCTAATCCTTCGAACGTCGTGACCATTAATTTTGCGGTGTATTCAGCTGAGTGAGCGTATAAATCCATTATATTTGTGAAACTGAATATATAGTCACACGGATCACCCGTCCTGTCGTATCTGGGAAGCCGACTAGGTAAAGGTCCCAAGGCCTGTGCTTCTTTAATCTCCAGGCAAAATGGGGAACATGTCGCAATACTACCATGTACTTCTCTCGAGCGAGGCCAGGGCTGCCTTGTAGCTAACAACTTATATTCCACTCGTTCCTCCACCATTCTCTCGATATCTCTCTCTGAGAATCTTCTAGTCGCTCGACGATCAATAATTGGGGGCTCCATATCATCGTCGATCGGAATAACAGTCCTTTCTCTAGACTGATGTGGTTCAGGACGAGCATTAACTCTTGCCTGATTAATTCTTCGACCAGGAGGTCTTTCATAAACGTTTGGTGGAGAAATCTGGGATCGTTGATCTGCGTCTGGACTCTCTGCTTGAGCCGATACTCGGTCGACATCTCCTCGAGGTCCCCTATTATTATTGAACACTTTTGAGGGTTGAACCACGGCCACCGTTGGTCCTGCCGTTTCCGGTGCCGGTGCTTGCAAAATCTAAGAACATAGTGAGCTCATAAGTTGAGCAATCTGCCTCAACCCTTCCTGGTCAGCAGGTAATGGGGGGGGGGGGGGGGGGGGAGGGACGGACCGAGCAGGTGAGTCTGGGGCCCTGCTCCGACTAGGGGCTTGTTGTCCCCCAGTGTTTTGGTTATTAGATGCGTTCCCCATAACATGAGTATCAATACGATCTAAATCCTGTCGTTCTGCTGGAGGCGGCATACTATTACCACTAACCCTTTGAGAAGTTTGAGGTAAATATTCAACAGTACGGGGAGGCTGAGAAGCCGTGCTTTTTCCGGTGTTGCGCGTACTCTTCCTTGGATTGACCATATTTCGTTCGAGTAATTAACCTGCCCCACGGTGGGCGCCAACTGATTTAACCTAATTTTGTGTATAGGCTTAATACCAGTAATTAATATGATTATGATTTATATTTTTGGGTTTAGTTAAAGTACTCAGGATGGTACAATTCAAGGTTTATGCAGAATATATTAAATACGTAATTAATTTGCTAAGGAGAATAATAGAGTTCTTATTATCAATAGAGCCAAAGTTGGGATCCTAAAACAATGAAGGATTCGCTATTTATAATGAATACATAATCTTAACCCAAGTAGTATCCTAACGTAATTAGGAGTCCTGCATGGCCCAGAAAACCTTCGGGATCGGTCTTCAGGTCGACTAGATGCGAATGGCAGATCGAGTCGATCATAGATCTTTCGAGGAGACTAATTCCAATCTTCGCGGGTCGGATCGATCTGAACTAGCTCGAAAAGTACTATTCAACTATAAGTGTAAAATAGCCCCCATGACCCATAAACGATAATATTTTAATTATGCAAAAGAAAGAAAAAAGAAAACTTACAGGTAGCTTCCCGCCTTCGTTCTTTTGGTTGAACTTTTTGCTTCATGCTTTTCTTGAGTTTGATGAACAAACGGCTTTGATCTTTTTCACCATGGATATCAACCACGTTCTCCTTCTACTAGGCGTGTGGGCACCAGCTTAAGAGAATCGAACTTTCTTCATGTTTTGGAAATCAAAAGTTCAAGATGAAAACTTCTTTGTTTCTTGAACAAGGGGTGGCTTTAGTATATTTAGGATTAAAGAACTTTTTCTTTTGAGTGTAATTTTAATGATTTCTTAAATCATCTCAGATCTATATCTTATATATATATAGATATGGAAAGAGTTAAACTCCTACCATTACTTACTCAAAGTTTCCTACTAGGAAAATAACTCTTCTCTCTCTTACCTTAAGAGAGTTATTAATTAAATACAACTCTTGTAAATAATGAAAACATACATAAATATATTTATATATATAATTTCAAAAATTATATATATAAATATATAAATTTTCCTTTTATTTATTATATATATATATTTACATAGTAAAAAATGAATTTCTACAATTAGAAATTCCATAAATGTCAATGTTTCCTTTTTCTTGAATCTAGTATTCAATACTCATTAGAGTCAGTTCTATAATTAAATCTAATATAATTAATCATGATATTTTCTAATTAACTAATTATGAATTAGTCAATTAAATATCATCTAATTCATTCGGAGTTTCTATTTTGGGAAACTATTTCCAAAATGCAACATGAATGAATTCGTTCTAATTTCTTAAGTTCAAATGTAGATTAACAGGAGCCGTGGTTGAGGACCTATGGACATGTAACTTCAAGTTCCAATAAATCGAATAATTTATCAAACTCTTTAATATAATTAATACGATCTATTAATTTCAAGTGATTCCACTAAAGACTTGGAATTACACTCTTGTCATTACAATATATTTTACTATAAAGATCAAGATAGTCCATTGATATAATCACTACATGCAATTTGATCCTCCGATAATTGATTCGTAACTAGAGCTAGGCGTAATTACCGTTTTGCCCCTCTAATTACTTTTTTATCCTTAAGTTCATTAGTTCACTAGTAAACAATTTAATTTATGAACTTATTCATAAATCAGAGCGCTCTACTGTTTAGTTCCAAAACTAACATTAAGGGAATCAATATTCCAGCTTCTCGCAAGAAGGGTTGGATTCCATATCTGTAGAACACATTCCCAACCATTTATCTCAACAGATCTTCAAGACATAAGTTTTAGGCTCGACATGGTTACGGACCATTACCTATGAATCAAAAGAACTCGTTAACATAAATAGGAGTTTATGCCTACTCAGGATTTAGATAAATTCACATATGATCATCAGTTGACATGTTCTAGAACCATAATATCAATGGTATCTTATTTATTATTCTAGATCATGTCTGGTCCAGTCCTATGTAATCGAATTACACAAAGTACCTCCACCTTTGATGTCTCTACATCAATAATTCGGATCAAGATTACTACATTGTAAATGTTCTTTGGACCGTACTAGTAGTGTTTAGTTAAAGATCCCAACTTTAACTCACTACGGACTTTTTAGTCTATTAGCTACAACTTAAATCCTCCAGTATAACATATATACTTAAGTCATAGTCTCTTTAATAGACTTGGAATTTTCTGATGTTTATATTATGCAATAAATGCATAGTCGAAATGATTATATGAAAAATAAATTTCAAATTTATTTATTTATTTCATTTAAAGAATATCAAATAAATGCTTTAAGGCCCGTTTGTTTACCTGGAAATGGCATGTAGTTTGGTAATCGTATCACCAGGCATCACATAATAATGTTTGGGTTGATTTATTGGATTTTGGGAAAGGAATTAAATTCCTTAAAATAAGGAATCTTGCCTCTATAAACTAGGAATCTGAAACCTAAGTTTTTTATGGTATTCTAATTCCATGCCCTGTGGAATTCATAGTAAAAATTAAAAAGATAATATTTTCCATATATACTCAATCACACACACATTTATATATATACATATATATATATATATATATATGTGTGTGTGTGTGTGTGTGTGTGTGTGTAATTTACTATAAAATATACATAAATTAAATAAATTATAAATTATAAATTTTGATGTATTTTAAATATATTACATAATTATTCAACATAAAGAATAATACTTACACTCTATGTGAAATTAATTATCTTTTGAAGTTTCAATAATGTCCAACATATTTATTGATAATTGATCGAGTAATTTGACCCACATGGTAGTAAGAAAGTTAAAATTAGAATTTTGAATTATAAAAAAATCTCATAAATCAACTGAACCACCCATCCCATTTCACAAAGTCCATCTCCCCCACCCACTTACCCACCTGCCACCTCAATTTAAACTTATATTAACAATTGATTGATAAATTTTATAAATACAACACAAAATAAAATAAAATATTATAATATTTATTTTGATTATATTTATGCATATACATCTTTCCATAGAGAATGGTATTTGCGTTCCTAAATGTTACAAATTCAAATCATCATTAATCGTGGATAAAAAGGGATTAATATCAGATTATGTGATGAAGAGCATTATCATTATAGACCTAGAGTTTGAAGGGCTTTTAAGGTGAAATTCAAAATGCGAGAGAGAATTTAGTAATTATTGAAACTTCAAGTAATGATCTTGTAATTTCATATTAGTGTTAATTCTGCAGGTATTGTTCCATAAATACCATATGTTATATGATTATATAAGTGAAAAATGTTTGTTAACATTTGAAAAAATGGATTCCATTCCTTATGTTTACCAAACATATAAAAAGGAATTTATCACTTTTCTTCTTGAAATCCCGAGTGTTACCCAAACACTATAATGGAATTACATCACTGGTAATCACATTCCTAGAAATCAAATTCCCAGAACCAAATTCCATTCCTGTCAAACAAACGGATCCTAAGAGCATCATGCCTAACACTTCTAGCATTAGCTGCTACACATAATTGGTTTCTTTATCACTGGATGTGAATAACGCTTTTTAAAATGGAGATTTGTTTGAAAAGGTATAAATGGATATGCCTCCAGGTTATTGCAAACAAGGGGTGTCATCTGCATCAAACAATGGAACTCAAAATTCGATGCATCCATTATGAAGTTTGGTTTTAGACAATCAAAATCTGATTATTCCCTTTATACTAAAGGTAATGGAAGTTCCTTTGTAGCTCTTTCGGTATATGTTGGCGACATAATTGTAACAAGTCAAAACAATGAAGCCATACCAGCAGCCAAAGATTTGTTGCATACTCAGTTCAAACTAAAAGACCTTGGCAATCTAAAGTATTTCCTAGGATTGGAAATAGCTCGATCATCAAAAGGAATCATGCATATCACAGAGGCAGTGCACTTTAAATCTATTAGAAGGCTTTGGATTCTTAGGCCAAACCCAATGGGAGGGGTTGGGTTCCTACAAATTAATGGGGGGGGGGGGGGGGGGGGGGGGGGGGGGAAGCGCTTGCCAGCTGCACGCGCCCAGGCAGCAATCAGGGGACGCCAAGTGGCATCCCCTGATTAAATTTTTTTTTTTTTTTTTTAGTTTTGTTTTAAGTTTGTGTATTATTATTTAATAGTATAGTATATTTATATAATTTGTGATATAGTTTTTAGTTCAAATTTTTTTGTTTAACTTTTGTTCATATTTTTTATGACATTTTAATTTTATTTTAAAAAATGACAAGTACAGCTAAATCATTTAATTAGAATATTGGTGGCTAGATATATATTTGAACAATATAATTTTTCAATTACTTTGAAAATATAATTTAAACACTTAGACAAAAATATTCAAATTCATACTTTATTTATAATATTTTTGTAAACATATTTTTGTGTTGAAATTTTTGTTAATATATTTATCACATTAATAACCCACATGAAATTTAATAACTTGCAATGAAAAATAATTGGAACAATACGATTTAATTTGATTAATAAAATAAGAACAAACAATTTAAATTAGTAGTAGTAGTAGTAGTAGTAGTAGTAGTAGTAGTAGTATTGGTATTATAATCATATAATTATTATAATGGTGAGAGTGGGAAAGAATTAAATTGAAATTAAATGAAGTAGAAAGTCCCATGATTGGATTTGAATATACAGGGGCTGGGGCAGCTGGGGAGCTCCGGAGCCCTCCCCCTAGCCCCCAGCATTGGGTTTGCCCTTAGGGTGTGAGCCTGTCACTAAGCCAATTTCTTTCAAAACCAAGAACAAGTCACATCTACATCATTTTCTGAAAAGTTCACTTGTACAAGGACTTTTTTACTTAGCAAATTCAAAATTATCACTAAAAGCTTTTGTTGATGCTGATTGGAGCTCATGCTTGGACACAAGAAGATCTATTACTGGATCTAAGGCCATCTCTAATGACTCGGTGGGTGGGTGGGTGGGGGGATACCCTCTCCCCCTCCCCCTAGTTTTTTAGTCATCTGTAATGACTCATTTGATCAAACCCATTTAATTACAAATTTTATTCTTCCCAACTTTCACTACTTATTATTATTATTATTATTATTATTATTATTATTATTATTATTATTATTATTATTATTATCATTATTATTATTATTATTATTATTATAATATCCCAATTTCTTCTTCTTCTTCTTCTTCTTTGACATTAATTTAAAATCAAAAGTACATTCGGGAACATAGAAAAGAAAAGATTACATTAAATTAAATGAAATTTATATTTTTATAATTCAAAATAATTATCTCCAAATAATAAAAAAAATTAGGAATTTTTTTTAAAAAAAAAGCTCAAAAAAAGAACCAAATAAATCCAAAAATAAAATTAAAATAAAAAGGAGCATGTGATGGAGAGGGCTTGGGCTGAGGAAGTTCCCACTCCCCCTCCCCCCTGGCCTCCTTGAAGGTCCCTCTATCTTATTTGCCCTCTCCTCCCCCCCTAGTCATTAGAGTTGATTTTTTTCCTCCCCTTCCCCCCTACATACCCTCTAGGGCATCTCCCCCTTAGTCATTAGAGATGCCATAATATCCTGAAAATTCAAGAAACAAACAACCATCTCAAAGTCATCAGCTGAGGCAGAATATTGTGCAATGGCTACAACAGCAGCATAGATTATTTGGCCTAGACAACTCCTAGAAGACATTCAAGTAAAAGGATCAACATCGACTCCATTTTATTTTGATAACTCAATCGCCATTCATATAGCTGAAAACCCAATTTTCCATGAGCGAACGAAGCATATAGAAGTAGGTTTCCACTTCATACGAGAACAAACAACCAAAAGGATTATTCGACTAGTGCCTGTTCGATCACATCGCTTGCAGATATTTTCACAAAACCACTAACTTTGGCCCCTTTCTCCTTTCAATTGTCCAAGATGTCAATTAAAGATATATATTGTCCATCTTGAGGGGGTGTATCAAGATTCAAATTAACTCCCCTATATAATTGGAATGATATGTTGGAGTGATACTAGGAGCTAATCACACAATTACGAATCCCAAATCAATGCTTCCATTATGTCAAGCCATGACCAATGCTCTCTTTTTCTAATTCATTGTACGTGTTTATATATATATATATATATATATATATATATATATATATATATGTGTGTATGTATCTATTACTCATATGTAAAATAAGTTCATTCATATTAATTCAAAATCTTCTTTTATCATTTTTTTATTAGAAGTCTAATTAAAGAAATTATCATCAATTCTTGAATAGTTCCTCTCATTCTCGGGCATTATATGTATATATGAATATATAGTGACACAAAACACAAGTTAGATTTAACCTTTAACTTTCGAAATTCTACCATAATAATATAAATCACCATCATGACTTAGATAACAAGAGAACGGGGAAAAGTGAATCAGTTAATCTATCTAACTTGATCTTTCTAGTTTGAAATCGAAAATTAAAGTAAATTTGTGCTGATAACGTGTTATGAAATTAATTCAAGAGATGATATTAAAAAAAAAGCTAAAACTATAATGTAAAGAGTAAATTAGGAAAGGCAATATATTTCATTATCATTCTTCTTGATGTGTACAACATACATTACAAAGTTCTTTATTTATAGATGTAATGAAGATAAACAAATGCCAAGAGTCACAAGACCTTTCATGAGTGTCTTCATTATGGTTTTAATTAAGTGATCAAGATTCTCTTCATACGTGTTCATCAAAGTGATATTCAATGTACGAACATCCGCTATATAAGTAATATATTTATAACAAAACTAGCATTCCTTGTTATTTATTTTTCCTCACGTCTCTCTCTCTTCTATGTGAACACTAATTTTTTTAAATGAAAATTCAGTATTATTTTCTAAATTTTATTAAAGTAAGATCATTTCTCTAAAAAACTCTTATTGTCTAATTTTTTTATTTATATATAAAGAAAGGAAACCGAAATCACTACACTGCTTAATTATTTCCAAACAATATTAATTTCTTGTGGAGATTAATTAAATATTAGCAATCATTTGATGCTTACATAAGATTAATGTCTCATTTGAGCACTTTACCCCCTCTAATTTTATAAATGATTCACATTGCCTTCATGACATTTTTATATGTGGCACTTTACTCTCTCTTCCCCCACCGTCCGTTATGATAATGAGGCAGTTACCTCCCCCGTGTTATGATAAATGTGGTAATTTATCCCCTATGTTATGATAGATGTGACAATTTACCCCCTATGTTACAAAACACCTTTCATGCCCACTCTCAATTTCGACAAGTGAGTTACACTCTTCGACTGAAAGTGGTAAATTGTTTCTTTAAACTTTCACAGGGTGGTAAATTGTTTTTTTACAAATCACAGGGGAATAAATTGAACAATATGCATTTCATAGGTGGGTAAATTGTCATTAACTCAGGAGAAAAATTGGGCTTAGCATGAGAGTTGCATTGAAAACTTAAATTATGGTATCAAATTTGCATTTTCGTGTCCAATGGTACCAAAGTTACAAGATGGCCTATCATGTGATACCAAAAAAACAAAATTTCTCATTTATATCCTTTCTCCCGCTATCTCTGCACTTTGTGAATGAAATTCTTTTACCGGAAAATTCAATTCTTGCTTCCTGCAGTAAGATAATATGTTACTCGCACACATTTTTTTTTTTTTTTTGATCTTTTTTTCTTTCCAGTTTCTGTTGTGAAATTTTGCTTTTTTTATGTAAATTTAATAATCATGGAATCATAAAAACAATATGAAAATTTAATAGAAATATAATATAAATTTGAATAAACATCTCATATAATTTTATAATATGATATATGACATAAATAATTAAAAATATAAAACGACTGGCCTGATTTGAGAGTCACATTACTAAACGCTCGTCCTAAGAAAGTGATTGCCTCCCCATAATTTTGACTGTTACAAAGTTTTAAAACTTCTAAAAATTCCAACAATCCCCCACAAGTTTTAAAACTTTACAGAATGCCTACTGAAAATAAAAGGGCACTAAAATACTGTGCAATGGGTGCAGGAGCCTTCCGGGCTTGAACCTACACTTAGTGTTGATGATTTCATTTGAGGAAACCATAATGGCTCAAGCGCTTTGAATTAGGTCCCTTGGCCAAACTTCAATACATCACACACACAGTATCGACATCGGTCTTAGTTCGTGGGTTAGCGCATTAACGGCCATGCGCTCGAATCTTGATTCTTATGAGAGTTTCTAGGGTCATCCCAAACCCATAGCCACGGCCCCATGGCAACTCTCACTTAGGTGAAACCTCCAAGGTTACGTGCGATCTATACCCTGCGGAATCCCGCCTTGATCTCATTAAGGGTTAAACCCAACCGTAATATCACACTATGAAACACTATCACCATAGGGATGGGAAGGATGTGCTCTCCTATAAATTAGTGTTAACCGAGTTACGCATTACAGGTTGTTCCTACCCATTGAACCTTCTTCATGGGGTCTCCAATCACAAAAGTTGGGTTACTCCAGGAGGTGACTCCATTACAGGCTTATGCCCATCCCCCTCGATGATTAAGGATATAGCCTTTATAGCTAGTCCTGAGACAAAATTCCACCTCGTGCAATTATTATATATTGCCTCTTAGTTTTAATTTTCAAATATGTTTTTTTTTTCCCTCATATGATCTGCGTTGCATATGATTTCTTCAATATTCTTTTGACTCGTGCACGTGCACCTGTTATAGTAATAACTCAACAAAAGAGAATTGTTAAGAAATAATCATGATGTGTTCGCCATCAATTTTTTTTTTTTTCCAGACTTTTCATCCATCAATGCTAGCATGAGTTTGAATCTTATGATACAAGTTATTTAGGAATTTCCATCTCACTGATTTTCTTTTAATCAAAATAAATTATATATGACATCATTTGATTTCTCATCATAGTGCACAACTTCAACTCTATAATATATGTCATAAAGAAATGATAAGCGGTCAATTTATACTTTTCACAGTAGCTCATATCATAATTTCATATTAATGAATTAAATTAAGACAATAAAGTCTTTATCCACAATAAGTTTTAATTTTATCAAAGTAATCACCACAATCCATTATATTAATAAGTAACAGTATATAATAATTATATGCTTTAAATCTAAGCAAACAAATATCTTTAAAATGTAATTAGCATAGACGATTTTTTTTTTTCTTTCTCACAATCGTTTATGAAAATCCAACTTGGATAAAATTTCACCCCCACATTTGTAAGGATTTATTTATAATATCAAGATAGCTTATCAACACATAATTTCGTCATTTTACCCAAACATTTGGAAAATATTAAGTTACTTATATAGTATGTAAGCTTTCGTTAAACATGCATCAAAACCTTTCATTGTGTAAATTAGTTTACTTTCTGCATGCTTAAAATTGTTTATAGGCTAGCAAGTAGCTTTATTCTAATTTGTAATGCACTTATATATATGTAACTCTCATAATAAAGACATATTATAGTCTAGTATTCAAAATTTTCAATATTTAAACATCAATTAGCTATTGGAGTTACATGTAACTTCTAACAATAAAGATAGACCATACCGTTATGCAAGATTAAGAAATTCCAGCACATAATCCCACATATTTTGTAGAAGAGTATGAACAAGTTCAGCTTCTCTTTGCTTAATAGCAACAATCACTTACCTCAAAGATAACATATGAGGCTTATAGACTTTAAATAGTTTATATATGCATGTCTCAATAAAATTAACATTTTCTATTGGCATACCAAATACCTTTGTATTTGAGTATCTGCACTTAAAATGCTTAGCAAAATAACATACTTTACTATTTTATTTAAACTAAATATTTTAGTATCTCAAATAATTATAAGGCACATATTTATGGAAATTCAAGTGACACTTATAAATAATCAATTAAGTGCAATATCTCCATGCATTATTATTTGTCTAGTCATAAATTATGCAAGCAACATATAATATAAGCATCTTATCTTTGCTAACAAAGATGATATGACCTTGAGCAAATCGGTCCATGCATCGAATTATATTTACATTTGCCACATTAGAATATCATGGAGTTTCTTAATTAATCACATGCCGATTAAATCATTTTATCACAACATGCAATTTGATATTTAAAACATAAAAGTTAGACACAAGTACTGAAATCTCTTCATAATTAAACCATAACCATTATAGATATCTCCTGAAAAGGCAACTTTGCGGTTAAGATATAAACAGGCTTTAGTGCATTGAATATAAACTTTTTTTTTTTAAAAAAAAAAGAAAAAATAACTTCTTGACCTTCATAGGAATTTTATATTGATTAAAGCACTCCATATTCCATGTGTATGATTATAATTGACAAAGAAATGCATTTATTACCACTAAGTAATGCATACATTTTCTCCATATCATACTATCAGATTCGTAGTATCAAATATTGAACCAACTATAATATATGAATGGAAAATTATACAATCATCTGAAATGTAAAGGGCCTATTTGTTTGGCGTTTCCCAAAATTTTTTGTGTTTGGGAAATGCCAAACAAACATGTTTTCTATTTTTCGAAATAAATTTTTCATCCATTAATTTTCTCAAACTACTTTCTCAAAAGCGAAACAAACAACAATTTTCTTATCTCTAAACAAAATCTATACAAACTATACTTTGATTTGACATAAAGTGACCTATCTCTTACACAATTTATCTCACATAACAAACATGATTTGACATAAAGTCTTACACATCTTACACCTACAACCCAACTCTTCCAAAAAAACCTACACCTACTTTATTTCTCAAGCCACTCTCTCAAAACTCAAACAAACAACACTACGCAAATCGAGATTATTTCACAAACTTCCACTACTCTCCCAAACTACTTTCCCAAACGCCAAACAAACAGGCCCAAAATTATTTTTTCCCAACGAGCTCAAATAAATTTTTATGGCCTTAAATCATAACTTAACGTAATTGCACCTTAACAACTTCATAATTACTCAATCAAAATATTGCCACAAAGAAATTAATGCACTCAAATACAATTTAAAATATTTTTAATAATGGTTTTTATCATTGTAAAAAAAAATCGGATAATGTGAAAGGATAGTGTCCTGCAAGCCAATTTATTTAGCTTGTATTAGGACTATCGTAAGCTTTCTGTAGTATAAATGAATTAATACGCTCATTTGTTTATAGTATGTAAATCAAACAATGGCGAACTTCAGTATGAGTGCAATCATGAAACAGTCTCTAAGGTCGTGATCTTAAAACATGTTCCAAGTCGTAGATTCCGAACGAGACGGGGTATCGAAGGAATCGCAAAGACTTGTACAAGTATGCATGATTCACTTGGAGTGAATTTGTAGCGTTTCATGAGGCATTTGATGCTAGTGCATATGAGTAGGTGGTTCAATAGGGGATCGAACGCATCGAACGACCCAAACAGAGAAACCCATTGTGGAAGCGCATGACGCACATCGACGATGGGATGTTTCTCAAGACTTATAATAGGGTACGATTTAGTCATTTGACTTGAGGTGCTAGGGCAAATTCGGTGCACGTGAGTACGTACTTTGATTTAGGAGCCGATCACTTAGCCTGATCATTGTGCGACTACTTTGGGTTCGTAGGATCGTGTACTCGATGGGATCTGCCGACTCAACGTAGTGTGTTGAGAGAATTTCCTATACGTTCTTAGATAATAGATTCTGAGAAACCTATGGCCATAGTTGGTGACGGATTTGGAAAGGGGTTTCCAAATTTAGCAGTCACACTGGAATCATTATCCAGAATTAGAAAGTATAGTTATCGAGATAATTAGAGGTGCCGATCAATTCACACACCCTAGGTCTCAATCGGGAAATTAAGTCGATAGAAGGACCGTATGTACATGGTACTTATAAGAGGTGAGGTTCACTGATATCAATTCACCTGAAGTTGGGCCTCATGGACTTGTGGCTAGACATACGATCATGAGGTGTGGGTACTCATGAATAATAAGGAGATTAATTCTTGAGTGGTTAATTGAAGGTGTCAATTAATCGGAGCAATTAATAAGCTCGCAAATTAAATCACGAAAATCGTGGGCCCGAGGTCAATTGATGGTGAACCTAGAGGGTCACACACAAAACAATTGGACTGCAACAAATCATATAAGGAAAGTTTGATTTAAAGAGTTAAATCAAAACTGAAGAATTAAAGTGTTAATTCTTATAGAAGAAAACTAATTAATTAAAGAGTTATTTAATAAGAGAGAAATTAATTAATTAATTGGATTAATTAATTAAATGGGTTGAATTAATTAAAGTAGTTTAATTAATTAAAAGATGATCTAGGTCCATTAGGAAATAAATAAAGGCCATAAGTAAATGGGTTTTATGTCTCCTAGTTGGATTATCATGCATCTAGGTCAAGACTCCTTATCTATAAATAAGGAGTTGGAGACTCAAAACCTAGTACTAGACTAAGTAGTAGCCGCCCCCGTCTCTCCAAATCTGAAAAGCGCTGCCCTCTCTCTTACAGAGATGGGTTCGGCCGAATCCTGTGAAATTGCACAGGGTTCATGCGTTTTTCCTCTTCTTTCTTCCTTGCTTGATAACCTTTGGATCTTAGTTCTGAGCCCGTAGATCCAAAGGAGTTGCTTCAATCCAGTTGGTGTGGATACCGCTAGAGGCACAACACATGGGGTGCTTCTTCGAACCAAAAGTCCTGCAGATCTGAAAGAAGACCGGAGAAAAACCACCACCGTTCATGTGGTGAGGTAAAAATCGCTAAACACCCTATGGATGTTTTGATTTGTGTAAAAATCATTTTCGTATGACTAGATGAATAAAGATTGAACTTGGGTTATTTTAAAATTTTAAAATTCCGCTGCTTTTAACGTTCTGACGTTACCAATAACCCAACATAATGGACAAACACCAAAATCGGTAGTATGTTTCCTTTCACAAATTGTTCTAAAATAATGTAACCCATATATATTACGTATGTAATGCCATTGGAGATTATAATAATGCTAGAATTAATACCTTCAAGGTCAAAAGAATTAAGTATGTCTTTAATAGGGTGTTTTATTCTATTTCAATAAATTGGTTTTAAGGCTCGTCTTATAAAATAAATATTAATAACAATATATTAATGGCATTAAGTTTTAGCATCAAATGCTTCATTAATTTATTAAATAAATCAACAATAACCATTAAATAAATATATACATGTAACTTTCACACAAATAAACTAAAATAATTCATGAAGCACATAAAACACAATTATTGAAGTTTTATTTTATACTAATCTTATCTTACATGTATGTATAGCTTGTATATTTTGTGACAAGAAAGCACCGATGTACTTTTCAAAGATTAGAGCAAAATTGTATATGTCCTTAATTCACTTCATCCATGAACAAACCAATTACGATTGGTAATGCTTAATTTAGTTTATAAGGATAAATCAAAATGATTTTTTATTTTTCATAATAAACGTAAAGAACTCCAGTACCAATTCTTGGCTTGCAGAAATACTTTTAATAATAAAATGTAAATTCATATAACCATCAAAATAAAAAGCTTGTTAAAATAGGCTTTAATCACTTAATGGGTTTCAGTATAAATTTTCTCAATTACTATGTACGAAATTACATCCAAACCATTGTTCATGCTAATCACACATGAGAATAAAATAACTTTAATGACCGATAAGGACTACACCAATTTCGTAATATAGTTTTAAAATTTAAAAATTTAGAACCATCAGCACATATCACACTAAGGCCAAACTTGAGAAGAGCAGTCACAAATTGATCTTTTAAAGTTTGATGTCATATTCACAAATTATTTATTCTTTTTAATAGTCAGATATCATTTTTAACACGAAAAATAAATTGTAATAGGCCAAGTTATAAGCTGAATGTGTACACATCATGGAAAAACATACCAACATTCACACATCATATTTGAATTAGATCAAGGGAAATAATTTTAATTATAAATCGTACATGAAATTTTTTGATTCTCCAATGAATTATATACCTCTTAAAATAGGCTAACAGACATATACATGCTCCTTTGAAATATCCCAAAATCTTTTGCATTAGACAAACTTTTGATTTGCATAAATTCTCCGAAGTACCTCAATCAAACATAAGATGAAATTGTTAAAGAATTCAAACCCCTCAAATCTCTTACTAAACACAAATCACAAATATAATCACTTTCTTAGATTGTTGTGAAATTTTTCCATTTTTATGTAAATTTAATAATCATAGAATCATAAACACAATATGAAAATTTAATAGAAATATAATATAAATTTCAATAAATATCTCATATAATTTTATAATATGATATATGACATAAAATAATTAAAAATATAAAACGACTGGCCTGATTTGAGAGTCATATTACTAAACTCTCGTCCTAATAAAGTGATTGCCTCCCCTCGTGCAGATATTAGCGGCTGATCACAATCCCAAGATAAAACCCAATGGCCATGCCGGCGTCCTCGTCTGTGAGCACGTTCACAGGTAGACAAAGAACCAAACATTATCCCTAGTGCCCAATAACAATAATAAAAGTATTTCGTGAATGCAACCTAACTAGTGAGTGTGTGTTTCCTATAACCCTAGGACACACCTATATATAGTGTTCATGAGACCTTATTGGTCAAAACATTTAAAGCCACATAATGGTACATTGACGGGAATTATTGAATTTAATGACACCATAATTTTGACTGTTACAAAGTTCAAAAACTTCTAAAAATTCCAACAGTTTCCATTGCATATCCCGAGTTACATATGTATCTCTAGTTTCTTGTCGGTCCTTACTTCTGAACGAGCATGCTTTGGTGGAACAGAATTACCTATAGAGTCTTACTATTACAACCAGAAACATAGTTAAAATACTTTGTTAGTACTTCATAAATCATCAAATGTAAGTAGTGTATTTGATTAAGTAATATTCCCTCCGTTTAATATTATTTGTTGTTTTTTGTAAAAAAATTGTTTCCTATTATATGTCGTTTTAGAAGTTCAATGCAAAATTAATTTACGTTTTTCAGATTTACCCTCTCATATTAATTGTTCTAGCTTCTCATTAAGAGGAGAGAGAAAACAATTATTACTACTGAGTAAGGATATTTTTAAATTTTTATCTTCAAATGATGACTATTTAATAGATATCTTAAGATGTGTGCCACTATTCAAAATGACAAATAATATGAAATGAAAGGAATAATCTCTACTATTATAATAGCATGAATATTTCTTAACTTTTTTGTACGGACTAAAATATCCCTTTGTGATTTTAAAAAGCAAAAGAAACTCAAGAAGTATAGGTAGCTTTGGAGATATCAGAAGTTAAAAGACTTAACATAATACAATTCTAACTAAAATGTATTAATAGGCAAAATAAACTTAAAAAGTATAGCTAGACAGGAATCACAAGGTATAACAAGATTATGAGGCATAATAAGTTAAAAGATTTAACATAATACAATTTTAATTATAATTATAAATTGAAACAAACAATATGTTGGTTGTATAATTGAGCAAGACCACGTGACAATATCCTAAGAATGGCACATGAGATATTACACAATTTGACAACAAATTAAATTTGAGGCCATATTGTGTGTATTTGGATCTTGATTTACTTTATTAAATATTTAAACCTATTGTAGTAAAATTAGAAGATATAAATCTAAACGTGTTTGTAATTTATACAAAAATATTAAGCTTTTATAGCTTTTAATAAAGTCTAAAATGAATTCTATAGAAAAAGAAAGCTATGTATAATACTCTGTAATTATAATAAAAATTTCTATACATATAATTTTGTGATACGTTCATTTTTTCTGTAAATACCTATATTTATTTTATTTGTGCCTAGTATTGTATGAAAAAAAATTCAATAGCAATTAGTTGAACACACGCACTGCGAGTGCATTTTCCTAGTAAATTCAAAAAGAAAAACTCTTTCGAAAATTAGGACATGCTTTGTTTGTATGGCGGTTCACATGTTTGATTAAAGATGAAATGTCCACATTTTTAGTTGTCTGGTAGCTAGGAAACAATTCCAGATTTGGCTGGCCTAGTTTGAGAACCAATAGTTGGAGTTTTTATAGGTGAATGAAATAATTTGAAAGAAGAGTCATGTATGTTCGATCTAATCTGCTAAAAGGTCTTTTACGTCTATAAATATGAAACAGAATCTGGTCAAATCTGAATTAAAAAAAAAAATAGTAACTAAATCAAAATTTAAGTTCTTTCTTCTCCAATTCTTATTTTATTTTTCAAAAGTCGAAGTTATGTTTGTTCCAACTCGTCCATGGCCTTTTTGTTAGTGCAAATTAACAACAAAGGATCAAGATTGTTGTATCTTGGGTGGGGAATACTGTGTGCAAAGTAGGCAGCCTCGAAAATATTGCCTTAAGGAGATTGCATCTGCAACCTCAGCCTCAATTATTATTTCCTATTTCGTGGTTTGGTTGAAAAGTTATTCTGATTAATTCTAACCAAGTGAGTATGTTTACATGTTTTAATACGTGTATAACTCTATGTGTGAATTTTAAATGCATAAATAAGTGCACAGATTGTTAGACACCAACAATCTTAAGACAATATTATTTGTTTAATTAATCTGTGTGAATGCATAATTATTTATTAAGCACAAATCATGTTTGCCACTTGAAATAAATGAAGAGGTGATTATGATCTATATGAGTAAACAGAATATGAAAAACTGCTAGATATATAGATTGTATTAAAACATTGTGATATTAGTTTCGTTTGAATAGCGATCAGAATTTTATTTTCTATAATTGTGAAAACCAAGGTTTTTATTCAATGCAAGAGAAATATTGAATGAATTAATGGGCTTAGATTTCCATCAATCTGGAGTATACTGGATATCATAATTCTGCAACATCTTTCGAAACTAATTAGAGAAATATCTTACACTAAGAAAATTTTGGAATGATATGAAAGACTAGCAATTATTTGAGAATTTCCTTCTGCAAAAGAATAAATTCTTCTGCACCATTCTAGCTATAACTAGAATTGAAAATTTTATATCTCTAAACTGGAACCAATCATTTGATGCTATAATGTGGAAATGTAAATTAGCACTTGACTTGAGTAAATGAGAATTGAAGACGCAGAGGCGTCTTTTTCCTTTGAAAGCCTCATTTTCATATGAATCAGTACTTTGGTGCCAATTCGTGAAATGTGATTTAAGAATAAGCTCTATGGCATGAGAAACGGTCTATGTGTAATGCTTCCAAGAGGTGCCTTTAATTCAAGACTAGGTTCCCTTTAACCATTCTGCATATGAGTATGCGAATCGGTGCATGGAAAATAAAATTTTGGTTTTTAAAGTAGTGGGTTACTGAAGCCGAAGATTTTGAACTCTTGCGAAAAGATGGTCCAATTAGTGGAAACATTATTTTCAAAACTAATTAAAAACATACTAATGCTTTCGTAAATGCCTTTTAATTAATTGGCATATATATGTGAAGCGGCGGAATACTTCATTAGTGGCCAATGTTTTTCATCGTAACGGTCATATGTGAAAATCAAGAAATTGGGTTCTAATGAAATGATGATCTTTTTTTTCTCGAGAATAGAAACCATCAATTGAATTAAAAGGAAGTTCATAACCATTCAATTGATATGCCGATTCCGTACATCTACGGAGATGTCATGAATGGGTGCTAATATAAAATTATTTTGGTTAGATAATTGTGTCTTCAATATTCCAAGTCTAACTACAAAATTTGATTTCAATGATTTGAGTAACTAGAAGTAAGTTAATGGAATTCTTTGCGAAAGAATTGTAAATGGATGCATTTATAGTATTGCATATTTACGGATTGAGCCGCAACTATTCACATGATTGTTGAGATGTGATTTTAATACATGAATTTTAAAATTGGCCGTGAGTTATTGGATAAATAGGAATGCCTGTTTAACCTTGTACAAGTTAAAATGAATTATTTTTCTTATAAATACTTTAGTGGTGCACTAATTTATTTATAGAAGTAAATGATATATGTCATTACTTAGATAATAATTTAAATAAAATGTAATGACATGAGCATTAAATTATGAAACTCATATCAGTATGTGATTCATAGCTCATATACATTTGTTTAATAAGTGCGACTTATACATATGCGAGATATATCAGAAGAGTATACTAATCACTTTTATGAGGAGATATAAGATTAATTAGTATTTACTACCACATCAATATTTTATTTGAGAAAATATTGATTTTATTTGTGAAAATTTTTATAATTTATTTGCAAAATAAATGTCAATATTTTATTGAGAAAATATTGATAATATTTGTAATTTATTTGCAAAATAATTATAATTTATTTGTGAGAAATAATTATAAATTATTTGTGAAATAATTATAATTTATTTGTTTGTGAAACATATGTGTAAGAGTTCAAAACTTTAGAAGTAATTAAATTAACTGTGTGATTTTGAAATTATTACTAACTCGTGGAGTTTGATAATGTATTTAATCACATAGATATTATTGCGCTATTCATTGAGTTATAAATACGAGACAATCGCGAAACACGACTAGATGCATTTGTGAAATACAAATCTGGATAATGGAATGAGAAAATTTAAATTCTTATATCCAAATTGTGGGGGTAAATAAGAATATATTCATTTACATAAGAGTGTGTTAAATTGGGAATATTTCGTCAAATAATTTACCTGGGTCAACTCAATTGAATTTGATAGCTAAATTAACAAAATTTGAAGATGCGGTTAAACGTCATTCTTTAAATTCAAGTTTACTTGACAACTTGTGGCGGAAAGCTCATTAGATGTCTACACACATACTAAGTCGAGTTTCATACAAGAAAGTCAAATATCATTCCATATGAGTTATGGAAGGGAAGAAAAACCAAATACCTTAAAATATGGGGGTACTTGGGTCAGATTTCGGTTTCACCACCGCAAAAGAAAAGTAACTTAAAAATATTAATTACTCCTAGCTTTTGCGATAAATAGTAGCAGTTCATATTTTTGGTGTTTAAATCTGAAATAAATGTAATCATGTGAACCGAGTCACGTGATGTAACATTAGAGATAATTATAAATTTTTTATTCTGCGAGCATAAACACTTTAGTCTAACCCATTTTAGACAAGAATATTTTTTAAATTTCATAGAATATTTTGCGAAAATATTTAATTGATTTTGATCAAGAGGGTCAACTTTGTGAAGTTTATAATTATATTTAATTATAAACTACTATATTCAGCAATAATATACATATGAATCGATCTCTAAAGAGGTCAATCTCTTATATGTTAGAGGATTAACCTCAAACATATAAATAAATTATGTCACGATCCAATATCGTGGATTGGAAAGAGACGATTGACAGTTAGTTACATTAATAAAATTGGTAGACCTCGAGGAGTGAACCAATTAGATATGTTCAAGAGTTTAAAAACTTCGATAAGTCAATCGATAAAAACTAGGCTAGATGGGTTGTCAATGTGCCTTATTAAAAGAAACACTTTTACTTCTTTGACTCATATTCACTAGCGATTAGGATGACATCCATTTGAATGTTAATAGCTCTAATAGCTACATACAATACAAGGTTTTATCAAATGGATGCTAAAATTATCTTCCTTAATGGTGAATTAAATGAGAATATTTATGAGGAGTAACCAGAGAGTCTGGTTGTTAAAGGAAAAAAAACATAGTTTTCGAAACTTTTATATTTTCTTGTTGACCTTTAACATGCTCCTAAACTAAGACACGAAAAATGTGATAGTATCATCAACAAATTTTGACTTTCATATTAATAAATATGACAAGTGTGTCCATATCAACAAATTGGATAATTGAGTATCACAGTTTGTTTACACGTAAATGATATGTTAATATTTGAGACTAATATAGAGAATATTAAATCCACCGAGAAAATATTAACTTATGATACGAAAAGCTTCGGTTTAATCAATTATGATTAAGAGGTCATGCGATGACATTAAATTATCCCAAGCACGTTATGTGGATGCGTGATAGATAAGTTTAATACTTATTAAATTAAGAGATTTCATAATTCTATTTAATTCATATCTTGTGTGCTACACGACAACAAATGTAATAGAGTATCACAATTTGAGTATGCTCATAAAATTAGATGTCACGCATATATCGTAAAATGCAAGAGGCAAGCATCGTCTCTCTAGCTAATAAACTAAGGAGATACACGAACAATCTTAGCAAATTCGTTGGGATGCATTAATGAGAATGCTTGAACCTTGAAAGAATACATTTGTATGTGTATTATATTTTGGAAAAATATCCAACTGCCCAGGAGGGATATAGTAATGTAAATGAAACTTCTGATTTAGAGGAATCAAAGTTTATAAGCGGATATGTATCAATTTAGGAGGCTCCACTATTTCTTGAGAATCTTTCAAACAAACGCATATAGCTCAATCCACTATGAAATTAGAGTGCATAGCATTGGATAAAGCTAGTGAAGAATTTGAGTGGTTTCACAAAATTCATGGAAGATATCCTAATATGACTGAAAATTGTGTCAGCCATACGTAAAATACGATAATTAAGCGGTGATACACAGAGCTCAACAAACTCTATGTATAATGGTAAGTCACGAAATATTCGTTGTCGTTGATCCAATACCGAGAGACGTCTACTTTCAAATAGAATGGACTTTGTGAAGTCAAGAGATATTCCTGATTTCGGATATTAAAGGTTTGTTTAGAGAGTAGTATGTGTACCCAAGGTGGTTGGGCCAAGTGGTAGTGACTTGCGACCCCCAAAAGCAAGACTCAAGTTCAAATCTACTGGAGACACCAAACTGGGGGAAGACCTATACCCTTTGAACTCTTCGGTTCGAGCTGTAAATACACAGTCTGATTGATCAAAAAACAAAAACAAAAAAAAAAAAAGTAGAATGTGCATCTAGGGGAATGGGTTTAAAGCCTAAATTATACTAAGTCCCCTCGTACGGAAACCTAACCTGGCTACTGGAGATCCCACAGACCAGGTTCAATAGGACAACCAGTCTTGGCTAACTTAAATAAATCATTTAATAGTATAACTCTATCCAATTCTTATGATTCTTTAAGTGCAAGTCTACCTCGTTTATAAGGTTAAGCAAACGCTTTTAATGACGTCTATACCTTGCATTCTTATTATATTTTCCAAAAAATAGTAACTAAATTTAAATTCTCTCTTCTCCAATTCTTATTTTATTTTCCAAAAGTTGAAATTATGTTTGTTCCAACTCGTCTGTGGCCTTTTTGTTAGTGTAAACAACAAAGGATCAAGATTGTTGTATCTTGGAAGACTGTCGGGGAATACTGTGTACACTGTAGGCAATCTCGAAAATATTTTCTTAAGGAAATTGAGCAAAAGACAAAAACACCCTCTATATTTTGTCTAACTCCCAAAAACCCCCCTGTGTTATTTTAACTCCCAAAAATCCCCCTGTGATCTCAAATAAGTGCCAAATACACCTCCAAAAAAGAGAGTGTGTTTCAAACGCCAAAATGCAAGTATTTGTTCACATTTTGCTTTTGATATGACAATTTTACCGCTGACATCGAAAGACAAAAACACCCCCTATGCTTTGTCTAACTTCCAAAAACCCCCCATGTGCCATTTTAAATCCCCAAATCCCCCCTGTGTTTTATTTCAAATACCACATTCGACCCAAGTAGTATATATTTAATTTTTCAAAAATAATAAATAAATTTTAAAAAAAAAAACACAATGGGGTAATCTTGTCATTCCACCAAAATTCAAAAATAAAATTATAAGTATATGCTACTTGGGTTGAGTGTGGTATTTAAAACCAAACACATGGGGGTTTTGGAGAGTTGAAATAACACATTGGGGTTTTTGGGGGTTAGACAAAGCATAGGGGGTATTTTTGTCTTTTGCTCTAAGGAAATTGCATCTGCAGCCTCAATCTTAATTATTATTTCCTATTTCGTGGTTTGGTTGAAAAGTTATTCCGATTAATTCTAACCAAGTAGGTATGTTTATATGTTTTAATACGTGTACAACTATGTGTAAATTTTAAATGATTAAATAAATGCACAAATTGTTAGACATCAACACCAATAAATTTCCTACGCTGTTCCAAATTGATGCCGCGCCCCTTTTCCTTTGAGAGATATGATGAAGAGAATGCAAGTTTTCTTGATCTGAGAAACAGGCCTCTCCAACTCCATCTCTCTTAATTTATATGACAAATATTAGTAGAATTTTGTGTCTATAAATTTTTTAAGGGAAAGTGGAGTTAGTTAAGATAATTTAATGTTTAAATTTAATGAAATTGCATAATAAAAAAAATTAGCTTTAACGAGGTAATTGAAGATTTTAATAGTGCAGGAACTAGTTGGAGATATATAAAAGTACTGGGATGCATCTGAAATAATCATTAAGGTTAAAATTGGGAAGAAGAGCTAGTTTTTTGTCAAGCCGACAATTGATAATGAATCTTTAACGAAAAAATTAATGGCATGGGGTAATTGAAGGATTTAATAGTAAAGGGGTGGTAGGTAAAATTAACAAGATTACATGGGAAGTATGTGAAATTAACCCAAATTGATTTAAAAACTTCCTTAAATTAGATTGTCACCTTATTGTTTTCGCTTATTAATTAAATTTCTTGTAATGTTCTTATTTGCGTTAGACTTAACATCTTTCACTCTTTTAAATCTTGAAATATCTAAGAAGTTACTTGTATTCGCTAGTTGTTAAATTACAAGTTCTCAAAACAAACAAAAAACAAAATTGTTATATTAAATGATTCAGTTTGGATCTATACTTTTTAAATATTAATTTAATTACAGTTCTTGAAAGATGCGTCTATAGTAATAATAATAACTAATATTAATTTGTAATATGTCTTGATACTCTTCATACTTAAATTAAGCTTTGTAAAATATTACTATATTTTTATTATTTTATCATTGTGTATTACTCATTATATATGTGATATTTAATATATATAAAAAATCAAACTCAATAAATTCCCGAAAAGAATACGGTATAATTTGAATCACAACAACAGATCTAATTAACCAAAAAATATATCATAACAAAGACATAGCTGATAACAATAGGCTTCTTTTATGTGTATCTTCTTCTTCACAAGTTTTTATTTTTGTTTCCTTAATTGGATATATATTACTTTTAGGAGAACCCTAACATATAGAAAGTTAAGAGTTTACAAGGAAACTAAACACAATTAAAGGCTGGTGTTTCTTTCATATACACAATCTCATTAATTGATCACAATACACAACATACTTCGGACTTCTTCTTTCAAGCTTTCTACCATGGAATCAGAAGTTGCAGAGAAAGTAGAGGGCAATTACGACATTTTAGTGTCCATACTAGTTCGATTGCCGCCAAAATCAGTGTTCAGATTCAGGTGCGTGTCAAATAGATGGAACAATATCATCGAAGATCCTTACTTTCTTAAAAGCTACAGCACCATAACAAGAAAACATAAGCTACATGGAAAACGTCTGCTAGCATTCTTCAAATTAACACATGCGCACTTATATATAAGAGAAAAAATATTGTGGTACAATAATATTGAGTTGGTGCAGAGTCCACTATTGCCAAGTGAATTGGGCAAGTTCATCAATTCCTCAAACGGACTCATCCTCCGACGCTCAGTCTCTTTCGACACTTACTACGTTGGGAATCCCATAACGAAAAAGTGGGTTTATTTGCCGCCACCCAAGATTACTGACCGTACACATTACAGAATATCAACTGGATTAGTGTGCGAGGAGAATACAAACGAACTCGTACCAAATTACACGGTTGTACTAGCTGGCATACCGACAGGTGGACATAGGGATACTATGGATATAGAAACTTATTCTTCTTGGACTGACAGGTGGTCTATGCCGACACTGATCAGCACAGGGAATTTCTATCTACATCTGGACCAGCCGCCTCTCGTGTGTAATGGTGTCGTGCATTGGAGTGGATGGAGCTCGATCGCCCTTTACGACTTAAACGGAGGTGAAAATCATCTGCAGTTGATCAAGTTGCCACCACCAGATGACGGAAAATTTTATGACTTTAGTTTCATCAGGTCAGAACATGATGATGTCTTATGGCTTGGCATACACAATTATGAAAACATGCAATTTTGGATGCTCCCCAAGAGTAAAGAAGGAAGTTACAGGGGCTCCACCACTATACCTACCAATGAGTGGGTCTTGATGCACACGATCACGAGTGCTTCCCTGCTTAAAGAACCTGCCATATCATTGCTACAAAACAACAAAATAGATAATGAAATATTAGATTCAATTAGGCTCGAGGGATTCATTCCACGCAATCCAATAGTTGTTGTTCTCAGGCAGGGGGAAAGAGTATTTCTTCACAACTTAGAGACCAAATCAATGGAGTCACTTCAATATCATGGCGGCCAACCTACTGAATGGTGGTATCCCTACATGGAGTCCCCTTACTTATCTTCATATGCTCTTAAAGAAAATCAACAGCTTCCGCCCCCCTTCAAAAAGAAGCCACATAGCAAGAACAAGAATACCTTTAGCTGGCTTGTAGACCTGTTCACAAAGAAGTGCATTTTATAACTCAGGATTTTAATCTCGTACAAGTAAAAAAATGTTATCACTTAAACATTTTCATACTTTATCGCATACATATTAGATACTCAATCTTGTACAAGTGAAACATTATCAAAGACTGTTTTCACACATCATCTCATACATATTGGATATCAAGAAAGTGAAAATAACGCCACAAAATTTTCCACCCTCCTCCCTTGTTTTTTAGAGTATAGTGACCAAGTCATTACATAGTTTCCATATTTACATGTACATTTAAGCTCCTTTTGTGTACCTTCATTAATGCACAAGGTATAACAAGATATATTACTATTGCCAAAGGCTTTGTTTATCTCAATAACCAGTTGCTACTTTTTAAATGAACTGGAAAAAGAAAACAGAGAAATATTTCACCCAAAGTAGGAATATCTAGACCTCTTTTATTTTGTTTTTGGAAAAGAGGAATCTAAAGAACTTGTCAACTATTTTATAACTTTAATCCAAATTCAAATGAGAAAGCATGGACCTTGAAAACAATATTGTAGTGGATTCCTTAATCTTTTTGGTTTATCCAATGTTAACAGAACATTTTATTTCTTCAATTTACACCATAAAAGGTAAAAACCCAAACACCCAATTTCCACCGTAAAAACCTAATTTCTTTACTATTCTTATTATTGTCAAATGATTTATCTTCAGCACTCAATTTTCTAAAACTTCGTGTGCATTTAATCAGTAGCTGATAGCAATTGTAAGAAAAGAAGAAAAGAAAAAAACGTAATTATACAAACAGAGAGAGAGAGAGAGAGAGAGATGAACCTGCAGAACATTCGAGATGCAACGCAACTTGTAATTTTCGTCGAATGGATTCTGAATTTAACCATCTGAATCTAGCAAGGTGGAGAATTGGAAGGAAATGATGAATTAATGGAAGAGAGATTCAAGAGAGAATTAGTGAGAGTGGGCAAAAGGAATTTAACCAAAAAACTCAATGTGAGTAATTGTGAAGAATGACCTTTCCACAAATCAAAATTCTAAAAATGACCTTGTGCAAATATTCCCAAATAAATCTTATTTGCAAAATAAATCCCCCGAAAGTTAGAAAAGAAAAAATAGACCAATAAATTATTTAAATAGGCATAACCGAAGAAGTAGTCGATTTACCAAAACAATTAATAGGTATAACTAAAGAAATTGCTGATTAAAAGAACAATTACTTAAGATAAATAAAATATTAAAAAAGGAAGATATTTATAAAATTCTTGACGAATTCTATAATGAAAAAGAAAATATACCTAAAGAAAAAATTAAAAATTTAAGTTACGAATTAGAGAAAATTAAAGACTTAGTTCTAATAAACAAACAAGAACAAATATTTAGTTCATCTAGAGAACTACGACCACCAAGGAATTTACTAAAATAATGGAAGAACAAGTAGAAGAAATTAGAAAAATGATTGAACAAATAAACATAATTGAGGAGGAACAAAATATAAGACAAACAAATTTTACAAATAATAATGAAGTAATTTATGGATACGAGTCGGATGATTCTATTCCTGCATATATGGAAAAAGGAGAAAGTAGTCAAATAAAAGAAGAACAACAAGATAATGAAAATAATAAAAAACGAAAGTCTAGTAGGTTTGAATGGATCGATATTGATCCAGAAAACCTTAGAGAAATAAATGGTTTTTATCAAAGAAAACAAGGAGGATTCCGAAAATTACCAGATGAATATACACCTCATTTACAACAAATAAAACAAGGGATATTAGATGTAAATTGCGCTAGAAACACAGAAGGATTAATACAAGAATGGGCAAACCAAGTAAACCTAATTCTACAAACAGATGATATATTTAAAAATGGGGATTATTGCATTTTTGGTGCCACAACTATAGCCCACTGGCATTTTTACCCCGTAACTTTTCGGGCTGGCACATTTGGTGCCACAACTTCAACATCAGTGGCAATTTTGGTGCCAATTGAGGCCCAATTTTGAAATTGGCCCGAAATTCCCCCATTTACGGGCCATGTGACATGAAAATTGGGGATTTCGACCATTCAACACCTTTTTCATGAAAAAAAAAATTCCACCGACCAAGAACTATGCTACTTGGATGTTTTTATTTGGGGAAGAATAAGAAAGCGGGTAACAATTTAATTAAGAGAATGTTTGGTGAATTTTATAGGAAAAGTTAGGATTTTAAATTTTGGTATTTTTTTTTATTGAAAAAGACGTTGAATGGTCAATTTTGATATATTACTAAATCACATGGCCCGCATATGGGGGAATTTCGGGCCAATTTTAAATTTGGGCCTCAATTGGCACCAAAATTGCCACTGATGTTGAAGTTATGGCACCAAATGTGCCAGCCCGAAAAGTTACGGGACAGAAACGCCAGTGGGCTATAGTTGTGGCACCAAAAATGCATTAATCCCTTTAAAAATGCCTCAATGGATAATATATGGAATTATATGGTTTTTAAAACAATAGGAAATGTATTCCAATACTTGAGTGATTATAAATACATTGACCAACTAAAAGAAGCAAGCAAAAATAATGTAGAAAAATTTTACTGGTCAGTAATAGCACTTATATGGAAGGAATTTGTTGGTCAAGATCAAATAAATTATGCAGAAAAAGTTACAGAAAAACAAAATGAAATAGCAACTTGGCATTTAAACAGTATGACTATCTGTGATATGTTTCAATACGAGAATTATGTTTGTGAATTTTCAAAAAGTTTTTATAGATTAAAACCTGAAAATCAGGAACATACGAAAAAATTATTACTAATAAAATTACCATACCCAATAAATAAAGTTTGTTTAAACAAATTTAATGAAGGAGTAAAAGACGGTACTATAGCAGATAGTCTAGGAGGAGCAATTCTCGTAGGACGAGAATATATAATAGAAAAATTTACACAACTAAATGAAACAAAACTGGTAAAACAAGTTAACAAAGCTTGTTGTGAAGGTAATCCAGGAGTACCACAACAGTATGGGTGTAAAGAACGTAAATATAAAAAGAAATATCATAGAAATAAATATTATAATAAAAAATATAAATGGAAGAAACGACCTTTTCAAAAATATAAAGAAGAGTTTTATAAAAAAACCAGAACGATTTTTTAGACGAAACCAAAACAGGAAATATTGTCCAGAAGGAAAAAGAAATGTAAATGTTGGTTATGTAAGGAAGAAGGTCACTATGCAAATGAATGCCCAAAAAGAAAAAATAAAGAACAAAAAGAATTCCAAAAGTAGCAGAGTTAAGAAGTCTAGAACCAATTGAATCTGATATATCAGATATTGAAGAAATATATATATTATTAACCGATTCAGATTACGAGACAGAAGAAAGTCATGAGACAGAATTATCTACAGAATCAGAATAGAAGGAACCCAAATTCTACTTTTATAAAGGTAGAAATAAAAGGATATTATTATTCGGCATATATTGATACTGGAGCTAGTATTAGTTTTGCTTCTAAAAATATAAAAGGATTATTTTGGAGAGAAACAGAAAGACCAGTGAGAATTATGATAGCTGATGGAAGTACGCATAAAATAGACTTAGCAAGCTATTTTAATAAAATAAAAATTATAGATAAGACTAAGACACCCTATATATTCATGGTACCATCACTCTACAGGCAAGAATTAGGATTTGATATTATTCTAGGAAACAATTTTCTTAGATTATACCATCCCTTTATACAATGGTTAGAATATATAGAGCTAAAAGCACCAATAGGAAAAATGATAAAAATCCCGATCATAGACAACCTTGAACGAGCAAAATTAAAAATATTACACATTCTTAACGAAACATTATTTTTTATAAAGGAAAATAATAAAACAAGTATTGAAAAAGAAGTAGAAAATCTTTTAGAAGAAACTTGCTCAGAAGACCCGCTAGATGTAAAAATAAATACTAATGAAGAACAAATCACTATAGAATTAAAAGATCCAAAACAAGAAGTAAATGTACCAAATAGGATACCCTATTAAAAAAGAGACATAGAAGAATTTACAAAAGATTGTAGAAAATTATTAGAAAAAAGACTAATAAGATAAAGCAAAAGTAGACATGCTGCTCTAGCATTCTATGTAGAAAACCATAATGAAATAAAACGAGGAAAAAGGAGAATGGTATTAAACTATAAAAAGATGAATGATGCCACTGTAGGAGACGCACATAAGTTACCTCGAAGAGATTCAATAATGGAAAAAATAAAAGGAATGACTTGGTTTAGCTCCTTAGATGCTAAATCTGGGTATTATCAATTAAGATTGCACGAAAATACAAAACCTAACAACATTTACTTGTCCTCCGGAAAAACACTATGAATGGAATGTATTACCATTTGGGTTAAAACAAGCACCTGGAATATTTCAAAGATATATGAGTAAAAACTTAGAAGGATTAGAGGAAATATGTCTTGTATACAAAGATGATATTTTAATATTCAGTAATACTTGTAAAGAAGATCATTTAAGAAAGGTAGCAATCGTACTTAAAAGATGTAAACAAAAAGGTTTAGTATTAAGTAAAAAGAAAGCACAAATAGCAAAACAAGAAATTGAATTTTTAGGAACAATAATAAAGTCAAATGGAGAAATTGAATTACAAAAACATGTCTTAGAAAATTTGCACCTATTCCCAAATAAAATCGAAGATAGAAAGCAATTACAAAGGTTTCTAGGATGTTTAAATTACATATCCGAATTAGGGTATTTAAAAGGATGTGCCAAATAAAAGAAAAAACTACAAGAGAAAATAAGTACTAAAAAACAATGGTTTTGGGATAAAGAAGATAGTAAAATAGTTGAACGAATAGAACATATCTCGAAAAACTTACCAAAGCTATATAATCCAACTTCTAATGAATATTTAATAATTGAGACTGACGCATCTGACGAAGTCTGGTCAGGATGTATGAAGTGTATACAAACAAAAGTTCCACAACATGAAGAAGCTAAAGAATCAGAAGTATGTAACTTAAACAATGAAATCAGCTCTACGAGCAAAAGCATACATGATGATACCGTATGTAACTTAAACAATGAAATCAGCTCTACGAGCAAACGTATACATGATACCGATGTATTATTTATGGAGAATTCAGCAGTCAAAAGTCCAGAAATTCTGTGCAGATATATATCTGGAACGTTTTCTGAAACAGAAAAAAGGTATCCTATCCATGAGAAAGAGACATTAGCATGTTTAAGGACATTTAAAAAATGAAGGATTGATCTGTTACCCAAAGAATTTGAGCTTAGAACGGATTCAAAATATCTAACCTGATTCATTAGATACAAACTACAGGCGAATTACAATCAAGGACGACTAATAAGATGGCAACTTGAACTAAGCAGATACCCAGCAAAAATAAAATATATAAAAAGTAGCAATAATATTATTGCAGATACATTAACAAGAGAATTCGCATCAGGATAAACTATCTAAATTATGGAAGGAGCAATAGCAACACTGAAGAATCAAGCGAAGCAGATAAAAGGAAACATTGAGGCAAAAATTCGTGAACTACAAGAATTAGAAAAGGCTATACAATCCCTGGATACAACTTACAAACCATCAGAGTTTAGCATGCTAAGCGTAATGGACGAACCAAAAACAACAAAAGCAAAAGCAGAAGAAAAATCCGAACCAAAACTAGAAGTTCCATCAGATATCAAAATTCAGGAAACATCTTCATCATCATCATCAAAGAAGTACTATGTCATCTTCAATGGACCAGCCAAAGGAGCAATCTTTGATGAATGGCATAAAGCATCACTATACATTAATGGTCACAAAGGAATCATTCATAAGGCATACAAAACTATGGCGGAAGCAAAACTTGCAGTCGAAGAAAACAAAGCGATCTCGGAAGCAGAAATTAAAGCCCAACCATTCAAATCAGCGTTAGTCAAACCAAAAGCAACAATGTTAGATCAACCATCTTCTTCAATGAAGGTACTCGGAAAAATAACGAAGTTAACACAGGTACCCACAAGACAGGAACACATGCAGCTCAAAAAAGTAAATAAGGAAGATTTTCAAGAATACATGAAAATGCTATACAATTGGACGGAGGAAGATATGACAAAATTCTTTTATCCAACTGAAAAAAGAATAACAAGACCTAAAGCAGTCATCATCAGCGGAGCAAGTCCACTAATGACGTATAAATTCTTCCAATGTGGATTAATTGATACGATATACATTGACGAAAGCAACACTATTCTCCAAGAATTCAATCATGGGATCCAACAAACAGTGAAAAATTATCGAAAGTATTTTGGTAAGGATAGAGAAATATATTTAAAAATATATAGCTCATATCCCTACTTTAATGAACAAGGTGAAGTACACGTGCCAGCTTATTCACTCATTTACATGGGAGTATCCAATGGAACATATCCAGTTCGTGATCAACCAGTTAAGGAAAATGAAGAAAGTCATCAAGTCATGAATACCGGATTAATCTATGGAATCGTTTCCATGTTACAACGATTAACCGAGGAATCAAAAATTAAAATAAATTATAAAAATGAAACCACTATGATATATTCAAATTTTAAGGATAAAATCAAAATTGAAGAATTTAAAACATTCATGGATTTTGAAGAAGACATCATGAAGATACAAGGAGTATTCAACAAATTATCCGATGAAGAAAAACTCCAGATATGTGAAACATTGAAAGAATTCAAAGCTCACAAATACAATTATTGCATGGATGAATCTAGTGGAGAAGAAACAATAATTGAAGGATAAAAATATCAGCAGAAGAAGACAATAGTGTCGGCAAGAAAATCTGAAGTCAATCTTTACTTTTGAAAAAATAGTAGAATCCAATGTAAAAGGTCATGTGACTTTACTATTATGTAGGACCTACTGTTGAAAAAGTAGTAGGATCCAATGTAAACAATTATGTAAATTTACTGTTTCGTAGGACCTAAAAAAGATCCTTATCACCTTATGTGATCTGGATGAGTGGAGAAAAATAGCTTCCCCCTCCTATAAATAATGATGTTTAGTTCAGTTGTAAGTGTGCGAAAATTAATAAAAGAACTCTGCTTCTAAATTTTCTCTCAAAATCTTGAAGTTGTAACAAACTTCTGAATAGGATTTTTCAAAAAGGAAATCAATCATAAATCATATATTATCTACAAAAATCCCAAATACTATCTACACGGAGCACTAAACTCAAGAACAACCAAGAACATATCAGGTATGTATGATTTAGATTTAATTTCAAGAAATCAATTTCTACAATATCATATATTAGGAGTTATAAATAGAACACAAATTATTTCGATACTCATAGACACAGGAGCATCTTTATCACATGTTCATCCAAGATATGTAGTAACTAAATCTGCAGCACCACTGGTTGTTATAGATACAATAAAAGGAGATAAAACATGTAATGAAAAAACTACTATAGAACTCATGTTTCATGAGGAATTAAGATTTCGTCTTACTATGTATATAGATGAAAGTGATACAGGATCAGATATACTATTAGGTACTGATTTTTTAGAACAAATAAGATATGAAATTCATTCACAACATATACAAATAGGAGAAATAAAAATACCAAGAATAAAATTACCTTATTATGAAATAAATAATAAAATATGAGTTCCCCATTAAAAGAATTCGATAGACATATACAATTATTAGAACAAGAAGAAACACTTGGAATGTTCTCAGCCCAATCAATTATTGAGCATAAAATAGAAAAAACTAAAAAGGCAAAATTAGATCTAAAAGAAGGACAACACTTTAATAAATCTATTTTTGAAAAAATAAAACGAAAAAATATTATCTATCATGGTTTATTTACCCAAGAAGTACCAATAGATATAAAAACCACTAGAGGAACCATTGTAATTCCCATAATTGATAGTGATCAAATAGCAGCTAGAATAGAAAAAATTAGAAATAAAGAAGACAGAAATAAAATAGGATATATTCAAATTGCTACGATACAAGTATTGATAAAATCGACTTTTAAAGAAGGTATTAATTCACCAATAGCTTTAATAGCTTACGACCGAAGAATTAAAGATACTCATGATTCGGTTTTAGGAATAACTATGGGAAACCTAGCATATAAAACACTAAAGTTTAATCTAGGAATTAAATATGCAATTCCTTTATCTACAAAAAATTTAGATAATAGCATTTGTTTAGGATACAAATTTGCAAGAAAAGAACTAATGGAAGAAGGAGATCAACCATTTAGTCTAACATATATGGTAGAATATGCTTTAACAAATAGTCATCATAGTATAAATTTCTTAGATCAAGAATCTATTTATTTAGATAAATTATTTGAAGGAATAGCTCAGATAAAAAAATTACCAATGAAAGAAGTAACAATAGAAGGAACTAGTGACCAAATTAGACGATCAATATCGTTTAGATCACCTAACATAAAACAATTACCTCTAGAAAAACCTAAAAATCTAATAAAACCAATAAATAACGAAGATAGAGATTGTACAAAATCCGAAGAAGAAAGTGAGTATACAAAATTAGAAAAGAAAATTTCGGATTTAGGTAAATACTTAGAAGACAAATTATGAATAGTAAACCTGAAAATAATTGTAAACATATATCAGATTTAGTTAAATACTACGAAAAAATATTAGAATATTTAAGATCAACATCGATTAGTACCAAAATGTATAAAATAAATAAAGAAATTATAAGAACAAAAATAAAAGAGGCCAAAGGATCATGTGTTATGTGTAAA
Source organism: Penstemon newberryi var. newberryi (assembly GCA_030819805.1). Lineage (NCBI taxonomy): Eukaryota > Viridiplantae > Streptophyta > Magnoliopsida > Lamiales > Plantaginaceae > Penstemon > Penstemon newberryi. The sequence continues at coordinate 13,774,980 of JAUALY010000005.1, read as the reverse complement.
GAACAAATTTTAACCAAAAAACAAACATCCGCTGCCTCTGACCAATTTTTGGTATCAGAGTCGAGTAACGAAAATGGAGAAAATACAGAAAATACAAAATAAATTACAAAAAATTAGTGAAGAAATTGAAATTTATGAAGATAAATTAGCTAATATACAATTTCTAGAGGTTCATCCTTGTACACCAGGAATATTAGACTTCAAAATAAAAATATTAGAAAGACTAAAAACTGATTATGAATATGAATTACATAAGCAGAAATTGATATATCATATAGAAAACAAGTAGTAAACTAGAGGGTATTAAAAAGCAAATTACAGAAATGAAGAATATTAATGCAAATACCATCTCTGCAGGAAAAAGCCCCTGAAGGTCAGTTTTGAAAATTAAACTTTCCAAAAGGCCATTTTTAAAATCCACTCAAAAAATGTTCAAGTTTTCATTATTTTAGTTAGGATTAGCATATCTTTTTTTGATCTAAAAAAATAAAAATAAAATAAAATTCCTAGTCCTTACTAAAATAATCGAAAACTTGAACCTTTTTTGGTGTTTTGTTTACTTTTAATGTTGCAGGGAACATCCAAATTTCATAGGATGCATTGAATACCCAGATGCCATTCCCAAATATTGATATTAGAAAAATTCCATCGGTATTTTTCCTTTTTTTTTTAATACAAAATTTAATTCAAAAAGGTAAATAAAAACTAAATAAATTGCAAATAACACCCTCTATTCTTTAATCCTTCATTTAACTCCTACTTCAAATAATTAACAAAAAAAAAAAAAAACACTTTCCCCTCTTCTCTTCTTCTCAGATCTAAACACCCCTCTCTATCGACTCTTCTTCCTCAACTTCAATTTCTTTTCACTCTCACAAATTAGAAATGGCACATAATAACAACATTGCAAGCGAAGGTGATGGGGAGAGGATGAACGTAGAACAAGCACCACATCCATACACCGTAAGTTTTATTTTTTTTCCAATTATGAGATCCGGTTTCGTATTTTGGCGTTTGGCGTTTGGTATGAACAAACGCCAAACTCCAAATCTTCATGGTGTCTGGATTTTGGTCTTCAGACTCCAGATGCCATGTATAACTCACCGCGGTGAGTTATATACTCACCGCGGTGAGTAATTCATGGCGTCTGAAGTCTGGAGACCAGATGCCAGACGCCATGAATATTTGGAGTTTGACTCCTTGGCCTCAGACGCCAAATTTCAAACCTTTTGAAAAAAATATTATGTTTTAATGACATGTTTGTGTTTATAGGGATATGGCATAATACCGACGCACGTCCTTCCACAATTACCTCCATTCCACTATAATAAAGTGGTTTTGGAATGAAAAGTCACACAATGGACTGCATGGTCTGAAATTACTTCAATGTGAAGGTTGATACGACCACATCATATGCAGATGTTGGAAAACTACCCCCAAATTGGGAATTTTTTGCGGCTCAGTGGTACAGGCAAATTTAAGGGGTCGGTTTTGCACAACTTGATGCTTAGAATTTGCAAACGGAAAAATAAAAGAAGTAAATATGAGTACTGGTTTTTTGATCAATGGAAAGCCAATAAGGTTTGGGGCGGAGGAGTTTAGCCTTGTGTCGGGGTGGCGCTTTTGTAGGCCGTATTCTGAGGATGCGCAACATATTGTGGAAGGTGCAACCCTGAGAGACAGAAGGTTTCATAGATGGCGGACGGGGAAGGTAACTATTGAGGTAGTTGCAAATGAAATAAAAAGATTATTGGATGTGGATGATGAAGATGATGATATTTTGAAATTGTTCTTTGTCTGGGTTATATCAGCGGCGTTGATGCCTGCACGTCCTATTAAAGTTGTTGATGAGTTAGTTTTCAGTGTAAGTAAACTCAAATGTAATTTTTTAAATTGATTTTCCTTCAACTTTTAGAACTAATTATCCATATAAATCTGTCTTATATTGCAGGTATGTGATGACCTGGACATATGCGAAAGGTATGGATAGGCTAATAAAATCTAGACAGTTACTGTAGATGAACTATTGGCAAAATTGGCTCCGATTATGAGATGAGACAAGAGACCGTTCGTAGATGGAATGTGGATGGATGCCCTTTTCTTATACTGGTATTTTGTAAACTCAATTTTCGATTTGAATATGTTTTTATTTATATATATTTTTTCTTAAATTTAGGCTATTTTTGTGCAGTTTTGAATGTTGGAGAGTATTGAAGGCTTGCCTGAATTGGCCAATTGTTCATCAAGAATGTCTCAAACTATTCCTTGGTATCCGAGAATGTTACACACTGATTACCCTCATTTAAAAATAAGTTGCCTGTCAAAGGCCAGGTCCGGTCCGGACCAGACCCTAAATTTAATGACAGGGTCTAGACTCGAAAAAAGATATTTCATCTCTTTCTTTTTTTTCTCAAAAAAATTAAAAAATGAAAACTATAAATTAAAAAAAATGAACATCTTCTCTATTGCCCAGTTCACAACTTCATTCCAATGTGTTTAAAACCGGACCGGGCAATGAACCAATGAGCCGACTGGCCACTAATTTGACTAGTCGGACCATTGATCGAACCGGCATGACATCATTATTGTATAATATTAATTTTCACATTTAAATATATATTATGTACAAAAAATATGAAACGATATCATTGAAATACATACAAATACTCAAAATTTAGTTTATATGTTTCAAGTAATATAATATTATTAACTTATCTTATCAGAATAATAATTTAAATACAAAACTAATTAATAAAACAATATAAATATAAAAATAATAATATTCAATTAAGAAACATTTAAAATAAAGAAAAAAATAAGAGATTAATAATTCTATGATAAACTTTTGGGATATAAAAAATATAAAATCTAATCTCTTAAACATTATATTATAGTTTGAAATGAAAAAAAAAAGACAAACATATATCTAATTAAGAATTTGTATCAATTTAAAGAGATTTAATACTAAAAATAAAATAAAAAACTAATTATTAGGTGGTCTAGCATTAGTTATCACAAACTAATTATAATACATTAGTATATGTTTTGTTTAGTGAAATTTCAATAAAAGGTGTTTGGCTTACCTCGTTCTTTCCTTAAGGTCAATGGTTCAACTTCCACTACTTACAAACTTTAAATATTTTTTAACACTAAACAAAACTTTAAAAAAATATTTCACTAGTATACATAAATTTGTTTAGAGAAATTTTAATAAAAGGTGTTTGGCTCACCTTGGTCTTTCCCTAAGGTCAAGGGTTCAACTTCCACTACTTACAAACTTTAAATATTTTTTAACACTAAACAAAACTTAAAAAAAAAAAATAATAAAATAGGAATGAAACCTTGGTTTATCGAATCCAATGGGTTGCCGGTTCCAGTTCTCATTGGTTATTTAGGGGTTTTTGGACCTGACATGCCACTGATTTGCAGTAAAATCGATTAAATCGGCCGGTCCGGTCCGGTCCGGTTTTAATAACACTGGACCGGATCGGACCGGACCGGACCGGCCGATTTAATCGATTTTACTGCAAATCGTGCTAGGTATATCAACCTCCATCGTGCTAGTATGTATTGTAATCTAAACATTCATATGGAAGATGAATTATAAAATCAAACTTCTCTGTTCTTGAAGAAAAGAGAAAAGAAGGAAGAAAAAATCTTCAATTTTTTATTCTCCAGAAAAATGAAAAAATATGTTACAAGTTGGGTTTGAACCCTCAACCTATTTATAGAAGACTAAGGAGCCTGTCGCTAACTAAATAACAAACTTAGAAATAAAATAGCAACTTATACATATATACTCGCTTTTCTTATAAACTAAAAGAGGGAAAAATAATTTACAAATCCCTAATTCCTTTCTTCTTCATTGAATCAATTCTGACCGTTTCCTTCTTCTTCTTTTGTGCAGATGCTGAAGATCAATTGAAGATGAATACTGCATCCAATACACCCCCCTCAAGATGGACCATATATATTAATGAGGGACAGCTTGGAAATAAGCAGCCGAAACTGAGGTAATAGCAAAGCTTTGGTTAATATATCTGCTATTTGGTCCTCTGTACGTATGGGCATAAGCTTGATTATTCCTTTAGTAACTTGCTCTCTAGTAAAGTGACAATCAATTTCGATATGTTTAGTTCTTTCATGGAAAATAGGATTTGTAGCTATATGTCTTGCTGATTGGTTGTCACAAAACAGTAATGTAGGGGAATTAGGATTAATCCCAAAATTGTTTAGAATCTGATGTAGCCAAATAATCTCACTAGATACTGCTGCCAAAGATCTATATTCTGCTTCAGCAGAAGATTTTGACACTGTAACTTGCTTCTTGGACTTCCAAGACACCAATGAATCTCCCAAAAAGATGCAAAAACCTGTTACTGACCTCCTTGTGTCCATACAAGAGGCCCAGTCAGCATCAGCATAAGCCTTGAGATGTAGATTAGAAGTAGATGAGTAAAAAAGTCCCTATCCTGGACTTGACTTGATATATCTTAGAATGTGATGAGCAGCTTGCAAATATGGAGTCCTTGGTTGAGATACAAACTGACTAAGCCTATGTACAGCATAGCTTAAGTCAGGCCTAGTTATTGTTAGATAGAGGAGTCTGCCAATTAATCTTCTGTAGGAAGTGACATCTGAAAGTGGTTCACCATCCTGAGAATTAAGCTTGACCTTAGGATCCATAGGTAAAGAAAGTGGTTTTGCTCCTAGATATCATGTATCATCAAGAATCTGTAAGGCATATTGTCTTTGAGAAATCACAATCCCTTTAGAGGATCTAGCTATCTCCAAACCAAGAAAAAACTTAAGATCCCCCAAGTCTTTTAGTTTAAATTTAGTATGTAAAAAAATTTTTAAATCAGAAATAAGTTTGAAGGAAGGACTAGATATTACAATATCATCAACATAAAGTAAAAGAGCAAGAAAGGTATCACCTGAGCCTTTAGTAAAAAGTGAGTAATCTGCCTTTGATTGTGAGAAGCCATAAGCTAGAAGACATTCTTTAAATTTATCATTCCATTGTCTAGATGCCTGTTTTAGACCATAGAGTGATTTATTTTGTTTACAAACCAGTTTAGGAGATGAATGAGACCTAGGATAACCTAATGGTAGGTCCATGTAAACTTCTTCATGAAGATCACCATTTAAGAAGGCATTATCAATATCAAGATGATATAACCCCCAACCCTTAGAGGCAGCTAATGCCAATAAAACCTTTACTGTACCATCTTTGCAACTGGGGAGAATGTTTCTGTGTAATCAATTCTAGCCTGTTGAGTGTAACCTTTTGCTACAAGTCTAGCCTTGTATCTTTCCACAGTCCCATCAGAATGCCTCTTAATTTTATAAACCCACTTACAACCAATGGGTGTTTTATCTGGGGGTAAGGAAACCACAGTCCATGTTTTAGTCTCCTCAAGAGCCTGTATTTCAGTTTGCATTGCTTCTCTCCATTTCTGATGGCCAATAGCTTGGTGATAAAACTGAGGTTCATTCTCAGTAGAAATATGCATTACAAAATTTTTAAAAGAAGATGAAAGCTTATCATAATGTAAAACATTAGAAAGAGGGTATCTGACAGAATTATTAGAACTTATAGAGTTGCAATGATAATCATTGAGATATGATGGTTTACTGGATATTCTAGTAGATCTTCTTATAGGTGGTTGTGACTGTGAGTTCAGAGAATCAGATAAAGTAACAGAATCAGAATCAGAATTAGAATTATTATAATCAAAATTATTGTTATCAGGAATAAAATCAAAATATGGAGATTCAGGAGAAGAAAAAATTCTTTCATTAGGTAAAGTGTGTGTCGAAGGTGCATTAGATAGGGTCTGAAAAGGGAATGTTTCTTCATGAAAAACAACATCCCTTGAAATAAAAATTTCTTTTGTTATTATATCAAATAATTTGTATCCCTTGATACCCATAGGGTATCCAATAAAAGCACAAACTCTAGCCCTAGGATCTAATTTTGTTCTGCCTCTTTTAAGTGTAGAAGCAAAGGCTAAACATCCAAAAGATTTCATGAAAGTATAATCAACAGAAGTGTTATATAATAGTTCAAAAGGAGTTTTATAATGTAAAACTTTTGATGGAGTTTTGTTGATTAAATATGCTGCAGTAGAAATGCATTCACCCCATAATGAGATAGGAACTTTAGAGTCAAAATATAGAGCTCTGGCAATGTTAAGTAGGTGTTGGTGTTTTCTCTCCACAACAGAGTTCTGTTGTGGAGTTTCAACACAAGAGAACTGGTGTAAAATACCATTTTCATTAAACAAAGAGGTGAATTTTAATTCAGGAGCATTATCACTCCTAAATATCTTAACAGTGCTGTTAAATTGATTTTTAGCCATAGATAAAAAACTAGGAATAACAGAAGTAATATCAGATTTATTATGCAATAAACAAACCCAAGTAAATCTGGAAAAATCATCAATAATAGTGGCAAAATATTTTTGACCAGAAAGTGTAGGAGCATGGAAAGGGCCCCAAATATCACAATGTATTAATTCAAATATCTTTGAAGTGGTAGAAACAGAAGTAGGAAATGAAAGCCTCTTTTGTTTAGCAAGAGGACAAATGTAACATGGATTAGTGCTATTATTAGGACAATTATTTAGAGAATCTAAAGCTAAAGCTTCCTTTATTCTAAGCATATTCTTATAGGGCATGTGACCTAGCCTTCTATGCCACACCACACTAGAAACTTTGTTGCAGTGAAACTGAAAATGAGCAGTTGATCTTGGGTGTAAGACATAGAGTCCATCTATCAATTTACCCCCTCCAATCATCTTCCCTTGTAGGTCCTGAATCATAAAAGATTCTTGTAAAAATTTAATAGTGAGGTTATTCTGAAGTAGTAATTCACTAACAGAAACTAAGTTAAATTTGAATGTGGGAATGTAAAAAACATCTTTAAGAGTTAAGAAAGAATTCAAATGTATATCCCCTATTTGAGTGACTGGAAGCCTACTGTTATCAGGCAAAATAACATGAGCATTAGTAATAGGTTTTAAAGAAGTAAAAAGAGAGAGATTATAGCAAATGTGCTTAGTAGCACCAGAATCAATGATCCAATCAGTTGGATCAGGATTTTCTTTATTAGTAAGAGAGGTAGAACATATACTTGACACACAAGATATGTGTGCAGAGTCAAGTGTTGTCTCAGTAGCAGGAGCAACATTCAAGTGTGTGCTGAACAAGTTCATAAGATGCTGACATTGTTCTGAGTTCAAACTCTGGAGTAGAGGGGTGAGAGGGTTGTGATTGTTTCGATTATGGACAGGTTGGGTATTCTGAGTGGTGAAAGTATTAATGGGATTGTTAGGATAAGTAGGAGGTCTAGGTTTAGAACCAGTAGAAGGCTTGTAACCAACAGGATATCCATGAAGTTTGTAACATTTGTCAATAGTGTGGCCCTTGAAATTGCAGTGAGAACAAATAGGAATTTCCTTTTTCTTGAAGTTTGGGTTAAAAGTTGGTGGATTCTGTGATGAATTGGGTATGGTGTTTTGTTGGAACTGGTTATAAGGCCTTTTCTGGGGCTGCTGTGTGAAGGTTGTATTGTGAGAGTTGAATTTTGAGGCAAAAGCCATGGAAGTGGATAGATCAAAAGAATGAGTTTGTCCAACCTGTTTCTGCCTTTCCTCTTGAGTGGCTAAAGAAAAAACTCTGTCAATTGGAGGGATGGGATCCATCAGGAGGATTTGACTTCTAAGGTTATCAAAAGAATCATTTAGGCCAAGCAAGAAGGTAAGGACAAAGTCTTCTTGGTAATGATTGTGAACTTTCTGGGAACTGTCACATGTGCAAGAACTCAAAATAGGCCTATAATTGGCCAATTCATCCCAGATTGATTTAAGTTTTGTAAAAAACATGTTGACAGAAAGAGTATCTTGATGGAGATTTGCAAGTTCTCTGCGGAGTTGCAATTTTCTGGGACCATTACTATGTTGAAATCTGGTTTTTAATTCATCCCATATGTCTTTGGCACAATTTGTGTACATGATACTTGAATGGATATCTGGAGATACCGAGTTAAGAATCCAAGAAACAACAACATCGTTGTTTCTTGACCAAGCAAGTTGTAAGTTTCCATCAGTGGGACGAGGATCTTGGAGAGTGCCATTGATGAAGCCAAGTTTGTGTTTGACATTCAAGGCAAGCAACATTGAACGAGACCAGGAGGGATAGTTATCTCCCTTGAGTGATTGATGAACCAGAATTAACCCTGGGCCATCTGAAGGATGTAGGAAGTATGGGTGTGAAGGATCCTCCATTGGAGGTTTGGAACGGATGGAATCAGAAATAGTGGTGGATGAAGAACCAGATGAAGACATGATTATTGAATAAAATCAAGAAACGGGAAGAATAAAAGGAAAGTGGATCACAAGATCACAAAATCAGAGAATTGAAAACGTTAAAGAGTGCGGAAATCGTGTATAAACTATACTGCTGATACCATATTGTAATCTAAACATTCATATGGAAGATGAATTATAAAATCAAACTTCTCTGTTCTTGAAGAAAAGAGAAAAGAAGGAAGAAAAAATCTTCAATTTTTTATTCTCCAGAAAAATGAAAGAATATGTTACAAGTTGGGTTTGAACCCTCAACCTATTTATAGAAGACTAAGGAGCCTGTCGCTAACTAAATAACAAACTTAGAAATAAAATAGCAACTTATACATATATACACGCTTTTCTTATAAACTAAAAGAGGGAAAAATAATTTACAAATCCCTAATTCCTTTCTTCTTCATTGAATCAATTCTGACCGTTTCCTTCTTCTTCTTTTGTGCAGATGCTGAAGATCAATTGAAGATGAATACTGCATCCAATAGTATGCAAAAAAAACCGGCTAGGTATATTTGTTGATTTGGAACTAAATACATCACGATTTTTTAGTATTTTATGTAGATCTGAGTTCATTTGGGTGTTTTGCCGTTGATTTGTGTTCGTGATTGTATATCAAGACTAATCCATGTTTGTTTCTGTGTAAATATTTCTGCTGAAATTTTTGTTGCTGCTGAATTTTTTTCCCTATATGTTAATTATCGTGATTTGTGTAAATCCATAGTTCTATGTTCTTGATTTGTGTATATCTCTATATGTTAATTTTTGTCTCTGCATAAATTCTAGTGTAATTTTAAGATTTTTGTTTCAATAGAAATTATCATTTCCTTTTAAGTCCACGAGCAAGGAGTTAATATTTAAACTAGAGTGTTTTGTGAGCAGGGAACTAATGTTAAAATTAGACAAAAGACTAGTTGATTTGGCATCATGAGGAGAAGTGGCAAAAGCCAGATAGCATCAGTCAAAAGACAAAAGCTAATATGCTGAAAATTTATTCTCAAGAAAAACATCAAAAAAGAAATCATGGCATCTTTAAAAAATTTCTCCTCTACGGCTACTGTAGTACATAATTTCTTCATTTTTTGTCCCCGAAACCTCTGTGCTTATCTTGTTGGATAAAAAATTCAGCTTTATCTTTTACTTTCTACATGGATGGAATCATTCAATATGACAAAATTGCAGTCTACAGTGGATTTTTTCTCTCTTTATGTGATAGTTGAAATTGCAGTTTATAGTAGGATATTACATAGTTTACTGCCATGCTTGGGGTTTACTCAACAAGATTGAGTAAGTAAGTCATTCTCCAATGGCCGTATTAGACGGTTCTTATTTGTTTTTATTTCGGAATGCAATTGAACATGATATCACGTAATAAGTGGGTCGGTATTTAAGGTGCTCACACCATGTCTATTTAAAATATTTTTGTTACATATGTGTATTTGTTGTTAGGTTAGATATGTTTTTTTTCCTATTTATTGAGTGTGTTTATTTTGTATTTCCAAGATTATGATATGTGATATATTTGGATATATATGTTATAGTTTGTTATTTGCACACAAGCACATTGTTAAATAAGACTTTGTGTGAATTAATTTGATATGCATTAACCTTGGTGAAATTAATTTTTCAATGGTTTATGAACCAGATCATACATTATTTTATAAAAAAAAATTACAAGATCTATGTTCTTAAACATGTTATGTGATTGTATATTTCTAATTATTTTGTTAAAATGTAGTATTTTATATTGGTTTTTCTAGTATAACTGTGATCATCAGTTGATATATAGGTTGTTGTATAATATGTAAGAATTTTGAATTCAAATTCAAATTATTAGAATTTTAATTTATTATATTTTGTGCTCACTGTTTTACTCATGTTACTTTATTTCATTTTACATAAATTCATAATCTTTCAAATTATAACTATAGAGTTACTTCAATAGACAAACAAAAGCATAAAAAATAACATGGACATTGTCTTTAATTTTTTGGTTCTTATGTAATGGAATGAATGTTCAAATTCATCTTAAATCATATTAATGTAAAATGTTATTAAATAGGTTTGATTATGATGGTGAATGGGCGGATTTTACACGGAATTAGGTCCATATCCGATATGATTTAATATTAAATATCATTCTCGATGGATATAATCAAGTAAAAAAATGATTTTATATTTCAAATGAGATTTAATGATGTTCAAATTTTTGTAAATAGTAAACCAATCTTATCTTAAATACAATTGGCTTATTTAAAAACTAACACAAAATTATGTTGCTCGTAATTTTATTTATAGATGAATCTTGTTAAAAAAATCTATTAACCAAAGTCAACTATATTGGTATTGCAATGAGTAAAATATGTCCCATAAACTAATTTAATTTATATATTCTAACTTAAACCAACTTTTATAAATTCTTATTTAAAAATAACTAATAAATAAAAATTAAGATATATCAAAAAAGTTAGATATATAAAAAATGTATAACTTAAAAATTCTAACTTAAACCAACTTTTATAAATATTTATTTGAAAATAACTAATAAATAAAAATTAAGATATTTCAAAAAAGTTAGATATATAAAAAATGTATAACTTATAAACTCTAACTTAAACCAACTTTTATAAATTCTTATTTGAAAATAACTAACAAATAAAAATTAAGATATATCAAAAAGTTAGATATATAATGTCGGGATACCTCGGTTGTCAGAACAACGAAAGTGCGGAATTTAAATATTTTCCGAAGTACCCATACAACTCATGATTCGATTTCCATCTTACATATGCGAAAAGGTTGATTAAAACAAATAATTAAAACATTAAACAAACTAGAGGGGGTGAAATCGCAATTTACCTCACCACAGGTTCGGTGGTGGTAACCTCCGGTCTTCTCTTTGATTCACATAAGCGATCCAAGTGTTTCGCCTCTACAGTGTATCCACACCAGCTGGATTGTAGCAACACCTTCAAGTCACAGACTCAGAACTAGAGCTTGAAGGTTTGTCAATGGAGGAATACATATCTAGATCTAGATCTAAATCCAGATGGGGAAGAAGAGCAAGAGAGGGGCGGCTACTCAAGGGGGGCGGCTAGGGTTGGAAAATGCAAAATGAATATTAGGGTTTTGAGTCTTCTCAAGACTCCTATTTATAAGCCCCTAGTTACCTTGATGTGCAAGACTTCTCATGCGCTCTTAATTAAAGTGGCTCATGTCTTGCACTTTAATTTAATTAACCCATTAATTAAAGTAACCCAATTAATATAATTAATTTCTCTCTTATTTATTAATTAACACTTTAATTAACATTTAATTAATTAGACCATCTAATTAATTATTCTTCCAATTGAATTAACACTTTAATTCAATTATTGATTTAACTACTTTAAATCATTTATTTTCCTTTTATGACTGTCACTGTCCAACTGTATTGTGTATGACCCTCTAGTTTCACCATCAATTGGCAGCAGGCCCACAAACCCTTCGTGATTTAATTAGGAGCAATTAATTGCTCCGATCAATTAAACACTTTTAATTGACCACTCCAGAATTAATCTCTCATTAATTCAAGAGTACCCACACCTCATGGTCGATGTCTATCCACAAGCCCATGAGGCTCAACTTCAGGTGAATTGATCTTGTGAACCTCACCTCTTATAACTGCCATGTATATACGGTCCTTCTATCGACTTAATTTCCCGATCAAGACCTAGGTGTGTGAATTGATCGGCACCTCTAATTATCTCGATTTTGTACTTTCTAATTCTGGATAATAATTCCAGTGTGACTGCTAAATTTGGAAACCCCTTTCCAAATCTGTCAACGACCGTGGCCACGGGTTTCTCGAAATCTATTATCTAAGAATGTACTGGAAATTCTCTCATCCATTATAATGAGTCGGAAGATCTCATTGAAGCAAAAAGTTCAACCAAAAGAACAAGGACATAAAGCTTTCTGTAAGTTTTTTTTTTCTTTCTTTTGCATAATTAAAATATTTATTGTTTATGGGATCCTCGTTTTATGTTATTTATTTTTTAAATATACCGTGAACATAAAATCCACCAAATTCCGCAATTGGGTCGAATTAGTTCGATCATGTTTACTCACGGGGTCGAATCGTTTGGATCCGAATGGGTAAAACTCCAACAGACTCAACATTGGCCAATCAACTTGAAGGACAAAATGGCTGTAGAAATGTTTCGCAAAAGAAAAAAAAAAACTGAAAATTTCTTTTTAATTAACTTTTATTGTCTTTTTTCTTATAAAAAAAATGTATTACATATATAACGTAAAAATTTCCTCTCACCAATTTTCTATTTTCCAGCAATAAAATCAATAATAAGTACATCATAATCAATTACATGCATAACATACTATTTAAAGAATGAGAGTGTGGTAAAATATTTGATTCCAAGTATCAGGTACTCCTGCCAAGCACCAATGGCTGCAATCCAATGTTCCGGGAAGCCCATAACTTGAAGGGTGTCCGTCTTTTCTCAACAATGAAAGATTTGTTATATCAAGTAATTTCACAGGCTTCTTTATAGTACTTAAAACTTTCTTCAAAACTGTTAAAGCAGGGGGTAATCCTCCAGGATATGTAGATTCAAGTAGAGGCTGTTTCTGCCCTATGCAAGATTTTGCACTCGGTTCATTCCATGAGCTACCACTGTTTATCATTCAACATAAAAAAGTAGAGTTAATGACAATTTAACCCTCCGGTTTCACACGGCTCCCTGACATTATTAACTTTAAAAAAATACAAATTGACAAAACTATCCTCTTATATATGACATTTTACTTCTCTGTGTTATGAAAAATATGACACTTTACCCCCTATGTTACAAAAACACTTTTCATGCCTACTCTTAATTTGAGCGAGTGATCGAGTTACAACCTCCGGTTGAAGGAGGTAAATTGTTCTTTTAAAATTTTCACAAGGAGATTAAATGCTATTTTTCAAATCACAGAAAGGTAAATTGAGAATTATGTAAACGGAATAAATTGGCTTTAGCTCTAACAAAGTAATACAATTAACATCAATATCTACCTACGTGCGTATTGTACTACATTGAGTGTCAATTGCGTGGGTCATGCTGCAAATGTTTCGAACCTGTTTTTAACATTTCAGTGCTATTTGAAAAAAAGTACACAAATAACTTTTTTCTTATAAGAAAGAAACTTATCCGATAAGTTATATCTTAATTATAAAAAATGATCTCATTTTAGAAATATTATCTTATCTATGAAAATTCTAAAGAAACTCTACTTTAGTTATCTAAATAGCTTGTTTATAAAAATCCAAATTTAAGAAAAATAGGTAGATGCAAACAAAGTTACTTATATATTTAAAATTATTAAAATAGTTTGTATGTGATTAAAATTTACATAGTTTTAAAAGAATAAGGTTAAAATCAAATCGATCGGGTCGGGACGAGTCAAAAAAGGTATAGAGACAATTTTGAGTTGGTTAGCAAATCACGAGTTAAAACACGTAATTATATAGAATGTTGTACTCCCTTCCCTATTTTTTTACTTCATGTCCCACAATAATTATCTTTTTATAATGGAATTATTTTTATTAAAAATATATCTTTCATAAAGTAATTATTTGATACCACAACTCCCAGTCACTACTTTTAAGGGCATAAATGTAAAAATACGTAAAAGTTCTACTTTTTCAACTCATACATAAAACTCCGTTCAAAAAAGTAAAAGAGACGGGGGAGTATTTGTCGTTGTTGACTTAATTATTTAATTCTTAAGTACTAAATAGTTAACTTACTTATAATGTGATGGAGAAATTCCCTGAAAGAAAACCTTGGTCTTGGCAGGATCAATGTTGTTGTCCACCCATCTACCCCATGTATTTAGTGCTTTCTCAAAGGCCAAAACTCTGTCCATGTCTTTGTATAATTTTCCTCCTATTTCAATATAATCCCATCTACAATTGCACAAAATAAAAACATTATTTACATGATGATTAAACCAATTCCAATATATTGTACTTTAATTAGGAGAAATTAATTAATTAATTATATACTCACGGTTGTGAAGCTCCTCGACGATTCCACCAATGCCATGTATTGAAAATTAGCATGTCAATCCCTTTCCATAGCTTGCAACCTTCAATTGAATCCAATTTCAAGATTCTACCTTTGGCTTCTTTCACTACATCTACTAGATATACAGTGTGATCAAGCATAACCTTAACTCCAAATTCCTACAACATTGTAACAACTTTTAATTTCATGAAATTTCTTAAGTAATAAAGTAGGGAAAATGCATAAAGTACCTTTGAAATTTCAATTGCACCATATCCCCTATATATAATGAGATTATGTGTTAAGTTTAAAAAGTAGTATAAGGGATTTTGAGCTAAATTTAAAAATTACACAGAAATTATGTGCTAATTCAAAACGTACAAGAAAATTTCGTGCTTAGTAAAATACAAGGGGATTTCGTTCCGAGTGAAATTAGACAAAATACAAGAAAGTCGCGCGGAACACACATTAGTCAAAAAATTGACGGAAGTGAGCGTACGGAAAATTCTATGCAGAGAATCTGAAAGTACAAGTACAATAAAAAATTTCGAAAGAATTTTAGTGCAGATTTCATATAATACATAGGAGTATCGTGCATTTATATGTAATCAAGTAAAGGAAAAAAAAGACCCAACTAAATTTGGTTGAGAGTAGTAATTACATATTTAACTTAGAACTTAAACAATATAAAAGTGTATGTGAAAAAAACAAAAAATGCGGTTGTTGAAGGAATAACTTTAGTTTGTTAAATATGTCCAAAATTTCTTGGTGTGGTGTGCATGATGCAGGAAGGTTTTGCCTTTTCTGTTAAAAGCATTATTTATCATAATGGTTGTCGGTGCGTCTTCTTCCTTTGCAACACGACAAGGCATTGAATTTATATTATTGAATAGTTTTTTTTTTTCTCAAAATAAATTGGAAAGTTTTAGTTTAAACTTTAATAAAAGAAATGTAATACAAATCAATTGTAAAATATCGAGGGAAAAAAAATTTTGATACCAAATTTTAGTCCATAAAACACATTTGGTACCAAGCTTTTCGAAAAAATACATTTCATACCATGATTCACACTTTCTTGACACATTTTCTTTTGCCATCAATTTTCGAACGGAATTCAGCACATGCCGCTCACGTGTCCGTTAAACTGACAATGAGAGATAAAACATGCACAGGTATCAAAACCCAGAATTGTCAACTTAACGGGCACGTGAGCGGGCACGTGCTGAATTTCATCCGAAAATTGAAGGGCAAAAATATGTCAAGAGGATGTGAATCATGGTATGAAATGTATTTTTTCAAAAATTTAGTATCAAATATATTTTTTGGACAATTTTATTATCAAAAGTATTTTTCCCACCTAAAATATTTGCCCAAACTTTCTTTGATCGTATGTACATGAATTATAAAATAAGTTATTATGAATTGCTAGTAACCATATGTATAAAGCGACCAAAAGATTACAAGCTATGTATAATAAATACAATACTTTCACAACAAAAACAATGGTCTTTCGGGGCATCAAATATTGCATAATGAAGAAAATGTCACAAAAAATTAAAGTTAATGGCAATTTACCTCCTCTGTGATATTCATAATGTTCAATTTATTTTCCTGAAATTTGAAAAATAGTTATTTACCCTCTCTATAATTTTATAAAAGTTTAACACCGCCTCCCTAATATTTTTATATGTGACACTTTACCCCCTATGTTCTGATAATGTAGCATGTTACCCCCTGTATCATGTTAAATATGGCACTTTACCCCATATGTTATGATAAATGTGGCAATTTTGGCAAGTGAATTACATTATCTGGTTGAATGATGTAAATTTCTTGTTTAAAATTTACACAGGGAGGTAAAATGCTCTTCTTTTCAAATCACGAGGAGTAAATTGAACATTATGCATTTCACATGGACTAAATTAGCATTAACTCAAAAAATTAATATAGTCATATTTTTTAGAAATGTCATGAATTATAATATTAATCATATTGTTTAGTGATATTTTTCTATTACTGTGACACTTTAGCCTCTTCTGAATGTCGTATTAAAAAATTAGTAAAATAGATAAATCAAGAATAATTGCCAATATTGAGGAAATGAATGAAACAAATTAATATTACCGTAAATGTGAAGGTAGAAAGTCCGGGTGAAGAGGTCTCTGTGTATTTGGTCCCGGGTACAGCCGTATAAAGCATGCATATGAGTGACTGCCATTGGTTTCGGCTTAATGAATCCCCAACAAACATAATACTTTTTCCTTTAAATCTCCGCAAGAAATCAACCCCATTAAATCTGTGATCATTTTAAATTATTTAGTTATAAATTTGCAATAAATACAAATATTTGAAGAACTAAATTTCTACTTAATTAGTACGTAGCAGAAAACAGGAATTAGAACACACAATTTGATAGTGCTAATGTTAATTTATTCTCTGTGACATGTATAATGTTCAATTTACTCATTTGTGATTCTTAAAAAAATCATTTTACTTCCAAATGAAAATTTTAAAGGAGGAATTTATCTCTTCAACTGAAGATTGTAAATCACTCGTTGAAATTGAAAGTGGCATAAAATGTATTTTTGTAACATAGGGAGTAAAGTGTCGCGTGTCTCATAACACATAGAATAAAATGTCATGTTTATAATAAAACGGGTGTTAAAGTGTCACATATGAAAATGGTAGCTTGTCAATTCGTATTTTTTTTTTTAAGATTAAAAATGATAGAGAAGCGGTGTAAAACTTTATTAAATTAAATTATATATATTATAGGGGATTGATTGTCATTAAATCTAATTTACTAGGTAGACAAACGTCAATTAGGTACAGTGAGATCTGCGCTGAGCCAAAGAGACATACCCGTGAATTTACATAAATTAATCATTTCTTATCTTTTCTTCAAGAAACACAGAATCTATGTCAGGATTCCATATTACAATATTTTCCATTAAAAAAAATTACTTATTTAAAAAATTAAACTTTTTGCTACAATATTTCTTTGGTTAGCAACAACTAGACGATTTGATTGATATCTGATAATAAATATGTAACTATAGTATATACCTAAAAATTGATTTGTGACTTTTACAGTCTCATCTCGTTTAATAATCATATTAAACTCAAATACAATTTTAAATTCAATAAATTTAAATTAAACTTGAGCATGTGTTGGTCCACACTGCTCGATATATTTAGACCCTTAGTTGCAATACTAATAATTTAAGTCATTACTATAAAAAAAATGCTATAAGGTATTAGATTCTTTATTAAAAAAAAAAATAGTTAGCAAGACTTTTGAGACGTGCCTATTAATGAAGTCCAATTAGGTTTCTTACATTTTGTAGTCCTGAAATTGACAACTGGAAATCCATGTTGCCAATTTCCAGTTGCCGGGACCAAATTCAAGATCTAATTTTTTTATTCTCGTGGATTAATCTAAAAGTCCCATCAATTTATTTTCAATGAAATGCAAAAATACCATGTATGGTTTGTTTAAGTAGCAAAAAAAATTATGTGTTATTTCTATTATTCAAAACTCTCATTGTGCTATTTTTCATTTGCAAAAAGCTCTCTAGCCCCCAAGTCAGAGTAAAGATTTTGCATTAAAAATGACAATTATACCCTTAATCGAATAATGCAATACACTCATATTCACCTATATGTTGCAATAAATTTCCTATTAAGTTTGAAAATTGACAACAATTCTATATTCACTTCAAAAAAAATTGACAATAACCTTTTTATTGATTTGTAAAGAAATTTCAAATGGAAGTTTTTGCTAATTAAAAATAAAAGGGTTAATTTTCCAAAAAAAATAAAGAAAATACAAGAGAGATTTTGCCAATTAGACAAAGCACAATAAATATTATTGCATTAAGCTCTTTTTTTTTTTAAAAGTTGAAACTAAGATTTAAGTACTTTCAACTTCTTAAAATAAACTTATATATATATTTTTATAATTAAATATATTTTCAAAAGTGTAGCTGATCAAATCAGAATCCAAATTTCTCTTTATTTCTCATGTATTGGCATCAAAATTTCTATGTATAACCAGAGTTATGCTTAATCACAAAAGTAATTGAATTTCCTTTTAAAAATGGAAATCTAATCAAGAATTGAATTGCAATAAAAGGGAGTATAATTTCTGAACTTTTGCAATTCTTTCTGATGTGACATTAGCTGGACCTCTACTTTGTCATAAAACAAACATGTGATCATGTACAGACTAACCCAGCAAAATTTAAAAAAATGATAAATACATTAATATCGAAAAAGAAAAAGATAAATTGACAAGGACAAATTAAAGCATACCTTCTTAAGTTGCAGCCATGGGGTTGCCACCTGTAATGGAGGTACAACTCATCGGAGCGGCCATTTTTCTGGCAGTTAAATTCATTCTGAATGAACGGACAAGATGTGGAGTTGTACAGAGGATAATTAGAATTGTCACGCACCCAATTTCCTTGAAACACATCACAAATTCTCTGTGCATTTGATTTGTGTGAAATAATTAGGAGTACAATGAGCAAAGCATACTGTACACACACATTACTCATTCTCTGTCAATGTTTGAAGAACAAATATTTAGAAAGAGAGAAGCCAAAACAGAACTCCCCTCCTTCCTTTCCCTCTTATATTCTCTCTCTATATGTATTATTTCTCTTTTCTCATTTTTTGTAGTTATAGATAGTATTCTTTTTTCCTTGAATGAATATCAATTTAACCCCTGTGTTTTTCTTAAAAGACATTCTAGCTCTCTGATAATATAAATAGCACTTTAATTCACTATAATTTTATAAAATAAGTCCATTTACTTACTCTATTTTTTGTATCTCCAGAAAATATAAAAAGACAATACCATTTATATACTTAAACTTAATAGCATAAAGTATCTATTAAATATATCAAAGGAAGGTAAAGTGCATATTTAAATATATCACAAGGAGGTAAAAATTTTATTTAAACATATTACAAAGAGGTAATTAAAGTGTTCATTAAAATATCAATGTAGTGACAAACTGGTGATTGTAAGCATCAAATTGAAGCCCCAACCACAATAGAAAATATGTGATCAACATCGGATTTATGAAGGAGCCAATGTACCTATTTTTATTTACAGGAAGCTAATGTGCCTATTTTTATTTTTCAGGGAGTTAACTTGCAAAAAAACACTTTTTCTTCTTTTACCTTTGTCAAGGAGTTCTACATAAGATTTAATAAAATAAAACTTTAAAATTTATATATAAATAATGGTTGAAACTTAGTGATAATGGGTAAACACCACTAATGGTCCTCTTTATTATTAACATTTTACATAGTTGTCCTATATAAGTTTTTTTTTTTTCCACTTTAGTCTCTAATAAGAGTTATTTGTGTCAATTTGGTCATTTTCAAGTTGAGCACGGCGGGTCCAATATCACATGACTTGCAATATAGGTTTTATGAGGGACTTAAGTGTAACATTATCGCAGCGAACGGACAAAAATATAATCACGTGCAGGTCACTGGATATCGAAATCTGATAGAATAGTGCCATGCAAGCCAACTATTTTGGCTGGATTTTAATTTGTAATAATTAAAAGAACTATTCAATTACTAATAAATGCATTTATTTATATGGTCACCTTCATCTTATGAATAATTATTTAACATAAGGATGGAAATCCTTATATCACACGGCTATGGGACAACCCGTGGACTGATCTTCAAGGCCGTGATCTAAAACTAATTCAAGGATTGTAGAATTCATTTGAGATGGGACATCAATGGATTCAATTAGACCCTCACGAGTGTGTATACTCCGATGAACTGGAGGATGCTGGGGTCCACGAGCTTGATTGAGATAGTCGATACACACGAGTGGATGGCTTATTGGGATGACAAACATGAATACCTCAATTAGGAAATAACTCATCGTGGAAGCGGTAGTCGCATATCGGGATCGAAGTTATTCCTATTTACAAGAATGTACAAGATAAGATCCTTAGTGATTGAGATGATAGTGTTTATCTGGTTCACAAACGTCTATACTTTGATATGAGTCCCGACTGACTATAGTGTGCCCACCAGAAGGTCTACGTGGATTCATGTTGGGTGCAGAGGGACGTGTATGCAGGTTCATGTCATCAACAAATGATCCGTTGATCTGACTTGATAGGTTGGGAGTGTTTCCTATGAATATATGCTAGAAACATATTCCGATGAAATCTTTGGTCAAGGTATTCGACGGCTTTATGAAAGTAGCTCATAAAGGTTAAGTCAAAGGGAATAGTTTCGATACCAGAATCCATAAGAATCAAGACGCATGAGATTGACCGATAAAATATCCATTCCCTTAGTCTTGATTCGGGCGACCAACTAACGGAAGGATTAAGGCGTATATGGTAATTGTAAAGGTTAAAGGTTCATTGCATTAATTCATCAATTGAGCTCCAAGGGCTTGTGGCCAGACATCGACTGTGGAGTGTGGTAGAATTCCCAAATTAGCATGGGTGCTAATTTTGGGATGGTCAATCAGCAGAATGTTTGATTGATTTAGAGTATAGATTTACTCGAATAATTAAATATATATTTGATTATCCCGCGACCAGTTATGTGGTGAACATACGGAGACATACACGAAAAACACATCGAGCGGAAACATGAATCGAATAAAGTTGAACTCGACTGGGTCGATCCATTTGGGCGCGAGAATTCGATCCAATTTGATTGGATCGATATGTCAAATTAAATAGGTTTTTGTTTTGAAAGATGGAATTAATTAAATTGGATTTAATTAATTAGTAGAGAGAGAAGATTTAATCAAATGAACTTGGAGTTTGATATAATTAAATAAAATATTAATAAAAATTAATAAAATGAACTTGGAGTCCAATTTAATTAATTAGAATAAATGAGTGTTAATTAATAGGCCAACTAATCTTGGAGATTAATTGGGCCCAAGATTAATTAAAGAGAAGATAATTTAATTAATGAGTCTTGCATTAATTAAAAGGCTTAGCCCATTTAGAAGTTAAATTTTGTTAGAAATCCTAGTAGGGCTAGAATTACAAGATCTAAAAATAAGATTCATAAAATCTTTGGAAGAACATACTAAGTATACAATTTGCATAACTCTTCCAAAGCAAGAAAAACCTAGACTCCCTCTCTCTCCTAAAGTGGCCGGCACCGGCGCTTCACTAGGGCTTGCTTAGTTTTCTTCTCGAGTTTCGCATCTTGATCTCTTTTGTGTTCTAGCCGATCAGAGATTTCAAGGTTTTCGTGTCTATGTGGTGTACTGATCCGTAGAGGCGCAACATGTGGGGCGCTAAGCAAAAGCTTGGGACTAAAAGTGCAAAAAGAGGAGGAAGTCGAATACCACGTCTCCGGAGTTTCTACGGATCAGAGTTTGGCTCGGAGGTGAAAGGAACGAGGTATAATTGACTCTATCGATTCATTATATATGTTTAATATTAGTTTAAATATACCGGATTGTATCCTGGCAAGATTCCCAAGGGAGCCTGAAAGTTTTTTATTTTCGCTACCTGAGACTCGTTTTCCTGTAAGAATCCTAACAGAATCTCCGTGTTCAGCATGAAAATGGTCAAAGTGAAATAAATAACTCTTATTGGGGACTACCGTGGGAAAAAAAAAAACTTAAGATGGATGACTCTGTAAAAAGTTATATATAAGGATGATCATTTGTAGTGTTTATCCTATAATGTCAAATCATTAATTAGAGGGCCTGTTTGTATGGCGTTTTCCAAATTTATTTTATGTTTAAAAAATGCCAAACAAACATGTTTGCTACTTTCTTAAATAAATTTTCATCTCTCAATCTTCTTAAACTATTCTCTCAAAAGTCAAACAAACAACAATTTTCTTATCTCTAAACAAAACATATATAAACTGTACACTGATTTGACATAAAGTAACGTATCACTTACACAATTTATCTCACATAACAAATATGATTTGGCATAAAGTCTTACACATCTTACACCTACAACCTAACTCTTTTAAAAAAACTACACCTACTATATTTTTCAAACATTCTCTAAAAACTCAAACAAAAAACATTACGCAAATCAAAATTATTTCACAAACTTCTACTACTCCCCCAAACTACTATCTCAAACACCAAACAAACAGCCCTGAGAGTCTTAATTTACGACGGATGCATGTGATAATTATGTGAAAACAATGTTATCCGAGCACATATTTAAATGCTTACTTCTCCTTAAGTTGAGGCGAGAAATTTTTGCTAGTTTTTCGTTTTTGTTGTTAGAATCAAAACATGTATGTTTTTTATATTTAATTCAATTAAATAAAAGAAGAAATTAATTAATTAATTGCAACGTCCAATTAATTAATTAAATAATGAGTTTCCAATTTAATTGGATCTGACCAACTTGAATTTGAACTACTCTTGATTCTAGTCAAATTAATTTTTTTTTTATAGAAACGATAATTAAGAAATTCATAAAGTTTGACATGACCCTATTGACATACATGATGTCAATTACTTGCCATTTTTATATTTTTTTCAACGATTAGTTTTAGGACACTCGATCTGGATTTCACATGGTTAACATGTTCACGTTTAGTCAACTTTTTAGAGACTAGAGAATTTGCATATCCCATATCTTAATGTCCCAACTCTTATATGGATTCTCTTCTTGCTCACCTTTGATCGGATTATTCCTCGTTCTTGCTTATCATAAACCTTTAAACATACTCTACTCTATCTTTTGATCTAATAACTTCTCGAGCCCATATTATTCGAAACCGTGGTTCAATTTGTATCATTATTACTACTATTTGATAGAATAGTGTCCTGCAAGCCAACTGTTTTGGCTGCATTTAAATTAAAAGGACCATTCAAATGGATTAATAAATGCATTTATTTATATGGTCACCTTCATCTTATGTAATAATTATCTACGCATAAGGATAGAAGTCCTTAGATCACAGGGCTATGGGACAACCCGTGGACTGATCTCCAAGGCCGTGATCTAGAACATATTCAAGAGTCGTAGAATCCAATCGAGATAGGACATCGTTGGATTCGGTTAGACTCTCACTAAGTTATCCGATTGCCTCGAGGGTAGCTGATTCCGAGGACGGGGCGAGTTGGACTTGGTTCCTTGAGCGCTTGAGAGAGCTTATACCAGACAGAGAAGATCAGGTTATTGTTTCGGATAGGGGCTCCGCTATTATAAAAGCGATAAAAGATGTTTACCCTTTAGCAAAACATGGGTCATGTTATTGGCACCTCAAGCAGAACATGGAAACAAAATTTGGAAAGGCTGGGTTAAAAGGGTATTTTTATAAAGCTGCTACCGCTTACAATGAGAATGAGTTCCAAAAATTTTTTGGTTACTTGAAAGAGAAGAGTCCAAGATGTGCAAATTGGCTAGAGAACGAGGTGACGTTTGAGAAATGGTCGAGGGTCCACCAACGTGTGAACAGATATGAGGTGATAACGTCCAACACTGTCGAGTTTCTTAATGGTCAGATCAAAGATGTAAAAAATCATCCCATATGTTCCTTGCTCAAATTTATTATTGATATGATGGGAAGGTGGTATCATGTGCGCCGTGAGGAGTCTTTCAGTTGGTCGTCTGAATTTACCAATTCGAAGGAGGAGGAGCTACGTAGGCGATATAAAAACGCAGCCAGGTGGTGCAAATATCCATTGGGGAATGAAACATGGAAAGTGGAATCTACTGACTGATCTGGAATTGTGGATTTAGAGCAAAGAATGTTTTCATGCGGTGTCTTTCAAATTGACCAAATGCCGTGCGAGAACGCAATTGCAGCCGCCATGGGCTCGCGACGAAGAGATGCCGGTGCATATGTGTACGAACTTACATCCAAGTACTTCAGTACCTATTACATGCATCAAGCTTATATTGAACTCGTAGTACCCGTTCCATCTGAAGACCAATGGATGAATATTCCTGAAGATGTCAAAGCAAGGGTTGTGTTACCTCCAGACGAGAAACGTAGATGCGGAAGGCCTAGAATATATGTCATGTTATACTTCTCGGCTTGAAAATTTGAAGAAAAAATACAAGTGCTCGATTTGCCATTGTACCGGTCACAACGCATCTAAATGTTCTCAACGCTTTCAAAATTCGGGCAATAATGAAGGTCAATCTTAGATCATTATTTAGTGGGACGTATTTATTGTAATAATTGATTTTTAGGGCACAATATTTATTATAATTAATGTTTATTGACATGTATTTATTTTATTATAGTTATTGTATGGTAATATTTATTTTAATAACTTACACATAATTTACAACAAACTGGCAAAAAACTCACCGCGGTGAATTTATTAACACACCGCGGTGAGACATGCCAATGTGAGTGCATTTGGCGTTTGATGGTCAAATGCCAAACGCCACTCACGTTGGCGTTTGGCATTTGATGGCCAAATGCCAAACACCAACGTGATTGGCGTTTGGCATTTGACCATCAAACGCCAAACGCTAACGTAAGTGGCGTTTGGAGTTTGATGGTCAAATGCCAAACGCCACTCACGTTGGCGTTAAGCATTTGGAGTTTGATGGTCAAATGCCAAACGCCACTCACGTTGACGTTTGGCGTTTGATGGTCAAATTCCAAACTCTTTGTGGATTTTGGCTTTTGGTTTGTCAAATGTCAAACGTCATAAACCTTACCCTAACCTAACCCAACCCGAACGGAGAAGTAAAACTTACAGTAACATTATATCCTCCGTAAATCATAACTTTGTAAATATTGGTCAATTTTGTAAGATTTGTCAATTTATCACCCGAACGGAGAAGTAACACTTACAGTGACATTATATCCTCCGTAAATCATAACTTTGTAAATATTGGTCAATTTTGTAAGATTTTTCAATTTATCACCCGAACAGAGAAGTAACACTTACAGTGACATTATATCCTCCGTAAATCATAACTTTGTAAATATTGGTCAATTTTGTAAGATTTGTCAATTTATCACCCGAACGGAGAAGTAACACTTACAGTGACATTATATCCTCCTTAAATCATAACTTTGTAAATATTGGTCAATTTTGTAAGATTTGTCAATTTATCACCCAAACGGAGAAATAACACTTACAGTGACATTATATCCTCCGTAAATCATAACTTTATAAATATTGGTCAGTTTAGCCAATTTATTGAAAATGTAACTTGACCCCATATTCTCAAAAAAACAGTTAAACTGACCCAATATTTCTAGAAATTACATTTTAACCCCATATTTGCTCACGGCGGTGAGGCTAATACTCACCGCCGTGAACATGAAAGCTCACCGCAGTGAGGATTAGCCTCACCGCGGTGATATCCCAAACTCACCGCGATGAGGTTATAACTCTCTGCCTCGTACTCACCGCGGTGAGTTTGGCTATTATATAAGACTGAGGCGGTCATTCTCTCCCCCACTCACATTTCTCTCACCCGATTTTCCTCTCCTCTCCTCTCATCTCTTCTGAAATTCCTCTCTCAATTCCCCCCTCTTAACACACGTCTCTCAACTTACAAAACTCTATCACCCTCACTAAACTCCTCGCCTTCGCAAACACCAAATTCTCAAGTCAAATTGAACACACAAGGTATCTCTCCAACTTTGCACACAAGGTGTTTGTCAAATTGCTTGTGAGAAGTTTTTTCTTTACTTTTGTGCAATTGATTGTGGCTTTGCTTGTATATTGAAAATATGCCGAGAACTAGGGGTGGTGGCAGTTTGGGTGCAATTACTAGGGGTGGTAGTTCGAGTGCACCACAAAAAAGGACGAGGAATTCGAAAGGGAAAAACAAAGTGGTCGAGGAGGACTTTGATAGCAGTAGATTTTTATCTATTAAGGCTTTGGATGCTTACAATGCCGACAAGGGGTGGAAATTCATCTCCGAAAGGTTTGTCACTTACGAAAGGGAAGCGTACCCGCAATTGTACGTTCAAATCGAGGAAAGAGGTTGGAATGAGTTTCTTAAAGGGCCACCCCGTGAAGTGTTTGTCGGTCCGAAAAAGGCCGATAACGTCGCTTGGGTTAGGGGAATCGAGGTTAAGTTTGACCCGGATACAATCAATGCCTACTACCAAGTCGAATGGCCCATAAATCAAGATGACGAGACAGATGACGTGGACTTAGAGGAAATGAAGAATTACCTTACTATCAACGACACTAGTCTAGTGGGTAAAATTGCTCACAACCGGTTGACAAAAGAGGCTAAGGCATGGTCATTGATTATGTGTTCTCACCTTGTACAACACTATGTACGGTGATGACCGTATCCCTTTGCTTTATGCTCTCACCAAGGGGCTCAAATTTAACGTAGGGAAAGTTATTCACTATTGGCTTATGAAGACCATTCTCCGATCATCACTGAATTTGAAGAGCTTTGTTTTCCCGCACCTCATTCACGGGTTGTGTTTGATTGCCGAAGTCGATATCGCAGATGTTCGTGAAGAAATCAAGTTGGCCAACCCGATCAACACTAATTCAATCTGCAAAACATTGAATTTGACTTATGAGAGTCCTCACTCCGGCCGGGTTTACAATTATCCGGAGAACCTTCACGCCGAGCAAGTTCAAGTCCCACAACGGGTTCCCCGTGGACAAGAGTTGGCAGCTCTTCGAAGGGACATGAATGACTTGACGGAGTACATGTCAAATTTCCTCACTACCATCAGTGACCGGCAGGACATGTTCTTTAGGGCGACTCTTGGAGATGCCAGATTTGATGCCTTACCACTACCCGCCCTTCCTTAGCGTCCCAACTTTCACCAGCACGCGCGCGAAGTAGACAAAATGCATATTGATGAGGAGGAGGAGTGTGCCCGCTCAGCACGGGACCAGTAAAAGACGGACAATGTTATTTTTACATTTTTTGCATTGGACAATGTTATTTTCTTTTTGGAATCATAATTGTGGATTTGTTGTTTTCGGATTTATATGTATTGATATTATTGTGTTGATGAATTGTGTGATGATGTTGGGTTATGTCTGAATTGTTTAATCGCTTAGAAATTGCATTTTGACCCCGTATTTTCAAAAAATCACACACTAATTATATCATAGATTTAACTCAAAAAACCATACAATAATATACAATTCCAAAAATACATTAAATATTACAAAAAAAATGAATTAATTATTTTGAAGGTCTCTTCTTCTGATAATCAGGGGCATAGGGAGTTCTTAAATGTTTACTAGGCCGAATAGTTCTTTTTTCCCTTTCTCTCGGATCCACATCATGTAATTTTTTTCACCTTCGTTCCCCACTACTTGAATACTCGTTCTCGCCCACTTGATCGTAAGTTTGAACATGATCATCGACTCCGAGATCACCATGATCGGAATTCTCTTCCGCATTATTAGCCTGAAAACGCGTATATTAAGAATCCATATCAAACATTTTCATATCAACATATTCAATCATTTATCTAAAAAAAATTGAAACAATCCAACACACAATTCCAAAAATAATCCCAAGACAATCCAATAAAAAATCACTCCGAGATCGCAATAAAAAATGTATTAATCCAAAAAGCATTAAAAATCATAAATAAAAAACAATTTAATCGTCCACCTCATCAGATTCTTCATTTTCCTCTTCCTCATTCTCCTCTTCCTCACTTTCCTCTTCCACATTCCCCTCCTCATTCTCCTCCATATTAATCCATCTGTTTTCGATGTCCTTCAAAATCAAACTTTCAAGGCGAGCCATTGTTACATTAAGTTGCTGCTGCGTTTCCGAAATTCCTGTAATCTGTCCAAGGAGCCTCTACTCCATCTGGACTCGATCCTGTCGAAGCCTCTGCTCCATCCGCTGTAACTCTGTCAGCTAGGAGGCAAGTATTTCTTGATTACTTGGATCGGAAAACTCACGCGGTTGAGATTGGGAAGTGGAGGCACCTTGGTCTCTTCTTGATAGACTAGCTCATCCGGCATTAGTCGCGGGATCACAATCTAAAAAAATTAACAAAATACAGATTATTTAAAATATATACAAATTCATGACATTATAAAAAAATGAGTAATAATAACTATTAACATACCTTAACCTGACCAAAGTAAGTGTCCACATCAGCACAATTTGGATAATTACTGCCACCAACAGTCCAACGTAACATTCTCGGATACCAAGGAATAGTTTGAGACATTCTTGATGAACAATTGGCCAATTCAGGCAAGCCTTCAATGCTCTCCAACATTCAAAACTGCACAAAAATAGCCTAAATTTAAGAAAAAATATATATAAATAAAAACATATTCAAATCAAAAATTGAGTTTACAAAATACCAGTATAAGAAAAGGGCATCCATCCACATTCCATCTACGAACGGTCTCTTGTCTCATCTCATAATCGGAGCCAATTTTGCCAATAGTTCATCTACAGTAACTGTCTAGATTTTATTAGCCCATCCATACCTTTCGTATGTCCAGGTCATCACATACCTGCAATATAAGACAAATTTATATGGATAATTAGTTCTAAAAGTTGAAGGAAAATCAATTTAAAAAATTACATTTGAGTTTACTTACACTGAAAACTAACTCATTAACAACTTTAATAGGACGTGCAGGCATCAACACCGCTGATATAACCCAGACAAAGAACAATTTCAAAATATCATCATCTTCATCATCCACAACCAATAATCTTTTTATTTCATTTGCAACTGCCTCAATAGTTACCTTCCCCGTCCCCCATCTATGAAACCTTCTGTCTCTCAGGGTTGCACCTTCCGCAATATGTTGCGCATCCTCAGAATTCGCCCTACAAAAGCGCCACCCCGACACAAGGCTAAACTCCTCCGCCCCAAACCTTATTGGCTTTTTCCATTGATCAAAAACCAGTACTCATATTTACTTTTTTTATTTTTCCTTTTGCAAATTCTAAGCATCAAGTTGTGCAAAACCGACCCCTTAAATTTGCCTGTACCACTGAGCCGCAAAAAATTCCCAATTTGGGGTAGTTTTCCAACATCTGGATATGATGTGGTCGCATCAACCTTCACATTGAAGTAATTTCAGACCATGCAGTCCGTTGTGTGACTTTTCCTTCCAAAATCACTTTATTATAGTGGAATGGAGGTAATTGTGGAAGGGCGTGCGTCGGTATTATGCCATATCCCTATAAACACAAACATGTCATTAAAACATAATATTTTTTTCAAAAGGTTTGGAATTTGGCGTCTGAGGCCAAGGAGTAAAACTCCAAATATTCATGGCGTCTGGCATCTGGTCTCCAGACTTCAGACGCCATGAATTACTCACCGCGGTGAGTATATAACTCACCGCGGTGAGTTATACATGGCATCTGGAGTCTGAAGACCACAAGCCAGACGCCATGAAGATTTGGAGTTTGGCGTTTGTTCATACCAAACGCCAAACGCCAAAATACGAAACCGGATCTCATAATTGGAAAAAAATAAAACTTACGGTGTATGGGTGTGGTGCTTGTTCTACGTTCATCCTCTCCCCATCACCTTCGCTTGCAATGTTGTTATTATGTGCCATTTCTAATTTGTGAGAATTTGAAAAGAAATTGAAGTTGAGGAAGAAGAGTCGATAGAGAGGGGTGTTTAGATCTGAGAAGAAGAGAAGAGGGGAAAGTGTTTTTTTTTTTGTTAATTATTTGAAGTAGGAGTTAAATGAAGGATTAAAGAATAGAGGGTGTTATTTGCAATTTATTTAGTTTTTATTTACCTTTTTGAATTAAATTTTGTATTAAAGAAAAAAGGAAAAATGCCGATGGAATTTTTCTAATATCAATATTTGGGAATGGCATCTGGGTATTCAATGCATCCTATGAAATTTGGATGTTCCCTGCAACATTAAAAGTAAACAAAAAACCAAAAAAGGTTCAAGTTTTCGATTATTTTAATTAGGATTAGCATATCTTTTTTTGATCTAAAAAAAATAAAAAATTAAATAATATATTTTAATTTTTTTATTTTTTTTAGATAAAAAAAGATATGCTAATCCTAACTAAAATAATGAAAACTTGAACATTTTTTGGTTAAATTCCTTTTGCCCACTCTCACTAATTCTCTCTTGAATCTCTCTTCGGGTTTGCTAATAACAGTTCATGATTGGCTAAACTGCCCATAGTTCACCATACATTGTTTGCCATGTGGCAAACAACTTACCTATAACCGGATATATATTTATACTGCACCAAATGCGAAATTACTTCAATACCCTCTTCTTCTTCTTCTTCCCTTCTTCTTCTTCTTCCCTTCTTCTTAAAACAGAGGAGTCTGCCAATTAATCAATCTTCAAATTTAAGCAAAAAACACCTGAAATTAAACACTACGAACCAAAACAAGCAATGTAGAACAAGAATCAAGAACAAAAACACTCAAAAAACCGCTAGATTCGAAGAACCCGAAATCTGATTTGAAGCCCAATTTGCAAAATTCAACAAGAGCTGCTGTTAATTGCGTAGGAAATAGGCTGTAATCAAACCTCCGAACAAAAAGAAGAAGATTCCTCAAGAAATCCGAACCAATTTTGAATGGAATTCACGGCCCGTTTAAGTTCTTGAGGGCCCGCACCTCTGAAACACTTAAATGAACCCGGCAAACAGCAATTAAACACTCCAGGAGTGTTTTCCAATCAAAATCGAACAGAAATCTCACGGCCCGTTCAAGTTCTTCACGGCCCGAATTAAATTCCAGCTCAATTAGTGTATGTAATTTGAAATTAACTTCGGAAACACTCTACCCAGGCCCTAGAGAAGAGTAAACGAGCAGCAATTGTCTCTATGTGAAGAATTTTAATTGTCAAAAGATTTTATATGTTTTTTAATTGCAATTTCGTAGAGACAATTTTATATTCTTTTAATTTCACTTTCGGAAGAATATAGCAGCAGGTTGTTATTATAAAATGGATTTTAATTGTTAATAATATATAAAATAGATCATTTAATCAAAATTCACTTTATCATTTTGACGTAGAGATAATTCACTTTCGGATGAGACCACGTGAAGAATTTTAATTGTCAAAAGAATTAAAGATTTTATGTTATTAATATATATTATTAACAAGGAGGGGCAAATGTGTAAGTTCAACAATTGTGACCTGCTATATTCAACCGGGTCAGCAGGTGACATTTTTATTATTATAAAAATAAAGCAGTTCATTTTTGTGGGAGGTGAACTGCTTTTAGAAAGCCCCCATCTCTCTTCCATTAATTCATCATTTCCTTCCAATTCTCCACCTTGCTAGATTCAGATGGTTAAATTCAGAATCCATTCGACGAAAATTACAAGTTGCGTTGCATCTCGAATGTTCTGCAGGTTCATCTCTCTCTCTCTCTGTTTGTATAATTACGTTTTTTTCTTTTCTTCTTTTCTTACAATTGCTATCAGCTACTGATTAAATGCACACGAAGTTTTAGAAAATTGAGTGCTGAAGATAAATCATTTGACAATAATAAGAATAGTAAAGAAATTAGGTTTTTACGGTGGAAATTGGGTGTTTGGGTTTTTACCTTTTATGGTGTAAATTGAAGAAATAAAATGTTCTGTTAACATTGGATAAACCAAAAAGATTAAGGAATCCACTACAATATTGTTTTCAAGGTCCATGCTTTCTCATTTGAATTTGGATTAAAGTTATAAAATAGTTGACAAGTTCTTTAGATTCCTCTTTTCCAAAAACAAAATAAAAGAGGTCTAGATATTCCTACTTTGGGTGAAATATTTCTCTGTTTTCTTTTTCCAGTTCATTTAAAAAGTAGCAACTGGTTATTGAGATAAACAAAGCCTTTGGCAATAGTAATATATCTTGTTATACCTTGTGCATTAATGAAGGTACACAAAAGGAGCTTAAATGTACATGTAAATATGGAAACTATGTAATGACTTGGTCACTATACTCTAAAAAACAAGGGAGGAGGGTGGAAAATTTTGTGGCGTTATTTTCACTTTCTTGATATCCAATATGTATGAGATGATGTGTGAAAACAGTCTTTGATAATGTTTCACTTGTACAAGATTGAGTATCTAATATGTATGCGATAAAGTATGAAAATGTTTAAGTGATAACATTTTTTTACTTGTACGAGATTAAAATCCTGAGTTATAAAATGCACTTCTTTGTGAACAGGTCTACAAGCCAGCTAAAGGTATTCTTGTTCTTGCTATGTGGCTTCTTTTTGAAGGGGGACGGAAGCTGTTGATTTTCTTTAAGAGCATATGAAGATAAGTAAGGGGACTCCATGTAGGGATACCACCATTCAGTAGGTTGGCCGCCATGATATTGAAGTGACTCCATTGATTTGGTCTCTAAGTTGTGAAGAAATACTCTTCCCCCCTGCCTGAGAACAACAACTATTGGATTGCGTGGAATGAATCCCTCGAGCCTAATTGAATCTAATATTTCATTATCTATTTTGTTGTTTTGTAGCAATGATATGGCAGGTTCTTTAAGCAGGGAAGCACTCGTGATCGTGTGCATCAAGACCCACTCATTGGTAGGTATAGTGGTGGAGCCCCTGTAACTTCCTTCTTTACTCTTGGGGAGCATCCAAAATTGCATGTTTTCATAATTGTGTATGCCAAGCCATAAGACATCATCATGTTCTGACCTGATGAAACTAAAGTCATAAAATTTTCCGTCATCTGGTGGTGGCAACTTGATCAACTGCAGATGATTTTCACCTCCGTTTAAGTCGTAAAGGGCGATCGAGCTCCATCCACTCCAATGCACGACACCATTACACACGAGAGGCGGCTGGTCCAGATGTAGATAGAAATTCCCTGTGCTGATCAGTGTCGGCATAGACCACCTGTCAGTCCAAGAAGAATAAGTTTCTATATCCATAGTATCCCTATGTCCACCTGTCGGTATGCCAGCTAGTACAACCGTGTAATTTGGTACGAGTTCGTTTGTATTCTCCTCGCACACTAATCCAGTTGATATTCTGTAATGTGTACGGTCAGTAATCTTGGGTGGCGGCAAATAAACCCACTTTTTCGTTATGGGATTCTCAACGTAGTAAGTGTCGAAAGAGACTGAGCGTCGGAGGATGAGTCCGTTTGAGGAATTGATGAACTTGCCCAATTCACTTGGCAACAGTTGACTCTGCACCAACTCAATATTATTGTACCACAATATTGTTTCTCTTATATATACGTGCGCATGTGTTAATTTGAAGAATGCTAGCAGACGTTCTCCATGTAGCTGATGTTTTCTTGTTATGGCGCTGTAGCTTTTAAGAAAGTAAGGATCTTCGATGATATTGTTCCATCTATTTGACACGCACCTGAATCTGAACACTGATTTTGGCGGCAATCGAACTAGTGTGGACACTAAAACGTCGTAATTGCCCTCTACTTTCTCTGCAACTACTGATTCCATGGTAGAAAGCTTGAAAGAAGAAGTCCGAAGTATGTTGTGTATTGTGATCAATTAATGAGATTGTGTATATGAAAGAAACACCAGCCTTTAATTGTGTTTAGTTTCCTTGTTGAAACTCTTAACTTTCTATATGTTAGGGTTCTCCTAAAAGTAATATATATCCAATTAAGGAAACAAAAATAAAAACTTGTGAAGAAGAAGATACACATAAAAGAAGCCTATTGTTATCAGCTATGTCTTTGTTATGATATATTTTTTGGTTAATTAGATCTGTTGTTGTGATTCAAATTATACCGTATTCTTTTCGGGAATTTATTGAGTTTGATTTTTTATATATATTAAATATCACATATATCATGAGTAATGCACAATGATAAAATAATAAAAATATAGTAATATTTTACAAAGCTTAATTTAAGTATGAAGAGTATCAAGACATATTACAAATTAATATTAGTTATTATTATTACTATAGACGCATCTTTCAAGAACTGTAATTAAATTAATATTTAAAAAGTATAGATCCAAACTGAATCATTTAATTTAACATTTTTGTTTTTTGTTCGTTTTGAGAACTTGTAATTTAACAACTAGCGAATACAAGTAACTTCTTAGATATTTCAAGATTTAAAAGAGTGAAAGATGTTAAGTCTAACGCAAATAAGAACATTACAAGAAATTTAATTAATAAGCGAAAACAATAAGGTGACAATCTAATTTAAGGAAGTTGTTAAATCAATTGGGTTAATTTCACATACTTCCCATGTAATCTTGTTAATTTTACCTACCACCCCTTTACTATTAAATCCTTCAATTACCCCATGCCATTAACTTTTTTGTTAAAGATTCATTATCAATTGTCGGCTTGACAAAAAACTAACTATTCTTCCCAATTTTAACCTTAATGATTATTTCAGATGCATCCCAGTACTTTTATATATCTCCAACTAGTTCCTGCACTATTAAAATCTTCAATTACCTCGTTAAAGCTAATTTTTTTATTATGCAATTTCATTAAATTTAAACATTAAATTATCTTAACTAACTCCACTTTCCCTTAAAAAATTTATAGACACAAAATTCTACTAATATTTGTCATATAAATTAAGAGAGATGGAGTTGGAGAGGCCTGTTTCTCAGATCAAGAAAACTTGCATTCTCTTCATCATATCTCTCAAAGGAAAAGGGGCGCGGCATCAATTTGGAACAGCGTAGGAAATTTATTGGTGTTGATGTCTAACAATTTGTGCATTTATTTAATCATTTAAAATTTACACATAGTTGTACACGTATTAAAACATATAAACATACCTACTTGGTTAGAATTAATCGGAATAACTTTTCAACCAAACCACGAAATAGGAAATAATAATTAAGATTGAGGCTGCAGATGCAATTTCCTTAGAGCAAAAGACAAAAATACCCCCTATGCTTTGTCTAACCCCCAAAAACCCCAATGTGTTATTTCAACTCTCCAAAACCCCCATGTGTTTGGTTTTAAATACCACACTCAACCCAAGTAGCATATACTTATAATTTTATTTTTGAATTTTGGTGGAATGACAAGATTACCCCATTGTGTTTTTTTTTTAAATTTATTTATTATTTTTGAAAAATTAAATATATACTACTTAGGTCGAGTGTGGTATTTGAAATAAAACACAGGGGGGTTTTGGGGATTTAAAATGGCACATGGGGGGTTTTTGGAAGTTAGACAAAGCATAGGGGGTGTTTTTGTCTTTCGATGTGAGCGGTAAAATTGTCATATCAAAAGCAAAATGTGAACAAATATTTGCATTTTGGCGTTTGAAACACACTCTCTTTTTTGGGGGTGTATTTGGCACTTATTTGAGATCACAGGGGGATTTTTGGGAGTTAAAATAACACAGGGGGGTTTTTGGGAGTTAGACAAAACATAGGGGGTGTTTTTGTCTTTTGCTCAATTTCCTTAAGAAAATATTTTCGAGATTGCCTACAGTGTACACAGTATTCCCCGACAGTCTTCCAAGATACAACAATCTTGATCCTTTGTTGTTTACACTAACAAAAAGGCCACAGACGAGTTGGAACAAACATAATTTCGACTTTTGGAAAATAAAATAAGAATTGGAGAAGAGAGAATTTAAATTTAGTTACTATTTTTTGGAAAATATAATAAGAATGCAAGGTATAGATGTCATTAAAAGCGTTTGCTTAACCTTATAAACGAGGTAGACTTGCACTTAAAGAATCATAAGAATTGGATAGAGTTATACTATTAAATGATTTATTTAAGTTAGCCAAGACTGGTTGTCCTATTGAACCTGGTCCGTGGGATCTCCAGTTGCCAGGTTAGGTTTTCGTACGAGGGGACTTAGTATAATTTAGGCTTTAAACCCATTCCCTAGATGCACATTCTACTCTTTTTTTTTTGTTTTTGTTTTTTGATCAATCAGACTGTGTATTTACAGCTCGAACCGAAGAGTTCAAAGGGTATAGGTCCTCCCCCAGTGTGGTGTCTCCAGTAGATTTGAACTTGAGTCTTGCTTTTGGGGGTCGCAAGTCACTACCACTTGGCCCAACCACCTTGGATACACATACTACTCTCTAAACAAACCTTTAATATCCAAAATCAGGAATATCTCTTGACTTCACAAAGTCCATTCTATTTGAAAGTAGACGTCTCTCGGTATTGGATCAACGACAACGAATATTTCGTGACTTACCATTATACATAGAGTTTGTTGAGCTCTGTGTATCACCGCTTAATTATCGTATTTTACGTATGGCTGACACAATTTTCAGTCATATTAGGATATCTTCCATGAATTTTGTGAAACCACTCAAATTCTTCACTAGCTTTATCCAATGCTATGCACTCTAATTTCATAGTGGATTGAGCTATATGCGTTTGTTTGAAATATTCTCAAGAAATAGTGGTGCCTCCTAAATTGAATACATATCCGCTTATAAACTTTGATTCCTCTAAATCAGAAGTTTCATTTACATTACTATATCCCTCCTGGGCAGTTGGATATTTTTCCAAAATATAATACACATACAAATGTATTCTTTCAAGGTTCAAGCATTCTCATTAATGCATCCCAACGAATTTGCTAAGATTGTTCGTGTATCTCCTTAGTTTATTAGCTAGAGAGACGATGCTTGCCTCTTGCATTTTATGATATATGCGTGACATCTAATTTTATGAGCATACTCAAATTGTGATACTCTATTACATTTGTTGTCGTGTAGCACACAAGATATGAATTAAATAGAATTATGAAATCTCTTAATTTAATAAGTATTAAACTTATCTATCACGCATCCACATAATGTGCTTGGGATAATTTAATGTCATCGCATGACCTCTTAATCATAATTGATTAAACCGAAGCTTTTCGTATCATAAGTTAATATTTTCTCGGTGGATTTAATATTCTCTATATTAGTCTCAAATATTAACATATCATTTACGTGTAAACAAACTGTGATACTCAATTATCCAATTTGTTTATATGGATACACTTGTCATATTTATTAATATGAAAGTCAAAATTTGTTGATGATACTATCACATTTTTCGTGTCTTAGTTTAGGAGCATGTTAAAGGTCAACAAGAAAATATAAAAGTTTCGAAAACTATGTTTTTTTTCCTTTAACAACGAGACTCTCTGGTTACTCCTCATAAATATTCTCACTTAATTCACCATTAAGGAAGACAATTTTAGCATCCATTTGATAAAACCTTGTATTGTATGTAGCTATTAGAGCTATTAACATTCAAATGAATGTCATCCTAATCGCTAGTGAATATGAGTCAAAGAAATAAGAGTATTTCTTTTAATAAGGCACATTGGCAACTCATCTAGCCTAGTTTTTATCGATTGACTTATCGAAGTTTTTAAACTCTTGAACATATCTAATTGGTTCACTCCTCGAGGTCTACCAATTTTATTAATGTAACTCGCTGTCAATCGTCTCTTTCCAATCCACGATATTGGATCGTGACATAATTTATTTATATGTTTGAGGTTAATCCTCTAACATATAAGAGATTGACCTCTTTAGAGATCGATTCATATGTATATTATTGCTGAATATAGTAGTTTATAATTAAATATAATTATAAACTTCACAAAGTTGACCCTCTTGATCAAAATCAATTAAATATTTTCGCAAAATATTCTATGAAATTTAAAAAAATATTCTTGTCTAAAATGGGTTAGACTAAAGTGTTTATGCTCGCAGAATAAACAATTTATAATTATCTCTAATGTTACATCACGTGACTCGGTTCACATGATTACATTTATTTCAGATTTAAACACCAAAAATATGAACTGCTACTATTTATCGCAAAAGCTAGGAGTAATTAATATTTTTAAGTTATTTTTCTTTTGCGGTGGTGAAACCGAAATCTGACCCAAGTACCCCCATATTTTAAGGTATTTGATTTTTCTTCCCTTCCATAACTCATATGGAATGATATTTGACTTTCTTGTATGAAACTCAACTTAGTATGTGTGTAGACATCTAATGAGCTTTCCGCCACAAGTTGTCAAGTAAACTTGAATTTAAAGAATGACGTTTAACTTCATCTTCAAATTTTGTTAATTTAGCTATCAAATTCAATTGAGTTGACCCAGGTAAATTATTTGACGAAATATTCCCAATTTAACACACTCTTGTGTAAATGAATATATTCTTATTTACTCCCACAATTTGGATATAAGAATTTAAATTTTCTCATTCCATTATCCAGATTTGTATTTCACAAATGCATCTCTTCGTATTTCGCGATTGTCTCGTATTTATAACTCAATAAATAGCGCAATAATATTTATGTGATTAAATACATTATCAAACTCCACGAGTTAGTAATAATTTCAAAATCACACAGTTAATTTAATTACTTCTAAAGTTTTTAACTCTTACACATATGTTTCACAAACAAATAAATTATAATTATTTCACAAATAATTTATAATTATTTCTCACAAATAAATTTTAATTATTTTGCAAATAAATTACAAATATTATCAATATTTTCTCAATAAAATATTGACATTTATTTCGCAAATAAATTATAAATATTTTCACAAATAAAATCAATATTTTCTCAAATAAAATATTGATGTGGTAGTAAATACTAATTAATCTTATATCTCCTCATAAAAGTGATTAGTATACTCTTCTAATATATCTCGCATATGTATAAGTCGCACTTATTAAACAAATGTATATGAGCTATGAATCACATACTGATATGAGTTTCATAATTTAATGCTCATGTCATTACATTTTATTTAAATTATTATCTAAGTAATGACATATATCATTTACTTCTATAAATAAATTAGTGCACCACTAAAGTATTTATAAGAAAAATAATTCATTTTAATTTGTACAAGGTTAAACAGGCATTCCTATTTATCCAATAACTCACGGCCAATTTTAAAATTCATGTATTAAAATCACATCTCAACAATCATGTGAATAGTTGCGGCTCAATCCGTAAATATGCAATGCTATAAATGCATCCATTTACAATTCTTTCGCAAAGAATTCCATTAACTTACTTCTAGTTACTCAAATCATTGAAATCAAATTTTGTAGTTATACTTGGAATATTGAAGACACAATATCTAACCAAAATAATTTTATATTAGCACCCATTCATGACATCTCCGTAGATGTACGGAATCGGCATATCAATTGAATGGTTATGAACTTCCTTTTAATTCAATTGATGGGTTATGAATTTCCTTTTAATTCAATTGATGGTTTCTAATCTCGAGAAAAAAAAGATTATCATTTCATTAGAACACAATTTCTTGATTTTCACATATGACCGTATAATGTTAACGATGAAAAACATTGGCCACTAATGAAGTATTCCACCGCTTCACATATATATGCCAATTAATTAAAAGGCACTTACGAAAGCATTAGTATGTTTTTAATTAGTTTTGAAAATAATGTTTCCGCTAATTGGACCATCTTTTCTCAAGAGTTCAAAACCTTCGGCTTCAGTAACCCACTACTTTAAAAACCAAAATTTTATTTTCCATGCACCAATTCGCATACTCATATGCAGAATGGTTAAAGGGAACCTAGTCTTGAATTAAAGGCACCTCTTGGAAGCATTACACATAGACCGTTTCTCATGCCATAGAGCTTATTCTTAAATCACATTTCACGAATTGGCACCAAAGTACTGATTCATATGAAAATGAGGCTTTCAAAGGAAAAAGACGCCTCTGCGTCTTCAATTCTCATTTACTCAAGTCAAGTGCTAATTTACATTTCCACATTATAGCATCAAATGATTGGTTCCAGTTTAGAGATATAAAATTCTCAATTCTAGTTATAGCTAGAATGGTGCAGAAGAATTTATTCTTTTGCAGAAGGAAATTCTCAAATAATTGCTAGTCTTTCATATCATTCCAAAATTTTCTTAGTGTAAGACATTTCTCTAATTAGTTTCGAAAGATGTTGCAGAATTATGATATCCAGTATACTCCAGATTGATGGAAATCTAAGCCCATTAATTCATTCAATATTTCTCTTGCACTGAATAAAAACCTTGGTTTTCACAATTATAGAAAATAAAATTTTGATCGCTATTCAAACGAAATTAATATCACAATGTTTTAATATAATCTATATATCTAGCAGTTTTTCATATTCTGTTTACTCATAGATCATAATCACCTCTTCATTTATTTCAAGTGGCAAACACGATTTGTGCTTAATAAATAATTATGTATTCACACAGATTAATTAAACAAATAATATTGTCTTAAGATTGTTGGTGTCTAACAATCTGTGCACTTATTTATGCATTTAAAATTCACACATAGAGTTATACACGTATTAAAACATGTAAACATACTTACTTGGTTAGAATTAATCAGAATAACTTTTCAACCAAACCACGAAATAGGAAATAATAATTGAGGCTGAGGTTGCAGATGCAATCTCCTTAAGGCAATATTTTCGAGGCTGCCTACAGTGCGCACAGTATTCCCCACCCAAGATACAACAATCTTGATCCTTTGTTGTTAATTTGCACTAACAAAAAGGCCATGGACGAGTTGGAACAAACAGAACTTCGACTTTTGAAAAATAAAATAAGAATTGGAGAAGAAAGAATTTAAATTTTGATTTAGTTACTATTTTTTTTTTTTAATTCAGAA
Source organism: Penstemon newberryi var. newberryi (assembly GCA_030819805.1). Classification (NCBI taxonomy): domain Eukaryota; kingdom Viridiplantae; phylum Streptophyta; class Magnoliopsida; order Lamiales; family Plantaginaceae; genus Penstemon; species Penstemon newberryi. Next base: position 13,734,029 of record JAUALY010000005.1, on the reverse strand, counting down.
TTGACCAGATTTTGTTTCATATTTATAGACGTAAAAGATCTTTTAGCAGATTAGATCGAACATACACGACTCTTCTTTCAAACTATTTCATTCACCTATAAAAACTCCAACTATTGGTTCTCAAACTAGGCCAGCCAAATCTGGAATTGTTTCCTAGCTACCAAACAACTAAAAATGTGGACATTTCATCTTTAATCAAATATGTGAACCGCCATACAAACAAAGCATGTCCTAATTTTCGAAAGAGTTTTTCGTTTTGAATTTAGGAAAATGCACTCGCAGTGCGTGTGTTCAACTAATTGCTATTGAATTTTTTTTCATACAATACTATGCACAAATAAAATAAATATAGGTATTAACAGAAAAAATGAACGTATCACAAAATTATATGTATAGAAACTTTTATTATAATTACAGAGTATTATACATAGCTTTCTTTTTCTATAGAATTCATTTTAGACTTTATTAAAAACTATAAAAGCTTAATATTTTTGTATAAATTACAAACACATTTAGATTTATATCTTCTAATTTTACGACAATAGGTTTAAATATTTAATAAAGTAAATCAAGATCCAAATACACACAATATGGCCTCATATTTAATTTGTTGTCAAATTGTGTAATATCTCATGTGCCATTCTTAGGATCTTGTCACGTGGTCTTGCTCAATTATACAACCAACATATTGTTTGTTTCAATTATTAATTATAATTAAAATTGTATTATGTTAAATCTTTTAACTTATTATGCCTCATAATCTTGTTATACCTTGTGATTCCTGTCTAGCTATACTTTTTAAGTTTATTTTGCATATTAATACATTTTAGTTAGAATTGTATTATGTTAAGTCTTTTAACTTCTGATATCTCCAAAGCTACCTATACTTCTTGAGTTTCTTTTGCTTTTTAAAATCACAAAGGGATATATAGTCCGTACAAAAAAGTTAAGAAATATTCATGCTATTATAATAGTAGAGATTATTCCTTTCATTTCATATTATTTGTCATTTTGAATAGTGGCATACATCTTAAGATATCTATTAAATAGTCATCATTTGAAGATAAAAATTTAAAAATATCCTTACTTCAGTAGTAATAATTGTTTTTTCTCTCCTCTTAATGAGAAGCTAGAACAATTAATATGAGAGGGTAAATCTGAAAAACGTAAATTAATTTTGCATTGAACTTCTAAAACGACATATAATAGGAAACAATTTTTTTACAAAAAACAACAAATAATATTAAACGGAGGGAATATTACTTAATCAAATACACTACTTACATTTGATGATTTATGAAGTACTAACAAAGTATTTTAACTATGTTTCTGGTTGTAATAGTAAGACTCTATAGGTAATTCTGTTCCACCAAAGCATGCTTGTTCAGAAGTAAGGACCGACAAGAAACTAGAGATACATATGTAACTCGGGATATGCAATGGAAACTGTTGGAATTTTTAGAAGTTTTTGAACTTTGTAACAGTCAAAATTATGGTGTCATTAAATTCAATAATTCCCCTCAATGTTGTTGGTGTTTTACCCAATCGGATCCGAACTATTCGACCCGACGAGTAAACAAGATCGAACTAATTCGATCCAATTGCGGAATTTGGTGGGTTTTATGTTCATAGTATATTTCAAAAATAACTAACATAAAAACGAGGATCCCATAAACGATAATATTTTAATTATGCAAAAGAAAGAAAGAAAAAGAAAACTTACAGGAAGCTTCCCGTCCTTCGTTCTTTTGGTTGTACTTTTTGCTACATGCTTTTCTTGAGTTTTATGAACAAACGACTTTGATCTTTTTCACCATGGATATCAACCACGTTCTCTTTCTACTAGGCGTGTGGACACCAATTTAAGAGAATCGAACTTTCTTTCACGTTTTTGGAAATCAAAAGTTCAAGATGAAAACATCTTCTTGTTTCTTGAACAAAGGGTGGCTTTTTGTATGTTTAGGGTTGAAGAACTTTTTCTTCTTTTGAGTGTAATCTTAATGATTTCATAAATCAATGATAATCTTCTATAAGATCTATATCTCATATGTATATTTATAGATATGGGAGGAGTTAAACTCCTACCATAACTCACTCAAAGTTTCCTACTAGGAAAATAACTCTTCTTTCTCTTACCTTAAGAGAGTTATTAATTAAATACAACTCTTGTAAGTAATTAAAACATACATAAATATATATATATATATATATATATATATATATATATATATAATTTCAAAAATTACATATAAAAATATATAATTTTTCCTTTTATTTATTATACAAATATATCATAGGGCAAATTACCCAGACACCCCAGGTATAAGCCTAATTACAGGAACTTACCCTCTTGTTTCAAAAATTACAAAAACACCCCCTTGACTTAACGGTCTTTAGTCAACTTTAACGGAACACTTAAAATGTCCAAAATACCCTTAGTTATTTTTAATATTTACAAAAAAAAAAAAAAAAAAAACTGAACGGCCGCCGCTCCACCACCTCCGTTTTTTTCACTTTTCCGGCGACTCCGGACACGGTTTGAGCTCTTTTTGATGGCTATAGACTCGTATTCACGTCCTCTACAAATCCCAAGCATTAATTATAAGTTCCAAGTTTTTCCAGTCACTCTATTTTCAGATCTACGAATTTTACGTTTTTTCGATTTTACGCCGCCGTCGGCGGTGGAGCTTGACCCACTGCCTCCCCTTTCAGCCGTGGACTCCCCTCGGTGTGACGGTCATTTTGGTACCAACCTTGTCCAATTTGGTGCTGAATTGAAGCTTTTCCATTTCCAAGCTTGAACATCAATGGCGGATGTTTCATCTTCGCAAAATCAGCCCCTCTACCCCATTCGCAACTTGACCCTTGTACTTTCCCACCTTTATAATATGTCCCTACATTTATAGAAAAACTCAAACTTCCACTTTGATTTGGTCAAAATTCACAATTTACATGTCACATGGCACGCACATGGGCGATTTCGGGCTAATTTTAAAATTGGGCCTCAATTTGGACCAAAAATGCAATAATCCCGTAACAAAATCACCAAGCCCTAGATCCCCAAAAATTCTCTGGACTTCAAGAATTCGAATTGTGTTATTGTAGATAAATATATTAAATTTTAAAATGGGTTTTTTTTTTGTAAGAAAATATATGTTATTAAATAATTGTGTTATTGTGAATAAATTTAATAGATTTTAATTTGGTTTGTTTGATTTTTGAATGAAAATAAACGTTATTAAAACATTATTTAGCAGATTGACTTATTGAAATTTATTAAATTTTAAATTGATTTGTTTTATTTTTGTAAGAAAATATATGTTATTAAAACCATGGATTAAAATTATGTTTTCAATGGAAAAGTAGGGAATTTTGAACCATGATTAAAACATTATTTATCGTATTGTGTTATTATAAATAAATTTTTTAAATTTTAAATTGGTTTGTTACTTTATTCACCAATTGTATTATTGTAAATAAATTTATTAAATCTTAAATTGGTTTGTTTTAATTTTAAAGTTTAATAAATTTATTTACAATATTTATTACACAGTTACAAAGACACCCCCTGTAACATAAAATATATTACAAATACACCCCTTGGGGGCAAAATTGGAAAAACATTAAAAAAAATGATGACGTCATCCTCCGCCGTCAAAATTTGACGCCGTAAGGGGTCTTGATGTAATATTGTTTTGCCAGAGGGGGTGTCTTGGTAATATTTGTAACAGGAGGGTAAGTTCCTGTAATTAGGCTTATACCTGGGGGTGTCTGGGTAATTTGCCCTATATCATATATATTTACATAGTAAATAATTAATTTCTACAATTAGAAATTTCATAAATGCCAATGTTTCCTTTTTCTTGAATCTAGTATTCAATTTCCATTAGATTCAATTCAATAATTAAATCTAATGTAACTAATAATGATTTTTTCTAATTAACTAATTCTAAATTAGTTAATTAAATATCATCTAATTAGTTCGGAGTTTCTATTTTGGGAAACTATTTCCAAAATTTAACGTGAATGAATTCGTTCTAATTTCTTAAGTTCAAATGTAGATTAACAGGAGCCGTGATTGAGGACCTATGGACATGTAACTTCAAGCTCCAATAAATCGAATAGTTTATCAAACTCTTTAATATAATTAATACGATCTATTAATTCCAAGTGATTCCACTAAAGACTTGGAATTGCACTCTTGTCATTACAATATATTTTACTCTAAAGATCAAGATAGTCCATTGATATAATCACTACATGCAACTTGATCCTCCAATGATTGATTCGTAACTAGAGCTAGGCGTAATTACCGTTTTGCCCCTCTAGTTACTTCTTTATCCTTAAGTTCCATTAGTTCACTAGTAAACAGTTGATTTATGAACTTATTCATAAATCAGAGCGCTCTACTGTTCAGTTCCAGAACTAACACTTAAGGGAATCAATATTCCAGCTTCTCGCAAGGAGGGTTGGATTCCATATATGTAGAACACATTCCCAGCCATTTATCTCAACGGATCTTCAAGACATAAGTTTTAGGCTCGACATGGTTACGGGCCATTACCTATGAGTCAAAAGAACTCGTTAACATAAACAGGAGTTTATGCCTACTCAGGATTTAGATCAATTCGCATATGATCATCAGTTGACATGTTCTAGAACCATAATATCAACGGTATCTTATTTATGCTTCTAGATCATGTCTGGTCCAGTCCTATGTAATCGAATTACACAAAGTACCTCCACCTTCGATGTCTCTACATCAGTAATTCGGATCAAAATTACTACATTGTAAATGTTTCGTGGACCGTACTAGTAGTGTTTAGTTAAAGATCCCAACTTTAACTCACTACGGACTTTTTAGTCTATTAGATATAACTTTAATCCACCAGTATAACATATATACTTAAGTCATAGCCTCTTTAATAGACTTGGAATTTTCTGATGTTTATATTATGCAATAAATGCATAATCTAAATGATTATATGAAAAATAAATTTCAAATTTATTTATTTATTTCATTTAAAGAATATCAAATACATGCTTTAAGAGCATCATGCCTAACAATCTCCCACTTGCTCTAAAGCATGTGAGATATATCTCTCAAACTCATTCGCTCCAAATGTGCTTCAAACGATTTTGAAGGCACGATTTGGTAATTGCCTTTTAGCTGCTATTCAGTTTATATGGTCATATAGTAAATAATTGTTTCAAATAACAACTATGTCATCAAGAGTGAATATTGATCAAGATGTCGACTTTCGACTTCCTTTGACTAAGAGTCAAAATCAATTATCCTACAAGGTTCAGGTCTTCACCTGAATACAAGAGCATATAATCCATTGCTCTATTAGGACACTTGAGAATACGTTTCACTCGAACTCCTCGTTTTTAACGACAGATGATATCCTACGTCATTCCCAATGAGATGGACATCATTGATATAAACTACTAAAAGGACCACTTTCTTCTCTTTGATATACTTGTATAAACAAGGTTTATCAATTGTTTTCCTCAAATCAATGGGCTTTGATTGTTTCATCAAACCTTAGATTTCAGGAATTACATGCTTGCTTAAGTCTATAAATGGACTTTTGCAGCTAACAGACTTTCTATTCTTGGCCTTGATAAACGAACCCTTCTGGTTGCATTTTATAAATGCTCTCCTTAAGATAGCTATTCAAAAAAGCTGTCTTGACATCCAATTTTCATATCATATAATAAATGTTGGATTTGATGGATAAGAGGATGTGTATGGAACTAAGCTTAGCAACATGTGAGAAAGTTTATTCATAATCAACTCCCTTTTTTCAAGTATAACCACTTTGCTATTAGCCTAACCTTTTGAAAGTCTATACTTTCTTGTTCATACCTCTCTTATTCTTATAGATCCAATTATATCAAATATTTGATCTCATCATGTGGATCTATAAATTTTCCAGATGTTATAGGATTCATCGCACCTTGCCATTTTTCCTTATTAGAATCTTCCATTGCATGCTTGTATGTCAATGAATCATCTTGATTTATGTCGTACACTACTAGAGGTACTTCTCATCATGCTCGTATAAGGTGAGTAATCTAACTACCCTCCCACTACGACGAGGTACCAAGATGTTCTAATCAGGAATTGTGGTCTTTTATTGAGGTAATTTATCAGTAGTTAACTGAGGTGTGCCGATCTCATCGACTTAAATTTCTTCCAATATTATTTAACTATGAAGGTTAAAGTTTGTTATCTAGCTTTCCTCAATAAAAGTGATATTCGTCGATACGAATCCTCTTTTATCTTGGGTGCTACGAAATCATCAACTTCTAGCTTCGAGTAGTTTGCCTAGAAACAAACACACTTCAAACCACAATTTCAACTTTTCAGTCCTTCCTTTAAGCACGTGTGCTAGACATCCACATAAGTGAAAGTATTGTAAACTAACTTTACAACCATTCCACAACTCTATGGGAGTCCTGACTTGTTTGTTGTTACATTCAAAATGTAGATTGCAGTTTCTAGTGGCTATCACAAGAAAGACATTGGTAATGAGGAGTGTAGTTCATTATTGATCTAACCATTTCTAAGAAACTTCTATGGTAGAGTTTCAGGTGTTGTGAGTTGGATTGAATTACATGCTCCAGCGAGTAGTCCTTTGAATTCGTAATCCAAGTTTTCTCTTCCTTGATCTTATCAAAGAGTTTTGAGTATAATCTTTCCAGAAGATTCAGATTTCTTTTGCTTTAGGTAAACATGAAGAGTGTTGACTTTCAACTCTCTCAAAGGACATTCATTTACTAGCATGTTTATCCTATCCAGGGTTAGTATATACTAACCTTAGATGCCAAAGATATGTTTTATCACTCTTAGAAGTTTTAGAACACATGATTGATCAATAATTTACTACCTAAAATAATTCATTAATTATTTATTGATCATTTTTTAGATTTACAGTCCATGTTCTATGTTTGCATCATAACCAATTTCTGAAATAACAATCTTATTATCAGAAAAAGTAAAATAACAATCTTATTCATGCAATCATAATTGAGAAATAAAATTTCTAGAAAAGTTTAGGAATAAAGTATACATTGTTCAAAACAATGAATCTATTCTAAGTGAACTGTTCATATGGTCTTTACAAAAAATGATCGCCCATTTTCCACCATTCATTGTGACATTCAATTTGGCAAGTCCTTTTGAAGAACCAAACATCTAAAGAAGAACAAATGCAATTAGTGGTCTCTGATTTAAATATTCAGAATGACAAATCATTTTCCACTAATAAGTTTCCAAAAACCAGTAAATCAAATTTACCTTTTCGTTTTGATCTTCTTATCGCAGAGATACCTTTTATAGTTTTTCTTTCAATGCCCATAAACTCCATAATGAAAACATTTTCTCTTATGTATTTCGTTCATGGAGTTGTTCTTATTTCACTTGCCCTAGGATGCTCATAGCTTCCTCGTGTCCTGACTCATACCCACCTTTCGCCCTCTTCCCCTTTTTGTTTTTAACGATAGAGGAAGACAAACTTTGCTTGACAACGTTGCCTCATACTTTTTAGCCTTATGTTTAAATATGGCTTCAAAAGTCTGCAATTCGTTTTAGCAATTTAGTCATGCTATAAACCAACTTGTTCTTAATATAGTTGAATGTGAACGCAGAAAAGTCTGGCATGAGTGACTCAATAATTATACTAATTTGAGTCATCTCTTCAATGGTGGCCTCTTGTATTGCCGCCTTGTGCACAATTTTGATCATGTCAAGTACATAATCTCTTACCGAAGTGTCCTTCTTAAACTTAGCCTTCATGAATCTATAAGGCGATTCATGTTGACTTTGTTCAGAAGGTTTGCTAAACATGACTTGTAAAGATTCTCATAACTCGTATGAGTTCTCCACGTACTAATGTTTCTTCTTAAGAACAACGTTCACGGAAGCAATCATGTAGCAACGCACCTTGTTGTTGGTTCGGAACCAACTATCAAATTTATCTCGTACAGTACGAGAAACACCAGCGAGAGGTTCTAGAGGACAATCCTCTGTGAGAACAAACTCTTGATTCTCACAAATAATTCGTATGCTAATATTGGATTTTCAATTAACGTACTTACGTTCCCCAGTTAGTTTTTCGTTCGAGAGTAAACCGACAAATAAGTTTATAAAAGACATAATTGTTGAATAAATAAATAAATTGAAATTCGATCATACATTCTTAATAAACATCATATTTCGGAATAGTAAACGTGATGCATGAATGCAACTCTTAAGAAAAACACATAAAGCAATTTACTAATCCGCGATAAAATAATTTAGCTACTAATATGCTGCCGTAGGGTCGATCATATTAATATTAAATTAAGTTCGAGACAGTCTCAAATTAATGAGTGAACTAAAATATCTCATATTCATCTTTCACTATTAATTACCGCATTATTTGGTCAACATGTATTCAACTAACTTAAATACATGATTATGAGTGTAACCTATTGTTTCAGATTTTATGACTTAACTTAGACTTGTCACCGTAGGGTAGATCAAGCTAAAATACATCAATAAATCTATCTCAAGGAAGTTTAATCTTGTTATTGATATAGGATAGACACCTTCCGTAGGGAGGATGCAATCTAGGCACCACGAGGCGCTACCTAAATCTCACTTTATTAAACTAACAATAGAGACCGTAGGATATATCGACATATATCCTTCTCCCACTCAATAAATTTAAAACATGTGTTTTATATAAATAAATATTTACGTTTTAATAATCTACATAAACATCACTAGATTTTTAATCTCTAAGCTAATTTAGGATTAAAATCCAATCTAATTGAGTCTAATTTATTATGTAGATTATCTTCCAATCTAATTAGACATTAGGTGATCTTAGACTATCTAAGTTGAGATGGGACTTAAAATTAATAATTATCCAATCAAATTGGACTTCGGTTCCTTTAGACATTCTAACTATGCTAACTTTTAGGTAAACCCTTATTATTTTTTACCAAACTCAAGAATCACCCAATTTTAAATAATGCTCATAAGTTGAACAATTAAACTAATTCATTATTTAAATAAATTTGTTTTCATAAAACAAATTATACGAGCATGCATCAAAACATATATATATCGAATATAAATCTATATGTGATGCATGGACATAATAAAACGATTGTGGGTATCATGAATGACATGTAATATGCATGAACATGCTATCAATCATAACATAAGAATAAATAAAAAACGGCGGGTCGGGTGTTTTTGGGTATTTCTAAAATTACAACCCATGAGAAAAATTACAACCCATAAGAAAATTTACAACCCAGAAGGAGACAAAAAAAATGGACTTAATTATTACAACAATAGATTCATTTACAGATCTTCGGTCAATTCTTGTAATCTTCTCCATCAAGCCCAAATTGCAAAGTGCACCAAACCCAAATTGATTATCTAAACTTAATTATAAGACCCACAATTCAAAATTGTGCTAATAGCCCAAATCAAACAATTTTGATTAAGTTCTAAACTTAATTTTTAGATTCACAATTGAATTACACACATAGTCAAGTGAAATTGACCCTCCACACAATCAACTATGGGTTACTTCAGAAAATTGGTACAACAGTGGGACAATCCCACATCTAATAGTTAGATGTTCTGGCCGTGAGACTATCCCATGACCATTATTATTAAAATTTCTTTAATCGAAATTTAGAGTCCAGTTAATAAGTTCTCATGAATGAAAACACGTTTCCATCACATGGAAATTTTCATGCATGTGAAAACTTTTAATTAGTAATACCAAATTTAGAGAGGGCCGTATCATTGTTAATTTGCCATCAGGCCACTAGACATTCATTGGCCCAAAGTGTATTGCATCAACTGCCGGCTAGTACGGTTCTTTCGGATCTCAGATGTCAAGAATTATTAGAAGCGGAAAAAGAGATAATTTGCAATTGTCACCAATTCTGATTCTCGTTCTTCACATCTTCGGATTTTGCCGACTAATCTAATGATTACAATAAATCCTATGCCCAGAAATTTGGCTTACAATAGATCTAGGAATAAAATAACAATTATAAAACCCTAACCCAAAAACGTCAAATTCGACCCTCAAATAAAAACATTCATCCATACAAGATTTAAACAATTTAAATATGCATATACCCACAATCAATTAAAATAAAATCGTTATGGACCGCTCTGATACCAATTGTTGGTGTTTTACCCAATCGGATCCGAACTATTCGACCCGACGAGTAAACAAGATCGAACTAATTCGATCCAATTGCGGAATTTGGTGGGTTTTATGTTCATAGTATATTTCAAAAATAACTAACATAAAAACGAGGATCCCATAAACGATAATATTTTAATTATGCAAAAGAAAGAAAAAGTGTTGGATGAAGATGAAGACTTTGAAGTGAAGGGAGGTTTTGATGATTTCCAAAGTCATCAGCTAAGTGGAAGCTTAGTATAAACCTTAGAAGATATTTGACCAAGGAAGAAGTATTTCAGACTAGTCAAATATGGTCCAGAAGACTACTGATCTGTTGCTGAAGAAGGAATCAGACTGGTGGACTATCAGCCGACTCAAATCAGATTAGTTCAAGTTTGGGATCAGCCGACTACACATCAGACGAGTGACTTCGATCAGCAGAGTGGAAGTGGATCAGAAGTTAGTGCAACGGTAATAAATGCACTTGGAGTAATAAATGCTGAAGAGGAAGGGTATTTATGACAAATGATTGAAGAGAAACCTCGTATCAGCTTGGTGCATTTAATGCGGACTGACAGCAAGTACAGCAGAGTGTACAGTGTTCAGTCGCAGGTAGCCGTTTCTGCAGAAGGACCAGTACTCGAGGATTTGGACACCTGTCGATCTCTCAACGGGCATATTTTCAAATCTCCAAGTATAAATAGTTCAGTTCGTGAGTTGAGGAAGAAGACACAACACTGAGACAGCGCATTTGAGAGTAAAAATCTGAAGCAGAAATTCTTCTAAGTCTCAAACTCAAGAACAGAACACTCAACAGCTGAGTCATTTGTTGACGAAGCAGAATAGAGAGAAAACAGAAAATACTTGTAAAATCTGAGTGATTTTGTTAGGATTGTGTTGTGAGGAGTAGATATCAATCTTTGTGAGCGATATTACTTCAGAGGATAGGAGTTTCTTTGTGATTTCCTATTGTGAACTTACGGCCATATCATTTGTTGTTTGGCGTAAGCAGTGTATACTGTAATCTGCGTGATATAGTATAACCCAAGATCTAAGTGACTTGGAAGAGTGGACTAAAGGATTTATATCCATATAACCACTATAAAAATCCTTTGTGTTTTTACTTGCATAAATTTCTGCATATTTAAAACAGCATATTTAAAACACTTAAAGGTTAACTGTTGAAAAAGTTTTAAAGGAGTTTGTTAAAAACTGGGGATAAAACCATTTCAAAGTTAAGGAAAAACTACTTGTGAAAAACACTTGATAAATCCGCTGCAAGTTAGTTATTTTTAAAACTCTGATTTTGATAAAATCAGCTGAGTGAAATCAGAAGAGTGGTCAACTCTGCTGTTCAAAGCTTTGTGCGAGATCAGCTTAGTCTGCTTACAATTCTTGATCAGCTTAGTCTGCTGACAGAAAAGTTAGAAGATTTTAAAAGGTAAAATTTTAAAGAGGTTTATTCACCCCCCCCCCCCCCCCCCCCCCCCCCCTCTAAACCTCATCTGACCACTTGGGACCAACAAAAAGAAAACTTACAGGAAGCTTCCCGTCCTTCGTTCTTTTGGTTGTACTTTTTGCTTCATGCTTTTCTTGAGTTTGATGAACAAATGACTTTGATCTTTTTCACCATGGATATCAACCACGTTCTCTTTCTACTAGGCGTGTGGGCAACAACTTAAGAGAATCGAATTTTCTTTCACGTTTTTGGAAATCAAAAGTTCAAGATGAAAACATCTTCTTGTTTCTTGAACAAATGGTGGCTTTTTGTATGTTTAGGGTTGAAGAACTTTTTCTTCTTTTGAGTGTAATCTTAATGATTTCATAAATCAATGATAATCTTCTATAAGATCTATATCTCATATGTATATTTATAGATATGGGAGGAGTTAAACTCCTACCATAACTCACTCAAAGTTTCCTACTAGGAAAAGAACTCTTCTTTCTCTTACCTTAAGAGAGTTATTAATTAAATACAACTCTTGTAAGTAATTAAAACAAACATAAATATATTTATATATATAATTTAAAAAATTACATATAAAAATATATAATTTTTCCATTTATTTATTATATAAATATATCATATATATTTACATAGTAAATAATTAATTTCTACAATTAGAAATTCCATAAATGCCAATGTTTCCTTTTTCTTGAATCTAGTATTCAATTTCCATTAGATTCAATTCAATAATTAAATCTAATGTAACTAATCATGATTTTTTCTAATTAACTAATTCTAAATTAGTTAATTAAATATCTTCTAATTAGTTCGGAGTTTCTATTTTGGGAAACTATTTCCAAAATTTAACGTGAATGAATTATTTCTAATTTCTTAAGTTCAAATGTATATTAACATGAGCCGTGATTGAGGACCTATGGACAGGTAACTTCAAGCTCCAATAAATCGAATAATTTATCAAACTCTTTAATATAATTAATACGATCTATTAATTTCAAATGATTCCACTAAAGACTTTACAATATATTTTACTCTAAAGATCAAGATAGTCCATTGATATAATCACTACATGCAACTTGATCCTCCAATGATTGATTCGTAACTAGAGCTAGGCGTAATTACCGTTTTGCCCCTCTAATTACTTCTTTATCCTTAAGTTCCATTAGTTCACTAGTAAACAATTGATTTATGAACTTATTCATAAATCAGAGCGCTCTACTGTTTAGTTCCAGAACTAACACTTAAGGGAATCAATATTCCAGCTTCTCGCAAGAAGGGTTGGATTCCATATATGTAGAACACATTCCCAGCCATTTATCTCAACGGATCTTCAAGACATAAGTTTTAGGCTCGACATGGTTACGGGCCATTACCTATGAGTCAAAAGAACTCGTTAACATAAACAGGAGTTTATGCCTACTCAGGATTTAGATCAATTCACATATGATCATCAGTTGACATGTTCTAGAACCATAATATCAACGGTATCTTATTTATGCTTCTAGATCATGTCTGGTCCAGTCCTATGTAATCGAATTACACAAAGTACCTCCACCTTCGATGTCTCTACATCAGTAATTCGGATCAAAATTACTACATTGTAAATGTTTCGTGGACCGTACTAGTAGTGTTTAGTTAAAGATCCCAACTTTAACTCACTACGGACTTTTTAGTCTATTAGATATAACTTTAATCCTCCAGTATAACATATATACTTAAGTCATAGCCTCTTTAATAGACTTGGAATTTTCTGATGTTTATATTATGTAATAAATGCATAATCTAATGATTATATGAAAAATAAATTTCAAATTTATTTATTTATTTCATTTAAAGAATGTCAAATACATGTTTTAAGAGCATCATGCCTAACAAATGTACCATTATGTGGCTTTAAATGTTTTGACCAATAAGGTCTCATGAACACTATATATAGGTGTGTCCTAAGGTCATAGGAAACACACACTCACTAGCTAGATTGCATTCACGAAATACTTTTATTATTGTTATTGGACACTAGAGATAAGGTTTGGTTCTTTTTCTTCCTGTGAACGTGCTCACAGACGAGGACGCCGGCGTGGCCATTAGGTTTTATCTTGGGATTGTGATCAGCCGCCAATACCTGCACGAGGGGAGGCAATCACTTTATTAGGACGAGAGTTTAGTAATGTGACTCTCAAATCAGGCTAATCGTTTTATATTTTTAATTATTTTATGTCATATATCATATTATAAAATTATATGAGATGTTTATTGAAATTTATATTATATTTCTATTAAATTTTCATATTGTGTTTATGATTCTATAATTATTAAATTTGCATAAAAAAGGAAAAATTTCACAACAATCTAAGAAAGTGATTATATTTGTGATTTGTGTTTAGTAAGAGATTTGAGGGGTTTGAATTCTTTAACAATTTCATCTTATGTTTGATTGAGGTACTTCGGAGAATTTATGCAAATCAAAAGTTTGTCTAATGCAAAAGATTTTGGGATATTTCAAAGGAGCATGTATATGTCTGTTAGCCTATTTTAAGAGTTATATAATTCATTGGAGAATCAAAAAAATTCAGGTACGATTTATAATTAAAATTATTTCCCTTGATCTAATTCAAATATGATGTGTGAATGCTGGTATGTTTTTCCATGATGTGTACACATTCAGCTTATAACTTGGCCTATTACAATTTATTTTTCGTGTTAAAAATGATATCTGACTATTAAAAAGAATAAATAATTTGTGAATATGACATCAAACTTTAAAAGATCAATTTGTGACTGCTCTTCTCAAGTTTGGCCTTAGTGTGATATGTGCTGATGGTTCTAAATTTTTAAATTTTAAAACTATATTACGAAATTGGTGTAGTCCTTATCGGTCATTAAAGTTATTTTATTCTCATGTGTGATTAGCATGAACAATGGTTAGGATGCAATTTCATACATAGTAATTGAGAAAATTTATACTGAAACCCATTAAGTGATTAAAGCCTATTATAACAAGCTTTTTATTTTGATGGTTTTATGAATTTACATTTTATTATTAAAAGTATTTCTGCAAGCCAAGAATTGGTACTGGAGTTCTTTACGTTTATTATGAAAAATAAAAAATCATTTTGATTTATCCATATAAACTAAATTAAACATTACCAATCGTAATTGGTTTGTTCATGGATGAAGTGAATTAAGGACATATACAATTTTGCTCTAATCTTTGAAAAGTACATCGGTGCTTTCTTGTCACAAAATATACAAGCTATACATACATGTAAGAGATAAGATTTGTATAAAATAAAACTTCAATAATTGTGTTTTATGTGCTTCATGAATTATTTTAGTTTATTTGTGTGAAAGTTACATGTATATATTTATTTAATGGTTAGTTGATTTATTTAATAAATTAATGAAGCATTTAATGCTAAAAATTAATGCCATCAATATATTATTATTAATATTTCTTTTATAAGACGAGCCTTAAAACCAATTTATTGAAATAGAATAAAACACCCTATTAAAGACATACTTAATTCTTTTGAACTTGAAGGTATTAATTCTAGCATTATTATAATCTCCAATTGCATTACATATGTAATATATATGGGTTACATTATTTTAGAACAATTTGTGAAAGGAAACATACTACCGATTTGGGTGTTTGTCCATTATGTTGGGTTATTGGTAACGTCAGAACGTTAAAAGCAGCGGAATTTTAAAATTTTAAAATAACCCAAGTTGAATCTTTATTCATCTAGTCATACGAAAATGATTTTTACACAAATCAAAACATCCATAGGGTGTTTAGTGATTTTTACCTCACCACAGGAACGGTGGTGGTTTTTCTCCGGTCTTCTTTCAGATCTGCAGGACTTTTGGTTCGAAGAACCACCCCATGTGTTGTGCCTCTAGCGGTATCCACACCAACTGGATTGAAGCAACTCCTTTGGATCCACAGGTTCAGAACTAAGATCCAAAGGTTATCAAGCAAGGAAGAAAGAAGAGGAAAAACGCATGAACCCTGTGCAATTTCACAGGATTCGGCCGAACCCATCTCTGTAAGAGAGAGGGCAGCGCTTTTCAGATTTGGAGAGAGGGGGGCGGCTACTACTTAGTCTAGTACTAGGTTTTGAGTCTCCAACTCCTTATTTATAGATAAGGAGTCTTGACCTAGATGCATTCTAATCCAACTAGGAGACATAAAGCCCATTTACTTATGGCCTTTATTTATTTCCTAATGGACCTAGATCATCTTTTAATTAATTAAACTACTTTAATTAATTCAACCCATTTAATTAATTAATCCAATTAATTAATTAATTTCTCTCTTATTAATTAACTCTTAAATTAATTAGTTCTCTTCTATAAGAATTAACACTTTAATTCTTCACTTTTGATTTAACTCTTTAAATCAAACTTTCCTTATATGATTTGTTGCAGTCCAATTATATTGTGTGTGACCCTCTAGGTTCACCATCAATTGGCCTCGGGCCAACGACTTTCGTGATTTAATTTGCGAGCTTATTAATTGCTCCGATTAATTGACACCTTCAATTAACCACTCAAGAATTAATCTCCTTATTATTCATGAGTACCCACACCTCATGGTCGTATGTCTAGCCACAAGCCCATGAGGCCCAACTTCAGGTGAATTGAGCTCAGTGAACCTCACCTCTTATAAGTACCATGTACATACGGTCCTTCTATCGACTTAATTTCCCGATTGAGACCTAGGGTGTGTGAATTGATCGGCACCTCTAATTATCTCGATTACTATACTTTCTAATTTTGGATAATGATTCCAGTGTGACTGCTAAATTTGGAAACCCCTTTCCAAATCCGTCACCAACTATGGCCATAGGTTTCTCGGAATCTATTATCTAAGAACGTATAGGAAATTCTCTCAACACACTACGTTGAGTCGGCAGATCCCATATTACTGCTAACCATTCGCGTACACGATCCTACGAACCCAAAGTAGTCGCACAATGATCAGGCTAAGTGATCGGCTCCTAAATCAAAGTACGTACTCACGTGCACCGAATTCGCCCTAGCACCTCAAGTCAAAGGACTAAATCGTACACTATTATAAGTCTTGAGAAACATCCCATCGTCGATGTGCGTCATGCGCTTCCACAATGGGTTTCTCTGTTTGGGTCGTTCGATGCGTTCGATCCCCTATTGAACCACCTACTCATATGTACTAGCATCAAATGCCTTGCTCATGAAACACTACAAATTCACTCCAAGTGAATCATGCATACTTGTACAAGTCTTTGCGATTCCTTCGATACCCCGTCTCGTTCGGAATCTATGACTTGGAGCATGTTTTAAGATCACGACCTTAGAGACTGTTTCATGATTGCACTCATACTGAAGTGAATCGTCCCATAGTCTATTGTGATCCAAGGATTTCATCCAATCGCTTAAGTGATTCGCGAGAGATGAAGTTGGCCATTGTTTGATTTACATACTATAAACAAATGAGCGTATTAATTCATTTATACTAGAGAAAGCTTACGATAGTCCTAATACAAGCTAAATATATTGGCTTGCAGGGCACTATCCTTTCACATTATCCGATTTTTTTTACAATGATAAAAACCATTATTAAAAATATTTTAAATTGTATTTTAGTGCATTAATTTCTTTGTGGCATTATTTTGATTGAGTAATTATGAAGTTGTTAGGGTGAAATTACGTTAAGTTATGATTTAAGGCCATAAAAATTTATTTGAGCTCGTTGGAAAAAAATGATTTTACATTTCAAATGATTGTATAATTTTCCATTCATATATTATAGTTGGTTCAATATTTGATACTACGAATCTGATAGTATGATATGGAGAAAATGTATGCATTACTTAGTGGTAATAAATGCATTTCTTTGTCAATTATAATCATACACATGGAATATGGAATGCTTTAATCAATATAAAATTCCTATGAAGGTCAAGAAGTTATTTTTTCTTTTTTTTAAAAAAAAAAAGTTTATATTCAATGCACTAAAGCCTGTTTATATCTTAACCTCAAAGTTGCCTTTTCAGGAGATATCTATAATGGTTATGGTTTAATTATGAAGAGATTTCAGTACTTGTGTCTAGCTTTTATGTTTTAAATATCAAACTCCATGATATTCTAATGTGGCAAATGTAAATATAATTCGATGCATGGACCGATTTGCTCAAGGTCATATCATCTTTGTTAGCAAAGATAAGATGCTTATATTATATGTTGCTTGCTTAATTTATTACTAGACAAATAATAATGCATGGAGATATTGCACTTAATTGATTATTTATAAGTGTCACTTGAATTTCCATAAATATGTGCCTTATAATTATTTGAAGTACTACAATATTTAGTTTAAATAAAATAATAAAGTATCATAATTAATTAGATAATCCAATTAATTAATTAGACACTCTAATAATTTAATTAGATATTCTAATTAATAATTCTCCTCTTTAAATTAACACTTTAATTCATCAACTTTGATTTAACTTCCTTAAATCAACTATTTCCTTTTCTGACTGTCACTGTCCAATTGTATTGTGTTTGACCATCTGGGTTCACCATCAATTGGCAGCAGGCCCACGACTTTCGTGATTTAATTAACGAGCAATTAAATGCTCCGATCAATTAAACACTTTTAATTGACCACTCCAGAATTAATCTCCCTTATTAATTCAGGAGTACCCACACTTCATGGTCGATGTCTAGCCACAAGCCCATGAAGCCCAACTTCAGGTGAATTGATCTTGTGAACCTCACCTCTTGCCATGTACATACGGTCCTTCCAAAGACTAATTTCCCGACCGAGACCTAGGGTGTGTGAATTGATCGGCACCTCTAATTATCTCGATAACTATACTTTCTAATTCCGGATAATAATTCCAGTGTGACTGCTAAATTTGGAAACTCCTTTCCAAATCCGTCACCGACTGCGGCCGCAGGTTCCTCGGAACATATTATCTAAGAACGTATAGGAAATTCTCCCACCTTATCAGGATGAGTCGATAGATCATTTCTTAGTACTAACCACTCGCGTACACGATTATGCGCACCCAACTTAGGTACATTAAAGTCAGGCTACGTGACCAGTACCTAAATCTAAATACGTACACCCATGCACCAAATTCGCCCTAGCACCTCAAGTCCAAGGACTAAATCGTACACTATTATAAGCCTTGAGAAACATCCCATCACCGATATGCGTCATGCGCTTCCACAATGGGTTTCTCTGTTCGGGTCGTTCGATGCGTTCGATCCCCTATCGAACCACCTAGTCATATGCACTGACATCAAATGTCTTGTTCATGAAACTCTACAAATTCACTCCATGTGAATCATGCATACTCGTACAAGTCTTGGCGATTCCTTCGATACCCCGTCTCGTTCGGAATCTATGACTTGGAATGTGTTTTAAGATCACGACCTTAGAGACTGTTTCATGATTGCACTCAATACTGAAGTGAATCGTCCCATAGTCGAATGTGACCATAGGATTTCATCCAATCGCTTAGATACGTTCGCGAGAGATGACGTCGGCCATTGTTTAATTTACGTACTTGATTATGCTGTATTTCGTTCGTATCAAATAAGGAAAGTCGAACAAAACAATATGTGTATAGAGTGTAAATCTTATATATCACAATCGAGTATTGAGTTCAGGTTACAAGATGGGTCTACTCGAGCATTACAGGATGCCGTACAACTAGGAAAGTAGATACATGGAATCAACAAGCTAGTTCCTAATCTGAACAGTAAGTCCGAGCTGGAGCGTTTCTTGGAAAGCGTGTCCCCTGATGTCATAAATGTGCCGCGTATTTATAGGAACAGTAATGAGCTAGCTGGACCGTCCGTAGGGGAACACCTCTCGGCCAGCTGTACAAAGCTGTAGGTCGGCCCCACAGTAATCCCGAGGCGGTGAGCAGATCGGAGAGTAGATCCCGTACTATCAATCTGACTTGATCGGGAAACTAGATTCTTCTGGTCGAGAATACCATTCCTGGTCGGGAAGAGGTCGATCTCGAGCATAGGTACTTCCTAAAACGGCGTATGCGAAATACCCCTCATCAATACTCCCCCACTTCTCGAGCATAAGCGAAGCTGAAACTTTGAGAAGTAAACACAGCATTGTATCTCGAGATTTTGATATGCCTCATTAAAAACCTTACTCGGAAAAACCCAGTGGGACAAAATCCGAGCTAGGGAAAAAGAGCGCATATTTTTTCTGGATGGGCCTTGCAAAGGCGAGATGTTTCAAACCACAGGAGGGCGGAGTTCTCGATCAGAATATTTTACTTCGATGAGATTACAGTATCCGAAGTTCAGAGAAAATAAATAATAGAGATCAAGTCTTGAACAATCTTGAGTCGGATATGTCTCGTTAAAAACCTTACTCGGAAAAACCCAGGGGGATAAAAACCGAGCGAAGGGAAAAAGAGTGCATATCCTCGGAAGACAACGTAGTTTAATCTTATCTTTCTGACTTGAAATATCTATTTCTGAGACTTGGAGGACCATATGTGCTATTAATGGGAAATGACCCTCAATTTTACTAAGCGGGAGCTTAACCGTCGCGGTTACTCGGGGTTGAATTTGCAATTTACCCTTTTAACCTCTATATATATATGTTTACTTGGAAAAAAGAGTACATCTTTACAATTCACAGCGGATCGGAGCATTTAGATCGATAAACAGTACTTCTTCTTTTTCGAGCATTCCAATAAATATCTTCTAATCATGTCTATTCCCGAGAACCCAGAAATTCAAATCAATATTCCTACACAATCGGATTCCGATCTAGGATCCACAGGCGAACTCATTAATGACTACAAAACTGCAGAACACTCCTCTGAAGAGACGCGTAGAATCGTTGATCAGATAGAGCATGCCATGGGGTCAAACGCTGGAGAGGGGACATCCGGTCGACAGGATTCCGAGCACGGTGGTGATGCGGAACAAAATGCCGAGGCCGACAGCGAGGAGGGTGGAGATGGAGAAAAAGCTGACTCCGACAATGAGAATAGCTTGACTGTACCGTTTGACAAGCATGAGATAATGAGATATCAAATCGGAGGCGGGTGCAGTGTGAGAATCCTCGACCTAGCCGGTGTCACGAAAAAGTCCAAAGCCACAGGTCGAGCTCAGAAGACTGAGAAACGGGTCGATGAAATCTCCAGTGCGTACGATCCAAAAGAGGATGAGGCGAACCTAAAAGCTACGATAGGTAAATTCCTTCCCGAAGGCTACTTGCTAGTAATTCCGACCTCCTCTCAAAGAGTGAACAAGCCCCCAGCAGGATGTCAAGCTATTTTATGCTAAGCAATTTGACTATGGGTTGCACATTTCTTTTGCCCCATTACTCGAGCAGGTTTTAGATGCATTCTCCCTGGCTCCCGCACAGATCCTTCCCTACTCGATTGGGTATTTGATAGCTTTCAGCGTTTTGATGAAGGCCAAGGACAAGGCTGCTAATTTCCGGCGCTTTTGGCAATTCTTCAAGATCAGTACTTCCTCCGCCTCGAACGATGGGTTCGTGTATTTTTCCCAGCGTTCGAATCATTCGGTCTTATCGACCATAACTTCTAGCAATTCTCTCAACTGGAAGAAACAATTCTTCTTTATCAGAGGACCTGAAGTACCGGCTTCCGATGGGAGCTCGGAGATGGTTCCACACAAATGGCCAGGTGAGCGAGACTGTGTCTACGGAAAATGAGAATTGTTAGGCCAGCTTGTGAAGGTTATCCCAGACGATCTTGTTAAAGAGATGCGTTCCGATCCCTATCAGTCGGCTTTCCTTATCCTGGAGCCTGTTCTCCGAAAAGCTGGACTCAGCCGAGCTACCTATCAACTAGCAGATGCTGATGATCCTCGAACATTGAGTAAGGATAATAGCCTTTCCCGAGTGACCGTAATAGTAAGCTATTCAGAGAATTTTATTACTTATCATTTTTATTTCTTCAGGTACGATGGTGGAGCAATACTGAGCTTCCATAGTCGGTAAAACTGTAGCATCTACCTCGAGAAAGACGCCCGGTCAGCCGAGGAGACAAATTAGACTGGTGCCTAGAACTGTCGTCCCTCCTCGGGGAAGCTCGGCTCAGACTGACCAGATCGGAAACGAAGGGGAGCCCGAGGATGCTGAGCCGATCCAAATGGTACCACCTCCTCACCAAACTGGTTCTTCTTCTTCTTCTGGCTTAGGATACAGCATGTTTACCATGAAGAAGCTCAAAGGAACAGAGATCTACAATCGGCGAGCTCGGGAAGATCTCGAGAGACCCCCCGAGGCCAAAAGGACGACCGGATTGTGGGGTCGACACCGAACACCCCTTTCTTCCCGTTTAGGTCGAAGTAGGCCTAATATGGTGGACTTCATCGAAGATCAACTTAGAGGTTCCCGAGCTGCGGGTTATCCCGAGAGGGGATCAATTCGAAGTGATCGCACCCCAAACGGCGAGAAAGATCACCCCAAACGGCGAGAACGAGCACGACAAGGCGATCAAAATTTTCATGGCGGGGAGATTTGCCGAGGACCAGGAGGAGCTTCTTGGCCATTGCGACCTTGACGTATTAGGCCAATTCTCCAAAGCATATCACACGGTAAATCCCTTTACATTTGTTGTAACTGTTTAAGTCTTGGAACAAAATACTAACCATCCTGCTCTTGCAGATCGGGGACTGCTTTCTTACTGAGGTGAATCGTGCCTCAATGTTAGAAGAGGAGTCCGATCGGGTCCATATCGCTTATAGGGACTTACTCAAGGAAGAATCCCAACTTCGCAATCAATTTATCTCCGTCCAAAAAGAATTGGAGTCCATGAAAGCCAAGTATACCCCGGCCGTCGAGGAAGACTTGGTGAAGGCCGTGGAAGAGAAGAGCTTGCTCGAGGAGAAAGTTAAGAAACTTGAAGAGGAGCTCGCGCAAACTAAGGCTGATTCCGAGTTATCTTATCAACGTGGCAAAGAAGACTCTCGCCTAAGCTCGATAAGAGAATTTTTGGAGTCTCCCGCGTTGGATGCTATAGCTCGTAAAAGGGTCGATCAAGTCCTCCCAACTACCTTCTATAAAGGCGTTCGACAACTTGTCTCCGCGAAAGTCATTCCCAATAAGATAGATGAGTACTTGAAACACATGGACATTTTCAAGAATATGGACGGAAAAGATTATCAAGTCTCATCCTCGAGCTCCGCCAACTGGGAAAAACATGAGTTCGCTCCGTTTGTGGAAGAGTTCGGAGTTCCAATGCCCAATCCTGACTTGATGGACTTGGATACGTCCAGCGCGAGCTCGGGTTCAGATAGCTCAGATAGTTCAGATAGCTCTGATGACAGTTCCGGAGAGGAAGATCAAGATCCTTCTGACGATGGGGACGATCGAGAAGCTTCTGGAGATAATAATGTCGATGTCGAGGGTGGCTCCGAGAGTGAAGGCAAAGAGGAGCAGTCAAACCCTTAGATTTCTTGTAATAGATTGTAGGACCCTTTATTATATGCACTGTAATTATTTCGATCATCTATAAAATCTGCTTTTTCTGTTTAAGTTCTCTGAGTCCGCTCATCAGTAATTTATTATACTGCTCAACTAGACAAAAGTCTGTGTGAGCCATAAGGTTCATAAAAGAACGTCGATATCGAGCACTTTCGTGCATGTGAATCACTTAGTAGGCACGGTATCAAAACAATCGACCTTTTTAATAGGGCACGGAAAAACTTGAAATTCGCGACTGTTGGATTCTCAAAAAGGCAACGTTCCTTTTTTCTTATAAATAGAAGGCAGTTTAAGATTTGTATCACTGAAATTTATAATTCTCTCTTCGTCGGAGTTAATTGATTGATAAAATAAGTCGAGCTCTCTTCTCCACTAGAAACATACAGATCATGGAAGGCCTGGTGAACTCCAAGATCGACCCGAGGTTGTTGCTCAAAGTCAAAAAAGAGAAATCTTCCAAGTCGAGAGTCAAAGAACCTAAGTCCTCCTCGGAAGCAGGAAAGACTTCTAAGAACGACCGAGGCAAGCACAAGGTCGATTCTCCTTCGAAGGCGGTCATTGAATCAACTGGTGACCTTGGCAAAACTGCGGCCAAGCAATTATCTGGCTCCGAGAAGGGGCCGGTCATATCAATTCCGGACTCCCCCTCTCAGTCGAAAAATAGCTCCGAGGGGAACAAGAAGGTCGAGAGCCCTAATAAGCAAATCACATCTGGTGACTCTGAGCCTGCTCCCTATAAAAGACCGCGTGTGGACGATCTGATTCCGACCTCGGCCTTGATCCAAATGGCTGGGGATACCAAGATATTGGCTGATAGTGTTCTGGCCTTGGAGGCTAACAAGGGTGTTGCGGTTGAGCCTCCCAATAAGAAGGTCAAAATAAATGACCCTCCCGTCGATCAGAAGAAAACTCCATCGTCGGGCGGGAACCCAGAACCCCAAAATTCTGTCCCCAACGTTGCTCGGACGCTTAGCGCCTTTTTTGAAGAGGTGAAAAGTAAGGCCACGGCCGAACCAGAAGGGAAAAATCCGAATAAAATGGTGCAATCGAGCACAGATCTGCTTTTTCAAGTGAGTGTCCTCTCACTCTCTCTTTTTTATTTTTTTATTTTTTATTTTTTATTTTTACTAACACAACTTTTGTCCATTTAAGGTCGGACAACAGTTATTTAGCCTCGGGCTTCAAGTCGAGCAAGAAGCCGAGCAGCATGCTAAGGTTATCCTCGAGCTGGAGGAAAAAAAGGTTGCATTATCAAGGTCCCTTGAAGAAGCTAGAGCTATCGAGCTGAAATTGGCTTCCGAGACAGAGAAAGTTGTGAAGCAGAAAGAGAGCCAGGTTCACGAGGAGTTGAGCAATGAGCTGGATAGGCTGAAGTCGCTCGTCGAGCAGGAGAAGAAAAACGCCGAGCAGCGGGAGCAAGAGGCCTATCAAAAAGGTTATGATGCCGGGTATGAGGCCCGCAACGTTGAAGTCCGCAAGCTTCTGTTCGAGAAAAGTGTTTAGAGATTTCTTCTTTTGCTCGACTAAATGTTGTACTTTTAAACTTCTTCCTTTTGTACTTGTTTTCCCCGTTGGAATAATAAACTTTTTCTTCCTTCTAATCGATGGTATTTTGTGTCTGGTGAATTGATTTACTGTATAAACAATTTATACTCGAGTTAAGAGTAATCAATCGAGTTGCATTCTTACTGTTGGAACAATTTATACTCGAGTTAAGAGTGACCAATCAAGTTGTACTTTTTTGTAAAAACAATTTATACTCGAGTTAAGAGTGTTCGTTCAAATTGTAGTTTTTTTGTAAAAACAATTTATACTCGAGTTAAGAGTGTTCATTCATGTTGCATTCTTGATGCATAAACAATTTATACTCGAGTTAAGAGTGATCGAAATTCCGAGCACAAAGTAAAAAGGGAAAGTTTCTGCACTGCATATTTGACCAAGTCATAGTATTCCCCTTTTTTCAGCTAAGTTTCAAAGAAAGTCTGTCCAAACGGTACCTTAATCTCGGGAAGTGGAACGGTCACCTGTGATAAATGCCTTAATCTGAGCCGTTGGTTTTGTTGAATACAGACCGTCGATCAAATCTTCCTTTTAGTATAAATATGGCATTTACTCAGTTGAAAATCTTTACCTTGCACTGTCAAAATGTTTTGTCCGAGGTCTAAGCTCGGATTCCTCCTGCTTCCTGTTCAAGCCTTTGAGATTTGGCTTCGAACGTACTTCCGATCTTACAAACAAGACGTGTGCTTCTTTGGTATGGGTGGAATCGGAAAAGAGGAGCACCTCCTCTATCTGGGGGTCTCTGATCCCTGAAAGCGGGATCTCCCCTTGGAATACCAACAAGTGACCGACCCTTGCTCGGGAATTTTGGGCAGGGTTAGCATTGCGGATTCCGAGGGGTATACTCGAGGGCGGAAAGCTGGTCAGAAAATCAAAAGGAAGTTCATCCTCAAATCACCAATTTCTTCCTTTCTTCTGCGAAGGATGGTAATTTTGGGTCGAGCTTTCGGATTTCAAAATGACGACCGGCCGCTCTAGGTTGAAATTTCGGATCTCAAACTGAGAAATTTCAACCTTGGACGCCAACTCGGGGAAGTGATCGAGCTCGGCTGGTAGCAAGAATGCTGGGAAAAGTATGGAGATTATCAGAAAAGATAATCTGCAATTCATACTGCCTCACTTCAAACCCAGATATCATTAGACGATAAACATATACAGCTCGATCAATTTACAAGTCTACCGGACAACAGATTGCCGATCTTCGCGGTCGTGAACACATGAGAACGCCCGAAGACTATAGAATAGGGACCAGTAGTTGTATTAGGATTTGATTTAGTTGTAAAGGCAACATTGTAATCTGCTCGATGAATATCAATAAGATTGTCATTCTTGTAATTCACTGATTTTTTGTTTGTTGCTCGGGAATAATAAGAACCTATTGTTTCAAACCATATAGTTGCAACTTTACTTTCCCTTTCCATCGTCTTACTATAAGTCTTCTGCTCGTAAAAGCCAATTCGATGATGAATTAACGATCCGATGAAACTTAAATACTTGGATGAGAAGGTTGAACTTCTAGAATATTTATTGATCGATAATTGTCCTCGGAAAGATTATCCCATAATCGTCCAAATGAATAATATCTGAAAGCTGAGAAGTTCCCTTTAAGAATAATTGAACTTAAGAAATAACGATCCCAACTTTAGTAATTCCCCAGATAATAACTCTTGTAAAATGTTCGGGTTTCGAGCAGAACTGCATCATCATAACATTTTGAGCATCAGATAGTCATGTTGAATTTCTATCGAGGGAGGGTCATAACAATTGCTTTCACCCTCGACCGATTTTCATTTTTGAACATATTTTATCGAGGGAGGGTCATAGCAATAGCTTTCACCCTCGGCCGATTTTATTTTTTGAACATGATTTATCGAGGGAGGGTCATAGCAAAAGCTTTCACCCTCGGCCGATTCTCATTTTTTTTGAACATGATTCATCGAGGGAGGGTCATAGCAATAGCTTTCACCCTCGGCCGATTTTCTTTTTTGAACATATTTTATCGAGGGAGGGTCATAGCAAAAGCTTTCACCCTCGGCCGATTTTCTTTTTTGAACATATTTTATCGAGGGAGGGTCATAGCAAAAGCTTTCACCCTTGGCTGATCTTCGTTTTTGAACATATGTTATCGAGGGAGGGTCATAGCAATAGCTTTCACCCTCGGCCGATTTTCATTTTTGAACATATGTTATCGAGGGAGGGTCATAGCAATAGCTTTCACCCTCGGCCGATAATATTAGTCTTTCTTTGTCATGGTACTCGGAATACAGTTTGAACTTAAAATAGGGGATTTCATTGATCTTCCATACAAGTTTTTAGGGAAAGTAAAATTTGAGAAAACTGAAAATTACAGTAAAAGTTAAAAATGAGTGCAACTATCTTCCATAATATTTTCTCAGATTAACTGCATTCCAAGTTCTTGGCAAAACTTCACCGTTGAGGTGAGCAATTTTATAGGACCCCTTCTTCCCGACCTCCTGCACAACATAAGGGATGTCCCAGTTTGGCTGAAGCTTTCCGACATGCTTAGATACTTCCACCTTTTTGAGAACCAAATCCCCGACCTTGAATGTTCTTATCCTGACTTTCTTGTCATAAGCTTTTTCCATGCTGGACTTGGTGGCTTGTATCTTTATGCACGCTCGGTCGCGTTTACCATCTGCTTGATCGACATCCATCTCTCTCAGCAATTGATTCTGATCGGGGTCATAAGATTCGACCCTTGGTGAAGGTACCAATGTCTCCACCGGTATAACAGCCTCCGACCCGTAAACCAATGAGAAAGGAGTTTCTCCAGTAGCAGACTTTACGGTAATCCTGTTCGCCCAAATTACTCCTGGAAGCTCGTCTAACCAATGGCCTTTTGCTTCGGCTAAACGTTTTTCAAGTGATCGAACAATTTCCCTGTTGGTGACCTCGGTTTGTCCGTTCGCCTGGGGATGTCCGACCAACGTGAAATTCTGCTGGATCCCAAACTTTTCGCACCACTCCAAAATTTGCTTTCCCGCGAATTGAGTTCCATTGTCGGAGATGAGGATCCTCGGTATACCAAACCTGCAAACAATAAACTTCCAGAGAAAATTTATCACCTGAAACTGAGTAATTTTTGTTAGCGCAATGCATTCGATCCATTTACTGAAGTATTCCACAGCAACCAGGACATAGTTTTTTCTCGATCTAGCAGTTGGGAAAGGTCCCACAATATCGATTCCCCACTTGTCGAAGGGCCAGCATATCGGAATTGAATGCAGCTGCTCGGCGGGCTGATGAATTAGATTTGAATAGATTTGGCAATGATGGCATTTCTTGACATAGTCGATAGAATCCGAAATCATAGTAGGCCAATAATATCCAGTCCTCGAGCATTTCAAGGCTAAGGCTCGTGCACCGCAATGACTTCCCGCTTCACCTTCGTGAACTTCCTTTAAAATGAGATCGAACTGACTCTCGGGAATGCACTTCAACAAAATTCCTGAGCTTGATCTTTTATAAAGCTTATCCTCGTTCAAAACGTACATTGGAGCCCGATATTTAATCCTTCGGGCTTCATTTGTGTCTTCCGGCAAAGTACCATCTCTTAGATAAGCCTTCAAAGGCTCCATCCAAGAAGATTCTCGAACATCTATCTCCATTATCTCCGAGTTTGGGGTTACGTTCGAATCTATAGCCGGGGAGTTGGACATTAACCAAGTTATCACTCTTTCCTTCCGTCCATCCATCGACCCCGTAAATTTCGAAAGCAAATCCGCCCAACAGTTCTCTTCTCGAGGGTAGCTTGTATATCAAACCTTTCGAACTCTGCCGCCAGATCCTTCACTCTTTTCAAATATTTCACCATGTTAAATTCTTTTGCTTCATAAACCCCTTTTATTTGTCTGTGTACGAGCTCGGAGTCAGTTAACACTGTCAGCGATTTTATGTTTGCTTTAACTGCCATTTCTAAACCTGCGATCAAAGCCTCGTACTCCGCCTCATTGTTCGTGACTACGAAGTCTAGGGTGATCGCATAACTGAGATCCTCTCCCTCGGGACCTTGAAAGTGAATTCCGGCCCCATCTCCTTCTCTGGTCGACGACCCGTCGACATGCATCACCCAAACTTTATGCTGAACACCCTCAACCAGATTTACCACGGGAACTGACAAGTCGCCCGAACTGGACCCTGTTGATTCTGCAATGAAATCAGCCAGGACTTGAGCCTTGATTGCTGTTCGAGGTTGGTACTCGATTTCGAACTGTCCAACTGGACCCTGTTGATTCTGGTTTTGATAGAACTTGCCTTAGAGGCTGATTAGTCAGAACAATAATTTTGTAAGTTTGGAAATAAGGTCGCAGTCTCCGTGCGGCAATATCTAGAGCAAGTGCGAACTTCTCGATCTCCATGTAATTCTTCTCCGCCCCTTGAAGCAACTTACTCAGATAATATACCGGTTTATGCTCGGAATCCTGAATTCTCACCAAAACAGAACTTATTGCCTCATTCGATACTGCTATGTATAAATACAAGGGCTCTCCCTCGACCGGTTTTGCCAACATCGGAGGGGAAACCAAATATCTTTTAAGCTCTTCGAAAGCTTTACTGCACTCATCATTCCATTCGAAACCTTTCGATTTCCTCAACAACTTGAAGAAAGGCAAACTCTTGTCTGCTGATCGGGATATAAACCTATTCAAGGATATTATTTTTCAATTAGACTCTGCATTTCAGACAACTTAGTGGGCGGTTGTAGCTCAGCTATAGCTCGGATTTTTTCTGGATTTGCCTCAATGCCACGCTCGTGAACCAGATAACCGAGGAATTTTCCCGACCTTACCCCGAAAGTGCATGTCGCCGGATTTAATTTCATTCTGTACTTCCTTAGGATCGCGAAACATCTGTCAAGGTGCTTTATATGATCCTCCTCGGTCATACTCTTCACAAGCATATCATCAACGTAAACTTCCATAATCTCACCGATGAGATCCTTGAACATCATATTCACGAGCCTTTGATAAGTTGCTCCTGCATTCCTTAGCCCGAACGGCATTACAATGAAGCAGTACACTCCTCGTTCGGTAATAAAGGCTGTTTTATCCTGATCTCTCTCATTCATAAATATTTGATAAAACCCTTGGAAAGCATCCATCATACTAAAGAAAATGAATCCCGCAGTCGAGTCGACCAGCATATCGATCCGTGGTAAAGGATAGGGGTCCCTTGGACATAATTTGTTCAGGTCGGTAAAATCATTACACATTCTCCATTTGTTGTCGACCTTCTCTCCCTTCGACACCAACACTACATTGCAAAGCCACTCAGTGAATGTTATTTCCCGAATCTGTTTTGCGGCCAATAATCTATCCACCTCAGCATTGATGATTTTGTCTTTTTCTCGACCGTGATTCCTCTTCTTTTGTCTAACTGGCTTTGCTTTAGGATCGATATTTAAAGAGTGAGTGATCACCCTTGGGTCGATTCCGACGATATCATCCGAACTCCAAGCAAAGACATCGGCGTTGTTTCTAAGGAATTCGATCAGCATGGTCTCCATCCCTTGACTTAGCTCGGTCCCAATTCTGGTGAACTTCTCGGGAGAGCCAAGGATTAATGTTACTTTTTTATGATTTGGGGGTTGTACGCTCATATCGATCTCTTTTCCTTTTTTACTCTGCAACTTTTCACAATCTGGCAAAGGGAGGTCGGAAACAGAGAATACCTTTTCGTCTTCTAATTTCCTCTTTGAGGGCAATAATGGCTCGAAGTGCTTCTTCATGTTTAGGGACGTGTTGTAACATTCCCATGTCATGCAGTGGTCGTTCCTCATTTCTCCGACCTCTGCCAAAGTGGGAAACTTGACCATCTGGTGGTAAGTTGACACGACCGCTTTGAATACATTTAAAGCCGGTCTTCCCAAAATTGCATTATAAGCGAACGGGGTACTCACGACCAAGAACTTAGCCATCTTCGTAACATCTTTAGGTTTCTTACCCATAGTAGAACTCAAGAGTATGGTTCCGAGAGGAACAATTTCCGATCCACCGAACCCAATGAGCGGGGTGGATACCCGTTCCAGTCGCGGGTGTTGTAGATTCATTCTGTCGAGTGCCTCAGAAGAGATTATGTTTGCCGAACTGCCATTATCGATTAACACCCTCCTAACCTCGAAGTTAGCAATTCTCAGGGTCAAGACCATCGAAAAATCGGGGTCATCTTCATTAGTATCCCAAGTCACATCACTAGGTCTGTCAGCCTCGGAAAAGCTAATGACTTGATTTATCGAGGGCGCTGGTCTTAAGGACATGACCTCTTTCCTGGTCGAGACACCAGTCTTTATCGACCTAGCAGTCCTTTTCCTCGCATTCCTGCTATCTCCCCCAGCTGGCCCACCAGATATCATATTTATCACCCGATTCGTCTGGTCCTCTGCTTGTTGATGATCCTCACGGTGCTGTTCGGAGGACCTTCTAGGACTTCTGGATCGGTAACGGCTGTTATGGTTCTCATTTCTGACATATTCCTTCAACTTTCCCTGAGCAATCAGTTTCTCGATCTCTTGTTTTAACTGAAAACAATCCTCGGTGCTATGCCCCCGAGCCCTGTGGTATCTGCAATACTTATCGTGATTCATAGTCCCTGGCCTAGGTTGAGTGATACGCCGAGCTCCAGGGACCAGATTTCTCTCCTCGAGCACCGTTAGAATCTCGTCCCTCGAGGTATTCAATCTGGTAAAGCTGCTTTTTTCATGCTTCGTCCTCGGAGCCCTCTCTGGAGATGCAGGTCGACCGTAGACATTAGATCTGTGGGTCGGAGCCTGAGGTTTATAGACCTTAAGTCTCTACCAAACCGAGCCTCTTTGCTGCGCGTTTGACCCTCCGTAGTCGCTTGGCTTCGGGATAGGGGCCAGATCAGGTTTCTTCACGATCGGGGGCCTAGGATTCTGTGCATTCTTTAACTTATTCATTTCCTCCTGGATCATGTATTTCTCAGCTATTTCCATAATTCGCTCGAAAGACTTTGGTTGCTTTCGGCAGAGAGCATTCCCGAACTGGCTATTACGGGTCAGCTCGAACATTAACGATGACAGAAACTCAATCTGTGGGGTATCAACTTTCAGAAGTTCAATACTAAATCTAGCCAGCCACTGCCTCAGTGTTTCTCCTTCCATTAGCTTCACCGTTCCCAAATGATTAGCAGGTAACCTTTGTTTCCTTTGGCTGGCAAACTGGTGTTTTAATTTATCGCACAACTCGTCAAAAGAGAAGATCGAGTTCGGAGGCAGTTTTCCGAACCAATCCAAAGCAATTCCCTCGAACGTGGTGATCATGATTTTGCAGCAAAAATCCTCCGAATGTCCATATAAATTCAACACATTTATGAAACTGTTTATATGCTCCCCGGGGTCAGAGGTTCCATTATATCTTGGCAATCTGGTAGGGACTGTCTCCGTTCCCCGAGCCTCCTTAATTTCTTGACAGAAAGGCGAGCATCGCATAATATTTGTACTTAATTCCCTATTTCGCCCTTCGGGGAAAACGGCCCCATCCTCTTTGGCCTCAACTCCTCGAGCCCGGACATCTGTGGGTCGGGTTTCCTTTACTAGCATCTCCTTCTCTAACTCCTTAGCAACCCTTTCTTGCACAATCCTTTCCAAGTCAGCCTCGGTCACCTTTCTGTAGGCTGGCTTTCTAGACCTCTCCACAGCTTTGGGTTGACTTTCCCCGACCACTGAATCCTCTAAGTTTTGTACGTTCCTAGAAGGTTGCCCAGATCGGACAACGGTTCTAGCTTGTGGCGGGTTGGGTCGAAAATCAGATGGTTCGCCGAAAGCAGATCGACGAATACTTCCTTCCCTTGGCCTGTTGGTAATCGGACCCCGAGTAGTAGGTTGATCGACCGGGGGCTTCTGGCCTGGCAGAGTTTCACGATCTGCTCTCTCCGTGTTCAAGAATTCTCTACACATAGTTCCGATAATGGAACGAAAATCGACCACTGTCGTATGAATAGGCATATCATTCGGCGGGTCGAGCGGCGGCACCTCAGATTGGTGGGCCGCTCGGGATTGGTTACTTGGTTCGTTGTTTACAGAACGTTGAGCTACTACGGCGTGTGAAGGCTCGCCGCGATTGTATGTAAATCTCCTAGTAGTAGGCATTTTTCGATCTAACACCCGAACAGGCCCCACGGTGGGCGCCAATTGATTATGCTGTATTTCGTTCGTATCAAATAAGAAAAGTCGAACAAAACAATATGTGTATAGAGTGTAAATCTTATATATCACAATCGAGTATTGAGTTCAGGTTACAAGATGGGTCTACTCGAGCATTACAGGATGCCGTACAACTAGGAAAGTAGATACATGGAATCAACAAGTTAGTTCCTAATCTGAACAGTAAGTCCGAGCTGGAGCGTTTCTTGGAAAGCGTGTCCCCTGATGTCATAAATGCGCCGCGTATTTATAGGAACAGTAATGAGCTAGCTGGACCGTCCGTAGGAGAACACCTCTCGGCCAGCTGTACAAAGCTGTAGGTCGGCCCCACAGTAATCCCGAGGCGGTGAGCAGATCGGAGAGTAGATCCCGTACTATCAATCTGACTTGATCGGGAAACTAGATTCTTCTGGTCGAGAATACCATTCCTGGTCGGGAAGAGGTCGATCTCGAGCATAGGTACTTCCTAAAACGGCGTATGCGAAATACCCCTCATCAGTACTATAAATAAACGGGCGTATTAATTAATAAACCATAAGAAGATAGTCCTCTTACAAGCTAATTAAGATTGGCTTGCTGGGCACTATCCTATCAGCGAACTGTTGTTCTAGTTTGTTACATAGTTCTCTAAAACTGAAGATTGAATTAGGTGGCTATTTTCCAAACCAGTCCAATGCCAACCCCTCAAAAGTCGTGATCATTAACTTTGCCGTATACTCCGCTGAATGAGCGTATAAGTTCATTATGTTCGTGAAACTAAATATATAGTCGCTCGGATCGCCTGTTCCGTCATATCTGGGAAGTCGAGTAGGCAAAGGCCCCGAGGCCTGTGCTTCCCTAATTTCTGGGCAGAATGGGAAACATGCTGCTATACTATCCTGGACCTCTCTGGAGCGTGGCCAAGGTTGTCTTATAGTTAATAACCTTTGTTCCAATCGTTCCTCCACCATCCTCTCAATATCTCTTTCAGAGAATCTTCTAGTCGCTCTTCGATCGATAACTGGGGGCTCCACCTCATTGTCGAGCGGGATAACCGTTCTTTCCCTGGATAAACAAGGTTCAGGACGAGCATTAGCTCTTGCCTGGTTACCTCTTCGACCATGGCTCCTTTCAGCGGCGTTTGGTGGGGAGATTTGGGATCGCTGATCCCCATCCGGGCTCTCCGCTTCAGCCGATACTCGATCATTGTCCTTTCGAGGTCCCCTGATATTATTCAACAATCTAGATGGCTAAATTGGGGCAGCCTCTGGGCCGGCCATTTCTGGTCCTACTACATGTAAGATTTCAGCACATAGTGAGCTTATGAGTTGAGCCATCTGCCTTATCTTCTCTTGATCGGCCGGTAGAGGGGGAGGTGGGACGGATCGAACGGGTGAATTAGGGGCCCTACTCCTGCTAGGAGTTTGTCGTCCTCCTGTGTTTTGGTTGTCGTCCGCGTTTGCTGACATATGCCCTTCCACACGGTCTAAATTTTGAGGATCGGTCGGAGGTTGCATATTATTAGCGCTGACTCTTTGGGAATTTTCAGGCAGGTTTTCTACAGCACGGGGAGGCTGAGAAGTTGTGCTTCTTCCTATGTTACGCGTGCTTTTTCTTGGATTGACCATATTTCGATCGAGCAATTAACCGGCCCCTCGGTGGGCACCAACTGATTTAGCCTGATTTCGTCTTAGGGTATAACTTAGTAAATTATTCAAGGAAACAACTTTATATATTAGGGGTTTAGTTAAAGTACTCAGGATGGTGCAACTCAAGAACAGTATAAAACTATATAATTGCGTAAAACAGGTATAAAAGAGAAGAACAATTGTATTATTATTGATAGATAAGATAGATTAAAATCTCGTCCCCCAATACAATGCAAAACTCAGTATTTATAATGATTATCTAATCCTAACGTAACTAGGAGTCCTGTTTGGCCTAGGAATCCTGCATGGCCTAGGATTACAGCATGGCCCAATAAATCTTCATGATCGGTCTTCAGGTCGACCAGATATATTATGGCAGGTCGAGCCGATCACGTAGCCTTCGAGGATACCTATCCCAGCCTCACAGATCGGATTGATTCTGAACTAGCTCGGAAAGTACTACATAATCATATGGGTAAAATAGCCCTCATCAAAAAAGGAGAAGAAATCTCCAAAGGCTACGTTGGATGAAGATGAAGACTTAGAAGTGAAGGGATGTTTTGATGATTTCCAAAAGTCATCAGCTAAGTATGAAGATGAAGACTACTGATCTGTTGCTGAAGAAAGGAATCAGACTGGTGGATTTTCAGCCGACTCAAATCAGATTAGTTCAGTTTGGGATCAACCGAGTGTACATCAGACGAGTGATTTCGATCTGCAGAGTGGAAGTGGATCAGAAGTTATTGCAATGGTAATAAATGCACTTGGAGTAATAAATGCTGAAGAGGAAGGGTATTTATGACAAATGATTGAAGAGAAACCTCGTATCAGCTTGGTGCATTTAATGCGGACTGACAGAAAGTACAGCATAGTGTACAGTGATCAGTCGCAGGTAGCCGTTTCTGTAGGAAGGACCAGTACTCGAGGATTTGGACACCTGTCGATCTCTCAACAGGCAGATTTTCAAATCTCAAGTATAAATAGTTCAGTTCAAGAGTTGAAGAAGAAGAGACAACACATTAGAGAGCAAATCCGAAGCAAAATTCTTCTAACTCTCAACCTCAAGAACAGAACACTCATCAGCCGAGTCATTTGTTGACAAAGCAGAAAAGAGAGATAAACAAATATACATACAAATCTGAGTGATTTTGTGAGAAAAGTGTTGTGCGAAGTAGATATCCATCTTAGTGAGTGATATTACTTCAGAGGATAGGTTTTCTTTGTGATCTCCTATTGCGCACTTGTGGCCATTTCATTTGTTGTTTGGCGCAAGCATTGTATATTGTAAACTTTGTGCTTATAGTATAACCCAAGATCTAAGTGACTTGGAAGAGTGGACTAAAGGATTTCTATCCATATAACTACTATAAAAATCCTGTGTGTATATACTTGCATTATTTCTTGCATATTTTCAAAAAGCATATTTAAACACGTAAGTTAACTGTTTAAAAGTTTTAAAAGAAGTTTGTAAAACTGGGGATAAAATCTTTTCTAAGTTAAGAAAACAACTTGTGAAAAACACTAGATAAATCCGCTGCAAGTTAGTAAATTTAAAACTCTGATTTTGATAAAATCAGCTAAGTAAAATCAGAAGAGTGGTCAACTCTGCTGTTCAAATCTTTGTGCGAGATCAGCTTAGTCTACTTACAATTCTTGATCAGCTAAGTCTGCTGACAGAAAAAGTTGGAGAATTTTAAAGATAAATTTTAAAGGTCTATTCACCCCCCCCCCCCCCCCCCCCCCCCCGCCCCCCCTCTAGACCTCATCTGACCACTTGGGACCAACAAGTGGTATCAGAGCAAGTGGTTCAACTGAATCATCTGACTGATCAACGAGCTTGATCCTAGAGTGTTTTTCAAAGGTTTTCAAAAGTTTTCAAAAGATCATCTTTTTGAAAATAAACTTTTTGAAAAATGGATTGTATCAGCCATGTTCCCCACATTGGCGGTATGAGCTTTGAGGACTGCAAAATATGCATGGAAATTTTCCTTGCTGCTTGTAATGATAATATGTGCAGGTGGATAACACAAGGTCCGATAAGAATCACCAAAACAATTAAAGTTGATGGCCAAGATACGGTTGTTGACAAGGAACCTGAAGAGATGACAGTTGAGGAAATCAAACTTAAAAATCTTGATAAGGTTGGAATCTTCATCATGGCCAAAGCCCTCGACAACGACATATTTGACAAGGTCAAACACTGTAAAACATCTAAAGAGATGTGGGATAAGGTCCGTGACATGAGTGAAGGGAATGACTCCATCAAGGAACACAATCTGAGTGTAGCCCTGGAGAAGTTTGAAAACTTCAAGATGAAATCTGGAGAAACCATTACCAGATGGATTCAAGGTTCACAAAAGTGTTGAACAATGTGTTAAAGTTGGGAAAGACGTTCACTGATAAAGAGATCACCGTTAAATTCTTAAAGGCGTTACCACCCAAGTTCAACATGAAGATCACATTCTCGCTGGATAGTGGTCAATCCTTGCACAGAATATTTCTTAGTCATCTGTTCACTAATCTTGGTTGCAGTATGACCCATGGAAAGGTCATACATAACGCAAAGGAGTTGAAGGTTTATGAGCCTGTTCGCTCAAAGACCACTGATGGGACTCCAGAAAAGACAAAGAAGCAACCAAAAAGGAAGGCTGTTGCTGAGCCAAAGCAGCCAGCTGTTAAAGCAAAGAGAAGTAAGGCATCTCCTCAAACAGCCAAGCCAGCTGTTCAAGCTAGAACAGATTCGCCTAAAGAAAAGAAGGCTGCTGATGCCATTATAGATCAGACAGCTAAGGAAATTGAAGAAATGGCTTATGGTTCTCCTTCTAGAACCGTGTCTGCTGACAAGCCATTAGAAAACGTTGCTGAAAGGACAAGGAGCGCTTTGAAAGATACTGCTACATCTGCTGTTGTCCATCACACCAAAAAAACTGCCAGAAAGAAGATAACGTTCATTGAAGAAACAACTGAACTTTCTGAGCTAGTAAGGGAAAGTCCTCCAACAGCAGAGAGGCCTGTTGGATCTGAGAAGAAGTCTGCTGAAGTGGAGTCAGCTGCTGAACAAGTAATCAGACCACTTCTGCACCAACAGCTGAGGTTGCTCAATCTCAAAAGGATCCTGAAGTGCAGATCCTTGAACCGATTGCTGCTGCACAAGTAGCAATTGGTACTCCAGAACCAACAGCTGTGGCACCAGTTGTTGAGTCAATAGCTGCCAGAAGAAAAAGGACTGGCAAAACCAAAGTGTCAGCTTATCACAAGAAGAAGCGCGAAGAAGCAGAACAGAAGAAACGTGATGAAGCTGAGCTTAAAAGAGCTCTTGAGGCTAGCAAGAAAGAGGCTGAAGTCAAGAAGATGACTGAAGCCGAATTAGCTGCCAAGGAAGAAGCAGACTTGGCCAAGGCTCTAGAGGAAAGTAAGAAGGATGCATATGGACCTCGAAGGTCAGAAGACATCGTGATTGGCAAACCCTGAAAGGATAGTGCCCTGCAAGCCAATAGATTTTAGCTTGTATAAGGACTATCTTGTGATAAGCTTTCTCTAGTATAAATGAATCAATACGCTAGTTTGTTTATAGTATGTAAATCAAACAATGGCCAACTTCATCTCTCGCGAATCACTTAAGCGATTGGATGAAATCCTTAGATCACAATAGACTATGGGACGATTCACTTCAGTATGAGTGCAATCATGAAACAGTCTCTAAGGTCGTGATCTTAAAAACGTTCCAAGTCATAGATTCCTGTCGAGACGGGGTATCGAAGGAATCGTTAAGACTTGTACGAGTATGCATGATTCACATGGAGTGAATTTGTAGCGTTTCATGAGCAAGGCATATGATGCCAGTGCATATGAGTAGGTGGTTCGATAGGGGATCGAACGCATCGAACGACCCGAACAGAGAAACCCATTGTGGAAGCGCATGACGCACATCGGCGATGGGATGTTTCTCAAGAGTTGTAATAGTGTACGATTTAGTCCTTTGACTTGAGGTGCTAGGGCGAATTCGGTGCACGTGAGTACGTACTTTGATTTAGGAGCCGATCACTTAGCCTGATCATTGTGCGACTACTTTGGGTACGTAGGATCGTGTACGTGAATGGTTAGCACTGATATGGGATCTACCGACTCAACGTAGTGCGTTGAGAGAATTTCCTATACGTTCTTAGATAATATATTCCGAGAAACCCGTGGCCACGGTCAGTGACGGATTTGGAAAGGGGTTTCCAAATTTAGCAGTCACACTGGAATTATTATCCTGAATTAGAAAGTATAGTTATCGAGATAATTAGAGGTGCCGATCAATTCACACACCCTAGGTCTCGATCGGGAAATTAGTCGATAGAGGGACCGTATGTACATGGCACTTATAAGAGGTGAGGTTCACTGAGATCAATTCACCTGAAGTTGGGCCTCATGGGCTTGTGGCTAGACATCGACCATGAGGTGTGGGTACTCATGAATTAATTGTAAGATTAATTCTTGAGTGTTTAATTGAAGGTGTTCAATTAATCGGAGCAATTTATAAGCTCGCAAATTAAATCACGAAAGTCGTGGGCCCGCGGCCAATTGATGGTGAACCTAGAGGGTCACACACAATACAATTGGACTGCAACAAATCATATAAGGAAAGTTTGATTTAAAGAGTTAAATCAAAACTGAAGAATTAAAGTGTTAATTCTTGAAGAAGAAAACTAATTAATTAAAGAGTTAATTAATGAGAGAGGAATTAATTTAATTAATTAATTGGATTAATTAATTAAATGGGCTGAATTAATTAAAGGAGTTTAATTAATTAAAAGGTGGTCTAGGTCCATTAGGAAACAAATAAAGGCCATAAGTAAATGGGCTTTAAGTTTCCTAGTTGGATTAGGTCAAAACTAGGTCAAGAGTGATCTATAAATAAGGAGTATGAGACTCCAAAAACCCTAGCCTCCATAAAGCCACGAAATTCCACCTAGGAATGTGTGCCGCCCCCTTCTCCAAGCTAGAGAGGCCGCCCCTCTCTCATCCAGATCTAGATCTGGTTTTCTTCTTCATTCTTCCTGCTTGATATCTCTTCCATCCTAGTTCTGAGCCTGAGGATTCAAGAGAGTTGCTTCAATCCAGTTGGTGTGGATACCGCTAGAGGCACAACACATGGGGTGCTTCTCTCGAACCAAATCCATCAGATCTGAAAGAAGACCGGAGAAAAACCACCACCGTTCCTGTGGTGAGGTAAATTTCGATTTACACCCTTTAAATTTAGTAATTTGTTGCTAAATTATATTCAACCTGTTCATATGTGCTAGTAAATAAATCCTAGGGACGTGGGTGTATGAAATTTTTTTATATTCCGCACTGTTGTATGACAATCATACCCCATGAAATCCCAATAGTGGTATCAGAGCCAAATTTACTACGCTCATACGAATAGGCCTGAACACTTCAAAATATATGTGTATATTTGATTGTCGTGTTCTATGATTTGATTCTTGCTTGTTATGATAAATTATGTGTTCGGGTATTAGCATAATTCGGTTTTGGGCCTAAACTGCAATTTCCGAAAATTTGAGGGCTTATGTGCAAATTACGATTTTTCGAAAATCTGGACAGAAAGTTAAATTTTGTTTTTCTGCAATTCTGGACCAAATTGTAATTTCTGGAATTTTTCGAAATCTGGACTGTTTTGCAATTTACGAAAGGCTAGGGGCTGTTTCTGCAATAACCGCAAAATCTGGGGTCTGTTTTGCTTTAAACGAAAGTTTCTGGAAATTTTGTTAATTTTCTGCTTTCTGGTCCGATTTGCATGTTCTGGAAATTTTGGGGCTGATTTGTAATTTCCAAAAGTTGAGGGGTCAAAATGTAATTTTCGAAAATTCAGGGGGCCGAACTGAAGTTTTTCAAAAGTTGAAAAACAGAAACTGTTTTGTGCACTAAAGGTGTTTAGTATATCCGAAAAATTAATTGTATCATAATTAGTGGTGACTAGAGTGAAAATCAAGGGGTTATTTTAAAAGGGGTTTTAAAATAAAAATTGTGGATTGTTTTAAAAGGGGTTTTAAAACTAGAATCTAAAGTTATTTTAAAAGGGAGTTTTAAAATAAGATAAGGAATAAGGAAATATGTTTTGCTTGTTTCTTGCTCTACGTGAACTGTTTACATGGTTTTCGATCGCGCCGAGCCTTGACCCTTAGGGTAGATGTGATTGGTTAATTTTAATTATGTTGGTTTTATTGGGCCTGCGAGCCTTAAGTTTTTGGGCCACTTTGAGCCTTTGTAATAGATAGGGCTTTACTGTTTTAAATAGTTTAGGATGGAGGCCCGTTACAAGCAAGGTGGGAGCCCAAGAAGAGTGAAGGCCATGTATGCATGGTGATTTGTGTAATAGCCTAGGTCCTTTAGAACCCAATTAGATTGACCAATAGGACCATCATCTTTGGCTCGATGATGGCCCGCATAGGAGGCTCCCGATCAAAAACATGCTGTGGTAGCATGCATGCTAGGTGTGTATGTTTTTTATTTACGTATTTATATTTTTAGCATGTATGGTGATGCACGCTAGTAATTTAGATCGTAAATAAAAGATAATGCATAACTGGAACGGTGAGATCTCGAGGAGTGTTACCTCAAATTCTTAGACCCGAAAAACCCCTCTTGAAAATAATATTAAGTCATATTGGATTAAAATAAAATGAAGTATTTATATAAATCCAAGCCTTCCATCAATAGGAACTAGCGTGAGTTGTCCACTTATCAATTAAGGTGATCCAGAGTCTGGCACCCGAGTCGAAGAAAGAGACAATACGCGAAACTCCTTGATTCTCGTTTTTAACTAAACTTGACAAGGGTGGGGACTGGTCGGGACATGAACATCGACCATAACCAAGTTATGGGGATTTCATGACCGGGCCCGTTGCTCATCAAGATTGATGGGTTAGACTTAACGAGTAGTACCACTCATGATGTAGTAGTGCTAGATGGGTGCGAAAATCGAGGCAAAATATCTTGAAGGTTGTGTAGGGACACAATTGGCAATAAGTATGCCTACCTGGGGAATTAATTGTATGGCCGCGAGTCGTGGGTGCAATTAATGTTTGCTGGGACGTCAAGACCTACTAGGAAATAGGATTTCCCGAACAATTGAAGGGGTAATTGTTTCGATAAAATAGTGGGAGAACTTTTACGATAGAAAGTCCAACCTTCGTAGATTATAAGTATTATTCATTAACTAGTCCTCTAGATATTTGTCTTCTCTTAGATTAGATATTGTGATATCTACATAAATTGTCCATTTTTACTATTTATCCTCGACTTAGAAAATAACTGGATTAAAATATTGATTGGCTTAGAAACTTGGGGATTGTCCTCAATTCCGAAAGTCGGAATCGTGTTCTTAATAATCAACCTATGCCTGATGCATTTTGAGATGAGTCTCGAAACAGGAACGAATCACCTATAGAGTATGGGAATCTCAATGATCGTTGCCTCATATAAGCATCAAGATTGAACGAGCTAAAGAAGCGACATAGGAGTATGTCTAAAACTTCTAAAACAAACCTTCACCTCAAAAGGCTTGTTTTGAGGAGCAATTTCGAATCATTTGATTCGAGATTTCTAAGGTGTTGTTTAAAACTCGAGAATAAATGAAGGAACTAATGTCAAGGATCACTGTCCTTGTTTTATCAATCTGGTTGATAACTGGATCGATTAAACGTAGGCCTGCAAGTGATTTTAACATTGACTTCCTCCTAAATTCTCCTACCGCTCATTCAAACGATTCGTGAAAAGTTCTGAACTTATTCGATAAGTTGATCAGGTTTCATGAATTAACCAAAGTATTGGTAAAAGGCAAATAGGAACCTTTTAAAAGGTATACTTGTCATGATTGCTTACACTTCAAGGACTGCAAAGTCAAAGAAGAGTAAAAGGAAGAAGAAAGTGTTCTCTTCCAAAGCAAACGTAAAGGTAGTCAAAAGAACGAGAGTAGCCTAAAATCAAATTATCCCACTGCACCTAAGAAAGGCATTGACAGGTTTAATTGATTAGAAGGTCTAATTAATTAAACAACGTTTCAATTAAAGAGTTAATTGAGAGCAACATTTCAATTAAAGAGTTAATTGAAAAAGAGAAATGAATCAATTAAAGAGTTAATTGAAAGTAACGTTTCAATTAAAGAGTTAATTGAAAAACAAACAAAATTGATTGAATTAATGTGTTAAGTTCAATCAATACCAAGATAATACTCCACACATATGGCACGCAAAATTAGGTCGTGTTTCCATAGGAAGGATTCAATAGTTGGTATCATCGATGCTTCTTGAAAAATAGGGCTTAGATGAACTATCAACTTGCGAATCCTGTCTGAAGGAAAAGATGACAAAGTTACCATTTGCTGGGCATCCGGTGCGTACCAAACGAATTTTTGGATTGGATCCATACGAATGAATTTGGACCACTAAAGTGTTAGTGTGAGAGGAGATTACTCATACCTCGTGAGGTTTACTGATGACTTTAGTCATTAGTGATATGTGTATCTTATGATGTACAAATCCGAAACTCTTGAAAAGTTCAAAGAATTTCGAAACGAAGTAGAGAATCAACCAAGGCATAGTATTAAGGCCATTCGACCTGATCGAGGTGGCAAATACTTAAGCTAGAAGTTCCTCGATTATCTTACTGAGAAAGATATTCTCGTACAATGAACTCCTTCTAAGACGCCTCAACCTATTGAAGGGTCTGAAAGAAGAGAATCGAACCTTGTTGGACATGGTTCGATCCATGATGAGTTTGTTCAACATCCTTATACATACTAAGGATTGACCCTAATGATTGCATCGAAGATACTGAACAAAGTAACTTCAAAGTTCGTGCCTGCAAAACCCTACCAAGAATGGTGTGGTGAAGCACCTCTATACTCTCTCTATTAAGTATAGGGATCTCCTGCCTATGTTAGGAACAAGAAAGGAGATAAATTGGATAGTAGATCCAGTTTGTACAAATTTGTGGGTTATCCAAAGAAATCCATTGGGTACCTGTTCTACAATCCTAAAGAACAAAGGGTGTTTGTCTCAAAGAATATCCATTTCTTAGAGGATGGCTTCCTCATGAATAGAAATGGTACTCTTGTAGAACTTGATGAGGTCCAAGAAGTGGAACCCATCCCCACAAACAGTGGGAGTTAATCCAGAAACTACTGAACCATCAAGTACACCAGTACTTCGTAGATCTAATCATGTTCGTGAGGAACTTGAAAGATATGGTTAGACCATATACGGAGAATCTACATTGGATGTAGACACTTATGTATGGCAAGAGGCCATGCATATCCAAAATGGATTCCATTCATTCCAACAAGGTATGGACCTTGGTCGATCCACCCGAGGGAAGTGTCCTTGTAGGTTTAAAATGGATCCTCAAGCGCAAGCTAGGAATGAATGAAGAGGTATTGACCTAT
The DNA here is from genome assembly GCA_030819805.1 of Penstemon newberryi var. newberryi. Lineage (NCBI taxonomy): Eukaryota > Viridiplantae > Streptophyta > Magnoliopsida > Lamiales > Plantaginaceae > Penstemon > Penstemon newberryi. Next base: position 13,690,059 of record JAUALY010000005.1, on the reverse strand, counting down.
AAGGCTTGCCTAATGGTAAAAAGGTTATTCACAAAGGCCTGGAATGGACTTTGATGAAATCCTTTCTCCAGTAGCAACGCCTGAATCCATTTGGACTCACATTCATTTTGATGAGACAGTCAAGGCGTTTGAGGCGTTTGACTTCATCGAAAACAAATGTGAACCTTGAGTGTACAAGAAGTTTAGTGGGATTATTTTTCATGTCGATAACATTCTGATTATCTGGGATGATATTGGAATGTTAGCACAGACGGAAGCATGATTATCCATGCAATTCTCCATGAAAGATTCGAGAGAGACATCTTGCGTATTAAGATACGTATCTATGGAGATAGATCGAAGAAGATGTTGGGACTCTCTCAATCTAAGTACATAGAAACAATACTGAAAATTTTCAGTATGGAAGAATCCAAGAAAGGATTGCTTCTAGTGAGACACTGTATCTCTCCTTCCAAATCGATATGCCCTACATCGATTGAGGAAAAGGAGAATGTCTCAAATACCTTATGTTTGGACAAAAGGTAGCATATGGTATGCAATACTATGTACTAGACCAGATGTAGAACCTGCTCTTATTGCCATGAGCAGTTTTTAGTCAAACTCCAGTAAAGAGTACTGGACCACCGTAAAAGATATCCTTGAGCTCTTGAGAAAGACTAAGGATTTGATCTTGGTCTACGGTGATAGTGGAGAATTGAAACTCGAAGGATTTATTAATTCGAGTTTCCAGTCTGATGTGGATGAATATATATATCCAATTTTGGATACATATTTTGCCTCAATGGGTTAGCGGTAAGTTGGAAAGGTTCCAAGGAAAGCACCGTTGCCATCTTAACCATTGAAGCAAGATATATCGCAGCATGGAGTGCAGCGAAAGAAAGTGTTTGGATGAAAAACTTCATCCAAAAGTTGGATGTAGTGCCTAGCATTGCGAAGCTCGTGGTTATCTTCTGTGATAACAATGGAGCTATTGCTAAAGCAAAGGAATCGAGATCTCACCAGAAATCTAAACACAATGAGAGAAAAGTACCACTCGATTAGAGTAATCATTGGTAGAGTTGACGCACTTAATGGATCGCGTCGACTCGGAAGACAATCTAGCGGATCCACTAGTAGAGCCTTTGTCACAAAGAGAGTTCGAAGAACATCTTTGGAAGATGGGTCTTAGAAGCGTTTGTGATTGGCTTTAGGGCAAGTGGGAGATTGAAAGGATAGTGCCCTGCAAGCCAATAGATTTTAGCTTGTATAAGGACTATCTTGTGATAAGCTTTCTCTAGTATAAATGAATCAATACGCTAGTGTGTTTATAGTATGTAAATCAAACAATGGCCAAATTCATCTCTCGCGAATCACTTAAGCGATTGGATGAAATCCTTAGATCACAACAGACTATGGGACGATTCACTTCAGTATGAGTGCAATCATGAAACAGTCTCTAAGGTCGTGATCTTAAAAACGTTCCAAGTCATAGATTCCTGTCGAGACGGGGTATCGAAGGAATCGTTAAGACTTGTACGAGTATGCAGGATTCACATGGAGTGAATTTGTAGCGTTTCATGAGCAAGGCATTTGATGCCAGTGCATATGAGTAGGTGGTTCGATAGGGGATCGAACGCATCGAACGACCCGAACAGAGAAACCCATTGTGGAAGCGCATGACGCACATCGGCGATGGGATGTTTCTCAAGACTTGTAATAGTGTACGATTTAGTCCTTTGACTTGAGGTGCTAGGGCGAATTCGGTGCACGTGAGTACGTACTTTGATTTAGGAGCCGATCACTTAGCCTGATCATTGTGCGACTACTTTGGGTACGTAGGATCGTGTACGTGAATGGTTAGCACTGATATGGGATCTACCGACTCAACGTAGTGCGTTGAGAGAATTTTCTATACGTTCTTAGATAATATATTACGAGAAACCCGTGGCCACGGTCAGTGACGGATTTGGAAAGGGGTTTCCAAATTTAGCAGTCACACTGGAATTATTATCCTGAATTAGAAAGTATAGTTATCGAGATAATTAGAGGTGCCGATCAATTCACACAGCCTAGGTCTCGATCGGGAAATTAATCGATAGAGGGACCGTATGTACATGGCACTTATAAGAGGTGAGGTTAACTGAGATCAATTCACCTGAAGTTGGGCCTCATGGGCTTGTGGCTAGACATCGACCATGAGGTGTGGGTACTCATGAATTAATTGTAAGATTAATTCTTGAGTGGTTAATTGAAGGTGTTCAATTAATCGGAGCAATTTATAAGCTCGCAAATTAAATCACGAAAGTCGTGGGCCCGCGGCCAATTGATGGTGAACCTAGAGGGTCACACACAATACAATTGGACTGCAACAAATCATATAAGGAAAGTTTGATTCAAAGAGTTAAATCAAAACTGAAGAATTAAAGTGTTAATTCTTGAAGAAAAAACTAATTAATTAAAGAGTTAATTAATGAGAGAGGAATTAATTTAATTAATTAATTGGATTAATTAATTAAATGGGCTGAATTAATTAAAGGAGTTTAATTAATTAAAAGGTGGTCTAGGTCCATTAGGAACAAATAAAGGCCATAAGTAAATGGGCTTTAAGTTTCCTAGTTGGATTAGGTCAAAACTAGGTCAAGAGTGATCTATAAATAAGGAGTATGAGACTCCAAAAACCCTAGCCTCCATAAAGCCACGAAATTCCACCTAGGAATGTGTGCCGCCCCCTTCTCCAAGCTAGAGAGGCCGCCCCTCTCTCATCCAGATCTAGATCTGGATCTAGATCTGGTTTTCTTCTTCATTCTTCCTGCTTGATATCTCTTCCATCCTAGTTCTGAGCCTGAGGATTCTAGAGAGTTGCTTCAATCCAGTTGGTGTGGACACCGCTAGAGGCACAACACATGGGGTGCTTCTCTCGAACCAAATCCATCAGATCTGAAAGAAGACCGGAGAAAAACCACCACCGTTCCTGTGGTGAGGTAAATTTCGATTTACACCCTTTAAATTTAGTAATTTGTTGCTAAATTATATTCAACCTGTTCATATGTGCTAGTAAATAAATCCTAGGGACGTGGGTGTATGAAAATTTTTTATATTCCGCACTGTTGTATGACAATCATACCCCATGAAATCCCAACAAACCCAAGGAAGGAAAATTTGTTCTACCAAGGGCTCAACCAATCAAAAGGAAGAAATTCGAAGTCAGAAGAGCACTTGATATTGTTTAAGGTGACTCTGCTGCCTTTGAGAAGTTTGAAGCGGAGCTTGAAAAGATGAATCAGCTGCTTCAATCAAAAACTACCTTTTCTCCCAGAAAAGATAAGGTACAACAGATGGAGGGAGTACAGGTTGAACAAGTCTGAGGAAGAAATCCAAGCATGGAAGGAGTTTGCTGATGAAGGACGCTGGGTTCTGAATTGGCTGCAGACCACTTCTGTTGCAAAGGCGTTGGATTCAGACTTTGTCAGAGACAGACTACATGACTTTGCAAGAGTCATTGTAAGTCAAGAGGTAACTGCTATCAAGGATTCACTGCCAAACAAGCCAGGTCCTGCTGATGACCTAATTGATAGAGCAGTTAAAGTTTATGTGTATACAACTATGGAGAAATGGGCTGAGAGATCGAAATATGAACTTGGTTCAGTGATATGCCCAGTCTACCAAGTTTGCAGCGCATTGCCTTTGGCTCAAAAGTCAGTACATATCAAGAACAGCTGAGTGTTAAACAGATGCAGGAGGCTACTGCAAAGATGGTGCAGGAAGCCATAGAAAATTTTCCTCTACCACGAGACAATTCCCTTGCACTGACTCAGAGTATTTTGAGCATGAACAGAAGCATTGAAGACGTGAAAGCTGATGTGAATCATCTGCAAACCGCTCTTCAAAGACACGAGTCTGACATTGCAGGAATTGCTAAAGTCATGAAAGAGGTTGGTGAAGCTGAGATAGAGAAAAATGTTGCACTTATGCAAAAGTTCAAAATTGTCACCAACAAAGCTCAAGATGAAATGTCAACACTTTAGCTGAATGTTGACTACTTAAATGACCAATCTGGTGAGATGAAGACTACTCAACTTCGAATGGAAGCAACTCAAAATCATCACTCTGATCAACTACGAGTTGTGGATCAAAACATCAGAAAGCTTTGTGCTGATGTCAATGTCTCTCCTGATCAACTCAACCCTGCTGCTGATGACAAAAAGGGGGAAGAGGAATCAGCTAAGACGAGTGTTGCTGTTGCAACTGTTCAAGTACAAGACCAGAGAGCTGCTGCTGAAAAGCCAAGTGAAGATAAAGTATTTGAAGAGGAAGCTGATAATGAAGAAGCTGCTGAAGAAGAGCCTAAGGACGTAGCAAAATCTGACAAAGAGATAGCTGCCTCCAAAGACTCTGCTGAAGAACAGCTAGATCCAGGCAGAAAATACAAGAGATTAGAGGACATTAAAAAGAAGATCGAAGCTGCCTTTAAGAACTTGGAAGCATTTTCTAGTGGAGAAGAAGATGATGATGAATATGAGGATGATGATGAAGTTGAAGAAGAGGAAGAAGAAGAAGATAATGAAGAACTGAAGACTAGACTAGATTTTCTAGACTAGGTTCTAAACTAAAAATTTGTATCAACTTACTTTACTTGTATTTTAACTTTAAGTTCATTTTCTTGTAAACTTGTACTGTAATTTCAAAGAATATCTATAAAAGTCAAGTTTCTATCTCATAAATTTTTGAGGACTTAACTTCAGTTTTAGGTACAGGTACATAGCTGAAGTTTTGTCATCATCAAAAAGGGGGAAATTGTTGGATGAAGATGAAGACTTAGAAGTGAAGGGAGGTTTTGATGATTTCCAAAAGTCATCAGCTAAGTATGGAAGCTTAGTGAAAACCTTAGAAGATATTTGACCAAGGAAGAAGTTACTTCAGACGAGTCAAATATGGTCCAGAAGACTACTGATCTGTTGCTGAAGAAAGGAATCAGACTGGTGGATTTTCAGCCGAATCAAATCAGATTAGTTCAGTTTGGGATCAGCCGAGTGTACATCAGACGAGTGATTTCGATCAGTAGAGTTGAAGTGGATCAGAAGTTATTGCAACGGTAATAAAGGCACTTGGAGTAATAAATGCTGAAGAGGAAGGGTATTTATGACAAATGATTGAAGAGAAACCTCGTATCAACTTGGTGCATTTAATGCGAACTGACAGAAAGTACAGCAGAGTGTACAGTGATCAGTCGCAGGTAGCCGTTTCTGCAGGAAGGACCAGTACTCGAGGATTTGGACACCTGTCGATCTCTCAACGGGTAGATTTTCAAATCCCAAGTATAAATAGTTCAGTTCAACAGTTGAAGAAGAAGAGACAACACATTAGAGAGCAAATCCGAAGCAAAATTCTTCTAACTCTGAACCTCAAGAACAGAACACTCATCAGCCGAGTCATTTGTTGACAAAGCCGAAAAGAGAGATAAACAAATATACATACAAATCTGAGTGATTTTGTGAGAAAAGTGTTGTGAGAAGTAGATATCCATCTTAGTGAGTGATATTACTTCGGAGGATAGGTTTTCTTTGTGATCTCCTATTGCGCACTTGTGGCCATTTCATTTGTTGTTTGGCGCAAGCATTGTATATTGTAAACTGTGTGTTTATAGTATAACCCAAGATCTAAGTGACTTCCAAGAGTGGACTAAAGGATTTCTATCCATATAACCACTATAAAAATCCTGTGTGTTTATACTTGCATTATTTCTTGCATATTTTCAAAAAGCATATTTAAACACGTAAGTTAACTGTTGAAAAGTTTTAAAAGAAGTTTGTAAAACTGGGGATAAAATCTTTTCTAAGTTAAGAAAACAACTTGTGAAAAACACTAGATAAATCCACTGCAAGTTAGTAAATTTAAAACTCTGATTTTGATAAAATCAGCTAAGTAAAATCAGAAGAGTGGTCAACTCTGCTGTTCAAAACTTTGTGCGAGATCAGCTTAGTCGACTTACAATTCTTGATCAGCTTAGTCTGCTGACAGAAAAAGTTGGAGAATTTTAAAGATAAATTTTTAGAGGTCTACTCACCCCCTCCCCCCCACCCCCCTCTAGACCTCATCTGACCACTTGGGACCGACAGGCTAAAAAGGGTAAAAAGTCTGAAAATTAAAAACAGACTAGTAAAGCTAAACAGCAGAGTAGTCCTAAGAAGTCTGCTGATAAGAGCAAAAATAATCAGACTAATAAGTCTAAGTCGTCTGTTAAAGAGCAAGTAAGAACTAAACCAAAGAAGTAAAGAAATTATAATAATGATGCTTGGTATGGAAATGACTCTTATTATGTGCAACATGCTTATTCATCTTATTATGCTGCACCTCATTATCCACCTTACTATGCTGCTTATCCTGTTCATCATCCGATGCATGCTTATCCTGCTTATCATGCACCGTAACCTGCTTATGAGCATTACTCTCATCATAATAATTATCATGAACATATGCATACTGAAAATTATGATGATTCAAGAGTGAAGAAATCACCACCAAACTCTACTGAAACTAAGAAGCCTAAAGTTTCCAAATCTTGGGTTGTCAAAGGTGATTCTAATCCGCCAGGACCCTCTCAATAAAGGGTACCTAAAACAATTTTTTTTGTTTTGTAGGTTAGGATTAGGAGTAGGAGTAAAGTAGAGAATAAATGGTAATTGGACAGTAGATGTTTGAGGCACATGTGTGGTGACATACATGAACTGACTGATGCTACTGCCGTATATGGTCCAAATGTTACTTTTAGAGACAGAAAAGAAGGCAAGATTGTTGCGTGTGGAAAGCTTATCAAAGGAAACATTGAGATATCTGACGTCTCTTATGTTAAAGGCCTGAAGTACAATCTGCTGAGCATAAGTCAATTTTGTGACAAAGGATTTTCTGTTATCTTCTCATCAGATAAGTGCTATGTAGAGCAAATTAGAACCAAGAAGGTGATATTATCTGGAAGAAGACAAGTGAACATCTATATAGTTGACTTGAATTCTAGGGACAAGAATTCTAATGTTTGTTTGGTGGCCTCTACACCAAGTGAACTCAGCTGGCAATGGCACAAAAAGGATGAATCATTTGAATTTCAAGACCATCAACAGATTAATCAAAAATGATTTGGTAGAAGGAATTCCAAAGACAGTCATTAGCAAAGACAAGCTGTGTGACGCATGTCAGAAGGGTAAACAAGTGAAATCAACATTCAAAAGCAAGATGCACCAATCTTCAACCAGAATTTTGGAGCTACTTCACATAGATCTGTTTGACCCTATTGATCCTATCAGCAATGGTGGAAAGAAATACTGCCTAGCTGTTGTGGATGAGTATTCAAGATTTACTTTGATGATATTCATGAAAAAGAAAAGTGAAACCAAGGAACATCTTACCAATATGATGGAACTGATCCAGAATGAAAAAAGTCTAAGAATATTGAAGATCAGATCAGACAGGGGCACTGAATTTACAAACTCTACTGTTGAAGAGTATTGTAACTCCAGAGGAATCAACCATGAGTACTCTGCTGCCAAAACCCCTTATCAAAATGGAGTTGCTGAAATGAGAAACAAAACTCTAAAAGAAGCTACGAGGACAATGATAGCTGAAGCTAAACTCCCTCAAAGATTTTAGGCAGAAGCCACAAATACAGCATGCTACACCCAGAACAGATGCATGATCAACAAGAGTCAAAATAAAACACCTTACGAACTGTGGAACAACAGGAAACCTAATATTCATTATCTTAGGATATTTGGTTGTAAATGTTTCGTTTTGAATAATGGGAAAAATCACCTTACTGCTTTAGTAGAAAAGGCTGATGAAGCTGTTTTTGTAGGTTACTCTACTGTTAGTAAAGCCTACAGAGTTTTTAACAAAAGGACTTTACTTGTAGAAGAATCAATTCATGTAGTATTTGATGAGCCAAATCAATCTTCTGAAAAGAATCAAAGTACTAATCCAGATATATCTACTGATTTTCAGAAATTGAATGTGGAAAGAAAAGAAGAGTATGTACCCATCTTTCAAGCTGATAACTCAAGTGCTGTTCAAAATCAGTCTACTGATTGTCTAACAGAGGAGTTGCAAACAACTGACATATCAGAGCCTGTTCAACAGACTACTACTGAGACTCCAACAGTAATGTTGCAAGATCAATCAAGAGAACAACATCCAGATTTGCAACCTGATTCCACTGGATATAGTGAGAACAAGAAGGTCATCTTCAAATGAATCAATGTTTGTAAGTTTTCTTTCACAAATTGAGCCCAAATTAATTGATGAAGCTCTTAGTGATTCTCACTGGATTGAAGCAATGCAAGAAGAGTTAAATCAATTTGAAAGAAATGAGGTTTGGTACTTCGTACCTAGACCTATTCATCAAAGAGTCATTGGCACTAAGTGGGTATTCATGAACAAAATGAATGAAGATGGTATTGTTACCAGAAATAAAGCAAGACTAGTTGCCAAAGGTTACTGCCAAGAAGAAGGCATTAATTTTTAGCCTATGCTGCTCACAAGAACTTCACTGCCTATCAGATGGATGTGAAGTTTGCCTTTCTCAATGGATAATTGCAAGAAGAAGTTTATGTTAAACAACCTCCAAGATTTGAAGTCTATCAACAAGGAGACAAAGTGTATCGTCTGAAGAAAGCTCTCTATGGACTTAAGCAAGCACCAAGAGCATGGTATGATACCTTGTATGATTTTCTTTTAATCAAAGGATTTCGAAAAGGTAAAGTAGACAAGACCTTGTTCACTAATGAATGGGATAATCATATATTGTTAGTTCAAATATATGTGGACGATATTATTTTTGGTTCAACTAACCAACATATGTGTGAAAAGTTCTCTAAGCTGATGCAGAACAAGTTTGAAATGAGCATGATGGGAGAACTAGATTACTTTCTTGGATTACAAGTGAAACAGTCGCCTGATGGCATATTTAGTAATCAAGCAAAGTACACAAAAGATCTGTTCAAGAAATTTGGTATGGAAACTAGCACATCTGTTGCTATTCCAATGTCTACTGGACTTCGCCTTGACAAGGATGAAGATGGAAAATCAGTGGACATCACCAAATATAGAGGCATAATAGGGTCACTGTTATATCTAACAGCTAGCAGACCATACATTATGTACTATGTTGGGGTTTGTGCGAGATTTGAATCAAATCCTAAGGAATCTCATCTCTTAGCTGCCAAAATGATATTAAGGTATCACAAAGGCACTCAAGAATTGGGATTGTGGTATCCAAGGGAATCAGGATTTGAACTTATTGGATATTCAGATTCTGACCTTGTTGGCTGCAAAATTGATAGGAAGAGTACTACATGTACATGTCAATTTTTAGGCAGTCGTCTGATCTCATGGATGAGTAAAAAACAGACTTCAGTATCCATATATACCGATGAAGCTGAATACATTGCTGCTGGAGCATGTTGTGCACAAATACTTTGGTTGAAACATCAACTAGAAGATTACAATCTCAAGATCAGTGGAATCCCTATCTATTGTGACAATACAAGTGCAATCTCACTTACTCAGAATACTACTAGTCATTCCAGGACTAAGCATATTGAGATCAAACATCACTTCATAAGAGACCATGTTGAAAAAGAAAATGTTATTATTGAGTATGTTCATACAGATAATCACATCGCTGACATTTTCACCAAACCATTAAGTGATGCAAGATTTTCTACTCTAAGAGTGGAACTAGGCTTGTTAAAATTGGATTCATAAGCTGAGGGGGAACCTATCAGAAGACTGGGTTCATCAGCTGACTAATCTGATAGCAACAAGTATCTTTCTTCAAGAAGACTGACTCTCAACAGACTAGTTGACTGATAGCTTCTTGAACTCAGGGGGAACGTGTAAGACTAGCGGTACTCCTGATTAAAAGATGAAATCTTCAATGACAGTTAGTTGAAGTTGTATTATTGGATGATTTGTTCTTAATTCTCGAAGACCTAAAGATTAATTATCTTGCTGGATTGACAAACAGCAAAGGAAGATCACTAGCTATTGGCTTTCACTAGTGATTTATTGTATCAGACAAGTCATCTGCCAAATAAGTATTATTTTACTCATCTGATTATTTATTTCAATGATTTTACCGGATTTCGTTGGACTCGGTAAAATCAATAATAATAATATATTTAGGGCTTGGTTAAAATACTCAGGATGATGCAAGTAAGGAATTGTAAGGAATAGCGTAAATACGTAAATCTTTAATGGAGAAGAAAGAGTAGAATTCTCATTATCAATGGAGAAAATTAGAGTGTAACCCTTAATACAATGAAGGATCCCCTATTTATAACAAACATATAATACTAGTACTAGTAGTATCCTAGCGTATCTAGGAATCCTGCATGGCCCATAAAGCTTTCGAGGTCTCTTCCTCGGTCGATTAGATATGAAAGGCAGATCGAGCCGATCTTGGATCTTCTGAGGAGACTTGACCAGTTGTGCGGGTCGGATTGATCTGAACCAGCTCGAAAGGTCTGATTCATCATGAGTGTAAAATAGCCCCCATCAGTACTCCCTCACTTCTCGGGCGTAATCGTAGTTGAAGCTCGTAGAAGTAGACTAAGCCTTTGGATCGATTACATACGCTGAGGTTCATGAAGTATGCCTCATTAAAAACCTGGTTCGGAAAAACCCTTTTTTGTTATAAAAACCGAGCGAGGGAAAAAGAGGACATATTCGCTGAACCCATTCATGCAAAGACACGTTGCTTAATAGCGTGTGTCAGACGTCTCAGGATTTTCCCACAATTTCATTGGCGGGAAACATAACCGTCGCAAAGGGCTGAAACGTCATTTGACCATCCATATATATAGTCGAATTAAATGATATCTTTTTACTTTTACCTCAAATATCCTGAGCTTTAAGCAATAAAAGTTTAATTAGAGATTTTCATTACTTATTCATCTTATCGAGCATCCCTCCTTTAATCAAATTATGGCTTCGTCAACACTAAACCCTAAATCCCCGACTCACAATGAAGAAGAAGAAGTTATTACTCATGCTGTTGGAAACCCTGATACCCTTTCTTCTGATAACAAAGAGACGGGAGACGGTATTCAGGCCGAGAAAATCAAAGATTTTGTAGAAAAGGGGGTAGATGGTTTAGTAGTTGAAATAGTTCCCGAAGAGGAGATGGCCGTTAAGACTTCGAAGAAGTCAAAGATTGCTCAACCCCAGATCTCTGCTCCTATCGAGTTTTTCCCTTCTCGACTCAGAGAAAAGGATTTTCCTGTTCTAAAGAGAGATTACGGTCGTTATTTTCCCTCTGACTTTGAGATTATCATCCCTTCCGCGGAAGAGAGGGTAAATACTCCTCCGGGAAATTGCCGAGCTTTCTATACTTCTCACATGGATCATGGACTCCGTTATCCTCTTTCTCCAATCCTCCTTCAACTTCTAGAGACCTTCTTTGTCTCATTAACCCAACTAGTTCCCAACACCATTGCTTTCATTATGGCTTTTTCTGTCCTTATGGTTGCGAAGTGTCTACGACCTACCTTTCGTAACTTTTTTCATTTCTTCCGTTTTTCCATTTCAACCTTATCCAACAGAGGTTATTACTATGTTAGCCAACGACCTGGTTTTTCCGTTCTGGAGAATGCCATTTCGAGCAACATCATGAAATGGAAGTCGAACTACTTCTTCGTCAAACCTCCGACCCATCGCGTGCTTGATAATGGAGTAATTGAGCCGTATGTTTACGAATGGGGTTATGACTCTTCTTGGGTATATGGTGGTCTGAAGATTATCGGAGAACTGGCTCCTAACGATCATTTTTCTTCGAGTATGATTGCGGAAATGAGATCAGATAAATATCAATCAGCTTTCCTAGTCGGAGAAGTTTTTCTTCGTAAAGCAGGGTTAGGTTCTCTTGACTTTCCCATCCCCACAGACAATCGTCCTCTAGGTAAGGCTTATTTTTATCCATTACTTTGTCTTTAAAAGATTCCTTAATGGTCATTTCCTTTAATGGCGCAATTTCCATATTTGTAGCATCCATGGTTGAAAAGTGTCGTTTCTCAGTGGTCGGAAAGAATGTCCTTTCGAGCTCAACGAAGTCGTCGGGGAAAATGCCCATAGAACAGAGGGTGTCCAGAAAAAAAAAGGGGACCAACACCAAGATTTGGAAGACATTGAGGAAGAGTCTCTCGAGAGCGTTGATCCTATCCGCGTCCCTCACCCTACTACTGATCAACCATCTGCAGAACCTTCTTCCTCAAGTACTAGTCCTGGGCATGGATATCCTTCCAAGGCTATTAGGGATCGATTTGGGATCCTCGATTGCAACACCTGGCCGGAACGAAACCCCACCGGTCCAGAGGCAAAAGGGAGGAAGCATTTGTTCGATAAACAGGGTGAATATTTTACCCATGTCGGAGATTCAAGTCACAAGGCCTCTCTTGTAGACATGATCGAAAGCCACCTCCAAGGAAAACGTGCGGCCGAATATTCTGCATAGGTTACTTTGATGTCGGATGACAGGGAGAATATTCTTGACAAATCCGTTCGACTCCTTCTCTCCACTACCTTCACCAATGATGTTCAACGCAATTTTGAGAGGGAACTTCTAGATCAGCTAGAAAGAGTAACTCATGCTTATGAAGTAGTAATATGTTCTTTGTATTTGTTATTCAACAAAATTCGAACTTCTTTTGTCCATATTTAATGGTATGATTCAATTTTGTAGATTGGAAATGCGCTGGTGACTGCTTTGTATGATGCAGCCTTGCACAGAGATCAATGGAAGTTCGTGGATGAGACCAATAATATACTCATGGCAAGGAATAAAGAGCTCGAGGATAAGCTTGCCAAGGTCGAAAGTCCCCGAGCATCTGCAGAAAATCAAGCTGGTCCGAGTAATAATCCCAACTTGGAAACCGACAATCCTCATATTATTAGTACTATGATGGATGATAGTCGGTATCAAGCTCATGTTGATCGACTGACTCAAGAATTGGAGGAGCAACGTACTTCTCACGCCACTTCTTTGAGCACACTAGAGTTGGAAAATCTTTCGCTCCGAACTCAACTCCAGGCTAAAAATGATGAGGCGGACATAAATAAGGTCATGGATGAAGCTCAGACAGAGAATATTGAACCTATCATCAAGGAATTTCTCAACTCTCCTGTTCACGCAGCCATAATTCATCAAAAGATCGGAGATTTGCTGTTGAGTTCATTCTATAAAGGGGTCGACCAGCTGATCAAATCGGGATTAATTCCTGACAAGCGGGCGGATTATCGTGATGCTATGGATATTAGCAATGATTTAAAGCTTCGAGAATATCCACCTGAGTCCCTAACCTCTGTGGAATATAGCAGTCATCCCTTGGCTCATCTGGTGGATGAGTTCGAAAATCCCTTACATGTGCATGATCCCTATATTGAGCCTGAAGAGGAGGTTGAAGAAGATCAAGAAGAGGCTGATGTCGACGAAGTGTCCCCAAAAAAGGTTGCTCCTATTGAATAGGCCATTTCAAACGACAAGGAATTCACCGAAGACATTTGATTTACTCTTTGTAACAAGTCTCACTATTTTTCTTGTTAAACTTGTAATTTCTTGTAGATGAATCTTGTATCAATCCTTCCTCGAAATATATATTTTATTGCACTGTTGTCTCGTGGAATTTTTCCTTTGTTTCTGATACGATCAGGATGCCGTGACAATTTATCATTTTCAATAAATTTTGAAATTTCTTTTCGCGCCTTCCCTCAAGGGTTCAAACGTCATTTCCTTAGTTATATATAAGGGTAAATTCTTCTAAGAGTTACCGCGCGTCCCCACTTGAAATATAAAATTCTCTTCAATAGTTCGAAGCGATAGTTCAAAATTTACGTAGTTTTCACAAATTCCCGAGTATGAGTTCTAATTTGTTTTCTGGCGCTGCAAAGCAAACTTTGCGTGGTCCCACAAAAAAAGACGCCCCAAAGAAAAGAGCTCGTACTGAGAGTTCTCAACAAACATTATCGGAGGGGGGGGGGGGGGGGGGGGAGGGGGAAATTGCCCAAAAATCTACGTCCCTTGCTGATCGAGTTTCAATTCATCTTTCGACTTCCAAGGCGAATACCCCTTCTGGATCTCCACCTCATATGGTTTCTCCTAAAGGTCCATCAAAAGTTCCGATCCGTAGCCCATTGGTTGATCAAGATATTCTCGACGCTTGTCGAAATGACGAGTCCCAAGCTAATTTTCCTACCTTTAATGATCGGAAGGAAGTCGATCCTCAGATTCCTGTTTCAAACGTCGCAATAATTCAAGCTTCCGAACAGGAGACTGATTGGCAACCCGAGTCTATTCCTCCTAATCCTGAGGTCGATCCTAATTCACAGTGAGGGGTGCATGATGGAAGATATTCCCGAATCTCTTTTCATTTTGTCGACTTTCGAACTGCTATCATACACTCGGATTCCCGTGGTACTCAAGTTCTTCCTTCTCCTCATTTTTCCCAAGGAATGATTGAATCAGGATCCGGGCCGAGCAAACCGAGATCCGTAAATCCGTTGGATGATCCTTCGCTATTAGATGATCGTCCGCTTAGAACGCAAGTCGAAGAAATATCCGACTTTGCTATGGATCGATCAGGAGGGGTATCCCTTGAGGCCTGCATTCCTGCTTCTCATGAACCCGATGGGGTATCCTGGAATTTGGGGATGGGCACAATTCTCCCAAGAGAGCTCGATAAGCTGAAAGATCATTCTTCTCTACAACTTGTCCAGTCTATTTTCAAGCATTTGGAGCTGGTAATTTTATGCCTTAATTTGAATTTCGCAACATTATTTTATGTTCTAACTCCTTTATGTTTTGTCGTAGGTCAAACACCAAGCTGCTCAACTCGGAATTCAGAATGATGAAGCCTATTTTACTCGGCTTGCTACTGAATCCAAATTTGACAACATAGCTGCAGCTCATCGATCACTGATGACCGAAGTGGAGAATCTTCGAGCGACTAACGAAAAGCTTGCTAAGGAGAAAGAAGATCTTTCTCGTGTGAATTGCAGCCTGGAGTCCTAAAAGGGAGCAACTTAAAAAGGAGAAAGAAGACTTGCACCAGCTGAATAAAAATCTGGAGGAAGTTACCCAATCTCAAATCGAGAAAGGGAAGAAACATGAGTTCGAGAAAGGCTTTTCTCTCGGATATAAGCAACGTCCCCAAAAGTTGATCACATATCTTGGTCATAGTACAAGTCCCGACCACATTCTCGAACAGTAGATCATTGGATTATATGTAATTTTCTTCTCTTTTTTTTTTTTTTGTTTTTTTTGGCAGAAAAAAAATGACTTGTAAATATATGTGTCGATCAATATGTGATGTACTCATATCCTTTGTACGGAAAGCTCATCGTTCAGAACTGAATAGATTAACTCGTATTGACCATTTCATTGGAAGGGGAAAAATCGCATAGATATATGCGCCTTTATCGTAGCCATAGAACGGTTCATCTTCTGTCCGTTAGATCACAAATTCTCTCAGCTATAAGTAGCCACTTTTCGCTAATAAAGAACCTGATATAAGTGAGAATCATGTCTTCATACGTAAGGCATAGACATTTTTGTCTTTTAACTTTCATTATGGGAGGTATCAGAGATATGTGGTTCCATGATAACGATGGAATCCCCATCAATAATGGCTGTTGAAAAGAAAAAGCTGGTCAGTTCATTAAAAAGAAAGCATGCTAGTTAGTTCATTGAAAAGAAAGCATTCCTCATATCGGGTTATCCTCTTCAACCAAGGAGAATACTTTGTAAGAGTTTTTGTGAGGTATTCTTCGACCGAGGAGGATACTTCATCAGAGTTTGGTAAGGTATTCCTCGACCAAGGAGGATACTTTGTAAAGTTCTGGTGAAGTATATTCACCGATCTCATCGAACGTAGGTCCAAAATTGCCTTTAAAATCCTGAGCACCCGTCACCTATGAAGACAAGGATTCGTTCGGTTTGGAGAAGCAATAATCTCGAGGAGCATTTTTCGAACGGATATACGAAATACTTTGATTTTGTAGTTTTTGTTATAGGTTTAGTTAGATTTTGCAATAAATGCAATCTTCTCTCGTTTGTATTCATCCGTACGTATGTAACGACCTCTTTTGAATGAATAAACATTTATGGAGTATTTCCTTATCATAATTTTCGATCCTTGTCAGATATTTTATGTTGTTAATCATTATCGATCAATTAATCGTATATAATTTCGATTATATGTATAACTTTCTTCCAACTGATGTATCCCTAGTGTCGGCAGATGTAGACGTTTGAAAGGTGTACTGCCTATAAAACCATCTACGCCATTGATAAGACTCTTAATTGTTACCGTTGGATTTACATCCATCCGCCTATATAAAGGCTTTTACCTCTTCCCTGACTTATTCTATAATGATGGTGTCAAAGAAAGAACTTTGTTATAATTACTACGGTCGATCACCAGATTATGTTACCCTTAAAAACGGACAAGTTTTCGACTTGGTATGGGTGGAATTGGAAATATTAGACTTCTTGTATAAAATAAAGACTCTGATCCCAATATAACGGGATCTATTGGAATATGAGGTAGTGATCGAGCATCCCTTATAGCTGGGTATTGGTTGATTGTTGCTTGTGCCATACCGGTCAGTTTGAGGTTAGAGAAAAGCTGGATTCTTGATTTGTCGAAATCAACTTGTTTACGATGGAGCGAGAACACCATGTGTGAGATCATATCGACCTAGTGCAGCTCTGGTGAAGTATGAGCATCAGTTTCTTTAAGGGGGTCGATATTTGAACTTTGCAATGATGGTTGTCCTCGTCCCTCGAAGCCTCCGAAATTACTCCTAGTTTGGGTCGAAGATTGCTCAATCTATCTGAAGATCTGGACTATTTTCCCTTGATGGTGATAAACATAAACAATCTTCTCTTGACCTTTATAGAGAATTCATTTGTTATTTACCATTCTTTGGACGATCGAGCATTTGTAGGATAGGCGTGAAAAACGTGTAATATGATCTTTGAAAAATTTGCCTAATTTGATGTTATCCAGGTCGAGCATCGATCTAGGATATAGTTCTAATCGATCATTCTTGTACTGCAATAAATGTTGATCCGATATTTATTACTGGTAGTTGAAACATCTTAACGCGAGTCCCGATAAATTATTGCCACCGTTGATTTGATATTGCTTCAACCCTTGGATCTTTACCATTCCATCTATAAAAGGGTTTTACCTCTCACTTATTTTCTATCTCAGGTAAAACTTCTTAAAATGGATTTTTTTCTTTTTCAAAACGGTGGTCGTCCACCCAATTCGAAGATCTCGAAAATTGCTCAAAATTATGACTTGGTATGGGTGGAATTGGAAAATGGAGACTTCTCAAAGACCATGAAGTCTCCGATCCCTGAAAAATGGGATTGAGCTGAATGCCTACAGTATACCGGCCATCATATGCAAATGGATAAGGGTCGGTGCTGTGGTATTCCGATCTAATAGTTCCGCGGTCGGTGGAAAGCTGGTCAGTTCATTAAAATAAGAAAATGAGATCGAGACTGCTGAACACCACTGATCGAAGGAGGATTTGGACCTCATGAAGCTCTGGTGAAGTATGAGCACCAGCTTCTCCAAGGTTGGGATCGAAATTTCGGAACTTAAAATGGCGGTTGTCCTTGTCGGTCGAGCTCAGCTGGTGACAAGAATGCTGGAAGGCGTATGATGATAAACAAAGACAGAAGTCTATAATCCATATTGCCTATCTTCAAAACCAGATATCATCAGGTGAGAAACTGAGCTTGTTTGATTGCTTTTTACAAGTCGACCGGACAATCGAGCTTCATAGAATAGGACTTTTTTTAGCATGTAATAGTACTTGTCGTTGATCAGTGTAGGAAATCTTTGTAACTTTTGAATTTTTATCATTTGTAACCGCTTTGGAATTTGAATTAACTTTGTTTTCGCGTAATACTTTGTACTCAAGCAATTAGTAAATAACAAAATATGAGGTTGACCTTCGTAGATCGAATTTTCCAATAGATTGAAGTTTCTACCGACCCAATCGGTTTTACTCAAACTATTCCATTTTACTTAGGTTTTACATCAATTATTGGTTTTAAACAAGTAGATCGATTTTAGGAGATCGAGGAGTTTTTACCGACCCAATCGGTTTTACTCAAAATATTCAATTTTACTTAGGTTTTATACCAAATATGGGTTTTAACCCATGTAGATCGATGTTAGGAGATCGAGGAGTTTTTACCGACCCAATTGGTTTTACTCAAAATATTCAATTTTACGTAGGTTTTATACCAAATATTGGTTTTAACCCATGTAGATTGATGTTAGGAGATCGAGGAGTTTTTATCGACCCAATCGGTTTTACTCAAAATATTCAATTTTACTTATGTTTTATACCAATTATTGGTTTTAACCCATGTAGAGCTATCGATAATGGCTTTATTGCGCCGTCATAATGCAATGTATGGAGAAATTAAGCAAAAGACGTCGAAAGGAAAGAACAAGAAAAACCAAAAAATGACAATAAACAACAAACGAGCTATACTCTCTAAAAATGAGATATTCAAACTGCTTTCCTAAGTTTTCTTCATGATCTCAACGACCATAATATAGTCTGAGGTTTACTGCGTTCCACGTGCGAGGAAGCGGGGTTCCATCTAACTGAGCAATTTTATAAGATCCTTTTTTACCGACCGCAGTCACTATAAAAGGACCCTCCAATTTTGATGTAGCTTTCCGACATGTTTGGATACTTCGACCTTTTTAAGGACCAGATCGACTTCCTTAAACGATCGTATTCTTACTCTTTGATTGTAGGCCTTTTCCATGCTTGACTTAGCCGCCTGTAAACGAAGATTGGCCCTATCCCTTAGGGCCTCACTTAAGTCAATGTCATCTTTTCTCAACTGGTAGTTTCTCTCCTAGTCATATAATTTGATTCTCGGACCTGGAACAAGTGCTTCGACTGGATTGACCGCTTCCGATCCATAAACCAAGCTAAAGGGCGTTTCTCCCGTGGAGGCTTTTACTGTAGTTCTATTTGCCCATACGACCCCTGCGAGCTTATCCAACCATTTTCCTTTGGCGTCATCCAATCTCTTTTCAAGGGATTTGATGATTTCCCGATTTGCGACCTCTGTTTGTCCATTCGCTAGAGGATGTCCCACAGACGTAAAATTTTGCTATATTCCAAACTTGGAGCACCATTCTAGAACTTGTTTTCCAGCGAATTGAGTTCCATTGTCGGAAATTAGCACTCTCTGGATGCCAAAATGGCAGACTATGTATTTCCAAAGAAAATTTATAACCTGAAATTGTGTAATTCACGCGAGTGCCACACATTCGATCCATTTGCTGAAATATTCAACAGCGACCAGGACATGGCTCTTTTTTGATCTAGCAAAGGGAATGGTCCCACAATATCGATTCCCCATTGATCGAAAGGCCAACAGATTGGAATCGGGTGCATTATCTCTGCCGGTTGATGAATTATGTTCGAATGCACTTGACAGTAATGACAATATTTCACGTAGTCTTGTTCATCTGAATATAAGGTCGGCAAATAATATCCGGTCCTTAAACACTTGAGAACGAGTGCACGAGCCCCGCTATGATTCCCGGCCTCTCCTTCATGAATTTCCTTGAGGATACTCTGAGTCTGATGTTCGGGGATATACTTCAATAGTATTCCAGAAACGGATCGTCTATAAAGTTTTTCTTCTACTATAGCATATTTCGGTGCCTGATACCTAATTCTCCGAGCTTCATTTTTATCATTAGGGAGAGATCCGTCTTTTAAATAGCTCAACAAAGGACTCATCCAGCTATCTGTAGCCAATCAATATCCATTATCTCAGTGGTAGGAACGGTGTCGAGATCGATCGATGGTGTATTGGAGATCAACCATGTGATAACCCTTTTAGTCTTACCGTCTCTCGACCCTGTAAACCTAGATAATTGATCAGCCCAGCGATTTTCTTCTCGCGGGATATTTTGATTTTCAAACTTGTCAAATTTTCCAGTCAATTCTTTTACTTTGGCCAAATATTTGATCATGTTGTATTCCTTGGCCTCATATAGTCCGTTGACTTGTCTTTGAACCAGCTCGGAGTCTGTTAAGACGTGCAAGACTTTTATGCTGGCTTGTATGGTCATTTCCATTCCTGCAATCAAAGCCTCGTACTCAACTTCATTATTTGTCACCATGAAATCCAGGGTGATGGCATAGTTCAAATCCTCTCCATCTGGTCCTCAAAAAATTTATTCCAGCACCCCACCATCTTTGCTCGATGCGCCATCAACATGCATAAGCCACACTGGATTGTTAACGACTAAGATGTCGTTATTGCTTGAACTTGTCTCTTCAAGGATCATTTCTGATGGACTGGGGGTCTCCAAGAGGAAATCTGCAAGCACTTAAGCTTTTATCGCAGTTCGTGGTTGGTACTCGATCTCATATTGCCCTAGTTCTACTGTCCATTTGATTAATCTTCTTGAAGTTTCAGGTTTTGACAAAATTAGTCTTAAGGGTTGATTGGTAAGGACAATAATTTTGTACGTTTGGAAGTAAGGTCGTAGCTTTCGTGCGGACGTTACTAACGCTAAGGCAAACTTTTCTATCTCCATATAATTCTTTTCAGCTCCTTGCAGTAGCTTACTCAAGTAATAGACTGGCTTATGTTCCGATCCATCTATCTTGACCAATACCGAACTCACGGCAGTTTCGGAAATTGCAATGTATATATAAAGAGGTTGTCCTTCCGTTGGCTTGGCGAGCAGTGGTGGTGAAGTTAGGTATTCATTCAATTGATCGAAAGCCCTATCGCATGCTTCGGTCCATTCGAATGCTTTAGATTTTCTCAGAGTCTGAAAGAATGGAAGACTTTTATCCGTCGATCTAGATATGAACCTATTCAGGGCAACTATTTTACCTACCAGACTTTGCACCTGAGAGATATTTCTTGGAGGATTCATTTCGGTGATCGCGCGTATCTTTTCGGGATTTGCTTCGATGCCTCTTTGGTGAACCAAGTAACCCAGAAATTTTCCCGACCTTACTCCAAAGGTGCATTTAGCCGGATTGAGCTTCATTCCATATTTCCTTAAACTCCTGAAGCAGCGATCTAGATGATCAATGTGGTCCTTTTCACTCATACTTTTGACCAGCATATCATCCACGTATACTTCCATAATCTCTCCGATTAGTTCCTTAAACATTAGGTTTACTAATCGTTGATAAGGTGCTCCTGCGTTTCTCAACCCGAAAGGCATTACTATGAAGCAGTATACTCCTAGTCTGTAACAAAGGCAGTTTTATCCTGATCCCTTTCGTCCATAAATATTTGATAAAATCCTTGGAATGCGTCCATCATGCTAAAAATAGCAAATCCTGCTGGAGAGTCAACTAACAGGTCGATTCTAGGGAAGGGTTACGAATCTCTTGGACATAATTTGTTTAGGTCCGTAAAGTCATTGCACATTCTCCATTTATTGTCTTTCTTATCGCCTTTTGACACTAGCACAACATTACATAACCATTATGTAAAGTGTATTTCCCTTATCTGTTTAGACATTAAAAGCCTTTCGACCTCGGCTTTTATTATTTTGTCTTTAACAGGGCCGTGATTTCTCTTCTTTTGCCTAACTGGTCTTGCGTTCGGATCTATTTTTAAAGAGTGGGTGATTATTCTTAGATCTATCCCTACTATACCTTCTGAACACCAGGCAAACAAGTCCGTATTCTTTCTCAAGAA
Organism: Penstemon newberryi var. newberryi; assembly: GCA_030819805.1. Taxonomy (NCBI): domain Eukaryota; kingdom Viridiplantae; phylum Streptophyta; class Magnoliopsida; order Lamiales; family Plantaginaceae; genus Penstemon; species Penstemon newberryi. The sequence goes on along the minus strand of JAUALY010000005.1, from coordinate 13,668,311 downwards.
GTAAATCAGCAAAATTTCACCTTGCGGAGTTAGCTCCGTTCCGATCCTAGTAATTTTGCTTGGATCGTTCTCTATTAGTTCAACATCCTTATGCTCGGGGGCGCGTACAGTCAGATCGACCGGCTCTTTTCCCTTTTTATCGATCCTTTCGGTACTCGGACTTTCTGGTTCTTTTGATCTTTCCACTGAAGATCCTACTGTTTTCCTTTTCGAGGGTGTTAGTGGGTCGACATTCCGTTTTAGGGAAAGCACCGTGTTATAACAATCCCACGCCATGTAATGGTCGTTAACGATTTCTCAGACCCCAGAAAGAGTGGGGAATTTTATTTTCTGATGATAGGTTGATACTACAACTCGAAATTGATTTAGAGCCGGTAGACCCAATATGGCGTTATAGGCAAATGGCTTCTCCATTACTAGGAACTTTATCATTTTCACAACTCGCTGAGGTTTATTACCGAGGGTGACACTTAGATTGATCGTCCCTGCTGGCACGATCTCTGTCCCTCCAAATCCGACAAGAAGGGTAGCCACCTTTGGTAGAGCTATTTTTCCTAAATTCATTTGGTTCAGAGCTTCAACGACTATTATGTTAGCTGAGCTGCCATTATCGATCAGAATTCTCTTGACATTGAAGTCAGAAATTTTAAGTGAGACTACCATAGGAAAATCAGGGTGGTCTTCATTGATGTCCCAATTCAAATTTTTTGGAGCTTCACTCTCATCGAAACTGATTATTTGTTTCTCAGAACTCTTATTCTCGAGGGCCCATACTTCTTTAGGGGTCACTACTTCCTTTTCTAGAGATCGAGTCGTTCTTCGCCTCACATTACGACTATCCCCCCCAGCTGGACCACCAGAGATCACATGTATGGTTCCATTTACGTGATCGTTGTCGGTGTCATCTCTATGAGGTGCATTATTGACTGGAGACCGTCTGGGTGGACTTCTATGTTAATTTCTCCTTCTGGGACTACGTGTCCTTTCTCTCATTTGATCCGTCCTCTCCACAAATTCATTCAATGTACCTTCCTGTATCAACCTTTCGATCTCCTGCTTCAAGTGATAACAATCCTCGGTCCTATGACCGTGTGCTCGATGATATCTACAATAGAGATTGTACTTTTTTGCCCTGGGCTTAGCTTGTGTAATTCTTTTCGCCGGAGGAATCCAGTTGTTCCTCTCCAGTATAACTAATATATCTTCGCTGGGAACATTTAATTTGGTATACTCCACATAATCAATTCGATCTCTGATATTTCTCTCTGGAGTTCGGGGCCTAAGGTAGACATTAGGTCTTTTCTCAGGGTTGCTTCCTTCATACTCCAATCTTTGAAAGACATTTCCTTTTCTGAAAGACCGATCATAGTCCGTTATTCTAGGGATTGGGGCTTTATCAGGTTTCTTCGATCCCGAGGTGGAAGCCTTGTTCTTGTTCTTATCCTTGGAACGAATTCATCTCTTCCTGTGTCATATATTTGGAAGCCAACGTCATAATTTCTGCGAAAGTCCGAGGTTGTTTCTGACTTAGTGCAATGCCAAATTGTTTGTTTTTTGTAAGGTCGAATAAGATTGATATTATATAGTCGATATTCGGAGAATCGATCTTCAGTAACTCGACATTGAACCTCGCCAGCCAGTTTCTTAAAGATTCTCCTTCATGTTGGGGAATTGTCCCTAGGTAACTCATAGGGAGTTTTTGTCTTTTCTGGCTCGCAAATTGTTGCTCTAGTTTGTTACATAGCTCTCTAAGCTGAATATTGAGGTGGTTGTTTTCTGAACCAATCTAATGCCAATCCTTCGAACGTTGTGACCATCAATTTGGCCGTGTATTCGGCTGAGTGTGCATACAAATTCATAATATTCGTAAAGCTGAATATATAATCACATGGATCACTTGTCCCGTCATATCGGGGGAGCCGACTAGGTAATTGACCTGAGGCCTGTGCTTTTTTAATTTCCAGGCAAAAGAGGGAACAGGTCGCAATGCTATCTTGTACGTCTTTCGAGCGGGGCCAGGGCTGTCTTGCAGCTAACAACTTTTGTTCCACTCGTCCCTCCACCATCCTCTCGATATCTCTTTTCGATAATCTTCTCATAGTTCGACGATCAACAATTGGGGGTATCACATCGTCATCGATTGGAATAATAGTTTTTCCCTAGACTGATGTGGTTCAGGACGAGCATTAACTCTTGCCTGATTGATTCTTCGACCAGGAGGTCTCCCATAATTGACTGGTCGAGAAATTTGAGATCGCTGATCAGCATCGGGGCTCTTTGCTTGAACAGAAACTTGATCCACTTACCCTCGAGGTACCCTATTAGTATTGAGCCCTCTTGGGGGCTGAACCGCAGCCGCCACTGGACCAGCCGTTTTCTGCGCCGGTGCTTACAGAATCTGAGCACACAGCGAGCTCATGAGTTGAGCGATTTGCTTCAATCTTTTCTGATCAGCTGGTAGGGGAGAGGGGATGGATCGAGCAGGTGAGTTTAGTGCCCTACTCCGACTAGGGATTTGTTGCCCTTCAGTGTTTTGTTTGTTAACTGCGTTCCCCGTATCGTGAGTCTCAATACGATCGGGTTCCTGCCGTTCGGCTGGAGGCTGCTGATTACTGCCACTATCTCTCTGAGAATTTTGAGGTAAATTCTCAATAGTAGGGGGAGGTTGAGAAATCGTGCTTTTTCCGGTGTTGCGCGTACTTTTCCTTGGATTGACCATATTTTCGTTTGAGTAATTAACCTCGCCCCTCGGTGGGCGCCAACTGATTTTATCGGATTTCGTTGGACTCAGTAAAATCAATAATAATAACTATAATAATAATATATTTAGGGCTTGGTTAAAGTACTCAGGATGATGCAAGTAAGGAATTGTACGGAATAGCGTAAATACGTAATCTTTAATGGAGAAGAAAGAGTAGAATTCTTATTATCAATGGAGAAAATCAGAGTGTAACCCTTAATATAATGAAGGATCCCCTATTTATAACAAACATATAATCCTAGTACTAGTAGTATCCTAATGTATCTAGGAATCCTGCATGGCCCATAAAACTTTCGTGGTCTCTTCCTTGGTCGATTAGATATGAAAGGCAGATCGTGCCGATCTTAGATCTTCCGAGGAGACTTGACCAGTTGTGCGGGTCGGATTGATCTGAACCAGCTCGAAAGGTCTGATTCAGTCATGAGTGTAAAATAGCCCCCCATCAGTCAATTTATAAGAGACATGTGTTAAAAACGCTATATCTGAAAACACGCTTTTATAAATAAATGACTAGGGACGTTTCGCTTTCCCGCCTAGTCTGGCATAATTAATAGAATTTGAAATCCGTAAATTACGCGCACACGATTGAAACTGATCTAACGGTTGGCGGATAACACGGAAACCAATGAATCCCCAACTCTATTAAACCAGATCTGAACAGACTACTAAAGTTTTTACGCGCACTTCAAATTTTCTAAGCACAAGCATTCTATCCTTCATATTTTCTGCAAAATTCTTTCTGCTTTTCATTAACCATTTTCAGAAAGATCATGGATTCCAAAGCTGCTAATGCTGAAGGAAGGTTTATCAACTATGATACTTATCATGCCACTAGAACAAATCTGATGAAGGAGATTTTGGAGAAGTTCAAAGCTTCTTCTCTGGTAAACTTCATGGAGGCTCACGAGATTATGGTATTCTACCCAGAAGTGGATGAATTGTACCGCATTGCTAAGCGTGAGGTGGAGAAAATGGAGATTACAGCGAAGGTTGGAGGAAAAGATATTTGTATCACTCCTACCCTGCTGAATGAGAAATATGGACTGTCCAACGAGAGTTCTATGGACTTGGTTGCGTTGGCTGCTTCATTAGAGGCTGAGTTTTGGAAAGTTGCTGCGAGGAAGGGTGAAATTCTCACTGGGTCAGTAAAGAAGATTCAGCTGCGGGATGAATTTCAAAGAATGGCTGACTTGTTCGCAAAGGTCATTGAAAACTGCACTTTTTCTCTAGATGGAGTATCCAAGAGGAGGTTGCACTGTATGATTACTGTTTACTATGGTCTGAAGGTGAACTGGGCTGCTTATGTGTTCTACATAATTGCAGAGCACAAGGAGAGCAATCATAAGATTTTTTAAGCCATCTGCTGATGAGCTTAGGCTGTACAATGACTCACGAAAAAGTCATTCATTAAGCCAAGGAACTGAAAATCTATGAAGCCGTTAAGGCTATCAAGTTCAAAGAACTTGTTGGTAAGCCAGAAAATAGGCAATCTAAAAGAAAGGCCACATAGCTTAAGGAACCTGCAGTTAAAGCCAAGAAGAGCAAGGCTAAAACTTCTAAGTCTACTGATCAAACAGCTCCCCAAGTTGTTCAAGCCAGATCAGGAGAGACTGCTGATGACATAATTGATGATACAGTTAAGGAGATAGAGAGTATGGCTTTTGACATCTCTCCTGAAAGAACTCCTTCAGCTAAGTTGCCAGCTGAAAATGTGGCAAAGAGGACGAGAAGTGCTCTAAAAGATACTGCTGCAACCACTGCTGTTCTCACAAAGACAACTGCTAGAAAGAAACTGGTTTTGAGTGAACAAGATGTCAGAATTGCTGAAACAGTTAGAGAAGTCACTCAATCTGTTGAGAGACCAGTTATTTCAGCTAAGGAATCTGATCAGAAGACAGCTGAGGCATCAGCACCTCAAGCTAATCAGACTACTACTCAAGCAGTTCAGTCTGCTGCTCCAACAGCTGAGGCACCAGTTGTTGAAACTAAAGCTTCCAGAAGAAAGAGAACTAGCAAAACTAAAGTGTTTGCTTATCACAAAAAGAGAAGAGAAGAAGCAGAACAAAGAAAAAGGGATGAAGCTGAGCTTCAAAGAGCCCTTGAAGCAAGCAAAGTAGATGATGAAGTCAAGAAAATGACTGAAGCAGAGCTAGCTGCCAGGGAACAAGAAGACTTGGCAAGAGCCTTAGAAGAGAGTAAGAAGTATGCCCACGGTCCTAAAAGAACTGGTGGCATAGTGATTGGAAAATCACTGGAAGGGAAGTTTCTTTTGCCTAGAGCTCAACCAGTTAGAAAGAAGAAGAAAGAAGTGAAGAGGGCACTTGAAGTTGTTAAAAGTGACCCTGCTACTTTCTCCAAGTTTGAACCTGAACTGGAAAGATACAACTCCCTCCTTCAATCAAAAATTGTGTTCCTGGCTGAAAAGATAAGATATAATCGATGGAGGAACTACAGGTTGAAAAAGTCAAGTGAAGAATTCAGAACCTGGAAGGAGGCTGCTGCTGAAGAGAGTTGGATAATGAATTGGCTGTAGACCAATGACATTCAACAGGCTTTAGACTCTGATTTCTTTCACGACAGAGTGCATGAGTACGCCAAACTCATAGTTACTCAGGAAGCAACTGCTCTCAAGAATTCAATGCCAAATAAACCAGGTCCATTTGATGACCTGTTTGAGAGAGCTGTCAAAGTTGCAGTGTATGTTACTTTGGAAAAATGGGTTGAAAGATCAGTCTACATCAAAGGAACATCAAGTGATTTGCCCAGTCTCCCAAGTCTGCAACATATTGCTTTTGGTTCTGAAATCAGTACTTATCAAGAGCAGATCAGATTACCTCAGACGACATCAACTTTTGTGCCTGCTGATTTCATTTATCAGAAAACTATAGTGTCTGCTGATGGTTCTGACTTTGTTCATATTACAGATGAGTCTGCTGATAAAGAATCAACAAAGGAAGCAAAAGCAGTTGAGCCAAACACTGAAGCAAATCAAAAGCTGCTAACTGCTGAACCTACCATCCAAGCTGAAACTGCTCAAACTTCAATCATGGATTCAATAAAGGCCTTGATTGAAAGTTCTATGAAGGAGATGGAAGAAAGGAACAAGGAGCTGCTCAATAAATTTGAAGAAGCAGCTGCCAAGATTGTTCAAAGTGCTGTGGAAAGCCTTCCACAACCAGCTGACTATTCCATGCTGCTAAAAGAAAGACTTGTTGCCTTAAATCGTCAAGTTGAAGACGTTAAGGCTGATGTAAATCAGTTCCATGCCACTCTTCACAGACATGAAATGGACTGGACTAATGTTGGTAAAGCTTTTCATGAAGCCACTGAAGCAGAAGCAATGAAGACACCCTATCTGTTTTAGAACTTCACAGAGCAAGCTGCTCAGGTTACTTCAGAAGTTGCCACTCTGCAAATAAATGTGGACTGTCTGAACGACCAGGTTGTTGCCTTAAAGAGCAATCGACAACAACATAATCTTCAACTTCAAGCAATGGATCAAAACCTCATACTGCTTTGCAATTCTGTCAACATTACTCCTGTTCAAGTTGAACAACTTAACCCTGCTGCTGATGACAAAAAGGGGGAAGAGGGATCAACTAATAACAAGAAAATGTTGTCACTGAAAATGTTGAAGTTACTGAACTAGTGGAGTCTACTGAAAAACTTGCTGATGACGTAACTAAAACAAAGGACGCTGCTGATGAAGAAGAAGCTGAAAAGTTTGAAGAGCTTAAGGATTTAGCAAAGTCTGATAAAGAAATAGCTACCTCCAAAGATTCAGCTGAAGAACAACTTGATCCATACAGGAAATACAAAAGAATTGAGGAAATAAGAGCAAGATTCGAAGCTGATGAAAGGAGAGAAAAGTTAAAGAATCTTGTTGATGTTTTCTCAAGTGGTGAAGAAGAAGATGAAGATGAAGATGTTGAAGAGCTTGAAGAAGAAATAGATGAAAAGGAAGATCAAGAAGACTAATAGCTCTGATACTTAGACTATTTTCTCTTGTAAAACTTCTGTAATCTTCTATTTTTTTTGTAACTTTTTCATTTCTTGTAAACTGATGTAATGTAATGACTTATCAAATATAAATGAAAGATTACAAATTCCAACTTAATTTCTGTCTCAGAAATTTTATGTGAAGACTTAGTTTTAGTTAGTTACAGGTACTTAGCTGAAGTTTTAGTTAGTTACAGGTACTTAGCTGAACTTTTGTCAACATCAAAACAGAACACTTATCAGCTTAGTCATCAGTTGACTCAAGCCGAAGTTGAAATCAAAGCCAAATACAAAATCTAAGTGATTATGTAAACAGAGAAAGTTTTGAGGAGTGTAGATCCTCTAAGTGAGTGATCTAGCTTCAGAGAGTAGGATTTCTTAGTGATTTCTTGCTGCGAACTTGTGGCTTTTCATTTCTTGAATTGCGCAAGCAGTGTATCTTGTAAACTGTGGGTTTATAGTATAACCCAAGATCTAAGTGACTTGGAAGAGTGGACTAAAGGGTTTCAATCCATATAATCCCTATAAAAATTCTATGTGTTTGTTTATTGTATTTTACTTGCATATTTTCAAAGAACTTCAAACATACGAACTTAACAAAAGATTTTAAAAAGGAGTTTAAAAACTGGGGTTAAAATCTTTTAAGGAAGAAAACAACTTGTTGAAAAACACTTGATTAAATCCGCTGCAAACAAGTATTTCAAACTCTGATTATATTTGTATTAGATAAGTTAAATCAGAGAAGTGGTGTACTCTACTGATTAAGCTAAGTGCGCAATCAGTGAAGTAGTCTTACGCGTTCTTGATCAGCTTACTCTGCTGATAAGAAAAAGTTAGAGAAATTTTTGAAAGTTTTTAGAGGTCTATTCATCCCCTCCCCCCCCTCCTCTAGACCTCATCTGACCACTTGGGACCAACCACCACCGTTCCTGTGGTGAGGTAAAATTCGATAAACCCCCTATGGTTGGTTTATTTGCTGTAAAATTCTTTTCGTATGATTAGATGAATAAAGATTGCTGGTTTGGGTTACTTAAAAAATTTTAAATTCCGCTGCTTTAACGTTCTGACGTTACCAATAACCCAACAGTGGTATCAGAGCAATATCCTTACTCTCACACGAAAAGGTCTGAATATAATTTGAATGCTTCATTGTATTGCTTGTTATATTCATGTTGTTGATTCTTACTTGTTATGGGTAGATCTGATTTTGGAAAAATTGCATAAAAACGTTTTGGGTCAATTTTGTATTTTATGAAAATTAAAGGGCTATTTTTGCGATAAGTGAGTTTTTCGAAAAACTGGACTGAAATTGATATTTTACGAACTGTGTGTTTTCTGGACAGAATGTAACTTTCCGGAAATTTTCAAATTTGGGGCTGTTTTGCAGTTACCTAAAGTTTTGGGGCTATTTTTGTAAATACCAAAAACTGCAGGGGCCGAATTGCAAATTCAATTTTTTCTGGAAATAAAATTTTTATTTTCGGTCCTCTGCCCAATTTCAAATTTGGGGTTAAATTGTAATTTCCAAAACTACATGGGTCAAATCGCAATTTCCAAAAGTTGGGGGCCGAATTGCAATTTTCAAAAGATGATTTTTTTGTTTTTGTTTTTTATGCATAAAAAGGTTTCGTTTATCCGAATATAGATTATCTATAATTAGTAGAGACTAAAGTAAGAATCTAGAGAAATATTTTAAAGGCGTTTAAAATAATTGAAGTAAGATAGGAAACTAGTAAATGTGTTTGCTTGTTTCTTTGCTCAACTTGAATTGCTTACGTGGTTTTCCATCGAGCTGAGCCTTGACCTTAGATGTGATTGGTTTATTTTGTTTTAGGTTTTTTGGATGGGCCTGCGAGCCTTTATTTTGGCCTTTTTGTGCCAATGTAATAGATTAGGGTTTTTCTTAAATAGTTTAGGATGGAGGCCCATTACATGCAAGAAGGAAGCCCAGTGGAGAATGAAGGCCAAGTATGCTTGGTTATTAATTTAATAGCCTAGGCCCATTAAGAACCCATTAGATAGACCAATTGGGCCAACATTATTGGCTCAATGATGGCTCCAACATAGGTGGCTCCCGATCGAAAACATATTGTGTTAGAAATGCATGCTAGGTTTATTTATTTATGTCTTATTTATTTATTGGTTCTATTATTTGGCTTGTATGGTGATGCGCGCTAGAATATTAGAACGTAAATAAGATAATTCATAATTGAAGCAGTGAGATCTCGAGAGAGTTAGCCTTAAACTTTCAAACCAGTAAATCCCCTCTTGAATTAAATATTAAGTCATATTGGGTTAAAATAAAATGAAGTATTTATAAATCCAAGCCTTCCATCAATAGGGACTAGCGTACGCTGTCTACTTATTGATTAAGGTGATCCAGAGTCTGGCTCCCAAGGCGAAGAAAGGGACAATACGTGAATTCTCTCGATTCTTGTTTTTAAATAAACTCGACAAGGGTGGGGACTGGTCGTGACATGGGCCCGTTGCACATCAAGATTGATGGGTTAGACTTAACGAGTAGTACCACTCATAATGTAGCAGTGCTAGATGGGTGCGAAAATCGAGGCAAAATAGCTTGAAGGTTGTGTAGAGACACAATTGGCAATAAGTATGCCTACCTAGGGAGTTAGTTGTATGGCCACGAGTCGTGGGTGCAATTAATGTGTGCTGGGACGTCAAGACCTACTAGGAAATAAGATTTCCCGAACAATTGAAGGGTAATTGTTTCGATAAAATAGTGGGAGAACTTTTATGATAGAAAGTCCAACCTTCGTAGATTGTAAGTATTACTCATTAACTAGTCCTCTATATATTTGTCTTCTCTTTATAATAGATATTGAGATATCTATAATTATCCATTATACTATTTATCCTCGACTTATAAAATAACTGAATCAAAATATCGACTGGCGTAGAAACTTGAGAATTGTCCTAAGTTCCGAAAGTCGGAATCATGTTCTTAATAACTAGCCTATGCCTGATGCACTTCCGAGATGAGTTTAAAAGGGGAACGAATCACCTATAGGGTATGGAAATATTAATGATCGTTTCCTCATATAAGGATGAGTCTCAAAAGTTGAACGAATCACCTATAGGGTATGGGAATCTTAATGATCGTTTCCTCATATAAGCATCAAGATTGAATGAGTTAAATAAGCGACATAGGAGTATGTCTGAAGCTTCTAAAACAAACCTCCACCTCAAAAGCTTGTTTTGAGGAGCAGTTTCGAATCGTTTGATTCGAGACCACTAAGGAGTTGGTTTTAAAACTCGAGAATAAGTGAAGGAGCTGATGTCAAGGATCACTGTCCTTGTTTTTATCAATCTAGTTGAAAACTGGATCGATTAAACGTAGGCCTGCAAGTGATCTTAACATTGACCTTCACCCAAATTCTCCTCCCTGCTCATTCAAATGATTCGTGAAATACTCTGAACTTATCTGATAAGTTGATCATATTTCATGAATTAACCAAAGTATTGGTAAATGGCAAATAGGGTGAACCTGTTATGATCGTTCACACTTCAAGGACTGCAAAGTCAAACAAGGGTAAAAAGAAGAAGAAATTGTTCTCTTCTAAAAGCGACCATAAAGGTAGTCCGAAAGAACGCAGGAAGTCTAAAAGTTGAATTGTCCCACTGCACCTAAGAAAGGCACTGATAAGTTTAATTGATTAGAAAGTCTAATTAATTAAGCAACGTTTCAATTAAAGAGTTAATTGAAAATGAAATGAATCGATTAAAGAGTTAATTGATAGGAAGTAAATTGATTGAATTAAATCGTTAACTCAATTCGATTGAATTAATGTGTTAAGTTCAATTAATACAAAGATAATAATTCTCATCTTTGGCACGCAAGGTTAGGTCACATTTCCATAGGAAGGATTCAAAAGCTGGTGTCATCGACGCTTTTTGAAATACAGAGCTTAGATGGACTATCAACTTGCGAATCCTGTCTGAGGGGAAATATGACAAAGCTACCATTTGATGGGCATCTGGAGCGTACCAAACCAAAACTGTGGATTTGATCCATACGAATAAATGTGAACCACTAAGTGTTAGTGCGTGAGGAGATTACTCGTACCTCGTAACTTTTACTAACGACTTTAGTCGTTAGTGACATGTGTATCTTATGAAGTACAAATCCGAAACCTTTGAAAAGTTCAAAGAATTTCAAAACGAAGTAGAGAATCAACAAAGGCATAGTATTAAGGCCATTCGATTTGATCGAGGTGGCAAATACTTGAGCTAAGAATTCCTCGATTATCTTACTGAGAATGAGATTCTTATACAACTAACTCCTTCTACGACGCCTCAACTACTTGGAGTGTCTGAGAGAAGGAATCGAACCTTGTTGGACATGGTTCGATCCATGATGAGTTATGTTAAGCTTCCTTATGCATTCTAGGGGTTGACCCTCCTGACTGCATAGAAGATACTGAGCCCAGTACCTTCAAAGTCCGTGCCTAAAAAGGCTTACCAAGAATGGTTTGGTAAAGCACCTCTATACTCTTACTTGTGAGTATGTAGATCTCCTGCCTATGTTAGGAACAACAAAGGAGATAAATTGGATAGTTGATCCAATATGTATAAGTTTGTGGGTATCCAAAGAAATCCATTGGATACTTGTTCTATAATCCTAAAACAAACGGTGTTTGTTTCAAGGAATATCCATTTCTTAGAGGATGACTTCCTCATGAATAGAAATGGTACTCTTGTAGAACTTGATGATGTCCAAGAAGTGGACCCATCCCTATAAACAGTGGGAGTAAATCCAGAAACTGCTGAACCGTCTAGTACACCAGTACTTCGTAGATCTGATCAAGTTCGTAAGGAACCTAAAAGATATGGTTTCACCATATACGAAGAAGCTACATTGGATGTAGGCATGCATGCATGACTAGAGTTCATGCAACCCGAATTGGATTCCATACATTCCAACAAGGTATGGACCTTGGTCGATCCACCCAAGGGATTTATCCCTGTAAGTTATGAATGGATCTTCAAGCTAGGAATGAATGGAGAGGTATTGACCTCTAAGACTCGACTAATGGTGAGAGGTTATACACAAAGTTCTGGAACAGACTTTGATGAAACATTTTCTCCAGTAGCAATGTCTGAATCCATTCAGATTCACGTTTGTTTTAATGAGACAGTCAAGGTATTTGTCTTCATCAAAAACGAATATGAACCTTGAGTGTACAAGAGGATTAGTGGGAGCTCTGTGAAGCTCATTATTTTATATGTCGATGACATTCTGCTTATCTGGGATGATATCGGAATGTTAGCACAGACGAAAGCATGGTTATCCATGCAATTCTCCATGAAAAATTTGGGAGAGGCATCTTACGTATTGGGATACGTGTCTATAGAGATAGATCGAAGAAGATGTTGGGACTCTCTCAATCTAAGTACATAGAAACAATGCTGAAAATATTCAGTATGGAAGAATCCAAGAGAGGATTGCTTCCAATGAGACATTATATCTCTCTTTCCAAATCGATGTGCCCTACATTGGATGAGGATAAAAAGAGAATGTCTCAAATACCTTATGTTTCGACAAAAGGTAGCATAATGCATGCTATACAATGTACTAGATCAGACGTAGCACATGCTCTAAGCTTAACGATCCGCTACAAGTCAAACTCCAGTGAAGTGCATTGGTCCACCATAAAAAGCCATCCTTAAGTACTTGAGAAAGACTAAGGATTTGCCCTTGGTCAACGGTGGTAGTGGAGAATTGAAACTCAAATGATTTACTGATTCGAGTTTCCAGTCTGATGTGGATGAATATAGATTCAAATTTTGGTACATATTTTGCCTCAATGGGGTAGCGGAAAATTGGAAAGGTTCCAAGCAAAACACCGTTGCCGACTCAACCACTGAAGCATAATATATCGCATCATCGGATGCAACGAAAGAAAGTGTTTGGATGAAAAACTTCATCCAATAGTTGGATGTAGTGCCTAGCATTGCGAAACTCATGGTTATCTTCAGTGATAAAAATGGAGCTATTGCTAAAGTAAAGGAATCGAGATCTCACCTAAAATCTAAACACAATGAGAAAAAAGTACCATTTGATTGGAGAAATCATTGGTAGAATAGACGTACATAATGGATCACCTAGACTCGGAAGACAATCTAGCGGACCCACTAGAAAAGCCTTTGTCACGAAAAGTGTTCAAAGAACATCTTTCGAAGATGGGTCCTAGAAACGTTTGTGATTGGCTTTAGGGCAAGTGGGAGAATGAAAGGATAGTGCCCTGCAAGCCAATATATTTATCTTGTATTAGGACTATCATAAACTTTCTCTTGTATAAATGAATTAATACGCTCGTTTGTTTATAGTATGTAAATCAAACAATGGCCAACTTCATCTCTCGCGAATCACTTGAGCGATTGGATGAAATCCTTATATCATAATAGACTATGGGACGATTCACTTCAGTATGAGTGCAATCATGAAACAGTCTCCAAGGTCGTGATCTTAAACGTTCCAAGTCATAGATTCCGAACGAGACGGGGTATCGAAGGAATCGCAAAGACTTGTACAAGTATGCATGATTCACTTGGATTGAATTTGTAGCATTTCATGAGCAAGGCATTTGATGCCAGTGCATATGAGTAGATGGTTCGATAGGGGATCGAACGCATCGAACGACCCGAACAGAGAAACCCATTGTGGAAGCGCATGACGCATATCGGCGATGAGATGTTTCTCAAGACTTATAATAGTGTACGATTTAGTCCTTTGACTTGAGGTGCTAGGGCGAATTCGGTGCACGTGAGTACGTACTTTGATTTAGGAGCCGATCACTTAGCCTCATCATTGTGCGACTACTTTGGGTACGTAGAATCATGTACGCGAATGGTTAGCACTAATATGGGATATACCGACTCAACGTAGTGTTTTGGAGAATTTCCTATACGTTCTTAGATAATAGATTCCGAGAAACCTATGGCCATAGTTGGTGACGGATTTGGAAAGGGGTTTCCAAATTTAGCAGTCACACTGGAATCATTATCCAGAATTAGAAAGTATAGTTATCGAGATAATTAGAGGTGCCGATCAATTCACACACCCTAGTTCTCGATCGGAAAATTAAGTCGATAGAAGGACCGTATGTACATGGTACTTATAAGAGGTAAGGTTCACTGAGATCAATTCACCTGAAGTTGGGCCTCATGGGCTTGTGGCTAGACATCGACCATGAGGTGTGGGTACTCATGAATTAATTGTAAGATTAATTCTTGAGTGTTTAATTGAAGGTGTTCAATTAATCGGAGCAATTAATAAGCTCGCAAATTAAATCACGAAAGTCGTGGGCCCGCGGCCAATTGATGGGGAACCTAGAGGGTCACACACAATACAATTGGACTGCAACAAATCATATAACGAAAGTTTGATTTAAAGGGTTAAATCAAAACTGAAGAATTAAAGTGTTAATTCTTGAAGAAGAAAAACTAATTAATTAAAGGGTTAATTAATAAGAGAGGAATTAATTTAATTGATTAATTGGATTAATTAATTAAATGGGCTGAATTAATTAAAAGAGTTTAATTAATTAAAAGATTGTCTAGGTCCATTAGGAAACAAATAAAAGCCATGGGCTTTAAGTTTCCTACTTGGATTAGATTACATCTGATGAGGGCTATTTTTACACATACAACCGGCAGGGTTTTCCGAGGAGGATAAAAGATCGATCCGACCCGTGTAGACACCGAGATCGGCTCGACCTGCCAAAATGTATCTGATCGACCTAATGTCAGATCCAGAAGACTTATTGGGCCATGCGGCACTCCCAGGCCATGGAGGATTCCTAGGATAAATAGGACTCCTAGCTCTGTTAGGACACAATGAATATTATAAATAGCGAATCTTACAATGTATAGGGGATCCGGATTTTAACCTATCAATATTACTACAACTATTTCTCCTCTCTCGCATACTCTTGATTACGTGATTATTACTCTTTATACTATTCTTGAATTGCTCCATCCTGACTACTTTAGCCGAACCCCAAATATATTAAATTGTTCTTAATAATTTACTGAGATTAAACCTAAGACGAAATTAGGCTAAATCGGTTGGCGCCCACCGAGGGACAGGTTAATTACTCAATCGAAATATGGTCAATCCAAGAAAAAGCACACGTAACGCAGGAAGAAGCACGAGTTCTCGACCTTCTCGTGCTATAGATAGCCTGCCTGAAAATTCCCAAAGGGTCAGCGCTAACAATATGCAGCTTCCGGCAAATCACCAAAGTTTAGATCCTGTAGAGGAACATGTTGCAGCGAACGCTAACATCAATCAAAACGAGGGAGGACAACAAACTCCTAGCGCGAGTCAGGCTCCTAACTCACCTATTCGATCCGTCCTGCTCCCCCGCTACCGACTCCGGCAGTCGCGGAACCAGCAAGGGCTGCGGTTCGTCCCTCGAAGGCGGTTAATAATGACAGGGAACCTCGGGGAAATAACGATCATCAATCAACTGAAGCAGAGAGTCTAAATGCGGACCAACGATCTCAAGTCTCCCCACCAAACGTAGCTGGAAGGCACCTTGGTCGAAGAACTAATCAGGCAAGAGCTAATGCTCGTCCTGAACCTCACCTATCCAAGGAACAGACTATTATCCCGATCGATGACGTGGAGGAGCCCCCGGTTGTCAATCGACAAGCAACTAGAAGAGTCTCTGAAAGAGATATAGAGAGGATGGTCGAGGGACGATTAGAGCAAAGGTTATTAACCATGAGATAACCTTGGCCACGTTCCCGAGAAGTCCAGGATAGTATAGCAGCCTGTTCTCCGTTCTGCCAAGAAATAAGAGAGGCACAGGCCTCTGGGCCCTTACCGGCCCGACTTCCCAGATACGACGGAACTGGTGATCCAACTGATTACATATTCAGTTTCACGAATATCATGAACTTATACGCTCATTCAGCAGAGTACACAGCGAAGTTAATGATCACAACCTACGAGGGATTAGCACTGGACTGGTTCGGAAAACAGCCATCTAATTCAATTTTCAGTTTTAGAGAACTATGTAACAAACTAGAGCAGCAGTTCGCTAGCCAGAAACGGCAAAAGCTCCCCATGAGTTACCTGGGAACTATTATCCAACAAGAAGGAGAGTCCTTGAGGACTTGGCTGGCAAGGTTCAATGTTGAACTGTTAAAGATCGACTCGCCGAATATCGATTATATCATATCGATTTTGTTCGACCTAACAAAAAATAGGCAATTTGGCAATGCCTTGAGTCGGAAACAGCCACGAACTTTTGCAGAAATCATGACGCTAGCCTCAAAGTATATGACTCAAGAAGAGATGAACTCATTCAAAGATAAGAATAAGATTAAAGCATCCACTTCGGGATCTAGGAGGCCTGAAAAACCACAGATGCAAAGATCCATGGATTACGATCGGTATCCTAGGAGGGAAAACGTTTTCAAAAGACTGGAGTTTAGCGGGGGTAACCCTGAGAAAAGACCTAATGTCTACATCAGGCCTCGATCTGCAGAAAGGAATGTAAGGGATCGAATAAGCTATGTCGAGTATACCAAATTAAATACCCCCAGAGAGGATATTCTTGCAATATTAGAGAGGAATAACTTGATTCCCCCTGCAAAAAGAATTAAGCAAGCCAAACCTGGGGCAAAGAACTACGATCTATTTTGTAGGTACCATCGAGCTCACGGTCATATGACCGAGGATTGTTATCACTTAAAGCAGGAGATTGAGAAATTAATTCAACAAGGCAAGTTGAACGAATTTGTGGATAGGACAGGCCGAAATAGACAAAGAACAAGGAGTCTGAGAAGGAGGGGAGGGAACAGAAGCCCTCGCGAAAGATCTCCAAGCAACAATGCACCACATAGAAATGACCTTGATAACGACCACGTCAATGGGACAATACATGTAATCTCAGGTGGCCCTGCTGGGGGTGACAGTCGAAATGCAAGGCGGAAGACCGCCCGATCCCTAGAAAAAGGGATTGTTGTTCCTAAGGAGGTTTGGGTTCTCGAGAATAAGAACTCTGATAAACAGGTAATCAGCTTTGATGAAACTGAAATCCCGAGGAGTTTGAATTGGGACACTAGCGAAGACCACCCTGATTTTCCAATGGTGGTCTCACTAAGGATCTCCGACTTTAACGTCAAAAGAATTCTGATCGACAACGGGAGTTCGGCTAACATAATAGCCATTGAAGCATTAAACCAGATGAACCTGGGAAAGATAACTCTCCAAAAAGTGGCTACGCCACTGGTAGGATTTGGAGGATCGGAAATAGTTCCGGCTGAGATTATCAACTTGAGTGTGACTCTCGGGAGTAAACCTCATCGAGTGGTCAAAATGATTAAATTCTTAGTGGTAGAAACACCATTCGCTTATAATGCCATCCTAGGTAGACCGGCGTTAAACCAATTCCGAGCAGTCGTTTCAACCTATCACCAGAAGATTAAATTCCCTACAATCTCTGGGGTCGGCGAAATAGTCAACGACCACTGTATGGCCTGGGATTGTTACAATACTGCACTATCTTTAAAAAGGAACGTTGATCCATTGACGCCTTCAAAAAGAAAAACAGTAGGGTCTTCGATGGAGAGATCTCCAGATCCTGAGTTGCCTAGTACAGAAAGGATCGATAAAAAAGGGAAAGAGCCCATAGATTTGACTCTACGTGCGCCAGAGCATAAAGAGGTCAAGCTTATCGAGAATGATCCAACCAAAATCACCAGGATCGGAACTGAACTGTCTCCACAGGGAGAAATCATGTTAATCAATTTCTTAAGGAAAAATGTAGATGTTTTTGCCTGGAGCTCGGAGGATATAGTGGGGATCGACCCAAGAATAATAACCCACTCTTTAAAGATAGATCCGAGAACCGGTCAGACAGAAGAAAAGAAATCACGGCCCTGTGAAGGACAAAATAATAAAAGCAGAGGTCGAAAGGCTTTTATTGTCTAAGCAGATTAGAGAAATACACTTTACTGAGTGGCTGTGTAATGTCGTACTTGTCTCAAAGGGTGACAAGAAGGATAACAAGTGGAGAATGTGTAACGATTTTACAGACTTAAACAAATTGTGTCCAAGAGATCCTTACCACCTCCCAAGGATCGACCTGTTGGTCGACTCGACAGCAGGTTTTGCAATTTTTAGTATGATGGATGCGTTCCAAGGTTTCTATCAGATTTTCATGGACGAAAAAGATCAAGAAGAAACTGCATTCGTTACCGAACAGGGCGTGTATTGTTTTATAGTAATGCCGTTCGGATTAAGAAATGCCGGAGCAACCTATCAACGGTTGGTAAACTTGATGTTTAAAGAGTTAATCGGAGAAATAATGGAAGAGTATGTCGATGATATGCTGGTAAAAAGCATGGGCGAAGAAGACCACATTAAACACCTTGATCGTTGCTTCAAAATCTTGAGGAAGTATGGAATGAAACTCAACCCCTTAAAGTGTACCTTTGGGGTAAGGTCTGGGAAATTCTTAGGTTACCTGGTCCATGAAAGAGGCATCGAAGCAAATCCGGAAAAGATACGAGCTATCACTGAAATGAAGCCTCCTAGAAATATTACTCAGGTCCAAAGTTTGGTCGGGAAAATTGTTGGCCTTAACAGATTCATATCGAGGTCTGCAGATAAAAGTTTACCATTTTTTCAAACTTTGAGAAAAGCTAAGACCTTTGAATGGACCTAGGATTGTGACCATGCATTCGATCAACTGAAAGAATATTTGACCTCGCCACCCCTGCTCGCCAAACCTACAGAAAGACAGCCTCTTTATATATACATCGCTATTTCCGAGGCAGCGGTGAGCTCGGTTATGGTGAAAATTGAGGGCTCGGAACACAAGCCTGTCTATTATTTGAGTAAATTACTCCAAGGAGCGGAAAAAAATTATTTAACAATTGAGAAATTCGCTCTGGCTTTGGTGATGTCGGCACGAAGATTGCGGCCATACTTTCAAACATATAAAATTATCGTGCTCACCAATCAACCTCTGAGGCAAATCTTATCCAGGCCAGAAGCCTCGGGAAGATTAATTAAATGGGCCGTTGAATTGGGACAATACGAGATCGAATATCGACCACGAACTGCAATCAAAGCTCAGGTACTTGCTGATTTCCTCCTAGAAACTCCATGCTTATTAGGGACGAGCTCCGAAACAACTTCGACAAGTGATAACAACGTTATGATCGTCAATAATTTACCATGGCTTATGCACGTCGACGGTGCATCGAGCAGGGATGGTGGTGGTGCAGGAATTAATTTCCAAGGACCAAATGGTGAGGATTTGAATTATGCCATCACTTTGGACTTCATGATAACTAACAATGAAGCAGAGTATGAAGCCCTGATTGCAGGGTTGGAAATGGCTATACATCCAACATAAAAGTTCTAAATGTCTTGACAGATTCCGAGCTGATCCAGAGACAGATTAACGGAATGTACGAGGCAAAAGAATACAACATGATAAAGTATTTGGCGAAAGTGAAAGAATTGATTGAGAAATTTGATAAGTTTGGTATACAGAATATCCCACGAGAGGAGAATCGATGGGCTGATCAACTATCTAGATTCACAGGAACAAGGGATGGTAAATCTAAAAGAGTAATTACCTGGTTAATCTCTAAGACACCATCCATCGATCTCGATATCGTTCCTATAATCGAAGTAATGGACATCAACTTGGCAGCAGACAGCTGGATGACTCCCTTAATCACATATTTGAACAGTGGGGCGCTTCCTAGCTGTAAAAATGAAGCTCGGAGAATAAGATATCGAGCACCAAGATATGCCATGGTAGACGGAAAACTCTATAGACGATCCGTTTCTGGAATTCTATTAAAATGCATTCCCGAGCACCAGACCCAAAGCATCCTCTGCAGTATCCATGATGGAGAAGCCGGAAATCACAGTGGAGCTAGAGCGCTAACACTCAAATGTCTGAGAACTGGATACTATTGGCCAACATTGTACGCAGATGTGCAGGATTACGTAAAGCATTGTCATTATTGCCAAGTACATTCAAATATAATACATCAACCAGCAGAAACAATGCACTCAATTCCGATCTGTTGGCCTTTTGATCAGTGGGGGATAGATATAGTGGGGCCATTTCCAATGGCCAGGTCTAAAAAGAGTTATGTCCTGGTCGGTGTCGAGTATATCAGCAAATGGATTGAATGTATAGCAATAGCTCGGATAACACAGTTTCAGGTCATAAACTTTCTTTGGAAAAATATAGTCTGTCGCTTCGGGATCCCAAGGATTCTAATTTCTGACAATGGAACCCAGTTTGCTGGAAAACAAGTTCAAGAATGGTGCTCGAAGTTGGGGATACAGCAAAACTTTACGTCAGTTAGACATCCTCGAGCAAATGGGCAGACTGAAGTGGCAAATCGATAGATTATTAAATCCCTCGAGAAAAGACTAGACGACGCGAAAGGAAAATGGTTAGACGAGCTTCCAGGTGTCATTTGGGCCAACAGAACCACAGTAAAAGCATCAACGGGTGAAACACCGTTTAGCTTAGTCTATGGGTCAGAGGCAGTTATCCCAGTTGAAGCACTAGTCCCCAGCCCTAGAATTGAGCTGTACGAGGAAGAATCAAATGATCAACTAAGAAAAGACGACATCGATTTAAGTGAGACATTGAGGGAAAAAGCCAGTCTGCGTTTAGAAGCAGCTAAATCCAGCATGGAAAAAGACTACAATCAAAGGGTAAGGATACGATCGTTCAAAGAAGGTGATTTAGTACTTAAAAAGGTTGAGGTATCCAAACATGTGGGAAAATTACAGCAAAATTGGGAAGGTCCCTATGTGGTGATTTCGGTCGGCAAAAAGGGATCATATAAGATAGCTCATATGGATGGAACTCCACTTCCTCAAACATGGAATGCAGTAAACCTCAGAAGATATTATGGCCGTTAATCTAAAAATAGGAGGTCTTCGAGATTAGATCAGATTTTACAATATGTTAGCTCGTTTTTTATCCTTCAGTTTGTTTTGTTATTTTATTTTTTAGACATCAGATTCATCTACAATTGCAATAAAAGCTTTTGCTTATTTTCATCTTATGTCACAATCAAAAGACCTTTGTCTAAATTCACTCTACAAAGGTTAAAAACCAAAATTGGTAGAAAAAACCTAAGTACGATAAATCTTTGAGTAAAACCGATTGGGTCGGTATAAACTCATCGATCTCCTAACGAACGATCAATAAAGGTTAAAACCAAAATTGGTAAAAAACCTAAGTACGATAAATCTTTGAGTAAAACCGATTGGGTCGGTATAAACTCATCGATCTCCTAACGAACGATCAACAAAGGTTAAAACCAAAATTGGTAAAAAACCTAAGTACGATAAATCTTTGAGTAAAACCGATTGGCTCGGTATAAACTCATCAATCTCCTAACAAAAAGATCAACAAAGGTTAAAACAAAAATTGGTAAAAAACCTAAGTACGATAAATCTTTGAGTAAAACCGATTGGGTCTGTATAAACTCATCGATCTCCTAACAAAAAGATCAACAAAGGTTAAAACCAAAAATTGGTAAAAAACCAAAGTACGATAAATCTTTGAGTAAAACCGATTGGGTCGGTATAAACTCATCAATCGACATCATGTAATATATGAAAAGGGAATTTAATGTAATAAGTAAAAAGAAGAATGTTATTTATGTCCCTAAAACTATTACAATTACACAAAATATCTTGGAAAGAAAAAACAAAGATCTTCCTAATTTATCGACAGCAGATCCTATTACATGCTAAAGCCATTCTTGCTACCAGCTACACCAGCTCGACGAAGACGACCGCCTTTAAGTTTCTTAATTACGACCACAAAGCTTTGGAATCAGAGAGAGCTTTGTGAGATCATAATGTTACGTCGGTCAATGGTGGTCAGCATTCTCGATCATACATTATACTTTTAATGAACTGACCAGCTTTCCACAGACCACGTAACTAATAGATCGGAACCCCACAACACCGACCTTTACCTATTTACATAGGTTGATCGATTTATGGTCGGTATTCCAATCTATTCCCCTTATTAGGGGTCGGAGACTTCATGGTTTTGAGAAGTCTCCATTTTCCGATTCCGCCCATACCAAGTCGACATAATAAAAAGATTGTTGATTTTCTGAGTCAGGTGGACGACCACCGTTTTCAGAAATGAAGAAGTACATTTTACTTTTAAAGGTAAATGACTGAAAGGAAAATGATTACCTTTTATAGATAAATGGGTGAAAATCCAACGGTGAAACTCATATCAAATCAACGGCAATAACATGATTTTGGGAATCACGTTACATAACTGCGAGCCATAAAAGCAGGGCTTGAATTAAATGCACTATCAGGTCAATCAATTTAATACGTTAGATCGATATTTAACATGCAAAGATTGTCATTTCAGTAATTACAGGCATCGATCGAAATACAAACAACTCTATCTATAATATTCAGAGGAGGAGTTTACTTTCGATGATCATTACAGTAACAAATGCTACGGAACCTTCGATCTACAGAATATACCATCTTTACGTCTACTTTGAGAACAATGACGAGAAACTAAAGTTCAGGCTTTCTTCTAAAGATCGGCAGGTGTCATCGGTCGAGAGAAGAACACATGCTATCACAATCCGACCACCTCGAAGAAGCTGATGCTTTTTCTTCGCTAGTTGAAGTAGGGATCAGAAGGATCTCATGCATGGCATTATCGACCTGTTAGAAACAAGTTGATTTCGATAAACCAAGAATCCAGCTTTCCTCTGATCTCGACCTCTACCAAACGACGTAATTTATAGTCGACTAGTCCCCAGTTGCGAGATTCGTCCGACCAGGGCAGTATAAGGTGGAGTTCCCATTTTTCCAATTCCTCCCATACCAAGTCAAGAATTCCTCATTTGATAAGGTAACACATTTTGGTGGTCGACGATGCTTATAACAGTAAAAATTCTTCTTGAACAAATTCATTTCTGAAGAATGAGGAAGCATGGAATGACCCTTTTTATAGGCTTGAGGCACAGGATCCAATGGTGTTGCGTTGAGATCCAATCTACGGTCCAGATTTTCTACATTGACGACTTAACTCACAGTGTCGAATATATGATCGATCATTGCTAAAGAACTAAAAATACAAGACTCCAGATAAACAAGTCAAGAGTAATTGATTTTATTCAGATCTTTGAGAGGATCATTACAGTTCAGAAAAACAGCTGATCATCAGGAAAAACTACATTTATCTTCGAAATCTAACTACAATTGTTACAACTATTAGCCTACTATACTACTCCTCGGAATGATCTGCTCCTTCAATCCGACGTACACCATATCATGGTGAAGATTGACAAATATACTTCACCAGACCTTCACAAGATATCTTCCTTGGTCGGAGGATGTCCAAATAAAAGATTACGAAGTGTCCACTGTTCCCTTTTAGATTGAAATCAAAAGAGACGAGAAGCATGTAGAAGTGCGTATATTTGCTGATGCTGGTGAACTGTCGACCTCCAAACGGGAGACATTGTAATCAGGAAGCATGCTGCATCTGGGGTCGGTCACAGTATCAAGTTAAAAGCACACTGAGAGAGGAATGGTTCAAAGAGTAATTCTTTCTGCAAACGATGAGGGAAAGAACCTTGCTGTCGTACAAGTAAGACAGGTTCATTCTCCGTGCCTTGGAGACAAGTTTTCGAATATGCATGGACAGAAGGGTGTTCTGGGGTTTTCTCCAGTCTCGACAAAGTAGCCTCCTTGGTCGAAAAGCATACCTGCCTCAAGGGACACCATCATTTTAATGAACTAACCAGCTCTCATTACTCACGAAATAATTGGGTTGATATCTCCACCGTAGTCGACATGACATAAAATACCAAAATGAAATATTTATGGGAGTCGTGTTATTTCATCTTTTATGTTTCATACTTCTCAAATGGGTTATTTATAGTATGGGGAAATGTTCAATTAATGCACAAAGCATACGAAACGTCCTACAGTTACGGCACAACTACCAAATTGGTTTCCTCTTTCCCAAAAAAATTAAAAGAAGTTGTTAGCAGGCAAACAGGTCGAAAAGACGCATCGCCTACAGATATCGAACAAAAAGAGCATGATTTTCTATTCATCAAGCAAAATATATATTTACACACCCTTAAAAAAAAAAAAAAAAAAAAAAAATGGAAGACCTTTGTCTACTGTTCGAGAGCATGATCGGGACTCGTCTGATAAGCAAGAAAGTTCATCATTTCGTTGGCACGCTGCTTATATCCAAGAGAAAAACCCCTGTCAAACTCTCGCTGTTTCAATTGAAGAAGATCTTCTTTTCCCTTGATGAGCTGTTCCTTATCGGACACCAAGCTGCTATTTGCTCGAGCAAGTTCTTCTTTCTCTTTCGAAAGTTTTTCAGTAGCAAGTCGGAGTCTCTCCACCTCAGTCATCAGCGATCGATGAGCTACAGCAATTGAGTTCATCCGTTCAAGAGACTCTTCTCGAGAAAAGTAACACTCATCATTCTGTATTCCGAGCTGGAGAGCTTCATGTTTAGCCTGATTTAAAGATAGGATAAGGAACTTCAAAAATCTAGGGGATAAAAAGATACCTACTACAACAACAACAAAAATCCACTTACCATCTCCAAACGCTTAAAAATGGACTGAACAAGACGCAACGAAGAATGGTTCTTCAATTTATCAAGCTCCTTGGGCAGAATTGTACCCATTCCGAAATTCCAAGAAACCCCATCAGGCTCGAGGGTTGTTGGAATGCATGCATCAGTGGAAACCCCACCAGATCGACTCATCCCGAACTCAGTTATCTCCTCGACCTGCTCCTTAAAAGGACGATCGTCTAAAAGAGACGGATCGTCCGCGGTATTTTCAAAACCAGAATGACTGGGACCAGACCCAGTTTTTGATACATCTTGAGAAATGGGGACAGGAGAGATGG
Source organism: Penstemon newberryi var. newberryi (assembly GCA_030819805.1). Taxonomy (NCBI): domain Eukaryota; kingdom Viridiplantae; phylum Streptophyta; class Magnoliopsida; order Lamiales; family Plantaginaceae; genus Penstemon; species Penstemon newberryi. The sequence goes on along the minus strand of JAUALY010000005.1, from coordinate 13,643,595 downwards.
CTCGGGTATGTTGAGAAGTTGAAACAACAGCCTGTGAACGCAAAGGGGCAAAGAAAGACTCAGGAATATCTTCCACAGGACCCCCTAGTTGCAGAGTTGGCTCAACGTCAGAGTTTGGGACAGTAATTACGTCCTGCTGGGAACCTCCTTGACTTGAAGTTTGATTTGTTGTATCTCCATCAGTAGCTCGAGACTCCTCGTTCGTTGTCTGGACGACTGAAGGAGGAGAAATAGCTCGTGACTCCTCGTTTGTTGTTTGGTCTACGAAAGGAGGAGAGGTAGCTCGAGATTCTTCGATTGTTGGATTGTCGATTGGAGGAGGAGAAATAACTTGAGACTCGTCATTGATTGTTGGGTCTACGAGAGGAGGAGAGGTAGATCGGGAACCCTCGTTCTGGTAAGCCTCCAGTACTTTTGGATCGACTATTGGACTACGGATGGGGGCCCCTGAAAGTCCCGTTGAAAAATTCCTACTTTCCCTTGTCGGAGAAAGAATATTCTTCACTATTTTCGGATTTCCGCCGGACGAGGACGATACCGGGTCAGATCGAGGCACAGCTTCCCGAGAAGAAGCTCCTCCCTGGGAAGATGATTGATGTGAACCATCCGTTCGGGCTTTCTTCCTCGGAGTATCTCGTCGGGACAGACCCCGCAGAGATCGTTTGGCAGCTCCAGAAAAGAGGTTGGAACTCATGATCAAAAAAACAGAAATTCTTATGAAATATCGAAGTATGAGCTCCGATCAACAACAAGAAAATTTTATATTACAAGTAGGGACGCGCGGTAAAACTTCAAAGATTTTACCTTTATATATAGTAAAGGAAATGACAATTATGTCCTCAATCCTTGGTGCGCACAGTAAAATTCAAAATAGAAAACAGAATGGACCATCCAATGCATTCAACGATCATCAAAACGACGAATAATATTTCGTCTAAAGTCATATATATCAACAAAGGGATTTTTACATATTTTACAAGACCTGCCACGTAAAACGACAAAACTACGAGAATAAAAGAGGAAAATAAAAGGAAATCATAGAAACATTCTAAGATGGGGAGTTGGCTTCCTTCGCGGACAATCATTCCTCATCTTCTCCATTCTCTTCATCGACCTGGTCTCCTTCGATGACCTCTTCATCATCGTCGTCTCCCTCTTCGCCTGCTTGATCCTCCATGACATCCTTTATTAACTCCAAATCAGGTGCTGGCACGGAAAATGGAGTCCCGTACTCAACGACTAAATGAGCCAGAGGGTGGTTACTATACTCAACAGAAAGTAAGCAATCGGGAGGATATTCATCGCGTTTATCAGCAATCTGCCCAGACTCAATTAATTGATCGACGCCCTTATAGAAAGAGCTCAAGAGCAGACCTCCGATCTTCTGATGAATTATGGCAGTATGCACCGGGGAGTCAAGAAACTCTCGGACAATGGGTTCGACGTCGGGAGATTGGTGCTCATCTATGACCCTCTCTAAATCAGAAGAATCATCCACTTTTGCCGCAAGTTGAGATCGGAGTGAGACGATCTCCGACTCCAGTTTACTGACTACAGTGGCATGTGAAACTCGCTGCTCTTCCATTTCTCGATTCAACTGGTCGACCTGGGCCTGGTATCGACTAGCATCCGTCATCATACCGATGATATGCGGATTGTCAGTTTCCAGGTTCTGATTTGCGAGAGGAGCAGATTGAGTCTCAGCGGAGGCCCGAGAAATATCGACCTGAGCAAGTTGACCTTCAAGTTCCTTAACTCTAGTAGTTAAAATCTTGTTGCCTTCTTCAACGTATTTGCATTGTTCTCTATGCAATGCCATATCATATAGCGCGGACACCAAGGCATTGCCAGTCTGTGGCAAGAAAAAATTGTCTAAGTAAAAATGAAGTAGAATATTGAGGATTATTAAAAGAACGGAAGGAGTTAAGAAATATACCACTTCATGAGCATGTGCTGCCCTTGCCAACTGTTCAAGAGGCTTTTTCTTAACAGTCCTTTCTACATCTCGGACAAAGGACGAAGATAGAAAAAGTCGAATGGACTTATCGACGACATTCTCCTTATCATCGGACATTAATGAATCCTTCTCGGAATATCCGGCCGCTCTTTTCCCTTGAAGATGATTCTCAATCATATCAATCAGAGAAGCGTTATGACTAGTATCTCCAATGTGGGTAAAATACTCTCCTTCTTTATCAAAGAACTGAGTTCTTCTTTTAGCTTCAGGGCCAACAGGATTACGCTCTGGCCAAGATTGACAGCCCAGTATACCATGTTCATTCCTAAGAAATTTGGGTGGATAACCCCGGCCCGGGCGAGAGCTTGTAGACGGTATATTTGATGAAGTTTGACCGGAAGAAGGGGGAGCAACTCGAATAGGATCTGCGTTCTCGAACGATTCCTCCTCAATGTCCTCCAGATCCAGGATTTGATTTCTTCTCCTCTTTCTGGATTGCTTCTGCTCTATAGGAACTTTGCCCGACGACTTTTTCGAATTTGAAAGGACAGATTCTCCGACCACGGAAAAACGGCAGTTCTCGACCATGGAGGCTGCAACATAAAATTGATAAACATTAGTGAACGATAAATTCATAAATCCTTTCCTAAAAAGAATAAAAAATCTGACCTAGAGATCGATTGTCCGATGGAATAGGAAAATCCAAAGAACTCAATCCAGCTTTCCGAAGGAAAACCTCTCCAATCAAATAAGCTGATTGGTATTTATTTGATCGCATCTCCTCGATCAAATCGGATGAAAATTGGTCATCTGGGGCCATCTCGCCGATCACCTTTCGACCTCCGTACACCCATGATTCATTGTATCCCCAATCATGAGTAAACTCCTCGGTTTCTCCATTTTCAAGGATATGCACGGTCGGAGCTTTAACAAAAAAGAAGTTCGATTTCCATTCCGTACTGTTGCTCGAAATGGCGTTTTGAAGAACAGCATAACCGGGTCTTTGGCTAACATAGTAATAGCCTCTGTTGGAGGAGGTCGATACGGAAAGTCAGAAAAAGTGAAGAAAATTACGGAAAGAGGGCTGCAGACCTCGTGCGACCATCAAAACAGAGAAAGCCATTATAAAGGCAATGGCATTTGGAACAAGTTGAGTCAGTGAGACAAAGAAAGTCTCTAAGAATTGACGAAGAATTGGAGAAAGAGGAAAACGAAGCCCATGTTCGAAATGGGATGTATAGAAAGCTCGACAATTCGTAGGAGGAGTATTAACTCTCTCCTCGGGGGAAGGAATAATGATCTCGAAATCCGACGGGAAATAACGACCGTATTCCCTTTTCAAAGTGGGTAGGTCTTCTTCTTTCCATCGAGAAGGAAAGAATTCCACATGAGCGGAAATTTGAGGTGGAGCCGTCTTAGATTTTTTGGATGCCCTGGTCATCATCTCCTCCTCTGGAACAATTTCCACCACTAAGCTATCGACTTCCTTTTCTTCGTAATCTCTGATTTCTTCTACTTGAGCATCGCCTGCTGCTTCGTCCTCAGATGAAAGGATATCAGGATTGGGGATGTTAGATGGTACTTGTTCTCCTTCGTTTTGAGTTGATGAATGGGGATTCTGCGAAGTCGAAGCCATTGGTTCTTGAAGTAACGTGCTCGGTGAAATAAGAAAATGGCAAGATTATCGATTAAAACTTTTACTGCAAGAAGATCTAAATATCTGGGGTAAAAAGTAAAAAATCCCGCTAATTTCGACTATATATATGGGCGGTGAAAAGACGGATCAACTCCTTCGCGTCTCTTCAGCTTCCCGCCAAATTATGAAAAGACTTTATATTTGTCTGACACACGTTATCAAAATAAGTGTCCCTACCAGGATGGTTTAGATGGATATGCATTCTTTTTCCCTTGTTCGGTTTTTATCCCATAAAAGGGTTTTTCCGAACTAGGTTTTTAACGAGGCATATTCATGAACGATGAAAGGACCAGAGTAACGACCACATTTATTTCTACGAGCTTCAGCTACAGTTACGCTCGAGAAGTGAGGGAGTACTGATGAGGGCTATTTTTACACATACAACCGAGCAGGGTTTTCCGAGGAGGATAAAAGATCGATCCGACCCGTGTAGACACCGAGATCGGCTCGACCTGCCAAAATGTATCTGATCGACCTAATGTCCGATCCAGAAGACTTATTGGGGCCATGCGGCACTCCCAGGCCATGCAGGATTCCTAGGATAAATAGGACTCCTAGCTCTGGTAGGACACAATGAATATTATAAATAGCGAATCTTACAATGTATAGGGGATCCGGATTTTAACCTATCAATATTACTACAACTATTTCTCCTCTCTCGCATACTCTTGATTACGTGATTATTGCTCTTTATACTATTCTTGAATTGCTCCATCCTGAGTACTTTAGCCAAACCCCAAATATATTAAATTGTTCTTAATAATTTACTGAGATTAAACCTAAGACGAAATTAGGTTAAATCAACATCTAGGTCAAGACTCCTTATCTATATAAGGAGCTCAAGACCTCAAAAAAAACCTAAGCCCTAGTCTACACAATAGCCGCCCCACTTCTTCTCCAAGATGTGTGGTCGCCGCCCCTCTCCACTCCAGATCTAGATATGGATCTAGATCTGGTTTCTTCTTCTTTCTTCCTTTGTTTGATATCTCTTCCATCCTAGTTCTGAGCCTGAGGATTCAAGAGAGTTGCTTCAATCCAGTCGGTGTGGACATCGCTAGAGGCACAACACATGGGGTGCTTCTCCGAACCAAAAGTCCTGCAGATTTGAAAGAAGACCGGAAAAAAACCACCACTGTTCCTGTGGTGAGGTAAAAATCGATAAACCCCCTATGGTTTGTTTATTTGCTGTAAAATCCTTTTCGTATGATTAGATGAATAAAGATTGATGGTTTGGGTTACTTAGAAAATTTTAAATTCCGCTACTTTAACGTTCTGACATTACCAATAACCCAACATGAAAGTCCTTCAGCATCATTTCCTGAAGTTGCCGCATAGATACCTGAAGCTGCAACTGAGTATCCTGGATAGTGTTCAGCTGCCCAAATATATTCTGCTCCATCTGGACTTGATAGTCCATAAGCCTCTGCGCCTCGGCAGTCTGCTGAACTCTAAGCGTCTGCTCCATATCATGTGCCCAGACAGGTATTTCTTCATTCCTTGGTTCCGAAGATGATTTTGGTTGAGCTTGAGAACTGGAGGCACCATCATTTCTTCGGAGACGCTTATGACCAGTTTGTCGGCGCACAGGGGCAGGAATAGGGACATCAGGGGCATCAACTACTTGGCTGGGTGGCCGGTTCAGGCATTCGGGATTTCCCTCATCATCCCGAACAACCACATATCGATCTCAGAAATATTCAGTTAGTAGACGATAACTTGGAAATCGATTAATCGGATTAACTCTATCGAAAAATAGGCCACATTGACTCTGTGTCATCCGGCATTAGTCGGGGGATCACAGCCTGAAAAAATAAAAAGACATAAATTATTTAAAATAAATACTTCAAGTGATACGTCAAAAAAAATTTATTAATAATTACGATTAACATACCTGAACCTGACCAAAGAACTCGCCCATGGCATCATAGTTGGGCCAATTACCGCCCCCGAAATCCCAACGTAATATTCTTGGATATCTCGGAACATTTGGATCGTTCCTTCGAAAACAATTGGCCGCATTGGGCATGCCTTCAATGGCTTCCAACATCCAAAACTGTTCACATTCAAAACATATCCAAAATTTACGAAAAAATAACTAAAAACACATATGAAAATCAAGAATTGATTTTACAAATATACCAGTATAATGTGTGGGAATCCGCCCGTATTCCATCTACGGATGTTGTCGATGGCAGTCATTTGGTGGTCGGAGCATATATGTGCCATAAGCTCATCCAAAGTAACCTCCAGATCTTGTTTCCCCAAGGATACCTCTCGCAAAGCTCGAGATTATCACATACCTTCAATGTAGACAAATTTATAGAAAATTATTTTTAAAACTTTAGAGAAATAACAAAATTAAAATTAAAATTTACTTACCCCGAAAATATAATTTTCAACCACTCTGGTGGACCGTGTATGTAACAACACATATTCGCTCTATATAATTCGGATTACGGATCTTCTTAATCGGACCAGGTCCATCGGATCACTAATTGGACAATTATTCTAATAAATCGGACCGAATTCGGATCGGATCCGAATTGAAATCCGCCCCATTGACGGCCCTAAAGTCAAGTGAAAGTGATATAATTTTTATTGGTTCTACCAAACCGTCCAAGCAATTCTAAATAGAAAGCCCATGCAAATTCCAAGAAGACTCACTTGATGATTATAATAAGCCCATTAGTTTTCTTACTCTGAGAACAAAATTGAAGTCTGTGGAACTTTGCTGATTAATAAAATGGAACTTTGCAACTTGCAATTAGTAATAGTGATCCATGATTTTCTTAATGATTTGATTGTAATCGAATCGAGTTTATGATCCAGTAATATTGATGTAATGATGTAATGATCATTTTTCTAAAGAAAAAAATTGCTTTAAAAAAATTTTGTCGCACTTTTTCTTTCGCGGAAGTTTATATAAGTTTGCCATTAATGTATTTATATGGTAATTTGAAATAATGTGTCTGTTTTTCTCTAAATGGACTGTTTCTTAGGTTTTTTGAGATTGTTTTTAGAAATTTGGAGAAATTTTTCGATATTCTTCGGCATTTTAAAAAAAAAATCGATTTTTTATGTGGATGCTACACAAATCTTGAAAAAGGACGTTTCAGATCTTAGGATATAAAAAATCCCAAACAAATAGAGACATAATTTTTAAAGAGTATTTGAAGAGAAAAATCATTCTTTTAATGCTTAAGACAATTATAAGATATTGGTCCCAAGTGGTCTAACGAGGTCTAGAGGAGGGGCGGGGTGAATAGAGCTATGTACCTATAAAAAATTTCTCTGACTTTGCTTAAGTAGAGTAAGTTTATCTGTCGTATGAGACTACTTAGCTGTTCTAGCACTTAGCTTATCAGCGTAAGATAGACCACTCGTCTGATTTACTTATCTTCTCAAATAAATTCAAAGTTTTAAACTTGGATGCGACGGATATGAAATTATGCGTTTTTCAAATAAGTTTAACTTAAAAGTTTTAACCCCAGTTTGATAAATTCCTCTTTAAAAGATAAGTCTTTTAACACTTTACTTTAGTTGTGAAAATATGCAATGCAAATGTAAGTAAGTAAACACAAGAATTTTTATAGTGGTTCAGCAGGCAGAATACTTATTAGTCCACTCATCTAAATCACGAAGATTTAGACTCCACTAGAACACAAAATAACTAGTACACATACTTGCTTTTACAACAAAAAACTAAGCAACAAGCTCACTATAGGAGATCACTCAGAAATCCTATTCTACGAAGTAATATCACACACAAAGATGGATATATACTCTTCACAACACTCGGTTGAATAAAATCACTCAGATTTTATAAGTTTTTCTTTTCTTCAACTTGTTTCGTCAACAACTGACTTAGCTGATGATCTTGTTCTTGAGTTTAGACTTAGAAAATTTGTTCGATTGATTTCTCTCTTGTGTTGTTTTGTCTTAACTCTTGAATGTAGATCTACTTATACTCGGAATTTTGAATTATGTCCGTTGAAGTGAGACAGAAAATCATATCTTTCTCGAGTCCCGATCACATCCTCAAACTACTCTCATCAACTGTTCACTGCAACTATTTTGTACGTAGTGTCAGTCGCATTAAATGCACCATGCTGATAAGAGGTAATTTGAATTAACTCCTCCAATCATGTGCCATTAATACCCTTTCAGATATCATTTACTACGCCAAGTGCATTTATTACTGTTGGAATGACTTCTGATCCCTTTGACTTAGCTAATCGAATCTACCTACTGATGAACAATCTACTGAATCAAATCAACACCTCTGACTTGACTCTTCTGATATTCACCAATCTGATTCCGTACTCAGCTTAAGATCACTTGTCTTCCTGACTGAAATTCAATCTTCTGATTTGTACTTATCTTTTTGATTGAATTTTTAAAGGCTTACTAAGCTTCCATTACTTAGCCGATGACCCTTTTGGTAATCATCAAAACATTCCTTGAAAATCCTCAACTTCATCCAACATAAGATTTTGTCAAAATCAAACGAGTAGAGACATAACTTTTAAAGAGTATTTGAAGAGCAAAATCATTCTTTTATGGGTCCGTCTAAAATGAGATTTTGAGGGATGGGGAGCACATGAGATAGCATTTATCTTGGTGACACGTGTCCTCTTAAAATTTAAGTTAAAATAATTTATTTTCTTAAAGACAAATTTACCCTTTTGTAATGAGTGAAATTCAACACCACCTCTTATGTTTTGCCTAACTTAAAAATATGTATTATTTTTATTAACAAAAATACCCGATTTTTTTATTAGCAAAAAATATCCCTCTCAAGTTGAAATGACAATTTTACCCCATCAAAGGATGAAAAAACATCCCCTTAACTTAAAAGATTACCAATAGCCCCTGGTAACTTTAAAATTTTGCAATAACCCCCCTGTTTTTTTTAAAAAATTGACAAAAACTTTCATATGATTTATGAAGTCCACTTTAAAGAATTGAAAAAAATATTATCCCCCAAAGTAACATATTGTGGCACTTTACCACCCATATGTACAAATAAAACACTTTACTGCCTCAAATAATTTTATTAATTTTTCTTCGACGGAAAATATACATGTGCCCCTCACATGAATTTTCAAAGTTAGTTACAACACTTCTTACAAGTCCAAATACTTCGCTCATGTAAAAGAACCAAAAATCCGAAGTGAAGTAGAAAAATATTTTATTTGTAAAGAGAGGGAAAAATGCACGTCATGTTTTGACTAATTTACTACCCTTAAAATACACATGTGAGTCACATATATGAGTTTTTCGGCTATCAAAATTGGCATAAAATGATAAGAAGCTAAAGTTTTTTTTTAGGGGCACATGTATATTTTCCATAAAAATTGAGGGACACGTGTATATTTTCCAAGAATATACATGTGCCCCTCAATGTATAAAGTAGGCAAAAGTTTGGTATGAAAAGTGTAATTCCCTCAATTTTTTTAATTTTTTTTTTGGGAAAGAGATATGAAATTAATTAGAGAATAGAGAGACTTTTTTAAACATGTTAATTAAAGGGTTAGTGTGTAATTTAACATATGTTTATTTTTTCTTAATGTCCGATGCCACATCATCATTGAACATTTTGACCAAAAATTGTGGTTTAGATTTGTTGTTGACTTTTTTTAGTGGTTGAGACGGGGTATCTCATATACACTCATGTTCCATAAAATCTTATTTTAGAAACACCCTTCTTTTATTGCTAAAGACAATTATAAGATTTTGTCAAAATTAAATTTTTCTTTGGAAAGGAATCTAGATCAATTTACCATGTTTGATTCATGGATCAAAATTTCTATGGTTTTCATCAAAAACTTTGAAAAGATTATGTCTTTGAATCTCAATCTTTGAAAAGATTATGTCTTTGAATCTCAATCTCAGAGTTTGGACGGAGACCTCTTGAAACTCTTAGGACCCGTTTGTTTACTCGGGAATGGTATATTATTTGGCTATCTATTTTCTTGGAATCAGATAATAATGTTTGGGCAATGTTTTTGAAATTTGGGAAAGGAAATATATTCCAACAAATCAGGAATCTTGCCATGAAAATATGGGAATGTGAAACCCAATTTTTTTATGGTATTATGATTCCTTTCCCGAGGGATTTGATACTAAAAATAAAAAAATACATTATTACCCATATATTCTTTCTTAATTATGATATTTTTATTCTTCTCCCTACATAATATTTCTCTCCCATAGCCATTGTTTTTTGTTTCTTGCGTTCTTTTCCTTCTTCAACTGCTTAAATCACATATCAAATTATCATGTTCATTTACCTACTAGTTGAATCTACTGAAATAATAAAGAATATTGTTTAAATGTGAATTGATTTGAAAATATGTATATAGTTTATATGTCAATTCACATGCCAAATCCAAAGCTTATGCTTCATAGCACATTCATTCCAAATTGTACGCTTAATTTTGTTATTGCTTTTGAAAGTGTTAACTTATTTATAACTATTATCACACAACATTTTTTGTGATAGTTACATTCTTGGATTATTATGATATATATATAGCTGCAACTATATACGACTCTCCTCTAACACTAATTTCTTTTATGTTCTTTAATTTTTACTATATATTAATTATATTATATGATATAATATATAAATTATTAATTGATATATTATACATATTTTTTTAAATCAATATATTTTTAATAATACTATATAATAAATGATGCTTTAAATTGATTTTTATTTAATATATGAGTGGGGGTATTTTTGTGAACTTTTTAATTATGTAATCCATTCTTTGCTATTACCAAACATTTGAAAAGGAATTCAATTAATTTCATTGGTACAATCCCAAGTTTTACCCAAACACTATTATGAAATCATATTTCTGAATATCAGATTACTAGAAATCAAATACCCAAAATCAGATTACATTGCCGTCAAACAAACGGGTCCTAAGTCAAATGAGATTCAAATAAGTGACTCAGAGGTAAGTTTGGAATTTGCAAAGGTACTAATTTAGAACTAAATTACCTTCGTAACAATAATTTCTCCTTATTAGAATACAACAATGAAGATCATGGCAATACATAAGAGTACATAAATTAAAGGCATAACGTAGAATAATATTACAAAGAAATTACATAAAATAGTTTTAACCACGAACATCGATCCTCTTAGACTTTCCATCAATTAAAAGATTTTTGGTTGGATGGATCGTAGGAGGTGGCAAGGAGGTAAAGATGTTCTTTTCTTGGAGCTGATATTCCAGGATTCTCAGTCATATTCAAATCAATAGACCTGATTCCACTTGGTAGTTTCCAATCAAAGTGATAGAGCAATTGAGCTAAAGGAACTTCTACGCTTGCTAAGCCGAAGGCCATGCCTGGGCACATTCTTTTTCCGGCACCAAAAGGTAAGTATTCAAAATTACTTCCATTAAAATCTATTCCATTATTCTCAAATCTCTCTGGTATGTAACTTTCAGGATTTGGAAAATATTTGGGATTTCTTCCCATTGCCCAGTTGTTTACCATCACTCTTGCTTTTGCAGGTATAAAATATCCAAATACTTCGCTATCTTCCCTCGAAGCCCTTACCAGTAAAGGAGTTGTTGGGTGTATCCTTAAGGTTTCTTTCACTACAAACTTTAGGTACTTCAACTTTCCAACTTCGTCTTCATCCATTATATTACCATGTTTGAAGGCCTGTCTTACTTCAGCTTGTACCTTTCTCATCACGAGTGGGTTCCTCATGAGTTCAACCATAGTCCAATCGAGTGTTGCAGATGAAGTTTCAGTTGCAGCAGCAAACATGTCCTGCAATAGCACAAATAATTGTGTGAATTGCAAAAATACTCCCTATGCTTTGCCTAATTAGCAAAAATCTCCTCAATGCTATTTTATTTTAAAAAACCCGTACAAAGCCGGAGTACATATTTTGCAGAAATAATTATACTTTTAACCCAATAAGAAATGCGAAAACACCCCTAATCACCTAGAAAATTGACAATAATCCCTTGTTAACTCTGAAAATTGATAATAACACCCCGAGTTCACTTGAAAAAATAATAATAATCTCCCTATTGATGAATGAAGGAATTCGAATGGAGGATTTTGCTACTAAAAAGAACACAAGAGGATTTTCCCTAATAAAGTTAATGCAAAGGGATTTTTGACAATTATGCAAAATACAGGTAGTAATTTTTCTATTTAGCACAAAATAATTTTATGCAGTGATACGTCGGATCTTATTATCTGTCAGTAACGATCGATATAATTAATTAAATGCGCGCATGAAATGAAAGTAAACTTACATAAATGATAGCTTTGATATTATCATTCCCAATAGGAAATGCAAGCTCTCCACCTTCTTGCAATCGTAGCAAAACATCAACTAGATCTTCATTACCAGACTCTCCATTGCCTTTTGTTATTCCTGATGATAAATTATCTTTGTGCTCATTGATGATGGAATCAAGTATCATATCAACCTTACCTCGAATCCTCAGCAACCTTTGCTTATTCCAACTCAGAATGTTAAGAAGTTTTGATGATGGAAATAAATCCGCTATCATATACCCTCCTGTATGCACCAATGACTCATTCATAAGATCTATCAATGCATCTCTATCTCTACATACCTTACCATATGCTGCTCTGCAAGTTATGGAACTCGTAATCTTGAATATCATCTTAGTTATATCGATTACAGATCCAGTAGATGCCGAACTTTGGATGGATTTAATGAGATTTGAGATCTCATCACTCCTTATTGACCCAAAGGATCGAACAATTTTTGCACTTAAGAGTTCTGCAATGCAGATTTTACGCATTTGTCTCCAGTAATCATTGTATGGGCTAAACGCAATGTCAATGTTATTATACCACATGATCTTTGTGGCTAGACTAGTTGCCCTGTCAGCGAATAAAGGATCACGGGTTCTGAGCACCTCTTTTGCAATCTCGGGAGAGGACACGACAAAGGCGTGAACTTCCCCGAGCTTTATGTGCATAATGTCCCCATAGGTTTCCGCTAGGGACATGAAAGAACGAAATGGTAGCTTTCCTAGAAGGTGTGCGTGCCCGATTATTGGAAGTTCGGGGGGACTAGGTGGAAGGTTTGATGGTTTGTTCTTGGAATTTGATTTTCTCCATGGCTTAATGAAAAAAAAAATTGAAAAGACGAGAATCAAAGCAGTAGAGAAGTAGTAGTACTGCAGAATCATTATTAATTAGGTTTTCTTTTTTGTGCAAGTATTCCTGAGTTTTATTATCCAATAATGCTTCCGGTCCATTGAATATATAACTTGGGGAAAACATTATTAATTCATTAATGCTGGTCAAGGATTAGTTATATTATTATATTAAGGAGTGAATAGCATTTTTGGTCCTCCTTACGGGATAAATTTTGCACTTTCGTCCCTCTTAATTTTTTTTATAGCAGATTTGTCCCTCTTATCAATATAGTGTAACACATTCGTCCCTCTTATAACACATTCGTCCCTCTTAATTTTTTTGTAACAGATTCGTCCCTTTTATCAATGTAGTGTAACACAATCGTCCCTCTTAAATTCAAAATAAATCAACTTTCGTCCATTTTAGAATATATTTTGGATTTAAGTGATGTATTTTGTGTTTAAAAGGGACTAATGTGTTATGCGTTTTAATTTTAAGAAGTAAATTAGTTTTTTTTATCCATGCATAGCACATGGCCAAAGCTAATTTTTTTTTTTTATATTATGTCAAAGTCCACTATATCAAATCAAATAAAGTAATCACTACAAAAAATTTAAATTTTAGCGACAAAATAGTAAATGATAAAGTGACAAGAATTTAAATATTGTCACTCAAATGATTTATATAGACACACTAGTGACAAGAAATGTGAAAAAATTGTCACTATTGACTTTTAGTGATATCCTAAAAGTGACAACTAAAAAATTTTCACTAAATTGTAGTGACAATATTTATTGTCACTACGTTGTCACTGAAAGGGTGTAAATAATTGTCAATAGTGACAACTTAAGTTTCATACACTTGTCGCTAATAGCAATTAGTGACAACTTAAAAATATATTTTGTCAATATTTCACTTGCCACTATTGTTATTGTGACAAAACTAATATTTTTGTCAATAAATATATTCAAAAAGTAACAATTTCAACAATGTCACTTAATATTTTGTCACTAAAATTCATTTTTCTTGTAGTGAATTTTAAGTATACAAATGTAAAGTCCTAAATAATTAAGTCAAATTTTGACTAGTACATAAAGGTTACATGGTTAAATTTTAAGTCTTAATTTGCACATTACTTTTCACTGGTACACAAAGGTTACGTGGCTTCATACGGAATAAAGACTTGTTCTGGCCTGATTTGCAAAACCGCGAAATTGAGTCAGTAGTAATTTAACTCGAGTTTGGACAAGAATTAATCGCAACACAACCTACAAAGAAAAAATGAAACATATTGAATCCTATCAATATTATGATCTTATTTTTTTCCTGTCGCAAACTCTAACAAAATCATTGACATTAAAATCCACAAATCTCAATGTCCAAACTCACTCCAAATCGTATTTTAGAGGTTCCATCGAAACCAACCAAATTAATAATTCTCAAAACACATTTAAATTAAACCAAAAAATATCTAATAAGTGTCAAGTCTTCTCAATAGAAAACTTTGGAAGATTTGACTAATTTTCCATCATTTCCTCCAATTTTCTCCCTACATTTCAAACAAGAAAAATAGCTTCAATATCTAAATAAGTTTTGCGCCTTTGAAAATTGTTGTTTTGGAAAGTTTCAAGTATCGCGATTAACAAATATATTTAAGTTAGTATCATTCAAAAAGGGGGTGCGGTTGGGAACTTATAAATAAGTTTTGCGCCTTTGAAAATTGTTGTTTTGGAAAGTTTCAAGTATCGCGATTAACAAATATATTTAAGTTAGTATCATTCAAAAAGGGGGTGCGGTTGGGAACTTATTGGAGCTATTTTTCTTGTTTGGAATTTAGTGGAGAAAAATGATGGAAAATATGGTTTTCTATAAAGGGGTGCGCCTTTGAAAAATGATTAGTCAAATTCTATAAAGTTTTCTATTGAGAAGACTTGAATCTTATTAGATATTTGTTAGGGATAATTACAGAGGAGGTCCCCTGTAGTTTGGTACATTTCGCGTTTAATCCCCTCCAAGAATCATAATTACAACGATCTCCCCTGAGGTTTCCAAAACATTACAAAATCCTAACGGACATGGACGGAAGTGGACGGAATCTATGAAATGACTTAAATGCCCTCGTCAGTTTTAATTAAAAAAAATGTAAAAAATCTTTTTAACAAAATGTCTTATTAATCCTTGTAGTAATTTATAAAATTACCATTTTACCATTACAAAATTTAATTTTAATTGGATAAAAAAATCATAATTGCACATTAGTCCCTAAATTTTAATTTTAGATGGAAATAAAAAATCATAATTGTACATTGGTCCCTAAACTTTAAAAAATTAATTTTATACATAAAAAAAACTCAACCATCCCTAATCTCCCACCCCAACCCCACCCCACCTCCCTAACCCCCGCCGTACCTACCCTCCTTCCAGGCCTCGTCGCCAGCCTGGAAGGAGTCAGGCCATCGCCGGCCTGGGTTGAAGAACCCAGGCCAGCGACGGCATGGCTACCGTGCCGTCGCAGGCCTGGGTTCTTCAACCCAGGCCTGCGAGCACCGCTCCATCCAGGCCTTCACCGGCCTGGAATCTTAGATCCCAGGCCGGCGACACGGCCTAGAAGGAGTGGTCATGGTTGGATATGGCGGGTGGGGCGGTGGGCTGCGGGGTGAGATGGGGAGGGTTTTTTTTTTAAAATAATATATATTAAATTTTTTTATTGATTTATAATAATTATTTTTAATATTTATGATTTTATAATCACTATTTTATTAAATTGGGTATTTAAATGAGTATTTTTACTTTTTGTAAAAAAAAAAATTAGTTAAAATTTTACGATATTTTATAGTCTGGATTAATCATGAATATGTGAGCATTTTTATAATGTCTAATAATTTATGTTCAAGTTTTTTTTTCTTCTCATGATTAAACGTAATTCATTTACTTTAATTATGAATTTTTCTTGAAATTATAAAAATTACGGGTTAAATATGAAAGTTGAATATATTTACATTTTTATTTATGTTCTGCAATGTTTTTATTATAATTAACAATTATTTATTTACTTTTCTTTGTATTTTAATTGTAAAAGAATTATGAAAAAAAATTGATGTGTTATTATATTTTTATTTTAAGAATATATATATACATATCGGGTTAAATGTGAAAGTTGAATGAATTTACATTTTTATTTATGTTCTATAATATTTTTATTATAATTAACCATAATGTATTTACTTTTCCTTGTATTTTAATTGTATATACACTAATAAACAGATTATAAATTTCATGTAAATTTACAACATTTGAATCCATACTTATACATATACATTACAAAGAAAACCTTCCTATATATCGAACATAATAAGGGCATAATTGTCCACTATAATTGCTATAGTAAATTGAAGGGTAAAATGGGGTTTTCAATAAATTTGGGCGATGGCGTCAGCAGAAACTAACGGATGTAAGGTTTTTGAAACATCAGGGGAGGTAATTGTAATTATAATTCTTGGAGGGGATTGGACGCAAAATGTACTAAACTACAGGGGAGGTCCCTGTAATTATTCCTATTTGTTAATAATGAAAATTCAAATCACTGTAAAATTGTTACAGTTATTAGTGAATACTCAAAATTGATTTTGTTACTATTTGTATTTGTCAAATTATATTATGATAAAATCATATTAACTTGAAATAAGTTTTCCCAAATACACAATCTTTTGTTAATATTTTCTACAAAATATTCGGTAAAAGATTTTATATTCAAATATTGTTTTGGACGATCATCCAAAAAATTTAAATACACACATGGGTTGGACTAAATTCATACGATTTGATCGGAAATTATTTCAAAAGGTATCTCAAGAGGTATAAATTATCCAAGACATTAGAAAAAATAATTCAAGACACCCAATCCAGAAGAGACATTTAGAGAGAGCTTGACCCATCGGTGGGAGCACTTTTAGATCTCTATTGTGATTTTAAGGTGTTTGGGTCCAATTATACAAATTATTTTTTGTCAATCGTGATTTTCATGGTGTTTGACAGTCAATGTCATAATCAATTTTGGGATCTCCAGGAGCTAAAAATCAACTTATTTTAGAGGCTACTAAAGTGTTTCTTTTGCAAAAGCTATTATACAAAATCAATTATTCTATAATTAATTTTATTATAATCAATTATTGTCAAAACCCATTTTAGTAAAATTAATTTTCCTATAATTATTTTTCGAATCTCTAGGTCAAACAAAAATAGAACCCTCCCAATATTTATTTATCTACAAAATGAAGGGCACGAAGACAAGGATCGAAGCCATAATATTATATATATATATATATATATATATTTCTCGGATATGAAGTAAGTCAATTGTATTGTTTTCTTTATGCAATTAAAAATTAAATAGTATTTATTTACTCTATATTCAAAGACCATAAGATCGTTCAATCAACCCAACAATTGGACCAAGTCAATATGGGTAAAATCTATGTAAGTATATATTAACACTCAATATTTATTAGGTACTCATATATCAAAAATGGCTGCCGCAGGACTAGTGCTTCGAGTTCCACAATCTAAACCACCATTTTGTGTTATCTACCTGAATTACTTGAAATCAAACAAAAGAAAGAAGGAATTAGGGAAAAAAATTCACTCAAAACATACTAAGGGCCCCACATTCGAAGGCTGACCGTAATTAGAAACCCAAGAAAAAAATGGAAAATAAAATCAAGACTGCTCAACGTACAACACTGAGGAGCACGAAATAGGGAAAACGGCGCAGTTTTGTATTTGTGGGGGTGGGAAAAAAAACGATATGAAAATACGGGTTACTATTCACAAGTGGGTTACCCTTTATAAGGAGTAATATATATATATATATATATATATATATATATATATATATATATATAATGTTTCTATCTTTGTTGCTTTTATGATTTCCATAGTAGAGGTATATATATGTTGTAAATTGTGAAAGTCAGAAATGCCATAAAGATAAGTGCAAGGATAGTTTATTCCTACCTAATAAATATAGTCTTTATTATAGAAATTGCAGAAAAGTTTAGACAAGCAGTGATTTGGCTGTAATTGGTTAGACCATGAAAAGCAGTAAATAAGAATCAGTAAGATCAACAAAATAGGGTAAATACTGATTTATTAATGATATCAATCAAGATTACAATGTTTGGGTCCGATCAATGTACTAAGGGTGTTGTAACACAAAATATTATAAAGTAAGTAGACTACCGAGTTGAGTAGTATGGGATTGCATGCGCGATTTCTGAATTGGCCCTTCTACCATTAATTATCCTGGTATTCGGGTAGTCATGATTGAACATGTAGATTGATGATGCTTCTTCTGGCTTTTCCGGATTGGAAACTACTATCTTGATTTTGATCGATGAAGGTCTCTAAGTGATCGGGATCGATCTTGAGCAGAGGGATGCTTCCGATCTGGAGCCGTACGGAATATCCCTCATCAGTAACCCCCACTTCTCGTGCGTAAGTAGCTCGGAGAAGTAGCTTCTTGATAAAAGTGAAAATTATTTTATCCTTATTTGTACCCCTCCCCCCCCCCCCCCCCTTCTCGAGCTTAAGTACAGATGGAGCTCGGATTAGTAGGGACTCGGGAAGGAGATTCGGGATCGGCACCAACATGCCTCAAGATGAGGGCAATTTCGTATCTCACTAGATCGGATTCATCGTCATGCCGAAGACCAATCTGGATCCCTCCATTCTGATTGATTTCCAATGTTATGGATCGAGAACCGAAGGATTACCTCTTTTGTGTATAAAGCATGAGTATGGTGACTGTCCGATCTGCCTGTCCTACCAGGATCTCCTGACCAGTCCGTGGACCGTACATATGTTCTTATGGGCCCTAGGGCTCTACCGTGAAGACACGTGTTAGCCTATAAATACTAGGATAATTAATGATATAAGGACTTTTGACATTTTAGAGAACATACAATATTTTTAGATCGGTCACTCTAGGTCTATATTCTACACCTTTTATAAATATTTGTCTTGCGCCATCCTTAGTAACTTGCTTTGTTCTCTCATATTATTATCCTTTAATAAAGCATTGTTCTCTCATATTATTATCATATCTTGCTTTATTCTGCTTTTACTTGTTCTCTCGAAATACGGTAAAATCAGTTGGCACCCACTGTGGAGCATAAGTCAAATACTAGATCAAAATATGGCTAACACGAAGAAACCTCCAAGGAAAAGCGCTAGAGTAGCCGAAAGAGGGCAACCCTCGAACGTCCAGTTCTCCCAAATACCGTCTATCTCAGGATCTCGACCTAGAGATTCCATTGGACAGAACAACAATGAACGTACCGAACTGAGAAGGGGCAGAGCAACCAAGTCACCCAGGGACTCGTTCTGAACGAAGAGAAACCGATAGGCAGGGCCCTCCGAACCAACAAATGATAGGATAGTTCCCAGCAAGCCAATATATTTTAACTTGTAATAGGACTATTCTGTAATAAACAATCTTTGATTAAATGATTAACACGCAATGTTTATTTATACTGTATAGAATGAACAAATGGCCAACTTCATCTCTCGAAAATACATTTAAGCGACTGGTTGAAATCCTAAGATCACATTCGACTATGGGACGATTCACTTCAGTATGAGTGCAATCATGAAACAGTCTCTAAGGTCATGAACTTAAAACACGTTCCAAGTCATAGATTCCGAACGAAACGGGCTTGTAGGATTATGCATGATTCACATGGAATGAATTAGTAGTATTTCATGAACAAGGCATTTGATGCTAGTGCATATGAGTAGGTGGCTCGATAGGGGATCGAACGCATCGAACGACCCGAACAGAGAAGCCCATTGTGGAATGCATGTCCCATATCGGTGATGGGATGTTTCTCAAGACTTATAATAGTGTACGATTTAGTCCTTAGACTTGATATGTTAGGGCGAATTATGTGCACGGGTGTGCGTATTTTGATTTAGGAGTTGATCACGTAGCTTGATCATTGAGTGCCTAGTTTGGGTATGTATAGTCGTGTACGCGAATGGTTAGTATCAATATGGGATCTACAGACTCATCGTAATGGATGAGAGTATTTCATGTACTTTCTTAGATAATAGATTTCGAGAAACCCGTGGCCACGGTTGGTGATGGATTTGGAAAGGGGTTTCCAAATTTAGTAGTCACACTGGAATTATCCAGAATTAGAAAGTACATAATCGAGATAATTAGAGGAGCCGCTCAATTCCCATACCCTAGGTCTCGATCGGGAAATTAAGTTGATAGAAGAATCGTATGTACATGGCAGTTGTAAGAGGTGAGGTTCACAAGATCAATTCACCTGAAGTTGGACCTCATGGGCTTGTGGCTAGACATCGATCATGAGGTGTAGGTACTCCTGAATTAATAGGAGA
Organism: Penstemon newberryi var. newberryi; assembly: GCA_030819805.1. Classification (NCBI taxonomy): domain Eukaryota; kingdom Viridiplantae; phylum Streptophyta; class Magnoliopsida; order Lamiales; family Plantaginaceae; genus Penstemon; species Penstemon newberryi. Next base: position 13,623,382 of record JAUALY010000005.1, on the reverse strand, counting down.
TTAATTTTGGGGTGGTCAACTAAAAATGTTTAATTGATCGGAGCAATTAATTGCTAATAATTAAATCACGAAGAATTCGTGGGCCTGCGACCAATTGATGGTGAAAATCTAGAAGGTCACACACAATACAGTTGGACAATAATAGTAAAAAAAGAAACAATTGATTTAAGGATCTTAAATCAATAATTTAATTAAATTAAAGTGTTAGTTCAATTTGGAGAATAATTAATTAGATGGTCTAATTAATAAAATATTAATTAAAGTATTAATTAATAATAGAGAGAATTAATGAAATTAACTTGGCTTATTTAATTAAAGTGTTAATTAAATAAAATGCAAGAGTTGGGCCATTTAAAGAATGGGCCATAAAGTTGTCTTGCACAACAAGGAAAATGGGTGGCTTATAAATAGGAGTCTTAAGAGACTCCAAAACCTAATCTTGATTTTTTGCTAAAAACCCTAGCCCTAGCCACCCCCTCTCTCTTCTTCTCCCCCATCTAGATTTAGATTTAGATCTAAAATCCTCCATTGGCAAACCTTCTCGTTCTAGTTTTAAGTTGTGACTTTAGGGTGCTACTACAATCCATCTGGTGTAGATAGATTCTAGAGGCACTACATTTCGGGTGTTACTGTGAATCAAAAGAAGACCGAAGATTTCCATTACCGAACATGTGGTGAGGTAAATCGCAAATCCCCCCCCCCCTCCCCTCTTGCTTTTGATTTTATTGCTTTGTGCTTTAATTCAACATTTTCGCATATGTAAGATGTAAATCGATTTATGGGCTGTATGGGTACCTCGGAGTTTTTTTCTTTTTCAAATTCTGCACTTTTGTTATTTCGACAACCGAGGTATACCAACATTGGTATCAGAGCCAATTCCATTATTCTTATGCGAAAAGGCCTGAACATAATTGAATATAAGGATATTTGTGATAATTATGTTCTGTGTGATGATTCTTACTTGTTATGTTATTGTATTTATTCGGGTAAAGTTGCATAATTTGATTTGGGGAAAAAGTGTAGTTTTTGAAACTTTAAGGGCTTATTTGCAAATCGCGATTTTCTGACAATATGGACTAAAAATTAATTTTCTGTTTCTGGAAAATTTCTGGATTGTTAGCCAAATTATTAGCTATTAATGATTAGGTAAGAACTCTTTTTTTCTTTTTTGTCCTTTAATAAATTTAACATGCTAATAGTAAAGAATTTTAGATTTGTAGACTATGTCATATAGAAAAATATAGGATCGAATACATGTGAGTATTATAGAAACAATATCATGCAATATAATAACATGTTAGATTTGTAAACGTGTTTTCAAATATAATGTAAATATTCAAGAGGATACTTGAAAACAAAATGAAGACAATGTCTTTTTTTTTATGTAAATTTTACTGAGAGAAAATGTTAAAATAAATTATTAAAAAGTAAAATAAATAAAGAATAACATGTTTATGATTGTTGTGCATATAAATGACCATTTTATCTCTTCCTCTGCGACATTCATGAGTTTTTTTTTCAAAGGAAAATACATTAGGGTGCAAAATACCATACAAATTATAATTCTAGCGTGCAGAGTGCCAAAAATTTTAAATTGGGGTGAAAAGTTCCAAAATTTTATATTTTCAGGTTGATAAGTGCCAACATTGTATATTTTCAGGGTGCAGAGTACCAAAATCTATATTTTCAGGGTGCAAAGTACCAAAATAATATATTAAAAATGACTATTATACCCTTCTATCAATGAATTTTCTCACCAAAACATACACTAGGATGCAAAGTGCCAAAACCCTATAATTTCAGGGTGCAAAATGCCTAAAATCCAAATATTTAGGTCCTTACTCAACATTTGTGACATGTATAGTAATTTATTTTTTGAATTCAGTATACATTGGTTTTGTAATTTGATGAGGGCTATTTTACACCTATAATTGTATAGTACTTTCCGAGCTAGTTCAGAATCGATCCGACTTGTGAAGTCGGAATGAGTCTCCTCGAAAGTTCCGTGATCGGCTCGATCTGCTTTTCTGCATCTAGTCGACCTGAAGATCGATCCCGAAGGTTTATTGGGCCATGCAGGACTCCTAGACCATGCAGGACTCCTAGGCCTAGAAGGACTCCTAGATATGTTAGGATTAGGTATTCAGTATAAAGAGCGAATACTCCATTGTAATAAGGATCCAGAATTTAACCTATCAATAATAATACCATTGTTCTCCTCTCATATACTTTTATTTACGTGATTACATTACTTCATACTATCCTTGAATTGCATCATCCTGAGTACTTTAACCAAACCCTAAAATATAAAGTTGTTCTCTGAATAATTTACTGATATTATAACCTAAGACGAAATCAGGTTAAATCAGTTGGCGCCCACCGTGGGGCACAAGTTAATTACTCGATCGAATAATGGTCAATCCAAGGAAAAGCACGCGTAACGCAGGAAAAAGCACAACTTCTCAGCCTCCTCGTGCTGTAGAAAGTCTGCTCGAAAATTCCCAAAGAGTTAGCGCTAATAATATGCTCCCTCCTGCCGATCGTCAAGATTTAGACCATGTGGAAGGGCATATTACAGCAAACGCCGACGATAACCAAAACGCTGGTGGACGACAAACTCCTAGCAGGAGCAGGGCCCCTAACTCACCTGTTCGATCAGTCCCTCCACCCCCACTACCGGCCGATCAAGAGAAGTTAAAGCAGATGGCTCAACTCGTAAGCTAACTATGTGCTGAAATCTTACATGCACCGGGACCAGAAACGGCTGGCCCAGAGGCTACCCCAATTCAGCCGTCCAAATTGGTGAACAATATCAGGGGACCTCGAAGGGACAACGATCGAGTATCGGCTGAAGCGGAGAGCCCAGAAGGGGATCAACGATCCCAAATCTCTCCACCAAACGCCGTTGAAAGGTACCCGGGTCGAAGAGGTAATCAGGCAACAGCTAATGCTCGTCCTGAACCTTATTTATCTAGAGAAAGAACGGTTATTCCGATCGACGATGAAGTGGAGCCCCCAATTACCTTATTTATCTAGAGAAAGAACGGTTATTCCGATCGACGATGAAGTGGAGCCCCCAATTATCGATCGGCGAGCAACTAGAAGATTCTCTGAAAGAGATATCGAGAGAATGGTAGAGGAACGATTGGAACAAAGGTTATTAACTATGAAACAACCCTGGCCCCGTTCCAGAGAAGTCCAGGATAGTAGAGCAGCATGTTCCCCATTCTGCCTAGAAATTAGAGAAGCGCAGGCCTCGGGGCCTTTACCTACTCGACTTACCAGATATGACGGAACTGGTGATCCAAGCGACTATATATTTAGTTTTACAAACATAATGAACTTGTACGCTCATTCAGCGGAGTACACAGCGAAATTAATGATCACAACTTTTGAGGGATTAGCATTGGACTGGTTCGAAAAACAGCCACCTAATTCGATCTTCAGTTTTAGAGACTTGTGTAACAAACTAGAACAACAGTTATCCAACAGGAAGGAGAATCCCTAAGAAGTTGGTTGGCGAGGTTCAACGTTGAATTGCTAAAGATCGACTCCCCAAACATTGACTACATCATATCAATTTTGTTCGACCTGACGAAAAATAGGCAATTTGGTAACGCTTTAAGTCGGAAGCAGCCTCGAACCTTTGCCGAAATTATGACATTAGCTTCCAAGTATATGACTCAAGAAGAAATGAATTCGATTAAAGATAAGAATAAGAATAAGGCCTCCACTTTAGGATCAAGGAAGCCTGACAAACCCCCAATGCAAAAAGCCGTGGATTACGATCGATTTTCCCGAAAAGGGAATGTATTCCAGAGATTGGAATAAAACGGAAGTAACCCTGAGAAAAGACCTACTGTCTACCTCAGGCCTCGATCTCCAGAAAGAAATGTCAGAGATCGGATAAGTTACTTGGAGTATACCAAACTAAACGCCCCTAGAGAGGATATTTTGGTGATACTAGAAAGAAATAACTTGATTTCCCCAGCAAAGAGAATTACGCAAGCTAAGCTTGGGGCAAAAAACTATGACTTATACTGTAGATACCATCGAGCTCACGTTCATAGGACCGAGGATTGTTATCACTTAAAGCAAGAGATCGAAAAATTAATTCAAGAAGGCAAGTTGAATGAATTTGTGGACAGAACAGACCGAAGGAGACAAAGGACACGTAGTCCGAGAAGGAGGGAGGGGAATAGAAGCCCTCACCGGAGATCCACAGACAACCACCCGCCCCGAAGAGATGATATCGACAACGATCACGTCAACGGTACCATCCATGTAATCTCTGGTGGTCCGGCAGGGGGTGATAGTCGAAACGCAAGGCGAAAAACAGCTCGATCCTTGGAAAAAGGGATCGTGATCCCAAAAGAAATATGGGCGCTCGAGAGTAAGAGCTCTGAAAAACAAATAATCAGCTTCGATGAAAGTGAAGTCCCTAGAAATTTGAATTGGGATGTTAATGAAGACCACCCTGATTTTCCAATGGTAGTCTCGCTGAAAATCTCCGACTTCAATGTTAAAAGAATTCTGATCGACAACGGAAGCTCAGCTAACATAATAGCCATTGAAGCTCTGAATCAATTGAATATGGGGAAAATAACTCTGCAAAGAATAAGCTCAGTTTTGGTTAAAATTGAGGGCTCGGAACACAAGCCAGTCTATTATTTGAGTAAGTTACTACAAGGAGCTGAAAAGAATTACTTGGTAATCGAAAAATTTGCCTTGGCCTTGGTGACATCGGCACGAAGATTACGACCCTACTTCCAAACATATAAAATCATCGTCCTTACCAATCAACCTTTAAGGCAAATTTTGTCAAAACCTGAAGCCTCAGGGAGATTAATCAAATGGGCAGTAGAGTTGGGGCAATACGAGATCGAATATCAACCACGAACTGCAATAAAAGCCCAAGTGCTTGCTGACTTCCTCCTAGAAACTCCTAGTCAGTCGGAGACGATCCTAGAAGAGACGTCTTCAAGCAATAATAACATCTTAATCGTTAATAATTTAATATGGCTTATGCACGTCGATGGTGCGTCGAGCAGAGATGGTGGGGGTGCAGGAATAAACTTTCAAGGACCAAATGGTGAAGATATGAATTATGCCATCACCTTGGATTTTATGGTAACAAACAACGAAGCGGAGTATGAGGCTCTAATCGCAGGAATGGAAATGGCCATACAAGCCAACATAAAGGCTTTGAACGTCCTAACAGACTCTGAGCTGATTCAAAGACAGATCAATGGGATGTATGAGGCCAAGGAATACAACATGATAAAGTATTTGGCCAAAGTAAAAGAATTGTCTAAGAAATTTGATAAGTTTGAAATTCAGAACATCCCGCGAGAGGAAAATCGATGGGCTGATCAACTGTCAAGGTTCACGGGAACGAGAGATGGTAAGTCGAAGAGGGTAATTACCTGGTTAATCTCAAAAACACCATTGATCGATCTTGACATTGTCCCTGGTGCTGAAATAATGGACATCGACCTGGCTGCAGATAGTTGGGTGACGCCACTGTTCACCTATTTGAAAGATGGATCTCTCCCTAGTGATAAAAATGAAGCTCGGAGAATTAGATATCGAGCACCAAGGTATGCTATTATAAATGGAAAACTCTACAGACGATCCGTTTCTGGAATCCTACTAAAATGCATTCCCGAGCACCAAGCCCAAAGCATCCTCAAAGATCTCCATGAAGGGGAAGCAGGGAATCACAACGGGGCTCGTGCACTCACGCTAAAATGTTTAAGAACTGGGTATTATTGGCCGACCTTATATTCAGATGCTAAAGATTATGTGAAATATTGTCATTACTGCCAGGTGCACTCAAACATAATCCATCAGCCAGCAGAAACAATGCACCCAATCCCGATCTGTTGGCCTTTTGACCAATGGGGGATTGATGTAGTGGGACCATTCCTAATGGCCAAGTCGAAAAAGAGTTACGTCCTGGTCGCTGTTGAGTACTTCAGCAAGTGGATTGAATGTATAGCACTCGCTCGGATAACACAGTTCCAGATTATAAATTTTCTTTGGAAAAATATAGTCTGTCGTTTTGGAATCCCGAGAGTCTTGATTTCCGACAATGGAACCCAATTTGCTGGAAAACAAGTCCAAGAATGGTGCTCAAAGTTTGGGATACAGCAAAACTTTACATCCGTAGGGCATCCTCGAGCAAATGGGCATACCGAAGTAGAAAATCGAGAAATTATTAAGTCCCTCGAAAAAAGACTTGATGAAGCCAAAGGAAAATGGTTGGATGAGCTTCCCGGCGTCGTTTGGGCAAATAGAACTACAGTAAAAGCTTCTACCGGTGAAACGCCTTTTAGCTTAGTCTATGGTTCGGAAGCAGTCATCCCAGTCGAGGCACTTGTTCCCAGCCCAAGGATCGAGTTATACGATGAAGAAACAAATGATCAACTAAGAAAAGATGATGTTGACTTAAGTGAAGCCCTAAGGGAAAAAGCCAATCTTCGTCTACAAGCAGCTAAGTCCAGCATGGAAAAAGTCTACAATCAGAGAGTAAGAATACGTTCATTCAAGGAAGGTGATCTGGTACTTAAGAAGGTCGAAGTATCAAAGCATGTGGGAAAATTACAGCAAAACTGGGAAGGTCCATACATAGTAACTGCGGTTGGCAAGAAGGGATCGTATAAAATAGCTCATTTGGATGGAACTCCACTTCCTCGAACATGGAATGCAGTAAATCTTAGACTATATTATGGCCGATAGGATGGAGAATTTGAGGTCTTGAAGATCAATTTGAATATTTCTAAACTAGCTTGTATTTTCAATTTTTAGAATAGTTTGTTTCGGTTAATTTCTTTCAAACCTGGTGTTTTCATTACGCATTTAATAAAAGCTTTTGCTTATTTTCTCTTAACAATGCATGAAGAGGAACTAATGTTCATATGATCCACAAAGGTTAAAACCAATAATTGGTATACAACATAAATCTTTGAGTAAAACCAATTAGCTCGGTAAACACTCATCGATCTAACAAAAACAATCTACGAAGGTTAAAACCAATAGTTGGTATACAACATAAAGTTTTTTGAGTAAAACCGATTGGGTCGGTAAACACTCATCGATCTAATAAAAACGATATATGAAGGTTAAAATCAATAGTTGGTATACAACCTAAAGTTTTTTGAGTAAAACCGATTGGGTCGGTAAACACTCATCGATCTAATAAAAACGATCTATGAAGGTTAAAAACAATAGTTGGTATACAACCTAAATTTTTTTTTTTTTGAGTAAAACCGATTGGGTCGGTAAACACTCATCGATCTAATAAAAACGATCTACGAAGGTTAAAACCAATAATTGGTATACAACCTAAAACTTTTGAGTAAAACCGATTGGGTCGGTAAACACTCATCGATCTATTAAGACGGTCTACAACAGTAAAAACCAATAATTGGTGAAAAACCTAAGTAAAGTAAATTCTTTAGGCAAGACCGATTGGGTCGGTAATGACTCATCATTCAACATCATACGATCTACAAATAGGAAAATCAGTATGAATAATAAAAAAGGGTTTATTTATTTTCATTATTACAAGTAGAAAAGTACATCGGAAAGATACAAAGATTTCCCTAATTTATCGACGACAAATCCTATTACATGCTGAAAAGACATCCTAATTGAGTACAGCTCAAATTGTCCTGTAGACTTGTAAAAAGCAATCTTACAAGATCATCTAATCGACTGAGTTTATCTATCTTGGAAGAAAGGCAGTCTGAATGGTAGGCTTCTGTCTTTGTTTATCTGAATACTTTTCCCAGCATTCTTGCCACTAGCTAAGACCGGTCGACGAGGACAACCGCCTTTTAAGTTCCGAAATTTCGACCACAAGCTTGGAGAATCTGAGGTCCGAATTTCACCAGAGCTTTATGAGGTCATAATTTTACATCGGTCGATGGTGGTCAGCACTCTCGATCATATCTTCTTGTTTTAAGGAACTGACCAGTTTTCCACCGACCGCGGAACTATTCGATCTGAACGCCACCATACCGACCCTTACCCATTTGCACTGGATGGTTGATATATGATCGGCACTCCGATCGATCCCCTTTTCTAGGGATCGGAGACTTCATAGTCTTTGAGAAGTCTCCATTTTCCGATTCCGCCCATACCGAGTCGAAATAGTTAACAATTTTTTGGAATTTCGAGTTAGGTGGACGACCACCATTTTGGAAAAAGATGAAGTACAAGATTTTACTTATGATAGAAAGAAAATAGAAAGCAACCAAATTCCTTTTATAGACGGAGCAGTCGAAGATCCAACGGTGGAATTCTATATCCAATCAACGGTGATTACATATTTTTGGGATTTACGTTACCTAGTCATAATTGTCAGCAATAAAGACAGAAATTGTATTAAATACAAGGCTGATCAATTGAATATTACACTTGAGGTCGATATTCATGATGATGAAATTTTCATTACAAAGATTATCTTACAAATTTAAGATTATTATCATACAAAGCTCGACCATACAATAGCATCAATCAATATACGAACAAAGAAAATAGTTTATTTTCGACGACCGTCAGATGACAGGCACTTCCGACCATCAGCTACTTCAAGTGCTATCGGACCAAAGTCAGTTGTAACCTCGGAAGCTTCGAGCTAGAGAACAACCATCCTTACGTCTACTTTGAGAACAGTGACGAGAAACTAAAGTTTAGGCACTTCCTCTAAGGCTCGGAAGCTGTAAGTAGTCGAGGAAATGGTACATGCTATCTAATTTCGACCACCTTAGAGAAGCTGATGCTTTTTCTTCACCAGATCAACGGGGGGTCAGAAAGATCTCATGCATGGCATTCTCGACCTGATAGAAACAAGTTGATTTCGATAAGGCAAGAATCCAGCTTTCCTCTGACCTCGAACTATATCATATGGCGCAAATTATGGTCGACCAAACCCCAATTTCAGGATTTGCCCGATCATCACCATATATGTTGGAGGCCTCATTTTTCCAATTCCACCCATGCCAAGTCAAAAACTCATCCTTTGTCAGGACAATACATTCTGGTGGACGATCATGATTACACGGATAAAAAATTTTCATGGAAAGCATCATTTACGAAATAAGGAAGGAGGAAATGACCTTTTTATAGGCAGAAAAGAGGGAATCCAACGGTGATGCCTTGGGATCCTATCAACGGTCCAGATTGTTGAAATAACTAAGAAATATTATATGCGCAGTTGAGTTAGTTTTCAGTATCGAATAAATGATCGATAGAAGTCAAACAAACAAAAATAAATGACACAGGACAAACTGTTCAAATGAAGATAATTTTATTAAAGATTTCAAATGGTTACAATTAGCAGATACGGTCGAATGAATACATCGAGAAAAGGGGATACATTCATTGCTAAATTTTAACTGGATTTGTTACAAATACTTATTATTATTCGCCTATTAGCTACTCATCGGGATGATTGCTCCTCCAATCCGACGTAATTCTTATTCTTGGAATCTTGTACCCGCATTGGTGAAGATTGGCAAATATACTTCACCAGACCTTTACTACGTATCCTCCTTGGTCGAAGGATATTCGTCTACAAGGTTACAAAATATCCGCCTGAGTCGAGGGATACCTCATCCAACTCATACAAAGTATCCTCCTTGGTCGAAGAGAATACCCCGACACAAAGGATACCATCATTTTAATGAACTAACCAGCTTTCCTTTATCGTAAACGGATTTGATTGAAACATATCTCCGCCATAATCAGGATACCATAAGTACCACATTGGATTTTTACATCTTACTGATAATAACATAATACTTCTTTGTATTTTAGTTCTTATTATAGAGGAAAATATTTATAGTGGGAGGAAGTTATTATTTAACGGACAAGCATACGAAACGTCCTATACCTACGGTTACGGCACAACTACCTAGGTGACTTTTCCTTTCCCAAGAAAACAGACAATAGTTATTATGCTATTCAGATCGGAACGAGGATTATTCTACACAAAAACGATTAAAAGATCATGAAGCTCTATTCATGTGAAAAAACTTGTTATATTTACAAAAAAAAAAAAAAAAAAAAAGAGGCCTGGTCTACTGTTCGAGAATATGGTTGGGACTCGTTTGATGACCGAGATAAGTGATCAATTCTTGAGTACATTGCTTATACCCAAGAGAAAAACCCCTATCAAACTCTTGTTTTTTCCCTTTCTCGATCTGGGATTGTGTAACCTCTTCTAGATTTTTGTTCAGTTGGAGCAGGTCTTCTTTCTCCTTTGTAAGCTGCTCTTTGTCGGACTCCAAGCTACTATTTACCCGAGCTAAGATCTTCTTTCTCTTTAGAGAGCCTTTCATTGGCTGATCGAAGACTCTCAGCTTCATTCATCAGCAATCGATGAGCTGCAGCAATTGTGTCCAGCCTTTCATGTGAATCAAGTTGAGAAAAATAAGCTTCATCATTTTGTATCCCGAGCTGAACAGCCTCATGCTTAACCTATAAACAAATAATGAAAATATCAGAATAAAAATTTAAAGAATTAAGAGACAAGGGATTTCTATTAAAGCAAGAAATCCAATTACCAACTCCAAATGCTTAAAAATGGATTGAACGAGCTGCAGAGAAGAGTGGTTCTTCAGCTTATCAAGCTCCTTTGGCAGAATTGTACCCATTCCCAAATTCCAAGATACCCCATCAGGCTCGATGGATGCAGGAACGCATGCATCTAGGGATACTCCTCCTAATCGATCCATCGTGAAATTGGTTATATCTTCGACTTGAGATTTTAAAGAACGGTCGTCCAAAAGAGAAGGATCATCCATTGGATTCTTGAAACTCGACTTGCTGGGACCAGATCCAGTTTTAGTTATTTCTTGAGGAACGACAGAAGGAGAAAGAACTTGGGTATTTTGAGAACCGAAAACGACAACGTTAGAAAGAGACTCGGGAATGTCTTCCACTGATCCGCCCGTTTGCAAATCTGACCCGACGTCAGGTCGAGTAGGAATGGTATCGACCTGCTGAGAGGCCTCTTGAGTAGAAGTTCGAATGACTATGGTATTTGGAACAGGATTAGGAGGGTCATCTCTTAATTGGTCGACGGAAACAGGAGAGTTAACTTGAGACTCCTCGTTTCGACAAGCTTCTAGGATGTTCGGATCGACCAATGGACTATGGATCGAAACTCGGGAAGGACCCGAAGAAGAATCCATAATTTCCTTCATTTGAGAAGGAGTATTTACCTCAGACCTCGGAACTTCACCCGGAGAGGTCGATACCTGATCGGAAGGAGGCACGGATTTTTGAGGAGGAGCCCCTCCCTCGGAGGATGGCTGATGTGAGCTTTCAGTCCTAGCTTTCTTTTTTGGGGTTTCTCGTCGAGATGGGCCCCGTAAAGAGCGTTTAGTAGCACCAGAAAATAGATTGGAACTCATGACCGAAAAATCAAAAAATTTGGTGATTATCGAACTATAGCTCCGATCAATACAGAGAAATTTTATATTGCAAGTGGGGACGCGCGGTACAACTTCAAAGGTTTTACCTTTATATATAGTAAAGGAAATGACAATTATGTCATTAACCTATGGCGCGAACAGTAAAAATTTCAAATGTATATCTTAAAGGGTTATTATTTGCTTATTACGATCATCAAAACAACAAAGGATATTTCGACAAGGGCAAATCTGGCATTAAACAATATATATATCAAATAAAGGTCTTTTTCACTAACTTCATTCACAAATGTTACGTATTCCACTAGATAGATCAACAAAGGATTACAAAGACTAAAGAAGAAAACTGATAAGACCCTAATCATAAACATGGCCTAAGATGGGGGAGTGACTCCTTCAGAGGACGACCCTTCTTCAGCTTCTTCTTCGTCCGCTTGGTCTCCATCGACACCCTCTGCCGGCTCTAAGTCAGGGACAGGCACAGGTAATGGGGTCCCAAACTCAGCCACTAAATGGGCTAAAGGATGATCGATGTACTCGACGGAAGGCAAGGATTCTGGAGGGTATTCCTGAAGCCTGCGATCCTTTCCGATCTCCATAACCTTGCGATACTCCTCTCGCCTATCATGAATCTGCCCAGATTCGATCAATTGATCGACCCCCTTGTAAAACGAGCTCAACAACAGTCCTCCTATCTTCTGATGAATTATTGCCGTATGAACAGGAGAGTCAAGAAATTCCCTGACAATGGACTCGACGTCAGGAGTATGAACTTCATTCATGACCTTATCTAGGTTGGCATCATCATCACTGGCCGCAAGTTGGGATCGGAGTGAGGTAATCTCCGACTCTAGTTTACTGATCAAGGTGGCGTGTGAAACACGTTGGTCTTCCAATTCTCGATTCAATTGATAGACCTGCGCCTGATATCGACTAGCATCCATCATCGTGCTGATAATGTAAGGATTATCAGTCTCCAGATTGGGATTGGCGTTAAGAGCAGGTTGAGTCTCAGCTGACGTACGGGAACTCTCGGCCTGAGCAAGTTTGTCTTCGAGCTCTTTGATTCTGGCAGTTAGAATGTTGTTGGTCTCCTCCACAAACTTTGCACTGTTCACTATGCAATGCCGTATCATACATGGCAGTTACCAATGCATTGCTAGTCTGCAGCAAGAACATATCATCTAAATGAGGAATGAAGTAAAGAAGTTAAAATATGTTGAAGAGCGAACAGAATAATAATGTATTACCACTTCATGGGCATGAGCTGCTCTTGCCAGCTGATCAAGAGGTTTTCTCTCAAAATTCCGCTGCACATCCTTGATAAAAGTCGAGGACAGAAGAAGCCGAATTGACTTATCGATGATGTTTTCCTTATCATCGGTCGTCAGTGAATCCTTTTCAGAATATCTGGCCGCCCGTTTTCCCTGAAGATGGCTCTCGATCATGTCTACCAAAGAAGCCTTATGGCTCGTATCTCCAACATGAGTGAAGTACTCGCCTTCTTTGTCATAAAATTGCTTCTTTCTTTTTGCCTCAGGACCGGTAGGGTTACGTTCTGGCCAAGTTTTACAGCCCAGAATACCAAATTGATCCCTGATGAATTTGGGAGGAAAACCACGTCCTGGACGAGAGCTCGACGAGGGTATTTCTTCAGAAGTTTGATCAGTCAGGGGAGGAGCTACTCGAATAGGATCTGCGCTCTCGAAAGACTCTTCCTCAATATCTTCTAAATCTTGGTGTTGATCTCACCTCCTTTTTCTGGATTGTCTCTGCTCTATAGGGACTTTCCCCGATGACTTCTTTGAGTTAGAAAGGACAGTCTTTCCAACTACTGAGTAACGGCATTTCTCGACCATGGAAGCTACAACATAAGGTCGCTAACATTAAAAGATGACAGATTGAGAGATCCTTCTTAAGGATAGAATAATTCATAATAAAATCTTACTTAGGGGACGGTCATCCGTTGGAATGGGAAAATCCAGAGAACTTAATCCAGCTTTTCGAAGGAAGATTTCTCCAACCAAGTAAGCCGACTGATATTTGTCCGATCTCATCTCCTCCACCATGTCCGAAGAAAAATGGTCGTCTGGAGCCATTTCGCCGATCACCTTCCGGCCGCCATACACCCAGGATTGGTTGTAAACCCAGTCATAAGTGAATTCTTCAGTTTCTCCATTCTCAAGAACACGAAGGGTCGGAGCCTTGACAAAAAAGAAGTTCGATTTCCATTCCATACTGTTACTTGAAATGGCGTTTTCTAGAACAGCAAATCCAGGTCTTTGGCTAACATAATAGTAGCCTCGGTTGGAGGAGGTTGATATGGAAAGTCGAAATAAATGAAGAAAGTTACGAAAGGAGGGTTGCAGACCTTTCGCGACCATCAAGACAGAAAAAGCCATTATAAAGCCTATGGCATTTGGTACGAGTTGGGTTAAAGAAACAAAGAAAGTCTCTAGAAGTTGGCGAAGAATCGGAGAAGGGGAAAACGTAATCCGTGTTCGAAATGCGAAGTATAAAAAGCTCGATAGTTTGGGGAGGTGTATTGACTCTCTCCTCGGAGGAAGGAATAATTATTTCAAAATCCGAGGGGAAATAATGACCATATTCCCTCTTCAAGGCCAGTAAATGCTCCTCCTTCAGTCGAGAAGGAAAAAACTCGATGGGGGCAGAAATTTGAGGTTGAGCGGTTTTGGATTTCTTGGATGCTCTGGCAACCATTTCCTCCTTAGGAACGATCTCAACCACCATACTGTCAACTCCTTTCTCCTCATAATCTCTAACTTCCTCGGCCTGTACGCCATCTCCTATTTCCTGATCAGAAGAAAGAATTTCCGGGTTGACAATGTTTGGGGGTACTTGTTGTTCTTCATTCTGGCTGAAAGAGTTGGGGTTCTGCGAGGTCGAGGCCATTATTTCTGAAAACGGTGTGTTCGACGGAGTGAATAAATAGCAAGATTATCGACTTGAAATTTTACTGCTGAGAGATCTAGATATTTGGGGTAAAAAGTAAAAATATCCCACTTATTTCGACTATATATATGGATAGTGAAAAGACGGTTCAACCCATTGCGACTTTTCGATTTCCCGCCAATGAAATCATGAGAAGACTCTGCATACGTCTAACACAAGTTACCAAGCAACGTGTCTTTACCTTACTTTTTCCTTGCTCGGTTTTTATCCCATAAAGGGTTTTTCCGAACTAGGTTTTTAACGAGGCATACTTCATGAACCACTGAAGGTTGGCACTACGACTTTATCTACTTCTACGAGCTCCAGCTACGATTACGCTCGAGAAGTGAGGGAGTATTGATGAGGGCTATTTTACACCTATAATTGTATAGTACTTTCCGAGCTAGTTCAGAATCGATCCGACCTGTGAAGTCGGAATGAGTCTACTCGAAAGTTCCGTGATCGGCTCGATCTACTTTTCTGCATCTAGTCGACCTGAAGATCGATCCCGAAGGTTTATTGGGCCATGCAGGACTCCTAGACCATGCAGGACTCCTAGGCCTAGAAGGACTCCTAGATATGTTAGGATTAGGTATTCAGTATAAAGAGCGAATACTCCATTGTAATAAGGATCCAGAATTTAACCTATCAATAATAATACCATTGTTCTCCTCTCACATACTTTTATTTAAGTGATTACATTACTTCATACTATCCTTGAATTGTATCATCCTGAGTACTTTAACCAAACCCTAAAATATAAAGTTGTTCTCTAAATAATTTACTGATATTATAACCTAAGACGAAATCAGGTTAAATCATAATTAAACTTTGAGATTAGGAATTTACTAAGTTAAATATATATCATCCTTCATATAGCTATCACTTTCAAATTATTTATAGTTTGGTTTATGAAAAAAATAGTATTTGCATAGAAAAAATCATGATATCAAATACACAAAAATCATATTTAAACTCTTGTGACCGAAATTGATGTTATCGAACAGAATATTTAAAGTTTTCAAATAAATTAATTTGACCCAAAATACAAATAATAAAAGTGTTAAATAGAAAGGTAAATATAACTTAAAAAAATGTGTTGCGGAAAGATTAGGACTACAATTAGTCGAAAAGATAAATGACCCTTTTTTTTTATTTCACGAACAGAAAGTTAGGAGACCTTTACATATATATAAATGCATCTTTCCTAATTGTGTATAAGATTTAAAATGCAAAATAAATCAGTTAAGCGTTTACGTGATTGCTTAAAATCAATACACTCCCTACATATTAGTTGTTCATTACTTTAAATATAAAGGTTAGGGACTTGAAATGTGAAGAAAAAGTTTTCAAGCTTATGATATTTAAATGAAATAAGTACTTATAATTATAATTGATTTTAGTTTTATATGAAGATATTTGTTTATTAAAGAAGTAGACCAAAAGAAAAATATAGAATCTTGATTTTATTACCATTTCTAGATTATTATTTTGTGACTAAAATAAATCTTTTTAGCCAACATATATTTACAAAATTAAACTAAGTCTGAAATGCGTATATTTTTATGTGAACTAATAACTCGAAGAATGTGATGAAGTTTATAACTTAAATATAATGAACTAATGAGAGGAAGTAACCTTCTAAATAGATTATGTTGAAATCATAAAGATTAATATAGATCCAAGTGCAAAATTACATGAAATTTTATTATTTTGGCAAAGTTATTAATTTTCAAATCTTTAAAGTATTGAAATTGGAAGTAATAATTTTGAAAATAAACTTAATTTATATTTTAATTTTACGAAGTAAATTAGTTTTTTTTATCCATGCATAGCACATGGCGTAAGCTATTTTTTTTTTTTTATTATGTCAAAGTCCACTATATCAAATAAAGTAATCACTACAAAAAATTTAAATTTTAGCGACAAAATAGTAAATGATAAAGTGACAAGAATTTAAATATTGTCACTCAAATGATTTATATAGACACACTAGTGACAAGAAATGTGAAAAAATTATCACTATTGACTTTTAGTGATATCCTAAAAGTGGCAACTAAAAATTGTCATTAAATTATAGTGACAATATTTATTGTCACTACGTTGTCACTGAAAGGGTGTCACTAATTGTCAATAGTGACAACTTAAGTTTCATACACTTGTCACTAATAGCAATTAGTGACAACTTAAAATATATTTTGTCAATACTGCACTTGCCACTATTGTAATTGTGACAAAACTAATATTTTTGTCACTAAATATATTCAAAAAGTGACATTTTCAACAATGTCACTTAATATTTTGTAATTAAAATTCATTTTTCTTGTAGTGAATTTTATGTATACAGATGTAAAGTCCTAAATAATTAAGTCAAATTTTGACTGGTACATAAAGGTTACGTGGTTAAATTTTAAGTCTGGATTTTACACATTACTTTTCACTGGTACGAAAAGGTTGCGTGGCTTCATACGGAATAAATACTTGTTCTGGCCTGATTTGCAAAACCGCGAAATTGAGTCAGTAATAATTTAACTCGTGTTTGGACAAGAATTAATCGCAACCCAACCTACAAAGAAAAAATGAAACATATTGAATCCTATCAGTATTATGATCTTATTTTTTAGTTTTTTTTCCTGTCGCAAACTCTAACAAAATTATTGACATTAAAATCCACAAATCTCAATGTCCAAACTCACTCCAAATCAAATTTAAGAGGTTCCATCGAAACTAACCAAATTAATAAATCTCAAAACACATTCAAATTAAACCAAAAAATATCTAACAAGTGTCATGTCTTCTCAATAGAAAACTTTGGAGAATTTGACTAATCTTCCATCATTTTTCTCCCTACATTTCAAACAAGAAAAATTGCTCCAATATCTAAATAAGTGTTGCGCCTTTGAAAATTATTGTTTTGGAAAGTTCCAAGTATCGCGTTTAACAAATATATTTAAGTTAGAGACTACCGCCTTTTTCGATTCTGCTTTCGACGATTCAATCGTGATAATCTCACATCTCACGGAAGTACCTCATTAGGTGATTTTGACTGACAACCATTTTATATCATTATTTTCTCTATTTTATCCTTTACTGCCCATGTCACATTTTTACTCCACAAGTGCAAATTAATGCATAAAAGTAAAGAAAGGAACTTACTTTTACCTTTTTAAAATTTTTTTATTTCTGCACCATCTCAAACAATTTTGAAGTTGTTTTTTTTTTTATCTAACTGTTCTTTATCTTTTTAAGAGTAATAAATATGTTGATACTCCAATAGTTAGCTCATTTTCAAGTTGATTTACTTAAAATACTTTTTTAGTAGATTAATTTATATGTTCAATTGTTTTACTTTTGATTTCACTTTAGAATGTTTTACTATGTAATTGGTTTAAAGATGAGGTTAGTTTTGTAAATTATGTAATCTAGAATTAATTTTTGAAAATTGGACCCAAACGCTTAATCAATTCTAGAGTAATCAATTATCTATAATTACTTTTACTATAATGGATTCTCCAATAATCAATTCTACTATCGCTAGGCCAAACTCACCCTTACTTAAAATACTTTTTTAGTAGATTAATTTATATGTTCAATTATTTTACTTTTGATTTCAGTTTAGAATGTTTTACTATGTAATTGATTTAAAGATGAGGTTAGTTTTGTAAATTATGTAATCTGGAATTAATTTTTGAAAATTGGACCCAAACACTTAAATCAATTCTAGAGCAATCAATTATCTATAATTACTTTTACCACAATGGATTCTCCAATAATCAATTCTACTATCACTAGGCCAAACTCACCCTTAGTATCATTCAAAAAGGGGTGGGGTTCGTTGAGAACTTATTGGAGCTATTTTTCTTGTTTGGAAATGTAGTGGAGAAAAATGATGGAAAAGATGGAAGATTAGTAAAATTCTGTATAGTTTTCTGGCTTGACTCTTATAAGATATTTTTTGGTTTAATTTGAATGTGTTGTCACCCACTCATATATCAATATTTGTTAGGGATAATTAGAGGGACCTCCCCTGTAGTTTGGTGCATTTCGCGCGCGTTCAATTTTCTCCAAGAATCATAATTACAACGACCTCCCCTGAGGTTTCCAAAACCTTACAAAATCCTAACGGACATGGACGGAAGTGGACGGAATCTATGAAATGACTTAAATGCCCTCGTCAGTTTTAATTAAAAAAAATGTAAAAATCTTATTAACAAAATGTCTTATTAACCCTTGTAGTAATTTATAAAATTACCATTTTACCATTACAAAATTTAATTTTAAATGGATAAAAAAATCATAATTGCACCTTAGTCCCTAAATTTTAATTTTAGATGAATATAAAAAATCATAATTGTACATTGGCCCCTAAACTTTAAAAAATTAATTTTATACATAAAAAAAAACTCAACCATCACTAACCCCCCACCCCAACCCCACTGTTGGTCCCAAGTGGTCAGATGAGGTCTAGAGGGGGGGGGTGAATAGACCTCTTTAAAATTTCCTTTTTAAAATTCTCTAACTTTTCTGTTCAGCAGACTAAGCTGATCGAGAACAGTAAGCAGACTAAGCTGATCTAGCACAAAGCTTTGAGCAGCAGAGTTGACCACTCTTCTGATTTCACTTAGCTGATTTTATCAAAATCAGAGTTTCAAAATAAACTAACTTGCAGCGGATTTATCAAGTGTTTTTCACAAGTAGTTTTCTTAACTTTGAAATAGTTTTATCCCCAGTTTTAACAAACTCCTTTTAAAACTTTTCCAACAGTTAACCTTTTTAAGTGTTTTTAAAAACTGTTCTTTAAAATATGCAGAAATTAATGCAAGTTAAAAACACAAAGGATTTTTATAGTGGTTATATGGATATAAATCCTTTAGTCCACTCTTCCAAGTCACTTAGATCTTGGGTTATACTAAATCACGCAGATTACAGTATACAATGCTTACGCCAAACAACAAATGAAATGGCCGTAAGTTCACAATAGGAAATCACAAAGAAACTCCTATCCTCTGAAGTAATATCGCTCACTAAGATTGATATCTACTCCTCACAACACAGACATACAAAATCACTCAGATTTTACAAGTATTTTCTGTTTTGTCTCGATTTTGCTTCGTCAACAAATGACTCGGCTGATGAGTGTTCTGTTCTTGAGTTTGAGACTTAGAAGAATTCTGCTTCAGATTTTTGCTCTCAAATTGTGTTGTTATCTTCTTCAATCTCACGAACTGAACTATTTATACTAAGGATTTGAAAATCTGCCCGTTGAGAGTTCGCCAGTTGTCAAATCCTCGAGTACTGTTCCTTTTCTGCAGAACGGCAGCTGCGACTGAGCACTGTACACTTCTGCTGTACTTTCTGTCGCATCGCATTAAATGCGCATTAAATGCACCAAGCTGATACGAGGTTTCTCTTCAATCATTTGTCATAAATACCCTCCTTCTTCAGCATTTATTACACCAAGTGCATTTATTACCGTTGCACTAACTTCTGATCCACTTCCACTCAGCTGATCGAAGTCACTCGTCTGATGTGTACTCGGCTGATCCCAAACTTGAACTAATCTGATTTGAGTCGGCTGATAGTCCACCAGTCTGATTACTTCTTCAGCAACAGATCAGTAGTCTTCTGGACCATATTTGACTTGTCTGATAACTTCATACTTGGTCAAATATCTTCTAAGGTTTGTACTAAGCTTCCACTTAGCTGATGACTTTGGAAATCATCAAAACCTCCCTTCACTTCAAAGTCTTCATCTTCATCCAACAATTTCCCCATTTTTGATGATGACAAAACTTCAGCTAAGTACCTGTACCTAAACTAAAGTTAAGTCCTCAAAAATTTCTGAGATAGAAATAATATGTTGGAAGCTTGAACTTTTATAGATAGATTTGAGAGATTACAGTGCAAGTTACAAGCAAAATTTGACTTAAGTGAAAAATTACAAGTAAAGAATGCTGATTACAAATTTTCAATAAGTCCCCTAGTCTAGTAATCTAGTCTAGTCCTCAGCTTCTTCATCTTCTTCTTCATCTTCCTCTCCTTCAACTTCTTCACTACTTTCTTCATCTTCACCAGATGAGAAAACATCAGCAAGGCCTTTTAATTTTTCCCTTCTTTCATCAGCCTCGAATCTTGCCTTGATGTCCTCAATCCTTTTATACTTAACGTCTGGATTAAGCTGTTCTTCAGCAGAGTACTTAGAGGCAGCCAATTCCTTGTCAGTTTTAGCTGCATCCCTGTGCTCTACTTTATCATCAGCTCCATCTTCAGCTTCCTCTTCAAGTACTTCATCTTCTTTTGGCTTTCCAGCAGCAGCCCGTTGGTCTCGTACTTGACTAGTTGCAGCAACATCAACAGTTAACTTAGCTGACTCCTCTTCCCCCTTTTTGTCAGCATCAGCAGGGTTGAGTTGATCAGGAGTTATGTTGACAGCAGCACAAAGCTTCTTGATGTTTGAATCCATGACTCGTTGTTCAGCACAGTGATGAGTTAGAGTAGTTTCCATGCGAAGTTGAGCAGCTTCCATGCGAAGTTGATTTGTTTTTAAGTCACCAGATTGGTCATTCAGGCAGTCAACATTCAGCTGAAGTGTTGACAGTTCAGTTTGAACTTTGTTGGCAACAGTTGTAAACTCTTGCACAAGAGCAACGTTCTTTTCAGTTTCTGCTTCACCAACTTGTGTTATGACCCTCACGACCCTTGCAATATCAGCTTCATTCCTTTGAAGAGCAGTGTGAAGATGATTTACATCAGCCTTCACTTCTTCAATGCCTCTGCTCATGTTCAATATGCTCTGGGTCAACATTAAGGAGTTATCTGGTGGTAGAGGAAAATCTTCAATGGCATCCTTGACCATTTTTGCAGTCTCTTCCTGCATTTGCTTAATCATCAGTTTATTCCTTGACTCCATCTCCTTCATAGTGGTTTCAATCAACAGCTGGATGGATTCCATCAGCGAGGAATGCAAATCAGCAGTAGGAGCAGGGTGTGATGATTCAGCAGGATCCTCTTCTTGTGGAAGTTCAGCAGGTTCTTCTTCCTGTTGAACAATTGCTTCATGAAGAACAGGACTTTCTTCAGCTTTCCACTCCAAAGCTAAAGGAACTAAGTCCTTAACCATAGTAGGCAGTTTCTTTGATGTATCCAAGTTGATCTCTTCAGCCTTCTGGTCTTTCTTTTGTTCTTCACTAGCTGGCTCATCAGCTATGTGAATGATCTCAGTACCATCAGTAGACACAACTGTCTTCTGACGAATCAAGTCAGCTGGTACAAAGGGTGATGTAGTCTGTTTAATCTTCAGCTTCTCTTGATAAGTACTGATATCAGAGCCATAACAGATTTGCTGTAAACTTGGCAGACTGGGCGTTGAACTTGATGTTCCTGGTTCAAACCTTGATCTTTCAACCCATTTCTCCAGAGTAGTGTAAACAGCAATCTTGACTGCTCTATCAATTCTATCATCAGTAGGGCTTGGCTTCTTTGGAATTGAATTTTTGATAGCAGTCGCCTCCTGACTGACGATAACTCTAGCATAGTCATGCAGTCTATCCCTTACAAAATCTGAGTCTAAAGCCTTGACAACAGAGGATGTTTGCAACCAGTTCAAAACCCAACGTCCTTCTGTGGCGAACTCCTTCCAGGCTTGGATTTCTTCCTCAGACTTGTTCAATCTGTACTCTCTCCATTGATTGTATCTGATCTTCTCTGGGAGAAAAGTAGTCCTTGATTGAAACAGCTGGTTCAGCCTTTCCAGCTCAGCTTCAAATCTCTTGAAGGCAACAGAGTCATTTTGAACAATCTCAATTGCTCGTCTGACCTCCTTCTTTTTCTTTTTAATTGGTTCAGCCCTTGGTAGCACAAAGTCTCCTTCCTTAGGCTTTTCTCCAATCACGATGCCTCCAGACCTCCTTGGTCCATAAGCATCCTTTGTGCTCTCTTCTAATGCCTTTGCCAACTCTGCTTCTTCCTTGGCAGCCAACTCAGCTTCTGTCATTTTCTTGACATCAGCGTCCTTTTTACTTGCTTCAAGAGCTTTCTTTAGCTCAGCATCATCACGTTTTCGTTGTTCAGCCTCCTCACGCTTCTTCTTGTGATAAGCTGATACTTTTGCTTTGCCAGTTCTCTTCTTTCTGGCATTTCTCGATTCAACAACTGGTGCCGCAGCTGTTGTCTCTGGTAAAGCTATTGCTACAGGTGTAGCAGCAATTGGCTCGAGGATCTGTACTTCAGGATCCTCTTGAGGTTTAGCAACCTCAGCTGTTAGTGTAGGAATTTGTTTCACTTGATCAGCTGACTTCTTCTCAGCAGACTCCTTCACTGATTCAACAGGCCTCTCAGCAGATGGAGGACTTTTTCTAACCAAATCAGAAGGCTCAGTATCTTCATCAACGAACATCATTCTCTTTCTGATGGTTTTCTTTGTATGAACAATAGGAACAGTAGATGTGGCAGTATCTTTTAATGCACTCCTTGTTCTTTTAGCCACATTCTCAGCTGGTAGCTCAGCTGAAACTGTTTTGTCAGTAGATGACCCAACGGACATCTCATTGATTTCCTTGACTGTTTCATCAACAATCAAGTCAGCAGCATCCTTTCTTTTAGGCACAACTGTTTTGGCTTCAACAGCAGGCTTTGCTGTTTGAACAGCTGTCTTGCTCTTCTTGCCTTTGTCAGCAGGCATTTTAGGCTCAGTAGCCTTTCTCTTCTGTTGCTTCTTCTCTGGCACAGCTGCAGGCTCTTTTGATTTACCAATTTTTACTGCATCATAAACTTTTAGCTCCTTTGCCTTATGAACATCCTTGCCATTAGTCACATCACATCTCAGATTTACCAGCAGATGGCTAATGAATATCCTGTGCAGAGTCAGACCACGCTTCTTGTGATCAGCAAGTATATACCAGATGATATTTGCCCAATTTACCTTCAACCCATAGTAAACAACTATCATCATATGAAGTCTCTTCATTGGTACACTGTCCAACGAGAATGTGCAATTCTCAAGGACTTTAGCAACTAAATCAGCCATTCTCTGAAACTCATCCTTCAGCTGATTTTTCTTGATGCCTCCAGACATCACTTGATTCTTCTTGGAAGCGATATTCCAGAAATCTGCTTCCAGCGGTTCAGCTAAGGTTGTAATTTCAGTGGACCCTTCAAGCGAGAGCCCGTACATCTTGTTCAGCAACTTGGGGGTAACACATATAGCTTTATCCCCAATTTTGGCTTTAATCTCCAGTTTTTCAAAGTCAACGTCCTCTTTGGAACCATAAAATTCCATAACTTGCTCCTTGAAAATCATATCTTCATGGGCCTCCATGAATTTAACCAGAGTAGCCGCTTTGAATTTCTCCAGAATTTCTTTCATCAGTGGTGTTCTAGTTGCATGATACGTCAGGTAATTTAGGAACATACCTTCAGCAGCAGCTTCTTTGGTAGACATTCTAAAAAAAATTTAGAGAAACAGAGAAAAATTTTGCAGTAGATAGTTCGCAGAATTGCTCTGTATGCTTTTGAAATTTGACGGTGCGTAAAAATGTAGTAAGTTGATCAGATCTGGATTTATAGAAGTTAATTCTTGTCGGTTTCCGTGAAAAGTGGTAACCGTCAGATCAGTTACAGTAAAAGCAGATCGTGCGACCGTGATACGCGGATTTCAAAATAGCATTAAATATGTCAGACGGGCGGGAAAACGAAACGCCACTTGTCTGTTACTTATAAAAGCGTGTTTCTTATAAAACGTCTTTGTACAACACTTAAATATAAGCTGACATAAATAAAAACAGATGAGTAAAATAATACTTATCTGATAGATGACTTGTCTGATACAATATATCACTAGTGAAAGCCAATATCTAGTGATCTTCCTTCGCTGTTTGTCAATCCAACAAGATAAATAATCTTCAGTCTTCAAGAATTAAGAACATATCTTCTGATTAAAACACTTTCAACTACTGTCATTGAAGATTTCATCTTTAAAACAGGAGTACCGCTAGTCTTACACGTTCCCCCTGAATTCAAGAATTCATCAGTCAACTAGTCTGTTGAGAGTCAGTCTTCTTGAAGTGTAATACTTGTTGATATCAGATTAGTTAGCTGTTTGAACCCAGTTTTCTGATAGGTTCCCCCTCAGCTTATGAATCCAATTTTAACAAGCCCAATTCCGCTCTTAGAGTGGAAAATCTTGCATCACTTAAGGGTTTGGTGAAAATGTCAGCAATCTGATTATCTGTAAGAACATGCTCAACGATGACATCTCCCTTTTCAACATGGTCTCTGATGAAGTGATGTTTGATCTCAATATGCTTAGTCCTGGAATGACTAGTAGTATTCTGAGTAAGTGAGATTGCACTTGTATTGTCACAGTAGATAGGGATTCCACTGATCTTGATATTGTAATCTTCTAGTTGATGCTTCAACCAAAGTATTTGTGCACAACATGCTCCAGCAGCAATGTATTCAGCTTCAGCAGTAGATATGGATACTGAAGTCTGTTTCTTACTCATCCATGAGATCAGACGACTGCCTAAAAATTGACAAGTACCTGTAGTACTCTTCCTATCAATCTTGCAGCCAGCAAGGTCAGAATCTGAATATCCAATGAGTTCAAATCCTGATTCCCTTGGATACCACAATCCCAATTCTTGTGTGCCTTTGAGATACTTTAATATCCTTTTAGCAGCTAAGAGATGAGATTCTTTAGGATCTGATTGAAATCTCGCACAAACCCCAACAGAATACATAATATCAGGTCTGCTAGCTGTTAAGTATAACAGTGACCCAATTATGCCTCTGTACTTGGTAATGTCAACTGACTTGCCACCTTCATCCTTGTCCAGACGAGTTCCAGTGGACATAGGAATATTAACAGATGAGCTAGTTTCCATACCAAATTTCTTGAACAGATCTTTTGTGTACTTTGCTTGGTTAATAAAAATACCATCAGGTAGCTGTCTAACTTGTAATCCAAGAAAGTAATTAAGTTCTCCCATCATGCTCATTTCAAACTTGTTCTGCATCAGCTTAGAGAACCTCTCACACATCTGTTTATTAGTTGAACCAAAAATAATATCGTCCACATATATTTGAACTAGCAATATATGTTTATCCCATTCAATAGTAAACAAGGTTTTATCTACTTTACCCTTACGAAATCCTTTAATTAAAAGAAAATCAGATAAAGTGTCATACCATGCTCTTGGAGCCTGTTTCAGTCCATAGAGAGCTTTCCTCAGACGATATACTTTGTCTCCTTGTTGATAAACTTCAAAACCAGGAGGTTGTTCAACGTACACTTCTTCTTGCAATTCTCCATTGAGAAAAGCAGACTTCACATCCATCTGATAGACAGTGAAGTTCTTGTGAGCAGCATAGGCTAAGAACAATCTGATTGCTTCTAGCCTTGCAACTGGTGCGAATGTCTCATCAAAATCAATGCCTTCTTCTTGGCAATAACCTTTGGCCACTAGTCTTGCTTTATTTCTGGTGACAACACCATCTTCATTCATCTTATTTCTGAAAACCCACTTAGTGCCAATTACTCTTTGATGAGTAGGTCTGGGAACTAAGTACCAGACTTCATTCCTTTCAAATTGATTCAACTCTTCTTGCATTGCTTCAATCCAGTGAGAATCACCAAGAGCTTCATCAATTAACTTAGGCTCAATTTGTGAAAGAAAACTTAAAAACATTGTTTCATTTGCAGTTGACCTTCGAGTTCTCACTCTATCCAAAGGATCACCAATCACTAACTCAGGTGGGTGATCTCTGAGCCATCTGAGATCAGGTTGCAAATCTGGATGTTGACCTCTTGATTGATCTTGCAACACTACTGTTGGAGTTTCAGTAGTAGTCTGTTGAACAGTCTCTGGTCTGTCAGCTGTTCGCAACTCCTCTGTTAGAAAATCAGCAGACTGATTTTGAACAGCACTTGAGTTAACAGCTTGAGTTAAATCAGGTAGTATGATGGGTACATATTCTTCATTTCTTTCCACACTCAATTTCTGAAGTTCAGCAGATATCTCTGGGATTGCACTTTGATTCTTTTCAGAAGATTAGCTTGGTTCATCAAATACTACATGAATAGATTCTTCTACAAGTAAAGTTCTTTTGTTAAACACTCTATAAGCTTTACTAACAGTAGAGTAACCTACAAAAACAGCTTCATCAGCCTTTTCTGCAAATGCAGTAAGGTGATTTTTCCCATTGTTCAAAACATAACATTTACAACCAAAAATCCTAAGATAATGTAAATTAGGCTTTCTGTTGTTCCATAGCTCATAAGGTGTCTTGTTTTGACTTTTGTTGATCATACACCTGTTCTGTGTATAACATGTTGTATTTGTAGCTTCTGCCCAGAATCTTTGGGGCAGTTTTGCTTCGGCTATCATTGTCCTGGTAGCCTCCTTTAGAGTTCTGTTTCTCCTTTCAGCAACTCCATTTTGTTGAGGGGTTCTGGCAGCAGAGTATTCATGACTGATTCCTCTGGAATTACAATACTCTTCAACAGTAGAGTTTGTAAACTCAGTCCCTCTATCTGATCTGATCTTCAATATTCTTTGACTCTTCTCATTCTGGATTAGTTCCATCAGATTGGTAAGCAGTTCCTTGGTTTCACTTTTCTTCTTCATGAAAATCACCCAAGTGAACCTTGAAAAATCATCCACAACAGCTAGGCAGTATTTCTTTCCACCATTGCTGATTGGATCAATAGGGCCAAACAAATCCATATGTAACAGCTCCAAAATTCTGGTTGAAGATTGGTGCTTCTTGCTTTTGAAAGAGGATTTCACTTGTTTACCCTTCTGACATGCGTCACACAGCTTGTCTTTGCTCATGACTGTTTTTGGAATTCCTTCTACCAAATCATTCTTTATCAGTCTGTTTATGGTCTTGAAATTCAAATGATTCATTCTTTTGTGCCAAAGCCAACTAATTTCACTTGGTGAAGAAGCCACCAAACAAACATTTGAATTCTTGTCCACAGAATTCCAGTCGACTACATAGATGTTTCCCTGTCTTCTTCCAGATAGAATGACCTTCTTTGTTCCAACTTGTTCAACATAGCACTTATCTGATGAAAACACTACGGAAAATCCCTTGTCACAAAATTGACTTATGCTCAGCAGATTGTACTTCAGGCCACTAACATATGAGACGTCAGATATCTCTATGTTTCCTTTGATAAGCTTTCCAACGGCTACAACCTTGTCTTCTTTGCTATCTCCAAAAGTAACTCTTGGACCATTCATAGCAACAGCATCTGCCAGTTCATGTATGTCTCCACACATGTGCCTTGAACATCCACTGTCCAAGTACCATTTCTTCACTACTTTACTCCTACTCCTAATCCTAACCTACAAAACAAAATAAAATGTTTTAGGTACCCTTTATTGGGAGGGTCCTGGTGGATTAGTATCACCTTTGACAACCCAAGATGTTGAAGTCTTAGGCTTCTTAGGCTTTGCAGTCTTAGCAGGAGCATGAGCAACTTCATTTACATCATAATCAGCAGGCATATTATGTTGATAATCATTATGATGATGATAAGGCTCATAAGCAGGATATGATGCATGATAAGCAGGGTAAGCATGCATTGGTTGGTGAGCAGGATATGCAGCATAGTGAGGTGGATAATGAGGTGCAGCATAATAAGGTGGATAAGCAGGTTGCACATAATAAGACTCATTTCCATACCAAGCATTTTTGTTATAATTTCTTTGCTTCTTAGGTTTGCTCTTTACTTGCTCTTTAACAGACGACTTAGCTTTACTAGTCTGATTGGTTTTACTCTTATCAGCAGACTTCTTGGGGCTATTCTGCTGTTTGGTTTTACCAGTCTGTTTTTCATTTTCAGGCTTTTTACCCTTCTTAGCCTTAGGAGTTTTTATCTCCTTTTTCTCAATCTCAGGTGAAATGGGTTTAGCAGTCTGAACATATAAGATAATATTACTATTATCAGCAGATATAAACTTCTCAGCTTTGTTCAGTTCTAAACTTTCTTTTACTAAGGGAGCACTCTGTTCAGTTGGTTTATCTATTAACACAACAGACGACTTAGGAACAGACGACTTGTTATGTAAAGATATTCTAGCTTCAAGTTCCTGAATTTGTCCCTTATACATTTCACATTCAGCTCTCAGAGATTCACATTCATGCGAAAGCTTTTTATACATGGCTGATTCTTCAGGTTTTTCAACCTTAAGTTTCAGCTTAGCATTTTGCTTTTTCAGCAGAATCATCTCGTCCTTAAGCTTAGCAAGCTCATTAACAACATCTACTTTGTTGTTCATCATTTGCTCAAATGAGTTAAACAGTTCAAGCTCACTTTCAGAGAGTATTACCTCATTGTCAGAATCTTCAGATTCTTTTGCCATGAGACAGAGCAGTGCAGGTGAGTCATCAAAAACAGAGTCATCACTTGAAGTGCCAGATTCTTTGTTAGATGAGTAGATGGCTGCCATCTTTTCAGCTTCAGCCAACAGCACCTTGCTCTTTTGGTATCTCTTCTCTCTTCTTTCTTTTCTTTGTTTCTTTTCCTCCTCCGTGTACTTCTCAGCTTTTGGATATGGGCAGTCCTTGATGAAATGTCCCAATTTCCTGCAATTATAGCACATCATTTTGGATTTAAAATCATCCTTAATATCATGTGAATTAGAGGTAGGTTTAGAAGTAGAAGCATTGTTATATTTCTTCTTCATTTTTCTCTTGTAGAACTTCTTGAACCCGTTCAGTAACAACGCAACATCGTCAGCAGAGTATTCTTTCTTTTTCAGCACTATGGCCTCATCAGATGAGTCCACTTCTACAGTTCTCCCGGCTGATCTTCTTGTTCTTTCTGCAGCGACCAGTGCAGCAGTGGGGCCAGAAGTTGAGGTCTCTTCTATTCCCATCCTTGGCATTTTATACTCGTACGCCTTGAGTACAGAAAACAGCTCCGTCAGGGACATCTTCCCCAGATCCCTTGATTCTTCCATCGCTGTGACCTTCATGTTGAACTTTGGTGGCAGCGCCTTTAGAACTTTGACATTGATCTCCTTATCAGAGAACGTCTTGCCCAATTTCAGCACGTTGTTCAACACTTTTGTAAACCTTGAGTCCATCTGGTCAATGTTCTCTCCAGGTTTCATTTTGAAGTTATCAAACTTCTCCATGGCGACACTCAGATTGTGTTCTTTTATGGATTCGTTTCCTTCGCTCATGTCACGGACTTTGTCCCACATCTCCTTAGATGTTTTGCAGTGTTTGACCTTGTCAAACCTTTCGTTGTCCAGGGCCTTGGTCATGATGAAGATTCCAACCTTATCAAGATTATTCAGCTTGATTTCGTCAGGTGTCATTTCTTCAACGACCTTCTCTACGCCGTCAACCATGATTTTCTTTGTAACTTTGATTGGACCTTGAGTTATGCATCGGTACATATTGTCATTGTAAGCAGCAAGGAAAATTTCCATGCGTATCTTCCAGTCCTCAAAGCTCATACCGCCTATGTGGGGAACTAGGCTGATACAGTCCATTTTTCAAAAAGTTTTATTTTCAAAAAGATGCTCTTTTGAAAACTTTTGAAAACCTTTGAAAAAACACTTAAGGATCAAGCTCGTTGATCAGGCAAATGATTCAGATGAACCACCTGCTCTGATACCACTTGTTGGTCCCAAGTGGTCAGATGAGGTCTAGAGGGGGGGGGGGGGGGGGTGAATAGACCTCTTTAAAATTTCCTTTTTAAAATTCTCTAACTTTTCTGTTCAGCAGACTAAGCTGATCGAGAACAGTAAGCAGACTAAGCTGATCTAGCACAAAGCTTTGAGCAGCAGAGTTGACCACTCTTCTGATTTCACTTAGCTGATTTTATCAAAATCAGAGTTTCAAAATAAACAAACTTGCAGCGGATTTATCAAGTGTTTTTCACAAGTAGTTTTCTTAACTTTGAAATAGTTTTATCCCCAGTTTTAACAAACTCCTTTTAAAACTTTTCCAACAGTTAACCTTTTTAAGTGTTTTTAAAAACTGTTCTTTAAAATATGCAGAAATTAATGCAAGTTAAAAACACAAAGGATTTTTATAGTGGTTATATGGATATAAATCCTTTAGTCCACTCTTCCAAGTCACTTAGATCTTGGGTTATACTAAATCACGCAGATTACAGTATACAATGCTTACGCCAAACAACAAATGAAATGGCCGTAAGTTCACAATAGGAAATCACAAAGAAACTCCTATCCTCTGAAGTAATATCGCTCACTAAGATTGATATCTACTCCTCACAACACAGACATACAAAATCACTCAGATTTTACAAGTATTTTCTGTTTTCTCTCGATTTTGCTTCGTCAACAAATGACTCGGCTGATGAGTGTTCTGTTCTTGAGTTTGAGACTTAGAAGAATTCTGCTTCAGATTTTTGCTCTCAAATTGTGTTGTTATCTTCTTCAATCTCACGAACTGAACTATTTATACTAAGGATTTGAAAATCTGCCCGTTGAGAGTTCGCCAGTTGTCAAATCCTCGAGTACTGTTCCTTTTCTGCAGAACGGCAGCTGCGACTGAGCACTGTACACTTCTGCTGTACTTTCTGTCGCATCGCATTAAATGCGCATTAAATGCACCAAGCTGATACGAGGTTTCTCTTCAATCATTTGTCATAAATACCCTCCTTCTTCAGCATTTATTACACCAAGTGCATTTATTACCGTTGCACTAACTTCTGATCCACTTCCACTCAGCTGATCGAAGTCACTCGTCTGATGTGTACTCGGCTGATCCCAAACTTGAACTAATCTGATTTGAGTCGGCTGATAGTCCACCAGTCTGATTACTTCTTCAGCAACAGATCAGTAGTCTTCTGGACCATATTTGACTTGTCTGAATAACTTCATACTTGGTCAAATATCTTCTAAGGTTTGTACTAAGCTTCCACTTAGCTGATGACTTTGGAAATCATCAAAACCTCCCTTCACTTCAAAGTCTTCATCTTCATCCAAAATGGGTTGGACTAAATTCATATAACTTGATCGGAAATTATTTCAAAAGGTATCTCAAGAGGTATAAATTACCATAGACATTAGAAAAAATAATTCAAGACACCCAATCCAGAAGAGACATTTAGAGAGAGCTTGACCCATCGGTGGGAGCACTTCTAGATCTCTATTGTGATTTTAAGGTGTTTGGCCCCAATTATACAAATTATTTTTGGTCAATCGTGATTTTCATGGTGTTTGACAGTCAATGTCATAATCAATTTTGGGACCTCCATGAGCTAAAAATCAACTTATTTTTGAAGCTATTAAAGTGTTACTTTTGTAAAAGCTATTATACAAAATTAATTATTCTATAATTAATTTTATTATAATCAATTATTGTCAAAATCCATTTTAGTAAAATTAATTTTCCTATAGTTATTTTTCGAATCTCTAGGCCAAACAAAAGTAGAACCCTCCCAATATTTATTTATCTACAAAATGAAGGGCACAAAGACAAGAATCGAAGCCATAATATTATATATATATATATATATATATCCATAATATTATATATTTCTCAGATAAGAAGTAAGTCAATTGTATTGTTTTCTATATGCAATTAAAAATTATATAGTATTTATTTACTCTATATTCAAAGACCATAAGATCGTTCAATCAACCCAACAATTGGACCAAGTCAATATGGGTAAAATCTATGTAAGTATATATTAACACTCAATATTTATTTGGTACTTATATATCAAAAATGGCTGCCGCAGGACTAGTGATTCGAGTTCCACACTCCAGGCCACCATTTTGTGTTATCTACCTGAATTACTTGAAATCAAACAAAAGAAAGAAGGAATTAGTGAAAAAAATTCACTCAAAACATACTAAGGGCCCCACATTCGAAGGCTGACCGTAATTATAAACCCAAGAAAAAAATGGAAAAGAAAATCAAGACTGCTCAACGTACAACACTGAGGAGCACGGAATAGGGAAAATGGCGCAGTTTTATATTTATGGGTGTGGAAAAAAATATATAAAAATACAGGATACTGTTCACAAGTGGGTTACCCCTTTATAAGGAGTAATATATATATATATATGTGCGTGTGTATATATATATACTATTAATGTTTCTATCTTTGTTGCTTTTATGATTTCCATAGTAGAGGTATATATATGTTGTAAATTGTGAAAGTCAGAAATGCAATAAAGATAAGTGCAAGGATAATTTATTCCTACCTAATAAATATAGTTTTTATTATAGAAATTGCAGAAAAATTTAGACAAGCAGTGATTTGGCTGTAATTGGTTAGAACACGAAAAGCAGTAAATAAGAACCAGTAAGATCAACAAAATAGGGTAAATACTTATTTATTAATGATATAAATCAAGATTACAATGTTTGGGTCCGATCAAAGTACCAAGGATGTTGTAACACAAAATATTATAAAGTAGACTATCGAGCTGAGTAGTATGGGAAAGCATGCGCGATTTCTTAATTGGCCCTTCTACCATTAATTATCCTGGTATTCGGATAGTCATGATCGAACATGTAGATTGATGATGCTTCTTCTGGCTTTTCCGGATTGGAAACTATTATCTTGGTTTTGATCGATGAAGGTCTCTAAGTGATCGGGATTGATCTTGAGCAGAGGGATGCTTCAGATCTGGAGCCGTACGGAATATCCCTCATCAGTAACCCCCACTTCTCGAGCGTAAGTAGCTCGGAGAAGTAGCTTCTTGATAAAAGTGAAAATTATTTTATCCTTATTTGTACCCCCCCCCCCTTCTCGAGCGTAAGTACAGATGGAGCTCGGATAAGTAGGGGCTCGGGAAGGAGATTCAGGATCGGCACTAAAATGCCTCAAGATGAGGGCAATTTCGTATCTCACTAGATCGGATTCATCGTCCTGCCCAAGACCAATCTGGATCCCTCCATTTTGATCGATTTCCAATGTTATGGATTGTGAACCGAAGGATTACCGCTTTTGTGTATAAAGCATGAGTATGGTGACTATCCGATCTGCCTGTCCGACCAGGATCTCCTGACTAGTCTGTGGACCGTACATATGTTCTTATGGGCCCTAGAGCTCTACCGTGAAGACACGTGTTAGCCTATAAATACTAGGATAATTAATGATGTAAGGACTTATGTTATTGTATTTATTCGGGTAAAGTTGCATAATTTGATTTGGGGCAAAAGTGTAGTTTTTGAAACTTTAAGGGCTTATTTATAAATCGTGATTTTCTGACAATAATTACTGAAAATTAATTTTCTGTTTCTGGAAAATATCTGGATTGTTCGTAAATTTGGGGTTGTTTTGTAAATTCTGAAAGTTAAAGGACTATTTTGAAATTTTCGTAACTTCAGGGGTCTGTTTGCAAAAACAAAAAAATTATGGATTTAAATTGTATTTTTCAGTTCTCTGGCCGATTTGTATTTTCCAAAACTTTTGGGGCTAAAATGCAATTTTCAAAATTGAGGGGACGAACTGCAATTTTCAAAAGTTAAAAAATCCGAATCTGTTTATCCGAAAATTGATTTTATTGTAATTAGTAGTGACTAAAGTAAGAATCATAGGTTATTTTAAAATTGTGTTTTAAAATAAGAAAGAAAAGAAATGCGTAAAAGTTGTTTACTTGTTTATTGCTCTACGTGAACTGTTTACTTGTTTTTCGATCGTGCCGAGCCTTGACCCTAGGGGTAGATGTGGTTGGTTTATTTTAATGTTTGGTTTTTATTGAGCCTGCGAGCCTTAAGTTTTTGGGCCACATTGAGCCTTTGTAATAGATTCGGGCTTTACATTTAAATAGTTTAGGATTGAGCCTCATTACAAGCAAGGTGGAGGCCCAAGCAGAACTGAAGGCCATGTATGCATGGTTATGAATGTAATAGCCTAGGACCATTAATAACCCTTTAGATTGACCAATTGGGCCAACATCATGACTCGATGCTGGCCCACATAGGAGGCTCCCGATCTAAAACATATTGTGGTAGCATGCATGCTAGGTGTGCATGTTTTATTTTATTTATTGATTTATTGATTTATTCCTAGAATGTATGTGATGCGCGCTAGTAATTAGATCGTAAATCAAAGATAAAACATAATTAATACGGTAAGTGTTGGATGAAGATGAAGAAGTGAAGGGAGGCTTTGATGATTTCCAAAAGTCATCACCTAAGTAATGGAAGCTTAGCATAACTCTGGAAAGTTCAATCGAGAAGTCAAGTAAAATCAGAAGATTGAATTTTGGTCCAGAAGACTACTAATCTGATGCTGAGTTCGGAATCAGACTAGTGAATTTTTAGCAGAGTCAAATCAGATGAATTCGATTTGAATCAGCAGAGTGATCATCGGCAGAGTGGATTCGATCAGCAGAGTGAAAGTGATAAGAAAGTCATTCAGAGAAGGGTATTAATGACTGATAGCACATAAACGAAGAATAACTTGCAGATATCCTCATCATTCGCATCGCGATTCAACATCGCAATAATCTTCGATTTGAGATGTTCAACAGTAACCTTCGTTTGCCCCCATTGACCAAAATATCTACTCTTCAAGGTTCCCCCTTCAGAGATAGTTTGTTGGTCCTCCTCACTCGGTTTGCCAAATCACAACCCCGATATAAGGCTAAACTCCTCTACACCAAACCTAACTGGTTTTCCGTATATCAAAAACCAGTATTCGTACCTACTCAGGTCTTTCTCCCTTCGGCATATTCGGAGAATCAGATTGTGCAAGGCCGATGCCTTAAATTTGCCCTTTCCAGTTAGGCGTAGAAAACTCCCAATCTGGGGGTAGGCATCTAACATCGCCAGATGTTGTGGTCTTAACATATCTTTCATAATCGAAAGTTCATTCCATGCCGATCATTGTGTCACCCTTCCATCGATGACCACAGTTTCATAGTGAAACGGAGGTAATTGTGGCAGGTCCGACGTGGGTAAGGAAACGTATCCCTACAAAACAAACAACAACACAAACATGTCAAAAATACATAAAATAACTCTTTTTTTCAAAACGGAATGTTTTTTCATCAACTATGACGTTTGGCGTTTGGCTTCCCAAACGCCAAAACACATGACGTTTGGACCCAAACGCCAAATATCATAAACACCAAACGTCACAAAACGCAATGTTTCATGACGTTTGGCGTTTGGAAACAACATACGCCTTGAACATGATCGTGGCGTTTGGCCCTTACAAACGCCAAACTCCACGAAACTCAAACGCCTTGAAGATGCTCATGGCGTTTGGCATTTGGGAGCCCTAATCGCCTAACGCCAAACTGCGTGAGAAATAAACCGAATCGAAATTGGAGAAGAAGGCGGCGAAACTTACCCCAAACGACCATTCTTCATCATTTCTCCTCTCCCCATCTTCTGCCATTGCGTGTGCCATCTCCGAATGAGAGAAAAAATTGGATTTGATTTGAGAAGTAGATGTAAATTTTGAGAGAGAAAGAGTTTTTTGTTTTGTTTTTGTATTATGTTTTTTATTAATATTAAGGTTGGGTAGGGTTTTGTTTAATTAATGAATGTGAGGGGGTTATTTGCAATTGTTAAGAGAGTTTATTTTAATTTTTTATATTTAAAAAAAAAATTATGGCCTATGGCCTTTTTGAAAATACACTTTTCCATTGTGGCTTTTGCCAAAATTTCCCTTGAAATCGATTCTTTGCGGAACAGACACTGACAAATCGATAAAGTTACTAAATCCACAAGTGCAGCGAAATGTTCACCAATGATTCCTAAAGAAAATCATATATGACAACCAATAATTAATTAGGAGCATAAGATAACTAGAAGCTTTAAGAAAACTTGAAATCCTCAAAAAGTAACAAATGGTTCAACCGGACCAAAAGGATTTGTGATAACACATAGCCTCAAAGTCATAATATGGAAAACCACCACAACACATTTCAAAAACATATTACTAACTAGGAGTTTCCTTGAAAAGAAAAGAAACATGTGTAATAGAGAAACTAGACATGTTTATACCCTAAATACTTTTCTATGCTTATCAAGCCAGTAATGGCTCGACAAAAGATAATTGACTCGACAATCAGGGGAGTAATAGAGTAATTGGGCCATAATAATAAATGGGCCTAACTTTATTGACCCGCATGATTAAATTAATTAAAAAGGGCCAAGGTGCTTAAAAGCCTAGTCGCGAGAAATGGCCCAAAAGTTGGCCCTGTTTATGTGATTAATTAATTTAATGACAGAATTAATTTAATTAAGAAAAGCAATGGCCGCGTAATTAAATGGGAGCAAAATAATAGACAAGGGTAAGGGTCAACCAGCTCCCAAACTATCTCAAAAGTAGTTACACACATGCTGGAAATGGAAAATGCAGCGGATTTGAAGAGCTCAACCATCAGCAAACCGCCAAAAGGAACATAGAGAATAAACATGGCAAATAATTGCCAAAGTAGTGGAGATCATGCAGGAAGTCGGAGAAGTAGACATTCATCAGGGGAAATATCCGTCAGGAGGCGGGCACATTCAACACACACTCAATCAATCAAACAACTTAGTCTTCACTGATCAGGCACAATGCCTCTCTAAGTCGGCGACGCCGCACCTGAAGCCAGCTGTGAGCTGCAACCTCTCTAAGGTTGGGCGATCCATCAATGGTAGCCACCTGCCATCAATGTTACTTTTACGTCAACATGATAATAATTGCATATCAGCTCATATGGCGGTTCCCTGCCAATAAAGGAGTCACTCTTCACAAACTAAAAAGCTCGTTTGGCACGCTGATGACATCATAGGAGTTTTATTACAACTTTACATACTCTTTCATGCTTGTAAATCATAGAAATGTATTAGGATAGATTTCATGCATTTCATTTATCAACTCTATGTTTATTTAATATATCGAAGTATTTTGCCTTTATCTCCTGATTTCATTTATGAGTATGTCTTTGTCAAG
The DNA here is from genome assembly GCA_030819805.1 of Penstemon newberryi var. newberryi. Taxonomy (NCBI): domain Eukaryota; kingdom Viridiplantae; phylum Streptophyta; class Magnoliopsida; order Lamiales; family Plantaginaceae; genus Penstemon; species Penstemon newberryi. The sequence goes on along the minus strand of JAUALY010000005.1, from coordinate 13,586,083 downwards.
TGATTTTAATATGTCTCTGTTGCTATGTTGTTAATCTGTTAGTTCAGGTTTTAAATTAAGTTGACATGTTTTAGATTGCTTGATATGCAACTCGATATCTAATATTTTTGTAAATCTTTTGATATATCGAGTGAGCCACTGATTTGCTATAAAGTTTTGGCATTTTAATAAAGTTTATCATAAATTGTTAAGTCCTTCGGCCAGGCAGGCATTGAAAAGAATCAGAGGTAGAGTTTGCCTACTCCGCCACAATCAATTGATTAGAAATCAGAACCTTGTCAGGACATTGATTTATATTCGCCATATTATGTCCGTTTTAAACCGTTATGTTTGCACGCACAGACATTGGCACGCCCCGCATTTTTTATATCACATCGAGTCTATTGCATCGAGCCAATTGTACATCGAGGCAAGCCAGACACAATTTATAGCAAACAATATTTTGGCACGCCTAGTGGGACCTGATAATCTTTTACCAAAAAAATTTATTTTCATACTAATCAACTAATCTTTCGTTGTTGTCAGATGTTTCAACCGATAACACGAAAGAAACGATCGAATTTAACAAGGACACGGTCTGATCTCACATACTTTCTGACATCAGAGGACTTAACTGCAGTCCCGATTTCAACAGAAGGGATGGAGAAAGTAGGGGAACTATCAGAAGAGGTTCAAAAATTTGTGAAAGACCTTGAAACAAAACAAGGGGAATGGTCGAATGTAATTAACAAATTTGAAAACATGCTTGGCACGGCCACTGCTGCCAGTCAGGCCAATACTGAGGCAAGTAATACTGTAAATATCTCCCTGACACATTTAGAAGCCAAGCTAGTTGTACTGGCTGATAGCATCAACTCATTAGCCAATGGGATGCATAGCTTACAAACGATCAATCATAATGGATCGACTAAAACTGCCACTAACAAAGGCAAGGCACTTGCAATCCACGTTGCGGAATCTCGACAGCGGGATGAACCGACATATAGGCAGAACTGTGGGCAGAACAACACGCCCGATAGAAAGGGAAGCACTTCAAGAAATAGGTTTTATCATCCGGACTCGGGGGGCAGACCCGAAAGCAAAAAAGGAGAAAACATTGGGTATGTCCAGGACGGACATCAATTCACGACCCCTTCCACGACCAGGCAACTGGAGTCATCGAGGGACGTGACTAGTTACTAACAATCAACCAGGCTCAGGAAATGTTCATGAAGAAACAGGATGCCAGGATAGCCCGATACAACAAGCGACATCCAGAATATATCGATCAGGTACCATTTCCGCAAAATTTCAGGACACCTAATTTCACTTTGTCTTCAGGAGAAGGGCCACAATCTGCAACCAAGCATCTGGCTCGATTCTCGTCGGAGTGTGGTAACCTGAACAGCGATCTGAAGTTGAAGTTGTTCCCAAATTCCTTGACGGGGATGGCGTACCATTAGTACGCCAATCTAAAACCCAGCTCGATAACAGACTGGGAATCAATGGAAAGAGTGTTCATGATGAACCACTATCAAGCCCCATTAGTAGTATCGATAATTGAACTATCCAATATGAAGTAATTATCAGGGCAGTCTGTAGAAGAGTATATGAAGAAGTTCATCAGAGCCAGGGGGTTTTGTGCTATCCCACTACCAGAGAAGGAATGTGTCAAAATTGCAATACATGGAATGCACTTTGAACTAAGAAAGATAATGATGGCTCAGTATCATGAGGATCTGTTCGAATTAACAGAACATGCCGTGAGATACGAGAGGGTGTTGAGAGATGAAAACAGTCGGCAGCCTAGAAACAATTACTATCAAGTAGGCATGGCAGATTCTAACGACGAATCCTTAAGTCGAGTGGTGGAATCATCTAACATCGAGATTGGATTAGCTGAAGTCATATGTCCAAAGAACATTGTTTGTCAGGCGTTGGCCAAATCGAAGGAGCCACAACCAACTATCAATGTGCACAACAGTTTGATAAGAAGAGATGCCGAGTACAAGTCTGACAGAGAGAGGCGTTATTCTTTCGACATGTCTAAAACAGAGGCTATATTCGATCAGTTGTTGGCAGACAAGATTCTGAGGCTTAAAGGAGACCATGTGATGCCATCACCTATGAAGATTGCAGGTAAAACGTATTGTAAATACCATGACTTATGGACTCATTCCACGAACGAATGTCTCGTGTTCAGGTGGATGGTGCAGGATCACCTTGACAAAGGTATCCTGAATTTTGACCCTAATTGGAAGATTAATAAGCCGATGACGGTTGATACCAATCGGTTTCAGCAGAATGAGATCGGGATAAACATGGTAAACGTGGTTGGCACAAATGTGGAACATGCAAATGAAAAATGCACACATCAGCCGATGTCGGCAGCCCCAGTCGTGCAACTAGGATTATGTGCTCGATGTCATATAGAGATAGCAATGGTGCCACTATTCATGAATTCCGGGATTTATATCCCGTACGTACATTGGCCAAATCCTTCACCTAGGCTATACACGTATCATGCAACACAATCGTCAATACCGGCCCCGATGCAGGCTACATAATCTGCAATAGAGCCGCGTCGAGACAATGATGCACCCGGGGGGCATCAACGATCGAAGGAGGATTTTGATCAACATTACAGGTCCAGGAAAAGGTCACTAGTAGGGTACCCCAGAGTAACAATGAAATCATTCAGGAACCAGAACTACAGGCAATCGGCGAGGATGATACCCACCAGTACTTTCAGGCATGTACTATTAGAACACCGTCGGACACCCAGGTGGGGAAATAGGTACCTGTCAGGCACCCTAAATTCCCAGGAAATCAGAGACCGGACCAGATTACTAAAACACAATATCGGTGATTTCTCCTACATAGGAAGGAAATCGAAATGGCAAAAGGGAAAGCCCCGATGAAGCCGCAGATTGAAAACCCACAAGTCTATGGAAATGGCCATCAAACAGGAGACTGTTGAGGCCAAGGCCACCACCCAAACTACCACCTTCAAGTGGGAATCCTCAGGGAAGGCAAAATATGGGACAGTCCCAAAGTTGGACCTCGATCTGGAGGAGGATGAAGACATAAGGGCTAAGTTCGACGAAATCGACAGGAAATTTGAAGCCAAGAAGAACAAGATTGATACGGATGTCGATATCAAGGAATCAAAGAAAGAATAGGAGAAGATTGGCACAAGTCAACCATCAGACAGTTCCGCCGTCATGGAGTGCAATGTGGTCAGTTCCTTTCCCTCTAATTTCAGTACGCAAGAGGGGCTGATGTGTCTCGTCGATACATCAATAGGGTTTTGGGATGAAGGCATACCCGTGGTTCAGATGGTGGAAGAATTGGAAATAATATCAATGCATGGAGATCAAAAAACTGAATGGGACAAGAAGGTGGAAAATATCTTCCAAAAACCACCATCATTCATGGCCAGGCACATCAGGCCATTGTATATATATATCAGGACACTTTGATGGTAAGCCTATTGATAGAATGCTAGTTGACAACGGAGCAGCCGTCAATGTGATGTCGGCAGCAACTATGTACATATTAGGCAAGGTAAGTGAGGACCTGATGGAAACAAAAGTGATAGTGAGCAATTTTACAGGAGGAAAGGCAGACACTTTGGGCATTTTTCCTGTCGAAGTAAAAGTTGGCAAAACATCATTGAAAATAGCTTTATTTGTGGTAGATGCTACCACTTCATACAATGCCTTATTGGGAAGAGATTGGATTCACTATGCCTTGTGTATACCATCTTCTTTGCATCAATGTCTCTTGATGTGGGGAGATGCAACAGAACCAGAAATCATAATGGCCGACAATCGGCCGTTTACCACTAAGATCAATGTTGTGGAAGCAACATACTATAGGGATGACATTGGACCATATCGGTTTATCGGTCAAGACAAATACGGACGCCCGATGGAGGTCACATCCAGCAAAAGATTGATGGAGTTAGAGATGAAGTGTCTTGTGAAGGAGTTAAGTCGGCCTTGTCATGTCAATGAGGAAAGGCCGCAAGGGGAAATTATTCAATCCCCATGAATCGCACAACCAACAAGACACCAACAACTACTCAGGCCGAATCTTGGAGATCGATGAAATTGTCATCATCGGCCCTGAGCAAGAGGTATGTAATGACTTAATAACAGACACTGAAGAAATTCAATTGGAAGAATTAGGAACGGCGCCAGCCAAGCTCGATGACATCAAGATCCAAGTACAAGACCCGATCATCGAGATAGAGTTGGGCACCGAAGAAGACCACAGGCCAACTTAAGTCAGTGCCCTGTTGGACGACGATCAGAAAGAAAAATTAATGAAGGTGTTAAAAGAATTCAAGGACTGCTTTGCATGGAGTTATGACGAGATGCCAGGACTAAGTCGAGACTTGGTCGAGCATAGGATCCCTATAATCGAGGGCTATTTGCCCCGAAAGCAGTCCCTCCGAAGAATGTCGGAAGAAGTATGCGCCCTGATTAGGGACGAGATCGAAAAGTTATTGAAGGCCAGTTTCATAGAAGTGGCCCGATATCCAGAGTGGGTCGCCAACGTGGTACTCGTGATGAAGAAAAATGGTAACATTAGAATATGCATTGATTTTAGAGATTTAAATCTTGCATCTCCAAAATATGAGTACCCAAGGCCAATGGCGGACATGTTAATTGATGCCGCCGCTGGCTATATGTTTCTAACAGCTGTTGATGGGAGTGCAGGGTACAACCAAATATTTGTGGCCATCATGATGTGCCTAAGCTGGCTTTCCAATGTCCAGGAGGAATAGGCATCTTTCAATGGAAGGTGATGCCATTCGGGTTGAAAAATGCAGGGGCAACGTACCAACGGGCCATGAATTGTATTTTCAGTGAGTATATCAATGACTTTGTTAAAATCTACATCGATGATATAGTAATCAAATCAGCCAGTTTCAGTGGACACATGGACCATTTGGCGAAAACATTTGCCGAAATGAGGAAAAATAAATTAAAACTTAATCCTCTGAAATGTATTTTTACAGTAGCATCAGCCAATTTTCTTGGTTTCTTAGTGCATCGGAATGGGATCGAGATCGATAAGAATAAGTCTGAAAGGATAGTGCCCTGCAAGCCAATATATTTAGCTTGTATTAGGACTATCGTAAGCTTTCTCTAGTTTAAATGAATTAATACGCTCGTTTGTTTATACTATGTAATCAAACAATGGCCAACTTCATCTCTCGCGAATTACTTAAGCGATTGGATGAAATCCTTAGATAACAATAGACTATGGGACGATTCACTTCAGTATGAGTGCAATCATGAAACAGTCTCTAAGGTCGTGATCTTAAAACACGTTCCAAGTCATAGATTCCGAACGAGACGGGGTATCCAAGGAATCACAAAGACTTGTACAAATATGCATGATTCACGTGGAGTGAATTTGTAGCGTTTCATGAGCAAGGCATTTGATGCTAGTGCATATGAGTAGGTGGTTTGATAGGGGATCGAACGCATTGAATGACCCGAACAGAGAAACCCATTGTGGAAGCGCATAACGCACATCAGCGATGGGATGTTTCTCAAGACTTATAATAGTGTACGATTCAGTCCTTAGACTTGAGGTGCTAGGGCGAATTCGGTGCACGTGAGTACGTACTTTGATTTAGGAGCCGATCACTTAGCCTGATCATTGTGCGACTACTTTGGGTACGTAGGATAGTGTACGCAAATAGTTAGCACTAATATGGGATCTACCGACTCAACGTAGTAATTTCAGAGAATTTCCTATACATTCTTAGATAATAGATTCCGAGAAACCTGTGGCCACAGTTGGTGACGGATTTGGAAAGGGGTTTCCAAATTTAGCAGTCACACTGGAATTATTATCCGAAATTAGAAAGTATAGTTATCGAGATAATTAGAGGTACCGATCAATTCACACACCTTAGGTCTCGATCGGGAAATTAGTCGATAGAGGGACCGTATGTACATGGTACTTATAAGAGGTGAGGTTCACTGAGATCAATTCACCTGAAGTTGGGCCTGATGGGCTTGTGGCTAGACATCGACCATGAGGTGTGGGTACTCCTGAATTAATGGTAAGATTAATTCTTGAGTGGTTAATTGAAAGTGTTCAATTAATCGGAGCAATTAATAAGCTCGCAAATTAAATCATGAAAGTCATAGACCCGCGGCCAATTGATGGTGAACCTAGAGGGTCACACACATACAATTGGACTGCAACAAATCATATAAGGAAAGTTTGATTGAAAGAGTTAAATCAAAACTGGAGAATTAAAGTGTTAATTCTTAAAGGAGAAAAAATATTAATTAGAAGTAGTCTAATTAATTAATGGTGAAGGATTAATTAATTAAATGGGCTGAATTAATTAAAGGAGTTTAATTAATTAATCTAAGTAAATGAATCTAATTAAGTAAAGAAGTTTACTTAATTAAAGAGATCTAATTTAGTAAGGAAACTAACTAAAGAATGTGATTCTAGTTTCCTAATAGAACTAGGTTAAATCTTGATAAGGATTCAACTTATATATGGAGTAGTAGACTCCATAACTTCAAGACTCACGTGAGAAACTAATTTTTCAGCAAACAAAGTGCCGCCCACTTTTCTTCCTTCTTGCTTTTGGCCGAATCTTGTAGGTTTCTACAGGGTTCACGCGATTCTCCTTCTTCTTGTTTGATAATCTTTGTTTTCTAGTTCTGAGCCTGAGAATTCAAAGGTGTTGCTTCAATCCAGTTGGTGTGGATACCGCTAGAGGCACAACACATGGGGTGCTTCTCCGAACCAAAATCCTACAGATATGAAAGAAGACCAGAGAAAAACCATCACCGTTCCTGTGATGAGGTAAATCGCTAAAACCCCCTATGGTTGGTTTTGTTTGCTGTAAAAAAAATTTCGTATGATTAGATGAATACAAATTGCTGGTTTGGGTTATTTAAAAATTTTAAATTCCGCTGCTTTTAACGTCTTGACGTTACCAATAACCCAACAAAGTCAAAGGCCATCCTGAAGGCCAAAGCACCATCAACAAAAAAGGAACTCCAGCAATTTCTTGGGAAGGTTAACTTCCTAAGGATATTCGTATCGAACCTAGCTGGAAAGACCAAAGTTTTCTCACCGTTGCTGAGGTTGAAAGACAAGGAGGAGTTCTGTTGGCGGACGTAACACGAGCAAGCCTTCCAAGAGATAAAGGATAAACTAACAACCCCGCCCGTGACGATGTTGCCGATCAAAGGAAAACCACTAAAACTGTACATATCTGCCACAAAAGACACCATTGGAGGATTCCTTGCGCAAGATGATGAGAATGGATTCGAGCGAGCCGTATACTACTTAAGCCGACATCTCTCAGACACTGAACAAAGGTACGCCCCTATAAAAAAAATTGTGTTTAGCTTTGTTTTTCTCATGTAAAAAATTACGCCATTATATGTTGCCTGTTAAAGTTTTAATTATTTCTAGCATAGATGTTATTAAATATATGATTGCTAAGCCTGTGATGAGGGGAAGGATCGGCCGGTGGGCTATCCAGCTAATGGAATATTAATTGCAATATATTCCACAGAAAGCAATCAATGGCCAAGTATTTGCTGATTTTTTGGTTGATCACCCATGCCTCGATAAAGATCAAACCATGCAGAAGGAGTTGGATTTGATGACTGTGGAATTCAGGCCACGGACCTTGGCCTTTGATGGATCACAAACCGACAGGCTATGTCGGACAGGTATTGTTTTGAAATCGCCTTCTTATGTTAAGACCAAGTTATCCGTTCAATTTGACTTTGAGTGCACTAATAATCAGGTCGATTACGAAGCCTTGATCATTGGATTAGAAATGCTCAGAGAGCTGCATGTGAAATCCGTAATAATCGTTGGGGATTCCCAGCTGGTCATAAGACAGATTCAAGGTACTTACAAATGTCGAAACTCTGTTCTTGACAAATATTACCTTAATGCTGTCTCATTATTATCGGAGTTTATCGATGTAAATTGCTATCGTGTTGCAAGGGAACGTAACCGCGAAGCCAATAATTTGGCTCAATTCGCGACAGGAATCGACCTCCCAGATGGCATTAATGAATCACATTACGTGGTCAGACGACGGCACTGTCCATCATTTGTATATCGGGACAACACCCTAACTGTGCTCAGTGTATTTCAGGATCCTGACGATTGGAGGGAGTCGATTAGGAATTATCTGGCTAATCCATCCAACATTGTATCTCGACAAACAAGACTGTGAGCTGTAAACTATGTTCTGATGGGAGAACAGTTGTTCAGAAAAGGCCTTGATGGCGTCTTGATGCTTTGCATTGATCAACGGGAAGCTATGAGGGTTATGATGGAAGCCCATGAAGAGGTATGTGGGGCTCATCAGAACGTACAGAAACTAGCATGGCTGCTTCGCCGATACGGCTACTATTGGCCTAAAATGATGGGGGATTGTGTCCAACTGGCAAAGGGGTGCGAGAAGTGTCAAACCATGGCATTTTCGTTGTTGGGCCATTGATATCATCGGAGAAATCCACCCATCGTCATCAAAGCAACACAGATACATAATCGTGGCAACTGATTATTTTACCAAGTGGGTAGAGGCTAAGCCACTCAAACAGGTGAATCAAGCCGAAGTAATAAAATTCATCAAAGACTTGATTATACATCGATTTGGGTTACCTCAAACCATTGTGACGGACAGGGGGTTGATGTTCACTGGCCAAGAGACGAAAGAATTTGCCAGATCCATGGGTTTTGACTTGGTTCACTCAACACCGTACTATGCACAAGGCAATGGCCAGGCAGAGGCATCCAATCGAGTCCTTAAAGACTTGATATAAAAAATGATTGAAGATAATCCTCGGGCATGGCATCTACTGTTGTCAGAAGCATTATGGGCTTATCGGACCAGTAAAAGGTCAAGTACGGGGACAACTCCGTATAAACTAACTTATGGTTAGGATGATGTACTCCCTATGGAAATAAATGTCCGGTCATTGAGAGTGATGCAGAAGAACAAATTAACACCTGAAGAGTATACGGAGAGCATGCTTCGAGAACTAGATGGTCTCGACGAAGTAAGAGTTGCTGCTTTAGATCGAATCGAAGCACATAAAAGACTTGTAGCTCGATGTAGGGGATATGGTCTGGAGGACTGTTCTGCCACTTCATCAACAATAAAATAAATATGGAAAATGGAGTGTGACGTGGCAAGGACCTTATGAAGTACACTCGATAACTCGAGGAGGAAGTTATATCTTGAAAAAACCAGATGGGAACCTTTGTCGGGATCCCATCAATGGAAGATACTTAAAGAGATTCAGACCAACCCTATGGGAGACAATGTGCCTCTAACATCGTCGTGCTTTAGAGCTTGAAATCGAACGGCGACAAGAGTATTTCAATGGGCCGATACCTTTGTGAATATAGCTTAGGATTTTTTTTATCAGCACAGTAAGTTAGTTTTAATTTATTTTCCTTTCCTCAGTTGTATTTCTTGTTAGTTGTTTGATCAAGTTCATTTCCTTGTTATATTTGAAATAGTATTTCGATGTGTCATCAAAGGAGCGAAAAATACGGAAAAAGTCTAACACATGGTAGTAATTAAAAGCAAAGATCCATCAAAAGAAAAAATGGGTTTTTGCCATCAGGCCATCCTAAAAACAGAAGAGCAAAAATAATCCTTGGCACACGTACCATTTACTTTGGCTCACAGGCCAAAAAAGTCAGAATCAAGGCTTGAGAAAGTCCTGGGTAAATTTGGCAAGGAAGTCTTTTGAGTGCGGTCTCAATCCTAGCTTCATCAGCTGATGCTATCTCAGATTTTGAAGTAAGCTGAGTCTCCACAGCGGCAGCTTCTTCAATCAAGGCATTTGTGTTAGCAAGTTGATCAGCAACAGAATCACCTTCATCAGTGGCCTCTAGAACCTTGACCCTTACATCGGCCAACTGTTTCTGGAGATCCTCAATGGTGCTGATCAGATTAGCCTCCGCAGTTGCCAACTGACTTTGAGTCTCCCCAAGCTTTGTGCCCTGAGCATAAATCTCTTCAAATTGATGATTGAGTTCATCAAGAGGTGACTCATACGAGTTTTTGGCCTTAATGGCTCGATCATTATCCTTAAAGTCATTCCTTAGCTGATGAAACTGATGAGCAAAACTGGAATAAAATTGTCCATTATCAAGGGGCAGAGTGACGGCACCGAGCTTCCTCATCAAGCCATCAAGGGTTGGGCCTTTGTTTACCATTAGGAGATTAAGAGGCTGACGTTGATAGTTAGAGAATTATTTCCTGAAATCTTCGTGCTCAGCATGAGAGAAAATGGGAATGCTGGAGAAATCCAAAGCCGCCGATAGAGATGCAGTAGACGAGCTTCTCATTGACAAAGCCCTGCCACTGGCAAATCGAGCAAGGGCCTACACCAGTTTGTTGGTACTGACTAAGGCCTGACCAGTAGAGGGAACCTGAAAGAATCAAGGTTAAAAGTCCAAAACTCAAAAGGCCAATTAAATTGTTAAGGAAAAGAAACGGGAAACTAACCTGAGAAAATGGAATTGGAAAAAAGGGAGGGGTTTCCTTGATAGGATCTGAACGCCTCGCTGGAGTAATAGTGGCTCAGGCTGACGAGGATCAGATTCACCAGAGCCTTTGTTGGTGTTTTACCCAGTCGGATCCGAACGATTCGACCCAACGAGTAAACAGGATCGAACTAATTCGACCCAGTTGCGGAATTTGGTGGGTTTTATGTTTCCAGTATATTTCAAAAATAACTTACATAAATACGAGGATCCCATAAACGATAATATTTTAATTATGCAAAAGAAAGAAAAAGAAAACTTACAGAAAGCTTCCCGTCCTTCGTTCTTTTGGTTGAACTTTTTGTTTCATGTTTTTCTTGAGTTTGATGAACAAACGGCTTTGATCTTTTTCACCATGGATATCAACCACGTTCTCGTTCTACTAGGCGTGTGGGCACCAACTTAAGAGAATCGAACTTTCTTTCACGTTTTAGAAATCAAAAGTCCAAGATCAAAAATCTCTTTTTGTTTCTTGAATAAGGGATGGCTTTTGTATGTTTAGGGTTGAAGAATTTTTCCTTCTTTTGAGTGTAATCTTAATGATTTCACAAATCAATGATTTTTTCTATAAGATCTATATCTCATATGTATATTTATAGATATGGGAGGAGTTAAACTCCTACCATAACTCACTCAAAGTTTCCTACTAGGAAAAGAACTCTTCTTTCTCTTACCTTAAGAGAGTTATTAATTAAATACAACTCTTGTAAGTAATTAAAACATACATAAATATATTTATATATATAATTTCGAAAATTACATATAAAAATATATAATTTTCCTTTTATTTATTATATAAATATATCATATATATTTACATAGTAAATAATGAATTTCTACAATTAGAAATTCCATAAATGCCAATGTTTCCTTTTTCTTGAATCTAGTATTCAATTTCCATTAGATTCAATTCAATAATTAAATCTAATGTAACTAATCATGATTTTTTCTAATTAACTAATTCTAAATTAGTTAATTAAATATCATCTAATTAGTTCGGAGTTTCTATTTTGGGAAACTATTTCCAAAATGCAACGTGAATGAATTCGTTCTAATTTCTTAAGTTCAAATGTAGATTAACAGGAGCCGTGGTTGAGGACCTATGGACATGTAACTTCAAGCTCCAATAAATCGAATAATTTATCAAACTCTTTAATATAATTAATTCGATCTATTAATTCCAAGTGACTCCACTAATGACTTGGAATTGCACTCTTATCATTACAATATGTTTTACTCAAAAGATCAAGATAGTCCATTGATATAATCACTACATGCAATTTGATCCTCCAATAATTGATTCGTAATTAGAGCTAGGCGTAATTACCGTTTTGCCCCCGCTAATTACTTCTTTATCCTTAAGTTCCATTAGTTCACTAGTAAACAGTTTGATTTATGAACTTATTCATAAATCAGAGCGCTCTACTGTTCAGTTCCAGAACTAACACTTAAGGGAATCAATATTTCAGCTTCTCGCAAGAAGGGTTGGATTCCATATCTGTAAAACACATTCCCAGCCATTTATCTCAACGGATCTTCAAGACATAAGTTTTAGGCTCGACATGGTTACGGGCCATTACATATGAGTCAAAAGAACTCATTAACATAAACAGGAGTTTATGCCTACTCAGGATTTAGATCGATTCGCATATGATCATCAGTTGACATGTTCTAGAACCATAATATCAACGGTATCTTATTTATGATTCTAGATCATGTCTGGTCTAATCCTATGTAATCGAATTACACAAAGTACCTCCACCTTCGATGTCTCTACATCAGTAATTCGGATCAAAATTACTACATTGTAAATGGTTTGTGGACCGTACTAGTAGTGTTTAGTTAAAGATCCCAACTTTAACTCACTACGGACTTTTTAGTCTATTAGCTATAGCTTAAATCCTCCAGTATAATATATATACTTAAGTCATAGTCTCTTTAATAGACTTGAAATTTTCTGATGTTTATATTATGCATTAAATGCATAATCGAAATGATTATATGAAAAATTAATTTCAAATTTATTTATTTATTTCAATTAAAGAATGTCAAATACATGCTTTAAGAGCATCATGCCTAACAATCTCCCACTTGCTCTAAAGCATATGAGATATGTCTCTCAAACCCATTTGCTCCAAATGTGCTTCAAACGATTTTGAAGGCACAATTTGGTAATTGACTTTTAGTTGCTTCACAAGCTGCTATTCAGTGTATATGATCATATAGTACAGAGTTGTTTCAAATAACAACTATACCATCAAGATGTCGACTTTCGACTTTCTTTGACTAAGAGTCAAAATCAATTATCCTTCAAGGTTCAGGTCTCCACCTAAATCCACGAGCATATAATATATTTTGCTCTACTAGGATTCTTGAGAATACGTTTCACTCGAACTTCTCGTTTTTAACGACATATGCTATCCTATGTCATTCCCAATGAGATAGATATCATCGATATAAACTACTAAGAAAACCACATTTTTTTCTTTGATATACTTGTATACACAAGGTTTATCAATTGTTTTCCTCAAATCAATGGGCTTTGATTGTTTCATCAAACCTTAGATTTCAGGACTTACATGCTTGCTTAAGTCTACAAATGGACTTTTGCAGCTAACAGACTTTATGTTCTTGGCCTTGATAAACGAACCCTTCTGGTTGCATCTTATAGATGCTCTCCTTAAGATAGCTATTCAGAAAAACTATCTTGACATCCAATTTTCATATCATATAATAAATGTTGGATGTGATGGATAAGAGGATGTGTATGGAATTATGCTTAGCAACACGTGAGAAAGTTTCTTCGTAGTCAACTCTCTTTTGTTGGGTATAACCACTTTGCTATCAGTCTAACATTTTGAAAGTCTATACTTTCTTGTTCATACCTCTCTTATTCTTATAGATCCAATTATATCAAATATATTTGATCTCATCATGTGGATCTACAAATTTTCCAGATGTTATAGGATTCATCGCACCTTGCCATTTTTCCTTATTAGAATCTTCCATTGCATGCTTGTGTGACAATGAATCATCTTGATTTGTGTCGTACACTACTAGAGGTACTTCTCATCATGCTCATAGAAGGTGAGTAGTCTAACTACCCTCCCACTACGACGAGGTACCAAGATGTTCTAATCAGGAATTGTGGTCTTTCGTTGAGGTAATATATCAGTTGTTTACTGAGGTGTGCCGATCTCATCGACTTAAATTTCTTCCAATATTATTTAACTATGAGGGTTAAAGTTTGTTATCTAGCTTTCTCAATAAAAGTAATATTCGTCGATACGAATCATCTTTTATCTTGAGTGCTACGAAACCTCCTTCAATTTCGAATAGATTGACTAGAAATAGACACACTTTAGACCACAGTTTCAACTTTTCAGTCATTCCTTTCAACACGTGTGCCAAACACTCACATAAGTGAAAGTATTGTAAACTAACTTTACAACCATTCCACAACTCTATGGGAGTCTTATGGATTGACTTGTTTGTTGCTACATCCAAATGTAGATTGCGGTTTCTAGTGCCTATCACAAGAAAGACATTGGTAATGAGGAGTATAGTTCATTATTGATCTAACCATTTCTAAGAAACTTCTATTGTAGAGTTTCAGGTGCTATGAGTTGGATTGAATTCCATGCTCCAACTATTAGTCCTTGAATTCGTAATCCAAGTTTTCTCTTCCTTGATCTTATCAAAGAGTTTTGAGTGATTTACCTAAATGTTTTTCAACATCTCTAGGAATTCTTTAATCTTTCCAGAAGATTCAGTTTTCTTTTGCTTTAGGTAAACATGAAGAGTGTTGACTTTCAACTCTCTCAAAGGACATTCATTTACTATCATGTTTATCCTATCCAGGTTAGTATGTACTAACCTTAGATGCCAAAGATATGTGTTATCACTCTTAGAAGTTTTAGAAAGCATGATTGATCAATAATTTGCTACTTAAAATAATTCATAAATTATTTATTGATCATTTTCAGACATTTATAATACAGTCCATGTTCTATGTTTGCATGATAACCATTTTCTGAAATAACAATTTTATTATCAGAAAAAGTAAAATAACAATCTTATTCATGCAATCATAATTGAGAAATCAAATTTCTAGAAAAGTTTAGGAATAAAGTATACATTGTTCAAAACAATGAATCTATGCCTAAATTCTAAGTGGACTGTTCATATGGTCTTTACAAAAAATGATCGCCCATTTTCCAACATTCATTGTGACATTCCATTTGGCAAGCCCCTTTGAAGAACCAAACATCTAAAAAAGAACAAATGCGATTAGTGGTCTCTGATTTAAATATTCAGAATGACAAATCATTTTCCACTAATAAGTTTCCAAAAACCAGTAAATCAAATTTACCTTTTCGTTTTGATTTTCTTATCGCAGAGATACCTTTTATAGTTTCTCTTTCAATGCCCATGAACTCCATAATGAAAACATTTTCTCTTATGGATTTTGTTCATGGAGTTGTTCTTATTTCACTTGCCCTAGGATGCTCATAGCTTCCTCGTGTCCTGACTCAGACCCACCTTTCGCCCTCTTCCTCTTTTTGTTCTTAACGGTAGAGGAAGACAAATTTTGCTTGACAACGTTTGCCTCATACTTTTTAGCCTTATGCTTAAATATGGCTTCAAAAGTCTGCAATTCGTTTTAGCAATTTAGTCATGCTATAAACCAACTTATTCTTAATATAGTTGGATGTGAACGCAGAAAAGTCTGGCATGAGTGACCCAATAATTATACTAATTTGAGTCATCTCTTCAATGGTGGCCTCTTGTATTGCCGCCTTGTGCACAATTTTGATCATGTCAAGTACATAATCTCTTACCGAAGTGTCCTTCTTAAACTTACCCTTCATGAATCTACGAGGCGATTCATGTCGACTTTGTTCAGAAGGTTTGCTAAACATGACTTGTAAAGATTCTCATAACTCGTATGAGTTCTCCATGTACTAATGTTTCTTCTTAAGAACAACATTCAAGCATGTAGCAACGCACCTTATTGTTGGTTCGGATCCAACTATCATATTTATTTCATACCGCACGAGAAGCACTAGCGAGAGGTTCTGGAGGACAATCCTCTGTGAGAACGAACTCTTGATTCTCACAAATCATTCGTATGCTAATATTGGATTTTCAAATTAACGTAATTACGTTCCCCAGTTAAATTTTTGTTCGAGAGTAAACCAACAAATGAGTTTATAATAGACATAATTGTTGAATAAATAAATAAATTGAAATTCGATCATACATTCATAATAAACATCATATTTCGGAATAGTAAACGTGATGCATGAATGCAACTCTTAAGAAAAACACATAAAACAATTTACTAATCCGCGATAAAATAATTTAGCTACTAATATGCTGCCGTAGGGTCGATCATATTAATACTAAATTAAGTTCGAGACAGTCTCAAATTAATAAGTGAACTAAAATATCTCATATTCATCTTTCACTATTAATTATCGCATTATTCGGTCAACATGTATTCAACTAACTTAAATACATGTTTATGAGTGCAACCTATTGTTTCAGATTTTATGACTTAACTTAGACTTGTCACCGTAGGGTAGATCAAGCTAAAATACATCAATAAATCATATCTCAAGGAAGTTTAATCTTGTTATTGATATAGGTAAGACACCTTCCGTAGGGAGGATGCAATCTAGGCACCGCGAGGCGCTACCTAAATCTCACTTTATTAAACTAACAATAGAGACCGTAGGATATATCGACATATATCCTTCTCCCACTCAATAATTTTAAAACATGTGTTTTATCTAAATAAATATTTACGTTTTAATAATCTACATTAACATTATTAGATTTTTAATCTCTAAGCTAATTTAGGATTAAAATCCAATCTAATTGGGTCTAATTTATTATGTAGATTATCTTCCAATCTAATTGGACATTAGGTGATCTTAGACTATCTAAGTTGAGATGGGACCTAAAATTAATAATTATCCAATCAAATTGGACTTCGGTTCCTTTAGACATTCTAACTAGGCTAACTTTTAGATGAACCCTTATTAATTTTTACCAAACTCAAGAATCGCCTAATTTTAAATAATGCTCATAAGTTTAACAATTAAACTAATTCATTATTTAAATAAATTTATTTTCATAAAACAATTGTACGCGCATGCATAAAAACATATATATATATATATATATCGAATATAAATTTATATGTGATGCATGAACATAATAAAGCGATTGTGGGTATCATGAAAGACATGTAATATGCATGAACATGCTATCAATCATAACATAAGCATAAATAAAAAACGACGGGTCGGGCGTTTTTGGGTATTTCTAAGATTACAACCCATGAGAAAAAATACGACACATAAGAAAATAACAAGAAGCCTAATTATTATAAAATTAGCTTCCTTTACAGATCTTCATCTTCAAGTCAATTCTTATAATCTCTCCATCAAGCCCAAATTGCAAAGTGCACCAACCCAAACATATTTGGTAAAGTTCTAAACTTAATTCTAAGACCCATAATTCAAAATTATGTTAATGGTCCAAACCAAATAAGTTTGGTTAAATTTTAAACTTAATTTTGGACTTACAATTCAAAATTGTGCAATTAATCCAAAATAAAGAAAACCAAAATTAATTATCACCCAGCCCCACCGTGAATCATAATTCACGCCATCACAATCGAACCAAATGTACTATACTCTTTAGTTATTTGTCATGAAATAATTTGGTTGGCTGAAACTAAAACACTTCAACTAAGTTCTGATTCACAGGGAATTCAATTAAATTCATAATACACCATTGCATCTGATTATGAGTTGATTCCACGGAAGGTGTCACAGAGAATTCTCTTTAGCAATTAACAACACATACAGACCGCCGCCCTCACGTCTTCTTCTTTTTCAGGTTTTCGAATTCTTCAAATAATCAAGTTATTACAAAAATCCTATGCCAAAACAATTGGCGTACAGTTGATCTAGAAAATTAAATAACAATTATAAAATCCTAACCCAAAAACACCAAATTCTACCATTAAATAAAAGCATTCATTCATACACGATTTAAACAATTTAAATATGCATATACCCACAATCAATTAAAATAAAATCGTTATGGACCGCTCTGATACCAATTGTTGGTGTTTTACCCAGTCGGATCCGAACGATTCGACCCAACGAGTAAACAGGATCGAACTAATTCGACCCAATTGCGGAATTTTGTGGGTTTTATGTTTCCAGTATATTTCAAAAATAACTTACATAAATACGAGGATCCCATAAACGATAATATTTTAATTATGCAAAAGAAAGAAAAAGAAAACTTACAGAAAGCTTCCCGTCCTTCGTTCTTTTGGTTGAACTTTTTGTTTCATGTTTTTCTTGAGTTTGATGAACAAACGGCTTTGATCTTTTTCACCATGGATATCAACCACGTTCTCGTTCTACTAGGCGTGTGGGCACCAACTTAAGAGAATCGAACTTTCTTTCACGTTTTAGAAATCAAAAGTCCAAGATCAAAAATCTCTTTTTGTTTCTTGAATAAGGGATGGCTTTTGTATGTTTAGGGTTGAAGAATTTTTCCTTCTTTTGAGTGTAATCTTAATGATTTCACAAATCAATGATTTTTTCTATAAGATCTATATCTCATATGTATATTTATAGATATGGGAGGAGTTAAACTCCTACCATAACTCACTCAAAGTTTCCTACTAGGAAAATAACTCTTCTTTCTCTTACCTTAAGAGAGTTATTAATTAAATACAACTCTTGTAAGTAATTAAAACATACATAAATATATTTATATATATAATTTCGAAAATTACATATAAAAATATATAATTTTCCTTTTATTTATTATATAAATATATCATATATATTTACATAGTAAATAATGAATTTCTACAATTAGAAATTCCATAAATGCCAATGTTTCCTTTTTCTTGAATCTAGTATTCAATTTCCATTAGATTCAATTCAATAATTAAATCTAATGTAACTAATCATGATTTTTTCTAATTAACTAATTCTAAATTAGTTAATTAAATATCATCTAATTAGTTCGGAGTTTCTATTTTGGGAAACTATATCCAAAATGCAACGTGAATGAATTCGTTCTAATTTCTTAAGTTCAAATGTAGATTAACAGGAGCCGTGGTTGAGGACCTATGGACATGTAACTTCAAGCTCCAATAAATCGAATAATTTATCAAACTCTTTAATATAATTAATTCGATCTATTAATTCCAAGTGACTCCACTAATGACTTGGAATTGCACTCTTGTCATTACAATATGTTTTACTCAAAAGATCAAGATAGTCCATTGATATAATCACTACATGCAATTTGATCCTCCAATAATTGATTCGTAATTAGAGCTAGGCGTAATTACCGTTTTGCCCCCGCTAATTACTTCTTTATCCTTAAGTTCCATTAGTTCACTAGTAAACAGTTTGATTTATGAACTTATTCATAAATCAGAGCGCTCTACTGTTCAGTTCCAGAACTAACACTTAAGGGAATCAATATTTCAGCTTCTCGCAAGAAGGGTTGGATTCCATATCTGTAAAACACATTCCCAGCCATTTATCTCAACGGATCTTCAAGACATAAGTTTTAGGCTCGACATGGTTACGGGCCATTACATATGAGTCAAAAGAACTCATTAACATAAACAGGAGTTTATGCCTACTCAGGATTTAGATCGATTCGCATATGATCATCAGTTGACATGTTCTAGAACCATAATATCAACGGTATCTTATTTATGATTCTAGATCATGTCTGGTCCAATCCTATGTAATCGAATTACACAAAGTACCTCCACCTTCGATGTCTCTACATCAGTAATTCGGATCAAAATTACTACATTGTAAATGTTTTGTGGACCGTACTAGTAGTGTTTAGTTAAAGATCCCAACTTTAACTCACTACGGACTTTTTAGTCTATTAGCTATAGCTTAAATCCTCCAGTATAATATATATACTTAAGTCATAGTCTCTTTAATAGACTTGGAATTTTCTGATGTTTATATTATGCATTAAATGCATAATCGAAATGATTATATGAAAAATTAATTTCAAATTTATTTATTTATTTCAATTAAAGAATGTCAAATACATGCTTTAAGAGCATCATGCCTAACAGCCTTCACCAGCTTTCATTCCGGCATCAAGAGCTTCTTGCTTGATGGCAGGAGCAATGGGAGGAGAAATGTCCATGTGTTGACGACCACCATCGTCATCATTGTCCTCCTCATCAGACGAACTAATGGTTAGAGTTCTCACATTCTTAGGGGGAGGGATGTCAACTTTAGAAGATCGACGCTTGCCTCTGGCAGAAGTTACTTCCTGGAAAAAGGAAAAGGGAGGTATCAATATAAAAAAGAAAAAGGAATAGGACAAGTCATAAGCAAATACCTCCTCGTCAGAATTGCTCACGATTATGGCACTAGTGCCACCTCGATGGAGAAAGAGCCGACGGGAGCGTCTGATATACACGACAGGGAGATCAATTACCTTGTCTTGGGAAAAGTGAGCCTCGAAGTCTTGATGAGAGGCAGCAAGGGTTGAAATTTTGGAACTAGTAGCCTTGATAGGAATGCCAAGCGGGATCGATGGTTCTTTGACGTTCCTCTTTTTGGGGGCTTGAGAAGAAGATGGTTTCTTTCCTGCAAAGAGAATAAAAAGGAAGTTAGCCCTCGATGAAATATGTTATGAAAAAGCAAGAGAACCAAACTACCTGGTTGATCAAGAGCAATGGTAGCCCCATCTCGATATTCACACAAGATATAAATCTTAGACATAACATGCGGGTCATCAGCGCTATATCCCGTAAACGATACCTTGGACTTAGGCCCTGAAATCGACCTGACCACAGAACTAGGGATGCTGAAAATGGGCAGTGGTGGCTCGATAAAGTCATGAATCAAGGGAAGGGATGAACCAAAGGGCTTATAAAAAGTATACCAAGGAGGTACCTCGCCAGGACCCCCTCATTTCGTGGCCATTTTTGAATGAGCCAACCTAGCTTTGTCTATCCTATCATTTTTTAACAGCTCGAGATTGGCTGCGGCGTCTTCAAATAGTCGATCCTTGTTATCAGGATCACAGATTACATTATAGAAATTTTTAAAACGAGTAATGGTGGCCGACATACCTTTTTTAGGAATCTTGACAGAAGCAGCGGAGGGTTCAAGAAAAGGGCCATCACAAGAAATGATTTCGAGGTGGTTAGGGACGGTGTAAGCATCTGCAGCAGCGTTAAAAGTGGCCTTGCGAGTAAAAGCAAGGTAATCGTCCCACCATGTGATGAAATCAGGAGGGTGGTTGGAACTTGGGGTGTAGATTTTAAAGATAAATCCATCTCGAGCAACACGCCAGCTTCGGCGGAGTTCTTCAAAGCTATCCATGTCAACCAGTTCTACAAAGTTCACATTATGGCCAGAAAAGAAAGTGCCAAATCGAGGAATCATTTGGGCGAGGCCATACTGGCGGGCCACATAGTGAGCAGGGTAAAATCGAACAGTGCACTTAAGAGGCTTCCGATCATCAACCTCCTTCGCCCCAGTCACTTTCAAACCAGCAGGAATATCCCTCGACGTCAAGAAGCTAGCCCACATCCGTTGATAATCCTTTTTAGAATTCCCCGACATGGTGGGGGAGTATACCGACAGCATCTTAGAGCAAAAGACCAGAAAGTTGGGCTCCAGGCCTTTGACTTTATTATACAGCCGAGAGAAGAAATAATAGAAGTTGGGAGGAGGAAATGTTTGTCGAGCCACAAAGCGAGCATAAATCTCATCATCTGTAGGAGCACTTTTGAATTCGCAGAAATCGGGAAAATAGGCAAACAACCAAATTTGAAGCATCCAGATGGGACCTTGAAGAAAGGAACACCCCGATGCTAGAAAACCCTCAATACCCGCGCAGAAATTAGAAAAGATGATAGGGGCCAATGCTACTTTCTCTCCTTTAGCAATGCTCAAAGCAATAGCAGTGAACTCCTTGGTAACAGAAAAAGCAGAGGTATAGAAGATATACCTCGATAACCATAGTGTAAGGAAGTGGACATGCTCCAAGTGAGAAACAGGCGCATCATCGGAAAGGTCCTTCTGTTTGCCAATGATAGGGCCGTAACCAAAGATAGGCACACCATTGTCATCGGTAGCCATAGGGAAATGAAAAGCATCATCTCCTGCGGAGGGTTGAGGGTCAACATAACACCCAGTAGGGCCAAGGCCGCTGATGGCTAGAATATCGAGAAGAGTAAGTGTCATCGGGCCGTAAGCAAAATGAAAGGTGTTATCTGCCTTACACCAAAATTGGACAGCAGCTCGAATTAAAGGAAGATTTAGGGACAACCCTATTTTGCAGAACTGTATAGCCTCATAGATGCTAGATTTTTGCCACGCAGCAGAATAAGCCCTTCCACCCTTTTGCATCACGCCAGCCACTCGGAATGCACAGTGGAACTTGCCCAAGAACACCCTCGAGTGGTGGATTTATAAACAATAGGGCCATGAGAGAAGAGCAACTTTTCTTCGTGGTAGATCAGCGGAAGTTCGGAAATAGGGAGAGTGTTGGCGACAGTATGGAAATGACCGATGGTTACGCCGAAAGGGGTTTCTTGCAGACTTTGGGTGAGAGTACAAACATCCACTTTATCAGATTTGCTACTGGATTTGGTAGACATTGCAAGAGCAGGAGGAGTGAGGAGAGTTTGAAGCTTTAATGGTAGCTAGGGTTTTTTCTTTTTCGGTGGAAAAGAAGGAGAAGAAGTGAGAGGGAGATCAATTTATGTACAAGAAGAAATCTCGAAAAGAGAGAAAGGGTGATTGGACTCTTGAGGCCAATCACAAATGAGTTGATATATACAAAAGTGTAGCTGAAGACGAAAAGGTAGGAGAGAGAAGGAGAAATTCTGTGGTGGCAGGATTTGACACGTGGCATGAAGAGGGATTGGCAAGTTATGGACTCTTGAGAGTCCCTAGGGAATTAATGTCTAAAGAGAGAGCTAATTATGGCTAATATTAAATGCGATTAAGCATGCTCAATCAATAAAATTCCCAATTAAGAAGTTGATTTCAAATCTAAGTCTAGTTCGATGTAATTAATCCGTATTGAATTAATTTACGGATTAATTACATCGAACTAGACTTACGGGGGCATTGTTTATACCTTAAATATTTTTCTATGTTTATCAAGTCAGTAATGGCCCGACAAAGGATAATTGGCTCGACAATTGGGGGAGTGATAGAGTAATTGGGCCATAATAATAAATGGGCCTAACTTTATTGACCCGCATGATTAAATTAATTAAAAAGGGCCAAGGTGATTAAAATCCCAGTCGCGAGAAATGGCCCACAAGAATTAATTAATTTAATGAGAGAATTAATTTAATTAAGAAAAGCAATGGCCACCTAATTAAATGGGAGCAAAATAATAGATAAGGGTAAGGGTCAACACCTCCCAAAATATCTCAAAAGTAGTTACACAAATGCTGGAAATGGAAAATGCAGCGGATTTGAAGAGCTCAACCATCAGCAAACCGCAAAAAGGAACATAGAGAATAAACATGGCAAATAACAACCAATGTAGTGGAGATCATGCAGGAAGTGGGAGAAGTAGACATTCATCAGGGGAAATAACCGTCAGGAGGCTTATAAATATCAGGAGGCGGGCACATTCAACACACACTCAATCAATCAAACAACTCAGTCTTCACTAATAAGGCACAATGCCTCTCTAAGTCGGCGACGCCGCACCTGAAGCCAGCTGTGAGCTGCAACCTCTCATGTAAGTGCCCACGTGCTAACATGATTTATTCGTCAAGTAGCCACCTGCTTGATGAACTTGTTGACTTGTAGCCATCTGCCTGATAACTATCTGCTGAGTAGCCACCTACTCGACAGATGCCCTTTCCAGTGGTCACCTACTGGTTAGGAGCCCGATTGGTAGCCACCTGCCATCAATGTTACTTTTACGTCAACATGATAATAATTGCATATCAGCTCATATGGCGGTTCCCTGCCAATAAAGGAGTCACTCTTCACGAACTAAAAAGCTCGTTTGGCACGCTGATGACAACATAGGAGTTTTATTACAACTTTACATACTCTTTCATGCTTGTAAATCATAGAAATGTATTAGGATAGATTTCATGCATTTCATTTATCAACTCTATGTTTATTTAATATATCGAAGTATTTTGCCTTCATCTCCTGATTTTATTTATGAGTATGTCTTTGTCAAGTGATTTTAATATGTCTATGCTGCTATGTTGTTAATCTGTTAGTTCTGGTTTTAAATTAAGTTGACGTGTTTTAGATTGCTTGATATGTAACTCGATAACTAATATTTCTGTAAATCTTTCGATATATCGAGTGAGCCACTGATTGGATATAAGATTTTGGCATTTTAATAAAGATTATCATAAATTGTTAAGTCTTGCGGCCAGGCAGGCATTGAAAAGAATCAGGGGTAGAGTTTGCTTACTCCGCCACAATCAATTGATTAGAAGTCAGAACCTTATCAGGATATTGATTTATATTCGTCATACTATGTCCGTTTTAAACCGTTATGTTTGCACGCACAGACATTGGCACGCCCCGCATTTTTTATATCACATCGAGTCTATTGCATCGAGCCAATTGTACATCGAGGCAAGCCAGACACAATTTATAGCAAACACGACCATCAATGAGCAACTGCTTTCGCTCTTTTCCTATTTAAAACCATTTGTCACAAGAATAGCGAGCCAATCTTTTGAGATTAGGTAAAACAAATTCTTCTTCACGAAGAACCAAATCATATTTCAGTCCCAAACTCCAATTCCACAATAGTCTCGCAACCATTCAGACATTCGAACAAAGGCTTTGTATCAATCACATTGGTCATCAGTTCAAGGTAGATCCCATTAAGTCGTACTGCGGCATGAGCCCACAAGACAATCTTATCATCACCATATTCCTTTTCACAATGGATGGTTATTCTTTCGACACGCGGCACGTTCAGTAAAGTTTCATTTAATTGTTTATCCACATAATTCAGGAAGATAGGGCGTGACCACGAGAAATCATCAAGATCTAGTTTAATGTGGGTGAACGCATAAGGGAAAAGTTTTTTCCACCAGGTGGAGAGAATTGAGGTAACCACTGCATCTCTTTTGGGAACACAAGATAAAATTTCACCCAGAACATGGTCGGGCAAGCAACTAATTCGATAAATACACTT
This sequence comes from Penstemon newberryi var. newberryi, assembly GCA_030819805.1. Classification (NCBI taxonomy): domain Eukaryota; kingdom Viridiplantae; phylum Streptophyta; class Magnoliopsida; order Lamiales; family Plantaginaceae; genus Penstemon; species Penstemon newberryi. Next base: position 13,561,285 of record JAUALY010000005.1, on the reverse strand, counting down.
AATTTTAGGATATTTCTCAGTTGGTTCTGAGTCCATTAGTTCAAATATATCAAAAATTGTATAATAATTGTGAAATACTTACAAGAAGTAAAATGAGATAAAACTTACAGTCAGTTGTAAACAAAATATAATCGAACGATGTGTTATTCAAATTGATTAATTTTTTTATCGAGCTTGAGATTGTTTTTAATTAAATAAGAAGAGCTCAAAAGAGTCTTAATCGAGTCTAACATAACTCCAGTTTGAGTAACTTTACATATATTTATATTTAGTTTATCGAGTTGATCTCGAATCATGTTTCTAAGGCTATTAAAGTTCAAATTTGTTACCTATGATATATGTGGTCTAAATCACATTTTATTGGTCAAACTCAAATCAAATATAAAGTGATTTGATTTAATTTTATTAGATTTTGAATTGTTTACCACTTTGACGTTACTTATATGAGCCATATTTTGTATCAATGTTATTTACAAGTATAAAAATTTATGTTTTAACTATATATTAATTGATTTTTGATAAGTAAAATTCATTTTCTATTAATGTGCATTTATTTTACTCCTATAATTACATTTATTACACTTATAATATTTGTTTGCTGAAAAAAAGTTTTCAAATCTAAGAATTAATGATAACATATTTACGACAAACTATATTAATAAATTAAGTGTATTTGTCATTTTATCTATATAAAAAAAGATAGTTGAAAAAACTAAAACGTATAATAATCAATACTTTTGCATTTTAAAAAATATAAAAAAAAAAAAGCACACAATTTTCTTATGATTTTGGGCCCGAAATTTTAGTTTCGCCTAGGACCCCAAAATATGTAGGGCTAGCCTGCCCTTGTCCCTGAGATGGGCACATATGAATTTATTAGGGTTTTGATGGTAAATGTTCACGCTCTTTTATGTTCCCTTTTGGGCTCTTTCCAGCTCTTTTAGATGCATATTTACACGTGGCACTCAAAAGTGTTGTTTGTTTATTACTTATTTTTTGGTGCTAAAGGAAGAAAATAAAACGATGGAAAAACATTTTTAATATCAAATTTTAGTTCAAAAAATACATTTGATATCAAACTTTTCTAAATAATACATTTCATATCATGATTCACACATTCTTGACACATTTACTTTTGCCGTCAATTTTCGGACGGAATTCCCGTTAAGTTAACAATGGTGGGTCTTTAAAACACGTGTTTGTTTTCCCTCCCATTGTCAACTTAACGGGCACGTGAGTGACACGTACTGAATTCCATCCAAAAATTGACGGCAAAACTAAGTGTGTCAAGAGGGTGTGAATCATGGTATGAAATGTGTTTTTTCAAAAATCTTTTTACTAAATGTATTTTTTGGATTAAAATTTGGTATTAAAAGTGTTTTTCCCTCAAAATAAAACAAAACTACAAACTATCCTCCAACATGAGGCAATTATTTTCTTATTAGAGCATCTATGGCAGTTGACATGAAAAAACAACATCAATCACTTTTTAATATCTGCTACAATGTTTTGATACATGCATAAAAGTAGTTTTACTTGAGCAATAGTCATAAAAAATGGAGCATCATTTTATATTAGCATAAATTTAAATTAACTTAAAATTAAATTAAAGCATGCTTAAAAGTAAAGAAAATAAAATAATTAAATTAAAAAATGTTGAATATGTGTACCTTGCGTTAGTTATACATATAAGATTTCTGACAATACTTTTATCTACATGTGAGTGTGTGGTTCGATGTTGAGATATCATATAAGGATTTCTATCTGTTTTTAAATTTTTATTTTGAATTTTCGATTCTTTTTAAATGATTATCGATTCAATAAAATTATATTTAAAGGATTTTTATTTTGTTATTTGAAATTATTAACTCATAAAAGTCAAGGACTAAATTGATACAGATAGGTTTTATGGGGGACTTAAGTGTAATACTATCATAGTGAACAGACGAAAATACCCTCACATTCAGGTCACGTGACATCGGATCCACCGTGCTCAGCCTAAAAAAGGTCAAAGTGAAACAAATAACTCTTACTAACGTGGGAAAAAAACTTAAGAGGGATGACTCTGTAAAAATTTAATGATAAGAAGGACCATTTGTGGTGTTTACCCTTTTTATTTTATCAACTTATGATTCAACGTTAGTTATCTGATAAGGATTTATATCTTGTCTCCGAAATAAAAGGATAAACTTGTATCCATAAGATTTTCTATATATATGTCAGTTTATGATTCAACACTGAGATATCTAACATAATTTTCTATCCATGTGGCCCTTTTAATAGTTGAATTTTTTTTCACCGTTACAAGGAGAAACATATTAATTAGAAGTAGTCTAATTAATTAATGGAGAAGGATTAATTAATTAATTGGATTAATTAATTAAATGGGCTGAATTAATTAATTAAAGAGTCTGATTAATTAAAGAGTTTAATTAAATTAAAGGAGACCTAGTTAGTTAAGGAAATAAAGATAGAATAAGATTCTACTTAATTAATGGAGAAGGATTAATTAATTAATTGGATTAATTAATTAAATGGGTTGAATTAATTAAAAGAGTTTAATTAATTAAAGAGTTTAATTAAAGGGTAAATACCATTTTTGGTCCCTCTTATCATTAACTTTTTACAGAGTGGTCCCTCTTATGTTTTTTTTCCCGCTTTAGTCCCTACTATGAATTATTTATTTCACTTTAGTCCCTACTATGAATTATGTGTTTCACTTTAGTCCTTATCAGGTGGTTCCGATAACACATGACATGTATATGAATATGTTTTAGGGCATTTTCGGCCATTTACTATTGAGACTATTTGAGATATTGTTTAATTGGTGAGCAATTTTGGTGTTTGAAGAAGATTTTGGGAGAAAACTTTAGTTTGGAACGAAATGGACGATTAAGTTGGATTGGAATGAAAGCCTAGTTTGGAAGAGATTAAATATTTTTTTTTAAATTAGAAAGACGAAAATATCCTTGTTAGTTTACTTGAAATGACGAAATTGCCCTCATGTGCATATCACATGTTACCGGAACCGCCTTGGATCACTTGAAAGGGACTAAACTAAGACAAATAATTCATAGCAGGGACTAAAGTGGGCAAAAAAATATAAGAGGGACCACTCTGTAAAAAGTTAATGATAAGAGGGACCAAAAGTGGTGTTTACCCTTAATTAAATTAAAGGAGACCTAGTTAGTTAAGGAAATAAAGATAAAATGAGATTCTACTTTCCTAACAAGATAAGCACAAATCTAGGTCAAGACTCTTAGTATATAAGGAGTATAAGACTCCAGAAAAAAAAAAGCCCTAATACACATGGTAGCCGCCCCCTTCTCTCAAGATCTGAAAATTAGAGCCGCCACCTCTCTTCTTGCTTTGGAGGTTCGGTCGAACCCTGTAGAATTCTACAGGGTTCACGAGATTGCTTTTCTCCTTCTTCCTGTCTGATTGCTTTTGGATCCTAGTTCTGAGCCTGTGGATTCAAAGGAGTTGCTTCAATCCAATTGGTGTGGATACCACTAGAGGCACAACACATGGGGTGCTTCTCCGAACCAAAAGTCCTGCAGATCTGAAAGAAGACCGGAGAATAACCACCACCGTTCCTGTGGTGAGGTAAATTCGTTAAAATCCCCTATGGATGTTTTAATTTGTATGAAACCCTTTTTCGTATGACTAGATGAATAAAGATCTTGTTTGGGTTGATTTAAAAAAATTTAAATTCCGCTGCTTTTAACGTCTTGACGTTACCAATAACCCAACAGTGATATCAGAGCCTAATTCATTACTCTCATACAAAAAGGTCTGAGTATAATTTGATTGCTCTGTTGTATTGCATGTTATATTCATGTTGTTGATTCTTACTTGTTATGGGTAGATCTGATTTTGGGTAAAATTGCATAAAAACATTTTGGGCCAATTTTGAATTTTACGAAAATTAAAGGGCTGATTTGCGATTAGCAATTTTTTGGAAAACCTGGACTGAAATTGATTTTTTCGAACTGTGTGTTTTCTGGACCGATTGTAACTTTCTGGAAATTTTCAAATTTGGGGATGTTTTGCAATTACCAAAAATTTTGGGGCTATTTTGTAAATACCAATAACTGCAGGGGCCGAATTGCAAATTTGAATTTTTCCTAGAAATAATTTTTTATTATTTTGGTCCTCTGCCCAATTTTAAAATTGGGGTTAATTTGTAATTTCCAAAACTTCAGGGGTCAAATCACAATTTCCAAAAGTTGGAGGGCCGAATTGCAATTTTCAAAAGTTGAAAATTTTTATTATGTTTTTATGCATAAAATGGTTTTGTTTATCCGAATATAGATTACCTATAATTAGTAGAGACTAAAGTAAGAATCTATAGAAGTAGTTTAAAGGCGTTTAAAATAATTGAAGTAAGATAGGAAACTAGTAAATGTATTTGCTTGTTTCTTTGCTGAACGTGAATTGTTTACATGGTTTTCGATCGAGCCGAACCTTAACCTTAGATGTGATTGGTTTATTTTTCTTTGGATTTTTGTTGGGCCTGCGAGCCTTTATTTGGTCATTTTGTGCCAATGTAATAGATTAGGGCTTTACATTAAATAGTTTGGGATGGAGGCCCATTACATGCAAGAAGGAAGTCCAGTGGAGAATGAAGGCCAAGTATGCTTGGTTATTAATGTAATAGCCTAGGCCCATTAAGAACCCATTAGATAGACCAATTGGGCCAACATTCAATGATGGCCCAAGCATAGGTGGCCCCCGATCGAAAACATATTGTGTTAGAAATGCATGCTAGGTTTATTTATTTATGTGTTCTATTATTTGGCTTGTATGGTGATGCACGCTAGAATATTAGAACGTAAATAAGATAATTCATAATTGAAGCTCTGAGATCTCGAGAGAGTTTGCCTTAAACTTTCAAACCAATAAATCCCTCTTGAATTAAATATTAAGTCATATTGGGTTAAAATAAAATGAAGTATTTCTATAAATCCAAGCCTTCCATCAATAGGGAATAGCGTAGTTGTCTACTTATCGATTAAGGTGATCCAGAGTCTGGCACCCGAGGCGAAGAAATGGACAATACGTGAGTTCTCTTGATTCTTGTTTTTAAATAAACTCGACAAGGGTGGGGACTGGTCGGGACATGTACAATCGACCGATAACCAATTACGGGGATTTCATGACCGGGCCCGTTGCTCATCGAGATTGATGGGTTAGACTTAACGAGTAGTACTACTCATGATGTAGCAGTGCTAGATGAGTGCGAAAATCGAGGCAAAATATCTTGAAGGTTGTGTAGGGACACAATTGGCAATAAGTATGCCTACCTAGGGAATTAGTTGTATGGCCACGAGTCGTGGGTACAATTAATGTCTGCTAGGATGTCAGGACCTACTAGGAAATAAGATTTCCCGAACAATTGAAGGGGTAATTGTTTCGATAAAATAGTGGGAGAACTTTTACGATAGAAAATCCAACCTTCATAGATTATAAGTATTACTCATTAACTAGTCATCTATATATTTATATTCTCTTTAAAATAGATATTGAGATATCTATAATTATCCATTTTACTATTTATCCTCGACTTATAAAATAACTGGATCAAAATATCGACTGACGTAGAAACTTGAGGATTGTCCTCAATTCCGAAAGTCGGAATCATGTTCTTAATAACTAGCCTATGCCTGATGCACTTCCGAGATGAGTCTAAAAGGGGAACGAATCACCTATAGGGTATGGGAATCTTAATGATCGTTTCCTAAATAAGCATCAAGATTGAACGAGCTATAGAAGCGACGTAGGAGTATGTCTGAAGCTTCTAAAACAAACATCCACCTCAAAAGCTTGTCTTGAGGAGCAGTTTCGAACCGTTTGATTCGAGACCACTAAGGAGTTGTTTAAACTCGAGAATAAGCGAAGGAATTGATGTCAAAGATTATTGTCCTTGTTTTATCAATCTGGTTGAAAAACTGGATAAATTAAACGAAGGCCTGCATGTGATCTTAACATTGACCTCCTCCTTAATTCTCCTCCCCGCTCATTCAGAAGATTCGTGAAAAACTTTATTTGATAAATCGGTCAAATTTCATGAATTAACCAAAGTATTGGTAAAAGGCAAATAGGATGAACCTGTCATGATCGCTCACACTTCAAGGACTGCAAAGTCAAAGAAGGGTAAAAAGAAGAAGAATTGTTCTCTTCTAAAGTGACCATAAAGTTAGTCGAAAGAAAGCAAGTAGTCTAAAAGTCGAATCATCCCACTGCACATAATAAAGGCACTGATAAGTTTAATTGATTAGAAGCTCTAATTAATTAAGCAACGTTTCAATTAAAGAGTTAATTGAAAAGGAAATGAATCAATTAAATAGTTAATTGAAATGAAGCAAATTAATTAAATTAAACCGTTAACTCAATTCGATTGAATTAATGTGTTAGTTCAATTAATTATAAGATAATAATCCACACATATGGGACGCAAGGTTAGGTCACATTTTCATAGGAAGGATTCAAAAGCTGGTGTCATCGATGCTTCTTGAAATACAGAGCTTAAATGAACTATCAACTTGTGAATCCTGTCTGAGGGAAAGGATGACAAATCTACCGTTTGTTAGGCATCCGGTGCGTACCAAAAGAACTTTGGATTTGATCAAAACAAATGAATGTGGACCACTAAATGTTAGTGCTAGAGGAGATTACTCATACCTCGTGACTTTTACTAACGACTTTAGTCGTTAGTGATATATGTATCTTATGAAGTACAAATCCGAAACTCTTGAAAAGTTCAAAGAATTTTGAAACGAAGTAGAGAATCAACAAGGGCATAGTGTTAAGGTCATTCGATCTGATCGAGGTGGCAAATATCTGAGCTAAGAATTCCTTGATTATCTTACTGAGAATGGGATTCTCATACAACGAACTCCTCCTAAGACGCCCCAACTGATTGGAGTGTCTGAGAGAAGGAATCGAACCTTGTTGGACATGGTTCGATCCACGCTGAGTTTTGTTAAGCTTCCTTATGCATTCTAGGGGTTGGTCCTCCTAACTGCATCGAAGATACTGAACACAGTACCTTCGAAGTCCGTGCCTACAAAGCCTTACCAAGAATGGTATGGTAAAACGCCTCTATACTTTTACTTGTTAGTATGGAGATCTCCTGCCTATGTTGGGAACAAGAAGGGAGATAAATTGGATAGTAGATCCAGTTTTGTATAAATTTGTGGGGTATCCAAAGAAATCCATTGGATACTTGTTCTACAATCCTAATGAATAAACGGTGTTTGTTTCAAGGAATATCCATTTCTTAGAGGATGACTTCCTCATGAATAGAAATGGTACTCTTGTAGAACTTGATGAGGTCCAAGAAGTGGAACCCATCCCCACAAACAGTGGGAGCAAATCCAGAAACTACTGAACCATCAAGTACACCAGTACTTCGTAGATCTGATCAAGTCCGTAAGGAACTTGAAAGATATGGTTTCACCATATACGAAGAATATACATTGGATGTAGACGCGCATGCATGGCTGGAGTTCATGCAATCCGAAATGGATTCCATACATTCCAACAAGGTATGGACCTTGGTCGATCCACCTGAGGTAATTGTCCCTGTAGGTTGTAAGTGGATCTTCAAGCTAGGAATGAATGGAGAGGTGTTGACCTATAAGACTTGCCTATTGGCGAAATGTTATTCACAAAGACCTGGAACAGACTTTGATGAAACCTTTCCTCCAGTAGCAATGTCTGAATCCATTCAGATTCACATTTGTTTTGATGAGACAGTCAAGGCATTTGGCTTAATCAAAAACGAATATGAACCTTGAAGTGTACAAGAAGTTTAGTGGGGGCTATGTGGAGCTCATTATTTTATATGTCGATCACATTCTACTTATCGGGAATGATAACGGAATGTTAGCACAAACGAAAGCATGATTGTCCATGCAATTCTCCACGAAAGATTTGAGAGAGGCATCTTGCGTATTGGGATACGTATCTATAGGGATAGATCGAAGAAGATGTTGGGACTCTCTCAATATAAGTACATAGAAATGATACTGAAAATATTCAGTATGGAAGAATCCAAGAAAGGATTGCCTCCAATAAGACACTATATCACTCCTTCCAAATCGATGTGCCCTACATCGAATGAGGATAAAAGGAGAATGTCTCAAGTACCTTATGTTTCGAAAAAATGTAGCATATTGTATGCTATACTATGTATTAGGCTAGACGTAGAACATGCTCTAAGTGTCAAGAGAAGTTACTAGTCAAACTCCAGTGAAGAGCACTGGACCACCGTAAAAGATATCCTTAAGTTCTTGAGAAAGACTAAGGATTTGTTCTTGGTCTACGGTGGTAGTGGAGAATTAAACTAGAAGGATTTACTGATTCGAGTTTTCAATCTGATGTGGATGAATATAGATCCAATTTTGGATACATATTTTGCCTCAATGGGGTAGCGGTAAATTTGAAAGGTTCCAAGAAAAACACCATTGCCATATTAACAACTGAAGCAAGATATATCGCAGCAAGGAATGCAGCGTAAGAAACTGTTTGGATGAAAAACTCCATCCAAACGTTGGATGTAGTGTCTAGCATTGCGAAGCTCGTGGTTATCTTCTGTGATAACAATGGAGCTATTGCTAAAGCAAAGGATTCGAGATCTCACCAGAAATCTAAACACAATAAGAGAAAAGTACCATTTGATTAGAGAAATCATTCGTAGAGGAGACGTACATAATGGATGCATCGACTCGGAAGACAATCTAGCGGATCCACTAGCAAAGCCTTTGTCAGGAAAAGTGTTCGAAAAACATCTTTGGAAGATGGGTCCTAGAAGCATTTGTGATTGGCTTTAGGGCAAGTGGGAGATTGAAAGGATAGTGCCCTGCAAGCCAATTGATTTAGCTTGTATGAGGACTATCATGTAATAAATTTTCTCTAATATAAATGAATTAATACGCTCGTTTGTTTATAGTATGTAAATCAAACAATGGCCAACTTCATATCTCGCGAATTACTTAAGCGATTGGATGAAATCCTTAGATCACAATAGACTACGGGACGATTCATTTCAGTATGAGTGCAATCATGAAACAGTTTCTAAGGTCGTGATCTTAAAACACGTTCCAAGTCATAGATTTTGAACGAGACGGGGTATCGAAGGAATCGCAAAGACTTGTACGAGTATCCATGATTCACGCGGAGTGAATTTGTAGCATTTCATGAGCAAGGCATTTGATGCTAGTGCATATGAGTAGGTGGTTTGATAGGGGATCGAACGCATCGAACGACCCGAACAGAGAAACCCATTGTGGAAGCGCATGACGCACATCGGCGATGGGATGTTTCTCAAGACTTATAATAGTGTACGATTTAGTCCTTAGACTTGAGGTGCTAGGGCGAATTCGGTGCACATGAGTACATACTTTGATTTAGGAGCCGATCACTTAGCCTGATCATTGTGCGACTAATTTGGGGACGTAGGATCGTGTACGCGAATGGTTAGCACTAATATGGGATCTACCGACTCAACGTACTAAGTTGAGAGAATTTTCTATACGTTCTTAGATAATAGATTCTGAGAAACCTGTGGCCACAGTTGGTGACGGATTTGGAAAGGGGTTTCCAAATTTAGCAGTCACACTGGAATTATTATCCGGAATTAGAAAGTATAGTTATCGAGATAATTAGAGGTGCCGATCAATTCACACACCCTAGGTCTTGATCGGGAAATTAGTCGATAGAGGGACCGTATATACATGGTACTTATAAGAGGTGAGGTTCACTGAGATCAATTCACCTGAAGTTGGGCCTCATGGGCTTGTGGCTAGACATCGACCATGAGGTGTGGGTACTCATGAATTAATAAGAAGATTAATTATTGAGTGGTTAATGAAGGTGTTCAATTAATCGGAGCAATTTATAAGCTCGTAAATTAAATCACGAAAGTCGTGGGCCCGCGGCCAATTGATGGTGAACCTAGAGGGTCACACACAATACAATTGGACTGCAACAAATCAAATAAGGAAACTTTGATTTAAAGAGTTAAATCAAAATTGGAGAATTAAAGTGTTAATTCTTGAAGGAGAAAATTATTAATTAGAAGTAGTCTAATTAATTAATGGAGAATGATTAATTAATTAATTGGATTAATTAATTAAATGGGCTGAATTAATTAATTAAAGAGTCTGATTAATTAAAGAGTTTAATTAAATTAAAGGAGACCTAGTTAGTTAAGGAAATAAAGATAGAATGAGATTCTACTTTCCTAACAAGATAAGCACAAATCTAGGTCAAGACTCTTAGTATATAAGGAGTATAAGACTCCAGAAAAAAAAGCCCTAATACACATGGTAGCCGCCCCCCTTCTCTCAAGATCTAAAAATTAGAGCCGCCACCTCTCTTCTTGCTCTTGAGGTTCGGCCGAACCCTGTAGAATTCTACAGGGTTCACGAGATTGCTTTTCTCCTTCTTCCTGTCTGATTGCTTTTGGATCCTAGTTCTGAGCCTGTGGATTCAAAGGAGTTGCTTCAATCCAATTGGTGTGGATACCACTAGAGGCACAACACATGGTGTGCTTCTCTGAACCAAAAGTCCTGCAGATCTGAAAGAAGACCGGAGAAAAAACACCACCGTTCCTGTGGTGAGGTAAATTCGTTAAAACCCCCTATGGATGTTTTAATTTGTATGAAACACTTTTCGTATGACTAGATGAATAAAGATCTTGTTTGGGTTGTTTTAAAAAATTTTAAATTCCGTTACTTTTAACGTTTTGACGTTATATTACCCAACAGGGGAATCCCAAAATTTAACAAATATGTGATACTCACTTCGCTTCAAAATTCTTGGTCATAATTTTATTTTGAATTGTCCAAAAATTAACACTCCATTTTTATAATTGGCAAACTATATTCCTCAAATACCCTTAGTAAATAGGCCCACAATGAATAAACAATAAAATAAAATAAAAAAGACAAATGATATTGCATAAGAAAGTGGATCCTGAAGCACTTTGTACCTTGTTTCTAATAAAAAATAATGAAGAGCAAAAGTTAAAAAACAAGAAAAATTAAAGCATAAAACATTGTGCAAAAAGTAATTGAGAGTAAGAATTTTGGGACGAAGGAAGTATTAGAAACTTGAAAGTGTTCAAATATAGCAAATATATAATTAATTGTATAAAATATATAATTATATTATATTTTATTTATAGGATATACAAATGTTAACTATGATAAATTACTATCATTTATCTAAAAATACTTAAATATTATTACATATCCTTTGTAAATAAGTGTTATATTTGGTAAGTATAACTAGAATAATATTTTTAATAATAAAAATAAAAAGTATATTTTTATGATTATAAAATAATTTATAATATAATACTTCATCCGTCCAATTATTTTTATTTCTTTGTACAGTTGACATGTCAACTTGACTAAATTTATAATAATTATAATAATAATTTAATTAACATATTTCACTAATGAGTTGATAATATCATATGACACCATATATATTAATATTTAAAAGGTTTAATACACTGTAAATTTGGATAATTTAAATGATAAGTCACTTAGATTGCTTTCAGTTTGGATTATAAGGCCCAAATTAGCACTAAATTAAGCCAGATATTAATTGGGCTGTCAATTTTTTGTTTGTTGGGCACAATAAAACTTGGGCTGCCCGTCCTAATCGGCTCGATTTGTGGGCCAGCCCCCATAATTGGGTCAATTATAATTGGATACCCCCCCCCCTCCAATTAGAATTATTGGCCCAACTTAATTTTCTCCACCCCAATTTGCCCCTGAATTTGATACTAATATCAACAAAACCAATCAAATTTTAACAAAATTGAATTTTTATTTTCTCTCTGCTCATTACAACTTCATCTTTCCTCAAGGTCGCAAATGTTGAACCCTAAAGACATTCAAATTATTCCACTCTTCCCTCTTCTAGTTTAGGGTTTATGTGTAGGCATATATTAATCTCTCTTGAATTTTCAGATTTGAAGAAGTTATTGCTAAAATTCCAAGATTCCTCAGGTAAAATTTACTCTCTCTTGTTATTCCCTCTTTCTTTGGACAAGAAATTTAAAGTTTTTCACATTGTGGTTTTGGTTTTACCTCTCTGATAATGGAGTTTTGGGTCATCTTTTGTTGTTGATTTTTATGAGTATTTGGAAGATACTTTTTCCACTGTGATTCTTGAAATAAGCATCATTATAGGAAGAGGGGTTGGGTTTTGATGTGAAAGTAATATAGAATTTAGATGTTGTGCCTGTGTAGCAGCTTTACCTACCTTGAGTTATCAATTTTGTTATATGTTGAGAAAAGCTGAAATTTAAAGCTGTATTAATTCTGAAATGGCTCGAGTCTTGACACCAACTGAATTATTGGTGTCTTGCAATGCTGTGAAACAAAGAGTCATATATAGAAATATTATTATAGTGATAGAGATAGGTTTAGGTTTTGGTGAGCAGAATTACTCCAGATAGCAATGGAGAAATTAAAGACCCCTTCGTATTATGTGTTTAAAGTTACTATATTTTAGTCCTAAGTAACTTTATATTTCTTTTCTTATTCTTCTTTCAATCTCTCTCTCTCTCTCTCTCTCTCTCTCTCTCTATATATATATATATATATATATATATATTTCCTTTGCGGGTGTATCTAAGATTGAGGTTTACACTTTTTAGGTTATTAACCTGTCTATGCATTCAGCCAATCCCAGTTTTTACCATCAAAATATTTATGCAATTTGATCCTCCCTTAGATTCCGCAATTTGCCTGTTCCGAAGGTTGAGTGAGCCTGATAGTAGCATCATGCTTTCTTTGATGGTTGATTGTAGGTTGTTAAAAAGTTACCCCTTGAGATAATGCATCTATTACTGGTTGCACCCTTCTAGGAGATTTATTGTTGCAATATTTTCAGTCCTTCATAGTGGACCAAGGGCAAATTCTTTGGTATAATAATGTGTTCTAGGTTTTGATTGAATATGGAAAAATTAGAGCAATTTTCATGGCAATAAAGCTGTTTTTAGTGAAGTTGGAGCTCCAAGAAAGTGGTTTATTACCTCAACTATATGAAGTCTATACGTAGAAAGACTACACCTGCACAATCAAGACAAACTTTAGAGAAGGTACCCAAGCTTCACCTAGGAAGAAAGTTGCAGCTGCTATTGCTTAAGAATCTAAATTTGAGGAATTGTTTGTAAGGGCACTTTTCGTGATGGATAGACATTTTGTGTATTTTTCATTCCATTTTCAAACTTTTGCTTGATTAGTATGGATACTTGGACATTTTGATGTTAATTTTGTTTCACTTCTATTGGCCTTTTAATAAAGTTTTTGAAAGACCATTTTCATCTTTATCGTGCATTTTTTATTCCATTTTCAAATGTTGCTTGATTAGTATGGTTATTGTGCTTAATTGCGACTATTGAATTGGGTATTTTTAAATTATATGTTTATTTTGGGTCTTTTTTCTACATCAATTCCTTGTCTGATTATCCATTTTTTTTAGATTTGAAGTTGAATCACTAAGCTACATTGTTTCCTCTATGTTTGAATTTTTTGGGTTATTTATTGTTGTTGAATTTTGGGTATTGGAAGACATTTTATGCATTATGGTTCTTGCAAAGAACATCAATTTTCTTAAAACTGGATTTGAGGGTATTTTCGCCAATTGCCATATTTGCCCAGTAATTAGTCCAACCAACTAGATACTAATTTATGAGCTCAATTAAAATTTATCAGATTATTATTGGCCAAACATGGTATTATATTACAAACACAACTATATAATTGGGCTAAATTATAATTGGGCTCAGTTATAATTTTTCAAACCGAACGCAGCCTTAAAGATTGAAAAGTTTAACAGGGTACTATAGCTAATGGAGTAAAAATAATGGGACGAATGGAGTATATTTAGTTTCATAAATAAAAGTTAAAAATAATAAAATAAACTGTTCAGGTAACTTATACATTTAATTTTTTTTTTTTAAGAAACAGTCATTAAACTCAATCTCATGACATAAACTGATATTTCAAACTGATTGCATTCTAGTCACATAAATTGGGAGGGATTTTCTAATAAGTATTTGTTTAAGAGAAACCATCTTTCAAGAAGGACAAAATCTATATTTTTAAAGTGGGTTAATAAGCATAATACAATAACTAACATATATTTCAAACATCCAGAAATGTTAAAATGGTTATTTGCAAGACATACACGAACAAAGTTGATACCAAATGGCAGTAACAAAAAAAGGATCACCTATGCTTCCTCATAGGAGTATCTTTGCAAAAAAGCATCCATATGTAAAGAGAGAAACTAGCTAGAGAAGGATAAGCATCCAATAACCATCACCAATTAAGGAACTCCAATCACACATGACTTGTGACCCATATTTCACGAGAATAGGGAGTTGATGACCTGTCATCGTTTCCCCTTAAGAGAATTTGACACGTTTTTTAGTTCCTTGAGAACGAAAGTAGTCTATTCAATATACTTGTATCCACAAAAGGAAGATAATGAACTTTTTCCCATTTTTCAAAAAGTACTCTATCAACCTGATTTCATTTTCTTCCCCTTTAAATTCCCAAAGCTCGAATTGCTTAAAGCATTCTTTCAAAAAAAAAAAGGTGAAGTTGGTAGTAAAGACTCAAATGTCATATAACCCCCAGTACACTTGTCAAATCCCTATTATTAAAAGACAATGTAAACTATAGTTAGTTATATTTGCAATCTTTGAAACAATAATAGTAAGGACGAGTGTTGTACTACATCCATTTACCTGTTCACTTGTAAGTGTTTGAAGACTAGGTGCACTATTAAGTAAACATGCTAATTGTTTGTACCCAAAAAATCACCCTCGGGTTGTCGAGGAATAATGGCTCGATAATGGATTGATGAACAGGTCGGGCTGACAACAAGGCCTTGATAATAAACAGGTCCACTAAAATCAACTTGATTAAAGGCCTAATTAAGTAATTAATTAATGGCCTAATTAATTAATGAGGCCCAAAATTGGCCCAAACACAACATGTTTAATTAATTAAATTAATAGAGATATTAATTTAATTAAGGCCAAATCAGTTTAATAAAGTGGCCACGTAACCAATTAATTTTGGAGGGAAATAAGCTGATATTAACTAACTCCCTAAAATATCTCAAAGGAGGTTACACTTGTGCTGGAAATAACCACCCATAGCATGTCAAGGCAGTTAACAAAGTAGTGGAGGTTATGCCTAAAAAAGGGGAAAGTGGAAGAAGTGGACCTTCATCAGGATAACTGTCCGTCAGGAGAATAAACCTCCATCAGGAGAACAACTGTCAGGAGAATAAACATGGCAAATAACTGTCAAAGTAGTGGAGAACATGCCTAAAAAAGGGGGAAGTGGAAGAAGTGGACCTTCATCAGGGTAACATTTCGTCAGGAGGCTATAAATATCAGGAGGCTGCCATATTAGGAAGACACACAACTCAATCAATCAACAAATCAGTCTACACTGAAAATCGGCTCAACGCCTCTCCGGAAGTCCAGCATTCGTTGCTTCTGTCAAGTCAGTCAGCACTGCCAATTCCTTGACATCAATCGTCAATCCTCAGCGACCAGCAGGACATGGCCGCCTGAAGTCTAGCACCGCCGCTCAAAGTTAGCCGCAAAGCTGCTTCCGCCGTCAGCGAAGCTGTCTCGAGCGAAACTATTCGATATCAAGCAAAATAGCAAGCTGCAACGTCATGTAAGTGCCCACGTAATTACATGGCAACCCGTCAAGTAGCCATCTGCTTGATGAGTCCGCTGTCAAGTAGCCATCTGCTTGATAGCTATCGGTTGAGTAGCCATCTGCTCAATTGATGCCCTTTCCAGCGGCCACCCGTTGGTCAGGAGCCCGATTGGTAGCCATCTGCCAAGGTTGGGCGACCCGCTGATGATGGTTCTCTGTCATCAGTGTTACTTTCTGTCAACAAGCTGCACTATCATGTATCATCAACTCATTTGGCAAACATATGCCAATACAAGAGACTAATTCATCGTTTTGCATGCTTTGTAATACTTGTAAATCGGGGAACTCATTGTAGGCTAAAACTCATATGTTTTTTTTTTACAATGCAATCAATAGAAGTATTTGGCCCATATTTCCTGAATTTTGTTAAAGTATGCTTTACGTCAACGGATTTTCATTGATGCATTAGTTTGTTAAGTTTATGTCTTTAAAGTCAAGTTATATATTAAACTGATTGATTGTCAACTCATTTACTGATTCATCGATATACTGAGTAAGCCATCGATTGGCTATGAAATTTTGGCGTATCAGAAAGGTTATCATAAATTATTTAAGTCCTGCGGCCAGGCAGGCATGGAAAAGAACTAGGGGTAGTGTTTGCCTACTCTGCCGCAATCAATTGATTAGAAGTTAGCCTTATCAGGGCATTTTTACATTGATATCAATATGTCCTTATCAGGACATTACATTATAGTTTACATTGATATCAACATGTCCAATTTTAAACCGTTATGTTTGCACGCACAAACATTGGCACGCCCGCACTTATTTTACACCATATCGAGCCATTTGCACATCGAGGCGATCGGTGTCAAATTTATAGCAAACAATATTTTGGCACGCCCAGTGGGACCTGATAATCTTTTTGCCAATAAGTCAATCAGTTGATGCTAAACGATTAATCTTTTGCTGTTGTTAGATGATACCACAGATAACGCGAAAGACTCGATCTAGCTTGACGAGGACACGCTCTGATCTAACGCACTCTCTGGAAAATCTATCCACTGTCCCGCTAGCTATGGAAGGGACTGACAAGATAGAGAAACTGACAACGGAGGTCCGCAACTTCACTAAGGACCTTGAGGCCAAACAGGCAGAATGGTCAAATGTCGTCAGTAAGTTCGAAAACATGCTAGGCTTGGCCATTGCAGCCAGTCAGGCCAATACAGAAGCCAGCAACATTGTGAACGCTTCCCTGATACATCTGGAATCGAAAATGTCTATGCTTGCTGAGAGCATCAATACCCTTGCCAACGGGATACAATCGCAGGCCTGGACAGGGCCGCCCAAAAGCTCTATTGACAAAGGCAAGGGACCCGCGATACATATCGGGGGAAGTGGATCGAGGGATGAAACGCCCTACAAACAGGGCAACGGACAAGCTAATGTCCCTGATAAGAAAGGAAGTAGCTCCAGAGCCAGGTGTCAGCGCCCAGACTCGGGGGGCAGGTCGGAAGAGGAACGATCAGAGGCCATGGGATATGGCCCAGAGGGACATCAGACCATCTCATCGGCCTATGATAGAACAAATCGAGCCATGGAAGGTCAGGACGACCTGTTGACGATGAATCAGGCTCAAGAAATGTTCGTAAGGAGACAAGGGAATAGGGCATCAAGGTATAATAAGCCTCATCCATAATACATCGACCAGGTGCCATTCCCAATGAACTACAAGGCACCCAACTTCACTATGTTTTCAGGAGAAGGGTCTCAATCTGCCACCGAGCATCTGGTTCGATTCTCTCTGGAATGTGGCAACTTAAGCAATGAGCTGAAGTTAAAGTTGTTCCCAAACTCACTTACCGGTATGGCGTTCCACTGGTACGCCAATCTGAAACCAAGATCGGTCCCTGACTGGCCATCCATGGAAAAGACATTTGTGATGAACCACTATCAAGCCCCGCTCGAAGTATCTGTCATCGAGCTATCCAACATGAAGCAGTTGACGGGGCAGACAGTAGAGGAATACATGAAAACGTTCATCAGGGCCAGAGGATTTTGTGCCATACCTCTGCCGGAAAAAGAATGTATTAAGATTGCCATCCATGGCATGCATTTCGAGTTGAGGAAAATCATGATGGCCCAATATCATGAAGACCTGTTTGAACTGACCGATCATGCGGTCCGATATGAATAGGGTGACATAAGGGAACAATGACTTGCTGACAGTCAATCAGGCGCTGGAAATGTTCATGAAAAGGAAGGACATCAGGATGCCCCCGATACAACAAACCTCACCGTGAATACATTGATCAGGTACAATGTTTGCTTGATATGTTTTAATTCTTCCTGCTACATAATACTGTTCAAGGATGTTGTCGGCAACTACTAGGAACAATCAACAGACTATCAATACTAGATCAGGAGACAAACAAAATCACCATCAAGGCCAAATCGGCCGCATTAGCCGATGGCCTGCAGGACATACATATCGAGTATTGCTCCGATCATCGAGAGGTATGATGTTCCACCATTATCAGGAGGTCATATCGAGTATTGCTCCGATCATCGAGAGGTATGATGTTCCACCATTATCAGGAGGTCATATCGAGGCATTCTCCGATAATCGGGAAGTGTGATGTCCCAAAATTATCAGGAGGTCACATCGAGGCCAAACGAGCCACACTGGCTGATGGCCTGCAGAATATACTCTCTGATAGGAACAATGCTCCGACCATCGAGCAATCTACTACTGAAACGGGAGAGGAAGAAAAGTTCATGTCATGGCCAATGAAAACAGGCCAACCCCTGAAAGAGAGTCATCAAACAGATCGATACTCCTATGATTCACGTCATTTGATCGACACAGCCCCTCTTTACCACTCGGGGGGCAGGTCCAAACAGAGGTGGATCAAGACCATGGCGGTACAGATCTACAAGCTTGTCAATATCAAGATGTTCATCGATGTAATTCGTTAAACTGCCATCAGGCCATCCCATTGATAGGCAAAAATCAATGACACCGATGTCATATCAAGTCATCCTCCTGCATCAAGGACACTTGACTTGAAGAAAGACCCTGATAATGCCGCCACATAAGTGTTCCTGAAAAGGTTCACTGAAATAACTTCCCTGAAAATGTCGCTGAAATTTTTATAAAGCAAATCAAGTTACTTATCAGATGTTGACATATCAGGACCAAACTGGCCACACAAGTCGATGGTCTGCATGGTCTACATTCAGAGTATTGGCAAATCAGCCACTGACAACAAAGCCATCATGTCGATCATTTTGCATTGCACGCCACTTGATAGGCGATATCTAGGAGTAAGAATTATGCACCCTTGCTACGGCTCGGGGGCAGGGTCGAAGGATGATCAACATAATGGCGAAATAAATTTACAGCCTGATAAAAAATAGGACATTTATCGTCCCGTTACGCCAAAATCGCCATCGGGCCATTAGGCTGATAGGCAAAAATGATGGGTTTTTTCACTCGACCAAAGAGCAAGAAATTGAAGCACGGCGCAATTAACTTTGTTCGCCGTCCCCATTGTATATTATAGTTTAAGAAATTTAGGAGTTTTTCAATTTTATTTGTTTCCGTGTTTTCTAGAGTAGTGATTAACTTTTCATTCAATAAAGCCTTTGAGGTTCCCGATAAACAAGCTTGTATTGGAGATACATAACAGATGGCTTGAAAAAGCCACAACTTATTGTCAATGGCAAAAGCCATCAGGAGTCTTGATAAACAAGAAAGAAAAAAGTGGTTGACGAGTCAACAATGGAAATACTATAGTAGGGGATCAACCCTCGATATCAACACATATCATATCGATATCGAGACACACCTCTCATCAGGATGAGGTACATCGACCCCATGAGGATCGAGGCCCCTGAATCAAATCAAAGGCCTTGTTCATCAGATCAGCCATTTGAAAAAGTGAAGTTGGTTAACTGCCCAAATTTTGGCTGATCACTAAGTCCTCGGTATATTACTATCAGGTATCTGATATCGAGCCTATCCAATATGAGAGGCCCACTGATATCGACGCGCTCATATCAAGAGATGCCTTGATATCGAGGAGATCCACATTGCCCTGATATCGAGGAGATCCATGTTGAGTCGACATCGAGAGATCCACCATCATCAAGGCCATTGTGATATGGCCTATTTCCTACAAATAGTTTCGGTTTTATAAAGTCGATAGTTGGTTACTACCAAATTAGCCATTGTCGCAATTTCTCATCTTTAAAGAGAGAGAAAAACTTTAATCTAAGTCTAGTTCGATTGAATTAATTTTTTAAATTAATTACATCGAATACGACTTACGGGGGGCATTGTTTGTACCCAAAAAATCACCCTCGGGTTGTCGAGGAATAATGGCTCGATAATGGATTGATGAACAGGTCGGGCTGACAACAAGGCCTTGATAATAAACAGGCCCACTAAAATCAACTTGATTAAAGGCCTAATTAAGTAATTAATTAATGAGGCCCAAAATTGGCCCAAACACAACATGTTTAATTAATTAAATTAATAGAGATATTAATTTAATTAAGGCTAAATCAGTTTAATAAAGTGGCCACGTAACCAATTAATTTTTGAGGGAAATAAGCTGATATTAACTAACTCCCTAAAATATCTCAAAGGAGGTTACACTTGTGCTGGAAATAACCACCCATAGCATGTCAAGGCAGTTAACAAAGTAGTGGAGGTTATGCCTAAAAAAGGGGGAAGTGGAAGAAGTGGACCTTCATCAGGATAACTGTCCGTCAGGAGAATAAACCTCCATCAGGAGAACAACTGTCAGGAGAATAAACATGGCAAATAACTGCCAAAGTAGTGGAGAACATGCCTAAAAAAGGGGAAAGTGGAAGAAGTGGACCTTCATCAGGGTAACTGTTCGTCAGGAGGCTATAAATATCAGGAGGCTGCCATATTAGGAAGACACACAACTCAATCAATCAACAAATCAGTCTACACTGAAAATCGGCTCAACGCCTCTCCGGAAGTCCAGCATCCACTGCTTCTGTCAAGTCAGTCAGCACTGCCAATTCCTTGACATCAATCGTCAATCCTCAGCGACCAGCAGGACATGGCCGCTTGAAGTCTAGCACCGCCGCTCAAAGTTAGCCGCAAAGCTGCTTCCGCCGTCAGCGAAGCTGTCTCGAGCGAAACTATTCGATATCAAGCAAAATAGCAAGCTGCAACGTCATGTAAGTGTCCACGTAATTACATGGCAACCTCGTCAAGTAGCCATCTGCTTGATGAGTCCGCTGTCAAGTAGCCATCTGCTTGATAGCTATCGGTTGAGTAGCCATCTGCTCAATTGATGCCCTTTCCAGCGGCCACCCGTTGGTCAGGAGCCCGATTGGTAGCCATCTGCCAAGGTTGGGCGACCCGCTGATGATGGTTCTCTGTCATCACTGTTACTTTCTGTCAACAAGCTGCACTATCATGTATCATCAACTCATTTGGCAAACATATGCCAATACAAGAGACTAATTCATCGTTTTGCATGCTTTGTAATACTTGTAAATCGGGGAACTCATTGTAGGCTAAAACTCATATGTTTTTTTTTTACAATGCAATCAATAGAAGTATTTGGCCCATATTTCCTGAATTTTGTTAAAGTATGCTTTACGTCAACGGATTTTCATTGATGCATTAGTTTGTTAAGTTTATGTCTTTAAAGTCAAGTTATATATTAAACTGATTGATTGTCAACTCATTTACTGATTCATCGATATACTGAGTAAGCCATCGATTGGCTATGAAATTTTGGCGTATCAGAAAGGTTATCATAAATTATTTAAGTCCTGCGGCCAGGCAGGCATGGAAAAGAACTAGGGGTAGTGTTTGCCTACTCTGCCGCAATCAATTGATTAGAAGTTAGCCTTATCAGGGCATTTTTACATTGATATCAATATGTCCTTATCAGGACATTACATTATAGTTTACATTGATATCAACATGTCCAATTTTAAACCGTTATGTTTGCACGCACAAACATTGGCACGCCCGCACTTATTTTACACCATATCGAGCCATTTGCACATCGAGGCGATCGGTGTCAAATTTATAGCAAACACTAATACTTCAAATCCGTGGCTTTCCATAAAATGGCCAAGTGCCAAGCAAGTCAAATTCTTAAACAGAGGTAATTGAATAGGTGAATGGTGCAAAGTCTGTAACCAAGTTGGCAAACATTATGACGTCTACCAATGAAGACGACATTATAGAATAAATTATGATGGTGATAATTTGTGTTTTAAGGGCATATTAGTAATTAACATAATCCCCTAAATATTAAAATAATTAAAAAGAGTAATATTTATTGCACTCTCCAGAAAGACTAATTTACCCCTATTTATGTATACGGTATTAATTATGTGACTATTCCCCTCCTACATTTTGCCCTATAAATAGGTCATTATACTCATTGGAAAAAAGAGGGGTTTGAGGACAGGGAGAAGAGTAGCTAAAGATTTTCCTCGAAGTTCGTCCCGTGACGTCATAACGAGATTTGAGGACGATCAAGATAGGAGGAGGCAATCCCGGAGATACCCTTGATCATTTTCGTGCAACATCATAATTGGCGCCGTCTGTGGGAAACGATTTATCTGTACGGTTAACGAGAGAAACTTTTGAAAAGGAAAAAGAAAAGAAAGGTTGCTCCACTGTAATTCCGTTTATGCAAAGGAATGGACAGATAAAATGAAAGCCATCATCCATGTCCCAATATTAAAAAGAAACTGACATTTGATAGCAAAATGTGTAGAAGAGATCGGGAATTTATTTTCCTTACCGAAAATAGAATGTAACAGGATATTTTTCATCAGTTTTAGGCCCGCAAAGCCCATAACCGTCGTCCTTTGTTATTCTATCCAAATCCGACCGGGCCTTTTCGATCAAACGAAGCACCAAGAAGGTGAAAGAACGGCTCAAGGAGTTTGCTCAATTACAAACTCTAGGAAATTGCAGAATGACCTCCAGAAATTAGAGAGAATTACAAGGCTGCCCTGAGTCATATCAAGATTGAAGAACAAATGGACTCGGTAAAATTTACATTTTTATGTCTTTCAGTTAAAATTTTAATATATTATTTATTTATGGAAGCATGAAGCCAATATTAAATGAATCTCTAAAACTACAAACGGTAAACCGATGGTCTCTTCGCGATCAAAAAGGGTAAATTGATCATCCCTAAAAAAGTAAAGGGTAAATCGATCATTGCTCAACGATCAAAAAAGGGTAAATCGGTCATCCCTAAACGATCGTGGGTAAATGGGTCATCTCTAGAGATCAAAGGTTGAATCGATCATCCCTCCGCAAAATGCTAGGGGGTAAATCGTTCATCCTTCAGCGATCAAAAGGGGTAGTCCGGTCGTCTCTCGGCACCAAAAAAAAAAAAAAAAAAAAAAAAGAGGAAGACAACAATGACAACGACGATAGAATACTATCAAAGTCGAAACGTAGAACAACATGATCAAGTTGCACTTGTGGCTGAAATCTAAATTTATTTTTACTACATTTACTTTGATAATATTTGACCACACAAATTTGTGTTTTACATGCAACTGTGGCTTTGGGAGGCAACTTTTGACAAACATATATCTCAAAAGAAGAATATTTACACCATATAAGAAAGAGCAGCTAAAGAAGGAGCATCTCTACTCTTCACCAAATTTACAAGTGAGGCTCAAACTCTTCAAAAATACCGTAATACATCAGCATGTGGGTCTTGTGTTAGCATCAGGGGGAGCGTGTCATGAATAAATATCTAAGCACTGTACTCTTTTTCCTTCGTCCAAGTTTTTGTCCCAAAGGGTTTTTCTTGGCAAGGTTTTAACGAGGCAGTGTTACACGCTTATTAGTCCCATATGGAGGTATGATGTAGGTAGCTATAATGCTCAGATACTTGAATCAAGTTTCGACAATAATTACTTGCGTAATTATTCCCGAAACTGGGGGGCAATATGATGTGTCCAAATTTTGTACCCAATGGCAATTAAGAGATTACACAGCTCTACACTAAGTTGACATTAATGGGAGATTTGTAACGTCTTTATCATTTAAGTCTTGTAACGTTTTTAACGTCTTTATCATTTAAATCTTGTAACGTCTGTAACGTCTTTGTACTTATTACTGTAACGTCTTTCCTAGAAAGACTATTATACCCCTGTATGTACCTATAAATAGGTCGCCCTATTTCCAAACAAAGACAACTCAATTCACTATTACAAATACACTATAATTTTTCTCTCGATATCTGTGTGCAGACCTTATTTTATTATTATGATGTTGTTATAGATTGAAGGGCTTGTTCTACCTTTGCCCTGAACATTTTTATACAACATCATAATTGGCGCCGTCTGTGGGAAATTTCTGATTGGCACGTTGAGATGGCGAACGAGAACGAGGAAAACCAGTGGGAAAACTTGAAAGAACCAGAAGGACCACCTGAAGGAGGTGGAGGTGGAGAAGGAGGCGCAAGAGGCAATCCAACTGGAGGAGGCACTAAAGTCAATCCAGCTGAAGGAGGCGCAAGAGACAATCCAACTGGAAGAGGCGCACGAGGCAATCTGACTGGAGAAGGAGGCGCATAAACTCAGATGCCTGACTCTTAAGCAGCGCCTGATGCGCCAAAAATTAAGCAGTGCTTAATACGCCAAAAGCTGAAGCAGCGCCTGAGGGGCCGAAAAATTAAACCTCGCCTGATGCGTCAAAAAACTGAAGAGGTGCCTGATGCGCCAAAAAACGAAGCAGGGCTGGAAGCACTAAACTCTGAAGCAGCACCTGATGCGCCATCCATAGCACCCACAATTCAAATGACTTAAGAGATGCTGGAAGCAATGGTAGCAACGGTCATCGCACGAGCAGTCGCACAATATGTGGCTGAGCAGCAACGAGTGCGTGCTTCACCCATGTTCCCTCACAGGGCATCATGAGCAACAGCGAGAGAAGAACAAAGACCGATGGAACAACAAACTCCAGGACAACCTTTGAAGGAGGAAGAAGTTAATAGTAAGGATCCAGCAGGAGAAGTGGAATCCATCAGAAAACCTCACTCCGGGATTAATCGAGACGATGCTCCAATAATAAATGAAGGAAGGAAGGAGCGTGAGGAACATAATTACGAGCAACCGAGGTGAGGAGAAGTAGGAGAACCATATGCAACCATAATTCCAATGAGAAGAAGTCCATTTGCTCCCGCAGTCCTTTCAGAACCCTTACCACAAGGGTTCAGGATCCCAATCCTCACAGAGTATGATGGAACGGGAGATCCCCAGGAGCATTTAGACAAGTTTGCGGCCAAGGCAGATCTGTATGCAGTGAGCGATGCAGCCACCTGCAAAAATTTTCGTACAACTTTAGCCAAGGTTGCCCTCACATGGTTTAACCAGCTACCGACAGGCACAATTACCAACTTTGAGCAAATGAGGCAGCGCTTCCTTCATCACTTCTCAATGAATAGGAAGGCTCAGGAGACTGCAGCGCATTTGTTCACTGTGAAGCAAAGAGCAGGAGAATCGCTGAGAGAATATATACAACGCTTCACTAATGCAGTGTTGGAAGTACCTCAGGTGGATCCAGAGCTTATCGCCAGTATACTCCAGCAAACACTATGGGATGAACGACTGAAGGAGTCTTTAGCAGGAAAACCCCCAACAACTCTTGATGTACTCTTAGCCAGAGCAGAAAATTTTATCAGGATCGAGGAAGCATTGGAGGCGAAAATGGAGAAAGGAAGCAAAAGAAAGATTAGAGAAGATGATAAGAATGATCACCCGAAGCGAAAGGAGAATCGAGAGGAAGAAAGAAAAATTGGATATACCCCCAGGTATGCACAATACACACCCCTAAATGCTACCAGAGAGGAGGTTTTTTGGGCAGCAGTCAGACAAGGGTTACCACAATGGCCACAACCACTGAAGGAAAATCTAAACCGTCAAAGATCGAACAAATATTGTCGTTATCATAGAGCTCGGGGGCATAATACTGAGGATTGTTATCATCTGAAGAATGAAATCGAAAGATTAATACAGCGAGGTAACCTTCAAGAATTGGTGGAAAGAAGAAGAGGAATAGATAGAAGAGATGTAGCACCAACCACCTCGCAGTCTGGAAGAAACCTCCCACAGAAACGAAGTGGAAAGCAAGAACCTAACAGGAATAGTTCAATGCAAGGAATATATGATGAGAATATGCCTGGGGCAGGCATTATCAACGTAATATCAGGAGGACCAGCTGAAGGAGATTCAACTAGTGCTAGAAAAGCGTTGATAAGGTCAGCAAAAGCATTTCCAGAACTCCCACCACAACCTGAGCAACAAATTCAGCAAGTTGCGGAGAACATTCATTCTATCACCTTTGATGATAAAGATTTAAAGAATGGGCAGTTACCTACACAAAATAATCGCTCATCAAAAGAGCATTACACCTCTAAAAGAGGCCAAAATAATCGCTCATCAAAAGAGCATTACACCTCGGGCTAAAATAATCGCTCATCAAAAGAGCATTACACCTCTAAAAGGGGTCAAATAAAAGAAGCACCTTCATATCGAAGATAGAATAAAGAACTCTTCAAAAGAGTATTACACCTCTAAAACGAGGTCAAAATAATATAAACCGTTCATCAAAAGAGCATTACACCTCTAAAAGAGGTCAAATAAAATAAGCACCTTCATACCGAAGGTAGAATAAACAACTCTTCAAAAGAGTATTACACCTCTAAAAGAGGTCAAACAAAAATGCTTTCATATTGAAGACAAAATAAGAAGAAACTCTCCAAGAGTATTACACCTCTAAAAAGGGTCAAGCAAAAACACTTTCATTTCGAAGGCATAATAAATCTCCTACAATGACAAAACATTGTACAAACATCTCAAATGGAAAAGAAATGATGAATAACACATACGAAGGTGAAAAATCACAAGTTCAAAAGCAATTGAGATCAGTCACAAGTGACTTACCAAACATCGAAGAAAATAATCAAAACAAGTGTCAAAGCATAAATAAAAACCAAGCTACATAGAGGAGAACCCACTCCCGAAATCCAAGTGCTCATTCGAGAAATATTGTGCCTCCAATATATATATATATATATATATATATATATATATATATATATATATATATATATATATATATATATATATATATATATATATATATATATATAAGTAAAGAGGGGAAGCCTCGGCAGGACCCTGCCGAGGCAACTGTTGAGGCAAGAACGCCTCGACCGAACTACTGTCGAGGCAAGAACGCCTCGACCGAACTACTGCCGAGGCAAGAACGCCTCGGCAAAACTACTGCCGAGACAAGAATGCCCCGGCAGAACTACTGCCGAGGCCGAACCAGAACTACTGCCGAGGCAAGAATGCCCCGGCAGAACTACTGCCGAGGCAAGAATACCTCGGAAGAACTACTGTCGAGGCAAGAATGCCTCGGCAGAACTACTACCGAGGCAAGAATGCTTCGGCCGAACCAGAACTACTGTCGAGGCAAGAATGCCTCAGCCGAACTACTGCCGAGGCAAGAACGCCTCGGCAGAACTACTGTCGAGGCAAGAATGCCTCGGCCCAACTATTGTTGCCTCGGCCCAACTACTGCCGAGGCAAGAATGCCTTGGCAGAACTATTGTCGAGGCAAGAATGCCTCAGTCGAATCCGAACTGCTGCCGAGGCAAAAGTGCCTCAACCGAGCCTGTCGAGGCAGGGATGCCTCGGTCGAGCCTGGGTTAAGCTAGCCGAAGCAAGTGTTCCACAGATTCCCACAAATGAATATATATTAAAAAAAAAAAAAAAAAAAAAAGGAGAGAGAGAAGGAAAAGAACATGAGAAATATTACTACAACAATGCCTTAAATTTTGGTAAAAGCTACTTCGTGGTGATATCTTGGAGGATTTTTAGCAATGACAACTTATAAAGGAAAAATATCATGTTGAAGTTTTGAAAACTATAAGTTGGAAACTCTATTTGAAAAGTTAACTAATGAAAGGATTTGCTCTTTAGAAAGAAAAAAAATGATCATCCTACAATAAAGTCACAACATATTTACATGAAATGATGTTCTATTGAGTATTATTATCACTTAAATTCCACAAGTAAATATTCTTTAATATTTACCTATGGAACTGGGGGGCTTCATGATGGTGATAATTTGTGTTTTAAGGGCATATTAGTAATTAACATAATCCCCTAAATATTAAAATAATTAAAAAGAGTAATATTTATTGCACTCTCCAGAAAGACTAATTTACCCCTATTTATGTATACGGTATTAATTATGTGACTATTCCCCTCCTACATTTTGCCCTATAAATAGGTCATTATACTCATTGGAAAAAAGGGGGGTTTGAGGACAGGGAGAAGAGTAGCTAAAGATTTTCCTCGAAGTTCGTCCCGTGACGTCAGAACGAGATTTGAGGACGATCAAGATAGGAGGAGGCAATCCCGGAGATACCCTTGATCATTTTCGTGCAACATCAAATTATATAAAGCACGCACTACAACAAAAATGATCATTGGTGGCATCATGCTTGATGGCATTTTGAAGAAAATATCACAAAAAATGAAAATAGTTACATTTTTTAAATATGTCAAGAATTATAAATGTTAATCATACTGTTTAATGATATTTTTATATTATTATGACATTTTATAATGTTACCTCTTGTTATGATAGTGACATTTCACTTTTAGCCACACCGCTACAAGTGGCAGTTTGAAAAATGTCGTTATATACAGGGCCGACCCTAGATTTCTCGGGGCCCTAGGCAAATTTAAAAATTGGGGCCCTATATTGTAAAAAAAATATTATGTAAATTTCACTTTTCTTATTTTACTAGATGCAAAATTATTTATTATATCTTCATATTCTAGTTTCTCTAACATATCTTGTTCTATAGATAAAATAGCCAAATCACTTAATCTTTCTTGTGACATATTTGATCGTAAATAGGTCTTTATCAATTTTAATTTTGAAAAACTTCTTTCAGAAGAAGCAATCGTTACAGGTATAGTGAATATTATTCTATAGCAAATACACGTATTAGGATAAGAATCAAATACTTTCATATGATCAAGAACATCAATTGGCTTACATATTTGGGCAGGCAAAACTTTTGATAAAACTCTTAGTTCATAATATAAATCAGAACCATCTATATATGATATTAAGTTATGTTTTAAAGAATTTTCAATATTGATATAACGTTTTTTCAAAGTTTTATCATCTAAAGACTTTGGAGTTGTAACATTCAATAAAAATCCAAAAATATTTGTGTAATTCTTGAATTGTTCAAATCTAATTTTAATAGAAGAAATAGCTCGATCTAGAATATATGAAAAATACCCAACTCTAATTTTTTATCGCATTATAAAAGGTAGGGCATGCCAATGTTTATTTGCATTAAAAAAAATGAAGTGGCTTAAGTTGGCAGAGTGTAGTTTGTTGGGCTAATATTTTTTTTTCATTTTGGGCTGGACTGGGTGGTATAATATACATACATGCATATATGGGTTGGGGGCCCCAAGTGAATGGGGCCCTAGGCACTTGCCTAGTTGGACTAGCTACAAGGCCGGGTCTGGTTATATATAAAATGTCACTAGCAAAATGTCAACTGTAGCGGCGTGGCTAAATGTATCAATGTCATAATTGTAGTTAAAAATAACATTATAATATATCACTATGGTATAAAAATGTCACTAATCAGTCAAATTAACATTTATAGTTTGTGACATTTTTCAAAAGTATGACTATATTAATATTTTGTGACATTTTCTTCAAAATGCCATCAAGCATGATGCCACCAAAAATCATTTTTGTTGTAGTGACGTTTGAAAACTGCAAATGTGGATATTAGTCGGATTTTGATACGATGAAGTGAAATAGTTACTAACTAAAAATGAAGTGTAATCACAAATTTGTTTATATTATTATCCTATTATGATCTTTGATGTCTCCTTAACAAAATAATAAAAGGAAAAAACAGCAACAATGTTAAATATTTGGTAGACTCAAATATGGACACAACTCGCGTAAAAACTTAGAGTGAGCCTGATAGTAGCATCATGCTTTCTTTGATGGTTGATTGTAGGTTGTTAAAAAGTTACCCTTTGAGATAATGCATCTATTACTGGTTGCACCCCTCTAGGAGATTTATTGTTGCAATATTTTCAGTCCTTCATAGTGGATCAAGGGCAAATTCTTTGGTATAATAATGTGTTCTAGGTTTTGATTGAATATGGAAAAATTAGAGCAATTTTCATGGCAATAAAACTGTTTTTAGTAAAGTTGGAGCTCCAAGAAAGTGGTTTATTACCTCAACTATATGAAGTCTATCCGTAGAAAGACTACACCTGCATAATCAAGACAAACTTTAGAGAAGGTACCCAAGCTTCACTTAGGAAGAAGGTTGCAGCTGTTATTGCTTAAGAATCTAAATTTGAGGAATTGTTTGTAAGGGCACTTTTGCGTGATGGATAGACATTTTGTGTATTTTTCATTCCATTTTCAAACTTTTGCTTGATTAGTATGGATACTTGGACATTTTGATGTTAATTTTGTTTCACTTCTATTGGCCTTTTAATAAAGTTTTTGAAAGACCATTTTCATCTTTATCGTGCATTTTTTATTCCATTTTCAAATGTTGCTTGATTAGTATGGTTATTGTGCTTAATTGCGACTACTGAATTGGGTATTTTTAAATTATATGTTTATTTTGGGTCTTTTTTCTACATCAATTCCTTGTCTGATTATCCATTTTTTTTAGATTTGAAGTTGAATCACTAAGCTACATTGTTTCCTCTATGTTTGAATTTTTTGGGTTATTTATTGTTGTTGAATTTTGGGTATTGGAAGACATTTTATGCATTATGGTTCTTGCAAAGAACATCAATTTTCTTAAAACTGGATTTGAGGGTATTTTCGCCAATTGCCATATTTGCCCAGTAATTAGTCCAACCAACTAGATACTAATTTATGAGCTCAATTAAAATTTATCAGATTATTATTGGCCAAACATGGTATTATATTACAAACACAACTATATAATTGGGCTAAATTATAATTGGGCTCAGTTATAATTTTTCAAACCGAACGCAGCCTTAAAGATTGAAAAGTTTAACCGGGTACTATAGCTAATGGAGTAAAAATAATGGAACGAATGGAGTATATTTAGTTTCATAAATAAAAGTTAAAAATAATAAAATAAACTGTTCAGGTAACTTATACATTTAATTTTTTTTTTTTTTAAGAAACAATCATTAAACTCAATCTCATGATAGAAACAACTGTTTAAAATTATTGCATTTATATGCATCCAATAACTAAGAAACAATCATAGGATGATAGTGTGCTGTGTGACACTTGAGAACCAATTTTACCACACAATGTTTTATTAAACATTTCATCTACAACATCCGTAAAGCTACAGATTGTGACATAAATTGCCAAAACCACTTGAAATTATACCATGTCGTCCAGTAAATTATTTCTACCAACATGAGTTCAAGGAAAAAAAACCAATATTACACCTTAGAGAAATACGCTAAGAACAATAAGCATTCGACAAACATTACTTATGAATCCAAGAACACATAAATTTGCTGATTAATTCCATACGCCACTCGTTTGTGCTCCATCAGGTGAAATATCTATACCTACACAGAGATGGCAAGAAAATTGAAGGAAGGCTGAGAGCAAACCAGACAGCCAATTGCTCAATCATATTGCTTTCGGAAGAGTGACTGAGGGCGAGAGGAAAAGGGAGTTGGAGAAACTCTTCTTTTACCGAATTCCATACAATTTTCTACAATCATTTTTAACAAACAATAGCTGCACGGTAGAATTCCTCGGATGGTCATTATCCGAGGATGACTCCCTTACAATTCTTGCTAGAACTGGAGAAACCAAACTGATATTTCAAACTGATTGCATTCTGGTCACATAAATTGGGAGGGATTTTCTAATAAGTATTTGTTTAAGAGAAACCATCTTTCAAGAAGGACAAAATCTATATTTTTAAAAGTGGGTAAACAAGCATAATACAATAACTAACATATATTTCAAACATCCATAAATGTTAAAATGGTTATTTGCAAGACATACACGAACAAAGTTGATACCAAATGGCAGTAACAGAAAAAGGATCACCTATGCTTCCTCATAGAAGTATCTTTGCAAAAAAGCATCCATATGTAAAGAGAGAAACTAGAGAAGGATAAGCATCCAATAACCAACACCAATTAAGGAACTCCAATCACACATGACTTGTGACCCATATTTCACGAGAATAGGGAGTTGATGACTTGTCATCGTTTCCCCTTAAGAGAATTTGACACGTTTTTTAGTTCCTTGAGAACGAAAGTAGTCTATTCAATATACTTGTATCCACAAAAGGAAGAAATGAACTTTTTCCCATTTTTCAAAAAGTACTCTATCAACCTGATTTCATTTTCTTCCCCTTTAAATTCCCAAAGCTCGAATTGCTTACAGCATTCTTTCAAACAAATAGGTGAAGTTGGTAGTAAAGACTCAAATGCCATATAACCCCCTGTACACTTGTCAAATCCCTATTATTAAAAGACAAATGTAAACTATAGTTAGTTATATTTGCAATCTTTGAAACAATAATAGTAAGGACGAGTGTTGTACTACATCCATTTACCTGTTCAGTTGTAAGTGTTTGAAGACTAGGTGCACTATTAAGTAAACATGCTAATACTTCAAATCCGTGGCTTTCCATAAAATGGCCAAGTGCCAAGCAAGTCAAATTCTTAAACAGAGGTAATTGAATAGGTGAATGGTGCAAAGTCTGTAACCAAGTTGGCAAACATTATGACGTCTACCAATGAAGACGACATTATAGAATAAATTATACAAAGCACATTTGAAAACTGCAAATGTGGATATTTAGTCGGATTTTGATACGATGAAGTGAAATATTTATTAACTAAAAATGAAGTGTAATCACATATTTGTTTATATTATTATCCTATTATGATCTTTGATGTCCCCTTAACAAAATAATAAAAGGAAAACACAGCAACAATGTTAAATATTTGGTAGACTCAAATATGGACACAACTCGCGTAAAAAATTAAAAATTAGGGAGAGAGAGATAGAGAGAAACAAGCTCACCATATTTGAATCTTCAGATAAACATAGACGAATTGTGCTTGAGCATGATTCTACAAACTTTCCCAGATGGCAAACATTCAAATAAAAGTGATTATCATCATATATGTAACCAAAATAGTTATATTCGATGCAAGCTAAACGAAAAGACTTGCAATATGCCAAAACACAGTCTGCAACATAATGCCCATCGTATACAAAAACTTCAAGATTTGGAGCATCAATCGCTATCTTGAATCCCGCCTCAAAATAACAACCTACTATAAACAACTTCTTGAGCCACAAAGATTTGATGTAAAGAATATCCAAATATTCTAAGTTACAAAAACTTAACGACAAATTATCAATCATAGGGCAACCATCTAACAATTCATGAATCGATATACTGTCATCACTTAGCAATAAGAAATCAAGAGACAATCTTTTGAGGTTGGGTAAGAAAAATTCTTCGGGATGAGACACCTGAAAGTATTTCACCAACTCCAGTTCCACCAGTGTTTTGCAACCATTCAGGCTATGGAACAAAGCCTTTGAATCATTCATGTTGTACTTGAGATGAAGGTGTACTACATTAAGCCATAATGCAGCACAAACCCAAGAAATAATCTTGTCGTTACCATATCCATCACCACATAGGAAAACTATTTTTTCCACAGACGGTCCATCGCGTAATGTTTCATTTAACAATTTGTCTACAAAATCCACAAAGCTACGAGATAGGAATCATAATTTTTTAGTTGGAAGCGGAGTAACCACGTGGCGTCCGTAAAATCAAGTTCAACATTGGAGACCTCAAAAGGGAAAAGATTGTTCCACCTGGTAGATAGAACGGAAGTAGCCACAACATCTTTTGTGGGAATGTAAGATAAAATTTTGCTCATAATTGAATCTGGCATGCTGTTAATATAATCAATACACTCATTTTTCAATTTCTTTTCATTAAGGTCAGAGTCAATCGATATAGATAGGGATAAATATTATGAGAATGGCAAGGGGTCAGAGAACCTGAAAGTGATAAACATCTTTCAATTTCTTTTCATTTAGGTCAGAGAACCTGAAAGTGACAGTCAGTTCTATTGTTCTTTGCCCTGCGTAGACATTTGAATTCCACAATGAGAATGAGTTGCTCGTCAGAAGAGCAAGGGGGAGGGGGTTTGAGATGATGGAGGATTAGGCCGTCTCCAATGGTGGGGGAGCTCAAGGCTCCGGAGCCTTGGGGCTGCCCCTGCCCCTAGCCCTACCTGGTCGTCTCCAATGGTAGGGCTCCGAAATTGATTTAATTGCATTTTCAACTCTTGCCCACTCTCACTTATAATTATAGTTTTAATTTTATTTTCAATATTAATATTAATAATACTAATAACTATTTTAGTAATATAATTAAATTATTAATAATATTAAAATATTAAAATTAAAGAGAGTAGATAATAATAAAATTAAAATTGATTCAAGATAAGAAATACAACAAGAAGAAAATACAACAAACAAAAGGAAATACAACAAACAAGATGGAAATACAACAAAGAAGATTAAATAAACGGCACACACGCGAGTTACAACAATTTAATGATTTTCCCCTGAAACCAATCGGTTCCTTCATTCGATAAACCTCCAAATAAGTCCCGAGGAAGACTGTTCTTTTGTTGTATATCCCTTTTTTATTCTTCCAATATGCTTTTATATCTGGAGTGAAATTCGAGCAGTCCATCGACATAATCCGTTCCTCCCTTGACATTTTCAACACGTCTTCTTCCCGTTGACGTTGAAGCATCTCATGATGCCTTCTCTCTCGTTCAGACTTTATCAAAATTGCAGTTTCTCTATGGCCTGAATTTTTTCCCTTTCCAAGTCAATATTCGCATATGGACTACTCGAAGCCTTACCTTTTCCCTTCTTGGCTTTTTTTGTACCAATAGGTCTTTGACTCGATGAGGGTACGTGGGGAGACTCCATGTGTTCATCGTCGCCTAGTGGTTCCTATTCAAATTGGGTTTCTGGAGGTGTTGGAATATAACAATCTTCCATTGGTTGAGATGTCATACCAGGCGGTATTTGAGAAGTTTGAGTTTCTTACCTGAACATGATCAATCTTTAGTGATAGAAATAGTGTCCGGCATGCCAACTGTATGGCTGTCATTTATTGTAATAAATGAAGGAACTATTCAATTTAGATTAATAAATGCATTTTATTATATGGTCAACTTTATCTTATGTAATAATTATCTACGCATAAGGATACAAGTCCTTAGATCACAGGGCTATGGGACAACCCGTGGACTGATCTCCAAGGCCGTGATCTAGAACATATTCAAGAGTCGTAGAATCCAATCGAGATGGGACATCGTTGGATTCGGTTAGACTCTCACTAATGTGTATACTCCGATGAACTGGAGGACGCTGGGGTCCACGAGCGTGACTGGGATAGTCGATACACATAAGTGGGTGACTTGCTGGGATGGCAAGTGCACTGAATACCCCAATTAGGAAATAACTCACCATGGAAGCGGTAGTCGCATATCGGAGTTGAAGTTATTCCTATTTACAATAGTATACGAGGAATGATCCCTAAATACTTGAGGTGATAGGGTTTATCTGGTGCGAGAACGTCTATACTTAGATGTGAGTTCCGACCGACTGGAGATCACCAGAAAGTCTCTATGGATTCACGTTGGGTATAGAGGGACTCGTATGCAGGTTCATATCATCAACAAAGGATCCATTGACCCGACTTGATAGGTTGGGAAATTTTCCTATGGATTTCTGTGAGAAATTAATTCTGGTAAAATCCTTGGCCAAGGTATCTGACGGCTTTATGAAAGTAGCTCATAAAGATTAAGTCAAAGAGAATTATTTCGAGATCAGAATGCATAAAGTCAAAACGAATTAAAAGGGAACCGATGAAAAATCCATGCCCTTAAGTCTTGACTGGGAGATCGATCGATGGAGAGATTATAGCGTATATGGAAATTGTAAATGATTAAAAGGTTCACTGAATTAATTCACCAGTGATTGGGCTCCATGGGCTTGTGGCCAGACATCGACCGTGGAGTGTGGGAGAATTCCCAAATTAGCAGGGGTGCTAATTTTGGAATGATCAGTCGACAGAGTGTTCGATTGATTTAGAGTATTTAATACTCGAGTAATTAAATGAATATTTAATTATAACCCACGGCCAATTATGTGGTGAACCTACGGGGGCATACACAATACACATGAAGCGAAAGCGAGGAAATGGAGAACAACTGAGTCAACTAAATCGACTGGGTCGATTGGGGTGACTGGGTCGACTGGGTCGACCCAATTGGAGCGAAAGTGATCCAATTGGAATTGGATCTAGACTGGAAATTAAATTGGAATTTAATTTGTGAGTTAATTAATTAAATTGGATTTAATTAATTATGGGAAAATTTAATTAAATAGACTTAGAGTCTAATTTAATTAAATGAGAGAGAAATAAATTAATTGGGCCATTTAATTGAGAAATTAAATAAAGACCCAATTAATTAAATCAAGTATGGGCCATGAATTAATTAGAAGACTTGGTCTTCCAATTAAAAGGGCCATGGCCCATGTAGGAGAGTTAGAAGACTTAGGAGTCATAATCCTAGGAGGATTAGGATTATGAGATTCCTATAAATAGGAGACTTGATGTCATATCTCATACACACTAATCAAGAGCCAAAAAGCCAAGTCAAGAAAAAACTCTCTCCCTCTCTACCTAGTGAAATCGGCCGAACACCCTTCTTCCTTTTGGAAGAATTTTTCGATTTCGTTTCCGTTCCAATCTTGTTCTCTAACCTTAGATATTAATATATCCTATGTTCTAGCCGATTAGGATATATTATATTTCGTGATATTGTGGTGTATCAACTCGTAGAGGCGCAACTCGTGGGGCGCTACAACAAGGCTTGGATCGATTCTACCGAGGGAGAAAACGCAACGACTTTGCTATTTACTTGGATTTGCTAGGAGACAGGTATAATTTGGATCTAATTATTCTTGTCATTTTAATATTCATATATACACAACCAGTTTAGTATCCTGGCAAGATTCCGTAAGAGGTCCTAAAAATTTCAATTTCCGCTGCGTTAAGGGATGTTTATCTTACTGAATCCCAACAGTGGTATCAGAGCCAATTCTGGCTTTGTATATATATGAATTTGCAAATTCTGTGTTTTAAATCATATGTTTGATTTATATGTGGCTAGTTCTTTAACTGTGTATGTTTTAGAACGTAGATTTGTTTAACTTGGAGTTAAAGAAAATTTTTAATTGAATGTTATTTTATTTTTTGGATTGGGATTTAATTGAATCTGTTTTTAATTAAATCATATAGTAATCGAAACAAAAAAAAAATTAATTGGATCCAACCGCGGCGGTGCGCGGCAGCGCACCGCGGCTGGGCGGCCACCGCACGCTGCTACCCACGGCAGCGTGCGAACAGCGCGCTGGCAGCGCGTGCGACACACGGCAGCAGCCTACAGGTTGCCTGCCGTGTGCTGTCACGCGCAGCTGCTTGCTGCCGTACGCTGCCACGCGCAGCAGCGGCTGCCACGGGCAGCCCATGCACGGACTTCGTAGCCGCGCGTGTGCTATCCACGTGGCAGTTCGCTATTGGCCGAGACATGGTTGATTTTAGGTTGGACTCTAATTCTGCCTATTTTGAAAAATCTGAAAATCTTGGAGATTTGTGAGATTAGGAAACTTGGAGTTTTGGATAAGGTAGGAATCTTGGAAGATTTGGGAACTACCTTAGTTATTTAATCTAGTCAAAATAGGATTATCTTGAGAATCTTGGAGATTTGGAAAATTGGGAAACTTAGAGTTTTGGACAAGATAGGAATCTTGGAAGATTTGTAACTATCTTAATTAACCAACTTTATCAAGATAAAAATTGTAGATTACTTAGAACTCAAGTAAGAGTTAATTGAATTATCAAAAAAAAAGTAAGAGTTAATTAATCTTAGAGATTAATTGTTAATTCAAAATTAATTAACTTGGATAATTTTTGTGAATTAAAATTAAAGGAGCCGATAAATTTACATTTTGTCATTATGTGAATTTATGCATGTTCTTGAGTGAATATGTGGATTGATCGATTTCTGCCCCTAAGCCCTGTGTAGTTTTTGGTTTATTTTTATGGGTTGTAATTAAATGGGTCTGATTGGTGCCCCTTGCTTGCGCAATTAAAATGTAATAGAATAGGGCCATTTTAAGTTAGACTTAGTTTAGGCTTGGAGCCGAGAAGACCTCATGAAGACTTGGAGATCCACATGGAGGCCCATTACCTTGGAGGACATGGAGGCCCAATTCAATACATGGAGGCCCAATCAAGGAGGATATTACAAGAAGGCCCATGCATGTATGGGTTTGAAAATTGTAATAGTTAGGACATTTAATTTCCACCCTAGATTGACCAATTGATCCATCGCATGGCTCGTGATGGATCGCATAGGATGGGCAATCGATCAATCATATCCTGCTAGGTGATGTATGTTTACTTTTTATTCTTTGATGTATGTCATGCATGCTTAGAATAGATAACGTAAACAAGATAAAGCATACTCTGATGAGACCTCGCACAAGAAATTTGAAAAACCTCCAATTGAACTTTAAAACTCAATTTTAATATTAAATCGAATAACGGGCGCATATGAATGGTGTCTATGGTCCGAGCCTATCCAATTACTAGGTCTTAGGCATATTGTACGAATATATCTCGATGTCTCACGAGTCGTGGGTCGAGCTATAGGAAGATAATATGTCTATTGCCTCGATGCACAGTTTAGTGCCAAGGGAGGGGATAGCAAGGTTCTAGGCGCTGTCTCACGAGTCGTGGGGCGTCTAGGATTGAACTATTTCTCTCCACGAGTATTGGACATGATTTAACGTTAGTAAATATGGATGTCTCACGAGTCGTGGGTCCATAACGAAAAACGAGGCTAAATGAACTCAAGGGTTAGCTGCGATAGTTAACCGACGACGATGTCGACCACCAAGTGGATCAAATAGTATGGCCAACGAGTCGTGGGTACTAGGAGATTGCATTTGGGCCTTGAGCCCGCTAGGATATTTTAATATTCCCGAAACTTATGTGGGGGCATAAGATTTTGATTAAAATAGTGGGAGTAATTTACAAATAAAAACCATGTTTGTAAATTGTGCATTTAAAATTAATCATTCGCGTATTTATTTCTTCTATCGTCTTTTTATAGATATGATGACTAAAGAGCTTAGAGCACTTAGAGATTTGTCCATCTCATCACTTGAACGTAATATTTTAACTGGACCAAACCTGCACTTCTGGTCGCACCACTTGACTGGACTTTTTTATGCTGAAAACATTTCATACGTTTTGTCTGTACCTCCACCCGTTGATATTTCACATGATGTTCCTGATGAGCTTCGAAAAAGCATCACCAAATGGAAATTGGATGATAGCTTAGCTCGTGATTACATGTTGGAATATATGTCACTTG
Source organism: Penstemon newberryi var. newberryi (assembly GCA_030819805.1). NCBI lineage: Eukaryota > Viridiplantae > Streptophyta > Magnoliopsida > Lamiales > Plantaginaceae > Penstemon > Penstemon newberryi. The sequence continues at coordinate 13,521,938 of JAUALY010000005.1, read as the reverse complement.
ATCTGCGGTTACAACATGAGCATATGGTATCCGCAAAAGAGATTCTCTCGAATCTCAAATTCCTTTATGGGATTAGAGATGGTCGTCGCAGATTCGCGATAACGAGAGAACTCTTGCAAGCAAGAAAGAGAAGAGAAACTCCTGTCGGAATCCACGTACACAAGATGATTCGACTTCTGTCTGAACTCGATGATATGGGTGTCGTGATGGACAATGATTTTCGTGTGGATATAACCCTACAATCTCTTCCTAGATCATATGACAATTTTGTCGTAGACTTGAATCTCCAAAGGCGAGAGATTACTGTGCACGTCCTGCGACAAATGCTCGAGGAACATGAAGCTTCTTTTGGAAAGAAATCAGGGGTTGGCGAAAGGATTGGGCGGAGATCAAAGTCGAAACAAATGGAAACCAGAGCTCCTTACTGCACGAGGTCAAGGGAGAGGATCAAAGTAGAGTTCTTGGAGAACTCGAAAGGTATATTCCTTGTTGAAGTTAATTTATCAATTAACTGTGCATCTTGGGTGTTGGACACTGCTTGTGGTTCTCATCTTTGTAATGATTTACAGGTGATGGGAGCAACAAGGCCACTTAGGCCTGGGGATTGGATCCTGCGATTTGGCAATGGAGCTAGAGCTGCTGCCGAGGCCATATGCGAAGTGGAGTTAGATTTAGGTGGAAATAAGTTAGTCCTTAGGAACGTTCTTTATGTACCTGGTTTAGTGAAAAACATTATTTTTATTCCTGTTTTGGATAATGAAGGTTTTAATTTTAATATTAATAAAGGTTCATTTTCATTATTCATGAATGATCATTTGTTTTTCACTGGTACATTGAAAGATGGACTATACACCATAGAACCACCTAAGTTAGTTATGCACGTACAACAAAACAAAAGAAAACAAGATAATGAAATTTATGTCCAATTATGGCACGCTCGACTTGGACATATATCCAAGTCAAGGATTCAAAAGTTAGCATCATATGGCGCGCTTGAGATCAAGCACATTGATGAAATGCCAACATGTGAACCTTGTCTTAAGGGTAAAATGGCTAAACTGCCATTTAAAGGAAACCCTGAGCGAACCAAGCAAACATTGGACTTGATACATACTGACGTATGTGGACCACTAAGAAAAAGCGCCCGAGGTGGCTACGACTACTTCATTACCTTCACTGACGATTATAGTCGTTATGGATATGTGTTCTTGCTGAAACACAAGTCTGAAGCCTTTGAACGATTCAAAGAATTCAAGATGGAAGTAGAGAATCAACTTGGTCATACGATAAAGGCTCTTCGTTCTGACCGAGGTGGAGAATTTCTTAGTAACGAATTTTTGAATTATCTTGTTGAGCATGGAATATTGTCTCAGTGGACTCCTCCTGCTACACTGCAATTAAATGGAGTAGCTGAGAGAAGGAATCGAACCTTGATGGATATGGTTCGATCCATGATGAGTGCCACTGACCTTCCTCTTTCATTTTGGGGACATGCCCTCCTCACGGCAACGAAGATACTAAATATGGTACCTTCTAAATTCGTACAAAAGACACCATACGAATTATGGTTTGGCAAGGCACCCTCATACGCATTCATGCGCATATGGGGATCTCCCGCTTATGTCAAAAAGCTAGTGGGAGATAAACTGGAAACAAAATCCACTTTGTGCAAATTCGTGGGGTATCCAGAAAACTCGATAGGATACGAGTTCTATGATCCTACGAGACAAACTACGTTTATCTCAAGGAACGCACACTTCTTAGAGAAGGATTTCTTGGTGGACAAGAAAGAACATAACATAGAACTGGGTGAGGTCACTGAAGCTGAAAAGGCCAAAGAGGTCGAACAAGCTGACCCATCACCACAGGCAGTGGGAGAACAAGAGCATGAAAGTGCACCAGTAAGTACACCAATACTTCGTAGGTCAGAAAGACAACGTAGAGAATCTGAGAGGTACTACGGTCTGCTGCACGAGACTGGACAGTCCCTAACCGACCCAAGGACTTACGATGAAGCTGTGTTGGACATAGATTCGGGAAGGTGGCGTGAAGCCATGGAATCCGAATTGGACTACATGCACTCAAACAAGGTATGGACCTTGTAGATCCACCAGTGGGAGTGACTCCCGTGGGTTGCAAGTGGATCTATAAGCGAAAGCTAGGAGTGAACGGAGAGGTGATTACCTACAAGGCGCGACTAGTGGCAAAAGGATACACTCAAAGACCAGGCATTGACTTTGAGGAAACCTTCTCGCCCGTCGCAATGCCTAAATCCATTCGAATCTTGCTAGCCATAGCTGCGTGGTATAACTACGAGATATGGCAGATGGATGTGAAGACCGCCTTCCTCAATGGAGACATTGATAAGGAGATCTACATGGAGCAACCAAAAGGATATGCATCCAAAGGAGATGAGCACAAGGTGTGCAAACTTCAGAGGTCCATTTATGGACTGAAGCAAGCTTTCCGAAGTTGGAACATCCGTTTCGATGAAACAATCCAAACTTTTGGATTCATCAAAAACGTGTTCGAACCTTGCGTGTACAAGAAGATCAGTGGGAGTACAGTTGAATTTTTGGTGCTTTACGTTGATGACATCCTTCTCATTGGAAACAATGTAAAGGTGTTATCCGAAACGAAAGCATGGTTGTCTACACAATTCTCAATGAAGGATTTGGGAGAAGCATCATTTGTACTAGGTATAAGGATCTACCGAGATAGATCAAAAGGATTGCTGGGCCTCTCCCAATCACAGTACATAGATAAAATACTGAAGAGATTCCGTATGGAAGAATCCAAGAGAGGATTACTTCCAATGAGACATGGAATTGCACTCTCTAAGTCTATGGCCCCAAAGACGCCTGAAGAGAGAAGCAATATGTCTCAAATACCATATGCCTCCGCTATTGGAAGCATAATGTATGGTATGTTATGTACTAGACCAGACGTGGCGTACGCATCAAGCGTTACGAGTCGCTATCAGTCTGATACACGAGAGCAGCACTGGATAGCCGTAAAGGCAATTCTGAAGTACCTGAGAAGGACTAAGGAATTGTTCTTGGTATACGGTGGAGGAGAATTGAAATTGGAAGGCTTTACAGATTCGAGCTTCCAATGCGATGTAGACGGTTTCAAGTCAACATCTGGATACGTATTTTGCCTCAATGGTGGTGCGCTAAGCTGGAAAAGCTCCAAGCAAGATACTACCGCATATTCAACCACCGAAGCAGAGTACATTGCAACGTGTGAAGCCGCAAAGGAAGGTGTTTGGATGAAAAACTTTATCCAGGAATTGGATGTGATACCTAACATTGCTGAGCCCATTACTATCTTCTTTGATAATAATGGAGCAATAGCGCAAGCAAAGGAGCCGAGATCTCATCAGAAATCCAAGCACGTACTCAGACGATACCATTTGATAAAGGATATCATTGGTAGAGGAGACATAAAGATGGAACGTGTCGACTCGGAAGATAATACCGCGAACCCGCTTACGAAGCCACTGCCTCAAAAGGCATACGGGAAACATCTGATAAAGATGGGACTCAAGAACATAGAAAGTTGGCTTTAGGACAAGTGGGAGATTGATAGAAATAGTGTCTGGCATGCCAACTGTATGGCTGTCATTTATTGTAATAAATGAAGGAACTATTCAATTTAGATTAATAAATGCATTTTATTATATGGTCAACTTTATCTTATGTAATAATTATCTACGCATAAGGATATAAGTCCTTAGATCACAGGGCTATGGGACAACCCGTGGACTGATCTCCAAGGCCGTGATCTAGAACATATTCAAGAGTCGTAGAATCCAATCGAGATGGGACATCGTTGGATTCGGTTAAACTCTCACTAATGTGTATACTCCGATGAACTGGAGGACGCTGGGGTCCACGAGCGTGACTGGGATAGTCGATACACATAAGTGGGTGACTTGCTGGGATGGCAAGTGCACTGAATACCCCAATTAGGAAATAACTCACCATGGAAGCGGTAGTCGCATATCGGAGTTGAAGTTATTCCTATTTACAATAGTATACGAGGAATGATCCCTAAATACTTGAGGTGATAGGGTTTATCTGGTGCGAGAACGTCTATACTTAGATGTGAGTTCCGACCGACTGGAGATCACCAGAAAGTCTCTATGGATTCACGTTGGGTATAGAGGGACTCGTATGCAGGTTCATATCATCAACAAAGGATCCATTGACCCGACTTGATAGGTTGAGAAATTTTCCTATGAATTTCTTTGAGAAATTAATTCTGGTAAAATCCTTGGCCAAGGTATCTGACGGCTTTATGAAAGTAGCTCATAAAGATTAAGTCAAAGAGAATTATTTCGAGATCAGAATGCATAAAGTCAAAACGAATTAAAAGGGAACCGATGAGCCCTTAAGTCTTGACTGGGAGATCGATCGATGGAGAGATTATAGCGTATATGGAAATTGTAAATGATTAAAAGGTTCACTGAATTAATTCACCAGTGATTGGGCTCCATGGGCTTGTGGCCAGACATCGACCGTGGAGTGTGGGAGAATTCCCAAATTAGCAGGGGTGCTAATTTTGGAATGATCAGTCGACAGAGTGTTCGATTGATTTAGAGTATTTAATACTCGAGTAATTAAATGAATATTTAATTATAACCCACGGCCAATTATGTGGTGAACCTACGGGGGCATACACAATACACATGAAGCGAAAGCGAGGAAATGAAGAACAACTGAGTCAACTAAATCGACTGGGTCGATTGGGGTGACTGGGTCGACCCAATTGGAGCGAAAGTGATCCAATTGGAATTGGATCTAGACTGGAAATTAAATTGGAATTTAATTTGTGAGTTAATTAATTAAATTGGATTTAATTAATTATGGGAAAATTTAATTAAATAGACTTAGAGTCTAATTTAATTAAATGAGAGAGAAATAAATTAATTGGGCCATTTAATTGAGAAATTAAATAAAGACCCAATTAATTAAATCAAGTATGGGCCATGAATTAATTAGAAGACTTGGTCTTCCAATTAAAAGGGCCATGGCCCATGTAGGAGAGTTAGAAGACTTAGGAGTCATAATCCTAGGAGGATTAGGATTATGAGATTCCTATAAATAGGAGACTTGGTGTCATATCTCATACACACTAATCAAGAGCCAAAAAGCCAAGTCAAGAAAAAACTCTCCCCCTCTCTCCCTAGTGAAATCGGCCGAACACCCTTCTTCCTTTTGGAAGAATTTTTCGATTTCGTTTTCGTTCCAATCTTGTTCTCTAACCTTAGATATTAATATATCCTATGTTCTAGCCGATTAGGATATATTATATTTCGTGATATTGTGGTGTATCAACTCGTAGAGGCGCAACTCGTGGGGCGCTACAACAAGGCTTGGATCGATTCTACCGAGGGAGAAAACGCAACGACTTTGCTAGTTACTTGGATTTGCTAGGAGACAGGTATAATTTGGATCTAATTATTCTTGTCATTTTAATATTCATATATACACAACCAGTTTAGCATCCTGGCAAGATTCCGTAAGAGGTCCTAAAAATTTCAATTTCCGCTACGTTAAGGGCTGTTTATCTTACCGAATCCCAACATTTAGCTACTTCCCACGTGTGCTAGAAGCTCCAATGTTGCTTCATTTCGGCCTTGCATAGGCGAAATGCTAATTCATGCTAAAAATAACAAAAAAAATACTTAATATTGGTGATATAATGAAAATGCTAATAACGTACATTTATTTTAAGATAGTATTAACATAACCTTTACCTCGTCCATAATTTGACCGCCACTTCCAAACTCTCTTGAGGCCCTTTGAACTGTTTCGTTCCATTTTTGCATTTTGCCGAAAATAGATTTTTTCCATCTACTAGTAATTGAATCTTTGGTTCTTCTTGCAAATTGTTGTCCAGTAGCATCAAGCAGGGTATACATTATGAATATAACTTTGGCCCAAAATGTTTCTTTGTCCTGGCCACTACCTACCATGTTGTCCTCGGAGGCCTCTATGTATGCCCTTATCAAGGCTACATCTTCAGCATGAGTCCACTTTATCGACATTGTCTTAAACTGTTTGCTTTTCTTTTTGATTTAGAATGAAAGATTGAAAGAGGTTTGAATTCAAAAGTGAGCACAACTCCCTTTAAATAGGAAACATGAATAGATATGACATTCGTAATTTTAAAAAGCCTAAAGGGTGTATTATGTAATTTTACAAAATTTGTATGGTGCAGAAATGGTCTGAATTTGAATGGTGCAGAGGAGGTGCATAAATTGAATGGTGTAGAGGTGGTGCAGAAACTGAATGGAGCAGAGCTGGTGCAAAAATTGAATTTTGCAGAGGTTGTGCAGCAATTGAATGGTGAAGAGCTGGTGCAGAATTTGTATGTTACAGCAATCTCACATTCTACTCAACACATTCACTCTTCAAAAAATATTCACTCTCTCTTCAAAAAATATTCATTCACTCTTCAAAAAATATTCACTTTTCAAAAATTATAATTCATTTGTCAAGATGAACCACAAAAATTATGATCATGAATCATCTTCTTCCCGAAATAATTTCTATAATAATTATAGGGTAAACACCACTTTTGGTTCCTCTTATCATTAACTTTTTACAGAGTGGTCCCTCTTATATTTTTTTTCCCACTTTAGTCCCTACTATGAATTACTTGTTTCAGTTTAGTCCCTTTCAAGTGGTCTAAGGCGGTTCCGGTAACATGTGATATGTACATGAGGGCAATTTCGTCATTTCAAGTAAACTAATAGGGATATTTTTGTCTTTCTAATTTAAAAAAAAAAAATTAATCTCTTCCAAACTAGGCTTTCATTCCAATCCAACTTAATCGTCCATTTTGTTCCAAACTAAAGTTTTCTCCCAAAATCTTCTTCAAACACCAAAATTGCTCACCAATTAAACAATATCTCAAATAGTCTCAATAGTGAACGGACAAAAATGCCCTAAAAAATATTTATATGCATGTCACGTGTTATCGGAACCACCTGATGAGGACTATAGTGAAACACATAATTCATTGTAGGGACTAAAGTGAAATAAATAATTCATAGTAGGGACTAAAATGGAAAAAAAAACATAAGAGGGACCACTCTGTAAAAAGTTAATGATAAGAGAAAAGTGATATTTTCTCATAATTATAATAGCATGATGGAAGAACAAGATGATGAGGATGCACAATTTTACGAAAAGTGGTCTGAAGTTGTGAAAAATGAAATTATGCATGTACATGGTGGTTCTGTTCCTGGTCGTAAATTTTTAAATGGGAACCACCAAGCACTGCACATACAACTCATGAACGACTATTTCGTCGAAAGATCGTTGTATTCAGGTAAAATATTCCGATGCCGTTTCTGTATGAAGCATCCCCTTTTTCTCCGTATCCTTGCAGATTGCGAGCGCGAAAATATATACTTTCATTAAAGATACGATGCCTCTCATCGAGCAGGCTTTTCACCCATATTGAAGGTAACAATCGCTATGTGTTCGGTAGCTTATGCATTCTCCCATGATTCCAGTGATGAAAATTTCCATGTTGCGGAGAGTACCTTCGTGCCCCAAGCTACTTAACAATGCGGAAAGACGTGGATTTTCTTGGATGATTGGCTCGATTGACTGTATGCACTGGGAGTGGAAAAATTGCCCAACCGCATGGCAGGGAGTTTTTCTGGAAGGTATAAAAAATCCAGAGTTGTTCTTGAAGTTGTTGCTTCACATGATACGTGGATATGGCATACTTTTTTTGGTGTACCAGGAGCATTGAACGATATTACTGTCCTTGGTCGTTCACCTCTGTTCGACAACCTTACTTTTAGTAAACTTCCCGGTGTTGATTATGAGGTCAACGATCGAAAATACTACATGCCCTACTACCTGGCGGATGGTATATATCCGAAGTGGGGAACGTTAATCTAATATGTGAGAAACCCGCGAACCCTTCCTGAACAGGTATTCTCGATGTATCAAGAATCATTCCGCAAGGATGTTAAACGAGCGTTCGGAATTCTCCAAGCTCGGTTCGCAATCGTAAATCAACCCGGGAGGGGATGGCATACGCAGGACTTGTCCAACATCATGTTAACTTGCATAATACTTCACAATATGATTGTGGAGGATGAACGTAACGAATTCAAAGACGATGACTCCGACAATGATGATAATGACATGAGCACATCTCGTAGAGCACGTGCAAAAATTTATTCATGCGACGAGGTAAAGTTGAAAAATCAAGTACCAAGAAAACAAACTTTGAATAACTATATGATTCGTCATGAAGCAATACGCTCCAAAGAAACCAACCGTACACTTCAGAAAGACTTAATAGCCCATATGTATGCAAAATACAGTTAACAATGAATGTAATTGTTTGAATTTACTTATCTTGTTAATTTTAGTATGTATTTAAATATTTCTTAATTTAAGTATTAATTTAAATTGTTTGTATGAGTGTTTAATTATATTTTTAACTAATTCAATATTTTTAAAAATATATAGCCACCACCAATTTTGTAATTAAATGATTAAATTTTTAATTACAATAAAAGAAATTAAAATAAAACGTTGAATTTAATTACTAATGATTTGTCCCTAAAAAAATTGAATTACAATTCTAATTAATTATTAATGATTTTAATTTTAAAAAAAATAAATTTTATTATATTAAATAATTCAATTAAAAATTGGTGGCTACATATATTTATTAAACACTAGTAAATATACAATAAATATACTAACAAATTTTATTAAATAATTCAATTCTACAAATTTAATTTAATTTAATTTAATTTAGGAGGAAAATTTAATTCCCACCCCGCCACGCGCCCCTAGCAGTTGGAGACGGCTTCCTTCCCCACCCCCGAGCCCGCCCAGACTCCGGCCATCTCCATTGGAGATGGTCCTAGGGTAGATGTTCCAAATGTTTCCTCTTAATACACGGTCCTTTTAGTTGAAATATGATGAATTAAAAAAAAAATGGGAAAATTTCATGTTTTGGTCATTTTCATAAAGAAATAAATTCGAAAACTTTTTAGAGCATTTTCGAGAAATAAGAGGAAAAAAATTGCCAAAAAAAACTAGATTAAAAGAAAAAAAATAGAGCTTCAAGATAAATAAATAATTTCGAAATTAAATCTTATTTTCGTTTTTAAATTCAAAAACTAAAACACTCTGATATTTTTTAATGTAAAAATTATGATCCATGACAAAAAGTTGGGCAACGGGCAACCTCATTCGATCGAAATTCAATTTGATTATAAAATCTTGTTTTATAATAATAATATTTAAGTATTTTTTCTAATTTGATAACTGTAGATTTTTTTATCTAATAACTAGTGATATATTAGTCATAAAACCAAGAAGTCGGTATATCATAGGTTCGTAATTATATATGCAAGTAAGACCAAGAGCTATGGTTTTTACTTTTCACCATAAAGTGACTAGATAAGCAAGGTAGATTCACTAACATATATTTCAATTTTCAAACATCCGAGGTTAAAATAATTTCTCAACATGCCAAAAAAATTAAGTCGAGGTTGAAAATGACAAAATATATTAGGGGACAAAGTGTCAAAATTCTATATTTTCAAGTTGCAAAGTGTCAAAATTCTTTTTTCACGCCTGGACTCGCTGGATTTTGGTTTTGCTATCACTCTAGCTTGGTGGATTTGGTTTGGGCGGAATAAATTTTTTTGGGAAAATGAAGATATCCCTCCGGGCGATTTGGTGTCATCCTCTCGTCGCTTCTACTCCAGATTTAAGGATTCATTGGCTCGCAACTCCACGGTGTCGACTCCAGAACTTGAATTGGAAGCCCCCGTTGAATGGTCATGTTAAAATTAATGTTGATGCAGCAAGTAATGATAGTTCTGGGAGCTATGGTGTTGGCATAATAGTCCGTGATCAAGCTGGGTTTTATCTTGATTGGAGCTCCAAAAAATATGAGTTATGTCTTGATCCGGAAGCAGCGGAAGCGATGGCTGTGAAACGAGGGTTGGAGTTCGGCATATCAAGAGGATGGTCACATATTGAATTGGAGTGTGATTGTAAATCTGTGGTGAATGGTCTTTTGAGTCACCCTGGAAACACTAGATTTCACCCCCTGGGCCATTTGTTTTTTGACATTAGAGTCTTAGCTAGTAGCTTACAATTTTTCTCTTGCTCTCACGTGTTTAGGGAGAGTAATTTTGTAGCCCATGCTCTAGCTAAGTTAGCTTTCTCGATCTCGCCGGGTACCGTTGTTCTGCCGGGCTATATTTGTGAACTTATTTCTGCTGATTCTTGATCATTTATGCTATCTACCTTCGGGTTTTCTCAAAAAAAAAAAAGGGGTAGATGGAACCTCGTAGTTTCTGTGGACAGATTGTATGGAAAATGTGAAATTTCTTCAAAAAAAAAAAAGTTGCAAAGTGTCAAAATATATTTTTGGGGTGCAAAGTGTCAAAAATATTCAAAAATGACTATTCTACTCTTCTATCAACGAAGTTTTCATCAAAATACATACTAGGATGCAAACTGCCAAAAACATTATGGGTCCGTTTGGATCGGTTTTGGCTCTGTTTCGGTGTTTCAAAATTGTTTGGGTGGTTTTGGTGAAACATTTGAAACTTGATTTGAATTGATTTTGGTTGGAATATTGAGATAATAAAATATTAGTAAAATAATAGATAGTGGGTTTTGAAAAGTTGATATATGATTTTGAATTGTTTTGAATATTGGTATTTGGGTTGACAAGATAATGAAACATGTCACATCAAAGACTTTATAAAATTAAGATATAATTTTATATAGTATAATAATTGAGATTATTATTTTAATAATATTGTTATGATTGAGATGATGATTGAAATAATATTGTTGTAATATTGATTTAGATAATTAATAATAATTGAATGTAGGTGTATAATTATGTAGTATATTATTTATAGGATTTTCACAATTAATATAGTAAAAATTAATTCTGAAAATTATAATCCCTTTGTCCCAAATTATCTGTCGTTTTACAAAAAAATATTTGTCCCAAATTTATGTCACTTTAGGATTTCAATACACTATTAATTACATATTTTAGGTATGTAAGAGAGAAAGTAAGAGAGAGAATGTAAATTTGAATAACGTGTAAATAGCTAATGGTGAGATAAATAAAGAATAAGGGTATTTTAGGTATATAATTTATTTTTTCCCTAAAACTGAGGCTATTTAGTAGAAACCTTAATATATGTGAAAACATGTAAAACGACAATTAATTTGGGACAGAGGGAGTATATAATTAATAATGGTTAAACAATCATTTAAAAATAATACTCCCTCTGTCACAAATTATTTGTCGTTTCGGAGAAAAAAAATTGTCCCAAATTATTTGTCACTTTAGGATTTCAATACACTAGTAATTACATATTTTAGGTATGTAAGATAGAAAGTAAGAGAGAGAGTGTAAAACTTGAATAACGTATAAATAGCTAATGGTGAGATAAATAAAGAATAAGGGTATTTTAGGTATATAATTTATTTTTTCCCTAAAACTGAGGCTATTTAGTGGGTACCTTAATATGTGTGAAAACATGTAAAATAACAAATAATTTGAGACAAAGTGAGTATATGGTTATAAAACTTTTCATCGGTATAAAAAATAATTATTACACTATCTTATGAAGGATTTTAAAGTTATAGGACCTATTTTGAAATTTTGGCAAAGAAAAATCTAACATAGTACAAATTATTAAGAATGTCAAAATAAAAGTTAGGGGAAAAAAAACCTTAATCATACTTTTTAATAGTAGAGATAACAATTAAAAGTATTAATTTATATAAAAAAAACTTAATCATTTATATTTGTTCTGTATGTCTGGATCATGAACCAAAATTGCAATCGTTTTCGTCGAAAATATCGAAAAAAATATTTGTATCTAAATTAATAAAAAGGAAAGTAATGTGTAATTTTGGAAATATTTGATTGCCTTGAGACTCTCTTATTTTACTTACAATTTTTCTTCATATTTTTGAATTGTTTTCGAAAAGTTATAAAAAAAAAAAATCAATATTTAGCTGACCGAAACATACCTAAGAAACGAAATTTTAATCCATGGTCTGGATTAAATTAATACAAGAAAAATATGCTGCCTATTATATATACATTATATATGTTAGAATTTAGATACATATATTTATACAAGTATAACTCAATGTAATTGGTTTAATAATATAGTTATCAAAATATCATGATACGATTTTTTCTACATGATAACAGTGTTATACTACATCATTTATCAAAGAAAAAAAACAATATACTATATTAGTACTATGTAGAATTAGTCAAAATTGAAAAGGTGGGGAAGTGTGCAAAGACAGAAATGGACAGAAGTATGCAGACCACTCAACTAGGGCCTGCTGCTTGTGTTTTGAAACAATGATGTTTGGGCCTTCAGCGAAACAAGTGTTTCGCTGACATTCTTGGACAAAAGCGATAGGGTTGTTGTTTGGCCCGTTTTGCGGACGAAAACAGACCAGTATTTTCAGGGTGCAGAGTACCAAAACTTTTAATTCAAAATACAAAATGCTAAAATCTAATAATTTGAAGGTGCAAAGTGCCAAACCCCAAAAAACTTTAGTCTAACCAATTCGTATGCAGCTCAACTAAAAACCAAACAATTCAATCACAATCTCAAATACAGTAAGAAACCAAATAAGAAAAATGTATTGTTCGATTATCAACGTCCCATTTACTACTCTATTGAGAAGAATAACACCCGTATATAAAGTGAAAAAAGGCACTGGTGGTTATTAAATCGAAGTAAATCAAATTGGAATTACTAAATTAATTGTTCTTAAATTAGAGAAAAGAAAAACTCTGTAAATTCATTTTTCCTTTGAACATGGATATTCTCTTGCACATCAGTGTACGCTCTTGTCCGATCATACATCGTGAATTTGTGATCATTGAAGAGCTATGAGCTCATTCATCACTTACTGGAGAAAATCACAGGTAGAACCAAGATCTATTAACATATATTCCAAACATTCAACAATGTTAGAATTGTTTCTTGAGCAAAAGAGAAAAACATCCCCTATGTTTTGTCTAACTCCCAAAAACCTCCTGTATTATTTTAACTCCAAAAAAATCTCATGTGATCTCAAATAAGTGTTAAATACACCCCCAAAAGAGTGTGTTTCAAACGTCAAAATTGCAAGTATTTATTCACATTTTGCTTTTGATATGACATTTTACCCCTGACATCGAAAGACAAAAACACCCCCTATGCTTTGTTTAACTCCAAAAAAAACCCCATGTGTCATTTTAAATCCCCAAGACCCCCCTGTGTTTGATTTTAAATATCATACTCGACCCAAGTAGTATATACTTAATTTTTCAAAAAGAATAAATATTTTTTTTTTAAAAAAAAACACATAAGAGTAATCTTGTCATTCCACCAAGTCAAAAATAAAATTATAAGTATATACTACTTGGGTCGAGTGTGGTATTTAAAACCAAACACAGAAAAGTTTTTGGGAGTTAAAATAACACAAGGGATTTTTTTGGAGTTAAACAAAGCATAGGAGGTGTTTTTGTCTTTTGCTCATTGTTTCTTTGCAAAACAGACAGACGAAATGATTAAGAGTTTAATAAACCACATTTAAATGTTCACTCCTAAAGAAAATCAGATAAAAGAACCAATCATTAGTTACAGGCGGAAGATAACCTAGTAGCTATAACTGAAACTTGAAATCCTCCAAAAGTAAGAGCGGCAAATGGTTCAAACGGAACAAAAGGTTAAGTTGTCTCCTGACATGAACAACTTATGTGATAATACATAAGTCACAGAGCCATAATAATATAATATGGAAAACAAAAGGGTCAAATTGCAAAAAACGACTATTGGCTAGCCAATTTCTCAACATGGCATGATGACAGAGACAAAATGTGAAAATACTAACTACTAGGAGGTTCCTTGCAAAAAAAAAAAAGAAGGCATTCATATTAAGAGAAACTAGAACATCAACGAGCATATGCTTTCGCACTTTTCCTGTTTAAAACCACTTGTTACGAGAATAGCTGGAATGGCGAACTGATGACCAATCATCAACCCGCCTTGTGAGAATTTGACACGTTTGTGAGCGCCTCGGGAACATTAGTAGTCTATTCAATATACTTGTATCAACAGTCGAGACATGATAAACTATTACTTCTTGAAGTGCTCTCCCATTCTTCAAAAAATACTCCATCAATTTGATTACATCTTCTTCACCTTTAAAATACCATATCACGACTTTCTTGAAGCACTGTTTCAGACAAACAAGCAATCTTGGCAATGAAGCCTCAAATCTTGCATAACCCCCTTGACAATTTTTAAATCCCTATTAAGAATAGACAATGAAAACTATAGTCAATCATGTTTATAATACTATTAGTAACAAAAATTAACTAGGGAAGGACAAGTGTTGTAGCTAATTTATAATACTACATCAATTTACCTCTTCAAATGTAAGAGTCTGAAGACTAGGTGCATTCTTAAGTAATTGTGCTAATATCGAGAATCCATGGCTTCCCATGCGGCCAAGTGCCAAGCAAGTCAAATTCTTAAATCTTGGTAGTTTAACAGATGCACGGTGCAAAACCTGTAATTGAGTTGGTAAACATTACAAAGTCTTTCAGTACAGCAAGTGTGATACCAGCCCTCATTCAAATATGAAAAATCTAAAGGAAAGAAAAAGAAATATGAAAAATCTAGCCAAATTCAATAAGATGACACAGTAATATAAGAAAAATAGTGTAGTCCTTTATATTACTATCCAACATAACCAAACAAATCAAAGTGTAGTCACAACTAGTTAATTTCTCAGAATAAATACCCATCACATTTATAACGTGGAAACAGGCACAACCATTAGTCTTAAGGAAGCTTAAATATTTATCTTTTTTCCTATGCAACGATTTACAAGCAGTTAGCTGCTTGACACAACTACAATTTAATTGTTGTGTTAAAATTGACGATATAGTTCAATGAACTATTTTGTTATTACTTTTTAAATTGAACACATTAGAGAATTTTATGTCTCTACTACTAAAGATTATTGGTTTTACGATTTACATTATATCTAAGTCCAACAGATTTAATTATTAGAAGAGTCTAACAGAGTCTTTTTTGACAACCTCAAAAAAGGCCAATATTAAAACATAGCTACACAATTTTATAATGTAGGAAAGCATTATCAAAGCCAAATGCAAGCTTTTAAGCGGAAAATAAATAACATCAGTAACCATCGTGTTGGATAATACCATTGAAGTAAAGGTATAATTTTGAATAAATTGTTCAAGAAAACATTGTTTAGTGGGATATTTCTTCATTGTTTCTCCAACATGGTGGCATATTATGTAATCGTAATCACAGCATTGACCAAATGAGCAAGAGTGACTGAGATGAACTAAGGTAGTTGAATATGAATCATTACTGCTAATATCTCCTAAGCGAAAAAAGAAAACGCATCAACAAGTTTACAATTTCAAGTAGACTCAAGTACAAGAATAATAAATGGATTTTAATTTATTTAAAAACAAAAGAGATAAATATGCTAACCGCGATGAAACTGCCAGAAAAACAGAGACGAGTGGTCTTTGAGCATGCTCTTAGAAGCTTGGCCAGACGATTAACATTAAAACTTGAGAGATTGGCAGAATGTTTTTTACTAAAAAAGCTAAATCCAATGGAAGCCGAATGAAGAGACTTGAAATTTCCCACAACATAGTTTGCAATAGAATGCCCATCGTATACAAAAGCTTCAAGATTTGGAGCATCAATCTTTACCGTGCATTCCCTCTCACGAAAATTACACTCTATAAACAACCTCTTGAGGGTTGAAGATTGGATGTAAAGATTACTCATAGCATCAAAGTCGCAACAACCAAATGACAAATCTTCAAGCAAGGGACAACCATCAATCAGTTCGTGAATCGAGTCCGCGTGATCACGGGGTACCAACGTATGAAGATACAACCTTTTGAGATTGGGTAAGACAAATTCCTCTTCAGGAAGAAGCAATTCATAGTCAGTCCCAAACTCCAATTCCATAAGGGTCGCACAACCATTCAAGCACTCGAACAAAGCCTCTGTATTAACCACATTGGCTGTAAGTTTAAGGTACACCACATTAAGCCTTACCGCAGCACGAACCCACGAAACAATTTTCTCATCACCATGATCCTTCTCACAAATAATTGATATTCTTTCGATACACGGTACATGAAGTAAAGTTTCGTTTAGCAGTTTATCTACAAAACTCACGAAGCTAGGGGATTTGAACTGGAGTATATTATTTTGTTGACTCGAGCAGTCATTAAGTTTAAGTTTAATGCGGTTTAACGCAGAAGGAAAAAGGTTTTTCCACCTAGTGGAGAGAATTGAGGTAGCCACTGCATCTTTTGTGGGTAAATAATATAAAATTTCGCCCAGAATTGGGTCGGGCAAGTTGCTAATTCGATCAATAGACTCAATTTTCTGACATTTCTCAGATGGTTCTGAGTCCATTTGTTAAAATAAGGATTGATATGCAAAATTATACGCAAAGTAAGGTAAAATAAGATGAGAAAGAACCTGAAATTAAGTAGTAATATTAGTAAATCATAGTGAGTGTGCCCTACTCCTTTGTGCTCAAACCATTTTCACGAAATTTCATTTCAGATTGGGGGCGCACATGATTAGGGCTTTGAAGAGAAGAAAATTTCCTTCTTTTTTTTCGTGTCTTGGGTTTTGAAGAAACGGAGACATTTTTAATTTCTAATAAACGCTCACTAGTCACTACCCAACCGTTCCAGCTATTTCATTTTTTTGGGGGGCTATTTTCCCACTTTTTAGTTGTATATTTTGGGCTATTTCAACTTTTTTTTTTTAATAGACTTGAATAAGCAGAGTTCAATTCCCTCAAAAAATCATATTTATAGAGTTCTCCCCCAACGTTTGCAAAACCTTACATATGTCAGTTCACCCTTAGTTTTTGCTGAATTAAGCACCCAACTTTTAATGAAATTTGATTTTGCCCTTGAGTTACTGTAGATACTTTTCATGACTATTATATCATTATAATGCATGGTTACTTTTGTTGCACCGGGAGGGTTTCAATGCATTCATGTGTTTGTTTGTGGATGTAATTGTTCAAATTATTAGTAAAAATTTTAATTTTTAATTATTTTATTGCAGTGAATATGTTAACCTTTAAAATTTTAACAATGTCAAACTTTTTTCATAATTTATTTAAAATTAAAGTACAAGGAAAAGTAAATAAATTATGGTTAATTATAAGAAAAAACAGACTCGAAGATAATAAATATGTAACTATATTTAAAATTCATATTTAACTCGTAATTTAATAATTTCAATATTTTCATAATTTTTTTAAAATTAAAGTACAAGGATAAATGAATAAATTACGGTTGATCACGAGAGAGAAAACTTGAACATAAATTAATAGACGTTATAAAAATGCTAAAATATTCATAATTAATGATTAACTCGTACTAAAGTTCTCCATAAACATTTAACTAAGAAAATCAATAAATATTTTTTACAAAATTTAAAAATACTCATTCAAATACCCATTTAATAAAATAATTATCTACATAGTATTTACAAATAAATAAATTGATGGGTTTATATATATATATATATATATATATATATATATATATATATATATATATATATAAAGAAAAGATACACAATTTTTTTATTTTTAGACTTAAATATATTTATAACTATTTAATATTTTCAACAATACAATCATAAATTTATTTCTTACTTAAATACAGTACGGTTAAATAACATTTTAATATAAAATAAAGAAATAAAATCTTATTTACTATTTATTAAATTATTTTATATATTGTTAATAAATTATATAAAAATAATATATAACACTTTTGAAAATTTGATCTTATTTTTCAAAATTAATAACTATTTTTTTCTTATGTGTAAATTGGGGTGGGGTGGGGTTAGGTTTTTTCTTTTTCTTTTATGTATAAATTGGATTTCATAAAACTTTAGGGACTAATATGCAAATACGATTTTTTGTAAGGTTTTGTAAAACCTCTGGAAAGGTCGGAGCAATTAAAATAAGTGAAGGCAAAAAGGTAAAATCACGCATTCCGTCCACCTCCGTTAGTTTTCATTCGGGTTTTTTAAGGTTTTGCAAAACTAAGGGATATCCCTGTAATTATAGTTTTTGGGGGGATTGAATGTGAAAATGTCTAAATATCAGGGGAGATCCTATAATTAAACCTTATTTTAAGGCTATGTTAAAAAATAAAATCTTAAGGTTGCAGTATAACACCTGATATAATTTATTTTACGTCGAGCATATACTGAAAACCTGTCCAGCAGACTGAACATGAATTCAGCATATTATGTGGACTAATTATTTTTAAATACTTGTTCATAGAATGGACATATTATATAGCAAATTACATATTTAGTTTCAATTAATTCCAAAAAATAATAAGTAATGATATGAAACTTCGTTTCCCAAATTTAAGTATATATTTATATTTCGTTTCAATATGTTCATTTTTTAATTTTCTCATGAATTAAATATATACACTTATTTTCAAGGACGGATCCAAGATCGAATGGTCGGGGGGCCGAGTTTGACAATCGCAGGTATTAACTGAAAATGATATTCAATATATTTTATTTACATAAGAATATATTATCAATTAGAACTATATTGAATTCAAAATGCTAAAGTAATTTAATAAAAAAAATATTGAAGTTGTACCCAACTTTTTCTCATATCTAAAATTCATCTATGATAGAATCAGTACAAAAATTCTCAATAATTTTCTTTTCGATGTTAATCATCCAAAGATTGATTATTCTTTTTGTTTCTAATTCCGCTTAATTATTTTGACCAAATCCATTGCTAAAAGTAATCAGTCCGTTGTTGCATTTGTAACAATAAGAGTTAATATCAAGTGAATCAAACAATCAATTAAATGTTAGGTCATAGACTTCCTTTTACTCTTCAATCATAAATTAATCATAGTTCATTTGTTTAATATTGTGTCTAAGGTGTAATTGATAATTTAGCATGAAAAATACGAGGACTAATATGATTACTTATCAAAATTGGTTCAATAATTGAAATTTTTATATAATACTAATCATAAAAAAAATCCAAAATTCTTAGGGGGGCCAGGGCCCCCCTCAAAAGTGGGATGGATCTGTCCTTGCTTATTTCTCGACTTTTGGTCATATATATATGAGTGTAAACGAACTGAGTCATATTATATGGCACATTGTTTGAGCTTAATTAATATGAATTTTGTAAAAAGCTTTAAATTGTGTTTGGATTTAGTTAACTTGATTGTTAAATGAATCGAACTTGAACTAGCGAACTCAAGTCGAATATCGAGCAGCTTAATATATTTACATGTATGTTATCTATTTTTGACTTATTGAGTCGACTTCAAAAGTTATCAAACGAAAATATGTTCAAATTTGTTTGATATATATGATAAACCCAGTTCTACAACGAGTAATTTAATTTTTCTTTAATCTCAATCCTACATACATCTTTATATTTTAAACCGAAAAGATCATTTGATTAAAATTATATCAGTACTGGGATAATACTACCAATTCAAGTTAAAAGGCAGGAAGGGGTTTTCTATTTTTATTTCGATTTAAATTTATAGGGCATTTTACTCTTTTAAGAATACAAATATCTATTCTTGAAATGGAAGTAATTTCCTAGAGTAAATTAAACTTTCACCGCTTCGTGTACAATATGATTAATTCGAGTCCGCCCCTTCGATTTTCATTTTTTAAATTACAATATTGCCCTTTGTTGGAGTTTTTGGCATTTTGCACCATGAAGTTATAGGGCCTGTTTGTTTGGCGTTTGGTAAAGTAGTTTGGGAGAGTAGTGGAGGTTTGTGAAATAATCTCGATTTGCGTAATGTTGTTTGTTTGGGTTTTGAGAGAGTGGTTTGAGAAATAAAGTAGGTGTAGATTTTTTTGGAAGAGTTGGGTTGTAGGTGTAAGATGTGTAAGACTTTATGTCAAATCATGTTTGTTATGTGAGATAAATTGTGTAAGAGATAGGTTATTTTATGTCAAATCAAAGTAGAGTTTGTATAGGTTTTGTTTAGAGATAAGAAAATTGTTGTTTATTTGGCTTTTGAGAGAGTAGTTTGAGAAAATTAATGGATGAAAAATTTATTTCGGAAAATAGAAAACATGTTTGTTTGGCATTTCCCAAACACGAAAAAATTATGGGAAATGCCAAACAAACAGGCCCATAAGTTTTGACACTTTACACCCTGACGTAAATGTTTTGGCAATTTACACCCTGGAAATATAATTTATTTGGCACTTTGCACCCTAGTGTGTATTTTGGCGATAAAATTCATTGGTAGAAGGGTAGAATAATCCTTTTTAAATTTTTTTTGGACTTTGCACCCTGGCAATATAGATTCTGCACCCTGAAAATATAGAATCTTGGCATTTTTCAACCTAAATATAAAATATTGGCACTTTTCACCCCAATTTAAATCTTCGGCACTCTGCACCCTAAAAATATAATATGTATGGCATTTTGCACGCTAATGTGTTTTCCTTAAAAAAAATTCATGAATGCCGTTGATGAAGAGATAAAATGGTCATTTATATGCACAACAATCATAAACATGTTATTCTTAATTTATTTTATTTTATAATAACTTAATTTTAACATTTTTTCTCAGTAAAACTTTGATTAAAAAAAAGACATTGTCTTAATTTTATTTTCAAGTATTCTCTAGATTATTTACTTTATATCGTTTACAAATCTAACATGTTATTATATAGCATATTATTTACATTATTTAGATTATCATATTAAGTGGAGGTTGAAAATGCCAAAAATATATTGTTTGTGTGCAAAGTGCCAACATTATATATTTTCATGGTGTAAAGTGCCCAATTATATACTTTTTGATGAGGGATATTTCGTGTACGTCATTTTAGGAAATATGCCGCTCGAGATCGACCTCGAGTACGACCAGGAAGGCTATTTTCTGACCTACAGAATCCAGCTTCCGATCAAGCCAGATTATTAGCACGAGATCCCTCTTTCCGATCTACTTCTCTCCTCGGAATCACTGTGGGGCCGACCCACAGGTCTGGACAGCTGGCCGAGACATATTCCCCTGCGGAGGGTCTAGCTAGCTCATCACTGTTCATATATATACCCAGTGCATTTATGACATCAACAACGGCACAATTCCCTAGGAACACCCCAGCTCGGACATAGAGCTCAGAATAGGTTAGACTTGCTTCCTTTTGTATCAGTCTAGCTAGTTGTACGGCATCCTGTAACGCTCGGATAGACCTACTTTGTAATTTGTAATTGGATCGGAATTTCAATATACATCAATTATACACTCGACTTCAATTATTGTTTTGCTCAACTTTCCTTACTAATCTCGTACGAAAAAGAGTATAATCAATTGGCGCCCACCGTGGGGCCTATTCGAGTGTTAGATCGAAAAAATGCCTACTACTAGGAGATACACGTACAATCGCGGCGAGCCGTCACATGCCGTTGGAGCTCAACGCTCAGTAAACAATGAACCCAGCAATCAATCCCGAGCGGCCCACCAGTCGGAACTGTTGTCCGCTCAGGGCAACCGTCTAGAACTATCCAAGACCTGGAAGATTCTGTAGTCGGGGAAAGTCACCCCGAAGCTGAGGATAAGTTAAAGAAGCCAGTTTACCGTAAAGTGACCGAGGCTGATTTGGAGAAGATTGTGCAGGAAAGAGTGGTCAAAGAGTTGAAGAAGGAGAGGCTGGTTAAGGAAACCCGAGCCGCGGATGTTAGGGCTCGACGAGCTGAAGCTAAGGAGGATGGGGTTGTACTCCCCGAGGATGGTCGAGATAAGGAGTTAAGTACGACTATCATGCGATGTTCACCCTTTTGCCAATAGATTAGAGAAGCTCGAGGTACTGAGACAGTTCCGACGAGGTTACCGAGGTATAATGGAACTACTCATCCGGGAGAGCACATTAATAGTTTCATAAACGTGTTGAATTTGTATGGGCACTCAGAAGACTTCTGTTGCAAAATTATGGTCACCACTTTTGAAGGAATTGCCTTGGACTGGTTCGGAAAATTGCCTCCGAACTCTATTTTCTTCTTCGACGAGTTGTGCGATAAGTTGAAACACCAATTTCCGAGTCAGAGGAAACAAAGGTTACCAGCCAACCATTAGGGAACGGTGAAGCAGCTAGAAGGGGAAACATTGAGGCAATGGCTGGCTAGGTTTACTATCGAGCTTCTGAAAGTCGATACTCCTCAGATCGAATTCTTGTCGTCATTGATGTTCGAGCTAACCCGTAATACCAAATTCGGGAACGCCATTTGTCGAAAGCAACCAAAATCTTTCGAGCGAATCATGGAAATAGCTGAAAAATACATGATTCAGGAGGAAATGAACAAGTTGAAGAACGCTCAGAATCCCAGGCCCCTGGTCGGGAAAAAACCTGACAGGGCCCCTATTCCAAAGCCAAGTGATTACGGAGGGTCAAACGCGCAGCAAAGAGGCTCGGTTTGGCAGAGACTTAAGGTCTATAAACCTCAGGCTCCGACCCACAGATCTAATGTCTACGGTCGACCTGCTTCTCCAGAGCGGGCTCCAAGGAGAGAACCTGAAAAAAGCAGTTTCACTAAGCTGAATACCTCGAGGGACGAAATACTAATCGTGCTCGAGGAAAGGAATTTGGTACCAGAGGCTCGGTGCATCACTCAGGCCAGGCCGGGGACGATGAATCATGATAAGTATTGCAGGTACCACAGGGCTCGGGGGCACAGCACCGAGGATTGTTTTCAGTTAAAACAGGAAATTGAGAAATTGATTGCTCAGGGAAAGTTAAAGGAGTATGTTAGAAGGGGGAACCCCAACAACCGGTTCCGATCGAGGAGTCCGCGGAAGTTTTCTGAACAACATCGTAGTGATCAACATCAAGTCGAGGAGCAAACGAACGGAGTGATAAATGTGATAGCCGGCGGACCTGCAGGAGGAGATAGCAGGAATGCGAGAAAAAGGACAGCGAGGTCGGTAAAGACAGGTGTCTCGACCGGAAACGAAATTATGTCCTTAGAGCCAGCTCCGTCGATAAATCAGGTCATTAGTTTTACTGAGGTTGACAGGCCGAGTGAGGTAACTTGGGACACTAATGAAGATGACCCCGATTTCTCGATGGTGTTGACTCTAAAAATTGCTAACTTCGAGGTTAAGAGAGTACTGATCGACAACGGCAGCTCGGCAAACATAATTTCCTCTGAAGCCTTGAATCGAATGAATTTGCAGCACCCACGTCTGGATCGTGTGTCTACTCCACTTATTGGTTTTGGTGGCTCGGAATTTGTTCCTATTGGAACCATCCTTTTGAGCACCACCTTGGGCAGAAAACCAAAAGATGTGACGAAGATGGTAAAGTTCCTGGTTGTGAGTACCCCTTTTGCCTATAATGCTATTTTGGGAAGGCCGGCACTAAACATTTTTAAAGCCGTCGTATCAACTTACCATCAGAAGGTTAAGTTTCCCACTTTGGCGGGGGTCGGAGAAATGAGAAACGATCAGTGCATGGCATGGGAAAGTTACAACAAGTCCCTAACCATGAAGAAGCAATTCGAGCCTGTGCTACCCGCGAAACGGAAGTTAGTCGATGAAAAGGTTTTTTCGGTATCCGATCTCCCTTTACCAGATTGTGAAAAGTTGCAGGGAAAAAAGGGAAAAGAGATCGATATGAGCGTGCAACCCCCGAATCATAAGCAGGTGACGTTGGTTCCGGGCTCCCCTGAGAAGTTCACCAGAATCGGGACCGAGCTCAGTCAGGGAATGGAGACAATGTTGATCGAGTTTTTGAGGAATAATATTGATGTATTTGCTTGGAGCTCCGACGACATTGTAGGGATTGACCCACGGGTAATCACTCATTCATTGAATATCGACCCTAAGGCAAAGCCGATTAGACAAAAGAAGAGGAATCATGGTCGGGAAAAAGATAAGATCATTAACGCCGAAGTGGATAGATTGTTAGCCGCTGGACAAATCAAGGAGATAACATTTACTCAATGGCTCTGCAATGTTGTGTTAGTTTCTAAGGGAGAAAAGGCAGACAACAAGTGGAGAATGTGTAATGATTTTACAGACTTGAACAAGTTGTGTCCGAGAGATCCCTATCCCTTACCACGGATCGATATGCTGGTCGATTCGACCGCTGGTTTCATCTTCTTTAGCATGATGGATGCCTTCCAAGGTTTCTATCAAATTTTTATGAATGAAAGGGATCAAGACAAATTGCTTCATAGTGATCCCTTTTGGATTGCAAAATGCGGGAGCAACGTATCAAAGGCTCGTGAACATGATGTTCAAGGATTTAATCGGGGAAATCATGGAAGTATATGTCGATGATATGCTCGTGAAGAGCATGACCGAGGAAGACCATATCAAACACCTCGACAGATGTTTCGGGATCTTGAGAAAATATAGAATGAAGCTGAATCCAGCAAAATGCACTTTTGGTGTGAGGTCGGGAAAGTTTCTTGGCTACTTGGTCCACGAGCATGGTATCGAGGCGAACCCAGAAAAAATCAGAGCTATTGCTGAGCTGAAACCGCCGAGAAAACTTTTCGAAGTGCAGAGTTTAATCGGAAAAATTATATCTCTGAACAGATTCATATCCCGTTCTGCAGATAAGAGTTTGCCTTTCTTTAAATTGTTGAGGAAGTCAAAAAGTTTCGAATGGAATGAGGGGTGCGATAAAGCTTTTGAGGAGCTTAAAAAATACTTAGTCTCCCCACCAATGCTAGCAAAACCGGTCGAGGGGGAGCCTTTGTATTTGTACATAGCAGTATCAGAAGAGGCCATAAGTTCAGTTTTGGTGAGAATTGAGAATTCCGATCACAAGCCGGTCTACTACCTAAGCAAGTTACTCCAAGGTGCTGAAAGGAATTATATGGAGATCGAGAAATTCGCACTAGCCCTGGTAGTTGCTGCACGGAAATTAAGGCCTTACTTTCAGACCTATAAAATTATCGTTTTAACAAACCAGCCTTTAAGGCAGGTTCTGTCAAAACCCGAGGCGTCAGGGAGATTGATTAAATGGGCACTGGAACTTGGACAGTTCGAGATCGAGTACCAATCCCGAACGGCAATCAAGGCACAGGTCCTTGCTGATTTTATTCTAGAATCAACGGGAACGGCGTCACTCGAGCAGTCAGTTCCAGAAGTTAACTTGGTCACAGAAGTTAAGGAAAAGATCTGGTTAATGCACGTCGATGGTTCATCGACTAGGGAAGGAGGAGGGGCCGGAATTCATTTTCAGGGTCCCGAAGGGGAGGACCTTAGTTATGCAATCACTTTGGATTTCATGGTAACGAACAATGAAGCAGAATATGAAGCTCTAATCGCGGGATTAGAGATGGCAATAAAGGCAAATATAAAGTCTCTTACCGTGTTGACCGACTCCGAGCTGATACATAGGCAAGTGAAAGGGGTCTATGAAGCGAAAGAGTTCAACATGGTTAAATATCTAAAAAGGGTGAAGGATCTAGTGGCGCAGCTGGATAAGTTTGATATTCAAGCTATCCCTCGAGACGAGAACTCTTGGGCAGATTTGTTGTCAAAGTTTACAGGATCTATGGATGGACGAAAAGAGAGAGTAATAACTTGATTGATGTCTAACACTCCAGCTATAGATTTGAACGTATCCCCGAGCTCGGAAATCATGGAGATAGATACTCAAGGGCCTTCCTGGATGGAACCTTTAAAAACTTATCTAAGGAATGGCGTCTTACCAGAGGAAGCAAATGAGGCACGGCGAATTAAATATCGAGCTCCAATGTATGTTTTGGTCGAGGACCAGCTGTACAAGAGGTCCAGCTCGGGAATTTTGTTGAAGTGTGTACATGAGAGTCAATTTGATCTTATCTTGAAAGAAATTCATGAAGGTGAGGCTGGCAGCCATTGCGGCGCAAGAGCTCTAGCTTTAAAATGCTCGAGGGCTGGCTATTACTGGCCCACTTTGATTTCGGACTCTATTGACTATGTCAAGAAATGCCATCACTGCCAGATCTATTCAAACTTGATCCATCAACCTGCCGAACAGTTACACTCTATTCCGATCTGCTGTCCATTCGATAAATGGGGGATCGATATCGTGGGACCTTTCCCAACCGCTAGATCGAGAAAAAACTATGTCTTGGTTGCTGTTGAATACTTTAGCAAATGGGTAGAATGCATTGCGCTAACCAAGATTACTCAGTTTCAGGTTATAAATTTTCTCTGGAAGTATATTGTTTGCAGGTTTGGGATACCAAGAGGATTGATCTCCGACAACGGAACTCAGTTCGCGGGAAAACAAATTCTGGATTGGTGTGACAAATTTGGGATACAGCAAAATTTCACGTCGGTCGGCCATCCCCAAGCAAACGGGCAGACTGAGGTCACCAACAGGGAAATTGTCCGATCACTAGAAAAGCGCCCAACGGAAGAGAAAGGAAAATGGTTGGATGAGCTCCCCGGGGTCAAATGGGCAAATAGAACTTCGATTAAAACAGCTATTGGAGAGACTCATTTCTCTTTAGTTTACGGTTCAGAGGCCATTATCCCAGTCGAGACTTTGATCCCATCACCAAGGGTTGTATCTTATAATCCCGACCAGAATCAGTCGTTGAGGGAAATGGAGGTCGACCATGCGGATGGCAAACGTGACCGAGCAAGTCTGAAAATCCAAGCAACTAAGTCCAGCATGGAAAAAGCTTATGACAAAAAAGTCAGAATAAGAACATTTAAGGTGGGGGATTTAGTTCTCAAAAAGGTAGAGGTGTCAAAGCACGTCGGAAAACTTCAACTGAACTGGGATGGCCCTTACGTCGTGCAGGAGGTCGGAAAGAAGGGGTCCTATAAAATTGCTCACCTTAACGGTGAAACTTTGCCAAGAAGCTGGAATGCGGTTAACCTGAGGAAATACTATGGAAGATAGTTGTAATAAGTTCTTATCCTTGTAATTTTTGTTTTTGCAATTCTGTTTTATTTCAAGTGTAAGCACAATCAATGAAGTTCTCATTTTGCTCCAACTGTATTTCGAGTACCATGCTGAAGAAAGAGCAAACTGTCTCGACTGAGGGTGAAAGTTGTTGCTACGCCCCCTCAGCTCGGTTAAAGATGCTCGTACGTATAAAAAAAAAAAAAAAAAAAAAAAAAAAAAAATAAGAAGAAGAAGAGGAGAAATGCAAAATATCTCGACTGAGGGTGAAAGCCCTTGGTATGCCCCTCAGCTCGAAAAAGACCTGCATGAATAAGAAAAATGTCTCGAGTGAGGGTGAAAGCTGTTGCTATGCCCCTCAGCTCGAAAAAGACTTGCTCAAAATATCAAACTGTCTCGACTGAGGGTGAAAGTCGTTGCTATGCCCCTCAGCTCGAAAAAGACTTGCATGAATAAGCAAAATGTCTCGACTGAGGGTGAAAGCTGTTGCTATGCCCCTCAGCTCAAAAAAGACTTGCTCAAAATAGCAAATTATCTCGACTGAGGGTGAAAGCCGTTTCTATGCCCCTCAGCTCGAAAAAGACTTGCATGAATAAGCAAAATGTCTCGACTGAGGGTGAAAGCTGTTGCTATGCCCCTCAGCTCGAAAAAGACTTGATTGAGGGTGAAAGCCATTGCTATGCCCCTCAGCTCGAAAAAGACTTGCATGAATAAGCAAAATGTCTCGACTGAGGGTGAAAGCTGTTGCTATGCCCCTCAGCTCGAAAAAGACTTGCTCAAAATAGCAAATTGTCTCGACTTAGGGTGAAAGCCGTTGCTATGCCCCTCGGCTCGGTAAAAGACTTGCACAAAATAAGCAAGATGTCTCGACTGAGGGTGAAAGCTGTTGTTATGCCCCTCAGATCGGAAAAAGACTTGCTCGATAAAAGAGGTGAAAGCCGTTGCTATGCCCCTCAGCTCGGTAAAAGACCTGCATGAATAAGCAAAATGTCTCGACTGAGGGTGAAAGTTGTTGCTATGCCCCTCAGCTCGAAAAAGACTTGCTCAAAATAGCAAATTGTCTCGACTGAGGGTGAAAGTCGTTGCTATGCCCCTCAGTTCGGTAAAAGACTTGCATAAATAAGCAAAATGTCTCGACTGAGGGTGAAAGCCGTTGCTATGCCCCTCAGCTCGGTAAAAGACTTGCACAAAATAAGCAAGATGTCTCGACTGAGGGTGAAAGTTGTTGCTATGCCCCTCAGATCGGAAAAAGACTTGCTCGATAAAAGAACATGACTATTTAGCTTAAAAAAAAAGGACTTAGTTGATAAAGATTGTCAAATGATTTTGTCATTTCAGAGATCGAGTGCTGCTCGAATTATAATTCTAAAGTAGCCCTGCTCGAGATATGAAGGTTTTGAAGCATTCATGTTCCTTGAAATTCCTTCCCAAGTTGATTTATTGTTTTCAAGAGTATGATCTGATCGAAGAAAATTTCTCAAACTTAAACTATTATTCATGTGAAATGTCTCAGTTATCGAGAAAGGTTTTCCGAGGTGATTTATACGATCGATGATTCTCCAGTTGCGGATTGATTTCAAGTTCGGATTTTAGAAAATTTTCCAGATTATGATGTCGTTATCGAGCAAGAAATTACTACCAAGAACAATCACAAGACAATTGGGCGAGAGAGAAATTCTAAATTGCTCAAAGTATAACATAAAGTTTTTATTTATAAATTCCTAACAAGATTCAAAGGCTCAATGAGATACAAGGAACTACAATTTCATTGATATTTATCGAACGGATTACAAAGTTCTTGAGTACAATTACAAGTAAAATCCTATTACAACTACTATATCCTACTCTATGGTCTTCGAGCATCCTTTAGTGTCGTTGACGGTAAGCAGAGGCAAGCATCCGATGAGTGCACCACAGTTTGTGTGACAGATCGGTTGCCCAGTAAACTTGTAAAAGTGATCGAGCCGGCTATGTTTATCGTCTAATGATATCTGGTTTTGAAGTTAAACAATATGAATTGCAGACCACTTTTTCTGCTTATCTCCATACAGTCCCCAGCCTTCTCGCCACCAGCTGAGCCCGATCACTTCCCCGAGGTGGCATCTAGAGCTGAAATTCCTGATTTTAAGATCCGAAATTTCAACCTAGAGCAGCCACTCGTCATTTTATGATCCGAAAGCTCGACCCAAAGTTACCGTTCTTCAAGGAAATCTCAAAGAAGCTGGTGCTCGAGGTCGACCTCCCTTTTAATGAACTGACCAGCTTTCCGCCCTAGGGAAAACCCTTCGAAATCCGCAATGCTAACCCTGCCCAAAATACCCAAGCAAGGGTCGGTCGCATATTGGTATTTCGAAGGGGGATCCCTTGTTCAGGGATTGAAGACCCCCCGATCTTCGAGGGGCCCCCTTTTCCGATTCCACCCATACCAAAGGAAAAAATATGTTGTCTGTGAGGTCGGAAAAATATTCGAAGCCAAATTTCAAAGGCTTGAACAGAAAGGAGTGAGGGACCGAGCTTGGTCCTCAGATAACCCTTTTCATAAGTGTAAAATGAAAAATTTTAACTGAGTAAAGTGCCCCTTTTATACTAGGGGGAAAGGAAGATCGACGGTCATTATTCAACGGATCTAACGGCCCAGATTAAGGTATTTATCACGGGTGACTGTTCCGCTTCCCGAGATTTAGGTACCGTTTGGTCAGAACATCCTTGGAACTTTGCTGAAAATGTGGGAATACTATGACTCGGTCAGAAGCGCGATGCAGAAAATTTTCCACCATTACTTTCAGATCGGGAGAATCTAAAAATGCAACTCGAGTAAAAAGATTCAATCTTCCTTATTTTCCATGACGAACTATATGCATGTACGCTAAATCATCGAACAATTTGAGTTTACAGAATTTAAAGCAAGTATAAATTTCCGAGCAGAACACATCATTATTTAAGAGAGAGAGAAAATTTATTCATCAACTGAAGATAACGTTACAGAAAGGAAAAAAGATAAAGTTACAACATTTGAACGAACAGGAAGGGTAAGGTTACAAACAAAGCTGATTCTCTAGATCAGCTTATTCTCAGATAAGATCTTGTGGAGCTCGACGCTGCGGGCCTCGTACCCTTCATCGTAGCCTTTCTTATACGCCTCTTGCTCCCGCAGCTCGGAATCTTTCTTCTCTTGCTCGACAATGGACTTCAGCTTGTCCAACTCTTTGCTCAGCTCCTCATGAACTTGGCTCTCTCTCTGCTTCACAGCCTTCTCCTTCTCAGAAGCCAGCTTCAGCTCGACAGCTCTAGCTTCATCAAGAGATCTCTCCAGCGCGATCTTTTGTTTCTCCAAGTCGAGGACTGCTGCAGCGCGCTGCTCGGCTTCAAGCTCGACCTGCAATCCGAGGTTGAAAAGGTGTTGTCCAACCTACGTGGGATCATAGAAAAAGCTTTAAAAAAAATGTTAATTATTATATAGGTATAAGACTCACTTGGATAAGCAGATCAGAGCTCGATTGCACAATTTCCCGAGCACTTTTTTCTCTCAACCGCTCCTGCTCGGCCAACTGAATACTACTCAAAGTAATGTCCCAACAGTTCGGGGTTACGCCCCCAACCAAGGCCTTATTTTTCATCTCCTCAAAGATCGCACTAAGTGTGCGAGTGACGTCGGAGACAGAGCTGGAAGCCTCGGGATTCTTACCCGACAGAGGAGGTTTTTTCTCATCAACGGAGGGGTCATTTATTTTGACCTTTTTATTTGGAGGCTCGATAGCGACGTTCTTAGCAGCCTCCGAAGCCAGGATGTTTTCGCCCGACGACTTCTTCTCCCCCGCCATTTGGATTAAGGCCTGGGTCGGAATCAGATCATCTATACGAGACCTCTTGTTCGAGGCAAGCTCGGAACCACCAGATTCGACTTGTTTGCCAGGACTCATAACGACCTCCGCTTTCCCCTCGGAGTTGTTTTTCGCTCTAGAAGGGAAGTCCGCAATATGTATTACCGGCTCCCTCTCGGAACGAATAGGCGCGGAATTCGACGAAGGATCAATCTTGGCTTTGCCGCGATCAGCCTTGGGAGCCTCTGATCGATTAGGTCCTGAGTTCGACGGAGGGTCGACCTTGTTTTTACCACGTTCGTCTTTCAAAGCTTTTGGGGCCTCTGTAGAAGCCTTAGAATCTTTGGACTTGGATTTGGGAGCTTTATCTTTCTTTGCTTTGTAGAGTTGGATTGGGTCGAGCTTGGAGCTTACTAGTCCGTCCATGTTCGAGTGTTTAATGAAGGAATGGCTCGGATTATTTATTCGATCTAATAGCTCCGATGTGAAAGATTAGGATTTCAATGATTCAAACTTTGTTAGTTTCTCAGGTATTTATAAGAAAGAGAAACGTTGCCTTTTTGGGGACCCAACAGTCGCGAATTTCAAGTTTTTCCGAGCTATATTATGAAGATCGATCGTTGTAATATTTTATCTACCAAGGAAGTTCACTTTAACCTGCGTTGCATAGTTCGTTATCGATGTTCTTTTCGAACCACATGCAGCTTACAAAGACTATTGTCTAGTTGAGTTGCACTATGAAATCCGACAAGAGTTTAAACCTCGGGATTTGGCACATACCGCAGATAAAAAAGAGGTTTCATAAATGATCAGGAGAATTACATTACAGTAGAAGGAAAACCCTATGGTCTATTACAAAAATCCTTCTAAGGATTTGGTCACTCCTCGTTGTCCTCGCCCTCGGAATTGTTCTCGACGTCGACGTTCTCATCTCCTGAAGCCTCTTGATCACCATCGTCCTCAGAAGTCTCTTGTTCATCCTCATCTCCAGAGCTATCTTGATCGTCCTCATCTGAACTCGAGCTCGAACTGGACACTTCCAATTCCTGCATATTAGGATTTGGCATGGGAACCCCGAACTCTTCCACAAAAGGGGCGAACTCATGCATCTCCCAGTCTTTGGAACTCGAGGATGAAGTTCGATAATCTTCTCCGTCCATGTTCTTTAGAATGTCCATGTGTTTCACGTACTCGTCCATCTTGTCGGAGATGACTTTTGCAGCGATCAACTGTCGAACCCCTTTGTAGAAGGTGGTTTGAAGAATCTCACCGACCCTTTTTCGAGCAATGGCATCCAATGCGGGAGATTCCAGAAACTCTCTTATCGAGCTCAGTCGTGATTCCTCCTTACCACGCTGATAAGACAATTCAGAGTCAGCCTTTGTCTGCGCAAGTTCCTCTTCGAGTCCCTTAACATTATCCTCGAGCAGGCTCTTCTCCTCAACCACTTTCACCAAGCTCTCCTCGACCGCCGGGGTATACTTAGCTTTAGAATCATCTAACTCTTTCTGGACCGCGGCGAGCTGATTTCGAAGTCTGGATTCTTCGAAGAGAGAGTTTTGGTAGGCCGTATGAACTGGATCGGACTCGTCCTCCAACAGCAAGGTACGATTCAGCTCAGTGAGGAAACAATCTCCGATCTGTAAAGGGATAGCAGAAAACAGTAAGTATACTGTATAAAAAGACTAAAGAGTTATTATTACAATGAAAGATCCGGTACCGTTTGGTGCGCTTGAGCGAACCGGCCTAGGTAGGGGTGAACGCGGTCGGGTTTTGGCGGGCGACAATGAAAAAGTCAACCCGACCCGACATATGTGGGTTGCCAAAATTTCAAACCGCACCCGCATGTTTAAGTTCATAAACCGCACGGTTCGGGTGAGGCGGGTGCGGGCGGTTTGGCGGGCGGGTTGGCAGGTTGAACCATTGAATTTAGTTAATGCTTAAGTGTTTTTGTTATATAGTATATTCAACTAATTTGTACTACATAAAATTCAATCTAACTAGAAAGAATAAAAATAAATAAGATTGGGCAAGCTCATGGTTAATGGTCCATTTTGCCAAACGCAACTATAATTCCAAGCTAGAAAATTCTCTAATCCGGTTTGGTAAACAAAATTAATCACGGGTAGAGTGATCTTTATGGGTAGGATCAATTCCTGCGATTGTTTTATATGAAGAAACTACGTACATACAGTGCAAAAAATAATAAAAAATAATAATTAAGTAATTGATGCATAAGTTACAGTACTCATTTTATTTACAGAAATAAAAAAATAATTTAAATATTCTAAACTCAAATGTTCTCCAAACTCTTTTTGGGTACTGCAAATGAAAGGGAACTACAGAGCACATGAAATAAGGTATAGGTGTGGCAAGATCTTTAAACTAAATATCCAACGAACGGAATTTGGTACTTGGTTAATAACTATGAATAACTCAAACTTTGAAACCTTCGATGTTCCTCTTTCCTCTTGATCGCTCAAATTTCCTACCCTTGGCTCGCAGGTATGGCTTGGTGTGACTCATGAGTGATGAAAATTGAGAATTGATTTTGAATCTTGATTTTTGAGGAGATGGAGAAGAGAACTGGAGAGTGGAGCATGCGTGAAGCTTAGAGATAGAAAGCCATAATTCTTTTTCAATGTTTTGTTTGGTAAGTGGTGTTGGATAGAGAAAACATGTAATATTTGGATGGGTTGGGTTAGGGGCAGTTTTTAACCACTAAAACCGCAACCCGACCCATAACTTTCGGGTGGTCACAATTTTAACCCGTTGCTAGTTTTATAAGAATAAAAACCGTCGGGTTCGGGTTGGGTCGGGTCTGTTTGAGCGGGTCGGGCGGGTCGGGCGGGTTAATGAACACCCCTAGGCCTAGGACATCGAGGTCGTCATGAGCCAAAAGTTCCTCCTGATCCTCGACGAAACGCCCCGCCATGAAGACTTTGATTGATTTGTCGGGTGGCGATCACTCAAAATTGATCCTCCCCCGGGATAACCTGTCGCTCTGGGACCCTTAAGATGATCCTCGATAAAATCCACCATATCGGGTTTTTCCCGACCCGCGCGACGGGTGAGAGGTCTGTTGTTTCGTCCCCACAATCTTTTCCTCCTCTTCGCTTCGGGGGCCCCATCTTGGTCTTCCCTGGCTCGCCGATTACGGATCTCTTCCCCCCTTAACTTCCTCATGGTAAACAAACTATATCCCAATCCAGATGACGTGGAAGGGCCAGCTTGGTTTAGGGGAGGGACCATTTGCAGCGGCTCGGCATCTTTGGGCTCTTCATCCGCTTCAGTTCGGGCAGCTTGAGAAGGGTCGCCCCGAGGAGGGACTGTAGTTCGGGTAGTCTGTGCCTGATGAGGTTTAACTTGCCTCCTTGGTTGGCCCGGTGTCTTCTTCGAGGTAGAGGCCACAATTCTACCGACTATGGAAGCTCGGTATTTCTCTACCATCTCACCTGAAGAAAGGAAAAGTGATTAAGGAATGAAGTTTGGAACAACAGGTTTGGAAAATAATAAGAAATAAAATATTTTTCTTACTCAAGGATCGGGGATCGACGGCGTCAGCGAGTGGGAACGTCGCCTTGCTAAGCTCCGCTTTCCGAAGAACGGGCTCCAAAATAAGAAAAGCTGACTGATACAGGTCGGAATGCATCGCAGCAACGACGTAGTCACGGATACCCTGCTTGATCTGGCCCAGGAGCTCGCGCTTCCCGAACACCCAATCGCGCCGACCTTTCCATCGATGCGGGATCATCTCCGAGCTCCCCTCGGAAACCGGCTCATCCAGTCCCTTAATGAAGAAGAATCGTTTTTTCCAATCCAGGGAGTTGCTAGAGACGATCGTGGATAAGACCGAATGGTTCGGACGTTGTGAGAAATACACGAACCCCGCGTTGGAGGCCGGGGAGTTGCTGATTTTGAAGAACTGCCAAAAATTCTGGAAATTGGCGAGTTTGCCTTTAGCTTTCATCAAAACACTAAAAGCTATCAGATATCCGATGGAGTTGGGAAGGATCTGCGCGGGAGCAAGGGAGAATACATCCAAAACTTGCTCGAGCAGTGGGGTGAAAGGAATCCGCAGCCCGTAAGAAAATTGCTTAGCGTAGAAGGCTTGGCATCCTTCTGGGGGCTCATTGACCCGTTGAGAGGCGGTCGAGATAACCAACGAGTAACCTTCTGGGAGAAATTTCCCTATCTCTGCCTCGAGTTCCTCCTTGCTCTCGATCGGGTCATAAGCACTGGCAATCTCATCGACCCGCTTTTTAGTTTTCTGATGCCGCCCCGTGGTGCTAGACTTCTTCGAGACAGCGCCCAGATCGAGGATTCTCACAGAGACATTATTTCCGACCGTGTATCTCATTATCTCGTGCTCTCCCAGCACTTCGGCCGAACCTTCTTCGCTACCAGAATCTGCATTTTGTTCCTCCTCTCCTTCGCGCTCGGCGTCGGGCTCCGCGTTTTGTTCTCCATCCCCATCGAGCTCAGCATTCTGTTGACCAGAAGTTCCCTCGCCCGTATCCGACCTCAAGACCTGTATAGCCTGGTCGACGACCTTATTTACTTCATCAGGGGAGTCTACCGTCGGTTTGTACGTATTTATGAGATTGCTCATTGATCCTAGATCGGACTCTGATCTCAGAGGAATATTTATCTGGTTCTCTGTGTTTTCGGTGTTAGACATTCTAAAAAGGATTTTATTGTTATGGTCGATGAAGAAGAAAAGTCTTTTTCGATGTGGGACTCCGATCTACGGTAATCAGTGAAGCGGTACTCGTCTCGTCAGGTCAACGCATATATATAAAGGATAAAAGGGTAAATTGCAAATTAAACCCCGAGTAACCGCGACGGTTAAGCTTCCATTCAGTAAATTCAAAAGTTATCTTTCCATTAATGGCATTTCTGGTCCTCTAAGTTTTGAAAGGTGATCTTTTAGCTCGATAAATGACAATTAACGTCATCGTCTCCCGAGGATATGCACTCTTTTTCCCCTCGCTCGGTTTTCATCCCACTGGGTTTTCCCGAGTAAGGTTTTTAATGAGGTATATCCGACGCGAGATCGCTCAACACTTGGTCTCTATTGTATTTTTCTCCAAACTTCAGATATCACAAAGTCATCGATGCAGAATAATAAGATCGAGAACTCAGCCCTTCTATGGTTTGAAGCATCTCGCCTTTCCAGGGCTCCCCCAGAGAAAATGTGAGCTCTTTTCCCTAGCTTGGATTTTGTCCCACTGGGTTTTTCCGAGTAAGGTTTTCAATGAGGCATATCCAAATGTTTACTACGATGTTGTGTTTACTTCTCCGAGCTTCAGCTTCACTTACGCTCGAGAAGTGGGGGAGTATTGATGAGGGATATTTCGTGTACGTCATTTTAGGAAATATGCCGCTCGAGATCGACCTCGAATCCGACCAGGAAGGCTATTTTTCGACCTACAGAATCCAGCTTCCGATCAAGCCAGATTATTAGCACGAGATCCCTCTTTTCGATCTACTTCTCTCCTCGGAATCACTGTGGGGCTGACCCACAGGTCTGGACAGCTGGCCGAGACATATTCCCCTGCGGAGGGTCTAGCTAGCTCATCACTGTTCCTATATATACCCAGCGCATTTATGACATCAACAACGGCACAATTCCCTAGGAACACCCCAGCTCGGACATAGAGCTCGGAATAGGTTAGGCTTGCTTCCATTTTGTATCAGTCTAGCTAGTTGTACGGCATCCTGTAATGCTCGGATAGACCTACTTTGTAATTTGTAATTGGATCGGAATTTCAATATACATCAATTATACACTCGACTTCAATTATTGTTTTGCTCAACTTTCCTTACTAATCTCGTACGAAAAAGAGTATAATCACTTTTAGGGTGCAAAGTGCCAAAAATATTCGAAATGACTATTCTACCCTTCCATCAGTGAGCTTTTTTATTCAAAACACACACTAGGGTGCAAAGTGCTAAAACTTTTAAGTTAGGGTGTAAAGTGCCAAAACTCTATAATTCCAGAGTGCAAAGTGCCAAAAGCCCGAAGTAAAATATATTAAAATGTTCAAAGTAAGTGCATCACTTGGAGGGAATTGCATTTTTCTTACCAAATTTTTATCTACTGTATACATTTGGTATCAAATCTTTGAAAAAGACACATTGAATATCAAAATTGAAGGCTTTTTTTCACATTTCATTTCTCCGTCAATTTTTGGACAGAAATCGTCACATGCCATGCACGTGGCCATTAAGTCACCGTTTTCACGTCTTCAGGGCTATTTGCAATTAGGCATAAACTACCTAAAAATTGGGCATCCAATCACCATTAAACCTCCCCTTGGTGCAGTGTTGGCCCAAGTGCTAGGCAATTTGGACCGCCGCTTAGAGCACTTAGTGTAGAGGGCCCCCAAAATTTTATATATAACTTCCCAAAAAAATAAACTAAATATTATCAGTTTTATTATTTTATATACACAATAGGGGCTGTCTACGGTTCCTCGAGGTCATTCTTTGAGGAATCGTTTCATCCAATAAAATTTTGACACATGCTCACATGTACAACACCCCCAGATTTAGAATACTTAATTTAGAAATACTTTTTTACCCTTTTTAATAGTTATAGTATAACAAATTAATTTTTAATACCTTCTGCTATCACCAAAAAAATCCACCTTCTTCATCGATCATTTTTAAACCTTTTTTCCAACTGTGCATCCTTTCTCCCAAATTCCAATTCTTTTGACCGTCTCCTTCATCGGCACCTATAGGTAAACTTCCAACACTGAAAATTAAATTATGTTTGTGATTTGTGCTTGCATTTATATTACGGTTTCAAAGCCATTAAAGGACTCTGAGCTTAAGTTGTAACCACTAGAACAAATACAAAAAGGCACATGGATTTTTCAATTTTTTTCCTCTCACAATACAAAAATGCACTTCTTAATTATAACACAGATTAGTTATATGCATATATATAATAGGCATAAATGTGATAACCAATGGGCAAGTAATCAATGACCAACTACTCTACTTTCGTCACATGAACTCTCCTTCGATTGGCATTAGAAAATTGAATAAATGTCCGTGTCTGCACATTCATGTAGTAAACGAAAGACATTTTCAATTAAAAATGCAGTAGCACCTAAAAGAAAATTAAACATATATATGACTTAAATTGGATGTCAAGAAAAGAAAAATCAAAAGCCGAGGTCTTAAATAAACCCACCTGAGCGCACCACGGTGATGCGGGGAAAGTGAGAAATTAGTTTGGCCGGATCTGCACTTCTCGATTCCTCAAATGCTGGCATAAAATGCGAGTAGAACTGAATGGACGGAGGTAGGAGGAAGGGTGGAGAAAGAGATTCTCCGGTGGGTGTTGACGACGTTTGAAATCATCTCTCCAGAGGTAAACATCGGGGAAAGATGGGTTTGAATCTTCAATAACCGTAATTTAGTTTTCTTTTTAATTAATTAATTCAGGGATGTAATGGTAATTTTCATAGTGTACAAGGTTATTTACAGAAAGTATGATATCACCTTATATGTTATACACTAAATTTTTTAATAACTGACTATTGTACACTCTTGTACAATATTAAATGGTCAAGATTGAATATTATAAATTTTTAATGGCTTTGATCTTACATAAAACGATTCCTCAAGAATGACCTCGAGGAACCGTAGACAACCTCTACACAATAGACCCCTTAGCTTATTTGGTTGGAGTCTTTCATTATGAATGGGAGAATTTATGTTCAAACTCAGCGATGACTTTTTTTTTATATTTTAGTTGTTCTATGTTCTTTTTTAACTTTTTTTTTTTAATTTCTTAGTAATTGTTCCTATTTTTCTTTTTTCATAGTAGTTATTCTTTTAATCTTTAGTTCTTTACTAATTATTATTTTTGTAAAAAAAAATCTTAATAAGTGTTCGTCTAATTGTTTTCTTTCTTAATCACTATAAGAAGAACATATTTTTATATTATTTTGTTTATAATATGGTTCAGCTTAATATTTTGTTTACTTAGTACATTGCACAAAATAATCTCGTTCCCCCAATAAAATTTGTTTTGCTCCGGCGCCTCTGTTTATGTGTGTATGTGTATTTTTTTTTAAATTTCATATATGATGTATAACTTGTTATAGAATTATATTTATTAAATATACTTGTAAAATTCGCTTCAGTTAATGAATATTTTCAAAATTAAAAATATATTCGAGATTAATTGTGTCAAAGAAATTAAATAGATTTCTCATTTAATTATCAATCTAGAAAATAATATGTTGAAAAAATAATGTCAATATTTAATTAGATTTTAGCATTTTCAAAAGAAAATTGGAATACACTTTCTATAAGATAGGGCTCCAGTTTTAAAATCCGCCTAAGGCTCCGAATGTCTAGGGCTGTCCTGAGTCCACCACTAATCTAACGGCTAAGATGTGTTTTGTGTGTGGTGTGGATACTTTTAGAGGCACCCAACTTGAAATGCTAAAGTGAGTCAAATCCAAAAGCTACGAATCAGATATATGGACGACTTGGCGAGGCATTGAAGAGGTGAATCATTCGAGGCTGGTCAGAAAAGAAGTTATAATGATTAATGAATTTTATGTAGGGCTGTCAATGGGGTTGTTTTCAACCCGGATCCGATCCGAATTCGATTCGATTTATTAAGATAATTATCCGATTAGTGATCCGATGGACATAATTCGATTAAGAAGATCTGTAATCCGAATTATATGGAGCGAATATGGATCTAGGTTGATCCGATCCTTTACAGATCCGTATCCGATATATATTACTATATGTTATTTATATATTATGTATTTAAACCAAAATATAAATAAAACTATA
Organism: Penstemon newberryi var. newberryi; assembly: GCA_030819805.1. NCBI lineage: Eukaryota > Viridiplantae > Streptophyta > Magnoliopsida > Lamiales > Plantaginaceae > Penstemon > Penstemon newberryi. Next base: position 13,482,260 of record JAUALY010000005.1, on the reverse strand, counting down.
TATGTTCCACTAAATCTTTTACTATATTAAAAATAATCTTAAAAAGAAATGCATGAGAGGTGATGTTTGACTAGTCTGGTAATTAATTGGGCCCACAACATATTAATTTATGCTATTTAATAAGAAAAATTAAAACCATAACCATTCATCTATGTAGAATCTGTCATCTTCCCTCTACTTTTTCCTTCAATTTTTGTTTTCTCTTCCATTTATCAATATTGGGTTTTCTTCTTCTTTGTCCAAGTTTCTATCTTTTTTTATTTAAAATTTTGTTTATTCCTTTGTTCTAATTTTTATCGTTTATATTTGTCTACCATATTCCATCTTCTACCATAGTTTTGATGAAATAAGTAAAATATTACATTTTTAATTCATGACGGTGGAATCTACAAGTGATCTGGAGGAAAATGAAAAAAAAAATTTATTGTTAAATATGTTAAACGGATCCGTATAATTTATCCGGATCCGGGATATCCACCGGATTCGGATCCGATTGCTAATTTTTAAGATCCGAGGATAAAAGAAATAAAAATCGGACTCGGATCCGGATCTGCTCTGATCCGGTCCGAGTTCGGCCCATTGACAGCCCTAATGTTATGTGTCTTGATGCACATCAATTATACGCAAGTGTACCTAGACCCAAGTAATAATAAAGTGTTAATTTAATACTCCCTTTTTCATATTAATAACACATTTGTAAAAAAAAAATAGCTACAGTATTCAGTCAAATTTTTTAATCTTTTAAGTGACTTATCATATTATAGTATTCACGTGTATTAAACCTTTAATTTATAATATTAGTGAGATATATTAATTTATTTATTTATTATAATATTTATAAATATAGTTAAGTTGATTGGTCAACTGTAACTAGATATAAAAAAAATAGTTTCAAATTAATTGACATGTTTGGGTTTTCAAAGCATTTTTTTTCAATTTTGCCCCTTTCTCACATTTAAATTGAAAAACTCAATGGTCACCACTCACTAATAAAAAATTAAAAAGTAGTCATTATTATAAAGGATATTTTAGACATGTTACCGTAAAAAAGTATGTAATAATGAGTTTTCTTAATCTCTGTAAAAATAAGAAATGTGTTAATTAATATGAAACGGGGGAGTACCAATTATCGAGTCCCAACCAGAAAGGCACAATTTGGCAGTAGATTAACTAGTCTAAGCCTATTTCATTCATGCTAATTAAATTGCTAGAGTTGGTTCAAAAGATTGAATTGATAAGATTTATTAAACTACAAATTTAAATAAACTAATTACTGACAAGGGAAAGTGCAAGGATATGGAGATCTACGTACTATTTCACAAAGTTAGGGAGCTCGATCACATGAAATGATTGGGTTATATTACTATCGACCAATTGAATTGCTTTTGTCAGTGGTTTCTAGTTAGCCACGCTTATCTTTCGGACTTCATAATAATCTATCAATCTACTAAAATTCTCTCTCATCTGGTCCTCATGGACTCCGTATCACTCAAAAGCTCGAAGAAAGGTTTGAATTATCAAATGCAGAGAGACTTCAAGGCTATTTAAAAATTCACATATCCTAAGTAGGGTACTTGTCAATGGGTCGGATTCTGATAGAACTAGGTTTGTTCAGATTCGGCTCTATTTATATCGGATGAGATCATATCGGATTAGAAATATTGTTTGAATTGTGCTCGGATCTAGATTTTTTGAATCCAATAAATCTTGGTCGGATTTGGCAGAATATCGAATCTTTTTCGAATCCAATAAAATTTTCTTTCAAAAAATTAAATTAATGTTTTTTCCTAAAAAATAAGTTTATTAACCTTTCAATTTGATTTAATTTTAGCACATGTTCAAACTTTCTTTACTGTATTCATATTTGCAGATGAGAATATTGGTTTAAATATATTTATAAACGAGTTATAAATTACTATCTTCTTAAATTGACAAGTCAAATATTATTAATGGTACTAATTTTTATAAAACATAATGTATATATATCATTCTTTTTATTTATTTTCGGATACGGATCTTTAACGGATCGGATCGATCTAAATCCATATTCGCTCCATGTGTTTCGGAGTACGGATCTTTATAATCGGATTAGGTCCATCGAATCTCTAATCGGACAATTATCCTAATAAATCGGACCGAATTCGGACGGATCCGGATTGAAATCCGCCCCATTGACAGCCCTGATCCTAAGGCATTCTCGAGAACGCTCGTACCACCCGACGTCTCACAAAACCAACCTAAGTACCCCAAATCGAGTGTACTTAAATATTATGAGATGCATTTACGACGGAATCCACATAATGGACATGGACCACCTAATTATGTTTGTATCCTAGTTGAAAATCCACAAAAAGCCACTAGTTTAACCCCTAAATTACCTTCAAGTTTCATTAGAGGCGAAATTAAGCACAACATATAGATCTAGCCAAATTACATAATTAGTTACTCCCTAAGATACATAGTACCTAAATCCAACTAGCTACAAGTCATCCTAGATCTAAGCATCACATCAGTAATTGAAATTAACACAAGGTAAAGTAAGGATGAAATATGATTTCACCAATGAAGATGCTAGGAATATGAAATAGAAAGCTAAATTGACTCCCTCTTCAAAATCCTTGGCAAAATCTTCAAAGAAATAATAAGCTATTTGTAAAACGAAATCCACAAATGTGTAATTCTAATTGTTGTAAATTAAGACTTGAGTCTATTGACCCACATACCCCTATGGTTAATTACCGAGAGAATTGCTTGAAATACAAAGAAAAAGGCGGTTGATGAGAAATTATGTAGTGCAGCCGCTACACCATGTCATCAAGTACACGTGGTGCAATCCACCAATACACTTCTCATATGTGGAGTTAGAAATTACATCAGCCATGTTCTCCAAAAAAATAATATTTGAAAAATATATTCACATTGGTCAAAACATGACTAATATTGATTTTAACTCCACATGTGAGAAGTATATTGGTGGGCTGCACCACGTGTACTTGATGATGTGGTGTAGCGGTTGCACTAAATAATTTATCGTTCTATCCTGAATTACGTGGAAAATCTTATATAAGTTCGCACGGCTCATGCCTAGGCACAACAGTTATAACTGCCACCGTGCCGCAACACGGATTTGGCAGTGAGTAGTCTGGGCTTTGGGCAATGGCATGTGCCGTAGGACATAACTCGCGGTAGCCTCCGTGCTTTTCTGTTCCGTTCTTCTTTGTCACCTTGACTCCTAGTTCCAATTAAGCTCTTATTTATATCCTCTTGCAAAAAGCATAAAAACTACATTAAACTACAAGAAAACAAACAAAACACTCAAATACTAATAAAAGATTCTAAAATGTACTAAAAACTCTATAAAACAGCTAAACTCGTGGAAAAACAATTTTTTCGAGCTTGTAAATGCATGTATTAACATTGTTTTCACATCGTTATCACAAGTTTTATGATCTATGCATCCTATGGCTGCATTTAATTAAGCATTTTAGTATGTCATAAGAGATTTGGGCTTAAGGGGTTCGTTTGCAATCGAATGAAAAGTTTTATATTCCGAAGATTTGGCATGGCTAAATGAATGGAATTCAACAAAGGCAACAAAAAAATACCGGTTGTAGAACATGTGAAATCAAAGAAAAATAGGTTAGAGTCGAGGAAAAGGTGAACAATGATTAAATCGGTAAAAATGGATAAAAAAGACTAGCACAAGTCTGATAAATTAGAAATGGATGAAAGCAAAAAATTGGTGAATTAACGAAGTAACAGATTTAACAGATAAAGGACGAAATAAATGAAAAAATGGGCTAAACATGCAAAAATTAGGTGAAACATGCTAAACCGACAAAAAATTGGGTGAAATAGATGGAAAACGGGTTAAACTGTAAAAGAGTAGGTAAAATAAATGAAAATAGGTTAAATCAATAAAAGAAATGGGTGAAATCGATGAAAAAAATGTTAAATCGATGGAAAAATGGATCCAAGCGGAAAAAATCGAGATAAATCGATGAAAAAATGAGTTTAAATCGATAACAGGTAACACTGGTAAAAAACATGTTCAGTTGGTGAAAAATGACTTATGTAAATAAAAACTGGATTTCAAATGACAGTAATAGAAAAGGAATTTTAAATCCATTGGACCAAAAACTAGGATTTTTATTTTATTGCTAATCAATACAAAAGATTTGAAATCCAGTCCAAATCCACCCCTCAGTGGCCCTTATTGAATTTAAGTTGGATGTTTATTTTTGTAGGTACCCGAAATACTGTGGTAACTTTAGGTACCCCCAGGCCAATCGACACGTGTCCCATTTTTAACTTGTTACCTGTGAAACCGGCTTCCCAAAATTTGCGAATTTACCACTATGTCCTCTCATTCCAGAAATTGCGATATACTAGTTTACTTAGAAAACGTTACCACGACTTAAGTGCATTTACTACACTGTCCCTTAAGACTTAAGTGCATTTACTACACTGTCCCTTAACCAATAAATCTGTAAAATAAATCTTTAAAATAATCGTAGCCCTAATTTTTTCCCTAAAATTTAATTTTTTCTCCTAATTCATATGCTTTTACACCATGTAGCCCTAATTTTAGCCCTAATTTCTTCCCTAAAATTTAATTTTTTCTCCTAATTTCTTACGAAGCAGCCAATCTCTTGAAGTTTGATTTGATTCATCGTATTTCATGTATATTGGGATTTCTCTTTCGAAGCAGCCAATCTTTTGAAGTGGCGGGGGCACATCTGGTGGTATCGTATATTAGAGAGAGTTTCTTTTAAGAATGATCTGAAATGTTTGGTTCAGCGTATTCCAGGTCAGGTATGTTCATCAATTTTTCAATTTTCATTTGTGTTTTGCAGCAGCCAATCTTTTGAAGTTTTTCATTCCCAATATAGGTCCTTGAATTTTTGAAGATGTATGCTATGCTATTGAAGTGAGGTATCTGTGAAAAAATCCTGAGTATTAGTAGTGGTTGGTTTTGCTTCTTTAATGCCTTCTTCTTCTTGGTTGTGTATATTCCTATCGTTATTCTGATGAGTAGACAACTATGAATTTAATTAATTATACCAAGACATCAAAAGCTGTTAATGTTTGTTGAATTTGGTTTTGTGTATGAAGCATAAACGTAGTTCTAATGTACAACGAGCTTAGGTATTCAGTTTTATTGCTGTGGCTGTTGTTTAATCATTGTTGATTTGGGTTTTTTATATGAACCATAAGCATAGTTCTAATGTCCATGACTGCTATCGTTAGGCGTTTTTTTTAAAGTTCTAGTTTAGTTTTGACTGCTATTCTTGGGGTTTGTATTTAAGCAAATGTGAAGATTTATTTGGATTAGGGTGATGACTGTTATGTCGAATTTCCCAATCAATAAATCTAAGTTCTTGGTTTTTTTAAATTTGGAAGTGTAATAATGATAATTGATAAACGATCATTGTGCTTGTAGTAGCAAAATATCCTAGTAATAATTCAAATGATAGGAAAAAATTACAAACCACGTTGTATTCAAATGCATAGCAAAAAATTACAAACTATTGTTCAGTATTCAAGATTAATCTTCTGATAGCAAAAGAGAAGATTAATTTTGAAAACAAACCATATTCAAAACCACCAAAATATGTTTATTCATAGCAAATCAGAAGAATCTGTGGGCTCCTTGTCCATATCATGATCTGTTGACTTCAATCTGCATCTCTCCAGGAATTCCACTTTTATATCCACCATATCCTTGCCTATGTCCGTGTAAGATTTAAGAAATTTCTTGAAGTCTCTGTCATATGGTATAAGATCTCTATCATCTACTTTTTGTTGGTGCCTGAGATCATGTGGAATTCCCTTGACAGTTACCTCATAAAACTCTATGTGAGGTGGATTGCGGTATCTCAACTCGAATGCTCGATTTGTTATTGCTTCCAAATTTACATCCAAGGAGTCGTCATAGTAACCCATATTGACACATGTTGTCTCTTCTAATATTCCTATGTTCACAGCACGCCTATGAACAAAATAAGCAACAAATTTGTTTGTGTTAAACGATGTTATGTAAATGAATATTTCAATATAAACATTGAAATATTATTGTTAACGATACCCTTGTTCTGCTTTATTTTCTTTGCATGTGTGAAGCTTCACAGCCAACCTTTTGCGTAGTTCCTGAGACTCTTCCTACACAATTGCAAAACAATTATGACTAGATAACCAAACAAACACACAAACACTTACCAAATAGTTAATCTGAATCGTATTGATACCTTTGTGAATACACGATCAACAAGGTAAGGTTGTGATAGCAGCATCATAAGGCACACATATAGGCCGCAATTGTAGCTGATTATAATACGTATAAAGCTTTAGATAGTAATTAATAATGAGAAAAACATATATGATGAAGGAGAGTTTACCTATTATCCTGTTGAATACGGTTGTAGTTTATGCATTTGAAGGATGTTGACCAATGCTTTTCTTTAAATTCATTAGCATCTTCTGAAACAGTAATTCTCTCCAAACGTTCCAGCTTTATGCACCAAGTAATCAGAAATAAATCATCCAAGAATTTGTTGAAGGCCAATTTATTTATGGGTTATTTTCTTACCATTTTTTTTACCTTTGATTGCCTACGTGCATCACTGGACGAAATACGTAGTGTATCATATATTGTGATCGTTTTTAAATCGATACGAACGATGACCATATACCAGTGTGATCCTTGGTCGTTCATGGGCATTGTAATTGTTCGACACTTTTCTGTTGGACCCCGGAAACAATCACAATTACCAAATATTGCTTTATGAATTTCCTTGTCATTGTATTGGTCAGAAGAAGCCATGTTCTATAAAATAACAAGATACACGTGAGTAGATGATGTAGTCTAAGTAAGATATTTCCACTTATTAAAAGGCAATGCTTACACAGAACATAGCGGGGAGAACCCAATTTTCACAATCCTGGAAGAGTCTCATTCTTTCAGACCAACAAAGAAAAGCAACAGAGTCAATCACCTGTAAATATAGGATTTGGTTGCGTCAAGTAGGGTAAGCCGAATTGAACTATGCGAGGGTTTTTGTAATGTACTTACACATCCTGAAATCCATGATTTTTCATTTAAGCATAACATTTGCTCCCTAGTTATTGTCCAATCGCCAAAATCAACAAGTATTTGTCTGTACAAAATAAATCCACCTCCACGATAAGTGATAAATTGTTTAAATTTAACGAGGAAATGATTTGTTGATGTAGTACCTCGATCTGAAAAGTGGTTGAAATATGTATTTTTCTGCTTCTTTATCAGATTGAAGGTATTCACAAAGTAGCTCATAACAGTCAATTCTTCGTTGATTGTTATTCTCCTCTTCTTCAAATTCCATTACATGAGGTTTTACAGTGCTTTCTAGGTCCCCTTCCACTTCAGAATTCGTAGTTGTACTAGTATTGCAGGGCACCTTTGATTGTTTTCTTTCACTAGCTTGTTTCTTGTCTCCCCCCCCCCCCCCCCTTCCGCTACTTGACAAGTTGATCATTAGGTTCTCCAAACTTGTGAGTCTTTGGTTCATTATCACAAATAGCTTGCACAAAAATTGCATGACTCCGTCATTTTGCTTTCCGGTAGCATCATTAAAATTGATATTTGATTTCTTTGTAGGAACACTCCAATCCTATACATGAAATATGTTAAATAAATGTGAAATTTGTTAAATTAATGTTGGTTGATAATCTATTAATCTATTTGATACGTACAGTTTTATTGAAGAAGCCGCCCTTGTCTGTGAACAATTTTATCATTTCACTTGTTTGTTGTTGATCCCACCTCTCTATGTACGAAATGTTATGTAAATTGTTCCCGTCACGAACCAAGTACTTTTCCGACAAAACCGAAATGAACACCAACTGCAATTGATAACATGTGAACATAATTTGTTAAAGCTCATTCGTAACTTCACATATAATTAAAATTTGAAAATACACCGAACTTACCTTCAACAATACGATGCATCCAGTTATATACTTCAAGTTCTTGTCTTTGTATGTTTTGACACCCTCAATAAGTTTCTCCAAAACATACTCTCCCCAGTTGTACGTTGACATGTTGTCCAAATCGGTTAGAAGTTCCAAATTTTCCATATCTAATTTGTTCCCATACCAGGGGAGAAATATTGTAGTAAATAAAAGCATCATGTAGAGTACTTTGAACTCACGGCCATGTGTAGTACATCTTGATATTCTCGATATTAAACCTGACAAGCCCATATGCTTTTCATTATCATTTTGTGCAAACAATATGCTGAACATTTTCTTACTCCCATTTCCAATTTCCGTAATGGACATTCCAGTAATAGGGATTCCAAATGCATCACCAACTGTCTTAGTGTTGATGGGAATATCTCTACCATGCAAACTCAATACACTTGTACTAGTGTCGAAGCTTCTAATTAAGAAGTGTAGTATATTCTTATCCACAGATTTTATACGAGTTTGGGTGAAGCTACCAAAGCCCATCAACCTAACTGCGTTTAATTGTCCCTGACTTAGCTTCTCATTAACCTCAATTAGTTTAGGGAGCGAGGTTTTGTGTTCAGCCTTTAAAACCTGATCATTTGAAATTAAGAAACTAATTATGCTTAGGGGAATCGAGAACAACATTTGTATGCTAATGGGGCCAAAATGGTATTATAATTCACACACGTGTTATCCCACAACCATTAACTTTGTGACACAGTAATGCAATGTCCCGAAATAGAGTCCGTGCCAATGGTCCTTACCTGTGGGTCCAAATCAACATCGTCTTGGGCATTGAATGCACAATTTTCTTTTGAGAGAGTTCCAGGTGTACTTGGCTGCTATTATAACAAAAACAAAAAAAACATATAAGTCTATGAATATTCATTTGAGGGAGTTCTTCACATCAATATAGGGCATTTAATCTAAAATTAAAACTGACTTCAGGTGGGATGCAAGCGTTGGCCCTTAATCTTGATTTCCCGAAGCGAGAAGTACATCCTTCTTTATCAACGTCCCATTTACTAGTATTAGGTGGTGACATTCATTTACACATGGGTGGGGGCATTCCAAACATGGGTGGGGGCATCCCAAACATAGTAGGTTTCACTGATGGAGGGGAACATATAGGATCTTTCCATTTTACTCCAGCCCGTGCACTCCCACTTTTACATTTAATATCTGGGATTGGAGCATCCGACTTTCTTTTTTGATTGCTCTTATCCCTGACAATAAATCAATAAATTTCTGTTATTACAATAAACTCATTATCACACAACCATTTAATTTCTGGGATTGGAGTAGTATTTATGAACTTTTCGCGAGAAATTAAGCATCTTCATTATCACACAACCAATTAATACATCCAACTTTTAATACTACACATAAATGTTACTTACATCAATTTTAATGCTTTCTGGTAGCACTCCTATTATGTTTGAAGTGGTTGGCTGTGCTTCTTTAATGGCTTCTTCTTCTTCTCCTATTCTTTATTTTCAAATATTATGGTGGTTGTGTATATTCATCAAAAGCAGCCCCGACTTAATTATAAGTAGACAACAATGAATTTAATTAATTATACTAGTGTCCAAGACATCAAAAGCAGCCCCGATTTGAGATATTTACTAAAGGTTTCTATTTCGGGTGTACTATAATATCTTGTAAAATAAATATCATCGACAAAAATGGCAAGGTTTATTCAGGCTTTCACTACTTCATGCAAACTTGAGCAGACCTATTTTGGTGATTGACATTAATTGCAAAGTTAATAGCGGGAACTTAAAAAAATTGGCTTCATTCATTCGGGTTACTTCGATCCTACACCTTTGGATTGATCCCATCCCCTCTTTGGCCGACACCTGGCAAGTGGAAGCCAACTCGTTCCCGCCAATTACAGTGGCCAGGGTATTAATTATTTTCTTTTAATAAAATCTTGCTTCTCATACAAATCAATATGGCATATGTGGATATAAATTCAATAGCAAATTAATATGTATCATATGTATGGCAACTTCGGTAAATCAATAGCGGGCATGGATTTATGTTTTATTTCGTGGTTTGTTTTAATTGGTTAAATTTTCCGAAAAAAAATTGAAATAAATTTTGAACAAATTGTAAATTCAAGAAAAATATTGAAATAAATCGTTTCGGTTAATTTTTTTTTATAAAATACGATTAGGGCTTTGCATTTGGGTCGGGTTTTTTGGGATCCGTCCCGACCGAATCGGGAATTTCTCGTTTGGGACTGAAAAATGGGTTTTTTGAATAAAAAAAATGTTGATGCTTTAAGTTTATTATATTAAGGACTAAATACCCGAGATTTTGGGTACCCAGATCGGATCTGGTTTTGAGTGTGAAAATTCAATACATTCCAATCGGGTCGGGTTGTGGGTGTGAAATTCAAACCGAAAATACCCAAAACTCTAAATACCCGACCCACACCCAGATCTAACAATTGTGAAAAAATTGAAGACAAGATTAATGGTAAATTTTAAGATTTTTTTTAATCATGAAATTTATGCCACATGGAAACGGTCTAGAATACGGTCATGTGACACTAGGTCCTCCGTAATGTGAGAATACGTAACGATTTTTGAAAAATTTACACTTATTCGATGAAACGGTCTAGTATATGGTCATGTGACACTAGGTCCTCCGTAATGTGAGAATACGTAACGATTTTTGAAAAATTTACACTTATTCGATGAAACGGTCTAGTATACGGCCATGTGACACTAGGTCCTCCGTAATGTGAGAATACGTAACGATTTTTGAAAAATTTACACTTATTCGATGAAACGGTCTAGTATACGGTCATGTGACACTAGGTCCTCCGTAATGTGAGAATACGTAACGATTTTTGAAAAATTTACACTTTTTCGATGAAACGGTCTAGAATATGGTCATGTGACACTAGGTCCTCCGTAATGTGAGAATACGTAACGATTTTTGAAAAATTTACACTTATTCGATGAAACGGTCTAGTATACGGTCATGTGACACTAGGTGCTCCGTAATGTGAGAAAACGTAACGATTTTTGAAAAATTTACACTTATTCAATGAAACGGTCTAGAATATGGTCATGTGACACTAGGTCCTCCGTAATGTGAGAATACGTAACGATTTTTGAAAAATTTACACTTATTCGATGAAACGGTCTAGTATACGGTCATGTGACACTAGGTCCTCCGTAATGTGAGAATACGTAACGATTTTTGAAAAATTTACACTTATTCGATGAAACGGTATAGTATAAGGTCATGTGACACTAGGTCCTCCTTAATGTGAGAATACGTAACGATTTTTGAAAAATTTACACTTATTCGATGAAACGGTCTAGAATACGGTCATGTGACACTAGGTCCTCCGTAATGTGAGAATATGTAACGATTTTTGAAAAATTTACACTTATTCGATGAAACGGTCTAGTATACGGTTATGTGACACTAGGTCCTCCGTAATGTGAGAATACGTAACGATTTTTGAAAACTTTACACCTATTCGATGAAACGGTCTAGTATACGGTCATGTGACACTAGGTCCTCCGTAATGTGAGAATACGTAACGATTTTTGAAAAAATTACACTTATTCGATGAAACGGTCTAGTATACGGTCATGTGACACTATCTTCCGTAATGTGAGATATACATAACGATTTAGGGTTAGGGTTATGTTTAGAGTTAGGGTTAGAGATTTAGGGTTTAGGGTAATAATTTTCGACCCATGGTGAGTCAGCTGATGAAAAATATTGATAAATAGAAAGTTTAAAGGCAGCTGATGAAAAATAACGAACAATGTTCTCCTCAGGATTCGAACACGGGACCTCATGACGTGAAGGGAAATGATATACCTTTAAACTCTATATCACAAGATATCACGCCCCTGCCATATTCTGAACTTCTCCACCTTTTTCTTCAAATCCATTCAAGTGTTTATTTTTTTAACTCTATATCACAAGATTTGAGCCATATGTCTTCCAATAGCTCTTCCACATCCACAACATATTGGCACTATGGTGAGAGAATTCCAGTCGTAAGATGTGAGTGTGGACATGCTTTAAAATTAGTTACCTACTGGGAGAAAGATGACCCCGGCAGAAGGTTTCACAGATGCCCAAATTATGGGGTGAGTTTCATATTTTGTCCTGAAATTTGATATATTGAAAATGACATTACCTGTATCTAATTTTGATTCAATTTCAGACACCAACAGGTTGTGGATTTTTTCAGTGGTATGATAGTAGTGTTTGTGAAAGAGCTAGAAAAATAATTCCTGGACTACTAAAAAAATTAATAATTTTGAAGATGAAAAAGTGAAAGACACGGATATGATCAGGCTATTGGAGACATAGAAGCGTAACTACAAAGAGAAATTGCAGTTGTGGAAGATGAAGACTAATATTTACAAGTCAAAATTGGAATTATGTGAATCTAGATTGAAGAAAGCAAGTTTGGCAAGTGCTCTAATTCTAATTGTTTTGGTATTCGTGTTGATGAATGGCACTGGTGTGAATTTGAATTCCAAACTTATGCAGCTTAATTGATGTTTGGATTGTAATTCTGATTGTGCAAGTGTTTGTGTTCTATGTCTAGCATAATTGCTTGAATTATAAAAATTTTGGTACTCGATTAATACATAGTTTAAGTCGAAAAAGCCAAAACAAATTATGATATAAAACATAAAACATTTACATAATTAACATTTACATAATTGAGAAGATAAAAAATCCATAAGACTTTTTAAAGAAGCCACTTAATAATTCTAGTTAGAACCGGATAAAGAACCGGATGAAGAATGGTTACGCCGATAATAATTACGAGGTGGCTTATAGGTCTTATGGGTGTCGGACGGTAATATGGCGAATCCATTCGACGAGTCTTCATTGAGCATTCAAATTGCCTTCCTAATTAGCATTTTGTCCTGGCGAATTTTTGGCATTGGCACTCCTATGGGTAGATGGATTACTTTGGATTGCGTGTAAATTTTTATTTCTCTCAGCTGACTGAAAAATGTCGAACAGGAGCACAATATCTTCATCACCATTGATGCAACGTAGTCCTTCACGGAAGTTTGTATTTGGTAAGCGGTACCAAATACCGGCCGGTGCCGAAAGTTTCAACTTTAAATGTGCATCAACGATGTTGTAGTAGTTGAAGGTTTCTCTATCAATGTTACGCACCCTACATTTCCTAAACTCTTGATACTCAATGCCTCGTTTGCCATCTACGAAGACTCCTCCGGCACTAATCAACGACGTGTACTATTGGATGAAGATGAAGACTGTGAAGTGAAGGAAGGTTTTGATGATTTCCAAAGTCATCAGCTAAGTATGGAAACTTAGTATAAACCTTAGAAGATATTTGAACAAGGAAGAATTATTTCAGACTGGCCAAATATGATCCAGAAGACTACTGATCTGTTGCTGAAGAAAGGAATCAGACTGGTGAACTATCAGCCGACTCAAATCAGATTAGTTCAAGTTTGGGATCAGCCGAGTATACTTCAGACGAGTGATTTCGATCAGCAGAGTGGAAGTGTATCAGAAGTTATTGCAACGGTAAAAAATGCACTTGGTGTAATAAATGCTGAAGAGGAAGGGTATTTATGACAAATGATTGAAGAGAAACCTCGTATCAGCTTGGTGCATTTAATGCGGACTGACAGCAAGTACAACAGAGTGTACAGTGTTCAGTCGCAGGTAGCCGTTTCTGCAGAAGGGACCAGTACTCGAGGATTTGAACACCTGTCGATCTCTCAACGGGCAGATTTTCAAATCTCAAGTATAAATAGTTCAGTTCGTGAGTTGAAGAAGAAGATACAACACATTTTGAGAGCAAAAATCTGAAGCTGCATTCTTCTAAGTCTCAAACTCAAGAACAAAACACTCATCAGCCGAGTCATTTGTTGACGAAGCAGAATAGAGAGAAAACAGAATATACTTATAAATCTGAGTGATTTTGTTAGAATCGTGTTGTGAGAAGTAGATATCCATCTTATTAAGTGATATTACTTCAGAGAGTAGGAGTTTCTTTGTGATTTCCTATTGCGCACTTGTGGCCGTTTCATTTGTTGATAGGCGCAAGCATTGTATACTGTAATCTGTGTGACTATAGTATAACCCAAGATCTAAGTGACTTGGAAGAGTGGACTAAAGGATTTCTATCCATATAACCACTATAAAAATCCTTTGTGTTATACTTGCATTATTTTCTGCATATTTAAAAGAGCATACTTTAACACAAAAATGTTAACTGTTAAAAAGTTTTAAAAAGGAGTTTACAAAACTGGGGATAAAACTTTTTCTAAGTTAAGAAAACTACTTGTGAAAAACACTAGAAAAATTCGCTGCAAGTTAGTTATTTTAAGAACTCTGATTTTGATTAAATCAGCTGAGTGAAATCAGAAGAGTGGTCAACTCTGTTGTTCAAAGCTTTGTGCAAGATCAGCTTAGTCTACTTACGATTCTTGATCAGCTTAGTCTGCTGACAGAAAAGTTAGAGAATTTTAAAAGATAAATTTTTAAGAGGTCTATTCACCCCCCCCCCCCCCCCCCTCTAGACCTCATCTGACCACTTGGGACCAACAAGTGGTATCAGAGCAGGTGGTTCATCTGAATCATTTGCCTGATCAACGAGCTTGATCCTAGAGTGTTTTTCAAAGGTTTTCAAAAGTTTTCAAAAGAGCATCTTTTTGAAAAATAAAAACTTTTTGAAAAATGGATTGTATCAGCCTAGTTCCCCACATAGGCGGTATGAGCTTTGAGGACTGGAAAATACGCATGGAAATATTCCTTGCTGCTTACAATGACAATATGTACACTTGCATAACATAAGGTCCGATAAGAGTTACCAAGACAATCAAAATTGATGGCCAAGATACGATCGTTGATAAAGAACGATGAGAGATGACACCTGAAGAAATCAAGTTGAAGAATCTTGACAAAGTTGGAATCTTCATCATGACAAAGGCCCTCGATAATGAAAGGTTTGACAAGGTCAAACATTGTAAAACATCTAAGGAGATGTGGGACAAAGTCCGTGACATGAGTGAAGGGAATGACTCAATCAAAGAACAAAATCTGAGTGTTGCCCTGGAGAAGTTTGAAAACTTCAAAATGAAGCCTGGAGAAACCATTGACCAGATGGATTCAAGGTTTACAAAGGTGTTGAACAACGTGTTAAAACTGGGAAAGACGTTTACTGATAAGGAGATCACTTTGAAAGTCTTAAAGGCGCTACCACCCAAGTTCAACATGAAGATCACAGCGATGGAAGAATCAAGGGATCTGGGGAAGATCTCACTGACTGAGCTGTTTTCTGTACTCAAGGCGTACGAGTATAAAATGCCAAGGATGGGAATAGAAGAGACCTCAACTTCTGGCCCCACTGCTGCCCTGGTCGCTGTAGAAAGAACTAGAAGATCAGCCGGGAAGATTAGAGAAGTGGACTCATCTGATGAGACCACAGTACTTAGCAAAAAGGAGTACACTGCTGGCGATGTTGTTTTGTTATTAAATGGGTTCAAAAAAGTTCTACAAAAGAAAAATGAAGAACAAATATAACAATGCTTCTACTTCTAAACCTACCTCTTTTTCTCATGATAGTAAGGATGATTATAAATCCAAAATGATGTGCTATAATTGCAGGAAATTGGGACATTTCATCAAGGACTGCCCATATCCTAAAGTCGAGAAATATACAGAGGAGGAAAAGAAACAAAGAAAAGAGAGGAGATACCAAAAAAGCAAAGTGCTGTTGGCTGAAGCTGAAAAGATAGCAGCCATCTACTCATCTAACTCAGAACCAGGCACGTCAAGTGATGACTCTGCGTTTGAAGAGACACCTGCACTGCTCTGTCTCATGGCCAAATAATCAGAGGATTCTGCTGATGAGGTAATTCTCTCTGAAAATGAAATTGAGCTATTTAGCTCATTTGAGCAAATGATGAAAAACAACACAGGTGTTGTTAATGAATTTGCAAAGCTTAAGGACGAGATGATCGTGCTGAAAAAGCAAAATGCTAAACTGAAACTTAGGGTTGAAAAACAACAAGATTCAGCTGAGTATAAAAAGCTTTGGCATGAATGTGAATCTCTGAGAGCAGAATGTGAAGTTTACAAAGGACAAATCATGGAACTTGAAGCAATAATATCTCTACATGATAAGTCGTCTGTTGCATCAATAGATAAATCTAATGAACAGAGTACACCCTTAGTAAAAGAAAATTTAGAACTGAACAGAACTGAGAAATTTATATCTGCTGATAACAATAATGTTATCTTGTATGTTCAGATTGCTAAATCTGCTTCACTTGAAACTGAGAAAAAGGAGAAGAAATCTCCTAAGGCTAAGAAGGGTAAAAAGCCTGAAAATGAAAAACAGACTGGTAAAACCAAACAGCAGAGTAGTCCTAAGAAGTCTGCTGATAAGAGTAAAACCAATCAGACTAGTAAAGCTAAGTCGTCTGTTAAAGAGCAAGTAAAGAGCAGACCTAAGAAGCAAAGAAATTATAACAATAATGCTTGGTATGGAAATGAGTCTTATTATGTGCAACCTCCTTATTCACCTTATTATGCTGCACCTCATTATCCACCTTATTATGCTGCATATCCTGCTCATCAACCAATGCATGCTTACCCTGCTTATCATGCATCTTACCCTGCTTATGAGCATTATTCACATCATAATGATTATCAACATAATATGCCTGCTGATTATGATGAAAACAAAGTTGCTCATGCTCCTGCTAAAACTCAAAAGCCTAAGAAGCCTAAGACTTCAACATCTTGGGTTGTCAAAGGTGACACTAGTCCACCAGGACCCTCTCAATAAAGGGTACCTAAAACAATTTTATTTTGTTTTGTAGGTTAGGAGTAGGAGTAGGAGTAAAGTAGTGAAGAAATGGTACTTGGACAGTGGATGTTCAAGACACATGTGTGGAGACATACATGAACTGGCAGATGCTGTTGCTGTGAATGGTCCAAGAGTTACTTTTGGAGACAGCAAAGAAGGCAAGGTTGTTGCTTTTGGAAAGTTAATCACAGGAAACATAGAGATATCTGACGTCTCTTATGTTAATGGCCTGAAGTACAATCTGCTGAGCATAAGTCAATTTTGTGACAAGGGATTTTCTGTAATGTTTTCATCAGATAAGTGCTATGTTGAACAAGTTGGAACAAAGAAGGTTATTTTATCTGGAAGAAGACAGGGAAATATCTATGTAGTCGACTGGAATTCTGTGGACAAGAATTCTAATGTTTGTTTGGTGGCTTCTACACCAAGTGAAATCAGTTGGCTGTGGCACAAAAGAATGAATCATTTGAATTTCAAGACCATAAACAGATTGATAAAGAATGATCTGGAAGAAGGAATTCCAAAGACAGTCATGAGCAAAGACAAGCTCTGTGACGCCTGTCAGAAGGGTAAACAAGTGAAGTCCACTTTCAGAAGCAAGAAGCACCAATCTTCAACCAGAATTTTGGAGCTGTTACATATGGATTTGTTTGGCCCTATTGATCCTATTAGCAATAGTGGAAAGAAATACTGCCTAGCTGTTGTGGATGATTATTCTAGATTTACTTGGGTGATTTTCATGAAAAAGAAAAGTGAAACCAAGGAACATCTTACTAATCTGATGGAACTGATCCAGAATGAGAAGAGTCAAAGAATATTGAAGATCAGATCAGATAGAGGGACTGAATTTACAAACTCTACTGTTGAAGAGTATTGTAACTCCAGAGGAATCAATCATGAGTACTCTGCTGCCAGAACCCCTCAACAAAATGGAGTTGCTGAAAGGAGAAACAAAACTCTAAAGGAAGCTACAAGGACAATGATAGCTGAAGAAAAACTGCCCCAAAGATTATGGGCAGAAGCCACAAATACAGCATGTTATACACAAAACAAATGTATGATCAACAAAAGTCAAAACAAGACACCTTATGAGCTATGGAACAACAGAAAGCCTAATTTACATTATCTTAGGATTTTTTGTTGTAAATGTTATGTTTTGAATAATGGGAAAAATCACCTTACTGCTTTTGCAGAAAAGGCTGATGAAGCTGTTTTTGTAGGTTACTCTACTGTTAGTAAAGCTTACAGAGTCTTTAACAAAAGAACTTTACTTGTAGAAGAATCTATTCATGTAGTGTTTGATGAACCAAGCCAATCTTCTGAAAAGAATCAAAGTGTTAATCCAGAGATATCTGCTGACTTTCAGAAATTGAGTATGGAAAGAAAGGAAGAATATGTTCCCATCATACTACCTGACTTAAACCATGCTGTTAACTCAAGTGTTGTTCAAAATCAGTCTGCTGATTGTCTAACAGAGGAGTTGCAAACAGCTAACAGACCAGAGCCTGTTCAACAGACTACTACTGAGACTCCAACAGTAGTGTTGCAAGATCAATCAAGAGGACAACATACAGATTTGCAACCTGATCTCAGATGGCTCAGAGATCACCCAGCTGATTTAGTGATTGGTGATCCACTGGATAGAGTGAGAACTAGAAGGTCAACTGCAAATGAAACAATGTTTGTAAGTTTTCTTTCACAAATTGAGCCTTAGTTGATTGATGAATCTCTTAGAGAATCTCACTGGATTGAAGCAATGCAAGAAGAGTTGAATCAATTTGAAAGAAATGAAGTCTGGTACTTAGTTCCCAGACCTACTCATCAAAGGGTAATTGGCACTAAGGGGCTATTCAGGAATAAAATGAATGAAGATGGTATTGTTACCAGAAACAAAGCAAGACTAATTGCCAAAGGTTATTGCCAAGAAGAAGGCATGGATTTTGATGAGACATTCGCACCAGTTGCAAGGCTTGAAGCGATCAGATTATTCTTAGCCTATGCTGCTCACAAGAACTTCACCGTCTATCAGATGGATGTGAAGTCTGCTTTTCTCAATGGAGAATTGCAAGAGGAAGTTTATGTTGAACAACCTCCTGGTTTTGAAGCTTATCAACAAGGAGACAAAGTGTATCGTCTGAAGAAAGCTCTCTATGGACTGAAACAGGCTCCAAGAGCATGGTATGATACTTTATCTGATTTTCTTTTAGTTAAAGGATTTCGCAAGGGTAAAGTAGATAAGACTTTGTTCACTATTGAATGGGATAATCATATATTGTTAGTTCAAATATATGTGGACGATATTATTTTTGGTTCAACTAACAAACAGATGTGTGAAAAGTTCTCTAAGCTGATGCAGAACAAGTTTGAAATGAGCATGATGGGAGAACTAAATTACTTTCTTGGATTACAAGTTAAACAGCTACCTGATGGTATCTTTATTAATCAAGCAAAGTACACAAAAGATCTGTTCAAGAAATTTGGTATGGAAACTAGCTCATCTGTTAGTGTTCCTATGTCTACTGGTCTTCGTCTGGACAAGGATGAAGGTGGCAAATCAGTTGACATCACCAAGTACAGAGGCATAATTGGGTCACTGTTGTATTTAACAGCTAGCAGACCTGATATTATGTATTATGTTGGGGTTTGTGCGAGATTTCAATCATACCCTAAGGAATCTCATCTCTTAGCTGCTAAAAGGATATTAAGGTATCTCAAAGGCACACAAGAATTGGGATTGTGGTATCCAAGGGAATCAGGATTTGAACTTACTGGATATTCATATTCTGACCTTGCTGGCTGTAAAATTGATAGGAAAAGTACTACAGGTACTTGTCAATTTCTAGGCAGTCGTCTGATCTCATGGATGAGTAAGAAACAGACTTCAGTATCCATATCTACTGCTGAAGCTGAATACATTGCTGCTGGAGCATGCTGTGCACAGATACTTTGGTTGAAGCATCAACTAGAAGACTATAATCTCAAGATCAGTGGAATCCCTATCTACTGTGACAATACAAGTGCAATCTCACTTACTCAGAATACTACTAGTCATTCCAGGACTAAGCATATTGAGATCAAACATCACTTCATCAGAGACTATGTTGAAAAAGGAAATGTTATTATTGAGTATGTTCATACAGACAATCAGATTGCTGACATTTTCACTAAACCATTAAGTGATGCAATATTTTCTACTCTAAGAGTGGAACTGGGCTTGTTAAAATTGGATTCATAAGCTGAGGGGGAACCTATCAGAAGACTAGGTTCAACAGCTGGCTAATCTGATATCAACAAGTGTTACACTTCAAGAAGACTGACTCTCAACAGACTAGTTGACTGATGAATTCTTGAATTCAGGGGGAAAGTGTAAGACTAGCGGTACTCCTGTTTTAAAGATGAAATCTTCAATGACAGTTAGTTGAAGTTGTTTTAATCAGAAGATTTGTTCTTAATTCTTGAAGATTTGAAGATTATCTATCTTGATGGATTGACAAACAGCAAAGGAAGATCACTAGATATTGGCTTTCACTAGTGATATATTGTATCAGACAAGTCGTCTATCAAATAAGTATTATGTTACTCATCTGTTTAATTTATGTCAGCTTATATTTAAGTGTTGTACTAAAAATGTTTTTATCAAAAGCACGCTTTTATAAGTAACAGACAAGTGGCATTTCAAATTCCCGCATGTCTGACATAATTAATGTTATTTTGAAATCCGCGTATCACGGTCACACGGTCTGCTTTTCAGTAACTGATCTAAC
Source organism: Penstemon newberryi var. newberryi (assembly GCA_030819805.1). NCBI lineage: Eukaryota > Viridiplantae > Streptophyta > Magnoliopsida > Lamiales > Plantaginaceae > Penstemon > Penstemon newberryi. The sequence continues at coordinate 13,461,653 of JAUALY010000005.1, read as the reverse complement.
GGTTGACACTAATCACGGAAACCGACAAGAAACAAACGTCTATAAATCCAGATCTGATCAGCTTACTAAGCTTTTACGCACCCTCAAAATTTCAAAAGTACTCAGAGCAATTCTGCATTCATCTACTGCAAAATTTCTCTCCGTTTTCCTTAATCTTTTTCAGAATGTCTGCCAAAGAAGCTGTTGCTGAAGGTATGTTCTTGAACTACCTGACGTATCATACGACTGGTACCCCATTGATGAAGGAAATTTTGGAAAAATTCAAGGCGGCTACATTGGTTAACTTCATTGAAGCACATGAAGACATGATTTTCAAAGATCAGGTTATGTAGTTCTACGGTTCTAAAGAGAAGCCTGATTTTGAAAAGCTGGAAATTGTTGCCAAGATTGGGGATAAAGTTATCTGTGTAACCCCCAAACTGCTGAATGAGAGATATGGACTCTCTCTAGAAGGCTCGACTGAAATTGCAACCCTAGCTGAACCGTTTGAGGCAGATTTCTGGAATTTGGCCTCAAAGAAGAATCAAGTTTGGTCTAGAAGTATCAAAAAGAATCAGCTGAAGGATGAATTTCAGTTATGGCTGATTTGGTTGCCAAAGTCCTAGAGAATTGCACATTCTCGTTGGACAGTGTGCCGATGAAGCGTTTTCACACTATGATAGCCATTTTCTATGGTTTGAAGGTGAATTGGGCAAACTTCATCTGGTATATACTTGCTGATCACAAGGAGCGTGGTCTAACTCTGCACAGGATATTCCTTAGCCATCTGCTGGTGAATTTGGGATGTTCAGTGACTAATGGCAAGGATGTTCATAAGGCGAAGGAGTTAAAGATTTATGACCCAGTGAAAACTGGACGATCCAAAGAGCCTTTTGTTGTGCCAGAAAAGAGGCAACAAAAGAGGAAGGCTGGTGAGCCTAAAGAGCCTGCTGATAAAGACAAGAAAAGTAAGACAACTGTTCAAACAACTAAGCCAGCTGTTCAAGCCAAAACAGTCGTGTCAAAGAAAAAGGATGTAGTTGACTTGATTGTTGATGAAACAGTCAAGGAAATTGAAGAGATGGAAGTTGAAACATCTCTTGAAAGAACCGTTTCAGCTGAAATACCAGCTGAGAACGTAGCTAAAAGGACAAGGAGCGCTATGAAAGATACTGCCACATCTGCTGCTGCTGTTCCTTTTACAAAGAAAACTGCCAGAAAGAAGATGACATTTATTGACGAAGATAAAGAGCTTTATGCGCTAGTTAGAGAAAGTCCTCCAACAGCTGAGAGGGCTGTTGGATCAGAAAAGAAGTCTGCTGAAGTGAAGTCAGCTGATCAAGTGAAACAGACTTCTGCACTAACAGCTGAGGTTGCTCAACCTCAAAAGGATCCTGAAATGCAGATCCTTGAACCAATTGATGCTGCACCAGTAGCAATTGCTGCTCCAGAACCAACAGCTGCGGCCCCAGTTGTTGAATCAAGAGCTGCCAGGAAGATAAGAACTGGCAAGGCAAAAGTGTCAGCTTATCACAAGAAAAAACGCGAAGAAGCTGAGCAAAGAAAGCGTGATGAGGCTGAACTTAAAAGAGTCTTAGAAGCAAGCAAGAAAGCAGCTGATGTCAAGAATATGACAGAAGCTGAACTGGCTGCCAAGGAGGAAGCTGACTTGGCAAAGGCCTTAGAGGATAGCAAGAAAAATGCCTATGGACCAAGAAGGTCAGAAGGCATTGTAATTGGAGGAAAACCCAAGGAAGGACAATTTGTTCTACCAAGGGCTGAGCCAATTAAGAGAAAGAAGTTTGAAGTCAGGAGAGCCATTGAAATTGTTCAGAGTGACTCTGCTGCTTTCAAGAAATTTGAAGCTGAGCTAGAAAGATTAAATCAGCTGCTTCAAACAAGGACTACTTTTCTTCCTGAAAAGATCATATACAACCGATGGAGAGAGTACAGATTGAACAAATTTGAGGAAGATATCCAAGCCTGGAAGGAGTTTGCTGAAGAAGGACGTTGGGTCCTGAATTGGTTGCAAACCACTTCTGTTGCGAAGGCTTTGGATTCAGATTTGGTAAAGGACAGACTACATGACTTTGCAAGAGTCATTGTAAGTGAGGAGGCAACTGCTATCAAGGATTCACTGCCAAATAAGCTTGGTCCTGCTGATGACCATATTGATAGAGCAGTGAAGATTGTTGTTTATACAACGTTGGAGAAATGGGCTGAGAGATCAAGGTACGAACCAGGAACATCAAGTACAATGCCCAGCTTACCAAGTTTACAGCAAATTGCCTTTGGCTCAGAGATCGGTACTTATCAAGAAAAGTTGAGTATTCCACAGACTACTTCACCCTTCGTGCCAGCTGACTTGATTCGTCAGAAGACTGTTGTGTCTACTGATTGTACTGAGATCATTCACGTTGCTGATGAGCCAGCTAGTGAAGAACAAAAGAAAGACCAACAAGCTGAGGAGATTAATTTGGATACATCAGCAAAGCTGCCTGCTGAGGTCAAGGACTTAGTTCCTTTAGCTTTAGAGTGGAAAGCTGAAGAGAGTCCTGTTCTTCATGAAGCACCTGTTCAATAGGAAGAACCTGCTGAATCATCACACCCTGCTCCTACTGCTGACTTGCATTCTTCGCTGATGGAGTCAATGCAGATGCTGATTGAGAATGCTATGAAATAGATGGAGATGAGGAATCACCTGATGATAAAGCAAATGCAGGAAGAGACTGCAAAAATGGTTAAAGATGCCATAGAAAACTTCCCTCTACCACCAGACAATTCCCTGATGCTGACTCAGAGTATATTGAGCATGAATAGAAACATTGAAGACGTGAAGGCTGATGTGGGCCATCTGCACTCTACTCTTCAAAGGCATGAGTCTGATATTGCTGGGATTGCGAGAGTCATGAAGGAGGTTGGTGAAGTAGAGATAGAAAAGAATGTTGCTCTTATGCAAGAGATCACCACTGTCACCAACAAAGCTCAGAGTGAAATATCAACACTTCAGCTGAATGTTGATTGTTTAAATGACAGTCTGGTGAGATAAAGTCAAATCAACTTCGCATGGAAGCTAATCATCTTCGCATGGAAGCTAATCATCTTCGCATGGAAACTACTCTAAATCATCACTGTGCTTAACAACAAGTCATGGATCAAAACATCAAGAAGCTTTGTGCTGCTGTCAACATAACTCCTGATCAACTCAACCCTGCTGCTGATGACAAAAAGGGGGAAGAGGAATCAGCTAAGAGGACTGTTGTTGCTGCTACTATTCAAGTACAAGACCAACGGGCTGCTGCTGAAAATCCAAATGAAGATGAAGTACTTGATGAAGAAGCTGAAGATGAAGCTGATGATAAAGTAGAGCCCAAGGATGTAGCTAAGACTGACAAAGAGTTAGCTGCCTCTAAGTACTCTGCTGAAGAACAGCTTAATCCATATGTAAAGTATAAGAGGATTGAGGACATCAAAGTGAAGTTCGAAGCTGATGAAAGAAGAGAAAAATTAAAGAACCTTGCTGATGCTTTCTCAAGTGGTGAGGATGAAGAAAGTAGTGATGAAGTTGATGATGAGGAAGAAGAAGAAAATGAAGAAGCTGAGGACTAGACTAGGCTTACTAGACTAGGTCACTTGTTGAAAATATGTAATCAGCTTACTTTATTTTGTAATTTTCACTTAAGTCTATTTTGCTTGTAACTTGTACTGTAACTTCAAAAGAATATCTATAAAAGTTCAAGCTTCCAACATATAATTTCTATCTCAGAAATTTTTGAGGACTCAACTTTAGTTTTAGGTACAGGTACTTAGCTGAAGTTTTGTCATCATCAAAAAGGGGGAAATTGTTGGATGAAGATGAAGACTGTGAAGTGAAGGAAGGTTTTGATGATTTCCAAAGTCATCAGCTAAGTATGGAAACTTAGTATAAACCTTAGAAGATATTTGACCAAGGAAGAATTATTTCAGACTAGTCAAATATGGTCCAGAAGACTACTGATCTGTTGCTGAAGAAAGGAATCAGACTGGTGGACTATCAGCCGACTCAAATCAGATTAGTTCAAGTTTAGGATCAGCCAAGTATACATCAGACAAGTGATTTCGATCAGCAGAGTGGAAGTGGATCAGAAGTTATTGCAACGGTAATAAATGCACTTGGTGTAATAAATGCTGAAGAGGAAGGGTATTTATGACAAATGATTGAATATCAGCTTGGTGCATTTAATGCGGACTGACAGCAAGTACAGCAGAGTGTACAGTGTTCGGTCGCAGGTAGCCGTTTCTGCAGAAGGGACCAGTACTCGAGGATTTGAACACCTGTCAATCTCTCAACGGGCAGGTTTTCAAATCTCAAGTATAAATAGTTCAGTTCGTGAGTTGAAGAAGAAGATACAACACATTTTGAGAGCAAAAATCTGAAGCTGCATTATTCTAAGTCTCAAACTCAAGAACATAACACTCATCAGCCGAGTCATTTGTTGACGAAGCAGAATAGAGAGAAAACAGAATATACTTATAAATCTGAGTGATTTTGTTAGAATCGTGTTGTGAGAAGTAGATATCCATCTTAGTGAGTGATATTACTTCAGAGAGTAGGAGTTTCTTTGTGATTTCCTATTGCGCACTTGTGGCCGTTTCATTTGTTGATAGGCGCAAGCATTGTATACTGTAATCTGTGTGACTATAGTATAACCCAAGATCTAAGTGACTTGGAAGAGTGGACTAAAGGATTTCTATCCATATAACCACTATAAAAATCCTTTGTGTTATACTTGCATTATTTTCTGCATATTTAAAAGAGCATACTTTAACACAAAAATGTTAACTGTTAAAAAGTTTTAAAAAGGAGTTTACAAAACTGGGGATAAAACTTTTTCTAAGTTAAGAAAACTACTTGTGAAAAATACTAGAAAAATCCGCTGCAAGTTAGTTATTTTAATAACTCTGATTTTGATTAAATCAGCTGAGTGAAATCAGAAGAGTGGTCAACTCTGTTGTTCAAAGCTTTGTGCAAGATCAGCTTAGTCTACTTACGATTATTGATCAGCTTAGTCTGCTGACAGAAAAGTTAGAGAATTTTAAAAGATAAATTTTTAAGAGGTCTATTCCCCCCCCCCCCCCCCCCCCTCCCTCCCCTCTAAACCTCATCTGACCACTTGGGACCAACATGTACAGATTTTTCTCCATTATAGGGGTTAGGGCAAAGAAATAAGGTTTTTAGACCACAAACAAAAAGGTAATGAAAGATGGGATAATTTTAGTGATAAAAGGCAGAATTGGCGCATGTTGACGTCGTTTTCTGAATAAGTGGTATGTATCTATTTGCAAGAGTATTTTTGGAATTCGTGTTGGCCCCCATTTTAGTGATTGTGGATTTGTATCAGGTCAAATTTGTTGATTTGTATCAGAACTCGAGACAAGGACAATCTACTCCCTCCGTTTCCCAATGCAGCTCTTTTAATTATTATGACATACTGTATTTCACAATACAATATATATATATATATATATATATATATATATATATATATATATATATATATATATCTTATTTATACATATATATATGTTATTTATATATATATATACTAGCCTAAAACTCGTGCTATGCACGATTCAAATACACAGAAAAGGAAAAAGAAAAATTATCTTAAACTAAAAGTTGTGTTGCATAAATCAAAATTAATAATTAATTATTGTCATTCATAAAATCAAATATTTTAAAGCATTAGCACTTGATTCGTTCGATAATTAAAAATTAACACCTTGTTTGTTATGACTTTTCTGAAGTGTTTTGACACTTTTAAATATTCATACAATTAAATATTTTTTTTCTAGAGATTATATCTCCTGTCTAGATTTGTGTCACATTCACCTAAAAACACAAACAAAATATGTAGGATGCATACTAATATGTAGGATGCAACTAATCTACACATATGAAATATTCCATGATAAGCAATAATGGAAGAAAAAATATGTAAACCAAAAGCAATAATGGAAGAAAAAATATGTAAACATGGTTAAGTGGTAAATACATGACAAAAAGCATTTTGAGTGTAAATTATAATTTTTGTATTAGAGTAAAATAGATAGCATAAGATAACACAAAAAGTATTATAGAAACTAACCAAGATCTAGACCGAGAAAGTGGCCATGCATAATGAAAATTAATTTTTACAAACAAACTTATTTATGCTTGCTATGGCTAACGAACATAAACAATTTGTTTGGTTTAAATATTAACTAAACTAACAAAATACATAATTATATAATTTCTTATGGAAGGAACATATGACATATGACAAAAAACATAAAAATTAAAAATTCAATTGTAATGATTTAAAGTTTAAAACAAATTAGTCAGCTCAATTTGTTTATCACACAATATCAAAAGATGAAAACTAAAAAAAACACAATGAAATAATAAAAACAATTAAAAAAAATCCAAAACCCACCCACTCTTCAAATATATATATGTATATGATATGACATGATATGATATGATATGATATATATATATATATACATATATATATATGCAAGTTTGCAACTGATTCCAATTCCAAGTATTAAAATTTAAATATTCGGCAAATGACTTTCTAGATTCCCACCACATTCATTCATTCTTAAAGCCCCATAAATAGCCCCCTCATCATGACAGCAACTTTTTCAATCCCAAAGCACCTTCAACCTTCACATATTTATTAAATGTGTGTCTTGACTTTTCATATATCACCATCACAAACGACTGAAACGAGTAAATGTGTGTCTTGACTTTTCATATATAAATAAAATTGATTGAGATTTTTTTCTTAAGACGGTAGAATTTTTTTTTATAACTATGTTAATTAATTTTTATAACTATGTTAATTAAATATTTGTTATGAATATATTTTTTTTTCGTATGACTATGTTAATTAAAAATTATTTAAACATGTAACACAATTAACTCAAAATCTTATACATATAATAAAATCATAACATAAACAATATTTTCATAAACACTTGCATAATTAAATTATGACAGCCAAGAAGAATCGAGAAAGCCATATATTTGCCAAATATTTAATATTTTTTATTATAAAACACTTATCCCAATATATATGGTTGGAACTAGAATCATATATATGTGTATATATATATATATAGGCCAGAATCCCAAATCCCGAATCCCAAATAAAATACACGCTTATCCCAATATATTATGTGTGTATATATATATATATATATATATAGGCCAGAATCCCAAATCCCAAATAAAATACACAAAATCCCAAATATTTACACAATCATAATCATGACATGAAAGCGTGTGCAGCAATTTTCTGAAAATAGATTTCGTGTGAGAATATTTGCGCAGTCGGCTAGTCCAATCCCAATTTATTGTAGGAAGTAACGTAGGAAGTTTCTTGGGCATTTATTAAATTGGTCTTCTCACTTAATTTTTTTTTTTATATGGTATTTGCGCAGTCGGCTAGTCCAATCCCAATTTATTGTAGGAAGTAACGTAGGAAGTTTCTTGGGCATTTATTAAATCGGTCTTCTCACTTAATTTTTTTTTTTTTTTTGATATGGTCTTCTCACTTAATTAAACTGAAATGGAATACATTAACATTATAAAATTAATTAAAATGAACATGACTTTTCACTTATTGACGGTTCATTTAATCGACGATAATTTATTTCGTGGGGGTGGGTCGGTTAATGAACAGGTGGGTTCACTCTATAAATAAGTTAATCTTATCATATCTGCATGTACGTTTAATTTTCCCAAAAAATGTATCCTTTCAGAAAAAGACCATACACGAGCCCACTTCAATCACAGGACTATTCTGAAAACGAAGAAATAGATCCCGAAGAGTTTGAAATCGAATCATCTGAGTTTTTTCTTTATCTTAAACAAAATTTTAGCTTGAAGGTTGACCAAATAATATCTCACTGTCCAGATATAGGATGTTTGGTGAAAAAAGAAAAACGTTGGACCCTTGCTGAATTTGAACAGCATGTCAAGGGAAACATGGTTGGTGACTTGTTGAAAAGTGCACGTCACCATGCCATATACAAGTTTATTGAATCGGTCAAAAATGCTGAGAAGGAGAAAGCCTTTAGCCGTCCTTGCTTTTCAACGACAGTGGTCTATGTGTGGCCCCCTACGGCCATTGTTTATTTTTATGAACCTGATTTGTCGGTTAAGACATCGGCACTTGTCAAGGAAAATCTGAACAAGAAAATGGTTGGCCCCGGCGACGTTCGGGAAGTTTGGGAAACCAAAAGAATGGGCCGGACTGGATTTCATCTAGTCGACTTTGCTGGGGACATGATCGGGTTGCATAATGCTATGAAGATGAACCAGTCCTTCATAGACGACGGTTGTGGCAGGGAGGCATTTCTTCCGCAGTTCAAGGCTTCTGGAGGAGACCTGAGGGGGAAGATGTATGGTTGGCTTGCAACCATAGATAATACGGAACAGCTCCCGGGAAGGGTGTGTGAGAATTTCATGCACCAAAAGACGGTACTTACTGTTGCTGAGGCTCAAAAAAGGGTTTGTAATAATTCGGTTGGTTGTTCAAGCGGGTCTACTGGTTGTTGTCCGGGTGGGTCTTCTGGTGGTGGTTCGGGTGGGTCTTTAGGTGGTGGTGGTTTTTAAATTGCTCCAAGGATTATGTTTTAAGTTAAGATGCTCCATGGATTATGTTAGTTTTATTTAAGTTTAAATTAGTATTATTGTATAGGTAATGATGTAATTAGTTTTTAATGTATGTTCATATTAATATTAAGTATTTTATATTGTGTTTATTTTGGTAGGTTAGTAAATTTCTTCAAGGTTTAATTTAGAATATAAATTTAATTGAATAAACATTCCATAAAAATACTAGATTCTAAATATAAAAAAGGTCCTATATTTGTAGTTGTATAGCTATAAATTTTAATTAACTTATTATCTGTTTTTATTAAGTAAAAACCTTACTATTTGCTAAAAACAATCTAAAGAAGCAATTGCTAAAAACACTCCAAAAATCTAAAGAACACCTAATATCGAATTATTATTAAAAAGAAAAAAACTCACCTAAAAAAAAAGAAAAAATTTACTAAAAACAAATAAAACATTGAAATATTATTTAGAAGGATTTTCTTCACTTAAAATATTGAAAATAAATTGAGAATTTCAAAAAAATTATTAAGGAATTATTTTTGAAATAAACATTAAACGATGAAAATAATATTGAGAAGGACAAAAATATTAGTCATATCTGATGATATATTTTCTGATTATGTCTTTTTCGTATAAAAAAAGAACTTATATAGTTTGTCTTTTATGATTGGTACAAAAATATATCTACCATAATTTTCCGTATTTGGTTAAAGACCCCACAGAATATTTTAAGGGTTTTTCACTTTTATCTTTTCTTCAGGAAAGTACTCTTCCAAACTGTTCCATATAAGAGCTCCACTAGGGTTCACTTTTGTTAGAAAATTTATAATTTTTCTTAAATTATCAGTCTGCATTTGCATTCCTATCAAAATTATTCATCCTCTCAAAATGAATCCTTCAACAAAAATACCAGAATACGTAAGCCCACTTCAATCTCTTCTATATACTGAACTTGAAGATATTCTCGATGAAGAGTTCAGATGCGAAACCAATGAATTTCTAAAATATCTTCAACAAAATTACAACTTAAATGTTGACCAAACCATCACCCACTGTCCTGATACTAAGTGTATGGCTGAAAAAGAAAAACGATGGGGTCTCCTGGACTTTGAACAACATATTAAAGGCCAGATGAGAGGAAAGTTACTCACAAACGCCCGTCACCATGCCATAAGCCTCTTCTTGGAACGGGAAAAAACTGGTAAGAGACAAACTGCATTTACTGCCAGTTTATCAAACTCTGTTGCGTATATCTGGCCCCCCACGGGAATTGTTTATTATTATGTTGATGATTTGTCCGATCAGAATTCTCGCACTGTGAAAGAATATCTTACTAGGAAGATGCTAGGCCCGGGTTGATGTACCAAGTCTTCGTCCCTTGACGTGGACTTCCACATATGCTTAAAATATATATATGATATCGACATGACCGAGAATAGAGGTGCAACGTCGGCCTGTTGACCGCTATAAGGCGAATCGACTTACGTAAAAACACAGTCGATAAATGTGTCAATGGCCGACGTCCTTAGAAGCTTCACATCACAACGTCACCGGGTCAAGATGAATAAACCATACCCGTATCCGAGTCCATACGTCTTATCGCAATCCGACCCGGTAGTTGGATTGCAAAAACTATAAATACCCCTCTTTAATGAGAATAAAGGGGAGAATCTGAACAACACGATATAAAACCATATCTCTATTCCTCGAGACTAACTTAAGCATCGGAGGGTTATCACCGGGTCACCACCGGTACTAACCCAACGTAGTTATCTTTGATTTCAGGTTAAGATCCCAAAACTTAGAGGAAATGCTTGATTGACCTGTTGATCCTCATATTGATGAGTCACGTTTAATCTTGACACCTGGACAATAAACAATTAATATATAAAAATAAGCTCATCACGGGTGATACCCGAGAGGTATTCACCCAGAACGACACTGTGAAAACTAGCTACCATCTTGTTGATTACACAGGAGATATGGTTGGCTTGCATGACGCCATGATGTTCAATCAGTTCTTTGTTAAAGAAGGGCGTGGTAAGGCTGAGTTGTTGGCTGAGTTAATGCGAAGTAATCGTGCAAAAGGGATGTTTGGTTGGATTGCAACGAAGGAAGATATTTTCTTAACGGATTCTATGTGTGAGAAATTGATGGACAAGCACACTATTCTCACGGTTGTTGCTGCCCAGGTATTTCCTTTCGGTGCCTGAAGATGGATCAGGAATTCAGGATGTTAAGTTCTTCTATTTTACTATTTTATTTTCAAGTCAATTGCTTTTTAATTTGTAATTTTAATGTCAGTTGTTTTTTTTGTTTTGAGTGTTGAATGTTGAATGTTGTAGCTATTAATGTTAAGTTTTGAATGTTTTGAAATTTTTAATGTCAGTTGTAATTTTAATGTTAAGTTTTTTTAACTATTATTAATGGGTCTCTTGGTCATTACATTAAATTGTTAATTACTTGATTATAGCTTTAAATAAATGATATGATTTGAAAATATATTTCACGCTAGATTAATTAATGAGTTTTAATGTTCATGTGATTCAGATATATACAATCATGGTGCTTAATTTAATAAATTTATTTATGTGTGACTGTTAATATTTTCTAAATAGTTTTCTAAAAATAACTAATATACATTTTATTGTTTTCAAATATAGCTGGACTATGCATGCATGGTTTATTAAATAAACATTAATTAAATAAAGTCCCTAATTGGTTAAAGTGTAGGGAGAGTAGGTAGGGAAGAGTAAAGTAATTTGATGGGACCTGCATTAATTAAATAAACATCCAAATTCAGATTTAGTCTGTACATGGAATTAGGTTGCGTGTTCCAGGAAATAATTTAGGGTCAGAACTCACAAGGCTAGGGTTTCATTAACAAAGGCAACTGGGTCTGATAGTCTGAAAAGTAGGGTTTGACGCTGGATTAATTGATGCCCGCTGTCCAAGTCTTATTAATTGATGCCCTCTAGAAATAAATATTCACATAGACCCACCAGGTGAACAATTGTACAAAAACAAAGTCCCCAAACAACAGACAAGACAAAACCAAACCAGGCACGAGTCTTCTGGGTTCTTCATATCCTTTGCCGTTTAGAGTTCTTCATATCTCATCTTGAGTCCTTCACGTTCAAGAGATCGGGCCAAGGCAACAAGGCAACAAAGCAAGTATTAACATAATATTATCTAATTTTATTAAGCTGTTTTTTTTTATTTATTTATTTTTTTAATTTATGTGATTTTGTGTTATATAAACGCATATGACCAACAAAAGGATGGTTGTAGGCATGAGGTTTTTTATAAAAGGAATTGATTTTCGAGGTCGAAAGGTAAGATATTTAATCACGTTACCTATTTAGGGTTTATGGTTATATTCATTTAAGATTACTTATTCATGATTATATCAGGCTATGGATCTCCCTCAAGAGTTTGTTGATTTGACGAGGAATGAAATTGTAATGAAGGCTTTATTTAGAACTACAAGTTTGACTCATACTAAAGCAGTAGATGTTACTCAAGTTGATGTTGATTTGGCAAAGAGAAATTTCAAGTTTTGTGGAAGGAATTTTGAAAATTGGTTGCATATTTATTCTGTCGAACGAGATGATATAATTTTTTTTGAATAACTTGGTTATATGAAATTTAATGTAACTATTTTGGGACCTTCCAAAATTGATAAGTTTCTAAAGAGGATACCGATAAAGTTTTGTACAGGGATGACTGAAGATTATGAGTCAAAATTGGTAATTTTCATCTCTTATTTTTATATTTGACTTAAATCATGATTATACACCAATCAAGTACTTTGCTAATGTTGGCCCATGTGCAGATTTTGCCCACTGAATTTTCTGGATTTTTGAATATCAAAGATGGAAGTGTTGTTACTGCCAAGGTTGTTACACGTTGGGGGATTTGGGGGATAAATCTTCAGAAGAACAATAGTATAGCACAATTTTTTGGACCTTGCTGGATCGATTTTGTGCAAGAACTGTGGTTGGATGAAAACTCCATGCTTTTCTTTGAATATTGTGATAATTTGACATTTTTGGCTTTTGTGTTTGATTAATCTTGTTGCGAGCTTCGGTCCATGCTGAACGGAAAGGTTTTTATCAAAGGTAAACTAAATTATTTGATTTTTTATCAAAGGTGAAGTAAATTATTTGATTTATTATCAAAAGTGAATTAAATTATAATAAATTTATGATGAGGTTTTTGATGAAATTGTAGAAGAACCTGAGGAGATGGAGACAGAGGTTGTTTGCCCCTGTGAAACTCCAGTTGAGACAATCATGGAACTCCCCTCCACCCCCCACCCCCCCCCCCCCCCCCCCCGACAATCAGATGTTAGAGGAGGCATTGCTAGAACCATCCAATATTACAACACCAAAAATTTTAAACCCGCCTCAATTTCGCGCCTTGGTATGTTTCTTTAACATTTCAGTGTTTTTCAAGTTGATTAATTTCCTTATATTATTAATTAATAAACTTTATATGCTTATCTATATTTATATCACTTTTCATGCAGGTTTTCCCCCCGACAACATGGAAGCCACTAAAGCTCCAAAACAAGAAAATAGTTGTTTTGTGTGTCTTTGGGTGTAGAGATATGTTTTGGGACGCAGAAATCAAGTTTAACAAAAGCGGACAGAAGCGTGTGGCAATAACTCATGGGTGGGAGTCTTTTTGCAACGACAACAATATTGACCTAGGGGATCATTGTCAATTTTATATTTTAGATTTAGATTATGCTCATCAAGATGGTCATGCTGTACTAATTTGTGTTAAGACTTTGCATGTTAGTTAGATTTTATGATGCATTTTGAGATCTGGTAGTTTATTTTCTAATGAATTTTTGTGGATATTTTGGCTGGTTAATTTTGATCAATTTGTGGATAACTTTAGTAATTTATTTGAGATGAATTTGTGAATAATTTGGATGTTAATTTATGCTGGGATTTGTCGATGATTTGGATGTATTTATCATCAACTTATTGTTATTATTGTCCCAATACATTAGCAACAACAACTGGAACTAGGATTAATAGAGAAGTAAGACTTTTTTCCCTCTACTTCATAAATAAATATGCATCATTTAATTGTTAAAACCATATCAAGTCAGGCCACTAGCAATTCGTAAGTACATGACATTATGAAGTACAATTAAATAAGATTGAAAAAAATATCACTCCATGTTAGGGCTTCTACATTGTGTCATTGGTCTTCTTATGTTGTTTTTTGTTGAGGTTGTCATCGCCTTCACAACATGTTTTACTAGGACATGTGGTACTTTTGTGGCCAGGCTCCCTAATTAAAATGAAAAATTTAACAACTTAGGCTAAAATTAATTTGAACATATATGAAAAAAAAATGTTAAAGATGGGATTAATATAATCATATACCCGCATGCGCCACATTTCTGCTTCACTGCCTTTGGAGCTCCCCTTGACTTAATCCTCTTAGGATCACGAACTTCAGGATATTTGGATAATTTGACTGGATCATTGATATCATCAAATTTATCACAACCATTTTCAGTTTCCAGCTTTCGCTTTTCATCTTCCATATCATCAATATAAGCTTTCTTCGCCTCTTCTGCAACCGTTCTAATACGCCTTAAGGACATGTTGGTGACTGATTCAGATTGAGAAGCATTTACGCAAAGACTAGAACTCTCATTGTAAAGTCGCATGAATCTCTGCCTTTGGGGTTCTATCAACGGAGCTGTCTTTGGTATGATGTCTAGCAATTCATGTCCAATATTTTTTGTCCACCTCTCAAATATGCAAGGGGATGGAATCTTAAAGATCTGCATAAACTTGAAACTCGAAAATAAATGCCTACATGGCAGGCCCTCAAACTCTAACATTTTACACTCACATTCAAATGTTCCAGATTCCCAATCAATTCTTACACACACCCGTTTAGAAATTGCCTTGCCATACCGCCCAAATGTGAAATGGAATATTCTATCATCTTCGTTCCTTGCTGATTCAAGCAAGAGTGTTTGCTCCTTCATAATTTCCCTTTGAACCACATAAAAAACCTTTTCAGTGTACAAATGCCAAGCATGAATCTCAAGGTTCGGTATTGCAGTGAAAACAGGTGGTGGTTTACTGTTGACTCGCTCACATGATTCTTGTTTGTTTTTAAAAGATGATCTACATTTATCAAGCCATTCGTGAAAGTGCATAAGTAATTCTGCAATCCTGTAGGATTTTCTACCCCCGTTCTTAAGATGGGCATTGGTTGATTCGGCTCTTTGGGTGCTTCTAGTCCTTCCCATAAAATAGCCGCAAAAATATGCCTCGCACCATAACTCCTTTTTAGCATATATATCAACAATATATGAACAACCCATGGATGGTTTTCTACGCAATTATCTTGGATCAACTTTATCCAAGCTTGCTCAAATTCTTCGATGGACTGATTCTTCTTGAGTAGCTTTCCAAAGCCAGTTGTAAATGACGGGATACAAATTTTGTTCTGGGCATTACGCTCTAAATGCCAGCTGCATAATTTGTGCTTTGCATCAGGATACACATTTTGGATAGCTGCACGCATCGCTGCATCTTGATCGGTGTGGATTGATAATGGAGCTTGACTTCCCATTGCTTCATTGAACTTCTCCAACAACCATGTATAAGAATCAACAGTCTCATTATATAACATGGCAGCGCCAAATATGCATGTGCTCATGTGGTTGTTTATACCAGAGAAAACAACAAAAGGAAAACAATAAGTATTTGTTTTGTAGGTACTATCAAATATAAGTACATCACCAAACAACTTATACTCAGCTCTTGAACAACCACCCGTCCAAAACAACCTCTCTAGAGATTTGTCCTCATTTGCTGTGTATTCGACTATCAAATCTTTATCATGTACCCTCAAGCCTTCCAGAAAAGAAAGTGCAGTGTTCACATCTCCCCGCTGGATGAGTTGCATTCTGCTTTTCTACAAGAAATTGTATCCAGCTCTCCTACTAAAGGGTAATTGGGATGCTCCTCCTTCACATCTCTCCAAATAATTCAGGACTTCACAAGTCCTAATTCCAGATTCAGTCAAACCACTTAACAATGCCTTATAAGCTGGTGACATATACCTAACATTTATGAAAAATTATCTTAATCAATATTTCAACTTACAAATTTCACACGCATTAATTAAAACATAAACCCATTATCCTAAAATTAGTACCTGTTACACTTCAACCGATGCTGTGTTTCATAAGTTTCCAATTCATGGTTGTGGTGGGGTGAAAAATAGGTCACCTTGTATAATCCATCATTAATATCGTGAGCTACTCGAAATCGAGCTTCACATCCACACCTTGTTGTATGTCTACGTCGTCGTGAATAATGATTATTTGAAGGAAGCGGGTAACCGGCCGAGTGCATTCCCAATTTCAATTCTTCACAATATTATTTTTTCCAGTTTTCACATGACACTTACGAACATCGAACCCCATTTTTCTACCATATTCAATGTAAAAACTGTCAGCATCTTCAATAGAACCAAAGCTTATTTCATGTATCTTGTTGCTGTGAAGAAGCTCCAAATTGCGGTTGAAATTTCTAGTTTATGTATCACAGGAGGAGAACTTATTCTCACCGTCTGAAGATATATTTTCCTGCTCCTTGATATTAGAGTTGTTCTTTTCCTCGGTAGATGAAGCAAAATCAAAATCTTCTTCATACTTGAACTCCATTTCCGAAAATTCCAGAAAATTGATTGAAAATCTTTTGCCCTAACAAGAAAATTGAGGGAGAAGGGTTGGAGGAGACGGGGAAGGGTCAAAGCTTGTCTCGGCGGCGGTGGTGGCAGTCCGCTTGGAGGAGACGGGGGAAGGGTTTTGGTTGAGTAGGTGGGTGAGGGGCGATGGACTGATGGGTGTTTTAAATTAATTATTCTGTTATGTTATTTTGAAAATTGATGAGGGCAATATTGGAAAGGTACCTAACTTTGCAAATTGAATTCTTTTTTTGAACTGAGTACGTCAGTACTCTCAATAGTACGTCAACCTAATGAACCGGTTGCCTTGATCTCCAAATTAATGGTTCAGATTAATTTACTCAAAATCTAGTGGTCGGATTGGGGATACCTAACTTTCGCCCAGTACGTCGCGTCCGGCAATAATAAACGCCCATTTAAGTTCCAACCATTTGCATCTATTTCTTTTCGAATCTAGCTCAACATGTTTTTCTTCAATCAACATTATTTCTGTCGCGACCAATTCAAATATTTTACAAGTATTATGAGAAAATAAAAATCTTTTACAAGTATTCAACAACATTTTATTCTGCCTTCCATTATTGTATTCAGAAAGGAGAAAACAAAAAACAATATTGTACAAATCTTACAGTGACATGATGACTTTACAAATCTCTCTTTGCCCAATATTCAGTATCCACGGTGATCGGATATAGATCACCCGTAGATGTTGATGAACCCGTCCATGGCACATCCATTGATATACTTTGGCCCTCCTCAGTTGGCATTTCCTTACGTTTTGTCTTGTCAATCGAGACACTCGAGTTTGAAACAAATCCTTGAACACCAGTTTTTCCCTCGAGTATGCTTACTACTGCTGACATACTTGGTCTTTCTGCGGCAACAACATTGGTACAATGGAGCGCGACTTTAATAGTTGTTAAGACTTCTTCTTTTTTGAACTTTGATTCCAACCTTGGGTCTACTAGTTCCAATAAGTCTCCATTCTCATTCAAGGAATTAGCCTACGAGAAGAAAAGGGAAAAGCTTTCAAATTCATCTAATATTCTTATTTTATGAGATAATGTTAATGGACCAAGTTCTTCATCATTAATGAAATTATCAAATCAACAAAGTTCTGCATTGGAATGTGTTAGACACCCAAAAAGGGTAAAAATAAAAATCGATTTTTCGTAATGATTTGGTGGCCTGATGAAAAAGTTGCAGCATGTATAATGGGAACATCATGAAACTTATAGTAGACTTATAGACAACGAACAAAGAATGACATATGGATATGCATAAGAATAATTAACTAAGTTACCCAGTCAAGAAGATAGAAGCAATCCTCCTTTGGCTTGATGCTAGTGTTGCTCCTACCACTGACAACTTCCAATAGAACAACTCCGAAGCTGTAAACATCTGCTTTGTCTGTCAAATAGCCTCGCATAGCATATTCAGGTGCCATATATCCACTGGAAAAGGGTAGATATCAAGTAATTTTCATTAATAAAGCTTGCCACCAATATTTTATTTAACCAAAAAGGTTTTATGTATTCATCATGGAGTATTGATATCAATTCAGCTCATTCCATAGACAGGCTGTTACTTATATAATTTTGCGAATAAGTGATACATAGTAATAAAGTACGAAAGAATCTTGACAAAATATTGAGTGCTAATAAGACTTTAGGCGCTATATGGTTGTATGGTAGGAAGCATAATCACAATAGTTAAATATAAGTAGTGGCGTGAGAATCAACTCATAAATCATATAGTTTTCAAATCAGACATCACTAACTCTGATGGGACATATTGCATCAGTAGATAGTCTTAGATAGGGACTAGGTTACAAAGGCTCATATTTTGGTTTATAGGAAGCGTCTTGGACTAGGTTACAAAGGCTCATATTTTGGTTTATAGGAAGCGTCTTGGACTAAAGAATTAGTAAACCTATAAATCTTTTGTTTTGAGGAACGAAAAACAAATTATATCAAAGAGAAAAGAGAGGACACTTGGGAAAAAATAGAAAAAAATAAAGGAGCAAAAGACCACTTCCACGGATGAATAAAACATTTATACGAGTTATTAAATGGAAACAATGTTTGCATGATTACTTACAAAGTTCCAGCTATACGTGTGCTTATATGGGTGTTATCCTCTTCATCTAGCTTGGCGAGACCAAAATCAGATATTTTAGGGGCAAGATTTTTATCAAGAAGCACATTGGTAGCCTTGATATCACGATGAACAATCTTAATCCTTGACTCTTCGTGAAGATAAGCCAAACCTCTTGCTATACCGATGCAGATTTTGCGCCTTGTTGACCAGTCCATGCTCAACTGATGTTCTCTTGGACCTATGAACATTAAGCTTAGAAGGTCAACTTTGCATTCAATAAAATTGATAGAAGTAAGCATATTTTGAATCTTACCGAATAATGCACGAGCAAGGCTGTTATTTTCCAAGTACTCATAGATAAGCAACAACTGGTTTCCTTCAATACAACATCCATACAACTTTACAAGATGAGGGTGTTGTAGAGCAGAAATCATGCCTATTTCATTGATAAATTCTCGATTTCCTTGCTTAGATTTGGAAGAAAGTTGCTTTACAGCAATGACGGTACCATCTGACAAGAGACCCTTCAAAGATACATACAGTGTCAATTGTTAAATCGATAACTTCACAAAGAAAATGATAAGGAACATAGTATTTCCTCATGTTACCTTGTATACAGGACCGAAACCACCTTCTCCAATTTTATTAGCAGGATCAAAATTATGAGTTGCAGCTTTAATTTGCCTTAGGGTAAATGACCCAGTTTGAAGGTCTACACCCCTTAGATCTGCAAAAGATGTCAAGAAGAGAAATGAGTAACTGAGGCCACTGTGAAAATAAAAATAAAATAAAAACTAAACCACTTATTGAAATTGCTAAACGTCCACGTAATAAACTAGATAGAATTAATACCACATACATGAAATATTTGCATGCATAGTAAATTATACGCATAAAACAGAGTAAGACAGCAATTCTTGAGTGAAGACAGATGCAGTAATTCTATACCATCTTCTAATGTTTTTTCACGTCTGAGACAACCCTTCCACCATAGAATACCCATAATCAGTAAAACTGTAAAAAGAACTCCGGCCACTACCCCAATTAATAATCCTGCAGGGACTCTGGTGGTTCCATTTTCTGATGGTGGTGTGTAGTCTGCATAAAATTTGAACAGAAAGGAAGAGAGATCAGATGAAAAGTAAAATCTTAACTTTATAATATTTATGTGAGCAAAATACACTCAAATGTGAAAAAGGAGTTGAGCTTCCTATGCTGGCATCAGCTTAGTAGTGCTGCGAAAGCTAAATATTTTAAATTTTGATTATTGAACCCTATGATCTACAAATTTGAAACGACAAAGAAAATTAATTTTTGTTATGCAATCCTTTTGCCTTAGTCAAAAGAACGCTATTCCATTGAGGAAAGCAAAATTCTCTTGTTTGTCAAAGCTGCAAGCATCACAAGAGCATTAATAGCTTACCAGGATCCACAGTTATTGCCGAAATAAGAGGACCATATACTCCTCTTACAGGTATACCATTTGTTCCTTTCCCAGCCCAGTAGAAGCGAATATCCAATGTACTATCAGTAACAACTGCAGTGAAGTTTCTTGTGATTGCCCTATTAACTCCACCTGCTTCCTCTTCAATGTTGAAATCCTTCAGTACCAGCTCTCCCTGAAACAATTTATTTACAGTCCAAGAAGAGTTAAAAGTGAAAAAAAACTAACGTGAATCTACATTTTTACCAACCAACTAGAGAGTTAAACTGGTTCAATCAATATGTTTTATAATCATCTATAGGAGAACCTATGAAACTCAGCTCTTCAGTTTTCCAGGACCTTGCATTCTTCTTAGTGACCTTTTTATTGTGTGGCTAAAGATGGAAATCAAGAAAGTACCTGAATATAAACATCAAAAATACGCCTCCCAAGGCTACTGTATGTTCTGTCATCAGTAAACATGATCTCGGCAAAGTGTAGGTTAACTGTATAGTTCCCATTTTGTAAGCAGAATCCATAGTAAGTCAATGAAAGAGGGGAAAGCCGTGCATCCATGTAAAGTTGGGGATTTTGGCCAATTATGTTTGAGCTGTTTGACCAAATGTACGAGTCTGTGGGGCGGTCATCATCCAAGAAGTGGCCTGTGCTGCTAAATGCCCAATTTGATTGACTTCTGAAGAAACTTGAAGCACCACCAGAACTTCTATCATCTCTATAAGGAGTATCGCCATTACTGGCTACTTCTCTTCCACCACAGTTTATGCGCATAGAGTAATATGCTGAAACAAAAATGTTAAAGAAATTCTTACATATTCATCTGATAAAAACAAACATACTCCCTCTGTCCCTAAATTTTTACTACTATTTCCTTTTTGGGATGTCCAAAAATAACACTCCATTTCCATAAATGGAATTATTTTTCTGAAAAATACCCTCCGACATAAAGTAATGATTTGACACAACTAACTCTCAACCTTTTAAATGCATACATGTAAAAAATACCTAAACATTTGAACTTTTTAACTTTTACCCAAAACTCGGCGCCAAAAGTAGAAGGATAAAAAAATAAGGGGACGGGGAGAGTAAAAAAAGGAAAGAAAAGGTCAGAGAACATAGTACATCAAGGAAGTAGGGCGTGGAGAATAAGTGATGTATTTTCATTCAACATGGAGCTCATTGTGTGTCAATTCTCATATGCAACAAGTGTACTTTTGACAAGTAAAGTAGCATTACTTATGGACTTATGATAAGACAATGGAGCATTCAATTACATCTAGAATATTAGTTTATTACCCTCTCTTATTGGACATTTCTAATCCTGTAAATATTGTTTCACACCATCGAAAATATAAGAACACTAAGGGTAGGTGAGCGATATGACCAATAGCCTAAATAGGGAAATGGGTAAAAAATAATACAAATCAAATTAAGATTTAACTTACTTCGTTCACAACGAAAGCTTCTTAAGCAGGAGACAATCCCACTGTTGATAATAAAAAACTAGTCAGTTTCTTTGATCTTAGACAAATGATACTAGTACAAAAAAATATATCAAAAGAAACTCACGTTGTGTTTCCCTTTGTGCTTGCAAACAAATTCCTGATAGAAGTGATCAAAAGTTAAAAAACGATGGATATTCAGAATATATATATATATATATATAGTCTATAAGAGTATGGAAAGGAATCTCACAGGTTCCGCGGCTGACAGTTTAAGTCTGAATTCTCATATGTGAGGTTGTTGTAAGATAAGTCGCTGCAGTTGAATAGATATTCAATTATTTATCTGATATGGGATAAAATATATGCTTGAGAAGACTAAAGATTATATTTTTAGCTAATTTGACTTTCTCTGATGAATTATCTGTTTTACACCATCATCTACAGAAGGTATAAATCTTAACCCTTTCTCTATAAAGAAAAACTCTTGAACTCTCTTTACTTTGAACATGGTTCTACTAGTATCATCCTTTAAAAGATTTTGTGGAGCTAGAAACCAAGTGGGAACTTTAAAGCCAATAGCTATGACATGATATGTTTGTGAAGTAACTTACATTCTGTCCCCATCTGTTAGCATCCAAGTGGGCAGCGGTCCACTTAAGGAGTTCCCAGTTAGATAGCTGGTAAAGTGAGCATCATTATATTAGCAAATTTCAACAAATTCACTTAATATTGCAAAACAAATATATCATGGATAAACTGGGCGTAATTTGCTCCAAATTTCAAAAGCAGTTCTGAATGGATTCTACTTATTCACAACCAAACTAAGTCTTAAAGACTAATTGTTTTCTATGTTGAGATGAGACCTACTCGAATTAGAAGTTATGCTCATTGAGGTGAGAGAAGTCATTTAACACCCGCCACCCCATCCTCTCGCAGACAAAATCCATAAATATTACATAAATAAAAATTCAGATAAAGTATATTGAATGATCTTCATGCTATATAACGGTTATGTTTTATGCCATAGGAATCTTATTATTTTGCACTTGCTCACTCCTTGCTTGTCAAGCATGTAAATTCGTCCTTTTAACATGCGCTTAACGTAAAATTATTTATATTAACTTGCATCAAAGTTCAATTGTATGAAGTGATGAACATGACTAAATACAACGAAAATTGGGAACAATAAAACTTGTCAATTAAAACTCTTACACGTAATCCGTATTTGATAGGCCAACAAAGGTGTCAGGAATAAGTCCACTTAACCTGTTGAAACTTAAATCTCTGCACAAGTAACAGTAAAAATTAATTACAAGATGAAATTGTACGTATACATTTCCAAAAAATATATATATCTGTATTTGATGCATGCGTTATGTTGAGGAGAAAGCAAATTCTTAGCAATTCTGTAATGACATAATTTATTTATTAGGTTATGTTGACGCCTGACGGCTAAGAGTAGTTACAAGGTATCCAAATGTATAGCTAACTAATATAACCTCTAAATTTATCTTGAACATAAAGAAATAAAATCACCTCAAGTATGCATACAAGAAAATAAAAGGCAGAAATTATTTGATTAAGAATAGGATTTTAATAAGCCCCAGTACAGAGTAATAATCAACACTTTCTATGATATAGTATAACAATATAAGTAAAAACAAAAGGTACCACTCACAAGACTTTCAACTTTGTCATTTGCCCAACATAAGAAGGCAACAACCCAACAATATTGCAACTCCTCAAAATCCTGCATAACTTTCATAGAGTCACACACGAGCAGTGACTAAAGGAACAATATACAAGCATCACGATCATAACTTACAGTGTCTTGAGGTTTTTTAAGCCGTTAAGTGGCGGAAATGTTGATTCATTTCCATTCAAGTCGCTGATTCTCCTGCATATTTGAAACCAAAGATTCTTCCATCATATATCAAAAGAGGTATTAATACGTTGATTAAATTTAGATAGATTATATCCACAACAGCAATACAAGTACACTCACAAGTCGGTTAATTTGGTTAAGGAAGCAATACCGGTAGGGATTGGCCCTGTCAGACCACTAGCCTGCATTGCTCTGACATTATCACACAATGGTTTAGTTTCAACAACGTTAGAAAATGAAACTAAAACCAGACCACATGTTGTATTAGGTCTTACATTTTCTCAATATTTGTCCAGTTTTGGATAAAATTGGGTATCCTTCCGGTAAAGTTATTATCACTAATACGACTGCATCATAAAATTGAAACTCAGCAATGACTCAATGTTGATATAACATAGATAAGAAGAAAACGAGAAAACTTACAAGTCCTTTAATGTGGTCAACCTTCCTAGACTTTCCGGTAAGTCTCCAGTCAAATTGTTTGAAGTAACCAGTCTTCATAAATTAACATAGGTGAACAGCATACACGTCAGGTTGAGAATAAAACTAAGTTTAAAGAGTTATAACATAAAAGCACAAATGAAAACATAAAAATCATTGTAGAGATTATATACAGGACTCACAATCTCTCCATTTGAGGAAGATTCCCAAACTCTGGAGGTATAGTTCCTGATAATTGATTGTATTCCAAAGTTCTGCCAAATAATACAAAAAAAACATCGAATAAGAAATATCCATCAAACCAATAAAAAAAGTCATTATAGTAAAATTCAATTGAGAAATTAGAAATTTTACAGATTTGCAAGTGTGCTGATGTTTGCGAGTTCTCTTGGTATTTGGCCCGTTACACGATTTCCAATTAGGGAGCTGTAGTTAATAAAACCACAAATACTGCCTCAATTAAATACCCAAAACCCTAGAAAATTAACAATGAAAATACATACAAAATCAATAGAATTATATAGGAAATAGAGAAGTGACATACATGTTTACCAATTTCATAGAACCCCATTCTGGAGGTATGGTACCGTTAAGATAGTTGCGAGTAAGGTCTCTGTGTAAATATTGAGAAAATTTCAGAGTCGATTTAGCACTGTGTGTTTGTGTGTGGGAAAAATGAAATTGTGAGTTTTACTTACATTTCTTGGAGGAAAGGGAGTCTCACAAGCTCACGTGGGACTGTTCCTGTTAGACTCTGAGCTTTGAGAATACTGCATTAGGAGAAAAATGATGAATTTAATTTAACAGGAAATTAGAGAAGGTAATGTTCCCTCCTTTTTTAAATGTTTCGGGTATTCCCTCCCCATATTCTTAGAACATTTCAGGTCAGACTTAGACTTAGAAAAGTAAAACTTTAAAAAAAAAAAAATTTAACTAAATAGAAAATTAGAAAAGTATAATTTTTACTTTTCTGTAGTTCAATAATAAAAATTAGAATTCAATTTTAAAATGAAAAATTATACGATATTTTATCTCTTGTAATATAATTACAATTAATTAAATGTACTCATTTACAATCAAGTGAGGTTTGGTAAGTTTGAACAGGAGTGTAAACGAGTTGAGTAGTATCGAACAACACATTGTTCAAGTTTGGTGTGAATTTTATCGAGTTTTTGGTTTTATTTTTTTAATGAACCGAACTCAAACGAGCTTTTATTGAATGAACTCAAGCCGGGTATCGAGTAGTTTGGTATTTTATATGTATTTTTTCAATATTTAGCTTATCGAGCCGAGCTTCAAAACTTATCAAACGAAAAATCATGTTCAAGTTTGTTTGGTTTGTTTGACGAACCGAGCTCAAACGAGCTTTCATCGAACGAACTTGAGTCAAGTATCGAATAGCTTGGTTTGATTTTCAGCCCCATATGAAATCACTATCGTATATTTTGACAAATTTATGATACTTTCTCAATCCTTAATTAATTATTTTTTTTGGGATGTCTCAAATAAAATTATTTCTTAAAATAAATTTATTTTTATCTTAATTAAATACTTTCTCACATAAGTCACGATATGATACAACTAATTCTCATAAAATACAAGAAGTAATAACAAACGAACGAATAGGTATTAATTATCAGTTTTAGAAATACTATATTCTAAAAACCATTCTTTGTAAAGTATGTCATTGTAATGTAGTTTCTTACAAGAAAAAAAATCAAATTTAAAGTTTTATTTTTTTTTCTGGTATCAGAAAGAAATTTTCGGTAAAACCACAAAAATGGAAAAAATGTATGTTCTATAAACTAAATCAAATCGTACCGATTTTCGATATCAGAACTTATTTGGTAATTTCAGAAAGAGTTCCGCACTTGTGCCAAATCGGAACTGTTTATTTAGTTTGGTATTTTACCGAACGGTACGGTTCAGGACCAAAAAACCGAAATACTGTAATTTTGGGCCTTTAAGTAAATTTTCTGAAAAATTGTGGTTGGAAAAAATGAAATTTCGAGAAATTGAAATTTGAAGGAATTGATTGTTGAATCTAAAGACAGCAGAGCATTAATGTTATGTAGCAGTGGTGAATTGGATGTTGTGATACATCTTTATATTTTTACTATGGATATGGGTAAAATAGTTTTTATATCATACAATGAAGTGATTTACAATTAACGGTATTGAGGTATATTGAAATACACATTTCATATTACTCGGTATAATTGGGCTTTTGTCACTTTGCACCCTGAAAATATAGGGTTTTGGTACTTTTCATCTTAACTTAAAAGTTTTGGCACTTTGCACCCTGGAAATACAATTTAGTTGACACTTTGCACCCTAGTGTGTTTAGAAGAAAAAATTCATTGATGAAATGGTAGAATAGTCATTTTTGAATATTTTTGGCACTTATTACCCTAAAAATATAGATTTTGACATTTTACACCCTGAAAATAAAGTATGATGGCACTTTGCACCCAAAAAATATATTTTTTGGCATTTTCAACCTCGACTTAATATGATAATCTAAATAATGTAAATAACATGCTAGATTTGTAAAAGTGTATTTTAGATATAAAGTAAATAATCTAGAGGATACTTGAACACAAAATGAAGACAATGTCTTTTTTTTAATCCAAAATTAACTGAGAGAAAATGTTAAAATAAGTTATTAAAAAGTAAAATGAATTAAGAATAACATGTTTATAATTGTTGTTCATAGAAATGACCATTTTATCTCTACATCGACGAAATTCATGAGTTTTATTTTTAAGGAAACCGCATGAGGGTGCAAAATGAATACAAATTACATTTTTAGGGTGTAGAGTGCCCAAAATTTTAAATCGGGGTGAAAAGCGCCAATATTTTATAATTTTAGGGTGTAAAATACCAATATTCTATATTTTCAGCGTGCAAAGTGCCAAAAAAATTGAAAAGGACTATTATACCCTTTTACCAATAAATTTTCTCACCAAAACACACACTAGGGTGCAAATTGTCAAATAAATTATATTTTCAGAGTGCAAAGTGCCAAACTCTTAAGTCAGGGTGCAAAGTGTCATAACCCTATAATTTTAGGATGCAAAATGCCAAAAACCCCGATATAATTCATATCACTGTCAATTATTTGGAAAAAGTGACAATTGACTCGATATTTTGTTGTTAAAAGTCACGTGAATTTGGCATTTCTAATCTAGTATTAGTTTATTCTTTTGGTTAGCTTATATTTTTTTGTTCTAAACAAAGCTTCTTGAAAACCAAGCAATTTGATATATCACCGGAAAAATACAAATTTTTACTTCAAAATATCGAGTTAACTGTTACTTCTGACGCACGTAGCCTATTTCATCCAAATATCTTATGGTTATATGAAATGTACAATTGTATATGTCTCGGTGCCATCGCTGTAAATCAACTTATTTTATGGTAAAGAAGGAAAATTCTTGCATAGATCCGATCTTTTATAGATCATACACAAAATCTTACAAATATGTTTAATGGATGAATTAATTTTGTTTCCGGTAAAGAAAACCAATTTTGCCTATGTATATATGACATGTCTTTTCGATTAAATGAATTTATTATTTGGTGGGTGCAATATTTCCAAATTACCAATTTAGCCAATTATGATTACAAATCATAGGACTCACTTGGGACTCGATCACCAATAATCATCCTGATTTTAATTTACACCAATAATCCTGATTTTAATTTTGGTTGGGTTGAATTATCAAGTAGCTTGTTTAATTTAATATTGTTTTAAATCTTTTAAATATTAATATATATGATGGTATTATATAATATTGTCAAAGTATTGTTGAAATAAATAAATTAAATTATTTATTATAATTTTTTAAATTATGGTCAAATTGACTGGTCAGTTGTATCAAATGAGTTAAAAAATTGGGACGGAGGGAATATTAATTAAAACGATGAAAAATATAATAATTGTCTAATCTAGTTTCTCAATATACTATAAGCTAAGTCTGTAAATATCTTGCCAAAATAACGAAAATAAGAGGGCTAGCGATATTACCAAAGCACAACTTATTGCTACCAAAGCAATAATTTATTATTTCCTGAATTGCCCCTCTTTATTAGGGGCAATAAAATCCAAACTCGTCAATTTCCACAATACTTCACTTTAAGTAATTGCAACTCTTAATTTTATAAAAAGTCAATTTTTCTCTCTTATTACATTTAAACAACTTTCTCTCTCTCTCTCTTTTATTAATCTTTAAATGTGAAAGTAGATAAATTTGAGCTTTGAGGCATCCTCATTTTTAATGAATAAATCACAAGACCACATTTGTTCTTAAGTTATATTCTGTAAATTTGGTTCAAGTCACATCGCATCCATGGATCCAAAATTACTTTCTAGCATATATTTCGGTCAGCTAAATATTGAAAAGTTTCGAAAATTAGGAATATTTTTAAAAAATACTTTTGGAATTGCATACACATTATTTTCGTTTACATTGAATTAAAAACATATTTTTTTCGATGTTTTTAATAAAAACTACAATTTTTTTGATACATGGTTACAACTCCTTCTTTGACAAAAACAAAATCACTCATTGATATACTGAATATAATATGTTTATTTGAAATAGCATACCATACAATAAGTCATTTCCCCCTAATGTTTGTTTTGATACCATAATATTAAGGTGGAAAAAATGATGTATCATTTTTACAAGATCCATTTAAAAATTGAGTAATCTATTTTATACGAAAACAATTTGCTGATTCGTACCAAAAAAAAATGTTGATATTTTTTCTTGATTTTTCAAAATTTATATTGTGGAAACCTTACAAATTAGTAGTCTGCAGTATAAATTTTATGAGGTTGTTCTTTAAATTTTTTATTTTGGTCTACGAATTTTTATTTTTATTTTCTATAACATAGGGCAAAATGAAAAGTTGTTATTATAAATTAAGAAAATACTTTTTTTTTTAATCTGAATCAGATTCAAATGCAATTAAAAACACCAACAGGTGATTGGTCTAGTGGAAGGGACTAGTCACTACAAAGTAGCGGACTCAGGTTCGAATTCCTGTTGGGAGAGGTACCCACTTAATGTGCCCAACCCACCTCGAAAGTAGGGCTGTAATCGAGCCGAGTAATATCGAACGACACACTGTTCAAGCTTGGTTTGATTTTTATCGAGCTTGAAATTTTGTGTTTGAGCTTGGTTTGATTTTCAATCGAGCCGAGCTCAAACGAGCTTTTATCGAACGAGCTCGAGCCGAGTATCGAGTAGCTTGATATTTTACATGTATTTTTTCAATTTTTAGCTTATCGAGTCGAGCTCGAGCCGAGCTTCAAAAGTTATCGAACGAAAAAAGATGTTCAAGCTTGTTTGATTAGTGTGACGAACCGAGCTCAAACGAGCTTTTATCGAACGAGCTCGAGTCGAGTATCGAGTAGCTTGATTTGATTTTCAGCCCTACTCGAAAGGGATTAAACCATTGGGAAACAAAAAAAAAAAATGCAATTAAAGACATAGACTGATATATAATCAGATTTAATGTTTTTGCTTGGTAAAAACATAAAGAAAATTGATATGTATTAAAGTGAGAGAAAATTAAGTTGATATAAATAAGTAGTTGCCAGTTAAAGTTTTTGGAAATTGACAAACTTGGATTTTATTGCTCCTATTAAAAAGGGGCAATTCAGGAAATAAAATATTATTGCTTTGACAGCAATAATTCGTGCTCTGACAATATCGCTGGCCAAATAAAAATAAAAGTACCCCAGAAAAAATAAAAAATTATATATAGTGGTAACAAATTAATGAGTGGGAGTGCAGAATATTACTCACATGCTAACAACATGGCAAACAGTGTTGTTGACAAAGGTGCAGTTACAGGTTACTGCATTCTCAAACCCTTTAGTTGCATTCGGGTTGGCCCAACCCGAAAGCCCACTGCATGGATCCACATCGAAATTCCAATCCGTCTTCCCTAACGTTCTTGCAATAACCCTCAGAGATGTCACTGCCCCCAAATACAAATCCCAAAAAAAAATGTTAAAATGAAATTATCTATTTCATGAACCAAACATAATCATAGGCAAAGATGCAATTTCTGTCCTTTTAACTTTAATTGGTAGTGATTTTGGGACAATTTCCTTTTGAGTATGTAATTTCGATCCTTTATTTTTTCACTATTTGCAGTTGTAAGACAATTGACTGCAATTTTTTATTCTTAAACATTTTAGTGCTTACAACTTTAGGACATTTAACCGCAGTTATCCGGAGCAACGGAACGAAATTATTGTGAGATGTCCTAAAATTACAACAACTAAAAAAATTAAAAAACCAAAATTGTTGTCAAATGTCCTAAAACCACAAACAGTAAAAGGTTGAAAGACCGAAATTGCTTATTGGATAAAAAATTCCCAATATTGCCAACTAGTAAACATTATAGGACTAAAATAGCAAAAATGCATTTTTGCCCATTAATCATAAATAACTTAAAATCTCTAACAATACCTTCATCTGCAGGAAGGTTGGCTCCAAATGCAAAAATCGAAAGGAAAATGAAAGAAAGGATCCTTATAAGAAAGAACATTTTCAGATTATAAGTATAGATTTGATTTTCAAGAATGTATAGTCATGAAATCGACTTTAGTAGATCCCATATTTTTGCTATTTGCAAAATAGGTGCATAATTTAAGAATTTTGTCCGTGTTTGAATATAAGATTTGACAAAGGAAACAGGGTGCCGAGGAGGATGGATTTAGACAGCTGGGCTGAAGTAGGGGCGACTTGGATGAAATAATGTATATGATTATAATATACTATAAGGTAGTTGTCTACTTGGAATATTTCTAATTATAAGATTCGTTGGGAAATGGATAGAAGTAAACGTTTACTTCATTTATTACTGGCCTTAATTTCACTTTGCACACCCAAATTAGGTCATTAACCCACTTTGCACCATTGGGAAATAATTATTCCATTTTGCACCCTTAAAATATCTTACTGACTTCACTTTACACAACAATGTCTTCAACCACCTTAGTGTTGCCGCAAAAAGTTGTTCAAGCTGCCAGGAAGAGTCGGTTTGGTATTTATGATAATTTTCTCTTTATTTTTACTGAATACGTCACTTTTTTTCCTCCCTTAAATATTAAACGAGACTGAAAATATTTTTCTCAATGAAAGATGGAAAATAATTTAAGTTTTCGTCCAAAAGTCACATTATTGTTTACATCTGGAATGACATATAGGAAACTTCTTACTAATAAAAATTTCATTTCCATGGTATATTATGTACGATCAAATATTCAATTTTTTTTTTAAATTTTCAGAAAAATTTGGAAAAAAAATGTAAATCAAAGAAAAGTATTGAATATAAACTACTCTATAGTTTCTTTACGACTGATCACAAAAAATGGAAACGTTTCGTTATTTCTGTTGAGATGTACCGAATTTTGATCAAAATATTTTTAGGATTGTTCAACAAACAATTGAAAAACAAATCATGTGAAAAATTAAAGGATTTTTTTTCATAAATATTCAACTTGTCCTTTTGGGGAGTTGGAATGACTTTTTCCGGAGATATTAAGGTGTTTGAAGACTTCGGGGTGCAATGTGAAATTATTAAGGTGTTCTGAGGATGCAAAGTGATATAATTATTTTTCGAGTGTACAAAATACAAAAATGACCTAATTCGAGGGTGCAAAGTAATTAAGCCTTTTTCTGCTGCAAGTGTTTGGCAATTAGAAAGAATTAAGATATGAAAGAAAAATCATCTCCTTTTTCCAAACAAGTTTGTAATTGGTTGGGACATTATGACGACTAGTCGACTACTACATGTTTAGGATACTGATGACGAGTAATGGAATATAATTAAATTTGTTGAAAGTTACGTGCTCTCTCTATCAATTTTTTTCACTTTCTTGTTTATTACATTTTAGAATACATGTTGGTAAAATTTCCATTAAACAATATCAAGGAGGTAATGTGACTATTATGTAGTATTGGCGATTTAGGGTTAAATTTGTCATTTTTTATATTAAAATAAAGTCTCAGTCGAGCATGTGTAACACCTCCATGAGAAGGGTGTTCAAAAGGTAACAGTTATATTTCAATTGTTATTGGGTATAACACATGGAGATAACTTGCCAAAAATCCTAAAAGACTCGTAGTAAAGTTATCCATCATATTAAATTTTAAATTCATTTATTATGTAATTGAAATATGTGTGATCGATCGAAAATATAAAATATTAATTCTCGTTTTCTTCATTTGATTGAATTTCTCAAAGATAATTAATTTGATTAAAATATTAAGTCTAGAAGTGGTTATTCTGCCCCATCCATAACATATAATTTCCGTTGTCTAAACAACAAAAAGGAGACTGACCAAAAATAAAATTTGTAAAACAAGAATTTGACCCCATAAGCGGACCAAGAATGTTCCCGCGCCAGAAACCCGTATTTCTTATATAGAATCTCCTAATTGTTTCATAGCAACTAGAATTGGAAAATTAAACATGTACTGTTGATAACAAGAATCAAATAGTACAATAAAAAAATTCTATCACAATGAGATAATTTAAAAGAAATTGCTCCTTTCATTTATTTATTGATAAAAGAACACGTAATCGCAAATGGAAAAATTACATTTTTGATACCATAAAATACGATTCTTTGTAACATTAGTGTCACTGGATACATAAATGCACATGTAGTATCATTTTTAGATATTGGTTGCAATGTTCATACCACCGTCAAATAATTGGACGAAATTGGCCATGTGCATCATTATCTCGTCTTTTGGAGTGAAAATAAGGGATTTTTGCATGTTGCACACTCGAAACATGGGAAATAGGCACTTTGCACCCTCGAAACATAAATTTAGCACTTTGCACCCCCGAAGTATGAACAATTCAACACTTTGCACCCTCTTTTATTTTCCTCTAAAAATCTAGGGACAAAATAGGTAATTCATTTTTGGATCTTTGGCACTTTGCACCCCCGAAACACGATAAATGAACATTTTACACCCCAAAATAGAATTAGCACTTAGCACCCTCGAATTAAGAACAACTCAGCAACTTGCACCCCCAAAACACGAGAAATTGACCCTTTGAACCCCCTAAACACAAAATTAGAACTTAGCACCTCAAATTAAGAAAAACTCAACAACTAGCACCCCACGTCTTATTAGCAAAGTTGACCATCGGGGTCAAAAAAACTTAGGGAATTTTCTAGAAGGAAATCCCATGACGGTGACACGTTTTTCCAGTCCCACCGATGTGTATTTTCTTTTAGTTTAATATTAGTGTTTGATAGTGATTTATTATTGTTATTTTTTGTACTTGAATAATTATTGAAATGATTTTTAATGTAATATTTGAAGATTAATGTAATCTAAAAAAAAATAAGTTGTAACCCACTTAAATTGATTAATCACCTGGAGACAATAACAAGAATAATAGTAATATTTTTATTGAGAGCAAATATGATATTTTTGCCACATACACTACCATTGGGCCTGTTTGTTTGGCGTTTGGGAAAGAAGTTTGGGAGAGTAGTGGAGGTTTGTGAAATAATCTCGATTTACGTAATGTTGTTTGTTTGGATTTTGAGAGAGTGGTTTGAGAAATAAAGTAGGTGTGTTTTTTTGGAAGAGATGGGTTGTAGGTGTAAAATGTGTAAGACTTTATGTCAAATCATGTTTGTTATGTGAGATAAATTGTGTAAGAGATAGGTTACTTTATGTCAAATCAAAGTAGAGTTTGTATAGGTTTTGTTTAGAGATAAGAAAATTGTTGTTTGTTTGGCTTTTGAGAGAGTAGTTTGGGAAAATTAAAGGATGAAAAATTTATTTCGAAAAATAGAAAACATGTTTGTTTGGCATTTCCCAAACACGAAAAAATTCTGGGAAACGCCAAACAAACATGCCCATTGCTTTTCTGGAATTTTTGCTAACAACCCTTACTTTTGGTAAAATATGATTATCACCATCTTTATTCATAAATCACCTACTTCTACTATTGCATAAGTTCATGCAAATATGATTATCCATATATTTGAATTTGGAAAAATGGGAATAGGCAAAAGTTATTTAGAATGATTGACAGGGCCTTTATAAAGGATGTGATTAACAATAAATGATTGAGAAGGCCTTGTCACTGTACGACAGTACGACAAAAGCGTAAGCTGTACTATGAAAGAACGGCCAACTTGCTCGCGGAAAAGAATTTTCGACTTGGTCACATGCTTAATAATGTAAAGAAAATATCATATTGATAATATTTGCTCCGGGTATTATCTTTTAATATTACTGTTCATGACTAGATGTATATGAATTGTATGTATGTGTAAAGATATGAAGATAATTTGACAGAAAAGAATAAACTTGTATATTGAAGAAAACTAAAACTGATTACAAAAGAAAGCAAAAATATCCATATATATAGGGCAACAAATAAAAGGGGCAAAAAAGTAAAAACAGTAAAAAGAAGAAAACGGGAAAAGAAATAGACACGCTTAATACATCTCTATTCCAACTAATCAGACTAACGGCTAGTATCCCAAATTGATTTGGGATTTTAGGTCAAATCATTTCTTCTTCAATTTCTTCCTTCTCTGCCTCAATGTTCTTCTCTGAAATTGTATTTGATTTATTAAAGCTTGAGTTAAGCTTTATTATATCATCTTTCTTCAATACCCCCCCCGCAAGATGGAGTGTATAAATTTCGTACACCCATCTTGAACAGAATTGAAATGAATCGTTGTTTCTGGAGCGGTTTTGTGAAGATATCTGCAAGTTGAGATTCTGAAGAAATTGGAAGTAATTTGAAGTTGTTTCGAGCTAAGTGTTCCCTCACGAAGTGCAAGTCAATCTCCAAATGCTTCGTCCTTTCATGGAAGATGGGATTTTGAGCTAAGTAGATGGCGGACTGATTGTCACAATAAACCACTGGTGGCTGCGCAAAATGAACATGTAAGTCCTTTAATAACTGTTTTAACCAAAGTATTTCAGTAGTTATAGCTGCTAATGATCTATATTCTGCCTCTGCAGAAGATTTATAAACTGTAGGCTGCCTTTTAGCTTTCCATGAGATTAGAGAGTTGCCTAGATAGGTACAGTAACCAGTAGTTGAACGTCTAGAATCAAGGCAAGCACCCCAATCTGAGTCACAAAAACCAGTTAAATGAATGTTAGGAGAAGAAGAATAGAATAAGCCCTGACCAGGTGAACTTTTCAGATACCTAAGAAGGTGATGAACAGCTGCTAGATGAGTATGTGTAGGTCTGGCAACAAATTGACTGAGCTTATGGACAGCAAATGATATATCTGCCCTAGTAATAGTCAGGTATATCAATCTGCCCATAAGTCTCCTATAAGGAGTAGGATCAGAAAGAAGATTAGAATAATCATTTCTCAAATTATTATGATGATCCATTGGAGTGGAAACTGGTTTACTGTCTAAATAACCAGTATCCTGTAGAATTTGTAATGTATATTGTCTCTGTGATATAACAAGGCCAATAGGAGAATAAGCTAACTCAATTCCTAAAAAATATTTTAACTTACCTAAATCTCTAAGTTTAAAAACAGAATTTAAAAGAGACTTAGTTTGACAAATGAGGTCAATATTAGGACCAGCTATAATCATATCATCTACATAAACCAGAATGATTAAAAAATTAGAATCAGTACCTGAAGTAAACAAGGAATAATCTGACTTGGATTGAGTAAATCCCATGGATTGAAGTACAGTGGTAAGTTTTTGATTCCACTGCCTACTTGCTTGTTTTAAACCATAAATTGATTTATTTAATTTGCAAACTAAAGTACCTGAATTACCAGCTGTAGAAGGAGGAGTAAAACCTTTAGGTAGAGACATGTACACTTCCTCATCCAAATCCCCATTAAGAAAGGCATTAGTAATATCCAGCTGATGTAAATGCCACCTTTTAGCCATGGATAATGCTAGGAGAACTCTGACTGTAACCAACTTAGCAACTGGAGAAAAAGTGGCTGTGTAGTCCACTCCTTCCAGTTGTGTAAATCCCTGAGCCACTAATCTGGCTTTATGTCTTTCAACAGAACCATCTGAGTGTCTTTTTAATTTAAAAACCCATTTACACCCTATAGGAATCTTATTAGGGGGTAAAGATTGAATTGTCCATGTATTATTATTTTTCATGGCTAAAAGTTCATCATTAATTGCTTGAACCCATTCAGGATGCTTGATAGCTTGAGCATAAGTATGGGGTTCAATCTGGGAGGACAAGTTAGCTAAGAAAGCTTTATGAGTTGTGGATATGTTTGAGTAACCAATAACTGACTGAATAGGATATCTTGATGGGGTAGTTGTGGTGCTGTGGCAGATATAATCTTGCAAATAAGATGGAAGTCTAGTTGGTCTAGTGGATCTTCTGACTTCATTGGTAGTAGGAGAAGAGGGTAAAGGAGTAGGGGAAGGGAGAGGTTGTTCAATAGGATTTGTAGAAATAGGAAAATTATGAAATACTGAAGGAAATTCAATAGGACTGGACAGAGAGGAATCATGAGTAAAAGACTGTAAAATAACAGGATCATGAAAAGGAAATGAATATTCATGAAACACAACATTTCTGGATATAAATATTTCTTGAGTTGTCAAATCTAAGAGTTTATAACCTTTGAAACCAGGAGAATAACCAATAAAACAACATTTTCTTGCCCTAGGTTGAAATTTAGTTCTATGATCTTTTAAGGTGGATGCAAAAGCCAAACAACCAAAAACCCTTAAAGTAGAAAAATCCATGTTAGTTTTATATAAAACAGAAAAAGGTGATTTATTTTGTAAAATAGGAGCAGGAATCCTGTTAATTAAGAAAACAGCAGTTAAAATAGATTCATTCCAGAATTGAATAGGTATTTTTGACTGAAATAAAAGAGACCTAGCAACATTAAGAATATGCTGATGTTTTCTCTCCACAACTGAGTTTTGTTGTGGAGTCTCAACATAAGAAAACTGATGAAGAATCCCTAAGTTAGAGAACAAATCCTTAAAAACTAATTCCTTAGCATTGTCACTTCTAAATTGTTTAATGGTGACCTGAAACTGATTTTGAATCATTTTAATGAACTGTGGTATAATTTGAGCAACTTCAGATTTAAACCTAAGTAAATGAACCCAAGTGAACCTGGAACAATCATCAACAAGTGTCAAAAAAAATCTAAAACCATTATGAGAAGAGACTTGGTAAGGACCCCATATGTCACAGTGTATAAGATCAAAACAATGTAGAGAAAGAGAGTTTTTAGAAATAAATGGTAAACATTTTTGTTTAGCAAGAGGACATATGTCACAAGGTGTAGTTACAGTAGTAGGAACAGAATGTAAATGAAGTTCAGATTGTAACAATTTTATCCTATCTAGGGCAGGGTGACCAAGTCTATTATGCCATGTGTGGAGAGAGATTGAATTGCATAACAAGAGATTGTCATTATTATGTTGATGCATGACATATAATCCTTGTAAGAAATCACCCTTGCCAATCTGCTTCTGTGTCCTCAAATCCTGAATAAGGAAGTGTTCGACAGAAAAGAAATGCTATATTGATTGGACTGTAAAAGAGCCCCAACAGAAAGTAAACTAAAATGAAAGGTAGGAACATAAAAAACATTATCTAGGATCAAATCAGGATTGATGGACACAGACCCTATGAAGTAAACAGGTATAATGTAGTTGTTAGGCAGTGTGATAGTAGTATTGTAAGCATGAGAAATAGAGAGAAATAAAGATAAATTGTTGCATATATGGTGAGTAGCACCAGAGTCAATGATCCATGAATTTTTATTGAATGAGATTGGGGATGGTAAAGTAGAAGAACATGTACCTGATGAGCCATTAACATTGAAAGTGCTAGAAGAGTGAGAAGAACTAGGAGTTGGTAGATTAGGCAGAGAACCATTCAACTGAGGAGAGAGTAAACTGGATAGCTGTGTAAGCTGCTGAGGAGATAAACTGTGCATAAAATCTTGTACTGGAGATGGAGTAGGATTGATAGGTTGGGAGATGAAGTTGATGTTGTTAGTTTTGTTGGTAGGTGCCTGTGGTGGTCTTGGAGATGGGCCTCTGAATCCAGGGGGAAAGCCATGCAACTTGAAGCATGTATCCATAGTATGACCTGCCATTTGGCAGTGTGTGCAATAGGGTCTCCCATTCTTTCTGTTAGCTTGATTAAATGGGGGCCTATAAGGGGGAGAGGGATTAAAAGAAGGCCTGTACGATGGAGGGGGGTTAGTGTTTGGAAAGGGAGGTCTAGAAGAAAAGTTAGAAGATGGATTTCTAGTGGAGAATGCCATAGAATTAGTGGAGTCAGGGGGTTTATGGTGTTGATGGATGGAAATCTGGGTTTCTTCTTGAGTTACCAAGGAGTAGGCCTTAGCAACAGGGGGAAGAGGGTCCATGAGTAGTAATTGGCTGCGAGTATGAG
The DNA here is from genome assembly GCA_030819805.1 of Penstemon newberryi var. newberryi. Classification (NCBI taxonomy): domain Eukaryota; kingdom Viridiplantae; phylum Streptophyta; class Magnoliopsida; order Lamiales; family Plantaginaceae; genus Penstemon; species Penstemon newberryi. The sequence goes on along the minus strand of JAUALY010000005.1, from coordinate 13,423,523 downwards.
CCAAAGAATCCTGTAAACCCATCAAGAAAGTAATCAGATATTCTTTTTCAAAATAGTCTTCTAGTTTGCCACATTCACATTTAGGCCTGAAGTTACTAATCTCATCCCAAAGAACTTTCAATTGTGAGAAATAGGCATTGACAGATAGATGTTGTTGTTGAAGATTAATAAGATCACGCCGCAATTGAAACATTCTTGGACCACTGGCTTGTTGAAAACGCTGTTTCAATTCATTCCACAGGGTAATGGCAGAAACATGATATTGAACAGTGTGATGGATTTCTTTGGATAGAGAGTTTGTGAGCCAAGTGATTACAAGGAGATTGTTTCTGTCCCAATAATTGGCCAGAACAGGATCAGTAGTAGGTTTTGGAAGCGAGCCATCAATAAAACCAGCCTTATTCTTGACAGAAAGAGCCATAACCATTGCTCTGCTCCAAGTTTGATAATTGGAATCTGTTAATTTCTCTGAAACTAATGCAATTCCTGGTCCATCTGCAGGATGAATGTAATATGGACTTGAAGGATCTTCAATGGGTGGTCTTGTGCGAGAGGAAGAGACAGAGGAAGAGGGATCAGTGGAAGGAGAGGCCATGGGAAAAAACAAAGAAAACAGAGCAAGAACGTGGAAGTAGGGTTCAAGAAAGGGAAATTTGGGAATAGATGGATGAAGATAACTACAGGAAATATATGGAAACCAGAGATAATGTGAAAGAAAACACCTGAAGAAGATTCCAAGAAGAAAAATGCAGAAGTATTGCCGTAGATGAAGACAGTAGAAATGGAGGAATGATCAAGAAAAAACAGAGTGCGGAAGCTTTGTAAATTTAAAAAAAAAAAAAACTGCTGATACCATATTATCTTTTAATATTACTGTTCATGACTAGATGTATATGAATTGTATGTATGTGTAAAGATATGAAGATAATTTGACAGAAAAGAATAAACTTGTATATTGAAGAAAACTAAAACTGATTACAAAAGAAAGCAAAAATACCCATATATATAGGGCAACAAATAAAAGGGGCAAAAAAGTAAAAACAGTTAAAAGAAGAAAACGGGAAAAGAAATAGACACGCTTAATACATCTCTATTCCAACTAATCAGACTAACGGCTAGTATCCCAAATTGATTTGGGATTTTAGGTCAAATCATTTCTTCTTCAATTTCTTCCTTCTCTGCCTCAATGTTCTTCTCTGAAATTGTATTTGATTTATTAAAGCTTGAGTTAAGCTTTATTATACCATCTTTCTTCAATACCGGGCCTGTGTATAATTGAATCAAGTCTTTCTAGGAAAATTATTTCTTTAGACATTATATCATATTAATAAAATATGTGCAGGCCCATATCAAACGGGAGATGAAATCAAAATTTCATAACCTTTTTTACATATTGCATTTTTGATTTACTTGTTTAATCATTTGCTCTACTCGATAAGTAATTTGTGCAGAGAAAACTGGCTCAAGATCCTCTATACCACTATTAGTGTACCATACTTGTGTACCACTAATAAGTAATTGTCACATGTAATCTAGTGTAATACATGTTAAGTAAGTCTTACATGTGGCAATTACTTATTAGTGGTACACAAGTATGGTACACTAATACACTACAAGAAAACTAGGCTTCACCTACGACAGATTCTGTTGGTGAAGCCTTGATTTCCGTTGGTATTCATGCGTAGTGACGGATTTTTTTCCGTTAGTTGATTCGTAGGTGAAGGCCCCGTAGGTAAATGCAGCAACGGATTTTTTTTTCTGTTGGTAAATGTTGCGACGGTTCATTTTTGTTGGTAATTTTGTTGGAAAAAGCGTCGGATGAACGATCGGGCCCGAATATCTTTGCGACAATTTTTGTTGTTGGAAATGCGTAGGAAAATTACTAACTGATTTTCAACGGCATAAATTTGTTGGTGTTCTGTCGCCAATCCGTTGGAAACATTGTGACGGAATATAGCATCAAAAATATTCCGTTGGCTAAAATCTGTCGGTATTTTGTCGCCAATACGTTGGAATCATTCCAACGGATTTGGCATCAAAATATTTCCGTTAGCTTATTTTTGTCACTAATTTGTAGGAAATCAGTTGGAACCTAGTGACAACTTTTTTGTTGCTGATTCCGTTACTAGCAATCGGGTCGGAGCAAAAAATTGAACCTCGACTTAGCATTGACTCAGTCGTTCCTGGGCGCGCCTAAGCCTCTGACCCGGGCGCCCAGGTCTCGCCTGGGCTTGGTTGAGGCGCCTAGGCCATGCTTGGTTTTTGTTGCTGATTCCGTTACTAGCAATCGGGTCGGAGCAAACAATTGAACCTCAACTTAGCGTTGACTGAGTCTTTCCTGGGCGCGCCTGAGCCTGACTCGGGCGCCTAGGTCTCGCCTGGGCTTTGATGAGGCGCCTAGCAAAAAATTGAACCTCAACTTAGCGTTGACTGAGTCTTTCCTGGGCGCGCCTGAGCCTGACTCGGGCGCCTAGGTCTCGCCTGGGCTTTGATGAGGCGCCTAGGCCATGCTTGGTTCTGGCCCAGGCGCCTCAGGCGCCTCGGTATCGCCTGGGCTTGGCCTAGGCGCCAATGCCACGCCTGGTTCTGGCCCGGGCCACTCATGGGGCTGCCTCGGGTGTCTACGTCTCGCCTGGGCTTGGCCTAGGCAATGTAGGCCCGGGCGACGCCTGGGCTACTAGGCAATGTATTTTTAATTAACTTGTTGGATGTAGGATTTGAACCCTTGACCTCATATATATACATATTAAAGGATTAAACCAGTTGGGCTGAACAACTTTGTTGAATTTTCATTAAACAATTATATATATGAGTAACCTAAAAGTTTATTTCATCAATTTTTTCAATGATTTAACTCATTTTTCATTAGTTTGATCGATTTAAATCATTTTGAACTTTCCCATGATTTTCATCAATTTTTTTCACATCGTTGATTTAAACATTTTTTGACCTATCTAACATGTTTACTCATCGTTTTCACCAGTTTAACCCCCTTTTTGACCAATCTCACATATTTTTCCTTAATTTAATAAATGTAAGCTATTTTTTACTGGTTCAACTAATTTTTCACCATTTTCATCTATTTAGACCGTTTCTAACTGAGGTATGCGATTATTCACCGATATCATTTGTCCTTGCGCTAATTTCATCGAATTAAAATATTATTGATCGATTTAACCTAATTTTCATCGATTTCATTTTTTTTTTCAATAATTTCATCGAGTTGCACTGTTTTGATCGATTTAAATTATTTTCACCAATTTTTCATCGATCTAAACCATTTTTAATCGTTTGACCCATTTCCCTCCGATTTCATCTGTTTTTTCATTAATTTCATCGATTGTAAATATTTTTTGATTGATTTAACCCGTTTTGTTCACAAATTTCAGCGATTTAAACTTTTTTGGACCAATTTAACTCGTTTTTTCACCAATCTCATAAGTTTTTTTTTCAATTTCATGATTGACCCATTTTTCCCTCACCCATTTTTTTCACTAATTCATTGATTTAATTTTTTTATCGATATAACTAGTTTTCCCCTTAATTTCATCAATTTAAATCATTTTGACCAATTTAACTAGTTTTTCCACCGTGTTCATCCTCTTTTTACTAGTTTTATCGATTTAAATTATTTTTGACCGATTTAACTCGTTTAATCATCGTTATCACTAATTTCGTCGACTTAACCAATATTTTTTTAATTATCACTAGTTTTTCTCAATAATTTCATCAATTTATATCATTGTTTTGCCAATTTGACTCGTCGATCTAAACATATTTTGACCGATTCAACCTATTTTATCATCAATTTCACGAATTTAAAACGGTATGGTCTGATTTAACTCAATTTTTCGCCAATCTCACATGCTTTTAACTAATTTCATCAATTTACCCATTTTTTCATCGATTTCACCCTTTTTTCATCAATTTTATCAATTTAAAATATTTTGACCAATACAACCCTTTTTCATCTTTTTCACCCATTTTCATCGATTTTTGCCATTTTCGTCAATTTTTTTTTTTCCACAAATTTTATCAACTTGATTTGTTTGACCGATTTAACCGTATTCACCCATTTTTCACCGACTTCACTTGCTTTTAACTAAGTTAGCTGATTCAACATGTTTCAAAACAATTAAAGTCTTCTTTTTACATGTTACTGATAGGTTAAACCCATTTTAAATCGAATTCACCAAATTTTTTTCTTCAATATAATAAAATCATATGTTTTCAACGACTTAAACCATCTTCAATATTTTTTCCACCAATTTACAGATTTACACGTTTTTTAACCGAATAACTTGTTTTTTCACTAATTTTAGCGAAGTGTAAAATCAGTGAAAATATATGGAATTTATGAATCGAGAAAAAATTGGTTAATCCATTGTAAAATGAATTTAATCAATGAAAAATCTGGTTAAATCGATTGAGAACGAGTTTTATAGGTGAACGAGTGAAAACATCCATGAAATCCGTGAAGAAAATGAGTGAAGTCGGTAAAAAATGAGTTAAATTGGTTAAAAATTCGATGAAAAACGTGTTAAATCATTAAAAATGGTTAAACTAGTGAAACTGGTGAAATAATCGATGAAATCGAAGTAAAAACGGGTTAAACTGATTAAAAATGAGGAAATCGATAATATCGGTTTAAAATGGGATATATCGGTGAAATTGGTAAAAAAAAAGTTAAAACGACGAAAAAATGGGTCAAAATTAACGTGAGCTTGATTAGGTCCAATTTGAATATGGATCCAACACATAAGGGTGATCCGTGTGGAGGGTGGTTGGTGCCCGGGTGTGGGGATGGTTGGGAGGTGGCGGAGGATGGGGGTGGTGGCAGGGTGGGGGTGGGGGACAATTGAAGTTTACAAATATTTTCTTTTTTAAGTTGATCCAGTATGTTTCCACAATTTTCATTTATGGATCCATAGTGGATTGGATCCAGCAGATTTGATCATGTTGAAAATTTAGTGGATCCCATATGGATCGGATCCAGCAGATCGATCCATAATACCAGCTCTATGTCGAGCTGATTTATTAATGATCTTAGTTACAATGTAATTGATTAAGTGTAATTGCATTTACTATACGTTCCTAGAAATTTGATTAGTTGGGCATAATTATTATCTTTGGATTGGGGAAAAATATCTTACTTCAAGAAAATCTAATTTATCGGTTCATGTTTCATAGTGCTTAGATATAAAATCACTTAAACTTTTGTGTGTTATGAAAGAGAAGTAGTGACGTGTTTTTTTCACCGAAATGATTTTACTACTATGGACCATCTTTCCGACAACTTCATAACAAATGTCATACATAGAATATTTTTTATTTCAAAATTTCTTTGGTAATTTGTTGTTATTATTCGTGAAACATATTTCTATCGTTGGTTTTGTTGCTGTTCAGTTACACATTTGTTACTAGAGCTAAATAGCAACGAAAATTTTCCGTTGGAACAATTTCATCGCTATGGATAACTTTTTCCTACAACTTAACAACCGAATTCCTACGAAAAATATTTTTTCCCAATTTTTTGTTGGTATTTTGTCGTTATTATTGGCGGAACAAATTTGTGTTGATGGTTCTGTCGCTGTTCAGTTACTAAAATCTAAATAGCGACAGATAATTTTCCGTTGGAATGATTTCGTCGCTATGGATAACTTTTCCCTACAACTTAACAACCGAATTCATACAAAAAATATTTTTTTTCGACACTCCGTCGGTAATTTGTCGCTGTTATTGAAGGTAGATTTTTTAATTGAAATTATGTTGGTATTTGGTTACTAATCCGTCACTAATAGCGACAAATTTGTTTTCGTTGGAATCATGTCGTAGGTGAAGCCCCCTTTTTTTGTAGTGATAGTGGTATAGAGGATCATCACCGGAGAAAACTAGATAAATAATTAAATGAACAACATTAAGCTCTCGAGAATATGGAACGGATTATCATGAGAAAGCATATTGAAGTAATAGTAGTCAGTTAATTTATTAGTTATAGACAAAGGACGATTGCTTAAAAGTTGAAATTAGGGGTGTTCAGGATTGAAGGTGGGTTGGACTAGGTCTGACCAAACCCGAATCGGATTCATGTTGTTGAATTTGAATCTGGATACTGTCCGGGATCCAAAATTCCATAGTCCATTGAATTTTGTTCGGATTCAGCCAGATTTCAATTTTTTTCAAATCCATTCAAATTTACAATTTAGAACTTCTTTCTGACATTTTTTTTATACAATAGGTTAATTAATGTTACATTTTCACTCAACTTAGCTTACGTGTTCAAACTTTCTTTATAATTCTCTAATCTTCAATATACAAACTATTAATTGTAGACATTAATGTAGAATTGATATCAATGTATCAACATTAATTCATGTTATTAAGTGAAAACATGCTTAAAATGAGATACTATGAATGAAATGTTAAATCGTGATTTGTTAAACTAATAGAAAAATATTATTAATGTTACTTACATAAATATATGTGTGTATATATATCCAAATATTTACAAATCAAATCAAATTTTATTCATGTTCGCTCTACGTATTTCGAATTACGGATTTTCTTACTTGAATAAGATCTATTGAATCTTTGATCGGATAAAGTTCAAATAAATCAAGCCGAATTCAAATTAAAATCCGCTCCGTTGACAACCCTAGTTCAAATTAAGAGTCATAAATTGATTTTGAGGACTATAATACATTACTAAATAAAGGGGCAATTAGTCCGAAATAATTTATTTGCCGGCCTAATTACTAAAGAGTTGTTTGATCGTGTTTTTGGTCCAATTATTCATCGCCCCTTTCATTCATTTAACGAAGGTAGCATCTTTTCTCTAGAATTCTTTTCATGAATTTATTATTGATTTTCCATGAAACCATTTGTTGCATGCCAAGATTATAAAGTGAGTTGATTAAATTGAGGGTTTTCTATTTCATAAAATTTCCTTCTTTTTCGAGCTTTAGGGCTACCGAGAGAGGAGAACAGCGGGAGTTGGCTATTGTGGAATTGGGGCGGAGAAGTTATAGAGCATTAAAATGTAACATTGGGTGTAGGGGTGCACATGGTACGGTATTGCGGTTTTATTAGTTAAATTCGTACCATACCAATTCTTGCGGTTTTTAAATATTCAATACCAAACTTCACTTTTGAACACCCACTACAAAAAATTTAAATTTTAGTGACAAAATAGAAAATGACAAAGTGACAAGAATTTAAAATATTGTCACTAAAATGATGTATATAGACAAGCTAGTGACAAGAAATGTGAAAAAGTTATCACTATTGACATTTAGTGATACCCCAAAGGTGACAACTAAAAAGTTGTCACTAAATTATAGTGACAATATTTATTGTCACTAGGTTGTCATTGAAAGGGTGTCACTAATTGTCAATAGTGACAACTTAAGTTTCATATACTTGTCACTAATAGCCACTAGTGACAACTTAAAAATATATATTGTCACTATTGCACTTGTCACTATTGTTATTGTGACAAAACTAATATTTTTGTCACTAAATATATGTAAAAAGTGACAATTTCAACCATGTCACTTAATATTTTGTCACTAAAATCCATTTTTCTTGTAGTGACCATACCAATGCATCCGGTACGGTACGATTTTGCGGTTGTAGAAATATTTTTTTGTGTCTTACTTTTTTTCTCTTATAGTCGATTGATAATTGAAAGAAATTTCTAATGGAATGAATTGGTGATGTTTTTCTTTTCTTTTTACATAATACTTTATAAAGGAAAGAGTTATATGGACTAATATCCTATAAAATGAATTAGCCTAAAAAATAGTAGCTCAATAAAGAAATAATGACGATAATTTATTTGTCGTTTGTTATTTCTTTTAAAGGTATAATTATTTACTAGTTTGTCGTTTATGCGTCAAAATTTTATTTTTGGACTTTTTGTAAATGAAAAACTTATTTGGAACACAATTATATGTTCTACATGAGTAGTTGAGTAAATTTTTTTGAGTTATAATTACTAATATTAGATTATGTGTCATAATTATAGGTTGGAAGATAATAAAGGTTAAATTTAATTGCGTAAACTAGAAAATAAATAGTTTATTTTTATTTACCGTACGATATGGTTTTTTGCGATATCTAAGTTCCAAAATCTATACCATACCAAAAAATTCGGTACGGTTTCATACATACCGAGAAAAAAACCTAAACTTCGATACGATTTGGTACGGTACAGTACGGTGCGGTACGGTCTCGAAAACCATGTGCACCCCTAATTGGGTGGCAAATTAAATGAGGGACTATTCAGATTTTTCTCACACATAATAAGTGGGCTCCAGTTCAACTTAAATTACAATGTGTGAGAAAAATCTGACCACTTTCAGCGGGCTGACCGAAATTTGATTAGGAAATCAATCGTCAAATAAGCGAATTGTTTTGTTAGTCCAAATCAATTGACGCATAGCACCATCTTCAATAGTTGATAGTCATTTATACATAATTTTTTCCTCCAACTCTCAAAAGTAAAAATTTAGATTATAGTTTTAACATTTGATAAATAATTGTTTTAAGATTGTCTTTTCTTCTCCTTAACTTTTCTTAAATTTACTTTTTGTTAGATAATATAACCTTTTATATGGATTAAGATATAAAATTAAGTATATTTTTTTACCAAATAAATTTTTGATAAAACAAATTAAATTTTCGATAAAAAAAATACAAATATTTATTTACAAGAAAGTAAGATTTTCTTGGTTATAAAAGAGAAATATCATGTCACATGAATCATTAAATTAGACTTCACATGAATGTTAAATATTTATTCATAAAAAAATGTGAAATATTTATCTACACAAAAAACATATAGAAAAATTATCTCTTAATTTGTTTCTCTTCGCATGAGTTGTCATTTCGTTACTAGTCAAATCTAAAATTGATCTCAAATAAGCTTGAAGTTTGAGATGAATAAATTTTTGCCTTAAAAAATACATGCATTAGCGGGAGGTTCTTTTTTTTTTAAAGAAAAATGGAGTCTCATAATTTGAGCTTAGCCGCCATCATTGGAGATTAATCCATGTTGACTACAAAATAATGGTTGGTAGAATAACGATTAATTAAGAAATAGTGTTTTTCTCTTTTTACTTCTAACTCATTTAAATATAAATTATTAAAAGAATAGTTAATCAATTAGTAGAAGAACATTGCCTAATTATTGAGGTCCGCCCTAGCTATTTGTGAACTTGAATGGAGACATTATCATGAGTCTGTCTAAGGGTTATTTATGATCAAGATCCATTTGTGCGTAGAGTGTACACCAGTATGGTTGGATCCCGATATATTTGCAAGAAAGTAATATTTTCTTGGTTATAAAAGAGAAATATCATGTCACATGAATCATTAAATTAGACTTCACATGAATGTTAAATATTTATTCATAAAAAAATGTGAAATATTTATCTACATAAAAAAATTATCTCTTAATTTGTTTCTCTTCGCATGATGAGTTGTCATTTCGCTACTAGTCAAATCTAAAATTGATCTCAAATAAGCTTGAAATTTGAGATGAATAAATTTTTGCCTTAAAAAATACATGCATTAGCGGGAGGTTCCTTTTTTTTTAAAGAAAAATGGAGTCTCATAATTTGAGCTTAGCCGCCATCATTGGAGATTAATCCATGTTGACTACAAAATAATGGTCGGTAGAATAACGATTAATTAAGAAATAGTGTTTTTCTCTTTTTACTTCTAACTCATTTAGATATAAATTATTAAAAGAATAGTTAATCAATTAGTAGAAGAACATTGCCTAATTATTGAGGTCCGCCCTAGCTATTTGTGAACTTGGATTGAGATATTATCATGAGTCTGTCTAAGGGTCATTTATGATCAAGACTCCTTTGTGCGCAGAGTGTACACCAGTATGGTGGGATCCCGAGGCTTGGTGGAGGCACATCCTGTGATTTACATCCTTCAGGTTCTAAGGCAAGAGTTCTGAGGGTCCATTATTAGTCTGGTGTAAGCTTGGACATCTGGGTTATAAAAAAAAAAAATTAGTGCATCGTGACAACAATTATTAATCTACTTATTTTGGTTGCATGCGAGATAACATTTTTTCGCTAAAAATATCACGTGTCATGTGACATTTCAAAATTGGGAATTTCATATTCTGACTACAAAATTTGCAAGTCCAAGTCACGTGATAGATCTAAATAAAACTTCAATTTTTTTGTATGAAAAAACGATTAAAGTTCCCCGAAAATCGAAGATACCTATTTTTTGCAATATAAATTTCACTGTACAATTCAAAACTAATTTGAGGTAAATTTATTGTGATTGTAAATTTGACCTAATTATATGTATCTTTGATTTATGAGGAAACTTTAATCGTTTTTATCAAAAATTGAAGTTATAGACCTATCACGTGACTTGGACAAACAAATTTTTGAGTCAAAATTTGAAATCTCCAATTTTTTCGTGTCACTCGGCACATGAAATTTTGGTCAAAATTAAATTTTTCAATCATATAGGACATAAATTGATGATTTTGGGCAAACAAACAAATTTTCCGGTCAAATTAGACATAAATCGATGATTTTCGACTATAAAAACTGAAATTGATGACAATGACACAATATATAACGTATATTGTCAAGGTACCATATAAAGAGCAAATTTTGAAATACAATAATTTTAAAGGATTAAAAATGATATTTTTCCTATTTTAGATGCATGCATGAGCCGTCAATCACCGTCAATGGTACGTACTACAGTCCCACCGTCAATCAACTTTTCCAAAAAGTTGGAAATTTCCATGCAATCCCTAATCAGTAGCAGTACGTACAAGTTGTTTGTCCGCATTAGTAAGATTGGTCCTTAGCCCACTTGCTCTACTAATTAATATTTCGGTCGATTTCCTGTCCAGTGTTTTTCAGATCCGGCTTGGCCACTTGACAATATAGGACATGGCCTAGGCCCCCCAAACTTTTTGGGGCCCCAACCCTTTATCATTATGTATAAATAATAAATAAATAAAAAGCATAAATCTAATTCTAAGTTAATTTTTTATATAGAAGTATTATAGTTCGAATAATTTAGAATGGGATATTTCTTATATATTTTAGTTTATTTCATAAAATTATATGTGAACAATCCAATAATATACTTTTGGATTTTAATTGGATGTCACAATTCTAAAGTCTTTAAATGATAGAAATTTGAAAGAACATTGTATCTCGTCTTGACAATTCTTATTTAGTATATATTTGATTCTTATCCATGTATGTTTATTTTCTATAAAATAATTATTTACTATATTTGCAACGGTTGCATATATTGGAAAAAGTTTTTCAAAATTCAAATTAATAAAGATCTAATTAGGAAAACTATGTCACAAAAAAAATATAATTAAGTGAAATGATTATTTTACTATAAAAAAAAGATATATTCGAAAAACTAAAAGGGTGAAATACAGTTCATTCCTTACAATATGGGGTAATATCAACTACCCCATTTGTTATAATATTGAACATTTTATTCCAAACTACCTCGCCCCTTTTATAACAAATAAATTGTTTCTTTATTAATTTATATTTTTTTTATTAATTATGAATTTATCCATCCACCAAACAATATTATGTTTCAATTTCTTCATTCATTTTGTTTCTTTCGGTTTTATGGTCTCAAACTTTTTGTTTATTTTCATCTCATTTTTTTCTTTATTTCTGTTTCAATTTGTTTTCTTTATTTTATGTTTCAATTTTTTTTATTTCTATCTCAAATTTTCTGAGTTTGTATTTAGTGATAATTATCTCATTTATTTTCGGTACCAATTATTATTCAAAATATTGAGTAATTCTCCTTCAAATTCTTTCACTCAAAATTTAAGTTTGACACCAAACAATATTATTTTTAATTTCTTCAATTATTTTTAATTTTTTTTTATTAATTATGAATTCATCCATCTACCAAACAATATTATATTTCAATTTATTCATTTCTTTTGTTTGGTGTAATTCTTAGTTTTATATTACTATATGAAATGGAGGTGGTGCATATAGTGGGCCTGTTTGTTTGGTGTTTCCCAAACTTTCTTCGTGTTTGAGAAATGCGAAACAAACATGTTTTCTACTTTTTGAAATAAATTTTTCATCCATTAATTTTTTCAAACTACTCTCTCAAAAGTCAAACAAACAACAATATTTTTATCTCTAAACAAAACCTATACAAACTCTACTTTGATTTGACATAAAGTAACTTATCTCTTATACAATTTATCTCACATAACAAACATGATTTGACATAAAGTCTTACACATCTTACACATACAACCTAACTCTTTCAAAAAAACCTACACCTACTTTATTTCTAAAACCACTCTCTCAAAATTCAAACAAACAACATTACGCAAATCGAGATTATTTCACAAACCTCTATTACTCTCCCAAACTACTTTCCTAAGGCCATCTCCAATGGAGAGGGCCAGCCCCGGGGCTCCGGAGCCCCGAGCCAGCCCTGACCCCCCCCCCCCCCCCCCGGGGCCCTGCCTGGTCGTCTCCAATGACAGGGCTCCGAAATAGAATTAGTTCCACTTTTTTCCTTTGCCCATTCTCACCTATAATTCTACTTTTAATTTTGTTTTTAGTATTAATATTAATAATACTAATAATTATTTTATTAATATAATTAAATTATTAATTATATTTAAATATTAAAATTTAAGCAATTCGCTCCAAAGAAACCAACCGTAGGCTTCAAAAAGACTTAATAGCCCATGTTTATGCAAAATACGGTTAATAATGAATGTAATTGTTTGAATTTACTTATCTTGTTAATTTTAGTATGCTTTTAAATATATTATTTTTTAAGTATTAATTTAAATTGTTTGTATAAGTGTTTAATTATATTTTTAAGTAATTCGGTATTTTTAAAATTATATAGCCACCACCAATATTGTAATTAAATCATTAAATTTTTAATTACAATAAAAGAAATTAAAATAAAATGTTGAATTTAATTATTAATGATTTGTCCATAAGTAAATTTAATTACAATTCTAATAAATTATTAATGATTTTCATTTTAAAAAATTAAATTTTATTATATTAAATAATTCAATTAAAAATTGGTGGCTACTTATATTATTAAATACTAGTAAATATACAATAAATATGCTAACAAATTATATTAAATAATTAAATTCTACAAATTTAATTTAATTTAGTTGTTAAATTTAATTTTATTATATATTTATTTAATATAATTAATTTTTCTTATTTAAAAACATTAAAACCATTAAAATTAAAAAAAAAAGAAAAGGATGGAGCCAATCAGGGGACGCCAAGTGGCGTCCCCTGACTTAAAGAGGGGCGCGTGAACTCACGCGCCCCTCTTTCTTCTCCAACTTTCCCACGCGGGAACCCGTTGCCCACCCTGCCCCGGCCCCTTCTCCGTTGGAGATGGCTTCTCCCGACCCCGCCCCGACCCCGGCCATCTCCATTGGAGTTGGCCTAAACGTCAAACAAACAGGCCTAGTATGTCTTTCATATTTCACAGATGTTTATTTTAATGAAATTTTTTTTTTAACTAAATGGCACTAAAATTAGGTCATATTTGGTTTTTAAAGTAAGATAAATTATGATTGATTGTATTCTTGATATAATTGTCGATAAATTATCTTATCATGTTTGGTGCGCTTCATTTAAATTAAAAACATGATAAGTTATATAATCATGATTGATAGTCTCTCCATTCTATTTGTGAGTGCGCTTGAACACTTAAAGTACTCCCAATTTTTTATCCCAGAATTTTTGGTCACACATGATTAAAAATGTAAATTGTCGAATTACATAAAGATTGGATATCACGGGGTCCGCCAAAATGATTTATTCATCTTAATAAAAAAGTGATATTTATCCCGAGCCTTTATTTATTTGGGACCCTATCTTAAATGTAATTGTAGGAGCAAAACATCTAGGGCCTGTTTGTTTGGCGTTTTCCAAATTTTTTTCGTGTTTGAGAAATGCCAAACAAACATGTTTTCTACTTTCAGAAATAAATTTTTCATCCATTAATTTTCTCAAACTACTCTCTTAAAAGCCAAACAAACAACAATTTGTTTATCTCTAAACAAAACCTATACAAACTCTACTTTGATTTGACATAAAGTAACATATCTCTTACACAATTTATCTCACATAACAAACATGATTTGACATAAAGTCTTACACATCTTACACCTACAACCCAACTCTTCCAAAAAAACCTACACCTACTTTATTTCTCAAACCACTCTCTCAAAATTCAAACAAACAACATTACGCAAATCGAGATTATTTCACAAATCTTCACTACTCTCCCAAACTATTTTTCCAAACGCCAAACAAACAGGCCCCTTTTAACTTTTACCTGTTTATCCAATTTTATATTGATATTTATCTCGGGCCCTATTTTAAATGCCATTGTAAAAAACAAACATCTAATAAACCAAACGTTATGATAAATGTGACAATTTATCCTTTATATTATAAAAAATATTTTTCATGCTCACTCTCAAGTCTTAATTTCGACAAGCAAATTACACTTTTCGATTAAAAGAGATAAATTACGTCTTTAAAATTTTTACAGAAATGTAAAATACTATTTTCAAATTATAAAGAATAAATTAAATATTATGCCTTTGGGTAAACTGACATTAACTCCAACTTTTTTGTAATCGAAAACTTTCTCTCAGACAGATGAATAAAAGAAACATTTTTATTATAACAACATTTAATCCGAAATGTTAAAATCCATTACCCATCATTCTAGCAATAGTAAGAGAAATAAATGTGAACAAAGTTGAAGAACTAGGTCAAATATCCAAAAAACAAAAGACTGAAAAATGCTTCGGATCCACCCAGCCTGTTACTGTCAAATCGGACAAAACAAGGGCAGAATTATTAATTTTTAATTATATAAACCGCGTGGACAAATTGGTAGTATTTGACAAATCAGTCAGCGGTCAATTTTTATATCCTTTCTATAATTCAATATATTTTTTAGCAAGTACTCCTATTATTTATTTTAAAATAATACTAGATCAATAAATTTCGAATCCCTCAACTAAAATCTCCCCGAATAAAGGTTAAATCCACTTTTCAACTTCTATTACTTTTCTCCCGCCATCAATTCTTAACTACCCCTTCTCTTTCCTTCTATGAAACCCATTTCCTGATTTTGATTTTATTTTGCTATTTTTTTTTCAATGGGATTTCTTTATTCTGAGAGAGCAAATTGGGCGAAAATATTTATTGTCACTGTGTGTGCAACTTTTGTTTTGACATCTGTTGCTCAACTCTTGCCTGAAGATGAAGGTAATTATGGTTTGCGATTTAATTTAAATTAGCATTTAACTGTGAATATTAATGGTAGTTAAATCTGGCTTTTTTTTTTGCTTGATTTATGAATTTTGTAATTTTTGTTTGGTGTGATTTGTTTTGTTTTGAGGATGAGTTTGCCAATGGGTTGATTTTTTTTCTTTGTATATGATTTGATTTTTAGTTAAATAAACAATTTTACAAAAAATGGTTTATTTTGAGGGCGAGTTTGGCAATGGGTTTGTATTTTTTTCTTTTTATATGATTTGATTTTTAGTTAAAATAATCAATTTTACAGAAAATGGTTTGTTTTGAGGACGAGTTTGGCAATGGGTTTGGATTTTTTCTTTATGATTTGATTTTCGTTAAAATAATCAATTTGAGAGAAAGTTGATTTGCAGAATTAACTTTATCAGTAAAATGAAGAAACTCCTCCAAATTAAAAAAAAAAAAAAAGTCAAATGAAGAAATACCCAATACCTTACTTCTAATTGGCAGAAAAACACTGCGTTATTTTTATTAGCAAAAAAATCCCTAGGTGAACATTTACTAGCAACATCGTCATTTTATTATATCGTTGTTCTCATTTAAAAATTAAAAGTTGACCACATGGGTTTATTGCTTAATGTTAAGAAAAAAGGAGAATTATTGTTAATTTTTTAAGTTTATAGATGATTATTGCCAATATTCAGAAGTATCTAATGGTATTTTGGTATTTTTATTCCAAAGAAAAAATAACATGGGTTACTCTTGTCACTTTCCCAGTAAATGATGAAGAAATATTCACTTGGTGGTTTGTGTATTGCTTTTAACATATCATAAAGGTAGATTGTCATTTGATGGCAATTATTGTACTTTCTGATAATATTTTTTATTGCAAATTATAATAGTATGTATGAAGGCAATTATTGAGGCAAATTTCATTTTTGGTCCTCTAAAGTGACTGTATTTTAAAATTAATATTTTATTATGGTACCTCGACAATATACGTCTTTTATTGTGTCAACATCATCAATTTCAGTCCTTATCATCAATTTTTTTTAATTATCGCCAAAAATCATCAATTTATGTCATATTTGACCTATCACATAGCTTAGACTTTCAAATTGTGGAGTTAGAATATGAAATTTTTTATTTTTAAGTATCACTCGATAAATGATATTTTTGGCTAAAATTAAAATTTTCGGTCAGATTAGATAGAAATTGGTGATTTTCGGCAAAAAAAACTTATTTTTCGGATCAAGTAAGACATAAATTGATAATTTCCTGCGATAATTAAAATTTTTTGGCAATAAGGACTGAAGTTGATGATAATAACACAATAAATAATAATTATTGCCGAGATACCACAATAAAATGATCAATTTTAAAATACAGCCATTGGCCAAAAATAAATTTTTTTGATAAGATATAAAAGTCGAATATAGTATTATTATATGTATGAAGTACAGACATATGGAAGTACAAATCTTAAATGAGATATTTGACTTCTTGAGGCTACAAACCAATTATTTAACCACGTCTTTATTTGTGAATTCCTTTTATCTAGTTTGCTAAAAAATACTTCTAATTTGTTTGGTTGTAGCATAGTTTTAGATTAGAATTATATTTACCCTGTGTATATGTGTTCTTAAAAGTATGGTGACACGTAGTTACTTTGTGTGAAATAGTAATTATTTTATGTAAGAAAAAAATGTTTTGAGAGTTAATGTCAATTTATACTGTGAAATGCATAATGTTTAATTTATCCCTTATATTATTTGAAAAAGAGCATTTCATTCTTGTGAAAATTTTAAAGAAGCAATTTATCTTCTTTGACCGGAGAGTGTAACTCACTTGCCGAAATTGAGAGTGAGCATGAAAATTGTTTGTGTTACATAGGAGGGTAAATTGCCACATTTATCATAACACATGTGGTAAATTGCAACATGATCATAATACAAAGAGGTAAAACGCCACTTATAAAAATGTCAGTGAGGCGATGTGAAATTTTTATGAGATTATAGGAGGTTAAAGTGCTATTTTCAAATCACAGGAAGATAAATTGAACATTATGAATATCACAGGGGAATAAATTACCATTAATCCTGTTTTGAGGCTTCTGCGTTATGTTGATGCTACTACATAGATTCATGTATAGAACATTCTGATACGTAATAATCTAGATTAGTTATTAATTATTATGGAATTCACCTGCTGCATTATTAATAAATCACGTTCATTATGTAGTCATTTATTCGTATTTGGTATTCACTTTTCAACTATGTGCTTTTTTTTTACAGTGCAAGTTCTTCAAAGAATATCATCCGTGCTACAATACAACTACTTGAATATTAGCCGAAGCTCTTGTGTTGATGCTACTTCGTTTAATAACACTTCTGTTTCTAGTGACATAGGAAGCAATGTGACTTGCGATTGTTCCTTTAACAACAACACTCTATGCCATGTCACCCACATGTATGCTCTTACAAACAACTTGGTATTTTATGTTTATTTTGAATGAATCTATATATCTCCTTCTTTAGTGAAATATGGAGTTTAAGTGTTTAACGATAATTTACACCCTTGTGATATGCATAATATTCAATTTACTCTTCTTATGATCTGAAAAAGAACACTTTACCCCCCTGTGAAAATTTTAAAGGAGCAATTTAACTCCTTCAACAGGAGAGTATAAGTCACTCGCCGACATTGAGAATGAGCATGAAAAGTGTTTTTGTACCATAAGGGGATAAAATACAACATTTTTCATAACACAGGGGTGAAGTGCCACATTTATCATAACACAGGGCATTAACATGCCAAATATAAGATGGGTAGTCTTGTCTATTCGTATTCTTTAAGTTTAAAAATATCAGGGAGGTAGTGTGGAATTTTTATAAGATTATAGGGCGGTAACGTGCTCTTCTTCAAATTACAGCGAAATAAACTTGACATTATGCATATAACATGGGATAAATTGCCATTAACTCGTAATTTTGTATTCAAAGTTTAAACTCAAACTCTTCTTTTTCTTCGCATTTCAATGATCAAGGGTTTACAACCATTTTTTTTTTTTATTTGATATAAATCTTTTGTTTTGTATGTACAGGCGTTTGAGAGGTCTCAATATGACTGGAAGTTTGCCTGTGGAATTTGCAAATCTTACTCATTTGCAAGAGTTGTAAGTGACAACTTATACATTACGTTAATTTAATTTGAATGCTTGTCCTTCATTTCCTTTTTTGTTAGTATTGACGGCTAAAATTCTATACTTTTAATACCAAAAATAGAGTATTGTGTGGTATTTATATAGCAAGGTTTGAATAATAATTCCTGATTCTAATTTGGGTGATTTACGAGTGGACCCTTGAGGTTTAGTCGTCTTATAAGGAACCTATGACGTTTCAAAAATTACAAGGAGACCTCCTGTGGTTTAGACTATGTACCAAAACACCCCTTATAGCTTCAACAATCCTTACAAGGATACTCCCTACAACTTTTGTAAATATTTAGAGAACACCCTTGTAATTTTTGGAACCACAGGGGGTCCGAGTGTAAATCGCCCTAAAAAGATTGCCACATGAGTTGCTCTAGAAATAAGACTACTAAATAATTCTTCTTGATCATCTTCTAGAGATGTTGCACGAAATTACCTCAGTGGATCAATTCCAACAGCGTTCGGACAGCTTCGTGTTGTAACATTGTAAGTTCTTGTTATTTTTTTTTCCTTTACCTCCTTCGGAAATGAAATGAAAATGAAAATTATCGGATATTCGGATGTAACTATGTTTTGGTTCATAGGTCACTTATTGGAAACCGTCTTAGCGGTACAATCCCGGAGGAAATTGCTGATATTACTACTCTAGAAGAGCTGTAAGTTATATAAATAGCAAACAAGAATAATTCAATTATGTAAGAAAGTTATATAGACCTTCTTCATCTGATTTTGTGTTGATATATTTGTGAACTCTAGTGTTGTGGATAACAATCTGCTTGAAGGAAATCTACCGGCAAACTTTGGAAATTTGAGAAATTTGAGGAGGCTGTAAGATATTTCATCATGAGTTCAATTTTATTAGTTAATTGCAAAAATACCCCCTATACTTTGCGTGATTAGCAGAAAAACCTCATTGTGCTATTTTTATTACCGAAAACCCACATGTGCTACTTAGCAAAAAAAAACCTCATACATATTTTGTAGGAAAAATGACAATCATACCCTTACCAAAAAAATGCAAAAACATCCCTATTCAACTAAAAATTGACAATAATCTCCCTGTTAACTTAAAAAATTGACAATAACTTCTCTATTGATTTATAAAGATATTTGAAATGGGGTCTTTTGCTAATACAAAAGATCACAGGGGGGTTTTTGCTAATAAAAATAACACCGAAGTTTTTTGCCAATTATGCAAAGCACAGGAGATATTTATATTTATGCATTTAGCTCTTTTAATGAATATGAGTTTCCTAATACAGTCATTCCTTGCAGCTTGTTTTCTGCGAATAATTTCAATGGCACGATTCCAGTTACATATGCCAATCTAAGGAACTTGACAGATTTGTAAGTAATTGTATTAGAGTGCATTGGATTAAAGTTTAATAAGACACTTAACAGTGCAATTATAAAGCCAATTAATTATCATTATGTGTAAGAGTACTTCTTTATAAATTTTGTTACACTATATGTGCAGTAGGATAGATGGGAGCAGAATATCCGGACGAATACCTGATTTTATTGGAAACTGGACCAGACTTGAAAGATTGTGAGTATATGATCTACATTGGAACTTATATCAATTTCTAGTTGAATTTTTTTTTTAATTATAAAATTATAAATATATGTAAATTGTTGTAGAGATATGCAAGGTACATCATTGGAGGGTCCTATTCCTGAAACAATATCCCAGTTGAGAAACTTGACATTTCTGTAAGTCAAACCATTCTCTTAGTGAAAGTTTTATATATGAGTGAAATGCAAAAACAACCCCTATGCTTTACCTAATTAATAGAAACTCCCCTGTATTGTTTTAATTACCAACAACCCCCCCCCCCCCCCCCTTCTCTTCCCCGCGTGGTAATTTTAATTAGCAAAAAACCTCTCCCAAGCCAAAATTACAATTATGCCCCATAAAAGATGTGAAAACACCCCTGTTCGCTAAAAAAAATTGACAATAATCCCCCTGTTAACTTTAAAAATTGGTAATAAGCCCCCTGTTCATTTAAAAAATTGGCAAAAACCTCCCTATGATTTACGAAGGAATTTCAAATGAGTTTTTTTGCTAAAAATAAAGGGAAAAAAGGGGTCAGGGTTGCTAATAAAAATAATGCGGGAGTTTTTTAGCTAATCAGACAAAGCATATAGGTATCTTTGCATTTAGCACTTTTATATAGTGCACTATCTTGGTCATTTGTATTAATTTTCGGGTTCTTGGTTTTCAGGAGAATATCTGATCTCAATGTATCAAGAATGAATTTCCCCAATTTGGAAGGCATGAATTACATGAGGGAATTGTGAGTATCAATTATTTATTCGGAAGAAAGCTCGGAAAAATTAATGTAAATAATATTTTTTTAGCAAAGAGTAATGTTTCAAGTCCCTATATGATGCAGGATATTAAGAAATTGTTCGATTATTGGTCCAATTCCAGTATACTTAGGCGACTTGAATCAGCTAAGAACACTGTGAGTACTTTTAACATATCCTATATCACAAGGCACAATATACTGAAAAAATAAGAAAATGTCCATATGTTACACTTTTGTGTTTTTATATTTCATGGTATTTTGGTTTAAAATTTATTTGGAATATTTTTTTTTTTCTTTTTGTGCAGAGACCTGAGTTTCAACATGTTGAATGGTCAAATACCAAGTAGCCTCCAGCGGATAACCTTTATAAATAGAATGTAAAACAATGCTTTCATGATTGTTTCGAATTTTCTTTATTTTACGATTTTTAGTTTTCCTTAACTAAGTTGAAAGTTGATATGTTACTTGTAGGTTTCTGTCTCATAATTCTTTAACTGGAGAAATTCCTGGTTGGATTTTGGGCAGCCGAGATTATATGTGAGCTATTATTCAATTTATATGACCTTTAATAACACACCTTTCATGAGAATTTCATAACGGTTTTTATACTATAACTCATTGCAGTGATTTATCGTACAACAACTTTACTCAGTCTGGTGCACAGGGTTGCCAGTTTCCAAACGTGTAAGTCTTTTTTTTTTTTTTTTGTGTGTGTGTGTGTGTGAATTTGAGTTGGAATTCTTTCATATTTCTTCTAAAATTAATCTTGTATCTTTGCAGAAATTTAGTTGCTAGTCAATCATCTTCAACAAGCAACTCGTGAGTTCCTCTCTCTTATCAATATTTTTTTTTAAAAAGTTTTTCATTGAGAAAATTGCCTTTTTACCTTATGGAACTGAACACTTAACACTCTTACTTCCGCGCTGTCTGAGTAAGGTGATTTACGACCGGACCCCCTGAGGTTTAGTTATCTTATGAGGAACCTCCTGACGTTTCAGAAATTACAAAGAGACCCCTTTGGTTTAGACTATTTATGAAAGCACTCCTTACAACTTCAACAATTCTTACAAGGACACCCTCTGCAACTTCTGAAAATGTTAACAAAAAATCCCCCATAGGGATGTCATTGTAATTTTTGGAACCACAGGGGGTTTTCTGTAATTAAATTACGGTTTACCAGAGGGGGTCCGAGTGTAAATCACCCTAGTACCGATTTTCGATATCAGAACTTATTTGGTAATTTCAGAAAGAGTTCCGCACTTGTTCCAAATCGGAACTGTTTATTTAGTTTGGTATTTTACCGAACGGTACGGTTCAGGACCAAAAAACCGAAATACTGTAATTTTGGGCCTTTAAGTAAATTTTCTGAAAAATTGTGGTTGGAAAAAATGAAATTTCGAGAAATTGAAATTTGAAGGAATTGATTGTTGAATCTAAAGACAGCAGAGCATTAATGTTATGTAGCAGTGGTGAATTGGATGTTGTGATACATCTTTATATTTTTACTATGGATATGGGTAAAATAGTTTTTATATCATACAATGAAGTGATTTACAATTAACGGTATTGAGGTATATTGAAATACACATTTCATATTACTCGGTATAATTGGGCTTTTGTCACTTTGCACCCTGAAAATATAGGGTTTTGGCACTTTTCATCTTAACTTAAAAGTTTTGGCACTTTGCACCCTGGAAATACAATTTAGTTGACACTTTGCACCCTAGTGTGTTTAGAAGAAAAAATTCATTGATGAAATGGTAGAATAGTCATTTTTGAATTTTTTGGCACTTACTACCCTAAAAATATAGATTTTGACATTTTACACCCTGAAAATAAAGTATGATGGCACTTTGCACCCAAAAAATATATTTTTTGGCATTTTCAACCTCGACTTAATATGATAATCTAAATAATGTAAATAACATGCTAGATTTGTAAAAGTGTATTTTAGATATAAAGTAAATAATCTAGAGGATACTTGAACACAAAATGAAGACAATGTCTTTTTTTTAATCCAAAATTAACTGAGAGAAAATGTTAAAATAAGTTATTAAAAAGTAAAATGAATTAAGAATAACATGTTTATAATTGTTGTTCATAGAAATGACCATTTTATCTCTACATCGACGAAATTCATGAGTTTTATTTTTAAGGAAACCGCATGAGGGTGCAAAATGAATACAAATTACATTTTTAGGGTGTAGAGTGCCCAAAATTTTAAATCGGGGTGAAAAGCGCCAATATTTTATAATTTTAGGGTGTAAAATACCAATATTCTATATTTTCAGCGTGCAAAGTGCCAAAAAATTTGAAAAGGACTATTATACCCTTTTACCAATAAATTTTCTCACCAAAACACACACTAGGGTGCAAAGTGTCAAATAAATTATATTTTCAGAGTGCAAAGTGCCAAACTCTTAAGTCAGGGTGCAAAGTGTCAAAACCCTATAATTTTAGGATGCAAAATGCCAAAAACCCCGATATAATTCATATCACTGTCAATTATTTGGAAAAAGTGACAATTGACTCGATATTTTGTTGTTAAAAGTCACGTGAATTTGGCATTTCTAATCTAGTATTAGTTTATTCTTTTGGTTAGCTTATATTTTTTTGTTCTAATCAAAGCTTCTTGAAAATCAAGCAATTTGATATATCACCAGAAAAATACAAATTTTTCCTCCAAAATATCGAGTTAACTGTTACTTGTAACGCACTTAGCCTATTTCATCCAAATATCTTATGGTTATATGAAATGTACAATTGTATACGTCTCGATGCCATCGCTGTAAATCAACTTATTTTATGGTAAAGAAGGAAATTCTTGCATAGATCCGGTCTTTTATAGATCATACACAAAATCTTACAAATATGTTTAATGGATGAATTAATTTTGTTTCCGGTAAAGAAAACCAATTTTGCCTATGTATATATGACATGTCTTTTCGATTAAATGAATTTATTATTTGGTGTGTGCAATATTTCCAAATTACCAATTTAGCCAATTATGATTACAGATCATAGGACTCACTTGGGACTCGATCACCAATAATCATCCTGATTTTAATTTACACCAATAATCCTGATTTTAATTTTGGTTGGGTTGAATTATCAAGTAGATTGTTTAAATTAATATTGTTTTAAATCTTTTAAATAATAATATATATGAGATATTATATAATATTGTCAAAGTATTGTTGAAATAAATAAATTAAATTATTTATTATAATTTTTTAAATTATGATCAAATTGACTGGTCAGTTGTATCAAATGAGTAAAAAAATTGGGACGGAGGGAATATTAATTAAAACGATGAAAAATATAATAATTGTCTAATCTAGTTTCTCAATATACTCTAAGCTAAGTCTGTAAATATCTTGCCAAAATAACGAAAATAAGAGGGCTAGCGATATTATCAGAGCATAACTTATTACTACCAAAGCAATAATTTATTATTTCCTGAATTGCCTCTCTTTATTAAGGGCAATAAAATCCAAACTTGTCAATTTCCACAATACTTCACTATAAGTAATTGCAACTCTTAATTTTATAAAAAGTCAAATCTTCTCTCTTAATTACATTTAAACAACTTTCTTTCTCTCTCTCTCTCTCTCTCTCTCTTATTAATCTTTAAATATGAAAGTAGATAAATTTGAGCTTTGAGGCATCCTCATTTTCAATGAATAAATCACAATACCACATTTGTTCTTAAGTTATATTCTGTAAATTTGGTTCAAGTCACATCGCATCCATGGATCCAAAATTACTTTCTACTTCCTCCGTTTCATAATATCTGTCATTTTGAAAAGTTTTTCTTGTACCATATTATCTGTCACTTTAGATTTTCAATAAAACATTAATTACTCTTTTTCCATTTTTGCGCTTTATGCTCCTAAATTTTCTCAAACATTAGTGGAGGATAATTAATTAAAAGGGTATGTTAGTCTTTTTCATTTTTTCCTCTTAGAATTCAGCTATATTCAATGATTTTCTTAATTTGTGTGCATACATGTGAAAAGACAGATATTTTGAAACGAAGGGAGTAGCATATATTTCGGTTAGCTAAATGTTGAAAAATTTATAAATTAGGGAAAAAAAAAATTTAAAAATACTTTTGAAATTGCATACACATTATTTCATTTACACTGAATTAAAAACATAAATTTTTCGATATTTTTAGTAAAAACTATAATTTTTTTGATACATGGTTACAACTCCTTCTTTTGACAAAAACAAAATCACTGATTGATAATTGAATATAATATGTTTATTTGAAATAGCATACCATACAATAAGTCATTTCCCTCTAATGTTTGTTTTGATACCATAATATTAAGGTGGAAAAAATGATGTATCATTTTTACAAGATCCATTTAAAAATTAAGTAATCTATTTTATACGAAAACAATTTGCTAATACGTTATTTACCAAAAAAAAATGTTGATATGCTTGAGTCTCACCAGCCTTTTTTCTTGATTTTTCAAAATTTATATTGTGGAAACCTTGGGGAAATTGCAAGATACTCCCCTGTGTTATGCTAAACCTGCAAGAAACTACCCTGTGAAATTTTTATTGCGCTAAATTTCCTTGTGTTTTCAAAAACCCTGCAAGAAACACCCAATTTATAAAAAATAGGTCGTTTTGGATCGACGTATTTCAAAAAACTATTTTTAAAATACTTCAAGTTGTTACCTACAACCTCACGTGATATATTTTTAAAATTATTTCTTGAAATATGTCGATCCAAAACGACCTGTTTTTTACAAATTGGGTGTTTTTTGCAGGGTTTTTGAAAACACAAGGAAGTTTGGCGCAATAAAAATTTCACAGGGTAGTTTCTTGCAGGTTTAGCATAACACAGGGGAGTATTTTGCATTTAACCCGGAAACCTTACAAATTAGTAGTCTGCAGTATAAATTTTATGAGGTTGTTCTTTAAATTTTTTACTTTGGTCTACCAATTTTGATTTTTATTTTCTATAACATAGGGCAAAATGAAAAGTTGTTACTATAAATTAAGAAAAGACTTTTTTTTTTTAATCTGAATCAGATTCAAATGCAATTAAAGACATAGACTGATATATAATCAGATTTAATGTTTTTGCTTGGTAAAAACATAAAGAAAATTGATATGCATTAAAGTGACAGAAAATTTAGTTGATATAAATAAGTAGTTGCCAGTTAAAGTTTTTGAAAATTGACAAACTTGAATTTTATTGCTCCTATTAACACTACAAAAAAATTAAACTTTAGTGATAAAATTTTATGTGACAATGTTAAAGTTGTCACTTCTTATATATAATAAGTGACAACAACTCAAATATTGTCACTAAAATGGTTTTCATAAACATACTAGTGACAAGAATTGTAAAAAAATTGTCACTATTGACATTTAGCGATACCCCAAAAGTGACAACCAAAAAGTTGTCACTAAACCATAAATATTGTCACTAGGTTATCACTAAAAGGGTGTCGCTAATTGTCAATAGTGACAACTTAGTCACAATATATTTGTCATTAATAGCTATTAGTGACAACTTAAAAACATATATTGTCAATATTGCACTTGTCACCATTATTATTATGACAAAATTAATATTTTTATCACTAAATGCATATAAAGAGTGACAACTTCCATATTATCACTTAATTTTTTGTCACTTAAGCTCAATTTTCTTGTAGTGTAAAGAGGGGCAATTCAGGAAATAAAATATTATTACTTTGACAGCAACAATTCGTGCTTTGGCAATATTGCTAGCCAAATAAAAGCACCCAAGAAAAAATAAAAAATTATATATAGTGGTAACAAATTAATGAGTGGGAGTGCAGAATATTACTCACATGCTAACAACGTGGCAAACAGTGTTGTTGACAAAGGTGCAGTTACAGGTAACTGCATTCTCATACCCTTTAGTTGCATTCGGGTTGGCCCAACCCGAAAGCCCACTGCATGGATCCACATCGAAATTCCAATCCGTCTTCCCTAACGTTCTTGCAATAACCCTCAGAGATGTCACTGCCCCCAAATACAAATCCAAAAAAAAATGTTAAAATGAAATTATCTATTTCATGAACCAAACATAATCATAGGCAAAGATGCAATTTCTGTCCTTTTAACTTTGATTGGTAGTGATTTTGGGACAATTTCCTTTTGAGTATGTAATTTCGATCCTTTATTTTTTCACTATTTGCAGTTTTAGGACAATTGACTGAAATTTTTTATTCTTAAACATTTTAGTACTTACAACTTTAGGACATTTAACCGCAGTTATCCGGAGCAACGGAACTAAATTATTGTGAGATGTCCTAAAATTACAACAACTAAAAAAATCAAAAAACCAAAATTGTTGTCAAATGTCCTAAAACCACAAACAGTAAAAGGTTGAAAGGCCAAAATTGCTTATTGGATAAAAAAAAATTCCCAATATTGCCAACTAGTAAACATTATAGGACTAAAATAGCAAAAATGCATTTTTGCCCATTAATCATAAATAACTTAAAATCTCTAACAATACCTTCATCTGCAGGAAGGTTGGCTCCAAAAGCAAAAATCGAAAGGAAAATGAAAGAAAGGATCCTTATAAGAAAGAACATTTTCAGATTATAAGTATAGATTTGATTTTCAAGAATGTATAGTCATGAAATCGACTTTAGTAGATCCCATATTTTTGCTATTTGCAAAATAGGTGCATAATTTAAGAATTTTGTCCGTGTTTGAATATAAGATTTGACAAAGGAAACAGGGTGCCGAGGAGGATGGATTTAGACAGGACAGCTGGGCTGAAGTAGGGGGCGACTTGGATGAAAAATAATGTATATGATTATAATATACTATAAGGTAGTTGTCTACTTGGAATATTTCTAATTATAAGATTCGTCGGGAAATGGATAGAAGTAAACGTTTACTTCATTTATTACTGGCCTTAATTTCACTTTGCACACCCAAATTAGGTCATTAACCCACTTTGCACCATTGGGAAATAATTATTTCATTTTGCACCCTTAAAATATCTTAATGACTTCACTTTACACAACAATGTCTTCAACCACCTTAGTGTTGCCGCAAAAAAGTTGTCCAAGCTGCCAGGAAGAGTCGGTTTGGTATTTATGATAATTTTCTCTTTATTTTTACTGAACACGTCACTTTTTTTCCTCCCTTAAATATTAAACGAGACTGAAAATATTTTTCTCAATGAAAGATGGAAAAGAATTTAAGTTTTCGTCCAAAAGTCACATTATTGTTTACATCTGGAATGACATATAGGAAACTTCTTACTAATAAACATTTCATTTCCATGGTATATTATGTACGATCAAATATTCGATTTTTTTTTGAAAATTTTCAGAAAAATTTGGAAAAAAATGTAAATCAAAGAAAAGTATTGAATATAAACTACTCTATAGTTTCTTTACGACTGATCACAAAAAATGGAAACGTTTCGTTATTTCTGTTAAGACGTACCGAATTTTGATCAAAATATTTTTAGGTTTGTTCAACAAACAATTGGAAAGCAAATCATGTGAAAAATTAAAGGATTTTTTTTCATAAATATCAAACTTGTCCTTTTGGGGAGTTGGAATGACTTTTTCCAGAGATATTAAGGTGTTTGAAGACTTCGGGGTGCAACGTGAAATTATTAAGGTGTTCTGAGGGTGCAAAGTGATATAATTATTTTTCGAGGGTATAAAATACAAAAATGACCTAATTCGAGGGTGCAAAGTAATTAAGCCTTTTTCTGCTGTAAGTGGTTGGCAATTAGAAAGAATTAAGATATGAAGAAAAATCATCTCCTTTTTTCAAACAAGTTTGTAATTGGTTGGGACATTATGACGACTAGTCGACTACTACATGTTTAGGAGACTGATGACGAGTAATGGAATATAATTAAATTTGTTGAAAGTTACGTGCTCTCACTATCAATTTTTTTCACTTTCTTGTTTATAACATTTTAGAAAACATATTTGTAAAATTTCGGGAAAATTGCTTTTTTGGTACCATAGGATAGGGTAACTTGCACTTTTGGTACCATTGGATACAAAAATGCAAATTTGGTACCATATGATAGGTTTTCATTGCAATTTTGGTACCAAACCCAATTTTTCTACAAAATTAATGGCAATTTACCCCCTATGAAATGCATAATGTTCAATTTACCCCTCTATAATTTGGAAAAAAATCAATTTACCCCCTGTAAAAAATTTAATGAAGCAATTTACCCCCTTCAGCCGGAGAGTGTAACTCACTTGCCGAAATTGAGAGTAGGCATGCAAACTATTTTATAACATAGGGGGATAAATTACCATTTTTATCATAACACAGGGGGTAAAATGTAACATTATCATAATAAAAGTGGATAAAGTGCCGCCTATAAAAATATCAGGGATGCGATGTGAAACTTTTACAAAATTTCAGGGGGTAAAATGCTTTTTTTAAACCATGAGGAGGTAAATTTAATATTATGCATTTCATAGGGGTTAAATTATCATTAACTTTTGGGAAAATTTGGATTTGGTACCAAAGTTGCAATGAAAACCTATCCTATGGTACCAAATTTGCATTTTCGTATCCAATGGTACCAAAATTGCAAGTAGGCCTATCCTATGGTACCAAAAAAGCAATTTTCCCGTAAAATTTCCATTAAACAATATCAAGGAGGTAATGTGACTATTATGCAGTATCGGCAATTTAGGGTTAAATTTGTCATTTTTCATATTAAAATAAAGTCTCAGTCGAGCATGTGTAACACCTCTATGAGAAGGGTGTTCAGAAGTTTATTACTATTATAGTACGTCACAAGATGGTAACAGTTATATTTCAATTGTTCTTAGGTATATCTGAGATAATTTGCCAAAAATCCTAAAAGACTCGTAGTAAAGTTATCCATCATAATAAATTTTAAATTCATTTATTATGTAATTGAAATATGTATAAAATATTAATTCTCATTTTCTTCATTTGATTGTATTTCTCAAAGATGATTAATTTGATGCTATAGCTAAGTCTAGAAGTGGTTATTCTGCCCCATCCATAACATATAATTTCCGTTGTCTAAACAACAAAAAGGAGACTGACCAAAAATAAAATTTGTAAAACAAGAATTTGACCCCATAAGCAGACCAAGAATGTTGCCGCCAGAAGTCCGTATTTCTTCTAGAGAATCTTCTAATTGTTCCAGAGCAACTAGAATTGGAAAATTAAACATGTACCGTTGATAACAAGAATCAAATAGTACAATAAAAAAATTCTATCACAATGAGATAATTTAAAAGAAATTGCTCCTTTCATTTATTTATTGATAAAAGAACATGTAATCGCAAATGGAAAAATTACATTTTTGATACCATAAAATACGACACTTTGTAACATTAGTGTCACTGGATACATAAATGCACATGTATTACTATATTTTAGATATTGGTTGCAATGTTCATATCACCATCAAATAATTGGACGAAATTGGCCATGTGCATCATTATCTCGTCTTTTGGAGTGAAAATAAGGGATTTTTGCACTTTGCACCATCGAAACATGGGAAATAGGCACTTTGTACCCTCGAAACATAAATTTAGCACTTTGCACCCCCGAAGTATGAACAATTCAACACTTTGCACCCTCTTTTATTTTCCTCTAAAAATCTAGGGACAAAATAGGTAATTCATTTTTGGATCTTTGGCACTTTGCACCCCCGAAACACGAGAAATGAACATTTTACACCCCGAAATAGAATTAGCACTTAGCACCCTCGAATTAAGAACAACTCAGCAACTTGCACCCCCGAAACACGAGAAATTGACACTTTGAACCCCCTAAACACAAAATTAGAACTTAGTACCTCAAATTAAGAAAAACCTCAACAACTAGCACCCCCTCGTTTTATTAGCAAAGTTGACAACCGGGGTAAAAAAAACTTAGGGAATTTTCTAGAAGGAAATCCCATGACGGTGACACGTTTTTCCAGTCCCACTGATGTATATTTTCTTTTAGTTTAATATTAGTGTTTGATAGTGATTTATTATTGTTATTTTTTGTACTTGAACTTTTGTACTTAAATAATTATTGAAATGATTTTTAATGTAATATTTGATGATTAATGTAATCTAGAAAAAAATAAGTTGTAACCCACTTAAATTGATTAATCACCTGGAGACAATAACAAGAATAATAATAATATTTTTATTGAGAGCAAATATGATATTTTTGCCCCATACACTACCATTGCTTTTCTGGAATTTTTGCTAACGACCCTTAGGCCATCTCCAATGGAGATGGCCGGGCCAGGGGCGGGGTCGGGGTCGGGAGAAGGAGCCGTCTCCAGTGGAGGAGGGCTCCGGGGCGGGGCGGCACGCGGGCGGGAACGGGCTGGGGAAGAAGGGGGCGCGTGCCAACACGCGCCCCCTTTAAGTCAGGGGACGCCACTTGGCGTCCCCTGACTGGATAGTCTTTTTCTTTTTTTTTTCTTTTTTTAAAATTGTTTCTTTAATAAATAAAAATAGGAAAATTAATATATATACTTAAATAATTAATTAAATTAAATTTCCCTACTAAATTAAATTAAATATGTAGAATTGAATTATTTAATAAAATTTATTTAGTATATTTATTGTATATTATGTACATATTTAATAAATATATGTAGTCACCAATTTTTAATTTGATTATTTAATATAATAAAATTAATTTTTTAAAATTAAAATCATTAATAATTTATTAGAATTGTAATTAAATTTATTTATGGACAAAATGATTCATAAATAAATAGCCCATTTTATTTTAATATCTTTTATTGTAATTAAAAATTTAATCATTTAACTACAATATTGGTGGTGGCTATATTTTTTTAAAAATACGGAATTAGTTAAAAATAAAATTCAACACTTATACAAATAATTAGATTGATACTTAATCTAAATTAAATATTTAAATACTTACTAAAATAATTTACTCTCTTTAATTTTAATATTTTAATATAATTAATAATTTTATTACAAGTACTAATAATTATTACTATTATTAATATTAATATTAATATTAAAAATAAAATTAAAACCAGAATTATAGGTGAGAGTGGGCAAGGGAAAAAAATGGAATTAATTTCATTCTGGAGCCCTACCATTGGAGACGACCAGGCAGGGCTCGGGGGGAGGGCAGGGCTGGCTCGGGGCTCCGGAGCCCCGGGGCTGGCCCTCTCCATTGGAGATGGCCTTACTTTTGGTAAAATATGATTATCACCATCTTTATTCATAAATCACCTACTTCTACTATTGCATAAGCTTTTGCAAATATGATTATCCATATATTTGAATTTGGAAAAATGGGAATAGGCAAAAGTTATTTAGTATGATTGACAGGACCTTTATAAAGGATGTGATTAACAATAAATGATTGACAAGGCCTTGTAACTGTACGACAGTACGACAAAAGCGTAAGCTGTACTATGAAAGAACGGCCAACTTGCTCGCGGAAAAGAATTTTCGACTTGGTCACATGCTTAATTATGTAAAGAAAATATCATATTGATAATATTTGCTCCTGGCTTGTGTATAATTGAATCAAGTCTTTCTAGGAAAATTATTTCTTTAGACATTATATCATATTAATAAAATATGTGCAGGCCCATATCAAACGGGAGATGAAATCAAAATTTCATAAATTTTTTTGACATATTGCATTTTTTATTTACTTGTTTAATCATTTGCTCTACTCGATAAGTAATTTGTGCAGAGAAAACTAGATAAATAATTAAATGAACAACATTAAGCTCTCGAGAATATGGAACGGATTATCATGAGAAAGCATTTTGAAGTAATAGTAGTCAGTTAATTTATTAGTTATAGACAAAGGACGATTGCTTAAAAGTTGAAATTAGGGGTGTTAATTCAAGATTGAAGTTGGGTTGGACTAGGTCTGACCAGACCCGGATCGGATTCATGTTGTTGAATTTGAATCTGGATATTATCCGGGATAAAAAATTCCATAGTCCATTGGATCTTGTTCGGATTCAGCCATATTTCATTTTTTTTCAAATCCATTCAAATTTACAGTTTAGAACTTCTTGCTCACATTTTTTTTTATACAATAGGTTAATTAATGTTACATTTTCACTCAACTTAGCTTACATGTTCAAACTTTCTTCATAATTCTCTAATCTTCAATATACAAAATATTAATTGTAGACATTAATGTAGAATTGATATCAATGTATCAACATTAATTTCTGTTATTAAGTGAAAACATGCTTAAAATGAGATCCTATGAATGAAATGTTAAATTGTGTTTTGTTAAACTAATAGAAAAATATTATTAATGTTACTTACATAAATGTATGTGTGTATATATATCCAAATCTTTGTAAATCAAATCAAATTTTATTCATGTTCGCTCTACGTATTTCGAATTACGAAATTTCTTACTCGAATAGGATCTATTGGATCTTTGATTGGATAAAGTTCAAATAAATCAAGCCGAATTCAAATTAAAATCCGCTCCGTTGACAACCCTAGTTCAAATTCAGAGTCATAAATTGATTTTGAGGACTATAATACATTACTAAATAAAGGACCAATTAGTCCGAAATAATTTATTTGCCGGCCTAATTACTAAAGAGTTGTTTGATCGTGTTTTTGGTCCAATTATTCATCGCCCCTTTCATTCATTTGACAAAGGTAGCATCTTTTCTCTAGAATTCTTTTCATGAATTTATTATTGATTTTCCATGAAACCATTTGTTGCATGCCTAGATTATTAAGTGAGTTGATTAAATTGAGGGTTTTCTATTTCATAAAATTTCCTTCTTTTTAGCTTTG
This sequence comes from Penstemon newberryi var. newberryi, assembly GCA_030819805.1. NCBI lineage: Eukaryota > Viridiplantae > Streptophyta > Magnoliopsida > Lamiales > Plantaginaceae > Penstemon > Penstemon newberryi. Next base: position 13,389,877 of record JAUALY010000005.1, on the reverse strand, counting down.
GGGCGGAGAAGTTTTAGAGCATTAAAATGTAACATTGGGTGGCAAATTAAATGAGGGACTATTCAGATTTTTCTCACACATAATAAGTGGGCTCCAGTTCAACTTAAATTACAATGTGTGAGAAAAATCTGACCACTTTCAGCGGGCTGACCGAAATTTGATTAGGAAATCAATCGTCAAATAACCGAATTGTTTAGTTAGCCTAGTTTGCAAATCAATTGACGCATAGCACCATCTTCAATAGTTGAGTCATTTATACATAATTTTTTCCTCCAACTTTCAAAAGTAAAAATTTAGATTATAGTTTTAACATTTGATAAATAATTGCTTTAAGATTGTCTTTTCTTCTCCTTAACTTTTCTTAAATTTACTTTTTGTTAGATAATATTACCTTTTATATAGATTAAGATATAAAATTAAGTATATTTTTTTATCAAATAATTTTTTGATAAAACAAATTAAATTTTCGATAAAAATATACAAATATTTATTTAAAAGAAAGTAAGATTTTCTTGGTTATAAAAGAGAAATATCATGTCACATGAATCATTAAATTAGACTTCACATGAATGTTAAATATTTATTCATAAAAAAATGTGAAATATTTATCTACATAAAAAACATATAGAAAAATTATCTCTTAATTTGTTTCTCTTCGCATGAGTTGTCATTTCGCTACTAGTCAAATCTAAAATTGATCTCAAATAAGCTTGAAGTTTGAGATGAATAAATTTTTGCCTTCAAAAATACATGCATTAGCGGGAGGTTCCTTTTTTTTAAAGAAAAATGGAGTCTCATAATTTGAGCTTAGCCGCCATCATTGAACATTGCTGAGGTCCGCCCTAGCTATTTGGGAACTTGGATGGAGACATTATCATGAGTCTGTCTAAGGGTCATTTATGATCAAGACCCCTTTGTGCGCAGAGTGTACACCAGTATAGTGGGATCCCGATGCTTGGTGGAGGCACATCCTGTGATTTACATCCTTCAGGTTCTAAGGCAAGAGTTCTGAGGGTCCATGATTAGTCTGGTGTAAGCTTGGACATCTGGGTTATATAAAAAAAAAAAATTAGTGCATCGTGACAACAATTATTAATCTACTTATTTTGGTTGCATGCGAGATAACATTTTTTCGCTAAAAATATCATGTGTCACGTGACATTTCAAAATTGGGGATTTCAGATTCTGACTACAAAATTTGCAAGTCCAAGTCACGTGATAGGTCTAAATAAAACTTCAATTTTTTTGTATGAAAAAACGATTAAAGTTCCCCAGAAATCGAAGATACCTATTTTTTGCAATATAAATTTCACTGTACAATTCAAAACTAATTTGAGGTAAATTTATTGTGATTGTAAATTTGACCTAATTATAGGTATCTTTGATTTATGAGGAAACTTTAACCGTTTTTCATCAAAAATTGAAGTTATAGACCTATCACGTGACTTGAAAAAACAAATTTTGGAGTCAAAATTTGAAATCCCCAATTTTTTCGTGTCACTCGACACATGAAATTTTGGTCAAAATTAAAATTTTCAATCCTATAGGATATAAATTGATGATTTTGGGCAAACAAACAAATTTTCCGGTCAAATAAGACATAAATTGATGATTTTCGGCGATAAAGACTGAAATTGATGACAATGACACAATAAATAACGTATATTGTCATGGTATCATGATAAAGAACAAATTTTGAAATACAATAACTTTAAAGGAGTAAAAATGAATTTTTTCCTATTTAGATGCATGCATGAGCCGTCAATCACCGTCAATGGTACGTACTACAGTCCCACCGTCAATCAACTTTTCCAAAAAGTTGGAAATTTCCATGCAATCCCTAATCAGTAGCAGTACGTACAAGTTGTTTGTCCACTTGCTCTACTAATTAATATTTCGGTCGATTTCCTGTCCAGTGTTTTTCAGAGCCGGCTTGGCCACTTGACAATCTAGGACATGGCCTAGGCCCCCCAAACTTTTTGGGGCCCCAACCCTTTATCATTATGTATACATAATAATAATAAAAAAAAAGCATAAATCTAATTCTAAGTTAATTTTTTATATAGAAGTATTATAGTTCGAATTATTTAGAATTGGATATTTCTTATATATTTTAGTTTATTTCATAAAATTATATGTGAACAATCCAAGAATATACTTTTGGATTTTAATTGGATGTCACAACTCTAAAGTCTTTAAATGATTAAAATTTGAAAGAACCTTGTATCTCGTCTTGACAACTCTTATTTAGTATATATTTGATTCTTTTCCATGTATGTTTATTTTCTATAAAATAATTATTTACTATATTTGTAACGGTTGCATATATTGAAATGGGTTTTTCAAAATTTAAATTAATAAAGATCTAATTACGAAAACTATGTGACAAAAAAATATAATTAAGTGAATTGACTATTATACTATAAAAAAAAGATATGTTCAAAAAACTAAAAGGGTGAAATACAGTCCCCCCTTATAATATGGAGTAATATCATTTACCCCCCCTTTGTTATAGTATTGAACATTTTATTCCAAACTACCCCACACCTTTTATAACAAATAAATTGTTTCTTTATTAATTTTTATATTTTTTATTAATTATGAATTTATCCATCCACCAAATAATATTATGTTTCAATTTATTCATTCATTTTGTTTCCTTCGGTTTTATGGTCTCAAACTTTTTGTTTATTTTCATCTCATTTTTTTCTTTATTTATGTTTCAATTTGTTTTCTTTATTTTATGTTTCAATTTTTTTTTTTTTAATTTCTATCTCAATTTTTCTTTATATTTTTCTGAATTTTTATATAATGATAATTATCTCATTTATTTTCGGTACGAATTATTATTCAAAATGTTGAGTAATTCTCCTTCAAATTCTTTCACTCAAAATTTAAGTTTGACACCAAACAATATTATTTTTAATTTCTTCAATTATTTATTTATTTATTTTATTAATTATGAATTCATCCATCTACCAAACAATATTATATTTCAATTTATTCATTTTTTTTGTTTGGTGTAATTCTTAGTTTTATATTACTATATGAAATGGAGGTGGTGAATATAGTGGGCCTGTTTGTTTGGTGTTTCCCAAACTTTCTTCGTGTTTGAGAAATGCCAAACAAACATGTTTTCTACTTTCGAAATAAATTTTTCATCCATTAATTTTCTCAAACTACCCTTTCAAAAGTCAAACAAACAACAATATTTTTATCTCTAAACAAAATCTAAACAAACTCTACTTTGATTTGACATAAAGTAACTTATCTCTTACACAATTTATCTCACATAACAAACATGATTTGACATAAAATCTTACACATCTTACACCTACAACCTAACTCTTTCAAAAAAACCTACACCCACTTTACTTTTAAAACCACTCTCTCAAAATTCAAACAAACAACATTACGCAAATCGATATTATTTGTGAACCTCTACTACTCTCCCAAACTACTTTCCTAAACGTCAAACAAACAGGCCCAGACCGAGTATGTTTTTCATCTTTCGTAGATGTTTATTTTAATGAAGATTTTTTTTTAACAAAATGGCACTAAAATTAGGTCATATTTGGTTTTTTAAGTAAGATAAATTATGATTGATTGTATTCTTGATATAATTGTTGATAAATTATCTTATCATGTTTGGTGCGCTTGATTCATTTAAATTATAAACATGATAAGTTATATAATCATGATTGATAGTCTCCATTATATTTGTGAGTGCGCTTGAACACTTAAAGTACTCCCAATTTTTTATCCCAGAATTTTTGGTCACACATGATTAAAAATGTAAATTGTCGAATTACATAAAGATTGGATATCACGGGGTCGGCCAAAATGATTTATTCAGCTTAATAAAAAGTGATATTTATCCCGAGCCTTTATTTATTTGGGACCCTATCTTAAATGTAACTGTAGGAGCAAAACATCTATTAACTTTTACCTGTTTATCCAATTTTATATTGATATTTATCTCGGGCCCTATTTTAAATGCTATTGTAAAAAACAAACATCTAATAAACCAAACGTTATGATAAATGTGACAATTTATCCTTTATATTATAAAAAATATTTTTCATGCCCACTCTCAAGTCTTAATTTCGGCAAGCAAATTACACTTTTCGATTAAAAGAGATAAATTACGTCTTTAAATTTTTTACAGAAATGTAAAATACTATTTTCAAATTATAAATAATAAATTAAATATTATGCATTTGGGTAAACTGACATTAACTCCAACTTTTTTGTAATCGAAAACTTTCTCTCAGACAGATGAATAAAAGAAACATTTTTATTATAACAACATTTAATCCGAAATGTTAAAATCCATTACCTATCATTCTAGCAATAGTAAGAGAAATAAATGTGAAGAAAGTTGAAGAACTTGGTCAAATATCCAAAAAACAAAAGACTGAAAAATGCTTCGGATCCACCCAGCCTGTTACTGTCAAATCGGACAAAACAAGGGCAGAATTATTATTTTTTAATTATATAAACCGCGTGGACAAATTGGTAGTATTTGACATATCAGTCAGCGGTCAATTTTTATATCCTTTCTATAATTCAATTTATTTATTAGCAAGTACTCCTATTATTTATTTTAAAATAATACTAGATCATAAATTTCGAATCCCTCAACCAAAATCTCCCCGAATAAAGGTTAAATCCACTTTTCAACTTCTATTACTTTTCTCCCGCCATCAATTCTTAACTGCCCCTTCTCTTTCCTTCTATGAAACCCATTTCCTGATTTTGATTTTATTTTGCTATTTTTCTTTCAATGGGATTTCTTTATTCTGAGAGAGCAAATTGGGCGAAAATATTTATTGTCACTGTGTGTGCAACTTTCGTTTTGACATCTGTTGCTCAACTCTTACCTGAAGATGAAGGTAATTATGGTTTGCGATTTAATTTAAATTAGCATTTAACTGTGAATATAGATGGTAGTTAAATCTGGCTTTTTTTTTTTGCTTGATTTATGAATTTTGTAATTTTTGTTTGGTGTGATTTGTTTTGTTTTGAGGATGAGTTTGGCAATGGGTTGATTTTTTTTTTTTTTTTTGTATATGATTTTATTTTTAGTTAAAATAAACAATTTTACAAAAAATGGTTTATTTTGAGGGCGAGTTTGGCAATGGGTTTGTATTTTTTTCTTTTTATATGATTTGATTTTTAGTTAAAATAATCAATTTTACAGAAAATGGTTTGTTTTGAGGACGAGTTTGGCAATGGGTTTGGATTTTTTCTTTATGATTTGATTTTCGTTAAAATAATCAATTTGAGAGAAAGTTGATTTGCAGAATTAACTTTATGAGTAAAATGAAGAAACTCCTCCAAATTAAAAAAAAAAAAGTCAAATGAAGAAATACCCAATTCCTTACTTCTAATTGGCAGAAAAACACTTCTGTGTTATTTTTATTAGCGAAAAAATCCCTAGGTGAACATTTACTAGCAACATCGTCATTTTATTAGATCGTTGTTCTCATTTAAAAATTAAAAGTTGACCACATGGGTTTATTGCTTAATGTTAAGAAAAAAGGAGAATTATTGTTAATTTTTTAAGTTTATAGATGATTATTGCCAATTTTCAGAAGTATATAATGGTATTTTCGTATTTTATTCCAAAGAAAAAATAACATCGGTTAATTTTGTCACCCAGTAAATCATGAAGAAATATTCACTTAGTGGTTTGTGTATTGCTTTTAACATATCATAAAGGTTTTTGCAAAAAAAAACATATCATAAAGGTAGATTGTCATTTAATGGCAATTATTGTACTTTCTGATAATATTTTTTATTGCAAATTATAATAGTATGTATGAATTAAGGCAATTATTGAGGCAAATTTTATTTTTGGTCCTCTAAAGTGGCTGTATTTTAAAATTAATCTTTTATTGTGGTACCTCGATAATATACGTTCTTTATTGTATCAACATCATCAATTTCAGTCTTTATCATCGATTTTTTTTAATTATCGCAAAAAATCATCAATTTATGTCATATTTGACCTATCACATGGCTTGGACTTGCAAATTGTGGAGTTAGAATATGAAATTTTTAATTTTTAAGTATCACTCGATAAATAATATTTTTGGCTAAAATTAAAATTTTAGGTCAGATTAGATAGAAATTGGTGATTTTTGACAAAAAAAACTTAATTTTCCTATCAATTAAGACATAAATTGATGATTTTCGACGATAATTAAAATTTTCCGGCAATAAGGATTGAAGTTGACGATGATAACACAATAAAGAATAATTATTGTCAAGGTACCACAATAAATGACCAATTTTAAAATACAACAATTTTATAGGTCAAAAATAAAATTTTGCCCAATTATTGATGAGATATAAAAGTCAAATATAGTATTATTATATGTATGAAGTACAGACATATGGAAGTACAGGTCTTAAATGAGATATCTGACTTTTTGAGGCTACAAACCAATTATTTAACCACGTCTTTATTTGTGAATTCCTTTTATCTAGTTTGCTAAAAAATACTTCTAATTTGTTTGGTTGTAGCATAGTTTTAGATTAGAATTATATTTACCCTGTGTATATGTGTTCTTAAAAGTATGGTGACACGTAGTTACTTTGTGTGAAATAGTAATTATTTTATGTAAGAAAAAAATGTTTTGAGAGTTAATGCCAATTTATCCCTTGTGTTATTTGAAAAAGAGCATTTTATAATTGTGAAAATTTTAAAGAAGCAATTTATCTTCTTCGGCCGGAGAGTGTAACTCACTTGCCGAAATTGAGAGTGAGCATGAAAATTGTTTGTGTTACATAGGAGGGTAAATTGCCACATTTATCATAACACATGTGGTAAATTGCAACATGATCATAATACAAAGAGGTAAAACGCCACTTATAAAAATGTCAGGGAGGCGATGTGAAGCTTTAATGAGATTATAGGAGGTTAAAGTGCTATTTTCAAATCACAGGAAGATTAATTGAACATTATGAATATCACAGGGGGATAAATTACCATTAATCCTGTTTTGAGGCTTCTGCGTTATGTTGATGCTACTACATATATTCATGTATAGAACATTTTGATACGTAATAATCTAGATTAGTTATTAATTATTATGGAATTCACTTGCATTATTAATAAATCACGTTCATTATGTAGTCATTTATTCGTATTTGGTATTCACTTTTCAACTATGTGTTTTTTTTACAGTGCAAGTTCTTCAAAGAATATCATCCGTGCTACAATACAACTACTTGAATATTAGCCGAAGCTCTTGTGTTGATGCTACTCCGTTTAATAACACTATTGTTTCTAGTGACATAGGAAGCAATGTGACTTGCGATTGTTCCTTTAACAACAACACTCTATGCCATGTCACCAACATGTATGCTCTTACAAACAATTTGGTATTTTATGTTTATTTTGAATGAATCTATATATCTCCTTCTTTAGTGAAATATGGAGTTTAAGTGTTTAACGATAATTTACACCCTTGTGATATGCATAATATTCAATTCAATCTTCTTATGATCTGAAAAAGAATACTTTACACCCTGTGAAAATTTTAAAGGAACAATTGAACTCCTTCAACCGGAGAGTATAACTCACTCGCCGACATTGAGAGTGGGCATGGAAAGTATTTTTGTAACATAAGGGGATAAAATACAACATTTTTCATAATATAGGGGTGAAGTGCCACATTTATCATAACACAGTGCAGTAACGTGCCAAATATAAGATGGGTAGTCTTGTCTATTCGTATTCTTTAAGTTTAAAAATGTCAGGGAGGTAGTTTGGAATTTTTATAAGATTATAGGGCGGTAATGTGCTCTTCTTCAAATTACAGCGAAATAAACTTGACATTATGCATATAACATGGGATAAATTGCCATTAACTCGTAATTTTTTATTCAAAGTTTAAACTCAAACTCTTCTTTTTCTTCGCATTTCAATGATCAAGGGTTTACAACCATTTTTTTTTTATTTGATATAAATCTTTTGTTTTGTATGTACAGGCGTTTGAGAGGTCTCAATATGACTGGAAGTTTGCCTGTGGAATTTGCAAATCTTACTCATTTGCAAGAGTTGTAAGTGACAACTTATACATTACGTTAATTTAATTTGAATGCTTGTCCTTCATTTCCTTTTTTGTTAGTATTGACGGGTAAAATTCTATACTTTTGATACCAAAAATAGAGTATTGTGTGGTATTTATATAGCAAGGTTTGAATAATAATTCCTGATTCTAATTTGGGTGATTTACGAGTGGACCGTTGAGGTTTAGTCGTCTTATAAGGTACCTATGACGTTTAAAAAATTACAAGGAGACCTCCTCTGGTTTAGACTATGTACCAAAACACCCCTTATAGCTTCAACAATCCTTACAAGGATACTCCCTACAACTTTTGTAAATATTTAGAGAACACCCTTGTAATTTTTGGAACCACAGGGGGTCCGAGTGTAAATCGCCCTAAAAAGATTGCCACATGAGTTGCTCTAGAAATAAGACTACTAAATAATTCTTCTTGATCATCTTCTAGAGATGTTGCACGAAATTACCTCAGTGGATCAATTCCAACAGCGTTCGGACAGCTTCGTGTTGTAACATTGTAAGTTCTTGTTATTTTTTTTTCCTTTACCTCCTTCGGAAATGAAATGAAAATGAAAATTATCGGATATTCGGATGTAACTATGTTTTGGTTCATAGGTCACTTATTGGAAACCGTCTTAGCGGTACAATCCCGGAGGAAATTGCTGATATTACTACTCTAGAAGAGCTGTAAGTTATATAAATAGCAAACAAGAATAATTCAATTATGTAAGAAAGTTATATAGACCTTCTTCATCTGATTTTGCGTTGATATATTTGTGAACTCTAGTGTTGTGGATAACAATCTGCTTGAAGGAAATCTACCGGCAAACTTTGGAAATTTGAGAAATTTGAGGAGGCTGTAAGATATTTCATCATGAGTTCAATTTTATTAGTTAATTGCAAAAATACCCCCTATACTTTGCGTGATTAGCAGAAAAACCTCATTGTGCTATTTTTATTACCGAAAACCCACATGTGCTACTTAGCAAAAAAAAACCTCATACATATTTTGTAGGAAAAATGACAATCATACCCTTACCAAAAAAATGCAAAAACATCCCTATTCAACTAAAAATTGACAATAATCTCCCTGTTAACTTAAAAAATTGACAATAACTTCTCTATTGATTTATAAAGATATTTGAAATGGGGTCTTTTGCTAATACAAAAGAACACTAGGGGTTTTTGCTAATAAAAATAACACCGAAGTTTTTTGCCAATTATGCAAAGCACAGGAGATATTTATATTTATGCATTTAGCTCTTTTAATGAATATGAGTTTCCTAATACAGTCATTCCTTGCAGCTTGTTTTCTGCGAATAATTTCAATGGCACGATTCCAGTTACATATGCCAATCTAAGGAACTTGACAGATTTGTAAGTAATTATATTAGAGTGCATTGGATTAAAGTTTAATAAGACACTTAACAGTGCAATTATAAAGCCAATTAATTATCATTATGTGTAAGAGTACTTCTTTATAAATTTTGTTACACTATATGTGCAGTAGGATAGATGGGAGCAGAATATCCGGAAGAATACCTGATTTTATTGGAAACTGGACCAGACTTGAAAGATTGTAAGTATATGATCTACATTGGAACTTATATCAATTTCTAGTTGATTTTTTTTTTTAATTTATAAAATTATAAATATATGTAAATTGTTGTAGAGATATGCAAGGTACATCATTGGAGGGTCCTATTCCTGAAACAATATCCCAGTTGAGAAACTTGACATTTCTGTAAGTCAAACCATTCTCTTAGTGAAAGTTTTATATATGAGTGAAATGCAAAAATAACCCCTATGCTTTACCTAATTAATAGAAACTCCCCTGTATTGTTTTAATTACCAACAACTCCCCCCCCCCCCCCCCCCCCCCCTTCCCCGCGTGCTAATTTTAATTAGCCGAAAAACCTCTCCCAAGCCAAAATTACAATTATGCCCCATAAAAGATGTGAAAACACCCCTATTCGCTAAAAAAAAATGACAATAATCCCCCTGTTAACTTTAAAAATTGGTAATAGGTCCCCTGTTCATTTAAAAAATTGGCAAAAACCTCCCTATGATTTACGAAGGAATTTCAAATGAGTTTTTTTGCTAAAAATAAAGGGAAAAAAGGGGTCAGGGTTGCTAATAAAAATAATGCGGGAGTTTTTTTGCTAATCAGACAAAGCACATGGGTATCTTTGCATTTAGCTCTTTTATATAGTGCATTATCATGGTCATTTGTATTAATTTTCGGGTTCTTGGTTTTCAGGAGAATATCTGATCTCAATGTATCAAGAATGAATTTCCCCAATTTGGAAGGCATGAATCACATGAGGGAATTGTGAGTATCACTTATTTATTCGGAAGAAAGCTCGGAAAATTAATGTAAATAATATTTTTTTAGCAAAGAGTAATGTTTCAAGTCCCTATATATGATGCAGGATATTAAGAAATTGTTCGATTATTGGTCCAATTCCTGTATATTTAGGCGACTTGAATCAGCTAAGAACACTGTGAGTACTTTTAACATATCCTATATCACGAGGCACAATATACTGAAAAAAAAGAAAAGAAAATGTCCATATGTTACACTTTCGTGTTTTTATCTTTCATGGTATTTTTGGTTTAAAATTTATTTGGAATTTTTTTTTCTTTTTGGGCAGAGACCTGAGTTTCAACATGTTGAATGGTCAAATCCCAAGTAGCCTCCAGCGGATAACCTCTATAAATAGAATGTAAAACAATGCTTTCATGATTGTTTCGAATTTTCTTTATTTTACGATTTTTAGTTTTCCTTAACTAAGTTGAAAGTTGATATGTTACTTGTAGGTTTCTGTCTCATAATTCTTTAACTGGAGAAATTCCTGGTTGGATTTTGGGCAGCCGAGATTATATGTGAGCTATTATTCAATTTATATGACCTTTAATAACACACCTTTCATGAGAATTTCATAACGGTTTTTATACGCTCATTGCAGTGATTTATCGTACAACAACTTTACTCAGTCTGGTGCACAGGGTTGCCAGTTTCCAAACGTGTAAGTCTTTTTTTTTTTTTTTTTTGTGTGTGTGTGTGTGTGAATTTGAGTTGGAATTTCTTCATATTTCTTCTTAAATTAATCTTGTATCTTTGCAGAAATTTAGTTGCTAGTCAATCATCTTCAACGAGCAACTCGTGAGTTCCTCTCTCTTATCAATATTTTTTTTTAAAAGTTTTTCAATGAGAAAATTGCCTTTTGCCCTTATGGAACAATTCTTACAAGGACACCCTCTGCAACTTCTGAAAATGTTAACAAAAAATCCCCCTTAGGGATGTCATTGTAATTTTTGGAACCACAGGGGGTTTTCTGTAATTAAATTACGGTTTACCGGAGGGGGTCCGAGTGTAAATCACCCTAGTAATTTATGTTCCAACTTTTTTTATTTTTTGGCACATTTTACCCTTTTCTCCCATATGACATTCTCATGATGATTTCCACTTTTGGTCACATAGGATATATTTTTGTTTTGCACTTTTTGTCCCAAATTGGATAGAAAGGCAAAATGTACAAAAGTTAGAAGTTGGGACCAAAATTGCTATTTCTAAATTGAACTAAGAGTGCCTAATGTCCAGTTTGTTTTTGTTTCACAATACATCATTATGTGGAAGTTCTAACGCTTTCTGTTTTGGCAGAGTTCCTTGGTGTGTGCAGCCAGACCTCCCGTGCTCTAGAAACAATAACCGTAACAACTTCTACAATTATAGTATCCATATTTTATGTTGTCTTTCTTTATGACCAATGTACTTATGGTCATTACATTTGCAGATTATTCATTGTACATAAATTGTGGAGGGGCTAGGGTTAATTTTGATGGTAATGAATATGATGAGAATGCAAGTGATCAAGGTCCAGCACATTTTGAATCAAATGATAGATGGGCATATAGTAGCACGGGGATATTTATGGGAGATGACGGCCGTAGATTTGTTGCAAGAAATGATTCACCAATGGTATCAACTGGTGGAGATGAAATTTACCAAACTGCCCGCCTTTCGGCTTCTTCACTCAAGTTTTATGGTCTTTGTTTGCGAAGAGGAAGCTATAGAGTGCGTCTTCATTTCGCTGAAATAATGTTTTCTAACGACACCACCTTTAGAAGTGTTGGAAGAAGGATGTTTGATGTAGCCATCCAAGTAAGTGGATCCCGTATTTGATTAGCTTCACTTTTGGGTTGAATTATTTGAATTTGAGGAGGTATTTGGAGAAGGTTATGACACCAATATTGGGGTATTGGTAATCCATCACTTTTGTTGAAGGTATAGTATAATATGACTACTTAAGGATTTGAAATTCATTCCAAATCAAAGTGATCCAAAGAAGTGCTTTGGATTTGATAATATGGATTTGAAAGCCATAGAGGCTAGTTTCTATGAAGGATTTTGAGCTATGGATTTCAAATCCATATAACAAATCCATAGGACTTGTTTGGAGCACTTGATTTTGGATGTATTTCAAATTCTTAGGTCTTCATTTTGTGCTATCCTTTTAACCAAAATGATGGATTTGATCCACCCAATATTGTAGTTATTTGAAATCCTTTCTCCAAATTAATCATCAAATCTGAATCCATCAATCCAAATGAAGTCCCTGTGAAAATAAAAACACACACGGATACTGAAAATCAAACCAAACCACTATATATTCATTCAATTCGAGTTTAGTCAGTAAAAGATTGTGTTAATAAAAACAAGTTTGGAAAACATTCATCGATTAATAGCTCTACATGATAAGCTTAAAATTGAAAACAAAATATTACTCGAGCTTTACTCATGTTCGGATAGATCGAAGCTCATTCATTCTGTTAAAAAAACCAAACCAAACTCAACCACAATTTCAATCTCTCAATAAACCCTATACACAGAGAGGCTTTTCTTTAGTTGATAGTTTGTATTCATTGAACTTGTTTAACAGGGGGAGGTGGTCTTGACGGACTTTAATATTGCAAACGAAGCTAATGGTACTGGAATAGGTATATATAGGGATTTTAATGTTCTTGTGAATGGTAGCACTTTGGAAATCCATTTGTACTGGACGGGGAAAGGGACCACCGCCATTCCGCAAAGAGGAATATATGGACCCTTGATATCAGCCATTGCTGTCACACCAAGTAAGTGTCTACCACAATCTTTTCTTATTTAATTTCCCCAAATTCCTTTGATCGAGCTAAACGGAAAAATATCACTTGTGCATTGTTTAATTGTCATTTTGGCTTGGGAGGGATTTTTTGCTAATAAAAATTAGCACAGAGGTTTTGTTAATAAGAGTAACGTAGGGGTGTTTTTGCTAATTAGACATAGTTTAAGGGGTATTTTTGCATTTCACTCTCCTTTTAACTGCTGCTCAATCATGAAACTTCTTTCTTTCTTTCTCTGCAGACTTTGATGTCAGTACAGGGCTATCTGTTGGGGCAATTATAGGAATTGTGATTTCTTCGTTCGTTGTCGTTTTGTTGATTTTATTAGTCCTTTGGTGGAAAGGGTGTTTTGGAGGAAGAGACCTTGAAGATAAAGGTAATTAATCACACTTGATTCCTGCTCAGAAATAGATAATAATGAACATGAATCGTAAACATATTTATCGAGTTTACTGGGGTTTTTGGCTAGTTAATTTCTTGTGATATGCCTAATGGGCAATTTACCCCAATATGATATGAAAATAAGCAATTTATCTCTTTCCTCGTGAAGGTGTTGCACACACATTCTATAATGCGAATGAGACTTTATTCTCATGTGAAAAATGACCAATTAGACAGACATCATATTTACTTAATTTTACCTCCCTGTAATATGCATAAATTGACATTTACCTCCATGTGATATGCGTAAATGAACACTTTACCCCCTTATAAAAATGTAAAAATCAAGAGGGAGATAATGTGCTTTTTTAACAAAAACACAGGGAAGTATTTTGCCATTTTATTAATCAGAAGGGGATAAATAAAATGTTGTTCTCTTTCTATTACTTAACTGTGAAAATCATTAAACCTCGAACTAAACTATTTATGTATTGTTCTCTTGAAACAGAACTTCGAGCACTTGAGCTACAAACGGGTTATTATTCTTTAAGGCAGATTAAAGCTGCCACAAATAACTTCGATAATTCTAATAAGATCGGCGAAGGAGGTTTTGGGTCCGTGTACAAGGTTAGTGAAATATATAAACTCTACTTTTGTGAAGTATTATTATAAGTCATTCATTTTATAACTTTTGAAATAATTCTCTGTTTTAGGGTGTATTGTCCGATGGTACAGTAATTGCAGTTAAGCAGCTTTCCGCGAAGTCTAAGCAAGGAAACCGAGAATTTGTGAATGAGATAGGCATGATATCTGCTCTACAACACCCAAATCTTGTGAAGCTCTTTGGTTGTTGTATAGAAGGAAATCAGTTGCTGCTAATATACGAGTACCTTGAAAACAATTGTCTTGCTCGAGCACTTTTCGGTGAGTATTTTTTTGAGCTAAATGCAAAAATACCCCCTATGCTGATTTTCAAAGTTATTAGGGATATTATTGAATGTGTTTTAGATTAAGATGGGTGTTTTCGCATTTTTTGTGGGGGTATGATTGTCATTTCTCCTATAAAATATGTATTCCGGCATGGGAGGAGAACACGGGAATTTTGCTATTAAAAGAAATGCGAGGATGTTTTTTCTAATTAGGAAAAGCATAGAAAAGCATAGCGAGTAATTTTGCATTTCACTCCATTTATTCCTATCCCATATTCCCATTTACTTTTCAAAGTAAATTATGTTTACCTTCTCTTTCTTTTTTCCCCTTTTTTTACGTTTAGGTCGCCCGGAACAAAGACTAAACCTTGACTGGCCAACAAGAAATAAGATATGTTTAGGAATAGCAAAAGGTCTGGCTTATCTTCACGAGGAATCGAGGTTGAAAATTGTCCACAGAGACATTAAAGCTACAAATGTTCTTCTGGATAAAGACCTTAATGCTAAGATATCTGATTTTGGTTTGGCTAAGCTTGATGAAGAAGAGAATACTCATATTAGCACACGTATTGCGGGGACGATGTAAGCCTATTTATTTTCGCTTCTTCTTCATATATGGTTTTATTAGAGAAAAGGGACAAAATACAACATAACTTACCAATTTTCCTAAGTTTACCTTTGTCATTAAATTGAGAAACGACGATCTAACTTTCGTATTTTCAGAGGTTATATGGCTCCCGAGTATGCAATGAGGGGCTACTTGACGGACAAAGCAGACGTCTACAGTTTTGGAATCGTGGCACTAGAAATAGTCAGTGGCAAAAGCAACACCAATTACAGACCAAAAGAGGAGTTTGTTTACCTTCTTGACTGGGTAAATCTTCTTTTACTTACTCGATTTATCGTCTATTTCTCTTAGAGCTAAATGCAATAATATCTCATGCTTTGCCTAATTGGCAAAAAACCCCTATGTTATTTTTATCAACAAAAAATCCCATTTGAAATTCCTTCCTAAATTAATAGGGAGTTTCTTGCAAATTTTCAAAGTTAACAAGGGGTTTTCCGCATTTTTTGGTAGGGATAAAATTGTCGTTTTCTTGCTAAATAAGTACTCCTGCTTAAGAGGGGATCTTTTGCTCATAAAAAATAACACATGAAGGTTTTTGCTAATAAAAATAACACAGGGAAGTTTCTTGCTAATTAGGCAAAGCATAGAGGGTATTTCTACATTTCACTCTTTTCTTTTACTCTATATTTTTTTCTTACACCATTATTTTAAAAAATTGTGAAGGCTTATGTCCTAGCAGAGCAAGGAAATCTTTTGGAACTTGTAGATCCAATCCTAGGTTCAAACTACTCCAAAAAAGAGGCATTGAGGATGTTAAATTTGTCCCTTTTGTGTGCTAACCCTTCTCCTACACTTAGACCTTCTATGTCTTCAGTTGTGAGTATGCTTGAAGGCAAAATCCCGGTTCAAGCACCGGTTGCCAAACGTGATGGTCAGATGAATGTCGAGGATATGAGGTTTAGAGCTATTGAAGTATTATCACAGGACAGTCAAACACGTGTCTCGAATATTTCCAAGGATAGCCATGAACAAGTTTCGATGGATGGACCTTGGATTGATTCTTCGGTTTCACTTTCGAGTTCGAAAGATGAAACTAAGGATCATTCCTCGTCGAGTAGGCTTCTTCCTGATCTTTATAATGTAAATTTGGATTGATTGTTTTTCTTTATTGGTTGGTTGATGCAGAGTTTGGAGTTTTGTCATCTAATTGTTTTAGGACGATGCTATTTATGTATAGTTTTATAAAAGAATTTATGATTTACAATGGCGGCTCGAAGATTTTGAGTTTAAGTAGTAATCAAACTCGTTAAGTGGTATTTAAACTGTTTTATTTGCTCAAATTCAAAATAAATTGTCTGGAAAAGTTATAATTTAATAAAAGAAAATTGCATTTGTATATGCCGTTCTTCATATTATATCATAAAAAATCAAATTTATCAATTTTTTTTCTCCGTGTAAGTGATTCATAGTGTACATAAAAAATTAAAAATAAGATGATGCAATTTTCAACCACATCGTATATGAAAGACGAATTCGGCATTTCGTTGAAATAAATAGACGATCTAGGTGTTTTTTCCTTTCATTTTGGAAAACTAGATCAAGGTTCTTAATTATAAAAATATTACTTATTTAGAACATCAGAAAATTGTTAAATTATGATAATTAAGTGTACAAATTGATTCTTCTTTCCTATTCAGGAAGATTAGATTTGGAGAATATTCTAAGGATATCTTATTTATTAGTATAGCTTGATTTTAGGGATTTATATCTAAGACTAACTCTCCATATATATAGGGCTGTGCAATTTTCGGTAAACCGGTCGAACCGAACCGGTACCGAAAATTCGGTACGTACCGAATACCGAACCGAAATTTCGGTTCAATATTCGGTACAGAGCCAATTACCGAACCAGCATAGGTTTCGGTTTTCGGTAATACCGGTCGGTTTACCGAACCGAACCGGTATACCGAAATAATTTTTTTTTTTTTTTTAATATCGGATTTCTGAATTATACTTGAGTAAAATTTGAATATGCTGCCTTCTTAAAAAATTCTTCATTGTTTGATGATTGAAAATCAATTAAATTTATTTCAACATTTAATTTGATTGAGTTTTATTTGTTTTATATAACAAATCAAATATGAATACGATATTAGTTCTTAAAGTGTATGATCCTATTTAATCGGTTCCTCATGGTTATATGTATTTGCCAAGCATTCTTTAAGTGGGTCAGTGGTAGAGATGTTTTCCAATACAATTGATTTCAATTCTCACATTTTATGATGCCATATGACAAAGCAAAATTTTCTTGTCAATTTAAGTATCATCCAATGCAACTTGATTGATGGCATAAATCCGAACAACACTTGAGCAATAATTCATCACTTAAGGCCCAACAAATCGAAAAAAAAAAGCCAAAATTTTCAGAAAATTTGAAGAAATCAAAATTTCGGTTTTTTTGTACCGAATCATACCGAACCGTACCGAATCGGTAA
Organism: Penstemon newberryi var. newberryi; assembly: GCA_030819805.1. Lineage (NCBI taxonomy): Eukaryota > Viridiplantae > Streptophyta > Magnoliopsida > Lamiales > Plantaginaceae > Penstemon > Penstemon newberryi. The sequence continues at coordinate 13,372,260 of JAUALY010000005.1, read as the reverse complement.
ATTACCGAACCGAACCGAAATTTTCGGTTTAGCAAACGGTACGGGTTTTCAGATTACCGAATGTACCGGTATACCGAAAATCGGTTCGGTACGGTTCGGTTTTTACCGTTTGCACAGCCCTACATATATATACTTTCACTTTGTAGTCCGTACATAATTGAACAAAGTATGAATAAAAAATGAGGGAAAAATATTTTTGATACCAAACTTTAGTCCAAAAAATACATTTGGTACCAAGCTTTTTCAAAAAACATATTTCATACCATGATTCACATTATCTTGACACATTTAGTTTTGCTGTCAATTTTCAGACGAAATTCAGTACGTGCCGTTCATGTGTGGGTCTTTAAAACCCGTGCATGTTCTTCATCCCATTGTCAATTTAACGGACACTTGAGTGGCACGTGCTGAATTTCGTCCGAAAATTGATGGCAAAACTAAATGTGTCAAGATTGTGTCAATCATGGTATGAAATGTGTTTTTTGAAAAAGTTTGGTACCAAATGTATTTTTTGGACTAAAGTTTAGTATCAAAAGTATTTTTCCCTCAATAAAAAATATTGTATTCTCCAAATAAACAAAAATTCTGGCAATTCATTTCATTCGTATAAATCTTGAAAAAAGGTTATATAGAAAATAAATTTTATGCCTAAATACACGGAAAATCAACTAAAGTAGTTTATTATCGGAGAGGATTTCATTTTTGGTAATGAACTTTATGTCGTCAATTTTTGGAACCAAACAAATCGATGTCGACATATTTTGTATCATAATTTAATAAATAGTTCCACATTTTGTACGGCTGTTTAAAAACACCGTTAAATTGGTGACGTTACCTTTAAGTAAATTGAGATTATTGCAAAATATCACAACATCTTCACATTTATTGACAATTTTAGTCCACATAGAAAACTTCCCTAAAACATGTGACCAAACGCGCCCTTCTCCTTCCTCACGATTGGCCACTGTTTTTCGGTGGCTTTCGCCGGAATTGAGTTGGGGCTTTTGTTCTTCTCACTTTTAAGAGTTCATACATATAAACATCTACAAATTCCATCAAGTATTTTGGCCGTAATAGATGTTCTAAGTTTGAATCACGAAACCCTAGATCCGAAATTCAAATCACCAATCTCTCTCGTTTCTTCACCAATCGCCGTGATTTTTGCGGCAATAGACTCCTCTGCTTGTGGGCTACATTCCCATGGAATGATTTTGGACGACGGTAACGTCTGAGCTCCACTTGTAGAATTGGTTTTGGGGGGGGGGGGGGGGGGGGGAGGGGGGCGGGGTTTACGGGGTTGGGGTTCTTTCTATTAAATTATAATAATTTTATTAATAATATATATACTTTATTATTTTAATAAAATATCAAATAGAATTAATAATGTATAGATTTTTGCCAACTTTTTAAATTTTTTTTCCAGATTTTATATTAAAATATTATTTAATTTATTAATAATGTATTTAAAATCAAATTAGTTTAATAAATATGTAAACATAATAAGTAAAATGTTCAAATTGGTTCACACGTGGTCTTATTCGAGCAAATTTTGAAATTGAGCAGGAATATGGACTACAATTGCTAGCAAAATTTGAAATGTGTGGTTATTTTACAAGCCCAAAATATTATGGGGTAAAATTGTCAGCAAACATAACTTATGTGATCAATTTCGCAATAATCTCAACTGACTTAACGGTCATGTCACCAATTTAACGGTGATTTTAAACGACTGTATAAAATGTGGAACAATTTGTTAAATTATAGTACAAAATGTGTTGACCTCAATGTTGTTTGGTATTAAAAGTTAAAATTGACATAAAACTCGATATAAAAAATATAATTCTCTCAAATAAAAGTAGCAAGATAGTTCAAACTAATTTCACACAAATTAATACATAACATCTGCCATACAAATTTATATAACCAAACTCGATCAATCTCACTTACGCACGCACATATGTATGAGTAAATTATACTTCATACAGTTATTATCATAAATTCATAATAGTACATTGAACAAAGCTAATATATATAATTTGATTCAATTCTTGCCAGCATGATGATTTTCGATATCTTTAGTGATGGCAATGAAGTAAGGTAGCAAAGAAATTGGATGTTCCCCATCATCATTAAGAGTTTCATACTCGAAAGTCCATGTGACCAAATCAATTCCACCTTTTGTTTCAATGTGAAATGTTACAAGAAATTCTTTATACTCCTCCATTACATCTCCTTCAAGAACCTTAAACTTGATCATCCTTTTCTCTTCGTCTATGGCTTGAATCAATTCCTTAGCGGTCTTCGCTTTTCCATCTGTGCTTCACAAATTACAAAGACTTTTGCTATAATTTTGAAATGAATGTGAGAGTTATTGTAAATATTTTTTGATAATATGGGGTTACTGCTAAGGTTTTAATTGAACATAATCATAGTGTTTTGTATTTTATTTAATTCCAAACAAAAAAAATAATATTTGAGGATATATTTGTCATTTTACTTGCATATCATAAAGGATACTCGTACTTCATTACAATGAGTGAAACACACTACAACCTAGCTAGGAGGGACCTAAACAAAAATAAACTTTTTTTTTTCTTGCAAATTGATTAGATTAAGCACACAAGATGTTTTTGTATTTTACTCAATAGCGGAGTCTTTTGGGGGTTCAGGGGCGGTCGTCCCCCAAGGAAATTTGGCCTATGTGTAATATGATTTGTTTGTATTGATAAAATGAGTTTAGTAGCTCACTGGTTGGGCTTTTGTAGTTTCTTCCTAAGGCCATCTCCGACGACTCTCTTAAATTATGGTCTCTTATTTTAAAATTTAAGGAATGAACAGTGTTATATATTCTCATTTTTTGCTCTGCACTTCAATAACTAGTTTATATTTTAAGATTTTCAAGGAAAGTTCAAAAGTAGTTATACTTTTCTGCATATAATAATTTTTTCACTTGACTTTGGACTCTCATATTTGAAAGTCCAAAGTTAACCATATAAGAGTTTCATAAATTTTAAGAGGTCCCTTTGAGCTCAATTTTTTGAAAAAAATTATAATTTTTTTTTTATAATTTGAGTTATAAAGGATCTGGCCTAAGGTCTTGACTTCGAAACCATACATATAAGAGTTTCATAAATTTTAAGAGGTCCCTTTGAGCTCAATTTTTTGAAAAAAATTATAATTTTTTTTTTTATAATTTGAGTTATAAAGGATCTGGCCTAAGGTCTTGACTTCGAAACCATAGGAGAACATTTTCTTTCTTTTTAACTTAGTTTATTATTTTTCTTTTTGGTTTATATATGCATTTTTCTTTGTGAATTACTTATGCGGTGAAAAAGCTACTATATTTTTTCATCTTTTGTGTAAGAAAATTGCTAGTACATTTTTTTATATTTTGTTGGATATATTATAGTGTTACTTCATCTTAAGTTAGTAAAAATTACTATGTTTTTTCATTTTTGTATAAGAAAATTGCTAGTACATTTTTTATCTTTTATTCGATAAATTATAGTGTTACTTTATTTTAAGCTAGTTTTTATCATTTTATAAACCACTAATTTTTCTCAAAATTATAACGAGAATTATTGCACGGGAGTCGGAAATGGTCTGATCAATTTGAAAAAGAGTTGGATCAAACTAGAATAATTTGAATAAAATATTGGCATTCTTAAGAAGATTAAAATGTGAATGAATTAATTGAGCTAGATAGTTACACTGAGATGGATGTATCATCTACTTACCGTGGGTGTACCTCCAATTGATGATAGAACCTACTTTTCCATATTCACCCTCGTGCAAATCACAGCCCTGCACTTTTTCAGGGGTAATGACGGCAAATTGGTCTGGCTTGTACCTGAAGAGTTCATGGAACAAGTCTCCTCCTGCCTTGAACTCTACTGCAGCAACCAACTTCCCACTTAATCCCATCTCTCTACAAATTCTCTTTACAATTCAAATTAAAGGTGCCGATGAGATAGTTGCTTATATAGACGATGATGTACTTAATTAGTTTAATTTGATTTAACAAAAAATGGAAATATAAAATTCTAAGAAGTAGGTGTGGTAGTTGTAGTAATTAATAATTCATTATTCAGATCTTTATGAAAATTATGTGTACGGCCTATAATGTTTCTTGTTAAGTTTAGTTTAAAATGGCTTGAAATATATTGGAGATAAATGTATGATACTACCCTCCTTCTGCGACATTATCCTTTGATTTTTTTTTTTCCATCAAACTCCATTGTACTTTCAAAAGTCCTGCATAAAACACTCAATCTCCGTTAGTTACTAACATCGATAATTTTTGCAAAAAATTATTTGCATAAAACCCCATTGTACTTTTGAATGTTTGCGCAAAACTTACATTTGGACGTTTGCTCAAAATTTTCTTGTATTTTTGAACATTTGCGTATAACTCCCTTGTACTTTTGAACTTTTGAACAAAACTCTTTTGTACTTTTAAATATATCTAGGGTAATTTAAGAAATCGAATTAAAAATTAACGGTGTTACTAACTAACGGATATTGAGTGTTTTATGTAGGATTTTTGAAAATACAAGAGAGTTTGGTGCAAAAAAAAATTCACATGATAATTTTGTGCAAGTTTTACATAACACATGATAGTATCGTGTATTTTCCCCAATATATTGACTATGATGGGAAAACTAAAAGACGGGTCAACCGGTCAACGTGAGATCACTCCACTCATGGAGGTTCGTCCCTAACGTCTTGTCAAAAATGGCGACATAGTATAATTTTAAAGACAGAATAATAAATTTCTACCCATTTCATTATACATTGAAGCATCAAACATTACTCCCACCATTAAGAGTTGGCAAAATTTCATTCATACAAAATTGGTCATTTGTTGTCATATCATGTCAATTTACATCATTTAGTGTGTTACTAACGACATTTTTTTTTCGATTTCATAAAAAAAAATTAATTTTTGCTAACAAATGTCATGTACCAAGCATACGATACTTAGAAATTGAGTATTTTATATTTTGACTTCGAAATTTGCAGAACCAAGTTATGTATGCAATGGGCCTATAGTTCATCTAATTTTTCGAGGAAAAAGGTTGAAGTTTCCTAAAAATTGAAGATATCTATTTAAAAAAAGGGAGAATTGATCAAATAATAATCAGATTTACCTCAATTTTTCTCTATACATTAAAAAATGTCATGCTCTTCAACAAAATACACTATACCGCATGCCCAATTAAAAAACAACAAGAAAGTGACATTAAGCAAATTCAAAACACATGACCACAAATTTTGATTCAAAATATGGGGTTTCAAAATGAAAATAATTTACACAATACTTTGAATAATTAACATGTACACGATGATTTTAACACATTATAAAAAAGATCACTCAAATGTGATTTTCAAAATGATATTCCGCAATTTTTGTTAAGTACAAATTACATCATATTATATCAATATCATCAAATCATAAATCTATTCAATTACAATCAAATTACAAAGAAAAATAATTACCAAATATTTAGTATTATAACTAAAAGAAAATCCACATGAATTAGTGAGAATTGAACCCATGATCAATCCCAACTTTAGTATCATACCAACGGGCAACAATCTCATTGGCCAAAAAATGTGGAGAAGATGTTTAAAATGAGATTGAAATCGTGAGTGAGTGAGGAAGAATTGAAGAGTTTTGAGAGAAAGTTAAAAAAATAAGACGTGAAGTATGAAATTAAAGATGACCCGGACGTGAGGTTGCAATTGGAAGATTGAATGGATCATTTTATGTTATGTAGTTATTAGTATTATGTCCTGCAATGTGCAAGAAAAATAATTCACCAATTCAATTTAAACTAAAAAGGTTTTAGATATGATTATCTTAGAGTAAATCATCATTCCTAAATTTTATATTAAAACTTTAAGAAAAAGAATGGTGGTTAAAATGTGATGGTTAGCTGACAACCAATTCAATTATGAACTTATGGATAAGAATGCTGGCATTATTTATTGTTGAAATTTTGCACCCATCATATCACAATCATTACTCATATATCACATGACAATCATTATTCATATATCATATTTTGGGTATCTTTACGTGATATTTAGTCAACTTACACGTGATCAATCAGATCGATCTTATTGACGAAATCCACCTTCTCTATCGGATCGACATCCTCAACGAAATTGACATCACCAACTAGATCGACCTCATCGACCAAATCAACCTCCTCAATCGAACAACCAGATCAATCAACTTGCTCTGCTCGACCTCCTCCACCACATTGAACAAGTTGATCTATCAAAAATCGACCTAACAAATAACAAGGGCAATCAGAACGACGATAATGCTTCTGAAAGTTCGATATATTTACCAGACACTTCAAAGATCCGCGCGCTTTTATCGGGTCGACCCGATCAAGGACCGACCTATCCGATTGACCCGCATAGGTCATCTTATATCTATAAGTACCCCATCATTCCATAAAATCTGATACACATTTTGAAATTGCATCTACTACTTGATCTACTCGATTTGATCTAACTAAAGCATCAGATGATCTTCGTCGCAGACAACCTCGGTGAGCCCTAATGAGTTTCTTTGACTGCAGGTCAGGTTTTCTTAAAGTGAAGTTCGGATCGATCTGACCGACCAAGGACCTCATATAGTTGAAGGCTCATAAAAATGCCTTTCATCAATTGGCGTCGTCTGTGAGAAATTCTGATTTGCACTCGACCACGAACATTGGATCGATGAGAGTACAAAAGCAAGCTCGATGAAGGAAAAAACAATATGTCATCAACATCCATGAAAGCCCCAATCGACATGCTTGACGACAAGCTCGATGAAGGAAAAAGAAAAAGGTCATCGACAACCATGAGAGCCCCAATCGACATGCTCGACGACAAGCTCAATGAAGGAAAAAGCAAAAGGTCATCGACAACCACGAGAGCCCCAATCGACATGCTTGACGACAGAAGGTCATCGAACGACCATGAGAGCCCCAATGGACATGCTCGATGAAAAGGTCATCGACAACCATGAGATCCCCAATCGATATGCTTGACGACAAGCTCGATGAAGAAAAAAGCAAAAGATCATCGACAACTATGAGATCCCCAATCGACATAGTTGACGACAGGCTTGATGAAGGAAAAAACAAAAGGCGATCTACAGCTATGAAAGCCCGAATCGACCTAAACAAAGATAAAAGGCGATCGACGGTTGTGAAAGCCCTGATCGACCTAAATGAAAGCAAAATACGATCGGCAGCTATGAAAGCCCTGATTGACCTACACGAAGACAAAAGGTGATCGATGATTGTGAAAGCCCTGATCGACTGTAACAGCCCGAACCCGGCACCTGCTCGCTACGAATAAAATTATAATGCAATAACCTTAATAAATTTCCAATAAATGTAGTTCAGAGCTCTAACTGTCTATTACAATACACGGATTCTCTGAACTAACTTATTACATTAAACTTGTCATTACAAACACAACCTTCACCTGACGGATTCTACATACTCTATTGTAGACGCCCAAGAAAATCCATATCAGCTATGTTGTTCATCTCGCTCTTCTGTAAGATTCTGAAAGAGTATTTATTTGAAAGCGTAAGTTGCAAAAACAACTTAGTGAGGCCAGTGCAGGGGTGCAGTTGAGTTTTTATGCACGAAACGATTTATAGGTCCATGTACTGCCTATTAAATTTCAGAACCAATTATATTTCACAATAGTATAGCAGAACGTCAATAACACATATGATATCACATTCAATTACCCGTCAATACGGGCTATACAACAACTCCACCTCAAAAGAATATGGAACAATCAGGGGAGGGATCAATAGTTAGCACGCCGGTTAGAGGAGGGATAAGGTGCTTCCTTTCCCTATAAAATTGGCAGACATGTCTTAGCCATAATAGGTGAGTCACTCCCCAAGGGGCTCCAATCCCTGGTTTGTGAGTCCGCCCAATGGCAGAGCTCTGGTAGCTCTGTAGCCCCCAGCTACCCAAAATTATCCAGAGAATACCATCATGCGAGAGCAGACGAGCGCCCAACTATAAACCAAGTAATTTCTAACAATTACCATATATTGCGATCATCGCAGACAGTTATAGTCTAAAATTTCTAATAAAACACATATATTTCACGTACTGCGAGCAACGCAGACATGTATAGGTTTATCAGTTCTACTATGAACAAGTAGTACATATTGCGAGCATCGCAGACAATTACTAACATGAATATAATAATCAAAGTCATTTCAAATGAAAATTGCATACATATGATATGATTTTCTTTTGAAGCTCTTTCAGTTTTAAAAACGTTTTATCAAGGCGCTCACCGTTCTCAGGCTATGTACGTTTCTCAACAGTAGACAATGATCCTCATGACACATTATCGAATTCACCTTCTGGCATGGCTCGATAGAGAAATGACCTCGAACCGAATCATTTCACGTCTTGACTCTGTAGTGGGATAATGACATACCGATTAGTCCCGAATTACTTACAATGAATGTATCGATAATATTAACATGTTCGATTACTCTTAACATTCAAGCTGACATCTATCATTCAATTTCTCTTTCGTCGAGCTATTTTAGTTAATCACTTTTAAGAATATAACTTATCCAAAATCGATTTAATTAGGACGATTTAAATACCAGATTATATTTTTGAAATACATACATATATATATAGGTACTCAGATTTTATAATAAAGAAATTTTAACTACAGTTTTACGGCCTCCAATTACATATTCTTGTAATTAAAATACGTTTTAACTTATTTCCTAGTAACTATTAAATTTAGATTAAGTAACCTTTACCCTCTTTTATATTATTGTAAATTGCTAACCTGCTATCAAATTTAATGTTAACTATATTGACCCGAATGGTACCATTCACATTGGCTAACCATGTCTTGAAGAGAAATTATTCACAGCACCCACAACCAATTGAACTATTAATTTTTCAGTCTGGTAATTCATCCTTATTAGTTTTGTTGTGACTAAGTATCCAAAGTCTAGCTCGGTTTAATAGTTTCACGTGATTAACTTAGTAGCATTAACTAGTATTAATATATTCCCTTGTATAATATTTTAATTTTCATGATCACAATTATAATTTAATTACATTAATTTGGGAAACTAATTATAGTCCCACTAATTTCCAGTTTCTATCATCCGGGTTACTAGGCTCAATTTCTTTCTAGTTCACAAAGATTTAATTATGGTTCAACACTATTTAAATTGATCCAACTTAAAGGTATAGTCCATTATTATTAACATAGTAGGTACATCTGAAATATTTATGCACATCCAGAAATTAAAGCATGTCTTGTTTAATTAGTCCACGCATTTTCTTTGTACTATATTTTAGATTACACATTAACTTGAACCCAACAATTATTTAAAGTTCAAATTCTTATTAATTCGACTCAAAGTAAAGAAAAGGAAATGACCCAACTTAAAATCTCAATTAAATAACCCACCTTCTCTATCACGTCTCTCAATTTAAGGAAATGACCTTCTCTATCTCACTTTCTCACGGTTTTCCTAGCTTCCCAACTCTCTCTCTGTTGTGTTAAATCGCACACACTAAGTGGCTGGGTATTTCAGGTAAATTACTTCTTAAAATGTGTGGATTAATGTTTGTGAGTATAAGTATTTAATAATAGAGAAAAGAAGATGTGATTTCTATAAGTGACATGTATCAAACTTAATTAAGAGTCATCCATCTCTCCTCTTATGTTGCCGCGTGTGTTAGGATAGAAATAGTGGAATTATGGATTTAATGTATATAGATACATACTTACATATAATAAGATAGATAAGCATAAAAAAACAATATTAATATCAAAATACTAATTTTCATCTTAGATCCATAATTTTATTTTAACATTCATATTACCTTTACCTATTAATGATCTTTTCAATAGACCCCAAATGAATTTAATGAGTCCTACATTCTCTCAACGAAAACACCAAACCTAATAAATTAAGTTCCATGTTTAAGTTAAAATTTAATTTAAAATTCATTTTACTCTTATTTAAAATATTACGGGGTATTACACTCACCCCTCCTTCAAAGAATTTGGTCCCCAAATTCTCTCTCACTTATTTGGTTCTGGTTATGATAAGAATTGATAGAGGAAAGAGTTGTAATAATGATACAAACTGAACCATTGTTCCCAATTAAATGGGTTCAAGAAGCTAATAGACCAAAAGATAAAATTAATTAGTTTAATTTGACGATGATGTACTTAATTAGTTTAATTTGATTTAACAAAAAATGGAAATATAAAATTCTAAGAAGTAGGTGGTAGTTGTAGTAATTAATAATTGATTATTCAGATCTTTATGAAAATTATGTGTACGGCCTATAATGTTTCTTGTTAAGTTTAGTTTAAAATGGCTTGAAATATATTGGAGATAAATGTATGATACTACCCTCCTTCTGCGACATTATCCTGTGATTTTTTTCCCCCCATCAAACTCCCTTGTACTTTCAAAAGTCCTGCATAAAACACACAATCTCCGTTAGTTACTAACATCGATAATTTTTGCAAAAAATTATTTGCATAAAATCCCATTGTACTTTTGAATGTTTGCGCAGAACTTACATTTGGACGTTTGCTCAAAATTTTCTTGTATTTTTGAACATTTGCGTATAACTCCCTTGTACTTTTGAACTTTTGAACAAAACTCTTTTGTACTTTTAAATATATCTAGGGTAATTTAAGAAATCGAATTAAAAATTAACGGTGTTACTAACTAACGGAGATTGAGTGTTTTATGTAGGATTTTTGAAAGTACAAGAGAGTTTGGTGCAAAAAAAAATTCACATGATAGTTTTGTACAAGTTTCACATAACACATGATAGTATCGTGTATTTTCTCCAATATATTGACTATGATGGGAAAACTAAAAGACGGGTCAACCAGTCAATGTGAGATCACTCCACTCATAGAGGTTCGTCCCTAACGTCCGGCGACTTTTGGAGCAATGGATAAAAACTGCAACTTTTAAAAACATAAATGACTAAGTTTGATTTTCCAAAAAAAAAAAAAAAAAAATTGTCAAAAATGGCGACATAGTATAATTTTAAAGACAGAATAATAAATTTCTACCCATTTCATTATACATTGAAGCATCAAATATTACTCCCACCATTAAGAGTTGGCAAAATTTCATTCATACAAAATTGGTCATTTGTTGTCATATCATGTCAATTTACATCATTTAGTGTGTTACTAACGACATTTTTTTTCGATTTCATAAAAAAAAAATTAATTTTTGCTAACAAATGTCATGTACCAAGCATATGATACTTATAAATTGAGTATTTTGTATTTTGACTCCGAAATTTGCAGAACCAAGTTATGTATGCAAGGGAGAATTGATCAAATAATAATCACATTTACCTCAATTTTTCTCTATACATTAAAAAATGTCATGCTCTTCAACAAAATACACTATACCGCATGCCCAATTAAAAAACAACACGAAAGTGACATTAAGCAAATTCAAAACACATGACCACAAATTTTGATTCAAAATATGGGGTTTCAAAATGAAAATAATTTACACAATACTTTGAATAATTAACATGTACACGATGATTTTAACACATTATAAAAAAAGATCACTCAAATGTCATTTTCAAAATGATATTCCGTAATTTTTGTTAAGTACAAATTACATCATATTATAACAATATCATCAAATCATAAATCTATTCAATTACAATCAAATTACAAAGAAAAATAATTACCAAACATTTAGTATTATAACTAAAAGAAAATCCACATGAATTAGTGAGAATTGAACCCATGATCAATCCCAACTTTAGTATCATACCAACGGGCTACAATCTCATTGGCCACAAAATGTGGAGAAGATGTTTAAAATGACATTGAAATCGTGAGTGTGAGTGAGGAAAAATTGAAGAGTTTTGAGAGAAAGTTAAAAAATTAGGACGTGAAGTATGAAATTAAAGATGACCCGGACGTGAGGTTGCAATTGGAAGATTGAATGGATCATTTTATGTTATGTAGTTATTAGTATTATGTCCTGGAATGTGCAAGAAAAATAATTCACCAATTCAATTTAAACTAAAAAGGTTTTAGATATGATTATCTTAGAGTAAATCATCATTCCTAAATTTTATATTAAAACTTTAAGAAAAAGAATGGTGGTTAAAATGTGATGGTTAGCTGACAACCAATTCAATTATGAACTTATGGATAAGAATGCTGGCATTATTTATTGTTGAAATTTTGCACCCATCATATCACAATCATTACTCATATATCACATGACAATCATTATTCATATATCATATTTTGGGTATCTTTACGTGATATTTAGTCAACTTACACGTGATCAATCAGATCGACCTTATTGACGAAATCCACCTTCTCTATCGGATCGACATCCTCAACGAAATTGACATCACCAACTAGATCGACCTCATCGACCAAATCAACCTCCTCAATCGAACAACCAGATCAATCAGCTTGCTCTGCTCGACCTCCTCCACCACATCGAACAAGTTGATCTATCAAAAATCGACCTAACAAATAACAAGGGCAATCAAAACGACGATAATGCTTCTGAAAGTTCGATATATTTACCAGACACTTCAAAGATCCGCGCGCTTTTATCGGGTCGACCCGATCAAGGACCGACCTATCCGATTGACCCGCATAGGTCATCTTATATCTATAAATACCCCCTCATTCCATAAAATATGATACATATTTTGACAATGCATCTACTACTTGATCTACTCGATTTGATCTAACTAAAGCATCAGATGATCTTCGTCGCAGACAACCTCGGTGAGCCCTAATGAGTTTCTTTGACTGCAGGTCAGGTTTTCTTAAAGTGAAGTTCGGATCGATCTGACCTACCAAGGACCTCATATAGTTGAAGGCTCATAAAAATGCCTTTCATCAATTAGCGTCGTCTGTGAGAAATTCTGATTTGCACTCGACCAAGAACATTAGATCGATGAGAGTACAAAAGCAAGCTCGATGAAGGAAAAAACAATATGTCATCAACATCCATGAAAGCCCCAATCGACATGCTTGACGACAAGCTCGATGAAGGAAAAAGAAAAAGGTCATCGACAACCATGAAAGCCCCAATCGACATGCTCGACGACAAGCTCAATGAAGGAAAAAGCAAAAGGTCATCGACAACCACGAGAGCCCCAATCGACATGCTTGACGACATAAGGTCATCGAACGACCATGAGAGCCCCAATGGACATGCTCGATGACGTGCTCGATGAATCGATGAAAAGGTCATTGACAACCATGAGATCCCCAATCGATATGCTTGACGACAAGCTAGATGAAGGAAAAAGCAAAAGATCATCGACAACCATGAGATCCCCAATCGACATAGTTGACGACAGGCTTGATGAAGGAAAAAACAAAAGGCGATCTACAGCTATGAAAGCCCCAATCGACCTAAACAAAGATAAAAGGCGATCGGCAGTTGTGAAAGCCCTGATCGACCTAAATGAAAGCAAAATACAATCGGCAGCTATGAAAGCCCTGATTGACCTAAACGAAGACAAAAGGTGATCGATGATTGTGAAAGCCCTGATCGACTGTAACGGCCCGAACCCGGCACCTGCCTGCTACGAATAAAATTATAATGCAATAACCTTAATAAATTTCCAATAAATGTAGTTCATAGCTCTAACTGTCTATTACAATACACGGATTCTCTCAACTAACTTATTACATTAAACTTCTCATTACAAACCCAACCTTCACCTAACGGATTCTACATACTCTATTGTAGACGCCCAAGAAAATCCATATCAGCTATGTTGTTCATCTCGCTCTTCTGTAAGATTATGAAAGAGTATTTATTTGAAAGCGTAAGTTGCAAAAACAACTTAGTGAGGCCAATGCAGGGGTGCAATTGAGTTTTTATGCACGAAACGATTTATAGATCCATGTACTGCCTATTAAATTTCAGAACCAATGATATTTCACAATAGTATAGCAGATACGTCAATAACACAGATGATATCACATTCAATTACCCGTCAATACGGGCTATACAACAACTCCACCTCAAAAGAATATGGAACGATCAGGGGAGGGATCAATAGTTAGCACGCCGGTTAGAGGAGGGATAAGGTGCTACCTTTCCCTATAAAATTGGCAGACATGTCTTAGCCATAACAGGTGAGTCACTCCCCAAGGGGCTCCAATCCCTGGTTTGTGAGTCCGCCCAATGGCAGAGCTCTGGTAGCTCTGTAGCCCCCAACTACCCAGAATTATCCAGAGAATACCATCATGCGAGAGCAGACGAGCGCCCAACTATAAACCAAGTAATTTCTAACAATTACCATATATTGCGATCATCGCAGACAGTTATATTCTAAAAGCTCTAATAAAACACATATATTTCACGTAGTGCGAGCAACGCAGACAGGTATAGGTTTATCAGTTCTACTATGAACAAGTAGTACATATTGCGAGCATCGCAGACAATTACTAACATGAATATAATAATCAAAGTCATTTCAAATGAAAATTGCATACATATATGATTTTCTTTTGAAGCTCTTTCAGTTTTAAAAACGTTTTATCAAGGCGCTCACCGTTCTCAGGCTATGTACGTTTCTCAACAGTAGACAATGATCCTCATGACACATTATCGAATTCACCTTCTGGCATGGCTCGATAGAGAAATGACCTCGAACCGAATCTTTTCACGTCTTGACTCTATAGTGGGATAATGACATACCGATTAGTCCCGAATTACTTACAATGAATGTATCGATAATATTAACATGTTCGATTACTCTTAACATTCAAGCTGACATCTATCATTCAATTTCTCTTTCGTCGAGCTATTTTAGTTAATCACTTTTAAGAATATAACTTATCCAAAATCGATTTAATTAGGACGATTTAAATACTAGATTATATTTTTGAAATACATACATATATATATATAGGTACTCAAATTTTATAATAAAAAACTTTTAACTACAGTTTTACGGCCTCCAATTACCTATTCTTGTAATTAGAATATGTTTTAACTTAATTCCTAGTAACTATTAAATTCAGATTAAGTAACCTTTACCCTCTTTTATATTATTGTAAATTGCTAACCTGCTATCAAATTTAATGTTAACTATATTGACCCGAATGGTCCAATTCACATTGGCTAACCATGTCTTAAAGAGAAAGTATTCACAGCACCCACGACCAATTGAACTATTAATTTTTCATTCTGGTAATTCATCCTTATTAGTTTTGTTGTGACTAAGTATCCAAAGTCTAGCTCGGTTTAACAGTTTCACGTGAATAACTTAGCAGCAATAATTAGTATTAATATATTCTCTTGTATAATATTTTAATTTTCATAATCACAATTATAATTTAATTATATTAATTTGGGAAACTAATTATAGTCCTACTAATTTCCAGTTTCTATCATCCGGGTTACTAGGCTCAATTTCTTTCTAGTTCACAAAGATTTAATTATGGTCCAACACTATTTAAATTGATCCAACTTAAAGGTATAGTCCATTATTATTAACATAGTAGGTTCATCTGAAATATTTATGCACATCCAGAAATTAAAGCATGTCTTGTTTAATTAGTCCACGCATTTTCTTTGTACTATATTTTAGATTACACATTAACTTGAACCCAACAATTATTTAAAGTTCAAATTCTTATTAATTCGACTCAAAGTAAAGAAAAGGAAATGACCCAACTTAAAATCTCAATTAAATAACCCACCTTCTCTATCACGTCTCTCAATTTAAGGAAATGACCTTCTCTATCTCACTTTCTCACGGTTTTCCTAGCTTCCCAACTCTCTCTCTGTTGTGTTAAATCGCACACACTAAGTGGCTGGGTATTTCAGGTAAATTACTTCTTAAAATGTGTGGATTAATTTTTGTGAGTATAAGTATTTAATAATAGAGAAAAGAAGATGTGATTTCTATAAGTGACATGTATCAAACTTAATTAAGAGTCATCCATCTCTCCTCTTATGTTGCCGCGTGTGTTAGGATAGAAATAGTGGAATTATGGATTTAATGTATATAGATACATACTTACATATAATAAGATAGATAAGCATAAAAAAACAATATTAATATCAAAATACTAATTTTCAGATCCATAATTTTATTTTAACATTCATATTACCCTTACTTATTAATGATCTATTCAATTGACCCCAAATAAATTTAATGAGTCCTATATTCTTTGAACGAAAATACTAAAGTCCTTATAAGTTTCATTCCAAACCTAATAAATTAAGTTTCCTATTTAAATTAAAATTTAATTAAAAATTCATTTTACTCTTATTTAAAAAAAATGCGGGATAATACATTCAAACTCAGTGAAATTAATGGTGATGGCATACTAGTAAATAACGAACACAAACCAGATTCTTACAGAAAAGATACATATGCGTGGATTAGTTAATACATATTGGACTCAGAAGGGTAGAATAAAAATTTGAAAATAATTATTCTTGCAATAACAATTTTTGTTCCGACAATATCGTTATCCGTTTTATAGATAAGGCCTGATATTAAAGTTTTGTACCACAAGTGCAATTCTCTCCAAATTTTAATATTAGCTCTTATCTAAAAAACGGTGATGTTATGGGGTAGAATTATCAGTCAACATAAGTAATGATATCAATTTTGCAATAATTCAAATTGACTTAACTGCCACGCCAGCCACATAACGGTTTGAATGACGGTACTAAATGTGAGTGGATTTCTTAAATTATGATACCAAATGTATCGCCCTTAATTTTAAAGGTACCACAACTGATAATCGATATAAAGTTTAGTAACACAAGTGAAATTCCTTCTTTATTATTGATATTAGTTTAGTGCTAAGAGTTCATGACTAAAATCGGGTACCACAAGTGCAATTCTCTCTTTATCATTGGCATTAGTTTTGTGTTAAGAGTTCGTTGCATAGCCCAACTCATGCACAAGAACGATTTTGAGTACCACAATCAAATTTTCAAAAATCTTGGCGGGGGGGGGGGGGAAGCCTCCCAAGAGCTTTAGTAGATCCGTCCCTCATGGTTTACATTGTGGCAGTGGGAAACTAAAGCTTATTATGGAATTAGTTGGACTGAGTTTCGTCTCGTTTTGGTTTTAAAAAGTGATTTGAGAGTTTTTTGCGAAACTTTGAAACTCGATTTGGATAATTTTTTTAATGGAATATTGAGATAGTTACTCCAATAGTTAGTGAAGTTTAAAAATTTGAGATGTGACTTGGATTGCGGTTTAGGTGGTGTTTTCAATAGATTCATAGTTGGCTTTTTTTAGAGATTGTTGAAAAAAGTCCAAAATCACTTATAATCAAAAGTTGTTGGTGTTTGCAATCTTAGAGATATAAGTGTTTTTAGTCCAAATTGAGGTGTTTTGTAAACATACATCAGCTTCCACAATTTTTAATTTAAAGACTGAAATGCCCTCAAATTGATGACTCAAATGTGAAAAAAAAAAAAAAAACGTAAACTCTAGAACAACTCTCAATTTCCTCCACCCATCGATTCTCTTCTACTCTCTCCTGCCGTCAATCCCTTTCTTCTCTATTTGATTGAATTTAAGGGGAGTAATTGCAAACCAACCGAACCCTCAATTTTCTCCTGAAAATTCTCTTCCACCATCTCGCCCATTAGTCAATTAAGCATAAATTAGGGAATTAACTGTGCCACCACAATTTCAAATCAGCCGGCAAATATTAATTACATGACTTCTTCCAGTGGGTTTAATGGAACGGGACAAATTTATAGCTCTCTTGAATGCTCCAACTACCATTAGAGTTTTCAAGCATATAAATTGGTAGAGCATGGAGTTGATAATCTAACCACTTCAAAATTTCGAAATAGGTGAATATTTCAGATTACTTCTGGTATATCAATTTGGAATTTTATGGATTTCCTTTTTTTTTTTAATAGCTTATAGGAAATTAATCATATGTTTTGTGAAATTTATAATTTTACAATGGTTTCCAAGAGTTAACTTTATGTTGGAGTCATAAAAATATGAGATATTTGCCTCAATAGCCTTACTCAAAATGCTCTTTGCAAAAATGGCCTTCACATTTTCTTTTTTCTTTATTTTTTATGTTAAACTCAATTAAAATTAATTAAACATACTTAATACTAATTAAATATATTCAAAACAAATTAATTAATGAACTGAAAATAACAAAAAAAAAATTCACACCCCCAAACTTTTACAAATTCATTTTCACTCCCATTCACTTACAAATTTTATCTCTCTAAAATATTTTATCTCAAAAATTCAAATTCCTAAAACTCATCTCCCAATTTCACAACAAAATCAAGCAATGGAAAGTGAAAATCTTTCTTTGGACATAATCAATGACATGCCGGAAGCATCAAACGGAAGAGAAAATGCCGAAGTGGTGAGTTTTTTCAATTTTATGGATTTCGTCCCCTCGTCTCTGGAATCCCTGAGACGCGGGGACGAAGGAATTTCATACGGATTTTCCTGTAAAAAATATTACAATTATCGCCGGATCCCCGGAGACGGTCGGAGACCCGGCGACTCGGCCATGCCAGGGCACCCTGGCACGGTCTCCGTGGTCCAGGGGCCCGGGAGACTAGGCGCATTGGCTCGGCCATCGGCTCGGCCATGTCCGTGCCAAGGTGCCCATCTCCCGGTCCCCTGGACCACAAAGACCGTATCAGGATGCCCTGTCAAGACCGGGTCGCCGGGTCTCCGTGGCTCGGAGACAACCGACGACTCGCCCTCACCAGGACACCTTGGCACGGTCTCCGGGTCCAGGGGACCAGGAGACTGGGCACCATGACAGGGTGTTGTGGCACGGCCGAGTCTCCGATCGTCTCCGGGGACAATTCCAGTAAAAAAAAATTGTAATTTAATATCTTTTTATGGCAATTTTGTAGGATGTTCATTATATAACAAAGTACACATATGAATTGCCTGAGGATGCAAGAGGGGGCCTAAGCGCGCCACGAGCCACATTTTACCTTGATTTATATGTGTTGTGTTGGTTTTGTAAAATAAGGATTATTAATTTTGTAAAATTTGTAGCATCCAGACTATTAGTTTTGTAAAATTATTATTCGTATCTTATTCAAGTTTCAATTGTGTTATTATATTTGTTTCTATTAAAATAGGTGAAAAATGGTTAAATATGGCAAAAATAGCTCAAAATCGATTTAAACAGGTGAAAATGGTTAAACCGGTGAAAAATAACTCAAAATTTATCAAAATCGGTGAAGAATGATTAAACCGTTGAAAAATGGTTAAATAGGGAAAAAATAGCTCAAAATCGATCAAAGTCGGTGAAAATGGTTAAACTGGTGAAAGTATGGTTAAACCGATGGAAAAATTACTCAAAATCGATGAAAACAGTGAAAATGGTTAAGTAGGTAAAAAATTGGCTTAAAATCAATCAAAACCGGTGAAAAATATTTAAAGCGGTGAAAAAATGGTTAAACCAGTGAAAAAATGCTAACGCGTATAGGATCATTAACTCCTCCGTAAATCAAAATTAGGGGAAATTTGTTGAAATTTGGTCAATTTAGGATCCAAACGGAAGACTAACATGTATAGGACCACTAACTCCTCCGTAAATCAAAATTAGGAAAATTATGTTGAAATTTGGTCAATATAGGATCCTAACGGAAGACTAACACGTAAATGACCACTAACTCCTTCGTAAATCAAAATTAGGGGGAATATGTTGAAATTTGATCAATTTAGGATCCAAACGGAAGACTAATACATATAGGACCATTAACTCCTCCGCAAATCAAAATTTGGGGAAATTTGGTCAACTTAGGATCCAAACGGAAGACTAACACGTATAGGACCACTAACTTCTCCGTAAATCAAAAATTAGGAGAATTATGTTGAAAATTGGTCAATTTAGGATCCAAACGGAAGACTAAGACGTATAGGACCACTAACTTCTCCGTAAATCAAAATTGGGGGAAATTTATTGAAATTTGGTCAATTTAGAATCCAAACGGAAGACTAAGATGTATAGGACCACTAACTCCTCCGTAAATCAAAATTGGGGGAAATTTGGTCAATTTAGGATCCAAACGGAAGACTAAGACGTATAGGACCTCTAACTCCTCCGTAAATCAAAATTGGGGAAAATTCGTTGAAATTTGATCAATTTAGGATCCGAACGGAAGACTAAGACATATAGGACCACTAACTCCTCCGTGAATCAAAATTGAGGGAAATTTGTTGAAATTTGGTCAATTTAGGATCCAAACGGAATACTAACATGTATAGGACCACTAACTCCTCCGTAAATCAAAATTAGGGTAATTATGTTGAAATTTGGTCAATTTATGATCCAAACGGACCACTAACACGTATAAGACCACTAACTCCTCCATTGATCCTTGGATGGAACAGGTATGATGACTTCACTGTATGCAAGTATGGTATCGTTGTCGTGTATCGACTTCCACACCATTGTACCGAACATATACAACAATTTTACCATCCTAATATCTATGAATAAACAAGTCAAATTAACACACAAAGTAGCTACTAAATTTTTTTTTTTTTTTTTTTTTTTTTTTTTTTTTTTACTGTTTTGGTCCCCGGGAGCCCGGAGACACTAGGAGACTAGGTGACCAATCGGTCTCCGTCTCCTGGAACTGAAACAATTCCAGGAGACCAGGAGACTAATTGGTCTCCTAGTCTCTTGGTCTCTCGGGGAGTTAGGAGACCAAAACAGTAAAAAAAAAATAAAATTAAAATAGTCTAAAACTCTATTTTTTGTCCCTTTTTTTCAATCAAAATGCAATAGAAGATCTAATACTAACCCTAAATGTTGATATTCTTCCCCTAGATTTTTTTAGAATGAAAGGGTGGATTTTGATTTTGAGATTTGGTATGTAGTAGGGTTTTATTTTTGAGTTTTAGTATTTAGTAGGTTTTGATTAGTGGGTTTTATTTTATATTTTTGAATTTATTGGCGTTTGATTTTGAGTTTTTAAATTTAGTGGAGTTTGATTAGTGGGGTTTTATTTTATGTTTTTGAATTTATTTGGGTTTTATTTTATGTTTTTGAATTTATTGGTGTATATTTTGAGTTTTTGAATGTAATGGAGTTTGATTAGTGGGGGTTTATTTTATATTTTCGAATTTATTGGGGTATAATTAGTGAGGCTTGATTTTGTAATTTCTAAATTGAATGGGGTTTAATTTTGAATTTTAAAATTTAATGGGATGGGGTTTGATTTTAATTTTATCAATTTTATTGGGTTTCTTTTTGCAATTTTTTATTTGATTATAACACTAACTAATATGCTAATTAAGTGGAGGCTAGTTTTGCAAATTCAACATTCATAAAACTATTTTAATAAATTAAAAATGTCAAAAGGCCATTTTTGCAAATGACTCTAAAAATATATCCTAATAATCTAAAGTATACAAATTTATGTTTATTATACAAATTTATATTTATTATTTTGATTAAGGTGTTTCAAGCATGTTTACATATCTTCTAGGAGATGTTTCAGTATATTTGCAATTTTAGGCTTGTCTACGAAACATGGTTTGCTTCGAGGCATGAATCGATATATTTTCTTAATTTGGTGTCCACTGTAATAACCAAACATTGTTTCTCTTTGAAGTTGAATAGAAGGATGGTTGCTACTGTGTATTGGTCTTTGTTGGATGAGGACAAACTTGTGGACTTTCTAGTTGAGGCGGTTGTTTGGGGAGATTTCGTTGTTAATGCTTCTAATAAGGCTGCGTTGAAATAAATTTCTTATAGGCTAAGTTATCTTACTAGAAAGGATTATACCCTTTTCAGGGTTTATAATAAGGTCAAAGGATTGAAAATGAGGTACTTTTTGTGGCAATTGCTTAGTAGCGAATCTGAAGTTAATTGGAATCGTGTAACTCAAGCGCTTGAAGCCGAGGACTGTGCCTGGGAACGATTGTTAAAGGTTTCTTATGAATCTAAAATTTGGTTATGATATAATTAATTCTTTTTTTTTGCATGTTCGTTTATAATAAGTGAACTATTTGATGTATTCTACTAGGAAAAGCCTGCTGCTATGGTGTATAGGTTTCATGGAGAGAGACATTAGGCGTCATTGACTCTCATATTTGGAGGTGGTTTGGAAAATGTTTATCTACAGGGTGTCATGGATGGGCCAAACATAGACCCAAACGAAGATGAAATCATTGTGTTATCAAACGGCGATTACGAAGATGATGAAGATATCCATGTTGGAAATGGAGGCGTTGGTGCTGTTGAAGGTGTTTTTGGTGCTGCTGAAATGGGAGGTGTCGATGTCGCTGAAAGTAGTGTTGTTATTGTTGAAGGTGTTGCTGGTGCTGTTGGAAATGGAGTTGTTTGTCTTCCTATGAGTACATTTCATGGTGTCGAGCTTGTGGTTATTGAAGATTCTGTCTCAGAGGTTCTTGGCCGAGACAAAGGGAAAGCCAAAGTGTTTAAAGATGAACTACATCTCCCTGAAACTTCACTCTCATCCACTGCTTCATCCCCTCACCCAAAGGCTAGGGTGTGAAAAATTTGAACTTAGGTTTTTAGTGTGTAAACATCCCATATATACTAACTGGGGGATGTATCTAGATGAAGGTAGTAGCTTTTGGTAAAACTAGTAGTTTTTTTATGTGATGGTGGTTGTTTTGTTTGTGTACCATCTATATCTTATGGTTTTGTATGAACTAATGGATGCACCAGTTTTTTAATATGCAAGTAAGTTATGATTTTTGTCTAAGTTTTATCTTCTTATGATTATTCTTGTATTTTTTGTAAGATGACTGATAAATTTTTGGTATGAACTAATTTTCTCTTCTCCAGTTCTCCTGGTAGATGAAATGATACACAACAACTATAGACGAGATCTGGATTCCAAATCTCATTTTAGATAAAAGGAGCCAACTAACCAATCTAATCACCTAAGAATTAAATAATACAAAGCAAGCAAGAATAAGTGAGCAATTTGTTACTTTAGAAATCGTAAGCCTATTACACTTCCCTACTTTATGATTTAACAATATGGTGAAAAAATCATAACCATAATCAAGAATATAAACCTAGGGAAGCAATAGTTAGCATTAAAAAAAATCCCAAGTGTCCTGATTGCATGACATTCAAATCAGGAATATTCTTTTTTTGAATGAATCAATTCACAAATACTCACATGTCATTCCACATTCAACTTTGATAACAATATCTTTTTAACAACAATCCAGCACAAAACAGTTATCAATAAGTTATCTTCATACAGATGGTATCCAATTTGAATGATCATTTTCTAAGAACTCAAAACATCATGAAAACTTAACATGAGTCTTTCTCTTAGATACATGGGTAATTGTACATGTTTCAATCAAATTTGGACTCCTATCCTAGAAAAAGCAATAATAGACGTGCAAATATTATCCCTCACACTATTCATTTGTTGATCTTCTTGATAAATTTCAGGGCCATGACTCCCATCCGAATTTGCTTCATCAGTATGTGGGAGGTGTTCAGGATCACATTCAAACTCCAAGAAGTCTTCATCTAGAGGATCATTCTTACGAATGAAATTGTGGATTGCCATGGTTGCTGGGACAAGTAATACTTGATCACGCCATTTTATATTCACAAGCATGGTGTCCATTATTTGAAATTTGCTTTTCCAACACCCAAATGTCCGCTCAATTGTCTTGCGAATAGACGAATGAACATGATTGTATGTCTCAAGATGGTTATTATAGAATGGTGCAGGCTGAAAATCTGGTAGGTGGTATTTTTCACCCTTGTATGGAGCGAGAAAGCCGGTAATGTTGGGATACCCGGCATCAACAAAGTAATATTTTCCTAATATTAGATTACAAATAAAACGGAGAATTTTATTTATTAATTGAATTAAAGAATAAATAGTTTTGAAGCATTGTAATCATAATTCCCAGTATGTACATGGAGGTGGCATTGGAAATCCTTTTGAAGAATCTCGTATTGTGTCATAAAATATTCGAGTATCGTGTGCACTACCCTCCCAACCGGGTAACACGAATGTAAATCACATGTCAAAATCACAAGCAACCATACAATTTTGTGTTGGATATTTTTTTTCTGCCTATATAAGGCACTTGATCAGCTACTAGTAGTCGGGCCTTGACATGGGTCCCATCAATTACACCAATGCAATCATAAAATAAAGTAATATCATACTCTTCATACAACGGATATTTGATAAACAAAAAAAGAAAAAAAAAGAACAATAGTTACCTTAAAGTGCGGATAATATCTAGGATTATTTGTAATGTACGGATGTGTTTCGGTATAATTATGAGATGGTTGAACCCAATCCAATTCCATTTTTGTACAGGCTTTTAGAACCCTCTGAAAAGATCGAGTAATCATAAAGCCGGAGCGCTGCAAATGTTTTTGTAATTGTCTATTTCCTTCTAGAGTCCCAACTATCATCAAGAATGTTGCAACTTGTTCCTCTATAGTAACATACCGCGCTTGTTTAAGTCCATAGTCATCAACTAATGTCCGACACAGGTTAAAGAGCACATCCTTACTCATCCGCAAGTTTTGAAGACTGCGAATATCACGACCATTTATCATAGACAGTAGAAACGCCCAACCACTATATGGCCTCACACGACATGGTATCCTTGACACATAATTTTTGTGATAAATAGTAGCTCCAATTGTTATAGCTTCAAATATTACGTCTTGTTTCCTTGTATTGTTTGTTAGTGGAGAACTATCAACTTCTTCATCATCTATATTAATATCATCTATATTAATATCTAGATTACCACTGTTTGTGGTACTTGATATAAAGTCCAATACTGATAAGCCTAAATTTGAATCTGAATCAATATCCCCATTCTGTATAAAATACAATAAAACATAGTTAATTCACCATGCAAATAAGAAATTTATTCTGATATATTAAACATTATTATGTAAACACAATCCACATTCACAAGGCATTTAAAATAGCAACAAAGCTTAAAATATTTTCAATAAACTAAAACAAAATCCATAATTGAAACTGCATGTTCCAAGGGGATGTATCCAAAGTCATAAGTAACCTTAGTTCAAGCATAACAAAACATACAAAGCTAGACATAACATACAAAATATGAGAATGCATATACAAAACAAATGTGTTTGATAAAACAAATAGTCTAGCATACAAAATAGATCAAAACAAAGACACGAGTTTATCCAAAAGATGCATTATCATTCTGATGTGATTCCCCGCGAGAAGCATGAGCCGAGACACCAGAATAAGCTCGACGTTGCATGTCCCTTTCCATTTGGTCATGTAGCCACAATAGCCATGTCGAGTCTTTTTTAATAGTAAGGAAAAATCCCCTCACACTTAGCTTTAAGAACAGACGTGAGGCGTACAACCAAAGTTTGTCACCTTCCACTAATCCTTCCATCTTATCCAACACATCCAAACAACTTTGTATGGTGAAAGAACGTTGTGATTTGTTGGGTGTGTTAGAACTCTCAACGCTTTGGACCAAGCGATCGAGGCACTTAGCTATCTTCTCAGCACTAGTCACCTTCTTGGCTTTCTTTGCAAATACTCGTGCTGGGAAGCCCCTGGTCTGCGTCGAGGACCATCTGAAGGCCCTGCATGGAGAATTGGAAGACTATCTGTGTCAATCCCCTCAGTGGTCTGAATGGTCGGATTAGCCTCTTGGTTAATTCCTCCAGTCTCTTCCACTTCATCTTGCAGGTGCTCTGGCAATATCCCAGAACTGGGTGTCCAAGCACTAGCCCCATTTGCCATGACATCTGCAAACAAAAATTCTTGCTCATCTACCATAATAGGACCCCTCTCTCTGAATTTCGCAGCATCTAGATTAGCCTGAAAATAGACACACAAATGGATGTAAACATACTAATACAAGTTCAACTAACTATAAATAATGTCCTTCATTAAACAAACTATGTCATTATATTAATCTAATTAAAAAACACAGTGATAGTTGAGATTTGAAACAAAAATGAAGCTAGATTCGACTTTGAAACACAGTGATATTAAATGGCTGCAAACATACCAATATCTTAATAAAAAATAATCAACAATTCAGTTCAGAACCTGCAACTTTCTCTGCCACCATTCTGGAGTCGCGTCTATCGTTTCTCCTTCATGATTCCAACCCAAACCAGTTTCTTTACTTACTAGTTTAGTCCAAATGCCCCATTCTTTTTTTAGTGCATCCCAACGATTCTTCAATTGAGTTCGTGTGTACTTACGACCCGTAGAAGCATGAAACTTTTGAATAAGGTTTGCCCAACCAGTCTTGTTAAAGTGTGAACCTGGTCGGTTTCCATTTCTTGTTTCGACAACGCATAACTTAATGAATATCCCGGTAGTATGTGTATCCCAACTTGCCTTTTGGATGGTGTTAACAGTCCTGGCATTGGATATTCCAATTGTGGCATTGCTTTGAGAATTGAATTGTGATTGTGATTGGGATAGGGATAATGATGGTGAGTGTGCTTGTGAGTGTGATTATGAAGGGACACGGTTAAATTGTGAAACTCTGTGATCAAGATACGAGTCCATAACTACATTAACAACATGCAAAATTTTAAATATCAAGAACAACACACCAATCATTTACACATTATAAACACTGCAAATACAATAAAAGAACAATTTGTTAAACCAAGAATCAAATGAATGATATTAAAAAAAATCTAATATCTAAACAACTAAAAATGAGGGACACAATTGTTACTGGCAGAAAAACTCACAGAAGACTACTATATTGATAATCAAATAACATTTTGAAAACCCTTCGTAGAAAAGAATTAAAGGAGAAAAAAATAAAATTTATTTACATTATCAGTAATATAAGAAAAATTAGTTCTTCAAAAAAATAATGATATTTATGTGTACACAAGTTGCAAGTTGGTGGAAATATTCAACAATATATAGAAATTGAAACATGTCTAAATTAAATTTAATCTTAGAATATTTACCTTGCCCTAGATCTATTTCAGCAAAATTTGAACTACATCTAAGGTAATAAACCAAAAGAGTAAAGTAATAGCCAATAAAAAAATATAAACATCAAAGATTGATGCTTTGCTCACTTGTTCTTGGCGATGAAGACGGAGGAGAGATTTGTTTTGAGTTTGCGTTGAAACAAGAAAGAAGAAAAGAGAATGAAGTAAAGATAGATCTGAATAAAAGGTAAATGGAATTGAGAGGCACAAATGGATTAACATTTAAATGACAAAGGGAAAATTGTCCAAACAAACTTTGAATAATTTACAAAAGTGCCATTAGAAGCTAGAAGCAGCCAACCATCAACTTCTCACTTTTGTACGGTTTATGGCTTTTTTTAAGAGAAGCTTAAGTTGTTTTGTTATAGAAAACAGTCTTAAACTGCTTTTTTAATCCCAGAAGCCGAGAATCACTTTTATTAATTAGTTGAAAACACCACCTTAGTTTGGGTTTGGGGGAAAAAATAGGTGATATATGTCAAATCAATAATTTTATATGGGTGAAAAAGTTGTGACAAATGTTAAATCAATAATTTTATAGGTCTCAAGTAGGGTTTGGTAGGTTTCAATTTGAGTTGAAACAGAGTTTGAATTGAGACTTCTTCAAACTGTTTATCTAATGGAATTTGACTCGATTTGAGTGAGACCAAACAAATTTGCACAATATTGATGTATTCATTTTTTTTTTGTCAAATCAAACATATTTAGAAATTTGGTAGGACTTTTCCTCCGTTTGGAGTTTTTCGTCCTAGCCAGAGTCGTGTTCCGTAATTTGTAGATGATTAATTTATTCAATTTATACTAGAAAAGTGCACGTATGTCGTACGTGTTTAGTTGATTTCATGAGTGAATTTTATAAATTATAGTAAAATAAACTTTATCATGTTAGAAAATAGCACAAATTATTTATTAATATTCAATTTAATTATTATTAAAATTATTATTTGGTAAAAAAATGATGACTTTATACTATAGTAATCAAATATAATTTGTTCATAAGATCTTGTAATTTTATTTCTAAAATAAGATCATAAAAAATTATTTAGTTCATTCCAATATAGTATTTCTCATTTAAAAATACTATTTTAATAGCACTATTTAATTTGAAATAATACCATGTCATTTGAAATGGATTTGCTTACATACCTAAGCCGCTTCATCCTTTTTTCCACGGGTTTAACCCGTCTTTTTATTGATTTCATTCATTTTGCATCGATTTAATATATTTTTTCACCGGTTTACCTGTTCTTTTATCGATTTAACCTAATTTCATTGTTTTCCCATTTTTCGTCCATTTCTTATGTTTTTCCGGTGTAAACCATGCATTTTCTACCGGTTTAACCCTTTTTTTGCCAATTAAACTATTTTTTATTTTTAAAAATCTTACTCATTTTTAACCATTTCACATGTTTTCCACTGATTTATATGTTTTTTTCACCAATTTCACCTCACATTTCATTGATTTAACATGTTTTCACCGACTTTGCCTTTGTTTCCCGATTCAATGATTTCACCCATTTTTAACAATTTAATTTGTTTTCCACTAATTTCACCGTTCTTATCCGGTTTTCACGAAATTCATCCAAAGCTATTCGATTCCATATGTATATATCGATTTCATAGGTGCCTTTTCACCGGTTTCATCCGTTTTTCACTAACTTTACCAGTGCTATTCGATTCCATATGTATATATCTATTTCATAGGTGCCTTTTCACCGGTTTCATCTGTTTTCCATATGGATATTGTTTATATTTTGCTTTTCTAGCCAAACAAAAATTACGTACTTAGATTATAAAGAAATTATAAAAGTTGATGTAAGAGATAATTTTTAGATTTTAGGAGTTTATGTAGGAAATAAATATAATATGACTCCATGTTTAATTATACCTATTCATTTAGTTTATATTGAAGTGTTCATATTGGAGTAGACTTCTTTTTCCTATTCTATTTTTTTCTTATTTAAATTAATTTAATTAACTTTTAAGAAGGGGTATATTAGTCTTCACAATGAATTCAAGAAATTCATTTTGATGAACCCGTACTTTTATATGTATATATAATATATAGATAGATAATTGTTGATTATGATCAAATCTAAATTTAATCCAGCCACACGTAACTCAACAAAAAAATAAAAAATACTTCAGGTCAGATTTAATCCATATCAACTAATTTTTTATAATATTTATTACAAATTATGAGTTAGATTACTGTTTGTATATTTAGATTTGTGGTTTGTTAAGCTTCGAAAACCAACCTATTTCAGATCTCGTAGGTTCTTCTTCTTATTATTATTTATTGGGTTTTTTGCACTTTGCACCCCCGAAACATGGGAAATAGGCACTTTGCACCCCCGAAACTTAGATTTAGCACTTTGCACCCTCGAAATATGAAAAATGCAGCACTTTGCACCCTCTTTTATTTTTAGGCAAAAACTCAAGGGCAAAATAGGTAATTCAATTATAAATCTTTGGCACTTTGCACCCCCAAAACTTGAGAAATTGGCATTTTGCACCCCCGAAATAAAATTAACAATTAACACCCTCGAATTAAAAATAAATCAGCAACTTGCACCCCCGAAACACAATAAATGGGCATTTTGCACCCCGAAACACAAAATTAACACTTAACACCCTCAAATTAAAAAAAAAACTCAAACCCCTCGTTTTTTCCGATAAAGTTGACCATCAGGGTGAAAAAAATCTTAGGCAAAATGGGTAATTTATTTATTTTCCTTAAATTTTGCAAAATACATGTCACAATAATTGCTATTATTGAAACGATCAAATATATCACGTTATTATGATTTCAATTCTTTCAATTATAATCACATTATATTTTAAACAACAAACAATTATACTATTCGAATTTCAAACCTCATATTTTAATTATGTAATTTGTTCTTTTGTCCTCACGATTTTATACTATCTTTTAAATAAGTTCTTTCGATACTGAAAGAAACTAAATGAAGAAAAGTCTACATTTTTTTCTTAATTAATAGAGAAAAGTCTTTCACCCAATTTCTATGACAGTGATTATGAATTTTCCATCAATTTTTGTTTTTGTTTTTTGTTTTCTTCACATATCTTAATCTTCTAATTAATTTCTCAAATCTCGTCGGATTATGAGACCCTATTACCAAATCCATGGATGTGTTTTTCAGTTAGACGACAAAGTTCCACCCAACAATCAATTTGCTATTTTTTTTTTTTGAAAAAAAAAACATTCAATTTGCTAGGTTGTTCAGATTTTTTTCACCCTGATGGTCAACTTTGTCGGAAAAAACGAGGGGTTTGAGTTTTTTTTTAATTTGAGGGTGTTAAGTGTTAATTTTGTGTTTCGGGGTGCAAAATGCCCATTTATTGTGTTTCGGGGGTGCAAGTTGCTGATTTATTTTTAATTCGAGGGTGTAAATTGTTAATTTTATTTCGGGGGTGCAAAGTGCCAATTTCTCAAGTTTTGGGGGTGCAAAGTGCCAAAGATTTATAATTGAATTACCTATTTTGCCCTTGAGTTTTTGCCTGAAAATAAAAGAGGGTGCAAAGTGCTGCATTTTTCATATTTTGAGGGTGCAAAGTGCTAAATCTAAGTTTCGAGGGTGTAAAGTGCCTATTTCCCATGTTTCGGGGGTGCAAAGTGCAAAAAACCCTTATTTATTTTTCTATTTTTTTATGAATGGTATAGTTCTTATTTTATACTATATATCAAATAGATATAATTTTTTTTTTGGTATAAAGGAATGGGGTTTCTGTCAAAATAGTAATAAAATTAAAGTATTTTAACACCAATTAATTCACTTTGATAAACTCCATCAATTATATTAACAACTGATAATATAACTCAATGCAGTGATTTATCATACAACAACTTTACCCAATCTCGCATACAGGTTGCCGGTTTGGAAACATGTAAGTATTTTTTTCTTATGAATTTCAGTTATTTTTTTTTTCAATAACATTTCTTCTCAAATATTCTTGTATCTTTTGAATTTAGTTGCCAGCCATTCATCTTCAACGAGCAACTCGTGAGTTCTTCTCTCGAATAAATTGTTTTAGATTTTAAATATTTTACTTATTGTGAAAATTCTAACGCTTTTTGTTTGGTAGAGGTCCTTGGTGTTTCCAGCCAGTATTTATGGTGTTTTCAGTACTATCTAAATTTTATGTCGTCTTTCTTTATGACCAATGTATTTATGGTTGCAGATCACTCAATGTTCGTAAACTGTGGAGGGGGGAGGGTTAATTATGAAGGTAATGAATATGAAGAGAACGCAAGTCTTGAAAGTTCAGCGCATTTTGATTACTATGATAGATGGGCATATAGTGTGAGAGTGAGCTATACTAATCTGTATCTCTACTATTATAAAAGCATGAATATTTCTTAACTTTTTTGTGTGGACTATAATATCCCTATGTGATTTTAATAAGTTAAAGGAACTCAAGAAGTATAATTAGATTAGGAATCATAAGTATAGATAGATTAGGAGACATAAAAAAATTTAAAGACTTAACATATAGTACAATTTTAACTAAAATGTTATGTTAGTTTAGTTTGTTACGACCCTACAATGTCATAACTCATAATTGGTAATAGGTGACATTTAAAAAAAAATGGTAGATAATTTGGATATTCAACAATTTAACTGGGTTACTTTAATTACGGCATTGAGTGCCCAAATGGCGACTTTGAGCAATAAAATGGATAAACTTGGCCAAAAGCCGGAAGTAATCTAACAAGTACAAGCCATGTCGCCTAGTTGTGTAACGTGTGGAGGATCTCATACTTACGAGATGTGTCCCAGAAATCCCGAGGCGGTGAATTATCATGGGATTAACTACCGAAACAATCAAGGACACCATTCATATCAAAACAACTATGTCCCTCATTGGCAAAAACATCCAAACTTCTCTTGGAGTAATCCAAATAATAGCCAACAACAACCATATCAAGGAGGCCATCAATCCTCCGCACCTCCCGGGTTTCAAGAAAGACAAAAGCAACCCATTGAATCAAAACCCACATGGGAGGATGCATTTGGTGATTTCATGAAACATACCACCAAATATATGGTCAACAATGACTCGAAGTTGCAAGAAGTCTTCAAACACCAACAAGAATACTCGGTTGCATTGAGAAACCTTCAAACTCAAATGGGGCAAGTCTCACAAGCTTTAAGTGTGAGACCTCAAGGGGCTTTGCCAAGTACAACCGAGTCACCTCATCAATGATCAAATGAATATATCAAGGCTATTTCCTTGAGGAATGGAAAACGGTATGAAGGTCCGGCTATGTCTAATGAAAATTCAATGGAAGCCGAGGAGATTCAACAAGGAAATATAGAGCCATTGGCTAATGAGGCGGAGTCGGAAAAAGAGGTACCTAAAGAACCAATTATTTCGACACCAATTCCGACAAGCAAGCCAACTCCTCCGTTCCCTCAAAGGTTTCAAAATAAGAAGGATGAGAAACAATTTGAAAGTTGTTGACTATCTTGAAACAATTGCACATAAACATCCCTTTAGTGGAGGCATTCGAGCAAATGCCTAAATACGTCAAGTTTATGAAGGATGTGCTTTCCAAGAAAAGAAGATTGGGAGAATTTGAAATGGTTGCACTAACCAAGGAATGTAGTGCTATTTTATAAAATAAATTAGCCCCAAAGCTCAAAGATCCGGGGAGTTTCACTATCCCGTGTACTATTGGTGATCAATATTTTGGAAAAGCTCTTTGTAATTTGGGAGCTATTATCAATCTAATGCCTAAATCTATTGTTCAGAAACTTGGAATTGGAGAAGCACGATCTACTACGGTCTCTTTGCAACTAGCCGACCGTTCTATCACTTACCCGAAAGGTAAAATCGACGATGTCTTGGTAAGAGTTGATAAGTTCATATTTCCCGTTGATTTTATTGTTCTTGATTATGAGGCGGATGTCAATGTACCTATCATTCTCCCAAGACCATTTTTAGCAACGGGTAGAGCTTTGATTGATGCACAAAAAGGGGAACTTACCATGAGAGTACATGATGAAGAAGTGAAATTCAATGTTTCTAATGCCATGAGATACCCGGACGACGAGGAAGAATGTTCTTTCATTTATATGATTGACTCGTTGGTGGCTAATACATTTGAGGAGAATCACTATGAGGATTTAATCAAAGGGGCTATATTGAACAAACTTGATGAAGAGGTTGAGGAAATGACTTAAATCATATCACAATTGGAGGCTAATTCTGTTGGGGAGAACTTTAGAAAGAGATTTGAAACTCTTGATTTACCGTTGTCAAGCCCCGCGCCACTAAAATCGTCCATTGAGGAGCCACCAATCTTGGAGTTGAAACCACTTCCACCTCACTTGAATTATGTTTATTTGGGTGATTCTTCTACTTTGCCGATTATTATTGCGGCGGACTTGACGGAGACTCAAAGAGAGAAGCTATTGAGAGTTCTCAAGAGTTACAAGAAAGCCATTGGGTGGACTATTGCCGACATCAAAAGAATTAGTCCCGCATTTTGTATGCACAAAATCAACTTGGAGGATAATTTCAAAGAGTCTGTTGAACATCAAAGAAAATTGAATCCTATCATGAAAGAGGTTGTCAAGAAAAAGATAATCAAATGGTTAGATTCCGGAATCATTTTTCCCATCTCCGATAGCAAATGGGTGAGCCCGATGCAATGTGTTCCAAAGAAAAGTGGAATGACGGTGATAACTTATGAAAAGAATGAATTGATACCTTCTCGAACGGTCACCGGATGGAGAGTATGCATGGACTACCGGAAATTGAACCAAAATACAAAGAAAGATCACTTTCCATTGCCTTTCATTAATCAAATGTTGGATAGATTGTCGGGAAGAGCTTTCTATTGCTTTTTGGATGGATACTCGGGATTCAATCAAATCATCATTGCTCCCGCAGATAAAGAGAAAACTACTTTCACATGCCCATACGGGACCTTTGCTTTTAGAAGAATGTCTTTCGGCTTATGCAACGCTCCAGCTACTTTTCAAAGGTGTATGATGGCTATTTTCACCGTCATGATCGAGAAGTTTGTTGAAGTTTTTATGGATGACTTTTTTATTTTTGGGGACTCATTCGATGAATGCTTGGGTAACTTAGAAAAAGTGCTTCAAAGGTGTGAAGAAACAAACTTGGTAATGAATTGGGAGAAATGCCATTTCATGGTGAAATAGGGCATTGTTTTGGGCCATAAGATTTCAAGCAAAGGAATTGAGGTCGATAGAGCAAAAATTGAAACGATCGAGAAACTACCTCCACCCACGTCCGTGAAAGGAATTCGGAGTTTTCTAGGATATGCGGGCTTTTATAGGAGATTTTGATAGGATAGTGCCCAGCAAGCCAATTCTCTTTAGCTTGTAATAGGACTATTCTGTAATAAACAATCTTTGATTTTATGAATAATACGCACGTTTATTTATAAATGTATAGAATAAACAATGGCCATATTCATCTCTCGCGAATACATTTAAGCGATTGGATGAAATCCTTAGATCACATTCGACTATGGGACGATTCACTTCGGTATTGAGTGCAATCATGAAACAGTCTCTAAGGTCGTGATCTTAAAACACGTTCCAAGTCATAGATTCCGAACGAGACGGGGTATCGAAGGAATCGCCAAGACTTGTACGAATATGCATGATTCACATGGAGTGAATTTGTAGAGTTTCATGAACAAGACATTTGATGTCAGTGCATATGACTAGGTGGTTCGATAGGGGATCGAACGCATCGAACGACCCGAACAGAGAAACCCATTGTGGAAGCGCATGTCGCA
Organism: Penstemon newberryi var. newberryi; assembly: GCA_030819805.1. Lineage (NCBI taxonomy): Eukaryota > Viridiplantae > Streptophyta > Magnoliopsida > Lamiales > Plantaginaceae > Penstemon > Penstemon newberryi. The sequence continues at coordinate 13,337,402 of JAUALY010000005.1, read as the reverse complement.
TATCGGTGATGGGACGTTTCTCAAGACTTATAATAGTGTACGATTTAGTCCTTAGACTTGAGGTGCTAGGGCGAATTCGGTGCATAGGTATATGTACTTAGATTTAGGTACTGGTCACGTAGCCTGACCATAATGTGCCTAAGTTGGGTGCTTATAGTTGTGTACGCGAGTGGTTAGTACCAAGATGGAATCTACCGACTCATCATAATGGATGAGAGAATTTCCTATACGATTCTTAGATAATAGATCCAAGAAACCCGTGGCCACGGTCAGTGACGGATTTGGAAAGGTGTTTCCAAATTTAGCAGTCACACTGGATTATTATCCCGAATTAGAAAGTATAGTTATTGAGATAATTAGAGGTGCCGATCAATTCACACACCCTAGGTCTCAATCGGGAAATTAAGTCGATAGAAGGACCGTATGTACATGGCAGTTATAAGAGGTGAGGTTCACAAATATCAATTCACCTGAAGTTGGGCTTCATGGGCTTGTGGCTAGACATCGACCATGAAGTGTGGGTACTCCTGAATTAATAAGGGAGATTAATTCTGGAGTGGTCAATTAAAAGGGTTTAATTGATCGGAGCATTTAATTGCTCATAAATTAAATCACGAAGGGTTCGTGGGCCTGCTGCCAATTGATGGTGAACCTAGAGGGTCACACACAATACAATTGGACAGTGACAGTCAAAGAAGGAAATATTTGATTTAAGGGAGTTAGATCAATTAAATGAATTAAAGTGTTAATTCAAAGGGAAGAATAATTAATTAGATGGTCTAATTAATTAAATATTAATTAAAGTATTAATTAATTGAGAGATAAGAATTAATTGGATTAATTGGGCTGATTTAATTAATAGTTAATTAAATTAAGTTGCAAGACATGGGCCTTTAATTAAAAGCCCAGAAGAAGTCTTGCAAGATAAGGTGGGGGGCGATTTTATGGCTAAGGATAATAAGGAGAGTTTGTGTTCATGTATGACAGGGAGGATCTAAGAAGATATATGATATATCTTATTTCCTTATGAGATAAGGAAGAGATCTTTAAGAGATATCTACAAAGAGAAGGTTTCTTCTCTTATAAATAGAAATCTCCTCACAAACTCTTCAACACACATGAGAATTCACTCTTGCACTCCAAAACCCTAGCCGCCCCCTAAGCCCTAGCCGCACCACCACAGTGCCGCCGCCCCCTCTCTCTCTGTCTTCCATAGCTGGATCTAGATCTGATTCTAGATCTGTTCTTCCTCCATTGACAACCTTCTATCTCTAGTTCGTAGCCTGTGAATAGAAGGTGTTGCTACCATCCAATTGGTGTGGATACACTCTGGAGGTGAGACAATTGGATCACTTGTTGTGAATCAGCAATAGCCGGAGATTGCCGCCACCTTCCTGCAGTGAGGTAAATCGCATATCTCCTACTTTATTCTAATGTAGAATTGTCTGATTCAACCCTTTCGCATATATAAGGTGGAATATATATCTTGGGTCTGCTGGGGTGCCTTGGAAAAATTTTAAATTCCGCACTTTCGTTGTTTTGACAACCAGGGCATTTCCAACAGATTTATCAAAGACTTCTCTCAAATATCTAAGCCTTTATGTAATCTCTTGGAGAAAGACATTCCTTTTGTCTTCACGGATGAATGCTTGCAAGCCTTCACGACTTTAAAACAAATGTTGATCTCAGCACCAATTGTTGTAGCGCCGGATTGGGGCTTACCTTTTGAAGTAATGTGCGATGAAAGCGATATAGCGGTTGGGGCTATTTTGGGCCAAAGGAAAAGCAAGATTTTCCACTCCATCTATTATGCTAGCAAGAAATTGAATGACGCCCAAATGAACTACACGGTTACCGAAAAAGAACTCTTAGCTGTTGTGTTTGCTTTTGACAAATTTCGAGCTTACTTGGTTGGCACTAAAGTGGTGGTCTACACGGGCCATTCGGCAATTAGATACTTGATAGTGAAGAAAGATGCTAAACCCAGACTAATCCATTGGATCTTATTGCTTCAAGAATTTGATTTGGAGATCAAGGATAGGAAGGGGTCCGAAAATCAAGTTGCCAATCACTTATCAAGGCTTGAAAATGCAAAAGCTAAGGAGGATCCCGAGCTTATCAATGAATCTTTTCCGGATGAACAACTATTTTCCCTCGTACAATCTCCAACTCCATGGTATGCCGACTATGTCAATTATCTGGTATGTGGCTTACTACCCCCTGATTTTACTTATCAATAAAATAAATGGTTTTTACATTATGTTAAGAGTTTTATATGGGATGAGCCGTTTCTTTTTAAGATTTGTGCAGACAGGGTCATTAGGAGGTGCATTCCCGCGGAGGAAACACATGACATCCTAAAAGAGTGCCACGCCGCACCATATGGACTCTTCCTATCAATTTTGCAGCCAACAATGTCAGAATCTGAATATCCAATAAGTTCAAATCCTGATTCCCTTGGATACCACAATCCCGATTCTTGAGTGCCTTTGAGATACCTTAATATCCTTTTAGCAGCTAAGAGATGAGATTCCTTTGGATTTGTTTGAAATCTCGCACAAACCCCAACAAAGTACATAATATCTGGTCTGCTGGCAGTGAGGTACAGCAGTGACCCAATTATGCCTCTATATTTGGTGATGTCCACTGATTTTCCATCTTCATCCTTGTCAAGGCGAAGTCCAGTAGACATTGGAATAGCAACATATGAGCTAGTTTCCAAACCAAATTTCTTGAACAAATCTTTTGTGTACTTTGTTTGATTTATAAATATGCCATCAGGCAGCTGTTTTACTTGTAATCCAAGAAAGTAATTAAGTTCTCCCATCATGTTCATTTCAAACTTATTCTACATCAGCTTAGAGAACTTCTTACACATCTGTTTGTTAGTTGAACCAAAAATAATATCGTCCACATATATTTGAACTAGCAATATATGATTATCCCATTTAATAGTAAACAAGGTCTTTGTCTACTTTACCTTTGCGAAATCCTTTAATTAAAAGAAAACCAGATAAGGTATCATACCATGCTCTTGGTGCTTGCTTTAGTCCATACAGGGCTTTCTTTAGACGATACACTTTGTCTACTTGTTGATATACTTCCAAACCTGGAGGTTGTTCAACATACACTTCTTCTTGCAGTTCTCCATTGAGAAAAACAGACTTTACCTCCATCTGGTAGACATTGAAGTTCTTGTTAGCAACATAGGCTAGGAATAATTTGATTGCTTCAAGCCTTGCCACAGGTGAAAATGTCTCATCACTACTCTGCTGTTTAGCTTACTAGTCTATTTTTCAATTTTAGGCTCTTTACACTTTTTAGCCTTTGGAAATTTCTTCTCCTTTTTCTCTTTTTCTAGTGAAGTAGGTTTAGTTGTCTGAACATATAAGATATCAGCAGATATAAATTTTTCAGTACGGTTCAATTCTAAACTTTCTTTTACTAAAGGCAGTTTCTGTTCACTAGTTGTGTTCACTGATGCAACAGATGACTTATCATGAGTGGATATTATCTTTTCAAGTTCCATGATTTTTCCTTTGTAAACTTCACATTCTGCTTTCAGGATTCATTCTTATGCGCAAGCTGTTTATACTCAGCTGATTCTTGCAATTTTTCAACGTTATGTTTCAGTAGAGAATTTTGCTTTTCAAGCACAGTAATCTCTTCCTTAAGCTTTGCAAATGCATCAACAACGTTTGTGTTGTTTTTTTTATCATTTATTCAAATGAACTGAATAGCTCATTTCATTTTCAGGGAGAGTTACCTCATTGTCAGAATCCTCTGATTCTTTGGCCAAGAGACAGAGCAATGCCTGTGTCTCTTCTTCAGCAGAGTCATCTTCTGATGTCTCCGAATCTGAATTAGACGAGTAGGGCTGCTATCTTTTCAGTTTCAGCCAACATTACTTTGCTCTTTTGATGTCTCCTCTCTTTCCTTACTTTCTTTTCTTTCTTTGTATATTTCTCAGCTTTAGGATATGGGCAGTCCTTGATGAAGTGTCCCAATTTCCTGCAGTTATAGCACATTAGTTTAGATTTATAATTATCCTTACTTTCATGATAATAAGAGGTAGGGTTAGAAGTAGAAGCATTGTTGTATTTGTTCTTCATTTTTCTTTTGTAGAACTTCTTGAATCCATTCAGTAACAACGCAACGTCTCCAGCAGTATACTCCTTTTTATTGAGTGTCAAGGTCTCATCAGATGAGTCCATCTCTTTTGTTCGGCCTGCTGATCTTTTTTATTTTTCTGCAGCAACTAAGGCAGCAGTGGGATTAGAAGTTGATGTCTCTTCTATTCCCATTCTAGGCAGTTTATACTCATATGCCTTGAGTACAGAAAACAGCTCCGTCAGAGAGATCTTCCCCAGATCCCTTGATTCTTCCATGGCTGTGATCTTCATGTTGAACTTAGGAGGTAGCGCCTTTAGAACTTTGACTGTGATCTCTTTATAAGTAAAGGTCTTTCCCAATTTTAACACGTCATTCGGCATCCTTGTAAACCTTGAGTCTATTTGGTCAATGGTTTCTCCGGACTTCATTTTAAAGTTTTCCAACTTCTCAAGGGCTATGCTTAAGTTATGTTCTTTGATTGCTTCATTCCCTCCGCTCATATCACAAACTTTATCCCACATCTCTTTTGCAGTTTTGCAGTGTTTGACTTTGTCAAACCTGTCATTATCAAAGGCTCTTGTCGTGATGAATATACCAACCTTGTCAAGATTGCTCAACTTGATTTCTTCAGCTGACATCTCTTTGAGTTCTCTGTCAACAACCACATCTTGGTCATTAACTTTGATTGTTTTGGTAATTCTGATAGGACCTTTGGTTATGCATCTATACATATTGTTATTGTAAGCAGCAAGGAAAATTTCCATGCTGATTTTCCAATTCTCAAAACTCATCCCGCCAATATGGGGTACATGGCTAATACATTGCATTTTCAAATGATTTTATTTTTCACAAATATGCTCTTTTGAAAACTTTTGAAAAACACACTGTAGGATCAAACTCGTTGATCAGTTAGATAATTCAGTTGAACCACCTGCTTTGATACCACTTGTTGGTCCCAAGTGGTCAGTTGAGGTCTAAAGGGGGTGGGGAGGGTCGAATAGACCTCTTAACTTTTTAAAATTTCTCCAACTTTTTTTATCAGCGGAGTAAGCTGATCTAACTGGTAAGACTACTTTGTTGATTGCGCGCTTAGCTTAAACAGCGAAGTTGACCACTCGTCTTATTTACTTATATGTTTCAATTTAAATCAGAGTTTGAAACTTGTATGCAGCGGATTTTTCAAGTGTTTTTCAAACAAATTATTTTCTTACTTAAAAGATTTTTATCCCCAATTTTAATCTCTTTTTAAAATCTTTTAGTTTGCTCAAATTGTTTGTATGTTTTTGAAATGTGCAAGTGAAAATGCAAGTTATCAGACACAGAGAATTTTATAGTGGTTATATAGACAAGAATGTCTTTTAGTCCACTCTTCCAAATCTCGAAGATTTTGGGTTGTACTAGAAACACTAAGTAACCTAGTACACTCTTCTTGCGCTTTTACAACAAATGATAAAGCCACAAGTTCGCTATAGGAGATCACAAAGAAAACCTATACTATGAAGTTACATCTCTCACAAAGATAGATATACACTTTGCACAACACTCACAGTTTACAGAAATCACTCAGATTTTGTTTTTGCTTTGTTTCTTCAACTCGGCTTTGTTAACAGATGACTTGGCTGATGGTGATCTGTTCTTGAGTTTTTGAGACATTGAAAATTTGCTCGCTTGAAATCTCTCTTAGTCGTGTTGTTGTTGTTGTTTCTAACCCTTGAATATTGATCGATATATACTCGCGAATTTGAATTATGTCCGTTGAAGTAAGACAGATTTTCAGATCTTTCTCGAGCAGTGGTCCTTGTTTCAGAACGGCTTCTGCAACTGTTCACTGTACAGTTCTGCTGTATTTTCTGTCATGTCGCATTAAATGCACCTTGCTGATCCGAGGTTTCTCTTCAATCATTTGTCTTTAATACCCTCTTCTTACAGCATTTATTACACTAAGTGCATTTATTACCGTTGTAATGAATTCATGATCACTTCCACTCTGCTGATCGAATCCACTCTGCTGATTCAAATCGAACTCATCTGATTTGACTCTGCTGAAATCCATCAGTCTGATTCCGTACTTAGCATCAGATCAATAGTCTTTTGGACCAAAATTCAACCCTTCTGATTTTACTTGTTTTTTCGATTGAATTTTCAAAGGTTTGCTAAGCTTCCATTACTTAGCTGACGACTTTTGGAAATCATCAAAACCTCCCTTCACTTCTTCATCTTCATCTAATACCTGCAGACTTTGATGTCAGTACAGGGCTATCTGTTGGAGCTATTATAGGAATTGTGATTTCTTCATTCGTGGTCGTGTTGTTGAATTTATTTATCCTTTGGTGGAAAGGGTGTTTTGGAGGAAGAGATGTTGAAGATAAAGGTAAGAAATCAAACTTGTTTTCTTGCTCAGAAATAGACAATGATGAACATGAATCGTAAAACATATATACCGAGTTTACAAAATAATTTATGTATCGTACTCTTGAGACAGAATTTCGAGCACTTGAGCTACAAACGGGTTATTATTCTCTAGGGATAATTACAGGGACCTCCCCTGAGGTTTGGGATAATTATTGCCCAATCCCCTCGCAATTTCATAATTACATCCGCCTCCCCCGACGTTTCAGAAACCTTACAAAACCCTAACGGACCTTGACGGAAATTGTGGAATGACTATATTGCCCTCGCCATATTTAATTAAAAAAAACATGAAAATATCCTAAAAAAATCTTCTCCCCGGATTGACTACTTTGCCCCTGACTGCCCCTTCACATTCCCGCTCAAAATAGACCTATACACACAACCTAAACACCAAACCCTCATTCTTACTCAAAAACCATTATTCTTCCCCAAGTATTGTGACCACCATTGTTGCTCAAACATCAAAATTCTTCAACACCAGAGTACAAGCAAGGGGGAACCCGTATCACCATACTTTTGCAAGACCCACTTGACGTGCGATTTAGCGAAGGAAACCCTAAGAAAACAAAGGTAAAATAAAAAAAATCCATTATTTTTCATATAAATTTTTTCATTTTTTTTTTACATATTTGATCAATGCATGTGTATTTCTTATCAATTTTTCTGTTATCTAGGGTTAGAAATCGACAACTGATCACTGTTTTGTCAAACTCTTCAACCACTTTTTTTTTTTTTAAGATTTTAGTGTGATTTTGTATGTTATGTATTTTGTTGGTTTGATATTTAGTGATGAAGTTCTTACATTGTCATATTTTTAGTGTTGAATATTTACTTTGTGTTCATTTTTTCATGTACAGAGATAATGTCTTATGATATTTTAGTCCACTACTTGGGTGAGGTTTTTATCTTGAAGAACATAAGGTCCATGAACTATAAGTACATGGATCTATTTCATGATGTTTGTGAAGTTGCCTTGAGGAACATGTCATCAAGAGTTAACACTCTTATTGTCATGAGCTACAGTGATACATTCTTGGGCAGGACTGGAAAATGTAGGTTGTGGGGAGATACGGATGTCTACAATATGTTTGAGAAGAATAAGGTGAAGATGACTATTAACTTGTTTGTCCAAACATTTGAGAATGAAGAAGATGGTGAAGCTAGTGAGGGTGATGAAGGTGAGGAAGGTGAGGAAGGTGATTTTAGTACATCTACTGATGAAGGTGATGAAACTGATGAAACTGATGAGGGTGAAATGGATGGTGATGAAACTGAAGGGGGTGAAATGGATGGTGATGAAACTGAAGGGGGTGAAAATGAAGGTGATGAAACTAATGAGGGTGAGATGGAAGATCCTAATAATGTCACAAGGGGGGAAATGTTGGAACTGAAAGAGTTGATGGGGTTGAAAATAATGTAGAAAATGGTTATGGGGTAGCTGAAAACAACCAGGGGGGTAATCCTAAGCTTGCAAAGAAAGGAAAAGAGGTTTCAAATGAAGATGAGGCATTGAGTGATTACCAATCTGATGATCATTGTGAAACTGAGAATGATTCAGATGAGGACGTAGACAATGACCCTATGGCTGGGTATATTGACAGGAATGAGTTCATCCTTCCTGAGAATGTTAACGAAAATATCAATTTCAATGTTGGCATAGAGTTTCCCACTGTTGATCACTTTAGGGAGGCATTGAGAGAATTTTCCATTAGGGAGGGATTTGAGATTATGAGACTGAAGAATGAGAGGACAAGAGTTACAGCTGTTTGTGCAGCTGAAGAATGCCCTTGGAGTGTTCATGCAACTCCTTTGCCAGATGGAGTTACATTTATGATCAAATCTATCAGACCTGTTCATACATGTGTTAGGGTTGGTGGGCTGAAGGAGGCAAGTGCAAGTTGGATGGCTAACAAGTTGGTCAATGTGCTTAGAGAAAATCCTGAGATGAGGCCAAGGGGGATGAGAAATGAACTGAGGAAGTATGGGGTCAATCCAAACTATATGCAATTGTATAGAGCAAAGCTAAAGGCTATGACTGTTGTTGAAGGAGGTCATCAACAGTCTTATTCTTTGATGCCTAAGTATGCTGAGATGGTTAAGAGTACAAATGAAGGGAGTATTGTGGAAATTCAGTTTGTCGGTGTAGGGGGTGGTGATGAGGAACATGTAGCTGAAGGAGATGGCATCCCACCTAATCCTACATTTTAAAGGATGTTTTTGGGTTTGGAACCATTGAAGAGAGGTTTTTTGAGTGGATGCAACCCATTTCTGGGATTTGATTGGTGTCATTTGAAAGGGCCACATAAGGGAATTTTGTTGTCTGCAATTGTCTTGGATGGGAACAATGGCCTATTCCCTTTGGCATTTGCTATTGTAGAGAGTGAGAACAAAGAAAGTTGGGGTTTTTTTTTCCACTGTTTGGAGAATTTATTTGGAGGATTCAATAATGAAAGGGCCTGGACATTCATGACAGACAGGCAAAAGGTAAACTTTCATTATGCATATTTTTCTTACTTCTGTGTTATGTTTTAATGTGATTATGGATTTTAGTGTTAGATTATATTTCTTGAAAGGACATATATGTAATGATATTAAACTCTGAAGGACTTATTTCTAATGTATTACTATCAATTTGTATTATCTTGTAACTCTCAAAGGTTTATTTGTATGGCTTATGTGGTGGTATTTCAGGGGTTGGTTGATGCCATCAATGAGAAAATGCCAACTGTTATCAATAGGAAATGTGCCAGACACAATTTATGCTAACATGAGGACCCTCTATCCTGGTATGATGGTGAGAAAGTGGTTTTGGGTAGCTTCAAGGGCATACAACAAGGCCATCTTTGATTTTGGTATGAGAAAGTTAAAAGAGGTAAAACACCAAGCTTATGATTGGTTAATGAAAATAGATGCTAGGTTGTGGTCAAGGCATGCTTTTGATACTAGGTTAAAAAATGATCATGTGACTAACAATATATCTGAATCTTTTAACAACTGGATTGGAGATCTAAGAGGTGCACCTATTCATACTTTGATGGATGGTTTGAGGGCCAAAGTTATGAATAGGTTGAACAATAGATATGCAAAAGGGATGAAGTGGATTGGGTTGTTGTGTGAGAGTATTATTGGTAAGATTAATCAATTGAAAGAGGAGGCAAATAGGTGTGTCTTGCTAGTTGGTGGGGAAAATGAATTTGAAGTGAATGATAACAACCTTCAATATATAGTGAACTTGGTGAATAGGACATGTAATTGTAGGTACTGGGAAGTAAGTGGCATTCCTTGTAGGCATGCATTGGTAGCCATACAACATAAAAGAGAAAATGTGGACATGTATACAGATAATAGCTACTATAAAGGGTTTTACATGATGGCCTACCATCACAAAATCAAGAGCATTCCTGATCTAATGTTCTGGCCTCCAATGGAGCATGTTGAACCTCAAGTTGTGAATCCCCCACCTAAGACAGCCAGGCAGGCCAAAATAGCATAGGAGAAGGGAGCAAGGAGAGAAAGCAAGGGTTGCCCCATCAAAGAGATCAAGTACTATGAAGTGTGGCAGATGTGGCCAAATTGGACACAACAAAAGAACTTGTGAGGGGGGTCCATCTAAGAAAAAAAGAACCAAGAGAGAAGAGCCACAGTTGTTTGCTTGAGTTTGCATTTCCAATCATTAATTTTTCCATTTCATTGCAGGTGGCTGGAACCTCAGGAGAGGCTGGACCATCCAATGCTGCAGCTGGAGGTAGAGGTGTGGAATTTGATGCTGACATTCCACTAAGCCAAGTAGTGGGACTTAAAAGGAGATCAAAAGCTGAAAGTGTGGCTTTGAACAGCCAAGAAGGTCCCCCAGCCTCCCAACCCTCACAAGCTGATGATTAACTATTATGGTGAATTTGTATGAGTTTATATTTTGGTGGTTATTTTGGACAAACAAACTGTGATGTTTGTTTTGGTGGTGGTTATTAAGGTAGTTTAACTTATTTGGAGTGTAAGGAATGATAACTTTTGGATGATGTTAACTATTGGGTAGCTTTTGTTTGCATTTTGGATGATTGTTTAAGTTTTCTGGACATGTTTGGATGAATATGCTATGTTTTGAAACCTCATGGAGGTATTTGTAATTAACGATGATTGGTATTTATGGGTTGGTTATTTAAAGTTATTTAAATTTTATTATTTATCATTATTTTAGAATTTGTGTATTAGAAATTTATTATCATGAATTATCTATTCAATTTGCAAAGTAGTTTCATTTCACAAAAAAATATGAAAAAAGTAATTTTATTTTTTTAAATAGAATATGCATTTAATTTGCAGTTTATTTTGTAAAAAATTTGAAAATTGTATTTTTAATATAAATATCTAGCAATAGACTAACTATAAATTTGGTGTAAAATTATAACATTTACATCTATGCATAAAAATATATATTACAATGACAACCATCCCATGAACCAAATGTAACTCTGCATGAAAAGGGTATAATTGTCCACGAAAGTTGCTACAATAATTGTAAGGGTAAAATAGGAAATTCATTAAAATATTGATGCTGACGTCAGCAAAAACTAACGGATGTAAGATTTCTGAAACGTCGGGGAAGGTGAATGTAATTACAAAATTGCGAGGAGATTGGACAATAATTACCCCAAACCTCAGGGAAGATCCCTGTAATTATCCCTATTCTCTAAGGCAGATGAAAGCTGCAACAAATAACTTTGATAATTCTAATAAGATCGGCGAAGGAGGTTTTGGGTCCGTGTACAAGGTTAGTGAAATAAATTGAGATAAATGCAAAAGTACCCCCTATGTTTTGCCTAATTGACAAAAACTCCCCTATGTTATTTTTACTATGGAAAACCCCGTGTTCTTTTTTATTAGCAAAAACCTCATTTGAAATTCTTCATAAATCATAGGGAGGTTATTGTTAATTTTTTTAAGAGAACAGTGGGGGTTCTTGGTAATTTTTTAACTTAACAAGGGGATTATTGTCATTTTTGTAAGTGAATATGGGTGTTTTTGCATCTTTTGGTGGGGGAATTATTGTCATTTGGACTTGGGATGGGGTTTTTTGCTAAAATTAATTAGCACAGGGGAGGCTTTTGCTAATTAGACGAAGCATATTGGGTATTTTGGCATCTCATTCGAACTTATCCAGTTTATAACTTTTGAAATAATTCTCTGTTTTAGGGTGTATTATCCGATGGTACAGTAACTGCAGTTAAGCAGCTTTCTGCAAAGTCTAAGCAAGGAAACCGCGAGTTTGTGAATGAGATAGGAATGATATCTGCTCTACAACTATAGAAGAGTAAAATTTGTTGTCTAATTAAATTTTGTCAAATTTGAGAGATATTGCAAATTACATTAAATCTCCACGAATAAGGCAATTGTGTGTAGAAATTTTTTATACAAGGCAAGATAAATTAGAGAATTTCTACACAATGCAATATTACATAAAATAATCTTTTGCAATGCAAGAATATAAAATCAAATATATTTTCTTATCACAAAAGATATTCAGAGCTAATCAAATTACGCCACATCACCAGGTGAATATGACAAAGATTTTCAGACTTCACCTATAAATAAGGTCATCTTCAAGAACTGAAATCACAACTCAAAACACAACTCAAAAATCACAAAGAAGTTCAGGAAGAAAGGAGTAAATCCTCCCAAGGTGTTCTTCAAAATCGAGGCTTTTCTTTAAGGCGCTCTTCAAATCAAGGCGTTCCTCAAATCAAGGCATTCTTCGCGATATTCAAAGGTGTTCTTCCAAAATTAAAGAAATATCCGACGTTTTATTTGAGATCAAGCAATTTAGCCCTCAAATTAACGTTATTGGAGATATTTGATGTTACAAATAAAATCAAAGTTTAACTAAATCAACGTGTTTCAAGACGAAGTTCAAACCGTTCTTCACAAACTCAAATTTAAGTCAGTTTGATTCAAGATCAAGCAATTTTGATCTTGTACAACCGTTTGTCAAATACCGAAGTTAATCCAAATAAGACCAAATCATTACATTTCAAGATCAAGCTTCAACAAATACATTATTTGGGAATTACAATCAGAGGGTTATTAGAGCTTGTAATCATTTATATTAAACCTTGAATTAATTTGTACAATTATTTCGTGTTTAATATATATATTTTTAAACTTGAAATTTTATTTGCTACAACAACACCCAAATCTTGTGAAGTTCTTTGGTTGTTGTATAGAAGGAAATCAGTTGCTGCTAATATATGAGTACCTCGAAAACAATTGTCTTGCTCGGGCACTTTTCGGTGAGTATTTTTTTCTATCCCATTTACTTTTAAAATAAATTATGATTGTCTTCACTTACTTTTGTCCCTTTTTTTACGTGTAGGTCGCCAGGAACAAAGACTAAATCTTGACTGGCCAACATGAAATAAGATATGTTTAGGAATAGCAAAAGGTCTGGCTTATCTTCACGAGGAATCGAAGTTGAAAATAGTCCACAGAGACATTAAAGCTACAAATATTTTTCTGGATAAAGACCTTAATGCTAAGATATCTGATTTTGGTTTGGCTAAGCTTGATGAAGAAGATAATACTCATATTAGCACACGTATCGCGGGGAAAATGTAAGTCTATTTCTTCTTTGTTTTTTCTTGATATATATTTAGTTTTGTTAGAGAAAAGGGACTATCACTACAACATTTAAGGGCTTTCCCGGCGCGTAAAAAGCGCCGGGAATAGCAAAAAAAGCGCCGGGAATGTATTCCCGTCGCTTTTAAAAGCGTCCCACAGCTGCCGGGTAAAAGGGGCGACGGGAATAAAAAAGCCGCCGGGAATAAGTATTCCCGGCGCTTTTTACCCGTCGGGAATATATATTTCCGACGCTTTTGAACATTATTCCCGGCGCTTTAAAAGCGCCGGGAATAAACTGGGTTATCCTTTTTTTTTTTGGATAAAAGAATTTTGAATTCTTAATATATAATGTGCTCTTATTTACTGTTGTATATAACCCAAAGTTTAAATTGAATAAACTTAAATAATCTTTGAACAAATACAATTATAACAAACATCTCTTCCAAAATCATATAAAATATACAAAGCATCGAACAATTTTTATCAACTAAGTAATAATTAACAAACATATGTTCGCTACCAAACTAGAAATTTACTTTACATCAAACTAAAACTTCAAATAATCCGTATTTTACCGCTCCAAACAATCATTACACTATCTTGTTTGCTGACAGGTTCCTGAAATATAAAAAATTGATGTGTTAGATGTTAGAAATTAAATACTTGAAAGATAAATATAAAAACCACCCAAAATTTCATCATACTCTTGAAAGTTCAAAACGCCAAATTGAACAACTAAAAAAACCAAAATTTTAATGCTTAATAATAAGGTGGAGAAATTAAGAAATTAATTTTTAAGAATTAAGCAGATAACCCATCAGTTCTCATAGAATAGACTTAAAAAAAAGGTACTTGATTCCTTTAATTAAAGAACATCAAGCACATATATAGAAACTACAGTATTAATGGAACAATTCAAAGGGCATACTGATCCATCTAGTAGCACATTTAAAATCTATCTAATATATATTGAAACATACCTTTATGATGGAACAAAAATTACCAATTATGAAAACAAACATTACTGGATATACCTTTCTCTATATGTCAAAGTTTGGTTCCTATGCCTTCTGATGAAACCACCTGCAATGATAACCCATACATGTAGATAATAGAATATGCAAACACATAACAGAATGAATGCCATTCAGTTCTAGTTAAATAACACTTTCATCATTTCTAACTTTTACTTCAAAATTAGAATCTAGAATAAATGATGTAATGGAATAATTGCATACTCTGGACTGAAGGTTCATCAAATTAAATAGCAAATTTTGTTGATTCAGTCTAGTTGTACCTTATTATCTACAAGACAGAGAAGAGGGGCAATCAGATTAAATAAGACAATATATGACAAAATTCTTGACAAACCTTCTCCTGAAGTTGCAACTGCAATCAGTTCTTTGACAGCTTTTCATTTGAAACAATCTCATCTGAACACATGCCTGCCGAGGGCGCATCCGTGATCAATTTTATCTCACATAAAACGTACAAATAAATTCAAGTACAAATGATGTCACATACAGCAATTGTGAACCCATAAATGGTACAAATAAATTTTATATAGCTCTCTCAACAACTGAGGAATTGAGGCTATAAATCATTTCACAAAGCAGAATTTATCCATATAACAAATTTCACAAAGTTCCGGAACCTTAACAAATTCTTTGAACTTGTGCCTAAAGTTATTACGTCTCCACTCGAGAGGTAAACTTGGTTTCCCCAATGGCTACTTCCAAATTGATTATGGTGGATTGGCATGAAGTTGAAGAACGAGCCGCATTCAAGCTACCCATGTCAACCAACTCCCACTTTAATTTCTACAACAATAACAATTGATAATCAAACCACAAAACATAAGCCATTAAAAGAACTAATAAACTGCATACCAAAGTCCTCAACTTACATTTATATTCCAATTGATCATGGCATGCTTTCCAGAAACCTCCGTGTCCTTTAGCACTACATCACCAGGTAACAACTCCCTGCTTAAGCATCTCAGCTTGTCTTTTAATCATGGATTTATACAAGTATATGTGTTGGAATCCTTTCATGGGCTCCTTCAAACACGAGCATTGCTTATCATGAATATGTCCACAGTATTGTTATTCCTTAATAATGTTGTATGCAATTGGAGGAAAGCTTTCTTCCTCAAAAACAGAGAGTAGAGGAATTATGCTATACATTTGAAGGTCAGATATTATGTAACTTAGAGTTAAACGAGCATTCTTTTGAAAAACAGAAATTTCCAGTATAACAATGCTTATATAGAATAAGAAGGATTAATAAAATCTAACAAATCTAGGTTACTCACGTAGCTTTGCCAATAAAATCATCTTAAGTAAAAGTAACTTTATTCATCATTTTGATTTCCAGTTTAGTGACATCATTCAGACAATAAAAACATCATTGATTTCAAATTGTTCCAAACTAAAAATTATAGCATGAAACGACTACTATCAAGACAACCAAAAGAAGTAGAATTCACAGAATTACATCGAAACTAGGTCATATACATAATCTGATTCAAAGAGATGGAAACAAGTTGTGTTAGGAGAAACGATCAGTAGAATGGAAGGAAGAGGGGAAAGAAACCCTTACTTTGGAGCAGTAGATGTGTGAGCAAATCGGTCTGCTTGTTAACAAATTGAAGTTCAACTAAATCAGAAATCAGCAAATCGAAGTTCATCTAATCAGCAAATCGACCAAATCAACAAATTGAAGTTCATCTAATTAGCAAATCGACCAAATCAGTAAATAGAAATTCAGTGAAACTAGCAAATCTACAAGTCACCTCAATCGATTTCAGCAAAACTTGAAAACGGAACATTGATCGATTTTGAAATCGATTCCATCAAAAATTGAAAACGGAACAATGATCGATTTTGAGAGATGTGAGAAATAATTTTTTGGTTTTTTTTTTTTTTTTTTTTTTTTGTGATATATATTCGCTCCAAGGGTGTTTGATTTGGCATTAAAAAATAAAAATAAAAACTTTAGTTTAAGGAATAAACGAAAAACGCTCAATAGCAGAGGTTAGTACAAGAAAAAAAAAAGTAAAAACATAAACGCTCAATAGTTCTGGGAACAATTACAAAGCGCCGGGTATGTAGGAGGGGCTATACACAGCGCTTTTAAACCGCCTGGAGTAGAAGAAAAAGTGCCGGGAACGATCATTATACCCGGCGACTGAAAAGCGCCGGGAATAAAGTGACGGGAAAAGCACAAAATGTTGTAGTGTATGTACAGCATAATTTTGGAGCTACAAAAACATTTTGAGCTAATTGCAAAAATAGCCCCTGTATTTTATCTAATTGACAAAACTCTCCCTATGCTAGTTTTATTAGAAAAACCTCCTCGTGTTCTTTTTTATTAGCAAAAACCCGTCATTTGAAATTATTTCATAAATAGGGAGGTTTTTGTCAATTTCTTAAGTGAACAAGGGGTTATTTGCCAATTTTAAAGTTAACAGGTGGGTTATTGTAAAAAAACAAATTAGTAAATAGGGGTGTTTATGTATCCTTTTGTGGGGTATAATTGTCACTATGGCTTGGGAGGGATTTTTTGCTAATAAAAATAAGCAATTTGCTAATTAGGCAAAGGATATGAAGTAGTTTTGTGGTTCATTCAAAACAGTTTTCTCTGTATATTATCAGTTTACTAAATCAAGAAAAATCATTTACCTTTCATATTTTCAGAGGTTATATCTGTTAGGGTTTTTATGTGTGAATGAAATAAATAAGAGTAAGATGTGTTTATTCGGTCAGAAGAGGTACCCTTTGGACCGAATCATTGTGTCTCTTTTCAAGAGGCACTTTTGTGTCTATAAATATGAAACAGAACCTGGCCAATTCTGGATTAATAAAAATAGTAACTAAAAGGAAAATTACTACTCTCTTTTTCTCTTACTTTCATCGCAATTTAATCCGAAATTTCTGTTTGTTCAAGTTCGCCGTGGATTTATTATATGTGTAAATAATGAATAACAGACTGTTGTATCTTAGGAGACTACCGGGAATCAAACTGTATGCACCGAGGCAGCCCCGAAAATATTGTCTTAAGGAAATTTGTTTCGGCAAGCCTCAATCTCATTTCCTAGTTTTCTTATATTGATTGGAGTGTTATTTGGATCCAAGTAAGTATTTCTTACTAGTTTTTACGTTATTATATAATCTAACTTTATTAGAGTTAATATATGTTAGATTATCTTTATTTGTTATATGCTGAGATTTAAGTTTGAAATATTTTTGATGAAATATTTAAGTTCACAGATTGTTAGACACCAACAATCTTAAGACAATATCAATTTTGTTTAACATTTGTGTCAATATTATAATGATTAATTACGATCATTTATTCTGTATAAATCATAAAACAAAACATGTAAAGTTGATGAACTTTTGATAAAATTAAAACTGGTTTGTATGAACTGAGATAACATGATGCGTGGATATTGTTTACTAGTCATACATTATGAAACTCAAAGTGTGAAGACAAAATGTTCGAACCATTGAAAATTAATTCAAATTGTGTAGGCTTATATTTATATGCCATTAAGTTCTTTAGTGGAATTGAGATCATTATAAAATCATTAAACACTCTGAAGAGAATAAAGAGAACTGATTCATCTGTGTTAATGAATAAGTGCAATCTTTCATGAATGGATGCTTTTATTTTATTTATGCATTAGCGTTTAAATTGTTACGTGAGATGCTAATAAAAACAAATAAATTATTATAATCTGCAACTTTTCATAAGAAATCATTGAAACTTGTGTTTACAATGTGGCAGAATTCTTGGAGAAGAAAGGAAGAAAAAATGTAAAGTTTATTATTCAAAGAAATAAAAGTGAGTGAATTGTTTACATTAGGGCTCGAACTCAGCCTTATATACAACACTAAGGCGGCAGAAGGAAAGAAAGTAAAAAAATGCTAAAAACAAAGTAGCAACTTATATATGTACATAAAAATATAAAAAGGATTAAATTCAAAAGATTTGAATTAAATCAATCCCTAAATTAATTTCTTCTCAATCGCACACAGTTCTTCTGCTTGCTGGAGCTGGGAATATTCCTGTTGTTGCTGCTAATTCTCCAATACTCCCCCCTCAAGATGGAGAATGAATATCGAGAAGAGCCATCTTGGAAAGCAAGTCTGAAAAACGAGGTAACGACAGAGCCTTTGTAAAAACATCTGCTATTTGATAATTTGTTGAAATGGGCATGAGTTTTATATTTTTGCGTGTAATTTGCTCCCTGATAAAATGACAGTCAATTTGGATATGTTTCGTTCTTTCATGAAAAATTGGCTTGCTTGCAATGTGCCTAGCTGACTGGTTATCACAAAAAAGTAGTGTAGATGATGTTTGCTGAATTTGTAAATCCTTTAGTAGTTGCTGCATCCAAATTAGTTCACTAGAAGTAGAAGCCATAGACCTGTATTCAGCTTCAGCAGATGACTTAGAAACAGTAGGTTGTTCCTTGGATTTCCAAGAAACTAGAGAATCTCCTAAGAAAATACAATAACCAGTGGTAGACTTTCTAGAATCTGGACATGATGCCCAATCTGCATCAGCATAAGACTTAATTGTTAGTGTAGAAGAAGAAGAATAAAATAAACCCTTACCTGGTGTAGATTTCAGGTATCTTAATATGTGATGTACTGCCTGTAAGTGAGGCAATCTTGGCTGGGATACAAACTGGCTCAGTTTGTGGACAGCAAAAGTAATATCTGGCCTAGTTATTGTGAGATATAGAAGTCTCCCTATGAGTCTTCTGTATTGTGTGATATCCTCCAAAAGGTCTCCACTATCTGATTTGAGTTTGACCTTTGGATCCATAGGGAGATGAAGAGGTTTAGATCCTAAATAACCTGTATCATCCAAAATTTGTAATGTATATTGCCTTTGGTTCAAACAAATGCCTTTGGAAGACCTTGCAATTTCTAATCCCAAGAAATATTTCAATGTACCCATATCTTTAAACTTAAATTTACTATGTAAAAAACTTTTTAAAGCATTTATTTGAACCATATTAGGACCACAAATAACTATATCATCAACATAAAGAAGTAAAGCAAGGAAATCATTACCTTTTCCTTTAGTGAACAAAGAATAATCTGATTTAGATTGAATAAAACCAAAAGAGAAGAGACACTCACAGAATGTGGCATTCCATTGCCTAGAGGCTTGCTTGAGGCCATACAAGGACTTGTTTAGTTTACAAACAAGTTTAGTTGATCCAGTATTCCTTTCATATCCCAAAGGCAAGTCCATGTAGACTTCCTCATCTAGACTTCCATATAAAAAGGCATTATTGATGTCCAGTTGACATAATTCCCATTTCTGAACAGCAGCAATAGCTAAAACAACTTTTACAGTTACTAGTTTAGCAACAGGAGAAAAAGTTTCATTATAATCAATTCCCTCTTGTTGTGTGTAACCCTTGGCTACTAACCTTGCCTTATACCTATCCACAGAACCATCAGGGAAAAAGAAGAAGATTATTGCAAATATGTCTAGATGAACCAGAATCAAGTATCCAATTATCTTTAAAAGATTTAAAATCAAGTAAATTAGCATTAGAACAAATACCTGTTATGCAAGAGACATGACCATAATCTGGAATGTTAGAGGACTGAGAAGGTATGCTAAGTTGAGTTGAAAACAGGTTCATCAAATGTTGACATTGTTCTGGAGTAAAACTCTGGAGCAGTGGGGTGATGGGATGGATTGATGATGAATGTGATTGATTGTCAGAAGGAGGATCAAATCTAGTGCTGTTTTGTGTAGGATTAGTAGAATAGGTCTGTTGTTGATCATCAGAAACCTGATTCACAGAACTGTTTTGGTTGATAACCATTAGGATATCCATGCAATTTGTAGCATTTATCAACAATGTGACCTTGGATATGGCAGTGAGTGCACATAGGTTTATCCTTTTTCTTGAAAGATGGATTAAAGTTGGGTTTGTATGGGGTGTTTGGAGTAGGCTGTTTGAATTGATTGTAAGGACGAGTAGGTTGAGAATATTGAGTCTGATTCCTGGCTGAAAAAGCCATAGAAGTGGATAAGTCCATCTGTTGTTTATGACCAATAATCTTTTGTCTCTCTGCTTGAGTTGCAAGAGCAAAAACTCTACTAATAGGAGGCAATGGATCCATAAGGAGAACTTGTTCTCTTAAATTGTCAAAAGAAGAGTTTAGGCCCATCAAGAAGGCCATAACATACTCTTCTTGATTGTGATTGTGGATTTTCTGGGCATTTGCACAGGAAGAACAGGAATCCATGGCAGGCCTATATGTGTGTAGTTCATCCCAAAGGGATTTCAATCTGGTGAAATATGAATTGACTGGATGATTGTCTTGTGTAAGTGTTGCAATATCCCTCCTTAGTTGAAAGACACGAGGGCCATTGCTTTGTTGAAATCTGCTGCATAAATCATCCCATATATCTTTTGCATTATTTGTGTATATAACACTTGAATGAATTTCGGAAGAAACTGAATTCAAGATCCAAGAAACTACAATATCGTTGTTTCTTGACCATGCATCTTGTAGTATAAGATCTTCCATTCCAGGATTAGTGATTGAACCCTTAATAAATCCAATCTTATGTTTAACATTCAGAGATAAAGACATGGATCTGACCCAAGCTGTGTAATTATCACCATTAAGTTTATTCTGGACAAGAAGCAGTCCTGGTCCATCCGAAGGATGAAGAAAGTAAGGACTTGATGGATCCTCCATGGGAAGCCGGGTGCGAGAAGAACCACTGGAAGTGGAGTGAACTCCAGAAGAAGAAGACATACTGAGTATGATTCAGAGTAAAGAAAAATACGCGGAGGAATGATCAAAGGAAAAACAGAGTCTTGAAAATCAAGAACAGAGTTTTGAAAAAATGAAAGCAGAACTCGTGATCAAAGAGAAAAAAAATTTCACAACTGATACCATATTATAATCTGCAACTTTTCATAAGAAATCATTGAAACTTGTGTTTACAATGTGGCAGAATTCTTGGAGAAGAAAGGAAGAAAAAATGTAAAGTTTATTATTCAAAGAAATAAAAGTGAGTGAATTGTTTACATTAGGGCTCGAACTCAGCCTTATATACAACACTAAGGCGGCAGAAGGAAAGAAAGTAAAAAAAACGCTAAAAACAAAGTAGCAACTTATATATGTACAGAAAAATATAAAAAGGATTAAATTCAAAAGATTTGAATTAAATCAACCCCTAAATCCCTAAATTAATTTCTTCTCAATCGCACACAGTTCTTCTGCTTGCTGGAGCTGGGAATATTCCTGTTGTTGCTGCTAATTCTCCAATATAAATTGTTAAGAGTTCAATCTGATATTTATGCAACTACATAAACGAGTAAGTCAGCGAATATTTCAGAAAAATCTATTTTCGGAAAATTGAACTAATAATTTTATGAATGAGTGTATTTATGAAGAGGTGTCTTTAATTCAAGACTAGGTTCATTTAACCATTCTGCATATGAGTATGCGAATCGGAGCTTCAGGAAAATAAAATTTTGATATTTCGATTTCGTACATCTACGGAGATGTCATGAATGGGTGCTAATATAAAATCATTATGGTTAGATATTGTGTCATCAATATTCCAAATCTAACTACAAAATTTGATTTCAATGATTTGGGTAACCGGTAAGTTAATGAAATTCTTTGCTAAAGAATTGTAAATGGATGCATTTATAGCATTGCATCTTTATGGATTGAGCAGTAACTATTCACATGATTGTTGAGATGTGAATTTTAAACTGGCCACGAGTCATTGGAAAAATAGGAGTCCCTATTTAACC
Source organism: Penstemon newberryi var. newberryi (assembly GCA_030819805.1). Lineage (NCBI taxonomy): Eukaryota > Viridiplantae > Streptophyta > Magnoliopsida > Lamiales > Plantaginaceae > Penstemon > Penstemon newberryi. The sequence goes on along the minus strand of JAUALY010000005.1, from coordinate 13,315,447 downwards.
TTGTGCAAATAAAAATAATGAAACGATTTCGTTTGAGGAATTGTACAATTAAAATGAATTATTTTCTTATAAATACTTTAGTGGCACACTAATTTATTTATAGAAGTAAATGATATATGATCATATGAGTATGTGATTCGTACCTCATGTACATTTGTTTAATCAGTGCGACTTATACATATGCGAGATATATTAGAAGCGTATACTAATAATTTTTATATGGAGATAAAAGATTAATTAGTATTTACTACCAAATCAATATTTTATTTGAAAAAAAATTTGATAATTTATTTGTGAAAATATTTAAAATTTATTTGCGAAATAAATATGGCTTATTTTCAAATCAATTTATTTGAGGAAATATTGATAATTTAACTGTGAAAATAATTATAATTTATTTTTATATCAATATATTATTTGAGAATATATATTGATAATTATAAATTATTTGTGATATAATTTTAACTTCTTTGTTTGCGAAACAAATTCCCATATATATAAAATAGTTCAAAACATTTGAACTAATCTAAAACAATTATGGGATTTTTGAATCATTACTAACTCTAGGAGTTTAAAATGTATTTAATCACATATATATTTATTGTTTCAATTTTTGAGTAATAAATACGAGACAATAAATGTATTTGCGAAATACGAAGAGATGCATTTGTGAAATACAAATCCGAAAAATGGAATAAGAAAATTTAAATTCTTATATCCAAATTGTAGGGGTAAATACGAATTTATTCATTTACACAAAAGTGTGTTTAATTGGGAATAATTCATCAAATAATTTACCTAGCTCAACTCAATTGAATTTGGTAGCTAAAATAACAAAATTTTAAGATGTGGTTAAACGTCAATCTTTAAATTCAGGTTTACTTGACAACTTGTGGGGGAAAGCTCGTTAGATGTCTACACGCATACTAAGTCGAGTTTCATACAAGAAAGTCAATTATCATTCCATATGAGTTATCGAAGGAAAGAAAAACTAAATACCTTAAAATGTGGGGGTACTTGGGTCAGATTTCGGTTTCACCACCGAAAAAGAAAAATAACTTAAAAAAAAAATTAATTACTATTAGCTTATGCGATAAATAGTAGCAGTTCATATTTTTTGTATTTAAATCTGAAATAAATGTAATCATGTGAACTGAGTCACGTGATGTAACATTAATTGAGAATGTAAGAAGAATTTGAGAATCATTTCTTATAAAACTGATCCTTATTTTGGTTCAAATTTATTTTCAGTAAGTGTGATTTACTGATACTAAAATATGATAAAGTGTTATTATTTGTTATATTACTTACATAAACCTTTTTACAGTTTATAAGTAGAGTTAATTATAAATTATTTATTCTGCGAGAATAAACACTATAGTCTAACCCATTTTAGACTAGAATATTTTTTTAAAATTTCATAAGATATTTTGCGAAAATATTTAATTGATTTTGATCAAGAAGGTCAACTTTGTGAAGTTTATTTAATTATAAACTACAATATTCTGCGAGAATATACAGATGAATCGATCTCTAAAGAGATCAATCTCTTACTTCAACATGAGTTTGTTGACGAGTTGAAGAGACAAATGAGCTAAAAGCTCGAAGTTATTTGATCTAGATATTCTAACCTATATGTTAAAGGATTAGCCTATAAATAAATTATGTAACGTTCCAATATCGTGGATTGGAAAGAGGCGATTGACAGTGATTTACATTCATAAAATTGGTAGACCTCGAGGAGTGAACCAATTAAATGTAGACAGATTTTAAGTTCAAGAGTTTAAATACTTTGATAAGTCAATCGATAAAAACTAGGCTAGACGAGTAGCCAAGGTTCCTTATTAATATTCACTAGCGAATATGATGATATCCATTTGAATGTTAATAGCTCTAATAGCTATATGCAGTACGAGGTTTTATCAAATGGACGTTAAAATTGTCTTCCTTAATGGTGAATCAAATGAGAATATTTATGAGGAGTAACCAGAGGGTCCCACTTTTAAAGGAAAAGAAAACATAGTTTGCGAAACTTTTATATTTTCTTGTTGATCCTTAAGAAGCTCCTAAACAATGACACGAAAATTGTGATAGTGTCATCAACGAATTTTGACTTTCATATGACAAGTGTATCCATATAAACAAATTGGGTAAACAAATTGGATAAACAAATTGAATAATTGAGTATCACGGTTTGTTTATACGTAAATGATATGTTAATATTTGGAACTAATATTGAGAATATTAAATCCACCGAGAAAATATTAAATTATAATATGAAAAAGTTTCGGTTTAATCAATTAGGATTAAGAGGTCATGCGATGACACTGAACTATCTGAAGCACATTATGTGGATAAGGTGTCGGATATATTCAATAATTATGGAATTAGAGTAATTCATAATTCTATTTAATGTGGTCTACACAATAATAAATGTGATAACTTATCACACTTAGAATATACTCGTAATATTTGATGTCACGCGTGTATCGTAAAGCGCAAGAGGCCAGACATCACAATTAATAAATTAAGTAGACACACGAGCAATCCTAGTAAGATTAATTGATATGCATTAATGAGAATGCTTGAATCTTTAAAGAATACAGTTGTATGTGCATTATATTTTGGAAAAATATCCAACGATGCAGAAGAGATATAGTAATGCAAATGTAACTTTTGATTTAGAGGAATCAAAGTTTATAAGCGAATATGTATTCAGTTTAGGAGGCGCCACTATTTCTTGAGAATCTTCCAAACAAACGAATATAGCTCAATCCACTATGAAATTAGAATGTATAACATTGGATAAAGCTAGTGAAGAATTTGAGTGGCTTCACAAAATTCATGGAAGATATTCTAGTATGACTGAAAATTGTGTCAGCCATACGTAAAATGTGATAATCAAGCGGTGATACACATAGCTCAACAAACTCTATGTGTAATGGTAAAGTCACGGCATATTCGTTGTCGTTGATACAATACCGAGAGACATCTACTTTCAAATAGAATGGACTTTGTGAAGTCAAGAGATAATCCTAATTCCGGATACTAAAGGTTTATCTAGAGAGTGGTATGTGCATCGAGGGGAATGGGCCTAAGCCTAAATTTGACTAAGTTACCTCGTACGAAAACGTAACCTGGCGACTGGAGATCCCACGGACCAGGTTCAATAGGACAATCAGTCTTGGGTAACTTAAAAGAAAGCACTTAAGAGTCTAACTCTATCCCATTCTTATGATGCAATGAGTGTAAGCCTACCGCGTTTATAAGGTTAAGCAAATGCTTTCAATAACGTCTATATCTTGTCATAACAAGTGGAGTATGGTAGGATACTCTTGATAGATGCGGTCACCTATGTTAGTGTGAGCTGGGTCGGCTCGTTGAGAATTTCTTTATAGGCTGAAATTCTCTAAAGCACTCGCATAACCAAGAATGTTCAGGGCCAAAACAAACACAACCGAGATCTTGAAACAAATCGGTTTAGTACTGTGTTAAGTTTATTGTCTTGTTTTACACCAACAGCCGACGGTTCAAGATGAAATATTTTATCGATTGGCTAAGTAAATCCGATAAGCTTTAACTAGGGAAGGTTCAAGATGAAATATTTCACCTATCGCGATGCGGTATTATTCCTAAAGAAATTTCGACATGATATGTCTCATGTGATGGGACTCGAAGAACAATTTCATTCATGTGAGGGATTGTTAGGGTTTTAATGTGTGAATGAAATAAATAAGAGTCAGAGATGTGTCTATTCGGTCCGAAGAGGTACCCTTTGGACCGAATCATTGTGTCCCTTTTCAAGAGGCACTTTTGTGTCTATAAATATGAAACAGAATCTGGCCAATTCTGGATTAATAAAAATAGTAACTAAAAGGAAAATTACTACTATCTTTTTCTCTTACTTTCATCGCAATTTAATCCGAAATTTCTGTTTGTTCAAGTTCGCCGTGGGTTCATTATATGTGTAAATAATGAATAACAGACTGTTGTATCTTGGGAGACCACCGGGAATCAAACTGTATGCACCGAGGCAGCCCCGGAAATATTGTCTTAAGGAAATTTATTTCGGCAAGCCTCAGTCTCATTTCCTAGTTTTCTTATATTGATTGGAGTGTTATTTGGATCCAAGTAAGTATTTCTTACTAGTTTTTACGTTATTATATAATCTAACTTTATTAGAGTTAATATATGTTAGATTATCTTTATTTGTTATATGCTGAGATTTAAGTTTGAAATATTTTTGATGAAATATTTAAGTACACAGATTGTTAGACACCAACAATATCATATATGGCTCCGGAGTACGCAATGAGGGGTTACTTGACGGACAAAGCAGAAGTTTACAGTTTTGGAATTGTGGCACTAGAAATTTGTCATCTATTTTCTCTTACGTACTCTGTTATTTTTTCTTACAATTTTCTTAAAATAATGTCAAGGCTTATGTCCTAGAAGAGCAATGAAATCTTTTGGAACTTGTAGATCCAATCCTAGGTTCAAACTACTCAAAAAAAGATGCAATGAGGATGTTAAATTTTTCATTATTGTGTGCGAACCCTTCTCCGACACTTCCATGGATTAAAATTTCCATTTTTTCCGTCGAAAATATCGAAAAGTTTCCGTTTTTGAATCAAGCGAAACGAAAACAAGATGTAATTCCGAAACTATTTGTTTGCCTTAAACTCTGTTATTTTTCTAAATTTAGTAATTTTTTTTACAATTTTTCATTAGTGTTTCCGAAATATTTCCGAAAAGTCTCCAAAAGTTTTCAATATTTGCCTGACCGAAACATACACTCGAAACGAAATTTTGATCCATGCTTGAAGGGAAAATTCTGGTTCAAGCACTAGTTGTCAAACGTGATGGTGTTATGAATGTCGATGATATGAGGTTTAGAGCTATTGAGGTATTATCACAGGACAGTCAAACACGTGTCTCGAATATTCCTAAGGATGGCCGTGAACAAGTTTCGATGGAACTATGGAAGGACCTTGGATTGATTCTTCGGTTTCACTTTCGAGTAAAGATGAAACTAAGGATCATTCCTCGTCGAGTAGGCTTCTTCCCGATCTTTATAATGTAAATTTGGATTGATTGTTTTTATTTATTGGTTGGTTGATGTGGAGCTTTGAATTTTGTATTTCTATATAGTTTTATGAAAGAATTTATGGTTTACATTGTTGCAGTTGTAAACTAGAGAGACCTTGCAGAAGAAATTTGCAATGTATTTACTATTAATGTATTGATATATTCATTATTTTTTATATTTGTCAAATCAAACTTGTTTAGTATATTTGTAGTCAAAATAAATGACTTCTTCAGAATTTTGTCCTAGAATGCCTTGTTGGATATTTTGTAATGGAGGTTTCTCGTACGAACTTTTTACTCCATTTTTTTTTTAATCGTAATTTATAATTCAGTGACGTATTAGAAAAATAAAATTAAAAATGAACTTTCCTCCTAGAGGGCTCAAGTGGGTTGGCCCAATCGAAACTGACCCACCCAATATAATCGAGACTTGGCAAAAACGAGTTATATAAAGTTGTCAATGGAGGCATATTTCAATTCAAATTCGATCCCCACTTGATTTACTGATTATGTATGTAAATATGATAGGGAGATTCGGTGTATATGATTCAACTTAAAAAATTATATTCAAACAAATATAAGTTTGAGATGCTTAAATAAAAATAATACTAGATTATATAACAGATACATGCCCTGTCCTATCAATGTTTATTTAAAAGCTCCTCTGCACATCTTCATGTTCATAATTCAGAATTTCTATGCAAATTATAATATAGTATATGTACTACATTGAAAATCTCATAATCCTTTCAAGAGTGAATAGCATTTTTGATCCTTCTTATGGGTTAAATTTTATATTTTTGTCCCTATTAAATTTTTTATAGCAGATTTGTCCTTCTTAGTGTAACAAATTCGTCCTCTTAAATTTTTCGTAGTAGATTCGTCCCTCTTATCAATGCAGTGTAACACATGTGTCCCTCTTAAATCTAAAATACATCAATTTTCGTCCATTTTGGGATATATTTTGGATTTAAGTGAAGTATTTTGAATTTAAGAGGGACGAACGTGTTACACTACGTACATTGATAAGATGGACAAATTTGCTAGGAAAAATTTAAGAAGGACGAATGTTTGATAAGAGGGACGAATGTGTTACACTACATTGATAAGAGGGACTGAACTGCTACAAAAAATATAAGAGGGATGAAAGTGCAAAAGTAAATCCATAAGAGGACCAAAAGTACGATTTACTCTACTTTTAACTTCTAATTTTGGAAGTTCCTACACTCGGGATTGTTTGCTAGTGCTAATCAATAACAGACATGGATGATGGATCATACTCATCACTCTCTTCCATTTTTCTTTGTATTTCAAATTCTAAAATGGATAAATGAAACTTTTTCTTTTGGATTTTTAATTGGTATTCAAGTTTTACACATGATTTAATCTCTTTCAAAACGCGTCAGACACGTTAACATGAGAACTTCTCCCACGAGGGATCAAACATGAGTTCTTGACATTGTGGGGACTAGTCCAAATAACTGTTAGTGAACCACGCTATTTTATACTCGATTTGAGCTCGTTCGGCAAAAACTTGTTTGAGTTCAGTTCGTCATACTTATCAAACAAGTTTTAACAATATTTTTCGTTTGATAACTTTTTGTTGGTCCCTATAGTTGTTTAGAGGGATGGGGGTGGGGTGGTGTTGAATAACCTTTACAGTATTTTAAAACTTTTCCCCTTAAACACTCTTAAACAGTTTGGCTTCACTAAATTGTATGGTGACGTTGTATTTCAGTGATGTGAAAACAACTTTACTTTCTTCATGATAACCTAAGTATGAACTGATCAATATTGGAATAAATCCTCCAGAGTTAGCAACGGATACTTTGCTTAGTTCCTTCTCTTCTCCCAAACTGGAAACAACACACCACAAACACTCGCGTGCGCGCACACACAATATAAATAAGCTTCGGTTTAACTAACCTTCCTGATTTTAGAGTTTATCTTTTCAGATTAAGGTTAAAGATAAGGAAGCTTTTATAGTCATTTGGGGGTAATCCTTTCTCCCTTAAGTTCAGAGCAATCCACTAGCATTCAAATAGATTAGACAATCTATACTAGTACAAACAACTATTGGCACGGTCTGGGATCCGATACTTCTCACTCAGAGTATGTATTTTCGCACAGCATCACTGAATATGTTGTAGCTTCTTTCTCACTTCGAGTTCTTGATCCCTGACCTCACTTGGCTTGGTCTTGGAAGCGGCTTTGAATAACTCGACGACCTTGCTAACTGCGTTTCACCCTTTCACAGTTGTGTGCTGAAAAGACAACAATACACTTTAGTTCAGTCAACAATGCGCCTTGATGCTTGTGTGTTGTGCGTCTTGTCTCTCTTCATCTCTCAGAATTCAATGGGTATTTAGGGATGAGGATCTTGTTATTGTGACCAATTTCCTCAAATACGTACCCTTGATTAAGCCGATTGGTGTTGGCATAATCGTACAACTTCTGACTTATGCATTTTGGCTTGTTCTCCGGCTAATGTCTTTGATGAAACAAAAACTGAGTGCCACTTAATGCGTCAAGTAGTAGGAACGGTTTTGATACGTCATCTTGTATGCCTTCTTTTGGTTAACAGCTTCCCCAAAAGAAACCTTTAGCTGAAACAATTTATTTTCTCAGATCACTTGTCTTCAACTTTTTTGAATTCTCAGTGTCGATGAACTTCAACTGAGCGGTGTTCTTGAAGTTCAACTTTGTTGTGTTTTTTCATTTCATCCAATTCTTCAACATGGTGAGGTTCGTCAACTCTGTTGTGTTTTCAACTTAGCTTATATTAAGAACATATCATACTTTCAAATCCTGATCAAAGAAATTCCCACTTGAATTTTATTATGCCATATCTTTAGATGATTCAGTCTAGTAAAAGTATAGTTTAATGTAAACAACTGAAAAATCGTACTACATGTTCTACTAAATTATCCTATACTAAAGCTTTTGTTATCACCAAACTATTTACATCATTTTTTTATATTTTTGAAGTTCGGTTCGAGCTTGACTCAATAATTTAAAAATTAACAAAACATGTATAAAAATATCAAGCTACTCGATACTCAACTTGAGCTCGTTTGAGCTCGGTTCATTAATTAATTAAATCAAGCTCATAGATAATTTCAATTTCGACACAAATTTCAAATCACTATAAGAAAAACATGATTTTCAGATGAATTTCAAGGAAAATTTGTCGAAAAATGGATTTTCCGAAGGATTTCGCTCGTCGGAAAATCCATCGAAAAAAGTGGTATGTGGGAAAATCTTCCGACGGATTTTCCGACGGGCGAATTCTGTCGGAAAATCCGTCGGAAATTTTCTGACGGAACATTTCCGACGGGACAATCCCTCGGTGTTTTTCCGACGGGTAGAATCCATCGAAAAATTAATTTTTGAAAAAAAATTTATTAATTTTCCAACGGAATCTTTCCATCGGAAAAGTATTATTTTTTTAAAAAAAATAATTTCCGAAGGAATTATTCCGTCTGAAAATTTAAAAAATTATTTTCAAAAATTTTATTTCCCCTTTAAATCAGAGCACCAAACACAAAAATTAATCAGTTCATAATCATATAATATTTTACAGAAGTCTCAATCATCGTCATAAAATTAAATATTATAGCTTTGAAATTATGTAACATTGTTTATCAATTAGTTAATACATAATTAGTTACGTACGTATGAAGGAACCAACTTCTTCACTTCTAACAAAGTAAACCATAACCCCAATTTGTAAGTTATGCATGTGAAATTACGTAATTTATATTTCAATAATGAAACTTGATTTTAGGACTAACTATACTATAAATATTTACAAAGGGTAGATTAAAAACTCAGTCTTTGAATTCTAATTAATTAAAATAATATCACAATTTTTAGTGTCTTCTTTAATTTAAATCAAAGTAAACAAATTACCTATATGTTATTATCAACTTATTAGTAAAATATATTAATTAAATTATTTATTATAATTCCTATAAATTTAGTCAAGTTGACTGGTCAACTGTACCAACAGAAAAAAAAAATGGAACGGAGAAAGTAATTAGAGTTAAATCAATCAAAAACGGTTTAAATGGAATCAATTTGGTGGAAATTGTTGACTATATGGTTATGTACATTGAGGTTATTCACAATCAGATCGATCAATTCTCGATTTATAACGATAATTGACAAAGTCAACATTGCTAACCTTAGTGTTATGTACATTGAGGTTATTCGAAATCAAATTAATATTTACCTCGAAATTAATTAATTAGTCACTAATTCAAAATTGTTTACTATATGGTTATGTACATTGAGGTTATTCGCAATCATATCGATCGATTCTCAGTTTGTAACGTTAATTGGCCAAAGTCAACATTGTTGACCTTATGGTCATGCATATTGAGGTTATTCGAAATCAAATCAATACTTGGCTTGGAATTACTTAATTGGTCATTAATTAAAAATTATTGACTATATGATTATGTACATTGATGTTATTCGCTATCAGATCGATCGATTCTCAATTTGTAACGTTAATTGGCCAAAGTCAACATTGTTGACATTAGGGTTATATGGTTATATACATTGAGGTTATTCGAAATCAAATTGATACTTGGCTCGGAATTACTTAATTAGTCACTAATTCAAAAAAATTGACTAGATATATGGTTACGTATATTGAGATTATTCGCTATCAGATCGATCGACTCTCGATCTATAAAGTTAATTGACCAAAGTGGATTAAATCGATGAAAAATGATAGGAAATGAGTTAAATCAATCAATAAGGGTTTCTATAGATGAAATTTGTGAAATACGGGTTAAATCAAAGAAAGTTAGTGAAATCGATCGAGAACGGTTTAAATTTATAAAGTTATTGCAAAAATAGATTAAATTAGAAGAAAACAAATGGTTTATGTTGGTATAATTTGGAGAAGGTTTTGAAGATGAGTGGGATATCAGATGGGTATTATCAGCCGAGTCAAGATAGATGTGTTCATTCTTGAATCAGCCGAGAAGCCATCAGCCGAGTGATCATCAGAGTGATCATCAGCAGGAGTATTTCCATCAGCAGAGTGAAGACGATCAAGTAAGCTTATCAACGCAACGAGCTAAGAGCTAAGTGCATTAAATGCGACTGACATAAAGCAAACATCCGTACAACAGAGTGTACAGTGCGACAGTTGCAGGGAGCCGTTCCGCGTGTCAGGACCAGTACTCGAGGACTGTAGCTTTCTGTCAACCTTCAACGGGCAGAAAATTCAAATCCGAGGAGTATAAATAGAAGACAAACTGAAGATCTTAGAGAGCTTGCATTATTCAAGATCATATCCTAAGAGCGAGATCCATCAGTTGAGTCGTCTGATCTTGAGCGAAGTCATCTGTTGACGAAGCTTCTTGTTGAGGAACAGAGATCATACGTTGTCTGTCTTAGTGACTTTCAACTGAGAATAGAAGGAGTGTATATTAATCTTTATGAGTGATATACCTTCTTAGTATAGGTTTTCTGAGTGATTACTTGTACTGAAAACAGCGTGAGAAGAGTAGGTCCATCTTAGTGAGTGATCTAGCTTCAGAGTGTAGGATTTCTGTGTGATTTCTTACAGCGCACTTGTGGCTTTTCATTTGTTGAATTGCGCAAGAAGAGTATATTGTAAACTGTGTGTTTATAGTATAACCCAAGATCTTCGTGACTTGGAAGAGTGGACTAAAAGACGATTGTCTATATAACCACTATAAAAATTTTGTGTGTTTGAATTATTTACTGCTATACTTTGCATATTTTCAAAAGAACTCAAACATACGAACTGAACCAAAAGATTTTTAAAAGGAGTTGTAAAAACTGGGGATAGAATTTTTTGTGTGAGAAAACTTAAAGAGGAACATATTGGTTGAAAAATACTTGACAAATCCGCTGCCAACTAGTTTCTAAAACTTTGATATTTCATCTGAATCAACTGAGTGAAATCAGATGAGTGGTCAACTCTGCTGCTCAAAGCTTTGTGCGCGAACAGCTTAGTAGTCTTACGAATTCTCGATCAGCTTAGTCTGCTGCCATAAAAAGTTAGAGAAAAAGTTTTAAAGTTTTCAGAGGTCTATTCACCCCCCCCCCCCCCTCTAGACCTCATTGACCACTTTTTGGACCAACAAGTGGTATCAGAGCAGATTGGTTCATTTGAATCAGTTGCCTGATCAAACGAACTTGATCCTTAGTGTGTTTTTCAAATTTTTCAAAAAGAGAGCATATTTTGAAAATCAAAAATTTTATTGAAAAATGGATGTCATAAACCATGTTCCTCACATTGGTCTTATGAACTTTGAAAACTGGAAAATCAGAATGAAAATCTTTCTTGCTGCTTATAATGATGACATGTTTACATGTATTACACAAGGACCATTCAGATTCCAGAAGACTGTGAAGGTTGCTGGTCAACCAGATCAGATAGTTGACAAAGAGCTGGATGAGCTGACACCCAAAGAAATCAAGTTAGTAAATCTTGATAAAAAGGCGAAGTTCATCATGTTCAGAGTTGTAGACGAAGATAGATTCCAGAAGATCAAGCATCTCAAAACTGCCAAAGAGATGTGGGATAAAGTGTGCGAGCTAAGCGAAGGAAACAACGCTATCAAAGAACATAAGCTCAGTGTGGCTCTTGAGGAGTTTGAAAATTTCAAGATGAAGTCTGGTGAAACAAGCCGAAACATAATTTATATTGTTTAAATATTTTTCGACATAATTATTCCGTCAAATAATTTTTTTTTCATTTTTTATTTTCTAAAATATTTTCCGATGGATTAAATCCGTCGAAAATTAATAGAATATTTATTTATTTATTTTCTATTATTTTTTGATGGATTTAATCCATCGGAAATATATAATATATTTTGTATTTATTTTTAAGTATTTTCCAACAGATTAAATCCGTCGGAAAATAATTAAACATTTTGTAGTTTTTTTTAATTATTTTTCGATGGATTTCATCAATCGAAAAATTTGATTATTTTATTAAATTTTAATGCAATTTCCGACGGAGTTTAACCTCCATCAGAAAAGCCGTCGGAAATTTCCGACGGATTTTGGCCCGTCGAAAAATCCGTCGTAAATTTCCAACGGATTTTGGTTCGTCGGAAAATCCGTCGAAAATTTCGATGGATTTTGCTCCCATCGGGAAATCCGTCGAAAATTTCCGACGGATTCTAGTCCGTCGAAATATCCTGCTTTTCTTGTAGTGAATCAAGTTTGAGAAATGAATGATATGTGTTCAATTAATAATTTTATAAGTCTCAATTAGGGTTGTATAGATTTCGATTTAAGCTGAACTTGATATTTGGGCTAAAACATCTTTAAATTATTTACTTAAAGGGATTAACCTTATTTATAAAAAAAAAAGATTAACCCGATTTAAATTAGACCAAACCCAGCTAGTTAAACTACTTTTAAATCTTTAACCTACATGTTTCCAATGTTTCTAGATAATTTTATACAGTATTAATTGTATAAAAAAATATGCTTGGGAGATTGGAACAAAACTTTGTTGTCTTTATATGTTTTTCTTTATTTTATTATTATTTTAGTTTGGTTAAACTTGGTCGGGTTGAAAATTTACGTCTCCCAATAAACTTGTTTTGGTTTAGTTTTGCAAACAGCGAAATTAGGTCAAAATCAATTTAAATATTTCGAAATCAGATGAGATATTTCAAAATTTATTACCTAATTTTTCCTGTCTTAAATTGATAAACTCTATAAAAATAATTGAAATGACCCTAATCACCTATATTTTTTTCATTTCAAATTCAATAAAGATCTTTGATTTGACACATATTTTTCTCTTAAATTCCAACATTCAATTTCAAATTATATCTCAATTTTTCAAAATTCTCAAATTCACAGCTGCCAAACTCAAGTTTCAGATGCGTCCCTAAGGCCATCTCCAAGAGCCCATGTATAAGTTAAAATATAAGAGTTTTGTTAAGATTTTCACTAAAGTTGATCTCCAAGAGCACATGTATAATTTATGTGTTGTTAAAATTTATGGGTTTTGATGGCCAAATACCAATGGCCAAATGCAAATTGTTATTTGCTATTGTTTGTAGGAACTTTTGTACTTTCAAAACAATAAATTATTCTGAACAAAATTCAAATGCATACAAATTTGAATTGAAATTTTATAATTTGAATATCACTACAAGAAATTTGTCACTATTGACAATTAGCGAAACCTCTTCAACGACATATTAACGATAATTAATATTGTCATAATGATTTAGTGATAATATTTTGATTATTATTTTTGGGGCACCCGCTAAATGTCAATAATGAAATTTTTTCTCTAGTTATTGTCACTAATATATATATGAAGTGACAATACCTAATTTATTGTCACTTAACAATTATAAAAATTCCTCAAGTGTGTAATCACCATAAATATTTTATTTTGCCGATGTGTCTTTAGCTAAGTGGTTAGAGATGAGGCTCCATGACCAAGAGGTCTTGGGTTCAACTCTCACTAGTGTGGGTATTTTTGTTAGATTAATACAAAAATTTAAACGTCGGAATATTTTTTTCAAATAATAAAAATTAATATTTTTTTAAAAAACTATTTTTTATTATGAAATTAAATCAATTAGTATTATAAAAATATCATTAATATTTATATAAAATAATAATTAAAGTAATTTGTTAAAATATAAACTAGTTGTTGGAGTGAAATGGTATTGTTGTGAAAAAATAATCTCTTAAAATATAAACTAGCTGTTGGAGCGCAGAGTAAAAAGTGAAAGTGTATAACACTGTTCATTGGTTATAATTTAAGATAAGAGACTGAAATTTAAGAGAGCTATTGGAGACGGCATAAGCCACCCAAATTGATATTCCTAAACAAAAACTCAATTAAAATCAAGTCAAAACGGTATACATACAATTAGTTTTAAAAAAATGCAATTTATTGATTTTTTCCCATAGAACCAGGATCCGAACCCCGTTGGGAAATGGAAGATAAGTTGAGTTGTATCGAGATGTGTGACATTCTGCAGCATAACTTATCCTTAAGCCCTGACAACAAATGGATCTTCGAATTCATCACAGGAAAAGGGATCTCTCTGACCACCACAAAAAATTTACTAGTCAATAATTAGGTTTGCAAGGTTCATATGTCCGAAATTGTAATTCATGCAGTTGATTGAGTTCTTTCAAGAGACTTGCATGCTAGAAATTAATGGTAGAAATGGAAAAATAGAATTTAATGAAAATTATCTTGCAAATTACATATTAATACTTAATTCTCAATTACCTCCTTCTCATAATTTTAATGTTTAATTAATTCTTTATTGTAAGGAAAAAAATACGGATATGTTTGGCTCGCTTTTTGAAAAGCATTTCTATGCTCTATTAAAAATCAAACAAACAATTTTTTGTTTCATTTAAGAAAGATTCTTGTCCTATATGTTTATCTCTCAATTTTTAAAATAATTTCATCTTAAATAGATTATCTTCTCTCTATAAGAAACTTAAACAAATTCTACTTTATTTGACATAAAGTAACTTATCTTTTACACTATTTATTTCACATAATAAATTTGATTCTCTTCTTTCCATAATCTCTTAAAAAGCCTACAACTTTCGACAAAATAAATTCAGTATTCATTTCACTCTAAAATTCCAGACAACAACATTTTTCAAATACAAAAAAACCGAGAATATATCAATAATCCTCCACATTTGTGAAATTACTCTATGAAAAGCGAAACAAATAAAACCTGCATGACTCACCTGTGCAAATTTTGAACGTCATTACAATTTACACAATTTTTCACCATGCACTTATATGAATGTGCCTAAAATTACACTTGTTGTTCAATATTGATTCAAGATAGATGCATGCAAAAACAAAATTACTCTTCCCTGATGTGTTCCCTGAATCCCTGATATAATCGTTATGTTCAATTTACACCCCTCTCTCAAACTTAATATGCATATATATTACCCCATTGATTTTACTACAAATTTACCTTTAAAATAGTTCAGAATCTGCAATTAGTCTTTATCATAATTATACGAGTTTAATTGTTTCACTAACCCTAGGGGTGTTCAGGGTTGCGGTTTAGTGCGGTTTTCTACTCAATCGCCAAAATCCAACCCAATATTTGTGAGTTTTTACTAATCAAGTTCAAACTCAACTCAACTAGTCTTAAGATTGCACTTTATGGCCCATTCGATTTGGGGAGGGTTGGGGCGGTTTTCGCGGCTTCAACATTCTCATCTTTAATGTATTTTTGTTATTTAATAATTGAGTTAAATGTAAATTCACTAATCAATTACAACATATATGCATTTAAATAGTTCTTTTTTACACAAATATAAAATTGAATAAGAATTTCCCAAACAATAAATAAAAGAAAAAAATTCCTTGATAATTGAACTTGATGTTGATGGTTTATGCCCCAATGAAATTTTGCTTGATAAAATCTCTTATTTTTTCTTTACTTTTTGGTCTTATGCAAAATGTATTTTGGCGATTTCAATTTTAGCTTTGGCTTATTTTAGGTTTTTCTTACTGGCTCTTGGAGTTGATGGGTTAGGTAAGGACTTAGGTTTTTTTTTTTTTTTTGTATAAGTATAGGTGAGCTTTGGGTTGTGGAATGAAACAAATTTGGTAAAGTATATAAATAAATTATATTTCTTATTTTCTTAATTTTAGGACTAAAAATTAAATAATAGTGGTTGAGTCAAGTGGTAGCTTGTGATCCCAGAGGCGAAACTCGAAATCAAATCTTACAGGAAACACCACATTGGGGAGGATCTATACCCAATGCACTCTTCGGTCCGAACTATAGATATACAGTTTAGTAGATAAAAAAATAATATACATATAATAAATACATATAAAAATCATAATTTATATAATATTGTCGAATGTGGTTATGCAGTCTAAAAAAGTTTAAAACCAAATTTGATTGCAACTTGCTATATTTTTTTAACGATGCCCAAAATCAACCCATCAAACTTTCAACCCACAAATTGCGGTCGATTTGGTTGGGTTGATTGGTTATGACTGTTTAGCGACTTCATTGAACACCCCTGTCCCCTAACTAACCCGTTAGTTAGCGAATATTTGCTCCCTCCTTAGTGTTATGAATTCGGAACTCTCGAATCGCACACCAAATTAGTGAATTATTAGTCCCTCTGTTTCATATTAATTGGCACATTCCTTGGTTTCACACAGATTAAGAAACCTCACCATTACATATTTTTTTATGGTAAAATGTCTCAAATACCATGACTACTTCTTAATTTTTTATTAGTAAGTGGTGATCATTGAGTTTCCAACTCCAATGCGAGAAAGGGGCAAAATTGAAAAAAATGCTTTGAAAATTCAAACATTCCAATTAATTAGAAACAAAAAAATTTGATAAATATGCCAATTAATATGGAAGGGAGTGAGTATTAGATTTATAGGGTGTTTAAATGACCCCAATAATTTATGAAGGTAGTTAAAACTTACCTCGACACACCTACATATAAAAATAGAGTATTCATTGGTCACTTGGTATTTAGCATCCCAATAAAAACCTTTTTGGCCAATAAATCATTTCTCCTATAAAGTGGGCAGCTCAACTTCAATTTTCTCATAGGTAACAAATATTGCCTTCTTTCAATCATATGCTATTCCACTGCATTATTACAGCCTGAACAAATCTTTTCAAGTATCATCAATGGATGACTCAATTCTTCAAAGAACTACTGATGACATTGATGAGAACCACCATAATATTCTTGAATATAGCTACAAAGATGAATTAGGTTCACAAAATTTTCTTGCCAACTTTATGCAGCAATACTTACTTCTTGGAGCCGAGAAGTTGCTAATGGCTCGAAAATCGCCTGGACTATTGCTTCCCTCTAATTTTGAGCTTCATGATGATCATAATGTATCAAACACTTCAAATAATAGAAAACTCCGAGGTAAATATCAATCAAGAAATGAGACTGATATTATCTCAAAAATGGATCATTATAGCTACAATGAGTTCCCACTAAACATTGTTGCTTTCTTTGCAGTATTGATTCTAAAATTTGCTGGTTTTCAAATAAGCTTATTTCTAAAGTTCTTCACTTTTCCCATATGGTTATTTAACTTCTGGCTCATGTTCCTAATGTTCCCATTTCAAACTATTGCTAGAATCAAGAACCATATGAAGAGAACATTTCTAAAAGCGTGTAATGCCTTATACTCGAGGGTAATATCCTTCATTTTCAATAGGCTAGAGTCACAAAAGTCGATCCTTAAACTTGCAATAAGATTTGCCAAGGCTTCTTTCTGTGCACTCTATGTCTTTTTTGTTCTTGTCGGGTTGCTTTTCTCGGGATTTGTAATAGGTGGTCTTGTAATGAAAAATTTGGTACAAGAACCAATTCATACGACTGAAATGCTGAATTTTGATTACACAAAAATTAGCCCCTTTGCTATGGTGCCCATTGCTTCATCTCTCGTCACTAAAGATAAGATTGATTCCGGTACAGAAAACATAAGCCGCGGCATACCTTATAATCATAAAATGCAGCTTACTGTATCATTGACATTGCCTGAGTCTGAATACAACAGAAAACTTGGTATTTTCCAGGTATGTTCAATTTCTCTAGTTACATGTGTTTATCCTAATTTACAAGTTACACAAAAAATTATTATATAGTATTTAATAGTTGTAGATAGATAATTGCACATTTCATTAAACTTTAACAATTTTTAGGGGCTGTGAGCAACATTTCTATTACCACTACAGAGTATCTGTCGATAATTACATACAAGACAAAAGTTTATTAACTAATTATAACTAATACATGTGTGTGTTTTGCAAATCCTCCACATTTGAATTATAAGAATGAAATGTAAAAATACCCCTTATATTTTGTCTAATCAGCAAATATTCCCCCTCTAGTATTTTATTACCAGAAAGCCCCTGTACTAATTTTTATTAGAAAAAACACCCTAAGCCTCAATGACAATTATACCACCAACAGATGAAAAAACGCCCCTGTTCACTTCAAAAATTCACAATAATCCTCAGTTAACCTTGAGAATTGACAATAATCCTCTTGTTCATTTTTAAAAAATTGACAATAACCTCCGCATGATTTATAAAAGAAATTCAAGTGGGTTTTTCATTAATAAAAAAAGAACACATACGGGTTTTGCTAATTAAAATAATACGACGGTTGCCAATTAGACAAAGCAGAAGGTTATTTTCATTTAGCCCTATTTATAACTTGGATGAATTTAATTATACATATCCCTAATTAATTTTCTTGTATTTATATTGCAAAGGTGAGGGTAGAAAGCCTATCTTCCAAAGGTGAAGTAATTCTTGGTTCAAGTTATCCCACAATGCTAAGATTCAAAAGTCAGCCAATCCGAATTGCTGAAACCTTATTCAAAAGTGTTCCGCTTATAACTGGTTTTCAATCTGAAGTCCAAAATCTGAAAATTATGATTGGTGAATTTATTGAAGGGTATGAACCAACAGCCTATTTTAAGGTCATTCTTGAACAAAGGGCAGAATTTCAAGCTGGTTCCGGTGTACCTGAAATTTACTCTGCATCAGTGGAAATTGCATCAGAGCTTCCTAAATTGAGGAGAATTGTTTGGAATTGGAGACGAACTATTTTTGTTTGGATTAGTCTTTCGTCATTTATGGGTGAGATTATGATTGTTTTGCTCTTCTGCAGACCAATTATTTTTCTTGGAGGAAGGAGAATGGCTGTTGGGGATAACAGTAAATTTCAATTGAGTAAAATTCCATGGCAGAAGACTATTTGAGATGGGTTTGTTTTAAGAAGGTCGATTTGAAGTGATTTGAGTGATCTGTTTTTAACAATTTATTTTTGTGAACTGTTTATGAACAGATTAAATAAAGTGGTTTACAATTTCGCCAGTAAATTAATGGTTTATAGTTCGTTTAATTTTATACGTAATAATTAATTTTCCCGTATTCCTCAAAGAAAAAAAAAAACTTTCCCGTTATACAAATAACACAAAATGAATGAACAACTTAAAAATGAGTCATTTGCAAAAATAGCCTTATGGCTATTTTAATTTAAAAAAATAGCTTTATGAAAGTTGAGTTTGCAAAACTAGCTCTCCATTTAATTATCCTATTACTTAGTGTTTTAATTAAATGGAAAAATTGCAAAAAAAAACCCAATAAAATTGATAAAATTAAAATTAAACCATATCCCATTAAATTTTAAAATTCATAATTAAACACCATAAAATTTAGTAATTACAAAATCAAGCCCCAATAATTATACCCCAATATATTCCAAAATACAAAATAAACCCCCACTAAGCAAACCCCACTAAATTAAAAACCCAAAATTAAACCCCAATAAATTCAAAAACATAAAATAAAACCCACTAATCAAACTTATTCTTCCATTCTAACAAAAAAAAAAAAAAAAATCTCTCTCTAGCAAAAACTCTTCCAAATTCACTTTGAAGAAAATCAAGAAAAAACAAGAAGATCAACATTTACGGTTAATATACGATCTTCATTGCATTTGATTAGTGGGAAACATAAAAAAATTAAATTTTGAACTATTTTTATAATTTAAACTTTTTGAACTTTTTTTGTCACTTGTCACTTGGGACTCCAAGTGACAAGTGACAAAATCGTCCCAAGTGACAAGTGACAAAATCTTCTCTTGTCACTTGGAGTCCCATGTGACAAGTGACAAAATATTTGTCACTTGCCATTTAGGACTCCAAGTGACAAGAGACGAAGTTGAGACGAAGTTGTCACTTGTCACTTGGAGTCCCAAGTGACAAGTGACAGAATTTTTTTCACTTGTCACTTAGGACTCCAAGTGACAAGTGACACGAGTTGTTTATTAAATTTATTGTTTAGTAGTTAATTTGTGTGTTAATTTGATTTATTTATTTGTAGATAATGATGGTAAAATTGTTATATATGTTCGATACAATGGTGAGTGGAAGTCGGTGGAAGACAACGATAAGTGGAAATGGGTTGGTGGAGATGCGATTTGGTAACCTTGTTTGTTGATAGGACAATTAAGTATGAGGAATTATTGGATGCAATTTGTGAAACCATTGGTATTGATAGGTATACCAATGACATTGTGATCACGCGCAAAAGCACGGAAGTTGCCTCCCTTGCGCTTAAACAATGACGTATGTTTGGCGGGTGCTATGTACATTTACAGGAAGAGAGATGAAATTGTATTGTACGTGACTTATACTCCTCGGAAAGTAGAGAAACTTTTGATACGGGGTGGAAAGCACGTTCAAGACCGAGCCAGTAATCCGGATAATGAGAATGGATGTGATTTAGGAGGAAGTGAGATTCCGATTTGGCCAAATGTGGAGTTCATAGACTCCAATCAAACTTCATCGATGTCAAATTTATGTGAACATATCGTTGGTGCTCTTAGGCCTATATCTGAAGAACATATCCCTTGGAATTCGCAAGAATTTGTGCACAGTGAAGCTACCCGACTCGATGTGAAGGTGATGACTATGGTGATGAGCCACGTAGTGATGTAGGGGTTGAACACGAAATAGGCGTCGGGCATGGTGGTGAGTATCTAAGTATTTGTCCGGAATCAAGCAACAGTGAGGGGAGGATCGATGGATTAAGATTTGAAGTCGGTCAACGCTTTAAAAATAAAGTTCAATTCGAATATCAACTTTCAAAATTTGCACTTTCTAGTAAATTTGGATTTAGAGTTGATAGGTCCAACCCGCAATTGAAGGTTGTTAAGTGTGAAGGAAATAATTGTCCATGGCAAATACGAGCCACGAAGGAAAATCTAGTGATGCTTTTGTCATTGCTACATATTGTAACACGCACACTTGTTCGTTGTTGGGACGAAGTGGCGGACATAAAGCAGCAACTAGTCGCGTGATTGGCCAACGGGTGCAAGGACTATTCTTGAAAGCCAATAAACAACCCAACCCAGAAGCAGTGATAAACTTTTTTCCGGGAAGAAGAACATGTGGACATTAACTATTGGAAAGCTTGGAGGGGGAAAAAGATTGCCCAAGAACTCGTTAGAGGTAGTTTTGAAGAAATTTTGCCAATCTCCCCTCGTATTGTTACATGTTGGAGAAATTTAATCATGGCACACGCACATGCATCCATACCGACTTAGATAACAGGTTCAAATACTTATTTGTGGCTTTGGGACAGGCTATTCGGGGTTTTCAGTTCCTAAGAGATGTAATTGTAATTGATGCGTGTTTCATAAAGCACAAGTACAACGGAGCCCTCTTAATTGTATCTACGACGGACAGTGAACGCCATAGTTACCCTCTTGCATGGGGGCTAGGTGACTCTGAGAACTCGGAGTGCTGCACTTGGTTCCTCCAGTGTCTGCGTGAGTTGATACCAGATAGAGAAGATTCGGTTATTGTTTCGGATAGAGGCGTAGCGATTAAGAACGCGGTAACAACTGTTTACCCGTTGGCAGAACACGGAGCCTGTTATTGGCACATCATGGGGAACATCAAGAAAAATGGCCAAATGTTAAGGGTTTATTAACGATTTTTGAACGAGCCGCTTCTGCATACAATATTACGGATTTTGAAATGTGTTTTGCCGAGTTGAAAGCCAAGAGTATAGAATGCGCGAGGTGGCTAAAGGATGATGTCACATTTGAAAAATGGGCGAGGGCGCACCATCGTGTACACATGTACGAGGTGATGACTTCTAACACTGTTGAATGCCTAAATGCCATTTTGGTGGATGCAAGAAAGGAGCCTATTTGTGCCTTGTTGGATATCACCATTGATAAGATGGGGAAGTGGTTTATGGAACGGCGTACGGCGGCAGATAAGTTTCCGGGGCAGCTTACCCCGAAAAGGGAGAAAATCATATGTGAACGATTCAATAAAGCGGGAAGGTGGGCGAAAAATAAATTAAGTACATGGATATGGAAAGTGTGGTCCACGGAATGGTCTGGAGTTGTGGACTTGAATGCAAGAAGTTGTGCGTGCGGAGTATTTCAAACAGACTTTATACCGTGCAAGCACGCAATAGCAGCCTGTATGGGAATGCGATCGGATGCCGGCATGTATGCATATCAACTTTGTTCACCATACTTCTCCAATCAATACATGATTCTTGCATACAGTGAAATCATCATGCCCGTTCCATCCAAAGATCAATGGAGGGATATACCCGACGATGTTGCGACAGGAGAAGTGTTACCTCCAGATGTGAACAGGACTCCCGGAAGACCAAGATTATCTCGTATTCCTTCTCAAGGAGAAACGTCGAAGAGAAAATACAAGTGTTCGATTTGTACGAGTATAGATCACAACAAAAAGACTTGCCCTAGACGCGATGAATCGTAGAAATGTTAGGTTATAATTTTTGCAATGATTATTGTAATATTCTAAGAATGTTTGATTTAATTTTTTATTGGAGTATTTGTTTATTGGATTGAATTACAAGTTTCTTCAACTTTTGGTCTAGATAGTTGCTGGAATTGTCGCCGGGTCACTGGACACGCTAAGCGACCCAGCGACAATGATTGTGTGCGAGCCTGGTGTCGTGTCGATCCATAGGGCCAAAGTTTACGAATTTACGGTCAATCGGGAATTCAAATGGAGAACCACAACTTACACCACCCTAAACTCTACTGTAAATCAAAGTTAGTGAAATTATCGAATTTACGGTCAATCGGGAATTCAAATGGAGAACCACAACTTACACCACCCTAAACTCTTCTGTAAATCAAAGTTAGTGAAATTATCGAATTTACGGTCAATCGGGAATTCAAATGGAGAACCACAACTTACACCACCCTAAACTCTTCCGTAAATCAAAGTTAGTGAAATTATCGAATTTACGGTCAATCGGGAATTCAAATGGAGAACCACAACTTACAACACCCTAAAAAACGGGTATTTTGACATTCGGGTTCGGGTACCCGAACCCGAAATATATTTTCGGGTTGGGTATTGGGTATTAGTTTCACACCCGAACGGGTATTCGGGTACCCGTTCGGGTATTTAAAAAAAAAATTTTTTTTGGCCCAATAATGAATTGACAGCCCAAATGCCCAATATTTATTTTAACAGAGTAACAGACTAATTTTAGATGGGCTAGAAAAGGAAAAAAAACACCTAACTGGCTAACTCTAAGTCTCTTCTAACTCCTCTCCCCAACTCACACTCTCACAGCAGTCGACATTTGAACTCCCTCCCTACTGATCAATCAATTTTACGGCCAAATCTGAAAATCCAGCCAAGAAGAGAAGCAATTTATATCAAATCTTCATTCAAGGTGATTATTTTGTTCATTTGTAAAGTAATTTTTTTTCGATATAATAAGTTCAGATCATTTTTAAATTCATTTAATTATTGGCTGTGTGCCTTGGTTTCTCTGGGCTGTCTATAATTTGATGAAGTAATTGTTTGTTAATTATATGTGAACATGTGATGTAAGCGTTTGCATATCTTGATTAAGCAATTAGTTGTTTCTTTTGACTTTTATCTTTAAACTTTGTGAAGGATTTCTTGAGATGGTGATAGATATAATTTCTTCTTTGCTTGAGTAAGATTCAGGAGTATGAAGTCAAAAATCAGTTTTTAGATTATGGGCTAGATAATATATTTGATGTAATGCTATTTAATAAAGAATTATTTCTAGTCCAAACAAAACTGTGATATGTAACTAAAGCAGTTATTGAAATTCTAATTTTTATGAAGGAAATGCACGATGTTTCTTTATATAGGGGCATAGATTAATATATTTTTGTAAAATGGTATAGATTAGTTTGTTAAAAAAATGGTATAGATTAATGTATCTTTAGACTAGTTGACAAAATAGGAATATTTTTGTTAACTTGGTTATTTTAATTTTGATTGTAGATGTCGAATCGTGAAATTGAAGGTTCTTCACAATCTAAGCGAATACTCGACGGTGATAGTTTGATTACAAGAACTACTAAAAAAGTCCGATGGGGTTAATGTTGATAACGACGTGGATAATCTTGAAAATATTGATAATGCAAATGATGATGGAGACGGAATCCACGGGGATGGAAATGCAAATGATGATAACAAGGCTAATGTAAAGAAACCAACAAATAAGAGGAGTGAGTTTTGGGCATACTATACGGAAGAGAAGGTCACTATCGATGGGGTTGAAGTTATTAAGGCCAAGTGCATATATTGTGGGGTACTCATTGCCGCCGGGGGTAAACGTTATGGAACCAATGGCCTTCGTAATCATATAATACTTGCAAGAAAAAGCCCCATGAAGTTCAAACAAATCAAACTCGGATTAAATTTCAACAAACTCGTTCGGGTCAAAGAGGAGGGCTAACTAATTGGCAATTTAATCAAGGTAAATGTCTCGACGCATTATGTCATATGCTTATTGTTGATGAATTGCCATTTCGAACCGTTGAAAAATCCGGGTTCAAACATTTCCTATCGGTTATATGCCCTATGTTCTCCATTCCATCTCATAGGACAGTTACTAAAAATATTTATCAAATGTATTTGAATGAGAGGTTAAAGTTAATGTCATATATAAAAGAACACTCTCAAAGGGTGAGCATCACCACTGACACGTGGACTTCAATTCAAAAGATAAACTATATGTGCCTCACCGTGCATTTTATTGATGATGATTGGAACTTGCAAAAAAGAATTTTGAATTTTTGTCCAATTTCCGGTCACAAGGGTGAAAATATTGGTATGGATGTTGAAAAAGTTTGAAAGATTGGGGAATTGAAAAGATTTTTACGATCACTGTGGATAATGCTTCGTCGAATGATCTAGCCATTTCATACTTAAAAAGGAAGTTTGTTACTAGAAAGAATGCTTGCATTTTAGATGGAAAATATTTGCACTTGAGGTGTGTTGCTCATATCATAAATCTTGTTGTTCAAGATGGATTAAGGGGCAATGATGAGCACATGGCAATATCCCATATTAGATCGGCCATTAGATATATTAGGTGTTCTCCGGGTAGATACAAAAGATTTAATGAGTGTGTCACGCTTGAAAATGTATCATCAAAGAAGATGTTGTGTCTTGATGTACCTACTAGGTGGAACTCAACATACTTGATGTTGGATGCGGCCATAGCTCTTAGAACGGCATTTAGTGCATATGAAGATAGTGAGCGCCTCTTTTTGACCGACCTTATGGATGAGGTCCCGACTAATAATGATTGGACTAGGGCAAAGGTTTTAGTGAAGTTTTTGGCACACTTTTATAACTTGACACTACGCATTTCGGGCTCTTTGCATGTCACAACAAACATTGTCTTCAAGGAAATTAGTGCGGTTGAACGCATTCTTAATTGTTGGATCACTTCTTATGACTCCGAGTTGAGTTCTATGGCAATAAAGATGAAGGAAAAATTCACAAAATATTGGGGATCGGTTGATAAAATGAATAATATTTTATATTATGCGGTGATCCTTGATCCACGTCGCAAAATTGCTTATTTGGAGTTCACATTTAGAGAGTTGTTCCCAGGAACTAAAGTAGATGGAACACCGAATTACAAGGAATTTGTTGATAAAGTGACATTTGGTTTCGAAGAATTGTTTAATGAGTATAAAAAATTATATGGCAATGCTACCCCATCAAGCCCATGTGCAAAATCAAGTGGTTCAAGTTCAAGTGGATTTGTTGAACATGATGAATTTGATTGTGAAAGTGAGATGTATGATTTGGATAGTCAATTTGAAAGGTTAAGGAAGGGGAAAGAGAAAGTAATCAAGTCCGAATTGGACAAGTATTTAAGTGAGGATTGCGAGCCATTAGTGGACACATTTGATACATTGAGTTGGTGGAAGGTAGAAACTCACCGTTTTCCAATTTTATCGAGGATGGCTCGTGATATATTGGCTGTCCCAGTATCCACCGTTGCTTCTGAGGCCACATTTAGCACGGGAGGTCGTATTCTTGATGCCTTTAGGAGTTCTTTGTCTCCTAGAATTGCCCAAGCTCTAGTTTGTGCTCAAGATTGGCTCCGCTCGGATTCTCAACCAATAAACGTGGAGGAAAACTTGATGGATTTGGAAAGCTTAGAGAAAGGTAATAAAAATTTATTTGAGACATACTTTTATTCTTAATTTATTACTTAAAGTCTTAAATAATGATCTCCACATTTTGACTTTGATGTTTGATCTTATGAGTTATGTCATTCTTTTTCTTGTAGATTTGATCGAGTTGGGCGTGGATTCATCTATGCTTGATCCTTGAGTAATTTAGTTGGATTTTCAAGCTTGTAGTTGGATATGATTGGTGAAGATCCGAATGATGAGTTAAAATGTTAAATATTATTGAATGTGATTTTGTGTCTATTGTAAGTTGTAACTTTCATGCGATTGTGAGATTTAATATTTTGATGCTTTGAGACTTGGAGTTTGATTTGATTGTAATTTATTGAATACTTGAATCTTGAAGGCTTGAGACATTTGTATTGTTTTGTTTTGAAGTTATTGTGTACAATTAATGTTTGAATTCATTTATTTACAATTTTACGTACATATAAGTTAAAAAAAAAATTCTTGAAAAAAAAAAAAAAAAAAAAGTGTGAAATTTCGGGTACCCAAAACCCGATACCCGAAATACCCGAAAATTTCGGGCACCCGAACTTAAGGTACCCGCCAGTTCGGGTCGGGTTTCGGGTGTGAAAATTCACTACCCGCCAAGTCGGGTACCCGACCCGAAATACCCGACCCGCACCCACCCCTACTAAACTCTTCCGTAAATCAAAGTTAGTGAAATTATCGAATTTACGGTCAATCGGGAATTCAAATGGAGAACCACAACTTACACCACCCTAAACTCTTCCGTAAATCAAAGTTAGTGAAATTATCGAATTTACGGTAAATCGGGAATTCAAATGGAGAACCACAACTTACAACACCCTAAACTCTTCCGTAAATCAAAGTTAGTGACTAAAACCCTAAAACCCTAAACCCTAAACCCTAAACCCTAACCCTAAGCCCTATACCCTAACCCTAAGAACCTGTTAACCTTTACCATTCATTACTTAACTTAAACACATTTTTTAACTATTTTTTAAAACGCATAACCCTAAACCCTATACCCTAACCCTATAGGTTTTAGGGTTTAGGGTTATCCGTTCATTAATTAACTATTTTTTTCAATTTTAGTCCGATAAAACCCATTTTTTTAACTATTTTTTTCGATTTTAGTCCGATTAAACCCATTTTTTTTTTAACTATATTTTTCAATTTTAGTCCGATTAAACCCATTTTTTTAACTATTTTTTTCGATTTTAGTCGGATTAAACCCATTTTTTTTAACTATTTTTTTCAATTTTAGTCCGATTAAACCCATTTTTTTTAACTATTTTTTTCGATTTTAGTCCGATTAAACCCATTTTTTTAACTATTTTTTTTATTTTAGTCCGATTAAACACATTTTTAACTATTTTTTTCGATTTTAGTCCGATTAAACCCATTTTTTTAACTATAATTGATCCGATTAAATCTATTTGTAATCTGAAAAATAAAATACTAATAAGAATTTTACAAAACAAATATTTTCTGGGAATGAAATTATACAATTCAAGGTAAAATGTTTGTGGTGGCGCGAGTAGGCTTTTTCTTGTTTTTTGGTCGGAGACCATAGGGAGATCGGTGTAAAAAATTTCTCAAACGGTTCTCCTCCACTTCTTCGGCGACTTCTAGATCAACAGCTTCACCATAATTTGGAGAAGTCACCTAAAAATAAGCAATATATACATCAGACCAAAATTCTAAAATAAATAAATCACCTTTCACTATTTAAACAATGGAGAATACCAAACAATAAACAATAAACATGCCGAAGCTCGGCCAAATCGACCCAGACTCAACAACTGACACATTCCCAAGGCACAAAACTAAAATCATATTGTTACCTCGTATTCTCTATCCGCCCTGGCACTTTGTTGAATCGTCTGCATGATCTGTGAATGTCTCTGCGCGGACAATTGAGCCTCAGCCTCTAGCCTGTCATCAACTGTTTGACGCCATTGCCTGGCCAACTGGAACTCAGCTGCTTGCCTATCCTCAAACTCCCGAAACCTCTGATCGTACTCCCGACGCCATTTCTCAGCCAACTGTGCCTCAACCATTTGTCTATCCTCAAACGTCTGAAATCTCTGGTTGAATTGGACAACCCAAGGAGGCATATCTTCAACATTTGATGTTGAAGGTATATGAGAGGTAGACGGAGGAGCGTTATCCATATTTGCAGGCTCGGTAGCATTTTCTTCCAACTCGGCAACTCTGTCATGGAGTTCAACATTTCTCACGGCCTTCCTCAAGTTTGAGTAGAATAAATCTGAAGAATTTTCCTTATTCATGAATTTAGCCATTTTTTTCACATACGGCATCTCCCGTTCAACAACGTCCGCCTTGAGTTGCGGGATCACAACCTGAAAAAAAAAATAGTTCTCAAATAGTAAATCGACGAATTCATGCAAAATTTAATTGCGAACAATTCGAATAAACATTTACTTTCACTTTATTAAGGAATTCTGCACTATAAGCATTATTTGGGGATTTAGAACCTAATTTCCACCGCAACATTCTTGGGTAGGTATTGGAACTATCAGGTAAACGGTTGGAATGTATTGCCTTGTCCATGCCTTGTATTGCTTCGAGCATCCAATACTGCACAAAAAAAAAATGCATAGTCGTTACAAAATTACAGAAATTGTCATTTACGGGTTTTACAACAACAAGTTAATGCAATTTCGAAATAAATACCAATTGAAACCACGGGCAACCGGGTGACTCCCAGTTTTCCAATTTTCTGTTAACTTCGTTGACATGTTTATCAACTTTATTAACAATGTTCCAATATGCCTTGTCCCAACACCGCTTTCCCCAGTCGTATTTATCGCAAATTTCCAAATTATCACAAACCTCTATAATAACACAATATAATTCATCTAAAAAAACATTAAAAATTAAATAATCTCACATTCACACAATATAATTCATCTAAAAAAACAATAAAATTAAATAATCGCACATTAACACAATATAATTCATCTCAAAACAACATTAAAAAAATAAAATAATCGCACATTAACACAATATAATTCATCTAAAAACAACATTAAAAATTAAATAATCGCACATGAACACAATATAATTCATCTCAAAACAACATTAAAAAATGAATAATCGCACATGAACACAATATAATTCATCTCAAAACAACATTAAAAAATAAATAATCGCACATTAAATAATCGCAAACATATATAAATAACTCATCAACACAATACAATTCAATTATGTATGAACACATGCACATTAACAAATTTTCAAATTATTGATAAAATTCAAAAACCTGTATATATAACACATTACACAAACTTACCTCGAAGATGTAGTCTTCAATATGCCCGTTTCGGGTTGGCAATAGGACACTTGATGCGATCAGAACAAACACTAACTTCAGTCTGTTAGTGGTTTCTACTTTTTGCTCTTGTAGCATAGAAAGCCGCTTCTCGACATCCGTTATGGTGATCATATTTTCGCCCTTATCATCAAAGTATCTACTTTTCAGACTAGATTCTGCCATTTTTGCCAAATCGAACTCGTTAATCTTGGATCTAAACCGCAACCCGAAAACCAATGCGAACTCGATCGCACTAAACCTCACCGGCTTTTCATTAATCAAAAACCAGAACTCGTACAAGTTCTTGTTTTGCAGACGTTGCATAAGTCGGATCCAAATTTGGTGGTACATCATCCCTTTGAATTTTCCTGAAACATCGATATTCAAAAAATTTCCCAGTTGAGGGTAACGCTTTGCCTGTATACGGTTGCGATCCGTCAAGTAACTTGCGTACATTTGAAGTTTGCTCCAACCTCCTCTTGTTGTAAGTTTCCCTTCATTAATTATTCTCCCAAAATGAAGGTTAGGAAACTCCGGCAATTCATCCGTGTACATTATTATATATGATTGACCCTACAAAACATAAATAAAAGTCAATAAAAAAAAAAAAAAAGTGTTCATGTTCACTGGAATTGTCTCCGGGTCGCTTGGAGGTCCAAGCGGCAAGGCGGCCTCGTGTGTGCCCCTGGCTCGTGTCCGCTTGGCCAAACGGACACGAGCCAGCTGGCCCGGCGGCATGTCATGTCACGCAAGCTGGCTCGTGTCCGCTTGGCCAAGCGGACATGAGCCAGGGGCACACACGAGGCCGCCTTGCCGCTTGGACCTCCAAGCACCCCAAGCGGACACGAGCCAGCGTGCGAGGGCTGCCCTGGCACGAGGCCGCCCGACCGCTTGGACTTTCAAGTGGCGAGGCGACATCGTGGGCACGCACGATTCCGCCGGGGCGCTTGGAGGTCCAAGCGGCCCGGCGGGAAAAATTTAAAAGCTGCCGGGGCACTTGGACCTCCAAGCGACCCGACGACATTTGAAGATACACATCTTCAAATGTCGCCGGTGTATCTTCAAATGTCGCCGGGTCGCTTGGAGGTCCAAGCGCCCCAGCGGCAATATTCGAATTAAAAAAATTTTTGCAAAACTCACGATTTCCAGATTCCATTGTTCAATTGTGATGAAATTTGGTTTTGGAGAGAAATTTTTAAGAGTTTTTTTTAGAGAGAGAGAAAATGAGAATTGAGATTGGGAGTAAAAATGATTTTTTTAAAGTTAGGGGAGGTTGTTTTGTAAAATTCTTGATTTGGGTTAATTGAGTAATTAAGCTTAATTATGTTTAATTAGTTTTAATTGAAATTAAAACCAAAAAAAGAAAAAAAAAATCAAAAGGCTATTTTTGCAAAAAACTTTTGGAATAAGGCTACTCAGCCAAATATCCCCTTGAAAATCCAAGTAGTGATTGAATAGGAAAATTTGGCTCAATAGCCTTATCAAAAGTGCTATTTGCAAATATGGCTCTTCCATTTTTTATTTTATTCTATTTTAAAATCAATTAGAATTAATTAAACATACTTAATACTAATTAACTTCAATTAAAATAATTTATATAATTAACACAAAATAACAACAAAAATAAAACACACCACAATCTTTTAGAAAATTATTTTCAGCCCCACTTCAATTACAAAAATTCTCTCACTAAAAATACACTCTAAAAATTCATCTCCAACACCAAAATTCAACAATGGAATCTGTAAATCATGAGTTGACACTATTATCCGACATACCGGAATCATCTGACCGACGTGCGATGGTCCAAAATGAAGAAGAATCTGTGAGTTTTTAATTTTTCCGGTTTTATTTTAAACTATGAATGTTGACCTGTAGCTGGAGGGCCAGGCGACTAGGAGACAAATGAAGATTTAATCTTCAAATATCATCAGGTCGATTGGCCCTCCAAGCATCCTGCGACACGTGCGTGCCCACCCTGGCACACACATTGGCTCGATTGCTTGGCCAAGTGACTGAGCAAGTGTGCATGCCAGGGCTAATGTCGTCGGGTCGCTTGGATGGCCAAATGACCCGACGATAATTCCAGTGTGCGTGCCAGGTTGCCTTGCGCTCGTGTCGTCGGGTCATTTGGCCTTCCAAGCGACCCGTAGACAATTCCAGTGGTCTTTTTTTTTTTTTTTTTTGAAGTTTCTTCTTACTTAATTTATTGACTTTTTATTTATGTTATGTAGGGTCGATCTTATCGAATAATGTACACAGATGAGTTGCCGGAGTTTCCTAGCCTTCATTTTGGGAGGATAATTGATTTGATGTGATTTCGTCGTTCAATTAAAGGAAAGTAGGAATGCATGAGACATTTAATTTAGGAATTTTGATAACAGTAGACAAAGGTCTTTTTATATATATATATATTCCGATCATAAGAATCAAGGATTACAATTTTCGGGTCTGCCTATACAATAATGGATATCGTACTAACTTTCCTATCCCTATCAAGCATTCAATGTCACAATAATAAATAGTTGAATCGAGCAGGAAGGTCCGATCCGTATTTTATTAATTAGATTTCAAAAAATTATTTTATTTTATTTAACCCTCTTTTCTTTTCAAAATTATCTATGTAATATATTTATTTTCGAAAATATATTTATTATTTAAATTGAATAAATATATTTTATCTTTCAGAAAAAGGAGTTTATTATTTATATTTCAGAAAATTATTATTTAAAATTAATTAATTCTATTTTCTAAATTATTTATTATATATTATTATTATTTTCTGAAATAATTTATTTATTTATTAATTTTTTTTTAGAGATATGGGCTGGCCCTTGCCCTACCAAAATCACACCGGCCGGAGTTTGCTGCCGGAGGTGGGGTGGTTCCGGCCACCTCACCAAATATGCAGAAATACACCCCCTATTTTTCTGATTTACAGAAATAGCCTAAAACAAATAATAAAACTTTTAACACCCAAAAATTTCACAAATTTCAATTCTTTCACAAAAATCTTATAGATCTATAATATGACATATTCTTTTGTAATTTTACACATGTAATCTTTGGGAATAACATACTTTTTGTTTTCAAAAATTCCAAAATATTATTTCATGGAGAAAACATAGATCTATTAAAATCTCAACAAAATCAACTATCAAATTTCATATAAATGTAAAACTATTTTTAAACCCAAATTACAATCATCAATAAATCTGAAAATTAAAGTTATTATATGAACTAAAGTTTTAAAAAGTGTTTCAAAATAATTTTCATTAACATGGGACTTAGGGTTTTCTACCAAGAACAAAAAATACACTTATAAGAGAGTTTTACCTACACTCCTTGCAAGTGGTTCTGGTGGCAGGTGGGTGGCGGTCTGGTGGCGGTGGTATGGCAGCGATGGTGGTGGTCCGGTGGCGGTGCTACGGCAATAGTGGGGAGGCGATGGTGGGGGTGGTGGTTTCTTCCACCATTTTCTCACACTAACTTTCACCTCTTCTATAATTCTAGCTTAACTATGAACTCTAAGGTGTAAATAGGGGTGAAGAAAATCTGAAAATGAGAGTATAAAAGTATTTATATATACCTTGGGAAAGTAGGAAGACGTAATTAGTCTTCAAAAACTAATCAATGCATGTCCACATTGGGTAGTTTCTCTATCCAAGGGGCATGTTTGTCCACCCTAGGAAAGCTATAAAGGCTCTCCTATCATTTGAAATCAAGTATGGGAGGAATTTGTACTTTACCCCCTGAAGTTTCGGTAAAGTACATTTTTGCTCCAAATTTTTATTTTGAACAATTAAGTCCAAATATTTTTCAAAAGAGGTATATTATTATTTTTAAGTATTTTTGTGTTTCTAAATCATTTCAAAGTTAATAAGGACATAGGTGATAATTAAATTGTAATTTTAACCCAAAGTAACACTTAATTTTGAAAAAATAAGATATAACACAGAAAAAATAAGATATAACACATAAAAATTGGATTAAAATTCAATAAAATACAATTGAAAATCTCCAAAATTTATGGGGCATTACACAACTTGTGCTTTATTGAATGTAATTGATCTGAATTACAAAGAATACCGGGTTTGGCCAAACTACTAAGGATGGTGCAATACAAAGAATAAGTTATATATGTGTTTTATTGAGCTAGAGTATCTAGGGTAAAATGAGTACGCGTGGAAGCAAAAAGTCCTTCTCCCATTAATTATTCTAGTATTTATATGCTACGCGTGTTGCCCTAAAAGAACTCTAGGGCCTATAGGTGTCTTTGTACGGCCCAT
Source organism: Penstemon newberryi var. newberryi (assembly GCA_030819805.1). Classification (NCBI taxonomy): domain Eukaryota; kingdom Viridiplantae; phylum Streptophyta; class Magnoliopsida; order Lamiales; family Plantaginaceae; genus Penstemon; species Penstemon newberryi. The sequence continues at coordinate 13,281,676 of JAUALY010000005.1, read as the reverse complement.
GAGATGTCCATAAGTGTAGATCAGCCAGGCGCATCATGAGGAGGTGCTTCAAGCTGTACATCTGCTATCCTAGGTCGATGAGTCCAAAGGCAGATCGGAATTGAAGTGTTCCAACCCGATATGGATCAGGTTAATGAATCGATTTGATTGTATACGAAATAGCCCCATCAGTACTCATGTGTTGATTTGCTAATATTCTCAGGTGTAGAATTAAGGGGTTGAGAAGTATTACCCGTTTGTGATATGTTTTCCATGATTGATTTGTCCTTATGGTACAAATCCATTCTTTCAGCTATTTTTGCCAATTGTAGTTGCATATTAGTGAGTGTGTCTTGCACTCTGTCTTGTTTCTCCTCCATTTATTAGTGAGTGTGTCTTGCAATTTCAGCTCCAAACTCTTGTTTGCCTCATAAAGATCCCTCAATCTCGTGCCTTCTGCAGTAAATGAGTTTGCCCAGATGAAAAAACCTTACTCTGGCTACCAAATGTAGTGTTCAAGACTATTTTTATAATTTTTTATGTAATTAAAATAGGAGAATGCATAAATTGTATAGAGATAGATAGAATTAGAATTAGGAGAGAGAGCATGAAGGTGATGAGAGATGAGAATTGATCACGCAAAAACTGAACTTTCATTCCTCCTGAATGCAGTAAAAATAACGTGCACCATAACAAACTTGGGTGACGTGGAATATTTTTTTAATTGAATTTAAAAAACTGTAATTAACCTAACCAGCTGAATTTAATAACAATTGGGCCAACAATTAAATCAATCAACTGGGCCATAGATATTTAGTTCGGCCCAACGTCTTCCTCTAAGCCAAGTGGATATGCAATCGGCCCAAAACTCTCCTTGTCCGCTCCGAGCCCAGTACGATTGAAATGGTACCATCCTTCCTTTCGGCCGAACGTAAAACTTCCTCATCCATTTCCAAGTATGCCAACTTTATTTCTTTCTTTTCAATTCTCCCCAATTTCCCAATAATATCTCCAATTTCTCCTTCAATTTTAATGCTAGACATAACATGTTATTCAGTCTTGTTGATTTAAGAATATTTTCCCCAAGATTTGATTTTACCCTTCCTTTTAGTGTTAATTAATCTCCCTAGGTGTTAGCGGCACCAAGACTCTAAAATTTAAAATTTGCTTTGGTGGTTATTTGTCTTGGTCTTGCCAAAGAATTGACTGTAAAATCTAGAGATTCAAGAAGTGGGTTTGAGAAGATGAATTTTGGAATTATAAAAAAAAAAGATGAATTTTGGGAAGTAACAACTCTGTTCAATAAGTGGGTTCAAGAATGGGGTTTGAGATTTTGAGAAGATGATGTTTGTTCAAGAATAGGGTTAGGAAGATGAAGAACTGTTCAAGATATGGTTTTATTTTAAAGAACGTAAAATTGGTTTGAGAAGATTTTGAGAAATAATATAATTTTGTTCAATAAGGATATTTTAGTAACTATAATACTTCCTCCATCCCATTAATCTTTATTTATTTGTATCGTTGACCAGTCAATTTGACTAAATTTAAAAAAAATATAATAAATAATTTAATTATTATATTTAATTAATAATTTGATAATATCATATGACACTATGAATATTAATAATTAAAAGGTTTAATATGCCAAAATTTGAATACTTTAACATAATAAGTCACTTAAAAGATTGAAAAGTTTAATCGGATAATGTAGCTAATGGAATAAAAATAATGGAAAGGATGGAGTATTAAAAATGCTTATCTCTTGTGCAGGCAATAAGTAAAATTTATGCCACTTGGCGTGATTTTAGATGAGAACTATTTAAAAAAAATTACAAGTTAGACCTAACTACAGAAAATCTAAAGAAAGTTTAAACAAACAATTCATTTTTCGGTTTCCTTCAATAACTCTTCCCTTTTAACATTCCGAAAACCCCTTCTATGTTTTAAGAAAATGCACTTATGAAGTAGTCGCGATCAATTGAATGACTAATTTTTGGGAAATTGAATTTAATTAATTGAACAACAACAACAATGCACTTGTATTTATGAACTGGAACAATTACAATGCAACTTCTAAGCTCCAAATGAAGAGAATCGGAACTGAACAAAGCTACACGAAGAACACACACTAAAGGAGAAATTACACGTAGAGATATCTTGAGAAAAGAGAGGGACTGAATGCAATACAAAACATAATATTTGCTGAATGAATCTTTTGCAAATACCCCTCGGGTTATTTAACAGATTCCCAACTAACCTGAAGAGGCGCTTTTGCGTAAAAGAAACGTACTGACATTCCCAATTGTATACTGACTCATATACCCTTGATATTTGAATGGACCGTAGCAAATTCCCACTGTAGAAAACATACTTGTCCTCAAGTATGGAAGGATGGGAACCGTTTCTGGGAATCATATAGGTTTTCCCATGTAGGCTCCTCTGGTGTAGTATGTTACGTTCCAAATACGAGTACGTAATCGCGCAAGTATACGTTCGTTTACAAGTAATAAAGTGATAAGGGGTGTCGAACCCACGAGGAATCAAACGAATAATTACCAAGATATATTCTATTAACTTACTTGAACTTATGTGAATGATAGTAGAGAGATTGTAGTTTGTTTAAACAACTAAAAGTGAAGTGAGTAAGAATTACAATACTTTGATTCAATTGATACAGGTTCCTAGATTTCCATGTTACTTAGATTGATCCAATCTTGAATGATTCACAAATTGATAACAATGCTTATGTTTGTTGTTCAAGGTTTCATAAATTATTCATACGTATCTTCCGAATTGCGTACGAACCTACCAAAATAGACTAATCCAATTTATGTCTAAAAGGATTAAGCCTAAGTGATGCATTAATTCCAAACCTTGTTAGAACATGAAATGACCTATGTATATTCCTATCCTAATATCAAATCACAACCTAGTTTTACAATCTAATCTTTAATCCACTTTGCCTAGCAATTAAAGATCAACCCATTTCATCTTAGGGTTGGCCTAAGCACAAATTGACAAAAGCTCAAACTAGATTAACAAGCACTTATAAGCATAGCAACAACCATTAACTCATCATTCAATCATAGATCAATCATAAGCTCCATAAAAACCTAGGAGTTAAATGCTTAGCTACTCATATTAATCAACACAATATTCATTACATTAAACAATGTCATAAGTACAAAATAAACAAGATAAAGGTTAAGAATAAGCTTATGTGATGAAAACCAATACAACTCCTCTCTCAAGCTTTTGTATTCTTCAATCCAAAAAGTGCAAGCAAGAGCTTTTCTTCAAAGGGAGGCAAGATAAAATGAGATGTAAAGTTGTAGAAGTTCTTATGATTTTCATCTCCTAACCCTTTAACCTAGCAAAACAACAAGTTTCCATTGCCTAAGTTACCCTCCAAACTATGGTAACTAAGGCCAAAAAGTCCCCTAAGGAGGTTTGAATTACAATTGGGGGAAAAGGGGTTATGTACAAAAAGCCCCTCCAAAAAGCGCAGAAAACAGAGCAGGCCTCGCGGCCGCGAGCCTTCAGTTGGGCAGGACCTCGCGGCCGAGAGGAATAACCTCGCGGCGGCGAGGTGAAGCAGGACCTAGATTCATGATTTTTGTCCTTTCTTTTGCTTTAGGGCCCCCCCCCCCCCGCGACCGAAAGCGACTTGCAATCCACGCAAGAAATGTTCCCGAAATTGCTTCAATGCGTCGAATCCTGCAAACCACCGATAAACACAGTTAGAACACGAACAAAACACGAAAAACGAACAAAGGCCGAACAAAGGGACCAAAAGCACAAAAGACACGAAAACACGCGGAGACAAACAGAAACTCGGATCAAAACAAGATGTTTTGGGCTTAAAGAGATAGGTAATAACAACGTTTTCACGGCGTTATCATAGTACCACTCCAATGCACCAAAACCTGTGTTGTAGCGCGACCATACACTTTGGCCAAACGATTATCCAGAATTGCTTCAGGTAAGACAAGAATGGGACCATCTGGTGAATGAAACACAGGCAATGTAGATTGAACTGAAGGTGCTCCAATCTTCATCTTCAGTTGAGATATATGAAATGTAGGGTGTATTCTTGCATCCTCGGGAAGTTGAAGTTTGTAGGCAACCTGTCCCACACGCTCTAATATCAAGAAAGGCTGAAGCCTAACATAGAACCAATCTCCTACATGAAATTCCTTCTCCACCCTTTTCTTATCAGCCAATGTTTTCATTCGAGCTTGAGCCTGTACTAAGTTTTTCTTCAAAAGGGTTAAAGTGGCCTCTAGCTTGAAGACTCCTGTCTACTGCATCCACATAAGCACTCAAGGGTTGATAATGAAACTGAGATGGGGGTGACTGTCCATACACTATCTCATATGGTGTGAACTTAGTGGCAGAGTGGAAAGACGTGTTGTACCACCATTCTGCCAACGGTAGCCAATGAGACCAGTTCCTTGGTTTTTCTGAGGACATACAACGTAGGTAATTCTCTGTTGGTCCCAAGTGGTCAGATGAGGTCTAGAGGGGGGGGTGAATAGACCTCTTCAAAATTTATCTTTTAAAAACTTCTAACTTTTCTGTCAGCAGACTAAGCTGATCAGTCATCGTAAGTTGACTATGCTGATCTCGCACAAAGCTTTGAACAGCAGAGTTGACCACTCTTCTGATTTCACTCAGCTGATTTTATCAAAATCAGAGTTTTAAAATAACTAACTTGCAGCGGATTTATCAAGTGTTTTTCACAAGTAGTTTTCTTAACTTAGAAAAAGTTTTATCCCCAGTTTTATAAACTCCTTTTTAAAACCTTTTCAATCAGTTAAACCTTTTTACGTGTTTAAAGTATGCTCTTCAAAATATGCAAGAAATAATGCAAGTAAAAACACAAAGGATTTTTATAGTGGTTATATGGATAGAAATCCTTTAGTCCACTCTTCCAAGTCACTTAGATCTTGGGTTATACTATAGTCACACAGATTACAGTATACTCTGCTTGCGCCTATCAACAAATGAAACGGCCACAAGTGCGTGATAGGAAATCACAAAGAAACTCCTATCCTCTGAAGTAATATCACTCACTAAGATGGATATCTACTTCTCACAACACTATTCTAACAAAATCACTCAGATTTATAAGTATTTTCTGTTTTCTCTCTATTCTGCTTCGTCAACAAATGACTCGGCTGATGAGTGTTCTGTTCTTGAGTTTGAGACTTAGAAGAATTCTGCTTCAGATTTTTGCTCTCAAAATGTGTTGTATCTTCTTCTTCAACTCACGAACTGAACTATTTATACTTGAGATTTGAAAATCTGCCCGTTGAGAGATCGACAGGTGTCCAAATCATCGAGTACTGGTCCTTTATGCAGAAACAGCTGTTGCGACTGAACATTGTACACTCTGCTGTACTTTCTGTCGCTTCGCATTAAATGCGCATTAAATGCACCAAGCTGATACGAGGTTTCTCTTCAATCATTTGTCATAAATACCCTTCCTCTTCAGCATTTATTACACCAAGTGCATTTATTACCGTTGCAATAACTTCTGATCCACTTCCACTCTGCTGATCGAAGTCACTCGTTTGATGTATACTCGGCTGATCCCAAACTTGAACTAATCTGATTTGAGTCTGCTGATAGTCCACCAGTCTGATTTATTTCTTCAGCAACAGATCAGTAGTCTTCGGGACCATATTTGACTAGTCTGAAATAAATCTTCCTTGGTCAAATATCTTCTAAGGTTTGTGCTAAGCTTCCATACTTGGCTAATGACTTTTGGAAATCATCAAAACCTCCATTCAGTTCAAAGTCTTCATCTTCATCCAACAATTTCCCCCTTTTTGATGATGACAAAACTTCAGCTAAGTACCTGTACCTAAAACTAAAGTTGAGTCCTCAAAAATTTCTGAGATAGAAATTATGTATTGGAAGCTTGAACTTTTATAAATGATTTTGAAAATTACAGTACAAGTTACAAGCAAAAATAGACTTGAGTGAAAAATTACAAGTGAAGTAAGCTGGTTACATAAATTCAACAGATGACCTAGCCTAGTAATCCTAGTCTAGTCCTCAGCTTCTTCATCTGCTTCTTCTTCTTCTTCAACTTCATCACTACTTTCATCTTCACCACTTGAGAAAACATCAGCAAGACCCTTTAATTTTTCTCTTCTTTCATCAGCTTCAAACTTTGCTCTGATGTCCTCAATCCTCTTATACTTAACATCTGGATTAAGCTGTTCTTCAGCAGAGTACTTAGAGGCAGCTAACTCCTTGTCAGTCTTAGCTACATCCTTGGGCTCTACTTTATCATCAGCTTCATCTTCAGCTTCTTCTTCAAGTACAGCTTCTTCTTCAAGTACTTCTTCTTCACTTGGCCTTCCAGCAGCAGCCCGTTGGTCTCGTACTTGAATAGTTGCATCATCAACAGTTCTCTTAGTTGATTCCTCTTCCGCCTTTTTGTCATCAGCAGCAGGGTTGAGTTGATTAGGAGTTATGTTGACAGCAGCACAAAGCTTCTTGATGTTTTGATCCATGATGCGATTTTCAGCACAGTGATGATTCAGAGTAGCCTCCATGCGAAGTTGATTAGCTTCCATGCGAAGTTGATTTGATTTTAACTCACCAGATTGATCATTCAAACAATCAACATTCAGTTGAAGTGCTGATATTTCACTCTGAGCTTTAGTAGTTACAGCAGTAAACTCTTGCATTAAGGCAACATTCTTCTCTATCTCTGCTTCACCAACTTGCTTCATGACTCTTCCAATCCCAGCAATGTCAGACTCATGCCTTTGAAGTGCAGAATGCAGATGACTAACATCAGCCTTCACGTCTTCAATGTTTCTGTTCATGCTCAATATACTCTGAGTCAGCATTAGGGAGTTGTCTGGTGGTAGAGGAAAGTTATCAATGGCGTCCTTAACCATTTTTGCAGTCTCTTCCTGCATTTGCTTTATCATCAGCTGATTCCTTGACTCCATCTCCTTTATGGCAGTTTCAATCAGCAGCTGCATGGATTCCATCAACTAGGAATGCAAGTCAGCAGTGGGAGCAGGGTGTGATGATTCAGCAGGTTCATCCTGTTGAACAGGTGCTTCATGAAGAACAGGACTGTCTTCAGCTTTCCATTCCAAAGCTAAAGGGACCAAGTCCTTGACCTTAGCAGGCAGCTTAGTTGATGTATCCAAGTTGATCTCCGTAGCTTGCTGGTCTTTCTTTTGTTCTTCACTAGCTGGCTCATCAGCTATGTGAATGATCTCAGTACCATCAGCAGACACAACAGTCTTCTGACGAATCAAGTCAGCTGGCACGAAAGGTGAAGTAGTCTGTTTAATACTCAGCTTTTCTTGATAAGTACTGATCTCAGAGCCATAGGCAATTTGCTGTAAACTTGGTAAATTGGGCGTTGAACTTGATGTCCCTGGTTCAAATCTTGATCTCTCAGCCCATTTCTCCAATGTCGTGTAAACAGCAACTTTAATTGCTCTATCAATCCGGTCATCAGCAGGACCAAGTTTCTTTGGCATTGAATTCTTGATAGCAGTTGCCTCCTGAATTGCAATGATTCTTGCAAAATCATGCAATCTGTCTCTTACAAAATCTGAGTCCAATGCCTTGGTAACAGAAGTGGTTTGCAACCAGTTTAAAACATATCTTCCTTCTGTAGCAAACTCCTTCCAGGCTTGGATCTCTTCCTCAGATTTGTTCAACCTATACTCCCTCCAACGATTGTACCTTATCTTTTCTGGGAGAAAGGTGGTCCTAGATTGAAGCAGCTGGTTCATCCTCTCTAGCTCAGCTTCAAATCTTTTGAAGGCAGTAGAGTCACTTTGAACTATTTCAATGGCTCTTCTGACTTCAAACTTTTTCTTCTTGATTGGTTCAGCCCTCGGTAAGATATATTGTCATTCCTTGGGTCTTTCTCCAATCACGATGCCTTCAGACCTCCGTGGTCCATATGCATCCTTTTTACTGTCTTCAAGAGCTTTTGCCAAGTCTTCTGCTTCCTTGGCAGCTAACTCTGCTTCAGTCATCTTTTTGACATCAGCATCCTTTTTACTCGTTTCAAGAGCTCTCTTAAGCTCAGCTTCATCACGTTTTCTCTGCTCAGCTTCCTCACGCTTCTTCTTGTGATAAGCTGACACTTTTGCCTTGCCAGTTCTTTTCTTTCTGGCAGCTCTGGATTCAACAACTGGTGCCGCAGCTATTAGTTCTGGAGCAGCAATTGCTACTGGTGCAGCAGCTATTGGTTCAAGGATCTGCACTTCAGGATCCTTTTGAGGTTGAGCAACCTCAGCTGTTGGTGTAGAAGTCTGTTTCACTTGTTCATCAGCTGACTTTACTTCAGCAGACTTCTTCACTATTTCAACAGGCCTCTCAGCAGATGGAGGACTTTCTCTAACCAGCTCAGAAAGTTCATTGTCTTCTTCTATGAACGTCATTTTCTTTCTGGCAGTCTTCTTTGTGAAAGGAACAGCAGCAGTAGTAGAGGTGGCAGTGTCCTTCATGGCACTCCTTGTCCTTTTTGCCACATTTTCAGCTGGTAGCTCAGCTGAAACTGTTTTTTCAGGAGATGAATCAACTGTCATCTCATCAATCTCCTTTACCGTTTCATCAATAATAGAATCCACAGCATCCTTCTTTTTAGACACCGCTGTTCTGGCTTTAACAGCTGGCTTAGCTGTTTGAACAGTTGTCTTGCTCTTCTTGCCTTTATCATCAGGCTTTTCTGGCTCAGAAGCCTTTCTTTTCTGTTGCTTCTTCTCTGGCCCAACAGCAGGCTCCTTTGATTTTCCAGTTTTCACTGGGTCATAAATCTTCAACTCCTTCGCCTTGTGAACATCCTTGCCATTAGTCACACTACATCCCAAATTCACCAGCAGATGACTAAGGAATATCCTGTGCAGAGTCAGACCACGCACCTTGTGATCGGCAAGTACATACCAGATGAAGTTTGCCCAGTTCACCTTCAAACCATAGAAGATGGCTATCATTGTGTGAAATCTCTTCATTGGTACACTGTCCAACGAAAATGTGCAATTCTCAAGAACCTTGGCAACCAAATCAGCCATCCGCTGAAATTCATCCTTCAGCTGATTCTTCTTAATGCTTCCAGACAGCACTTGATTTTTCTTTGAAGCCAGAATCCAGAAATCTGCTTCAAGAGGTTCAGCTAAGGTGGAAATCTCAGTAGACCCTTCAAGAGAGAGTCCGTACTTCTCATTCAGCAGTTTGGGGGTCACACAGATAACTTTATCCCCAATTTTGGCAGTAATCTCCAGCTTTTCAAAGTTGACATCATCTTTTGAACCATAAAATTCCATCACTTGGTCTTTGAAAATCATATCTTCATGGGCCTCCATGAAGGTAACCAATGTAGCCGCTTTGAACTTCTCGAAAATTTCTTTCATCAATGGTGTGCCGGTCGTACGGTAGGTCAGGTAGTTCAAGAACATACCTTCAGCAGCAGCTTCTTTGGCAGACATTCTGAAAAAGATTGATGGAAAAACGAAGAGAAATTCGCAGTATATGGTTGCAGAATTGCTCTGTATGCTTTTGAAATTTTGAGGGTGCGTAAAAGCTTAGTAAGCTGATCAGATCTGGATTTATAGATGCTAGTTCTTGTCGGTTTCCGTGAAAAGTGGTAACCGTTGGATCAGTTACTTGAAAAGCAGATCGTGTGATCGTGATACGCGGATTTCAAAATATCATTAAATATGTCAGACAGGCGGGAATTTGAAACGCCACTTGTCTGTTACTTATAAAAGCGTGTTTCAGAAAATGCGTTTTTAGTACAACACTTAAATATAAGCTGACATGAATAAAAACAGATGAGTAAAATACTTATCTGATAGACGACTTGTCTGATGCAATATATCACTCGTGAAAGCCAATATCTAGTGATCTTCCTTTGCTGTTTGTCAATCCAGCAAGATAAATAATCTTCAAATCTTCAAGAATTAAGAACAAATCTTCTGATTAAAACAACTTCAACTAACTGTCATTGAAGATTTCATCTTTAAGACAGGAGTACCGCTAGTCTTACACGTTCCCCCTGAATTCAAGAATTCATCAGTCAACTAGTCTGTTGAGAGTCAGTCTTCTTGAAGTGTAGCACTTGTTGATATCAGATTAGTAAGCTGTTGAACCCAGTCTTCTAATAGGTTCCCCCTCAGCTTATGAATCCAAATTTAACAAGCCCAGTTCCACTCTTAGAGTAGAAAATCTTGCATCACTTAATGGTTTGGTGAAAATGTCAGCAATCTGATTGTCTGTATGAACATACTCAATAATAACATTTCCTTTTTCAACATGGTCTCTGATGAAGTGATGTTTGATCTCAATATGCTTAGTCCTGGAATGACTAGTAGTATTCTGAGTAAGTGAGATTGCACTTGTATTGTCACAGTAGATAGGGATTCCACTGATCTTGAGATTATAGTCTTCTAGTTGATGCTTCAGCCAAAGTATTTGTGCACAACATGCTCCAGCAGCAATGTATTCAGCTTCAGCAGTAGATATGGATACTGAAGTCTGTTTCTTACTCATCCATGAGATCAGACGACTGCCTAAAAATTGACAAGTACCTGTAGTACTCTTCCTATCAATTTTGCAGCCAGCAAGGTCAGAATCTGAATATCCAGTAAGTTCAAATCCTGATTCCCTTGGGTACCACAATCCCAATTCTTCTGTGCCTTTGAGATACTTTAATATCCTTTTGGCAGCTAAGAGGTGAGATTCCTTAGGATTTGATTGAAATCTCGCACAAACCCCAACATAATACATAATATCAGGTCTGCTAGCTGTTAAGTATAACAGTGACCCAATTATGCCTCTGTATTTGGTGATGTCAACTGATTTGCCACCTTCATCCTTGTCCAGACGAAGTCCAGTAGACATAGGAACATTAACAGATGAGCTAGTTTCCATACCAAATTTCTTGAACAGATATTTTGCGTACTTTGCTTGATTAATAAAAATACCATTAGGTAGCTGTTTAACTTGTAATCCAAGAAAGTAATTTAGTTCTCCCATCATGCTCATTTCAAACTTGTTCTGCATCAGCTTAGAGAACCTTTCACACATCTGCTTGTTAGTTTAACCAAAGATAATATCGTCCACATATATTTGTACCAACAATATATGATTATCCCATTCAATAGTGAACAAAGTCTTATCTACCTTACCTTTGCGAAATCCTTTAATTTAAAGAAAATAAGATAAAGTATCATACCATGCTCTTGGAGCCTGTTTCAGTCCATATAGAGCTTTCTTCAGACGATACACTTTGTCTCCTTGTTGATAAACTTCAAAACCAGGAGGTTGTTCAACATAAACTTCCTCTTGCAATTCTCCATTGAGAAAAGCAGACTTCACATCCATCTGATAGACAGTGAAGTTCTTGTAAGCAGCATAGGCTAAGAATAATCTGATTGCTTCAAGCCTTGCAACTGATGCGAATGTCTCATCAAAATCAATGCCTTATTCTTGGCAATAACCTTTGGCAACTAGTCTTGCTTTGTTTCTGGTAACAATACCATCTTCATTCATTTTATTCCTGAATACCCACTTTGTGCCAATTACTCTTTGATGAGTAGGTCTGGGAACTAAGTACCAGACTTCATTCCTTTCAAATTGATTCAACTCTTCTTGCATTGCTTCAATCCAGTGAGAATCACTAAGAGCTTCATCAATCAACTTGGGCTCAATTTGTGAAAGAAAACTAACAAACATTGTTTCATTTGCAGTTGACCTTCTAGTTCTCACTCTATCCAAAGGATCACCAATCACCAAGTCAGGTGGATGATCTCTGAGCCATCTGAGATCAGGTTGCAAATCTGGGTGTTGTCCTCTTGATTGATCTTGCAACACTACTGTTGGAGTCTCAGTAGTAGTCTGTTGAACAGTTGTAGTCTGTTGAACAGTCTCTGGTCTGTCAGCTGTTCGCAACTCCTTTGTTAGACAATCAGCAGACTGATTTTGAACAGCACTTGAGTTAACAGCTTGAGTTAAATCAGGTAATATGATGGGTACATATTCTTCCTTTCTTTCCACAATCAATTTCTAAAAGTCAGCAGATACCTCTGGATTTGCACTTTGATTCTTTTCAGATGATTGGCTAGGTTCATCAAATACTACATGAATAGATTCCTCTACAAGTAAGGTTCTTTTGTTAAAGACTCTATAAGCTTTACTAACAGTAGAGTAACCTACAAAAACAGCTTCATCAGCCTTTTCTGCAAATGCAGTAAGGTGATTTTTCCCATTGTTCAAAACATAACATTTACAACCAAAAATCCTAAGATAATGTAAATTAGGCTTTCTGTTGTTCCATAGCTCATAAGGTGTCTTGTTTTGACTTTTGTTGATCATACATCTGTTCTGTGTATAACATGCTGTATTTGTGGCTTCTGCCCAGAATCTTTGGGGCAGCTTTGCTTCAACTATCATTGTCCTGGTAGCCTCTTTTAGAGTTCTGTTTCTCCTTTCAGCAACTCCATTTTGTTGAGGGGTTCTGGCAGCAGAGTACTCATGATTGATTCCTCTGGTGTTACAAAACTCTTCAACAGTAGAGTTTGTAAATTCAGTCCCTCTATCTGATCTCATCTTCAATATTCTTTGACCCTTCTCATTCTGGATCAATTCCATCAGATTAGTAAGATGTTCCTTGGTTTCACTTTTCTTCTTCATGAAAATCACCCAAGTAAATCTTGAAAAATTATCTACAACAGCTAGGCAGTATTTCTTTCCACCATTGCTGATTGGATCAATAGGGCCAAACAAATCCATATGTAACAGCTCCAAAATTCTGGTTGAAGATTGGTGCTTCTTGCTTTTGAAAGATGATTTTACTTGTTTACCCTTCTGACATGCGTCACAAAGCTTGTCTTTGCTCATGACTGTCTTTGGAATTCCTTCTACCAGATCATTCTTTATTAGTCTGTTTATGGTCTTGAAATTCAAATGATTCATTCTTTTGTGCCACAGCCAACTGATTTCACTTGGTGTAGAAGCCACCAAACAAACATTAGAATTCTTGTCCACATAATTCCAGTCGACTACATAGATATTTCCCTGTCTTCTTCCATATAAAATAACCTTCTTTGTTCCAATTTGTTCAACATAGCACTTATCTGATGAAAACATTACAGAAAATCCCTTGTCACAAAATTGACTTATGCTCAGCAGATTGTACTTCAGGCCACTAACATAAGAGACGTCAGATATCTCTATGTTTCCTTTGATAAGCTTTCCAACAGCAACAACCTTGCCTTCTTTGCTGTCTCCAAAAGTAACTCTTGGACCATTCACAACAACATCATCTGCCAGTTCATGTATGTCTCCACACATGTGCCTTGAACATCCACTGTCCAAGTACCATTTCTTCACTACTTTACCCCTACTCCTAATCCTAACCTACAATTCAAAATAAAATTGTTTTAGGTACCCTTTATTGAGAGGGTCCTGGTGGATTAGTGTCACCTTTGACAACCCAAGATGTTGAAGTCTTAGGCTTCTTAGGCTTTTGAGTTTTAGCAGGAGCAGGAGCATGAGCAACTTCATTTTCATCATAATCAGCAGGCATGTTTTGTTGATAATCATTATGATGAGGATAAGGCTCACAAGCAGGATAAGATGCATGATAAGCAGGGTAGGCATGCATTGGTTGATGAGCAGGATATGCAGCATAATAAGGTGGATAATGAGGTGCAGCATAATAAGGTGAGTAAGCAGGTTGCACATAATAAGACTCATTTCCATACCAAGCATTATTTTTATAATTTATTTGCTTCTTTGGTCTGCTCTTTACTTGCTTTTTAACAGACGACTTAGGTTTACTAGTCTGATTGGTTTTAAACTTATCAGTAGACTTCTGATGACTACTCTGCTGTTTGGTTTTACCAGTCTGTTTTTCATTTTCAGGCTTTCTACCCTTTTTAGCCTTAGGAGGACTCTTCTCCTTTTTCTCAATTTCCAGTGAGGTAGATTTAGCAGTCTGAACATACAGGATAATGTTACTATTATCAGCAGATATAAATTTCTCAGCTCTGTTCAGTTCTAAATTTTCATTTACTAAGGGTGTACTCTGTTCAGTTGATTTATCTATTGACACAACAGACGACTTAGGAACAGACGACTTATTGAGTAAAGATATTGTAGCTTCAAGTTCCTTGATTTGTCCCTTGTAAACTTCACATTCTGCTCTCAGAGATTCACATTCATGCGAAAGCTTTTTATACATGGCTGATTCTTCAGGTTTTTCAACACTGCGTTTTAGTTTTGCACTTTGCTTTTTCAGCAGAATCATCTCGTCCTTAAGCTTAGCAAATTCATTAACAACATCGGCTTTATTATTCATCATTTGCTCAAATGAACTAAATAGCTCAAGTTCATTTTCAGAGAGTATTACCTCATTGTCAGAATCATCAGATTCCTTTGCCATGAGACAGAGCAGTGCAGGTGTCTCTTCAAAAATAGAGTCATCACTTGACGTGCCTGATTCTGAATTTGATGAGTAGATGGCTGCCATCTTTTCAGCTTCAGCCAACAGCACTTTGCTCTTCTGGTGTCTCTTCTCTCTTCTCTCTTTCCTTTGTTTCTTTTCCTCCTCTGTATATTTCTCTGCTTTAGGATATGGGCAGTCCTTGATGAAATGTCCCAATTTCCTGCAATTATAGCACATCATTTTGGATTTATAATCATCCTTAATATAATGAGAATGAGAGGTAGGTTTAGAAGTAGAAGCATTGTTATATTTGTTCTTCATTTTTCTTTGTTAGAACTTTTTGAAACCGTTCAATAACAAGGCAACATCGTCAGCAGAATACTCCTTTTTGTTGAGCACTGGGGTCTCATCAGATGAGTCCACTTCTATAGTTCTTCCGGCTGATCTTCTGGATTTTTCTGCAGCAACCAGGGCAGCAGTGGGACTAGAAGTTGAGGTCTCTTCTATACCCATTCTTGGCATTTTATACTCGTACGCCTTGAGTACAGAAAACAGCTCCGTCAGAGAGATCTTCCCCAGATCCCTTGATTCTTCCATTGCTGTGATCTTCATGTTGAACTTGGGTGGTAGCGCCTTCAGGACTTTAAGAGTAATCTCTTTATCTGTGAACGTCTTACCTAGCTTTAACACGTTGTTCAGCACTTTAGTGAACCTTGAATCCATCTGGTCAATGGTTTCTCCAGATTTCATCTTGAAGTTTTCAAACTTCTCCAGGGCTATGCTCAGATTGTGTTCTTTGATGGCATCATTCCCTTCACTCATATCACGGACTTTATCCCACATCTCTTTTGATGTTTTACAGTGTTTGACCTTGTCAAACCTTTCATTGTCCAGGGCTTTAGTCATGATGAAGATTCCAACTTTGTCTAGATTTTTCAGCTTGATTTCTTCAGCTGTCATCTCGTCTTCATCTTTGTCAACGACCGTATCTTGGCCATCAACTTTGATTGTTTTGGTGACTCTTATTGGACCTTTTGTTATGCACATGTACATATTATCATTGTAAGCAGCAAGGAAAATTTCCATGTGGATTTTCCAGTCCTCAAAGCTCATACCGCCTATGTGGGGAACAAGGCTGATACAATCCATTTTTCAAAAAGTTTTTGTTTTTCAAAAAGATGCTCTTTTGAAAACTTTTGAAAACCTTTGAAAAACACTCTAGGATCAAGCTCGTTGATCAGGCAAATGATTCAGATGAACCACCTGCCCTGATACCACTTGTTGGTCCCAATGGTCAGATGAGGTCTAGAGGGGGGAGGGGGGGGGGGGGGGGTGAATAGACCTCTTCAAAATTTATTTTTTAAAAACTTCTAACTTTTCTGTCAGCAGACTAAGCTGATCAGTAATCGTAAGTTGACTATGCTGATCTCGCACAAAGCTTTGAACAGCAGAGTTTACCACTCTTCTGATTTCACTCAGCTGATTTTATCAAAATCAGAGTTTTAAAATAACTAACTTGCAGCGGATTTATCAAGTGTTTTTCACAAGTAGTTTTCTTAACTTAGAAAAAGTTTTATCCCCAGTTTTATAAACTCATTTTTAAAACCTTTTCAATCAGTTAAACCTTTTTACGTGTTTAAAGTATGCTCTTCAAAATATGCAAGAAATAATGCAAGTAAAAACACAAAGGATTTTTATAGTGGTTATATGGATAGAAATCCTTTAGTCCACTCTTCCAAGTCACTTAGATCTTGGGTTATACTATAGTCACACAAATTACAGTATACTCTGCTTGCGCCTATCAACAAATGAAATGGCCACAAGTGCGTGATAGGAAATCACAAAGAAACTCCTATCCTCTGAAGTAATATCACTCACTAAGATGGATATCTACTTCTCACAACACTATTCTAACAAAATCACTCAGATTTATAAGTATTTTCTGTTTTCTCTCTATTCTGCTTCGTCAACAAATGACTCGGCTGATGGGTGTTCTGTTCTTGAGTTTGAGACTTAGAAGAATTCTGCTTCAGATTTTTGCTCTCAAAATGTGTTGTATCTTCTTCTTCAACTCACGAACTGAACTACTTATACTTGAGATTTGAAAATCTGCCCGTTGAGAGATCGACAGGTGTCCAAATCATCGAGTACTGGTCCTTTCTGCAGAAACGGCTGTTGCGACTGAACAATGTACACTCTGCTGTACTTTCTGTCGCTTCGCATTAAATGCACCAAGCTGATACGAGGTTTCTCTTCAATCATTTGTCATAAATACCCTTCCTCTTCAGCATTTATTACACCAAGTGCATTTATTACCGTTGCAATAACTTCTGATCCACTTCCACTCTGCTGATCGAAGTCACTCGTCTGATGTATACTCGGCTGATCCCAAAATTGAACTAATCTGATTTGAGTCGGTTGATAGTCCACCAGTCTGATTTCTTTCTTCAGCAACAGATCAGTAGTCTTCTGGACCATATTTGACTAGTCTGAAATAAATCTTCCTTGGTCAAATATCTTCTAAGGTTTGTGCTAAGCTTCCATACTTAGCTAATGACTTTTGGAAATCATCAAAACCTCCCTTCACTTCAAAGTCTTCATCTTCATCCAACATTCTCCAAACATTTGTTAACTACTTCAGTATGGCCATCCGTTTGAGGATGATATGCCATTGAATGTAACAATGTAGTTCCATGTAACTTAAAAAAATTCCTGCCAAAACTTGCTCATAAAAATTGTCTCTGTCACTCACAATTGTCGAGGGAAGACAATGCAACCAAAAAACATTGTCCATAAATGCTTGAGCCACAGTCAAAGCAGTGTAAGGATGACTAAGACTAATGAAATGAGCATACTTGCTCAAGCGGTCAACTTCCACAAAAATAACCTCCTTGCCCCCAGACTTGGGTAAACCTTCTATAAAGTCCTTAGAAATACCAACCCACACCTTTTGAGGAATAGGTAATGGCTGCAAAGTTCCAGCAGGTAAAGTATTCAAAGGCTTACATCTTTGGCATACTTCACATTCTTGCACAAATCTAAATACATCTTACTTCATACCCTTCCAACAATAACACCTTCTCAATCTATGTACTGTAGTACGCATTCCTAAATGACCACCTTCATGACTGTTATGACAAAGATTCAATAGAGTGTTCAACAACTGAGGAATACACCCTACAACTATTTTCCCTTTTCTGAGCAAAAACCCCCCTGTCATAACATAATTAGGAATTGATTATGGTCTCTCCTGCATTCTTTCTAATATCTTCTTCACTCTGGGATCTGCTTCCCAACTTAGCTTTAATTCATCAATCAAAGTGGGCGTGACCACTGATGTAGTACACAATGTCATGACATTTTCCTCAAAAATTCTACTTAAAGCATCATCCACTACATTTTCAATTCCCTTTTTATACTGGATGCTAAAGTCATATCCCAGTAACTTTACAAACCATTTTTGTTGTGTAGGAGTGGACAGTTTCTGCTCCATCAAGTACTTGTGACTTTGGTGATATGTTCTGATAATAAGGTGGTTTCCAATCAAGTAAGGCCTCCACTTTTCCACAACTTTTACTACAACAAGCATTTCCTTGTCATACACTGATAAAGCCAAATGTTTTTGACTTAATCCCTTACTGAAGTATGCAATAGGCCTTTTACCTTGCATAAAAATAGCTCCTCTACCCACCCCTGATGCATCAGTTTCAACAATAAATTCTTGTTTAAAGTCAGGTAAAGCTAAAACTGGGGTTTTAGTCATAGCATTTTTTAAGACTTCAAAAGCAGCTCTAGATTGTTAAGTTCGGCTGAACTTGTCTTTCTTTAAGAGTTCAGTTAGAGGTTTGGTCATACCCCATACCCTCTGACAGAACGTCTATAGTAACCTGTGAGACCCAAAAAACCCCTCAGTTGTTTGATAAATTTAGGTTTAGGCCATTCCACCATAGCCCTCACTTTTTCAGGATATGCACACACCCCTTGGTCAGTGATAATATGTCCCAAATACTCCACTTGATGTCTCCCAAAAGTGCATTTACTTTCCTTTAACAGAAGTGAATGCTGAGACAGAACTTCAAAAACTAATTCTAAGTGCTTGAGGTGCTCTCTCCAATCTTTGCTATATATCAGTATATCATCAAAAAACACTAATACAAATTTCCTCAAATAAGGTTTAAACACTTCATTCATTAAACTATGAAAAGTGGCATATGCATTAGTTAGTCCAAATGGCATCACTACAAACTCATAGTGGCCGTTATGTGTTCTGAAAGTTGTCTTCTCTATGTCATTGGGGGCCATCCTTATTTGATGGTACCCAGCTCTCAAATCTAGCTTTGTAAATAGTTTGGCTCCACACAATTCATCTAACAATTCCTCTATAACTGGGATAGGAAATTTGTCTTTGACAGTGCTGTGTTGAGCTCTCTGTAATCAACACAGAACCTCCATGTACCATCCATTTTCTTCACTAAAACCACAGGAGAGGAGTAAGGACTTATACTAGGCCTAATTATCCCAGTACCAGCATTTCCTTTACTAATTTCTCAATTTCATTTTTTTGGTAAAACTGGATACCTATAAGGCCTAACATTCACAGGTGATACCCCCTCTTTCAAGATGATTCTATGTTCATGTTGTCTATGAGGTGGTAAGTTTATTGGTGATTCAAAGAGATGTCTATATTTTTGTAATAGATGAACCAATTCAGGTGGTCTGGTTACATCTCCATCAGTAACAGTCAAGCCTATGTGTGCTTGTACTGAGATTGGATTTTGTGTAATCTAACTCACTCCCATCATACATACTTGACCCTAGTTTTGCAACAATCTCATCATTTTCACTCCCATTATCTCTTTCACTTTAGGAGGAATTCCCCTCAAAGACACCTTCTGTCCATTTACAGTAAATCCCATTCTCAATTTATCAAAGTTCCATGTGATATCCACCAACTTGACTAGCCATTGCACTCCCAGCACCATATCACAACCCCCCATAGGCAAAACAAGCATGTCATAGACAAATGTTGCTCCTTGCATTTTCCATGTAAAGTTCTTGCACATATACTTGCTTTGAAGCTTGCTGCCTCCAGCAACTGCAATATTGAAAGAAGGGATCTCCTTAATAGCACACCCTAACCTTCTGGCCACATCTTGATAGAAATAGTGTCCGACAAGCCAACTGTATGGCTGCTATTTATTGTAATAAATAAGGAACTATTCAATTTAGATTAATAAATGCATCTTATTAAATGGTCAACTTTATCTTATGTAATAATTATCTAAGCATAAGGATAGAAGTCCTTAGATCACAGGGCTATGGGACAACTCGTGGACTGATCTCCAAGACCGTGATCTAGAACATATTCAAGAGTCGTAGAATTCATTTGAGAAAAGACATCATTGGATTCAGTTAGACTCTCACTGATGTGTATACTCCGATGAACTGGAGGACGCTGGGGTCCACGAGCGTGACTGGGATAGTCGATACACAGAAGTGGGTGACTTGCTGGGAAGGCAAGTGCACTGAATACCCCAATTAGGAAATAACTCACCATGGAAGCGGTAGTTGCATATCGGGGTCGTAGTTATTCCTATTTGCAATAGTATACGAGGAATGATCCCTAATACTTGAGGTGATAGGGTTTATCTGGTGCGAGAACGTCTATGCTTTGATGTGAGTTTCGACCGACTGGAGATTACCAGAAGGTCTCTGAGGATTCACGTTGGGTAAAGGGGAACTCGTATGCAGGTTCATATCATCAACAAAGGATCCATTGACCCGACTTGATAGGTTGGGAAATTCTCCTATGGATTTCTTTGAGAAACTAATTCTGGTAAAACCCTCGGCCGAGGTATCTGACGACTTTATGAAAGTACCTCATAAAGATTAAGTCAAAGAGAATTATTTCGAGACCAGAGTGCATAACGTCAAGACGAAGAAAGGGAACCGATGAAAAGTCCATACCCTTAAGTCTCGACTGGGAGATCGACTAATGGAGAGATCATGTCGTATATGGCAATTGTAAATGATTAAAAGGTTCACTGAATTAATTCACCAGTGATTGGGCTCCATGGGTTTGTGGCCAGACATCGACTGTAGAGTGTTGGAGAATTCCCAAATTGACAGGGGTGCTTATTTTGGAATGATCAGTCAACAGAGTGTTCGATTGATTTAAAGTATTTAATACTTGAATAATTAAATGAATATTTAATTATAACCCGCGGCCAATTATGTGGTGAACCTACGGGGGCATAAACAATACACATGAAGCGAAAGCAAGGAAACAAAGAACAAGTGGATCGACTGGGTCGACCTAATTGAAGCAGGGCGAGATCCGATTGGATTGGATCAAAATTATAAATTAAATTGGAATTTAATTTGTAAGTTAATTAATTTAAAATTGATTTAATTAATTATAGAAATATTTAATTAAATAGGCTTAGAGTCTAATTTAATTAAATGAGAGAGTAATTAATTAATTGGGCCATTTAATTGAGAAATTAAATAAGGCCACAATTAATTAAAGAGATTGGGCCATTAATTAATTAGAAGACTTAGTCTTCAAATTAAAAGGCCATGGCCCATGTAGGAAAAGAGAAGACTTAAATCCTATTCCTAATAGGATTAGGAGATGGGAGATATCTATATATATGTAAATATATATCATATCAAACACAACACAAGAAAGACACACAAGAGAAAAATAAGTCTTGAAAAATAATCTCTCTCCTCTCTCTTTTTCTCTCGGTCGAACTCTCTCTCTCTCTCAAGAGGAGTTTTCGATTTTTGCTCTTTTGTTCTTTAGTTTAGATTTTGATAATTTCTATGTTCTAGCCGATTAGATTATTAAGGTTTTCGTGATATTGTGGTGTATCAACTCGTAGAGGTGCAACACGTGGGGCGCTACGTAAACTTTAGGATCAAAGGTGCAAAAAAGAAACGTATCTCCACTTTTGCAAAGCTTGGATTTGCAAGGAGATAAGTAAAACTTTATACTTAAAGTTTTATTATCATTTCATTTACATTCATATATATATATATCAGATTGTATCCTGGCAAGATTCATCTAAGAGGCCCTTAAATCATATGAATTTGCAAATTCTGTGTTTTAAATCATATGTTTGATTTATGGTTGGCTAGTTCTTTTACTATGCATGTTTTAGAACGTAGATCTATTTAAGTTGGAGTTAAAAAAAAATATTTTGATTCGAAAATTCTTATCATGCTATTTTATTTTGGATTGGATTAAATTAAAGATGTTGTTTTAATTAAATAAAGTAATCAGGAAAAAAAAAATTTGATCAACCGCGGCGGTGCACGGCAACGCACCGCGGCTAGGTGGCCACCGCGAAGCTGCCACACACAGCAGCGCGCTGCCTGCGCGAGCAGCACGCGACAGCTGCCACACGGTGTCACGCGAAACAGCGGATACCGCGTACAGCCCACGCGCAGCCTTCGTGGCCGCGTTTGTATTGGCCATGTGGTGGGCTCGGATTGATCACTACATGGCTATTTTTGGTTGGTCTCTATTTTTGCCTATTTTAGAAAGTTTGTGAATCTTGGATATTCGGTAGATTAGGAATCTTGGAGTTTTGGATAAGGTAGAAAATCTTGGAAGATTTGGAAACTACCTTAGTTTTCTAATCTAATCAAAATAGGATTATCTTGAGAATCTTGGAGATTTTGATGAGTTGGGAAACTTAGAGTTTTTGGATAAGATGGGAATCTTTAAAAGATTTGTAACTATCTTAATTAACCAACATAATCAAGATAGGAATTGTAGATTACTTAAAACTCAAGTGAGAGATAATTAATCTTAGAGATTAATTGATAATTCAAAATAATTAATATGGATAAATTTTTGTGAATTAAAATTAAAGGAGCCGATAAATTTACATTTTTGCCCTTATGTGAATTTATGCATGTTCTTGAGTGAATGTGTGGATTGATCGATTTTACCCTTAAGCCCAGTGTTGTATTTGGTTTATTTTATTATGGGTTGTAATTAAATGGGTCTGATTGGTGCCCCTTGTTTGCGCAATTAAAATGTAATAGAATAGGGCCTTAAGTTAGAATTAGAATAGGCTTGGAGCCAAGAAGACCTCATAAAACTTGGGGATCCACATGGAGGCCCATTACCTTGGAGGACAAGGAGGCCCAAATTCAAAACATGGAGGCCCAATCAAGGAGGACATGAAATTACAAGTGAAGGCCCATGTATGCATGGATTTGATTATTGTAATAGATTAGGACATTTAATTTTCACCCTAGACTGGCCAATTGGTCCATGACTTGGCTCGTGATGGATCGCATAGGATGGGCAATCGATCAATCATATTATGCAATGCTAGGTGATGTATGTTTGCTTCTATGCACATTCTTTGATGTATGTTTGCTTTTCTGCACATTCTTTGATGTATGTTATGCATGCTTAGAATAGAAAACGTAAACAAGTTAAAGCATAACCTGATGAGACCTCGCACATGAATACTTCATAAAACCTCCAATTGAACTTAAAAATTCAATTATAATCTTAAATCGAATAATGGGCGCAAATGAATGGTGTCTATGGTCCGAGCCTATCCAATTACTAGGTCTTAGGCACATCGTACGAATATGTCTCGATGTCTCACGAGTCGTGGGTCGAGGTATAGGAAGATGGTGTGTTTATTGCCTCGATATACAGTTATAGTATCAAGGGAGGGGATAGCAAGGTTCTAGGCGCTGTCTCACGAGTCGTGGGGCGTCTAGGATTGAACTATTTCTCTCCACGAGTGTTGGACATGATTTAACGCTAGTAAGTATGGATGTCTCACGAGTCGTGGGTCCATAACGTAAATGAGGCTGAATGAACTCAAGGGTTAGCTAAGATGGTTAACCGACGACGAAGTCGACCACCAAGTGAATCAATTAGTATGGCCAACGAGTCGTGGGTACTGAGAGATTGCATTTGGGCCTTGAGCCCACTAGGATATTTTAATATTCCCGAAACTTATGTGGGGGCATAAGATTTTGATTAAAATAGTGGGAGTAATTTACAAATGAAATCCATGTTTGTAAATTGTGCATTTAACATTAATCTTTCGCGTATTTACTTCTTCTATCGTCTTTTTTTTTTAGAAACCTATCATTATGTCTAAAGAGCTTAGAGCACTTAAGGCGTTGTCCATCTCATCACTTGAACGTAATATTTTGACTGGACCAAACCTGCACTTCTGGTCGCACCACTTGAATGGACTTTTTGATGCTGAAAACATTTCATACGTTTTGTCTGCATCTCCACCCATTAACGTTCCACATGATACTCCCGATGAGCTTTGGAAAAGCATCACCAAATGGAAATTGGATGATAGCTTAGCTCGTGATTACATGTTGGAATACATGTCACTTGATCTGCGGTTACAACATGAGCATATGGTATCTGCAAAAGAGATTCTCTCGAACCTTAAATTTCTTTATGCAATTCGAGATGGTCGTCGCAGATTCGCGATAACAAGAGAACTCTTGCAAACGAGAAAGAGACGCGAAACTCCTGTCGGAATCCACGTACACAAGATGATTCGACTTCTTACTGAACTCGATGCCACGGGTGTTGTGTTAGACAATGATTTTCGTGTGGATGTAATCCTTCAATCTCTTCCTAGATCATATGGCAGGTTTATCATGGACTTGAATCTCCAAAGAAGAGAGATCACTGTGCATGATTTACAAGAAATGCTTGAGGAACATGAAGCTTCTTTTGGGAAGAAAGCGTATCCAAGGGTTGGTGAAAAGACTGGACAACAATCAAAGTCAAAGAGAGTGGAAACCAGAACTCCTTATTGCACAAGAACAAGGGAGAGGAACTGCAAGGAGTTCTTGGAGAACTCCAAAGGTATATTCCTTGTTGAAGTTAATTTATCAATTAACTGTGCATCTTAGGTGTTAGACACTGCTTGTGGTTCTCATCTTTGTAATGATTTACAGGTGATGGGAGCAACAAGGCCACTTAGGCCTGGGGATTGGATCCTGCGATTTGGCAATGGAGCTAGAGCTGCTGCCGAAGCCATAGACGAAGTGGAGTTAGATTTAGGTGGTGATAGATTAGTCCTTAGGAATGTTCTTTATGTACCTGGTTTAGTGAAAAACATTATTTCTATTCCTGTTTTGGATAAAGAAGGTTTTAATTTTTCGATTAATAAAGGTTCCTTTTCATTATTTAAGAATGATCGTTTGTTTATCACTGGTACATTAAAGGATGGACTATACACCTTAGAACCACCTAAATTAGTAATGCACGTACAACAAAACAAAAGGAAACAAGATAATGAAATTTCTGCCCAATTATGGCACGCTCGACTTGGACATATATCCAAGTCAAGAATTCAAAAGTTAGCCTCATCTGGCGCGCTTGAAATAAAGCACATTGATGAAATGCCAATTTGCGAACCATGTCTTAAGGGTAAAATGGCTACACTGCCGTTTAAAGGAAACCCTGAGCGAGCCACAAGGACATTGGACTTAATACATACTGACGTATGTGGACCACTAAGAAAGAGTGCCCGAGGTGGCTACGACTATTTCATTGCCTTCACTGACGACTATAGTCGTTGTTGGTATGTGTTCTTGTTGAAACACAAATCTGAAGCTTTTGAGTGATTCAAAGAGTTCAAAATGGAAGTAGAAAACCAACTTGGTCACACGATAAAGGCTCTTCGTTCTGATCGAGGTGGCGAGTTTCTTAGTAACGAATTTCTCAATTATCTTGTGGAGCATGGAATATTGTCTCAGTGGACTCCTCCTGCTACACCGCAATTAAATGGAGTAGCTGAGAGAAGGAATCGAACCTTGATGGACATGGTTCGATCCATGATGAGTGCCACTGATCTCCCTCTTTCATTTTGGGGACATGCCCTCCTCACGGCAACGAAGATACTGAATATGGTACCTTCTAAATCCGTATAAAAGACACCATACGAGATGTGGTTTGGCAAGGCACCCTCGTACGCATTCATGCGCGTATGGGGATCTCCCTCTTACGTCAAGAAGCTAGTGGGAGATAAATTGGAAACTAAATCCGCTTTATGCAAATTCGTGGGGTATTCAGAAAATTCAATTGGATACGAGTTCTATGATCCTTCAAGACAAACTACATTTGTTTCAAGGAATGCGCACTTCTTAGAGAAGTGATTTCTTGTTGGACAAGAAAGAACACAACATAGAACTGGATGAGGTCACGGAAGCTGAAAAGGCCTAAGAGGTCGACCAAGCTGACACATTACCACAAACAGTGGGAGAACAAGAGCATGAAAGTGCACCAGAAAGTATACCAATACTTCGTAGGTCAGAAAGACAGCGTAGAGAACCCGAGAGGTACTACGGTCTGCTGCATGAGACTGGACAGTCTCTGAACGACCCAAGGACTTACGATGAAGCTATGTTGGACATAGATTCGGGAAAATGGCGCGAAGCCATGGAATCCGAGTTGGACTCCATGCACTCCAACAAGGTCTGGGCCTTGGTAGATCCACTAATGGGAATAACTCCCGTGGGTTGCAAGTGGATCTATAAGCGCAAGCTTGGAGTGAACGGAGAGGTAATAACCTACAAGGCGCGACTAGTGGCAAAAAGATACACTCAAAGACCAGGCATTGACTTTGAGGAAACCTTCTCGCCCGATACAATCCAAACTTTTGGGTTTATCAAGAACGTGTTCGAACCTTGCGTGTACAAGAAAGTGAGTGGGAGTAACGTTGAATTTCTAGTGCTTTACGTTAATGACATTATTCTCATTGAAAATAATGTGAAGGTGTTATCAGAAATGAAAGCATGGCTGTCTACACAATTCTCAATGAAGGATTTGGAAGAAGCATCATTTGTACTAGGTATAAGGATCTACAGAGATAGATCGAAAGGACTGCTGGGCCTCTCCCAATCACAGTACATAGATAAAATACTGAAGAGATTCAGTATGGAAGAATCCAAGAGAAGATTACTTCCCATGAGACATGGAATTGCACTCTCTAAGTCTATGGCCCCAAAGACACCTGAAGAGAGGAGCAAAATGTCTCAAATACCATATGCCTCCGCTATAGGGAGCATAATGTATGGTATGTTATGTACTAGACCAGATGTAGCCTACGCATTGAGCGTTACTAGTCGCTATCAGTCTGATCCAGGAGAGCAGCTCTGGATAGCCGTGAAGGCAATTCTGAAGTACCTGAGAAGGACTAAATAATTGTTCTTGGTATACGGTGGAGGAGAATTGAAATTGGAAGGCTTTACAGATTCAAGCTTCCAATGTGATGTAGACGACTTCAAGTCAACATCTGGATATGTGTTATGCCTCAATGGTGGTGCGGTAAGCTGGAAAAGCTCCAAGCAAGATACTACTGCAGATTCCACCACCGAAGCGGAATATATTGCAGCATGTGAAGCTGTAAAGGAAGGTGTCTGGATGAAAAACTTCATCCAAGAACTGGATGTAATACCTAGCATTGTTGAGCCCATTACTATCTTTTGTGATAACAATGGAGCAATAGCGCAAGCAAAGGAGCCGAGATCTAATCAGAAATCCAAGCACGTACTGAGACGATACCATTTGATATGGGATATCATTGGTAGAGGAGACATAAAGATGGAACGTGTCGACTAGGAAGATAATACAGCGGACCCGCTTACGAAGCCACTGCCCCAAAAGGCATTCGAGTAACATCTACATAAGATGGGACTTAAGGATATAAGAAGTTGGCTTTAGTACAAGTGGGAGATTGATAGAAATAGTATCCGGCAAGCCAACTGTATGGCTGCTATTTATTGTAATAAATAAGGAACTACTCAATTTAGATTAATAAATGCATCTTATTAAATGGTCAACTTTATCTTATGTAATAATTATCTAAGCATAAGGATAGAAGTCCTTAGATCACAGGGCTATGGGACAACTCGTGGACTGATCTCCAAGGCCGTGATCTATAACATAATTAATGCGGTGAGATCTCGAGGAGAGTTTCTTCAAACTTTCAAAACCGAAAATCCCCTCTTGAATAAAGATTAAGTCGTATTGGGTACTTTAAAATGATGTTTTAATATCCAAGCCTTCCATTAATAGGAACTAGCGTGAGTTGTCTACTTATATATTAAGGTGATCCAGAGTCTGGCACCCGAGGCGAAGAAAGGGACAATACGTGAAATTCCTTGATTCTTGTTTTCTTAAAACTCGACAAGGGTGGGGACTGGTCGGGACATGTATATCGACCGATAACCAGTTACGGGGATTTCATGAC
Organism: Penstemon newberryi var. newberryi; assembly: GCA_030819805.1. Lineage (NCBI taxonomy): Eukaryota > Viridiplantae > Streptophyta > Magnoliopsida > Lamiales > Plantaginaceae > Penstemon > Penstemon newberryi. Next base: position 13,253,989 of record JAUALY010000005.1, on the reverse strand, counting down.
CGGGCCCCTTGCTCATCAAGATTAATGGGTTAGACTTAACGAGTAGTAACATTTATGATGTAGCAGTGCTAGATAAATGCAAAAACCGAGGCAAAATAGCTTGAAGGTTGTGTAGAGACACAATTGGTAATAGTATACCTACCTAGGGAATTAATTGTATGGCCACGAGTCGTGGGTGCAGTTAATGTCTGCTGGGACGTCAAGACCTACTAGGAAATAGGATTTCCCGAACAATTAAAGGGGTTATTGTTTCGATAAAAACAGTGGGAGAACTTTTTCGATAAAAAGTCCAATTTTCGTTAATTATAAGTATTTTATTAAACATGTCTGCTTATTGTTGTCTTTTAAATTGTTTATATATAGCCATTCAAAATCCACAATCATGTATGAACAAACTTTGTGACAAAGCATGAGTTTTTCACTCCACGAGACAAGCATGATTGGGTTTAACAATGTTAGAGAATATTGTTCTTACCTAATCAAGATTATGAAACGAATCAAAAAGCTAGGCGCTGATTTGGATCAAAATGATGAGATCGAAATTATTCCCAATGGCTTGTCTGACTCATTTTCTCATTTTGTGCATCATTTGGAAATTCTGTGTGACGGGATTAAGATAAATAATTTGCGCAAGTTGTTGGACAAATATGAGAAAGCCCATCTACAGGGATTGGGTCTGAGTGAAGGAAAGGATTGCCCCTTGTGTAAGAAAGATAAAGAACTAAGTATGCTTGCTGGAAAGAAATTCCTGAAGAGAATTAACAAAGGTATGACCTAGTTATTTCTTTTGATGTATGACATCTCATAGACCCTCATATCTGTAAAGTGTTTCCAGGTGATGACAGCATTCCCTTGCCCTTAGGAAGAAGGGCATTCCTTGGAAGGAAAAGGCAAGAGTTGCAACAATATATAAGGGAAAAATGTTTCAGGAGTTGGGTCAAGAAGAATCTAGACTTCACCTTTTAGCAAAGAGTTTTACTTAGTTTTTCGTATTAGCATGAATTTTGGTTTTATTTTGTTTTTGAGTATTATTTCGAATTTTTGTACAAGACAACATTGCTTTACCATTATGAATGGAATATTATTTAAAGCCTTTTACTTTGTACAAAATATTGATGCTTTACCATTATGAATGGAATGTCTTTAAAGCATAGAAATGAATCAATTAAAACTTCAAGTAAATTGTATGCTAAATCGAGAAAGGTAAAACAACAAGATAATCACCCACATACTTGAAATGCATATTTTGGACATATTTCCAAAAGAAGGATTCGAAAGGATGTTTTCATTTAAGACTCTTGAAACATAGAACTTAGATGAATTCGCATCTTACGAATCTTGTCTCAAAGGAATGATGACCGAAATTACGTTTGCTAGGCATTCTAAGCATATAAACCGAATGGATTTAATCCATAAGGACAAATGTGGAGAACTAAAGGGTTAGTTCAGAAGGACGTTACTTCATATATACTTGCGATTTTAAATCGTCAAAGCATATGTGTACTTTGTGAAGTACAGTTCTAAAACTGTTGAAATATTCAAAAGAAGTTTTGGAAATGAAGTAATTAAGAGCATAATGTTGAAACCGTTTGATCTAATTAGATTGGCCGAAACATAAGCTATAAATTCCTCGATTATCTAAACGAGAATAGGATTCTCACGAAGCGAATTAAGTGGAAATTGAACTTTCTGAGAAAGGTTCATTTCACGATAAAACTTCGTTGAACTTCCTTGTTCACTTTTGGGGATAACCTCCCCTGACTCTTCAAAAAGGATACTTAGGCTAGTACCTTTCGAAGTAAGTCTTACACAGCCGTACCATTTATGATATGGCATAATACCCTTGCATGACAAATTGGATGGTAGATCCAATTCGCGCAAATTTGTGGGGTATCCAACGAAATCCATTGGATACCTGTTCTACGACAATGAGAAACAATAGGACAATCGTTTCTCATAAGTACCCGTTCCTCAGTTGATGAATTCTTCGTCAAAGGAAATAGGGAATGTCTTAGAACTTGATGAAGTCCAAGATTTGGACCCATCCCCACAAACAGTGGGAGCAAATCCTAAAACCTACTGAACCTAATTACGCACAAATACTTCGTGATCCAATCAAATTCGTAAGGAACTCAAAATTCCATTTTACGAAATTGATAAGTTGGATTTTGATCCAAGATTACAAAGAAACTATGTTTGACATAGACTCAGGGACATGGCATGAGGCCATATGATCCGAAATGGAAAGGTTCAAATTATTTGACTCGCTTAATGGCGGTAGGTCATTTTCAAAAGCTTTTTAAAGACTGATTAAGATACCTTCTCTCAATTTTGCAACGTCAAAATCCATTTCGAAACTATTAGCCATAGAAGGGTGTTTTGACTGCCAAAATATGACTATTGGATATGAATCCTGCCTCTCGCAATTGAAAGTTGATGAGAAGATCGTTATTCAAATCCAAAGGTCAATCTATGACTTTTAACAGAAATCCCGAACTTGGAATATGCGACTTGATAAGATGATCAAGACTGTTGACTTCGTCAAAAGGCATATGGATTCCAATTGTGCAAAAGGATCAGTGGGAGCATAGTAAAGTTCGTAACATAACATGACGATGTTCTGATTATCAAGGACGATATCAGAATATCAAGCGCAGACGAAAGCATGTCTTTCACGCAATTCTCCATGATATGATTTGGAAATTACATCTCACGTATTGGCAATACGTATCTATAGAGATAGAGCGAAGTAGATGTTGCAATTCTCCAAATCTAAGTACATAGACTAAATATTGAATAAAATCAGTATGGAAGAATCCAAGAAAGGATTGGTTCCAATGAGATACAAAGTCTCTCTTTCTTATTCAATGTGCCCTACATATGATAAGTAAAGAAGAGAATGTCTCAAAAGTCTTATGCTTTGGCATTTGGTTTGCATGTAGCATGCAATGTCTTGTACCAGACCTGACTTAATACATGCTGTGATTTTCACGAGACATTGTTAGTCAAACACCAGTAAGGGACACTGGACTCCCGAAAAAGCAATCCTCGAAGATAATTAAAGGATATGTTGCTGGTCTGCGGTAGTAGTGGAGAATTGAGACTCGAAGGATTTAGTGATTCGAGTTTTCCAATCTGATGTGGATGATTTATTCTGTCTCGATGGTGCAGAGGTAAATTGGAAGAAACTCCAATAGTCTACCACTGCCGACTCAAACAGAATATATGTCGCAGCATGGGATGCAGCAGAAGAAAGTGTTTGGATAAGAAAACTCATCCAATAGATGGATGTTATACCTATCATAGCAAAGCCTATCGTTATCTTCACTGATAAAATAAGGCGATTGCTAAATGAAAGGGAATCAAGATCACACCAACGATCTGAACACAAAACCATATGATTGGATAAATCATAGGTAGTTGAGACACGTAGAAGGGTTACGTCATCTCAACAGACAACTTAGCAGATCCACTAGTAAAGCCATTATCGCAAAAGGGTTCGAAGGACATCTTGATAAGATGGGTCTTAGAAATGTTGTGATTGGCTTTAGGGCAAGTGGGATATTGATAGGATAGTGCCCAGCAAGCCAATCTTAATTAGCTTGTAAGAGGACTATCTTCTTATGGTATAATAATTAATACGCCCGTTTATTTATAGTATGTAAATTAAACAATGGCCAACTTCATCTTTCGCGGACGTATCTAAGCGATTGGATGAAATCCTAAGATCACATTCGGCTATGGGACGATTCACTCCGGTATTGAGTGCAATCATGAAACAGTCTCTAAGGTCGTGATCTTAAAACACGTTCCAAGTCATAGATTCCGAACGAGACGGGGTATCGAAGGAATCGCTAAGACTTGTACGAGTATGCATGATTCACATGGAGTGAATTTGTAGCGTTTCATGAACAAGGCATTTGATGTCAGTGCATATGACTAGGTGGCTCGATAGGGGATCGAATGCATCGAACGACCCAAACAGAGAAACCCATTGTGGAAGCGCATGACGCATATCGGTGATGGGATGTTTCTCAAGGCTTATAATAGTGTACGATTTAGTCCTTAGACTTGAGGTGCTAGGGAGAATTCGGTGCATGGGTGTACGTACTTAGATTTAGGTACTGGTCACGTAGCCTGACCTTAATGTGCCTAAGTTGGGTGCGTATAGTCGTGTACGCGAGTGGTTAGTACTAAGAAAGGATCTATCGACTCATCCTGATAAGGTGGGAGAATTTCTTATACGTTCTTAGATAATATATTCTGAAGAACCCGCGGCCGCAGTCGGTGACGGATTTGGAAAGGGGTTTCCGAATTTAGCAGTCACACTGGAATTATTATCCGGAATTAGAAAGTATAGTTATCGAGATAATTAGAGGTGCCGGTCAATCCACACACCCTAGGTCTCGGTTGGGAAATTAGTCTTTGGAAGGACCGTATGTACATGGCAATTATAAGAGGTGAGGTTCACAAGATCAATTCACCTGAAGTTGGGCTTCATGGGCTTGTGGCTAGACATCGACCATGAAGTGTGGGTACTACTGAATTAATAAGGGAGATTAATTCTGGAGTGGTCAATTAAAAGTGTTTAATTGATCGGAGCATTTAATTGCTCGTTAATTAAACCACGAAAGTCATGGGCCTACTGCCAATTGATGGTGAACCCAGAGGGTCACACACAATACAGTTGGACAGTGACAGTCAGAAAATGAAATAGTTGATTTAAGGAAGTTAAATCAAAGTTAATGAATTAAAGTGTTAATTCAAGGAGGAGAATTATTAATTAGAATATCTAATTAAATTATTAGAGTGTCTAATTAATTAATTGGATTATCTAATTAATTATAATATTAATTAAAGTGATTAATTAATAAAATGGAAGAAGAATAAATCATGCAATTTTCGGATTGCATGACTAAGGCATAAGGGGCGATTTTAGCTAATAGATAAGTGGAAGAATTAGTTTCTTGTTGGACAAGTGACAAGGAAGAGATTTGGTTAAATCTTGTTTCCTATTGTGATAAGGAAAGGATTTACCAAATCTTGATGAGATATCTAATAAGAGAAGGACTCTTCTCTTATAAATATAACTCATCACATATCTTCCATAAGTGATCTACACAAGAATAAAAAACACATGCAAAATAAGCAAGAAGAAAAATAGGAGCTGAAAATCGCCCCACCCTAGATAGAAAAAGTTATGTGCCGCCGCCCTCTTCCTGCTTTCTCTTCAACTGGATCTGGATCCACCTCTTCCTTCATTGACAAATCTCCAAGATCTAGTTCGTAGCCTGTGATTTGGAGACATTGCTATAATCCAACTGGTGTGGATACGTTCTGGAGGTGAGACAATTGGATCACTACATCGTGAAAACTGGTGAGGTATATCGCATATTACCCCCTCTTTTGTTTAAATTGTTGTTTGATTCAACCTTTTCGCATATGTAATGTGGAGATCAATTCCTTGGGACTGATGGGTGCCTCGGAAAAATTTTAAATTCCGCACTTTCGTTGTTCTGACAACCGAGGTATCCCAACAATTCCTATTTGCAATAGTATACGAGGAACGATCCCTAATACTTGAGGTGATAGGGTTTATCTGGTGCGAGAACATCTATGCTTTGATGTGAGTTCCGACTGACTGGAGATTACCAGAAGGTCTCCGAGGATTCACATTGGGTATAGGGGAACTCGTATGTAGATTCATAGCATCAACAAAGGATCTATTGACCCGACTTGATAGGTTGGAAAATTCTCCTATGGATTTATGTGAGAAACTAATTTTGGTAAAACCCTCGGCCGAGGTATCTGACGACTTTATGAAAGTAGCTCATAAAGATTAAGTCAAAGAGAATTGTTTCGAGACCAGAGTGCATAACGTCAAGACGAAGAAAAGGAACCGATGAAAAGTCCATACCCGTAAGTCTCAACTGGGAGATCGACTAACGGAGAGATCATGTCGCATATGACAATTGTAAATGATTAAAAGAATCACTGAATTAATTCATCAGTGATTGGGCTCCACGGGCTTGTGGCCAGACATCGACTGTGGAGTGTGGGAAAATTCTCAAATTGGCAGGGATGCTAATTTTGGAATGATCAGTCGACAGAGTGTTCGATTGATTTAAAGTATTTAATACTTGAATAATTAAATGAATATTTAATTATAACCCGCGGCCAATTATGTGGTGAACCTACGGGGGCATACACAATACACATAAAGCGAAAGTAAGGAAACAAAGAACAAGTGGATCGACTGGGTCGACCCAATTGGAGCAGGGCGAGATCCGGTTGGATTGGATCAAGATTATAAATTAAATTAGAATTTAATTTGTAAGTTAATTAATTTAAATTGGATTTAATTAATTATAGAAATATTTAATTAAATAGGCTTAGAGTCTAATTTAATTAAATGAGAGAGTAATTAATTAATTAGGCCATTTAATTGAGAAATTAAATAAGCCCACAGTTAATTAAAGAGATTGGGCCATTAATCAATTAGAAGACTTAGTTTTCCAATTAAAAGGCCATGACCCATGTAGGAAAAGAGAAAACTTAAATCCTATTCCTAATAGGATTAGGAGATGGAAGATATCTATATATATGTAAATATATATCATATCAAACACAGCACAAGAAAGACACACAAGAGAAAAATAAGTCTTGAAAAATAATCTCTCTCCTCTCTCTCTCTCTCTCTCTCGGCCGAACTCTCTCTCTCTCAAGAGGAGTTTTCGATTTTTGCTCTTTTGTTATTTAGTTTAGATCTTGATAATTTCTATGTTCTAGCCGATTAGAATTATTAAGGTTTTCGTGATATTGTGGTGTATCAACTCGTAGAGGCACAACACGTGGGGCGCTACGTAAACTTTAGGATCAAAGGTGCAAAAAGGAAACGTATCTCCACTTTTGCCAAGCTTGGATTTGCAAGGAGATAGGTAAAACTTTATACTTAAAGTTTTATTATCATTTTATTTACATTCATATATATATATATATATCAGATTGTATCCTGGCAAGATTCATTTAAGAGGCCCTTAAAATTTTTAATTTCCGCTGCCTGAAGGGTTGTTTATCTTACTGAATCCCAACACATCTAAGTCCAAAAAATTGTGAGTAGCCACGGAATCAATCAATATGTTAGCTGCTTTACCATTGTCAGATCTAGTTACCCTCATAGTATTGTATACTTGCACCCCAGTCATGGCCTGCACTAGCTGTTGTTCCTCTTCACTTTCCATCTCCTCTTCTCCTTGATTATCACTTCTTGATTCCTCAAAATCATAATCCATGATAAACACTTGCCTCTTCCTCATAGGACAATGATGATCTCTTGTAAACTTTTCATCACACCAAAAGCAAACACCCCTTGCCCTCTTATCATCAATTTCTGCTATTGACAGACTTCTAGACCCCTTGTTAGCCTGAATGAATGAAGTATTTCATGAAGTACTTTATTTAGTAGTTGGTGTAGGAAGTAAAGGTGTTCTTCTGTTGTTAAAACTCATAATAGAGGTTTTTTTAACCATAGTGATATTTGTTTGCTCTTGTAACCTTGCTAAACTGTAAGCTTTTTGTATTGTTTTTGGATTAAACATCCTAATTGGAAGTTCAGTCTCATCTTTCAATCCTGTGAGAAAGAGACTAACCGCATATTCTTCTGGTATATCTACTCTATTTAAAAGCTCATCAAACATCTCCATATAGGTTTGTACAGATTGCCCCTGTTTGAGTTTCTTAAGATCACTCATTGGATCCTCATATAGAACTGAACTAAACCTCTGATTTAAAGCCCCCACATATTCCTCCCAATGTACATTATTTCTTCTACATTTCACATACGATTGATGCCAGTGGAGTGCCTTTCCTTCCATGTGAATTCCGGCCACTCTCACCTTCATCTCATCCACTGTTTCATCAACTTCAAAGAATTGTTCGCATTTGTACAACCAATCTTTAAGATTATCCCCATGAAACTTAGGTAATTCAATTCTAGGGTATCTCGTATTAAACTGAGGATTCGAAGAATTGTTATTACCTCGGGGTGATTCATTCACCCCCTGATCTCCTCTCTATGAACTGGTCCGATCCGTCACCATATTTGCCTTTAACTCGTTCACTGATTCCATCATTAACCTCATCATTTCTTTCATCTGGTCCACCTCTCTCTGCAAATCCGTCGATCTCATTTCTGGAGCCATTACGTAGGGATCTAAGGCTCTAGATACCACTGAAGCAGTCGCGATCAATTGAATGACAATTTTTTGGGAAATTGAATCTAATTAATTGAACAAGAACAACAATGCACTTGTATTTATGAACTGGAACAATTACAATGCAACTTCTAAGCTCCAAATTAAGAGAATTGGAACTGAACAAAGCTACACGAAGAACACACACTAAAGGAGAAATTACACGCAGAGATATTTTGAGAAAAGAGAGGGACTGAATGCAATACATAGCATAATATTTGCTGAATGAATTTTTTGCAAATACCCCCCTGGTTATTTAACAGATTCCCAACTAACTTGAAGACGCGCTTTTGCATAAAAGAAACGTAATGCCATTCCCAATTGTATAATGACCCATATACCCTTGATATTTGAATGGACCGTAGCAACTAATCAGTAATCATGGAGGAGCCGCCCAAGGAATTGTCTCCGGATGGCAATGTACGGTACCTGAAATTAAATACGACCCCAAAATTTGCTCGCCCAGGGTAAAACTTAAGAAAAAAACATTTTTTTTCTTTTTCTTCCGATAATTGTTGCTTAATTTTATGTATGGTGTTTATTTGGAACTAGTTGGTTTCTTTGTAGTTTTTTTAATTGCTTATGTAGAATTCCTTGTAACTTGAAAGATTCCTAAATGAAATTTATTCTTCGGTGACAACCTTGAGTTTTATCATAATTACAGAAAACTCCCTGTGATTTTAAAAATTACAAGGACACCCCCTACAGGGGGTTTTTCGTAAATATTTTCACAAGTTGTAGGGGTGTGTTTGTAAGGATTGTTGAATCGGTAAAGGGTGTTTTGATACATAATCTAAACTAGAGGGAGTCTCCTTGTAAATTTTGAAACGTCAGGGGCTCCTTGTAAAACGAATAAACCTCAAGGGGTCTGGTCGTAAATCACCCTTTATTCTTTTGTTAGAACTGTGATGCATTAAGAGAAGCCGGAATTGGAAATGTATGTCATTATTAAAAGGATATGAATATGGAAATATCTAGGCTTCTTTTGAATTTTAATGAGCCTGTTCCATGAGTTATTGTACACCAAAGGCAAGTTTTAATGAGATTTGAATTGTTAGTATATATTATGCTTCTAAAGCATCTAAGAATTGTACATGACTTATTTTATTGTTCCTTTTTCTTCTTTATAGAGTGTTTCACGATAAATGAAATATTTTAATGCAAAATAAGTGGGATGTACGAAGCAGTTTCACGATGCAATTATTGTTCCTTTTTCTTCTTTATAGAGTGTTAAAAAGCTGATTTTTTTATTTGATTATTGTTGGAAAAGGTTTATGAAGGTTTTGATCAACATGTGGAGAGTTGTGACTTTGGATCAACAGATAATCTCAAGCCCATTGAAAATTCATTCAAGAGAGATGAAAAATTGGATCTAAATGGGTTGGTTGAGCAGAAAAAACATGTAAATTCAAGTAAATATTTTTATTATGACGCTCCACTTTCTGAAGAAACAGGTGCTTGGATACCTGTTTCTGTTCCACCACTCCAGAAACAGAACATTTAGAATGGAACAAAGGTTTCCATTTAAACGGAGGGTACTTGCCTGATAATGACATGGGTTATAACGAGTGTATTGGAGAAGATAAGGAGATGACAATGTGGGATGTCGTTCTCAACATGTTGTTAGCAGCCAAAGGAAAAATAACTTCTCTTTCTTCTGGCAAAATTTCTTGGATATCAAGCCACCTTTTAGAGCAAGCTTGGAAAGAGATGGTGTTGGATTTAAATCGAATACATAAACATAATGATCATAAGATCTAATTCGATTCAATACCGAAAACCTTATTGCCTAACCATGTCGATTATCAAGAGACTAAAAGTAAATCTTAGACTTTAATGCAGCGGAAACTTACCTTGATTCATGCCAGCAATCTTGATGTTATTGATGATTTAGTGATGATGGGTTTTATGATCTTCCACTTCATACACACCTTAGAACCTTATTACTCTTGCAGAAAGGGATTGCAGAGAATATGAGTTATATAACTCTATATTGTGTTGTTGTGTTGTGTTCAAGTGGGGATCATAACCTCTTATATATAATAACCTACTAGGGTTAGTATATCTTTCATTATTTCCAATTCGGCCCTTCATCAAATTGGAAATAGCAAACTGGTATTTACACTTTTATTCCATGACAAATTTAATACCCATAGTCCAAAAGTCAACATAATTAGACCACTATAATTATGGACTTACTTTATAATAGCAATACACATTATATTGACATATTATGCCCACATAATGCTGGAATTTTTCAACAGATGGCTCAAACTCTTTCAGACGCAAATTTTGGTAAAATGAAGGACATTCTTGAAGCAGAGCCTCCAAGATGATTGCCAGATAGTGCTGCTTCTGCATGCATGCTGTGCAATGTACGCTTTCATCCTATCATGTGTTCTAGACACCACTGCAGATTTTGTGGTGGAATTTTCTGCAGTAGTTGTTGAAGGGGAATGAGCCTTTTGCCGTCAAGTTTCGAGCCCGGGATCCACAACGTGTTTGTGATGTATGCTGTGTGCGGTTAGAGGCTGTGCAGACATGCTTAATGAATCAAGTTAGCCGTGCTTCACAGTCGCCTACCCATGATTTGACGGACCTTAGTACACTGAGATCTTGGCTTAATTTTCCGTGGTGCCAATCTATGGAATATGAAATATATAAAGCAACAAACACCATTCAAGGTTATAGTACTAGGGTATGCTTTTTCTTCCTTGCAGCTATCTACATAAATTTTGAGTCATTTAGTCTCTCTATTATATGAAACAATATGCCTTGTTTGACTAAATCAAAGTCGGGAATCGAGCTAAATATCCCCTGTCCTTTGCCTAGTTAGCAAAACCCCCGTAGGTTCTTTTTTTATTAGCAAAAAACCCCTTTTTTTCTTTTTCTCTTAGCCAAAAGCCCCGTTTGGAATTCCTTCATAAACCACAGGGAGATAATTGTCAATTTTTTTAGTGAATGGTTGGGGAGGTGGGGGGGGGGGGGGGGGGGGTTGTTGGGGGGGAGTTATCGCCAATTTTCAAAGTTAACAGAGGTATTTTAAGTGAATATGGGTGTTTTCACATCTTTCGGTGGGGGTATAATTGTCATTTTGGTTTGGGAGGGTTTTATTGCTAATAAAAAGTAGCACATGGGGGGTGGGGGTTGGTAATAAAAATAACACGGAAATATTTGCTAAATACACAAATATAATTGTCATTTTGGTTTAGGAGGATTTTTTTTGCATTTCACTCTTGGGAATCAAATGATGGTCCCGTGTTCCCATTCATTGCAATTACGAGATATTTTATAATGAATATAGTTCCCATGTGTATTAAATGAAGAAGAAGAAGAAATTGGACAAACAAAGAGGGAAATTGACGAAGCAGAAGAACCCTAATTCCTTAAGTAATTTGAATTGTAATTTAAATGTAAGCACACGGCTTATGGTAGTTATTTAGTTTGTTATGTATATTTACTAAATTACCCCTCAGTTAGTTGGCTGTTATAAATAGGGGAAGCAGCTTGTAAATAGTTACACAGTTTTTCATCTCTGATTTTTCATTCAATAAACAAGTTTAATTTTCTGCCAAATTCTCTTTTTCATATTCAGTTTTATATACAGTTCATATATACATACATATCAAGATTTCTTCATGAATCAATCATTCAAGATCAATATGGTATCAGCTGTTTAATTACGCATCTCCGCTGCCTTCATCACCCAAACTCATCATCATCCTCATCAAGATTCTTCACAGATTTATTTTCTTCACAACAGATTCAGAATCACAATCATCCAAGCAAGAGAACTTCTTTTGTTCATTAATTCTTGACGATATCTTCTCTAATCCAGATTCATTCCAACAAAATTACATTTTTTTTAATAATTCTCATATCAACAAAAACGGATCAGTCAGACTCACCCCTTCAAGATTCTTCTCCGGTATACATTTTCTTGTCACTTTTCTGATACATTCTTTATTCATCTTCTTATCTTTCTGGTATTTTCTTTTCTTCCCTGTCATTTAAATCAGCCAATCACATATTCATCCCAAAACACACAAATCTGTTCAAGAAAACATCACAAAGTCATTACCCATGTCTTCTTCTGGATCTTCTTCTGATTCAATCTCTCCTTCTCTTCCTACTACTCATACTAGAGCCCAGATTGCAGATGGGCCTGGAATTTCTTTAGTATCTGAAAAATTAACAGAACATAACTATCAAACATGGAGTATTGCAATGATTCTTTCACTCACAGTCAAAAATAAGTTAGGTTTCATTGATGGCACTTTGCCAACACCAACAGCAGACCCTATCCTTGCAAATTATTGGGACAGAAACAACAAACTTGTTATCACATGGATTCTCAATTCACTTTCCAAAGAAATCCATCACACCATTCTTTATCATACATCAGCCATGGCTATTTGGAATGAATTAAAACAAAGATTCCAGCATGCTTCTGGACCCAGATTGTTTCAAATCAGAAGAGATCTTATATCTCTCCAACAACAAAACCTTTTTGTTACTACATATTTTTCAAAGTTAAAAGTCTTATGGGATGAACTTATAAATATTAGACCTAAGTGTACCTGTGGAAAACTTGATGAATACTTTGAAAATGAGTACCTAATGACTTTTTTAATAGGATTACAAGACTCCCTATCTCACACTAGAAGTCAACTCCTGTTGATGGACCCTTTGCCATCTGTCCCTAAGGCTTACTCATTGGTCACTCAAGAAGAAACTCAGCGATCTCTCCACTCTTATCACAAACCTACTGATAACACAAACTCTTTGGCCTTTGCTGCCAAATCAGGACCTTCTTATCCTACACCTAGACCAACTTTCAATATAGACCAAATAGGCCCTTCTGTACTCACTGCCAGATGCCTGGACACACAGTGGACACCTGCTTCAAAATCCACGGTTTCCCTCCAGGTTACAGACCTCCAAATCCAAGACCTCAGCCACAATCTTTTTCCAGGATAAATTCAATCAACACTACCAATCCTACTGAAGGTCCTGCCACACAAAATCTACAGGATTTTGTTCATAATTTGTCTCCAGAACAGTTTGATCAACTATCTACACTACTCTCAAATCAACAGAATGGTAATCATCATCCTACTCAGAATCCAGCTTCTAATTCCAGTTCATTCAATTTAACTACACACACAGGTACATGTTCATCTTTCACTACTCCTAATTCTTTATCCCTTACAAATTGCTGGATTATTGATTCTGGTGCTACAAGCCATATCTGTAATAACCTAAATTTGTTTTCTTCAATACAACATGTAATTAACACTTCCATTACACTTCCTAATCATTCAATCTTGTCTGTATTTTTTAAGGGTACTGTCTCACTGGATCATCATTTACATCTCACTGATGTGTTATTTGTGCCTAATTTTAAATTCAACCTTTTATCTGTTGGTTCCCTTTTAAAATCTCTTAATTTTAGCATTACTTTTAATCCTAACTATTTTACTATACAGGATCTGAGCTCCCTGAAGATAATTGGCAGGGGTGAAATCTCAAATGGCCTTTACATTTTTACACCTACATCTGTTTCCAATTCTACATACTCTTGTAATTCTGTTTCATTTACTACTTGGCATAATAGACTAGGCCATGTCTCTATTGATAGACTGATTTCTCTTAAAAATGTATTAGGATTACCTTCCATTTCTAATATCAATCAACCTTGCGATGTATGCCCACTGGCTAAACAGAAATGTTTACCTTATAATTCCAGCAATTCTTTTTCATCTCATGCTTTTGATTTAATACACTGTGACATATGGGGCCCTTACAAGATTCAATCTCATAATGGTTTTAGATTCTTCCTTACACTAGTTGATGATTTTAGCAGATTTACTTGGGTATTTTTATTACAACACAAATCTGATGTTTCATTTATTATCCCTAGGATTATTTCCATGATTAAAAATCAATTTCAGTCCTCCATTAAAGTTTTTAGAAGTGATAATGCAAAAGAGCTTTTATTTTCTGACCTCTTTTCCAAATTAGGTATCTTTCATCAATTTTCATGTGTAGAAATACCACATCAAAATGCTGTGGTGGAAAGAAAACATCAGCACATTTTAAGTATTGCAAGATCTCTACTATTTCAACCTAAATTGCCTATTCAATATTGGAATGAGTGTATTTTATCTGCTGTCTTTATTATGAATAGAATTCCATCTCCAGTTATACAAAATTCATCTCCTTTTTCCAAATTATTCAATACAGATTTTGATTGTTCATTTTTAAGAGTTTTTGGCTGTTTAGCTTATGCATCCACTCTGAAGACTAATAGAACTAATTTTACCCTCGAGCCAGAAAGTGTGCCTTCATAGGTTATTCTACTGGTGTCAAAGGTTATAAACTTCTTGATGTGTCTACATCTGAAATATTTGTTTCTAGAAATGTTGTATTTCATGAATCAGTATTCCCTTTTCATGATTCTGCCTTATATGGGGAATTCGCTAAAGATACCTCCTTAGTTACTCCTGTTTCTAATTACTCACCATTCTATTTTGATGATTTCTCTGTTGTTAATACTAATCCAGATCTTAATACAGTTCCCACTCCAGTCCCACAAACTCACCAGCCCACTTCTCACCCTCATGAACTCAGAAAGTCTGCAAGGCAACATAAACCTCCTACCTACTTACAAGACTATCATTGTAACTCCATTACTACCAATACCAGAGTTAAATATCCCATTGCTTCTGTTTTAGATTATTCTAACATATCTGCTTCACATCTTCAGTTTATATCAAATATAACTAGTACTAGTGAACCTACTACCTATAAACAGGCTATTAAACATCCTGAATGGATTTCTGCTATTAATACTGAATTAGAAGCTATGGAATCTAACAAAACTTGGTCTATTGTTTCCCTTCCTCCTAACAAACATCCAATAGGTTGTAAATGGATTTTTAAACTAAAAAGGAATTATGATGGGAGTATTGAGAGACACAAAGCTAGGTTAGTAGCTCAGGCTTTTACACAGCAAGAAGGAATTGACTATAGTGCCAGTTTTTCCCCTGTGGCTAAATTAGTCACAGTCAGAATCTTATTAGTTTTAGCTATGGCCAGACAATGGGACTTACACCAATTAGACATCAATAATGCTTTTCTCAATGGGAACTTAGAGGAGGAAGTCTATATGCAACTACCTAAGGGCTACATTCCCAAATTATATAACATCACAGGATCATCAGAAAATTTGGTTTGCATATTACACAAATCAATTTATGGATTAAAGCAGGAAGCAGGCAATGGAATCACAAATTAACTGAGGTTCTTTCTTCTATGGGATTTTCCCAATCCAGGTCAGATTATTCCTTATTCACTACAGGTAAAGATTCAACCTTTATTGCAATTTTAGTCTATGTGGATGACATTATCATTGCTGGTCCTAACACTGACCTTATATGCTTAACTAAAGAGAGATTACATTCTAAATTTAAACTCAGAGATTTAGGAAAATTAAAATACTTTCTAGGCATAGAACTAGCTTATTCTAGACATGACTTAATCCTATCACAGAGAAACTATGCTCTCCAAATCTTACAAGATACTGGTTACTTAGCAAGTAAACCAGTTTTAGTTCCTATGGATCCTAAAAACAAACTCAAAAATGCTGACTCTGATTATCTTCATGATTCTTCTCCTTATAGGAGACTAGTAGGGAGACTTATTTATTTAACCATAACAAGACCAGACATATCTTTTGCAGTTCATAAGTTGAGCCAGTTTCTTTCTAAACCTACTATCAATCATATGACTGCAGTTCATCATCTCTTAAGATATTTAAAAGCTACTCCTGGTCAAGGCCTATTCTATGCAAGGAATCCTAATTGTTCTCTAACAGGTTTCTGTGATTCAGATTGGGGTTCTTGCCTTGATTCCAGGAGATCCACCACAGGTTATTGCACTTATTTGGGAAATTCATTAATCTCTTGGACATCAAAAAGACAACCTACGGTTTCTAAGTCATCAGCAGAGGCTGAATTTCGAGCTATAGCATCAATTACAAGCGAAATCATATGGATAAATCAAGTGCTTAAAGACTTACAAATAAATCAATCTTCAGCTCCACTGGTCTTCTGTGACAATACATCTGCTCTCCACATTGCTCAGAACCCAGTCTTCCACGAACGCTCTAAGCACATTGAAATTGATTTATACTTCGTTCGGGATCATCTCATGAGGAAAAATCTTAAATTGATCCCAATTTCTTCATCTTCCCAGCTTGCGGATGTTCTAACAAAACCGCTTCCACGACAGCAATTAATCAGTATTTTGTCCAAAATGGGTGTACGAAATTTGTACACGCCAATTTGTGGGGGGTATTAAATGAAGAAGAAGAAGAAATTGGACAAACAAAGAGGGAAATTGACGAAGCAGAAGAACCCTAATTCCTTAAGTAATTTGAATTGTAATTTAAATGTAAGCACACGGCTTATGGTAGTTATTTAGTTTGTTATGTATATTTACTAAATTACCCCTCAGTTAGTTGGCTATTATAAATAGGGGAAGCAGCTTGTAAATAGTTACACAGTTTTTCATCTCTGATTTTTCATTCAATACACAAGTTTAATTTTCTGCCAAATTCTCTTTTTCATATTCAGTTTTATATACAGTTCATATATACATACATATCAAGATTTCTTCATGAATCAATCATTCAAGATCAATAATATGGTTGGGATTATACTACATCATTATTGTAGGTTGGATCTTTGACACCTGAGAAGTCCATACCACGGGCAATTCTTAAGCAAGCTAAGGGCCTTGCAGCTTTATAGGATATTGAAGCAAAAACAAAATCCTATTTCAAAATATTTTGAGTTTTTTATTGCAAAAGTTTGTTCTACTATTTCTTCTACACACTGTGATTTTCATTTCCTGATTTTGATTGTCCTGTGGTATTTGGAACAGTTTACACTATTAGCTATTAGATCTAAATGCAAAAGTATCCCTTGTGCTTAGCCTGATTGGCAAAAGAATCCACGTGTTATTTTTATTAGCAAAACCCCATTTGTTCTTTTTCTATTAGAGAGAATTACAATTGTGGTACCAAACTATATACCGATTCTCACTTGTGGTACCATAAAAATCGAGACCGACACATTTGGTACCACAATTTAAGAAATTGAATCACTTTGGTACCACCGTTAAATATGGACGTTAATTGATGACGTGGCAGTTAAGTGTTATTGCAAAATTGATACCATTGTGTTGGTTAATATTGGAGAAGGTTTTGAAGATGGCAAAAAGGGTAATCTGGAAGCCATCAACTAAGAACTGAACAGCTTAGTGAAACCTATCTCATGGTCTGAAAGCTATGTGACCGAATCAGCAAAGTGGGATACCAGATGGGTGTTATCAACCGAGTCAAGATATGGGACGATTCACTTCAGTATGAGTGCAATCATGAAACAGTCTCTAAGGTCGTGATCTTAAAAATGTTCCAAGTCATAGATTCCTGTCGAGACGGGGTATCGAAGGAATCGTTAAGACTTGTGCGAGTATGCATGATTCACATGGAGTGAATTTGTAGCGTTTCATGAGCAAGGCATTTGATGCCAGTGCATATGAGTAGGTGGTTCGATAGGGGATCGAACGCATCGAACGACCCGAACAGAGAAACCCATTGTGGAAGCGCATGTCGCATATCGGCGATGGGATGTTTCTCAAGGCTTATAATAGTGTACGATTTAGTCCTTTGACTTGAGGTGCTAGGGCGAATTCGGTGCACGTGAGTACGTACTTTGATTTAGGAGCCGATCACTTAGCCTGATCATTGTGCGACTACTTTGGGTACGTAGGATCGTGTACGCGAATGGTTAGCACCAATATGGGATCTACCGACTCAACGTAGTGCGTTGAGAGAATTTCCTATACGTTCTTAGATAATATATTCCGAGAAACCCGTGGCCACGGTCAGTGACGGATTTGGAAAGGGGTTTCCAAATTTAGCAGTCACACTGGAATTATTATCCTGAATTAGAAAGTATAGTTATCGAGATAATTAGAGGTGCCGATCAATTCACACACCCTAGGTCTCGATCGGGAAATTAGTCGATAGAGGGACCGTATGTACATGGCATTTATAAGAGGTGAGGTTCACTGAGATCAATTCACCTGAAGTTGGGCCTCATGGGCTTGTGGCTAGACATCGACCATGAGGTGTGGGTACTCATGAATCAATTGTAAGATTAATTCTTGAGTGGTTAATTGAAGGTGTTCAATTAATCGGAGCAATTTATAAGCTCGCAAATTAAATCACGAAAGTCGTGGGCCCGCGGCCAATTGATGGTGAACCTAGAGGGTCACACACAATACAATTGGACTGCAACAAATCATATAAGGAAAGTTTGATTTAAAGAGTTAAATCAAAACTGAAGAATTAAAGTGTTAATTCTTGAAGAAGAAAACTAAAGAATTAAAGAGTTAATTCTGTGAGAGAAATAATTAATTAGATAGTCTAATTAATTAAATGTTAATTAAAGAGTTAATTAAAGAGAGAGAAAATTAATTGGATTAATTGGGTTAATTTAATTAAAGGGTTTAATTAAATTAATGCAAGACATGGGCCAATTTAATTAATGGCCCATACTAAGTCTTGCACTAAAAGGGCCTTTTAAGGTGGCTATAAAAAGGGGATTAAGTTGAGACTTAAACCCTAAGTGAAAAACACAAACCCTAGCCCCCCTTTTTTTGAAAAGGAGCCGCCCCCCTTCTTGGCGAAGAGGAGCGGCCGCCGCCCCTCTCCAATGGAAGAGAGAGGCCGCCCCCTCTCTTCCTCCAGATCTAGATCTGAATCCAGATCTGGTTTTCTTCGTTCTTCCATATTCGATTGCCCTTGAATCCTAGTTCTAAGCCTGAGGATTCAAAGGGGTTGCATAATCCAATTGGTGTGGATACCGCTAGAGGCACAACACTTGGGGTGCTTCTCTCGAACCAAATCCATCAGATCTGAAAGAAGACCGGAGAAAAACCACCACCTTGCCTGTGGTGAGGTAATTTCGAATTACACCCTTTAAATTTAGTAATTTGTTGCTAAATTATATTCAACCTATTCATATGTGCTAGTAAATAAATCCTAGGGACGTGGGTGTATGAAAAAATTTTAAATTCCGCACTGTTGTTTTGACAATCATACCCCATAAATCCCAACAGTGGTATCAGAGCCAAATTTACTACGCTCATATGAATAGGCCTGAACACTTCAAAATATATGTGTATATTTGATTGTTGTGTTCTATGATTTGATTCTTGCTTGCTATGATAAATTATGTGTTCGGGTATTAGCATAATTCGGTTTTGGGCCTAAACTGCAATTTCCGAAAATTTGAGGGCTTATGTGCAAATTGCGATTTTTCGAAAATCTGGACAGAAAGTTAAATTTTGTTTTTTTGCAATTCTGGACCAAATTGTAATGTCTGGAATTTTCAAAATCTGGACTATTTTGCAATTTACGAAAGGCTAGGGGCTGTTTTTGCTATTTACGTAAGATCTGGGGTCTGTTTTGCTTTAAACAAAAGTTTCTGGAAATTTTGTTAATTTTCTGCTTTCTGGTCCGATTTGCATGTTCTGGAAATTTTTGGGCTGATTTGTAATTTCCAAAAGTTTGGGGTCAAAATGTAATTTTCAAAAATTCAGGGGCCCAACTGCAATTTTTCAAAAGTTGAAAAACAGAAACTGATATGTGCACTAAAAGAGTTTAGTATATCCGAAAAGTTAATTTTATCATAATTAGTGGAGACTAGAGTGAGAATCAAGGGGTTATTTTAAAAGGGGTTTTAAAAATAAAAATTCTGGATTGTTTTAAAAGGGGTTTTAAAACTAGAATCTAAAGCTATTTTAAAAGGAGTTTTAAAATAACATAAGGAATAAGGAAATATGTTTTGCTTGTTTCTTGCTCTACGTGAACTGTTTACGTGGTTTTCGATCGCGCCGAGCCTTGACCCTTAGGGTAGATGTGATTGGTTAATTTTAATTTGTTGGTTTTATTGGGCCTGCGAGCCTTAAGTTTTTGGGCCACTTTGAGCCTTTGTAATAGATAGGGCTTTACAGTTTTAATTAGATTAGGATGAAGGCCCGTTACAAGCAAGGTGGGAGCCCAAGAAGACTAAAGGCCATGTATGCATGGTAAAATGTGTAATAGTGTAGGCCTCTTTGAAACCTATTAGATTGACCAATAGGACCATCGTCTTTGGCTCGATGGTGGTCCGCATAGGAGGCTCCCGATCGAAAACATACTATGGTAGCATGCATGCTAGGTGTGTATGTTTTTATTTACGCATTTATATTTTAGCATGTATGGTGATACGCGCTAGTAATTTAGATCGTAAATAAAAGATAATGCATAACTGGAACGGTGAGATCTCGAGTAGAGTTACCTCAAACTCTTAAACCCGAAAACCCCCTCTTGATAAATAATATTAAGTCATATTGGATATATTAAAATAAAGTTTTAATATCCAAGCCTTCCATCAATAGGAACTAGCGTGAGTTGTCCACTTGTTGATTAAGGTGATCCAGAGTCTGGCACCCGAGTCGAGGAAAGAGACAATACGCGAAACTCCTTGATTCTCGTTTTTAACTAAACTTGACAAGGGTGAGGATTGGTCGGGATGTGAACATCGACCATAACCAAGTTATGGGGATTTCATGACCGGGCCCGTTGCTCATCAAGATTGATGGGTTAGACTTAACGAGTAGTACCACTCATGATGTAGCAGTGCTAGATGGGTGCGAAAACCGAGGCAAAATAGCTTGAAGGTTGTGTAGGGACACAATTGGCAATAAGTATGCCTACCTGGGGAATTAATTGTATGGCCGCGAGTCGTGGGTGCAATTAATGTCTGCTGGGACGTCAAGACCTACTAGGAAATAGGATTTCCCGAACAATTGAAGGGGTAATTGTTTCGATAAAATAGTGGGAGAACTTTTACGATAGAAAGTCCAACCTTCGTAGATTATAAGTATTATTCATTAACTAGTTCTCTAGATTTTTGTCTTCTCTTTTGATTAGATATTGAGATATCTATATGAGTTGTCCTTTTTTTACTATTTATCCTCGACTTAGAAAATAACTGGATTAAAATATTGATTGGCTTAGAAACTTGGGGATTGTCCTCAATTCCGAAAGTCGGAATCGTGTTCTTAATAATCAACCTATGCCTGATGCATTTTGAGATGATTCTTGAAAGAGGATCGAATCACCCATAGAGTATGGGAATCTCAATGATCGTTGCCTCATAGAAGCATCAAGATTGAACGAGCTAAAGAAGCGACATAGGAGTATGTCTGAAACTTCTAAAACAAACCTCCACCTCAAAAGGCTTGTTTTGAGGAGCAATTTCGAATCATCTGATTCGAGATTTCTAAGGTGTTGTTTAAAACTCGAGAATAAGTGAAGGAACTAATGTCAAGGATCACTGTCCTTGTTTTATCAATCTGGTTGATAACTGGATCGATTAAACATAGGCCTGCAAGTGATCTTAACATTGACTTCCTCCTAAATTCTCCTCCCGCTCATTCAAACGATTCGTGAAAAGTTCTGAACTTATTCGATAAGTTGATCAGATTTCATGAATTAACCAAAGTATTGGTAAAAGGCAAATAGGAACCTTTTAAAAGGTATACCTGTCATGATTGCTTACACTTCAAGGACTGCAAAGTCAAAGAAGAGTAAAAGGAAGAAGAAGATGTTCTCTTCCAAAGCAAACATAAAGGTAGTGAAAAGAACACAAGTAGACTAAAAATCAAATTATCCCACTGCACCTAAGAAAGGCATTGACAAGTTTAAATTGATTAGAAGGTCTAATTAATTAAACAAAGTTTCAATTAAAGAGTTAATTGAGAGCAACGTTTCAATTAAAGAGTTAATTGAAAAGGGAAATGAATCAATTAAAGAGTTAATTGAAAGTAACGTTTCAATTAATGAGTTAATTGAAAACAAACAAAATTGATTGAATTAATGTGTTAAGTTCAATCAATACCAAGATAATACTCCACACATATGGCACGCAAGATTAGGCCGTGTTTCCATAGGAAGGATTCAATAGTTGGTGTCATCGATGCTTCTTGAAAAATAGGGCTTAGATGAACTATCAACTTGCGAATCCTGTCTGAAGGAAAAAGATGACAAAGTTACCGTTTGCTGGGCATCCGGTGCGTACCAAACAAATTTTTGGATTGGATCCATACGAATAAATGTGGACCACTAAAGTGTTAGTGTGAGAGGAGATTACTCATACCTCGTGAGGTTTACTGATGACTTAAGTCATTAGTGATATGTGTATCTTATGATGTACAAATCCGAAACTCTTGAAAAGTTCAAGGAATTTCGAAACGAAGTAGAGAATCAAACAAGGCTTAAGGCCATTCGATCTGATAGAGATGGCAAATACTTAAGCTAGAAGTTCCTCAATTATCTTACTGAGAAAGATATTCTCGTACAACGAACTCCTTCTAAGACGCCTCAACCTATTGGAGGGTCTGAAAGAAGAGAATCAAACCTTGTTGGACATGGTTCGATCCGTGATGAGTTTCGTTCAACATCCTTATGCATACTAAGGATTGACCCTAATGATTGCATCGAAGATACTGAACAAAGTAACTTCAAAGTTCGTGCCTGCAAAACCCTACCAAGAATGGTGTGGTAAAGCACCTCTATACTCTCTCTATTGAGTATAGGGATCTCCTGCCTATGTTAGGAACAAGAAAGGAGATAAATTGGATAGTATATCCAATTTGTACAAATTTGTGGGGTATCCAAAGAAATCCATTGGATACCTGTTCTACATTCCCAAAGAACAAAGGGTGTTTGTTTCAAGGAATATCCATTTCTTAGAGGATGGCTTCCTCATGAAAAGAAATGGTACCCTAGTAGAACATGATGAGATCCAAGAAGTGGAACCCATCCCCACAAACAGTGGGAGTTAATCCAGAAACTGCTGAACCATCAACGTACACCAGTACTTCGTAGATCTGATCAAGTTCGTGAGGAACTTGAAAGATATGGTTAGACCATATACGAAGAATCTACATTGGATGTAGACACTCATGTATGGCGAGAGGCCATACAATTCAAAATGGATTCCATCCATTCCAACAAGGTACGGACCTTGGTCGATCCACCCGAGGGAAATGTCCCTATAGGTTGCAAATGGATCTTCAAGCGCAAGCTAGGAATGAATGAAGAGGTATTGACCTATAAGACTTGCCTAATGGCAAAGAGGTTATTCACAAAGGCCTGGAACGGACTTTGATGAAATCTTTTCTCCATTAGCAATGTCTGAATCCATTTGGACTCACATTCATTTTGATGAGAAAGTCAAAGCGTTTGACTTCATAAAAAACAAATGTGAACCTTGAGTGTACAAGAAGTTTAGTGGGAGCTCTTTAAAGTTCATTATTTTACATGTCGATAACATTTTGATTATCTGGGATGATATTGGAATGTTAGCACAGACGGAAGCATGTTTATCCATGCAATTCTCCATGAAAGATTCGAGAGAGACATCTTGCGTATTAAAATACGTATCTATGGAGATAGATCGGGGAAGATGTTGGGACTCTCTCAATCTAAGTACATAGAAACAATACTGAAAAGATTCAGTATGGAAGAATCCAATAGAGGGTTGCTTCCAGTGAGATACTGTATCTCTCATTCCGAATCGATGTGCCCTACATCGAATGAGGAAAAGGAGAATGTCTCAAATACCTTATGTTTGGACAAAAGGTAGCATATGGTATGCAATACTATGTACTAGACCAGATGTAGAACCTGCTCTTATTGCCATGAGCAGTTTCTAGTCAAACTCCAGTAAAGAGTACTGGACCACCGTAAAAGATATCCTTGAGCTCTTGAGAAAGACTAAGGATTTGATCTTGGTCTACGGTGGTAATGGAGAATTGAAGCTCGAAGGATTTACTGATACGAGTTTCCAGTCTGATGTGGATGAATACATATATCCAATTTTGGATACATATTTTGCCTCAATGGGGTAGCGGTAAGTTGGAAAGGTTCCAAGGAAAGCACCGTTGCCATCTTAACCGCTGAAGCAAGATATATCGCAGCATGTAATGCAGCGAAAGAAAGTGTTTGGATGAAAAACTTCATCCAAAAGTTGGATGTAGTGCCTAGCATTGCGAAGCTCGTGGTTATCTTCTATGATAATGGAGCTATTGCTAAAGCAAAGGACTCGAGATCTCACCAGAAATCTAAACACAATGAGAGAAAAGTACCATCTGATTAGAGTAATCATTGGTAGAGTTGACGCACATAATGGATCGCGTCGACTCGGAAGACAATCTAGCGGATCCACTAGTAGAGCCTTTGTCACAAAAGGAGTTCGAAGAACATCTTGGGAAGATGGGTCTTAGAAGCGTTTGTGATTGGCTTTAGGGCAAGTGGGAGATTGAAAGGATAGTGCCCTGCAAGCCAATAGATTTTAGCTTGTATAAGGACTATCTTGTGATAAGCTTTCTCTAGTATAAATGAATCAATACGCTCGTTTGTTTATAGTATGTAAATCAAACAATGGCCAACTTCATCTCTCGCGAATCACTTAAGCGATTGGATGAAATCCTTAGATCACAATAGACTATGGGACGATTCACTTCAGTATGAGTGCAATCATGAAACAGTCTCTAAGGTCGTGATCTTAAAAATGTTCCAAGTCATAGATTCCTGTCGAGACGGGGTATCGAAGGAATCGTTAAGACTTGTGCGAGTATGCATGATTCACATGGAGTGAATTTGTAGCGTTTCATGAGCAAGGCATTTGATGCCAGTGCATATGAGTAGGTGGTTCGATAGGGGATCGAACGCATCGAACGACCCGAACAGAGAAACCCATTGTGGAAGCGCATGTCGCATATCGGCGATGGGATGTTTCTCAAGGCTTATAATAGTGTACGATTTAGTCCTTTGACTTGAGGTGCTAGGGCGAATTCGGTGCACGTGAGTACGTACTTTGATTTAGGAGCCGATCACTTAGCCTGATCATTGTGCGACTACTTTGGGTACGTAGGATCGTGTACGCGAATGGTTAGCACCAATATGGGATCTACCGACTCAACGTAGTGCGTTGAGAGAATTTCCTATACGTTCTTAGATAATATATTCCGAGAAACCCGTGGCCACGGTCAGTGACGGATTTGGAAAGGGGTTTCCAAATTTAGCAGTCACACTGGAATTATTATCCTGAATTAGAAAGTATAGTTATCGAGATAATTAGAGGTGCCGATCAATTCACACACCCTAGGTCTCGATCGGGAAATTAGTCGATAGAGGACCGTATGTACATGGCATTTATAAGAGGTGAGGTTCACTGAGATCAATTCACCTGAAGTTAGGCCTCATGGGCTTGTGGCTAGACATCGACCATGAGGTGTGGGTACTCATGAATCAATTGTAAGATTAATTCTTGAGTGGTTAATTGAAGGTGTTCAATTAATCGGAGCAATTTATAAGCTCGCAAATTAAATCACGAAAGTCGTGGGCCCGCGGCCAATTGATGGTGAACCTAGAGGGTCACACACAATACAATTGGACTGCAACAAATCATATAAGGAAAGTTTGATTTAAAGAGTTAAATCAAAACTGAAGAATTAAAGTGTTAATTCTTGAAGAAGAAAACTAAAGAATTAAAGAGTTAATTCTGTGAGAGAAATAATTAATTAGATAGTCTAATTAATTAAATGTTAATTAAAGAGTTAATTAAAGAGAGAGAAAATTAATTGGATTAATTGGGTTAATTTAATTAAAGGGTTTAATTAAATTAATGCAAGACATGGGCCAATTTAATTAATGGCCCATACTAAGTCTTGCACTAAAAGGGCCTTTTAAGGTGGCTATAAAAAGGGGATTAAGTTGAGACTTAAACCCTAAGTGAAAAACACAAACCCTAGCCCCCCTTTTTTTGAAAAGGAGCCGCCCCCCTTCTTGGAGAAGAGGAGCGGCCGCCGCCCCTCTCCAATGGAAGAGAGAGGCCGCCCCCTCTCTTCCTCCAGATCTAGATCTGAATCCAGATCTGGTTTTCTTCGTTCTTCCATATTCGATTGCCCTTGAATCCTAGTTCTAAGCCTGAGGATTCAAAGGGGTTGCATAATCCAATTGGCGTGGATACCGCTAGAGGCACAACACTTGGGGTGCTTCTCTCGAACCAAATCCATCAGATCTGAAAGAAGACCGGAGAAAAACCACCACCTTGCCTGTGGTGAGGTAATTTCGAATTACACCCTTTAAATTTAGTAATTTGTTGCTAAATTATATTCAACCTATTCATATGTGCTAGTAAATAAATCCTAGGGACGTGGGTGTATGAAAAAATTTTAAATTCCGCACTGTTGTTTTGACAATCATACCCCATAAATCCCAACACTTAGTATAGATTTTCTGAGTGATTACTTGTACTGAAAACAGCGTGAGAAGTGTAGGTCCATCTTAGTGAGTGATCTAGCTTCAGAGTGTAGGATCTTTGTGTGATTTCTTACAGCGCACTTGTGGCTCTTCATTTGTTGAATTGCGCAAGAAGAGTATATTGTAAACTGTGTGTTTATAGTATAACCCAAGATCTTCGTGACTTGGAAGAGTGGACTAAAAGACGATTGTCTATATAACCACTATAAAAATTATGTGTGTTTGAATTATTTACTGCTATACTTTGCATATTTATCAAAGAACTCAAACATACGATTTAACCAAAAGATTTTAAAAGGAGTTGTAAAAACTGGGGACAAAATCTTTTGAGTGAGAAAATTTAAAGAGGAACAGGTTGGTGAAAAACACTTTGAATATCCGCTGCCAACTAGTTTCTAAAAACTCTGATTTAACATCTGAAATCAGCTGAGTGAAAATCAGATGAGTGGTCAACTCTGCTGATAAAGCTTTGTGCGCATCAGCTTAGTAGTCTTACAAATCTCGATCAGCTTAGTCTGCTGATTTGAAAAGTTAAAGAAAAAGATTTTAAAGTTTTCAGAGGTCTATTCACCCCCCCCCCCCCTCTCTAGACCTCATTGACCACTTTTAGGACCAACACATTGTTTATGTTGACTGACAATTCTGCGCCCAAAACATTTCAGGTTGTTAAAATAACTCCACATCTTCAAATTTAGTCCACATTGTTGCTCAATTTCAAAATGGGCTTGAATAAAACACGTGCGAACCAATTTGGAGATTTTACTTATGATATTTACATAATTATTTAACTAATTTAGTTTTATAAATAATATTAACAGATCAAATAATGCTTTAATATAAATCCGACAAAATATTAAACATAAAACATATTTTTTTTAAATGTAAAATTTATATAATAATATTAATATATTTAATATTTATTAAAAAAATAAAGTAAAATATTATTAACAAAATAATTATAATTAAAAAAAATAAAAAATAAAACCCATCCCTACCCCCCCCCCCCCCAACCCCATCCCCCCGTAACCCTCCCCCCCCCCCCCCCCCCCCCCCAACCAAGATCCCAGGCCGCCGACGGCCTGGGATCGTCGGTCCCAGGCCGCGGTGGCCTGGGATCGAAGAACCCAGGCCGACGGCGGCCTGGGATAGTGGTTGGGGGGAGGGGGGTTTTAGGGGGGGGGGGATGGGGTTGGGTGGGGGTGGGAGTGGGGGGTAGGGATGGGGATGGGGATGGGGATGGGGTTTTAGTTTTTAGTTTTTTTTTTTAATTTTAATTATTTTGTTAATAATATATAACTTTATCTTTTTAATAAATATTAAATATATTCATATTATATATATAAATTTTAGATTTTACAAAAATATATTTTTATTTTTAAATATTTTGTTGGATTTATATTAAAGTATTATTTGGTCTATTAATATTATTTATAAAATTAAATTAGTTAAATAAATATGTAAATATAATAAGTAAAATCTCCAAATTGGTTCGCACGTGTCTTATTCGAGCCAATTTTAAAATTGGGCAACAATGTGGACTAAATTTGTCAGTAAATTTGAAGATGTGGAGTTATTTTGACAACCTGAAATGTTTTGGGGTAGAATTGTCAGTCAACATAAACAATGGTATCAATTTTGCAATAACACTTAACTGCCACGTCGTCAATTAACTTCCATATTTAACGGTGGTACCAAAAGTGATTCAATTTCTTAAATAATGGTACCAAATGTGTCGGCCTCGATTTTTATGGTACCACAAGTGAGAATCGTTATATAGTTTGGTACCACAATTGCAATTTTCTCTTTTCTATTAGCCAAAACCCCCATTTCAAATTCCTTCATAAGTAAATAGATAAGTTATTGCCAATTTTTTAAGTGAACAAGGGGGTTATTGCCAACCCATTTGTTATTTTTAATAGCAAAACCCCATTTGTTCTTTTTCTATTAGCCAAAACCCCCATTTGAAATTCCTTTATAAGTCAATAGAGAAGGTATTGCCAATTTTTTAAGTGAACAAGGGGGTTATTGCCAATTTTGAAAGTTAACAGGCAGATTACTGCCAATGTTTTTAGATGAATAGGGGTGTTTTTGTATTTTTGGGTGGGGGTATATTTGTCATTTTTCTTGCAAAATATGTATTCCAGCTTGGGAGGGGTTTTTCACAAATAAAAAATAGCACATGAGGGTTTTGCTAATAAAAATAACACAGTTTTTTTTTTTGCTAATTAGGCAAGCATAAGGGGTATTTTCGCATTTCACTCTTAGCTATTGCTTTGATCATTTGAGTCCTAATTAATGCTTGGTTTCTTTTCTAGAAGTGCATTGCCTAGTTAGTAACCCCTCCACCCCTCCCCCCCCCCACCCCAAAAGAAAAATTAATAATAAATTGTGATGAAGGTGCTATTGGTTTTACAGAGAGGTGGGGAAGTCACTGATTATATAATAGTTGAGTACAAATTCTGCTATTAAGACATTTGGTGGGAATGTTCGTTTGTCAGTTGGAGCAGGTTTAAGTGCTGCTGTTGGTATAGTTGGTAGGGCTGCTGAAGCTGATTTACGAGCTGGAGATGGCGGTTAATCTGCTTGCTACACATACAGTTGCAGTAAAGGTATATAATATATTTTTTGCATAGAATGTCACAGTTTATTTATCGAGCTAAATGCAAAAATACCCCTTGTGTTTTTTCTAACTATCGAAAACCCCCGTGTTATTTTAAATAGCAAAAACCCCCCTGTGTTCTTTTTTTATTAGCAAAAAAACTCATTTGAAAAATTCATTTATAAATTATAGGGAGGGATTGTAGCCAGTTTTTTAGGTGAATATGGGTGTTTTTCCATCATTTAGTGGGGGAATAATTGTCATCATGGTTTGGGAGGGGGATTTTTCCTAATAAAATTAGCATGGGGGTTCGGTAATAAAAATAACACATGGTTTTTTTTTTTTTTTTTTTTTTTATAATTAGACATAACATAGGGATTATTTTTGCATATTACTCATTATTTGTACCATTGCTGGTGCATTTGTTGGTTGCTCTCTTCAAGGAAATATTGTGACCACAAGAACACAAGAAAATTCAAAGTTCCATGGAAATCCATCTATCTCCGCTACCGAGATTCTTCTTGGTTCGATTCCACAGCCTCCCGCAGCTTCTGCACTCTATCTGATTAAGCTCTTTTTCGTACGAGGTTAATTAGGAAAGTCGAGCAAACCAATAATTAAGAACGAGTGTATAAATGTTATGTATTGATATTCCGATCCGTTTACAAGTTACAAAGTAGGTCTATTCGAGCGTTACAGGATGCCGTACACTAGCTAAACAAATACAAAAGAAGGCAAGCTAATCCTATTCCGATCTATACGTCCGAGCTGGGGTGCACCTGCCGTTGTTGATGTCATAAATGCGCTGGGTATTTATAGGAACAGTGATGAGCTAGCTAGACCCTCCGCAGGGGAATATGTCTCGGCCAGCTATCCAGGTCTGTGGTCGGCCCCACAGTTATTCCGAGGGGAGAAGTAGATCGGAAAACAGGATCTTGTGCTGTCAATCTGGCTTGATCGGGAACCGAGTTCTGCTGGTCGGAAAATAGCCTTCTTGGAAGGGAACGAGGTCGATCTCGAGCTGAGGTATTTCCTAAAGTAGTGTATACGAAATATCCCTCATCAATACTCCCCCACTTCTCGAGCGTAAGTAAAGCTGAAGCTCTGAGAAGTAAACACAGCATCGTAGTAAAACTTGGGTATGCCTCATTAAAAACCTTACTCGGAAAAACCCAGTGGGACAAAATCCGAGCTAGGGAAAAAGAGCGCATTTTCTCTGGAGGAGTCGTGGATGGGTGAGATGCTTCACGTATAAGGACGAAATTATCGATCTGAGAATCTCACTTCGATGACTCATCAAGGCATTATGATATATGAAACTCGGAGAAATGGATAATAGAGATCAGGTGTTGAACGATCTTACGTTGGATATACCTCATTAAAAACCTTACTCTGAAAAACCCAGAGGGATAAAAACCGAGCGAGGGAAAAAGAGTGCATATCCTCGGAAGATGATGATATTAATCTGGCACCTATCGAGCTAAAAAGGTCACCTTTCAAGACTTTGAGGACCGGAAATGCCATTAATAGAAGATAACTTTTGAATTTGCTGAGTGGAAGCTTAACCGTCGCGGTTACTCGGGGTTTAATTTGCAATTTACCCTTTTAACCTTTATATATATGCGTTGACCTGACGAGACGAGCACCGCTTCATAGATTACTGCAGATCGGAGTATTCACATCGATAAAGACTTTTCTTCTTCATCGACCATCACAATAATCCTTTTCAGAATGTCTAACACCGAAAACACAGAGAACCAGATAGTAATTCCTCCGAGATTAGAGTCCGACCTAGGATCCATGAGTAATCTCATAAATACGTATGAACCGACGGGAGATTCCCCGGACGAAGTAAATAAAGTTGTCGACCAGGCTATACAGGTCTTGAGGTCGGATACGGGCGAGGGAAATTCTGGATAGCAAAATGACAAGGTCGGAGGAGATGGAGAGCAGAGCGCGGAGCCCGATATCGAACGCGAGGGAGAGGGGGAACAAAATTCAGAGTCTGGTAGCGAAGAAGGTTCGGCCGAAGAGCTGGGAGAGCACGAGATAATGAAATATTCGATAGGAAATAACGTCTATATGAGAATCCTCGATCTGGGCGCTAACTCGAAGAAGTCGAAAGCCACGGGGCGACTTCAGAAAACTGAGAAACAGGTCGACGA
Source organism: Penstemon newberryi var. newberryi (assembly GCA_030819805.1). Lineage (NCBI taxonomy): Eukaryota > Viridiplantae > Streptophyta > Magnoliopsida > Lamiales > Plantaginaceae > Penstemon > Penstemon newberryi. The sequence continues at coordinate 13,222,522 of JAUALY010000005.1, read as the reverse complement.
GATTGTCTGTGCTTATGATCCGGTCGAGAGCAGGGCAGAACTTGAGGCAGAAGTGGGGAAATTCCTCCCAGAAGGTTACTCGTTGGTTATCCCGACCTCCTCTCAACGGGTCAATGATCCCCCAGAAGGATGCCAAGCCTTCTACACTAAACAATTCTCTTATGGGCTGAGGATTCCTTTCGCCCCACTGCTCGAGGATGTTTTGGATGTATTCTCCCTAGCTCCCGCACAGATCCTTCCCAACTCCATCGGATACTTGATCGCTTTTAGTGTCTTGATGAAAACCAAAGGCAAACTTGCCAATTTTTAGAATTTTTGGCAATTCTTCAAAATCAACAACTCTCCGGCTTCCAACGCCCGAACCACTCGGTTTTATCCACGATTGTTTCCAGCAACTCCCTGGACTGGAAGAAATGGTTTTTCTTTGTTAAGGGACCGGATGCACCGATCTCCGAGCGGAGCTCGAAAATGATCCCGCATCAATGGAATGGTCGGCGTGATTGGGTATACAGCAAACGCGAGCTCATGGGCCAGGTTAAGCAGGGTATCCGTGACTATATTGTTGCCTCGATGCATTCCGACCTCTATCAGTTGGCTTTTCTTATCTTGGAGCCCGTTCTTCGGAAAGCGGAGCTTAACAAAGCTACGTTTGCTCTCGCGGACCCTGAGAATCCCCGATCCTTGAGTAAGACATTTTTCTAATTTTCAACATGTTCTTTCCAAAACTTCGTTTCCCAATATCATTTTCTTTCTTCAGGTGAGATGGTAGAGAGTTACCGGGCTTCCATAGTTGGTAGGATCGTCGCTTCCACCTCGAAAAAGACCCCGGGCCAACCGAGGCGACAAGTTAAACCCCATCAGGCGCAAACTAGTCGAGCAACCGTTCCTCCACAAGGCAACCCTTCTCAAGCTGCTCGAGCCGAAGCGGGTGAGGAGCCTGAAGATGCTGAGTCGCTGCAGATGGTTCGCCCTTTAGACCAAGTTGGCCCTTCCACGTCCTCGGGATTAGGGTACAGTTTGTTTACTATGAGGAAGTTGAGGGGGGAAGAGATCCGTCATAGGCGAGCCAGGGAAAGTCGAGACGGGGCCCCCGAAGCGAAGAGGAGGAAAAACTTATGGGGACGAAACAATAGACCACTCATACGTCGCGAGGGTCAAGAAAAACCTGATATGGTTGATTTCATCGAGGACCAGCTCAAGGGTCGCAGAGCAGCTGGTTATCCCGAGGAAGGATCTATCCTGAGTGACCGCAGCCCCAACGGAGAGAACGTCTACGATAAATCGATCAAAGTCTTTATGGCGGGGCGCTTTGACGAGGACCAGGAAGAGCTTTTGGCTCACGATGACCTCGATATCCTAGGCCGGTTCGCTCGAGCACATCAGGCGGTACAACATCTTTCACTGTAATAATAACTTAGTCTTTTATACCGCATACTTACTGTTTTCTGTTATCCCTTTACAGGCTGGAGATTATTTTCTTACCCAGCTAAATCGCACCTCGCTCTTGGAGGATGAGTCTGACCGAGTCCATAAGGTTTTCCAGAATTCTCTCTTCGAAGAATCTAGACTCCGAAATCAACTCACCGCGATCCAGCAAGAATTGGATGATTCTAAAGCTAAGTATACCCCGGCGATCGAGGAGAGCCTGGTGAAAGTAGTTGCGGAGAAGAGCCTGCTCGAGGATAAGGTCAAGAGGCTCGAGGAGGAACTCGCACAGACCAAGACTCATTCTGAATTGTCTTATCAGCGCGGCAAGGAAGAATCTCGCCTGAGCTCGGTAAGGGAGTTTCTGGAATCTCCCGTATTGGATGCCATTGCTCAAAAAAGGGTCGGCGAGATTCTTCAAACCACTTTCTATAAAGGGGTTCAACAGTTGATGGCCGCAGATATCATCCCTGACAAGATGGATGAGTACGTGAAACACATGGACATTCTGAAGAACAGGGATGGAGAAGAGTATCGAGCTTCCTCCTCGAGTTCCAAGGACTGGGAAACACACGAGTTCGCCCCTTTTGTGGAAGAGTTCGGAGTTCCCATGCCAAATCCCGATCTACTGGAATTGGAAGCATCCAGTTCGAGCTCGAGTTCAGACGAAGATGACTCAGATAGTTTTGGAGAAGAGGATGAACAAGAGACTTCTGAAGATGAGGATGATCATGAGGCTCCTGGAGATGAGGACGTCGACATCGAGAACAACTCCGAGGGCGAGGACGAGGAGGAGGGAGCAAACCCTTAGGATGATTTTTGTAATAGACAGCAGGGTTTTCCTTTTGCTGTAATGTAATCATCCTAATCGTTTATAAAACCTTTCTTCTATCTGTGATATGTGCCAAATCCCGACGTCTATATTCTCGTCGTATTTCAACGTACAACTCAACCAGACAATAGTCTTTGTAAATTGCACTCGGTTCGAAAAGAACATCGATTACAAACTATGCTACGTAGGTTAAGCATACTTTCTTAGAGGATAAAATATATCAATAATCGATCTCCATAGTATAGCTCGAGAAAACTTGAAATTTCGCGACTGTTGGGTCCCCAAAAAGGCAACGTTTCCCTTCCTTATAAATACATGAGAAACCAATAAAGTTTATACCATTGAAATCCTAATCTTTCACATCGGAGCTCATAAGTCGAATAAAATAATCCGAATCATTTCTTCATTAAACACTCGATCATGGAAGGACTAGTAGGTTCCAAGCTTGACCCAACTCAACTCTTCAAAGCCAAGAAAGACATATACTTCAATCTTAGTTTTTTGAACCTTGTTATGCTAAACCTGCAAGAAACTACCCTGTGAAATTTTTATTGTGCCAAACTTCCTTGTGTTTTCAAAAACCCTGCAAAAAACACCCAATTTGTAAAAAATAGATCGTTTTGGATCGACATATTTCAAGAAACCATTTTAAAAATACTTCAAGTTGATCCCTAGCTACAACTTCATGTGGTATATTTTTAAAATTATTTCTTGAAATATGTCGATCCAAAACGACCTATTTTTTACAAATTGGGTGTTTTTTGTAGAGTTTTTGAAAATACAAGGAAGTTTGGAGCAATAAAAATTTCACAGGGTAGTTTCTTGCAGGTTTAGCATAACGCAGGGGAGTATCTTGTATTTTCCCCTATAAATTGTAACAGCGATGCCGCTTGCATTTTCACATGGCTTTTTGAAGATTTTATTAGCCTGTTAAGGTATACCAATTTTCAAATAAACACAAAAAGAGTGAGCTTCGGCTTCATAACAAAGGTGTTCTATTGATCTATTCACGATCAATTTTCCGAAGATGTGTAATACATTTAAGGACCCGTTTATTTGACGGGAATGGAATCTGATTCTGGGTATGTGATTTCTAGTAATCTGATTTATCGAAATATGATTCCATTATAGTATTTGGGTACCACTTGAGATTGTACCAAGGAAATTAATTGAATTCCTTTTCAAATGTTTGGTAATGGCAAGGAATGGATTACATATTTAATTGATTCACTAAAATACCCCCACCCATATATTATATATAAATCATATAGAAACAACATTTATTACATGGCATTATTTATAATATACTGATTTCAAAAAAAATATGTATAATATATTAATTAATAATTTATATATTATAATATATAGTAAAAATTAAATAACAAATATAAAAGAAATCAGTGTTACAGGAGAGTCGTATATATAATTATATATTAATAATCCAATAATGTAACTATCACAAGAAATGGTGTGTGTTAATACGTATAAATAAGATAATACTTTAAAAAAAAATTAAGCGTACAATTTAAAAATGAATGTGCTATGAAGCATAATCTTTGGATTTGGCCTGTGAATATGACGTATAAACTATATGCATATTCTCAAATCAATTCACATTTAAAATTTTATATTTTTTCAGAAGATTCAACTAGTAGGTAAATGAACGTGAAAATTTAATATGTGATTTAAGCACTTGGAGAAGAAAAAGAATGCAAGAAACAAGAAAATAATGGCTAGGGGAGAGAAAATATATATTACGTATGGAGAAAATAAAACTATCATAAGAAATAATATATTGGGGCAAAAATTCAATTTTGGTACCATAGAATAGGCTCAAGTCCATTTTTCATACCAAAATATCAAAAATCATACTGCCGTTAGTTTTTTAACGGAAGTTTAGCCTCCTCCGTTAAGTCAAAAAAGAGGTGAGAAATGCAATTATTAAAAATTAGGCAGGGTTTTTTTGCAATTATCATCTTCTTCTTCCTCCTCCCATACAATCGCCTGCTTCCGGTGTCTGTTGGTCAAAATTGGTTAAGGGATTTTGTTCCCCTTGTCGTGGAGAACTCGTACATATAAAGATCGAATTTTGAGTTCTAATTTTCGAATTGCGGTATGTCAAAATTTTTGAAATTTCAAATCGTGATTTCTACTTCGATTCTTAACCAAACTTTGTGATTCTTGTTGCAATAGTTTTCCCTGACCGTGGGCATCATTTTCCATAGGTCTATTGTAGCTGCCGTCGACGGTTGAGCTCCGCCCAAGTGGCGGCGCGTTTTCGGCCTAAACCTTAATTTTCGCGAAAAAATACTCCTCCCCTGCTCCACCGTCGACGGCCGTTGCAATTACCCCATGGAAAATGTTGCCCATGACAAGAGGAACAAAAACCCTCAACCAATTTCGACCAACGGCCACCGGAAGCCGGCGATCGTACATGGGAGGAAGAAAGCAATAATTGCAAAAATACCCTGCTCAATTTTAGACAATTGCATTTCCCCCCTATTTTGTTTCAACGGGCAGAACTCCCTCTCACATGGAGACTTAACTGACACGTGGCAGTTCCGTTAAGTAAACTAACGGAAGTATGATTTTTGAAACGTCTATTTATTCTACGGTATGATTTTCATTCGATTGGTATGAAAAATGTATTTGGGCCTATTCTATGGTATGAAAATTGAATTTTTGCCAATATATTGGTGATAATGTCTCTTTTATTTTTTAGTACTAAATCCCCTAGGAATGGAATCATAATACCATAGAAAAGTTGGGTTTAACATTCCCATATTTTGATGGCAAGATTCCTGACTTTTAGGAATATATTTCATTTACCAAAATTCAAAAAATCTACCCAAACAATATTACTTGATTCCAAGCAATCACATTGCCAAATAATATGTCATTCCTGAGTAAACAAACGGGTCTTAAATGTAATACTCCCGTATTAGAGTTAATGACAATTTACCCAATGTGAAATGCATAATGTTCAATATACCATCTGTAAAAAACTTAAAAGAGCAATTTACCTGCTTCAGTCGGAGAATGTAATTCACTCGCCTAAATTGAGTGCGCGCATGGAAAATATTTTTGTAACATAGTGGGGGCAACATTTATTATAACACAGGGGGTTAAATTATCACATATATCATAACACAGGGGGTAAAGTGTCACATTTATCATAACACGGGGAGGTAAAGTGCTATATATAAGAGGATAGTTTTATCAATTTGTATTATTTTTTTATGTTTAAAAATGTCAATGACATGGTGTGAAACAGTTATAAAATTATAGAGGGTAAAGTATTTTTTTTCATATCACAGGGAAATAAATTAAAAATTATATAAATTACAGGGGTTTAATTGCCATTAACTCCTCCGTATTACTTAGCATGAGTAGTTGATTCTTACAAATTGATTAATTCTGGCTGGTAATTGTTGAGTTAATTTTCCGTTTCCCATTATATTTTTATAAATTCAGTTGCCTTTCTGGGACTGGAAGAAGCCATAACTAGGATCATGTTATGAAGCATTAAGGCTGTTACATATTAACGATTTTCAGATGTCACACTGAATAATTCAAACATAAACTAATCAACATCCAGTTATATCACCTTGAAGAACAACATTTAATTGGAAAAATATAATCTGATGAATGAAAAGATCGATTGCATGAATGATGAATCAACAGCATGGTTCACCCTTTCCTTGAGTGATCTACTGAGGCACCTAATTCTGTTATCTGCAATAATATGAATATAATTAAATCCAACATATTGCTCTGATAATATATATCAAAAGATATGAAAAATAATTACCTGGTCTTTGAGGTTCCAAGAGTAAGTTCAAGTTCATCGGAACCACAATACTCCTCGTGAATCCTCTCCCCTTCCCAAGCTTTTACAAGACCATTATTATTTATGTTGTTGCTTCCAAATGCAAACTCATTTGATGAGATCATTTCGCCCATTGGTATATCGACACAAGGGGAACACGTTCCGCTTCGACCCATGAGAGACCCACCTCGGGTCAAACTAAATCCAAATGGGTTTGAAGAAACAAGGCTGAATGTTGGAGAAGTTGGTCCGCTTTGTGGGATTTGAACACGACTTGGGCTTGGTGGTGTTGAATATGGGAGGAAATCAAAAGATTTATCGAATATTTGTGGTGTTTGGGAAGTTGGGGAGCTTAGAGGAGGAGTTACAGGAGCACTCATAGAGCCGCCAATATGCATGTAGTGATGCATATGTTTTGATGATGAAGAAGAAGACGTTGATGAGAGGTTTCTGAGCCATGGAATGAGGGAATTGCCATCGGCACGAGAAATAGGGCTCGGAATGGAAGAAGAAGGTGGGCTTGGATTATACGAAGTGCATGGACTTGCAGATGTCGATCGGCCCATGAAATCCATGTTCTCCACTGGTTTGCACCCCTATATATTCATTTTAGCAAAATTAGTAGATTCATGCAAAATGCAGCCAAAGGATAACAAATGATCTATATAAACAACATCCACCTAAATGTCAAAGAGAATTTCATAAGCCTTGTGTTTGGGCCACAACATTAATTTGAGAACATGACATCACTAAAATGATGTGGTGCATTCTCAATTACAATAGCTAATCATTTTTCCTAAACCTAGTTTAGTTAAGAATTCCCCTATATTTGCCTAGTAATTACTTACATTAAAAAATTGAGCGAAAGACAAAAACACCCCTTATGCTTTATCTAATTCCCAAAAAACTATTTGTGTTATTTTAACTCATATCTCTCAAGAACATGGTGTATACTCCAATCATATTAAAGAGAAGGGGGTACATTGTCAATTTATCAAAAGAATAGGGAGATATCGCCAATTTGTTCTAATGATAGGGCGTATATTGCCAATTCATTGAAGATTAGAGGGGTTATTGCTAATTTATTTAAGAAGCAAGGGGTATTGCCAATTAATTAAAGAACAGAGGATTGTTTTGAAAATTAAACAAAGCATATGGGGTGATATTTGCCTAGACTAGGTCTTTCATAGACCATGAACAAAATTAGTGCTTTCACCAAATATATTTGCAAGATTTTGTGTATAATTTATGAAAGACCGGGTCCAGGCAAAAAAATTTCAACATATGAAGTATTTTTATCTTTGGCTCTCAAAATTCCTTCTTCCAAAGCTAATTATTAGGTTGTTTTGGGATAAAGGTTTTCTATGACTATTGAGTCATGTCTAGGACTAGAATATATTCTCTTTCGGATACAATTAGTTACACCAGGCACGTGCCTTTGCAGTAAAGTACACCAAAGCTCAACTAAGACCATCTCCAACAGAACTCTTAAATTCAGACCTTTTATCTTAAAATTTAAGGGATAAACAGTGTTATACATTCCCACTTTTTACTCTGCACTCCAACAGCTCATTTATATTTTAAAATTCTACTTATAAACAACTACAACACTTCACTCCAACAATTCGTTTATATTTTAACAAATTACTTTTAATTATTATTTATACATAAATAATAATGATAATTATTTAGTATTTATATATTTGATATAATAATAAACAATAAATTTTAAAAGAATATTATTTTCAAAAAATAAAATGAATTTAGATTAAATAAATCTGAACTATATTTCGAAATTCGTGCAATTTTTTTAATTCGAATTTACATTAAATATTTTAGCAAAGTACAAAAAAATGTTGTACTTTGCTACATAAATTAAAATATACATTTAGCTTTGGACTCTCAAATTTGAGAGTCCAAACTTAAAAATTTAAATGGCTCTTAAATTATAGCATGTCCTTTGGAGCACCATTTTTGTGAAAATCTTATAATTTTTCTCATAATATGACTTATGAGAGCTCCATTGGAGATGGCCTAAGCCTTCATACATGGATCATTGGTGATTGTGTAGGAGTGAAAGTAAAGGCCCCCCCACCGGAAACATATTGCCACTTTACTAACTTTGAAAAGACCCCAAAAAAAAGTATTTAGCATTTTGTATCCCCAAATTAAAATGTCGCCACAATTCCATTTTGAATTGCATATTCTTTAACAAAGTAATTGATGATTTACACCTCAGTTGTATGCATTTCACCCAAGAAATTAAAATGCAATTTGAAGATACAACATGCCAATATCTTAATTTCAAAGTGCAAAAATCATATATTATTGTGCCAATCTTTTAATTCCAATGTGAAAAATAATATATTATTGGAGTGTAAAATGCCAATTATCTATACATTAAAAAAAAAAAAGTCATTTCATGGTGTATCATTAAAAATTAATATTTCTATTTTGCCTTAAATACTTAAATTAACTTAACTACGTAACTTTTAAATTTATCGCATTATATCCTTTATATAAAATTTAACTTTTATTTTTTCTCCAAAAAGAAATTCTTATTTTTTATACTTAAAATTTTTAATGCACATTGGAACGCTTGCTGAGATACCTAGTTCTCCCAAAAAAATAACCAGCGAATGAAATACATTTATTCGAATTTATGTCCTTAGTTGAACAAGGTTTCACTTCTCAATCCCAAACATTTCCACAACATTCTAGTTTAATTAACCTTATGATAATTAAAATGGCAAAAGGCAAGCAAGAAAGAACAAAGAAATAAAATTGATATCCATTTTGGTCTCTCTAATTGACGCATTAAAAAAGAAAACGAGATTTTAATTAAATAAATACCTTGCGATAGGTGGTACCATCGGGGTGAACACTCCAACCAGCCTCATTACAAAGGGCCTTGAGAACCTCATTGTTATCGCAATGCTTTGGGAGTGTGTAGTTACCGTAGAGGCGGAGACCACAAAATATCTTCGCAGCGAAGGCCCTCCGGCGCCGCTCCCGCCTCTTGTTGTTCTCCCTCTCCTTCCACGTCGGCATCCGGGTCCCACCCGTCATCTCTCTATATATATATGGACGAACAATAATGGAGTAGGTAGTAGCACAAGTAGAAGTGAAGCTACAGAGTATAGTACCTTGTTTAGTTAGTGATCAAGTAGTGACTACTTAAAGTAGCTTGTATTTGGAGACTTGTTATGGGCTTATTTTACTAAAGTACCCTCTTTTCATCTTTTTATCTTTTCTCTTTCTTGGGTCAACAATAAGCACTTGGTAATGCACCACTATTTTGTAGATATAGGTGAAAAATACATTAGTTTTATATTGACTAGTATGACTTTCTAGGAGTTGATGCCAATTTACTTCCGGTGAAATGCATAATGTTCAATTTACTACTTCGTGATTTAGAAAATAACACTTTACCCCATATGAAAATCTTAAAGAAATAATTTACCTTCTTCAGTCGAAGAGTATAACTCACTTGCCCAAACTGGGGGTAGACATGAAAAATATTTTTGTAACATAGGAAGATAAATTGCGATATTTATCATAACAGAGGGAGATAAACTGTCACATTATTATAACACATGAAGTAAAGTGCCACATAAAAATGTCAGGAAGGCGTGTGAAATTTTTATAAGATTACAGGGGATAAATTGCTCTTTTTCAAATCATAGAAAAGTAAATTGAACATTATAAATATTGCATGGGGTAAATTGTCATTAACTCGACTTTCTTGTGGGAAAAGGTGATTGTAGGGTTTAATTGTTTTCTCATTGGATGCCATTTCTTGGAATTCTTCCCTAATTGTGTCTAAAACTCTTCTCTAGAATTAATGAGTACATAAATCTCATAATTTATATTAGTAAAACTACAATATAAAATGTGTTACATAATAATATGATTTAGACCATATACATAATAGAGCTAACTATAGTTTTCATCTTAAAATTATGGTTTACACCTTCCTCATTAAATTACCAGCAAAAGAATTTTTAATTTTATTTATTAGTGCAAATATATGAAACTTTATTAGTTGAGGTGTCTTAAGAGTAAAGAGACAAATATTTTACTTAACGAGTTATTTTTTTTTAACAAATTCATTAATAACTAAAATATAACCAAAATAAACGGGTGTAATGCAAATTGCCAACTAAAATGACTTTGTCACACTACGTTTACATATATGTGTATTAGTAATTACTAGGATTAGACAACATTTGAATTCCGCTTTGAGCATTAACTCTAAATCATTGCCAAAAGTGAAGGAACAACATTATATGTAGAAATCAATACTTTATCCGAAAAAGAATCACAGAGCAAGGGTAGGAGTAGTGGGTTAAAAAAGTAAAGTTGGTCCTACATGCTCTTCGTGATTTTGAAGAGGTCAAAAAGTGGCGTAAAGAATTTTTTGAGAGTGATCCTTGTCCAAAGGGCATTTTAGTCATCAAATGACTACTTTCTTTATCACTTTCATTATTTTTTTATTGGGAGCAGTATTTGACCATTTATACCTTTCATCACCGAAAATTAAAATGCACATTGGACTCTTTTTGGTCTCTGACAAACGTGGAAGACGGGTCCCATATGGTGGACGCCTGACTTTGTTGATGAGTTATTGAGGGTTTTTTTAACTTTGCACCCCCAAAATATGGAAAATAGATATTTTGCACTTTTAAAATAAAATATTAACATTTTACACCCTCAAAAATGAACAATTAAGCACTTAGCACCCCTTTCCATTTTCCGACAGAGCTGACCACAGGAGTAAAAAAACTTAGAGACAAAATAGATAATTTATTTTTGAATCTTTGACACATTGCACCCCTAAAATACGAAAAATTGGCACTTTGCACCCTTGAATTAAGAACAACCCAGCAACTTGCACCACTGAAACACGAGAAATGGGCGCTTTGCACCCCCAAAACACAATGATTTTACCGGATTTCGTTGGACTAAGTAAAATCAATAAAGTAATGAAACAGATCCACAAAATAGATAAAAGGATCTTTATTGAATAATATTGATCTGAATATAGGGCCTGACCAAACTACTCAGGATGGCGCAATACAAAGAATTAGCTAACTTGGGGTTTTACTAAGCTAAAGTGCCGAGCTAGTATAATGCTAAAAAAACGTGGAAAGCTATAGGCTAACATGCGTTGCCCTAATAAAATAGAATTCTAGAGCCCATAGGAGTCTTTGTACGGCCCATGATCTGTTGGGATTCGGTAAGATAAACAGCGCTTAACGCAACGGAAATTAAAATTTTATAGGACCTCTTACGGAATCTTGTCAGGATACTAAACTGGTTGTATATATATGAATAATAAAACGACTGGAATAATTCAGATCTAAATTATACCTGTCTCCTTGCAAATCCAAACTGTCAGAAAAGTCGTTGTGTTTCTCCCTCGACTGGCTCGATCCCAAGCTCCTAGCAGCGCCCCACGTGTTGCGCCTCTACGGGTTGATACACCACAATATCACGAAAATTAATATATCCTAATCGGCTAGAACATAAGATATATTAATATCTAAAACTAGAGAACAATTTGAGAGCAAGATTCGAAAAACGAAAACTCTTCCAAAGAGGAAGAGGGTTCGGCCGAGTAGGGAGAGAGAGAGAGAGGGAGAGAGTTTTCTTGACTTAGATTTTGGCTCTTGAATTGTGTGTTTGAGATATGACATCAAGTCTCCTATTTATAGGAATCTCATAATCCTAATCCTCCTAGGATTAGGACTCCTAAGTCTTCTAACTCTCCTACATGGGCCATGGCCCTTTTAATTGGAAGACCAAGTCTTCTAATTAATTCATGGCCCATACTTGATTTAATTAATTGGGTCTTTATTTAATTTCTCAATTAAATAGCCCAATTAATTTATTTATTTCTCATTTAATTAAATTAGACTCTAAGTCTATTTAATTAAATATTCTCATAATTAATTAAATCCAATTTAATTAATTAACTCACAAATTAAATTTCAATTTAATTTATAGTCTTGATCCAATTCCAATCGGATCTTCTTCGCTCCAATTGGGTCGACCCAGTCGATCTAGTTGACTCAGTTGTTCTCCATTTCCTCGCTTTCGCTTCATGTGTATTGTGTATGCCCCCGTAGGTTCACCACATAATTGGCCGTGGGTTATAATTAAATATTTATTTAATTACTCGAGTATTAAATACTCTAAATCTATCGAATACTCTGTCGACTGATCATTCCAAAATTAGCACCCCTGCCAATTTGGAAATTCTCCCACACTCCACGGTCGATGTCTGGCCACAAGCCCATGGAGCCCAATCACTGGTGAATTAATTCAGTGAACCTTTTAATCATTTACAATTTCCACATAAACTATAATCTCTCCATTGATCGATCTCCCAGTCAAGACTTAAGGGCATGGATTTTTCATCGGTTCCCTTTTAATTTGTTTTGACCTTATGCATTATGATCTTGAAATAATTCTCTTTGACTTAATCTTTATGAGCTACTTTCATAAAGCCGTCAAATACCTTGGCCAAGGATTTTACCAGAATTAATTTCTCACAGAAATCCATAGGAGAATTTCCCAACCTATCAAGTCGAGTCAATGGATCCTTTGTTGATGATATGAACCTGCATACGAGTCCCTCTATACCCAACGTGAATCCACAGAGACTTTCTGGTAATCTCCAGTCGGTCGGAACTCACATCTAAGTATAGACGTTCTCGCACCAGATAAACCCTATCACCTCAAGTATTTAGGGATCATTCCTCGTATACTATTGTAAATTGGAATAACTTCAACTCCGATATGCGACTACCGCTTCCATGGTGAGTTATTTCCTAATTGGGTTATTCAGTGCACTTGCCATCCCAGCAAGTCACCCACTTATGTGTATCGACTATCCCAGTCACGCTCGTGGACCCCAGCGTTCTCCAGTTCATCGGAGTATACACATTAGTGAGAGTCTAACCGAATCCAACGATGTCCTATCTCGATTGGATTCTACGACTCTTGAATATATTCTAGATCACGGCCTTAGAGATCAGTCCACGGGTTGTCCCATAGCTCTGTGATCTAAGGACTTCTATCCTTATGCGTAGATAATTATTACATAAGATAAAGTTGACCATATATAATAAATGCATTTATTAATCGAATTGAATAGTTTTTTTAATTATTACTAATTAAATGTAGCCAAAATAGTTGGCGTGCAGGACACTATTCCATCAATCTCCCACTTGTACTGAAGCCAACTCTTCATACTTCTGATTCCCATCTTAGACAGATGTTTCTCGAATGCCTTTTGAGGCAATGGCTTAGTTAGCGGGTCCACCGTATTATTCTTTTAGGTGACACGTTCCATCTTTATGTCTCCTCTACCAATTATATAACATATCAAATGGTATCGTCTTATATCGTGCTCGGATTTCTGATGAGATCTCGACTCCTTCGCTTGCGAGATAGCTCCATTATTATCACAGAAGATAGTAATGGCTCGGCAATGCTAGGTACGACGTCCAATTCTTGGACGGAGTTTTTCATCCAAACACATTCCTTTGCAGCTTCACATGCTACAATATTTTATGCCTCGGTGGTTGAATTTGCGGTAGTATCCAACTCACCGCACCACCTTTAAGGCAGATATATCCAGATGTTGACTTGAAATCATCTACATCACATTGGAAGCTAGAATCAGTATAGCCTTCCAATTTCAATTCTCCCCCGCCGTACACTAAGAACAATTCTTTAGTCCTTTTCAGGTACTTCAGAATTGACTTTACGGCTACCCAGTGCTGCTCTCCTGGGTCAGACAAATAGCGGTTAGTTACGCTCAGGGCATACGCTATGTCTGGTCTTGTACATAGCATATGATATTATGCTTCCTTTCATAGAGGCATGTGGTATCTTAGACATCTTGCTTCTCTCCTCAGAGGTCTTTGGGGCCATAGACTTAGAGAGAGCAATACTATGTCTCATCGGAAGAAATCCTCTCTTGGATTCTTTCATACTGAGTGTCTTCAGTATTTTATCTATGTACTTTAATTTGGGAGAGGTACAGCAGTCCTTTCGATCTATCCATGTAGATCCTTGTACCCAGTACAAAGGATGCTTCTCCCAAATTCTTCATTGAGAATTGTGTAGAAAACCGTGCTTTCATTTCGGATAACACTTTTGCATCATATCCAGTGAGCAGAATGTTATCAACATAAAGCATAAAAATTCAACTGTACTCCCACTAACTTTTTTGTACACACACTTCTTGAACACGTTTTTGACGAATCCAAAGGTTTGGATTATATCATCAAAATGTATGTTCCGGCTTTGGGAAGCTTGCTTAAGTCCAAATATGGACCTTCGGAGTATGCACACTTTGTGCACATCTCCCTTGGATGTATATCCCTTTTGGTTGCTTCATGTAGATCTCCTTATCAATGTCTCCATTGAAAAACGATCTTACATCCTTCTGCCATATCTCGTAGCTGATACTACGCTGATATGTCCAAAAATATCTGAATGGATTTGGGCATCGCTACATGCAAAAGTTCATCAAAGTCAATGCTCGACATTTGAGTGTATCATTTTGCGACTAGTCGTGCCTTTTAGGTAATAACCTCTCCATTCACTCCAAGCTTCCGCTTATAGATCCACTTGCAACCCAAGGGATCTACTCCCACTGGTGGATCTACCAAGGTACAAACCTTGTTAGAGTGCATGGAGTCCATTTCAGATTCCATGGCTTTTTGCCACCTTCCCAAATCTATGTCTTGCATAGATTCCTCGTAGGTCCTTGGATTAGTCTCAGACTGTCCAATTTCATGCAGCAGACTGTAGTACCTCTCGGGTTCCCTACGTGGTCTTTCAGACCTTTGAAGTTCATGTGTACTAGTTGGTTCATTTTCATGCTCAGGTTCTCCCACTGCCTGTGGTGATGGGTCGATTTTATGAACCTCATCTAGTTCTATGTTGTTTTCTTTCTTGTCCAACAAGAAATCCTTCTCCAAGAAGTTAGTTTTCCTAGAGACAAAGGTTGTTTGTCTTAGAGGAACATAGAACTCGTATCCTATTGATATTTTGGATACTCCACGAAATGCATAAGATGGATTTTATTTCCAGCTTATCTCCCACTAGCTTATTCACATAAGCGGGAGACCTCATATGCGCATGAATGCATATGAAGGTACAATACCAAAACCCATATCACTTGATATGTTTTGGAACTGGCTTCATAGATACTTAGCTCAGTATCTTCGATTTTCTCGATCAAGTTATAATTGATTGAATAAGGAATTTCATGTAAGATTTCCTAATGGACATTTTCATGTCCAGAATGCTCGACAACTGACGATGTTTCGAGCGGGTCTTACATTTTGAGAATCTAATTCTCTATTAAATAATCAATGGCGTATTTGCCAAGGCATGTTCGATTTTGAATCGATCCAAATCTCTTACATGCTTTCATTGATTAGGCTCTCTTCTTTATTCCAAAAATAATTTGGAATTGTACTTCACAACGTACTTTTACCCATGAGGGTACAAGAGACGTCTTATCTCCCACTAATGATTTAGTGTTTTCACACACTTTTAAATGGATTAAATCCATTACAGTTGTTTATTCCTCTTGGTTGCCTAGCAACCAACTACTAAATTTGATTTCCGTTTAAGTAAGATTCGAAAATCGGTTACTATTTCTAGCATCCCTGTCAAGCTCGACCTAGTCGAGCTCAATCTTTTGAATCTTTAATTCGGAATTTATTTTAGTGCTCGTGTATCGCCTTTCGGTTACACAACGACTCAAGTGTGTGGAATCTTGATTATTTATGTTTTATTGACTATGCATATTATATTTAGTCGTTATATGAGTATTCATACTCATTTGCTTATGCATACCTTTTGTGTACAGGTCTTATAGCGCAACCAGTTCCAACCATTATGGAACCATCACATCCCTTAAGACAAGGGATGGTCTAAGCAAATTCTAACGATCTAAATAATTCATGGCTTTAGATGCAATCAAAGCATCAATGAGTACTTCATCGGGTGTCCAACACCCTTATGCATTACTTGACTATAAGGTTAAGTTCAATAAAATTTAATCATCCTTTACGGGATGAGTATGTTCAATTCCTTCTTTCCCTTGATCTTAATCCATGGAAGAACCATTTTGATTGACTTTTCAACTTATCATCCTTACAGAAAAACCTCTAAGGTTATTTCCCTTCAGCGAGGATCCATTCCTCTTCTTCCATCTCTCGAGACTTTTGGGGCCTTTCAACGAGATGTTACTTCCCATTAAGGGAGACTTCATGTTTGCCTTCAAGAAAATTTGGGCTTGAGAACCATCCTCAACCCATTGGTGAAACTTATCACCTTTCTTATTTGAAGAGTAACTTCGAAAAAGGAAGCTTGGTGAAACCTATCACCATTCCAGTCGAAGCGTAACTTCGAAAGGATAACCAATGAAATCTTTGTAAGGAGATGAGTCCTTGCTTGGACTCGAGAATAATTTCTCAAGTTTTGAAGTCATTCAAAATTCATTTGGGTTCAGTCAATTTATTTGATTCAAGTATGATGGTAAATATTCTAGGATATATCACTTATGAAAATCTATCATAAACATGACGATAAAAGAAATAAATACGCGGCAGATTAATATCTATGCATAATTTACAAACATGGTTTTCATTTGTAAATTACTCCCACTATTTTTATCGAATACTTATGCCCCCACATAAGGTTCGGGAAATAAAAATTTCCTAATGGGCTCAAGGCCCAAATGCAATCGCTCAGTACCCATGACTCGTTGGCCATACCAATTGATCCACTTGGTGGGCGATCACGTCGCCGGTTAACCATCCCAGCTAACCCTTGAGTTTATTTAGCCTCGTTTTTCGTTATGGACCCACGACTCGTGAGACATCCATACTTACTCGCGTTAAATCATGTCCAATACTCGTGAAGAGAAATAGTTCAATCCTAGACGCCCCACGACTCGTGAGACAGCGCCTAGAACCTTGCTATCCTCTCCCTTGGCACTAAACTGTGCATCGAGGCAATAGACATACCATCTTCCTATAACTCGACCCACGACTCGTGAGACATCGAGATATACTCATACGATATGCCTAAGACCTAGTAGTTGGATAGGCTCGGACCATAAACACCATTCTATGCGCCCGTTTTACGATTTAATATTATAATTGAATTTTAGGTTCAATTGGAGGTTTTATGAAATTTTCAAGTGCGAGGTCTCATCAGATTATCAATTATCTTGTTTATGTTTTTATATCCTAAGCATGCATCTCATACATCAAAGAATAAATACAAAAAGTAAACATTCATCACCTAGCATTGCACGTACGATTGATCGATTTCCCATCCTATGCGATCCATCACGAGCCACGTGATGGACCGATTGGTCAGTCTAGGGTGAAAATAAATGGCCTAATTCTATTACAAAATAAATCCCATGCATACATGGGCCTTCACTTGTAATGTCCACCATCTTTCAGAATTGGGCCTCCACGTCCTCCAAGGTAATGGGCCTCCATGTTGATCTCCAAAGTCTCCATGAGGTCTATCGGGCTCCAAGCCTAATCTAAGTCTAACTTAAGACCCTATTCTATTACATTTGAATTCAACAAAGAAGGGGCACCAATCAGGCCCATTTAATTACAACCCATAATGAAAAACCAATAATAAACTACACAGGACTTAAGGGTAATTCGATCAATCCACATATTCAAGCAAGAACAAGCATAAATTCACATAAGGGCAATAATGTAAATTTACCGGCTTCTTTAAATTTAAATTCAAAATATTATTCATATAATTAGTTTTGAATTGTCCAATATTAAAAGGACTATTATGCTCTTGCTTGAGCATCAAGGAATCTAATCTTGCAATTTAATTAAAGATAGAAATAAAATCCAATTTAATTATCTATCCTTATCTTGAAACTCTAAGTTTCCTTATTTAATAAGATCTCTAAGATCTATAATCATGGTAACTTACTAGAAGACATTAATTTTAATTAAATGTCTTATCACAAATGAAACTCTAAGTTTCCTTGTTTAATCAGATCTCTAAGATCTATAATCATGGTAACTTACTAGAAGACATTAATTTTAATTAAATGTCTTATCACAAATGAAACTCTAAGTTTCCTTGTTTAATTAGATCTTTAAGATCTATAATCATGGTAACTTACTAGAAGACATTGATTTTAATTAAATGTCTTATCACAAATGAAACTCTAAGTTTCCTTGTTTAATAAGATCTCTAAGATCTTTAATCTTGGTAATTAACTAGAAGATATTAATTTTAATTAAATGTCTTATCTTAAATGAAACTCTAAGTTTCCTAGTTAATTAGATCTCTAAGATTCACCAAGATTCCATAACAACCAAATCTCCAAGATTTTGTTCAAAATTATACAAAAACGAAAATTTCCGAAACACTAATTTTCCACTATCGCGCACGTGCAGTTTACGTGCAACTGTCGTGCAGCCGCTGTGCAACCGCCGTGCTTATGCCATGCAGTAGCTGTGCAACCGCCGTGCAACTGCCGTGCAGTTACTTTGCAGCCACTGTGCAGCTGCCGTGCGACAACCATGCAGTCACTGTGCAGCCGTTGTGCGACTGTCGTGCAGTCGCTGTGCGTCTGCCGTGCAACTGCTGTGCGATTTTTAGATTTAAGTTCCCAATACGTTTTTATATAACAATTTCTTGATTCCTTAATTAATTAAAATCAACAGTTTTAATTAATTTAATCCAAAATTAAAAACATGATATCAATAACGAATCTAAAATTACAGTTTTAACAATCCAGTTAAAAACTAAAGATCTATCCAACAGATCTAATCTACAGATCTAACATGCATGTCAATCTAATCAACAGCTAAAAATCAAACATATGATTTAAAACAAAGAATTTGCAAATTCATATATATACAAAGCCAGAGTTGGCTCTGATACCACTGTTTGGGATTCGGTAAGATAAACAACCCTTAACATAGCGGAAATTAAAATTTTATAGGATCTCTTACGGAATCTTGCCAGGATACTAAACTGGTTGTATATTTATGAATAATAAAACGACTGGAATAATTCAGATCTAAATTATACCTGTCTCCTTGCAAATCGAAACTGTCAGAAAAGTCGTTGTGTTTCTCCCTCGACTGGCTCGATCCCAAGCTCCTAGTAGCGCCCCACGTGTTGCGCCTCTACGGGTTGATACACCACAATATCACGAAAATTAATATATCCTAATCGGCTAGAACATAAGATATATTAATATCTAAAACTAGAGAACAATTTGAGAGCAAGATTCGAAAAACGAAAACTCTTCCAAAGAGGAAGAGGGTTCGGCTGAGTAGGGAGAGAGAGAGAAAGGGAGAGAGTTTTCTTGACTTAGATTTTGGCTCTTGAATTGTGTGTTTGAGATATGACATCAAGTCTCCTATTTATAGGAATCTCATAATCCTAATCCTCCTAGGATTAGGACTCCTAAGTCTTCTAACTCTCCTACATGGGCCATGGCCCTTTTAATTGGAAGACCAAGTCTTCTAATTAATTCATGGCCCATACTTGATTTAATTAATTGGGTCTTTATTTAATTTCTCAATTAAATAGCCCAATTAATTTATTTCTTTCTCATTTAAATAAATTAGACTCTAAGTCTATTTAATTAAATATTCTCATAATTAATTAAATCCAATTTAATTAATTAACTCACAAATTAAATTCCAATTTAATTTATAGTCTTGATCCAATTCCAATCGGATCTTCTTCGCTCCAATTGGGTCGACCCAGTCGACCCAATCGACCCAGTCGATCTAGTTGACTCAGTTGTTCTCCATTTCCTCGCTTTCGCTTCATGTGTATTGTGTATGTCCCCGTAGGTTCACCACATAATTGGCCGTGGGTTATAATTAAATATTTATTTAATTACTCGAGTATTAAATACTCTAAATCAATCGAACACTCTGTCGACTGATCATTCCAAAATTAGCACCCCTGCCAATTTGGGAATTCTCCCACACTCCACGGTCGATGTCTGGCCACAAGCCCATGGAGCCCAATCACTGGTGAATTAATTCAGTGAACCTTTTAATTATTTACAATTTCCACATACGCTATAATCTCTCCATCGATCAATCTCCCAGTCAAGACTTAAGGGCATGGATTTTTCATCGGTTCCCTTTTAATTTGTTTTGACCTTATGCATTATGATCTTGAAATAATTCTCTTTGACTTAATCTTTATGAGCTACTTTCATAAAGCCGTCAGTTACCTTGGCCAAGGATTTTACCAGAATTAATTTCTCACAGAAATCCATAGGAGAATTTCCCAACCTATCAAGTCGGGTCAATGGATCCTTTGTTGATGATATGAACCTGCATACGAGTCCCTCTATACCCAACGTGAATCCACAGAGACTTTCTGGTAATCTCCAGTCGGTCGTAACTCACATCTAAGTATAGACGTTCTCGCACCAGATAAACCCTATCACCTCAAGTATTTAGGGATCATTCCACGTATACTATTGTAAATTGGAATAACTTCAACTCCGATATGCGACTACCGCTTCCATGGTGAGTTATTTCATAATTGGGGTATTCAGTGCACTTGCCATCTCAGCAAGTCACCCACTTATGTGTATCGAATATCCCAGTCACGCTCGTGGACCCCAGCGTTCTCCAGTTCATCGGAGTATACACATTAGTGAGAGTCTAACCGAATCCAACGATGTCCTATCTTGATTGGATTCTACGACTCTTGAATATATTCTAGATCACGGCCTTAGAGATCAGTCCACGGGTTGTCCCATAGCTCTGTGATCTAAGGACTTCTATCCTTATGCGTAGATAATTATTACATAAGATAAAGTTGACCATATATAATAAATGCATTTATTAATCGAATTGAATAGTTCTTTTAATTATTACTAATTAAATGCAGCCAAAATAGTTGGCTTGCAGGACACTATTCCATCATGATCTGCTTGTAGCGAGTCCTGACCAGCTGGGGGTGTCATATGAGGCGTCAAGGTATACTTCTGCTAGACTCGATCGATAATAATGAGGATTGATCGAGATGGAAGAGTTCCAGATCGAACTCGATCAGGTCGAAGAATTGACCTGGCTAAATACGAAATAGCCCCCATCAGTACTTCCCCACTTCTTGAGCGAAAGTGTAGTTGTAGCTCGGAGAAGTAAAATTATGCCTTTGAACGGCTTCCTGATGAATGAGTTAGAGTGAAACGCATTCTCAAGTATCCTAGGTAGAGCAATGCATATATGCCCATGTATTCAGGTGGAGACCTGAACCTTGTAGGATAATTGATATTCACTCCTAGTCAAAGGAAGTCAAAAGTCGACATATGGATCAGTATTCACCCCTGATGATGTAGTTGTTGTTTGGAAAATATCAAACAACTCAGTACTATATGACCATAGAAACTGAATAGCCGCTTGTAAAGCAGCTAAAGTGCATTTACCAAGTCGTGCCTTCAAAGTCATTCGAAGCACACATGGAGCGAATGGGTTTGAGATACATGTCCCATATGCTTTAGAGCAAGTTGGAGATTGTTAGACAATGTGCTCTTAAAGCGTGTATTTGTACATTCTTTAATTAAAATATATAAATATGAAATTCATTTTTCATATAATTATTTCGATTATGCATTTATTGCATAATATAAACATCAGCAAATTCCATGTCTATTAAAGAGATTATAACTTAAGTACACATTATACTGGAGGATTAAAGTTATAACAAATAAACCAAAAAGTCCGTAGTGAGTTAAGATTGGGATCTTTAACTAAACACTGCTAGTACGGTCCACAGAGCATCAAGAGTGTAGTAATCTTGATTCGAATTACTGATGTAGAGATATAATGTGGAGTACTTTGTGTAATGCGATTACATAGGACTGGACCAAACATGATCCAGAATCATAAAATAAGATAACGTTGACATTAAGGTTTATGGTTTTTTTTTTCTCTTATGTAATGGCCCATAATCATGTTGAGCCTAACATTTATGTCTTGAAGATCCATTGAGACAAATGGTTGAGAATGTCTTCTATAGATATGGAAACCAACACTTCCTCCGGGAAGCTGGAATATTGATTCCCTTAAGTGTTAATTCTAAAACTGAACAGTAAAGCGCTCTGATTTATGAATAAGTTAACAAATCAAAGTATTCACTAGTGGGAACTTAAAGATAAAGAAGTAATTAGAGGGGCAAAATTTAATTACGCCTAGTTCTAATTGTGAAACAATTTTTGGAGGATCAAATTGCATGTAGTGATTATATCAATGGACTCTCTTCATCTTTAGATTAAACTATATTGTAATGGCAAGAGTGCAATTCCATGTTTTTAGTGGAGTCACTTGAAATTAATAGATCATATAACTAAATGGAAGAGTTTGATAAATTATTCGATTTATTAGAGCTTGAAGTTACATGTCCATAGGTTCTCAACGACAGCGCCTAATCAACATCCTAATAATCTACATTTGAACTTATGAAATTAGAATGACTTCATTCATGTAACATTTTATAAAGAGTTTCCAAAAATAGAAACTCTGGATTAATTAGATGATATTTAATTAATTAATTTAAAAATATCATGATTATTTATATTATATTTTAATTATAGAATTGAATCTAATGTAAATTGAATACTAAATTCAAGAAAAAGAAAAGTTGGCATTTATGAAATTTTTAATTATAGAAATTCATTACTTACTATATAAATATATATATGATATATTTATGTAAGAAATAAAAAAAGAAAATTATGTATTTATATATTTAATTTTCGAAATTATATATATAAATAAATATATGTATGCATGTTTTAATTATATACAAGAGTTGTATATAATTAATGTATCTCTTAAGGTTCTAGAGTGAAGAGTTATTTATCTAATAGAGAATAATGGGTGAGTTATGGTAGGATTTTAAATCCTACAATGACTATTTTTGTATGAGATATAGATTGTATATGTGATAAGAAATGATTTATGAAATCATTAAGATTACACTAAAATAAAAAATCTTCAACCTTACACATACAAAAGCCACCCCTTGTTCAAGAAACGAGAATAAATTTCATCTTAAAATTTTGATCTCTAAAACGTGAAAGAAAAGTTTGATTTTCTTGCGGTGGTGCCCACACGCCTAGTAGAAAGAGAACGTAGTTGATATCAAAAGATGATAGACGTTTGTTCATCAAATTTAAGAAAATCTTGAAGCCAAAAGTTCAAGCAAAAGAACGAAGGACAAGAAACTTTCGGTAAGTTTTCTTTTTCTTTCTTTTGCATAATTAAAATAACTATAATTTATGGCATCCTCGTATTTGTGTGAGTTATTTTGGAAATATGCTGGGAACATAAAACCCACCAAATTCAGTAATTTGGTCGAATTAGTTCGACCTATCCAATTCAGCAAAACACCAACAATAACATCATAATATTACATCAACGTAGAAGATCCACACCGCAGAGTACTCCATCGTGAAACTTTGACAACTGAAAATGTACTGTTTGAAAAATGGAAGTTGTTAATCAAAAGTTTCAAGTGTGCTGGAATTCAACGAGGCAAAAGCTAGTAACTTTGGATCTTTCTCGAGAAAAACCATGTGTTGTTCACTTAGAGTTACCCATGCTTTCCGGATTTCATGTCCATCAACAATACTGAATTACAGAGTAAAGGGATTTTTGTATCTGCATTTCCAACACTTGCCCATATTGGTTTTCCCCACCCGAAATCACATTCATATATCCCACTATTACACATACTTGTTACCAAAATACAATCAACGTTTTCATCACAACAATCTTTTTCCATTTCATTCAACGTCTCCTCGATTTTGAGCAACCACTCTTCTCCTTTCATTTTTTCAACGAAATCACCGTTGATTCGACCAATAGAAGTCTTTATGCATCGGACGATGGAATCCAACTCTAAATCATCATCAACTAATCTATGTTGAGTTGCCCATATAATGGGGATAAATGCAAAATACCACCCTGTGTTATGCTAAACCTGTAAGAAAATACCCTGTGAAATTTTTATTGCGCCGAACTTCCTTGTGTTTTCAAAAACCCTGCAAAAAACACCCAATTTGTAAAAAAAGGTCCTTTTGGATCGACATATTTCAAGAAACCATATTTAAAATACTTCAAGTTGATCCCTACAACTTTACGTGGTATATTTTAAAATTATTTCTTGAAATATGTCGATCCAAAACGACCTATTTTTTACAAATTGGGTGTTTTTTGCAGGGTTTTTGAAAACACAAGGAAGTTTGATGCAATAAAAATTTCACAGGGTAGATTCTTACAGATTTAGCATAACACAGGGGAGTATCTTGCATTTTCCCCCATATAATGTTCCCAATTGCATAAGGTGATATGGGTGGTATACTTCTTGTCCTTAGGTTCACAGGAGTTACCAAAAGGGAAGATTTTGGGATGCAATTAGTAGCTTTTGATTGAGCTTTAGAAGCCGTCATTATGCATTTCCAGATAAGGCCTGTTACAGGCTTACAGCCATTACACGGGATGAGGCAGCTGTTTTCTTTTTTAATTCCATAATAGATGAAGAACAAAATTGAAATCGTCTTGTGGCACATATCTTCTGCTTTAGCATGAGCTTCGAGAAAAATATTGTAGCATTTTCGGGTAAAGCTGGATTTGGGGGAAAAATTGATGGTGAAATGAAACTGGGATGTATTTTTCTTGATAAACACCCATGCGATGTGGCTGCCCAAGCTTTCAAAAATGTTGCGTGTGAAATGCCATCGATAATCTTGTGTGAAGTACATAAGCCAATAGCAATGCCACCACAACTAAATACATTTACTTGTATCATAGCAACATATGTTTTCGAGAATAATAATTCCAAAGAATTAGGATCCACCGGAAGAAATTTATGTATGGACTTGTTGTCAGGTTGATTAAGAAAGTCACATAAATTACCGTTGACTTTGGCTTCCACGTAATAGACCCCGTCGTCATTGCAGTCAATATACCAACTATCCTTAACTTTACCCGCTAACGGTAAAATCTTGACAAGGTTTCTGACAGAGACTTCTTCAGTTGTTGTCGTCTTCCAAAAATTAAGTCATCCTGATATATCAACTCAGAGCCTTTTTTATGGTTGTTTGGGTTGAAGTAAACAAAGGGCGAGTAAATGTGTTGAAATACTTGATCCAAGCCTGAAATTTCGTACATTCTCAAGTGATCAGGAGTCGGAGATGCAGGTTTTATATACGGCAAAAATTCAATTTTCATACCATAAAATAGGCCCAATTCCATTTTTCATACCAATCGATTGAAAATCATACCATAGAATAAATAGACGTTTCAAAAATCATACTTCCGTTAGTTTACTTAACGGAACTGCCACGTGTCACCTGTTGAAACAAAATAGGGGGGAAATGCAATTGTCTAAAATTGAGCAGGGTGTTTTTGCAATTATTGCCTTCTTCCTCCTATGGACGATCGCCGGCTTCCGGTGGCCGTTTGTCGAAATTGGTTGAGGGTTTTTGTTCCTCTTGTCATGGGCAACATTTTCCATGGGGTAATTGCAGCGGCCGTCGACGGTGGAGCAGGGGAGGAGTGTTTTTTCGCGAAAATTAGGGTTTAGGCCGAAAACGCGCCGCCACTTGGGCGGAGCTCAACCGTCTACGGAAGCTACAATAAACCTATGGAAAATGATGCCCACGGTCAGGGGAAACTATTGCAACAAGAATCACGAAGTTTGGTTAAGAATCGAAGAGGAAATCACGATTTGAAATTTCGAAAATTTTGACCTACAATTCGAAAATTAGAACTCAAAATTCGAATAGATTACTCAACGGATTGAAAAGATCTTTATATGTACGAGTTCTCGACGACAAGGGGAACAAAAACCCTCAACCAATTTTGACCAAAAGCCACCGGAGCCGGCGGTCGTATGGGAGGAGGAAGAAGAAGACGATAATTGCAAAAAACCCCGGCCTAATTTTTTATAATTGCATTTCTAACCTCTTTTTTGACTTAACGGAGGAGGCTAAACTTCAGTTAAAAAACTTACGGCAGTATGATTTTTGATATTTTGGTATAAAAAATGGACTTGGGCCTATTCTATGGTACCAAAATTGAATTTTTGCCTTTTATATACTCTTCGGAGATGATCTCCACTTCAAGTTGATTTTTCCTTTCAGTTTCTTTCTCGGCGTTACTGAAAGGTGTAAAGCAGAATTATAGCTTAAATATATCCAGGGCAAATGCATTTTAATTTATCTAAACAAAGGAAAAAGGCACACCTTAAACTGGAGAAATGAGCGTACTGCTCGTTGTAGGCTAGAAATGTATCTCATTTGAAAGGACGATTCCATAGATATGGATTCAGATAAGATTTCATTGATGAAAACATGAATATGCTGGAGTGATATTGACTAAGGAGTGGAATCTGTTTCCGAATTAACACGGCATAACAACGGACCAGGAGTGATGAATATCTCGTCATCGTGCTTGAGTCAGGGGTGAGCAAATAGTTTAGTTTGTGTTTAAATTGGAGCTTCAGACGGAACAAAACTTGAATTTTGCTTGCTTTTCTAGGTACTCCTATATTTATACATGCGACTTCACTAAATTTGCCAATTTCCAAAGAATCAATGACAATTTACCCCTTAATTATGATATGTTTAATGTTCAATCATATCTATATACATATAAAAGTACGAGTTTGGCGAAGAAAATTTCTTCCATTTTTTGTGATGACTAATATACCCCTTTCTAAATTATATTGTAATATTTAATTTTATGGCAAAAAAGTAAAATAAAAGAATCCTAGAAGTATAATTAGAAAAGAAGTCTCTCCTACATCAACATTATTATAATTATCTTTTAAGGTTTTACAACTCATTAAAATATTAAAAGTAAAAAAACAAAAACAATTCTAAAAAAACTATTTCTCTATATTTTTTGAAATTTACTTTGGAACTTTTTGATCTTTAATTGTTAGCATTGGTCAAAGTTCCACTGTTTAAGTGAAAAATATTGATATATTTGAGTCGATTAATCAATGAACACAAAAATCATTTGTAGTTTTGGAACTCTTGGTCTATTAATTTCTTCATAATTTTATTGGTGTATCTATCTATCTATCTATTTATATTTGTAAAGACTAATATACCCCTATTTAAATTATATTGTAATATTTAATTTTATGGCAAAAATGTAAAATAAAAGAATCCTAGAAGTATAATTAGACGAAGTCTCTCCTACATCAACCTTATTATAATTATCTTTTAAGGTTTTACAACTCCTTAAAATATTAATAGTAAAAAAATAAAAAAATTCTAAAAAAACTATTTCTCTATATTTTTTGAAATTTACTTTGGAAAGTTCTTAAAAAGTTATAACTTATTAAAGAAGTACAGAAGAAAAAAAATATGCAACATATGTGCTGCATGAAAAAACACTATTTAGTTTAACTAAAAAAATATATTATTGGCTTAAGCCAAAAAGAGCCAAAACATAGAAATGGTTCAAATTTGTAAAAACGGGTAAAACTCGATTAAAAAATATATGATAAAAAACGATAAATCAATGGAAAAATGGGTTAGATAGAAAGAAAAAAAGTGAGTTAAAGCACAAAAAATGGTGAAATTAATAAAACAACAAGGTAAATCGGCAAAAATTTGGTAAAATCAATAAAAAAAATGAATGACATCTGCTAAATACGGGATAACAAAAAAAAAATCAAATCGATAAAAGAACAAAAACAAAAAAATGAGTAAATTGGCAAAAATGTGTAATATGTGAGAAAATAGGTTAAAGTAGCAAAAGAATAAGTATAATCAAACTAAACTTGTGTTAAACCAGAGAGAATGGGTGAATTGATTAACAAGTATGATAAAATCGAATAAAATTGGGTTAAACTAGAGAGAATGGATGGGTTGATTAAGAAATGTGATGAACCACAAAAAATGAGTGAAATCAGTGAAAAAACGGGTTAAAATAACAAAAAGAAATGATAAACTTAGTGTAAAAACAAGTAAAATCGATATTTCTTTGGAAAATTCATAAGAAATTATCATATTTCTTTGGAAAATTCATAAGAAATTATCACTTATCAAAGAACCTCAAAAAAATTAAAGAACCTAAAAACCAAAGGCCACCTTCGAGTTAGTTAAATAAAAAAAATATTATTTAGTAACTGGAAAACTTATAATTGGCTTAAGCCAAAATAAGTCAAAAACATAGAATGGTTATAATCGATGAAAATGGGTAAAAGTCGACTAAAAAATATATGATAAAAAATGGTAAAATCAATAGGGATGTAGGTTAGATAGAAAAAACGAGTTAAAGAAAAGAAATGGTGATGGGCGGAAAATGGGTAACTGGTTAAAAATGAATGATATTGGCTAAACATGAGATAAAAAAAAAAGAAAAAAAAAAGGGAGGGGGATCAAATCGATAAAAGAATAAGAACAAAAATGAGTTAAAATTGGCAAAAAACGAAGGTGAAATATGTGAGAAAATGGGTTAAATTAGCAAAAGAATAAGTAAAATCGACTAAGATTGGGATAAACAAGAGATAATGGATGAATTGATTAACAAATGTGATAAAATCAACTAATTTTGGGTTAAACCGGAGAGAATGGGTGAATTGATTAACAAATGGGATAAACCACAAAAGGGTAAATTCGGTGAAAGAACGGGTTAATATAAAAAAAATGTAAATGTAAATTAAGTGTAAAAGTGGGTGAAATCGATATTTCTTTGGAAACTTCTTAAAAAATTATCACTTATTAAAGAACCTCATCAAAAAATAAAATTATGTCACCTTCGTGCTATACGAATAAAAAAAGTATTATTTACTTAGCTGAAAAACTTATTAATGGACTTGAACCAATAAAAAGTCAAAACATAGAAATGGTTAAAACCGTTGAAAACGGGTAAAATTCGATTAATAAATATATGATAAAAAATAGTAAAATCAATGGAAAATGGTTTACATAGAAGAAAAACAAGTTAAAGCAACAAAAAATGGTGCAATCGATAAAACAACATGGTAACTCGAAATCGAGAGAAGTGAAAGACATCTACTAAACACGAGATAAAAAAAGGGTGAAATCGATGAATAACAAGATCAAAACAAATGAATTAAATATACAACAAAAAGGTGAAATAGGTGAGAAAATAGGTTAATCGGCAAAAGAATAAGTTAAATCGACTAAAATTTGGTTAAACCGGAGAGAATGCGTTAAATGATTAATCAAATGAGATTAACCACAAAAATGGGTGAAATCGGTGTATGAACGATGTAGTATAACAAAAAAAATGGTAAGCTTAATGTAAAAACGGATGAAATTGGTGAAAGAATATGTTAAAATAACCAAAAAAATATATATATAACTTAGTGTAAAAGCTGGTTAAATCGATAAAATAGGTTCACTCGACACAATTGATGAAAATTGGTAACAAGTCAAATTGTTTAAAAAATGGATTAAGCATGTAATTAAAAATGGATGAACTCAGAAAAAGACATGTATATCAGGTAAAATTGGTGAAATCGATAAATAAAAAAAGGGTTAAACATGTGAAAATAGTTTAGATGGAAATATCAAGGTCAAGAAAGAAAAGAATTAATGTTGTCCATTAGTAAAATCAATGGAAAAATGGGTTAGATTGAAAGAAAAGTGAGTTGAAGCAAAACAAAATGGTGTCATTGATAAAACAACAAGGTTAACCGACAAAATTGGGTAAAATCGGTAAAAGAAATGAATGACATCGACTAAACAATTGTTAAAACCGGCAAAAACAGGTAAATTATATTAAAAATATATGATAAAAAATGGTAAAATCAATGGAAAAATGGGTTACATAAAAGAAAAATGATTTAAAGCAAAAAAAAAGGTGCAATTGATCAAACAACGGGGTAAGTCGGCAAAAATGGACAACTGGTATAAAATGAATGATATTGGCTAAACATGAGATAACAAAAAAAAATTGCGGGGGGGGGGGGGGGGGGATCAAATCGATGAAAGAACAAAAACAAAAAATGAGTTAAATTAGCAAAAAAATGTGAAATAGGTGAGGAAATGGGTTGTATCAGCATAAGAATAGGAAAAATCGACTAAAATTGGGTTAAACCAGAGAGAATGAGTGAATTGATTAATATGGGATAAACCACAAAAATGGGTGAAATCGGTGAAAGAACGGATTAAAATAACATAAAAATAAATGTAAATTCAATGTAAAAGCGAATGAAATCTATGAAAGAACATGTTAAAATAACAAAAAATAATGGTAACTTAGTGTATAAGCAGGTTTACTCGACAAAATTGAGGATAATTGGTAAAATCGTGTCAGATTAGTTAAAAAATGGATTAGGCATGTAATTGAAAATAGATGAACTCAGTAAAAGATAGGTATAACCGGCAATACTGGTTAAATCGATAAAAAAAAGGGGTTAAACCTGTGAAAACTGGTTTAGATGGAAAAAAATTGTTTAGATGGAAATACCAAGGTCAAGGAAGAAAAAAATTGATATTGTTCATTCGTTCAAATGGTTGTTTTAGAATAATAAATATATAGACATGTAGTTTTAGATTAGAAATACTTAGTAATTATAGTTCATTTTTTTATTTTAAAGTTTTGATTTTAGGTATTTATGATTACAACTTTAAATTATTGGTAACAATATAGAAATAATTAAATTGATTTAGTCAAAAAAATTATGTGGTATGTCATTAAGACCATAGTATGATGAAAAATAATTATATGATTCAACTAACATAGAAAATTAGTTAATCACGTGCAACGCAACAATTGATGCAGTCCATTCGTTCAAATGTTAGTTTTAGAATTATAGTTATGTAGACATGTAGTTTTAGGTTAGAAATACTTCGTAATTATAGTTCATTTTTTATTTTTAAGTTTTGATTTTAGGTATTCAAGATAACAACTTTAAATTCTTGATAACAACATAGTAATAATTAAAGTGATTTAACTAGAAAAATTATGTGGTGTGTCATTAAGACTATAATATAATGAAAAATTATTATATGATTCAACAAACTCAGGAAATTAGTTAATCACGTGCAACGCACGTGTACTTTTCTAGTATTTACAAAAGCACTCACCGTCTCGTTCCCATTTTTAACTTCCGAAAAATTGACCTCTTTTATATAGTACTAGAAAAGTGCACGTACGTTGTACGTGTCTATTTAATTTCAGAGGTATTTTATTGTAAATCAGAGTAAAATCAACTCCATTATGTCATAAAATAGCACTATTCAATTTATTATCTTCATTATGGTATTTTCATCGATTTCTTTAGTTTTTTCCGGTTTAAACCATTTTTCTAATGGTTAGACCTTATTTTTGTTGGTTGAACTTTTTTCATTATATTGATTTCACTTGTTTTGTTTCAGTTAAACCAATTTCCCACGTTCTTCACTAATTTCACATGTTTTTCACAAATTTCACATGTTTTCACTGACTTTAGCCTTTTTCACCATTTTACCCGTTTTTCACCTATTTCATCATTTTTCTGTGATTTCACTGTTTCACCGATGTCATCCATTTTTCACAAATTTCACCTGAGTTTTTCATCGATTTCACATGTATTTACCGAATTTTCAACTCAAATTATTATACATCTTCAATTACTTTTAAGTATATCTCAGATTATTTCTCTTACCTTACCTTTTGAAATATATTTATTTACCGACCTAAGCAATTTCACTTATTATATTCATTAGTTTAATTCGATTTTCATTGATTTTTACTGGTTTTATATTTTGTTACTAATTTACCCGTTTCTTGATCAATTATAACCTATTGTCCATTGTTTTTCCTATTTTTCATCGATTTCTTTTGTTTTCTACCGTTCAAACAAAAAAAAAGTTCTATTGGTTAATTTCACACTGTTTCTGCTAGTTAAACTTTTTTTTTTCTTTGTATTGATTTGATTTCTTTTTATCAGTTTAACTTATATTTCACTGATTCCATTATGTTATTAATAAAATATTTTTTTATGAGAAAATTTAAGGAAAATTCATTTCTAATTATAATTTATTAATATACCTTACAACTTGAATAAGGGTACTTTTGTCTTCATAAAAAAAGAAAAAAAACTTAAATTATTCACAATTTTAATATTAAAGTATAGATTAACTTAGGCTTCGCTAGTTGTCCTTCTATATTATTTTACATGAGGTAGTTTATCCAATGTCTTATACTCCCCATCCCACTAATTTTACTCCATTTACTTTTGGCACATAGTTATATGTAAAAGTTGTAAAAGTTAGGGGTGCACATGGAACGGTTCTACGATTTTTTTAACAAAATTTGTACCGTACCAATTAGTGCTGTTTTAAAAAACTCAAAACAAAACTAGAGTTTTTTTAACCTTACCAACAAAGTCGGTTTTGTACGGTTCCGGTACAGCACGGTACGGTTTTGCTGTTTTTTCAAACAAATTTTGTTTTGCAATTTTTCTTGTATAGTTGCTTACATAGTTGACAATTATATAAATATTAATATCATAATATCTTACAAACTATTATTCTACATTAAATAAAGCATTGGAAAGAAAATGTTCATAAATTTTACGCTATAATTCGACCTTAATTGAATAAAATTAAATGGTTGATTTTTGTTTTTATTCTGTGAAGGAACTTACTGTTTAGTATTTGTTGTTTAGAATTTTTTTATTTTAAGTTTTCAACGTATTAAAAATTTAAATTTTGCTAAGTTCGAGCATATTTCTTTTTAATTGAACACGAGCGTGTAGTAACAATAAATTATGATGTACTATAATATAAGTTATAAATAATATCGTATTCGATAATATTTGAATTATAAACTGAAAAATAAAAAGTCATAAAATTTAGTTGTAAATACCAAAAAATGAATAGTTAATTCATGTTTCTTATTAATTTCGGTAAGGTACGATTCTTTCCGGTATAAGAAGTCTAAAACCAAAATCATATCAAAATACTCGGTACGGTTTTCATCTATACTAAAACCTTTGGTTTTGAGAAAAAAACAAAAATTCTGTATGGTTTGATACGGTACAGGACGGTCCGGTACGGTTTCGAAAACAATGTGCACCCCTAGTAAAAGTGAAAGTTTTAGGTACTTTTATATTTATGCATTTAAAAGTAATGGTTGAGAATTGATAGTGTCAAATAATTACTTTATGTGAGAAGGTGATTTTGGAAAAAATAATTCTATTTTAAGAGTAAAATTTGTGGGTGTAGACACTTAAATTTTATGCCGAAAAATAAAAATGAAGTCATATTGGAAATTAAATTAAATTCGCTATTTCTGGACTATTGCTAAATTAAATTCCAAAATAAATAGTTAATTTGATTAAATTCCACCTACATTTTATTGACCAATAAAATAGTTCTAAGTGTCAAATTGAAGTGTCTAAACCAATCAAATAATGTTTTGACTCTTCGTAGAAAGAGCCAATTAAATCATGCCAAATGTTCAAGATGATGTGACACAACCAATCAAAAGAGTGCATATCTCCTACAAGTGATATACATTTAAAGAGTTCATATCTTTTAGATAAAGAAAAGTATGTAGGTCTTCTACTACTGAGAGCCAATCAAATTACACCATTCAATTGATTAATTCTACATGAACTCTTCTTTCTACCACTATAAATAGGGATCCTCTTTTAGAAGAAAAGCACACATTTTCTGAAGGAGCACAAGTTGAAGGAGCGAAATTCTCTCTACGAGGCGTTCTTCAAAAACCTTTTTCATTAACTGAAGACATTCTTCGAAGATCTAAGAAAAATCCGGCGTTTGATTAGAGACCAAGCTAAGAAGTCCTCATTTAAACGTTAATGGAGATTTACGACGACTCAAGGAAGATCAAATCCCTTAAAAATCGAAGTATCCAAGACGAAGTTCAAGACGTTCGTCGAGGAGATTCAAATC
The DNA here is from genome assembly GCA_030819805.1 of Penstemon newberryi var. newberryi. Taxonomy (NCBI): domain Eukaryota; kingdom Viridiplantae; phylum Streptophyta; class Magnoliopsida; order Lamiales; family Plantaginaceae; genus Penstemon; species Penstemon newberryi. The sequence goes on along the minus strand of JAUALY010000005.1, from coordinate 13,188,469 downwards.
ATTTCACGTTTGATCCAATATTAAGCAAATTGCCCTTGGATTAACGTTATTCAAGCACTAAAATTATTTTGGAGAAGATCAAATCAACCTTTTCCAAGATCAAGTTCAAGAAACATTTTTTTTTCTAAGATTAGAATCAGAGGAATTATAGAGATTGTAACCGCTTACTTTAAATCATTAAATTTTAATTTGTACAATTATTTCTTGTTTAATATATTTTAGACTCGAAATTTTGTTGCTACAAATTTCTGGCACGCCCGGTGGGACAATCTCTACCTTTCATCTCTTTTCTTCATCAAATACAACGGTGGCTATGGTGATAAAGGCTACAACCATGAAGGAACAACTTGCGACGTTGACTAACGCCATTGACAAGCTCACGAAGCACATTCAAGAGCAAGACACGAAGCTAACTGAGCTATTGAACAAAGTGGGCAATGCCGATGCCACCCACATGGAGGAAAAGCAATTCGAGGAGCTTGAAGAAATCGATATATCAACAAAGCAACTATTGAGCAATGGAGGCCATGCCGAGACGAACCACCTGATGGAAAAACTGCCCAAGGAGTTTGATGACAATGAGACACTCATAAAGCAAAAATCGAATTCAAAGAATAAATCTTCAACCAATAAGAATCAAATCTCATCTGATGGCATGATTAAAACTGCTCAACTGAAGGAGTTCATTTTGGAAGCCATCAAAAGCAAGATGAATGGAAGCTCGGCGTCTTGCCTCACCTCTTCCAAGCCATACACTCGAAGGATTGAAAATCTGGAGATGCCAATTGGCTACCAACCACCAAAATTCCAGCAATTTGATGGGAAGGGCAATCCAAAGCAACATGTGGCGCATTTTGTCGAGACGTGCAATGATGCTGGGACGTATGGAGATCAACTTGTCAAACAGTTCGTACGTTCATTAAAAGACAATGCATTTGACTGGTATTCTGACTTGGGGGCAAATTCCATTGATAATTGGGACCAACTAGAGCAAGAGTTTATTAATCGCTTCTACAGCACCCGAAGGACAGTTCGACTACCCGAACTCATTAACACTCGTCAATGGAAAGAGGAGTCTGTCATTGACTACATTAACCGTTGGAGAAATTTAAGTCTCAACTGCAAAGATCGATTGTCTGAAGTTTCATCCATCGAGATGTGCATCCAAGGAATGCGTTGGAGTCTTCGTTACATTCTTCAAGGAATAAAGCCAATAACTTTCGATGATCTGGCCACTCGAGCATACGATATGGAATTGAGCATGAGTGCAATTGAAAATGATGTTAAAGACGAATTAGAAGCCAAAGAAGGGGGCAAATCTTTTGATGAAGCTCCAATTGAAGAATCCATGATATAAATGTCACGCTCCTAGATATGAGCTGAAACTATCTGAGATCTTCAAATTAAGATCTCTTCAACGCTCCTAGATACAAGCTGAAACTATCTGAGATCTTCAAATTAAGATCTCTTCAACGCTCCTACATACTAGCTTAAACTATCTAAGATCTTCAAATCAAGATCTTTTGATTCACTCCTTGACACGAGTATAAAATGTTTACAAATGAAAATTATAACTCCTTCACATGAGTATAAATTGTTTACAAGTCAAAATTCATTACTCCTTCACATGAGTATAAATTGTTTACAAGTCAAAATTCATTACTCCTTAACACGAGTATAAACTGTTTACAAATTTCAAATCAAGGCCTTCAGTAGACGAGACGAAAAAGTATACAAATTCAAATTAAACCTACTCAAAGCAAAAGCATTTCGTAAATAAGTCACGAGGGGGCAATTTGTAGACACTTAAATTTTATGCCGAAAAATAAAAATGAAGTCATATTGGAAATTAAATTAAATTCGCTATTTCTGGACTTTTGCTAAATTAAATTCCAAAATAAATAGTTAATTTGATTAAATTCCACCTACATTTTATTGACCAATAAAATAGTTCTAAGTGTCAAATTGAAGTGTCTAAACCAATCAAATAATGTTTTGACTCTTCGTAGAAAGAGCCAATTAAATCATGCCAAGTGTTCAAGATGATGTGACACAACCAATCAAAAAAGTGCATATCTCCTACAAGTGATATACATTTAAAGAGTTCATATCTTTTATACAAAGAAAAGTATGTAGGTCTTCTACTACTGAGAGCCAATCAAATTACACCATTCAATTTACTAATTCTACATGAACTCTTCTTTCTACCACTATAAATAGGGATCCTCTTTTAGAAGAAAAGCACACATTTTCTGAAGGAGCACAAGTTGAAGAAGCGAAATTCTCTCTACGAGGCGTTCTTCAAAAACCTTTTTCATTAACTGAAGACATTCTTCGAAGATCTAAGAAAAATCCGGCGTTTGATTAGAGACCAAGCTAAGAAGTCCTCATTTAAACGTTATTGGAGATTTACGACGACTCAAGGAAGATCAAATCCCTTAAAAATCGAAGTATCCAAGACGAAGTTCAAGACGTTCGTCGAGGAGATTCAAATCATTTCACTTTTGATCCAAGATTAAGCAAATTGCCCTTGGATTAACGTTATTCAAGCACTAAAATTATTTTGGAGAAGATCAAATCAACCTTTTCCAAGATCAAGTTCAAGAAACATTTTTTTTTCTAAGATTAGAATCAGAGGAATTATAGAGATTGTAACCGCTTACTTTAAATCATTTAATTTTAATTTGTACAATTATTTCTTGTTTAATATATTTTAGACTCGAAATTTTGTTGCTACAGTGGGACATAGGGAGTATATTTTATGTGGATCAATTTATCTCTTGTGTTATTTTATATTAATCAGTTTACCCTGTGTTATTTTATGTGGCTCAGTTGACCTCCTTAGTTATTTTATATGAAACAAATTATATACCTCTATGCTTTTTAGTCTTTTTACACAATAATTTTCATCTACACATTCAATTTAGTACATGAACTACAATCTTCAATGGAAGGAGGTAAAGGGATTATTTAATTTTCTTACAGAGGGGCAATGTGTCTGAATCTATATGACAAAAAAATAAATTGAACATTATACTTATTAGAAGGAGTAAATGGAAATTAACTCAATTTTTTAAAAGTCCAAGTTGGCGACTATGATCATGTATTTTACCATTTTCCATAGCACGATGAATTGTCATTTTCGATTTTCGATTATTTAAGAAGAAAATCCAGATCCAGATCTGAAAATCACAGCTGTTAAAGCATAAAAATACACAAAACCTGATCACTGAAGAGAAGGAGATGGATAATTCTCAGAACAAGGAAGAAGAAGAAAGTGAAGTTGAAAGCATACAAAGTGTTTGATTTTATGTTTGTATATATGCGGTGTATATGTAATCAGATTTATTAATTGTTCTGTTGTAACAATTAGGCGTAAGGTTAGTTTATTAGAGTTAGTTTAGTTACTGTCAAATTACAACTTTACCCTTAGTCAGCTCTATATATAGGAGATATAATATAACTTGTAATCAGAATTTTTCCATACGATTCTCAATTAATCAATCTGAGTTTACAGTTTAAATTTCAGTTCATACACTCAATTCAAATACAAGATTTCTTTTTCATTCAAATGTTAGATTCAATAGAATTAAGATGGTATCAGTAATTCATTAAGTTCTTCCGCTGCCATATTCATTGTTCTAGTAGTCTTCTTCCACTTTCAGCATCATATCCGGCATCATTCCAGATTCAATTCATTCAAGATTCCTGCTGCACTCTTGATCAACTATCAATCAGTTCACTATTCCATCATTTCCAGATTTCTCTGCTCATATTCAGATCTCCTGATACAGTATTCTTCTCTTTTCCATTCTTTCTTCTTTACTAATTCTTTAAAACATATCTTCATCACTACTTCTTGATCTCCCATCCAGTTTTTTTTATCCAATAAACTCCTCCAGATTTCTTCTCAGTTCTTCTTGATTTTCAAAAAGTCCCCATCCAATATCTTATCAAATAAACTTCTCAAGATTACTTTCCAGTTCTTCCATTTATTTCCAAGAATCCATATCAGTCTAATCCACATTCACAAACACATCCAGATCACAATATTCCAAGATTTCCTGATCAGATCACTCATCCTTTGCCATACACATCTAGATAAATTCTTTTTCTTCTCTGTTTCTTACTATGTCTTCCTCTGGCCCTAATACTGATTCCACCACCACTGCTTCTTCATCATCTCGTTCTAGGCTAGAAATAGAGGATCCTTCAAGCCATTATTACTTACACCCTGCAGATGGACCGGGCATTATATTAGTTGCAGAAAAACTAGATGATACAAACTATCAAACATGGTCCAAGGCCATGTCCAGAGCACTTACAGTTAAAAATAAGCTTTGCTTTATTGATGAAACTCTTCCAAGACCATCTGACAATGAAGTCTTGGCCAATTATTGGGATCGTAACAATACAATTGTTATTACTTGGATCCTAAATTCACTCTCTAAGGATATTAACAACACAGTTCAATATCACACAGATGCTACCATTCTTTGGAAGGAACTTAGACAGAGATTCCAACAAGCTAATGGACCAAGAATGTTCCAACTTCAGAGGGATATTATGCAACTTCATCAACAAAATCTTTCTGTGAATGCCTACTTTTCTAAGCTCAAGGTACTTTGGGATGAAATCTGTAATTTCAGGCCCAAATGTACCTGTGGAAAACTTGATCAATATTTTGAAAATCAATATCTATTGATTTTTCTAATGGGACTTCAAGATTCCTTATCACATACACGCAGTCAGCTACTCCTTATGGAACCACTTCCAGATGTTACCAAAGCATACTCTTTAGTATCACAAGAAGAAACACAAAGAGCTTTACACTCTATTAACCACACCTCTGATAATCTCAACAGTATGGCTTTTTCCACCAAATCTGTTCCTAATTTACCTCCTCCTAGACCCAATTCTTACCCATATCAAGCCTCTCCTCAGCCCTCTTACAGACCACCATTCCCCTCCCCTAATAACTCATACAGACCCCCTTCCAGACCACCCTATAACTCATCATTTCCAAGACCAAATAGACCTTATTGTACACACTGTCAAATCCCAGGCCATACAACAAACACCTGTTTTAAAATTCATGGTTACCCACCAGGTTACAGACCCCAGTATCCCAGAAATCCTTCTGCCACACCTCCAAGAATTAACAACATTTCTACAGAAAATTCAGATCATTCCCTACAGAATCTTATTCACTCCATGACACCTGAACAATTCACTCAATTGTCTCATTTATTCACTTCTCAAGTCACTGGTTCTTCAAAGTCTGATAATCCAGAATCCTCCACTCCTACCAATAATTGCACTGTTAATGCTCATTCAGGTATTTGTTCCTCTACACTACCTTATTCTTCTTCTAATTTTCTAAACTCTTGGATTCTTGATTCTGGGGCATCCAATCACATTTGTAATAATTTACAACTATTTTCTCAAATCTTTCCTGCTTATAATACTACAATCACTCTCCCTAACAATTTTATTGTTTCTGCCTTTTTTAAAGGCACTATAATTCTTAATCAATATATTACTTTACATGATGTTCTGTATGTTCCCCTTTTTAAATTTAATTTACTATCTGTCAGTGCATTATTATCCTCTTCTCATTACAACATTACCTTTGAACCTAACCATTTTCTTATTCAGGACAAGATCTCTTTGAGGAAGATTGGCAAGGGTGACCTAGTTGATGGACTTTACATTTTATATCATAATATTCCTTTTCCTACTGTTTCTTGTAATAAGATTTCTATTGATACTTGGCACAATAGATTGGGTCATCCTGCCATGGATAGACTTGCTATGTTACATTCTGTATTAGACATACCTCCTATTAGTTCTTTAAATAAACATGTTTGTGATATTTGCCCTTTAGCCAAGCAAAAGTCTCTTCCTTATTCTTTAAGTACTTCTGTTTCTCTACATGCATTTGATTTAATTCATTGTGATATATGGGGCCCCTTTAAGATTACTTCACATAATGGCTTTAGATTCTTCCTAACTATAGTTGATGATTTTACTAGGTTTACTTGGGTGTTTTTAATGCATGCTAAAAGTGATGTTCATAGAATTCTGCCTCAGTTTATTAAAATGATTAATACTCAGTTTCAAACTCAAATCAAACAATTTAGAAGTGATAATGCAAAAGAACTTGCTTTTACAAAGTTATTCTCTGAAATTGGCATTTTACACCAATATTCTTGTGTAGAAACACCACAGCAAAATGCTGTGGTTGAACGAAAGCACCAACATATACTTAATATTGCTAGGTCTCTAATGTTCTCTTCTAAATTACCTATCTCATATTGGTCAGAAAGTATTCTTACCTCTGTCTTTCTAATGAATAGAACACCTACACCTTTATTAAACAACATCAGTCCCTACACCAAATTATTTCAAAAATCTGTTGATTATTTTTTTATGAGGGTGTTTGGTTGTCTAGCTTATGCTTCTACTTTAAAAGAACACAGAACTAAGTTTGATCCTAGGGCTAAGAAATGTGTATTCTTAGGTTATTCTACAGGCATTAAAGGATACAAATTACTGGATTTAAGCTCTAAGGATATTTTCTATTCCAGGAATGTAGTATTCCATGAAACTATCTTCCCATTTCATGATAAGACATTTGTTGCACATTTCACTAATAATTTGATCATCATATTAATACTACCAATCCGGATTACTCTATTCATGATCCATTTCCTACTGATAATATGTCAGTGTCTACTGACATTCATAATTCCCCACCTATTCCCAGTAACACAACCATTCCAAGTACCACCACTCCAACTTCTACCATAGTTCCTAATCCAGAAGCTCAAACTCCTGTAATAGTTCCTAGACGGACATCCAGAACACTCAATCCACCTTCATATCTAAAAGACTACCATTGTAACAATTCTATCACCTCACATTCCAGGTATCCTTTATCATCTGTTCTGGATTATTCTTATTGCTCTACCTCTCATCATTGTTTTCTAGCAAATATATCTGCTACCACAGAACCACATACTTACACTCAAGCAAGTAAACATCCTGAATGGATCCAGGCCATTCAGGAAGAACTAAATGCTATGGAAATTAACAAAACCTGGACAGTTGTACACCTACCTCCTACCTATTGGATGCAAATGGATTTTTAAAATTAAAAGAAAATTTGATGGGTCAATAGAAAGGTTTAAAGCAAGGTTGGTTGCTCAGGGATTTACACAACAAGAAGGGGTGGATTACAATGCAACCTTTTCCCCAGTTGCTAAACTTGTGTCAGTTAGAGTGTTATTAGCTTTAGCTATTGCTCAAAACTGGGATTTACACCAACTTGACATCACTATTGCATTCCTAAATGGTACACTTGATGAGGAAGTTTTCATGACTCTTCCTAAAGGCTATACCCCTTCAGGTACACCAGGAGATTCAGGTAACAATTCTAAATTAGTTTGTAGATTACATAAATCTATATATGGATTAAAACAGGCCAGCCGCCAATGGAATCACAAGATTACTGAAGTTCTTCAATCAATGAACTTTACACAATCCAGGTCAGATTACTCATTATTTACTTTAGGTAAAGATTCTAACTTTATTGCCATTTTAATTTATGTTGATGATATTTTAATTGCTGGCCCTAGTACTGCCCTCATTAACCAGATTAAATCTAAATTAAGCACTTACTTTAAACTAAGAGATTTAGGCAAACTTAAGTTTTTCTTAGGTATTGAGTTTGCTTATAATCATTCTGGATTATTTTTATCCCAAAGACAATATGCATTGCAAATTCTACAAGACACTGGATACTTAGGCAGTAAACCAGTGCAAATTCCCATGGATCCTAAAAATAACTTAAAATCTGACCCTAATGATCTCTTACCTGATCCTTCTCCTTATAGGAGATTGATTGGAAGGTTAATTTATCTAACAATGACACGTCCTGATATCTATTTTGCTGTTCATAAATTATCCCAATTTGTTGCTAATCCTACTAACACTCATTTATGTGCCACACACCACTTATTAAGATATTTAAAAGCAACTCCAGGCCAAGGTTTAACCTATTCTAAGACTTCTAATCTTCTTTTGACAGGTTTTTCAGACTCTGATTGGGGTTCTTGTCTGGACTCCAGGAGGTCCACTACAGGTTTTTGCACTTTCCTAGGAAATTCCCTAATCTCTTGGAAGGCCAAGAGACAGCCTACAGTTTCCAAATCCTCTGCTGAAGCAGAGTATCGTGCGTTAGCATCTATTACAAGTGAAGTTCTATGGTTGTCTCAACTATTGAGGGATTTACAAGTTCATCTACCTATGCCTCCAGTCATATATTGTGATAACAATTCAGCATTACAACTAGAACAGAATCCTATCTATCACGAAAGAACAAAGCACATCGAAATAGACTTACATTTTATAAGGGAGCATGTGGAGCGTGGACATATCAAGCTGCTTCCTATCTCATCCTCAGCGCAATTGGCAGATATTTTTACAAAGCCACTGCCCAGATCTTCGTTTGATGTGATTTTGTCCAAGATGGGTGTTCGAAATTGGTACACGCCATCTTGTGGGGGGGGGGGGGGGTGTTAAAGCATAAAAATACACAAAACCTGATCACTAAAGAGAAGGAGATGGATAATTCTCAGAACAAGGAAGAAGAAGAAAGTGAAGTTGAAAGCATACAAAGTGTTTGATTTTATGTTTGTATATATGCGGTGTATATGTAATCAGATTTATTAATTGTTCTGTTGTAACAATTAGGCGTAAGGTTAGTTTATTAGAGTTAGTTTAGTTACTGTCAAATTACAACTTTACCCTTAGTCAGCTCTATATATAGGAGATATAATATAACTTGTAATCACAATTTTTCCATACGATTCTCAATTAATCAATCTGAGTTTACAGTTTAAATTTCAGTTCATACACTCAATTCAAATACAAGATTTTTTTTCATTCAAATGTTAGATTCAATAGAATTAAGAACAGCTAAACTCAACTTCAATTTTTTAATAAATTTTTGTTTTATTGGTAATATTTTAAGAGATTAGAATCTGAATCTGAAAATCAGAACTTGATAATATATTAAGATATTAGAAATATTTTAACCCAACTTCACAGCTAAATCCAGATCCAGATGTGAAAACCACAGATAAACCCAACTTCAACGTACCTGTCATTACATTTTACCATTTGATTGATTATTGTTACATCAGTGATCAAATAGTTAGATCATCTTATACCCTACTTTAAATCCCTAAATTTTGAGATTTAGAGCAAAAGTTATATTTGAACCCATTTTTCATATTTAGAGAATTTGGAGGAGGGATCATTTTGCGAATTCTTTATTCATTTTTTTCGAGAATACATTCGTCCATTAATTGTTACGTCATAAATCACTACCCAATACCAAGAATTTCAAATAATAAACAACTATTAAATATTAGTAATAACTTGAATAAATATCCAGAATTTCGAATAATAGACGACTACCAAATACTAGTAATAACTATAATAAATACCCACATTAGTGGAAGCAAATACACATATTAATGGGAGTTGAACCCATAACCTCTTGGTGCTATAGCTAGTTGGAGTCTAGAATCGAAATTTGAAGGTCACTCCAAATTACTATTCATTTTTTGTATTTTCAATCTTGTCCCAAATATTCATATTTTTTATTTTGTTAAATACCTTTTACAAAGTAGTATATCATTAAACATTTCTTTATTCCTTAACTATTACAAATCAATATTCACTTGTTTTAATTCTAACTATTTAATTATTAAACTTTTAAAATGGAGATTTCGGGTGGGAGATGCTTTAAACAGGTAAATTTTTACACTAACAATTATAAATGGACTAGGTTCGATCAAATTCGATTTGTGCTAGAATATCAGCATTACATTATTTATTCTATTATTATTACATATAAAAGTACGAGTTGGCCAAGGAAATTTCTTCCCTTTTTTGTGAAGACTAATATACCCCTATTTAAATTGTATAGAGATTTTTTATTCTATGGCAAAAAGGTAAAAGAAAATAATCCTAAAAAAAAGAATCCTAGAAGTATAATTAAACAAGAAATCTATCCTACATCAACCTTATAATATTCTTTTAAAGTTTTACAACTTATCAAAATATTAATGGTAAAAAAAAAAATTTATTTCTCTATATTTCATCAAAAATTTCTTTGGAAAGTTCTTAAGAAGTTATCAATTATTAAAGAACCTCAGAAAAACACATTCGTGCTACATGAATAAAAAAAAGATACTATTTAGTTAACTAAAAAATGTATAATTGGTTTAAGCCAAAAAAAGTCCAAACATAGAAATTGTTAAAACTGAAAAAAACAAGTAAAATTCGATTCAAAATATATAATAAAAAATGGCAAAATCAATAGGAAAATGGGTTAAATAGAAAGAAAAACGAGTTAAAGCAAAAAAAATGGTGCAATTGAAAAAACAACAAGGTTAACCAGCAAAAAATGGGTAAAATCGGTAAAAGAAAATGAATAACATCTGATAAACACAGGATAACTGAAAAAAGGGATCAAATCGATAAAATAACAAGAAAAAAATGAGTTAACTGGCCAAAAAAAGTTGAAATATGTGAGAAAATAGGTTAAATAAGTAAAATCATACAAAAATTAGGTTTAGCCGGAGAGAATAAGTGAATTGACTAACAAATATAAAAATCGACTAAAATAGGGTTAAACTAGAGAGAACGGATGGATTGATTAACAAATGAGATAAACCACAAAAAAAATGGTGAAATCAGTGAAAGAACATGTTAAAATAATAAAAAGAAATGATAAACTCAGTGTAAAAGCAGGTAAAATCGATATTTCTTTCGAGAGTTCTTAAGAAATTATCACTTATTAAATAATCTAAAAACAAAAGGTCAACTTCAGGCTATATGAAAAAAAATACTATTTAGTTAACTGAAAAACTTATAATTGACTTAAGCCAAAATAAGTAAAAACATAGAATGGTTAAAATTGGTGAAACGCGTAAAATTCTATTAAAAATATATATATATGATAAAATATGGTAAATCAATGGGAAAATGGGTTAGATAGAAGAAAAACGAGTTAAAGCAAAAAAAAATGGTACAATTGATAAAACAACGGGGTAAGTCGACAAAAAAGGGTAACTGGTAAAAAATAAATGATATTGGCTAAACATGGGATAACGAAGGGAGGGGGGGGGGGTCAAATCGATAAAAGAACAAAAATAAAAAAATAGTTAAATTGGCAAAAAATGTGAAATATGTGAGAAAACGGGTTGAATCAGCATAAAAATATGTTAAATCGACTAAAATTTGGTTAAACCGGAGAGAACTGGTGAATTGATAACAAATGGGATAAAACACAAAAGCAGGTGAAATCGATCAAAGAACAGGTTAAAATAATAAAAAAAGAAATAGTAAACTCGGTGTTAAAGCGGGTGCAATCGATATTTCTTTGGACAATTCTTAAGAAATGATCAATTGTTAAAGAACCTAAAAAAAAAAGCCACATTTGTGTTATATGAATAAGACAAAGTAATGTTTAATTAATTGAGAAAAACTTATAATTGGCTCAAGTTAAAAAAAAGTCAAAACATAGAAATGGTTATAATTGCTGATCACGGGTAAAATTTGCGAAAAAAATATATGATAAAAGTAGTAAAAAAATGGAAAAATGGGTTCGGTCGAATAAAAACGAGTTAAAGCAACAAATAATGGTACAATCGATAAAACAATAAGGTAAACCGGCAAAATATGGGTAAACCGGTAAAAAATGAATGACATCGCTTAAATACAGAATAACAAAAGAGGGGTCAAATTGATAAAGAACAAGAACAAAAAAAATGAGTTATATTGACAAAAAAAATGTGAAATAGTCGAGAAAATAGGATAATTCAACAAAAAGAATAAGTCAAATAAACTAAAATTTGGTTAAATCAGATAGAATGAGTGAATTATTTAACGAATGGGATAAACCACAAAATGGGTGAAATCGGTGAAAGAACGAATTAAGATAACATAAAAACAAATGGTAAACTCAATATAAAAGCGGTTGAAATCGATGAAAAAACATGTTAAAATAATAAAAAAAATGGCAAACTTAGTGTAAAAGCATGTTTACTCTACAAAATTGTGGGAAATTGGTAAAAACATGTTAGATTAGTTAAAAATTGGATTAGACATGGGCTTAATCCCACTTTGCACCTTATAAATATATCAATTTGGCACTTTGCACCCTCGAAAAAAATTAATCCCACTTTGCACCCTCAAAACATATATTGCATTTTACTTTGCACCCTATGATTTTAAGCCAAAAAGCAAGGGTATTTCCGTCACTCCCTTAAAAAATCAACATATATTCCCTCCAAAATATAATAATGTGAGATTTATATACAATTTAGAGTATAATTGAAAATTTACCTATTAAAATAACTTTGGAAAAAATTCATTTTGAAGGGCAGTTAAATAAGTACTTTACTTATTCTTAACTCGACCTAATATAAAATATTATTCTAAAATAAATATGTATATAACTTGAAATAAGAAAATATAATATCAATAAATAAAGAAAAAATAGTTTTGTTTTTACAGTCTAGTGGAAGAGTATAGTAAAGTGGAATAACTGTCGAAAATACTTATCACTCAAAAATTCATCAAAAAAGAATTGACACGATGCTTTTCGACAAAATGTTTCGGTCCCAATTTTTGCCGTGACAAATGTGACGGAAAATCCATCGAAGTGTAGTGAGCTAAAAAATTAACGTAGTTGGTTTAGATTGTGTTTCATACGAAGTATAATATATGAAGGTCTATGTAACAATATATATATATATAGCTTTGTGCATTCAAATATATAAGAATCCTTAAACTCCAACATGGGAAAAAATATCATATGATATCGGTCTTTTCAAATTTTTATTTACAACATGTGACGTCTCATTTTTTTTTTATGTTTTTTCAGAGTTATTTTAATGGATAATTGTCAATTTTACTCTTAATTACACATGAATTAAAACCCTAAATCCCAAAACAAATGAGACGTCACATGTTTTTTTGGAGTTATTTTAATGGGTAATTGTCAATTTTACTCTTAATTGCACATGAATTAAAACCCTAAAACCCCAAATTCAATTTTATATTTACATCATGTGACGTCTCATTTTTTTTTTCGGAGTTATTTTAATGGGTAATTGTCAATTTTACTCTTAATTGCACATGAATCTCACATTAATATATTTTGGAGGGGATATATGTTGACTTTTGAAGGGAGTGACACAAATACCCTTGCTTTTTGGCCTAAAATTCACCTAGGGTGCAAAGTGAAAGACAATATATGTTTTGAGGGTGCAAAGTCGGATTGATTTTTTTCGAGGGTGCAAAGTGCCAAACTGATACATTTCTAGGGTGCAAAGTGGGATTAAGCCTTAGACATGTAACTGAAAATAGATGAACTCAATAAAAGATAGATATAACCAGCAAAACTGGTTAAATCGATTAAAAAAAAGGGTTAGACATATGAAAATTGATTTAGATGGAAAAAAATGTTTAGATGGAAATATCAATGTCAATGAAGAAAATAATTGGTATTGTTCATTATATCAAATTGTTGTTTTAGAATAATAGTTATGTAGACATGTACTTTAAGATTTGAAATACTTAGTAATTATAGTTCATTTTTTATTTTCAAGTTTTGGTTTCAGGTATTTATGATAACAACTATAAATTCTTGGTAATAACATAGTAATAATTAAAGTGATTTAGTCAAAAAAAATATGTGGTATATCATTAAGACCATAGTATGATGAAAAATAATTGTATGATTCAACTAACGTAGGAAATTAGTTAATCACGTGCAACGCACGTGCACTTTCCTAGTAATTTTAAAAGAAAAACTTTAAAATTTTCTTTCAAGCATTAATCTTTTAGATCTAATTTAATCTGGTACCATACTACGAATTGAAAAATGATGTGATCATTTGTATTTCAATGTTATAGGTACAACGTCATCACTAAGGAGTTATTACTAATACTAAAAGTGTGGATAATTGAATTTTTTTTTTTATGAAGACAAAAATGCCCTTATTCAAATTGTAAAGTTAAATGAATAAAATATAATTAGACATAAATTTTCCTTAAATTTTCTCATAAAAAAAATAAGTAGGAAAATATTTTAAGAATATTTGTATCTTCCTTTCCTCCTAAAATAAAAATTACCTTCCTGAAAATTGAATATGGAAGAAAAACATAAGTATATTCAACCAGGTATAATTCGACATGGAGTCTTATTATGGTTATTTCCTACATTAACTCCAAAAATTTAGAAACTAACTCTTACATCACTTTTACAATTTCATTCTTCTTCCTATAATCCAAATATAAAAAAACTATTATTTTTAATGGTTGCTAATATATATATGTAAAATTATTACAATGTATCATCAATATGTTTGCAAGTAAAAAAACTATTATTTGTATCATTTAAAGATTTAGTACAATATAGCACTCCTAAACAAAATAAAATTATATTCTCTTAAATATCATAAAGGCTACATACACACAAAAAAGAAAAAAAAATAGTTAAAGTAGAATCAAATCTTACCTATGAATGAACAAAAATGCTTATGACTTAGCGAACTAAGTAATCTTTCTTTGACCTGAGAAACAGAATATGAAGAATTTCCAAGAACATGCATTACTTTTCATGAAATGTTTTTGCTAAAAACGTGTGAAATAAGTGAAAAAACGGATGAAAATCAATGAAAATTGGTGAAACCGATAAAATAAATTTATTTTTGATGAAAACATGTGAAATCGATCCGGGTGAAATTTATGAACACTGGTGTAGTATGTGAAAACAGAAACAAAAAGTGCCCGTAAAATCAATAAATACATGTGAAATTGATGAAAATCCGGATGACATTCGTGAAAAAATGGAAAAAAAATCGGTGAAATCAGTGAAAAATAAGTTAAACTGGTAAAACTAGTAAAAAGAAAAAAAATGTTTAACTAGCAAAATAGTGTGAAACTGGTATTAATTTTTTTTTGTAGGTATAATTCGACATGGAATCTTATTATGGTTATTTCCTACATTAACACCAAAAATTTAGAAACTAACTCTTACATCACTTTTACAATCTCATTCTTCTAAAACTAACATGATTAAAACGAGAATGAAGAAATAATATTTTTGATTAAATTCATAATTATGCAGCAAGTATAATCTGAGTTCTAATCTTTAAATCGTAATAATACTCTTTCATATCATGACACCAATTTCCTATGATTGTTCCTCTTGGATGTTGTTTGCAAAGTTCTTTGTATTTTAAATATTCTGAATTTATAAAATCTAAAGAACCAACAAATTGGAAATGAGGACGAAGAACTCTATGCATATGAATAAAATATAAATTTTATTTGAAATTTAAATTCTTACAATGATATCTTGAAGGAAACTTGAAGAAAATTGCAGATATTACAATGTTGATGATTTAGAGAGTGAAGAGAGAAGTGAATGCGAACTGCCTCTTCTACAGATTTGAAGGGGTACTTATACTATGAAAGTTTACATTTGAATTTACATTAAAAAGAAATTTAACTTTAATTTGACTTTAATTTCCGTAATTCACGGCTTTCTTTTGAAGTAGTGTGCCGTAATTCCCGGCTTTCTTTTGAAGTAGTGTGATTGAGCAGTTTGTCGGCTACTTTTGTCAAAAGTAAACAAAAGTAACATTATCCCCTTTTGAAAGTATGTCGGCCATTTGATATATGTTGATTTTGAAATTACATGCAGAATGCATCATCCGGGTCTTGTCCGCAGGGTCCACCAAAAGGATCTGAAGACACCGATTCTTCTGATTTTGTAGATTTTTGAGATAAAAATTCTAAAAATTCATCTTTGAGCGTTGGGTTCTGTTTGAATGCTTCAAAAAATCTTTGTTGTTCTGAAGAGACTTCTGAACTTGTTGTAGCTTTTGCTTTACCTTTATTTGAACTTGGAAAATCACCATGGTATTGGATCTAACAAGTGAGAATGGAGTTGGGTCAGGAAAACATTTCTTAAATTGAAAATCCCAGGCAAAAATTCAGGGAACTTTGAACTCTGCATGAAAAGTAACCATTTTTTGATAATTTGGAAGAGTTGAATTTTCTGCAAAAACTTGTAAACCGTTTTTGACATTTGCAGGGAGAATCGAAGATTCTGATCCCATATTTTTCCACCATTCAAAAAACCAAATGGGGAAAGTTTTGAGACAATCAGTATGAAAAATGAAAAACCAAGAATGTGTGAATGGCCGGACAAAAAACGTCATGTACCAAGCATTCTTATAATCAATATAATTAAAAGTATTTGGGGAAAATCTTATTGAAAAATGTCTCTGATGGGTCATCCCACCAAAAGTGACTTGATTGTAAACTTGTTTAATAACACACTTTGAAAATGTTATTTGATTTTTTTCATTTCTTGTATGAGATATTTCAACTGAATTTGTATCAACTAGAATAAGTTCATAAAATTTTTGAGTTTTTTGAAAGCAATCTGATTCCCAAAACTGAGAATCATTATTAAATAATTGAAAACGGTTTTTGAGGTAATCCTTTTGAATTAATTCCGAAGGAATCTCTGTGTAGGGTGTTAGCCCTATTTCTTCTATCCAAGCTTTATTGACATATTTGAATTCTTCTTTAGGATTATTTGGTATTTGAACATTGGTTGGTTTAGGAGGAGTAACTAAAATTGATTTGTAAGGTAGTTCTGGGAAATTTTGTAATTGTGAGAATTGATTTGAAGTTTGGGGTTTTGAAGGTGAAGGAGTTTGAGGTGACTGGGTAAGTTTGAGCAAGTCTTTTGAATCTAGGGATTCATAATCTTTTGAAGATTGGATCTTTGATTTTGAATACGAATTCATCTGCATAATTATTTCCCTTGTAAAAACTCACGAGTAAGAAAATCTGGAAGAGAATTATTCTCTCCTTTTATGTATTCAATTTGAAAATCAAAGACAGAAGGATGGCTTGCCATCTTGCAAAAATTTGTTTTGAAACAATATTTTGAACGTCTTTAGTCAAGACCTCTTTTGCAGATTTACAATCTATTCTTAATAAAAATTGTTTATTATAAAGATCATCTTGAAATTTTGAAATGCATAAAACAATTGAAAGAATTTCTTTTTTGATAGTAGAATAATTCTTTTGTGGTCCGAGCCAAATCCCTGAATGAAATCTAACTAATTGTTCTTTAGATTCTAGTTTTTGTTTTAATATTCCTCCATATCTTATGTCTGAGGCGTCTGTTTTGACTATCATAAATGCATCAGGATGAGGAATACCTAAACATGGTAAGGATTTGACCTTTTGTTTAATATTTCTAACTATCTGTGTATGAGTTTCTGACCATGTCGGAGGATTTTTCTTAAGTCTTTGATATAAAGGTTGACATATCTGTCTTAAGTTTGGGAAGAAATCAGAAATGTAATTTAAACATCCTAAAAATCTTTGTAACTGGGTTTTATCTTTGATTACATCTGGAAATTTATCTGTAAAGCTGATAGCTCTATTAATAGGTTTGATTAATCCTTTGTTAATATCATGACCTAAAAATCTAACTGACGTTTGAAATAATTTCATTTTAGGAGCAGAAACAACTAAACCATTTTTCTTTATAATATTGAAAAATATATTTAAATGTTTGAAATGTTGATCTATATCACTTGAATATATAAGTATATCATCTATATAGACTATGCTAAAATTAGTATAAGGATTAAAAATTTCATTCATTATTTTTTTGAAATTCTGAAGGGGCATTTTTAAAACCAAATGGCATTACATTCCATTCATAATGTCCAAAGGGGACTGTGAAAGCAGTTTTGTATCTATCTTTTTCAGATATCTGAATTTGCCAGAACCCTGATTTTAAATCAAATTTTGAAAATATTTTAGATGAATGTAATCTATTGATTAAATCTCTTTTATTTGGAATTGGGTATCTAATCCATTGGAGAACTTTATTAAGCGGTTTGTAATTAATAACTAATCTAGGGACACCTCTTTCTAATTCTGCTTGTTTCATAACATAGAAAGCAGAACAACTCCAAGGGGATTTTGACTTTCTTATTAGTTTCTTATCTAATAATTCTTTAATTTCTTGTTGACAATGTTTAAGAAATTCAGCATTCATTTGAATAGGCCTAGCCTTAGTAGGAATATCTCTATCTTTGAAATCTTTTTCATAAGGTAAGTCTATTACATGTTGCTTTCTTTCCCAAAAAGCATTAGGTAAATTATTACATATTTCTTTTGAAAATAGATTTTCTATTTCTCTTATCTTATTTCTAGTGATATCAGTTTGTAATTGTTCCTCTATTTTTAGATAAGGAATTTCTTCTTTTAAATAATTAATATGATTTTTTCTCTTGTCTATTATATTAATTTGTTTAAAAATTGAAGATTGTTGAAGTAAATTTATTTCTTTTTGTTTGATAGGGGTTATAAAAGGAAATAATATTGTCCTACCATGGATAATAGTAGAAACTCCTAGATTGTTTGTATTGAAAGGGTAAATTTGAGTTAAAAAGGGAGTACCTAGGATCATGTCTTGTGATATGTCTCATACCAGAGTAAAGACATTCTTGAAACAATATCCATTATTACAAATATGAGCCTTTGATAGTTTATACCTGATATCTAAAGGTTTTGAATTAGCTGTGTATAACTGTTCTGTCGTTTTTTCATAATATTTTGATGGAATAATCCCTTCTTTAATTACATTATGATCTGCACCTGAGTCTAGTAAAGCAACTAAATTCATTTTGAAATTGTTTATGACAAGATTAACATTGATATACCATTTCTGAAATTCTATTTTTTGAATAGAACCTATGAACTTTAATTTGTCATCTTTTGTATTAATTTTTAAAGGAATTCCTGAGGTTTCAGGTTGATTACTTGTTTGACCTGTGTCAGGAATATCATTATTACTACTCAATAAGACTAATTTTGTTTCTAATTCAAAATCTTTTTCTTTTAAAGAAAACAACTCTTTTTCCATTTGATTAACTTGTTTTTTTAGTATATTTATTTCTGCTTGTAAATCCTTAGTTGTAATTTATTTAAATATACTTTGTGAGGGATATTTATCAAATAATTTATTTAAACTAAAATGTTCTTTAATATAAATTTGCTTAGTTTTTGAATTGTCTTCTTCTAAAATTAGGTCCTTAAGTTTATTAAAGTAATCTCTACGTAATTCATCATCAGGAATTTTCTCTATCAGATCAAAGATAGCTTCTTTTTTATCTTTAGTTATAACATTAATACTTTGTTGACAACTTCCACAAATATCTTTTTGCGGTTCACTATCACTATCATTATTAGATGTGTTTGATTCTGTTTCTATAATATCATATTCTTCATCTGATTATTTTAGCAAATTATTAATGGAGTCTTTTATTTCTCTAACCTTCTTTTTCTTTTTAAGCCAACACTGACTTTCTGTATGACTAGGTTTCTTACAAAACCAACATTCTATATTTTTCTTATCTTTATTCTGAGATTTATGTGTATTAGAAGATTTCTTATGTTTATGTTTTGAGTGTTTTGATTGTTTAATATTTGAATTATTAAAATTGTTGTTGTTTTGGTTAAATCTCCTAGATCTTTTTTGTATTCTTGATGGTGGTTCAACCTTTATCATACCAAACATTTCACAGAAACAACCTAACTCTTTTCTCGTATTATTTTTATCTGATTTATATTTATTTTGATGTTTTAATTCTGAACATAATGATAATCCTTCTTTTTTAACAAAAGCAAATAATTGACCATATGTAATTTCTTCAAAAGGTATATCTTCTGTACCTATTTCATTTATAAGTTTTTGCAAAATTCTTTCAACAAAGAGTTTGGGTAATCCCATTATGAATCTTTCTTTCCAAAACTAAGCATTACAATCATTCCTTCTTAAAACTTGAGTAAGGAAAACATCTTTATACCATCTATAATCTGATAATGAGGGACATCTTAAATTTGTTAGGATTATTTTTGACGAATTATATTCTTCCTTGGGATTTCCTATAAAATACATTCCTATTGTAATTATAAGATAATCACAAGCATCACTTGTTTCATAAGGAGTATCATTATCTATTATTATGATTTTATGATCTAAAATTTGAGTTTTTGTTTCTAGATTGAGTGCATTATCCCACCAGTTTTTTAATTGTCCTGTAAAACCTTGGACAAGTAAAGCACATGCTTTTTCTTCAGTTTGACCTTGTAATTTGTAAGCCATTCTAGCCATACCCATTTCTTGAAGTGTATTTAAAATTTCATATTCTGCCTTACCATCTATATTCCATTCTGTTATAGAAGCACCATCATAACTAGTTTTATGAAATTGGTTTCTTTCTTCATATTGTAAATCCATAGGGGACGGCCTTTTATAATAATTTTTTGAACTATTAAAATTTATTTTTCCTCTATAAATTTTATTAATATTATCTTCATTATTGTCTTCAAAATTATTTTCTATATTTTGAATTTCTTCATTATCTGATTCTGAACAATCTTCAGATGAAGTGTCATCTTCATCTTCTTCTTTTATAGTATCTAAAACGTTAATTCTATTTCCTGAAGTTCCTGCTTCACTTAATTTTGCAGATATCTTTGATAATATATTATCAGTATTACTTTGGAAACTAATATCTTTGTCTTTTCCATGAGGTATACTTTTAGTTTGAAAGAAAGGAGCAGAGATGTCATTAAATAATTTTTTCTTAGGCTTTTCTTCTTGAGAAATAGCATTTGAAACTACGTTATTAGCTATAGTATCTACTTGGCTAGATATTGTCTTTAATATTTGGTTTGAGTAATTATTTTGTTGTAAAATTCTTTGAATATCTTCTCCATTAATAGGTTCTTTGGTGTCTTTTCCTCTTTTAAAACGGTCTGCTATTATTTCTCCTTTATGAGTTTGTATTTTAATACTCTGTAAAGGGGGATGAACAGCTGTTATGACTTCATTATTTTCTAGAGTCCATTTTTTATGGAGACTTGTATTAACTTCTACTGAGGATTTTTTAGATAATCATTTATTCCTTCTTTTGAAAAGAAAACAGTAAGAAAACTAAAAAATAAAAAGTTTGATTTTAATTTCTTCATTTCTTTCTTCCATTCTTCTCCTATTTTATCTTGTATTTATTTTTCTAGTTTTAAAAACCAAAGTCTTTTCTCTCTATGAAAATCACTATTCATTTCTTCATGTATATATTCATAATCAGGTTTAAATTCTTCTCCAGATGTTATGACATAAAGATGTTCAGTTGAAGTCGTGGGTGATGTTGGACTAGAAAAATTTCTATTATTTTGAGGTTCAGGAGCAGGAGTCCTAAATCTATAATTAGTAAATCCTGAAAATGATTGTCTAGAAGATTCAGGTACATCATTTGACTGGGACTGAGAAAAATGTCTAACATATTATGGTTCTCTATAAGAACTCGTTTTTAGGTAATTTCTTTTAGTTTCTCTAAATGAATTAAATTTGACTGTTATTTTCCCATCAATTTCTTCTATGATATGTGAAACATCTTTTCTAACAATGTTTCTAGGAGGTTGTGGATTATTGATAACAAATTCATCTGGAATAGTTATTTCATTCCATTTTAGTCTTTTAGGTGTGAAAACTGTGGGTTTTTCTGCATCTGTTTGTAAAAAAACAGTCTCATCTTTCGAGGTAGGTAACCTATTAAATTTTGGGTTAGTTTGAGATGACATAAGTCTAAAATAAACTCTATAAATTATAGCAAAATTTTTACAAAGATGAAATTCATCACCTTGAATTTGGACATCTAGTATTAATGATTCTAAAATCATAAGATCTGTAAGGCCTACAGAAAAATTTGGAGAACAATTAAAATATATGGGTCCATTACATATATTAGTTTGAACTAAAGACATTAAAAAAGTTTGATATCTTTTTAATCTCTTGTCTCTAAGAGCTAAGTAAATAGGAGTATCAACTCCAGCATGAACTAAAGGTTTGACAGCTACTTGAACTAAACCTATATGAATATATCTATATCCTTTTTCTAAATATTTTTTAATAGTATATCTATTTAATAAAGGTATACTTTGAGATTCTTCTTGTATGCTAATAGTTTCTTCATGAGTTTTGACAGAAAACGCGGTTTTGAAATCGGTTAAGCCTATTTGATATATATTTTCTATTTGTTCTTGAGGTATAGTCCAATTTGAATAATTAATTGGTGCATGGGTTTCACTACTGTGAATTATGTTATGATTTTTTGAGCTAGATCCTGGGTAGAGAAAGTTTCTAAGTCTAATTGCCATTTTCAACTAGTTGTCTTAACTTTCTAAGTTTATTCTTAATTTCAGTTGGGTCGTATGGGAACACTATGCTGGGACCACCTAAACACGGCTGACCAACAGACTAACAAGCTTACCAACGTAAATTCCAACAACTAATCTTAAGTAAACTCAGTCTATTAAGATTAACTAATCTTAAATGGTTTCTTAAACTTTTGAAAATAACTCTAACAAGGAATATGGCTCTGATACCACTTTTGAAGGATCATTTGAAAATAGACTAGCACAGTTTGAATAATAACAAATAATAAAATTACAGTTTTAATAATAATTTGAAACACTGTTTCTAAAAATAACATGATTAAAACGAGAATGAAGAAATAATATTTTATTTGAAATTTAAATTCTTACAATGATATCTTGAAGGAAACTTGAAGAAAATTGCAGATATTACAATGTTGATGATTTAGAGAGTGAAGAGAGAAGTGAATGCGAACTGCCTTTGTCATGATATGAAAGAGTATTATTACGATTTAAAGATTAGAACTCAGATTATACTTGCTGCATAATTATGAATTTAATAAAAAATATTATTTCTTCATTCTAGTTTTAATCATGTTATTTTTAGAAAAGTGTTTCAAATTATTATTAAAACTGTAATTTTATTATTTGTCATTATTCAAACTGTGCTAGTCTATTTTCAAACGATCCTTCAAAAGTGGTATCAGAGCCATATTCCTTGTTAGAGTTATTTTCAAAAGTTTAAGAAACCATTTAAGATTAGTTAATCTTAATAGACTGAGTTTACTTAAGATTAGTTGTTGGAATTTACGTTGGTAAGCTTGTTAGTCTGTTGGTCGGCCGTGTTTAGGTGGTCCCAGCATAGTGTTCCCGTACGACCCAACTGAAATTAAGAATAAACTTAGAAAGTTAAGACAACTAGTTGAAAATGGCAATTAGACTTAGAAACTTTCTCTACCCAGGATCTAGCTCAAAAAATCATAACATAATTCACAGTAGTGAAACCCATGCACCAATTAATTATTCAAATTGGACTATACCTCAAGAACAAATAGAAAATATATATCAAATAGGCTTAACCGATTTCAAAACCTGCGTTTTCTGTCAAAACTCATGAAGAAACTATTAGTATACAAGGAGAATCTCAAAGTATACCTTTATTAAATAGATATACTGTTGGTCCCAAAAGTGGTCAATGAGGTCTAGAGGGGGGGGGGGGGGGGGGGTGAGTAGACCTCTGAAAACTTTAAAGCTTTTTTTCTAACTTTTCTGTCAGCAGACTAAGCTGATCGAGATTTGTAAGACTACTAAGCTGATCGCGCACTAAGCTTTGAACAACAGAGTTGACCACTCATCTGATTTTCACTCAGCTGATTTCAGATGTTAAATCAGAGTTTTAGAAACTAGTTGGCAGCGGATATTCAAAGTGTTTTTCACCAAGCTGTTCCTCTTTAAGTTTTCTCACTCCAAAGATTTTATCCCCAGTTTTTACAACTCATTTTAAAATCTTTTGGTTAAATCGTATGTTTGAGTTCTTTCAAAAATATGCAAAGTAAAGCAAACAGTAAGTCAAACACACAGGATTTTTATAGTGGTTATATGGATAAAAATCCTTTAGTCCACTCTTCCAAGTCACACAGATCTTGGGTTATACTAGAAAACACAAAGTAATCAAGTATACAATGCTTGCGCCAGACCACAAATGAAGGGCCACAAGTGCGCTGTAAGAAATCACACAGAAATCCTACTCTCTGAAGCTAGATCACTCACTAAGATGGACCTACACTTCTCACGCTGTTTTCAGTACAAGTAATCACTCAGAAAACCTATACTAAGAAGTTATATCACTTCACAAAGATGGATATACACTCCTTCAATTCTCAGTTGAAAGTCACTTAGACAGACAACGTTTGATCTCTGTTCTTCAACAAAAAGCTTCGTCAACAAATGACTCCACTTACGATCAGACGACTCAACTGATGGATCTCGCTCTTAGGATATGATCTTGAATTATGCAAGCACACTTTGATCTTTAGTTTTTCTTCTATTTATACTCCTCGGATTTGAATTTTCTGCCCGTTGAAGGTTGACAGAAAGCTGCAGTCCTCGAGTACTGGTCCTTAAAATGAGGAACGGCTCCTTGCAACTGTTGCACTGTACACTCTGCTGTACGGATGTCTACTTTATGTCAGTCGCATTTAATGCACTTAGCTCTTAGCCGTTGACAAGCTTACTGACCGTCTTCACTCTGCTGATGGAAATACTCTGCTGATGATCACTCTGCTGATCACTCGGCTGATGGCTTCTCGGCTGATTCAAGAATGAACACATCTATCTTGACTCGGCTGATAATACCCATATGATATTCCACTTCGCTGATTCGGTCACTTAGCTTCCAGACCATGAGATAGGTTTCACTAAGCTGTTCTTAGTTGATGACACCACTTTCTGATCTTCAAAACCATTATGGCCTTTTTGTCATCTTCAAAACCTTCTCTAAATAATACCAACAATTTCCCCCTTTTTGATGATGACAAAACCTTCAACTAAGAACGTCTTCTAAGTCTTCAGATTTGGTCTTCATACCTTGAAATGAAAATTTATTGATTTGATACAACTTTCAAAAGAATTACCACTTGATGGTTCTTTTTCTCCCTTTCTGATCTTCTGCTTAAAGGGTTCTTAGTTGCATCCTTTATCTTCCCCCTTTTTGTCATCAACTCCAAAACTTAAGTTGCATCTCTTCTTAACCTTTTTATCCTTCCCCCTTTTTAGGATTTGGGATAACTTCTTTTCCATAAGATTGCAAACTAGTATGCTGAAGACAGGTAGGTAAGTACTTAGTTGATCGAGGTAGTCTTCGTTGCTGTTTATCACTCCAGCTAGAAAATTTCCCCCTTACTTCAAGAATTGATACCACTTGATACCATTTGTGGTCTGATTCCACTTGTAGTCTGATACTACTTGTATGATGTAAATCAGATTAGTCAGCTGATACCACTTGTTGATGTGATATCACTTGCTAACATCACTTGGTGTAGTACATTCTTGAATATCACTTGGCTGTTGAGTTCCAGTCGGCTAATGAGAAGCAGTCTTCTGATAGCTTCATTTTGACTTATTGAAAACTTCATCTTTATTCAGGAGTACCGCTAGTCGTACACGTTCCCCCTAAGTTCAAGAATCCGTGGTCAAGTAGTCTGATGAGAGTTTCTCTTCAAAGACACTCAGCCGTTGAATTCCAGTAAGCTGTTCTGGGTTAGTCTTCTGATAAGTTCCCCCTCAACTTATGAATCCAAAGTCAACAAACCAATTTCTTTGTCACATGGTTGACTGATACCACTTGTATCACTTGTTGCGAGTAGTTGTTGGTCTCTAATACCACTTGCACTTGGTCTCTGAAACCACTTGTTATTCTTTGATAGTCTTCAACTTTCCAACAATTTGCGTTCCTTGAAATTTCCAAATGTAGAGCCTACCACTTGAACTATACCACTTGATGATACCACTTAATTGATAACACTTGTTGGTACATTCTTGTTGGTGAGACCACCTGTTGAACTTGGTGAAATTTGCAAGGTAGTCAACTCATCTTTGTCATCTCACATGAGCTTCACCTACAAAACAGATGACTGTTTTGGGTACCCTTTGTTTATTGGGTCCAGCATGGTTAGTGTAACCTTTAACATGTGATGATCTAGTGACTTATGTTTTATCATGATAATACCACTTGCTGGTCATGATTAAAACAGTGCTCATAAGCAAGGTAAGATGCATGAAATATGTGATAAGCATGCATATTGAAATGAGGATGGCAATCAGTACAGTGAACATGATCAACATGATAATATGAATAAGCATAGTGCATGTCATAATAGCAGTTATCATAATGTGATTCAAATTCTTGCCAGATAATTCATTTTTGCCTCAATTTCTTACCTGAGTTATTTAATAACTCTCCTTAGATTCAGCAGACTTGACATTTTAATTTTACTCCTATCAGCAGCCTATTTCAGCTTACTCTGCTGATGGGTTTTAGTAGTCTGATTAGTCTTAGGTAGCTTACTAGGTTTTCTAACCTGTTGAACATCAGTAGACTTGTTCTTTTAAGTCTCTGATTTCATTTTAGAGAATTATGCAATTGCTTCTTTCAAGTTGATTTATATTTTCTAAACAAATTGCATACTCAGCTTTTAGAGTTTCATTCTCATGCTCAAGCTTTTTCTAATCAGCTGATTCTTGAGGTTTTTCAACCTGAAGTTTCAGTGATCTGATTTGCTCTTTTCAGCAGAGTCATCTCTTCATTAAGCTTGGTAAATGCACAAACAATATTTGAATTTGTAATTCAGCATTTATTCAAATGATTCAAATAGTGCATTTCATTAATAAGTAGAAGTTACCTCAGTTTCAGAATCATCAGATCCTATGGCAGTTAAGCATAAGGTTTCAGGTACTTCTTCAAATTCTTTATCAGACGACTGACGGTCTGAATAAGATGTGCGGGAGTTTATTAGCTTTGCTGCATCAACTAACTTTGTTTTGCTCTTACTAAGCTTACGCTCCTTTTTGGCACGCTTTTCCTTTTCAGCAAACTTCTCTGATGATGAGATAGGATGGTCTTTGATCAAGAGTCCATACTCCTCTTCATAGCTGTCTCTAAGTTTTGCTTTTGAGGAATCCTTGTTTTCCTGAAAATGATCAGAAGAAGATGACGTAGCATTTTTATATTTTAATTTCATTTTCTTCTTGTAGAACTTCTCAAAATCTTTCAGCAGCAGGGTAACGTCGTCAGCAGTGTACGCTTTTTCTGAACTCAGCAGAGTCTTCTGTTTTGACTTGTCTGCTGATTTTCTTGACTTGTCTGACGCCATTAGAGCAGCAGTAGGGTCTGAACTGGTTGACACTTCTAATCCCATTCTTGGCATTTGATACTCATATGCTTTGAGGGATGAGAACAGTTCAGAAAGAGAGATCTTCTCTAAATCCCTTGATTCTTCCATGGCTGTCACCTTCATGTTGAATTTGGGTGGCAAGGCCTTGAGAACCTTTGCTGTGATCTCCTTGTTCGAAAATTCTTTACCAAACCTTAGAACTTCATTCAGAGCTTTGGTAAACCTGGTATCCATCTGATCAATTGTTTCACCAGACTTCATCTTGAAATTTTCAAACTCCTCAAGAGCCACACTGAGCTTATGTTCTTTGATAGCGTTGTTTCCTTCGCTTAGCTCGCAGACTTTATCCCACATCTCTTTGGCAGTTTTGAGATGCTTGATCTTCTGGAATCTATCTTCGTCTACAGCTCTGAACATGATGAACTTCGCCTTTTTATCAAGATTTACTAACTTGATTTCTTTGGGTGTCAGCTCATCCAGCTCTTTGTCAACTATCTGATCTGGTTGACCAGCAACCTTCACAGTCTTCTGGAATCTGAATGGTCCTTGTGTAATACATGTAAACATGTCATCATTATAAGCAGCAAGGAAGATTTCCATTCTGATTTTCCAATTTTCAATGTCCATATGGCAAATGTGAGGAACATGGCTTATGGCATCCATTTTTCAAAAAGTTTTGATTTTCAAAATATGCTCTCTTTTTGAAAAATTTGAAAAACACACTAAGGATCAAGTTCGTTTGATCAGGCAGAGGATCAGATGAACCAATCTGCTCTGATACCACTTGTTGGTCCCAAAAGTGGTCAATGAGGTCTAGAGGAGGGGGGGGGGGGGGGGTGAATAGACCTCTGAAAACTTTAAAGCTTTTTTTCTAACTTTTCTGTCAGCAGACTAAGCTGATCGAGATTTGTAAGACTACTAAGCTGATCGCGCACTAAGCTTTGAACAGCAGAGTTGACCACTCATCTGATTTTCACTCAGCTGATTTCAAATGTTAAATCAGAGTTTTAGAAACTAGTTGGCAGCGGATATTCAAAGTGTTTTTCACCAAGCTGTTCCTCTTTAAGTTTTCTCACTCAAAATATTTTATCCCCAGGTTTTACAACTCCTTTTAAAATCTTTTGGTTAAATCGTATGTTTGAGTTCTTTCAAAAATATGCAAAGTAAAGCAAACAGTAAATCAAACACACAGGATTTTTATAGTGGTTATATGGATAAACATCCTTTAGTCCACTCTTCCAAGTCACACAGATCTTGGGTTATACTAGAAAACACAAAGTAATCAAGTATACAATACTTGCGCCAGACAACAAATGAAGGGCCACAAGTGCGCTGTAAGAAATCACATAGAAATCCTACACTCCGAAGCTAGATCACTCACTTAGACGGATCTACACTCCTCACGCTAGTTTCAATACAAGTAATCACTCAGAAAACCTATACTAAGAAGTTATATCACTTCACAAAGATGGATATACACTCCTTCAATTCTCAGTTGAAAGTCACTAAGACAGACAACGTATGATCTCTGTTCTTCAACAAGAAGCTTCGTCAACAGATGACTTCGCTCAAGATCAGACGACTCAACTGATGGATCTCGCTCTTAGGATATGATCTTGAATAATGCAAGCACACTTTGATCTTCAGTTTGTCTTCTATTTATACTCCTCGGATTTGAATTTTCTGCCCGTTGAAGGTTGACAGAAAGCTGCAGTCCTCGAGTACTGGTCCTTAAAATGCGGAACGGCTCCCTGCAACTGTTGCACTGTACACTCTGCTGTACGGATGTCTACTTTATGTCAGTCGCATTTAATGCACTTAGCTCTTAGCCGTTGACAAGCTTACTGACCGTCTTCACTCTGCTGATGGAAATACTCTGCTGATGATCACTCTGCTGATCACTCGGCTGATGGCTTCTCGGCTGATTCAAGAATGAACACATCTATCTTGACTCGGCTGATAATACCCATCTGATATTCCACTTCGCTGATTCGGTCACTTAGATTCCTGACCATGAGATAGGTTTCACTAAGCTGTTCTTAGTTGATGACACCACTTTCTGATCTTCAAAACCATTATGGCCTTTTTGTCATCTTCAAAACCTTCTCTAAATAATACCAACATATTTTATTAAAAAATATTTAGAAAAAGGATATAGATATATTCATAGAGGTTTAGTTCAAGTAGCTGTCAAACCTTTAGTTCATGCTGTAGTTGATACTCCTATTTACTTAGCTCCTAGAGACAAGAGATTAAAAAGATATCAAACTTCTTTAATGTCTTTAGTTCAAACTAATATATGTAATGGACCCATATATTTTAATTGTTCTTCAAATTTTTCTGTAGACCTTACAGATCCTATGATTTTAGAATCATTAATACTAGATGTCCAAATTCAAGGTGATGAATTTCATCTTTGTAAAAATTTTGCTATAATTTATAGAGTTTATTTTAGACTTATGTCATCTCAAATTAACCCAAAATTTAATAGGTTACCTACCTCGAAAGATGAGACTGTTTTATTACAAATGGATGCAGAAAAACCCACAGTTTTCACACCTAAAAGACTAAAATGGAATGAAATAACTATTCCAGATGAATTTGTTATCAATAATCCACAACCTCCTAGAAACATTGTTGGAAAAGATGTTTCACATATCATAGAAGAAATTGATGGGAAATCACAGTCAAATTTAATTCATTTACAGAAACTAATAGAAATTACCTAAAAACGAGTTCTTATAGAGAACCAGAAGACATTTTTCTCAGTCCCAGTCAAATGATGTACCTGAATCTTCTAGACAATCATTTTCAGGATTTACTAATTATAGATTTAGGACTCCTGCTCCTGAACCTCAAAATAATAGAAATTTTTCTAATCCAACATCACCCACGACTTCAACTGAACATCTTTATGTCATAACATCAGGAGAAGAATTTAAACCTGATTATGAATATTTACATGAAGAAATGAATAGTGATTTTCATAGAGAGAAAAGACTTTGATTTTTAAAACTAAAAAAACAAATACAAGATAAAATAGGAGAAGAATGGAAGAAAGAAATGAAGAAATTAAAATCAAACTTTTTATTTTTTAGTTTTCTTACTGTTTTCTTTTCAAAAGGAGGAATATATGATTATCTAAAAAAACCCTCAGTAGAAGTCAATACAAGTCTCCATAAAAAATGGACTCTAGAAAATAATGAAGTCATAACGGCTGTTCATCCCCCTTTACAGAGTATTAAAATACAAACTCATTAAGGAGAAATAATAGCAGACCTTTTTAAAAGAGGAAAAGGCACCAAAGAACCTATTAATGGAGAAGATATGCAAAGAATTTTACAACAAAATAATTACTCAAACCAAATATTAAAGACAATATCTAGCCAAGTAGATACTATAGCTAATAACGTAGTTTCAAATGCTATTTCTCAAGAAGAAAAGCCTAAGAAAAAATTATTTAATGACATCTCTGCTCCTTTCTTTAAAACTAAAAGTATACCTCATGGAAAAGACAAAGATATTAGTTTCCAAAGTAATACTGATAATATATTATCAAAGATATCTGCAAAATTAAGTGAAGCAGGAACTTCAGGAAATAGGATTAACGTTTTAGATAGTATAAAAGAAGAAGATGAAGATGACACTTCATCTGAAGATTATTCTGAATCAGATAATGAAGAAATTCAAAATATAGAAAATAATTTTGAAGACAATAATGAAGATAATATTAATAAAATTTATAGAGGAAAAAGAAATTTTAATAGTTCAAAAAATTATTATAAAAGGCCGTCCCCTATGGATTTACAATATGAAGAAAAAACCAATTCATAAAACTAGTTATGATGGTGCTTCTATAACAGAATGGAATATAGATGGTAAGGCAGAATATGAAATTTTAAATACACTTCAAGAAATGGGTATGGCTAGAATGGCTTACAAATTAATAGGTCAAACTGAAGAAAAAGCATGTGCTTTACTTGTCCTAGGTTTTACAGGACAATTAAAAAACTGGTGGGATAATGCACTCAATCTAGAAACAAAAACTCAAATTTTAGATCATAAAATCATAATAATAGATAATGATACTCCTTATGAAACAAGTGATGCTTGTGATTATCTTATAATTACAATAGGAATGTATTTTATAGAAAATCCCAAGGAAGAGTATAATTCGTCAAAAATAATCCTAACAAATTTAAGATGTCCCTCATTATCAGATTATAGATGGTATAAAGATGTTTTCCTTACTCAAGTTTTAAGAAGGATGATTGTAATGCTTCGTTTACGAAAGAAAGATTCATAGTGGGATTACCCAAACTCTTTGCTGAAAGAATTTTACAAAAACTTAGAAATGAAATAGGTACAGAAGATATACCTTTTGAAGAAATTACATATGGTCAATTATTTGCTTTTGTTAAAAAAGAAGGATTATCATTATGTTCAGAATTAAAACTTCAAAATAAATATAAATCAGATTAAAATAATACCAGAAAAGAGTTAGGTTGTTTCTGTGAAATGTTTGGTATGATAAAGGTTGAACCACCATCAAGAATACAAAAAAGATCTAGGAGATTTAACCAAAACAACAACAATTTTAATAATTCAAATATTAAACAATCAAAACACTCAAAACATAAACATAAGAAATCTTCTAAAACACATAAATCTCAGAATAAAGATAAGAAAAATATAGAATGTTGGTTTTGTAAGAAACCTGGTCATATAGAAAGTCAGTGTTGGCTTAAAAAGAAAAAGAAGGTTAGAGAAATAAAAGACTCCATTAATAATTTGCTAAAAGAATCAGATGAAGAATCTGATATTATAGAAAATGAATCAAACACATCTAATAATGATAGTGATAGTGAACCGCAAAAAGATATTTGTGGAAGTTGTCAACAAAGTATTAATGTTATAACTAAAGATAAAAAAAAAGCTATCTTTGATCTGATAGAGAAAATTCCTGATGATGAATTACGTAGAGATTACTTTAATAAACTTAAGGACCTAATTTTAGAAGAAGACAATTCAAAAACTAAGCAAATTCATATTAAAGAACATTCTAGTTTAAATAAATTATTTGATAAATATCCCTCACAAAGTATATTTAGACAAATTACAACTAAGGATTTACAAGCAGAAATAAATATACTAAAAAAACAAGTTAATCAAATGGAAAAAGAGTTGTTTTCTTTAAAAGAAAAAGATTTTGAATTAGAAACAAAAGTAGTCTTATTGAGTAGTAATAATGATATTCCTGACACAGGTCAAACAAGTAATCAACCTGAAACCTCAGGAATTCCTTTAAAAATTAATACAAAAGATGATCAATTAAAGTTCATAGGTTCTATTAAAAAAATAGAATTTCAGAAATGGTATATCAATGTTAATCTTGTCATAAACAATTTCAAAATGAATTTAGTTGCTTTACTAGACTCAGGTGCTAATCATAATGTAATTAGAGAAGGGATTATTCCATCAAAATATTATGAAAAAACGACAGAACAGTTATACACAGCTAATTCATAACCTTTAGATATCAGGTATAAACTATCAAAAGCTCATATTTGTAATAATGGATATTGTTTCAAGAATGTCTTTACTCTGGTAAGAGACATATCACAAGACATGATCCTATGTACTCCCTTTTGAACTCAAATTTACCCTTTCAATACAAACAATCTAGGAGTTTCTACTATTATCCATGGTAGGACAATATTATTTCCTTTTATAAACCCTATCAAACAAAAAGAAATAAATTTACTTCAACAATCTTCAATTTTTAAACAAATTAATATAATAGACAAGAGAAAAAATCATATTAATTATTTAAAAGAAGAAATTCCTTATCTAAAAATAGAGGAACAATTACAAACTGATATCACTAGAAATAAGATAAGAGAAATAGAAAATCTATTTTCAAAAGAAATATGTAATAATTTACCTAATGCTTTTTGGGAAAGAAAGCAACATGTAATAGACTTACCTTATGAAAAAAAATTCAAAGATAGAGATATTCCTACTAAGGCTAGGCCTATTCAAATGAATGCTGAATTTCTTAAACATTGTCAACAAGAAATTAAAGAATTATTAGATAAGAAACTAATAAGAAAGTCAAAATCCCCTTGGAGTTGTTCTGCTTTCTATGTTATGAAACAAGCAGAATTAGAAAGAGGTGTCCCTAGATTAGTTATTAATTACAAACTGCTTAATAAAGTTCTCCAATGGATTAGATATCCAATTCCAAATAAAAGAGATTTAATCAATAGATTACATTCATCTAAAATATTTTCAAAATTTGATTTAAAATCAGGGTTCTGGCAAATTCAGATATCTGAAAAAGATAGATACAAAACTGCTTTCACAGTCCCCTTTGGACATTATGAATGGAATGTAATGCCATTTGGTTTAAAAAATGCCCCTTCAGAATTTCAAAGAATAATGAATGAAATTTTTAATCCTTATACTAATTTTAGCATAGTCTATATAGATGATATACTTATATATTCAAGTGATATAGATCAACATTTCAAACATTTAAATATATTTTCAATATTATAAAGAAAAATGGTTTAGTTGTTTCTGCTCCTAAAATGAAATTATTTCAAACGTTAGTTAGATTTTTAGGTCATGATATTAACAAAGGATTAATCAAACCTATTAATAGAGCTATCAGCTTTACTGATAAATTTCCAGATGTAATCAAAGATAAAACCCAGTTACAAAGATTTTTAGGATGTTTAAATTAAATTTCTGATTTCTTCCCAAACTTAAGACAGATATGTCAACCTTTATATCAAAGACTTAAGAAAAATCCTCCAACATGGTCAGAAACTCATACACATATAGTTAGAAATATTAAACAAAAGGTCAAATCCTTACCATGTTTAGGTATTCCTCATCCTGATGCATTTATGATAGTCGAAACAGACGCCTCAGACATAGGATATGGAGGAATATTAAAACAAAAACTAGAATCTAAAGAACAATTAGTTAGATTTCATTCAGGGATTTGGCTCGGACCACAAAAGAATTATTCTACTATCAAAAAAGAAATTCTTTCAATTGTTTTATGCATTTCAAAATTTCAAGATGATCTTTATAATTAACAATTTTTATTAAGAATAGATTGTAAATCTGCAAAAGAGGTCTAGACTAAAGACGTTCAAAATATTGTTTCAAAACAAATTTTTGCAAGATGGCAAGCCATCCTTTCTGTCTTTGATTTTCAAATTGAATACATAAAAGGAGAGAATAATTCTCTTCCAGATTTTCTTACTCGTGAGTTTTTACAAGGGAAATAATTATGCAGATGAATCCGTATTCAAAATCAAAGATCCAATCTTCAAAAGATTATGAATCCCCAGATTCAAAAGACTTGCTCAAACTTACCCAATCACCTCAAACTCCTTCACCTTCAAAACCCCAAACTTCAAATAAATTCTCACCATTACAAAATTTCCCAGAACTACCTTACAAATCAATTTTAGTTACTCCTCCTAAACCAACCAATATTCAAATACCAAATAATCCTAAAGAAGAATTCAAATATGTCAATAAAGCTTGGATAGAAGAAATAGGGCTAACACCCTACACTGAGATTCCTTCGGAATTAATTCAAAAGGATTACCTCAAAAACCGTTTTCAATTATTTAATAATGATTCTCAGTTTTGGGAATCAGATTGCTTTCAACAAACTCAAAAATTTTATGAACTTATTCTAGTTGATACAAATTCAGTTGAAATATCTCATACAAGAAATGAAAAAAATCAAATAACATTTTCAAAGTGTGTTATTAAACAAGTTTACAATCAAGTCACTTTTGGTGGGATGACCCATCAGAGAAATTTTTCAATAAGATTTTCCCCAAATACTTTTAATTATATTGATTATAAGAATGCTTGGTACAGGACGTTTTTTGTCCGGCCATTCACACATTCTTGGTTTTTCATTTTTCATACTGATTGTCTCAAAACTTTCCCCATTTGGTTTTTTGAATGGTCGAAAAAGATGGGATCTGAATCTTCGATTCTCCC
Organism: Penstemon newberryi var. newberryi; assembly: GCA_030819805.1. Classification (NCBI taxonomy): domain Eukaryota; kingdom Viridiplantae; phylum Streptophyta; class Magnoliopsida; order Lamiales; family Plantaginaceae; genus Penstemon; species Penstemon newberryi. The sequence continues at coordinate 13,153,193 of JAUALY010000005.1, read as the reverse complement.
TGCAAATGTCAAAAACGGTTTACAAGTTTTTGTAGAAAATTCAACCCTTCCAAATTATCAAAAAATGGTTACTTTTCATGCAGAGTTCAAAGTTCCCTGGATTTTTGCCTGGGATTTTCAATTTAAGAAATGTTTTCCCGACCCAACTCCATTCTCACTTGTTAGATCCATACGTATCAAATGGTGGTCAAAGTATCAGCAAGATATCTGTTCAGCTACAGCTATACGGCATTATTTTGCTACAGGTGAAAAAATCAAATACCAAGGTGATTTTTCAAGTTCAAATAAAGGTAAAGCAAAAGCTACAGCAAGTTCAGAAGTCTCTTCAGAACACAAAGATTTTTTGAAGCATTCAAACAGAACCCAACGCTCAAAGATGAATTTTTAGAATTTTTATCTCAAAAATCTACAAAATCAGAAGAATCGGTGTCTTCAGATCCTTTTGGTGGACCCTGCGGACAAGACCCGGATCATGCATTCTGCATGTAATTTCAAAATCAACATATATCAAATGGCCGACATACTTTCAAAAGGGGATAATGTTACTTTTGTTTACTTTTGACAAAAGTAGCCGACAAACTGCTCAATCACACTACTTCAAAAGAAAGCCGGGAATTACGGCACACTACTTCAAAAGAAAGCCGTGAATTACGGAAATTAAAGTCAAATTAAAGTTAAATTTCTTTTTAATGTAAATTCAAATGTAAACTTTCATAGTATAAGTACCCCTTCAAATCTGTAGAAGAGGCAGTTCGCATTCACTTCTCTCCTCACTTTCTAAATCATCAACATTGTAATATCTGCAATTTTCTTCAAGTTTCCTTCAGATATCATTGTAAGAATTTAAATTTCAAATAAAATTTATATTTTATTCATATGCATAGAGTTCTTCGTCCTCATTTCCAATTTGTTGGTTCTTTAGATTTTATAAATTCAGAATATTTAAAATACAAATAACTTTGCAAACAACATCCAAAAGGAACAATCATAGGAAATTGGTGTCATGATATGAAAGAGTATTATTACGATTTAAAGATTAGAACTCAAATTATACTTGCTGCATAATTATGAATTTAATCAAAAATATTATTTCTTCATTCTCGTTTTAATCATGTTATTTTTAGAAACAGTGTTTCAAATTATTATTAAAACTGTAATTTTATTATTTGTTATTATTCAAACTGTGCTAGTCTATTTTCAAATCGGTTAAGCCTATTTGATATATATTTTCTATTTGTTCTTGAGGTATAGTCCAATTTGAATAATTAATTGGTGCATGGGCTTCACTACTGTGAATTATGTTATGATTTTTTGAGCTAGATCCTGGGTAGAGAAAGTTTCTAAGTCTAATTGCCATTTTCAACTAGTTGTCTTAACTTTCTAAGTTTATTCTTAATTTCAGTTGGGTCGTACTGGAACACTATGCTGGGACCACCTAAACACGGCTGACCAACAGACTAAAAAGCTTACCAACGTAAATTCCAACAACTAATCTTAAGTATACTCAGTCTATTAAGATTAACTAATCTAAAATGGTTTCTTAAACTTTTGAAAATAACTCTAACAAGGAATATGGCTCTGATACCACTTTTGAAGGATCATTTGAAAATAGACTAGCACAGTTTAAATAATAACAAATAATAAAATTACAGTTTTAATAATAATTTGAAACACTGTTTCTAAAAATAACATGATTAAAACGAGAATGAAGAAATAATATTTTTGATTAAATTCATAATTATGCAGCAAGTATAATCCTTTTGAAGGATCGTTTGAAACTTAAATTCTTACAATGATATCTTGAAGGAAACTTGAAGAAAATTGCAGATATTACAATGTTGATGATTTAGAGAGTGAAGAGAGAAGTGAATGCAAACTGCCTCTTCTACAGATTTGAAGGGGTACTTATACTATGAAAGTTTACATTTGAATTTACATTAGAAAGAAATTTGAATTTAATTTCCGTAATTCACGGCTTTCTTTTGAAGTAGTGTGCCGTAATTCCCGGCTTTCTTTTGAAGTAGTGTGATTGAGCAGTTTGTCGGCTACTTTTGTCAAAAGTAAACAAAAGTAACATTATCCCCTTTTGAAAGTATGTCAGCCATTTGATATATGTTGATTTTGAAATTACATGCAGAATGCATCATCCGGGTCTTGTCCGCAGGGTCCACCAAAAGGATCTGAAGACACCGATTCTTCTGATTTTGTAGATTTTTGAGATAAAAATTCTAAAAATTCATCTTTGAGCGTTGGGTTCTGTTTGAATGCTTCAAAAAATCTTTGTTGTTCTGAAGAGACTTCTGAACTTGTTGTAGCTTTTGCTTTACCTTTATTTGAACTTGGAAAATAACCTTGGTATTTGATTTTTTCACCTGTAGCAAAATAATGCCGTATAGCTGTAGCTGAACAGATATCTTGCTGATACTTTGACCACCATTAGATACGTATGGATCTAACAAGTGAGAATGGAGTTGGGTCGGGAAAACATTTCTTAAATTGAAAATCCCAGGCAAAAATTCAGGGAACTTTGAACTCTGCATGAAAAGTAACCATTTTTTGATAATTTGGAAGGGTTGAATTTTCTGCAAAAACTTGTAAACCGTTTTTGACATTTGCAGGGAGAATCGAAGATTCTGATCCCATCTTTTTCCACCATTCAAAAAACCAAATAGGGAAAGTTTTGAGACAATCAGTATGAAAAATGAAAAACCAAGAATGTGTGAATGGCCGGACAAAAAACGTCATGTACCAAGCATTCTTATAATCAATATAATTAAAAGTATTTGGGGAAAATCTTATTGAAAAATTTCTCTGATGGGTCATCCCACCAAAAGTGACTTGATTGTAAACTTGTTTAATAACACACTTTGAAAATGTTATTTGATTTTTTTCATTTCTTGTATGAGATATTTCAACTGAATTTGTATCAACTAGAATAAGTTCATAAAATTTTTGAGTTTTTTGAAAGCAATCTGATTCCCAAAACTGAGAATCATTATTAAATAATTGAAAACGGTTTTTGAGGTAATCCTTTTGAATTAATTCCGAAGGAATCTCAGTGTAGGGTGTTAGCGCTATTTCTTCTATCCAAGCTTTATTGACATATTTGAATTCTTCTTTAGGATTATTTGGTATTTGAATATTGGTTGGTTTAGGAGGAGTAACTAAAATTGATTTGTAAGGTAGTTCTGGGAAATTTTGTAATGGTGAGAATTTATTTGAAGTTTGGGGTTTTGAAGGTGAAGGAGTTTGAGGTGATTGGGTAAGTTTGACCAAGTCTTTTGAATCTGGGGATTCATAATCTTTTGAAGATTGGATCTTTGATTTTGAATACGGATTCATCTGCATAATTATTTCCCTTGTAAAAACTCACGAGTAAGAAAATCTGGAAGAGAATTATTCTCTCCTTTTATGTATTCAATTTGAAAATCAAAGACAGAAAGGATGGCTTGCCATCTTGCAAAAATTTGTTTTGAAACAATATTTTGAACGTCTTTAGTCAAGACCTCTTTTGCAGATTTACAATCTATTCTTAATAAAAATTGTTTATTATAAAGATCATCTTGAAATTTTGAAATGCATAAAACAATTGAAAGAATTTCTTTTTTGATAGTAGAATAATTCTTTTGTGGTCCGAGCCAAATCCCTGAATGAAATCTAACTAATTGTTCTTTAGATTCTAGTTTTTGTTTTAATATTCCTCCATATCCTATGTCTGAGGCGTCTGTTTCGACTATCATAAATGCATCAGGATGAGGAATACCTAAACATGGTAAGGATTTGACCTTTTGTTTAATATTTATAACTATCTGTGTATGAGTTTCTGACCATGTCGGAGGATTTTTCTTAAGTCTTTGATATAAAGGTTGACATATCTGTCTTAAGTTTGGGAAGAAATCAGAAATGTAATTTAAACATCCTAAAAATCTTTGTAACTGGGTTTTATCTTTGATTACATCTGGAAATTTATCAGTAAAGCTGATAGCTCTATTAATAGGTTTGATTAATCCTTTGTTAATATCATGACCTAAAAATCTAACTGACGTTTGAAATAATTTCATTTTAGGAGCAGAAACAACTAAACCATTTTTCTTTATAATATTGAAAAATATATTTAAATGTTTGAAATGTTGATCTATATCACTTGAATATATAAGTATATCATCTATATAGACTATGCTAAAATTAGTATAAGGATTAAAAATTTCATTCATTATTCTTTGAAATTCTGAAGGGGCATTTTTTAAACCAAATGGCATTACATTCCATTCATAATGTCCAAAGGGGACTGTGAAAGTAGTTTTGTATCTATCTTTTTCAGATATCTGAATTTGCCAGAACCCTGATTTGAAATCAAATTTTGAAAATATTTTAGATGAATGTAATCTATTGATTAAATCTCTTTTATTTGGAATTGGGTATCTAATCCATTGGAGAACTTTATTAAGCGGTTTGTAATTAATAATTAATCTAGGGACACCTCTTTCTAATTCTGCTTGTTTCATAACATAGAAAGCAGAACAACTCCAATGGGATTTTGACTTTCTTATTAGTTTATCTAATAATTTTTTAATTTCTTGTTGACAATGTTTAAGAAATTCAGCATTCATTTGAATTGGCCTAGCCTTAGTAAGAATATCTCTATCTTTGAAATCTTTTTCATAAGGTAAGTCTATTACATGTTGCTTTCTTTCCCAAAAAGCATTAGGTAAATTATTACATATTTCTTTTGAAAATAGATTTTCTATTTCTCTTATCTTATTTCTAGTGATATTAGTTTGTAATTGTTCCTCTATTTTTAGATAAGGAATTTCTTCTTTTAAATAATTAATATGATTTTTTCTCTTGTCTATTATATTAATTTGTTTAAAAATTGAAGATTGTTGAAGTAAATTTATTTCTTTTTGTTTGATAGGGGTTATAAAAGGAAATAATATTGTCCTACCATGGATAATAGTAGAAACTCCTAGATTGTTTGTATTGAAAAGGTAAATTTGAGTTAAAAATGGAGTACCTAGGATCATGTCTTGTGATATGTCTCTTACCACAGTAAAGACATTCTTGAAACAATATCAATTATTACAAATATGAGCTTTTGATAGTTTATACCTGATATCTAAAGGTTTGAATTAGCTGTGTATAACTGTTCTGTCGTTTTTTCATAATATTTTGATGGAATAATCCCTTCTCTAATTACATTATGATCAGCACTTGAGTCTAGTAAAGCAACTAAATTCATTTTGAAATTGTTTATGACAAGATTAACATTGATATACCATTTCTGAAATTCTATTTTTTGAATAGAACCTATGAACTTTAATTGATCATCTTTTGTATTAATTTTTAAAGGAATTCCTGAGGTTTCAGGTTGATTACTTGTTTGACCTGTGTCAGGAATATCATTATTACTACTCAATAAGACTAATTTTGTTTCTAATTCAAAATCTTTTTCTTTTAAAGAAAACAACTCTTTTTCCATTTGATTAACTTGTTTTTTTAGTATATTTATTTCTGCTTCTAAATCCTTAGTTGTAATTTGTTTAAATATACTTTGTGAGGGATATTTATCAAATAATTTATTTAAACTAAAATGTTCTTTAATATGAATTTGCTTAGTTTTTGAATTGTCTTCTTCTAAAATTAGGTCCTTAAGTTTATTAAAGTAATCTCTACGTAATTCATCCTCAGGAATTTTCTCTATCAGATCAAAGATAGCTTCTTTTTTATCTTTAATTATAACATTAATACTTTGTTGACAACTTCCACAAATATCTTTTTGCGGTTCACTATCACTATCATTATTAGATGTGTTTGATTCATTTTCTATAATATCAGATTCTTCATCTGATTCTTTTAGCAAATTATTAATGGAGTCTTTTATTTCTCTAACCTTCTTTTTCTTTTTAAGCCAACACTGACTTTCTGTATGACCAGGTTTCTTACAAAACCAACATTCTATATTTTTCTTATCTTTATTCTGAGATTTATGTGTTTTAGAAGATTTCTTATGTTTATGTTTTGAGTGTTTTGATTGTTTAATATTTGAATTATTAAAATTGTTGTTGTTTTGGTTAAATCTCCTAGATCTTTTTTGTATTCTTGATGGTGGTTCAACCTTTATCATACCAAACATTTCACAGAAACAACCTAACTCTTTTCTGGTATTATTTTTATCTGATTTATATTTATTTTGAAGTTTTAATTCTGAACATAATGATAATCCTTCTTTTTTAACAAAAGCAAATAATTGACCATATGTAATTTCTTCAAAAGGTATATCTTCTGTACCTATTTCATTTCTAAGTTTTTGCAAAATTCTTTCAACAAAGAGTTTGGGTAATCCCATTATGAATCTTTCTTTCCAAAACTAAGCATTACAATCATTCCTTCTTAAAACTTGAGTAAGGAAAACATCTTTATACCATCTATAATCTGATAATGAGGGACATCTTAAATTTGTTAGGATTATTTTTGACGAATTATACTCTTCCTTGGGATTTCCTATAAAATACATTCCTATTGTAATTATAAGATAATCACAAGCATCACTTGTTTCATAAGGAGTATCATTATCTATTATTATGATTTTATGATCTAAAATTTGAGTTTTTGTTTCTAGATTGAGTGCATTATCCCACCAGTTTTTTAATTGTCCTGTAAAACCTTGCACAAGTAAAGCACATGCTTTTTCTTCAGTTTGACCTTGTAATTTGTAAGCCATTCTAGCCATACCCATTTCTTGAAGTGTATTTAAAATTTCATATTCTGCCTTACCATCTATATTCCATTCTGTTATAGAAGCACCATCATAACTAGTTTTATGAAATTGGTTTCTTTCTTCATATTGTAAATCCATAGGGGACGGCCTTTTATAATAATTTTTTGAACTATTAAAATTTATTTTTCCTCTATAAATTTTATTAATATTATCTTCATTATTGTCTTCAAAATTATTTTCTATATTTTGAATTTCTTCATTATCTGATTCAGAATAATCTTCAGATGAAGTGTCATCTTCATCTTCTTCTTTTATAGTATCTAAAACGTTAATTCTATTTCCTGAAGTTCCTGCTTCACTTAATTTTGAAGATATCTTTGATAATATATTATCAGTATTACTTTGGAAACTAATATCTTTGTCTTTTCCATGAGGTATACTTTTAGTTTGAAAGAAAGGAGCAGAGATGTCATTAAATAATTTTTTCTTAGGCTTTTCTTCTTGAGAAATAGCATTTGAAACTACGTTATTAGCTATAGTATCTACTTGGCTAGATATTGTCTTTAATATTTGGTTTGAGTAATTATTTTGTTGTAAAATTCTTTGAATATCTTCTCCATTAATAGGTTCTTTGGTGTCTTTTCCTCTTTTAAAAGGGTCTGCTATTATTTCTCCTTTATGAGTTTGTATTTTAATACTCTGTAAAGGGGGATGAACAGCCGTTATGACTTCATTATTTTCTAGAGTCCATTTTTTATGGAGACTTGTATTAACTTCCAGTGAGGGTTTTTTTAGATAATCATTTATTCCTTCTTTTGAAAAGAAAACAGTAAGAAAACTAAAAAATAAAAAGTTTGATTTTAATTTCTTCATTTCTTTCTTCCATTCATCTCCTATTTTATCTTGTATTTATTTTTCTAGTTTTAAAAACCAAAGTCTTTTCTCTCTCTGAAAATCACTATTCATTTCTTCATGTAAATATTCATAATCAGGTTTAAATTCTTCTCCTGATGTTATGACATAAAGATGTTCAGTTGAAGTCGTGGGTGATGTTGGATTAGAAAAATTTCTATTATTTTGAGGTTCAGGAGCAGGAGTCCTAAATCTATAATTAGTAAATCCTGAAAATGATTGTCTAGAAGATTCAGGTACATCATTTGACTGTGACTGAGAAAAATGTCTAACATATTCTGGTTCTCTATAAGAACTCGTTTTTAGGTAATTTCTATTAGTTTCTCTAAATGAATTAAATTTGACTGTGATTTTCCCATCAGTTTCTTCTATGATATGTGAAACATCTTTTCTAACAATGTTTCTAGGAGGTTGTGGATTATTGATAACAAATTCATCTGGAATAGTTATTTCATTCCATTTTAGACTTTTAGATGTGAAAACTATGGGTTTTTCTGCATCTATTTGTAATAAAACAGTCTCATCTTTCGAGGTAGGTAACCTATTAAATTTTGGGTTAATTTGAGATGACATAAGTCTAAAATAAACTCTATAAATTATAGCAAAATTTTTACAAAGATGAAATTCATCACCTTGAATTTGGACATCTAGTATTAATGATTCTAAAATCATAGGATCTGTAAGGTCTACAGAAAAATTTGGAGAACAATTAAAATATATGGGTCCATTACATATATTAGTTTGAACTAAAGACATTAAAGAAGTTTGATATCTTTTTAATCTCTTGTTTCTAAGAGCTAAGTAAATAGGAGTATCAACTCCGCCATGAACTAAAGGTTTGACAGCTACTTGAACTAAACCTATATGAATATATCTATATCCTTTTTCTAAATATTTTTTAATAGTATATCTATTTAATAAAGGTATACTTTGAGATTCTTCTTGTATACTAATAGTTTCTTCATGAGTTTTGACAGAAAACGCGGTTTTGAAATCAGTTAAGCCTATTTGATATATATTTTCTATTTGTTCTTGAGGTATAGTCCAATTTGAATAATTAATTGGTGCATGGGTTTCACAAACATGTGAAATCGATCCGGGTGAAATTCATGAACACTGCTGAAGTATGTGAAACCGATAACAAAAAGTGCACGTAAAATCAATAAATACATGTGAAATCGATGAAAATCCGAATGACATTCGTGAAAAAATGGAAAAAAAATCGGTGAAATCAGTGAAAAAAAGAAGTTCAAATCAGTGAAAAATAAGTTAAACTGGTAAAACTAGTAAAAAGAAAAAAATGTTTAACTAGCAAAATAGTGTAAAACTGGTATTAATTTTTTTTGTAGGTATAATTCGACATGGAGTCTTATTATGGTTATTTCCTACATTAACTCCAAAAATTTAGAAACTAACTCTTACATCACTTTTACAATTTCATTCTTCTTCATATAATCCAAATATAAAAAACACTATTATTTTTAATGGTTGCTAATATATATATGTAAAATTATTACAATGTATCATCAATATGTTTGTAAGTAAAAAAATTATTATTTGTATCATTTAAAGATTTAGTACAATATAACACTCCTAAACAAAATCAAATTATATTCTCTTAAATATCATAAAGGCTACATCCACACAAGAAAGAAAAAGAAAAAACAGTTAAAGTAGAATCGCATCTTACCTATGAAGGAACAAAAATGCTTATGACTTAGAGAACTAAGTAATCTTTCTTTGACCTGATAAACATAATATGAAGAATTTCCAAGAACATGCATTACTTTTCATGAAATGTTTTTGCTAAAAATGTGTGAAATAAGTGAAAAAACGGGTGAAAATCAATGAAAATTGGTGAAACCGATAAAATAAATTTATGTTTGATGAAAACATGTAAAATCGATTCGGGTGAAATTTATGAACACTGGTGAAGTATGTGAAAACGGTAACAAAAATTGCCCATAAAATCAATAAATACATGTGACATCGATGAAAATCCGGATGACATTCGTGAAAAAATGGAAAAAAAATTGGTGAAATCAGTGAAAAAAAGAAGTTAAAATCAGTGAAAAATCAGTTAAACTGGTAAAACTAGTAAAAAGAAAAAAAATGTTTAACTAGCAAAATAGTGTGAAACCTGTTTGAACAAGAAAAAATAGAAGAAATCGATGAAAAATAGGAAACACAATGGAAAAATGGTTATAATTGATCAAGAATCGAATAAATCAGTAAAATAATATAAAAAATAAAAATCGAATTAAACTAATGAATATATAAGTGAAATGGCTTAGATCGGTAAAGAAATCTCGTTCAAATGACAAGGTAAAAGAAAAAATTTGAGATATACTTAAAGTAATTGAAGATGTATAAATATTTGATTTGAAAATTCAGTAAATATATGTGAAATCGATGAAAATTCGGGTGAAATTCACGAAAAAATGGACAACATTGGTGAAAAGGTGAAATCATAGAAAAAATGATGAAATATGCCAAAAACGGGTAAAATAAGTGAAAAATTCTAAAGTCGGCAAAAACATGTGAAAACCATATGAAATTAGTGAAGAACGTGCGAAAATTAGTTAAACTGATAAAAACAAGTGAAATCAATAAAATGAAAAAAGTTCAGTCATCAAAAACAAGGTCAAATCATTAAAAAATGGTTTAAAAAAAAAAATAAAAGAAATCAATGAAAAATGTTGAAAACAATGAATATAGGTTGTAATCGATAAGAACCCGATAAAACTTGTAAAAATAATACTAAATCAGTAAAAATGAATGAAATCGACAAATAGACAGATTAAACCAATAAAAATGAAATATACTAATAAATTAAATAAGTGAAAATGACTTAGGTTGGTAAATAGATGCATTTCAGGTAAGAGAAATAATCGAGATCTATTTAAAAGTACCCAATTTTCTTCGATCAAAAAGTAGAATTTCACTATTTTTGTTGTCAAACGATGCAAATAAATTGGATGGTTCTTAGTATATAAATTAACATAATTATTTTTATTGTATTATACTTGATGTCACATTCACATTACCGTTTGTGATGATAAAAACTTCTCGTGTTTGACAGATACGAAGACAAATGATATTAATTTTATATTGATAAAATAAAAAACTAAAGACATTTAATGATGTATATTCCTTAAAACAAAATATGGATAAGCTAAATAATTTTCTTATCATATTACTATTTGAAGCCATCATATTTTAATATAAAAAAATAATTTTAATATAAAAAAATCATAAAAAATAAATTGCATATCAATCATTAATATGTGCTATTTTATGATATAATGAAGTTAATTTTACTCTGATTTACAACAAAATACACATGAAATTAACTAAACACGTACAACATACGTGCACTTTTTTAGTACAATAAAATATCGAAAAAAGGTACTAAAAAAAGACACGTAACACTCTGATGCAGGATGATATACCAAATAATTTACCAACGTACTTGGCGCTTTACACAATCAAAGATCCTGATGGGACACATCGACAAGACCATCTCGACGCCATTCGATAATGATATCGGCAAATCAAAGATCCTGATGGGACACATCGACAAGACCATCTCGACGCCACTCGACAATGATATCGACATAGCACTCCGACTAGGGAAGAAGTTTCAGCCAAAGAGGAGTACCACTTTGCCATATGAAGTTTTTCTAGAAACCCGTCTCAGAGGGATAAGGATTTAGCTTCAGCACACCATAATAATACGAATAAACACCGGCCTCCTATCATTCACCAGGCTTTAGCTTTAGCGCTCAGAGGGATACGGATTTGTTTGATCAGATTGCTCTGTCTGATACCATGTATGTGAAATATTTTACCTTGGATGGACATATAAGAGTTCTTAATCGAATCGAATCTCTTTAGAAAGAAGATCTTTTGTCTCTAGCTTTGCTTTTGAATGTGCTATGATATTAAGAGGAAGAGACCATGCATATTCCCCACATGTCAATAAACTAATTACTGAACAAACAAAGATCCGCATACCCCAGCCCGGATCAACTCGATACTAATCCATTTCGACCCATAGAATATTCACCGCCTAAATACCCCTCATTATTACTGACCCAGGTACGCATTAATTATGCATCTAATGAGCTTCTTTGAGTACATGCTTAGGTTCTCGATCGAGAAAGTGGAGTCGGGATCGATCTAACCGTCCAGACTCCATGTTGAAAAAGGTTTGTTCACAGCTGGCACCCCACATCCGACTTGTCTACCTAGTGAAAATACTCTTCATCAATTGGCGCCCACCGTGGAGCCCTCTAGATTGTTCTCGAGCAAGATGGTCACCCGATCGCAGGCTATAGCAGCCGCCACAACAGCAATGATTGAGAACAACAAGGAGACAACAATGGGACATAGAACGCCCCTCCTCCTCCCCTAGAAGATCAACCTGTCGACGCAAGAGCCTCATTCCCAACAGAGCCCGTCCTCTATCAATTCACCCAGGATGCTCTGAGCTCCTAGAGGAGGCACATAAGAAGTGAATTAGCTACCAGAATACACTAGGCATAAGAGGACCTCGAGAAAGGGATTGGCCTCCCAAGTCGACTTCCTAAACAAAAAGCTTCAACATCGAGAAAAGAAAGTCGGTGAAGAAACACCAAGTCTCCGGCATAGAAAACCTCCTTTTCTCTAATGAAATCTTCTTTGAAAGATTCCTGGCTAACCAAAGAGTTCCCACTGAGTCCACAGATACCACGGAAGACCCAGAAGAGCATGTGGTACAATTTAATGTAATTACATGGTGTAATAGCCCGACCCGAAAATAAACTGATATTCACTTAAAAAAATGACTTCAACATTTAATATCTAAATGAGTACATGACTCATTTAAATAAATGAAGCTTACTTCAATAGTTATACAACTAGGAAATTATGTCAAGAGGTATCAGAGCACGAAACCATTATGACATCAATATGTTATCACTTTTGACTTCCTTGCTTCCTTATTACTCTAAAAATAATAATTTTGAAAGCATAAGTTGATTGAATCAACTTAGTGAGGCTGGTGCTCGTGTGAAAGTGAGTTTTTATGCACGTGCTAAAATATTTGTTATAACAAGCAAATGCACAACATATGACAATTCAGACTTTCGATAGCATGTACTTCTACATTAATCCATTATATAAGAACACTACGTTCAAGATAACAAATCACTCTCTAAAAGGATACATGAAATAATTCCACCTTATCATTCCGGATAAGGGGCCAATCTTATCAACACTCGTGAAATGCATTGACTAGTCGCCGCCAATTTAGGCCCGTATACCGAGATATATGAGATCAAGATAGTGATTGATTGCGGAGTCAACCTGACAAGTCGCCATTTAAGATTTATCCGAAACGACCACTATCGCACTTCATACACTATGAACAGGGTGGGATTAAGTATTGCACCCTGTCTAAACATGTAACCATACAAAAGCAAGCAATACGAGCATTACACATATATTTCTAGCAATCTTAAATATCACACATTATCACATATTGAGTATCCAAACGATCTAACTATACACATTACGCAAGCAAGGATGCAACTCTTACCTTGATCCTTAGCAAAGGTTGTCACCAAACTTGAAATGCAACAAAGAGCTTATCTAAACCTCGATCACTAGTGTTGCCTTGATTATCTTCATCTAATAGCAATAAACATACTCATAAATGTATAGTTAATAACTCAGAAGATTAACTTTAGAGTATGACTTTCCAATGCTACTCTTACATATAACCAAGGGGACTTTCATTGGTTCTACAAGTCTTGATTATCATTCTACTTACAGATTTCTCAAACCACACCAAACCATTTATCTTAAAATATGGTCATCCAAGTAGTCTCAACAACAAATTATGTACTCCTTCTGTCCCATTATGTTTACTCCATTAGCTACAACACCCGGTCAAACTTTTCAATCTTTTAAGTGACTTATCATGTTAAATTATGCACAATTGTAGTGTATTAAACCTTTTAAATTTTAATATATATGGAGTCATCTGATATTATCAACTTATTAGTGAAATATATTTATTAAATTATTTATTATAAATTTTATAATTTAGTCAAATTGACTAATCAACTGTACCATGGGATAAAGAAAAATGAGACGGAGAAAATAATATTTATTCTAAACTTCGGTTATTGTTTATTCTGAAATTCAAGACATTAATTTAAATTCAATATTTCTTAACAGGCAAACTTACTTCAATAAACCCAAATATTGGTTGATGGAGTTTCATTAGATCAAAACCAACTATACTCAATATTCCGGTTATTCATATTTGATCAAAACTCCTTTTTCAAAACTCAACATATCTTTATACCTTAAAAGTAGAATGGGATCATCATCTACAAAGTATTTACCAAAAAACAATTCAACTAATACCATTTCAAAAAGCTTAAATTTTTATGTTAAATCAGACAAACCAATTCTAATTAAAATATAAGAATTTATACTACCTTAACTCCAAACTTCCTCAATCAATGAAAGCTAAGAAACAACGAATTCCATCAATAAACCCACAAGAACTTCATTAGCAAGTTCAATTAAACATGAGGTTCAAACAATTTTTCTCAAAATACATCTTTTAAATCTAACAAATTCAATATTCAAATCACAAAGTTAATATACCTATAAATCAACATAGGGTTTTTAGGAACTTCACAAATCCCCAATTTACCTACTCAAAATTCGATATTCAAATCCCGAAATTCTATACTAAAATTAATTTACAAAACCTAATGTTTCTACTAGACTATTAAATTATTACATATACCAAGCACAAAATTTGATCAAAATAGAAAATAAGCTTTTACCTAGAGTTCTCAAGGGATAAAGTGGTTTCTTCCATCAATTTTGTCTTCCCATCTCTCCATCTCACGCCTTTCTCTTTCTCTCTCTCTCCCTTTCTAATTTTTCTGTGTATTGTGTTTGAAGATTATTGAATGAGAAGAAAATAAATTGGGTTTAACTCCATTAATTATTTTGGAGATGTATGCCTTATAGGTGGATGAATTCTTTTCCTCCACCTCCTGAAAACAACGTCTGACCTACTGCTTTAATTCTTTCCCTTTTTTGGGTAAAAATTGCAGTCTAGTCCCTGTTATTTTAAAAAATATCATTTTAATTAACCCCTAAAACTTTTAAAAAATATTGCTCTAGCATCAAACTCAAATTATTAAAGAACTTAAAAATTTTATTTCGATTCCAATTGCGAATTATTAACATACCTTCATTTAGTAATTGATTTTGTCGTATTTCGTAAGAACACTTAAAGACAATAAATAAAGCAATATAATGATAATAATATGAGTGAATGGTGCTTTATTAAATATTATTGATCTGGTTACAAAGTATGAAGGGTTTGGCCAAGCTACTAAGGATGACGCAAGCCAAAAAATTACAAAATGATTAGAATATTGTAGGATTTTCTCTAGAATGTCAAAAGATCCTTACATAATTAATTATCCTAGTACTTATAGCCTAACACGTGTCTTCACGCTAGAGCCTAAGGGCGCCCATGGACTAGTCAGCAGATTCTGGTCGAATCGGCAGATTGGACAGTTACCATATTCCTATTTCTTGCATAAAAGCATAATTCTTTCGTCCTAGGTCGATATCATTGGAGATCAATCGGGATGGAAGAGATCTGAATCGATCTTTGTGTTGGTTGGCATTGGAGAAGGTTTTGAAGATGACAAAAAGGCCAAAATGGTTTTGAAGATTAAAAAGGTCAAAAGAGTAGTAATCAACTAAGAACTGAAAAGCTTAGTGAAACCTCTCTCACGGTCTGGAAGCTATGTGACCGAATCAGTAGAGTGGGATATCAGATCAGTGAATATCAGATTGGTTATCATCAGCCGAGTCAAGATAGATATGTTCATTCTTGAATCAGCAGAGTGATCATCAGTAGAGTCATCATCAGCAGAGTAATCCCATCAGCGAAGTGAAGTCGGTCAGTAAGCTCATCAACGGTAACAAGCTGAGTGCATTAAATGCGACTGACATAAAATAGATATCTGTACAGCAGAGTGTACAGTGAACAGTCTGCAAATGTCACCGTCAAGAACAAGACCGTTGCTCAGGATTAAAATGTAATTTCGCCTACCTTTAACGGGCATAATTTCAAATCAACGAGTATAAATAGACCAGCGACTGAAGATTGAAGAGAGACTTGCACAATTCAAGATCACATCATTAGAGCAACATCCATCAGTTGAGTCGTCTGATCATAAGCGAAGTCATCTGTTGACGGAGCGAATTGTTGAAGAGCAAAGATCAAACCTTTATCTGTCTGAGTGACATTCAACTGTAAAGTGTGAGAAGTTTATATCCATCTTTGTGAGTGATATAACTTCATAGTATAGGTCTTCTAAGTGATTTCTTGTACTGAGTGAGCAAGGTTAATCTGTGTGATTTTCCGAGAGTGAACAGAGAGTTCTTACTTATAGCTTATCATTTGTTGTAAAGCATAAGTTTTCTAGTTGCTGAGTGCTTTAGAATAGGTTTTTCTAAGTGATCTACCTGAGAGCTGAGTTTTCTACTTGAGGCTTGTCATTTGTTGTAAAAGCTCAAGTACTAGTTACTTTGTGTTTCTAGTGGAACCTAAATCTGTGTGATTTAGAAGAGTGGACTAAAAGACTTTGTGTCTATATAACCACTATAAAAATTCCTGTGTTTGATTACTTGTTTTTAACTTGCATATTTTCATAAGTAAACAAACGTTTAAAAGACAAAGCTTTTATAAGAGGAATTTATAAAATTGGGGTAAAACTTTGAAGATAAACTTGTTTGAAAAACATACTTGATAAAATTCGCTGCATACAAGTTTTGAAACTCTGATTTCATTTGAAACAGATAAGTTAAATCAGACTAGTGGTCAACCTTGCTGAAACAGCTAAGTGCAAAATCGGCAGAGTAGTCTCACGAGTAAGATCAGCTTAGTCTGCTGATTTGAAAAGTTGGGGAAAAGTTTTTAAAAGTTTAGAGGTCTATTCACACCCCCCCCCCCCCCTCTAGACCTCATCTGACTACTTTTGGGACCAACAAGTGGTATCAGAGCATGTGGTTCATTTGAATCATTTGTCTGATCAACGAGCTTGATCCAAGGTGTGTTTTTCAAATTTTTCAAAAAGAACATATTTTGAAAAATCAAAAAATTTTGAAAAATGGAGTGCATAAGTCATGTTCCTCACATTGGCAATATGGACTTTGAAGATTGGAAAATCAGAATGGAAATCCTTCTTGCTGCTTATAATGATAACATGTTTACATGTATCACTAAAGGACCATTCAGATTTAAGAAAACTGTGAAGGTTGCTGACCAGCCTGATTAGATTGTTGACAAAGAGTTGGATGAACTAACACCCGAAGAAATCAAGTTAGTAAATCTTGACAAAAAGGCTAAGTTCATCATGTTCAAAGCTCTAGATGAAGACAGATTCCAGAAGATCAAACATTTCAAAACTGCAAAGGAGATGTGGGATAAAGTCTGTTAGCTAAGCGAAGGAAACGACGCTATCAAAGAACATAAGCTCAGTGTGGCTCTTGAGAAGTTTGAAAATTTCAAAATGAAGTCTGGTGAAACGATTGATCAAATGGATACCAGATTTAAACTCTAAACGAAGTTCTAAGGCTTGGTAAAGAATTTGCGAACAAGGAGATCACCATGAAGGTTCTCTAGGCTCTTCCACCTAAATTCAACATGAAGGTGACAGCCATGGAAGAATCAAGGGATTTAGAGAAGATTTCTCTTTCCGAACTGTTCTCATCCCTCAAAGCGTATGAGTATAAGATGCCAAGAATGGGATTAGATGTGTCAACCCGTTCAGACCCTACTGCTGCACTTATCGCGTTAGACAAGTCAAGAAAATCAGTAGACAAGTTAAAATGAAAGACTTTGCTGAATTCAGAAAAAGCATACAATGCTGACGACGTTACCCTTCTTCTGAATGATTTCGAGAAGTTTTATAAAAGGAAAATGAAATTAAACTATAAAAATGCTATCTCATCTTCTTCTGATCATTTTCAGGAAAACAGGGAATCCTCAAAAGCAAAACTTAGAGACAACAATGACAATGAGTATGGACTCTTGATCAAAGATCATCCACACTCATCATCTGAGAAGTTTGTTGAAAAGGAAAAGCGTGCAAAAAAGGAGCGTAAGCTTAGTAAGAGCAAAACAAAGTTAGCTGATGCAGCAAAGCTAATAAACTCCTGCATATCTTATTTAGACAACCAGTCGTCTGATAAATAATTTGAAGAAGTACCTGAAACTCTATGCTTAACTGCCATAGAATCTAATGATTCTGAATATAAGGTAACTTCTACTGTTAATTAAATGCACTATTTGAATCGTTTGAATAAATGCTAAACTACAAATTCAAATATTGTTGGTGCATTTGCCAAGCTTAATATATTGGCTTGCAGGGCACTATCCTTTCACCAATGCCTGCTCCTTCAACCATATCGCCTGAAGTTTAATAAAGCTTAACTTAGTAAAAGAAAGTTTGAAATGACTATTAAAGGTATCGATCAGAAAGAAACGTGCAAGAGATCGATCATCAGATATGATGCTATAGTTGCACGAGCTCAATCCAGCCTCTCACGAAATGGCTTCCCCCGATCAAATGGGATGACTGGTATTGATTGTAAGTGATCTCCGTGATGAAATCTCAAGTAAAATGATATGACGTAGCAGGCGTGCTTGAAGTAGTACGCCCATCGAATTCCCAATGAATTTGTAATTCCCAGCCGTGATGATTTTTGATCCGACTTCCATCCTCGAGTTCCCTGTGAGTAGGAGGTTTTATGAAGACATAATCGTTCTTCCAGTCCGAGTTGTTGCTCGACGTAGGGCTCGACAAGATGGCGCGACCAACATTTTGGCAAAAATAGAAGAAGCCCTTGTTCGAGGCAGTGGAGATAACCAGTCTGAAGAAATACCAGAAATTACGGAAGGTCGGCTGTAGTCCTCTTCCGATCATATGTACGAAAAAGTCCAGCATGAAATTCAAGTTAGGCACTATTTAAGTTAAGGCCAGGGCAAACTCGGTCAGAACTTCCCTTACGAGTGAAGGAAGAGGATACCTAAGCCCTTGATCCAGGTAGGTTGCATAAATTGATCGATGGACCTCAAGTGGAGACGTGACCCTTTCTGTGGGTTTTGGGATCATAATCTGGAATCCTTCAGGAAAATAGTTTCCATATGCTCCTTGTAGCTCAGCCCATTTTTCGGGCGTATCCTTGAAACTACTCTGAATCTGATCAACCCTGATAAGCGTCTTTTGGTGCTTAGGATTCTGTGAAACCTTCTCAACAGAAGGAGTTGTGTGAACCTCACGACAATCAAATTTCCTTTCCCCGTGCAAGTTAAGCTCCTCCACGGGTGAGGGATATTTCGTACAGCTCCAGATCGAAATCATCCCCTCTGCTCAAGATCGATCTTATCTGATCAAGATCGATCCCGATCACTTAGAGGCCTTCATCGATCAAGATATCCGAAAAGGTCAAAAGAAACATTATTGATCTACACGTCCGATCACAACTGCCAGATCAAGTCCTGGGCCGCAGCAGGCCTTGGGCCCTAGGGCTCTATCTTGGAGACACATGAAACTCTATAAATACTAGTACTTTAAATGATGTAGGGGACTTTTGGAGAGGCTTTTTCCACACACTACTGCTCGGAGTAGCTAGATCAATAGGCTCTTCTTGTATTACTTACTTGTATACGACATCCTATAGCTTTGGATCAAACCCTCTTTTGTAAAATTCTAGATCGATTTTACTAATAAATAATTATTTACCCCATTTACTTGAGCTTGCTTAATCTTATTTACTATTTTACGTAGTCTAACGAATTACGGTCAAATCAGTTGGGGCCCACTGAGGGGTCTGATCGATTGCTAGATCGAAATATGCCTAACACAAAGAATAACGGAAGCGCCAGGATACTTGAGAAGGGTCAACCTTCTGCCCATCTTGTCGAGCAACAATCTCCAAACATAGAAGTCAGGGCTCAATTCAGCCAAAAGGGAAAGACTATATATCCTATGACCAGTCAAGAACTATTGTTCGTCCTAAGGATCGAAATTAAAAAGAGTAAAATCTATTGATATAACTCTATGATCGAAATTTATGAAAAGAGTTAAAGAGTAAAATCTATTAATATAAATCTATGCTCGAAATTTACAAGAGTAAAATCTGTTGATATAACTCTGTGATCGAAATTTCTAAAGAGAGTTAAAGAGTAAAATCAATTGATATAACTCTATGCTCAAAATTTATGAAGAGAGTTAAAGTGTCAAATCTATGAATATAACTCAATGCTCGAAATTAACTAGAACATGTTGATATAACTCTGTGATCGAAATTTCTGAAGAGAGTTAAAGAGTAAAATCTATTGATATAACTCTATGCTCGAAATTTATGAAAAGAGTCAAAGAGTAAAATATATTGATATAACTCTATGCTCGAAATTAACAATAGTAAATATGTTGATATAACTCTGTGATCGAAAAATAATGAGCAAAACCATTAATTTGGTATAAACTCTTGATCGAAAAAGAAGAGTAAAATAATTTTTGGTATAAACTACTTGATAAATAAAAGATGAGTAAAACCATTAATTTGGTATAAACTCTTGATCGAAAATGTTGAGTAAAACCATTTTTGGTATAAACTCTTGATCGAAAAAGATAAGTAAAACCATTTTTGGTATAAACTCCTTGATCGAGAAATAATGAGTAAAACCATTAATTTGGTATAAACTCTTGATCGAAAAAGTTAAGTAAAACCTTTTTGGGTAAAACTCCCCCAAGTAAATATTGAGCATAAACCGTCGATCGGTAAAGCTCGATCTACGATCCATAAAGGAATAAACTATTAAGTTGGTGAAAATTCCAATCTTAAGAGCATAAACCGTCGATCGGTAAAGCTCGATCCATGATCTATGATTTACGATCTACGATCCATAAAGGAATAAAATCATTAAGTTGGTGAAAATTTCAATCTTAGGGTTTGGGCCTAGTCTGCCTTCATTATCACAGGTCAGAAAGATATGGCTTAAATATGGGGTCGACATCTTTTAGTTTGGTCTCGATTGATCACAAGTAAATCGATATGTTCATTAAATACGCTCCAATCTTGCTTATATTTGGAAGTAATGGTGATAATTCATTTATCCGCCTAGAAAAATTGCAACTCAAGCCCTTGAAGAAGTTATGGAACGTTAAGAAGCTACTAGCATATAGCATATTTACTATGTATATCTCAACGGATATGTACTCTTTTTCCCTTGATCGATTTTTATCCCAATGGGTTTTTCCGAGCAAGGTTTTTAACGAGGTATGCCCGATATACAACGGGAAGCAATTCAAAGGCTCATTTTTACTTCTCCGAGCTACAACTGGACTTACGCTCGAGAAGTGGGGGTGGGGGTACTGATGAGGGATATTTCGTACAGCTCCAGATCGGAATCATCCTCTCTGCTCAAGATCGATCTTATCAGATCAAGATCGATCCCGATCACTTAGAGGCGTTCATCGATCAAGATATCCGAAAAGGTCAGAAGAAACATTATCGATCTACACGTCCGATCAAAACTGCCAGATCAAGTCCTGGGCTGCACCAGGCCTTGGGCCTTAGGGCTATATCATGAAGATATATGAAACTCTATAAATACTAGTACTTTTAATGATGTAGGGGACTTTTGGAGAGGCTTTTTCCACAGACTGCTGCTCGGAGTAGCTAGATCAATATGCTCTTCTTGTATTACTTGTATACATCATCCTATAGCTTTGGATCAGACCCTATTTTGTACAGTTCTAGATCGATATTACTAATAAATCAATATTTACCCCATTTACTTGATCTTATCTACTGTTTTCCGTAGTCTAACGAATTACTGTCAAATCAGCGGGGAAGCTTTCATTGATCTCCTCGCGATCGGAATTCAACCCCTGAAGAAATTGTGGAACGCTGAAAAGCTACTAAAATATAACATACATATTTCTATAAATTTGTATATCCCAAAGGATGTGTACTCTTTTTCCCCTTGGTCGGTTTTATCCCAATGGATTTTTCCGAACAAGGTTTTTAATGAGGCATATCCAATATACGACATCGGTCAACCAAAAGGCTTATTACATTTCTCCGAGCTAAAGCTGCACTTGCGCTTGAGAAGTGGGTGGGGTGGGTACTGATTAGGGGTATTCCGTACAACACAAGATCGGACTCATCTACCCGCTCGAGGCCAATCTGGGTTCTGTAGGTCCCGATCGATCTCTGAAATTATCGATCAAGATCAAAACACCTAACTCTCTTACATGAGAAACCCGAAGCTGCTGAGTATCCGATCTATCCATCCGATCAGGACAACCCGATCAGTCTGTGGGCCATACCATTCATCTCCATGGGCCCTACAACTCTACCGTGAAGACACGTCAGACTCTATAAATACTGATGTAATTAATGATGGAGGGACATTTTTGGCATTCTTGAGAGAACAATATGAATATAGATCGGATAGTTAGCTCGAGATTCCACTATCTTTGTAACTCTTTGTCTTACGCCATCCTCAATAGTTTGAATAAAGCATCACTTTTCTCATATAATTGTCATACCTTGCTTTATTTACTGCTTGTTCGTGTCTCGCGTATTACGGTAAAATCAAAATACTGAGAAATTAAAACCACAAGAAATCTCGTAGAGGAGGATATTGAAAAAATAAAAATACTTCAATTAACGCTCTTTTAGTTTTTCTCTACACAAAATAGATAATTTTTTTAAAAACTCGAGCTCAACTCTAACCATTTTCTGCCTATTCTAATTTTTCAGCATATAATGCTTTTCTTCTGCATATGGATTATGAAGAGGGAGACTCCCATTTATAGGGAAAAAAAAAAGTACTATCTCTAAACAACAATTTCACAATTCAAATTTAACATAAGAGATATCACAATCTCCTAAGATGTAGCTAATTAATTAAGAGATAAGACTTAACATTATCTTATCCTATCTTCTAGATCACCGACTACATTTGATTCAAAAAATTCAAACTCCAACATTACATGGGGAATGTACATCAACTCACCCACATAGCCACTTAAGAATTACAATAGTTTCGATATTTTATATGTTTGATTATTTCAAGATGACTCACGTGGCCACTAGAGGAACAATCCATGAGTTTTTTGATATTCAAAGTGAAGTTTATTATTTTATGATACCAAATCTAGATCTCTTCATTTTCTACTTCAATTCCTTGTTCTTTAAAGGGCAAAAATATCATTGAGAGACTGATGCATGATTAATTTTTAAAATTTTCCATATTAATATATAGATAATGTCAATTTACCCAATGTGAATGCATAATATTCAATTTATTTTCTTGTAATTTGAGAAAGAACACTTTTATCCCCTTGCCAAAATTTAAAAGAAGTAATTTACCTCCTTCTGCCGGAGAGTGTAACTCACTTGCCGAAATTGAGAGTGGACATGAAAAGTGTTTGTAACATAGGGGTACATTGCCACATATATCATACACAAGGGGATAAACTGTCACATTTATCATAACACATAAGGGTAAACTGCCACATTATCATAACACATGAAGGTTAAGTGCCACATATAAAAATGTCAGTGGGGTAAAGTGCTCTTTTTCAAATTACAGGAATATAAATTGAACATTATGAATAACACGGAGTAAATTGTCGTTAACTCTATTAATATAGCTATGCTTGCAGTTGGGAAAAAACAAAGAGAGAAAGAACGAAAGATAATTCAAGAGAATAATTTTTTTTTTATCCTCATAGGAATACATGGCTTATTGGATTTGGTTCACGGCAATATCATCCATTCTCTTCCTTTATCTCCTCTTTCAAGAATTTCTTATTCCTAAAATAATAAAGAAACGTGATCTGCGGCGCCCCCCTGGACCAAGAGAGCTTCCAATCATAGGCCATTTCCACCTCCTCGGTAAGAATCCCCACCACGATTTACATCGTTTAGCACAAAAACATGGTCCGATCATGTACATGAAGTTAGGGTCTGTGCCCACAATTATCGCCTCATCGGCTACTGCTGCAAAGCTCTTCCTCAAAACACACGACCTTGTATTCGCCTCCCGGCCTCATCACGAGGTATCATTTCACCTTTGCTATGAACAAAGAAACATAACCTTCGGCAAGTACAGCCAGTACTGGCGGGACATGCGTAAACTCATGACCCTGGAGCTGCTAAGCCACCGTAAAGTGACTCAGTTTCAGTCAATGAGAAAAGCTGAGCTCAATTCATTAATGACATCACTCAAACAGGCTGCTGACTTGCGCGAGACCGTGGATTTGAGTGACCGAGGTGCCGCACTGAATGCGGATATGACTTGTTTGATGTTGTTCGGAAGAAAGCTTACGGATAAGGACGATCAAGTATTTGGTACACAGAAAGGCCTTAAAGATGTGACTATGGATATATTGGACGAGGCTGGGGCTTTTAATATTGGGGACTATTTCCCCCATCTTCGGAGTCTTGACCTTCATGGTACAGCTCGACGGATGAGAAATCTGAGAAAGGCTTTGGATGTGATTTTTGAAAAAATCATGGATGAACATGTTCAGAACAAGAAAAATATTAATACTAAGGCCGGTTGTCAAGACTTTCTGGATACAATGATGGATATTGCGAACTCGGGTGATGCTGGATTTGAATTCGATCGACGACATATTAAGGCTGTTATTTTGGTAATTAATTTATCTCATCAACCATTTCAATATATATATATATATTAATGAATTTCATCATGCATACTATGTATAACTTCAAAGCAGATGGTTAAATAGGTCTATAGTTGAATTTTTCTATCATCAAATTAGGTTTGGTGATATAAGTTTGAGCTCTTTGGAAGAGTTCAATGATTATACTGCGTTAAGAGACATGTTCTAGACGGATATAGTAGTGAAATTTATGAGCGTGGATAAATTAAAATATCTTGATTTCGATTTGAAATCTTACCAAAATCCAAGCTTAAACCTGGATCTGGAACTTACAAGATCAGAACCTGAAATCACGTTATAAATTAATGGATTTGAATTCATATCTAGTGTGATCGGTTCAAATTCGGTTCATTGACAACCCTAATTTTGACAATCGAATCACATCAAAACATATGTACCCTTATATATATATATTCATCGGGAAATTTTTTGTGCAGGATATGATAGTAGCTGGGACGGACACTTCAGCAGTATCTGTGGAATGGACACTTTCAGAACTTATTAGACATCCTTTAGTAATGGAGAAACTCAAACAAGAGTTAAAACTAGTTGTGGGCATGGACCAAATTGTTGAAGAATCACACCTCCCCAACCTTGATTACTTGAATTGTGTTGTGAAGGAATCGCTAAGGCTCCACCCTGTCGTTCCGCTATTACCCAATGAGTCCATGGAAGATTGCCTAGTCGATGGCTTTTACATACCAAAGCAAACAAGATTAATAGTGAACTTACGGGCTATAGGAAGAGATCCGAAAACCTGGAATGATCCAGAGCGATTTTCACCTGACAGGTTCATCGGAAGCAATGTGGACCTACGAGGTCATGATTATGAGCTTATACCTTTCGGAGCTGGCAGAAGGGGTTGCCCCGGTTTACATTTAGGGCTAACTCTTATCCAATTAATGGTGGCACAGTTAGTACATTGCTTTGACTGGGAGTTACCTGATGGTATGTTGCCTAAGGATTTGGACATGACTGAGAAATTTGGTTTAGTGTGTCCTAGAGCAAAACATCTACTTGCCACTCCTACTTATAGGTTGCATAAATGAGTAGGGAATGTCAAGATTAAGTTTCTAATTTTTTTTTTAAATTCTAGTTTGGATTTGTGTTTTCATTTTCTGATTAAGATGTGTTCGTTTTTGTTCAAAATGCAATTGATTAACAAGGATTATTCGTAGTCAAATTTCATGCATATAAACTTTATGTACTTATTGTTAGGAATAGTGCTCATAAAGCGTTTGATGAACATTATTAATTAAAAATAAATAAATTGTTTGGTTTTTTGAATTTCATATATTCGATTTGATTATACTTTTTATCTAGTATAATATAATTATCAGAAAATTTCATGTCTATTTATTAAATAAGACTTTTATATATATAAGGATGTACAAGAGGATTAAAGTTATAAACAATAGACTAAATAGCCCGTAGTAAGTTAAAGTTGGGATCTTTAACTAATTACTACTATTACGGTCCACTGAAAATTAAGAATTCAATGATCTCGATCCGGATCATTGATGTTGTGACATTAAAGGTGGATGTGCTTTATGTAATATGATTAACATAGGACTGGACCAGATGTGAATTGAAATCTATTATAAGATGTCGTTAACTTTAGATTTCAATACATGTCACACGATGATCATATATGAATTAATCTAAATCCTGAGTAGGCATAAACTCCTGTTTATGTCGGCGAGTCCTTTTGACTCATAGGTAGTGACTTGTTTGTTAATCGTGTCACACACTTATGTCTTGGGGGTCCGTTGATATAAATGGCTGGGAATGTGCACTACATATATGGAATCCAACTCTTTCTGCGGAAAGCTGAGTTAATTGATTTCCTTAAGTGTTAATTCTGGAACTGAACAGTTCGAGTACTCTGATTTGTGAAAATGTTTATAAACCAAATTGTTAACTAGTGAATTAATGAAACTTAAGGATTAAGAAATATAGGGGCAAATCATATGTAATGATTATATCAATGGACACTCTGATCTTTCGAATAAAATATAATGTAGGGACAAGAGTATTCCAGGTCTTTAGGAGAGTCACTTGGAATTAATAAATTGAATATATTAATTAATGAGTTTAATTAATTATTTAATTTATTGGAGCTTGAAATTACATGTCCATAGGTCCCAATCCCGGCTCCTATTATTCTACGATTGAACCTATAATAAGAATGATTAAACTCTCGATATATTTTGGAAAATTGTTTTTCTAAAATATACATGATGAATTAATTAATTGATGAATTGTGAATTAATCAATTAAAAATATGACAATTGATTAAATCAAATTTAATTATTGAATTAAATTTGTGTCGGAATTTCCTTAATAGTTTTATGATTATATATGATAAACTTATAATATAAGAGTTATACAAATATTGCAATTACCAAGAAGGAAGGAGATGTAATCATATTTGAGTTAGGAGAAAGTAATTGAGAAAGATAAGGAAAGAGGATATGTATGACACATTTATATATATGAGATATATCTCTTTTCTAAAGTAACAAGTCTTTTACAAGATACAATTTTGTAACAAAAGCAAGAAATTCTCTCTCTTTTTCTCTGCACAAAAATCGTCCATCACCTTAGAAATTAGAAGAAAATTGTTCATCCAATTTCTAGAGTTTAATTATTCAAACTTAAAAGGTTAGTGCCCACCCACTAGTAGAAGGAGAAACGGGGTTGAAGATCAAGGGTTAAAAAGACCAAGAAAGTTTGTTGATATCATCCTAACACCAAAGTTCAACCGAAAAGACGAAGGACATGAAGCTTTCGGTATGATTTGCTTTCTCTCTCTTTTGCATAAATTAAAATAATCTTCGTTATGAGATCCTTATGTTTTATGTAAAATATTTTTGAAATATATTGAAAACATAAAACTCACCGAATTCCACAACTGGTTCGAATAAGTTCGATCCTGTTTTATTCAATTGGATCGAATTGTTCATGATCCGTCTGGGTAAAAACCAACACTCATGACAATAGAACGGAGGAAGGAATATCAAAGAAGTGAGCATTTTGTTGAGTAAATGTTTTTGGCTTAAAGGACTTTTGGTAATGTTACAAAAGCTATCAAATGGATGAAATTGCTGGGTAAAACAAAAAGGTAATGAAAGGTGATCCATGAAAATTGACCCATTCATTGTTATAGTTTCTGTAAGTTGGAGTCGAACATCCATATGAGCTAACACGAAAAGGGAGGTAGTGGTTAAAATTAACCACTCCCTAATGGGGAGTAACCTCCTACTTAAATGGGAAATTAACCCCCAGATTAAATAAATGATGGGGAGCATTCGGCTCCCCCCACTTCGTGAGGGACTTCTCCAATTGCAAGAGTAAAACAGAGAAGTCCCTTGTTGCAGTAAACAGAAAGGATTCCATTATTATTTTATTTATTTAGTACACTACTTATAAAAAATCCGCCTCCCCTATAAAATTCATCTAGCTCTGTCCCTGATGGCCAGATTGTAAAGCCCGTAAAAGGCCGCAAGAATTGCTGCATTATAAATAAGGACTTGATCTTGTTTAATAAAATTCATCTAGCTCTGTCCCTGATGGCCAGATTGTAAAGCCCGTAAAAGGCCGCAAGAATTGCTGCATTATAAATAAGGCCTTGAGCTTGTTTGCCATCGAAGATAATAGGAATGTTGGGATCATAGCGGCTGGCCATTTTTTCGTACTTTCTACCCGACACATTAAAACATAAATACAAAGGCCAATCGAGGGTCAAACATACGAGGATTCTCAGGACTCGGCCCGGTGGGTGGTCGAGTAACACTACTAGAAAAAACTGAAAATTCGACCGAAATTCCGACCGATTTTGCCCAAAATCGGTTGGAAAAACGTGATTCCGACCGATTTTCCGACCGCAAAAATCGGTTGGAAAAACCCGGGTCGGAATCGAATTCCAACCGAAATTCCGACCGAAATAAATTCCGACCGAAATTCCAACAGAAAAAATCGGTCGGAAAAATTCCGACCGATTTTGTTTTCGGTCGGAATTATATTCCAACCGAAAATAAAATCGGTCGGAATTTCATAAAAATTCCAACCGATTTCAAATCGGTTGGAATATTTTGAAAAAAAAAATAAAAAAAAAATCAGGTCCATTTTCCCTAAAATTCCCAAAATTAAGATCCTCAAATGAACCCCTAAATTCCTAATTCGAACCATAATTTAATTCTCAATTTCATCCCCAAATTAAGCCCTAAAAATCAAGATCTAATTCAATATTGAAATATAATTTATCTAATTCTATAACAAAACCTAACTATTTGTACTAATTAAACAACAAATATTCTAATTTACAATATTATATATCTAATACAATTAATTAAACAAAAGTATACAATATATGTAATACCTCTAAATTTTGTAGAAGAGAAGACTTGAGGAAAAAGAGAGATGGTGGTGTGCGACGGTGGTTGTGGTGGTGCGCGGTGGTGGTGCATCCTGTGGTGGTGGTGGTGCGCGATGGTGGAGATGAAGGTGGTGGTGGTGAGCGGCTGGTGCGCGGTGGTTGTCCATCCGGTGGAGGTGGTGGTGAGCGGCTTTTGAAGGAGGAGAAGATGGAGTTGGGAGATGTTCTTGATGGAGATGGAGATGAAAGAGGTGGAGATGGAGTTCAAGAGAAGTTTTGGGATTTATGCTTTTCTTATTTGAGTTGCCCACGGGAATTTAAAGAGCTTATGGAAATTCCGACCGAAAATAAGATCGGTTGGAATTTTAAAAAAAATTCCGACCGATTCTATTTTCGGTTGGAATTTTTTTTTAAATAAAGTAATTGTTCAATTTATTTAATTTATTTTGAAATAAAGTATTCCGACCGATTCTAAGTCGGTCGGAATTTTAACCGACAATTCTTTTTTAAAATATAGTATTCCGACCGATTTAAAAATCGGTCGGAATTGTTTTCGTTTTTTTGTAAAAAAAACATCTAATAATTCCAACCGATTTCAAAATCGGTTGGAATTTAATTAGATGTTTTTTTTTTTTGTTTAAAAACGAAAATTTTAAAAAAAAATCTAATAAAATTCCAACCGATTTCAAAATCGGTTGGAATTTTTTTCCAACCGATTTCAAAACCGGTTGGAATTTTTTGAAATATTCCAACCGATTTTAAATCGGTTGGAATTGTTAAAAAGTTTTTTTTTTTTTTTTTAAAAAAAATTGTATATATTCCGACCGATTGAAAATCGGTCGGAATATTTAAAAAAATTCCAACCGATTACAAAATCGATCGGAATAATTACTAAAATTCCAACCGATTTTAAATCGGTCGGAATTAGTTCCGACCGGATTTTTTTCGGTCGTAATTCAGTGAAATTTCAACCGATTTTTGTTCGGTCGGAATTTTTCGGTTGGAATTCTTGATTTTTCTAGTAGTGTAAAACTATTTCCAACGAGTCTTGAATTTTGGCACATACCTCATCGCGCTCAAGGGAAGCGGTTTTCACATGGTGGCGGCGATGACAAATTTTGCTGGATAAATATGGTAAGGAATGCGGTATGTAAAATTAGGCCGACAGTGTCGTCTAACATAGGGTAGTCACTAAAATTTTGGTGACCGCATTCATGGGCAATGACCCATAGACCGGCAACTATACATCCTTGTAATGTCCTATAAATTTGCCATGCTTTGAATTGGAGAGGAAGAGAGAGATTTTCGATGTAATTGGTAGCGGTATAGTAAAACATAGTTCTAAAACTGTGGTCGTGAACGAGATGGTACGAAGAACAAAGGATGTTTTAAAGCATTGAGCTATGATGAGTGTGTTTTCTGTATAATAATATTTTAAGGTTCAAGTCTAGGTGTAAACATAAACACGATTCTTCAATGCGAGGACAAGCAGGTCATTCAGACTTCTCCTCATTTGTGTAGGGGATCCTAACCTGTAATCAAAGAAGACTATGTCAGGTTAATATCGGTGGTGACCCGGTGATAACCCTCCGATGCCTAAGTTAGTATTGAGATATGAGATCAAAGTTATAGTTAAGGTTCATAGATTGTGCGTACCTTTTCTTTCATTAAAGAGGGGTATTTATAGTTGTAGATTTCACCTACCGGTTCGGATCAGGATAAGTTACCCAGGGTCGGATATGGATCCGGACTATTCGATTCGATCCAACGGGAAATGGATCCGAGATTATTTTATCATCTATCGATGTGCAAGTTGGTTTTAGACAGATCGATATGCATGGATGCTTGCACATACATCGTTATCGATACGCTCTCTATCGTCGGTGTCCACCCTTGCCAGGGTTCTTTATTGTAGTATTTATTTGTCTGCCACTTCAGAGGACGAAGACTTGGTACATCAAGAGTCCCCCAAGTTCTAGAGTTCGAGTGTAGCCTGAAATCTTGAAGTTTTAAGTTTTAATTGATGCCATTTTTCTGTAGCTATGAGTAGAGTCCCCCAAGTTCTAGAGTTCGAGTGTAGCTCGAAATCTTGAAGTTTTCTATAGGGGAATTCTGTTCTTGCAACCCTTTTATCGTGGTGGTTTTAGGTAAATTTAAATTATTGATGGCTGAAGATGAATCGGCGCAGGATTTTGGTGGGGGGGGGGGAGGGGGCGCCCTTGTTCAATTATTTGTGCTGTTATTTTATGCCCCTATTAATAGGCACCATCGCAACAGAGCGGATATACTACACAGTAAAATTTTAACCGATCTCGGAGCTTATATGGCATAAAAGAGTTCGTTAACATATAACCGCTCAATTCAAAAAACCGACGACAGATGTCTTCGAGTATGAGTACAAGTGAAGAACAGTTTGAAGGCGTCGACAACCGAGCTGTAAATGAGATTCTCGACTTTATGACCACTGGGGAAACAACAGCGGGTCCAGGGGGTGATGAAGTTGGTGGAGGGGAG
Source organism: Penstemon newberryi var. newberryi (assembly GCA_030819805.1). NCBI lineage: Eukaryota > Viridiplantae > Streptophyta > Magnoliopsida > Lamiales > Plantaginaceae > Penstemon > Penstemon newberryi. The sequence goes on along the minus strand of JAUALY010000005.1, from coordinate 13,121,869 downwards.
GATGGCACAGGGTCTCGGCGATTTTGAACCGAGACCAGGTATTATGATTTCGTGGCAGGCGACTACAGGCGGTCTTTGACCGACATGTCGGCTGCTTTCTCGATTCCCCCCGATTGGACGATATCGAAACCTAGTCCTATTCAGAGGATGCACAACCGCCCACCTTTGGGTATAGCTATTCACGAAGCTAGTTTGGAGGGCAGATTTCGAGTCCCCATTCCCTCCGAGGTGGCAGCCATCATCAATTCTTTGGGTGTTCGTCCAACTCAAATACTGCCAAATGGTATGTCAACTATTATCGCGTTTTGTGTAGTGATGAAAGCTTTTGGGCAACCCGAATCTTTCGGTAATTTTTGGGCTTTGTTCAAGGTCACCGAGTCGCCCAAGTCGGACCAGGCGTTTTTACCAGGTAAAATCTCGAGGGAACAATAATTGGTTCTTGTGCACTGGGAAAACCTCCCATGGTAAAGGATGGAAGTCGAGGTATATTTTTATTTATCCTCCGAGGGGGCAAAAGTGGAATGTTACCAGCCTGTGGCGTGTCGGGCCAATCGTCGTAAAGAACGTCCCATAACCTACTTGGTCCGAGGGCTTTGTTGAGAACTTGCGATGGTAGAATCTCGACGTACAGAAACTAGTCGAGGAACCGCGGCTTCGTGCTTGTGGCCTAACATCGTCGCGGAGGACACCTACCGATCCCGAGGACCCCGCTCTTGGTAATTTTTAGTAACTTTTTCACATTTATCTGTCGAAGGATTTCTATTGACACCTTTCTTTACAGATGAAGTACTCCAAGGTGCCATGGTCGTTCCTCAAGGGAAGGAACTTGAGATTTTGCAGCAGCAAAATGCAGCATTCTGGACGAGCCCTTCGACCTCGAGATGACCTGTGGTGACGCAGAAACAAGCCACTTCCTCTGCACAAGCTCCAAATCCTGGCAGTAATCCATCCCAAGAGGATCGACGTGTTGGAAAAAGGCCTCGTGTCGATAATGAGGCTGAGATCGAGGACAGCGATGCTTCCTCAGGTCGAGGCAACGATGGAGGAGATTGTGAAGGTCGAGGAATGTTCGATTGGAGCCTAGCCTCCTGGCTAGACTCAGAACCGACTCATCCCGCTGGCTTGAGCCCCAACACTTCTGTCGTATTCTCATCGTCGTACAATTCAGCATTCGCGGCATTCATCCACAACATTTCAAATCGGATCAGATGTCGATGTTGAAGAAGTCGGTGAACGAGAATTTGCAAACGGTCAACCGATATACCTCCGGCGTAATCACTTAGTCTTTTATTTTAGTATTTCATACATTCACTTGTCTATTCGATACTTATTCATATCTTCTTGTGCAGTTAATGCAGTACATATTTCATGGCTATTATCAAGCTGAGTTGGCCGAGGAGGAATTGAATAGGTACAAAAGGGAGGCTGAGGAAGCTCTAAATTCCAAGGAGGAAGAGCTCAGCGAAGTTGTTAGGCAATTGAGCTTTGGAAACGAGTTGGTAGGGGAGGGCGAGGGCATGTCGGTTGAGTCGATAATGTCACACTTTGACATTCCTTTTGATGGGAAACTACTTAGCCCTCTTTCGGTTGAATTGCTAAATGTAGTCAGTTCTGGTTCTAAGCATGTTGATCGAGTATTACCTTTGTCTGACTGTCATCGGACTGTACAACATTATAGTACTATGATGGCGGGTCGTCAGCGTCTGTCCATTGAGTCTATTTTGTCGAAGTATCAATTCACGACGGGCTGGTCCGTCCTTCTCCCTACTCCTGATCAGAGGATGAACGATCCGCTAATTATGTGTAGGGCTTTTCACATCAATGCATTGGAAAACGGTCTTCGTTTTCTTCTTGCCGATGAATTCGTCGATATCTTAAATAGTCTCGATTTATGTCCAACCCAACTTGTTCCCAATGCCATCGGATATATTAAAGGTTTTTGTCTCGTTGTGAAGTCGTTGGGTCAACCTGCTTCCTTTGCAAATTTTTATACTTTAGGCTTTTAACGTATGAGACGTCAGATATCTCAATGTTTCCTTTGATAAGCTTTCCATACACAACAATCTTGCCTTCTTTGTTGTCTCCAAAAGTAACATTTGGACCGTCTATGGCAGCAGCATCAGTCAGTTCATGTATGTCATCACACATGTGACTCGAACATCCACTGTCCAAGTACCATTTCTTCTCTACTTTACTCCTACTCCTAATCCTAACCTACAAAACAAAATAAAATTGTTTTAGGTACCCTTTATTGAGAGGGTCCTGGCGGATTAGTGTCACCTTTGACAACCCAAGATTTGGAAACCTTAGGTTTCTTAGGAACATTAGAGTTTGGTGGTGATTTCTTTACTCTTGAATCATCATAAGTTTTCAGTATGCATATGTTCATGATAATTATTATGATGAGAGTAATGCTCATAAGCAGGGTACGGTGCTTATGATGAGCAGGATAAGCAGTATAGTAAGGTGGATAATGAGGTGCAACATAATATGATGAATAAGCAGGTTGCACATAATAAGACTCATTTTCATACCAAGCATCATCATTTCTATAATTTCTTTGCTTCTTAAGTTTAGTTCTTACTTGCTCTTTAACAGACGACTTAGACTTGTTACTAGTCTGATTATTTTTTCTCTTATCAGCAGACTTCTTAGGACTACTCTGTTGTTTAGCTTTACTAGTCTGTTTTTCGATTTTAGGCTCTTTACCCTTTTTAGCCTTTGAAGATTTCTTCTCCTTTTTCTCTTTTTTTGGTGAAGTAGGTTTAGTGGTCTGAACATATAAGATAACATTACTGTTATCAGCAGATACAAATTTTTCAATTCGGTTCAGTTCTAAACTTTCTTTTACTAAGGCCATCTCCAACACAATGGGGGGTGGGTGGAGATAGCCCAAATGCACAGCCCTAGATGGTCTCCAACCATCCAAGGCTGTGCATTTACACAGCCGAGGGTTGTGGCCTGGGCATCAAGTCCAAACAGTGCACCAGGTGGTGCCACCTGGTGCATTTACATTTTTTATTTTATTAAATTAAAAAAAATTATTAATAAAAAAATTAAAGATTGAAAAAATTAACTACGAATTTAACAATACCTTGTCTAATTTAATTAACTAGAAATGGAAGATACATTTAATTATAAAAGTTGTGTAAGGTTTAATAACATTTTATTTTAAATTAAAGATGTAACATTATTAGTTTTAATTTTGAATATATAAAATTGCCTATAAAAGTAAAATTTAACAACATTATAGTATAATAAAACCCTTATCCATTATTAATTTGGAAATTTTATGTTTGTCTACAAAAGTAAAATTTATTTAACCACATTTAAAATTTGATTTGAAATATTTAAAGTTTATTTAATATCTAATATTATTATTATTATTATAGATAATATAGGTGAGAGTGGGGAAGTTTTTCTTTTAATTAATTGGAGGAGATAGCCCTGTGGGTTGGAGACGGTGCTCAGGGGGGTGCAGATTCACCCGGGTGGAGATTGACACCCCTGGGCTGTGAAAAGTCCTCCGGGTTGGAGATGGCCTAAAGGTGTTCTCTGTTCACTAGATATGTTCACTGATGCAACATACGACTTATCATGAGTAGATATGATATTTTCAAGTTCCATGATTTTCCCTTTGTAAACTTCACATTCTGCTTTCAGAGATTCGTTCTCTTGCTCAAGCTTTTTATACTCAGCTCATTCTTGCGGTTTTTCAACCTTGAGTTTCAGTGATGTATTTTGCTCTTTCAGCATAGTCATCTCTTCCTTAAGCTTAGCAAATGCAGTAACAACACTAGAGTTATTTATCATCATTTGCTTAAATGAACTAAACAACTCATTTTCTTTTTCAGAGAGAGTTACCTCATTGTCAGAATCCTCTGATTCTTTGGCCATGAGACAGAGCAGTGCAGGTGTCTCTTCTTCAGCAGAGTCATCTTCTGATGTCCCCGATTATGAATCAGACGAGTAGATGGCTGCTATCTTTTCAGCTTCAGCCAACCGTATCTTGCTCTTTTGATGTATCCTCTCTTTTCTGATTTTCTTTTCTTCCTCTGTATATTTCTCAGATTTAGGATATGGGCAGTCCTTGATGAAATGTCCCAATTTCCTGCAATTATAGAACATTAGTTTGGATTTAAAATTATCCTTACTTTCATGAGAATAAGAGTTAGGGTTAGAAGTAGAAGCATTGTTGTATTTGTTCTTCATTCTTCTTTTGTAGAACTTTTTGAACCCATTCAGCAACAACGCAACGTCGCCAGCAGTGTACTCATTTTTATTGAGCAGTAGGGTCTCATCAGATGAGTCCATTTCCTTTGTTTTTCCGGCAGATCTTCTGAATTTTTCTGCAGCAACCAGGGCAGCAGTGGGATTAGAAGTTGAGGTTTCTTCTATACCCATCCTTGGCAGTTTATACTCGTACGCCTTGAGTACCAAAAACAGCTCTGTAAGAGAGATCTTCCCCAGATCCCTTGATTCTTCCATGGCTGTAATCTTCATGTTGAACTTGGGAGATAGCGCCTTTAGAACTTTAACTGTGATCTCTTTATCAGTAAAGGTCTTTCCCAACTTTAACACGTCATTTAACGTCCTTCTAAACCTTGTATCCATTTGGTCAATGGTTTCTCCGGACTTCATTTTGAAGTTTTCCAACTTCTCAAGGGCTATGCTCAAGTTGTGTTCTTTGATGGCATCATTCCCTTCACTCATATCACGAACTCTATCCCACATCTCTTTTGTTGTTTTGCAGTGTTTGACTTTGTCAAATCTATCATTATCGAGGGCTTTAATCATGATGAATATGCCGACTTGGTCATTGTTCAGCTTAATTTCTTCAGCTGTCTTCTCTTCAATGTCTTTTTCAACAACCACGTCTTGGTCATTAACTTTGATTGTTTTGGTGATTCTGATTGGACCTTTGGTTATGCATCTATACATATTGTCCTTATAAGCAGCAAGGAAAATTTCCATGCGGATTTTCCAGTCCTCAAAACTCATCCAACCAATGTGGGGTACATGGCTAATACAATCCATTTTTCAAAAGATTTTATTTTCAGAATATGCTCTTTTGAAAACTTTGAAAAACACACTCTTGGATCAAGCTCGTTGATCAGTCAGATGATTCAGTTGAACCACCTGCTCTGATACCACTTGTTGGTCCCAAGTGGTCTAATGAGGTCAAGAGGGGAGGTGGGGGGGGGGGGGGGGGGGGAGGGTGAATAGACATCTATTTTTCCTTTTAAAATTTTCTTCAACTTCTCAAATCAGCAGACTAAGCTGATCGGACTTATGAGACTACTCTACTGATCGCGCACAAAGCTTGTTTAGTAATGTTGACCACTCGTCTGATTTTACTTATCTGTTTTTCAAAACAGTTCAGAGTTGATAACTTGTTATGCAGCGGATTTATCAAGTGTTTTTCAAACAAGTTCTTTTACTTAAAAGATTTTATCCCCAGTTTTTAAAACTCCTTTTAAAATCTTTTAGTTTGCTCAAGTGTTTGTATGCTTTTAAAATATGCAAGTAATCAAACACAATGAATTTTTATAGTGGTTATATAGACAATAATGTCTGTTAGTCCACTCTTCCAGATCACGAATATTTTGGGTTATACTAGAAACACTTAGTAACCTTGTACACTCTGCTTGTACTTTTACAACAAATGTTAAGCCACAAGTTCGCTATAGGAGATCACAAAGAAAACCTATACTCTGAAGTATTTTCACTCACTTAGATGGAAAACTATTTCTCACAACTTTCTCTATTACAAAAAATCACTAAGATTTAGATGTAAGCTTGTTTTTCTCGACTTCAGCTTGACAACAGATGACTTCGCTGTTTTAGTGTTCTGTTTGTAGAGTATATGAGACTTGAAAATTTGCTCGTGAATTGCTCTCAGTTGTGTCTCTCTCTAACTCTTGAATCCAGAACTATTTATACTTGAGGATTTAAATTTCTGCCCGTTGAGAAATGACAGATCTTCAGATTTTCCTCGAGTATTGGTCCTTGTTTTAGAACAGCTTATGCAACTGTTCACTGTACATTTCTGCTGTACTTTCTGTCAAGTTGCATTTAATGCACCTTGTTGATCCGAGGTTTCTCTTCAATCAGTTGTCTTTAATACCCTCTTCTTACATCATGTATTACACTGAGTGCATTTATTACCGTTGTAATAACTTCATGATCACTTCTACTCTGTTGATGGAATCTACTCTGCTGATGAACACTCTGCTGATTCAAATCTGATTTGACTATGCTGAAATTCACCCTTCTGATTCCGAACTCAGCATCAGATCAGTAGTCTTCTGGACCAAAATTCAACCCTTCAGATTTTACTTGACTTCTCAGATTGAATTTCTTAGAGGATGCTAAGCTTCCATTACTTAGCCGATGACATTTGGAAATCATCAAAACCTCCCTTCACTTCTTCATCTTCATCCAACACTATCTTCAGTATTCTACGTTATAGCGTCCGAGCCAATTTCTCAATGACTCGCCTTCATGCTTTCGAATAGTTCCAAGATAGCTCATTGGGAGAATTTGCCTTCTCTGGCTGGCGAATTGTTGTTCAAGCTTATCACATAATTTTTTAAAGCTGAAAATCAATTTCGGAGGTTGCTTTCTGAACTAATCCAAGGCTAGGCCCTCGAAAGTGGTTACCATAAGCTTTGCAGTATAATCCGACGAATGTGTGTATAAATTCATTATGTTCATAAAACTGAAAACATAGTCGTGGGATCTCCTATTCCATCGTATCTTGGTAATCAACCAGGCAATAGCCCGCATGCCATTGCTTCCCTGATTTCAACACAGAACGGCGAGCCATTGGCAATTGTATCTTGCACCCCCCGGGATCTAGGACAAGGTTATCTTTCTACTGCTAGTCGCAGAGCTACGCGCTCTTCGACCATTGGCTCTAGGTCTCTTACTGAAACTCTCTCGGTGGCTCTAGCCCTTTCTAGATTAGGGTTTACACTTTCATCTAGGTCGACGATAGTTTGTTCTTTGCTTTGTCGTTATTCAGGACGAGCATAAGGATCTTGCCTGAAGTTCCACCAATTCAGGACGAACATTAGTTCTTGCCTGTCATTCGTTCACTGGCTTCTCCGTGTTTAAAGGTATTTGTTTAGAAGGTCGACTATTGCCATGATCAGAGCTCGGGGAGGGAGGCTGATGTGGCTTATCATAGATATTACGTCTGTGATTAGGCAAGTGACATGCTTCTTCAGGTCCTGATTGTTTTTGCGTTTGCTTTTCTAAAATTTGATTGCAAACTACACTCACGAGGTTGACTATTTGGGCGAGTTGCTCGGGATGGATTTTAGTGGTGTGGTCGGAACAACTTGGACCGGGATTTGCTGGCTCGGCAGGCCTTGTTCTCCAGTTCTCCTTTGCTCGGAGTGAGATGTCGGACGACATGGCTGCTCTGGCCTTCTCAGTTCAGAGCGATCATTGTTGTTGTGTTGAGTCGAATCTCTAGGTCGACAACCAGCAACAAATGGCATATGGGAGAACTGGACGAAGGCTTGGCCTTTTTCGGCTACTCTAGTGCTTTTTCTCGGGTGATTCTTTTTGTTAGCCATATTTGATCTAGTATTTGACCAAGAGCCCCTCGTTGGACGCCAACTGATTTTACCGTAATTCGGGAGAACACGTAAAAGTAGTAAATAAAGCAAGATGTGATAATTGTACTAGAAAAGATGATGCTTTATTAAGTAGTATCGATCTGAGTTACAATGTAATTAGGTTCTGGCCAAGCTACTAAGGATGGCGTAAGACAAAGAGTTGCAAAAATAGTGGAATCTCGAGCTAACTAGCCGATCTATAATCTTATTATTTTCAAAAGAATGCAAAAAGATCCTTACGTCATTAATTACGGCAATATTTATAAGTTCCATGTGTTTTCACGGTAGAGCCCTGGGGCCCATGGGGAAAGGTACGGCCCACGGATTGGTCAGGTGTTTCTGATCGGATAATCAGAATATTTAGGTTTCTTACGTAAGAGAGTTAGGTTTTTTGATCTTGATCGATAATCTCGGAGGTCGATCGGAACCTAAGGGATCCAGATCGATCTCGGGTGGGTCGATGAGTCCGATCTTGTGATGTGCGGAATACCCCTCATCGCCGATCCTTCACAGACTCCTCCCCGTTGCACAATAGCGGCAACAAGCAGATCTCAAGATTTAATTGAAGCAAAAATGTAAAAATAATATAAGGGTAAAAAGGTATTTTTGCAATTAATTTGTTTTCTTTTTAAATTTTGAAGGACACATGGCATTCATTGAGATGGTATCTCAATTACACCTTGACCAACAACATTTTATAATAGAATGCCCCAACTATGTATTGGACGAAGATAAGTTCAAATATTAAATGAAATAAATATATAAAACTAAGCATCGTGACATGGTCCCATAAATTTGAGATAAGCCTTTTCCTCTCCGTTGACTCAAGAGATCAAGGTCACTTATTTGTGGATTAAATACTTGAAAAAACATTTAGAATTATTCTATGTAACATTTGGCCATCAAACATAAAGCATTTTTCTTGTGCACGACAGCTCCTGGTTCTGCTTCTATGTCAATATCCTCTTCTCTTACTCCACGAGGCAATTTCCAATCAAATGAGTAGAGAAGATTGGCCAGTGCAAGTTCCACTTGTGCCACTCCTAAAGAATATCCTGGACATCGTCTTCTTCCCGTTCCAAACGGAATAAGCCCATAATCGTGACCTTTAAAGTCGATAGTACTATTCAAAAATCGTTCGGGTAAGAATTCATTTGGATTATCCCAATACTCGGAATCTCTACCAATATCCCATAAATTCACCATTACAATGGTTTTAGGTTCAATTTCGTATCCATCTATGATACATCTCTTCGTTGTCGCTCGAGGCAATATTGGAGCTGGTGGATAAAATCTCAAAGTTTCCTTAACGACGGCCTTAAGATACGGAAGTTTATCGATATCATCTCCATCAACTCTATCTTTCTTTCCTACAAGGCCTCTGATTTCTTCAAGTGCTTTCTTCAACGCGCTGGGCTTCTTTACTAAAGCAGTCATTGCCCAAACAATGATGGATGCAGTTGGGTCTGTTGCAGCAAGAAATATATTCTGCCAAAAAAAAATTGAAAATGAACACATCATATCATAACAAGGCGGGTAATTGTTTCACTAAAAGGATCTACATATATTACATGACAAAAATATATATGCCAATTAGATTACTTATAGTATATAGTAGTTATTCAAACAATTGTTTTTTAAATCAAAGCAAATCGGTCGGTTGAACCAGTTCGACCGCAAACTGATTGCTAGTCCGATCCAAAAATGCTTCCAACGCCAATGGAAACTGTGCTGCCCGCCAACCGACAAAAAATTGCTTAGGATATTATGTTTTTTCTTTTCTCTTCTTTCTCCAATTATATCTTTTTAAGATAAAGAAACAAGAAAATAAAGTAACGTTCATATTCATTTTTATGTTCTAATTTATCATTCATTTATATTGTTGTGCTTAATTATTTTTCTATGTTATGTTATAATTATTTTATGTTTAAATTAATTTTGTTGTGGTAATCATAAGATAGAAAAAGTACATCATGTGATTTTACTAAAAATATATTAATTATAGATTAAGTTGTTATGTCATTTAAATAAATGTTCCGATCGATCGAACCACTAACCAGTAATGTTATTATTTCTATCTCCGATTCTTTTTCGAAAAAAATAATTTTAATCAAATCTTTAGAAAAACTATTTTCTAGTTATCCTATTATAACCCACGGTTTATTGATACTCTAAAATCATATATTTTTCTTTTGTCATGCTTTGGACTGCCAAATCACTTAATTAAAAGTAATACATGGAGTATTATATATGTTTATGCTCAGGTTTATACGTTCAAAATTAAATGATTACTTACCATGAGTAGAGCCTTGATATTGTCCCAATCAATATGCACTGATGATGAGGGTTCCTCTCTTAATTGAAACAATATATCAAGAAAGTCACCATCCATATAATGTGGCCTATTTGGACTAAGATGTTCATCAATAAATTGTTGAAACAATATATCCATATCTTTAAAGACCTTTTCAAGTCGAGAAGTCTTACCAGAAAGTCGATCAATCCAACCTAATAAAGGATAATAATCACCAATAAAAGCTACATTTTTAATGGCCTGAATTTCATTCAAAAGTTTTTCAAACCTTGTTTTTCTAAATCCGGTCTCATCAAACCTTTTCCCCAATGTAACTCTACTCGTGATGTTGCTTGCGAAAGACATTGCGACTTTGCTTATGTTGACAACTTGATTTGACTTAGCTTGTTGAGATATATCTTTTATCATATGAGAGACTTCATCTTCACGAGCATGGCGAAAAGTATTCACTTGTTCCTTAGTGAAAAGACGACGAACAATCATCTTTCGCATATCCCTCCAATAGTCATTATTCGGTGAAAAAATGATGTCAAGATTGTTATAAGATATTTTTGATAAGCCTGAAGTATAAGGCCTGCTTGAGAATGCAAGGTCATTATCCTTCAAGGCTTCTTTGGCCAAACTTGCTGATGAAATTACGATCATGGGTGCACTAGCTAATTTCATGTACATAATAGGGCCATATTTTTTGGATAGTTTTGATAGACATATATGGACATTTGAGGAGTCGAATTGTAGCATGTTTTCAATGATAGGGAGCCCCCGAGGACCGGGCGGACGACACAGTTTTTCTCGACGCCCCCTCTTTATTTGACATCGTGCAAGAAGGAAAATGACAATGAATAGAGAGAGAGCTATGGTGACCACCATTTTGAAGTTTGTTATAAGTATGAAACTATGGAGATAAAAACCCCCTGGAAATTTATGACTTTTAACATGGTATGTATGTACTCCTATATAAATAGCCAGATCTGAAGGAAATCGCTGAATATTAAACCATGGCTACGATTAAATTAAGATCCAACAAATTAACGTGGAACTAATTTTATAAAAAGGATTGTCATGGCCTGTGACGAATATATATCCTAAATTATTATTAGATACTTAATTGGGGAGAGAATTGCACTTCTGGTACCAAACTATATACCGATTCTCACTTGTGGTACCATAAAAATCGAGGCCGACACATTTGGTACCACAATTTAAGAAATCAATCACTTTTGGTACCACCGTTAAAATTGGACGTTAACTGATGACGTGGCAGTTAAGTTTTATTGCAAAATTGATACCATTACTTATGTTGACTTACAATTCTACCCCTAACTTTTCAGGTTGTCAAAATAACCCCACATCTTCAAATTTACTGACAATTTTAATCTACATTGTTGCCCAATTTCAAAATTAGCTCGAATAAGACACGTGCGGACCAATTTAGAGATATTTACATATTTATTTAACTAATTTAGTTTTATAAATAATATTAACAGACCAAATAATATTTTAACATAAATTCGACAAAATATTAATTAAATCTAGGACTGTCAATTGAGCCGGGCCTACCCGAAGCCCGATGGCTCGACCCGATTAAATTTGACCAGAACCCGAATAATTGTGAGCCGGGCTGAGTTTGAGCCATTATACTAAAACCGATTAATTTATGAGCCGAGCTTGAGCCTTACTAGGCTCAACCCGAATAAGGCCCAAATCTATTATTATCTTAAATATTACTACTATAAATTATTGGTACTATTGTTATAAGTATACTAATTGCAACAAATAATCCACCACATATATGAATTATAACTAAAGTTTCCGCAGGTCAAAGGGAACGTAATAAACAAAAAGAAAAAATGGAAAAATAAAAATAAATGGTGAAAAAATGAGAGTCTTGGCACTTTACAATTATATTTGATGTTCTATGTTATTGATTACGAGTATAAAAATTGTATATTCTTGTGAATTAAATAAAATTGTCTATATATTGCATTTAAAGAATGCGCAGTTTTTTATTTGTTAAGTAAAATTTGCTAGAGTGAGCAAACCCGATATGAGCCCGATATAAACCCGAAGCCCGAAAAATTACATGAGCCGAGTTTGAGCTCATAGATGTGAAGCCCGATAGCATTTGAGTTTGAGCCTATAAACATGAAGCCCGACGGTACTTGAGTTTGAGCAATTAAAGGCTCGGCTCACAGGGCCCAATTGAAAGGCCTAATTAAATCTAAAATTTATATAATAATATTAATATATTTAATATTTATTAAAAAATAAAGTTATAAGTTATATATTATTAATAAAATAATTATAATTTAAAAAAAAAATCCATCCCTACCCCCCAACCCCATCCCCCCGTAACCACCCCCCACCCATCCCCCCCCCAAAAAAAATCCCAGGCCGCCGGCGGCCTAGGATGGCTGGTCCCAGGCCGCCACCACGAACTGGGATCGGAGATCCCAGGCCATCGCGGCCTGGGACCGACAATCCCAGGCCGACGGCGGCCTGGGATTTGGGTGGGGGTGGGGGGTTGGTGGGTAGGGATTTAAAAAAAATTATAATTATTTTATTAATAATATATAACTTTATTTTTTAATAAATATTAAATATATTAATATTATTATATAAATTTTATATTTAATCAATACTTTGTCGGATTTATGTTAAAGTGTTATTTGGTGTGTTAATATTATTTATAAAACTAAATTAGTTAATAAATATGTAAATATAATAAGTAAAATCTCTAAATTGGTGCGCAAGTGTCTTATTCGAGCCAATTTTGAAATTGGGCAACAATGTGGACTAAAATTGTCAGTAAATTTGAAGATGTGGGTTATTTTGACAACCTGAAAAGTTAGGGGTAAAATTGTCAGTCAACATAAGTAATGGTATCAATTTTGCAATAAAACTTAACTGCCAATTCATCATTTAACGTCCATTTTTAACGGTGGTACCAAAAGTGATTGATTTCTTAAATTGTGGTACCAAATGTATCGGCCTCGATTTTTATGATACCACAAGTGAGAATCGGTATATAGTTTGATACCACAAGTGCAATTCTCTCCTTAATTGGGCTCCAATAACGGAGTAAAATTTAAAAAGGTTAATATAAGAACCATTAAGAGTTAATTTAGACTTTCCATACAATGAACATGAAAATATTCAAGAGAAATCTTGGTAGTTTAGTTATGTAATTAGTAAGTTGTTTGATCCTTTCTTTATTTTATTTGAGTTGTAGTATAATGTTCTTTCTAATTGAAAATATCTTGCATTTCAGTTTAGTATCCTACAAACAACCTGGCATGAGTATTATAATGGCAAAAATTCCATTTTCATACCATAGAATAGGCTAAAGTCAATTTTTCATACCAATTAAACGAAAATCATATTTTAGAATGGACGAACTTTTCAAAAATCATACTTCCGTCAAGCTTTTTAACGGAATTTCCACGTAGTCCGTTAAATCGACTTGAGCGGCCGGGAAACACTCAGGTGCGAGGCACGTGTGGTTGACCGATGCCCGTTTGGTATGAAAAATAAAAATCTTCATGTTCTATGGTATGAAAAATAAATTTTTGCCCCTATTACATTTTATTTAATTAGACATAGATATAAATTCCTTCAATTTCTTTATTAACCACTCAAACATTTGTTGTCCAATCTCACCAAGTAAAATTATTTGATTGAGAAAGTTTTTCTACGTTTTATTTAGGGTAGAAAAGTTAAGATAATTTGATTTGGATTACAAACCGACCCAATTTGAAATCAAGTATTTCACCTCCTATAATGGTATCAATTATACATTTCAAATTACTCAACTACTCATGTCTTACACTTTGAATATGATCTAACTTAAACGTTGAATGGTCTTTGTTAGGATCAACTTCGACTAGTCGAAGTTGATACACCCATTTGCTACCTAGGAATGTTAATCGATTTCATTGATCAAAACTCCATTTTAATATTTCATTTTGGTATTTTTTTTTGTTACATTTTGGTATTTGTTGAAACTTGTTTGAAGTATAATAAGTAATTTGAAAAATTGAATAAATATATTGTTAATATTCGATTTATCAGCTTGTTTATGAAAAATGCAATATTTTTTGTGTTTTTCAATGATTTGTAAATACTGTTGGATGAAGATGAAGATAAAGACTAAAAAGTGAAGGGAGGTTTTGATGATTTCCAAAAGTCATCAGCTAAGTATTGGAAGCTTAGTTCAAACCTTATAATTATTTGACCAAGGAAGAAGACAAATCAGAAGGGTCAAATCTATGGTCCAGAAGACTACTGATCTGTTGCTGCATTCGGATCAGACTGGTGGATTTTCAGCAGACTCAAATCATATGAGTTCGATTTGGATCAGCAGAGTGTTCATCAGATGAATGGATTCGATCAGCAGAGTGGAAGTGATCAGAAGTTATTACAACGGTAATAAATGCACCTGAAGTAATAAATGCTGTCTAGGAAGGGTATTAAAGACAAATGATTGAAGAGAAACATCGGATCAGCAGAGTGCATTAAATGTAACTGACAGAAAGTACAACAGAGTGTACAGTGCTCAGTCGCAGGTAGCCGTTTCTGAAAACAGGACCAGTACTCGAGGATTTGGACACCTGTTGATCTCTCAACGGGCAGATTTTCAAACCTCAAGTATAAATAGTTCAAGTTCAAGAGTTAGAGAAGAATCCGAAGCAACACAACTGAGAGAAAATTTCTAAGCAAAATTCTTCTGAGTCTCAAACTCAAGAACACAACACTCATCAGCTTAGTCATCTGTTGACGAAAGCAAAAGCGAGAGATAAAAGAATATACACATAAATCTGAGTGATTTTGTAAGAGAAGTGTTGTGAGAAGTAGATATCCATCTTAGTGAGTGATATTACTTCAGAGGATAGATTTTCTTTGTGATTTCCTATTGAGCACTTGTGGCCATTTCATTTGTTGTTTGACGCAAGCATTGTATATTGTAATCTGTGTGATTATAGTATAACCCAAGATCTTAGTGACTTGGAAGAGTGACTAAAGGATTTTTATCCATATAACCACTATAAAAATCCTGTTTGTTTGTTTACTGCATTTTTACTTGCATAATTTTCAAAAGCTTTCAAACACATTAAAAGTTAACTGTTAAATATTTTAAAAAGGAGTTTGCAAAAACTGGGGATAAAATCTTTTAAGTTAAAGAAACCTACTTGTGAAAAAAACTTGACAAATCCGCTGCAAGTAAGTTATTTAAAACTCTGATTTTATCAAAATCAGCTAAGTGAAATCAGAAGAGTGGTCAACTTTCCTGTTCAAAGCATTGTGTGAGATCAGCTTAGTATTTTTACGAATCTTGATCAGCTTAGTCTGCTCATAGAAAAAGTTAGAGAATTTTAAAGTCAAAAGTTTTAGAGGTCTATTCACCCCCCCCCCCCCCCCCCCCCCTCTCTAGACCTCATCTGACCATTTGGGACCAACAAATACAACTATTTACATAAACAAAAAAACAAATTGTCATTTTTATTTTAAGGTAAGCATAAACAAAAAAATTTATAAGCACCAATAAATATACATTGCAATATTTGTGTAAATCAGAAGGTATGGTCAAGTACAAACAAATTGAAGTTGATTACAATTAAAATTAAAATTGAGGGAAAAATTCAATTTTCATACAGTAGAATAGGCCAAAGTCCATTTTTCATACCAATCGAACGAAAATCATACTGTAGAGTCAAACACACGTGCCCATCGCGTGTCTTTTTTCCCCGCTCAAGTCAACGTAATGGACACGTGGCACTTCCTTTAAAAAAAGGACGGAAGTGTTGCTTGGTATGATTTTCATTCGATTGGTATGCAAAATGGAATTTGACCTATTCTATGATATGAAAATTGAATTGTTGCCGTATTATAATGCTATATCAATTCATTCAACCACCAACTTGTTCTTTACACATTAGAATTCGATTCTCGTTACTATTTACCGTTTTGTATTACTTTGTGATACGTATGGTTGCGTACAAGTCATGTGTTGCACTATTAATTTTGGTTATTAAATGGTGGTATCTTGAGCATGAGCGTAATATGAAGTGTGAGCACATATTGTTGAATTTTATGGGTATTAACCCAATTGGATTGAGCCCAATTAGAGTTAAGCCCATAAAATAGAAATGAATGAAAGTTAGAGAGAAAATGCATTCATCCCACATGGAGAAAATTGAAAAAGTTTTTACAATTTATAATGCAAAAATTTGGATAAAGGTTGGACCCCTTGGTGGTACCAAGTTTTGTGAGGGGAGAAGACGTGCATGACCATGGTTTCATCAGCATCGTCTCCATTCCCGGACTCAGCTCGGTCCCGATCCTAGTGAACTTTTCAGGGGAGCCAGGAACCAGCGTAACCTGTTTGTGGTTCGGAGACTGCACACTCATATCAACATCCTTCCCCTTTTTTCCTTGCAACTTGTCACAATCAGGTAGAGAGAGGTCGGACATTGTAACCACCTTTGGATCGATGAACTTCCTTTTAGCTGGTAACAAGGGCTCGACTTTTTGCTTAATAGTTAGAGACGTGTTATAACATTCCCATGCCATATACTGGTCGTTCCTCATTTCACCGACCCCGCCATAGTTGGGAACTTAACCTTTTGATGGTAAGTCGACACAACAACTTTGAAGATATTCAACGCTAGTCTTCCCAAGATGGCATTGTAAACAAATGGAGTGCTTACTACCAAAAATTTAACCATTTTTGTTACGTCCTTAGGTTACTTTCCCAAAGTGGTGCTCAAAAGAATTGTTCCAAGAGGGACAATTTCCGAACCGCCGAATATTGCAAATTCATCCGATCTAGAGCCTCTGAAGAAATAATATTTGCCGAGCTGCCGTTGTCAATCAATACTCTTTTGACCTCAAAATTTGTGATTTTAAGGGTAAAAAACATTGAGAAATCGGGGTCGTCCTCACTTACATCACATGTTACGTCATGAGGCCTATCAGCATCACTAAAGCTAATGACCTGATCTATTAACGAATGGGGTTCTAATGACATAACTTCTTTCCTGGTCGAGACACCAGTCTTTATCGACCTCGCAGTTCTTTTTCTTGCATTCCTGCTATCTCCCCCAGCAGGTCCTCCAGCGATCACATTTATTACTCCATTTGTTTGTTCATCAACTTGCTCTTGAACATTACGCTGTTGCCCAGAAAACTTTCGTGGGCTCCTTGATCTGTAACGATTGTTGGAGTTCCCCCTTCTCACATATTCCTTTAGTTTTCCTTGTGCGATTAACTTTTCAATTTCTTGCTTTAGCTGGAAACAATCCTCCGTGCTATGTCCCCGAGCTCTGTGGTACCTGCAGTATTTATCATGATTCATTGATCCTGACCGCACTTGAGTGATACGTTGAGCCTCAGGGATCAAATTCCTTTCCTCAAAGTACGGTAAGTATCTCATCCCTCAAGGTGTTTAATTTGGTGAAATTAATATTTTCTGATTCTCTCCTCGGTGCCTTTTCTGGAGAAGCAGGTCGACCGTAGACATTAGATCTGTGGGTCGGAGCCTGTGGTTTATAGACATTAAGTCTTTGCCAAATCGAGCCTCTCCGTTGCGTGTTTAACCCTCCATAGTCACCTGGCTTTGGGATAAGAGCCCTATCCAGTTTTTTCCCGGCCTTGGATTTTGAGCATTTTTTAGCTTATTCATCTCGTCTTGGATCATGTACTTTTCAACTATCTCCATGATCCGTTCGAAAGAATTTGGCTGTTTTCGACATAAAGCATTCCCAAATTGGGTATTTCAAGTCAACTCAAACATGAGAGATGATAAGAATTCGATCTAAGGGGTATCAACTTTCAAAAGCTCGATGCTAAATCTAGCTAACCATTGTTTTAGGGTCTCTCCCTCCAACTGTTTTACCGTTCCAAGATAATTCGCCGGTAATTTTTGTTTTCTCTGACTTGCAAACTGATGTTCCAATTTGTCACATAATTCATCAAAAGAGAAAATTGAGTTCGGTGGTAATTTTCCGAACCAATTAAGAGCAATTCCCTCAAAAGTTGTAACAATTATCTTGCAGCAGAAATCCTCTGAATGTCCATATAAGCTTAGCACATTGATAAACCTGTTAATGTGCTCCCCAGGATCGGTAGTCCCATTGTATCTGGGCAACCTTGTAGGCACAGTCTCTGTATTTCGAGCTTTTCTGATTTCTTGGCAAAAAGGCGAGCATCGCATAATGTTGGTACTTAATTCTCTGTCTCGAATATTCTCATGCATAACAGCCCCGTTCTCCTTTATTTCTGTATGACGGCCCTCGAATCCGCAAGTCGGGTTTCCTTTACCAATATTTCCTTATCCAACTCCTTAGCAACTCCCTCCTGCACTATCTTCTCCAATTCCGCTTCAGTCACTTTACGATAAACCAACTTCTTAGCTTTATCGGCAGCTTCAGGCTGACTCTCTCCGACCATAGAATCCTCCTGATCGTGAACATTTCTTGACGGTTGTCCTGAACGGAATAGTTCTTGTTCCAACAGCTCTGGGAGGATTAACTGGTGGAGCACCTACAGTAGATTGACGGACGCTCCTTTCCTTCTGAAGGTTTGATATAGGAGCTTCACGCCCTGAACGAACCGCAAGTTGATCAACTGGGGGCTGCTGACCAGGTAATGACTCTCGATCTGCTCTCTTCGTGTTCAGAAACTCCCTACACATAGTGCCAATGATAGATCGTAAATCAGCTACTATCATATGAATAGGTAAATCATTAGGCTGGTTAGTTGGTGGAACTTCAGGCTAATGGGCTGCTCATGATTGGTTACTTGGTTCATTGTTAACAGAATTTTGAGCCCCCGCAACGTGAGAAGGCTCGCCGCGATTGTTAGTGAATCTCCTGGTGGAGGCATTTTTCGATCTAACACTCAAATAGGCCCCTCGGTGGGCGCCAATTGATTATGCTACTTTTCGTAGGGTAGCAATTATAGCAAATAAAGTTAACACAACAGTAAAAAGGGATGAACTGGTGTATATTAATATTCCGATGTGATTATAATTTACAAGGGTCTACTTGAGGATTATAGGATGCCGTACAACTAGTAAACAAAATACAATGAGCAAGCTAATCTAAATCCCGAAGAGTCCGAGTTGAAGGTCAGAGCAGGGTGCACCTGGGAATGCGTGCCTGATGTCATAAATGCAAATGGTATTTATAGGTATACTGGTGTGCTAGGTGGACCCTCCGCATGAGAATGCATCTCGGCCCATAGGGCAGGCCCATGGGTCGGCCCAACAGTGAATCCGAGGAGAAGAGTCAGATCGGAAATGGAACCTTGAGCAGTCAGAACGACCTGATCGAAAATCGTGTCTTGTAGGTCGAAAAACATCTTTCTGCTCGGAAACTATCAGATCTCGAGCAGGTATATTTCCTAGAATAGAGCATGCGAAATATCCCTCATCATGTCTACTATGCTACTATGGATTGAAGGTGAACTGGACTGTTCACGTGTTCAGAATTCTAGCTACCAAGAAATCTGGACATGTTATCCTGCTAAGCCACCTGCTCATGGCTCTGAACTGTTCCTTGGGGGCTGGAAAAGTCATTCATAAAGCCAAGGAGTTCAAGGTCGACTAGCCAGTAAAAACAGAGGCTAGAGTTGAAGTCACGCCGGAGAAGAAGCAGACCAAGAGAAAGGCTGCTGAAGCTAAGGCTGCTGACAAGCCTACTATTAAGAAGAACAAAGTTGAAGTCAAGGTTGAGCCTGCTGGTCAAACGGTAGTTAACCCTACGGATCAAGCTTGACCAGTTGACATCACAAACGTTGATGAGGTTATCTCTAAAGTTGCCAAGGAGATAGATGAAATGGCAACAGCAGAATCTCCAGAGAGAATCGAATCAGATGAGTTGCCGAAGGTGAACTTTGCAAAAAGGACAATAAGTGCCCTAAAAAATTATCCTGCTTCAACTGGTGTTCACACTAAAGCAACTGCCAGAAAACGTTTAGTATTTGCTAATCAAAAGGTTACGTTTTCTAAAGTAGTTAGAGAAAATGAGTCATCTGCTGAGAGACCAATGGAATCAGCTAAGGAAGCTGATGCTAAAAATCAGATGACAGCAGAGGTATTTGTACCTCAAGTGATTAAGTCTGCTGAACCAACAACAGAGGTCACTGAAATTGCTGCAAGAAAGAAGAGAACTGGGAAAGCTAAGGTTTCCAGTGCCACCAAGAAAAAAGAAAGAAGAGGCTCAACAGAAAAGAAAAGAAGAACAAGATCTTAAGGCTGCTCTTGAGGCCAACAAGTTTGAAGTTGCTGCTAAGTAGATGACTGAGGCAAAGTTGGCTGCCAAAGAAGCTGAAGACTTGGCTAAGGCACTAGAAGCTAGCAAAGAGGATGCTCATGCCCAAAGAAAAAATAGTGGAATCATGATTGTAGAACCTAAACAAGACGGCTTCGTGATGCCTCGTCCTGTAGTTGTCAAAAGAAAAATAAAAGAGATCAAACATGCACTTGAGATAGTTAAGAGTGATCCAACTGTCTTCGCGAAGTTTGAGGCTGAACTGGACAGGTACAACACATTGTTGGTCCCAAGTGGTCAGATGAGGTCTAGAGAGGGGGGGGGGGGGTGAATAGACCTCTAAAAATTTATCTTTTAAATTCTCTAACTTTTCTGTCAGCAGACTAAGCTGATCAGGAATTGTAAGTTGACTATGCTGATCTCGCACAAAGCTTTGAACAGCAGAGTTGACCACTCTTCTGATTTCACTCAGCTGATTTTATCAAAATCAGAGTTTTAAAATAACTAACTTGCAGCGGATATTTCTAGTGTTTTTCACAAGTAGTTTTCTTAACTTAAAAAAAAGTTTTATCCCCAGTTTTATAAACTCCTTTTTAAAACCTTTCAACAGTTAACTTTTTGTGTGAAAGTATGCTCTTTGAAATATGCAGAAAATAATGCAAGTATAACACAAAGGATTTTTGTAGTGGTTATATGGATAGAAATCCTTTAGTCCACTCTTCCAAGTCACTTAGATCTTGGGTTATACTATAGTCACACAGATTACAGTATACAATGCTTGCGCCTATCAATAAATGAAACGGCCACAAGTGCGCAATAGGAAATCACAAAGAAACTCCTACTCTCTGAAGTAATATCACTCACTAAGATGGATATCTACTTCTCACAACACGATTCTAACAAAATCACTCAGATTTATGTGTATATTCTGTTTTCTCTCTATTATGCTTCGCAACAAATGACTCGGCTGATGAGTGTTCTGTTCTTGAGTTTGAGACTTAGAAGAATTCTGCTTCAGATTTTTTTGCTCTCAAATGTGTTGTATATCATTCTTCAACTCACAAACTGAACTATTTATACTTGAGATTTGAAAATTTGCCCGTTGAGAAATCGACAGGTGTCCAAATCATCGAGTACTGGTCCCTTCTGCAGAAACGGCTACCTGCGACTGAACACTGTACACTCTGCTGTACTTGCTGTCAGTGCTGATACGAGGTTTCTCTTCAATCATTTGTCATAAATACCCTTCCTCTTCAGCATTTATTACTCCAAGTGCATTTATTACCGTTGCAATAACATCTGATCCACTTCCACTCTGCTGATCGAAATCACTCGTCTGATGTATACTCGGCTGATCCCAAACTTGAACTAATCTGATTTGAGTGGGCTGACAGTCCACCAGTCCGATTCCTTTCTTCAGCAACAGATCAGTAGTCTTCTGGACCATATTTGACTAGTCTGAAATAATTCTTCCTTGGTCAAATATCTTCTAAGGTTTGTACTAAGTTTCCATACTTAGCTGATGACTTTTGGAAATCATCAAAACCTCCCTTCACTTCAAAGTCTTCATCTTCATCCAACAATTTCCCCCTTTTTGATGATGACAAAACTTCAGCTAAGTACCTGTACCTAAAACTAAAGTTGAGTCCTCAAAAATTTCTGAGATAGAAATTATATGTTGGAAGCTTGAACTTTTATATATGATTTTGAAATTACAATGCAAGTTACAAGCAAAATAGACTTAAGTGAAAATTACAAAATAAAGTGAGCTGATTACAAGTGACCTAGTCTAGTAAGCCTAGTCTAGTCCTCAACTTCTTCATCTTCTTCCTCTTCCTCTTCTTCAACTTCATCACTACTTTCTTCATCTTCTCCACTGGAAAACAGATCAGCATTGGTCAAGTTTCTTCCTGCAGCTTCAACTCTTCTTCTGATTTCTTGAATTCTGCTGGTTTTCCTGAATGGATCCAACTGTTCTTCAGCAGTGTCCTTAGAGGCAGCTATTTCTTTGTCAGACTTAGCTACATCCTTGGGCTCTACTTCATCATCAGCTTCATCTTCAGCTTCCTCTTCAAGTACTTCATCATCACTTGGCTTTCCAGCAGCAGCCCGTTGGTCTTGTACTTGAATAGTTGCAGCAACAACAGTCCTCTTAGCTGATTCCTCTTCCCCCTTTTTGTCATCAGCAGCAGGGTTGAGTTGATCAGGAGTTATGTTGACAGCAGCACATAGCTTCTTGATGTTTTGATCCATAATTTGATTTTGAGCACAGTGAAGATTCAGAGTAGCTTCCATGCGAAGTTGATTAGCTTCCATGCGAAGTTGACTTGTCTTTATCTCACCAGACTAGTCATTTAAACAATCAACATTCAGTTGAAGTGTTGATATTTCACTTTGAGCTTTGTTGG
Organism: Penstemon newberryi var. newberryi; assembly: GCA_030819805.1. NCBI lineage: Eukaryota > Viridiplantae > Streptophyta > Magnoliopsida > Lamiales > Plantaginaceae > Penstemon > Penstemon newberryi. The sequence goes on along the minus strand of JAUALY010000005.1, from coordinate 13,099,248 downwards.
TGACAGTGGTGATCTCTTGCATAAGAGCAACATTCTTTTCTATCTCTGCTTCACCAATCTCCTTCATGACTCTCGCAATCCCAGCAATATCAGACTCATGCCTTTGAAGAGTAGAGTGCAGATGACCCACATCAGCCTTCACGTCTTCAATGTTTCTATTCAAGCTCAATATACTCTGAGTCAGCATCAGGGAATTATCTGGTGGTAGAGGAAAGTTTTCTATGGCATCTTTCACCATCTTTGCAGTCTCTTCCTGCATTTGCTTAATCATCAGCTGATTTCTCATCTCCATCTCCTTCATAGCATTTTCAATCAGCATCTGCATTGACTCCATCAGCGAAAAATGCAAGTCAGCAGTAGGAGCAGGGTGTGATGATTCAGCAGGTTCATCCTGTTGAACAGGTGCTTCATGAAGAACAGGACTCTCTTCATCTTTCCACTCTAAGGTTAAAGGAACTAAGTCCTTGACCTCAGCAGACAGCTTTGTTGATGTATCCAAGTTAATCTCCTCAGCTTGCAGGTCTTTCTTTTGTTCTTCACTAGCTGGCTCATCAGCAATGTGAATGATCTCAGTACCATCAGCAGACACAACTGTCTTCTGACGAATCAAGTTAGCTGGCACGAAAGGTGAAGTAGTCTGTTGAATACTCAGCTTTTCTTGATAAGTACTGATCTCCGAGCCAAAGGCAATTTGCTGTAGACTTGGCAGAGTGGGCATTGTACTTGATGTTCCTGGTTCGTACCTTGATCTCTCAGCCCATTTCTCCAATGTAGTATAAACAGCAATCTTTACTGCTCTCTCAATACGGTCATCAGCAGGACCGAGCTTCTTTGGAAGTGAATTCTTGATAGCAGTTGCCTCCTGACCTACAATGACTCTTGCAAAGTCATATAGTCTGTCTCTTACAAAATATGAGTCCAACGCCTTTGCAACAGAAGTGGTTTGCAACCAATTTAGGACCCAGCGTCCTTCTGCAGCAAACTCCTTCCAAGCTTGGATCTCTTCCTCAGATTTGTTCAATCTGTACTCTCTCCATCTGTTGTATCTGATCTTTTCAGGGAGAAAAGTAGTCCTTGATTGAAGCAGCTGGATTAATCTCTCTGGCTCAGCTTCAAACTTCTTGAAAGTAGCAGAGTCACTCTGAACTATTTCAATAGCTTTCCTGACTTCAAACTTCTTTCTTTTAATTGGCTCAGCCCTTGGTAGAACAAACTGTCCTTCCTTGGGTTTTCCTCCAATTACGATGCCTTCTGACCTTCTTGGTCCATAAGCATCCTTCTTGCTATCTTCCAAAGCTCTAGCCAAGTCTGCTTCCTCCTTGGCAGCTAATTCAGCCTCTGTCATATTCTTGACATCAGCATCTTTCTTGCTCGCTTCTAAAGCTCTTTTAAGCTCAGCCTCATCACGCTTTCTTTGCTCAGCTTCCTCGCGCTTCTTTTTGTGATAAGCTGACACTTTTGCCTTGCCAGTTCTTTCCTTCCTGGCAGCTCTGGATTCAACAACTGGTGCCGCACCTGTTGGCTTTGGAGCAGCAATTGCTATTGGTGCAGCAACAATAGGTTCAAGGATCTGCACTTCAGGATCCTTTTGAGGTTGAGCAACCTCAGCTGTTAGTGCAGAAGTCTGTTTCACTTGATCAGCTGACTTCACTTCAGCAGACTCCTTTTCTGATCCAACAGGCCTCTCAGCTGTTTGAGGACTTTCTCTGACTAGCTCAGAAAGTTCAGTATCTTCTTCAATGAACGTCATCTTCTTTCTGGCAGTTTTCTTTGTAAAAGGAACAGCAGCAGCAGATGAGGCAGTATCTTTCATGGCGCTCCTTGTCCTTTTAGCCACGTTCTCAGCTGGTATTTCAGCTGAAATCGTTCTTTCAGGAGATGATCCAACTATCATCTCATCAATTTCCTTGACTGTTTCATCAATAATTGAATCCACAGCATCCTTCTTCTTAGACAAAACTGTTCTGGCTTGAACAGCTGGCTTAGTTGTTTGAATAGTTGTCTTGCTTTTCTTGCCCTTATCAGCAGGCTCTTCAGGCTCAGTAGCCTTCCTCTTTTGTTGCCTCTTTTCTGGCACAACAGCAGGCTCCTTTGATCTTCCAGTTTTCACTGGTTCATAAATCTTCAGCTCCTTTGCCTTATGAACGTCCTTGCCATTAGTCACTGTACATCCCAAATTCACCAGCAGATGACTAAGGAATATCCTGTGCAGAGTAAGACCACGCTGCTTGTGATCAGCAAGTATGTACCAGATGAAGTTTGCCCAATTCACCTTCAAACCATAGAAAATGGCTATCATAGTGTGAAATCGCTTCATTGGCACACTGTCCAACGAGAATGTGCAATTCTCTAGGACTTTGGCAACTAAATCAGCCATACGCTGAAATTCATCTTTCAGCTGATTCTTCTTTATGCTTCCAGACAGCACTTGATTTTTCTTTGAAGCCAAATTCCAGAAATCTGCTTCAAGAGGTTCAGCTAGGGTTGCAATTTCAGTCGAGCCTTCAAGAGAGAGTCCATATCTCTCATTCAGCAGCTTAGGGGTTACGCAGATAACTTCAACAGTAGATATGGATACTGAAGTCTGTTTCTTACTCATCCATGAGATCAGACGACTGCCTAAAAATTGACAAGTACCTGTAGTACTCTTCCTATCAATTTTGCAGCCAGCAAGGTCAGAATCTGAATATCCAATAAGTTCAAATCCTGATTCCCTTGGATACCACAATCCCAATTCTTGTGTGCCTTTGAGATACTTTAATATCCTTTTCGCAGCTAAGAGATGAGATTTCTTAGGATCTGATTGAAATCTCGCACAAACCCCAACAGAATACATAATATCAGGTCTGCTAGCTTTTAAATATAACAGTGACCCAATTATTCCTCTGTATTTGGTGATGTCAACTGATTTGCCACCTTCATCCTTGTCCAGACGAAGACCAGTAGACATAGAAACACTAACAGATGAGCTAGTTTCCATACCAAATTTCTTGAACAGATCTTCTGTGTACTTTGCTTGATTAATAAAAATACCATCAGGTAGCTGTTTAACTTGTAATCCAAGAAAGTAATTTAGTTCTCCCATCATGCTCATTTCAAACTTGTTCTGCATCAGCTTAGAGAACTTCTCACATATCTGTTTGTTAGTTGAACCAAAAATAATATCGTCCACATATATTTGTACCAACAATATATGATTATCCCATTCAATAGTGAACAAAGTCTTATCTACTTTACCCTTGCGAAATCCTTTAACTAAAAGAAAATCAGATAAAGTATCATACCATGCTCTTGGAGCCTGTTTCAGTCCATAGAGAGCTTTCTTCAGACGATACACTTTGTCTCCTTGTTGATAAGCTTCAAAACCAGGAGGTTGTTCAACATATACTTCCTCTTGCAATTCTCCATTGAGAAAAGCAGACTTCACATCCATCTGATAGACAGTGAAGTTCTTGTGAGCAGCATAGGCTAAGAAAATTCTGATTGCTTCAAGCCTTGCAACTGGTGCGAATGTCTCATCAAAATCAATGCCTTCTTCTTAGCAATAACCCTTGGCAACTAGTCTTGCTTTGTTTCTGGTAATAATACCATCGTCATTCATTTTATTCCTGAATACTCACTTAGTGCCAATTACTCTTTGATGAGTAGGTCTGGGAACTAAGTACCAGACTTCATTCCTTTCAAATTGATTCAACTCTTCTTGCATAGCTTCAATCCAGTGAGAATTACTAAGAGCTTCATCAATCAACTTAGGCTCAATTTGTGAAAGAAAACTTACAAACATTGTTTCATTTGCAGTTGACCTTCTAGTTCTCACTCTATCCACAGGATCACCAATCACTAAATCAGGTGGGTGACCTCTGAGCCATCTGAGATCAGGTTGCAAATCTGGATGTTGTCCTCTTGATTGATCTTGCAACACTACTGTTGGAGTCTCAGTAGTAGTCTGTTGTACAGGCTCTGGTCTGTCAGCTGTTCGCAACTCCTCTGTTAGACAATCAGCAGACTGATTTTGAACAGCACTTGAGTTAACAGCTTGGTTTAAATCAGGTAGTATGATGGGTACATATTCTTCTTTACTTTCCACACTCAATTTCTGAAGGTCAGCAGATATCTCTGGATTTGCACTTTGATTCTTTTCAGAAGATTGGCTTGTTCATCAAATACTACTTGAATAGATTCTTCTACAAGTAAAGTTCTTTTGTTAAAGACTCTGTAAGCTTTACAAACAGTAGAGTAACCTACAAAAACAGCTTCATCAGCCTTTTCTGCAAATGCAGTAAAGTGATTTTTCCCATTATTCAAAACATAACATTTACAACCAAAAATCCTAAGATAATGTAAATTAGGCTTTCTGTTGTTCCATAGCTCATAAGGTGGCTTGTTTTGACTCTTGTTGATCATAAGTTCTTTGCTCATGACTGTCTTTGGAATTCCTTCTACCATATCATTCTTTATCAATCTGTTTATGGTCTTGAAATTCAGATGATTCATTCTTTTGTGCCACAGCCAACTGATTTCACTTGGTGTGGAAGCCAACAAAAAAACATTAGAATTCTTGTCCACATAATTCCAGTCGACTGCATAGATATTTCCCTGTCTTCTTCCAGATAAAATAACCTTCTTTGTTCCAACTTGTTCAACATAGCACTTATCTGATCAAAAGATTACAGAAAATTCCTTATCACAAAATTGACTTATGCTCAGCAGATTGTACTTCATGCCATTAACATAAGAGACGTCAGATATCTCTATGTTTCCTTTGATTAGCTTTCCAACCGCAACAACCTTGCCTTCTTTGCTGTCTCCAAAAGTGACTCTTGGAACATTCATAGCAACAGCATCTGCCAGTTCCTGTATGTCTCCACACATGTGCCTTGAACATCCACTGTCCAAGTACCGTTTCTTCACTACTTTACTCCTACTCCTAATCCTAACCTACAAAACAAAATAAAGTTGTTTTAGGTACCCTTTATTGAGAGGGTCCTGGTGGATTAGTTTCACCTTTGACAACCCAAGATGTTGAAGTCTTAGGCTTCTTAGGCTTTTGAGTTTTAGCAGGAGCATGAGCAACTTTTTCTTCACCATAATCAACAGGCATGTTATGTTGATAATCATTATGATGTGAATAATGCTCATAAGCAGGGTAAGATGCATGATAAGCAGGGTAAGCATGCATTGGATAATGAGCAGGATATGCAGCATAATAAGGTGGATAATGAGGTGCAGCATAATAAGATGAATAAGCAGGTTGCACATAATAAGACTCATTTCCATACCAAGCATCATGGTTATAATTTCTTTGCTTCTTAGGTATGCACTTTACTTGCTCTTTAACAGACGACTTAGTTTTACTAGTCTGATTGGTTTTACTCTTATCAGCAGACTTCTTAGGACTATTCTGCTGTTTGGTTTTACCAGTCTGTTTTTCATTTTCAGGCTTTTTACCCTTTTTGGCCTTAGGAGATTTCTTCTCATTTTTCTCAATCTCAAGTGAAGTAGATTTAGCAGTCTGAACATATAAAATAACATTACTATTATCAGCAGATATGAATTTCTCTGTTTTGTTCAGTTCTAAATTCTCTTTTACTAAAGGTGTTCTCTGTTCATTAGATGTATCTACTGATGCAACAGACGACTTATAATGACAGGAGATTATCTTTTCAAGTTCCATGATTTTTCCTTTGTAAACTTCACATTCAGCTCTCAGAGATTCACATTCATGCGAAAGCTTTTTATACTTAGCGGAATCTTGTTGTTTTTCAACATTAAGTTTCAGTTTAGCATTTTGCTTTTTCAGCACAATCATCTCTTCCTTAAGCTTTGGTAATTCATTAACAACATCTGCGTTGTTTTTCATCATTTGCTCAAATGAGTTAAATAACTCATCTTCATTTTTAGAGAGAGTTACCTCAGCGTCAGAATCCTCTGATTCTTTGGCCATGAGACAGAGCAGTGCAGGTGTCTCTCCTTCAGTAGAGTCATCACTTGATGTCCCTGATTCTGAGTTAGACGAATAGATGGCTGCTATCTTTTTAGCTTCAACCAACATCACTTTGCTTTTCTGGTGTCTCCTCTCTTTCCTTTGTTTCTTTTCCTCCTCAGTGTACTTCTCAGCTTTAGGATATGGGCAGTCCTTGATGAAATGTCCCAATTTCCTGCAATTATAGCACATCATTTTGGATTTATAATCATCCTTATTATCATGAGAATAAGAGGTAGGTTTAGAAGTAGAAGCATTGTTATATTTGTTCTTCATTTTTCTTTTATAGAACTTTTTGAACCCGATCAATAACAAAGCAACATCGCCAGCAGTGTACTCCTTTTTGTTGAGCACTGTGGTCTCATCATATGAGTCCACTTCTCTAATCTTCCCGGCTGATCTTCTAGTTCTTTCTGCAACGACCAGGGCAGCAGTGGGGCCAGAAGTTGAGTACAGAAAACAGCTCCGTCAGTGAGATCTTCCCCAGATCCCTTGATTCTTCCATAGTTGTGATCTTCATGTTGAACTTGGGTGGCAGCGCCTTTAAGACTTTCAGGGTGATCTCTTTATCAGTAAACGTGTTTCCCAACTTTAACACGTTGTTCAACACCTTTGTAAACCTAGTATCCATCTGGTCAATGGTTTCTCCAGGTTTCATCTTGAAGTTCTCAAACTTCTCCAGGGCAACACTCAGATTGTGTTCTTTGATTGAGTCATTCCCTTCACTCATGTCACGGACCTTATCCCACATCTCCTTAAATGTTTTGCAATGTTTGACCTTGTCAAACCTTTCGTTGTCCAGGGCTTTGGTCATGATGAAGATTTCAACCTTGTCAAGATTTTTCTGAGTTGATCAGGCAAATGATTCAGATGAACCACCTGCTCTAATACCACTTATTGGTCCCAAGTGGTCAGATGAGGTCTAGGGGGGGGGGGGGGGGGAATAGACCTCTTCAAAATTTATCATTAAAATTCTCTAACTTTTCTGTCAGCAAACTAAGCTGATCAAGAATTGTAAGTAGACTAAGCTGATCTCGCACAAAGCTTTGAACAGCAGAGTTGACCACTCTTCTGATTTTACTTAGCTGATTTTATCAAAATCAGAGTTTTAAATTTACTAACTTGCAGCGGATTTTTCTAGTGTTTTTCACAAGTAGTTTTCTTAACTTAGAAAAAGTTTTATCCCCAGTTTTGTAAACTCCATTTTAAAACTTTTTAACAGTTAACCTTTACGTGTTCAAATATGCTCTTTGAAAATATGCAAAAAATAATGCAAGTATAAACACAAAGGATTTTTATAGTGGTTATATGGATAGAAATCCTTTAGTCCACTCTTCCAAGTCACGTAGATCTTGAGTTATACTATAAGCACACAGATTACAGTATACAATGCTTGTGCCAATCAACAAATGAAAAGGCCACAAGTTCACTATAGGAAATCACAAAGAAACTCCTACTCTCTGAAGTAATATCACTCACTTAGATGGATATCTACTTCTCACAACACTTTTCTCACAAAATCACTCAGATTTGTATGTATATTTTGTTTTCTCTCTATTCTGCTTCGTCAACAAATGACTCGGCTGATGAGTGTTCTGTTCTTGAAGTTGAGACTTAGAAGAATTCTGCTTCGATTTTAATCTTAGTTGTGTTGCTTCTTCTTCTTCAACTCTTGAACTGAACTATTTATACTTGAGATTTGAAAATCTGCCCGTTGAGAGATTGACAGGTGTTCAAATCCTCAAGTATTGGTCCCTTCTGCAGAAACGGCTACCTGCGACTGAACACTGTACACTCTGCTGTACCTTCTGTCAGTCCGCATTAAATGCACCAAGCTGATACGAGGTTTCTCTTCAATCATTTGTCATAAATACCCTTCCTCTTCAGCATTTATTACTCCAAGTGCATTTATTACCGTTGCAATAACTTCTGATCCACCTTCACTCTGCTGATCGAAATCACTCGTCTGATTTACACTCGGCTAATCCCAAACTTGAACTAATCTGATTTGGGTCGGCTGAAAATCCACCAGTCTGATTCCTTTCTTCGGCAACAGATCAGTAGTCTTCTGGACCATATTTGACTCTTCTGAAGTAAATTATTCCTTGGTCAAATATCTTCTAAGGTATGTACTAAGCTTCCTTGGTCAGTGACGGATTTGGAAAAGGGTTTCCAAATTTAGCAGTCACGCTGGAATTATTATCCAGAATTAAAAAATATAGAATCGAGATAATTAGAGGTGCCGATCAATTCACACACCCTAAGTCTCGATAGGGAAATTAAGTCGATAGAAGGACCGTATGTACATGGCAGTTATAAGAGGTGTGGTTCACAAAATCAATGCACCTGAAGTTGGGCCTTATGGGCTTGTGTCTAGACATCGACCATGAGGTGTGGGTACTCCTGAATTAATGGGAGATTAATTCTGGAGGGGTCAATTAAAAGTGTTTAATTGATCGGAGCAATTAATTGTTCATAATTAAATCACGAAGGGTTCGTGGGCCTGCTGCCAATTGATGGTGAACCTAGAGGGTCACACACAATGCAGTTGGACAGTGACAGTCATAAATGATTTAAAGGAGTTAAATCAATAATTGAATTAAAGTGTTAATTCAATTGGAAGAATAATTAATCAGATGGTCTAATTAATTAAAGTATTAATTAATAAAATGGAAGAGTTAAATATTTGATTAATTTCGGATTAATTAAAAAGGGCTAAAAGGGGCGATTTTCTTGTGTAATTAAAAGAGTTTAATTGTTGCAATAATTAATTTCTTGTTGGACAAGGAAAAGGAAAAGATATGGTGCATATCTTGTCTCTTTATGTGATAAGGAAATAATAAAGATAAGCATGATATGAGATATCTATTGGAAGTAGGATTCTTCTAATATAAATATCTCATCATATCTTACCACAACTAATGAAATAATCTTCACTTGCTGAAAATTTAACCTAGCCGCCACCCCCCCCCCCCCCCCCCCGGTTGTAGCCGCCCCTCTCCTCTCTTTTTCTCCATCTAGATCTGGATCTAGATCTGTTTCCACCATTGACAAACCTTCAAGCTCTAGTTCTTATACTGTGACTTGAAGGTGTTGCTACAATCCAGCTGGTGTGGATACACTCTAGAGGCGAAACACTTCGATTGCTTCTGTGAATCAAGGAAAAGACCGGAGGTTACCACCACCGAACATGTGGTAAGGTAAATTGTGATTTCACCCCCTCTAGTTTGTTTAATGTTTTGATTAATTGTTCTAATCAACCTTTTCGCATCTGTAATGTGGAAATCGATTCATGGGCTGATGGGTACCTCGGAAAAATTTTAAATTCCGCACTTTCGTTGTTCTGACAACCGAGGTATCCCAACAGATTAAAGCGAACATCAGGTCTCTCACAGTGCTTACCGATTCCGAGCTCGTGCACAGACAAATCCAGGGAATCTATGAAGCAAAGGAGTTCAATATGGTTAAGTATCTAGCAAGGGTTAAAACTCTGATCGAAAAATTCGAGATACAAACCATACCCAGGGAGGAGAACTTGTGGGCTGATCTTTTGTCTAAATTCATAGGATTGATGGAAGACAAAAAGTAAAGGGTAATAACTTAGTTGATTTCAAATGTGCCAGCTATAGATCTGGATATGATTACGAACGTTGAAGTCATGGAAATAGATGTGACAGCGAATTCTTGGATTACGCCTTTATAAAATTTTCTCAAGGATGGAACTCTACCTGTTGATTCTAACGAAGCTCGATGGATAAGATATCGAGCTCCAACGTATGTCTTTATAGACGGTAAATTGTATAAGAGATCGGCCTCGGGAATTTTGTTGAAATGCATTCCCGAGTCTCAAGTTGAGTATACTTAGTGAGATACGTGAAGGCGAAGGAGGAGGCCATAATGGTGCACGAGCATTGGGTCTAAAATGTTCAAGAGCATGTTTTTATTGGCCCTCTTTAGTGGTAGATGCGATCGAATTCGTAAAACATTGTCATTACTGCCAAATCCATTCAAATCTGATACATCATCTAGCCGAACAAATGCATGTAATCCCGATCTGTTGGCCATTCGACCAATGGGGAATTGATATAGTATGACCTTTTTTGACTGCCAGATCCAACAAAAGCTACGTGCTCGTAGCTGTCGAGTACTTTAGTAAATGGATTGAGTACGTAGCCCTAGCAAAGATCACTCAATTCCAAGTTATCAATTTTCTATGGAAAAACATCGTCTGCAGGCTCGAAATACCTAGAATCTTGATTTTCGACAACGGGACACAATTTGCGGGGAAGAATGTTGTAGAATGGTGTGGAAAATTTGGAATTAAGCAAAACTTCACGTCAGTTGGACATCACCAGGAAAACGGTCAGACTGAGGTCACAAACAGAAAGATTGCAATGTCCTTGGAAAAGCTATTAGTTAAAGGATGCCGTACCACTAGAAAGCTAAAAAAAAAGTAAATGTGCTAATCTAAATTTCAAGGAGTCCGAGCTGAGAGACCGAGCTATGAGCACCTGGGAATGCGTGTTTGATGTCATAAATGCACCTGGTATTTATAGGTATACTGATGTGCTAGGTAGACCCTCCGCATGAGAATACGTCTCGGCCTATAGACCAGGCCCGGGGACCGGCCCAACAGTGAATCCGAGGAGAGAGATCTGTTCGGACACATGGCCTCAAGCTGTCAAGCTAACCTGATCGAAAACAGCTGTTCTCCTGGTCGGAAGACGTGTATGCTGGTCGGAATACCACAAATATCAATCTGGAGTAATTCCTGAATAGAGCATGCGAAATATCCCTTATCAAGGGGAAAAATCGGGTTGATTCCCTGCTTGCGACTGATCGTCCATTGGTCCCAGATTAACAGACGATTGCCCCTCCTCTCGGTTGTACGTATTTCTTCGAGTAGCAAGCATATTTCGATATACTGTATAAATTGCCCCACGGTGGGTGCCAATTGATTTAACGAGGTTTTGTCCGATCAATAAATGAGAATATGGAAAGTAAATAAGGAGTAATGTAAGAGTTCGAACATAATTAGACAAAGGTCTTTTATATATACCGAACCATGGAGTACAAAGTATTTGAGTATTTCGGGCTTGCCGATACAGTATTGGATACCGTGCTAATGTTCCCATCGCACCAAAAGTACAGAAAGTAAGAAAAATGCTAGACCCGAGCAGAAAGATCCGAGTTGTATCCTTGCCTAGAAAAGCGTGTTGTGTCATTAAATGTACTGGGTATATATACATATATTGCGTGCCAGGTAGACCCTCCAGTGCTGGATAAAATCCTAGGCCCAGGGGTTTTAGGGAAGGGCCCATCCCGCTGGCGCATAATGCTGCCCAAGAGACGGAGATCGGAGTATGAGTAAGGGACGAGGCAGATCGAGTAAGAGGATCATGTTCGGAAAGTGTGCTGGTCGAGATTATACCGTTGTGGAATATCCCTCATCACATTTGTTGACAAAACGAGTTGAAGAAAAAGATCATACTTACAAATCTAAGTGATTTTTGTAAAATAGAGTGTTGTGAGAAGTAGATATCCATCTTAGTGAGTGATATTACTTCAGAGAATAGGTCTTCTTTGTGATTTCCTATTGTGAACTTGTGTCTTCATTATTTGTTGTAAAAGCCTACGTAGAGTTGTACTAGTTACTTAGTGTTTCTAGTGGAACCTAAATCTTCGTGATTTAGAAGAGTGGACTAAGAGACATCTTGTCTGTATAACCACTATAAAAATTCATGTGTTTGATTAATAACATTTCAAACTTGCATATTTTAATTAGTAAACATACGTTTAAATGATAAATCTTTTAAAAGAGGAGTTTATAAAATTGGGGTAAAACATTTAAAGTTAGACTTGTTTGAAAAACATACACTTTCAAATTCGCTGCATACAAGTTTAAAACTCTAAGTTTATCTTAACAGATAAGCTAACCAGACGAGTGGTCAACTTGCGCTGAATCAGCGAAGTGCTAAATCAGCTGAGTAGTCTCATACGGACGATAAGCTTACTCTGCTTATAAAAAGTTAGAGAATTTTTTTTAAAAGGTACAGAGGTCTATTCACCCCCCTCCCCCCTTCTGGACCTCATCTGATCATTTGGAACCAACAAGGTCACAAGGGTAGATCACAAAGTAGGTCACAAGGCTAGATCACAAAGCAGGTATGCATAAAGTGTTATTCACAAAGATGACTTCCTATCAAAACACTAAGTTGTACACAAAGAAAGAAAATTGTTTTTGTGTCTTCAACTTGAACTTTGAACAAAGATAGCTTGAATCCTTTTTTATCTTCAAATTACTTCAAAGCTCTTATTTATAGTGGATATAATCTTTTCGTTGACAAAGTTAATTTCCTATTTTAACCTCCAACTAATCTCATCACATAAAAAACGGCTCCCAGCAGAATATTTTCTGCAGTTCGACGCCTGTTGTATGGAGGAATGATCTTGTAGTCTGACTTTGCTTATAAAGTAGATATCTGCATTAAATACCAGGGAATTTTGAATTAAGGCTTATGCTTAGACCTTAATACTCCTGAACCTTGATATTTTAATGCTCCATTATTTTTTTTCGTTTGCCTATACGACTTATCCTTGTACTTTGCTCTTATCATACACAACTATGAAGTTTGTATGTTGTTCTATTGACAATCTTCTTAGCTGTCGGGTTTTACTAAGCTCTTTCTAAGTTCACTAAGTTGTTGGCTTTTCACTTGACTTAATAATTTTGACGACTGAATCAATCTACTAAAGATTGATTTCTATTTTGTTAAGACTTCAAACTCTGTCTCATTGGATGGCATGTTTCGGTGTACAAAATTGTTCTAATACTAACCTATATTTAGTACAATAATCATTTTAGGCTGGTGATATATAATTTGCAATTTTGTTATCATCAAACCTATCTAATTCTAAATACATTTGTTAGCGTCTCGACTGATGACTATTACGTTGTACAATTTTATTCCTACAATTTCCCCCTTTTTTTTATGATGACAAATAATTCATTGAAGCAATTTTAAATTGTTTGTGCAGGACAACAAAAAAATATTCTACGTTCATATCTGAATAAATTTCATTAATTAACATACACAAAATATATATGTGTATAATCAAATTATCTACTCAAAAAATATGATTATAATGAATACTTTTTCGTTTGTAATTATTGAGGTAGTAATGTACTCATCTCAAAAAAAAAAATCTAGTTGTGTGTACTGCTGCTTGGCACTTGAGGTGATATCAATCGCGTAGGACAATATGCGTTTTAGTGGATATAAATCGTTGAACAAACCCCTATATTTTTTATTACTTTTATGTAACTAGTAATAAATTTTATTTTTCCGTTCTATAATAAGTGTTGTTTTAGAGTTTTGCACATTAAAGAACTTAATAAATAAAATATATATTTGGAAAAAAAAATAGATGATATACCTGAAATACCCTTAACCTCTGAGTTAAGATATAATTTTTAGGTGTAATAAATAACGGCAAGATTTGAAAAGGGGTAATTAATTATATTGCCTTGGAATCCTAAAGCGACATATATTTTAAAAGAAAAAAATTCTCCTAACCTCTTGATAGATAATTTCTTAGATGGAATCCAGGAATATTACGGAATTGAATTTTTTTCTTGATGTCATGTACCATCAAAATATATGATCAGTCATAAGATGGATAACTGCAATGAATCTAATAACACAGAAGTAATTTATATAACTTTTTAAATATGAAAAATAGTCAATATAGTTATACTAAACCTCATTGATAGAGTAATTATTCCTAAAAAAGTATAATTAATATCCAATCCAATGTCATTTTAAATTTTACATGCTGCACCAAACACATAAGGGGTTTGGAGCCACGTGACTCCGTGAGTGGCCCGAATCTCACAGCTTTAATTTTTTTTAAAAGTCAGGAATCTCACAGCAAAGGCACATGTTTACTGAAACTTTTAGACGATAATAGTTATGGTTTAATGACAGTTGCATGTTGAATTAAGAGTCAATGTGAATTTATTTTTCTGTCAAATGCATAATATTTTGATTTATTCACGTGTGATTTGAAAAAAAGAATACTTTACCCATTTGTGAAAATTTTAAAGAATAAATTTATCTCTTTCAGTCAAAGAATGCAACTCATTTGTCAAAATTGAGAGTGAACATGGAAAGTGTTTTAACATATAGAGTAAATAGCTACATTTATCATAACACATGGGGGTAAATTGTCACATTTATCATAACTCAATGGGTAAACTGTCACATTAATATAACATAGGGGGTAAAGTGTCACATATTAAAATATCAGGGGAAGCGGTATGAAATATAGCGCTACAAAAAAAATTAAATTTTAGATAAAATATTAAATGACAAAGTGACAAAGATTTAAATATTGTTACTACAATAATGTACATAGACACACTAGTGACAAGAAATGCGAAGTTGTCACTATTGACATTTAGTGATACCTCAAAATTGATAACTAAAAAGTTGTCACTAAATTATAGTGACAATATTTATTATCATTAGGTTGTCACTAAAATGGTGTCACTAATTGTCAATAGTCACAACTTAAGTTCCATACATTTGTCACTAATAACCATTAATAAAAACTTAAAAATATATTTTGTTACTATTACACTTGTCACTATTGTTATTGAGACAAAACTAATATTTTTGTCACTAAATACATGCGAAAAGTGACAATTTCAATAATGTCACTTAATATTTTATCACGAAAATTCATTTTTCTTGTAGTGAGAGGGTAAAGTGCTCATTTTAAATCACAAAGAGGTAATTTGAATATTATGAATATTACCTGACGGTAAATTATCATTAACTCACATCTAAAATGATAAATGCTAGATGGATGAAGGGGAGAAAACTTTCAAACCCTATTGTAATAACAATCACATTTATTGGATAATTCCTGCTCAATATAATAAGCTAATAACCATACTCAGCTTTCATAGATTGTTAAAAAAAGGAAATAGATGGTGCAAATTTTGGTGTACTTTTGGGGCATAGTAGTTGTTGCTAAACTCTTAACGTACCCAAAATTTTTATTCCGTTCACTTGATAAATTTGGAGTTGATAAATTTGTAATTTAACAAAAATAAACTAGAAGAATTCAGCAGAAGATTTTTAGATGGTTAGACTGAGAACATGAAAAACATTAACAGCGCGTTAGATTTATTAGGAAAAGACTTGTGTAAAAGAAAAGAAAGTTGGTAGAAAGATGCTTGTTTCCTCTAACCTATTGGGAGCAATATTGTCAAGTAACTTAATCTGCTCTGGAAGAAATACAACTGGCTCTGGCAATATATATGGAAAAAATATAGATAGTTGAGGATTAATATAAGAGTCACGGCTTAATTTAATAGATATTAATTCTTTTTTTTTTTTTAAATCAGCTAGTAGATCTTAATGTGGAAGACATATATCATGACAACTTAATAAATACTAAATTTTTGTCATTGTTGATTCTGTCAGTTTTGTTATTATGACATGTTATATATATATATATATATATATATATATATATAATCATCCCCCAAGATTTTGATTTTCCTATTTGTATTTCAATTTTTTTGTATATATTATTTTTACTGAATTATTAAAATGCATTGGTATTTCAATTTTGATTTTTATTGATCTACATCATAAACATTTTGTTATGAATTCTTTGTTATAAAGTAAGCATGTTATAATTATTTATTAAATTTTAAATATTTATTTGAGTTACTAATCTTTTGATTACTTCTACAAATAATTGTGATGACGAGATTGAAGTAGCGGGTATGATTGTTGCTACTGCTTCTGCTTTGCTAGTGATTGTTGGACAATACTTTTTAGCCTATTTAGATAAATGACCACCTCGAAACCAATATTTAACAGATAGAAAATTCGTACGAGAAATATTAAGCTCTGACGAAGATTGTCACGATTTGTTGAGGATGAATACAGAATCATTGAGTAGATTAGCGTATATTCTTAGAGGAACTGGTAGGCTACATGACACGATTCATCTATCAGTGGACGAACAACTTATGATTTTCTTATATGGAGTCGGTCATAATCAGAAATTTCGTTCACTCAAAATTCATTTTAAACGTTCTGGAGAAACTGTGAGCCGTTATTTTCATAAGATTTTGTATGCTATACTATCACTACATGACCTCTTTGTCGTACAACCAAATGGGGATATACCAACAGAAATTCGAGAGAATAATAGATTTATGCCATACTTCAAGGTAAACATGAGTAATTTGTTTTATTAGTATTAGTCTATGTAAATTACAATAAATAGGATATTAATTGTCTATTAATAATTATTATTTAGGATTGTGTTGGTGCAAGATATCATTTGAAAGAATTTAAAGGTCGTACCCCGTGCGATCCTAAAGAGTTATTTAATCTTAGATATTCCTCGCTAAGAAATGCAATTGAGCGTACGTTTGGAGTATTAAAGAGGCGTTTTGCCATCTTGAGAGAGGAGCCAATGCATCCATGGAGAAGTCAACCAAATATACTAGTTGCTTGTTGTATCATCCATAACTTTCTTAGAGGTGTCATGCCCAATGATCCTTTACTTGAAGAGGTTGATAGAGAACTAGAAAGACAAGTTCCAATTGAAGTAAACTCTAGCGAAACTTGAGTAGAACAGAAGAAGGTAGAGCTGGGAAAATACTCCGTGCATCTATCATAAATGCAATGTGGGGCGATTATAGCCTTCGTCATAGGTCTAGGTCTTCTGTGTAGTCTTTTTGGTTTTTTGATAAAACTATTTTAGTATATCAGTTTAGCCTATAGTTCAATATATATATATAGTATGTGCTATGTTAGTGATTTCAGTTTATTGTACTTAACTTTTATTATCAATTTTTATGTAGTGATCAATGGACCTCATATATTTCAAATGCGCATATATTTTATTAATTTGGCGTGTAATATAATTTAAACATTATATCTTTGAAAAGCTCAATGGAAAATGTTGAAGATGCAACAACCCAATAAAGGAAAACATTATTTGGAGCCCCGAAATGGATAAATGTCTAATTGAAGCATTGGTTATCCAATGCAATGAGGGATACAAAGTTGACAAGGGATTTAAAGCCCAAGCTTATGTGGCTACAGCAAAGGTGCTTCGTGAAACTTTCAACTTAGATATTAACAAAGATCATGTTAAGAATCGCATGAAAACAATCAAGAAAGATTATAAGGACGTTGAGAAGCTCATACGTCAAAGTGGCTTTGGTTTCAACTACACAACAAAAAAAGTAGAAGCTTTAGAACCTGTGTGGGAGACATATCTTCAGGTATTTTTACCATATTATTTAGATTAGATTTTTTAATTAATGAAACACTAAACAATCAGAATTTATATTGCAGGCAAATCCAAAAGTAAAGCATTTGCGGTACAAGAAAATTGAAATGTTTGACGAGTTGGCGAAGATTTGTGGAAATGATGGTGCAACGGGTGAATGGTGTCGGGGTGGACCAGACATTAATAAAAAACGTTCGGCTGGTGGAAGTCTAAAAAGTCAAATCGATGAATCTGTCGATAACATGAATGGTGAAGATATAGAAGAAAATGAAACATATGAAGTTGTTGTTCAAATGAACAAGAACAAACTCAATTTAAAAGTAAAAGCCAAGGTACTTCATCTAATCGACGTGTAAGCAACGCCAAAGGTGTTGTGCAAACCATGAATTCCATGGCTAAGAGCATCGACAAGATGGCCACAGCCATGGAGAAGAAAAAAGATGGTATTGATTCGTCTGTATTACTTGAATGCCTTCAACAAATTGTAAGGCATGGCTGAAGATGATATTTTTTATGGGAAAATTGTTTTTTTGGTACCATAGGATAGACCTACTTGCAATTTTGGTACAATTGAATACGAAATTGCAAATTTGGTACCATAGGATAGGTTTTCATTGCAACTTTGGTACCAAACCCAAATTTTCCCCAAAGTTAATGATAATTTAACCCATATGAAATGCATAATGTTCAATTTACCCCCTCGTGGTTTAAAAAGAGAATTTTACCCCCTGAAATTTTGTAAAAGTTTCACATCGCCTCCCTGATATTTTTATAGGCGGCACTTTATTATAATGTGGCATTTTACCCCCTGTGTTATGATAAGTGTGACAATTTATCCCCCTATGTTATAAAATAGTTTGCATGCCTACTCTCAATTTCGGCAAGTGAGTTACACTCTCCGGCTGAAGGGGGTAAATCGCTTCATTAAAATTTTTACAGGGGGTAAATTGATTTTTTTCCAAATTATAGAGGGGTAAATTGAACATCGAGGAGGTAAATTATCATTAACTTTGTACAAAAATTGGGTTTGGTACCAAAATTGCAATGAAAACCTATCCTATGGTACCAAATTTGCATTTTCGTATCTAATGGTACCAAAAGTGCAAGCTAGCTTATCCTATGGTACCAAAAAAGCAATTTTCCCTATTTTTGATATATTTGATCATTCCTCCATAATGAGTTCAAGGCAAAGGCATTTATGACTTATCCTCCTGCAATGAGAATCAAATACTTGAAGAGGGAGTTTAACTTAGCAATCAAAAAAACCATTGATGACAATAGCAATGATTTTTATGATTTATTTTAAGTTATTTTAGTTTATTTATTTCATTATTGTTAACTTTTATTTGATTCAATAACTCAATTTGTACATTTTATTTTTTAGAGATTAATTTGATAATTTTTATTTTGCAATCACTATTAATATATTTTACAATTTTGAAAGTATCATATTCAAACATTGAATTAATCAAAAATATTATATTCCTAAATTTTCTTGATAACCAAACAATTGCAAGAAAATAATTTTCTTGACAACCAAACATGTAGAGGAAGATGACTTTATTTTCCTTTTCCTTTTCCTTTCCTTTCCTTTTTCTTTTCCTATAATCTTCCCTCACTTTCTTTACAACCAAACAAGCTATACATGTTTGGTTGTCAGAAAAACTATTTTCTTGCAAATGTTTGGTTGTCAAGAAAGTTTAGAAAACCAACAGGTGATTGGTCTAGTGGAAGGGACTAGTCACTACAAAGTAGCGGACTCAGGTTCGAATCCTTGTTGGGAAAGGTACCCACATATGTGCCCAACCCGCCTCGAAAGGGATTAAACCCTTGGGAAACCAAAAAAAAAAAAAAAAAGAAAGTTTAGAAAAAGATGCAATATTTTTGATAAATATCTCCTTTTAGTTATAAATAATTTCAAAATTGTAAAATATATTAAAAGCAATTGGAAAATAAAAATGGTCAAATTATCTCTAGAAATATGAAGTACATCTATATACAAGTTTATATAAGATTTATGCATATACACACATATACACACACATACATACATATATATGTATATATATATGTATGTATGTATATATATGTATATATATATATATAAATGTATATATATATATATATATATAAAATCTTTAACTTTTTCTTAGGTTGGGATTTTTATAAAATTTAGTTGATATTATCTTTTGCTATTTGTACTTTTCTTGTTTGAAGATAATAATTATATTTTCTTTGGGTTGTTTGCGTTTGAAATGGGTGTTTTGCGATTTGTGAGGGTATAATTGCTATTATAACTTGAGAGAGTATTTTTTTGCTAATAATAAATAAGCACAAAGGGGGTTTTGGTAAAAAAAATTTACAAATGAGAGGTTTTGATAGATAGACAAAGTACAAGGGGTATTTTACAATTTACTCTAAAAAATTTCCAGGATTTCCACATCAAATTGAAATTTTTTCTTCTCAAATTTTTTCTGCATGAAAATTGAAGAAAAATAATAACTACCTTTTCTACTGTCCAAATAACAAGTCAGAGAAAAAAAAAATTGACTTTTCTTCACTTTTCTATACTTTCCATACAACCAAACAATACAGTAGTAAACTTTATTTGACAAAACAATTACATTTACCTAAATTATGGACTGAACTTTATAACAGTCCGGAAAGAAATGCATGGCCCAATCAATTCAAGGCCTAAAATAGCCCCAGGTGAGTTTGTGGGCTAACTTAGTTTATGAGTCGATTAAAGGTCTATATGTAGTTGAATGCAGTGGACCGGCTATAGGTAAAAGACCCCATACACGCTGGATTTAAACCAAACAAGGCCCAGTCACACTTAAATAATTAAAAGGTCCAATCCTACCTAATATTTAACTTTGAACTAGGAGTGCACATAGTTCTTGAAACCGTACCGTACTGTACTGAATCGTACCAAATTGTATCGAAACTTTATTTTTTTTCAAGAATTGCAGATTTTGGTATTGTGAAAACGTAATGAATATTTTGGTATAGTATTGTTTTTTAAAAAATTATTGAAAAAATTGAACCGTAACATACTTATATATAAATTTATAAATATATAAATACAAATAAATTATATATCATCTCAAATTAATAATTTCTTTTTTACCTTAAAAAGGTTTAGGGCTGTGCATTCGGTAAAACTATACCAAACCGAACCGAATTTCGGTATTTACACTGATTCGGTAATTTTAGATCGTGTACCGTGTGTTAAACCGAAATTTTCGGTTCAATTCGGTATTTTACCGTTCGGTACGGTTCGGTAAAAAAACCGAAACTTTTATTTGGGGCTTTTTCATTTTCACGAAACAGTAAACAATAAATTTAAATAATAAAACAAAACGATAATGAGACCATCATCCAGGAAAATTATCAAGAAGAAAGACGACCCAAGTCAAATGTTGAGGTTCATTCGTCTTCTCCAATGTCTAATAATAACAATCGGCAAAAATATTGTAGAAAACTCTGAGTTGTAAGAGTTCAGACTTTAGGGGAACTCATGAAATTGAGGGAGTCAAGAGTTTCATGGATTTGGGATTTTTTTTCAAGAGACAAAGTTTGAGCAAACTGTGTGACGAGTCTAATGATGAGCAGTAATGATGAGTTTGAAGACGATTATGATTTATGAGGAAGAAGAGGAGAAACAGGGGATTGTTAGGCTTAGATTGTGAAAATACTAGAATCTCCATTGTTGAATTTGAGTGTTCTGAAGCACTCCACTGATATGATTCGGTTAAGCAACATATGAAAAAAAAAAAAAAAATCGGTATTTTGGTTCGGTTCGGTAAACAGGCCTGTAATACCGAAAACTGAAGGTTACCAAGGTTTGGTAATCAGGCATGTATCGTATACCAAACCGAAATTATATTCGGTATGTACCGAAACTTCGGTTTCGGTATGAACCGGTCGATTTACCGGATCTTGCACAACCCTAGTTCAAGTAAAACTCAACTTGAGCCCACTTGATTACTGGATAAGGCCTAAATTTTCATTAAGAACTTAATGCTAATTTTTTTATTTTTTTTATTTGCATCATAATTCATAACAAGTTGTTCATTGCTTCCACATTATTCGTCCAACAACATGAGCATAAACTTTTTCTTATTAGACTACACACGTTGATTTTTCTTCATAGACTTTTACAAAGATTTGAGGTGAGTTTTCAAAAAAAATAAACTCAAAGTTTTTTCCATCATTTTATAATGAGTATTTTTCTAATTCTTACTGAATATTAGCATAATTTTGTTCTAACGAATCTATCAAGTCTATTTTATAATTTGTATTGTTCACTTAAACGAGCAATCGTTATTCAAAAATTATATTTTGTTATGAATTTATCTTTTTGCTTTCCGATCATTGAGTTATTCGATAATTAGTAAGACAAACTATTATCAACATGTTTTTAGCCAATTTTAATTTGGTTAAAGAAGAAGAATTTGAGATGAAAAAAATATTAAAGAAACCCAAAACCGTACCGTGCCGCACCATACTGAAACTGTGCCAAATCATTTGCAATGGTATGGTTCTCAAAAGTCTAGTTTGGTATTGGAATTTTAAAATTGCATTAATTGATATGGTATAAATTTTATAAAAAGAACAATAAAACCATACCAAGTACACCGCTACCTTGAACCCGATTAATTATTCAATTTATTCTCAGCAGCCCACAAAGCCAATCCTATGGGCTAAGAACTATCACAGTATCATGTAATAGCTTCATATTACATATTAATAGGGTTGTCAATGTGTCGGATTTGGGTTGAATTAGGTTCGATTCGGATTCGGGTTGGATTAAAAATGAATCTCGATTCAAAATTTGGATTGGATTCGAATTTTACTCTGATCTATATTTCTCACCCCCAATAAATCTTGGTCGGATATTGAATTTTTTTTTTATCCAGTAAAATTTTCATTTTCATATATTACATCAGTATTTTTTTTCAAAACAAGTTTATTAAGTTTACGGTTTTATCTAATTTACCTCACATGTTCAAACATTGGGTGGTGGTGTCGGAGTAAAAGTGAACTGATCATACAAACATTCTAATGAACTGATCACCATTTACCACATCTCCAAATCTCTTCATTTGGTTGACTAATTGCAAAAACTCTTGACACATAATTATAACTCAGTTCGTTCCCCTTTGCAATGTCTGAAACTTTCTTTCTAATGTTTGGAGAAATATATATCAACTCCTTTAAAGGATGTTTAAAGATTCTCTCATGCTTGTTTGAATGTGTTTACACAAGAAAGTATTGGACTAAAATATGATATTTGTAAAATAATAGAGAGCACAAAGGAGAATGGAAAAAATGTTGTGTATTATTTCAACTTACATGCCTTGTATTTATATGTGACGCCCCGCTCCCTAGGTCAGGTCCTATGTGGCCCATCTCCGAGTTCGGGATCGTCCAGCACGGGATAACCCATCATAGTTGCTGAATTTTTTTTTTTTTTTTTTTTAACATGATGACATAATTAAAGCATGCGATAAATCAAAATTCAAAATTCAAAAGGCCTACTAGCTCCGTTATATACGGAGAAGGACAAATATACGGTCATACGGGTAACCCCGCAAGCCTACTGAAAACATAAACACAATATCCAAAATACATCATTCAACCTTATAACAAGGTGACAACAAAAGTAGTAGAGTTGAGAAAGCAAGTAAAACGAAAGGGAGGACAATCCCTCAACGACCGACTGGATCCTGGAAACTGACTCAACGACTCAACCATCATAACCCGAGACTCTTGCATCTGAAAAGATTGATAAAAGGAACGCGTAAGTTGATCGTCCAACCTAGTGAGGTTGTGGTGCATTGTGTGTGTGACACATGGATGCTACATAATATATATCTTGAGCATATAAACGAATTAAGCATATATCACATATATAAAATCAAAGCATAGAGTTCAAAATAGGGCCCACACAAAATCGAAAACAAACGGACACATAACATATCAAACAAATTTAACATTTTACCAACAATAACAATTCACCAAAAGCAATTTAGATATATGGCCAGGTGAACATATTCGCAACTAAGTAGATCTAGATTCGGGTGTAGCATGTATTAGGGTAATCATGTTGATATGCTAAGTGATTCATACAAGTCAACCTATTTGCAATATATACAAGGAGAGTAACATAGCACATGTTCGGATTATTCATAGCTAATGTTCATGCTTAGACTCGACCTACTAGCATATCAGACTGACACACAAATGAACACACAACGCTCACCTGTGCTGCTTACGGTTCTTGAAAGTTTATCGGTAGAACGACGATTCCAGATCCTTTACATATTTACGTAGCGTTTATAAAACTAAACACGAACAAGAACATACGATCGACTAAGGAACACTTTAGTTGCACTTATAGTGGTGTCATGGTCGAAACGAGACCATGATCAAACTTGGACTAATTAGTCCAGCTTGGGGCTTCCTTAGGTTACTTGGTATGGAAAGCCACAAATAAGGATTTATAAAAACCCAAGAAAGTTCTTTAATAATTCAACAAATATTTTACTTAATTTCAACAAACAAATTTAGATGTTATTTTATTTAGGTTTAGATTTCATTTTAAAATTTTCAAACATCTTTGAATTCTTTAATTATTTTAAAATAGGTATACATTTAATTCCAATAAATCAAAGTTTATTTTTGAATTATTTATTTTTCAAATTTTAAAAACTTTATTTATTTACTAATTTTATTTTCGAATTAATTAAATTCAGAAAAATATTTAATCAAAAATATTTTATTTTATTTCAAATTATTTATTTTCCAAAAAATTATTATTAGAAATTATTTTATTTTCACAAATTATGAATTATTTTTTAATTAAAAATCAAAGTTAGCTTGAAATTATTCTCTTCTTGAAAATTATTATTTTTCATGATCTTATATGGGAAATAATTTATTATTATTTTACACTCTTATTTATTTTTAAAAACTTAATTAGATTTCGGAAATTTATTTTATTTGAAATAATCCTCTTTTTTTTTTTCAAAATTATTTAAGTAATATATTTATTTTCAAAAATATATTTAATATTTCAATTAAATAAATATTTTATTTTTGGAAAAAAAATTGGGTTTATTATTTATATTTCACAAAATAATTATTTAAAATTATTTAGTATTATTTTCGAAATTAATTATTTCTTTTTCAAAATTTAATGTTAAATTATTAAAATTATTTTTTAATAATTAAAAATATTAATTTTCATATTTAGTTATTAATTTAAAAATTATTTTTAAGTTTATTGAATTTTATTTTCAGAATTTAATGTTATGCAAATAAATATTCTATTTCAAAAGTATGTAATATTTTTCAGAATATATACTTAAAAATTATTTCTACAATTTTTTGATTTATTTTACAATTTATTATATATTTTTCACAAATTATTTATTATGTATTATTATTATATTTCAGAAATAATTTATTTAATTATTAAACTTTTTTTTTTTTTAAAGATGTGGACTGGCCCAAAGGGCCAGCCCACAAACATGCCCCAAGGGGGCCTGTAGCTAAGCAACAGACCCTTGGTCTGATGCAATTTGCAACAGGCCCAAAAGGGTATGTTGCTTAGCTACAGGCCCAAAATCGGGTCTATTGCAATTTATTGCAAATTGCAATAGACCTGGTCGCTGCCGCTGCTCCGAGCAGCGGCCGGGTTGGTTCGTCGGCCGGTGGGGCGGCTCCGGCCACCCCACCAAAAAAATACACAAGTACTCCTATTTTTCAGATTTACAGAAATAACCCCAAACAAATAATAAAACATTTTATAACCCAAAATTTTCACAAATTTCAATTCATTCACAAAAATCTTATAAATCTAAAATATGGCATATTTTTTATAATTTAACACATGTAATCTTTGGGAATTACATATTTTTTTGTTTTCAAAACTTACAAAAATATTATTTCATGGAGCAAAACATAGATCTATTAAAAACTCCAACAAAATCAACTATCGAATCACATATAAATGTAAAACTATTTTAAAACCCAAAATAAAATCATTGATAAATCTGAAAATTAAAGTTATTATATGAACTAAAGTTTTAAAAAGTGTTTCAAAATCATTTTCATCAACATAGGACTTAGGATTTTCTACCATGAACAAAAATACACTTATAAGAGAGTTTTGAGGTTACCAACACTCCTTGCAAGTGGTTCAGGTGGCGGGTGGGTGGCGGTTCGACGGCGGTGGTATGGCAGCGACGGTGGTGGTCTGGTGGCGATGCTACAGGAGCTGTGGTGAGGCGGTGGTGGTTTATCCTTCCACTTCCTTCATTTTCTCACACTAACTTTCACCTCTTCTCACACACTCTTTTTTGTTTTTTTTTCCTCTCTAATTCTAACTTAACTATGAACTCTAAGGTGTAAATAGGGGTAAAGGAAATCTGAATATGAGAATAGACAGGTGTTTATATACACCTTGGGAAAGTAGGAAGACATAATTAGTCTTCAAAAACCAACCAATGCATGTCCACCATGGGTAAAGAAGTTTCTCTACCCAAGGGGCATGCTTGGCCACCCTAGGAAGCTATAAAGGATCTCCTATCAGCTCAAATCAAGTATGGGTGGAATTTGCACTTTGCCTCCTGATGTTTCGGTAAAGTGCATTTTTGCCTCAAAAACTATTTATTCTGGACAATTAAGTCCTAATATTCTTCAAAAGAGGTATACTATTATTTTAAACTATTTTGTGTTTCTAAAGCATTTTAAAGTTAATAAGGACATAGGAGGTAATTAAATTGTATATTTTAATCCAAAGTAACACTTAATTTTGAAAAATAAGATATAACACATAAAATAGGATTAAAAAAAATCAATAAAATACAATTGAAAATGTATGAAATTTACGGGGTGTTACATTATAGGCAGATTACAAAAAAGATAAGAACTAGGAGTTTGAAACTATCTATCAAATATACAAGATAAAGACTAGGAGTTTGAAACTATCTATCAAATATACAAGATAAAGACTAGGAGTTATATCTATCTATCAAATACTAGGAGTTTACAACATAGCAAATTATTGAACTCTAGCTAATTAAGATAAACTTTAACACCCCCCCTCAAGTTGGAATTGGGATTGAAATGTCAAGAACACCCAACTTGGAAAGTAGTCGAAGATGAGGTTCACCTCCAAGTGGTTTGGTAAAAAAGTCCGCCAACTGGTCACTAGAACGTACGTAAGAAAGAGCAATAAGACCTACTTGAATTTTTTCTCGAACAAAATGTGAAACAATATCAATATGTTTGGTTCGTTTCTGAAAGACTGGATTTTCAGCTATATGAATAGCAGCTTGACTATCACAATGGACTGGAATTGGTTGTGGATGGTTGAGACCAAGATCTGAAAGAAGGTATCTTAACCATTGCAACTCCGAAGTAAGTGCAGCGAGAGAACGATATTCTGCTTTGGCAGAAGAGCGAGAAACAGTTGGTTGTTTCTTGGTCTTCCAAGAAATAAGACTAGAACCTAACATAGTGAAATAACCAGTAGTAGATCGACGAGTAGTAGGATAACCAACCCAGTCGGAGTCAGCATATCCTACTAAAGAAAGAGAACTTGATGCAGAAAGAAATAAACCCTTACCAACTGTGCCTTTAAGATTACGAAGCACTCGGTTGGCAGCATCAAGATTAGTGGAACGAGGACACTGCATGAATTGACTTAGTGTGTTTACAGCATATTGAATATCAGGTCATGTTACAGTGAGGTATAAGAGACATCCCACAAGTCGACGATAGATCGACGGATCAAGAAGGGAAATACCATCTTCTGGTCGTAAACGATTATGTTGTTCCATAGGGAAATCTGATGGTTGACAACCAGTCATACTAGAATCAGATAATATGTCAAGAGTATATTTTCTTTGACATAGAAAAATACCTTGCTTCGAGCGAGATACTTCGATACCTAAAAATTATCGAAGATTGCCAAGATCTTTTATGGAGAAAGATCGGGCAAGAGATTGTTTGATATCACTGATGAAATCATCATTGTTTCCAGTGATAATAATGTCATCGACATAGACGAGGATAAAAATAGAAGTTTGGTCACGATTATATGTAAAAAGACTATAATATGAAATAGACTGACGAAAACCTCGGTGAATAAGAGTTGTTGAAAATTTAGAGAATCACTGACGAGAAGCTTGTTTAAGACCATATATAGATTTATTTAATTTGCACACACGGGTATCCCCTGTACGAGAAAATCCTGGAGGAAGTTTCATATAGACTTCTTCATTGAGATCTCCTTGAAGAAACACATTGTTTACATCAAGTTGGTGCAATGACCAATTTTTAATGGCAGCAACGAATAGAAGAAGTCGAACAGTAAGAAGTTTGGCTACATGTGCGAAGGTATCATGATAATCGATTCCTTCAACTTGAGTGTAACATTTAGCAACCAAGCGCGCTTTATATCTTTCAATGGAACCATCAGACTTATATTTAATTTTGTAAATTCATTTGCATCTAATGGGTGATTTTCCTTCTGGAAGTGAATATAAAGACCAAGTATTGTTTGATTCAAGAGCTTGAATTTCCTTGGCCATGGCGTCACGCCATTCAGTAGATTTCATTGCTTGAGAATAAGATTTCGGTTCTTTATTTTCAATGATATTAGTTAGAAATGCACGATGAGAATGACTTAGATGAGTTAAAGAAAAGTGATCGGCTAACGGAAATTTAGTTGATAGGGAAAGGTGATAAAAAATATAATCCTTGAGATGGCCTGGTTGACGGCGATTTATTCGAGGATGATTAGTCGGTGTCATTGAAGGAGAACTCGTGGATAGAGTGTCATCAGAAGATGATGAAGAGATAGTTGAATTACCGGCATGAGAAGATGTAGAAATAGGAATTGTAGGATCATTTGAGCGATCAACTGTATGTTGAGGTATAGTTTCACTAGGAGACCTCCTAGTGGGTCCTACTGATGGTGCAATGTAGTCAAAAGTTCCATCATCATCGATTGGAGTAGTGGTAATTGACTTGTTTAATGTTATGGATTGGACATGATGATATGGAAAAATTGACTCGTGAAATATGACATCTCGAGAAACATAAATTTATCATGTTTTAAAATCATATATACGGTATCCCTTTTGACCGTAAGGGTAACCAACAAAAATACCAGGTTTGGCTCGCTCATCAAATTTATGTTGAATTTTCATATTCTTAGCAAAACATAATCATCCAAAGACTCGAAGAGATGAATATGATGGAACAGTGCCAAGTAATACTTGATGAGGTGATTTATATTTAAGAATTGGAGTTGGAAGTCTATTAATAAGAAACATAGCAGTGAGAATACATTCACCCCAAAAAGAAAGAGGTAAGTTCGCTTGAAATCGTAGAGCTCTAGCAACAACAAGTAGATGTCGATGCTTACGTTCTACAACACCATTTTGTTGGGGAGTTGCAACACAACTACGTTGCTGAATAATTCCATTATTATGAAACCAACTTTGAAATTGTTTAGAAAGAAATTCAGAACCATTGTCTGAACGAATAATTTGAAGTTGAGGGAGAAAAATGTCCCCATTACCAGAGTTGATACGAGAAATTGTCTGGTTGAATTGACGACTGATTTGATTAAAAAACCGAATTAACATGTTAAAAGTTTTCGATTTTTGTTTCATTAAAAATATCCAAGTACATCTTTAATAATCATCAACAACAGTTGAAAAAAAACAAGATCCATTATTTGAAGGTACAGAGAAAGGACCCCAAATATCAACGTGAATAACTCAAAACAATGAGAAGAATAAGATGTACTTTGAGAAAATGAAAGACGTGATTGTTTAGCACGGGGACAAACATCACAAACAATATCTTTATTTGCAACAATATTTAGAAAATTCTTAACAATGAAATCAAAACGAGACCTAGATGGATAACCAAGGCGAGAATGCCATAAGTCAAATTTATTACAACTGAATGCAAAAGCAGAATTAAAAATTAGATCTAAATCTAAATCCAAATAAAAGAGACCATTCCGAGCTCTACCCCGACCAATCATCTTCTTCGTTGTTTGGTCCTGAAAGACACATTTAGAAGATGAAAAAGTTACATCACAATTTGTTGACTTTGTTAATTGTGAGATGGATAATAAATTGAATTTAAATGATGGAATGTGAAAAACATTCGTGAGAGTGAGTAATGATGAACATTGAACAGTGCCAATGTGTGTCACAAACACTTGAGAACCATCAGGTAATTGAACAGATATGTACTTATTAACAATAGAATATGAAGAAAAAATGAAAGAGATGTACATATATGATTGGAAGCACCTGAATCGATTATCCAATTACACGGTGGTAAACAAGTGAGAGCAGTAGCTGTTAGATGGGCTGAGGATCCACTAGATTCTTCTTTGGCTAGAATTGTAAGAAGCTTGTTGTATTATTCAGATGTCAATTGGCTTGCAAAAGTAGCGGAAGTGGATGATGGTGGCCCTGATTTCTTCACCTGTTTATCTGGAAAGCCATGAATCTAGTAGCATGTAGCAAGAGTGTGACCGTGCTTGTTACAATGTTCACAGAAAGGACGTTTGCGTTTTCCAGATGATCGAGACAATGGTTTATATGCCTGAAGTGCTGCTGAATCAATATATAGAAGGACTGATTCCAATGTTAATCTCTTGTTGTTTTTCTTCTTGACGTATCAAATTATAGATACGTTGAATTGAAGGAAACGGATCCATCAAGAGAATTTGACTATGATTGCTGAAAAATGATCATGGAGTCCTTGGAGAAATTCCATGGCACGATCTTGATTTTGCTTATCAATGATGCTTTTAGCATTACCACATATGCATGGTAACATAAATAATGGAACTGAGTTCGTCCCATAGAGATTTGAGTTGAGTGGAATACAATGAAACAGACATACCATCTTGCTTGAGGGCAGAAATTGACTGTTTGAGTTGATAGATTTTTGGAGCATTGGATTGGGAGAATAGATCCTCAAGATCTATCCAGATATGTGCTGCAGTTTCAGCATATAGAATATTGGGACGGATCTCAGATGAAACTGAGTTGAGAATCCAACTAGCAACTAAATCATTACACCGTTGCCAGTTGGGGATATCATCTTCCTCTTTTGGAACTAAGAGTGACCTATCAACAAAACCAAGTTTGTGCTTTGCACGAAGTGCCATTGTTACCGCACGACTCCATGGTCCATAATTGTCTCCTGATAACAAAGGTGTAACAAGAATGGTAGAAGGGCTATCTGAGTGGTGAATGGCATAACAATATGGTTTTAGAGGAATTGTTTGTTGTGGAGATGATGACATGGTGAAGATCAAAGAAGAAAAAATTTGTGACTCAAATGTTATTCAACTAATACCATGTAAAATAATAGAGAGCACAAAGAGAATGAAAAAAATGTTGTGTATTATTTCAACTTACATGCCTTGTATTTATAGGCAGATTACAAAAAAAATAAGAACTAGGAGTTTGAAACTATCTATCAAATATACAAGACAAAGACTAGGAGTTTGAAACTATCTATCAAATATACAAGATAAAGATTAGGAGTTATATCTATCTATCAAGTACTAGGAGTTTACAACATAACAAATTATTGAACTCTAGCTAATTAAGATAAACTTTAACAATAGTTCTATTGAGTTTTTAAACTTGGTTTGTTCTTGACTTGTTACAAATGTCTTATTTATGTAATTTCCTAACATGTACTTTATCATTTACAGGTATCAATCATAAATTGCACATCTCCCCTTTAACTAAGCACATGAATTGAACTCAAAGGACACGTATATGTACCCTTTCATTCATGTGTAGAACATTCTAACGTTCATCTTGATTACTTATTTATCTAAATTAATGAATCTAGTTTATTTATTTCAACACAACTGTTGGTTGAATTCATTCGAAATCAGTACCAAATCAATATAACTTATAATTTGTCAAGCGAGTTTACAAAATATTATGCATTTATTATAGAGATAAATATTCCGACAACGATGAATTCCTCCTAATATCTTGTAATTACTTGTATAAATTCATTATCCTAATACAATGGATACAATGGAACACTTAATATCAATACCAAAATTCTATATAGTACTAATAAATTATATAAAAATCAAATATAATATATAATTAATTATGTTGGATGATGCTGAAGAAAGTTAAAAGAAGGTCTTGATTATTTTCAAAAGTCATAAGCTAAGTAAGAGAAACTTAGCAAGCCTTCAAAAGTTTGTTGGGATATCTCGGTTGTCAGAACAACAAAAGTGCGGAATTTTAATTTTTTTCCGAAACACCCATACAACCCGTGATCTGTTTCCACCTTATATATGCGAAAAGCTTGAATAAAACAACAATAATACTCAAAAGGGGAGATATGCGATTTTTACCTCACCACAGGCAATGTGGTGGTAACCTCCGGCTTTGTTGTTTGATTCACAGTTAGTGATCCAAGTGTCTCGCCTCCAGAGTGTGTCCACACCAGCTGGATTGTAGTAACGTCTCCAAGTCACAGGCTACAAACTAGATCTTGGAGATTCTCAATGGAGGAAGAGGCAGATCTAGATTCGGATCTAGATACGGATATGGAAGAGCAGAGAGAGAGGAGGCGGCGCAGGCAAGGGGGCGGCTAGGGTTTCTTGTGCAAGAGTGAGTGATAAGAATGAGTCTCTCCTAGACTCCTTTTATAAGCCCCCTTAGTGACCTAGTCTTACAAGACTTCTTATGGGCCATTTAATTAAAGTGGCCCATGTCTTACTTTAATTTAATTAACACTTTAATTAAATTGACCCAATTAATCTAATTAATTATTTCTCTCAATTATTAATTAACAATTTCATTAATATTTTAATTACCTAGACCATCTAATTAATTATTCTTCCAATTGAATTAACACTTTAATTCATTTATTGATTTAACTCCTTTAAATCAAATATTTCCTTTTTTACTGTCACTGTCCAACTGTATTGTGTGTGACCCTCTAGGTTCACCATCAATTGACAGCAGGCCAACGAACCCTTCGTGATTTAATTTATGAGCAATTGATTGCTCCAATCAATTAAACACTTTTAATTGACCACTCCAGAATTAATCTCCTTATTAATTCAGGAGTACCCACACCTCATAGTCGATGTCTAGCCACAAGCCCATGAGGCCCAACTTCAGGTGAATTGATCTTGTGAACCTCACCTCTTATAACTGCCATGTACATACGGTCCTTCTATCGACTTAATTTCCCGACCGAGACCTAGGGTGTGTGAATTGATCGGCACCTCTAATTATCTCGATTCTGTACTTTCTAATTTAGGATAATAATTCAAGTGTGACTGCTAAATTTGGAAACCCCTTTCCAAATCCATCCCGACAATGGCCATGGATTTCTCGGAACATATTATCGAAGAATGTACAGGAAATTCTCTCATCCATTACGATGCGTCAGTAGATCCCATATTGATGCTAACCATTCGCGTACACGACTATATGCACCCAACTTAGACACATAATGGCCAGGCTACGTGACCGGCACCTAAATCAAAGAACGTACACCCGTGCACCGAATTCGCCCTAGCACCTCAAGTCCAAGGACTAAATCGTACACTATTATAAGTCTTGAGAAACATCTCATCACCGATATGCGACATGCGTTTCCACAATGGGTTTCTCTGTTTGGGTCGTTCGATGCGTTCGATCCCCTATCGAACCACCTACTCATATGCACTGACATCAAATGTCTTGTTCATGAAACTCTACAAATTCACTCCATGTGAATCATGCATAATAATACAAGTCTTAGCGATTCCTTCGATACCCCGTCTTGTTCGGAATCTATGACTTGGAACGTGTTTTAAGATCACGACCTTCGAGACTGTTTCATGATTGCACTCAAACTGAAGTGAATCGTCCCATAGTCGAATGTGATCTAAGGATTTCAACCAATCGCTTAAATGTATTCGCGAGAGATGAAGTTGGCCATTTGTTTATTCTATACAATTATAAATAAACATGCGTATTATTCATTGATTCAAAGATTGTTTTAATACAGAATAGACTTATTACAAGCTAAATGAATTGGCTTGCCGGACACTATCCTATCAATCTCCCACTTGCCCTAAAGCAATTCACAAACGCTTCTAAGACCCATCTTTTCAAGATGTCCCTCGAACACCTTTTGCGAAAGTGGCTTCGTTAGTGGATCAGCTATGTTGTCTTCTGAGTTGACACGATCCATATGGATGTCTCCTCTACCAATGATTTCCCTAATCACATGGTATTTCCTCATCGCGTGTTTAGACTGGTGGTGTGATCTCGGCTCCTTCGCTTGAACGATTGCCCCGTTGTTGTCAAAGAAGACTACTACAGGTTCTGCAATGCTAGGTACTACATCCAGCTCTTGGTTGAAGTTTCTCATCCAAACACTTTCTTTCGCCGCATCTGATGCTGCGATATATTCTGCTTCAGTGGTTAAGTCGGCAGTGATGGACTGTTTGGAACTCTTCCAACTCACCGCTGCGCCATTGAGACGGAATATGTATCCAGAATTGGATTTATAATCATCCACGTCAGACTGGAAACTCGAATCAGTGAATTCTTCAAGTTTCAATTCTCCACTACTATCGTAGACCAAGAACATATCCTTAGTCCTTCTCAGGTTCTTAAGGATTGCTTTTACGGCAGTCCAGTGCTCCTCGCCTGGATTTGACTGATAGCAGCTCGTGACACTCAGAGCGTGTGCTACGTCAGGTCTTGTACATGACATTGCGTACATTATGCTGCCTATAGCAGATGCATAAGGTATGAGAGACATTCTCTTCTTTTCTTCGTCAGTTGTAGGGCACATTGACTTTGAAAGAGAGATACCATGTCTCATTGGAAGCAATCCTTTCTTGGATTCTTCCATACTGAATCTCTTCAGTATTGTGTTGATGTATTGAGATTGGGAGAGTCCTAACATCTTCTTCGATCTATAGAGATAGATACGTATCCCCAATACGTAAGATGCATCTCCTAAATCTTTCATGGAGAATTGTGTGGATAACCACGCTTGAATAAAACAACAATAATACTCAAAAGGGGAGATATGCGATTTTTACCTCACCACAGGCAAGGTGGTGGTAACCTCCGGCTTTGTTGTTTGATTCACAGTTAGCGATCCACGTGTCTCGCCTCCAGAGTGTATCCACACCAGCTGGATTGTAGTAACATCTCCAAGTCACAGACAACGAACTAGATCTTGGAGATTGTCAATGGAGGAAGAGGCAGATCTAGATTCGGATCTAGATTCGGATATGGAAGAGCAGAGAGCGAGGGGGCGGCGTAGGCAAGGGGGCGGCTAGGGTTTCTTGTGCAAGAGTGAGGGATAAGAATGAGTCTCTCCTAGACTCCTTTTATAAGCCCCCTTAGTGACCTAGTCTTACAAGACTTCTTATGGACCATTTAATTAAAGTGGCTCATGTCTTACTTTAATTTAATTAAAACTTTAATTAAATTGGCCCAATTAATCTAATTAATTATTTCTCTCAATTAATAATTAACACTCTAATTAATATTTTAATTAACTAGACCATCTAATTAATTATCCTTCCAATTGAATTAACACTTTAATTCATTTATTGATTTAACTCCTTTAAATCAAATATTTCATTTTTGACTGTCATTGTCCAACTGTATTGTGTGTGACCCTCTAGGTTCACCATCAATTGGCAGCAGGCCCACGAACCCTTTGTGATTTAATTTAAGAGCAATTGATTGCTCCGATCAATTAAACACTTTTAATTGACCACTCTAGAATTAATCTCCTTATTAAATCAGGAGTACCCACACCTCATAGTCGATGTCTAGCCACAAGCCCTTGAGGTCCACCTTCATGTGAATTGATCTTGTGAACCTCACTTCTTATAACTGCCATATACATACGGTCCTTCTATCGATTTAATTTCCCGATCGAGACCTAGGGTGTGTGAATTGATCGGCACCTCTAATTATCTCAATTTTGTACTTTCTAATTCTGGATAATAATTCTAGTGTGACTGCTAAATTTGGAAACCCCTTTCCAAATCCGTCACCGACCATGGCCATGGATTTCTTGGAACATATTATTGAAGAATGTACAAGAAATTCTCTCATCCATTACGATGAGTCGGTAGATCCCATATTGATGCTAACCATTCGCGTACACGGCTATATGCACCCAACTTAGGCACACAATGGCCAGGCTACGTGACCGGCACCTAAATCAAAGAACGTACACTCGTGCATCGAATTCGCCCTAGCACCTCAAGTCCAATGACTAAATCGTACACTATTATAAGTCTTGAGAAACATCCCATCACCGATATGCGACATGCGCTTCCACAATGTGTTTCTCTGTTTGGGTCATTCGATGCGTTCGATCCCCTATCGAACCACCTACTCATATGCACTGACATAAAATGTCTTGTTCATGAAACTCTACAAATTCACTCCATGTGAATCATGCATGATCATACAAGTCTTAGCAATTCCTTCGATACCTCGTCTCGTTCGGAATCTATGACTGG
Organism: Penstemon newberryi var. newberryi; assembly: GCA_030819805.1. NCBI lineage: Eukaryota > Viridiplantae > Streptophyta > Magnoliopsida > Lamiales > Plantaginaceae > Penstemon > Penstemon newberryi. The sequence goes on along the minus strand of JAUALY010000005.1, from coordinate 13,063,348 downwards.
GAACGTGTTTAAAGATTACGACCTTCGAGACTGTTTCATGATTGCACTAAAACTGAAGTGAATCGACCCATAGTCGAATGTGATCTAAAGATTTCAACCAATCGCTTAAATGTATTCTCGAGAGATGAAGTTGGCCATTTGTTTATTCTATACAGTTATAAATAAACATGCGTATTATTCATTGATTCAAAGATTGTTTTAATACAGAATAGACCTATTACAAGCTAAATGAATTGGCTTGCTGGGCACTATCCTATCAAAGTTCAATCGAGAAGATAAGTAAAATCGAAAAATTGAATTTTCGGTCAGGAAGACAAGTGATCTCAAGCTGAGTACAGAATCAGATTGGTGGATATCAGAAGAGTCACATCAGATGTGTTCGATTTGAATCAGCAGAGTGTTCATCATAAGAGTAGATTCGATCAACCTAGTGGAAAGAGATCAGAAGTCATTCCAACGGTAATAAATGCACTTGGTGTCTTAAATGTTGTTCGAGAAGGGTATTATGAAAAATGATTGGAGGAGTTAAATCAAATTACCTCGTATCAGCATGTTGCATTTAATGCGACTGACATATCCGTACATCAGAGTGTACAGTGAACAGTTGTAGGGAGCTGTTTAATGATTTGACCAGAACTCGAGGAAGATTTGAATTTCTATCTCACTTCAATGGACAGAATTCGAATCGCCGAGTATAAATAGATATACATTCAAGAGTTAGAGGATTCATCGTTTTTTCGATAAAACCACATGAACTCAGATTTGTCTTTATTATTTTTCTTCATATATTTATCATGAACTAATTCTTTATGATCTAGGGTTTTTTATGAAACTATATTACTTTGATTATTTTTATTGGATTATTTCTAGTTGGGAGCAATTCTTGTGATTGATTCAATTTCGTTCTCTATGCTTGCAACTTGATTGATCACCTAGTTGTTAAATTTAAGGGGTGTTTGCAAATGCTTTTAAAAATTACTTTTTTGTTTTTTTTGTGCTTAAAGCACTTTGATAGTGTTTGCAAGTAGGTGCTTCGCTATTGCTTTTTCAACTAAAAAGTAGGTAAAAGCAGGTTGGCAAGAAGCAACTAAGGAGGTGCTTCTTCTATTGCTTCTTCTGAGTGGCATTTTTGTAATAATTTAAAACTGCTTTTTTACATATTTGCAAACGCCCCCTGCTTTTGAATAAAATTACTTATTTCTTACTTTTACTTTAAGCAACTGCTTTTGAGTTTCCAAAAGCAATTGCAAACACCCCTTTAATATTCTTTTTGAACTTGGAAAAGGGAGATTGGATTAGATAGAAAATGAATAATAAATGACCATTGAGATAAGAATATACCTAAAGCGTTTATATCCGTCACATGAAGTTTGCATTTAATGCTTTGTTTTATTTACGAATCACCTAGGAATAGAAGTTGTGCAAACCCTTATATGGCAGACATATGCCATCAAAGTTACATTTTTATTGTTTGTCCTATCATGTTCGTATCATTTTCCTGATTATTAGAGCCTTGACAACTGTTCAAGCCTTCATTAGAATAAATCATTTCACATGGCGCTCGACATCAAATCATGAACTCATCTACATTTATTATCATGTTGATGGGATAGTGCATGCCAACATGATTAGGTTGTAAGAGGACTATCTTATTCTTATGGTTTAATAATTAATACGTCTTGTTTATTTATCATACGTAAACTAAACAATGACCAACTTTATCTTTCGCGAACGTATCTAAGCAATTGGATGAAATCCTAATATCACATTTGACTATGGGACGATTCACTTCAATATGAGTGCAATCATGAAAAAGTCTCTAAGGTCGTGATCTTGAAACACGTTCCAAGTCATAGATTCCGAACGAGACAGGGTATCGAAAGAATCGCTAAGACTTGTATGAATATAAATGATTCACGTGAAATGAATTTGTAGCGTTTCATGAGCAAGACATTTGATGTTAGTGCATGTGAGTATGTGGTTCGATAGGGGATCAAACGTATAGAACGACCCGAACAGAGAAATCCATCGTGTAAGCACGTGACGCATATCGGCTATGGGATGTTTCTCAAGACTTATAATAGTGTACGATGTAGTCCTTGGACTTAGTGTACTAGGGAGAATTCGATACACGAGCATACGTGCTTTGATTTAGGGGCCGATCACGTAGCTTGATCGTTGTACGACTTCTTTTGGTGCGTATGATCGTGTACGCTGGTGGTTAGTACTAAGATAGGATCTATCTACTCATTCTGATAAGATTGGAGAATTTCATGTACGTTTTTAGATAATATATTCCGATAAACCCACGGCCGTGGTCAGTGACAGATTTGGAAAGGGGTTTCCAAATTTAGCAGTCACACTGAAAATTATTATCCAGAATTAGAAAAGTACAGAATCGAGATAATTAGAGGTATCGATCAATTCACACACCCTAGGTCTCGATTGAGAAATTAGTCGCTAGAGGACTGTATGTACATGGCAGTTATAAGAGGTGAGGTTCACAAGAACAATTCACCTGAAGTTGGGTCTCATGGGCCCATGGCTAGACATAGACCATGAGGTGTGGGTACTCCTGAATTAATTTGAAGATCAATTCTGGAGTGGTCAATTAAAAGTGCTTAATTGATTGGAGCAATTTATTGTTCATTAATTAAATCACGAAAGTCGTGGGCCTACGACCAATTGATGGTGAACCAAGAGAGTCACACACAATACAATTGGACGGCAACAATCAAAAAGAAAAGTTTGAGTTAAAGGAGTTAAATCAAAATTATTAAATTAAAGTGTTAATTCAAAGTGGAGAATATTTAATTAGAATGTCTAATTAATTAAGTTATTAATTAAAGTGTTAATTAATAAATGGAAAATTTTATTTAGTTAATTTTGAAATTAATTAAATAAAGGCGGGTGAATTAATTAATTAAATTATTTAATTAATAGAAGACTTAGTTTTCTTGTGTGACAAGGAAAAGAAGAGACGTACATGCATATTTAGTTTCGTTATGTGATAAGGAAAGGAATAGATATACATGGAATGAGGTATCAATAAGAAGGAGTTTTCTTATAAATATATCTCATAATATCTCTTCCAAGACTAATCTACAATTAATCTAGATTTGAAAATTCGAGACACTATCTAGAAACCCTGGCCGCCCCTCTTTTCTTCTCTCTTGGCCGAACCCTGTGGATTTTATCTCCAAAATCGCACATCTCCTCCATTGTTATTCCTTGATGAAACTTCTTGATCTCTAATTCGTAGCCTGTGAATCAAGAAGGTTGCCATCATCCAGTTTGTGTGGATACATTCTAAAGGCACGTCGTTTGAAGTGCTATCTGCGAATCAATAGCCTGAGAAGAAAAGAAGACCGGAGTATCCACCACCGTTCCCGTGGTAATGTAATTTTCGATTACCATCTTTTTAATGCAATTGTTGAGTTATTTGTTTCAACCTTATTTGTATGAGTTAGATGAGTTAATTCCTGACCTTGGGGTATGTTCGAAATTTTTTTAGCTCCGCACTTTTGTTGTTCTGAAAACCGAGCAAAACCCAAAACATGTTTAGTAAACGAAAGATATTAGGCTAGGTTTTATGTATATTATCGAACGTTGTAATCATTCAACACTTATTTGTATATATATATCCAGACTGTTGGGTTTTTTATGGTTGAATCAATTGTAAAATTGATATCAACTTGATTTTTTTATTAGTTAATTATTTTTGTAGTTATTTGGAGGAGAGTAATTTTTTTAGAAGGAGAAGTTTTTATTAAATTCATTAACTTCCTTTCTCTCTCACTTTACATTTGAGTAGTACACATATTTATAGTTGCCTATGGAACATTCTAGATTATCTAGGGCTATCCATTCTTTCTAGTACAATCCACATTTTCTAGATTTGTCAACATCTATCTTAAATACCTAGGATTTAATGATATTATTCTAGATTCTTCTACTAAATAGACACTAACTTATACATGAAATATCTTGATCAACCATGAACTTTCTAGAACCTTCAAGCAAAATATCTCACATTTCAACACTCCTCCTTGAGATTTTTGCTTGATAATCCAAGCTTATATCCAAGTATCTCAAATTTTGATTTTGGAAGTGTTTGATTGTATTATGACGTGCCACAGGTGCAAATGCATCTTTGTAGCTTAATCTCATTTTTTTGTGCATTTCTCTTTGCAACCCACTTGGCCTTATGCTTGTTGACTGTGCCATTTCGATTTGCCCTTGTCTTATAACTCTTTTTTGCACGAAGCACCTTCTTATTTTTAGGTCCTCCCATCAGCTTCCGCGTTTGCTTTATGTTGTTATTTTTTATCTCCTCCTTTATTCCAACTTTCCATTTCTCATATTGAGAAGTTTCTTCGTACTTGCATGGCTCCGTAAATGTCATTTGACAACTTGCAAATTTATCCGTAACGGATCTGAATTTTTTCGGAGATTCAAATGATTTGCTCCTGGAGGAGTCTTCCATCATTTCTTCTTCTTTATTTTTGGATATTTTCGGACCCTTCTTTGTCTCCTGTTGTTCAGGCATTATTGGTGCTAATGGATTACTTATATCCACATCTTTATCCAAATTCTTAGTTGCAGTTTCAGAGGTGCAACCGTCGTCATTATCCATTATCTTTTCTAAGTAGAGGCAAATCAATCTTTTGTGGGCATCCAATGCAAATTTTTCAAGCCCCAAATCTGTCTCTAACAGTCTTAGCACAGAATTCAACGTCAGTGTATCGACTTGGTCTTTGATATATTGCAGGCGAGAGACAAACGCACTCTTGATTCGTTGCTTAATTCCTCGCTCTTCTCTTTCTTGTTTCTCTATTGAAATGCTCTCCAAACATTGATATTTTTCTCGAAGAATCTCCCATGCTTCTTTGGCTGTAGTCGTAGCGACTATCTTGATGAAGATTTCTTTAGTAACGGTAGCTTGGAGGAATGTAAGTGCCTTCATATTTTTTTTATATTCTTCTTTGTTCTTCTTTTGTTGGGGTGCGGTAAGAGTACCTTCATATTTCGGTTCTTCATAACCGTTTTCAACAATTTCCCATAACTCATTTGCTATGAGAAAAGCCTTCATTCTTACCGCCCAATAGTCGTAGTCTTCACCGTTGAAAATCGGTGGTGTAGGAAGCGCTATATTTGCTGAACCCATTTTTTGAACTTAATCCCTTAAGATCAATGAGCTCTAGATACCACTTGTTGGGTTTTTTATGGTTGAATCAATTGTAAAATTGATATCAACTTGATTTTTTTATTAGTTAATTATTTTTGTAGTTATTTGGAGGAGAGTAATTTTTTTAGAAGGAGAAGTTTTTATTAAATTCATTAACTTCCTTTCTCTCTCACTTTACATTTGAGTAGTACACATATTTATAGTTGCCTATGGAACATTCTAGATTATCTAGGGCTATCCATTCTTTCTAGTACAATCCACATTTTCTAGATTTGTCAACATCTATCTTAAATACCTAGGATTTAATGATATTATTCTAGATTCTTCTACTAAATAGACACTAACTTATACATGAAATATCTTGATCAACCATGAACTTTCTAGAACCTTCAAGCAAAATATCTCACATTTCAACACAGACATTTCCAAAAATCTTCTTCTTTCTTTTGATTTCACTTGGTTTGTATGCTTTATAGATCTGACTCATGTTGCATGAATATCTAGTCATTTTACAGTTGTGTCAATGACTAAAATATTTCTATGTAAAACTTTTCAACCATCCGATATAGTATATTAAATCAACTCGATAACTGACAACTTTTGCAAAATCAATTTGATATATGGAAAGGTAATTGGCTAATGATTAAGTTTTGGCATTAAAATAAAATCTATCATAAATTGTTAAGTTATGTGGTAGACAGGCAAAAAGAAGAATTAGGTGTAATGTTTACCTATTTTGCATTGTCGTTCGATAGAAGTTAGACATTATCAAGGCAATAGAATTAATCACTCGATTTTGTCATTTATTTCATGTTATATTTTGCATTGTCGTTCGATAGAAGTTAGACATTATCAAGGCAATAGAATTAATCACTCGATTTTGTCATTTATTTCATGTTATATTTGCACGCACGAATATTGGCACACCCACCTTCATATTATTCCCAAATTGAGTCTCCTTTACATCTAATGTCAATCAAAACCGATTTTGAGAAAACAATTACAATACATACTAACGATTCTCAGTGCTATTAGATACCATTTTTGTTGAAGAGATATATATAACCTCATTAATGTTTTTTTTTTTTTTTTTCTTTTTCAAAAGGACGTTTTATTTGTTTCAGAAATGGAGTACAAGGCTATGTATTAGTGCCCAGGCCTCCCACAATACATTGATTTCCTAAGCAACTTCAGAAAAGAAGTAATGTAATGAAATTTCCTATGCAATCACTCTAATTAACATAAACAGAACATGTTTTTATCCTAATTAACATTCTAATCAATAAAATTGGAAAAATTAAACAATTTTCATTGCTTTCCTCCAATAAAGAATCTCTGAGCTATATCACTGGAGCCAAAACACCATGTTAGTTCATTCTCATCATTTGCCTTTATACATGCTAAATGCATACATCTAAATCACCTAGGGCTAAAAACTTGTAAAAAATACGAGCAACACTAAAAGAATGAACCCTTGATGAAGAGGCAGAAAACAAGAACCTTTTGAAGCATAGAAATAGTAGTAAGGATATGAGAAATTCCTCTGCCCCATGCCAGGTGGCAAAACTATGCCTGGACTATTGTAAACATAAACTGAAGGAGGTGGGGGTCTAGCCCCCCCACCAGAGATAACCAATGGTGGTGGAATAAGTGGCGGCGGATGAGAAGGTGGTGGAGAATCAATGTAGTATGACTGTGGCGGTGATTGGTGGTGTGTTGGTGGTGGCGGTGGTGGAGATGACTTTGGAGTAGGTGGTGATGGAGGTGGTGAGCATATCACGGGACATGTCGCACACTCGCTAATGCATAGCAAACCTGCCGGAGGAATATTAATGTCTCCTTGGCCTTTAGATTTTGATGTTAAAAGGAAAGTAAAGAGGAAAATAATGCACTTTTTGGTCATGTGTTGAAGACTCATTTGGTTTTTTCTAGTTTGTACAATAAACTTTGATGTGTATTTGTTGCTTATTATTAGCTTGGGATTCTTGTGTGCAGTATGAGTTTATATAGACAAATGAATGCCTCTTAGTATAGAATCTAGAATGGGAAATTTGAATATTTGGTACCATATAATGGGGCACTTTACATTATTGGTACTATTGGATATGTAAATGCACATGTAATAACACAACTTAAATTTTGGTTGCAATGTTCATACCATCGTCCAGTAATTAGACGAAAATTGATGGAATTAGCCACGTACACCACACGTGGCCGTTATCTCATCTTTTGGAGGAAGAATTATCACTAGATAACGTGATAAAGTGAGGAAAATGTTATCATTTTTTTCTTGAAGACTCGATAACGTGATATGGAGGTAGAATGTGACTACTTTCCCTTCAAAAGACGAGATAACGATCACGTGCGGTGCACGTGTCCAATTTCGTCCAATTATTTGACGATGATATGAATATTACAATCAATATTTAATTTGTGGTAAATTATGCATTTACGTATCCAATGATACAAATGTTGTAAAGTGTCATATTGTATAGTACCAAACATTAAATTTCCTATTGGGAGACATGCTCTTTATCATTTACTATACTGCCTACATCCCACCTTTTTATTTAGTTTAACCAACGAATTTGAATAATTTCCAAAATATTAATTATAACATACAGATCTAATTTATAATTAATAAAAATTGAATATAACACTACATATATTTGGATTGAAAAGTTAAATGGGAAGCAATCATCATAAAAATCAAACATCATAATTTTAATAACTTTGCGTTGCGATATGCAAAATAAAATTTTGAAATAAAGATCAAGAGTAGCACACCCAGTGTAGCTAATGGGAAGATCAATAATTTTCTTACTTTTACAGTTTTAATTTATTAAAGTAATCTAAAAAGGTTGACTTATATTACTCATCATTTTCCAGTAATTTCTTAGTGCCTGACAATTGAAGCCAATTTTTGACAAAAGGTGGATGACAGTTTTGCCGTGCCATTTAATTGTGTATATTGATGTAACATTAAAAAGTCAAGTAATTGACACATTTTTCTTGCTTTTTGACTTGAATGCCTGGAGAAACTATTCTGAGGTGAACATTCACTATAATTTTTAATTAGGAAACTGATAAAGTATTGTTTACCATTACGAGTTAAATGCAAAAATAACCCTATGTTTAGCCTAATTATAAAAAATAACTGTGTTATTTTTATCACGAAAATCCTTTCATATGATAATTTTTATTAGCAAAAAAAACCCTTGTCAAAATGACAATTATACCCCATCAAAGAATACAAAAACAAACCCATTCATCTAAAAATTTGGGAATAATCCCCCAGTTAACTTTCAAAATTGACAATAACACCCATGTTCATTTGAAAAATTAACAATAATCTCCCTATGATATGTGAAGGAATATTAAATGAGATTTTGCTAATAAAATTAAAACACAGGGGGATTTTTGCTAATAAAAATAACACAGGATTTTTTTGTTAATTAAACAAAGCACAAGGGGTAAATTTGAATTTAGCTTTTACCTTTATATAATGCTATTAATTTTAAATTAATGAATTTTGTCTGTAGAATTTGGGTTTGGGGCATAATCATTATCTGTTATGCTCCATTAATTTAATTAGGGATTAGTATATTTCCAACTTTATAATGTGCTTTTCTCTTGAAACAATCCAGCTTTGTGGGCACCAATTCAGCGAAAGATTGTTCCACCCCTAACACTTTATGCTTTTCACTTTGTATATGCTTTTCTTACGTAGAAGGACTTTGGAATCATCCTTTCTTAGCCTCAATCCCAAGTAAAGAATTTCATATTCCATGTATTACACTACTACTGCATTCTTATTCAGAATCGGGACTTTTTTTTAGGTCCTTCGCAGTGTGGTGACTACAATAGGATTCGAATTTGAGTTTCGCATCTGGGGTCGCAGCCACCTTGGCTAATTGGAACTTCTTTTCTGAATATATAAAATCAAGAAATTTGAACTGCTGCAATAAGTGAGAAACTCTTGAATTTCCTATATAAAGAAATTTAAACTCCTTAATGACTGAATTGGATAAATGCAAGAAACTTTCCAGTGTATGCGAATTTTGAACGAAAATATCTAATGAAACCTGCTAGAACATTATTAGAAAATGTTGTAAAGAATTTAGTCACTGATACACTATAGATTTTGGTGTTAATCTGTTGGAGTGCAGAGTAAAAAGTGGGAATGTATAACACTGTTCACCCCTTAAATTTAAGATAAGAGACATGAATTTAAGAGATCTATTGGAGATGGTTTTAGGATTGAAAATGTAAACGTTGAAAAGATGTAGCTTGGGCAACTTGAAACAAAATTAGGATCTTAATTCACTCAACCATGAAGCAAAGCGAAGATGTGATTATCAACATCTCTCTTTTACTGAGGTTGGAGTCAGGGGCGGATCTGTGTGCAGTGTTGGTGGAGGAAAACAATTTATTGTGGATTAAGTACTACTTTTGTCACTGAGAGCATAACTAAAAACCATAACCAAATTCAATTTTGTTAAATTGTATTTGTATTTAAAATTCAATATAATATTTATTGACAATCTTAGGCCATCTCCAGTGAGGACCTTCTCCCATTTTCCTTAGACTCCCCTTTCCCTCTGATTCCTCTCTGACTCACATTTCTCTCTCCAATTCTCTTTTCATGGTCATTTTCAGTGACTCAGTCTTGGAAATTTTTTATTTTTGACCCTCTAAAGTGGCTGCATTTCAAAATTGGCCCTTTATTGTAGTTCTTTGACAATATACGTCATTTATTGTGTCACCGTCATCAATTTCAGTCCGTATCGCCAAAAAATCATCAATTTATGTCTTATTTGACCGGAAAATTTAATTTTCGCCAAAGATATCATGTGTCGCATGACACTTAAAAGTTGAGGATTTCAGATTCTGACTCCAAAATTTGCAAGTGCAAGTCACTTGATGGGTCTATAACTTCAATTTTTGAGGAAACACGGTTAAAGTCCCCCCAGAAATCGGTTAAACTTTGAATATGGGTGTATAAAGAAAATTTGAGGTAAATGTGATTGTGAATTTGACCTATTTATTAGGGCTGCACATGGTAGGGTTCTACGATTTTTTTAGTGAAATTAATATCGTACCAGTTAATGCGGTTTTAAAAAGTCACGTACCAAACTAACATTTTGAATACCATACCTTTATATTCGGTACGATGCGGATCCGTACGGTACTGTACGGCTTTGTGGTATTTTACAATAACTTTTTAGTTCTCAAGCTATTTTACTTATACATAATAAATATACACTTCAAGATTTCATGCTAACCACATATTTGGCTTCAAGCTTCTGATCTTAGTTTAGTTTTAATGAATTTAATTAGCAAAATAAGTTTAATCATATTAAATACAGTAAAAAAATCCAAAAAATATTGTAATCTTATTCATTACACAATTTAAATATATAAACTATGCCCATATTAATATTCAAAGCTTGGTAATCTACTTTTACAATAAAACAAAAAAAAAGTACGTACATGAATTTAGTTGTGATTCTAGAGGAAGGAGAAGCAACTCAAATTTGGAGAAGCTTTGTAATGAGGGCAATTTTACACATAAGCCTGGATCGGACTCTTCGAGCTTGTTCAGATCAATTCGACCCGCTCAACAGGTCAAGACTCCTCGGAAGGTCTAAGATCGATCCGACCTGCTTATTCGAATCTTATCAACCTGGCGAAAGACTCCGAATATTTCATGGGCCATGCAAGTCTCCTAGTCATTTTAGGACACTACTAGGGCTAGGATTACATTTATTATATATAGCAGATCATTTATTGTAACAGGGGTTAGACTTTGATATTCTCCATTAATAATAAAGATGTTTATCTTGCTCCAATCCTATTGGGTTCTTTTAATTATTTTGCATTATTTTACCTAGTTTTGCATTATTCGGAGTACTTTAACCAGGCCCTAACTTAGTTTATTGATTCAAATAGCAGTCATATTATTTGTATCGTAGGTCAATTATTTATTTTATTGATATTACCGTACGGACCAAATTCGATAAAATCAGTTGACGCCCACCGAGGTGCAGGTTAATTGCTCGAACGAAATATGGTCAATCCAAGTAAAAGATCACCTCTATCCCCGCACTGTGTGCGAATACACCGCTAGTGTGTGAGATTTCACATAGTCTGCCATATCCGTTCACCTTGCTTACTCAATTCTTAGCAAAACTTTGCAAGCTTATACTTATTTTAATCGTCACTCTCCCGCGATCATGAATCTCCATTCAATTCTTCATATACTTCGTTTCTTTTGCTGATTACGATTAGAACTCAAAAAACCCAAAAATATTAGGTATTAGCGATTTCTGATTTCTCTAGGATTTGTGCAATTTCTTTTCGTCACTCACCTCCTAGATACATATAAGCATCATCAACGCGTTTAATTTTACATTACGCTGCTGATTTTCAGTGATTGAGAGACGGAGCAGTCAAAAATCGCGATCCCCTTCTACAGTTCTTCGTGATTCTGTTTTTGGGGATATTTGCGGTGAGTTGGTGATTGATTCATGTTCTCTAGTGGTCGAATTCAGTGTTTATCACACCAATTTTATATTTCTGCTAACAATCCGTCGTTCCTATGATCCGGCCGGTAAGAACTTTATCGGGCTTTGTGATTTCGGCGGATTTATCTGAAATTGGTCACGTTTCCCTGTTCTATGGTGTTCGTAATCACGAAGTTCTACATTAATTTTCGATTCCAGCTGCTAATTGGTCGTTTAAGGTTTTCGGGCCTCACTCCATTTTTCGGACCTATCGATTCAGTTAGTTTGGGCTCGATTTTCTGATCGGTTTCAACTGAAATCAATCATAGGTGAATTTAATTTCGGTGTGCTACTGCCAATTCGTCATTTTTGTGGTTCGGGCCGGGAAGAACAATTTCGGGCTCTGTAATTTCTGGGTTATTTGCTCGGTTTGCTTTCGCCCTCTGGTCAATATTGGCTACATCAATGGTATGTATGCTTAACTTATGTTTCATCTTGAATTTGTTGGATTCCAGCAATCGGAACTCACAGTTGTTTACAGACATGGAGTATTTGTGAAATATAGAAGTAGCCTTTCACGTATTGATATTAGTTCAGCTGCTTGGTTGATTATTATACTAATTTCCAGTAATTATATATAACTGCTCCTTGAATGGTTGGAGTTTTACAAGTTCTTCTGCTTGGTTGATTATTATACTAATTTCCAGTAATTATATATACTTGAATTGAGCTGCTTTCTTGAATGGTTGGAGTTTTTCAAGAATCAATTATATATACTTGGATTATCTGCTTACTTGAATGGTAGTAATTTTACAAGACAGTGAGGATCGAGAGCCAGAGAGTAAATTATATTGATATAACTCTATGCTCGAAATTAAAAAGAGTAAAATCTGTTGATATAACTCTATGATATAAATCAGGCAAGAACTTTTGTTCGTCTGAGGATCAAAATTAAAAAGAGTAAAATTTGTTGATATAACTCTGTGATCAAAATCAGGCAAGAACTTTTGTTCGTCCTGAGGATCGAAAATATTGAGTAAAACCATTAATTTTGTATAAACTCTTTATCGAAAATTAAGGAGTAAAACCATTAACTTGGTATAAAACTCTTTGATCGAAAACTTCGAGTAAAACCATTAATTTTGTATAAACTCTTGATCGAAAAATAAGGAGTAAAACCATTAATTTGGTATGAACTCTTTGATCGAAATATTGAGCATAAACCGTTGTTGGATGAAGATGAAGACTGAGAAGTGAAGGGAGGTTTTGATGGTTTTCAAAAGTCATCAGCTAAGTATTAGAAGCTTAGTTCAAACCTTAAAGATAATTTGTTGACAAAGCCGAGTTGAAGAAACAAGCAAAAACAAAATCTGAGTGATTTCTGTAAACTTTGAGTGTTGTGCGAAGTGTATATCCATCTTTGTGAGTGATATAACTTCATAGTATAGGTTTTCTTTGTGATCTCCTATAACAAACTTGTGGCCTTATCATTTGTTGTAAAAGCGCAAGAAGAGTGTACTAGGTTACTTAGTGTTTCTAGTATAACCTAAATCTTCGTGATTTAGAAGAGTGGACTAAAAAACATTCTTGTCTATATAACCACTATAAAAATTCACTGTGTTTGATTACTTGCATTTTTACTTGCATATTTCCAAAAGCTTACAAACACCTTGACCAGACTAAAAGATTTTAAACTGAGTTTTAAAACTAGAGATAAAAAAATTTAGGTAAAAAATAACTTGTTTGAAAAATACTTAACAAATCCGCTGCATACAATTTTCAAACTCTGACTTACATTGAAACATATAAGTAAATCAGACGAGTGGTCAACTCTGCTATTTAAGCTAAGTGCACAACCAACAAAGTAATCTCACAAGTTTTGATCAGCTTACTCTGCTGATAATAAAAGTTGAAGAAATTTAAAAAGATATAGAGGTCTATTAACCCCCCATCCCCCCCCCCCCCCCCCCCTCTCTAGACCTCATCTGACCACTTGGAACCAACAGTTGACTTCTTTTGATGGTTTACTTATATGAGTGAAAATTTAATTGTGCAGGATGGAAATCATATTTTTTTTTCTAGTAGAGGTCTTTTATGTATTTTTCTTGAATGGGCTATAGGTCTTATAATCTTCTTTGACTGCATATTTTGCTTCTTCGTGGCTCTTACGAATTTAAACTTCGTCCTAAGAATTGAGAGAAAGGGATTTCCATTTTACTTCCTATTTACTTTGGAATAGTTGTCGGGGTACTTTGACTCTTCATTATTTATCAGGTACTCTATTTTAATGTGCTACAAAATTCTATTGCTATACTTCTATTGTCTAATCTCTAGAATTTAATTGTCAGGTCATACCAGTTTCCATGAGAGTATAGAAATGGACTATTGTCATTGCTATAAGTGATGGCCACTCTGATTAGAGCCCTGTTATCTTTGGTGAGTCGCTGAATTACTTCAGTTGACAATGCACTCTTTCTTCTACTGCCTCATTTTCATTCAGTTTTTACAATTATGATCCATAGGATACTTCTCAATTTTACAATTTTGGTCATCCAACATGTTTTATTTCAAAATTAGATGAAAGAGGTGGTATGACCATAGGTATAAAATATTTTTAAAACTTGCAACCAGAAGTGCAATTTTGGTGGTCCATTCTTATGGGATTAAAAGTGCAATTCCAAATCAATATGAAATGAGAGAATTGCAATTGTGGTACCAAACTATATACCGATTCTCACTTATGGTATCATAAAAATCAAGTCCGACACATTTGGTACCACAATTTAAGAAATCAATCACTTTTGGTACCACCGTTAAAATTGGACGTTAACTGATGACATGGCAGGTAAGTTTTATTGCAAAATTGATACCATTACTTATGTTGACTAACAATTATACCCCTAATATTTCAGGTTGTCAAAATAGCCCCACATTTTCAAATTTACTGACAATTTTAGTCCACATTGTTGCCAAATTTCAAAATTGGCTCGAATAAGACACGTGCGAACCAATTTAGAGATTTTACTTATTATATTTACATATTTATTTAACTTATTTAGTTTTATAAATAATATTAACAAATCAAATAATACTTTAATATAAATCCTACAAAATATTAATTAAATCTAAAATTTATGTAATAATATTAGTATATTTAATATCTATTAAAAAATAAAGTTTTATATTATTAATAAAATAATTATAATTTTTTTTTTTAAAAAAAAAAAACCAAAACCCATCCCTACCCCTACCCCCCCCACCCCCACCCCAAACCCAAACCCTAACCCCCCCCTAAAACCACCACCCCCCCACCCCATCCCAGGCCGGCGGCGGCCTGGGATCGAAGAACCCAGGCCACCGCGGCCTGGGACGAACGATCCCAGGCCGCCGCCGGCCTGGGATGGGGCGGGGGGGTGGTGGTTTACGGTGGGGTTGGGGTTTGGGGTGGGGCGGGGGGGGGGGAGTAGGGGTAGGGGATGGTTTGGTTTTTTTTTTTTTTAAAAAAATTATAATTATTTTATTAATAATATAAAACTTTATTTTTTAATTTATTAAATATTAAATATACTAATATTATTACATAAATTTTAGATTTAATTAATATTTTGTAGGATTTATATTAAAGTATTATTTGGTTTGTTAATATTATTTATAAAACTAAATAAGTTAAATAAATATGTAAATATAATAAGTAAAATCTCTAAATTGGTTCGCACGTGTCTTACTCGAGCCAATTTTGAAATTTGGCAACAATGTGGACTAAAATTGTCAGTAAATTTGAAAATATGGGGCTATTTTGACAACCTGAAATATTAGGGGTATAATTGTCAGTCAACATAAGTAATGGTATCAATTTTGCAATAAAACTTAACTGCCACGTCATCAGTTAACGTCCAATTTTAACGGTGGTACCAAAAGTGATTGATTTCTTAAATTGTGGTACCAAATGTGTCGGCCTCGATTTTTATGGTACCACAAGTGAGAATCGATATATAGTTTGGTACCACAATTGCAATTCTCTCAATATGAAATTATGTCACTGTTGAGTATTCTCATAAAAGATTATTATGATGTCATTTCTCATGTGTATTTATATTATTTGAAATTTCACATGTATTCGAGTTTTAGGAGAAACATTACAACTACTTTGGGTCATTCTCTCCGAGTTTTTCATATCTATTGTAATTTTTGATAAATCCGAGATTGGTGGCAGGATCTTGTTTTTTAGAGCATCATCCCGATTCCCCAACTGGTAATTCTTGAAATTTGATGTTTAAATTTTAATGTTTTGTACTTTCTAACTCAGTTAACCATAGAAGTTTTGCTATGTTTTCTGAATTCTTTTCACTATTGCCACCCGTTGCTTATTTTCTCTCCCTCATCTATCTCGTAAGTTTTTCATTTATGCGTATTTTCTTTTAGATTTTTACAAAGATCAATGGGTTTTGATTTTTGGTACTCATGAAGGATCGTAAAGGGTATTTGACGTTATTGAGAAAGAAACTACAGTTTGAGGAGAAGAGATTCCAACTAAAAAGGGTATTCTACTTAACTTTACAATTCAAACCTTTTGCTCGCATGTAGTTGGGTTTCAATTTTGTTTTTTGCTCTTATTTAAGTACAATTTGGGATATAGCCCCTTTTATCATCTCAAGAAATTTTGGCTTATAATATATTCAACCAACAAAGCATAGTAGTATGAAGTTTAAGTGGTAAATAAGGAAGAAAAATACTGAGAATCTTTATAGTATAATCATCTCATGAGTCTTTGTTAATGCAACAAGAATGCAAGCAATACCTTACACTCTTAATCACAAGATATTTTACTTTGATATTTTTGCTCACTTATCATAAAACTGGTTTTCATAGAGGTACTTGAAGCTACTGAGATGAATCCGTTGGAGTTAAATGGATAGCTTAAATACTTTACACTTTTCTTCGCAAAAATTGTTTGATACTCTGCATTTCTTTTCTTTGGTTTCCTTCAAATGTTTTACTTTGATTCATCTAATTTTTTTTTTACTGGTTGGGTCAATTGTTGAATAGAAATGGATAACGTATAAACGGTCTGCAAAATATGGCTTTACCATGGCGTTACTCTACCACTGAGTTAAAAGGGCACTTGTTTGATTTAATTCCCGAACGAGTCACTATGTAGATAATGGGTTGAAAGGGTATCTGATTGAGTTTGAGTTTAATCATAAAACTTCTCATTTATTAGTTGTTTATCATAAAAAGACAAAAAATGGAAAATTTCCTCGTTAAGCCCTTACTTCTCCTTAGCCACACTATAACCTTCTCATCTTTCCGTCCACTTCCATAAGTCTCTTCGCAGTCACTTCGTTCACCACAATTGACATTACTTCTCCTGCAACAGATTTTTTTTTTGTTATATTCAAATAATTTAATATTTTAAAATTTTCTTGAATCTAGATCACTGCTTAGTTGGTTCTTGACTTTTTTGCAGTAATGAGATGGTGTAAATACTAATAGATAACAACCTCGTTGATGTTTTCTTAAAGTTGCAGACTGTGTGTTTATGTTAGTTGGTTCACTGGATTCAAGTTTGTTAGCATATACATCTTTTGACCTTCATTGCAGATTGGCAACATTAAGGATATAGAACCTTGTTTACATTTCTCATATATATATATATATATATATATATATATTTATGAGTTCAGATAGAAGACCACCTAGAGTTGGACGTAGAAGATGTAGAGATGACAGTGCTGCGGGAGGATCTTCAAAAAGGATTGGGCGTGGCGATATCAATGATGGCTTCAAAGGCTGGGGAAAGGTTGTGCCTGGCAGAAGTACTTATAAATCTATTTTTATACTCTTCTAGAACGTCTATGGCAGGACGTGGAAATCATCATCACTTCTGATGCAGCATATTCTTGAAGAAACAATTTGGATATGAACAATACTTTTTGAATTATTTTATACAAACGTGTAATAACTTAACTATGATTATGTATGAGCTAGATATATTTTTCTCTTTTAATTGCTTGAGGAACATGTGAGTTGTTTAGTTAAGTTAATATGAAACTTAAATTACTTTATTAAGATGTTTTGTTTTTCAGAAAGTTTTAGTTAATTATTTGAAAGCTTAGATCATCTCCTATGAATAGGGGGCAGAAGGAAGGGAAGTTGAATTTAGGGGGGTAAAAATGATGAATTAAAATGAATATGGGTGTGTAAAATGCATTAATCCCTTGAAGGATTGGGCGGTGGATTAACCATCGCCCGAGGTGTGAGGCAAGGGGTTTCCCTTCCCTCACCCATCAAGGGGCAGCACTCGACCGCCCAGCAAGGAGGTGGCCGACACTTGTTGGCCACTTGTTGTTCCCTTTTTATTTTTATTTTTGTTATTGTTTTTATTTATATTTTATTTAATAAAAGACCCTTTTTTATATTCTTTTAAAAAAAATTATTAAATGAAATGTAACTCTTATTTAATTTTAGTTTTATTTTAATTTGTGTATTATTTTTAAAAAGTTAATTTTAGTTTAAAAATGTAACTCAAATTTAATTTATTTTGTTTTTATTTAATAAAAAACCTTACTTTAAAAAAAATACTTTCATATGTGTATTATTTTTAAAAAGTTAAATTTAGTTTTGAAAATAAGAAACTCAAATATAATTTGAATAATAAAAACTAAACTTTAAAATAACTCAACTTTAATTAACATTATTATTATATAGTGAAACACTTGGTGATAGTTATTATTTTTTTTGTTATTATTATTATCATTATTATTATTATTATTATTATTATTATTATTATTATTAAGTGAGAGTGAGGAATACTGATTACTGGATTTAATTGGAATGAGAAGATTGAGTAACTGGAAATGAAGGGGAAGGGATAAAAAAGGGTGAATATTCAATTTTTATACCATAGAACTGGGCCGATTTCACTTTTCATACCAAACTTACAAAAAACGTACAAATTCCCCATCAAACGGTACAAAGCGATATTTTCATTAGTTTTGTTGATAGAATTGCCACGTGACTGTTAAAATTTAAACTACCAATATTTTTTTTATAATATTAAGATTAATTAAGTTATTAAATTTTGGCGATTTTACGGATTAACTCATGCATTTTGACGATTTTGCGGATTGACCCCTGTCTCATTCCTCAAGCATGACCACCATCCTCTGGTAGTTGTTCGTCGGAAATAGGAGAGGGGTTTTGTTCGTCTCTTCACTGTGAACACATATGTATACTAAATTTCATATTATGTTGAGTGAATCATTCAATTTTTTCATTTGAAAATTTAAGTCGCAAAACCCTTTTCCTCACAAATTTCAAATCGCGATTACAACCTTCTTTCTCCACCTTTCTCAGAAATTTTTTCGTCATCTTACTCCTTTGGACTTGGACTTCGATCTCCGTGGTTTAATTCCCTCAACAAAACTAACGAAAGTATCACTTTTGTAAAGTTTGTCAAGAATTGGTATGTTATTTGTCAGTTTGGTATGAAAAATGAAATATGTCAAGTTCTATGGTATGAAAAATGAATTTTTGCCTATGAAAATGGGGAAGGGGAAACTGGACTGGAGTCACTGAAGATGGCCTTAAACTTTTTGTTGTGCTGCGTAAATAAAATACCAAAGCAACTGCCAATCAACGTTGACTCGTCTGATCACCAACGTCACTCATTTGATCGGTTTGATTATATGCACTAACAGTTAGGTTTTTATTCCAAGGAACACATCATTTATATGTTTATGATCACCCATGTCACTCATTTGTTCAGCTACATTAATCACACTAGCTATTGCATTTTTTTTCTGTGGATCACATCATCATTTGTTCATTTTGTACTCCTTCCCATACAAGTTATTTTATGTTTCTATGCATATCAAGAGAAAAATAATTACTAAATTTTGACATGAAAAACTCAAACAATCAATAAAATTTATGCGCCCAATTAATTCAATTAAATTGAACAATAACCAGCATGGAGCAGTTGACCTAGTATATATATATATATATGTATCTAATGTTCTAACATACACTAGTCTTAGTTGATCAGTTATTATATTTAAGGTGACTTTTATATCATCCCTTCCACAAATCCCCAAAATTCTTTGTATTGTATACCATCTAAGAAAATATAAAGCGGTGGAACGAAGGTGAGAAAGTAACATTTATTTCATTTTGCTACTTAATAATAAACAAATATAGATATGGTTCAACTTCATGTAACATTTATCTTCATAAGACAGAATATTTTTCTTCAAACTAGTCATTCCACTATTATGTGGCATGTGCTGAAAAGATAACGACAGCTAACATCAATGACCTTTCCTATTAATAGCATATTCATCCATCAACAAGCGGACTAATCCTCTTATCACATTTTGATGTCACAATTTATATCACACTTATAGATTTATTGACAAATGTACAAATCCACACATAATTAAGTACACATGTAATAAATTTGGAGAAACAACTAAACTCAGAATTAACCAAAATGAGTAATGGTAAACATTTTCTTACTCTTTTCTTGTTCAGCCTTTTGGCAACACGCTTCAATTTCAATATTGGAGAAACTACAGAACTTCGCCTAAAACTCATCCCATGGGACTCTCCAAGCTCACCTTTTTACCCAGGAAATCTCACCCCACTACAAAAGTACAAAAAGATCATCAAATATACACAACAAATGGAATCATTTTCAAATAGTTTTACAAATGCAACAATAAATTTAAATAAAATCCAGGTTCCAATGAAGCATCAACAAAATTTTCGCTACTCTATAAACATTAAAATC
The DNA here is from genome assembly GCA_030819805.1 of Penstemon newberryi var. newberryi. Classification (NCBI taxonomy): domain Eukaryota; kingdom Viridiplantae; phylum Streptophyta; class Magnoliopsida; order Lamiales; family Plantaginaceae; genus Penstemon; species Penstemon newberryi. Next base: position 13,042,863 of record JAUALY010000005.1, on the reverse strand, counting down.
GGCGCACTTCCAGGCAAAGAGGTAACGCTACTAGTTGACACCGGTAGTGGCTTTGTTTGGACAGAATGCGTGCCAGGATTAAGATCTTACCAACCAATCGGCTCCCGTACATATAAAATGATGCCATGCAATCATCGGCTTTGCGCAAAGAAAATCTGTAAATGCCATAAAAAACGACAGTGCGTATGTACAATTCTCTACGGATCACATGGAGAAAAATTAGTATGGCAAGGTTCAATAGATAGCTTCCACATCCCTATTCCTAGTCACTCTGAAAAATCATTTCATGATATCGTTTTTGGTTGTTCAAACAAACAACCCCTTAATCTTTCCGGGATTTTGGGTTTGGATAGAACACCTGTTTCGCTAATATCACAATTGCGTAGCCAAACTCAACGTAAATTTTCTTACTGCTTGCACTACGGAGATAGTTACTTAACATTGGGAAAAGATATAGGAGAAGAAATGAATGTGAAAACAACTCCACTTATACACACAGAATACTCAACTCTTTTCTTGAATTTGACGGACGTAAGTGTAGAGGGGAAAAGATTAGGCTTGTCTCCATCGTTGTTTTCTCTTAAAAAAGGCGGCGTTTTCATGGACACCGGAGTCCAATACACTGTTCTTACAAGAAAGGCTTATGACAAAGTTAGCATTGCTTTTAAGAATCATTTCAAAGGTAGATTGGAAAGGACTAATATGATGTATATGTCTTTGCAACCTTGTTAGTACTATTTGGGAGGTAAATCAATAGAACTAAGCTTGTTTATAACATTGGAGAATGGAGTGTATTCAATATTTCAATTACCTACCAAGGCTAATTGTGTCTTATTGGGTCTTCTCGAAAAAAGAAGAAAAAAAAATTGTTTTTTACTCCCTGATGGAGTTATACTGTTATAGGCACTAGGACCAGGCTAGCTTTGCCTAAATCGAATTTGGTTATAGTAATCAAATTTTGTCATATCATCTAATTATGAGTGTAATATCTCGTTTTGAAATAAAATAATACTCTCTAATCACAACATACAAGCAAATAAATCGAGTTTCATCTCATTTTCAAGTTTTATTTATACTGAGATCTTTGCAAGAATACCCTAAAATAATGTGTTATTTTGATATTTGAACAAATTGATTTTGATAATGCTTGTAATGTCCAACATAATTAGTTAATTAGAGTGAAGTCATTAAGCTTATAACATACTAGAAAAAATGGGTATCGACTAAATAAAACTTTCGAATATTTTTTGAACCCTTTTTACCACCCTTAATTAGAATTAGAAAGATTAATATAAATGAAGTGAAGTACCCTAGATTTCAATTCTCTAATGGAATAACATATGATAAATGTCATAAATGGGTATTCAAGGTGCATACCGAATCTGAACCAAATGTTTCTAACTACTGGCAGAGTGGATTTGATGTTGTATGTATTTATTTTATATAGTTATATAATACTTTCTCTAAAGTAGTGATTAGGAAAATGGATTTTCAATGTTCCAATTATTGGTATGGAAAAACAAAGGAATATGATAGATTTATGAAGTTTTTATTAATTGCATTAAAATATTCTAATCTACGAAAATATTCACCAAGAGATGATTCTTTACCTTCTAAACCATCTCTACTTACCCTATTACTTCCCGCCAAATTGTTGCAAGGGATTTCACCAAAAACCAGAATTTAACCACCTAAAGAATATTCTTCAATTGAACACCAAGTCTAAGTAGTTCAACTCCTCCACCAATTTCCTTTACGTCAACTATTGAACTTCAACTTCAACTGCTCATATCTGTTTGTTTATGATTCAAACAACTATTTTTTAAGAATGCTAATATATATCCATTTTACTTTTTAGAGAAAAAGTTCAGCTCAATATTTAAGACGATCGTGGATCTCTGGATGTAACGGTTTTTGGCGAACAAACAAGACAACTTCTGGAAATGGATGCTGTTAAATGCATGGAACTACATAATTCTGTGAGTTTATCTTATCTATCTAACAAGCCTTCCAACTAAACTGCCTACATAATGTACATTTTCACATTGACTTATTAACAAAATTAAGGGTGAAGTGATTCCAGTAGATAAATTAAACAATAACCTATCGTCAAAACATTTTATGGTGATGCTGAGGAAGAAGAAATGGCTTCTTGGTGAAAGTACTGTATACAAGTATACTGCTATAAAATTACATGAGGAAATTACTGCAGATGCTACATTTCCCGATCTTTTTTCTAAACTCGCAGAAACTTCTGCTGCAAAGTGTGTGATAAAAAAACCGGTAGTAAGAAAACTTTCTGATTCAGGTATATTTTTTTACATAACTGCAGCTTATTTTCTGTTTCATAATTTATACTTACGTTTTGATTTTCCTATATTTTATTTCCCAGATGAAGGCTCGACTTCAAAAGACGAGGGGAGTACTCATGGATCTACAATAGATGCTTCCTCGATACAAGAAATTATTATACGGTTCTTCGTTCTGAGGAATAATATATAATATAATTCTCAAAACATGTTTATGTTCTTCACTTTGTTCGTGTACTCTACTACTCTATATGCACCTTGTAGGATTGATTATAGTTTTGTGTTTGTTTTGTAAGTAAACTGCTTAGAGCAGCTTTTTTCTATATGTTTGGTACTTGGACACAGTTTGCTTAGCCCCGAACCCCGATGTTCTGTATAAACCTTATTGAGGATATAAATCTTTACTAATTTTGGATGTAGAGTATTGTGTGTGTTTTGTAAGTAAGTTGTGTAGAGCAGATTATTTCTTTATGTTTGCTACTTGGACACAGTTTGCTTAGCCTCGAGGTTCTGTATAAACCTTATTTTGGATATAAATCTTAATAATTTTGAATGTAAATATAAGTATAACTCTTTAGCTTCCACGGGCTATATTGCTCATAGTTTTCAATCCCGACCTATATTTCTTACGGAGCAATTTTTTTGGGTTATGTATTCAGTATTAGTGATACAAGAATCTTGATTTTTTGGGCGGGAGTTTTTGACATTAAATTTGTTAATGCTGAAAAGAGTATTTGTTTATCTGCCTATTTTCTATTCACGCTTTGATGTAAGAAAGGGTCTATGCATTAACTCTTTGGTTTTGGTTTCTTTTGGAAGCCAGTCAATAGTCCTTCCTTTATTAATTTTTTTTTTATATTCTGGGGTTCGACAAGAAGTTACATGCATGATTTGAATGAAAACTGAGATCTCTATTTTGCTTTAGCTCGCTGAAGAGTTCTGAAAGGTGGATGAGAAGCTCAACTCTAGAAAGCAAGGTACCAGTTATATCTCTTCAGCCTCCTCCCTCACCTTTCTTGTTTTATAGTATTATTGATGACTTATTTACGTGATAATGAATATATTTATTCATGGGCAGAATCTTGAAATTAAGATAATTAATGATGAAAATAAGGCAAATCAAGTTGCAGCAGAAGCCACTATTCGGGGAGGTCATGTTGCTGAAAAGGATGATCATATGCCTCCAATTGAAGCAATACTGGCACTTACTGAGATCGCAAAGCTGGAGGAATGAAAACAAAGCATTGGACCGACTCACGAAATCAAAAGATGCTTCTCTAATTGAAGCAGAGAGAACTGTGCATGTAGCTTTAGGAAATGTTTCTAACAAAAACCAAGAATTGATGAAGCAAAATGAAATTTGCCAGGTATCCGCAATGTTGTTTGTTGATTCATTTTGAAGTACTGCTACTATACTTATTTCTTCTCAACCTTTTCACCAAGTCGAATTTTTTTATTTTTATTTTTTATGGTTGATCAGGAAGAGGATAAAATAATGGATAAAATGAGGTTGCTGAGGTTGAAAAGCCTACTCCAACTGTACGGGAGCTTGAAGAGGACCTGCCAATGTTGTATGTGACTACCAGCGGAAAGTCCAAAAGATGAATGTAATGTGTTTACTTTCTGCTTCTTTACTAGGAAATAAAAAATCATGACAGGGAGCTGGCTCACACCAAATTAACGACAAATTGGGTTGCAAGTTGTCGTAGCTAATGACAAACTTATTCCTGTTAAACAATGGTTAGAAGAAATAAGTTCTTGCAGGTATGTATACATTTTGCAGTCTCTTGTCATTTCAGGTACTGTAGCCCAGTTGAAATTAATTGATTTGTTTTACCACTTACATGAATAATTTATTTAAATAAACTAATTTCTTTCTCAAGTATATGATAAGTTTACGTTCTATCTTTCTTGCACGACCACTCGCACTACACCGGATGGAATAATCTCAAGCTATGGTCCATCACGCCGCCAATCTCTTGGGGGAGCTCTATACATTCCAAATTGACTTCCAATGATTATTTTACTAAAGAGGTCACCGTCATTTCAGCTTTTTTATTTTGGAAATTGTATACGATTTCTTTTCCCCTGGTTTTTTACACATTGTTTTGGAAGTTTTCGATATATGTATGAGTAGGTGCCACTATAAGGCATTGTGATTGGAATTGCTTTGTTTTGAGTTGCCTGATTCAAAATTAACTTTTAAATTGTATGTTCTTATTAGAATTACAAAATTAATCTGATTTATGAATTCACTAGAGTAGAACTCTTAAATTCAGGTTTACATTAATATGATCAAGCCAACCAAATTCAGAAATTAAACATTTTGGCTATATAAAGCTATCACAATGAATCTCGTCACCCCCTCTGTTTTTTTCCCTTAGTCTGGGCACCATTTCTACGCACAGCGTGGACCTCCATACCTAGTATATATATATGTATCTAATGTTCTAACATACACTAGTCTTAGTTGATCAGTTATTATATTTAAGGTGACTTTTATATCATCCCTTCCACAAATCCCCAAAATTCTTTGTATTGTACCATCTAAGAAAATATAAAGCGGTGGAACGAAGGTGAGAAAGTAGCATTTATTTCATTTTGCTACTTAATAATAAACAAATATAGATATGGTTCAACTTCATGTAACATTTATCTTCATAAGACAGAATATTTTTCTTCAAACTAGTCATTCCACTATTATGTGGCATGTGCTGAAAAGATAACGACAGATAACATCAATGACCTTTCCTATTAATAGCATATTCATCCATCAACAAGCGGACTAATCCTCTTATCACATTTTGATGTCACAATTTATATCACACTTATAGATTTATTGACAAATGTACAAATCCACACATAATTAAGTACACATGTAATAAATTTGGAGAAACAACTAAACTCAGAATTAACCAAAATGAGTAATGGTAAACATTTTCTTACTCTTTTCTTGTTCAGCCTTTTGGCAACACGCTTCAATTTCAATATTGGAGAAACTACAGAACTTCGCCTAAAACTCATCCCATGGGACTCTCCAAGCTCACCTTTTTACCCAGGAAATCTCACCCCACTACAAAAGTACAAAAAGATCATCAAATATACACAACAAATGGAATCATTTTCAAATAGTTTTACAAATGCAACAATAAATTTAAATAAAATCCAGGTTCCAATGAAGCATCAACAAAATTTTCGCTACTCTATAAACATTAAAATCGGCGCACTTCCAGGCAAAGAGGTAACGCTACTAGTTGACACCGGTAGTGGCTTTGTTTGGACAGAATGCGTGCCAGGATTAAGATCTTACCAACCAATCGGCTCCCGTACATATAAAATGATGCCATGCAATCATCGGCTTTGCGCAAAGAAAATCTGTAAATGCCATAAAAAACGACAGTGCGTATGTACAATTCTCTACGGATCACATGGAGAAAAATTAGTATGGCAAGGTTCAATAGATAGCTTCCACATCCCTATTCCTAGTCACTCTGAAAAATCATTTCATGATATCGTTTTTGGTTGTTCAAACAAACAACCCCTTAATCTTTCCGGGATTTTGGGTTTGGATAGAACACCTGTTTCGCTAATATCACAATTGCGTAGCCAAACTCAACGTAAATTTTCTTACTGCTTGCACTACGGAGATAGTTACTTAACATTGGGAAAAGATATAGGAGAAGAAATGAATGTGAAAACAACTCCACTTATACACACAGAATACTCAACTCTTTTCTTGAATTTGACGGACGTAAGTGTAGAGGGGAAAAGATTAGGCTTGTCTCCATCGTTGTTTTCTCTTAAAAAAGGCGGCGTTTTCATGGACACCGGAGTCCAATACACTGTTCTTACAAGAAAGGCTTATGACAAAGTTAGCATTGCTTTTAAGAATCATTTCAAAGGTAGATTGGAAAGGACTAATATGATGTATATGTCTTTGCAACCTTGTTAGTACTATTTGGGAGGTAAATCAATAGAACTAAGCTTGTTTATAACATTGGAGAATGGAGTGTATTCAATATTTCAATTACCTACCAAGGCTAATTGTGTCTTATTGGGTCTTCTCGAAAAAAGAAGAAAAAAAAATTGTTTTTTACTCCCTGATGGAGTTATACTGTTATAGGCACTAGGACCAGGCTAGCTTTGCCTAAATCGAATTTGGTTATAGTAATCAAATTTTGTCATATCATCTAATTATGAGTGTAATATCTCGTTTTGAAATAAAATAATACTCTCTAATCACAACATACAAGCAAATAAATCGAGTTTCATCTCATTTTCAAGTTTTATTTATACTGAGATCTTTGCAAGAATACCCTAAAATAATGTGTTATTTTGATATTTGAACAAATTGATTTTGATAATGCTTGTAATGTCCAACATAATTAGTTAATTAGAGTGAAGTCATTAAGCTTATAACATACTAGAAAAAATGGGTATCGACTAAATAAAACTTTCGAATATTTTTTGAACCCTTTTTACCACCCTTAATTAGAATTAGAAAGATTAATATAAATGAAGTGAAGTACCCTAGATTTCAATTCTCTAATGGAATAACATATGATAAATGTCATAAATGGGTATTCAAGGTGCATACCGAATCTGAACCAAATGTTTCTAACTACTGGCAGAGTGGATTTGATGTTGTATGTATTTATTTTATATAGTTATATAATACTTTCTCTAAAGTAGTGATTAGGAAAATGGATTTTCAATGTTCCAATTATTGGTATGGAAAAACAAAGGAATATGATAGATTTATGAAGTTTTTATTAATTGCATTAAAATATTCTAATCTACGAAAATATTCACCAAGAGATGATTCTTTACCTTCTAAACCATCTCTACTTACCCTATTACTTCCCGCCAAATTGTTGCAAGGGATTTCACCAAAAACCAGAATTTAACCACCTAAAGAATATTCTTCAATTGAACACCAAGTCTAAGTAGTTCAACTCCTCCACCAATTTCCTTTACGTCAACTATTGAACTTCAACTTCAACTGCTCATATCTGTTTGTTTATGATTCAAACAACTATTTTTTAAGAATGCTAATATATATCCATTTTACTTTTTAGAGAAAAAGTTCAGCTCAATATTTAAGACGATCGTGGATCTCTGGATGTAACGGTTTTTGGCGAACAAACAAGACAACTTCTGGAAATGGATGCTGTTAAATGCATGGAACTACATAATTCTGTGAGTTTATCTTATCTATCTAACAAGCCTTCCAACTAAACTGCCTACATAATGTACATTTTCACATTGACTTATTAACAAAATTAAGGGTGAAGTGATTCCAGTAGATAAATTAAACAATAACCTATCGTCAAAACATTTTATGGTGATGCTGAGGAAGAAGAAATGGCTTCTTGGTGAAAGTACTGTATACAAGTATACTGCTATAAAATTACATGAGGAAATTACTGCAGATGCTACATTTCCCGATCTTTTTTCTAAACTCGCAGAAACTTCTGCTGCAAAGTGTGTGATAAAAAAACCGGTAGTAAGAAAACTTTCTGATTCAGGTATATTTTTTTACATAACTGCAGCTTATTTTCTGTTTCATAATTTATACTTACGTTTTGATTTTCCTATATTTTATTTCCCAGATGAAGGCTCGACTTCAAAAGACGAGGGGAGTACTCATGGATCTACAATAGATGCTTCCTCGATACAAGAAATTATTATACGGTTCTTCGTTCTGAGGAATAATATATAATATAATTCTCAAAACATGTTTATGTTCTTCACTTTGTTCGTGTACTCTACTACTCTATATGCACCTTGTAGGATTGATTATAGTTTTGTGTTTGTTTTGTAAGTAAACTGCTTAGAGCAGCTTTTTTCTATATGTTTGGTACTTGGACACAGTTTGCTTAGCCCCGAACCCCGATGTTCTGTATAAACCTTATTGAGGATATAAATCTTTACTAATTTTGGATGTAGAGTATTGTGTGTGTTTTGTAAGTAAGTTGTGTAGAGCAGATTATTTCTTTATGTTTGCTACTTGGACACAGTTTGCTTAGCCTCGAGGTTCTGTATAAACCTTATTTTGGATATAAATCTTAATAATTTTGAATGTAAATATAAGTATAACTCTTTAGCTTCCACGGGCTATATTGCTCATAGTTTTCAATCCCGACCTATATTTCTTACGGAGCAATTTTTTTGGGTTATGTATTCAGTATTAGTGATACAAGAATCTTGATTTTTTGGGCGGGAGTTTTTGACATTAAATTTGTTAATGCTGAAAAGAGTATTTGTTTATCTGCCTATTTTCTATTCACGCTTTGATGTAAGAAAGGGTCTATGCATTAACTCTTTGGTTTTGGTTTCTTTTGGAAGCCAGTCAATAGTCCTTCCTTTATTAATTTTTTTTTTATATTCTGGGGTTCGACAAGAAGTTACATGCATGATTTGAATGAAAACTGAGATCTCTATTTTGCTTTAGCTCGCTGAAGAGTTCTGAAAGGTGGATGAGAAGCTCAACTCTAGAAAGCAAGGTACCAGTTATATCTCTTCAGCCTCCTCCCTCACCTTTCTTGTTTTATAGTATTATTGATGACTTATTTACGTGATAATGAATATATTTATTCATGGGCAGAATCTTGAAATTAAGATAATTAATGATGAAAATAAGGCAAATCAAGTTGCAGCAGAAGCCACTATTCGGGGAGGTCATGTTGCTGAAAAGGATGATCATATGCCTCCAATTGAAGCAATACTGGCACTTACTGAGATCGCAAAGCTGGAGGAATGAAAACAAAGCATTGGACCGACTCACGAAATCAAAAGATGCTTCTCTAATTGAAGCAGAGAGAACTGTGCATGTAGCTTTAGGAAATGTTTCTAACAAAAACCAAGAATTGATGAAGCAAAATGAAATTTGCCAGGTATCCGCAATGTTGTTTGTTGATTCATTTTGAAGTACTGCTACTATACTTATTTCTTCTCAACCTTTTCACCAAGTCGAATTTTTTTATTTTTATTTTTTATGGTTGATCAGGAAGAGGATAAAATAATGGATAAAATGAGGTTGCTGAGGTTGAAAAGCCTACTCCAACTGTACGGGAGCTTGAAGAGGACCTGCCAATGTTGTATGTGACTACCAGCGGAAAGTCCAAAAGATGAATGTAATGTGTTTACTTTCTGCTTCTTTACTAGGAAATAAAAAATCATGACAGGGAGCTGGCTCACACCAAATTAACGACAAATTGGGTTGCAAGTTGTCGTAGCTAATGACAAACTTATTCCTGTTAAACAATGGTTAGAAGAAATAAGTTCTTGCAGGTATGTATACATTTTGCAGTCTCTTGTCATTTCAGGTACTGTAGCCCAGTTGAAATTAATTGATTTGTTTTACCACTTACATGAATAATTTATTTAAATAAACTAATTTCTTTCTCAAGTATATGATAAGTTTACGTTCTATCTTTCTTGCACGACCACTCGCACTACACCGGATGGAATAATCTCAAGCTATGGTCCATCACGCCGCCAATCTCTTGGGGGAGCTCTATACATTCCAAATTGACTTCCAATGATTATTTTACTAAAGAGGTCACCGTCATTTCAGCTTTTTTATTTCGGAAATTGTATACGATTTCTTTTCCCCTGGTTTTTTACACATTGTTTTGGAAGTTTTCGATATATGTATGAGTAGGTGCCACTATAAGGCATTGTGATTGGAATTGCTTTGTTTTGAGTTGCCTGATTCAAAATTAACTTTTAAATTGTATGTTCTTATTAGAATTACAAAATTAATCTGATTTATGAATTCACTAGAGTAGAACTCTTAAATTCAGGTTTACATTAATATGATCAAGCCAACCAAATTCAGAAATTAAACATTTTGGCTATATAAAGCTATCACAATGAATCTCGTCACCCCCTCTGTTTTTTTCCCTTAGTCTGGGCACCATTTCTACGCACAGCGTGGACCTCCATACCTAGTATATATATATGTATCTAATGTTCTAACATACACTAGTCTTAGTTGATCAGTTATTATATTTAAGGTGACTTTTATATCATCCCTTCCACAAATCCCCAAAATTCTTTGTATTGTACCATCTAAGAAAATATAAAGCGGTGGAACGAAGGTGAGAAAGTAGCATTTATTTCATTTTGCTACTTAATAATAAACAAATATAGATATGGTTCAACTTCATGTAACATTTATCTTCATAAGACAGAATATTTTTCTTCAAACTAGTCATTCCACTATTATGTGGCATGTGCTGAAAAGATAACGACAGATAACATCAATGACCTTTCCTATTAATAGCATATTCATCCATCAACAAGCGGACTAATCCTCTTATCACATTTTGATGTCACAATTTATATCACACTTATAGATTTATTGACAAATGTACAAATCCACACATAATTAAGTACACATGTAATAAATTTGGAGAAACAACTAAACTCAGAATTAACCAAAATGAGTAATGGTAAACATTTTCTTACTCTTTTCTTGTTCAGCCTTTTGGCAACACGCTTCAATTTCAATATTGGAGAAACTACAGAACTTCGCCTAAAACTCATCCCATGGGACTCTCCAAGCTCACCTTTTTACCCAGGAAATCTCACCCCACTACAAAAGTACAAAAAGATCATCAAATATACACAACAAATGGAATCATTTTCAAATAGTTTTACAAATGCAACGATAAATTTAAATAAAATCCAGGTTCCAATGAAGCACCAACAAAATTTTCGCTACTCTATAAACATAAAAATCGGCGCACTTCCAGGCAAAGAGGTAACGCTACTAGTTGACACCGGTAGTGGCTTTGTTTGGACAGAATGCGTGTCAGGATTAAGATCTTACCAACCAATCGGCTCCCGTACATATAAAATGATGCCATGCAATCATCGGCTTTGCGCAAAGAAAATCTGTAAATGCCATAAAAAACGACAGTGCGTATGTACAATTCTCTACGGATCACATGGTGAAAAATTAGTATGGCAAGGTTCAATAGATAGCTTCCACATCCCTATTCCTAGTCACTCTGAAAAATCATTTCATGATATCGTTTTTGGTTGTTCAAACAAACAACCCCTTAATCTTTCCGGGATTTTGGGTTTGGATAGAACACCTGTTTCGCTAATATCACAATTGCGTAGCCAAACTCAACGTAAATTTTCTTACTGCTTGCACTACGGAGATAGTTACTTAACATTGGGAAAAGATATAGGAGAAGAAATGAATGTGAAAACCACTCCACTTATACACACAGAATATTCAACTCTTTTCTTGAATTTGACGGACATAAGTGTAGAGGGGAAAAGATTAGGCTTGTCTCCATCGTTGTTTTCTCTTAAAAAAGGCGGCGTTTTCATGGACACTGGAGTCCAATACACTGTTCTTACAAGAAAGGCTTATGACAAAGTTAGCATTGCTTTTAAGAATCATTTCAAAGGTAGATTGGAAAGGACTAATATGATGTATATGTCTTTGCAACCTTGTTATAGGCTGAGGCCTAACTTTAATGATTATCCGACTATGACTTTCCATTTTCAAGGGGCTGATTTAGTGGTTGATTATACGCACGTGGTTTTGGAAAATATCACGTGCATGGCGGTTGTTCCGGGAAGAAGGGCCATCATAGGGGCGTTGCAGCAGTGGAATAACAAATTAATGTTCGATTTGGATGCGAACTTGCTCAAGTTTTACAAAACCGATTGTGATTCTGGATGATTGCAGATTGCTTATAAACTTGAAAAAATTCTTAAAATACTTTTTTCAATAAATAGCCTAAGTAGAAGGCAATATTCAAGCAAATAAATTTGGGGTTTTTTGCAAGTTAACTCTTTATGATATGTCTAATGGGCGATTTACCTCCTTGTGATATAAAAATAGGCAATTTACCTCTAAGTGAAATGAAATAATGAGCAATTTACCTCCCTGTGATATGAATTAATGAGCAATTTAGAGGGAGGCAACGTGCTTCTTTTATAAAAGCACAGGGAGGTATTTCCCATTTTTCTTATTACACGGAGTTAAATTGCCTATTTAGGATATTACAGAGAGGTATTTTGCGCTTTTATTTATCATAGAGAGTTAAATTGTCTATTTATAATAACACAAGGGGATTAGTTTGCTATTCACTCAATAAATATGTTCAACTGTGACGTACTACTTGAAATAATATGTCAATTTTTTTTTTAATTATACGTATTAATAAACATGATTTGTAAGTTTTATTCTATTTCTATATCTATATATATATAAGCTAGCTAATGCATAAGATCTTTGTAAAAAATGGGTAGGAGATCCATGTGTACTTGGAAACACCATTTGGTATTAATGTTTTATTCTATATCTATTCTATATTATTATTATTTATTATTATACATAAAAAAATTGCGAGTTCATCAGAAAAAATTCTTGAATTTTTGTATAAAATATACTCCTACTTATTTACTATCATATTAAAATAAATGGTAAAATAGAAAGAAAAGAAAAAAAAAAGTTGAAGAAGCATACTTCTACAGGTCTACACAAACACTGACACTTGAAGAAGAATATGTCAACCAAACAGCATATAATCAAATAACTATATATTAGTACTCGACTAGTAGGGACGGGTCCAAGATCAGAGTGTAGGGGGATCGAGGTAAACTATCACCAAAACTAATTGTTTAAAATATTTAATATATTTTATTTGTGTAAGAAAAAATTATCAACGAGAACCATGTTGAATTCAAAATGCTAAAGTAATTTCATTAAAGAAATATCGGATGGACATAAAAATTTGGAGAAAGAATATACGATTCATAATAGGGGACAAATATTTGAACGCAAATAAGTCGTTTTGTATAAAAGAAAGAGGTAGGTGTTTGCTATAAATTTGACATCGATTGCCTCGATGTGCAAATGGCTCGATATGATGTGTAATGAGTGCGGGCGTGCCAATGTTTGTGCGTGCAAACATAACGGTTTAAAAACTGGACATATTGATATCGATGTAAACATAATTAAAATGTCCTGATAAGGACATATTGATATCCATGTAAGATGTCCTGATGAAACTGACTTCTAATCAATTGATTATAGCAGAGTAGGCAAACACTACCCTTAGTTCTTTTCCATGCCTGTCTGGCCGCAGGACTTAAATAATTTATGATAACCTTTCTGATATGCCAAAGTTTCATAGCCAATCGATGGCTTACTCAGTACGTCAATGCATTTACAAATCAGTAATTGAGTTGATAATCAATCAGTTTAATTTGTATCTACTTGACTTAAAAGACATAACTTAACATACTGATCATGCCTCAATGAAAATCACTTGACGTAAAATATACTTTAATAAAATCAAGAAATACGGGCCAAATACTTCCATATATTAATTAAACGTGAAAGAAATACATGAGTTTTAGCCTACAATGAGTTCCCCAATTTACAGACATTACAAAGTATGCAAAACAGTGAAAAGCCTCCTGTATTGGCATATGTTTGCCAAACGAGTTGATGATTCGTTTAAGTCTTGAAAATTACTCCTTGATTGGCAGGTAAACCCACCAAATGAGTTGATGTGTAAAACAGTGCAAGCTTGTTGACAGAAAGTAACACTGATGACAGAGAACCATCATCAGCGGGTCGCCCAACCTTGGCAGATAGCTACCAATCGGGCTCCAACCCAACGGGTGGCCGCTTGAAAGGGCATCAATTGAGCAGATGGCTACTCAACCGATTGCTGTCAAGCAGATGGCTACTTGACAGCGGACTCATCAAGCAGATGGCTACTTGACGAGGTTGCCATGTAATTACGTGGGCACTTACATGACGTTGCAGCGTGCTATTTTGCTTGATATCGAATGGTTTCGCTCGAGACAGCGTTGCTGACGGCGGAAGCAGCTTTGCGGCTTACTTTGAGCGGCGGTGCTAGACTTCAGGCGGCCATGTCCTGTTGGTTGCTGAGGATTGACGATTGATGTCAAGGAATTGGCAGTGCTGACTGACTGACAGAAGCAGCGGATGCTGGACTTCCGGAGAGGCGTTGAGCCGATTTCAGTGTAGACTGATTTGTTGATTGATTGAGTTGTGTGTGTCCTGCGTATGGCAGCTTCCTGATATTTATAAGCTGATGGCTGGAAAACTGACTGGCTGATGGCCGAAACTGACTGGCTGATGGCCTATCTCCCCACTATCTCCACTACTCTTGTTTTTCTCCACTTCCTCCACTCTTCCCACTACTTTGGAGGTGGTTTTCCTTCTTCTCTTTGCTGAATTTCGGTTTCTATGGCAGTTTTAGGAGAGAACGTGTTTTGCCAATTTGAATTTCAGCTCAATTAATGTTGGTAACCAATTAGGAGATAATTAAGGAAATTGTTATTTAGCCAACTACTTATTTGGCCTTATCCTTATCTCCAATTTTAATTAATTATCTTAATAATTAATTAAATAGCCCTTTCCTTACTGGGCCGTTTTCATCAGCTGGTTTATGGGCCGTTCTGGATCGGTTGGGAGTGATTGGGCCATTAATCCTTACGCGATAATTGTAATTAATTATTTAATTAACTACTTAATGGCCTTATTTATTATATGGGCTGATTGCTTATGCTTGGCCCAATTAATTAACTAATTAACTTAGCTAATTAATTTATAATAGCCAAAACCATATATTGGGCTCATTGGGCTTGTCCGTTTTTAACCATCACTTGGCTTTATTAATTAATTGACTCTGGCCCCTAAATTAATTAATTTATTCATTAATTAATTTACACTTAGCCAAAATTACCTATAAAATTGGGCCGAATCTCTAATTGAGCTCGTGACCCGTTTAATTTCGGTCGGATTGATTTCCGGATCAGAGTGGGTCCGATCCTGATCCAATTCACTTGGCTCTACTTACTGGGTTCGGCCCATTATCACGCTATTACTCATCGATTTATCGAGGGTGATTTTTTGGGTACAAACAATGCCCCCCGTAAGTCGTATCTGTTAAATTTTAGCTGATGATAAAATTTTATCAGATAAGACTTAGTTTTTAAATTTCCCTCCTTTTATGGCTCGATTGGCATTTAATTGAGCATGCCTTTGTATTTAAAGTTAGCCATAATTGGCTAACTCTTCAAGACATTGGCATTTATTGGGAATCTCAAGAGTCTCCCTATCCATTAATTTCTATGCCATGTGTCAACTCCCTCTTTTTCTCTCTCCAAATTTTCGGCCAATACAACACTCCAAGCCTATCATTTGTCTAGTCCCCAATCTCTCAAGAGTCCCATCACATTCACTCTTCCCCAAAAACCCACTTTATCTCTTTTCAAGATAACTCTCCAACACTACAAAAACTCCCAACAAAACCCTTCACTATTCATCTTCTCCTTTCTTCTCCTACCCGATTTCTCTCCCTCAAAACCTCCATAGCCAATTTTTCTTCTTCACAATACTCCATAACCCACTACAAATCGAGCTTTTTCTTTCCAATAATCATGGCCGGTGCACAAATCAATCTACGGGACGTACATATCTCGACTTTCACTCGGCCGTCGATGTTCCTCCCGCCTCGGAGCATCCTATTATCTACCCCCAAGAGGCTTTGCCCTTTTCCGACAGGCCCACTACCTTCCGATCTACGACCTGCGGATGGCCATGGGCCGGTTCTACAGTCCATTCGGAGTGGCTTGTATGGTGTCAAAGAGTGGAGAGAACTTTTGCCCCCGTTTGGCGTCTCTGCGGCATTTACGAGGCGATTCAGTTTTGTAAAATGGGTTTGTCTTTGAACCTCCCTCTTATTCGAGCTGCCATACAATTTTGGTGTAAGGCCGATAATACCTTCCATTTTGTGTATGGCCCTATGACGCCAACTTTATTGGATATTTTGGCCATCAGTGGCCTGGGGCCCACTGGATGTTATGTCGACCCACAGCCATCGGTCGGAGATGACGCATTTCACTTCCCCGCGACCATCGATGAGAATGGCGTTACCTTATCGAATTATGGCCCTATTATTGGCCGATAAAAAAATCTGGCCGACACCATCGAGGTATCTTATGTTGAACATGTCCACTTTCTTACATTATGGTTGTCGAGATATATATTCTGCACTTCTGCATTGTCTGTGACCAAAGAGTATAATGCTATAGCTATTAGTCTTGCTACGGGTGAGAAAGTGGCTCTAGGCCCTGTTGTGTTTTCGAGTTTCTGTGTTGGTGTTGAGGGATTTCTGGCATCGAGGTGTACTTTCCTGCAGGGGCCTATCTGGTTGCTCCAGGCGTGGTTATTTGCTTATTTTCCAGATTTCTGTGCTTTCAAGAGTGCCCCGATGGAAAACGAGATATTTGCCAGCTTTGTGGCTCGACAGAAACTGCCACTCCTCAACTTTTATTACTTCTTCTCCCGATTTTACAACAAGGTTAAAGGCCCCGAGCCTAATTTCTTGGTCTTTTGCTCCACCATGTTATCGGTTTATTCACCATCGATGTCAGCCGACCTTCAACGAGATTATCAGCGGATGTGGGCTAACTTCTTGACATCGAGGGATATCCCTGCAGGCCTAAAGGTTACTGGAGCCAAGGAAGCCACGGAGCGGAAACCTCTTAAATGCTCCGTTCGTTTTTACCCTGCTCACTATGTGGCTCGACAATTTGGTCTTGTGCAGATGATCCCTCGTTTTGGCGTATCTCTTGTTAAAGAAATGTCAACTTTGTTGAGCTACAGGATATGGATAGTTATGATGAGCTGCGGAGGTGTTGGCGTGCGGCTCGTGATGCTTTTGTTTTCAGGTTTTACACCCCCAGTTCTGCCAGTTCTCCTGATTTCGTCAAGTGGTGGGACAGTTACCTTGCTCTCACTCGTCCGTCCACTTTTCACGTTGCTGCAGCCAAATTTACCGTTCCCAATCATCCTGAGATCATTTCCTGTGACGGCCCGTTTCTCGAGCCATCGGCTGCTGCCCTTGTCAAGGCATCCAAGAAAGGTAAATTGGCTATCATTTCTCGTTTTGAAAAATTTTACAATGTGACTTGGGATCCTGATAATAGAGATAGAGTGTTTGAGGAAGCCGCCGTTAATTTTGAGCTGTTGAAAAATGATAGAATAGGTAGGGCCAGGTTGGCTCATTCTAAGTTAGCCAAAAAACGGGGGGGTCCTGGCGAAGTTCCTCCCTGGTATACATTTTACAAACCCCTCGGCCCCTCTCTCCCATTGCTCCCTGATTTTGTCGAGCCATTTTGGTCTGTGGCTCCGGCTTCCATCCCTATTACGGGTGCTAGTTCTCAACCTTATAGTCATCAGTCTAAGTCCCAAGTTTCCTTTACGGGGTACCATGCTGATGAACCTCAAACCATGTCCAAGATTTACCTTTTGTGTGAGTACAAGGATGGGGGTACCATTGCCCTTGATCAACCAGGTAGACTCCTTCGTTTTTCTTTCCTGATCATTGTTGCGTAATAACACACTTGTCTCTTTGCAGGAAAGAGACTGTCGGCCTCTCAGGCTGGTAAGAAAAAGGCCGTCAAGGAGCCTGTCATCCCTTTTGCTGTCCCCCTGCAGATCGTCAGTCCAAAGGCTTCCTCACCCACTGCTTCTCTGTCGATTCAGGAGTCTGAAGCTCCTTCCTCCGCTGACAAGGTAACTGATCCCCTTGTCATGTATGTCCGACGTTCTCGTCGGCTCTTTCATCAACAAGGTGGCACTAGTGCCATAATCGTGAGCAGTTCTGACGAGGAGGTAGTCCCTACTAACTTACTTTGTTCTCTTTCTGGACTTACATTAATATTTTTCCTTTTCTGTCAGGAGGTGAGCTCGAAGGGCAAGCGTCGAGCCAGTAAGGTCGATCCCCCGCCCCGCAAGAAAGTCAGGACATTGGCTGTCAGCTCATCTGATAGTGACGATGACGGGGAAGGATTCCAGCTAGTGGAGGTTCCAACCCCTCGATCTCCCAAGATTATTCCAGAGCATCCTCCCGTTGACACCATTGTTGGCGAGGGATCAGGGGAAACGGCCTCCCAACAGCCTAAGTCTGTTTCCCCTTCACAGACTGTTCCCGTCAAGGATACCCCTATTTCTGCTCCTCATCCTTTGAATGTGGTTAGTTTCATCATGGCTTTGTTTTTAATTTTACGTTTCTATTTGCGTGGCACTTATCCTGTTTTGGCTTTAATTTTCAGACTCCTCCGTCAGGCCAAGCCATGGACAGTTCGCACAGGCTTATGCAAGCCTTGGCTCGATTTGCTGGCACTCGTGCCTTGTCTTTGCAGAGCTTGTCCTCCCAATCTCAATCGGCTGCATCGGAGCAATCGAGCCATGCTCTGTTCTCTCCTGATGAAATTGCTCATCTCAAGGAGTTGTTGTCGAACTATCAGAGTCAGCCATTGGATGTCCTGATGATCAACATGGGACCATCTCTTGACGACCTGATGAGCAAGTTGTCCCCTGCCAAACTCCCTAGTGATAAGGTGGCCTTCTACTCCAACTTTGCGCAGCAATTCAACCAAATGAGGAGTGAATTCAAGGACAATGATCGGGCTATCAAGGCAAGAGCCTCGTTTGAGTCTCCTCTTGGGACCCTCCTCGCCAAGTTCGATGAGCTCTACGCCCAAGGTTCCAGCCTTAGTGATTCACTTACCAACCTTAAGGGCTCGGAGGCTGATTTGGTTGCTGCCATCGAGGAGCTTCAAAGACAGTTGGACACCATCCGAAGCAAGATAACGGCTGCCTCCGTAGAAGCTGAGTCCATTACTGATCAGCTTGCTAACACCGATGCCTTGATTTCTGAAGCCAAGGCTGCTGAAGATCAAGTGGTTGCTCAAGCAGCGGCTGCCGCGGCTGATCAAGCTAGAATAGAGACGGCCCTCAAGGGGTTCCTTGGCCGATTCACACAGGATTTCCTTCAGTAGATGCTAATTTTCTGGCCTGCGAGCCATTGATATTGGCGAGTGTGCCAACTAGTTTTAGGATTTTGGTTTCAAGGACTTAGCTTATTTTCTGTTTCTGTTGCTGTAATGGCCTGATGGCCACATACTACTTTCCTTAGCAGATTTTATTTTGGCTTGGTTTATCGCGTGTTTTTCTTCAAAACTGAAACCAAATCCAACTAAGTACCAAAGATTTGCAGCCCAAAAACTAATTTTGCAAGGATGAACAAAACTTTCTTGTCAACAAGACTTAGTTAAAATCAAATCAACCCAATTGACAGTAAAAAATGCATTTCTGCAATAACTTGATATCAGGGAAAACAAAGACTTGATTAAAAACGAAGTATTTAGCCAATTTTTAGAAATAAATGCAACAGCTAATACTATTTTAAAAAACTTAGTCTAATCAAAACAGAAAGGGAAATAAAAACAAGACTAAAAATAAACCTAACTTAATATTTACAAAGGTATCGGCGCACTAAAGTGCTCTTGGCGCCGTTCAATTTCCAACTCCAAGGCTCGCTGATGCTCCAGACACATTGTTTCCCAGAGGGTTGGTCTGAACTTTTTCAAGTATCTTCCATTGATGGGGTCTCTGCAAAGATCCCCGTTTGGCTTTTTCAATATGTAACCCCCTCCTCGAGTTATCGAGAAGACTTCATATGGCCCTTGCCATGTTGCACTCCATTTGCCATACTTTTTCTCACGCTGATGAAGTGGCAGGACTGTTCTCCAGACCAAGTCCCCGACATCAAAGTGTTTCCTGCGTATCTTTTTATCGTAGCAACGGGCAACCAGCCTCTTTTGTGCCTCGATTTTATCCAACGCGGCAACTCTGACTTCGTCCAGTTCATCAAGCCCCTGGAGCATATGGAGTGGTGCCTGTGCTTGTTCTCTTGCTGGTCCGATAAGCCCACAATGCCTCTGACAACATCAAGTGCCATGCTCTTGGGTTCTCCTCGATCATCTTTGAAATGATGTCCTTAAGGACTCGATTTCAGGCTTCAGCTTGGCCATTCCCTTGTGCATAATAAGGGGTTGAATGGACCAGTTCAAAACCCATTGATCTGGCAAACTCCTTGATTTCCTGACCAACAAACATTAGCCCCCTGTCAGTGACAATGGTTTGTGGCAGGCCAAACCTATGTATGATTAAGTCCTTGATGAACTTCATCACTTCGGCCTGATTGGCCTGTTTGAGTGGTTTGGCCTCTACCCACTTGGTGAAATAATCTGTGGCCACAATGATGTATCGATGGTGTTTGGATGACGATGGATGTATCTCCCCGATTATATCGATGGCCCAATATCTGAAAGGCCATGGTTTGATTACCATGTTCATCTCCTCGATAGGGATTCTCTGGACTACTCCAAATCGTTGGCATTTTTCACATCCTTTGCCAATTGAACGCAGTCTCCTACCATCTTTGGCCAGTAATAGCCATATCGGCGCAATAGCCAAGCTAGCTTGTGTCCGTTTTGATGGGCGCCACAAATTCCTTCATGTGCTTCCATCATAATTCTCATGGCTTCCTGTTGATCGACGCATAACAGTAACACATCGTCATGGCCTTTTCTGAACAATTGATCTCCCATCAGGACATAATTGACGGCCCTGAGCCTTGTCTGTCGAGATGTTTTATCAGACGGATTAGCCAGATATTTTCTGATCGGCTCTCTCCAGTCATCGGGATCCTGAAACACACTTAGGACGGTTAGAATATTATCCCGATACATAAACGATGGACAGTGTCGTCTCCTGACGACGTAATAAGATTCATCGATGTCATCAGGCAGATCAACACCAGTCGCCAATTGGGCCAAACTGTTGGCCTCACTATTATGTCCCCTTGTTATATGATAACAAGTGACATCAGCAAATTCTGAAAGTAAAGACATTGCCATCAAGTAATATTTGTCAAGAGTAGGATTTCGGCATTTATATGTACCTTGAATTTGCCTGATAACCAACTGCGAGTCTCCGATGATGGTAACGGATTTGACATGTAACTCCCTTAGCATTTCTAGTCCAATAATTACGGCTTCGTATTCGGCCTGATTGTTGGTGCATTCAAAATCAAATTGTATAGATAACTTGGTTTTAACATCAGATGGTGAAATCAAAACAATACCTGCCCCACACAGTCTATCAGTTCTTGACCCATCGAAAGCCAGTGTCCACGGCTTGATCTCCACTGTCATCAAGTCCAGTTCCTTTAGAACGGTCTGATCTATGTCAATGCATGGATGGTCAACTAAGAAATCAGCCAATACTTGGCCTTTGACTGCTTTTTGCGGTACATACTGCAATTGATACTCCATCAGTTGGATAGCCCATCGGCCGATCCTTCCTCTCATTACAGGTTTAGCTATCATATACTTAATAACATCAATACTAGAAATTACTAACACCTTAACAGGCAACATATAATGACGTAACTTTTTACAAGAGAAAAACAGTGCAAGACATACCTTTTCTATCGGGGTATACCTCTGTTCCGTTTCTGACAGATGCCTGCTCAAGTAGTATATAGCTCGTTCAAATCCGTTCTCATCGTCTTGTGCTAAAAATCCACCGACGGTGTCCTCTGTGGCGGATATGTATAATTTCAAGGGTTCCCCTTGACTGGCGGCATCATCACAGGCGGCGTAGTCAGTTTGTCTTTTATCTCTTGAAACGCCTGCTCATGTTCCGTTTGCCAGCAAAATTCCTCTTTGTCCTTCAGCTTTAACAAAGGTGAGAAGACCTTTGTTTTTCCAGCCAAGTTTGATATGAACCTCCTTAGAAAGTTGACCTTGCCAAGGAATTGTTGTAATTCCTTCTTCGTTGATGGAGGTTTGGCTGTCAGGATAGCCTTGGACTTGTTCTTGTCGATCTCAATCCCTTTACGATGCACTAAAAAGCCAAGGAAATTGGCTGACGCAACTGCAAAAACACATTTTAAAGGATTAAGTTTCAGTTTATGTTTTCTCATTTTGGCAAATGACTTCGCCAAATGTACCAAGTGTTCTTCGTAACTTGATGATTTGATCACAATATCATCGATGTAAACTTTGACAAAGTCATCGATGTACTCACTGAAAATGCAGTTCATGGCCCGTTGATAAGTGGCTCCAGCGTTTTTAAGTCCGAATGGCATCACTTTCCATTGGAAGGTGCCTATTCCCCCTGGGCATTGGAAAGCCAACTTTGGTACGTCGTCCACGGCCACGAATATCTGATTATAGCCTGCACTTCCGTCGACGACAGTCAAAAACATATTGCCAGCGGCAGCATCGATCAGTATGTCCGCCATTGGCATCGGATATTCATCCTTAGGAGAGGCAAGATTCAGATATCTGAAATCGATGCATATCCTGATCTTACCGTTCTTCTTCATTACGGGCACCACGTTGGCAACCCACTCTAGATATCGGGCCACTTCGATGAAACTGGCCTTCAACAACTTCTCGATTTCCTCCCTGATCAGCTGATAGACTTCCACTGACATCCGTCTCAAGGGCTGTTTTCGAGGTAAATACCCTTCAAGTATTGGAATTCGATGCTCAACTAACTCCCTGCTTAGTCCTGGCATCTCGTCATAATTCCAGGCAAAGCAATCCTTGTATTCTTTCAATACTTGAATCAATCGTTCCTTCTGGCCATCATCCAGCAATGCGCTGATGTATGTTGGCCTGTGATCCTCTTCGTGCCCAACTCAATCTCGATGACAGGGTCTTGTACTTGGATTTTTATGTCATCAAGCTTGGCTGGCGCCGTTCCTAGTTCTTCTAACTGAATTTCATCGCCATCTGATATTGGCGTTTCTTCCTCAAAGATAAGATCGCCTGTATAACATTCAGCCACATAGGCCCGAAACTTTCGAATCAGATCAGCACACGCCTCCTGTTCTGGACCGATGACAACGATCTCATCAATTTCCAACTGTTCTGCCTTATCGGCCGATGGTTCATCATCAACAGTATAATTCATAAGGACTGATTGTTCTGTTCTTGCGGCCCCTCTTCATTGACATTGCAGGGCCGACTTAACTCCTTAGCGAGACAAGTCATTTCGAGCTGGGTTAGTTTTTTGCTCGATGTGACTTCTATGGGCCGTCCATATTTGTCCTGTCCGACGAACCGATAAGGTCCCACATCTTCCCGATAGTATGCCACCTCGACGGCATTGATTTTTGCAGTGAATGGCCTGTTGTCGGCCATTATGATCTCTGGTTCAGCGGCGTCCCCCCAAATCAATAAACACTGATGAAAAGAAGACGGCACACATAAAGCGGAGTGAATCCAGTCTCTCCCCAATAACGCATTGTAAGATGTGGCAGCCTCTACCACAAAGAAAGCAATCTTTAGGCTAGTCTTTCCAATCTTTACCTCGACAGGTAAGATTCCTAATGTATCAGCCTTTCCTCCAGTAAAGTTGCTAACGATCACCCTTGTTTCCATCAAGTCTTCACTGACCTTGCCTAGTTTGTACATAGTAGACGCTGGCATTACATTGACTGCGGCCCCGTTATCGACCAGCATTCTGTCAACTGGTTTGCCATCGATGTGTCCTGATACGTATAATGGCCTGATGTGTCTGGCCATGAATGAAGGTGGTTTCTGGAAAATATTTTCTACCTTCTTGTCCCAATCGGTCTCATTTTCGTCATCGACTGATACTGTTCCCAAATCCTCTGCCATCTGTACAACTGGCATTCCTTCGTCCCAGACTCCATCAGTGAAGTATTCCAGTTCCTCGTCGATGACATCGACGAGTTCAGAACCTACTGCATTACATTGCATCACTGCCGAGCCGACTGACGGCTGGCTGGTTCCACTTTCTTCGTCCTCTTTTGCTTTCTCGTTGACTGTTTTTTCCTTGACTGCTTGGCCAAATTCGGCCTCATCTTTCTTACCGTCGTTCTCGCCATAGATTTTGGCAAATTTCTCCCTGAGATCGTTTTCGTCTTCTTCTAATTCCTTCTCTAAATCAATTGTGCCATATTTGGCTTTCCCTGGTGACCGCCATGGGGAAACAGCTCCCTGTTCGGCCTCCTCAGCCTCTTTGATCTCTTGTCTAGGTTCTACTTCCACAACACGTGGCTTTGTCGTTTGCTGTTTCATCGGGGCCTTTCCTTTGGCTGTCTCGATTTCTTTCCTTAAGCGCAAGTAACGCCGATACTGTGTTCTGGTCATCTGATCAACCCTTTGATTCCCAGGGAATTTTGGATGTCTCACGGGTATCCATCTCCCTACTCGAGTATTTGCAGGAGTATGGACAGTTCGCGGTCTATATTGACCAGGCGATGTTGTTTTGATCGACGGCCCATAGGTCCTGTCTCTGTGGTAGGCGGTCGATCTGACCTGCCTAACTGGTGATCTGTCAGGTGATCTTTCCCTGATCCTGTTGTTACGACTAGTACCCTCCTGCGGCTGTCGAGGCATTTTAGGTACGGCCTGATCTCTACGGGGTTCCACTGTCGGTGGAGTTGCCTGCACTGGCAAAGGTGTTGGTACTGGAGACTGTGCTATCACTTGATACTGTGGCATAACCTGATGTTGTGGCTGTGGCATCACCTGATAAGGATATGCTCCTTGTGCAGGGTTCGGCCAAGGCATGTACTGGCCATATATGTTTGGGTTCACAAACAAAGGTACTGTTGCCAAATCAGCATGGCATCTAGCACACAATCCCATTTGCGTACTCATCGAAGAGGGTAAGTTATGTGGGTCTCCTTCCGCATATTGCTCTTCTGTCGTATTTGTAACCCCTACCATGTTTATCCCTACCTCGTTCTGTTGGAAGGGATTAGTGTCAACCGTCATCGGCTTAGTAATTTTCCAGTCTGGGGCGAATCTCAAGATGCCCTTATCAAGGTGATCTTGTACCATCCACCTGAAAACGAGACATTCATTCGTAGAGTGAGTCCATACGTCGTGATACTTGCAATAAGTCTTACCTGCAATTTTCATTGGAGATGGTATCACATGATCCCCTTTTAGCCTGAGGATCTTGTCGGCCAACAGTTGATCAAAGATGGCCTCAGTCTTGGAGACGTCAAACGAGTAGCGTCTCTCGCGGTCTGTTTTATATTCAGCATCTCTTCTTACCAAGTTATTTGGCACCTTGATAGCTGGTTGAGGCTCTTTTGGTTTTGCAAGAGCCTGACAGACAGTGTTCTTTGGACAGACCACTTCAGCTAACCCGATTTCAATACCTGGCTGCTCCATCGGTCGGTTTAATGGCTCCTCGCTAGAATCAGCCATTCCTACTTGGTGGTAGTTCCCTCTAGGGTGTCGTCCGTTTTCATCCCTTAGGACCCTTTCATATCGGACTGCATGATCGGTCAGTTCAAATAAATCCTCATGATATTGTGCCATCATGATTTTTCTCAATTCGAAGTGCATGCCATGGATGGCAATCTTAATACATTCTTTTTCTGGCAAAGGTATGGCACAGAAACCTCTGGCCCTGATGAACTTTTTCATATATTCTTCCACAGATTGCCCCATCAGCTGCTTCATGTTGGATAGCTCGATGATAGATACTTCGAGCGGGGCTTGATAGTGGTTCATCACAAACACCTTTTCCATGGATGGCCAATCAGGGACCGATCCTGGTTTCAGGTTGGCGTACCAGTGGAACGCCATGCCGGTGAGTGAATTCGGGAACAACTTTAACTTCAACTCGTTGCTTAAGTTGCCACATTCCAGAGAAAATCGAGCCATATGCTCGGTGGCAGATTGGGATCCTTCTCCCGAAAATAGAGTAAAGTTGGGTGCCCTGTAGTTCATCGGGAATGGCACCTGATCAATGTATTCTGGATGAGGCTTATTATACCTTGATGCCCTATTTCCTTGTCTCCTTACGAACATTTCTTGAGCCTGATTCATCGTCAACAGGTCGTCCTGACCTTCCATGGCTCGATTTGTTCTATCATAGGCCGATGAGATGGCCTGATGTCCCTCTGGACCATATCCCATGGCCTCTGATCGTTCCTCTTCCGACCTGCCCCCCGAGTCTGGGAGTTGATACCTGGCCTTGGAGGTACTTCCTTTCTTGTCAAGGACATTAGTTTGTCCGTTGCCCTGTTTGTAGGGCGTTTCATCCCTTGATCCACTTCCCCCGATATGTATCGCGGGTCCCTTGCCTTTGTCAACAGAGCTTTTGGACGGCCCTGTCCAGGCCTGCGATTGTATCCCGTTGGCAAGGGTATTGATGCTTTCAGCGAGCATAGCCATTTTTTACTCCAGATGCATCAAGGAAGTGTTCACAGTATTGCTGGCTTCGGTATTGGCCTGACTGGCTGTAGTGGCCGAGCCTAGCATGTTCTCGAACATACTGACAACATTTGACCATTCTACCTGTTTGGCCTCAAGGTCCTTAGTGAAGTTGCGGACCTCCGTTGTCAGTTCCTCTATCTTGTCAGTCCCTTCCATAGTTAGCGGGACAGTGGACAGATTTTCCAGAGAGTGCGTTAGATCAGAGCGTGTCCTCGTCAAGCTAGATCGAGTCTTTCGCGTTATCTGTGGTATCATCTAACAACAGCAAAAGATTAATCGTTTAGCATCAACTGATTGACTTTTTGGCAAAAAGATTATCAAGTCCCACCGGGCGTGCCAAAATATTGTTTGCTATAAATTTGACATCGATTGCCTCGATGTGCAAATGGCTCGATATGATGTGTAATGAGTGCGGGCGTGCCAATGTTTGTGCGTGCAAACATAACGGTTTAAAAACTGGACATATTGATATCGATGTAAACATAATTAAAATGTCCTGATAAGGACATATTGATATCCATGTAAGATGTCCTGATGAAACTGACTTCTAATCAATTGATTATGGCAGAGTAGGCAAACACTACCCTTAGTTCTTTTCCATGCCTGCCTGGCCGCAGGACTTAAATAATTTATGATAACCTTTCTGATATGCCAAAGTTTCATAGCCAATCGATGGCTTACTCAGTACGTCAATGCATTTACAAATCAGTAATTGAGTTGATAATCAATCAGTTTAATTTGTATCTACTTGACTTAAAAGACATAACTTAACATACTGATCATGCCTCAATGAAAATCACTTGACGTAAAACATACTTTAATAAAATCAAGAAATACGGGCCAAATACTTCCATATATTAATTAAACGTGAAAGAAATACATGAGTTTTAGCCTACAATGAGTTCCCCAATTTACAGACATTACAAAGTATGCAAAACAGTGAAAAGCCTCCTGTATTGGCATATGTTTGCCAAACGAGTTGATGATTCGTTTAAGTCTTGAAAATTACTCCTTGATTGGCAGGTAAACCCACCAAATGAGTTGATGTGTAAAACAGTGCAAGCTTGTTGACAGAAAGTAACACTGATGACAGAGAACCATCATCAGCGGGTCGCCCAACCTTGGCAGATGGCTACCAATCGGGCTCCTAACCAACGGGTGGCCGCTGGAAAGGGCATCAATTGAGCAGATGGCTACTCAACCGACTGCTGTCAAGTAGATGGCTACTTGACAGCGGACTCATCAAGCAGATGGCTACTTGACGAGGTTGCCATGTAATTACGTGGAGTAATAGCGTGATAATGGGCCGAACCCAGTAAGTAGAGCCAAGTGAATTGGATCAGGATCGGACCCACTCTGATCCGGAAATCAATCCAACCGAAATTAAACGGGTCACGAGCTCAATTAGAGATTCGGCCCAATTTTATAGGTAATTTTGGCTAAGTGTAAATTAATTAATGAATAAATTAATTAATTTAGGGGCCAGAGTCAATTAATTAATAAAGCCAAGTGATGATTAAAAACGGACAAGCCCAATGAGCCCAATAGATGGTTTTGGCTATTATAAATTAATTAGCTAAGTTAATTAGTTAATTAATTGGGCCAAGCATAAGCAACCGGCTCATATAATAAATAAGGCCATTAAGTAGTTAATTAAATAATTAATTACAATTATCGCATAAGGATTAATGGCCCAATCACTCCCAACCGATCCAGAACGGCCCATAAACCAGCTGATGAAAACGGCCCAGTAATGAAAGGGCTATTTAATTAATTATTAAGATAATTAATTAAAATTGGAGATAAGGATAAGGCCAAATAAGTAGTTGGCTAAATAACAATTTCCTTAATTATCTCCTAATTGGTTACCAACATTAATTGAGCTGAAATTCAAATTGGCAGAACACATTCTCTCCTAAAACTGCCATAGAAACCGAAATTCAGCAAAGAGAAGAAGGAAAACCACCTCCAAAGTAGTGGGAAGAGTGGAGGAAGTGGAGAAAAACAAGAGTAGTGGAGATAGTGGGGAGATAGGCCATCAGCCAGTCAGTTTCGGCCATCAGCCAGTCAGTTTTCTAGCCATCAGCTTATAAATATCAGGAAGCTGCCATACGCAGGACACACAACTCAATCAATCAACAAATCAGTCTACACTGAAATCGGCTCAACGCCTCTCCGGAAGTCCAGCATCCGCTGCTTCTGTCAGTCAGTCAGCACTGCCAATTCCTTGACATCAATCGTCAATCCTCAGCAACCAGCAGGACATGGCCGCCTGAAGTCTAGCACCGCCGCTCAAAGTAAGCCGCAAAGCTGCTTCCGCCGTCAGCGAAGCTGTCTCGAGCGAAACCATTCGATACCAAGCAAAATAGCAAGCTGCAACGTCATGTAAGTGCCCACGTAGTTACATGGCAACCTCGTCAAGTAGCCATCTGCTTGATGAGTCCGCTGTCAAGTAGCCATCTGCTTGATAGCAATCGGTTGAGTAGCCATCTGCTCAATTGATGCCCTTTCCAGCGGCCACCCGTTGGTTAGGAGCCCGATTGGTAGCCATCTGCCAAGGTTGGGCAACCCATTGATGATGGTTCTCTGTCATCAATGTTACTTTCTGTCAACAAGCTGCACTATCATATATCATCGGCTCATTTGGTGGGTCTACCTGCCAATCAAGGAGTATTTTTCAGAACTTAATACAGTCATCAACTCGTTTGGCAGATACATGCCAATACAGGAGACCTTTTATCATTTTGCATATTTTGTAACATTTGTGAATCAGGGAACTCACCGATTTCTTTTATAATTAATGGAAGCATTTGGTCCATATCTCCTGATTTTTGTTAAAGTATGCTTTACGTCAACGAATTTTCATTGATGCATTAGTTTGTTAAGTTTATGTCTTTAAAGTCAAATTACAATTAAACTGATTGATTGTCAACTCATTTACTGAATTGATTCGTAAATTCATTGATATATTGAGTAAGCCATCAATTGGCCGTGAAACTTTGGCATATCAGAAAGGTTATCATAAATTATTTAAGTCCTGCGGCCAGGCAGGCATAGAAAAGAACTAAGGGTAGTGTTTGCCTACTCTGCCATAATCAATTAATTAGAAGTCAGTTTCATCAGGACATCTTACATGGATATCAATATGTCCTTATCAGGACATTTTAATTATGTTTACATCGATATCAATATGTCCAGTTTTTACACCGTTATGTTTGCACACACAAACATTGGCACGCCCGCAATCATTACACATCATATCGAGCCATTTGCACATCGAGGCGATCGGTGTCAAATTTATAGCAAACAATATTTTGGCACGCCCGGTGGGACTTGATAATCTTTTTGCCAAAAAGTCAATAAGTTGATGCTAAACGATTAATCTTTTGCTGTTGTCAGATGATACCACAGATAACGCGAAAGACTCGATCTAGATTGACGAGGACACGCTCTGATCTAATGCACTCTCTGGAAAATCTGTCCACTGTCCCGCTAACTATGGAAGGGACTGACAAGATAGAGGAACTGACAACGGAGGTCCGCAACTTCACTAAGGACCTTGAGGCCAAACAGGTAGAATGGTCAAATGTTGTCAGTAAGTTCGAGAACATGCTAGGCTCGGCCACTGCAGCCAGTCAGGCCAATACCGAAGCCAGCAATACTGTGAACACTTCCTTGATGCATCTGGAGTAAAAAATGGCTATGCTCGCTGAAAGCATCAATACCCTTGCCAACGGGATACAATCGCAGGCCTGGACAGGGCCGTCCAAAAGCTCTGTTGACAAAGGCAAGGGACCCGCGATACATATCGGGGGAAGTGGATCAAGGGATGAAACGCCCTACAAACAGGGCAACAGACAAACTAATGTACTTGACAAGAAAGGAAGTACCTCCAAGGTCAGGTATCAACGCCCAGACTCGGGGGGCAGGTCGGAAGAGGAACGATCAGAGGCCATGGGATATGGCCCAGAGGGACATCAGGCCATCTCATCGGCCTATGATAGAACAAATCGAGCCATGGAAGGTCAGGACGACCTGTTGACGATGAATCAGGCTCAAGAAATGTTCGTAAGGAGACAAGGAAATAGGGCATCAAGGTATAATAAGCCTCATCCAGAATACATTGATCAGGTGCCATTCCCGATGAACTACAGGGCACCCAACTTTACTCTATTTACGGGAGAAGGATCCCAATCTGCCACCGAGCATCTGGCTCGATTTTCTCTGGAATGTGGCAACTTAAGCAACTTAAGAAATCGAGACAGCCAAAGGAAAGGCCCCGATGAAACATCAAACGACAAAGCCACGTGTTGTGGAAGTAGAACCTAGACAAGAGATCAAAGAGGCTGAGGAGGCCGAACAGGGAGCTGTTTCCCCATGGCGGTCACCAGGGAAAGCCAAATATGGCACAATTGATTTAGAGAAGGAATTAGAAGAAGACGAAAACGATCTCAGGGAGAAATTTGCCAAAATCTATGGCGAGAACGACGGTAAGAAAGATGAGGCCGAATCTGGCCAAGCAGTCAAGGAAAAAACAGTCAACGAGAAAGCAAAAGAGGACGAAGAAAGTGGAACCAGCCAGCCGTCAGTCGGCTCGGCAGTGATGAAATGTAATGCAGTAGGTTCTGAACTCGTCGATGTCATCGACGAGGAGCTGGAATACTTCACTGATGGAGTCCGGGACGAAGGAATGCCAGTTGTACAGATGGCAGAGGATTTGGGAACAGTATCGATCGATGACGGAAAGGAGACCGATTGGGACAAGAAGGTAGAAAATATTTTCCAGAAACCACCTTCATTCATGGCCAGACACATCAGGCCATTGTACGTATCAGGACACATCGATGGCAAACCAGTTGACAGAATGCTGGTCGATAACGGGGCCGCAGTCAATGTAATGCCAGCGTCTACTATGTACAAACTAGGCAAGGTCAGTGAAGACTTGATGGAAACAAGGGTGATCGTTAGCAACTTTACTGGAGGAAAGACTGATACATTAGGAATCTTACCTGTCGAGGTAAAGATTGGAAAGACTAGACTAAAGATTGCTTTCTTTGTGGTAGATGCTGCCACATCTTACAATGCGTTATTGGGGAGAGACTGGATTCACTCCGCTTTATGTGTGCCGTCTTCTCTTCATCAGTGTTTATTGATTTGGGGGGACGCCGCTGAACCAGAGATCATAATGGCCGACAACAGGCTATTTACTGCAAAAATCAATGCCGTCGAGGCAACATACTATCGGGAAGATGTGGGACCTTATCGGTTCGTCGGACAGGACAAATATGGACGGCCCATAGAAGTCACATCGAGCAAAAAACTAACCCAGCTCGAAATGACTTGTCTCGCTAAGGAGTTAAGTCGGCCCTGCAATGTCAATGAAGAGGGGCCGCAAGAACAGAACAATCAGTCCTTATGAATTATACTGTTGATGATAAGGAACCATCGGCCGATAAGGCAGAACAGTTGGAAATTGATGAGATCGTTGTCATCGGTCCAGAACAGGAGGCGTGTGCTGATCTGATTCGAAAGTTTCGAGCCTATGTGGCCGAATGTTATACAGGCGATCTTATCTTCGAGGAAGAAACGCCAATATCAGATGGCGATGAAATTCAGTTAGAAGAACTAGGAACGGCGCCAGCCAAGCTTGATGACATAAAAATCCAAGTACAAGACCCTATCATCGAGATTGAGTTGGGCACCGAAGAGGATCACAGGCCAACATACATCAGCGCATTGCTGGATGATGGCCAGAAGGAACGATTGATTCAAGTATTGAAAGAATACAAGGATTGCTTTGCCTGGAATTATGACGAGATGCCAGGACTAAGCAGGGAGTTAGTTGAGCATCGAATTCCAATATTTGAAGGGTATTTACCTCGAAAACAGCCCTTGAGACGGATGTCAGTGGAAGTCTGTCAGCTGATCAGGGAGGAAATCGAGAAGTTGTTGAAGGCCAGTTTCATCGAAGTGGCCCGATATCCAGAGTGGGTTGCCAACGTGGTGCCCGTAATGAAGAAGAACGGTAAGATCAGGATATGCATCGATTTCAGATATCTGAATCTTGCCTCTCCTAAGGATGAATATCCGATGCCAATGGCGGACATGCTGATCGATGCTGCCGCTGGCAATATGTTTTTGACTGTCGTCGACGGAAGTGCAGGCTATAATCAGATATTCGTGGCCGTGGACGACGTACCAAAGTTGGCTTTCCAATGCCCAGGGGGAATAGGCACCTTCCAATGGAAAGTGATGCCATTCGGACTTAAAAACGCTGGAGCCACTTATCAACGGGCCATGAACTGCATTTTCAGTGAGTACATCGATGACTTTGTCAAAATTTACATCGATGATATTGTGATCAAATCATCAAGTTACGAAGAACACTTGGTACATTTGGCGAAGTCATTTGCCAAAATGAGAAAACATAAACTGAAACTTAATCCTTTAAAATGTGTTTTTGCAGTTGCGTCAGCCAATTTCCTTGGCTTTTTAGTGCATCGTAAAGGGATTGAGATCGACAAGAACAAGTCCAAGGCTATCCTGACAGCCAAACCTCCATCAACGAAGAAGGAATTACAACAATTCCTTGGCAAGGTCAACTTTCTAAGGAGGTTCATATCAAACTTGGCTGGAAAAACAAAGGTCTTCTCACCTTTGTTAAAGCTGAAGGACAAAGAGGAATTTTGCTGGCAAACGGAACATGAGCAGGCGTTTCAAGAGATAAAAGACAAACTGACTACGCCGCCTGTGATGATGCCGCCAGTCAAGGGGAAACCCTTGAAATTATACATATCCGCCACAGAGGACACCGTCGGTGGATTTTTAGCACAAGACGATGAGAACGGATTTGAACGAGCTATATACTACTTGAGCAGGCATCTGTCAGAAACGGAACAGAGGTATACCCCGATAGAAAAGGTATGTCTTGCACTGTTTTTCTCTTGTAAAAAGTTACGTCATTATATGTTGCCTGTTAAGGTGTTAGTAATTTCTAGTATTGATGTTATTAAGTATATGATAGCTAAACCTGTAATGAGAGGAAGGATCGGCCGATGGGCTATCCAACTGATGGAGTATCAATTGCAGTATGTACCGCAAAAAGCAGTCAAAGGCCAAGTATTGGCTGATTTCTTAGTTGACCATCCATGCATTGACATAGATCAGACCGTATCAAGCCGTGGACACTGGCTTTCGATGGGTCAAGAACTGATAGACTGTGTGGGGCAGGTATTGTTTTGATTTCACCATCTAATGTTAAAACCAAGTTATCTATACAATTTGATTTTGATTGCACCAATAATCAGGCCGAATACGAAGCCTTAATTATTGGACTAGAAATGCTAAGGGAGCATGTCAAATCCGTTACCATCATCGGAGACTCGCAGTTGGTTATCAGGCAAATTCAAGGTACATATAAATGCCGAAATCCTACTCTTGACAAATATTACTTGATGGCAATGTCTTTACTTTCAGAATTTGCTGATGTCACTTGTTATCATATAACAAGGGGACATAATAGTGAGGCCAACAGTTTGGCCCAATTGGCGACTGGTGTTGATCTGCCTGATGACATCGATGAATCTTATTACGTCGTCAGGAGACGACACTGTCCATCGTTTATGTATCGGGATAATATTCTAACCGTCCTAAGTGTGTTTCAGGATCCCGATGACTGGAGAGAGCCGATCAGAAAATATCTGGCTAATCCGTCTGATAAAACATCTCGACAGACAAGGCTCAGGGCCGTCAATTATGTCCTGATGGGAGATCAATTGTTCAGAAAAGGCCATGACGGTGTGTTACTGTTATGCGTCGATCAACAGGAAGCCATGAGAATTATGATGGAAGCACATGAAGGAATTTGTGGGGCCCATCAAAACGGACACAAGCTAGCTTGGCTATTGCGCCGATATGGCTATTACTGGCCAAAGATGGTAGGAGACTGCGTTCAATTGGCAAAGGGATGTGAAAAATGCCAACGATTTGGAGTAGTCCAGAGAATTCCTATCGAGGAGATGAACATGGTAATCAAGCCATGGCCTTTCAGATGTTGGGCCATCGATATAATCGGGGAGATACATCCCTCGTCATCCAAACACCATCGATACATCATTGTGGCCACAGATTATTTCACCAAGTGGGTGAGGCCAAACCACTCAAACAGGCCAATCAGGCCGAAGTGATGAAGTTCATCAAGGACTTAATCATACATAGGTTTGGCCTGCCACAAACCATTGTCACTGACAGGGGGCTAATGTTTGTTGGTCAGGAAATCAAGGAGTTTGCCAGATCAATGGGTTTTGAACTGGTCCATTCAACCCCTTATTATGCACAAGGGAATGGCCAAGCTGAAGCCTGAAATCGAGTCCTTAAGGACATCATTTCAAAGATGATCGAGGAGAACCCAAGAGCATGGCACTTGATGTTGTCAGAGGCATTGTGGGCTTATCAGACCAGCAAGAGAACAAGCACAGGCACCACTCCATATAAACTAACCTATGGACAGGATGCCGTATTACCAATGGAGATAAACTTCCGATCACTTCGGGTGATGCAACAAAAGGAGCTGACACCCGAAGAATACACTGAAAGTATGCTCCAGGGGCTTGATGAACTGGACGAAGTCAGAGTTGCCGCGTTGGATAAAATCGAGGCACAAAAGAGGCTGGTTGCCCGTTGCTACGATAAAAAGATACGCAGGAAACACTTTGAGGTCGGGGACTTGGTCTGGAGAATAGTCCTGCCACTTCATCAGCGTGAGAAAAAGTATGGCAAATGGAGTGCAACATGGCAAGGGCCATATGAAGTCTTCTCGATAACTCGAGGAGGGGGTTACATATTGAAAAAGCCAAACGGGGATCTTTGCAGAGACCCCATCAATGGAAGATACTTGAAAAAGTTCAGACCAACCCTCTGGGAAACAATGTGTCTGGAGCATCAGCGAGCCTTGGAGTTGGAAATTGAACGGCGCCAAGAGCACTTTAGTGCGCCGATACCTTTGTAAATATTAAGTTAGGTTTATTTTTAGTCTTGTTTTTATTTCCCTTTCTGTTTTGATTAGACTAAGTTTTTTAAAATAGTATTAGCTGTTGCATTTATTTCTAAAAATTGGCTAAATACTTCGTTTTTAATCAAGTCTTTGTTTTCCCCGATATCAAGTTATTGCAGAAATGCATTTTTTACTGTCAATTGTGTTGATTTGATTTTAACTAAGTCTTGTTGACAAGAAAGTTTTGTTCATCCTTGCAAAATTAGTTTTTGGGCTGCAAATCTTTGGTACTTAGTTGGATTTGGTTTCAGTACCAAGCCAAAATAAAATCTGCTAAGGAAAGTAGTCTGTGGCCATCAGGCCATTACAGCAACAGAAACAGAAAATAAGCTAAGTCCTTGAAACCAAAATCCTAAAACTAGTTGGCACACTCGCCAATATCAATGGCTCGCAGGCCGGAAAATTAGCATCTACTGAAGGAAATCCTGTGTGAATCGGCCAAGGAACCCCTTGAGGGCCGTCTCTATTCTAGCTTGATCAGCCGCGGCAGCCGCTGCTTGAGCAACCACTTGATCTTCAGCAGCCTTGGCTTCAGAAATCAAGGCATCGGTGTTAGCAAGCTGATCAGTAATGGACTCAGCTTCTACGGAGGCAGCCGTTATCTTGCTTCGGATGGTGTCCAACTGTCTTTGAAGCTCCTCGATGGCAGCAACCAAATCAGCCTCCGAGCCCTTAAGGTTGGTAAGTGAATCACTAAGGCTGGAACCTTGGGCGTAGAGCTCATCGAACTTGGCGAGGAGGGTCCCAAGAGGAGACTCAAACGAGGCTCTTGCCTTGATAGCCCGATCATTGTCCTTGAATTCACTCCTCATTTGGTTGAATTGCTGCGCAAAGTTGGAGTAGAAGGCCACCTTATCACTAGGGAGTTTGGCAGGGGACAACTTGCTCATCAGGTCGTCAAGAGATGGTCCCATGTTGATCATCAGGACATCCAATGGCTGACTCTGATAGTTCGACAACAACTCCTTGAGATGAGCAATTTCATCAGGAGAGAACAGAGCATGGCTCGATTGCTCCGATGCAGCCGATTGAGATTGGGAGGACGAGCTCTGCAAAGACAAGGCACGAGTGCCAGCAAATCGAGCCAAGGCTTGCATAAGCATGTGCGAACTGTCCATGGCTTGGCCTGACGGAGGAGTCTGAAAATTAAAGCCAAAACAGGATAAGTGCCACGCAAATAGAAACGTAAAATTAAAAACAAAGCCATGATGAAACTAACCACATTCAAAGGAGGAGAAGCAGAAATAGGGGTATCCTTGACGGGAACAGTCTGTGAAGGGGAAACAGACTTAGGCTGTTGGGAGGCCGTTTCCCCTGATCCCTCGCCAACAATGGTGTCAACGGGAGGATGCTCTGGAATAATCTTGGGAGATCGAGGGGTTGGAACCTCCACTCGCTGGAATCCTTCCCCGTCATCGTCACTATCAGATGAGCTGACAGCCAATGTCCTGACTTTCTTGCGGGGCGGGGGATCGACCTTACTGGCTCGACGCTTGCCCTTCGAGCTCACCTCCTGACAGAAAAGGAAAAATATTAATGTAAGTCCAGAAAGAGAACAAAGTAAGTTAGTAGGGACTACCTCCTCGTCAGAACTGCTCACGAT
This sequence comes from Penstemon newberryi var. newberryi, assembly GCA_030819805.1. Lineage (NCBI taxonomy): Eukaryota > Viridiplantae > Streptophyta > Magnoliopsida > Lamiales > Plantaginaceae > Penstemon > Penstemon newberryi. The sequence continues at coordinate 13,005,755 of JAUALY010000005.1, read as the reverse complement.
TATGGCACTAGTGCCACCTCGTTGATGAAAGAGCCGACGAGAACGTCGGACATACTTGACAAGGGGATCAGTTACCTTGTTAGCGGAGGAAGGAGCTTCAGACTCCTGAATCGACTGAGAAGCAGTGGGTGAGGAAGCCTTTGGACTGACGATCTGCAGGGGGACAGCAAAAGGGATGACAGGCTCCTTGACGGCCTTTTTCTTACCAGCCTGAGAGGCCGACGGTCTCTTTCCTGCAAAGAGACAAGTGTGTTATTACGCAACAATGATCAGGAAAGAAAAACGAAGGAGTCTACCTGGTTGATCAAGGGCAATGGTACCCCCATCCTTGTACTCACACAAAAGGTAAATCTTGGACATGGTTTGAGGGTCATCAGCATGGTACCCCGTAAAGGAAACTTGGGACTTAGACTGATGACTATAAGGTTGAGAACTAGCACCCGTAATAGGGATGGAAGCCGGAGCCACAGACCAAAATGGCTCGACAAAATCAGGGAGCAATGGGAGAGAGGGGCCGAGGGGTTTGTAAAATGTATACCAGGGAGGAACTTCGCCAGGAACCCCCCGTTTTTTGGCTAACTTAGAATGAGCCAACCTGGCCCTACCTATTCTATCATTTTTCAACAGCTCAAAATTAACGGCGGCTTCCTCAAACACTCTATTTCTATTATCAGGATCCCAAATCACATTGTAAAATTTTTCAAAACGAGAAATGATAGCCAATTTACCTTTCTTGGATGCCTTGACAAGGGCAGCAGCCGATGGCTCGAGAAACGGGCCGTCACAGGAAATGATCTCAGGATGAATGGGAACGGTAAATTTGGCTGCAGCAACGTGAAAAGTGGACGGACGAGTGAGAGCAAGGTAACTGTCCCACCACTTGACGAAATCAGGAGAACTGGCAGAACTTGGGGTGTAAAACCTGAAAACAAAAGCATCACGAGCCGCACGCCAACACCTCCGCAGCTCATCATAACTATCCATATCCTGCAGCTCAACAAAGTTGACATTTCTTTCAGCAAGAGATACGCCAAAACGAGGGATCATCTGCACAAGACCAAATTGTCGAGCCACATAGTGAGCAGGGTAAAAACGAACGGAGCATTTAAGAGGTTTCCGCTCCGTGGCTTCCTTGGCTCCAGTAACCTTTAGGCCTGCAGGGATATCCCTCGATGTCAAGAAGCTAGCCCACATCCGCTGATAATCTCGTTGAAGGTCGGCTGACATCGATGGTGAATAAACCGATAACATGGTGGAGCAAAAGACCAAGAAATTATGCTCGGGGCCTTTAACCTTGTTGTAAAATCGGGAGAAGAAGTAATAAAAGTTGAGGAGTGGCAGTTTCTGTCGAGCCACAAAGCTGGCATATATCTCGTTTTCAATCGGGGCACTCTTGAAAGCACAGAAATCTGGAAAATAAGCAAATAACCACGCCTGGAGCAACCAGATAGGCCCCTGCAGGAAAGTACACCTCGATGCCAGAAATCCCTCAACACCAACATAGAAACTCGAAAACACAACAGGGCCTAGAGCCACTTTCTCACCCCTAGCAAGACTAATAGCTATAGCATTATACTCTTTGGTCACAGACAATGCAGAAGTGCAGAATATATATCTCGACAACCATAATGTAAGAAAGTGGACATGTTCAACATGAGATACCTCAATGGTGTCGGCCAGATTTTTGTATCGGCCAATAATAGGGCCATAATTCGATAAGGTAACGCCATTCTCATCGATGGCCGCGGGGAAGTGAAATGCGTCATCTCCGGCCGATGGCTGTGGGTCGACATAACATCCAGTGGGCCCCAGGCCACTGATGGCCAAAATATCCAATAAAGTTGGCGTCATAGGGCCATACGCAAAATGGAAGGTATTATCGGCCTTACACCAAAATTGTACGGCAGCTCGAATAAGAGGGAGGTTCAAAGACAAACCCGTTTTACAAAACTGAATCGCCTCGTAAATGCCGCAGAGACGCCAAACGGGGGCAAAAGTTCTCTCCACTCTTTGACACCATACGAGCCACTCCGAATGGACTGTAGAACCGGCCCATGGCCATCCGCGGGTCGTAGATCGGAAGGTAGTAGGGCTGTCGGAAAAGGGCAAAGCCTCTTGGGGGTAGATAATAGGATGCTCCGAGGCGGGAGGAACATCGACGGCCGAGTGAAACGGGCCGATGGTGGTGCCATAGCGAGTTTCTTGGAGGACTTGGGTCGAGATATGTACGTCCCGTAGATTGATTTGTGCACCGGCCATGATTATTGGAAAGAAAAAGCTCGATTTGTAGTGGGTTATGGAGTATTGTGAAGATGAAAAATTGGCTATGGAGGTTTTGAGGGAGAGAAATCGGGTAGGAGAAGAAAGGAGAAGATGAATAGTGAAGGGTTTTGTTGGGAGTTTTTGTAGTGTTGGAGAGTTATCTTGAAAAGAGATAAAGTGGGTTTTTGGGGAAGAGTGAATGTGATGGGACTCTTGAGAGATTGGGGACTAGACAAATGATAGGCTTGGAGTGTTGTATTGGCCGAAAATTTGGAGAGAGAAAAAGAGGGAGTTGACACTTGGCATAGAAATTAATGGATAGGGAGACTCTTGAGATTCCCAATAAATGCCAATGTCTTGAAGAGTTAGCCAATTATGGCTAACTTTAAATACAAACGCATGCTCAATTAAATGCCAATCGAGCCATAAAAGGAGGGAAATTTAAAAACTAAGTCTTATCTGATAAAATTTTATCATCAGCTAAAATTTAACATATACGACTTACGGGGGGCATTGGTTGTACCCAAAAAATCACCCTCGATAAATCGAGGAGTAATAGCGTGATAATGGGCCGAACCCAGTAAGTAGAGCCAAGTGAATTGGATCAGGATCGGACCCACTCTGATCCGGAAATCAATCCGACCTAAATTAAACGGGTCACGAGCTCAATTAGAGATTCGGCCCAATTTTATAGGTAATTTTGGCTAAGTGTAAATTAATTAATGAATAAATTAATTAATTTAGGGGCCAGAGTCAATTAATTAATAAAGCCAAGTGATGGTTAAAAACGGACAAGCCCAATGAGCCCAATAGATGGTTTTGGCTATTATAAATTAATTAGCTAAGTTAATTAGTTAATTAATTGGGCCAAGCATAAGCAACCGGCTCATATAATAAATAAGGCCATTAAATTAAACAATTAATTACAATTATCGCATAAGGATTAATGGCCCAATCACTCCCAACCGATCCAGAACGGCCCATAAACCAGCTGATGAAAACGGCCCAGTAATGAAAGGGCTATTTAATTAATTATTAAGATAATTAATTAAAATTGGAGATAAGGATAAGGCCAAATAAGTAGTTGGCTAACTAACAATTTCCTTAATTATCTCCTAATTGGTTACCAACATTAATTGAGCTGAAATTCAAATTGGCAGAACACGTTCTCTCCTAAAACTGCCATAGAAACCGAAATTCAGCAAAGAGAAGAAAGAAAACCACCTCCAAAGTAGTGGGAAGAGTGGAGGAAGTGGAGAAAAACAAGAGTAGTGGAGATAGTGGGGAGATAGGCCATCAGCCAGTCAGTTTCGGCCATCAGCCAGTCAGTTTCGGCCATCAGCCAGTCAGTTTTCCAGCCATCAGCTTATAAATATCAGGAAGCTGCCATACGCAGGACACACAACTCAATCAATCAACAAATCAGTCTACACTGAAATCGGCTCAACGCCTCTCCGGAAGTCCAGCATCCGCTGCTTCTGTCAGTCAGTCAGCACTGCCAATTCCTTGACATCAATCGTCAATCCTCAGCAACCAGCAGGACATGGCCGCCTGAAGTCTAGCACCGCCGCTCAAAGTAAGCCGCAAAGCTGCTTCCGCCGTCAGCGAAGCTGTCTCGAGCGAAACCATTCGATACCAAGCAAAATAGCAAGCTGCAACGTCATGTAAGTGCCCACGTAGTTACATGGCAACCTCGTCAAGTAGCCATCTGCTTGATGAGTCCGCTGTCAAGTAGCCATCTGCTTGATAGCAATCGGTTGAGTAGCCATCTGCTCAATTGATGCCCTTTCCAGCGGCCACCCGTTGGTTAGGAGCCCGATTGGTAGCCATCTGCCAAGGTTGGGCGACCCATTGATGATGGTTCTCTGTCATCAATGTTACTTTCTGTCAACAAGCTGCACTATCATATATCATCGGCTCATTTGGTGGGTCTACCTGCCAATCAAGGAGTATTTTTCAGAACTTAATACAGTCATCAACTCGTTTGGCAGATACATGCCAATACAGGAGACCTTTTATCATTTTGCATATTTTGTAACATTTGTGAATCAGGGACTATTTAACGCGTTTTTGAAATATATAAAATCAAAATATCTGGATTTCGAGTCCGATTGGACTCCCAATAGTATCGTTGGGGTAGATACACAAATTACTTTAAATATAAGAAGCGAGCAGAATGTAAGAAAAATAAATAGGGGACAACCTTCTATTAATATTGTTAATTTTGATAAAAAAGGCATCAGTATCTCAATTCAAACATGGGTTTGATTCACACTAATAGGCCATGAACTAGATCCGAATCATTCTCAACGAGTCCATAAGAAGTGATCTTTCTTTTATAATTAATGGAAGCATTTGGTCCATATCTCCTGATTTTTGTTTAAGTATGCTTTACGTCAACGAATTTTCATTGATGCATTAGTTTGTTAAGTTTATGTCTTTAAAGTCAAATTACATATTAAACTGATTGATTGTCAACTCATTTACTGAATTGATTCGTAAATTCATTGATATATTGAGTAAGCCATCAATTGGCCGTGAAACTTTGGCATATCAGAAAGGTTATCATAAATTATTTAAGTCCTGCGGCCAGGCAGGCATAGAAAAGAACTAAGGGTAGTGTTTGCCTACTCTGCCATAATCAATTGATTAGAAGTCAGTTTCATCAGGACATCTTACATGGATATCAATATGTCCTTATCAGGACATGTTAATTATGTTTACATCGATATCAATATGTCCAGTTTTTACACCGTTATGTTTGCACGCACAAACATTGGCACGCCCGCAATCATTACACATCATATCGAGCCATTTGCACATCGAGGCGATCGGTGTCAAATTTATAGCAAACAGATATATTATAATCTCACATCAGATTTTTTTTCTATATATAAAAAAGTAAGAATTTCGTTAAGTTTCAGATTGCTAAACAAAATATAATTAAAAAGATGAAAGATAAAGATCGTGGAATCATCACTAATTATTATTTTGTACTTCTTTAGCCCCATTTTTTTTATCCCTTAGTACAATTGACAATTAGTCAACTTAACTAAATTTATAAAAGTTATAATAAATAATTTAATTAATATATTTTATCAATAAGTTGATAATATCAGATGTTACCATATATATTAATATTTAAAAGGTTTAATACACCAAACGTGAATAATTTAACCTGATAAGTCACTTAAAAGATTCAAAAGTTTGACTGGGTACTGTAGCTAATGGAGTAAAAATAATGGGATGAAGGGAGTATTAAATTGGAGAAATATCATAATATGCCAAACTAATATCACATTAAAAAAACTTTAAAAAATAAATAGAAATCATTTTACCTCTTATTATTATGGGTAAACAAAAGAAATTTTATTAAGCTAACATGTTACGGAAGAAAAAAAATACATATGTTCTAACCATCAATCACATTTTAAAAATCTGTATCTCTATCTCTATCTCTATTATTATAAAAGTATGAATTTTTCTTAACTTATTTGTGCGGACTAAAATATCCTTATGTGATTTAAAAAAGCAAAAGAAACTCTAAAAAATATAATTAGATTAGGAGACATTAGAAGTTAAAAAACTTAACATTATACAAATCTAACTAAAATATTTTCGTAGGCAAAAAACACTTAAAATGAATAGTTAGACTAGAAATCACAGGTATAACTAGATTATAGTTTTGATAAAGTCTAAAATGGACTATACAGAAAATAAAGCTATTTATAATACTTTATAGTTATATTAATATTTCTATTTATATAATTTTGTGATACATTCAATTTTTCTATTAATACATATATTTATAATATACTAGTATACGCCACGTGCTATGCACGGGATTATATGAAAATTGAATTTATGTAGAATTTTTGACAAATTAGTATGAGAATTATCACGAATAGGGTACATAAAAAGAAACAAAATAATTAAACAACACTTTTATACATAAAATACTAATAAAAACAAAATTTTCAATATTCACAAATAGGTAAAAAGGGAGTTTTTGGGTCTACCAATTAGATGAGTTGTTTATATTGTAAATCTAATTTAGGTAGAATACCGATGGCAAAGTGATACTTGAAAAAACTTAGGACCATTTTGTTTACTCGGGAATGACATATTATTTGGCAATCTAATTCCTTTGAATCAGATAATATTGTTTGGGCAAATTTTCTGAAATTTGGGAAAGGAAATATATTCCTACAAACCAGGAATCTTGCCATGAAAATATGGGAATGTGAAACCCAATTTTTCTATGGTATTATGATTCATTTCTTGAGACTAAAATTAAAAAATACATTACTACCATATATTCTTTCTTAATTATGATAATTTTCTTCTTCTCCCTACGTAATATTTCTCTCCCATAGCCATTGTTTTCTTGTTTCTTGCGTTCTTCTCCTTCTCCAACTGCTTAAGTCACATATTAAATTCTCACGTTTATTTACCTACTAGTTGAATCTACTGAAATAATATAAAATATTGTTTACATGTGAATTGATTCGAAAATATGTATATAGTTTATATGCAAATTCATAGGCAAAATCCAAAGCTTATGCTTCATGGCACATTCATTCCAAATTGTACGCTTAATTTTGTTATTGCTTTTGAAAGTGTTAACTTATTTATAACTATTAGCATACAACATTTCTTGTGATAGTGACATTCTTGGATTATTATGATATATATATATAGTTGCAACTATATACGACTCTCCTCTAACACTGATTTATTTTATGTTCTTTAATTTTTACTAAATTTTAATTAGATTATATGATATAAAATATAAAATATAAATTATTAATTGATATATTATACATATTTTTTAAAATCAATATATTATTACTAATACTATATAATAAATGTCTGAACTTTTTAATTATGTAATTCATTCTTTACCATTGCCAAACATTTGAAAAGAAATTCAATTAATTTCCTTGGTACAATTCCAAGTGATACCCAAACACTATAATTAAATTATATTTTTGGATATCAGATTACTAGAAATCAAATACCCAAAATCAGATTTCATTCCCATCACTATTATTAGCAATTTCAATACACATGAGTTATACCATCTAACACTATTATTCTCAATTTTTCCCTCTAGAATAGGCAATCTAGTCTATTACTAAGAGAAAATAATACTAATTAAGCATATATTTGTCAAGAATAAAAAAGAATTAATATTTTAGTGTATGTGCAACAATCTGAAAAATACAAAAAAAATTAGTTATTCCAGAAAAAATTATAAACATTGTAAAAAATACTAATTTGAACCGTAGATAGATAAGATAATTAGACAATTCATAGATAAATAAGCACCACTAATGAATATATACAGGATTTGGAAAAAAAGATAATGAAATATGAATCAAAATACACATCTCATCAATCATAGGGTAAAATTAATACTGAGAATAAATAAAAACGTAAACTATATTTCAGTAACATCCATTTCTACAAAGACCGAACAAATAATTCTTAAGAATGCATCCAAATCTTCCAAATCATATTTCAAATTCATCTACCAAACAAATCATTCTTAAGAATACATCCAAGTCATCTAAATCTCCACAATCTTCTCAGCCAACATCTATATCGTGTTGTATATTTTGTTGACACGATCTTTTTCTCTGGTTAGTTGCATTAAATAGCTTAACCATAAAAAATAAGAATTTATTTCTGGGAAGAAATAAAAGTAAAATTTTATTTAAAGGATATAATGAGATAAGTTAAAAAGTTAAAAAGTTGCAATTAAAACAATTTAAGTATTAAGGGCAAAAAAATAATATAAAAAAATTACTATCTGACATGACTTCTCTTTTTAAAAAGAGTATAGATAAATATATTGTTTACACCAATATATGACTGGTCTAGTGGAAGGACTAGTCACTACAAAGTAGCAGACTCATGTTCGAATCCCTATTGGGAGAGGTACCCACTTAGTGTACCCAACCCGCGTCGAAAGGAATTAAACTTTTGGGAAATCAAAAAGAAAATATTGTTCACAGTCTAGATGGAAATTGACTAATTATTGGAATGGTGATAGCACAATATTTTAGTAAATATGTCTTGATTACAATAAACAATATAAGATGTTGCTATAGTTTCGACTCATTGTGCTAATACATTTGGTTGTTTATGGAGCGAACAACTTTAAGATGGTTGTCTTTAGACTGGCTTGATAAGAAATTTACATTTGAGTATTATCACGATTGCCTACTCTCAATCTGGAAATAACTAATAGATTTGAATATATCACCTTGTAGGTGAATTTTTGTAATCAGAAGTATTAAATATGTTAAGTGGTAACACTCATGAAATTTAAGAGATCGATGATTAATTTAATCGAAGAGTATTTATAATCTTAACGTGGGCGATTTAATTGAATACAATTCGTGTAGGCGTTTTTTCATATGATAAATTCCTCAAACTTTACTCTTGTGTTAATTATGATATTAATTCGAGAAAACACAATTACAAACAAATTGAGATTTATGAGAAATTGAGAACAATATGAAAGTTTATAGAGGCAAAACCACAGTTACGTCCAATTTTTGCGTCCATATTATACAGCAGGAGATCGTGAAGATCCATTTCAGCCCAAAAGCTCAGCCAAAATTTGTGATTCTGATCTTCATGGTTGCAAAGTACAATTCTTCCGCACCTTAATTAGGATTAGACAAGATTTATTATTGAACTTTTTTTTTTTTTTTGAGTTATTCCTATAGGATTCGCCATCCATCAAGACGATAGCACATAGTAAATATCTAAAGAATTGAAATCCATCCAAATTCATGTACATTTAAAATGGATTTTAAAATCAATAACTTGAAATCCCCATATCAAAAGATGGTCAACCCATGTTTTGATATAACAGTTATCCCAACAAATCTTAAAATTAAAAGTTGAGTTAATGTCAATTTCCCCCCGTGAAATGCATAATGTTCAATTTACCCCCTTGTAATTTGAAAAAGAGCAATTTACCTTATGTAAATATTTTAAAGAAGTAATTTACCCCCTTCAGTCGGAGAGTGTAACTCACTTGCTGAAATTGAGAGTGAACATGGAAAGTGTTTTGTAACATATGGGCAATTTATCATAACACAGGGGGATAAATTGTCACATTTATCATAACATAGGGAGGTAAACTGACAAATTATCATAACACAGGGGGTAAAGTGCCACATATAAAAATATCATGTAGATGGAGTAAAACTTTTATAAAATTACAAGGAGGTAAAATGTTTTTTTTTCAAATCACATAGAGGTAAATTGCCATTAACTCGAACAGTTATCCCAACAAATCTTACAGTTAAAAGCTCATATGACTTTTGAGTTATATCTCTACAATTGTTTTAATTGAAACTTAACACATTCGAAAGGAGGAAAACATGCAAACCAATGCATTAATGGTAAGCTAAGCATGTGTTTCTTTGTATGCTTACCTGCATCGATTCAAAACATTATTGATTTCGAGCTTGTTTAAACGAAATAAGGAAAAAAAAATAAAAACAACCTTCATGTTAACTTCACAAACTCTTCACTCTACTCTATATATATATATATATCTTGACGAATGTACGTATGCACACAATTCTCCTCCATTTATCCTTGACATGGCCGGGTTAAAAGAGTCACATTCTAGAAGTTTCTTACTCAATTTTTTGCTAATTACTTTCTTCCAATTTGTTGCCTCGAAATCCACAGGCTTCACCTTGAAAATTTACCCATGGGATTCCCCAAAATCACCGTTGTACCATCCAAATCTCACTCAAACTCAAAAGATTCAAATGATGGCCATCTCTTCAAAAGCAAGAGCAAATCAAAACTACCCATCAAATAATATTCGAATTCCAATAAGAAACCAACAATTGCACTACTCAGTTAACATCAAAATCGGCACCCAAAGAAAGGACGTGTCCTTGCTTTTGGACACGGGCAGTGGTCCTATTTGGACCAAGTGTGACAAATATTCAAACAATTTTTTTAACCCATTTCAATCTAAAACCTATAAAACATTGCCATGTGACCATCCTATGTGTCAAAGAGCAGGTCCTATGTGTGAATGCATTGAAAATAAATGTGTTTGCACCATTACCTACGGAACAAGTAACAACTCGCAAAAAATATATGCAGTTCTTTCATCAGATTCATTCAATGTTCCTCTCAAGAATAACACTTCATTAGTCCGCAATAACATGATTTTTGGCTGCTCGGTTAAGTCCCCGATTTTCTCTGGAATTTTGGGGATGGACAAATTGCCGGTTTCTTTTATAAGCCAAGTGAGAGATCACATTAATGGGCGTTTTTCGTATTGTCTACATGGTGGGGATAGTTTCTTGAGATTCGGAAATGACATCCCACCAGTAAGGAAAGATGTCAAAACGACACCTATATTATTTCCTAATCATCCCACTATGTTCTTGGATTTGATCGACATAAGTGTAAATGGAAAGCGTTTAGGCCTTTCTCCGAGTTACTTTTCATATAAACAAGGCGGTTTTATGATTGACTCTGGCGCACCATTAACTGTACTGAAGACACAAGCTTATGCTCGGGTGATTTTGGCGTTCGAAAATTATTACAAAGGAAGGCGGCTAAAAAAAGTTAATGGGAAAATGTACAGTTTAGATCTTTGTTACATGTATAATAGGTCGAGTTTGAAGAGTTTTGCTACCATGACTTATCATTTTCGAGGGGCTGATTTTGTGGCACGGAATTTGTATGTTATGCCTAAGAGTAATGTAATGTGCATAGGGTTGATCCCGGCAGATGAAGTATCAATACTAGGAGCATTGCAACAATGGAATACGAGATTCATTTTTGACATAAATTCGAATAAGTTGCAATTTGTTAATGAGGATTGCTCAAAAGATGGGAAATAGATTTTAAGAAATTAGGAGTTGGGGAATAATAATGTAGAGTATGTCTTATTTATTACTAATTAGACATGTTTGATTTTCTCTTTTTTAGAATTTAGTCAATATTGTTTTATGTCTTAACTAGTTTACAACATGAGCATAAAAGGTTTTGCCTCAATGCTAATGCTGAGGTTCCAATGCTCTAAAGACTAAAGGTCTAGGTTTGAATCCCATATGAAATGTGCGTATTTGATTAATTTGAGACCAATACATATATATATATATATATATATATATATATATATATTATCTATATAAAGGCGTAACTGTCTATTCTACAGTAACTTTTTTGTCATTCCATTTTTCTTTTTCTTTTTCTTTTTTTATTTGTCGTCAAAGCACAAAATGACGTCGTATTAAGCCTATATATATATATATATATATATATATATATATATTTTTTTTTCCCCTTCACTGTTACAAATTTGCTCACATAAACACACGCACACAAACATTCACTGCGAGAGATAGAGAGAGAGAGGCACGGGGGATTCGGGATGACAGGTGGAGGCGGCGGTGGCTCAAGGGAGCGGCAGCGGCATAAGAGGTTTGGTGATTAGGGGTTTTTCAGGGTTATCTTAAGGATGGATTTGGAGCTGATTTTGGGTCAGCCTGGTTGTACTAGAATTCATCACAAGGTAACATTAATTTCAGGTTTGAGGATTTGATTTTGGGCATTACTAATCTCTTCTTAAACTATGGGGAAGGGTTATTTGGCTCAGTAGCCTCACTCAAAATGAAATTTGCAAAAATGGCCTTCACTTTTTTTTTTTTTTTTTTTTAAATTTTAAACTCAATTAAAATTAACTAAACATACTTAACTCAAATCCCTAAAACTCATCTCCCAATTTCACAACAAAATCAATCAATGGAAAATGAAAATATTTCTTTGGACATAATCAATGATGTGCCAGAAGCATCAAATGGACGAGAAATGCCGAATTTGTGAGTTTTTTAAATTTTTTTTCAAATTTTTTCGTATGTAATTCCTTCGTCCCCGCGTCTCCGGGATATCGGAGACCAGGAGACTACTTGGTCCCCAAGTCTCCGGAGACCCGGAGACAACTTCGTCCCCGCGTCTCCGAATCTCGGAGACCACATCGTCCCCTCGTCTCCGAGTTTCCGGAGACCCGGGGACGAAGTGGTCTTCGAGTCTCTGTGACCGCAAATACCCGGAGACAAAGTGATCTCCGGGACCCAGAAGACCCCTACAATCTTGCAGGCAATTTTCGCCGGATCCCCGGAGACGGTCGGAGATCCGGTGACTCGACCGTGCCAGGGCACCCTATCACGGTCTCCGTGGTCCAGGGGACCGGGAGACTAGGCACATTGGCTCCGACACCGGCTCGGCCATGTCCGTGCCAATGTGCCCATCTCCCGGTCCCCTGGACCACGGAGACCGTGCCAATGTGCCCGGGCACGGACGAATCGTCGGGTCTCCGTCTGTCTCCGGGGATCGACGACAATTGCAAGTCATTTTTACAATTGTCACTCCAGGAGACCCGGCGACTCGGCCTTGATAGGCACCCTGGCATGGTCTCCGTGGTCCAGGGGACCGTGCTAGGGTGCCTATCAAGGCCGAGTCGCAGGGTCTCCGGCCGTCTCCGTGTTAGGGTGCTTGGTCTTCCTAAGCCGGTGTCCGTGCCAGGGTGCCTAGTCTCCCGGTCCCCTGGACCATGGAGACCGTGACTGGGTGTCATGGCACGACCGAGTCTCCGACCGTCTCCGGGGACAATTCCAGTAAAAAAAATTTGTAGTTTAATATCTTTTTATGGCAATTTTGTAGGATGTTCATTATATAACAAAGTACACATATGAATTGCCTGAGGATGCAAGAGGGGGCCTAAGCGCGCCACGAGCCACATTTTACCTTGATTTATATGTGTTGTGTTGGTTTTGTAAAATAAGGATTATTGATTTTGTAAAATTTGTAGCATCCAGACTATTAGTTTTGTAAAATTATTATTCGTATCTTGTTCAAGTTTCAATTGTGTTACTATATTTGTTTCGATTAAAATAGGTGAAAAATAGTTAAACCGGTGAAAAATGGTTAAATATGGCAAAAGTAGCTCAAAATCGACTTAAATAGGTGAAAATGGTTAAACCGGTGAAAAATAACTCAAAATTTATCAAAACAGGTGAAAAATGATTATACCGCTGAAAATGGTTGAACTAGTGAAAGAATGGTTAAACCAATAGAAAAATTACTCAAAATCGATGAAAACCAGTGAAAATGGTTAAGTAGGTAAAAAATTTGGCTTAAATTCAATCAAAACTGGTGAAAAATAGTTAATGCGGTGAAAAAATGGTTAAACAGGTGAAAAAAGGCTAACGCGTATAGGATCATTAACCCCTCCGTAAATCAAAATGGGGGGAAATTTGTTGAAATTTGGTCAATTTAGGATCCAAACGGAAGACTAACATGTATAGGACCACTAACTCCTCCGTAAATCAAAATTAGGGAAATTATGTTGAAATTTGTTCAATATAGGATCCTAACGGAAGACTAACACGTATATGACCACTTACTCCTTCGTAAATCAAAATTAGGGGGACTACGCTGAAATTTGATCAATTTAGGATCCAAACGGAAGACTAACACGTATAGGACCATTAACTCCTCCGCAAACCAAAATTTGGGGAAATTTGGTCGACTTTGGATCCAAAGGAAGACTAACACGTATAGGACCACTAACTTCTCCGTAAATAAAAAATTAGGGGAATTATGTTGAAAATTGGTCAATTTAGGATCCAAACGGAAGACTAAGACGTATAGGACCACTAACTCCTCCGTAAATCAAAATTGGGGGAAATTTGTTGAAATTTGGTCAATTTATAATCCAAACGGAAGACTACAATGTATAGGACCACTAACTCCTCCGTAAATCAAAATTGGGGGAAATTTGGTCAATTTAGGATCCAAACGGAAGACTAAGACGTATCGGACCTCTAACTCCTCTGTAAATTAAAATTGGGGAAAATTTATTGAAATTTGATCAATTTAGGATCCAAACGGAAGACTAAGACATATAGGACCAATAACTCCTCCGTAAATCAAAATTGGGGGAAATTTGTTGAAATTTGGTCAATTTGGGATCCAAATGGAAGACTAACATGTATAGGACCACTAACTCCTCCGTAAATCAAAATTAGGGTAATTATGTTGAAATTTGGTCAATTTATGATCCAAACGGACCACTAACATGTATAGGACCACTAACTCCTCAATTGATCCTTGGATGGAACAGATATGATGACTTCACTGTATGCAAGAATCATGTATGGATTGGAGAAGTACGGTGAACAAAGTTGATATGCATACACGTCGGCATCCGATCGCATGCCTATATAGACTGATATTTCGTGCTCGCACGGTATTGTTGTCATGTATTGACTTCCACACCATTGTACCGAACATATACAACAATTTTACCATCCTAATATCTATGAATAAACAAGTCAAATTAACACACAAAGTAGCTACAGGAATACTCTTGATAGACTCACCTAAGTGAATGTGGAAGTTTGGCCGCTTCCTATGAAATTTCTTGGCAAAAATTTCTAGAGCTTTCACTACACGGGATACACGTGCAGGGCCGTAATGCACGGGCTTTGAACTTCACCCTGGTAAGGTTGTGCGTGTAATGTTGTTAGAGATAGAGTTCAAAACTTCGAGTTACTCTAGTATAATCTAAAGCATTATCACTACGCAAGGGTTCAAGTCGAAAGACACCTTTGTTTATGCGCGATCTTATATAGTATATACTGCTCGATGAAAAGTTGATTTTTTAAAAATATTCAAGTGGGGGATTGTTGAAACTTTGGTGAATATTTAAATTAATTTGAATTGACTAATTGTCCACTCACGTTTTTTCAAATGGACTTGAATTAGTCAATAACCAATCCCACCTTGTTGGTCCCAAGTGGTCAGATGAGGTTTAGAGGGGGGGGGGGGGGGGTGAATAAACCTCTTCAAAAATTTGCCTTTTAAAAATCTCTAACTTTTCTGTCAGCAGACTAAGCTGATCAAAAATTGTAAGCAGACTAAGCTGATCTTGCACAAAGCTTTGAACAGCAGAGTTGACCACTCTTCTGATTTTACTTAGCTGATTTTATCAAAATCAGAGTTTCAAAATTAACTATCTTGCAGCGGATTTATCAAGTGTTTTTCACAAGTAGTTTACTTATCTTAGAAAAAGTTTTATCCCCAGTTTTAAACAAACTCCTTTTTAAAACTTTTCAAACAATCAACCTTAAAGTGTTTTTAGTATGCTGTTATGGATATGCAGAAAATAATGCAAGTTAAAAACACAAAGGATTTTTATAGTGGTTATATGGATGTAAATCCTTTAGTCCACTCTTCCAAGTCACTTAGATCTTGGGTTATACTATAGTCACAAAGATTACAGTACACTCTGCTTGCGCCAACCAACAGATGAACTGGCCACAAGTTCGTAGTAGGAAATCACAAAGAAATTCCTAATCTCTGAAGTAATATCGCTCACAAAGATTGATATCTACTCCTCACAACACAACCTAACAAAATCACTCAGATTTTACAAGTATTTTCTATTTTTCTCTCTATTTGCTTCGTCAACAAATGACTTAGCTGATGAGTGTTCTGTTCTTGAGTTTTGAGACTTAGAGAGGTTCTGCTTCGAATTTTAGCTCTCAAAGAGTGTTGTCTCTGTGTTGTTGTTCTCTTCAACTCATGAACTGAACTATTTATACTTGGAGATTTGAATTTCTGCCCGTTGAGAGATCGACAGCTGTTCAAATCCTCGAGTACTGGTCCTTCCTGCAGAAACGGCTACCTGCGACTGAACACTGTACACTCTGCTGTACTTGCTGTCAGATCGCATTAAATGCACCAATCTGATACGAGGTTTCTCTTCAATCATTTGTCATTAATACCCTTCCTTTTCATCATTTATTACTCCAAGTGCATTTATTACCGTTGCACTGATCTTCTGATCTACTTCCACTCAGCTGATCGAAATTACTCGTCTGATGTATACTCGGCTGATCCCAAACTTGAACTAATCTGATTTGAGTCGGCTGATCGTCCACCAGTCTGATTTCTTCCTCAGCAATAGATCAGTAGTCTTCTGGACCATATTTGACTAGTCTGAATAAGCCTTCCTTAGTCAAATATCTCAGAAGGTTTTTACTAAGCTTCCATACTTAGCTGATTCTGATGTTTTGGAAATCATCAAAACCTCCCTTCACTTTATGTCTTCCATCTTCATCTTCATCCAACAATTTCCCCCTTTTTGATGATGACAAAACTTCAGCTAAGTACCTGTTCCTAAAGCTAAAGTTTAAGTCCTCAAAAATTTCTGAGATAGAAATGATTTGTTGGAAACTTGAACTTTTATAGATATGTCAATTTATTACAGATTACAAGTTCAAATGATGAAGTAGCAGAAAGTAAAATTTTACAAGTTTAACAAAAAGATTACAAGTGACCTAGTCTAATGACTTAGTCTAGTCCTTCTTCTCTTCTTGTGTTTCTCCTTCTTCTTCATTTTCAGGGTCTTCATCTTCTTGTTCAGAACTAGAGAGATCTTGTTCAAGCATTTCAAATCTTCTTCTGAGATCCTCTATTCTTTTGTACTTGACGTATGGATCTAACTGTTCAGCAGCAGAGTCCTTGGAAGCAGCAATCTCCTTATCAGATTTTACTGGTTCTTTGGGCTCTTCATCAGCATCGTTGTCTGCCTCAGTTACTTCATTGTCTGGTCTGCTTGTATTTTCATCATCAGCATCCTTTTCAGCAGAGTCCAACTTTTCAGTAACTTCAGCTGATAGATTAGCATCAGCACCCTTCTTCTTCGTTGTAGAATCTCCATCTTCCCCCTTTTTGTCATCATCAGCAGGGTAGACAGGTTCTTCAGGCAGAACAGGAGTGATGTTAATTGCGTCACAAATCAGTCTGATGTTTTTATCCACCGCCAGAAGATGATTTTCCCTCTTCAGTTGCTGCAATGTGTTGTAGGATTCAATCTTCTTGAATGTAAGATCCACTTGATCACAAAGTTGAATCTGAGAACTCAGAATCAAGTCAGCTGATGTAGTGAATGCTTTCAGCATGCTCTCAGCTTTTACTTCATGAGCCTCCATTGCATTTGCAACAACTTCATTAATGTCCCTCCAACCAGCTGTGTTGTTTTTGACCCTTGCACCAAATGTTTCCACATCCAGTCTGATAGCTTGTACTTCATTTTTGATGTTTGCCATTTCTTCCACTATCAGAGGGCTAGGATCAGCAGCCTTTGGGACTTTTTCAGCAGCAGCAGACAGCATAGTTAAGGCTACTTCCTTAAACGTATTCATTTGTTCTCTATGTCTGTCTTCCATTTCCTTCATTGAGTTGGCAATCAGCTGATGGATGGACTCCAAAATAGCTGGTTGCAAGTCTGTTGAAGTTGATGGAGTGGCTGTGCTTGCTTGAGCAATCTCAGGAGTTTTGTCAGTCTCCTTTGGTTCATCAGTCAGAGTAGTCTGCTGTTGGGGCAACTTCTCTGATGATGTTGAGATTTCAGCAATCTTCTGTTGGACCTGTGTTGGCTCATTTATCTCTGTAACAACATCAACACCATTATCAGCAATAACAGTTTTATGTGTAAATATAATAGCAGGTGTAAATGGTGAAGTTGTCTGTTCAGGTAAATCTTCATATGTTTTGATAGCCGGTCCAAAGACGATCTGTTGTAAGCTTGGCATGGGTAACATTGAGCTGGGTTGACCCTTCTGATGTCTGGTCTTCTTTGCCCATACTTCCAAAGTTACAGATAATGCCAGCTTGACCATTCTGTTCTTTAAATTTTCATCTGAAGCAGGAGTTTCAGGAACAGAACTTTGTAGCAACTTGGCTTCAGACTTTGCCAACTTCCTCATTCGATAGTGAATCATATCAAAGAAGTGGTCTGAATCCAATGCTTGCCTCAGACATCCAGTTTCCAGAAATTGCAGGACCCATCTTTCCTCAGCAGCAAAATCCTTCCACTGTACTATTTGATCCTTTGTCTTGGTCAGACGATACTCTCTCCATCTGTTGTATCTGATCTTTTCCGTAACAAAGAGACTCTGACGGACCAAAACGTCGTTATACCGCTCAAGATCTGCCACAAACTGTTTGAACATTTCTGGATCATTTTGAACTATGTTCAGAGCATATTTCAGTTCTGATCTCTTCTTCTTTGGCAGCTTGGGTGTTGGCATAACAGCCTTTGGCTTCTTGGGATCTCCAATTGTGATTCCACCACTGTACCTTGGACCTTGAGCATCCTTGGTACTGGCTTCAATAGCCTTAGCCAAATCATGAGCTTCTTTAGCAGCTATCTCAGCTTCAGACATGTTTTTAGTCTGAGCCTCAAGCTCCTTAAGTTTGCGAGCGTTTTCTTTTTCTTTCTTTTTCTTCTCAGCTTCATCTATCTTTTTCTGCTCAGCAGCAGTGATCACTTTAACCTTTGCCTTACCAGTTCTCTTCCTTCTGGCGGCAGGTGATTCAACTACTTGTAGTGGAACAGCAGCAGTTGGTGTAGGATGAATGAGTGGGACATTCTCCTCTGCTGGTAAAGTAGTTGGCTGTTCAGCAACAGCAGACTTGTCAAGAGATTGGTCCACTGCTGTCTCATCTTCTGCAGCTTCTTCTACTGCATCCACTGGTCTTTCAGCAGCAGGGTTTTCTCTGACTTGAGTAGTTGGAGCAGTTGTAAAGGTAACTCGTTGACCTCCCAGAGTTAACTTTCTTTTTGCCTTTGGCTTGGGCAAAACTTCAGGTTGTTGAGGTTCAGCAGTTCTCTTTACTGAACTTCTTGTTCTTCGTCCAACTTCTTTTACTTGAACTGGTTCGTCAGACTCAGTTCTTTCTGGAGATGTTTCAGTACTCATCTCACTGATTTCCTTAGTCACCTCAGTGACTATCTGGTTAGCAACATCAGCAGACTCTACTGATCTGGCTTCAACAGCAGGGTTTGCTGTTTGATCAGCAGACTTCGTCTTGATGGTAATTTTGGGTTTCTTGGCAGCAGGCTTCTCTTCTTTTCCTTTTGCCTTTCTTTTAGAGGTAGCTCCAATCTTAACTGGTTCATACATTTTCACTTCCTTCAGCTTGTGAACTGTCTTTCCGTTCACCAATGGACATCCCAGAGCTGAGAGTAGATGACTCATCATCACCACATGTCCATTCTTCTTTAACGCCAGAAGATAAAAGTAGTGAATAGCCCAGTTAACATCCAACCCATAGTAGATGCAAACCATTGTTTGGTACCTTCTCCTAGGTAACCCATCTAAGGAGCTCGTACAACACTCCAAATTTTTTGCAATGATATCAGCAAACCTTTGAAACTCGTCTTTCAGCTGAGTTTTCATAAGGCTTCCAGTCATTGGTTCTCCATCCTTCGCACAGACAAACCAAAATTCTTCCTCTTTTTCTTGAGCCAGAGTAAATACCTCTCCTCCTTCATTTTTCAGACCATAAATTTCATTCAAAACAGCAGGTGAAACACAGATAGTTTTACCTCCGACAGTAGCCACAGAAATCATTTTGGTTAGGTCATTTTTTCTAGATCCATAGTAGTCAGCAACATCTTCAGTGAAAACATACTCCTCATGAGCTTCCAAAACCTTCACCAATGATGCCTCTTTAATTTTGACCAAGATTTCCTTCATTAGAGGAGTTCCAGAAGCGTAGAACTTCTCGTAATTCAAATAACGTCCTTCAGCTCCGGCCATTTTGAAAAAATTTGTAGTAGCTTGAGAGAAATTTAACACTTTTAAGGCAGAAAAGATGAGTCAGTAACTTCTTTTTCACTTAGAATAATTTTGGGTGCGTAAGGTTTAACCCTTCTGATCAGATCTGGATTTATAGATTTCGAAATGCTTCGGTTTCCGTGTTATACGCGGACGGTTTGATTTGATCTGTCAGTTTTTAATCGTG
The DNA here is from genome assembly GCA_030819805.1 of Penstemon newberryi var. newberryi. NCBI lineage: Eukaryota > Viridiplantae > Streptophyta > Magnoliopsida > Lamiales > Plantaginaceae > Penstemon > Penstemon newberryi. Next base: position 12,985,616 of record JAUALY010000005.1, on the reverse strand, counting down.
CGGGCGAGAATCGCGGAATTCAAAATTTATTAATTATGTCAGGCAGGCGGGAATTTGAAACGCCACTTGTCTGTTACTTATAAAAGCGTGCTTTTGATAAAACGTTTTTGCACAACACTTTAAATATAAGATGACATAAATAATAACAGATGAGTAAAGTGATACTTATCTGATAAACGACTTGTCTGATACAATATATCACTAGTGAAAGCCAATATCTAGTGATCTTCCTTTGCTGTTTGTCAATCCAGCAAGATAAATAATCTTCGAATCTTCAAGAATTAAGAACAAATCTTCTGATTAAAACAACTTCAACTAACTGTCATTGAAGATTTCATCTTTAAAACAAGGGTACCGCTAGTCTTACACGTTCCCCCTGAATTCAAGAATTCATCAGTCAACTAGTCTGTTGAGAGTCAGCCTTCTTGAAGTGTAACGCTTGTTGATGTCAGATTAGTAAGCTGTTGAACCCAGTCTTCTGATAGGTTCCCCCTCAGCTTATGAATCCAATTTTAACAAGCTTAATTCCGCTCTTAGAGTGGAGAATCTAGCTTCATTCAGTGGTTTGGTGAAAATGTCAGCAATCTGGTTGTCTGTATGAACATACTCAATAATAACATTTCCCTTTTCAACATGGTCTCTGATGAAGTGATGTTTGATCTCAATATGTTTAGTCCTGGAATGACTAGTAGTATTCTGAGTAAGTGATATTGCACTTGTATTATCACAGTAGATAGGTATTCCACTGATCTTAAGATTATAGTCTTCAAGTTGATGCTTCAACCAAAGTATTTGTGCACAACATGCTCCAGCAGCAATGTATTCAGCTTCAGCAGTAGATATGGATACTGAAGTCTGTTTCTTACTCATCCATGAGATCAGACGACTGCCTAAAAATTGACACGTACCTGTAGTACTCTTCCTATCAATTTTGCAGCCAGCAAGGTCAGAATCTGAATATCCAATAAGTTCAAATCCTGATTCCCTTGGGTACCACAATCCCAATTCTTGAGTGCCTTTGAGATACTTTAGTATTCTTTTAGCAGCTAAGAGATGAGATTCCTTAGGATCTGATTGAAATCTTGCACAGACCCCAACAGAATACATAATATCGGGTCTGCTAGCTGTTAAGTATAACAGTGACCCAATTATGCCTCTGTATTTGGTGATGTCAACTGATTTGCCACCTTCATCCTTGTCCAGACGAAGTCCAGTAGACATAGGAACAGTAACAGATGAGCTAGTTTCCATACCAAATTTCTTAAACAGATCTTTTGTGTACTTTGCTTGATTAATAAAAATACCATCAGGCAGCTGTTTGACTTGTAAACCAAGAAAGTAATTTAATTCTCCCATCATGCTCATTTCAAACTTGTTCTGCATCAGCTTAGAGAATCTTTCACACATCTGTTTGTTAGTTGAACCAAAAATAATATCGTCTACATATATTTGTACCAACAATATATGATTATCCCATTCAATAGTAAACAAGGTTTTATCTACTTTACCTTTGTGAAATCCCTTAATTAAAAGAAAATCAGATAAAGTATCATACCATGCTCTTGGAGCCTGTTTCAGTCCATAGAGAGCTTTCTTCAGACGATATACCTTATCTCCTTGTTGATAGACTTCAAATCCAGGAGGTTGTTCAACATACACTTCTTCTTGCAATTCTCCATTGAGAAAAGCAGACTTCACATCCATCTGATAGACAGTGAAGTTCTTGTGAGCAGCATAGGCTAGGAACAATCTGATTGCTTCAAGCCTTGCAACTGGTGCGAATGTCTCATCAAAATCAATGCCTTCTTCTTGGCAGTAACCTTTGGCAACTAGTCTTGCTTTGTTTCTGGTAACCATACCATCTTCATTCATTTTATTTCTGAAAACCCACTTAGTGCCAATTACTCTTTGATGAGTAGGTCTGGGAACTAAGTACCAGACTTCATTCCTTTCAAATTGATTCAACTCTTCTTGCATAGCTTCAATCCAGTGAGAATCACCAAGAGCTTCATCAATTAATTTAGGCTCAATTTGTGAAAGAAAACTTACAAACATTGTTTCATTTGCAGTTGACCTTCGAGTTCTCACTCTGTCCAAGGGATCACCAATCACTAACTCTGGTGGGTGATCTCTGAGCCATCTGAGATCAGGTTGCAAATCTGGATGTTGTCCTCTGGATTGATCTTGCAACACCATTGTTGGAGTCTCAGTAGTAGTCTGTTGAACAGTTGTGGTCTGTTGAACAGTCTCTGGTCTGTCAGCTGTTTGTAACTCCTCTGTTAGACAATCAGTAGACTGATTTTGAACAGCACTTGAGTTAACAGCTTGAGATAAGTTGGGTAGTATGATGGGTACATATTCTTCCTTTCTTTCCACATTCAATTTCTGAAGGTCAGCAGATATCTCAGGGTTTGCACTTTGATTCTTTTCAGATGATTGACTTGGTTCATCAAATACTACATGAATAGATTCTTCTACAAGCAAAGTTCTTTTGTTAAACACTCTGTAAGCTTTACTAACAGTAGAGTCACCTACAAAAACAGCTTCATCAGCCTTCTCTGCAAATGCAGTGAGGTGATTTTTCCCATTGTTCAAAACATAACATTTACAACCAAAAATCCTAAGATAATGTAAATTAGGCTTTCTGTTGTTCCATAACTCATAAGGTGTCTTGTTTTGACTTTTGTTGATCATACACCTATTCTGTGTATAACACGCTGTGTTTGTAGCTTCTGCCCAGAATCTTTGGGGCAGCTTTGCTTCAGCTATCATTGTCCTGGTAGCTTCTTTTAGAGTTCTGTTTCTCCTTTCAGCAACTCCATTTTGTTGAGGGGTTCTGGCAGCAGAGTACTCATGACTGATTCCTCTGGAACTACAGTACTCTTCAACAGTAGAGTTTGTAAACTCAGTCCCTCTATCTGATCTGATCTTCAAAATTCTTTGACTCTTCTCATTCTGGATCAGTTCCATCAGATTTGTAAGATGTTCCTTGGTTTCACTCTTCTTCTTCATGAAGATTACCCAAGTAAATCTTGAAAAATCATCCACAACAGCTAGGCAGTATTTCTTCCCACCATTGCTGATTGGATCAATAGGGCCAAACAAATCCATATGCAGTAGCTCCAAAATTCTGGTTGAAGATTGGTGCTTCTTGCTTTTGAAAGATGACTTCACTTGTTTACCCTTCTGACAGGCATCACAGAGCTTGTCTTTGCTCATGACTGTCTTTGGAATTCCTTCTACCAGATCATTCTTTATCAATCTGTTGATGGTCTTGAAATTCAAATGATTCATTCTTTTGTGCCAAAGCCAACTGATTTCACTTGGTGTAGAAGCCACTAAGCAAACATTTGAATTCTTGTCCACAGAATTCCAGTCGACTACATAGATGTTTCCTTGTCTTCTTCCAGATAAAATAACCTTCTTTGTTCCAATTTGTTCAACATAACACTTATCTGATGAAAACACCACGGAAAATCCTTTGTCACAAAATTGACTTATGCTCAGCAGATTGTACTTCAGGCCACTAACATATGAGACGTCAGATATCTCTATGTTTCCTTTGATAAGCTTTCCAACAGCTACAACCTTGCCTTCTTTGCTGTCTCCAAAAGTAACTCTTGGACCATTCACAGCAACAGCATCTGCCAGTTCATGTATGTCTCCACACATGTGCCTTGAACATCCACTGTCCAAGTACCATTTCTTCGCTACTTTACTCCTACTCCTAATCCTAACCTACAAAACAAAATAAAAATGTTTTAGGTACCCTTTATTGAGAGGGTCCTGGCGGATTAGTATCACCTTTGACAACCCAAGATGTTGAAGTCTTAGGCTTCTTAGGCTTTGCAGTCTTAGCAGGAGCATGAGCAACTTCATTTACATCATAATCAGCAGGCATATTATGGTGATAATCATTATGATGATGATAAGGCTCATAAGCAGGATATGATGCATGATAAGTAGGGTAGGCATGCATTGTTTGATGAGCAGGATATGCAGCAAAATGAGGTGGATAATGAGGTGCAGCATAATATGGTGGATAAGCAGGTTGCACATAATAAGACTCATTTCCATAGTAAGCATTTTTGTTGTAATTTCTTTGCTTCTTAGGTCTGCTCTTTACTTGCTCTTTAACAGACGACTTAGCTTTACTAGTCTGATTGGTTTTACTCTTATCAGCAGACTTCTTGGGACTACTCTGCTGTTTGGTTTTACCAGTCTGTTTTTCAGTTTCAGGCTTTTTACCCTTCTTAGCCTTAGGAGTTTTTATCTCCTTTTTCTCAATCTCAGGTGAAATGGGTTTAGTAGTCTGAACATATAAGACAATATTACTATTATCAGCAGATATAAATTTCTCAGCTTTGTTCAGTTCTAAACTTTCTTTTTCTAAGGGAGTACTCTGTTCAGTTGGTTTATCTATTGTCACAACAGACGACTTAGGAACAGACGACTTATTATGCAAAGATATTCTAGCTTCAAGTTCTTTGATTTGTCCCTTGTACATTTCACATTCAGCTCTCAGAGATTCACATTCATGCGAAAGCTTTTTATACATGGCTGATTCGTCAGGTTTTTCAACCTTAAGTTTCAGTTTAGCATTTTGCTTTTTCAGCAGAATCATCTCGTCCTTAAGCTTAGCAAGCTCATTAACAACATCTACTTTGTTGTTCATCATTTGCTCAAATGAGTTAAACAGTTCAAGCTCACTTTCAGAGAGTATTACCTCATTGTCAGAATCATCAGATTCCTTTGCCATGAGACACAGTAGTGCAGGTGTTTCGTCAAAAACAGAGTCATCACTTGAAGTGCCAGATTTTGTGTTTGATGAGTGGATGGCTGCCATCTTTTCAGCTTCAGCCAACAGCACCTTGCTCTTTTGGTATCTCTTCTCTCTTCTTTCTTTTCTTTGTTTCTTTTCCTCCTCTGTGTACTTCTCCGCTTTAGGATATGGGCAGTCCTTGATGAAGTGTCCCAATTTCCTGCAATTATAGCACATCATTTTGGATTTATAATCATCCTTAATGTCATAAGAATTAGAGGTAGGTTTAGAAGTAGAAGCATTGTTATATTTGTTCTTCATTTTTCTCTTGTAGAACTTTTTGAACCCGTTCAGTAACAACGCAACATCGTCAGCAGTATACTCCTTTTTGCTTAGTACTGGGGCCTCATCAGATGAGTCCACTTCTCTGCTTTTTCCAGACGATCTTCTTGTTCTTTCTGCAGCAACCAGTGCAGCAGTGGGGCCAGAAGTTGAGGTCTCTTCTATTCCCATCCTTGGTATTTTATACTCGTACGCCTTGAGTACAGAAAACAACTCTGTCAGAGAGATCTTCCCCAGATCCCTAGATTCTTCCATAGCTGTGATCTTCATGTTGAACTTGGGTGGTAGCGCCTTCAAGACTTTGAGAGTGATCTCTTTGTCTGTGAATGTCTTACCCAGCTTTAACACGTTGTTCAGCACTTTGGTAAACCTTGAACTCATCTGTTCAATGGTTTCTCCAGGCTTCATTTTGAAGTTATCAAACTTCTCCATGGCAACACTTAGATTGTGTTCCTTGATGGTTTCATTTCCTTCACTCATATCCCTGACTTTGTCCCACATCTCTTTTGATGTTTTACAGTGTTTGACATAGTCAAACCTTTCATTGTCCAGGGCTTTAGTCATGATGAAGATTCCAACTTTATCAAGATTTTTCAACTTGATTTCATCAGGTGACATCTCTTCTTCATCTTTATCAACAACAGTATCTACGCCATCGATTTTGATTGTCTTGGTAATCCTTATTGGACCTTTTGTTATGCATCTGTACATATTATCGTTGTAAGCAGCAAGGAAAATTTCCATGCGTATTTTCCAGTCCTCAAAGCTCATACCGCCTATGTGGGGAACAAGGCTAATGCAATCCATTTTTCAAAAAGTTTTGTTTTTCAAAAAGATGCTCTTTTGAAAACCTTTGAAAACCTTTGAAAAACACTTAAGGATCAAGCTCGTTGATCAGTCAGATGATTCAGATGAACCACCTGCTCTGATACCACTTGTTGGTCCCAAGTGGTCAGATGAGGTTTAGAGGGGGGGGGGGGGTGAATAAACCTCTTCAAAAATTTGCCTTTTAAAAATCTCTAACTTTTCTGTCAGCAGACTAAGCTGATCAAGAATTGTAAGCAGACTAAGCTGATCTTGCACAAAGCTTTGAACAGCAGAGTTGACCACTCTTCTGATTTTACTTAGCTGATTTTATCAAAATCAGAGTTTCAAAATTAACTATCTTGCAGCGGATTTATCAAGTGTTTTTCACAAGTAGTTTACTTATCTTAGAAAAAGTTTTATCCCCAGTTTTAAACAAACTCCTTTTTAAAACTTTTCAAACAATCAACCTTAAAGTGTTTTTAGTATGCTGTTATGGATATGCAGAAAATAATGCAAGTTAAAAACACAAAGGATTTTTATAGTGGTTATATGGATGTAAATCCTTTAGTCCACTCTTCCAAGTCACTTAGATCTTGGGTTATACTATAGTCACAAAGATTACAGTACACTCTGCTTGCGCCAACCAACAGATGAACTGGCCACAAGTTCGTAGTAGGAAATCACAAAGAAATTCCTAATCTCTGAAGTAATATCGCTCACAAAGATTGATATCTACTCCTCACAACACAACCTAACAAAATCACTCAGATTTTACAAGTATTTTCTATTTTTCTCTCTATTTGCTTCGTCAACAAATGACTTAGCTGATGAGTGTTCTGTTCTTGAGTTTTGAGACTTAGAGAGGTTCTGCTTCGAATTTTAGCTCTCAAAGAGTGTTGTATCTGTGTTGTTGTTCTCTTCAACTCATGAACTGAACTATTTATACTTGGAGATTTGAATTTCTGCCCGTTGAGAGATCGACAGCTGTTCAAATCCTCGAGTACTGGTCCTTCCTGCAGAAACGGCTACCTGCGACTGAACACTGTACACTCTGCTGTACTTGCTGTCAGATCGCATTAAATGCACCAATCTGATACGAGGTTTCTCTTCAATCATTTGTCATTAATACCCTTCCTTTTCATCATTTATTACTCCAAGTGCATTTATTACCGTTGCACTGATCTTCTGATCTACTTCCACTCAGCTGATCGAAATTACTCGTCTGATGTATACTCGGCTGATCCCAAACTTGAACTAATCTGATTTGAGTCGGCTGATCGTCCACCAGTCTGATTTCTTCCTCAGCAATAGATCAGTAGTCTTCTGGACCATATTTGACTAGTCTGAATAAGTCTTCCTTAGTCAAATATCTCAGAAGGTTTTTACTAAGCTTCCATACTTAGCTGATTCTGATGTTTTGGAAATCATCAAAACCTCCCTTCACTTTATGTCTTCCATCTTCATCTTCATCCAACACACCTTTTGCTCCATTTGAATTGATCAGATAAGCCACTTTCCCACGTGAGCCTATCCCATGATTTTCTCCTTTTTAGTTGTAAACTTGCCTATAAATATAGATGCTATTTGCTTCAATTAATCACACCAAAAAGAGAAAACAATCAGCTGCCATTAGCCGTAAAGTTACTTCACCTCCACTATATTTCCTACTTTAATATCTATATAGAAAAAGGCATCTACTGCCATATTTATATTATAATCTTTTTAACAAAAAAAAAAAAGAGCAGAGAGTTATTCTTTTAATCAAGAGCTCCAGCAATCAAAACATTTCCTTTTAGTTTATAGTCCTATAAACTTAGTGTATTCCGAGCAGTTAATTTGATTAAGGGTGGTAGTATCCAAATTTCATTGTGCAAAGAAATTTGAGACAGAAACGGAATCTGGGCTTGTTTTATCCTGGGGCAATTGAGGCTATACACTGCTAGCACATAAATCCGGGCAGAGCCGCAAAATTTGCCTAAAGAGAGCGTGGTCCGCGACTCAACCCGATTTCGGTAACATTGTTCCGGTTAATTTATTTACTTTAATTGCAGTATACTAAATTGTATTTCCAACAGGGTATAATTAGTGGGGCTTGATTTTGTAATTTCTAAATTTTGTGGGGTTTAATTTTGAATTTTAAAATTTAATGGGATGGGGTTTAATTTTGATTTTATCAATTTTATTGGGTTTGTTTTTGCAATTTTTCATTTGATTATAACACTAACTAAATATCTAATTAAGTGGAGGCTAGTTTTGTAAATTCAACATTCATAAAGCTATTTTAATAAATTAAAAATGTCAAAAGGCCATTTTTGCAAATGACTTTTATCGGAATAGGCGCCTCGTGTATGCTTCATTTTGTGGATTGAAAACAGGATGATTCGATAACACATTTCAGTCCTAAAGTGTTTTCGGGGAGCAGAGGCTGCGAAATACCTATGCCCGCTTGAGTTTTGCAAAAAGGCACTCAAATAACAAGAGGAAGTGAGTCCCCGGGCACACCAATACCTTTTCGATCCTTTATTTCATGAAAAGTATAGTATTATGTTTTCTTTATTTTTTAGGTTAACTTGGTTTCGTTATTTTCCTCTGGTTTAAATTATTTTTTGATTTTTTTGTTAACTTGGTTTCTTGATTTTTTTTCTATTGATTTGGTAGTAATATAGCGAATGAGGGAAAAAAGCACCGGAGTTTTGGACATATGATATGCCACAAACTTTGACTGGACATATCATGTACGTAGTTGTTACCGCTATTAAATATGAAATTTGCTCTTATATATGCATAACATGAAATGTGTCTACATGTAAGAATGTATGTAATTTCTTCACAAGTATTGAAGTTTGGATTTTGTAAGTTGTTTCAGGATCTGAAATTCCCAATGGCCGGATGAGTTTAGATATTAGAACTCACGGTATCAAATCATTTGGTGAAGCTCTAAGTACTACTCCAAGCATCATTTGAAATGGACCTTCAAAGTTTTAGAGTATGAGAAGTTTGCGACATGAGGTATTTCTCTTATATGACCTTAAAATAGCATAATCAATCAATAAGCACAATTACATTTAAATATATGATGTATAATAAACAAGGAGTTAAAGAAACAGTGTAACACACAATTATTGTCAAGGAGTTCTTGCTAGATTTCTCAATAATAACACCATTTTTCATCAGGTCTAACTTCGAAATGCCCAATATGGATAGGAACTTTGTCTAAATGGGAAATCACTATGTTATGTTTTACCTATTTGAGATTTGAGCATCCTTGAATTACAAATAAGATTTACCAGCGATAAGAAACTCTCACATTTATCTGTATATAATCTTTTTTCAGCAGTAATATAACTAGTTACATTGATTTCTACCTTCATTGATATCTAAAAACATTATTAAACCATATATAGAAGAAATTTGTTTTGTATTAACATGTTTGCTGCTATTTTTCCAGTAACATGACATTACAATTGTTCGTTTCTTTGATTTTTTGTGTTCTTATAGGTTTCATTACCCTGTTTTTGTGGAATCTGTTCTACGAGAAACTTCGATGCTACACTGGTACATATTCTTTTTACATGGGAATTGGATTCTAATTATTCTTGTATCTATGGCTTTGAGATCTTATATTTTGTTTCACTTGATATGAAACATCAAGTTTTATATAAAGCATAGTATAGTGACGCAGATAAGAAAAGTTTCTTTCATACATTTTATGCACACCCATATTACATAAATATTTAATCTAAAAATTGTCACTTAACCTCAAAAGATGGAAATTTTACTTGTAGCTGAACTTATGTGTATTTTATTGCATTAACAAATCCTTTTTTTTTAAATCCTACCATGTCAGTCATTATTACTAGAATTATGATCAGCTCTTGCAGTAGGTGGTGGTCAATATGACGTTTTTATATACGATGAAAGAGTCCCGGTATTCCTATTATTCCACATGCTTATTGGTTACAACAAAATGAGAATCCATTTAAGACCAGCTCTTGTGTAGGATACTGATGATGATTGCAAATTTGCAACTAAACATGTCAAATGATTGCAGGTCATCTACAATGGATTCAAGGGATTATGTCCATCATATTTTTTCATTCTTATGATGCCCTCTATATGTAAAAAAGTGTGATGTTGCAATATAGGTATGATGGGACAAAATTGATCACAATCCAATATCCTATATCATTTGAAAATGAAAATCTAGAGCTAGCCTTGGATGGCTCTTTTCTACCAGGTGAATATCTTGCGTAATAATTTTTTTTTTTGTTTAGTTTAGCATGAGCCCTGGGAATTAGAGCTTTGCAAAAAGGATTCCACATAATTAGTCAGTCAACTCCCACTACGACCTCTATGAGATTTTGGACTTGGATTGAGGAAATGGAGTGAACTCTCCTCACTTGAAAGGGTTGGGTGTTTTGTGTTTTCTATTTATATATAGAAAAAATATTAATTCCTGATTTTATTTACTTCCATTACTGCGGCAATGGTATATTTTTTTGTTTATTAGTTTTATGAAGTTTCAAGCTATAGTTTACAAAAGTTGGTAAAATAAAGTGTTAAGCATGGCATGTATGGCTATAGGTGGCAGAAACTTGGTTCAGCTGTTTCTGAGAAAATATGGGAATAGATGAGAACAATACGGAAGAGTCTTCTCCCGGTGCAAATCTTCATATGATTCTTAAACTGAAAGTAATGGAATTTATAAAGAAAATGAAATTGAAAGACCACAGGAGTTAGGTATCATTCAGTTTATACAATTTCCGTCACCTTTTCATTGATCTTACCGACTACAAGCAGACCATATTCTTTATTAAGTTTGAGATATGCATGCCTTGAAGCTACTTTTAATACATTCAAGCAATAGGATTATTGTGATGAAATGGTATTGGTCCTACATATGTATCCATGGAAGGATTGAAAATGTATGTTTGCTTTTGAAAATAAAATTGCATATTTGTAAGAAGTATTTCTTCATTAGCAATCCGTAAAACCTCTTTACTTTTTACAGTAAAATTTTTGGTCCTTGCACTTTCATTCTATTTCTTAAATATAGCTTACTCTCAATATGTTGCATATTAATTGTTGGGTTATGCACCTTTTTCATTAGCATAAGTTAAATGAAATACTCCATTGTCCAGCTTCAATTGTAATCTTGTTGAGTGTCAAAATGAACACTTCTATCTATCTTCTCACTCGAGGCATCACGCTCTACCCTCGAAGGAACACGCTCCCCTTCGACCCAAGCGTCTACCCGAGGTTCCTGATTTCCCTTCTCTGTGTTAAAAAATTCTTTACACATCGTTCTGATAATTGACCTCAAGTCAGCAACAGTTGTGTGAATGTGTTGGATGTTTGAGGGAGCTCCGAATGATTTTCTGCATGAGATTAATCATCGTTCGGACCCAGGTTAACAGAAGGTTGTCCCTCTCCTCGATTATCCCGATTGTAAGTATTTCTTCGTGTAGCTGGCATATTTCTATGAAAAATATAAATTTCAAATTTATTTATTTTAATTAAAGAATATATAAAATACACGTTTTAAGAACACCACCTCTAACAATTCCCATCCGCCGTTGAAGCTTATTTGGAGATTGCAAAGAAACTCTAACCTCCTTGGACGCTGGAATTAAATATAAATTTTTATTACTTTTGCTATCAAATTGTGTCGTACAAGGGGTGATATTGTAATCGTGACGCAATTGTTCATTTCCAAATCTATGTCCAGTGAGATTTCTCCACCCGAAGCTTTTTGTTTGTTCAAAACTTCTCCAATGATCAGTTTCAATGGCGGATGGGGAGTGGCTTTGGGGGTTGAGGGGTGGATATGGGTTTGATGAATTAGTTTTTTTCTCTCTCTCTCTTTTTTCTTTTTTCCAAATTTTATTTTCATTACATTTTCTTAAAAAAAAATTATTTTGAATTTTCAAAATTTTTAATTATTTTTATAATTTTACGTCTCTACACATTAATTTGGCGGAATTATCTATCTGGCATATTAATGGAGATATAGTGAGGAATTAATTTTTTTATATTTTTCATTTGTAAAATCTACCTATAATATTTAAAAAATAAAAGAAAGTGCTTTCTTGCTACGAAAATTTGCCGTTTCGAAAGATCTGTCGCTATAGTGTGATGTGGAGGAGGAAGTTAACAATGATTTTTCTATTTCCATAAAAAAAATTAATCAAAGCACGCAATATATATATGCTTTTAAACACCAATAGGTGATTGGTCTAGTGGAAGGGACTAGTCACTACAAAGTAGCGGACTCAGATTCGAATCTCTGTTGGGAGAGGTATCCACTTATTGTGCCCAACACGCCTCGAAAGAGATTAAACCCTTGGGAAACCAAAAAAAAAAATATATGCCTTTAAACTATGGTATGCAATGTGTCTATTTTAAAAGTTAGTGTCGTATTCTTAAAATATGTTGAAATATAGGTACCAAAGTGTAATTCCTTACTGGTTATTGGTTGGATCGGTTTAACCGTCTTAACCACTGCTTCAACCGGTATGACATCATTACGAAATAATAATTTAACTTAAGTTTAATGTATGTAATCAAGCAATTAAAAAAATTAATTTTTTATCCAAACATGTTTAAGTTATTTTCATAAAATAAATACTATCTCATAAATCACAACTAGTAGACAAACAAACTATCTCAAAGTAACTAAAAACGAAACAAACACAAATAATTATACAATTCCAAATTGAATACAACATGTTCAAGCAAGAATTATCACATAATTATATATAAAAAAAACAAGAATTATCATATCAATATTCAACTAGAAGACAACAAACTCCAAAATAACCACCATATATAAAAAATATAGACCTAAATCAAAATAAACACCAAATATACAAATTACAGTTATGATAACTTATCAAAGCAATAATTCAAACTGTGATAAATACCATATCAAAACAATAATTTTATTATTAATCACCTATAAAAAAATATTGGATGAATATTTGTCAGCTTTAAATAAAACATGTAAATACCTGAAATTGAGGAAGAAGAAATGAATAAAAAATTCCTAATTTTTATTTTTATTTTTTATAAGTGAACAAGTGGTTTAATCGGTTCACTGATTCACCAATTTTATCGATTTTTGACCGATTTTTTTTTCCTGTTCGAATAGGGGCAGGAATCATACTGGTTTTGAAGGGTTGATTGGATCGAATTAACAGCCGCTTCAACTTGTCGAACCGGATGGTCCGATCCGATTTTTAAAAACCTGGTGGTCATCTATTATCAATCGAATTCATTATTCATCAATTCAAATTTCACCACTCAATCATAAAAATCCACCTTCATTGATCCACCATATACATAATTTCTTAGAAGTTGTTTCAAATTTCACAATATCTAAGCTTCAGGTTGCATAAACACAAAAAAAATGCATAGTAGGTCAACTACAATAAAAATACATACCTCCCTTCTGCACCAAAAGATGACGACTAAAGTAACATTCTCTCAAAACATCTGCTTGATCAACTATGAAGCTGAACTTAAGTCGACGAAATTAAAAGCATGCCGCATTAGAAGCTGAAATGCTTCATTTGTGGTTTCCACTTCATACTCGTATCCAAGACTATTAGCACGATTCCAGAATTCATCCATCTCAGTTTCATAAAACACAAAGAATTAATGGAATTAACTTAACTACAAACAATTAATCTTACAAAAAATGACTTGGTCAAAGATCGATCAGTTGCAACATTTGGTAAGAACTTTATGACTTTATTTTTTTTATCATTCTAATATTTGGTAAGGACACTTTTATAGCTTAATTCACTACGGATATTTGCTTCAAAGTGTATGCCCACCATTTTCCTTAGAAAATTTGTGTCACGAGGTGGGTGTGGATGATTCTGTGAGGATCGGAAAAGCTGACAAAATCATACTCAAATTTAAACATCATTTTTTGTAAGTTAATTGTATGTAGTTGACATGATTACATTCTTTGTGTTTTATGAAACTGACATGCATCATGCATGGATGAATTCCGAAATCGTGCTAATAGTCTTGGATAGGAGTATGAACTGGAAACCACAAATGAAGCATTCTAGCTTCTAATGCGGCCTGCTTTTAATTTCGTCGACTTATAAGTTCAGCCTCATAGTTGATCAAGCAGGGTTTTTAAGAGAATGTTACTTTAGAGATGACTATGCTAAGCAGGGTTTTTAAGAGAATGTTACTTTAGAGATGACTATGCTGAAAGAGAAAAATGTTTCACTGAAACTTAAGGTTGAAAAACCACAAGAATTAGTTGAATATAAACAGCTTAAGCATGAGAATGAACCTTTGATAGCAGAATGTGAAGTTTATAAGGGAAAAATCATGGAACATGAAAAGATTATTGAGTCCCATGCTAAGTCTTCTGACGCATCAGATAACATGCCTAGTAAACAGAAACTACCTTATGAAAATACAGGTTCAGAATTCGACAATGTTGAAAAGTTCATATCTTCTAGTAACAATAAGGTAATCTTATATGTTCAGAACGCCAAACTTGCCTCACCATAAAAGAGATCATGGAAAAGAAATCTAAAAAGGCTACTAAGGGTAAAAAGCCTAAGAAAAATAAATATACTAGTAAAGCTAAACACCATAATAGTCCAAAGAAGTCTGTTGATCAGAGCAAGCATAATCAGACTAGTGATATGCCAAAAAGTTCTGTTGATGAGCAAGCTAGAAAGAAACCTAAGAAGCAAAGAAATCAGAAAAATGATATTGCTTGGTATAGAAATGAGTCATATTATGTGCAACCTACTTATTCATCATATTATCATGCACCTGATTATCCACTTTACTATGTTGCTGCATACCTTGCTCATCATCCACTGCATGATTATCCTGCTTCTCATGCACCGAATCCTACTTATGAGCATTACTCACATCTTAATGATTATCAACATAACTTATCTGCTGAAAATTATGATGCACCAAGAGTAACAAAAGCACCACCAAGATCTACTGATCCTAAGAAGCCTAAGGTTACCAAATTTTGGGTTGTCAAAGGTGACACTAATCCTCTAGGACCCTCTCAATAAAGGGTACCTAAAACATTTTTATTTTATTTTTTACGTTAAGATTAGGAGTAGAAGTAAAGTAGAGAAGAAATGGTACTTGGACAGTGGATGTTCAAAACCCATGTGTGGTGACATACATGAGCTGATTGAAGTTACTGCCATAGATGGTCCAGATGTACATTTGGAGACATCAAAGAAGGAATATTGTGGAAAGTGGAAAGCTTATCAAAGGAAACACTGAGATATCTGATGACTCATATGTTAAAGGTCTGAAGTACAATCTGCTGAGTATAAGTCAATTTTGTGATAAGGGATTTTATGTTATCTTCTCATCAGATAGGTGCTATGTAGAGCAAATTGGAACCAAGAAAGTGATATTATCTGGAAGAAGACAATGAAACATCTACATAGTCGACTGGAGTTTAATTGACAAAAATTCAAGTGTTTGTTTGGTGGCCTCTACACCAAGTGAAAATATTTGGCTGTGACACAAAATAATGAATCATGTAAACTTAAAGACCATCAATAGATTAATCAAGAACAATTTGGTTGAAGGACAACCTAAAACAAGCATGAGCAAAGACAAGTTTTCTGATGCCTGTTAGAAGGGTAATCAAATGAAATCATCTTTCAAAAGTAAGAAACACTAATCTTCAAACAGAATTTTGGAGCTACTTCACATGAATTTGTTTGAAAACTTTGATCCCATTAGCAATGGTGGAAAGAATTACTGCCTTGCTGTTGTGGATGATTTTTTAAAATATACTTGGGTGGTTTTCATGGAAAAGAAGGGTGTAACCAAAGAACATCTTACTAATCTGATGGAGCTGATTTAGAATGAAAAGAGCTTGAAAATTTTAAAGATCAAATCAGATAACGGCACTGAGTTTACTAACTCTACTATTGACGAATACTGTAATTCCAGAGAAATCAACCATGAGTACTCTGCTGCCTGACCCCCATATTAAATGGAGTTGCTGAAAGGAGCAACAAAACCCTAAAATAAGCTGCCTGCTTGAGATCTAATGGTTTCGCTCGAAACAGTTTCGCTGACGGCGGAAGCAGCTTTGCGGCTTACTTTGAGAGGCGGCGGTGCTGAACTTCAGGCTGCCATGTCCTGCTGTTTGCTGAGGATTAACGATTGATTCCAAGGAATTGGTAATGCTGACTGACTGACAGAAGCAGCGTATGCTGGACTTCCGAGGAGGCGTTGCGCCGATTCAGTGAAGACTGAAAATTGTTGATTGATTTGTTGTGTGTGTTTTTAACGTGGCAGCCTCCTGATATTTATAGTTGCTTGTAGATTTGATCGGCTGATGGTCTTTTTCTCCACTACCTCCACCACTTCCACTACTTCCACTACTGGCGGTTGTCCCCCTTACTCCCACATTAAGTTTCAGATGTGGCTGGCAGTTGAATTTTGAGTTCTGGCCGATCTCTACCCTTTTAGCTCTTGTAACTGATTTTGAGACATTCAAGGGAGTTTGTTTGTACCAAACTCAACTACCCAGCTAATTATATGGCCTTTATGGTTATCTTTAGTTAATTACCTTTATAATTAATTAAATAACCATTTTTACTACCGGGCCAATTCCATGCCATGCCGACGATTGGCCCTCAAATTGGTTGTACTTGGGCCGCCCCATTTACCTTCTAAATGCAATTTAATTAGATCAGTTTAATTATGCTAGCCACTGGCCCAATTACTCATATGGGCCATTAGTCAGTTCATTAGCTTGGACCCACGATTGATTAGTCACTTTGGACCAATTAGGCCGAGGCTAGTTTGATCCGCTTCATTCTTACTTCATTGGGCCTGTTTCGTTCGGCCCAAGCCTTTCATCAATCCCTTATCGAGCCATCATTTCTCGACAATCCGAGGGTGATTTTTTGGGTACAAACAACAGCTAAAGAGATGTGGGATAAAGTCAGTGAGCTAAGCGAAGGAAACAACGCTATCAAAGAACATAAGCTCAGTGTGGCTCTTGAGGAGTTTGAAAATTTCAAAATGAAGTCTGGTGAAACGATTGATCAAATGGATACCAGATTTACCAAAACTCTGAACGAAGTTCTAAGGCTTGGTAAAGAATTTTCAGACAAGGAGATCACCATGAAGGTCCTCGCGGCTCTTCCACCTAAATTCAACATGAAGGTGACGGCCATGGAAGAATCAAGGGACTTAGGAAAGATTTCTCTTTACGAACTGTTTTCATCCCTCAAAGCGTATGAGTATAAGATGCCAAGAATGGGATTAGATGTGTCAACCAGTTCAGACCCTTCTGCTGCACTTATCGAGTCAGAAAAGTCCAGAAAATCAGCAGACAAGTCAAAACAGAAGACTCTGCTAAATTCAGAAAAAGCATACACTGCTGACGACGTTACCCTTCTTCTGAATGATTTCAAGAAGTTTTGTAAAAAGAAAATGAAATTAAAATATAAAAATGCTACTTCATCTTCTTCTGATCATTTTCAGGAAAACAAAGATTCCTCAAAAGCAAAACATAGAGACAAAAATGACAAAGAGTATGGACTCTTGATCAAAGAACATCTACACTCATCATCTGAGAAGTTTGCTGAAAAGGAAAAGCGTGCCAAAAAGGAGCGTAAGCTGAGTAAGAGCAAAACAAAGTTAGCTCTCAGGTAAGAAATTGAGTCTAAAATGAGATAATTGGCAAAAATTTGAATCACATTATGATAATTGTTACTATGACATGCACTATGCTTATTCCTATTATCATGCTGATCATGTTCGATGTGTTGATTGTCATCCTCATTATATAATGCATGCTTATCACTTAAGTCATGTATCTTACCTTGCTTATGAGCATTGTTTTAATCATGAGCACTGTTTCATGATGAAACCAAAGTCACTAGATCATCACATGTTAAAGGTTATACTAACCCTGCTGGACCCAACAAATAAGGGGTACCAAAAATAGTCATTTGTTTTATAGGTGAAGCACATCTGAGATGACAAAGATGAGTTGATTGTCCTTGCAAATTTCAACAAGTTCAACAAGTGATCTTACCAACAAGTGTGTACCAACAAATGGTATCAACAAGCAGCTTACATCAAATTGTTATAAACCATCAAGCAAGTGGTGTCAGACAATTGGTATAAATCAACAAGTGGTGGACGCTACATTTGGAGATTTCAAGGAAGACAAAATTGTTGGAAAGATGAAACTAAAGAAAGGATAACAATTGGTATTTGAGACCATCAGAAACCAACAAGTGGTATTAGTCAATCATGTGACATTAGTCTTTCAGCTCTCAAGAGTTGAAATTGGGTTTGTTGATTTTGAATTCATAAGTTGAGGGGGGAACTTATCAGAAGACTACCTCAAAACAGCTTATTGGAATTCAACGGCTGAGTGTTTGTCAAGACTGACTCTCATCAAACTATTTTACTACAGACTCTTGAACTCAGGGGGAACGTGTACGACTAGCGGTACTCCTGAATAAAGATGAAGTTTTTAATAAGTCAAAATGAAGCTATCAGAAGACTGCTTCTCATCAGCCGACTAGAACTCAACAGCCAAGTGGTATCAACAAGTGTTATCACCTCAACAAGTGATATCAGCTGACCAATCTGATGTCAACAAGTGGTATCAATTCTTGAAGAAAGGTGGAACAATCATTCTAGCTGGAGTGATAAACAGCAAAAAAGACTACTGTGTGTTGGCTCATTAACAGCTAACTACCAGAACAGCTAAGTATTCACCTACTTGTCTTCAACATACTAAGTTTGCAATTTTATAAAGAGAAAAAGGGGAAGAAAGAGATGTAACTAAGTATTGGTGTTGATGACAAAAAGGGAGAAGATAGAGATGCAACTAAGAACCCTTTAAACGGAAGAAAATCAGAATGGGAAAAGAACCAAAAATTGGTTTTTGAAAGTTGTATCAGATCAATTAGTTTCCATCTTAGAGTATGAAGACTAAATCTAAAAACTTGGAAGACGTTCTTAGTTGAAGGTTTTGTCATCATCAAAAAAGGGGAAATTGTTGGTTAGTATTGGAGAAGGTTTTGAAGATGACAAAAAGGCCAAAATGTTTTGAAGATTAAAAAGATCAAAAGAGTAGACATCAACTAAGAATTGAAAAACTTAGTGAAACCTATCTCACGGTCTGGAAGCTATGTGATCGAATCAGCAGAGTGGGATATCAGATCAGTAAGATCAGATTGGTTATCATCAGCCGAGTCAAGATAGATGTGTTCATTCTTGAATCAGCAGAGTAGCTATCAGCAGAGTGATCATCAGTAGAGAGTGATCATCAGCAGAGTAATCCCATCAGCAGAGTGAAGTCGGTCAGTAAGCTTATCAACGGTAACAAGCTGAGTGCATTAAATGCAATTTGACATAAAGTAGATACCCGACCAACAGAGTGTACAGTGAACAGTCTGCAAATGTCACCGTCAAGAAGAAGACCGTTGCTTAGGATTAAAGAGTAATTTCGCCTATCTTCAACGGGCAGAAATTCAAATCCGAGAGTATAAATAGAACAGAGACTGAAGATTGAAGAGAGACTTGCACAATTCAAGATCGCATCCTTAGAGCAAGATCCATCAGTTGAGTCGTCTGATCATAAGTGAAGTCATCTGTTGACTAAGCTTTTTGTTGAAGAACAAAGATCAAACCTTTGTCTGTCTCAGTGACATTCAACTGTAAATTGTGAGAAGCTTATATCCATCTTTGTGAGTGATATAACTTCGTAGTATAGGTCTTCTGAGT
The DNA here is from genome assembly GCA_030819805.1 of Penstemon newberryi var. newberryi. Lineage (NCBI taxonomy): Eukaryota > Viridiplantae > Streptophyta > Magnoliopsida > Lamiales > Plantaginaceae > Penstemon > Penstemon newberryi. The sequence goes on along the minus strand of JAUALY010000005.1, from coordinate 12,965,926 downwards.
GATTTTCTATATTGAATGAGCAAGGTTAATCTGTGTGATATTCCGAGAGTGAGCAGAGAGTTCTTACTTATGGCTTATCATTTGTTGTAAAGCATAAGTGTTCTAGTTGCTGAATGCTTTAGAATAGATTTTTCTAAGAGATTTACCTGAGAGCTAAGTGTTCTACTTGAGGCTTGTCATTTGTTGTAAAAGCTCAAGTACTAGTTACTTTGTGTTTCTAGTGGAACCTAAATCTGTGTGATTTAGAAGAGTGGACTAAAAGACTTTGTGTCTATATAACCACTATAAAAATTTCTGTGTTTGATTACTTGTTTTTAACTTGCATATTTTCATAAGTAAATAAACGGTTTTAAAAGAAAAATCTTTAAATTGAGGAATTTACAAACTAGGGTAAAACTTTAAAGAGGAACTTGTTTGAAAAACATACTTGATAAAATCCGCTGCATACAAGTTTTGAAACTCTGAGTATATCTGAATCAGATGAGTGAAATCAAACAAGTGATCGACCCTGCTGAATCTGCAGAGTGCTAAATCAGCATAGTAGTCTCATGAATCAGATTAGCTTATTCTGCTGATAGAAAAGTTAGAAAAAAAATTTGAAAAAGTTTAGAGTTCTATTCATCCCCCCCCCCCCCCCCCCCCCCCTTTAGACCTCATCTGACCACTTTGGGACCAACATAATTTTTTTTATCTCATTCAACACACTCATTTATTTTTTTGCTTGCATAATCTTTTCTAATCGTAAAACTAATTATCATCCAATGAAATTATTGTCAGCACTTTCATACTACGATCTAAAAAAAAAATTGAATGATTATTAGGTTTAAGAAGAGTTTGATGGATAATAATGATTGACTTCAAAATCAATGGAGTTAATTTATTAACATTGGATGTGGAGAGTGTGCGAAGGAAAAACAAACATGATAATTTTATGCAATAAAATTTAATAAAATTATATTTGATAGTTTTGTGAAGGTTTACACAGGTATTTGTGCATTTTATCTTAGTTTGGAGATACGTGCAAGATATGAAATTGTAGTTTAGTTGACTTAATATGTACCTTTTTTTTCTCAATGATATTTGGATTTTAGGTCTGATTAATCTCTTTCGAGACGTATCAAATATTTTATATGAGAATCTTTCTCGAGATTTGAACTTGGGTTCGTCAATTGTCGAGCTACTGATCCATTCCACTAGACCAATAACCTATTGATATTTTTGTGAAAGGTTTATAGAGGTATTTGTGCATTTTATCTAAGTTTTGAGATATGTGCTAAATATGAAATTGTAGCTTATTTTAGATGCCTTAATGTATCTTTTTTCTGTTTCTCAATGATGTTCGGGGTTTAGGTTAGACTCAATCTTTTATGAGACATATCAAACATATTATATGAGAATCTCTCTCAACGTGATTTGAACTTGGGTTCGTAGTTGTCAGGTCTAGTCCATTCCACTATTTTTATATTACAATGATTACGATTAAAGTTGTTAACTTTTAAATTTGGTTATGAGATTAGTGATCATGCCTTCAGTCTGAATTTTATATTGTTTTGTTATTTCATCTTACTTAGTTTCGGAGACTTGGAAGGGTTAGGACTATTAATTGAGACGGGCCTACACGAAGCCCTATGGCTTGACTCGATTAAAATTGACCTGAACCCGAATATTTGTGAGTCGGATCGAGTTTGAGTCATTATATTAAATCCGATCAATTTATGAGCTGAGCTTGAGCATAATACTGCTCAACCCGAATAAAGCCCAAAAATATAATTATTTTAAATATTACGATTAATTATTTGTATTGTAGTTATATTATTAATTACTTTTTTTCATTTTGGATCAAGAAAACTTTGTAAAACGTTATATTGTAAACCCACATATATGTTAGTTTATCACTAACGTACTGAAGACTAAAGCTCAAAGGAAAAAAGTTTAACAAAAAAAAAGGCAAAAGTTAACACAAAAGGTCAATAAATTGGAGTTTTGGGATTTTAAAACTCTATTGTTTGTTCATATAGATCAAACGTATCTTCAAAAATGTAGACAAATCATGACTCGATCTTTCAGTTTAAATATTATTTAATGTTTTATATTATGATGTATATGTATGCAATTTTTATATACTATTGTATTAAGTAATAGAAGTTTATTCATATGTGTTTCGGTAATCTTAATTTTTTATATGTCGAGCTAAATTTGCTTATATTAACAATCCCGATATGAGCCAGATATAGGCTCGAAACCCGAAAAAATACATGGACCGAGTTTAAGCCAAATAAATCAGAAAATTATCACCAGTGTTTGCATATGATGTTTACAATTTCATTGATGATATCTTCTAATATGTTCACAAATTGATTTAGATTTCAGATGATGTTTACAATTTCTTTCGTAAAGAAATACCATATGATGTTTACAATTTCATAGATTGCTTACTTGAGTTCAGGTACGTAACTAGCTTGTTTATTTTATCATAAAAATATAGGAGTATCTTCTAATATGTTCACAAATTGATTTAGACTGTATGATTTTTATGCCTAATGAATTCATCTTAAAGAATGAATAAAGATTTGTAATATTTGAATTTCTAAGGATTTTGAGATATTCTCCTCACCTTTTATTACTTTAAAAAAATCACTATCGCTTTCTTCTTATAATCAATATTCCGCGTTCATCGTGCATTAATTACTTGTCAAATTAACTTATGGTTATTGAATTGTTAAACTCTAACCTTCGTCTAAGAGGCTGTAGCTTAATGATAAGACTGAGGCCTATATAATAATTTATTTACTATCTAAAAAAATGTAAATTCTAACTTTGAATATTTTGAATAGTTCTAACTTTGAATATTTTTGCAAGTACCAACAGGTGATTGGTCTAGTGGAAGGGATTAATCACTACAAAGTAGCGGACTCAGGTTCGAATCCCTGTTGGGAGAGGTACCCACTTAATGTGTCTAACCCGCCTCGAAAGGGATTAAACCCTTGAGAAACCAAAAAAAAAAAAAAAATTTGCAGGTCAAGAATTTTAGATTTATTTCTACAAAAGATTTTGTTTTGGATCTTATGTGGTTATTTATCTTTCCCGTTTAATAAAAGATTAAAAATATTTTCTATTTTTTTTAGTCCAGCCACGGTTTTGACGAATTCTCGGGTCCAATTTGTCACTTGAAACTCTTCCATTACATGTCTCCTCTTGATTGGCTGGTCACCATCATCCACGTCTACACTTCATTTCTCTTCACTATTCCAGTAAGGCCATCTCCAACAGCTCTCTTAAATTTCAGCCTCTTATCTTAAATTATAACTAATGAACAGTGGTATGCACTTCCATTTTTTACTATGCACTCCAATAGCTAATTTATATTTTAAGAGACTACTTTTTAACAACCATACCATTTCACTCCAACAACTAGTTTATATTTTAACAAATTACTTTAATTATTATTTTATATAAATAATAATGATATATTTATAATACTAATTGATTTAATTTCATAAGAAAAAAAAGTTTTTTAAAAAAATATTAATTTTTATTATTTGAAAAAAATATTCCGAAGTTTCAATAGTGACAAATTTCTTGTAGTGATATTCAAATTATAAAATTTAAATTTAAAATTTCAATTCAAATTTGTATGCATTTGAATTTTGTCCAGAATAATTTATTGTTTTGCAGGAAAGTACAAAAGTTCCGACAAACAATTGCAAATAACAATTTACATTTGGCCATGGGTATTTGGCCATCCAAACCCATAAATTTTAACAACACATAAATTACACATATGCTCTTGGAGAGCAACTTTAGTGATAATTTTAACAAAACTCTTATAATTTAACTTATAAATGAGCTCTTGGAGATGGCTTAATATTAATAAAATAAAAATCCATAATATTTATTACTGCCAAAAAAAATAGATCTCTCGATGGGTTCCGATTTTTAGCCCTTGAACTCTTCGGTTCGTTCAATTCTTCTCTCAGAAATCTCCTTTAATTGTTTTACGCGAATCAATTTTCTGCAGATCTGTTAAGAATTTCTAATTATTTCCGTTGGTTTTATTTTTTACAAGGCATCACATTTCGCCATTTTGCAGTGCCCAAAATCCACCCTAAACAATTTACTAATATTGCCTAGTGGCGGGAAATCAATAAGCCTTTTTGAGAGGGAAAACCGAATCGCCCCTCTTCTCTCAATCAGACTCGGAAATGGCCGATATCGAAACCCTAGGTATTGTCGAAGAGATTCAGTCCATCGTCGCCGATAAACTTCAAGTGGTAAACCTTCTAATCACTGTCATTATTATCTTAGAATCATAATTATCTGATAAACATCATGACAGAGGAATTAAATGGTATCCTCTAAAACTCCGATTAAATTACTCTAAATCCCTCTTTTTTTTGCGGAATTTGTTTTTGATCTTTTTTCTATATATATAAATAAGCCCTTTCTGTAATTAGGTTTCTTACAAATGGCTAAGTCGGAATTTTTCAGTGTCCTCTAATGCTGCAAAGAGGTAAACGAACAGTGTACAAAACTATTTATGTCATTTTCTGTTGGTATATTTTTTTAGCCTGGGTGCTAAAGTTTCTGTTTGTTTGCATTTCTTGGCTCAGCTTGTTGGAAGAGTTTGTTGGAAAGTATGGGAATGGATTAGAAGTGATTTATTCATTATCTGGCTGGTTGAAAAATAACCCTTCAACTTACCATATAAGGCTTGTGTCAAAACAAAAGCTTGCAGGTGATTTTGTAATCATATTGTGTTGCAAAACTACAAGGTCTCATCTAATAAAAAATTGAAGAAGTTAATCACGTGTTTTTGTCTATTATGCTCGTGTATTTAATGTTTTTACTTCATATGTGCGTTATTTTGAAGTTACATGGTACATCATTATATTGGATGGCTCTCAGTTTACTCAAGTTAGAGTTTACATGTTCTATCTTTTTGTATGACCACATTTATTGCAATGTTGGTTTTCTTATCTAATTTCAAAAGAAGTTCAAGGGTGTAATTACCTTTAGATTATTCACAACTCGGAGGCATGTTGGTGTTATTAAAAACAGAACATAAACTACACATCATCTGTACACATGCAGAGATAGTGGCAGTTTTCTGAGGAATTTATAGTTTTTACTTTCTCAAACTTCACCCAAACTTCAGATATAATACAACTGAGTCAACCCCTTACTGAAAATAGATAGTTGGATGTTTCAATTTCAGGGCATTTTGATTCAGCCCTCAACTTGGGTTGGGCTTGCAAACTTAGCATGTTTTCAAGATGTGGCCACAGAGTGGCATAGTGAGCTTTAATTGTACTAGCGGTGTTATAACATACCAATTGAGTTAATTCCGCAGTGGTTCTGTCACCACTGACAAGGGAAAGCAAGGCTTAATGCATGAGTGATAGCAATACACGTAGTAGTTGATTTGGTTAGTTGTGTACTCTTGGCTGCACCATTTTCTAATTTTAGTCAGTAGGTTAAAGTAATAAGGTTGGTATTATGGTAGAGAGGAAAATTGGACCAAATATCTACTAACGTATATGTGAGATCTAACTTCGAGGCACTGAAGCTGGGTTATGTGGTTACCTTAATCTGTACGACTTATGTAAGGTAGTGCTTAAAGTATAATACCGCTACATTTGTATTTGAGTAGATTTTCTTACAGCTTACTTGGATTTTGTTGTGGGTGATTGATATCCTATATTTGGATTTAGGTTGACTGAGATGGATCCAAAGTTCATTTGTGAAGGGAAGTAATACATGTGGTATTTTGATGATTGTACGGAGCTCTATTTATCCCACGAGTCTAGTAATCTGAATGCATAATTGTATGGTTAAGAACTAAGAACAAAACATCCTCCACTAAAGATATTGTCTAATTCAGCTGTATTTGGAAGCCTTATGGAAAATTTGATTATAGAATACAAAACCGTGGTCGTGGTCTTGCAATAGTGTCCTTCTAGGAACAGCAGGACCCTCGTACATATATGATCATTAAATTTTTAGTTATTTAAAGATGTATATTGAAGTTACAGGGTTGTGCTCTTGTGATTGTTATGGATAATACTTTAGTTTGAAGAATAATGCTGAAACAGTCTTTGTTTTCTATCTAATACTTGCTAATTCTGAGCATGGAGAAATGAACTTTTCTTTTTGGTGACAAGTTTGTTTCCATACCTGCAGATGCCAAGCAAGAGTTTGATGAAAATTGTTCCATTCAGGTCTATAGTGTACAAGCATGTCTTCCTAAAGATCCAGCAACCCTTTGGAATCATGAATTTGTTCAAGCTGAAGATCTCTTTAAGCAGCCGTTGTCCGTTGATAATTGTTTGCGAGATAATAGGTCCATCACCTGTTCTTTGATTCTCTATTTCGACATTAAATCTTCACTGCATTGACATTTATTTGTGCTGAAAATTAGAAAGTCGGTAGTATTCTTGGGAGTAATTGGCACGTTGTACCCTCTAATTGAAACTTTGGCACTTTGCATCCTCAAATTGCCTATTCTTTGGCTAAATGAACCCTACTGACGGTGCAAATACCTATTGTTTTGCTAAAAATATGCAAATCGAGGGTGCAAAGTGCAAAAGTTTCAATTTAAGGGTACAAAGTGCCAAAGTGGTGTTATTCTGGAGTGCAAAGGGTCAATTACTCTATTCTTAGCTTTATTCTCATTTTTGATGATTAGGCATATGTAAGCACACATTGTCAACCTTTTATCTGCTATAATTTCACTAACCTTTACTTGTAGGTTTTGTGGAGTTTCAAATTCCTTCATTAAGCGAAATCCGAGCAAAGGCACCGCTACTCCGCAGGTGAAGACTACAGGAGTGTCAGGGTCATTTAAAGATCAGCAGAAAAAAGTTCAGCAATCAAGTCCTAATATTGTGCAGTCTCTTGACATTGCAAAAAATGTCAAAATTGAGAGTCATGTAAAGGAAGATCCAGAACAAGGTGCTCAACTTGCTTCTGATAAAGAAAAAGCCCCCCAGCAGCCCCCTAACAAGAAAAAGGGTCAAAATGATAAAAATTCTTCTGGAACCGGAGGTGCATTGGCTAGCATGTGGGGTCGTGCATCTACAAAGACGAAACATGATGTTCCCTTGCCACCAAAAGATACCTCCTTACAAAAATTTGCTGGTTATCTTCTCTACTTAATTCACTTGCAAAAGAAACATATTTGCATTTCCCTGAGTAATTGGCACTTTGCACCCCAAAAAAACACCATTTTGGCTCTAAGCACCCTCATATTGAAATTTTGGCACTTTGCATCTTCGAATTGCATATCCTTTGGCAAAATGCACCCTATTGGGGGTGCAAATGCCCATTGTTTTGCCAAAAATATGCAATTCGAGGGTGCAAAGTGCCAAGGTAGTAATTGGGATGCAAAGTGCCAATTCCTCCATTTCCCTCTATATTTTTGTGAAACCACCAGCAATAGTTGGTGTTTGACTGTTCACTATATCTAAAATTCTTTGTTTAATTTGGTCTGGAATCAGGTAGTGCAGATGCTCAAATTTGTGCTCGTGAAACTGTACAACATGAGAGCAGTGATGAAGATGGCCAAAATTTTAACACAAAAAGAACTTCAAATGGTGAAGGCAGTAGGAAGAGAAGAGTTGTACTTGATTACTCTGATGAAGAAGATGAATACCAAGATGCAGTTAATCTGGCTTCTCCTGAACCTCCAAAAAAATCTACACCAGGTTTAAAAAACAGTTCAACTGTTTCAGGCCTTGGGAGCAACTTGAGTTTTGAAGAGGAGAAGGTAAATAAACCAAATATTAAGGAAGTGAAAGAACCCAATGTAAAAGCTAATCAACTTTCGGTAGAGGAAATCCCAGACATAAGCAAAGGCAAGAAGCTCGAGGCTTCCACTTCAGATAAGACCAATAGTCTTGCTCATGAAACAAAGGCTGGTATCAAAGATAAAGCAACTGATGATGGACCAAAAAGAAGAAAGGTATTGAAGACTCGGATTGACGAGCGTGGAAGAGAAGGTAGTACTATAATTTCATTGAATCACAGTTTAAATTTGATATTCTTCTATTATTTAACCTGAGATACTTAAGTGTGGCTCCAGTTACTGAGGTTGTCTGGGAAGGCCCGGAGCCAGATACTAAATCCGATAATAACTCAATGAAGAAGTCGGAGAACAATACAGTGAACAATGCTATTAACAGGTGAGATATATAGTAGGAGCTAAATACAAAAATACACCTTGTGCTTTGCCTAATTATAAAAAATCCCCGTGTTATTTTTATTAGCCAAACCCCACCTTGTTCTTTTTTTATTAGCAAAAAAACCTATTTGAAATTTATTCATAAATCATAGGGAGGTTATTGTCGGGTTTTTAAGTGAACAGGGGAGTTATTTCAAATCTTCAAAGTTAGCAGGGGGATTATTGCCAATTTTTTAGATGAAAATGGGTGTTTTTGCATCCTTTGGTGGTGATATAATTTTCATTTTGTCTTGGGAGGGTGTTTTTTTTTGCTAATGAAAAATTAGCAAAGGGGGGTTTTTGGTGTGAAAATAACACAGAGGGTTTTTTGTTTATTGGCAAAGCATAGGAGGTATTTTTTGCATTTCACTCTATATAGTATCTATCTGCTTGATAATTTTGTACGTAGTCTTCAATACAATGAAATATGAAATTCATCGATTCCAAATTTCCAATGTCCACTACGATTTCAGGCCACCAGTGGTTAAAAAATCACCTGCAGTGGGAAACAGTGCTCCTGGTATCCAAGGAGGAAAAGCTGGAAACAAGAAGGGAGGAAATAAGGATCCTAAACAAGGGAATATCCTTTCATTTTTCAAGAAGGTTTAAGGAGATGATTAACTACGTTTGATAACTGGTTGATTTTGTAAAAGCTTCTTAATCATGTAAGTATGAATTCTGTCTCTTATGAATATTCAGCATTTATAGAAGTGAGTAGGTTTCTTTTAGTTGGTTGAATTTGGTGCTTGTAACTCTTCTTTTGAGTTGTATGAAAATTGATTTAGTCTAGATGTTGTACTTGCCATTGAGAATCTGAAATGGAATTTTATCTGTTGGAGTCCAAGCACGTTTAGCAATCATGATTCTGTAGTATGAATATATTCTGGTATTGATAATATTGAGATCCAGGATAATTTACATTCAGACCCCCTGGTAAACCCTAACTACAAAAACCCCTCTTGTTTTGGACAAGAACACCCTCTCGTAGGAGGTTCTTTTAAGACATGCTAAAATGAGGGTGGTTGTGGTGAAAATTGCCAAAACCAGAATGGGTGTTTTTTAAATTTCCAAAAAAAGTAAGGGTAGTCTCTAAAATTAGGGTTTATCCGAGGGGGTCTGTGTGTAAATTACCTGATCTATCCTAGTACAATTTACAAGCCAAAATGACAACTTTGATGGTGGCTAAAGAGCAGACTGATGATGTTTCTCTTATTATATACTGAAAATAATTACAGCAAACCAATAATAAGACTATCGTTGGAATTCAATGTCTTAAAATGTTCATGAAGCAGTTCCGGGGAACAAATATGGGTTTTTTGCAATTTGTACCCCAAAAATATGGGAAATAAGCACTTTGAATTCTCAATATACAGAATTAGCATTTTGCACCCCCGAAACAGGAACAATTCAGCACTTAGCGTCCCCCCTATGTTTTGGCAGAACTGACCACCGGATTCAAAAATCCTAGGAGCAGAATAGGTAATTTATATTTGGATCTTTGGCAATTTGCATCCCCGAAATACGAGAAATTGGCACTTTGCAGTTTGCACCTCAAAATAGAATTAGCACTTAGCACCCTTGAATTAAGAACAACTCAACAACTTGCACTCCAAAACATAAAATTAGCACTTAGCACCTTCAAATTAAGAAAAATTTAGCAATTAACACCCCCTCATTTTTTACGAAAGAGTTGATCACGGGGTCAAAAAAACTTAGGGGCAAAATAGGTAATTCATTTTTTTTTTCTTCCTTAAAATTTGCAGAATACAATTATGAATATATTAATTTCCCTCTCCAATTTTCTTTTCATCAATATACGTATCCATGTTGTAGACTTGGATTAAATTTTTATTATTGTGATATGATTCAATCAATTTTATGTACTTAAACTTTCTATATTTGGTTATGGAGAAACTCATAATTGCAGGAACAATTCAACACTTAATTTTGCCCCTAGGTTTTTTTGATCACGGTGGTCAACTCTGCCAGAAAAAAACGAGAGGGGTGCTAGTTGCTGAGTTTTCTTAATTTGAGGGTGTTAAGTGCTAGTTTTGTGTTTCGGGGGTGCAAAGTGCCCATTTCTCGTGTTTCGGGGGTGCAAGCTGTTAAGTTGTTTTTAATTTGAGGGTGCTAAGTGTTAATTCTATTTCGGGGGTACAAAGTATCAATTTCTCGTGTTTTAGGGGTGCAAAGTGCCAAAGATTCAAAAATAAATTACCTATTTTGCCGTTAGTATTTTTGAATCCGATGGTCAACTCTGTCGAAAACTAAGAAGGGGTGCTAAGTGCTGAATTATTATTATTTCGGGGATGCAAAGTGCTAATTCTATTTTTCGAGAGTGCAAAGTATCTATTTCCCATGTTACGAGGGTGCAAAGTACAAAAACCCAACAAATATTAAGAAACCCAGGCATTCGTGTATGATCACTTCAATTAGGGCACAAATTTCAAGTACAAAAGAATACAAACTCAATAAGAACGAGAAGTATTATACGACCTCAAAGTCACTTGAGAATGCATCCTCATTTTCAACGGATGATGGTTTAGTGGAAGGGACTAGTCCCATAACGTATCCAATTCATGTTTGAATTCTTGTCGGAGAGATTACCAACGTTATGTATCTAACGCGTGTTAAACTGAATTAAGTAATATTTGAATATCCAAGAAGAGATAGAGAAAACGCATCATCGTCAGATTTCCTCCCTAAATTGTCACAATCTGTCACAAGCTAGATTTTCTTCTAATCCTGCAATTTGATTTTGTCAGATACTATAATGAGATAATTGTACTTTTGGTATCACGTTTTAGCTCAATTATCATTTTTGGTACAACGATTTTTGTGTCCAATACATTTGGTACACCATTTTAACAAATTTTAATACTGCCATTAAAAATTACCGTGAAGTGGTGATGTGGCAGTTAAGTTTATTGCAAAGTTGATGTCATTACTTATATTAACTGATATTTTTACCCACATAACATTTTAGGCTACCAAAATAGCCCCATATCTCCAAATTTAGTGAAGATTTTAGTTCACAAAATAGCCAAATTTCAAAATTGACTCGAAAAAGATCACGTCTGGACCAATTTTATGATTTTACTTAAAATATTTACATAATTTATTTAATTTTATAAACAATATTTATAAATTAAAATAAATCTGGAAAAAAAATTCTTTTCAAATCTAAGATTTATATAATAGTATTAATAAAAAAAATAGTCTTTTCGAAACTAATATTTATATATTTTATTAAAATAGTTATATAATTAAAAATTATTTAATATTTATTAAAATAATAAATTATAAATAATTTTAATTTAAAAAAAAAAAAACTAAAATCCCACCCCATCCCCCATTCCCAAACCGCCGTCGGCCTGGAAATTTGTTGGGGCGGGGGGTACCGGGTGGGGCTAGTGGGTTTTAAGTTTTTATTTAAATTATAAATATTTATTATTTTTATAAATATTAACTAATTTTTAATTATATAATTTATTATTTTAATAAATATTTAATAGATTAATACTATTATATAAATCTTAGATTTGAAAAGAATATGTTTACTTAATTTTTTTGAGATTTATGTTAAAATATTATTTATAAATCAAATTAAATATAATAAGTAAAATCTCCAAATTGGTCCGTATGTGGTCTTATTCGAGTAAATTTTGAAATTTGGCAACTATGTAGACTAAAATCGTCACTAAATTTAAAGATGTGGAGCTATTTTGGTAGCCTGAAATATTATGGGGAAAAATGTTAGTCAATATAAGTAATGACATCAACTTTGCAATAAAACATATCTGCCAAGTCACCACTTAACATTATTCAAATGAAATAGGATCAATTATCTACCCAAGAAGATAGAGAGTCCCACATGCTGAAGCGAACAACCATCTGGTAAGATGTCTTTGATTTAACGGCGGTACCAAATGTGTCACAATTTTTTAAAACAGTGTATCAAATGTATCACAATTTGTTAAAACGGTATACCAAATGTGCATCGGTATACAAAAAATGAGAATTGACTTAAAACGTTGTACCAAATATGCAATTCTCTCCTACTATCACATATTCAGGCCAAATCTTGAATTATCTATTTAACCTTAACCATACGATCTTTTAGACTTTTAACATTGTTAATATATTTGAACTCATTGTTTCCTTCTTAATTAAATTGAGTAAACCATTCTTTTCATTTATGTGCATAACCACAATCAAGGCGGCATCAAGTATCAATTTATGGACTAATTTCATTTAGGAAAAAAAAAAAAACAGTTGGACTATACTATATGCCAATAATCAATTTTATTTAAACTAGTATCTTCCTTGTGAGCATTTTTGGAGAGTTGAATTATTACTTTAAGAGGCTATTGTTTTATATGGGCATGTCAATGGGTAGGATTCGGACCGGATCGAGGACAACCCGAATCCGGATCCAAAGTTCGCCTACTACAACTGAATTCGCTCCGAGCCCACTCGGATTTCTTAAAATCTAAACCGGATCTGAATTCATATCTGAGATCCGGGAGTAAAATCCGAATCCGCTAAAACACCTTCAAAACAAGCACCAAAAATTAAGCTTCCATTTCCTCTATTGTTTCTGTTTGTACCCAAAAAATCACCCTCGGATTGTCATGGAATATTGACTCGATGATGGGTTGATAAGCGATAGTGGGCCAAAGGCCGACCCGATCGAAGTGAAAATGATGAATGGGTCGCAGGCCCAATTTGAATCAAACCCAATAACATCGAGATTTAATTTTGGCCTAGTATGGATTAATTAATAGATGAATTAATTAATTAAAAAGGCCATAAGTGATTAATAGAGCCAAACAATGGTTAAATATGAACAGGCCCAGTTAGTCTATAAGGCCATCTCAACTAATGATGAATTAATTAAATTAATTAATTAATTGATTGGGCCAAGGATTAATAAATGGCCCAATTACATTTGCGGATAAGGCCTGACCAATCTGTGCAGACTAAGAATGGCCCGTTAGCGGGAATCTTGTTATTACATAAATAATAGATGGCCCATATAAATAGTTGGGCTAAATGGCCACTTAATTAAATAATGGCCACGTAAATCTCCTAACCAAAAGAGATAAACTAGAACTCAACCACTTCCTCATTTATCTCAAAGTTAGTTATGTGACTAAGGAGTGTAATTCAAATCAAATTGGCAGCACACGTTTCTCTCACAACTGCCATATACACGAAAATAGAACAAGGTAGAAGAAGGAAGAATCAACCTCCAAGGTAGTGGAGAAAGTGGAAGTAGTGGAAGCAATAAAAGTAGTGGGGATAGCGGGATCAGCCGATCAGTTTTCGGCAGCAGCTATAAATACAGAAAGACATCCATATACACGGGGACACAACTCAATCAATCAACAAATCAGTCTACACTGAAATCGGCTCAACGCCTCTCCGGAAGTCCAGCGCACGCTGCTTCTACCGTCAGTCAGTACCGCCAATTCCTTGACATCAATCGTCAATCCTCAGCAACCAGCAGGACCTGGCCGCCTGAAGTCTAGCACCGCCGCTCAAAGTAAGCCGCAAAGCTGCTTCCGCCGTCAGCAAAGCTGTCTCGAGCGAAACCATTCGATATCAAGCAAAATAGCACGCTGCAACGTCATGTAAGTGCCCACGTAATTACATGGCAACCTCGTCAAGTAGCCATCTACTTGATGAGTCCGCTGTCAAGTAGCCATCTGCTTGACAGCAATCGATTGAGTAGCCATCTGCTCAATTGATGCCCTTTCCAGCGGCCACCCGTTGGTTAGGAGCTCGATTGGTAGCCATCTGCCAAGGTTGGGCGATCCGCTGATGGTGGTTACTCGCCGTCAGTGTTACTTTCTGCCAACAAGCTGCACTATCATATATCATCAGTTCATTTGGTGGGTCTACCTGCCAATCAAGGAGTATTTTTTAAGACTTAAAAGAATCATCAACTCGTTTGGCAAACATATGCCAACACAGGAGACTGTTTGCATACTTTGTAATGTCTGTAAATCGGGGAACTCACCGTAGGCTAAGACTTATGTATTTCTTTTACAATTTAATATATGGAAGTATTTGGCCCGTATCTCTCGATTTTAATTAAAGTATGTTTTACGTCAAGTTGTTTTCATTGAGGCATGATCAGTATGTTAGTTATGTCCTTTGAGTCAAGTTGATACAAATTAAACTGATTGATTATCAACTCAATTACTGATTTGTAAATGCATTGATGTACTGAGTAAGCCATCGATTGGTTACGAAACTTTGGCATTTCAGGAAGGTTATCATAAATTGTTTAAGTCCTGCGGCCAGGCAGGCATGGAAAAGAATCAGGGGTAGTGTTTGCCTACTCCGCCGCAATCGATTGATTAGAAGTCAGCCTTATCAGGACATTTAATTATGTTTTACATCGATATCAATATGTCCAGTTTTTAAACCGTTATGTTTGCGCGCACAAACATTGGCACGCCCGCACTTATTTTACACCATATCGAGTCATTTGCACGTCGAGGCAAGCCATGCAAATTTTATAGCAAACAATATTTTGGCACGCCCAGTGGGACTTGATAATCTTTTTGCCAAAAAGTCAATTAGTTGATGCTTAATGATTAATCTTTTGCTGTTGTCAGATGATACCACAGATAACGCGAAAGACTCGATCTGGCTTGACAAGGACACGCTCTGATCTAACGCACTCTCTGGAAAATCTGTCCACTGTCCCGCTAACTATGGAAGGGACTGACAAGATAGAGGAACTGACAATGGAGGTCCGCAACTTCACTAAGGACCTTGAGGCCAAGCAGGTAGAATGGTCAAACGTTGTCAGTAAGTTCGAGAACATGCTAGGCTCGGCCACTGCAGCCAGTCAAGCCAATACTGAAGCCAGCAATACGGTGAATACTTCCCTGATGCACCTGGAATCAAAAATGGCTATGCTTGCTGAAAGCATCAATATCCTAGCCAACGGGATACAATCGCAGGCCTGGACAGGGCCGCCAAAAAGCTCTGTTGACAAAGGCAAGGGACCCGCGATACATGTCGGGGGAGGTGGATCAAGAGATGAAACGCCCCTACAAACAGGGCAACGGACAAACTAATGTCCTTGACAAGAAAGGAAGTACCTCCAAGGCCAGGTATCAACGCCCAGACTCGGGGGGCAGGTCGGAAGAGGAACGATCAGAGGCCATGGGATATGGCCCAGAGGGACATCAGGCTATCTCATCGGCCTATGATAGAACAAATCGAGCCATGGAGGGTCAGGACGACCTGTTGACGATGAATCAGGCTCAAGAGATGTTCGTAAGGAGACAAGGGAATAGGGCATCAAGGTATAATAAACCCCATCCAGAGTACATTGATCAGGTGCCATTCCCGATGAACTACAGAGCACCCAACTTTACTCTGTTTTCAGGAGAAGGATCTCAATCTGCCACCGAGCACCTGGCTCGATTCTCTTTGGAATGTGGCAACTTAAGCAATGAACTGAAGTTAAAATTGTTTCCTAACTCACTCACCGGCATGGCGTTCCACTGGTACGCCAACCTGAAACCCGGATCGGTCCCTGATTGGCCATCCATGGAGAAGGTATTCGTGATGAACCACTATCAAGCCCCGCTCGAAGTATCTGTCATTGAGCTATCCAACATGAAGCAACTAACGGGGCAGTCTGTGGAAGAATATATGAAGAAGTTTATCAGGGCCAGAGGTTTATGTGCCATACCTTTGCCAGAAAAGGAATGTATCAAGATTGCCATGCATGGCATGCACTTCGAGTTAAGAAAAATCATGATGGCACAATATCATGAGGATTTGTTTGAACTAACCGATCACGCGGTCCGATATGAGAGGGTCCTAAGGGATGAAAACGTACGACACCCCAGAGGAAACTACCACCAAGTAGGAATGGCTGACTCTAGCGAGGAACCATTAAACAGACCGATGGAGCAGCCAGGCATTGAAATCGGGTTGGCCGAAGTGGTCTGTCCAAAGAACACCGTTTGTCAGGCTCTCGCAAAACCGAAAGAGCCTCAACCAGCTATCAAGGTGCCAAATAGCTTGGTAAGAAGAGATGCTGAATACAAAACTGACCGCGAGAGACGTTATTCGTTTGACGTCTCCAAGACCGAGGCTATATTTGATCAACTGTTGGCCGACAAGATCCTCAGGTTAAAAGGGGATCATGTGATACCATCTCCAATGAAAATTGCAGGTAAGACTTATTGCAAGTATCACGACGTATGGACTCACTCTACGAATGAATGTCTCGTTTTCAGGTGGATGGTGCAAGATCACCTTGATAAGGGCATTTTGAGATTCGCCCCAGACTGGAAAATTACTAAGCCGATGACGGTTGACACTAATCCCTTCCAACAGAACGAGGTGGGGATAAACATGGTAGGGGTTACAAATACGACCGGAGAGCAATATGCGGAAGGGGACCCACGTCACTTACCCTCTTCGATGAGTACGCAAATGGGATTATGTGCTAGGTGCCACGCTGACTTGGCAACAGTACTATTGTTTGTGAACCCAAACATATATGGCCAGTACATGCCTTGGCCAAACACTACACAAGGAACATACCCTTATCAGGTGATACCGCAGCCACAACATCAGGTTATGCCACAGTATCAAGTGATGGCACCATCTCCAGTACCAACGCCTTTGCCAGTGCAGGTAACACCACCGACAGTGGAACCACGCAGAGATAAGGCCATACCTAAAATGCCTCGACAGTCGCAGGAGGGCACTAGTCGTAGCAACAGGATCAAGGAAAGATCACCTGACAGATCACCAGTTAGGCAGGTCAGATCGACCGCCTACCACAGAGACAGGACCTTTGGGCCATCGATCAAAACAACATCGCCTGGTCAATATAGGCCGCGAACTGTCCATACCCCTGCAAATACTCGAGTAGGGAGGTGGGTACCCGTGAGGCATCCGAAATTCCCTGGGAATCAAAGGGTCGATCAGATGACCAGAGCACAGTATCGGCGTTACTTGCGCCAAAGGAAAGAAATCGAGACAGCCAAAGGGAAAGCCCCGATGAAACAGCGAGCGACAAAGCCACATGGTATGGAAATAAAGCCTAGACAAGAGGCCAAAAAGGCCAAGGAGGCCGAACAGGGAGCTGTTTCCCCATGGCAATCACCAGGAAAAGCCAAATATGGCATAATTGATTTGGAGAAGGAATTAGAAGAAGATGAAAATGAGCTTAGGGTGAAATTTGACAAAATCTTTGCCCGGAACGATGGCAAACAAGGTGAGGCCGAATCTGGCCAAGCAATCGAGGAAAAAGCAGTCGACGAGAAAGCAAAAGAGGACGAAGGAAGTGGAACCAGCTAGCCGTCAGCCGGTTCGGCAGTGATGCAATGTAATGCAGTAGGTTCTGAACTCGTCGATGTCATCGACGAGGAACTGGAATACTTCACTGATGGAGTCTGGGACGAAGGAATGCCAGTTGTACAGATGGCAGAGGATTTGGGAACATTATCGGTCGATGACGGAAAGGAGACCGATTGGGACAAGAAGGTAGAAAATATTTTCCGAAAACCACCTTCGTTCATGGCCAGGCACATCAGGCCATTATACATATCAGGACACATCGATGGTAAACCAATTGACAGAATGTTGGTCGATAACGGGGCCGCAGTCAATGTAATGCCAGCGTCTACTATGTACAAACTAGGCAAGGTCAGTGAAGACTTGATGGAAACAAGGGTGATCGTTAGTAACTTTACTGGAAGAAAGGCTGATACATTAGGAATTTTACCTGTCGAGGTAAAGATAGGAAAGACTAGCCTAAAGATTGCTTTCTTCATGGTAGATGCTGCCACATCTTACAATGCGTTGTTGGGGAGAGACTGGATTCACTCCGCTTTATGTGTGCCGTCTTCTCTTCATCAATGTCTACTGATCTGGGGGGACGCCGCTGAACCAGAGATCATAATGGCCGATAACAGGCCATTTACTGCAAAAATCAATGCCGTCGAGGCGGCATATTATCGAGAGGATATAGGACCTTATCGATTTGTCGGACATGACAAATATGGACGACCTATGGAAGTCACATCGAGCAAAAAACTAACTTAGCTCGAAATGACTTGTCTCACTAAGGAACTAAGCCGGCCCTGCAATGTCAAGGAAGAGGGGCCGCAAGAAGAAAACAGTCAGTCCTTATGAATTACATTGATGATAAGGAACCATCGGCCGATAAGGCCAAGCAACTTGAAATAGATGAGATCGTGGTTATCGGACCAGAACAGGAAGCATGTGCCGATCTGATTCGAAAGTTTCGGGCCTATGTGGCCGAATGTTATACAGGCGATCTTATTTTCGAGGAAGAAACGCCAATATCAGATGGCGACGAAATTCAATTAGAAGAATTAGGAACGGCGCCAGCCAAGCTTGATGACATTAAGATCCAGGTTCAAGACCCTGTCATCGAAATTGAGCTGGGCACCGAAGAGGATCATAGGCCAACGTACATCAGCGCATTGCTGGATGATGGCCAGAAGGAACGATTGATTCAAGTATTGAAAGAATACAAGGATTGCTTTGCCTGGAATTACGACGAGATGCCAGGACTAAGCAGGGAGTTAGTTGAGCATCGAATTCCAATACTTGAAGGGTACCTACCTCGAAAACAACCTCTGAGACGGATGTCAGTGGAAGTCTGTCAGCTGATCAGGGAGGAAATCGAGAAGTTGTTGAAGGCCAGTTTCATCGAAGTGGCCCGATATCCAGAGTGGGTAGCCAACGTGGTGCCCGTAATGAAGAAAAACGGGAAGATCAGGATATGCATTGATTTCAGGGACCTAAATCTTGCATCTCCTAAGGATGAATATCCGATGCCAATGGTGGACATGCTGATCGATGCTGCCGCTGGCAATATGTTTATGACTGCCGTCGACGGAAGTGCAGGCTATAATCAGATATTTATGGCCGTGGACGACGTACCAAAGTTGGCTTTCCAATGCCCAGGGGGAATAGGCACCTTCCAATGGAAAGTGATGCCATTCGGACTTAAGAACGCTGGAGCCACTTATCAACGGGCCATGAACTGCATTTTCAGTGAGTACATCGATGACTTTGTCAAAATTTACATCGATGATATTGTGATCAAATCAGCCAGTTACGAAGAACAGTTGACACATTTGGCGAATTCATTCGCCAAAATGAGAAAACATAAACTGAAACTTAATCCCTTGAAATGTGTTTTTGCAGTTGCATCAGCCAACTTCCTTGGCTTTTTAGTGCATCGTAAAGGGATTGAGATCGACAAGAACAAGTCCAAGGCTATCCTGACAGCTAGACCGCCATCAACGAAGAAGGAATTACAACAATTCCTTGGCAAGGTCAACTTTCTAAGGAGGTTCATATCAAACTTGGCCGGAAAAACAAAGGTCTTCTCACCTTTGTTAAAACTGAAAGACAAAGAGGAGTTTTGCTGGCGAACGGAACATGAGCAGGCGTTTCAAGAGATAAAAGACAAACTGACTACGCCGCCTGTGATGATGCCGCCAGTCAAGGGGAAACCCTTGAAATTATACATATCCGCCACAGAGGATACTGTCGGTGGATTTTTAGCACAAGACGATGAGAACAGATTTGAACGAGCTATATACTACTTGAGCAGACATCTGTCAGAAACGGAACAGAGGTACACCCCGATAGAGAAGGTATGTCTTGCACTGTTTTTCTCTTGTAAAAAGTTACGTCATTATATGCTACCTGTTAAGGTGTTAGTAATCTCTAGTATTGATGTTATTAAGTATATGATAGCTAAACCTGTAATGAGAGGAAGGATCGGCCGATGAGCTATCCAACTGATGGAATATCAATTACAGTATGTACCGCAAAAAGCAGTCAAAGGCCAAGTATTGGCTGATTTCCTGGTTGACCATCCATGCATTGACATAGATCAGACCGTTCTAAAAGAACTGGACTTGATGACAGTAGAGATCAAGCCGTGGACACTGGCTTTCGATGGATCAAGAACCGATGAACTGTGTGGGGCAGGTATTGTTTTGATTTCACCATCTAATGTTAAAACTAAGCTATCTATACAATTTGATTTTATATGCACCAATAATCAGGCCGAATACGAAGCCTTAATTATTGGACTAGAAATGCTAAGGGAGTTGCATGTCAAATCCGTTACCATCATCAGAGACTCACAGTTGGTTATCAGGCAAATTCAAGGTACATATAAATGCCGAAATCCTACTCTTGACAAATATTACTTGACGGCAATGTCTTTACTTTCAGAATTTACTGATGTCACCTGTTATCATATAACAAGAGGGCATAATAATGAGGCCAACAGTTTGGCCCAATTGGCGACTGGGGTTGATCTACCTGATGACCTCGATGAATCTCATTACGTCGTCAGGAGGCGACACTGTCCATCGTTCATGAATCGGGATAATATTCTAACTGTCCTAAGTGTGTTTCAGGATCCCGATGATTGGAGAAAACCGATCAAAAAATATCTGGCTAATCCGTCTGATAAAACATCTCGGCAGACAAGGCTCAGGGCCGTCAATTATGTCCTGATGGGAGACCAATTGTTTAGAAAAAGCCATGACGGAGTGTTACTGTTGTGCATCGATCAACAAGAAGCCATGAGAGTTATGATGGAGGCACATGAGGGCATTTGTGGTGCCCATCAAAACGGACACAAGCTAGCATGGCTATTACGCCGATATGGTTATTACTGGCCAAAAATGGTAGGAGACTGCGTTCAATTAGCAAAGGGATGTGAAAAATGCCAACGATTTGGAGTAGTCCAGAGAATCCCCATCGAGGAGATGAACGTGATAATCAAGCCATGGCCTTTCAGATGTTGGGCCATCGATATTATCGGAGAGATACATCCGTCGTCATCCAAGCACCATCGATACATCATTGTGGCCACAGACTATTTCACCAAGTGGGTGGAGGCCAAACCACTCAAGCAGGCCAATCAGGCCGAAGTGATGAAATTCATCAAGGACTTAATCATACATAGGTTTGGCCTGCCACAAACCATTGTCACTGACAGGGGGCTAATGTTCGTTGGTCAGGAAATCAAGGAGTTTGCCAGATCAATGGGTTTTGAGTTGGCTCATTCAACACCTTATTATGCACAAGGGCTGAAGCCTCAAATCGAGTCCTTAAGGACATCATTTCAAAGATGATCGAGGACAACCCAAGAGCATGGCACCTAATGCTGTCAGAGGCACTATGGGCATATCGGACCAGCAAAAGAACAAGCACAGGCACCACTCCATATAAATTAACTTATGGACAGGACGCCGTATTACCAATGGAGATAAACGTCCGATCACTTCGGGTGATGCAACAGAATGAGCTGACACCCGAAGAATACACTGAAAGTATGCTCCAGGAGCTTGATGAGCTGGATGAAGTCAGAGTTGCCGCGTTAGATAGGATCGAGGCACAAAAGAGGTTGGTTGCCCGATGTTACGATAAAAAGATACGCAGGAAACGGTTCGATATTGGGGACTTGGTTTGGAGAACAGTCCTGCAACTTCATCAACGTGAGAAAAAGTATGGCAAATGGAGTGCAACGTGGCAGGGACCATATGAAGTCTTCTCGATAACTCGAGGAGGGGGTTACATTTGGAAAAGCCAAACGGGGATCTTTGCAGAGACCCCATCAATGGAAGATACTTGAAGTAGTACAGACCAACCCTCTGGGAAACAATGTGTCTGGAACATCAGCAAGCGTTGGAGTTGGAAATTGAACGGCGCCAAGAGTACTTTAGTGCGCCGATACCCTTGTAAATATTAAGTTAGGTTTATTTTCAGTCTTGTTTTTCATTTCCCTTTCTATTTTTAGACTAAGTTTTTAAAGTGGTATTAGTGGTTGCATTTATCTCTAAAAATTGGTCTAAGTACTTCGTTTTTAATTGAGTCTTTGTTTTCCCCGATTTTCAAGTTGTTACGAGAATGCGTTTTTGGGTTGATTTGATGTCAAATAAGTCTTGTTTTTTCTTGCAAAGTTGTTTGTTGAATTGCAGAATTAATGACTATGTTTGTTGGATACTTAGTTATGTTTGGTTCCGGTTTCGGAGATGTGTCTGCGGAAAAGACGCAAGATAAACCAAGCCAAAACGAATTCTACTAAGGGAAAGAAAATTAGGTCATGGCCATCAGGCCATTACATCAAGACAGCAAAACAGACTGAGTCCTTGGCCGTCAGGCCATCAAAACAAATCCTAAAAACCTACTGGCACACACGCCAACAACCATGGCTCGCAGGCCGGATAATAAAATGATCTAGGTGAGAAAGTCCTGGGTAAATCGAGCTAAGAAATCCTTTAGAGAAGTCTCGATGCGTGCTTGGTCTGCTGCAGCGACTTCCGCCTGAGAAATCACATGTTCTTCGACAGCTTTGGCTTCATCAATCAGGGCATTTGTAGTGCCAAGCTGTTCCGCAAGGGAGTCTGCTTCGGCGGAGTTAATCTAGAGCTTGGCCCGCACGTCAGCCAATTGCCTTTGGAGTTCGTCAATAGCAGCAATCAGCTCGACCTCAGAAGCAGTCAGGCGATCGGTGGTTTCACTGAGAGCCGTCCCTTGAGCATAGAGGTCATTGAATTGTTGGTGTAAAGCATCAAGGGGCGACTCGTAAGAAGTTCTGGCCCTTATAACCCGATCGTTGTCCTTAAATTCATTCCTTAGTTGATGAAACTGGCGAGCAAAGTTGGAGAAGAAAGCGCCATTATCGGTGGGCAGGTTGGCAGAAACTAGCTTCCTCATCAGATTGTCGAGGGATGGTCCCATGTTGACCATCAAGACATCCAGTGGCTATGCTTGATAGTCGGAGAGCTCCCTCTTAAGATTAGCAATTTCAGTCGGGGAAAACAACGAGTGGCCTGATGGATCAGAGGCCGCTGACTGAGAAGCAGAAGATGAACTTGGTAAAGACAGGGCCCGGCCACCAGCAAATCGAGCCAAAATCTGGGCAAGCTTGTTTGAACCAGCCAAAGTCTGGCCGATGGAGGAAGTCTGAAAAGATGGATTAAGAAAAGTCAGAAACGAGAGAAACTCTTGCTCGGAAGATGAAGGGTGAGAAATAACCTGAGATGGTGGAATCGGAGTCACGAAAGGAAAGGGTGCAACAGAAGGTTCAGGAACCTTAACCGTGGGAACTGGCACAGGCCGTGCAAATTGGGACTCCCCAGAACCTTCTCCAGTCTTGGCCTTATCCACCACTTCTTGCTTGATGGCAAGGGATCAAGACGGTGAGATAGTCATCAGGCCAATGCTCTCGTCGAGACGTTCTTCATCGGAGCTAGAAAGTAGAATCCTAGGTTTTCTTTTCTTAGCAGGGGGAGCATCAGTAGGAACAGGCCGTCGAGAAGGACGCCGTTTGAGAGGGGCAGAGCTCACTTCCTGACAGAGAGAATCAAAAAACTTGTTAACATATAAAGGTTAAGGGAAACAAATCAAGGGGAGAATACCTCCTCGTCGGAACTGCTCAAAACTATGGCACTAGTGCCACCCCGACATGTGAAGAGCCGACGGGAACGTCTGACATAAAGAACTGGAAGGTCAATTACCTTCTCTTAAGAAACAGGAGGTTCGGACTCTTGCAAAGAGGCAGAGAGATCAGGAGACGACAATGATGGTGGGGGATCAACAGGCTTGATGGGAACCCCTTCTGGTATCGGGGTCTCCTTGACAGCCTTCATTTTGGCAGCTTGGGAAACTTATGGTCTCTTCCCTGCAAAGCCAAATAAAAAACAAATGAGAAATCAAGTAACCACAGAAATTAAGTACAAGAACATGGACTACCTGGCTCATCAAGGATATATGTGGCGTCGTCTCGATAGTCACGAAGGAGATAAATTATGGCCATAGTTTGAGGGTCATCAGCGTTGTACCCTGTGAAGGATACTTGAGGCCTAGACCCAGAGAAGGATCGAGCTGTGGGGGCTAAAGTTTTAGAGGTATCGGGGAAAGGCATAGACGATGTGGCGAAATCAGGTATGGGAGGCAGTGATGGGCCAAGAGGTTTATAAAAAGAATACCAGGGAGGTATTTCACCTGGCCCTCCACGTTTTTTGGCCAATTTCGAGTGAGCCAGCTTGGCTTTGGCTATCCTATCATTTTTTAATAACTCGAAGTTGGCAGCAGCCTGTTCAAGGACCTGGGTTTTGCGGGTTGGATCCCAAATCACATTATAGAAATTCTGAAAATGGGTAATGATGGCAGACATACCTTTCTTGGACGTCTTGAACGATGCAGCAGTGGGATCGAGGAAAGGGCCGTCGCATGAAATTACGTCAGGATGATTAGGAACTGTGAAGTTGGCAGCAGCAACTTGAAAAGCAGCCTGACGGGTGTAAGCCAGGTAACCATCCCACCACTTGGTGAAGTCAGGTGAGCACGTAGGATTGAGAGGATAAGGCTTGAGGACGAAAGCATCTCGAGCTGCCCTCCAGGCCTGATGGAGCTCATCAAAGCTGTCCATATCAGTCAACTCGACAAAGTTATCATTGCGGCCACTGAGAGAAACCCCAAAACGAGGAATCATTTGAGCAAGGCCAAACTGCCTGGCTACATAATGGGCAGGGTAGAAACGGATAGTGCACTTCAAAGGCTTCCGATCAGAGGCGTCCCCAGCATTGGTGACCTTGAGGCCAGCAGGAATGTCCCGAGAAGTCAAAAAACAAGCTCACAGCTTCTGGGAATTGTTTAAGGAATGCCCCGACAGAGAAGGTGAAAGAAGTGACAAAACCTTGGAACAAAAAACAGAGAAATTGGGCTCGGGGCCCTTTGTTTTGTTGTACAATCGAGAAAAGAAATAATAGAAATTTAAAGGGGGGAGAGTTTGTCGAGCCACAAATGAGGCATAAATTTCACCGTCCAGGGGAGTATCGGTGAATGAGCAAAAGTCAGGGAAGTAAGCAAACAGCCAAACCTGCAGCATCCATATCGGGCCTTGTAGAGAGCAGCAGGCCGTAGACAAGAAACCATCCATGCCCATACAAAAACTTGAAAAGACAATAGGGGCCAGGCGACCTTGGTTCCTCGAGCGATGCTCAGTGCAATGGCAGTAAACTCTTTGGTGACGGAGATGGCAGGGGTACAGAAGATATACCTCGACAGCCATAAAATGAGAAAGTGAATGTGCTCCTGATGGGTGACAGCAACAGTATCAGGGAGATTTTTGTATTTCCCTATAATCGGACCATAGCAGTAGAGAGTTTGGCCCCCTTCCCCGACGACGAGTGGAAAGTGATAAGCTTCGTCCCCAGCAGACGGTTGTGGGTCGATGTAACCTCCAGCTGGGCTAAAGCCACTAATGGCCATGATATCGAGAATGGTGAGAGTCATAGGACCGTGGGCAAAATGAAAAGTATTATTAGCCCTACTCCAGAATTGGGCAGCAGCCCTAATCAGGGAAAGGTTGAGAGAGAGACCTTTCTTGCAGAACTCCATGGCTGAATAGATCTCAGCCCTTTTCCACACATCGGTAAAATGTTTCTCGACGCGAGCACACCAGATGAGCCAGTCGGAATGCATAGGAGAGCCTGCCCACGGCCAACAACGAGTGGTGGATTTAAAGACAACAGGGCCGTGGGAGAAGGGCAAAGATTCGTCGGGAAGAATGAGGGGATGTTTGGAAATTGGGGGAGTATCCACCGAGGAGTGAAAGGGGCCAATGGTGGTGCCATAAGGGGTTTCCTCAAGAACTTGAGTGAGGATACAGACGTCGACCTTATCGGAATGGGTGCCAGAGCGAGCAGACATGGTGCGGTGGAGAGGTAGTAGAAAATCTTGGAGCTTTGATGGAGAAAATATTAGGGCTTTTGTGGGTGAGAAGTCGCGAAGAAGAAAAAGTAAGGAAGAAAGAAGAGTAATGAGGGTTTTTGTAGGAGAAGGAGTCTTGGGAGTAGAGAAAGTGAAGGGGGGTTTACGGCCAATCAAAACAAGAGGAGGATAAGGACAAAAGAAAAGATATGGCCGAAAAAGAGAGAGAAAGAAGAAGATGGCTCGGGTTACGACACTTGGCTAGAGAGAGGAATGATTAATGAGGGACTCTTGAGAGTCCCTAGAAAAGTAAATAGCTAGTTAATTATAACTAGCTATGGCTAGCTAATTATTGCTAGAATTAAAAGCATGTAAATATGATAAGGCCATAACCAATCGGAATAGGTGAAGGAAGTTGAAGGGTTAAGTCTAATCTGATCAAATTAATTTATCAGATCAATTTTATCAGATACGACTTACGGGGGGCATTGTTTGTACCCAAAAAATCACCCTCGGATTGTCGAGGAATATTGGCTCGATGATGGGTTGATAAGCGATAGTGGGCCAAAGGCCGACCCGATCGAAGTGAAAATGATGAATGGGTCGCAGGCCCAATTTGAATCAAACCCAATAACATCGAGATTTAATTTTGGCCTAGTATGGATTAATTAATAGATGAATTAATTAATTAAAAAGGCCATAAGTGATTAATAGAGCCAAACAATGGTTAAATATGAACATGCCCAGTTAGTCTATAAGGCCATCTCAACTAATGATGAATTAATTAAATTAATTAATTAAGTTAATTAATTAATTGATTGGGCCAAGGATTAATAAATGGCCCAATTACATTTGTGGATAAGGCCTGACCGATCTGTGCAGACTAAGAATGGCCCGTTAGCGGGAATCTTGTTATTAAATAAATAATAGATGGCCCATATAAATAGTTGGGCTAAATGGCCACTTAATTAAATAATGGCCACGTAAATCTCCTAACCAAAAGAGATAAACTAGAACTCAACAACTTCCTCATTTATCTCAAAGTTAATTATGTGACTAAGGAGTGTAATTCAAATCAAATTGGCAGCACACGTTTCTCTCACAACTGCCATATACACGAAAATAGAACAAGGAAGAAGAAGGAAGAATCAACCTCCAAGGTAGTGGAGAAAGTGGAAGTAGTGGAAGCAATAAAAGTAGTGGGGATAGTGGGATCAGCCGATCAGTTTTCGGCAGCAGCTATAAATACAGAAAGACAGCCATATACACGGGGACACAACTCAATCAATCAACAAATCAGTCTACACTGAAATCGCACGCTGCTTCTACCGTCAGTCAGCACCGCCAATTCCTTGACATCAATCGTCAATCCTCAGCAACAAGCAGGACCTGGCCGCCTGAAGTCTAGCACCGCCGCAAAGCTGCTTCCGCCGTCAGCAAAGCTGTCTCGAGCGAAACCATTCGATATCAAGCAAAATAGCACGCTGCAACGTCATGTAATTGCCCACGTAATTACATGGCAACCTCGTCAAGTAGCCATCTGCTTGATGAGTCCGCTGTCAAGTAGCCATCTGCTTGACAACAATCGGTTGAGTAGCCATCTGCTCAATTGATGCCCTTTCCAGCGGCCACCCGTTGGTTAGGAGCCCGATTGGTAGCCATCTGCCAAGGTTGGGCGATCCGCTGATGGTGGTTACTCGCCGTCAGTGTTACTTTCTGCCAACAAGCTGCACTATCATATATCATCAGCTCATTTGGTGGGTCTACCTGCCAATCAAGGAGTATTTTTTAAGACTTAAAAGAATCATCAACTCGTTTGGCAAACATATGCCAACACAGGAGACTGTTTGCATACTTTGTAATGTCTGTAAATCGGAGAACTCACCGTAGGCTAAGACTTATGTATTTCTTTTACAATTTAATATATGGAAGTATTTGGCCCGTATCTCTCGATTTTAATTAAAGTATGTTTTACGTCAAGTGATTTTCATTGAGGCATGATCAGTATGTTAGTTATGTCTTTTGAGTCAAGTCGATACAAATTAAACTGATTGATTATCAACTCAATTACTGATTTGTAAATGCATTGATGTACTGAGTAAGCCATCGATTGGCTACGAAACTTTGGCATTTCAGGAAGGTTATCATAAATTGTTTAAGTCCTGCGGCCAGGCAGGCATGGAAAAGAATCAGGGATAGTGTTTGCCTCCTCCGCCGCAATCGATTGATTAGAAGTCAGCCTTATCAGGACATTTAATTATGTTTTACATCGATATCAATATGTCCAGTTTTTAAACCGTTATGTTTGCGCGCACAAACATTGGCACGCCCACACTTATTTTACACCATATCGAGTCATTTGCACGTCGAGGCAAGCCATGCAAATTTTATAGCAAACAGTTTCCATATTGTCGAAAAATCTGTAAGATGAGATTGATTCCGGTGGTCCAGATTTGAATGGTAGGAATATGATAAATTTAAGAGATAAGAGTAGAATGATATATAGGAACAAAACGAATTTTAATCAGACGATGAAGAAAAAAAGAGCTCATAGTAGAAGAGAAATTATAACCAGCAAGAAAACTGGAGAGAGAGAGAGAGGGTAGAGGAAGAAAGTATCGCCTTTTGGTAAAGGTTTCTTGTGCTTCTTTAATTGAATAAGATCTTAAAATATTTAATTAATTAAGTTAGGTTGGAAAAAAAACCATTAAGCAGAGCTGGTTTATTATGCTGAAGTGGGCCAATTCAATGGGCTATTTCTAACTTAACTCTTTTATGGGAGCATAAAAGAGAAAAAATATTTATTGATGACAATTTTTAATATTTTCTTCAGCTTATATTCAAATTATAAATAATATTTCATGAAGCTATATATTAGTTGGATTCGGATTTTAATGGATCGGATCATGTCAGATTCATATTCGCTCCATTTATTTTAAATTACGAGTCTTTTAATCGAATCAGATCCATCAAATTTTTAATCGAATAAATATCCTAATAAATTGAATCGAATACAATCAGATTTGGATTAAAATTCGCCACCAGTGACGGCACTAGAACTTTTATATTTTTCTTTGGATCAAATCAAGTCCAAGTGATAGTGACATAATTCTTATGTGTTCTACCGTACGTCCAAGCAGTTCTAAACAGAAAGCCCATGCATTTTAACAAAAGCGGCCCAACAAAAGTCCAAGAAAAACTCACTGTATGACTAAAAGCCCATTAATTTTCTTATCGTGAAAACAAATGTGATGGAATATGCCGCAACTTTTTCTTTCACGGATGTTTTGATAATTCCGCCACTTTAAGGTATTTATCTTAATTTTAAAAATTGTCTGTTATAAAAATTATACTTAGATGTCCATTATAAGTCACTTGTAACTCATGTAGACTTTTTGGGTCGGTTTGTTTGGCGTTTGGGAAAGTAGTTTGGGAGAGTAGTAGAGGTTTGTGAAATAATCTCGATTTGCGTAATGTTGTTTGTTTGGGTTTTGAGAGAGTGGTTTGAGAAATAAAGTAGGTGTAAGTTTTTTTGGAAGAGTTGTGTTGGATGAAGATGAAGATGAAGATGGAAGGTATGAAGTGAAGGGAGGTTTTGATGATTTCCAAAACATCAGAATCAGCTAAGTATGAAAGCTTAGTACAAACCTTCGAAGATATTTGACCAAGGAAGATTTATTTCAGACTAGTCAAATATGGTACAGAAGACTACTGATCTGTTGCTGAAGAAAGGAATCAGACTGGTGGACTATCAGCCGACTCAAATCAGATTAGTTCAAGTTTGGGATCAGCCGAGTATACATCAGACGAGTGATTTCGATCAGCAGAGTAGAAGGGATCAAGAAGTCTGATCAACGGTAATAAATGCACTTGGAGTAATAGATGCTGAAGAGGAAGGGTATTTATGACAAATGATTGAAAACAACCTCGTATCAGCTTAGTGCATTTAATGCGGACTGACAGCAAGTACATCAGAGTGTATAGTTGCCGTTTCTGCAGAAGGACCAGTACTCGATGATTTGGACACCTGTCGATCTCTCAACGGGCAGATTTTCAAATCTCAAGTATAAATAGTTCAGTTCGTGAGTTGAAGAAGAAGATACAACACATTTTGAGAGCAAAAATCTGAAGCAGAATTCTTCTAAGTCTCAAACTCAAGAACAGAACACTCATCAGCCGAGTCATTTGTTGACGAAGCAGAATAGAGAGAAAACAGAAAATACTTATAAATCTGAGTGATTTTGTTTGAATCGTGTTGTGAGAAGCTGTTATCCATTTTTGTGAGTGATAAAGCTTTGTAGTATAGGATTTCTTTGTGATTTCCTGTAAAGAACTTGTGGCCAGTTCATTTGTTGTTTGGCGCAAGCAGAGTATACTGTAATCTGTGTGACTATAGTATAACCCAAGATCTAAGTGACTTGGAAGAGTGGACTAAAGGATTTCTATCCATATAACCACTATAAAAATCCTTTGTGTTATACTTGCATTATTTTCTGCATATTTTAAAGAGCATACTTTAACACAAAAAGTTAACTGTTGAAAAGTTTTATAAAAAGAGCTTATTAAAACTGGGGATAAAATATTTTCTAAGTTAAGAAAACTACTTGTGAAAAACACTAGAAATATCCGCTGCAAGTTAGTTATTTTAAAACTCTAATTTTGATAAAATCAGCTGAGTGAAATCAGAAGAGTGGTCAACTCTGCTGTTCAAAGCTTTGTGCAAAATCAGCATAGTCAACTTACGATTACTGATCAGCTTAGTCTGCTGACAGAAAAGTTAGAGAATTTTAAAAGATAAATTTTTAAGAGGTCTATTCACCCCCCCCCCCCCCCCTCCTCTAGACCTCATCTGACCACTTGGGACCAACAAGTGGTATCAGAGCAGGTGGTTCATCTGAATCATTTGCCTGATCAACGAGCTTGATCCTTGAGTGTTTTTCAAAGGTTTTCAAAAGTTTTCAAAAGAGCATTTTTTGAAAAATAAAAACTTTTTGAAAAATGGATTGTATCAGCCTAGTTCCCCACATAGGCGGTATGAGCTTTGAGGACTGGAAGATCCGCATGGAAATTTTCCTTGCTGCTTATAATGACAATATGTATACGTGCATAACACAAGGTCCTATAAAAGTTACCAAGACAATCAAAATTGATGGTGTAGATACGGTCGTTGATAAAGAACGATCAGAAATGACACCTGAAGAAATCAAGTTGAAGAATCTTGACAAAGTCGGAATCTTCATCATGACAAAAGCCCTGGACAATGAAAGGTTTGACAAGGTCAAACACTGCAAAACATCTAAAGAGATGTGGGACAAAGTTCGCGACATGAGTGAAGGGAATGACTCTATCAAAGAACACAATCTGAGTGTTGCCCTGGAGAAGTTTGAAAACTTCAAGATAAAACCCGGAGAAACCATTGACCAGATGGATTCAAGGTTTACAAAAGTGTTGAACAATGTTCTGAAGTTGGGAAAGACGTTTACTGATAAAGAGATCACTCTGAAAGTCTTAAAGGCACTACCACCCAAATTCAACATGAAGATCACAGCGATGGAAGAATCAAGGGATCTGGGGAAGATCTCACTGACTGAGCTGTTTTCTGTACTCAAGGCGTACGAGTGTAAAATGCCAAGGATGGGAATAGAAGAGACCTCAACTTCTGGCCCCACTGCTGCACTGGTCGCTGCAGAAAGAACTAGAAGATCAGCCGGGAAGATAAGAGAAGTGGACTCAGCTGATGAGGCCACAGTACTGAGTAAAAAGGAGTACACTGCTGGCGATGTAGCTTTGTTATTGAACGGGTTCAAAAAGTTCTACAAAAGAAAAATGAAGAACAAATATAACAATGCTTCTACTTCTAAACCTACCTCTAATTCTCATGATATTAAGGATGATTATAAATCCAAAATGATGTGTTATAATTGCAGGAAGTTGGGCCATTTCATCAAGGACTGCCCATATCCTAAAGCTGAGAAGTATACTGAGGAGGAAAAGAAACAAAGGAAAGAGAGAAGAGAGAAGAGATACCAGAAAAGCAAAGTGTTGTTGGCTGAAGCTGAAAAGATGGCAGCCATCTACTCATCTAATTCAGAATCAGGAACGTCAAGTGGTGACTCTGTGTTTGAAGAGACACCTGCACTGCTCTGTCTCATGGCCAAAGAATCTGATGATTCTGACAATGAGGTAATGCTCTCTGAAAGTGAAATTGAGCTATTTAGCTCATTTGAGCAAATGATGAAAAACAACACAAGTGTTGTTAATGAACTTGCAAAGCTTAAGGACGAGATGAACGTGCTGAAAAAGCAAAATGCTAAACTGAAACTTAGTGTTGAAAAACAAAAAGATTCAGCCGAGTATAAAAAGCTTTCGCATGAATGTGAATCTCTGAGAGCAGAATGTGAAGTTTACAAGGGACAAATCATGGAACTCGAAGCAACAATATCTTTACTCAATAAGTCGTCTGTTGTGTCAATAGATAAGTCAACTGAACAGAGTACACCCTTAGTAAAAGAAAACTTAGAACTGAACAGAGCTGAGAAATTTATATCTGCTGATAATAGTAACATTATCTTGTATGTTCAGACTGCTAAATCTACTTCACTGGAAATTGAGAAAAAGGAGAAGAGTCCTCCTAAGGCTAAAAAGGGTAAAAAGCCTGAAAATGAAAAAGAGACTGGTAAAACCAAACAGCAGAATAGTCCTAAGAAGTCTGCTGATAAGAGTAAAACCAATCAGACTAGTAAAGCTAAGTCGTCTGTTAAAGAGCAAGTAAAGAGCAGACCTAAGAAGCAAAGAAATTATAACAATAATGCTTGGTATGGAAATGAGTCTTATTATGTGCAACCTGCTTATTCACCTTATTATGCTGCACCTCATTATCCACCCTATTATGCTGCATATCCTGCTCATCAACCAATGCATGCTTACCCTGCTTATCATGCATCTTATCCTGCTTATGAGCCTTATCCTCATCATAATGATTATCAACATAACATGCCTGCTGATTATGATGAAAATGAAGTTGCTCATGCTCCTGCTAAAACTCAAAAGCCTAAGAAGCCTAAGACTTCAACATCTTGGGTTGTCAAAGGTGACACTAATCCACCAGGACCCTCTCAATGAAGGGTACCTAAAACAATTTTATTTTGTTTTGTAGGTTAGGATTAGGAGTAGGAGTAAAGTAGTGAAGAAATGGTACTTGGACAGTGGATGTTCAAGGCACATGTGTGGAGACATACATGAACTGGCAGATGTTGTTGCTGTGAATGGTCCAAGAGTTACTTTTGGAGACAGCAAAGAAGGCAAGGTTGTTGCTGTTGGAAAGCTAATCAAAGGAAACATAGAGATATCTGACGTCTCTTATGTTAATGGCCTGAAGTACAATCTGCTGAGCATAAGTCAATTTTGTGACAAGGGATTTTCTGTAATGTTTTCATCAGATAAGTGCTATGTTGAACAAGTTGGAACAAAGAAGGTTATTTTATCTGGAAGAAGACAGGGAAATATCTATGTAGTCGACTGGAATTCTGTGGACAAGAATTCTAATGTTTGTTTGGTGGCTTCTACACCAAGTGAAATCAGTTGGCTGTGGCACAAAAGAATGAATCATTTGAATTTCAAGAGCATAAACAGATTGATAAAGAATGATCTGGTAGAAGGAATTCCAAAGACAGTCATGAGCAAAGACAAGCTTTGTGACGCATGTCAGAAGGGTAAACAAGTGAAGTCCACTTTCAAAAGCAAGAAGCACCAATCTTCAACCAGAATTTTGGAGCTGTTACATATGGATTTGTTTGGCCCTATTGATCCTATCAGCAATGGTGGAAAGAAATACTGCCTAGCTGTTGTGGATGATTTTTCAAGATTTACTTGGGTGATTTTCATGAAGAAGAAAAGTGAAACCAAGGAACATCTTACTAATCTGATGGAACTGATCCAGAATGAGAAGAGTCAAAGAATATTGAAGATCAGATCAGATAGAGGGACTGAATTTACAAACTCTACTGTTGAAGAGTATTGTAACTCCAGAGGAATCAATCATGAGTACTCTGCTGTCAGAACCCCTCAACAAAATGGAGTTGCTGAAAGGAGAAACAGAACTCTAAAGGAAGCTACCAGGACAATGATAGCTGAAGCAAAACTGCCCCAAAGATTCTGGGCAGAAGCTACAAATACAGCATGTTATACACAGAACAGATGTATGATCAACAAAAGTCAAAACAAGACACCTTATGAGCTATGGAACAACAGAAAGCCTAATTTACATTATCTTAGGATTTTTTGTTGTAAATGTTATGTTTTGAACAATGGGAAAAATCACCTTACTGCATTTGCAGAAAAGGCTGATGAAGCTGTTTTTGTAGGTTACTCTACTGTTAGTAAAGCTTATAGAGTCTTTAACAAAAGAACTTTACTTGTAGAAGAATCTATTCATGTAGTATTTGATGAACCAAGCCAATCTTCTGAAAAGAATCAAAGTGCAAATCCAGAGATATCTGCTGACCTTCAGAAATTGAGTGTGGAAAGAAAGGAAGAATATGTACCCATCATACTACCTGATTTAAACCAAGCTGTTAACTCAAGTGCTGTTCAAAATCAGTCTGCTGATTGTCTAACAGAGGAGTTGCAAGCAGCTAACAGACCAGAGCCTGTTCAACAGACTACTACTGAGACTCCAACAGTAGTGTTGCAAGATCAATCAAGAGGACAACATCCAGATTCGCAACCTGATCTCAGATGGCCCAGAGATCACCCACCTGACTTAGTGATTGGTGATCCATTGGACAGAGTGAGAACCAGAAGGTCAACTGCAAATGAGACAATGTTTGTAAGTTTTCTTTCACAAATTGAGCCTAAGTTGATTGATGAAGCTCTTAGTGATTCTCACTGGATTGAAGCAATGCAAGAAGAGTTGAATCAATTTGAAAGGAATGAAGTCTGGTACTTAGTTCCCAGACCTACTCATCAAAGGGTAATTGGCACTAAGTGGGTATTCAGGAATAAAAGGAATGAAGATGGTATTGTTACCAGAAACAAAGCAAGACTAGTTGCCAAAGGTTATTGCCAAGAAGAAGGCATTGATTTTGATGAGACATTCGCACCAGTTGCAAGGCTTGAAGCAATCAGATTATTCTTAGCCTATGCGGCTTACAAGAACTTCACTGTCTATCAGATGGATGTGAAGTCTGCTTTTCTCAATGGAGAATTGCAAGAGGAAGTTTATGTTGAACAACCTCCTGGTTTTGAAGCTTATCAACAAGGAGACAAAGTGTATCGTCTGAAGAAAGCTCTCTATGGACTGAAACAGGCTCCAAGAGTATGGTATGATACTTTATCTGATTTTCTTTTAGTCAAAGGATTTCGTAAGGGTAAAGTAGATAAAACTTTGTTCACTATTGAATGGGATAATCATATATTGTTGGTACAAATATATGTGGACGATATTATTTTTGGTTCAACTAACAAACAGATGTGTGAAAAGTTCTCTAAGCTGATGCAGAACAAGTTTGAAATGAGCATGATGGGAGAACTAAATTACTTTCTTGGTTTACAAGTTAAACAGCTACCCGATGGTATTTTTATTAATCAAGCAAAGTACACAAAAGATCTGTTCAAGAAATTTGGTATGGAAACTAGCTCATCTGTTAATGTTCCTATTTCTACTGGTCTTCGTCTGGACAAAGATGAATGTGGCAAATCAGTTGACATCACCAAATACAGAGGCATAATTGGGTCACTGTTATACTTAACAGCTAGCAGACCAGATATTATGTATTCTGTTGGGGTTTGTGCGAGATTTCAATCAGATCCTAAGGAATCTCATCTCTTAGCTGCCAAAAGGATATTAAAGTATCTCAAAGGCACACAAGAATTGGGATTGTGGTACCCAAGGGAATCAGGATTTGAACTTATTGGATATTCAGATTCTGACCTTGCTGGCTGCAAAATTGATAGGAAGAGTACTTCAGGTACTTGTCAATTTTTAGGCAGTTGTCTGATCTCATGGATGAGTAAGAAACAGACTTCAGTATCCATATCTACTGCTGAAGCTGAATACATTGCTGCTGGAGCATGTTGTGCACAAATACTTTGGTTGAAGCATCAACTAGAAGACTATAATCTAAAGATCAGTGGAATCCGTATCTACTGTGACAATACAAGTGCAATCTCACTTACTCAGAACACTACTAGTCATTCCAGGACTAAGCATATTGAGATCAAACATCACTTCATCAGAGACCATGTTGAAAAAGGAAATGTTATTATTGAGCATGTTCATACAGACAATCAGATTGCTGACATTTTCACCAAACCATTAAGTGATGCAAGATTTTCTACTCTAAGAATAGAACTGGGCTTGTTAAATTTGGATTCATAAGCTGAGGGGGAACCTATCAGAAGACTGGGTTCAACAGCTTACTAATCTGATATCAACAAGTGTTACACTTCAAGAAGACTGACTCTTAACAGACTAGTTGACTGATGAATTCTTGAATTCAGGGGGAACGTGTAAGACTAGCGGTACTCCTGTCTTAAAGATGAAATCTTCAATGACAGTTAGTTGAAGTTGTTTTAATCAGAATATTTGTTCATAATTCTTGAAGACTTGAAGATTATTTATCTTGCTGGATTGACAAACAGCAAAGGAAGATCACTAGATATTGGCTTTCACTAGTGATATATTGTATCAGACAAGTCGTCTATCAGATAAGTATTTTACTCATCTGTTGTTATTTATGTAAGCTTATATTTAAGTGTTGTACAAAAACGTTTTTATCAAAAGCACGCTTTTATAAGTACCAGACATGTGGCGTTTCAAATTCCCGCCTGTCTGACATAATTAATAAATTTTGAATTCCGCAATTCTCGCCCGCACGATTAGAAACTGACAGATTAAATCAAACCGTTCACGTAAAACACGGAAACCTAGGCGTTTCCTAATATATAAATCCAGATCTGATCAGAAGGGTAAACCTTACGCACCCAAAATTATCTTAAGTGAAAAAGAAGTTACTGATTTATCTGCTCTCTGTCTTAAAGTGTTTTAAATTCTCTCAAACTACTTCAATTTCACTACAATGGTCGGAGCTGAAGGACGCTACCTGAATTACGAGAAGTTCCACGCTTCTGGAACTCCTCTCATGAAAGAAATCATGGTCAAAATCAAAGAGGCATCACTGGTAGAAGTTTTGGAAGCTCATGAAGATTACGTGTTTACTGACGAAGTGGCTGAGTTCTACAAAACAAGGAAGAACGATTTAACCAGGATGACAATGGTGGCTACTATTGGAGAGAAGACTATTTGTGTCTCTCCTGCTGTGCTGAGTGAAATTTATAGGTTGAAAAATGAAGGAGGAGAAGTTTTCTCACTGGGTTCAGAAAAGGAGGAAGAATTTTGGAATATCTGTGCAAAGGAGGGAGAGGAGATGACTGGAACCTTGATGAAGACTTAGTTGAAGGATGAGTTTCAGAGGTTCGCAGATATCATTGCGAAGATTTTGGAGTGTTCTACTAGCTCCTTGGATGGGCTACCTAGACGAAGGTACCAAACCATGGATTGCATTTACTATGGGTTGCCAGTCAATTGGGCAATTCATTATTTCTACATTCTGGCGTTGAAAAAGAATGGGCATGTGATAATGTTGAGTCATCTGATTGCGACTCTTCGTTGTCCACTTGCAAATGGGAAGACGGTTCATGCGCTGAAGGAGATGAAGATGTATGAGCCTGTTAAAGTTGAGTCCAAGGCGGTAATAACTCCGAAAAGAAAGGCAAAGGGAAAGGCAGAGAAGCCTGCTGCTACCAAGAAGCCAAAGATTGTCAAACAGACTACTCAGTCTGCTGATCGAACAGCTGACCCTGCTGTTCAAGCCAGATCAGTAGAGTCTGAAGTTGCTGCTGCTGACAAGATAGTCACTGATGTGGCTAAGGATGTTGCGGAGATGACTGTTGAAACATCTCCAGAAAGAACTGAGTCTGATGAACCGGTTCAAATAGAGAAGGTTGGAAGGAGGACAAGAAGTTCAGTAAAGAGGAATACTGAACCTCAACCAACTGAAACAATGCCTAAGCCAAAGGCAAGAAAGAAGCTAACTTTGGGTGGTCAACGAGTGACCTTCACTGTTGACCCAACCACACAAGTTAGAGAAAATACCACTGCTGCTGAGAGACCAGTGGATATAGTGGAGAAGGCTGCTGAAAGTGAACAGCCGACTAGCACAACAGCAGAGGTGAATGTCCCACTCATTCATCCCAAGCCCATTGATGTTGTCCCACTAAAAGTAGTGGAGTCCCCTGCTGCCAGAAGGAAGAGAACTGGTAAAGGGAAGGTAACTACTGCTTCTCAAAAGAAGCAAAAGGAAGCAGAGTACCAGAAAGCTCTCGACTTCAGTAAGCTTGCGGCTCAAGCCAAAATCATGACTGAAGCTGAGATTGCTGCTAAGGAAGCTCAAGACTTGGCTCAAGCATTGGAAGCCAGTACCAAGGATGCTTACGGTCCAAGGACTGCTAGTGGTATTGTAATTGGAGAAAAGAAAAAGCCTAAGTCAGTTATGCCTATACCCAAGCTGAGAAAGAAACAAAGATCTGAATTGAAGCATGCTTTGGAGATTGTTCAACATGATTCAGAGGTGTTCAAAAGGTTTGAAGTGGAGCTTGAAAGGTATAACAATATACTGGTCCGTCAGAGTCTCTTTGTTGCTGAAAAGATAAGATACAACAGGTGGAGAGATTATCGTCTGACAAAGACCAAGGAGCAAATAATCCAATGGAAGGAGTTTGCTGCAGAAGAAAAATGGGTTCTGTAGTGGCTGGAAACAGGATGCTTGAAGCAAGCACTGGATTCAGATCACTTCATGGATATGGTTCATTACAGGCTAAGAATGTTGGCCAAATCCGAGGCCAAGAAAATTCAAGACTCTATCCCTGAAAAGCCTGGAAGGAATGAAGATCTCCATGACAGAGCAGTCAAGCTGGCTATTTCCGTGACTTTGGGAATATGGGCTAAAAAGACCAGATATCAGAAGGGTCATCCTAGCTCTATGACGCCCCTGCCAAGCTTACAACAGATAGTTTTTGGACCGGCCATCAAGACTTATGAAGATCTACCAGAACAGACAACATCACCGTTTGAGCCTGCTTTCATTTTTACTCATAAATCTGTTGTCTCTGATAATGGTATTGATGTTGTTACAGAAATTGATGAACCAGTACAAGTCCAGAAGCTACCTTCATCATCAGAGCAGTTGTCTCAACAGCAATCTAATCTGACTGATGAACCTAAGGAGACTGAGAAAGCTCCTGAAATTATTCAAGCAAGCACAGTCATTCCATCAACTTCAGTGAGCATGCAATCACCTATTTTGGAGTCCATTCAACAGTTGATTGCGAATTCTATGAAGGAAATGGAAGATAGACACAGAGAACAGTTGAAGAAATTTGAGGAAATGGCCTCAACTCTACTGTCTGCTGCTGCTGCTGAAAGAGTTCCAAAAGCTGCTGATCCTAGCCCTCTGATAGTGGAAGAAATAGCAAGTATCAAGAATGAAGTTCAGACTATCAGACTAAATGTGGAAACATTTGGAGCAAAGGTTAAGGATAACACGGCTGGTTGGAGGGACATTAATGAAGTTGTTGCAAATGCAATGGAGGCTCAAGAAGAGAAAACAGAGAACATGTTGAGAGCATTCACAACCTCAGCTGATCTGATTCTGAAGTCTCAGATTCAACTAAGTGAGCAAGTGGATCTTACACTTCAAAAGATTGAGTCATACGACACCCTGCAGCAACTGAAGAGAGAAAATCATCTTCTGGCGGTGGTAAAAACATCAGATTGATATGTGAAGCTATTAACATCACTCCAATCTTGCCTGAAGAACCTGTTGACCCTGCTGATGATGACAAAAAGGGGGAAGATGGAGGTTCTACAACAAAGAAGGGTGCTGATGCTATTCTATCAGCTGAAGTTACTGAAAAGATTGAGTCTGCTGAAAAGGATGCTGATGAACACACAAGCAGACCAGATGAGGAAGAAACTGAAGCAGAGAACGATGCTGATGAAGAGCCCAAAGAACCAGTAAAATCTGATAAAGAAATTGCTGCTTCCAAGGACTCAGCTGCTGAACAGCTCAATCCACAAGTCAAGTATAAGAGAATAGAGGATCTCAAGAAGAAGTTTGAGATGCTGGAAAAAGATCTCTCTAGCTCTGATCAAGAAGATGAAGATCTTGAAGATGAAGAAGAAGGAGAAACACAAGAAGAGAAGAAGGACTAGACTAAGTTATTAGACTAGGTCTCTTGTAATCTTTTTGTAAATCACCTGTAAAATTTTACTTTCTGCTGTCACATCTGATAAACTTGTAACTTGTAATCAATTGATATAATCTATAAAAGTTCAAGTTTCCAACAAACTATTTCTATCTCAGAAATTTTTGAGGACTTGACTTTAGCTTTAGGTACAAGTACTTAGCTGAAGTTTTGTCATCATCAAAAAGGGGGAAATTGTTGGATGAAGATGAAGATGAAGATGGAAGGTATGAAGTGAAGGGAGGTTTTGATGATTTCCAAAACATCAGAATCAGCTAAGTATGGAAGCTTAGTTCAAACCTTCGAAGATATTTGACCAAGGAAGATTTATTTCAGACTAGTCAAATATAGTCCAGAAGACTACTGATCTGTTGCTGAAGAAAGGAATCAGACTGGTGTACTATCAGCCGACTCAAATCAGATTAGTTCAAGTTTGGGATCAGCCGAGTATACATCAGACGAGTGATTTCGATCAGCAGAGTAGAAGGGATCAAGAAGTCTGATCAACGGTAATAAATGCACTTGGAGTAATAGATGCTGAAGAGGAAGGGTATTTATGACAAATGATTGAAAACAACCTCGTATCAGCTTAGTGCATTTAATGCGGACTGACAGCAAGTACAGCAGAGTGTACAGTGGCCGTTTCTGCAGAAGGACCAGTACTCGATGATTTGGACACCTGTCGATCTCTCAACGGGCAGATTTTCAAATCTCAAGTATAAATAGTTCAGTTCGTGAGTTGAAGAAGAAGATACAACACATTTTGAGAGCAAAAATCTGAAGCAGAATTCTTCTAAGTCTCAAACTCAAGAACAGAACACTCATCAGCCGAGTCATTTGTTGACGAAGCAGAATAGAGAGAAAACATAAAATACTTATAAACCTGAGTGATTTTGTTTGAATTGTGTTGTGAGAAGCTGTTATCCATCTTTGTGAGTGATAAAGCTTTGTAGTATAGGATTTCTTTGTGATTTCCTGTAAAGAACTTGTGGCCAGTTCATTTGTTGTTTGGCGCAAGCAGAGTATACTGTAATCTGTGTGACTATAGTATAACCCAAGATCTAAGTGACTTGGAAGAGTGGACTAAAGGATTTCTATCCATATAACCACTATAAAAATCCTTTGTGTTATACTTGCATTATTTTCTGCATATTTTAAAGAACATACTTTAACACAAAAAGTTAACTGTTGAAAAGTTTTATAAAAGGAGCTTATTAAAACTG
Source organism: Penstemon newberryi var. newberryi (assembly GCA_030819805.1). Classification (NCBI taxonomy): domain Eukaryota; kingdom Viridiplantae; phylum Streptophyta; class Magnoliopsida; order Lamiales; family Plantaginaceae; genus Penstemon; species Penstemon newberryi. The sequence continues at coordinate 12,924,415 of JAUALY010000005.1, read as the reverse complement.
GGGATAAAATCTTTTCTAAGTTAAGAAAACTACTTGTGAAAAACACTAGAAATATCCGCTGCAAGTTAGTTATTTTAAAACTCTGATTTTGATAAAATCAGCTGAGTGAAATCAGAAGAGTGGTCAACTCTGCTGTTCAAACCTTTGTGCAAGATCAGCATAGTCAACTTACGATTACTGATCAGCTTAGTCTGCTGACAGAAAAGTTAGAGAATTTTAAAAGATAAATTTTTAAGAGGTCTATTCACCCCTCCTCCCCCCCCCCCCCCCCCCCTCTAGACCTCATCTGACCACTTGGGACCAACAAGTTGGGTTGTAGGTGTAAGATGTGTAAGACTTTATGTCAAATCATGTTTGTTATATGAGATAAATTGTGTAAGAGATATGTTACTTTATGTCAAATCAAATTAGAGTTAGTATAGGTTTGTTTAGAGATAAACAAATTGTTGTTTGTTTGGCTTTTGAGAGAGTAGTTTGAGAAAATTAATGGATGAAAAATTTATTTCGAAAAATAGAAAATATGTTTGTTTGGCATTTCCCAAACACGAAAAAATTCTGGGAAACGCCAAACAAACAGGCCCTTGACTTTTTGATGTCTTCTTTAGTCGCATAAATAGAGGATTTGGTCATATGTCACTTTTGTACTGATGACTATGTAGTGGCTATTATGATTTGATAGTGGTTATTCGAGAATTATAACTCTTGACTTATTGATGTCTTCTTCAATTATTAGTTGTATAAATAGATGGTCTTAATTATAATGTAATCTACACAATAAAAATGAAGAATAAAATGAAATACTCTTCTTTATATTGATTGCATTTTGTTTAGTTTAGTTTGTTGTTCCTTTTAGCGTAGTTTTATAAGTCATATTAAAATAATTTTATAACATTTTTCTCAGTATTGATATTATGGACAGTTTGTTCGGATTTATGAAAATTTTTGATGTCCTCCAATATTTGAAAGCAATTGTTAGTTTGAGTTTTTATGTAAAAATGTGACACAATCCAACACAATTCTTAAGAAACATGAAAAAATATTGTTTGTTTTGTAATGTAGGATTCTTAAAATCCTAAACAAACATAGCCATGATTTTTATAGAATTTTTGAAGAGCAAGATCATTCTTTTCTGGCTTTAGACAATTAAAAGATTTTGGCAAAATTAAATTGTTCTTTGTCAAAATTAAATTGTTCTTTAGAAAGTAATCTTGATCCTTTCCTTAACTATTTGACTTTTAATTTTTCACAAGATATATGAATTTAGGCTAGTTCTTGTAACGTTTCACGTGAAGGCTAGGAAGATGTGGATTGTTACGAAGTTAAGTTACTAGTGCATCACCAAACATCACTATTTGCATGGAAATTAAATTGAACGCAACCACTATACAAATCTAATTTTTTTATGTCATTCAACACACTCATTTATTTTTTTGCTTGCATAATTTTTCTAATCGTAAAACTAATTATCATCCAATGAAATTATTGTCAGCACTTTCATACTATGATTTAAAAAAAGATTTTGAATGATTATTAGGTTTAAGAAAAGTTTGATGGAGAATAATGATTAACTTAAAATCAATGGAGCTAATTTATGAACATAGGATGTGGAGAGTGTGCGAAGGAAAAACAAACATGAAAGTTTTATGCAATAAAATTTAATAAAATTATATTTGATAGTTTTGTGAAGGTTTATAAAGGTATTTGTGCATTTTATTCTAGTTTTGAGATACGTGCAAGATATGAAATTGCAGCTTAATTGTCTTAATATGTACCTTTTTTGTTTCTCAATTATATTTGGGTTTTATATCAGATTAATCTATGTCGAGACGCATCAAATATTTTATATGATAATATTTTTCGAGATTCGAACTTGGGTTCTACAGTTGTTGGCCTACTGATTCATTCCACTAGACTAATAACCTATTGATATTTTTTTGAAGGTTTATAGAGGTATTTGTGCATTTTATCTAAGTTTTGAGATACGTGCTAAATATGAAATTGTAGCTTATTTAGATGCCTTAATGTATCTTTTTTTTCCATTTCAATAATATTCGGGATTTAGGTCAGACTTAATATCTTTCGAGACATATCAAACATATTATATGAGAATCTCTCTCAACATGATTTAAAATTGAGTTCTTAGATTTTGGGGCTAGTCTATTCCACTAGAGCAATGACCTGTTGATAGTTTTGTGAAGGTTTATAGAGGTATCTGTGCATTTTATCCATGTTTTGAGATACGTACAACTGTGCAATATATGCAATTTTAGCTTATTAGATCGCCTTAATATGTATCTTTTTTTTTTGTTTCTCAATTATATTCAGGTTTTATGTCTGACTTAATCTCTTTCGAAACATATCAAACATATTATATGAGAATATCTTTCAACGTGATTTGAACTTGGGTTTGCAGTTATCGGGGTTAGTCCATTCCACTAGAGCAATGAACAGTTGATATGTGTACTATTTTTTATATTTCATTGATTACGGTTAAAGTTGTTGACTTTTGAATTTGGTTCTGAGATTAGTGATCATGCTTTCACTCTGAATTTTATATTGTTTTGTGGGTTTTTTGCACTTTGCACCCCCAAAACATGGAAAATAGGCATTTTGTACCTTTAAAACATAAATTTAGCACTTTGCACCCCCGAAATATGAACAATTTAGCACTTTGCACCCTCTTTGATTTTTCTCAAAAAACCTAGGGAGAAAATTGATAATTCATTTTTGGATCTTTGGCACTTTGCACCCCCAAAACACGAGAATTGGGCATTTTGCACCCCCAAAATAAAATTAACACTTAGCACCTTCGAATTAATAACAACTCAGCAACTTACACCCCGAAACACGAGAAATGGACACTGTGAACCCCCTAAACACAAAACTAGCACTTAACACCTCAAATTAAGAAACACTTAACAACTAGCACCCCCTCGTTTTTCCGGTAAAGTTGACCACCAAGGTAAAAAAAACCTACGGGCAAAATAGGTATTTCGTTTTTTCTTTTTTCTTAAAATTTGCAAAATACGATTGTGAATACAAGAATATTCATCTTCAAAATCTATTTTAACATATTTCTTTAATTACCAATTTTTCAAATGTCCTCAAATATCAAAAAGAATTCTAAAAGTTTTTAGAAAGTTAATACATAAAATTGACCGAATCATATTACAAAAACAAATTTTAAGATGGAGAGAGAAATGAGTATTCTAGTATTCATAATCGCATTTACAAATTTCAGGAAAAAAGAAAATAAATTACCTATTGCCCCCGGTGGTCAACTTTGTCCAAAAAAACGAGGGGTGCTAGTTGTTGAGTTTTTCTTAATTTGAGGTGCTAAGTACTAATTTTGTGTTTCGGGGGTTCAAAGTGTCCATTTATCATGTTTTGGGGATGCAAGTTGACGAGTTGTTCTTAATTCGAGGGTGCTAAGTGCTAATTCTATTTCGGGGGTGTAAAATGCCCATTTCTCGTGTTTCGGGGGTGCAAAGTGCCAAAGATCCAAAATGAATTACCTATTTTGTCCCTAGATTTTTTGAGGAAAACAAAAGAGGGTGCAAAGTGCTGAATTATTCATATTTTGGGGGTGCAAAGTGCTAAATTTATGTTTCGAGGGTGCAAAGTGCCTATTTTCCATGTTTCGGGGGTGCAAAGTGCAAAAAACTCTTATTTTGTTATTTCATCTTACTTAGATTTGGAGACTTGGAAATTTGGAATGGTCTATCTGTATGCCTTTGTTAGCTCGATTTGTAGAACCGGTATCACCAGTGTTTGCATATGATGTTGACAATTTCATCGATGGTATCTTCTAATTTGTTCACAAATTGATTAAGATTTGAGATGATGTTTACAATTTCTTTCGTAAAGAAATACAGGAAAATTCGTGCCTACACCGGTGGATTTAATCCACCGAGATGTTGGATGAAAGCACAACCAGAAATACCATATGATGTTTACAATTTCATAGATTGCTTCCTTGAGTTCAATTATGTGGCTAGCTTGTTTATTTTATCATAAAAATATAGGAGTATTTTCTAATATGTTCACAAATTGATTTAGATTGTATGATTTTTATGCCTAATGAATTCATCTTAAAGAAGGAATATAGATTTCTAATATTGGAATTTCTAAAGATTTTGAGATATTTTCCTCATCTTCTGTTACTTTGAAAAATCCACTCTCTCTTCCTTCTTATCATCAATATTTCTAGTTTGTCTTGCTTGTCAAAGTTGACTTATGGTTATTGAATTGTTTAACTCTAATTTTCGTCGAAGAGACTGTAGCTTAATGACAAGACTGAGACCCAACTGATATGAATTTTATTCTAATTTAATATTAATCTTGTAGTGAGTTATTTGTTGTATTTTAGCATATTTAAATTTATTATGATATATTGCAAATTATGATGTAATGATAATTTATTTACTATCTAAAAGAATGTAAATTACTTTGAATATTTTGGCAGATCAAGGATTTTAGATTTTGTTGTAAGAAATATATATATATATATTTTTTTTGGATCTTATGTGGTTATTTATCTTTCCCGTTTAATAAGATAATTAAAAATATTTCCATTTTTCTTAGTCCAGCCACGGTTTGACGAATTCTCGGGTCCAATTTGTACACTTGGACCTCTTCCATTACATGTCTCCTCCTGATTGGCTGGACACCATCATCCACGTCTATACTTCATTTCTCGTCACTATTCCAATAATATAAATAAAATAAAAATCCATTATATTTATTACTGCGAAAAAAAATAGATCTCTCGACGGGTTCCGATTTTTAGCCCTTGAACTCTTCGGTTCGTTCAATTCTTCTCTCAGAAATCTCCTTTAATTGTTTTACGCGAATCAATTTTCTGCAGATCTGTTAAGAATTTCTAATTATTTCCGTTGGTTGGAATTGATTTTTCGTTTTCTCTCTGATTAGTTTGCATGATTTTCATCTGGTGTTAAGCATTGTTTAGCTGGTATGAAATCGGAAAAAATGAAATGAATAACATAGATCTTAATTGCAAATCGCAGATCTACGGCGCATACATCGACGCGTTTGATTGAAATTATTTTAATTGATTTATCGAATTATTATGATTTGTCCATCTGAGTTGCATTTAGTATTTGCCAGTTATAGTTGTTCTTTGATGCATTTAGTTGTTGTTCTTTAACTGCCTAGTTTCTGTTAATTTAAGTTTGCGAATTGTCCTAAATACTTTCTATAATTTTGTTCTGACTTTTGAATAAATTAAACTCGCGACCATGAGCAGGTTTGGTGGAAATTAAGATTTAGAATATGTCAATAAGTGAAATTGATTGAATTGCGAAAATTTGAGATGTAATTTGGAATTTCGCTTCTGGGTTTTTTTATTTTAAATTTTAGCATTGATAATTATTTGGTATGAAGTTGTATTGCTATATTCTAGTTTAATTTGTGCATCTAAATTTCAGCATTCTGATGTTCTGGAGTATTGTATGTTATATCATTTTCCATGTTGCTAATGTAACTTTACATTGTGACTACGCAGTGACTAAAATAGTCTAATCTACAAAAGATGGGAGGTGGATTTAGAGTGCTCCATCTGGTGCGGCCTTTCCTTTCATTTCTGCCTGAAGTTCAGACTGCAGACAGGAAAGTTCCTTTCAGAGAGAAGGTTATATACACTGTAATATCGCTGTTCATTTTCCTGGTCTGCAGTCAGCTGCCTTTGTATGGAATACACTCCACCACGGGTGCTGATCCATTCTATTGGATGCGTGTTATTCTTGCTTCAAATCGGGGTACTGTTATGGAGCTTGGAATCACCCCAATTGTGACATCGGGACTGGTTATGCAGCTTTTAGCGGGTTCAAAGATCGTTGAAGTTGACAACAATGTTCGAGAGGATCGAGCCCTTTTGTAAGTATAATGAAACGCTTAGCATTTTTGTATTGTGGTAGTGGTTTAAAGCTTTGATCATTTATCTTGAATCAAGTGAATTCTAGTATGGAGAGTCTCTCTACATATTTGTTGGGCGCTTGATGGCATGTGTGGGAGAATCTGTAACTTCGAATGTACATTTCTTAAGAAATTTTTCTTTCAATGTTAACATATATCTAAAAACAATTGATTTGAAATCTTAAGTGAAGCCTTAGGAAATACTTTCTTCAGAATTCAGTGTTCTTGAAATTTTAATCCATGCTTGTAAGTTCTGTCTTTAATGTCTGCCTATAACAATAGGCTGTGTAGTCATACATTTTCATACAGTGTCCTTTTTTTTTTTTTAAAGAATTGTGTATGCTCTTATTCTTGTAGTACTTAAATATCTCAGCATGTTCCCATAACCAAAAAAATTCAGCAGTTTTCTTAAATTTAGCGTCTCATAGTGATGTTTCCTTCTCACCCAGAAATGGTGCTCAGAAGTTGTTGGGTATCTTGATAGCTGTTGGTGAGGCAGTTGCATACGTTCTTTCAGGAATGTACGGTAGTGTAGGCCAACTTGGAGTTGGGAATGCAATCCTTATCATTCTGCAACTTTGCTTCGCTGGTATTATTGTTATTTGCCTTGATGAACTTCTCCAGAAAGGATATGGTCTGGGATCTGGTATTTCCCTCTTCATTGCAACCAATATTTGGTAAGTAGCTATAATTGTATTTTTTAAAGTACTCATTCATTTGTCCAAAAGTAAGGTATTCACTGCTATTGGGTTTTCTTCTTAACAGTGAAAGCATAATCTGGAAAGCATTTAGTCCAACTACCATCAACAGTGGGCGTGGAGCTGAATTTGAAGGTGCTGTTATTGCTCTGTTCCATTTGTTGATAACTCGAACAGATAAGGTTCGTGCTTTGCGAGAGGCATTCTACCGGCAGAACCTTCCCAATGTTACAAACTTGCTAGCTACTGTCCTTGTCTTCCTTATTGTCATTTACTTCCAAGGGTTCCGTGTGGTTTTGCCTGTGAGGTCAAAGAGTGCCCGTGGGCAACAGGGTTCATATCCAATTAAGTTGTTCTACACTTCCAACATGCCCATTATCTTACAGTCTGCCCTTGTGACCAATCTGTACTTTATCTCCCAGGTAATATAATGTTCTGATTGTGTGATTTAGTTGAAGAAATCTATTTGTCTTTAATGTAGATATAAACTTATGTTGTTTGTACTTGTGCAGTTACTTTATAAGAGATACAGTGGGAATTTCCTTGTGAACCTTTTGGGTAAGTGGAAGGAATCTGAATACTCTGGTCAATCTATACCTGTTGGAGGTCTTGCTTACTACATAACTGCACCATCCAGGTAATTAGACTCTCTTTTTTGGTTTCTGAGTTAATGAGACTAACTTGGTTTTTTTATTCAACTCTACTCACTCAACAATTGATTACTGTTGTTTTTGCAGCTTGTCAGATATATTGACCAATCCTTTTCATGGACTATTCTACATTGTGTTCATGCTTTCAGCATGTGCTTTATTCTCAAAAACATGGATTGAAGTCTCAGGTTCCTCTGCTAAAGACGTGGCTAAGCAACTAAAGGTATGTTCTTAAACATTCTAATGTTTTATATAAACATAGATCATCCATGAATCCCATGTCCCTCATTCCCTTTAAACTATTATTTAATGTCTAGCAATCTAATCGGGATATTAGAAGAATAAGATGTGACTCTTTCCATCATATAGAACACATCATTTTATTCTAATGTCCGAGTATATTTTTGTGTGAAATTTCATATACTAATTCATGTCTCGAAATATTTCAGGAACAACAAATGGTGATGCCTGGACATCGAGAGTCGAATTTACAGAAGGAACTTAACCGCTACATTCCTACTGCAGCAGCTTTTGGTGGAGTTTGCATTGGTGCATTAACAGTTTTGGCAGATCTTATGGGAGCTATTGGTTCAGGCACCGGGATTTTATTGGCAGTCACCATTATATATCAGTACTTTGAGACCTTTGAGAAGGAGAAGGCCAGTGAACTTGGATTCTTTGGTTTCTAATTGTGTTACACTTGGTGCTACTATGTTTTACAATGACTAAAAGTTTTTGATTTTGTTAAGCTGAGGAATGTAAAGAAGAATTCCTGTGATACATAGATTTCAAATAGTTTCTCGTGTTCTTTTGTTTGTTACAGTAGACTTGCTTAGGTTTCATGAACGTCACAATTATAGTTCATACACAGTACATTATGAGAATTTTTTGTGACAAGTTTAGATAGCAGCAGCCTATGCAATGTTTTATTATGTTGCGTAAACTTTGTTTTCCATGATTTAGAGCTAATTCTATTGAACAAGTTTTGGTTATTTCTATCAAACAAGTATTTAATTTGAAATTTTCCATGATTTAGAGTTAGTTCTATTGAACAAGTTTTGGTTATTTCATTCAAACAAGTATTTAATTTGAAATTTGCATGCAATTTCAAGTATGAAATCTCTACACTAGATGCTTATCAAGTTTGCTCCTGAAATCTTTGTTAAAATTTCCATGATTTTGATGATAAGAATAGATGAAAATGGGTATTTTATATTTGTAGGATTCCTTTTCCTTTAGAATGGTTGCATGAATTAGCAGCACGAAAAGCTCGTTTGTTAGAGATCCTGATTGGGTCTTTAACACAATACATGCATCACAGCAATCAATCTTTTACTCCATTATTTGAGGCATATTTCACTCCAGTCACTAGCAATTGGTACAATGGAACAAGCACTCTATCTATTGGTGCAATAGTAAAACTAATTTAAAAAAGTTATGCAAGTTTTTTTTCTGGCTGAACTTAAAAGTTAATTCAACAACTTGATAGATTATTAGGGCATCTACAACCGCCCGGAGCTCCCTTTCCCCACCCTACCTCGTCTCCAACCGACAAGGGTACCATTATTTTTTTTTTGTTTACCACCATTCACACCATTATTTAATTATACATATTCAATTACCATAATAACAATAATAACAATAATAAAACAATAATAATAATAATAACCGTAATATTTAATTATTGCATTTTTTTTTAAGTAGAGTAGGAAACAAATGGAAATGAATAAGTGTAATCAGATAAATGTGATAGATGGTGTAGTAAGTCAGAGAAATAGTGGCCTGTCAGATAATTACTGCTTTTTTTGACAATAGAGTACGAAACAACTGGAAATGAATTAGTATAATCAAATAAATGTTGTAGATGGAGTTGATGTGAGATATAGTGTAGTCATTTAGAAAAATAGTGGTGTCAGATAATTATTGCGTTTTTCGAAAGTAGAATAGGTAACAACTGAAAATGAATAAGTGTAATAAGATATATGTGGTAGATGGGGTTGATGTGAGATATCGTATAGTCATTCAGAGAAGTAGTGGTGTGTCTGATAATTATTGCGTTTTTTGAAAGTAGAGTAGGAAACAATTAGAAATGAATAAGTGTAATCAGATAAATGTGGTAGATGGGGTTGATGTGAGGTATAGTGTAGTCATTCAGAGAAATAGTGGTGTCTCAGATAATTATTGTATTTTTTTAAAGTAGAGTAGGAAACAACTGGAAATGAATAAGTGTAATCAGAAAAATGTGGTAGATGGGGTTGATGTGCGATATAATGTAGTCATTCAGAGAAATAGTAGTAATTCACACATTTCCCTATTTAAGTTTCATTCAACCATCTCAACATCTCCTTCATTATATTTCATCATTCTCACCAACAAAACATTTCATCAGTTAACATCTTGCAGATGGTATATATCCAAAATGTGGGATGTTAGTCCATTAAGCATCCGCGTAACTTTCAAGAACATTTTTTGTAAAAAATGCAAGAATCATATCGCAAGGATGTTGAACGACCTTTCAGAATTCTTCAAGCTCATTTCACCATAGTAAAGTAGTCTGGATGGGATCTGGAGGACCTAATGACTTGTATCGTACTTCACAATATGATTGTGGAGGACGAACAAAATGAATACGCTGATGTTGAGTCAGGTGACGATGACACTGACCATACCACATCTCGTAGGGCTCGTGCTACCATTTAGGCATGACCAGAGCAAGATTTGAATCCAAGAACTAGTGACGTATCCCTGAATGATTATACGATGCATCGTCACACAATACGATCAATAGAAGCCAACGTACTTAATCGCCCATGTGTGGGCAAGACATGGTGTTTGAGCATAATGGTGTTTTAAGTATGTATTGTATTTGTTTAAGTGTTTAAATATCAACCTATGTGTTTGAATATAATTTTGTTAAATTATATCGTATTTAATTTAAATTATGAATCTAAATTGTACAATCGTAGACAAACTTAAAATTTAAAAATTAAAACTAACAATGTTTAACTACAATGTTATTATAATTATATTAAAATTAAAAATAAACCTTTTCATATTTCTACGTTTTGTCAAAATTTTACGATCGTAGATAAATTTAAAATTTCAAAATTAAAACTAATAATGTTAAAGATTTAATTTAAAATACAATATTATTAATATAACGGCCCAACTCCACGGGTCCGTCTAATAACACTCGATAAAATTATTACTATTTTGAAAAAGTTTTAAAATACCCATTTTTTTTTTGACAAAACTATTAAAATAAAATATATAATTAAAAGTTTTAAGAGGAAGAGGTTTAAAACAAAATAGGAACAATTGAAATTACTAAGTTTTGACGGAAAAGTAAAATTAATTTTCATAGTAGAGGTTTAAAGCGGAATCATTTAATCACAACCTATCAAAAGATATGAACAAAATAAACAGTGAGAGATAAATAAGTAATTTATAAAATCTTGTCTTCTTTATTAAATTATACAACCGACTTTAATTGTTCAAATGTTTAAACCAACAATTCAAGCAAAACCTTAAAATCACTAAGTTTAAAGCGGAAGTATTTAAAACAATTTTTAACGGATGACATGACGTGGTGAAACATCTGTGGGACCCACTACGGATACAAGAAGATTAAGATTAATATTTGATAAAATTTAAAATCATTTTCGATAAATATGACCACTTTACAAAATTAGATAAAATACCAAGATATTAAGCAAGATATTATGAAAATCGACTTAGACATTATAGGAGATTTGAAACATCCGTTCAAAGGAGGATCTTAAAATCAAATAAGATTTTAAACAAAAGTGCAACTACTTGTTGGAATACCTCGGTTGTCAGAGCAACGAGAGTGCGGAATTTAAAATTTTTCCGAGGTACCCATCAGCCCATGAATCGATTTCCACATTCACTATGCGAAAAGGTTGATCAAAAAAATAATCGAAAACTAGAGGGGGTGAAATCGGTATTTACCTCACCACAAGTTCGGTGGTGGTAATCTCCGTCTTCTTTCTGATTCAAAGAAACAATCCAAGTGTATTGTCTCTAGAGTGTATCCACACAAGTTAGATTGTAGCAACGCCTCCAAGTCACATGCTTAGAACTAGAGCTTGAAGGTTTGTCAATGGAGGTATACAGATCCAGATCTAGATCTAGATCTAGATGGGGAAGAAGAAGAGGGGGCGACTAGGGCTATGGGGCGGCTAGGGTTAAATTTTCAGCAAATGAAGATTATGTTTTGAGTCTTCTTAAGGCCCCTATTTATAAGCCCCTTAGATTCCTTGATGTGCAAGACTTCTTATGGGCTGTTTAATTAAAGGGCCCAAGTCTTGCACTTTACTTTAATTAAATTGGCCCAATTAATCTAATTAATTTATCTCTTAATTATTAATTAACACTTTAATTAATTAGGTCATCTAATTAATTATTCTTCCAATTGAACTAACACTTTAATTCAATTATGGGTAAATTACGAATACCCCCATCAGGTAAGGCCTAATTACAAAAACCCCCCTCACGTATTGGGTATTACAAAAATCTCCCTCAGGTTTGTCACATTCTTACAATTAACCCCTTGTCCCAAAAATGTTCCAATTTTGCCCTTGAAAGTTATTTGTAATGTTTATAATATGTTATAAATTTTAAAAATTGGGTGTTAATTGTTTTATCTTGTAAATATAAAAATAATAATCATATATTTACCACCAAAATAATTGATATAATTTATAATTTCGCATAAATTTCAATAAATATTTCAATTTATAATACAATATAAACTTTAATAAATTAAAATATCTTATTTATAATACAATATAATTTATTAAATTTACTAATTTAAAAAATAAATTCATTTAACTAATGTGTAAACAATTCATATTTATAAATATATTATTAAAATTCTATTTAATTTAATATTTTACAATTTAAATTGCTAATAAATATATAAATACCTTTTCTTTTGCAATATTTATTAAAACTTATGGACAATTATAAATTTTATCAATTATTCTGGTAGTAAATATATAATTATCTCTTTTCTAATTAATAAGATATAATAATTAGATCCCAAGTTTTAACATTTATAAGACATTACAAACAATACAAATAACATCCAAGGGAAAAATTGGAATATTTTATGGGCAAGGGGTTAATTGTAAGAAGGTGACAAACCTGAGGGGGATTTTTGTAATATCCAATACGTGAGGGTGATTTTTGTAATTAGGGCTTACCTGAAGGGGGTATTCGTAATTTACCCTTCAATTATTGATTTAACTTCCTTAAATCAATTATTTCCTTATATGACTGTCACTGTCAAACTGTATTGTGTGTGACCCTCTAGGTTCACCATCAATTGGCAGCAGGCTCACGAACCCTTCGTGATGTAATTATGAGCAATTAATTGCTCCGATCAATTAAACCCTTTTAATTGACACTCCAAAATTAATATCCCATTAATTCAGGAGTACCCACAACTCATGGTCGATGTCTAGCCACAAGCCCATGAGGCTCAACTTCAGGTGAATTGATCTTGTGAACCTCGCCTCTTATAACTTCCATGTACATACGGTCCTTCTATCGACTTAATTTCCTGATCGGAACCTAGGGTGTGTGAATTGATCGGCACCTCTAATTATCTTGATTCTGTACTTTCTAATTCTGGATAATAATTCCAGTGTAACTGTTAAATTTGGAAACCCCTTTCCAAATCCGTCACTGACCATGGCCATGGGTTTCTCGAAATATATTATCTAATAACGTACAAAAAAATCTCTCATCCGTTACGATGAGTCGGTAGATCCTATATTGATACTAACCATCCGCGTATATGATCATATGCACCGAAAGTAGGCACACAATGATCAGGCTACGTGACCGACACATAAATCAAAGTACGCACGATCGTGCACCGAATTCGCCCTAGCATCTCAAGTCTAAGGACTAAATCGTACACTATTGTAAGTCTTGAGAAACATCCCATCACCGATATGCGACATGCGCTTCCACAATGGGTTTCTCTGTTCGGGTTGTTTGATGCGTTCGATCCCATATCGAACCACCTACTCATATGCACTGACATCAAATGTCTTGTTCATGAAACGCTACAAATTCACTCAATGTGAATCATGCATAATCGTACAAGTCTTAGCGATTCCTTCGATACTCCGTCTCGTTCGAAATCTATGACTTGGAACGTGTTTTAAGATCATGACCTTAGAGACTGTTTCATGATTGCAATCATACTGAAGTGAATCGTACCATAGTCGAATGTGATCTTAGAATTTCAACCAATCGCTTAAATGTATTCGCGAGAGATGAAGTTGGCCATTTGTTCATTCTATACAATACAAATAAACGTGCGTATTAATCATTAATTTAAAGATCGTTTATTACAGAATAGTCCTATTACAAGCTAAAATTAGATGGCTTGCCCGACACTCTCCTATCAATCTCCCACTTGCCCTAAAGCCAATCACAAACATTTCTAAGACCCATCTTATCAAGATGTCCCTCGAACACCTTTTGCGATAGTGGCTTCGTGAGTGGATCAGCTATGTTGTCTTCTGAGTCGACACGATCCATATGAATGTCTCCTTTACCAATGATCTCCTAATCACATGGTATTTCCTCATCACGTGTTTAGACTGGTGGTGTGATCTTGGTTCCCTTGCTTGAGCGATTGCCACGTTGTTGTCAAAGAAGACTACCACGGGTTCCGCAATGTTAGGTACTACATCCAACTCTTGGATGTAAGTTTTTCATCCAAACACTTTCTTTCGTTGCATCCGATGTTGCGATATATTCTACTTCAGTGGTTGAGTCGGCAGTGGTGGACTGCTTGGAACTCTTCACCGCTCATTGATGCGGAATATGATTCTAGAATTGGATTTGTAATCATCCACGTCAGACTGGAAACTTGAATCTGTGAATCCTTCAAGTTTCAATTCTCCACTACTGCCATAGACCAAGAACAGATCCTTAGTCCTTCTCAGATACTTAAGGATTGCTTTTACGGCAGTCCAGTGCTCCTCGCATTGATTTGACTGATAGCAACTCGTGACACTTAGAGCATGTGCTACGTCAGGTCTAGTACATAACATTGCATACATTATACTGCCTATAGCAGAGGCATAAGGTTTGAGAGACATTCTCTTCTTTTCTTCATCACTTGTAGGGCACATTGACTTGGAAAGAGAGATTCCATGTCTCATTCTTTTTTGGATTCTTCCATATTGAATGTTTTTAGTATCGTGTTTATGTACTGAGATTGGGAGAGTCCTAACATCTTCTTCGATCTATCTCTATAGATACGTATCCTCAATATGTAAGATGCGTCTCCCAAATCTTTCATGGAGAATTGCGTGGATAACCACACTTTTGTCTGCGCTAACATACTGATATCGTCCCCGATCAACAGAATGTCATCGCCATATAAGACAATAAATTGTAACGAACTCCCACTAATTTTCTTGTACACATGGCTCAAATATGTTCTTGATGAAGCCAAACGCCTTGACTGTCTCATTAAAACGTATGTTCTCGGTTTGGGACGCCTGTTTGAGGCCATGGATTGACCTTTGAAGTTTGCATACTTTATGCTCATCCCCTTTGGATGCAAAGCCTTCGGGCTATTACATAAAGATCTCCTTGTCAATGTCTCAATTGAGAAAGACCGTCTTTACATCCATTTTCCATATCTCGTAGTCATACCACACGGCTATGGTTAAAAGTATCCGAATGGATTTCGACATCGCCACTGGAGACAAAGTTTCTTCATAGTCTATACCAGGCCTCTGAGAATAACCTTTCGCCACTAGGCGAGCCTTATGAGTTAGAACCTCTCCATTCATTCCAAGCTTGTGCTTAAAGATCCATTTGCAACCTATAGGGACAGTTCCCTCAGGTGGATCAATAAAGGTCCATACCTTGTTGGAATGCATGGAATCCATTTCGGATTGCATGGTTTCGAGCCACGCACCCGAGTCTCTATTAGACACAACTTATTCGTAAGTCCTTGGATCACCATCCAACTTATCGTTTTCGTGAATGAAACTGGTGTGCTGTCGTACGCAACCAAAAATATAACCTATACTCCTTCTAATAATGTAGTAGAGCGAGTGGGTCGATCCCACAAAGAGTATCTAGTCTACTTTTATGCTAAATGGGTAAAAACAAATGGGGGTTTAAGTGTGACGGATTTCAATAATTAAGGAGTAATGCAAATTAAATTTAATCAAAGTAACAAATATTGGTCTAAGTCAACATCCACTGTCAGAATCATATAACTGATTATCGATGCAAATATATAACAATTCATAATTTGAATATTCACCGTTAAAACTAATCCCCTATCTCTCCTTAGTTTTAATTAATCAAAAGAAGTGATCCAATTAATCCTAACTACTAAATAACCCAAGATAAGCACTAAAGGTTTAATATAACAGATGCTTTAAGAATTAGAGAGATCAATGAAACTAAACATTTCAAACACAAGCGGTTGGATTTAATTTAGTCGATTTATCTTCTTAAGATTAACAATTTCTGACACAGCCTTCGATGAATCTTCGATAAAAACCTGCATGTCCAAGAAAAGAACGAACTTCCCGCACACAAGTAGGGTAAGGTAAAGATTGAATAATATCAATTTTAGCTCTATCTACTTCTATTCCCTTAGGTGAAACAACATGGCCTAAAATTATTCCTTGTTCAACCATAAAGTGGCATTTTTCGTAATTTAAAACAAGGTTAGTTTCTATACATCTTTTAAGAACAAATGTAAGGTTATGCAAACAATTATCAACGGAATCTCCATGAACGGTGAAATCGTCCATAAAGACCTCTATGATGTGTTCAATATAATCTGAAAATATGCTAACCATACACCTTTCAAAACTCGCAGGGGCATTGCAAAGGCCAAAGGGCATGCGCCGATAAACAAAAGTCCCGAAGGGGCATGTGAAAGTCATTTTTTCTTGATCCTCTGGGGCAATTGCAATCTGAAAATAACCTGAAAAACCATCAAGAAAATAATAGTAAGCATGACCAGCTAATCTCTCAAGCATTTGATCAATAAAAGGTAAAAGAAAGTGGTCTTTGCTGGTTACACTATTTAATTTTCTATAATCTATACAAACCCGCCACCCATTTTGAACTCGGGAGGGAATCAACTCATCATTCTGATTTTTTATGACAGTTATTCAGGTCTTTTTAGGAACCACTTGAACCGGGCTAACCCAATTGCTATCCGAAATAGGAAAAATCATCCCAACTTCAAGGAGTTTGAGGCCATCTCCATTGAGGTGGGGGGAGGGGGAATCCAAGGGGAGGGGGGTGAAGAAGTGGACTTTTATGGGGAGGGGGATGAAAATGGAGGGGTGGTGGGCGGTGGGTCGCCCCAAGTCTTTTTTTTTTTTTTTTTTTATTTAAATAGTAACATTAATTATTTTTCCACTCTCACTTTTATTACTTGTGCATTTTGTTGTAATATTGTAATTATATGTACAATGTTTATTAATTGTTATTATTATTTAGCTCTATTATTATTAATTTTATTAAGTGAGAATGGAAAAATATGAGAATTAGAATTTTGTGGAATAAATGGTAATAAAGTTAACATTAATAAAGATATTTTATTACTTGTAATATCATAACTTTTATGTAATAAACCCAACATTAATTTATTTTTTCGTTTGAAATTTAATCACATTGTTAAAGAAATTTTTTTATGGAAATTAAATACGACTAGTGGATTAATTATTGTAATGTTGTTATTGTATTGTTATTGTAATGTTATTATTAAATGTTTTTTATTATTAATGCCAATGCTAAATTAGTGATTATTAATGACAATGTTTACTTATTATTAATGCCAATGTTTAATTTACTATTGACTTAATTATTAATTATTATTATTATTATTATTATGATTGTTTTATTATTATTATTATTATTATTATTATTATTATTACCATGAAACCAATTATGAGCAATATAAAAATAGTGGGAAGATTAAGTGAGAGTGGGGAAGTATGAGAATTGGAATTAAATAGAATGGGAAGATTGAATCACTGAAGATGACTATATAAAAAGAGGAGTCTGAAGGGGAAGGGGAGTCTGAGGGGAAGGGGAGTCCATACCCACTGGAGATGGCCTGAGGATCTCCTTCTTAACTACATCCATCATAGGTGGGTTCAATCTCCTTTGCGCTTGTCGAGATGGTTTTGCTCCCACTTCAAGCAAAATTCGATGCATGCACGTAGACATACTAATTCCTTTGATATCCGCAATGGTCCAATCAATGGTTTGTTTATGCTCCTTAAGTACTTGCACAAGCTTTTCTTCCTGTAGTGCAATAAGTTTGCTAGAAATGATCACATGCAGTGTATTTCCTTCTCCAAGGAACACGTACTTGAGGTGACTAGGAAGAGGCTTCAAATCTGGAATAGGGGCATGTAAAATAGAAGGCAAAGGTTTCTTGTTAGAAACTGGTAGCGTAATATAAGAAATGTTACCTGTTTGTTTTAACTTTAGAAATTCATTCAACGCTGTGACAGTTTCCTGTAAATGAATGCTCAAGGCTAACTCCTCATTTTCTTTCTCAATATGCATACTAATAGCAACTTCTAATTTATCTTCTCCATCAAGTTCAAAAATTTCCTGTGCTAAAGAATCAATGACATCAATAGAAAAAATAGAATTATCATCACTAGGATATTTCATGGCATCATAAATATCAAATTTAACAATTTCGCCATCAAACTCCATAGTTAGCGTGCCACTATGAACATCTATTTTAGTCTTGGATGTCTTTAAGAACGGTCTTCCCAACAAAATAGGTGTAGCTTGATCACCATTCTCCATATCGAGTACATAAAAGTCAGCAGGAAAAACCAAATCTTGCACAAGAATATCCTCAACTATTCCCTTACAATATGCATTAGATCTATCAATTAACTGAATCACAACACCAGTTTTGTTTAAAGGTCCATTTTTTAGAGAAGCATACACAGAATATGGCATGACATTGATCGATGCTCCTAAATCTAACATGGCATTTTCAAATCTAGTGTTACCTATCTTATAGGGGATAGTAAACATGCCTGGATCTTTGCACTTCGTAAGTATTTTTCTTTGAATAATTGCAGAAACATTCTCTCCTACTTTCACCTTTTCACTTCCCTTAAGTTTTTGTTTTCTTTTGATTATGCACAGTTCTTTTACAAATTTAGCATAACGAGGTACTTGTTTAATAGCATCTAAAAGTGGAATATTTACCTCGCATCTTCGAAAAGTCTCATACAAATCTTTATTTTGTTCATTTTTCCTGGATTCTGCTAATGCTTGAGAAAAATGGGGTACTGATTTATTATCAGAAAGAGGCAAAAACTTATAGTTAGGTATGTCCTCGTCCTTAGGAATGTCTTTCTCCACTACAATGTCTTTCTCCTTTTCTTGTTCTGACGGTGCATGAACTGCCTCAATTGGAATCTCAACCTCTTTTCCGCTTCTCAAAACTATTGCACTTGCATTTTCTCTTGGATTTACCATCATTTGAGACGGTAATTTCCCCGAACTTTGTGCCTCTAGCCGACTTATTGCGGTTTCCATTTGACCCATTTGATTATCCAAATTCTGAATAGTGGTCCTCGTTTCTTGTTGAAATTATTTGGTCTCCTGTTGAAATTGCAAAGTATTAGTGGCAAGAGACTTAACAATATCTTCTAACGACATACCAGAATTAGAAGGTTGGCTCGGTTGTGGTCTAGGAGGGTATGGCTGCTTATATTGTTGGTAATTTTGACGGTTTTGACTTGCACTGATTCATTTGAGGATTCCTATAGCTAATGTTGGGGTGGTCCCTCCATCCCAGATTGTACGTGTTTGAGTAGGGATCATACTTCCTTTGCGGCTGTCCATAAAAATCACCCGCATAATTCACTTGCTCAATGGATTCCTCTTGAAGAGTTGGGCACATATCAGTTGGATGCCCTACTACCGAACAAATCCCACAAGATTTTGTTGTTTGCACATTACCTACAGCCATTTGACGAACAAGAGAAGTTAAACTAGCAATTTGCTGTTCAAGAGAGGAAACGTTTACCTCATTAACATTCTTTGGTGGAACATCAAGCCTAGTGCCAAATTGTTGGGAATTTGCTGCCATATTTGCAATCATGTTCTTAGCAGCCTCCGGAGTTTTATCCACTAAAGCTCCTCCACTAGCGGCATCAATCTTGTGAGGATCTTCACCTACAAAACCATGGAAAGTTGGCAAAAGATGTATTAGTCCTGATTTTAGTTCAAAAGTAGTAGCAACATCTAAAGTAGGAAAAGTAATGCATAGAGGGTGTTGATTCAAATCAGGGGCAGCAAGCTCTTTCAATGTTTAATTTCCAGCTAGAAGTTGGATTGATTTCTTTAGTGTCTTCTCGAAGTTTCTTCTTTAACCTGCGCAAAGTTTTCTCAATTTCTGGATCGTATTGCAATTTACCTTGATTAGAAGATCGAGTGGGCAACATAAAAAAAAAATAAGGATCACAAAAAGCAAAAAAGTCAACTAGAAAACTCCTCGGTAACGGTGCCAAAATTTGGTGTGCTGTCGTACGCAATCAAAAATAAAACTTATACTCCTAATAATGTAGTAGAGCGAGTAAGGGTCGATCCCACAGAGAGTATCTAGTCTACTTTTATGCTATGGATAAAAACAAATGGGGGTTTAAGTGTGACGGATTTCAATAATTAAGGAGTAATGCAAATTAAATTTAATCAAAGTAACAAATATTGGTCTAAGTCAACATCCACTGTCGGAATCATATAACTGATCATCGATGCAAATATATAGCAATTCACAATTTGAATATTCACCGTTGGAACTAAGCCCCTATCTCTCCTTAGTTTTAATTAATCAAAAGAAGTGATCCAATTAATCCTAACTACTAAATAAACCAAGATAAGCACTAAAGGTTTAATATAGCAGATGCTTTAAGAATTAGAGAGATCAATGAAACTAAACAATTCAAACACAAGCGGTTGTTGGGTTTTATGCGGTACTATTGTCAAAAACAACGTGCGGAATATTCAAAAAATTAATACACACGAAAAACCCATGAGCCCAGGATCTCAGTTATCTAACTTATACGAAAAACTGGTATTTTGAATCACAATTCAAAACATAAATAAAGTTAGGTAATTAAGGAAATTACCTCACCACAGGCAAGGTGGTGGATTTTCTCCGGTCTTCAAAAGTTCACTAGAGCACCCCAAGTGTTGTGCCTCTAGAGAAAGTCCACACCAGATGGATTGAATGACTTCGCGTAATCCTCAGGCTCAGAACTAGGATTATGGAATTGTCTACTTCAGGAATTGGATCCAGATCCAGAGAAGAAAAACTTGGAGAAAATTTCCACAGGGTTGGGACGATTTTGAGTGGCCGAAACAGGGAGAATAAAACTGATTTTCTTTCTTTTTGCCTTGCTGAAAATTTCGACCTCTACTCCCTTTTATGATAGGGTTTGTTAGTTGTTAGGATTTTCTTGTTATGTGAAGAGATTATGATATATCTCTTATTATTAGAAGAGTCCTTCTAGGTATAAGATATATCTCTTTGCATATCTTTCCTTATCTCCTAAGGAAACAAGATATGCCATATCTCTTCACAAGATAAATCCTACTCCAATTTTCCTATTAAAATCGGCCATGTTAATTAAAAAAAAAATGATCAACTATCATTCAATCAACATCCTCTTATTTCTTGTGTGAAATCGGCCATGTGCAAGAAATTAATTCCAAGATTAATCTTTCTCACAATTTCGGCCCATATAGTTCAATTAATCAATCAACTATTAATTAACTTCCCTTCAACACAAGATTCGGCTCATGTAGTTTAATTTATTAATCCACTATTAATTAATTAATCTTTTCCAATTATCACTTTAATTGAGGATTTAATCAATCAGAAATTTCAATTGATTAATTAATTAGTTACTTCTAATTAATGATTCTCCATTTCGAATTAACACTTTAATTCTTGTTTAATTAATGTTGGTCCCAAGTGGTCAGATGAGGTCTAGAGGGGGGGGGGGAATAGACCTCTTTAAAATTTACCTTTTAAAAACTTCTAACTTTTCTGTCAGCAGACTAAGCTGATCAGTAATCGTAAGTTGACTATGCTGATCTCGCACAAAGCTTTGAACAGCAGAGTTGACCACTCTTCTGATTTCACTCAGCTAATTTTGTCAAAATCAGAGTTTTAAAAATAACTAACTTGCAACGGATTTATCAAGTGTTTTTCACAAGTAGTTTTCTTTAACTTTGAAATAGTTTTATCCCCAGTTTTAACAAACTCTTTTAAAACTTTTTCAACTGTTAACCTTTAAGTGTTTTAAGTATGCTGTTTCAAATATGCAGAAATTTATGCAAGTAAAAACACAAAAAAAATTTATAGTGGTTATATGGATAGAAATCCTTTAGTCCACTCTTCCAAGTCACTTAGATCTTGGGTTATACTAAATCACACAGATTACAGTATACGCTGCTTACGCCAAACAACAAATGATATGGCCGTAAGTTCACAATAGGAAATCACAAAGAAACTCCTACTCTCTGAAGTAATATCACTCACTAAGATGGATATCTACTTCTCACATCACGATACAAACAAAATCACTCAGATTTATAAGTCTTTTCTATTTTCTCTCTATTCTGCTTCGTCAACAAATGACTCGGCTGATGAGTGTTCTGTTCTTGAGTTTGAGACTTAGAAGAATTCTGCTTCAGATTTTTGCTCTCAAAATGTGTTGTCTCTTCTTCTTCAACTCACGAACTGAACTATTTATACTTGAAGATTTGAAAATCTGCCCGTTGAGAGATCGGCAGCTGTCAAATCCTCGAGTACTGGTCCTTTCTGCAGAAACGGCTGTTGCGACTGAACACTGTACACTCTGCTGTACTTTCTGTCGCTTCGCATTAAATGCGCATTAAATGCACCAAGCTGATACGAGGTTTCTCTTCAATCATTTGTCATAAATACCCTTCCTCTTCAGCATTTATTACACCAAGTGCATTTATTACCGTTGCAATAACTTCTGATCCACTTCCACTCTGCTGATCGAAGTCACTCGTCTGATGTGTACTCGGCTGATCCCAAACTTGAACTAATCTGATTTGAGTCGGCTGATAGTCCACCAGTCTGATTCCTTCTTCAGCAACAGATCAGTAGTCTTCTGGACCATATTTGACTAGTCTGAAATACTTCTTCCTTTGTTAAGGTTTGTACTAAGCTTCCACTTAGCTGATGACTTTGGAAATCATCAAAACCTTCCTTCACTTCAAAGTCTTCATCTTCATCCAACAATTTCCCCCTTTTTGATGATGACAAAACTTCAGCTAAGTACCTGTACCTAAAACTAAAGTTGAGTCCTCAAAAATTTCTGAGGTAGAAATTATGTATTGGAAGCTTGAACTTTTTATAGATGATTTTGAAGATTACAGTACAAGTTACAAGCAAAGATAGACTTAAGTGAAAAATTACAAAATACAAGTGAAGTAAGCTGGTTACACAGATTTAACAGATGACCTAGTCTAGTAATCCTAGTCTAGTCCTCAGCTTCTTCATTTTCTTCTTCTTCATCCTCTTCTTCAACTTCATCACTACTTTCGTCTTCACCACTTGAGAAAACATCAGCAAGGCCTTTTAATTTTTCTCTTCTTTCATCGGCTTCAAACTTTGCTCTGATGTCTTCAATCCTCTTATACTTAACATCTGGATTGAGCTGTTCTTCAGCAGAGTACTTGGAGGCAGCTAACCCCTTGTCAGTCTTAGCTACATCCTTGGGCTCCACTTTATCATCAGCTTCATCTTCAGCTTCCTCTTCAAGTACTTCTTCTTCACTTGGCTTTCCAGCAGTAGCCCGTTGGTCTCGTACTTGAATAATTGCATCATCAACAGTTCTTTGATGTTTCTATCCAGAACTTGTTGCTCAGCACAGTGATGATTTAGTGTAGTTTCCATGCGAAGTTGATTAGCTTCCATGCGAAGTTGATTTGATTTTAGCTCACCAGATTGGTCATTTAGGCAATCATCATTCAGTTGAAGTGTTGATATTTCATTTTGAGCTTTAGTAGTGACAGCAGTGAACTCTTGCATTAAGGCCACATTCTTCTCAATTTCTGCTTCACCAATTTGTCTCATGACTCTTCCAATCCCAGCAATGTCAGACTCATGCCTTTGAAGTGCAGAATGCAGATGACCCACATCAGCCTTCACATCTTCAATATTTCTATTTAAGTTCAATATACTTTGAGTCAGCATCAGGGAGTTGTCTGGTGGTAGAGGAAAGTTATCAATGGCATCCTTGACCATTTTTGCAGTCTCTTCCTGCATTTGCTTAATCATCAGCTGATTCCTCAACTCCATCTCCTTCATGGCAGTTTCAATCAGCAGCTGCATTGATTCCATCAGCGAGGAATGCAAGTCAGCAGTAGGAGCAGGGAGTGATGATTCAGCAGGCTCCTCTTCTTGTTCAATAGGTGCTTCATGAAGAACATGACTATCTTCAGCTTTCCACTCCAAAGCTAAAGGAGCTAAGTCCTTGACCACAGCAGACAGCTTCTTTGATGTATTTAAATCAATCTCCTCAGCTTGCTGCTGGTCCTTCCTCTGTTCTTCACTAGCTGGCTCATCAACAATGTGAATGATTTCAATACCATCAGTAGACACGATAGTCTTCTGACGAATCAAGTCAGCTGGTACAAAAGGCGAAGTAGTCTGTTGAATACTCAGCTTTTCTTGATAAGTACTGATATCAGAGCCATAGGCAATTTGCTGCAAACTTGGCAGACTGGGCATTGAACTTGATGTTCCTGGTTCAAATCTTGATCTTTCAGCCCATTTCTCCAATGTTGTGTAAATAGCAATCTTTACTGCTCTATCAATCCTATCATTAGTAGGACTTACTTTCTTTGGAATTGAATTTTTGATAGCAGTCGCCTCCTGACTTACCATGACTCTAGCATAGTCATGTAGTCTGTCTCTTACTAAATCTGAGTCCAATGCCTTGGCAACAGAAGTTGTTTGCAACCAGTTCAAAACCCATCTTCCTTCTGTAGCAAACTCCTTCCAGGCTTGAATCTCCTCCTTAGATTTATGCAATCTATACTCTCTCCATTGATTGTATCTAATCTTCTCAGGGAGAAAGGTAGTCCTTGATTGAAACAGCTGGTTTAGCCTTTCCAGCTCAGCTTCAAATTTCTTGAAGGCAGCAGAGTCACTCTGAACAATTTCTATTGCTCTTCTGACTTCCTTTTTTTTCTTCTTGATTGGCTCAGCCCTTGGCAGGATAAATTCTCCTTCCTTAGGCTTTTCTCCAATCTTGATGCCTTCTGACCTCATTGGTCCATAAGCATCTTTCTTGCTATCCTCTAAGGCCTTTGCCAAGTCTGCTTCTTCCTTGGCAGCTAATTCTGCTTCAGTCATCTTTTTGACGTCAGCATCCTTTTTGCTCACTTCAAGAGCTCTCTTAAGCTCAGCTTCATCACGTTTTCTCTGCTCATCTTCCTCTCGCTTTTTCTTGTGATAAGCTGACACTTTTGCCTTGCCAGTTCTCTTCTTTCTGGCCGCTCTGGATTCAACAACTGGTGCTGCAGCTGTTAATTCTGGTGGTGCAATTGCTATTGGTGCAGCAGCAACAGGTTCAAGGATCTGCACTTCAGGATCCTTTTGAGGTTCAACAACCTCAGCTGTTGGTGTAGAAGTCTGTTTTACTTGTTCATCAGCTGACTTTACTTCAGCAGACTTCTTCACTACTTCAACAGGTCTCTCATCAGATTGAGGGCTTTCTCTAACTAACTCAGAAAGTTCAGTGTCTTCTTCTATGAACGTCATCTTCTTTCTGGCAGTTTTCTTGGTAAAGGGGACATCAGCAGGAGCAGTAGAAGTGGCAGTGTCTTTCATAGCACTTCTTGTCCTTTTAGCCACATTTTCAGCTGGTAGCTCAGCTGAAACTGTTCTTTCAGGGGATGACTCAATTGTCATCTCATCAATTTCTTTGACCGTTTCATCAACAATCAGGTCAACAACATCCCTTCTCCTACACACGACTGTTCTGGCTTTAACAGCAGGCTCAGCTGTTTGAACAGTTGTCTTGCTCTTTTTGCCTTTGACAGCAGGCTTCTCAGGTTCAGAAGCCTTTCTTTTAGATTGCTTCTTCTCTGGCACAGCAGCAGACTCTTTTGATCTACCAGTTTTCACTGGGTCATAAATTTTCAGCTCCTTAGCCTTATGGACATCCTTGCCATTAGTTACGGCACATCCCAAATTCACCAGCAGATGACTAAGGTATATCCTGTGCAGAGTCAGACCACGCACTTTGTGATCAGCAAGTACATACCAGATGAAGTTAGCCCAGTTCACTTTCAAGCCATAGAAAATGGCTATCATTGTGTGAAACCTCTTCATTGGTACGCTGTCGAACGAGAATGTGCAATTCTCAAGGACTTTGGCTACCAAATCAGCCATTCGCTGAAATTCATCCTTCAGCTGGTTTTTCTTGATGCTTCCAGATAGCACTTGATTTTTCTTGGAAGCCAGATTCCAGAAATCTGCTTCAAGAGGTTCAGCTAGGGTAGAAATCTCAGTAGACCCTTCAAGAGAGAGTCCGTACTTCTCATTTAGCAGATTGGGGGTCACGCAGATGACTTTGCCCCCAATTTTGGCAACAATTTCCAGATTTTCAAAATTGACCTCCTCTTTCAAACCATAAAACTCCATCACCTGGTCTTTGAAAATCATATCTTCATGGGCCTCCATGAAGTTAACCAGTGTAGCCGCCTTGAACTTCTCCAAAATTTCTTTCATTAATGGTGTGCCAGTCGTATGATAGGTCAGGTAGTTCAAGAACATACCTTCAGCAGCAGCTTCTTTGGCAGACATTCTGAAAAAGATTGAGGAAAAACGGAGAGAAATTTGCAATAGATGAATGCAGAATTGCTCTGTATGCTTTTGAAATTTTGAGGGTGCGTAAAAGCTTAGTAAGCTGATCAGATCTGGATTTATAGATGTTAGTTCTTGTCGGTTTCCGTGAAAAGTGGTAACCCTTGGATCAGTTACTTGAAAAGCTGATCGTGCGATCGTGATACGCGGATTTCAAAATATCATTAAATATGTCAGACAGGCGGGAATTTGAAACGCCACTTGTCTGTTACTTATAAAAGCTTGCTTTTGATAAAAACGTTTTTGTACAACACTTAAATATAACCTGACATAAATAGAAACAGATGAGTACAATAATATTTATCTGATAGACGACTTGTCTGATACAATTTATCACTAGTGAAAGCCAATATCTAGTGATCTTCCTTTGCTGTTTGTCAATCCAGCAAGATAGATAGTCTTCAAATCTTCAAGAATTAAGAACAAATCTTCTGATTAAAACAACTTCAACTACTGTCATTTAGGATTTCATCTTTAAAATAAGGGTACCGCTAGTCTTACACGTTCCCCCTGAATTCAAGAATTCATCAGTCAACTAGTCTGTTGAGAGTCAGTCTTCTTGAAGTATAACACTTGTTGATATCAGATTAGTAAGCTGTTGAACCCAGTCTTCTGATAGGTTCCCCCTCAGCTTATGAATCCAAATTTAACAAGCTCAGTTCTACTCTTAGAGTAGAAAATCTTGCATCACTTAATGGTTTGGTGAAAATGTCAGCAATCTGATTGTCTGTATGAACATACTCAATAATAACATTTCCTTTTTCAACATGGTCTCTGATGAAGTGATGTTTGATCTCAATGTGCTTAGTCCTGGAATGACTAGTAGTATTCTGAGTAAGTGAAATTGCACTTGTATTGTCACAGTAGATAGGGATTCCACTGATCTTGAGATTATAATCTTCTAGTTGATGCTTCAACCAAAGTATTTGTGCACAACATGCTCCAGCAGCAATGTATTCAGCTTCAGCAGTAGATATGGATACTGAAGTCTGTTTCTTACTCATCCATGAGATCAGACGACTGCCTAAAAATTGACAAGTACCTGTAGTACTCTTCCTATCAATCTTGCAGCCAGCAAGGTCAGAATCTGAATATCCAATAAGTTCAAATCCTGATTCCTTTGGGTACCACAATCCCAATTCTTGTGTGCCTTTGAGATATTTTAATATCCTTTTAGCAGCTAAGAGATGAGATTCCTTAGGATCTGATTGAAATCTCGCACAAACCCCAACAGAATACATAATATCTGGTCTGCTAGCTGTTAAGTATAACAGTGACCCAATTATGCCTCTGTATTTGGTGATGTCAACTGATTTGCCACCTTCATCCTTGTCCAGACGAAGTCCAGTAGACAGAGGAACATTAACAGATGAGCTAGTTTCCAATTTGCTCAACATAGCACTTATCTGATGAAAACATTACGGAAAATCCCTTGTCACAAAATTGACTTATGCTCAGCAGATTGTACTTCAGGCCACTAACATAAGAGACGTCAGATATCTCTATGTTTCCTTTGATAAGCTTTCCAACAACAACAACCTTGCCTTCTTTGCTGTCTCCAAAAGTAACTCTTGGACCATTTACAGCAACAACATCTGCCAGTTCATGTATGTCTCCACACATGTGCCTTGAACATCCACTATCCAAGTACCATTTCTTCACTACTTTACTCCTACTCCTAATCCTAACCTACAAAACAAAATAAAAATGTTTTAGGTACCTTTATTGAGAGGGTCCTGGTGGATTAGTGTCACCTTTGACAACCCAAGATGTTGAAGTCTTAGGCTTCTTAGGCTTTAGAGTTTTAGCAGGAGCATGAGCAACTTCACTTTCATCATAATCAGCAGGCATGTTATGTTGATAATTATTATGATGAGGATAAGGCTCATAAGCAGGATAAGATGCATGATAAGCAGGGTAGGCATGCATTGGTTGATGAGCAGGATATGCAGAATAATAAGGTGGATAATGAGGTGCAACATAATAAGGTGAGTAAGCAGGTTGCACATAATGAGACTCGTTTCCATACCAAGCATTATAGTTATAATTTTTTTGCTTCTTTGGTCTGCTCTTTACTTGCTCTTTAACAGACGACTTAGGTTTACTAGTCTGATTGGTTTTACTCTTATCAGCAGACTTCTTTGGACTACTCTGCTGTTTGGTTTTACCAGTCTGTTTTTCATTTTCAGGCTTTTTACCCTTTTTAGCCTTAGGAGGACTCTTCTCCTTTTTCTCAAGATCAAGTGAAGTAGATTTAGCAGTCTGAACATACAAGATAATGTTACTATTATCAGCAGATATAAACTTCTCAGCTCTGTTCAGTTCTAAATTTTCTTTTACTAAGGGTGGACTCTGTTCAGTTGATTTATCCATTGACACAACAGACGACTTAGGAACAGACGACTTATTATGAAAAGATATTGTAGCTTCAAGTTCCTTGATTTGTCCCTTGTAAACTTCACATTCGGCTCTCAGAGATTCACATTCATGAGAAAGCTTTTTATACATGGCTGATTCTTCAGGTTTTTCAACACTGCGTTTCAGCTTAGCATTTTGCTTTTTCAGCAGAATCATCTCGTCCTTAAGCTTAGCAAATTCATTAACAACATCGGCTTTATTGTTCATCATTTGCTCAAATGAGTTAGACAACTCAAGTTCACTTTCAGAGAGATTTACCTCATTGTCAGAATCATCAGATTCCTTTGCCATGAGACAGAGCAGTGCAGGTGTCTCGTCAAAAATAGAGTCATCACTTGACGTGCCTGATTTTGTGTTGGATGAGTAGATGGCTGCCATCTTTTCAGCTTCAGCCAACAACACTTTGCTCTTTTGGTATCTCTTCTCTCTTCTTTCTTTTCTTTGTTTCTTTTCCTCCTCTGTATATTTCTCCGCTTTAGGATAGGGGAAGTCCTTGATGAAATGTCCCAATTTCCTGCAATTATAGCACATCATTTTGGATTTATAATCATCCTTAATATCATGAGAATGAGAGGTAGGTTTAGAAGTAGAAGCATTGTTATATTTGTTCTTCATTTTTCTTTTATAGAACTTTTTGAACCCGTTCAATAACAAAGCAACATCGTCAGCAGTGTACTCCTACTTGCTCAGTACTGGGGCCTCATCAGATGAGTCCTCTTCTCTGCTTTTTCCGACGGATCTTCTTGTTCTTTCTGCAGCGACCAGTGCAGCAGTGGGGCCAGAAGTTGAGGTCTCTTCTATTCCCATTCTTGTCATTTTATACTCGTACGCCTTGAGTGCAGAAAACATCTCAGTAAGCGAGATCTTCCCCAGATCCCTTGATTCTTCCATTGCTGTAATCTTCATGTTGAACTTTGGTGGTAGCGCCTTTAGAACTTTGACAGTGATCTCCTTATCTGTAAACGTCTTACCCAACTTCAGAACATTGTTCAACACCTTTGTAAACCTTGAATCCATCTGGTCAATGGTTTCTCCAGGTTTCATTTTGAAGTTTTCAAACTTCTCCATGGCAACACTCAGATTGTGTTCTTTGATGGCATCATTTCCTTCACTCATATCACGGATTTTATCCCACATCTCTTTTGATGTTTTACAATGTTTGACCTTGTCAAACCTTTCATTGTCCAGGGCTTTAGTCATGATGAAGATTCCAACTTTATCAAGATTTTTCAGCTTGATTTCTTCAGCTGTCATCTCGTCTTCATCTTTGTCAACGACCGTATCTTGGACATCAACCTTGATTGTTTTGGTAACTCTTATCGGACCTTTTGTTATGCACCTGTACATATTATCATTGTTAGCAGCAAGGAAAATTTCCATGCGAATTTTCCAGTCCTCAAAGCTCATACCGCCTATGTGGGGAACAAGGCTAATACAATCCATTTTTCAAAAAGTTTTAGTTTTTCAAAAAGATGCTCTTTTGAAAACTTTTAAAAACCTTTGAAAAACACTTAAGGATCAAGCTCGTTGATCAGGCAAATGATTCAGATGAACCACCTGCTCTGATACCACTTGTTGGTCCCAAGTGGTCAGATGAGGTCTAGAGGGGGGGGGGGGGGGGGGGGGTGAATAGACCTCTTTAAAATTTACCTTTTAAAAACTTCTAACTTTTCTGTCAGCAGACTAAGCTGATCAGTAATCGTAAGTTGACTATGCTGATCTCGCACAAAGCTTTGAACAGCAGAGTTGACCACTCTTCTGATTTCACTCAGCTGATTTTGTCAAAATCAGAGTTTTAAAAATAACTAACTTGCAGCGGATTTATCAAGTGTTTTTCACAAGTAGTTTTCTTTAACTTTGAAATAGTTTTATCCCCAGTTTTAACAAACTCTTCTAAAACTTTTTCAACTGTTAACCTTTAAGTGTTTTAAGTATGCTGTTTCAAATATGCAGAAATTTATGCAAGTAAAAACACAAAGGATTTTTATAGTGGTTATATGGATAGAAATCCTTTAGTCCACTCTTCCAAGTCACTTAGATCTTGGGTTATACTAAATCACACAGATTACAGTATACGCTGCTTACGCCAAACAACAAATGATATGGCCGTAAGTTCACAATAGGAAATCACAAAGAAACTCCTACTCTCTGAAGTAATATCACTCACTAAGATGGATATCTACTTCTCACAACACGATACAAACAAAATCACTCAGATTTATAAGTCTTTTCTGTTTTCTCTCTATTCTGCTTCGTCAACAAATGACTCGGCTGATGAGTGTTCTGTTCTTGAGTTTGAGACTTAGAAGAATTCTGCTTCAGATTTTTGCTCTCAAAATGTGTTGTCTATTATTCTTCAACTCACGAACTGAACTATTTATACTTGGAGATTTGAAAATCTGCCCGTTGAGAGATCGGCAGCTGTCAAATCCTCGAGTACTGGTCCTTTCTGCAGAAACGGCTGTTGCGACTGAACACTGTACACTCTGCTGTACTTTCTGTCGCTTCGCATTAAATGCGCATTAAATGCGCATTAAATGCACCAAGCTGATACGAGGTTTCTCTTCAATCATTTTTCATAAATACCCTTCCTCTTCAGCATTTATTACACCAAGTGCATTTATTACCGTTGCAATAACTTCTTATCCACTTCCACTCTGCTGATCGAAGTCACTCGTCTGATGTGTACTCGGCTGATCCCAAACTTGAACTAATCTGATTTGAGTCGGTTGATAGTCCACCAGTCTGATTCCTTCTTCAGCAGCAGATCAGTAGTCTTCTGGACCATATTTGACTAGTCTGAAATACTTCTTCCTTCGTCAAATATCTTCTAAGGTTTGTACTAAGCTTCCACTTAGTTGATGACTTTGGAAATCATCAAGACCTCCCTTCACTTCAAAGTCTTCATCTTCATTCAACAATTAATTAGTTACTTCTAATTAATTATTCTTCTTGCTTGAATTAACACTTTAATTCATTTGTTGATTTAATTCCTTAAATCAAATGTTTCCTTTTTAGACTGTCACTGTCCAACTGTATTGTGTGTGACCCTCTAGGTTCACCATCAATTGGCAGCACGCCCACGACTCCCGTGATTTAATTAGTGAGCAATTAATACGTAATTAATTGCTCCGATCAATTAAGCACTTTAATTGACCACTCTAGAATTAATTTCCTTATTAATTCATGAGTACCCACACCTCATGGTCGATGTCTAGCAACAAGCCCATGAGGCCCAACTTCAGGTGAATTGATATTCGTGAACCTTCACCTCTTATAAATGCCATGTACATACGGTCATTCTAGAGACTAATTTCCCGATTGAGACCTAGGGTGTGTGAATTGGTCGGCTTATCTCAATTCTGTACTTTCTAATTCAGGATAATAATTCTAGTGTGACTGCTAAATTTGGAAACCCCTTTCCAAATCCGTCACTGACCACGACCGTGGGTTTCTCGGAATTTACTATATAAGAACGTACAGGAAATTCTCTCATCTTCTCAAGATGAGTCGATAGATCCTATATTAGTACTAACCATTCGCGTACACGTTCATACGTACCCAAAGTAGTCGCACAATGATCAGGCTATGTGATCGGCTCCTAAATCAAAGTATGAATTCCCGTGTACCGAATTCGCCCTAGTACCTCAAGTCCGAGGACTAAATCGTACACTATTATAAGTCTTGAGAGACTTCCCATTACCGATATGCTTAATGCACTTCCACGATGGGTCTCTCTGTTCGGGTCGTTCGATGCGTTCGATCCCCTATCGAACCACCTAGTCATATGCACTGACATCAAAATGTCTTGTTCATGAAACTCTACAAATTCACTTCATGTGAATCATGCATAATCCTACAAGTCTTAGCGATTCCCTCGATACCCCGCCTCGATAGGAATCTACGACTTGGAACAGTTTTAAGATCACGACCTTAGAGACTGTTTCATGATTGCACTCAGTACTGAAGTGAATCGTCCCATAGTCGAATGTGATCTTAGGATTTCATCCAATCGCTTAGATAAGTTCGCGAGAGATGAAGATGGCCATTGTTTAATTCACGTACTATGAATAAACGGGCGTATTATCTTATGAATCATAAGATTGCTTTCTAAAGTAGTCCCTTTACAAGCTCGTATTTGTTGGCTTGCTGGGCACTATCCTATCAATCTCCCACTTGCCCTAAAGCCAACCACATACACTTCTAAGGCCCATCCTTCTCAAGATGTCCGTCGAACCCTTTTGTGATTATGACTTAATTTGTGGATCTGCTATGTTGTCTCTTCTACCTTTGATTTTCCAGATCATATGGTATACTTTATTTTGTGTTTAGATCATGGGTGAGATCTCGATTCCTTTTCTAAAGCAATTGCCTTAAGTTATAACAGAAGATAACTATAGTCTTTGCAATGCTAGGTACTACTTCCACTATCGGAAGAAGTTTTATCCAAACACTTTCTTTTGCTGTATCCAATACTGCGAGATATTCTGTTCTAGTGGTTGAGTTGGCATCGATTCTCTATTTGAACTCATTCAAATCATCGAATCCACATCAGACAGGAAACTCGAATCTCTAAATCCTTCGAGTTTCAATTTCTCCATTATTGTTGTTGGGAGGTGCGGAGGATTGATGACCTCCTTGATATGATTGTTGTTGGGCATTGTTTGGATTACTCCAAGAGAAGTTTGGATGCTTTTGCCAATGAGGGACATAGTTGTTTTGGTATGATTGGTGTCCTTGATTGTTTCGATAGTTATTCCCAAGGTAGTTCACCGCCTCGGGATTTCCGGGACACATATCATAAGTGTGAGCTCCTCCACACGTCACACAACTAGGTGGCATGGCTTGTACTTGTTGGACTACTTCCGGCTTTTGGCCAAGTTTGTCCACTTTATTGCTCAAAATCGCCATTTGGGCGCTCAATGCCGTAATTGCATCCAATTCGAGTCTTCCGGGAGTAGATTTAGTAGAAGTTGCTCTCTCAGACGTCCAAGAGTGATTGTTATAAGCCATGGTATCAAGAATTTCCTATGATTCATCGTAAGACTTAGAAAGCATAGCACCACCCGCAGTGGCATCGACTAGAGCTCTAGTAGGTCCATGCAACCCATTGTAAAATGTTTGCATTAGAATATACTCGGCTATGCCGTGGTGTTGACATTTCTTCAACAACTCTTTGAATCTAGCCCAAGCTTCGTACAAAGACTCTTGATCTAATTGCCGGAATGCTAGAATATCATTCCTCAATTTGGTAGTCTTCGGGGGAGGGAAAAACTTCCTCAAGAACTTCCCGGTTAGATCTTCCCAAGAAGTTATAGATTGGGATTGTAGAGAATCCAACCAATCTTTTGCGAGATCCCTCAATGAGTACGGAAATAGCATCAACCGCAAGGCATCCTTTGTTACACCCGCAATGATGAATGAATCACTAGTCATCATAAACTTCTTCAAGTGAGCATGAGGATCTTCACTAGAATGACCTCCAAATTGACCTTCGGCATTTAGCATATTGAACATTACCGGCTTGAGCTCAAAGTTAGGTGCCGTAATGGTAGGTCTGACAATGCAAGAACCGAGCTCATCCAACTTAGGTGTACCATACTCATTAATAGGTCGATTCCTATTATTTGGCTCTTCGGGAGCAATTTGTATCGGGTTCACCATAGCCGGATTAACTCCTTGATTTTCCATAGGTGAAGATTCACCCTTTTTCTTTTTCTTCCTTGCTTTTCTTCGCTTTCTAAAGGTCCTCTCAATCTCCGAATCAACAAGAGTAAGAGGTAGTGTCGAAGCTCTTGGCATACACTAAGAGAAAGGTACCTATGAAGACAAAGATCACAAAGTAAATAACAAATCCAAGCTAAGTACACAAGAATATAAATTGGCAATAATCGTTACAACTCCCCGGCAACGGCGCCAAAAACTTGTTACGTTCCAAATACGAGTACGTAATCGCGCAAGTATACGTTCGTTTACAAGTAATAAAGTGATAAGGGGTGTCGAACCCACGAGGAATCAAACGAATAATTACCAAGATCTATTCTATTAACTTACTTGAACTTATGTAAATGATAGTAGTGAGATTGTTGTTTGATACTCTAACTAAAGTGAAGTGATTAAGAGATATCTAAGTACTTAACTTGTTAATAAGATAAAGACATCTAGGATTTTACGTCACCTAGTTCAATTCAAGATAAATAACTCGACAATAGATAACTAATGCTTGTGTTTGCTATTCAAGGATTCAATGACGTTCGTATGTATCTTCCGAGTTGCATACCAACCTATCGAATTAAACTAATCCAATTTATGCCTAAATGGACTAAGATCTAATCGAAGCATTAAACTCAAACCTTAAACGAATACGAAACGACCTAGGTATATGTCTATCCTAGAATCGAATCACAATCCAATTTCATAATCAAATCCTCAAAATCACTATGTCTAGCAATCAAGAATCAATAATTTTCACCTCAAAGTTGGCCAAACCTTAAGAAGAACAATAAGCACGAGATCGGATTAACGAACACATGTAAGCATCATATCAATCATCATATCATCATTTAATCAAGAATCAAACATAGGATCAATAAAAACCTAGAATAAAGATGATTAGCTACTCATAGCAATAATTATATCATTCATTACATTAATGAAAGCCATAAATGTAAATGAACAAAGTAAGAGAGTTAGAGTAAGCTTAGGTAGTGAAATCTATATCAACTCCTCCCTCAAGCCTTTGTTGTTCTTCATTCAAAAGTGCAAGCAAAAGCCTTCTTCTTCAATGGAGGCAAGATGATAAAAAGATAATAGGAGTTGTCTCTTTGATTTCTCCACTAACCTTCTAACCTAGTGAAACAAACAATTCCCTAATGTCTAAGTTGCCCCAAAAACTATCACAACCAAGACCAAAATGTCCCCAACAAGTTTACAATTACAATTGTGAGATAGGGAAATTATGTACAAAAAGGCCCCTGCATTCCGCAGGAAAATATCTGCTGGTAGCAGGGGTACACCGCGGTGTATGTTTTACACACCGCGGTGTGACTGGACATGCACCGCGGTGCATGGATCTTACACCGCAGTGTAAGTTGTTGATCAGCTGGCTGCTGGAATCTTTCCTTTAAGTTCCAGTTTACTCACGGGGAAGGTAAAACGACTTGCATTCATTGTTACGGATTCACCCGAATCACTCTAAGATGTCGTTTCCTACAAACCACGGAGAAAACGATCAAAACACGAACAAAAACACAAAAAACGAACAAAGGCCAAACGAAGGGGCCAAAGAAGGAAAAGCCACGCAAATACGCAAAAGCAAGCAAAACTCGGATTAAAACAAGACGTTTTGGGCTTAAGAATGCATGTGATAATGACGTTTTCACGGCATTATCAACATGGCCTTTATTCCTTCTTGGGCCTCCACCTTGCTTGTAATGGGCCTCTATCCTAAGCTATTAAAACGGTAAAGCCCTAATCTATTACAAAGGCTCAAAGTGGCCCAAAAACTAAAGGCTCGCAGGCCCAATAAAAACCAAGACAATTAAATTAAACCAATCACATCTACCCTAGGGTCAAGGCTCGGCGCGATGGAAAACCACGTAAACAGTTCACGTAGAGCAAGAAACAAGCAAAAATACATTTTTCTTATTTCTAATATTATTTTAAAACTACATTTTAAAATAACCCAAGATTCTAATTTTAAAATCCCTTTTAAAATGATCTTTAACCTTTATTTTAAAACCCCTTTTTAAAATAAATCACAATTTCTATTTTAAAACCCCTTTTAAAATATTTCATGGTTCTTACTTTAGTCTCCACTAATTATGATAAAATTAATCCTTCGGATAATAAAACACCTTTTAAGCATAAAACAGGTTCTGGAATTTCAACTTTTGAAAATTACAGTTTGGTCCCTCAATTTTCAAAAATTACGTTTTGACCCCAAAACTTTCAAAAATAACAAATTAGCCCCAAAAAATTCGAGAACGTGCAAATCGGCCCAGAAAACAGAAATTAATATTCGTTAATCGCAAAACAGCCCCCTGAAGTTATGGAAATTACAAAACAGCCCCATGACTTACGAAAATTGCAAACAGACCCCAATTTCCAGAAAATCAGAATTTCGATTTCAGCCCAGAATTTGCAGAAAAATAAAATTTCAGATTCTGTCCAGATTTTATAAAAATCGTAACTTGCAGTTTTAGTCCTGTAAATTTTGTAAATTGCAGATCTGGCCCAAATAAGAATTATGCTATTTACCCGAACACATAATTAATCATAATCAGCAAGATCCATGCACATAACACGACAAATAAATATATTCATAAAATTTGGAGTGTTCAGATCCGTTTTCGTATGAACGCAATAACTTTGGCTCTGATACCACTGTTGGGTTTTACGCGGTACTATTGTCAAAAACAACGTGCGGAATATTCAAAAATTTAATACACACGAAAAACCCATGAGCCCAGGATCTCAGTTATCTAACTCATTCGAAAAACTGGTATTTAGAATCACAATTCAAAACATAAATAAGGTTAGGTAATTAAGGAAATTACCTCACCACAGGCAAGGTGGTGGTTTTTCTCCGGTCTTCAAAAGTTCACTAGAGCACCCCAAGTGTTGTGCCTCTAGAGAAAGTCCACACCAGATGGATTGAATGACTTCGCGTAATCCTCAGGCTCAGAACTAGGATTATGGAATTGTCTACTTCAGGAATTGGATCCAGATCCAGAGAAGAAAAACTTGGAGAAAATTTCCAGAGGGTTGGGACGATTTTGAGTGGCCGAAACAGGGAGAAGAAAACTGATTTTCTTTCTTTTTGCCTTGCTGAAAATTTCGACCTCTACTCCCTTTTATGATAGGGTTTGTTAGTTGTTAAGATTTTCTTGTTATGTGAAGAGATTATGATATATCTCTTATTATTAGAAGAGTCCTTCTAGGTATAAGATATATCTCTTTGCATATCTTTCCTTATCTCCTAAGGAAACAAGATATGCCATATCTCTTCACAAGATAAATCCTACTCCAATTTCCCTATTAAAATCGGCCATGTTAATTAAAAAAAATGATCAACTATCATTTAATCAACATCCTCTTATTTCTTGTGTGAAATCGGCCATGTGCAAGAAATTAATTCCAAGATTAATCTTTCTCACAATTTCGGCCCATATAGTTCAATTAATCAATCAACTATTAATTAACTTCCCTTCAACACAAGATTCGGCCCATGTAGTTTAATTAATTAATCAACTATTAATTAATTAATCTTTTCCAATTAACACTTTAATTGATGATTTAATCAATCAGAAATTCCAATTGATTAATTTATAAGTTACTTCTAATTAATGATTCTCCATTTCGATTTAACACTTTCATTCTTGTTTAATTAATTAGTTACTTCTAATTAATTATTCTTCTTGCTTGAATTAACACTTTAATTTATTTCTTGATTTAATTCCTTAAATCAAATGTTTCCTTTTTAGACTGTCACTGTCCAACTGTATTGTGTGTGACCCTCTAGGTTCACCATCAATTGGCAGCAGGCCCACGACTCTCGTGATTTAATTAGTGAGCAATTAATATGTAATTAATTGCTCCGATCAATTAAGCACTTTAATTGACCACTCCAGAATTAATTTCCTTATTAATTCATGAATACCCACACCTCATGGTCGATGTCTAGCCACAAGCCCATGAGGCCCAACTTCAGGTGAATTGATATTCGTGAACCTTCACCTCTTATAAATGCCATGTACATAAGGTCCTTCTAGCGACTAATTTCCCGATTGAGACCTAGGGTGTGTGAATTGGTCGGCACCTCTAATTATCTCAATTCTGTACTTTCTAATTCAGGATAATAATTCCAGTGTGACTGCTAAATTTGGAAACCCCTTTCCAAATTCGTCACTGACCACGGCCGTGGGTTTCTCGGAATTTACTATCTAAGAACGTACAGGAAATTCTCTCATCTTATCAAGATGAGTCGATAGATCCTATATTAGTACTAACCATTCGCGTACACGTTCATACGTACCCAAAGTAGTCGCACAATGATCAGGCTATGTGATCGGCTCCTAAATCAAAGTATGAATTCCCGTGTACCGAATTCGCCCTAGTACCTCAAGTCCGAGGACTAAATCGTACACTATTATAAGTCTTGAGAGACTTCCCATTACCGATATGCTTAATGCACTTCCACGATGGGTCTCTCTGTTCGGGTCGTTCGATGCGTTCGATCCCCTATCGAACCACCTAGTCATATGCACTGACATCAAAATGTCTTGTTCATGAAACTCTACAAATTCACTTCATGTGAATCATGCATAATCCTACAAGTCTTAGCGATTCCCTCGATACCCCGCCTCGATAGGAATCTACGACTTGGAACAATTTTAAGATCACGACCTTAGAGACTGTTTCATGATTGCACTCAGTACTGAAGTGAATCTTCCCATAGTCGAATGTGATCTTAGGATTTCATCCAATCGCTTAGATATGTTCGCGAGAGATGAAGATGGCCATTGTTTAATTCACGTACTATGAATAAACGGGCGTATTATCTTATGAATCATAAGATTGCTTTCTAAGGTAGTCCCTTTACAAGCTCGTATTTTTTGGCTTGCTGGGCACTATCCTATCAGCGGTTGAATTTAATTTAGTCGATTTATCTTTTTAAGATTAACAATTTCTGACGCATCAAATTATTGAATCTTAGATGCTTCACACAATTAGATGGATCAAACAATTACGGATTTGATATCTAATCAAGCAGTAGATTGAAAAGAATAATATACTAGTAGGCCTCCTAGCAATTAAACAAAACAACCATATTAATTAGTACAGAATAGCAATCGATATTCAAAACATAAATTGTATAATAAAACTAATTAGATCTCACAGTTTTATTGTTTCCGAAGCTTCAGTTTTCTTCGACCAATAACAAAGATTTAGCCACGTAAGGATATTAATAACTCTAAGTAGAAGTGGGAGAGAAGAAGAAGAGAGGAAGTCTTCTATAGTCCTATTTATAAAAGAAGCCAACACAACCCTAAAAAAATATTCTAAAATTGATATCCAATCTTTATATTATAAGAATAATATAAAAATTAGAATATTATCTCAATGTAAATAGGAGAGTGTTGATTTCATCCTTCCAAATTCGTCCATCAAGGATTGCCCCAATATCAAGTCAATATATTAGACTAGATATTTAGGAAATTTTCCATAAAACAGGTACAACCACTTTAAGTCCGATTTCATCTTGGATCCCGTTAGAATCTCGAAATCCCCAAAGATGAAAGTTGTAGATATTCCTCTTGCCGATCTATAGCATCTTGTATCATCTCATTTAGATCTCGTATGAGAATTGTACGCCCATAATACGAAGTAGTGTCAAAACTGTCGAGAAATTGTCTACTTAGCTTCTTTTGCACTTAATGCCTCCAATTGCATCCTAGATCAAAATATAAGAATAATGAGTGTGGTTCGGTGTCAAATATATATTAAATAGTAAATAATAACGCATAAAAACTTGACACTTTGTATTCTTATCAGAAACCGAACCTTTCGGGTTCCTTACGATTTCGATCGGACTTTCGAAGTACTGGTGTACTAGTTGGTTCAGTAAGTTTAGGATCAACTCCCATTGTTTGTGGGGATGGGTCTGAATCTTGGACTTCATCAAGTTCTACGATTGTCCCATTTCTATTGGTGATGAAATCATCCTCTAATAAGTGGGCGTTCCTAGAAACGAACGTCTTTCGTTCTTTAGGATAATAGAATAGGTATCCAATGGATTCCTTTGGATACCCCACAAATTTGCACAAACTAGATCTACTATCCAGTTTGTCTCTTTTCTTGTTCCTAACATAGGCAGGAGATCCCCATACTCGCAGATACAAATATACGGGTGCTTTACCATACCATTCTTGGTGTGGTGTCGTAGGCACGGACTTTGAAGTTACAGATTTAATATCTTCGAAGCAATTAAGAGGGCTAATCCCCAAATGAAAAAGGAAGTTTAGCGAAACGCATCATGTAACGAACCATGTCTAACAAAGTTTGATTCCTTCTTTAAGACACTCCATTAAGTTGAGGTGTCCTAGGAGGAGTTCGCTGCGAGAGAATCCCATTCTCTTTAAGATAATAGAGGAATTCTTGGCATAAGTATTCTCCACCTTGATCTGATCGGAGTGCCTTAATACTATGTCCCAATTGGTTCTCTACTTCCATTCAAAACTCCTTGAACTTTTCAAAAGTTTCGGATTGTACTTCATCAAGTACACATATCCATAACGACTAAAGTCGTCAGTGAATGTTACGAAGTAGGAGAAGCCTCCTCTTGCACTGACACTCAGTGGTCCACAAACGCCAGTATGGATCAAATCCAATGTTTGTCTGGTCTGCTCTGGATTCCATGTGAAAGGAGATCTGGCCATCTTTCCTTTGAGACAAGATTCGCAAGTTGGAAGCTCATCCATATTTTGTATTTCAAGAACCTTAGAAGAGACCAACTTTTGGATCCTACTCTTGGAGATATGTCCAAGTCTAGCGTGCCAAAGTTGTGGATTATTATTATCATATTTTCTTTTCTTTGATTGAATGTGCATGACGTTAGAGTTAGTAGGTTATAGGGAATAAATACCATCTATCAAAGTACCACTAGCATAAGTTAAACCATTTTTAATTATGCAAAGAGATCCATTCAAAATGGATGTCTAACAAAGGAATATAAATAATGTTCTTGATAATAGTTGGTACGT
Source organism: Penstemon newberryi var. newberryi (assembly GCA_030819805.1). Classification (NCBI taxonomy): domain Eukaryota; kingdom Viridiplantae; phylum Streptophyta; class Magnoliopsida; order Lamiales; family Plantaginaceae; genus Penstemon; species Penstemon newberryi. The sequence continues at coordinate 12,882,966 of JAUALY010000005.1, read as the reverse complement.
ATAAACAATCCTTTAAAACTAAAGTAGAATTCCCTATACTAACTCCACGTCTCCTATAGCCATCTGCGGTGTCTAACACCCATGATGCACAATTAATAGAAATATTAACGTCAATAAAGAATATGCCTTTGGCTACCGTCTTAATATAGTCTGTGCAGTTCCTTTTCCAGTTGCCCTACTTTCTTGCAGTGGAAACATTTGTCTTCTGGGCTTTTGTAATAGAACACCTTATTCTTCTTCTTACCTCTCTTAGGCTTTGCAGCCTTTGATTGGTGAGCGATCATGACAGGTTTCTCCTTCTTAAGGGTTGATTCTGCCGTAACCAACATATTGGTCAGTTCGTGGAGAGCGAGATTTCTCTCTTCCATGTTGAAGTTCAACACGAACTGGTCGAACGAGCGAGGCAGAGTATGGAGGAGAAGGCCAGTGCTAAGATCAACGTGCAAATCTACTTCCAATCGCCCTAATTTTTCAATCAGGTTGATGAAACGCAGACAGTGATCTTTGACACTGCTTCCCTCAGCCATCTTGAGATTGAACAACTCCTTGGTCTTCGCGAACCTTTCGGTACGAGACGTCTCTCCAAACATCTGTTGGAGGTGGAGAAGTATATCTCTAGGAAGAGGCATCTTGTCATGTTGTTTCTGCAACTCATTCGACATTGAAGCTAGCATGAGGCAACGAACCTGAAGATCATCGTCAACCCTTTTGGCATGGGCGGTTCGTTGTTCCTCAGTAACTTTTGCTGCAGGTGCAACAGGCATAGGTGTGTCGAGAACATAACTCCGACGCTCGGAATCGAGGACTATCCTCAAGTTTCTCAGCCAGTCGACAAAGTTTGATCCATTCGATTTATTAGCGTCGAGGATGATGGATAATGGATTTTTGGACATTGTAACAAATTAATCTACAAATGGAAAGAAAACATTTAGATGACTGATCTATGTTTAATACTTATAATTAACGAATTTTGGACTTGTTTTCGATAAAGTTCTCCCACTATTTTGTCGAAACAATTACCCCTTTAATTGCTCGGGAAATCTTATTTTCTAGTAGGTCTTGACGTCCCATCAGACATTAATTGCACCCACGACTCGTGGCCATACAATTAATTCCCTAGGTAGGTATACTATTACCAATTGTGTCTCTACACAACCTTCAAGCTATTTTACCTCGGTTTTCGCACTCATCTAGCACTCCTACATCATGAGTGTTACTACTCATTAAGTCTAACCCATCAATCTTGATGACCAATGAGCCCGGTCATGGAATCCCCGTAACTGGTTATCGGTCGATATACATGTCATGACCAGTCCCCACCCTTGTTGAATTTAGTTAAAAACAAGAGTCAAGGAATTTTACGTATTTTCCCTTTTTTCGCCTCGGGTGCCAGACTCTGGATCACCTTAATCGACAAATAGACAACTTACGGTAATTCCTATTGATGGAAGTCTTGGATCTTTAAAACTTCATTTTAATTAACCCAATATGACTTAATATTTAATTCAAGAGGGGTTTTTTCGGGTTTGAAAGTTAAAGCTAACTCTCCTCGAGGTCTCACTATATTAATTATGCTTTATCTTTTATTTACGATCCAAATTCTAGCGCGCATCACATATAAGCTAAATATAAATCAATAAATAAAATAAAACATACACACCTAAATACATGCTACCACAATATGTTTTCGATCGGGTGCCTCCTATGTGGACCAAACATCGAGCCATGATGTTGGCCCAATTGGTCAATCTAAAGGGTTCTTAAAGGTCCTAGGCTATTACAATAATAACCATGCATACATGGCCTTGAATTCTTCTTGGGCCTCCACCTTGCTTGTAATGGGCCTCCATTCTAAACTATTTAAAAGTAAAGCCCCATTCTATTACAAAAGCTCAAAGTGGCCCAAAAATTTAAGGCTCGCAGGCCCAATAAAAACCAAATAATAAAATAAACCAATCACATCTACCCCTAGGGTCAAGGCTCGGCACGATCGAAAACCACGTAAATAGTTCGCGTAGAGCAAGAAACAAGCAAACAACTTTTACATATTTCTTTCTTATTTTAAAACACATTTTAAAATATCCTATGATTCTTACTTTAGTCACTACTAATTATAAATAAATCAATTTTCGGATAAACAAAACACTTTTATGCAAAAATACAGATTCAATTTTTCAACTTTCGAAAAATTACAGTTCGGCCCCTCAGTTTAAGAAATTACATTTTAACCCCAAAAGTTTTGGAAATTACAAATCAGCCCCAAAAAGTCAAATCGGCCAGAGAACTGAAAAATACAATTTGAATCCAGAAAATTTTCGTTTTTGCAAACAGACCCATGAAGTTAAGGAAATTACAAAATAGTCCCTTAACTTTTGGAAATTACAAAACGACCCCAATATTACGAACAATCCAGAAATTACAAAAACACTCCAGAATTTTCCAGAAAACTGAAAATTAATTTTCCGTCCAGATTTTCAAAAAAATGCGATTTGCAAATAAGCCCTTAAAGTTTTGAAAACTGCACTTTTGCCCCAAATAAAATTACGCAACCTTATTCCAGTAAAGACAATATTATAACAAGTAATAATCACCACACAAAACATAATTATCACAAATATCCATATATTAAATTATGTTCAGGCCTTTTCGCATAAGAATAATGGAATTGGCTCTGATACCACTGTTGGGATACCTCGGTTGTCAGAAAAATGAAAGTGCGGAATTTAAAATTTTTCCGAGGTACCCATCAGCCCATGAATCGATTTCCACATTCACTATGCGAAAAGGTTGATAAAAAATAATAATAAAAAACCAGAGGGGGTGAAATCACAATTTACCTCACCACAGGTTTGGTGGTGGTAATCTCCGGTCATCTTTCTGATTCACAGAAGCAATCCAAGTGTATTGCCTCTAGAGTGTATCCACACAAGTTAGATAGTAGCAACATCTCCAAGTCACAGGCTTAGAACTAGAGCTTGAAGATTTGTCAATGGAGGAATACAGATCCAGATCTAGTTCTAGATCCAGATGGGGAAGAAGAAGAGAGAGGGGGGCAACTAGGGCTATGGGGCGGCTAGGGTTAAATTTTCAGCAAATGAAGATTAGGTTTTGAGTCTTCTCAAGACTCCTATTTATAAGCCCCTTAGATTCCTTAATGTGCAAAACTTCTTATGGGCTCTTTAATCAAAATGGCCCAAGTCTTGCACTTTAATTAAATTAACACTTTAATTAAATTGGCCCAATTAATCTAATTAATTTCTCTCTTAATTATTAATTAACAATTTAATTAATTAGACCATCTAATTAATTATTCTTTCAATTGAACTAACACTTTAATTCAATTATTGATTTAACTTCCTTAAATCAATTATTTCCTTAATTATATTAATGTCACTGTACAACTGTATTGTGTGTGACCCTCTTGGTTCACCATTAATTGGCAGCAGACCCACGAACCATTCGTGATTTAATTATGAGCAATTAATTGCTCCGATCAATTAAACCCTTTTAATTGACTACTCCAGAATTAATCTCCCATTAATTCAGGAGTACCCACACCTCAGGGTCGATGTCTAGCCACAAGTCCATGAGGCCCAACTTCAGGTGAATTGATCTTGTGATTGGGAATTGATCGGCACCTCTAATTATCTCGATTCCGTACTTTCTAATTCTGGATAATAATTCCAGTGTGACTGCTAAATTTGGAAACCCCTTTCCAAATCCGTCACTGACCATGGCCATGGGTTTCTCGGAATATATTATCTAAGAACGTACAAGAAATTCTCTCATCCATTACAATGAATCGGTATATCCTATATTGATAGTAACCATCCGCGTACACGACCGACCATACACACCCAAAGTAGGCACACAACGATCAGGCTACATGACCGACACCTAAATCAAAGTACGCATGACCGTGCACCGAATTCGCCCTAGCGTCTCAAGTCTAAGGACTTAATCATACACTACTATAAGTCTTGAGAAACATCCCATCACCGATATGCGACATGCGCTTCCACAATGGATTTCTCTGTTCGGGTCGTTCGATCCCCTATCGAACCACCTACTCATATGCACTGACATCAAATGTTTTGTTCATGAAACGCTACAAATTCACTCCATGTGAATCATGCATGATCTTACAAGTCTTAGCGATTCCTTCGATATCCAGTCTCGTTCGTAATCTATGACTTGGAACATGTTTTAAGATCACGACCTTAGAGACTGTTTCATGATTGCACTCATACTAAAGTGAATCATCCCATAATCGAATGTGATCTTAGGATTTTAACCAATTGCTTAAATGTATTCGCGAGAGATGAAGTTGGCCATTTGTTCATTCTATACAATATAAATAAATGTGCATATTAATCATTAATTCAAATATCGTTTATTACAGACTAGTCTAATTACAAGCTAAAATTAATTGGTTTGTCGGGCACTATCCTTTCACTACTCTCCGAAACTAGAGTGGGATTGCAACCGTGATGACCTAACCGCAACCTGACCTGTAGCTGAAAAGATTGAAACACGGAATTCATAAGTTGATCGTCCAACTTAGTGAGGCTGTAGTGCACATGTGCGTATGATGCGTGGATGCAACATAATATACATGAGCATATACAACAATACAATAAATGAACACATGCTATAACAATTTAAGCACGTTTAACAAGTAACCAACAATTGCTGATGCCGCCCTCCTCTTACCCTCCAATCCACAGTTAGGAAAACCACCACCAAACACTCCAAGTAAGGTGAGACCTTACATAACAGTGCGCATTGACGTCAAATGCCAGTAGTTTGACATTCACTCCCCAAGCGTAACCTCCACACTTGGTTTGTGAAGCTGGTCTACGGTGGATCGATGTAACCCTGCTGCCCTAACCTTCTAGGTTACCCACGATTCTGCACACCAATAATAAGGGCCCACATAGTAACAGTAAATAGTACAAGACATTAACAGTAACAGTAAACAATACAAGACATTAACAGTAACAGTAAACAGTACAAGACAATAACAATAACAGTAACAGTTCAGTAACATGAATTGATGAATAACTCAATAACAGTAATCAAAACTACTCAATAAACAATATCAAGAATTTATGAACACGTAGGCTTTAGCATAACAATTCTAACATGTTCAGATAGTTAAAATAAGGCTAAGTAGATTCATGTATCTCTTCTTGCATCATATGTGGTATATATATGAAATATAACATGGATTGTTTGTCCTAGTAGTCGAGTTATTCCAGTATCATACATCACATGCTTGTTCGTTTAGGGACTAAGTTACAGTTCTGACTCAACCTACTAGCATATTTGAACTAACACCCAACTAAACACACAACACTCACCTGATGAGCTTATTATGGCGACCAAAATTCCACAAATGAAGTGTATCCGAAACCTGAGCAAGTACGTATACGTTTAATAAATTATCTTATAACCTTACTTAAATATAATTAAAGAAAATCCTATCTCAAGGATTTTCTAAATTAACCTCGCACACTAGAACTTAAAACTTTCGACATCAAAAGTGTATTCATTTTCAAACTTTAAGATTTATGAAAATCCAAAATATTTACAGTAACAACAATCCGAGAGAAATTGGATTGAAACGAGCAAACACGGAGAGAGTGCAATGACGTGGGCCCGATCCATCCCGGGCTGGGCCTGAAAGCCCGCTGAATGGACCAGCGGTGGCTACCCCGAGCACTCCCTAAAATTGCACACAACTCCCCTATAAAATTTAATATTTTCAAAATGTTCCCCAAAAATATACACATATACATACAATATGAAAATATAGGAATAATATTACTCCACATTTTCCACCAATAAATGTCAACCTTGGGTGGATGAGTTTCTCTAACAGCCTTAGGAAAGTGCAAGGAGAGAAAATTGTTACTCTCCTGCAGAAAATCAACAACTTGGGGCAAGTTTGTATTTGTCCCCCGAAGTTTTGAAATTTTTTATTTTTGCCCTCAAAAACAAAATTTTATTTTTTCAAAGTTCATAAGGTCACAAGATTTAATTAATGTTGGATGATGATGAAGAAGTGAATGAAGGTTTTGATGATTTCCAAAAGTCATCATCTAAGTAATAGAAGCTTTATAAATGTTGGTCCCAAGTGGTCAGATGAGGTCTAGGGGGGGTGAATAGACCTCTAAAAATTTATCTTTAAAACTTTCTAACTTTTCTGTCAGCAGACTAAGTTGATCAGGAATTGTAAGTTAACTAAGCTGATCTCGCACAAAGCTTTGAACAACAGAGTTGACCACTCTTCTGATTTTACTTAGCTGATTTTATCAAAATCAGAGTTTTAAATTTACTAACTTGCAGCGGATTTTTCTAGTGTTTTTCACAAGTATGTTTTCTTAACTTAGAAAAAGTTTTATCCCCAGTTTTACAAACTCCTTTTTAAAACTTTTTAATAGTTAACCTTTTTGTGTTAAAATATGCTCTTTGAAAATATGCAAGAAATAATGCAAGTATAACATAAAGGATTTTTATAGTGGTTATATGGATAGAAATCCTTTAGTCCACTCTTCCAAGTCACTTAGATCTTGGGTTATACTATAAGCACACAGATTATAGTATACAATGCTTGCGCCAATCAACAAATGAAAAGGCCACAAGTTCACAATAGGAAATCACAAAGAAACTCCTACTCTCTGAAGTAATATCACTCACTTAGATGGATATCTACTTCTCACAACACGTTTCTCACAAAATCACTCAGATTTGTATGTATATTTTATTTTCTCTCTATTCTGCTTCGTCAACAAATGACTCGGCTGATGAGTGTTCTGTTCTTGAAGTTGAGATTTGAAAATATGTCCGTTGAGAGATCCACAGGTGTTCAAATCCTCGAGTACTGGTCCCTTCTGTAGAAACGGCTAACGGCGACTGAACACTGTACACTCTGCTGTACCTTTTGTTAGTCCGCATTAAATGCACCAAGCTGATACGAGGTTTCTGTTCAATCATTTGTCATAAATACCCTTCCTCTTCAGCATTTATTACTCCAAGTGCATTTATTACCGTTGATTAGACTCCTTGATCCCTTCTACTCTGCTGATCGAAATCACTCGTCTGATGTATACTCGGCTGATCCCAAGCTTGAACTAATCTTATTTGGGTCGGTTGAAAGTCCACCAGTCTGATTCATTTCTTCAGCAACAGATCAGTAGTCTTCTGGACCATATTTGACTAGTCTGACATAAATCTTCCTTGGTCAAATATCTTCTAAGGTTTGTACTAAGCTTCCATACTTAGCTGGTTCTGATGTTTTGGAAATCATCAAAACCTCCCTTTACTTCATACCTTCTATCTTCATCTTCATCCAACAATTTCCCCCTTTTTGATGATGACAAAACTTCAGCTAAGTACCTGTACCTAAAACTAAAGTTAAGTCCTCAAAAATTTCTGAGATAGAAATAATTTGTTGGAAACTTGAACTTTTATAGATTATATCATTTGATTACAAGTTACAAGTTTATCAGACGAGGTAGCAGAAAGTAAAATTTTACAAGTGATTTACAAAACGATTACAAGTGACCTAGTCTAATATCTTAGTCTAGTCCTTCTTCTCTTCTTGTGTTTCTCCTTCTTCTTCACCTTCAAGAACTTCATCTTCTTGTTCGGAACTAGAGAGATCTTCCTCAAGCATCTCAAACTTCTTCTTGAGATCCTCTATTCTCTTATATTTGACGTGTGGATTGAGCTGTTCAGCAACTGAGTCCTTGGAAGCAGCAATTTCCTTATCAGATTTTACTGGTTCTTTGGGCTCTTCATCAGTATCGTTCTCTGCCTCGGTTACTTCATCATCTGGTCTGCTTGTATTTTCATCAGCATCCTTTTCAGCAGAATCTAATTTTTCAGTAACTTCAGCTGATTGATTAGCATCAGCACCCTTCTTTGTTGTAGAACCTCCATCTTCCCCCTTTTTGTCATCATCAACAGGGTCAGCAGGTTATTCAGGCAAAATTGGATTGATGTTAACAGCTTCACATAGTAGCATGATGTTCTTATCCACTGCCAGAAGACGATTCTCTCTTTTCAGTTGCTGCAATGTATCATAGGACTCAATCTTTTGAAGTGTAAGATCCACTTGCTCACTTAGCTGAATCTGGGAATTCAGAATCAGATCGGCAGAGGTTGTGAATGCTTTCAACATGTTCTCTGTTTTCTCTTCTTGAGCCTCCATTGCTTTTGCAACAACTTCAGTAATGTCCCTCCAGCCAGCTGTGTTATTCTTGACCCTTGCTCCAAATGTTTCCACATCTAATCTGATAGTCTGAACTTCATTCTTGATACTTGCTATTTCTTCCACTATCAGAGGGCTAGGATCAGCAGCCTTGGGAACTCTTTCAGCAGAAGCAACAGACAGTAGAGTTGAGGCCACTTCCTCAAATTTCTTTAACTGCTCTCTGTGTCTGTCTTCCATTTCCTTCATAGAGTTTGCAATCAACTGTTGGATGGACTCCAAAATGGTTGGTTGCACACTTGCTGAAGTTGATGGGATGACTGTGCTTGCTGGAACAATCTCAGGAGCCTTCTCAGTCTCCTTAGGTTCATCATTCAGAGTAGTTTGTTGTTGAGACAACTGCTCTGATGATGTTGAGATTTTCTCGTCTGTCTTCTTCTGGACCTGTACTGGCTCATCTATTTCTGTAACAACATCAATACCATTAGCAGAGACAACAGTTTTATGAGTAAATATGAAAGCAGGCTCAAATGGTGATGTTGTCTGTTCAGGTAAGTCTTCATAGGTCTTGATGGCCGGTCCAAAGACAATCTGTTGTAAGCTTGGCAGGGGCGTCATAGAACTTGGATGACCCTTCTGATATCTGGTCTTCTTAGCGCATATTCCCAGTGTTACGGAAATTGCCAGCCTTACAGCTCAATCATTTAGATCTTCATTCTTGCCTGGGGTTTCAGGGATAGAGTCTCGTATTTTCTTGGCTTCAGATTTTGCTAACTTCCTCAATCTGTAATGTACCATATCCAGGAAGTGATCTGAATCCAGTGCTTGCCTCAAGCACCCAGTTTCCAGCCACTGCAGAACCCATCTTTCCTCTGCAGCAAACTCCTTCCACTGTATTATTTGCTCCTTGGTCTTTGTCAGACGATAGTCTCTCCACCTATTGTATCTTATCTTTTCAGCAACAAAGAGACTCTGACGGACCAGTATGTTGTTATACCTTTCAAGCTCTGCTTCAAACCTTTTGAACACTTCTGGATCATTTTGAACTATTTCCAGAGCATGCTTCAGTTCAGATCTTTGTTTCTTTTGTAGCTTGGGTCTAGGCATACTAGACTTAGGCCTCTTCTTTTCTCCAATTACAATTCCACCGCTGTACCTTGGACCATTAGCATCCTTGGTACTGGCTTCCAAAGCTTGAGCCAAGTCTTGAGCTTCCTTAGCAGCAATCTCAGCTTCAGACATGTTTTTGGCCTGAGCTGCAATTTCACTAAGCTTGAGAGCTTTCTGGTATTCTGCTTCTTCTTGTTTCTTCTTAGAAGTAGCAGTTACCTTTCCTTTGCCAGTTCTCTTCCTTCTGGCAGTAGGGGACTCCACTGCTTTTAGTGGAACAGCATCAATTGGTTTAGGATGAATGAGTGGGACATTCACCTCTGCTGTTGGGCTAGTCGGTTGTTCACTGTCAGCAGCCTTCTCTACTGCATCCACTGGTCTCTCAGCAGCAGTAGTATTTTCCCTAACTTGTGTGGTTGGATCAACAGTGAAGGTAACTCGTTGACCACCCAAAGTTAGCTTCTTCTTTGCCTTTGACTTAGGCACTATTCCAGTTGGTTGAGGTTCAGCAGTCCTCTTTACTGAACTTCTTGTCCTTCGTCCAACCTTTTCCACCTGAACTAGTTCATCAGACTCAGTTCTCTCTGGAGATGTTTCAGTATTCATCTCCTCAATTTCTCTAGTCACCTCAGTGACTATTTTGTCAGCAACATCAATTTCAGTTTCTACTGATCTGGCTTGAACAGCAGGGTTAGTTGTTTGATCAGCAGACTGAGTAGTCTGTTTGACACTTTTAGGCTTCTTGGCAGCAGTAGGCTTCTCTGCCTTTCCCTTAGCCTTTCTTTTTGCAGTTGTCAGTGACTTAGCTTCAACTTTGACTGGTTCATACATTTTCATCTCTTTCAGTGCATGAACTGTCTTTCCATTTACAAGTGGACAACGCAGAGTCGCAAGCAGATGACTCAACATTATCACATGGCCATTTTTCTTCAACGCCAGAATATAGAAATAATGAATAGCCCAGTCGACTGATAGCCCATAGTAAATGCAAGCCATTGTCTGGTACCTCCTTCTAGGTAGCCCGTCCAGAGAGCTAGTAGAACACTCCAAAATTTTCGCAATAATGTCTGCGAACCTCTGAATCTCATCCTTCAGTTGAGTTTTCATCAGAGTTCCAGTCATCTCTTCTCCCTCATTTGCACAAATAGTCCAAAATTCCTCCTCTTTCTCTGATCCCAAAGTAAATACTTCTCCTCCTTCATTCTTCAAGCCATAAATCTCACTAAGAACAGCAGGAGAGACACAGATAGTCTTTCATCCAACAGTGGCTACCATAGTCATCTTGGTTAAATCCTTTTTCCTTGTTTTGTAAAACTCAGCCACATCTTCAGTAAATACGTAATCTTCGTGAGCTTCCAAAACTTTTACCAATGTTGCCTCTTTGATTTTAACCATTATTTCCTTCATTAGAGGAGTTCCAGAAGCGTGGAACTTCTCGTAATTCAAGTAACGTCCTTCAACTCCGGCCATTGTAGTGAATTTGAAGTGGTTTGTGAGGATTTAGAACACACTAAGACAGAAAGCAGATCAATTAGTAACTTCTTTTTCACTTAAGAGAATTTTGGGTGCGTAAGGTTTACCCTTTTGATCAGATCTGGATTTATAGACTTTGAAACGCATCGGTTTCCATGTTTTACGTGAACGGTTTGATTTAAACTGTCAGTTTCTAATCGTGCGGGCGAGAATTGCGGATTTCAAAATTCATTAATTATGTCTGACTAGGCGGGAATGTGAAGCGCCACCAGTCACTTATTTATAAAAGCGTGTTTTGAATGAAACGTTTTTAACACAACACTTAAATATAAGTTGACATAAATAAAACAGATGAGTAAAATAATACTTATCTGATAGACAAATTGTCTTATACAATACATCACTAGTGAAAGCCAATATCTAGTGATCTTCCTTTGTTGTTTGTCAATCCAGCAAGATAAATAATCTTCAAATCTTCAAGAATTAAGAACAAATCTTCTGATTAAAACAACTTCAACTAACTGTCATTGAAAATTTCATCTATAAAACAGGAGTACCGCTAGTCTTACACGTTCCCCCTGAATTCAAGAATTCATCAGTCAACTAGTATGTTGAAAGTCAGTCTTCTTGAAGTAAAACACTTGTTGCTATCAGATTAGTCAGCTGTTGAAATCAATCTTCTGATAGGTTCCCCCTCAGCTTATGAATCCAATTTTAACAAGCCCAGTTCCACTCTTAGAGTAGAAAATCTTGCATCACTTAATGGTTTGGTGAAAATGTCAGCAATCTGATTGTCTGTATGAACATACTTAATAATAACATTTCCTTTTTCAACGTGGTCTCTGATGAAGTGATGTTTGATCTCAATATGCTTAGTCCTGGAATGACTAGTAGTATTCTGAGTTAGTGAGATTGCACTTGTATTGTCACAGTAGATAGGGATTCCACTGATCTTGAGATTATAATCATCTAGTTGATGCTTCATGTTGGATGAAGATGAAGATGGAAGACATAAAGTGAAGGGAGGTTTTGATGATTTCCAAAACATCAGAATCAGCTAAGTGTGGAAGCTTAGTAAAAACCTTCTAAGATATTTGACTAAGGAAGAAGTTCATCAGACTAGTCAAATATGGTCCAGAAGACTACTGATCTATTGCTGAGGAAGAAATCAGACTGGTGGACGATCAGCCGACTCAAATCAGATTAGTTCAAGTTTGGGATCAGCCGAGTATACATCAGACGAGTAATTTCGATCAGCTAAGTGGAAGTAGATCAGAAGATCAGTGCAACGGTAATAAATGCACTTGGAGTAATAAATGATGAAGAGGAAGGGTATTAATGACAAATGATTGAAGAGAAACCTCGTATCTGATTGGTGCATTTAATGCGATCTGACAGCAAGTACAGCAGAGTGTACAGTGTTCAGTCGCAGGTAGCCGTTTCTGCAGGAAGGACCAGTACTCGAGGATTTGAACAGCTGTCGATCTCTCAACGGGCAGAAATTCAAATCTCCAAGTATAAATAGTTCAGTTCATGAGTTGAAGAGAAGAACAACACATAGACAACACACTTTGAGAGCTAAAATTCGAAGCAGAACTTCTCTAAGTCTCAAAACTCAAGAACAGAACACTCATCAGCTAAGTCATTTGTTGACGAAGCAAATAGAGAGAAAAATAGAAAATACTTGTAAAATCTGAGTGATTTTGTTAGGTTGTGTTGTGAGGAGTAGATATCAATCTTTGTGAGCGATATTACTTCAGAGATTAGGAATTTCTTTGTGATTTCCTACTACGAACTTGTGGCCAGTTCATCTGTTGGTTGGCGCAAGCAGAGTGTACTGTAATCTTTGTGACTATAGTATAACCCAAGATCTAAGTGACTTGGAAGAGTGGACTAAAGGATTTACATCCATATAACCACTATAAAAATCCTTTGTGTTTTTAACTTGCATTATTTTCTGCATATTTGAAAGAACAATTTTAAAACACTTAAAAGGTTAACTGCTGAAAAGTTTTATAAAGGAGTTTATTTAAAAACTGGGGATAAAACTATTTCAAGGTTAAAGAAAACTACTTGTGAAAAACACTTGATAAATCCGCTGCAAGTTAGTTTATTTTAAACTCTGATTTTGATAAAATCAGCTGAGTGAAATCAGAAGAGTGGTCAACTCTGCTGTTCAAAGCTTTGTGCTAGATCAGCTTAGTCTGCTTACTGTTCTCGATCAGCTTAGTCTGCTGAACAGAAAAGTTAGAAGTTTTAAAAGGCAAATTTTTAAAGAGGTTTATTCACCCCCCCCCCCCCCTCTAAACCTCATCTGACCACTTGGGACCAACAAGTGGTATCAGAGCAGGTGGTTCATCTGAATCATCTGACTGATCAACGAGCTTGATCCTTAAGTGTTTTTCAAAGGTTTTCAAAGGTTTTCAAAAGAGCATCTTTTTGAAAAACAAAACTTTTTGAAAAATGGATTGCATTAGCCTTGTTCCCCACATAGGCGGTATGAGCTTTGAGGACTGGAAAATACGCATGGAAATTTTGCTTGCTGCTTACAACGATAATATGTACAGATGCATAACAAAAGGTCCAATAAGGATTACCAAGACAATCAAAATCGATGGCGTAGATACTGTTGTTGATAAAGATGAAGAAGAGATGTCACCTGATGAAATCAAGTTGAAAAATCTTGATAAAGTTGGAATCTTCATCATGACTAAAGCCCTGGACAATGAAAGGTTTGACTATGTCAAACACTGCAAAACATCAAAAGAGATGTGGGACAAAGTCAGGGATATGAGTGAAGGAAATGAAGCCATCAAGGAACACAATCTAAGTGTTGCCATGGAGAAGTTTGATAACTTCAAAATGAAGCCTGGAGAAACCATTGAACAGATGAGTTCAAGGTTTACCAAAGTGCTGAACAACGTGTTAAAGCTGGGTAAGACATTCACAGACAAAGAGATCACTCTCAAAGTCTTGAAGGCGTTACCACCCAAGTTCAACATGAAGATCACAGCTATGGAAGAATCTAGGGATCTGGGGAAGATCTCTCTGACAGAGTTGTTTTCTGTACTCAAGGCGTACGAGTATAAAATACCAAGGATGGGAATAGAAGAGACCTCAACTTCTGGCCCCACTGCTGCACTGGTTGCTGCAGAAAGAACAAGAAGATCGTCTGGAAAAAGCAGAGAAGTGGACTCATCTGATGAGGCCCCGGTACTGAGCAAAAAGGAGTATACTGCTGACGATGTTGCGTTGTTATTGAACGGGTTCAAAAAGTTCTACAAGAGAAAAATGAAGAACAAATATAACAATGCTTCTACTTCTAAACCTACCTCTAATTCTTATGACATTAAGGATGATTATAAATCCAAAATGATGTGCTATAATTGCAGGAAATTGGGACACTTCATCAAGGACTGCCCATATCCTAAAGCGGAGAAGTACACAGAGGAGGAAAAGAAACAAAGAAAAGAAAGAAGAGAGAAGAGATACCAAAAGAGCAAGGTGAAAGATGGCAGCCATCCACTCATCAAACACAGAATCTGGCACTTCAAGTGATGACTCTGTTTTTGACGAAACACCTGCACTACTGTGTCTCATGGCAAAGGAATCTGATGATTCTGACAATGAGGTAATACTCTCTGAAAGTGAGCTTGAACTGTTTAACTCATTTGAGCAAATGATGAACAACAAAGTAGATGTTGTTAATGAGCTTGCTAAGCTTAAGGACGAGATGATTCTGCTGAAAAAGCAAAATGCCAAACTGAAACTTAAGGTTGAAAAACCTGACGAATCAGCCATGTATAAAAAGCTTTCGCATGAATGTGAATCTCTGAGAGCTGAATGTGAAATGTACAAGGGACAAATCAAAGAACTTGAAGCTAGAATATCTTTGCATAATAAGTCGTCTGTTCCTAAGTCGTCTGTTGTGACAATAGATAAACCAACTGAACAAAGTACTCCCTTAGTAAAAGAAAGTTTAGAACTGAACAAAGCTGAGAAATTTATATCTGCTGATAATAGTAATATTGTCTTGTATGTTCAGACTACTAAACCCATTTCACCTGAGATTGAGAAAAAGGAGATAAAAACTCCTAAGGCTAAGAAGGGTAAAAAGCCTGAAACTGAAAAACAGACTGGTAAAACCAAACAGCAGAGTAGTCCCAAGAAGTCTGCTGATAAGAGTAAAACCAATCAGACTAGTAAAGCTAAGTCGTCTGTTAAAGAGCAAGAAAAGAGCAGACCTAAGAAGCAAAGAAATTACAACAAAAATGCTTACTATGGAAATGAGTCTTATTATGTGCAACCTGCTTATCCACCATATTATGCTGCACCTCATTATCCACCTCATTTTGCTGCATATCCTGCTCATCAAACAATGCATGCCTACCCTACTTATCATGCATCATATCCTGCTTATGAGCCTTATCATCATCATAATGATTATCACCATAATATGCCTGCTGATTATGATGTAAATGAAGTTGCTCATGCTCCTGCTAAGACTGCAAAGCCTAAGAAGCCTAAGACTTCAACATCTTGGGTTGTCAAAGGTGATACTAATCCGCCAGGACCCTCTCAATAAAGGGTACCTAAAACATTTTTATTTTGTTTTGTAGGTTAGGATTAGGAGTAGGAGTAAAGTAGCGAAGAAATGGTACTTGGACAGTGGATGTTCAAGGCACATGTGTGGAGACATACATGAACTGGCAGATGCTGTTGCTGTGAATGGTCCAAGAGTTACTTTTGGAGACAGCAAAGAAGGCAAGGTTGTAGCTATTGGAAAGCTTATCAAAGGAAACATAGAGATATCTGACGTCTCATATGTTAGTGGCCTGAAGTACAATCTGCTGAGCATAAGTCAATTTTGTGACAAAGGATTTTCCGTGGTGTTTTCATCAGATAAGTGTTATGTTGAACAAATTGGAACAAAGAAGGTTATTTTATCTGGAAGAAGACAAGGAAACATCTATGTAGTCGACTGGAATTCTGTGGACAAGAATTCAAACGTTTGCTTAGTGGCTTCTACACCAAGCGAAATCAGTTGGCTTTGGCACAAAAGAATGAATCATTTGAATTTCAAGACCATCAACAGATTGATAAAGAATGATCTGGTAGAAGGAATTCCAAAGACAGTCATGAGCAAAGACAAGCTCTGTGATGCCTGTCAGAAGGGTAAACAAGTGAAGTCATCTTTCAAAAGCAAGAAGCACCAATCTTCAACCAGAATTTTGGAGCTACTGCATATGGATTTGTTTGGCCCTATTGATCCAATCAGCAATGGTGGAAAGAAATACTGCCTAGCTGTTGTGGATGATTTTTCAAGATTTACTTGGGTAATCTTCATGAAGAAGAAAAGTGAAACCAAGGAACATCTTACAAATCTGATGGAACTGATCCAGAATGAGAAGAGTCAAAGAATTTTGAAGATCAGATCAGATAGAGGGACTGAGTTTACAAACTCTACTGTTGAAGAGTACCGTAATTCCAGAGGAATCAGTCATGAGTACTCTGCTGCCAGAACCCCTCAACAAAATGGAGTTGCTGAAAGGAGAAACAGAACTCTAAAAGAAGCTACCAGGACAATGATAGCTGAAGCAAAGCTGCCCCAAAGATTCTGGGCAGAAGCTACAAACACAGCATGTTATACACAGAATAGGTGTATGATCAACAAAAGTCAAAACAAGACACCTTATGAGTTATGGAACAACAGAAAGCCTAATTTACATTATCTTAGGATTTTTGGTTGTAAATGTTATGTTTTGAACAATGGGAAAAATCACCTCACTGCATTTGCAGAGAAGGCTGATGAAGCTGTTTTTGTAGGTTACTCTACTGTTAGTAAAGCTTACAGAGTGTTTAACAAAAGAACTTTGCTTGTAGAAGAATCTATTCATGTAGTATTTGATGAACCAAGTCAATCATCTGAAAAGAATCAAAGTGCAAACCCTGAGATATCTGCTGACTTTCAGAAATTGAATGTGGAAAGAAAGGAAGAATATGTACCCATCATACTACCCAACCTATCTCAAGCTGTTAACTCAAGTGCTGTTCAAAATCAGTCTGCTGATTGTCTAACAGAGGAGTTGCAAACAGCTGACAGACCAGAGACTGTTCAACAGACTACAACTGTTCAACAGACTACTACTGAAACTCCAACAGTAGTGTTGCAAGATCAATCCAGAGGACAACATCCAGATTTGCAACCTGATCTCAGATGGCTCAGAGATCACCCACCAGAGTTAGTGATTGGTGATCCCTTGGATAGAGTTAGAACAAGAAGGTCAACTGCAAATGAAACAATGTTTGTAAGTTTTCTTTCACAAATTGAGCCTAAATTAATTGATGAAGCTCTTGGTGATTCTCACTGGATTGAAGCTATGCAAGAAGAGTTGAATCAATTTGAAAGGAATGAAGTCTGGTACTTAGTTCCCAGACCTACTCATCAAAGAGTAATTGGCACTAAGTGGGTTTTCAGAAATAAGATGAATGAAGATGGTATGGTTACCAGAAACAAAGCAAGACTAGTTGCCAAAGGTTACTGCCAAGAAGAAGGCATTGATTTTGATGAGACATTCGCACCAGTTGCAAGGCTTGAAGCAATCAGATTGTTCCTAGCCTATGCTGCTCACAAGAACTTCACTGTCTTTCAGATGGATGTGAAGTCTGCTTTTCTCAATGGAGAATTGCAAGAAGAAGTGTATGTTGAACAACCTCCTGGATTTGAAGTTTATCAACAAGGAGATAAGGTATATCGTCTGAAGAAAGCTCTCTATGGACTGAAACAGGCTCCAAGAGCATGGTATGATACTTTATCTGATTTTCTTTTAATTAAAGGATTTCACAAAGGTAAAGTAGATAAAACCTTGTTTACTATTGAATGGGATAATCATATATTGTTGGTACAAATATATGTAGACGATATTATTTTTGGTTCAACTAACAAACAGATGTGTGAAAGATTCTCTAAGCTGATGCAGAACAAGTTTGAAATGAGCATGATGGGAGAATTAAATTACTTTCTTGGTTTACAAGTCAAACAGCTGCCTGATGGTATTTTTATTAATCAAGCAAAGTACACAAAAGATCTGTTTAAGAAATTTGGTATGGAAACTAGCTCATCTGTTACTGTTCCTATGTCTACTGGACTTCGTCTGGACAAGGATGAAGGTGGCAAATCAGTTGACATCACCAAATACAGAGGCATAATTGGGTCACTGTTATACTTAACAGCTAGCAGACCTGATATTATGTATTCTGTTGGGGTCTGTGCAAGATTTCAATCAGATCCTAAGGAATCTCATCTCTTAGCTGCTAAAAGAATACTAAAGTATCTCAAAGGCACTCAAGAATTGGGATTGTGGTACCCAAGGGAATCAGGATTTGAACTTATTGGATATTCAGATTCTGACCTTGCTGGCTGCAAAATTGATAGGAAGAGTACTACAGGTACGTGTCAATTTTTAGGCAGTCGTCTGATCTCATGGATGAGTAAGAAACAGACTTCAGTATCCATATCTACTGCTGAAGCTGAATACATTGCTGCTGGAGCATGTTGTGCACAAATACTTTGGTTGAAGCATCAACTTGAAGACTATAATCTTAAGATCAGTGGAATCCCTATCTACTGTGATAATACAAGTGCAATATCACTTACTCAGAATACTACTAGTCATTCCAGGACTAAACATATTGAGATCAAACATCACTTCATCAGAGACCATGTTGAAAAGGGAAATGTTATTATTGAATATGTTCATACAGACAACCAGATTGCTGACATTTTCACCAAACCACTGAATGAAGCTAGATTCTCCACTCTAAGAGCGGAATTAGGCTTGTTAAAATTGGATTCATAAGCTGAGGGGGAACCTATCAGAAGACTGGGTTCAACAGCTTACTAATCTGACATCAACAAGTGTTACACTTCAAGAAGGCTGACTCTCAACAGACTAGTTGACTGATGAATTCTTGAATTCAGGGGGAACGTGTAAGACTAGCGGTACCCTTGTTTTAAAGATGAAATCTTCAATGACAGTTAGTTGAAGTTGTTTTAATCAGAAGATTTGTTCTTAATTCTTGAAGATTCGAAGATTATTTATCTTGCTGGATTGACAAACAGCAAAGGAAGATCACTAGATATTGGCTTTCACTAGTGATATATTGTATCAGACAAGTCGTTTATCAGATAAGTATCACTTTACTCATCTGTTATTATTTATGTCATCTTATATTTAAAGTGTTGTGCAAAAACGTTTTATCAAAAGCACGCTTTTATAAGTAACAGACAAGTGGCGTTTCAAATTCCCGCCTGCCTGACATAATTAATAAATTTTGAATTCCGCGATTCTCGCCCGCACGATTAAAAACTGACAGATCAAATCAAACCGTCCGCGTATAACACGAAAACCGAAGCATTTCGAAATCTATAAATCCAGATCTGATCAGAAGGGTTAAACCTTACGCACCCAAAATTATTCTAAGTGAAAAAGAAGTTACTAACTCATCTTTTCTGCCTTAAAAGTGTTAAATTTCTCTCAAGCTACTACAAATTTTTCAAAATGGCCGGAGCTGAAGGACGTTATTTGAATTACGAGAAGTTCTACTCTTCTGGAACTCCTCTAATGAAGGAAATCTTGGTCAAAATTAAAGAGGCATCATTGGTGAAGGTTTTGGAAGCTCATGAGGAGTATGTTTTCACTGAAGATGTGGCTGACTACTATGGATCTAGAAAAAATGACCTAACCAAAATGATTTCTGTGGCCACTGTCGGAGGTAAAACTATCTGTGTTTCACCTGCTGTTTTGAATGAAATTTATGGCCTGAAAAATGAAGGAGGAGAGGTATTTACTCTGGCTCAAGAAAAAGAGGAAGAATTTTGGTTTGTCTGTGCGAAGGATGGAGAACCAATGACTGGAAGCCTTATGAAAACTCAGCTGAAAGACGAGTTTCAAAGGTTTGCTGATATCATTGCAAAAATTTTGGAGTGTTGTACGAGCTCCTTAGATGGGTTACCTAGGAGAAGGTACCAAACAATGGTTTGCATCTACTATGGGTTGGATGTTAACTGGGCTATTCACTACTTTTATCTTCTGGCGTTAAAGAAGAATGGACATGTGGTAATGATGAGTCATCTACTCTCAGCTCTGGGATGTCCATTGGTGAACGGGAAGACAGTTCACAAGCTGAAGGAAGTGAAAATGTATGAACCAGTTAAGATTGGAGCTACTTCTAAAAGAAAGGCAAGAGGAAAAGAAGAGAAGCCTGCTGCCAAGAAACCCAAGATTACCATCAAGACGAAGTCTGCTGATCAAACAGCAAACCCTGCTGTTGAAGCCAGATCAGTAGAGTCTGCTGATGTTGCTAAACAGATAGTCACTGAGGTGACTAAGGAAATCAGTGAGATGAGTACTGAAACATCTCCAGAAAGAACTGAGTCTGACGAACCAGTTCAGATAAAAGAAGTTGGAAGAAGAACAAGGAGTTCAGTAAAGAGAACTGCTGAACCTCGACAACCTGAAGCCTTGCCCAAGTCAAAGGCAAAAAGAAAGTTAACTCTGGGAGGTCAACGAGTTACCTTTACAACTGCCCCAACTGCTCAAGTCAGAGAAAACCCTGCTGCTGAAAGACCAGTGGATGCAGTAGAAAAAGCTGCAGAAGATGAGACAGCAGTGGACCAATCTCTTGACAAGTCTGCTGTTGCTGAACAGCCAACTACTTCACCAGCAGAGGAGAATGTCCCACTCATTCATCCTACACCAACTGCTGCTGTTCCACTACAAGTAGTTGAATCACCTGCCGCCAGAAGGAAGAGAACTGGTAAGGCAAAAGTTAAAGTGATCACTGCTGCTGAGCAGAAAAAGATAGATGAAGCTGAGAAGAAAAAGAAAGAAAAAGAAAACGCTCGCAAACTTAAGGAGCTTGAGGCTCAGACTAAAAACATGTCTGAAGCTGAGAAAGCTGCTAAAGAAGCTCATGATTTGGCTATGGCTATTGAAGCCAGTACCAAGGATGCTCAAGGTCCAAGGTACAGTGGTGGAATCACAATTGGAGATCCCAAGAAGCCAAAGGCTGTTATGCCAACACCCAAGCTGCCAAAGAAGAAGAGATCAGAACTGAAATATGCTCTGAACATAGTTCAAAATGATCCAGAAATGTTCAAACAGTTTGTGGCAGATCTTGAGCGGTATAACGATGTTTTGGTCCGTCAGAGTCTCTTTGTCACGGAAAAGATCAGATACAACAGATGGAGAGAGTATCGTCTGACAAAGACCAAGGATCAAATAGTACAGTGGAAGGATTTTGCTGCTGAGGAAAGATGGGTCCTGCAATTTCTGGAAACTGGATGTCTGAGGCAAGCATTGGATTCAGACCACTTCTTTGATATGATTCACTATCGAATGAGGAAGTTGGCAAAGTCTGAAGCCAAGTTGCTACAAAGTTCTGTTCCTGAAACTCCTGCTTCAGATGAAAATCTACAGAACAGAATGGTCAAGCTGGCATTATCTGTAACTTTAGAAGTATGGGCAAAGAAGACCAGACATCAGAAGGGTCAACCCAGTTCAATGTTACCTATGCCAAGCTTACAACAGATCGTCTTTGGACCGGCTATCAAAACATATGAAGACTTACCTGAACAGACAACTTCACCATTTACACCTGCTCTTATATTTACACATAAAACTGTTGTTGCTGATAATGGTGTTGATGTTGTTACAGAGATAAATGAGCCAACACAGGTCCAACAGAAGATTGCTGAAATCTCAACATCATCAGAGAAGTTGCCCCAACAGCAGACTACTCTGACTGATGAACCAAAGGAGACTGACAAAACTCCTGAGATTGCTCAAGCAAGCACAGCCATTCCATCAACTTCAACAGACTTGCAACCAGCTATTTTGGAGTCCATCCATCAGCTGATTGCCAACTCAATGAAGGAAATGGAAGACAGACATAGAGAACAAATGAATACGTTTAAGGAAGTAGCCTTAACTATGGTGTCTGCTGCTGCTGAAAAAGTCCCAAAGGCTGCTGATCCTAGCCCTCTGATAGTGGAAGAAATGGCAAACATTAAAAATGAAGTACAAGCTATCAGACTGGATGTGGAAACATTTGGTGCAAGGGTCAAAAACAACACAGCTGGTTGGAGGGACATTAATGAAGTTGTTGCAAATGCAATGGAGGCTCATGAAGTAAAAGCTGAGAGCATGCTGAAAGCATTCACTACATCAGCTGACTTGATTCTGAGTTCTCAGATTCAACTTTGTGATCAAGTGGATCTTACATTCAAGAAGATTGAATCCTACAACACATTGCAGCAACTGAAGAGGGAAAATCATCTTCTGGCGGTGGATAAAAACATCAGACTGATTTGTGACGCAATTAACATCACTCCTGTTCTGCCTGAAGAACCTGTCTACCCTGCTGATGATGACAAAAAGGGGGAAGATGGAGATTCTACAACGAAGAAGAAGGGTGCTGATGCTAATTTATCAGCTGAAGTTACTGAAAAGTTGGACTCTGCTGAAAAGGATGCTGATGATGAAAATACAAGCAGACCAGACAATGAAGTAACTGAGGCAGACAACGATGCTGATGAAGAGCCCAAAGAACCAGTAAAATCTGATAAGGAGATTGCTGCTTCCAAGGACTCTGCTGCTGAACAGTTAGATCCATACGTCAAGTACAAAAGAATAGAGGATCTCAGAAGAAGATTTGAAATGCTTGAACAAGATCTCTCTAGTTCCGAACAAGAAGATGAAGACCCTGAAAATGAAGAAGAAGGAGAAACACAAGAAGAGAAGAAGGACTAGACTAAGTCATTAGACTAGGTCACTTGTAATCTTTTTGTTAAACTTGTAAAATTTTACTTTCTGTTATCTCATCTGTTGAACTTGTAACTTGTAATCAATTGATACAATCTATAAAAGTTCAAGTTTCCAACAAATCATTTCTATCTCAGAAATTTTTGAGGACTTAAACTTTAGCTTTAGGAACAGGTACTTAGCTGAAGTTTTGTCATCATCAAAAAGGGGGAAATTGTTGGATGAAGATGAAGATGGAAGACATAAAGTGAAGGGAGGTTTTGATGATTTCCAAAACATCAGAATCAGCTAAGTGTGGAAGCTTAGTAAAAACCTTCTAAGATATTTGACTAAGGAAGAAGTTCATCAGACTAGTCAAATATGGTCCAGAAGACTACTGATCTATTGCTGAGGAAGAAATCAGACTGGTGGACGATCAGCCGACTCAAATCAGATTAGTTCAAGTTTGGGATCAGCCGAGTATACATCAGACGAGTAATTTCGATCAGCTAAGTGGAAGTAGATCAGAAGATCAGTGCAACGGTAATAAATGCACTTGGAGTAATAAATGATGAAGAGGAAGGGTATTAATGACAAATGATTGAAGAGAAACCTCGTATCTGATTGGTGCATTTAATGCGATCTGACAGCAAGTACAGCAGAGTGTACAGTGTTCAGTCGCAGGTAGCCGTTTCTGCAGGAAGGACCAGTACTCGAGGATTTGAACAGCTGTCGATCTCTCAACGGGCAGAAATTCAAATCTCCAAGTATAAATAGTTCAGTTCATGAGTTGAAGAGAAGAACAACACATAGACAACACACTTTGAGAGCTAAAATTCGAAGCAGAACTTCTCTAAGTCTCAAAACTCAAGAACAGAACACTCATCAGCTAAGTCATTTGTTGACGAAGCAAATAGAGAGAAAAATAGAAAATACTTGTAAAATCTGAGTGATTTTGTTAGGTTGTGTTGTGAGGAGTAGATATCAATCTTTGTGAGCGATATTACTTCAGAGATTAGGAATTTCTTTGTGATTTCCTACTACGAACTTGTGGCCAGTTCATCTGTTGGTTGGCGCAAGCAGAGTGTACTGTAATCTTTGTGACTATAGTATAACCCAAGATCTAAGTGACTTGGAAGAGTGGACTAAAGGATTTACATCCATATAACCACTATAAAAATCCTTTGTGTTTTTAACTTGCATTATTTTCTGCATATTTGAAAGAACAATTTTAAAACACTTAAAAGGTTAACTGCTGAAAAGTTTTATAAAGGAGTTTATTTAAAAACTGGGGATAAAACTATTTCAAGGTTAAAGAAAACTACTTGTGAAAAACACTTGATAAATCCGCTGCAAGTTAGTTTATTTTAAACTCTGATTTTGATAAAATCAGCTGAGTGAAATCAGAAGAGTGGTCAACTCTGCTGTTCAAAGCGTTGTGCTAGATCAGCTTAGTCTGCTTACTGTTCTCGATCAGCTTAGTCTGCTGAACAGAAAAGTTAGAAGTTTTAAAAGGCAAATTTTTAAAGAGGTTTATTCACCCCCCCCCCCCCCCTCTAAACCTCATCTGACCACTTGGGACCAACACTTCAACCAAAGTATCTGTGCACAACATGCTCCAGCAGCAATGTATTCAGCTTCAGCAGTAAATATGGATACTGAAGTCTGTTTCTTACTTATCCATGAGATCAGACGACTGCCTAGAAATTGACGAGTACCTGTAGTACTCTTCCTATCAATTTTACAGCCAGCAAGGTCAGAATCTGAATATCCAGTAAGTTCAAATCCTGATTCCCTTGGATACCACAATCCCAATTCTTGAGTGCCTTTATGATACCTTAATATCCTTTTAGCAGCTAAGAGATGAGATTCCTTAGGATTTGATTGAAATCTCGCACAAACCCCAACAGAATACATAATATCAGGTCTGCTAGCTGTTAAATATAACAGTGACCCAATTATGCCTCTGTACTTGGTGATGTCAACTGATTTGCCATCTTCATCCTTGTCCAGACGAAGTCCAGTAGACATAGGAACACTAACAGATGAGCTAGTTTCCATACCAAATTTCTTGAACAGATCTTTTGTGTACTTTGCTTGATTTATAAAAATACCATCAGGTAGCTGTTTGACTTGTAATCCAAGAAAGTAATTTAGTTCTCCCATCATGCTCATTTCAAACTTGTTGTGCATCAGCTTAGAGAACTTCTCGCACATCTGTTGGTTAGTTGAACCAAAAATAATATCGTCCACATATATTTGAACTAACAATATATGATTATCCCATTCAATAGTGAACAAAATCTTATCTACTTTACCTTTGCGAAATTCTTTAACTAAAAGAAAATCAGATAAGTATCATACCATGCTCTTGGAGTCTGTTTCAGTCCATAGAGGGCTTTCTTCAGACGATACACTTTGTCTCCATGTTGATAATCTTCAAATCCAGGAGGTGTTCAACATAAACTTCCTCTTGCAGTTCTCCATTGAGAAAAGCAGACTTCACATCCATCTGATAGACAGTGAAGTTCTTGTGAGCAGCATAGGCTAAGAATAATCTGATTGCTTCAAGCCTTGCAACTGGTGCGAATGTCTCATCAAAATCAATGCCTTCTTCTTGGCAATAACCTTTGGCAACTAGTCTTGTTTTATTTCTGGTAACAATACCATCTTCATTCATTTTATTCCTGAATACCCACTTAGTGCCAATTACCCTTTGATGAGTAGGTCTGGGAACTAAGTACCAGACTTCATTCCTTTCAAATTGATTTAACTCTTCTTGCATTGCTTCAATCCAGTGAGAATCACTAAGAGCTTCATCAATCAACTTAGGCTCAATTTGTGAAAGAAAACTTACAAACATTGTTTCATTTGCAGTTGACCTTCTAGTTCTAACTCTATCCAATGGATCACCAATCACTAGTTCAGGTGGGTGATCTCTGAGCCATCTGAGATCAGGTTGCAAATCTGGATGTTGTCCTCTTGAATGATCTTGCAACACTACTGTTGGAGTCTCAGTAGTAGTCTGTTGAACATGTGTAGTCTGTTGAACAGTCTCTGGTCTGTCAGCTGTTTGCAACTCCTCTGTTAGACAATCGGCAGACTGATTTTGAACAGCACTTGAGTTAACAGCTTGGGTTAAATCAGGTAGTATGATGGGAACATATTCTGCTTTTCTTTTCATACTCAATTTCTGAAGGTCAGCAGATATCTCTGGATTAGCACTTTGATTCTTTTCAGAAGATTGGCTTGGTTCATCAAACACTACATGAATAGATTCTTCTACAAGTAAAGTTCTTTTGTTGAAAACTCTGTAAGTTTTACTAACAGTAGAGTATCCTACAAAAACAGCTTCATCAACCTTCTCTGCAAATGCAGTAAGGTGATTTTTCCCATTATTCAAAACATAACATTTACAACCAAAAATCATAAGATAATGTAAATTAGGCTTTCTGTTGTTCCATAGCTCATAAGGTGTCTTGTTTTGACTCTTGTTGATCATACATCTGTTCTGGGTATAACATGCTGTATTTGTGGCTTCTGCCCAGAATCTTTGGGGCAGTTTTGCTTCAGCTATCATTGTCCTGGTAGCTTCCTTTAGAGTTATGTTTCTCCTTTCAGCAACTCTATTTTGTTGAGGGGTTCTGGCAGCAGTGTACTCATGATTGATTCCTCTGGAATTACAATACTCTTCAACAATAGAGTTTGTAAATTGAGTTCCTCTATCTGATCTGATCTTCAATATTCTTTGACTCTTCTCATTCTGGATCAGTTCCATCAGATTAGTAAGATGTTCCTTGGTTTCATTTTTCTTCTTCATGAAAATCACCCGAGTAAATCTTGAATAATCATCCACAACAGCTAGGCAATATTTCTTTCCACCATTGCTGATAGGATCAATAGGGCCAAACAAATCCATATGTAACAGCTCCAAAATTCTGGTTGAAGATTGGTGCTTTTTGCTCTTGAAAGTGGACTTCACTTGTTTACCCTTCTGACAGGCATCACAGAGCTTATATTTGCTCATGACTGTCTTTGAAATTCCTTCTACCAAATCATTCTTGATTAATCTGTTGATGGTATTGAAATTCAAATGATTCATTCTTTTGTGCCACAACCAACTGATTTCACTAGGTGTAGAAGCCACCAAACAAACATTAGAGTTCTTGTCCACAGAATTCCAGTCGACTACATAGATATTTCCCTGTCTTCTTCCAGATAAGATAACCTTCTTTGTTCCAACTTGTTCAACATAGCACTTATCTGATGAAAACATTACAGAAAATCCCTTGTCACAAAATTGACTTATGCTCAGCAGATTATACTTCAGGCCATTAACATAGGAGACGTCGGATATCTCTATGTTTCCTTTGATAAGCTTTCCAACCGCCATAATCTTGCCTTCTTTGCTGTCTCCAAAAGTGACTCTTGGAACATTCACAGCAACAACATCTGTCAATTCATGTATGTCTCCACACATGTGCCTTGAACATCCACTGTCCAAGTACCATTTCTTCTCTACTTTACTCCTACTCCTAATCCTAACCTACAAAACAAAATAAAATTGTTTTAGGTACCCTTTATTGAGAGGGTCCTAGAGGATTAGTATCACCTTTGACAACCCAAGATGTTGAAGTCTTAGGCTTCTTAGGATTTTGAGTTTTAGCAGGAGCATGAGCAACATTCTCTTCACCATAATCAGCAGGCATATTATATTGATAATCATTATGATGTGAATAATGCTCATAAGCAGGGTAGGATGCATGATAAGCAGGGTAAGCATGCATTGGATGATGAGCAGGATATGCAGCATAATAAGATGGATAATGAGGTGCAGCATAATAAGGTGAATAAGCCGGTTGCACATAATAAGACTCATTTCCATACCAAGCATCATTGTTATAATTTCTTTGCTTCTTAGGTTTGCTTTTTGTTTGCTCTTTAACAGACGACTTAGGTTTACTAGTCTGATTGATTTTACTCTTATCAGCAGACTTCTTAGGACTATTCTGCTGTTTGGTTTTACCAGTCTGTTTTTCATTTTCAGGCTTTTTACCCTTTTTAGCCTTGGGAGATTTCTTCTCCTCTTTTTCAGAAGTTGATTTAGTGGTCTGAACATACAGGATAACATTTTTATTATCAGCAGATACAAATTTTTCAGCTCTGTTCAGTTCTAAATTCTCTTTTTCTAAAGGTGTTCTCTGTTCATTAGATGTACTAGCAGATGCAACAGACGACTTATCATGAGTAGATATTATCTTTTCAAGCTCCATGATTTTACCTTTATAAACTTCACATTCAGCTTTCAGAGATTCACATTCATGCGAAAGCTTTTTATACTCAGCTGAATCTTGTTGTTTTTCAACACTAAGTTTCAGTTTAGCATTTTCCTTTTTCAGCACAATCATCTCTTTCCTTAAGCTTTGCAAATTCATTAACAACATCTGTGTTGTTTTTCATCATTTGCTCAAATGAGTTAAATAGCTCATCTTCATTTTCAGAGAGAATTACCTCAGCGTCAGAATCCTCTGATTCTTTGGCCATGAGACAGAGCAGTGCAGGTGTCTCTTCTTCAGTAGAGTCATCACTCGATGTCCCTAATTCTGAGTTAGACGAATAGATGGCTGCAATCTTTTCAGCTTCAGCCAACAGCACTTTGCTTTTCTGGTGTCTCCTCTCTTTCCTCTGTTTCTTTTCCTCCTCAGTGTACTTCTCAGCTTTAGGATATGGGCAGTCCTTGATGAAGTGTCCCAATTTCCTGCAATTATAGCACATCATTTTGTATTTATAATCATCCTTACTATCATGAGAATAAGAGGTAGGTTTAGAAGTAGAAGCATTGTTATATTTGTTCTTCATTTTTCTTTTGTAGAACTTTTTGAACCCGTTCAATAACAAAGCAACATCGCCAGCAGTGTACTCCTTCTTGTTGAGCAGCATGGTCTCATCAGATGAGTCCATTTCTCTTATCTTTCCGGCTGATCTTCTTGATTTTTCTGCAGCAACCAGGGCAGCAGTGGGACTAGAAGTTGAGGTCTCTTCTATACCCATTCTTGGCATTTTATACTCGTACGCCTTGAGTACAGAAAACAGCTCCGTCAGAGAGATCTTCCCCAGATCCCTTGATTCTTCCATAGCTGTGATCTTCATGTTGAATTTGGGTGGTAGCGCCTTCAAGACTTTGAGAGTAATCTCTTTGTCGGTGAACTTCTTTCCCAATTTTAACACGTTGTTCAGCACGTTTGTGAACCTTGAATCCATCTGGTCAATAGTTTCTCCAGATTTCATCTTGAAGTTTTCAAACTTCTCCAGGGCTATGCTCAGATTATGTTCTTTGATGGCATCATTCCCTTCGCTCATGTCACGAACCAGATCCTACATCTCCTTTGATGTTTTACAGTGTTTGACTTTGTCAAATCTGTCGTTGTCGAGGGCCTTGGTCATGATAAAGATTCCAACCTTATCAAGATTGCTCAGCTTAATTTCTTCAGTTGTCATCTCTTCGAGGTCTTTGTCAACAATCATTTCTTGATCATTAACCTTGACTGTTTTTGTGATTCTGATAGGACCTTTTGTTATGCACCTGTACATATTGTCATTATAAGCAGCAAAAAAAAATTCCATGCGTATTTTCCAGTCCTCAAAACTCATACCGCCAATGTGGGGAACATGGCTAATACAGTCCATTTTCAAAAGATTTTTATTTTTCAAAAATATGCTCTTTTGAAAACTTTTGAAAAACACACTAGGATCAAGCTCGTTGATCAGTCAGATGATTCAGATGAACCACCTGCTCTGATACCACTTGTTGGTCCCAAGTGGTCAGATGAGGACTAGAGGGGGGGGGGGGGGGGGTGAATAGACCTCTAAAAATTTATCTTTAAAACTTTCTAACTTTTCTGTCAGCAGACTAAGCTGATCAGGAATTGTAAGTTAACTAAGCTGATCTCGCACAAAGCTTTGAACAACAGAGTTGACCACTCTTCTGATTTTACTTAGCTGATTTTATCAAAATCAGAGTTTTAAATTTACTAACTTGCAGCGGATTTTTCTAGTGTTTTTCACAAGTAGTTTTCTTAACTTAGAAAAAGTTTTATCCCTAGTTTTACAAACTCCTTTTTAAAACTTTTTAATAGTTAACCTTTTTCTGTTAAAATATGCTCTTTGAAAATATGGAAGAAATAATGCAAGTACAACACAAAGGATTTTTATAGTGTTTATATGGATAGAAATCATTTAGTCCACTCTTCCAAGTCACTTAGATCTTGGGTTATACTATAAGAACACAGATTACAGTATACAATGCTTGCGCCAATCAACAAATGAAAAGGCCACAAGTTCACAATAGGAAATCACAAAGAAACTCCTACTCTCTGAAGTAATATCACTCACTTAGATGGATATCTACTTCTCACAACACGTTTTTCACAAAATCACTCAGATTTGTATGTATATTTTGTTTTCTCTCTATTCTGCTTCGTCAACAAATGACTCGGCTGATGAGTGTTCTGTTCTTGAAGTTGAGACTTAGAAGAATTTTGCTTCGATATTAATCTCAGTTGTGTTGTTTTCTCTTCTTCTTCAACTCTTGAACTGAACAATTTATACTTGATATTTGAAAATCTGCCCGTTGAGAGATCGACAGGTGTTCAAATCCTCGAGTACTGGTCCCTTCTGTAGAAACGGCTACCTGCGACTGAAAACTGTACACTCTGATGTACCTTCTGTCAGTCCGCATTAAATGCACCAACCTGATACGAGTTTCTCTTCAATCATTTGTCATAAATACCCTTCCTCTTCAGCATTTATTACTCCAAGTGCATTTATTACCGTTGATCAGACTCCTTGATCCCTTCTACTCTACTGATCGAAATCACTCGTCTGATGTATACTCGGCTGATCCCAAACTTGAACTAATCTGATTTGGGTCGGCTGAGAGTCCACCAGTCTGATTCCTTTCTTCAGCAACATATCAGTAGTCTTTTGGACCATATTTGACTAGTCTGAAATTAATCTTCCTTGGTCAAATATCTTCTAAGGTTTGTACTAAGCTTCCATACTTAGTTGGTTCTGATGTTTTGGAAATCATCAAAACCTCCCTTTACTTCATACCTTCTATCTTCATCTTCATCCAACAATAAACCTTTGAAAAGTTCAATCGAGAAGACAAGTAAATTTGAAGATTGAATTTCGGTCCAAAAGACTACTGATCTGAAGCTGAGTACGGAATCAAACTGGTGGATTTCTGTAGAGTCAAATCAGATGAGTTCGATTTGAATCAGCAGAGTGATCATCATCAGAGTGAATTAGATCAGCAGAGTGGAAAGGGATCAGAAGTCATTCCAACGGTAATGCACTTGGAGTAATTAATGTTGTTTGAGAAGGGTATTAATGGCAATGATTTAAGGAAAACCTAGTATCATCATGGTGCATTAAATGCGACTGACAGATCCGTATAACAGACTGTACAATGAACAGTTGCAGAGAGCCGTTCAGAGACAAGGATCAAAGCTTGAGAAAGATATGAAATCTTTTCCACTTCAACGGGCATAATTCAAACCGCGAGTATAAATAGTTCTACATTCAAGAGTTAGAGACAATCACAACAACGATTGAGAGCATTCAAATATCAAATTTTCCAAGTCTCAAAAACTCAAGAACATAACACTATCTGCCGGGTCATCTGTTGACGAAGCAAGTTGTGGAAAAAATATCATACTTATAAATCTTAGTGATTTCTGTAAACCTTGAGAGTTGTGAGAAGTCAATATCCATCTAAGTGAGTGATATTACTTCAGAGAATAGGTTTTCTTAGATCGAGCTTGTGGCTTTATCATTTGTTGTAAGCGCAAGTGGTGTACTTGTTACTTTGTGTTTCTAGTAGAATCTAAATCTTCGTGATTTAGAAGAGTGGACTCAAAGACTTCTTGTCTATATAACCACTATAAAAATCCTTGTGTTTCATTACTTGTTTTATTCTTGCATATTTTCATAAGTAAACAAACAGTTTAAAAGATAGAGCTTTCTATAAATTCCGACGATATTACTGATACACTCGGCTGATTCTGGAGTTGCCCCACAAAAGATCATAGCATCAACAACAAATAACAAATGAGACCCCTCTGGCCCTCTCTGCAAGTTCCTACTTGCTAGACCCGTAATCAGGGTTGAAAATCAAATAAAGTTATTCGATACTCGGCTTGAACTCGTTCGATAAAAGCTCGGTTCGTCAAATAAATCAAACAAGCTTGAACAAGATCGTCTGATAAATTTTGAATCTCGGCTTGAGCTCGACTCGATAAGCTAAAAATTGAAAATATACATATAAAATACCAACTACTCGATCTCGTTCGATAAAAGCTCGTTTGAGCTCGGTTCGTTAAGAAATCAAACCAAACTCATACACAAAATATCAGACTCGATAGAATTCAAATCAAACTTGAACAATGTATCTTCGATACTATTCGGCTCGTTTACACCCCTACCCGTAGTCCGACCTCGTGTTTCTTCTATTCTAATAAGGGAGATAATTAATGATGTCGTTGGCGTAACTCCCTCTTTGGAACCACAGGGCCGAAAGAGCCCCCACCCAATACAAAGGAATAAATGACTGTCGTCACATATAAATGATTTTATCAGGTTTACCTGGTTTTTCATTGATTTAACATGTTATTTTCATCAATTTCACCAGTTTTAGCTTAATTTTATCTATTTATTTTTTTATATCAATTTTACTCGATTTAACTAATTTCTATCAATTTTACTCTTTTTTCACTGAGTAAATTCATTTTCATTTTTTTACCGATTTCATTCATATACTAAAGTTCCAAAGTTAAAAGAACAAATTGCAAAAAAAAAAAAAAGTTAAAGAACAATATTATCTTCAAAAAATTCATTATACGAACTATCCTAAAACAACTTGATAAATACACTTTCATGTACATTAAAATTGTCGAGATTTTTTGGACAAGAGGGACTGCATCAGTCATTTCCAGAACCGCCTCTACCTTCAACTATCTACATGTGTATCGGTTGTAAGAAGTACGAACACCTCCCTCCCTCCTCCCTCCCCGGGTTCTATTTAATGTTGGAAATTTGTGGGGTGTAAAATATTATATCAAGAACTTTGTGGCTTTGTGGCTTGTTTAAAGACAATATCTTTAAAGTGATATTTGCCCCCATTCGATTAAATTTGCTAATGGGTTTGAAGTAGCAAATCATTCCCAGGATACAACAAAACCACTTAAAAACATAGATAGCAATTCTAAACTTTCTCTCTAAATTTCTCTAACAATTGTGTGCTTTAGGAGAGGAAATAAATTGGAGTAGTAATAATTTTTGTTGAAAATTAAATTTTCTGCACTACAACTCTATTTCTGATATTCTTAGAGTTGTAATGTTTCATGAATCATTGTGGCTTATGTCTATTAATAAAAACATGCATTCTAATTCGCGGTTAAAATGCATTGTTCATGAATGTATGCATTGTTTCATTACCTAACCGTTCAAATGAATTAAGCCACATATCCATTTCCTTTTAAAATAGGAGACATTTCATGATTTCAAATTAATTACTACGTACAACCCTCCAATTACTTATCATAATATAATAACAACCCCCACTACTTATCATAATATAATAAGTATTATATAATATTATAATCTATATAAATTCCAACAATACCCCACTTAAGTTATAATATTAAAGTTTTTAAAGCACATAATAGTATCATGAATACAAGAAGGTGCCTTTCGACTTTAACCATCAATTAGCATAAACAATTCAAACTTTCAACGATGTCAAAGGTGGTCGAAACTTAAACCAAGACTCCTAAGTGTCAAAATCGGAAATGTCATACACATGATACTATTCAATTCTAATGAGAAATTTTCAAAGTATACTAGCACTATTACAGCCTTGTGCTCGATCCTGGATTTCATGAACATTTATAAAAGATAATCCCAAACCTTTTATTAGAAGCGGCACCACCTCTTTCGTTCATTTAGGTGAAGTCCCCTTAAGTGTCGCTGCTACTAAAGACACTTTAAGTTGCCTTGAGTAATGGGCTTCATTAAGAGTACAAGCTCAACTTACAACTTACAGCAGCATGCATTGAATACTTTTCTATATTTTGTGGAGTGTAATTTTCTGTGCTCATAGTCATGTCTAGTAACTTGTTTTTATCCTTTAAACCTTAATACTAGTGTTTTTCTAGTGTAAGGTTGGGTTACCATTACTAGTGACTAGAAGGGATTCAAACCCATTCCACTAGCTGTTGTTTTAACTAAATCTCTCGATAGTGCTTTTTTAAAAGAATCAGCTAAGTTGTCCTTTGATCTTATATAAACAACATTTATAATTCCATCTTCTAATAATTGTTTGATGTAATCATGTCTTAGACTAATATGTCTTGATTTACCATTATATACCGCACTATATGCTCTGCACATAGTTGATTCATTATCGCAACGTAAGGAAATGGCTGGCATTGGTTGTGGCCACAACTCCATATCAAACAATAAGTTTCTCAGCCATTCTGCTTCCTTTCCTACTGCAGCTAATGCAACAAATTCTGATTCCATAGTTGAATGTGAAATGCACGTTTGTTTCTTGTATGCCCAAGATATTGCTCCTCCTCCAAGAGTAAATATCCATCCAGAAGTGGATTTACTAGAACTATCACTAGTAATCCAACTTGGATCAGTGTAACCTTCTAGTGCAGCTGGAAAACTATTATAAAACAATCCTAAATTGATTGTTCTTTTTAAATATCCAAGAACCCTTTCTATTCCTTTCCAATGGTCTACACTTGGTCGACTAATGTTCTTGAAAGTTTACAAACAGAGAACGATATATATGGCCTAGTGCAATGCATTGCGTATATTAAACTTCCTATTGCACTAGCATATTCAAAGGAGCAATTTCCCTTCCAGAATTTTCAGTTATCTTAATCGAAGAATCATAAGGGGTGTTTGCTTCCTTTATATTTAAATGTTGGAACTTATGAATAATTTTCTCAATATAATGAGATTGACATAATGCATAACCCCCACTATGTTTCTTAACTTTGATGCCTAAAATAGTATCAACTTCATCTTAAATTTCGAAGTTAAATATTTTTTAGTTTCTATTATCCCTACATTATTAGTTGAGAATATTAACATGTCATCCACATAGAGACAAATAATAACATCATATTCTTCAGTGAATTTTGAATAAATACACTTATCAGCATTGTTATGTTTGAATCCATGAGACAATATTATAGTGTCAAACTTTTCATGCCACTGCTTTGGCACTTGCTTTAATCTATAAATCGATTTAACTAATTTGCACACTTTCTTTTCATGTCCATGCACAACAAATCCTTCAGGTTGTTCCATATATAATTCTTCATCAAGATCACCATTTAAGAAGGCAGTTTTAATTTCCATTTGGTGAACATATAAATTATAAATTGAAGCTAATGTCATAAGTACTCTAATGGATGTTATTCTTGCAATAGGTGCATAGGTATCAAAGTAATATATGCCTTCTTTTTGAGTAAAGCCATTAGCTACCAATCCAGCTTTAAAAGTTTGGATTGACTCATCAGTGTTATATTTTCTTCTAAACACCCACTTACATCCTGTAGGCTTGGAACCTTGAGGCAAATCAACAAGAATCCATGTATTGTTAGACATAATCGAATCCATTTCATCGTTAATTGCCTCTTTCCAGTAAGCTGAATCTCTGGATGTCATAGCATCACTAAATATTTTTGGATCATCTTCCACATGTAATAAGATAGGTGTCTTCTTAATATTAGAGTTTCTATCTCCTTCAGTTAAAAATACTGGAGCCAGTGAAGTAATAAAATCAGGACCAAAATCCTTTTCTTTTCCAACTCTTTGACTTCTTCTAGGTTACAAAGTTGTGTCATCATTCTTTCTATTTATACTTTGAGAAGTAATAGGAGAAGAATTATCAAGTTTTTGTGGTGATACTGATTCAGTGTCATTACGAAATTTATTTTCAAGAAACTCAGCGTCTCTTGATTCTACCATAGCATTTGAATTTAGATCCAATAATCTATAAGCTTTATAATTTAAGCATAACCAACAAAAACACTCTTACAAGCTCTTGGACCTAATTTAGTTCTATTTGGATCAGTAACTCTATAGAATGCAATGCAACCCCAAACCTTTAGGTAATTTAGATTAGACTTTCTTCCTTCCCATATTTCATATGGTGAAATGTGAGCCTTCCTTGAAGGAATTCTATTGTGTATGTGACAAGCTGTAAGTAATGCTTCACCCCATAAATCTAAAGAAAGTTTGGCATTTAAAATCATTGCATTAGTCATATCCACTAACGTTATATTTTTTTCTTTCAGCCAAACCATTTTGTTATGGAGTGTAAGATGTAGTAGTTTGGTGTACTATGCTATTTTCTTCACAAAATGCATTAAACTTTTTCGAAAGGTATTCACCTCCATTATCACTACGTAAAATTTAATTTTTCCTATTTTGCTGATTTTCAACAAGTGATTTGTAACACTTGAACATATCAAATGCTTGATCCTTGCCTTTCATTAAATAAACATAGGTAAATCTAGAACAATCATCAATAAAAGTAATAAAATATCTATTGCCTCCTCTAGTCAATTTTCCATTTAATTCACATATATCAGAATGAATGAGCTCAAGGATTTCAGTCTTACGTTCAACACTAGGGAATGGTTTTTTAGTTATTTTGGCTTGTATACATATCTCACATTTAAAATTATCATAATCATGACACAAAATCAAACCATGCTTTGACATGTATTTTAAATACTTATAATTTAAATGTGCAAGACGAGCATGCCATAAATTAAAAGAAGAAACAACAGAGTAAACATAACTAATTATTGTATTAATACTTAATTTGAACATTCCATCACAAGAGTACCCTTTTCCAACAAACATTCCACCCTTAGTCAAAATCAAACTATTATACTCTAAAACGACTTTTATGCCAAAGCAAACTGGCAGATACAAGATTTTTCTTAATTTCTGGGATATGTAAAACATTAACTAGATTAAGTTTCTTCCCAGAAGTGAATTCCAGTTCGACTTTTCCTTTTCCTAAGACCTTTGCTGCATCATGGTTTCCCATAAGCACTTCTTGGTCTTCCGTTGCAACTTCATAATTCTTGAATTGAGATTTGTCGTTGCAGACATGAACAGTCGCACCAGAATCATACCACCAATCAAATAATTATGGCGTAGTAGTCATATGTAGTTGAGTCACCATTCCAATATGCATTGAAGAAACCATGGCAATTAAATTTTCAATTTCATTGTCATTAACCATGTTTGCTACTATATTGGAATTACTCGTAGCATTTTCCATCTCTCTTTTTTTGATTCTACATTGACGAATCAAATGCCCTTTTTTGCCGTAATGGTGACACTTTCTTGTTTCTTTGACCTTTTGCTTCTTGTTGGGACCATTGTATCCTCTTATTTCTATGACTTTGATTGTTGAATGTCTTCTCATCCACAACATTTACTTTAGAAGAATCAAACTGCACTACATCGTTCTTTTTAAGTGCTCGAGTTTCATCCTCTATTCTCAAATGTTTCTCAAGTTGTTCCAAAGTGAAATCTTCCGACGAGTGTAGAAGTTTCTTTTGATAATTTGTCCAAGCGGGTGGAAGTTTGGCAATTATCGCACCGACTTCGAAGCTTTCGGGAAGTTCAATTTTCAAGTCTTTGAGTTTACTAACCAAGACTTGCAAGCCATGTACTTGGTTCAAAATAGGTAGATTATCATTCATAGAAAACTGTAAATACTTCATGATTAAAAACTTATCCATACCTTGTCGTTCTGATTTGTACTTATTCTGTAATGCATGCCAAATCTCTCTTGGTGATTTGATCGAATTGAATAAATCATAAAGTCGATCAGAAATAGCGTTCAAAATATGTCCACGACAAACCAATTCATCTTCTTCACGTTTCTTTCGTTGCTCTGTAATAGCATCATCTTCACCTTCTTTTGGTTCCGGAATTGGTTGCAAATCCGGACTTAACACATAGAAGATCTTCAAAGCGGTCAAGAGAAACTTCATTTTGTCTTGCCAACGGGTGAAATTAGTGCCATCAAACTTATCCAATTTCACAAAGTCTTGATTCATGACTTGAAAGCAGCGTCGGTAGTCGATTAATTCCATAATATCACTTTAAAATTGTTGGAAATTTGTGGGGTGTAAAATATTATATCAAGAACTTTGTGGCTTTGAGGCTTGTTTAAAGACAATATCTTTAAAGTGATATTTTCCCCCACTCGATTGAGTTTGCTAATGGGTTTGAAGTAGTAAAATCACTCCCAGGATACGACAAAACCACTTAGAAACATAGATAGCAATTCTGAACTTTCTCTCTAAATTTCTCTAACAATTGTGTGCTTTAGGAGAGGAAATAAATTGGAGGAGTAGTAATAATTTTTGTTGTTTATTAAATTTTCTGCACTACAACTCTATTTATAATATTCTTAGAGTTGTAATGTTTCATGAATCATTGTGGCTTATGTCTATTAATGAAAGGATGCATTCTAATTCACGGTTAAAATGCATTGTTCATGAATGTATGCATTGTTTCATTAACTAACCGTTCAAATGAATTAAAGTCACATGTCCATTTTCTTTTAAAATCAGGAGACATTTCATGATTTCAAATTAATTAGTACAACCCCCAATTACTTATCATAATATAATAACAACCCCCACTACTTATCATAATATAATAAGTATTATATAATATTATAATCTATATAAATTCCAACATTTAATGCATCAATGTACTCCAAAATATCTAAAATTCATTTCGCTTATACCGTATAGTATATTACAACATATAGAGGTGTAAGGCGTCCGTGAACAGTCACATAAATTTCTTTTTGATTTATTTTAATTCCCAAAATAAAACAGCATCGCATTGACTCATAAACTATGTTGTTTAAATTGATTTCTCAGTTTTAACACTACCTCATTTTCTTTTCCAATTTTCTCAAGCATATCAAATTCATATAAACCACATTCAAGGTGTGGTCCCTGTCCGTCTTCGTTAATTTTCTTACTGGACGCCGACCCGCGTTTTCTCGACAGGTCAGATTTACTAATATGCCCTTTAAATGACACGAAGAGTTCTTCTGACATGACAAATTTGTCCGCAAAAAAAGGGGACAAATGGATCTAAACAATAAAGATGAAAAACTAACTTCTTTTTGTAACCACGTCGTAGCAGTGTTTAAATTCCCATTTCCCAATGCATCTTCTATGTCTAAAGAGGCAAAATTACAAATTTCGTCCCGGATTATGTCTCTTTTTTGCATACCATCTTGCGCTTTAGACAAATAACAATTTTAGTCCAATAATTTTTAAAAGTTTAACAAATTTTATCCTGTCGTAAGATTTTGGATCGAGATAGTCACTTAATTGCCAACTCGACAACTACATGTCAAATGACTTTCCACGCAGAATTATATGTTTTATGTTAGAAAATTGGCAAAAAAATATGGAAAAAATGCAAGATACCCCCCTGTGTTATTCTAAACATGCAAGAAACTACCCTGTGAAATTTTTATTGAGCCAAACTTCCTTGTGTTTTTAAAAATCCTGCAAAAAAACCCAATTTGTAAAAAAAATATGTTGTTTTGGATCGACATATTTCAAAAAATAATTTTAACAATATATCACGTGAAGTTGTAGGGACCAACTTGAAGTATTTTAAAAATGGTTTCTTGAAATATGTCGATTCAAAACGACCTATTTTTCATAAATTGGGTTTTTTTTGCAGCGTTTTTTAAAACACAAGGAAGTTTGGCGCAATAAAAATTTCACAGGGTAATTTTTTGCAGGTTTAGCATAACACAGGGGAGTATTTGGTATTTACCCAAAAAATACCGTTGCAATATCAATCCCATAAAAAATATTCTTTCATTTATTTAATCACATTATAACACGTTAAAATTTTTAGTCTATTGCGATTTCTCTTTTCAAATTTCTCATATTTTCGCAGAATTTACGAGAAATTTGCAAAAAAAACCATTCATCATGCAAGATAATATTTTGCATAAATGTTAAGAATTTTGTGTTAGAAAATTTGCAGAAATGTTAGGAATTAAGAACATAATTTTGGTACAAGTAATTATATTATAAAAACATAATTATTACTAAAATGTGAAAATATTTTATTCAATATTTTTTGTAAAAGAAATACTCATTTTCTCTTATAATTAAATAGCTTTTACAATCCATACGATTGTTAGAGGAAATGCGAGGGATTACTATAAAAATGTGGGGAAGTTGGAGTAATTATTCTTTATTTTAAACAAAATAATTTTTACAAGAAAATCTGGAAACATAAAAAAAATGCATTGAGGAAATATAAACATATATTATATATTTATTTTTCCCAAAAGATTATCTCGAACAAAGAAAAAATTCTGCAAATTTCTCGTAAATTATGTGCAAATACGAGAAAATAAAAAAGAAATTTGCAACAAACTAAATATCTTATTGTGTTATAGTACGGGATGAAAAATGAAAAAAAATAGATTTTATGGGATTGAAATTGCAAGGTATTTTTCTTTGTCAGTTTTGTAGCATGAGACGTATAAGTCACATTTGACACGTAAATGCCGAGTTTGCGCCTAAGCGGTGATTTCCATCCAAAATTTTAAGACGGGATGATCTTCCCAAATTTTTTTAAATTATGGGACTAAATTTGTTACTCATTTAAAATGTAGGACTATATATAAAAAAAACAGATATAGTGTGGGATGAAATTTGCAATTTTCCGTCTAAATTCTAAACCCGCATATTTTTCCCTTTGCCCTCTTGTCATTTTCGTTTTTTTAACCTTCCCCCTTCCTCCGCATAAAACCTCCCCTCCTTTTCTCTTTGAAATTCCTTTAAAAAAAGAATTTCTCTAACAAATATCCGAATTAAAATCTCAGTCAATTTAAAACCATCCATTAAAGAGTTCATCTTTACACTTCTTTTTAGTGCCAAACATCTCCTTAAGGCGAGAGGAATTTTTTATAAAGGTGGGTGTCTTTGTCTCTTTTTATTATGTGAATAATTTATTCCCATTTCGTTCCATTATTCGATTCTTTATTATTTACAACATTTTACTCGAACATCTGTACAGGATTCTTTATTTGACCTTAAAAAAGATTGGATTTTTAGACTTCTTGTATGATTCTGAGGTTCTAAATTAAGTCTTTCTGCTTTGGGTATAGCCTTTTCTTTTCTGATTAATAGATTCTACCTTTTTTTACCCTTCTTTTTGTCACAATCAAAAGCTCACGTGTGTGTGTATATGACTTTGTTCATGTATTTGTATATCTAGATAATTAAATAATTTTTTCTTTGGGTTATGTTTCAGGGGCAGAAGAAGAAGAGATAACTGATGATGGTGTTTTGTGGTTTATTGGAATTCACGCTCCTGCAAACAGAAGCCTAGGCTCTGTAATTCAATTGTGTTTTGAAGGTAATAATGGTAAATTTCCTTTTTCTTTTGGGTAATTAAGTAAATTACAAAAGAATTGATGGTAATGTATTCCTGTGATTTGTATAATATTCGGTTTAAGTTTCTCTAATTTGAAAAAAAAATACTTTATTATTATAATTTTATAAAAATTTCACTGTTTTCCTAATATTTTTAAATTTAAAAGAAATATAAATTGATTAAACTGTCCTTTTTACATGTGATACGACAAATGTAGCAATTTATTCCGTATTAAATATTGTATTTTTCTCCTTATATTACAAAAATATTTTTCATGTCCCCTATCAATTTCGGTGAGAGAATTACACTCTCCGGCTGGAGAAAGTAAATTGCTCTCTTAAAATTTTCAATGGATAAAGTGCTATTTTTTAAATTATAAAGGACAAATTGAGAATTATACATTTCGACTATTTTCTAGTAAGTATTAAATGCTACAATTTAATTTGGTGCTTCCACGATAAAGTAGAGGATCGTGTTAATTATTGGTCGTCTATATGTTTAAGTTTCTATCGTACCCTTTGTGAACTCTGTGGTCAGTTGATCACTGATTGGCACGTGATCCCGGAATTTTAATGAATTGTCACGTGAGTGAACTATGTGGGATCCAGAAAAGTTGTGGTGTTGGTAGCTTTATCCGAGGATCTGTATGGATCAAATTTTGATTCTTCCTTCGAGAATAATGAAAAATAAAAAATAATCGAAAACAAGAAATAAGATGCATTCCAGAAACTACTTTCTTTTTTGAATTATTTTGTTAATTTTCCTAATTTATTACTCTCTTCGTTTTTTTTTATTTATCGTTTTGAAGAATTGCACACGAATTAAGAAATGTCATAAATAATCACTTTTTTTATGCAAAAGTTACAAAATACCCTTTTAATCAAAAAATCTTAACATTAATTATCATTGACAAATATTAATAAAAGGGTAAAATTGGTAAAAGAACATTAATTTTACATTGAATTCCTAAAATGACAAATAAAAGTAAATAATTTTTTTTTGCCAAAGCGTAAATAAAAAAAAACGGAGGGAGTAATTTCCTTATAGTTTTTTCTAATGTTTTTGATATTTCTTTTAATTATTTTTATTTTACTCCCTCCGTTTCATAATATTTGTCGCTTTGAAAAGTTTTTCTTGTGCCATATTATCTGTCACTTTAGATTTCCAATAAAGCATTAATTACTCTTTTTTCATTTTTGTCCTTTATATTCATAAATTTTCTCAAACATTAGTGGAGGATAATTAATTAAAAGGGAATCTTAGTCTTTTTCATTTTTTTTCCCTTAGAATTTAGCTATATTCAATGATTTTCTTAATTTGTGTGCATATATGTGAAATGACAGATATTTTAAAACGGAAGAAGTAATATTTAACCTATCGAAATAAAATATATAAATGGTGTGGCACGAGTGACAATGTGTGGCTTTCATATAGAAGTATTTGGATCGTTGGATGTTGAATGTGGTCCTAAATTATGGATTAGTGTCCTCAATCTCAATGTATAAGCAATAGGGGCCCATGAGATTTTTCTTGCAATTGGATATATAACATGAGATCAATT
Organism: Penstemon newberryi var. newberryi; assembly: GCA_030819805.1. Classification (NCBI taxonomy): domain Eukaryota; kingdom Viridiplantae; phylum Streptophyta; class Magnoliopsida; order Lamiales; family Plantaginaceae; genus Penstemon; species Penstemon newberryi. Next base: position 12,840,260 of record JAUALY010000005.1, on the reverse strand, counting down.
ATATATTTATCAAAATTTGCGGGTCCTTAGTGAAATGCTCTTTTTTTTGTGACCTTTTCCTTTGGGCTATAAGAATCAAATGAATTACGTGAAGATAAGATTTTTACAATCATAATTGTCCATTCTTGTTACCTTTATTTTAAACTAATAATGTAATAATTATTAACTAGTATTGAGCTAGCACTATTTGACATCTTTGCTTTACTTGTTGATTGATATGAGATATGCATTGGTCGTGTGAATACGATAGTTTTATTGATTTTTTTTTATTGATGCATTTCAGTTATTGCATCTCTTTATTTTATACAAATTGAATAAATCATTTCAATGATCTCCGAATTATTTATAAAAGAATTCAATAATGAGTGCATAAAAGAAATGTCTGACTATTCTTCCATATATGTTGGTTGTTAGTAAAAAATTTGTTCCTAGTATTTTAGTAGAATATATAGGGAAATGATCATTCCATGTAATTGCCGCCCCCAGGACATATTTTTAATATATAAATATTTGATCAAATATTTTTTTCGAGCTTTTTGCTTCATATGGCTAGAATTTTATTTTATTTATTTTATTTTATTTTTTGAGGAAGATGCGTATTGGTAGATTTAGCTGTCTAGAAAATACAGTTAGGAACTAAATTAATATGTATCTAAAATTTGGTATGGGAAGTTGTTATACTGTTATGTTATGGTCAAATATGCAATAGAATAATAAAAATAGTACGTGGTTACTTACATACTTTTCATTTGTTTATTCCTCCAATTACACATTTCCCGCGATCATGTCTATCTCACAAGCACTAATGCTGTAGTCTCTTTTGCCAAATACATAGCACTAGACAGTCACTTGTTGGGATTTGTATGTATTTTGGCTCATATGCTTTATATAGCTTCATAATTGTAACATATATTGCAACATGGTCTTGATTAATTGATGTTCTTTGTGTTTGCAAATAAGAAAATAGGTTTGAGAGTGCTTTCGTTATTGGGTTTGTGGGAAGAGTGGATATTGGGTTTGTGGGAAGAGTGGACAACAAATTAGCTCCTTGTTTTATTGTTAAAAGGTAGTTTTACTATTCTATTCTATGATAAATAAAATGATAAGATACCGTCCTGTATTTTTGTAAAAGAAGCAACATTGCCTCCCTTTTAATTTTCAAATTCAAGGCGGGTAAAGTGCCTATTTAGGCAATATCATGGGGGAGTGAAATGCCCATGTAATATTAGAGGGAGTAAAATGTCAATTAGGCAATATCACAGGGGGTAAAGTGCATCTTATATTTTCTAAATGTAGGGTTAAATTGGTCATTTATCACATCAAAATGAAGTCTCAGTCGCATTTTTGAGCGTGTGTGCAACACTTCCATGAAGAGGGAGGTAAAACACTTTTTATTGTATGCCACAGGGAGGTAATATGCCTATTTTTGTATCACAAAGGGGTAAATTGTCCATTAGACATATCACATGGAGGTAACTTGCCAAAAACCCTAGTTGGAAACACGTGAGACCATTAGAGTTTTTTTTGAATTAAAAAATATAAGATATGTTTGAATATGTATTAAAGAGTTAATGGCAATTTACCCCCTTGTGATTTTTATAATGTTCAGTTTACTTTCATGTGATTTAAAAAATAAAAAAACACTTTACCTCCCTTGTAATCTTATAAAAGTTTCACACCGCCTCCTTGATATTTTAGATATTGCGTTTTACCTCCATGTGTTATGATAATGTGACAGTTTACCTATATGTGTTATGATAAATGTGGCAATTTACCCTTATGATAAATATAACAATTTACCCCCATATGTTACAACCACAATTTTCATGCCATTCTGAATTTCGGAAAGTGAGTTACACTCTCCGACTGAAGGAGTAATTGCTTCTTTAAAATTTATACAGGGGGTAAAGTGTTCTTCTTCAAGTCATAGAGGATAAATTGAACATTATATATTTTAAAGAGGATAAATTGACATTAGCTCATGTATTAAATGTTGGAACATGTGAGACATTGTTTTTCTTTAGTGAAAATTTCGACTGAAGTTTTGGATTTTAAAACTTGAAAATTGGATACAACCAAGTGAACATAGAATAGAACAAAGCAGGGTCCCTTTTACTTTTTCTGTTTTCTGCCTGTTGGAGTTTATCTTTCACCTTTTTTGAATCTGATCATCAGTATCATCATCTTTTCCCTTGTAAAAATCTATTACCTTAAGTTCTAGTTCCATAAAAATTTTGTTCTAACTATATTCATCATCATTTTGTCATTTTCAGATGGATACAGTAAAACGTTCTACGGTTACTACAAGTAAGAGTAAATTGGCACGCAATTTTGCTAAGGTATTACAGATCAAAGCAGTAACAGAAATAGCTCCAGATGACGAAATACAAAAAACATTGAAGAAAGAACAAGTAAAGAAAATCCGAGTTCCATGCTTCGAGAACAAAGATTTGGAGCCGCTACAGAATACAACAATTAAAGAAGCTTTTCTTGCTAAATTATTTGCCAGTATTTCGACTATCAAAGCTACATATGCTCAGTTGCAATTTGTGCAGTCTCCTTATGATGCAGATGGGATTCAATCCGCGGACAATGCTTTAGTATCGGAGTTGAAAAATTTGTCCGAGTTAAAGCAGAGTTACTTAAAAGATCAGTTAAAAGATACATCTCCGGAGACCACTTTGATTAAGTCGGAAATTCAAGAGCAGAAGAGTCTTATCCAAATGTACGAGATCACGAATAAGAAGTTGGATTCTCAGCTCAAGCTTAAGGACTCAGAGATAATATTTCTTAAGGAAAAGTTAGCGGAAGTAAATAGTGATAATAAGTCTCTTGAGAAGAGACTAAACTCGAGTGGACAAATGGCCATGTTTGAAAATGCTCGATTGTTGAGCTTAATGCCTTGCCATTTTGTTGCGTGTTTTAAGAAGGCGATAAAATCTATTAGAAGCTTTGTTGGTTTGCTGATTATGGAAATGGAACTTGCGAACTGGGATTTGGATTCCGCAGTTAGTTCGATAGAACCTGACGTTTCTTTTTGGAAACCGAGTCATAAATGTTTTGTTTTTGAATCATATGTGTGCAGAGAAATGTTTGATGGTTTTGATTGTCCGAATTTCTCTACCGATCTCGAATCCTTGTTTGAAAAGGAAAATCGTCACCGCCTGTATTTTGAGAAATTTATGGAGTTGAAATCGGTGGGACCCGGAGATTACCTAGCTTGGAAGCCCAAATCGCTATTCGCGAAATTTTGTCGTAGTAAATACTTGAGACTCTTTCATCCAAAAATGGAAGCATCACTTTTTGGAAACTTGGATCAAAGGAATTTGGTGAACTCGGGTGAGCTTCCAGAGACACCTTTCTTCTCGGCATTCACTGAGATGGCAAAGCGAATATGGCTCCTACAATGCTTGGCTTTGTCTTTTGACCCTGAGGTCTCTATCTTTCAAGTTAGCAAAGGAACTCGTTTTTCTGAGGTTTACATGGAAAGCATAAGTGATGAGGTCTTCTTGTCGGTTGATCCCACATCGAAAATTGATCCTCATGTGGCTTTTATGGTCGTTCCGGGATTTATGATTGGTAAAACTGTCGTTCAATGTCAAGTGTATCTATATTGATCATAAACTTGAGTGAAACTTAGATCGAACTTATGCTCAATTTACACACGTTTTGTGATTGATTAGTCTCCATTGTACAAAGAGTGTTATCCATTCACATAGAAAGTGTACTTGTCATACAAAGGATTTGGGTTCGGCCTATTTGGTTTGGACTAGAATTATTCGATCAAGGACTAAGTTGAAGGTGTTCTTTATGATATTTTGGTCATTTATCAAGAATGATTGCTATGAAGAGGTAAGGACTTTAAGTTGCCTTTTTTTGGGTACTCTTTAAATTTCTGGAAGATAAGTGCATATAATTAGGTATTATACAATTATGCTCGATCTACTTGTCTTCATTGGTCACCTCCCCTTCAACAAGTAGGTGCATATTTTAGTTGGCCACATGACAATGATGCTTACTAGTAATTGTATAGAAAAAAACAAGTTGAAGAATAAAATCGTCAAGTAACTTACTACTAATTAGTAATTATACATTGTGCTCATTGTTTTATATCATATATAACATGTGTCAGAAAAAATATTTTGTATTGTAATTGAACATGTGAAGCGTAATGAGGTTAATTTTTTTTAACAATTGTTGTGATCGATCTGTTTTTGTATTATCAATACTCCTAAGTAAATATTCTTTTCATTGAATATATTTTGACAACGTAAATAATATAGAAATTAAGAATTTACATTTGAGAGCTTAAATTATTCTTGAATGAAACTTGAGCAAATTAACTGAAACTCGAAATGCAGTTTTTCTATTGGTTTCTCAATGTTATTCGAGTTTTAGACCTGATATAATTTCTTTTGAGACATGTCAAATATATTGTTCGGGGACTAGTCATTCCACTAGATCAATCACTCATATGTACTCGAAATGCAATCTTCACTACATTTCCATAACGTATAACGAGAGTTTAATTATTATTATTATATATAAATTTTGTATTTGTCGATAGTATGGAACAAAACAATAACCAACCATAATTTTTTAAAATTACAATTACTATCCAAGTTTTAAGATTGTATAAAATATTACCAACATTACAAATAACCCCTAGGAACAAAACATGAACTTTTCAGTGGTAATGGACTAATTGTAAGATAATAACATATTTAAGGAGGATTTTTATAATACCCAATATGTGAGGGATATTTTTATAATTTGACCTTACATTAGGGGTGTATCCGTAATTTACCTACTATATTTCAGATCACATCTTATATCTTGGAAATACACAATTTTAGTACTTTGCATCCTCAAATTGAAATTTGAAACTTTACACCTTCGAATTGCATATTCTTTGGGGAAATACACCATACTAGGGTGCAAAATGCCCATTGTTGTGCCAAGTAAAATTTAATTTAAGGGTGTATTTTGCCAATGTTAATTTCTAAGGGTACACATTGCCAAACTGTATTATATTTGGGGTACAAAATGCAGTTAAGCCTACTTCTCATGAACTCTATGTTAGCTTTCACGTTGCTCATTTAACAATCAACACCTCCATTTTATATTTGCCGATGAGGGGAACTAACAGCTAGAAATTTTATTTTTTCAAATATACATAAAGATTTAAGACACAACATGCTTAAAATTGCACTCCATAATCTCTCAAGTTTACATATTCTTCTAATCACTCCCGTATCCTCCAGCGACATCATCAATTTGACTTTGCCTGACTCGTCCAATCTTCCAAACCTACAACACCTGAAATCTTCCCACTCGATTCCCTCTAACCCGACTAACCTTACACCACAATCTGCTGGTGAATTGTCCAATTCGTCTGATGTTAGCTCCCACCTCCCTTCCAACCTCTACTCTGTCCCGATAAAATCCGAACCTAACCAGCCTCCCAAGAAATCTGGAAAAATCCCCACAAAACCTAAACGCCCCCACGGTAAAGAGAACTCTGACCCTTATCCTCCACCCAACCCTCGCAAACCAAATGTTCGTAAATCATGTCCTATAGTCAAAACCGAAGCTAATCTCACACCTAAGAGTAATTTAAAGAGAAAATTTGGCAACACTCTTAATGTGATTGACTTAGACCCCAACCCAAATGTTGATATTACAACTACTACTAAGCAAGAAGATGAAACTTGTGTTGTTCGTTCCAGATCTTCAAAGAAGACTCGACTTGCTATTTCAGAGGCGGAGGCTGCCGGGCAGCCCCGCCTATTGCAATGAATTGCCTAGCATGGGACTGCCGAGGTCTTGAGGGTTCTTTGGCAATTCGTCATCTTGGGTATCATATCCGAGATCATAATCCTCAAATAATCTTCCTATCAGAAACAAAGGCAAAGGGTAGGAAGATAGAATTACTAAAAGCGAAATTGGACATGCATGGTGTTTTTGTGGAGCAGCGTGGGCAGTCAGGAGGTTTAGCTTTACTTTGGAATAAGAATATTCAAGTGGATTTGCAAAGTTTCTCAACCAGCCATATCGATATTCACATAGCTGAAGTGGATAATACTACTGGGTGGCGATTTACCGGCTTTTATGGAGAACCAAATTCGGCAAATAGACGTATCTCTTGGGATCTTCTTCGTCTCCTTGCATCTCGCAGTTCGAAACCGTGGCTTTGTATGGGGGATTTTAATGCTTTCTTATACCATTATGAGAAAACAGGGAGGAATATTACGACTGGGTATCAATTTCGAGACTTTAGGACAGCTCTACAAGATGCGGGCCTCTCTGATATGGGCTTCACAGGTTATCCGTTCACTTGGTCTAACGGCTGGGAGTATCCTCGCACTGTTGAGGAGAGACTTGACAGGGCATGCATTTCTGACTCTTGGTTGCAAAAGTTTCAGTTCAGCAAAGTTATTCATCTTAACTTCGGGGGATCTGACCATTCACCTATTCTTATCCGTATTCGCAATCAGGATTTACCACAGCCAGCGCCAAAGAGGAGAAACTTTATGTTCGAATATATGTGGTTAGAGGAATTAGAGTGCTCGAAAGTCGTTAGTAGCTCTTGGGGTGGGGCGGTGTTAAATGAACCGGTTGATGTTCTGAAAAAACTTGATTCTTGTCAGTTAGAATTAGCAGCATGAAGTGGTACGACGTTTGGAGGAGTTCGTAAGAAGGTTGCAAAATTGAGGGAGAAAATTCATAAACTAGAGATGGGGGTGATTACTGCTGCCTCTAAAGAGCTTGAAAATAATTTATCTTTGCTACTTGATGAACTTCTCGATAGAGAAGAAAAAATGTGGCAACAAAGAGCTAAGGCCCATTGGATGCGAGAGGGAGATCGCAATACTCGATACTTTCATAGTCGAGCTTCGGGTCGTAGAAGTTAGAATGAGATCCGGGGTATCAGAAAAGAAGACGGGACTTGGTGTAGAGTGGTATCGGAAATCGAAAGTGTTGTTGTTGACTATTTTAGCAGGATTTTCACTTCGAGCCAACCATCGAATGAAGAGCTTGATATGGTATTGGGTGCTATGAGATCGAAGGTGAGTTTCGAAGATAATCAACACCTACTTCAGCCGTACACTGCCGAAGAGGTTTACCGAGCCCTTTTATCTATGTATCCCCTTAAATCCCCCGGCCCCGATGGTTTTCCCCCTTTATTTTTTCAAAATTATTGGCCTGTTATTGGGAAAGATGTTACTAGTTGGGTTCTTGAGTTTCTAAATAAAGGCAACTTTGATATATCTTGTAATAAAACTAATATTATCCTTATCCGTAAACGTCCGAACCCCGAATATATGACCCAATTTAGACCTATCAGTCTTTGTAATGTGATCTATAAGATAGCCTCGAAAACTATAGCCAATCGACTTAAGCTGATTTAGCCTGATTTCGTCTTAGGTCTAATCTCAGTAAATTTATTAAGAACAATATTATATTTAGGGTTTGGTTAAAGTACTCAGGATGGTGCAATTCAAGATTTTTATGAATAATATTATATCAAAATATGTGGCTAAATTGTATAAGAGGAGAACAACATAATTATATGTATTGAAAGACCAAAATTCGGATCCTTATTACAATGGAGTATTTGCTATTTATACTGAATACCTAATCCTAACGTATTTAGGAGTCCTTCTAGGCCTAGGAGTCCTGCATGGCCTAGGAATCCTGCATGGTCCAATAAACCCTCGGGATCGATCTTCAGGTCGACTAGGCGCGATAAAGCAGATCGATCCGATTGTTGAACTTCCGAGGAGATTTAATTTGTCTTCACAGGTCGGATTGGTTTTGTACCCGCTCGGGAAGTACAATTCGATCATAAGGGTAAAATAGCCCTCATCAGTACTCCCTCACTTTTCGAGCGTAATCGTAGCTGTAGCTCATAGAAGTAAAAAAGATCACAGTGTCAACCTTTCTGTGGTTCATGAAGTATGCCTCGTTAAAAACCTTGCACGGAAAAACCCTTTTTATGGGATAAAAACCGAGCGAGGGAAAAATAGTGCATATCCATTTGAACTTCTCAGATAAAGACACGTAGCTTGGTAACGTGTGTCAGACATCTGCAGGGTCTTCTCATGATTTTACTGGCGGGAAACTGAAAAGACGCGAAGGGTTGAACCGTCTTTTCACTATCCGTATATATAGTCGAAATAGGTGGGATTTTTTACTTTTACCCCAAATATCTAGATCTTCCTGCATTAAAAGTTTGAGTCGATATTCTTGCAATCCGTTCAACTCGTCGAACATACCATCTTCAGAAAATGGCTTCATCCTCGCAGAACCCCAACTCCCCTAACCGGAATGAAGAAGAACAAGTACCTCAAAACATTGCCAACCCAGAAACTCTTTCTTCTGATGAAGAAATAGGAGATGGCGTTCAGGCCGAGGAGTTGACAGTTTGGTAGTTGAGATCGTTCCTGAGGAGGAAATGGTCGCCAAAGCTTCAAAGAAATTAAAAACTGCTCAACCTCAAATTTCTGCCCCCATCGAGTTCTTTTCTTCCCGACTGAAAGAAGAGCATTTACCGGCCTTGAAGAGGGATTATGGTCGTTATTTCCCCTCGGATTTCGAGATAATTATTCCTTCTGCAGAGGAGAGAGTTAATACGCCTCCCCCAAATTGCCGAGCTTTTTATACCTCGCATTTTGATCACGGATTACGTTTTCCTCTCTCTCCGATCCTCCGCCAACTTCTAGAGACTTTTGTTGGTCCCAAGTGGTCAGATGAGGTCTAGAGGGGGGGGGGGGGGGGTGAATAGACCTCTTTAAAAATCTTCCTTTTAAAATCTCTAACTTTTCTGTTCAGCAGACTAAGCTGATCGAGAACAGTAAGTAGACTAGGCTGATCTTGCACAAAGCTTTGAACAGCGAAGTAGACCACTCTTCTGATTTCACTCAGCTGATTTTATCAAAATCAGAGTTTAAAGTAACTAACTTGCAGCGGATTTGTCAAGTGTTTTTCACAAGTAGTTTTCTTTAACTTTGAAATAATTTTGTCCCCAGTTTTAAACAAACTCCTTTTTAAAACTTCTTCAAACAGTTAACCTTTAAATGTTTTAAGTATGCTGTTTTTAAATATGCAGAATTTTAAGCAAGCAAAAACACAAAGGATTTTTATAGTGGTTATATGGATGGAAATCCTTTAGTCCACTCTTCCAAGTCACGTAGATCTTGGGTTATACTAAATCACACAGATTACAGTATACACTTCTTACGCCAAACAACAAATGAAGTGGCCGTAAGTTCACAATAGGAAATCACAAAGAAACTCCTATCCTCTGAAGTAATATCGCTCACTAAGGTTGATATTTACTTCTCACAACACAATCTTAACAAAATCACTCAGATTTTTAAGTATATTCTGGTTTCTCTCTTTTCTGCTTCGTCAACAGATGACTAGGCTGATGAGTGCTTTGTTCTTGAGTTTGAGACTTAGAAGAATTCTGCTTCAGATTTTTGCTCTCAATGCGTGTTGTCTCTGTGTTGTACTTCTTCAACTCACGAACTAAGCTATTTATACTAAGGATTTGAAGATCTGCCCGTTGAGAGATCGCCAGTTGTCAAATCCTCGAGTACTGGTCCTTTTCTGCAGAACGGCTGTTGCGACTGAACACTGTACACTCTGCTGTACTTTCTGTCGCTTCGCATTAAATGCGCATTAAATGCACCAAGCTGATACGAGGTTTCTCTTCAATCATTTGTCATAAATACCCTTCCTCTTCAGCATTTATTACACCAAGTGCATTTATTACCGTTGCAATAACTTCTGATCCACTTCCACTCTGCTGATCGAAGTCACTCGTCTGATGAGTACTCGGCTGATCCCAAACTTGAACTAATCTGATTTGAGTCGGCTGATAGTCCACCAGTCTGATTACTTCTTCAGCGACAGATCAGTAGTCTTCTGGACCATATTTGACTTGTCTGAAATACTTCTTCCTTGGTCAAATATTTTCTAAGGTTTGTACTAAGCTTCCACTTAGCTGATGACTTTGGAAATCATCAAAACCTTCCTTCACTTCAAGGTCTTCATCTTCATCCAACAACTTTCTTTGTTTCTCTAACCCAACTCGTACCAAATGCCATAGCCTTTATTATGGCTTTTTCTGTCTTGATGGTTGCAAAAGGGCTGCAACCTTCGTTTCGTAATTTTCTTCACTTATTTCGACTTTCCATATCGACCTCCTCCAACCGAGGTTACTATTATGTCAGCCAAAGACCAGGGTTTGCTGTGCTAGAAAACGCCATCTCGAGTAACAACATGGAATGGAAATCGAACTTCTTTTTCGTCAAGCCTCCAACCCTCCGTGTACTTGAGAACGGGAAAACTGAAGAGTTTACCTATGACTGGGGTTTTGACCAATCCTGGGTGTACGGCGGTCGGAAGGTGATCGGCGAAATGGCTCCAGATGATCAATTTTCTTCAGACATGGTGGAGGAGATGAGATCGGATAAATACCAATCGGCTTACCTAGTCGGAGAAATCTACCTTCGAAAAGCTAGATTAAGCTCTCTGGATTTTCCCATTTCAACGGATGATCGTCCCCTAAGTAAGATTTTAATATGAATTATTCTATCCTTAAGAAGGATCTCTCAATCGTCATCCTTTAACGTTTGTAACCTTATATTGTAGCTTCCATGGTCGAAAAATGCCGTTATTCAGTGGTTGGAAAGACTGTCCTTTCTAACTCAAAGAAGTCATCGGGAAAGGTACCGATAGAGCAGAGACAATCCAGAAAAGGAGGAGAGATCAACACCAGGATCTGGAAGACATCGAGGAAGAGTCTTTCGAGAGTGCAGATCCTATTCGAGTTGCTCCACCCACGACTGATCAGACTTCTACGAAAATACCTTCGTCGAGCACTGGTCCAGGACGTGGCTTTCCCCCCAAATTTATTAGGGATGAATATGGTATTCTTGGCTGTAAGACTTGGCCGGAACGTAATCCTACTGGTCCTGTGGCAAAAAGAAGAAAACAATTATACGATAAAGAAGGTGAGTCTTTCACCCATATCGGAGATACAAGCCATAAAGCCTCTTTGGTAGATATGGTCGAAAGCCATCTTCAGGGGAAACGAGCAGCGGGATATTCCGAGAAGGATACATCGATGACCGATGACAAGGAACATATCCTCGACAAATCAATCCGACTTATCTTGTCTTCAACCTTCACCAGGGATGTGCAGCGAAACTTCGAGAGGGAGCCCCTCGACCAGCTAGCAAGAGCAGCTCATGCTCACGAAGTGGTAATACATCATTTATAATGTTTTATTCCAATATGCTTTAAGTTTCTTTACTTCAATCTTAATTAGATGATATAATTCTGCGGACTGGGAACGCGTTGGTAACTGCCTTGTATGATACGACATTGCACAGGGAGCAGTGGAAGTTTGTGGAAGAAACCAACAATACTCTAATGGCCAAAATCAAGGAGCTTGAAGACAAACTTGCCAAGATCGATAGTTCCAGTGCCTTAGTTGAAATTCAGCCTGGTTCTAATGTCAATCCCCGTCTGGAGATTGATAATCCACACATTATCAGCACGATGATGGATGCTAGTCGGTATCAAGCGCAGGTCGATCAACTAAATCGGGAATTGGATGACCAGCGTGTTTCTCATGCTACTTCGATGAGCAAACTAGAGTCGGAGATTCTCTCACTTCGATCTCAACTTGCGGTTAAGGATGATGATGCCAATTTGGATAAGGTGATGAATGAAGTCCATACCCCCAACGTCGAGCCCATTGTTAAGGAGTTTCTTGATTCTTCTATCCACACGGCAATAATTCATCAGAAGATAGGGGATCTGTTACTGAGCTCGTTTTACAAGGGGGTCGATCAGCTGATTGAGTCTGGGCTTATTCCTGATAGGCGAGACGAATATCGCAAAGTCATGGACATCGGAAGAGATCGAAGACTTCAAGAATATCCTCCAGAATCCTTGGCTTCCGTTGAATACAGTGATCATCCTTTGGCTCATTTAGTGGTTGAGTTCGGAACTCCTTTGCCTGTGCCTGATCCTGACCTAGAGCCTGCCGAGGAGGCCGACGTCGATCAAGAGGGCGAAGGAAAGGCTGAAGACAATGAAGAGTCGTCCTCTGAAGAAGCCACTCCCCCATCTTAGGCCACGTTTATGATTAGAGTCTTATCAATTTTCCTCAACATTTTTTGTTAATCTATCAAGTTGAATATGTAACTCTTTTGTAAATAAATTTTGTATAAAATCCCCCTTTTTTTTTTTTTTTTTTTTTTTTTTTCTGTATATAACTTTTAATGATAGAATTGCCTTTGTCGAATTTTCCTTTGTCGTTTTGATGATCGTAGTGTGCAACTAATAACCTTCTCAAATAGTTTGAAATTTTACTGTTCGCGCCTTACGCTGAGGGCATATCTGTCATTTCCTTTACTATATATAAAGGTAAAATCTTTGAAGTTTTACCGCGCGTCCCCACTTACAATATAAAATTTCTCTGCAATAGATCGGAGAGACAGTTCGATATTCACGAGGTTTTTCCAATTTTTCGGCCATGAGTTCCAATCTGTTCTCTGGTGCCACCAAACTATCTCTACGAGGTCCATCCCGACGAGAAACTCCAAAAAAGAAACCTAGGACCGAAAGTTCCCAGCAGCCACCTTCCGAGGGAGGGGTTGCTCCCCAAAAATCCGTGCCTCCTTCCGATCTGGTCTCGACCCCTCTGGAAGACGTTCCAAGGTCTAAAGTGAATACTCCTTCCCAAATGAAGGAAATTATGGATTCTTCTATGGGTCCTTCCAGGGTTTCGATCCATAGTCCACTGGTCGATCCGAATATTCTGGAAGCTTGTCGGAACGAGGATTCTCAAGTTAACTCCTCTATTCCTGACGATCAACCAAGAGATGACCCTTCTCATCATGTTACAAACATCACATTAATTCAAACTTCTGATTGGGAAGCCACTCAGCAGGTCGACACTATCCTTCCTAATCCAGAGGTCGAGCCAGATTTACAGGTGGGGGGATCCGCAATGGAAGACATTTTCGAATCTCTTTTTGCCCCTCTGACCTCCAACGTTGTCGTGTCTATTTCCCAAAACACTCAAGTCCTTTCTCCTCCTGTCATTCCTCGAGAAATGACTAAGACTGGATCAGGTCCTAGCAATCGAGCTCTGAAAATCCATTGGATGATCCTTCCCTATTAGATGATCGTCCTTTAAGATCACAAGTCGATGAAATAGCCGAGTTTACTATGGGTCGATCAGGAGGAGTATCTCTTGATGCATGCGTTCCTGCAACCTTCGAGCCCGATGGGGTATCTTGGAATTTGGGAATGGGTACTATTTTGCCAAAGGAGCTTGATAAATTGAAGAATCACTCTTCTTTGCAGCTCGTTCAGTCCATCTTCAAGCATTTGGAGTTGGTAATTGGATTTTTTGTTTTAACAGGAATACCATGCCTTCTAGTTCCTTTAGTTTTTATTCTGATACTTTCATAATTGTTATGGGTTAAGCACGAAGCTGTTCAGCTCGGGATACAAAATGATGAAGCTTACTTTTCTCAACTTGATTCCCATGAAAGATTGGATACTATTGCTGCAGCTCATCGATTGCTGATGAACGAAGCTGAGAGTCTTCGAGCTGCTAATAAAAGGCTCTCTGAAGAGAAAGAAGATCTTGCTCGGGCGAATAGTAGTTTGGAGTCCGACAAAGAGCAACTCGTAAAGGAGAAAGAAGATCTGCTTCAGCTGAATAGAAATCTAGAAGAGGTTACCCAATCTCAGATCGAGAAAGGGAAGAAACAAGAGTTTGATAGGGGTTTTTCTCTTAGGTATAAACAACGTACCCAGGAGTTGATTACTTATCTTGGTCATCGTACGAGCCCCGATCATATTCTCGAACTGTAGATTTTCTCTCTCTTTTTTTTTTTTGGATGTAAATATGACAAGATTTTTGTTATGAAAAGAGCTTTGTGTTCTTTTGATCGTTTTTGTGCGGAAAATTTTATCATTCCGAACTGACCACCATAATGAATGTTTTCTATTTTCTCGGGAGAGGAAAAGTCACTTAGATATTTGTGCCGTAACCGTAGCTATAGGACGTTTCATATGCTGGCCATTAAATCATAAATCCCTCCAATCTATAAATAACTCCCTGATATAAAGAATTTTAACACAAGGAATAATCATGTCCTCATCTGTAAGATATAGATATCTAATGGGGTACTTGTGGTGTCCTGATTATGGTGGAAATACCCTTGATCAAAATCTCTTAAGATAAAAGAGAGCTGGTTAGTTCATTAAAATTAAAGTATTCTCCGTGTCAGGGTATTCTCTTCGACCAAGGAGGATACTTTGTATGAGTTTGATGAGGTATCCCTCGACTCAGGAGAATACTTTGTAACCTTGTAGCCGGATATCCTTCGACCAAGGAGGATATTTCGTAAAGGTCTGGTGAAGTATATTTGCCGATCTTCACCAATGCAGGTACCACATTCCAAGAATAAGAAGTACGTCGTATTGGAGGAGCAATCATTCCGAGGTGTAGCTAATAGGCGAATAATATTAAGTATTTTGTAACAATTCCAGTTAAAATTTAGCAATGAATGTATCCTCCTTTCTCGATATATTCATTCGAACATATCCGCAAATTGTAACCATTGAAATCTTTAATAAAATTATTTTTATTTGAATAGTTGACCTGTGTTATTTACTTTTGTTTGTTTGACTGTTGTTGATCATTTATTCGACACTGAAAACTAACCCAACTGCGCGTATAATATTTCTTAGTTCTCTCAACAATCTGGACCGTTGATAGGATCCCAAGGCATCACCTTTGGATTCCCTACTATCGGCCTATAAAAAGGCCATTTCCTCCTTCCTTATTTCATAAATGATGTTGTCCATGAAAAACTTTTATCTGTGTAATCATGATCGACCACCAGAATGTATTGTCTTAATCAAAGGATGAGTTCCTGACTTGGCATGGGTGGAATTGGAAAAATGAGGCCTCCAACATATATGGTGAGGATCGGGCAAACCTTGAAATTGGGGTTTGGTCGACCATAATTTATGCCATAAGGTATAGTTCGAGGTTAGAGAAAAGCTGGATTCTTGCCTTATCGAAATCAACTTGTTTCTAACAGGTCGAGAATGCCATGTATGAGATCATGTCGACCACCGTTGATCTGGTGAAGAAAAAGCATCAGCTTCTTTAAGGTGGTCGAAATTAGATAGCATGTACACTTTCCTCAACTACTTACTGCTTCCGAGCCTTAGAGGAAGTGCCAGAACTTTAGTTTCTCGTCACTGTTCTCAAAGTAGAAGTAAGGATGGTTGTTCCCCAGCTCGAAGCTTCCGGAGTTACGACTGGCTTTGGTCCGAGAGCACTTGAACTACCTGATGGTCGGAAGTGCCTGTCATCTGATGGTCGTCGAAAATAAACTATTTTCTGTGACTCTGTACTGAGAGTTGTTAGTATATCGATCGATGCTATTGTATGGTCGAGCTTTTGTACGATAAGAATCTTAAATTTGTAAGATAATCTTTGTAATGAGAATTTTATCAGCATGAATATCGATCTAAGGTGTAATATACAATCGATCAATCTTGTAGTGTATTTAATACAATTCCTGTCTTTATGGCTGGTAGTTATGAATAGGTAACGTAAATCCCGAGAATATATCATCACCGTTGATTGGATATAAAATTCCACCGTTGGATCTTTTACCGTTCCTTCTATAAAAGGAATTTGTTACCTTTTCACTCACTTTCTATCAAAAGTAAAATTTCGTAACAATGTACTTCCTCTTCTTCCAAAACGGTGGTCGTCCACCTAACTCGAATTTCCTGAAAACCGTTAACTATTACGACTTGGTATGGGCGGAATCGGAAAATGGAGACTTCTCAAAAAGACTATGAAGTCTCCGATCCCTAGAAAAGGGGATCGATCAGAGTGCCTATCTTATATCGACCATCCTGCGCAAATGGATAAGGGTCGGTATAGTGGCATTCCGATCTAATAGTTTCGCGGTCGGTGGAAAGCTGGTGAGTTCATTAAAACAAGAAGATATGATCGAGACTGCTGACCACCATCGACCGATGGAGAATTTCGATCTCATGAAACTCTGGTGAAGTATGAACCTCAGATTCTCCAAGCTTGTGGTCGAAATTTCGGAACTTAAAAGGCGGTTGTCCTCGTCGACCGAGCGCAGCTGGTGGCAAGAAGGCTGGAAAAGTATGAAGATAAACAAAGACAGAAGCCTGCAATTCATACTGCCTTTCTTCAAGCCCAGATATCAACGGTCGACGAGATGATCTTGTAAGATTGCTTTTTACAAGTCTACCGGACAATCGAGCTGCACTCAATAGGACTTCTTTTTAGCATGTAATAGGAGTTGTCGTCGATTAATTAGGGAAATCTTTGTATCTTTCCAATGTAATTTACTATTTGTAATAGTTTCAGGAACATGAATAAACCTTATTTTTGTTATTAATATTGGTTTTCATACTTGTAGATCGTATGATGTAGATCGATGAGTCTCTACCGACCCAAATGGTTTTGCTCCAAGATTTTATTTTACTTAGGTTGTTTACCAATTATTGGTTTTAACCGTTGTAGATCGTTTTAGGAGATCGATGAGTTTTTACCGACCCAATCGGTTTTACTCAAAGATTATAATTTACTTAGGTTTTATACCAATTATTGGTTTTAACCGTTTTTAGGAGATCGATGAGTTTTTACCGACCCAATCGGTATTACTCAAAGATTATATTTTACTTAGGTTTTTTTACCAATTATTGGTTTTAACCGTTGTAGATCGTTTTAGGAGATCGATGAATTTTTACCCACCCAATCGGTTTTACTCAAAGATTATAATTTACTTAGGTTTTTTACCAATTATTGGTTTTAACCGTTTTTAGGAGATCGATGAGTTTTTACCGACCCAATCGGTTTTACTCAATGATTATAATTTACTTAGGTTTTATACCAATTATTGGTTTTAACCGTTTTTAGGAGATCAATGAGTTTTTATCGACCCAATCGGTTTTACTCAAAGATTATATTTTACTTAGGTTTTATACCAATTATTGGTTTTAACCTTTGTAGATTGTACGAATATTGGTTTCTTTGCAATGTATGGAGAAAATAAGCAAAAGCTTTTTATTATTTTTGCAAACAAACTAGATGTCTAAAAGAAAATGACTGGAGAAACTACTTTAGAAAAAAAATAAAAATTCAAGCTAGCTTCTGAAATACACGAACTGATATTCAAGACCTCCAATTCTCAAGCTCATCGGCCATAATATAGTCTAAGATTTACTGCATTCCAAGTTCGAGGAAGTGGAGTTCCATCCAAATGAGCTATTTTATAAGATCCTTTCTTGCCAACCGCAATTACTATGAAAGGACCTTCCCAATTCTGCTGTAATTTTCCAACATGTTTTGATACTTCGACCTTCTTAAGAACCAGATCGCCTTCCTTGATTGACCGTATCCTTACTCTCTGGTTGTAGGCCTTTTCCATGCTGGTTTTAGCAGCCTGTAAGCGAAGATTGGCTTTTTCCCTCAGAGCTTCACTTAAATCAACATCATCTTTTCTCAATTGGTCGTTTGTTTCTTCATCGTATAACTCGATCCTTGGACTAGGAACAAGTGCCTCGACTGGGATAACTGCTTCCGAACCATAAACTAGGCTAAAAGGTGTTTCAACCGTAGAAGCTTTTACTGTAGTTCTATTTGCCCAAACGACTCTGGGAAGCTCATCCAACCACTTTCCTTTGACGTCATCCAATCTTTTCTCGAGGGACTTGACAATTTCCCGATTTGCAACTTCGGTCTGTCCATTCGCTCGAGGATGCCCTACGGATGTAAAATTTTGTTGTATCCCAAACTTTGAACACCACTCTTGGACTTGTTTTCCAGCAAATTGGGTCCCGTTGTCGGAAATCAAGACCCTTGGAATACCGAAACAGCAAACTATATTCTTCCAAAGAAAATTTATGACCTGGAATTGTGTTATCTGAGCAAGTGCTATACATTCAATCCACTTACTGAAATATTCAACAGCGACCAAGACGTAACTCTTTTTCGACCTTGCGGTTGGGAATGGCCCCACTATATCAATTCCGCACTGATCAAAAGGCCAACAGATCGGGATTGGGTGCATTGTCTCTGCTGGTTGATGGATTATATTTGAGTGCACCTGGCAGTAATGACAATATTTCACATAATCCTGTGCATCTGAATACAAGGTTGGCCAATAATAGCCAGTTCTCAAACATTTTAGCGTGAGTGCACGAGCCCCACTATGATTCCCTGCATCTCCTTCATGAATATCTTTGAGGATGCTTTGGGTCTGGTGCTCGGGAACACATTTCAGCAGTATTCCAGAAACGGATCGTCTGTAGAGTTTCCCATTTACAATAGCATACCTTGGTGCTCGATATCTAATCCTCCGAGCTTCATTTTTATCGCTACGGAGAAATCCATCGTTCAAATAGATGAACAAAGGGGTCATCCAACTATCTGCAGCCAGGTCGATATCCATTATTTCAGTAATAGGGATGGTGTCAAGGTCGATCGATGGTGCATTGGAGATCAACCAAGTGATCACCCTTTTAGACTTACCGTCCCTCGTTCCCGTAAATCTTGACAGTTGATCAGCCCATCGATTTTCTTCTCGTGGGCTGTTCTGTATTTCAAACTTATCAAATTTTTCAGTCAACTCTTTTACTTTGGCCAAATATTTTATCATGTTGTATTCCTTGGCCTCATACATCCCGTTGATCTGTCTTTGAACCAGCTCGGAGTCCGTTAAGACGTTCAAAGCCTTTATGTTGGCTTGTACAACCATTTGCATTCCCGCAATTAGAGCCTCATACTCCGCTTCGTTGTTTGTCACCATGAAATCCAAGGTGATGGCATAGTTCAAATCTTCACCATTAGGTCCTTGAAAATTTATTCCTGCACCCCAACCATATCTGCTTGACGCGCCATCGACGTGCATAAGCCATACTGGATTATTAACGATCAAGATGTCATTATTGCTTGAAGACGCCTCTTCTGGGATCATCTCCGATGGACATGGGGTTTCTAGGAGAAAGTCTGCAAGCACTTGTGCTTTTATTGCAGTTCGAGGTTGATACTCGATCTCATATTGTCCCAGCTCCACTGCCCATTTGATTAGTCTTCCTGAGGTTTATGGTTTTGACAAAACCTGTCTCAAAGGTTGATTGGTAAGGACGATGATTTTATAGGTCTGGAAATAAGGTCGTAATTTTCGTGCTGATGTCACCAGAGCCAAGGCAAACTTTTCGATTTCTAAGTAATTCTTCTCAGCTCCTTGCAGTAACTTACTCAAATAATAGACTGGCTTGTGTTCCGATCCCTCTATCTTGGCTAGCACTGAGCTTATGGCTGCCTCGGAAATCGCAATGTACATATAAAGAGGCAGTCCCTCAGTAGGCTTGGCGAGCAGTGGTGGTGAAGTCAAGTATTCTTTCAGTTGATCGAACGCCTAGTCACAGGCCTCGGTCCATTCAAATGTCTTAGCTTTCCTTAAGGTCTGAAAGAATGGCAGACTTTTATCCGCCGATCTTGATATGAACCTATTGAGGGCCACAATTTTTCCCACTAGGCTTTGTACTTGAGTAATATTCCACGGAGGCTTCATTTCCGTGATAGCACGTATCTTTTCAGGATTTGCTTCGATGCGTCTTTGGTGAACTAGGTAATCCAGAAATTTCCCAGACCTTACACCAAAGGTGCATTTCAAAGGGTTGAGCTTCATTCCATATTTCCTCAAAATCCTGAAGTAACGATCTAGGTGTTCAATGTGATCCTTCTCGCTCATGCTTTTGACTAACATGTCATCAACATATACCTCCATTATTTCTCCGATCAACTCCTTAAACATTAAGTTCACCAAACGTTGATAGGTTGCTCCAGCGTTCCTCAGTCCGAAAGGCATTACCACGAAGCAATATACTCCCTGCTCGGTAACGAAGGCAGTTTTTTTCTTAGTCCTTTTCGTCCATGAATATCTGGTAAAAACCTTGGAACGCATCCATCATGCTAAAAATAGCAAAACCAGCCGTGGAGTCGACTAACAGGTCGATTATGGGGAGCGGGTACGGATCTCTTGGGCATAATTTGTTTAAGTCCGTGAAATCATTGCACATTCTCCATTTATTATCCTTTTTGTCACCCTTTGATACGAATACAACATTACACAGCCACTCGGTAAAGTGTATTTCTCTTATCTGCTTAGACATTAATAGCCTCTCGGCTTCTGCTTTTATTATCTTGTCTTTCACAGGGCCGTGATTCCTTTTCTTTTGCCTGACTGGTTTAGCTGTCGGATCGATTTTCAAAGAGTGGGTTATTATTCTTGGATCAATCCCCACTATATCCTCCGAGCTCCATGCAAATACGTCTATATTCCTTCTCAAGAAGTCAATTAACAAAATTTCTCCTTGTGGAGTTAACTCCGTTCCGATCCTAGTGATTTTGCTTGGATCGTTCTCTATGAGTTGAACGTCTTTATGCTCAGGTGCACGCAGAGCCAAATCTAGAGGTTCTTTCCCATTTTTATCGATCCTATCCGTACTAGGCGGCTCTGGTTCTTGGGATCTTTCCACCGAAGATCCTATCGCCTTTGTTTTTGATGGTGTCAATGGGTCGACGTTCCTCTTCAGGGACAGTGCTGTATTATAACAATCCCATGCCATGCAGTGATCGTTAACTATCTCCCCGACCCCCGAAGTAGTTGGGAATTTTATCTTCTGATGGTAGGTCGAAACAACGGCTCGGAATTGATTTAATGCCGGCCTGCCTAGAATGGCGTTATAGGCAAACGGCGTCTCCACTACTAGGAACTTTATCATTTTTACAACCCGCTGAGGTTTACTTCCAAGGGTTACGCTTAGGTTGATAGTCCCGGTTGGAACTATCTCCGATCCTCCAAATCCTACCAGTGGTGTAGCTACTCTTTGTAAAGTTATCTTCCCTAGATTCATTTGGTTCAGAGCTTCAATGGCTATTATGTTAGCCGAGCTACCATTATCGATCAGAATTCTTTTAACATTGAAGTCGGAGATTTTCAGCGAAACTACCATTGGAAAATCAGGGTGGTCTTCGTTAACGTCTTAACTCAGATTTCTCGGGACTTCACTCTCATCGAAGCTGATTATCTGCTTCTCGAAACTCTTATTCTTGAGTGCCCATATTTCTTTAAGAATCACGACTCCCTTTTCCAGGGATCGAGCTATTTTTCGTCTGGCGTTTCGACTATCACCCCCCACCGGACCACCAGAGATCACATGAATGGTACCATTGACGTGATCGTTATCGATGTCCTCTCTTCGGGGCACATTGCTGTCTGGTGATCTCATGCGAGGACTTCTATTTCCCTCTCTCCTTCTAGGACTGCGTGTCCTTTGTCTCCTTCGATCTGTTCTTTCCACAAATTCATTCAACTTGCCTTCTTGGATCAACTTTTCGATTTCCTACTTCAAGTGATAACAATCCTCGGTCCTATGACCGTGTGCTCGATGATATCTACAACAGAGGTCATAGTTTTTCGCCCCAGGCTTAGCTTGCGTGATTCTCTTCGCCGGGGGAATCAAGTTGTTTCTTTCCAGTATTACCAAAATATCCTCTCGGGGAGCTTTTAGTTTGGTATATTCCACATAGCCAATTCGATCTCTGACATTCCTTTCTGGAGATCGAGGCCTGAGGTAGATATTAGGTCTTTTCTCAGGGTTGCTTCCGCCATATTCCAATCTTTGAAATACATTCCCCTTTCGGGAAAAACGACCGTAGTCCATGGTTTTTGGCATTGGGGCTTTATCAGGCTTCCTTGATCCAGAAGTGGAGGCCTTATTCTTATTCTTATCTTTAAATGAATTCATTTCCTCTTGAGTCATATATTTGGAAGCCAACGTCATAATTTCAGCGAAAGTTCGAGGCTGCTTCCGACTTAAGGCATTGCCAAATTGCCTATTTTTTGTAAGGTCGAACAAAATTGATATGATATAATCAATATTTGGGGAGTCGATTTTTAACAATTCAACATTGAATCTTGCCAACCAATTCCTTAGGGATTCTCCTTCCTGTTGGATAATAGTTCCCAAGTGGCTATTAGGGAGCTTTTGTCTTTTCTGGCTAGCGAACTGCTGCTCTAGTTTGTTACACAGCTCTCTGAAGCTAAAGATCGAATTAGGTGGCTGTTTTCCGAACCAGTCCAACGCTAATCCTTCGAACGTCGTGATCATTAATTTTGCAGTGTACTCAGCTGAGTGAGCGTATAAGTTCATTATGTTCGTGAAACTGAATATATAGTCACTTGGGTCACCTGTCCCGTCATATCTGGGAAGACGAGTAGGTAAAGGTCCCGAGGCCTGTGCTTCTTTAATTTCCAAGCAGAATGGGGAACAGGCCGCGATACTATCCTGGACCTCTCTCAAGCGGGGCCAGGGTTGCCTTATAGCCAACAACCTTTGTTCCAACCGTTCCTCCACCATTCTCTCAATATCTCTTTCAGAGAATCTTCTAGTTGCTCGTCGATCGATGATTGGGGGCTCCACATCATCGTCGATCGGAATAACAGTTCTTTCCCTAGATAAATGTGGTTCAGGACGAGCATTAGCTCTTGCCTGATTACCTCTTCGACCAGGGTTTCTTTCGATAATGTTGGGTGGAGATATTTGGGATCGTTGATCCCCTTCTGGGCTCTTCGCTTCAGCCGATACTCGATCGTTGTCCCTTCGAGGTCCCCTATTATCGTTAACCATCCTCGATGGCTGAACTGCGGCAGCCACCGGGCCAACCGTTTCTGGAGTCGGTGCTTGCAAAATTTGAGCACATAGCGAGCTCATAAGTTGAGCCATCTGTATCAATTTTTCCTGATCAGCTGGTAAGGGGGGAGGGGGGAGGGGGGAGGGACGGATCGAGCAGGTGAGTTAGG
The DNA here is from genome assembly GCA_030819805.1 of Penstemon newberryi var. newberryi. Classification (NCBI taxonomy): domain Eukaryota; kingdom Viridiplantae; phylum Streptophyta; class Magnoliopsida; order Lamiales; family Plantaginaceae; genus Penstemon; species Penstemon newberryi. Next base: position 12,817,290 of record JAUALY010000005.1, on the reverse strand, counting down.
GGCCCTGCTCCTACTAGGGGTCTGCCGCCCTCCAGTATTTTGGTTATTATCTCCGTTCCTCGTAACAAGCGTTTCTACACGATCTAAATCCTGACGGTCTGTCGGAGGCGGCATGCTATTAGCGCTAATCCTTTGGGAATTTTCAGGCAAATTTTCTACAGCATGGAGAGGCTAAGAAGTCGTGCTTTTTCCTGCATTGCGTGTGCTTTTTCTTGGGTTGACCATTATTCGTTCGAGCAATTAACCAGGCCCCACGGTGGGCGCCAACTGATTTAGCCTGATTTCGTCTTAGGTCTAATCTCAGTAAATTTATTAAGAACAATATTATATTTAGGGTTTGGTTAAAGTACTCAGAATGGTGCAATTCAAGATTTGTATGAATAATATTATATCAAAATATGTGGCTAAATTGATTAAGAGGAGAACAACAGAATTATATGTATTGAAAGACCAAAATTCGGATCCTTATTACAATGGAGTATTTGCTATTTATACTGAATACCTAATCCTAACATATTTAGGATTCCTTCTAGGCCTAGGAGTCCTGCATGGCCTAGGAATCCTGCATGGCCCAATAAACCCTCAGGATCGATCTTCAGGTCGACTAGGCGCGATAAAGCAGATCGATCCAATCGTTGAACTTCCGAGGAGATTTAATTTGTCTTCACAGGTCGGATTGGTTTTGTACCCGCTCGAGAAGTACAATTCGATCATAAGTGTAAAATAGCCCTCATCATAAGCCATTCATGAACTCTGTTATCTCTGACTACCAATCAACCTTTGTACCAGGTAGACAAGTAACAGATAATGTTCTTGTCTCCTTTGAAACATCCCATTATACGAAAAAACAGACTAGGACTAAGGGGGGTCAAATGGCCGTTAAATTGGACTTGAGTAAAGCCTATGATAGAGTAGAGTGGGAGTTTTTAAGAGCCGTAATGATCCGATTAGGTTTTGACTCGCGTTTTGTTAATCTTATTATGATGTGCATCTCTTCAGTTGAATACTCTTTTGTTCTTAATGGATCTCAGTTTGGATACGTGAAATCGGAAAGGGGTATTCGACAAGGAGACCCCCTTTCCCCTTTTCTCTTTCTATTATGTGCAGAAAGCTTGAGTGCTCTTATTTGTCAGGAAAGAGCTCACTTAGAGGGCATTACTATTTGTACGGGGGCGCCGAGTATTTCTCACCTCTTGTTCGCCGACGATACCTTGATACTATGTCAGGCTTCGGAGGAGGCTGCTATTTATCTTAGCAACCTGTTACAAGCTTATGGAGCAGCATCGGGGCAAAGTATTAACTTTGACAAATCCAGTGTGGTGTTTACTAAGAATACGGAAGAAGATAGTATTTCGAGAATCTTGCAGTTTCTACCTATTCGTAGGGAGCTTAAACACGATAGATACCTTGGACTTCCTCGTTCGGTGGGAAAATCGAAGAGAGAGGTGTTTGATTACATCAGAGAAAGGGTCTGGAGCCGTCTCCAAAGCTTGAGGGTCAAAACTCTATTGAAAGCTGGTAAGGAAGTTTTAATAAAGTATGTCATTCAAGCCATTCCTTCTTATCTTATGAGCTGCTTTAAGCTTCCTAAATACTTGATTAAAGAAATTGAATCGATGATAGCTAGTTTTTGGTGGGATGAGAAGAATGCAAAAAAGATCCACTGGGTCAAATGGAACTCACTTTTTGCGAATAAACGCGACAGAGGTATGGGTTTTAGAGATCTTTATTGTTTTAATTCTTCACTACTTGCGAAACAGGCCTGGCGTATATTGACTTCTCCTAACAGCCTCCTTAGTCGAATTTTGAAGGCTCGATATTTTTCGAACAATCATTTTTTGGATGCTCAATTGGGCTCGACTCCGTCTCTCACTTGGAGAAGTATTTGGGGATCTAAATATCTCATTTTGGCAGGCATTCATTGGAGGATTGGGAATGGGAATAGTATCCGTATTTGGGGGGATAGTTGTTTACCGCGTTCTCACTCTTTCAAGATCATTACCCCGCCTAAGACCCTTCCCGAAGATTCTATGGTTAGTATTTTAATTGATTCTACCAGCAAAAGTTGGAATAAAGCTTTAGTTGATAATATCTTTATCAATGATGATGCCCAATTAATTTTATCTATTCCTCTTGGCCAGTTGAATTGTGTGGATAAATTGATTTGGCATTTTGAGCGTTCCGGTTTATTTTCGGTTAAATCTGCTTATAAATTATGTAGGACTTTAAAGTCCAATTCCCTTGAATCTACAACAGGAAGCTCGGGCTCTATCACTCACTTTAGATGGGATTGGGTTTGGTCACTTAAAACTCCGCCGAAGGTAAAGCAATTCATATGGTCAGCTTGTAAGGATACTCTTCCAGTTCGTGCCCTGCTCCGATTCCGTAAAACTTATTGATGAAGACACTTGTTTGCGTTGTGGCAGTTTGCAAGAAACTGCACTTCACTGTTTGTTCTCATGCCACTTCGCTAGACAATGCTGGGCATTATCCGGGCTTGCTTTCTCTCAATATTCTTGTAGCTCTCTCGACTTTACGGATTGGTTTTCTCATCTTAAATCTGAAACGGATGAAAAGGAATTGGGCCTGGCAGCTTGCTTGATGTGGTGGCTGTGGTTCGGAAGAAATAAATTATTGTGGGATGCTGAACTCGCTTCACCGGCGGAGCTTGTATCGGCTGCCCAAAACTTCCACAATAGATATGAGATACCGTGTAGTGCTTCAATCTGCCCAGTTCCTTGTGTGAAGATAAACTTTGATGCTTCGGTCTTTGTTGGTTTGGTTTGCTTTGGAGTGGGTTTTATAGTTCGTGATCATTTGGGGACTTGTCTACATTGGGGTACAGAAAAATTCGACTACCCCCTTGATCCCGAGGCAACAGAATCTGTGGCAGCTGCTCGAGGATTGGAGTTTGGATGTGCTAAAGGCTGGAGAATCATTATCCTCGAAGGAGATTGCAAAGCGGTGATTGATGGTATTTCGAGCTCTCATCCCCACACTCAATTCCACCCCCTGGGGCATATTTTTGAAGACATTAAGGCCTTGTCCACTAGTCTTGATTCTTTTGATGTCTCTTTTGTTTTTCGGGAGAATAACTATGTGGCTCATGCACTAGCTAAGGTAGCTTATAGTATTTCTCCTCTTTCTGTTGAACTTCCGAGGTTTATCCAGGATCTTGTACTTGCTGATATTGTTCGTTAATGAATTTACCCTTGCGGTTCTTCTCCAAAAAAAAAAAAAAACTCTCAAGTTTTAACAATTTATCTTTTCCACAAATGATATTGTAATTGGTCTTCTAACACATAATTGATACCACGGTAATTTGAAAGTGATTAAACAATGTTGATACTTTAATATCCTTGGAATTAAAGGAGAAAGGAATAGGACTAGATGGAATGGAAGTTTGTTTTTGTTTGAGGCGTGCCAAGAAGTATTTCGAATCCAATGGGCATTTTTTCTTTCTAAGATGGTTTTTCAACTATTATTCAAGCTATATATATCATTGATTTGGTTCCTATCAAATTAGCTAACATTTAGGCAGGGTGTCTGAAAATACATAATCTAGGAATTCAACATTGTTTAATTATTATAGAACATAAAGAAGAACTAAATGGCAAAAGATGCTCGATTCCACCATTATATCATGTACTCACATATGTATATGTAGACCCAAACCAATATTAATTGAAACACTTATTCAATAGTTGAGCTATTGAAAAACCCATATATTATCGTCAGAGTCGGCCTTAGACATTCGGGGGTCTTAGACGAATTCTAAAATGGGGGCGCTATGTTACAAAAAATATATATACTAATTTTAAAAGAAAAATATGCTAAAATCTTATTAGGTGTTGACATACAAGCATATTATTTTCCAGATCGATATTAAATGGACAAATCCTCTTGTTGGAAAAAATAAGTTAATGGACTGTTTTGGACATAATTTAAGTGGGACCCACTTTGATAAAAGTGTCGGGTCTATACGAAATTATATTCTACTCCGTGAGTAGATTAAAACGGTATATCGTATGTCCAAATCGGAGTTCGGGTGAATGAGAAATTGTCACTCAAAGTTCACCTCTTGAAATGGAAGAAAAGAAATGCAATTGGCCTTTATCCCACATTGGAAGTCGAGTGGAAAAACTTGAGGTTTAGATATGATTTTGCAATGTAGTGGTGTAACTACTTAGCTACAAAAAGTCTCTTCCCTCGCGCGCAGGGGTGGGGGGGGGGGGGGGGGTTGCAAATCTTGGATCGAATTTACACTTGGCCCTTCAAGACTTGTGCGTGCCCGCGACCTGCGGACACGAATGCCGTCCAGAAAAGCCCAAGTCGGACAGGCCCAGTTTTGCCATTTCTTTTCGGCCCAAAGAAGTTAAAACTGTTACTTTTTGGCCCAAATGAGTGAAACGAAAAACCGTTACAAAAATTTTGTAACTGATTTCCGTTTCAAGTTTCGAATTTCGTAACTGCTGAATCGAATTGATTCTGTAACAGCAGCCATTAATTTTTTTTTCTTTCGATTTTGCCCTCACTTCGACACTATAAATAGAAGTCTTCTCATTCTATTTAAAACACACCAGAGAAGAACAATTCCTTCCTTCCTTCCAATTCCAGTTCATAGAGTTCAAGTAATTCAGTTCGTCCAGCAGCCTTGGTGCAAAGTTTGATTGCTGGAACCGTTGTATCTTGGGAGACAAACGTTCACGAAATCTCGAGCACGAACCTGAGAAGGGTGAGGGAGCGAATTCGTTTTAAGGACACTGTGTTTTCACACAGGCCTCGGTTTGATTCAATTTTGTATTTCGGAATTCAGTTTAATTTCTTATCCAGTTTCTGTATTGTTTATATAATTCTGTTTTCCATTTTACGGTTATTATTTTATTACAATCTTAAGACGAATTCGGTTCTTCATAAAAGGAAAACGCGGTTATAAAACTTTGTTTCAGAAACTGTTTAAAGAAGATTGTAAAACTTTTTACTGGATTTTAATCTTTTACGGCCAAGAAAAAAAAATTCGTGAGTACAAATCTTGGTGTTATCGGAAACGGTTTAAGTCTTGGACAGAATTTTGGTAATGTGATTGAGATAATTGGTTACAAATTATTTTACGATTATAGTGGTGGTCAGCTTGGATAGAAATTTAGTTTGCCACGTAAACTTGGTTTTACTACAAACAGTGGTAACAATTTTCAAAGGATCTCGGAAAAATTAATTTTGGTGGTGTATTGAAAATTCTTACTCAAAATCCACTTTATCTACAGAAGGCGTAAAGTGAATGCAAAGTTGTTTTGTATACGTATTAGAAATACTGGTCCTCCAATAAACAGGAAATTTTGTACCTAATTCTTGTTTATAATACTTTCAAAATTGTTACAAAAGTTTGGAACATAAAATTGTTTACAAAATTTTGGTACGATTACATATCTATCTTGGGATAGATAAATATTGGAGAAACATTTTCGAACATAACGAATTTTGGGACAGAAAATTTGGTGTTGTAATCCTTTTAAGATACTCACTTGAATATTTCTGAATTTCCTTTGTGGAAATTGACTATTTGTGTTTTGGTTTCAGAAATGGTAACCAATGAGAACACTGAAGTTGTCGTAACTGGGAGCTCATCTGGAACTCCAGTCCCAATGCCTGTTGTGGCACCAATAAGTCAAGCAGAAAAACCCGAAAAGTTCAACGGATTGAATTTCAAAAGGTGGCAGCAGAAGATGTTGTTCTATCTGACCACTTTGCGCCTGGCAAGGTTCTTAACCGAGGAACCACCCAAGAAAGAAGGGGAGCAAGATACTGCCTTCCTTGTTGCTCTTGATGGCAGGAACAAGTCGGACTACCTTTGCCGACACTATGTTATGAATTGTCTGAGTGACTCACTTTATGATGTGTACTCTGACAAAAAGTCTGCAAATGAACTTTGGGAAGCCTTGGACCGCAAATATAGAACTGAAGATGCTGGTACCAAGAAGTTTGTTGTGGGTCGATTTTTGGACTACAAAATGGTGGACTACAAAATGGTGGACTCCAAAACAGTCATGACTCAAATCCAAGAATTTCAAATAATTCTTCATGAGATCCAAGCTGAAAAAATGGAACTCAGTGAATCCTTCCAGGTTGCTTGTGTTATTGAAAAATTACCCCCTGGGTGGAAGGACTTCAAGAATTACCTAAAGCACTAGCGAAAGGAGATGAGCATGGAGGATCTCGTTGTGAGGCTCCGAATTGAAGAAAACAACAGGAAATCTGAGAAAAGAGGGCTCACTTCTACTGAACCTAAGGCTAATGTCGTGGAACATGGTCAAAGTTCAAAGTTTAAGAAAAATAACAAAGGGTCCAAGATGGGGCCAAAGGGCGGTATTTCCAAGAAAACCAAGTTTCAAGGGAAATGCTTCAATTGTGACAAAATGGGTCACAAATCAGCAGATTGCAGGCTACCGAAAAAGAAGAAACCTAATGAAACCAATGTTATTGAAGACAGTGGTGACGTGGACCTCTGTGCTGTTGTTTCGGAGGTGAACATGGTTGACTCTAATCCTAAAGAGTGGTGGATAGATACTGGGGCTACAAAACATGTGTGCTCTGACAGGGAAGTGTTCACTACTTTTGAGCCGATCCAGAATGGGGAAAAACTGTTCATGGGAAACTCGGCAACGTCAGCTATTGAAGGCAAAGGAAATGTAATTCTCAAAATGACCTCTGGGAAGGAGCTGACTCTGAAGGATGTCCTGTATGTGCCAGAGATTCGCAAGAACCTGGTTTCTGGGACTCTGTTGAACAAGCATGGTTTCCGCCTTGTTTTTGAATCTGACAAATTTATTTTGACTAAGAGTGGTATGTTTGTTGGAAAGGGGTATGAATGTGGTGGAATGTTTAAGCTCAATGTAATGGCTATTAAGCCAAAGATTATTAATAAAATTAATAATGCTTCTGCTTACTTGCTTGAGTGTCCTAATTTATGGCATGGTAGACTAGGACATGTTAACTACGATTCCCTGCGTAGATTAATTAATTTGAAACATATCCCTAAATTTCAAATTGATCAAAAGCACAAGTGTGAAACTTGTATTGAAGCTAAATTAACGAGATCGTCTTTTCAAAAGATTGAAAGGAATACTAAACCACTCGACTTGATACATAGCGACATAAGTGATCTTAAATGTGTGCAATCAAGAAGTGGTTATAGTTATTTTATTACCTTCATTGATGATTGTACTAAATATTGCTATGTATATTTGTTAAAAGCAAAAAGTGAAGCAATAGATAAATTTATTCTATTCACAAAAGAAGTTGAGAACCAACTTGATAAAAAGATCAAAGTACTTCGAAGTGATAGAGGTGGTGAATATGTGTCACCATTTAGTGAATTCTGTGCTGAACACGGAATCATACATGAGGTAACAGCACCTTATTCACCACAATCAAACGGAATTGCAGAAAGGAAAAATCAAACATTGAAAGAAATGATGAATTCGATGTTGATAAGTTCTGGATGACCACAGAACATGTGGGGGGAAGCTATCCTATCTAGCAATTATCTTTTAAATAAGATACCCCGGAAAAATCAGGAGAAAACTCCTTATGAATTGTGGAAAGGTAGAACACCTTCTTACAAATACTTGCGAGTGTGGGGGTGTCTTGCCAAAGTGGTAGTACCTACACCCAAGGAAGAAAGGATAGGACCGAATACTGTTGATTGCATATTCATCGGATATGCTCAGAACAGTAATGCTTATCGGTTTCTTGTGCATGAGTCTAAAAATCCTGAGATTCACAAAAACACGATAATGGAATCCAGAAATGCATCTTTCTTTGAAGATGTATTTCCAGCGAAAACTAGAAAAGAAGTGAGATCATCCAAAAGAACTCATAGTCAAGACCATGAGTCTGAACAGGTAACTGAGGATGAGCCAACTGAGGTTGAGCTAAGAAGAAGTAAAAGAGCAAGAACAGAAAAATCTTTTGGCCCAGATTTTCTGACATATATGCTCGAAACTAAACCTCAAACTTTCAAAGAAGCTGTAACATCTTCTGAAGGACCTTTGTGGAAAGAGGCAATCAATAGTGAAATTGATTCCATCCTGCAAAACCATACCTGGGAGTTAGTTGATCTTCCTCCAGGATGCAAACCACTAGGATATAAGTGGATTTTCAAACGAAAAATGAAACCAGATGGAACAATTGATAAATATAAGGCCAGATTGGTAATAAAAGGCTATCGGCAACGAGAAGGCCTTGATTACTTTGACACGTATTCTCCCGTGACGAGAATAACTTCCATTAGGATGATACTTGCTATTGCAGCATTGCGAAACTTAGAAGTACATCAAATGGATGTAAAAACAGCTTTCTTGAATGGAGATTTAGAAGAAGAAATCTACATGGAACAACCTGAGGGTTTTTCTGCTCCAGGGCAAGAAAAGAAAGTTTGTAAACTGGTTAAGTTGTTGTATGACTTAAAACAGGCACCAAAACAGTGGCATCGGAAATTTGATGATGTCATGCTAGGAAAAGGTTTTAAAACCAGTGAATGCGACAAATGCATTTACGTGAAAGAAACAAAAGATGGCTATGTCATTCTGTGTCTTTATGTTGACGACATGCTTATCGTTGGAAGTAATGATAAGATGATTAAATCCACTAAGGATATGTTGAATGCTAGATTTGAAATGAAAGATATGGGTTTAGCAGATGTGATATTGGGAGTTAAAATCACGAGAAAATCAGATGGCATCATTTTGAGTCAATCCAGTTATATTGAAAAAATACTTGAAAAATTCAATAAGGATGACTCTAATGAGGCTAGAACTCCTATAGATCCAAGTCAACCTTTATCAAAGAATAAAGGTGAGAGCATCTCTCAAGTGGAGTACTCAAGGATTATTGGAAGTCTAATGTACCTGATGAGTTGTACAAGACCAGATATAGCATACGCAGTCGGTAAGCTAAGCAGATACACTAGTAATCCTGGTACTGACCACTGGAAAGCCATAGTGAGGTTACTGAGATACTTAAGGTATACTCGTAACTACGGGCTATACTATACGAGATATCCAGCTGTTGTAGAAGGATACAGTGATGCAAATTGGATATCTGATGTAAAAGATTCAAAATCCACCAGTGGATATGTATTCACCTTAGGTGGTGCAGCTGTATCTTGGAAATCCTCAAAACAACCTGTGATAGCCAGATCCACAATGGAGTCTGAGTTTATAGCTCTAGACAAATGTGGTGAGGAAGCTGAGTGGCTAGGCCAATTCTTAGAGGGTATTCCACAATGATCTAAACTTGTGCCAGCAGTATGCATTCATTGTGATAGCCAATCAGCGATTGGAAGAGCACAGAGTAAAATGTACAATGGTAAGTCTAGGCATATACGCCGAAGACATAATACCATCAGATAACTACTCTCAACTGGAGTGATTACTATTGACTATGTAATGTTAAAGGATAAGCTAGCGGATCCGTTGACCAAAGGGTTAACTAGAGAGATAGTTGCTAAATCATCAAGAGGAATGGGACTAAAGCCCATGGAATAAAAACTTAGCGAAGGAAAACCCAACCTAGTTGACTGGAGATCCCAAGATCTAGGTTCAAAGGGACAACCTAACTGCAAAGGTTTAGTTAAGTCACTGTGGGGGTTTTACCCTCAAGTCCATTCCTATGATGAAAACAGTCATAACGGTTGAGTAAGGTTAAGCCAAGCTTTTAATGATTCTTGTAAATAGAGTAACTCGGGATACTCTAAGGAAATGAATCACCTACGTGAGAGAGAAGAAGGGCCGCTTCAAAGGGAATTGTACAGGGCACAATTCTTAGAAACTCTTGCAGAACCAGGTAGATGTCCACGGCCGAAATGGACATAACCGTAAGAACTAAAACGTTACTAGGTAAGATGCTTGTGAGAAGTGTGTCATCGTTTACACAAACAACAGAATAGTTCAAGGACAACGTGTCTACTGATCAGCTAGTAAAGTAAACATACTTTATCAAGGCAAAGTTCAAAGGATAATACCTACTTATCCTATGCAAGTGTCTACCGCTGAACTCTATCCTCTTAGAACATCCTGTTAGGAACTCGTTCAATTTTCATTCATGTGGGGGATTGTTGGAAAAAATAAGTTAATGGACTGTTTTGGACATAATTTAAGTGGGACCGGCTTTGATAAAAGTGTCGGGTCTATACAAAATTATATTCTACTCCGTGAGTAGATTAAAACGGTATATCATATGTCCAAATCGGAGTTCGGGTGAATGAGAAATTGTCACTCAAAGTTCACCTCTTGAAATGGAAGAAAAGAAATGCAATTGGCATTTATCCCACATTGGAAGTGGAGTGGAAAAACTTGAGGTTTATATATGATTTTGCAATGTAGTGGTGTAACTACTTAGCTACAAAAAGTCTCTTCCCTCGCGCGCAGGGGGGGAGGGGTTGCAAATCTTGGATCGAATTTACACTCGGCCCTTCAGGACTTGTGCGTGCCCGCGACTTGCGGACATGAATGCCGTCCAAAAAAGCCCAAGTCGGACAGGCCCAGTTTTGCCATTTCTTTTCGGCCCAAAGAAGTTAAAACTGTTACTTTTTGGCCCAAATGAGTGAAACGAAAAACCGTTACAAAAGTTTTGTAACTGATTTCCGTTTCAAGTTTCGAATTCCGTAACTGCTGAATCGAATTGATTCTGTAACAGCAGCCATTAATTTTTTTTTTCTTCCGATTTTGCCCTCACTTCGACACTATAAATAGAAGTCTTCTCATTCTGTTTAAAACACACCAGAGAAGAACAATTCCTTCCTTCCTTCCTTCCAATTCCAGTTCATAGAGTTCAAGTAATTCAGTTCGTCCAGCAGCCTTGGTGCAAAGTTTGATTGCTGGAACCGTTGTATCCCTGGGAGACAAATGTTCACGAAACCTCGAGCACGAACCTAAGAAGGGTGAGGGAGCGAATTCGTCTTAAGGACACTGTGTTTTCACACAGGCCTCGGTTTGATTCAATTTTGTATTTCGGAATTCAGTTTAATTTCTTATCTAGTTTCTGTATTGTTTATATAATTTTGTTTTCCATTTTACGGTTATTATTTTATTACACCTCTTAATTTTTTTGACAAAATTAATCTCAAATATATTTTTAATTTTGAAAACATTCTTTTAACGAAAACAAATTCTACAATTATATTGAAAATAATTTCATAACAAGTTATATATCATATATGAAATTTAAAATAAAAATACACTAACATATGAAGAGGGCAAAGCTAGACAAATTTTATTGAGGAAGCGAGATTATTTTGTGCAATATACAAAGTAAACAAAATACTAAGAAGAAAACCGTATTATAAGCAAAAAGCGTATTCGTTTATAGTTATGAAGAAAGAAAAAAAGAATAAAGAATAATTATTATGAAAAAGAAAAAGAGGAACAATTATTAAGAAAGAAAAAAAGTTAAAAAATCATAGAACAATTAATATATAAAAGAAAAGTTATAGATAGGTTTCGAACCCAAATTTTTCCATTCATAATAAAACTAGAAATATTTAGTTTACAAATATTTTAGAAGGCTATGTGTAAAATTTTGGATTCCTCAACACCAGAGCCCCTAGGCGTCGACCCAAGTTGCCTAGCACTCGGGCCGACACTAATTACCGTACTACAAGTAAAGAATCAAGTGAAAATCTATCTTTCAAATTGTAATAAATCTATTATTGTTAGTCCATCTGCAATTTAATCTACCATGTCTTCACTTCTTCATTTATTCAAATGGGAAATGATATCAGTCATCAACTTTGATTACCTGTATGAATACCAAAAAAGTTTGGTTTAACTGTTAGTCACAAGATAGGAAAAGCTCTATCTATGTCTACAACAAACAAAGCATGTTGGGGACTGACCAATCCAACCCGAAAATAATTAAACACTTTAAATAATATTTCAATTGATCAATGAATAGCAAATTAACTCACTGTGTTATTTTAAATAGGCAATTTAACTCCCGTGATAAATAAAAGGGCAAAATATCTCCCTGTGATATCTTAAATAGACAATTTAACTCTCTGTGATAAAAAAATGGCAAAATACCTCCCTGTGTTTTATAAAAGAAGCACATTGCCTTCCTCTAAACTGCTTATTAATTCATATCACAGGGAGTTAAATTGTTCATTATTTCATTTCACATGGAGGTAAATATTTGTCTATTTTTATATCACAAGGAGGTAAATTACTCATTATTTCATTTCACATAGAGTTAAATTGCATATTTTTATTTCACAGGGAGATAAACTGTCCATTAGACGAATCACAGGGAGTTAACTTGCAAAAAAACCCTATTTCAATCACCTCATCTCATGATAAAGCAACCTGATTACCCGAAATGAATTATTAGAATCTAAAAATTGGAGCTTGAAAATAATCAGAGTAATTAAAAAAGTGAAAAACATACAAAAATTTTCAGTGGGAAATGTGAATAGAAAGTGAAAATAGTTGTCGGATAATTAACAGTGTGTAACGACATTCGTTACTTCACTCGTTGCTGAAAAGTAGGCTGACTTACATGTAAATTCACCATTCACCCGATTCAAAGGAATTAAGGGGCGTGTTGCCGTAGGCTAAATACACAATGCAATTTTCAGCACGTTCCAGTTACCATTTTACAATCTTTCTCCGCTTCCAAAATGTTCATATATCAAACTTATTAAATGACCAACTCATCTAAAAGCTTAAGCTGTTAGAGAGAGGAATCATTTAATATATATCACTTAACACGCCCCCTCACGTGTAGGCGGTATTCATTTACTCAAGCCTAACACGTGGAATTTAGAAATGGGTGGCGGAGGGATTCGAACACAGGACCTCTTTGGGCCTGAGCTCTGATACCTTATTGAATAACCAACTCATCTAAAAGCTTAAACTTTTAGATGAGTTGGTTATTCAATATGGTATCAGAGCCCCGGGTTAAAGTGGGCCACCTCCTTCCGTAATAGGCTCCTCCTTGTACGCATGATGGGCTTCAATATCTACCCACACACTTCACTCAGATAACAAAGATCTGGGTTGTCATTAGTCCTCCAGTTATTCAAGACTTGGAGATTCATTATTCCTCCGGTTAACAAAGGCCCGGAGTGTCTTTATTCGTGTGTTGGGTCTTCACCCACAGCCCGCCTACACGTGAAGGGGAGTATTGAGACTAAATGTCCTACATTGGTTGAAAATAATACTTAAGTCCACTTTATAAGGTCTTGGGCAATCCTAGCTTTTGAGGTTGAGTTAGGCCCAAACCAAGTAAGTGGACTTAGGGTGTCCCTTTGGTTTTGTTAAGTGATATATATTGAATGACCAACTCATCTAAAAGCTTAGCTGTTAGAGAGAGGAATCATTTAATATATATCACTTAATAAAATGATTCTAAAAAAAAAAAAAAAAAAAGACTTAACAAAACCAAAGGGACACCTTTTTCCGTTTTCAGTATCTTCAGTTAGTATCTTTTACTAGTTCATCTTGATCACGATTTTATTCTCGTAAATATCTTCTGTTATTTAAATTTTGAACACAATTCAACTCAATGAGGAAGATCCTGATAAACAGGGGCGGAGCCAGATTCAAAATCAAGGGGTGCGAGATTGAGCTAAAAAAATCTTAATATTTATAATTAATTTTTTGTATATATAATATAATTTAACAAATTTTCATTTTCTTAAAGCTGATAACTTTAATAATGAATGATGGCTTTAGTAAGATGTTTGTAAAGTTATCTTAAGACATATAAAGTAGTTTAACCATTAAAATAATCATTCGAGCAGTTTATTAGTACGTAATCTACTTTCACTTAACTATCGTGAATTTGCTCTGCAGTGGGAATCATGACGAACTAAAAAAATCGACTCAATCTGTTAAAAATAATTATTATCTGATTTCTCTGTATTTGACATAATATTAAAAACATGTTAAAATTGACTTTAATTTTTGGAGATCAAGTTCGAAATGATCATACTGCTTTTGTTTCTAAGACTATTTAATTATTTTAACCAACCCAATATTTATCAACAAATTAAAAATAAAAACCAACCTTTTGATGTATTTAGGAAGTAAAAATCATAATAACTTTTTTGTGAGAAAAAAATATAAAAAATGATTGAAATCATTTTGATAAAATTGTGATTATGAGAAATTAATTATTTTGGGTGATTGTTTAAAGGCAGACTCAGTGATATAAAACAAATACTACAGTTATTGCCTTGTTGGCTTTGACATGAGACTTGTCCTGGAGTTCGGAGGGTGCGACTTCCCCTACATGCAACACCCCCACACCCCTGCCCCTCCTGATGAAAAGATTTTTCGTCTAAGTGTTTGGTCCACGTTTAATATGCCACTTAATGTTGATTTTCGCTCCACATTATAGAATCCTAGTCCGTCAAATAGAGTTGGACTCCACTTCAAGTAATCTAACCATGTGCAAAAAAAAAATAGTCAGGTTGTGCCGGTGGTTGATCCGGCGTAGACCCTCCGATGCTAAAGTCAGATCAGTTCGGAATTATAGCAGATAACAATAGCATAAAGTAGTAGTAGTTGTTATTGAAATCGTACCTTCGAGAGTAATGACTGCGGGCTATTTATAGCTTTTGGAAGCGGATCTTTTTGGGTCGGTCTTTTCTGGTCGAATCTCAATTGACCCAATTGAGATCTTATGGTCGAATAGTTATGTCCATAGGTTGACGAGTATGATCATAATGTGGTTTGGAGATTTAGTTTAGAATGTCTATGTCGATGTACTACATATGTCCATATAGATAGATCAGATTCTTTCAGTAAGTTTAGTGACGTAATCATTCATAAGGATATATTTTAATGTAATTCGACTTCATGTATGTATCGTTATGTACAAGATTTGATAATTTGCACAGACTTGGTCATAATGGCCTAATCTGGTATATGTCGATTTTGACTGTCTTATTTTGGTATATGTCGATTTTGACGGTAGACCAGTCTTCATTTGATCTTAATCTTAATTGTAATATGCCATGTCATTGATATAATATTTGGTATATCAGATCCTATGACAACAATAAACATATAAATTACAGTCCTCCTTACTTGCCCTCTTTGATTATAATATGTATCTACGTAGTGCAGTTTGAGTAGTCAGGATCAAGAATTTGCACCGAACAAATTGGTCTTTCAAAATTCTGCAAAATCAGAAAGCAGAATGAGACTTTGGAGGTGCATATACAACATCAATACCATTAACAACAAAACTTGAATACAAAACCTCACTATTAAATTAATGCAATACAATGTAGCACTATCTTTCACTTCATTACTTATCAGGTCCTTTTAGCTTTTACATATAAATTCCAAAGAAATTTTTGTCTAGCATTAATTACAATACAGTCATCATATTTTGGGAGATGGTATATAAAGCTTAGCACTAAAAGTTTATGGTCCTACATGCCACCAGTAAATAAGTCAAAGATCTATTTCTTATATGAAACAAGAAACTCTAGGATAAAATACATCATGAAAAACGTTAAAAAACACAATCCAGCAAAAAAAAAAAAAAAAAAAAACTATGAAGTCCTTAATGAAATAATTATTGAAACAAGGTATTCAACTACCAAAATCGTCCTCTCTGGACTTGTGGATATGTAGAAGAGTAAATTTTATTGCCAAAATTGATATTGTCAAATTTGAGAGATATTGCAAATTACATTAAATCTCCACAAAGAAGGCAATTGTGTGTAGGAAAATTTTATACAAGGCAAGATTTTCTTGGAATCTTCGTCACAATGCAATATTTTCTTATAATATCTTTTATTGGGTAAGAATATAAAATTAAATATATTTCTTATCATAAAAGATATTGATACCCAATCAAATCGCGTCACGTCATGGAGAGAATTTTACAAGATCTTCAAATCAAATCCCACCTATAAATAGGGGTGATCTCCAAGAAGAAAATCACAACTCAAAACACAATTCAAAAAGCACGAAGAAGTTCAAGAAGAAAGAAGAAAATCCTCTCAAGGCGTTCTTCAAAATCAAGGCGTTTCTTTAAGGTGTTCTTCAAATCAAGGCGTTCTTCAATTCAAGGCGTTCTTCAAATCAAGGCGTTTCTTCAAGGAGTTCCTCAAATCAAGGCGTTCTTCGCGATATTCAAAGGCGTTCTTCCAAAATTAAAGAAAAGTCCAACGTTTAATTTGAGATCAAGCTATTTAGCCCTCAAATTAACGTTATTGGAAATTCACGAAGGTCCAAATAAGATCAAATTCCTTATAAAATCGAAGTATCCAAGACGAAGTTCGAGACGTTCGTCAAGGAGATTTAAATCATTTCACGTTTGATCCAAGATTAAGCGCAATTGCTCTTGAGTTAACGTTACTCAAAAGCTGGAATTATTTTGGAGGAGATCAAATCAACCTTTTTCAATATTATTACTTAGGAGAATAGAATCAGAGGAATCATAGGGATTGTACCCATTAAATCATTAAACCTCGAATTTGTAAAATTATTTCGTGTTTAATATATTTTTAAACTTGAAATTTTATTTGCTACAAAATTCTGGCACGCCCAGTGGGACAATCTCTACCTCTCATCTCTTTTCTTCATTAAGTGAGGCCAATTATGGCGACAAACAATCCAACCATGGAGGAACAACTTTTGATGTTGACAAAGGCAATGGAGAAGCTCATGAAATACTTCCAACAACGAGATGTTAAGCTCGATGAGTTGTTGAACAATTGGGGCAATGATGAGGCCATCCACATGGAGGAAAAACTACTTAAGGAGCTTGAAGAAGGCGACACATCCACAAAGCAACTATTGAACAAAGTAGGTTATGCCGAGGAAAACCACCTAATGAAAAAGTTGACCAATGAGTTTGACGATGGCAAGACGCCCATAATTCAACAATCAAATGCAAAAGAAAAATCTTTATCTAAAAAGATTCAAGTCTCGTCCGATGGTATGATCCAAGCTACCCAATTGAAGGAGTTCATTTTGGAGGCCATCAAAAGCAAGCTGAATGGGAGCTCGAAGTCTTCTCTCACATACACCAAGCCTTACACTCAAAGAATTGACAACTTAAACATGTCAATTATATACAACCTCCAAAGCTTCAACAATTTGATGGCAAAGGCAATCCAAAGCAACATGTGGCGCATTTTGTCGAGACGTGCAATGATGCTGGGATACATGGAGATCAACTTGTCAAACAATTTGTATGTTCATTAAAAGACAATGCAGTTGATTGGTATATTGACTTGGGGGCGAACTCCTGTTGGCCACTTTTCATACACACATAATATGTAGCATACAAAAAGGGTGTGAACGCAAGTACACGTGCCAAAAGTAATATAAAACGATAACTACATACCGAGTATCGAATCCCAACGAATGGATAAAAGGTGGGAATAAACGAATCAATCGACGGCTTATTTCATCTAAGAACGCTTGATACAAAAGGATCAAACTCAAATGTATGATAAGGGTGATTTTATTTAACTAGGAGCAGGAAAGTAAATCTAACTACGAAAGTAAGTAAATGGAGGAGTTAATTATGCGGTAAGGAGGATTCATAAGCAATCAATTAAGGCGGACTAATCATGTGGTTGTTAGGTTAGCTATGCAAACAATCCTAGGTTTAGTTGTTGCTTGTGAGTTCTAATTAGTTAAGTCTCCCTGTCGGTTTCATTTAACTCTACCAATCTACCCAAACTCTCCATCTCCGGATCAATAACGAACATAGTTGTCATCCGATGCTCTAAGGAAAGTCTGAATCCATTAGAGGACTCTAAGGCGTACCGTTGTCACCCGGGACCTAAGACTAATCCAAATTCCCGAATAAAGAGAATCTAAGTTATTTGATGCATTCACGAACGAACCCATTATACAAACACGGACCACACTAGGTATATGTCTATCCTAGGTCGAAATCCACAAATCGTCACTCGCCTAACCTTCAAAGTCCTATATCTAGGATACATTCAAGGTAGAATTAAGCCCGATTACATGATTACGGCAAATCAAAGTACTTAAACAATAATCCACCACAATCATTGGCCAATAGTGTAATAAAACAATAAAACCAACAAATCAAACATAACCCAACATCAACACATAATTAATCAAACAATAACATAAATACATATAAATCCGGAGAATTCAAATCCCACAATCATTATTCCAAAAAGAAAATGACAACAATCTTCACCTAATCATAGACAATTAGGAAAATGGAAAGATATCACCTAATCGGAATAAAATCGAGAGATGGATTTTCCTCCCCTTAATCACCACCTAATCACTCCCCAAGGGTGGTGATTAACTCACCCCCTTGGTGGAGCCTTCAAAACAAAAGCAAAAAAGAAAAAGTAAAGAGAGAGGTTGAGGGAGGCTAGAGAGAAAAAGAGAGAAAGAAAGAGGGCCAAAGTTGTATTGTTGAAGTTCTCCTCTTGCCCTAATAGCCCCCTCATGCGAAAACCCGAAAATTCCCCTTAAAAACGCGGAGTTTTTGCTGATATTTGGCACCAGCAGGCCTTCGCCACGGTGAGGTTTATTCTCGCCGCGGTGAGGTTTGGGCAGAGAGTTTTCTGCTCTGCCAGACTTTCTTCCGAGCGGCATATCTTTTGATTTCGAACTCCGATTGTAGATCCGTAAAGTCCGTAGCGTAGAAAACTCACTCATCTATAACATATCCAAAATTCAGCTCATTTGGATCATCCATGAAATATTTGTGCATGTTTTAGTGAGAAGCTATCTACATTCTTGTACAATTGCATCTAGGGCCACCGAGTCTTGATTTAATGGAATTGAACTAAATCATATCCTCTTGGACTTCTATTTAGCCTTGCAAAATCCTCAAACCTATAAACAGAACAACAACACGACAAAAACGACGAATAACAAAAGAAAACACACAAAAGCCTAAAGCAAGGCTAAAAGACAAAAATAAGCAAAAGGCACACAAAACTCAGATCAAAGCAAGTATTTTGGGCTTTCATGTTTAATGTATTTTTAAACTTGAAATTTTATTTGCTACAGGATCTTCTCCAGCTCCTTCTCTGCTTTGTCCTATACCGCTTTGCCTGACTTCAATATTGATTCCAAGCAGTACACCGGGTGTAGCTAAACCAGTAGCACCATGTGGAAGCTTCTTTTGAGAGGGGTGGGGCCAAGGCCGGCCCTGGCGTTTGTTTGAAGGTGGTAGTTCTCTTGCTATAAAGGATTGCCAACAACTGCAACAACCAATAATTTGAATGATAAAAACCATCTTATGCTTGTAAACTGATTTACAATTAGAGCATTTTGTCCAAAAAGTTTCCAAATTAGCCTTGGAGGTGGAACGCCCTGGATTTCTTGTCTGGCTTGGAGGTGGAGGAGGAACATTCTTGTAACTTTGACCCAGGCTGTGCCAGTATATGCTGCAGTACTGGCTTCAGTAGGTGGTACTACATGGAGAATATTTTGGTTAAGAGAATTTAGGGTAATTATAAAGTCATACTTAACCTTTTTATCTTCATCAGATAATATAAACCAAGCTTCTTGATATAGTTGGAACGCTTCACTATCATTGATGAAGAGCTAGAGCTCTATTTTTGTATTGCCTTTTTAATCCTCATTGGCGGTAGATGGCTCGACCCCAGAACTCCATAAAAAGTTGGGTGCCCCATTCATCTTATTTTGATCTAACGGTTGGCGGATAACACGGAAATCAAAAATTTCCAACCCTATAAATCTAGATCTGATCAGAAGAGTAACTTTACGCACCTCAAAAATTTCTAACTCGCAAGAACTACTAATCTTCTCTGTTTTCTTGTGAGATTTCTCTTGCACTCTACACTAATTTCCACATATATCATGGGTTCCAAAGCTGCTGCTAATGCTGAAGGAAGGTATCTCAATTATGAGATGTATCACGCCACTGGTACGAAACTCATGAAGAAGATTATGGTAAAATTCAAAGCCTCATCACTTGTGAATTACATGGAAGCACATGAAACAATGGTGTTCAGTCCAGAGGTTGATGAATTCTATGCTAGTGCGAAGGTTGATTTCGAGAAACTAGAAATCAAAGCCAAAGTTGGAGGGAAGGATATATGTATCACTCCAGCTGTGTTAAGTGAAAAGTATGGCTTGACAAATGAAGGAGCTACTGATTTATAAGTGTTGGCTACTCCTTTAGAAAAGGATTTCTGGAAGATCGCTGCTAAGAAGGGTGAAATTCTCACTGGTTCAGTCAAGAAGATTCAACTAATTGACGAATTTCAAAGGATGGCTGATTTGTTTGCCAAAATCATTGAAAATTGCACCAGTGCACTTGATGGTTTGCTTAAAAGAAGGATGCACTCAATGATGACAGTTTACTATGGAATGAAAGTAAACTGGGTTGTTTATGTGTTCTATGTGATAGCAGATCACAAGAAGACATGACACTATCACCATAAAATCTTCTTAAGCCATCTGGTGGTGAGCTTAGGCTGTGGAATGACTGATGGGAAAGTCATTCATAGAGAGAAATAAATTAAGGTTTATGAAGCCATCAAAGGCTCAAAGCAGAAACCAAACAGAAAGTAACGCCTGAGAAGAAACAGCAATAAAGAAAATATGTTGAAACAAAGGAACCTGTTGTTAAGGCTAAGAAAACAAAGGCTGATGTTAAGGCTGTTGTTCAAACAATAGCTAACCCTGCTGTTGAAGCCAGAATAGCTGACGTTACTGATGCCATTATCTCTAAGGTAGCCAGGGATATTGATGCAATGACAACAGAGGACTCTCCTGAAAGAACCATTTCAGAAGAAGCACCTGCTGAAAACATCTCAAAGAGAACAAGAAGTGCAATCAAAGATACTGCAGCTACAAAACTTGTTCACACAAAGGCTACTGCCAGAAAAAAGGATAATCTTAGCAGAACATCAAGTAACTTTTCCTGAGCAAGTAAGGAAAAATCCTCAGTCTGCTGAGAGACCAACATAATCAGTGAAGGAGTCTGATACTGCAAATCAGACGACAGCTGAGGTATATGCACCTCAAGCTGATCAGACTACTGTTCCAACTGACAAGTCTACTGACAAATCTGCTGAAACACCAGCCGCCAGAAGGAAGAGAACTGGTAAGGCTAGGATACCAAGATACCACAAGAAAAAGCGAGAAGAAGCTGAGCAAAGGAAGAAAGATGAAGCTGAGCTAAAGTCAGCTCTTGAAGCCAGCAAAGCTGAAGCAGAAGTCAAGAACTTGACTGATGCAGAGTTAGCTGCTAAAGAAGCAGCAGACTTAGCCAAAGCTCTTGAGGCAAGCAAGGTAGATGCTCATGGCCCAAGAAGAAGCTGTGGTATAGTTATTGGTGATCCCAAGGAAGCAAAGTTTGTGTTGCCTCGTCCTGAACATGTGCCGAAAAAAAAGAAGTAAAAAGGGCACTTAAATTGTGAAAAGTGACCCTGCTGTTTTTGCAAGGTTTGAGGAGGAATTGGAGAGGTACAACACACTTTTGCAGACAAAGAGTACGTTCCTAGCATAAAAGATCAGATACAATCGCAGGAGGAACTACAAGTTGAAGAAAACCAGTGAAGAATTCAATTCCTGGAATGAGGCTACTGCTGAACAGCGTTGGGTGCTGAATTGGCTGCAAACCAATGACATTCAACAAGCTTTGGACTCTGATTTCTTCCATGACAGAGTACATGAGTACGTGAAGCTCATTGTACAAAAATAATCCACAGCTCTGCGAAAATCAATGCCAAAAAAACCCAAGAGGGGTGAAGAATTAGCAGAAGGAGCTGTGAAGATAAGTAGTCTGCGTAACCTTGGATAAATGGGTGGAAAGATCAAGGTACAAACAAGGAACATCAACTGATCTACCAAACCTACCGAGCTTACATCACATTGCTTTTGGTTCAAAAATCAGCAAATACCAAGAACCTGTCAACTTACATTAGACGACTTCACCGTTTGTACCTGCAGATTTTATTCATCATAAAATAGTCGTGTCTAATGATGGTGTTGATTTTATTCATGTTACAGATGTTGGTGCTGATCTAAACCAAGAAGTGAAGGACTCATCTGAGGAACTTCACATTGTTGAACCTCAAGTTCCACTGGATGCAGTCATCATTGAAAATGAGTCTTTAGCTATAACCTGGAAAGCTGAAGCTATTCCTACAAAGGAAGGAAGTGCCTTTCCTACCACCTCAACTGAAAATGCTCAACCAACAATCATAGAGTCCATGAAGGCTTTGATTAGAAATACAATGAAAATGATGGAGGAAAAGAACAAGGAGCTACTGCAAAGATTTGAAGAAGCTGCTTCCAGACTTGTTCAGAGCACTGTTCAAAGCA
Source organism: Penstemon newberryi var. newberryi (assembly GCA_030819805.1). Classification (NCBI taxonomy): domain Eukaryota; kingdom Viridiplantae; phylum Streptophyta; class Magnoliopsida; order Lamiales; family Plantaginaceae; genus Penstemon; species Penstemon newberryi. Next base: position 12,794,965 of record JAUALY010000005.1, on the reverse strand, counting down.
TCCCACAGCCTACTGATAATTATGTGATGTTGAAAGAAGGCTTAATTACCTTGACAAATCAAGTTAGTGGTATGAAGACTGATATTCATTCTAAAACCTGAAAAGCATATTTTTAAAATTATATAAATACTAATAATTCTAATTATTAAATTTATTATAATTAAAAAATAAAAACCCCTAAATCTAATTAGTTTAGAAGATTTTTTTTAATTTATAAAATTTAATAAGTATATTTATTTTTCATATTTTATATATAAAATATTAATTAATTTATATATATTATATATAAAATCTAATTAGTTTAAAAGATTATTTTTTGAAATTAAAAATTCTAAGAAATTTAATTTATATTTTATTAGATTTTATATAAAATATTATGTAGTTTAAATATATTATATATATAATATAATTAGTTTAAGAAATTTAATAATAAAAATGTCCAGCAATGCAATAGACTATATTGTACCAAACAATCTTTGATTAAATGAGTAATACGCAATGTTTATTTATATTGTATAGAATAAACAATGGCCACCTTAATCTCTCGCAAATACATTAAGCGATTGGTTGAAATCCTAAGATAACATTTGATTATGGGACGATTCACTTCAGTATGAGTACAATCATGAAACAGTCTTTAAGGTCGTGATCTTAAAACGCGTTACAAGTCATATATTTAAAACTAGACGGGATATCAAAGGAATCGCCAAGACTTGTACGAATATGCATGATTTACATGGGGTGAATTTGTCATGAACAAGGCATTTGATGCTAGTGCATAAGAATAGGTGGTTCGATAGGGGATCGAACGCATCGAACGACCCGAACAGAGAAACCCATTGTGGAAGCGCATTTCGCATATCGGTGATTGGATGTTTCTCAAGACTTATAATATTGTACGATTTAATCCTTAGAATTGAGATACTATGGCGAATTTGGTGCACGGGTGTGCGTACTTTGATTTAGGTGCCATTCAATTCGAGGATCATTGTGTGCCTACTTTGAGTGTGTATAGTCGTGTACACGAATGATTAGTATCAATATGGAATCTACTGACTCATCGTAATGGGTGAAAGAATTTCATGTACATTCTTAGAAAATATATTCCTAGAAATCCATGGCCATGGTCTGTGACGGATTTGGGAAGGAGTTTTCAAATTTAGCAGTCACACTGTAATTATTATCTTGAATTAGGAAATACATAATCGAGATAATTAGAGATGCCGATCAAATTCACACACCCTAGGTCTCGATCGGAAAATTAGTCGTTAGAAGGGTTGTATGTACATGACAGTTATAAGAAGTGAGGTTCACAAGATCAATTCACCTGAAGTTGGGACTCGCGAGCTTGTGGCTAGAAATCGACCATGAGGTGTAGGTACTACTGAATTAATGGGAGATTAATTCTGGAGTGGTCAATTAAAAGTGTTTAATTGATCGGAGCAATTAATTGCTCAATATTAAATCACGAAGAGTTTGTGGGCCTACAGTCAATTGATGAACCTAGAGGGTCACACACAATACAATTGGACTGCAACAATCATAAAAGGAAAGATGTAATTTCAGGGAGTTAAATTAAATTTATTGAATTAAAGTGTTAATTCAAATTGGAGAACACTTAATTAGATAGTCGAATTAATTAAAGTATTAATTTATAAAAGGAGATTAATTAATTGGGCTTAAATTAATTAAGTGACTTAATTAATTAATTGCAAGATATGGGACATACAGAGATGGGTCATAACTTATCTTGCAAAACAAGGTAAAGGGTCTCTATAAATAAGAGGAGTGTATGACTCCTCAAACTACTAAGTTGAAAACTAACCCTAGCTCCCCCTCCCCCCTCCTCGCCCCAGGTAGCCGCCCGCCTCTCTCCCATCTTGATCTAGATCTCTAGTCTTATCCTCTCATCCTCTATTGAAGCTTCTTGAATTCTAGTTCTTAGTATGTAATTCAAGAAGGTGGCTTTCATCCAATTGTGTATACATTCTAGGGGCACGACACTTGGAGTACTATTATGAATCAAAAGTCGAGCAAAAGGAATACCGGATATTTTCACCACCAAACATGTGATGAGGTAAATCGAATGTGGTGAGGTGAATCGTAAATCACCCTTCTTGATTTTAATTTATTTGTTATATGCATTATTCAACCTTATTCGCATAAGTTAGATGAAAATCGATCATGGGCTATTAGGGTACTCGAAAAAAATTGAAGTTCCACACTTTTGTTTTGTTGTTTTGACAACCAAGGTATGCCAATAGTGGCATAAGAGTCAATTCCATTGCACATATGCGAAAAGGCCTGAACAGATCTAAATATATGGATATTTGTGATTATTGCGTTCTGTTTGATGATTCTTACTTGTTATAATATTGTCTTTATTCAGGTAAAATTGCATAAATTGATTTGGGGCAAAATTGCAGTTTTCGAAACTTGAAGGGCTTAAAATTTGAATTGCATTTCTCGAAAAATCTGTACAAAATATTAAATTTTTGTTTTTGGCATAATTCTAGATTGTTTTTGTAATTTATGGATTGTTCGTAAAATAAGGGTTTTTTTTTCAATTTCCTAAAGTTAAGGGGCTATTTGGTAATATACGTAACTTCAGGGCTCTGTTTGCAAAAATGAAAAAAATTCCGAAATTAAATTGTTTATTTCGGTCTCTGGCCGATTTGATATTTTGGGGCTAAAATGCAGATTTTAAAAATTGAGGGACCGAATTGCAAGTTTCAAAAGTTGAAAAAATTGAATCTTTTTTTATGTGTAAAAGTGTTAAAATTAATTTTATTATAATTAGTAGTGACTAAAGTAAGAATCATAGGTTAATTTTAAAAATGAGTTTTAAAATAAGAAGGAAAGAAATACATATAAGAGGTTTTCTTGTTTCTTGCTCTACATGAACTGTTTACGTGGTTTTCAATCATGCGGAGCCTTGACCCTAGGGGTAGATATGATTGATTTATTTTATTATTTGATCTTTATTGGGCATGCTTGCCTAAAATTTCTGGGCCACTTTGAGCATTTGTAATAGAGTATGGTTTTAATTTTAAATAGTTTAAGATGGAGACCCATTACAAGCAAGGTGGAGGCCCAAGAAGGATTGACTGTCATGTATGCTTGGTTATTAATGTAATAGTCTATGACCATTAAGAACCTAATTAGATTGACCAACTGGGTCAACATCATGGCTCGATGTTGATCCACATAAGAGGCTCCCAATCGAAAACATATTGTGGTAATATGCATGCTAATTAGTATGTATGTTTTAATTTAATTTATTATTGGCATGTATGTGATGCACGCTAGTAATTATATCGTAAATGAAAAAATAAAGCATAATTGATACGGTCAGATCTCGAAGAGAGTTACCTCAAACTTTCAAACCCGAAATTCTCCTCTTGAAATAAAATAGTAAGTTATATTGGGTACATTAAAATGAAGCTTTAAAGATCGAAGCCTCCAATAAATCGGAACTAGCGTGGGTTGTCTACTTATCGATTAAGGTGATCCAGAGTCTGACACCCAAGGCGAAGAAAGGGACAATACGCGAAATGTTGGGATTCTTATGGGAGAACGAGCCTCAGGCAGCGGAAAAATAAAACTTTTAGGCTCCCCTTGGGAATCTTGCCAGGATACAATCCGGTATATATTTAAATTTATATAAAAGAAGAATATATAAACAGATCTAGTTTATACCTCGTTCCTTGCACTTCCAAAGCAACTCTGTATATCTGGATCTTTGTAGAACTTTGACATCAAAATCGCCCCATTTGTTTCTCCATAAAGTGGATCTGCAACTTTTGTAAAACGCCCCAGGTGTTGCATCTCTATTGTTCAGTACACCACAATTACACGAATATCTAATTAATCCGATCGGCTAGAACACATAAAAATTAGACGAGAAACTAGAAGAAAAAGAAGCAAGAAGTCGATGAATTTTTGCACTAGGAGTGGACGGTTTTTGCTTAGGAGTGGCTAGGATTTTCTTGTTTTCACTTTTGAGTAGAAGACTAAAAGGTGAAACTTTTTTTTTTCTAAGACTAATAAGTCTTATTTATAGATACTAGGAATTCTAGATTACTTAGATATCTCTCAAACCCTATTTACACTAGAAGACTCCTATTACTTGTCAAACAAGATTAAGTCTTCTATTTTAATTAGGCTAGACCCCTTTTAACTTTTAAGACCAATCTAGCTTTTAATGAAAGGCCTAGTCTTATGGGCTCCCATTAATCTCCAAATTAATTGACCCATTTAATTAATTTGGACACCAAGTCCATTTAATTAAATCCACTCCCATAAATTAAATCCAATTTAATTTATCTAATTAATTAATCTTCAAATTAAATTAATTAATTAGTTCTCATAATTAAATCTAATTTAATTCATCAGATGATCCAATCTAATCAGATCATCTCACGCCCACTTGGGTCGGTCCAGTCAATCACACATTTCTTCATTTTACTTGTTTTCGCTCCATGTGTATTGTGTATATCCCCGTAGGTCACAACATAATTTGTCGTGGGTTATAATTAAACTTTCGTTCAATTAATCGAGTAATCACTTACTATTAAAGTCAATTAAACACTCTGTCAACTGACCATTCCTCAAATCAGCACCCCTGCTAATTTGGAAATGCTGCCACACTCCGCGGTCGATGTCTGGCCACAAGCCCGCGAAGCCTACTGGTGAATTAATTTAGTGAACCTTTTCTCCTTTACAATTTCCATGTACGGCTTAATCCTTCCATTAGTTGGTCTCCCAATCAAGACTAAGGTTATGGACTTTCATCGGTTTCCTTACTTGTCTCGACTATATGTATTCTGGTCTCGAAACTATTCCCTTTGACTTAACCTTTATGAGTTACTTTCATAAAGCCTTCAAATACATTGGCCAAGGATTTACCGAACTACGTTTCTCACAGAGATTCATAGGAGAAGCTCCCAACCTATCAAGTCGGGTCAACGGATCCTATGTTGATGATATGAACCTGCATACACATTCCTCTATACCCAACATGAGTCCACAAAGACCTTCTGGTAGACTCCAGTCAGTCGGGACTCACATCAAACCATAGACGTCCAAGCACCAGATAAATCCTATCACCTCAAATAATAAGGATCGTTCCTCATACACTATTGTAAATAGGAATAACTTCATTCCCGATATACGACTACCGCTTCCATGGTGAGTTATTTTCTATTTGAGGTATTCAGTGCGCTTGCCATCCAGCAAGCTACCCACTCTTGTGTATCGACTATCCCAGTCACGCTCGTGGACCCTAGCGTCCTCAAGTTCATCGGAGTATACACACTCGTGAGGGTCTAACCGAATCCATTGATGTCCCATCTCAAATGGATTCTACGACCCTTGAATTAGTTTTAGATCACGGCCTTGGAGATCTGTCCACGGGTTGTCTCATAGCCTTGTGATCTAAGGACTTCCATTCTTATGTTAGATAATTATTCATAATATGAAGGTGACCATATAAATAAATGCATTTATTAATCGAGTTGAATAGTTCTTTTTATTATTACAAATTAAATGTAGCCAAAACAGTTATTCATTCTATCACGAAATTCTATCACAAAACAATTGGCTTGCAGGACACTATTCTGTCACGAAATTCTTGATTCTTGTTTTTAAATAAACTCGACAAGGGTGGAGACAGAAATTTCATGACCGGGCCAGTTGCTCATCAAGATTGATGGGTTAGACTTAACGAGTAGTACCACCTATGATGTAGCAGTGCTAGATGAGTGTGAAAACCAAGGCGAAATAGCTTGAAGGTTTTGTAGGGACATAATTGTTAAAAGTATACCTACCTAATTGTGGTCGCGAGTCGTGGGTGCAATTAATCTCTGCTGACACGTCAAGACCTACTAGGAAATAGGATTTCCCGAACAATTGAAGGGTTAATTGTTTCGACAAAATAGTGGGAGAACTTTGTCGAAAGTAAGTCCAAAATTCGTTAATTATAAGTGTTAAGCATAGATCAGTCAGCTAAATGTTGTCTTCTTTTCATTTGTAGATTATATTTTACAATGTCTAAAAATCCATTATCAGTCGTCCTCGACGCTAATAAATTGAATGGATCAAACTTTGTCGATTGGCTAAGAAACTTGAGGATTATCATCAATTTTGAACGTCGAGTTATGTTCTCGATACGCCTATACCTGTTGCTCCTTCGGCAAGAGCTTCGGAGGAACAACGGACCACCCATGCTAAATTGGTTGATGATTATATAATAATTATGTGTGTACAAATATCAAATATAGGACAATTCAATTAAATCTACCGTGCATGAAAGAAACATAACTAATGAGTAAAAGATCAACCAAAGTTCCAAAGAGAAAAACAATTAATAGATGTTCCCCCTCTCTTTTGTCCTTATTTTTTTTTTTTTGGGGTAAATATAAATATTCTAGTTGAATAACATAAATTCAGAGAGTGTGAGGAAGAGCTATCTAGCTGAGCTGCCCAAAGAAGCAAGACCAACGAATAGTTTCATTCCAACTGTGTGGCACGCGCCACTATAAGAGCAACCCATTTTATATCATCACTCCCTTCTACTGCATACAATAATAAAGTACTTTGCAATTTTGATATTAATTACTGGATAAATAAATATAAATTTAGTATCGTAATTTAAATATTAATTGTAATATTGATATCAATGTCAATTAATCAGATTGGACGGAATTGACAACATATATCGCAAGAAATCGTTATCTCGTCTTTTGTAGAAAAATTTATCACGTGATAGCGTAATAACTCGAGAGATACATGCTAATTTTTCCTGCAAAAGATGAGATAATGTGTTAATTTTCCCTCCAAAAGTAAGGAACTATAGGTTTTTCTCCAAAAGACGATAAAACGGCCGCATGAGTCAATTCCATCAATTTTCGTCCAATTAATAAATATGGTATGGATATAACTACCAATATTTAAATTATGATATTAAATATACATCGACGTATCCAATTATACTAAAATTATAGAGCTTCGTATTATACAGTACCAAATATGCAATTTTTTCTGTAATACTCCTATATAAACCTAATAACACAAACACCCCACATACAAATTAAAGTAGTAATCAAATAAAAATTCAAAATGAATTTCCACCGTTTCTACGACACATGGACCGACGAACTCCACCAACTAGTACACCAACTAAATCAATCCCAAATCCCACCAATCACGGCGGAGCACCACCATCACCTCCGCCAACTAGTCCAAAAAACCCTCTCCCACTTCATCGACTACTACAAAGTCAAATCCGCCGCCGCCAAACACGACGTCTTGTCCTTCTTCGAGGCGCAGTGGATCACCGCTCTGGAACGCTCCCTCCAATGGATCGGGGGGTGGCGGCCGACGTCAGCTTTTCACTTGGTGTATACAGAATCAAGCATATTGTTTGAGACACACGTGGTGGATATTCTGCGTGGGGTTCGGACAGGTGACCTTGGAGATTTGTCTCCGGGGCAATTTCGTCAAGTTAGTGAGTTGCAGTGTCAGACGGTAAAGCAGGAAAATGATATTACCGATGAGCTCTCCGAGTGGCAGGCATGCATGTTAATAACCGGTGAGGATCCTCTATACCACTATTAGTGTACCATACTTGTGTACCACTAATAAGTAATTGCCACATGTACATGTAACAATTATAATTGTTACATGTACATGTGGCAATTACTTATTAGTGGTACACAAGTATGGTACACTAATAGTGGTATAGAGGATCTTGAGCCGTTAATAACTACTACTTCCCTTTCCTTTGTTTCATATTATTTTTCGTTTTTGCAAAACTTTCTGATTTTATATTATTTGTCATTTTAAATATTCAATACAAAATTAATTATAGTTCATAATCAATTTTTTAAGTTTTTAACTAATTATATATATTATAAAAATTAATTAATTACATTATTTACTTTAAATTTTTTAAATTTATTAAATTGACTGGTTTATTGTAACAATTAATGGAGAGAACTGTAAGTCTGTAACAATTAATGGAGAAGGAGTATATAGTTTCTTCTATTACTATAAATTGCATAGATGGCTTTGGATTAGCTTATATTCATGCACTAAGTTATATATATTAGGTTATTTTGCAAATTATAACTTTGAAATTGAATTGTTGAACTTTATCTATAATTTCTTGTTATAATTATTTATCACTTGTTTATTTGAGTAGTGAGCACAAATGTTATGTATAGGTGTCTAAGTCAAGCTTAAGGAAAAGTTTGTACATGATACAACAAGTCATAACTCAACTGAGAAAATATTTTTCACACTTTTGACATTGTCATCTATGATCTGATTATGGATTCTTAAATTGGGAAAAAGTTTGGTTAGGATATTTCACTATATTATATAAAAAGTGAATAACTTAATTGGTTTTAGTCATCGAATTTCTCCTTAAATTGGCAGTCTTTTGTAGTACTCCCTCCGATTCATATTAGTTGGCACATTTGCCAAATTTTTATGTTTCATATTAATTGGCACATTTAGGTTTCCAATGCAAGTTTTTCCAATTTTGTCCTTCTCTTACATTTAGATTGGGAAGGTCAAGAGTCACTAGGAAGGGTATTTTTGACATTTTACCATGTAAAAGTGATTAATCATGAGGTTTCTTAATTTATGTGAAAAGTAACAATGTGCCAATTAATATGAACCGGAGGGAGTACTTTATTACAAACAAATTAATTTCACTGCCAAAAAGCAGGAACTTGATAAATAATTTAATGTAAAACAATTTATATTCACATTTATTAGTTTTTTGTTTGCTTCTTTTTGACTAATTAGCATTTTGCACTTAGATATAGATCACTTTGACACTTTTTTGTACCCTGTGATTGAATATTGATATATAGCATAATCAAATTGCATATTATTTTGTCAAATAAAACAAAATATAATTTGTGAGTGAAATCTACATAAATTTTAATTTCAGGGTGTTTAAATGCAAAAGCAAAGTATTTCTAGGGCCTAAAATATCAAATACTTGTTTCTTAATTTTTTGAGCAATTAAGGTAAAAGTTTTATATATGTTGGGTAGGATGGTGCGAGTGATCTCGTCGGGACATATGGTGACGTTGACCGGAAAATGGAAAGGCTGGCCGGAGTTTTGGAGAAGGCAGATCAGCTGCGACTGGAGACCATAAAGACCTTGGTGGAGTTGCTGACCCCACAGCAGGCGGCGGAGTTTCTGGTTGCGGCGGCGGAGCTGCATTTTGGGATTCGTGCATGGGGATTTGAACAAGATCGCCAACGTATTAACTCATCCTAGGACTTCCTTTGCTAATAATCAGCTTTGAATTGAATAGTACTGTACTACTTTTAGTTACTCCCTTATGTTCTTTTATTTGTCTCTTTAACAAAAAAAAATTATTTACTTTTATTTGTCGATTTAGGAGTTTAATATAAAATTAATTTTTCTACTAATTTTACCCGTCATATTAATGATTGTAATTAATGTTATTAATGCTGTGATTATTTAATTAAAATGGGTTTTGGGATTTTTGTTTTAAAAAAGTGATTATTTATTACATTTTTTAATATGTCTTCAATTCTTCAAAATGATAAATAAAAAGAATCAGAGGGAGTAATTATTTTGGTATCAAAATGTACAATTGAACCACAATCAACTTTTGAAACGGTAGATTTATAGTATGTTTAAATAGATTTGTCGAGTTAGTTTTTGGCGTTTCCCTTTTACTCCTTTCGTTTCATAATAAGTGTCGTTTTAAAGATTTTTTTTTTGTTTCAAAATAGATGTGGTAGGTTTTCAATACAATATTAATTACCCATTTTCGAACTTTTCCTTTATTTATTACATATGGGATAAGTAGAAAGAGTAGGAGTAACCCGAATATTAAGGGTATTTTAGGTATATATTTTATTTTATTTTTCAAAAATCAATGATATTTATTGGGTTTCTTAATACCCGTGCAAAACTCTAAAATAACACTTATTATGAAACGAAGGGAGTAATAATTTTGGTTATTTATTGTGATATGTGTATGGATCAAAATTTTAATTTTAGTACGTGTATGTTGTTTCGGTCAAATAAATACTCCATCCGTTTCAAATTAATTGGCAAATTTGCAAAAATTTTATGTTTCAAATTATTTATCACATTTAGTTTCCCAATGCATATTTTTTCAATTTTACCCTTTCTTATAGGTCTTCACAATAAAGTAGAGTGAACAAAGATCAATGACATTAATTAAAACAATCATTAAGAGTATTTTTTATATTTATCAGAGAAAAGTTACTAATTATTGAATTTCTTAATATGTGTAAAAAAAATTAAATGTGCCAATTAATTTGAAATAGATGGAGTATTAAAAACTAATTTGAAAACATTATTTTAGATATTTCAGATTTTTTTTTATGTAATTACTGAATTAAAAAATTAATAGTGCAAGTTTCAAAATTACACTTATTTATTTTTATTAATTTAAAAGTTGACACATTTTGATATTTTCGATTGAAATGGTAAGAAAAGTTACATCCATGGATTGGCGAGCATTTTGTTAAATTGGTCTAATTTGAAACTAGTCGTAGAGAACTTGTCAAATTCAATATTTTCAACGTGATACGGTGATAGAAAATAATTTTAGGATATTATCACTAATTTAAAATTTGTGGAAAATTATGCATTTTCATAGGTGTGGTCATTCGTGTTCTAAAAAATGAGCGTCTCAGACATTATTATAAAAAAGAAATGAAAAAAACTGAGCATGATGTCATACTTCTCCAGGGGCAGTGGTCGCATGTCTGCATGCATGCCGACACGTGTTATGTACTTTAATTGTGTAGCTGATGTGAGATTCTGAATTTTGTGTCACCTTTGACGTAGGTCTTGGCATTTTCATCTCTCGAAAATCACAGGCTTGGAACTAGAAAGTAAGAAATTGAAATTAATGTTGTTATTGTTGACAGGGCCATCTAGGGCTGTCAATGGACCGGATTTCAATCCTACTACTCGAATTCGGTTCGACTTATTAGGTCGTCTTTAATGAGGAAAATTCTTGCATAGACCCGGTCTATGAGCTTTTCATAGACCTTGTGGTTGTAAATGCACCACATTATACATTGTGAGAGCATGACATCATCAAAATATATGATGTGGTGCATTTACAATCACAAGGTTTACCACTAAGCTCATAGCCCTGGTCTATATAAGAATTTTCCTTTAATGATATCTTGACCCTAACCCAAGCCCTGCTTGGTCGTCTTCAATGGCAGGACTTCGAAATTGATTTAATTGTATTTTTTATTTTTGTCACTCTCACTTATAATTATAGTTTTAATTTTATTTTTAATATTAATATTAATAATACTAATAACTATTTTAATAATATAGTTAAATTATTAATAATATTTAAATATTAACATTAAAGAGAGTAAATAATCATAAAATTAAAATTGGCACATAATAGGAAATACAACAAACAAGAAAAGAAATACAACAAAGAGGATTAAATAAACAGCACACACACACGAAAATATAACATTTTAATGATTTTCCCCCTGAATGAATGTAATTGGTGAATTTACTTATCTTGTTAATTTTAATATGTATTTATATATTTCTTAATTTAAGTATCAATTTAAATTGTTTGCATAAGTGTTTAATTATATTTTCAACTAATTTGATATTTTTAAAAATATATAGCCACCACCAATATTGTAATTAAATGATTAAATTTTTAATTACAACCAAATAAATTAAAATAAAATGTTTAAAATAAAGTATTAACTTAAAATAATAATTACAATTCTAATTAAACAAAGAAAATTACAATTCTAACTAATTTATGAATTTAATTATTTTAATTACAATTCTAATTAATTATTAATGATTTGTCCATAAAAAAAATATTTAATTTTTATTATATTAAATAATTCAACTAAAAATTGGTGGATATATATATATTGATGGGGGCTATTTCGTATTTAGCCAGGCCGATTCTTCGACCTGATCGAGTTCGATCTGGAATGCTTCAATCTCGATCAGTCCTTATTATTATCGATCGAGTCTAGCAGAAGTATACCTCGACGCCTCATATGACACCCGCAACTGGTCAGGACTCGCTACAAGCAGATGATGGGTCGTACAAAGACTCCTATGAGCTCTAGAATTCTATTTTATTAAGGCAACGCATGTTAGCCTATAAATATAAGAATAATTAATGTAATAGGGGGCCTTTAGACTTTTAGCTTTCCACGTTTATTAGCATTATACTAGCTCGGCACTTTAGCTTAATAAAACACCTAGTTAGCTAATTATTTGTATTGCGCCAGCCTGAGTAGTTTGGCCAGGCCCTATATTCAGATCAATAATATTCTATAAAGATCCTTTTATCTATTTTTGTGGATATGTTTCATTACTTTATTGATTTTACTTAGTCCAACGAAATCCGGTAAAATCAGTTGGCGCCCACTGTGGGGCTGCCAAGCTTCTCTTTTGCGCTTCCAATGTTTTGTTCGATCCCGGCATCATTCGGGACGAAAAGATCTTGGTTCATTTCTGAGGTCGACATTTTGACGAAGAAGGGTCGAAGAATTACACTGTTCAAAGAAATATCAACTTATGGAATTTTTAACTGCTCCGATCTCACTACCGTTATAGTAATGGTAAAGAAGGAATTACGGGCTGGCACTATGAATATGGGTGAATGATAATGACGATTCAACCCTTGGCAGCTTATAGGCGACGATTCATTTTTCCGCCTCGTAAAATTGCAACTCTAGCTCTTGAAGAAGTTATGGAACAATAAGGAGCTACTAGCATATAGCATATCTACTTCAACAATTTGTATATCTCAACGGATATGTACTCTTTTTCCCTTGGTCGATTTTTATCTCAATGGGTTTTTCCGAGCAAGGTTTTTAACGAGGCATGTCCGATATACATCAGGAAGCCGTTCAAAGGCATAATTTTACTTCTCCGAGCTATAGCTACACTTTCGCTTGAGAAGTGGGGGAGTACTGATGGAGGCTATTTCGTATTTGGCCAGGTTGGATTCTTCGACCTGGTCAAGTTCGATCTGGAACACTTCAATCTCGATCGGTCCTCATTATATTCGATCGAGTCTAGCAGAAGTATACCTTGACGCCTCATATGACACCCCCAGCTAGTTAGGACTCGCTACAAGCGGATCATGGGCCGTACAAAGACTCCTATGGGCCCTAGAATTCTATTTTATTAGGGCAACGCATGTTAGCTTATAAATATAACAATAATTAATGTAAGAGGGGGGCTTCAGACTTTTAGATTTCCACGTTTATTAGTATTATACTAGCTCGGCACTTTAGCTTAATAAAACGCATAGTTAGCTAATTCTTGTATTGCGCCATTCTGAGTAGTTTGGCCAGGCCCTATATTCAGATCAATAATATTCAATAAAGATCCTTTTATCTATTTTTGTGGATCTGTTTCATTACTTTATTGATTTTACTTAGTCCAACGAAATCCAGTAAAATCATTATATATATATATATATATATATATATATATATATATTAAATACTAGCAATATTAACCAAATATACTAACAAATTTATTAAATAATTCAGTTCTACAAATTTAATTTAATTTAGGAGGAAATTTTAATTTTATTAAAAAATTATTTAAATAAATAATTAATTTTAAATATATAGAAACATTAAAAAAAATAAAAGAAATAAAAAAAAGCGGAACCAATCAGTGGCGCCACCTGACTTAAAGACTCGCGTAAACCACGCGAGCCCAGGGCTGCGCGCTAGCCGCTCGAGATGGCACACCCTCCCACCTTGAGCCCGCCCCGAACCCTTGTCCGATTTATGATTAGATGGACCTGATCCGATTAAGAAGATCCGTAATCCGAATTATATGGAGCGAATGTGAATCTAGGCTATTCCGATCCATTACATATCCGTATCTGATATATATTACTTTATGTTGTTTATATATTATGTATTTAAACCAAAATAAAAATAAAACTATATATGTTCCACTAAAATCTTTTACTATATTAATAATAATCTTAAAAAGAAATGCATGAGAGATATTGTTGGACTGACCTAGTAACTAATTGGGCCTGCAACATATTAATTTATGCTATTTAATAAGAAAAATCAAAACTCTAACCATTCATCTATGTAGTAGCCGTCATCTTCCATCTACTTCTTCCTTCATTTTTTGTCTTCTCTTCCAATTCTCAGTATTGGGTTTTCTTCTTCTTTGTCCCAGTTTCGATCTTTTTTATTTATATTTTTGTTTATTAATTTATTCTAATTTTTATCGTTTATATTTGCGCACCATATTCTATCTTCTACACTTTTTAGGCAATAATTTAGATGAAATAAGTAAAATGTTTCATTTTTAATTCATGATGGTGGAATTTGTAAGTGATTTGGAGGAAAATGAGAAAAAAAAAAAAAAAAAGTGTTAAACGGATCCGGATAAATTTATCCGGATCTAGGATATCCACCGAATTCGGATTCGGTTACTAATATTCAAGATTCAAGCGGACCTTGATCCGGTCCGAGTCCGACCCATTGACAACCCTAGGGCTATCCATGGGAGGATTTCAATTCGATTTAGGCCATGTCCAATGTCCCCTTGAATCCATGCACCCATCTCCCCAAGGGATGGGGCAAGCTGAGTCCATGCATTCGTCCTAATTTTTTAATTCCTTTGATTTTTATGTTATTTCAAAAAATTTAATTTTAGCTTTAAAAAATGTAACTTTTATTTAAGAAACTTAAATTTAATATAATTTAATTACTAAAATTAAACTTTAAAAGAACTAAACTTTAATTTAAGAAATTTAACATTAATTGTGCAAAATTTAATAACATTGTAAGAAACTTAAATTTAATTAACATCATTATTATAACCTAGATTTTTTAAATTTAGAATATTATATTTTGAAAGTTATTTTCAAAAAGTTTTAATTTAGCACACAAAACGTACAACTATGAAATTAAATACTATTTATGCAATCTTAAATACGATTATTATTATTATTATTATTATTATTATTATTATTATTATTATTATTATTATTATTATTATTATTATTATTATTATTATTATTATTATGATTAAGAAGTAAGAGTGGGGAAGAATAAAGATTGGAATTAAATGGAATGGGAAGATTGAGTCATTGGAGATGACTATGAAAAAGGGAAGCCAAGGGGAAAGGGAAGCTGAGGTGAAGGGGAAGCTGGACTTAGGCTGAGGAGTCATCGGAGATGGCCTTTGTTGGGATACCTCGGTTGTCAAAACAACGAAAGTGCAGAATTTAAATTTTTTCGAGGTACCCATACCACCCATAAATTGATTTCCATCTTACATATGCGAAAATGTTGAATTAAAGCACACAACAATAAAATCAAAAGCAAGAAGGGGTGATTTGCAATTTTACCTCACCACAGGTTTGGTGGTGGAAATCATGTTCTTCTTTTGATTCACAGTAGTACTCCGAACGCCGTTCCTCTAGAATGTATCCACACCTGATGGATTATAGCAACACCTTTAGGCCATCTCCAATGGAGATGGCCGGGGCCGGGGCGGGGTCGAGGGCGGCGGCTGGAGTCATCTCCAGTGGAGGCGGGGCGCGGGGCGGGGCAGGCGAAGGGCGGGAACGGGGCGCAGGTAGGGCTCCGCGGAGCCCTGCCTGCGACCCGTGCCCGCGTGAAGAAGAAGAGGGGCGCGTGTTGGCACGCGCCCCTCTTGAAGTCAGGGGACGCCACTTGGCGTCCCCTGACTGGTCCGATTTAATTTTTTTTTTTTTAAAAATTGTTTATTTAATAAATTAAAATAGAAAAAATATATATATATACTTAAATAATTAATAAAATTAATTTTCCCTATTAAATTAAATTAAATATGTAGAATTGAATTATTTAATAAAATTTATTTAGTATATTTATTGTATATTTACTAGTATTTAATAAATATATGTAGTCACCAATTTTTAATTTGATTATTCAATATAATAAAATTATTTTTTTAAAATTAAAATCATTAATAATTTATTAGAATTGTAATTAAATTTATTTATGGACAAATTAAATTTATTTTAATATCTTTTATTGTAATTAAAAATTTAATCATTTAACTACAATATTGGTGGTGGCTATATTTTTTTAAAAATACGGAATTAGTTAAAAATAAAATTAAACACTTATACACATAATTTAGATTAATACTTAATCTAATTAAATATTTAAATACATATTAAAATAGACAAGAAAAGTAAATTCAAACAATTACATTCATGCTTAACCGTATTTTGCGTAAACATGGGCTATTAAGTCTTTTTGAAGTCTACGGTTGGTTTCTTTTGAACGAATTGCTTCATGACGCAGCATATAGTTATCCAACGTTTGCCTTCTTGGTTCAACATCTACGAACTTTACTCCGCGAGATTTATAAATTCTAGCCCGTGCTCTACGAGACGTGCTAATGTCAGTATCATCATCGTCGGAGTCATCGTCTTTGTATTCGTCACGTTCGTCCTCCACAATCATGTTGTGGAGTATTATGCAAGTTAACATGATGTTGGACAAATCCTGCGTATGCCACCCCCTGCCGGGTTGATTAACGATTGCGAACCGAGCTTGGAGAATTCCGAACGCTCGTTCAACATCTTTGCGGAATGATTCTTGATACCGCGAGAATACTTGTTCAGGAATGGTTCTCGGGTTTCTCACAGACTGGATTTCCTTTCTTGTTTGTTGTATTTCCTTACTTATTTGTTGTATTTCGTATTATGTATTAATTTTAATTTACTTAATTATTTACTCTCTTTAATTTTAATATTTTAATATAATTAATAATTTAATTACAAGTACTAATAATTATTACTATTATTAATATTAATATTAAAAATAAAATTAAAATCAGAATTATAGGTGAGAGTGCGCAAAGGAAGAAAATGGAATTAATTCCATTCCGGAGCCCTACCATTGGAGACGACCAGGCAGGGCTCGGGGGGGGGGGGGGGGGTGCAGGGCTGGCTCGGGGCTCCGGAGCCCCGGGGCTAGCCCTCTCCATTGGAGATGGCCTTAGTTCTCAGACTAAGAACAAGAACAAGAAGGTTTGACAATAGAGGAACTTAGATCTAGATCTAGATCTAAATTGGAGAGAAGAGAGAAAAGAGGGGGCGACTAGGGTTAAAATAGCAAGATTAGGTTTTGGAGTCTCCAAGACTCCTATTTTTAAACCGCCCATTTTCCTTGTTATGCAAGACTTCTACTTGACCCATTCTTTAAATGTTCCATCTCTAATAAACTCTTCCATTTGTTTAATTAACTCTTTAATTAAATAAGCCCAATTAATTAGACACTCTAATTAATTAATTTCTCTATTTTATTAATTAATACGTTAATTTGTATTTAATAATTAGACAATCTAATTAATTAATCTCCAAATTGAACTTACACCTTAATTCAATTAAATTATTGAATTAACTTCCTTAAATCAAATATTTTCTTTTTAATTGTTGTTGTCCAACTGTATTGTATGTGACCCTTTAGGTTCACCATCAATTGGTTGCAGACCCACAAACTCTTTGTGATTTAATTATGAGCAATTAATTGCTCCAATCAATTAAATACTTTTAATTGATCACTCCAGAATTAATCTTCTTATTAATTCAGGGGTACCCACACCTCATAGTCGATGTCTAGCCACAAGCCCCATGAGGCCCAACTTCAGGTGAAATGAACTTGTGAACCTCACCTCTTATAAATGTCATGTACATACGGTCCTTCTATCAACTAATTTCCCGATCGAGACCTAGGGTGTGTAAATTGATCGGCACCTCTAATTATCTCGATTCTATACTTTTTAATTCTGAATATTAATTCTAGTGTGATTGCTAAATTTAGAAACTCCGTGTCCCAAATCCGTCACCGACCATGGCCATGGATTTCTCGGAATATATTATCCAAGGACGTACATGAAATTCTCTCATCTATTACGATGAGTCGGCATATCCCATATTTATACTAATCATTCGTGTACACGACTATACGCACCAAGAGTAGGTACACAACTTCGTTTTCTTATTATCATTTTTTTTTTGGTTTCAGAACTTTGATTAATTTAACCCATTTCTAAGCATAGAATCAACAAAAATTAATATCTAACAATTCATAACGTTGTATTGATTTTGGGATCCTGATTTCGTGTATGCTGACATTGAAAAACTTGATGGAGTATTTCATATAGTAATTTAATTAGGGTTTATGTTATTTGATTTAATTGTTATATAAGTGGAATTCCTCAGTTTATTGTTTATAATGGCGATGTCGATTGATTCCGGTGTAGCACAGGGTTTGTTGAAATTGATCTCATAAATTGTTTTAAATGGTGATAGAGATTGATTACCCCGTAGAAATTATGAGAGTATAAAATCATCTTTTTAATCTTTTCTTATACTGATAAATCCAAAATATTGTTTGATATTCTCCATCAACATAGTAATCATTTTTGTTCTGTTGCAGATTTATGGTTGTATGTTGCCTGTATCTAACAGTTAGAAGGTAGAAGAAAAGGGAGAAAATAATCACGTGTAGTTTATCTTACATGAACTTGACAAGTGTCGGTTTATCGTTAGTGGTGCACAAGTGTGGTACATATTTGTGGTATAGAGGATCTTCACCGCATTCGGACACTCATGAAATCCCCTCCCTTAGTAATCTCTTCCCCAATATATTAAGGAGATGTTTGGTATTGAAGATGGGATTATGACAGATTAGATTCAACTGAAAGATTATATTACATACAAATTGTAATTAATACTCCCTCTGTCCCTTTATTTTTGGGTTAGATTGATTAAGTCAATCTGCCCAATCAAGCCCAACCAACCCCACAAATTAGTCCCTAAGGGAGCTACACAACCTGTAGTTCTTCTTCGAATTACACAATCGCAGTCTACCACCACATTTCTCCTCTGAAATGACAATTGTTGGAATTTTAGAAGTTTTTAAACTTCAAAATAATTAAAATAAATTTTGTAACATCAATTGCATTAACATCCCCTTAATGTGCCATTATGTGGCCCTTAATATTTTGACCATTAAGGTCTCCCATGAACACTATAAATAGGAGTGTCCTAGGGTCTTAGGAATACACACTCACTAGTTAGGTTGCATTCACAATATATTTTCTATATTGTTATTGGGCACTAGAGATAAGGTCTGGTTCTTTGTCTTCCTGTGAACGTGCTCACAGATGAGGATGCCGGCGAGGCCATTTGGGTTTTATCTTGGGATTGTGATCAGCCGCCAATACCTGCACGAGGGGAGGCAATCACTTTCTTAGGACAGCGTCTAGTGGCGTGACTCCTCTACAGGCCAGTCGTTTTATATATTTTGATTATTATATGTCAAATATCATATTATAAAATTATATCAGTTGTTTATTTTCAAAACTATGATTTATTTAAATTTAGTGTAAAACCAAAATTTCACAACAATCTAAGAAAGTGATAGAATTTATGATTTATGCTTTATGAGAAATTGGAAGGGTATGATATCTCTAACAACTAATTTTATTTTGATTGAGGTACTTTGGAGGGTTTGTGCAAATGAGAAGATTGCCTACTGGAAAAGATTTTGGTATATCAGATGATCATGTATGTTTTTGTACGTAAGACAATTTCAAGTGGTATGAAATTCATTGAAAACTCAAATTGAAGTCAGGTATGATTCAATTATTCGAGTTATTTTTTTTGATTTAACTCAAAGCCTCAAAGGTGATTTATGAAGATGGATATGTTTCCATAGTGTGGACATAATCAATTTAATCACTTGGTACAATATATCAATTTGATTATTTTCTATGTTAAAAATGATATGAGCCGTAAAATAATCAAATCGTTTAAATTGATATGGGAGTTTATTAATTTTGAACTTCATACCGTGATATAAGATGAAACATTGCATAAAGGTTCCAAGCATGTATATGATCCAGATAATTGAAGTGTGAGTTTACTCTTTGTTAGACATATAAATTAGACACTTCTTTGGTCTTATTACAAAACTTTAATATGTATTCCTATTACCTATATCTATATATCGTGGGTATACTTCATAATGAAAATATGGTAGTATGAAGCTTAAAAAAAAAAAAAAAAAATGAATATAGTCAGGTAATTAGATTCTATAATGGGATCTATTGTTTATTTGATTAAATATAAAAGGTGAGATATGAAGATACCTCTTTCCATGACGTGTAAATAATAGTTTCAATGTTAGAGAGGAGAAGAATTTGAAAAAATTAAATAAAATAAGGTAATGTAATGTAATTATGAAATTAGACAGATTTAAATGTTGCTTGAGAATAGTCGTGATGATTCTAATTGTGTGTGTCAATTCTGTTTTAATTATTTTCACTTGCATTTTGTAAAATGTATTGAGAAATTATACTAGAAAGAATTTTATCCATATAAACTATGATTGAAATGGAAAATATGAATTGTGCATTTAATGGATTTTCAATGTGGACTTTATGTTGAATCATTGGGACAGTTACGTTATTAATTTAAAAAGAAAAAAAAAAAAAAAAAAAAAACATTGATTGCTAGATAATCAATGTCATTATTTGGGAGGTTAAATATTGTTTTCTTTCAAATTTTGATGTGAATCAATCTAATATTGTTGGTTCAATCTTTCTAATGAAGTAGTAGACAAAACACTTGGGCAATTGGGCAACCAGGTATGGTTTGAGTCAATTAATATGTTTGGATTATATTATTAAGTTATAACATTGTTCAATCATCCATAGTCCATATCCTATGAAGAAAATGATATATGAAATATTATTTTGATTAAGCTATAATTTTAAAAATATTTGTAAAAATAATTGTCAAGTAGTAATTTTCACAGGCATGAAAATTGCAGTGATCAAAATACATTGTAGATTATTTTAAATGTAAATTGAAAAAATTATTTGACTTTGTGCATAGCACGGGAATAAGCTAGTAATATATAATGAGATAAAATGTTAACTGTGGAATATGAAATTCAGTTCATCTCATTATTAGCACTAAATTATTATCTATTTATTCAATGGCAAATTAATGCTTTAAAACTGTTATAAAGGAATTTAAGTCTTTATATTTTGTTTGTCAAAATATAGTATTTGAGTGTTTTTTGTGCACAATTTGGATTTAAAACAAATCTTGATATGCTTGCTAATTTATTTTATGGCTACTTAAATGATAATTATAAAATATAAATGACATCAATTTAATGGATTTTATGTTAAAAAAAAAAAAAAAAGTGACAAAAGAGATAGTGGAGTTAACAACACTTCTAAAGAGAAAAAAAAAAATAGCATGCTACTCTTGGTATTCTGAAGAATCCTTAACCTATTAAGAAGTTGGTGGATTATAGAATTGTTGTTAAACATTTTATGTCTCTTGAATTTGCAGTTGATGACAAATTTTATGTCTATAATATTATAGTTAAAATAATGCTTTAAGTGATACCAATAGAAGATTAGGTTCACTCTGAATTCAATGATGATGATGGTGTAATAAACATTGGCACAATCAGGTATGTACCTATTTATATCCACCATGTTTACAACATTTGACATGATAAGTTGCTAACAATATTATATGACATATGCAAGATGGCATGAAATTTATTGCATTTTATGATCTGAACCACATTATTGTCTACCACAATTGCATAAGAGTTACATGCATCTATAATGGGTGATTGATATTTTCAATGTTATAAATTAAAACGTCTTGAATGCAAAACCTTGAATGCATAATTTGAGAGTTACTTTTAATAATTTGTTCTTAAATAAAACAATATTAACTCTCAATACGATAAAATATGAGTTATTATATGGAATTGATTTTATGATCACACCATATATAATTGTCTAGTTATTAGGTGCAAGTGCAGCATATAAAGGGGAAAAGAAAATCCCTGGCTATTTGTCTTGATTTCTATGAATGCTTTGTAACGTGATGGATTAATCTAATCCAAAATCCCATTAAACAAGAAGGTTGCTTTGAAGAGACTTTGACCTTATAAACTACTATTACATAATAATTTATTATTTAATCTTGATTTTTAAGACCTTAATTGTGAAGTTATAGCATTGCACTATATTGAAATAAATGATTCCGGTGAAACTTGATTGTGTGTATGAAAATAAAATGAACATGTAACTAGATCAATCTAGAATAATTCTTGCTGCAATTCAGTTCTTATGAACACTGCAATTAAGTTAATCATAATTTACGAAACACTTTTGTGAATGAAAGGAATTTTTTTTTTCATATAAGAAAAATGTGGGGTTTTAATACGATTATTAGTGTGTTGAACATGATAGTTTCAACTTTCAACTGTCATTTACAATTTATTTTTATAAATGTGATTTACATGTGTTATATCTCGAGTTTAATGAGATTAATTCTAAGTGGTGAAAAGTGAGGACTTCAAAACAATTATAATTAATGTAGTTAGTGTTTACCTCCAACAACTTGAGTAGTGATTGTTTTCTTATAGCTAAACTATAATTAAGTCACGAAATATGGTGTCTTATCATTCATGTATATAAGTTACATCTTGGGATTGACGTCGTAATCTATGGATACATGTTCAAATTTATCTATCTTATATATTAGATATGGCCACAATAAATTTGATTATCATGTAAGATGATTTGGTTGGTCATGTGGAAACAATCGAATATGTGATTAAATTGGATACTTGTTTCTTGACCTAGCAGCTATATGATCTCGGGAAATGTGGGGGTTAATCTTGATAAATTTTATCCTTTCTAACATTTGCCTTTAATAAAGGTTGTGAGGGAAAATAAATTTTGATAATATTTTGACAAAAGCTAATATAGTGGTGCTTGTGGAAGCTATAAAGTAAATAAAAATGGCAATGACCAATTTGAGGTATTTTTATTAATTTATTTGAGATATTGTTAATTTATTAATCACTTCTGTTGTGGAGTTCAATTTTGTACAGGTGCACGTGCACGAGTCAAAAGAATATTGAAGAAATCATATGCAACGCATATCATATGAAAAAAAAAATGTGAAAATTAAAACTAAGAGACAATATATAATAATTTCACGAGGTGGAATTTTGTCTCAGGACTAGCTATAAAAGCTAGATCTTTAATCATCGAGGGGGATGGGCGTAAGCCCATAAGGGAGTCACCTCCGGGAGTAACCCAACCTTTGTGATTGGAGACCCCATGAAGAAGGTTCAATGGGTAGGAACAACCTGTAATGCGTGACTCGTTTAACACTAATTTATAGGAGAGCACCTCCTTCCCATCCCTATGGTGATAGTGTTTCATAGTGTGATATTACGGTTGGGTTTAACCCTTAATGAGATCAAGGCGGAAATTCCGCAGGGTATAGGTCGCACGTACCCTTGGAGGTTTCACCTAAGTGAGAGTTGCCATGGGGCCGTGGCTATGGGTTTGGGCTGACCCTAGAAACTCTCATGAGAATCAAGATTCGAGCGCATGGCCGTTAACGCGCTAACCCGCGAACTAAGACCGATGTCGATACTGTGTGTGTGATGTATTGAAGTTTGACCAAGGGACCTAATTCAAAGCGCTTGCGCCATTATGGTTTCCTCAAATGAAAATCATCAACACTAAGTGTAGGTTCAAGCCCGGAAGGCTCCTGCACCCATTGCATAGTATTTTAGTGCCCAATTATTTTATATGCATATTTTGAAGTTTTAAAAACTTGTGGG
This sequence comes from Penstemon newberryi var. newberryi, assembly GCA_030819805.1. NCBI lineage: Eukaryota > Viridiplantae > Streptophyta > Magnoliopsida > Lamiales > Plantaginaceae > Penstemon > Penstemon newberryi. The sequence goes on along the minus strand of JAUALY010000005.1, from coordinate 12,771,202 downwards.
GGATTGTTGGAATTTTAGAAGTTTTTAAACTTAAAATAAATTTTGTAACATCAATTGCATTAACATCCCCTTAATGTGCCATTATGTGGCCCTTAATATTTTGACCATTAAGGTCTCCCATGAACACTATAAATAGGAGTGTCCTAGGGTCTTAGGAATACACACTCACTAGTTAGGTTGCATTCACAATATATTTTCTATATTGTTATTGGGCACTAGAGATAAGGTCTGGTTCTTTGTCTTCCTGTGAACGTGCTCACAGATGAGGATGCCGGCGAGGCCATTTGGGTTTTATCTTGGGATTGTGATCAGCCGCCAATACCTGCACGAGGGGAGGCAATCACTTTCTTAGGACAGCGTCTAGTGGCGTGACTCCTCTACAGGCCAGTCGTTTTATATATTTTGATTATTATATGTCAAATATCATATTATAAAATTATATCAGTTGTTTATTTTCAAAACTATGATTTATTTAAATTTAGTGTAAAACCAAAATTTCACAACAACAATATCTCATTACTACTGGAAGAGGTGGATCTACGAATCGTTTCAACCGGGTGCAGAACGAGAAGATGTGAAGAAAGGATGAAAAAGTTGGTGAAGATGTGGTCCAAAGTTGAGCTGAAATTTTGGTATAAAGGGAAGGAATAAGAAAGCCCACATGAACTTTTTGATCGGGAAACACTTCATGGTGCAATGTGCAACGAATATTGTATTTCAAGGATGCAAGTTGTTATTCTTTATTTATGAGAGTGCAAAGTGCTAAGACTCAATTTCTGAAGATGCAGAGTGCAATATGTAAATCAAAAGGTAAGGGCAAGTCCAATGCAAGTAAGCAAAATTGAGTAAGCAAATAGAAATTCAAATAGTGTTTTCCATATCATAAAAAAATCTTTCACTCCAGTGCATGTGTATGCAAAATGAATATGCATATTGTTTTCAATTTTTTATTATATAATCCGTTATATTTATTGTGCAATTACGTGGACAATTAAGAATACAAACAATTAAGAAAAACAAAATCTTCTACTAAAATATAACTACAATTGAAAAGTAAATAATTAATAAATCAAGTAAAACATTATCCAGCCCAAAACCATACAATCAAATTAATAAATCAAATAAAACTAATAACCCAATTAATTAAATGCCCAGCCCACAACTCAAACCCATTACCCAACAAAATACATAAATAAATGAAACTTATTTTCTCCACGTCATCTTCTTCACAGTAGTGCATCCACCCTAATCTCACCTGTTCTCCACCAACACAAAACTCCGTCAATTTATTCTTAAATTTTAGCTTGAATAATTATGGGATAGTTTATGGAAAAACAATGGAGTATTTAGAGTAACGGCCATATGTCCTTCCCTCCAATTTTCCATTCTCGAATTCTCTCTCCTCCAAAGTAAGTAAATATAGGATCTGAAATTGAAAAATGTAAAATGGGTCCCATTTTCCTTATTCCCATTGGAGTGAAAAATCCACAAAAAAATTTATACAAAATGGCAGTTACACCCTTGCATCCCCATTTTATTACTTGCATTGGACTTGCCCTAAGGAGAAAAGGTATAGATTCTCTGGGATTCCTTTCGTTAATAGTTGGACCTTGGACCTTGAAATAATTGGGCATCTTTTGCGGTTCTCTTAATTTCATTTGCAATTCAAAGTATTTCCACAACTAAAAGGCTCTAGTGTTTGAAAAAATAGCCGCAGTTGCTTATGGGAAAGGTGAGACCACGACAGGGTAAAATGATAAATCATGCAATTATAGATCAATCTGCTGTTGTTCTTTAAAAAAAAAAAAAAAAAAATCAATTTGCTGTTCTTGGAAAATTCCAACATTAGATAAGACACAGACATTAGTCATTGCTATCGCCTTAATCACATAAAGTCTACATTAAGAATATGCAATCAAACTTATTTGCAGATTTTCAAACACAGAAAACGTGAACTGGCCTACATATCAATTTTTTGTTTATCCAAACCCTGCTTTAATGTTTTCTATCGCTTCAAGACTATGAGATAAATGGACGAGGAACACCAAAACGTAATCTTGAGGTTTTAAAAAAATGGCAGACAAACAGTGAAAGCAAACGAAAATGTGAACAGACACCAATCACCATTAAAGCAAGTTCATGAGCAAAAACCTTACGGCAATACAAATCCCATGTATATATGATCATCCGCCAGTAGCGATACTGATTATTTTTGCACTTGTAAGTCATATTTAGCTGCTAAGAATTTCTCAAGGTGTTATTTAGGTGGTTTTTTCATTCTGATTTATTAACATATAACACACCAAAAAAGGCCATGTAAGTTAAGGCAGAAAAAGAAAAGGAAGAACGTAGTAATTCGCCCTCTTTCGCTTCATCTTTGACTACACTTGTTTGTCACACACATGATGACTGCCTAATATGCTGGCGTACTTGGTATGTAGTCTAGCAACTTCACATCTCAGTAAACGATTTACACATACCACGTGCATCAACAAGAAGAACTAAAAATCAGGAAAAGTACCTAATAACAATTTATTTGCAAAGAAGGTTATTATCTGATAATCACACATTACGGTCAAGCGAGTTTTGAGGCATTGATCGAACAGTAAGATAAAGGAAGCCAACCATTTAAATTTAAGTGCAAAAGATTACATAGGATTGGCAAATTCTTGTATTTTCAACATCAAACAACCATGTTCAAAGGAAAGTCAGATCCATTCTTTAGAATAATCACATATGAGCAATAACAGTGGCTGGAACAACAAGAAAGAAAAGGGGTTCATATACACCACCACTTTTAGGACTCAAAGGGCAATGAAAGAGCAGAAGGTTGACTTTCCTCCATGCTTGTTTTTATTTCTTTCCACGCAGTTTTGCACCAAGAGCCCTCTCCAGTTTAGAGATAATTTGCTGATTAGGAATTGCTTTTCCAGATTCATATTCTTGAATTATCTGAGGCTTCTCATTTATTATCTGCAGTTCCACCATGTTAAAACTTAGTTACTTCTAACAAAGGGACCTCATTTGTGTATGAGATGTGAAAGAAAACAAACCTGAGCAAGTTGAGCTTGTGTAAGCTTCTTATCCATTCGAGCCTGCATGATAGCCTTTTTCAGTTCCGTGGGAACCTTCTCATCTGCAATAAATGGAACTGTTAGAGAAAAGCCTAGACCCATTTACAATAGAATCAATTTGGAATTATGTAGCTTGAAATACAGAAGTAAGATCAGATTTGCATCCAATGCCCAATAAAAGAACATATCAAAATAAATTAATATTATATCCAAATCTAAAGAAAAGTGTTTCTTGGCTTTCAGACCACTTTGCCAGACAATGCCACTAAACTGTCATGTGTCATAAGAACTTGTACAACCACTGGGGCAAACCCAAGATCTCGGTCCGGGGCTGAGCGATTAAGAATCATTCCACAACAATGTCAATGCCAAAGTTTATTTGGGAAACCCATGATGAGGACATCAACTCTTAACAAATTAAAAGTTTATTATAGAAAGAGTTCAAGAAGAAGAATTCAAATTCCCCTTTCTTTATGGCTGGAATAAAGTTCACTTTATATGCTCAGGGAATTCTAATGGTCATTCTAGGAGTCAATTTCAAATTATAATAATTCTTGGAATTACTATCCAAGACTAGTCAATAAGTTACTCATTTCCTTGGAGTTTACAAAGAGTTTATTCATGTACTTAGGATAAATGTATTCAGATTTACTCCCACCTTTTTTTTTTATTTGTAATTTTGGAGGATAGCACACAGATTAAGAAATGTCATAAATAGCCACTTTTTTTATCAAAAACCCCAAAATACCCTTTTAACCAAATAATCACAACATTAATTAGGATTAATGACAAGCATTAACAAGAAGGATTAAATTGTTAGAAAAAAAATAATTTGACATTGAACTCCTAAAAAGACAAATAAAAGTAAACAAATCTTTTTTGCCAAAGCGACAAATAAAAAAGAACGGAGGGAGTATTTCTAGATAAATGTATTCATGCATTTAGATTAAATATCCTAGGGAAATGTAGTCTATTATAATTATTCATGAACTAAGAAATTTTCAGCATTAGCTATTAGTTATTGAAGGGTCATTTTTCACCTATAAATATGCATGTAATATGCATTAGGCAATAGAATGAAGTTTATGAATAAAATCTGATTTAGAAACATTGTTACTTCTTCCTGTGAAAGGAATTTGAAAGTGCAAGAAAGCCCAATTTGGAGTAGATTGGTGGAGGAGGGAAGATAAAGTAAAATGTAAAAGCCTATGCTTATAGATGTTCTGGGCATAAGCACACATTTCTCACATTGAAACTTGACTGTACTAAGAATTATCCATTAATATAACCCAACTCAACAATCACCTGTCTTGCAACATGTGCAGTGGAATTAATGATTTGCTCTTCGATCTCTACTCTCTTTTTTATCTTTTCTTATTTTTTTTTCTTCCTTCTTTTCTTTTTTTGTTGGTGGGTTGGGGGGGGAGCAGCACAAAATAAATCCAGAACGAACGATTCGGTTAAAGCAATGGAACAGTATAAAGATAAAAAGAGATATATTATCCTGCCCAGCATGGGAGTGATAAAGATATAGATCTAAGAAAAGAGGATTTCAACTGATAGGCACGAGTTTGGGTGGAGGGCCAGAGGGAGTACTAAGTGAAATGAAAAATAGCATCATGTTGTACTTCTCATTCTTTACTCCTAGACTAAAAAGATACCTAAATGCAATACAAACAAAATCTATTAATTTCTTTTGGTTTTTGGCTTAGAGATGGCTTGTAAATATTGTATGTAACTTTCTGCTAATGCAACAAAGAAGAAAAGTATTTCAACTCACGTGCCAAGTTTTCTGTGTCCTCATCCAGCTTCCTGGTATTCAAAGAGGTGCCGCTAGAGGCAGCCTTATTTGTCCCCGCATTTGCTGCAACACATAACATAATTATAATCAAAAGACTGAAATCTATTCAAAGTCTAAAACAACTCAAACCCTGAAATCAAAAGAATATTAAAGCTACAAAAATTGGAGAATATGATACATAAAAACAAACTGGCCAAACATTATTATTTGTCAGCTAAACTCAGGCAAGCATGAGTATAATCGCATACCATAATACGATTATGAGAATCAAGTCTATAATACATGGTAATATGTACACCAGGACAGCAACTACAAAATTTTCCATTATGCAAAAGTATTCAAATTGGATATAGGAACATGAATGAAACTCAGTAAATCATTAATTCCACTTAGACATGGCTATGAAAATTTAAACGCTCGCGCAAAACATAAACACATAACAATCACCAAAAAGAGTGAATATAAACACAATATTTGAAAGAAACACCAGCGCTCTCATACGGAAACTAAGTCAATATATCAAAGAAGTTAAACAGAGGAAATAAGAAACACAATTAAAATAAAAAATACATCAGATGGTCGACGCATGATTTTTCAATTTATTAGCCCTAATATAAAAATTAACATCAAAAGAAATTAGCAAATAATGATAAATCAAAAACCTACTCACATACGCAGAAATAAATATGTTTATAGATATGAACCCTTACACTTTCTGACGGTTTCGATCTCGGCTCCGACGCGGCGGGCGGCGTTGACGGCTTTCTCATCCTTCCGAGCGGCGGAGGTGGGGGCCTTCTTACGAATCACCACCGGTTCCCAATCCTGAGTAATTCCTGCCATTTAATCGCACGCTTTTCTTTTTCTCTTTTGATTTGATGAAAAATCTGTGCGTGAGAGTTGGTATGCGTTTTTGTTTAGCCTGATGAAATGAAATGAAATGCAATGGAGTTAAAACGGGTTGGATAATTTATAAATAGAAGGTACGATTTGGGAGTGTTTGGATACGAGTTTATTGTTATTCTTCCAGAGAACGGAAAAATCTTTATGATTTAATGTTTATTGAGTGTATGATTTTCTAAGTCTTTTTTCTTTTTCTTTTTCTTTTTCTTTTATCACTATTATTATACTTCATCTCGACTTTCTTAGTGTTTATGTTTTTCAGTTAAATTCAAAAAGCTGTCAAAAATATAAAATTTGACTATTTATAAATTAGTTTGTTTTATGGAATATTGTTTATATATATATTAGTTAAACAGAAAGAAAAACATTAATTTTCTTGATACATGCTAATGTTTAATTATACGAGTCAAAATACTTGGATGACACGGCCCACAGGAACCACAAGCAGGTCTTATTTTACTTGCCCTGCACGTGTATTCCAGAATTTTCTTCATCCTTCACAAACCTTCTAGAAACCATTTTTTCATTTTCTCTTTGAGAAAATTGCATTTTTCATATCATATTTACCTACTTGTACCATATTTTTTAAAAATATACATTTAATATCATAATTTCATCTCCTCGACACATTTCTTTTCTCCGTTAATTTTTGGTCTCTTGCCACGCACGTGGCCGCTAAGTCATCATTTTCACATCTGCAAGGGGATTTGCGATTGGTAGAAAAATACCTAAAAAATGAGCAGGGGATATTTACAATTACCGGCTCTCTCTTCATCATCAGCAGCTCCAGCACCACAACCGACGCCTCCACCTCCTCCCTCAAGCACCACCACCACAACCCACCAAAACTTACCCCCAGTGCCACCTTCTCCGCCAAACCCTCCCCCACCTGAAACCCACCAAAGTTTCACTTTCTTGTGATTGCCTGTTGAAAGATATTGCATTTATGCCTCAACATTAAAATGACTATTAGATTAAATTGATATAAGATGAATGACAATACCAAGTAAATGTGGGAGTGTTTTCCTCTGAAAGAGTACACTTAATACTCCAGATTTGTTGTGGATATTCTATGTGGATAAAGCCTAAAGTGGGAACTGCAGACAATCATGATGAGTACCTCGAACACTACAAGAAAACCGAGAAATTTCGACGGAAATTTCGACGGATTTTTCATAAAATCCGTCGAAATTTATTAATTTCGACGGAAATTTCGACGGATACCGAACTGAGTCGTCGAAAAAAGTGTCGTCGAAATCAAAATTTCGACGGAAATTATTTCGACGGAATTTTCGACGGACAGATTCTCGACAGAAATTTCGACGGAAACTAATTCCGTCGAAATTCATAAATTTCGACGGAATTTATTTTCCGTCGAAATTTATGAAATTTCGACGGAACTAATTTTCGTCGAAAATTCATGAATTTCGACGGAAAAATAATTCCGTCGAAATTTATGAATTTCTTTAATTTTTTTTTTTACGGCTATTAATACCTAAATTATAAATTATACATTCAACAACTGTTAATACCTAAATTATACCAAAATAACATTCCAAAACATTTTAATAAACTGATTCATCATTCAAAACATACATTAATTGATCATCAAACATCCAACTACGAAATCCCAAATACAATCACAAATTAAAGTAAATAACTCCAATTACTACAAATCCAAGTATATACTACAAAACAATCACGTACAAACAACTAATCATCCGATGTTTCGGGAACACAAGTGTCATTTGCTCAATGAGACTGACCTTGTGGGGGCTGAGACTGAGACGGGGGCTGAGACTGAGACGGGTGCTGAGATGGTTGTGGATCAGCTGCAACGGGTATATTCAAGAACATTGGGAACGTATTTTGTCCCAAAATTTGCGGAAAATGTGAATATATCATACCCGGGTGCTGAGATGTCCCCGCCTGATGCTGAGAAACTACAGGAGATGTAAAGTTGGGAAACGGTTGTGAACTTTGAGATGTTCCCCCCTTGATTTGATGTAAAGAAGTTGGCTAACATCAGCCTTTGCATTTCAACCTCGGCCCTAACCTCGGCCCTAACCGTTTCCAACTCGGTTTTATGGACTTCCTTAAGTGACTCCATTGAATTCAATACCATTGCCAACTGACTTTCTAAAGTTGAAAGTCGCTCAGAATCCCCACTAGTATTAGAAGAAGGTGTACCACGTGTGGGACGTACTTGGGAAGCCCGACGTGCAAGTCCGTAAACAGTTCCCTTTTTTGATACACCTTGTGTCTCCGCCCATATCTGAAAGTTTAAAAACAATATTATTATCCGTACTAACAAACATAAAATCTTAAATTGGAGATGAGTTATTTAATTATATACCTTCAACTGATCTTCAATTGGCGGGAAAGATAGTTCTTCTCCTTCTGAATTCGATGCTTGACTACTTACACTCCCCATATATTCAGTCTACAATAATTAAAGAAGTTTGTTTAAAAATAACTCAAAGTACGTAGGTGAAATAAAAATTATTTAAATTATGCAACTTACGTAAGCAGTCTCTGCCTTTCGATTCGCCCATTGTTGTAATTCCCCATCTGCATTAGTTTTTGCATATTGAGTGAAGAAAATTTCGTCTTGTCGAGGGTCACGACATAATTTTTTGCGCTGAAAAGTTAAAATAGGATTAAACATTTAAATGTGTCCAAGTGATATTAAAAAAAAGAAAATACATCCAACTTCATTTCTTCTCGAAAATATAATATTTCGACGGTTTATTTTCGACCGATATTATTCCGTCGAAATATTTCGACGGAAATATTTTCCGTCGAAATTTCCTTCAAATTTCAACGGATTTTTTTCCGTCGAAAATTTTCCGTCGAAATTTCTCGGTTTTCTTGTAGTGGAAGTATAAGAATGTAAAATATTAAATCAAATTTTGGAATTTCATTCTTTATTTCTGCACTCATTTAGTGACACTTCTTCCGTACCATTTTTCTTTGTCCCTTGGACACTAAATTTATAAAAATTACAATAAATAATTTAATTAATATATTTTATTAATAAGTTGATAATATCAGATGACATCGTATATATTAATATTTAAAAGATTTAATACACTACAAATATGAATAATTTAACATGATAAGTCACTTAAAAGATTGAAAAGTTTGATCGGATACTATAGCTAATGGAATAAAAATAATGGGACGGATGGAGTATTTTGAATTTTGTGTCTCACCTAACATAGGCCAAAACAGGCCAATTCGACATAGTATTAGGGGCCAGGCAAAATTAAATAGGAGCCCCATTTTACAAAAAAAAGATATATATTATCAAAATTTATTTTATTACTTTTAGAAATGTAAAACTATATATTAAATATCTGATTTTTCTCTTAACATATTTACTATGGATACATAAAATGACAAATGAACTTTTTTTCTTAAATTTATTCGTAATATATTTTTATAACATTTAATTCTAAAATGCTTCTTTCAACAAAAATATTATAAGTATTGTGAATATAATTGTATAACTAATGTACATGAATTGAGTCAACATTTTAATTGTCAAAACCAACAAATAAATGTGATGTAAAGTAGGAGGGTTCGCGGTACGATTTAGTGCGGTTTTATACTTACCCAAACGCAATTCAATATTTGCGATTTTTTAAAACTCTAGTCCAAACTCAACCTGACAAGTCTTGAGATTGTAATTTGTGGTCCATTCGGTTTGGGGAAGGTTTTGCGATCTTGTTTCCCAAATTTTAATGTATTTTTATTATTTGATAAATTAATTACCACTTTCTATTTTGTTATTATATTTTCATCTATGAATAAATTGCATAAACGTGTATTATTCTCTATAGCCACTTGAACACACTTTTTAGATTTAATTTATCGATCTATTTCAAGTCTATATTGACAGTATAAAGAACAAATATTTTTTACACAAATATTAAAGAAGAGTTTTTCAAACTATAAATAAAAATAGAAAATACCTCGATATTGGTGGTTGTCATTCAAATGGAATTCGACTTGGGGTCATAATAAATTGTGTGAAGTAATAAGGTTTTTAGTGGATGAATTAGATTTTGGAAATGAGTCAATAAAATAAAAGTGTATATATACTTAAATTAAAATAAATACTCTTTACTAATTTTTATTTTATATATATATATATATATATATATATTATGGTTGGGTGCGATTTATGCGGTTTTTTTAAAATACAAATTCAAGCCCGATTGCAACTTGCGGTCTTTTTCTCAAGAAGCTCAAGATCAACCCATTAATCCTTGAACCGGCGATCGAGTTGCGGTCGGTATGGGTTTGGGTGGTTTGGCGATTTCATACAATTTTTTGGTGTATATACCGATTTGTTAATTTCATAAGTGTACGGTATGCCAAACCAAAAATTTAGTTTCGTTCAGTATTTTACCAAACGGTTTGGTACAAAAAAAATCAGAAAAAGTGTAGTTTTGGGTCTTTTTTATAAATTCCCTATAAATTTAATAGTATCAAAATGTGATTTTCTTAGTTAAATGGCAAGGAATCCTTGTCGAGAGATGAACGACAGACGTTTGAAACTCAGCAAAGTGAGAATCGGAGAAAAGGGGTCTGACTTTTAGTGAGAGATAGAATTTGATTTGAAGTGGGAGACATTTTTTTTTCAATGATTAAAAAGGACTTTAACGACTTCAATAGAAATAAAATAAAATATCAAATATAATTTTGGAATTACATGTTCGGTTTGTTAAGTAATACTGAAACAAAAAAAGAAATGAGGTTAAGTAAGTAAACATTTTTTTCTAAATATTTTCCCACTAATTTATAAAATTCTAATTAAGAAAATTTAGATAAGTCCATACAAATACCATATAATTATCTAATAAAATATCTAGAGGATCATTCTTAGCTATTGTATCAAGCCGATCTCCACCGTCCATTTGAGGAGGTGGTTAGTATAAATAAGGACATGACCTCATTTGTATCCAAATGTTGCACAACTCACATTTTCATTTTCTCAAAACTTAAGTTGACTAAATCAAAAAAGTTCTCACAAAGTCATTTTATTCTACAACTTACATTTTGACTCTCTTAAACACAATATGTGTTTAGGAAAAAAATTATTATTTTATTAAATTGAAAACACTAAAATACATACACACTTATTAAAATCTTGAAGCCCATCTAGAGTTGGGGCCCTAGGCGAGGACTCAAGTTTCTTAGCCATAGGGTCGACCTTGGGCCAAAGCCTATCGATTTGGTCGCAGAGGGGATGAAAGATAAATGTATCTTGCAAATGGTGCATTTGAAACCTTGAAAATAAAAAACCACAACGAAAATCGATCTCCTGAATGAAAACAGTTAAATTAAAATGCATTTTAATGATAATGTTAGTAAAGGTTTTAGAGGTATTAATAAACTAAAACGCGATGACTTTATACTGACTTACCTAATGGAAATTTACAACATTACCAAGCTTATAATCAAAATCCCCGAATTCCTTCATCGCATTGTTGAGTTCACTAATAATCTCAAATTTTGTTAACATCTCGTGTACCGACTCTTTTTATCACTACATGAGTATTAGCGCCATTGAAAAAGTCTGCAACGTCTTTAGCAATGTATTAGCCCAAGTCATCACAATCTAACCACAATATAAGCAAATCGGAATTTTTGGCTTCTCTTAGTTCTTTTAGTATTTCTGATGCCTAAATAAATCAAAAGGAAAATAAGATTTTCCAAATATTATAGCAGCATAAATATTCAATAATTGTTTTAAGGTTGTATTATGTTAACCGAGACTTCGGGTAAAGTCTATTGATCTTAAATTGTGATTTTTATCGGAGCGGATTTCCTATTACATATTAATGTCACACATTTGTGTCACACCAATATATAACTGACACATGTCTCCTTCTTAAAATGAACTATGTATCATAGCATTACACTTAATGGATATGAAAATCTATGTTACTTAAATGAAGAAAGGATTGTTGAATAAACAAGGAAAGACAAGTAAAAATATTAAGGAAACATAATCTTTGCATTTCATGGCAGAAACCATGGCTTCTTTACATTTCTTCTTAAAATCTCAACCAAATTGTCATTGATTAATAATTTTTGTCATTCTTTGGCTTTAATTTGCATATGCATTTTGACAAAGAGTTCTTAAAAATGTATTTTCTATGTATTTCAAGAAGCTAAAATTTTATCAGTGGGTTATTGAAGATCATCAAAACCTTTTAACTAGCCTAGTATGAATGAATTTTAATGGAGTCGCACGAAACACGAGTCTAGATCAAGTAGATCTACACTTATTTTCACCCCAATTAGCTTCCCAGTCGACCTAAAATTGAACTCCAAAAGTTATCAAAAGTTACGTTCAAACTCTACAATAACTTGATTTAATTTTTATATTTGTTTACTCGCCTTTTACGGAGATTATTATGTCAAGATTCTAATTTACTGCAATTTCTCATACGTCCCCAATTCTCAGTTTGCAATGAATATAATAAGTCATGACAATAATTCAAATTTGAATAGTCAAACACCGAACGCGGCTAATCAATTTCATAGCAGCACATATATTTCTTTTAATTGCAATTTTAAGCAGACATATATTTTGGAGAAGATGAATGAAGGAGAAAGAATCAACTTCTACCATAAACATATAAAATTTCTTTCATAATCTCTCTTTTTTCCTTAGTAATTAGCAGTAATTTCCTTATTTAAATAGCATCAGTTTTGAGGTCTTTAATTGTGATATTATCTTATACACAATTAATTTTGAGAGATGAACACATGTCAATCACACATTGGTGTGACACAAATGTGTGACACTAAGGCCATCTCCAGCCGAAGCAGACAATAGCCCCCTTATGCCTGCCTTGCCAAGTCAGTCATCTCCAACCGAACCAACAATCCAAAATATTTATTTCAATCTCAAACTTTCCCCACTCTCACTTAACAATAACAACAACAACAACAACAACAATAATAACAACAACAACAATAATAATAATAATATAGTAATAATAATAATAATAATAATAATAATATTATAATAATAATAATATTATTATAATAATAATAATAATAATAATAATAATAATAATAATAATAATAATAATAATAATAATAATAAGGGATTCATAAAAATAATAAAATAAAAAACGAGTAAATATAATTAATGGAAAACAACAACAATTATGATTAATGCACTTGGAGTGAAAAGAAAAACAACAACTAAAGCAACACAACAAAACTACAACAAGTTGGATCCTGGACCATTTTCGAATTATGTGTTTCTTAGTAATCGCATCTGTTAAGTTGTTTAATTGATCTTTAAATTGTATTTTTAAATTAAGTTGCAATAATAATACTACAATATATATTGTGTGCACCAAATGTTTGCAAATAGTTAGAATAAAGTAATAGTTTTATGAAGTAATATTAATTGGATTAATCAGTTAGATTGAGAAATATCGTTATATTTGACCATGATGAAAGTTTAATTTTCGTTTCTATATATAAATTTCTTAAATTGCAAATTTGTATGTATAATGACTTTTACATTTTTGGATGAAGAATGCATTTCTTAGTTTGGATGAATTCTTTGAACTTATGTCCATTTTTTAAAGATATAATATTTTCTCTTTCATATTTATACTACTTGAAGGTCACTCAAACACTATCTTAAAACCAACGTGGATAAGGAGAGTTAAGTTTTTATCCCTTATTGATTTGAAAATAGTGTTTGAGTGGTCTTCTAGTAGTATAAATATGAAGGAGAAAATATTATATCTTTCAAAATTATGGTTAAGTTTTTTTTTTTAAAGAAAACATTAAACCATAATTAATAAGTGTTAAAAAGTTTTTATATATTTTTTACACATTTAAATTAATTACCTTTTAAAACAAAAACAATAAAAAAAAATGGAAGCTTGGACGCGCGCGTGCGCCCAGGAGCCGCCTGCCCGCAAGCAAGCAACTCCCCCCGGATGCCTGCCTGCCCATCCGGGGGGAGCTCGTCTCCAGTCGACGGGGGGCCTGTTGCTTGCCTCCCCCCTTCGGCTGGAGATGGCCTAATATGTGATAGAAAATCCATTCAAGATTTTTATTCAGCTATAAATAGTTAATGTGATTTGTTTGATTGTTTAATGTTTCCTATTAGCTACATAGTGATCTATTAGTTTCACAATTAATACAAAGAAGTGTTGTTCAAATGTTTTTTGTTGAGACTTGTTACCTCAAATATCTTGTACTTTTCTACGGGAACTATGTAGAGATCCTTGAACTTACAGTCCAACCATTTACTGTTGTAGGGTTCTTTGAATCGATAATACATGATTTGTCCGTTAACACCCATAAACGTCATCTGATGTTGGGTTCCTTCCATGTGGTATGGAAATTTATACATACCCTTCTTCTCTGTTGAATATTGGCATTTCGATAGTATCTTCGATATTTCTTCTTCCGCTAAATGTTTCTCTACTTAATGGAGATTAATTCCCAACTCAATTACAACACTTATAAAGTCTTCCCATCCAAAATACAATTCTAATGGAACATTGTTTCGAATTGTGAAATCTCATTTTCAAATGAATTTCCCTCATTGAACAAGATATGACACGTGATACAAAAAAGTATGTTGAAAAGATGCAAGTTCAAAAACCTAGGGATAGGGGGCCACAAGTTCAACATATACCTGTTGATGTTGAAAAATATGTTGAATAGATGCAAGTTCAAAAGACACGCAGGATGAGCAATGGTTCCTCAACAATAAAATCACATATTTATGATAACACAACTAAGATAGCTAATGGGTCTTTGGATGGTATTTACTGCAATGGGAATGGATTACATGTTTGACTGGTAAGTAAGCAAGCAAGCAAGCAACCTTTAGACATCCTTTGTCCAGATGGTGTGAAATCATAATTTTGTTGTAGGCATTTCTATATGTACAATCAGTCTTACTAGAGTGTTTTAGGTTCTTTAATTTCTCATTGTGATTCTTCCATGGAGTGCAGCTGAATTTCGATCTTTTAAATGGAATAGTTGTAGTTGTAGTACAATGTTGTGGAATAGGACAAACTGGTTACTAATTTGTCGAACATTAATTGATATTTATTCTCATGTTTTTTCTAAATGACCTAAATTTGCAGGTGAGGTTTGAATTTGTCAAGCACACGTTTTATTGTGAGATTGGAAATGAGTTGAGTCTGGTCGAGAAACATATACTTTTATTATTCTACCACAATCTAACGAACTAGCAAACATAAATATCATAATACAGAGATTTCACGTATCAAGTTTAATAGGACAATCAAGTCCAAATAACTTAAGAATAGAACACTTATGGTGAGTTTGGCCCAGTGGTGGGAGCACTTCTAGATCTCTATTGTGATTTTTAAAGTGTTTGGTCCTAATTATAAAAATTCTTTTTGTCAATCTTGATTTTCATAGTGTTGGCCCCCAATGCCATAATCACTATAAGGATATTCAGAAGCTAAAAATCAACTTATTTTAGAAGATCCTAAAGTGTTACTTTTGTAAAAGCTATTATACAAAAGCAATTATTCCATAATTAATTTTTGTTGTAATCAATTATTGTCAAAATCCATGTTAGAAAAATTAATTTTTCTATAATTGCTTTTCGAACCTCTTGGCCAAACTCACCCTTAAATGTCCAACTCTATTTCTTTTTTATGATGCAACAAGTGCACCCTAAGCTTATGCTTCATATTAATTTTGTCAATAACAAGTGGAGTAAGGTAGGATATTTTTTGTATACTATCTATGTGTATAAGTGTCTCGTTGAGATTTTTTATGACATTGAAATTAAATCAACCTTTATTTTACTGAAGAATGGGAGGTCACTTTAGAAATTCCATGGACTCAAAAATTTCAGATTCGAATAAAATCAGGATCCAACCATATTTGATCTGACATAAATAAAGTTGGACCTGGGGCAACCTTGATCCAACCATGATCCAACCCATAGACGACTCCCGCATAATTATTGCCAGACTTGGATAATCCTAATTCCTAACAGGTCCCAACTTACACAATGTGTTTACAAACAACTTATGATTTTTTCTTACCTTGAACGCAACAATTTGGTGTTTGAGAAATTTGCTGCAACTTCAACTTCTCTCAAAATAAGCTATTAAGCTCCTAAGATGTAAGCTTCTCTTGATGTGCTTCTGCTTATACTTAACTTAACTCACAAACTTCAACTTATTTGCTTGAGTTTGCAAACACACCCTAATCATTAAAAAAAAAATCTTATGGACATACTTGGTGGTCTCCTTAACCCTACATAAATATTTTATTAATGGGCTTTTCAAGTCAATTTATGGCCCAATTTGAATTCAAGGTCCAACTCAAATCCTTATGTTCAAACAAGTTACATTTACCCTAGGGCTGTCAATGGGGTGGATTTAATCCAAATTCGATCCGATTTATTAGAATATTTATTCGATTAGAGATTTGATGGATCTGATCCAATTATAAATATCCGTAATCTGAAATAGATGGAGCGAATATGAATCTGACTTGATTCGATCCGTTAAAAATCTGAATCCGAAAATATTATATTTTATATATATGCATGTATTATCTATTATTTGTACTTTATTATATTAACATAAAAAATATTGTCATCATTTTTTACTTCATTAATAAATAACCCATAAAAATATAAAGTTGCATTAGAAATTGGGAAATTTACATAGACGCCCCCTGACTATTACCCTAATTACAGAAAATTACCCTTCTGTTTTAGTTATTACAAAAACACCACTTGACTTGACGGCAATTAGTCAACTTTAATGGAACATGTAAAATGTTCAAAATGCCCTAAATTATTTTTAATATTTACACATTTTTTTCTTCCAAAAAATAAAAAACTAACCCTCCACCCGCCCTACCTAGGGGTGCACATGGTTTTCAAAATCGTACCGGACCGTCCCGTACCGAATGTTAGGTTTTTTTCTCAAAATCGAAGGTCTTGGTATGGATGAAAACCGTACCGAGTATTTTGGTATGGTTTTGGTTTTAGACTTCTCATACCGTAAAAAATAGTACCATGCCGAAATTGAGAAGAAACATGAATTAACTATCCATTTTTTTATATTTGCAACTAAATTTTATAAATTTTTATTTTTCGATTTATAATTCAAATATTATCGAATACTATATTATTTATAATTTATATTATAGACCATCATAGTTTATTGTTACTACATTGTTTGCGTTCAATTAAAAAAAGATATGCTTGAATTTAGCACAACTTAAACTTGTTATATGCTGAAAACTTTAAATGCAATTAATTTCTTCCCATAATAAAAAAAATGATCAAATAATAACCAATTAATTTTTTTCAATTAGGTCGAATTATAGCGTCAAATTTATGAACATTTTCTTTTTCAATGCTTTATTTAATGTAAAAAAATATAGTTTGTAAGATATTATAATATTAATTTTTATATAACTGTCAACTATGTAATCGACTATATAAGAAAAATTGCATGAAAAAAATGTGTTTGAAAAAACCGCAAAACAATACCGTACCGTACCAGAACCGCACAAAACCTAGTTTGTTGGTATGGTTCATAAAACTCTAGTTTGGTTTTGAGTTTTTTTAAAACCGCACTAATTGGTACGGTACAAATTTTGTTAAAAAACCGCAGAATCGTACCATGTGCACCCCTAGCCCTACCCCACTCATCCACCCTTCCCTACCCATCTCCCCTGCCACCCTTACTGTCGTCAAGACGCCCCAACAAGCTCCCAGAACCACTCCCACATCAATTTCACTCCCAAATCTAGAATTCCCCGCACAAAATTCAAACTTTAACATCCATTCTTCTTAAATTTCGATCTTTTTGAGCTAGGAAGTAACAAAGTCACCAAGCTTCTAGATCCCTAAAACTTCTCTGCATTTCGAGAATTCGAGCAAGAGATTCAAACTTTACCCCCAAAAGTTTTAGTCTCTTGTTGATGATGAAGGTTGTATATATCTTTAGGCCCCTGAAATTCAATAATCTTCAATCTCAAACTCAATACCTGAAATTCGAGTGAAAGATGCAAGCTTTAGACCCTTGGTCGCAAATTTGAGGCCAGATTGCACCAGTTGTGGGTTGGAAGGGGAGACGGGGATGGGAAGGGGTGGGGGGAGGTGGGTTTTTCCATAAATTAATTATTTTTTTTAGATTATATATATTTTTGTGTGAAATTATATGTTATTAAAATTTTATTTACCGAATTATGTTATTGTAGATATATTTATTAAATTTTAAATTAGTTTGTTTTGTTTTTATAAGAAAAATATATGTTATTAAAATGCAACTTTATTTACCAATTGTGTTATTGTAAATAAATTTATTAAATTTTGAATTTTTTTTTTGTAAGAAAATATACGGTATTAAAACTTTATTTACCGAATTGTGTTATTGTAAATAAATTTATTGAATTTTAATTTGGCTTGTTTTATTTTTGTAAGAAAATATATGTTATTAAAATATTATTTACCTGATTGTGTTACAGTAAATAAATTTATTAAATTTTAAATTTGTTGATTTTATTTTTGAAGAAAATATTTGTTATTGAAACTTTATTTATCGAATTATGTTATTGTAAAGATATTAAAATCTTATTTATCAAATTGTGTTATTGTAAATAAATTTATTAAATTTTAAATTGGTTTGTTTTAACTCTAAAGTTTAATAAATTTATTTACAATATTTACTACACGGTTACAAAGACACCACATGTAACATAAAATATTTTACAAATACACCCCTTGGGGGTAAAATTGAAAAAATATTAAAAGTTTTTAATGACATCACCATCTACCATAAAAAATTGACGTTATAAGGGATCTCCTTGTAATATTTATTTGGTCGAGAGGATGTCTTTGTAATATTGGAAATAAGACGATAATTTTCTATAATTATGGTAATAGTAAGAGAGTGTCTATTTAAATTTCCTTTAGAAATGGTATAGAGTTGGGCCATTAATTATGACCTGATGGGCATATAGATAGAATATTCAATTTATTGATAAAGTGGACATAACCCTAATTCTTAATGTATTTTTCCCAAGCCAGCCGTATTATTCTTCCTTCATTCTCTCTCTCTTTCTTCATTTCCAGATTTCTTTTTCTCTTTCTTCTTACATTGTTCAAACTTAAGAGCAATGGAACACATACTTATATTTCTCCAAAAAGAACACCCAAATCTGAAATTGTTTGCAAATGAGAAATGGGAAACAAAAGAGATTTTGCTGCCGAAGATGCTAATGGATTCGAATTTTTAAGTCGGATATCGGATATTTATTGGATTCGAATTCGGCTGGTGATTTGAAAAATCCTAATGGATTCGGAGCGGATCCGGTCACAACAAATAGAAATAGGACCCGGATCGACATCAACCCCGGTCCGGTCCGAATCCGACCTATTGACAACCCTAATTTACATGATACCCTTATTCATTCTGATTCTGTTCAAACTCTGCAAAGCGAAAATGAGGGTAGCGAAGCGTGATGCGACGTCGTCTGATTGGCGGCAGAACCCCATCCATAGCTACTCTGAAGCAAGTTAGATCTAAACCCACCACTAATTCAATTACAATACACAAATATGCAGATCACCAGCAGAAAACAACAAGTAAACCAATGCAATATCCAATCAATTTCCACTTAGCAATTTAAACACAATCAATCAATAACAAATGGTAATAATTCCAGCTAATTCCAATGAACTATTACAAGATCAACAATCAACAGAACATAATCCAAATCTCAGCTCACGCATATTTCAATGGAAATCAATTACAATAATAGAACTAATTCATGCACATGATTGAATTAACATAATCGGATGCATGGAATACAGTTTAGATCGTCGTAGTTACCTGAAACAAGGATGGGCAACGTGGATTAGGGCGGAATTGAAGACAGGGCCGGCCCTAGACATTTTGGGGCCCTAGGCGAAAGTTAAATTTTGGGCCCTATATTATAAGTAAATTGTGTTGTAAATATTTTTTTCTTATATTTTTTTAAAATACAAAAGTATTGATTAATATACATTTTAATTTTTACCAACTATCCTTTCTATATAAATAAAATAACAAATACTCTTAATTTTTTGATATAGTTAGTCGTAAATATGTTTCACTAATTCTTAATTTTTAAAATCTTCTTTCAGCAAACAAATATCATAAATGTGATAAATATAATTATAGGAGTATAACAAATGCACATTAATAGAAAATGAATTTTTCTTGTCAAAAATCAATAAAATATAGTTCAAATGTATCAGAATAATTTTTTTATACTCGTGTAACATTACTACAAAATGTGGCTGACATAAGCAACGTCAAAATGGATAAACAATTCAAAATCTAATAAAATTAAATCAAATCACTTTATATTTGATTTAAGTTTGGTCAATAAAAGGTGGTTTGGACTACATTTATTATACATATCAAACTTGAACTTTAATAGTCTTAGAAACTTTATTCGAGATCAATTCGATAAACTAAATATAAATATATGTAAAGTTACTCGGGCTTGAGTTATGTTAGACTCGATTAAAGCTCTTTTGAGCTCGTCTTATTTAATTAAATACAATCTCAAACTCGAAAATAAAATTAACCATTTTGAATAATACATTGTGCGAATCTATTTTGTTCTCTAAATTCCTAAGTCCTTATATATCATATAATCATGTATGAAAAATAAATCACATTTCAATTATTAAATTACAAAAAAAAAAATATACATCATGTACCAAAAAAATTGGGGGCCCTTCTACCCTCGGGGCCCTAGGCAACCGCCTGAGTTGCCTAGTGGAAGGGTCGGCCCTGATTGAAGATATCCAATGAAGAGAATTGAGAGAGAAGGTGACTTACAATATCAGGGTGTTGCCGCAAGAATTGAGTGAACTTGCTATTTAAAGCTGCAGTTTGTCCACGGTGTCAACCCTTGCCATCTTGTCCTCCATGTCATTCCATCCATCCAATCCGCGTTGAGGTTCAAAACGACCGCGTGTTGTCTTACCATTACTTGTAAAAATGTGTTTGAAGAAATGCGATCTAGCCGTTAAGTCTGTTTCTGCTTCTATTTCTAGCAAATACCCCCCTATTCAATAGAAAATACCCCCCATATCTTATTCCTTCCCCTTCTCTTTGGCTGACTTGTAACAATCTACCTTCTTTGCTGATTATTGTTATTAAAGGGAGAGATTATTTAATCCAGATGCATGCAGCTAATTGCATGCATCAATACTCCCCCCTAAGAGACCTTATTTGTCCTCAAGGAACAAAGAAAGGAAACTTATGAAGCAACACATAAAGGTTCTCCCACGTATTGTCCTCTTCAGGTGCATTAAACCATTTAACCAGTACTTGGCCATGGATGGTATGGGCTATAGGAAGTGATGAAGACACAGTAGCAGACCCTAACTTCTTTCGGAGCTGTGAAATATGGAACACATTGTGGATCTTGGCCTCAGGAGGAAGAGTAAGTTTATAAGCCACCAAAACCACCATATGTGATACTTGAAATGGCCCAAAATACTTGGGGCTTAATTTGTTGTAAGAAGAATCCCTAACTGTGACTTGTCTGTAAGGCTGGAGTTTGACAATGGTAAATATTGAAGCCAACTCTTGGGTCTATCACCAACCATGCAACGCATATATGTCTCTAAACATCTATTCACAACTTCATCCTGCCCATCTGTCTACGGGTGATAGGCAGTTGAATGTAATAATTCAGTTCCTTGAATTTGAAAAAATTCCTTCAAAAAATTACTCATAAATACCACATCTCTGTAACTAACTATTGTGTGGGGGTATCCCATGCAGCTTAAAGATATTATCACTGAAAACTGGAGCCACAGTTAGTGATGTATAAAAGTGGGACAATGCTAAGAAGTGAGCATACTTGCTCAGTCTGTCAACTATCAGCAAAATGACTTCCTTACCATGGTTTTGAGGTAACCCTTCAATGAAGTCCATAGAGATATCTTGCCAGATTCTCTCAGGTATAGGTAAGGGTTGTAATAATCCATAGGGAAATGTATTCATAGGCTTGCACTGCTGGCAGACCACACATTCTTGGACAAATTTGAAAGGAGCAGGTTTCATGTGTTTCCAATAAAATTGTCTTTTTATTCATAGGCTTGCACTGCTGGCGGACCACACCTTACTATCATGGTACATTTTGATGATTTCAGTTCTCAAGAGCTCATCATCTCCCACCATTTGTTTTCCCTTCCTTTTAAGAAGTCCATCTTTCCATGAGTAATGGGGTTTGGCAGAGGGGTCTTTTTGCACTTTTGAGATGATGGTCTGTAATTTGTGATCATGGTCCCAACTAGCTTGAATTTTATGAATTAAAGAAGATGTGATCACCACCATATCCTATAGTTGAGCATGATTAGGACATGCTTGCCTGCTCAAGGCATCAACAACCTTGTTGTCTATTCCTTTTTTGTATACAATGTTGTAATCATATCCTAAAAGCTTGACCAACCATTTCTGTTGAACTGGTGTTGTGATTTTTTGTTCCAACAGATACTTCAAGCTTTGATGGTCAGTGTTGATAATGATATGTCTGCCAATGAGGTAAGGTCGCCACTTCTCCATAGCTATTACAAGAGCTAACAGTTTCCCTCTCATAGACAGGTAAGGCTGCATGCATGTTGGTCACAAGTGGTCAGAATGAGGTCTAGGGGTTGGGGGGCAGGGTGAATAGACCTCTGTTTACTTTTAAAAACTTTCTCTAACTTTTCTTATCAGCAGAGTAAACTGATCAAAACTTATGAGACTACTTAGCTGTTCGTGCAAAAAGCTTGTTCAACGTAAGTTGACCACTAGTCTGATTATGCTTATCTGTTTCAAGTTGAATCAGATTTATGTCAAGTGTTTTTCCAAACAAGTTTTTCTTACTTAAAGATTTTATCCCCAGTTTTTTAAACTCCTTTTTAAAATCTTTATCTTTTCAAAGTGTTTGTTTGGTTTTGAAGATATGCTAATGTAAAACAGTAAATCAAACACAAGGAATTTTTATAGTGGTTATATAGACAAGATGTCTTTTAGTCCACTCTTCTAAATCACGAAGATTTAGGTTCTACTAAAAACACTAAGTAATTAGTACACTACTTGCGCTTTTACAACAAATGATAAAGCCACAAGCTCGCAATAGGAGATCACTAAGAAAACCTATCTTCTGAAGTATTTTCACTTACTAAGATTGAAAACTACTTCTCACAACTCTCTTATACAGAAATCACTAAGATTTTAAGTGTTTGCGTTTTTCCTCAACTTGGCTTCGTCAACAGATGACTCGGTTGTTTAGTGTTCTGTTCTTGAGTATTGAGACTTAGAAAATTCTGATCGTTGAATGCTCTCAAAATGTTGTGATTGTCTCTAACTCTTGAATCACGAACTATTTATACTTGAGGTTTGAATTCTGCCCGTTGAAGTAAGACAGATTTCAAATCTTCCTCGAGTACTGGTCCTTGTCTCTGAACGACTCTCTGCAACTGTTTACTGTATAGTCTGTTGTACGGATCTGTCAATCGCATTTAATGCACCTTGCTGATACGAGGTTTCTCTTTAAACATTTGTCATTAATACCCTTCTCTTTCAGCATTTATTATACCAAGTGCATTTATTACCATTGGAATGACTTTCTGATCTCTTCCACTCTGCTGATCGAATCTACTCTGCTGATGATCACTCTGCTGATTCAAATCGAGCTCATCTGATTTGACTCTGCTGAAAATTCACCAGTCTGATTCCGAACTCAGTATCAGATCAGTAGTCTTCTGGACCAAAATTCAATCTTCTAATTTTACTTGTCTTCTCGATTGAACTTTTTAGAGGTATGCTAAGCTTCCATTACTTAGCTGATGACTTTTGGAAATCATCAAAAACTCCCTTCACTTCTTCATCTTCATCCAACAATTTCCCCCTTTTTGATGATGACAAAACTTCAACTAAGTACCTGTAACTAACTAAAGTTAAGTCTTCACACAAAATTTCTGAGATAGAAATTAAGTTGGAATTTGTAATCTTTTATTGATTTTGAACTGTTTACATTTACATCAGATCACAGAAGATGAGAAATTAAAAAAATTACAAAAGTGTACAAGAAATAGAAAGTAGTTTTCTTAATCTTCATTTTCTTCGTCTTCTTCTATTTGTTCCTTTTCACTTTCTTCACTAGCAAAAGTAGTGCTGACTTGGCTTTTTCTAAGAGTTTTTCCTCTTTTTCAGCAGCCTCTAGTCTAGCTCTTATTTCCTCTATCTTCTTACCTTTTCTGAACGAATCAAGCTGTTCTTCAGCAAAATCCTTGGAAGCAGCAATCTGTTTATCTTCTTTTGCTGCATCCTTGGGTTCTTCTTCTGAGTAAGTCAGTGTTGGTCCCAAAGTGGTAAGATGAGGTCTAGAGGGGGTGGGGGGTGGGGGGTGAATAGACCTCTTAACCTTTTCAAAACTTTTTTTCTAACTTTTCTGTCAGCAGGGTAAGCTGATCTTACTCGTGAGACTACTATGTTGATTTAGCACTCAACAGATTCAACAGAGTCGACCACTCGTCTGATTTCACTTATCTGTTTCAGATATATTTAGAGTTTCAAAACTTGTATTCAACGGATTTTAGCAAGTATGTTTTTCAAACAAGTTTCTCTTCAAAGTTTTACCCCAATTTTATAAATTCCTCTTTTAAAAGCTGTCTTATAAATGTTTGTTTACTTATGAAAATATGAAAGTTAAAAACAAGTAATCAAACACATGAATTTTTATAGTGGTTATAAAGGAACAAATCCTCTTAGTCCCCTCTTCTAAATCACGAAGATTTAGGTTCTACTAGAAACACAAAGTAACTAGCATACCACTTGTGCTTTTACAACAAATGACAAAGCATCAAGCTCACACTTAGCTCTCAGGTAGATCACTCAGAAAAACCTATTCTAAAGCACTCAACAAATAGAACATTTAAGCTTTACAACAAATAATAAGCAATAAGTAAGAGTACTAAGCTCACAATATAGGAAATCACTCAGAAGACCTATACTATGAAGTTATATCACTCACAAAGACGGATATAAGCTTCTCTCAATTTACAGTTGAATGTCACTCAGATAGACAATGGTTTGATCTTTTTCTCTAAAATTCGCTCTGTCAACAGATGACTTCGCTTCTGATCAGACGACTCAACAGATGGATCTTGCTGTATAAATGTGATCTTGAATTGTGCAGGTCTCTTTTCAATCTTCAGTCCCTGGTCTATTTATACTCTCGGATTTGACATTTTGCCCCTTGAAGGTAGGCAAAATTACACTTTAATCCTGAGCAACGGTCTTCATTTCTACGACAGCTTTTATAGACTGTTCTCTGTACACTCTGTTGTATGGATATCTACTTTATGTCAGTCGCATTTAATGCACTCAACTCTTTACCGTTGACCAGCTTACTGACCAACTTCACTTTGCTGATGGGATTACTCTGTTGATGATCACTCTGCTGATTCAAGAATGAACACATCTATCTTGACTCGGCTGATAATAACCAATTTGGTCTTACCGATCTGATATCCCACTTAGCTGATTTGGTCACTTAGCTTCCAGACCGTGAGAGAGGTTTTAATAAGCTTTTCAGTTCCTAGTTGATGACTTCCTTTTTAGCCTTTTACTCTTTTTGACCTTTTTGTCATCTTCAAAACCTTCTACTCAATTCTAACAATTTATGACAAAACCTTCAACTAAGAACGTCTTCCAAGTCTTTAGTTTTAGTCTTCATACTCTAAGATGGAAACTATTTGATCTGATGCAACTTACAAAACCAATTGTTGGTTACTTTCCCTTTTTAATTTTCTTCCGTTTAAAGGGTTCTTATTTGCATCTCTTTCTTCCCCCTTTTTGTCATCAACATCGATACTTAGTTGTATCTCTTTTTTTCTTCTTCCCTTTTTATAAACTTGCAAACTTAGTATGCTGAAGACAAGTAGGTGAGTACTTAGTTTTTCGGGGTAGTTAGCTGTTAATAATATTATTATTTGAAGTGAGTCAACTTTCAATAGTCTTCTTTGCTGTTTATCACTCCAGCTAGAATAACTGTTCCTCCTGACTTCAAGAATTAATACGACTTGTTTGAATGTGTATTCTTGAATGTCACTTGGTTGTTGAGTTCCAGTCGGCTGATGAGAAGCAGTCTTCTAATAACTTCATTTGACTTATTGAGAACTTCATCTCTGATCAGGAGTACCGCTAGTGGTACACGTTCCCCCTGAGTTCAAGAATATGTGTTCAAGTAATCTTATGAGAGTCACTCTTAAAAGATACTCAGCCGTTGAATTCCAGTAAACTGTTGAGATTAGTCTTCTGATATGTTCCCCCTCAGCTTATGGATCCAAAATCAACATACCCAATTTCAACTCTTGAGAGCTGAAAGATTATTGTCACATGGTTGACTTTGTTGGTACTTGTTGTTAATCTTTGATACAGCTTGTGATACCACTTGATATCACTTGATGGTCTCTAATGCCAATTGTTATCCTTTGATACCAATTGTTGTTCTGCGATAAGCTTCAACTTTTCAACAATCTTGTTTTCCTTGAAATCTCCAAATATAGTGTCTACCACTTGTTGAATTATACTAATTGTTGATACCACTTGTTTGATACCAATTTGTTGATACACACTTGTTGAACTTGTTGAAATTTGCAAGGGCGGTCAACTCATCTTTGTCATCTCATATGTGCTTCACCTACAAAACAGATGACTGTTTTGGTAACCCTTGTTTATTGGGTCCAGCAGAGTTAGTATAACATTTGACATGTGATGATCCAGTGACTTTAGTTTCATCATGAAACATAGCTCATGATTAAAACAGTGCTCATAAACAAGGTAAGATGCATGAAGTACGTGATAAGCATGCATTGTGTAATGAGGATGGCAATCAGCACAGTGAACATGATCAGCATGATAATATGGATAAGCACAGTGCATGTCATAGTAACAATTATCATAATGTGACTCAAATTCTTGCCAATTATTTCATTTTTTGCCTCAATTTCTTACCTGAGTTATCTAATAACTCTCTTGTAGATTAAGCAGACTTAGCATTTTTATTTCTAATTTTACTCCTATCAGAAGCATCTTTCAGCTTACTCGGCTGATGAGTTTTACTAGTCTGTATAGTCTTAGGTCGCTTACTAGGTTTCCTTACCTTTTGAGCGTCAGTAGGCTCCTTCTTTTAGCTTCTGATTTCTTTTTAGAGAATGATGCAATTACTTCTTTCAAGTTCTTTTATATTTTCAATACGAATTGCATACTCAGCTTTTAGAGTTTCATTCTCATGCTCAAGCTTTTTGTAGTCATCTGATTCTTGAGGTTTTTCAACCTAACGTTTAAGTGATCTGTTTTGCTCTTTTAAGCAGAGTCATCTCTTCATTAAGCTTGGAAAATAAACCAACAATATTTGAATTTGTAATTTACCATTTATGCAAACCATTCAAATAGTGCATTTCATTTACAGTAGAAGTACCCTTAAATTAAGAATCATCAGATTCTATGGCAGTTAAGCATAAAATTTCTTCAAATTCTTTATCAGACGATTGGTTGTCTGAATAAGATGTGTAGAAGTTTATTAGCCTTACTGCTGACGACGTTACCCTTATTCTGAATGATTTCGAGAAGTTTTATAAAAAGAAAATGAAATCGAAATATAAAAATGCTATTTCATCTTCTTCTGATCATTTTGAGGAAAACAGGGATTCCGCAAAAGCAAAACATAGAGACAACAATGATAAGGAGTATGGACTCTTGATCAAAGATCATCCACACTCATCATCTGAGAAGTTTGCTGAAAAGGAAAAGCGTGCAAAAAAGGAGCGCAAGCATAGTAAGAGCCAAACAAAGTTAGCTGATGCAGAAAGGCTAATAAACTCCTGCACATCTTATTCAGACAACCAGTCGTCTGATAAAGAATTGGGAAATTTACATAGACACCCCTTGACTATTACCCTAATTACAGGTTTTTACCCTCCTGTTTCAAATATTACAAAGACACCCCCTCGACCAAAACTATATCACAAGGACACCCCCTGCTACCCCCTCAAAAATTACAATTGTCTATTTTCTAAAATTAAGTTGTGGCTTTTGTTCCTCTCATCAAGACAAGTTCATAGACACCAACCTTGTCAAATTTCATCGAGTGATTTGGGAGAAATGGCAACCGAGTTTGAAATTTCGGATCTAGGGTTCTTCGCAAACCAAACTTTGAACAATGATTTCTCTCAAATTACTCGATAAAATTTGACAAGGTTGGTGTCTTTTTTTTCCTCTCATCAACACGAGTTGATAGACACCAACCTTGTCACTTTTCATCGAGTAATTTGGGAGAAATCGTTGTGATTTAACCGGTTTTCGTGTGGGTTATAATATCAGTGATAATAACAATAACAATATAAAGTTTAGGGGTTTGGTTAAAGTACTCTGGATTGTGCAATTCAAGACTTGTATGAATTATACTGAATATGTAGATAAATTATGTAGGAGAAGAACAATTATATTCTTATTATTGATGGAGAAAATTCGGATCCCTAATACAATGTAGGATTCGCTATTTATAATGAATACCCTATCCTAACACAAGTAGTATCCTTACATAACTAGGAGTCCCGCATGGCCTAGGAGTCCTCCATGGCCTAGGAGTCCTGCATGGCCCAATAAACCTTCGGGATCGATCTTCAGGTCGACTAGATGAAAAAGGCAGATCGAGCTGATCATGTAACTATCAAGGAGACTTATTCCGACTTCACTGGTCGGATCAATTCTGAACTAGCTCGGAAAGTACTATTCAGCCATAGGTGTAAAATAGCCCCCATCAGTACTCCCTCACTTCTCGAGCGTAATCGTAGCTGAAGCTCGTAGAAGTAAATAAAGTCTTTCTGATGATTCTTCGTAGGATATTCGTGAAGTATGCCTCGTTAAAAACCTTGCTCGGAAAAAACTGTTGGTCCCAAGTGGTCAGATGAGGTCTAGGTGGGGGGGGGGGGGAGGGGGGGGGGGGGGGGAGGGGTGAATAGACCTCTAAAAAATTATCTTTAAAATTCTCCAACTTTTTCTGTCAGCAGACTAAGCTGATCAAGAATTGTAAGTAGACTAAGTTGATCTCGCACAAAGCTTTGAACAGCAGAGTTGACCACTCTTCTGATTTTACTTAGCTGATTTTATCAAAATCAGAGTTTTAAATTTACTAACTTGCAGCGGATTTATCTAGTGTATTTCACAAGTAGTTTTCTTAACTTAGAAAAGATTTTATCCCCAATTTTTATAAACTCCTTTTAAAAACTTTTCAACAGTTAACTTACGTGTTTAAATATGCTCTTTTGAAATATGCAGAAAATAATGCAAGTATAAACACACAGGATTTTTATAGTGGTTATATGGATAGAAATCCTTTAGTCCACTCTTCCAAGTCACTTAGATCTTGGGTTATACTATAAACACACAGTTTACAATATACAATGCTTGCGCCAAACAATAAATGAAATGGCCACAAGTGCGCAATAGGAAATCACAAAGAAAACCTATCCTCTGAAGTAATATCACTCACTAAGATGGATATCTACTTCTCACAACACTTTTCTCACAAAATCACTCAGATTTGTATGTATATTTGTTTATCTCTCTTTTCTGCTTCGTCAACAAATGACTCGGCTGATGAGTGTTCTATTCTTGAGGTTGAGAGTTAGAAGAATTTTGCTTCGGATTTGCTCTCAGATGTGTTGTCTCTTGTTCTTCAACTCTTGAACTGAACGATTTATACTTGAGATTTGAAAATCTGCCGTTGAGAGATCGACAGGTGTCCAAATCCTCGAGTACTGGTCCTTGTCTCTGAAACGGCTACCTGCGAAAGATCACTGTACACTCTGCTGTACTTTCTGTCAGTCCGCATTAAATGCACCAAGCTGATACGAGGTTTCTCTTCAATCATTTGTCATAAATACCCTTCCTCTTCAGCATTTATTACTCCAAGTTCATTTATTACCGTTGCAATAACTTCTGATCCACTTCCACTCTGCTGATCGAAATCACTGGTCTGATGTACACTCGGCTGATCCCAAATTGAACTAATCTGATTTGAGTCGGCTGAAAATCCACCAGTCTGATTCCTTTCTTCAGCAACAGATCAGTAGTCTTCTGGACCATATTTGACTCGTCTGAAGTAACTTCTTCCTTGGTAAAATATCTTCTAAGGTTTTAACTAAGCTTCCATACTTAGCTGATGACTTTTGGAAATCATCAAAACCTCCCTTTACTTCTAAGTCTTCATCTTCATCCAACAAAAACCCTTTCCGGGATAAAAACCGAGCGAGGAAAAAAGAGTACATATTCATTGAGATATGCTGATTGTTGAAGTAAATATGCTATATGCTAGTAGCTCTTAACATTCCATAACCTCATCAGGGGCTAGAGTTGCAATTTTACGATGCGGGAAAATGAATCGTCGCCTACAAGCCAATGGCTAAATAGTCATTACCATTTACCCATATAAACAGCAGCGAGATCGGAGTAAGTAAAAATTTCATAAGTCGATATTTCTGCGAACAATGTAATTTTCCGACCCTTCTTAGCCAAAATGTCTACCTCAGAAACGAAACAAGATCTTGTCGTCTCGAATGATGCCGAGATCGAACAGAAAACTGGAAGCGCAGAATAGAGGCTTGGCAACTCAAATTTCGATCAATTTTTAGAAGATCTCTGAGACTAGTTAGCCTTATATTTGTAATAGCGTAGATCTGTATAGGATTTATGAATCCCAATCGATCTTTATAGATCGAGCATATGCTTTCTCTTTTGTAATAAAGTGTTTGCTCCTGAAATATCCCTTGTCTTCATTTTCTTTGAATGAGCTAGGTAGATGTGGCTGTTCATTTAAAAGCTTTACTCGTCCAAAGCATCCGTTTCATCAGTTCATAGTATCGAAGGTCGATTGACTATTGTCGATCTCATACAAATTATCTTCTTTATCTTAGAATCCATACCAATTTAATGGTCTAAGCTTTAGTTTTGTAGTCCTTGTAGATCGTTGAGTGTATACCGAACTAACGGTTTTACTCAAATTACTAAAATGGATTGTATACCAATTATTGGTTTTAACCCTTTGGAGATCGTTGATCGAAGATCGAAGATTGTAGATCAAGCTTTACCGATCCACAGTTTATGCTCATAAAATCAGAATTTTTACCAACTTAATGGTTTTATCCCTTTAGAGATCGTAGATCGTAGATCATAGATCCTAGATCGAGCTTTACCGATGGACGGTTTATGCACAATATTTCGTTCAAAGAGTTTATACCAAATTAATGGTTTTACTCTTTATTTTTCGATCAAGAGTTTATACCAAATTAATTGTTTTACTCAATATTTTCGATCAAGAGTTTATACCAAATTAATGGTTTTACTCAAAGTTTTCGATCAAGGAGTTTATACCAAAATAATGGTTTTTTACTCAAAATTTTCGATCAAGAGTTTATACCAAATTAATGGTTTTACTCGAAATTTTCGATCAAGAGTTTATACCAAATTAATGGTTTTACTCAATATTTTCGATCAAGAGTTTATACCAAATTAATAGTTTTACTCGAAATTTTCGATCAAGAGTTTATACCAAATTAATGGTTTTACTCAATATTTTCGATCAAGAGTTTATACCAAATTAATGGTTTTACTCGAAATTTTCGATCCTCAGGATGAACAAAAGTTCTTGTCTGATTTTGATCACAGAGTTATATCAACAGATTTTACTCTTTTTAATTTCAATCTTCAGGACGAACAAAAGTTCTTGCCTGATTTATATCACAGAGTTATATCAACAGATTTTACTCTTTTTAATTTCGATCCTCAGGACGAACAAAAGTTCTTGCCTAATTTTGATCCCAGAGTTATATCAACAGATTTTACTATTCAACTATTTTTCCGAGCGTAGAGTTATACCAAAAGGTTTTACTCTTTAGCTCTCGATCCTCCACTGTCTTGTAAAATTACAACCATTCAAGTAAGCAGCTCAATTCAAGTAATTGTAACTACTGGAAAATATTATAATAATCAACCAAGCAGCTGAATTGTGTGATTACGTAGAAGACTACTTCTATATCTCACAAATACTCCAAGCTTGTAATCAACTGTGAGGCCCGATTGCTGGATTCCAACAAATTCCAGATGAAAACAGAAATTAAGCTTGCTTACCATTGATTAGACGTAGCTAATGACGACCAGGGGCTCCTACTGATTTCAGCAAGAAACGAGCAGGATGCCGCATGGAAATTTACAGAAATCAAAAACCTGAATCTCGGAATAGGTTAATAAGCAGCTGGTGGATGAAATTGAATAAAACACGAATGTAAACAATCCAACACCATGCCCAGAAGAGCCACCAATCGTGAAATTCCAATAGGCCCGAAGATGTTCTTGAAGGCCCGAAATCTGGAAAACTCAAATTGATGGAAGAAACGTGAAATTGAATCCACACCAGTTGATTCTAAGAAACTTCAAGCGGGGAGACGATTCTAATTTCAACAATTGACGCAGAAATCACACGGTTGCAAATTGGGATCGCAAACTTCAAATGTCACGATGAAGCAAAAACTTTATTGGGTTTTTTTAGTACCAATCGTAATCAGCACAAGAAACGAAGAAAACGAAAATCTGAGTGGAGATTCACACTAGCGGTGTATTCGCACACAGTACGGGGAGAGAGGTGATCTTTTCCTTGGATTGACCATATTTCGTTCGAGCAATTAACCTGCCCCTCGGTGGGCGCCAATTGATTTAACCGGTTTTCTTGTGGGTTATAATATCAGTGATAATAACAATAACAATATAAAGTTTAGGGGTTTGATTAAAGTACTCTGGATGGTGCAATTCAAGACTTGTATGTACTGAATATGTAGATAAATTATGTAGGAGAAGAACAATTAAATTCCTATTATTGATGGAGAAAATTCGGATCCCTAATACAATGTAGGATTCGCTATTTATAATGAATACCCTATCCTAACACAAGTAGTATCCTCACATAACTAGGAGTCCTGCATGGCCTAGGAGTCCTCCATGGCCTAGGAGTCCTGGATGGCCCAATAAACCTTCGGGATCGATCTTCAGGTCGACTAGATGAAAAAGGCAGACCGAGCCGATCATGTAACTATCAAGGAGACTTATTCCGACTTCACGGGTCGGATCAATTCTGATCTAGCTCGGAAAGTACTATTCAACCATAGGTGTAAAATAGCCCCCATCACGCTGTTCAAAGTTAAGAAAAATCTTTAAGTTCCTTAATTTTGAACAACGATTTCTATCAAATTACTCGATGAAAATTGACAAGGTTGATGTCTATGAACTCCTCTTGATGAGAGGAAAAAAAATATACCAACCTTGTCCAATTTTATCAAGTAATTTGAGAGAAATCATTGTTCAAAGTTTGGTTCGGCGAAGAACCCTAGATCCAAAATTTCAAACTCGGTCTCCATTTCTACCAAATTACTCAATGAAATTTGACAAGGTTGGTGTCTATGAACTCGTCTTGATGAGAGTAACAAAAGCCAAAAACTTATTTTAGAAAATAGACAATTGTAATTTTTGAGGGGGTAGCAGGGGGTGTCCTTGTGATATAGTTTTGGTCGAGGGGGTGTCTTTGTAATATTTGAAACAGGAGGGTAAAAACCTGTAATTAGGGTAATAGCCAGGGGGTGTCTATGTAAATTTCCCAATTCTTTATCATACGATTGGTTGTCTGAATAAGATGTGCAGGAGTTTATTAGCCTTGCTGCATCAGCTAACTTTGTTTTGCTCTTACTATGCTTGCGCTCCTTTTTGGCACGCTTTTCCTTTTCAGCAAACTTCTCAGATGATGAGTGTGGATGATCTTTGATCAAGAGTCCATACTCCTTATCATTGTTGTCTCTATGTTTTGCTTTTGCGGAATCCCTGTTTTCCTGAAAATGATCAAAAGAATATGAAATAGCATTTTTATATTTCGATTTCATTTTCTTTTTATAAAACTTCTCGAAATCATTCAGAATAAGGGTAACGTCGTCAGCAGTGTATGTTTTTCTGAATTTAGCAGAGTCTTCTCTTTTGACTTGTCTGTTGATTTTCTTGACTTGTCTGACGCGATAAGAGGAGTAGTAGTGTCTGAACTGGTTGACACATCTAATCTCATTATTGGCATATTAAACTCATATGCTTTGAGGGAAGAGAACAGTTCGTAAAGAGAAATCTTCTCTAAATCCCTTGATTCGTCCATGGTTGCACCTTCATGTTGAATTTAGGTGGAAGTGCCTTGAGAACTTTCATGGTGATCTCCTTGTTTGAAAATTCTTTACCAAGCCTTAGAACTTCGTTCAGAGTTTTGGTAAATCTGGTATCCATTTGATCAATCGTTTCACCAGACTTCATTTTGAAATTTTCAAATTCCTCAAGAGCCACACTGAGCTTATGTTCTTTGATATCGTCATTTTCTTCGCTTAGGTCACAGACTTTATCCCACATCTTCTTAGCTGTTTTGAGATGTTTGATCTTCTGGAATCTGTCTTCATCTAGAGCTATGAACACTATAAACTTAGCCTTTTTGTCAAGATTTACTAACTTGATTTCTTCGGGTATCACCTCATCCAGCTCTTTTTCAACAAACTGATTAGGCTGGTCAGCAACTTTCACAGTTTTCTTAAATCTGAATGGTCCTTTTGTAATACATATAAGCATGTTATCATTGTAAGCAGCAAAAAGGATTTCCATTCTTATTTTCCAATTTTCAAAGTCCATATGGCCAATGTGAGGAACATGGCTTATGCACTCCATTTTCAAAAAGGTTTTGATTTTTCAAAATATGCTCTTTTTGAAAAATTTGAAGAACACACCTAGGATCAAGTTCGTTTGATCAGGCAGAAGATCAGATGAACCAATCTGCTCTGATACCACTTGTTGGTCCCAAAGTGGTCAAATGAGGTCTAGAGGGGAGGTGGGGTGAATAAACCTCTGAACCTTTTCAAAACTTTTTCTCTAACTTTTTTATCATCAGGGTAAGCTGGACTTACTCGTGAGACTACTATGCTGATTTAGCACTCAGCAGATTCAGCAGAGTCGACCACTCGTCTGATTTCACTTATTTGTTTCAGATACATTTAGAGTTTCAATACTTGTATGCAGCGGATTTTAGCAAGTATGTTTTTCAAACAAGTTTCTCTTCAAAGTGTTACCCCAGTTTTATAAATTCCTCTTTTAAAAGCTTTGTCTTTTAAATGTTTGTTTACTTATGAAAATATGATAGTTAAACAAGTAATCAAGCACATGAATTTTTATAGTGGTTATACAGGAACAAATCCTCTTAGTCCACTTTTCTAAATCACGAAGATTTAGGTTCTACTAGAAACACAAAGTAACTAGCACACCACTTGTGCTTTTACAACAAATGACAAAGCATCAAGCTCACACTTAGCTCTCAGGTAGATCACTCAGAAAAACCTATTCTAAAGCACTCAGCAAATAGAACACTTCGGCTACGTTCGGTTTGCTGGATTAGGCCCAAATAAGCTGAATAATGAGACTGACTATATTTATTGGGGCCAGATAATTGCATTCGGATGGGCTAATAAAAGAACGGGCAGCCCGTGTTAATTCGCCAGAAATGTGGGCCACCCCCTTTATCCAGCCCATTGTAGTTGGAGACCCTCCTGTGCAATTGTAATTCGCCGGCCCAGATTAACTTTTCTCTACCGATTTTGCCCTTTAATTTGACAGAAATTGCGAAATAACCGGGAGAAATTGAACAAAACTCTGAAAATTTTCATTTCCCTCTCTCACGCGACATTTCCCCCTTCCTCCCAAGTGAGCACCGACGCCAAAACTCTGAAATTCAACCATGGAGTTCTTCGCACTTTGATTTTGTTTACACTCTTTAACATCTATTTCCAATATTCTTGCCCTAATGTTTGGATTTTTTGGAATTGTAGGTTAGAGCACCGAAGCTTCCATTCCAGTTGGGCGTCCCGAACCTAGGTCAGTTCATAGCAATAATTTGAAATTCCTAATGTATGTGCGGTTCTTGATTGTTTTTATGTGCAAATGGAAATGCAGTGAATAATTTTCTCCAATTTCTTGAATTTATAATAGTGAATAATTTCTCCTATTTGTTGAATGGGTTGCAAACTTTTATATTCTATTTTGTTTGGATTTTTTGATTTGTATGCTTAAATTTTCATTTTAGTTCGTTTTAGCCATTATTGAGAATCCTAAACCGTACTAGCCATTGGAGTATCAATTTTTAGAATAGTGTGATTAATGTTAATTGTTCTTGTACAGGTCTTGAAAATATGATTTATGTGTTTAATATGAATTTTTGTTGAATGCCTTTAGATTGTACTGAAAATATTTTTATATAAAGTTTGCATATTGATTTGAGTGGAAACTGATTTTTTTATAATAAAGTCCTCAAGGTGTTCTTGTATAATTTTTATGTGTATTTGATTATGAATGAATATGTTGCATATTTTAGTCTTGAATGTTTGTTATATAATTCTAAAGTTTGCATATTGAGTGTTGGTATTTTTATAATAAGGTCCTCACTTTGTTCTTGTTTAAGGTTTATGTGTATTTGATTACGACATTTAGGTAGGTTTTTGAGTGTTGAAATTTTGTAAAGTTTGCCTATGAACAATTATTGTGTCATAAAGTCCCCTGATTTGTTCTTGTATAAAGCCTTTTGGGTTCAAATTTTTTTTTCCATATATTGACAAACAAATTGCAAATGGATCCACGAAGGAAGCACCTTTTCTTATTAATATTTCATCAGTTTTTTTGGATGGACGTTTATTTTATGTGCCTACGTATTATTGCACAACTTCATGCACAATCTTTGAACCCACCAATTCGATATAGTCTAATCCGTAGGAAACGCAAGCAAGCCAAATATGTTCGTAAAATCACTATGAAGAAAGATGTAAGATGCAAAAACAACCTACGGCTTGATAAGAGTTCCTTTGAAAAATTTTGTTGCTTGCTACATAATGAGGGGGGGTTAAGGGATACAAAATACGTTCCGATTAGAGAACAAGTAGCCATTTTTTTTAGTGTCCTTTCTCACCATAAGAAGATTCGAATTGTTGGGACTGATTATAAACGTTCCGGCGACATCGTGAGCAAGTGCTTCTACCACGTACTGGGTTGTACGTTAACGCTCCATAAGATTTTATTATCCGTACCAGAACCAGTACCAGATGATTGTGATGATGCAAGGTGGAATTGTTTTCCGGTGAGCCTTTACATTCTTAAAATAATTTTGGGTATTCGTCGAAAGTGCATAGTTTTAATACTTTCATATATAGGGCTGCATAGGGGCATTGGATGGAACATACGTCGGAATTCAAGTGCCGTTGGCAGACAGACCACGATATAGATCACGCAAAGGTGTTGTTTCGACGAATGTCTTAGCTGCGTGTGATGTTAGTGGAGGATTCACGGATGCACTTGTTGGTTGGGAGGGATCAGCGGCGGATGGTCGTGTCTTACGGGATGCAATCAACCGGAACAATGGTTTGAGGGTGCCTACAGGTTCGAAAATATAGACATTAGAACCAAGATACAGTTTAAAAAAGTAACATATCACTAAAATTGTACATTTTTTAACTTAATTTTTTTAAATTTAGGCAAATATTTCTTATGTGATAATGGTTATACCAACGGAGAAGGGTTTCTTGCGCCATATAGAGGGGTGCGGTACCATTTGAAAGAGTGGGGCGTCGGAATGGAGGCCCCACGAAATGAGAAAGAATATTTTAATATGAAACATTCACAAGCCCGAAATGTAATAGAGCGGAGCTTTGGACAAGTTAAAAAAATGGGCAATTCTAAGAAGCAACGCATTTTACCCGTTGAAGACGCAAAACAGGATTATAATGGCATTTTTCTTGATTCAGAATTTTATGCGGCGAAGAATGGACTTCGATGTGTGGTGTACAGCGGCAAATTCTAGTGATTCTAGTGATTCAAGTGATGATGAGAATGAGGCAGATGTTGATGATTACATTGATGCCGTTGAGCCGTCGCGTGCGTGGAACAATTTTGGATGATGAGAACTATGGATGAAAATTGCATTTTGGAAGAAAGCCTCATTGGATAAAAATTCGATGAAGTAATCGTTGATTTCCTTGTGCCATATTTCAGTGTAAAAAAATTCAGATTGGGGCCGAGGGTTGAAGGTTGCCATTTCTTTTCAATGCACTTGATTATGTTAAGGACACATATTTATAGAAGTTGGGAAGCCAAAAGTACCGAAAATGCAATGGGACAAGTTTTGGGAGTTGTTGGCAATTATTACAAGTCCTTAGATTGCAAAATATTTTTATCAAGATTTTATTCCTGATCAAGATATGTTCATTTTTTCAAACTTCAGGGAATATTGTGTCAAATTGGATTCAAATTTATAGACTCCTACCTATACTTCATTCATGTAAAAAATTTTGACCAAAACAGCTGTAAAGCCTATAGCCAATTTTTGACCAAAACAACATATACTATCAGACTAAATGCTTCATTCACGGGGGTTTCACTAATTCAAGTGCTTGGGTGTTCATGTTTGTACTTATCTATTTATTCATGCACAACTTTCTGCCTTGCATAATATTTTTTAACAAACATAAGTTGTAAATAACATAAAAATAAATCAAAGTAACTGCATAATAAAAAGTCATGCAACCACATTCATATCCATCAAAAAACATGCAGTGTCCAGGTGGTGCAATTACATCTTCGAAAAAAAAAATACAAGCCTAAAAACTTTAATAAGTACTTAAACAAAGTCCTGAAGAAAATAAAAAAACTTAACTAATACTACCACCAGTTATCACCCAACCATTGCATATAAAAACAACTCCAGCCCCCTAATGTTTTTTATCACCAGATGTTTCCCCCCTTGGTTCCACCTTCAATGTCATCATCAAACAACTTCCTGCCTTGCATTTCCTTCAATTCATTAACTGGCACAATTGCCCACTCATTTTTGTCATCATACATGTCCTCAATGTCAACATAACACTCTTCTGGAAACAGGAAAGGGGGAATAAACTCACTTCCTGAAGCCATTGCCACCAATGCCTTGTCATCATCAGCATCGTCCCGGATGTGTATAGGCCACTGAGGACTGCCAGTCAAGTCCCTTGGCATCTTAGTAACACCCTCTGTATCAAATATGCATTCAAGCATAAGGCACAGAGTGTTACCGTTTCTTCTGAAATACTTGAATAGTTCGAGCTCTGTCTATAAACAATAAGATGAAAAACAAGTTATGTTATAAACACTCTTTAACAAATAATATTGCTAAAATAACTTTTAATAAGTCTAAAAATGCTAAAAAAAATATTACCTCCCTATTAACAGCTTCCCAGTAGGCATCCGTAACGGTGGATTCACAATTCTCTATGTCATAAGTAACTCCGGGGGTATTAAGGAACTTCTTGAAAAACCGGTGCCTAATGCGCATCTGTTCCAGCTTCGTCTTCATGGAGTGGAAACTGAACCGGCGTCCAAAACGTGTTCCCATGGATGATGCAATTCGTCCGAGGGCTTTCTTCAGATTGTCAACGTTCTTAAGATCATTTTCTTTTGTCTCACGCATCAGGAAACACACAAAGTTCCAGTTATCATCATAAGTCCAGCCATCCTTTTGTATGGTAGACATTTTTTCAAAACAAAGTTGTTTACCACTCAAGAAGTAAATCAGTTTTACGAGAAAATAGAATGAATCAACAATATATAGACTGGATTACTTCACCTTCCAACTTCCCCCATAAATGTTGATATAAAGTGGGGTAGATATGTATTTAAGGCAACCTTTCAAGTTCTACTATTTACAGCAGATACAAAGTGAATATTTTACTCAACATTTATGAAAGCTTTAAATGACCACAACCATAAACATCTAATTCAAATCTTGACTAGGCTTTGAAAATAAGTAGTCACTTTCAATGAATGCTACTCAAGCTACAAGACATTGCAGAATTTTCAATGGAAAAGTGAAACAACAACAAAGAATTTTGTATCCAAGTATTCTGAAAAATACAACAAAATAGAAATCAATAAATACTAAGGTGCCAGTTCTGGAAATGCAATAAACCCCCCTGAAAATTTGCAAATAACCCCCTAATGTTAAAAAAACAAAGAATTTTGTATCCAAGTATTCTGGAAAATACAACAACAAAATAGAAATCAGTAAATACTAAGGTGCCAGTTCTGGAAATGCAATAAACCCCCTGAAAATTTGCAAATAACCCCCTAATGTTAAAAAAACATGTTTTAGGCAATATCCAAGTATTCTGAAAAATACAACAACAAAATAGAAATCAATAAATACTAAGGTGCCAGTTCTGGAAATGCAATAAACCCCCTGAAAATTTGCAAATAACCCCCCTAATGTTAAAAAAACAAATTTGATACCTGTATCCAAGTATTCTGAAAAATACAACAACAAAATAGAAATCAATGAATAATAAGGTGCCAGTTCTGGAAATGCAATAAACCCCATGCAAATTTGCCAAATGTAAAAAAACCAAATGTTTAGGCAGTATACAAGTTTATTGAAAATATGACAATAAATATGAACTCAATTAAACCCAAAGTGCCAATTCTGGAAATGCAAACACCCCAGATTCTTATATGCAAATAAGCCCCATAATGCAAAAATATTAGTCATACATACATATCTCCCCCCCTGCCCATTTCACATTTTGCATAAAATATTCCCCTAGAAAACAAAATTTCACATGTTCAGGAAAAGTGAATTATAAACAACAATGTCCATATACAATTTGACATCTTTAACACATTCAAAGAACCAAACACAAACTCATATAAGAAGTATCAGGCACCAACACAAACATGGAAATCAATAATCATAAACAAGCTCACATAATGCATATAAGTAGTCATCCAATATTTGAAAATTTAATTACCTAAAACTTCAATTAATGAAACATGTAAAAGCCAAATTGTACTTAGGTGAACCCACTATCCACATAAATATTACAGGCCAACTAATACAAAACACAAACTAGAATTTGCTAAATATAAAGCACATAAAAACAACCATAGCACAGATCATCGCAAACTTTAGTTTACGACGCAATGCCATGTTTTCGTTCTCAAGTTTGGTAATGGAATTAACAAGCCTTTGAATCTCAGTATTCATAGTCATAGTTTCATGCTCTAGACGGGTATTCTCTGCCTGAGCATGATTAACCCGCGAAAGAAAACCATGAATAATGATCCTTGACCTATCACACATTGGTGGATCAACCCATTCAAAGTAAGCACAATGTTCCCCCTAAAAAACTCAGATAAGGGCATATTAATAAGTACACAATAAAAAGCACAAACTACACAACCCTGAAATTGCAAATTTTGCGAACAAGGTCCAAATTAATGCAAAAATATAGGAAGGATGTATATGAGCAGAAAGTATCCAGCTAAACCTTAGTCACTTGACACCGTAAAAACCACCGCCCAGGGTTATCCTTGGTCCAGGATGTGTAGACCTTCACACTAGCTCCACACACACATGGACTTCCGTCTAGAACATGGCTATTGAATGAAGAACGCCTTCGACTATTACTACTTTCACTGGAGTCCATACCTACGGAGTGGAAGAACAAAAAAATTTCGGCCAGATTTTAAAACCCTAACGTATTCAATACATACGAAATGGACAAAATAAAAAGAAACTTACTGTCTTCTTCATGATGATAGCAAATAACAAGCCCTAATCTCACCCTATCCAAGAGGAAATTTCGTAGATGAATGGACAAGTTGCTTCGGATCTGCAGGGAATGAGTTCTAGTGTTTTTCAGTCGCGGAGGTAGAGAGAGAAAAGAGAGGAGGAAATTGTGATTAGGGTTTTTTTTTTTTCATTATATATACAAGAAAACAAATGGCCCAGATTAAGAGGATTTATGAACGGCCGAGATGAAGATGTCTCAGATTTGATCAAGGGCAAAATTGACATTATACATTTCTTACATCCATTTGGGCCAACCGAACTGGGTATTATTTTCAGTGACCCAATATTAATAAGGACATTATCAATTTGCCAAACGCTGAATAAGGTCCATGATTAGATTAATTATTGGCCCAAAGTATAATTCGACCCAACTAAATATCCCCCAAACCGAACGTTGCCTTAAGCTTTACAACAAATGATAAAACACTAAGCAAGAGTACTAAGTTCACAATATAGGAAATCACTCAGAAGACCTATACTACGAACTTATATCACTCACAAAGACGGATATAAGCTTCTCTCAATTTACAGTTGAATGTCACTCAGATAGACAAAGGTTTGATCTTTTTCTTCTACAATTCGCTCTGTCAACAGATGACTTCGATTTTGATTGTTGGGATACCTCGTTGTCAGAACAACGAAGTGCATAATTTAAAAAAATTTCGAGGTACCCATCAGCCCATGAATTGATTTACATCTTGTATA
The DNA here is from genome assembly GCA_030819805.1 of Penstemon newberryi var. newberryi. Classification (NCBI taxonomy): domain Eukaryota; kingdom Viridiplantae; phylum Streptophyta; class Magnoliopsida; order Lamiales; family Plantaginaceae; genus Penstemon; species Penstemon newberryi. The sequence goes on along the minus strand of JAUALY010000005.1, from coordinate 12,728,890 downwards.
TGCGAAAATGTTGATTAAAACAATTAATCAAAACATTAAACATAACTAGAGGGGGTGAAACCAAAATTTTACCTCACCACAGGTTCGGTGGTAGTAACCTCCGGTCTTCTCTTTGATCCACAGAAGCGATCCAAGTGTTTCGCCTCTAGAGTGTATCCACACCAGCTGGATTATAACAACACCTTCAAGTCACAGGCTTAGAACTAGAGCTTGAAGGTTTGTCAATGGAGGAATACAGATCTAGATTTAGATCTAGATCCAGATAGGGAAGAAGAGAGGAGAGAGGGGCGGCTAGGTTTGGAAAATGCAAGTTGAACATTCAACATTAGCTTCTTTCTTGAGATATAATGAGATATATATATATATATATATATATATATATACTAGAAGAGTTCTACTTCTAATAGATATCTCATATTATGCATATCTTATTCTTTCGTTATCAGATAAGGAAACAAGATATACACATATCTCTTCATTTTCTTATCACACAAGAAACAAACTCTTCCATTAATTAAGACACCTAAAAATCGTCACTCTCCTCATTTAATTAATTCCAAAAATTAATCAAATGTTTCTTCAATTAATTAATTAACACTTTAATTAATATTTAATTAATTAGACCTTCTAATTAATTAACACTTTAATTCAATTAATTATTTAACTCCCTTAAATCAACTATTTCCTTTTATGACTGTCATTGTACAATTGTATTGTGTGTGACCCTCTAGGTTCACCATCAATTGGCAGCAGGCCCACGAACCCTTCGCGATTTAATTATGAGCAATTAATTGCTCCGATCAATTAAACACTTTTAATTGACCACTCCAGAATTAATCTCCCATTAATTCAAGAGTACCCACACCTCATGGTCGATGTCTAGCCACAAGCCCATGAGGCCCAACTTCAGGTGAATTGATCTTGTGAACCTCACCTCTTATAACTGCCATGTACATACGGTCCTTCTATCGACTTAATTTCCCGATCGAGACCTAGGATATGTGTAAATTGATCGACACCTCTAATTATCTCGATTCTGTACTTTCTAATTCTGGATAATAATTTCAGTGTGACTACTAAATTTGGAAACCACTTTCCAAATCCGTCACTGACCATGGCCATGGGTTTCTCGGAATATGTTATCTAAGAACGTACAGAAAATTCTCTCATCCATTACGATGAGTCGGTAGATCCTATATTGATACTAACCACCCACATACACGACTATACACACCCAAAGTAGGCACACAATGATCAGGCTACATGATCGGCACCTAAGTCAAAGTACGTACATTCGTGCACCGAATTCGCCCTAGCATCTCAAGTCTAAGGATGCTATTATAAGTCTTTAGAAACATCCCATCACCAATATTCGACATACGCTTCCAAAATGGGTTTCTCTGTTCGGGTCGTTCGATGTGTTCGATCCCCTATCGAACCACCTACTCATATGCACTGACATCAAATGTCTTGTTCATGAAACGCTACAAATTCACTCCATGTGAATCATGCATAATCGTACAAGTCTTAGCGATTCCTTCGATACCCCGTCTCGTTCGGATTCTATGACTTGGAACGTGTTCTAAGATCACGACCTTAGAGACTGTTTCATGATTGCACTCATACTGAAGTGAATTGTCCCATAGTCGAGTGTAATCTAAGAATTTCAACCAATCGCTTAAATGTATTCGCGAGAGATGAAGTTGGCCATTGTTCATTCTATACAAATATAAATAAACTTGTGTATTAATCATTAAATCAAAGATTGTTTATTACAAAATAGTCCTATTACAAGCTAAAGGTATTGGCTTGCTGGGCACTATCCTATCAATCTCCCACTTGCCCTAAAGCCAATCACAAACATTTCTAAGACCCATCTTTTCAAGATGTCCCTCGAACAGTATTTGCGAAAGTGGCTTCGTTAGTGGATCAGCTACGTTATCTTCTAAGTTGACATGATCCACATGAATATCTCCTCTACCAACGATTTCCCTAATCACATGGTATTTCCTCATCATGTGTTTAGACTGGTGGTGTGATCTCGGTTCTCTCGCTAGAGCGATTGCCCCATTGTTGTCACAGAAGACTACTACAAGTTCTGCAAATGCTAGGTACTACAAGTGATAAAGAAAAGACGAGAATGTCTCCCATACCTTATGTCTCTGCTATAGGCAGCATAATGTATGCGATGTTACACGCTCTGAGTTTCACGAGCCGCTATCAGTCAAATCCAGGCGAGGAGCACTGGACTGCAGTAAAAGTAATCCCTAAGTACCTGAAAAGGACTAAGGATCTATTCTTGGTCTATGGCAGTAGTGGAGAATTGAAACTTGAAGGATTCACATATTCAAGTTTCCAGTCTGACGTGGATGATTATAAATCCAATTCTGGATACATATTCTGCCTCAATGGCGCAGCGGTGAGTTGGAAGAGTTCCAAGCAGTCCACCACTGCCGACTCAACCACTGAAGCAGAATATATCGCAGCATCGGATGCAGCGAAGGAAAGTGTTTGGATGAGAAACTTCATCCAAGAGTTGGATGTAGGGCACATTGACTTGGAAAGAGAGATTCCATGTCTCATTGGAAGCAATCCTTTCTTGGATTCTCCATATTGAATCTTTTCAATATCGTGTTGATGTACTAAGATTGGGAGAGTCCTAACATCTTCTTCGATCTATCTCTATAGATACGTATCCCCAATACGTAAGATGCGTCTCCCAAATCTTTCATGGAGAATTGCATGGATAACCATGCTTTTGTCTGCGTCAACATACTGATATCGTCCCCGATCAATATAATACAATAAATTGTACCGAAATCCCACTAATCTTCTTGTACACACATGGCTCAAATATGTTTTTGATGAAGCCAACTGTATGGCTGCTATTTATTGTAATAAATAAGGAACTATTTTATTTAGATTAATAAATGCACCTTATACATAACGGTCATCTTTATCTTATGTAATAATTATCTAAGCATATCCTATAGAAGTCCTTAGATCACAGGGCTATGGGACAACCCGTGGACTAATCTCCAAGATCGTGATCTAGTTCAAGAGTCGTAGAATCCATTTGAGATAGGACATCATTGGATTCAGTTAGACTCTCACTGATGTGTATACTCCGATGAACTTGAGGATGCTGAGGTCCACGAGCGTGACTGGGATAGTCGATACACATAAGTGGGTGGCTTGCTGGGAAGGCAAGTGCACTGAATACCCCAACTAGGAAATAACTCACCATGGAAGCGGTAGTCGCATATCGGGGTTGAAGTTATTCCTATTTGCAATAGTATACGATGAACGATCCTTATTACTTGAGGTGATAGGGTTTATCTGGTGCGAGAACTTCTATGCTTTGAAGTGAGTTTCGACTGACTGGAGATTACCAGAAGGTCTCTGAGGATTCCCGTTGGGTATAGCAAGACTCGTATGCAGGTTCATGTCATCAACAAAGTATCCATTGACCCGACTTGATAGGTTAGGGATTTCTCCTATGAATTTCTGTGAGAAACGAATTCCGGTAAAACCCTCAGCCGAGGTAACTGACGACTTTATGAAAGTAGCTCATGAACAATAAGTCGAAGGGAATAATTTCAAGATTGGAACACATAAGGCCGAGACAAAGAAAGGGAACCGATGAAAAATCCAAAGCCCTTAAGTCTCGACTGGGAGATTGACTAATGGAGGGATCATGTCATATATGGCAATTGTAAATGATTAAAGGTTCACTGAATTAATTCACCAGTGATTGGGCTCTACGGTCTTGTGGCCAGACATCGACTGTGGAGTGTGGGAGAATTCTCAAATTGGCAGGGGTGCTAATTTTGGAATGATCAGTCGACAGAGTGTTCAATTGATTTAGAGTATGTCATGCTCGTATAATTAAATGAATATTTAATTATAACCCACGGTCAATTATGTGGTGAACCTACGGGGGCATGCACAATACACATGAAGCAAAAACAAGGAAACAAAGAGGAAATGGATTGACTGGGTCGACCCAATTGGAGCAGGGCGAGATCCATTAATTAATTGAATTGGATTTAATTAATTATAGAAGTAAATATTTAATTAAATAGGCTTATAGTCTAATTTAATTAAACGAGATATTAATTAATTAATTGGAATGTTTAATTGAAAAATTATATCGGGCCATAATTAATTAAAGTAATTGGGCCATTAATTAATTAGAAGACTTGGTCTTCCAATTAAAGGGCCCTAGCCCATGTATATATATATATATATATATATATATATATATATATATATATATATATATATATATATGTGAATATATATCATATCATATAACAATAACAAAAAAGGAAAAGAAGACTAGATCTAAGATACACATCTAAAACGTCTTAAAAAACTCTCTCTCCTCTCTCTCTCTCTCTTCCTCGTGTGATCTCTCTCTCCCTCGCGTGATCTCTCTCTAGGTTCACCATCAATTGGCCGCGGGCCCACGACTTTCGTGATTTAATTTACGAGCTTATAAATTGCTCCGATTAATTGTACACCTTCAACTAACCACTCAAGAATTAATCTTGCTATTAATTCATGAGTTCCCACACCTCATGGTCGATGTCTAGCCAAGCTCATGAGGCCCAACTTCAGGAGAATTGATCTCAGTGAACCTCACCTCTTATAAGCACCATGTACATACGGTCCCTCTATTGACTAATTTCCCGATCGAGACCTAGAGCGTTTGAATTGATTGGCACCTTCTAAGATTATCTCGATTACTATACTTTCTAATTCTGGATAATAATTCCAGTGTGACCGCTAAATTTGGAAACCCATTTCCAAATCCGTCACCAACTGTGGCCACAGGTTTTTCAGAATTTATTATCTAAGAACGTATAGGAAATTATCTCAATTTAGTATGTTGAGTTGGTAGATCCCATATTAGTGCTAATCATCCGGGTACACGATGCGTTCGATCCCCTATCGAACTACCTACTCATATGCACAAGCATCAAATGCCTTGCTCATGAAACGCTACAAATTCACTCCACGTGAATCATGCATACTCGTACAAGTCTTTGCGATTCCTTCGATACCCCGTCTCGTTCGGAATCTATGACTTAGAACGTGTTTTAAGATCACGACCTTAGAGACTGTTTCATGATTGCACTCATACTGAAGTGAATCGTCCCATAGTCAATTGTGATCTAAGGATTTCATCCAATCGCTTAAGTAATTCACGAGAGATGAAGTTGGCCATTGTTTGATTTACATACTATAAACAAACGAGCATATTAATTCATTTATACTAGAGAAAGTTTATTACATGATAGTCCTTATACAAGCTAAATATATTGGCTTGCAGGGCACTATCCTTTCAATCTCCCACTTGCCCTAAAGTCAATCACAAACGCTTCTAAGACCCATCTTCCAAAGATGTTCTTCGAACACTTTTTGTGACAAGGGCTTTGCTAGTGGATCCGCTAGGTTGTCTTCCGAGTCAACGCATCCATGATGTACATCTCCTCTACCAATGATTTCTCTAATCAAATGGTACTTTTCTCTCATTGTGTTTAGATTTCTGGTGAGATCTCGAGTCCTTTTCTTTAGCAATAGCTCTATTGTTATCACAGAAGATAACCACGAGCTTCGCAATGCTAGGCACTACATCCAACTCTTGGATGAAGTTTTTCAATCAAACACTTTCTTTCATTGCATCCGATGCTGTGATATATTCTGCTTCAGTGGTAGAGTCGGTAACGGTGCTTTGCTTGGAACCTTTCCAATTTACCGCTGCCTCATTTGAGGCAAAATATATACCAAGAATTGAATCTATATTAATCCACATCAGACTAGAAACTCGAATCATTAAATCCTTCGAGTTTCAATTCTCCATTGCCACCGTAGACCAAGAGCAAATCCGTAGTCCTTCTCAAGTACTTAAGGAAAGCTTTTACGGTGGTCCAGTGCTCTTCACCGGAGTTTGACTTGTAGTTCCTCGTGACACTTAGAGCATATCTTCGTCTGGTCTAGTACATAGTATAGCATACATTATGCTACCTATTGCCGAAGCATAAGGTATTTGTGACATTCTCCTTTTATCCTCATCCAATGTAGGGCACATGGATTTGGAAAGAGAGATATTTTGTCTCATTGGAAGCAATCATCTCTTGGATTCTTCCATACTGAATCTTTTCAGTATTGTTTCTAAGGGTCTATTTGGATGGGTTTTGGCTCGGTTTCGTGGGTCTCGGTTTAAAAAAAATGGTTTGGGTGGTTTCGATGAAACCTTTGAGACCTCATTTGGATGGGTTTTGGTTGTTGGGGTTTTGTAGTTTAAATAAGTTGAAACCCCACTTGGATTGGGTTTGGATGTTGGGGTTTAGAGAAAAAAGTAGGTGGTAGGTGTCAAATCAATGTCTTTTTTAGTGATATTTGGGGAAAAAGTAGGTGGTAGATGTCAAATCAATGTTTTATAGGTTTTAAAAGTTTGAGTGTGAGTTTCTGAATAGGTTTTTGATGGTTTTATGAGTTTGGCGAAAACTCATTTGAAAGGGTTTTGGCTCGGTCTCGCGAAACCCACGAGACCGGGCCAAAACCCATCCACATAGAGCCTAATTACTTAGATTGAGAGACCCAACATCTTCTTCGATCTATCTCTATAGATACGTATTCCCAATACATAAGATGTCTCTCCCAAATTTTTCATGGAGAATTGCATGGATAACCATGCTTTCGTCTGTGCTAACATTCCGATATCATCCCCGATAAACAGAATGTCATCGACATACAAAATAGTGAACTCCATAGAGCTCCCACTAAAATTCTTGTACACATAAGGTTCATATCCCCGATAAACAGAATGTCATCGACTTTGACTGTCTCATCAAAACGAATGTGAATTCGAATGGATTTAGACATTGCTAATGGAGAAAAGGTTTCATCAAAGTCTGTTCCAGGCCTTTGTGAATAACATTTCGCCAAAAGGTGAGTCTTATAGGTCAGCACTCCGCATTCATTTCTAGCTTGAAGATCCATTTACAACCTACAGAGACAATTCCCTTAGGTGGATCGACCAAGGTTCCTACCTTGTTGGAATGCATGGAATCCATTTCGGACTACATGACCTCTTGCCATGCATGCATTTCTACATCCAATGTAGCTTCATCGTATATGGTGAAACCATATCTTTCATGTTCCTTACGAACTTGATCAGATCTACGAAGTACTAGTGTACTTGATGGTTCAGTAGTTTCTGGATCCGATCCCACTGTTTGTGGGGATGGGTTCCACTTCTTGGACCTCATCAAGTTCTACAAAGGTCCTGGTTCTATTCGTGAGGAAGTCACCCTCTAAGATATGGGTATTCCTTGAAACAAACACCGTTTGTTTTAGGATTGTAGAACAGGTATCCAATAGATTTCTTTGGGTACACAAACTGAATCTTCTATCCAATTTATCTCCTTTGTTGTTCCTAACATAGGCAGGAGATCCCCATACTCATAAGTAAGAGTATAGAGGTGTTTTACCATACCATTCTTGGTACGGCGTTGTAGGCACAGACTTTGAAGGTACTATGTTCAGTATCTTCGATGCAGTCAGGAGGGTCACCCCCTAGAATGCATGAGGAAGCTTAACAAAACTCATCATAGATCGAACCATGTTCAACAAGGTTCGATTCCTTCTCTCAGACACTCCAATCAGTTGAGGCGTCTTACGAGGAGCTTGTTGTATTTGCCATCTCGATCAGATCGAATGGCCTTAATACTATGCTTGTTGATTCTCTACTTCGTTTCAAAATTCTTTCAACTTTTCAAAGGTTTCGGATTTGTACTTCATAAGATACACATATAACTAACAACTAATGTCATCGGTAAAAGTTACGAGGTATGAGTAATCTCCTCTCGCACTAACATTTAGTGGTGCACATACGTTTGCATGGATCATATCCAAAGTTCTTTTGGTACGCACCAGATGCCCAGCAAATGGTTATTTTGTCATCTTTTCCCTCATACAAGATTCGTAAGTTGATAGTTCATCTAAGCCCTGTATTTCAAGAAGCGTCGATGACACCAGCTTTTGAATCCTTCCTATGGAAATGTGACCTAACCTTGCGTTCCATATATGTGGATTATTATCTTGGTATTAATTGAACTTAACACATTAATTCAATCGAATTGAGTAACTCTTTAATTCAATAAATTTGCTTCCTCTTAATTAACTCTTTAATTGATTCATTTCCTTTTCAATTAACTTTTTAACTGAAACGTTGATTAATTAATTAGACATTCTAATCAATTAAATTTATCGGTGCATTTCTTAGGTGCAGTGGGATAGTTCGACTTTTAGGCTACTTGCGTTCTTTCGACTACTTTTATGGTCGCTTTAGAAGAGAACTATTTATTCTTCTTTTTACCCTTCTTAGACTTTGCAGTCCTCGAAGTGTGAGCGATCATGACAGGTTTATCCTATTTGCCATTTACCAATACTTTGGTTAATTCATGAAACATTATCAACTTATCAAATAAGTTCAAAGTTTTTCACGAATTGGTTGAATGAGCTGGGAGGAGAATTTAGGTGGAGGTCAATGTTAAGATCACTTGCAGGCCTACGTTTAATCGATCCAATTTTAAACCGGATTGATAAAACAAGGACAATGATGATTGACATAAGTTCCTTCACTTATTCTCGAGTTTTTAAACAACTCCATAGAAGTCTTGTTCCAAAAGGTTCGAAACTGCTCCTCGAAACAAGCTTTTGAGGTGGAGGTTTGTTTTAGAAGCTTGAGATATATTGTTATATCGCTTCTTTAGCTCGTTCAATCTTGATGCTTATTTGAGGCAACGATCATAAAGATTCCCATAAACAATAGGTGATTCGTTCCTCTTTTGAGACTCATCTCGGAAATGCATCAGGCATAGGCTAGTTATTAAGAACATGATTTCGACTTTCAGAATTTGAGGACAGTCCTCAAGTTTCTAAGACAGTCGATATTGTGATCCATTTATTTTGTAAGTCGAGGATAAATAGAAAAATGGATAATTTATAGATATCTCAATATCTAATCTAAAGAGAAGACAATATTTAGTGGACTAGTTAATGAATAATACTTATAATCTATGAAGGTTGGCCTTTCTATTTGATGAGGGGTATTTCGCATACGCCACTTTAGGAAATGTCTTCTGCTCGAGGTTAGCCTCGATCCCGACCAAGCCAGATTACTGTGGGCCCGACCTAGATCAAGCCAGATTGATAGATCTAGATCAAGTACTCCGACCTTCTTCCCGTTCAACTCGTCTCCTCGGAATTACTGTGGGCCCGACCTACAGCTTTACACAGCTGGCCGAGAGCTATTCTCCTACGGATGGTCTAGCTAGCTCATTACTGTTCCTATAAATACGCGGCGCATTTATGACATCAGGGAGGGCACAACTTCCAAGGAATACCCTCTGCTCGGACCTACTGTTCGGACTAGGATCTGGCGTGTATTCTCTTTATATTGGTCTTTTTAGTAGTACGACATCCCTTAATACTCGGGTAGACCTGTTTTGTAATTTGTATCCGAACATCGATATTAATATACAGTTTTCACATGCTCGATTCATATATTGTTATACTCTACTTTCCTTATTGAACTCGAACGAAAAACGGTATAATCAATTGGCGCCCACCGTGGGGCCTACTCGGGTGTTAGATCGAAATATGCCTACTACTAGGAGGTACACGTACAATCGAGGTGAGCCTTCACAAGCTGTTGGAGCGCAGCGTTCCGTAAACAATGAACCAAGTAACCAATCCCGAGCGGCCCACCAATCTGAGGTGCCGCCGCTCGACCCACCGAATGATATGCCCATTCATACAACAGTGGCAGATTTACGTTCCATTATCGGAACCATGTGTAGAGAATTCTTGAACACGGAGAGAGCAGATCGTGAAACTCTGCCAGGTCAGCAGCCCCCGGTCGATCAACGTACTGCTCGGGGTCCGATCTCCAACATGCCAAGGGAAGGAAGTGCTCGTCGTTCTGCTTTGGGCGAACCGTCCGATGTAAGACCCAATCCACCGCGAGCTAGAACCGTTGTCCGATCAGGGCAACCTACTAGGAACTTACAAAATTTAGAGGATTCGGTGGTCGGGGAAAGTCAACCCAAAGCCGTGGAGAGATCTAGAAAGCCAGCCTACAGAAAGGTGACCGAGGCTGACTTGGAAAAGATAGTTCAAGAAAGAGTTACTAAGGAGTTGGAGAAGGAGATGTTAATAAAGGAAACCCGACCTGCCGACGTCAGGGCTCGAGGAGTTGAGGCCAAAGAGGATGGGGCCGTTTTCTTTGAAGGACGAAATAGGGAACTAAGCACGAATATTATGCGATGTTCGCCTTTCTGTCAAGAAATTAGAGAAGCTCGGGGAACAGAAACGGTCTCGACCAGATTGCCGAGATATAATGGGACCTCTGACCCCGGGGAACATATAAGTAGTTTCATAAATGTGTTGAATTTATATGGACATTCGGAGGATTTTTGTTGCAAAATCATGGTCACAACGTTCGAGGGAATTGCTTTGGATTGGTTCGGAAAACTACCTCCGAACTCGATCTTCTCTTTCGATGAGTTGTGCGATAAATTGAAACATCAGTTTGCTAGCCAAAGGAAACAAAGGTTACCTGCTAATCATTTAGGAACAGTGAAACAAATGGAAGGAGAAACACTGAGGCAGTGGCTGGCAAGATTCAGTATTGAACTTCTGAAAGTTGATACCCCACAGATTGAATTTCTATCATCGTTGATGTTCGAGCTAACCCGTAATAGCCAGTTCGGGAATGCTCTCTGCCGAAAGCAACCGAAGTCTTTCGAGCGGATTGTGGAAATAGCTGAGAAATACATGATCCAGGAGGAAATGAATAAGTTAAAGAACGCACAGAATCCTAGGCCCCCGATCGTGAAGAAACCTGATCGGGCCCCTATCCCTAAACCAAGCGACTACGGAGGGTCAAACGCGCAGCAAAGAGGCTCGGTTTGGCAGAGACTTAAGGTCTATAAACCTCAGGCTCCGACCCACAGATCTAATGTCTACGGTCGACCTGCATCTCCTGATAAGGCTCCGAGGACGGAGCATGAAAAAAGCAACTTTACCAGACTGAATACCTCAAGGGACGAGATTCTAACAGTCCTCGAGGAGAGAAATTTGGTCCCTGGAGCTCGGCGTATCACTCAACCTAGGCCAGGGACTATGAATCACGATAAGTATTGCAGATACCACAGAGCTCGGGGGCATAGCACCGAGGATTGTTTTCAGTTAAAACAAGAGATCGAAAAACTGATTGCTCAGGGAAAGTTGAAGGAATATGTCAGAAAGGAGAACCATAACAGTCGTTATCGATCCAGAAGTCCTAAGAGGTCCTCCGAACAACACCGTGAGGATCAACAACAAACAGAGGACCAGACGAATCGGGTGATAAATATGATATCTGGTGGGCCAGCTGGGGGAGATAGCAGGAATGCGAGGAAAAGGACTGCTAGGTCGATAAAGACTGGTGTCTCGACTAGGAAAGAGGTCATGTCCTTAAGACCAGCGCCCTCGATAAATCAAGTCATTAGTTTTTCCGAGGCTGACAGACCTAGTGATGTGACTTGGGATACTAATGAAGATGACCCTGATTTTTCGATGGTCTTGACCCTGAGAATTGCTAACTTCGAGGTTAGGAGGGTGTTAATCGATAATGGCAGTTCGGCAAACATAATCTCTTCTGAGGCGCTCGACAGAATGAATCTACAACATCCGCGACTGGAACGGGTATCCACCCCGCTCATTGGGTTCGGTGGATCGGAAATTGTTCCTCTCGGAACCATACTCTTGAGTACTACTATGGGTAAGAAACCTAAAGATGTTACGAAGATGGTTAAGTTCTTGGTCGTGAGTACCCCGTTCGCTTATAATGCAATTTTGGGAAGACCGGCTTTAAATGTATTCAAAGCGGTCGTGTCAACTTACCACCAGATGGTCAAGTTTCCCACTTTGGCAGGGGTCGGAGAAATGAGGAACGACCAATGCATGGCGTGGGAATGTTATAACACATCTTTAAACATGAAGAAGCAGTTCGAGCCAGTATTGCCCTCAAAAAGAAAGTTAGATGAGGAAAAGGTATTCTCAGTATCCGACCTCCCATTGCCAGATTGTGAAAATTTGCAGAGTAAAAAAGGAAAAGAGATCGATATGACCGTACAACCCCCAAATCATAAACAAGTAACATTAATCCCTGGCTCTCCCGAGAAGTTCACCAGAATTGGGACCGAGCTAAGTCAAGGGATGGAGACCATGCTGATCGAATTCCTTAGAAACAACGCCGATGTCTTTGCTTGGAGTTCTGATGATATCGTCGGGATCGACCCAAGGGTGATCACACACTCTTTAAATATCGACCCTAAAGCAAAGCCAGTTAGACAAAAGAAGAGGAATCACGGTCGAGAAAAAGATAAAATCATAAATGCTGAAGTCGATAGATTGTTGGCCGCTGGGCAAATTAAGGAAATAACATTTACCGAGTGGCTTTGCAATGTGGTGTTGGTATCGAAGGGAGAGAAGGTCGACAACAAATGGAGAATGTGTAACGATTTTACCGACCTGAACAAGTTGTGTCCAAGGGACCCCTATCCTTTACCACGGATCGATATGCTAGTTGACTCGACTGCGGGATTCATTTTCTTTAGTATGATGGATGCTTTCCAAGGGTTTTATCAAATATTTATGAATGAGAGAGATCAGGATAAAACAGCCTTTATTACCGAACGAGGAGTGTACTGCTTCATTGTAATGCCGTTCGGGCTAAGGAATGCAGGAGCAACTTATCAAAGGCTCGTGAATATGATGTTCAAAGATCTTATCGGTGAGATCATGGAAGTTTATGTTGACGATATGCTAGTGAAGAGCATGACCTAGGAGGATCATATAAAGCACCTTGACAGATGTTTCGCGATCCTAAGGAAGTACAGAATGAAGTTAAATCCGGCGAAGTGCACTTTCGGGGTAAGGTTGGGAAAATTCCTCGGTTATCTGGTGCACGAACGAGGGATTGAGGCAAACCCAGAAAAGATCCGAGCTATAGCTGAGCTACAACCGCCAACTAAGTTGTCTGAAGTGCAGAGTCTAATCGGAAAAATAATATCCTTGAATAGGTTTATATCCCGATCAGCAGATAAGAGTTTGCCTTTCTTCAAGTTGTTGAGGAAATCGAAAAGTTTCGAATGGAATGAAGAGTGCAGTAAAGCTTTCGAAGAGCTTAAAAGATATTTAGTTTCCCCTCCAATGTTGGCAAAACCGGTCGAGGGAGAACCTTTGTATTTATACATAGCAGTATCAAGTGAAGCAATAAGTTCTGTTCTGGTGAGAATTCAGGATTCCGAGCATAAACCAGTATATTATCTGAGCAAGTTACTTCAAGGGGCGGAGAAGAACTACATGGAAATTGAGAAGTTCGCACTTGCTCTAATAGTGGCCGCGCGAAGACTGAGGCCTTATTTCCAAACTTACAAAATTATTGTTTTGACTAACCAACCGTTAAGGCAAGTTCTGTCGAAACCAGAGACATCCGGCAGATTGATTAAATGGGCAGTGGAACTGGGACAGTTCGAAATCGAGTACCAACCCCGAACAGCCATCAAAGCTCAAGTTCTGGCAGATTTTATTGCAGAGTCGACAGGAGCGGGCTCGGGAGATCGATTAGTTACAGAAGTAAACCTCGTGGTAGACGTTCAGGAGAAAATTTGGTTGATGCACGTTGATGGGTCGTCAACCAGAGAAGGAGGTGGGGCCGGAATTCATTTCCAAGGTCCCGAGGGAGAGGACCTCAGTTATGCGATAACCCTAGATTTTGTTGTCACGAACAATGAAGCGGAGTACGAGGCTTTGATTGCAGGTTTAGAAATGGCGATTAAAGCGAGCATAAAGTCTCTCACAGTGTTGACTGACTCCGAGCTCGTACATAGACAAGTGAAGGGAGTTTATGACGCAAAAGAATTCAACATGGTAAAATATTTGAAAAGGGTGAAGGATCTGGCGGCAAAGTTTGAAAGGTTTGATATACAAGCTATCCCTCGAGAGGAAAACTGTTGGGCGGATTTGCTTTCAAAATTTACAGGTTCGATGGATGGGCGAAAGGAGAGAATAATAACTTGGCTGATGTCTAATTCTCCAGCTATAGAATTGAACGTGGCTCCGAACTCGGAAATCATGGAAATAGACACGCAAGGCCGTACATGGATGGAACCTTTGAAAAATTACTTAAGAAGCGGTGTTCTACCGGGAGACGTAAACGAAGCTCGAAGGACTAAATATCGAGCTCCTGTGTATGTTTTGATCGACGATCAGCTCTACAAGAGGTCAAGCTCAGGAGTTCTATTGAAGTGTATCCCAGAGAGTCAATTCAATCTTATCTTAAAGGAAGTGCACGAAGGCGAGGCTGGGAGTCATTGCGGTGCTCGAGCCTTAGCTTTGAAATGCTCGAGGATTGGATATTATTGGCCTACTATGATGTCAGATTGTATCTATTATGTCAAGAAATGCCATCATTGCCAAATTTATTCAAATTTGATTCATCAGCCCGCCGAGCAGCTGCATTCAATTCCGATATGCTGGCCCTTCGACAAATGGGGAATCGATATTGTGGGACCTTTCCCAACGGCTAGATCGAGAAAAAACTATGTCCTGGTCGCCGTGGAATATTTTAGTAAATGGATCGAATGCATTGCCTTAACAAAAATCACTCAATTCCAGGTGATAAATTTTCTATGGAAATATATTGTTTGCAGGTTCGGAATTCCGAGGATCCTTATCTCCGACAACGGAACTCAATTTGCGGGAAAACAAATTTTGGAATGGTGCGAAAAGTTTGGAATCCAGCAGAATTTCACCTCGGTCGGGCATCCCCAGGCGAACGGGCAGACCGAGGTCACCAACAGGGAAATTGTTCGATCATTGGAAAAACGTTTGGCCGAGGCAAAAGGCAAATGGTTGGACGAGCTTCCTGGAGTAATTTGGGCGAACAGGACCTCCATAAAGTCTGCTACAGGAGAAACTCCTTTTTCTCTGGTATACGGTTCGGAAGCGGTAATCCCGGTCGAAACATTAGTTCCTTCACCAAGGGTCGAATCTTATGACCCCGATCAGAATCAATCGCTGAGAGAGATGGATATCGATCACGCAGATGGTAAACGCGACCGAGCATGCATAAAGATCCAAGCCACCAAGTCCAGCATGGAAAAAGCTTATGACAAGAAAGTCAGGATAAGGACATTCAAAGTCGGGGATTTGGTCCTCAAAATGGTGGAAGTATCTAAGCATGTCGGAAAACTTCAGCCAAACTGGGACGGCCCCTATGTCGTGCAGGAGGTCGGAAAAAAGGGGTCCTATAAAATTGCTCACCTCAACGGTGAAGTTTTGCCAAGAACTTGGAATGCAGTCAATCTGAGGAAATATTATGGAAGATAGTTGCACTCATTTTAATTTTCCTGTAATTTACAGTTTTCTCAAACTTTACTTTCCTCAAAAGTGTAAGGACAATCAATGAAGTCTTTGGTTCAAATTCTAATTGTATTCCGAGTACCATCACGAAGAAAGGCTAATATTATCGGCCGAGGGTGAAAGCTTTTGCTATGACCCTCCCTCGATAAAATATGTTCAAAAAATCAAAATCGGCTGAGGGTGAAAGCTTTTGCTATGACCCTCCCTCGATAAAAGATGTTCAAAGATGAAAATCGGCCGAGGGTGAAAGCTATTGCTATGACCCTCCCTCGATAAAATATGTTCCAAAATGAAAATCGGCCGAGGGTGAAAGCTTTTGCTATGACCCTCCCTCGATAAAATATGTTCAAAAATGAAAATCGGCCGAGGGTGAAAGCTATTGCTATGACCCTCCCTCGATAAAATATGTTCCAAAATGAAAATCGGCCGAGGGTGAAAGCTTTTGCTATGACCCTCCCTCGATAAAAGATGTTCAAAAATGAAAATCGGCCGAGGGTGAAAGCTATTGCTATGACCCTCCCTCGATAAAATATGTTCCAAAATGAAAATCGGCCGAGGGTGAAAGCTTTTGCTATGACCCCCCCTCGATAAAATATGTTCAAGAATAAATATCGGCCGAAGGTGAAAGCTTTTGCTATGACCTTTCCTCGATAGATATCCAAGAGGACTATCCAGCTCACTGAATAGCGGTAAATTATGCAAGCAAACAGTACAATTATGATTAACTCCAACTGATGTTCTAAATGCTATGATGAAGCAGTTCTGCTCGAAACACGAACACCCTTCAAGAGTTTCTTACCACTTGGAAATTCTTTAAGTTGGGATTATTGTTTCTTAAGTTGGGATTATTGTTTAATAAATGCAGTTATACCTTAGAGGAACGGTTCAGTTTACAGATATTATTCATTGGGACCATTATCGGATAAATATTTCCGAGGACAGATTATCGATCAATAAATGTTCCAGCTACAAGTTCAACCTTATCATCCAAGTGTTTAATTTTCGTCGGAGTATTAATTCGACATCGAGTGGGTTTTTACGAGCAGAATACTAATATGAAGAGGAAAAAGACAAGTAAAGTTGCAACTATTCGATTTGAAACGAAAGCTTCTTATTCTTATTTTCGAGCAAGACAAAAGCTTCTTATTATTATTCTCGAGCAAGATACATAAGATCAATTAAAGGCAAATGTTACAACTTTATTGACAATCATCGAACAGATTACACAGTTGTCCTAATACAACTACAGTACCCTATTCTATGGTCTTCGAGTCTTCGACCAGGAATATCGCCGAGCATCCGATGAGTGCACCACAATTTGTGACAAAGTGATCGAGCTGTATATGTGTATCGTCTTATGATATCTGGTTTTGAAATTAGACAATATGGATCGCAGATTATTTTTCTGATCTCCATACAGTCCCCAGCATTCTTGCTACCAGCCGAGCCCGATCACTTCCCCGAGTTGGCGTCCAAGGTTGCAATTCCTCATTTTAAGATCCGTAATTGCAACCCAAGCCGGCCGGTCATCTTTTTATGATCGGGAAGCTCAACCCAAAGTTACCATTCCCCATAGAAGAAAGGAAGAAATTGGTGATTTGAGGATGAACTTCCTTTTGATTATCTGACCAGCTTTCCACCCTCGGGTATACCCCTCGAGATCCGTAATGCTAACCCTGCGCAAAGTACTCGAGCAAGGGTTAATCGAACAATCGCATCTCGAGGGGAGATCCCGCTTTCAGGGATCAGAGACCCCCAGATAGAGGAGGTGCTCCTTTTTTCCGATTCCACCCATACCAAAGAAGTTTATGTCTTGCACGAAAGATCGAATGTACGTTCGAAGCCAAATTTCAAAGGCTTCAACGGGAAGAAGGAAGGATCCGAGCGTCGTCCTCGGATAAAACATTTTTGACAGCGGAGGGTAAAGATTTTCAACTGAGCAAATGCCATATTTATACTAAAAGGAAGATTTGATCGACGGTCTATATTCAACGAAACCAACGGCTTAGATTAAGGCATTTATTACGGGTGATCGTTCCACTTCCCGAGATTAAAGTACTGTTTGGACAGACTTTCCTTGGAACTTAGCTGAAAAAAGGGGAATGCTATGACTTGGTCAAATATGCAGTGCAGAAACTTTCCATTTTTAGATTATGCTCGGAATTCGAACGTTCACTCTTAACTCGAGTATAAATTGTTTTAACTCTGAAACTGCAACTTGAACGTTCACTCTTAACTCGAGTATAAATTGTTTTAACTCTGAAACTGCAACTTGAACGTTCACTCTTAACTCGAGTATAAATTGTTTTAACTCTGAAACTGCAACTTGAACGTTCATTCTTAACTCGAGTATACATTGTTCATTCATAAAAAAAAAAAAAAAAAAAAAAAAAAAAAAAAAAAAAACAAAAGAGGTACAATTGGAACGATTACTCTTAACTCGAGTATAAATTGTTTATACAGTAGATCACTTCATCAGAACACAAAACACCATCGATTAGCAGGAAGAAAAAAATTTATTATTCCAACAGGAAAAACAAGTACAAAAGGAAGAAATGTAAAAGTACAACATTCAGTTGAGCAAAAGAAGAAATCTCTAGACGCTCTTCTCGAACAGAAGCTTGCGGACTTCAACATTGCGGGCCTCATACCCGGCCTCATAACCTTTTTGATAGGCCTCTTTCTCCCGCTGCTCGGCGCTTTTCTTCTCCTGCTCGACGAGCGACTTCAGCCTGTCCAACTCCTTGCTCAACTCCTCGTGTACCTGGCTCTCTTTCTCCTTCACAACTTTCTCCGTCTCGGAGGCCAATTTCAGCTCGATGGCTCTGGCTTCTTCAAGGGACCTTGATAATGCAACCTTCTTTTCCTCCAGCTCGAGGATAACCTTCGCACGCTGTTCGGCTTCTTGCTCGACTTGCAGCCCGAGGGTGAATAACTGTTGTCCGACCTTAAATGGACAAAAAGTTATTTAGTAAAAAAAAAAAAAAAAAAAAAAAAAAAAAGGAGAGAGAGGACACTTACTTGAAAAAGCAAATCTGTGCTCGATCGCGCCGTTTCATTCTCATTTTTCCCTTCTGGCTCGGCCATGGCCTTACTTTTCACCTCTTCAAAAAAGGCGCTAAGCGTCCGAGCAACGTTGGGGACAGAGTTTTGGGGCTCTGGCTTCCCACACGATGAGGGAATTTTCTTCTGATCGACGGAAGGGTCATTTATTTTGACCTTCTTATTGGGAGGCTCGACCACGGTGCCCTTATTTGCCTCCAGAGCCAAGACGCTACCAGCCAATGTCTGGTTTGCCCCCGTCATCTGAATCAGAATTGAGGTTGGAGTCAGATCGTCAACGACCAGATTTTTGATCAAAGCAGACTCAGAGCTTTGCTTGTTCACCACCGAGCTGTCCTTAGACCTAGAAGGAGAATCCGAAATTGGTATAACTGCTTTGTCCTCGATCCGAACGGGTGACGGGTTGGGCAAAGGCTTGGTCTCAGCTTTGCCAAGATTACCTTTAGGGGCTTCAGTTTGCTCGTTGACCACATTCGAGGGAGAATCGATCTTGCGCTTCCCGCGGTCGCTCTTAGAGGTTTTTCCTATGTCCAAGGAGGACTTAGATTCTCTAATTTTGGATTTGGGACCCTTCTCCTTTTTGACCTTCAACAATAGTTTGGGATCAAGTTTGGAGTTCACCAGGCCTTCCATGATCTGTATGTTTCTAATGGAGAGGTGAGCTCGGTTTATTTTATCGATCGAGTAGCTCCGACGAAGAGTGAATTATAATTTCAGTGATACAAATTTTAAACTGCCTTCTATTTATAAGAGAAAGGAACGTTGCCTTTTTGGGAGCCCAACAGTCGCGAATTTCAAGATTTCCGTGCCCATTTAAAAAGGTCGATTGTTTTGATACCGTGCCTACTAAGTGGTTCACACGCACGAAAATGCTCGATATCGACGTTCTTTTTATGAACCTTATGGCTCACAAAGACCTTTGTCTAGTTGAGCAGTATAATAAATTACTGATGAGAGGACTCAGAGAACTAAAACAGAAAAAGCAGATTTTATAGATGGTCGAAATAATTACAATGCATATAATAAAGGATCCTACAATCTATTACAAGAAATCTAAGGGTTTGACTGCTCCTCTTTGCCCTCACCCTCGGAGTCACCCTCGACGTCGACGTCATCGTCATCATCTCCAGAAGCTTCTCGATCATCCCCATCATCAGAAGAATCTCGATCTTCCTCTCCGGAACTATCTTGGTTATTTTCCTCATCGGAGCCATCTGAACTCGAGCTCGCGCTGGATGTATCCAAGTCCATCAAGTCAGGATTGGGCATTGGAACTCCGAACTCTTCCACAAACGGAGCGAACTCGTGTTTTTCCCAGTTGGCCGAGCTCGAGGACGCGGTTCGATAGTCTTCCCCGCGAGAATTTTTCATGATGTCCATGTGCTTTATATACTCCGTCATTTTGTCGGGAATAACCTTTGTTGCGGCCAACTGTTGAACTCCTTTGAAAAAGGTAGTTTGAAGGATTTCGCCGACCCTCCTTCGAGCTATGGCATCCAACGCGGGAGACTCTAAAAATTCTCTTATCGAGCTTAGGCGAGAGTCTTCTTTGCCCCGCTGATAAGATAACTCGGAATCAGTCTTAGTTTGCACGAGCTCCTCTTCAAGTTTCCTAACTTTCTCCTCGAGCAAGCTCTTCTCTTCCACGACCTTCACCAAGTTTTCCTCGACGGCCGGGGTATACTTGGCTTTCATGGACTCCAATTCGGTTTGGACGGAGGTAAGTTGATTGCGCAGTTGGGACTCTTCCTTTAGTAAGTCCCTATAAGCGATATGAACCCGATCGGACTCCTCTTCTAACATGGAGGTACGGTTCACCTCAGTGAGAAAGCAGTCCCCAATCTGCAAGAACAGGATAGTTAGTATTTTATTCCAAGACTTAAACAGCTACAACGAATGTAAAGGGATCTACCGTGTGATATGCTTTGGAGAATTGGCCTAATACGTCAAGGTCGCAATGGCCAAGAAGCTCCTCCTGATCCTCGACAAATCTCCCCGCCATGAAGATCTTGATCGCCTTGTCGTGCTCGTTCTCGCCATTTGGGGTGCGATCACTTCGAATTGATCCCCTCTCGGGATAACCCGCTGCTCGGGAACCTCTTAGTTGATCTTCGATGAAGTCCACCATATCAGGCCTTCTTTGACCAGAACGGGAAGAAAGAGGTGTTCGATGTCGACCCCACAATCTGGTCCTCCTTTTAGCCTCGGGGGGTCCCTCGAGATCTTCCCGAGCTCGCCGATTGGAGATCTCTGTCCCTTTGAGTTTCTTCATGGTAAACATACTGTATCCTAAGCCAGTTAAGAAGAAGGACCAGCTTGATGAGGAGGTGGTACCATTTGGATCGGCTCAGCATTCTCGGGCTCCTCTTCGTTTCCGATCTGATCTGTCTGAGCCGAGCTTCCCCGAGGAGGGACGGCAGTTCTGGGCTCCGGTCTAGTTTGCCTCCTCGGTTGACCGGGAGTTTTCCTCGAGGTAGATGCTACAGTTTTACCGACTATAGAAGTTCGGTATTGCTCCACCATTGTTCCTGAAGAAATAAAGAAATGAAATGTTAATGAAATTCGCGGAAAGGCTTACTATCAAGGTCACTCGAAAAAAAAAAGTGTTTTTTCTTACTCAACGTTCGAGGGTCTTCAGCATCTGCTAGTCGATAGGTAGCTCGACTGAGTCCAGCTTTTCGAAGGACAGGCTCCAAAATAAGGAAAGCCGACTGATACGGATCGGAACGCATCTCTTTAACCAGATCGTCTGGGATAACCTTCGCAAGTTGGCCTAACAATTCTCGTTTTCCGTACACCCATTCCCGCTCACCTGGCCATTTGTATGGAACCATCTCCGAGCTTCCCTCAGAGGCTGGTACTTCAGGTCCTTTGATAAAAAAGAACTGTTTCTTCCAGTCGAGAGAATTGCTAGAAGTTATGGTCGATAAGACCGAATGATTCGAACGCTGGGAGAAATACACAAACCCAGCGTTCGAGGCGGAGGAGGTACTGATCTTGAAGAATTGCCAGAAGCGTCGGAAATTAGCGGCTTGGTTCTTGGCCTTCATCAATACGCTAAAAGCTATCAAGTACCCAATCGAGTTGGGAAGGATCTGTGCGGGAGCCAGGCTGAATGCATCTAAAACCTGCTCGAGTAAGGGGGCAAAAGGAATGGGCAACCCATAGTCAAACTGCTTAGCGTAGAAAGCTTGACATCCTGCTGGGGGCTTATTCACTCTCTGAGAGGGGGTCGGAATGATTAGCGAGTAACCCTCGGGAAGGAATTTACCTATCGTGGCTTTGAGGTTTGCCTCGTGCTCTTTTGGATCATACGCACTTGAGATGTCGTCGACCCGTTTCTCGGTCTTCTGAGCCCGACCTGTGGCTTTGGACTTTTTCGCGACACCGGCTAGGTCGAGGATTCGCACACTGCACCCGCCCCCGATTTGATACCTCATTATCTCATGCTTATCAAACGGTACAGTCAAGCTATTCTCATTTTCGGAGTCAGCTTTTTCTCCATCTCCACCTTCCTCACTGTCGGCCTCGGCATTTTGTTCCGCATCACCGTCGTGCTCGTAACCCTGTCGACCGGATGTTCCCCCTTCAGTGTTTGGCTCCAAGGCGTTCTCTATTTGATTGAAGATCCTATTCGTCTCTTCAGAAGAATTTTCAGTATTCTTGTAGTCATTAATGAGTTCGCCAGTGGATCCTAGCTCGGAATCCGATCGTGTAGGGTTATTAGTTTGAATTTCTGGGTTTCCAGAGGTAGACATGATGAAAGATGCTTATTGTGACGGTCAATAAAAGAAGGGTACTCTTTATCGATCAGAATGCTCCGATCTGTAATAAGTATGAAAGACGTACTCGTCTTTTCTAAGTCAACGTATATATAAAGGTTAAAAGGGTAAATTGCAAATTCAACCCCGAGTAACCGCGACGGTTAAGCTCCCACTCAGTAAAATTGAAGATTATCTTTTGTTAATAGCAATTATGGTCCTCCAAGCTTCAGAAATGAGTATTTTCGAGTCAGCAGGATAAAATATGCACTCGTTTTCCCTTCACTCGGATTTTATCCCACAGGGTTTTTCCGAGTAAGGTTTTTGACGAGGCATATCCAACTCAAGACTGTCCAAGGCCTGTTCTCTACTATCTATTTCTCCGAACTTCAAATATTGCAGCCCCTGGTGAATCATCGAAGTGAATCTCTCGGATCGAAATTTTCACCCTTCTATTTTGGGACGATTCGGTATTTCGAGGCCCCTCCAAAGAAGATGTGCACTCTTTTTCCCTAGCTCGGATTTTGTCCCACTGGGTTTTTCCGGACTAGGTTTTTAATGAGGCATGTCCGAAACATCAAGAGATCAAGGTCTTTCGCCGTAATGCTGTGTTTACTTCTCCAAGCTTCAGCTTCACTTACGCTCGAGAAGTGGGGGAGTATTGATGAGGGGTATTTCGCATACGCCACTTTAGGAAATATCTTCTGCTCGAGGTTAGCCTCGATCCCGACCAAGCCAGATTACTGTGGGCCCGACCTAGATCAAGCCAGATTGATAGATCTAGATCAAGTACTCCGACCTTCTTCCCGTTCAACTCGTCTCCTCGGAATTACTGTGGGCCCGACCTACAGCTTTACACAGCTGGCCGAGAGCTATTCTCCTACGGATGGTCTAGCTAGCTCATTACTGTTCCTATAAATACGCGGCGCATTTATGACATCAGGGAGGGCACAACTTCCAAGGAATACTCTCTGCTCGGACCTACTGTTCGGACTAGGATCTGGCGTGTATTCTCTTTATATTGGTCTTTTTAGTAGTACGACATCCCTTAATGCTCGGGTAGACCTGTTTTGTAATTTGTATCCGAACATCGATATTAATATACAGTTTTCACATGCTCGATTCATATATTGTTATACTCTACTTTCCTTATTGAACTCGAACGAAAAACGGTATAATCACTATTGTAAAAGTTCTCCCACAATTTTATCGAAACAATTACCCCTTCAATTGTTCGGGAAATCTTATTTCCTAGTAGGTCTTGACAACCCAGCGGACATTAACTGCACCCACGACTCGTGGCAATACAACTAATTCCCCAGATAGGCATACTTATCGCCATTTGTGTCCCTACACAACTTTCAAGCTATTTGCCTCGATTTTTGCACTCATCTAGCACTGCTACATCATGAGTGGTACTACTCGTTAAGTCTAACCCATCAATCTCGATGAGCAACGGGCCCGGTCATGAAATCCCCGTAACTGGTTATCGGTTGATTGTACATGTCCCGACCAGTCCCCACCCTTGTCGAGTTTATTTAAAAACAAGAATCGAGAGAATTCACATACTGTCCCTTTCTTCGTCTCGGGTGCCAAACTCTGGATCACCTTAATCGATAAGTAGACAACGTACACTATTCCCTATTGATGGAAGGCTTGGATTTATATAAATACTTCATTTTATTTTAATCCAATATGACTTAATATTTAATTCAAGAGGGGATTTACTGGTTTGAAAGTTTAAGGCAAACTCTCTCGAGATCTCACCGCTTTAATTATGAATTATCTTATTTACGTTCTAATATTCTAGCGCGCATCACCATACAAGCCAAATAATAGAACCAATAAATAAATAAGACATAAATTAATAAACCTAGAATGCATTTCTTACACAATATGTTTTCGATCGGGAGCCACCTATGCTTGGGCCATCATTGAGCCAATAATGTTGGCCCAATTGGTCTATCTAATGGGTTCTTAATGGGCCTAGGCTATTACATTATAACCAAGCATACTTGGCCTTCATTCCTCATTGGACCTCCTTCTTGCATATTATAGGCCTCCATCCTAAACTATTTAAGAAAAAAAACCCAAATCTATATTACATTGGCACAAAATGGCCCAAATAAAGGCTCGCAGGCCCAACAAAAATCCAAAGCAAAATAAACCAATCACATCTAAGGTTAATGCTAGGCTCAATCGAAAACCACGTAAACAAGAGCAAAGAAACAAGCAAACACATTTACTAGTTTCCTATCTTACTTTAATTATTTTAAACGCCTTTAAAATATTTTCTATATTCTTACTTTAGTCTCTACTAATTATAGGTAATCTATATTCGGATAAACAAAACCATTTTATGCATAAAAACTGAACAAAATTTTCAACTTTTGAAAATTACAATTTGGCCCCCAAATTTTTTGTAAATTACGATTTGACCCCGGAAGTTTTCAAAATTACAAATTAACCCCAAATTTGAAATTGGGCAGAGGACCGAAATTAAAAATTAATTTCCAGAAAAAATTGGAATTTGCAATTCGGCCCCTGCAGTTTTCGGTATTTACAAAATAGCCCAAAACTTTTGGTAATTGCAAAACATCCCCCAAATTTGAAAATTTCCAGAAAGTTCCATCTTGTCCAGAAAACACACAGTTCGAAAAATTTCAATTTCCGTCCAGTTTTTCCAAAAAAAAAATGCTAATCACAAATCAACCCTTCAATTTTAGAAAAATATAAAATTGGCCCAAAAACGTTTTATGCAATTTTACCCAAAATCAGATCTACCCATAACAAGTAAGAATCAATAACATGAATATAACATGCAATACAATAAAGCAATCAAATTATATTCAGACTTTTTCGTATGAGAGTAATGAATTAGGCTCTGATACCACTCTTGGGTTATTGGTAACGCCAAGACGTTAAAAGCAGCGGAATTTAAAATTTTTTAAATAACCCAAATATGATCTTTATTCATCTAATCAAACGAAAAAGGTTTTACAGCAAATCAAAACCAACCATAGGGGGTTTTAGTTATTTTACCTCACCACAAGAATGGTGGTGGTTTTTCTCCGGTCTTTCAGATCTGCAGTATTTTGGTTCGGAGAAGCACCCTAAGTGTTGTGCCTCTAGCGGTTTCCACACCAACTGGATTGAAGCAACTCTCTTGAATCCTCAGGCTCAGAACTAGGATACAAAAGATATCAAGCAAGGAATAAAGAAGAAGAAAACCAGATCTAGATCTGGAGAGAGAGAAGGGGCGGCACATTAGTGTGTTAGGGATAGGATTTTTTTGATCTCCTACTCCTTATTTATAGATAAGGAGTCTTGACCTAGATGTAATCTAATCCAATTAGGAAACTTAAAGCCCATTTATTTATGGCATTTATTTTTGTTTCTTAATGGACCTAGACCACCTTTTAATTAATTAAACTCCTTTAAATAATTCAGCCCATTTAATTAATTAATTAATTCCTCTATTTATTAATTAACTCTTTAATTAATTAATTTTTCTCCTTTAAGAATTAACACTTTTATTCTTCGGTTTTGATTTAACTCTTTAAATCAAACTTTCCTTATTTGATTTGTTGCATTCCAATTGTATTGTGTGTGACCCTCTAGGTTCACCATCAATTGACCGCGGGCCCACAACTTTCGTGATTTAATTTACGAGCTTATAAATTGCTCCGATTAATTGAACACCTTCAATTAACCACTCAAGAATTAATCTTGCTATTAATTCATGAGTACCCACACCTCATGGTCGATGTCTAGCCACAAGCCCATGAGGCCCAACTTCAGGTGAATTGATCTCAGTGAACCTCGCCTTAAGTACCATGTACATACGCTCCCTCTATCGACTAATTTTTCGATCGAGACCTAGGGTGTGTGAATTGATCGGCACCTCTAAGATTATCTCAATTACTATACTTTCTAATTCTGGATAATAATTCCAGTGTGACTGCTAAATTTGGAAACCCATTTCTTTATCCGTTACCAATTGTGGCCACAGGTTTCTAGGAATTTATTATCTAAGAACGTATAGGAAATTCTCTCAACTTACTATGTTGAGTCGTTAGATCCCATATTAGAGCTAACCATCCACGTACACGATCATACGTACCCAATGTAGTCGCACAATGATCAGGCTAAGTGATCGGCTCCTAAATCAAAGTATGTACTCACGTGCACCGAATTCGCCCTAGCCCTCAAGTCAAAGGACTAAATCGTACACTATTATAAGTCTTGAGAAACATCCCATCGCTGATGTGTGTCATGCGCTTCCACAATGGTTTCTCTATTAGGGTCGTTCAATGCGTTCGATCCCCTATAGAACCACCTACTCATATGCACTAGCATCAAATGCCTTGCTCATGAAACGCTACAAATTCACTCCACGTGAATCATGCATACTCGTACAAGTCTTTGCGATTCCTTCGATACCCCGTCTCGTTCGAAATCTATGACTTTGAACGTGTTTTAAGATCACGACCTTAGAGACTGTTTCATGATTGCACTCATACTGAAGTGAATCGTCCCATAGTCTATTGTGATCTAAGGATTTCATCCAATCGCTTAAGTAATTCGCTAGAGATGAAGTTGGCCATTGTTTGATTTACATACTATAAACAAACAAGCGTATTAATTCATTTATACTAGAGAAAGTTTATTACATGATAGTCCTTATACAAGCTAAATATATTGGCTTGCAGGGCATTATCCTTTCAACTTGGGATCAAAGGTGCAAAAGAAAGGAGAAAGTATATCTACGGTTTTCGCTAAGCTAGGATTTTCAAGGAGATAGGTATATCTTCATTCTAAAGTTAATTCATCTTTTATATATTTATATATATATACATCTGGATTGTATCATGGCAAGATTCTTTAAGAGATCCTTAAAAAGTTTTTATTTTCCGATGCCTGAAGGGTCGTTTTTTTTACTGAATCCAAACAGTGGTATCAGAGCCAAATATGACTATGTATATATATGAATTTGCAAATTCTATGTCTAAATCATATGTTTGATTAATGTTTCACTAGTTCTTTTACTATGCATGTTTTAGAACGTAGATCTGTTTAACTTGGAGTTAAAGAAAATTATTTTGTTTTCTAATTTTATCATGTTATTTTTATTTTGGATTAGATGTAATAAAAACGCTGTTTTAATTTAAATAAATAATCAAAAAAACAAAATTTTGATAAACCGCTGTGGCACGGGGCGGTGCGCACATAGCACCGCGGCTAGGCGTGGACTAGAACTTGGTATTGCAAAAGGATGGAGACATATATACTTAGAGAGTGGTTGTTTAACAGTGGTCAACGGAGTTTTGGGACATCATGGTCATAATTCTTTCCACCCGCTGGGACATCTTTTCGAAGAGATTAAACATCTTGCTAATAGTCTAATTTCTTTTACTTGCTCCCATGTGTTTAGAGAAAGCAATTATGTCGCACACGCTTTAGCTAAATTAGATATTAGTATCTCCCCTCCTACTATTGTTCTTCCTAGTTCTATTCTTGAGCCTGTAATTGCCGACATTGATCATGAATGAATTTCACCCTCCGGTTCTCAAAAAAAAAATCTGAACAAAATTGGAAGGAAAAAGAAACATGTGTAAAATTATTAAAATAAAGAGGTTTTATGTTATCTTCAATTTTCCCTTTAGACGTTTAATTATGAAATCAAATACATATACATATAGCCTAAGATATTCCCAAAATACAAAATATAGGATAGCTTTGGCATCTGAATTCCAAATGTAATGCATCATCAATCAAAATGAATTACACTCCTTTCAACGTCTGAATCCAAACAAAATTATAAAGAAAAGAATGAAGTAAAACAAAATCTTTCTAAATTTAAACTAATAAAAAATGGGCATAAACCTTAGACAATGGAATTCTTGTTTTCTTTATCCTGATGACTCTCCAAAAGCGGTGCACTAGTATCTCTCTCCTTAATCTGAAACGACCAAAAGTCCACAAAATTTATCAAGATTAAAAAATTTAAGAAAAAAAAAAAAAAAAACTCTACTAAGAATTATATAATTACCTGAGACAAAGATGAAATCTCACCAACTTGTTTCCTTTTGGTTTCAATAGTGCAAAAATAAGAATACAAACCCATTCCAACCATTGCAATAAGTATACCAATTATGTTTCTTGAAGTGAAGGGATCATGCAAAAGAGTATATCCTAATCCAAGAACAAGACATGTCTTAAGATGGCCTAGCACTTGATACGTAACTGGTGATGTCTTTCCTATTACTAGAAATGTACTGAAGTTCACAATCACAGCTATCAAGCATGACAAAATTATGAATCCCTGTCAATTAAACCAAATTAATTGTCACACTAAAAAATTGAGAGATTATATATGCTAAATTAATTAATTAGAATGCAATAACACTCCTATGTTATTCCTAACTGACAGAAAACTTTCTGTGTTATTTTTATTAGCAAAAAACTCTATGTGTTAACAAATCAAAGGCTCTGTCCCTTCGAGATTGCATCGTGTTTTACTCGCTCTAAATGTGGGGGAAAATGCAAGATACTCCCCTGTGTTATGCTAAACCTACAAGAAACTACCCTGTGAAATTTTTATTGCGCCAAACTTCCTTGTGTTTTCAAAAATTCTGCAAAAAACACCCAATTTGTAAAAAATAGGTCGTTTTGGATCGACATATTTCAAAAAATAATTTTAAAAATATACTACATGAAGTTGTAGGGATCAACTTGAAGTATTTTAAAAATGGTTTCTTGAAATATGTCGATCCAAAACGACCTATTTTTTACAAATTGGGTGTTTTTTGCAGGGTTTTTGAAAACACAAGGAAGTTTAGCGCAATAAAAATTTCACAAGGTAGTTTCTTGCAGGTTTAGCATAACACAAGGGAGTATTTTGCATTTATCCCCTAAATGTGAGTACTTTTCATGATTTGATTGGCAATAACAAATATTTCAAATTACAAAAATACAATCGTTCACATAAAATAGTTTAACAATGACCCGCTGTAAAGTTAAAAAAAGGTTGACAAGAACCCTATATATTAAGTCTCTTAATATAATATAAATAACCTCCATGTCGTCAACTTAATCTTCAAATGTGTGCAGTGAGCCAACAAAATGATAAAATGGGTTTTTCTTGCTAATAAAATATTATCATATGAATTGTTTTCACTAATAAAAATAATACAGGGACTTCTGCTAATTAAGAATAATACCAGGGGTGTTTTTGCATTTTTTGTCTCAATTAATTTCGTTTATTTTATTTAAAGATCGACTTACTAGAACAATGGTAGAATATTTGTAGGCGAATACATTCTGTTTGGTAAGGAATTGATCAACAAAAGGGCCAGATACAAATAGAATGGCTGCCTGAAATGGAGCTGATTGGTATAGTAGTTGAGTCGATGACACATTCAGCCTCTTTTGTATTGTATTTGTCAGCTGCATGAAATTAATTAATAATAATTAAAAATAATGCTCGAGTTGAAGATGTAGAAAATTAATTAGTAAAGATTGAATAATTAAATTGAGAAAAAAACTTTTGATACCAAACTTTATTCTAAAAAACACATTTGGTACTAAGCTTTTTCAAAAAACACATTTCATACCACGATTCACAAAATCTTGACACATTTAGTTTTGCCATCAATTTTCGGACGAAATTCAGCACGTGCCGCTCATGTGCCCGTTAAATTGACAATGGGATGGAGAATATGCACGGGGTTTAAAGACCCACACATAAACGACACGTGCTAAATTTCGTCTGAAAATTGACGGCAAAACTAAATGTGTCAAGATTGTGTGAATCATGGTATGTAATGTGTTTTTTGAAAAAGCTTGGTACCAAATGTGTTTTTTGAACTAAAATTTGGTATCAAAAGTGTTTTTCCCTCATAATTAATTGGAAATAGTAAAATATATATGTACAATTTGGCCAATGCAAGTTGTTATAATGGCTAGAAGTGAGAGAATTGTTCCAACAATGTTGAGCTGAAGGTCAGTTACTGATGCAATCCCAACTCCCAGTAGAAGAATTGATAGCGAAAATTTTATTTTCTGGCTGCAGATACATAATTATAATAATTAATATAGATGCATTTCAAATTTTCAATATATATGGAAATGGTAAGAGAAAATGTAAGAACACCCATGTGCTTTTTTTATTAGCAAAAATCTCATTTAAAATTCCTTCATAAATCAATAGAGATTTTTTTGCCAATTTTTTAAGTGAAGAAGTGAGTTATTGCCAATTTTCAAAGTTAATATGATGAGTCTTATCAATTTTTAGGTGAATATGTTTTCAAATTTTTGGGTGGAGATATAATCATTTTTCCTGTAAAATATGTACCCCGGCTTGGGAGAATTTTTTTGCAAATAAAAAATAGTACTGGAAAGTTTTTGGTAATTAAAATAATACACGGGGATTTTTTTAATTAGGCAAAGCGTAAGGGTATTTTTGCATTTCACTCAAACTTTAATAAAACGAATAAAAGAGAAAATTAGTGAAGAAAAACTGACCTGAATTTCTTTTTCAAGAAGAAGGTTTCTAATAGGACAGTGAAAGGTATGATTGCAAGTTTTGTCATCTGCAAGAAATATACGCGTTATACTTAAGTTAATATGTATGTAGTATAAGTTAAGATGTTATAATATTCCAGAAGAATGAAATGCAAAAATACCCCCTGTACTTTTTCTAATTGATAAAAAACCCTCTGTTATTTGCAAAAAATCCCCTTTGATATTTTTTATTAGGAAAAAATTCCTCCCAAACAGGAATACATAATTTACAGAAAATATGACAATTATACCCCAACATACCTAATAAATTGACAATATTTCCTCCTTAACATTGAAATTGGCAATAATTGCTCTTGTTTACTTTAATTGACTTATGAAAGAATTTCAAATAGGGTTTGCTAATAAAAATAATAGAGATTTTTTATTGCTAATTTGACAAAGTACTAGGGGTATAATTGCATTTAGCTCATTTCCACAATGTCATAGTTTTTGTACTATAGATCTTAGATATAAAACTGTATGAACCTGATAGAAACCAATGGAGTTAAATCCCAAGCTAAGGTTAAGTAGACCGATGGAAACACCATTTAAAAGACCAAAGAGAACGACTGTCTTTGAGTCGATTGGCTTATTCTCAAAGAAATTTAAGCGGAGTGCTACATGAAGACTGCAATATGTTACCATAAGGTGCCAGCTAGTAAGAGTTGTAGCTGCACAAACAAATTCAAGTATATATATAGGAGTATTTATGTGAAATTAATTACACATTATTATTATTAGAGTGAATGAAATGCAAAAATACCACTACAAAAAATTTAAATTTTAGTGACAAAATAGTAAATGACAAAGTGACAAGAATTTAAATATTGTCACTCAAATGATGTATATAGGTACATTAATGACAAGAAATGTGAAAAAGTTGCTACTATTGACATTTAGTGATACCCCAAAAGTAACAACTAAAAAATTGTCAGTAAATTATAGTGACAATATTTATTGTCACTACGTTGTCACTGAAAGGGTGTCACTAATTATCAATAGTGACAACTTAAGTTTCATATACTTGTCACTAATAGCAATTAGTGACAACTTAAAAATATATTGGGTCACTATTGCACTTATCACTATTGTTATTGTGATAAAACTAATATTCTTATCACTATATATATACAAAAAGTGACAATTCCAACAACGTCACTTAATATTTTGTCACTAAAATCCATTTTTCTTGTATTTAGCAAAAATTCTCTTGTGTTATTTTTATTACTAAAAACCCCCTTGTGGTAATTTTTATTAGCAAAAAACCCCTCCAAAGTCAAATTGATAATTACACCCCCCCCCCCCCCCCCCAAAAAAAAAAGAAGATACAAAAACACCCTTATTCACTTAAAATTTTGACAATAACCCCTCATGTTCACTTAAAAACGACAATAACCTCCCTATGATTTATAAAGGAATATCAAATGAGGTTTTTTGCTAATAAAAAAATACAGGGTTTTCTTTGCTAATAAAAATAACATATGGGTTTTTTGCCAATTAAGCAAAGTACAGGGATACTTTTCCATTTAACTCTTATTATAATTATTATTTCCTATTTTAAGTAGAAATTAAATTGATTGTTTACCAAATTGGAAACCAAGATTAGTCATCAAAGCCTTGTTGCAAATAACAATAGAAACTGACGAAGCCACAGAAAGAAATAATGCACCGACCACGCCCAACTGGAATCCGGACATCTCTCCCATCTTTTAAATTCTGTGAAAGAAATATTTATAAGAAAATGTTAGAAATAAAAAGTGTATTAATTACAGCTCAATTTATTGTACGTCATACATTATGCTAACTAAGTTTATTGGTTTTGGTTATTTATGAAAGGATCCCAATGATCCTGAATTTATATATAATTATGTTAACTTATAGTTTCCTTCTAATTAACATATATATATATATATTAATTCCTTAATGCAAAATATTAATTGTTCTAAGCAAATAAATATTTTCTATTAAAAAAATTAAGAAACAAAAAAAGCTATAGAGAATTATGTTGCAGGTGAATTGGTGTGATCATACATACAATTAATGATAGATATACCATGAAAAACTAAATGCACATATTCTTATAAACTTTTTTTTTTTTTAAAAAAAAATCTTAATTAATTTGCAATTGGGATATGTCAAAGAATGATATTTTTGCTACTATTTGTATTAATTACTTACTTGGTGTCTTCTTTCTCAGAGGAAGAAGTTCAAACGGAAGGATCAATGTTGACTAAATTAATCCAATTTCAAAAATTAATTTCAGCTCCAATTCAGCTACTGACGGTGTTGTGGTGGTGGAAATGGAGATGGAGCTTAATAGAGAGAGAATGAGAGAGGCTTTTATGAGAAATGTTTAAAATATGAAAAAGTATTTTATTGGCTATTACCCATGTGGTTGGTGCTTATAATATATAATTAATATAATATTGTTGTTAGTTTTGATTTTGCTTGGCTTTGTCCTTCAACAAAAGTAGTTAACGGCCATTATAAGCAACAAGAGCACCTCCTTAATTGGTCACCGAAAATGATTATTTGGCCAATCAATGTTTGTAAGTTTGGTAATATATATACATACATGTATATGTCACGTTATAAATTAATTATATATATAGAAATAAATACGTACTATAATAAAAAAAATCCTCATTAGCTACAGTCAAGTCAAACCTCTTAATATTCAAGTTACTTATCAAGTGAAAAAAAAATTACATTTATGTTGTTTTATATCTTTTAAATATTAATATATATGTTGTTTTATAAAGTCATCAATTTTTTAATAATATAGAATAATTAGATTGTTTATTATGTTTTTCTTTTGATATTTAATCAAATTAATCGGTTAATCATATATAGCCAAGAATAAGAATTATGAAATGGAGGTATTCGTATATTTCATCATAATATATAGAATATTTGATATTTGTCCATATGTATGCAAATAAACACTTCTTTGGATTGTTGTTTTGGGTATTTGCTAGTTTTTTTAAGAATATACTTAATCCTTTATCATCAATTATTACATTAGAAATTATTTCAAAAAATGTCCATGTATAAATTTTGAAAGTAATTGCAAATAATAAGCCACTATCAAACACTATTATTAAATTAGAGGAAAACTCACATTAGTTTTTGCAAAAAATTGTGATTGTGCTTAAATCCTAGCTAGAATATAAAGAAAAAAGATAAAAGTTGTAGAGAAGTAGTGGTGTTTGCAAATTATGCCAAGAATCCCAAAAAAAAATCACTTTTGTGTATTTGTAAAAGAATCTACAAAATCCATTTTTTTCTCCCATTATACTAAAAATGTCAATATTGCCCTTAAATTAGAAACATTTTTCTTCAAATAATCCATTAAAAAATACCCTGAAATTAAAAAATTAAAAAATAATTATTACAAAGGAGTAGAATCACATAACTTTGGATTGAAGTGGTAAAGTGAAATTGGGTGAATAGTAATGAATACATGTAGAAAGTAATTGTGTAGTAGATGAGGGCAACTTTGGAATAAAATAAAAATATTGAGGCTAAAAAGGTCCAATGAAACTTTAAAAAAAGCAACTTCTCACTTGCTTCACCTTATAATATGTACTTTTGACTTTTTTTTAAGAGAAGTAGAAGTAAAAGTTCATTATGAAAACACCACTTCAATATTTTTTTTGTCGTAAAAGTTGAAAAGTACTTATTCTAATTTTTTGCAAACACCATCATATTAGTGCTCCGAACTTCTGAGGTGCATCGTCAGCACTATGTAAATATTTGTATCCACATGTTAAATGCATCGTATGTCTTTTGGTCCTATCTGGAAAGGAATTTAGGAAGTATTAATTATTTTTGTTAACCGATCGACCAACCTGTATTGTAACAATTTCTACGAGTTTTATATATATTGAAGTGTCTTAGAACACAAGATATATAGGAAGGTGAAATGGACACTTCTTTGTGTGTAAGCAAAATTGTACACAACCGATTTGTTTGGTGAGGTTCGAATACTTTAAGATCGCCCAACATCACGAAAATGACATTACAAATATTAATTTGGTAATTTTGTTCCTTAGTCAATTAGATCAAGGATCAAAATTTCCAACGTTTTCGTTGAAATATTGAAAGGTTTTCGTTTTGGAATCAACTTAAACGAAAAAAATGGTGTAATTTGTTTGTCTTGGACTCTCTTATTTTTTATAACTTAGTAAAAAAAATCAAAATTTTCCCAAGTGTTTCGAAAACGTTTTCAAAAAGTTCTCGAAAAGTGTTCAATATTTAATTGACCAAAACATACACTCGAAACGAAATTTGATCATTGGTTAAGATGAGTTCCCTATACCAAATTATATTAGAAAAGATGTATGTGATGTAGGACAAAGTGGACAAGATTTCGAGGTAATTTATATTAGTCCAGGTTACATTGGATTTGTGACTTGAGAGTAGAAAACCGGCCGAACCGAACTGGGCCGGACGAATGGTTCGATCCGGACCAATTACCGAACCGATAATCGGTCCACGAATTTCCAGGATCGAACCGGCTAGGAACCGAAAATTCGGTCCGGTTCGGTTCGGTTCGGACCGTTTCGGAACCGAATGCTCACCCGAATTAGGATCGAACAGTGAAAATTTTGATTGTTTGTTTGTTTTCTAGACAGAACCGGAAAATTTGATTGTTTGTTTGGACCGAACCGGATCGAATTGGATTGAACCGGACCAAACCGTTAAATTTTGTGGTAAAAAATCGAGAAAATTTAGAATTCGAGAAACCGTGGACCTAACCGGACCATTCAATTTTAGTACCGAATCGGATTCGATGAACGATCCATGGATTTTCAGGACCGAACTGGCCAGGAACCGAACTTTGGTCCGAATGCTCACCCCTACTTGAGAGTATGTTTGGATTACTTTCAATAAAAAGAAGTTAGATTTACTTTTAAATTTAGAATTTGGTTATGATTCTACTAACACTTAGGAGAAAAATATATTTAATTTACATTAGTATTAGGATTTTATTCTCTTTTGCAAATTTGGTATTTTAGGGTTTGTGTCTATTCAAAGTCATGTAAGCCTAAATGCTGAAAACAACTTTTCATTATTATTTTTTAATATATTAATTTTTCTTTGGATTCTCATTTCATAACTATTGACGTTGGTCTGGCTATTTGTATTTTTGTTCTGCATCAATAAGCCCGAGAGTGGAGTTCACTCTCTCAATTGGGTTTAAAATGTCCCAAATTTGCTTCAGTTTTATGACTTATGGAATAAAATTGCCAGCTCGAAAAATTATGAGGCAAATTTGTCAACGACCAATAGCTATAGGACCAATTTTGCCTTTTCCCCCATATCTGTAGTATGCATCTCCAATCCTTTATCTCAATGGATCTCCAAGACATAATCTTGTGACTTGATGAGCAAACAAGTCATACTTAATTATGAGTCAAAATGACTCGTTGACAGAAACAAGAGTTTATGCCTACTCATAATTTAGATTAATTTACATATGATCATTGTGTGACATGTATTAAAATCTCAAGTTAATGACATCTTATATAAGAATTCAATTCATGTATGGTTCAGTCCTATATTAATCGAATTACATAAAACACCTCTATCCTTAATGTCTGAACATCAATGATCCGGATTGAAATCATTGAATTCTTAATTTTCAGTGGATCGTACTAGTAGTAATTAGTTAAAGATCTCGGCTTTAACTTACTATGGACTATTTAGTTTATCGTTTATGACTTTAATCCTATTATACATCCTTATATATACGAAAGTCATCTTTTAATAAATAGACTTGAAGTTTTTTTATATTTATATTATACTAGATAAAAGGCATAATCAAATCAAATGTATGAAATTCAAAAAACCAAACAATTTATTTATTCCCATTAAATAATGTTCAAACGTTTTATGAACACTATTCCTAACATACACCACAATTACGTTCCTCAATATGACTCATTTTGCCCAACTGATGTTGACTGGGATGATTAGTTAAGGACTGGTTTTGATTAACACTGAACTCTATTTTTAATTCTATTACCATATGACGATGTGTCTAATTGTTTTGTGTATTACTTTTCGTTGACAATGTTGGCCGTTGAAGCATTTTTAGAGGGCTTTACTTAATATGCTGAGTTTATGTGAATTGATTGTATGGATATTGTTTGAATATGGGACAACTTTAGATTTATATATCTATTAGTTTGTAGGCATGTTATTATACCATATTAGTTTTTACCAATGTTTTCAGAACCGGACCGGACAGTGAATCGATGAACCGACTGGTCACTAGTTTTACTGGTCGAACCGGTCGGACCGCTGGTCGAACCAGATGATGTCATAATGATATAATAAATATATTTAATTTTAAAGTATATGTAATATGCATAAAATTTAAACATTATCCTACAATTGATTTCAAATATACAAAATCTTAAATTATATTTAAACTAAATCATATAATAATTATCTAACTTATGTCATAACGATAATGTGATACTAATTTGTAAGCTCATACAAATATAAGGGATAATTACAGGGACCTCCCCTGAGGTTTGGGGTAATTATTGTCCAATCCCCTCGCAATTTCATAATTACATCCACCTCTCCCGACGTTTCGAAAACCTTACATTTTGATGATGTCATCAACGAATTTTTATTGAACTTTCTATTTTACCCTTGAGGTTACTATAGCTATTTTGTTGGACAATTATACCCTTGTTCTGTTTGGTACATAGGAGGGGTTTCTTTGCAATGTATATGTATAAGTACGGGTTCAAATGTTATAAATTTACATGAAACTTTTAATTAGTTTATTAGTGTATATGTATTCTTAAAATAAAAATATAATAACATATCAACGTTTTTTTCCAATTCTTTTCATAATGATTTTACAATTAAAGTACAAGGAAAAATAAATAAATTATGGTTAATTATAAGAAAAAAACATTGTAGAACATATATAAACAATGTAAATACATTCAACTTCACATTTAACCCGTAATTTTAATAATTTTAATTTTTTTCCAAATTAAAGTAAAAGAATAAATGAATGAATTAGGTTTAAAAGAATAAATGAATTTTTAGTGTATATGTATTCTTAAAATAAAAATATAATAACACATCAATGATTTTTTCCAAATTTTTTTCATAATGCTTTTACAATTAAAAGTAAATAAATTATGGTTAATTATAAGAAAAAAACATTGTAGAACATAAATAAAAAATGTATATACATTGAACTTTAACATTTAACCTGTAATATTAATAATTTAAATTTTTTCATAATTAAATTACAAGGATAAATTAATGAATTACGTTTGATCATGAGAAGAAAAAAACTTAAACAATAATTATTAGACATTATAAAAATGCTCACATGTTTACTAAATGATTTCTTAAACTTTTAACTAAAATAGTTACTATAAAATCAATAATTTTTTTATAAAAAATAAAAATACTCAATTTAATAAAATAGTTATTATAAAATCATAATTTTTTTTAATATTTCTTACTTAATACAATAATATTAAAATCCTATCTTATTTATATAAAAATACTAATATTAATAAATTAATAAATTATTTTAATATATATATTTTTTTAAAAAACCTTCACCATCCCTAACCCCCAACCCCAACCCCAACCCCGCACCCGCCGGTCCCCAACCCCTCACCCGACGTCCCCAACCCCGCAAATCTCATCCAGTACGCGCCGCCGACCTGGTAGGCCTATGGTTCGAACCAGACCTGGGATGATATTTGCGGGGTTGGGACGGTGGAGGTGGGGGCTTAGGGTTAGAGTCTTTTTTTTTTATGTTATAAAATTAATTTTTACAAGGGTAGTATTGTAATTTTGCGTATCATTGCAAGGGTAATATTGTAATTTTTTGTATCATTTCACATTATTTTGTAAGATTTTTCAAATGTGGGGGGAGGTGGATGTAATTATGAAATTGAGCGGGGATTCGGCAATAATTAGCCCAAACCTCACGGGAGGTCAATGTAATTATCCCTTGCAAGGGTAAATAAGACATTTTGTTAATCTGTTTTGTTTTTATTTTTTTTAATTAAAACCGACGAGGACAATATGGTCATTTCACATCATTTTGTAATGTATTTCAAACGTGGGGGGAGGTGAATGTAATTATGAAATTGCGAGGGGATTGGGCAATAATTAGCCCAAACCTCAGGGGAGGTCGATGTAATTATCCCTAAATATAATATGATTATATTTCTTTATAAAATTTAAAAAGCGTAAGTTAAAAATACAACAAACTAAGAGATTAATAAATTTTAAAATATGATTATGTATAAAAGTCTAATATTCAAAATCAAACTTGCATAATATATCGATTTGACTTTTAAAATTTGACACTCTTTATCCTAAAAAAAATATTGGAAATAAATATCTTATAGAACAAATTTTAATAAAAAATTATTATTTGAGTATTAATTTCCTTTGATAATGTGTAAAATGTTAATTTGAGTTAATTATCATAATCTAATTTATAAATAAATTTAGCTACAATTTTCTATAATTTATAATTTTTTGTACTAAAAGTTCAACAAAAATGATGTAGCTCAAAT
Organism: Penstemon newberryi var. newberryi; assembly: GCA_030819805.1. Taxonomy (NCBI): domain Eukaryota; kingdom Viridiplantae; phylum Streptophyta; class Magnoliopsida; order Lamiales; family Plantaginaceae; genus Penstemon; species Penstemon newberryi. The sequence goes on along the minus strand of JAUALY010000005.1, from coordinate 12,689,436 downwards.
CGTAAGAAAGTTATGTTTCATACAAAAGGTTGGGTGTTCAAATCCCATCTTCTACAATAAATTTTAGCTTATTTTTAGCATTAAAAAAATTTCAAAAATATATAAAAAAAAAAAAGGAAATTTAGAATCGGGTTGAACCGGTCCAAACCGGTTCACCAGTTCACCGGTTTTGGACCAGTTCAACCCAGTTCAGTCTGGTTTTTTAGTCAAGAGGTTTTAGGGGGTCAACCGGATCGGACCAACCTCCGGTTCACGGTCGAACCGGTCGGACCGGCCGGTCCGGTCCGGTTTTAATATCATTGGTTTTTAGGCATATTTAGTCATGTTATATATTGAAATTGATGTTTCTTGAAGCTGACTACAAGTGTATCTTATCAATTCCGCTTGGTAGTAATAATAACTCGAATAGGCGGATATGGCATTATAACAAAAACGGTTTGTTCTCGGTCCAAAGTGCATATTATCTCGAAGTTCGATTAATGAAAATTAATCAAAATGTAGCCGAAAGTAGCTCTTCAGCTATTTCGTCGGGAGGTTGTGGGCCTTGAAACTTCCAAGCAAGATTAAAATCTTCTTTTGGCGCGCTTGCAAGGATCTCCTACCAACACGAACCAATCTGATCAAGAGAAAGGTTACTTTGGATAAAAAATGTATTTTGTGCCGTGAAGGAGTGGAAGAAATTTCTCATTGTTATATCCGGTGTCACTTTACGAGACAAGTTTGAGCATTGAGCAATATACCTGAGTCTGCTTATGGTTTTGAGGGAGCTGATTTTAGAGAGTGGGTTCAGTGCTTGAAGGCTAAAACGAGCAGCAACACATTCGAGATTAGTGTTCTTATCTGCTGGAAGATTAGGCACTCACGAAACAAGTATATATTTGAAGGGATCGAACCAAACGCTCTGGAGGTGGTATCTTTGGCTCAGAATTACTTGTTTGAATTGAAACAAGCAAATGCCATGGTGTTGAGCTCAATTAATAGAAATCACAAAACATTAGCTAGATGGCAGCCCCCACAATCTACTTTATAAAGTTGAACTTCGATGCATCTATTCACTAGACGGATGGAGTTTGTGGCTTGGGTGTTGTCCCCAGAAATTCTTCACGGGAATGTGTTGGGTGGACTTCGATATGTGTCCGACAACCACTTGATCCATCATCTGCGGAGGAGGGCAACTTTACTCGCAGTGGAATTCACTCGTGAGCATGCTTGGGATAAAATTTGTCTTGGAGGGTGATTCAAGAATCATAATTGCAGCTATAATTGGAGACTCGTTTTCATATGCGGACTATTGGTATATCATCTCAGACATGCGTACCATTGTTGTGAGATTTTTGTCATTTCGTGCAAAACATAAAAACGGAAACCAAGTGGCTCGTGAAAGCTTTTTTTTAGGGACTCTTACTTTAAATGTGTCACCTTTCTCATATTATGAATATTGTAAATTCTGATTTTTCTAGTTGAATGAAAGTTCCAAATTTCTCTAAAATAAAAAAATAGCGAGTCAAGTGTTCAGTTTACTGAAAATTATTTGGACAGATCCTTTTTTTTTTGATAATTTATTTGGACCATTCTTCAGCGTCTTCTTTATTAAGACAACACAAATTACAGGAAAAAGAATACAAATAACTGCGGAATGTTATAAAACTTAGGATAAAAGGGATGAACTTGTTGTGTAAACAAAGTAATATGTAAAGGGAGATATAAGATTATGTAGTTGTTCTTGTTCTTCTTCTTACAAAATGAGGGATGAACTCATCTATTTATAGAAGTTCAAGATCACACATGTCATACAAAGAAGAGTGATGGGTGGCTTCACACATGTCGTACAAAGGAAAGTGATGGGTGGCTTCTCATGCATTGTGATACATGGCTATACTTAGAAGCATCCATTTGTTCTTGCCTTGCCACACTAATTCTTGCTTTGACACATATTGTGTTATGTGTTGTTTCTTTGTTTCACCAAGTGGAAGGATCTTGCATAGCCACCTTATATCTTGAATGGTAAATTACCAATGGCATCCACATAATATGTATATTTCACAATACTCCCCCTTGGATGCCCATTGCTTCTGGAGTATGCCTCGTTAAAACCTTGTCAAGAAAAACCCATTGGGATAAAAACTTGGACGAAGGAAAAAGAGTACATATCCATATGGAATTTATAAGCGTGTAACACTGTCTCGTTAAAACCTTGCCAAGAAAAACCCATTGGGGCAAAAACTTGGACGAAGGAAAAAGAGTACAGTGTAAATATCATTAATTACACGCTCCCCCTGATGCCGACATAAGATCCACAAGTCGCCGCATTCCAATGTTGTAAACCATCTTTCTGAATGATGTAGTTGGCAATGCTTTAGTGAATAAATCAGCAAAGTTGTTACATGACTGAATCTGAAACACGTCTATATCACCATTTTTCTGAAGCTCATGGGTAAAGAAAAACTTTGGTGATATGTGCTTCGTTCTTTCTCCTTTTATATATCCATTTCTTATTTGAGCAATACAGGCGGCATTGTCTTCATATAATGATGTTGGTGTATTCTTTGTTGAAGGAAACCCACAAGATTCTTGAATATATTGAACCATTGATCTCAGCCATAAACATTCTCGACTTGCTTCATGCAATGCCAAAATTTCAGCATGATTGGAAGAAGTGGCTGCTAGAGTTTGTTTAACAGATCGCCATGATATTGCAGCGCCACCACAAGTAAATATATATCCACTTTGTGATCTACCTTTGTGTGGATCATAAAGATAACCGGCATCTGCATAACCCACTACATTTGGGTCGGAATCTCTAGAGTAAAATAAACCTAAATCAATCGTTCCACGAAGATAACGCAAAATAATTTTAACTCCATTCCAGTGTCTTCGTGTTGGTGCAGAGCTATATCTTGCAAGCAAATTAACTGAGAAAGCGATATCTGGCCTAGTACAATTTGCAAGATACATCAAGGCTCTAATTGCACTTAGATAAGGCACTTCAGGACCAAGCAATTCTTCATTTTCTTCCCGAGGACGGAAAGGATCTTTCTTTATATCCAAAGATCGGACAACCATGGGACTGCTCAATGGATGAGATTTGTCCATATAAAATCTCTTCATAATCTTTTCTGTATATGCCGATTGATGAATAAATATTCCAGTTGATAAATGTTAGATCTGCAGGCCGAGACAAAACTTTGTTTTCCCGAGATTTTTCATCTCAAATTCTTTCATCAAATAGTTTGCGGTCCTTGTGAGCTCTTCAGGAGTCCCCACAAGATTTAAGTCGTCCACGTATACCGCAATAATGAAAAATTCATTCTCAAATCTTTTAATGAAAACACATGGACAAATTGGATTATTAACAAATCCTTCCTTTACGAGATAATCACTGAGCCGATTATACCACATCCGGCCAGACTGTTTTAATTCGTACAAGGATCGTTGCAATTTAATTGAATACAGTCCATGAGACCTTTGATTATGAGATCCTTCAGGAATTTTGAATCCTTCAGGGATTTTCATATATATATCACTATCTAGTGATCCATATAAATATGCGGTAACCACATCCATGAGACGCATGTCCAGTCCTTCAGAGACTGCAAAGCTAATCAAATACCGCAACATGATTACATCAATTACAGGGGAATATGTTTCATCATAATCAATTCCAGGTCTTTGTGAGAATTCTTGTGCAACAAGTCGTGCCTTGTATCTCACAATCTCATTTTTCTCATTCCGTTTTCGTACAAATACCCATTTGTACCCGACCGGTTGCACATTTTCGGGCGTGCGAACTATCGGTCCAAAAACTTTACGATTTTCTAGCGAGTTAAGCTCAGCTTGAATTGCATCTTTCCATTTTGGCCAATCATTTCTATGTCGACATTCATCAACCGATATCGGTTCGGGATCTTCGGGATTCTCATTTATAATATCTAGTGCGACCCCATACGCAAAGACATTGTCTACAATCACTTTCTTTCTATCCCAGTTTTCTCGGGTATTTAAATAATTCAAAGAGATCTCTTCAAATATCGCCTCTTCAGGAGCATCAATTTCATTTGCCTCTTTCGGGGCATTTCTTAATTCAGACTGATCAGTTATTTTTTCTATAGCGCTTTGTGTTGAAACAGTTTCCTCTCCAGGAGGAATACATACTTCTGGTATCTTTTTCCTTTGGGGATTCTTGTCTTTTGCACCAACCGGGCGTCCACGTTTCATTCGTGGTTTTTCAAATTGTCCTGCAGGGATATGTCCTTCAGGGACATCAATCCGTGCTGGTGCATTAACAGCCGGTATATAAGATTTTGTTATTTTCTTTGTATCAATAAATGCATCCGGCAATTGATTTGCAACATTTTGCAAATGTATAATCTTTCTTACTTCTTGCTCACAGTTATTTGTACGTGGGTCATAATGAGACAAAGATGGCACATTCCATTCTATTTCACGCCGTTCTTCAGGAACATGCTTCTTATCTCCCCCTAACGGCGGGAAAACTGTTTCATTAAAAATACTATCAGCATATCTTGCTTTAAACATATCACCCGTCAGGGGCTCAAGATATCTGATAATAGACGGGGAATCAAAACCAATGTAGATCCCAAGTCGTCTCTGTGGACCCATTTTTGTTCGTTGTGGCGGTGATATTGGAACATAAACCGCACATCCGAAAATTCTCAAATGAGAAATATCAGGCTGCTGGCCTGTCACAAGCTGCAATGGCGAATACGCCTCGAATGAACTTGGTCTAATCCGGACCAGTGAAGCAGCATGTAACATTGCATGTCCCCAAACAGAGGTGGGTAAATTTGACCTCAAAAGTAAAGGTCTAGCAATTAATTGCAACCTCTTTATAAATGACTCAGCTAGGCCATTTTGGGTATGAACATGTGCAACAGAATGTTCAACATCAATTCCAATTGACATGCAATAATCATCAAATGCCTGAGATGTAAATTCACCGGCATTATCAAGACGGATTGTCTTTATCGGATAATCAGGAAATTGTGCCCTCAATTTTATAATTTGAGCAAGAAGCTTGGCAAAAGCCATTGTACGCGTTGACAGTAGGCATACATGAGACCATCTCGAAGATGCGTCTATTAGGACCATAAAATAACGAAAAGGTCCGCAAGGTGGATCTACAGGCCCACATATATCTCCATGAATTCGTTGTAAAAACATTGGGGATTCAGCACCAATCTTCATAGGAGACGGTCTGATAATTAATTTCCCCTGTGAGCATGCCACACACACATTTTCTTGTAGCAAAAGAATCTTCTGGTTCTTTAAAGGATGCCCGCTTGAATTCTTTATTATTCGACGCATCATAATTGCTCCCGGGTGGCCAAGTCGGTCATGCCAAAGCGAGAAAAGTTTTGAATCATTGAACTTCCGGTTCAATACAACATTTGATTCAAAAACTCTTATGGTCGCATAATATAAACCCGATGAGAAAACTGGGAGTTTTTCATTTACATGCTTCTGGCATGAAATCATGGATGTGATACAAAGATATTCCATATTCCCCTCATTCATGGTCTCAATATGAAATCCATTCAAACGTATATCTTTGAAACTTAACAAGTTTTCTTTGGATTTCGGAGAGTACAACGCCTCTTTTATTAAAATATTTGTACCACCGGGCAACATTATATTGGCTCTTCCGGAGCCTTCGATTAATGTTGTAGTACCACAAATTGTACTAACATTAGCCTTTGATAATTTCAAATTCGAGAAATACTTCTTATCTTGAAGAATCGTGTGTGTGGTTCCACTGTCAACCAAACAAATATCTCCATTGTTCATGCTTACATCAATGTTATTTTTCATTTTTCTATAACATAAAGATAATGAGATATAAGTTAGAAAATATGCCATTTATACATAGGTCAAAATTTGTATATATTTAGATATATATATATATATATATATATATATATATATATATATATATATATATATATATATATTTATATATTTATATATGTACATATACACATAAAAAAAACATTAAGATACATAATACAAAAGGACAAGTTCATTTTCCATTGCCATCAACTAATTTATTCTGGACTTTTTCATTGTCGTCATAAGCACTGCTGGGCTCAATGAGAAAATCGACAACATCCAAATGAGTGGTTTCAAATTGTCCTATTTTATCAACTGTATTGATAAAATTAGCCTATTTTCCTTTTTCTTTTATAGATACTTGATAAAGATCAACAAGATGTTTTGGCGTACGACAGGTACGAGACCAATGTCCTTTAACTCCATTGCCATTGTCGTCACATAAAAAAAACATTAAGATACATAATACAAAAGGACAAGTTCATTTTCCATTGCCATCAACTAATTTATTCTGGACTTTTTCATTGTCGTCATAAGCACTGCTGGGCTCAATGAGAAAATCGACAACATCCAAATGAGTGGTTTCAAATTGTCCTATTTTATCAACTGTATTGATAAAATTAGCCTATTTTCCTTTTTCTTTTATAGATACTTGATAAAGATCAACAAGATGTTTTGGCGTACGACAGGTACGAGACCAATGTCCTTTAACTCCACACATATAACAAGTGTCATTTTTGTACCTTTTAGTACCCTTCCCTTTTTCATATTTATTATTGTTTCCCTTTGAGTGGTACGGTGCAGTCCTTTTATTAGGACCCCTCGGTTCCTTCCAGAGCCGCCACTATAACCACGGCCGCGTCTACGACCACGACCACGACCACGATTGTTTCCATAATAACTTGCATTCAATTATGGGAATGAAGTATTTGCATTTACTTCTGGAAATGTTTGGGAACCGGCAGGGTGGGAGTTGTGATTTTTCATCAACAATTCATTATTTTGTTCGGCCACAAGAAGGCATGAAATCAATTGAGAGTATTTCTTAAAATTCCTCTCACGATATTGCTGCTGCAAGAGCATATTAGAGGCATGAAAAGTAGTATATGTTTTCTCTAACATATCTTCATCAGTGATATTATCTCCGCACAATCTCAATTGAGATACAATTTTGAACATTGCGGAGTTATACTCATTCACTGTTTTAAAATCTTGCAGCCTCAGGTGCATCCACTCATATCGAGCTTTTGGGAGTATTACACTCTTTTGGTGATCATATCTTTCCTCCAAGCTCTCCCATAGGGCAGCGGGATCTTTCATCCCAAGATATTCAGATTTAAGCCCTTCATGGATGTGATGGCGAATGAAAATCATAGCCTTTGCCTTTTCTTGTTCGGTTGCCTCATTTCCTTTTTTGATAGCATTTCCGAGGTTCATTGCACTCAAATGAATGCCAACATCAAGAACCCATGTCAAATAATTCTTTCCGGAAATGTCAAGGGCAGCGAACTCGAGCGTGGTGATATTTGCCATTTTTCTATGGCATAAATATAGTAGGCCCAAGCCGAAAATATACTCAAAACTTCGGGTTTGAATTTTTCGTCTAGACTTTCTTTCAAGTCTAAGATTTTCGAAGCTTTCTTTCAAGCTTAAACTTTAAAGCTTTATTTCAAGCTCAAAACTTATTAGGCTTTCTTTCAAGCCGAAAACAATTTGTTCATATTCGAATTTCAAGTTATTTTTATTACGTGTAATAAAGTATGCATATTAATTCGAATTTCAAGTTATTTATACTACGTATAATAAAGTATGCATACTACTTGTTTGTCGATTTTAATCCTTCCGGATAGAGGCAATTGCTACTTTCCTCAACCTTTTTTTTTTTCGTCAACTTCTGATGCATGCCGTGTCACCTACAAACGTTTTAAGGACGATCCGAACGGTCAGAATAAAGAGGCTGGTGTGAGGAACCTTCGATTAAAATTTGAGGATGATCCAACGGTGAAAATGGTCGGAATGAGTGAAAAACAGAAGCTATTTTGTGCAAATCCGAAAATCTGCCTTTCAAAGTGTTTGCCTCATTTCTTTCTTGTTTGTGTGATATATTTTAGTGGTCAAGCTAAACTTCGGGAAATCGAGTTATGGAGCAAATTCGTGCTGATAACGTGTTATAAAACTTAGGATAAAAGGGATGAACTTGTTGTGTAAACAAAGTAATATGTAAAGGGAGATATAAGATTATGTAGTTGTTCTTGTTCTTCTTCTTACAAAATGAGGGATGAACTCATCTATTTATAGGAGTTCAAGATCACACATGTCATACAAAGAAGAGTTATGGGTGGCTTCACACATGTCTTACAAAGGAAAGTAATGGGTGGCTTCTCATGCATTGTGATACATGGCTATATTTAGAAGCATCCATTTGTTCTTGCCTTGCCACACTAATTCTTGCTTTGACACATATTGTGTTATGTGTTGTTTCTTTGTTTCACCAAGTGGAAGGATCTTGCATAGCCACCTTATATCTTGAATGGTAAATTACCAATGGCATCCACATAATATGTATATTTCACAATACGGAACATAGTTTTCATGAAATAATTATTGCAGCCTTTATAATGGAATGCTATTGGGAATGATGAAAGACCTCAGTAGGGGCGAAATTGTCATTTCAGACTTGGACTATATATGTCAACCGTAGACGAATCAAATTTGAAAAAATAAAAACTGAACCAAGCAGCCCAGAGCATTATTTTAATAAGGCCAATTCATTTTAATTGGGTCAAATTGCTTTTTAGGCCTTTATCTAGTTTCGCCAAACCAATCGAGCCCTTAAAGACCTTGGGCTAGTACTAAATTTGTTTACAATGAAGACTGAGAGCACATGAATAACTTAACATACATGCAAATACAAATATATATATCTCTTTATTTTTTGGGTGATTTACACTCAGACCCCCTCAAGTTTGGGCATATTACAAGAAACCCCCTGTTGTTTCAAAAATTACAGGGACACCCCCTCAGGTTTGGGCATATTATAAGAAACCCTTTACGGCGTTAAAAACAGATGGAATTTGATGACGTCTGAATATATGGCCAACATTAACATCCATGGTCATTTTTTCAAATATGACCGTTGGCTATAAGTAACTCCCTGAAGTTATTATAATCTTTCAAATACACCCACTATGCTATAATATTATTACATAGACACCCCCTGTGGGTATATTTAGCCAGGGGTAAATTTGGAAAATAAAAAAAAAATTGTTGACGTCATCAAATTCCGTCTGTTTTTAACGCCGTAAGGGGTTTCTTGTAAAATGCCCAAACCTGAGGGGGTGTCCCTGTAATTTTTGAAACAACAGGGGGTTTCTTGTAATATGCCCAAACCTGAGGGGATCTGAGTGTAAATCACCCTTATTTTTTTATAAGTGAAGAAAAAAAATCATGCAAATTGAAATGCTCATCCACTATTACATTAGTCATATTCAAATCCGCATACATAAAATAATACTTATTGTTAGTGTATGGGTTATCGGTATATACTTTCCACTGAAATTAATTCTATTTATCCCATAGTACAATTTTGAGGACAATCGTAAAATATATTTTGTTAGGAATAGTGCTCGTAAAACGTTTGATGAACATTATTAATTGAAAATAAATCAATTGTTTGGTTTTTTGAATTTCATATATTTGATTCGATTGTGTATTTAAATAGTATAATATAATTATCAGAAAATTTCATGTCTATTTATTAAATATGACTTTTGAATATATAAGGATGTACAAGATGATTAAAGTTATAAAAAATAGACTAAATAGTCCGTAGTAAGTTAAAGTTGGGATCTTTAATTAATTACTACTATTACGGTCCACTGAAAATTAAGAATTCAGTGATCTCGATCCGAATCATTGATGTTGTGACATTAAAGGTGGAGGTGCTTTATGTAAAATGATTAACATAGGACTGGACCAAACATGAATTGAAATATATTATAAGATGCCGTTAACTTAAGATTTCAATACATGTCACGCTATGATCATATATGAATTAATCTAAAGGGTGATTTACACTCAGATCCCCTCAGGTTTGGACATATTACAAGAAACCCCTCGTTGTTTAAAAAATTACAGGGACACCCCCTCAGGTTTGGGCATATTACAAGAAACCCCTTACGGCGTTAAAAACAGACGGATTTTGATGACGTTAGCAAAAAAAATTTTATTTTCCAAATTTACCCCTGGCTAAATATACCCACAAGGGGTGTCTATGTAATAATATTATACCACAGGAGGTGTCTATATAATAATATTATACCACAGGGGGTGTATTCGAAAGATTACAATAACTTCAGGGAGTTACTTATAGCCAACGGTCATATTTTAAAAAATGACCAATGGATGTTAACGTTGGCCATATATTTTGACTATAAATTTCACGGGGGTACTTATAGCCAATGGTCATATTTTAAAAAATGACCAATGGATATTACTGTTGGCCATATATTTTGACTATAAATCAAAATGTTCACGTGTAGGGATAATACAACTTTAAATCTCAACGTGCATCTGCAACCATTATGGGTCGATATTTTAAGCATCTCACACTACCTCTTGAATTTAATGATGACATTATCAAATTTGTGAGATGAAATGCAAAAAATAAAAATAAAAAACATTTGGACTGCTATTTATAACCAAAATATGTGGCCAACAGTAACATCCAACGGTTATTTTTTAAAATATGGTCATTTTTAAAAATATGACAGTTGGCTACAAGTAACTCCCTGAAGTTATTGTAATCTTTCAAATACACCCTCTTGTGGTATAATATTATTACATAGACACCCCCTGTGGTATAATATTATTGCATAGACAACCCCTGTGGTATAATATTATTTCACAGACACCCCCTGTGGTATAATATTATTACATAGACACCCCATGTGGGTATATATAGCCAGGGGTAAATTTGGAAAATAAAAAAAAATTGATGATGTCATCAAATTCCATCTGTTTTTAACGCCGTAAGGGGTTTCTTGTAATATGCCCAAACTTGAGGGGGTGTCCCTGTAATTTTTGAAACAACGGGGGGTTTCTTGTAATATGCCCAAACCTGAGGGGGTCTGAGTGTAAATCACCCAAATAATAAATTATATTGTTGGTTAGATGGTTTTTTGTTTATATATGTTTTCTTCCATTATTGCTTATCATGGAATACTTCATATGTGTAGATTATTTGCATCTTACATCTTAGTAGTTCGTAATAGTTCGATAAAAACTATTTTGCAATAGTATTTATCTTCATATTTTCTTCATAAATTATATGTATTAATTAGTGATTGTGCTTTAATTATATGTATTAAAATTTTTATATATGTTCACTGGATTATCACGCATTGAATTTCTTCATTATTTTAGTATTTATTGTACAAAATAATAGCTAGTTAAATTTTGAATTTCCTTTTGCATTTTACACAAATATAGCATATATGTGAACTCTAAAAGTTGATTAATATCTTTAAATCATGTAGCTTCAATTTTTTTTGTTTTTTGTATTTTCTTATTTTTGATGATCTCAATTTTTGTAATATACTAATATCCTATTTTAAGAGTGTTAGATCTTAATCATAATTTTTCTTTTTTTATTATCCTTAGCTTTACATCTCCGTCTATTTCATTTTTTGTACGAACTATGAGAATATGAGTAGTAGTATTACACCTCAATATAAATATATGTAGCTTTTTGTGAGCTTAAGAATTCATTTCAACTTACTCCCAAATAAAAAGATTTTTCATAAACAAATTCCATAAGCACTATATAAACAAAAAGAAAAAAAAAAGTTTCATGATTCTTTTGTTTGTGTTTTTAGGCGAATGTGACACAAATCTACTTAAGAGATATAATTGTTTGAATCTTTAAAAGTGTCAAAACACTTCATAAAAGTCATAACAAACAAGATGATAATTTTTAATTCTCAAACGAATTATGTACTAATGCTTTAACATATTTGATTTTATGAATGACAATCATTAATTAAAAATTTTGATTTATACAACACGACTTTTAGTTTTAGATTGTATGTCTTTTAGTGCCTTTTATTTAAAGATAATTTTTATTTGGGTAAATACCACTAATGGTCCTCCTTATTATTAACTTTTTACAGAGTGGTCCCTTTTGTATTTTTTTTCCCATGTTAGTTCCCACTATGAATTTTTTGTTTCACTTTGGTCATTTAGAAGGGGTCTTTTACTTATAGTGTTACACTTTAGTCCCTCATAAAATTATTTTGTATCAGCTTAGTCCCTCTTAAACTATTTATTTATCAATTTAGTCCCTCATAAAATTGTTTGTTTATCAATTTAGTCCATCATAAAACTATTTTGGCACTTTAGTTCATCTTGGACCACCTAAAAATGACCAAAGTGAAACAAATAATTCATTGTAGGGACTAACATGGAAAAAAATACACAAGAGTGACCACTCTGTAAAAGGTTAATAATAAGGAGAACCAATATATTTGAAAATAATCTGGAGCTAAATAAAAATAATCAAGTAGAGGTGTTTAGTTGACTTTAAATTTATTTTTGTGCAAGTATTGAAGATCCTTATTTTTGTTTTTTTCTTTTTCTTTTTCTGAAAACCGTTTTAATAGTGAAGATGATGGAGGGCATTTCGTATACTTACCTAACTCCGTTAAATTTGATTAACATCCATCTAGAAGAGAAAAAACAATGTCAACCAAAATATAATGCTGATTTATGTCCTGATGATGAGATAAAAAGGTAATAATTAAGTAATGACCAAAATCCAACAATTTTTCTTATTAAATCTAATTACCTAAAAGATAAACGCATGCATTTTGCAATCCAGGGATTTGAATTTAAAAAATAAAGCACGAAATGGAACGCACGCAAGCTGCTCGACGAAATGTCACAATGAAAATTCAGTTTGAGTAATGCTTTGTACTCTGTCATGGATTTGGCGGGAGATTACTAATCACATTTCCTAGCCTTAAGGAGCAGCGAAAGTGGATGTTCCATTTGAGTGGTGACGCCAAATTTCTCAGTCATTCTTAATTCACTTGGATCATTTCCATTTGGGAGTGACCAATCGAAAAAATGAATGAACGAAACTAGTATCAACGGAACTGTCTTTTCAGCCATTGGAATGCCAGGACATGTTCTTCTCCCCGCGCTAAAAGGTATAAACTTGAAACTATTTTCTTTAAAATCAAGATTAGAATTTAGAAACCTTTCTGGTTTGAATTTTAATGGTTCTTCCCATATAGACGGGTCTCGCCCAATAGCCCATATGTTGACAAGAACTCGAGCATTCTTAGGGATCGTGTAGTTCATTACTTGGCACGACTCAATAGACCGGTGAGGAAGTAGAAGTGTTGTTGCAGGGTGCAATCTCATCGATTCTTTAATACAGGCTTGAAGATATGGTAATTGCATTTTATGGAAATCTTTCGGGAAGGCTTGTGTGATTTCAGCTTCTATCTCTACTTGAACCCTTTTCATGGATTCTTGATTCTTCACAAGTTCTGCCATTGTCCACTCAATAGTTGTCTTAGTGGTGTCTGTGCCAGATGAAAACAATTCCTGTTACATAGATGAAAACAATTCCTGTTACATATAAATAGTAAGTATATCATAATGTAGGGAAATGAACGAAAGAGATATATAAATATGTAGCTGACCATAAACAATAGAAAGATCCGTTGGTCGGAGAAATCACTGTCAAGAAGAGTGTCCAAAAAATCATTATGCCTGAAAGAGTTGACCTTGACAAAATTTCTTCTTTCTTCGATTATAGGGATCATCACAGCACGCATCCTCACTGAAAACTTGATAGACTTCTTTCTCAAACCCTGAAGATCTAATTTACTTAGAATAGGGTAAAAATCAGAAATATTTGGAACAGTTAAAATTTCCATGATTTCACTTATGGAACCTTTGATTCCACCGTCTTCATTTTTCTCACCGAGCCCAATGAAATCTTTTGACATAAGAGAATTCCCTAGTATATTGTAAACAGTAGCGAAAACGAGATCTGCTATCTTCATCACCTCACCTTCTTTTACCCTCAAAAAGTCCATCAAACTAGTTATATTTTTCGCCCTTAATGCCTCTTGAGAATCTATAGCTTTGTTGCTAAAGAGCTCGGTCTTGCATAAGGTACGTAAATGCTTCCAATTATCATTGGATTCTTCATTCCATACGAGTGATAATTGGTTAAGTTCTGATTTTGTGAGTGGCAAGAAATGAGGACTGTATCTCCCGCAGAGAAATCGATCTTTTGTCTTGAGGATTTCCATGGCGACATCAGGTGAAGAACCTACAATTAGGCATTGAGTCCCGAGTCTTAGTGAGATTAAAGGGCCGTACGTTTTGGCAAAGTTGGCCAGAATTACATGAGGCAGGGGTGATCTCATGTGTGGAATGTTGCCTACTATTGGCCATGGTTTTGGCCCTGGTGGAAGTGGTGGAGAATTTGACAAGAAAGAAGATTTCAGTTTCTTGATTATGATAAAGAGTAGTGGCAAAATCAGGGCTGGAAGCAAAAAAATGTATTTGCTTTCAGATTCCAAGAAGTCAGCCATGACTAGAATGAACAAGTTCTAATTGCATCTATGCATGGAACAGATTATTAGTTACTATTTATAGAGATAAGCATTTTAAATTTTAATTTTGGAAATTGGGAGAAAAAAAAAAGAAGTAAAAATGTCTTTTACCATGTTCTGTTAATTCCTTAGCAAGTACTCATAACAGATGGGAGTATTTGACTTTTATTGAAACGGAGTTGTTTTTGTGATTTTGCTAAGTTTAAAAGGGGTATGCAATTAATTAATTATATAAATATTGCTCATGATAAAATAACCAATATTGTGACCAGCATGTATGTTTAGAAATTTAGATGTCAACTTGATTTAGTCATAACGGACTAATATAGGAAAAATTGCATATTTGATACCATACAATATGACATTTTGCAATCTTGGTACCATTGAATATATAAATATACATTTAGTATCACAATTGTATATTTGATGACGTAGCACAACGGATGCATGAAATACTTTATCCACCCTACCCGCCCCAAAATGCAAATTTATTGGACATATACATATAAAAATTGATAATTACGTATGCACTCCTAAGGTTAGGTGGGATTGCATAAATACCTCCTAAGATTGTAATAGTTTCAGGTCACGTCTTATTTCCTACATAAGATAATGTAGGATTGATTGTATTCCTACCAAAACAGTTGATAAGTTATTTTATCATATTTGGTGTGTTAAAAACATGATAAATTATATAATCATATTTGGTAGTCTACATTACATTTATGATTGCGCAGGAGTACCCAATTCTTGTCTTTTAATAGTTTAATTATTTAGGTTTTTTTATATTTTAGTTTTGGAAATAGGAAAAATTAGTAAAATGTTTTGTTAATTCTTTAGAAAGTACTTGTAACTGTTGGGAGTATTTTGACGATTATTGTAACTTTAGGGGTTGTTTTTGTAATTTTGGTAACTTTAAAAGGGGTATGTTTAATTATTGCTCATGATAAAGATTAATCACCATCATGGCAAAGTCTATGTTTAAAAATTATGTTTAAAATTTGAGATGTCAATTTTTATTCTTTTTTATAAGCAATTGAGATATCAACTTGATTGTCATAACTCATAACGTACTATATCTACCATATCAATGGTCGAGATGAAATTTTAAAAGCTATTTTTATTTTTTTTATTTTTATAAGCAATTGAGATGTCAACTCGTTTCTTGCAAAGCAAATATGTGCCGGGGGTGTCAGTAGGATCCAGATGGGTCTACTAATTTTATATCTACAATATATAGGGATTTCTAAAATATCTAACCACGTGTATTGCATGTTCATCAACTAATTAACTGTTATTTGGATTCTGAAATTAAAATTCGAACGTGATAAAGAAATATTTTTACTACATCTTCGTCTACAACAAAGTTATTAATATCATATAATCAATCAACTTAGCTTATGGGCTTGAACATTCTACAATATTCACTAGCATCATCTAGTCATTAAATATACGTGGTTCTTCCGTTTACGATTTACATGATAATGTATGGGGTAAATACTCATATCCACATCGCATCATGTTTTGGTCCATGTTTTTTCTAACGTACGTGAATTTTGAAAATTGGTTTCCTTTCTAATGTGGATTTTGAAAATTGATTTTACCTGAGTCTGAACATGGCTTGATGTAAATATTTACTCCATATCACCATGAAGTTGAGCTAATGAAATATACACTTAGGGACATGATACAACGGATGCATAACTCACTACAATATTTTAGGCCTTTTTCAATGGTAAAAAAACCGTTGGAAAAGGCGAAAAAGCGTCGGATATAGCCTTTTAAATTAACCGTCGCTTACTTGGCCGTCGTATAAAGTTTTTATATGTAAAAATACCGCCATGAAAGGTTTATACGACGGTTTTGTAGTCATCGGGAAAGGTTAAAGCGATGGTTTTTAAAACTGTGGAAAAATCATAGACTTAAACCGTCCGTTAAGGATTTTTCAAATTATTTTTAAATTTAATTTTCCTAAAATTCTGGCGGAATTTATTGGAAATATCCTTAAAATAGGGATAGATACATATACAATTCTAAGGTTAAGTGGAATTGCATAAATACCTGCTGAGATTGTAATAACTTCAATAGATACCAAATCGTCTTTTGAGAGTTTCACCTTGTGAACACCATTTGCCGTGTAATCGTATAGGTGGTATTATCACATCTCTTTTTTAATTAAAATTAAGGTAAAATTGCAGAACACGTCCCAAACTAATCAGTGATTTTGGATTTTCGTCCCAAACTATATCACCTCACTGAATTTCGTCCCGTAATTTAATATTTTTTGGAATATCGTCCCACCGTTAATTATGAGGCGAAAATTGCGCATGTGTCCGTTAAATTTCCACATGGCTGCTAACGTGTCAATATGTGGCAAATTTTAGCATGAACAATTATACAATATTGCAGAATTTGTCCCAAACTAATTACAAGATTGAACCGTCATTTCCATTAAATTAGAAATTTAATATTGGGACTAAATCCATGCAAAATGGTAAACTATGGGACGAAATTTGGCGAGTTGATGTAGCTTGGGACGAAAACCAAATTAGTAATTAGTTTGGGACGATATTCCAAAAAAATATTAAATTACGGGACGAAATTCGGTGAGGTGATATAGTTTGGGACGAAAACCCAAAATCACTAATTAGTTTGGGACGTTTTATGCAATTTTGCCTAAAAGTAATGTCGATTTTACTGTTGAAAACATTGACTTTGACCAAATTTTGTAACATTAATTTTCTTCTTTATGGTATGAGTAAATGTGATCACAAAATGTACTTTTTTAAAGCAATATTGCAATTTAAAAAAAAAAAGGTTTAATGTTCTTAAGTTCATCTGACTAAAATCAATTCAAGTAGTTGTTAAAGGGGGAAAGGTAAAATGGACATTTTAATAAGAGGAATGGATGATTTGTTAACATAAGTGCAAATAACCCCTATTTCATTGGTATTAAAATGAGAGATTTGCACTTATGGTACTAAATTATATGTCGATTCTCACTTATAGTACCATAAAAATCGAGTCCGACACATTTGATGCCACTTTTTTAAGAAATTGAATCACTTTTGGTACCGCCGTTAAAAAATCACCGTTAAGTGATGACGTGACAATTAAGTCTTATTGCAAAATTGATGCCAAAATGACCCCATCTTCAAATTTATTGACGATTTTAGTCCACATTGTTGCACAATTTCAATATTAGCTCGAATAAAACACATGCGGACCAATTTGGAGATTTTACTTATTATATTTACATATCTATTTAATTAATTTGATTTTATAAACAATATTAATAAATTAAATAATATTTTTATTTAAATCCGACAAAAAATATATTTTTTTCAAATCTAAAATTTATATAATAATATTAATATATTTAATATTTAATAAGAAAACAAAGTTATATATTATTAATAAATATTTATAATACATTGAAGGTTGGTCTTGCTCTTTAGTCTCTTCTCATAAGTCTTGAATGTATACTTTAGATTATTTGTTGACGTTGATGTTGATATTTTGAGACTTTTGAAACTTGTTGTTTATTTTAAAACTTTGACATTTGAATAGTTGTCGACCTCGTAAAGTATAAGTAGACTTCAACTTGCAGATGTTCAAATATTTTTAAAAAAAATTGATTTTTGTTTGTGGACCGAACCGGACCGTTCGATTTTTATCCCAAACCGAACCGAAATTTTCAGTCCGATAAACGATCCGCGTTTTGGAAAAACTGAATCGACCAGGACCCAAACTTCGGTTCAGTTTGATCCGATTCTTCTCGAATGCTCACCCCTAACCACAACTTTACCATCACAAAACCCCGCCCGGAGGTTTGCTGTTCCAAAGGTGTCAAATGTCAACGATGGGATCTCTGTCATTGATATTTGACACCTCTGGAAATATACATCTATATATGCAGGACGAAGTTGAGATTGAACTCTAAAATGTTCAATCTCAACTTGATTAATGTGGATGTTGGATGTGCAACTTGATTACGTAGTTAGGGGTGTCATCGAGCCGAGTAGTGTCGAACGATACACTGTTCAAGTTTGATTTGATTGTTAAACGAGCTTTTATCGAACGAACTCGAGCCGAATATCGAGTAGCTTGATATTTTACATATATATTATCAATTCAGCTTCTCAAGTCGAGCTTCAAAAGTGTTCGAACGAAAAACGATGTTCGACCTTGTTTGATTAATGTGATGAACCGAGTTTTTATTTAACGAGCTCGAATCTAATAACTTGATTTGATTTTCAGCAGTCTAATTAGTAGTATGTACAATGAATAATAAAAAGAGAAGAACTTGAATTATTCTAATTCCTCTAGAGATGTATCTTCCCCAATAGACCAAAAAGTTATTACTAATTGGCATTTTACATCTTAATTTATAATTGATATATATATATATATGTATATATATATATATATATATGTATATATATATCAGTATCAGGTAATTCATATATAGACACATTTTACCTATAAATTGTATATTATTTGGCAAAATACTTTCTATTTAAATGCAAAACATTTATTGCTTAATTTTAATTTCAAAATGAAAAGCGTAAAAACTATTTTTAAGGTGCAAAATGTTGAAAGCTCAATTATGGTCAAGACGTAGTCTTTAGACTTCACCAAGAGGCACATGTAGTAGTAAACATCACTACACCCGCAACATTGATATATAGTATAAATTAGTAATACAAGAAACATCGCTTCAAATAATTATTATAATATAAAGCAAAAAAAGGCTGGCTATGAATAAGGATCTATACGGTGTAAGTTCTAAGTCAAACTAAGTTTTTTTTTTTTAGGGTCCGTCTAAAATGAGATTTTGAGGGATGGGGAGCATATGGGATAATCTTTCTCTTGTTGATGATAGAAATAGTGTCCGGCAAGCCAATTGTATGGCTGCTATTTATTGTAATAAATAAAGAATTGTTCAATTTAGATTAATAAATGCATCTTATTAAATGGTCAACTTTATCTTATGTAATAATTATCTAAGCATAAGGATAGAAGTCCTTAGATCACAGGGGTATGGGACAACCCGTGGACTGATCTCCAAGGCCGTGATCTAGAACATATTCAAGAGTCGTAGAATCCATTTGAGAAAGGACATCATTGGATTCGGTTAGACTCTCACTGATGTGTATACTCCGATGAACTGGAGGACACTGGGGTCCACGAGCGTGACAAGGATAGTCGATACACAGAAGTAGGTGACTTGCCGAGAAGGCAAGTGCACTGAATACCCCAATTAGGAAATAAACTCACCATGGAAGCGGTAGTCGCATATCGGGGTCGAAGTTATTCCTATTTGCAACGGTCCCTAATACTTGAGGTGATAGGGTTTATCTGGTGCGAGATCGTCTATGCTTTGATGTGAGTTCCGATCGACTGGAGATTACCAGAAGTTCTCTGAGGATTCACGTTGGGTATAGGGGAACTCGTATGTAGGTTCATATCATCAACAAATGATCCATTGACCCGACTTGATAGGTTGGGAAATTCTCCTATAAATTTCTGTGAGAAACTAATTTTGGTAAAACCCTCGGCCGAGGTATCTGACGACTTTATGAAAGTAACTCATAAAGATTAAGTCAAAGATAATTGTTTCGAGACCAGAGTGCATAACGTTAAGACGAAGAAAGGGAACCGATGAAAAGTCCAAACCCTTAAGTCTCGACTGAGAGATCGACTAATGGAGAGATCCTGTCGTATATGACAATTGTAAATGTTAAGAAATGTTCACTGAATTAATTCACCAGTGATTGGGCTCTATGGGCTTGTGGCCAGACATCGACTGTGGAGTGTGGAAAAATTCCCAAATTAACATGGGTGCTAATTTTGGAATGATCAGTCGACATAGTGTTCGATTGATTTAAAGTATTTAATACTTGAATAATTAAATGAATATTTAATTATAACCTGCTGCCAATTATGTTGTGAACCTACGTGGCATACACAATACATATGAAGCGAAAGCAAGAAAACAAAGAACAAGTGGATCGACTGGGTCGACCCAATTGGAGCAGGACGAGATCCAATTGGATCGGATCGAGATTATAAATTAAATTGGAATTTAATATGTAAGTTAATTAATTTAAATTGGATTTAAATAATTATAGAAATATTTAATTAAATAGGCTTAGAGTCTAATTTAATTAAATAAAAGAGTAATTAATTAATTGAGATATTTAATTGAGAAATTAAATAAGGCCTCAATTAATTAAATAGATTGGGCCATTAATTAATTAGAAGACTTAGTCTTCCAATTATTAGGGCCATGACCCATGTAGGAAAAGAGAAGACTTGGAATCCTATTTCTAATAGGATTAGGAGATGGAAGATATCTATATATATGAGAATATATATCATATCTCACAACACAAGAAAGACAAGAAAACATTAGTCTTGCAAAATCTCTCTCTTCTCTCTCGCGATCTCTCTCTCTCCAAGAAGAGATTTCGATTTTTTCTCTTTTGTTCTTTAGTTTAGATCTTGATAATTTCTATGTTCTAGCCAATTAGAATTATTAAGGTTTTCGTGATATTGTGGTGTATCAACTCGTAGAGGCGCAACACATGGGGCGCTACATAAACTTTAGGATCAAGGGTGCAAAAGAAAGGAGGAAACGTATCTACACTTTTGCCAAGCTTGGATTTGCAAGGAGATAGGTAAAACTTTATACTTAAAGTTTTATTATCGTTTTATATACATTCATATATATACATCCAGATTGTATCCTGACAAGATTCATCTAAGAGGCCCTTAAAAGTTTTAATTTCCGCTGCCTGAGGGTTGTTTATCTTACAGAATCCCAACAGTGGTATCAGGACAAAAATGTAGCTTTGTATATATATGAATTTGCAAATTCTGTGTTTTAAATCATATGTTTGATTTATGGTTGGCTAGTTCTTTTACTATCCATGTTTTAGAACGTAGATCTATTTAACTTGGAGTTAAAAGAAAATATTTTGATTCGAAAATTTTTATCATGTTATTTTATTTTGGATTGGATTTAATTAAAGATGCTGTTTTTAAATAAATAAAGTAAGCAGAAAAACAATTTTTTTTTCTTTTTGATAAACCGCGGTGGCACGCAGCGGTGCGGTGGCACGCAGCGGTGCACTGCCGTGCAACGCGGCTAGGCTGCCACCGCGAAGCTGCTACACGCAGCAGCGCGCTGCCTACACGAGCAGCACACGCACAGCAGCGGCTGCCGCGAGAAGCCCACGCGCGGCCTTCGTGGCCGCGTGTGTGTTGGCCACATGGTGGCCTCGGATTGGTCACTACGTGGCTGTTTTCGGTTGGTCTCTATTTTTGCCTATTTTGGAAAGTTTGTGAATCTTGGAGATTTGGTAGATTAGGAAACTTGGAGTTTTGGATAAAATAGAAAATCTTGGAAGATTTGGGAACTACCTTAGTTATCTACTCTAATCAAAATAGGATTATCTTGAGAATCTTGGAGATTTAGATGAGTTGGGAAACTTAGAGTTTTTGGATAAGATGAGAATCTTTAAAGATTTGTAACTATCTTAATTAACCAACATAATCAAGATAGGAATTGTAGATTACTTAAAACTCAAGTAAGAGATATTTAATCTTAGAGATTAATTGATAATTCAAAATAATTAATATGGATAATTTTTGTGAATTAAAATTAAAGAAGCCGATAAATTTACATTTTGCCCTTATGTGAATTTATGCATGTTCTTGAGTGAATGTGTGGATTGATCGATTTTGCCCTTAAGCCCTGTGTTGTATTTGGTTTATTTTATTATGGGTTGTAATTAAATGGGCCTGATTGGTGCCCCTTGTTTGCGCAATTAAAATGTAATAGAATAGGGCCTTAAGTTAGACTTAGAATAGGCTTGGAGCCAAGAAGACCTTATAAAACTTGGAGATCCACATGGAGGCCCTTTACCTTGGAAAGACATGGAGGCCCAATTCAAAACATGGAGGCCCAATCAAGGAGGACATGAAATTACAAGTGAAGGCCCATATATGCATGGGTTTGATTATTGTAATAGATTAGGACATTTAATTTTCACCCTAGACTGACCATTTGGTCCATCACTTGGCTCGTGATGGATCGCATATGATGGGCAATCGATCAATCATATTATGCAATGCTAGGTGATGTAAGTTTCTTTTCTACACATTCTTTGATGTATGTTATGCATGCTTAGAATAGAAAACGTAAACAAGTTAAAGCATAACCTGATGAGACCTCGCACATGAATACTTCATAAAACCTCCAATTGAACTTGAAATTCAATTATAATATTAAATCGAATAACGGGTGCATATGAATGGTGTCTATGGTCCGAGCCTATCCAATTACTAGGTCTTAGGCACATCGTACGAATATGTCTCAATGTCTCACTAGTCATGGGTCGAGGTATAGGAAGATTGTGTGTTTATTGCCTCGAGGTATAGTTATAGTACCAAGGGAGGGGATAGCAAGGTTCTAGGCGCTGTCTCACGAGTCGTGGGGCGTCTAAGATTGAACTATTTCTCTTCACGAGTGTTGGACATGATTTAACGCTAGTAAGTATGGATGTCTCACGAGTTGTGGGTCCATAACGAAAAACGAGGCTGAATGAACTCAAGGGTTAGCTGCGATGCTTAACCGACAACGAAGTCGACCACCAAGTGAATCTATTAGTATGGCCAACGAGTCGTGGGTACTGAGAGATTGCATTTGGGCCTTGAGCCCACTAGGATATTTTAATATTCTCGAAACTTATGTGGGGGCATAAGATTTTGATTAAAATAGTGGGAGTAATTTACAAATAAAATCCATGTTTGTAAATTGTGCATTTAAAATTAATCATTCGCGTATTTACTTCTTTTTCATTATACTTGAACAAAACAAATTGACTAGATCAAACTTTCATGACTGGGTCAGAAACCTTAAGATCATTCTAACTTCTGAAAAACGATCTTTTGTCCTTGATGGGCCCTCTCCTGAAATTGCTAAGGATGTTAGTGACACTGAGAAAGAGGCTACTGAATTGTGGCACGACGATGACTTACAGTCACGTTGTCTTATGCTTGCATCTGTGTCGAATGAGCTTCAAAAGCAACATGAGCATATGAAATCTGCTTTTGAAATCTACACACACCTCAATGGCCTCTTTGGGGTGCAAAGTATGTATGAGCGGTATGAAACTGCTAAGACTCTGCAACAAACGAGGATGGCAGAAGGTACTGATGTCCGCTCTCACTGTATCAAGATGATTGGGCTCATTGAGAAGCTTGGTCAACTTGAGGTGAAAATGGACAAGACGTACTACCAGGATATAATCCTCCAATCGTTGCCAAGATCATTCGAGCATTTCGTAGTGAACTACAACATGCACAAGATGAATGTTGAACTTCACGAGTTGGCAAATATGCTTGCCACTGCAGAGGCTTCCATGAAAAGAGAGAAGCCAGTGATGGTTGCAACTTCCACCCAATCGAAGTCTAAGAGGACCAAGAAAGGGAAGGAGAAGGGGAATACTCCTTCATCCAAAGGAAAATGACCATCTGGGCCCGTAGGGAAAGGAAAGAAGCTTAAAGCTTCTGCTGGTGAACAAAAATGTTTCTACTGCAAGAAACCTGGACATTGGAAAAGGAACTGCAAGGAGTTCTTGGAGAACTCCAAATGTATATTCCTTGTTGAAGTTAATTTATCAATTAACTGTGCATCTTGGGTGTTAGACACTGCTTGTGGTTCTCATCTTTGTAATGATTTACAGGTGATGGGAGCAACAAGGCCACTTAGGCCTGGGGATTGGATCCTGCGATTTGGCAATGGAGCTAGAGCTGCTGCCGAAGCCATAGGCTAAGTGGAGTTAGATTTAGGTGGTGATAAATTAGTCCTTAGGAACTTTCTTTATGTACCTGGTTTAGTGAAAAACATTATTTCAATTCCTGTTTTGGATAATGAAGGTTTTAATTTTTCAATTAATAAAGGTTCATTTTCATTATTTAAGAATGATCGTTTGTTTATCACTGGTACATTAAAGGATGGACTATACACCATAGAACCGCCTAAATTAGTAATGCACTTACAACAAAACAAAAGGAAACAAGATGATAAAATTTCTGCCCAATTATGGCACGCTCGACTTGGACATATATCCAAGTCAAGGATTCAAAAGTTAGCCTCATCTGGCGCGCTTGAAATAAAGCACATTGATGAAATGCCAACTTGCGAACCATGTCTTAAGGGTAAAATGGCTAAACTGCCGTTTAAAGGAAACCCCGAGCGAGCAACAAGGACATTGGACTTAATACATACTGATGTATGTGGACCACTAAGAAAGAGTGCCCGAGGTGGCTACAACTACTTCATTACCTTCACTGACGACTATAGTCGTTATGGGTATGTGTTCTTGTTGAAACACAAGTCTGAAGCTTTTGAGCGATTCAAAGAGTTCAAAATGGAAGTAGAAAACCAACTTGGTCACACGATAAAGGCTCTTCGTTCTGATCGAGGTGACGAGTTTCTTAGTAACAAATTTCTCAATTATCTTGTGGAGCATGAAATATTGTCTCAGTGGACTCCTCCTGCTACACCGCAATTAAATGGAGTAGCTGAGAGAAGGAATCGAACCTTGATGGACATGGTTCGATCCATGATGAGTGCCACTGATCTTCCTCTTTCATTTTGGGGACATGCCCTCCTCACGGCAACGAAGATACTGAATATGGTACCTTCTAAATCCTTACAAAAGACACCATACGAGATGTGGTTTGGCAAGACACCCTCGTACGCATTCATGCGCGTATGGGGATCTCCCGCTTACGTCAAGAAGCTAGTGGGAGATAAATTGTAAACTAAATCCACTTTGTGCAAATTCGTGGGGTATCCAGAAAATTCAATTGGATACGAGTTCTATGATCCTTCAAGACAAACTGCATTTGTTTCAAGGAATGCGCACTTCTTAGAGAAGGATTTCTTGTTGGACAAGAAAGAACACAACATAGAACTGGATGAGGTCACTGAAGCTGAAAAGGCCGAAGAGGTCGACCAAGCTGACCCAGCACAACAGGCAGTGGGAGAACAAGAGCATGAAAGTGCACCAGAAAGTACACCAATACTTCGTAGGTCAGAAAGACAACGTAGAGAACCCGACAGGTACTAGGGCTGCTGCATGAGACTGGACAGTCTCTAAACGACCCAAGGACTTACGATGAAGCTATGTTGGACATAGATTCGGGAAAATGGCGCGAAGCCATCGAATCCGAGTTGGACTCCATGCACTCCAACAAGGTCTGGACCTTGGTAGATCCACCAATGGGAATAACTCCCGTGGGTTACAAGTGGATCTATAAGCGCAAGCTTGGAGTGAACGGAGAGGTAATAACCTACAAGGCGCGACTAGTGGCAAAAGGATACACTCAAAGACCAGGCATTGACTTTGAGGAAACCTTCTCGCCCGTTGCAATGCCTTAATCCATTCGAATCTTGCTGGCCATAGCTGTGTGGTTTAACTACGAGATATGGCAGATGGATGTAAAGACCGCCTTCCTCAATGGAGACATTGATAAGGAGATCTACATGGAGCAACCAAAAGGATATGCATCCAAAGGAGATGAGCACAAGGTGTGTAAACTCTAAAGGTCCATTTATGGACTCAAGCAAGCTTCCCGAAGCTGGAACATCCGTTTCGACTATACAATCCAAACTTTTGGGTTTATCAAGAACTTGTTCGAACCTTGCGTGTACAAGAAAGTCAGTGAGAGTACACTTGAATTTCTAGTGCTTTACGTTGATGACATTCTTCTCATTGGAAACAACGTGAAGGTGTTATCAGAAACGAAAGCATGGCTGTCTACACAATTCTCAATGAAGGATTTGGGAGAAGCATCCTTTGTACTAGGTATAAGGATCTACAGAGATAGATCGAAGGACTGCTGGGCCTCTCCCAATCACAGTACATAGATAAAATACTGAAGAGATTCAGTATGGAAGAATCCAAGAGAGGATTACTTCCCATGAGACATGGAATTGCACTCTCTAAGTCTATGGCACCAAAGACACCTGAAGAGAGGAGCAAAATGTCTCAAATACCATATGCCTCCGCTATAGGAAGCATAATGTATGGTATGTTATGTACTAGACTAGCCTACGCATTGAGCGTTACTAGTCGCTATCAGTCTGATCCAGGAGAGCAACACTGGATAGCCGTGAAGGCAATTCTAAAGTACCTGAGAAGGACTAAAGAATTTTTCTTGGTATACGGTGGAGGAGAATTGAAATTGGAAGGATTTACAGATTCAAGCTTCCAATGTGATGTAGACGACTTCAAGTCAACATCTGGATATGTGTTCTGCCTCAGTGGTGGTGTGTTAAGCTGGAAAAGCTCCAAGCAAGATACTACTGCAGATTCCACCACCGAAGCGGAATATATTGCAGCATGTGGAGCTGCAAAGGAAGGTGTTTGGATGAAAAACTTCATCCAAGAACTAGATGTGATACCTGGCATTACTGAGCCCATTACTATCTTTTGTGATAACAATGGAGAAATAGCGCAAGCAAAGGAGCCGAGATCTCATCAGAAATCCAAGCAAGTACTGAGACGATGCCATTTGATAAGGGATATCATTGGTAGATGAGACATAAAGATGGAACGTGTCGACTCGGAAGATAATACAGCGGACCCGCTTACGAAGCCACTGCCCCAAAAGGCATTTGAGAAACATCTACATAAGATGGGACTCAAGAACATAAGAAGTTGGCTTTATTACAAGTGGGAGATTGATAGAAATAGTGTCCGGCAAGCCAATTGTATGGCTACTATTTATTGTAATAAATAAGGAACTATTCAATTTAGATTAATAAATGCATCTTATTAAATGATCAACTTTATCTTATGTGATAATTATCTAAGCATAAGGATAGAAGTTCTTATATCACAGGGCTATGGGACAACCCGTGGGCTGATCTCCAAGTCCGTGATCTAGAACATATTCAAGAATCGTAGAATCCATTTGAGAAAGGACATCATTGGATTCGGTTAGACTCTCACTGATGTGTATACTCCGATTAACTGGAGGACACTGGGGTCCACGAGCGTGACTGGGATACTCGATACACAGAAGTGGGTGACTTGTTGAGAAGGCAAGTGCACTGAATACCCCAATTAGGAAAAAACTCACCATGGAACCGGTAGTCGCATATCAGAGTCGAAATTATTCATATTTGCAATAATATACGAGGAACAATCCCTAATACTTGAGGTGATAGGGTTTATCTGGTGCGAGAACGTCTATGCTTTGATGTGAGTTTCGACCGACTGGAGATTACTAGAAGGTCTCTGAGGATTCACGTTGGGTATAGGGAAACTCGTATGCAGGTTCATATCATCAACAAAGGATCCATTGACCCGACTTGATAAGTTGGAAAATTTTCCTATGGATTTTTGTGATAAACTAACTCTGGTAAAACCCTCGGCCGAGGTATCTGACGACTTTATGAAAGTAGCTCATAAAGATTAAGTCAAAGAGAATTATTTCGAGACCAGAATGCATAACGTCAAGACGAAGAAAGGGAACCGATGAAAAGTCCAAGCCGTCAAGTCTCGACTGGGAGATCGACTAATGGAGAGATCATGTCATATATGGCAATTGTAAATGTTAAGAAAAGTTCACCGAATTAATTCACCAGTGATTGGGCTCCATGGGCTTGTGGCCAGACATCGACTGTGGAGTGTGGGAGAATTCCCAAATTAGCAGGGGTGCTAATTTTGGAATGATCAGTCGACAAAGTGTTCGATTGATTTAAAGTATTTAATACTTGAATAATTAAATGAATATTTAATTATAACCCGCGGCCAATTATGTGGTGAAACTACGGGGGCATACACAATACACATGAACTGAAAGCAAGGAAACAAAGAACAAGTGGATCGACTGGGTCGACCCAATTGGAGTAGGGCGAGATCCAATTGGATTGGATCGAAATTATAAATTAAATTGGAATTTAATTTGTAAGTTAATTAATTTAAATTGGATTTAATTAATTATAGAAATATTTAATTAAATATGCTTAGAGTCTAATTTAATTAAATAAGAGAGTAATTAATTAATTGGGCCATTTAATTGAGAAATTAAACAAGGCCTCAATTAATTAAATAGATTGGGCAATTAATTGATTAGAAGACTTAGTCTTCCAATTAATAGGGCCATGGCCCATGTAGGAAAAGAGAAGACTTGGAATCTTATTTCTAATAGGATTAGGTAATGGAAGATATCTATATATATGAGAATATATATCATATCTCACAACACAAGAAAGACAAGAAAACATTAGTCTTGCAAAATCTCTCTCTTCTCTCTCCTCTCTCTCTCTCTCTCGATCTCTCTCTCTTTCCAAGAAGAGATTTCGATTTTTGCTCCTTTGTTCTTTATTTTAGATCTTGATAATTTCTATGTTCTAGCTGATTAGAATTACTAAGGTTTTCGTGATATTGTGGTGTATCAACTCGTAGAGGCGCAACACGTGGGGCGCTACATAAACTTTAGGATCAAGGGTGCAAAAGGAAGGAGGAAACGTATCTACACTTTTGCCAAGCTTGGATTTGCAAGGAGATAGGTAAAACTCTATACTTAAAGTTTTATATACATTCATATATATACATCCAGATTGTGTCCTGACACGATTCATCGAAGAGGCCCTTAAAAGTTTTAATTTCCGCTGCCTGAAGGGTTGTTTACTTTAAGACAAATTTACCCTTTTTTCTAATCCCTTATATATATATACTTGTATGAGTTACACATATCAATTTCTTTTATATATATATTTTTTTATAATCACTTAATTAATCAACTAATCAGTAAATCAAGCTAAATTATCTGACTAATAAGTACCTTTTCATTTATTTTTTTAGTTAAAACTTAATCAAATTATTTAAGAATTTGAAATAAAAATAAAAATAAAAACATATGATAAAGTCATTATTTTTTAAGCAGCTTAGGTATGCAAACAAATACATTTCAAATGACATGGTATTATTTCAAATTAAAATAAATAAATAGATTTATTAAAGTTGTTGGTCCCAAGTGGTCAGATGAGGTCTAGAGGGGAGGAGGGGGGGGGGGGGGGGGGGGGGGAGGGGTGGTGTGGGGGGTGAGGATGAATAGACCTCTAAACTTTTTCAAATTTCTCCAACTTTTCTTATCAGCAGAGTAAGCTGATCGAACTGGTGAGACTACTTACCTGATTGCGCACTGAGCTTAAACAACGAAATTGACCATTAGTTTGATTTACTTATCTGATTCAATTTAAATCAGAGTTTTAAACTTGTATGCAGCGGATTTGTCTAGTGTTTTTCAAACAAGTTCTTTACTTACTTAAAAGATCGAACTGGTGAGCTACTTACCTGATTGCGCACTTAGCTTAAACAACGAAATTGACCATTAGTTTGATTTACTTATCTGATTCAATTTATATCAGAGTTTTAAACTTGTATGCAGCGGATTTGTCTAGTGTTTTTCAAACAAGTTCTTTACTTAAAAGATTTTGTCCCCAGTTTTTAAACTCCTTTGAAAATCTTTTAGTTTACTCAAGTGTTTGTATGCTTATAAAATATGCAAGTAAAAGTGCAAGTAATCAAACACAAGGAATTTTTATAGTGGTTATATAGACAAGAATGTCTTTTAGTCCACTCTTCCAAATCACGAAGATTTTGGATTATACTATGAACACACAGTAAATAGCTTGCGCTTTTACAACAAATGATGAAGCCACAAGTTCGCTATAGGAGATCACAAAGAATACCTATACTCTGAAGTATTTTCACTCACTTAGATGGAAAACTACTTTTCACAACATTCTCTTTTACAGAAATCACTCAGACTTACGTTTTGGCTTTGTTTCCTCAACTAGGCTTTGTCAACAGATGACTCGGCTGATGGTGATCTGTATTTGAGTTTTTGAGAATTAGAAGATATTGCTTGCTTTGATTTTCTCTCCGTTGTTGTGTTTTTCTCTAACTCTTGAATTCAAATATATTTATACTCGTGAATTTGAATTTCTGTCCATTGAAGTAAGACAGATCTTCAGATCTTCCTCGAGCAGTGGTCCTTGTTTCAGAACGGCTTCTACAACTATTCACTGTACAGTTCTGCTGTACTTTCTGTCAAGTAGCATTTAATGCACCTTGCTGATCCGAGGTTTCTCTTCAATCATTGGACTTTAATACCCTTATCTTACAACATTTATTACACCGAGTGAATTTATTACCGTTGTAATAACTTCCTGATCACTTCCACTCTGCTGATTCAAATCGAACTCATCTGATTTGACTCTGCTGAAATCCACCAGTCTGATTCCGAACTCAGCATCAGATGAGTAGTCTTTTGGACCAAAATTCAACCCTTCTGATTTTACTTGTCTTCTCAGATTGAATTTTTAGAGGCTTGCTAAGCTTCCATTACTTAGCTGATGACTTTTGGAAATCATCAAAACCTCCCTTCACTTCTTCATCTTCATCCAACAATTTCCCCCTTTTTGATGATGACAAAACTTCAGCTAAGTACCTGTAACTAAACTAAAGTTAAGTCTTCACACAAAAATTCTGAGATAGAAATTGAGTTGGAATTTGTAATCTTTCATTAATATAGAACATGTTACAATTACATCAGATTACAAAAAGATGAAAAGTTACACAAAAAATTTACAATTGATAAAGAAAAGTAATTAGTCTTCTTCTTCTTCTTCTTCATCATCATCTTCACTTTCACTGCTAGAGAAAGTTAGAACTACTTTCTTGGCTTTGTCAGTGGCCTCAATTCAGGCTCTTATTTCCTCTATCCTTTTTGTTTTTCTGAATGGATCTAGCTGTTCTTCAACAGAATCCTTAAAAGCAGCAATTCTCTTGTCTTCGTTTGCCGCATCCTTGGGTTCTTCTTCATCAGCTTTGTCATCAACATCTTCATTATTTTCAGCAGTCTGTTTAGCTTCATCAGCAACCTTAGTATCTTCAGCAGGCTTGTATGTTGCCCCTTCAGAACTTTGAACTACTTCAGTAGCTTAAACGGTTACATTCTTCTTTTTGGCAGATTCCTCTTCCCCCATTTGTCATCATCAGCAGGGTCGAGTCCTTCAGCTTGAACAGGAGTAATGTTTACTGCATTGCATAGAAGTCTGATGTTGTGATCCATTGAAGACAGTTGTAGTGCTTGTTGTTTTTGATTAACCATCAGTACCGAAGCTTGATCATTCAGATAGTCCAGGTTGTGATGGAGAGTTGAAACCTCTGCACCTATCTGATTGGTACTTTCACAGAAGCCTTGAATTAGATTTGTTGTCTTTTCTTCACTAGACTTTGTAGCATTCACAAATGCTTGGTTAATCTTAATCTAGTCAGCCTCATACTTCTTAATTGTTTCACTGATCTGTTGAATATCAGCCTTCATACCACTAACTTGATTAGTTAAGGTAATTAAGCCTTCTTTCAACATAACAGAACTATCAGTAGGCTGGGGGATGCTTTGAATAGTGCTCTAAACAAGATGTGAGGCAGCCTCCTCAAATTTTCTAAGTAGCTCCTTGTTCTTTTCTTCCATCTCCTTCATTGCATTTTCAATCAGTGACTTCATGGAATCCATGATTGATGATTGAACATTTTCTTTGGAGGTGGCAGGTTCAGCATTCTTCTGTTTCTCAGGAGTGGCTTCAGTTGTCCAGGTGATAGCTAAAGGCTCCTTTTCAATAAGGACTTCATGCAGTTGAACTGGAGCATTTGCAGTGATTAGCTCCACTGATGAGTTGTCCTCTGTTGTCTGTTTTGGATCAGTAGCCTCATTTGTAATATGAACAATTTCAATACCATCAGTAGACACGAATGTTCTATGATAGATAAAATCAGCAGGTAAAAATGAAAAAGTCGTCTGAGGTATTTTGAGTGGCTCTTGATATTTACTGATCTCTGATTCAAACGCAATATGTTGCAAACTTGGAAGGCTGGGCAGATCACTTGATGTTCCTTGTCCGTATCTTGATCTTTCTACCCACTTATCCAAAGTTACGCAAACTGCTATCTTCACAGCTCTTTCTGCTAAGTCATCATCCCTCTTAGGTTTATTTGGCATTGATTCACGAAGTGCTGTGGATTCCTTCTATACAATGAGTTTTACATACTCATGTACTCTATCATGAAAGAAGTCAGAGTCCAAAGCTTGTTGAATGTTATTGGTTTGCAGCCAATTCAACAACCAACGTTCTTCAGCAGCAACCTCATTCCAGGCTCTGAATTCTTCACATGTTTTGTTTACTCTGTAGTTCCTCCAGCGATTATATTGTTGGGATTCAGTAAGATAAACAACCCTTCATGCAGCGGAAATTAAATTTTTAAGGACCTCTTAGATGAATCTTGCCAGGATACAATCTGGATGTATATATATAAATAAATAAATAACAAAGATAAAACTTTAAGATTAAAGTTCTACTTGTCTCCTTGCAAATCCAAGCCTAGCAAAGTGGATGCGTTTCTCCCTTTCTTTTGCACCTTTGATCCCAAGTTAGTTCAGCGCCCCACGTGTTGCGCCTCTACGAGTTGATACACCACAATATCACGAAAACCTTAATAATCCTAATCGGCTAGAACATAGAAATTATTAAGATCCAAAACTAGAGAACAATTGGGAGCAAGAATCTAAAATCGAAATCTCCTCTAGAGAGAGAGAGTTCGGCCGAAGGTGAGAGAGAGAGAGGAGAGGGAGAGAATTCTGCAAGACTTAATTTTTGTGTGTTTTATCTTCTATATAAGATATGATATAGATTCTCATATATATAGATATCTTATAACTCCTAATCCTAGTAGGACTAGGATTCAAGTCTTCTCTTTTCTCCTACATGGGCCATGGCCTTTTAATTGGAAGACTAAGTCTTCTAATTAATAAATGACCCATTTCATTTAATTAATTGAGGCTTTATTTAATCTCTCAATTAAATGGCCCATTTTATTTAATTAATTGCGGCTTTATTTAATTACTCTCTCATGTAATTAAATTAGACTCTAAGCCCATTTAATTAAATATACTTATAATTAATTAAATCAATTTAATTAATTAACTTACAAATTAAATTCCAATTTAATTTATAATCACGATCCAATTCCAATCAGATCTTGTCTGCTCCAATTGGGTCGACCCAGTCGATCCAGTTGTTATTCATTTCCATGCTTTCGCTTCATGTGTATTGTGTATGCCCCCGTAGGTTCACCACATAATTGGCCGTGGGTTATAATTAAATATTTATTTAATTACTCGAGTATTAAATACTCTAAATCAATCGAACACTCTGTCGACTGATCATTCCAAAATTAGCACCCCTGCCAATTTAGGAATTTTCCCACACTCCACAGTCGATGTCTGGCCACAAGCCCATGGAGCCCAATCACTGGTAAATTAATTCAGTGAACCTTTAAACATTTGCAATTTCCATATACGACATGATCTCTCCATAAATCGATCTCCCAGTCGAGACTTAAGGGTATGGACTTTTCATCGGTTCCCTTTCCTTGTCTTGACTTTATGCACTCTGGTCTTGAAATAATTCTCTTTGACTTAATCTTTATGAGCTACTTTCATAAAGTCGTCAGATACCTCGGCCGAGGGTTTTACCAGAATTAGTTTCTCACATAAATCCATAGGAGAATTTCCCAATCTATCAAGTCGGGTCAATGGATCCTTTGTTGATGATATGAACCTGCATACGAGTTCCTCTATACCCAACGTGAATCCTCAGAGACCTTCTGGTAATCTCCAGTCGGTCGGAACTCACATCAAAGCATAGACGTTCTCGCACCAGATAAACCCTATCACCTCAAGTATTAGGGATCGTTCCTCGTATACTCTTGCAAATAGGAATAACTTCAACCCCGATATGCGACTACTGCTTCCATGGTGAGTTATTTCCTAATTTGGGTATTCAGTGCACTTGCCATCCCAGCAAGTCACCCACTTATGTGTATCGACTATCCCAGTCACGCTCGTGGATCCCAGCGTCCTCCAGTTCATCGGAGTATACACATTAGTGAGAGACTAACCGAATCCAACGATGTCCTATCTCGATTGGATTCTACGACTCTTGAATGTGTTTTAGATCACGGCCTTAGAGATCAGTCCACGGGTTGTCCCATAGCCCTGTGATATAAGGACTTCTATCCTTATGCGTATATAATTATTACATAAGATAAAGTTGACCATAATAAAGTGCATTTATTAATCTAAATTGAATAGTTCCTTTATTTATTACAATAAATGGCAGCCATATATAGTTGGCTTGCCGGACACTATTTCTATCATATATCTGATCTTTTCAGCTAGGAACATACTTTTTGATTGCAACAGAGTGTTGTACCTTCCCAATTCTTCCTTAAACCTTGCAAAAACAGAAGGGTCACTGTTGATTATCTCAAGTGCCCTTTCTACTTCTTTCTTTTTCTTTGGCACAGGTTCAGGACGAGTTAGAACAAACTTTGCTTCCTTGGGATCACCCATCACTATAACACCACTTCTTCTTGGGCCATGAGCATCTACCTTGCTCGCCTCAAGAGCTTTGGCTAAGTCTTTTGCTTCTTAGCAGCTAACTCTGCTTCAGTCAAGTTTCTGACTTCTGCTTCAGCTTTGCTGGCTGCAAGAGCTAACTTGAGCTCTGCTTCATCTTTCTTTCTTTGCTCAGCCTCTTCACGTTTCTTTTTTTTGGTATTTTGGTATCCTATCCTTACCAGTTCTCTTCCTTCTGGCAGCTTGTGTTTCAGCAGACTTGTCTGTTGGAACAGTGGTCTGATCAGCTTGAGATGCTGATACCTCAGGTGTCGTCTGATTTGAAGGATTAGACTCCTTAACTGATTCCGCTGGTCTTTCAGCAGATTGAGAGACTTCTCTTACAATTTCAGCAATTCTAACAGTTTGTCTACCCAATATCAGTTTCTTTCTTGTCGTTTCCTTTGTGTGAACAAGCTTTGTAGTAGCAGTATCCTTGATCGCACTTCTCATTCTTTTGGATACGTTTTCATCAGGGACTTCTTCTGAGACAGTTCTTTCAGGAGAGTCCTCTAAAGGCATAGCATCAATATCCCTGGCAACTTCAGAGATAATGACATCAGCAATGTCAACTGTTCTGGCTTCAACAGCAGGGTTAACTACTGTTTGAACAGTAGGCTCAGCAGCCTTGGTCATGCTTTTCTCTTTTTTAGCAGCAGGTTTTTTTGTTTCGGCAGTCTTTCTTTTTGGTTGCTTCTTTTCAGGTGTTGCAGCAGGCTTGGAGTCAGACTTAACACCTTCATAGATCTTTACTTCCTTCGCCCTATGAATGACCTTTCCATGGGTCATTCCACATCCTAAGCTCATCAGTAGATGGCTCAAGAAAATTTTATGATTGTTGTGTTTGTTCTCCTTGTGATCAGCGAGAACATAGAACACAAAAGCAGCCCAGTTTACCTTCAACCCATAGTAAACCGCTATCATTGATTGCAGCCTTCTCTTAGGCAATCCATCCAGGGCAAAAGTACAGTTTTCAATGACCTTTGCAAAGAGGTCAACCATTCTCTAAAATTCGTCAATCAGCTAGGTCTTTTTGACGGATCCATAGAGAATCGAACTCGGCTTTGTCAATAGATGACTCGGCTGATGGTGATATGTATTTGACTTTTTGAGACTTAGAAGATATTGCTTGCTTTGATTTTCTCTTAGTTGTTGTGTTTTTCTCTAACTTTTGAATTCAAATCTATTTATACTCCTGAATTTGAATTTCTGTCCGTTGAAGTAAGACAGATCTTCAGATCTTCCTCGAGCATTCAATGCACCTTGCTGATCACTGTACAGTTCTGCTGTACTTTCTGTCAAGTCGCATTCAATGCACCTTGCTGATCCGAGGTTTCTCTTCAATCATTGGACTTTAATACCCTTCTCTTACAACATTTATTACACCAAGTGCATTTATTACCGTTGTAATAACTTCCTGATCACTTCCACTCTGCTGATGAACAATCTGGTGATTCAAATCAAACTCATCTGATTTGACTCTGCTGAAATCCACCAGTCTGATTCCGTACTCAACATCAGATCAGTAGTCTTCTGGACAAAATTCAACCCTTCTGATTTTACTTGTCTTCTCACATTGAATTTTCAGAGGCTTGCTAAGCTTCCATTACTTAGCTGATGACTTTTGAAAATCATCAAAACCTCCTTTCACTTCATCATCTTCATCCAACAAAAATAGTATTTTTTAAATGAGAATACTATAATGAAATGAACTAAATAATTTTGTTAAGATCTTATCCTAGAAAAAAAAATTATAAGATCTTATGAACAAATCAATTATCAAATTATATTTGATGACAATAATTTAAAATCATCATTTTTTACGTAATAATAATTAAATTGAATATTAATCATTAATTTGTACTATTTTTTGATATGATAAAGTTAATTCTACTATAATATAAAATTTACTCATGAAATTAACTACACAATTTTCAAAGATTCATCCGTCTTTTACTAATTTCACCGGTCTTATCCGGTTTTCACGAAATTCATCCAAAGTTATTCGATTCCATATGTATTGATCGATTTCTCAGGTGCCTTTTTCCCCGGTTTAACTCGTTTTTCACCAACTTTACCAGTATTCACCCAAATTTATCATTTTCACATGTTTTAACAGACTTTTATCGATTTCACCAATTTTCATTAATCGATTTCGCCCGTTTTCCATGAAAATTCGAGCACCTATTCAATTCTTAAGCTTAATCCATTCATTTTGCATCGATTTAATATTTTTCTTCGATTTACCCATTATTTTATCTGTTTAACCTACTTTTATTATTTTTTCCATTTTTGTCGATTTCTTTTATTTTTTCGGTTTAAACCATTTTCCACTAGTTTCACCCTGTTTTTTGGGTTAACTTTTTATTTTTATTTTTTTTTATATAGATTTTACTCATTCTCACCTATTTCACATGTTTGTCCACTGATCTACATGTTTTTTCACCAATTTCATCTCACTGATTTCACCCATTTTAAACGATTTCATCCATTTTTCACTAATTTCATCGATCTTATCCGGTTTACATGAATTTCATCCAAAGTTATTCGAATGCATATGTATTTATCGATTTCACAGGCGCCCTTATACCGGTTTCACTCGTTTTTCACCAACTTTACTAGTGCTCACCAATTTCACCCAATTTGTTTTTATCATTTTCACATGTTTTAACCGACTTTTATCAATTTCACCAATTTTCATTAACCGATTCACCTGTTTTTCATGAAAAGAACTCCATGAAAATTTGAGTATCACTGACTGCACCCAAATTTTCATCGTTTTCACCTAAATTTTCATTGATTTCACTTGTTTTTACCAATTTCACGAATATTACTTTTACAGGTTTCAAATGTTTTTCCACTTACTTGACCAGCATTTATATTCGAGGTTATTCATGTCTTGATTATTCGAGATTATGCATGTCTTGATATTCTTGGAAATTGTTTATATTTTGCTTCTCTAGTCAAATAAAAATTACGTACTTAGATTACAAATAAATTATAAAAGTTGATGTAAGAGATAATTTTTAGATTTTAGGAATTTATGTATGAAATAAATATAATAAGACTCTATGTTTAATTATACCTCTTCATTTAATTTTCTTATTTTTATTTTATTTATATTGAAGTGTTCATATTGGAGTACACTTCTTTTTTTTTTTTTCTTATTTTAATTCTTGTTTAATTATACCTCTTCATTTAGTTTTCTTATTTTTATTCTATTTATATTGAAGTGTTCATATTGGAGTAGACTTCTTTTTGCTATTCTATTTTTTTCATATTTTAATTAATCTAGTTATATTTTAAGTAGGGTTATATTGGTCTTCACAAAAAATTCAAGAATTTTTTTTTTATGAACCCGTACATATATATATATAATAGATTGGTTGAAAGTTAGTGGTGTCAAATCATTAATTTATGTAAGAGAATATTTTTGAAAAAAATAAATCATTTATAAAAATGTAGTATTATTTTGGAACATCCCAAAAAGAAAATAGTAGTGAAAATTTAGGGACACATGCACTATTTGTTAAGATACATAAATATTGTTCTCCTTAATAGTTAATACATTGATTTATGTAAATATATAGATATAAATACAAAGATTTAGTGAACAATCATAAATATTAATGTAGGGTGCAATGTATCTTGATTTATTATTGTAAAGGATTTCAAGAGTTCAAGCAAAAAAACTAATCAAGAAAACTCAAATACCCAACAATGTCATTCGAAAATAATCGAAAAGAATAATTATTTTAAGGATACGAATTCATGTAATAGATAATTGGAAGAACGAAGAAGGTTGCAACAAACTTGTAGCAAAACACACGTACGGATCTACTTTGATATTCTGAAAACTTATATAGTCTAGTAGCATTGTAGTTCATATATCCTATATGCTATGTTGCATGGACACGGACACAACACGACTTGGTTACAGTGACACAGATTTTCATAATATACAAGGCATGATACGGCATAGATACATATAGCAAAATAAATCCTATGATAGAGATTATGTTTTTTTTTTTTCGAGAAACGATATTACATCATTATATCAATAATTGTATCATAAATTTATTCAATTGCTATCAAATTACAACGATAAATAACTACCAAGACTAGCATTAAATTAGATAAATACACACATTAGTGGTAGTCGAACCTAATACCTCTTGCCCATAGAGATTATATACTACTAGTTTTCCTAATTTTGAATGTAAATCCAAACAATAAATAACTCAAAAAAAAATGAATTATGATTTGAGTAGAGAGTGAATGTCGAATCCGTGGAAAGTGGAAATGAAAATTGCAAATATTATGGTTAGTTTCTCAGGGCACACTACAAGAAAAACCGGTTTCAGTGACTGTAGTGTTTGGTCGCTGAAAGTGAGAAAATCGTTGCTAAAAGCTATAGTGACCAAGGTGGCGTTGGTTACTGTAATTGGCTACTAAAAGTGTACAGCGACGAATCTTTACCATGGATGCTGAAAGTGTGTGGTTCAGTGACCAAATACTAGCGGTTTCTATTGATGGGTCAATTAGAAACAATATTTTTGCTCACTAATGTAACATTTTGTGGTCCCTGTTGCATTGTCTTGGTGGATGTAGCTTTGTAAATAACTACAACAATTTATATTTAGTGACGAACCAATAATGGTCTCTAAAGGAACGTGTATTAGTAACAATATGTTTGCTTGCTAATGTAGCCATATTGTGTCACTGTAGCTTTGTTAAGGTCACAGGTAGGTATGCATATACCAACAAAAATATATAATTAGTGACCAACTACCACTTGTCTATAAAAAAAATAGTCTTCTGCAAGAAAAAAATCTCTCGCTGAAACATATATACATTGCAACTATAGGACTCACATGGTTGCTATTGGTATATATATAGCAACCATGTGTTATGGTCGATAAAGAATGTTTATTTTACCAACTATTTTAGTGTACGTATAGCCACCCTATGGTGTGGTTGATAAATAGTGATCTTTTACCAACCATATGATGCGTTTGCTAAAGAATTATTTACTGATCATATAATTTTACATTTAGCAACCACATGAATTTTGTTGTTGAAAAATGTTCTTTTATCTACCAGACATTTATGAGTTTAGCAACTATATAGTTTTGGTTGGTAAAGAAGCAATCTTTTACCAACCGTGTTAGCATGGTTGATAAATATGTCTTATCTCGTATTATTTAGTGACCATATTGTTAAACTAAATATATTGTTGTTGATATGTTATATTCCATAGCAAAATAATTAGGTTGTAGTAAGTATTAATACAGTTGCAAAACTCACACCATTTTATATGATTTAGTGAAAAAAAAAAGTAGAAATATGTTGCTAATATTATATCAAATAGTGGTTCCCGAAATAATTTTAATTGGGTATTAATATAGAAGCACAAAGAGTATAACACATTTGCAATTATTAAAACAAAATCATTTTAATAATAAAACTAGATACTATAAGAAGAGATATTTTTAAGTAATACAACGCGTTTATACCCTAACTAAGTGAATATTCAAAATTACACTGAGGTCGTTCTTTCTTCGTAATCTCCATTCTCCACTGCACTTTTATTTTCTTTCTATGAGGTTATTTTTTGATTTTTCAAATAATATAAACAATTTCTTATGATAATCATTTTATCTTTCACATGTGACAAAACAAGCTAAATTATGAAGTGGACAAGCCACATGTTGTAGAATGCATTCGCAGATCATTTGCAAAGCAGTATTCCTGTTTCCGCTCGAACGCTCATAAATACTATAAGACAATCAAAGCTGAAGGTGGCGTGGTACTAGCAAAGCAGAGAATTTATGACAAACTTGGCGACCGTAAGGAAGATTGCCTATGGCTATGTGAATTTTGGGACTGAAGAGTTCCAGGTATATGTAATCATTTTACATGATTTAATAATTTAATAAAACTAGATTTTCTCATGTCATACTTCAATTTTTAGAAAAATATGCTAGTTTATATACTGACAAAAGTAACTATTATTTAATATATACATGCAGAAAATTTCTGAGACCCAATCTAACAACTGGGCAAAGAAGACGCACCAACATAAACTAGGAACCAAATCCCGTGCTGCTCATCAATATGAGAAGGTCAGTATTAGTATTTACATTGTTTAAGAATACATAATTGTATTATAAACTGATATTTGATACTTCTATGAAACAGAATCTTGATGACATAGACATGTATGAAGTTGAATATCATAATGAGAAGTATGGATGGGCTGATGAGGAGGTCGAGAATAATAGTGTAAGTGCAAATATTATTTTGATTTATTTTTATAATATTTCAATTACGAAAATAATTGTTTTTTTTTTTAATTTTGGTGCTAGATTAAAATGAAAGAATAGCGCAAACAACAGAACGCTCTGCCTGAGGATGCTACTCGTATGACTACGGAGCAAATTTGTGTTGCCGTTCTTGGGGAGAGTTCAGCATACGTCAAGTCAAAAGGACTAAAGAGAAAGAAACTAGTTGGTGAGAATACATCACATTCCGAATCAACTAATCATCAAGCACAGTTGGAAGAAGAGCTGTCAAATGTAAAAGTTGAGCTAGATGCTCAAAAGAACACAATGACAACTCTTTTATTTTTCTTAGAGAAAATGACTGGACAAAGCGTATCTGATATTCTTAATCAACAAGATTGGTAGGTTGATTTTAAAAATATTGATCATATTGTTTCTAGTTTTAGGTTTTTAGTATAAGTTTTAACTATATAAATTATTGCATTCATATATTCTATTACTTGTTTTTTTTCCTTTGATGCAGATATACAATCTTGCAGTGGAGTGCAATTTAATAATCTTTTACGAACTCGACAATTTTAAGACCTTTTTGGTTTAAGATTATGAGTTTTTTATTTTAAATTAATGGTATGTTAGATTTTTATGATAACATGTGAGTGATCATCATATGCATGTAATCATCAATTTGCATTTTAAATTTCTCTAGTTATTTCCAATGTATCAGAAATTTCGTTTTAGTTTGGAATGTTATTAATATTTTATCTCTTGATATTAATGAAGTCATTTGTGATAACTTTAGTTTGTAGTTGTTTGGTGTACATGAGAATTTTGGCAGAATGCAATTGTACTCGTATTATTGTGATGGTTTTCATTGCATTTGGCATTTGAAACTGCTTTGGAGAGTGAATTGGTTGTTGATTTCCAACTCATGGAGAAGGTAGGAAATTTAAACGAATGTGATTTGTAGGAGTGAAGAAAGAAGACCATGGTATATATTTTGGCCAATGCTATGGCCTTTTTTTTCTTCATATCAACCTATATATGTGTATGACTTTTTGCTAAAAGTTTGGAGCTTGTTTGATCTGTACATGATTAATTTTTTACATTCACCAATTAACATTCACCCAAAAAAAAAATGGAGAAGAGAACTTGCATTTGTTCGTAAAGTTTGTATTTTCATTAATAAATAATATTCATTGAGACTTATTTCTTTTAAGAGGAAAAATTGAGTGTGTTATTTTCTCTTTAGAATCTTTAGTACCATTGATACTTTTGTTCATATTTTAGAAGTTGTTTTATCATCTCAAAAATTGAAAATAAGTATTCTGAAGATTTTTTTCCATTAGCTTGTAGATTTTATCACTTATCAACTATATATAATATATATTCTTATTTCTGCTTTTTTTTTTAATTAATTTTCAATAAAGCGATAAATATTTCAATAAACAACAAATAAAGCAATATGTAACTTTAAAATGGTTTTTCTATGAAATGTTATTTTACGTCATTTTAATTTTCAATCAAGTTTAAAATTCACAGGATAGAAAGTAGCTTCCATTTTTCTTTGTCGTTGTAAATATAACTTGAACGACCACATAATCACATTGTTGGAGTTTTATACTTAGCTACTACACCAATTAATTGTTGATCATATCCAACTCATAAGCCCAATTAGTAGCGATTGCCTTAAAATTGTTGTTGTTAACAAAATTTTAGCTACCATCTTAAGTTGTTGTTGAGCATTCCTATTTAGCAACCATAGTGATTGGTAACTGCCAACCAATAAAACAGAACAAGTAGCAACCATCTTAAAGTTGTTGCTATGTGTATAATTTTAACGACTATCCGAAACCCATTGTTGAAGATTTTCATTTAGGGACAATACGATTTGGTTGCTGCCACCCAACTTAGGAGAGACAGTAGCGGCCAACTTAAATTTGTTGCTATGAATGTAACTTTAACGACCAACATAAACTCGTTGTTGTGGATTAACACTTAGCAACCATAGTAATTGGTCGTTGAAATCCAGGTGGGTTCGAGTGCAACCATCCAAAATTTTCGCTGCTAAAAAATGGTCACAATAGATGTTTAACTACTGCGACCATAATATCTCTGATATAAAACCAGAACATGGTCATTGAGCTCTTGTCAGACATTTAACGACCATCCACAACCACCAATCGTTTGTTGGTTGCAGAAGAATCGA
The DNA here is from genome assembly GCA_030819805.1 of Penstemon newberryi var. newberryi. Lineage (NCBI taxonomy): Eukaryota > Viridiplantae > Streptophyta > Magnoliopsida > Lamiales > Plantaginaceae > Penstemon > Penstemon newberryi. The sequence goes on along the minus strand of JAUALY010000005.1, from coordinate 12,645,910 downwards.
CGCAAGCAGGCTTGAGCAAGCACCTGACTTTTGGTAGCAAAACACGACCATATAGCAACCAACCCAACTTCGTCACTGAGAATTTGGTCGCTGAAACCGGTTTTTCTTGTAGTGGCACAAGTTGGAAAGGAAAAGTTTGGGAGAAAATTAAACGGGGAAAATGCAAGATACTCCCTTGTGTTATGCTAAACTTGCAAGAAACTATCATTTGAAATTTTTATTGCGCCAAACTTCATTGTGTTTTCAAAAACCCTGCAAAAAAATCCAATTTGTAAAAAATAGGTCGTTTTGGATCGACATATATCAATAAATAGTTTTTAGAATATATCATGTGAAGTTGTAGGGAACAACTTGAAGTATTTTAGAAATGGTTTCTTGAAATATGTCGATCCAAACAACATAATTTTTACAAATTGGGATTTTTTGCAGGGTTTTTGAAAATACAAGGAAGTTTGACGCAATAAAAATTCACATGATAGTTTCTTGCAAGTTTAATATAACACATGAGAGTATTTTGCATTTACCCCGAGAAAAACATCATATTGCGAGATAATTAGATAAGCATTAAGTATATATGCAAGGCAAGGTTTTTTTATTTTTTCTTTTAATTTATGTTGAACCACAACTTTTTAAAAATTGCAAATTAACCCCATCGTGTTCTAATTGTGTCCGACACATCTCATGACCGTGTCTGATATTTTTCAAGATTATTTTCTTGGACACATCAAGTGGCGTGTCCAATATGTCTCGGGCTGTTATAGAGTGTCCCTGCAATATAACTAATATTGCTATACCTATCTGTGTATTATTAATAAACATAATGGAGGCCCACAATTTTCTTTCAAATATAATTGGGTTTGATCGATGAACTTAGTCCTAATAGAAGGATTAAAACATGATATTGCCACTAAGATTTGAAATTACTAATTTTTCTTCTAATTATTCTTTTTTGTGTGTCCAAATGTCGCTTTTCTTTTGCACCTTTAAATTCAAGTATGTCAATTAATTATAATGAAATATTACTTTAGTATAAAATTTTAATAGGTCCAATAAATTAAATAGTGAGACTTTATTTGGTGTTTGGTTCTACAAATAAGAAAATCTGGGTAGACCAGATTTGCCCGGGTTTTGGTGGGCCAACCCCAATAAATTGCTCTTATCTCCCTATTAAAATTGGGCCTCAACCCCTACAATTACATTATGGTGGAGTAAGGAAACCATGAAATTACACATTTGTCCTCCCTCTTCAGTAAAATATATATATATATATATATATATATATATATATATATATATATTTCAACTAATAAGGGTTGATAGATTTCCACACAGTAATTCTGATTTTAATTACCATATAAATTTGCCCTATTTAATGCCTATACGTTGACGTTTTAATTATTTTACAGCTGATATGTGCTTCCACCAATTTTATTTTCTCTTTAAATTTGGCTGTTTATATTGTGGTCGTACGGTGCCTGTGGGCCATGCCTGATTAAATTTTTTTTTTTGCTCGTGGGAGCTCCTAATTATCTTCCACGTTGACGTTTTAATTATTCTTCTTCCTAGCTCTTTCCTCTGTTGTGCCCACGATGGTGTTTGATTTTTCCCTATATTTAATATTCCTATTTTCCTTGGTACTTGGTCTTTAAAATATCTCCCTACAGCATATATCTAATAAAATAATTCCGAAAAACCCTATTTTCCTACATTGATTTGTAGACTATTCTCTCATCTTCTTATCTAATACAGTGCCACCTTCTTCCTTTTTATTTTTCTCTCTACTTTCTTGATGAATACATTTTCTTATTCAATGAAAAGTAACGATTTCGACAACAGTGATGATAAAGATAAATTTGTTGCCGATGTCAAACAAGGCAGTGGCCACGAAAGATTCGAAGGAGGACATAGAAGTCGTGGGTCCCACCATGGTCTGTTATAGTTGGTGCCGGTGCAGGTGCAGGAACTATGCGGTGGTGGAGCTTGGAAGTGGAGAGGTGGAGATGATTATGTGGGAGTTTAATTAAAATGTCGAAATATTAAAAGTTTGAGGTTTTTCTGTTTCGATTTTTACATTCTTGGTTTATTTTTATATTTAATGGTGTGGCCTTTTTTATGGATTTATTGGTTTTGTGCAGGCTTTGGGGTTGGGTTCATTCTCCTTTGGATGTGATTCCTATGCCGATTAACGGTAAGAGTTAATTACGACTTGTTAATTAATTAGAAAATTGTGAAATGTCAATTTCAATAATAAATCTCGTCCTTTTTTGTTTTCAAAACTGAAACTGGAAAAAAGTTGCATTTTATATTATTCAAATATAGTCATTGAAGTTACTGAGAGTGATATCGGAGCAGGAAGGAAGTGAGATTGAGGAGCTTAATGCCGGGAAGGTGTGCGATTGGTTCCTAAAAGATGAGCTCATATAATAAAATAATCTGGATTATGCTGTTCTCCAATGTGGTAAATCTGAATTTCCTTTATAAGAACTGTAAAAACTAATAATTTTTTTTTCTGCATTTTCTAACTTTTTCGGGTTTTTATTTTGCAGTGAGTTCATTCAATGATCTTCAAGGTATGATGTTTGGTTTTGGCCCATGGGTTTCTTAGTCTTTGTATGTGTTCTCTATGTTTTTTGTGTGTGTGTTTCTAACATTATCTTTTTTTAATTTTGTGCAGTGTATTTTTGCTATTAGATTGGAGGTATGATTGATCTTCTGCTTTATTTTTAAAATTTAGACAAAGTGTTATTTGTGTGTTCTTGCCATCTTGCTATATCATTGTAAGTCAATTTGAGATTCATGTTTGTTCCTTTTTTTTTGCAATTTGTCTTCTTCTAGGAGAGATAAATCGGAGTCCACAAAGGTATTTTCGAATTTGGGCGAAGAAAGCCCAGTGGATAGGAAACATATATTGGCTGCAGTTTCGCATAGTTTTCATGGGTTTTATTGCCCATTTATATTTCTTTTGCTAAGTTCATATCTGCTTCCTTATTTTTTTGGTAAATAGGGTAAAAAGATTGGAGGTTTTCTCAGTTTGGATGAAATAGGATGAATAATCGGAAAATGCCTACCGGAGGGATTCTCACTTTTTATTTCAGAGAATTAAAGGTGTAGTTTTTTTTTTCTATTAACTATTTCTCTTAAATGTTATTGCACGCATCTATAATTTTTTTACAACCGTACTAAAGCGTGAAGCTTCGTTAAGAAGCCGAGTGGCTCTTTCGGAATATTCAATATTGGATTTTGTTTTTCTTAACTATTTTCTTTTTTAATTTTCTTGAATTTATGTTTTTGTGAAGACGTTCGTATGTGGTAAAGAGGAATTTTTTCCCTGTATCATTTTTTTCTTCTTCCTATTTTTAATGCTTTTATGACCATTTAATTTTGTTATGCTCTTATTCGTGGTGGTTTGTTGTTTTATGATTTCGGATTACCTTTTCATTTTCTCTGTTCTTTTACAACTCAAGAAAATAAGTTGAGTGGATATTTTGTGATATTTAATTTGAGATTTTGTTTTTTTAGCCATTTTGTTACCTAATCAGCCTTTTTGCAGGGTCTAGGCATCTTGTGGTTGTGGGCTTATTTAATTTGAGGGTGTTGATTTGTGTAGGCATCTTGGGGGAGGATGTGGACTTTGAGGATGTGGAAGATAAGGTGAAAATACCTTTGTTTTTTAGTCCTTCAAATCTTTTTAGCGTGATTATATGAATATTGGTTCAACACGTGATGTTCGCAATACATGGTTTCATGATTGGATGTTAGGAATATTCAAAACATCATGTTTAAAGTATATAAGATAGTTCGCTGAAATTTGTGAAATTTCTTATAACTTATGGGGAAATGATTAAAATTTATGGAATTTTGAAGAAGTGTTTATGCCTTGCTTTATTGTGATTTTTTTTATTTTCCTCAGGTTTGTAATTTTTTGCATTGGTCTGTATGTTTTCAAGATTTAAGATTCATAACCCTTTGTTTCTTCTGATATGTGGGGCAAATATGGTACTTTTGCGGAATTATTTCATATGAGCAAGTGATTTGAATAATGATCTTAATTTGGAGAAATTACAATGTTTTTATGGTTGATGTATGTTTTCTCTGTTTGCTCTTGTGCTTTGTTTGCAAGATTTTCATGTCTCAGCTAAAGAAATGAGCACAGTGAGTATTTTCTTATATTTATATTTTGTCCTGTTTGGATTTTCGAGTTATTTGGTTTTTTTTTTTTTTTTTTTTTACTTTTGGAAAGCTAATATTGTTCTGCTTACTTGCAGGTGGAGGTAGAATTTATTCTTCTCTAAAGAGATGTAATATATCTCCCTTTTGTTTTCTCTTACTTGGGTTTTGTAGTGACAAATATTTTGCTTTGCCTTGTTTGCTAATATTTTTTTTTCCTTGCGGTTGAGGTTCTCCTATGGGGTCAATAAGTATTTAGGAATCTACATCTATGTTCCCTCGTATGGTTTTCTTAACCGAGCTATTTTTCTTGTGTTCTATGCAACTGAAGAAAAATAAATAAGTTGATATTTTATATAATTTCATCTAGATTTACAGCCTTCTTTATTATTTAATTTCTTCATTGATTTTTGCTTTATTCAATACATCAACTTATTATATTTTAGTATTACTATTTGTTAAATTTGACATTTGAGCTTTGCGGTGGTTTGCTTTGTAAAGGTTTGGCTTGAGGTGTTGAGAGCTAAATTTTTGTTGCTATTAGTGTTATGTAATCCTCAATCATATTTTTACCTTGTCTAGGTTCTGTTGATTTTTGCATTATTTTCTTGACTATCTTTCTTGTTTCATTCTATTAACTTATTTTTTAATTTGTTAATTGATAACGCCGTGAAAACGTCGTTATTACCTATCTCTTTAAGCCCAAAACATCTTGTTTTGATCCGAGTTTCTGTTTGTCTCCGCGTGTTTTCGTGTCTTTTGTGCTTTCGGTCCCTTTGTTCGGCCTTTGTTAGTTTCTCGTGTTTTGTTCGTGTTCTAACTGTGTTTATCGGTGATTTGCAGGATTCGACGCATTGAAGCAATTTCGGAACATTTCGTGCGTGGATTGCAAGTCACTCTCGACCGCGGGGGGGCCTAAAGCGAAAGAAAGAACAAAAATCAAGATTTTAGGCCCTGCCTCACCTCGCCGCCGCGAGGTTGAGGCTCGCGGCCGCGAGTTGGCGGCAGAGAGTTGTTTAAACTCTCTGCCTCAACCTCGCGGCCGCGAGCTTTGAACTCGCGGCCGCGAGGTCCAGCTTTTCTGAAGGCTCGCGGCCGCGAGTTTAGGTCTCGCCGCCGCGAGGCCTGCTCTGTTTTCTGCGCATTTTGGAGGGGCTTTTTGTACATAACCCCTTTTCCCCCAATTGTAATTGAACATTCTTTAGGGGGCTTTTTGGTCTTAGTTACCATGATTTTTGGGGTAACTTAGGCATTAGGAACTTGTTGTTTTGCTAGGTTAAGGGGTTAGGAGATGAAAAATGAGAACAACTCTTGGAACTTCTTGATCACTTTTCATCTCTTTGCCTCCATTGAAGACTTCAACCTTGCTTGCACTTTTGGATTGAAGAACACAAGGGCTTGAGAGAGAAGTTGTATTAGATTTCATCACATAAGCTTATTCTTAACCTTGATCTTGTTTATTTTGTACTTATGACATTGTTTAATGTAATGAATATTGTGTTGATTAATATGAGTAGCTAAGCATTTAACTCCTAGGTTTTTATGGAGCTTATGATTGATCTATGATTGAATGATGAGTTAATGGTTGATGCTATGTTTATAAGTGTTTGTTAATCTAGTTTGAGCTTTTGTCAACTTGTGGTTAGGCCAACCATAGGATGAAATGGATTGATCTTTAATTGCTAGGCATAGTGGATTAAAGATTAGATTGTAAAACTAGGTTGTGAATTGATTTTAGGATAGGAATATACCTAGGTCTTTTCTTGTTCTAACAAGGTTTGGAATTAATGCATCACTTAGGCTTAATCCTTTTAGACATAAATTGGATTAGTCTATTTTGGTAGGTTCGTACGCAATTCGGAAGATACGTATGAATAATTTATGAAACCTTGAACAACAAACATGAGCATTGCTATCAATTTGTGAATCACTCAAGATTGGATCAATCTAAGTAACATGGAAATCTAGGAACCTTTATCAATTGAACCAAAGTATTGTATTTCTTACTCACTCCACTTTAGTTGTTTAAACAAACTACAATCTCATTACTATCACTCATATAAGTTCAAGTAAGATAATAGAATAGATTTTGATAATTATTCGTTTGATTCCTCGTGGGTTCGACACCCCTTATCACTTTATTACTTGTAAACGACCGTATACTTGCGCGATTACGTACTCGTATTTGGAACGTAACAAGTTTTTGGCGCCGTTGCCGGGGATTGTAACGATTATTGCCAATTTATATTCTTGCGTATCTTAGCTTGAATTTGTTATTTACTTTGCGATCTTTGTATTCATAGGTACCTTTCTCTCAGTGTATGCCAAGAGCTTCGACATTACCCCTTGCTCCTGTTGATCCGGAGATTGAGAGAACCTTTCGAAAGCGAAGAAAAGCAAGGAAGAAAAAGGGTAAATCTCTACCCATGGAAAATCAAGGAGTTAATCCGGCTATGGTGAACCCTATACAAATTGCTCCCGAAGAGCCAAATAATAGGAATCGACCTATTAATGAGTATGGTACACCTAAGTTGGATGAGCTCGGTTCTTGCATTGTCAGACCTACCATTACGGCACCTAACTTTGAGCTCAAGCCGGTAATGTTCAATATGCTAAATGCCGAAGGTCAATTTGGAGGTCATTCTAGTGAAGATCCTCATGCTCACTTGAAGAAGTTTATGATGACTAGTGATTCATTCATCATTGCGGGTGTAACAAAGGATGCCTTGCGGTTGATGCTATTTCCGTACTCATTGAGGGATCTCGCAAAAGATTGGTTGGATTCTCTACAATCCCAATCTATCACTTCTTGGGAAGATCTAACCGGGAAGTTCTTGAGGAAGTTTTTCCCTCCCCCGAAGACTACCAAATTGAGGAATGATATTCTAGCATTCCGGCAATTAGATCAAGAATCTTTATATGAAGCTTGGGAGAGATTCAAGGAGTTGTTGAAGAAATGTCAACACCACGGCATAGCGGAGTATATTCTAATGCAAACATTTTACAATGGGTTGCATGGACCTACTAGAGCTCTAGTCGATGCCACTGCGGGTGGTGCTATGCTCTCTAAGTCTTACGATGAATCGTGGGAAATTCTTGATACCATGGCTTATAACAATCACTCTTGGACGTCTGAGAGAGCAACTTCTACTAAATCTACTCCCGGAAGACTCGAATTGGATGCAATTACGGCATTGAGTGCCCAAATGGCGATTTTGAGCAATAAAGTGGACAAACTTGGCCAAAAGCCGGAAGTAGTCCAACAAGTACATGCCACGCCTCCTAGTTGTGTGACGTGTGGAGGAGCTCACACTTATGATATGTGTCCCGGAAATCCCGAGGCGGTGAATTACCTTGGGAACAACTATAGAAACAATCAAGGACATCCTCCATATCAAAACAACTATGTCCCTCATTGGCAAAAGCATCCAAACTTCTCTTGGAGTAATCCAAACAATGCCCAACAACAACCATATCAAGGAGGTCATCAATCCTCCGCTCCCCCCGGGTTTCAAGATAGACAAAAGCAACCCGTAGAGTCAAAGCATTCGTGGGAAGATGCATTTGGTGATTTCATGAAACATACCACCAAATATATGGTAAATAATGACTCGAAGTTGCAAGACGTCTTCAAACATCAACAAGAACACTCGGTTGCTTTGAGGAACCTTCAAACTCAAATGGGGCAAGTCTCACAAGCTTTAAGTGTAAGACCTCAAGGAGCTTTGCCAAGTACAACCGAGTCACCTAATCGAGGATCGAATGAACATGCTAATGCTATTTCCTTGAGGAATGGAAAACGGTATGAAGGTCCGGCTATGCCTAATGAAAACTCAATGGAAGCCGAGGATACTCAACAAGGAAATAAAGAGTCCTTGGTTGAAGAAGTGGATTCGGAAAAGGAGGTGCCTAAAGATCCGATCATTTCGACACCAATTCCGGCAAGCAAACCAACTCCTCCGTTCCCTCAAAGATTTCAAAAGAAAAAGGATGAGAAGCAATTTGAAAAGTTCTTAAATATCTTGAAACAGTTGCACATAAATATCCCTCTAGTGGAAGCATTCGAGCAAATGCCTAAGTACGTCAAGTTTATGAAAGACGTGCTTTCAAAGAAAAGAAGATTGGGGGAATTTGAAACGGTTGCACTAACCGAGGAATGTAGTGCTATTTTACAAAATAAATTGCCCCCAAAGCTCAAGGATCCGGGGAGTTTCACTATCCCGTGTACTATTGGTGATCAATACTTTGGAAGAGCTCTTTGTGATTTGGGAGCTAGTATCAATCTAATGCCCAAATCTATCTTTCAAAAGCTCGGAATCGGAGAAGCACGACCTACTACGGTCTCTTTGCAACTTGCCGACCGTTCCATCACTTATCCGGAAGGAAAAATCGAGGATGTCTTGGTGAGAGTTGATAAGTTCATATTTCCCGTTGATTTTATTGTTCTTGATTATGAGGCGGATGTCAATGTACCTATCATTCTTGGGAGACCATTTCTAGCTACGGGTAGAGCTTTGATTGATGTACAAAAAGGGGAACTTACTATGAGAGTACATGATGAAGAAGTGAAATTCAATGTCTTTAATGCCATGAGATACCCGGACGACGAGGAAGAAATTTCTTCCGTTTGTATGCTTGATTCGTTGGTGGCTAATACATTTGAGGAGAATCACTATGAGAATCTAATCGAAGGAGCTATTTTGAACAAACTTGATGAAGAGATTGAGGAAATGGCTCAAGTCATTTCACAATTGGAAGCTAACTCGGTTGGGGAAAACTATAGAAAAAGATTTGAATCTCTCGACTTGCCGTTGTCAAGCCCCAAGCCATTGAAATCATCTATCGAGGAGCCTCCAATCTTGGAGTTGAAACCACTACCACCTCATTTGAACTATGCTTATTTGGGGGATTCTTCTACTTTGCCGGTTATTATTGCGGCGGACTTAACGGAAACTCAAAGGGAGAAGCTATTGAGAGTTCTCAAGAGTTATAAGAAAGCCATCGGGTGGACCATTGCCGACATCAAAGGGATTAGTCCCACATTTTGTATGCATAAGATCAACTTGGAGGACAATTTCAAAGAGTCCGTTGAGCATCAAAGAAGATTAAATCCTATTATGAAAGAAGTGGTCAAGAAGGAGATAATCAAATGGTTAGATTCCGGGATCGTATTTCCTATCTCCGATAGCAAATGGGTGAGTCCGGTGCAATGTGTTCCAAAGAAGAGCGGAATGACGGTGATAACAAATGAAAAGAATGAGTTGATACCTTCTAGAACAGTCACCGGGTGGAGAGTATGCATGGACTACCGGAAATTGAACCAAAATACGAAGAAAGATCACTTCCCTTTGCCTTTCATTGATCAAATGTTGGATAGACTATCGGGAAGAGCTTTCTATTGCTTTTTGGATGGATATTCGGGTTTTAATCAAATCGTCATTGCCCCCGCGGATCAAGAGAAAACTACTTTCACATGTCCGTATGGGACGTTTGCTTTTAGAAGAATGCCTTTCGGCTTGTGCAATGCTCCCGCTACTTTTCAAAGGTGTATGATGGCTATTTTCACCGATATGATCGAGAAGTTCGTAGAAGTCTTCATGGATGACTTCTCTATCTTTGGGGATTCATTTGATGAATGCTTAGGCAATCTGGAAAAAGTGCTTCAAAGGTGTGAAGAAACGAACTTGGTATTGAATTGGGAGAAATGCCATTTCATGGTGAAAGAAGGCATTGTTTTAGGCCATAAGATTTCGAGCAAGGGTATCGAGGTGGATAGAGCAAAAATCGAGACGATCGAGAAACTACCTCCACCTACATCTGTGAAAGGAATTCGAAGTTTTCTTGGGCACGCGGGCTTTTATAGAAGGTTTATCAAAGACTTCTCTCAAATATCCAAGCCTTTGTGCAATCTATTGGAGAAAGACGTTCCTTTTATCTTCACCGATCAATGCTTGGAAGCATTCATGACTTTGAAGCAAATGCTAATCTCGGCACCAATTGTTGTAGCACCGGACTGGAGCTTACCTTTCGAAGTAATGTGCGACGCTAGTGATATAGCCGTAGGGGCTGTTTTGGGACAAAGGGAAAGCAAGATTTTCCACTCTATCTACTATGCGAGCAAAACACTGAACGACGCCCAAATGAACTACACAGTTACTGAAAAGGAACTTTTGGCGGTGGTGTTTGCTTTTGATAAATTCCGAGCTTATTTGGTTGGTACAAAGGTGATAGTCTACACGGATCATTCGGCTATTAGATACTTGATGGCGAAGAAGGATGCGAAACCCCGACTAATCCGATGGATCTTATTGCTTCAAGAATTTGATTTGGAGATCAAGGATAGGAAAGGGTCCGAAAATCAAGTAGCCGACCACTTATCTAGGCTCGAGAATGCCAAAGCTAGGGAAGATCCCGAGATTATCAACGAGGCTTTTCCGGACGAACAACTCTTTTCCCTCGCACAATCTCCAACTCCATGGTATGCCGACTACGTTAACTATCTGGTATGTGGTCTACTACCCCCTGATTTTACTTATCAACAAAAGAAGAGGTTTTTACATTATGTAAAGAGTTTTGTATGGGATGAGCCGTTTCTTTTTAAGATTTGTGCAGACAGGGTCATCAGGAGGTGCATTCCCGAGGAGGAAACACACGCAATTCTAAAGGATTGCCACGCCGCACCTTATGGAGGACATTTCAAAGGAGACCGTACGGCCGCAAAAGTGTTGCAATCGGGGTTCTACTGGCCTAGCCTATTCAAAGATGCGCATATGTTTGTGTCTCAATGCGATCGGTGCCAAAGGGTAGGAAACATTTCCCAAAGAAATGAAACGCCACTAACAACCATTCTTGAAGTGGAGTTATTTGATGTATGGGGAATAGACTTCATGGGACCTTTTGTACCTTCTAAAGGGAACCAATACATTTTGGTGGCCGTAGACTATGTTTCCAAGTGGGTAGAAGCAAGTGCGTTTCCAACGGATGATTCGAAAGCAGTCATGAGTTTCATAAAGAAAAATATCTTCAATCGTTTTGGCACACCAAGAGCAATAATAAGTGACGGCGGTTCTCACTTTTGTAACCGTTGGCTTGATGCTCTTTTGGCAAAATATGGAGTGAAGCATAAGGTGACGACTGCGTATCACCCGCAGGCTAATGGGCAAGCCGAGATATCCAACCGTGAAATAAAGAGTATCTTAGAAAAGACGGTATCTCCTAACCGAAAGGATTGGTCGCTGAGACTTGACGATGCTCTATGGGCTTATCGTACCGCTTACAAGACGCCAATCGGGATGTCTCCCTATAAGCTTGTGTTCGGAAAATCTTGTCATCTACCGTTGGAATTAGAACACAAAGCTTATTGGGCCGTCAAGAAGCTAAACATGGATGCAAGTCTAGCCGGAGAGAAACGGTTGCTACAATTGAATGAACTTGACGAATTTCGGTTGGAAGCTTATGAGAATGCCAAGCTTTATAAGGAAAGGATGAAAAAATGGCATGATCGACGTATAGTGGAAAGGAAGTTCGAACCAGGCCAACAAGTGTTACTCTTTAACTCAAGGCTTCGACTATTTCCCGGAAAACTCAAATCACGTTGGTCGGGACCATTCCAAGTCGTCGAGGCATTCCCCCACGGAGCCGTGGAAATTTCCGATCCCTCAACCGGAAACAAGTTTAAGGTGAATGGACAACGCCTTAAACATTATTGGGGCGGAGAATTTGAAAGGAACAAGACTTCCGTGGAATTGCAATGAAGTTATCATGCCGTATCCAAGTCGAGCTCACGACTATAAACAAGCGCTTCTTGGGAGGCAACCCAAGCCTATTGCTTTTAACTTTTTTTGTTTTGTGTTTTGTGTTTTGTGTTGTGTTGTTTTGTTTTTGTTTTTGTTTTCGTTTTCGTGTGTTGTGTTGTAGGTAAATGAGCGCGTTTAAAAGATCGAGGATTGACAAGCACAGATCGAGCGAGGTCGAGCGAACGAACCTTGGATTGAGAACAAAGTCGGGTGAGTAGTTGTATTGTGGTTAAAAAAAAAAAAAAAAAAAAAAAAAAAAAAAAAACCTCGCAGCCGCGAGCTTCAATCTCGCGGCCGCGAGGAGCGGGCAGCTATGCTACGGCATAAACCTCGCGGCCGCGAGGTTAAGTCCCGCGGCCGCGAGGTGTTGGCAAAATATTCATCTATGCTACGGCATAAAACTCGCGGCCGCGAGGTTAAGTCCCGCGGCCGCGAGGTATTGGCCAAAAAAAACTGAACAGGCTACGGCACAAACCTCGCGGCCGCGAGGTTAAGTCTCGCGGCCGCGAGACGTGTCTGCTTATTATATTAAAACGCTCATTCTCACATTCAAACACTCTTCAAACATAAAAATTCCCTCTCCCTTTCTTCCCACTCTCACGAAAAATCTTTCTTCACCCCACTCTCACGTAAATTCAATCATCCCAACAATCACTCAGGCTCATAGTCACTCACTCAATTAATCCGAATTCTCACAATCCCCCTCAATCAAACACAAAAACCCGACTTCTTCCCCAATTCTCAAAAAGGCAAAATTCTTCGATTTCAATTGATTGTGTGCATCCAAAAAGGTAAGTGTGGCTTAACTCCTTATTGGAATTGCTATAATTGTTGGTATTGCTATTATTTGGGTGGATGTTCTTGAGAACATTAAAGAAAAATAGCTTGAAAAGGGGTGTACACAAAGTGTTTGATAAATTGTTTGTAAGAATAATTTTGCTGTCTTGGCTAGTTTTTGATTGTGGAGTTGCCGGGGTATTAGTTTGTTGAAGTTGCGTGGTTGTAACTCAAGTTTGGGGGAAGTTAGTGCAAGTTCGAAAATGGGAAAATTAAAAGGAGCTAGTGCGAATGTGGGAAAGTCGAAAGGTGCTAGTTCTAGCAATCCTCCTACTAAGAAAAGAGACACTAAGGGGAAGAAAAAGGTGGTCGAAGAAGACTACGACACCTTTAGGTTCATGTCTAAACCAGCCTCGGATGCTTATACGGAAGACAAAGGTTGGTCATTCGTTACGGAGAGATTTGTGGACTACGAGAAGGAGGCCTTCCCTTATTTGAAAGAGCGGATTGAAGCCAGAGGTTGGACCGAATTCTTGAAACGGCCACCTCGTGATACCTTCGCCGGCGAGATCGTTAGAGAATTTTATGCTAACGCCGGTTGGAATAGGGACGACAGTGCCACAACCGTGAGGGGTAGGGAGATCAAATTCGATCCGGAAACTATTAACGCCTATTACAGGATCGAATGGCCTGCGAACCAAGACGATGAGCTCGATGAACTATTCAACTACCGTAGGAGCACTTTGGATCAAATGAAAGAGTTCATCACTTTGCCCGGAACAGTTGTTCGTGGTATTCCGAAGGTGGCACATAACCGCTTGACTCAAGAAGCCAAAGCTTGGTCTATGGTCTTGCTCTCTCACTTCCGTCCGGCCAAACACAATACATATTACGGTGAGGATCGCATCCCTTTACTCTATGCACTCACCCGGGGGCTTTCGCTCAACGTTGGTCGGATAATAAATGAGGTGCTCGAGGAAACGATTTCGAAGAAGAAAGCTAACATAAGGAGTTTTGTGTTTCCGCACCTCATTGACGGATTGTGTAGAAATGCCGGGGTCGACTTCGGGGAGATTAGTGAAGAAACTAGGTTGACTGGCCCGATCAATACCCTGACTATCTGCAAGACTTTGAAGCTAGACTACAGGAGTGGTTACACCGGTAGAGTCTACACATACTCTGGGGTTGATCAAGAAGGTCAAGAGGGTCAAGACGGTAACGAGGAGGAGCAGGTTGAAGTGCAACCAAGAATTCCAAGAAGAAGGGAATCGACAGATATCCGGGATGAGGTGCATGACTTGGCTCGTTTTGTCTATGCAATGAGTGACCGCCAAGACATGGTTTACCGTGCGCTACTCGGGGATGATAGGTTCAATGCACTTCAACTACCCGCACTTCCTAGACGGATAAATCTACCCCCGCAACCTCAAGAAGATCAAGCGGATGAAATGCACATCGATGAAGAGGAGGAGCGTGCCCGCGATGCACGAAACCACTAAAGACTGGAGCAACCACGGGATGCATACAAAAGGGAAGTTGGATTTAAATTTACGCAGTCCCGTCGGTTTAAATTGAGCTTACAATGTTTTAATTCTATTCTCGTCTTGTATTGGTTTCGTTTTCACCTTTTGAGAGATGTTAGCTTGTTTACTTGTTTAAATTGATAACTTTTGCTTGTTGGATTTAATTAGAGCCGTGCTCGCTCATTTATCGCTTTGTTTTGTTTTGTTTTGCTTGTGTTTTTGTTGTGTTCTTGTTTTTGTCGTGTCGACCTCTTTTCCGTCATTCTAAATTCACACAATGGGGACATTGTGCATTTTAAGTTTGGGGGAGTAAGGTCGCGCTTGTTGCATGCTAGGTCGACCCGCCAAAAATTTTCAAATTCTTATTATTCTTTCAGCATGCTCTACAAAAATTTGAGCACATTGGCTAAGACTATGTTGTATTGGAGGTGAATGAAGAACTTTAGTGATAATAGGTTCTAGGATTCCTTTTGTGTAACTTAGATTCTCTCCAAACTTTAGTTTGAAAACAAAGTGTAAAATGAACAAAATGAACTAAGTTTGGGGGAGTGAACCCTTCTCAAGAATGAAAGACATTTGAACACCTAGCTCTTAAAAGAAACGAGTAGAGAAGTTGCTAAAATGTATGCACTTCTATGTGAGAAAAGAAAGGCTAAGCCTTCAACTGATGAAATTCATGGCACGTTTTCGTAATTACTCTATCTCGTTGTAATAGTGCAAGCTTTGTAATAGAAAATCTTTGTACGCACAAAAGAAGAAAAAGGAATGGTGCTAGTAGCCCACAAAAGAAAAAATGTTTAGAAGCACAAACAATCATCATAATTAGTGCTAGTTTTGTATTGTAATATCATTGTAAAGCACAAAGTGCTATGTTACCATTGTAAATCAAAATAAAAAGCAAAGTATGGTGAGAAAGAGCTAGGGACTAAAATTGTTAACTAGTTCAAGAATAGGGACAACACTCTTAAAATGCCTACAACTTAGCTTCGTAATGTGATTTGAGCATTAAGTTTATAATCTACGGCTAGGAGAGATTCTTTGTGAAACATTAGAAGTCCGTGCAAATAGAACCGATGATTTTGACCTATCGGGACGTATTCACCTAAGATAGAATTTAGCCGAAGCCATCACACACACACGTGGAGCCTATTTGAAGAATAATTCGAAAGTGTTAAGCTTTGGCATTTTGATCTTAAGCATGCTTGTTCTTGTTCTTGTTTTGTTTTTGTTTTGTTTTGTTTTCTTTGCTCGGGACGAGCAAGTGTTTAAGTTTGGGGGTGTTGATAACGCCGTGAAAACGTCGTTATTACCTATCTCTTTAAGCCCAAAACATCTTGTTTTGATCCGAGTTTCTGTTTGTCTCCGCGTGTTTTCGTGTCTTTTGTGCTTTCGGTCCCTTTGTTCGGCCTTTGTTAGTTTCTCGTGTTTTGTTCGTGTTCTAACTGTGTTTATCGGTGATTTGCAGGATTCGACGCATTGAAGCAATTTCGGAACATTTCGTGCGTGGATTGCAAGTCACTCTCGACCGCGGGGGGGCCTAAAGCGAAAGAAAGAACAAAAATCAAGATTTTAGGCCCTGCCTCACCTCGCCGCCGCGAGGTTGAGGCTCGCGGCCGCGAGTTGGCGGCAGAGAGTTGTTTAAACTCTCTGCCTCAACCTCGCGGCCGCGAGCTTTGAACTCGCGGCCGCGAGGTCCAGCTTTTCTGAAGGCTCGCGGCCGCGAGTTTAGGTCTCGCCGCCGCGAGGCCTGCTCTGTTTTCTGCGCATTTTGGAGGGGCTTTTTGTACATAACCCCTTTTCCCCCAATTGTAATTGAACATTCTTTAGGGGGCTTTTTGGTCTTAGTTACCATGATTTTTGGGGTAACTTAGGCATTAGGAACTTGTTGTTTTGCTAGGTTAAGGGGTTAGGAGATGAAAAATGAGAACAACTCTTGGAACTTCTTGATCACTTTTCATCTCTTTGCCTCCATTGAAGACTTCAACCTTGCTTGCACTTTTGGATTGAAGAACACAAGGGCTTGAGAGAGAAGTTGTATTAGATTTCATCACATAAGCTTATTCTTAACCTTGATCTTGTTTATTTTGTACTTATGACATTGTTTAATGTAATGAATATTGTGTTGATTAATATGAGTAGCTAAGCATTTAACTCCTAGGTTTTTATGGAGCTTATGATTGATCTATGATTGAATGATGAGTTAATGGTTGATGCTATGTTTATAAGTGTTTGTTAATCTAGTTTGAGCTTTTGTCAACTTGTGGTTAGGCCAACCATAGGATGAAATGGATTGATCTTTAATTGCTAGGCATAGTGGATTAAAGATTAGATTGTAAAACTAGGTTGTGAATTGATTTTAGGATAGGAATATACCTAGGTCTTTTCTTGTTCTAACAAGGTTTGGAATTAATGCATCACTTAGGCTTAATCCTTTTAGACATAAATTGGATTAGTCTATTTTGGTAGGTTCGTACGCAATTCGGAAGATACGTATGAATAATTTATGAAACCTTGAACAACAAACATGAGCATTGCTATCAATTTGTGAATCACTCAAGATTGGATCAATCTAAGTAACATGGAAATCTAGGAACCTTTATCAATTGAACCAAAGTATTGTATTTCTTACTCACTCCACTTTAGTTGTTTAAACAAACTACAATCTCATTACTATCACTCATATAAGTTCAAGTAAGATAATAGAATAGATTTTGATAATTATTCGTTTGATTCCTCGTGGGTTCGACACCCCTTATCACTTTATTACTTGTAAACGACCGTATACTTGCGCGATTACGTACTCGTATTTGGAACGTAACATTAATTAGCAATTCTTTTCGGTTGTAGGTTTTGCATATATTTACATGCTTATACTTCTATTCAGGTATACTTATTCGCACTATTTTCTTGCTTACTTGTTTTTTGATTAAATAGATTTCGTTGCCATGAATTGGTCTCGGGTTTTGTATTTTGATTTAGTTAAGCTCAAGAATGCGGAGGGGTTGATTACTACCATTTTCTTCTTATCCAATGCATATTTTTTCTCAGTTCAGGGTGGGTTTGTGAAAAAAACATTATGATTTTTGTGCACCTTTTGTAGGAATAATATATATGCGGCCAGAGAGTTAGGCTTCAAAGCGGGGAGAAGAGCTTCTGCTGCCGTCGTGGCGTGCCGGTCCGATGCAATGACACCTTTAAGAAGGTCCGTACACTTTTTTTTTTTCTTGTTGCCTTCTTTTTCTTTATTTATCTGGAATTAAGGTCTTATAGGCTTTGCAGGTGGTTCTTACGGAAAGGTTTTGTTGTTCTTTTCTTCTCACATCTTTCAATGTATTTGAATTTAATACTTACATCTTTTTTTATAAAGAAGATAGGTTATTGAACATGGTTTTTTCGCCTTTCGCTAAATTGTATTGCTGAATGTATGAATTTAAGTGGATAACATGCTTGCGTGTTTAACAAACAACTATACTTATTTATGGAAAAAGGCATGTCTAGGCATGGACATATATAAATAGCTTAATTTTGCAGGTCCATCCTGAGCCAATCTATTGTTCAAATTTCAACATTAAACTTTTTATTTATTAATATAACGATAAATTGGAACAAATGTAATCTAAGAATTTGCTTAAACTTTCCATTAAATTTCTGTTTGATTTTGTTTATTCTAAGGTCATTCGTGGATGCATGTTGAGGGAGTAGCTCCTGATAAGTCTCTTGATTCTACAGTTTAAGTCGCATCACTGAGTTCTCAGCCATTGATATGCTTAAGAAAATGTATTTCAGAGTATGTTATTTATACGTTGAATTTGATTGACAAGTAACTAATTTGATTCGAACATGTTAATTGTTTTGGTAGCTTGGGTTGCACACATTATATGCAGCTGGTGGAGAACTATTTGATCGAATCAGCACTGCTGGTAGATTTAGTGATGATGAAGTCTCATTTTGCAACCCATAATTGCTTTTCTTAATCTTCAATAGTTGGAGTTTAGCCGTTATTTCAGGAAATAAATTGAGAGTGTGTTGGATGAAATACACAAGTAGTATCCATTGTCATTTCATAGAGCATATGTTATTATGATAAATAATTTTTAATTTTTAATTGACATGGGCCCATAAAAGTTGTTGTTTGTAGGTTAACGAAGAAATATTCATGGATGCCTTAAAATGGTCACGTTTTGTTTATGGTCACAGATTGGATAGCAAGACTTGTAGAAAAATAGTCTTTTCCTGATTCCCTTGATGGAAGTCCGTGAAACATAAACAAAATTCTTGAATCATGTAAGGCATCAAATATAATATTCCCGAATTGAAATATATAATTTAGTGTCATTTATTCTTCTTGTTGATTTAAGACTTGAATTCTAATAGGCATTTACAAGTCAGGTCGGTTCTGGATTGCTTCATGAATGATGTTGCGAAACTTCTGCATCTTTGGTAGTTTATATTTCATCTTGAGCAGTTTTATTTTGTGTTAAATACCTCGAAAATGCCTGTCTACAATGATGATAGACCGTCAAATCTTATCTTTATGATCTCGTAATTATATTGTGATTGGCGAATCAAAATTGAGGCTAAAATCTAATTTGCAAAGCAAACAAAAAAAAATTCCTTGAATTTAGCTATATCTGATAATTCGGTTAGTACATGATGGTTTTTTTCCCCTTTTGGCACTGTTCCCTTTTTTCCCCTGTTTGTTAATGAAATGGTGTTAGTATAATCATTTTACATTAAAAATATGACCGTGTTTTTAACTTGTCTGTGCAGCTAGAGTGCTTACTGGAGAAGCTTTCACTCTCTATGCTCGAAACCAGTGTATACTACGCACCATGAGGACAACCTGAATTTTTCCAACTTTTCTGGAGGTACAAATATACAATAATGAAACTAAGTAGCTAGCCAAAGGAGTATATAAGTTACGCCTGAATAAATTGTTTCTGATGTCGTTTGTTTCTTTGCACTGTGGCCTTCAAGTGAAGCATTAGCATAGCCAGTCTTGCAGAATCCCTAAAAAAATCTTGACAAAGTATCAAATCACAAGCAAATAGGGTAGTGTTGATTGAACATCATTCTTACTCCCAAATTACTTGATTGATTTAATTGAATTTGTTGGCATGACAACATTAGATAAAAAGAACATCTATGATTGCTTTCATTTATTGGTTAATGAATTTACCAAGTTCAGTTTCTCATTTCTACTTATCTTCTAATGCATATCCAAGTGATTCTCCGCATGCTTTCAACAAACCAACTTTGTCCACTCATCTGCAGATGTGACAACAACTGGAGTTATATGGCAGAACTGCAGTAGGTCGTGCATTTTCCAATGGCAAACACATGGATTAGTCATCTAAAATCAGTTGAAAAATGCTTTCTGCTAGGCATTATTATTGCTTGCAAAGGTATGACGATGCGTGTGACTTTATAAGAGAGTAATGCATAATGAAATTTCCAAGCAAAACATGAGTAAGGCGTTGGCGAGAATAGCATAAAAATTTGTACCAAATGTTTCCTTATGAACTGTAGCCTATTGTCTTTCCTTGCTGCGTTTTAGCCTCAACCATAACTCTCACATGCCATGAATCTATATCCTTATTAATGTCCTTGTTATGTAATGTATTGGTAGTCATGTTATTAACTTCAGATTATTAATATCCTTTTCAAACAAAAGTACACCAACAATGGGCAGCAAACACCGCGCCTTGCGCGGTGATGCCCACCTAGTGTATATATATATATATATATATATATTAGCATTTTCCTTTCACATAAAATCTGAAAATAGACGCATAAAAATTCAGGCTGACACATTTGGTACCATATTTTAACAAATTCACTCACATTTGGTACCGCCGTTAAAAATCACGGTTAAGTGGGTAAACTTTTGTTAAGTCAAATTGGATTACTGCAAAATTAATGTCATTACTTATGTTTACTACAATTATACCCCACATCTACAAATTTACTAACGATTTTAGTCCATGTTGTTGCCCAATTTCAAAATTGGCTCGATTAAGACCATTTGTAGACAAATTTGGAGATTTTACTTATTATGTTTACATATTTATAATCTATTTGACTAATTTGATATTGTAAACAATTTATTATTAAATTTAAAAAACATACCCTTACAGCTTCAGTTAAAACAATTTGTTCAATTAAAAACCGATTTTGGGTTCAAATTAAAATTATCACATTTTTTTATACTGACAATTATTTCAAAGAAAATGGTTGATGATTTTCTTTATACTATACTATATTAAGTTTTGGGTGTAAGCATAATAAACATGTCGAGTATAAAAAATTTAGGGTAAGAAGAACATTCCGTAAGTGCTAAAGGCATTTTTTGGAATAATTTATTATAATTGCAATATCGATTTTTAATTGAACAAATTGTTTTAAATGAAATTGTAAGGGCACAAAATTGATATGAACATATTGGAACAAAAATGTGTAGTGGTGGAGTAGATCTCTCTCCCGAGGAATGAAAATTTGATATGATTTGGGACCGGACTTGTGAATAAATGAAAGGGTACAAATGTCAAATGAGCATAATCATGTTTTTATCATGCAAACCAAACACTTATATCCAAATAATAACTCAATTACAATTGGAGGGAAAATGTATAACCAAACACCACGCTATAAAATTGCATTACATTATATTATTGTGGAATAGCTAATTCCACCTTATTTAATTAGGAGAACCAAACGACACCTTAGTCTATTAGTCTTATTAAACTTTGCAGTTATATTCTGATTTAGTATTTTATCTTATCCAACTTGAGCAGTTATGTTGGTATTTGAACTCTATCTTAGTGGGTATTTAGAAGGTGGTTATAGGAAATTTTAATTATTCAGCAAATATTTTCATCAAGTTCTTTTTACTTATGTGAGAAATATTATTGGATTCCTTGAGATTGTATCAATTGGTATCAGAGCCAGGCTGCGATTTTATCAATGCTCCGCTCAATGGCAACAAACAGGGAAAGATTATATGGCTTGGAGAATTCGGTTCAAGAGATCAGTTCATCACTTGAACAATTAATTCAATTGCAAACAAAAGGATTGAATCAAAATCGTCATCGAAATTCTACGGCACGAATGAACAGTCGTTCACCGCAGCCGTCAGATTATTTATCAGGTTCAGATAATAGTGCAGAAACTCACGTTTCTAATGCGTCGGTGAGGAGTAGATTATCGGAACAATGAATAAAACGGAACCAAATCAGAAAGGATTTTCCAAAATTTTCGGGCGAAGAACCGCGGGTGTGGTTGAATCGAGTGGAAGAATTCTTTGGGGCAAATGACATCCATGGATCAAGAAAGGTGACCATGGCATCCTTCCATCTAGACGGAGACGCGAACCAGTGGTAGTAATGGTTTGAACGGGCAAAATCGTAACCAACACTTGTCTTGGAGGCGATTTCAAAAGAGGTTGCGGCAAATTGGAGGATTTCGTGAATTTTTGGGGGAATTTGAACGACTTATGAATTGTCTACCAAATTGGCAGGATGAGGCACTAATGGGCGCATTCATGGCTGGGCTTAAGGAAGAAATTGCAAGGGATGTAAGACTATTTAAACCGAGGGATTTGCAAGCTACAATCGAATTAGCCAAGCGGAAGGACGAACAACTACAAACTGGTCGAAAAGTTGGGTTCTCGAAATGCCGGGAGATCTGTTCCGACAATAGGTGGTTCAACATCACTTAATCGAACACCACCAGTCGAGGGGACAAGAAGACTTTCATGGGAAGAGATGCAACAAAGGAGAGAAAAAAATTGTGTTTCAATTGTGATGAGAAGTTTGTGCGAGGGCATCAATGTAAACGAGCCCATGAGCTTCTCATTGAAATCGAGGGTGGGGAAATTGATGAGGAAGTTATGGAGGAGACAAAGTTCGATGAGGATCCACAAATCTCATTGAATACATTAGGTGGAGGTACCCCGACAATGAGGCTCATGTGATTGCTTCAAAATCATTCGGTCGAAATGTTGATCGATAGTGGATCGAGCCTGAAATTTATAAATCCAAAATTGGCTCAACGTCTACATATGCCGGTGGTACGTATTAACCCATTTATAGTTCGGGTGGATAACCGGGAAAAATTAATTTGCGAGGATAGGTACGATTCAGTCCAAATGAATCTACAGGGCTATGCATTTCGAACAACATTATTTGCGTTACCGATAATTGGGTTAGATGTTGTGTTGGGAGTTCCATGGATAGAGGGTCTGGGACCCGTATTAACTGATTATCGAGCAACGTCGATGAAGTTTCGAGAAGGTGACAAGGAGCATCACCTCCGAGGTCGAGCTCGAAAGGAGATCGAAGTAGTGGACTTCGATGTGATCATGGCAGATTGGGAGGAAGGGGGCGAATTGTTCGGATTAGCAACATGGTCAGATTGCTCCAGGCTTGAGAAGGATGATTTTGGGGATCACGAGAATATTTCAAAGTTGTTGGATGAGTTTCAAGACATTTTGGCTGAACCAAAAACGTTACCACCATCTCGAGCTTAAGATCATCGAATTCGGCTTTACGATGAGTCGAAGGTGGTAAATGTATCCCCTTTATCGGTATGCACACTATCAAAAGTGTTGGTCCCAAGCAGTCAGATGAGTTCTAGAGGGGGGAGGGGGGGTTGAATAGACCTCTGAAAATTTTAACTTCAAATTTCTCCAACTTTTTCTATGAGCAGACTAAGCTGATCAAGATTAGTAACTAGACTAAGCTGATCGCGCACAAAGCTTTGAACAGCAGAGTAGACCACTCTTCTGATATGACTTAGCTGATTTTGATAAAATCAGAGTTTTAAGCAGATTACTTGCAGCGGATTTTATAAGTGTTTTTCACAAGTAAATTTTCTTAACTTAGAAAAGGTTTTATCCCCAGTTTTTGTAAACTCCTTTTAAATCTTTTCAACAGTTAACTTCAGTGTTTAGTATGCTTTTTGAAAATATGCAAGAAAATAATGCAAGTGTAAACACCAGAATTTTTATTGTGGTTATATGGATAAAAATCCTTTAGTCCACTCTTCCAAGTCACTAAGATCTTGGGTTATACTATAATAACACATATTACAATACACTCTACTTGCGCCAATCAACAAATGAAATGGCCACAAGTGCGCAATAGGAAATCACAAAGAAAACCTATCCTCTGATGCAATATCACTCACTAAGATGGATATCTACTTCTCACAACACTCCTCTTACAAAATCACTCAGATTTATGTGTATTTCTTTTATCTCTCAGTTCTGCTTTCGTCAACAGATGACTAAGCTGATGAGTGTTCTGTTCTTGAGTTCTGAGACTTAGAAGAATTCTGCTTCGAAATTTGCTCTCAGTTGTGTTGCTTCTTCAGATTCTTCTCTAACTCTTGAACTTGAACTATTTATACTTGAGGTTTGAAAATCTGCCCGTTAAGAGATCAACAGGTGTTCAAAATCCTTGAGTAATGGTCCTATTTTCAGAAACGGCTACCTGCGACCGAGCACTGTACACTCTGCTGTACTTTCTGTCAGTTCGCATATAATGCACCAAGCTGATACGAGGTTTTCTTCAATCATTTGCCATAATTACCCTTCCTCTTCAGCATTTAATTCGATCAGCGCATTTATTGCCGTTGCAATAACTTCTGATCACTTCCACTCTGCTGATCGAATCCACTCGTCTGATGAACACTTGGCTGATCCCAAACCGAATTCATCTGATTTGAGTCTGCTGAAATTTCACCAGTCTGATTCCATTCTTTAGCAACAAATCAGTAGTCTTCTGGACCATAAGATTTGAACCTTCTGTTTTAGCTTCTTCCTTGGTCAAAAAATCTTCTAAGGGATTGACTAAGCTTCCATTACTTAGCTGATGATGATGTTTTGGAAATCATCAAAACATCCCTTCAATTTTAAGTCTTTATCTTTATCTTCATCCAACAAAAAGAATGAAATTGAAGGACAAGTTGAGGAGCTCTTGAAATCAGGCTTAATTAGGCGCAACAACAGTCCATTTTCTTCTCCTGTTTTGTTGGTAAGAAAAGGATGGTTCGTGGAGGTTTTGCACTGATTATCGAAGTTTGAATGAGGCTACCGTCAAAGACTGATTTCCGATTCCAACTGTAGATGATAGGGCTGAAAATCAAACCAAGCTACTCGATACTCGGCTCGAGCTCGTTCGATAAAAGCTCGTTTGAGCTCGGTTCGTCCAACAAATCAAACAAGCTTGAACAAGATTTCTCGTTCGATAACTTTTGAAGCTCGGCTCGAGCTCGACTCGATAAGCTAAAAATTGAAAAAACACATGTTAAATACCAAGCTACTCGATACTCGGCTCGAGCTCATCCGATAAAAGCTCGTTTGAGCTCGGTTCGTTAAGAAATCAAACCAAGCTCAAACACAAAATTTCAAGCTCGATAAAATTCAAACCAAGCTTGAACAACGTGTCGTTCGATACTACTCGGCTCGTTTACACCCCTAGTAGATGATATGCTAGACGAACTACATGGAGCAACCATCTTCAGTAAGCTTGATTTGCGAGCTGGGTACCATTAGGTTCGGGTTCACCCTGACGACATCCATAAAACAGTGTTTCGCACTGACAACGGCAACTATGAGTATTTGGTAATGCCTTTCGGCCTTTGCAATGCTCTTTCAACTTTTCAGGCAGTTACGAATGACATTTTTAGGCCTTCTTTACGTCGCTTTATACTCGTATTCTTTGATGATATTCTTGTATATAGCATATCATGGACATATCACTTAGAGCACTTGCGTAGGACGCTGCAAATATTAAGAGTTCAACACTTTTATGTCAAGCCGAGTAAATGTTGTTTTGATCAACAAGAAGTTGAGTATTTGGGACATCTAATTTCACAAAACGGTGTTCGTGTAGACCAAAATAAAATCAAGGCAATGGTAGAATGGCCGATACCCACAATGGTTAAAACTCTTCGAGGTTTTTTGGGATTAACGAGTTATTATCGCAAGTTTGTCAAGGACTACGGAGTGATTGCAAAAACGTTAACTTACCTATTGAAGAAAGGGCAATTTAAGTGGAATGCAGCAGCGCAAAGGGCATTTGCGGCACTGAAGAATGCCATGTCCACTACTCCTATTTTAGCTTTACCAAACTTCGCTGAGGATTTCACTATAGAGACCGATGCTTCGGGACAAAGGATTGGGGTTGTTCTCAGTCAGAATAGCAGATCGTTAGCCTTCATCAGTAAGGGAATTAGCGAAGGAAAATAGGCGTGGTCGACTTATGAAAAAGAGATGTTAGCCATATTGGAGGCCGTGCGTAGTTGGAGACCGTATTTAATAGGGAGGAAGTTTCGGATTTGTACAGACCATAAAAGTTTGGGATACTTGTTAGATCAGCGCATTACCACACCAAAACAACAAAAATGGATAGCTAAACTCCTCGGATTCGATTATGACATAGTGTACAAAACCGGGTCGAGAAAATAACGTGGCTGATGCTCTTTCGCGCCGCGAGCAATGGGGGAAAGAGAAGGATGTATCACCGTCGTTTGAAGGGGAAATCACTGCTGTTACTGATCCTACTTGGGGCATTTGGGAGGAGTTGGCTCAAGCTTCGGCTGCGGATTCAATCCTAGCTGATGTCCTTAAAAAGTTAGAGAAAGACCCTGAAGGCATAGAGGGATATCGAATGAGGAATGGCTGCATTTGGGTTGGGGGAAGAGTTGAGGTTCCTGAAAATTCGGAGGTTCGAAAAAAGTTGTTAAGAGAGCTTCGGCAGGCCATTCAGGAATCCTACGAACTCTCAAGCGGATTTCACGATTGTTCACTTGGCCTGAATAGAAAAATGATGTAAGGCAGTTTGTACAGGAGTGCGATGTTTGTCAACGGAGCAAGGCGGACAATCAAAAGCCAGCAGGTTTGCTTGAACCGCTGCCAATTCCGGAGGTTATATGGATAGATATTAGTATGGACTTCATTGATGGGCTACCGAAATCGAAAAGCAAGGATACGATCTTGGTTGTGGTCAATAGGCTTTCAAAGTACGCTCATTTTCTACCATTGACCCATCCGTATACATCCAAGGATGTTGCAAACGTATCTATACGTGGAATTGTGAGATTGCATGGAATTCCCTCATCTATTGTATCAGATCGAGATCGGGTGTTTTTGAGTCACTTTTGGAGGGAATTATTTAGATTGCAGGGAACGAAGCTAAAGACTAGCTCGGCATATCACCCAAAACAGATGGACAAATGGAGAGGGTGAATAGATGTCTCGAGCAGTACCTTCGCTGCTTCGTTTATCTTAAACCGCGAGATTGGGAAAATTATATTGCTTGGGCTGAGTTTTGGTACAATACTTCATTCCAAAAGTCGATTGGAATGGTGCCATTTGAGGCCGTATATGGTCGACCTCCACCTACTCTTATTCAGTACACGCCGGGATCAACCGCAGTGCAAGAGGTGGATCAAGCCCTGCGATCTCGGGATGAGATTATACGTGAGCTCAAGTCCAACCTGATCATTGCCAGGAATAGAATGAAGCAAGTAGCCGATAAGAGACGACGGGAGGAACAGTTTGAAGTAGGTGATTGTGTTTATCTTAAGCTCCAACCTTACAGGCAACATTCAGTGTTTAAGAGAGTATACCAAAAGTTGGCCAGTCGCTACTATGGACCTTTTCGATTGAAAGCAAGGATTGGACTAGTAGCATACCACTTGGATTTACCGGAGTCATCTTGAATTCACCCCGTGTTTCATGTATCCTTACTGCGAAGAAAGATTGGTGACCAAGTAGTGGTTGCACCAACATTACCACCTTACAATGCCGATGGAGGTCCAATTGTTGAACCCGAGAGGATTTTGGCCACCAGAACCATAGCTGGAAATGGGGGCAAGGTGAGAGGGAGGTGCTAGTTCAGTGGAAGTCCCTACCGGAAGAGGAAGCCACGTGGGTAGCTTTTGGGATGCTACTAAAAAGGTTTCCTGATTTGAACCTTGAGGACAAGGTTCATGTCGAAGAGGAGGAGAATGTAACGGTTCGACGTAGCAACCGTCCACCGTGAAGGATTGTAATTGCTATGGTGTAAGAGAAACTTGAACTGAATTTTATTTATGTATTTTTTGCCTTACAACTTCATCTCCATGATGCTTCATTTATACATATCAATTGAACTTACTAGAACCATTCTAATTAATAAAGACTCTTCAACCTTCTTATTCAAACTTAGGAAATATACAAGAAAACTTTTGACTACATTTAATAGATAATAATTCGAGAAGAGTGATGGTTCAAATTCAATTTATTCCAACAATGCCTCCCGTAAATTGAATTTGCTCTTGACTCCCAAAGCTGAAATATTTCTTGAGAACATTGGACCTCCAAGTGGTTCTGTAAACACATCCGCAAGGTGCTCTTCACTTTTGCAATATTCAAGATTGACTTCTCCTTCATTAACATGTTCCCTTAAGAAATGGAAACGTAAACGAATATGTTTTGTTCTTCCATGCAAAATTGGATCCTTTGAGATGGAAATAGTTGAACTATTATCACAATATAATGTTGTTGGATCACTTTTCTTGAATTCCAACTTTCTAAAATTCCTCTTAACCACATAACTTGACATCCAGCTGAAGAAGATGCAATGGACTCCGCTTCGGTGGTAGAAAGAGCCACAATTGGTTGTTTCTTTGAACTCCAAGAAAATGCTCCACTTCTAAGATTAAAAACATAGCCGGAGGTACTTCTGGAATCATCAATACTTCCTCCAAGATCATTATCCGTATAACCAACAAGTTTGATAGGAACATTTGTTTCATAGAAAATTCCATAATCAATGGTTCCTTTGACATATCTTAAAATTCTTTTTGCCGCTTCCCAATGATTTGAACAAGGTTTTTCCATAAGCCTGCTAATTAAACATACCGCAAACATAATGTCGGGTCGAGTGGATATAAGATACATCAAGTTTCCAATCAAGCTTCAAAACATGGTCTGATCCACAAATTTTCCTTCTCCGTTTCTGCTCAACTTCAAACATGTAATGCAAGGAGTTGATACCGAATTTGCATGCTCCATTTTAAATTTCTTCAAAATCTCAGTTGCATACTTTTCTTGAGAGATAAAAATTCCTTCATTTAATTGTTGAACATTAATGCCAAGAAAGTGATGCAACTCTCCTAAATCAGTCATTTCAAATTCATTCATCATGGAAGATTTAAAATCTACCAACATCTCCAAATCATTACCCGTAAATATAAGGTCATCAACATAAAGACTTACCACTATAATACCACCTTTAGAATTCCTTTTGATTTAGAGTGTGTGCTCAAAAGGACATCTTTCAAAGCCAAATTTTAGAAAATAATCATTAATGCGACCATAACATGCACGGGGTGATTGTTTTAATCCATATAGCGCCTTTTTGAGTTTGTATACCTTATCTTCCTCGCCTTTTCTAACAAATCCCGGAGGTTGATATAGGTATATTTCTTCTTGAAGAAATCCATTTAAGAAGGCTGATTTGACATCCATTTGATACAATTTCCAACCATTTTGAGCTGCAAGAGAAATAATTAACCGAATTGTATCAAGTCTTGAAATGGGAGCAAATACCTCATTGAAATCTTCACCTTCTTTTTGCTTGTACCCTTTTGCAACCAACCTTGCTTTGTATTAATTGATGGAGCCACCAGGATTGGTCTTTGTTTTGAAAATTCATTTCACACCAATCGGAGATTTGTGCAAAGGCAAATGAGTAAGCTCCCATGTTTCATTCTTTTCATTTGAGTTGATTTCTTCGTTCATAGCATTGATCCACTTTTCTGCTTTTGAAGCTTCTTCATATGTAATAGGATCTTCTCCAGCAAAGAATGCAAAGAAAATAAGATTTGTTGCATTCACTTCTTCAGTTTCATCATAGATTTCTCTCAGACTTCTTGTTTTTCTACCCAATGATGATGGTGAGTTTTGGGGAGAATCATTTCCAACATCATTTGGCTGCAATGCTTGAGAATTACATTCTTCATCATCAAGAATATGCCAAGTTAATGAATCTGAAAATTCTGAAAAATCATAAGAGGATTTTTCATCAAAACGAACATCCCTGCTGATTACAATTTTCTTTGTTTTTGTATTATAAAGCTTGTAAGCTTTAGTCCTCTCGCTATATCCAATAATGTTACATTTTTCAGATTTATCATCAAGTTTGATTCTTAAAGCATCTAGAATATGTGCATATGCAAGACAACCAAATGTTTTTAAATGACTAACATTTGGTTTCTTACCATATCATGCCTCATTTGGAGTAGAATTCTCCAAGCTATTTGGTGTAGAATTCTCCAAGCTCTTTCAGCCTAAAATTCCAATGGCATATTTTTCTTTTTTAACATACATCGGGCCATGTCCATGATCGTCCTATTTTTTCGCTCCGCTATTCCATTTTGTTGTGGTGAATGCCGAGCTGTCAATTCATGTCGAATCCCATAGTTTTGACAAAATTTCTCAAATAAAGAGGACAAATACTCTCTCCACCACGATCACTTCTCAAATTTTTTATTTGATGGCCAGAAAAATTTTCAACTTGAGATTTGAACTCTTTGAAATAGAAAAGAGCTTCAGATTTTTGTTTTACGAAATAAACCCAAACTTTTCTTCTAAAATCATGAACAAATAAAAAGAAATACCGATTACCTCCAAGAGAAGGAACTCGAAAAGGTCCGAAAAGATCAGTGTGAACGAGCTCCAATGGTGAATTTGATTTCCAATTTGACTTGGATGGGAATGGCTCTCGGTGTTGTTTTCCCAATTGGCACTCTTCACAAATTTCATGGATGATATTAATACCTGGCAATCCTTGAACAATTGTTTTGTTTGATAACTCCTTCAAACTTTGAAAATTGAGATGGCCATATCTGTCATGCCATAACTTAGAAATCTCTTCATTAGCAGTAAGGTAACAAGAGACATTCAAAATATCAAGTTTGAGCGGAAATAAATTATTTGAACTCAAACCAATATTTGTAATTATGCTCTTTTTCGTACGAGGTTAATTAGGAAAGTCGAGCAAAACAATAATTAAGAACGAGTGTATAAATGATATGTATTGATATTCCGATCCGACTACAAGTTACAAGATAGGTCTATTTGAGCATTATTGGATGCCGTACAACCAGTAAAACAAATACAAATGAAAGCAAGTTAATCCTATTCCGATCTCTACGTCCGAGCTGGGGTGCTCCTAGGGAATTGTGCCGTTCTTGATGTCATAAATGCGCTGGGTATTTATAGGAACAGTGATGAGCTAGCTAGACCCTCCGCAGGGGAATATGTCTCGGCCAGCTGTCTAGACCTGTGGGTCGGCCCAACAGTAAATCCGAGGAGAGGAGTAGATCGGAAAAAGGGCCTTATGCTGTAAATCTGACTTGATCGGAAACAGAGTTCTGCAGGTTGGAAAATAGCCTTCCTGTTCGGGATCGAGGACAAAATCGAGCTGGGTATTTCCTAAAATAGAACAGGCGAAATACCCCCCTTCAATACTCTCCCACTTCTCGAGCGTAAGTGGAGCTGAAGCTCGGAGAAGTAAACATAGCATCAAGATAGAATTTGAATATGCCTCGTTAAAAACCTTACCCAGAAAAACCCAGTGGGACCAAATCCGAGCTAGGGAAAAAGAGCGGACATTTTCTCTGGAGGAGCCCTGGAAAGGCGAGATGCTTCAAACAATGGAAGGGCGAAGTTCTCGATCTGATTATTCTACTTCGATGATTTTACCATGACATCACGATATCTGAAGTTCGGAGAAATAAATAATAGAGATCAAGTGTTGAACGATCTTGCGTCGGATATGCCTCATTAAAAACCTTACTCGGAAAAACCCAGAGGGATAAAAACCGAGCGAGGCAAAAAGAGTGCATATCCTCGGGAGATGATGATGTTAATCTGCAACTTATCGAGCTAAAAGATCACCTTTTAAGACTTTGAGAACCGGAAATGCCATTAATGGAAAGATAACCTTTGAATTTACTGAGTGGAAGCTTAACCGTCGCGGTTACTCGGGGTTTAATTTGCAATTTACCCTTTTAACCTTTATATATACGCGTTGACCAGAAGAGACGAGCACTGCATCATAAATTACTACAGATCGGAGTACTCACATCGATAAAAACTTATCTCACTCATCGACCCGCACAGTAATACTTTCCAGAATGTCTAACATAGAAAACCCAGAGAACCAGATGATGACTCTTCGGAGATCGGAGTCCGATCTGGGGTCTACAAGCCATTTCATAAATACTATGATCCCACAGGAGATTCTACAGACGAAGTAAACATAGCCGTCGACAAGGCTATAAAATCCTTGGAGTCGGACAAGGGCGAGGAAACTTCTAGGAGACAAAATACCGAGCCCGAATGGGACGCATAATAGAACACGGAGCCCAATATCGAGCCCGAGGGAGAGGGGGAACATAATGCAGATTCTGATAGTGAAGAAGGTTCGGCCGAAGTGCTAGGAGAGCACGAGATAATAAAATACCCGATCGGAAATAACGTCTTTGTGAGAATCCTCGATCTGGGCGCTATCTCGAAGAAGTCTAACACCACGGGGCGACTTCAGAAAACTGAGAAACGGGTCGATGAGATTGTCTGTGCTTACGATCCGGTCGAAAGTAGGGCCGAACTTGAGGCAGAAATAGGGAAGTTTCTCCCAGAAGGTTACTCGTTGGTTATCCCAACCTCTTCTCAACCTCTGGATTGGAAGAAACGATTCTTCTTCGTTAAGGGACCGGACGAGCCGGTTTTCGAGGGGAGCTCGGAGATGATCCCGCACCGATGGAAAGGTCGGCGTGATTGGGTATACGGCAAACGCGAGCTCATGGGCCAGGTTAAGCAGGGTATCCGTGACTATGTAGTTGACGCGATGCATTCCGACCTTTATCAGTCGACTTTTCTTATTTTGGAGCCCGTTCTTCGGAAAGCGGAGCTTAGCAAGGCTACGTTTGCTCTCACGGACCCTGATGATCCCCGATCCTTGAGTAAGACATTTTTCTATTTTGAACGTGTTATTTCCAAGACCTCGTTCTCTAATGTCATTTTTCCTTTCTTCAGGTGAAATGGTAGAGAGTTACCCAACTTCCATAGTCGGTAGAATTGTTGCTTCTACCTCGAAGAAGACACCGGGCCAACCGAGGAGGCAAGTTAAACCTCATCAGGCACAGACTACCCGAACTACGGTTCCTCCGCGGGGCAAACCTTCTCAAGCTGCCCGATCTGAAGCAGATGAAGAGCCTGAAGATGCTGAGCCGCCGCAAATGGCTCATCCCTTAAACCAAGCTGGCCCTTCCACGTCATCTGGATTAGGGTATAGTTTGTTTACTATGAGGAAGTTGAGGGGGGGCGATATCCGTCAGAGGCGAACCAGGGAAAGCGATGGGGCCCCCGAAGCGAAGAGGAAGAAAGATTTATGGGGACGAAACAATAGGCCTCTCACCCGTCGTGCAGGTCGAGACAAGCACGATATGGTGGACTTTATTGAGGATCAGCTCAAGGGTCACAGAGCGGCAGGTTATCCCAAGGGAGGATCTATTTTGAGTGACCGCAACCCGAACGGAGAGAACGTCCATGACAAATCAATCAAAGTCTTTATGGCGGGGAGCTTTGCCGAGGATCAGGAGAAGCTTTTGGCTCATGACAACCTCGATATCCTAGGCCGGTTCAGTCGAGCACATCAGACGGTACCGCACCTTTCACTGTAATAATAACTCTTAGTCTTTTATACAGCATACATACTGTTTTCTGCTATCCCTTTACTGGTCGGAAATTGCTTCCTCATTGAACTGAATCGTACCTCACTCTTGGAGGATGAGTCTGATCGAGTTCATGAGGCCTACCAAAATTCTCTCTTCGAAGAATCCAGACTTCGAAATCAACTTGTCGCGGTCCAGAAAGAATTGGATGACTCTAAAGCTAAGTATACCCCGGCGGTCGAGGAGAGCTTGGTGAAAGTAGTTGAGGAGAAGAGCCTGCTCGAGGATAAGGTCAAGAGGCTCGAAGAGGAACTCGCACAGACCAAGGCTGATTCTGAATTGTCTTATCAGTGTGGTAAGGAGGAATCACGCCTGAGCTCGATAAGGGAGTTTCTGGAATCTCCCGCATTGGATGCCACCGCTCGGAAAAGGGTCGGTGAGATTCTTCAAACCACTTTCTACAAAGGGGTTCAACAGTTGATCGCTGCAGAAGTCATCCCTGATAAGATGGATAAGTATGTGAAACACATGGACATTTTGAAGAACATGGATGGAGAAGAGTATCGGGCTTCCTCCTCGAGTTCCAAACACTGGGAGACACACGAGTTCGCCCCTTTTGTGGAAGAATTCGGGGTTCCATGCCAAATCCCGATCTACTGGAATTGGAAGTATCCAGTTCGACCTCGAGTTCAGACGAAGACGACCAAGATAGTTCTGGAGATGAGGATGAACAAGAGACTTCTGAAGATAAGGATGATCAAGAGGCTTCTGGAGATGAGAACGTCGACGTCGAGAACAACTCCGAGGGCGAGGACGACGAGGAAGGATGAAACCCTTAGAATGATTTTTGTAATAGTCTGTAGGGTTTTCCTTTTGCTGTAATGTAATCCTCGTGATCGTTTATAAACCCTATTTTCTATCTGTGATATGTGCCAAAATCCCGATGTTTAAATTCTTGTCGGATCTCATCGTACAATTCAACTAGACAATAGTCTTTGTAAATTGCATGCGGTTCGAAAAGAACATTGATAACAAACTATGCAACGTAGGTTAAAGCAAACTTCCTTAGCAGATAAAATATACCAATAATCGATCTTCACAATATAGCTCGGAAAAACTTGAAATTCGCGACTGTTGGGTCCCCAAAAGGCAGCGTTTCTCTTTCTTATAAATACATGAGAAACCAATAAAGTTTGTATCATTGAAATCCTAATCTTTCACATCGGAGCTCATAAATCGAAAAAATAATCCGAACCATTTCTTCACTAAACACAAGATCATGGAAGGTAGTAGGCTCCAAGCTTGACCCAACCCAACTCTACAAGGCCAAGAAAGATAAAGCTCCCAAATCCAAGCCCAAGGATTCTAAGGCTTCTACAAAGCTTCCAAAAGTTTCGAAAGCTGATCGTGGTAAAAACAAGGTCGATCCTCCGTCGAACTCCGGACCCAATCGATCCGAGGCTCCCAAAGTTGATCGTGGTAAAGCCAAGGTCGATCCTTCGTTGACCTCTAGGCATAATCGATCTGAGAGAGAGCCGGTCATACAGATAGCGAACTCTCCTTCTAGAGCGAAAACCAGCTCCGAGGTGAAAGCGCAGGTCGCTAAAAGCCCTGGCAAGCAAGCCAAATCTGGTGATTCCGTGG
Source organism: Penstemon newberryi var. newberryi (assembly GCA_030819805.1). Classification (NCBI taxonomy): domain Eukaryota; kingdom Viridiplantae; phylum Streptophyta; class Magnoliopsida; order Lamiales; family Plantaginaceae; genus Penstemon; species Penstemon newberryi. The sequence continues at coordinate 12,611,274 of JAUALY010000005.1, read as the reverse complement.
TTGCCTCGAACAAAAGATCTCGTATAGATGATCTGATTCCAACCCAAAACTTGATCCAAATGGCCGGGGATAAGAAATCTTTGGGCGAAAACATTCTGGCTTCGGAGGTTGCTAAGAACGTCGATATCGAGCCTCCAAATAAAAAGGTCAAAATAAATTAACCCAAAATAAATGACCCTTCTGATGATGTGAAAAGGCTCCTCTGCCGGGTAAGAACCCCGAGGCTTCCAGCTCCGTCTCCGATGTCACTCGCACATTGAGTGCGATCTTTTAGGAGATGAAAAATAAGGCCGCGGTTGGGGGCGAACCCCGAATTGTTGGGATATTGCCTTGAGTGGTATTCAGGTGGCCGAGCAGGAACGGTTGAGAGGAAAAAGTGCTCGGGAAATTGTGCAATCGAGCTCCGAGTTGCTTACTCAAATGAGTCCTATACTCATATAATTTTTTTTTTATTATTTTTTTTAAAATCTTTTCTATGATCCCACGTAGGTCGGACAGCATCTTTTCAACCTCGGAAGTTGAGCTTGAAGCCGAGCAGCGCGCTGCAGTAGTCCTTGACTTGGAGAAACAAAAGATCGCCCTGGAGAGGTCTCTTGATGAAGCTAGAGCTATCGAGCTGAAGGTGGCCTCTGAGAAGGAGAAGGCTGTGAAGCAGAGAGAGAGCTAAGTCCATGAAGAACTGAGCAAGGAGTTGGAAAAGCTGAAGTCCATTGTCGAGCAAGAGAAGAAAGATTTCGAGCGGCGGGAGCAAGAGACATATAAGAAAGGTTATGATGAAGGATATGAGACCCGCAGTCGAGCTCCGCAAGATCTTATCTGAGAATAAGCTGATCTAGAGACTCAGTCCTTTGTTTGTAATCTTACTCTTCCTGCTCGTTCAAATGTTGTAACTCTATCTTTTTCCTTTCTGTAATGTTATTTGCTGCGGATGAATAAATTCTATCTTTCTTTAAATAATGTTGTGTTCTGCTCGGAAATTTTATACTTGCTTAAAACCTCTTTAAACTCAAGTCGCTCGATGACTTTGCACGTAGACAAACATCTCGTCATGGAAAATAAGTAAAAACCTAAGCTTCTTATTCGAGTTGCAATCTGCTGAATTTCCGACTTGAGAGGAAAAGATGGAAAGTTTTCTGCATCGAGCTCTGACCGAGTCATAGTATTCCCACATTTTCAGCAAAGTTCCAAAGATGTTCTGACCAAACAATACCTAACCCTCGGGAAGCGGAACAGTCACCCGTGATAAATGCCTTAATCTGGGCCGTTAAATCCTGTTGAATAATGACCGTTGATCTCCCCTTCTCCTTAGTATAAAAGGGGCATTTCACTCAGTTAAAAATTTTCACTTTACACTTATGAAAATGGGTTATCCGAGGACCAAGCTCGGTCCCTCCCTCCTTTCTATTCAAGCCTTCGAGATTTGGCTTCGAACTTTCTTCCGAGCTTACAAACAACTTAACTCTTTCTTTGGTATGGGTGGAATCGGAAAAAAGGGGCCCCTCGAAGACCGGGGGGTCTCTGATCCCTGAAAATGGGATCTCCCTTCGAAATATCAATATGCGACCGACCTTTGCTCGGGTATTTTGGGCAGGGTTAGCATTGCGGATTTTGAAGGGTCACCCCGAGGGCGAAAAGCTGGTCAGTCGATTAAAAGGAAGATTGACCTCGAGCACCAGCTTCTTTAAGATTTTCTTGAAGAATGGTGACTTTAGGTTGAGCTTTCGGATCATAAAATGATGACTGGCCGCTCTAGGTTGAAATATCGGATCTTAAAATGAGAAATTTCAGCCTTACCTGCTACCTCGGGGAAGTGATCGGGCTTAGCTGGTGGCAAGAATGCTGGGGACTGTATGGAGATAAGCAGAAAGAGTGGTCTGCAATTCATATTGTCTAACTTCAAACCCAGATATCATTAGACGATAAACATAGACGGGTCGATCACTTTTTTACAAGTCTATTGGGCAACCGATCTGTCACACAAACTGTGGTGCACTCATCGGATGCTCGCGTCCGCTCGGTGTCGACGACACTAAAGGATGCTCGAAGACCGTAGAATAGGTCATAGTAGCTGTAATAGGATTTTACTTGTAAATGTACTCAAGAGTTTTGTAATCCGTTCGAGGATTATTAATGAAATTGTAGTTCCTTGTCTTTCATTGAGCCTTTGTATCTTGATCGGAATTTATAAATAAAACCTTTATGTTTTACGTCAAATTTTGCAATTTATCTTTCTTCCAATTGTCTTGTAATTGTTCTTGCTTATATTTTCTTGCTCGATAAACACCATCATAATCTGGAAAATTCTCTAAAGTTCGAACCTGAAATCATTCCGCAACTGGAAAACTATCGATCGGACAAATCACCTCGGAAAACCTTTCTCTATAAGTGAGACGTTCACATGAATAATAGCTTAAGTCTGAGAAATTTACTTCGACCAGAACATAAATAATAAATCAACTTGGGAAGGAATTTCAAGGAACATGAATGCTTCAAAACCTCCATATCTCGAGCAGGGCTACTTCAGAATTTTATTTCGAGCAGCACTTGATTTTGGAAATAATAAATCATTTGACAATCTTTATCATTCAAGTCTTTTTTTTTTTCAAGCTAAATAGTCATGTTCTTTTTATGCAAGTCTTTCTCCGAGCTGAGGGACGTAACAACAGCTTTCACCCCTAGTCGATACATTTTATTTTTTTATGCAAGTCTTTTACCGAGCTGAGGGGCATAGCAACAGCTTTCACCCTCAGTCGAGACATTTTGTTTTTTTTATGCAAGTCTTTTACCGAGCTGAGGGGCATAGCAACAACTTTCACCCTCAGTCGAGACAATTTGCTTTTTATGCAAGTCTTTTTTCGAGCTGAGGGGCATAGCAACAGCTTTTGCAAGTCTTTTACCTAGCTGAGGGGCATAGCAACAGCTTTCACCATCAGTCGAGACAATTTGCTTTTTATGCAAGTCTTTTACCGAGCTGAGGGGCATAGCAAAAGCTTTCACCCTCAGTCGAGATATTTTTGCTATTTTGAGCAAGTCTTTTACCGAGCTGAGGGGCATAGCAAAAGCTTTCACCCTCAATCGAGACATTTTTGCTATTTTGAGCAAGTCTTTTACCGAGCTGAGGGGCATAGCAACAACTTTCACCCTCAGTCGAGACATTTTGCTTTTTTATACAAGTCTTTTACCGAGTTGAGGGGCATAGCAACAACTTTCACCCTCAGTCGAGACATTTTGCTATTTTGAGCAAGTCTTTTACCTAGCTGAGGGGCATACCAACAAGTTTCACCCTCAGTCGAGACATTTTTTTTTATTTTTTTTTATGAGCGTCTTTAACTGTTGGTCCCAAGTGGTCAGATGAGGTCTAGGGGGGGGGGGGGGGGGGTGAATAGACCTCTAAAAATTTATCTTTAAATTCTCTAACTTTTTCTGTCAGCAGACTAAGCTGATCAGGAATCGTAAGTAGACTAAGCTGATCTCGCACAAAGCTTTGAACAGCAGAGTTGACTACTCTTCTGATTTTTACTTAGCTGATTTTAGGAAAATCAGAGTTTTAAAATGACTAACTTGCAGCGGATTTGTCTAGTGTTTTTCACAAGTAGTTTTCTTAACTTAGAAAATATTTTATCCCCAGTTTTTATAAACTCCTTTTGAAAACTTTTCAACAGTTAGCTTCCGTGTTTAAATATGCTCTTTTAAAATATGTAGAAAATAATGCAAGTATAAACACACAAGATTTTTATAGTGGTTATATGGATATAAATCCTTTAATCCACTCTTCCAAGTCACGTAGATCTTGGGTTATACTATAATCACAAAGATTACAATATACTCTGCTTGCGCCAAACAACAAATGAACTGGCCACAAGTTCGTCTCAAGAAATCACAAAGAAGTCCTATACTACGAAGCATTATCACTCACAAAGATGGATAACAACTCCTCACAACACGTTTCTCACAAAATCACTCAGATTTGTATGTATATTTGTTTATCTATCTTTTCTGCTTCGTCAACAAATGACTCGGCTGTTGAGTGTTCTGTTCTTGAGGTTGAGACTTAGAAGAATTCTGCTTTGGATTTAATCTCAGTTGTGTTGTCTCTTCTTCTCCAACTCCTGAACTGAACTATTTATACTTGAGATTTGAAAATCTTCCCGTTGAGAGATCGACAGTTGTTCAAATCCTCGAGTACTGGTCCTTGTCTTTGAAACGGCTACCTGCGACTGATCACTGTACACTCTGCTGTACTTTCTGTCTGTCCGCATTAAATGCACCAAGCTGATACGAGGTTTCTCTTCAATCATTTGTCATAAATACCCTTTCTCTTCAGCATTTATTACTCTAAGTGCATTTATTACCGTTGCAATGACTTCTGATCCACTTCCACTCTGCTGATCGAAATCACTCGTCTGATGTACACTCGGTTGATCCCAAACTGAACTCATCTGATTTGAGTCGGCTGAAAATCCACCAGTCTGATTCCTTTCTTCAGCAACAGATCAGTAGTCTTCTGGACCATATTTGACTCGTCTGATGTAACTTCTTCCTTGGTCAAATATCTTCTAAGGTTTGAACTAAGCTTCCATACTTAGCTGATGACTTTTGGAAATCATCAAAACCTCCCTTCACTTCTAAGTCTTCATCTTCATCCAACATTAACCGAGTAGAGGGGCATAGCAACAGCTTTCACCCTCAGTCGAGACATTTTGCTCTCTCTTCAGCATGGTACAGTTGGAACAAAAATGAGAACTTCATTGATCGTGCTTACACTTGGAATAAAAATAGGATTGCGAAAACAGAAATTACAAGAAATAGAAAAAGATTACAACTATTTTCCGTAGTACTTCCTTATGTTGACTGCGTTCCAGCTTCTCGGCAAAGTTTCACCATTAAGGTGAGCAATTTTATAGGACCCCTTCTTTCCGACCTCCTGCACGACGTAAGGGCCATCCCAGTTCGGTTGAAGTTTTCCGACGTGCTTTGATACCTCCACTTTTTTTAGGACCAAATTCCCTACTTTAAATGTTCTTATTCTGACTTTCTTGTCATAAGCTCTTTCCATGCTGGACTTAGCTGCTTGGATTTTCACACATGCTCGGTCACGCTTGCCATCCGCATGGTCGACCTCCATTTCTCTCAACGACTGATTTAGGTCGGTATCATAAGATATAACTCTTAGTGATGGCACCAAGGTCTCGATTGGGATAACGGCCTCCGAACCGTAAACGAATGAGAAAGGAGTCTCTCCCGTAGCAGATTTTACTGAAGTTTTATTCGCCCAAATGACCCCAGGAAGCTCATCTAACCATTTTCCCTTCGCGTCGGTTAAGCGCTTTTCCAGCGATCGGACAATTTCCCTGTTGGTGACCTCGGTCTGCCCGTTCGCTTGGGGATGGCCGACTGAGGTGAAATTTTGCTGAATTCCAAATTTGTCACACCACTCTAGAATTTGCTTACCCGCGAACTGAGTTCCGTTGTCGGAAATCAATACTCTTGGTATCCCGAACCTGCAAACAATATACTTCCAGAGAAAATTTATAACCTGAAACTGAGTAATCTTGGTTAGTGCAACGCATTCTACCAATTTACTGAAGTATTCAACAGCAATCAAGACATAGTTTTTCCTCGATCTAGCAGTTGGGAAAGGGCCAACAATATCGATTCCCCATTTATCAAATGGCCAGCAGATCGGAATAGAGTGTAACTGTTCGGCAGGCTGATGAATCAAGTTTGAATAAATCTGATAGTGATGGCATTCCTTGACATAGTCGATAGAGTCCGAAACCAAAGTAGGCCAATAATAGCCAGTCATTGAGCACTTTAAGGCTAATGCTCTTGCGCCGCAATGGCTGCCAGCCTCGCATTCATGAATTTCTTTCAAGATAAGATCAAATTGACTTTCAGGTACACACTTCAATAAAATTCCCGAGCTGGTTCTTCTGTACAGCTGGTCCTCGATCAAAACATATATTGGAGCTCGATATTTAATTCGCCGGGCCTCATTGCTTCATCGGTTAAGACGACATTCTTCAGATAAGCTTTCAAAGGTTCCATCCAAGAAGGCCCTTGAGTATCTATCTCCATTATATCTGAGCCGGGGGACATGTTCAAGTCTATTGCTGGGGTGTTAGACAACAACCAAGTTATTACTCTCTCTTTTCGTCCATCCATCGATCCTGTAAATTTAGATAGCAAATCTGCCCAAGAGTTCTCTTCCCGAGGGATAGCTTGAATCTCGAACTTATCTAGTTTCGCAACTAGATCCTTCACCCTTCCTAAATATTTGACCATGTTGAACTATTTTGCTTCATAGACCCCTTTCACCTGCCTATTTATCAGCTTGGAGTCGGTCAATACGGTAAGAGACTTAGTGCTCGCCTTTATTGCCATTTCTAGTCCCGCGATCAGAGCCTCATACTTCGCTTAGTTATTTGTTACCACGAAATCCAAAGTAATTGCGTAACTAAGGTCCTCCCCATCAGGGCCTTGAAAATGAACTCCGGTCCCTCCTCCTTCTCTAGTCGATGAACCATTGACGTGCATTAACCAGATCTTCTCCTTTACTTCTGCCACCAAGTTAACTTCGGGAACTGACTGCTCGAGTGACTTCGTTCCCGCAGATTCTACAATAAAATCAGCAAGGACCTGTGCCTTGATCGCCTTCGGGGTTGGTATTCGATCTCGAACTGTCCAAGTTTCACTGCCCGTTTAATCAATCTCCCTGATGCCTCGGGTTTTGACAGAACCTGCCTTAGAGGCTGCTTTGTCAAAACGATAATCTTATAAGTCTGAAAGTAAGGCCTTAGCTTCCGAGCTGCAATTACCAGAGCTAGCGCGAATTTCTCGATCTCCAAATAATTCTTCTCCGCTCCTTGGAGCAACTTGCTTAGGTAATACACCGGCTTGAGATCGGAATTCTCGACTCTTACCAAAACTGAGCTTATGGCCTCTTCTGAAACTGCTATGTACAAATATAAAGGTTCCCCCTCGACCGGTTTTGCTAGCATTGGTGGGGAGACTAAGTATTTTTTAAGCTCTTCAAAAGCTTTATCGCATTCCTCATTCCACTCGAAACTTTTTGATTTCCTCAACAATTTAAAGAAAGGCAAACTCTTATCCGCAGAACGGGATATGAATCTGTTCAAAGATATAATTTTTCCGATTAAACTCTGCACTTCGGTAAGTTTTCTTGGTGGTTTGAGCTCAGCAACAACTCTGATTTTTTCAGGGTTCCCCGACCTCACAGCAAAAGTGCACTTTGCTGGATTCAACTTCATTCCATATTTCCTCAAGATCCTGAAACATTTGTCGAGGTGCTTGATATGGTCTTCCTCAGTCATGCTCTTCACGAGCATGTCATCGACATATACTTCCATGATCTCCCCGATTAAATCTTTGAACATCATGTTCACAAGTCTTTGATACGTTGCTCCTGCATTTCGCAATCCAAAAGGCATCACTATGAAACAATACACTCCGCGCTCGGTAATGAAGGCGGTTTTGTCTTGATCCCTTTCATTCATAAAGATTTGATAGAAACCTTGGAAGGCATCCATCATGCTAAAAAAGATGAACCCAGCGGTCGAATCGACCAGCATATCGATCCGCGGTAAGAGATAAGGATCTCTCGGACACAGCTTGTTCAAGTCTGTAAAATCATTACACATTCTCCACTTGTTGTTTTCCTTTTCCCCCTTTGATACTAACACAACATTGCAAAGCCATTCAGTAAATGATATCTCCTTAATTTGTCCAGCGGCTAACAACCTATCCACCTCGGCGTTAATGATCTTATCTTTTTCCCGACCATGATTCCTTTTCTTATGCCTAACCGGTTTTGCCTTAGGGTCAATATTTAGTGAATGAGTGATTACCCGTGGGTCAATCCCCACAATGTCGTCGGAGCTCCAAGCAAAAACATCGGCATTATTTTTCAAGAACTCGATCAGCATAGTTTCCATCCCCTGACTCAACTCGGTCCCTATCCTGGTGAACTTCTCGAAGCAGCCCGGAATTAAGGTTACCTGCTTATGATTCGGAGGCTGCACACTCATATCGACCTCTTTTCCATTCTTTCCCTGTAACTTTTCGCAATCTGGTAAAGGGAGATCGGATACCCAAAAAACCTTTTCATCGAACAACTTCCGTTTTGCAGGTAGCACAGGCTCGATTAGCTTCTTCATGGTTAGGGACGTGTTGTAACACTCCCATGGCATGCACTGATCGTTTCTCATTTCTCCGACCCTCGCCAAAGTGGGAAACTTGACCTTCTGATGGTAAGTTGACACGACCGCTTTGAAAATGTTTAGTGTTGGTCTTCCCAAAATAGCATTATAGGCAAACGGGGTACTCACAACCAGAAACTTTACCATCTTTGTCACATCCTTTGGTTTCCTGCCCAAGGTGGTGCTCAAAAGGATGGTTCCGAGAGGTACAATTTCCGAGCCACCAAAACCAATAAGCGGAGTAGACACCCGATCCAGACGTGGATGTTGCAAATTCATTCGATCAAGGGCTTCAGAGGAGATTATGTTTACCGAGCTGCCATTATCGATCAGTACCCTCTTGACCTCAAAGTTAGCAATTTTTAAGGTCAATACCATTGAGAAATCGGGGTCGTCCTCATTAGTGTCCCAAGTTACCTCACGCGGCCTGTCGGCCTCAGTAAAACTAATGACTTGATTTATCGATGGAGCTGGCTCTAAGGACATAATTTCGTTTCCGGTCGAGATACCTGTCTTTATCGACCTGGCTTTCATTTTTCTCGCATTCCTGCTATCTCCTCCTGCAGGTCCGCCAGCTATTACATTTATCACTCCATTCGTTTGCTCCTCGACCTGATGCGATCATTATGGTGTTGTTCGGAAAACTTCCGCGGACTCCTCGATCTGAACCGGTTGTTGGGGTTACCCCTTCTAACATATTCCTTTAACTTTCCTTGAGCAATCAATTTCTCAATTTCCTGTTTCAACTGGAAACAATCCTCGGTGTTGTGTCCCCGAGCCCTATGGTACCTGCAATACTTATCATGATTCAAAGTCCCCGACCTGGCTTGGGTGATACGCCAAACCTCTGGGACCAAGGTCCTTTCCTCGAGCACGGTGAGTATTTCGTCCCTCGAGGTATTCAGCTTGGTGAAGCTACTTTTTTCAGATTCCCTCCTTTGTGCCATTTTTGGAGAAGCAGGTTGACCGTAGACATTAGATTTGTGGGTCGGAGCCTGAGGTTTATAGACGTTAATTCTCTGCCAAACCGAACCTCTTCGCTGCGCGTTTGACCCTCCGTAATCACTTGGCTTAGGGATAGGGGCCCTGTCAGGTTTCTTTCCAACCTGGGGCCTGGGATTCTGAGCGTTTTTCAATTTGTTCATTTCTTCCTGAATCGTGTATTTCTCAGCTATTTCCACGATCGTTCAAAATATTTTGGTTGCTTTCGACAAAGAGCGTTCCCGAACTGGGTATTTCGGGTTAGCTCGAACATCAGTGATGATAAAAATTCAATCTGAGGGGTATCGACCTTCAGAAGCTTAATACTAAACCTAGCCAACCATTGCCTCAGCGTTTCCCCTTCCAGCTGCTTTACTGTTCCCAAGTGGTTGGCTGGTAACCTTAGTTTCCTCTGACTCGCAAATTGTTGTTTTAACTTATCGCATAACTCATCGAAAGAGAAGATAGAGTTTGGGGGCAATTTTTGGAACCAGTCCAAGGCAATTACTTCAAAGGTGGTGACCATAATTTTGCAATAGAAGTCTTCTGAGTGCCCATACAAATTCAATACATTTATGAAACTATTAATATGCTCTCCTGGATCGGTAGTTCCATTATATCTCGGTAATCTCGTAGGAACAGTTTCAGTACCTCGAGCCTCTCTAATCTCCTGGCAAAAAGGTGAGCATCGCATGATATTTGTACTTAACTTATCGCATAACTCATCGAAAGAGAAGATAGAGTTCGGGGGCAATTTTTCGAACCAGTCCAAGGCAATTACTTCAAAGTTGGTGACCATAATTTTGCAATAGAAGTCTTCTGAGTGCCCATACAAATTCAATACATTTATGAAACTATTAATATGCTCTCCTGGATCGGTAGTTCCATTATATCTCGGTAATCTCGTAGGAACAGTTTCAGTACCTCGAGCCTCTCTAATCTCCTGGCAAAAAGGTGAGCATCGCATGATATTTGTACTTAACTCCTTATCCCGACCATCCTCGAGAACCACAGCCTCATCCTCCTTAGCCTGAGTTCGCCGAGCTCTTACATCTGCAGGTTGTGTTTCCTTAATCAATATCTCTTTCTTCAACTGCTTAACAACCCTCTCTTGCACAATCTTTTTCAAATCTGCCTCAGTCACTCTACGGTAAATCGACTTTTTTAACTTGTCCGGAGCTTCGGGCTGGCTCTCCCCGACTACAGAATCTTCCAGATCTCGAACATTTCTCGACGGCTGCCCCGAACGGACAACGGTTCTCGCCCGAGCTGTTCGGGGAGAAAAGCCTGGTGGAACACCCATAGTAGATCGATGAATGCTCCCTTCCCTCTGCAGGTTTGAGACGGGAGCTCGGTGTCCTCATCGAGCCTCGGGCTGGTCAACCGGGGGATGTTGGTCAGGTAAGGTTTCATGATCCGATCTTTCCGTATTCAAGAACTCTCTACACATAGTGCCAATAATAGATCGCAGATCAGCCACTGTCGTATGTATAGGCAAATCATTTGCCGGATCGACCAGCGGCAGTTTCGACTGGTGAGCCGCTAGGGATTGATCGCTGGATTCGTTGTTTACGGGGCGTTGGGCTCCAATAGCATGTGACGGCTCGCCACGATTGTACGTGTACTTCCTAGTAGTAGGCCCCACGGTAGGCGCCAATTGATTATGCTCTTTTTCGTACGAGGTTAATTAGGAAATTCAAGCAAAACAATAATTAGGAACGAGTGTATAAATGATATGTATTGATATTCCGATCCGACTACAAGTTACAAGATAGGTCTATTCGAGCATTATTGGATGCCGTACAACTAGTAAAACAAATACAAATGAAAGCAAGCTAATCCTATTCCGATCTCTACCGCCGAGCTGGGGTGCTCCTAGGAAATTGTGCCGTTCTTGATGTCATAAATGCGCTGGGTATTTATAGGAACAGTGATGAGCTAGCTAGACCCTCCGCAGGGGAATATGTCTCGGCCAGCTGTCTAGACCTGTGGGTCGGCCCAACAATGAATCCGAGGAAAGGAGTAGATCGGGAAAAGGGCCTTATGTCGTAAATCTGACTTGATCGGAAACAGAGTTCTGCAGGTCGAAAAATAGCCTTCCTGTTCGGGATCGAGGATGAAATCGAGCTGGGTATTTCCTAAAATAGAGCAAGCGAAATACCCCCCATCAATTTGCAACAAGTTGGTTCTTTTTCTTCATGAGGCAAGCATTGTCAACAAAACGAATATCAAAATATTTTTTTAATAAATGACAAATACTTAGCAAATTACTTTTCAATCTAGGAACATAGAATATTTCAGACATTTTTTCAATTTTCCTAGTTTTTGTCTTGAAAGTAATTTCTCCAACAACTTCAATTTCATAGGATTTAGCATCTCCAATTGTAGCCTTCCCATGGTTATCTTTCACAAGTGTTGAGAAAAAAATTTTGTTTCCTATCATATGTCTGCTTGCACCACTATCTAAATACCAAATATTTTCAAAATTTCCATCGGAAGCAATCAATAAAGTTTCAGAATATTCAACTTTATTTTCATGGACGAAAACAACTTCATGTTTTTTTTTTGGAAATTTTTCCCAACAATCAAAAGCTTTGTGTCCTGGATTATGACAATAATGACATTCAATATACGGTTTTGTACCTTTATACGAACCTCGACCTCTTCCTCTTTGAGAATTACGGGAGAAATATTTATTTTATTCTTCTTTTACCTCTTCATTTTCTTTAGCATGTCCACGATTATTGTAAGAATGCCTTCCACCTCTTGTTTGTCCTCGACCTCTACCACGTCCACGATAAGAACCACGGCCTCCCGTGAATGTAAATTGGGATTTTAATCCATGATTAGAAGAGGAAATCTGAGAACTTCTTTGAAGAATCCTAGTTTCATGAGCTTCCAATCTTCCTTGCAAACTCCCCATCGACATTGATGAAAGATCTTGTGATTCTTCAATAGCCACCACCACATGATCAAATTTACTTGGTACGCTTCTTAAAATTTTTTGGACAACCCTTTGGGTCTCCATGACTTCGCCATTTGATGCCATTTGATTTACAAGAGAATTGCCTCTTGTAAAATATTCAAAGATTTTTTCGTTTTCTTTCATCTCCATTTTCTCGAATTCAACCCGCAAGGATTGCAATCGAACCTTCTTTACTTGATCTTGATCGGAATAAGTTGTTTGAAGAATATCCCATGCTTCCTTGGATAATCTTCGTAGACTGGAATTTCAATTGCTTGATAGATTTGGAACAAAGCTTTGCAATCTTTTTGCTTTTTGCTCTTCAAAGCGTTTTTTTGTGCTTCGTCCATTGAGATTCATCTTCTGGTGATTTTACATCTTCTTCAACAATACTCCATAAGTCTTGAGATTCAAGACACAACTTCATTAGATTACTCCAGTAATCAAATTTTTCTCCATTGAAACGAGGTACAAGAGAAGCAAGATTGTTGGACATTTTACTAGATACCAATTTGAAGGATTGTAATTGCTATGGTGTAAGAGAAACTTGAACTGGATTTTATTTATGTATTTTCTGCCTTACAACTTTATCTCCATGATGCTTCATTTATACATATAAGTTGAACTTACTAGAACCATTCTAATTAATAAAGACTCTTCAACCTTCTTATTCAAACTTAGGAAATATACAAGAAAACTTTTGAGTAAATTTAATAGATAATAATTCTAGAAGAGTGATGGTTCAAATTCAATTTATTCCAACACACCGAGACCCAACCGGAAGTATATGACTTGATCATGGTTTAGTTAGTCTATTAGTCTTATTAAACTTTAGCAGTTATATTCTGATTTAGTATTTTATCTTATCCAACTTGAGCAGTTATGTTGGTATTTGAACTCTATCTTTGTGGGTATTTAGAAGGTGGTTATAGGACATTTTAATTATTCAGCAAATATTTTCATCAAGTTCTTCTTACTTCTGTGAGAAATATTATTGGATTCCTTGACATTGTATCAGTGAGGTTCTATTAGTGTGTGTGTTTTCTTTTATATTATAGTTAATATTGTCGATTGAGAGTATTAGTTTTACTTTAATGTAATTTCATCAATTATTCTAATATAATGGTGATGTACTGTTAACAAGTGGTATCTAAAAAAATCAGTATCCAAAATGAAATGGCCACCCTTTTTTTCTCTTTCAAATAGTAATATTATACTCACATGCGGTGTCTATGAAATAATATTATACTATAGGGGGTGTCTATGCAATAATATTATACCACAGGGGGTGTCTATGTAATAATATTATACCACATGGGGTGTATTTAAAAGATTATAATAACTTCAGGGAGTTACCTGTAGCCAATTGTCATATTTTAAAAAATGACCGTTGGATGTTACTATTGGCCACATATTTTGGTTATAAATAGCAGTCCAAATGTTTTTTATTTTTTTTGCATTTCATCCCACAAATTTGATAATGTCATCATCAAATTCAAGAGGTAGTGTGAGATGCTTAAAATATCGATAATCAAAATATTCATGTGTAGGGTGTGTGAAGAATGCACCCATAATGGTTGCAGATGCACGTCGAGATTTAAAGTTGTATTATCCCTACACGTGAACATTTTGATTTATAGTCAAAATATATGGCCAACAGTAATATCCATGGTGTCATTTTTTAAAATATGACCATTCGCTTTTATACTCAAAATATATGGCCAATGTTAACATCCATTGGTCTTTATTTAAAATATGACCGTTGGCTATAAAATATGACCGTTGGCTATAAGTAACTCCCTGAAGTCATTGTAATCTTACAAATACACCCCCTGTGGTATAATATTATTACATAGACATCCCCTGTGGTATAATATTATTACATAGACACCCCCTATGGGTATGTTTAGCCAGGGGTAAATTTGGAAAATAAAAAAAAAAATTGCTGACGTGATCAAATTCCGTCTGTTTTTAACGCCGTAAGGGGTTTCTTGTAATATGTCCAAACCCGAGGGGGTGTCCTTGTAATTATTTAAACAGCGGGGGTTACTTGTAATATGTCCAAACATGAGGGGGTCTGAGTGTAAGTCACCCTAATCTAAATTCTGAGTAGGCATAAACTCTTGTTTGTGTCAACGAGTCCTTTTGACTCATAGGTAGTGACTTGTTTGTTAATCATGTGACACACTTATGTCTTGGAGGTCCGTTGAGATAAATGGTTGGGAATGTGCACTACAGATATGGAATCGAACACTTTCTGCGGAAAGCTGAGTTAATTGATTCCCTTAAGTGTTAATTCTGGAACTGAACAGTTCGAGTACTCTGGTTTGTGAAAATGTTTATAAACCAAACTGTTCACTAATGAATTAATGGAACTTAAGGATTAAGAAATAATTATAGGGGCAAAAATGTAATTTGTCTAGCTTTAATTATGAATCAATTCTTGGAGGGTTAAATCATATGTAATGACTATATCAATGGACACTCTGATTTTTCGAGTAAAATATAATGTAAGGACAAGAGTTCAATTCCAGGTCTTTAGTGGAGTCACTTGAAATTAATAAACTGAATATATTAATTAATGAGTTTAATTAATTATTTAATTTATTGTAGCTTGAAATTACATGTACATAGGTCCCAATCCCGGCTCCTATTATTCTACGATTGAACCTATAATAAGAATGATTAAACTCTCAATATATTTTGGGAAATTATTTTTCTAAAATATACATGATGAATTAATTGCGATATTTAATTGATGAATTGTGAATTAATCAATTAAAAATATGACTATTGATTAAATCAAATTTATTATTGAATTAAATTTGTGCAGGAATTTCCTTAATAGGAAAATGCATTTTATGATTATATAAGATATACTCATAATATAAGAGTTATACAAATAATGCAATTACTTAGAAGGAAGGAGATGGAATCCTATTTGAGTTAGGAGAAAGTAGTTGAGAAAGATAAAGAAAGAGAATATGTATGACATATCCATATATATGAGATATATCTCTTTTCTAAATATACAAGTCTTTCACAAGATACAATTTTGTAACAAAAGCAAGAAAATCTCTCTCTCTCTTTTTCTCTACACAAAAATCGCCCATCACCTTAGAAATTAGGAGAAATTTGTTCTTCCAATTTCAAGAGTTTAATTTTTCAAACTTAAAAGGTTAGTGCCCACCCACTAGTAGAAGGAGAAACGGGGTTGAAGATCAAGAGTTAAAAAGATCAAGAAAGTTTGTTCATCTCATCCTAACACCAAAGTTCAACCGAAAAGACGAAGGACAAGAAGCTTTCGAAATTATTTGCTTTCTCTCTTTTGCATAAATTAAAATAATATGCGTTATGTGATCCTTATGTTTTATGTAAAATATTTTTGAAATATATTGAAAACATAAAACCCACCGAATTCCGCAACTGATTCAAATAAGTTCGATCTTGTTTTATTCAATTGGGTCGAATTGTTCATGATCCGATTGGGTAAAAACTAACAATTGGTATCTGAGCGATCCATAATGATATTATTTTAATTGATTGTGGGTAATTGCTTATTTTAATTGTTTGATTTGTTATTATGGATGATGATTTGGTTTTTATTAAATTATTGGAGCGGTCGAATTACGGTGTTCATGGGACCTCCCGTATGAGGCATAGTTTTAATTTTATTAGAATTATATTGTACGCCAAAAATTCATGGCATAGAATTTTTTGTAATAATTAGATTAGTGCAAGAAATCAATGATCAAGAATTCCAAGAATCTGAATTAAGGGGGCGGTTGTGTCATCAGTAGGAGTCTGGGACTTTTTTTGACTCTTGGCAATTTACGTAAAAGTTACGAGAGAAAAAAAAAATGAGGAAGCGGCGATGACATCTCTACATACTAGGGCAGCATCATTATTCATTCACATGGCCCAGTTTATGTGACTAAGGCCCAACAAAGTTTGCTGTTTGCATGAATTTCAATTGGGCATGATCGATGTTGATTGGTGGAGATATTTCCAAAAGAGCAGAAGATAAAGTATTGTTTGGAGGCGATTTATGAAATAGATATAGTTTTTATTTTTATTTTGTAACCCAGAACACCCGACCTGCTCCTATTTGATTGTTTATATTATGTCGATAATATATGTATACAAATATCTTGTCATTCATATTACCTACAATTTTATTTATTCATGCATACATATAGATATATGTGATATATATGTTTTTTGTATGTGATTTTATTAGTTTTTAGAAAACTAAGATAAACTAAATAATTGTTCGATTTAATAGTTAAATAAACAATTATTTAATTAGCTGATAAGTTGAGTTAGGAAAAATTAATTATAGCAAATTCAACTAAAAGTTATGACTTTTTGTATATTAGAATGTCTAATTGAACTTTGACTCAATTAAATTGGTTAAACATTAATTTGATCCACCTCAAATTTAGAATGTCTAAAATGACCTAATACCTTATTAGATTGAATTAATAATCTACATAGCAATCTAGGTCCAAATAAGATTGGATTCTAATTTTAATCCTTAATTAGCTAAGAGATTAGAAACCTAGTAAAGTTAAAGATTAATTAAACATAAGATGTTTATTTAAAAATAAAACACATGTTTTATAAATATTGAGTGGGAGAAGAACATATGTGGATATATCCTACAGTCTCTATTATTAGTTTAATATAGTTAGATATGGGTAGCGCCTCCAGATGCCTAGTTTGCATCCTCCATACGGAAGGTGTCTAATTTATGTCAATAACAAGATTAAACTTCTTTGAGATAAGACTAATTGATGTATTTAGCTTGATCATCCCTACGGAGGCAAGTCTAAGTTAAGTCATGAAGTCTTAAATAATGGGTTACACTCATAAATGTGTATTTAAATTAGTTAAATACATATTGACTAAAAATAGCGGTAATTAATAATGAAAGATAAATATGAGATATTTTAGTTCATTCATTAATTTGAGATTCTCTCGGACTTAATTTAGTATTAATGTGATTGACCCTACGACAACACATTAATAGCTACATTATTTTATCGCGGATTAGTAAAATATTTAATGTGTTTTTCTTTTGAATTGCATTCATGCATCACGTTTACTCTTCCGAATAAAGATAATTATGTTGAATGTATGATTGAAACTTTAATTTTATTTATTTTCAGCAATCATGTCTTCTACAAACCCAATTATTGCTTTACTTTCAAATGAAAAATTGATTGGGGACAATTACGCAAAATGAAAATCTAATATGAACATTATGATGGTTTGTGAGAACCAAAAGTTCGTTCTCACAGAGGAATGTCCTCCAGAACCCCCTGACACTGCCACTCGTACTGTACGAGAAAAATATGATAGTTGGATTCAAACCAACAACAAAGTGAAATGCTACATGCTTGCATCCATGAGTGATGTTCTCAGGCAGAAACATGAAAACATGGAATCTTCATATGAGATATGGGAATCACTGCAAGCAATGTTTGGACAACTTTATGATCAAAGCTGGCATGAAGCCACTCCTAGATTCATGAACGCAAGGATGAAGAAGGGTGCCGCAGTAAGAGATCATGTGCTGGACATGATCGCAGAAATACACGGGGCCACCATAGATGAGAAAACTCAAGTTAGCATCATACTTGGGTCACTAACGCCTGATTTTGCTCCATTTACTACCAACTATATAATGAACAAGTTGGAGTATAACCTGACTCAGTTATTGAACGAGTTGCAAACTTTTGAGGCCATATCCAAGATAAGGTCTCAAGAGCGAGAGGTAAATGTTACCGAGAAAGGTCGGTCTTCCTCTACTGTTAAGAAGAAGAAGAAGAAGACAAATGGTGGGTCTGAATCTGAGCCCAAAGCCAAGAAGGAATTCAAAGGCAAATGCAAGAACAAGTCTAAGAAGAAAGAACCCAAAGGAAAATATTTTCAATGTGGGATAGATGGACATTGGAAGAGAAACTGTAAAAAGTATCTCACCGAAAAGAAAGAGCAAAAGAAAGGTAAATTCGATTTACTAGTTCTAGAAACATGCTTAGTGGTTGATGATTATTCAACCTGGATAATTGATTCATGAGCTACTAACCATATTTGTTCTTCTATTAAGATTCTTAGTTATTCGAAGGAGCTGCTGAAGGGGAAGTGACCATGAGAGTTGGAGATGGGGCGTTCGATTCAGCAAAGGCCATAGGCCCAGTCCGTTTAGATTTTAGGAGTAAATTTCTTGTTTTGAACAATGTTTATTTTATTCCTGGTTTTTTGAGAAATTTGATTTCTCTTTCTATGTTGCATGAAAAAAAAAAATTAATATTTCATTTTCTGATAATAAGATAGTTATTTCTAGAAATGGACTATTTATATGCAATGCAAGTGTTGAAAATGGATTGTACGTATTAAGGCCTGACGAACGATTAAATAAATAATCATGAATTATTTAAGATAGCAAATCCTAGGTCTAACAAACGTTCTAAAATTCCCGAAAGTGATGACAAATATCTTTGGCATCTAAGGTTAGGACATATTAACCACGAAGGATAAACAGGCTTGTAAAGTAAGGTACTTTAATAGAGTTAAAAGTTTGTTCTCTTCCAGTTTGTGAATCCTGTATTGAGGGAAAGATGACTAGAACCTTTCTCTGCAAAGGCCTAAGACCCAAAGAACTTCTTGAGTTGGTACACAGTGACCTTTGAGGTCCCTTAAATGTGGAAGCTCGAGGAGGTTATGGATATTTCTTCACTTTTATTGATGATCATTCACAATATGGTTAAAAAATTCTTAGCAGCAGCTGAAAATGTTGGGATTCAATATGTTGGATGAAGATGAAGATGAAGAAGTGAAGGGAGGTTTTGATGATTTCCAAACGTCATCAGCTAAGTAATGGAAGCTTAGCAACCTCTAGAAAAATCAATCAGAGAAGACAAGTAAAATCAGAAGGGTTGAATTTTGGTCCAGAAGAATACTGATTTGATGTTGAGTTCGAAATCAGACTGGTGGATTTCAGCAGAGTCAAATCAGATGAGTTCGGTTTGAATCAGCAGAGTCTTCATCAGAAGAGTAGATTCGATCAGCAGAATTGAAGAGATCAGAAAGTCATTCCAACGGTAATAAATGCACTCGGTGTAATAAATGTTGTAAGAGAAGGGTATTAAAGTCTAATGATTGAAGAGAAACCTCGTAATTTCAAAAAAAAATATGAGTCGGTCGTTATTTCGAAGAAATTGTCTATTATATGGTTTTGTAGCACCAAGTCCTCCGTAATTTGAAGATATGTCGATAATTTCAAAAAAAAAAAAGAGTCGGTCGTTATTTCGAATAAATTGTCTATTAGATGGTTATGTAACACCAAGTCATTCGTAATTTGAAGATATGCCGATAATTTAAAAAAAAAAAAAAAATATGAGTCGGTCGTTATTTCGAAGAAATTGTCTATTAGATGGTTATGTAACACCAAGTCCTCCGTAATTTGAAGATATGTCGATAATTTCAAAAAAAAAATATGAGTCGGTTGTTATTCCGATGAAATTGTCTATTAGATGGTTATGTAACACCAAATCCTCCGTAATTTGAAGATATTCCGATAATTTCAAAAAAAAATATGAGTCAATCGTTATTTCGATAATCAATTGTTTGAAAATTAATTTTATCATAATCAATATTATTTACCCGAAATTAATTAGATTTTGATATATATTGTGGTTTAAATTGAGATGTCAATTTCCTTCACAATAAACACCCCACTCACGCCACTCACCCACTTCCATATTTAAATAATTCCCTTAATTAATTAATATATTTGATTTGTTTATATTCTTTAAATATTTCCCATGATCTGAATTTTTGTTAAATCCCTATCTTGGAGGAACAAGTTTCCTAATTAAAATCAATCACCCAAATTTAACATGCTTACATTAACCAATTCGCTGAACAACATTGCGTACAAGTGATTTGAATTTTTTTATGCAACTGCTCATACCATCAATTTTTACTACTCATAACCTTATTCTCTCTCGCGATAACTTCTTATTCAATAAATTTAGTATTGATGGAATTACAATCACATCGAGCTTTGAGGTTCTTGGGTTGAAGGTCGATTTTAGTATGTGAGTTATTACTGCCACTTTATGTGATTTTAATTACGTATATGTTTGTTAATTACTATATTAATGTAAAAATATTATTCTTCTAGCAAAAACGTTACATAATATATTTTGGAACTATGTAGGGATAAATCATCAAATGGAAAGAGGAAGGCTGGATGTGACACCCCACTCTGATCAGATAGTACAATAACCACTCATATATATATATCGCACTATATGATCAGGGTGGTCGCCACCTAAATTATCGATAAAAAACTTACTAAACTAAATCACTGCATTCCATTTTGCTTAGATCAATAATTTTAGTGTAACCATGAAGAGACAAAAACTTAAAGACTACATTGATTGCATGTAATTCTTCTATAAAATCCACTATTTAGACTCCATTGTAGCTAATCACAAAATCACCCTTATCAAATGATAGCGTATATTCAAATATGTATCAACAAGGTGTGCTCCAAGTTTAAGTTGATGTGTGATACTCCCTCTCTACATAACACGTTTGCATCCCATATCTCTGAGGAAAGGACAAAGGAAGATAATAGGAAGAGTAAGTCGTGTTTGACTTAGTGAAATTTAATTCATGAACTTGAACAAAATGAAGATATGAGAACAATAATGATAATAAGAATATAATGATAGAGGTAACGAGAACTTAAAATAGAAAGGTATGAGTAATTGAACTAAATAGAATAGTGATAAACTGAAGAAAAGATACCGAACAAATGGTAATGACAAGAACCCTAATGAACCGAAAGATATTGAGCATGTAACATGTCAGATGTGGACTTTAGAAGTTGCTCTTGCGGACTCTAGAGGTATCTCCCCTGTAACTTCACAAGGATACACCAGACCAAGTCACAGTGTAGCGCAACACTGGAGTTTCCTCACGGATAATCACTCAGAAGTTACAGGGTAATATCTAGTTCCACATAGCACATACCTTCCGCATCTGTATTTACTTTTATGGCACCACCTTATATCCCCTAGCCATTGTAACTACCTTATACCTCCCATCGAGGAGCTACCTCGAGAACAAAACAAATGGCATGCCCGGGCGCATGCCGATCCAGCTCGAAGCACAGCTACCTCCAACTATGCGCGAAACTGAATCACAGAGGGGTACTGAACAAAGAGACCATACACTGACGGCCCGATGCCGCCCAGCAGTCACCTCTGTTAGTCCCAGGGCCCAACTTCCCAAGGGCGTCCCCAAGGGTATTAGTAACTGAAATAAATTGACCTAGAGTCCGGACGTATTCCGTTGTTCATACAAGGCTCAATACCAAGATAACATTTGACGAATAACAAGAATATACTTGAAAAGTGTTTGATAACCACGCAGAGCAAAATATATCAGGATGTTGTATAACCAAATGAGCATATGATAAATTTGTCAGACAAGAGTGAGTTGAGTTCAAAAAGATAATAGAAAAATTATTCATGGCAAGATCATAAGGAATCGGTATCACCTTTAGAAATAACGAAGTATCGAATAACTAGTGGATGCTTGAATAATGTTCAACAGCAAAGAGATCAGAAGTATCATAATGCGTTGAACAAAATTGACATACGTCAATGTAGATCCGAGTTCACAATAAAATGGAATATAGCAAGAAACGTAATTGGGAGAGAGATCATTAAAAATATTTGATACATATTGAATTGTTAGAAGCGAAGAAAGTGGCATATGAATCACAATCATGTCATTTTTCCTCAGGGCGTTGTGCCAAGATGGGTACACAAAGAACGGGAAACCTCACCTTCAAGTCCAAATGTTGGCGTATCCTCGAGACCTAATTCAGGTAAACAATATCAATGTTTGTATCCCAACCATAAACTATACTTTTAAAATCCATCTTATTCCACTAATTCAACTATTAATCCTATACTTGTGATTCTTGTTGTAAGTGAAAATAAGCGTGCCTAACTCATAAATTTATTACAAATATTCATTTCAAGCATATATTTTTACATATTCACCATTTTATAGTGTAAAAAGTGAAACAAACAACTAGTAGCTTGTAGCCTATTTTCATTCAACATTAGCAATTTTGCTTGTGAGTTCAATAACTTTCTACGCTTGTATCAAAATGATGTGAAATTAAATTATATAGTTTTCTACTTTAATCTAGTTCCACTTAGTATTAGGTTGGAGTTTTGCACTTACGAAACAGTCCCAAATTAATGTTAAAACTTGCAGCAACATCCAAGAGTAACTTTTTAGAAGCCTAGATAGTATTTCTTCATTACAGCCTTTTTATTAAATTGGATCAAATATATTTAATCCATTTTTATAACTTAATCAACATAGTATTCAAGTTGAAGTATTAACAATAACATATTTTGAATTGAAAGAATCAACAATATTCAAGTTATAGTCTTCAAGAAGTTAAAAGTTTTTCAATTAAGTTCCACAACAAGAACTAGCATCTATATTTATCCATTTTGCACATTTTGATCATATAATAATCATCTTATTTCAGCATTCAAGCATTAAAGTGGGTTTATATTAAGATAGAAGGCCAAATTTGGGAAAAATAACTCAAACATGTAAAAGGCTCCAAAGAAGTCCCGGATTAATTATTAAATCACCCACAAGAATTCGTGGAGGCCTAGCTATTGAAAGTTAATCAAAGTTTAATCCAATATTATAATTCAAATATACAAGGTAAAGTATCATAATACCATGGAAAATATTCAACCATATTTAAGTTGATAGACTTTAGGAAGTTAAAGGTTCTTAATGGTGTCTAACAACAAGAAGTAGGATCAAAGTTAATATATTCATTCAATATGCAAGTTTAAATCAACTAATAATCATATAATTTGATAAACTAAGTATCAAAGTGTTTAATATTAGGATAGAAGGTCAAAACTTTTGTAACTAACCCAAAAGAATCAAAAGACCCAAAACAGTCTCGGCGTGTGTGACCCACTCGCCGGTACTGTTCAGAAGTCGCGCCACCAACGTACACAATCTACTGTTTTTTCCCTTTCTAACCATGTATTAAGTTTAATAAAAGACAAAGCCAAACTCAGGTTATGGCCTAAATACGAAAAGTGCGCAGATTATGGCAGTGTTGGTTCATACCTCAATTACTCCTTGTGTGATGATGATATTCAAGAAGGGCCAAAGGGATTTTGTTCTACACTCAAAGGGCTATATGACCGTGATTCAGGTTGAAGAAATTCATCCATTAAGGCCCTCAATTGAACCATCAAACGCTGCTACAACAAACAGGGGCTGCCCTGTTTTTCTTCTTCAAGTTTTCCCACGAGTTTTACTTATTAAAGACATTAAAATTAGTTTTGGAACTCTATATTACATATTTTAGGTGCGTAGGTACTTTACTTATGAAGGGGAGCTTGGAGAAGATGGTAGGGAAGTGAAGAAGTGAAGTGAAAGTGTGTGGGTGTGTGTAGTGTGTATGGAATGGGGTGAATGAATGGTAAGGGGAAGTCATTCATTTATAGGGGAAATTAGTGGCATTTTGGGAAAACTAATATCTCCCTAAGGCTTTGTTTGAAAAAAGATTTGAAGATCTTTAAATAAGATAATTCACTTGACCTAAGAAGATCGATTAATTATAACTATAAGATGTATTAGTTCACAGTAAATTTTCTCATGCTTTCTTCCTCGTATACTTCTATAAGGTTTGGGAACTAATATATTTTGTACATAATTTAAGGTTATATAGTTTGTATATATAAGTTTTGATATGATGAATTATGATTTAAACTTTTTCTAATCGAGTAATCTAATAATTAAATCATAAACTAATAGAATATCTACATCTTATTCTAATACTTATTTTAGTCTTTCATTTTATATACCATGTGTTTTAATATTTCGTTCCATAGATTTATGGATATTTTGACATGTTTAACACAAAAATTGAGAAGATAATAATGTATTAGACTATAACTATTTTATTGAAAATTTAGGGACTATATTGGGTATCATTAGAAGTTTTGGGTATGTTTTATAAATATTTAAAATAATAATACTTTTAAAAATTATCTATTTTTGATAAATTTAGTTGGGGTTTCACACTGGATATGTAAATGATACGCCTAAAATTCTCAAAAAGCTTTCAAGGGATTACGCTAATATGAGAAAATTATATTATGATGTATATAGACTTATTTCTATGTATTATCGTGTTTTTACATAGATAATTACGTAGTATATATCAATTTCGCGCAGGTTGGATCCCAATAAACAAGAAGTGAAGGTTTGAAACAAGAGTAACTTAAAATTCAGCATAGTGATTTACGGGATTTCATCAACCAAAAAAAGTTACAATATTATTGTTTTTTTATGAAGTTAACTTCTACTATTTCTAAATTTGAAGTATATGCATATTGTTGTGTTAATTAGTTCATATGATTATTTGGAGTCATTCGAAGTTTCTATTTTTGTTGGAACAAAAACATATTTACGGAAATCTTTAACATCAAATTCTGGTATTTTGCAAAAACACCCCTCAACTCTTAAGATTTATGTTTTCCACCTCGAAAATTTTTAAAACTGTCCAGACCTAATCCATTTTGAAGTTTCTACTTTTGTTGGAACAAAAACATTTTTACGGAAATCTTTAACATTAAATTATGGTATTTTGCAAAAACACCCCTCAACTCTTAATAATCACTAACGTTTGCCAATCAACACATGCATCAACAAACTCTGAATATGAGGATGTCACTCCCTAGATTGATGGAGGTGAATAAAAAACTAAATAACTCAATTGGCAGTGGTACACGAAATGGGGTTTGGATAGTTGGCTAGACTTGATTGTGTTGATCTTAATCGTGTAATGTTGCGTTGGATCATAGAACAGTATAACCCCACAACAGATATACTGAATATACATGGTGAGGAGTTTAAATTGACAAATTTCACAGTTCATGAGGCGTTTGGAATTCCACACATGGGTGATCGAATCTATTTTAATTGGACAGACAAGTTTGGCCTCGATAAATACAAATCACTGCTCCCAATAAAACGGGGTAGAGTTGACGTGATAGAGTTGATGAAGTTACTTATGAATTGCTCGAGTAATGGAAATGAATTCAAGGTCATGTATATGACATTTATGTTTGGCGTGTTTCTCTTTCCGGGAACCCAATACCACATTCCTTTTGAAAACTTAAACCTACTTGTTAACTTGGACAAAATTCCTAATATAGATTGGGCGTCCCTAGTTATTAATAAGTTAAATGAAGATGTAAGATTCGTAAAATCAAACACCCAAGGTTATGCATGTGGATGTTTATTTTTAATTCAGGTACTAAACACATAATGGTGATTTTATATAAATTTGCAAGTACAAATTATTTAATTTATTCATGATACTATTTTATACATATTATAATATTCATGGGAAGAGTTCGTACAAAAAGTGCAAAACACACACTCGATTTGGAGAATGAGATCCCTTTCATGACTTATCTGTCAAAGGAACGATCTAAATTGTTATTGGTTGAACTGCAATCCAATGGAGGTTATTGGAACGTGAAGATCAAATATTTATTTTATATGAACTATGCTCAAATGCACATTTCATTATATAAAAATATGTATATTGACATTTACTGATACCTCACCATATGTATATTGACATTTACTGATACCTCACCATTTTTCACTTTTAGACTATGACTTTTGAGACTAGGAAATCTGATATTGACCAGTTGGATTCTTGGGAAAAATTAGAATCCAAGAAGAAGATTCCTGCAAGTGCTTACATTGACCCAATCACAGAGATGAACAATGCTGAATATATGTAAATTTACTGGCATTCATAGAATCACTTGCAGTCACACTCTAGCAAGCTCACTGGAGACATGGATAAAGCGGGGATGTTTGCATTGTTGACAAGCCGGATTAATGTTATTGAGCATCAAGTCGTCCAATTGACAAACACATTAAACGTTATTTTAACATGTCGTCAAGGGCAAAACAGATTTCACCATTTGATTTATTATGAATAAACAAATCAAATGTGTTGTTCACTATTATTTAAGGACTATCACATAAACAATTCTCAGATCTATATTCCTTTTGTAATGCAGAATGAAGAAGCACATTCAAGCAATGATTGATCATCAGCTAAAGTTGCTTGTCATTTGTCCATCTGCTCTGTTAATAATTGCTCGTGGCTCCAACCAAATTCAAATCACGTATCTGCTGTGGAGAAAGGAGCAAGTTCTAAGTTTATATTGCTACAAGAAAATTGGGCTTCAATAACGACATATTATAAATTTATAATGTTGAAGCTTTGATTTTCGTTAGTATTCAGGCATAGCAACTATTTTTTTTTTGGTTAGGTTATCCATAGGTGAAGGCCCCGTAGTAAAGAAAGTAACAATTTTTTTTTGTTGGTAAATGTTGCAACGAAATATTTTTGTTGATAGTTTAATAGAAAAAGCGTCGTATAAATGATCGAGACCAAATATCTTTGCGATATTTTTTGTATATGTTGTAATTCTTTTTTATATAACTTAGAAACTATGTGTCATAACTTCTCATTTCCTGGAACCTCCTACTCGATATATCTTTTTCCTGAATAAGATTATGATGTATATCGTTGAGTTTTCCTCCATTGAAATTTTCTACAATATAAATAGACAAACGAATTCAAACACATGCATAATTCAAACTACAATTATTGATCACTATTCATATCAAGTTTTTTTTTTTTTTTTTGGGTGCAATTTGTTTGGATAGAAGTCCATCCGCTTACCACCATGCTTTGGGATTTGGAATAGGAGTAAATAACCGCATGGTTTATCTTGAGGTGATCATCCATCAACTTTTCATGTATAATTTCTTTAAAAAAATTAAGAAATTAATAATTAATTGACGTATTTAAATTTTGTGGTGATTTAATTACGAGGTTCGATGGTGTAAGTCAAGAGATATATGCAATGGATTTTGGTGTAGCATGTATCTCCAAACTTACAATCTAACCACCTTCTCCGGGATACCTAGAAATTGACAAGTCACATGTGTTGTGAATAAACAAGTCACATGTCTTATGAATAAACAATGCAAATGTGTTGTATACTATTATGTAAAAACAATCACATAAATAATTCTCAGAACTATATTCTTTTGTAGCGCACAATAGAAAACACGTTCAGGACATGGTTGATCATTGGATAAAGTTGCTTATCATTTGCTAATGGTTACATCCAAGTTCTGATCATGTATATGAACAATTATATGGAGAAATGAGCAGGTTCTAAGTTTACCAACGACTAATTATCTTGGTGAACCCTTAATTTCCGTTAATAATCAGGCATAGCAACTGTAAGTGTAATACCAAAGTATATTAGAAAAATGCACGTAAGTTGCACGCGAGTTCATTTTTTTGCCAAAAAATTGCTGGAATGGTGTTCACTGTAACACATATGTTGTAAAAGGGACGTGAATTTGTAACACTTTTCTTTAATTGAGATGAAAGCGTGAACAACTTTATAGCTATGGATTTTTGTGTAATACTTATAATCTAACCAACTTCTCCGGGATACCTAGAAATTGATAAGTCATATGTGTTGTGTTTAAACAAGTCACGTGTCTTATGAATAAACAAGTCAAATGTGTGGTATACTATTATGTAAAGACAATCAGATAAAAAATTCTCAGAACTATATTCTTTTGTAACACACAATGGAAAACACATTTAGGCACGGTTGATCATTGGCTAATGTTCCTTGTCATTTGCTCATGGCTCCAACCATGTTCCGATCACGTAGATAAATAGTGTTACGGACAAATGAGCAGGTTCTAAGTTTCACCAATGACATATTATGTTTGTGAAGCCTTGATTTCCGTTAGTATTCAGGCATTGCGACTGTAAGTTTAATACCGAATTAAATTAGAAAAATGCACATAATTTGCACGTGAGGTCATTTTCTTGGCAAAAAAGTTGCTGAAAAAGTGATCACACATAGACTTGATTAAAGATTAAAGTGTGAACAACCTTATACCTATGGATTTTTGATAGGATAGTGCCCAGCAAGCCAATTCTCTTTAGCTTGTATTAGGTCTATTCTGTAATAAACAATCTTTGATTCTTATGAATAATACGCACATTTAGTTATAACTGTATAGAATAAACAATGGCCAAATTCATCTCTCGTGAATACATTTAAGCGATTGGATGAAATCCTTAGATCACATTCGACAATGGGACGATTCACTTCGGTATTGAGTGCCATTATGAAACAGTCTCTAAGGTCGTGATCTTAAAACCCGTTCCAAGTCATAGATTCCGAACAAGACGGGGTATCGAAGGAATCGCCAAGACTTGTATGAATATGCATGATTCACTTGGAGTGAATTTGTAGAGTTTCATGAACAAGACGTTTGATGTCAGTGCATATGAGTAGGTGGTTCGATAGGGGATCGAACGCATCGAACGACCCGAACAGAGAAACCCATTGTGGAAGTGCATGACGCATATCGGTGATGGGATATTTCTCAATACTTATCCCGAATTAGAAAGTATAGTTATTGAGATAATTAGAGGTGCCGATCAATTCACACACCCTAGGTCTCAATCGGGAAATTAAGTTGATAGAAAGACCGTATGTACATGGTAATTATAAGAGGTAAGGTTCACAAATATCAATTCACCTGAAGTTGGGCTTCATGGGCTTGTGGCTAGACATCGACCATGAAGTGTGGGTACTCCTGAATTAATAAGAGAGATTAATTCTGGAGTGGTCAATTAAAAGGGTTTAATTGATCGGAGCATTTAATTGCTCATAAATTAAATCACGAAGGGTTCGTGGGCCTGCTGCCAATTGATGGTGAACCTAGAGGGTCACACACAATACAATTGGACAGTGACAGTCATAAAATGAAATATTTGATTTAAGGGAGTTAAATCAATTAAATGAATTAAAGTGTTAATTCAATTGGAAGGATAATTAATTAGATGGTCTAATTAATTAAATATTAATTAAAGTGTTAATTAATTGAGAGATAATAATTAATTGGATTAATTGGGCTGATTTAATTAATGGTTAATTAAATTAAGTTGAAAGACATGGGCTTTTTAATTAAAAGCCCAGAAGAAGTCTTGCAAGTATAGGGTGGGGCGATTTTTGGCTAAGGATAAGAAGGGAGAGTTTGTTTTCTTGTATGACAAGGAGGATCCAATGAGATATATGAGTATATCTTGTTTCCTTATAAGATAAGGAAGAGATCTTTAAGAAATATCTACAAAGAGAAGGTTTCTTCTCTTATAAATAGATATCTCCTCACAACTCTTCTAAGGCTTAACACACTTGAAGAATTCAATCTTGCACTCTAAACCCTAGCCGCCCCTGCACAAGCGCCGCCCCCTTCTCTCTCTGTTCTTCCATAGCTGGATCTAGATCTGAATTTAGATCTGTTCTTCCTCCATTGACAGCCTTCTATCTCTAGTTCGTAGCCTGTGCATAGAAGGTGTGCTACAATCCAATTGGTGTGGATACACTCTGGAGGTGAGACAATTGGAACACTCGTTGTGAATCAGCAAAAAGCCGGAGGTTGCCACCACCTTGCCTGTGGTGAGGTAAAATCGCATATCTCCTTCTTTTATCTATTGTAGATTGTTTGATTCAACATTTTCGCATACATAAGGTGGAAAATATATCTTGGGTCTGCGTGCCTCGGAAAATTTTAAATTCCGCACTCTCGTTGTTTTGACAACCGGGGCATTCCCAACAATTTTGGTGTATCAAGTATCTCTTAACTTACAATCTAACTATCTTATATGTGATACGTAGAAATTTGACAAGTCACATGCGTTGTGGATAAACAAGTCAGATTTCTTATGAATAAACAAATCAAATGTGTTGTTTACTATTATTTAAGGACTATCACATAAACAATTCTCAGATCTATATTCCTTTTGTAATGCAGAATGAAGAAGCACATTCATGCAATGATTGATCATCAGCTGAAGTTGCTTGTCATTTGTCCATCTGCTCTGTTAATAATTGCTCGTGGCTCCAACCAAATTCAAATCACGTATCTGCTGTGGAGAAAGGAGCAAGTTCTAAGTTTATATTGCTACAAGAAAATTGGGCTTCAATAACGACATATTATAAATTTATAATGTTGAAGCTTTGATTTTCGTTAGTATTCAAGCATAGCGACTATTTTTTTTTGGTTAGGTTATCCATAGGTGAAGGCCCCGTAGTAAAGAAAGTAACAATTTTTTTTTGTTGGTAAATGTTGCAACGAAATATTTTTGTTGATAGTTTAATAGAAAAAGCGTCGTATAAATGATCGAGACCAAATATTTTGCGATATTTTTTGTATATGTTGTAATTCTTTTTTATATAATTTAGAAACTATGTGTCATAACTTCTCATTTCCTGGAGCCTTCTACTCGATATATCTTTTTCCTGAATAAGATTATGATGTATATCGTTGAGTTTTCCTCCATTGACATTTTCTACAATATCAACAGACAAACGAATTGAAACACATGCATAATTCAAACTAAATTTATTGATCACTATTCATATCAAGTTTTTTTTTTTTTTTGGGGTGCAATTTGTTTGGATAGAAGTCCATCCGCTTACCACCATGCTTTGGGATTTGGAATAGGAGTAAATAACCGAATGGTTTATCTTGAGGTGATCATCCATCAACTTTTCATGTATAATTTCTTTAAAAAAATTAAGAAATTAATAATTAATTGACGTATTTAAATTTTGTGGTGATTTAATTACGAGGTTCGATGGTGTAAGTCAAGAGATATCTGCTATGGATTTTGGTGTAGCACGTATCTCCAAACTTACAATCTAACCACCTTCTCCGGGATACCTAGAAATTGACAAGTCACATGTGTTGTGAATTAACAAGTCACATGTCTTATGAATAAACAATGCAAATGTGTTGTATACTATTATGTAAAAACGATCACATAAATAATTCTCAGAACTATATTCTTTTGTAGGGCACAATAGAAAACACGTTCAGGACATGGTTGATCATTGGATAAAGTTGCTTATCATTTGCTAATGGTTACATCCAAGTTCTGATCATGTATATGAACAATGATATGGAGAAATGAGCAGGTTCTAAGTTTACCAACGACTAATTATCTTGGTGAACCCTTAATTTCCGTTAATAATCAGGCATAGCAACTGTAAGTGTAATAGCAAAGTTTATTAGAAAAATGCACTTAATTTGCACGCGAGTTCATTTTTTTGCCAAAAAATTGTTGGAATGGTGTTCACTGTAACACATATGTTATAAAAGGGACGTGAATTTGTAACACTTTTTTTTAATTGAGATGAAACCGTGAACAACTTTATAGCTATGGATTTTTGTGTAATACTTTTAATCTAACCACCTTCTCCGGGATACCTAGAAATTGATAAGTCATATGTGTTGTGCTTAAACAAGTCTCGCGTCTTATGAATAAACAAGTCAAATGAGTGGTATACTATTATGTAAAGACAATCAGATAAAAAATTCTGAGAACTATATTCTTTTGTAAACCACAATGGAAAACACATTTAGGCACGGTTGATCATTGGCTAATGTTCCTTGTCATTTGCTCATGGCTCCAACCATGTTCCGATCACGTAGATGAATAGTGTTACGGACAAATGAGCAGGTTCTAAGTTTCACCAATGACATATTATGTTTGTGAAGCCTTGATTTCCGTTATTATTCAGGCATTGCTACTGTAAGTGTAATACCGAATTAAATTAGAAAAATGCACATAATTTGCACGTAAGGTCATTTTCATGGCAAAAAATTGCTGAAAAAGTGATCACACATAGACTTGATTAAAGATTAAAGTGTGAACAACCTTATACCTATGGATTTTGGTGTATCAAGTATCTCTTAACTTAAAATTTAACTATCTTATATGTGATACGTAGAAACTTGACAAGTCACATGTGTTGTGTATAAACAAGTCAGATTTCTTATGAATAAACAAATCAAATGTGTTGTTTACTGTTATTTAAGGACTATCACATAAACAATCCTCAGATCTATATTCCTTTTGTAATGCAGAATGAAGAAGCACATTCAAGCAATGATTGATCATCAGCTAAAGTTGCTTGTCATTTGTCCATCTGCTCTGTTAATAATTGCTCGTGGCTCCAACCAAATTCAAATCACGTATCTACTGTGGAGAAAGGAGCAAGTTCTAAGTTTATATTGCTACAAGAAAATTGGGCTTCAATAATGACATATTATAAATTTATAATGTTGAAGCTTTGATTTTCGTTAGTATTCAGGCATGGCGACTATTTTTTTTTTTTGGTTAGGTTATCCATAGGTGAAGGCCCCGTAGTAAAGAAAGTAACAATTTTTTTTTGTTGGTAAATGTTACAACAAAATATTTTTGTTGATAGTTTAATAGAAAAAGCGTCGTATAAATGATCGAGACCAAATATCTATGCGATATTTTTTGTATATGTTGTAATTCTTTTTTATATAATTTAGAAACTATGTGTCATAACTTCTCATTTCCTGGAGCCTTCTACACGATATATCTTTTTCCTGAATAAGATTATGATGTATATCGTTGAGTTTTCCTCCATTGAAATTTTCTACAATATCAACTGCAAACGAATTGAGACACATGCATAATTCAAACTACAATTATTGATCACTATTCATATCAAGTTTTTTTTTTTTTTTTGGGTGCAATTTGTTTGGATAGAAGTCCATCCGCTTACCACCATGCTTTGGGATTTGGAATCGGAGTAAATAACCGCATGGTTTATCTTGAGGTGATCATCCATCAACTTTTCATGTATAATTTCTTTAAAAAAATTAAGAAATTAATAATTAATTGACGTATTTAAATTTTGTGGTGATTTAATTACGAGGTTCGATGGTGTAAGTCAAGAGATATCTGTTATGGATTTTGGTGTAGCATGTATCTCCAAACTTACAATCTAACCACCTTCTCCGGGATACCTAGAAATTGACAAGTCACATGTCTTGTGAATAAACAATGCAAATGTGTTGTATACTATTATGTAAAAACAATCACATAAATAATTCTCAGAACTATATTCTTTTGTAGCGCACAATAAAAAACACATTCAGGACATGGTTGATCATTGGATAAAGTTGCTTATCATTTGCTAACGGTTACATCCAAGTTCTGATCATGTATATGAACAATGATATGGAGAAATGAGCAGGTTCTAAGTTTACCAACGACTAATTATCTTGGTGAACCCTTAATTTCCGTTAATAATCAGGCATAGCAACTGTAAGTGTAATACCAATGTATATTAGAAAAATGCACGTAATTTGCACGCGATTTCATTTTTTTGCCAAAAAATTGCTGGAATGGTGTTCACTGTAACACATATGTTGTAAAAGAGACGTGAATTTGTAACACTTTTTTTTAATTGAGATGAAAGCGTGAACAACTTTATAGCTATGGATTTTTGTGTAATACTTATAATCTAACCACCTTCTCCGGGATACCTAGAAATTGATAAGTCATATGTGTTGTGCTTAAACAAGTCTCGCGTCTTATGAATAAACAAGTCAAATGAGTGGTATACTATTATGTAAAGACAATCAGATAAAAAATTCTGAGAACTATATTCTTTTGTAAACCACAATGGAAAACACATTTAGGCACGGTTGATCATTGGCTAATGTTCCTTGTCATTTGCTCATGGCTCCAACCATGTTCCGATCACGTAGATGAATAGTGTTACGGACAAATGAGCAGGTTCTAAGTTTCACCAATGACATATTATGTTTGTGAAGCCTTGATTTCCGTTATTATTCAGGCATTGCTACTGTAAGTGTAATACCGAATTAAATTAGAAAAATGCACATAATTTGCACGTAAGGTCATTTTCATGGCAAAAAATTGCTGAAAAAGTGATCACACATAGACTTGATTAAAGATTAAAGTGTGAACAACCTTATACCTATGGATTTTGGTGTATCAAGTATCTCTTAACTTAAAATTTAACTATCTTATATGTGATACGTAGAAACTTGACAAGTCACATGTGTTGTGTATAAACAAGTCAGATTTCTTATGAATAAACAAATCAAATGTGTTGTTTACTGTTATTTAAGGACTATCACATAAACAATCCTCAGATCTATATTCCTTTTGTAATGCAGAATGAAGAAGCACATTCAAGCAATGATTGATCATCAGCTAAAGTTGCTTGTCATTTGTCCATCTGCTCTGTTAATAATTGCTCGTGGCTCCAACCAAATTCAAATCACGTATCTACTGTGGAGAAAGGAGCAAGTTCTAAGTTTATATTGCTACAAGAAAATTGGGCTTCAATAATGACATATTATAAATTTATAATGTTGAAGCTTTGATTTTCGTTAGTATTCAGGCATGGCGACTATTTTTTTTTTTTGGTTAGGTTATCCATAGGTGAAGGCCCCGTAGTAAAGAAAGTAACAATTTTTTTTTGTTGGTAAATGTTACAACAAAATATTTTTGTTGATAGTTTAATAGAAAAAGCGTCGTATAAATGATCGAGACCAAATATCTATGCGATATTTTTTGTATATGTTGTAATTCTTTTTTATATAATTTAGAAACTATGTGTCATAACTTCTCATTTCCTGGAGCCTTCTACACGATATATCTTTTTCCTGAATAAGATTATGATGTATATCGTTGAGTTTTCCTCCATTGAAATTTTCTACAATATCAACTGCAAACGAATTGAGACACATGCATAATTCAAACTACAATTATTGATCACTATTCATATCAAGTTTTTTTTTTTTTTTTGGGTGCAATTTGTTTGGATAGAAGTCCATCCGCTTACCACCATGCTTTGGGATTTGGAATCGGAGTAAATAACCGCATGGTTTATCTTGAGGTGATCATCCATCAACTTTTCATGTATAATTTCTTTAAAAAAATTAAGAAATTAATAATTAATTGACGTATTTAAATTTTGTGGTGATTTAATTACGAGGTTCGATGGTGTAAGTCAAGAGATATCTGTTATGGATTTTGGTGTAGCATGTATCTCCAAACTTACAATCTAACCACCTTCTCCGGGATACCTAGAAATTGACAAGTCACATGTCTTGTGAATAAACAATGCAAATGTGTTGTATACTATTATGTAAAAACAATCACATAAATAATTCTCAGAACTATATTCTTTTGTAGCGCACAATAAAAAACACATTCAGGACATGGTTGATCATTGGATAAAGTTGCTTATCATTTGCTAACGGTTACATCCAAGTTCTGATCATGTATATGAACAATGATATGGAGAAATGAGCAGGTTCTAAGTTTACCAACGACTAATTATCTTGGTGAACCCTTAATTTCCGTTAATAATCAGGCATAGCAACTGTAAGTGTAATACCAATGTATATTAGAAAAATGCACGTAATTTGCACGCGATTTCATTTTTTTGCCAAAAAATTGCTGGAATGGTGTTCACTGTAACACATATGTTGTAAAAGAGACGTGAATTTGTAACACTTTTTTTTAATTGAGATGAAAGCGTGAACAACTTTATAGCTATGGATTTTTGTGTAATACTTATAATCTAACCACCTTCTCCGGGATACCTAGAAATTGATAAGTCATATGTGTTGTGCTTAAACAAGTCACGTGTCTTATGAATAAACAAGTCAAATGCGTGGTATACTATTATGTGAAGACAATCAGATAAAAAATTCTCAGAACTATATTCTTTTGTAACCCACAATGGAAAACACATTTAGGCTCGGTTGATCATTGGCTAATGTTCCTTGTCATTTGCTCATGGCTCCAACCATGTTCCGATCACGTAGATGAATAGTGTTACGGACAAATGAGCAGGTTCTAAGTTTCACCAATGACATATTATGTTTGTGAAACCTTGATTTCCGTTAGTATTCAGGCATTGCGACTGTAAGTGTAATACCGAATTAAATTAGAAAAATGCACATAATTTGCACGTGAGGTCATTTTCTTGGCAAAAAATTGCTGAAAAAGTGATCACACATAGACTTGATTAAAGATTAAAGTGTGAACAACCTTATACCTATGGATTTTGGTGTATCAAGTATCTCTTAACTTAAAATTTAACTATCTTATATGTGATACGTAGAAACTTGACAAGTCACATGTGTTGTGTATAAACAAGTCAGATTTCTTATGAATAAACAAATCAAATGTGTTGTTTACTATTATTTAAGGACTATCACATAAACAATCCTCAGATCTATATTCCTTTTGTAATGCAGAATGAAGAAGCACATTCAAGCAATGATTGATCATCAGCTAAAGTTGCTTGTCATTTGTCCATCTGCTCTGTTAATAATTGCTCGTGGCTCCAACCAAATTCAAATCAGGTATCTGCTGTGGAGAAAGGAGCAAGTTCTAAGTTTATATTGCTACAAGAAAATTGGGCTTCAATAATGACATATTATAAATTTATAATGTTGAAGCTTTGATTTTCGTTAGTATTCAGGCATAGCGACTATTTTTTTTTTTTTTTGGTTAGGTTATCCATAGGTGAAGGCCCCGTAGTAAAGAAAGTAACAATTTTTTTTTGTTGGTAAATGTTGCAACAAAATATTTTTGTTGATAGTTTAATAGAAAAAGCGTCGTATAAATGATCGAGACCAAATATCTTTGCGATATTTTTTGTAAATGTTGTAATTCTTTTTTATATAATTTAGAAACTATGTGTCATAACTTCTCATTTCCTGGAGCCTTCTACACGATATATCTTTTTCCTGAATAAGATTATGATGTATATCATTGAGTTTTCCTCCATTGAAATTTTCTACAATATCAACAGACAAATGAATTGAGACACATGCATAATTCAAACTACAATTATTGATCACTATTCATATCAAGTTTTTTTTTTTTTTTGGGTGCAATTTGTTTGGATAGAAGTCCATCCGCTTACCACCATGCTTTGGGATTTGGAATCGGAGTAAATAACCGCATGGTTTATCTTGAGGTGATCATCCATCAACTTTTCATGTATAATTTCTTCAAAAAAATTAAGAAATTAATAATTAATTGACGTATTTAAATTTTGTGGTGGTTTAATTACGAGGTTCGATGGTATAAGTCAAGAGATATCTGTTATGGATTTTGGTGTAGCATGTATCTCCAAACTTACAATCTAACCACCTTCTCCGGGATACCTAGAAATTGACAAGTCACATGTCTTGTGAATAAACAATGCAAATGTGTGGTATACTATTATGTAAAAAAAATCACATAAATAATTCTCAGAACTATATTCTTTTGTAGCGCACAATAAAAAACACATTCAGGACATGGTTGATCATTGGATAAAGTTGCTTATCATTTGCTAACGGTTACATCCAAGTTCTGATCATGTATATGAACAATGATATGGAGAAATGAGCAGGTTCTAAGTTTACCAACGACTAATTATCTTGGTGAACCCTTAATTTCCGTTAATAATCAGGCATAGCAACTGTAAGTGTAATACCAATGTATATTAGAAAAATGCACGTAATTTGCACGCGATTTCATTTTTTTGCCAAAAAATTGCTGGAATGGTGTTCACTGTAACACATATGTTGTAAAAGAGACGTGAATTTGTAACACTTTTTTTTAATTGAGATGAAAGCGTGAACAACTTTATAGCTATGGATTTTTGTGTAATACTTATAATCTAACCACCTTCTCCGGGATACCTAGAAATTGATAAGTCATATGTGTTGTGCTTAAACAAGTCACGTGTCTTATGAATAAACAAGTCAAATGCGTGGTATACTATTATGTGAAGACAATCAGATAAAAAATTCTCAGAACTATATTCTTTTGTAACCCACAATGGAAAACACATTTAGGCTCGGTTGATCATTGGCTAATGTGCCTTGTCATTTGCTCATGGCTCCAACCATGTTCCGATCACGTAGATGAATAGTGTTACGGACAAATGAGCAGGTTCTAAGTTTCACCAATGACATATTATGTTTGTGAAGCCTTGATTTCCGTTAGTATTCAGGCATTGCGACTGTAAGTGTAATACCAAATTAAATTAGAAAAATGCACATAATTTGCACGTGAGGTCATTTTCTTGGCAAAAAATTGCTGAAAAAGTGATCACACATAGACTTGATTAAAGATTAAAGTGTGAACAACCTTATACCTATGGATTTTGGTGTATCAAGTATCTCTTAACTTAAAATTTAACTATCTTATATGTGATACGTAGAAACTTGACAAGTCACATGTGTTGTGTATAAACAAGTCAGATTTCTTATGAATAAACAAATCAAATGTGTTGTTTACTATTATTTAAGGACTATCACATAAACAATCCTCAGATCTATATTCCTTTTGTAATGCATAATGAAGAAGCACATTCAAGCAATGATTGATCATCAGCTAAAGTTGCTTGTCATTTGTCCATCTGCTCTGTTAATAATTGCTCGTGGCTCCAACCAAATTCAAATCAGGTATCTGCTGTGGAGAAAGGAGCAAGTTCTAAGTTTATATTGCTACAAGAAAATTGGGCTTCAATAATGACATATTATAAATTTATAATGTTGAAGCTTTGATTTTCGTTAGTATTCAGGCATAGCGACTATTTTTTTTTTTTTTTGGTTAGGTTATCCATAGGTGAAGGCCCCGTAGTAAAGAAAGTAACAATTTTTTTTTGTTGGTAAATGTTGCAACAAAATATTTTTGTTGATAGTTTAATAGAAAAAGCGTCGTATAAATGATCGAGACCAAATATCTTTGCGATATTTTTTGTAAATGTTGTAATTCTTTTTTATATAATTTAGAAACTATGTGTCATAACTTCTCATTTCCTGGAGCCTTCTACACGATATATCTTTTTCCTGAATAAGATTATGATGTATATCGTTGAGTTTTCCTCCATTGAAATTTTCTACAATATCAACAGACAAATGAATTGAGACACATGCATAATTCAAACTACAATTATTGATCACTATTCATATCAAGTTTTTTTTTTTTTTTTGGGTGCAATTTGTTTGGATAGAAGTCCATCCGCTTACCACCATGCTTTGGGATTAATAACCGCATGGTTTATCTTGAGGTGATCATCCATCAACTTTTCATGTATAATTTCTTCAAAAAAATTAAGAAATTAATAATTAATTGACGTATTTAAATTTTGTGGTGATTTAATTACGAGGTTCGATGGTGTAAGTCAAGAGATATCTGTTATGGATTTTGGTGTAGCATGTATCTCCAAACTTACAATCTAACCACCTTCTCCGGGATACCTAGAAATTGACAAGTCACATGTCTTGTGAATAAACAATGCAAATGTGTGGTATACTATTATGTAAAAACAATCACATAAATAATTCTCAGAACTATATTCTTTTGTAGCGCACAATAAAAAACACATTCAGGACATGGTTGATCATTGGATAAAGTTGCTTATCATTTGCTAACGGTTACATCCAAGTTCTGATCATGTATATGAACAATGATATGGAGAAATGAGCAGGTTCTAAGTTTACCAACGACTAATTATCTTGGTGAACCCTTAATTTCCGTTAATAATCAGGCATAGCAACTGTAAGT
Source organism: Penstemon newberryi var. newberryi (assembly GCA_030819805.1). Taxonomy (NCBI): domain Eukaryota; kingdom Viridiplantae; phylum Streptophyta; class Magnoliopsida; order Lamiales; family Plantaginaceae; genus Penstemon; species Penstemon newberryi. Next base: position 12,571,457 of record JAUALY010000005.1, on the reverse strand, counting down.
GTAATACCAATTTATATTAGAAAAATGCACGTAATTTGCACGCGATTTCATTTTTTTGCCTAAAAATTGCTGGAATGGTGTTCACTGTAACACATATGTTGTAAAAGAGACGTGAATTTGTAACACTTTTTTTTAATTGAGATGAAAGCGTGAACAACTTTATAGCTATGGATTTTTGTGTAATACTTATAATCTAACCACCTTCTCCGGGATACCTAGAAATTGATAAGTCATATGTGTTGTGCTTAAACAAGTCACGTGTCTTATGAATAAACAAGTCAAATGCGTGGTATACTATTATGTGAAGACAATCAGATAAAAAATTCTCAGAACTATATTCTTTTGTAACCCACAATGGAAAACACATTTAGGCTCGGTTGATCATTGGCTAATGTGCCTTGTCATTTGCTCATGGCTCCAACCATGTTCCGATCACGTAGATGAATAGTGTTACGGACAAATGAGCAGGTTCTAAGTTTCACCAATGACATATTATGTTTGTGAAGCCTTGATTTCCGTTAGTATTCAGGCATTGCGACTGTAAGTGTAATACCAAATTAAATTAGAAAAATGCACATAATTTGCACGTGAGGTCATTTTCTTGGCAAAAAATTGCTGAAAAAGTGATCACACATAGACTTGATTAAAGATTAAAGTGTGAACAAACTTATACCTATGGATTTTGGTGTATCAAGTATCTCTTAACTTAAAATTTAACTATCTTATATGTGATACGTAGAAACTTGACAAGTCACATGTGTTGTGTATAAACAAGTCAGATTTCTTATGAATAAACAAATCAAATGTGTTGTTTACTATTATTTAAGGACTATCACATAAACAATCCTCAGATCTATATTCCTTTTGTAATGCATAATGAAGAAGCACATTCAAGCAATGATTGATCATCAGCTAAAGTTGCTTGTCATTTGTCCATCTGCTCTGTTAATAATTGCTCGTGGCTCCAACCAAATTCAAATCACGTATCTGCTGTGGAGAAAGGAGCAAGTTCTAAGTTTATATTGCTACAAGAAAATTGGGCTTCAATAATGACATATTATAAATTTATAATGTTGAAGCTTTGATTTTCGTTAGTATTCAGGCATAGCGACTATTTTTTTTTTTTGGTTAGGTTATCCATAGGTGAAGGCCCCGTAGTAAAGAAAGTAACAATTTTTTTTTGTTGGTAAATGTTGCAACAAAATATTTTTGTTGATAGTTTAATAGCAAAAGCGTCGTATAAATGATCGAGACCAAATATCTTTGCGATATTTTTTGTATATGTTGTAATTCTTTTTTATATAATTTAGAAACTATGTGTCATAACTTCTCATTTCCTGGAGCCTTCTACACGATATATCTTTTTCCTGAATAAGATTATGATGTATATCGTTGAGTTTTCCTCCATTGAAATTTTCTACAATATCAACAGACAAACGAATTGAGACACATGCATAATTCAAACTACAATTATTGATCACAATTCATATCAAGTTTTTTTTTTTTTTTTGGGTGCAATTTGTTTGGATAGAAGTCCATCCGCTTACCACCATGCTTTGGGATTTGGAATCGGAGTAAATAACCGCATGGTTTATCTTGAGGTGATCATCCATCAACTTTTCATGTATAATTTCTTCAAAAAAATTAAGAAATTAATAATTAATTGACGTATTTAAATTTTGTGGTGATTTAATTACGAGGTTCGATGGTGTAAGTCAAGAGATATCTGTTATGGATTTTGGTGTAGCATGTATCTCCAAACTTACAATCTAACCACCTTCTCCGGGATACCTAGAAATTGACAAGTCACATGTCTTGTGAATAAACAATGCAAATGTGTTGTATACTATTATGTTAAAACAATCACATAAATAATTCTCAGAACTATATTCTTTTGTAGCGCACAATAAAAAACACATTCAGGACATGGTTGATCATTGGATAAAGTTGCTTATCATTTGCTAACGTTTACATCCAAGTTCTGATCATGTATATGAACATTGATATGGAGAAATGAGCAGGTTCTAAGTTTACCAACGACTAATTATCTTGGTGAACCCTTAATTTCCGTTAATAATCAGGCATAGCAACTGTAAGTGTAATGCCAATGTATATTAGAAAAATTCACGTAATTTGCACGCGATTTCATTTTTTTGCCAAAAAATTGCTGGAATGGTGTTCACTGTAACACATATGTTGTAAAAGAGACGTGAATTTGTAACACTTTTTTTTAATTGAGATGAAAGCGTGAACAACTTTATAGCTATGGATTTTTGTGTAATACTTATAATCTAACCACCTTCTCCGGGATACCTAGAAATTGATAAGTCATATGTGTTGTGCTTAAACAAGTCACGTGTCTTATGAATAAACAAGTCAAATGCGTGGTATACTATTATGTGAAGACAATCAGATAAAAAATTCTCAGAACTATATTCTTTTGTAACCCACAATGGAAAACACATTTAGGCTCGGTTGATCATTGGCTAATGTTCCTTGTCATTTGCTCATGGCTCCAACCATGTTCCGATCACGTAGATGAATAGTGTTACGGACAAATGAGCAGGTTCTAAGTTTCACCAATGACATATTATGTTTGTGAAGCCTTGATTTCCGTTAGTATTCAGGCATTGCGACTGTAAGTGTAATACCAAATTAAATTAGAAAAATGCACATAATTTGCACGTGAGGTCATTTTCTTGGCAAAAAATTGCTGAAAAAGTGATCACACATAGACTTGATTAAAGATTAAAGTGTGAACAACCTTATACCTATGGATTTTGGTGTATCAAGTATCTCTTAACTTAAAATTTAACTATCTTATATGTGATACGTAGAAACTTGACAAGTCACATGTGTTGTGTATAAACAAGTCAGATTTCTTATGAATAAACAAATCAAATGTGTTGTTTACTATTATTTAAGGACTATCACATAAACAATCCCCAGATCTATATTCCTTTTGTAATGCAGAATGAAGAAGCACATTCAAGCAATGATTGATCATCAGCTAAAGTTGCTTGTCATTTGTCCATCTGCTCTGTTAATAATTGCTCGTGGCTCCAACCAAATTCAAATCACGTATCTGCTGTGGAGAAAGGAGCAAGTTCTAAGTTTATATTGCTACAAGAAAATTGGGCTTCAATAATGACATATTATAAATTTATAATGTTGAAGCTTTGATTTTCGTTAGTATTCAGGCATAGCGACTATTTTTTTTGTTTTTGGTTAGGTTATCCATAGGTGAAGGCCCCGTCGTAAAGAAAGTAACAATTTTTTTTTGTTGGTAAATGTTGCAACAAAATATTTTTGTTGATAGTTTAATAGAAAAAGCGTCGTATAAATGATCGAGACCAAATATCTTTGCGATATTTTTTGTATATGTTGTAATTCTTTTTTATATAATTTAGAAACTATGTGTCATAACTTCTCATTTCCTGGAGCCTTCTACACGATATATCTTTTTCCTGAATAAGATTATGATGTATATCGTTGAGTTTTCCTCCATTGAAATTTTCTACAATATCAACAGACAAACGAATTGAGACACATGCATAATTCAAACTACAATTATTGATCACAATTCATATCAAGTTTTTTTTTTTTTTTTGGGTGCAATTTGTTTGGATAGAAGTCCATCCGCTTACCACCATGCTTTGGGATTTGGAATCGGAGTAAATAACCGCATGGTTTATCTTGAGGTGATCATCCATCAACTTTTCATGTATAATTTCTTCAAAAAAATTAAGAAATTAATAATTAATTGACGTATTTAAATTTTGTGGTGATTTAATTACGAGGTTCGATGGTGTAAGTCAAGAGATATCTGTTATGGATTTTGGTGTAGCATGTATCTCCAAACTTACAATCTAACCACCTTCTCCGGGATACCTAGAAATTGACAAGTCACATGTCTTGTGAATAAACAATGCAAATGTGTTGTATACTATTATGTTAAAACAATCACATAAATAATTCTCAGAACTATATTCTTTTGTAGCGCACAATAAAAAACACATTCAGGACATGGTTGATCATTGGATAAAGTTGCTTATCATTTGCTAACGTTTACATCCAAGTTCTGATCATGTATATGAACATTGATATGGAGAAATGAGCAGGTTCTAAGTTTACCAACGACTAATTATCTTGGTGAACCCTTAATTTCCGTTAATAATCAGGCATAGCAACTGTAAGTGTAATGCCAATGTATATTAGAAAAATTCACGTAATTTGCACGCGATTTCATTTTTTTGCCAAAAAATTGCTGGAATGGTGTTCACTGTAACACATATGTTGTAAAAGAGACGTGAATTTGTAACACTTTTTTTTAATTGAGATGAAAGCGTGAACAACTTTATAGCTATGGATTTTTGTGTAATACTTATAATCTAACCACCTTCTCCGGGATACCTAGAAATTGATAAGTCATATGTGTTGTGCTTAAACAAGTCACGTGTCTTATGAATAAACAAGTCAAATGCGTGGTATACTATTATGTGAAGACAATCAGATAAAAAATTCTCAGAACTATATTCTTTTGTAACCCACAATGGAAAACACATTTAGGCTCGGTTGATCATTGGCTAATGTTCCTTGTCATTTGCTCATGGCTCCAACCATGTTCCGATCACGTAGATGAATAGTGTTACGGACAAATGAGCAGGTTCTAAGTTTCACCAATGACATATTATGTTTGTGAAGCCTTGATTTCCGTTAGTATTCAGGCATTGCGACTGTAAGTGTAATACCAAATTAAATTAGAAAAATGCACATAATTTGCACGTGAGGTCATTTTCTTGGCAAAAAATTGCTGAAAAAGTGATCACACATAGACTTGATTAAAGATTAAAGTGTGAACAACCTTATACCTATGGATTTTGGTGTATCAAGTATCTCTTAACTTAAAATTTAACTATCTTATATGTGATACGTAGAAACTTGACAAGTCACATGTGTTGTGTATAAACAAGTCAGATTTCTTATGAATAAACAAATCAAATGTGTTGTTTACTATTATTTAAGGACTATCACATAAACAATCCCCAGATCTATATTCCTTTTGTAATGCAGAATGAAGAAGCACATTCAAGCAATGATTGATCATCAGCTAAAGTTGCTTGTCATTTGTCCATCTGCTCTGTTAATAATTGCTCGTGGCTCCAACCAAATTCAAATCACGTATCTGCTGTGGAGAAAGGAGCAAGTTCTAAGTTTATATTGCTACAAGAAAATTGGGCTTCAATAATGACATATTATAAATTTATAATGTTGAAGCTTTGATTTTCGTTAGTATTCAGGCATAGCGACTATTTTTTTTGTTTTTGGTTAGGTTATCCATAGGTGAAGGCCCCGTAGTAAAGAAAGTAACAATTTTTTTTTGTTGGTAAATGTTGCAACAAAATATTTTTGTTGATAGTTTAATAGAAAAAGCGTCGTATAAATGATCGAGACCAAATATCTTTGCGATATTTTTTGTATATGTTGTAATTCTTTTTTATATAATTTAGAAACTATGTGTCATAACTTCTCATTTCCTGGAGCCTTCTACATGATATATCTTTTTCCTGAATAAGATTACGATGTATATCGTTGAGTTTTCCTCCATTGAAATTTTCTACAATATCAACAGACAAACGAATTGAGACACATGCATAATTCAAACTACAATTATTGATCACTATTCATATCAAGTTTTTTTTTTTTTTTTTGGGTGCAATTTGTTTGGATAGAAGTCCATCCGCTTACCACCATGCTTTGGGATTTGGAATCGGAGTAAATAACCGCATGGTTTATCTTGAGGTGATCATCCATCAACTTTTCATGTATAATTTCTTTAAAAAATTAAGAAATTAATAATTAATTTACGTATTTAAATTTTGTGGTGATTTAATTACGAGGTGCGATGGTGTAAGTCAAGAGATATCTGTTATGGATTTTGGTGTAGCATGTATCTCCAAACTTACAATCTAACCACCTTCTCCGGGATGCCTAGAAATTGACAAGTCACATGTCTTGTGAATAAACAATGCAAATGTGTTGTATACTATTATGTAAAAACAATCACATAAATAATTCTCAGAACTATATTCTTTTGTAGCGCACAATAAAAAACACATTCAGGACATGGTTGATCATTGGATAAAGTTGCTTATCATTTGCTAACGGTTACATCCAAGTTCTGATCATGTATATGAACAATGATATGGAGAAATGAGCAGGTTCTAAGTTTACCAACGACTAATTATCTTGGTGAACCCTTAATTTCCGTTAATAATCAGGCATAGCAACTGTAAGTGTAATACCAATGTATATTAGAAAAATGCACGTAATTTGCACGCGATTTCATTTTTTTGCCAAAAAATTGCTGGAATGGTGTTCACTGTAACACATATGTTGTAAAAGAGACGTGAATTTGTAACACCTTTTTTTAATTGAGATGAAAGCGTGAACAACTTTATAGCTATGGATTTTTGTGTAATACTTATAATCTAACCACCTTATCCGGGATACCTAGAAATTGATAAGTCATATGTGTTGTGCTTAAACAAGTCACGTGTCTTATGAATAAACAAGTCAAATGCGTGGTATACTATTATGTGAAGACAATCAGATAAAAAATTCTCAGAACTATATTCTTTTGTAACCCACAATGGAAAACACATTTAGGCACGGTTGATCAATGGCTAATGTTCCTTGTCATTTGCTCATGGCTCCAACCATGTTCCGATCACGTAGATGAATAGTGTTACGGACAAATGAGCAGGTTCTAAGTTTCACCAATGACATATTATGTTTGTGAAGCCTTGATTTCCGTTAGTATTCAGGCATTGCGACTGTAAGTGTAATACCGAATTAAATTAGAAAAATGCACATAATTTGCACGTGAGGTCATTTTCTTGGCAAAAAATTGCTGAAAAAGTGATCACACATAGACTTGATTAAAGATTAAAGTGTGAACAACCTTATACCTATGGATTTTGGTGTATCAAGTATCTCTTAACTTAAAATTTAACTATCTTATATGTGATACGTGGAAACTTGACAAGTCACATGTGTTGTGTATAAACAAGTCAGATTTCTTATGAATAAACAAATCAAATGTGTTGTTTACTATTATTTAAGGACTATCACATAAACAATCCTCAGATCTATATTCCTTTTGTAATGCAGAATGAAGAAGCACATTCAAGCAATGATTGATCATCAGCTAAAGTTGCTTGTCATTTGTCCATCTGCTCTGTTAATAATTGCTCGTGGCTCCAACCAAATTCAAATCACGTATCTGCTGTGGAGAAAGGAGCAAGTTCTAAGTTTATATTGCTACAAGAAAATTGGGCTTCAATAATGACATATTATAAATTTATAATGTTGAAGCTTTGATTTTCGTTAGTATTCAGGCATAGCGACTATTTTTTTTTTTTGGTTAGGTTATCCATAGGTGAAGGCCCCGTAGTAAAGAAAGTAACAATTTTTTTTTTGTTGGTAAATGTTGCAACAAAATATTTTTGTTGATAGTTTAATAGAAAAAGCGTCGTATAAATGATCGAGACCAAATATCTTTGCGATATTTTTTGTATATGTTGTAATTCTTTTTTATATAATTTAGAAACTATGTGTCATAACTTCTCATTTCCTGGAGCCTTCTACACGATATATCTTTTTCCTGAATAAGATTATGATGTATATCGTTGAGTTTTCCTCCATTGAAATTTTCTACAATATCAACAGACAAACGAATTGAGACACATGCATAATTCAAACTACAATTATTGATCACTATTCATATCAAGTTTTTTTTTTTTTTTTGGTGCAATTTGTTTGGATAGAAGTCCATCCGCTTACCACCATGCTTTGGGATTTGGAATCGGAGTAAATAACCGCATGGTTTATCTTGAGGTGATCATCCATCAACTTTTCATGTATAATTTCTTTAAAAAAATTAAGAAATTAATAATTAATTGACGTATTTAAATTTTGTGGTGATTTAATTACGAGGTTCGATGGTGTAAGTCAAGAGATATCTGTTATGGATTTTGGTGTAGCATGTATCTCCAAACTTACAATCTAACCACCTTCTCCGGGATACCTAGAAATTGACAAGTCACATGTCTTGTGAATAAACAATGCAAATGTGTTGTATACTATTATGTAAAAACAATCACATAAATAATTCTCAGAACTATATTCTTTTGTAGCGCACAATAAAAAACACATTCAAGACATGGTTGATCATTGGATAAAGTTGCTAATCATTTGCTAACGGTTACATCCAAGTTCTGATCATGTATATGAACAATGATATGGAGAAATGAGCAGGTTCTAAGTTTACCAACGACTAATTATCTTGGTGAACCCTTAATTTCCGTTAATAATCAGGCATAGCAACTGTAAGTGTAATACCAATGTATATTAGAAAAATGCACGTAATTTGCACGCGATTTCATTTTTTTGCCAAAAAATTGCTGGAATGGTGTTCACTGTAACACATATGTTGTAAAAGAGACGTGAATTTGTAACACTTTTTTTTAATTGAGATGAAAGCGTGAACAACTTTATAGCTATGGATTTTTGTGTAATACTTATAATCTAACCACCTTCTCCGGGATACCTAGAAATTGATAAGTCATATGTGTTGTGCTTAAACAAGTCACGTGTCTTATGAATAAACAAGTCAAATGCGTGGTATACTATTATGTTAAAACAATCAGATAAAAAATTCTCAGAACTATATTCTTTTGTAACCCACAATGGAAAACACATTTAGGCACGGTTGATCATTGGCTAATGTTCCTTGTCATTTGCTCATGGCTCCAACCATGTTCCGATCACGTAGATGAATACTGTTAAGGACAAATGAGCAGGTTCTAAGTTTCACCAATGACATATTATGTTTGTGAAGCCTTGATTTCCGTTAGTATTCAAGCATTGCGACTGTAAGTGTAATACCGAATTAAATTAGAAAAATGCACATAATTTGCACGTGAGGTCATTTTCTTGGCAAAAAATTGCTGAAAAAGTGATTACACATAGACTTGATTAAAGATTAAAGTGTGAACAACCTTATACCTATGGATTTTGGTGTATCAAGTATCTCTTAACTTACAATCTAACTATCTTATATGTGATACGTAGAAATTTGACAAGTCACATGTGTTGTGGATAAACAAGTCAGATTTCTTATGAATAAACAAATCAAATGTGTTGTTTACTATTATTTAAGGACTATCACATAAACAATTCTCAGATCTGTATTCCTTTTGTAATGCAGAATGAAGAAGCACATTCAAACAATGATTGATCATCAGCTAAAGTTGCTTGTCATTTGTCTATCTGCTCTGTTAATAATTGCTCGTGGCTCCAACCAAATTCAAATCACGTATCTGCTGTGGAGAAAGGAGCAAGTTCTAAGTTTATATTGTTACAAGAAAATTGGGCTTCAATAACGACATATTATAAATTTATAATGTTGAAGCTTTGATTTTCGTTAGTATTCAGGCATAGCGACTATTTTTTTTTGGTTAGGTTATCCATAGGTGAAGGCCCCGTAGTAAAGAAAGTAACAATTTTTTTTTTTTGGTAAATGTTGCAATGAAATATTTTTGTTGATAGTTTAATATAAAAAGCGTCGTATAAATGATCGAGACCAAATATCTGTTGTAATTATTTTTTATATAATTTAGAAACTATGTGTCATAACTTCTCATTTCCTGGAGCCTTCTACTCGATATATTTTTTCCTGAATAGGAATATGATGTATATCGTGGCGTTTTCCTCCATTGGAATTTTCTATAATATCAATAGACAAACAAATTGAGATCCATGCATAATTCAAACTACAATTCTTGATCATTATTCATATCAAGTTTTTTTTTTAATTTTGGGGGCAATTTGTTTGTATAGAAGTCCATCATGTTTTGGGATTTAGAGTCGGAGTCGGAGTAGATAAGTGAATGATTTATCTTGAGGTGATCATCTATCAACTTTCCATGCATAATTCCTTTAAAGATATTAAGAAATTAATAATTAAGTGACATATTTAAATTTTGTGGTTATTTAATTACGATGTTGGATGATTTAAGTCAAGATATACATGTGTTGTGAATAAAAAATTCACATGTCTTATGAATAAACAAGTTAAATGTGTTGTATACAATTATGTAAAAACTATCACAAATAATTTTCAGAACTATATTCTTTTGTAGCGCACAATGAAAAACGCATTCATGTCATGGTTGATCATTGGATAGTTGTTGTCATTTGTTAATGGCTACAACCAAGTTCCGATCACGTATATGAACAGTGATGTAGAGAAAGGAACAAGTTTTAAGTTTCACCAACGACTAAGTATGTTGTTGAAGCCTTGATTCTGTTATTATTTAGGCATAGCAACTGTAAGTGTAATAGCAAAAAATATTAGAAAAATGCACGTAAATTGCACGTGAGGTCAGTTTTTTGCCAAAAAATTGCTGGAAAGGTGATCACTGTAACACATATGTTGTAAAAGGGACGTGAATGTGTACAACTTATTTTTATTTAAGATGAAAGCGTGATCAAATTTATACATATGGATTGTTGTGTAACATGTATCTCCAAACTTACAATCTGACCACCTTCTCCGGGATAATTAGAAATTGATAAGTCACATGTGTTGTGCATAAACAAGTCACATGTCTTATGAATAAATAAGTCAAATGTGTTGTATACTAGTATGTAAAGACTATCACATAAATAATTCTCAGATCTATATTATTTTGTAATGCACAATGGAAAACATATTCCGGCCATGATTGATCATTGGCTAAAGTTGCTTGTCATTTGCTCATGGCTCCAACCAAGTTACGATCACGTATACGAACATTGATGTGGTGAAAGGAGCAGGTTCTAAGTTTCACCAATGACAGATTATACCTAGGGATTTTTGTTTATCAAGTATCTCCTAACTTACAATCTAACTATCTTCTCTGCGATACCTAGAAATTGACAAGTCACATGTGTTGTGAATAAACAAGTCTGATGTCTTATGAATAATCAAGTCAAATGTGTTGTATACTATTATGTAAAGACTATCACATAAACAATTCTCATAACTATGTTCTTTTCTAACACACAATGGAAAAATACATTCAGGTCATGATTGATCATTAGCTAAAGTTGTTTGTCATTTATTCATCTGCTCTGTTAATAATTGTCCATGGCTCCAACCAAATTCCAATCACGCATCTGTTGGGGAAAAAGGAGAAAGTTCTAAGTTATATTGTTTCTATATTGATTACAAGAAAATTGGGTTTTACTAATGAAATTTTATAAATTTATAATGGTGAAGCCTTGAGTTTCGTTAGTATTCAAGCGTAGCGACTGTTCTTTTTTTGTTAGTTGATCCGTAGGTGAAGCCCTGTAGGTAAAGATAGTGACGAATTCTTATTTCTGTTGGTAAATGTTCCGACGAAATAACTTTGTATATGTTGTAATTTTTTTATATATAATTAAGGAACTATATTGTAATAACTTCACATTTCCTGGAACATTCTACTCAATATATTATTTCCTGAATAGGAGTATGATATATATCATTGAATTTTCCTCCATTGGAATTTTCTACATTATCAACTGACAAACAAATTGAGACCCATGCAAAATTCAATCTACAATTCTTGATCACTTTTCATGACAAGTTATGTTTTTTTTTTAATTTTGGGTGCAATTTGTTTAGATAGAAGTCCACCAACTTGCCAACATGCTTTGGGATTTGGAATCGGACAAGATAATTGGATGGTTTATCTTGAGGTGATCATCCATCAAATTTCCATGCATAATTTATTTAAAAAATTTAATAAAGTAATAATGAAGTTACATATTTAAATAGTGTGTTGATATAGTTAAGACGTTGGATGGTGTAAGTCAATAAATACCTGCTATGGCTTTTGGTGTAGCATGTACCTCCAAACTTACAATCTAACCACCTTCTCCGTGATACCTAGAAATTGATAAGTCAGATGTATTGTGAATAAACAAGTCATATGTCCTATGAATAAACAAGTCAAATGTGTTGTATACTATTATGTAAAAACTATCATATAAATAATTCTCAAAACTGTATTCTTTTGTAGCGCACAATGAAAAACACATTTATGCCATGGTTGATCATTGGATAAAGTTGTCATTTGCTAATGGCTACAACCTTGTTCCGATCACGTATATGAACAGATGTGGAGAAAGGATCATGTTTTAAGTTTTGCCAATGACTAATTATGTTGTTGAAGCCTTGAATTCCGTTAGTATTCAGTCATAGCAACTGTAAGTGTAATAGCAAAGTATATTAGAAAAATGCACGTAAATTACACGTGAGGTCATTTTTTTTGCCAGAAAATTGCTGAAAAGGTGATTACTCTAATACATATGTTGTAAAAAGGGCGTGAATGTGTAACACTTTTTTTTTAGATGAAAGCGTGCACAACTTTATACCTTTGGATTTTTGTGTAACATGTATCTCCAAACTTACAATCTAACCACCTTCTCCGGGATAACTAGAAATTGATAAGTCACATGTGTTGTGCATAAACAAGTCACATATCTTATGAATAAATAAGTCAAATGTGTTGTATACTATTATGTAAAGACTATCACATAAATAATTCTTAGATCTATATTCTTTTGTAATGCACAGTGGAAAACATATTCAGGCCATGATTTATCATTGGCTAAAGTTGCTTGTCATTTGCTCATGGCTCCAACCAAGTTACGAACAGTGATGTGGAGAAAGGAGCAGGATCTAAGTTTCACCAATGACAGATTATGTTGGTGAAGCCTTTATTTTCGTGAGTATTCATGCATAGCGACTATAAGTGTAATATCGAAATATATTAGAAAAATCCACATAATTTGCACGTGAGGTCAATTTTTTGCCAGAAAATTCCTGAAAAAGTGATCACACATAGACATGAGTGTAACACTTTATTTTATTAGAAATGAAAGTGTGAACAACTTTATACCAAGGGATTTTGGTGTATCAAGAATCTCTTAACTTACATTCTAACTATCTTCTCTGGGATACCTAGAAATTAACAAGTCACATGTGTTGTGAATAAACAAGTCTGGTGTCTTATGAATAATCAAGTCAAATGTGTTGTATACTATTATGTAAAGACTATCACATAAACAATTCTCAGAACTATATTCTTTTGTAACGCACAATGGAAAAATACATTCAGGCCATGATTGATCAATAGCTAAAGTTGTTTGTCATTTGTTCATCTGCTCTGTTAATAATTGCCCATGGCTCCAACCAAATTCTAATCACGTATCTGTTGTGGAGAAAGGAGCAAGTTCTATGTTTATATTGTTTCTATATTCATTGCAAGAAAATTTGGTTTTACTAACGATATATGATAATTTATAATGGTTTTATATTTTTTCCGTTAGTTGATCCGTAAGTAAAGGCCCCGTAGGTAAAGGTAGTGACGGATTCTTTTTTCTGATGGTAAATGTTGCGACAAAATATTTTTGGTGATAGTTTTATAGAAAAAATGTCATATAAATGATCGAGCCCGAATATCTTTGCGATATTTTTTGTATATGTTGTAATTCTTTTTTATATAATTTAGGAACTATATTGTCATAACTTCTAATTTCCTGGAGCCTTCTACTCAATATATTTTTTCCTGAATAGGAGTATGATGTATATCGTTGAGTTTTCCTCCATTAGAATTTTCTACAATATCAACTGACAAACTAATTAAGACTCATGCATAATTCAAATTACAATTCTTGATCATTATTCATATCAAGTTTTTTTTTTTTTTGGATGCAATTTGTTTCACTGGAAGTCCACCAGCTTACAACCATGCTTTGTGATTTGGAGTCGGACTAGATAAGTGGATGCTTTATCTTAAGGTGATCATCCATCAATTTTTCAAGCATAATTTATTTTAAAAAAATTAAGAAATTAATAAGTGACATATTTAAATTTTGCGGGGATTTAATTACAACGTTGGATGGTGTAAGTCAAGAGATACCTGCTATGGATTTTGGTGTAGCATGTACCTCCAAACTTACAATCTAACCACCGTCTCCGGGATATCTAGAAATTGATAAGTCACATGTGTTGTGAATAAACAAGTCACATGTCGTATGAATAAACAAGTCAAATGTGTTGTATACTATTATGTAAAAACAATCACATTTGTAGTACACAATGGAAAACACATTCAGGCCATGGTTGATCATTGGCTAAAGTTGCTTGTTATTTGCTCATGGCTCCAACCAAGTTCCGATGACGTATATGAACAATGTTGTGGAGAAAGGTGCAGGTTCTAAGTTTTATCAATGACATATTATGTTGGATTCACGTTCAAAGGGACTGATTTTTCGACATGGCTAGACAAGATGTACTTCTACATCACATCTTTGAGCATGGCTAGGTTTCTCACCGAGGAGGTTCTTAAACCAAAGCAGTGATCCACTCCGGAGGAACTCGATGAAATGACCCTTGTGATAAAAGCTTGGAGTCACTCGAATTATATATGCCTAAACTACATCCTTAGATGCTTGATGAAACTTTGTACAAGATTTATAGTCCCTTAAAGACTACTAACTCTTGTGGGAAAGTTTGGCCAAAAAGTTTAGGATTGAAGATGCGGGCTACAGAAAATTTGTGGTGGACAAATTCCAATTTTATCGAATGGTTGACAGCAAGACTGTGAATGAGCAAGTGAATGAACTTCAGATGATGATTCACGACATTCTGACCGAAGGGCATGAGCTTAGCGAGTTCTACTTTGTTCTTGTATCATTGGCAAGCTTCCTCCTGGCTGGACGGGGTTTAAGCATCACCTGAGGCATAAGAAATCTGTTGCAAAGTGGAATCTCAGAGACCTCACATACTATTTGAAAATCGAAGAAAATAATTGGGGTACTGACAAAGGCGGAAGTAACTATGTGACTATGCCTCGGCCCGAGGGGGTTAATGTTCATGTTGTGGAGGGTTCAAAGAAAAGCAAGAAGCGTAAGGCCAATACCTCCAACAAAGGACAAAAGGGTAACAAGAAGCGAAAGTTCAATGGAGCTTGCTTCACATGTGGAAAGAATGGACACTTTGCGAAGGATTGTCGTAGCCGTTCCAGCCAAAGGATGAAGCAAATGTTAGCATTAACTTAGCTCCATCTAACATCGAAAATATGCACCTATTTGCAATGGCCGAAGCATTCCTGACAAGTGAAACCAAAGGCTGGTACGTGGACAATGGAGCTACCCGTAACATTTGCTATGACAAGAACATGTTCACTTCCTACAAGATACAAGGCCAAGTGGTTTTCAAATTTACCTTAA
This sequence comes from Penstemon newberryi var. newberryi, assembly GCA_030819805.1. Classification (NCBI taxonomy): domain Eukaryota; kingdom Viridiplantae; phylum Streptophyta; class Magnoliopsida; order Lamiales; family Plantaginaceae; genus Penstemon; species Penstemon newberryi. The sequence goes on along the minus strand of JAUALY010000005.1, from coordinate 12,556,130 downwards.
GAAAAGATGTCACCCTCAATGACGTGCTTCATGTTCCGGATATCATGAAGAATTTAATTTCCGGTCCTATCCTAACTAAGAAAGGTTTTCGTTTAGCCTTTAGATAAGTTTGTGCTGACCATAGTGGGTATGTATGTAGGAAAGTTTATTTGTGGGATGGCCTATTCAAGGCAAATTTAGCCGTTATTGGCAAAAACTACAAGTTTATTAATAATAATAATTCTTCTGCTTACTTGCTTGAGTCTACTTTACGTTGGCATGATAAACTAGGTCACATTAATTTTAGAAAAATAAAAATATTAGCAAACTTAGGATTAATTCCTAAATTTGACATTGATAAATCGTATAAGTGCGAAATTTGTGTTGAGGCAAAGTTTGCGAAACAAATCTTTCCCTTCAGTGGAAAGGAGCTCACAATCTTTAGAGCTAATTCACAAAGACTTGTGCAATCTCAAGTCAACTCCAACTCGAGGAGGGCAAAAGTACTTCATCATTTTATTGATGATTGTACACGTTATTGTTACGTTTACTTATTGAATAAGAAAAAGGAAGCAATTAATGCTTTTATGAGATACAAAGCTAAAGTGAAAAATCAGTTAAATAAGGAAATAAAAATTATTAGATCTGATAGAGGTGGTGAATACGAATATCCCATTGCACAATTATGTACCGATTCAAGGATAATTCACCAAACAATGGCACCATACTCACCTCAATCTAATGCAGTAGCCGAAAGAAAAAAACCGAACTTTAAGAGACATGATCAATGTATTACTTTTAAATTCGGGTTTACCTAAGAACTTGTGGGGGGAAACTCTCTTTATGGCTAACCATATACTAAATCGAGTTCCGCACAAGAAAAATGATGTTGGTCCCAAGTGGTCAGATGAGGTCTAGAGGGCGGGGGGGGGGGGGGGGGGGGGGGTGAATAGACCTCTAAAAATTTATCTTTTAAAATCTCTAACTTTTTCTGTCAGCAGACTAAGCTGATCAGGAATTGTAAGTTGACTAAGCTGATCTCGCACAAAGCTTTGAACAGCAGAGTTGACCAATCTTCTGATTTTACTTAGCTGGTTTTATCAAAATCAGAGTTTTAAATTTACTAACTTGCAGCGGATTTTTCTAGTGTTTTTTACAAGTAGTTTTCTTAACTTAGAAAAAGTTTTATCCCCAGTTTTGCAAACTCCTTTTTAAAACTTCTTAACAGTTAACCTTTTCGTGTTAAAGTATGCTCTTTGAAAATATGCAAGAAATAATGCAAGTATAACACAAAGAATTTTTATACTGGTTATATGGATAGAAATCCTTTAGTCTACTCTTCCAAGTCACTTAGATCTTGGGTTATACTATAAGCACAAAGATTACAGTATACAATGCTTGCGCCAATCAACAAATGAAAAGGCCACAAGTGCGCAATAGGAAATCACAAAGAAACTCCTACTCTCTGAAGTAATATCACTCACTTAGATGGATATCTACTTCTCACAACACATTCCTCACAAAATCACTCAGATTTGTATGTATATTTTGTTTTCTCTCTATTCTGCTTCGTCAACAGATGACTCGGCTGATGAGTGTTCTGTTCTTGAAGTTGAGACTTAGAAGAATTTTGCTTCGATTTTAATCTCAGTTGTGTTGTACGTTCTTCAACTCTTGAACTGAACTATTTATACTTGAGATTTGAAAATCTGCCCGTTGAGAGATCGACAGGTGTTCAAATCCTCGAGTACTGGTCCCTTCTGCAGAAACAGCTACCTGCGGCTGAACACTGTACACTCTGTTGTACCTTCTGTCAGTCCGCATTAAATGCACCAAGCTGATACGAGGTTTCTCTTCAATCATTTGTCATAAATACCCTTCCTCTTCAGCATTTATTACTCCAAGTGCATTTATTACCGTTGATCAGACTCCTTGATCCCTTTTACTCTGCTGATCCCAAACTTAATATGATTTGAGTCGGCTGAAAGTCCACCAGTCTGATTCCTTTCTTCAGCAACAGATCAGTAGTCTTCTGGACCTTGAACTTTTGATCCTTCTGAATTGTCTTCTTACTTGATCAAAGTTCTTTCAAGGGATTTACTAAGTTTCCATTACTTAGCTGATTCTGATGTTTTGGAAATCATCAAAACCTCCCTTCTCTTCATACCTTCTATCTTCATCTTCATCCAACAATTTTCCCCTTTTTGATGATGACAAAACTTCAGCTAAGTACATGTACCTAAAACTAAAGTTAAGTCCTCAAAAATTTCTGAGATAGAAATAATTTGTTGGAAACTTGAACTTTTATAGATTATATCAGTTGATTATAAGTTACAAGTTTATCAGACGAGGTAGCAGAAAGTAAAATTTTACAAGTGATCTACAAAAAGATTACAAGTGACCTAGTCTAATATCTTAGTCTAGTCCTTCTTCTCTTATTGTGTTTCTCCTTCTTCTTCACCTTCAAGAACTTTATCTTCTTGTTCAGAACTAGAGAGATCTTCCTCAAGTATCTCTAATTTCTTCTTGAGATCCTCTATTCTCTTATATTTGATGTGTGGATTGAGCTGTTCAGCAGCTGAGTCCTTGGAAGCAGCAATTTCCTTATCAGATTTTACTGGTTCTTTGGGCTCTTTGTTGGATGAAGATGAAGACTTTGAAGTAAAGGGAGGTTTTGATGATTTCCAAAGTCATCAGCTAAGTGGAAGCTTAGTACAAACCTTAGAAGATATTTGACTAAGGAAGAAGTTCATCAGACTAGTCAAATATGGTCCAGAAGACTACTGATCTGTTGCTGAAGAAGTAATCAGACTGGTGGACTATCAGCCGACTCAAATCAGATTAGTTCAAGTTTGGGATCAGCCGAGTATACATCAGACGAGTGACTTCGATCAGCAGAGTGGAAGTGGATCAGAAGTTATTGCAACGGTAATAAATGCACTTGGTGTAATAAATGCTGAAGAGGAAGGGTATTTATGACAAATGATTGAAGAGAAACCTCGTATCAGCTTGGTGCATTTAATGCGCATTTAATGCGAAGCGACAGAAAGTACAGCAGAATGTACAGTGTTCAGTCGCAGCAGCCGTTTCTGCAAAAAGGACCAGTACTCGAGGATTTGACAGCTGCCGATCTCTCAACGGGCAGATTTTCAAATCTCCAAGTATAAATAGCTTAGTTCGTGAGTTGAAGAAGAACAACAACACAGAGACAACACGCATTGAGAGCAAAAATCTGAAGCAAAATTCTTCTAAGTCTCAAACTCAAGAACAAAGCACTCATCAGCCTAGTCATCTGTTGACGAAGCAGAAAAGAGAGAAATCAGAATATACTTAAAAATCTGAGTGATTTTGTTTAGGATTGTGTTGTGAGAAGTAGATATCAACCTTTGTGAGCGATATCACTTCTGAGAATAGGAGTTTCTTTGTGATTTCCTATTGTGAACTTACGGCCACTTCATTTGTTGTTTGGCGTAAGAAGTGTATACTGTAAATCTGTGTGATTTAGTATAACCCAAGATCTAAGTGACTTGGAAGAGTGGACTAAAGGACTTACATCCATATAACCACTATAAAAATCCTTTGTGTTTTTAACTTGCATTAATTTCTGCATATTTCAAAGAAGCATATTCAAAACACTTAAAGGTTAACTACTGAAAAGTTTTATACAGGAGTTTATTTAAAAACTGGGGATAAAACTGTTTCAAGGTTAAAGAAAACTACTTGTGAAAAACACTTGATAAATCCGCTGCAAGTTAGTTTATTTTAAACTCTGATTTGATAAAATCAGCTGAGTGAAATCAGAAGAGTGGTCAACTCTGCTGTTCAAAGCTTTGTGCTAGATCAGCTTAGTCTGCTTACTGTTCTTGATCAGCTTAGTCTGCTGAACAGAAAAGTTAGAGATTTTAAAAGGTAGAATTTTGAAGAGGTTTATTCACCCCCCCCCCCCTCTAAACCTCATCTGACCACTTGGGACCAACAAGTGGTATCAGAGCAGGTGGTTCATCTGAATCATCTGACTGATCAACGAGCTTGATCCTTAAGTGTTTTTCAAAGGTATTCAAAAGTTTTCAAAAGAGCATTTTTTTTGAAAAACAAAACCTTTTTGAAAAATGGATTGTATCAGCCTTGTTCCCCACATAGGCGGTATGAGCTTTGAGGACTGGAAAATACGCATGGAAATTTTCCTTGCTGCTTACAACGATAATATGTACAGATGCATAACAAAAGGTCCAATAAGGATTACCAAGACAATCAAAATCGATGGCGTAGATACTGTTGTTGATAAAGATGAAGAAGAGATGTCACCTGATGAAATCAAGTTGAAAAATCTTGATAAAGTTGGAATCTTCATCATGACTAAAGCCCTGGACAATGAAAGGTTTGACTATGTCAAACACTGTAAAACATCAAAAGAGATGTGGGACAAAGTCAGGGATATGAGTGAAGGAAACGAAGCCATCAAGGAACACAATCTAAGTGTTGCCATGGAGAAGTTTGATAACTTCAAAATGAAGCCTGGAGAAACCATTGAACAAATGAGTTCAAGGTTTACCAAAGTGCTGAACAACGTGTTAAAGCTGGGTAAGACATTCACAGACAAAGAGATCACTCTCAAAGTCTTGAAGGCGCTACCACCCAAGTTCAACATGAAGATCACAGCTATGGAAGAATCTAGGGATCTGGGGAAGATCTCTCTGACAGAGTTGTTTTCTGTACTCAAGGCGTACGAGTATAAAATACCAAGGATGGGAATAGAAGAAACCTCAACTTCTGGCCCCACTGCTGCACTGGTTGCTGCAGAAAGAACAAGAAGATCGTCTGGAAAAAGCAGAGAAGTGGACTCATCTGATGAGGCCCCAGTACTGAGCAAAAAGGAGTATACTGCTGACGATGTTGCGTTGTTACTGAACGGGTTCAAAAAGTTCTACAAGAGAAAAATGAAGAACAAATATAACAATGCTTCTACTTCTAAACCTACCTCTAATTCTTATGACATTAAGGATGATTATAAATCCAAAATGATGTGCTATAATTGCAGGAAATTGGGACACTTCATCAAGGACTGCCCATATCCTAAAGCGGAGAAGTACACAGAGGAGGAAAAGAAACAAAGAAAAGAAAGAAGAGAGAAGAGATACCAAAAGAGCAAGGTGCTGTTGGCTGAAGCTGAAAAGATGGCAGCCATCCACTCATCAAACACAGAATCTGGCACTTCAAGTGATGACTCTGTTTTTGACGAAACACCTGCACTACTGTGTCTCATGGCAAAGGAATCTGATGATTCTGACAATGAGGTAATACTCTCTGAAAGTGAGCTTGAACTGTTTAACTCATTTGAGCAAATGATGAACAACAAAGTAGATGTTGTTAATGAGCTTGCTAAGCTTAAGGACGAGATGATTCTGCTGAAAAAGCAAAATGCTAAACTGAAACTTAAGGTTGAAAAACCTGAAGAATCAGCCACGTATAAAAAGCTTTCGCATGAATGTGAATCTCTGAGAGCTGAATGTGAAATGTACAAGGGACAAATCAAAGAACTTGAAGCTAGAATATCTTTGCATAATAAGTCGTCTGTTCCTAAGTCGTCTGTTGTGACAATAGATAAACCAACTGAACAGAGTACTCCCTTAGTAAAAGAAAGTTTAGTACTGAACAAAGCTGAAAAATTTATATCTGCTGATAATAGTAATATTGTCTTGTATGTTCAGACTACTAAACCCATTTCACCTGAGATTGAGAAAAAGGAGATAAAAACTCCTAAGGCTAAGAAGGGTAAAAAGCCTGAAACTGAAAAACAGACTGGTAAAACCAAACAGCAGAGTAGTCCCAAGAAGTCTGCTGATAAGAGTAAAACCAATCAGACTAGTAAAGCTAAGTCGTCTGTTAAAGAGCAAGTAAAAAGCAGACCTAAGAAGCAAAGAAATTACAACAAAAATGCTTACTATGGAAATGAGTCTTATTATGTGCAACCTGCTTATCCACCATATTATGCTGCACCTCATTATCCACCTCATTTTGCTGCATATCCTGCTCATCAAACAATGCATGCCTACCCTACTTATCATGCATCATATCCTGCTTATGAGCCTTATCATCATCATAATGATTATCACCATAATATGCCTGCTGATTATGATGTAAATGAAGTTGCTCATGCTCCTGCTAAGACTGCAAAGCCTAAGAAGCCTAAGACTTCAACATCTTGGGTTGTCAAAGGTGATACTAATCCGCCAGGACCCTCTCAATAAAGGGTACCTAAAACATTTTTATTTTGTTTTGTAGGTTAGGATTAGGAGTAGGAGTAAAGTAGCGAAGAAATGGTACTTGGACAGTGGATGTTCAAGGCACATGTGTGGAGACATACATGAACTGGCAGATGCTGTTGCTGTGAATGGTCCAAGAGTTACTTTTGGAGACAGCAAAGAAGGCAAGGTTGTAGCTGTTGGAAAGCTTATCAAAGGAAACATAGAGATATCTGACGTCTCATATGTTAGTGGCCTGAAATACAATCTGCTGAGCATAAGTCAATTTTGTGACAAAGGATTTTCCGTGGTGTTTTCATCAGATAAGTGTTACGTTGAACAAATTGGAACAAAGAAGGTTATTTTATCTGGAAGAAGACAAGGAAACATCTATGTAGTCGACTGGAATTCTGTGGATAAGAATTCAAATGTTTGCTTAGTGGCTTCTACACCAAGTGAAATCAGTTGGCTTTGGCACAAAAGAATGAATCATTTGAATTTCAAGACCATCAACAGATTGATAAAGAATGATCTGGTAGAAGGAATTCCAAAGACAATCATGAGCAAAGACAAGCTCTGTGATGCCTGTCAGAAGGGTAAACAAGTGAAGTCATCCTTCAAGAGCAAGAAGCACCAATCTTCAACCAGAATTTTGGAGCTACTGCATATGGATTTGTTTGGCCCTATTGATCCAATCAGCAATGGTGGGAAGAAATACTGCCTAGCTGTTGTGGATGATTTTTCAAGATTTACTTGGGTAATCTTCATGAAGAAGAAAAGTGAAACCAAGGAACATCTTACAAATCTGATGGAACTGATCCAGAATGAGAAGAGTCAAAGAATTTTGAAGATCAGATCAGATAGAGGGACTGAGTTTACAAACTCTACTGTTGAAGAGTATTGTAATTCCAGAGGAATTAGTCATGAGTACTCTGCTGCCAGAACCCCTCAACAAAATGGAGTTGCTGAAAGGAGAAACAGAACTCTAAAAGAAGCTACCAGGACAATGATAGCTGAAGCAAAGCTGCCCCAAAGATTCTGGGCAGAAGCTACAAATACAGCATGTTATACTCAGAACAGATGTATGATCAACAAAAGTCAAAACAAGACACCTTATGAGTTATGGAACAACAGAAAGCCTAATTTACATTATCTTAGGATTTTTGGTTGTAAATGTTATGTTTTGAACAATGGGAAAAATCACCTCACTGCATTTGCAGAGAAGGCTGATGAAGCTGTTTTTGTAGGTTACTCTACTGTTAGTAAAGCTTACAGAGTGTTTAACAAAAGAACTTTGCTTGTAGAAGAATCTATTCATGTAGTATTTGATGAACCAAGTCAATCATCTGAAAAGAATCAAAGTGCAAACCCTGAGATATCTGCTGACTTTCAGAAATTGAATGTGGAAAGAAAGGAAGAATATGTACCCATCATACTACCCAACTTATCTCAAGCTGTTAACTCAAGTGTTGTTCAAAATCAGTCTGCTGATTGTCTAACAGAGGAGTTGCAAACAGCTGACAGACCAGAGACTGTTCAACAGACCACAACTGTTCAACAGACTACTACTGAGACTCCAACAGTGGTGTTGCAAGATCAATCCAGAGGACAACATCCAGATTTGCAACCTGATCTCAGATGGCTCAGAGATCACCCACCAGAGTTAGTGATTGGTGATCCCTTGGATAGAGTGAGAACTCGAAGGTCAACTGCAAATGAAACAATGTTTGTAAGTTTTCTTTCACAAATTGAGCCTAAATTAATTGATGAAGCTCTTGGTGATTCTCACTGGATTGAAGCTATGCAAGAAGAGTTGAATCAATTTGAAAGGAATGAAGTCTGGTACTTAGTTCCCAGACCTACTCATCAAAGAGTAATTGGCACTAAGTGGGTTTTCAGAAATAAGATGAATGAAGATGGTATGGTTACCAGAAACAAAGCAAGACTAGTTGCCAAAGGTTACTGCCAAGAAGAAGGCATTGATTTTGATGAGACATTCGCACCAGTTGCAAGGCTTGAAGCAATCAGATTGTTCCTAGCCTATGCTGCTCACAAGAACTTCACTGTCTATCAGATGGATGTGAAGTCTGCTTTTCTCAATGGAGAATTGCAAGAAGAAGTGTATGTTGAACAACCTCCTGGATTTGAAGTTTATCAACAAGGAGATAAGGTATATCGTCTGAAGAAAGCTCTCTATGGACTGAAACAGGCTCCAAGAGCATGGTATGATACTTTATCTGATTTTCTTTTAATTAAAGGATTTCGCAAAGGAAAAGTAGATAAAACCTTGTTTACTATTGAATGGGATAATCATATATTGTTAGTACAAATATATGTAGACGATATTATTTTTGGTTCAACTAACAAACAGATGTGTGAAAGATTCTCTAAGCTGATGCAAAACAAGTTTGAAATGAGCATGATGGGAGAATTAAATTACTTTCTTGGTTTACAAGTCAAACAGCTGCCTGATGGTATTTTTATTAATCAAGCAAAGTACACAAAAGATCTGTTTAAGAAATTTGGTATGGAAACTAGCTCATCTGTTACTGTTCCTATGTCTACTGGACTTCGTCTGGACAAGGATGAAGGTGGCAAATCAGTTGACATCACCAAATACAGAGGCATAATTGGGTCACTGTTATACTTAACAGCTAGCAGACCTGATATTATGTATTCTGTTGGGGTCTGTGCAAGATTTCAATCAGATCCTAAGGAATCTCATCTCTTAGCTGCTAAAAGAATACTAAAGTATCTCAAAGGCACTCAAGAATTGGGATTGTGGTACCCAAGGGAATCAGGATTTGAACTTATTGGATATTCAGATTCTGACCTTGCTGGCTGCAAAATTGATAGGAAGAGTACTACAGGTACGTGTCAATTTTTAGGCAGTCGTCTGATCTCATGGATGAGTAAGAAACAGACTTCAGTATCCATATCTACTGCTGAAGCTGAATACATTGCTGCTGGAGCATGTTGTGCACAAATACTTTGGTTGAAGCATCAACTTGAAGACTATAATCTCAAGATCAGTGGAATCCCTATCTACTGTGATAATACAAGTGCAATATCACTTACTCAGAATACTACTAGTCATTCCAGGACTAAACATATTGAGATCAAACATCACTTCATCAGAGACCATGTTGAAAAGGGAAATGTTATTATTGAGTATGTTCATACAGACAACCAGATTGCTGACATTTTCACCAAACCACTGAATGAAGCTAGATTCTCCACTCTAAGAGCGGAATTAGGCTTGTTAAAATTGGATTCATAAGCTGAGGGGGAACCTATCAGAAGACTGGGTTCAACAGCTTACTAATCTGACACCAACAAGTGTTACACTTCAAGAAGACTGACTCTCAACAGACTAGTTGACTGATGAATTCTTGAATTCAGGGGGAACGTGTAAGACTAGCGGTACCCTTGTTTTAAAGATGAAATCTTCAATGACAGTTAGTTGAAGTTGATTCAATCAGAAGATTTGTTCTTAACTCTTGAAGATTTGAAGATTAATTATCTTGCTGGATTGACAAACAGCAAAGGAAGATCACTAGATATTGGCCCTCACTAGTGATATATTGTATCAGACAAGTTGTTAATCAGATAAGTACTTTACTCATCTGTTTCTATTTATGTCTGCTTATATTTAAAGTGTTGTATTAAAAACGTTTTATCAAAAGCACGCTTTTATAAGTAACAGACAAGTGGCGTTTCAAATTCCCGCCTACCTGACATATTAAATGCTATTTTGAAATCCGCGTATCTCGATCGCACGATCTGCTTTTACAGTAACTAATCTGACGGTTACCACTTTTCACGGAAACCGACAAGAATTAACATCTATAAATCCAGATCTGATCAGCTGACTGAGCTTTTACGCACCCTAAATATTTCAAAAGCATTCAGAGCATTTTTGCATCCATTCAACTGCAAATCTACTCTAGTCTTTCTTCAATCTCTTTCAGGAAAATGAGTTCTAAGGTTAATGCAAAGGAAGCTGCTGCCGAAGGTATGTTCTTGAACTACCTGACGTATCACGCGACTGGCACCCCGTTGATGAAAGAAATTCTGGAGAAATTCAAGGCGGCAACGCTGGTTAAATTCATGGAGGCCCATGAAGACATGATTTTCAAGGGCGAGGTCTTTGAATTTTATGGTTCCAAAGACGATGTTGACTTCGACAAACTGGAGATTAAAGCCAAAATTGGGGACAAAGCTATCTGCGTAACCCCAAAATTGCTGAATGAAATGTACGGACTTTCCATTGAAGGGTCTACTGACATCGCAAACCTAGCTGAACCTTTTGAGTCAGATTTCTGGAATCTGGTCTCAAAGAAGAATCAAGTGCTATCTGGAAGTATCAAAAAGAATCAGCTGAAGGACGAGTTTCAGCGAATGGCAGATTTGGTTGCCAAAGTCCTCGAGAACTGCACATTCTCCTTGGACAGTGTACCAATGAAGAGGTTTCATACTATGATAGCCATTTACTATGGGTTGAAGGTAAATTGGGCTAACTTCATCTGGTATGTGATTGCTGATCACAAAGTTCGTGGTTTGACTCTGCACAGGATTTTCATTAGTCATCTGTTGGTAAATTTGAGATGTGGTGTGACTAACGGAAAGGAAATTCATAAGGCTAAAGAATTGAAGATTTATGAACCAGTAAAATCTGGGAGATCAAAGGAGCCTGCTGTTGTGACAGAGTTGAAGCAAAAGAAAAGAAAGGCTTCTGAGCCAGAAAAGCCTGCTGATAAAGGCAAGAAAAGCAAGTCGACTGTTCAAACAGCAAAGCCCGCTGTTGAAGCCAGAACAGTTGTCTCTAAAAGGAAGGATGCTGCTGATTTGATTGTTGATGAGACAGTCAAGGAGATCAACGAGATGTCTATTGGGACATCCTCTGACAAGACAATTTCAGCTGAGTTACCGGTTGAAAATGTGGCTAAAAGAACAAGAAGTGCTATGAAGGACACTGCCACTTCTACCGTTGCAAATCCACCTTTCACAAAAAGGACTGCCAGAAAGAAGCTGACACTTCTTGATGAAGATACTGAACTTTCTGAGTTAGCCAAAAGAAGTCCTCAATCTGCTGAGAGGCCTGTTGAATCAGTGAAGGAATCTGCTGAGAAGAAGTCAGCTGATCAAATGAAACAGATTCCTACACCAACAGCTGAGGTTGCCAAACCTCAAGAGGATGCTGAAGTGCAGATCCTCGAACCAATTGCTGCTGCACCGGTAGCAGTTGCTTTACCAGAAACAACAGCTGCGGCACCAGTTGTTGAGTCAAGAAATGCCAGAAAGAAGAGAACTGGCAAAGCAAAAGTATCAGCTTATCACAAGAAGAAGCGTGAGGAAGCTGAACAACGAAAACGTGATGATGCTGAGCTAAAGAGAGCTCTTGAAGCAAGTCAAAAGGAAGCTAATGTCAAGAACCTGACAGAAGCTGAACTGGCTGCCAAGGAAGAAGCTGAATTGGCAAAGGCCATAGAAGAGAGCAAAAAGGATGCGTATGGACCAAGGAGGTCTGGAGGCATCGTGATTGGAGAAAAGCCTAAGGAAGGTGATTTTGTGCTACCAAGGGCTGCACCAATCAAGAAGAAAAAGAAGGAAGTGAGGAGAGCAATAGAGATTGTCCAAGGTGACTCTACTGCCTTCAAAAAGTTTGAAGCTGAGTTGGAAAGACTAAACCAGCTGTTTCAATCAAGGACTACTTTTCTCCCAGAGAAGATCAGATACAATCAATGGAGAGAGTATAGATTGAACAAGTCTGAAGAAGAAATCCAAGCCTGGAAGGAGTTCGCTACAGAGGGACGTTGGGTTCTAAACTGGTTGCAAACATCCTCTGTTGTCAAGGCTTTGGACTCAGATTTTGTAAGGGATAGACTGCATGACTATGCAAGAGTTATTGTCAGTCAGGAGGCGACTACTATTAAAAACTCAATTTCAAAGAAGCCAAGTCCTACTGATGATAGAATTGACAGAGCAGTCAAGATTGCGGTTTACACTACTCTGGAAAAATGGGTTGAAAGATCAAGGTTTGAACCAGGAACATCAAGTTCAACGCCTAGTCTACCAAGCTTACAGCAAATCTGCTATGGCTCTGATATCAGTACTTATCAAGAGAAGCTGAAGATTAAACAGACTACATCACCCTTTGTACCAGCTGACTTGATTCATCAGAAGACAATTGTGTCTACTGATGGTACTGAGATCATTCACATAGCTGATGAGCCAGCTAGTGAAGAACAAAAGAAAGACCCAAAGGCTGAAGAAATCAACTTGAATACATCAAAGAAGCTGCCTAAAATGGTCAAGGACTTCGTTCCTTTAGCCTTGGAGTGGAAAGCTGAAGAAAGTCCTACTCTTCATGAAGCAACTGTTCAACAGGAGGAAGAACCTGCTGAACTTCCACAAGAAGAGGATCCTGCTGAATCATCACACTCTGCTCCTACTGCTGATTTGCATTCCTCACTGATGGAATCCATCCAGATGCTGATTGAGACTTCTATGAAGGAGATGGAGACAAGAAATCAGCTGATGATTAAGCAAATACAGGAAGAAACTGCTAAAATGGTCAAGGATGCCATTGAAGACTTTCCTCTACCACCAGATAACTCCTTGATGTTAACTCAGAGCATATTGAATATGAGCAGAAGTCTTGAAGATGTGAAGGCTGATGTAGGTCATCTCCACACTACTCTTCAAAGGAATGAAGCTGACATCGCAAGAGTTATTAGAGTCATGACACAAGTCAGTGAAGCAGAAACTGAGAAGAACATTGCTTTAATGCAAGAAGTTACCAACATCACTGACAAAGCACAAACTGAACTGTCAACACTTCAGTTGAATGTTGACTGTCTGAATGACCATTCTGGTGAATTAAAAGCTAATCAACTTCGCATGGAAAATACTCTAAATCATCACTGTGCTGAGCAAAGAGTCATGGATTCAAACATCAAGAAGCTTTGTGCTGCTGTCAACATAACTCCTGATCAACTCAACCCTGCTGATGCTGACAAAAAGGGGGAAGAGGAATCAGCTAAGTTAGCTGTTGAGACTGCTGCAACTATTCAAGTACGAGACCAACGGGCTGCTGCTGGAAAGCCAAAAGAAGATGAAGTACTTGAAGAGGAAGCTGAAGATGGAGCTGATGATAAAGTAGAGCCCAAGGATGTAGCTAAAACTGACAAGGAGTTAGCTGCCTCTAAGTACTCTGCTGAAGAACAGCTAAATCCAGACGTTAAGTATAAGAGGATGGAAGACATCAGAAAAAGAATTGAAGCTGAAGAAAGGAGAGAAAAATTAAAAGGTCTTGCTGATGTTTTCTCAAGTGGTGAAGATGAAGAGAGCAGTGAAGAAGTTGATGAAGAGGAAGAGGAAGAAGAAGAAGATGAAGAAGCTGAGGACTAGACTAGTTAATAGACTAAGTCCATATGCTAAACTTTTGTAACAGCTTACTTCAGTTGTATTTTTTTTTACTTAAGTCAACCTTTTTTTTCTTGTAACTTGCACTGTAATTTTCAAATCAATCTATAAAAAGTTCAAGCTTCCAACATATCATTTCTATCTCAGAAATTTTTGAGGACTCAACTTTAGTTTAGGTACAGGTACTTAGCTGGAGTTTTGTCATCATCAAAAAGGGGGAAATTGTTGGATGAAGATGAAGACTTTGAAGTAAAGGGAGGTTTTGATGATTTCCAAAGTCATCAGCTAAGTGGAAGCTTAGTACAAACCTTAGAAGATATTTGACTAAGGAAGAAGTTCATCAGACTAGTCAAATATGGTCCAGAAGACTACTGATCTGTTGCTGAAGAAGTAATCAGACTGGTGGACTATCAGCCGACTCAAATCAGATTAGTTCAAGTTTGGGATCAGCCGAGTATACATCAGACGAGTGACTTCGATCAGCAGAGTGGAAGTGGATCAGAAGTTATTGCAACGGTAATAAATGCACTTGGTGTAATAAATGCTGAAGAGGAAGGGTATTTATGACAAATGATTGAAGAGAAACCTCGTATCAGCTTGGTGCATTTAATGCGCATTTAATGCGAAGCGACAGAAAGTACAGCAGAATGTACAGTGTTCAGTCGCAGCAGCCGTTTCTGCAAAAAGGACCAGTACTCGAGGATTTGACAGCTGCCGATCTCTCAACGGGCAGATTTTCAAATCTCCAAGTATAAATAGCTTAGTTCGTGAGTTGAAGAAGAACAACAACACAGAGACAACACGCATTGAGAGCAAAAATCTGAAGCAAAATTCTTCTAAGTCTCAAACTCAAGAACAAAGCACTCATCAGCCTAGTCATCTGTTGACGAAGCAGAAAAGAGAGAAATCAGAATATACTTAAAAATCTGAGTGATTTTGTTTAGGATTGTGTTGTGAGAAGTAGATATCAACCTTTGTGAGCGATATCACTTCTGAGAATAGGAGTTTCTTTGTGATTTCCTATTGTGAACTTACGGCCACTTCATTTGTTGTTTGGCGTAAGAAGTGTATACTGTAAATCTGTGTGATTTAGTATAACCCAAGATCTAAGTGACTTGGAAGAGTGGACTAAAGGACTTACATCCATATAACCACTATTAAAATCCTTTGTGTTTTTAACTTGCATTAATTTCTGCATATTTCAAAGAAGCATATTCAAAACACTTAAAGGTTAACTACTGAAAAGTTTTATACAGGAGTTTATTTAAAAACTGGGGATAAAACTGTTTCAAGGTTAAAGAAAACTACTTGTGAAAAACACTTGATAAATCCGCTGCGAGTTAGTTTATTTTAAACTCTGATTTGATAAAATCAGCTGAGTGAAATCAGAAGAGTGGTCAACTCTGCTGTTCAAAGCTTTGTGCTAGATCAACTTAGTCTGCTTACTGTTCTTGATCAGCTTAGTCTGCTGAACAGAAAAGTTAGAGATTTTAAAAGGTAGAATTTTGAAGAGGTTTATTCACCCCCCCCCCCCTCTAAACCTCATCTGACCACTTGGGACCAACACTCTTCATCAGCATCGTTCTCTGCCTCAGTTACTTCATCATCTGGTCTGCTTGTATGTTCATCAGCATCCTTTTCAGCAGATTCGAGTTTTTCAGTAATTTCAGCTGATTGATTAGCATCAGCATCAGCAGCCTTCTTTGTTGTAGAACCTCCATCTTCCCCCTTTTTGTCATCATCAGCAGGGTCAACATGTTCTTCAGGCAGAACTGGAGTGATGTTAACAGCTTCACATAGCAGTCTGATGTTTTTATCCACCGCCAGAAGATGATTTTCTCTTTTCAGTTGCTGCAAGGTATCATAGGACTCAATCTTTTTAAGCGTAAGATCCACTTGCTCACTTAGCTGAATCTGGGAATTCAGAATCAGATCGGCTGAGGTTGTGAATGCTTTCAACATGTTTTCCGTTTTCTCTTCTTGAGCCTCCATTGCTTTTGCAACAACTTCATTTATGTCCCTCCAACCAGCTGTGTTATTCTTGACCCTTGCTCCAAATGTTTCCACATCTAGTCTGATAGTTTGAACATCATTTTTGATACTTGCTATTTCTTCCACTATCAGAGGGCTAGGATCAACAACTTTGGTAACTCTTTCAGCAGCAGCAGCAGACAATAGAGTTGAGGCCACTTCCTCAAATTTCTTTAACTGCTCTCTGTGTCTGTCTTCCATTTCCTTCATACAGTTTGCAATCAACTGTTGAATGGACTCCAAAATAGTTGGTTCCATACTTGCTGAAGTTGATGGGATGGCTGTGCTCGCTTGACCAATCTCAGGAGCCTTCTCAGTCTCCTTAGGTTCATCAGTCAGAGTAGTTTGCTGTTGAGACAACTGCTCTGATGATGTTGATAACCTCTCATCTGTCTTCTTCTGGACCGGTACTGGCTCATCTATTTCTGTAACAACATCAATACCATTAGCAGAGATGACAGTTTTAGGAGTAAATATGAAAGCAGGCTCAAATGGTGATGTTGTCTGTTCAGGTCGGTCTTCATAGGTCTTGATGGCCGGTCCAAAGATGATTTAACCGAATTTCGTCTTAGGTTTAATCTCAGTAAATTATTTAAGATCTCTATTTTATGTGTTAAGGGTTTGGTTAAAGTACTCAGGATGGTGCAATTCAAGAACAAGCAAAGTAATATAATCGTGTAGAAAACTATAATATGAAAGGCGAACAATAGTAGTATATTTCGTAGGTTAAATTCTGGATCCTTGATACAATGTAAGATTCACTATTTATAATATCCCCCCTGTCCCAACTGAACTAGGATTCCTATTTAGCCTAGGAATCCTGCATGGCCTAGGAGTATCGCATGGCCCATTAAGTCCCCTAGATCGGACAGTAGGTCGACCAGATACGTTTTTGGCGGGTTGAGCCGATCTCGCAGTTTATGTAGGTCGGATCGATCTTGATTCTCTTCGGATATTCCTAGCTGATTGTATGTGCAAAATAGCCCTCATCAGTACTCCCTCACTTCTCGAGCGTAATCGTAGCTGGAGCTCGTAGAAGTAGACGTAGTAATTACTTTAATCCTTTCATCGTTCAAGAAATATGCCTCGTTAAAAACCTAGTTCGGAAAAACCCTCTTCGGGATAAAAACCGAACGAGGAAAAAAGAGTGCATATCTGTTTGAACCTTCTGCGTACAGACACGTATTTTGGTCAACGTGCGTCAGACAACGGCAGGGTCTTTTCATGATTTTAATTGGCGGGAATATGAAGAGACGCGAAGGGCTGAATCCGTCTTTTCACCGCCCATATATATAATCGAAATTTGCGGGATATTTTACTTTTTACCCTAGATATTTAAGTCTTCCAGCAGTAAAAGTTTAAGTCGACAATCCTTCCATTTTCTTATTTCCTCGAGCGCATTATTTTAAGGACCGATGGCTTCGACCTCGCAAAGTCCCCATTCCTCAACTCAAAATGTAGGAGGACATGTACTTCCTAATATCTCCAATCCTAAAATTCCTTCATCTGATGACGAAGGAGCAGACAATTCTCAAGTAGAAGAGATTAGAGATTATGCTGAAAAAGAAGTTGATAGCTTGGTGGTGGAGATCATTCCAGAGGAAGAGATGATGTCGAGGGCATCCAAAAAATCTAAGACGTCTCAACCTCAAATTTCCGCCCCTGTGGAACTCTTTCCTTCTCGATGGAAAGAAGAAGATCTACCTTTTTTGAAAAGGAATACGGTCGTTATTTCCCCTCGGATTTTGAGATCATTATTCCTTCTTCCGAGGAGAGAGTCAATACTCCTCCCGCCAACTGTCGAGCTTTCTATACGTCCCACTTCGAGCATGGGCTCCATTTTCCCCTCTCTTCGATTCTTCGTCAATTCCTGGAGACCTTCATTGTCTCACTGACTCAACTTGTTCCGAATGCCATAGCCTTTATTATGGCATTCTCTGTTTTGATGGTCGCGCGAGGTCTGCAACCCTCGTTCCGTAATTTTCTTCACTTTTTTCGGCTCTCCGTATCGACCTCCTCCAACAGAGGTTATTATTATGTTAGCCAAAGACCTGGTTACGCAGTTCTTGAAAACGCCATTTCGAGCAACAGCACGGAGTGGAAATCAAATTTCTTTTTCGTTAAGGCTCCGACTGTGCATATCCTCGAGAACGGAGAAACTGAGGAGTTTAATCATGACTGGGGATACAATGATTCTTGGGTATATGGTGGTCGAAAGGTGATTGGTGAGATGGCCCCAGACGATCAATTTTCAACTGCTTTGGTCGAGGAGATGAGATCAAATAAATACCAATCGGCTTATTAGATCGGAGAGATTTTCCTTCGGAAAGCTGCATTGAGTTCCTTGGATTTCCCTATCCCCTCGGATGATCGATCTCTATGTAAGTTTTTTTTGATAATAGTGATTTTTAGGAAAGGATATATGATCTAGTTTTTCATTAATGTTTATTGATTTCATGTTGTAGCTTCCATGGTCGAGAACTGCCGCTTTTCCGTGGTCGGGAAATCAGTCCTTTCGAACTCGAAAAAGTCTTGGGGTAAAGTCCCCATAGAGCAAAAGGAATCCAGAAAAAGGAGAAGAAATCAACTCATGGATTTGGAGGATATCGAGGAGGAGTCGTTCGAGAACGCAGATCCTATCCGAGTAGCTCCCACTTCTTCTGGTCAAACTTCATCGGATATACCAACTTCAAGCTCTCGCCCAGGTCGCGGTTTTCCACCTAAATTCCTTAGGGATGAACATGGTATTCTAGGCTGTCAATCTTGGTCGGAGCGCAATCCTACCGGCCCTGAAGCTAAAAGAAGAAGCCAGTTCTTCGACAAAGGAGGAGAATATTTCACTCACGTCGGAGATATTAGTCATAAGGCTTCCCTGGTAGATATGATTGAGAGTCATCTTCAAGGGAAACGGGCGACCGGATACTCCGAGAAGGATACACTGGCGTCTGATGATAGGGAGAACGTCGTCGATAAATCCATTCGACTTCTCCTATCTTCGACCTTTACTCAAGACGTAAATAGGACGATCAAGAAAAAACCTCTCGAACAGCTGGCAAGGGCAGCTCACGCTCATGAAGTGGTAATATTCTTTAACTCATTCCGTTCTTTTAATAGCCCTAAATATTTTTCTTGGTCTTTTATTTAGACAATTTTTCTTGCCGCAGACGGGTAATGCCATCGTGTCCGTGCTTTATGACATGGCCTTGCATAGAGAACAGTGCGATTATGTCGAAGAAAGCAACAAAATTTTAAATGCTAGAGTCAAAGAACTTGAAGAGCAACTTGCTCAGGTCGGTAATTCTCGAGCTTCCGCTGCGACTCAATCTGTCCCTCTTGCCAATGAGAACTTGGAAACTGACAATCCGCATATTATTGGTATGATGACGGATGCTAGTCGATATCAGGCCCAGTTCGACCAGTTGACTCGAGAACTGGATGAGCAGCGCGTCTCGCATGCCACTGTAGTTAGCAAATTGGAGTCGGAGATTACCTCACTTCGAACTCAACTCGCGGCAAAAGAAGACGATTCTTCTGAATTGGAGAGGGTCATAGATGAGCATCAACCTTCCGACGTCGAGCCCATTGTTCGAGAATTTCTTGATTCTCCAGTGCATACTGCTATAATCCATCAGAAAATTGGAGATTTACTCTTGAGCTCATTCTTTAAGGGGGTCGACCAACTAATCGAGTCTGGACAGATTCCTGACCGACGCGAGGACTATCGCAAAGTTATGTCGATTCAAAAGGATCGAAGACTTCAAGACTATCCTGCTAATTGCTTGCCTTCTGTTGAGTATAGTAACCATCCTCTGGCTCATTTAGTCGATGAGTACGGAACACCATTTTCCGTGCCAGCCCCCGATTTGGAATTAATAAAGGATATCCTGGAGGATCAAGCAAACGAAGAGGGAGACGAAGATGATGAAGAGGATGTTGAAGGAGACCAGGTCGACGAAAGAAATGAAGAAGAAAAGGAAGGATCGCCCCCGAAGGAAACTAACTCCCCAACTTAGGGTGTTTTTATTATTTTCTTTTGTTCTTGGAAGTTTAGGTCTTTTGTGTAGCAAATCTCGTTGAATATGTAAAATTCCTTTTGTGATATATATGATTTTAACTGAGATATTCTTCGTCGTTTTGATGATCATAGTACGTATTTGATGACCCGTTTTTGTCATATATTTGAATTTTTACTGTGCGCGCCAAGGTCTGAGGACATAATTGTCATTTCCTTTGCTATATATAAAGGTAAATCTTTTGGGGTTTTACCGCGCGTCCCCACTTGTAATATAAAATTTTCTTGCTGTTGATCGGAGCTCACAACTCGATATTTCATAAGAACTTCTGATTTTTTGATCATGAGTTCCAACCTTTTTTCTGGAGCTACCAAACGATCTCTGCGGGGTCTGTCCCGACGAGATACTCCGAGGAAGACAGCCCGAACGGAAGGTTCTCATCAATCATCTTCCCAAGGGGGATCTTCTTCTCGAGAAGCCATGCCTCGATCCGGCTCGGTGTCCTCCCCGTTCGGTGGTCATCCGAAGATAGTGGAGAATATTCCTTCTCCGACACGGGAAACTACGAACTCTTCGATGGAATTTTCAAGGGCTTCGATCCGTAGTCCCTTGGTTGATCCGAAAATTCTGGAAGCTTGCCAGACTGAAGGTTCTCGATCTATTTCTCCTCCT
The DNA here is from genome assembly GCA_030819805.1 of Penstemon newberryi var. newberryi. NCBI lineage: Eukaryota > Viridiplantae > Streptophyta > Magnoliopsida > Lamiales > Plantaginaceae > Penstemon > Penstemon newberryi. The sequence goes on along the minus strand of JAUALY010000005.1, from coordinate 12,535,765 downwards.
CCAGTAGATCAAACAACAAACGAGGAGTCTAGAACTATTCTTCCTCCTCCCGTGGAGCAAATAACGAACGAGGAGTCCAGAGGTGCTACTCCTCCTCCAGTCGGTCAGTCAATAAATGAGGAATCTAGAACTATTTCTCCTCCTCTCGTGGAACCTATAACGAATGAGGTGTCTCAAGCTGCTTCTCCTCCTCCAGTTGATCGATCAGTGGACGAAAGTCCCCCTTCCGACCGAGATGCAACAAATCAATCTTCAAGTCAAGAAGGTTGCACACAGGTCGTGACTACTGCTCCCAATTCTGAGATTGATCCAATACTGCAATTAAGGGGTTCTGTGGAAGACATCCCTGAGTCTTTCTTTGCCCCTCTGCGTTCCCAAGTTGTTGTTTCAACTTCTCAACATTCTCAAGCCGTCTCTCCTGTCCATATTTCTCAAGATGTATCAAAAACTGGCTCTGGTCCTAGTCACTCTGGTTTTGAAAACACCGCGGACGATCCGTCTCTTTTAGACGAACGTCCATTTAAGGAGCAGGTCGAGGAGATCACTGAGTTTGATATGCGTCGATCTGGTGGCGTTTCGATTGAAGCCTGCATTCCTACAACCCTTGAGCCTGATGGGGTTTCTTGGACTCTGGGAATGGGTACAATTTTGCCTAAGGAGCTTGAGAAATTGAAGAACCACTCTTCTTTGCAGCTTGTTCAGTCCATTTTCAAACGCTTGGAGATGGTAAGCTCATCTTTGCTATTGTTTAATAGATATCTTGACTTTTTGAAGTTCCTTATCCGTATTTTTTCATAACAGGCTAAGCACGAAGCTCTTCAGCTCGGGATCCAAAATGATGAATTTTACTTTTCTCGAGAGGAATCTCTTGAACGGATGAACTCGATCGCTGTTGCTCATCGATCGCTGATGACCGAGGTAGAGAATCTTCGAGCTGCTGCTGAAAGGCTTACCAAAGAGAAGGAAGAACTTGTTCTACTAAATAGCAGCTTGGAGTCTGATAAAGAGCAGCTTACTAAGGAGAAACAAAATCTTCTCCAGCTGAAAGATCAAGAGTTTGACAGAGGTTTTTCTCTTGGATATAAGCAACGTACCCAAGAAATGATGACTTATCTTGGTTATCCTACAATTTCCGATCATGCTCGCGAACAGTAGACAAAGATCTTTTTTTTTTTTTTAACATGAAATGTAAATATACATTTTGCCTAATGAATAGAAGATCATGCTTTTTATTCGATTTCTGCGTCTTTTCGACCTGCCTGCCAATAAATAATTTCTTTCAATATTCTTGGAAGACGAGAAGTCAATTTGGTAGGTGTGTCGTAATTGTAGGAACGGTTCGTATGCCCTGTCCGTTGATTGATTAATTCCCCGTAGTATAAATAACTTATTGGAGAAGTAGGAAAAAACAAAAGACTGAAATAATATGTCTCCCATAAACGTTTCAATTTGGTTTTTATGGCATGTCGACTATGGTGGAGATATCAAACCAAATTATTTTTTTTTGGAGAAGCGAGAGCTGGTTAGTTCATTAAAAATGGTGGTGATCCCTGGGGAAGGTATGCTTTTCTGTCCATGCATGCTCGAGAACTTGTCTCCAAGGCATGGAGAACGAACCTGTCTCAATTGTATGACAGCAAAGTTCTTTCCTTCCTCGTTTGCAGAAAAAAGTGGCCTCTGAACCATTCCTTTCTCAGTGTGCTTTAGCTTGATACTGTGATCGACCTCTGATGCAGCATGCTTCTCTTCCAGCATCAGCAAATATACGCACTTCTGCATGTTCCTCGTTTCTATGCAGCGGTAGTAGTCTGAGAATAAGGAGTAGGTCGAGTTGAAGGAGCAGATCATTCCGAGGAGTAGCAAACTAGGAGTTGTATTTGTAATAATTGTAATTAGACTTTGAAGATAAATGTAGTTTTTCCTGATGATTTGGCTGTTTCCGTGAAATGTAATGATCCTCTTAAAGATCTGAATAAAATCAATTATTCTTGACAAGTTTATCTGGAGTCTCGTAATTTTAGTTCTATGGCAATGATCGATCATTTATCCGACACTGTGAATTAATCCTGTAATACTGTTTATCTGGACCGTTGACAGGATCTCAATGTAACACCATTGGATCCTTTATCCCCCGCCTATAAAAAGGGTCATTCCATGTTTCCTCATTCTCAGAAATGAACTTGTCCAACAAGTATTATTATTGTTACAAGCATTGTCGTCCACCAAAACGTGTTATCTTATCAAATGATGAATCTTTGACTCGGTATGGGAGGAATTGGAAAGAAGAGATCTCCATTACATATGGTGATGGTCGGGCGAATCTTATAACTGGGGATTAGTCGACCATAAACCACGCCGTATGATAGAGGTCGAGATTAGAGGAAAGCAGGATTCTATGCTTATCGAAATCAACTTGTTTCTAACAGGTCGATGATGTCATGCATGAGATCCTTCTGATCCCTAATCTACTACGTAAGGAATAAGCATCAGCTTTTTCGAGGTGGTCGAGTTGAGAAGACATGTATCCTTCTCCCGATGATCGTCAGCCGTCGATCTTGAGAAGAATGCCTGAACATTAGTTTCTCGTCACTGTTCTCAAAGTAGAAGAAAAGATGATCATTCCGAGGAAACTTTGAAGCGTTAGGAGACCAGAGTCTTTCTTTGTTATTTTGTAGGTGTAATTGCTTAATGCACTTGATCGATGAATATGTAATATTAGTTCTGCTATGATAGTCTTTGTATTGTCACCATCGATCTCATATAAGACTTTCAATTTGACCGACTCAAAAACGCATTTATTTCCATTCCTGTATTTAAGGCTTGTAGTTATGACTTTGTAACGTAATTCCCGATGTGGCGTCATTGCCGTTGATTGGATGCGAGTTTCACCGTTGGATTTTAACTCATCCTGTCTATAAAAGGAATCTTTTATCTTCCATCTAGTTACCATTAGAAGTAAATAACCTTAAACAAATGTACTTCCTCTTTGTTCAAAATGGCGGTCGTCCGCCTAACTCGAGAATCAAACAAAACACTTTTTATGTCGACTTGGTATGGGCGGAATCAGAAAGCGGAGATTTCTCAAAAACCATGAAATCTTCGACCCCTAATAAGGGGAATGGATTGGAATGCCTACCACTAACCGACCAATCTACGTAAATGGGTAAAGGTCGGTGTTGTGAGGTTCCGATCTATTAGTTACGTGGTCGGTGGAAAGCTGGTCAGTTCATTTAAAACGAGAATGTATGATCAAAAAATGCTGACCACCATCGACCGTCGTAACATTATGATCTCTCAAAGCTCTCTCTGATTCCAAAGCTTTGTGGCCGTAATCCCGACTGGTCCTGGCTGGTGGCAAGAATTCTGAGAAAAATACAGAGATAAATCAAGCTGAAGTCCCTTTGTTAGCTCCTTTCTTCATCATGTAATAGAATATGCTGTCGATTAGCTAGGGGAGTTTATGTATCTTTCCGATGTTCATTTTTATCAGTGATAATAAAAATTTTACATTATATCAGCTGTTTGTTTACGTAGATCGTTAGTTATGAGATTGATGAATGTATATCGTTGTTGTTTTGGGGATCTATGAGTTTATACCGACCTAATCGGTTATACTCAAATAATTTATTATACTTAGGTGTTTTACCAATTTTTGGCTTTCAACCTTTGTAGATCGTTCGTATAGGAGATCGATGAGTTTATACCGATCCAATCGGTTTTACTCAAAATTTTATACTTAGGTTTTATACCAACTGTGGTTTTAACCTTTGTAGATCGTTCGTTAGGAGATCGATGAGTTTATACCGACCCAATCGGTTTTACTCAAAATTTTATTATACTTAGGTTTTATACCAACTGTGGTTTTAACCTTTGTAGATCGTTCGTTAGGAGATCGATGAGTTTATACCGACCCAATCGGTTTTACTCAAAATTTTATTATACTTAGGTTTTATACCAACTGTGGTTTTAACCTTTGTAGATCGTTCGTTAGGAGATCGATGAGTTTATACCGACCCAATCGGTTTTACTCAAAATTTTATTATACTTTAGGTTTTATACCAACTGTGGTTTTAACCTTTGTAGATCGTTCGTGTAGGAGATCGATGAGTTTATACCGACCCAATCAGTTTTACTCAAAATTTTAGGTTGTATACCAATTATTGGTTTTAACCTTTGTAGATCATTTGTTAGGAGATTGATGAGTTTATACCGACCCAATCGGTTTTACTCAAAATTTTAGGTTGTATACCAATTATTGGTTTTAACCTTTGTAGATCATTCAACATCGGTTCCTCTTCGTGCATTTGTTAAGAGAAAAATTAAGCAAAAGCTTTTATTATAATCGTAGGCGTACTTAGTGCTTAAAAGGAAAATAACAAAACAGTCTATAAATTGAAAGACTAATTTCTTGCAAATCCTATCGAATCTCTAAATCTTCCTGTCTCGAACTTAACGACCATAATATCTTCTGAGATTTACTGCATTCCACGTTCGAGGAAGCGGAGTTCCATCCATATGTGCTATCTTGTACGATCCTTTTTTGCCGACCGCAATCACCATATAGGGACCTTCCCAATTCTGTTGTAACTTTCCCACATGTTTGGATACTTCAACTTTTTTAAGTACCAAATCACCTTCTTTGAATGATCGTATCCTCATCTTTTGATTGTAGGCTTTTTCCATGCTGGATTTAGCCGCTTCTAAACGCAGACTGGCTTTTTCCCTTAATGTCTCACTCAAATCGATGTCATCCTTTCTCAGTTGATCGTTTGATTCCTCCTCGTATAGCTCAATTCTAGGGCTGGGGACTAGCGCCTCTACTGGGATAACTGCCTCCGACCCATAGACTAGGCTAAACGGTGTTTCACCGGTTGAGGCTTTTACTGTAGTTCTGTTGGCCCAAATGACGCCTGGCAGTTCGTCTAACCATTTCCCTTTGGCGTCGTCCAGTCTTTTCTCGAGGGATTTGACAATCTCTCGATTTGCCACTTCAGTTTGTCCATTAGCTCTAGGATGTCCGACAGACGTGAAGTTTTGCTGTATTCCAAACTTCGAGCACCATTCTTGAACTTGTTTTCCAGCAAATTGGGTTCCATTGTCAGAAATTAAAATTCTTGGGATTCCAAAACGACAAACTATATTTTTCCAGAGAAAATTTATAACTTGGAACTGTGCTATGCGAGCTAAGGCTATGCATTCAATCCACTTGCTGAAATATTCGACAGCGATCTGGCCATTGGGAACGGTCCCACTATATCGATTCCCCATTGATCAAAAGGCCAACAAATCGGAATTGGGTGTATTGTCTCGGCTGGTTGATGTATTATATTTGAATGTACCTGACAGTAATGACAGTGTTTTACATAGTCTTGTGCGTCGGCGTACATCGTTGGCCAATAGTAACCTGTTCTCAAGCATTTGAGCGTAAGTGCTCGAGCGCCACTGTGATTCCCAGCTTCTCCCTCATGTATGCTTCTAAGGATGCTTTCGGAATTGTGCTCAGGAATGCATTTTAGCAGAATTCCTGAGACGGATCTTCTGTAAAGTTTTCCTTCTAACATTGCATATCTTGGTGCTCGATATCTTATCCTCCTAGCTTCATTTTTACAGCTAGGGAGTGATCCACCTTTCAAATAGGCGATTAACGGAGTCATCCAACTGTCTGCTGCCAAGTCGATTTCCATTACTTCAGTAACTGGGACAATATCGAGGTCGATCGCGGGTGTTTTGGAGATTAGCCAGGTGATTACTCTTTTAGATTTACCATCCCTTGTCCTGTAAATCTAGATAGCTGATCAGCCATCGATTTTCTTCTCGTGGGATATTTTGAATATCAAACTTATCAAATTTCCCAGTCAACTCTTTTACTTTCTCCAAATATTTTATCATGTTGAATTCTTTTGCCTCGTACATTCCGCTAATTTGTCTCTGAATTAGCTCGGAATCCGTCAAGACATTCAAAATCTTTATATCGGCCTGTATAGCCATTTCCAACCCCGCATTTAGAGCTTCGTATTCTGCTTCGTTATTGGTTACCACGAAGTCTAAGGTGATGGCATAATTCATATCCTCGCCGTTTGGTCCTTGGAAATTAATTTCTGCACCTCCACCATCTCTACTTGATGCGCCATCGACATGCATAAGCCATGGTAGGTCATTGACGATCATAATACTGTTATCGCTTGTCGATGTTACTTCGGAGCTTGTCTCCCACAGACTTGGAGTTTCAAGGAGGAAATCAGCAAGTATTTGAGCTTTGATTGCAGTTTGTGGTCGATACTCGATCTCGTATTGTCCCAATTCTACAGCCCACTTGATTAACCTTCCCGAGGCTTCTGGCTTTAATAAAATTTGCCTCAAAGGTTGATTGGTAAGTACGATGATCTTGTATGTTTGAAAGTATGGCCGCAACCTACGCGCTGACGTCACCAAAGCCAAAGCGAATTTTTCAATTGTTAAATAATTTTTTTCCGCTCCTTGCAATAATTTACTCAAATAGTAGACAGGCATGTGTTCCGAGCCCTTAATTTTTACCATAACCGAGCTCACTGCAGCCTCGGAAATAGCAATGTATATGTATAGAGGTTGTCCTTCCGTAGGTTTGGCGAGCAGGGGTGGCGAGGTCAAATATTCTTTCAGCTGCTCGAATGCATGATCACAAGCCTCGGTCCATTCAAAGGTCTTAGCTTTTCTCAAAGTTTGAAAAAATGGTAGACTTTTATCTGCGGACCTTGATATGAATCTATTAAGGGCAACAATCTTTCCGACCAGACTTTGAACCTGAGTAATATTTCTAGGAGGCTTCATTTCCGTAATAGCACGTATCTTCTCCGGATTTGCTTCGATGCCTCTCTCATGGACCATGTAACCTAAGAATTTTCCAGACCTTACCCCAAAGGTACATTTTAAGGGGTTGAGCTTCATCCCATATTTCCTCAAGATTTTGAAGCATCGATCAAGGTGTTTAATGTGGTCTTCTTCACTCATGCTTTTTACTAGCATGTCATCGACATACACTTCCATTATTTCTCCGATCAACTCTTTAAACATCAAGTTGACCAACTGTTGATAGGTTGCTCCGGCATTTCTTAATCCGAACGGCATTACTATGAAACAATATACGCCCTGTTCGGTAATGAATGCAGTCTTTTCTTGATCTCTCTCGTCCATGAAAATCTGATAGAAACCTTGGAATGCATCCATCATACTAAAAATTGCAAAACCTGCTGTCGAGTCGACCAACAGGTCGATCCTTGGGAGAGGGTAAGGATCTCTTGGACACAATTTATTCAAGTCTGTAAAATCGTTGCACATTCTCCACTTGTTATCCTTCTTGTCACCCTTTGAGACAAGTACGACATTACACAGCCACTCAGTAAAGTGTATTTCTCTAATTTGCTTAGACAATAAAAGCCTTTCGACCTCTGCTTTTATTATTTTGTCCTTCACAGGGCCATGATTTCTCTTCTTTTGTCTGACCGGTTTTGCGCTCGGATCTATCTTTAAAGAGTGGGTTATTATTCTTGGGTCGATCCCCACTATGTCCTCCGAGCTCCAGGCGAAAACGTCTACGTTTTCCCTTAAAAAATTGATTAACATAATTTCTCCCTGTGAAGACAGTTCGGTTCCGATCCTGGTGATTTTGGTTGGATCATTCTCGATTAAATTGACCTCTTTATGCTCTGGCGCACGTAGAGCCAGATCTATGGGCTCTTTCCCTTTTTTGTTGATCGGATCCGTGCTAGGCAACTCAGGCTCATGAGATCTTTCCGTCAAAGATCCCACTGTTTTTCTTTTTGACGGTGTTAGAGGATCGACGTTTCTTTTCAAAGATAGTGCCGTGTTGTAACAATCCCAAGCCATGCAGTGGTCGTTGACTATTTCACCGACCCCAGAGATTGTAGGGAATTTGATTTTCTGGTGATAAGTTGACACAACTGCTCGAAATTGGTTTAACGCCGGTCTTCCCAAAATGGCATTATAAGCGAATGGTGCTTCAACCACTAAGAACTTAATCATTTTGATCACTCGATGAGGTTTATTCCCAAGAGTTACACTCAGATTGATAGTTCCAGTTGGAACTATTTCCGATCCTCCAAATCCTACCAGGGGCGTAGCTACTCTTTGGAGGGTTAACTTTCCGAGGTTCATCTGATTCAGCACTTCGATGGCTATTATGTTAGCTGAGCTTCCGTTGTCGATCAGAATTCTCTTGACATTGAAATCGGAAATTTTCAGTGAGACCACCATAGGGAAATCGGGGTGGTCTTCGTTATTGTCCCAATTCAGATTTTTGGGGACTTCGCTTTCATCGAACTTGATTACCTGCTGATTGAAGCTCTTACTCTCGAGTGCCCATACCTCTTTGGGAGCGATTATTCCTTTTTCTAGAGATCGTGCAGTCTTTCGCCTTGCATTCCGACTTTCTCCCCCTGCTGGGCCACCAGAGATTACATGTATAGTACCATTAATCCGATCGTCATCGATATCGTTTCGTCGGGGTGCATGATTACTGGGAGATCTATCACGAGGACTCCTATTTTCTTCCCTCCTTCTAGGACTTCTTGTCCTTTGTCTTCTCCGATCTGCTCTATCTATAAATTCATTCAATTTACCCTGTTGAATCAATTTTTCGATTTCTTGTTTCAGGTGATAACAGTCCTCGGTCCTATGACCGTGAGCTCGATGGTACCTACAATATAAATCGTAGTTCTTTGCCCCGGGTTTAGCCTGTGTGATTCTTTTTGCTGGGGGGATTAAATTACTTCTTTCCAGTATCACCAGGATGTCTTCTCTTGGAGCATTTAATTTTGTAAACTCCACATAACTAATTCGATCTCTTATATTCCTTTCTGGAGATCGAGGCCTGAGGTAGACATTGGGTCTTTTCTCAAGGTTACTCCCGTTATGCTCTAATCTTTGAAACACGTTTCCTCTTCGGGTAAATCGACCGTAATCCGCGACCCTTTGCATTGGGGGTTTTTCAGGTTTTCTTGATCCTGAAGTCGATGCTTTATTCTTATTTTCGTCTTTGAAAGAATTCATTTCTTCTTGAGTCATATATTTGGAGGCCAACGTCATGATTTCTGCAAAGGTTCTTGGCTGCTTTCGACTCAAGGCATTGCCAAATTGCCTATTTTTTGTCAGATCGAATAGAATTGATATGATGTAATCAATATTCGGGGAGTCGATCTTCAAAAGTTCCACATTGAACCTAGCTAACCAGGTTCTTAAGGATTCCCCATCTTGCTGGATTATAGTTCCTAGATAGCTCATGGGGAGCTTTTGTTTTTTCTTGCTGGCAAACTGTTGTTCTAGTTTGTTGCATAACTCTCTAAAACTAAAGATCGAGTTAGGCGGTTGTTTTCCGAACCAATCCAGTGCTAACCCCTCGAATGTTGTGATCATCAACTTGGCCGTATATTCTGCCGAATGAGCATACAAGCTCATTATATTTGTGAAAACTAAAGATATAGTCGGTCGGATCACTGGTTCCGTCATATCGGGGGAGTCGGGCCGGTAAGGGCCCAGAGGCCTGCGCCTCTCTTATTTCTTGGCAGAATGGAGAACAGGTTGCTATGCTATCCTGTACTTCTCGGGAGCGTGGCCAAGGTTGTCTCATGGTTAATAACCTTTGCTCCAATCGTTCCTCGACCATCCTTTCTATATCTCTTTCAGAGATTCTTCTAGTTGCTTGTCGATTGACAACTGGGGGTTCCTCTATGTCATCGATAGGGATAACTGTATGTTCCTTGGACAAGTGTGGTTCAGGACGAGCATTAACTCTTGCCTGATTAGTCCTTCGACCAAGGTGCCTTCCAGCTACGTTCGGTGGGGAGATTTGAGATCGTTGGTCTGCATCCGGACTCTCTGCCTGATTCGAAAGATGATCGTTATTTCCCCGAGGTTCCCTGTTATTATTTCCCATTCTCGAGGGATTAGCTGCAGCGCCAACTGGTTCCGCGACAGCCGGAGTTGACAGGATTTGAGGAAAAATTGAACTTAAAAGCTGAGAAATTTGTAGTATTTTTTCCTGGTCCGCCGGTAGCGGTGGAGCAGGGATGGATCGAATGGGTGCGTCAGGAGCCCGACTTGCGCTAGGAGTTCGTTGTCCTCCCGCGTTTTGATTGACGTTTGCGTTAGCTGCAACGTGCTCTGTTATAGGGTCTAGATTTTGCTGATTTGCCAGAGGCTGCATATCGTTAGCGCTGACCCTTTGGGAGTTCTCAGGCAAGTTGTCTGTAGCACGAGAAGGTCGAGAATTCATGCTTCTTCCTGCGTTACGTGTGCTTTTCCTTGGATTGGCCATATTTCGATCGAGTAATTAACCTTGCCCCACGGTGGGCGCCAACTAATTTAACCGAATTTCGTCTTAGGTTTAATCTCAGTAAATTATTTAAGATCTCAATTTTATGTGTTAAGGGTTTGGTTAAAGTACTCAGGATGGTGCAATTCAAGAACAAGCAAAGTAATATAATCGTGTAGAAAACTATAATATGAAAGGCGAACAATAGTAGTATATTTCGTAGGTTAAATTCTGGATCCTTGATACAATGTAAGATTCACTATTTATAATATCCCCCTCTGTCCCAATTGAACTAGGAGTCCTATTTAGCCTAGGAATCCTGCATGGCCTAGGAGTATCGCATGGCCCATTAAGTCCCCTAGATCGGACAGTAGGTCGACCAGATACGTTTTTGGCGGGTCGAGCCGATCTCGCAGTTTATGTAGGTCGGATCGATCTTGATTCTCTTCGGATATTCCTAGCTGATTGTATGTGCAAAATAGCCCTCATCAAAAGACAATTTGTTGTAAGCTTGGCAGGGGCGTCATAGAACTTGGATGACCCTTCTGATATCTGGTCTTCTTAGCCCATATTCCCAATGCCAGCTTTACTGCTCTGTCATTGAGGTCTTCATTCTTTCTTGGAGTTTCAGGGACAGAGTCTTGTATTTTCTTGGCTTCAGATTTTGCTAACTTCCTCAGCCGGTAATGTATCATATCCAGGAAGTGATCTGAATCCAGTGCTTGCTTCAAGCACCCAGTTTCCAGCCACTGCAGAACCCATCTTTCTTCTGCAGCAAACTCCTTCCACTGTATTATTTGCTCCTTGGTCTTTGTCAGACGATAGTCTCTCCACCTATTGTATCTTATCTTTTCAGCAACAAAGAGACTCTGATGGACCAGTATGTTGTTATACCTTTCAAGCTCTGCTTCAAACCTTTTGAACACCTCTGGATCATTTTGAACTATTTCCAGAGCATGCTTCAGTTCAGATCTTTGTTTCTTTTGCAGCTTGGGTCTAGGCATAACAGACTTAGTCCTCTTCTTTTCTCCAATTACAATTCCACCACTGTACCTTGGACCATGAGCATCCTTGGTACTGGCTTCCAAAGCTTGAGCCAAGTCTTGAGCTTCCTTAGCAGCAACCTCAACTTCAGACATGTTTTTAGCCTGAGCTGCAAGCTCACTAAGCTTGAGAGCTTTCTGGTATTCTGCTCCCTCTTGCTTCTTCTTAGAAGCAGCAGTTACCTTCCCTTTGCAAGTTCTCTTTCTTCTGGCAGCAGGGGACTCCACTACTTTCAGTGGAACAACATCAATCTGTTTAGGATGAATGAGTGGGACATTCACCTCTGCTGTTTGATCAGCAGACTGAGTAGTCTGTTCGACATTCTTAGGCTTCTTGGCAGCAGCAGGCTTCTCTGCCTTTCCCGTCGCCTTTCTTTTTGGAGTTGTCAGCACCTTGGCTTCAACTTTGACAGGTTCATACATTTTCATTTCCTTCAGTGCATGAACTGCCTTTCCATTTGCATGTGGACAACGCAGAGTCGCAAGCAGATGACTCAACATTATCACATGGCCATTTTTCTGCAACGCCAAAATATAGAAATAATGAATAGCCAGTTGACTGGCAGCCCATAGTAGATGCAAGCCATTGTATGGTACCTTCTTCTAGGTAACCCGTCCAGAGAGCTAGTAGATCACTCCAATATTTTCGCAATGATGTCTGCGAACCTCTGAAACTCATCCTTCAGTTGAGTTTTCATCAGAGTTCCAGTCATCTCTTCTCCCTCCTTTGCACAAATAGTCCAAAATTCCTCCTCTTTGTCCGATCCCAAAGTAAGAACTTCTCCTCCTTCATTCTTCAAGCCATAGATCTCACTAAGAACAGCAGGAGAGACACATATAGTCTTTCCTCCAACAGTAGCCACCATAGTCATCTTGGTTAAATCATTTTTCCTTGTTTTGTAAAACTCAACCACTTCGTCAATACACACATAATCTTCGTGGGCTTCCAAAACTTTTACCAATGATGCCTCTTTGATTTTAACCATTAATTCCTTCATTAGAGGAGTTCCAGTAGCGTGGAACTTCTCGTAATTCAAGTAACGTCCTTCAGCTCCGGCCATTTTAATGAGTTTGAAGTGGTTTGAGAAGATTTAGAATACTTTAAGACATAAAGCAGATCAATTAGTAACTTCCTTTTCACTTAAGAGAATTTTGGGTGAGTAAGGTTTACCCTTCTGATCAGATCTGGATTTATAGACTTTGAATCGCATCGGTTTCCGTGTTTTACGTGAACGGTTTGATTTAAACTGTCATTTTCTAATCGTGCGGGCGAGAATTGCGGATTTCAAAATTCATTAATTATGTCTGACTAGGCGGGAATTTGAAACGCCACTTGTCTGTTACTTATAAAAGCGTGTTTTTGATAAAACGTTTTAAATACAACACTTAAATATAAGTTGACATAAATAAAACAGATGAGTAAAATTAATACTTATCTGATAGATGACTTGTCTGATACAATATATCACTGGTGAAAGCCAATATCTAGTGATCTTCCTTTGCTGTTTGTCAATCCAGCAAGATAAATAATCTTCAAGTCTTCAATAATTAAGAGCAAATCTTCTGATTAAAACAACTTCAACTATCTGTCATTGAAGATTTCATCTTTAAAACAGGAGTACAGGTAGTCTTACATGTTCCCATGAATTCAAGAATTCATTAGTCAACTAGTCTGTTGAGAGTCAGTCTTCGTGAAGTGTAACACTTGTTGCTATCAGATTAGTCAGCTGTTGAACCCATAGTAGATGCAAGCCATTGTCTGGTACATTCTTCTAGGTAACCCGTCCAGAGAGCTAGTAGAACACTCCAATATTTTTGCAATGATGTCTGCGAACCTCTGAAACTCATCCTTCAGTTGAGTTTTCATCAGAGTTCCAATCATCTCTTCTCCCTCCTTTGCACAAATAGTCCAAAATTCCTCCTCTTTCTCCGATCCCAAAGCAAGAACTTCTCCTCCTTCATTCTTCAAGCCATAGATCTCACTAAGAACAGCAGGAGAGACACATATAGTCTTTCCTCCAACAGTAGCCACCATAGTCATCTTGGTTAAATCATTTTTCCTTGTTTTGTAAAACTCAATCACTTCGTCAATAAACACATAATCTTCGTGGGCTTCCAAAACTTTTACCAATGTTGCCTCTTTGATTTTAACCATTAATTCCTTCAATAGAGGAGTTCCAGTAGCGTGGAACATCTCGTAATTCAAGTAACGTCCTTCAGCTCCGGCCATTTTAATGAGTTTGAAGTGGTTTGAGAAGATTTAGAATACTTTAAGACATAAAGCAGATCAATTAGTAACTTCCTTTTCACTTAAAAGAATTTTGGGTGCGTAAGGTTTACCCTTCTGATCAGATCTGGATTTATAGACTTTGAATTGCATCGGTTTTCGTGTTTTACGTGAACGGTTTGATTTAAACTGTCAGTTTCTAATCGTGCGGGCGAGAATTGCGGATTTCAAAATTCATTAATTATGTCTGACTAGGCGGGAATTTGAAACGCCACTTGTCTGTTACTTATAAAAGCGTGTTTTTGATAAAACGTTTTAAATACAACACTTAAATATAAGTTGACATAAATAAAACAGATGAGTAAAATTAATACTTATCTGATAGATGACTTGTCTGATACAATATATCACTGGTGAAAGCCAATATCTAGTGATCTTCCTTTGCTGTTTGTCAATCCAGCAAGATAAATAATCTTCAAGTCTTCAATAATTAAGAGCAAATCTTCTGATTAAAACAACTTCAACTATCAGTCATTGAAGATTTCATCTTTAAAACAGGAGTACCGCTAGTCTTACACGTTCCCCATGAATTCAAGAATTCATTAGTCAACTAGTCTGTTGAGAGTCAGTCTTCTTGAAGTGTAACACTTGTTGCTATCAGATTAGTCAGCTGTTGAACCCATAGTAGATGCAAGCCATTGTCTGGTACATTCTTCTAGGTAACCCGTCCAGAGAGCTAGTAGAACACGCCAATATTTTCACAATGATGTCTGCGAACCTCTGAAACTCATCCTTCAGTTGAGTTTTCATCAGAGTTCCAATCATCTCTTCTCCCTCCTTTGCACAAATAGTCCAAAATTCCTCCTCTTTCTCCGATCCCAAAGTAAATACTTCTCCTCCTTCATTTTTCAAGCCATAAATCTCACTAAGAACAGCAGGAGAGACACAGATAGTCTTTCCTCTAACAATAGCCACCATAGTCATCTTGGTTAAATAATTTTTCCTTGTTTTGTAAAACTCAACCACTTCGTCAGTAAACACATAATCTTCGTGGGATTCCAAAACTTTTACCAATGTTGCCTCTTTGATTTTAACCATTAATTCCTACATTAGAGGAGTTCCAGTAGCGTGGAACTTCTCGTAATTCTAGTAACGTCCTTCAGCTCCGGCCATTTTAATGAGTTTGAAGTGGTTTGTGAAGATTTAGAATACTTTAAGACAGAAAGCAGATCAATTAGTAACTTCTTTTTCACTTAAGAGAACTTTGGGTGCGTAAGGTTTACCCTTCTGATCAGATCTGGATTTATAGACTTTGAATCGCATCGGTTTCCCTGTTTTATGTGAACGGCTTGATTTAAACTGTCAGTTCTAATCGTGCGGGCTAGAATTGCGGATTTCAAAATTCATTAATTATGTCTGACTAGGCGGGAATTTGAAACGCCACTTTTCTGTTACTTATAAAAGCGTGTTTCTGATAAAACGTTTTAAATACAACACTTAAATATAAGTTGACATAAATAAAACAGATGAGTAAAATTAATACTTATCTGATAGATGACTTGTCTGATACAATATATCACTAGTGAAAGCCAATATCTAGTGATCTTCCTTTGCTGTTTGTCAATCCAGCAAGATAAATAATCTTCAAGTCTTCAAGAATTAAGAGCAAATCTTCTGATTAAAACAACTTCAACTAACTGTCATTGAAGATTTCATCTTTAAAACAGGAGTACCGCTAGTCTTAGACGTTCCCCCTGAATTCAAGAATTCATCAGTCAACGAGTCTGTTGAGAATCAGTCTTCTTGAAGTGTAACACTTGTTGCTATCAGATTAGTCAGCTGTTGAACCCATAGTAGATGCAAGCCATTGTCTGGTACCTTCTTCTAGGTAACCCGTCCAGAGAGCTAGTAGAACACTCCAATATTTTCGCAATGATGTCTGCGAACCTCTGAAACTCATCCTTCAGTTGAGTTTTCATCAGAGTTCCAGTCATCTCTTCTCCCTCCTTTGCACAAATAGTCCAAAATTATTCCTCTTTCTCCGATCCCAAAGTAAATACTTCTCCTCCTTCATTCTTCAAGCCATAAATCTCACTAAGAACAGCAGGAGAGACACATATAGTCTTTCCTCCAACAGTAGCCACCATTGTCATCTTGGTTAAATCATTTTTCCTTGTTTTGTAAAACTCAACCACTTCGTCAGTACACACATAATCTTCGTGGGCTTCCAAAACTTTTACCAATGTTGCCTCTTTGATTTTAAACATTAATTCCTTCATTAGAGGAGTTGCAGTTGCGTGGAACTTCTCGTAATTCAAGTAACGTCCTTCAGCTCCGGCCATTTTAATGAGTTTGAAGTGGTTTGTGAAGATTTAGAATACTTTAAGACAGAAAGCAGATCAATTAGTAACTTCTTTTTCACTTAAGGGAACTTTGGGTGCGTAAGGTTTACCCTTCTGATCAGATCTGGATTTATAGACTTTGAATCGCATCGGTTTCCCTGTTTTATGTGAACGGCTTGATTTAAACTGTCAGTTCTAATCGTGCGGGCTAGAATTGCGGATTTCAAAATTCATTAATTATGTCTGACTAGGCGGGAATTTGAAACGCCACTTTTCTGTTACTTATAAAAGCGTGTTTCTGATAAAACGTTTTAAATACAACACTTAAATATAAGTTGACATAAATAAAACAGATGAGTAAAATTAATACTTATCTGATAGATGACTTGTCTGATACAATATATCACTAGTGAAAGTCAATATCTAGTGATCTTCCTTTGCTGTTTGTCAATCCAGCAAGATAAATAATCTTCAAGTCTTCAAGAATTAAGAGCAAATCTTCTGATTAAAACAACTTCAACTAACTGTCATTGAAGATTTCATCTTTAAAACAGGAGTACCGCTAGTCTTAGACGCTCCCCCTGAATTCAAGAATTCATCAGTCAACGAGTCTGTTGAGAATCAGTCTTCTTGAAGTGTAACACTTGTTGCTATCAGATTAGTCAGCTGTTGAACCCATAGTAGATGCAAGCCATTGTCTGGTACCTTCTTCTAGGTAACCCGTCCAGAGAGCTAGTAGAACACTCCAATATTTTCGCAATGATGTCTGCGAACCTCTGAAACTCATCCTTCAGTTGAGTTTTCATCAGAGTTCCAGTCATCTCTTCTCCCTCCTTTGCACAAATAGTCCAAAATTATTCCTCTTTCTCCGATCCCAAAGTAAATACTTCTCCTCCTTCATTCTTCAAGCCATAAATCTCACTAAGAACAGCAGGAGAGACACATATAGTCTTTCCTCCAACAGTAGCCACCATTGTCATCTTGGTTAAATAATTTTTCCTTGTTTTGTAAAACTCAACCACTTCGTCAGTAAACACATAATCTTCGTGGGATTCCAAAACTTTTACCAATGTTGCCTCTTTGATTTTAACCATTAATTCCTTCATTAGAGGAGTTCCAGTAGCGTGGAACTTCTCGTAATTCAAGTAACGTCCTTCAGCTCCGGCCATTTTAATGAGTTTGAAGTGGTTTGTGAAGATTTAGAATACTTTAAGACAGAAAGCAGATCAATTAGTAACTTCTTTTTCACTTAAGAGAACTTTGGGTGCGTAAGGTTTACCCTTCTGATCAGATCTGGATTTATAGACTTTGAATCGCATCGGTTTCCCTGTTTTATGTGAACGGCTTGATTTAAACTGTCAGTTCTAATCGTGCGGGCTAGAATTGCGGATTTCAAAATTCATTAATTATGTCTGACTAGGCGGGAATTTGAAACGCCACTTTTCTGTTACTTATAAAAGCGTGTTTCTGATAAAACGTTTTAAATACAACACTTAAATATAAGTTGACATAAATAAAACAGATGAGTAAAATTAATACTTATCTGATAGATGACTTGTCTGATACAATATATCACTAGTGAAAGCCAATATCTAGTGATCTTCCTTTGCTGTTTGTCAATCCAGCAAGATAAATAATCTTCAAGTCTTCAAGAATTAAGAGCAAATCTTCTGATTAAAACAACTTCAACTAACTGTCATTGAAGATTTCATCTTTAAAACAGGAGTACCGCTAGTCTTAGACGTTCCCCCTGAATTCAAGAATTCATCAGTCAACGAGTCTGTTGAGAATCAGTCTTCTTGAAGTGTAACACTTGTTGCTATCAGATTAGTCAGCTGTTGAACCCATAGTAGATGCAAGCCATTGTCTGGTACCTTCTTCTAGGTAACCCGTCCAGAGAGCTAGTAGAACACTCCAATATTTTCGCAATGATGTCTGCGAACCTCTGAAACTCATCCTTCAGTTGAGTTTTCATCAGAGTTCCAGTCATCTCTTCTCCCTCCTTTGCACAAATAGTCCAAAATTATTCCTCTTTCTCCGATCCCAAAGTAAATACTTCTCCTCCTTCATTCTTCAAGCCATAAATCTCACTAAGAACAGCAGGAGAGACACATATAGTCTTTCCTCCAACAGTAGCCACCATTGTCATCTTGGTTAAATCATTTTTCCTTGTTTTGTAAAACTCAACCACTTCGTCAGTACACACATAATCTTCGTGGGCTTCCAAAACTTTTACCAATGTTGCCTCTTTGATTTTAAACATTAATTCCTTCATTAGAGGAGTTGCAGTTGCGTGGAACTTCTCGTAATTCAAGTAACGTCCTTCAGCTCCGGCCATTTTAATGAGTTTGAAGTGGTTTGTGAAGATTTAGAATACTTTAAGACAGAAAGCAGATCAATTAGTAACTTCTTTTTCACTTAAGGGAACTTTGGGTGCGTAAGGTTTACCCTTCTGATCAGATCTGGATTTATAGACTTTGAATCGCATCGGTTTCCCTGTTTTATGTGAACGGCTTGATTTAAACTGTCAGTTCTAATCGTGCGGGCTAGAATTGCGGATTTCAAAATTCATTAATTATGTCTGACTAGGCGGGAATTTGAAACGCCACTTTTCTGTTACTTATAAAAGCGTGTTTCTGATAAAACGTTTTAAATACAACACTTAAATATAAGTTGACATAAATAAAACAGATGAGTAAAATTAATACTTATCTGATAGATGACTTGTCTGATACAATATATCACTAGTGAAAGCCAATATCTAGTGATCTTCCTTTGCTGTTTGTCAATCCAGCAAGATAAATAATCTTCAAGTCTTCAAGAATTAAGAGCAAATCTTCTGATTAAAACAACTTCAACTAACTGTCATTGAAGATTTCATCTTTAAAACAGGAGTACCGCTAGTCTTAGACGCTCCCCCTGAATTCAAGAATTCATCAGTCAACGAGTCTGTTGAGAATCAGTCTTCTTGAAGTGTAACACTTGTTGCTATCAGATTAGTCAGCTGTTGAACCCATAGTAGATGCAAGCCATTGTCTGGTACCTTCTTCTAGGTAACCCGTCCAGAGAGCTAGTAGAACACTCCAATATTTTCGCAATGATGTCTGCGAACCTCTGAAACTCATCCTTCAGTTGAGTTTTCATCAGAGTTCCAGTCATCTCTTCTCCCTCCTTTGCACAAATAGTCCAAAATTATTCCTCTTTCTCCGATCCCAAAGTAAATACTTCTCCTCCTTCATTCTTCAAGCCATAAATCTCACTAAGAACAGCAGGAGAGACACATATAGTCTTTCCTCCAACAGTAGCCACCATTGTCATCTTGGTTAAATCATTTTTCCTTGTTTTGTAAAACTCAACCACTTCGTCAGTAAACACATAATCTTCGTGGGCTTCCAAAACTTTTACCAATGTTGCCTCTTTGATTTTAAACATTAATTCCTTCATTAGAGGAGTTGCAGTTGCGTGGAACTTCTCGTAATTCAAGTAACGTCCTTCAGCTCCGGCCATTTTAATGAGTTTGAAGTGGTTTGTGAAGATTTAGAATACTTTAAGACAGAAAGCAGATCAATTAGTAACTTCTTTTTCACTTAAGAGATCTTTGGGTGCGTAAGGTTTACCCTTCTGATCAGATCTGGATTTATAGACTTTGAATCGCATCGGTTTCCGTGTTTTACGTGAACGATTTGATTTAAACTGTCAGTTTCTAATCGTGCGGGCGAGAATTGCGGATTTCAAAATTCATTAATTATGTCTGACTAGGCGGGAATTTGAAACGCCACATGTCTGTTACTTATAAAAGCGTGTTTCTGATAAAATGTTTTAAATACAACACTTAAATATAAGTTGACATAAATAAAACAGATGAGTAAAATTAATACTTATCTGATAGATGACTTGTCTGATACAATATATCACTAGTGAAAGCCAATATCTAGTGATCTTCCTTTGCTGTTTGTCAATCCAGCAAGATAAATAATCTTCAAGTCTTCAAGAATTAAGAGCAAATCTTCTGATTAAAACAACTTCAACTAACTGTCATTGAAGATTTCATCTTTAAAACAGGAGTACCGCTAGTCTTAGACGTTCCCCCTGAATTCAAGAATTCATCAGTCAACTAGTCTGTTGAGAGTCAATCTTCTTGAAGTGTAACACTTGTTGCTATCAGATTAGTCAGCTGTTGAACCCATAGTAGATGCAAGCCATTGTCTGGTACCTTCTTCTAGGTACCCGTCCAGAGAGCTAGTAGAACACTCCAATATTTTCGCAATGATGTCTGCGAACCTCTGAAACTCATCCTTCAGTTGAGTTTTCATCAGAGTTCCAGTCATCTCTTCTCCCTCCTTTGCACAAATAGTCCAAAATTATTCCTCTTTCTCCGATCCCAACGTAAATACTTCTCCTCCTTCATTCTTCAAGCCATAAATCTCACTAAGAACAGCAGGAGAGACACAGATAGTCTTTCCTCCAACAGTAGCCACCATTGTCATCTTGGTTAAATCATTTTTCCTTGTTTTGTAAAACTCAACCACTTCGTCAGTACACACATAATCTTCGTGGGCTTCCAAAACTTTTACCAATGTTGCCTCTTTGATTTTAAACATTAATTCCTTCATTAGAGGAGTTGCAGTTGCGTGGAACTTCTCGTAATTCAAGTAACGTCCTTCAGCTCCGGCCATTTTAATGAGTTTGAAGTGGTTTGTGAAGATTTAGAATACTTTAAGACAGAAAGCAGATCAATTAGTAACTTCTTTTTCACTTAAGGGAACTTTGGGTGCGTAAGGTTTACCCTTCTGATCAGATCTGGATTTATAGACTTTGAATCGCATCGGTTTCCCTGTTTTATGTGAACGGCTTGATTTAAACTGTCAGTTCTAATCGTGCGGGCTAGAATTGCGGATTTCAAAATTCATTAATTATGTCTGACTAGGCGGGAATTTGAAACGCCACTTTTCTGTTACTTATAAAAGCGTGTTTCTGATAAAACGTTTTAAATACAACACTTAAATATAAGTTGACATAAATAAAACAGATGAGTAAAATTAATACTTATCTGATAGATGACTTGTCTGATACAATATATCACTAGTGAAAGCCAATATCTAGTGATCTTCCTTTGCTGTTTGTCAATCCAGCAAGATAAATAATCTTCAAGTCTTCAAGAATTAAGAGTAAATCTTCTGATTAAAACAACTTCAACTAACTGTCATTGAAGATTTCATCTTTAAAACAGGAGTACCGCTAGTCTTAGACGCTCCCCCTGAATTCAAGAATTCATCAGTCAACGAGTCTGTTGAGAATCAGTCTTCTTGAAGTGTAACACTTGTTGCTATCAGATTAGTCAGCTGTTGAACCCATAGTAGATGCAAGCCATTGTCTGGTACCTTCTTCTAGGTAACCCGTCCAGAGAGCTAGTAGAACACTCCAATATTTTCGCAATGATGTCTGCGAACCTCTGAAACTCATCCTTCAGTTGAGTTTTCATCAGAGTTCCAGTCATCTCTTCTCCCTCCTTTGCACAAATAGTCCAAAATTATTCCTCTTTCTCCGATCCCAAAGTAAATACTTCTCCTCCTTCATTCTTCAAGCCATAAATCTCACTAAGAACAGCAGGAGAGACACAGATAGTCTTTCCTCCAACAGTAGCCACCATTGTCATCTTGGTTAAATCATTTTTCCTTGTTTTGTAAAACTCAACCACTTCGTCAGTACACACATAATCTTCGTGGGCTTCCAAAACTTTTACCAATGTTGCCTCTTTGATTTTAAACATTAAT
Source organism: Penstemon newberryi var. newberryi (assembly GCA_030819805.1). Classification (NCBI taxonomy): domain Eukaryota; kingdom Viridiplantae; phylum Streptophyta; class Magnoliopsida; order Lamiales; family Plantaginaceae; genus Penstemon; species Penstemon newberryi. The sequence goes on along the minus strand of JAUALY010000005.1, from coordinate 12,514,073 downwards.
TCCTTCATTAGAGGAGTTGCAGTTGCGTGGAACTTCTCGTAATTCAAGTAACGTCCTTCAGCTCCGGCCATTTTAATTAGTTTGAAGTGGTTTGTGAAGATTTAGAATACTTTAAGACAGAAAGCAGATCAATTAGTAACTTCTTTTTCACTTAAGAGATCTTTGGGTGCGTAAGGTTTACCCTTCTGATCAGATCTGGATTTATAGACTTTGAATCGCATCGGTTTCCGTGTTTTACGTGAACGATTTGATTTAAACTGTCAGTTTCTAATCGTGCGGGCGAGAATTGCGGATTTCAAAATTCATTAATTATGTCTGACTAGGCGGGAATTTGAAACGCCACATGTCTGTTACTTATAAAAGCCTGTTTCTGATAAAATGTTTTAAATACAACACTTAAATATAAGTTGACATAAATAAAACAGATGAGTAAAATTAATACTTATCTGATAGATGACTTGTCTGATACAATATATCACTAGTGAAAGCCAATATCTAGTGATCTTCCTTTGCTGTTTGTCAATCCAGCAAGATAAATAATCTTCAAGTCTTCAAGAATTAAGAGCAAATCTTCTGATTAAAACAACTTCAACTAACTGTCATTGAAGATTTCATCTTTAAAACAGGAGTACCGCTAGGCTTACACGTTGCCCCTGAATTCAAGAATTCATCAGTCAACTAGTCTGTTGAGAGTCAATCTTTTTGAAGTGTAACACTTGTTGCTATCAGATTAGTCAGCTGTTGAACCCATAGTAGATGCAAGCCATTGTCTGGTACCTTCTTCTAGGTACCCGTCCAGAGAGCTAGTAGAACACTCCAATATTTTCGCAATGATGTCTGCGAACCTCTGAAACTCATCCTTCAGTTGAGTTTTCATCAGAGTTCCAGTCATCTCTTCTCCCTCCTTTGCACAAATAGTCCAAAATTATTCCTCTTTCTCCGATCCCAAAGTAAATACTTCTCCTCCTTCATTCTTCAAGCCATAAATCTCACTAAGAACAGCAGGAGAGACACAGATAGTCTTTCCTCCAACAGTAGCCACCATTGTCATCTTGGTTAAATCATTTTTCCTTGTTTTGTAAAACTCAACCACTTCGTCAGTACACACATAATCTTCGTGGGCTTCCAAAACTTTTACCAATGTTGCCTCTTTGATTTTAAACATTAATTCCTTCATTAGAGGAGTTGCAGTTGCGTGGAACTTCTCGTAATTCAAGTAACGTCCTTCAGCTCCGGCCATTTTAATGAGTTTGAAGTGGTTTGTGAAGATTTAGAATACTTTAAGACAGAAAGCAGATCAATTAGTAACTTCTTTTTCACTTAAGGGAACTTTGGGTGCGTAAGGTTTACCCTTCTGATCAGATCTGGATTTATAGACTTTGAATCGCATCGGTTTCCCTGTTTTATGTGAACGGCTTGATTTAAACTGTCAGTTCTAATCGTGCGGGCTAGAATTGCGGATTTCAAAATTCATTAATTATGTCTGACTAGGCGGGAATTTGAAACGCCACTTTTCTGTTACTTATAAAAGCGTGTTTCTGATAAAACGTTTTAAATACAACACTTAAATATAAGTTGACATAAATAAAACAGATGAGTAAAATTAATACTTATCTGATAGATGACTTGTCTGATACAATATATCACTAGTGAAAGCCAATATCTAGTGATCTTCCTTTGCTGTTTGTCAATCCAGCAAGATAAATAATCTTCAAGTCTTCAAGAATTAAGAGCAAATCTTCTGATTAAAACAACTTCAACTAACTGTCATTGAAGATTTCATCTTTAAAACAGGAGTACCGCTAGTCTTAGACGCTCCCCCTGAATTCAAGAATTCATCAGTCAACGAGTCTGTTGAGAATCAGTCTTCTTGAAGTGTAACACTTGTTGCTATCAGATTAGTCAGCTGTTGAACCCATAGTAGATGCAAGCCATTGTCTGGTACCTTCTTCTAGGTAACCCGTCCAGAGAGCTAGTAGAACACTCCAATATTTTCGCAATGATGTCTGCGAACCTCTGAAACTCATCCTTCAGTTGAGTTTTCATCAGAGTTCCAGTCATCTCTTCTCCCTCCTTTGCACAAATAGTCCAAAATTATTCCTCTTTCTCCGATCCCAAAGTAAATACTTCTCCTCCTTCATTCTTCAAGCCATAAATCTCACTAAGAACAGCAGGAGAGACACAGATAGTCTTTCCTCCAACAGTAGCCACCATTGTCATCTTGGTTAAATCATTTTTCCGTGTTTTGTAAAACTCAACCACTTCGTCAGTACACACATAATCTTCGTGGGCTTCCAAAACTTTTACCAATGTTGCCTCTTTGATTTTAAACATTAATTCCTTCATTAGAGGAGTTGCAGTTGCGTGGAACTTCTCGTAATTCAAGTAACGTCCTTCAGCTCCGGCCATTTTAATGAGTTTGAAGTGGTTTGTGAAGATTTAGAATACTTTAAGACAGAAAGCAGATCAATTAGTAACTTCTTTTTCACTTAAGAGATCTTTGGGTGCGTAAGGTTTACCCTTCTGATCAGATCTGGATTTATAGACTTTGAATCGCATCGGTTTCCGTGTTTTACGTGAACGATTTGATTTAAACTGTCAGTTTCTAATCGTGCGGGCGAGAATTGCGGATTTCAAAATTCATTAATTATGTCTGACTAGGCGGGAATTTGAAACGCCACATGTCTGTTACTTATAAAAGCCTGTTTCTGATAAAATGTTTTAAATACAACACTTAAATATAAGTTGACATAAATAAAACAGATGAGTAAAATTAATACTTATCTGATAGATGACTTGTCTGATACAATATATCACTAGTGAAAGCCAATATCTAGTGATCTTCCTTTGCTGTTTGTCAATCCAGCAAGATAAATAATCTTCAAGTCTTCAAGAATTAAGAGCAAATCTTCTGATTAAAACAACTTCAACTAACTGTCATTGAAGATTTCATCTTTAAAACAGGAGTACCGCTAGGCTTACACGTTGCCCCTGAATTCAAGAATTCATCAGTCAACTAGTCTGTTGAGAGTCAATCTTTTTGAAGTGTAACACTTGTTGCTATCAGATTAGTCAGCTGTTGAACCCATAGTAGATGCAAGCCATTGTCTGGTACCTTCTTCTAGGTACCCGTCCAGAGAGCTAGTAGAACACTCCAATATTTTCGCAATGATGTCTGCGAACCTCTGAAACTCATCCTTCAGTTGAGTTTTCATCAGAGTTCCAGTCATCTCTTCTCCCTCCTTTGCACAAATAGTCCAAAATTATTCCTCTTTCTCCGATCCCAAAGTAAATACTTCTCCTCCTTCATTCTTCAAGCCATAAATCTCACTAAGAACAGCAGGAGAGACACAGATAGTCTTTCCTCCAACAGTAGCCACCATTGTCATCTTGGTTAAATCATTTTTCCTTGTTTTGTAAAACTCAACCACTTCGTCAGTACACACATAATCTTCGTGGGCTTCCAAAACTTTTACCAATGTTGCCTCTTTGATTTTAAACATTAATTCCTTCATTAGAGGAGTTGCAGTTGCGTGGAACTTCTCGTAATTCAAGTAACGTCCTTCAGCTCCGGCCATTTTAATGAGTTTGAAGTGGTTTGTGAAGATTTAGAATACTTTAAGACAGAAAGCAGATCAATTAGTAACTTCTTTTTCACTTAAGAGATCTTTGGGTGCGTAAGGTTTACCCTTCTGATCAGATCTGGATTTATAGACTTTGAATCGCATCGGTTTCCGTGTTTTACGTGAACGATTTGATTTAAACTGTCAGTTTCTAATCGTGCGGGCGAGAATTGCGGATTTCAAAATTCATTAATTATGTCTGACTAGGCGGGAATTTGAAACGCCACATGTCTGTTACTTATAAAAGCCTGTTTCTGATAAAATGTTTTAAATACAACACTTAAATATAAGTTGACATAAATAAAACAGATGAGTAAAATTAATACTTATCTGATAGATGACTTGTCTGATACAATATATCACTAGTGAAAGCCAATATCTAGTGATCTTCCTTTGCTGTTTGTCAATCCAGCAAGATAAATAATCTTCAAGTCTTCAAGAATTAAGAGCAAATCTTCTGATTAAAACAACTTCAACTAACTGTCATTGAAGATTTCATCTTTAAAACAGGAGTACCGCTAGGCTTACACGTTGCCCCTGAATTCAAGAATTCATCAGTCAACTAGTCTGTTGAGAGTCAATCTTTTTGAAGTGTAACACTTGTTGCTATCAGATTAGTCAGCTGTTGAACCCATAGTAGATGCAAGCCATTGTCTGGTACCTTCTTCTAGGTACCCGTCCAGAGAGCTAGTAGAACACTCCAATATTTTCGCAATGATGTCTGCGAACCTCTGAAACTCATCCTTCAGTTGAGTTTTCATCAGAGTTCCAGTCATCTCTTCTCCCTCCTTTGCACAAATAGTCCAAAATTATTCCTCTTTCTCCGATCCCAAAGTAAATACTTCTCCTCCTTCATTCTTCAAGCCATAAATCTCACTAAGAACAGCAGGAGAGACACAGATAGTCTTTCCTCCAACAGTAGCCACCATTGTCATCTTGGTTAAATCATTTTTCCTTGTTTTGTAAAACTCAACCACTTCGTCAGTACACACATAATCTTCGTGGGCTTCCAAAACTTTTACCAATGTTGCCTCTTTGATTTTAAACATTAATTCCTTCATTAGAGGAGTTGCAGTTGCGTGGAACTTCTCGTAATTCAAGTAACGTCCTTCAGCTCCGGCCATTTTAATGAGTTTGAAGTGGTTTGTGAAGATTTAGAATACTTTAAGACAGAAAGCAGATCAATTAGTAACTTCTTTTTCACTTAAGAGATCTTTGGGTGCGTAAGGTTTACCCTTCTGATCAGATCTGGATTTATAGACTTTGAATCGCATCGGTTTCCGTGTTTTACGTGAACGATTTGATTTAAACTGTCAGTTTCTAATCGTGCGGGCGAGAATTGCGGATTTCAAAATTCATTAATTATGTCTGACTAGGCGGGAATTTGAAACGCCACATGTCTGTTACTTATAAAAGCGTGTTTCTGATAAAATGTTTTAAATACAACACTTAAATATAAGTTGACATAAATAAAACAGATGAGTAAAATTAATACTTATCTGATAGATGACTTGTCTGATACAATATATCACTAGTGAAAGCCAATATCTAGTGATCTTCCTTTGCTGTTTGTCAATCCAGCAAGATAAATAATCTTCAAGTCTTCAAGAATTAAGAGCAAATCTTCTGATTAAAACAACTTCAACTAACTGTCATTGAAGATTTCATCTTTAAAACAGGAGTACCGCTAGTCTTAGACGCTCCCCCTGAATTCAAGAATTCATCAGTCAACGAGTCTGTTGAGAATCAGTCTTCTTGAAGTGTAACACTTGTTGCTATCAGATTAGTCAGCTGTTGAACCCATAGTAGATGCAAGCCATTGTCTGGTACCTTCTTCTAGGTAACCCGTCCAGAGAGCTAGTAGAACACTCCAATATTTTCGCAATGATGTCTGCGAACCTCTGAAACTCATCCTTCAGTTGAGTTTTCATCAGAGTTCCAGTCAACTCTTCTCCCTCCTTTGCACAAATAGTCCAAAATTATTCCTCTTTCTCCGATCCCAAAGTAAATACTTCTCCTCCTTCATTCTTCAAGCCATAAATCTCACTAAGAACAGCAGGAGAGACACAGATAGTCTTTCCTCCAACAGTAGCCACCATTGTCATCTTGGTTAAATCATTTTTCCTTGTTTTGTAAAACTCAACCACTTCGTCAGTACACACATAATCTTCGTGGGCTTCCAAAACTTTTACCAATGTTGCCTCTTTGATTTTAAACATTAATTCCTTCATTAGAGGAGTTGCAGTTGCGTGGAACTTCTCGTAATTCAAGTAACGTCCTTCAGCTCCGGCCATTTTAATGAGTTTGAAGTGGTTTGTGAAGATTTAGAATACTTTAAGACAGAAAGCAGATCAATTAGTAACTTCTTTTTCACTTAAGAGATCTTTGGGTGCGTAAGGTTTACCCTTCTGATCAGATCTGGATTTATAGACTTTGAATCGCATCGGTTTCCGTGTTTTACGTGAACGATTTGATTTAAACTGTCAGTTTCTAATCGTGCGGGCGAGAATTGCGGATTTCAAAATTCATTAATTATGTCTGACTAGGCGGGAATTTGAAACGCCACATGTCTGTTACTTATAAAAGCGTGTTTCTGATAAAATGTTTTAAATACAACACTTAAATATAAGTTGACATAAATAAAACAGATGAGTAAAATTAATACTTATCTGATAGATGACTTGTCTGATACAATATATCACTAGTGAAAGCCAATATCTAGTGATCTTCCTTTGCTGTTTGTCAATCCAGCAAGATAAATAATCTTCAAGTCTTCAAGAATTAAGAGCAAATCTTCTGATTAAAACAACTTCAACTAACTGTCATTGAAGATTTCATCTTTAAAACAGGAGTACCGCTAGTCTTAGACGCTCCCCCTGAATTCAAGAATTCATCAGTCAACGAGTCTGTTGAGAATCAGTCTTCTTGAAGTGTAACACTTGTTGCTATCAGATTAGTCAGCTGTTGAACCCATAGTAGATGCAAGCCATTGTCTGGTACCTTCTTCTAGGTAACCCGTCCAGAGAGCTAGTAGAACACTCCAATATTTTCGCAATGATGTCTGCGAACCTCTGAAACTCATCCTTCAGTTGAGTTTTCATCAGAGTTCCAGTCATCTCTTCTCCCTCCTTTGCACAAATAGTCCAAAATTATTCCTCTTTCTCCGATCCCAAAGTAAATACTTCTCCTCCTTCATTCTTCAAGCCATAAATCTCACTAAGAACAGCAGGAGAGACACAGATAGTCTTTCCTCCAACAGTAGCCACCATTGTCATCTTGGTTAAATCATTTTTCCTTGTTTTGTAAAACTCAACCACTTCGTCAGTACACACATAATCTTCGTGGGCTTCCAAAACTTTTACCAATGTTGCCTCTTTGATTTTAAACATTAATTCCTTCATTAGAGGAGTTGCAGTTGCGTGGAACTTCTCGTAATTCAAGTAACGTCCTTCAGCTCCGGCCATTTTAATGAGTTTGAAGTGGTTTGTGAAGATTTAGAATACTTTAAGACAGAAAGCAGATCAATTAGTAACTTCTTTTTCACTTAAGAGATCTTTGGGTGCGTAAGGTTTACCCTTCTGATCAGATCTGGATTTATAGACTTTGAATCGCATCGGTTTCCGTGTTTTACGTGAACGATTTGATTTAAACTGTCAGTTTCTAATCGTGCGGGCGAGAATTGCGGATTTCAAAATTCATTAATTATGTCTGACTAGGCGGGAATTTGAAACGCCACATGTCTGTTACTTATAAAAGCCTGTTTCTGATAAAATGTTTTAAATACAACACTTAAATATAAGTTGACATAAATAAAACAGATGAGTAAAATTAATACTTATCTGATAGATGACTTGTCTGATACAATATATCACTAGTGAAAGCCAATATCTAGTGATCTTCCTTTGCTGTTTGTCAATCCAGCAAGATAAATAATCTTCAAGTCTTCAAGAATTAAGAGCAAATCTTCTGATTAAAACAACTTCAACTAACTGTCATTGAAGATTTCATCTTTAAAACAGGAGTACCGCTAGGCTTACACGTTGCCCCTGAATTCAAGAATTCATCAGTCAACTAGTCTGTTGAGAGTCAATCTTTTTGAAGTGTAACACTTGTTGCTATCAGATTAGTCAGCTGTTGAACCCATAGTAGATGCAAGCCATTGTCTGGTACCTTCTTCTAGGTACCCGTCCAGAGAGCTAGTAGAACACTCCAATATTTTCGCAATGATGTCTGCGAACCTCTGAAACTCATCCTTCAGTTGAGTTTTCATCAGAGTTCCAGTCATCTCTTCTCCCTCCTTTGCACAAATAGTCCAAAATTATTCCTCTTTCTCCGATCCCAAAGTAAATACTTCTCCTCCTTCATTCTTCAAGCCATAAATCTCACTAAGAACAGCAGGAGAGACACAGATAGTCTTTCCTCCAACAGTAGCCACCATTGTCATCTTGGTTAAATCATTTTTCCTTGTTTTGTAAAACTCAACCACTTCGTCAGTACACACATAATCTTCGTGGGCTTCCAAAACTTTTACCAATGTTGCCTCTTTGATTTTAAACATTAATTCCTTCATTAGAGGAGTTGCAGTTGCGTGGAACTTCTCGTAATTCAAGTAACGTCCTTCAGCTCCGGCCATTTTAATGAGTTTGAAGTGGTTTGTGAAGATTTAGAATACTTTAAGACAGAAAGCAGATCAATTAGTAACTTCTTTTTCACTTAAGAGATCTTTGGGTGCGTAAGGTTTACCCTTCTGATCAGATCTGGATTTATAGACTTTGAATCGCATCGGTTTCCGTGTTTTACGTGAACGATTTGATTTAAACTGTCAGTTTCTAATCGTGCGGGCGAGAATTGCGGATTTCAAAATTCATTAATTATGTCTGACTAGGCGGGAATTTGAAACGCCACATGTCTGTTACTTATAAAAGCCTGTTTCTGATAAAATGTTTTAAATACAACACTTAAATATAAGTTGACATAAATAAAACAGATGAGTAAAATTAATACTTATCTGATAGATGACTTGTCTGATACAATATATCACTAGTGAAAGCCAATATCTAGTGATCTTCCTTTGCTGTTTGTCAATCCAGCAAGATAAATAATCTTCAAGTCTTCAAGAATTAAGAGCAAATCTTCTGATTAAAACAACTTCAACTAACTGTCATTGAAGATTTCATCTTTAAAACAGGAGTACCGCTAGTCTTACACGTTCCCCCTGAATTCAAGAATTCATCAGTCAACGAGTCTGTTGAGAGTCAGTCTTCTTGAAGTGTAACACTTGTTGCTATCAGATTAGTCAGCTGTTGAACCCATAGTAGATGCAAGCCATTGTCTGGTACCTTCTTCTAGGTAACCCGTCCAGAGAGCTAGTAGAACACTCCAATATTTTCACAATGATGTCTGCGAACCTCTGAAACTCATCCCGCAGTTGAGTTTTCATCAGAGTTCCAGTCATCTCTTCTCCCTCCTTTGTACAAATAGTCCAAAATTATTCCTCTTTCTCCGATCCCAAAGTAAATACTCCTCCTCCTTCATTCTTCAAGCCATAAATCTCACTAAGAACAGCAGGAGAGACACATATAGTCTTTCCTCCAACAGTAGCCACCATTGTCATCTTGGTTAAATCATTTTTCCTTGTTCTGTAAAATTCAACCACTTCATCAGTAAACACATAATCTTCGTGGGCTTCCAAAACTTTTACCAATGTTGCCTCTTTGATTTTAAACATTAATTCCTTCATTAGAGGAGTTCCAGTTGCGTGGAACTTCTCGTAATTCAAGTAACGTCCTTCAGCTCCGTCCATTTTAATGAGTTTGAAGTGGTTTGTGAAGATTTAGAATACTTTAAGACAGAAAGCAGATCAATTAGTAACTTCTTTTTCACTTAAGAGAACTTTGGGTGCGTAAGGTTTACCCTTCTGATCAGATCTGGATTTATAGACTTTGAATCGCATCGGTTTACGTGTTTTACGTGAACGGTTTGATTTAAACTGTCAGTTTCTAATCGTGCGGGCGAGAATTGCGGATTTCAAAATTCATTAATTATGTCTGACTAGGCGGGAATTTGAAACGCCACTTGTCTGTTACTTATAAAAGCCTGTTTCTGATAAAATGTTTTAAATACAACACTTAAATTTAAGTTGACATAAATAAAACAGATGAGTAAAATTAATACTTATCTGATAGATGACTTGTCTGATACAATATATCACTAGTGAAAGCCAATATCTAGTGATCTTCCTTTGCTGTTTGTCAATCCAGCAAGATAAATAATCTTCAAGTCTTCCAGAATTAAGAGCAAATCTTCTGATTAAAACAACTTCAACTAACTGTCATCGAAGATTTCATCTTTAAAACAGGAGTACCGCTAGTCTTACACGTTCCCCTGAATTCAAGAATTCATCAGTCAACGAGTCTGTTGAGAGTCAATCTTCTTGAAGTGTAACACTTGTTGCTATCAGATTAGTTAGCTGTTGAACCCATAGTAGATGCAAGCCATTGTCTGGTACCTTCTTCTAGGTAACCCGTCCAGAGAGCTAGTAGAACACTCCAATATTTTCGCAATGATGTCTGCGAACCTCTGAAACTCATCCTTCAGTTGAGTTTTCATCAGAGTTCCAGTCATCTCTTCTCCCTCCTTTGCACAAATAGTCCAAAATTACTCCTCTTTCTCCGATCCCAAAGTAAATACTTCTCCTCCTTCATTCTTAAAGCCATAAATCTCACTAAAAACAGCAGGAGAGACACAGATAGTCTTTCCTACAACAGTAGCCACCATTGTCATCTTGGTTAAATCATTTTTCCTTGTTTTGTAAAACTCAACCACTTCGTCAGTAAACACATAATCTTCGTGGGTTCCAAAACTTTTACCAATGTTGCCTCTTTGATTTTAACCATTAATGTCTTCATTAGAGGAGTTACAGTAGCGTGGAACTTCTCGTAATTCAAGTAACGTCCTTCAGCTCCGGCCATTTTAATGAGTTTGAAGTGGTTTGTGAAGATTTAGAATACTTTAAGACAGAAAGCAGATCAATTAGTAACTTCTTTTTCACTTGAGAGAACTTTGGGTGCGTAAGGTTTACCCTTCTGATCAGATCTGGATTTATAGACTTTGAATCGCATCGGTTTCCGTGTTTTACGTGAATGGTTTGATTTAAACTGTCAGTTTCTAATCGTGCGGGCGAGAATTGCGGATTTCAAAATTCATTAACTATGTCTGACTAGGCAGGAATTTGAAACGCCCCTTGTCTGTTACTTATAAAAGCCTGTTTCTGATAAAACGTTTTAAATACAACACTTAAATATAAGTTGACATAAATAAAACAGATGAGTAAAATTAATACTTATCTGATAGATGACTTGTCTGATACAATATATCACTAGTGAAAGCCAATATCTAGTGATCTTCCTTTGCTGTTTGTCAATCCAGCAAGATAACTAATATTCAAGTCTTCAATAATTAAGAGCAAATCTTCTGATTAAAACAACTTCAACTAACTGTCATTGAAGATTTCATCTTTAAAACAGGAGTACCGCTAGTCTTACACGGTCCCCCTGAATTCAAGAATTCATCAGTCAACTAGTCTGCTGAGAGTCAGTCTTCTTGAAGTGTAACACTTGTTGCTATTAGATTAGTCAGCTGTTGAACCCATAGTAGATGCAAGCGATTGTCTGGTACCTTCTTTTAGGTAACCCGTCCAGAGAGCTAGTAGAACACTCCAATATTTTCGCAATGATGTCTGCGAACCTCTGAAACTCATCCTTCAGTTGAGTTTTCATCAGAGTTCCAGTCATCTCTTCTCTATCCTTTGCACAAATAGTCCAAAATTACTCCTCTTTCTCCGATCACAAAGTAAATACTTCTCCTCCTTCATTCTTAAAGCCATAAATCTCACTAAAAACAGCAGGAGAGACACAGATAGTCTTTCCTCCAACAGTAGCCACCATTGTCATCTTGGTTAAATCATTTTTCCTTGGTTTGTAAAACTCAACCATTTCGTCAGTAAACACATAATCTTCGTGGGTTCCAAAATTTTTACCAATGTTGCCTCTTTGATTTTGACCATTAATTCCTTCATTAGAGGAGTTCCAGTAGCGTGGAACTTCTCGTAATTCAAGTAACGTCCTTCAGCTCCGGCCATTTTAATGAGTTTGAAGTGGTTTGTGAAGATTTAGAATACTTTAAGACAGAAAGCAGATCAATTAGTAACTTCTTTTTCACTTAAGAGAACTTTGGGTAAGTAAGGTTTACCCTTCTAATCAGATCTGGATTTATAGACTTTGAATCGCATCGGTTTCCGTGTTTTACGTGAACGGTTTGATTTAAACTGTCAGTTTCTAATCGTGTGGGCTAGAATTGCGGATTTCAAAATTCATTAATTATGTCTGACTAGGCGGGAATTTGAAACACCACTTGTCTGTTACTTATAAAAGCATGTTTCTGATAAAACGTTTTAAATACAACACTTAAATATAAGTTGACATAAATAAAACAGATGAGTAAAATTAATACTTATCTGATAGATGACTTGTCTGATACAATATATCACTAGTGAAAGCCAATATCTAGTGATCTTCCTTTGCTGTTTGTCAATCCATTAAGATAAATAATCTTCAAGTCTTCAATAATTAAGAGCAAATCTTCTGATTAAAACAACTTCAACTAACTGTCATTGAAGATTTCATCTTTAAAACAGGAGTACCGCTAGTCTTTCACGTTCCCCCTGAATTCAAGAATTCATCAGTCAACTAGTCTGTTGAGAGTCAGTCTTCTTGAAGTGTAACACTTGTTGCTATCTAATTAGTCAGCCGTTGAACCCATAGTAGATGCAAGCGATTGTCTGGTACCTTCTTTTAGGTAACCCGTCCAGAGAGCTAGTAGAACACTTCAATATTTTCGCAATAATGTCTGCGAACCTCTGAAACTCATCCTTCAGTTGAGTTTTCATCAGAGTTCCAGTCATCTCTTCTGCCTCCTTTGCACAAATAGTCCAAAATTACTCCTCTTTCTCCGATCCCAAAGTAAATACTTCTCCTCCTTCATTCTTAAAGCCATAAATCTCACTAAAAACAACAGGAGAGACGCAAATAGTCTTTCCTCCAACAGTAGCCACCATTGTCATCTTGGTTAAATCATTTTTCCTTGTTTTGTAAAACTAAACCACTTCGTCAGTAAACACATAATCTTCGTGGGTTCCAAAACTTTTACCAATGTTGCCTCTTTGATTTTAACCATTAATTCCTTCATCGGAGGAGTTCCAGTAGCGTGGAACTTCTCGTAATTCAAGTAACGTCCTTCAGCTCCGGCCATTTTAATGAGTTTGAAGTGGTTTGTGAAGATTTAGAATACTTTAAGACAGAAAGCATATCAATTAGTAACTTCTTTTTCACTTAAGAGAACTTTGGGTGCATAAGGTTTACCCTTCTGATCAGATCTGGATTTATAGACTTTGAATCGCATCGGTTTTCGTGTTTTACGTGAACGGTTTGATTTAAACTGTCAGTTTCTAATCGTGCGGGCGAGAATTGCGGATTTCAAAATTCATTAATTATGTCTGACTAGGCGGGAATTTGAAACGCTACTTGTCTGTTACTTATAAAAGCCTGTTTCTGATAAAACGTTTTAAATACAACACTTAAATATAAGTTGACATAAATAAAACAGATGAGTAAAATTAATACTTATCTGATAGATGACTTGTCTGATACAATATATCACTAGTGAAAGCCAATATCTAGTGATCTTCCTTTGCTGTTTGTCAATCCAGCAAGATAAATAATCTTCAAGTCTTCAATAATTAAGAGCAAATCTTCTGATTAAAACAACTTCAACTAACTGTCATTGAAGATTTCATCTTTAAAACAGGAGTACCGCTAGTCTTACACGTTCCCACTGAATTCAAGAATTCATCAGTCAACTAGTCTGCTGAGAGTCAGTCTTCTTGAAGTGTAACACTTGTTGCTATCAGATTAGTCAGCCGTTGAACCCATAGTAGATGCAAGCGATTGTCTGGTACCTTCTTTTAGGTAACCCGTCCAGAGAGCTAGTAGAACACTCCAATATTTTCGCAATAATGTCTGCGAACCTCTGAAACTCATCCTTCAGTTGAGTTTTCATCAGAGTTCCAGTCATCTCTTCTGCCTCCTTTGCACAAATAGTCCAAAATTACTCCTCTTTCTCCGATCCCAAAGTAAATACTTCTCCTCCTTCATTCTTAAAGCCATAAATCTCACTAAAAACAACAGGAGAGACGCAAATAGTCTTTCCTCCAACAGTAGCCACCATTGTCATCTTGGTTAAATCATTTTTCCTTGTTTTGTAAAACTAAACCACTTCGTCAGTAAACACATAATCTTTGTGGGTTCCAAAACTTTTACCAATGTTGCCTCTTTGATTTTAACCATTAATTCCTTCATCAGAGGAGTTCCAGTAGCGTGGAACTTCTCGTAATTCAAGTAACGTCCTTCAGCTCCGGCCATTTTAATGAGTTTGAAGTGGTTTGTGAAGATTTAGAATACTTTAAGACAGAAAGCAGATCAATTAGTAACTTCTTTTTCACTTAAGAGAACTTTGGGTGCGTAAGGTTTACCCTTCTGATCAGATCTGGATTTATAGACTTTGAATCGCATCGGTTTTCGTGTTTTACGTGAACGGTTTGATTTAAACTGTCAGTCTCTAATCGTGCGGGCGAGAATTGCGGATTTCAAAATTCATTAATTATGTCTGACTAGGCGGGAATTTGAAACGCTGCTTGTCTGTTACTTATAAAAGCCTGTTTCTGATAAAACGTTTTAAATATAACACTTAAATATAAGTTGACATAAATAAAACAGATGAGTAAAATTAATACTTATCTGATAGATGACTTGTCTGATACAATATATCACTAGTGAAAGCCAATATCTAGTGATCTTCCTTTGCTGTTTGTCAATCCAGCATGATAAATAATCTTCAAGTCTTCAATAATTAAGAGCAAATCTTCTGATTAAAACAACTTCAACTAACTGTCATTGAAGATTTCATCTTTAAAACAGGAGTACCGCTAGTCTTACACGTTCCCACTGAATTCAAGAATTCATCAGTCAACTAGTCTGCTGAGAGTAAGTCTTCTTGAAGTGTAACACTTGTTGCTATCAGATTAGTCAGCTGTTGAACCCATAGTAGATGCAAGCGATTGTCTGGTACCTTCTTTTAGGTAACCCGTCCAGAGAGCTAGTAGAACACTCCAATATTTTCGCAATGATGTCTGCGAACCTCTGAAACTCATCCTTCAGTTGAGTTTTCATCAGAGTTCCAGTCATCTCTTCTCTATCCTTTGCACAAATAGTCCAAAATTACTCCTCTTTCTCCGATCCCAAAGTAAATACTTCTCCTCCTTCATTCTTAAAGCCATAAATCTCACTAAAAACAGCAGGAGAGACACAGATAGTCTTTCCTCCAACAGTAGCCACCATTGTCATCTTGGTTAAATCATTTTTCCTTGTTTTGTAAAACTCAACCACTTCGTCAGTAAACACATAATCTTCGTGGGTTCCAAAACTTTTACCAATGTTGCCTCTTTGATTTTGACCATTAATTCCTTCATCAGAGGAGTTCCAGTAGCGTGGAACTTCTCGTAATTCAAGTAACGTCCTTCAGCTCCGGCCATTTTAATGAGTTTGAAGTGGTTTGTGAAGATTTATAATACTTTAAGACAGAAAGCAGATCAATTAGTAACTTCTTTTTCACTTAAGAGAACTTTGGGTGCGTAAGGTTTACCCTTCTGATCAGATCTGGATTTATAGACTTTGAATCGCATCGGTTTCCGTGTTTTACGAGAACGGTTTGATTTAAACTGTCAGTTTCTAATCGTGCGGGCGAGAATTGCGGATTTCAAAATTCATTAATTATGTCTGACTAGGCGGGAATTTGAAACGCCACTTGTCTGTTACTTATAAAAGCATGTTTCTGATAAAACGTTTTAAATACAACACTTAAATATAAGTTGACATAAATAAAACAGATGAGTAAAATTAATACTTATCTGATAGATGACTTGTCTGATACAATATATCACTAGTGAAAGCCAATATCTAGTGATCTTCCTTTGCTGTTTGTCAATCCAGCAAGATAAATAATCTTCAAGTCTTCAATAATTAAGAGCAAATCTTCTGATTAAAACAACTTCAACTAACTGTCATTGAAGATTTCATCTTTAAAAAAGGAGTACCGCTAGTCTTTCACGTTCCCCCTGAATTCAAGAATTCATCAGTGAACTAGTCTGTTGAGAGTCAGTCTTCTTGAAGTGTAACACTTGTTGCTATCTAATTAGTCAGCCGTTGAACCCATAGTAGATGCAAGCGATTGTCTGGTACCTTCTTTTAGGTAACCCGTCCAGAGAGCTAGTAGAACACACCAATATTTTCGCAATAATGTCTGCGAACCTCTGAAACTCATCCTTCAGTTGAGTTTTCATCAGAGTTCCAGTCATCTCTTCTCCCTCCTTTGCACAAATAGTCCAAAATTACTCCTCTTTCTCCAATCCCAAAGTAAATACTTCTCCTCCTTCATTCTTAAAGCCATAAATCTCACTAAAAACAGCAGGAGAGACACAGATAGTCTTTCCTCCAACAGTAGCCACCATTGTCATCTTGGTTAAATCATTTTTCCTTGTTTTGTAAAACTCAACCACTTCGTCAGTAAACACATAATCTTCGTGGGTTCCAAAACTTTTACCAATGTTGCCTCTTTGATTTTGACCATTAATTCCTTCATCAGAGGAGTTCCAGTAGCGTGGAACTTCTCGTAATTCAAGTAACGTCCTTCAGCTCCGGCCATTTTAATGAGTTTGAAGTGGTTTGTGAAGATTTATAATACTTTAAGACAGAAAGCAGATCAATTAGTAACTTCTTTTTCACTTAAGAGAACTTTGGGTGCGTAAGGTTTACCCTTCTGATCAGATCTGGATTTATAGACTTTGAATCGCATCGGTTTCCGTGTTTTACGAGAACGGTTTGATTTAAACTGTCAGTTTCTAATCGTGCGGGCGAGAATTGCGGATTTCAAAATTCATTAATTATGTCTGACTAGGCGGGAATTTGAAACGCCACTTGTCTGTTACTTATAAAAGCCTGTTTCTGATAAAACGTTTTAAATACAACACTTAAATATAAGTTGACATAAATAAAACAGATGAGTAAAATTAATACTTATCTGATAGATGACTTGTCTGATACAATATATCACTAGTGAAAGCCAATATCTAGTGATCTTCCTTTGCTGTTTGTCAATCCAGCAAGATAAATAATCTTCAAGTCTTCAATAATTAAGAGCAAATCTTCTGATTAAAACAACTTCAACTAACTGTCATTGAAGATTTCATCTTTAAAACAGGAGTACCGCTAGTCTTTCACGTTCCCCCTGAATTCAAGAATTCATCAGTCAACTAGTCTGTTGAGAGTCAGTCTTCTTGAAGTGTAACACTTGTTGCTATGTAATTAGTCAGCCGTTGAACCCATAGTAGATGCAAGCGATTGTCTGGTACCTTCTTTTAGGTAACCCGTCCAGAGAGCTAGTAGAACACACCAATATTTTCGCAATAATGTCTGCGAACCTCTGAAACTCATCCTTCAGTTGAGTTTTCATCAGAGTTCCAGTCATCTCTTCTCCCTCCTTTGCACAAATAGTCCAAAATTACTCCTCTTTCTCCGATCCCAAAGTAAATACTTCTCCTCCTTCATTCTTAAAGCCATAAATCTCACTAAAAACAGCAGGAGAGACGCATATAGTCTTTCCTCCAACAGTAGCCACCATTGTCATCTTGGTTAAATCATTTTTCCTTGTTTTGTAAAACTCAACCACTTCGTCGGTAAACACATAATCTTCGTGGGTTCCAAAACTTTTACCAATGTTGCCTCTTTGATTTTAACCATTAATTCCTTCATCAGAGGAGTTCCAGTAGCGTGGAACTTCTCGTAATTCAAGTAACGTCCTTCAGCTCCGGCCATTTTAATGAGTTTGAAGTGGTTTGTGAAGATTTAGAATACTTTAAGACAGAAAGCAGATCAATTAGTAACTTCTTTTTCACATAAGAGAACTTTGGGTGCGTAAGGTTTACCCTTCTGATCAGATCTGGATTTATAGACTTTGAATCGCATCGGTTTCCGTGTTTTACGAGAACGGTTTGATTTAAACTGTCAGTTTCTAATCGTGCGGGCGAGAATTTCGGATTTCAAAATTCATTAATTATGTCTGACTAGGCGGGAATTTGAAACGCCACTTGTCTGTTACTTATAAAAGCCTGTTTCTGATAAAACGTTTTAAATACAACACTTAAATATAAGTTGACATAAATAAAACAGATGAGTAAAATTAATACTTATCCGATAGATGACTTGTCTGATACAATATATCACTAGTGAAAGCCAATATCTAGTGATCTTCCTTTGCTGTTTGTCAATCCAGCAAGATAAATAATCTTCAAGTCTTCAATAATTAAAAGCAAATCTTCTGATTAAAACAACTTCAACTAACTGTCATTGAAGATTTCATCTTTAAAACAACAGTACCGCTAGTCTAACACGTTCCCCCTGAATTCAAGAATTCATCAGTCAACTAGTCTGTTGAGAGTCAGACTTCTTGAAGTGTAACACTTGTTGCTATCAGATTAGTCAGTTGTTGAACCCATAGTAGATGCAAGCGATTGTCAGGTACCTTCTTTTAGGTAACCCATCCAGAGAGCTAGTAGAACACTCCAATATTTTCGCAATGATGTCTGCGAACCTTTGAAACACATCCTTCAGTTGAGTTTTCATCAGAGTTCCAATCATCTCTTCTCCCTCCTTTGTACAAATAGTCCAAAATTCATCCTCTTTCTCCGATCCCAAAGTAAATACTTCTCCTCCTTCATTCTTCAAGCCATAAATCTCACCAAGAACAGCAGGAGAGACACAGATAGTCTATCCTCCAACAATAGCCACCATAGTCATATTTGTTAAATCATTTTTCCTTGTTTTGTAAAACTCAACCACTTCGTCAGTAAACACATAATCTTTGTGGGCTTCCAAAACTTTTACCAATGTTGCCTCTTTGATTTTAACCATTAATTCCTTCATTAGAGGAGTTCCAGTAGCGTGGAACTTCTCGTAGTTCAAGTAACGTCCTTCAGCTCCGGCCATTTTAATGAGTTTGAAGTGTTTTGTGAAGATTTAGAATACTTTAAGACAGAAAGCAGATCAATTAGTAACTTCTTTTTCACTTAAAAGAACTTTGGGTTCGTAAGGTTTACCCTTCTGATCAGATCTGGATTTATAGACTTTGAATCGCATCGTTTTCCGTGTTTTTCGTGAACGGTTTGATTTAAACTGTCAGTTTCTAATCGTGCGGGCGAGAATTGCGGATTTCAAAATTCATTAATTATGTCTGACTAGGCGGGAATTTGAAACGCCACTTGTCTGTTACTTATAAAAGCGTGTTTCTGATAAAACGTTTTAAATACAACACTTAAATATAAGTTGACATAAATAAAACAGATGAGTAAAATTAATACTTATCTGATAGATGACTTGTCTGATACAATATATCACTAGTGAAAGCCAATATTTAGTGATCTTCCTTTGCTGTTTGTCAATCCAGCAAGATAAATAATCTTCAAGTCTTCAAGAATTAAGAGCAAATCTTCTGATTAAAACAACTTCAACTAACTGTCATTGAATATTTCATCTTTAAAACAGGAGTACCGCTAGTCTTAGACGTTCCCCCTGAATTCAAGAATTCATCAGTCAACGAGTCTGTTCAGAATCAGTCTTCTTGAAGTGTAACACTTGTTGCTATCAGATTAGTCAGCTGTTGAACCCATAGTAGATGCAAGCCATTGTCTGGTACCTTCTTCTAGGTAACCCGTCCAGAGAGCTAGTAGAACACTCCAATATTTTCGCTATGATGTCTGCGAACCTCTGAAACTCATCCTTCAGTTGAGTTTTCATCAGAGTTCCAGTCATCTCTTCACCCTCCGTTGCACAAATAGTCCAAAATTATTCATCTTTCTCCGATCCCAAAGTAAATACTTCTCCTCCTTCATTCTTCAAGCCATAAATCTCACTAAGAACAGCAGGAGAGACACATATAGTCTTTCCTCCAACAGTAGCCACCATTGTCAACTTGGTTAAATCATTTTTCCTTGTTTTGTAAAACTCAACCACTTCGTCAGTAAACACATAATCTTCGTGGGCCTCCAAAACTTTTTCCAATGTTGCCTCTTTGATTTTAAACATTAATTCCTTCATTAGAGGAGTTCCAGTTGCGTGGAACTTCTCGTAATTCAAGTAACGTCCTTCAGCTCCGGCCATTTTAATGAGTTTGAAGTGGTTTGTGAAGATTTAGAATACTTTAAGACAGAAAGCAGATCAATTAGTAACTTCTTTTTCACTTAAAAGAACTTTGGGTTCGTAAGGTTTACCCTTCTGATCAGATCTGGATTTATAGACCTTGAATCGCATCGTTTTCCGTGTTTTTCGTGAACGGTTTGATTTAAACTGTCAGTTTCTAATCGTGCGGGCGAGAATTGCGGATTTCAAAATTCATTAATTATGTCTGACTAGGCGGGAATTTGAAACGCCACTTGTCTGTTACTTATAAAAGCCTGTTTCTGATAAAATGTTTTAAATACAACACTTAAATATAAGTTGACATAAATAAAACAGATAAGTAAAATTAATACTTATCTGATAGATGACTTGTCTGATACAATATATCACTAGTGAAAGCCAATATCTAGTGATCTTCCTTTGCTGTTTGTCAATCCAGCAAGATAAATAATCTTCAAGTCTTCAAGAATTAAGAGCAAATCTTCTGATTATAACAACTTCAACTAACTGTCATTGAAGATTTCATCTTTAAAACAGGAGTACCGCTAGTCTAACACGTTCCCCCTGAATTCAAGAATTCATCAGTCAACTAGTCTGTTGAGAGTCAGTCTTCTTGAAGTGTAACACTTGTTGCTATCAGATTAGTCAGCTGTTGAACCCATAGTAGATGCAAGCCATTGTCTGGAACCTTCTTCTAGGTAACCCGTCCAGAGAGCTAGTAGAACACTCCAATATTTTCGCAATGATGTCTGCGAACCTCTGAAACTCATCCTTCAGTTGAGTTTTCATCAGAGTTCCAGTCATCTCTTTTCACTCCTTTGCACAAATTGTCCAAAATTCCTCCTCTTTCTCCGATCCCAAAGTAAATACTTCTCTTCCTTCATTCTTCAAGCCATAAATCTCACTAAGAACAGCAGGAGAGACACATTTTGTCTTTCCTCCAACAGTAGCCACCATAGTCATCTTGGTTAAATCATTTTTCCTTGTTTTGTAAAACTCAACCACTTCGTCTGTAAACACATAATCTTCGTGGGCTTCCAAAACTTTTACCAATGTTGCCTCTTTGATTTTAACCATTAATTCCTTCATTAGAGGAGTTCCTGTAGCATGGAACTTCTCGTAATTCAAGTAACGTCCTTCAGCTCCGGCCATTTTAATGAGTTTGAAGTGGTTTGTGAAGATTTAGAATACTTTAAGACAGAAAGCAGATCAATTAGTAACTTCTTTTTCACTTAAAAGAACTTTGGGTTCGTAAGGTTTACCCTTCTGATCAGATCTGGATTTATAGACTTTGAATCGCATCGTTTTCCGTGTTTTACGTGAACGGTTTAATTTAAACTGTCAGTTTCTAATCGTGCGGGCGAGAATTGCGGATTTCAAAATTCATTAATTATGTCTGACTAGGCGGGAATTTGAAACGCCACTTGTCTGTTACTTATAAAAGCCTGTTTCTGATAAAATGTTTTAAATACAACACTTAAATATAAGTTGACATAAATAAAATAGATAAGTAAAATTAATACTTATCTGATAGATGACTTGTCTGATACAATATATCACTAGTGAAAGCCAATATCTAGTGATCTTCCTTTGCTGTTTGTCAATCCAGCAAGATAAATAATCTTCAAGTCTTCAAGAATTAAGAGCAAATCTTCTGATTATAACAACTTCAACTAACTGTCATTGAAGATTTCATCTTTAAAACAGGAGTACCGCTAGTCTAACACGTTCCCCCTGAATTCAAGAATTCATCAGTCAACTAGTCTGTTGAGAGTCAGTCTTCTTGAAGTGTAACACTTGTTGCTATCAGATTAGTCAGCTGTTGAACCCATAGTAGATGCAAGCCATTGTCTGGAACCTTCTTCTAGGTAACCCGTCCAGAGAGCTAGTAGAACACTCCAATATTTTCGCAATGATGTCTGCGAACCTCTGAAACTCATCCTTCAGTTGAGTTTTCATCAGAGTTCCAGTCATCTCTTTTCACTCCTTTGCACAAATTGTCCAAAATTCCTCCTCTTTCTCCGATCCCAAAGTAAATACTTCTCTTCCTTCATTCTTCAAGCCATAAATCTCACTAAGAACAGCAGGAGAGACACATATAGTCTTTCCTCCAACAGTAGCCACCATTGTCAACTTGGTTAAATCATTTTTCCTTGTTTTGTAAAACTCAACCACTTCGTCAGTAAACACATAATCTTCGTGGGCCTCCAAAACTTTTTCCAATGTTGCCTCTTTGATTTTAAACATTAATTCCTTCATTAGAGGAGTTCCAGTTGCGTGGAACTTCTCGTAATTCAAGTAACGTCCTTCAGCTCCGGCCATTTTAATGAGTTTGAAGTGGTTTGTGAAGATTTAGAATACTTTAAGACAGAAAGCAGATCAATTAGTAACTTCTTTTTCACTTAAAAGAACTTTGGGTTCGTAAGGTTTACCCTTCTGATCAGATCTGGATTTATAGACTTTGAATCGCATCGTTTTCCGTGTTTTTCGTGAACGGTTTGATTTAAACTGTCAGTTTCTAATCGTGCGGGCGAGAATTGCGGATTTCAAAATTCATTAATTATGTCTGACTAGGCGGGAATTTGAAACGCCACTGCTCTGTTACTTATAAAAGCCTGTTTCTGATAAAATGTTTTAAATACAACACTTAAATATAAGTTGACATAAATAAAACAGATAAGTAAAATTAATACTTATCTGATAGATGACTTGTCTGATACAATATATCACTAGTGAAAGCCAATATCTAGTGATCTTCCTTTGCTGTTTGTCAATCCAGCAAGATAAATAATCTTCAAGTCTTCAAGAATTAAGAGCAAATCTTCTGATTATAACAACTTCAACTAACTGTCATTGAAGATTTCATCTTTAAAACAGGAGTACCGCTAGTCTAACACGTTCCCCCTGAATTCAAGAATTCATCAGTCAACTAGTCTGTTGAGAGTCAGTCTTCTTGAAGTGTAACACTTGTTGCTATCAGATTAGTCAGCTGTTGAACCCATAGTAGATGCAAGCCATTGTCTGGAACCTTCTTCTAGGTAACCCGTCCAGAGAGCTAGTAGAACACTCCAATATTTTCGCAATGATGTCTGCGAACCTCTGAAACTCATCCTTCAGTTGAGTTTTCATCAGAGTTCCAGTCATCTCTTTTCACTCCTTTGCACAAATTGTCCAAAATTCCTCCTCTTTCTCCGATCCCAAAGTAAATACTTCTCTTCCTTCATTCTTCAAGCCATAAATCTCACTAAGAACAGCAGGAGAGACACATTTTGTCTTTCCTCCAACAGTAGCCACCATAGTCATCTTGGTTAAATCATTTTTCCTTGTTTTGTAAAACTCAACCACTTCGTCTGTAAACACATAATCTTCGTGGGCTTCCAAAACTTTTACCAATGTTGCCTCTTTGATTTTAACCATTAATTCCTTCATTAGAGGAGTTCCTGTAGCATGGAACTTCTCGTAATTCAAGTAACGTCCTTCAGCTCCGGCCATTTTAATGAGTTTGAAGTGGTTTGTGAAGATTTAGAATACTTTAAGACAGAAAGCAGATCAATTAGTAACTTCTTTTTCACTTAAAAGAACTTTGGGTTCGTAAGGTTTACCCTTCTGATCAGATCTGGATTTATAGACTTTGAATCGCATCGTTTTCCGTGTTTTACGTGAACGGTTTGATTTAAACTGTCAGTTTCTAATCGTGCGGGCGAGAATTGCGGATTTCAAAATTCATTAATTATGTCTGACTAGGCGGGAATTTGAAACGCCACTTGTCTGTTACTTATAAAAGCCTGTTTCTGATAAAATGTTTTAAATACAACACTTAAATATAAGTTGACATAAATAAAATAGATAAGTAAAATTAATACTTATCTGATAGATGACTTGTCTGATACAATATATCACTAGTGAAAGCCAATATCTAGTGATCTTCCTTTGCTGTTTGTCAATCCAGCAAGATAAATAATCTTCAAGTCTTCAAGAATTAAGAGCAAATCTTCTGATTATAACAACTTCAACTAACTGTCATTGAAGATTTCATCTTTAAAACAGGAGTACCGCTAGTCTAACACGTTCCCCCTGAATTCAAGAATTCATCAGTCAACTAGTCTGTTGAGAGTCAGTCTTCTTGAAGTGTAACACTTGTTGCTATCAGATTAGTCAGCTGTTGAACCCATAGTAGATGCAAGCCATTGTCTGGAACCTTCTTCTAGGTAACCCGTCCAGAGAGCTAGTAGAACACTCCAATATTTTCGCAATGATGTCTGCGAACCTCTCAAACTCATCCTTCAGTTGAGTTTTCATCAGAGTTCCAGTCATCTCATTTCACTCCTTTGCACAAATTGTCCAAAATTCCTCCTCTTTCTCCGATCCCAAAGTAAATACTTCTCTTCCTTCATTCTTCAAGCCATAAATCTCACTAAGAACAGCAGGAGAGACACATTTAGTCTTTCCTCCAACAGTAGCCACCATAGTCATCTTGGTTAAATCATTTTTCCTTGTTTTGTAAAACTCAACCACTTCGTCTGTAAACACATAATCTTCGTGGGCTTCCAAAACTTTTACCAATGTTGCCTCTTTGATTTTAACCATTAATTCCTTCATTAGAGGAGTTCCTGTAGCATGGAACTTCTCGTAATTCAAGTAACGTCCTTCAGCTCCGGCCATTTTAATGAGTTTGAAGTGGTTTGTGAAGATTTAGAATACTTTAAGACAGAAAGTAGATCAATTAGTAACTTCTTTTTCACTTAAGAAAATTTTGGGTGCGTAAGGTTTACCCTTCTGATCAGATCTGGATTTATAGACTTTGAATCGCATCGGTTTTCGTGTTTTACGTGAACGGTTTGATTTAAACTGTCAGTTTCTAATCGTGCGGGCGAGAATTGCGGATTTCAAAATTCATTAATTATGTCTGACTAGGTGGGAATTTGAAACGCCACTTGTCTGTTACTTATAAAAGCCTGTTTCTGATAAAATGTTTTAAATACAACACTTAAATATAAGTTGACATAAATAAAACAGATAAGTAAAATTAATACTTATCTGATAGATGACTTGTCTGATACAATATATCACTAGTGAAAGCCAATATCTAGTGATCTTCCTTTGCTGTTTGTCAATCCAGCAAGATAAATAATCTTCGAGTCTTCAAGAATTAAGAGCAAATTTTCTGATTAAAACAACTTCAACTAAATGTCATTGAAGATTTCATCTTTAAAACAGGAGTACCGCTAGTCTTACACGTTCCCCCTGAATTCAAGAATTCATCAGTCAACGAGTCTGTTGAGAATCAGTCTTCTTGAAGTTTAACACTTGTTGCTATCAGATTAATCAGCTGTTGAACCCATAGTAGATGCAAGCGATTGTTTGGTACCTTCTTTTAGGTAACCCGTCCAGAGAGCTAGTAGAACACTCCAATATTTTCGCAATGATGTCTGCGAACCTCTGAAACTCATCCTTCAGTTGAGTTTTCATCAGAGTTCCAGTCATCTCTTCTCCCTCCGTTGCACAAATAGTCCAAAATTATTCCTCTTTATCCGATCCCAAAGTAAATACTTCTCCTCCTTCATTCTTCAAGCCATAAATCTCACTAAGAACAGCAGGAGAGACACATATAGTCTTTCCTCCAACAGTAGCCACCATTGTCAACTTGGTTAAATCATTTTTCCGTGTTTTGTAAAACTCAACCACTTCGTCCGTAAACACATAATCTTCGTGGGCCTCCAAAACTTTTTCCAATGTTGCCTCTTTGATTTTAAACATTAATTCCTTCATTAGAGGAGTTCCAGTTGCGTGGAACTTCTCGTAATTCAAGTAACGTCCTTCAGCTCCGGCCATTTTAATGAGTTTGAAGTGGTTTGTGAAGATTTAGAATACTTTAAGACAGAAAGCAGATCAATTAGTAACTTCTTTTTCACTTAAAAGAACTTTGGGTTCGTAAAGTTTACCCTTCTGATCAGATCTGGATTTATAGACTTTGAATCTCATCGTTTTCCGTGTTTTTCGTGAACGGTTTGATTTAAACTGTCAGTTTCTAATCGTGCGAGCGAGAATTGCGGATTTCAAAATTCATTAATTATGTCTGACTAGGCGGGAATTTGAAACGCCACTTGTCTGTTACTTATAAAAGCCTGTTTCTGATAAAATGTTTTAAATACAACACTTAAATATAAGTTGACATAAATAAAACAGATAAGTAAAATTAATACTTATCTGATAGATGACTTGTCTGATACAATATATCACTAGTGAAAGCCAATATCTAGTGATCTTCCTTTGCTGTTTGTCAATCCAGCAAGATAAATAATCTTCAAGTCTTCAAGAATTAAGAGCAAATCTTCTGATTATAACAACTTCAACTAACTGTCATTGAAGATTTCATCTTTAAAACAGGAGTACCGCTAGTCTAAAACGTTCCCCCTGAATTCAAGAATTCATCAGTCAACTAGTCTGTTGATAGTCAGTCTTCTTGAAGTGTAACACTTGTTGCTATCAGATTAGTCAGCTGTTGAACCCATAGTAGATGCAAGCCATTGTCTGGAACCTTCTTCTAGGTAACCCGTCCAGAGAGCTAGTAGAACACTCCAATATTTTCGCAATGATGTCTGCGAACCTCTGAAACTCATCCTTCAGTTGAGTTTTCATCAGAGTTCCAGTCATCTCTTTTCACTCCTTTGCACAAATTGTCCAAAATTCCTCCTCTTTCTCCGATCCCAAAGTAAATACTTCTCTTCCTTCATTCTTCAAGCCATAAATCTCACTAAGAACAGCAGGAGAGACACATTTAGTCTTTCCTCCAACAGTAGCCACCATAGTCATCTTGGTTACATCATTTTTCCTTGTTTTGTAAAACTCAACCACTTCGTCTGTAAACACATAATCTTCGTGGGCTTCCAAAACTTTTACCAATGTTGCCTCTTTGATTTTAACCATTAATTCCTTCATTAGAGGAGTTCCTGTAGCATGGAACTTCTCGTAATTCAAGTAACGTCCTTCAGCTCCGGCCATTTTAATGAGTTTGAAGTGGTTTGTGAAGATTTAGAATACTTTAAGACAGAAAGCAGATCAATTAGTAACTTCTTTTTCACTTAAAAGAACTTTGGGTTCGTAAGGTTTACCCTTCTGATCAGATCTGGATTTATAGACTTTCAATCGCATCGTTTTCCGTGTTTTACGTGAACGGTTTGATTTAAACTGTCAGTTTCTAATCGTGCGGGCGAGAATTGCGGATTTCAAAATTCATTAATTATGTCTGACTAGGTGGGAATTTGAAACGCCACTTGTCTGTTACTTATAAAAGCCTGTTTCTGATAAAATGTTTTAAATACAACACTTAAATATAAGTTGACATAAATAAAACAGATAAGTAAAATTAATACTTATCTGATAGATGACTTGTCTGATACAATATATCACTAGTGAAAGCCAATATCTAGTGATCTTCCTTTGCTGTTTGTCAATCCAGCAAGATAAATAATCTTCAAGTCTTCAAGAATTAAGAGCAAATCTTCTGATTATAACAACTTCAACTAACTGTCATTGAAGATTTCATCTTTAAAACAGGAGTACCGCTAGTCTAACACGTTCCCCCTGAATTCAAGAATTCATCAGTCAACTAGTCCGTTGAGAGTCAGTCTTCTTGAAGTGTAACACTTGTTGCTATCAGATTAGTCAGCTGTTGAACCAATAGTAGATGCAAGCCATTGTCTGGAACCTTCTTTTAGGTAACCCGTCCAGAGAGCTAGTAGAACACTCCAATATTTTCGCAATGATGTCTGCGAACCTCTGAAATTCATCCTTCAGTTGAGTTTTCATCAGAGTTCCAGTCATCTCTTTTCACTCCTTTGCACAAATTGTCCAAAATTCCTCCTCTTTCTCCGATCCCAAAGTAAATACTTCTCTTCCTTCATTCTTCAAGCCATAAATCTCACTAAGAACAGCAGGAGAGACACATTTAGTCTTTCCTCCAACAGTAGCCACCATAGTCATCTTGGTTACATCATTTTTCCTTGTTTTGTAAAACTCAACCACTTCGTCTGTAAACACATAATCTTCGTGGGCTTCCAAAACTTTTACCAATGTTGCCTCTTTGATTTTAACCATTAATTCCTTCATTAGAGGAGTTCCTGTAGCATGGAACTTCTCGTAATTCAAGTAACGTCCTTCAGCTCCGGCCATTTTAATGAGTTTGAAGTGGTTTGTGAAGATTTAGAATACTTTAAGACAGAAAGCAGATCAATTAGTAACTTCTTTTTCACTTAAAAGAACTTTGGGTTCGTAAGGTTTACCCTTCTGATCAGATCTGGATTTATAGACTTTGAATCGCATCGTTTTCCGTGTTTTACGTGAACGGTTTGATTTAAACTGTCAGTTTCTAATCGTGCGAGCGAGAATTGCGGATTTCAAAATTCATTAATTATGTCTGACTAGGCGGGAATTTGAAACGCCACTTGTCTGTTACTTATAAAAGCCTGTTTCTGATAAAATGTTTTAAATACAACACTTAAATATAAGTTGACATAAATAAAACAGATAAGTAAAATTAATACTTATCTGATAGATGACTTGTCTGATACAATATATCACTAGTGAAAGCCAATATCTAGTGATCTTCCTTTGCTGTTTGTCAATCCAGCAAGATAAATAATCTTCAAGTCTTCAAGAATTAAGAGCAAATCTTCTGATTATAACAACTTCAACTAACTGTCATTGAAGATTTCATCTTTAAAACAGGAGTACCGCTAGTCTAAAACGTTCCCCCTGAATTCAAGAATTCATCAGTCAACTAGTCTGTTGATAGTCAGTCTTCTTGAAGTGTAACACTTGTTGCTATCAGATTAGTCAGCTGTTGAACCCATAGTAGATGCAAGCCATTGTCTGGAACCTTCTTCTAGGTAACCCGTCCAGAGAGCTAGTAGAACACTCCAATATTTTCGCAATGATGTCTGCGAACCTCTGAAACTCATCCTTCAGTTGAGTTTTCATCAGAGTTCCAGTCATCTCTTTTCACTCCTTTGCACAAATTGTCCAAAATTCCTCCTCTTTCTCCGATCCCAAAGTAAATACTTCTCTTCCTTCATTCTTCAAGCCATAAATCTCACTAAGAACAGCAGGAGAGACACATTTAGTCTTTCCTCCAACAGTAGCCACCATAGTCATCTTGGTTACATCATTTTTCCTTGTTTTGTAAAACTCAACCACTTCGTCTGTAAACACATAATCTTCGTGGGCTTCCAAAACTTTTACCAATGTTGCCTCTTTGATTTTAACCATTAATTCCTTCATTAGAGGAGTTCCTGTAGCATGGAACTTCTCGTAATTCAAGTAACGTCCTTCAGCTCCGGCCATTTTAATGAGTTTGAAGTGGTTTGTGAAGATTTAGAATACTTTAAGACAGAAAGCAGATCAATTAGTAACTTCTTTTTCACTTAAAAGAACTTTGGGTTCGTAAGGTTTACCCTTCTGATCAGATCTGGATTTATAGACTTTCAATCGCATCGTTTTCCGTGTTTTACGTGAACGGTTTGATTTAAACTGTCAGTTTCTAATCGTGCGGGCGAGAATTGCGGATTTCAAAATTCATTAATTATGTCTGACTAGGCGGGAATTTGAAACGCCACTTGTCTGTTACTTATAAAAGCCTGTTTCTGATAAAATGTTTTAAATACAACACTTAAATATAAGTTGACATAAATAAAACAGATAAGTAAAATTAATACTTATCTGATAGATGACTTGTCTGATACAATATATCACTAGTGAAAGCCAATATCTAGTGATCTTCCTTTGCTGTTTGTCAATCCAGCAAGATAAATAATCTTCAAGTCTTCAAGAATTAAGAGCAAATCTTCTGATTATAACAACTTCAACTAACTGTCATTGAAGATTTCATCTTTAAAACAGGAGTACCGCTAGTCTAACACGTTCCCCCTGAATTCAAGAATTCATCAGTCAACTAGTCCGTTGAGAGTCAGTCTTCTTGAAGTGTAACACTTGTTGCTATCAGATTAGTCAGCTGTTGAACCAATAGTAGATGCAAGCCATTGTCTGGAACCTTCTTTTAGGTAACCCGTCCAGAGAGCTAGTAGAACACTCCAATATTTTCGCAATGATGTCTGCGAACCTCTGAAATTCATCCTTCAGTTGAGTTTTCATCAGAGTTCCAGTCATCTCTTTTCACTCCTTTGCACAAATTGTCCAAAATTCCTCCTCTTTCTCCGATCCCAAAGTAAATACTTCTCTTCCTTCATTCTTCAAGCCATAAATCTCACTAAGAACAGCAGGAGAGACACATTTAGTCTTTCCTCCAACAGTAGCCACCATAGTCATCTTGGTTACATCATTTTTCCTTGTTTTGTAAAACTCAACCACTTCGTCTGTAAACACATAATCTTCGTGGGCTTCCAAAACTTTTACCAATGTTGCCTCTTTGATTTTAACCATTAATTCCTTCATTAGAGGAGTTCCTGTAGCATGGAACTTCTCGTAATTCAAGTAACGTCCTTCAGCTCCGGCCATTTTAATGAGTTTGAAGTGGTTTGTGAAGATTTAGAATACTTTAAGACAGAAAGCAGATCAATTAGTAACTTCTTTTTCACTTAAAAGAACTTTGGGTTCGTAAGGTTTACCCTTCTGATCAGATCTGGATTTATAGACTTTGAATCGCATCGTTTTCCGTGTTTTACGTGAACGGTTTGATTTAAACTGTCAGTTTCTAATCGTGCGGGCGAGAATTGCGGATTTCAAAATTCATTAATTATGTCTGACTAGGCGGGAATTTGAAACGCCACTTGTCTGTTACTTATAAAAGCCTGTTTCTGATAAAATGTTTTAAAAACAACACTTAAATATAAGTTGACATAAATAAAACAGATAAGTAAAATTAATACTTATCTGATACATGACTTGTCTGATACAATATATCACTAGTGAAAGCCAATATCTAGTGATCTTCCTTTGCTGTTTGTCAATCCAGCAAGATAAATAATCTTCAAGTCTTCAAGAATTAAGAGCAAATCTTCTGATTATAACAACTTCAACTAACTGTCATTGAAGATTTCATCTTTAAAACAGGAGTACCGCTAGTCTAACACGTTCCCCCTGAATTCAAGAATTCATCAGTCAACTAGTCTGTTGAGAGTCAGTCTTCTTGAAGTGTAACACTTGTTGCTATCAGATTAGTCAGCTGTTGAACCCATAGTAGATACAAGCCATTGTCTGGAACCTTCTTCTAGGTAACCCGTCCAGAGAGCTAGTAGAACACTCCAATATTTTCGCAATGATGTCTGCGAACCTCTGAAACTCATCCTTCAGTTGAGTTTTCATCAGAGTTCCAGTCATCTCATTTCACTCCATTGCACAAATTGTCCAAAATTCCTCCTCTTTCTCCGATCCCAAAGTAAATACTTCTCTTCCTTCATTCTTCAAGCCATAAATCTCACTAAGAACAGCAGGAGAGACACATTTAGTCTTTCCTCCAACAGTAGCCACCATAGTCATCTTGGTTAAATCATTTTTCCTTGTTTTGTAAAACTCAACCACTTCTTCTGTAAACACATAATCTTCGTGGGCTTCCAAAACTTTTACAAATGTTGCCTCTTTGATTTTAACCATTAATTCCTTCATTAGAGGAGTTCCTGTAGCATGGAACTTCTCGTAATTCAAGTAACGTCCTTCAGCTCCGGCCATTTTAATGAGTTTGAAGTGGTTGTGAAGATTTAGAATACTTTAAGACAGAAAGTAGATCAATTAGTAACTTCTTTTTCACTTAAGAAAATTTTGGGTGCGTAAGGTTTACCCTTCTGATCAGATCTGGATTTATAGACTTTGAATCGCATCGGTTTTCGTGTTTTACGTGAACGGTTTGATTTAAACTGTCAGTTTCTAATCGTGCGGGCGAGAATTGCGGATTTCAAAATTCATTAATTATGTCTGACTAGGCGGGAATTCGAAACGCCAATTGTCTGTTACTTATAAAAGCGTGTTTCTGATAAAACGTTTTAAATACAACACTTAAATATAAGTTGACATAAATAAAACAGATGAGTAAAATTAATACTTATCTGGTAGATGACTTGCCTGATACAATATATCACTAGTGAAAGCCAATATCTAGTGCTCTTCCTTTGCTGTTTGTCCATCCAGCAAGATAAACAATCTTCGAGTCTTCAAGAATTAAGAGCAAATTTTCTGATTAAAACAACTTCAACTAAATGTCATTGAAGATTTCATCTTTAAAACAGGAGTACCGCTAGTCTTACACGTTCCCCCTGAATTCAAGAATTCATCAGTCAACGAGTCTGTTGAGAATCAGTCTTCTTGAAGTTTAACACTTGTTGCTATCAGATTAGTCAGCTGTTGAACCCATAGTAGATGCAAGCGATTGTTTGGTACCTTCTTTTAGGTAACCCGTCCAGAGAGCTAGTAGAACACTCCAATATTTTCGCAATGATGTCTGCGAACCTCTGAAACTCATCCTTCAGTTGAGTTTTCATCAGAGTTCCAGTCATCTCTTCTCCCTTCTTTGCACAAATAGTCCAAAATTACTCCTCTTTCTCCGATCCCAAGGTAAATACTTCTCCTCCTTCATTCTTCAAGCCATAAATCTCACTAAAAATAGCAGGAGAGACGCAGATAGTCTTTCCTCCAACAGTAGCCACCATTGTCATCTTGGTTAAATCATTTTTCCTTGTTTTGTAAAACTCAACCACTTCGTCAGTAAACACATAATCTTCGTAGGTTCCAAAACTTTTACCAATGTTGCCTCTTTGATTTTAACCATTAATTCCTTCATTAGAGGAGTTCCAGTTGCGTGGAACTTCTCGTAATTCAAGTAACGTCCTTCAGCTCCGGCCATTTTAATGAGTTTGAAGTGGTTTGTGAAGATTTAGAATACTTTAAGACAGAAAGCAGATCAATTAGTAACTTCTTTTTCACTTAAAAGAACTTTGGGTTCGTAAAGTTTACCCTTCTGATCAGATCTGGATTTATAGACTTTGAATCGCATCGTTTTCCGTGTTTTTCGTGAACGGTTTGATTTAAACTGTCAGTTTCTAATCGTGCGGGCGAGAATTGCGGATTTCAAAATTCATTAATTATGTCTGACTAGGCGGGAATTTGAAACGCCACTTGTCTGTTACTTATAAAAGCCTGTTTCTGATAAAATGTTTTAAATACAACACTTAAATATAAGTTGACATAAATAAAACAGATAAGTAAAATTAATACTTATCTGATAGATGACTTGTCTGGTACAATATATCACTAGTGAAAGCCAATATCTAGTGATCTTCCTTTGCTGTTTGTCAATCCAGCAAGATAAATAATCTTCAAGTCTTCAAGAATTAAGAGCAAATCTTCTGATTATAACAACTTCAACTAACTGTCATTGAAGATTTCATCTTTAAAACAGGAGTACCGCTAGTCTAACACGTTCCCCCTGAATTCAAGAATTCATCAGTCAACTAGTCTGTTGAGAGTCAGTCTTCTTGAAGTGTAACACTTGTTGCTATCAGATTAGTCAGCTGTTGAACCCATAGTAGATGCAAGCCATTGTCTGGAACCTTCTTTTAGGTAACCCGTCCAGAGAGCTAGTAGAACACTCCAATATTTTCGCAATGATGTCTGCGAACCTCTGAAACTCATCCTTCAGTTGAGTTTTCATCAGAGTTCCAGTCATCTCTTTTCACTCCTTTGCACAAATTGTCCAAAATTCCTCCTCTTTCTACGATCCCAAAGTAAATACTTCTCTTCCTTCATTCTTCGTGCCATAAATCTCACTAAGAACAGCAGGAGAGACACATTTAGTCTTTCCTCCAACAGTAGCCACCATAGTCATCTTGGTTACATCATTTTTCCTTGTTTTGTAAAACTCAACCACTTCGTCTGTAAACACATAATCTTCGTGGGCTTCCAAAACTTTTACCAATGTTGCCTCTTTGATTTTAACCATTAATTCCTTCATTAGAGGAGTTCCTGTAGCATGGAACTTCTCGTAATTCAAGTAACGTCCTTCAGCTCCGGCCATTTTAATGAGTTTGAAGTGGTTTGTGAAGATTTAGAATACTTTAAGACAGAAAGCAGATCAATTAGTAACTTCTTTTTCACTTAAAAGAACTTTGGGTTCGTAAGGTTTACCCTTCTGATCAGATCTGGATTTATAGACTTTGAATCTCATCGTTTTCCGTGTTTTTCGTGAACGGTTTGATTTAAACTGTCAGTTTCTAATCGTGCGAGCGAGAATTGCGGATTTCAAAATTCATTAATTATGTCTGACTAGGCGGGAATTTGAAACGCCACTTGTCTGTTACTTATAAAAGCCTGTTTCTGATAAAATGTTTTAAATACAACACTTAAATATAAGTTGACATAAATAAAACAGATGAGTAAAATTAATACTTATCTGATAGATGACTTGTCTGATACAATATATCACTAGTGAAAGCCAATATCTAGTGATCTTCCTTTGCTGTTTGTCAATCCAGCAAGATAAATAATCTTCAAGTCTTCAATAATTAAGAGCAAATCTTCTGATTAAAACAACTTCAACTAACTGTCATTGAAGATTACATCTTTAAAACAGGAGAACCGCTAGTCTTAGACGTTCCCCCTGAATTCAAGAATTCATCAGTCAACGAGTCTGTTGAGAATCAGTCTTCTTGAAGTGTAACACTTGTTGCTATCAGATTAGTCAGCTGTTGAACCCATAGTAGATGCAAGCCATTGTCTGGTACCTTCTTCTAGGTAACCCATCAAGAGAGCTAGTAGAACACTCCAATATTTTCGCAATGATGTCTGCGAACCTCTGAAACTCATCCTTCAGTTGAGTTTTAATCAGAGTTCCAGTCATCTCTTCTCCTTCCTTTGCACAAATAGTCCAAAATTATTCCTCTTTCTCCGATCCCAAAGTAAATACTTCTCCTCCTTCATTCTTCAAGCCATAAATCTCACTAAGAACAGCAGGAGAGACACAGGTAGTCTTTCCTCCAACAGTAGCCACCATTGTCATCTTGGTTAAATCATTTTTACTTGTTTTGTAAAACTCAACCACTTCGTCAGTAAACACATAATCTTCGTGGGCTTCCAAAACTTTTACCAATGTTGCCTATTTGATTTTAAACATTAATTCCTTCATTAGAGGAGTTCCAGTTGCGTGGAACTTCTCGTAATTCAAGTAACGTCCTTCAGCTCCGGCCATTTTAATGAGTTTGAAGTGGTTTGTGAAGATTTAGAATACTTTAAGACAGAAAGCAGATCAATTAGTAACTTCTTTTTCACTTAAGAGAACTTTGGGTGCGTAAGGTTTACCCTTCTGATCAGATCTGGATTTATAGACTTTGAATCGCATCGGTTTTCATGTTTTACGTGAACGGTTTGATTTAAACTGTCAGTTTCTAATCGTGCGGGCGAGAATTGCGGATTTCAAAATTCATTAATTATGTCTGACTAGGCGGGAATTTGAAACGCCACTTGTCTGTTACTTATAAAAGCGTGTTTCTGATAAAACGTTTTAAATACAACACTTAAATATAAGTTGACATAAATAAAACAGATGAGTAAAATTAATACTTATCTGGTAGATGACTTGCCTGATACAATATATCACTAGTGAAAGCCAATATCTAGTGCTCTTCCTTTGCTGTTTGTCAATCCAGCAAGATAAACAATCTTCGAGTCTTCAAGAATTAAGAGCAAATTTTCTGATTAAAACAACTTCAACTAAATGTCATTGAAGATTTCATCTTTAAAACAGGAGTACCGCTAGTCTTACACGTTCCCACTGAATTCAAGAATTCATCAGTCAACGAGTCTGTTGAGAATCAGTCTTCTTGAAGTGTAACACTTGTTGATATCAGATTAGTCAGCTGTTGAACCCATAGTAGATGCAAGCCATTGTCCGGTACCTTCTTCTAGGTAACCCGTCCAGAGAGCTAGTAGAACACTCCAATATTTTCGCAATGATGTCTGCGAACCTCTGAAACTCATCCTTCAGTTGAGTTTTCATCAGAGTTCCAGCCATCTCTTCTCCCTCCTTTGCACAAATAGTCCAAAATTATTCCTCTTTCTCCGATCCCAAAGTAAATACTTCTCCTCCTTCATTCTTCAAGCCATAAATCTCACTAAGAACAGTAGGAGAGACACAGATAGTCTTTCCTCCAACAGTAGCCACCATTGTCATCTTGGTTAAATCATTTTTCCTTGTTTTGTAAAACTCAACCACTTCGTCTGTAAACACATAATCTTCGTGGGCTTCCAAAACTTTTACCAATGCTGCCTCTTTGATTTTAACCATTAATTCCTTCATTAGAGGAGTTCCAGTTGCGTGGAACTTCTCGTAATTCAAGTAACGTCCTTCAGCTCCGGCCATTTTAATGAGTTTGAAGTGGTTTGTGAAGATTTAGAATACTTTAAGACAGAAAGCAGATCAATTAGTAACTTCTTTTTCACGTAAGAGAACTTTGGGTGCATAAGGTTTACCCTTCTGATCAGATCTGGATTTATAGACTTTGAATCGCATCGGTTTCCGTGTTTTACGTGAACGGTTTGATTTAAACTGTCAGTTTCTAATCGTGCGGGCGAGAATTGCGGATTTCAAAATTCATTAATTATGTCTGACTAGGCGGGAATTTGAAACGCCACTTGTTTGTTACTTATAAAAGCCTGTTTCTGATAAAATGTTTTAAATACAACACTTAAATATAAGTTGACATAAATAAAACAGATGAGTAAAATTAATACTTATCTGATAGATGACTTGTCTGATACAATATATCACTAGTGAAAGCCAATATCTAGTGCTCTTCCTTTGCTGTTTGTCAATCCAGCAAGATAAATAATCTTCAAGTCTTCAAGAATTAAGAGCAAATCTTCTGATTAAAACAACTTCAACTAACTGTCATTGAAGATTTCATCTTTAAAACAGGAGTACCCGCTAGTCTTACACGTTCCCCCTGAATTCAAGAATTCATCAGTCAACTAGTCTGTTGAGAGTCAGTCTTGTTGAAGTGTAACACTTGTTGCTATCAGATTAGTCAGCTGTTGAACCCATAGTAGATGCAAGTCATTGTCTGGATCCTTCTTCTAGGTAACCCGTCCAGAGAGCTAGTAGAACACTCCAATATTTTCGCAATGATGTCTGCGAACCTCTAAAACTCATCCTTCAGTTGAGTTTTCATCAGACTTCCAGTCATCTCTTTTCACTCCTTTGCACAAATAGTCCAAAATTCCTCCTCTTTCTCCGATCCCAAAGTAAATACTTCTCTTCCTTCATTCTTCAAGCCATAAATCTCACTAAGAACAGCAGGAGAGACACATTTAGTCTTTCCTCCAACAGTAGCCACCATAGTCATCTTGGTTAAATCATTTTTCCTTGTTTTGTAAAACTCAACCACTTCGTCTGTAAACACATAATCTTCGTGGGCTTCCAAAACTTTTACAAATGTTGCCTCTTTGATTTTAACCATTAATTCCTTCATTAGAGGAGTTCCAGTAGCGTGGAACTTCTCGTAATTCAAGTAACGTCCTTCAGCTCCGGCCATTTTAATGAGTTTGAAGTGGTTTGTGAAGATTTAGAATACTTTAAGACAGAAAGCAGATCAATTAGTAACTTCTTTTTCACTTAAGAGAATTTTGGGTGCGTAAGGTTTACCCTTCTGATCAGATCTGGATTTATAGACTTTGAATCGCATCGGTTTTCGTGTTTTACGTGAACGGTTTGATTTAAACTGTCAGTTTCTAATCGTGCGGGCGAGAATTGCGGATTTAAAATTTCATTAATTATGTCTGACTAGGCGGGAATTTGAAACGCCACTTGTCTGTTACTTATAAAAGCGTGTTTCTGATAAAACGTTTTAAATACAACACTTAAATATAAGTTGACATAAATAAAACAAATGAGTAAAATTAATACTTATCTGGTAGATGACTTGCCTGATACAATATATCACTAGTGAAAGCCAATATCTAGTGCTCTTCCTTTGCTGTTTGTCAATCCAGCAAGATAAACAATCTTCGAGTCTTCAAGAATTAAGAGCAAATTTTCAGATTAAAACAACTTCAACTAAATGTCATTGAAGATTTCATCTTTAAAACAGGAGTACCGCTAGTCTTACACGTTCCCCCTGAATTCAAGAATTCATCAGTCAACGAGTCTGTTGAGAATCAGTCTTCTTGAAGTTTAACACTTGTTGCTATCAGATTAGTCAGCTGTTGAACCCATAGTAGATGCAAGCGATTGTTTGGTACCTTCTTTTAGGTAACCCGTCCAGAGAGCTAGTAGAACACTCCAATATTTTCGCAATGATGTCTGCGAACCTCTGAAACTCATCCTTCAGTTGAGTTTTCATCAGAGTTCCAGTCATCTCTTCTCCCTTCTTTGCACAAATAGTCCAAAATTACTCCTCTTTCTCCGATCCCAAGGTAAATACTTCTCCTCCTTCATTCTTCAAGCCATAAATCTCACTAAAAATAGCAGGAGAGACGCAGATAGTCTTTCCTCCAACAGTAGCCACCATTGTCATCTTGGTTAAATCATTTTTCCTTGTTTTGTAAAACTCAACCACTTCGTCAGTAAACACATAATCTTCGTAGGTTCCAAAACTTTTACCAATGTTGCCTCTTTGATTTTAACCATTAATTCCTTCATTAGAGGAGTTCCAGTTGCGTGGAACTTCTCGTAATTCAAGTAACGTCCTTCAGCTCCGGCCATTTTAATGAGTTTGAAGTGGTTTGTGAAGATTTAGAATACTTTAAGACAGAAAGCAGATCAATTAGTAACTTCTTTTTCACTTAAAAGAACTTTGGGTTCGTAAAGTTTACCCTTCTGATCAGATCTGGATTTATAGACTTTGAATCGCATCGTTTTCCGTGTTTTTCGTGAACGGTTTGATTTAAACTGTCAGTTTCTAATCGTGCGGGCGAGAATTGCGGATTTCAAAATTCATTAATTATGTCTGACTAGGCGGGAATTTGAAACGCCACTTGTCTGTTACTTATAAAAGCCTGTTTCTGATAAAATGTTTTAAATACAACACTTAAATATAAGTTGACATAAATAAAACAGATAAGTAAAATTAATACTTATCTGATAGATGACTTGTCTGGTACAATATATCACTAGTGAAAGCCAATATCTAGTGATCTTCCTTTGCTGTTTGTCAATCCAGCAAGATAAATAATCTTCAAGTCTTCAAGAATTAAGAGCAAATCTTCTGATTATAACAACTTCAACTAACTGTCATTGAAGATTTCATCTTTAAAACAGGAGTACCGCTAGTCTAACACGTTCCCCCTGAATTCAAGAATTCATCAGTCAACTAGTCTGTTGAGAGTCAGTCTTCTTGAAGTGTAACACTTGTTGCTATCAGATTAGTCAGCTGTTGAACCCATAGTAGATGCAAGCCATTGTCTGGAACCTTCTTTTAGGTAACCCGTCCAGAGAGCTAGTAGAACACTCCAATATTTTCGCAATGATGTCTGCGAACCTCTGAAACTCATCCTTCAGTTGAGTTTTCATCAGAGTTCCAGTCATCTCTTTTCACTCCTTTGCACAAATTGTCCAAAATTCCTCCTCTTTCTACGATCCCAAAGTAAATACTTCTCTTCCTTCATTCTTCGTGCCATAAATCTCACTAAGAACAGCAGGAGAGACACATTTAGTCTTTCCTCCAACAGTAGCCACCATAGTCATCTTGGTTACATCATTTTTCCTTGTTTTGTAAAACTCAACCACTTCGTCTGTAAACACATAATCTTCGTGGGCTTCCAAAACTTTTACCAATGTTGCCTCTTTGATTTTAACCATTAATTCCTTCATTAGAGGAGTTCCTGTAGCATGGAACTTCTCGTAATTCAAGTAACGTCCTTCAGCTCCGGCCATTTTAATGAGTTTGAAGTGGTTTGTGAAGATTTAGAATACTTTAAGACAGAAAGCAGATCAATTAGTAACTTCTTTTTCACTTAAAAGAACTTTGGGTTCGTAAGGTTTACCCTTCTGATCAGATCTGGATTTATAGACTTTGAATCTCATCGTTTTCCGTGTTTTTCGTGAACGGTTTGATTTAAACTGTCAGTTTCTAATCGTGCGAGCGAGAATTGCGGATTTCAAAATTCATTAATTATGTCTGACTAGGCGGGAATTTGAAACGCCACTTGTCTGTTACTTATAAAAGCCTGTTTCTGATAAAATGTTTTAAATACAACACTTAAATATAAGTTGACATAAATAAAACAGATGAGTAAAATTAATACTTATCTGATAGATGACTTGTCTGATACAATATATCACTAGTGAAAGCCAATATCTAGTGATCTTCCTTTGCTGTTTGTCAATCCAGCAAGATAAATAATCTTCAAGTCTTCAATAATTAAGAGCAAATCTTCTGATTAAAACAACTTCAACTAACTGTCATTGAAGATTACATCTTTAAAACAGGAGAACCGCTAGTCTTAGACGTTCCCCCTGAATTCAAGAATTCATCAGTCAACGAGTCTGTTGAGAATCAGTCTTCTTGAAGTGTAACACTTGTTGCTATCAGATTAGTCAGCTGTTGAACCCATAGTAGATGCAAGCCATTGTCTGGTACCTTCTTCTAGGTAACCCATCAAGAGAGCTAGTAGAACACTCCAATATTTTCGCAATGATGTCTGCGAACCTCTGAAACTCATCCTTCAGTTGAGTTTTAATCAGAGTTCCAGTCATCTCTTCTCCTTCCTTTGCACAAATAGTCCAAAATTATTCCTCTTTCTCCGATCCCAAAGTAAATACTTCTCCTCCTTCATTCTTCAAGCCATAAATCTCACTAAGAACAGCAGGAGAGACACAGGTAGTCTTTCCTCCAACAGTAGCCACCATTGTCATCTTGGTTAAATCATTTTTACTTGTTTTGTAAAACTCAACCACTTCGTCAGTAAACACATAATCTTCGTGGGCTTCCAAAACTTTTACCAATGTTGCCTATTTGATTTTAAACATTAATTCCTTCATTAGAGGAGTTCCAGTTGCGTGGAACTTCTCGTAATTCAAGTAACGTCCTTCAGCTCCGGCCATTTTAATGAGTTTGAAGTGGTTTGTGAAGATTTAGAATACTTTAAGACAGAAAGCAGATCAATTAGTAACTTCTTTTTCACTTAAGAGAACTTTGGGTGCGTAAGGTTTACCCTTCTGATCAGATCTGGATTTATAGACTTTGAATCGCATCGGTTTTCATGTTTTACGTGAACGGTTTGATTTAAACTGTCAGTTTCTAATCGTGCGGGCGAGAATTGCGGATTTCAAAATTCATTAATTATGTCTG
Source organism: Penstemon newberryi var. newberryi (assembly GCA_030819805.1). NCBI lineage: Eukaryota > Viridiplantae > Streptophyta > Magnoliopsida > Lamiales > Plantaginaceae > Penstemon > Penstemon newberryi. The sequence continues at coordinate 12,472,820 of JAUALY010000005.1, read as the reverse complement.
ACTAGGCGGGAATTTGAAACGCCACTTGTCTGTTACTTATAAAAGCGTGTTTCTGATAAAACGTTTTAAATACAACACTTAAATATAAGTTGACATAAATAAAACAGATGAGTAAAATTAATACTTATCTGGTAGATGACTTGCCTGATACAATATATCACTAGTGAAAGCCAATATCTAGTGCTCTTCCTTTGCTGTTTGTCAATCCAGCAAGATAAACAATCTTCGAGTCTTCAAGAATTAAGAGCAAATTTTCTGATTAAAACAACTTCAACTAAATGTCATTGAAGATTTCATCTTTAAAACAGGAGTACCGCTAGTCTTACACGTTCCCACTGAATTCAAGAATTCATCAGTCAACGAGTCTGTTGAGAATCAGTCTTCTTGAAGTGTAACACTTGTTGATATCAGATTAGTCAGCTGTTGAACCCATAGTAGATGCAAGCTATTGTCCGGTACCTTCTTCTAGGTAACCCGTCCAGAGAGCTAGTAGAACACTCCAATATTTTCGCAATGATGTCTGCGAACCTCTGAAACTCATCCTTCAGTTGAGTTTTCATCAGAGTTCCAGCCATCTCTTCTCCCTCCTTTGCACAAATAGTCCAAAATTATTCCTCTTTCTCCGATCCCAAAGTAAATACTTCTCCTCCTTCATTCTTCAAGCCATAAATCTCACTAAGAACAGTAGGAGAGACACAGATAGTCTTTCCTCCAACAATAGCCACCATTGTCATCTTGGTTAAATCATTTTTCCTTGTTTTGTAAAACTCAACCACTTCGTCTGTAAACACATAATCTTCGTGGGCTTCCAAAACTTTTACCAATGCTGCCTCTTTGATTTTAACCATTAATTCCTTCATTAGAGGAGTTCCAGTTGCGTGGAACTTCTCGTAATTCAAGTAACGTCCTTCAGCTCCGGCCATTTTAATGAGTTTGAAGTGGTTTGTGAAGATTTAGAATACTTTAAGACAGAAAGCAGATCAATTAGTAACTTCTTTTTCACGTAAGAGAACTTTGGGTGCATAAGGTTTACCCTTCTGATCAGATCTGGATTTATAGACTTTGAATCGCATCGGTTTCCGTGTTTTACGTGAACGGTTTGATTTAAACTGTCAGTTTCTAATCGTGCGGGCGAGAATTGCGGATTTCAAAATTCATTAATTATGTCTGACTAGGCGGGAATTTGAAACGCCACTTGTTTGTTACTTATAAAAGCCTGTTTCTGATAAAATGTTTTAAATACAACACTTAAATATAAGTTGACATAAATAAAACAGATGAGTAAAATTAATACTTATCTGATAGATGACTTGTCTGATACAATATATCACTAGTGAAAGCCAATATCTAGTGCTCTTCCTTTGCTGTTTGTCAATCCAGCAAGATAAATAATCTTCAAGTCTTCAAGAATTAAGAGCAAATCTTCTGATTAAAACAACTTCAACTAACTGTCATTGAAGATTTCATCTTTAAAACAGGAGTACCCGCTAGTCTTACACGTTCCCCCTGAATTCAAGAATTCATCAGTCAACTAGTCTGTTGAGAGTCAGTCTTGTTGAAGTGTAACACTTGTTGCTATCAGATTAGTCAGCTGTTGAACCCATAGTAGATGCAAGTCATTGTCTGGATCCTTCTTCTAGGTAACCCGTCCAGAGAGCTAGTAGAACACTCCAATATTTTCGCAATGATGTCTGCGAACCTCTAAAACTCATCCTTCAGTTGAGTTTTCATCAGACTTCCAGTCATCTCTTTTCACTCCTTTGCACAAATAGTCCAAAATTCCTCCTCTTTCTCCGATCCCAAAGTAAATACTTCTCTTCCTTCATTCTTCAAGCCATAAATCTCACTAAGAACAGCAGGAGAGACACATTTAGTCTTTCCTCCAACAGTAGCCACCATAGTCATCTTGGTTAAATCATTTTTCCTTGTTTTGTAAAACTCAACCACTTCGTCTGTAAACACATAATCTTCGTGGGCTTCCAAAACTTTTACAAATGTTGCCTCTTTGATTTTAACCATTAATTCCTTCATTAGAGGAGTTCCAGTAGCGTGGAACTTCTCGTAATTCAAGTAACGTCCTTCAGCTCCGGCCATTTTAATGAGTTTGAAGTGGTTTGTGAAGATTTAGAATACTTTAAGACAGAAAGCAGATCAATTAGTAACTTCTTTTTCACTTAAGAGAATTTTGGGTGCGTAAGGTTTACCCTTCTGATCAGATCTGGATTTATAGACTTTGAATCGCATCGGTTTTCGTGTTTTACGTGAACGGTTTGATTTAAACTGTCAGTTTCTAATCGTGCGGGCGAGAATTGCGGATTTAAAATTTCATTAATTATGTCTGACTAGGCGGGAATTTGAAACGCCACTTGTCTGTTACTTATAAAAGCGTGTTTCTGATAAAACGTTTTAAATACAACACTTAAATATAAGTTGACATAAATAAAACAAATGAGTAAAATTAATACTTATCTGGTAGATGACTTGCCTGATACAATATATCACTAGTGAAAGCCAATATCTAGTGCTCTTCCTTTGCTGTTTGTCAATCCAGCAAGATAAACAATATTCGAGTCTTCAAGAATTAAGAGCAAATTTTCAGATTAAAACAACTTCAACTAAATGTCATTGAAGATTTCATCTTTAAAACAGGAGTACCGCTAGTCTTACACGTTCCCCCTGAATTCAAGAATTCATCAGTCAACGAGTCTGTTGAGAATCAGTCTTCTTGAAGTGTAACACTTGTTGCTATCAGATTAGTCAGCTGTTGAACCCATAGTAGATGCAAACCATTGTTTGGTACCTTCTTCTAGGTAACCCGTCCAGAGAGCTAGTAGAACACTCCAATATTTTCGCAATGATGTCTGCGAACCTCTGAAACTCATCCTTCAGTTGAGTTTTCATCAGAGTTCCAGTCATCTCTTTTCACTCCTTTGCACAAATAGTCCAAAATTCCTCCTCTTTCTCCGATCCCAAAGTAAATACTTCTCTTCCTTCATTCTTCAAGCCATAAATCTCACTAAGAACAGCAGGAGAGACACATTTAGTCTTTCCTCCAACAGTAGCCACCATAGTCATCTTGGTTAAATCATTTTTCCTTGTTTTGTAAAACTCAACCACTTCGTCAGTAAACACATAATCTTCGTGGGCTTCCAAAACTTTTACCAATGTTGCCTCTTTGATTTTAACCATTAATTCCTTCATTAGAGGAGTTCCAGTAGCGTGGAACTTCTCGTAATTCAAGTAACGTCCTTCAGCTCCGGCCATTTTAATGAGTTTGAAGTGGTTTGTGAAGATTTAGAATACTTTAAGACAGAAAGCAGATCAATTAGTAACTTCTTTTTCACTTAAGAGAACTTTGGGTGCGTAAGGTTTACCCTTCTGAACAGATCTGGATTTATAGACTTTGAATCGCATCGGTTTTCATGTTTTACGTGAACGGTTTGATTTAAACTGTCAGTTTCTAATCGTGCGGGCGAGAATTGCGGATTTCAAAATTCATTAATTATGTCTGACTAGGCGGGAATTTGAAACGCCACTTGTCTGTTACTTATAAAAGCGTGTTTCTGATAAAACGTTTTAAATACAACACTTAAATATAAGTTGACATAAATAAAACAGATGAGTAAAATTAATACTTATCTGGTAGATGACTTGCCTGATACAATATATCACTAGTGAAAGCCAATATCTAGTGCTCTTCCTTTGCTGTTTGTCAATCCAGCAAGATAAACAATCTTCGAGTCTTCAAGAATTAAGAGCAAATTTTCTGATTAAAACAACTTCAACTAAATGTCATTGAAGATTTCATCTTTAAAACAGGAGTACCGCTAGTCTTACACGTTCCCACTGAATTCAAGAATTCATCAGTCAACGAGTCTGTTGAGAATCAGTTGAGAATCAGTCTTCTTGAAGTGTAACACTTGTTGATATCAGATTAGTCAGTTGTTGAACCCATAGTAGATGCAAGCCATTGTCCGGTACCTTCTTCTAGGTAACCCGTCCAGAGAGCTAGTAGAACACTCCAATATTTTCGCAATGATGTCTGCGAACCTCTGAAACTCATCCTTCAGTTGAGTTTTCATCAGAGTTCCAGTCATCTCTTCTCCCTCCTTTGCACAAATAGTCCAAAATTATTCCTCTTTCTCTGATCCCAAAGTAAATACTTCTCCTCCTTCATTCTTCAAGCCATAAATCTCACTAAGAACAGTAGGAGAGACACAGATAGTCTTTCCTCCAACAGTAGCCACCATTGTCATCTTGGTTAAATCATTTTTCCTTGTTTTGTAAAACTTAACCACTTCGTCTGTAAACACATAATCTTCGTGGGCTTCCAAAACTTTTACCAATGCTGCCTCTTTGATTTTAACCATTAATTCCTTCATTAGAGGAGTTCCAGTTGCGTGGAACTTCTCGTAATTCAAGTAACGTCCTTCAGCTCCGGCCATTTTAATGAGTTTGAAGTGGTTTGTGAAGATTTAGAATACTTTAAGACAGAAAGCAGATCAATTAGTAACTTCTTTTTCACGTAAGAGAACTTTGGGTGCATAAGGTTTACCCTTCTGATCAGATCTGGATTTATAGACTTTGAATCGCATCGGTTTCCGTGTTTTACGTGAACGGTTTGATTTAAACTGTCAGTTTCTAATCGTGCGGGCGAGAATTGCGGATTTCAAAATTCATTAATTATGTCTGACTAGGCGGGAATTTGAAACGCCACTTGTTTGTTACTTATAAAAGCCTGTTTCTGATAAAATGTTTTAAATACAACACTTAAATATAAGTTGACATAAATAAAACAGATGAGTAAAATTAATACTTATCTGATAGATGACTTGTCTGATACAATATATCACTAGTGAAAGCCAATATCTAGTGCTCTTCCTTTGCTGTTTGTCAATCCAGCAAGATAAATAATCTTCAAGTCTTAAAGAATTAAGAGCAAATCTTCTGATTAAAACAACTTCAACTAACTGTCATTGAAGATTTCATCTTTAAAACAGGAGTACCGCTAGTCTTAGACGTTCCCCCTGAATTCAAGAATTCATCAGTCAACGAGTCTGTTGAGAATCAGTCTTCTTGAAGTGTAACACTTGTTGCTATCAGATTAGTCAGCTGTTGAACCCATAGTAGATGCAAGCCATTGTCTGGTACCTTCTTCTAGGTAACCCGTCCAGAGAGCTAGTAGAACACTCCAATATTTTCGCAATGATGTCTGCGAACCTCTGAAACTCATCCTTCAGTTGAGTTTTCATCAGAGTTCCAGTCATCTCTTCTCCCTCCTTTGCACAAATAGTCCAAAATTATTCCTCTTTCTCCGATCCCAAAGTAAATACTTCTCCTCCTTCATTCTTCAAGCCATAAATCTCACTAAGAACAGTAGGAGAGACACAGATAGTCTTTCCTCCAATAGTAGCCACCATTGTCATCTTGGTTAAATCATTTTTCCTTGTTTTGTAAAACTCAACCACTTCGTCAGTAAACACATAATCTTCGTGGGCTTCCAAAACTTTTACCAATGTCGCCTCTTTGATTTTAAACATTAATTCCTTCATTAGAAGAGTTCCAGTTGCGTGGAACTTCTCGTAATTCAAGTAACGTCCTTCAGCTCCGGCCATTTTAATGAGTTTGAAGTGGTTTGTGAAGATTTAGAATACTTTAAGACAGAAAGCAGATCAATTAGTAACTTCTTTTTCACTTAAGAGAACTTTGGGTGCGTAAGGTTTACCCTTCTGATCAGATCTGGATTTATAGACTTTGAATCGCATCGGTTTACGTGTTTTACGTGAACGGTTTGATTTAAACTGTCAGTTTCTAATCGTGCGGGCGAGAATTGCGGATTTCAAAATTCATTAATTATGTCTGACTAGGCGGGAATTTGAAACGCCACTTGTCTGTTACTTATAAAAGCCTGTTTCTGATAAAATGTTTTAAATACAACACTTAAATATAAGTTGACATAAATAAAACAGATGAGTAAAATTAATACTTATCTGATAGATGACTTGTCTGATACAATATATCACTAGTGAAAGCCAATATCTAGTGATCTTCCTTTGCTGTTTGTCAATCCAGCAAGATAAATAATCTTCAAGTCTTCAAGAATTAAGAGCAAATCTTCTGATTAAAACAACTTCAACTAACTGTCATTGAAGATTTCATCTTTAAAACAGGAGTACCGCTAGGCTTACACGTTGCCCCTGAATTCAAGAATTCATCAGTCAACTAGTCTGTTGAGAGTCAATCTTCTTGAAGTGTAACACTTGTTGCTATCAGATTAGTCAGCTGTTGAACCCATAGTAGATGCAAGCCATTGTCTGGTACCTTCTTCTAGGTACCCGTCCAGAGAGCTAGTAGAACACTTCAATATTTTCGCAATGATGTCTGCGAACCTCTGAAACTCATCCTTCAGTTGAGTTTTCATCAGAGTTCCAGTCATCTCTTCTCCCTCCTTTGCACAAATAGTCCAAAATTACTCCTCTTTCTCCGATCCCAAAGTAAATACTTCTCCTCCTTCATTCTTAAAGCCATAAATCTCACTAAAAACAGCAGGGGAGACACAGATAGTCTTTCCTCCAACAGTAGCCACCATTGTCCTCTTGGTTAAATCATTTTTCCTTGTTTTGTAAAACTCAACCACTTCGTCAGTAAACACATAATCTTCGTGGGTTCCAAAACTTTTACCAATGTTGCCTCTTTGATTTTAACCATTAATTCCTTCATTAGAGGAGTTCCAGTAGCGTGGAACTTCTCGTAATTCAAGTAACGTCCTTCAGCTCCGGCCATTTTAATGAGTTTGAAGTGGTTTGTGAATATTTAGAATACTTTAAGACAGAAAGCAGATCAATTAGTAACTTCTTTTTCACTTAAGAGAACTTTGGGTGCGTAAGGTTTACCCTTCTGATCAGATCTGGATTTATAGACTTTGAATCGCATCGGTTTACGTGTTTTACGTGAACGGTTTGATTTAAACTGTCAGTTTCTAATCGTGCGGGCGAGAATTGCGGATTTCAAAATTCATTAATTATGTCTGACTAGGCGGGAATTTGAAACGCCACTTGTCTGTTACTTATAAAAGCCTGTTTCTGATAAAATGTTTTAAATACAACACTTAAATATAAGTTGACATAAATAAAACAGATGAGTAAAATTAATACTTATCTGATAGATGACTTGTCTGATACAATATATCACTAGTGAAAGCCAATATCTAGTGATCTTCCTTTGCTGTTTGTCAATCCAGCAAGATAAATAATCTTCAAGTCTTCAAGAATTAAGAGCAAATCTTCTGATTAAAACAACTTCAACTAACTGTCATTGAAGATTTCATCTTTAAAACAGGAGTACCGCTAGGCTTACACGTTGCCCCTGAATTCAAGAATTCATCAGTCAACTAGTCTGTTGAGAGTCAATCTTCTTGAAGTGTAACACTTGTTGCTATCAGATTAGTCAGCTGTTGAACCCATAGTAGATGCAAGCCATTGTCTGGTACCTTCTTCTAGGTACCCGTCCAGAGAGCTAGTAGAACACTCCAATATTTTCGCAATGATGTGTGCGAACCTCTGAAACTCATCCTTCAGTTGAGTTTTCATCAGAGTTCCAGTCATCTCTTCTCCCACCTTTGCACAAATAGTCCAAAATTACTCCTCTTTCTCCGATCCCAAAGTAATTACTTCTCCTCCTTCATTCTTAAAGCCATAAATCTCACTAAAAACAGCAGGAGAGACACAGATAGTCTTTCCTCCAACAGTAGCCACCATTGTCCTCTTGGTTAAATCATTTTTCCTTGTTTTGTAAAACTCAACCACTTCGTCAGTAAACACATAATCTTCGTGGGTTCCAAAACTTTTACCAATGTTGCCTCTTTGATTTTAACCATTAATTCCTTCATTAGAGGAGTTCCAGTAGCGTGGAACTTCTCGTAATTCAAGTAACGTCCTTCAGCTCCGGCCATTTTATTGAGTTTGAAGTGGTTTGTGAAGATTTAGAATACTTTAAGACAGAAAGCAGATCAATTAGTAACTTCTTTTTCACTTAAGAGAACTTTGGGTGCGTAAGGTTTACCCTTCTGATCAGATCTGGATTTATAGACTTTGACTCGCATCGGTTTCCGTGTTTTACGTGAACGGTTTGATTTAAACTGTCAGTTTCTAATCGTGCGGGCGAGAATTGCGGATTTCAAAATTCATTAATTATGTCTGAGTAGGCGGGAATTTGAAACACCACTTGTCTGTTACTTATAAAAGCCTGTTTCTGATAAAACATTTTAAATCCAACACTTAAATATAAGTTGACATAAATAAAACAGATGAATAAAATTAATACTTAGATGACTTGTCTGATACAATATATCACTAATGATAGCCAATATCTAGTGACCTTCCTTTGCTATTTGTCAAGCCAGCAAGATAAATAATCTTCAAGTCTTCAAGAATTAAGAGCAAATCTTCTGATTAAAACAACTTCAACTAACTGTCATTGAAGATTTCATCTTTAAAACAGGAGTACCGCTAGTCTACACGTTCCCGCTGAATTCAAGAATTCATCAGTCAACGAGTCTGTTGAGAGTCAGTCTTCTTGAAGTGTGACACTTGTTGCTATCAGATTAGTCAGCTGTTGAACCCATAGTAGATGCAAGCCATTGTCTGGTACCTTCTTCTAGGTAACCCGTCCAGAGAGCAAGTAGAACACTCCAATATTTTCGCAATGATGTCTGCGAACCTCTGAAACTCATCCTTCAGTTGAGTTTTCATCAGAGTTCCAGTCATCTCTTCTCCCTCCTTTGCACAAATAGTCCAAAATTACTCCTCTTTCTCCGATCCCAAAGTAAATACTTCTCCTCCTTCATTCTTAAAGCCATAAATCTCACTAAAAACAGCAGGAGAGACACAGATAGTCTTTCCTCCAACAGTAGCCACCATTGTCCTCTTGGTTAAATCATTTTTCCTTGTTTTGTAAAACTCAACCACTTCGTCAGTAAACACATAATCTTCGTGGGTTCCAAAACTTTTACCAATGTTGCCTCTTTGATTTTAACCATTAATTCCTTCATTAGAGGAGTTCCAGTAGCGTGGAACTTCTCGTAATTCAAGTAACGTCCTTCAGCTCCGGCCATTTTAATGAGTTTGAAGTGGTTTGTGAATATTTAGAATACTTTAAGACAGAAAGCAGATCAATTAGTAACTTCTTTTTCACTTAAGAGAACTTTGGGTGCGTAAGGTTTACCCTTCTGATCAGATCTGGATTTATAGACTTTGAATCGCATTGGTTTCCGTGTTTTACGTGAACGGTTTGATTTAAACTGTCAGTTTCTAATCGTGCGGGCGAGAATTGCGGATTTCAAAATTCATTAATTATGTCTGACTAGGCGGGAATTTGAAACACCACTTGTCTGTTACTTATAAAAGCCTGTTTCTGATAAAATATTTTAAATCCAACACTTAAATATAAGTTGACATAAATAAAACAGATGAGTAAAATTAATACTTAGATGACTTGTCTGATACAATATATCACTAATGATAGCCAATATCTAGTGACCTTCCTTTGCTATTTGTCAATCCAGCAAGATAAATAATCTTCAAGTCTTCAAGAATTAAGAGCAAATCTTCTGATTAAAACAACTTCAACTAACTGTCATTGAAGATTTCATCTTTAAAACAGGAGTACCGCTAGTCTACACGTTCCCCCTGAATTCAAGAATTCATCAGTCAACGAGTCTGTTGAGAGTCAGTCTTCTTGAAATGTGACACTTGTTGCTATCAGATTAGTCAGCTGTTGAACCCATAGTAGATGCAAGCCATTGTCTGGTACCTTCTTCTAGGTACACGTCCAGAGAGCTAGTAGAACACTTCAATATTTTCGCAATGATGTCTGCGAACCTCTGAAACTCATCCTTCAGTTGAGTTTTCATCAGAGTTCCAGTCATCTCTTCTCCCTCCTTTGCACAAATAGTCCAAAATTACTCCTCTTTCTCCGATCCCAAAGTAAATACTTCTCCTCCTTCATTCTTAAAGCCATAAATCTCACTAAAAACAGCAGGAGAGACACAGATAGTCTTTCCTCCAACAGTAGCCACCATTGTCCTCTTGGTTAAATCATTTTTCCTTGTTTTGTAAAACTCAACCACTTCGTCAGTAAACACATAATCTTCGTGGGTTCCAAAACTTTTACCAATGTTGCCTCTTTGATTTTAACCATTAATTCCTTCATTAGAGGAGTTCCAGTAGCGTGGAACTTCTCGTAATTCAAGTAACGTCCTTCAGCTCCGGCCATTTTAATGAGTTTGAAGTGGTTTGTGAATATTTAGAATACTTTAAGACAGAAAGCAGATCAATTAGTAACTTCTTTTTCACTTAAGAGAACTTTGGGTGCGTAAGGTTTACCCTTCTGATCAGATCTGAATTTATAGACTTTGAATCGCATCGGTTTACGTGTTTTACGTGAACGGTTGGATTTAAACTGTCAGTTTCTAATCGTGCGGGCGAGAATTGCGGATTTCAAAATTCATTAATTATGTCTGACTAGGCGGGAATTTGAAACGCCACTTGTCTGTTACTTATAAAAGCCTGTTTCTGATAAAATGTTTTAAATACAACACTTAAATATAAGTTGACATAAATAAAACAGATGAGTAAAATTAATACTTATCTGATAGATGACTTGTCTGATACAATATATCACTAGTGAAAGCCAATATCTAGTGATCTTCCTTTGCTGTTTGTCAATCCAGCAAGATAAATAATCTTCAAGTCTTCAAGAATTAAGAGCAAATCTTCTGATTAAAACAACTTCAACTAACTGTCATTGAAGATTTCATCTTTAAAACAGGAGTACCGCTAGGCTTACACGTTGCCCCTGAATTCAAGAATTCATCAGTCAACTAGTCTGTTGAGAGTCAATCTTCTTGAAGTGTAACACTTGTTGCTATCAGATTAGTCAGCTGTTGAACCCATAGTAGATGCAAGCCATTGTCTGGTACCTTCTTCTAGGTACCCGTCCAGAGAGCTAGTAGAACACTTCAATATTTTCGCAATGATGTCTGCGAACCTCTGAAACTCATCCTTCAGTTGAGTTTTCATCAGAGTTCCAGTCATCTCTTCTCCCTCCTTTGCACAAATAGTCCAAAATTACTCCTCTTTCTCCGATCCCAAAGTAAATACTTCTCCTCCTTCATTCTTAAAGCCATAAATCTCACTAAAAACAGCAGGAGAGACACAGATAGTCTTTCCTCCAACAGTAGCCACCATTGTCCTCTTGGTTAAATCATTTTTCCTTGTTTTGTAAAACTCAACCACTTCGTCAGTAAACACATAATCTTCGTGGGTTCCAAAACTTTTACCAATGTTGCCTCTTTGATTTTAACCATTAATTCCTTCATTAGAGGAGTTCCAGTAGCGTGGAACTTCTCGTAATTCAAGTAACGTCCTTCAGCTCCGGCCATTTTAATGAGTTTGAAGTGGTTTGTGAATATTTAGAATACTTTAAGACAGAAAGCAGATCAATTAGTAACTTCTTTTTAACTTAAGAGAACTTTGGGTGCGTAAGGTTTACCCTTCTGATAAGATCTGGATTTATAGACTTTGAATCGCATCGGTTTACGTGTTTTACGTGAACGGTTTGATTTAAACTGTCAGTTTCTAATCGTGCGGGCGAGAATTGCGGATTTCAAAATTCATTAATTATGTCTGACTAGGCGGGAATTTGAAACGCCACTTGTCTGTTACTTATAAAAGCCTGTTTCTGATAAAATGTTTTAAATACAACACTTAAATATAAGTTGACATAAATAAAACAGATGAGTAAAATTAATACTTATCTGATAGATGACTTGTCTGATACAATATACCACTAGTGAAAGCCAATATCTAGTGATCTTCCTTTGCTGTTTGTCAATCCAGCAAGATAAATAATCTTCAAGTCTTCAAGAATTAAGAGCAAATCTTCTGATTAAAACAACTTCAACTAACTGTCATTGAAGATTTCATCTTTAAAACAGGAGTACCGCTAGGCTTACACGTTGCCCCTGAATTCAAGAATTCATCAGTCAACTAGTCTGTTGAGAGTCAATCTTCTTGAAGTGTAACACTTGTTGCTATCAGATTAGTGAGCTGTTGAACCCATAGTAGATGCAAGCCATTGTCTGGTGCCTTCTTCTAGGTACCCGTCCAGAGAGCTAGTAGAACACTTCAATATTTTCGCAATGATGTCTGCGAACCTCTGAAACTCATCCTTCAGTTGAGTTTTCATCAGAGTTCCAGTCATCTCTTCTCCCTCCTTTGCACAAATAGTCCAAAATTACTCCTCTTTCTCCGATCCCAAAGTAAATACTTCTCCTCCTTCATTCTTAAAGCCATAAATCTCACTAAAAACAGCAGGAGAGACACAGATAGTCTTTCCTCCAACAGTAGCCACCATTGTCATCTTGGTTAAATCATTTTTCCTTGTTTTGTAAAACTCAACCACTTCGTCAGTAAACACATAATCTTCGTGGGTTCCAAAACTTTTAACAATGTTGCCTCTTTGATTTTAACCATTAATTCCATCATTAGAGGAGTTCCAGTAGCGTGGAACTTCTCGTAATTCAAGTAACGTCCTTCAGCTCCGGCCATTTTAATGAGTTTGAAGTGGTTTGTGAATATTTAGAATACTTTAAGACAGAAAGCAGATCAATTAGTAAATTCTTTTTCACTTAAGAGAACTTTGGGTGCGTAAGGTTTACCCTTCTGATAAGATCTGGATTTATAGACTTTGAATCGCATCGGTTTACGTGTTTTACGTGAACGGTTTGATTTAAACTGTCAGTTTCTAATCGTGCGGGCGAGAATTGCGGATTTCAAAATTCATTAATTATGTCTGACTAGGCGGGAATTTGAAACGCCACTTGTTTGTTACTTATAAAAGCCTGTTTCTGATAAAATGTTTTAAATACAACACTTAAATATAAGTTGACATAAATAAAACAGATGAGTAAAATTAATACTTATCTGATAGATGACTTGTCTGATACAATATACCACTAGTGAAAGCCAATATCTAGTGATCTTCCTTTGCTGTTTGTCAATCCAGCAAGATAAATAATCTTCAAGTCTTCAAGAATTAAGAGCAAATCTTCTGATTAAAACAACTTCAACTAACTGTCATTGAAGATTTCATCTTTAAAACAGGAGTACCGCTAGGCTTACACGTTGCCCCTGAATTCAAGAATTCATCAGTCAACTAGTCTGTTGAGAGTCAATCTTCTTGAAGTGTAACACTTGTTGCTATCAGATTAGTCTGCTGTTGAACCCATAGTAGATGCAAGCCATTGTCTGGTACCTTCTTCTAGGTAACCCGTCCAGAGAGCTAGTAGAACACTCCAATATTTTCGCAATGATGTCTGCGAACCTCTGAAACTCATCCTGCAGTTGAGTTTTCATCAGAGTTCCAGTCATCTCTTCTCCCTCCTTTGCACAAATAGTCCAAAATTATTCCTCTTTCTCCGATCCCAAAGTAAATACTTCTCCTCCTTCATTCTTCAAGCCATAAATCTCACTAAGAACAGCAGGAGAGGCACAGATAGTCTTTCCTCCAACAGTAGCCACCATTGTCATCTTGGTTAAATCATTTTTCCTTGTTTTGTAAAACTCAACCACTTCGTCAGTAAACACATAATCTTCGTGGGTTCCAAAACTTTTACCAATGTTGCCTCTTTGATTTTAACCATTAATTCCTTCATTAGAGGAGTTCCAGTAGCGTGGAACTTCTCGTAATTCAAGTAACGTCCTTCAGCTCCGGCCATTTTAATGAGTTTGAAGTGGTTTGTGAATATTTAGAATACTTTAAGACAGAAAGCAGATCAATTAGTAACTTCTTTTTCACTTAAGAGAACTTTGGGTGCGTAAGGTTTACCCTTCTGATCAGATCTGGATTTATAAACTTTGAATCGCATCGGTTTACGTGTTTTACGTGAACGGTTTGATTTAAACTGTCAGTTTCTAATCGTGCGGGCGAGAATTGCGGATTTCAAAATTCATTAATTATGTCTGACTAGGCGGGAATTTGAAACGCCACTTGTCTGTTACTTATAAAAGCCTGTTTCTGATAAAATGTTTTAAATACAACACTTAAATATAAGTTGACATAAATAAATCAGATGAGTAAAATTAATACTTATCTGATAGATGACTTGTCTGATACAATATATCACTAGTGAAAGCCAATATCTAGTGACCTTCCTTTGCTATTTGTCAATCCAGCAAGATAAATAATCTTCAAGTCTTCAAGAATTAAGAGCAAATCTTCTGATTAAAACAACTTCAACTAACTGTCATTGAAGATTTCATCTTTAAAACAGTAGTACCGCTAGTCTACACGTTCCCCCTGAATTCAAGAATTCATCAGTCAACGAGTCTGTTGAGAGTCAGTCTTCTTGAAGTGTAACACGTGTTGCTATCAGATTAGTCAGCTGTTGAACCCATAGTAGATGCAAGCCATTGTCTGGTACCTTCTTCTAGGTAACCCGTCAAGAGAGCTAGTAGAACACTCCAATATTTTCGCAATGATGTCTGCGAACCTCTAAAACTCATCCTGCAGTTGAGTTTTCATCAGAGTTCCAGTCATCTCTTCTCCCTCCTTTGCACAAATAGTCCAAAATTACTCCTCTTTCTCCGATCCCAAAGTAAATACTTCTCCTCCTTCATTCTTAAAGCCATAAATCTCACTAAAAACAGCAGGAGAGACACAAATAGTCTTTCCTCCAACAGTAGCCACCATTGTCCTCTTGGTTAAATCATTTTTCCTTGTTTTGTAAAACTCAACCACTTCGTCAGTAAACACATAATCTTCGTGGGTTCCAAAACTTTTACCAATGTTGCCTCTTTGATTTTAACCATTAATTCCTTCATTAGAGGAGTTCCAGTAGTGTGGAACTTCTCGTAATTCAAGTAATGTCCTTCAGCTCCGGCCATTTTAATGAGTTTGAAGTGGTTTGTGAAGATTTAGAATACTTTAAGACAGAAAGGCGATCAATTAGTAACTTCTTTTTCACTTAAGAGAACTTTGGGTGCGTAAGGTTTACCCTTCTGATCAGATCTGGATTTATAGACTTTGAATCGCATCGGTTTCCGTGTTTTACGTGAACGGTTTGATTTAAACTGTCAGTTTCTAATCGTGCGGGCGAGAATTGCGGATTTCAAAATTCATTAATTATGTCTGACTAGGCGGGAATTTGAAACGCCACTTGTCTGTTACTTATAAAAGCCTGTTTCTGATAAAACATTTTAAATCCAACACTTAAATATAAGTTGACATAAATAAAACAGATGAGTAAAATTAATACTTATCTGATAGATGACTTGTCTGATACAATATATCACTAGTGATAGCCAATATCTAGTGACCTTCCTTTGCTATTTGTCAATCCAGCAATATAAATAATCTTCAAGTCTTCAAGAATTAAGAGCAAATCTTCTGATTAAAACAACTTCAACTAACTGTCATTGAAGATTTAATCTTTAAAACAGGAGTACCGCTAGTCTACACGTTCCCCCTGAATTCAAGAATTCATCAGTCAACGAGTCTGTTGAGAGTCAGTCTTCTTGAAGTGTAACACTTGTTGCTATCAGATTAGTCAGCTGTTGAACCCATAGTAGATGCAAGCCATTGTCTGGTACCTTCTTCTAGGTAACCCGTCTAGAGAGCTAGTAGAACACTCAAATATTTTCGCAATGATGTCTGCGAACCTCTGAAACTCATCCTGCAGTTGAGTTTTCATCAGAGTTCCAGTCATCTCTTCTCCCTCCTTTGCACAAATAGTCCAAAATTATTCCTCTTTCTCCGATCCCAAAGTAAATACTTCTCCTCCTTCATTCTTCAAGCCATAAATCTCAATAAGAACAGCAGGAGAGGCACAGATAGTCTTTCCTCCAACAGTAGCCACCATTGTCATCTTGGTTAAATCATTTTTCCTTGTTTTGTAAAACTCAACCACTTCGTCAGTAAACACATAATCTGCGTGGGCTTCCAAAACATTTACCAATGTTGCCTCTTTGATTTTAAACATTAATTCCTTCATTAGAGGAGTTCCAGTTGCGTGGAACTTCTCGTAATTCAAGTAACGTCCTTCAGCTCCGTCCATTTTAATAAGTTTGAAGTGGTTTGTGAAGATTTAGAATACTTTAAGACAGAAAGCAGATCAATTAGTAACTTCTTTTTCAATTAAGAGGACTTTGGGTGCGTAAGGTTTACCCTTCTGATCAGATCTGGATTTATAGACTTTGAATCGCATCGGTTTACGTGTTTTACGTGAACGGTTTGATTTAAACTGTCAGTTTCTAATCGTGCGGGCGAGAATTGCGGATTTCAAAATTCATTAATTATGTCTGACTAGGCGGGAATTTGAAACGCCAGTTGTCTGTTACTTATAAAAGCCTGTTTCTGATAAAATGTTTTAAATACAACACTTAAATATAAGTTGACATAAATAAAACAGATGAGTAAAATTAATACTTATCTGATAGATGACTTGTCTGATACAATATATCACTAGTGAAAGCCAATATCTAGTGATCTTCCTTTGCTGTTTGTCAATCCAGCAAGATAAATAATCTTCAAGTCTTCAAGAATTAAGAGCAAATCTTCTGATTAAAACAACTTCAACTAACTGTCATTGAAGATTTCATCTTTAAAACAGGAGTACCGCTAGGCTTACACGTTGCCCCTGAATTCAAGAATTAATCAGTCAACTAGTCTGTTGAGAGTCAATCTTTTTGAAGTGTAACACTTGTTGCTATCAGATTAGTCAGCTGTTGAACCCATAGTAGATGCAAGCCATTGTCTGGTACCTTCTTCTAGGTACCCGTCCAGAGAGCTAGTAGAACACTCCAATATTTTCGCAATGATGTCTGCGAACCTCTGAAACTCATCCTTCAGTTGAGTTTTCATCAGAGTTCCAGTCATCTCTTCTCCCTCCTTTGCACAAATAGTCCAAAATTACTCCTCTTTCTCCGATCCCAAAGTAAATACTTCTCCTCCTTCATTCTTAAAGCCATAAATCTCACTAAAAACAGCAGGAGAGACACAGATAGTCTTTCCTCCAACAGTAGCCACCATTGTCCTCTTGGTTAAATCATTTTTCCTTGTTTTGTAAAACTCAACCACTTCGTCAGTAATAATCTTCGTGGGTTCCAAAACTTTTACCAATGTTGCCTCTTTGATTTTAACCATTAATTCCTTCATTAGAGAAGTTCCAGTAGCGTGGAACTTCTCGTAATTCAAGTAACGTCCTTCAGCTCCGGCCATTTTAATGAGTTTGAAGTGGTTTGTGAAGATTTAGAATACTTTAAGAAGTAACTTCTTTTTCACTTAAGAGAACGTTGGGTGCGTAAGGTTTACCCTTCTGATCAGATCTGGATTTATAGACTTTGAATCGCATCGGTTTCCGTGTTTTACGTGAACGGTTTGATTTAAACTGTCAGTTTTTAATCGTGCGGGCGAGAATTGCGGATTTCAAAATTCATTAGTTATGTCTGACTAGGCGGGAATTTGAAACGCCACTTGTCTTTTACTTATAAAAGCCTGTTTCTGATAAAACGTTTTAAATCCAACACTTAAATATAAGTTGACAAAAATAAAACAGATGAGTAAAATTAATACTTATCTGATAGATGACTTGTCTGATACAATATATCACTAGTGATAGCCAATATCTAGTGACCTTCCTTTGCAGTTTGTCAATCCAGCAAGATAAATAATCTTCAAGTCTTCAAGAATTAAGAGCAAATCTTCTGATTAAAACAACTTCAACTAACTGTCATTGAAGATTTCATCTTTAAAACAGGAGTACCGCTAGTCTTACACGTTCCCCCTGAATTCAAGAATTCATCAGTCAACGAGTCTGTTGAGAGTCAGTCTTCTTGAAGTGTAACACTTGTTGCTATCAGATTAGTCAGCTGTTGAACCCATAGTAGATGCAAGCCATTGTCTGGTACCTTCTTCTAGGTAACCCATCCAGAGAGCTAGTAGAACACTCCAATATTTTCGCAATGATGTCTGCGAACCTCTGAAACTCATCCTGCAGTTGAGTTTTCATCAGAGTTCCAGTCATCTCTTCTCCCTCCTTTGCACAAATAGTCCAAAATTATTCCTCTTTCTCCGATCCCAATGTAAATACTTCTCCTACTTCATTCTTCAAGCCATAAATCTCACTAAGAACAGCAGGAGAGGCACATATAGTCTTTCCTCCAACAGTTGCCACCATTGTCATCTTGGTTAAATCATTTTTCCTTGTTTTGTAAAACTCAACCACTTCGTCAGTAAACACATAATCTTCGTGGGCTTCCAAAACATTTACCAATGTTGCCTCTTTGATTTTAAACATTAATTCCTTCATTAGAGGAGTTCCAGTTGCGTGGAACTTCTCGTAATTCAAGTAACGTCCTTCAGCTCCGTCCATTTTAATGAGTTCGAAGTGGTTTGTGAAGATTTAGAATACTTTAAGACAGAAAGCAGATCAATTAGTAACTTCTTTTTCACTTAAGAGAACTTTGGGTGCGTAAGGTTTACCCTTCTGATCAGATCTGGATTTATAGACTTTGAATCACATCGGTGTACGTGTTTTACGTGAACGGTTTGATTTAAACTGTCAGTTTCTAATCGTGCGGGCGAGAATTGCGGATTTCAAAATTCATTAATTATGTCTGACTAGGCGGGAATTTGAAACGCCACTTGTCTGTTACTTATAAAAGCCTGTTTCTGATAAAATGTTTTAAATACAACACTTAAATATAAGTTGACATAAATAAAACAGATGAGTAAAATTAATACTTATCTGATAGATGACTTGTCTGATACAATATATCACTAGTGAAAGCCAATATCTAGTGATCTTTCTTTGCTGTTTGTCAATCCAGCAAGATAAATAATCTTCAAGTCTTCAAGAATTAAGAGCAAATCTTCTGATTAAAACAACTTCAACTAACTGTCATTGAAGATTTCATCTTTAAAACAGGCGTACCGCTAGGCTTACACGTTGCCCCTGAATTCAAGAATTCATCAGTCAACTAGTCTGTTGAGAGTCAATCTTCTTGAAGTGTAACACTTGTTGCTATCAGATTAGTCAGCTGTTGAACCCATAGTAGATGCAAGCCATTGTCTGATACCTTCTTCTAGGTACCCGTCCAGAGAGCTAGTAGAACACTCCAATATTTTCGCAATGATGTCTGCGAACCTCTGAAACTCATCCTTCAGTTGAGTTTTCATCAGAGTTCCAGTCATCTCTTCTCCCTCCTTTGCACAAATAGTCCAAAATTACTCCTCTTTCTCCGATCCCAAAGTAAATACTTCTCCTCCTTCATTCTTAAAGCCATAAATCTCTCTAAAAACAGCAGGAGAGACACAGATAGTCTTTCCTCCAACAGTAGCCACCATTGTCCTCTTGGTTAAATCATTTTTCCTTGTTTTGTAAAACTCAACCACTTCGTCAGTAAACACATAATCTTCGTGGGTTCCAAAACTTTTACCAATGTTGCCTCTTTGATTTTAACCATTAATTCCTTCATTAGAGGAGTTCCAGTAGCGTGGAACTTCTCGTAATTCAAGTAACGTCCTTCAGCTCCGGCCATTTTAATGAGTTTGAAGTGGTTTGTGAAGATTTAGAATACTTTAAGACAGAAAGCAGATCAATTAGTAACTTCATTTTCACTTAAGAGAACTTTGGGTGCGTAAGGTTTACCCTTCTGATCAGATCTGGATTTATAGACTTTGAATCGCATCGGTTTCCGTGTTTTACGTGCACGGTTTGATTTAAACTGTCAGTTTCTAATCGTGCGGGCGAGAATTGCGGATTTCAAAATTCATTAATTATGTCTGACTAGGCGGGAATTTGAAACGCCACTTGTCTGTTACTTATAAAAGCCTGTTTCTGATAAAACGTTTTAAATCCAACACTTAAATATAAGTTGACATAAATAAAACAGATGAGTAAAATTAATACTTATCTGATAGATGACTTGTCTGATACAATATATCACTAGTGATAGCCAATATCTAGTGACCTTCCTTTGCTGTTTGTCAATCCAGCAAGATAAATAATCTTCAAGTCTTCAAGAATTAAGAGCAAATCTTCTGATTAAAACAACTTCAACTAACTGTCATTGAAGATTTCATCTTTAAAACAGGAGTACCGCTAGTCTTACACGTTCCCCCTGAATTCAAGAATTCATCAGTCAACGAGTCTGTTGAGAGTCAGTCTTCTTGAAGTGTAACACTTGTTGCTATCAGATTAGTCAGCTGTTGAACCCATAGTAGATGCAAGCCATTGTCTGGTACCTTCTTCTAGGTAACCCATCCGGAGAGCTAGTAGAACACTCCAATATTTTCGCAATGATGTCTGCGAACCTCTGAAACTCATCCTGCAGTTGAGTTTTCATCAGAGTTCCAGTCATCTCTTCTCCCTCCTTTGCACAAATAGTCCAAAATTATTCCTCTTTCTCCGATCCCAAAGTAAATACTTCTCCTCCTTCATTCTTCAAGCCATAAATCTCACTAAGAACAGCAGGAGAGGCACATATAGTCTTTCCTCCAACAGTTGCCACCATTGTCATCTTGGTTAAATCATTTTTCCTTGTTTTGTAAAACTCAACCACTTCGTCAGTAAACACATAATCTTCGTGGGCTTCCAAAACATTTACCAATGTTGCCTCTTTGATTTTAAACATTAATTCCTTCATTAGAGGAGTTCCAGTTGCGTGGAACTTCTCGTAATTCAAGTAACGTCCTTCAGCTCCGTCCATTTTAATGAGTTTGAAGTGTTTTGTGAAGATTTAGAATACTTTAAGACAGAAAGCAGATCAATTAGTAACTTCTTTTTCACTTAAGAGAACTTTGGGTGCGTAAGGTTTACCCTTCTGATCAGATCTTGATTTATAGACTTTGAATCGCATCGGTTTACGTGTTTTACGTGAACGGTTTGATTTAAATTGTCAGTTTCTAATCGTGCGGGCGAGAATTGCGGATTTCAAAATTCATTAATTATGTCTGACTAGGCGGGAATTTGAAACGCCACTTGTCTGTTACTTATAAAAGCCTGTTTCTGATAAAATGTTTTAAATACAACACTGAAATATAAGTTGACATAAATAAAACAGATGAGTAAAATTAATACTTATCTGATAGATGACTTGTCTGATACAATATATCACTAGTGAAAGCCAATATCTAGTGATCTTCCTTTGCTGTTTGTCAATCCCGCAAGATAAATAATCTTCAAGTCTTCAATAATTAAGAGCAAATCTTCTGATTAAAACAACTTCAACTAACTGTCATTGAAGATTTCATCTTTAAAACAGGAGTACCGCTAGGCTTACACGTTGCCCCTGAATTCAAGAATTCATCAGTCAACTAGTCTGTTGAGAGTCAATCTTCTTGAAGTGTAACACTTGTTGCTATCAGATTAGTCAGCTGTTGAACCCATAGTAGATGCAAGCCATTGTCTGGTACCTTCTTCTAGGTACCCGTCCAGAGAGCTAGTAGAACACTCCAATATTTTCGCAATGATGTCTGCGAACCTCTGAAACTCATCCTTCAGTTTAGTTTTCATCAGAGTTCCAGTCATCTCTTCTCCCTCCTTTGCACAAATAGTCCAAAATTACTCCTCTTTCTCCGATCCCAAAGTAAATACTTCTCCTCCTTCATTCTTAAAGCCATAAATCTCACTAAAAACAGCAGGAGAGACACAGATAGTCTTTCCTCCAACAGTAGCCACAATTGTCCTCTTGGTTAAATCATTTTTCCTTGTTTTGTAAAACTCAACCACTTCGTCAGTAAACACATAATCTTCGTGGGTTCCAAAACTTTTACCAATGTTGCCTCTTTGATTTTAACCATTAATTCCTTCATTAGAGGAGTTCCAGTAGCGTGGAACTTCTCGTAATTCAAGTAACGTCCTTCAGCTCCGGCCATTTTAATGAGTTTGAAGTGGTTTGTGAAGATTTAGAATACTTTAAGACAGAAAGCAGATCAATTAGTAACTTCTTTTTTACTTAAGAGAACTTTGGGTGCGTAAGGTTTACCCTTCTGATCAGATCTGGATTTATAGACTTTGAATCGCATCGGTTTCCGTGTTTTACGTGAACGGTTTGATTTAAACTGTCAGTTTCTAATCGTGCGGGCGAGAATTGCGGATTTCAAAATTCATTAATTATGTCTGACTAGGCGGGAATTTGAAACTCCACTTGTCTGTTACTTATAAAAGCTTGTTTCTGATAAAATGTTTTAAATACAACACTTAAATATAAGTTGACATAAATAAAACAGATGAGTAAAATTAATACTTATCTGATAGATGACTTGTCTGATACAATATATCACTAGTGAAAGCCAATATCTAGTGATCTTCCTTTGCTCTTTGTCAATCCGGCAATATAAATAATCTTCAAGTCTTCAACAATTAAGAGCAAATCTTCTGATTAAAACAACTTCAACTAACTGTCATTGAAGATTTCATCTTTAAAACAGGAGTACCGCTAGTCTTGCACGTTCCCCCTGAATTCAAGAATTCATCAGTCAACTAGTCTGTTGAGAGTCAGTCTTCTTGAAGTGTAACACTTGTTGCTATCAGATTAGACAGCTGTTGAACCCATAGTAGATGCAAGCCATTGTCTGGAACCTTCTTCTAGGTAACCCGTCCAGAGAGCTAGTAGAACACTCCAATATTTTCGCAATGATGTCTGCGAACCTCTGAAACTCATCCTTCAGTTGAGTTTTCATCAAAGTTCCAGTCATCTCTTTTCACTCCTTTGCACAAATAGTCCAAAATTCCTCCTCTTTCTCCGATCCCAAAGTAAATACTTCTCTTCCTTCATTCTTCAAGCCATAAATCTGACTAAGAACAGCAGGAGAGACACATTTAGTCTTTCCTCCAACAGTAGCCACCATAGTCATCTTGGTTAAATCATTTTTCCTTGTTTTGTAAAACTCAACCACTTCGTCTGTAAACACATAATCTTCGTGGGCTTCCAAAACTTTTACCAAAGTTGCCTCTTTGATTTTAACCATTAATTCCTTCATTAGAGGAGTTCTAGTAGCGTGGAACTTCTCGTAATTCAAGTAACGTCCTTCAGCTCCGGCCATTTTAATGAGTTTGAAGTGGTTTGTGAAGATTTATAATACTTTAAGACAGAAAGCAGATCAATTAGTAACTTCTTTTTCACTGAAGAGAACTTTGGGTGCGTAAGGTTTACCCTTCTGATCAGATCTGGATTTATAGACTTTGAATCGCATCGGTTTCCGTGTTTTACGTGAACGGTTTGATTTAAACTGTCAGTTTCTAATCGTGCGGGCGAGAATTGTGGATTTCAAAATTCATTAATTATGTCTGACTAGGCGGGAATTTGAAACGCCACTTGTATGTTACTTATAAAAGCCTGTTTCTGATAAAATGTTTTAAATACAACACTTAAATATAAGTTGACATAAATAAAACAGATGAGTAAAATTAATACTTATCTGATAGATGACTTGTCTGATACAATATATCACTAGTGAAAGCCAATATCTAGTGATCTTCCTTTGCTCTTTGTCAATCCAGCAAGATAAATAATCTTCAAGTCTTCAACAATTAAGAGCAAATCTTCTGATTAAAACAACTTCAACTAACTGTCATTGAAGATTTCATCTTTAAAACAGGAGTACCGCTAGTCTTGCACGTTCCCCCTGAATTCAAGAATTCATCAGTCAACTAGTCTGTTGAGAGTCAGTCTTCTTGAAGTGTAACACTTGTTGCTACCAGAATAGACAGCTGTTGAACCCATAGTAGATGCAAGCCATTGTCTGGAACCTTCTTCTAGGTAACCCGTCCAGAGAGCTAGTAGAACACTCCAATATTTTCGCAATGATGTCTGCGAACCTCTGAAACTCATCCTTCAGTTGAGTTTTCATCAGAGTTCCAGTCATCTCTTTTCACTCCTTTGCACAAATAGTCCAAAATTCCTCCTCTTTCTCCGATCCCAAAGTAAATACTTCTCTTCCTTCATTCTTCAAGCCATAAATCTGACTAAGAACAGCAGGAGAGACACATTTAGTCTTTCCTCCAACAGTAGCCACCATAGTCATCTTGGTTAAATCATTTTTCCTTGTTTTGTAAAACTCAACCACTTCGTCTGTAAACACATAATCTTCGTGGGCTTCCAAAACTTTTACCAAAGTTGCCTCTTTGATTTTAACCATTAATTCCTTCATTAGAGGAGTTCCAGTAGCGTGGAACTTCTCGTAATTCAAGTAACGTCCTTCAGCTCCGGCCATTTTAATGAGTTTGAAGTGGTTTGTGAAGATTTAGAATACTTTAAGACAGAAAGCAGATCAATTAGTAACTTCTTTTTAACTTAAGAGAACTTTGGGTGCGTAAGGTTTACCCTTCTGATCAGATATGGATTTATAGACTTTGAATCGCATCGGTTTACGTGTTTTACGTGAACGGTTTGACTTAAACTGTCAGTTTCTAATCGTGCGGGCGAGAATTGTGGATTTCAAAATTCATTAATTATGTCTGACTAGGCGGGAATTTGAAACGCCACTTGTCTGTTACTTATAAAAGCCTGTTTCTGATAAAATGTTTTAAATACAACACTTAAATATAAGTTGACATAAATAAAACAGATGAGTAAAATTAATACTTATCTGATAGATGACTTGTCTGATACAATATATCACTAGTGAAAGCCAATATCTAGTGATCTTCCTTTGCTCTTTGTCAATCCAGCAAGATAAATAATCTTCAAGTCTTCAACAATTAAGAGCAAATCTTCTTATTAAAACAACTTCAACTAACTGTCATTGAAGATTTCATCTTTAAAACAGGAGTACCGCTAGTCTTGCACGTTCCCCCTGAATTCAAGAATTCATCAGTCAACTAGTCTGTTGAGAGTCAGTCTTCTTGAAGTGTAACACTTGTTGCTACCAGATTAGACAGCTGTTGAACCCATAGTAGATGCAAGCCATTGTCTGGAACCTTCTTCTAGGTAACCCGTCCAGAGAGCTAGTAGAACACTCCAATATTTTCGCAATGATGTCTGCGAACCTCTGAAACTCATCCTTCAGTTGAGTTTTCATCAGAGTTCCAGTCATCTCATTTCACTCCTTTGCACAAATAGTCCAAAATTCCTCCTCTTTCTCCGATCCCAAAGTAAATACTTCTCTTCCTTCATTCTTCAAGCCATAAATCTGACTAAGAACAGCAGGAGAGACACATTTAGTCTTTCCTCCAACAGTAGCCACCATAGTCATCTTGGTTAAATCATTTTTCCTTGTTTTGTAAAACTCAACCACTTCGTCTGTAAACACATAATCTTCGTGGGCTTCCAAAACTTTTACCAAAGTTGCCTCTTTGATTTTAACCATTAATTCCTTCATTAGAGGAGTTCTAGTAGCGTGGAACTTCTCGTAATTCAAGTAACGTCCTTCAGCTCCGGCCATTTTAATGAGTTTGAAGTGGTTTGTGAAGATTTATAATACTTTAAGACAGAAAGCAGATCAATTAGTAACTTCTTTTTCACTGAAGAGAACTTTGGGTGCGTAAGGTTTACCCTTCTGATCAGATCTGGATTTATAGACTTTGAATCGCATCGGTTTCCGTGTTTTACGTGAACGGTTTGATTTAAACTGTCAGTTTCTAATCGTGCGGGCGAGAATTGTGGATTTCAAAATTCATTAATTATGTCTGACTAGGCGGGAATTTGAAACGCCACTTGTATGTTACTTATAAAAGCCTGTTTCTGATAAAATGTTTTAAATACAACACTTAAATATAAGTTGACATAAATAAAACAGATGAGTAAAATTAATACTTATCTGATAGATGACTTGTCTGATACAATATATCACTAGTGAAAGCCAATATCTAGTGATCTTCCTTTGCTCTTTGTCAATCCAGCAAGATAAATAATCTTCAAGTCTTCAACAATTAAGAGCAAATCTTCTGATTAAAACAACTTCAACTAACTGTCATTGAAGATTTCATCTTTAAAACAGGAGTACCGCTAGTCTTGCACGTTCCCCCTGAATTCAAGAATTCATCAGTCAACTAGTCTGTTGAGAGTCAGTCTTCTTGAAGTGTAACACTTGTTGCTACCAGAATAGACAGCTGTTGAACCCATAGTAGATGCAAGCCATTGTCTGGAACCTTCTTCTAGGTAACCCGTCCAGAGAGCTAGTAGAACACTCCAATATTTTCGCAATGATGTCTGCGAACCTCTGAAACTCATCCTTCAGTTGAGTTTTCATCAGAGTTCCAGTCATCTCTTTTCACTCCTTTGCACAAATAGTCCAAAATTCCTCCTCTTTCTCCGATCCCAAAGTAAATACTTCTCTTCCTTCATTCTTCAAGCCATAAATCTGACTAAGAACAGCAGGAGAGACACATTTAGTCTTTCCTCCAACAGTAGCCACCATAGTCATCTTGGTTAAATCATTTTTCCTTGTTTTGTAAAACTCAACCACTTCGTCTGTAAACACATAATCTTCGTGGGCTTCCAAAACTTTTACCAAAGTTGCCTCTTTGATTTTAACCATTAATTCCTTCATTAGAGGAGTTCCAGTAGCGTGGAACTTCTCGTAATTCAAGTAACGTCCTTCAGCTCCGGCCATTTTAATGAGTTTGAAGTGGTTTGTGAAGATTTAGAATACTTTAAGACAGAAAGCAGATCAATTAGTAACTTCTTTTTAACTTAAGAGAACTTTGGGTGCGTAAGGTTTACCCTTCTGATCAGATATGGATTTATAGACTTTGAATCGCATCGGTTTACGTGTTTTACGTGAACGGTTTGACTTAAACTGTCAGTTTCTAATCGTGCGGGCGAGAATTGTGGATTTCAAAATTCATTAATTATGTCTGACTAGGCGGGAATTTGAAACGCCACTTGTCTGTTACTTATAAAAGCCTGTTTCTGATAAAATGTTTTAAATACAACACTTAAATATAAGTTGACATAAATAAAACAGATGAGTAAAATTAATACTTATCTGATAGATGACTTGTCTGATACAATATATCACTAGTGAAAGCCAATATCTAGTGATCTTCCTTTGCTCTTTGTCAATCCAGCAAGATAAATAATCTTCAAGTCTTCAACAATTAAGAGCAAATCTTCTTATTAAAACAACTTCAACTAACTGTCATTGAAGATTTCATCTTTAAAACAGGAGTACCGCTAGTCTTGCACGTTCCCCCTGAATTCAAGAATTCATCAGTCAACTAGTCTGTTGAGAGTCAGTCTTCTTGAAGTGTAACACTTGTTGCTACCAGATTAGACAGCTGTTGAACCCATAGTAGATGCAAGCCATTGTCTGGAACCTTCTTCTAGGTAACCCGTCCAGAGAGCTAGTAGAACACTCCAATATTTTCGCAATGATGTCTGCGAACCTCTGAAACTCATCCTTCAGTTGAGTTTTCATCAGAGTTCCAGTCATCTCATTTCACTCCTTTGCACAAATAGTCCAAAATTCCTCCTCTTTCTCCGATCCCAAAGTAAATACTTCTCTTCCTTCATTCTTCAAGCCATAAATCTGACTAAGAACAGCAGGAGAGACACATTTAGTCTTTCCTCCAACAGTAGCCACCATAGTCATCTTGGTTAAATCATTTTTCCTTGTTTTGTAAAACTCAACCACTTCGTCTGTAAACACATAATCTTCGTGGGCTTCCAAAACTTTTACCAAAGTTGCCTCTTTGATTTTAACCATTAATTCCTTCATTAGAGGAGTTCCAGTAGCGTGGAACTTCTCGTAATTCAAGTAACGTCCTTCAGCTCCGGCCATTTTAATGAGTTTGAAGTGGTTTGTGAAGATTTAGAATACTTTCAGACAGAAAGCAGATCAATTAGTAACTTCTTTTTCACTTAAGAGAATTTTGGGTGCGTAAGGTTTACCCTTCTGATCAGATCTGGATTTATAGACTTTGAATCGCATCGGTTTTCGTGTTTTACGTGAACGGTTTGATTTAAACTGTCAGTTTCTAATCGTGCGGGCGAGAATTGTGGATTTCAAAATTCTTTAATTATGTTTGACTAGGCGGGAATTTGAAACGCCACTTGTCTGTTACTTATAAAAGCGTGTTTCTGATAAAACGTTTTAAATACAACACTTAAATATAAGTTGACATAAATAAAACAGATGAATAAAATTAATACTTATCTGGTAGATGACTTGCCTGATACAATATATCACAAGTGAAAGCCAATATCTTGTGCTCTTCCTTTGCTGTTTGTCA
The DNA here is from genome assembly GCA_030819805.1 of Penstemon newberryi var. newberryi. Lineage (NCBI taxonomy): Eukaryota > Viridiplantae > Streptophyta > Magnoliopsida > Lamiales > Plantaginaceae > Penstemon > Penstemon newberryi. The sequence goes on along the minus strand of JAUALY010000005.1, from coordinate 12,444,583 downwards.
ATCCAGCAAGATAAACAATCTTCGAGTCTTCAAGAATTAAGAGCAAATTTTCTGATTAAAACAACATCAACTAAATGTCATTGAAGATTTCATCTTTAAAACAGGAGTACCGCTAGTCTTACACGTTCCCCCTGAATTCAAGAATTCATCAGTCAACTAATCTGTTGAGAGTCAGTCTTTTTGATGTGTAACACTTGTTGCTATCAGATTAGTCAGCTGTTGAACCCAAAGTAGATGCAAACCATTGTTTGGTACCTTCTTCTAGGTAACCCGTCCAAAGAGCTAGTAGAACACTCCAATATTTTTGCAATGATGTCTGCGAACCTCTGAAACTCATCCTTCAGTTGAGTTTTCATCAGAGTTCCAGTCATCTCTTCTCCCTCGTTTGCACAAATAGTCCAAAATTACTCCTCTTTCTACGATCCCAAAGTAAATACTTCTCCTCTTTCATTCTTCAAGCCATAAATCTCACTAAAAACAGCAGGAGAGACACAGATAGTCTATCCTCCAACAGTAGCCACCATTGTCATCTTGGTTAAATCATTTTTCCTTGTTTTGTAAAACTCAACCACTTCGTCAGTAAACACATAATCTTCGTGGGCTTCCAAAACTTTTACCAATGTTGCCTCTTTGATTTTAACCATTAATTCCTTCATTAGAGGAGTTCCAGTAGCGTGGAACTTCTCGTAATTCAAGTAACGTCCTTCAGCTCCGGCCATTTTAATGAGTTTGAAGTGGTTTGTGAAGATTTAGAATACTTTAAGACAGAAAGCAGATCAATTAGTAAATTCTTTTTCACTTAAGAGAATTTTGGGTGCGTAAGGTTTACCCTTCTGATCAGATCTGGATTTATAGACTTTGAATCGCATCGGTTTCCGTGTTTTACGTGAACGGTTTGATTTAAACTGTCAGTTTCTAATCGTGCGGGCGAGAATTGCGGATTTCAAAATTCATTAATTATGTCTGACTAGGCGGGAATTTGAAACGCCACTTGTCTGTTACTTATAAAAGCCTGTTTCTGATAAAATGTTTTAAATACAACACTTAAATATAAGTTGACATAAATAAAACAGATGAGTAAAATTAATACTTATCTGATAGATGACTTGTCTGATACAATATATCACTAGTGAAAGCCAATATCTAGTGATCTTCCTTTGCTCTTTGTCAATCCAGCAAGATAAATAATCTTCAAGTCTTCAACAATTAAGAGCAAATCTTCTAATTAAAACAACTTCAACTAACTGTCATTGAAGATTTCATCTTTAAAACCGGAGTACCGCTAGTCTTGCACGTTCCCCCTGAATTCAAGAATTCATCAGTCAACTAGTCTGTTGAGAGTCAGTCTTCTTGAAGTGTAACACTTGTTGCTATCAGATTAGACAGCTGTTGAACCCATAGTAGATGCAAGCCATTGTCTGGAACCTTCTTCCAGGTAACCCGTGCAGAGAGCTAGTAGAACACTCCAATATTTTCGCAATGATGTCTGCGAACCTCTGAAACTCATCCTTCAGTTGAGTTTTCATCAGAGTTCCAGTCATCTCTTTTCACTCCTTTGCACAAATAGTCCAAAATTCCTCCTCTTTCTCCGATCCCAAAGTAAATACTTCTCTTCCTTCATTCTTCAAGCCATAAATCTGACTAAGAACAGCAGGAGAGACACATTTAGTCTTTCATCCAACAGTAGCCACCATAGTCATCTTGGTTAAATCATTTTTCCTTGTTTTGTAAAACTCAACCACTTCGTCTGTAAACACATAATCTTCGTGGGCTTCCAAAACTTTTACCAAAGTTGCCTCTTTGATTTTAACCATTAATTCCTTCATTAGAGGAGTTCCAGTAGCGTGGAACTTCTCGTAATTCAAGTAACGTCCTTCAGCTCCGGCCATTTTAATGAGTTTGAAGTGGTTTGTGAAGATTTAGAATACTTTAAGACAGAAAGCAGATCAATTAGTAACTTCTTTTTCACTTAAGAGAACTTTGGGTGCGTAAGGTTTACCCTTCTGATCAGATCTGGATTTATAGACTTTGAATCGCATCGGTTTCCGGGTTTTACGTGAACGGTTTGATTTAAACTGACAGTTTCTAATCGTGCGGGCGAGAATTGTGGATTCCAAAATTCATTAATTATGTCTGACTAGGCGGGAATTTGAAACGCCACTTGTCTGTTACTTATAAAAGCCTGTTTCTGATAAAATGTTTTAAATACAACACTTAAATATAAGTTGACATAAATAAAACAGATGAGTAAAATTAATACTTATCTGATAGATGACTTGTCTGATACAATATATCACTAGTGAAAGCCAATATCTAGTGATCTTCCTTTGCTCTTTGTCAATCCAGCAAGATAAATAATCTTCAAGTCTTCAACAATTAAGAGCAAATCTTCTGATTAAAACAACTTCAACTAACTGTCATTGAAGATTTCATCTTTAAAACAGGAGTACCGCTAGTCTTGCACGTTCCCCCTGAATTCAAGAATTCATCAGTCAACTAGTATGTTGAGAGTCAGTCTTCTTGAAGTGTAACACTTGTTGCTATCAGATTAGACAGCTGTTGAACCCATAGTAGATGCAAGCCATTGTCTGGAACCTTCTTCTAGGTAACCCGTCCAGAGAGCTAGTAGAACACTCCAATATTTTCGCAATGATGTCTGCGAACCTCTGAAACTCATCCTTCAGTTGAGTTTTCATCAGAGTTCCAGTCATCTCTTTTCACTCCTTTGCACAAATAGTCCAAAATTCCTCCTCTTTCTCCGATCCCAAAGTAAATACTTCTCTTCCTTCATTCTTCAAGCCATAAATCTGACTAAGAACAGCAGGAGAGACACATTTAGTCTTTCCTCCAACAGTAGCCACCGTAGTCATCTTGGTTAAATCATTTTTCCTTGTTTTGTAAAACTCAACCACTTCGTCTGTAAACACATAATCTTCGTGGGCTTCCAAAACTTTTACCAAAGTTGCCTCTTTGATTTTAACCATTAATTCCTTCATTAGAGGAGTTCCAGTAGCGTGGAACTTCTCGTAATTCAAGTAACGTCCTTCAGCTCCGGCCATTTTAATGAGTTTGAAGTGGTTTGTGAAGATTTAGAATACTTTAAGACAGAAAGCAGATCAATTAGTAACTTCTTTTTCACTTAAGAGAATTTTTGGTGCGTAAGGTTTACCCTTCTGATCAGATCTGGATTTATAGACTTTGAATCGCATCGGTTTTCGTGTTTTACGTGAACAGTTTGATTTAAACTGTCAGTTTCTAATCGTGCGGGCGAGAATTGTGGATTTCAAAATTCTTTAATTATGTTTGACTAGGCGGGAATTTGAAACGCTTCTGATAAAACGTTTTAAATACAACACTTAAATATAAGTTGACATAAATAAAACAGATGAGTAAAATTAATACTTATCTGGTAGATGACTTGCCTGATACAATATATCACTAGTGAAAGCCAATATCTTGTGCTCTTCCTTTGCTGTTTGTCAATCCAGCAAGATAAACAATCTTCGAGTCTTCAAGAATTAAGAGCAAATTTTCTGATTAAAACAACATCAACTAAATGTCATTGAAGATTTCATCTTTAAAACAGGAGTACCGCTAGTCTTACACGTTCCCCCTGAATTCAAGAATTCATCTGTCAACTAATCTGTTGAGAGTCAGTCTTTTTGATGTGTAACACTTGTTGCTATCAGATTAGTCAGCTGTTGAACCCAAAGTAGATGCAAACCATTGTTTGGTACCTTCTTCTAGGTAACCCGTCCAGAGAGCTAGTAGAACACTCCAATATTTTTGCAATGATGTCTGCGAACCTCTAAAACTCATCCTTCAGTTGAGTTTTCATCAGAGTTCCAATCATCTCTTCTCCCTCGTTTGCACAAATAGTCCAAAATTACTCCTCTTTCTCCGATCCCAAAGTAAATACTTCTCCTCCTTCATTCTTCAAGCCATAAATCTCACTAAAAACAGCAGGAGAGACACATATAGTCTATCCTCCAACAGTAGCCACCATTGTCATCTTGGTTAAATCATTTTTCCTTGTTTTGTAAAACTCAACCACTTCGTCAGTAAACACATAATCTTCGTGGGCTTCCAAAACTTTTACCAATGTTGCCTCTTTGATTTTAACCATTAATTCCTTCATTAGAGGAGTTCCAGTAGCGTGGAACTTCTCGTAATTCAAGTAACGTCCTTCAGCTCCGGCCATTTTAATGAGTTTGAAGTGGTTTGTGAAGATTTAGAATACTTTAAGACAGAAAGCAGATCAATTAGTAAATTCTTTTTCACTTAAGAGAATTTTGGGTGCGTAAGGTTTACCCTTCTGATCAGATCTGGATTTATAGACTTTGAATCGCATCGGTTTCCGTGTTTTACGTGAACGGTTTTATTTAAACTGTCAGTTTCTAATCGTGCGGGCGAGAATTGTGGATTTCAAAATTCATTAATTATGTCTGACTAGGCGGGAATTTGAAACGCCACTTGTCTGTTACTTATAAAAGCGTGTTTCTGATAAAACGTTTTAAATACAGCACTTAAATATAAGTTGACATAAATAAAACAGATGAGTAAAATTAATACTTATCTGATAGATGACTTGCCTGATACAATATATCACTAGTGATAGCCAATATCTAGTGACCTTCATTTGCTGTTTGTCAATCCAGCAAGATAAATAATCTTCGAGTCTTCAAGAATTAAGAGCAAATTTTCTGATTAAAACAACTTCAACTAAATGTCATTGAAGATTTCATCTTTAAAACAGGAGTACCGCTAGTCTTACACGTTCCCCCTGAATTCATGAATTCATCAGTCAACTAATCTGTTGAGAGTCAGTCTTCTTGAAGTGTAACACTTGTTGCTATCAGATTAGTCAGCTGTTGAACCCATAGTAGATGCAAGCCATTGTTTGGTACCTTCTACTAGGTAACCCGTCCAGAGAGCTAGTAGAACACTCCAATATTTTTGCAATGATGTCTGCGAACCTCTGAAACTCATCCTTCAGTTGAGTTTTAATTAGAGTTCCAGTCATCTCTTCTCCCTCCTTTGCACAAATAGTCCAAAATTCCTCCTCTTTCTCCGATCCCAAAGTAAATACTTCTCCTCCTTCATTCTTCAAGCCATAAATCTCACTAAGAACAGCAGGAGAGACACATATAGTCTTTCCTCCAACAGTAACCAACATAGTCATCTTGGTTAAATCATTTTTCCTTGTTTTGTAAAACTCAACCACTTCGTCAGTAACACATGATCTTCCTGGGCTTCCAAAACTTTTACCAATGTTGCCTCTTTGATTTTAACCATTAATTCCTTCATTAGAGGAGTTCCAGTAGCGTGGAACTTCTCGTAATTCAAGTAACGTACTTCAGCTCCGGCTATTTTAATGAGTTTGAAGTGGTTTGTGAAGATTTAGAATACTTTAAGACAGAAAGCAGATCAATTAGTAACTTCTTTTTCACTTAAGAGAATTTTGGGTGCGTAAGGTTTACCCTTCTGATCAGATCTGGATTTATAGACTTTGAATCGCATCGGTTTCCATGTTTTACGTGAACAGTTTGATTTAAACTGTCAGTTTCTAATAGTGCGGGCGAGAATTGCGGATTTCAAAATTCATTAATTATGTTTGACTAGGCGGGAATTTGAAACGCCACTTGTCTGTTACTTATAAAAGTCTGTTTCTGATAAAATGTTTTAAATACAACACTTAAATATAAGTTGACATAAATAAAACAGATGAGTAAAATTAATACTTATCTGATAGATGACTTGTCTGATACAATATATCACTAGTGAAAGCCAATATCTAGTGATCTTCCTTTGCTGTTTGTCAATCCAGCAAGATAAATAATCTTAAAGTCTTCAAGAATTAAGAGCTAATCTTCTGATTAAAACAACTTCAACTAACTGTCATTGAAGATTTCATCTTTAAAACAGGAGTACCGCTAGGCTTACATGTTGCCCCTGAATTCAAGAATTCATCAGTCAACTAGTCTGTTGAGAGTCAATCTTCTTGAAGTGTTGTTTAACCCAGTCTTCTGATAGGTTCCCCCTCAGCTTATGAATCCAATTTTAACAAGCTCAGTTCCACTCTTAGAGTAGAAAATCTTTTATCACTTAATGGTTTGGTGAAAATGTCAGCTATCTAATTGTTTGTATGAACATACTCAATAATAACATTTCCTTTTTTTACATGGTCTCTGATGAAGTGATTTTTGATCTCAATATGCTTAGTCCTGGAATGACTAGTAGTATTCTGAGTAAGTGAGATTGCACTTGTATTGTCACAGTAGATAGGGATTTCACTGATCTTGAGATTATAGTCTTCTAGTTGATGCTTCAACCAAAGTATTTATGCACAGCATGCTCCAGCATCAATGTATTCAGCTTCAGCAGTAGATATGGATACTGAAGTCTGTTTCTTACTCATCCATGAGATCAGACGACTGCCTAAAAATTGACAAGTACTTGTAGTACTCTTCCTATCAATTTTACAGCCAGCAAGGTCAGAATATGAATATCCAATAAGTTCAAATCCTGATTACCTTGGATACCACAATCCTAATTCTTGTGTGCCTTTGAGATACCTTAATATCCTTTTAGCAGCTAAGAGATGAGATTCCTTAGGATTTGATTGAAATCTCGCACAAACCCCAACAGAATACATAATATCAGGTCTGCTAGCTGTTAAGTATAACAGTGACCCAATTATGCCTCTGTACTTGGTGATGTCAACTGATTTGCCATCTTCATCCTTGTCCAGACGAAGTCCAGTAGACATTGGAACACTAACAGATGAGCTAGTTTCCATACCAAATTTCTTGAACAGATCTTTTGTGTACTTTGCTTGATTAATAAAAATATCATCAGGTAGTTGTTTGACTTGTAATCCAAGAAAGTAATTTAGTTCTCCCATCATGCTCATTTCAAACTTGTTCTGCATCAGCTTAGATAACTTCTCACACATCTGTTGGTTAGTTGAACTAAAAATAATATCGTCCACATATATTTGAACTAACAATATATGATTATCCCATTCAATAGTGAACAAAGTCTTATCTACTTTACCCTTGCAAAATCCTTTAACTAAAAGAAAATCAGATAAAGTATCATACCATGCTCTTGGAGCCTGTTTCAGTCCATATAGAGCTTTCTTCAGACGATACACTTTGTCTCCTTGTTGATAAGCTTCAAAACCAGGAGGTTGTTCAACATAAACTTCCTCTTGCAATTCTCCATTGAGAAAAGCGGACTTCACATCCGTCTGATAGACAGTGAAGTTCTTGTGAGCAGCATAGGCTAAGAATAATCTGATCGCTTCAAGCCCTGCAACTGGTGCGAATGTCTCATCAAAATCAATGCATTCTTCTTGGCAATAACCTTTGGCAACTAGTCTTGCTTTGTTTCTGGTAACAATACCATCTTCATTCATTTTATTCCTGAATATCCACTTAGTGCCAATTACCCTTTGATGAGTAGGTCTGGGAACTAAGTACCAGACTTCATTCCTTTCAAATTGATTTAACTCTTCTTGCATTGCTTCAATCCAGTGAGAATCACTAAGAGCTTCATCAATCAACTTAGGCTCAATTTGTGAAAGAAAACTTACAAACATTGTTTCATTTGCAGTTGACCTTCTAGTTCTCACTCTATCCAATGGATCACCAATCACTAAGTCATGTGGGTGATCTCTGAGCCATCTGAGATCAGGTTGCAAATCTGGATGTTGTCCTCTTGAATAATCTTGCAACACTACTGTTGGAGTCTCAGTAGTAGTCTGTTGAACATACTCTGGTCTATCAGATGTTTGCAACTCCTCTGTTAGACAATCAGCAGACTGATTTTGAACAGCACTTGAGTTACCAGCTTGGTTTAAATCAGGTAGTATGATGGGAACATATTCTTCTTTTCTTTCCATACTCAATTTCTGAAAGTCAGCAGATATCTCTGGATTAGCACTTTGATTCTTTTCAGAAGATTGGTTTGGTTCATCAAACACTACATGAATAGATTCTTCTACAAGTAAAGTTCTTTTGTTAAAGACTCTGTAAACTTTACTAACAGTAGAGTAACCTACAAAAACAGCTTCATCAGCCTTTTCTGCAAATGCAGTAAGGTGATTTTTCCCATTATTCAAAACATAACATTTACAACCAAAAATCCTAAGATAATGTAAATTAGGCTTTTTGTTGTTCCATAGCTCATAAGGTGTCTTGTTTTGACTTTTGTTGATCATACATCTGTTCGGGGTATAGCATGCTGTATTTGTGGCTTCTGCCCAAAATCTTTGGGGCAGTTTTGCTTCAGCTATCATTGTCCTGGTAGCTTCCTTTAGAGTTCTGTTTCTCATTTCAGCAACTCCATTTTGTTGAGGGGTTCTGGCAGCAGAGTACTCATGATTGATTCCTCTGGAGTTACAATACTCTTCAACAGTAGAGTTTGTAAATTCAGTCCCTCTATCTGATCTGATCTTCAATATTCTTTGACTCTTCTCATTCTGGATCAGTTCCATCAGATTAGTAAGATGTTCCTTGGTTTCACTTTTCTTCTTCATGAAAATCACCCAAGTAAATCTTGAAAAATCATCCACAACAACTAGGCAGTATTTCTTTCCACCATTGCTGATAGGATCAATAGGGCCAAACAAATCCATATTTAACAGCTCCAAGATTCTGGTTAAAGATTGGTGCTTCTTGCTTTTGAAAGTGGACTTCACTTGTTTACCCTTCTGACATGCGTCACAAAGCTTGTCTTTTCTCATGACTGTCTTTGGAATTCCTTCTACCAAATCATTCTTTATTAATCTGTTTATGGTCTTGAAATTCAAATGATTCATTCTTTTGTGCCACAGCCAACTGATTTCACTTGGTGTAGAAGCCACCAAAAAAAAATAGAATTCTTGTCCACAGAATTCCAGTCCACTACATAGATATTTCCTTGTCTTCTTCCAGATAAAATAACCTTCTTTGTTCCAACTTGTTCAACATAGCACTTATCTGATGAAAACATTACAGAAAATCCCTTGTCACAAAATTGACTTATGCTCAGCAGATTGTACTTCAGGCCATTAACATAAGAGACGTCGGATATCTCTATGTTTCCTTTGATTAACTTTCCAACCGCAACAACATTGCCTTCTTTGCTGTCTCCAAAAGTAACTCTTGGACCATTCACAGCAACATCATCTGCCAGTTCATGTATGTCTCCACACATGTGCCTTGAACATCCACTGTCCAAGTACCATTTCTTCACTACTTTACTCCTACTCCTAATCCTAACCTACAAAACAAAATAAAAATGTTTTAGGTACCCTTTATTGAGAGGGTCCTGGTGGATTAGTGTCACCTTTGACAACCAAGATGTTGAAGTCTTAGGCTTCTTAGACTTTTGAGTTTTAGCAGGAGTATGAGCAACTTTATCTTCACCATAATCAGCAGGCATATTATGATGTGAGTAATGCTCATAAGCAGGGTAAGATGCATGATAAGCAGGGTAAGCATGCATTGGTTGATGAGCAGGATATGCAGCATAATAAGGTGGATAATGAGGTGCAGCATAATAAGGTGAATAAGCAGGTTGCACATAATAAGACTCATTTCCATACCAAGCATCATTATTATAATTTATTTGCTTCTTAGGTCTGCTCTTTACTTGCTCTTTAACAGACGACTTAGCTTTACTAGTCTGATTGGTTTTACTCTTATCAGCATACTTCTTAGGACTGCTCTGCTGTTTGGTTTTACCAGTCTGTTTTTCATTTTCAGGCTTTTTACCCTTTTTAGCCTTAGGAGATTTCTTCTCCTTTTTCTCATTCTCAAGTGAAGTGGATTTAGTAGTCTGAACATATAAAATAACATTACTGTTATCAGCAGATATGAATTTCTCAGTCTTGTTCAGTTCTAAATTCTCTTTTACTAAAGGTGTTCTCTGTTCATTAGATGTATCTACTGATGCAACAGACGACTTATCATGAAGGGATATTATAGCTTCAAGTTCCATGATTTATCCTTTGTAAACTTCACATTCTGCTCAGAGATTCACATTCATGCGAAAGCTTTTTATACATAGCTGAATCGTCATGTTTTTCAACACTACGTTTCAGTTTAGCGTTTTGCTTTTTCAGCACGATCATCTCTTCCTTAAGCTTAGCAAATTCATTAACAACATCTGCTTTGTTTTTCATCATTTGCTCAAATGAGCTAAATAGCTCAATTTCACTTTCAAAGAGTATTACCTCCTTGTCAGAATCATCTGATTCCTTGGCCATGAGACAGAGCAGTGCAGGTGTCTCTTCTTCAGCAGAGTCATCACTTGACGCCCCTGATTCTGAGTTAGACGAACAGATGGCTGCTATCTTTTCAGCTTCAGCCAACAACACTTTGCTTTTCTTGTGTCTCCTCGCTTTTCTTTGTTTCTTTTCCTCTTCTGTATACTTCTCAGCTTTAGGATATGGGCAGTCCTTGAAGAAATGTCCCAATTTCCTGCAATTATAGCACATCATTTTGGATTTATAATCATCCTTACTATCATGAGAATAAGAGGTAGGTTTAGAAGTAGAAGCATTGTTATATTTGTTCTTCATTTATCTTTTGTACAACTTTTTGAACCCGTTCAATAACAATGCAACGTCGCCAGCAGTGTACTCCTTTTTATTTAGCATTGTGGTCTCATCAGATGAGTCCACTTCTCTTATCTTCCGGGCTGATCTTCTTGTTCTTTCTGCAGCGACCAGGGCAGCAGTGGGGCCAGAAGTTGAGGTCTCTTCTATACCCATTCTTGGCATTTTATACTCGTACGCCTTGAGTACAGAAAATGTTGGGAATGCCCCGGTTGTCAAAACAACGAGAGTGCGGAATTTAAAATTTTTCGAGGCACCCCAGCAGACCCAAGATATATTTTCCACCTTATGTATGCGAAAAGGTTGAATCAAACAATTCTACAATAGAATAAAGAAGGAGATATGCGATTTACCTCACTGCAGGCAAGTTGGTGGCAATCTCCGGCTTTTGTTGATTCACAACGAGTGATCCAATTGTCTCACCTCCAGAGTGTATCCACACCAATTGGATTGTAGCAACACCTTCTATTCACAGGCTACGAACTAGAGATAGAAGGCTGTCAATGGAGGAAGAAACAGATCTAGATTCAGATCTAGATCCAGCTATGGAAGAACACAGAGAGAGAGGGCGGCGCTTGTGCAGGGGCGGCTAGGGTTTAGAGTGCAAGAGTGAATTCTTCAAGTGTGTGGAAGAGTTGTGAGGAGATATCTATTTATAAGAGAAGAAACCTTCTCTTTGTAGATATCTCTTAAAGATCTCTTCCTTATCTTATAAGGAAACAAGATATACTCATATATCTTCTTGGATCCTCCTTGTCATACAAGGAAACAAACTCTCCCTTCTTATCCTTAGCAGAAATCGCCCCCCATGTCTTGCAAGACTTCTTCTGGGCTTTTAATTAAAAGGCCCATGTCTTGCAACTTAATTTAATTAACCATTAATTAAATCAGCCCAATTAATCCAATTAATTATTATCTCTCAATTAATTAACACTTTAATTAATATTTAATTAATCAGACCATCTAATTAATTATCCTTCCGATTGAATTAACACTTTAATTCATTTAATTGATTTAACTCCCTTAAATCAAATATTTCCTTCTATGACTGTCACTGTCCAATTGTATTGTGTGTGACCCTCTAGGTTCACCATCAATTGGCAGTAGGCCCACGAACCCTTCGTGATTTAATTTATGAGCAATTAAATGCTCCGATCAATTAAACCCTTTTAATTGACCACTCAAGAATTAATCTCCCTTATTAATTCAGGAGTACCCACACTTCATGGTCGATGTCTAGCCACAAGCCCATGAAGCCCAACTTCAGGTGAATTGATATTTGTGAACCTCACCTCTTATAATTGCCATGTACATACGGTCCTTCTATCGACTTAATTTCCCGATTGAGACCTAGGGTGTGTGAATTGATCGGCACCTCTAATTATCTCAATAACTATACTTTCTAATTCGGGATAATAATCCAGTGTGACTGCTAAATTTGGAAACCCCTTTCCAAATCCGTCACCGACCGTGATCACGGGTTTCTCGGATCTATTATCTAAGAATCGTATAGGAAATTCTCTCGTCCATTACGACGAGTCGGTAGATTCCATCTTGGTACTAACCACTCGCGTACACAACTATAGGCACCCAACTTAGGCACATTATGGTCAGGCTACGTGACCAGTACCTAAATCTAAGTACATATACCCATTCGCCCTAGCACCTCAAGTCTAAGGAATAAATCGTACACTATTATAAGCATTGAGAAATATCCCATCACCGATATGCGTCATGCGCTTCCACAATGGGTTTCTCTGTTCGGGTCGCTCGATGCGTTCGATCCCCTATCGAACCACCTACTCATATGCACTGACATCAAATGTTTTGTTCATGAAACTCTACAAATTCACTCCAAGTGAATCATGCATATTCATACAAGTCTTGGCGATTCCTTCGATACCCCGTCTCGTTCGGAATCTATGACTTGGAACGGGTTTTAAGATCACGACCTTAGAGACTGTTTCATGATTGCACTCAATACCGAAGTGAATCGTCCCATAGTCGAATGTGATCTAAGGATTTCATCCAATCGCTTAAATGTATTCACGAGAGATGAATTTGGCCATTGTTTATTCTATACAGTTATAAATAAACGTGCGTATTATTCATAAGAATCAAAGATTGTTTATTATAGAGTAGACCTAATACAAGCTAAAGAGAATCGGCTTGCTGGGCACTATCCTATCAATCTCCCACTTGCCCTAAAGCCATTCACAAACATTTCTAAGGCCCATCTTTACAAGATGTCCCTCGAACGCTTTTTGCGAAAGTGGCTTTGTCAGTGGGTCAGCTATGTTGTCTTCTGAGTTGACACGATCCACATGTATGTCTCCTCTACCAATGATCTCCTTGATCACATGGTATTTCCTCATTACGTGTTTAGATTGGTGGTGTGATCTCGGCTCCTTCGCTTGAGCTATCGCCCCGTTGTTGTCACAGAAGACTACTACAGGCTCTGCAATGCTAGGAACTACATCCAACTCTTGGATGAAGTTTCTCATCCAAACACTCTCTTTTGCTGCATCCGATGCTGCAATATATATTCTGCTTCACTGGTTGAGTCGGCAGTGGTGGTTTGTTTGGAACTTTTCCAACTCACCGCTGCGCCATTGAGGCGGAATATGTATCCAGAATTGGATTTGTAATCGTCCACGTCAGACTGGAAACTTGAATCAGTGAATCCTTCAAGTTTCAATTCTCCACTACCACCGTAGACCAAAAACATATCCTTAGTCCTTCGCAAGTATTTAAGGATTGCTTTAACGGCAGTCTAGTGCTCTTCGCCTGGATTCGACTGATAGCGGCTCGTTACACTAAGAGCGTGTGCTACGTCTGGTCTAGTACACAACATCGCATACATTATGCTCCCTATAGCAGAGGCATAAGGTATGAGAGACATTCTCTTCTTTTCTTCGTCAGTTGTAGGGCATATTGACTTGGAAAGAGAGATTCCATGTCTCATTGGAAGCAATCCTCTCTTGGATTCTTCCATATTGAATCTCTTCAATATAGTGTTGATATACTGAGATTGGGAGAGTCCCAACATCTTCTTCGATCTATCCCTATAGATACATATCCCCAATACGTAAGATGCCTCTCCTAAATCTTTCATGGAGAACTGCGCGGATAACCACGCTTTCGTCTGCGCTAACATTCTGATATCGTCCCCGATCAACAGAATATCATCGACGTATAAAACTATGAATTGTACCGAACTCCCACTATTCTTCTTGTACACACAAGGTTCAAATACGTTTTTGATGAAGCCAAAAGCTTTGACTGTCTCATCAAATCGTATGTTCCAGGTTCGGGACGCCTGTTTGAGGCCATAAATTGACCTTTGAAGTTTGCACACCTTGTGCTCGCTTCCTTTGGACGCAAAGCCTTCAGGCTGTTGCATAAAGATCTCCTTGTCAATGTCTCCATTGAAAAAGGTGGTCTTTACATCCATTTGCCATATTTCGTAGTCGTACCACGCGGCTATGGCTAATAGTATCCGAATGGATTTCGACATCGCTACTGGAGAAAAGGTTTCCTCATAGTCTATTCCAGGCCTTTGAGAATAACCTTTCGCCACTAGGCGAGCCTTATGGGTTATAACCTCTCCATTCATTCCAAGCTTACGCTTGAAGATCCATTTGCATCCTACAGGGACAGTTCCCTCAGGTGGATCGACCAAGGTCCAAACCTTGTTGGAATGCATGGAATCCATTTCGGATTGCATGGGTTCGAGCCACGCACCCGATTCTATGTCAGACATAGCTTCTTCATAAGTCCTTGGATCAGTATCCAACTTATCGTTTTCGTGAATGAAACCAAATCTCTCTGGTTCTTCACGAATTCGATCAGACCTTCGAAGTATAGGTGTACTAGTAGGTTCAGTAAAATCAGGATCAGCTCCCACTGTTTGTGAGGATGGGTCCGATTCTTGGACTTCATCGAGTTCTACGATTGTCCCATTTCTGTTGGTGAGGAAATCATCCTCTAAGAAGTGGGCATTCCTAGACACGAACGTATTATGTTCTTTAGGATCGTAGAACAAGTATCCAATGGATTCATTTGGATACCCCACAAATTTGCACAAACTAGATCTACTATCCAGCTTATCTCCTTTCTTGTTCTTAACATAGGCGGGAGATCCCCATACTCGTAGATACGAATATACGGGTGCTTTACCATACCATTCTCGATGTGGTGTTGTTGGCACTGACTTTGAAGGTACTATGTTTAGTATCTTCGAAGCAGTTAATAGGGCTAAGCCCCAAAATGAAAAGGGAAGTTCAGCGAAGCTCATCATGGAACGAACCATGTCCAACAAAGTTCGATTCCTCCTTTCAGACACTCCATTGAGTTGAGGCGTCCTAGGGGGAGTTCGCTGAGCGAGAATCCCATTCTCTTTTAGATAATCGAGGAATTCTTGACTTAAGTATTCTCCTCCTCGATCAGATCGAAGTGCTTTAATACTATGTCCAAGTTGATTCTCTACTTCCATTCGAAACTCCTTGAACTTTTCAAAAGTTTCAGATTTGTACTTCATCAAGTACACGTATCCATAACGACTGAAGTCGTCAGTGAATGTGACGAAGTAGGAGTATCCTCCTTTTGCACTGACACTCAGTGGTCCACAAATATCAGTATGGATCAGATCCAATGTTTGTTTGGTTCGCTTGGGATTCCCGGTGAAGGGTGATTTGGTCATCTTTCCTTTGAGACAAGATTCGCAAGTCGGAAGTTCATCTAAGTTCTGTATTTCAAGAGCCTTAGAGGAAACCAACTTTTGTATCCTACTCTTGGAGATATGTCCAAGTCTAGCGTGCCAAAGTTGTGGTGTGTGATTATCGTATTTTCTTTTTCTTGATTGTATGTGCAAAACGTTGGAGTTTTGTAGGTTCAAGGGAATATAGACCATCCATCAAAGTACCACTAGCATAGATTAAACCATTTTTAATTATGCTCATAGATCCATTCATAATGGAAAAATTAAAACCATCATTATCTAATAGCGGAATAGAAATAATGTTTTTAATAATTGTCGGTACGTACAAACAGTCTTTTAAAAGTAAAGTAAAATTCCCTATCACTAACTCCACGTCTCCTATAGCCTCTGCAGCAACTCTTGCTCCGTTTCCAAAACGCAGGATCCTATCCCCGGGCTTAAGTGTTCTTACTGCTCCCATCACCTGCAAATCATTGCAGATATGAGAACCCACTGCGGTGTCTAACACCCAAGATGCATAGTTAATAGAAATATTAACTTCAACCAAGAAAATACCTTTGGCTACCATTTTCAGGTAGTCTGGGCAGTTCCTTTTCCAGTGCCCCGCTTTCTTGCAGTGGAAGCATTCGTCTTCTGGGCTTTTGCGCTTTTTCTCGACAACCTTTGTGACTGCCTTAGAAGAGAACACCTTCTTCTTCTTTTTACCTTTTTTTGGGCTTTGCAGCCTTTGATTGGTGAGCAATCATCACATGTTTCTCTTTCTTGAGAGTGGTTTCTGCCATAACCAACAGATTGGTCAGTTCGTGAAGAGCAAGGTTTCTGTCTTCCATGTTGAAATTCAACACGAACTGGTCGAACGAGCGAGGCAGAGTATGGAGAAGGAGGTCAGTGCTAAGATCAGCGTGCAATTCCACGTCTAATCGCCCCAGTTTTTCAACCAAGTTGATTAAACGCAGACAGTGATCCTTGACACTGTTTCCCTCAGCCATCTTGAGACTAAACAACTCCTTAGTGGCTGCGAACCTTTCGGTACGAGACCTTTCTCCAAACATCTGTTGGAGGTGGAGAAGTATATCTCTAGCAAGCGGTATACCAGCATGTTGTTTCTGCAGCTCATTTGACATTGAAGCTAACATGAGGCAGCGAACCTGAAGATCATCATCAACCCTTTTAGCATGGGCGGTTCGTTGTTCCTCAGTAGCTCGTGCTGCGGGTGCAGCAGGCATAGGCGTGTCGAGTACATAGCTCCGACATTCGGAGTCGAGGACTATCCTCAAGTTTCTTAGCTAGTCGACAAAGTTTGACCCATTTAGTTTATTTGCGTCGAGGATGACAGATAATGGATTTTTAGACATTGTTCAATAAATATCTACAAATGGAAAGAAGACAACGTTTAGCTGACTGATCTATGCCTAATACTTATAATTAACGAATTTTGGTCTTGGTTTCGAAAAAGTTCTCCCACTATTTTGTCGAAACAATCACCCCTTTGATTGCTCGGGAAATCTTTTTTCCTAGTAGGTCTTGACGTCCCAGCAGACATTAATTGCACCCACGACTCGTGGCCATACAATTAATTCTCCAGGTAGGTATACTTTTACCAATTGTGTCACTACACAACCTTCAAGCTATTTTGCCTCGGTTTTCTCACTTATCTAGCACTGCTACATCATAAGTGTTACTAATCGTTAAGTCTATCCCATCAATCATGATGAGCAACAGGCCCGGTCGTGAAATCCCCGTAACTGGTTATCGGTCGATATTCACATCCCGACCAGTCCTCACCCTTGTCTAGTTTAGTTAAAAACAGGAGTCAAGGAATTTTACGTATTGTCCCTTTCTTCGACTCGGGTGGCAGACTCTGGATCACCTCTGTCAATAAGTAGACAACTCACGCTAGTTCCTATTGATGGAAGGCTTGGATCTTTAAAACTTCATTTTAAATGTACCCAATTTGACTTAATATTTAATTCGAGAGGGGGTTTTCGGGTTTGAAAGTTCAAAGTAACTCTCCTCGAGATCTCACCGCATAAGTTATGCTTTATCTTTTATTTACGATATAGATTCTAGCGCGCATCACATACAAGCTAAATAAATCGATAAATAAATAAAAACATACAAGCCTAGCATGCATACTACCACAATATGTTTTCGATCGGGAGCCTCCTATGTGGGCCATCATCGAGCCATGATGTTGGCCCAATTGGTCAATCTAAAGGGTTCTTAACGGACCTAGGCTATTACAAAAATAACCATGCATACATGGCCTTCATTCCTTCTTGGGCTCCCACCTTGCTTGTAACGGGCCTCCATCCTAAACTATTTAAAACAGTAAAGCCCTATCTATTACAAAGGCACAAAGTGGCCCAAAAACTTAAGGCTCGCAGGCCTAATAAAAACCAAACAATAAATTAAACCAATCACATCTACCCTAGGGTCAAGGCTCGGCACGATCGAAAACCACGTAAATAGTTCACGTAGAGCAAGAAACAAGCAAACAACTTTTTACGTATTTCTCTCTTACTTTTAAAACTCCTTTTAAAAATAACATCCTATGATTCTTACTTTAGTCACTACTAATTATGACAAAATCAATTTTCGGGTAAACAAAACAATTTTTCCGAATAAAATCAGATTCGGATTTTTTAACTTTTGAAAATTGCAGTTCGGTCCCTCAACTCACGGAAATTACACTTTTAACCCCAAAGATTTGAAAATTACAAAACAGCCCCAATTTACAAATCGGCCAGAGGACAGAAAATTAAAATTTGAATCCAGAAAATTTTCAGTTTCGCAAACAGACTCCTGAACTTTCGGAAATTACAAAACAGTCCTTTAATTTTCGGAAATTACAAAAAGACCCAAAATTACGAACAGGCCAGAATTGCAAAAACAGTCCAGTTTTTCAAATATTTCCAGAAAACAGAAAATAAATTTCCAGCCCTTTATTTCACAAAATCGCGATTTGCATAAAAAGTCCTGAAGTTTCAAAAACTATAAATTTGCCCCAAATCTTAATATGCGATTTTACCCAATCAAAGATCATATCATAACAAGCAAGAATCATCACACAGAACATAACAATCACAAATATCCACATATTTATTTATGTTCAGGCCTTTTCGCATAATAGTAATGGAATTGGCTCTGATACCACTGTTGGGAATGCCCCGGTTGTCAAAACAACGAGAGTGCGGAATTTAAAATTTTTCGAGGCACCCCAGCAGACCCAAGATATATTTTCCACCTTATGTATGCGAAAAGGTTGAATCAAACAATTCTACAATAGAATAAAGAAGGAGATATGCGATTTACCTCACTGCAGGCAAGGTGGTGGCAATCTCCGGCTTTTGCTGATTCACAACGAGTGATCCAATTGTCTCACCTCCAGAGTGTATCCACACCAATTGGATTGTAGCAACACATTCTATTCACAGGCTACGAACTAGAGATAGAAGGCTGTCAATGGAGGAAGAAACAGATCTAGATCCAGCTATGGAAGAACAGAGAGAGAGAGGGCGGCGCTTGTGCAGGGGCGGCTAGGGTTCAGAGTGCAAGAGTGAATTCTTCAAGTGTGTGGAAGAGTTGTGAGGAGATATCTATTTATAAGAGAAGAAACCTTCTCTTTGTATATATCTCCTAAAGATCTCTTCCTTATCTTATAAGGAAACAAGATATACTCATATATCTTCTTGGATCCTCCTTGTCATACAAGGAAACAAACTCTCCCTTCTTATCCTTAGCAAAAATCGCCCCCCATGTCTTGCAAGACTTCTTCTAGACTTTTAATTAAAAGGCCCATGTCTTGCAACTTAATTTAATTAACCATTAATTAAATCAGCACAATTAATCCAATTAATTATTATCTCTCAATTAATTAACACTTTAATTAATATTTAATTAATTAGACCATCTAATTAATTATCCTTCCGATTGAATTAACACTTTAATTCATTTAATTGATTTAACTCCCTTAAATCAAATATTTCCTTCTATGACTGTCACTGTCCAATTGTATTGTGTGTGACCCTCTGGGTTCACCATCAATTGGCAGCAGGCCCACGAACCCTTCGTGATTTAATTTATGAGCAATTAAATGCTCCGATCAATTAAACCCTTTTAATTGATCACTCTAGAATTAATCTCCCTTATTAATTCAGGAGTACCCACACTTCATGGTCGATGTCTAGCCACAAGCCCATGAAGCCCAACTTCAGGTGAATTGATATTTGTGAACCTCACCTCTTATAATTGCCATGTACATACGGTCCTTCTATCGACTTAATTTCCCGATTGAGACCTAGGGTGTGTGAATTGATCGGCACCTCTAATTATCTCAATAACTATACTTTCTAATTCGGGATAATAATCCAGTGTGACTGCTAAATTTGGAAACCCCTTTCCAAATCCGTCACCGACCGTGATCACGGGTTTCTCGGATCTATTATCTAAGAATCGTATAGGAAATTCTCTCGTCCATTACGACGAGTCGTTAGATTCCATCTTGGTACTAACCACTCGCGTACACAACTATAGGCACCCAACTTAGGCACATTATGGTCAGGCTACGTGACCAGTACCTAAATCTAAGTACATATACCCATGCACCGAATTCGCCCTAGCACCTCAAGTCTAAGGACTAAATCGTACACTATTATAAGTATTGAAAAATATCCCATCACCGATATGCGTCATGCGCTTCCACAATGGGTTTCTCTGTTCGGGTCGTTCGATACGTTCGATCCCCTATCGAACCACCTACTCATATGCACTGACATCAAATGTCTTGTTCATGAAACTCTACAAATTCACTCCAAGTGAATCATGCATATTCATACAAGTCTTGGCGATTCCTTCGATACCCCGTCTCGTTCGGAATCTATGACTTGGAACGGGTTTTAAGATCACGACCTTAGAGACTGTTTCATGATTGCACTCAATACCGAAGTGAATCGTCCCATAGTCGAATGTGACCTAAGGATTTCATCCAATCGCTTAAATGTATTCACGAGAGATGAATTTGGCCATTGTTTATTCTATACAGTTATAAATAAACGTGCGTATTATTCATAAGAATCAAAGATTGTTTATTACAGAATAGACCTAATACAAGCTAAAGAGAATCGGCTTGCTGGGCACTATCCTATCAGAAAACAGCTCAGTCAGTGAGATCTTCCCCAGATCCCTTGATTCTTCCATCGCTGTAATCTTCATGTTGAACTTGGGTGGCAGCGCCTTTAAAACTTTGACAGTGATCTCCTTATCAGTAAACGTCTTTCCCAACTTTAATACATTGTTCAACACCTTCGTAAACCTTGTATCCATATGGTCAATGGTTTCTCCATGTTTCATCTTGAAGTTTTCAAACTTCTCTAGGGCTACACTCAGATTATGTTCTTTGATTGAGTCATTCCCTTCACTCATGTCACGGACTTTATCCCACATCTCCTTAGATGTTTTACAGTGTTTGACCTTGTCAAACCTTTCATCGTCGAGGGCTTTTGTCATGATGAAGATTCCAACTTTGTCAACTTGATTTCATCAGGTGACATCTCTGAACGTTCTTTATCAACGACCGTATCTTGGCCATCAATTTTGATTGTTTTGGTAACTCTTATCGGACCTTGAGTTATGCACGTATACATATTATCATTATAAGCAGCAAGGAAAATTTCCATGCGTATTTTCCAGTCCTCAAAGCTCATACCGCCTATGTAGGGAACAAGGCTGATACAATCCATTTTTCAAAAAGTTTTTATTTTTCAAAAAGATGCTCTTTTGAAAACTTTTGAAAACCTTTGAAAAACACTCTAGGATCAAGCTCGTTGATCAGGCAAATGATTCAGATGAATCACCTGCTCTGATACCACTTGTTGGTCCCAAGTGGTCAGATGAGGTCTAGAGGGGGGTGAATAGATCTCTAAAAATTTATCTTTCAAAATCTCTAACTTTTTCTGTCAGCAGACTAAGCTGATCAGGAATTGTAAGTTGACTAAGCTGATCTCGCACAAAGCTTTGAACAGCAGAGTTGACCACTTTTCTGATTTTACTTAGCTGGTTTTATCAAAATCAGACTTTTAAATTTACTATCTTGCAGCGGATTTTTCTAGTGTTTTTCACAAGTAGTTTTGTTAACTTAGAAAAAGTTTTATCCCCAGTTTTGCAAACTCCTTTTTAAAACTTCTTAACAGTTAACATTTTCGTGTTAAAGTATGCTCTTTGAAAATATGCTAGAAATAATGCAAGTATAACACAAAGGATTTTTATAGTGGTTATATGGATAGAAATCATTTAGTCCACTATTCCAAGTCACTTAGATCTTGGGTTATACTATAAGCACAAAGATTACAGTATACAATGCTTGCGCCAATCAACAAATGAAAAGGCCACAAGTGCGCAATAGGAAATCACAAAGAAACTCCTACTCTCTGAAGTAATATCACTCACTTAGATGGATATCTACTTCTCACAACACATGCCTCACAAAATCACTCAGATTTGTATGTATATATTGTTTTCTCTCTATTCTGCTTCGTCAACAGATGACTCGGCTGATGAGTGTTCTGTTCTTGAAGTTGAGACTTAGAAGAATTCTGCTTCGATTTTAATCTCAGTTGTGTTGTATGTTCTTCAACTCTTGAACTGAACTATTTATACTTGAGATTTGAAAATCTGCCCGTTGAGAGATCGACAGGTGTTCAAATCCTCGAGTACTGGTCCCTTCTGCAGAAACGGCTACCTGCGACTGAACACTGTACACTCTGTTGTACCTTCTGTCAGTCCGCATTAAATGCACCAAGCTGATACGAGGTTTCTCTTCAATCATTTGTCATAAATACCTTTCCTCTTCAGCATTTATTACTCCAAGTGCATTTATTACCGTTGATCAGACTCCTTGATCCCTTCTACTCTGCTGATCGAAATCACTCATCTGATGTATACTCGGCTGATCCCAAACTTGAACTAATCTGATTTGAGTCGGCTGAAAGTCCACCAGTCTGATTCCTTTCTTCAGCAACAGATCAGTAGTCTTCTGGACCTTGAACTTTTGATCCTTCTGAATTGTCTTCTTACTTGATCAAAGTTCTTTCAAGGGATTTACTAAGCTTCCATTACTTAGTTGATTCTGATGTTTTGGAAATCATCAAAACCTCCCTTCACTTCATACCTTCTATCTTCATCTTCATCCAACAAATGATATCATTCCGTATGAGTTATGGAAAGGTAGACAACCAAGTTATAAATACCTCAAAGTGTGAGGGTGCTTGGCTAAGGTAGCAGAACCAAGACTTAAGAAAGAAAAGTTTGGACCAAAACCGTGGATTGCTACTATATAGGTCATGCAAAAAATAGTAGCGCTTACAGATTTCTAGTGTTCAAATCTGAAGTAAGCAACATACACGTGATGCTACATTCTTCGAGGATGTATTTCCACATAAGAAGAACTCAAACGTTACTTCTCATAAGAGACTATATGAATTCATTTTTAAGGAAGATAATTCTCAAATCATCAATGATGTTGTTGATCATTGGTCAGTAATGTGGTTGCTGACGAGCCCCGAAGGAGCAAGCGAGTTAAAATTGCCAAATCTTTCGGACCAG
This sequence comes from Penstemon newberryi var. newberryi, assembly GCA_030819805.1. NCBI lineage: Eukaryota > Viridiplantae > Streptophyta > Magnoliopsida > Lamiales > Plantaginaceae > Penstemon > Penstemon newberryi. The sequence continues at coordinate 12,421,655 of JAUALY010000005.1, read as the reverse complement.
ACTTCTTAACTTATATGTTAGAGGATGATCCTAAAACATATACTAAAGTCATGTCTATTCCTGATGCCACTTCTTGGAAAGAGGCAATAGACAGTGAATTACAGTATGATCTTCCCAAGGGAAGTAAGCCAATTGGATGTAAGTGGGTATTTAAAAAGAAGTTAAAACCCGATGGCCCAATTGATAAATATAAGGCTAGACTAGTAGCCAAATGCTATAGTCAAAAGAATGGAATAGACTTCTTTGACACCTATTCACCAGTGACTAGGATAACATCCATTAGGGATAGCTTTAGTAGCTATTTACATTATTGAGATTCATCAAATGGATGTTAAAACTGCTTTCCTTAATGGTGAATTAAATGAGGAAATATGTATGGAGCAACCAGAGGGTTTCGTTGTTAAAGGAAAAGAGAACAAAGTATGTAAACTTCTTCGATCTCTTTATGGCCTTAAACTAGCTCCTAAATAATTGCACGAAAAATTTGATAGTGTCACGGTTAACAATGGTTTTCATATCAATGAATGCGACAAGTGTGTCTATATAAAATAATTTGGACAAGCGACTGTCATAATATGTTTATATGTAGACGACATGTTAATACTTGGGACTAATTTGGAGGTTATTAAGTCCGCTAAGAAAATATTAACAAATATATCTATATGAAAGACCTCGGTGAAGCGGATGTAATTTTGGGAATTAAGATAATAAGATCAACGGATGAAATTAAATTATCTCAGTCACATTACGTGGATAAAGTGCTTGAGAGATTTAAAAACTATGGAATTAAGGGAACAAATAACCATTTACTCCATCTCTTGTTTTACACAAGAATAAAGGTGATAGCGTATCACAAAATGAGTATGCTCGTATAATTGGATGTCTCATGTATATCATGAATTGCACGAGGCCAGACATCGCTTACTCAGTCAATAAATTGAGTAGGTATACTAGCAATCGAAGTAAAGATCATTGGGACGCTCTGAAGAGAGTGCTTGCAAATTAGATTTCAGATTCAGAGGAATCTAAATCCACAAGCGGATATGTATTCACTTTGGAGGGAGCCGCTATTTTTTGGAAATCTTTCACACAAACATGTATAGCCCGATCCATTATGGAATCAGAGTTTATAGCTTTGGATAAAGCTGGAGAGGAAACTAAGTGGCTTCGTAACTTCTTGGAAGACATTCCACTATGGCCGAAACCTGTATCTGCTATATGTATTCATTGCGACAACAATTCCACAATAAAACTCAATCAAATAAGAAATATGCCGGTCAGCTACATGGCCGCACGAAATCCACAAACCCATGACCTAAAATTAATTCTCCTTTGAAAACAAGAAGCTAATCGAGAATCAGAGAGGGCATTTGGGAAAAAAATTCCCAAACGGGCATATAAGAAATTGGGCAGATTTAAGAAACTAATTTTGATACATATACCAGCAGCCACTGTTTATCGCATGAATTTGTGAAGGAAAAAACGGACCAAGGGACCCACAAAGTTTAAGCATACCGATAAATGAAAGGAAAAAGAAAACGTAAAACAAAATAAAACATGAAAAAGTACTGTTCCCCGAAATAGAAAAACGATGTAGTTTTAGCATTAAAAGGGCAAAAAAAAAAAGGGGGACGTAAAAACATAATTAACTATGTACTGTACATGAGGGCTATCCCTCTTTATAGTTTCTTAATATATGTTATAATTGTTGTATAAATATATGGAGAATTCCAACGTATCTTGTATATTCTACCGTGTGTGTTATAGGAGTATATACATAAGCATCCAAACATACAAAATAAATATAAATTTGTGTAATATTTCTTCAAATGAATATTAATTCTTTTAATATTATTTTCGCGTGATATTATTTTTTTCAATTAATCCTCATTCTAATATTATTTTATTTTAAATGATTGTGTAATAATTATTAATTATATACCAATGAAATTTTTTATCATTACTATATTATTTATAAATGATTGTTTAACTATTATTAATTATATATATAATTTATAATTTATTGTTACAATATTAATTTTGAAATATCTTATTTATAGAAAAAAAATACTATTTAATTATACACCTACATTCAATTATTATTAATTATCTAATTCAATAATACAACAATATTATTAAAATCATCATCTAAATCATAACAATATATTATAATCACAAACTCAATTATTACACTATATAATGTTATATCATAATTCTATAAAGGTTTTTTTTTTTTTGATCCACTAGACTGTTTATATACAGCTCGGACCAAAGAGTGCAAAGGGTATAGGTCACTCAGTGTGGTGTCTCCAGTAGGATTCGAACTTGAGTCTCGCCTCTGGGGGTCGCAAGTCACTACCACTTAGCCCAACCACCTTGGGTATTCTATAAAGTTTTTGATTTGACACATGTTATAAAAAATTTCCCCCAAACACCAACATTCAAAAACATTCCAAATCATATCTCAATATTTCAACCAAAATCAATTCAAATCGTGTTTCAAATGTTTCGTGAAAATCACCCCCAAACAATTTTAAAACACCAGAAACAAAGTCAACACCTATCCAAACGGGGCCTAAGGTCTTGAGGATAGCCTATAGGTCATGGAAAATTAATTCGAAAGGGAAATGTGAGATTTTAACAGGAGTTGATGATAAATGGAGATATCTGCCTAATCACTTTCTAGTTTTGGCTTTTTGGACAGATCGGTTAGCTATTAATTTAATGGTGCTATTCACTGGATTTACGAGTTTATAAAAAGAGCTAAATTGCATTTTTTATACCATTCAATTTACCCCACTGTAAAATGCATACTATTCAATTTACTCCCCTGTGATTTGAAAAAGATCCCTTTACCCCCATGTGATTTGAAAAATAGAACTTTACCTCCCTATGAAAATTTTAAAGAAGCAGTATACCTCTTTCAGCTGGAGAGTGTAACTCACTTGCCGAAATTGAAAGTGAGCAGGAAAAATGTATTTGTAACATAGGGATGTAAATTGTCACATTTATCATAATACGGAAGATAAAATTCCACATATAAAAATGTCAGTGAGCGCGAAGTGAAATTTTAATAAGATGAAGTAAAACAAGTAAAACGCGATTCAAACAAAATCCCCAAATCGAATTAAATCCTAACGGCAATTGCCGAGCCAAAAACATAAATTATCTTAAACCCAATTGAATCCTCCCTTTCTCATCTCCACGCATTCTTTTACTTTGGGTTAAATACAGTTTGCCCCCCTAAAGTATTAATTATAACACTTACTCCTTCAATGTTGATTAGTCAATGTTATACTTTTTCTTGCCCAAATTACCACCCCCCCTTCATTTATATGTTAATGGTTAGTTTCTATCTCATACCAAATTTGTTCTTAATCTCAATTTTACATCAAATTGTATTATTCTTGGTGAACTTTTTTTCATATTTCTTACAAAATAAGTTCTCATTATTATTTCAACAATTTATATGTTTTTATTTCACTATTATCATATTTAAATTCGTTATTATTCAATCAATTATTATATTTTTACCTCAATTAATATTTTAACAATCGTTATCTTTCTCTATTATTTTTTAAAATTTCTAGTAGCTCCGTGAATTATTAATTGACACGAGATTGATCAAGCCGTCATTCTAACCAATACACGTCTAATTTTCCAGTTTTTTTGTTATAACTATTCGAAACCTGCACCAGCTCGCCCATGCCATATGAACATTCCATTCAAACCGTATTTCTAACCATTACATGTCTAACTGAGATATTACTTACATTTCAATTATCACAACCAATTTTACGAACAATTTTTTTTTATTGTTCATGCCATATGAACTAGCGCAGGTTTCTAACATTTATTGTAAAAATCTGAAAAATTAAATGTGTAATGATTATAATGACAATCTGAATTTTGTGTCGATTATGAATTCAAAGAGCTACTAAAAAATTTGCAAGATAACGAAGAAAGATTGCAATTAATCCAATAATAATGAAGGTAAAAATATAATAACTGATTGAATAATGATGGATATAAATATAAGAACCGGTGAAATAATAACGGATATAATTGTATAATTAGTAATTAATCGGAACCTCTTTTGTAAGATGTATGAAAAAAATCACCAAGAAAAATATAATTGAATGTAAAATATGAGTTTAAGAACAAACTTTGTATGAGGTTAAAACTATAAACCATTAACATATGTAAAGGGGAAGGGTAATTTAGGCAAGAAAAAATAAAACTTTGATTAATAAACATTGGAGGTGAATATGTGTTACAAGTAATATTTTAGTGGTGTAATTGATACAATCCCCATAATATAGTGGGGCAAACTGTATTTAACCCTTTTTCTTTATTCATTTGTACCGAACCATCAAAGTTTAGAGGTAGCAAAATGAACATTAAAGACAGCTGGAGGCCGGACCGCTTTCCCAGAAATTTAATGCAAGTATAGAATTAATGCATGTAACTTTAATAAGAAACGATTAATAGATATGTATATTGTTTTGAAATAACATTGCGTGATTTGCTTAACTCTATAGTGAATGTCCATATGTATTGAACTGTAATATAAGTATTTGAAAAGAAGTAACAAAATTTGACGGAGTTGTTATTGCTCAACCACCATATAACACTATGTAAATGATTATGTATATTTTTCTATAAATATATCTATCGAACAATACATTGTACAATATGTTTCAATATCAATAAGGTAGAGTTAATTAGTGCCTATTTACCCCATGTAATTTACATAATGTAAAATTTACACCCCTGTGATTTAAAAAATAGCACTTTACCCTCCATTGAAAATTTTAAAGAAGCAATTTATCTCCTTCCGCCGGAGAGTGTAACTCACTTGTCGAAATTGAGAGTGAGCATGAAAAGTATTTTGTAATAGGGGAAAAATTGTCACACTTATCATAACATAGGGGGTAAATTGTCACAATTATCATAACACAAGGGGATAAATTGCCCAATTATCATAACACATGGGGGGTAAACAGTCACATATAAAAATGTCGGGAGGCAGTGTGAAACTTTTATAAGATTACAGGGAGATAAAATATTTTTTTTTCAAATCACAGGAAAATAAATTGAACATTATGAATATCATAGGGTGTAAATTGTCATTAACTCCAATGAGGAATACAACTTCTTTAACACTACGACAAACTCGGTCATGTAATTACAATGATGAATACTATCATACTTCATCAATAACTAAAAATTAAACAAGAATACCATGACAAGAAAGAAGAACACCTATCTGGACTCCCATAACTCGTACTAAAAAATTATAAGCACGTTCTATCCAGTGTTTTCATAACCGGACCGGACCGGACCGGCCGGACCGGCCGGTTTAATCGCTAGCCGGACATCAACCGGTCCGATTGACCCCTTAAAACCAGTAGCCTTCCGAACCAGTGTGAACCGGTAAAAATCGGTAAAACCGTCGAACCGATAAACCAGGTGAACCACTGGTTCAATATTTTCTACTGGAAAAAAAAATTAAAAAAATTGGCCAGCTGAATTTCTTTTCTCTCACACTGTCACAACGATTTTCTTTTGTCACAAGTTACATGGTTATTACCTAAGAAAAGAAATCACAAAATTTGAATCTTCTAATCTAGAATAAGAAAAAAGTTACAGAAATACAAAATTTATCATATGAACAAGAAATAAAGGGAGAATTAAAAAAAAATAAAGGAGTATTGAAGCAAAAGCAAAAATAAATCAAATAAGACAATTAAAAATATAAGAGAAAAAGAGGAAATGGGGGCTGCAGAAGTTTTGGAGGCGGCTGATTATGCTGCAAAGAAGAAGGTAGTAGGCAAAATGATAAAGTGAATGGTTTCTAGGGTTTTTTATTTCTTTATTTAAGAAATTGGATAACTTGGGCCTAATATTAAAAGATAAGACTTTGTTTAAAATTAGCCCAAGGCCCACATAATAGAACTTTTTGATATAAATATTGAATAATTTTGCATATTTAACTATAAAAACTTGAATCAACTAATTTTTCACTTATTTAAGGATATTTGTTTTAGATTAATCTGGACATAATAGCCATTTTGAGATATTAATTTATTTAATACATCATGTTGACGACATACCGGTTGTATCGGTTGAACCAGTGATTAAACCGGTTGAACCGATCTAATCAAGAACCAGTAAGATTACCGGTTCTATATCCGATCCGGTTATGAAAACACTGGTTCTATCTTTAAGAATGTTCTTTAGACACCTCTTGATCATCTAGCTCCCCAATCTCCACGCCACTCTTTTTATGTGCGGTAGAATCAAGGAGATGATGGTAACTTCATTACTATTATAAATAGTATTTAAAAAAGTTACAATAATCATAACAAGAGAATTTTCGGAATCATTTTATACATGACATCAACATGTCCTGTCAGAAATTAATATTATAAGAAGAAAAATATAATGAATTTAATACCTTCGGGAAGTTTGAATTCTCTTTTAAAATTAAGGATGGTTAATGCAATTACACTAAACCTAAAAGGTAGTTTGATTAATTTCTCAAACATGTAGGATTGTCAGTGTAATTACACTGAACTTGAGATGTAGATTGAGTAATTCTCCCTAAACATTCCTTAAGAAAAAAAACAGAATTAATGTTATAGTGGCAGCATTCATGCCTTTACCACATTTCATGGTTGAAATTAAATTGTTTTAGCTAAATTTATTTGATATTAGTAGTAAAAACGCATTTCTGCAAGGCAGGTTGGAAAAGAGATATTAAGTTGATTAGCCTTTTTTATTGTATAACATGCTCATTTCGTATAATTTGTGACTACATCGTCTCTTAATTCCCCTTCACTTTTTGTTGCAAATACTCCGTAATTGTCTTTTCTTTATCTCTTACAATTTCATAGAATTAATGTGTTTGTAAGGAAACACAAAAAAGAAAAAAAAAACTTGTAATGAACAAGTATTGAAACATCAGATTCTTTCACAATGTGACGGTAAACCGGTTTCATGATTCACCGCCACTGTTTCTGTTGGATTGCATTCAAGTACATCTTGCCCCAACTTTGCTCCAGCACTCTTCAAACCTTTTAGCGATAACGCTTGATTGAATAGATTCAACGATGGCAACTTTGAAGCCGGAGGCATTTTTCCATTAGGCAACATAGTCCTGAAGTCTTGTTCCAACAATGGCACTTCAAAATCCGACTTATCATGCTTTAGTACATTGTCTTTTGCACTTATATGAGCGCCCGGTTCCATATGATTAGTTGAAAAGCTTGCTTGTTTTGGAAAGTTTGGATAAAGACTAACATACCCTCTAAGATACATCATATCAATCAAAAACTTCTTCCAAGAAGCTTGCCACCCGTTCGTTCTTGATTTTGGAATTTGAACCGGATTTTGTTTTGCATCCTCGGTGAATCTCATGTTCATGTAAACATAGAATTCCCTCCAATGCTTGGGGAAAAACACTGCACCCCAACTACAAGGTAATTGATGGAGATAAGGTGTGTTTGGATGAATTTGCTTGAAGAACTCAGTTGCATTCCATTTAGGCCTTTCTTTCACTACTTCAACCAAACGTGGTGTGTATAATGAGATTGAAGAGAGTTCGGGTAGAGATACTTGAGGATCGTAATGATAAGCTAAAAGGGCATATTTGATCCAAAGGTAGTAGAAAGGAGATACTTCTATGTCATCTTCGAGTAAAAGACCAAAATCATCATCTGAAGATGGGTACCAACTTTCACTAACAGCTCGTATAAGTCCTCCTTGAACGATTCTTCTACGAAAAACTTTAGGTCCATGAGGCCATTCAAAAGAGTTTACTAGTTTTAGAGTTGATTCGTCGACTTTGCTATCCATGTTAAAGATGATTTGAATCTCATCCCCTAAGTAGTATGCATTGCTTAGCGACTTTAGAAGCCTTGTCAGAGAATGAGCCCGATTCTGCGTGATGATGCTTATAGAAAGCCTCATCCGGTTCCAATCTGCATATATAGATACGATTTCATAGGTGATCAAAAAACCAGCTTAATTTGTTTGGTTCTTGGATTTTATTCAGTAAAATTGAAAATGATCAAAATTGAAGTTGAATGTCCTATCATTTCTCCTCAGTATTTTACCTATTGAATTTCATGAACCAAAAATAATAATATAAAGAATGAAATGCAAATATACCTCCTATATATCCCCAATGGTATGTTTAATTAGCAAAAAAACCTTCTTTCTTATTTTGATTAACAAAAATCCTCCTGTTATTTTTTATTGGTAAAAACTCCATCCCATACCATAATACAAATTTTGCAGGAAAATGATAATTACACCCTACAAAAAATACGAAAACACCCCTTAACCTAAAAAAATATCAATAATTTCCCTGTTAGATTTGAAAATTGGCAATAACGTTATTAACCCCCCCTGTGCACTTGAAAAATTGACAGTAATTAACCTCCCTCTTGACTAATGAAGTAATTTCAAATTGGATTTTTTGCTAGTAGAATAAGACGAGGGTTTTTGTTAATTAAAATAACATAGGGAGATTTTTGCCAATCAGACAGAGCACATGGGGTATTTTTGCATTTAGCTCAAAAAGAGAAAGGGATTTTAGTAAACAAGCGAAATGATAGATCTTAATCTTACTAGCCAATGCCGAAGAGCGTAGATCAGCCATCCAGAGAGCCTTTGGCACAGAAGATGTTGGTAAAAGTACCAAAGTCGTAGTACTATTTGTGTTAGCTTCTAATGCCATCTTCAAAGCTTTTTTCACATTTGAGTCGATATCAGCTACCGTTATCACAACGCTCGGGTTATGAATTTTGATCAATCCTTTCATACTAGCATACACTACTTGTAAAACAGGAATCTCTGATGTGGAATGACCAGATAAAGCACCAATTCCTAAATCAAAAATCTTGAATCTTCTCTGTTTACAGACGGACTTAGGCCATTTCAAAGCCGCGGCAGCATCTTCACATGGGCAGAAGTGTCCACCCGAGACAACAATATAGGCCTTTTTTCCGACAGTGGTCCTGAATTTTTCGAGAAGTGGGGCGAGTGCTTTAACTTGTTCAATAGAGTGGGCGTAAAAGAGTGCATCGATATTTTGAGGATACATGGCTGCCCATTGTGTTATGTAACCGGTTGAGAGGGCTTTCCACCATTGATCATCTCTTACTTGGACTATGTCTTTGAAGATTACAGTTGTTTCAGATACATAAGCTAGTCTGTGTTCACTGTCACCCCATGTTTCTTTGTCTTTTGAATCCACGGGCAATACAAATGAACCAGCATTTCTGTACTTTTGAAGCTGATAGCTGCATTAATTGCATAATTATCAAAACATACAATATTGAGTTAATTGGAGATTTAAAGAAATACTATGTTAATGGAATAATAGTTCTTTCTCATCTATATCATTGTAAATTAACTATTAACTCAGATTCTGAAGGCAAACCTGGATTTTATTAGGACCTTTACATGTTGAAGTCAATAATAATATGAATCTTTGTGATATATTGAATGGACAATTAATTCGGCAAATTTCAAAAATGGTCATGTAGCTAAGGATTTTTTTCAAAAATAGCCCTATAATAGTCACTGCATATTTAGTCCTTTAACTTTCATCCAATTCGAGTTTAGTCCTATGCATAAGAAATTTGATCCTCTAACTTTCAATAAGTTTTAATTTTTGTCCTGTAATTACAATTTGGTCCTATTACCGGAGAAACGGTTTATAATTGCAGGACGAGAATATCAACTAATTGAAAGTTAGAGGACAAAATTTGTTACGCATAAGACTGAAACTGAAAGTAGGTAAAAGTTAAAAGGACTAAATTTGTGCTCAGAATATTTAGAGCACTATTTTCGAAAGAATCCCAAAGTTAAAAGACTATTTTCGGAATTTTGTTGCAAAATTGATGACATTACTTTTGTTGACTGATAATTCTACTCCATAATTGACTGATAATTCTACTCCATAACATTTCAGGTTGGCAAAATAACCCCACATCTTCAAATATACTGACGACATTAGTCCATATTTTTGCTCAAATTCAAAATTGACTCGAATAAGACACATACGGACTAATTTGGAGATTTACTTATCATATTTACATATCTATTCAATTAATTTGATTTTATAAACAATATTAATAGATCAAATAATACTTTAATATAAATTCGATTAAAAATAAAAAAACCATATTTTTTTTACATCTAAAATTTATATAATAGTATTAACATATTTAATATTTAATAAAATAATAAAGTTATATATTATTTATAAATATTTATAATTTAAAAAAAAATCATCCCTCCTAACCCACCCCCTCCCCCAAACCCAAATCCCAGGCCGCCGGATCTGGGGCAGGGTCAGGGGCGGCGGACTGGGTCACGTTGGTTCGGGCAGGGGCGTGCTGGCTCGGGTTGGGTCTAGTGACGGAGCTACCTTGAGACTCGGATCGAGATTTGGATTCTTTCAATAATCAAACAATGTTAGCTCCCCCCCACCCAAGAAAAATAGTTTGTTATTATATTAATATTACCATTAACATAAATTTTAATAACCAACTTTTTAGCCCACCTGGTAGGAGTGCACCACTATGCGTTTTCAGTCCTAGGTTCGATACTTGGATTATGCTTAACTTTATATATCTGCACCTTTTTCAATCTTCATACAACAAAATGTTCGCCCGTAATTATAATTTTTTTAAATTAATGGAAATATTTGATGATAAATTAACCCAACTTTTTTTATTCCGGATCAAGTGCTCCTTGGGTGTGTAGACCATTAATGACGGGTCCTTTAACGATCAAGTATGATAATTTGTTCTTTATTTTAAGATATATATAGTAATGATAATTTTTTTTATTCCCAACTTTTTTGTACTGGTATTTTATTTGTAATCAAAGAAAATCATAGAAGATGCGGCTACTCGAAAGAAATGGAGAATTGTGTAACATTTGGAGTTTATGATTGGATATCAAGGAAAGATTGATCATATTACTTACAGAGGAATTTCAGGATTTGACTATCGCAAAATTGGAGAGGAATGAAAATTTTATTTTGTTAGATGAATTGAAAGAGGACATTCTAAAAATTAAGAATCATTGTGGAAGTAGTTAACATTAACTACAGCTATTTTACTGTGACATAAAATTATTTAACGTTTTATTGTAGATTATTATGTGTAAGATTATGTCTCATTAAAATTTCGTTAATGAGAATGTTATTTGTATCTATATATCCATACATAATTTTCATAACTAATTAACTTGTAAATAGGAATATGACTTGTGAGTTCATCCTTGACTAGATGAAATTTAAAAAAAAAAAAAATCAATGAAGGACGACCACTTTTCCCTATAAATCAGAGGACTTGACATAGTAGCAGTATTTGCACTTTACTGGCTATGTCCATTTATCACTGCACATTGTAGAAATATCAATTATATATCCATATAATATTAGCAAAGTTATTACCCATTCCCTTCATGCTTAACAAATACATAAATTTGGCACGTGAGCTTTACAAATCAAACTGGGTCAATTTGTCTTTACATATTATCCATCATAATTGCAATGGAGTAAAACTTTAAAGGCATCTCCCAATTACATTTACATATAATTTTGAGTGAATCGCACTTTTGGTCCCCCTTATGGCCTGACTTATCACTTTCGTCCCTTTTAAATTTTCCGTAGCATATGCGTCCCTCTTTTTAATGTAGCGTATCACATTAGTCTCTCTTATCAAAAAATTTAAATTATATCATACAAATGAATATATAAATATCCAATACACAATTTTAGTTGTATCTCAAACATTTAAATGAATCAAAAAATTTAATTATATCATACAAATGTAGTGTATCACATTAGTCCCTCATATCAATGTAGTGTAACACATTCGTTCCTCTTAAATTTTCGTAGCAAATTCGTCCCTCTTGTCAATGTAGTGTATCAAATTTTTTTCGTAACACATTCATCCCTCTTAAATTTTTCGTAACACATTCGTCCTCTTAAATTTCCGTCCATTTTAGGATGTATTTTTTTATTTAAGAGGGACGAATGTGATACGAAAAAAATGTGATACACTACATTGACAAGAGGGACGAATCTGCTACGAAAATTTAAGAGGAACGAATGTGTTACACTACATTGATATGAGGGACTAATGTGATACACTACATTTGTATGATATAATTAAAATTTTTTGATTCATTTAAATGTTTGAGATACAACTAAAATTGTGTATTGGATATTTATATATTCATTTGTATGATATAATTTAAATTTTTTGATTAAATAAGTAGAGATAATTTAGTTTTTTGTATTACTTGAAAGTAACTTATTTTATGTCGTTTTATCAAAATATGTATAAAATTTTGGTGTATTACACCAAAAAATTCTCTTCCCCCCCACCCCATGCATGATTTTGTCCATGAATATGAGTGAGACAGTACCGAGCCTATTTTACAAAAACATATGGAGGTATATTGTCTTTTAAGACTAAGACATGAAACATCAAGAAAAACATGAAAAATGCCGATCTTAGGGGGGTATATTGCTATTAACTCATTCAGTCATTAGTTCATTCTAATCAAACAAATCAAGAAAAACATGAAAGCTGCAATCTTAGCAATACAGTAATAAATTAACTTCATATATATATACATACATACCTTAAGTGCAAATCTTCTCCAGTCATGAATGTACCTGGTGTCTCAATAAAAAGTATCTTGACAAGCTCCGCAGAAAGAAACCATGAACTAGATAGAAAATCAACCTGAACAACTCTATCCATAGTGATATCATAAGCAGGATCAGGCAAATAAAGACCAGCCTCTTTTGATCTAAATTTTCTATAGCTTGGAAAAGTGAAGTCCTTTTGTCTAAAAGGCAAAATCCTTCCAATACTCCCTAAAACAGAATTCTTGTATTTCTCCGTTCCCGCTACATGTGATAAAATCTCGAGCATTTTCGTGCCCGGTATCATATCATCATCGAGTATATACACGAGGTCCGCTTCTGTCTGTAAAGCCATTTGAAATCGCCCGTAGTACTTGAAATCGTAACTTGAACTCATGAAACTTATTCTTGAATTATTGTAGCTATCCACAATTATTTTTAAAGATTTTTCGTTCGGACTCCCAAATGAAAGTACCCAAATATGGTGGAAAGGAAGTGTTTGGTGAAGTAAGGAATCGATTTGTGAACATAATGTTTTCCGTTTGAAATGGTTTAGGATAACGGTAACTTTAGGGATATTGTTTGGCCCATGTAAATCCCATTTGGATTTCATGGCCATTAACTCGGTTAATGACTCCGTTCCAATATTCTTGCTTTGAAACTCGAGTACTTCTTGATAGAGCTCTCTTTTTAACTTGATCATCACTTCATCGTTAGACTTCTTTTGCTCGAAATCTATTTTTTCGTGCTCACAAACTTGTGATGTAGTACTAATAGATGAATTTTTTGAGGGTTCCGTGTAATGGGTTACGACATGAGGGGTAGTGACCATAAATTGTTTCCATTGTTGTGCAATACGGGTGGCCCACACGAAGTCGGGTTTGGTTCTCAAGTCTATCGACGGACTCATGAAGTAGAGAAGAAATGTCGCGTAAACTGCAAATGAAAATTGTAAACAAGTTAAAAGTGTTACCACACGAGCTGAGGCGCCCTTATGTGGTCTCGGTTTTGTTTTTTCGCCCATGTAATCACTCAGCATTCCTTCCAATTGATCTCCACTTCTCATGGTCGGGTTCCGAAATAAAACCATCTCACAAATGCAATCAATTTACTGAAATATGATGAATTAATGGGATAACAAGAAACAAGTATTGATAAAGGTGTATATATGTATAATAAATTTTACCAATTCTTTGAACAATGTTTGTTTACTTGTGGGGATGATTTGTGGGAGGTTTAGAAGACAATTAGAAGAATCTTGTGTATAGGCCAAGTTGATTTTGAAAATAAATATTATGTTGACAAAGAGGTGGAGACTTAAGTAAGTCATTAAGATTTTGATTAGCAATAATGGGAGTTATGTGCACGATGATTAACATATATTAATCGAGACAAGTGAACGCTTATAATAAGATGTGCATGCTAAAGGACCAAGAAAATGCAGGAAAGTTCACATGGGATAAGCTACCATAACGCAAAAATTGCATTCATTGCAAAATACCTCCACAATATTTTTTATTGACAGTTTACCTTCTGTTGTAAAAGCAAAAAGAAATCTTGTATTTCTTAAAATATATCTTGCAATCTTCTTTTAACACTTTCAGCCATAATTTTTTTGTAGACGAAAATATTGTCCTTGTTTTAATTGGGATCGATTCCTTAACTTTTTTTTATAATCTTATTGGTGTTTAATTTATATTTTAAATATTAATTAATATTCTCTCTATCTTAAATTTTTTACTCCATTAGCTATAGTATAAATTTAAACTTTTTAATCTTTTAAATTTTTTCACATTTATAGCATTTTATACCTTTCAAATATTAATATATATGTTATATAATATTATTAAATTATTATTGAAATAAATTATTAGATTATTTATTATAATTTCTTAAAATTTGGTCAAATCGATTTGTCAAATGCACCAAGAGAGTAAAAAGTTTGGCACGAAGATAGTATATTATTTCAAGGAGATATTTAATAATTATATGATGAAGAGAAGGGCATATTATTATTTTCATTCCTCAAAATCAAGTTTTAGACTTCTCCACACATGGTTAAAAAAAAGACTTCTCCACACATAAATTGTTGGAAGAAGTTATTAACTCAAGAACAGCTAAGAGATCTTATCAGTTGAGTTAAGAATTGAGTAGAAGGTTTTGAACATAACAAAAAGGCTAAAATGGTTAAAAAGGTTAAAAAAGAAGTCATCAACTAAAGAACTGAAAAGCTTAGTAAACCTCTCTCACGGTCTGGAAGCTAAGTCCGAATCAGCTAAGTGGGAATATCAGATTGGTTATCATCAGCCGAGTCAAGATAGATGTGTTCAGTCTTGAATCAGCAGAGTAGCCATCATCAGAGTGATCATTCAGCAGAGTGATCATCAGCAGAGTAATCCCATCAGCAAAGTGAAGTCGGTCAGTAAGCTCGTCAACGGTAACAAGCTGAGTGCATTAAATGCGTCTAACGTAAAGTAGATATCCGTACAACAGAGTGTACAGTGAACAGTCTGCAAAAGTTGCCGTAGAAATGAAGACCGTTGCTCAGGATTAAAATGTAATTTCGCCTATCTTCAACGGGCAGAATTTCAAATTCAAGAGTATAAATAGACCAGGGACTGAAGATTAAAAAGAGACTTGCACAATTCAAGATCACATCCTTAGAGCAAGAATCCATCAGTTGAGTCATCCGATCGCAAGCCAAGTCATCTATTGAAGAAGCTTTTTGTTGAAGAACAAAGATCAAACTCATGTCTGTCTGAGTGACATTCAACTGAGAATTGAAGGAGATTATATCCGTCTTTGTGAGTGATATAACTTCTTAGTGTAGGTCTTCTGAGTGATTTCCTATACTGAAAAGAGCAAGGTTAATCTGTGTGATTTTCCGAGAGTGAACTGAGAGTTCTTACTTATAGCTTATCATTTGTTGTAAAGCATAATTGTTCTAGTTGCTGAGTGCTTTAGAATAGGTTTTTCTAAGTGATCTACCTGAGAGCTAAGTGTTCTACTTGAGGCTTGTCATTTGTTGTAAAAGCTCAAGTACTAGTTACTTTGTGTTTCTAGTGGAACCTAAATATGTGTGATTTAGAAGAGTGGACTAAAAGACATTGTGTCTATATAACCACTATAAAAATTCCTTGTGTGATTTACTTTACTTATTTGCATTGCACATTTCATAGGCTAAGTAAATACTTTAAAAGAAGACTCTTTTAAATTGAGGAATTTCTAACTGGGGGTAAAACTTTCTTTGTGCTTTAAAGTTTGAATTGAGTTGAAAACATTGTTCGAAAAATACACATACATATCCGCTGCATCATTGTTTGAAACTCTGACTATATAAGATTGATAAGCTAAATCTACTCTACTGATTAGGTTAGTGCAAAATCAGCCCAGTCGTCTCACCCTGCTGATAAGCGAACTCGTCTTATACAAAAAGAGAGAAAAAGTGTTTAAGGTTCAGAGGTCTACTCACCCCCCCCCCCCCCCCCCTAGACCTCATCTGATCACTTTGGGACCAACAAGTGGTATCAGAGCAGATTGGTTCATCTGATCTTCTGCCTGATCAAACGAACTTGATCCTATGTGTGTTTTTCAAATTTTTCAAAACTAGCATAATTTTGAAAAATCAAAAAGTTTTGAAAATGGAGTGCATAAGCCATGTTCCTCATATTGGCCATATTGACTTTGAAGATTGGAAAATCAAAATGGAAATCCTTCTTGCTGCTTATAATGATAACATGTTTACATGTATTACAAAAGGACCATTCAAATTTAAGAAGACTGTGAAGGTTGATGACCAGCCTGATTAGATTGTTTACAAAGAGTTGGATGATCTGACTCCCAAAAAAATCAAGCTAATCAATCTTGATAAAGTGGCCAAGTTCATCATGTTCAAAGTTATAGACGAAGACAGATTCCAGAAGGTCAAGCATCTCAAAACAGCTAAGGAGATGTGGGATAAAATCTGTGAGCTAAGCGAAGGAAACGACGCTATCAAAGAACAAAAGCTCAGTGTGGCTCTTGAGGAGTTTGAAAATTTCAAAATGAAGTCTGGTGAAACGATTGATCAAATGGATACCAGATTTACCAAAACTCTGAACGAAGTTCTAAGGCTTGGTAAAGAATTTTCAGACAAGGAGATCACCATGAAGGTCCTCAAGGCTCTCCCACCTAAATTCAACATGAATGTTACAGCCATGGAAGTGTTGGGATGCCTCGGTTGTCAGAACAATGAAAGTGCGGAATTTAAAAAAATTTCCGAGGTACCCCACAACCCATAAATCGTTTTCCACCTTATGTATGCGAAAAGGTTGATCAAAACAACAATTAAAACAAGAGGGGGTGAAATCGCAATTTTACCTCACCACATGTTCGATGGTGGTAACCTCCGGTCTTCTTGTTTGATTCACAGATAGTGATCCAAGTGTCTCGCCTCCAGAGTGTATCCACACCAGCTGGATTGTAGTAACAATTCCAATTAACGGGCTAAGAACTAGAGATTGGAATTTTGTCAATGGAGGAAGAGTCAGATCTAGATCCAGATCAAGATCAAGATGAGGAAGAAGAAAAGAGAGGGGACGGCTACTGCAAGGGGGAGACCAGGGCTGAATTTTCAGTTCTTGGGATTTCTTGTCCTTGTTTGTGGTGAGATATGATGAGATATTTATATTAGAAGAATCCCACTTCTAATAGATATCTCATATCATGCTTATCTTTATTCTTTCCTTATCACATAAGGAAACAAGATATGCACCATATCTTTTCCTTTTCCTTGTCCAACAAGAAACTAATTCTTGCAACAATTAAACTCCTTTAATTATACAAGAAAAATCGCCCCTATTATAATTAATTAAATAATTAACTCTTCCAATTTATTAATTAACACTTTAATTAATATTTGTTGGTCCCAAGTGGTCAGATGAGGTCTAGATTGGGAGGGGGGGGGGGGGTGAATAGACCTCTGAAAACTTTAAAAAATTTCTCTAACTTTTCTTATCAGCAAAGTAAGCTGATCAAGAACTCGCAAGACTACTTCGCTGATTGCGCACTCAGCTTAATCAGTTTAGTTGACCACTCGTCTGATGTAACTTATCTGATTCAAATATTATCAGAGTTTGAAATACTTGTTTGCAGGAGATTTATCAAGTATTTTTGAACAAGTTGTTTTCTTCCATAAAAGATTTTAACCCCAGTTTTAAACTCTTTTTTAAAATCTTTTGTTAAGTTGTATGTTTGAAGTTCTTTGAAAATATGCAAGTTAAAATGCAGTAAACAAACACACATAATTTTTATAGTGGTTATATGGATTGAAATGATTTAGTCCACTCTTCCAAGTCACTTAGATCTTGGGTTATACTATAAACACACAGTTTACAATATACTCTGCTTGCGGAATTCAACAAATGAAAAGCCACAAGTTCGCAGCAAGAAATCACAAAGAAATCCTACTCTCTGAAGCTAGATCACTCACTTAGATGGATCTACACTCCTCACAACTATCTCTGTTTACAGAAATCACTTAGATTTGTATTTGGCTTTGGTTTCAACTTCGGCTTGAGTCAACAGATGACTAAGCTGATAAGTTTCTGTTCTCTCAATGCAGTTGTGTTGCTTCAGTTCTTCTTATCTCTAACTCTTGAATCTCGAACTATTTATACTTGAGGTTTGAACAAGACAGATATTCAGATTTTCCTCTAGTACTGGTCTCTGTTTCAGAACGGCTTCTGCAACTGTTCACTGTACAGTTCTGTTGTACTTTTTGTCACGTCGCATTAAATGCACCTTGCTGATCCGAGATTTTTCTTCAATCATTGGACTTTAATACCCTTCTCTTACAATATTTATTACACCGAGTGCATTTATTACCGTTGCAATGACTTTCTGATCACTTCCACTCTGCTGATCGAATCTACTCTTCTGATGAACACTCTGCTGATTCAAACCGAACTCATCTGATTTGACTCTGCTGAAATTCACTAGTCTGATTCCGAACTCAGCATCAGATCAGTAGTTTTCTGGACCAAAAATTCAACCCTTCAGATTTTACTTGTCTTCTCAGATTGAATTTTCCAGAGGTTGCTAAGCTTTCATTACTTAGCTGATGACTTTTGGAAATCATCAAAACCTCCCTTCACTTCTTCATCTTCATCCAACAATTTTTCCATTTTTGATGATGACAAAACTTCAGCTAAGTACCTGTACCTAAAACTAAAGTTAAGTCCTCAAAAATTTCTGAGATAGAAATAGTATGTTGGAAACTTTAACTTTTATAAATTTAACTTTGAATATTACAGTAGAAGTTTATCAGATTACAAGAAATGAAAAAGTTACAAAATTTACAATGAAGTAAAGAAAGAAAGTAATTTAATCTAATTTCTCTTCTTCTTCTTCTTCTTCTTCTTCTTCTTCTTCAACATCTTCAACATCTTCTTCTTCTTCTTCTCCACTTGAGAAAACTTCAACCAGGTTTTTAGAGGCAGCATCTATCTTCTTTTTAATTTCCTCTATCCTCTGGTATTTTCTGGGATCCACCTGTTCTTCAGCAGAGTCTTTGGAGGCAGCTAACTCTTTGTCAGATTTCGCTACATCCTTAGGCTCTTCAATCTTTTCAGCTTCTTCTTCATCAGCAGTTACTTCATCAGCTGGTCTACTTGTTTCTTCATCATCAGGCTTTTCAGTAGACTTCACTTGTTCAGTAACTTCAACATTTTCAGTGACAATATTTTTCTTGTTATTAGCTGATCCCTCTTCCCCCTTTTTGTCATCAGCAGCAGGGTTGAGTTGTTCAACTTGAACATGAGTAATGTTGACAGCATTGCAAATCAGTCTGATGTTTTGATCCACGGCTTGAAGTTGAAGATTCTGTTGAATTTGATTGCTCTTTAAGGCAGCAGCCTGGTCATTCAGATAGTCCACATTAACTTGCAAAGTGACAACTTTTGAAGTAACCTGAGCAGCTTGTTCTGTGAAGTTCTGAAACAGATATGCAGACTTTTCAGCTTCTGCTTCAGTGGCTGATAATGCCGTGAAAACGTCTTGTTTTAATCCGAGTTTTGCTTGCTTTTGCGTGTTTGCGTGGCTTTTCCTTCTTTGGCCCCTTCGTTTGGCCTTTGTTCGTTTTTTGTGTTTTTGTTCGTGTTTTGATCGTTTTCTCCGTGGTTTATAGGAAACGACATCTTAGAGTGATTCGGGTGAATCCGTAACAATGAATGCAAGTCGTTTTACCTTCCCCGTGAGTAAACTTGAGCTTAAAGGAAAGATTCCAGCAGCCAGCTGATCAACAACTTACACCGCGGTGTAAGCTCCATGCACCGCGGTGCATGTCCAGTCACACCGCGGTGTACCCCTGCTACCAGCAGATATTTTCCTGCGGAATGCAGGGGCCTTTTTGTATATAATTTCCCTATCTCCCAATTGTAATTGTAAACTTGTTGGGGGACTTTTTGGTCTTGGTTGTGGTAGTTTTTGGGGCAACTTAGACATTAGGGAATTATTGTTTCACTAGGTTAGAAGGTTAGTGGAGAAATCAAAGACAACTCCTATCATCTCATTTTCATCTTGTCTCCATTGAAGACTTCACTTTGGCTTGCACTTTTGAATGAAGAACAACAAAGGCTTGAGGGAGGAGTTGATATAGATTTCACTACCTAAGCTTACTCTAACTCTCTTAATTTGTTCATTTACATTTATGGCTTTCATTAATGTAATGAAAGATATTATTATTGCTATGAGTAGCTAATCACCTTTATTCTAGGTTTTTATTGATCCTATGTTTGATTCTTGATTAAATGATGATATGATGATTGATATGATGCTTACATGTGTTCGTTAATCCGATTTCGTGCTTATTGTTCGTCTTAAGGTTTGGCCAACTTTGAGGTGAAAATTATTGATTCTTGATTGCTAGACATAGTGATTTTGAGGATTTGATTATGAAATTGGATTGTGATTCGATTCTAGGATAGACATATACCTAGGTCGTTTTGTATTCATTTAAGGTTTGAGTTTAATGCTTCGATTAGATCTTAGTCCATTTAGGCATAAATTGGATTAGTTTAATTCGATAGGTTGGTATGCAATTCGGAAGATACATACGAACGTCATTGAATCCTTGAATAGCAAACACAAGCATTAGTTATCTATTGTCGAGTTATTTATCTTGAATTGAACTAGGTGACGTAAAATCCTAGATGTCTTTATCTTATTAACAAGTTAAGTACTTAGATATCTCTTAATCACTTCACTTTAGTTGGAGTATCAAACAACAATCTCACTACTATCATTTACATAAGTTCAAGTAAGTTAATAGAATAGATCTTGGTAATTATTCGTTTGATTCCTCGTGGGTTCGACACCCCTTATCACTTTATTACTTGTAAACGAACGTATACTTGCGCGATTACGTACTCGTATTTGGAACGTAACAAGTTTTTGGCGCCGTTGCCGGGGAGTTGTAACGATTATTGCCAATTTATATTCTTGTGTACTTAGCTTGGATTTGTTATTTACTTTGTAATTTTTTGTCTTCATAGGTACCTTTCTCTTAGTGTATGCCAAGAGCTTCAACACTACCCCTAGCTATTGTTGATCCGGAGATCGAGAGGACCTTTAGAAAGCGAAGAAAAGCAAGGAAGAAAAAGAAAAAGGGTGAATCTTCACCTATGGAAAATCAAGGAGTTGATCCGGCTATGGTGAACCCTATACAAATTGCTCCCGAAGAGCCAAATAATAGGAATCGGCCTATTAATGAGTATGGTACACCTAAGTTGGATGAGCTCGGTTCTTGCATTGTCAGACCTACAATTACGGCACCTAACTTTGAGCTCAAGCCGGTAATGTTTAATATGCTAAATGCCGAAGGTCAATTCGGAGGTCACCCCAGTGAAGACCCTCATGCTCACTTGAAGAAGTTTATGATGATTAGTGATTCATTCATCATTGCGGGTGTAACAAAGGATGCTTTGCGGTTGATGCTATTTCCATACTCATTGAGGGACCTCGCAAAAGATTGGTTGGATTCTCTACAATCCCAATCTATAACTTCTTGGGAAGATCTAACCGGGAAGTTTTTGAGGAAGTTTTTCCCTCCCCCGAAGACTACCAAATTGAGGAACGATATTCTAGCATTCCGGCAATTAGATCAAGAATCTTTATATGAAGCTTGGGAGAGATTCAAGGAGTTGTTGAAGAAATGTCAACACAATGGCATAGCCGAATATATTCCAATGCAAACATTTTACAATGGGTTGCATGGACCTACTAGAGCTCTAGTCGATGCCACTGCGGGTGGTGCGATGCTTTCCAAGTCTTACGATGAATCGTGGGAAATTCTTGACACCATGGCTTATAACAATCATTCATGGACGTCTGAGAGAGCAACTTCTGCCAAATCTACTCCCGGAAGACTTGAATTGGATGCAATTACGGCATTAAGTGCCCAAATGGCGATTTTGAGCAATAAAGTGGACAAACTCAGCCAAAAGCCGGAGGTAGTACAACAAGTACAAACTATGCCGCCTAGTTGTGTGACGTGTGGAGGAGCTCATGCTTATGAGATGTGTCCCGAAAATCCCGAGGCGGTGAACTACCTTGGGAATAACTATCGAAACAATCAAGGACACCAATCATACCAAAACAACTATGTCCCTCATTGGCAAAAGCATCCAAACTTCTCTTGGAGTAATCCAAATAATGGCCAACAACCTTATCAAGGAGGCCATCAATCGTCCGCACCCCCCGGGTTTCAAGAAAGGCAAAAACAGCCCGTTGAATCAAAACCAGCATGGGAGGATGCATTTGGTGAGTTCATGAAGCACACCACCAAATACATGGTTACCAACGATTCTAAATTGGAAGATGTTTCCAAACAGTTGCAAGAACACTCGGGGGCATTAAGGAATCTTCAATTGCAAATGGGGCAGGTTGCCTAAGCTTTAAGTGCAAGACCCCCGGGAGCTTTGCCGAGTACAACCGAATCGCCGAATCAAGGTACAGTTGAACATATTAATGCTATTTCCTTGAGGAATGGAAAACGGTATGAAGGTCCGGCTATGCCTAATGAAAATCCAATGGAAGCCGAGGAGACTCAAAACGGGAGTAAAGAGTCTTTGCTTGAAGAAGTGGTGTCGAAAAAGGAGGTGCCGAAAGAACCAATTTCTTTGACATCCATACCCACAAGCAAGCCAACTCCTCCCTTTCCTCAAAAGTTTCAAAAGAAGAAAGAGGAAAAACAATTTGAAAAATTCATGGGAATTTTGAAACAATTGCATATCAATATTCCTTTGGTAGAAGCTCTCGAGCAAATGCCGAAGTATGCGAAGTTCATGAAAGATGTGCTATTAAAGAAAATAAGGTTTGGAGAATTTGAAACGGTTGCTTTAACCGAGGAATGTAGTGCCATGGTCCAAAAGAAGCTTCCTCCAAAGCTAAAGGACCCCGGAAAGTTCCCCATCCCGATAGCCATCGGAGATAAATACCAAGGGAAGGCCTTGTGTGATTTAGGCGCAAGCATAAACCTCATGCCTATGTCGGTGTTTAAGAAATTGGGTATTGGAGAAGCTCGACCGACTACCGTGACGCTTCTACTTGCCGACCGCTCTATCACGTACCCGAAGGGAAAAATTGAAGACGTGCTAGTTAAAGTCGACAAATTCATATTTCCGGCCGACTTCATCATTCTAGATTGTGAGGCTGACGAAGATGTCCCAATCATCCTAGGAAGACCATTCTTAGCCACGGGACAAACTCTCATTGACGTGTCAAAAGGAGAACTCACTATGCGTGTGGAAAACGAAGAGGTTAAATTTAATGCTTTCGGTGATATACCTAATTCTATAACCCCAATTGTTTGCTACATGATTGACAAGGTGAGAAAGAATGAGTCATGGAATGATGAAGTCCACAAAGAAATCAAGAAAGATAATCCGTTTAAGGTGGGCTCAAGGAAGAGAAAAAGGCATCGAAAGAAGAATCCGGAGATGAGAAAGAAGATCAATTCGGAAGAAACAAAGAAGGATGAACAATGTTCTTCCAAGCTCCTAGCTTGCGGTGGCATGAAGAATGGGCCAATGAGAGTCAAATGGAGTCCGAAAGGGATTCAAAGTCACCCAAGCTAGTTTCAACGTATCAAAGTCGAGCTCACGACTATAAACAAGCGCTCCTTGGGAGGCAACCCAAGCTTTTTGTTTTTCTTTTTCGTTGTCTTGTTGTTTTTGTTGCTGTCGTGTCGTGTCTTTTGATTTCTCGTTTTGTGTGTGTTTTGTTGTAGGTAATGATTGTGCACGACAACGTAGCGAAGTCGAGCATGGAAATACAAGTCGGGAATTGTGAAAGTGAGCCAATCGAAAATCGAGGTGAGTGTTTGAATTTTGTTATTTTGAAGTGTTCAGATTTTGAACAAAACTTACCTCGGTGAGTTTTGTATTCAAAACACTGAAAAAGTCTCTGGAAATAATACACCGCGGTGCAATTTCAAATACACCGCGGTGCAAAATTTCCAGAGAGTTTGCTCTGTATCTGGCGTGGAACACACCGCGGTGTAAAATTTATACACCGCGGTGCAATTTCCTTTCACACCGCGGTGTAACTAATCACACCGCGGCGCAAATATTCCAGAAACTTTGCTCAGTCTCTGCCTATCATACACCGCGGTGAGATATATGTGCACCGCGGTGCAAGTCAGTACACACCGCGGTGTGTAAATAATGCACCGCGGCGTGTGTCTTCCAGGGACTTAAGTCCCGTAACTCTCTTTCTCCCTCACTTCCCCAATTTTAAATTTCTCCCTCACTCTCAAGAACTCCCTCACGTAAATCCCTCATCTCACTCGCCTCTCTCAAAAATCAATCTCAAATTCGTCTCCCCTTCACTCTCAATCCCTCCTCACTCACATAATCACCCAATTCATTCCAAAACCTTCAATTTCCCCTACACTCAACCAAAAACCGAATTCACCACCCAAACTTCAAAGGACAAAAATCCTCCAACTTCAACCGGTTTTGTGAATCAAAAGGTAAGTGTGGCTTAACCCTCCATTGGTATTGCATTATTGGGTGGAAATTTTGGAAAATATTCTTGAAAAGGAGTTAGTCTGGGGGTGTAGTCAAGGTGTTCGACAAAATGCCTCAAAGAAAATATTTTGGTTGTTAGTGTGCATTCGTTCGTGATTTTGATCGAGGATTGTTAGTTAGCAATTGTGAATTGATTGTTGGGTTGTTTGGTTGATTTTGAATATATTTGATAACATGCCGAGGATTAGAGGTGGCAGTTCGCGTGCACCTCCTAAACGGACTAGAAATTCTAAAGGGAAAGAACCGGTGGTAGAGGAGGAGTATTATGATAGCACTCGGTTTTTGTCAAAGGCGGCTCAAGACTCGTTTTATGAAGACTTGGATAAGAAGTTCTTGGAGGTACATAACCTATGATAGAGCGGCTTATCCCTTTCTATATGAGCAAATCGAGGCTCGGGGTTGGAATGCCCTACTTCAAAGACCCGTGCGAGATACATTCCCCGGAGAGATTGCACGTGAGTTTTATGCGAACGCCCATTTTGCCAAGGCCACGGAAGTTGCTTGGGTTCGGGGCGTGGAAGTTAGCTTTACTCCGGATGCCATCAACGAGTTCTATCACATCGTATGGCCCGAGGGTCAGAGAGATGATACAGATGATCTGCTGCGTTCGAGGGAGATTGAGAAACATCAATTAGCAAGAATGAAAGCGTTTCTCTCGATCAACAACACGATCACATACGAGCCACTTCGTCATGGTCTAATGAAGCAAGAAGCAAAGGCATGGGCAACCGTAATGTGCTCTCACCTCGCTCCCACCTCATATAACACTACATACGGTGATGATCGAGTGCCACTTCTTTATGCCCTCACCAAAGGCCTCAAGTTCAACCTTGGAAAAGTTATCCACGCTCGGCTCCGGAGCACCATTGATCGTACATCCGCCAAGCAGAAGAGCTTTATCTTCCCATATCTAATTTTTGGTCTGTGTAAGAATGCAGGTGTCGATTTTGGTGTTATGCAGGAAGTGTGTCGGCTGGGTAAACCGATCGGGAATGCATCCATCTGTGCCTCTTTGGGCCTTACCTATCAGAACTTTGCACCTAGACCGAACCCTCCAGCCGGAAACTTCCAGCGGGTGCCTCGTGAACAACAAGGGTTGACAGCTCTTCGAAGGGATTTCAATGTCTACCAGGAGTACACGTCAAATTTCCTCACTACTTTGAGTGACCGGCAGGACATGGCCTTTCGGGCGATTCTTGGCGATGCCAGATTTGATGCCCTACCGCTACCTGCCTTTCCACCGCGTCCCAACTTTCACGAGTATGCGGGGCAAGAAGTCGATGAGCAGGATGAAATGCATATTGATGAGCAAGAAGAGCGTGCCCGAGAAGCACGGGACCAATAAAAGACGGAAAGCAACCGCGGGATAATTGAACGTCATGATTAGCAAAAAGGGGCGTTTGCTTTACATTTTTCACATTCCTGTCGGTTTAAATTGTTCTAAAATGTTATATCTTTGATTCCGTCTTGTATTGGAATTGTTTCATTTTGTTCGGAGATGGGGATATTGTTTATGACTTGAATTGTTAGGTTGAAGTTTGTTTGAGACGATGATTGTATTTCATTGCTTTATATTATATTAGAACCGTGCTCTTTCATTTACCGCTTTCTTTTGTTTTGTTTTGTTGTTTGTGCGTTTGTGTGCTTGTTTTTCTTTTGTGCATTGTTTTGTCGTGTCGACCTCACTCCGTTTTTCTAAATTCACACAATGGGGACATTGTGCGTTTTAAGTTTGGGGGAGAGAGGTCGCAAGTACTTTCGTACATGCTAGGTCGACTCACCAAATTTTTTTTTTTTCAAATTCTTTTTATTATTCGAGCATGTTCTACAAAAATTGAGCACATTGGCTAAAGTTAGGTTGTGTTTGAGGTGGATAAAGAACTTTAATGATAATAGGTTCTAGGACTCCTTTTATGTAACTTAGTTTCTCTCCAAACTTTAGTTTGAAAACAAAGTGTAAAAGGAACAAAATGACTTAAGTTTGGGGGAGTAAACCCTTTTCAAGAACGAAAAACATTTGAACACCTAGCTCTTAAAAGAAACGAGTAGAGAAGTTGCTAAAATGTATGCACTTCTATGAGAGAAAAGAAAGGCTAAGCCTTCATTGATGAAATTCATGAATCATTTTTGTAATTACTCTATTTCGTTGGAATGGTGCTAGTAGCCCAAAAAGTTAAATGTTTAGAAGCACAAACAATCATCATAATTAGTGCTAGTTTTGTATTGTAATATCATTGTAAAGCACAAAGTGCTATGTTATCATTGTAAATCAAAAGAAAAAGCAAAATATAGTGAGAAAGAGCTAGGGACTAAAATTGTTAACTAGTTCAAGAATAGGGACAACACTCTTAAAATGCCTACAACTTAGCTTCGTAATGTGATTTGAACATTAAGTTGGAAATCTACGGCTTGGAGAGACTCTTTGTCAAAACCTTAGGAGTCCGCGCAATTAGAACCGATGATTTTGATCTATTGGGACGTATTCACCTAAGATAGAATCTAGCCAAAGCCATCACACACACACGTAGAGCTTGTTCGAAGAATAATTTGAAATTGTTAAGTTTTGGCGTTTTGATCATAAGTATGCATGTTTGATACTTGTCTTTTGTTTCTTTGCTCAGGGACGAGCAAGCATTTAAGTTTGGGGGTGTTGATAATGCCGTGAAAACGTCATTATCACATGCATTCTTAAGCCCAAAACGTCTTGTTTTAATCCGAGTTTTGCTTGCTTTTGCGTGTTTGCGTGGCTTTTCCTTCTTTGGCCCCTTCGTTTGGCCTTTGTTCAGTTTTTGTGTTTTTGTTCGTGTTTTGATCGTTTTCTCCGTGGTTTGTAGGAAACGACATCTTAGAGTGATTCGGGTGAATCCGTAACAATGAATGCAAGTCGTTTTACCTTCCCCGTGAGTAAACTGGAGCTTAAAGGAAAGATTCCAGCAGCCAGCTGATCAACAACTTACACCGCGGTGTAAGCTCCATGCACCGCGGTGCATGTCCAGTCACACCGCGGTGTGTATAACATACACCGCGGTGTACCCCTGCTACCAGCAGATATTTTCCTGCGGAATGCAGGGGCCTTTTTGTACATAATTTCCCTATCTCCCAATTGTAATTGTAAACTTGTTGGGGGACTTTTTGGTCTTGGTTGTGGTAGTTTTTGGGGCAACTTAGACATTAGGGAATTATTGTTTCATTAGGTTAGAAGGTTAGTGGAGAAATCAAAGACAACTCCTATCATCTCATTTTCATCTTGCCTCCATTGAAGACTTCACTTTGGCTTGCACTTTTGAATGAAGAACAACAAAGGCTAGAGGGAGGAGTTGATATAGATTTCACTACCTAAGCTTACTCTAACTCTCTTAATTTGTTCATTTACATTTATGGCTTTCATTAATGTAATGAATGATATTATTATTGCTATGAGTAGCTAATCACCTTTATTCTAGGTTTTTATTGATCCTATGTTTGATTCTTGATTAAATGATGATATGATGATTGATATGATGCTTACATGTGTTCGTTAATCCGATTTCGTGCTTATTGTTCGTCTTAAGGTTTGGCCAACTTTGAGGTGAAAATTATTGATTCTTGATTGCTAGACATAGTGATTTTGAGGATTTGATTATGAAATTGGATTGTGATTCGATTCTAGGATAGACATATACCTAGGTCGTTTTGTATTCGTTTAAGGTTTGAGTTTAATGCTTCGATTAGATCTTAGTCCATTTAGGCATAAATTGGATTAGTTTAATTCGATAGGTTGGTATGCAATTCGGAAGATACATACGAACGTCATTGAATCCTTGAATAGCAAACACAAGCATTAGTTATCTATTGTCGAGTTATTTATCTTGAATTGAACTAGGTGACGTAAAATCCTAGATGTCTTTATCTTATTAACAAGTTAAGTACTTAGATATCTCTTAATCACTTCACTTTAGTTGGAGTATCAAACAACAATCTCACTATTATCATTTACATAAGTTCAAGTAAGTTAAAAGAATAGATCTTGGTAATTATTCGTTTGATTCCTCGTGGGTTCGACACCCCTTATCACTTTATTACTTGTAAACGAACGTATACTTGCGCGATTACGTACTCGTATTTGGAACGTAACAGTGGCTTCCTGAAAAGCTTTACCAACATTAGCCCAGTCCATTTCATGTCTGTGAAGAGTGGCATGCAACTGATTTACATCAGCCTTGACATCTTCAACTTGACGGTTTAAGGCAACAAGTCCTTCTTTTAGCAACATGGAATGGTCAGCTGGTTGTGGAAGACTTTCCACAGCAGTTTGAACAATCTTGGCAGCTACTTTTTCAAATTTACTCAGCAGCTCCTTGTTCCTTTCCTCCATCTCTTTCATTGAACTTTCAATCAAGGCCTTCATTGAAACCATGATTGAAGTTTGAACAGTTTCAGCTTGGATGGCAGGTTCAGCAGTTAGCAACTTTTGATTTTCTTCAGTGTTTGGCTCAACTGCTTTTTCTTTTTTTTTTAATTCTTCATCAGCAGGCTTATCTGTAATGTGAACAAAGTCAGAACCGTCAGCAGACACAATAGTCTTCTGATGAATGAAATCAGCAGGCACGAAAGGTGACGTTGTCTGAGGCAATCTGATCTGCTCTTGATAAGTACTGATATCATAAGCAAAAGCAATTTGTTGCAGACTTGGAAGACTGGGCAGATCACTAGATGTTCCTTTGATGTAGACTGATCTTTCAACCCATTTATCCAAAGTAACATATACTGCAACTTTGACGGCTCTCTCAAATACGTCATCAGATGGACCAAGTTTATTTGGCAGTAAATTCTTGAGAGCAGTTGCTTCCTGATTAACTATGAGTTTGTCATACTCATGTACTCTATCGTGAAAGAAATCAGAATCTAAAGCATGTTGAATGTCATTGGTCTGCAACCAATCCATGATCCAACTTTCTTCAGCAGCAGCCTCCGTCTAGGCTCTGAATTCTTCACTTGATTTCTGCAACCTGTAGTTCCTCCATCGATTATATCTTATCTTCTCAGCTAGGAACACAGTTTTTGATTGAAGGAGGGAGTTGTATCTTTCCAGTTCAGCTTCAAATCTGGAGAAAGTAGTAGGGTCACTTTTAACAACTTCAAGTGCCCTCTTCACTTCTTTCATCTTCTTTTTAACTGGTTGAGCTCTTGGCAGCAAAAACTTCCCTTCTAGTGATTTGCCAATCAATATTTCACCAGTTCTTCTTGGACCGTGAGCATCCTTCTTACTTTCTTCTAGGGCTTTTGCCAAATCTTCTTGTTCTTTGGCAGCCAGCTCTGCTTCAGTCATGTTCTTGACTTCAGCTTCAACTTTGCTTGCTTCGAGAACTCTTTGAAGTTCAGCTTCATCCCTTTTCTTTAGTTCTGCTTCTTCTCGTTTCTTCTTGTGATAAGCAGACACTTTAGCTTTGCCAGTTCTCTTCCTTCTTGCAGCTTTAGTTTCAACAACTGGTGCCGCAGCTGTTGGAACAACAGACTGAACTGCTTGAGTAGTGGTCTGATCAGTTTGAGGTGCTGATGCCTCATCTGTCTTCTGATCAGATTCCTTAGTTGAAATAACTGGTCTCTCAGCAGATTGAGCAACTTCTCTAACTGTTTCAGCAATTCTGGCATCTTGGTCACTCAAAACCAGTTTCTTTCTAGCAGTTTTCTTGGTGAGAACAGCAGTAGTTGCAGCAGTATCTTTGAGAGCGCTTCTTGTCCTCTTAGCAACATTTTCAGCTGGCAACTCAGCTGGAGGAGTTCTTTCAGGAGAGTCATCCAAAGGCATGCTCTCTGTCTCCTTAACTGTCTCATCAATTATTTTGTCAGCAGTCTCTACTGATCTGGCTTGAACAGCTGGAGAAGCTGTTTGATCAGCAGGCTTAGAAACTGCAGCCTTGCTTTTTTTCGCTTTTACAGCAGGCTCCTTAGGCTCTGTGGCCTTTCTTTTTGATTGCCTCTTTTCTTGCACAGCAGCAGGCTCTTTGATTCCAACAGCCTTGACGGCCTTATAGATCTTCAACTCTTTGGCCTTATGAATTTCTTTGCCATTCGTCATTGTACATCCCAGATTCATCAGCAGATGACTGAGAAAAATCTTGTGATGAGTGTGACCACGCTCCTTATGATCAGCAATTATGTACCAAATGTAGGCAGCCCAGTTTACTTTTAGGCCATAGTAAACCGCAATCATTGAATGATGTCTCTTCATAGGTACGCTGTCCAGAGAGAAAGTGCAATTTTCCACAACTTTGGTAAAGAGGTCTGCCATTCTCTGAAACTCATCCTTGAGCTGAGGCTTCTTGATGTTTCCAGTGAGAATTTCATTTGACTTCACAGCAATATTCCAGAAGTCAGCCTCCAGTGGCTCAATCAAAGTAGACAGTTCAGTTGAACCTTCAATAGATAGCTTGTACTTCTCGTTCAACAAAGCAGGTGTCAAACATATGTCCTTTCCCCCAACCTTAGCTATGTAAAACTCCAGGGGTCAACAAACAGTTTCTTTCCAACTTTTCAAAATCTGGTTTCCCAGCAGCTTTGTAAAACTCCAGAACTTCTGAGTTGAAAACCATATCTTCGTGAGCTTCCATAAAATCCACCAACGAAGAATCTTTGAACTTTTCAAGAATCTCCTTCATAAGTTGAGTACCCGTAGCATAATAAGTTTGATAGTTCAGAAATCTACCCTCAGCATTTGCTTCTTTGGAACTCATCTTGTTTCTAAAAAAGATTAGAGAGAAAGACGAGAGAATTTTGCAGAAAATTTGTATGCAAAGTGCTCTTGTGCTTTTGAAAGTTTGAAGGTGCGTAAAAACTTAGTAAGCTGATCAGATCTGGATTTATAAGGGTTGGAAAGTTTTGGTTTCCGTGATTTACGCTAACCGTTAGATCAGTTACTGGCAAATTAAATCGTGTGAGCGAGATACGCGGATTTCAAAATTTTATACATTATGTCATACTAGGCGGGAAAACGAAACGTCCCTAGTTTTCTATTTATAAAAGCGTGTTTTCAGATATAGCGTTTTTAACACAGTCTTCTTATAAAGTGACATAAGTAAACAGATGAGTAAAATAATACTTATCTGGCAGATGACTTGTCTGGTACAATATATCACTAGTGAAAGCCAATATCTAGTGATCTTCCTTTGCTGTTTGTCAATCCAGCAAGATAATTAATCTTAAGGTCTTCAAGAATTAAGAACAAATCTTCTGATAATATAACTTCATCTAACTTTCATTGAAGATTTCATCTTTTAATCAGGAGTACCGCTAGTCTTACACTTTCCCCTTGAATTCAAGAATCTATCAGTCAACTAGTCTGTTGAGAGTCAGTCTTCTTGAAGAATAATGCTTGATGTCATCAGATTAGTCAGCTGATGAACCCAGTCTTCTGATAGGTTCCCCCTCAGCTTATGAATCCAAATTTAACAAGCCTAATTCCACTCTTAGAGTAGAAAATATTGCATCACTTAGCGGGTTGGTGAAAATGTCAGCGATCTGATTATCCGTATGGACATATTCAATAATAACATTTCCTTTTTCAACATGGTCTTTTATGAAGTGATGTTTGATCTCAATATGCTTAGTCCTGGAATGACTAGAAGTATTCTGATTAAGTGAGATTGCACTTGTATTGTCACAATAGATAGGGATTCCACTGATCTTGAGATTATAATCTTCTAGTTGATGTTTCAACCAAAGTATATGTGCACAACATGCTCCAGCAGCAATGTATTCAGCTTCAGCAGTAGATATGGATACTGAAGTCTGTTTCTTACTCATCCATGAGATCAGACGACTGCCCTAAAAATTGACATGTACCTGTAGTACTCTTCCTATCAATTTTGCAGCCAGCAAGGTCAGAATCTGAATATCCAATAAGTTCAAATCCTGATTCCCTTGGATACCACAATCCCAATTCTTGAGTGACTTTGAGATACCTTAGTATCCTTTTAGCAGCTAAGAGATGAGATTCCTTAGGATTTGATTGAAATCTCGCACAAACCCCAATAGAGTACATAATGTCAGGTCTGCTAGCTGTTAGATATAACAGTGACCCTATTATGCCTCTATATTTGGTGATGTCCACTGATTTTCCATCTTCATCCTTGTCAAGGCGAAGTCTAGTAGACATTGGAATAGCAACAGATGACCTAGTTTCCATACCAAATTTCTTGAACAGATCTTTCGTGTACTTTGCTTGATTAATAAATATGCCATCAGGCATCTACTTGACTTGCAATCCAAGAAAGTAATTAAGTTCTCCCACCATGCTCATTTTAAACTTATTCTGCATCACATTAGAGAACCTTTCACACATCTGTTGGTTAGTTGAACCAAAAATAATATCGTCCACATATATTTGAACTAACAATATATGATTTTCCCATTCAATAGTGAACAAGGTTTTGTCTACTTTACCTTTGCGAAATCCTTTGATTAAAAAAAAATCAGATAAAGTATCATGCTATGCTCTTGGTGCTTGCTTAAGTCCATAGAGAGCTTTCTTCAGACGATACACTTTGTCTCCTTGTTGATAGACTTCAAATCCTGGAGGTTGTTCAACATAAACTTCTTCTTGCAATTCTCCATTTAGAAAAGCAGACTTCACATCCATCTGATAGACAGTGAAGTTCTTGTGAGCAACATAGGCTAAGAATAATCTTATTGCTTCAAGCCTTGCAACTGGTGAGAATGTCTCATCAAAATCAATGCCTTCTTCTTGGCAGTAACCTTTGGCAACTAGTCTTGCTTTATTTCTGGTAACAATACCATCTTCATTCATTTTATTCCTGAATACCCACTTAGTGTCAATGACTCTTTGATGAGTAGGTCTAGGTACCAAGTACCAAACCTCATTTCTTTCAAATTGATTTAATTCTTCTTGCATTGCTTCAATCCAGTGAGAATCACTAAGAGCTTCATCAATTAATTTGGGCTCAACTTGTGAATGAAAACTTACAACTCTATCCAGTGGATCACCAATCACTAGTTCAGGTGTGTGATCTCTAAGCCATCTGAGATCAGGTTGCAAATCTGGATGTTGTCCTCTTGATTGATCTTGCAACACTACTGTTGGAGTCTCAGTAGTAGTCTGTTGAACATGCTCTGGTCTGTCAGCTGTTTGCAACTCCTCTGTTAGATAATCAGTAGACTGATTTTGAACAGCACTTGAGTTATCAGCTTGGTTGAGATCAGATAGTAAGATGGGTACATACTCTTCTTTTCTTTCCATATTCAATTTCTGAAAATCAGTAGATATATCTGGATTAGTACTTTGATTCTTTTCAGAAGATTGATTTGGCTCATCAAATACTACATGAATTGATTCTTCTACAAGTAAAGTCCTTTTGTTGAAAACTCTATAGGCTTTACTAACAGTAGAGTAACCTACAAAAACTACTTCATCAGCCTTCTCTGCAAAAGCAGTGAGGTGATTTTTCACATTATTCAAAACAAAACATTTACAACCAAATATTCTAAGATAATGAATATTAGGTTTCCTGTTACTCCACAGTTCATAAGGTGTTTTATTTGACTCTTGTTGATCATGCATCTGTTCTGGGTATAACATGCTGTATTTGTGGCTTCTGCCCAGAATCTTTGAGGCAGTTTTGCTTCAGCTATCATAGTCCTAGTAGCTTCTTTTAGAGTTCTGTTTCTCCTTTCAGCAACTCCATTTTGTTGAGGGGTTCTGACAGCAGAGTACTCATGGTTGATTCCTCTGGAGTTACAATACTCTTCAAAAGTAGAGTTCGTAAATTCAGTGCCCCTGTCTGATCTGATCTTCAATATTCTTTGACTCTTTTCATTCTGGATCAGTTCCATCAGATTGGTAAGATGTTCCTTGGTTTCACTTTTCTTTTTCAAGAATATCACCCAAGTAAATCTTGAATAATCATCCACAACAACTAGGCAGTATTTCTTTCCACCATTACTGATAGGATCAATAGGGCCAAACAAATCCATATGAAGTAGCTCCAAAATTCTGGTTGAAGATTGGTGCTTCTTGCTTTTGAATGTTGATTTCACTTGTTTACCCTTCTGACATGCGTCACATAGCTTGTCTTTGCTCATGACTGTTTTTGGAATTCCTTCTACCAAATCATTCTTGATTAATATGTTTATGGTATTGAAATTCAAATGATTCATTCTTTTGTGCCATAGCCAACTGATTTCACTTGGTGTTGAGGCCACCAAACAAACATTAGAATTCTTGTCCACAGAATTCCAGTCAACTATATAGATATTCCCCTGTCTTCTTCCAGATAATATCACCTTCTTGGTTCCAACTTGCTCTAAATAGCACCTATCTGATGAGAAGATAACAGAAAATCCTTTGTCACAAAATTGACTTATGCTCAGCAGATTGTACTTCAGGCCTTTAACATATGAGACGTCAGATATCTCAATGTTTCCTTTGATTAGCTTTCCACATGCAACAATCTTGCCTTCTTTGCCGTCTCCAAAAGTAACATTTGGACCATCTACGGCAACAGCATCAGTCAGTTCATGTATGTCACCACACATGTGCCTCGAACATCCACTGTCCAAGTACAATTTCTTCACTACTTTACTCCTACTTCTAATCCTAACCTACAAAACAAAGAAAATTGTTTTAGGTACCCGTTATTGAGAGGGTCCTGGCGGATTAGTATCGCCTTTGACAACCCAAGATTTGGAAACCTTAGGCTTCTTAGGTTCAGTAAAGTTCGGTGGTGATTTCTTTACTCTTGATTCATCATAATTTTCAGTATGCATATGTTCATGATAATTATTATGATGAGAGTAATGCTCATAAGCAGGGTACGGTGCATGATATGCAGGATAAGCAGCATAGTAAGGTGGATAATGAGGTGCAGCATAATATGATGAATAAGCAGGTTGTGCATAATAAGACTCATTTCCATACCAAGCATTATCATTTCTATGATTTCATTGCTTCATAGGTTTAGTTCTTACTTGCACTTTAACAGACAACTTAGTTTTACTAGTCTGATTAGTTTTGCTCTTATCAGCAGACATCTTAGAACTACTCTGCTGTTTACTAGTCTGTTTCTCATTTTCAGGCTTTTTACCCTTTTTAGCCTTAGGAGATTTCTTCTCCTTTTTCTCTATTTCTGGTGAAGTGGATTTAGCGGTCTGAACATACAAAATAACATTATTGTTATCAGCAGATATATACTCTTTTTCCCTTGCTCGGTTATTATCCCACAGGGTTTTTCCGAGCTAGGTTTTTAATGAGGTATATTCGACGCATCCCAATTTCGAGGTCGATCAGCACCTCCGCTCGGTTTACTTCTACGAGCTTCAGCTACATTTGCACTCGAGAAATGGGGGAGTATTGATGAGGGACATTCCGATTAATATCTACTTCTCCGAGCTTCATCATTACCGATGTTCTTTATTCGTAACAATTTATCACTTTGAGGTTTCTAAGATGTGCACTCTTTTTCCCTGGCTCGGTTTTTATCCCACTGGGTTTTTCCGAACTAGGTTTTTAATGAGGCATATCCGAAGCACAAAATGATAAAAGCCCTTCATCTACCTTGAGGCAATATCTACTTCTCTGAGCTTCAGCTTCACTTACGCTCGAGAAGTGGGGGAGTACTGATGAGGGCTATTTTACACCTATGATCGAATAGTACTTTCCGAGCCAGTTCAGAATCGATCCGACCTGTGAAGACCTCAAGATCAGCTCGATCCGCCCAAATATATCTGATCGACCAGAAGACCGATCCAGAAGATTTAATGGGCCATGCAGTTTTCCTAAGCCATGCAGGATTCCTAGGCCTAATAGGACTCCTAGTCAAGTTAGGACTAGACAATTATTATAAATACTGCGTTTTACATTGTATCAAGGATCCGGATTTGAACCTATCAATAATATTACAACTATTTCTCCTCTCTCACAGATTCTTGGTTACGTGATTATTGCTCTTTATACTATTCTTGAATTGCTCCATCCTGAGTACTTTAGACAAACACCTAATATATTAAATTGTTCTTAATAATCTACTGAGATTAACCTAAGACGAAATTAGGCTAAATCACATGTCAAAGGTTATACTAACCCTGCTGGACCCAATACATAAGGGGTACCAAAAACAGTCATCTGTTTTGTAGATGAAACACATGTGAGATGACAAAGATGAGTTGACTGTCCTTGCAAATTTCAACAAGTTCAACAAGTGATCTTACCAGCTAGTGTGTACTAACAAATGGTATCAACAGTTGCTTGTATCAACAATTGGTATAAATCCACAAGTGATAGACGCTACATTTGGAAATTTCAAGGAAAGAAAGATTGTTGGAAAATCAAAGCTATTCGAAGAACAACAACTGGTATTAGAGACCAACAGAAACCCACAATTTGTATAAGTCAACCATGTGACAATGGTATTTCAGCTCTCAAGAGTTGAAATTAGGTTTGTTGATTTTGGATTCATAAGCTGAGGGGGGACATATCAGAAGACTAACTGGAACTCAACAGCCAAGTGACATTCAAGAATATACACATCAACAAGTGGTATTAATTCTTGAAATCAGGGGGAACAATAATTCTAGCTGGAGTGATAAACAGCAAAGAAGTCTACTGAAACTAACCCGAACATCTAAGTACTCACCTACTTGTCTTCAGCATACTAAGTTTACAATTTTATAAAGGGAGAAGAAGAATAAAGAGATGCAACTAAGTATTGGTGTTGATGACAAAAAGGGGGAAGAAAGAGATGCAACTAAGAACCCTTCAAACGGAAGAAAATCAAAAAGGGAAAATAACCAAATTGGTTTTGAAAGTTGTATCAGAACAAATGGTTTCCATCTTAGAGTATGAAGACTAACTAAATACTTGGAAGACGTTCTTAGTTGAAGGTTTTGCCATCATCAAAAAGGGGAAAATTGTTGGAAGAAGTTATAAACTCAAGAACAGCTAAGTGATCTTATCAGTTGAGTTAAGAATTGAGTAGAAGGTTTTGAAGATGACAAAAAGGCTAAAATATTAAAAAGGTTAAAAAGGAAGTCCTCAACTAAGAACTGAAAAGCTTAGTAAACATCTCTAATGTCTGGAAGCTAAGTGACTGAATCAGCTAAATGGGAATATCAGATTGGTTATCATCAGCCGAGTCAAGATAGATGTGTTCAGTCTTGAATCAGCAGAGTAGCCATCAACAGAGTGATCATTCAACAGAGTGATCATCAACAAAGTGAAGTCGGTCGGTAAGCTCATCAACGGTAACAAGCTAAGCGCATTAAATGCGACTGACATAAAGTAGATATTTGTACAACAGAGTGTACAGTGAACAGTCTGCAAAAGCTGCCGTAGAAATGAAGACCATTGCTCAGGATTAAAATGTAATTTCGTCTATCTTCAATGGGCAGAATTTCAAATCCAAGAGTATAAATAGATCAGGGACTGAAGATTGAAAATAAACTTGCACAATTCAAGATCACATCCTTAGATCAAAAATACATCAGTTGAGTCTTCCGGTCGCAAGCGAAGTCATCTGTTGACGAAGCTTTTTGTTGAAGAACAAAGATCAAACTCATGTCTGTTTGAGTGACATTCAACTGAGAATTGAAGGAGATTATATCCGTCTTTGTGAGTTATATAACTTCTTAGTGTAGGTCTTATGAGTGATTTCCTATACTCAAAAGAGCAAGGTTAATCTGTGTGATTTTCCGAGAGTGAACTGAGAGTTCTTACTTATAGCTTA
Source organism: Penstemon newberryi var. newberryi (assembly GCA_030819805.1). Taxonomy (NCBI): domain Eukaryota; kingdom Viridiplantae; phylum Streptophyta; class Magnoliopsida; order Lamiales; family Plantaginaceae; genus Penstemon; species Penstemon newberryi. The sequence continues at coordinate 12,383,187 of JAUALY010000005.1, read as the reverse complement.
TCATTTGTTGTAAAACATAAGTGTTCTAGTTGCTGAGTGATTTAGAATAGGTTTTTGTAAGTGATCTACCTGAGAGCTAAGTGTTCTACTTGAGGCTTGTCAATTGTTGTAAAAGCTCAAGTATTAGTTACTTTGTGTTTCTAGTGGAACCTAAATCTGTGTGATTTAGATGAGTGGACTAAAAGACGTTATGTCTATATAACCACTATAAAAAATCCTTGTGTTATTTACTTTACTTGTCTTGCATTGCACATTTCATAAGCTAATTAAATACTTTAAAATAAGAGTCTTTTAAATTGAGGAATTTCTAACTTGGGGTAAAACTTTCTTTGTGCTTTAAAGTTTGAATTGAGTTGAAAACATTGTTCGAAAAATACACATACATATCCGCTGCATCATTGTTTGAAACTCTGACTATATAAGATTGATAAGCTAAATCAGCTAAGTAGTCTACTCTACAGATTAGCTTAGTGCAAAATCAGCTTAGTCGTCTCACCCTGCTGATAAGCGAACTCGTCTTATACAACAAGAGAGAAAAAGTGTTTAAGGTTCATAGGTCTACTCACCCCCCCCCCCCCTTAGACCTCATATGACCACTTTGGGACCAACAAGTGGTATCAGAGCAGATTGGTTCATCTGATCTTCTGCCTGATCAAACGAACTTGATCCTATGTGTGTTTTTCAAATTTTTCAAAACTAGCATAATTTTGAAAAATCAAAAAGTTTCGAAAATGGAGTGCAGAAGCCATGTTCCTCACATTGGCCATATTGACTTTGAAGATTGGAAAATCAAAATGGAAATCCTTCTTGCTGCTTATAATAATAAAATGTTTACATGTATTACAAAAGGACCATTCAAATTTAAGTAGACTGTGAAGGTTGATGACCAGCCTGATCAGATTGTTGACAAATAGCCGGATGAGTTGACTCCCAAAGAAATCAAGCTAATCAATCTTGATAAAGTGGCCAACTTCATCATTTTCAAAGTTATAGACGAAGACAGATTCCAAAAGGTCAAGCATCTCAAAACAGCTAAGGAGATGTGGGATAAAATATGTGAGCTAAGCGAAGGAAACGACGCTATCAAAGAACAAAAGCTCAGTGTGGATCTTGAGGAGTTTGAAAATTTCAAAACGAAGTATGGTGAAACGATTGAATAAATGGATACCAGATTTACCAAAACTCTGAACGAAGTTCTAAGGCTTGGTTAAGAATTTTCAGACAAGGAGATCACCATGAAGGTTCTCAAGGCTCTCCCACCTAAATTCAACATGAAGGTGACAGCCATGGAAGAATCAAGGGACTTAGGGAAGATTTCTCTTTCCGAACTATTCTCATCCCTCAAAGCTTATGAGTATAAGATGCCAAGAATGGGATTAGATGTGTCAACCAGTTCAGACACTATTGCTCCTCTTATCGCGTCAGACAAGTCAAGGAAATCAGCAGACAAGTCAAAAGAGAAGACTCTACTGAATTAAGAAAAAGCATACACTGCTGACGACATTACCCTTCTTCTGAATGACTTCAAGAAGTTGTATAAAAAGAAAATGAAATGAAATTATGAAAATGCTATTTCATCTTCTTCTGATCATTTTCTGGAAAACATGGATTCCTCAAAAGCAAAACTTAGAGACAACAATAGCAAGGAGTATGGATTCTTGATCAAAGATCTGATAGGATAGTGCCCTGCAAGCCAATATATTTAGCTTGTATTAGGACTATCATAATCTTTCTCTAGTATAAATGAATTAATACGCTCGTTTGTTTATAGTATGTAAATCAAACAATGGCCAACTTCATCTGTCGCGAATCACTTAAGCGATTGGATGAAATCCTACGATCACATTCGACTATGGGACGATTCACTTCGGTATTGAGTGCAATCATGAAACAGTCTCTAAGGTCGTGATCTTAAAACATGTTCCAAGTCATAGATTCCGAACGAGACAGGGTATCGAAGGAATCGCAAAGACTTGTATAAATATGCATGATTCACGTGGAGTGAATTTGTAGCGTTTCATGAGCAAGGCATTTGATGCTAGTGCATATGAGTAGGTGGTTCGATAGGGGATCGAACGCATCGAACGACCCGAACAGAGAAACCCATTGTGGAAGCGCATGACGCACATCGGCGATGGGATGTTTCTCAAAACTTATAATAGTGTACGATTTAGTCCTTAGACTTGAGGTGCTAGGGCGAATTCGGTGCATGGGTATACGTACTTTGATCTAGGTACATGTCACGTAGCCTGACCATAATGTGCCTAAGTTGGGTGCGTATAGTTGTGTACGCGAGTGGTTAGTACCAATAAGGGATCTACCGACTCAACGTAGTGTGTTGAGGGAATTTCCTATACATTCTTTGATAATAGATTCCGAGAAACCTGTGGCCACAGTTGGTGACGGATTTGGAAAGGGGTTTTCAAATTTAGCAGTCACACTGGAATCATTATCCGAAATTAGAAAGTATAATTATCGAGATAATTAGAGGTGCCGATCAATTCACACACCCTAGGTCTCGATCGGGAAATTAAGTCGATAGAAGGACCGTATGTACATGGTACTTATAAGAGGTGAGGTTCACTGAGATCAATTCACCTGAATTTGGGCCTCATGGGCTTGTGGCTAGACATCGACCATGAGGTGTGAATACTCATGAATTAATAAGGAGATTAATTCTTGAGTGGTTAATTGAAGGGGTTCAATTAATCGGAGCAATTAATAAGCTAATAAATTAAATCACGAAAGTCGTGGGCCCGCGGCCAATTGATGGTGAACCTAGAGGTCACACACAATACAATTGGACTGCAACAAATCATATAAGGAAAGTTTGATTTAAAGAGTTAAATCAAAACTGGAGAATTAAAGTGTTAATTCTTAACGGAGAAAAATATTAATTAGAAGTAGTCTAATTAATTAATGGAGAAGGATTAATTAATTAATTGGATTAATTAATTAAATGGGCCGAATTAATTAAAAGAGTTTAATTAATTAAAGAGTCTAATTAATTAAAGAGTTTAATTAATTAAAGGAGACCTAGTTAGTTAAGGAAATAAAAATAGAATGAGATTCTACTTTCCTAACTAGATAAGGGGCGATTTTTATGAGATAAATAATGAAAGAGTTTGTTTTCTTGTGTGACAAGGAAAATCTAAGAGATATACATGTATATCTTGTTTCCTAATGAGATAAGGAAAAAGATCTTGATATACATGGAAGAGATATCTATTAAGAGAAGGATTCTTCTCTTATAAATATATATCTCTTCATACCTCTTTGATAAGTGAAAAACCTAAGCCCTAAGACACAAAAATTTCGTGCCCCCCTCTCTCCAAAGCTGAAAAGTGCCGCCCTCTCTCCTACAGAGAAGGTTCGGCCGAATCCTGTGCAATTGCACAGGGTTCATGCGAATTGTTTTCTCCTTCTTCCTTGCTTGATAACTTTTGGATCCTAGTTCTGAGCCTGAAGATTCAAGAGAGTTGCTTCAATCCAGTTGGTGTGGATACCGCTAGAGGCACAATGCTTAGGGTGCTTCTCTCGTACCAAACTCATCAGATCTGAAAGAAGACCGGAGAAAAATCACCACCGTTCCCGTGGTAAGGTAAAATTGCTAAACACCCTATGGATGTTTCGATTTATGTAAAATCCTTTTCGTATGACTAGATGAATAAAGATTGTTGGTTTGGGTTATTTAAAAAATTTTAAATTGCGCTGCTTTTAACGTTCTGACGTTACCAATAACCCAACAGTGGTATCAGAGCCTAATTCATTACTCTCATACGAAAAGGTCTGAATATAATTTGATTGCTTTATTGTATTGCATGTTATATTCGTGTTATTGATTCTTACTTGTTATGGGTAGATCTGATTTTGGGTAAAATTGCATAAAAACGTTTTGGGCCAATTTTGTATTTTTCGAAAATAAAGGGCTGTTTTTGCGATTAGCGAATTTTTGGAAAACTGGACCGAAATTGAGATTTTACAAACTGTGTGTTTTCTGGACAGAATGCAACTTTCTGGAAATTTTCAAATTTGGGGCTGTTTTGCAATTACTAAAAGTTTTGGGGCTGTTTTGTAAATACCGAAAACTGAAGGGGCTGAATTGCAAATTTGAAATTTTTCTGGAAATAAAGTTTTAATTTTCGGTCCTCTGCCCAAGTTTAATTTTGGGGTTAAATTGTTATTTCCAAAACTTCAGGGTTTCAAATCGCAATTTCCAAAAGTTGGAGGGCCGAATTGCAATTTTCAAAAGTTGAAAATTTTTATTCTGTTTATATGCATAAAGTGGTTTTGTTTATCCGAATATAGATTACCTATAATTAATAGAGACTAAAGTAAGAATCTAGAGAAATATTTTAAAGGCGTTTAAAATAATTAAAGTAAGATAGGAAACTAGTAAATGTGTTTGCTTGTTTCTTTGCTCAACGTGAATTGTTTACGTGGTTTTCGATCGAGTCGAGCCTTGACCTTAGATGTGATTGGTTTATTTTGCTTTGGATTTTTGCTGGGCCTGCGAGCCTTTATTTGGGCCTTTTTGTGCCAATGTAATAGATTAGGGCTTTACATTAAATAGTTTAGGATGGAGGCCCATTACATGCAAGAAGGATGCCCAATGGAGAATGAAGGCCAAGTATGCTTGGTTATTAATGTAATAGCCTAGGCCCATTAAGAACCCATTAGATAGACCAATTGGGCCAACATTATTGGCTCAATGATGGCCCAAGCATAGGTGGCTCCCGATCGAAAACATATTGTGTTAGAAATGCATGCTAGGTTTATTTATTTATTGATTCTATTATTTGGCTTGTATGGTGATGCGCGCTAGAATATTAGAACGTAAATAAGATAATTGATAATTGAAGCGGTGAGATCTCGAGATAGTTTGCCTTAAACTTTCAAACCAACAAATCCCCTCTTGAATTAAATATTAAGTCATATTAGGTTAAAATAAAATGAAGTATTTATATAAATCCAAGCCTTCCATCAATAGGGACTAGCGTATGTTGTCTACTTATAGATTAAGGTGATCCAGAGTCTGGCACCCGAGGCGAAGAAAGGGACAATACGTGAAATCTCTCGATTCTTATTTATTTAATAAACTCGACAAGGGTGGGGACTGGTCGGGACATGTATAATCGATCGATAACCAGTTACGGGGATTTCATGACCGGGCCCGTTGCTCATCGAGATTGATTGGGTTAGACTTAACGAGTAGTACCACTCATGATGTAGCAGTGCTAGATGGGTGCGAAAATCGAGGCAAAAATAGCTTGAAGGTTGTGTAGAGACACAATTGGCAATACGTATGCCTACCTAGGGAATTAGTTGTATGGCCACGAGTCGTGGGTGCAATTAATGTCCGCTGGGACGTCAAGACCTACTAGGAAGTAGGATTTCCCGAACAACTGAAGGGGTAATTGTTTCGATAAAATAGTGGGAGAACTTTTACGATAGAAAGTCCAACCTTCATAGATTATAAGTGTTATTCATTAACTAGTCATCTGTATTTTTGTCTTCTCTTTAAAATAGATATTGAGATATCTATAATTATCCAATTTTTTTACTATTTATCCTCGACTTATAAAATAACTGGATCAAAATATCGACTGGCTTAGAAACTTGAGGATTGTCCTCAATTCCGAAAGTCGGAATCATGTTCTTAATAACTAGCCTATGCCTGATGCACTTCCGAGATGAGTCTAAAAGGAGTAATGAATCACCCGTAGGGTATGGGAATATTAATGATCGTTTCCTCATATAAGGACGAGCCTCAAAAGTAGAACGAATCACCTATAGTGTATGGGAATCTTAACGATCGTTTCCTCATATAAGCATCAAGATTGAACGAGCTAAAGAAGCGACATAGGAGTATGTCTGAAGCTTCTAAAACAAACCTCCACTTCAAAAGCTTGTTTTGAGGAGCAGTTTCGAATCGTTTGATTCGAGACCACTAAGGAGTTGTTTTAAAACTCGAGAATAAGTGAAGGAGCTGATGTCAAAGTATCACTGTCCTTGTTTTTATCAATCTAGTTGAAAATTGGATCGATTAAACGTAGGCATGCAAGTGATCTTAGCATTGACCTCCATTTAAATTCTCCTCCCGCTCATTCAAAAGATTCGTGAAATACTCTGATCTTATTTGATAAGTTGATCACATTTCATGAATTTACCAAAGTATTGGTAAAAGGCAAATAGGATAAACCTGTCATGATCGTTTACACTTCATGGACTGCAAAGTCAAAGAAGAGTAATATGAAGAAGAAGTTGTTCTCTTCTAAAGCGACCATAAAGGTAGTCGAAAGAACGCAAGTAGTCTAAAAGTCGAATTATCCCACTGAATCTTAGAAAGGCACTGATTAGTTTAATTGATTAGAAGGTCTAATTAATTAAGCAACGTTTCTATTAAAGGGTTAATTGAAAAAGGAAATGAATCAATTAAAGAGTTAATTGAAAAGAAGCAAATTAATTGAATTAAACCGTTAACTCAATTCTATTGAGTTAATGTGCTTAGTTCAATTAATACCAAGATAATAATCCACAACTTTGGCACGCTAGACTTGGACATATCTCCAAGAGTAGGATTCAAAAATTGGTTTCTTCTAAGGCTCTTGAAGTATAGAACTTAGATGAACTTCCAACCTGCGAATCCTGTCTCATAGGAAAGATGACCAAATCTCTCTTCACAGGGAATCAAGAGCGAACCAAATAACTTTGGATTTGATCCATACGATTGAATGTGGACAACTAAAGGTTAGTATAAGAGGAGATTACTCATACCTCGTACCTTTTTGCTAATGACTTTGGTCGTTAGTGATATATGTATCTAGTGAGATACAAATCCGAAAAACCTTTGAAAAGTTCAAAGAATTTCAAAACGAAGTAGAGAATCAACAAGGGCATAGTATTATGGCCACTTGATCTGATCGAGGTGGCAAATACTTAAGCTTAGAATTCCTCGATTATCTTACTGAGAATGGGATTCTCATATAACTAACTCATTCTAAGACATAATTGAGGTGTCTTAGAGAATGAATCGAACTTTGTTGGACATGGTTCGATCCATAATGAGTTTTGTTAAGCTTCCTTATGCATTCTAGGGGTTGGTCCTCCTGGCTGCATCGAAGATACTGAGCAAAGTACCTTCAAAGTCCGTGCCTACAAAGCTTTACCAAGAAAGGTATGGCAAAATACCTCTGCACTTTTACTATTGAGTATGGAGATCTCCTGCCTAAGTTGGGAACTAGAAAGGAGATAAATTGGCTAGTAGATCCAATTTGTATATAATTGTGGGGTATCCAACGAAATACATTGGATACCTGTTCCACGACAATGAGAAACAATCGTTTCTCATAACTACCCGTTCCTCAGTTGATGAAATCCTCGTCAAAGGAAATAGGGAATGTCATGGAACTTGATGAAGTCCAAGATTTGGACCCATCCCCACAAACAGTGTGAGTTAATCCAGAAACTACTGAATCGTCTAGTACACCAGTACTTCGTAGATCTGATCAAGTTCGTAAGAAGCTTGAAAGATATGGTTTTACCATATACGAAGAAGCTACATTAGATGTAGACGTGCATCATGGCAAATAGCCATGCAACCCGAAATGGATTTCATGCATTCCAACAAGGTATGGACCTTGGTCGATCCACCCGAGGGATTTTATCCCTGTAAGTAGTGAATGGATCTTCAAGCTAGGAATGAATGGAGAGGTATTGACCTCTAAGACTCGACTAGTGGTAAAAGGCTATTCACAAAGTTCTGGAACAGACTTTGATGAAACCTTTTCTCCAGTAGCAATGTCTGAATCCATTTAGATTCACGTTTGTTTTGATGAGACAGTCAAGGCATTTGACTTCATCAAAAACGAATATGAACCTTGAGTGTACAAAAGGATTAGTGGGAGCTCTATGAAGCTCATATTTTATATGTCGATCACATTCTGCTTATCTGGGATGATATCGGAATGTTAGCGCAGACGAAAGCATGGTTATCCATGCAATTCTCCATGAAAGATTTGGAAGAGACATCTTGCGTATTGGGATACGTATCTATAGAGATAGATCAAAGAAGATGTTGGGATTCTCTCAATCTAAGTACATAGAAACAATACTGAAAAGATTCAGTATGGAAGAATCCAAGAGAGGATTGCTTCCAATGAGACACTGTAACTCCTTTTCCAAATCGATGTGCCCTACATCGAATGAGGATAAAGGAGAATGTCTCAAATACCTTATGTTTCGACAAAAGGTAGCATGTGGTATGCTATAATATGTACTAGACCAGACGTAGAACCTGCTTAAGTGTCACGAGCAGTTACTAGTCAAACTCCGGTGAAGAGTACTGGACCACCGTAACAGATATCCTTAAGTTCTTGAGAAAGACTAAGGATTCGTTCTTGGTCTACGGTGGTAATGGAGAATTAAAACTCGAAGGATTTAATGATTCGAATTTTCAGTCTGATGTGGATGAATATATATATCCAATTTTTGGATACATATTTTGCCTCAATGGGGTAGCGGTAAGTTGGAAAGGTTCCAAGCAAAACACCATTGCCATCTCAACCACTGAAGCATAATATATCGCAGCATCGGATGCAACAAAAGAAAGTGTTTGGATGAAAAACTTCATCCAATGGTTGGATGTAGTGCCTAGCATTGCGAAGCTCGTGGTTATCTTTTGTGATAACAATGGAGTTGTTGCTAAAGCAAAGGACTCGAGATCGCACCAGAAATCTAAACACAATGAGAGAAAAGTACCATTTGATTGGAGAAATCATTGGTAGAGTAGACGTACATAATGGATGCGTCGACTCGGAAGACAACCTAGCGGATCCACTAGTAAAGTCTTTGTCACGAAAAGAGTTCGAAGAACATCTTTGGAAGATGGGTCTTAGAAGCGTTTGTGATTGACTTTAGGGCAAGTGGGAGATTGATAGGATAGTGCCCTGCAAGCCAATATATTTAGCTTGTATTAGGACTATCGTAATCTTTCTCTAGTATAAATGAATTAATGCGCTCGTTTGTTTATAGTATGTAAATCAAACAATGGCCAACTTCATCTGTCGCGAATCACTTAAGCGATTGGATGAAATCCTAAGATCACATTCGACTATGGGACGATTCACTTCGGTATTGAGTGCAATCATGAAACAGTCTCTAAGGTCGTGATCTTAAAACATGTTCCAAGTCATAGATTCCGAACGAGACAGGGTATCGAAGGAATCGCAAAGACTTGTATAAATATGCATGATTCACGTGGAGTGAATTTGTAGCGTTTCATGAGCAAGGCATTTGATGCTAGTGCATATGAGTAGGTGGTTCGATAGGGGATCGAACGCATCGAACGACCCGAACAGAGAAACCCATTGTGGAAGCGCATGACGCACATCGGCGATGGGATGTTTCTCAAAACTTATAATAGTGTACGATTTAGTCCTTAGACTTGAGGTGCTAGGGCGAATTCGGTGCATGGGTATACGTACTTTGATCTAGGTACATGTCACGTAGCCTGACCATAATGTGCCTAAGTTGGGTGCGTATAGTTGTGTACGCGAGTGGTTAGTACCAATAAGGGATCTACCGACTCAACGTAGTGTGTTGAGGGAATTTCCTATACATTCTTTGATAATAGATTCCGAGAAACCTGTGGCCACAGTTGGTGACGGATTTGGAAAGGGGTTTTCAAATTTAGCAGTCACACTGGAATCATTATCCGAAATTAGAAAGTATAATTATCGAGATAATTAGAGGTGCCGATCAATTCACACACCCTAGGTCTCGATCGGGAAATTAAGTCGATAGAAGGACCGTATGTACATGGTACTTATAAGAGGTGAGGTTCACTGAGATCAATTCACCTGAATTTGGGCCTCATGGGCTTGTGGCTAGACATCGACCATGAGGTGTGAATACTCATGAATTAATAAGGAGATTAATTCTTGAGTGGTTAATTGAAGGGGTTCAATTAATCGGAGCAATTAATAAGCTAATAAATTAAATCACGAAAGTCGTGGGCCCGCGGCCAATTGATGGTGAACCTAGAGGTCACACACAATACAATTGGACTGCAACAAATCATATAAGGAAAGTTTGATTTAAAGAGTTAAATCAAAACTGGAGAATTAAAGTGTTAATTCTTAACGGAGAAAAATATTAATTAGAAGTAGTCTAATTAATTAATGGAGAAGGATTAATTAATTAATTGGATTAATTAATTAAATGGGCCGAATTAATTAAAAGAGTTTAATTAATTAAAGAGTCTAATTAATTAAAGAGTTTAATTAATTAAAGGAGACCTAGTTAGTTAAGGAAATAAAAATAGAATGAGATTCTACTTTCCTAACTAGATAAGGGGCGATTTTTATGAGATAAATAATGAAAGAGTTTGTTTTCTTGTGTGACAAGGAAAATCTAAGAGATATACATGTATATCTTGTTTCCTAATGAGATAAGGAAAAAGATCTTGATATACATGGAAGAGATATCTATTAAGAGAAGGATTCTTCTCTTATAAATATATATCTCTTCATACCTCTTTGATAAGTGAAAAACCTAAGCCCTAAGACACAAAAATTTCGTGCCCCCCTCTCTCCAAAGCTGAAAAGCGCCGCCCTCTCTTCTACAGAGAAGGTTCGGCCGAATCCTGTGCAATTGCACAGGGTTCATGCGAATTGTTTTCTCCTTCTTCCTTGCTTGATAACTTTTGGATCCTAGTTCTGAGCCTGAGGATTCAAGAGAGTTGCTTCAATCCAGTTGGTGTGGATACCGCTAGAGGCACAACGCTTGGGGTGCTTCTCTCGTACCAAACTCATCAGATCTGAAAGAAGACCGGAGAAAAATCACCACCGTTCCCGTGGTAAGGTAAAATCGCTAAACACCCTATGGATGTTTCGATTTATGTAAAATCCTTTTCGTATGACTAGATGAATAAAGATTGCTGGTTTGGGTTATTTAAAAAATTTTAAATTTCGCTGCTTTTAACGTTCTGACGTTACCAATAACCCAACAAGATCGTCCACACTCATCATCTGAAAAGTTTGCTGATAAGGAAAAGCGTGCCAAAAAGGATCGTAAGCTTAGTAAGAGCAAAGCAAAGTTAGCTGATGCAACAAAGCTAATAAACTCCTGCACATCTTATTCAGACCGACAGTCGTCTGATAAAGAATTTGAAGAAGTACCTGAACTCTATGCTTAACTGCCATAGAATCTGATGATTCTAAATATAAGGTAACTTCTACTGTAAATGAAATACACTATTTGAATCGTTTGAATAAATGTTAAATTACAAATTCAAATATTGTTGGTGCATTTGCCTAGCTTAAGGAAGAGATGACTCTGCTAAAAAGAGCAAAACAGATCACTTAAACTTCATGTTGAAAAACCTCAAGATCAGCTGACTACAAAAAGCTTGAGCATGAGAATGAGACTCTAAAAGCTGAGTACGGAATTCGTATATAAAATACAAATGAACTTGAAAGAAGTAATTGCATCATTCTCTAAAAAAAAATCAGAGGCTAAAAATGAGAAGTCCACTGATGCTCAAAAGATTAGGAAACCTAGTAAGCAACCTAAGAAGACTAAACAGACTAGTAAAACTCATCAGCCGAGTAAGCTGAAAGATGTTGCTGATAGGAGTAAAATCAAAATGTTAAGTCTGCTTAATCTATAGGAGAGTTACTAGACAACTCAGGTAAGAAATTGAGGCAAAAATGAAATAATCGGCAAGAATATGAGCATATTATTATAATTATTATTATGACATACACTATGCTTATCCATAATATCATGATGATCATGTTCATTGTGTTTTTTGCCATCCTCATTACACAATGCATGCTTATCACGTACTTCATACATCTTACCTTGCTTATGAGCATTGTTTTTATCATGAGCAATGTTTCATGATGAAACTAATGTCACTAGATCATCACATGTCAAAGGTTATACTAACCCTGCTGGACCCAATACATAAAGGGTACCAAAAACAGTCATCTGTTTTATAGATGAAACACATGTGAGATGACAAAGATGAGTTGACTGTCCTTGCAAATTTCAACAAGTTCAACAAGTGATCTTACCAGCTAGTGTGTACTAACAAATGGTATCAACAGTTGCTTGTATCAACAATTGGTATAAATCCACAAGTGATAGACGCTACATTTGGAGATTTCAAGGAAAGAAAGATTGTTGGAAAATCAAAGCTATTCGAAGAACAACAACTGGTATTAGAGACCAACAGAAACCCACAATTTGTATAAGTCAACCATGTGACAATGGTATTTCAGCTCTCAAGAGTTGAAATTGGGTTTGTTGATTTTGGATTCATAAGCTGAGGGGGGACATATCAGAAGACTAATTTCAACGGCTTACTAGAATTCAACGGCTGAGTGTCTTTCAAAAGTGACAAAAGTGACTCTCATAAGACTACTTGAGCACATGTTTTTGAATTCAGGGGAACGTGTACCACTAGCGGTACTCCTGATCAGAGATGAAATTCTCAATAAGTCAAATGAAGTTTATCAGAAGACTGCTTCTCATCAGCCGACTGGAACTCAACAGCCAAGTGACATTCAAGAATATACACTTCAACAAGTGGTATTAATTCTTGAAATCAGGGGGAACAATAATTCTAGCTGGATTGATAAACAGCAAAGAAGTCTACTGAAACTAACCCGAACATCTAAGTACTCACCTACTTGTCTTCAGCATACTAAGTTTGCAATTTTATAAAGGGAGAAGAAGAAGAAATAGATGCAACTAAGTATTGGTGTTGATGACAAAAAGGGGGAAGAAAGAGATGCAACTAAGAACCCTTCAAACGGAAGAAAATCAAAGAGGGAAAATAACCAAATTGGTTTTGAAAGTTGTATCAGAACAAATGGTTTCCATCTTAGAGTATGAAGACTAACTAAATACTTGGAAGACGTTCTTAGTTGAAGGTTTTGCCATCATCAAAAAGGGGAAAATTGTTGGAAGAAGTTATTAACTCAAGAACAGCTAAGTGATCTTATCAGTTGAGTTAAGAATTGAGTAGAAGGTTTTGAAGATGACAAAAAGGCTAAAATATTAAAAAGGTTAAAAAGGAAGTCATCAACTAAGAACTGAAAAAGCTTAGTAAACATCTCTAATGTCTGGAAGCTAAGTGACTGAATCAGCTAAATGGGAATATCAGATTGGTTATCATCAGCCGAGTCAAGATAGATGTGTTCAGTCTTGAATCAGCAGAGTAGCCATCAACAGAGTGATCATCAGCAAAGTGAAGTCGGTCAGTAAGCTCATCAACGGTAACAAGTTGAGCGCATTAAATGCGACTGAAATAAAGTAGATATCCGTACAGCAGAGTGTACAGTGAACAGTCGGCAAAAGCTACCGTAGAAATAAAGACCATTGCTCAGGATTAAAATGTAATTTCGTCTATCTTCAATGGGCAGAATTTCAAATCCAAGAGTATAAATAGATCAGGGACTGAAGATTGAAAATAGACTTGCACAATTCAAGATCACATCCTTAGAGCAAGAATCCATTAGTTGAGTCGTCCGGTCGCAAGCGAAGTCATCTGTTGACGAAGATTTTTGATTAAGAACAAAGATCAAACTCACGTCCGTTTGAGTGACATTCAACTGAGAATTGAAGGAGATTATATCCGTCTTTGTGAGTGATATAACTTCTTAGTGTAGGTCTTCTGAGTGATTCCTATACTGAAAAGAGCAAGGTTAATCTGGGTGATTTTCCGAGAGTGAACTGAGAGTTCTTACTTATAGCTTATCATTTGTTGTAAAGCATAAGTGTTCTAGTTGCTGAGTGTTTAGAATAGGTTTTTCTAAGTGATCTACCTGAGAGCTAAGTGTTCTACTTGAGGCTTGTCATTTGTTGTGAAAGCTCAAGTACTAGTTACTTTGTGTTTCTAGTTGAACCTAAATCTGTGTGATTTAGAAGAGTGGACTAAAAGACGTTGTGTCTATATAACCACTATAAAAATTCATTGTGTGATAAATTTTACTTGTCTTGCATTGCACATTTCACAAGCTAAGTAAATACTTTAAAATAAGAGTCTTTTAAATTGAGGAATTTCTAACTTGGGGTAAAACTTTCTTTGTGCACATTTCATAAGCTAAGTAAATACTTTAAAATAAGAGTCTTTTAAATTGAGGAATTTCTAACTTGGGGTAAAACTTTCTTCGTGCTTTAAAGTTTGAATTGAGTTGAAAACATTGTTCGAAAAATACACATACATATCCGCTGCATCATTGTTTGAAACTCTGACTATATAAGATTGATAAGCTAAATCAGCTAAGTAGTCTATTCTACTGATTATCTTAGTGCAAAATCAGCTTAGTCGTCTCACCCTGCTGATAAGGGAACTCGTCTTATACAAAAATAGAGAAAAAGTTTTTAAGATTCAGAGGTCTATTCACCCCCCCCCCCCCTCTAGACCTCATTTGACCACTTTGGGACAAACATAAACAACGCTATAAATCTTATATATGGAATTGTTTGTCCGTTTTTTCGTTTTCATTAGATATGATAAGAAATTAAGTTGCCGGGTAGAACTTTCTTGGGAATAGTCAGGAAAAATCCACGGACAAAAAATGGATAAATTCCCATTTACTCTATTCTATTGTGATAAGAATAATGTTCAATTTACCCCATATCACACAGAAAAATAAACACATACCCCTCGTGAAAATTTAAAATGAACATTTGACATTCTTCCGTCAGAGAGTGTAGTCCACTCGCCCAAAATTGAATGCGGAGGTGAAAATGGTTATGTGAAAAGACAAAATCACTCCTCCATGCACATACATATGGGGTAAACCGCCACACGTATAATAATATATAAAATGTAGACTAATACACATGAAATTACACAAGAGGGTAAAATGCTTCATATGAAATAGAATAGAGTGTAAACTAATCCACATAATATAACATATAAATGTGAATTGATCCACGTAAGATAACACAGTGGTAAAATATTTCCTTTTAGATTATACAGAGGGATTAAAGGAGGGTAATTTTGTCAATTAAAGGTTATGTTTCAGGTTCAAAAATGGAAGAGAGGCAATGAAAGTCTTTTATAAAAACTTAGTGAGGTAAATTGCTCTTTATTCTATCACAAAATGAAAAATTGAACAATACAGAGATTACAAGGGGCTAAATTGTTATTTGACTCCACTAAAAACTAATGAGATGTGTGAACGAGTTTCCTACAACTCATTTGGTACTCTAATTAGGGACTTGATTGAAGAAATCATAATGTTTCTGGATCGGTAATTAGTTAATTACGGACGAAAACAAAAAAAATCGTTAATTAGTTTTGGACGAATTCCGCAGTTTCACCTATTTAGTGAAGCTGTAGTGAATATAAGGCCATCTTCAGTTGTTGGTGTAGAACTGCCCCCTTCCCCCCTCCCACTCCCCCTCCCTTTTTGTAGTTGTCTTCAATAGTTAGGGACATATTTATGTTTTTATTTTTCACCACCACTCTCACCATAATAATAATAATAACAATAATAATAATAACAAAAACAACTACAACAACAACAACAATAATAATAATAATAATAATAATAATAGAGATGTGATAAATATTTTTAGTGTGTATTCTTATTTGTTTAAATATTTTTAGTCTTGTTTAAGTGTTCTATTATGAAATTTAACTTTTTTAATATATAATTTTGTTAAATTAAATCGTATTTTTATAAAAGGTTATATTTTAATTTAAAAAAAAAAATCATAATCACTTATACCCACAAATGATTATTTGAGTTAAAATTATTTATAAGAAAAAAAATTAAATGTAAGAAGGTTTATAATTGAGGTTTTTTTAAGGTTTTTAAAAACTATTTTTATTAAGATTTTCTTTTAAATAATTTAAACATTATAAAATTAACTAAAATTTAAAATAATTTAATTTGGGTTGATTATTTTATGAATAAGAATAACTAGATAAATACTACTTTTAATTGCTACTACTTTTTACAAATAAAATTTTTGCCTACTATATATAAAAGAAGTATAAAAGAAATGAAAAAAAAAATTAATTGGAACAAGCAGGTGGCGCCAGGGCGCGTGCGCAAGTGAAAATACGGGGGGAAAGAAGGGCAAGCCTGATGAGGGCTATTTTGCACATCTAACCAGCTAGGAATATCCGAGCAGATTCAAGATCGATCTAACCTATTTTAAACTGTGAGATCGGCTCGATCAGCTGAATGCATATCTGGTCGGCCTACTATGATCGACCTACTGACTGTTTTAAGGGACTTAATGGGCCATGCGGTACTCCTAGGCCGTGCAGGATTCCTAGGCTAAATAGGACTCCTAGTTCAGTTAGGACAGAAGGAATATTATAAATAGCGAATCTTACATTGTATTGAGGATCCAGAATTTAACCTACGAAATATACTACTACTGTTCGCCTTTTTCATATTATACACAATTATATTATTTTGCTTATTCTTGAATTGCATCATCCTGAGTACTTTAGCCAAACCCTTAATACATAAAATCATAATCATAAACAATATTACTGAGATTAAACCTAAGACGAAATCAGGTTAAATAAGTTGGCGCCCACCGTGGGGCAAGGTTAATTGCTCGATCGAATATGGCCAATCCAAGAAAAAGCACACGTAACGCAGGAAGAAGCGCAGATTCTCGACCTTCTCGTGCTGCGGATAGCCTGCCTGAGAATTCCCAAAGGGTCAGCGCTAATAATACGCAGCCTCCCGCAAATCACCAAAATTTAGACCCTGTGGAGGAACATGTTGCCGCGAACGCTAACATCAATCAAAACCAGGGAGGACAACGGACTCCTAGCGTGAGTCATGCCCCTAACTCACCCGTTCGATCCGTCCCGGCTCCCCCGCTTTCCGCTGACCAGGAAAAAATACTACAAATTGCTCAACTTTTAAGTTCGTTTTTTCCTCAAATTCTAACGACTCCGGCAGTCGCGGAACCAGTAAGGGCGGCCGTTCGTCCTTCAAGAGCGGTTAACAACGTCAGGGAACCTCTGGAAAATAACGACCATCAATCAACTCAACTAGAGAGTCCGGATGCGGATCAACGATCTCAGATCTCCCCACCAAACGTAGCAGGAAGGCACCTTGGTCGAAGAACTAATCAGGCAAGAGCTAATGCTCGACCTGAACCTCGCCTGTCCAAAGAACACACTGTTATACCGATCGACGACATGGACGAGCCCCCAGTTGTCAATCGACAAGTAAATAGAAGAGTCTCTGAAAGAGAATTAGAGAGGATGGTAGAGGAACGAGTGGAACAAAGGCTTTTGACTTTGCAACAACCTTGGCCTCGTTCCCGAGAAGTACAGGATAGTATAGCTGCCTGTTCCCTTTTCTGCTTAGAAATTAGGGAAGCACATGCCTCTGGATCTTTACCTGCTCGGCTCCCCATATATGACGGAACCAGTGACCCGACCGACTATATCTTTAGTTTTACAAATATAATGAGCTTGTATGCTCATTCAGCAGAGTATACGGCCAAGCTGATGATCACAACGTTCGAGGGGTTGGCACTGGATTGGTTCGGAAAACAACCGCCCAATTCAGTCTTCAGTTTTAGAGAATTATGCAACAAGCTGGAACAGCAATTTGCTAGTCAGAAAAGACAAAAGCTTCCCATGAGTTATTTGGGAACTATAGTCCAACAAGAAGGAGAATCCTTAAAAGCTTGGTTAGCAAGGTTTAATGTAGAACTACTGAAGATCGATTCCACAAATATTGATTATATTATATCTATTCTGTTCGATCTAACCAAGAATAGGCAGTTTGGTAACGCATTAAGTCGGAAACAGCCTAGAACCTTCACTGAAATCATGACTTTAGCCTCCAAATATATGACCCAGGAATAGATGAACTCTTTCAAAGATAAAAATAAGAAAGCGTCCGTTTCGGGACCCAAAAAACCTGAAAAACCTCCAATCCAGAAAGCCATGGATTACGATCGATTCTCTCGAAGAGGAAACGTATTCCATAGATTAGAACATAACGGGAATAACCCTGAGGAAAGACCCAATGTCTACCTCAGGCCTCGATCTCCAGAAAGGAATATAAGAGATCGAATCAGTTATGTGGAGTTCACAAAACTAAATGCCCCAAGAGAAGACATCCTGGTGATACTGGAAAGAAATAATTTAATCCCCCCAGCAAAAAGAATCACACAAGCCAAACCTGGGGCAAAGAACTACGATTTATATTGTAGGTACCATCGAGCTCCCGGTCATAGGACCGAGGACTGTTATCATCTGAAACAAGAAATCGAAAAATTAATTCAACAGGGTAGATTGAATGAATTCATAGAAAGAGAAAATCGGAGAAGACAAAGGACAAGAAGTCCTAGAAGGAGGGAGGAAAATAGAAGTTCTCGTGATAGATCTCCCAGTAATAATGCGCCCCGAAGAAATGAAATTGATGATGACCAGGTCAATGGTACAATACATGTGATCTCTGGTGGACCAGCAGGGGGGGGATAGTCGGAATGCCAGACGAAAGGTCGCACGATCTCTAGAAAAAGGGATTATGACCCTTAAAGAGGTATGGGCGCTCGAGAGTAAAAACTCCAACTAACAGATAATTAAGTTCGATGAGAGCGAAGTCCCCAGAAACCTGAATTGGGATAATAACGAAGACCACCCCGATTTTCCCATGGTGGTCTCACTGAAAATTGCTGATTTCAATGTCAAGAGAATCCTGATCGACAACGGAAGCTCGGCTAACATAATAGCCATCGAAGTGCTGAACCAGATGAACCTGGGAAAAATAACTCTCCAAAGAGTAGCTACACCACTGGTAGGATTTGGAGGATCAGAAATAGTTCCAGCTGGAACTATCAATTTGAGTGTAACTCTAGGGAACAAACCTCATCGAGTGATCAAAATGATAAAGTTCTTAGTGGTGGAAGCACCATTCGCTTATAATGCCATTTTGGGAAGACCGGCATTGAACCAATTTCGAGCGGTTGTGTCAACCTATCACCAAAAAATAAAATTTCCTACAGTCTCTGGGGTCAGTGAAATCGTCAACGACCACTGCATGGCTTGGGATTGTTACAACACGACACTATCTTTGAAAAGGAACGTCGATCCTCTAACACCCTCAAAAAGGAAAACAGTAGGATCCTCGACGGAGAGATCTCTTGAGCCCGAGTTGCCCAGCACGGATCGGATCGATAAAAAAGGAAAAGAGCCCATAGATCCGACTCTACGTGCGCCAGAGCATAAGGAGGTCAAGTTAATCGAGAATGATCCAACCAAAATCACCAGGATCGGAACTGAACTGTCTCCACAGGGAGAAATTATGTTGATCAATTTTTTAAGGGAAAATGTAGATGTTTTCGCCTGGAGCTCGGAGGACATAGTGGGGATCGACCCAAGAATAATAACCCACTCTTTGAAGATAGATCCGAGCGCAAAACCGGTCAGACAAAAGAAAAGAAATCATGGTCCTGTGAAGGACAAAATAATAAAAGCGGAGGTCGAAAGGCTGTTATTATCTAAGCAGATTAGAGAAATACAGTTTACTGAGTGGTTATGTAATGTCGTACTTGTCTCGAAGGGTGACAAGAAGGATAACAAATGGAGAATGTGTAACGATTTCACGGATTTAAATAAATTATGTCCAAGAGATCCTTACCCTTTTCCAAGGATCGACCTATTGGTGGACTCGACAGCAGGTTTTGTAATTTTTAGTATGATGGATGCATTCCAAGGTTTCTATCAGATTTTCATGGATGAAAAAGATCAAGAAAAAACTGCATTCATTACTGAACAGGGCGTATATTGTTTCATAGTAATGCCGTTCGGATTAAGAAATGCCGGAGCTACCTATCAACGGTTGGTCAACTTGATGTTTAAAGAGTTGATCGGAGAAATTATGGAAGTATGTGTCGATGACATGCTGGTAAAAAGCATGAGTGAAGAAGACCACATTAAACACCTTGATCGTTGCTTCAAAATCTTGAGGAAATATGGAATGAAGCTCAACCCCTTAAAATGTACCTTTGGGGTAAGGTCTGGAAAATTCTTAGGTTATCTGGTCCACGAGAGAGGTATCGAAGCAAATCCAGAGAAAATACGTGCTATTACTGAAATGAAACCTCCTAGAAATATTACTCAGGTGCAAAGTCTGGTCGGAAAGATTGTTGCCCTTAATAGATTCATATCCAGGTCCGCAGATAAAAGTCTACCATTTTTCCAAACTTTGAGAAAAGCTAAGACCTTTGAATGGACCGAGGCCTGTGATCATGCATTCGAGCAGCTGAAAGAATATTTGACCTCGCCTCCCCTGCTCGCCAAACCTACGGAGGGACAGCCTCTATACATATACATCGCTATTTTCGAGGCTGCAGTGAGCTCGGTTATGGTGAAAATTGAGGGATCGGAACACAAGCCTGTTTATTATTTGAGTAAATTATTGCAAGGAGCGGAAAAGAATTATTTAACAATTGAAAAATTCGTTCTAGCTTTGGTAACCTCAGCACGTAGGTTGCGGCCATACTTTCAAACATACAAGATCATCGTGCTTACTAATCAACCTTTGAGGCAAGTTTTATCGAAGCCAGAAGCCTCGGGAAGGTTAATCAAATGGGTTGTAGAATTGGGACAGTACGAGATTGAATATCGACCACGAACTGCAATCAAAGCTCAGATACTTGCTGATTTCCTCCTTGAAACTCCAAGTCTGTCAGAAACGAGCTCCGAAGCAACGTCGACAAACGATAACAGTATTATGATCGTCAATGACCTGCCCTGGCTCATGCATGTCGATGGCGCATCAAGCAGAGATGGGGAAGGTGCAGGAATTAATTTCCAAGGGCCAAACGGTGAGGATATGAATTATGCCATCACTTTAGACTTCGTGGTAACCAATAACGAATCAGAATATGAAGCTCTGATCGCTGGATTGGAAATGGCTATACAAGCCAATATGAAAGTTTTGAACGTCTTGACAGATTATGAACTAATTCAGAGACAAATTAGCGGAATATACGAAGCAAAAGAATTCAACTTGATAAAATATTTGGAAAAAGTAAAAGAGTTAACTGGGAAATTTGATAAATTTGATATTCAGAATATCCCTCGAGAAGAAAATCGATGGGCTGATCAACTATCTAGATTTACAGGAACAAGGGATGGTAAATCTAAAAGGATAATCACCTGGCTAATCTCCAAGACTCCCGCGATCGACCTCGACACTGTCCCTATTGCTGAAGTAATGGAAGTTGACCTGGCAGCAGACAGTTGGATGACTCCATTAATCGCCTATTTGAAGGACGGATCACTCCCTAGCTGTAAAAATGAAGCCAGGAGGATAAGGTATCGAGCACCAAGATATGCAATGTTAGAAGGAAAACTTTACAGAAGATCCGTCTCAGGAATTCTGCTAAAATGCATTCCCGAGCACAATTCCGAAAGCATCCTTCGAAGCATACATGAAGGAGAAGCTGGGAATCACAGTGGCGCTCGAGCACTTACACTCAAATGCTTGAGAACAGGTTACTATTGGCCAACCATGTACGCCGATGCACAAGACTACGTTAAACACTGTCATTACTGTCAGGTACATTCAAATATAATACACCAACCAGCTGAGACGATACATCCAATTCCGATCTGTTGGCCTTTTGATCAGTGGGGAATCGATATAGTAGGACCGTTCCCAATGGCCAGATCGAAAAAGAGTTATGTTTTGGTCGCTGTCGAATATTTCAGCAAGTGGATTGAATGCATAGCCTTAGCTCGGATAACACAGTTCCAAGTTATAAATTTTCTCTGGAAAAATATAGTCTGTCGTTTTGGAATCCCAAGAATTTTGATTTCTGACAATGGAACCCAATTTGCTGGAAAACAAGTTCAAGAATGGTGCTCGAAGCTTGGAATACAGCAAAACTTCACGTCTGTCGGACATCCTAGAGCTAATGGTCAAACTGAAGTGGCAAATCGAAAGATTGTCAAATCACTCGAAAAAAGACTGGACGACGCCAAAGGGAAATGGTTGGACGAACTGCCAGGCGTCATTTGGGCCAACAAAACTACAATAAAAACCTCATCGGGTGAAACACCGTTTAGCCTAGTCTACGGGTCGGAGGCAGTTATCCCAGTAGAGGCGCTAGTCCCTAGCCCAAGAATTGAGCTCTACAAGGAGGAATCAAATGATCAACTTAGAAAGGATGACATCGATTTGAGTGAGACCTTGAGGGAAAAAGCCAGTTTACGTTTAGAAGCGGCTAAATCCAGTATGGAAAAAGCCTACAATCAAAAGGTAAGGATACAATCATTCAAAGAATGTGATTTGGTACTTAAAAAAGTTGAAGTATCCAAACATGTGGGAAAGTTACAGCAAAATTGGGAGGGTCCCTATACGGTGATTGCGGTCGGCAAAAAGGCATCGTACAAGTTAGCACATATGGATGGGACTCCACTTCCTCGAACGTGGAATGCAGTAAATCTCAGAAGATATTATGGTCGTTAGGTTCGAGACAAGAAGATTTAGAATTTAGACAGGATTTGCAAGAAATTAGTTTTTCCTTTTTATAGAATATTTTGTTATTTCCCTTTCATGCATTCAAATTACCTACAATTATAATAAAAAGCTTTTGCTTATTTCCACATGTGACGTGTTCAAAAAACTTTTGTCAAAAAATGATCTACAAAGGTTAAAACCAATAATTGGTATACAACCTAATACATTTTGCGTAAAACCGAATGAATCGGGAAACATTCACCGATCTACTAAAACGATCTACATAGGTTAAAACCACAGTTGGTATAAAACCTAAGTATAATAAATCTTTGAGTAACACCGATTGGGTCGGTATAAACTCATCGATCTCCTACACGAACGATCTACATAGGTTAAAACCACAGTTGGTATAAAACCTAAGTATAATAAATCTTTGAGTAACACCGATTGGGTCGGTATAAACTCATCGATCTCCTACACGAACGATCTACCAAGGTTAAAACCATAGTTGGTATAAAATCTAAGTATAATAAATCTTTGAGTAACACCGATACGGTCAGTATAAACTCATTGATCTCCTACACGAACGATCTACAAAGGTTAAAACCAATAATTGGTATACAATCTAAACTTTGAGTAAAACCGGTTGAATCGGTATAAACTCATCGATCTCCTAACAAACAATCTACAAAGGTTAAAACCAATAATTGGTATACGACCTAAAAAACCAGTTGAATCGGTATAAACCCATCGATCTCATGACGAACGATCAACAAAGGTTAAAACCAAAATTGGTAAAAAACCTAAGTACGATAAATCTTTGGGTAATACCGATTGGGTCGGTATAAAATCATTGATCGACATAAGGTAATATGTAAAAATGGAATTTAATAAAAAGAAGAATTTTATTTATGTTCCTAAAACTATTACAATTACATAAAACATTTTGGAAAGACAAAACAGATCTTCCTGATCTATCCACACCGGACCCTATTACATGCAAAAGACATTCTTGCTACCAACTACGCCAAACTCAACCAAGACGATAGCCTCTAAGTTTCGTGATTACAACCACAAAGCTTTGGAATCAGAGAGAGCTTTGTGAGATCATAATGTTACGATGGTCGATGGTGGTCAGCATTTCTGGATAATACGTTCTCGTTTTAATGAACTGGCCAGCTTTCCACCGCCCACGTAACTGATAGATCGGAACCCCACAACACCGACCCTTACCTGTTTGTGTAGGTTGGTCGATTCAAGGTTGGCATTCCGATCTATTCCCCTTATTAGGGGTCGGAGATTTCATGGTTTTTGAGAAATCTCCATTTTCTGATTCTTCCCATACCAAGTCGAGGTAATGAATAATTGGTTGGATTCGTGAATTAGGCGGACGACCGCCATTTTGAACAAAGAGGAAATACATTGTTTAGAATTTTTACTCCTGATGGTAACTAAATGGGAGATAGAAGTCTCCTTTTATAGATAAAGGGGTAGAAATCCAACGGTGGAATTCATATAGCATCAACGGCGATGCCATATCATCGGGATTTACGTTACAACGTCATAACTACAAGCATTAAATACGGGATAAATGTGCTTTTGAGTCTGTCAAAATAAGAGTCGTATATTAGATCGATGGAGACGATACAAAGATTATCATAGCGAAACTAATATTACATATCAAGAATTCATATTTGAACGGAAATTATCGATCAATGCACTAAGCAATCACACCTACAAAATTTCAAAGGAAAGAATCTGGTTTCCAGACGTTTAAGAGCTTCCTCGGAACGATCGTCTTTTCTTCTACTTTGAGAACAGTGACGAGAAACTAAAGTTCAGTCATCCTTCTTAAGATCGACATCTGCCGATTATCGAGGGAAGGACACATGTTCTCTCAACTCGACCACCTCGAAGAAGCTGATGCTTATTTTTTTCGTAGTAGATTAAGGATCAGAAGGATCTCATGCATGACGTCGTCGACCTGTCAGAAACAAGTTGATTTCAATAAGCATAGAATCCTGCTTTCCTCTAATCTCGATCTCCATTATACGGCATGGTTTATGGTCGACTAATTCCCACTTAGGGGATTTGCCCGACCATCACCATATATAATGGAGATCTTTTCTTTCCAATTCCTCCCATACCAAATCAAAGATTCATCATTTGACAAGATAACATGTTTTGGTGGACGACATTGATTGTGACAATAACAAAATTTGTTGGACAAGTTCATTTCTGAGGATGAAGAAACATGGATTAACCCTTTTTATAGGCGGAGAATACTGAATCCAATGGTGCCCCGTTGGGATCCTATCAACGGTCCAGATCAACAGTATTACAAGCATAATTCATAATATCGGATAAAAGATCGATCAACGCCATAGAACTAAAACTACGAGACTCCAGATAAACTGGTCAAGAATAATTGATTTTATTCAGATCTTTAAGAGGATCATTACATTTCACGGAAACAGCCAAATCATCAGAAAAAAATACATTCATCTTAAAAGTCTAATTGCAGGGAAACAAAGAACGTGCAGAAGTGAGTATATTTGCTGATGCTGGAAGAAAAGCGTGCTGCATCAAAAGTCGATCACAGTATCAAGCTAAAGCACACTGAGAAAGGAATAGTTCAGATACTACTCTTCCTGCAAACGTGGAAGGACAGAACTTTGCTGTCATACAATTGAGACAGGTTCGTTCTCCATGCCTTGGGGGCAAGTTTTCGAGCATGCATGGACGGAAAGGCTTACTTTCTCCAGGGATCACCACCATTTTTAATGAACTAACCAGCTCTCCCTTCTCCAAATAACTATTTGGTTTGATATCTCCACCATAATCTACATGCCATAAAAACCAAATTGAAATGTTTATGGGAGACATATTATTTCGGTCTTTTGTTTTTACTACTTCTTCAAAAGTTATTTATACGACGAGAAATTAATCAATCAACGGACGAAGCATACGAACCGTTCCTACGGTTACGGCATACCTACCAAATTGACTTCTCGTCTTCCAAGAATATTGAAAGAAGTTTTTATTGGCAGATAGGTCGAAAAGACGCAGAAATCGATCAGAAAGCATGATTTTCTATTCATCAGGCAAAATGTATATTTACATATAAAAATTAAAAAAATAAAAAAAAAGAAGATCTTTATCTACTATTCTTCAGCATGATCAGAAATTGTTGGATAACCAAGATAAGTCATCATTTCTTAGGCACGTTGCTTATATCCAAGAGAAAAACCTCTGTCAAACTCTTGATCTTTCAGCTGGAGAAGATTTTGTTTTTCCTTAGTAAGCTGCTCTTTGTCAGACTCCAAGCTGCTGTTTAGTAGAACAAGTTCTTCCTTCTCTTTGGTAAGCCTCTCAGTGGTAGCTCGGAGATGCTCGACCTCAGTCATTAGTAATCGATGAGCAACAGCAATTGAGTTTACCCGTTCAAGGGATTCTTCTCGAGCGAAGTAAGATTCGTCATTTTGTATCCCGAGCTGAAGAGCTTCATGCTTAGCCTGTTAAGAAGAAAGGATAAGGAGCTTCAGAAGTTTAAGTATCCGCTAACAACAACAAAGATATGCTTACCATTTCTAAACGCTTGAAAATGGACTGAACGAGACGTAAGGAAGAATGGTTTTGCAGTTTGTCGAGCTCTTTGGGCAAAATCGTACCCATTCCCAAGTTCCAAGAAACCCCATCAGGATCGGGGGTTGTTGGAATACATGCATCGGTCGAGACCCCACCAGATCGACGCATTCCGAACTCAGTTATTTCTTCGACCTGCTCCTTGAATGGACGATCATCTAAAAGAGACGGATCGTCCGCCGTATTTTCAAAGCCAGAACGGCTGGGACCAGACCCTGTTTTTAATACCTCTTGGGAAGTAAGGACAGGAGAAATGGCTCGAGTATCTTGAGAGGAGGAAGCAACGACCTGAGAACGCGGAGGGGAAAAGAAAGACTCAGGGATGTCTTCCACAGAACCCCTTAATTGCAGTATTGGATCAATCTCAGAATTGGGAGCAGTAGTCACGACCTGTGCGCAACCATCTTGACTTATAGATTGATTTGTTGCATCGTGGCCAGAAGGGGAACGTTCATCCACTGATCGTTCATTTGGAAGAGGAGAAGCGGCTCGAGACTCCTCATTAGTTATTTGATCCTCGGGAGGAGGAGGAATAATTCTGGACCCCTCGTACGTAATTTGCTCCACAGGAGGATGGAGAATAGTTCTGGACTCCTCGTTTGATGTTTGATTTACTGGAGGAGGAGAAATAGATCGAGAACTTTCGGTCTGGCAAGCTTCCAGAATTTTTGGATCAACTAAGGGGCTACGGATCGGAGCTCTCGAAATTTCCATCGAAGAGTTCGTAATTTCCCTTGTCGGAGAAGGGATATTCTTCACCATATCTGGGTTTCCTCCTGACGAGGGTGATATCGGATCAGATCGAGGCATGGCTTCTCGAGAAAAAGATCCACCTTGGGAAGATGATTGATGAGAATTTTCTGTTCGAGCCTTTTTCCTCGGAACATCTCTTCGGGATGGACCCCGCTGAGATCGTTTGACAGCTCCAGAAAACAGATTGGAACTCATGGTCAGAAAATCAGAAATGTTTATGAATTATCGAACTATCAGCTCCGATCAACAGCAAGAAAATTTTATATTACAAGTGGGGACGCGCGGTAAAACCCCAAAAGATTTACCTTTATATATAGCTAAGGAAATGACAATTATGTCCTCGGACATTGGCGCGCACAGTAAAAATTCAAATATAAGGCAAAAGCGGGTCATCAAATACGTACTTTGATCATCAAGATGACGAAGTATATATGAGTTAAAATCATATATATATCTTAAAAGGAATTTTACATATTCTACGAGATTTGATACACAAAAGACCTAAACTTACAACAAAATGAAAGAGAATAATAAAAACATCCTAAGTGGGAGAGTTAGTTTCCTTCGGGGGCGAGCTTTCCTTTTCTTCTTCATTTCTTTCGTCGACTTGATCTCCTTCAACATTCTCTTCATCATCGTCGTCTCCCTCTTCGCTTGCTTGATTCTCCAGGATATCTTTTGTTAGCTCCAAATCAGGGGCTGTCACGGAAAATGGAGTTCCGTACTCATCGACTAAATGAGCCAGAGGATGATTACTATACTCGATGGTAGGCAAGCAATCAGCTGGATAGTCTTGAAGTCTTCGATCTTTTTCAATAGCCATAATCTGGCGATATTCATCGCGCCTATCAGAGATCCGACCAGACTCGATCAATTGATCGACACCTTTATAAAACGAGCTCAGGAGCAAACTTCCAATCTTCTGGTGAATTATGGCAGTATGCACAGGGGAATCAAGAAACTCTCGGACGATGGGTTCGACGTCGGACGATCGGTGATCATCGATGATCTTGTCTAGATCCGAAGAACCATCCTCTTTTGCCGAGAGTTGAGATCGAAGCAAGGCAATCTCCGACTCCAGTTTGCTAACTACACTGGCGTGTGAAACTCGCTGCTCATCCATTTCTCGAATTAATTGGTCGACCTGGGCCTGATATCGACTAGCATCCGTCATCATACCAATAATATGCGGATTGTCAGTTTCCAAGTTCTCATTGGTAAGAGGGACGGATTGAGTCTCAGTGGAAGCTCGAGAATTACCGACTTGAGCAAGTTGATCTTCAAGCTCCTTAACCCTGGCGATTAAAATATTGTTGCCTTCTTCAATATATTTGCATTGATCTCTATGCAATGCCATATCATATAGCGCAGACACCAAGGCATTACCTGCCTGTGGAAAGGAAAATTTGTCTAAATAAAGACCAAGAAGAATATTGAGGACTATTAAAAGAATATATTACCACTTCATGAGCGTGAGCTGCCCTCGCTAGCTGTTCGAGGGGTTTCTTCCTAACAGTCCTCTCCACGTCTCGAACAAAGGTTGACGATAGGAGAACTCGAATGGATTTATCGACCACGTTCTCCTTATCATCAGACGCCAATGTATCCTTCTCGGAATAACCTGCCGCCCGTTTGCCTTGAAGATGACTCTCAATCATATCTACCAAAGAAGCTTGATGGCTAGTATCTCCAACGTGAGTGAAATACTCTCCACCTTTGTCAAAATAGTGAGTTCTTCTTTTGGCCTCAGGGCCAGTAGGATTTCTTCGGGCCAATATTTACTACCCAGAATACCATATTTCTCCCTAAAAGTTTTGGGCGGATAACCGCGACCTGGGCGAGAGCTCGAAGGAGGTATGTCCGAAGAAGTTAGGCCAGATAGAGGAGGAGCTACTCGGATAGGATCTGCGTTCTCGGACTCCTCCTCCTCAATATCCTCCAGATCATGGAGTTGATTTCTTCTCCTTTTTCTGGATTCCTTTTGCTCTATGGGAACTTTACCCCAGGACTTTTTTGAGTTCGAAAGAACAGATTTCCCGACCACAGAAAAACGGCAGTTCTCGACCATGGAGGCTGAAACATGAGGTCGATAAATATTAGTAAACAACGAATTCGTAAATACGTTTATAAAAGAATAAGTAACAAAACAAGAGAATTCTTACATAGAGATCGATTGTTCGATGGAATGGGAAACTCTAGAGAGCTCAATCCCGCCTTACGAAGGAAATTTTCCCCAATCAAATAAGCTGACTGATATTTATTTGACTTCATCTCCTCGATCAAATCGGGCGAAAATTGATCATCTGGGGACATCTCACCAATTACCTTTCGACCACCGTATACCCAAGAATCGTCGTATCCCCAATCATGTGTAAATTCCTCAGTCTCTCCGTTCTCAAGAATATGCACGGTTGGAGCCTTAACAAAGAAGAAATTTGATTTCCACTCCGTGCTGTTGCTCGAAATGGCATTTTCTAGAACTGCATAGCTAGGTCTCTGGCTAACATAGTAGTAACCTCTATTAGAGGAAGTCGATACGGAGAGTCGAAAAAAGTGGAGAAAATTACGGAACGAAGGCTGCAGACCTCGCGCGACCATCAAAACAGAGAATGCCATAATAAATGCTATGGCGTTCGGGACAAGCTGAGTCAGTGAGACAATGAAGGTCTCCAGGAATTGACGAAGAATTGAAGAGAGTGGAAAACGGAGCCCATGCTCAAAGTGGGACGTATAGAAAGCTCGACAGTTGGCGGGAGGAGTGTTGACTCTCTCCTCGGAAGAGGGAATAATGATCTCAAAATCTGACGGGAAATAGCGGCCGTATTCCTTTTTCAAAAAAGGTAGATCCTCTTCTTTCCATCGAGAAGGAAAGAATTCCACAGGAGCAGAAATTTGAGGTTGAGACGTTTTGGATTTCTTGGATGCCCTCGACACCATCTCTTCCTCTGGAATAATCTCCACCACCAAACTATCAACTTCTTTTTCAGTATAATCTCTGATCTCCTCCACTTGAGAATTGTCTGCTCCTTCGTCATCAGATGAAGGAATATCAGGATTAGAGATATTAGGTGGTACCTGTTCTCCTATGTTCCTAGTTGAGGGATGGGGATTTTGCGAGGTCGAAGCCATAGCCTTTTGAAATAATGCGCTCGAGAAAATAAGAAAATGGTAAGATTGTCGACTTAAGCTTTTACTGCTGGAAGGTTTAAATATCTGGTGTAAAAGTAAAATATCCCGCAAATTTCGATTATATATATGGGCGGTGAAAAGACGGATTCAGCCCTTCGCGTCTCTTCATATTCCCGCCAATCAAAATCATGAAAAGAATTAGTCGTTGTCTGACGCACGTTAACCAAAATACGTGTCTGCTTGTAGAAGGTTCAAACGGATATGCACTCTTTTTTCCTCGTTCGGTTTTTATTCCGAAGGGGGTTTTTCCGAATTGGGTTTTTAACGAGTCATATTTCATGAACGATGAAAAGATTAAAGTAACTACTACTTCTACTTCTACGAGCTCCAGCTACGATTACGCTCGAGAAGTGAGGGAGTACTGATGAGGGCTATTTTGCACATCTAACCAGCTAGGAATATCCGAGCAGATTCAAGATCGATCTGACCTATTTTAAACTGTGAGACCGGCTCGATTAGCTGAATGCATATCTGGTCGACCTACTATGATCGATCTACTGACTGTTTTAAGGGACTTAATGGGCCATGCGGTACTCCTAGGCCGTGCAGGATTCCTAGGCTAAATAGGACTCCTAGTTCAGTTAGGACAGAAGGAATATTATAAATAGCGAATCTTACATTGTATTGAGGATCCAGAATTTAACCTACGAAATATACTACTACTGTTCGCCTTTTTCATATTATACACAATTATATTATTTTGCTTATTCTTGAATTGCATCATCCTGAGTACTTTAGCCAAACCCTTAATACATAAAATCATAATCATAAACAATATTACTGAGATTAAACCTAAGACGAAATCAGGTTAAATCAAAGTCTTTGCCCTTTATTCCGCCCTCCCCCTCCCACTTTCCCTCCCCTTCCCATTCCCCCCACCATTGAAGAATGTTTTTCTCTCCCCCCCCCCCCCAAAAAAATTCCCCCTCCCCTAACTATTAGAGATGCACTAAAGTCAACTATATTTCTGATTATTCTATGATTCTAGAGAATTTTAATTGATAAATTCTATAATTTTGAATTTTGGGAATTGTGTTATAAACATTGAGGGCTTGTTTGTTTCGTGTTTGGGAAAGTAGTTCGGGAGAGTAGTTGAGATTTGTGAAATAATTTCAATTTGCGTAATGTTGTTTGTTTGGGCTTTGAGAGAGTAGTTTGAGAAATGAAGTAGGTATAGGTTTTTTTTGGAAGATTTAAGTTGTAGGTGTAAGATGTGTAAGACTTTATGCCAAATCATGTTTGTTATGTGAAATAAATTGTGTAAGAGATAGGTTACTTTATGTCAAATCAGAGAAGAGTTTGTATAGGTTTTGTTTAGAGATAAGAAAATTGTTGTTTGTTTGGCTTTTGAGAGAGTAATTTGAGAAAATTGAGAGATGAAAAATTTATTTCAGAAAGTAAAAAACATGTTTGTTTGGCATTTTCCAAATACGAAAAAAATTTGGAAAACGCCAAACAAACATGCCCTGAATTCTCCTGAAGAGAAACATTTGACCAAGGAATTATTTTAGATTCAGTGCTTCCAAAAACTTTGAGTAGTATAAAGGCTTTTCAGTTTATACAAAATATAAAGATAAAACTCTTTAAAGGATATAATTGTATTTTCATACTCATAATACTGAACTTTCAGCACTTTTAATCCCACGCTGTGCGAAATTATAATTTTTCAAAATAGTTTGCATTGTTGGTTCATTACATTTGTGACTAAATTGTAAGACTGAAATAGTCCTAACGGGACAAAAGGTCCTAAATATATAGAGATTCTGTAATATGTGAGGACAATAGTACAAGACATTTGAAAAAATAATAGAACCAAAATATTATTTCTCTAAAGTACTTGTAGAACCACAAATATTGATGGTTCAATCATGTAGGACTGAAAATACAACTTTGAAAACTCTATTAAAATAGTGTATTAAAGTAATATTCAGACTCGTAAATAGCTTTAAGCAAACAAAAATGTTGTATGACTTAAGAAAACTGAATTAAGGGCCAAGTCGAAGTCGAGCCTTTTTCTTCTTCAGCAAATTAAGCGAAAAGGTGAACATAATAATTTTACAACATGCAGCTGTTGCGATTCATAGGTAACGTAAAGTTGCACATGGTAAATTATATACTATAATGAATCTTAATTACATAGGAAGAAACATATACGTAGGAGAAATAAATGGTTGGCTACAAGAGGTTAAAAATGTGATTGAAATTTGCAGCAATCTTACTTTGCCCATGGCCTTTTACCAAACTTTTCATTGGACTGATTTTGCTTGTTTGATGAGAAATTGAGAATTCAGTATTGTATGACTCAATTCGATCGAAATATAATATTTCTTGAGTTTAAGTATTAACTTATTTTGGGAGGAAAAAACACTTTTGATACCAAATTTTTGTCCAAATTACACATTTGATACTAAGCTTTCTGAAAAAACACATTTGATACCATGATTTAGGCCCTCTTGACACATTTCATTTGGCCGTCAATTATTTAACAGAGTTCATCACATGCGTTTCACGTGTCCGTTAAGTGGCACGGGTTTTTCACGTTCAGGGGGTAAATTTTTTTTTTTAATAACATACTTTTACCTACTTTACACATTTGTTACCAAACCTTCGAAAAAGACACATTTAATACAAAAATTGAAGGTCATTTAACATATTTGTTTTCACCATTAATTATTTAACAGAGTTCATCACATGAGTTTCACGTGTCCGTTAAGTGGCACGGGTTTTTCACGTTCAGGGGGTAAATTTTTTTTTTTAATAACATACTTTTACCTACTTTACACATTTGTTACCAAACCTTTGAAAAAGACACATTTAATACCAAAATTGAAGGTCATTTGACATATTTGTTTTCACCATTAATTTTTTTGGACGGGAACGACCACGTGGCCGTTAAGTCACCAAAATTGCACGCTTTTTGAACATAATGTACTCGAGCAGGGAGTATTTGAACCTAATCTTAATTTTGCCATAACTCCTTCGTTACAAGGCCAAATTTTGTCCTCTTTATATGGCTGAAAAACTCATAATGAGAGCATTTTAACGGTAAATGTTTGAGTTCATTAAACGCAATAGATAACTCTTAGAAAATTAACAAAGTTTCAATCTTTTTCCAATGTCATTAAGATAGAACCGGAACTTTGTTAATTTATGAGAATAATATATTGCATTCCATGAATTGAAACTTTTACCGTTAGAGCGCTCTCGTCAAGAGATTTCCAGCCATATAAAGAACACGAAATTTGGCCTTGTAATGAAGGAGTTATGGCAAAATTAAGACTAGGTTCAACTTCATGTCCGATCACATTACGTGCAAAAAGCGTGCAATTTTGGTGACTTAACGGTCACGTGGTCGTTCCCGTCCAAAAAAAAGATGGCCAAAGCAAATGTGTCAAAAGGCATTCAATTTTGGTATTAAATGTGTATTTTTTGAATATTTGGTACCAAATGTGTAAGGTAGGTCAAAGTATGGTATCAAAAATGAAATTTTACCCCCTGCACACGCAAAGCCCGTGCCACTTAACGGACACGTGCCGCGCACGTGATGAATTCTGTTAAAAAATTGACGGCCAAATGAATTGTGTTAAGAAGGCCTAAATCATGATATTAATTGGGGATTAATGCATTTTTGGTGCCACAACTATAGCCTACTGGCGTTTCTACCCCGTAACTTTTCGGGCTGGTACATTTGGTGCCACAACTTCAACATCAGTGGCAATTTTGGTGCCAATTGAGGCCCAATTTCAAAATTGGCCCGAAATTCCCCCATATGCGGGCCATGTGATTTAGTAATATATCAAAATTGACCATTCAACGTCTTTTTCAATAAAAAAAATACGAAAATTTAAATCCTAACTTTTTCTATAAAATTCACCAAACATTCCCCTAATTAAATTGTTACCCGCTTTCTTATTCTTCCCCAAATAAAAACATCCAAGTAGCCTAGATCTTGGTGGGTGGAATTTTTTTTTTCATGAAAAATGTGTTGAATGGTCAAAATCCCCAATTTTCATGTCACATGGCTCGTACATGGAGGAATTTCGGGCCAATTTCAAAATCGGGCCTCAATTGGAACCAAAATTGCCACTAATGTTGAAGTTGTGGCACCCAATGTGCCAGCCCGAAAAGTTACGGTGTAAAAATGCCAGTGGGCTATAGTTGTGGCACAACCCCTATTAAATGTGTTTTTTTAGCAAGCTTGGTATCAAATGTGTAATTTTGATAAAAATTTGGTATCAAAAGTATTTTTCCCTCCTTATTTTTGGATAAAATACACGAAATCTCTTTGTGTTTTATATGGAATGTCAGCACGAACGTTAAGTTTATTACACTAAATTCTCTTTTGTTATTAACTCAAAACACAAGTACTCTCATCTTAATATCAGTAATACTACTAGATATTCAAACCAAATACCATTATACCCTTAACCTTTTATATACATATATATTATAATAATTTAATTTTTCATATCATTCATAAAGTAAATAATGAATTTATAAAATATTTTATAAATAATTTTGCAACGTATTTATTAAAACAAATCTTTATATATTTTTTTAAAAATAATGCAGAATCTTAATATAATATTTTATAAATTAAAATTATAAAAAATAAAAAATTATTTATATTAATATTGTTATTCACTAATAATAAATTAAATAAGATTTATAATATATTATTTTAGACTTAATTTTATATAAATGTGGAATTCAAATTTGGGTTACCCACAACCCGATTAGTACATACGAAGGACTAAAGAGGTAGGAGTGCAAGAACTTACTTACAAGTGGGATCCAGAACCATATAAGATCGTGGATCAAGGAACAGACGTTCTTACATGCTATTATGTGTTGCATGATAGCGGGACAAAGTTTTTGGAAACAAACTTATGAAGGAAATAGAATCTGGTTATTCCCAATGTTTTCAGAATCGGACCGGGCAGTGTACCGGTAAGTCAACTGGTCACAAGTTTTATTGATCGAACCGGTCGGACCATTGATCGGACCGGATGACATCATATTGATATAATAAATATATTTAATTTTAAAATATATGTAATATGCATAAAATTTAAACATTATCCTACAATTGATTTCAAATATACAAAATCTTAGAATATATTTAAATTAAATCATATAATAATTATCTAACTTATATCATAACGGTAATGTGATACTAATTTGTAAGCTCATATAAATATACTATAATTATATTTCTTTATAAAATTTTAAAAGTGTAAGTTAAAAATACAACAAACTAAGAGATTAATAAATTTTAAAATATGATTATGTATAAAAGTCTAATATTCAAAATCAAACTTGCATAATATATCGATTTGACTTTCAAAATTTGACATTCTTTATTCTAAAAATAATATTTGAAAGAAATATCTTATAGAACAAATTTTAATAAAAAATTATTATTTGAGTATTAATTTTCATTGATAATGTGTAAAATGTTAATTTGAGTTAATTATCATAATCTAATTTATAAATAAATTTGGCTACACGTTTTCTAAATTTTATAAATATTTGTACTAAAATTTCAACAAAAATGATGTAGCTCAAATGGTAAGGAAGTTATGTTTCATGCAAGAGGTTAGGTGTTCAAATCCCACCTTCTACAATTAATTTTAGCTTATTTTTAAAGTTAAAAAAATTTAAAAAATAGAAAAAAAAGAAAAATAAAGGGAAATTCAGAACCGGGTTGAACCGGTTCACCGGTTTTGGACCGGTTCAACCCGGTTCAGTCTGGTTTTTGAGGTTTATTTAAACATTGAAACTTAGTTGCTTATTTAAACATTGAAACTTATTTATATTGTTGGATGAAGATGAAGAAGTGAATGGAGGTTTTGATGATTTTCAAAAGTCATCAGCTAAGTAATGGAAGCTTAGCCAACCTCTGAAAAGTTCAATCAAAAAGACAAGTAAAATCAGAAGATTGAATTTCGATCCAGAAGATTACTGATATGATCCTAAGTTCGGAATCAGACTGGTGGATTTCAGCAGAGTCAAATCAGATGAGCTCGATTTGAATCAGCAGAGTATAAGAGATCAATTTAACAACTATAAAAAAAATTGTGTTTTGATTACCTGCTTTCATACTTGCTTATTTTCATAAGTAAACAAACATTTTAAAAGACAAAGCTTTTAAAAAAGGAGGAATTTGCAAATCAGGGGTAAAACCTTTTAAAGATAAACTTGTTTGAAAAATATACTTGTTAATATCCACTGCATATAAGTTTCAAACTCTTATTTTATCAAAACGGATAGGTAAATCAGACGAGTGGTCAACTTACGCTGAATAAGCTAAGTGCAAAATCAGCTAAGTAGTCTCATAAGTAAGATCAGCTTACTCTGCTAAAGAAAGTTAGAAAAAAAATTTAAAGGTACAGAGGTCTATTCACTCCCCCTCCCCTCTAGACTTCATCTGACCACTTGGGACCAACATATATTAATGATTTTTATACACTAATAATAAATTAAATAAGATTTATAGTATATTATTTTAGACTTAATTATATGTAAATGTGGAATTAGAATATGGGTGGGTCTGCAACCCGATTAATACATACGAAGGATTAAAGAGGTAGGAGCGCAAGACCTGACTTACAAGTGGGGTCTGGAACTATATAAGATCAGGGATCAAGGAACGTGTTGGATGAAAATGAAGAAGTGAAGGGAGGTTTTGATGATATCCAAAATTCATCAGTTAAGTAATGAAAGCTTAGCATATCTCTGAAAAAGTTCAATCGAGAAGACAAGTAAAATCATAAGATTGAATTTCGGTCAAGAAGACTACTAATTTGATGCTGAGTACGGAATCAGACTGGTGGATTTCAGCAGAGTCAAATTAGATGAGTTCAATTTCAATCAGCAGAGTGTTCATTAGCAGAGTGGATTCGATCAGCAGAGTGGAACTGATCAGAAAGTCATTCCAACGGTAATAAATACACTTGGCGTAATAAATGTTGTTAGAGAAGGGCATTAATGGCAATGATTGAAAGAAAACCTCATATCAACAAGGTGCATTAAATGCGACTGACAGATCCGTCCAGTAGATTGTACAATGAACAGTTGCAGAGAGCCGTTCAGAGACAAGGACCAAAGCTCGAGGAAGATCTAAAATCTGTCTCACCTCAACGGGCAGAATTCAAACCTCAAGTATAAATAGTTCAAGATTCAGGAGTTAGAGATAACAAGAAGAAGCAACTCAATTGAGAGCAATTCAACGATCAAATCTTCTAAGTCTCAATACTCAAGAACAGAACACTAAATAACTAAGTCATCTGTTGACGAAGCCAAGTCGAGAAAAACACTCAAACCTCTTAGTTTAATCTTAGTGATTTATTAAAAAGAGAGTTGTGAGAAGTAGTTTTCCATCTTTGTGAGTGAAAATACTTCAGAGGATAGGTCTTCTTAGTGACTTCTAATTACGCACTTGTGGCTTTATATCATTTGTTGTAAAAGCGCAAGCAGAGTGTACTATTTACTTTGTGTTCATAGTATAATTTAAATCTTCGTGATTTAGAAAGGTGGACTAAAAGACATCTTGTGTATATAACCACTATAAAAATTCTTTATGTCTGATTTATCATTTTATATTTGCATATCTTCGCGAACAAACACTTTGAAAAGTTGAAGATTTTAAAAAGGAGTTTTTAAAAATTGGGGATAAAATCTTTAAGTAAGAAAAACTTGTTTGAAAAACACTTGACATAAATCCGCTGCATACAAGTTTGAAACTCTGATTTAATTTGAAATAGATAAGTATAATCAGACTAGTGGTCAACTTACGTTGAACAAGCTTTGTGCGCGAACAGCTCAGTAGTCTCATAAGTTTCGATCAGCTTACTCTGCTGATAATAAAAGTTAGAGAAATTTTAAAAAGAAAACAGAGGTCTATTCACCCCCCCCCCCCCCCCTTCTAGACCTCATCTGACCACTTGGGACCAACAAGTGGTATCAGAGCAGGTGGTTCAACTGAATCATCTGACTTATCAACGAACTTGATCCAGAGTGTGTTTTTCAAAAGAGCATATATTTGAAAAATAAAATATTTTGAAAAATGGATTGTATTAGCCATGTTCCCCACATTGGCGGTATGAGTTTTGAGGACTGGAAAATACACATGGAAATTTTTCTTGCTGCTTACAATGATAATATGTACACGTGCATAACCAGAGGTCCTATCAAAATCACCAAAACCATCAAAGTCAACGATCAAGAAGTGACCGTTGAAAAAGAACTTGAAGAGATGGCAACTGAAGAAAATTAAGCAGAACAATCTTGACAAAGTTGGAAGGTTCATTATGACCAGAGCCCTTGACAATGACAGGTTTGACAAAGTTAAACACTGCAAAACAGCTAAAGAGATGTGGGACAAGGTTTGCGACATGAGCGAAGGAAATGATGAAATCAAAGAACACAACTTGATCATAGCTCTTGAGAAGTTGGAAAACTTCAAAATTAAGTCCGGAGAAACCATTGATCAGATGGACACAATGTTTACAAGGACGTTGAACGAAGTTCTAAAGCTGCGTAAAACATTCACTGATAAAGAGATCACTGTAAAGGTTCTCAAGGCGTTGCCCCCCCAAGTTCAACATGAAGATAACATCGATGGAAGAATCAAGACATTTGGGGAAAATCTCTCTGACGGAACTGTTTTCTGTACTCAAGGCATACGAGTATAAACTGCCAAGGATGGGAATAAAAGAGTCATCAACTTCAAATCCCACTACTGCCTTAGTTGCTGCAGAAAAATCAAAAAGACTAGCAGGACGATCAAAGAAAATGGACTCATCTGATGAGACCACTCTACTCAACAAGAAGTACACTGTTGGCGATGTTGTCCTACTGCTGAACGGGTTTAAGAAGTTTTATAAGAGAAAAATGAAGAACAAATATAATAATGCTTCTACTTCTAACTCTATTTCTCATTCTCATGATAGTAAGGATAATTTTAAATCCAAACTAATGTGCTATAATTGCAAGAAATTGAGACATTTCATCAAGGATTGCCAATATCCTAAAGCTGAGAAATATATAGAAGAAGAAAAGAAAATAAAAAAAGATAGGAGACACAACAAGAGCAAGGTACTGTTGGCTGAAGCTGAAAAGATTGCAGCCATATACTCGTCTGATTCAGATTCGGAGACATTAGAGATGACTCTGCTGAAGAAGAGATACCCGCACTGCTCTGTCTCATGGCCAAAGAATCAGAAGATTCTGACAATGAGGTAAATCTCTCTGAAGAAGAAAATGAGCAATTTAGTTCATTTGAACAAATGATGCAAAACAACACAAGTGTTGTTGATGCTTTTGCTAAGCTTAAGGAAGAGATGACTGTGCTGAAAAAGCGAAATGCCTCACTGAAACTTAAGGTTGAAAAACCACAAGAATCAGCTGAACATAAAAACATTGTGCATGAGAATGAATCTCTGAAAGTAGAATGTGAAGTTTATAAAGGTAAAATCATGGAACTTGAGAAGGTTATTGAGTCTCATGACAAGTCTTCTGTTGTATCAGATAGCATGCTTAGTAAAGAGAAACTGCCTTTAGAAAAAGAAAGTTTAGAACTGAACCGTGCTGAGAAATTTATATCTGCTGATAACAGTAAAGTTATCTTATATGTTCAAACCACTAAACCTACTTCATAGGAAAAAGAAATAAAGGAGAAGAAATCTCCTAAGGCTAAGGGTAAAGAGCCTAAGAAAGACATACAGACTAAAAAAGCCAAACAGCAGAATAGTTCGAAAGAAGTCTGCTTATAAGAGCAAAAATAATCAGACTAGTAGTAAATTTAAGAAGTCAAAAAATGAGCAAGTAAGAAAGAAACCACAGAAGTAAAGTAAACATAAAAATAAATCTGCTTATTATGGAAGTGAGTCTTATTATGTGCAACCTACTTATCCTTCATATTATGCTGCACCTCATTATCCACCTTACCATACTGCATACACTGCTCATCATCCGATGCATGCTTACCCTGCTTATCATGCACCGTTCCTACTTATGAGCATTACTCACATCATAATAATTATCATGATCATATGCCTACTGAAAATCATAATGCACCAAGAGTAACAAAGGCACCACCAAACTCTACTGAACCTAAGAAGCCTAAGGTTTCCAAATCTTGGGTTGTCAAAGGTGATACTAATCCGCCAGGACCCTCTCAATAAAGGGTACCTAAAACATTTTTTTTTGTTTTGTAGGTTAGGATTAGGAGTAGAAGTAAAGTAGAGAGGAAGTGGTACTTGGATAGTGGTTGTTCAAGGCACATATGTTGAGACATACATGAACTGACTGATGTTGCTGCCATAGACGGTCCAAAAGTAACATTTGGAGACAGCAAAGAAGGCAAGATTGTGGCGTGTGGAAAGCTTATCATAGGAAACATTGAGATATCTGATGTCTCTTATGTTAAAGGCCTAAAGTACAACTTGCTGAGCATAAATCAATTTTGTGACAAAGAATTTTCTGTAATCTTCTCATCAGATAAGTGCTACGTGGAGCAAATTGGAACAAAGAAGGTGATATTAGCTGGAAGAAGACAAGGAAACATCTATATAGTCGACTGAAATTCTGTGGACAGAATTCAAACATCTGTTTGGTGGCATCCACACCAAGTGAAGTTAGTTGGCTATGGCACAAAAGAATGAACCATGTAAACTTCAAGACAATCAATAGATTGATAAAGAATAATTTGGTTGAAGGATTACCAAAAACCAGCATAAGCAAAGACAAACTTTGTGATGCATATCAAAAAGGTAAATAAATCAAGTCATCATTCAAAAGCAAGAAGCATCAATCTTCTAACAGGATTTTGGAGCTACTTCACATGGATTTGTTTGGTCCTCCAAAACAGGAATCTTAATAGATTTGGTAACTATCTTAATTAACTAACCTAATCAAGATAAGAATAATAAATTACTTAAATCTCAAGTAAGAGATAATTAATCTTAGAGATTAATTAATAATTCAAAATAATTAATATGAATAATTTTTATGAATTAAAAATTTTAAGAAGCCGATAAATTTATATTTTTGCCCTTATGTGAATTTATGCATGTTTTGGAGTGAATGTGTGGATTGATCGATATTGCCCTTAAGCCATGTGTTGTATTTGATTTAATTTTATGAGTTGTAATTAAATGGGCCTGATTGGTGCCCGTTCTCTGTACAACTAAAATGTAATAGAATAGGGCCTTAAGTTAGACTTAGAATAGGCTTGGAGCCCAGAAGACCTCATGAAGACTTTGGAGATCCACATGGAGGCCCATTACCTTGGAGGACATGGAGGCCCAATTCAAAAGATGGAGGCTCAATCCAAAAGGACAGGACATTACAAGTGAAGGCCCATGTATGCATGGGACTATGAATTGTAATAGAGTAGGCCATTTATTTTTCATTCTAGACTGACCAATTGGTCCATCACTTGGCTCGTGATGGATCGCATAGGATGGACACTCGATCAATCATATTATGCAATACTAGGTGTTGTATGTTTACTTTTCTGTATATTCTTTGATGTATGTAAATCATGCTTAGAATAGAAAACGTAAACAAGATAAATCATAAACTGATGAGACCTCGCACTTGAACATTTCATAAAACCTCCAATTGAACTTAAAATTCAATTGTAATATTAAATAGATTAACGGGCGCATAAGAATGGAGTCTATGGTCTGAGCCTATCCAGTTACTAGGTCTTAGGCACATCATACGAATATATCTCGATGTCTCACGAGTCGTGGGTCGAGGTATAGGAAGATGGTGTGTCTATTACCTCGATGTACATTTTAGTACCAAGGGAGGGGATAGCAAGGTTCTAGGCGATGTCTCACGAGTCGTGGGGTGTCTAGGATTGAACTATTTCTCTCCACGAGTATTGGACATGATTTAACGCTAGTATGTATGGATGTCTCACGAGTCGTGGGTCCATAACAAAAACGAGGCTAAAAGAACTCAAGGGTTAGCTGTGATGGTTAACCGATGACGCAGTCGAACACCAAGTGAATCAATTGGTATGGCCAACGAGTCGTGGGTACAGAGAGATTGCACTTGGGCCTTGAGTCCGCTAGGATAATTTAATATTTCCGAAACTTATGTGGGGGCATAATATTTTGATTAAAATAGTGGGAGTAATCTGCAAATAAAATCCATGTTTGTAAATTGTGCATTTAAGATTAATATTTCGCGTATTTATTTCTTATATCGTCATTTTTGTAGTAACATATCATAATGTCTAAAGAGCTTGGAGCACTTTCCATCTCATAACTTGAACGTAATATTTTGACTGGACTAAATCTGCACTTCTGGTCACACCCCTTGAATGGACTTTTTGATGCTGAAAACATTTCATACGTTTTGTCTGCATCTCCACCCATTGACGTTCCACATGATACACCAATTGAGCTACGAAAAAGCATCACCAAGTGGAAATTGGATGATAGCTTAGCTTGTGATTACATGTTGGAATACATGTCACTTGATCTGCGGTTGCAACATGAGCATATGGTATCCGCGAAAGAGATTCTCTCGAACTTTAAATTTCTGTTGGGGTTTTTATATGTGAATGAAATAAATAAGAATAAGAGATGTGTCTATTCGGTCCGAAGAGGTACCCTTTGAACCGAAACATTGTGTCCCTTTCCAAGAGGCACTTTTGTGTCTATAAATATGAGACAGAATCTGGCCAATTCTGTATGATTTTGATAGTAACAAAAAGGAAAAAAACACTACTCTCTCTTTCTCTTACTTCCGTAAAAATTTAGTCCGAAATTTCTGTTTGTTCAAGTTCGCCGTGGGTTCATTATTTGTGCAAATAATGAACAACAGACTGTTGTATCTTGGGAGACTACCGGGA
The DNA here is from genome assembly GCA_030819805.1 of Penstemon newberryi var. newberryi. NCBI lineage: Eukaryota > Viridiplantae > Streptophyta > Magnoliopsida > Lamiales > Plantaginaceae > Penstemon > Penstemon newberryi. The sequence goes on along the minus strand of JAUALY010000005.1, from coordinate 12,340,245 downwards.
ATCAAACTGTATGCACCGTGGCAGCCCCGGAAATATTGTCTTAAGGAAATTTGTTTCGACAAGCCTCAGTCTTATTTCCAATTTATGTGTTGATTAAAATGTTCTACGAAAAGGTAAGTGTGATTTACATGCTTTAATAATGCATGGATTTATTTGTTAGAATATTATTTGCTATATTCTATGTTTTGTGAAATATAGAAGTGCACAGATTGTTAGACACCAACAATCTTAAGACAATATTTTTGTTTAACTAACTGTGTATTGTGTAATTATCACCACGTTAAAAATGGTTACGGGAGAAATTTATCAACGACATGATCTAAGTTTCTACAGTAATGAACTAGAGTGTTCATTATTCCGTAAGAAAAGGGTCTCTGAAATGCCACTGAACAATTGATTGAAATAGAGATGCTTTATATATCTTGAAGAAAGATTGACTATTCGGTATTCTTTGTGAAAGAGTTATTTCTTATTAAACACACACTTCAAATTCAATATTATGTTGGATATGTGGAATTGAAATTTCTTTAATTAGAATTGGAGACATTCAATTCGAAATAGTGGGGTGGGTGTACTTTTCCTACTAATTTGGAAAGTGACGAGAATATCTTCACCGTAAATATGATCATTCCCATCAGATTCTGATAATTTAAGTGTCTTTTAATTATTCTATGAATGAGTGTTTTGGGTGTTCGTGTCTAAATGGGTGCATAATTGAGTCGACGCCACCTATACTCTTTGAGAATTGGTTGGTTGTTGATCATCTACGAATTGCTACATTATTCATGTTTATGTGATTGTTAATCTTACGTTACAATTGGTAATGTTGAATTTCGGGGTGGTTAGTAGTAGAATTTTAATTAATTCTCAAATTGATGACAATCAATCGAAACCATATTTATGGTGATTGAAGATTAAAATTGAAGAGAGGTGTTTTCATTTTGAAGAGTTGTACCGTTTATGCATATGTTGCATAAAAATTCGGTTATTCATAGGGCTCAAAATTTAAAATTTATGCCATTTTAATAATTGGGATAAGTTAATGTAAAGCGTTGCATTGGCAATTACTCCATTAATTAATTCATCTAAAATGGTTTTGAAATTATGGGAGTGGTTTGCTGAGTTATTAACTAAAAGCCAACAGTGCTCTTTATATGATTCGTGAGACGATGCATTTTAAGCGAAATGTATATCTTCGTGAAGGGACGTCATCTAATTACTTTTGGCGGTAATTATTTAAATTATTAGCAACTATTCCGATAATTATGGTTGCTGAATTATGACTTCACGAATCCAATTATGAGGAAAGGGTATATATGTATTATTTTCTATTAAAAAAAAAATAGAAAATTTGGCTTGAGTAAATATAATAACACTAGCATTAAATTATGAATCTCATATGAGTATGTGATTCATAGCTCATGTTCATTTATTTAATTAGTGCGACTTATGCATATGTGGGGCACTTTGAAAGCTTATGGAATTACTAATAATCTTTATGTGGAAATAAATGATTAATTTATTTTGATGCCAATATTTTATTTGAGTATATATTGGTAACTTGTGTATGAAAATAATGGTATAACTTTGTGAGAAATAATTATAATTTATTTTCATGTCAATATTTTATATGAGAAAATATTGATAATTAATTTGTGAAAATAATTATAATTTTTGCGATATAATTATAATTTATATCAATATTTTATTGAGGAAATATTGATAATATTTATTTGTGAAATAAACATCAATATTTTATTGGGAAGATATTGATAATATTTATTATTTATTTGTGAGAAATAATTATAAATTATTTGTGAAATAATTATAATTTACTTGTTTGCGAAACAAATATGTAAGAGTTCAAAAATTTTGTACTAATCTAAACTGATTATGTGATAATAAATCATTACTAACTCATGGAGTTTAAAATGTATTTAATCACATATATATTTATTGCGCCATTTATTGAATAATAAATACGAGGCAATAAATGTATTTGCGAAATACTAAGAAATACATTTGTGAAATACAAATCTGGATGATGGAATAAGAAAAATGAAAAACTCTTATATCTGAATTGTGGGGGTGAATACGTTATATTCATTTAACAAGAGTATGTTAAATTGGGAATAATTCATACAAATAATTCACCTAGCTCAACTCAATTGAGCATGTAGCTAAACGGAATAATTAAACCTAAGAAGGTGCGGGTAATATTATTCTATAAATTCGGGTGTACTGAATAACTTGTGGGGGGAAAACTCATTAGATGCCTAACTGCATATTGAATTGAGTTTCACACAAGAAAATCAAATATAATTCCATATGAGTTATGGAAGGGAAGAAAAAACCAAATACCTTAAAATGTGGGGGTACTTGGTCAGATATTCGGTTTCACCACCGAAAAAAAGAAAATAACTTAAAAATATTAATTACTACTAGCTTATGCTATAAACAGTAGCAATTTATATTTTGGTATTTAAATCTGAAATAAATGTAATCATGTGAACTGAGTCACGTGATGTAACATTCATTGAGAATGTAAGAAGGATTTGAGAATCATCTCTTTTAAATTGATCTTTCTTTTGGTTCAGATTTATTTGCAGTAAGTGTTATTTACTGATATTAAAATATGATAAAGTAATACTATTTATTATATTACTTACATAAAACTTTTTACAGTTTATAATTAGAGTTAATTATAAATTGTTTATTCTACGAGAATAAACACTATAGTCTAACTTATTTTAAACTAGAATTTTTTTTTTTTTTAAATTTCATAGAATATTTTGCAAAAATATTTAATTGATTTTGATCAATAAGGTCAACTTTGTGAAGTTTATAATTATATTTAATTATAAACTACTATATTCTGCGAGAATATACATATGAATCGATCTCTAAAGAGATCAATCTCTTATTTCAACATGAGTTTGTTGACGAGTTGAAGAGACAAATGAGCTAAAAGCTCGAAGTTATTTGATCTAGATATTCTAACTTATATGTTAAAGGATTAACCTCAAGCATATAAATAAATTATGTCATGTTCCAATATTGTGTATTGGAAAGAGGCGATTGACAATGAATTACAATCATAAAATTGGTAGACCTCGAGAAGTGAACTAATTGGATGTAGACGAGTTTTTAAGTTCTTAAAAACTTCGATAATTCAATCGATAAAAACTAGGCTAGACGAGTAGCCAAGTTGTCTTTTTAAAAGAAACATTTTTTCTTCTTTTACTCATATTCACTAGATATTAGGATGATATCTATTTGAATGTTAATAGCTCTAATAGCTATATACATAACGAGGTTCTATTAAATGGACGTTAAAATTGTCTTCCTTAATGGTGAATTAAATGAGAATATTTATGAGGAGTAACCAGATGGTCCACTTTTTAAAGGAAAAGAAAATATAGCTTGCGAAACTTTTATATTTTCTTGTTGATCTTTAACAAGCTCATAAACAATGACACGAAAATTGTGATAATGTCATCAGCGAATTATGTCTATCATATTAATAAATATGACAAGTGTATCCATATAAACAAATTGGATAATTGAGTATCAGAGTTGTTTATACGCAAATGATATGTTAATATTTGAGACTAATATTGAAAATATTAAATCCATGAGGAAATATTAACTTATGATATGAAAAACTTCGGTTTAATCAATTATGATTTGGAGGTCATGTGATGACATTAAATTATCTCAAGCACATTACGTGGATGAGTGATAGATAAATTAAATACTTATGAAATTAAGGGATTTCATAATTCTATTTAATTAATATCTTGTGTGCCACGTGAGAACAAATGTGATAGAATATCACAATTTGAGTATGCTCATAAAATTAGATGTCACGCATATATCGTAAAATGCAAGAGGCCAGACATCGTCTCTTTAGTTAATAAACTAAGGAGACATGAGCAATCTTAGCAAGATTCGTTGGGATGCATTAATGAGAATGCTTGAATCTTGAAAGAATACATATGTATGTGCATTATATTTTGGAAAAATATCCTAAGACCCAGGAGGGATATAGTAATGCAAATGAAACTTTTGATTTAGAGAAATCAAAGTTTATAAGCGGATATGTATTCAATTTAGGAGGCACCGCTATTTCTTGAGAATCTTCCAAACAAATGAATATAGCTCAATCCACTATGAAATTAGAGTGCATAGCATTGGATAAAGCTAATGAAGAATTTGAGTGGCTTCACAAAATTCATGGAAGATATTCTAATATGAATGAAAATTGTGTCAGCCAAACATAAAATGTGATAATCAAGCGGTGATACACAGAGCTCAACAAACTCTATGTGTAATGGTAAAGTCACGGCATATTCGTTGTCGTTGATACAATACCGAGAGACATCTACTTTCAAATAGAATGGACTTTATGAAGTCAAGAGATAATCCTAATTCCGGATATTAAAGGTTTATCTAGAGAGTAGTATGTGCATCGAGGGGAATGGGCCTAAAGCCTAAATTTGACTAAGTTACCTCGTACGGAAACCTAACCTGGCGACTGGAGATCCCACGGACCAGGTTCAATAGGACAACCAGTCTTGGCTAACTTAAAAGAAAGCACTTAAGAGTCTAACTCTATCACATTCTTATGATGCAATAAGTGCAAGCCTACCGCGTTTATAAGGTTAAGCAAATGCTTTTAATGACGTCTATATCTTGTCATAACAAGTGGAGTATGGTAGGATACTCTTGATAGATGCGGTCACCTATGTTAGTGTGAGCTGGGTCGGCTCGTTGAGAATTTCTTTATAGGCTGAAATTCTCTAAAGCACTCGCATAACCAAGAATGTTCAGGGCCAAAACGAACACAACCGAGAACTTGAAACAAATCGGTTTAGTACTGTGTTAAGCTTATTGTCTTGGTTTACACAAACAGCCGACGGTTCAAGATGAAATATTTCACCGATTGGCTAAGTAAATCCGATAAGCTTTAACTAGGGAAGGTTCAAGATGAAATATTTCACCTATCCCGATGCGGTATTATTCCTAAAGAAATTTTGACATGATATATCTCATCATGAGAAGGAACTCGAAGAACAATTTCATTCATGTGGGGATTGTTGGGGTTTTTATATGTGAATGAAATAAATAAGAATAAGAGATGTGTCTATTCGGTCCGAAGAGGTACCCTTTGAACCGAAACATTGTGTCCCTTTCCAAGAGGCACTTTTGTGTCTATAAATATGAGACAGAATCTGGCCAATTCTGTATGATTTTGATAGTAACAAAAAGGAAAAAAACACTACTCTCTCTTTCTCTTACTTCCGTAAAAATTTAGTCCGAAATTTCTGTTTGTTCAAGTTCGCCGTGGGTTCATTATTTGTGCAAATAATGAACAACAGACTGTTGTATCTTGGGAGACTACCGGGAATCAAACTGTATGCACCGTGGCAGCCCCGGAAATATTGTCTTAAGGAAATTTGTTTCGACAAGCCTCAGTCTTATTTCCAATTTATGTGTTGATTAAAATGTTCTACGAAAAGGTAAGTGTGATTTACATGCTTTAATAATGCATGGATTTATTTGTTAGAATATTATTTGCTATATTCTATATTTTGTGAAATATAGAAGTGCACAGATTGTTAGACACCAACAATTTCTTTATGGGATTCGAGATGGTCATCGCAGATTTGCGTTAACAATTGAGTCTTCTTAATGGACCCAGTTAGCTTCTCTCCCTTCTTAGCAGCTAACAACTAAAACACTTCTTCCTTAGGTTTTCCCAAGGTTGCAACATCTCCTCCTTCATTTGTCAAACGGTAAATTTCTAGATTTATGAATACATGTTACCCTTTGTAGAGCTATCATTAGTACTGGGACCCTGTAATATTGATGAAAGAAAGAAAGAAGATCTGAAAAGTAAATTAAAATACACGTGTCACATTCTACATCAAGCATACACAAAAGAAAGAAAAAAATTAGGAGAGAGAAAATATTAAACACGTGTCACAAGAATAAGGCTTGAGAACACCTATCTAAATGCTCTCAAGACTTGCATCAAAGAAACCACTATGGTTCCATAGTCGATCCAGCTGTGGCCTTTTATAGAGTATAGTTCTCCATAGAGACATGTTATATTTATGAAATTTCGTTGATTAGCAGTTAATTGACTAGAAAATGAATGGTTTTGCCTAATAAACAAATTTGTAAGTTAAATCTAGAAGACTTCAAAGTAAAAAAATTGCAGATATCCCCCCTATTTGGGTGTTGAATTGGCAGAAATATTATTACATATATGAATAAAGAAAAAAATATCATTACATTTATAAATAAACCTATATACAAGTAATATATCAATTTTTTACTCTCCTTGAATTATTCCCCCAACCTTTTTTTTCGAGGAACACTAAACTTATACTTACTAGTATTTATTTATTTTTAAAAAAAATATTATGAAAATTCATTTTTTTTTCTTCTAAAACTTTAATTTATTTATGAAAACTTTGAGGATGTTGTCTCATCTGGCTTTCAAAACTGAACTCCTAAAAAATTAAAATCGGCCGCGATATACATTTTTCGAGCTATGAATCACGATCATTCCTACAAATTCACGACTAGACACCATATTGTCGTCCATCGCATCCTACAGATATGTGCTCTTTTTTCCTTGATCGATTTTTATCCCATTGGGTTTTTTTCGAGAAAGGTTTTTAATGAGGCATGTCCGATGCTCCTGGATACCAAAGCTCTTGATCTACTTATCGGAGCTTCATTAATAATTACGCTCAAGATGTGGGGGGTACTGATGAGGGATATTCCCAAGATAGTAAATATCTCTCAGCTCGGTACTCATTTCCGATCTACAAGACGAGAATTCCGATTTACATACATTGCCATGATCGCGGGCTACTTTCCGATCTACGTACCTCCAAGCTACAATTTGGGTCTGGCAAATGGCCTGGGCTATGGGCCGAGATATACTCTTATGTGGACGGATCACCTAATCCCACCATACACCTATAAATACCAAGTGCATTTAATGACATAGGACACGCATCCCAAGGCATTCTGCTCGGACTAGTACGATAGGAATTTGTATATCTCTTTTGTAGCTACGGCATCCTGTAATACTCGAATAGACCCTGTAATTTATACACATTGAGATCGGAATATAACGATAATTCTCGTACTTACACTCTTTTTAGTACTGTGCAAGTTTATTACTTCCTTGCGAATTTAGGCTAAAAATCACAAAGTGGCAAAACTAAGTTCGAGTCGATCAAAGCACTTTCGAGTCAGTACCTTTGAAAATAAAATCAAGTACAAATATAATCTCAAATTCGATACAAACAAAATCAAATATAGCTTGAACAGTACGTTGTTCAACTATATTTGACTCCCTAATATCCTTATTCCTGTATAGTACATCGATCATGAAAAATAAATTGTGGTAAATTAATCAAAAAGACATGTAAATATATAAGTAATCCAATAATATTAGTATATCACAATAAATTAAATCGATGTATACATTATATCTACATAAATTATGTGTTTGAGTTTTTTTCTTTCTCGTTTTTTAATATTATCTATATATACTAAAATAACTATGTAAAAAAAATCACGCAGGAATAATGATTTAAAATTAAAAAAAGGGAAAAAACAAATCTAACATTTTTTGGGAGATTTGTAATGGATAAATACAAGTTGTTCAATCCAACGGATAGAAGAAAAGAGAGAAGAATCTAATATCGATTAATTTTCCTTTTCAAATTAGCCAACATTAGAAATTTTCTCAGCAACATTAAATCTTGCTCTTATAAATAAATTGGAATAGAACTTCATTTTCGTTCAATATCCAAATAGAAGAAGAGTATTCTTATAATCTTTTAAGCAATGGAAGCCAGAAAAGTTTTTGCAACACCTCTTTTAATTGGACTACTTTGCATGGCCTTATTCCTAAGCACTTCTGGTAAATATATATCCCTCCATTTCTATTTTTTATTTTCTACACACAAAATTACTACATAAAAATACAAGGGATATAAGAGTTAATGGCGATTTGCCCCCTGTGATATTCATAATGTACAATTTATCTCCTCGTGATTTGAAAATTAAAGAGCACTTTACCCCCCCTATAATTTCGTAAAAATTTCACATCGCATCCCTGATATTTTTATTTGTGGCACTTTACCCCATGTGTTATGATAAATGTGGCAATTTATCCCCTATGTTACACATTTCATGCCCACTCTCAATTTCAGCAAGTGAGTTGCACTCTCCGGCTGAAGGAGATAAATTGCTTCTTTAAAATTTTCATAGGGGGTCAAATGCACTTTTTTAAATTACATGGGATAAATTGAATACTATACATTTCACAGGGGAATAAATTGACATTAACTCAGGGATAGTATATTATAATTAAACCTCACTCGACCATTGTGTCCAAATTATTCAAAAAGTAAATGCAAAATATATTCGTGTTCATGTGACAGGCCAATACTTCTAGAACAATTGCAATACATATCTAATACACTTATTTTATAATCTGAAGTGGTAATGTGTTCTCATTATAAATTTCCATTATTGGCCAGTTTATTTAATTCGCTTAAATTTTCACTTTCACAACTTTATGTCAAGAATATAAATGATATAAATAAATAATCATCATGGTATATTTATATGAATTTCAATTTTTATAAATTTTTGTAATTAATATTCTTGTTATATTTTATAGTGATGGCCATAGATCGTGAAGTTGCATGGATTGTGCAGGGGCCATGCTCAAAAATTCCGGACTGCAACAAACATTGTAAAAAAAATGGATTCGGGTCTGATCGTGGAAAGTGTCTTTTTGTTCGTGGTATGAATCCACCTTTTAATTGTGTATGCATAATTCCTTGATTAATTTGTAGTGCTTTACTTAAAATACTTATATTTGCCTTAACCTCAATTAGTTATTACATGGAGCAGTTAGTTATATGGTGTTGAATTGACTTCTTTATTTCTATTCTTCTTAATGTCTAACTTTCAATCATATATTAATTTCTACCGCAGAAAAATCTACTTAGGGTGTATTCGGTTTGCACAATAAACCAAGATTCAAAATTTAATTATGCCTATATCACATGTTTGGTTTGACTGGTTATTTTTTGGGTTGACCCGAAAAAGTGGGTCACCTCCCCTTATTTTGGAAAGTTACTCCCTTATTTGATCAGATAACAATTGCACCACTCCCCCTTAGACTTAACAATCTTCTCAAGATTGAATTGCAATTGACTATTTAGTTCAATCTCATTAGACTAACCGAACACCCCCTTAATAAATCATTGATATATAAAAAAATCTAATCATCAAATTGCACATGAGAATGAAATGACATATTACAACGACGCCATGTATACTAAAACAAATAAAAGACTAATAGTTTATTTTTGTCCATTTTTCAGAAATTTTGGTTAACTTTCTCATTATAATTTATACGAACAGTCGAATACGCAAATAATTTCACTTGATATTAAAATTAGTCATTCTCTCAAATGTTACTGATTATTATAATACAAATTGCATTTGTAGATCTAGATTATGAGTGAATTATTTCATTTGTAATAGCTATAAATTTTTTAGTTGGTATTAGTTTCATGTTTCCAAATTAATAAGATCGGCAACTATGAAAAATAAATGCAACAACGAAGAGCTTCTCCAACAGAGACATCAAAATAGTTTCAAATCCATTTTGATATCTTTGTTGCCAAAATCAGTGCTCCAACAAGGACATCAACAAGGAGCTCCTTTTGATTTTGCTTCTCAATTAACCCCAAAATTGAGGCTAAAGGCTAAAGACCATTAAATATACATGTATAGCCAAACCAATGATCATAACTTTCTAAATTTTCAGTTTCATCCGTAAAATGCTCTCAATTGACTATAAAAATCAAGAATAAAAGAGAGATGAATTTCAATTTTAAATTCACAACACAAACTAATTCAAAATACAAATAGCCAGAGGCAAAACCTATCAACTCAAAATACGGATAATTAATATTTTCGAATTTAATTATTTCTAATTTAATTTAATTTTGATTGCAATTTTAAATAGATTTTAATTAAATATAAAATAATGCCTTGTTGGAGGAAAAACTTTTAGAGATAAATCAAAATAATATAGGAGGAATCAAAGAGTGGGTTGATGCTCAATTTATGTTCTTTCACTAAATTTTCTGCATTAAATTTCAATGAGAGTAAAACACTTTTGATACCAAACTTTATTTCAAAAAATACATTTCGTACCAAGCTTTTTCGAAAAACATATTTCATACCATGATTCACAAAATCTTGACACATTTAGTTTTGCCGTCAATTTTCGGACGAAATTCAGAACGTGCCGCTCATGTGCCCGTTAAATTGACAATGGGATGGAGAATATGCACGGGTTTTAAAGACCCACACATGAACGACACGTGCTAAATTTCGTCTGAAAATTGACGGCAAAACTAAATGTGTCAAGATTGTGTGAATTATGGTATGTAATGTGTTTTTTGAAAAAGCTTGATACCAAATGTATTTTTTGGACTAAAGTTTGGTATCAAAAGTGTTTTTCCCTCAATTTCAATTGTAGCCTGGTAGGGCTATCAATGGGTGGATTCTAGTCGGATAACTGATAGGTGGATTATCCGACTAGAATCCACCCATTGATAGAAAATATAATTAATAAGACTTTAATAATGTTATTTATAGAAAATATCTATAAAAAAATTTCATCGTCGATTTTGGAATTTAACGAATAGAGTCATCGTAAATACATCTTTCTCATATGTATTTGAAATTATGTATTTTCCGAGTCAGATCACATCTTTAATAATGTTAATTATAGAAAATATCTATAACTTTTTTTCACTGTCGGATTTGAAATTTAACGAATAGAGTCATCGTAAATACATATTTCCCGTACGTATTTCAAATTATATATTTTGCGAATCAGATCATATCTGTCAAATTTGGGCGGAACTTGGTTTAGAAATTCGATCCATTAACATCAAAGAGCAAACAATCTCTTTATATTGTTACCATCAATACAGAAACTTTAAGAGCACAACTTCATAGTCCCACTTTTTACTCCTTTTTCCTTGAAATGTTGTAATATAACACTATCTTTTAAGACAAATTTTCTTTAAGAAAATGACATACTACTCACATAAATTAAGATTTAATATTTTCCAATGACCTAAAATATATGCATATATATATATACTAATTTAATACTTCCTCTATACTTAAATTTTTACTACTATTTCCTTTTTTAGATGTCTCCAAATAATACTTTCTTTCTATAAATGAAATTATTTTCCTCAAAAATACCCTCTTACATAAAGTAATAATTTGACACCACTAACTCTTAACCATTACTTTTTAAGGGTATATATGTAAAAATACCTAAAAGTTTCACCATTTTAAATTTTACCTAAAACTCCACGCCAAAAGTAAAAGAATAAAAAAAAATGACAGAGAGAATATTTCTTTCTTTTTTTATATTACAACTATGTTTGTCGTCACAAATACAAAAATATGAAAAAACCAAAAAGCAACAAAAGAAGAGTGCATTTGAAATTAATGTTGGGATATCTCGGTTGTCAGGATAATGAAAGTGCGGAATTTAAAATTTTTCCGAGATACCCATGCAGCCCATAAATCATTTTCCATCTTACATATGCAAAAAGGTTGAAATAAAGCAATAATCAAAAGCAAGAATGGTGAAATTGCGATTTACCTGATCACCACAGGTTCGTTGGTGGAAATCTCCGTTCTTCTTTTGATTCACAGTAGCACTCCATGTGTCGTGCCTCTAAAGTGTATCCACACCAGTCAGATTGTAGCAACACCTCCAAGTCACATGCTCAGAACTAGAGCTTGAAGGTTTGTCAATGGAGGAATACAGATCTAGATCTAGATCTAGATCCAGATCCAGATGGGAGAGAGGAAGAGGGGGCGGCCAAGCTAAGGGGGCGGCTAGGTCAGGGTTTTTGCAAAACCTAGATCCGTTCTCTCTGGTTACTAAGATACGATGATATATTTATACAATAAGAAGAATCCTTCTTTTAATAGATATCTCATCTTATGTATATCTAACTCTTTCCTTATCACACAAGGAAACAAGATATGCAATTATATCCTTTCTTTTTCTTGTCACACAAGAAACTAACTCTTTTAATAAATAAACACTTTTAATTATTAAATTTGCCCTCCTTCATTTAATTAATCCAAAAATTAATTAAATTATTTATTCCAATTTATTAATTAACACTTTAATTAATTAGACATTCTAATTAATAATTCTCCACTTTGAATTAACACTTTAATTCACTAATTTTGATTTAACTTCTTTAAATCAATTATTTCCTTTTTTACTGTCATTGTCCAACTGTATTGTGTGTGACCCTCTAGGTTCACCATCAATTAGTCGTAGGCCCACGACTTTCGTGATTAAATTAATGAGCAATTATATGCTCCGATCAATTAAACACTTTTAATTGACCACTCCAGAATTAATCTTCTTATTAATTTAGGAGTACCCACACCTCATGGTCGATGTCTAGCCACAAGCCCATGAGGCCCAACTTCAGGTGAATTGATCTTGTGAACCTCACCTCTTATAACTGTCATGTACATACGGTCCTTCTAGCGACTAATTTCCCGATCGAGACCTAGGGTGTGTGAATTGATCGGCACCTCTAATTATCTCGATTCTGTATTTTCTAATTCTGGATAATAATTCCAGTGTGACTGCTAAATTTGAAAACCCGTTTCCAAATCCATCATTGACCACGACCGTGGGTTTCTCGGAATCTATTATCTAAGAACGTACAGGAAATTCTCTCATCTTATCAGGATGAGTCGATAGATCCTATCTTAGTACTAACCATCCGCGTACACAATCTTACATACCCAAAGTAGTCGCACAATGATCATGCTACGTGATCGGCTCCTAAATCAAAGTACGTATTCTCGTGTACCGAATTCGCCCTAGTACCTTCAAGTCCAAGGACTAAATCGTACACTATTATAAGTCTTGAGAAACATCCCATTATCGATATGCGTCACGCGCTTTCACGATGGGTTTCTCTATGCGTTCGATTCCCTATCGAACCACCTACTCATATGCACTAGCATCAAATGCCTTGCTCATGAAACGCTACAAATCAATCCACGTGAATCATGCATATTCGAACAAGTCTTACCGATTCCTTCGATACCCCGTCTCATTCGGAATCTATGACTTGGAACATATTTTAAGATCACGACCTTAGAGACTGTTTCATGATTGCACTCATACTGAAGTGAATCGTCCCACAGTTGAATGTGATCTTAGGATTTCATCCAATCACTTAGATACGTTCGCGAGAGATGAAGATGGCCATTGTTTAATTTACTTACTATAAATAAACAAGCGTATTAATTATTAAATCATAATAATAAGAAAGTCCTCTTACAAGATAATTTGGTTGGCTTGCTTGGCACTATCCTATCAATTGAAACTTTGTACAGCATATCAAATGGAATAAAATATACCAGTCCACTATTATTCATGATCCACTACTCAAGTTAAGAATAACAAATAGTACTCCCTCAGTTTCAAATTAATAGGCAAATTACTTGTTTTCTCACAGATTAACAAATATCATAATTACATACTTTTTGAAGGTAAAATGTCTCAAATACCTTTATAATAATGGCTATGTTGTAAAATTAATCTAAAAGAAACAAAGTAATAATTAAGAACAATAGAAAATAGGGAGAGAATATATCATTTCATTCCAATCCATTTTTGTTGTGTGTATCATACAATTATAAAGCACTTATTTATAGGCCTAGAAGTGCAACTCAGAGGCCAAGAGTTACAAGATCATTTAATAGAAGTTCAATGAATAAAGTATATGGCTTTTCATATGGTGCAATCAATAATATCTTAATTCACATTTTCAATGGCATTCATCAATTTGAATTTAGATTCATAACACTACCCCTTGGATGTCATTACTTATGGAATATGCCTCGTTAAAAACCTTTCCAAAAAAACCTGTGGGAAAAACCTGGACAAGGAAAAAAGAGTACACATCCATATGGGGCTGATGAGCGTGTAACACTGCCTCGTTAAACCTTGCCAGGAAAAAACTCGTTGGGAAAAAAACTTGGACGAAGGGAAAAGAGTACATTGTACAAATAATAATAACACGCTCCCCCTGATGCTGATTCAAGGTCCACAAGTTAGACGTATTCGGATGTGTGGTGGACCATCCTTCCGAATCATGTAGCTGGTAAGGCTTGACATTTATATCACCATTTTCTTTGTAGCTTGTGGGTGAAGAAAAGCTTCGGTGATATGTGTATGTCATCTCTGATATAACCAGCATTGTCTTCAATAGATCATTTATATACATTCACGAATTATTTCGTGCAATATCAAAAATTTAAGATGTTAAAAAATGTGGTTGCTAGTGTTTGTTTCATATATTGTCTGAATATCACATCACCACATAAGTAAATACATATTCACTTTTGAATAAATTTTTATGCAATCAACATCTACATAACCCTCTATTTGTGGGCTTGAAAATTTAGAGTAAAAATAAGCTCATGTCAATTTTTCCATGAAGATAACATAATGCTTGTTAAATGTCATTTCAATGACTTCATGTTGGTGCAAAGTTGTATTTAGTTCACTGAGAAAGCTATATCCGACCTCGAACAATTTCAAGATACACGGGGGCTCTTATTGCACTTAAATATGGTATTTCAGGACCAAATATTTATTCATTGTCCTTTCCGAGGATGAAAGTGATATTCATATATCTGAAGAACAATCAACCATGAAATTTGCTCCGCAAAGAAACATTTATCAAAATTTTATCTGAACTTATTTCATTAAGTAATTTGCGGTCTTTGTGAGCTCTTTAGGAGTCCTCAAAAATTTTAAAAAATTCATTTCAAAATCTTTCAATGCAAAATACATGGACAAATTAGATTGTCCATGAATCCTTCTTTTGCGAGGTATCCATTGAGCAGGTTATACCACATCCGACCAGGTTACCCTAACTAGTATAAGGATCATATTGTTCAATAAAGGATAATGCATGAGACCATATAGTTCCTTCATGGATTTTAAAATAAATGTCACTACCCAATGATCTATCTAATATGCGGTAACTACATCCCTAAACACATTTCAAGTCCATCAGAAACTTCAAATCAATTAAATACCGCAACGTGATTGTACCAATCACGGGGTAATATGTTTCATCGTAGTTATTGGTCTCTGCGAGAATCCGTACAAGAATTCGTATCTTATATCACAAGAAGTCGTATCTTATATTTCATATTTTCATCATGTTTTCGTAAAATTATATATTTGTAACATACCAATTTCACGTCTTGAGGCGTGAGGACAACTAGTCCAAATACTTTACAATTTTATAGCGATCTTGAATCGCATATTTCTATTTTGGCCAATTTATCTCTTTTATTTATTTAATTATGTCGACATTAATTCAACCGTTCACGGTTCAGGATCCTGATTTATAACTTTTAGATTTAGTGCGACCCAATAAGAAAAACTATTATCTATAATTACTTTCCTTTCTATCCCAGTTTTCTTGATTTATTCACATATTTTATTTCTGTTTCATGTGCCTCTTCATGAGCATCTCGTGATTTAGACTGATCAGTCATTTTTCTATAGCGCTTTATTTTGAAATAGTTTCCTCTTCAGGAGGGACAAATACTTTAAGTACCATTTTTCTTTTGAAGTTTTCTTTTGCACCAATAGTAATTTCACACTTTAAGTGCGTTTATAGTATGCTAGCATATTGTCCTTCAAGGACTTCAATCCATGTTGGTGCAGTTTTCAATTCTTGCTTGTACTATTTGTGCGTGGGCCAAGCTGAGACAAGTATTGTACATTTATGTACCCATGTCAAATAATTTCACGTCGTTCTACATGCAACAACATCAATTCTCCCCCTAACGGCGGGAAAACTGTCTCATCAAAAGAATTATCATGATATTTTGATTTAACCATATCGCCTCGTCAGGCGTTTAAGATATATGGTTATAGCCTCGTCAGGCGTTCAAGATATAAGATTACATACGGGAAATAAAAATTAACAACATGCATTTGTAGACCCATATTTGTTCATTTTGGTGGAAAGATCAGAACATAAATCACACAATCACAAATTTAAATTGAGAATTATTAGGCTTCCAGCCTAGCACAAGTTGCAACGTTGCCCTTAATTTTATACTTGAGCAAGAATCTCAACAAAATCCATATACATTGACAGTAGGCATATCTTAGACCATTAAAAAAAATATTTTTACTGGACCATGAAATAACAAAATGGTCCACAAAGTGGATCTACATGTCCATAAATATCCCATTAAAATCATCATAAAAAGTTTGGGACTCACGACCATTCTTCACAGGAGATGATCTGACAATTTACTTTCTTTGTGAGCAATCAACACACACATAATCACGAGGAAAATAATCGTATGGTTCTTTAAAAGATGCCCGTAATCATTCGGTGCATTTGTAATTTCCCTGGATGAGCAAATTTATCATGCCACTTCATAATATTTTGGATCATTGAACTTCTGGTTCAACTTAAATTTCTGATCCAACATTGGTTATGGTCGCATAATTCATTTTGATGAGAAAACTGGGATCTTATTCATCAATATTTTTCTGGCATGAAATATTGGATGTAATATAAATATATTTCATATTCCCCTTATATATATAGTTTCCATATGAAACTCGTCAATACATTCTTCAAGACGTATATCTTTGAATTCAACAAATTCATTTTGAATTTTAAAGAGCACAAAGCCTCTTTTCCAAAAATATTTGCTCATCCATACAATTTACATATGCTCTTCTGGAGCTTTTATAGTACCTCAATTTGTTTTTGCTAATTTCAAAATATTTTCGATCTCGAAAAATTGTGTGTGTCGACCTACTGTCAACCAAATAAATATTTCCACCATTCAACTTTACGATGCTCACATAATTTTCATGCATCTTCAGAATGCTTAATTTATACATCTAACAAGATGCTTATATTATTTGATCGAAACACATTATGTTTATATTATTGGTATTCCAACAATATTCTTTATTCAACTTAAATAAACCATACTATCATATCTATCATCGTTGATTTTTCCGTTACCAATATTAGCTCCATTTGACTTAGTAAAAGAAATCACCAAATCATATTAATGGTGTCAAATGTTTTAATTTTATCAATAACGATGATATTGACATCAATATATTAACATCTTTCATTTTCAGTTAATAGATATTTATAAACTATCAATAAGATATGTACGAGACAAATATATTTTACTCCACACATCTAGCAAGTATTATCAATTTACACACACACTTGTCTTTTTGTTGCATTACTATTATAATTGTTTCACTTTAAGTAGTATGATCCAATCATTGCATGAAATTCATGATATAAATTTGACCATGACTATATCATGTCATGTCTATAGTTAATATCATTCACTTCAGGAAATGAATAAATTTATATTAGCATATGCACTCTTTTCAGAGAATGCATATCAATCAATGTGGTGGGAGTTATGATTTTCATCGAGAGTTCATTATTCAACAAAAATAAATTAATTGAGAGTATTCTTAAAACCTCTCTTTCAGTATTGCTTCTTCATGAGCAATTTATAATTACCAAAATTATGATACTTTATCCTTACATAATCTCGACTGAGATACAATTTCATAATTATTGGTATAGTCATTTGTCAGGTTAAAAGATTGCAACCTCGGGTGCAAATAGTCATAGTCAGCAATTTGTAAGTATCAGTGTATCACACATCGTTAGTGATTATATTTCTCCTTTAATATTTAATTTTATGATGCAACTTCAAGTGCCATCATTCATATCATGTCGATACTTTTGGAGTATTACAAATATTTCGGTGGCTAAATTGTGCCTCCAACATTTCATAGGATATATCGAGAATTTACTCCAATATATGGAAAACATAGCCATCACTTTATCTTTTGCACTTGCCCAATTTTCATGATTGTATTTCCGAGGCTCTTTACATTCCAATGGATTTCAACAATAAGAATCAATACCATATTTTTTTTCCGAAAATATTAAAGGCAATAATATCAAACTTGGTGATATTAGCTATAACTTTAAAGTACAAAAATGTGATCTTAAGCTAAGAATTCCTCGATTATTTTACTGAGAATGGGATTCTCATACAACGAACTCCTCCTAAGACACCTCAATTGATTGGACTGTCTGAAAGAAGGAATCAAACCTTGTTGGACATGGTTGATCCTTGATGAGTTTTTTAAGCTTCCTTATGCATTCTAGGGGTTGACCCTCCTAATTGCATTGAAGATACTGAACATAGTACCTTCAAAATCCTTGCCTACAACGACTTGCCAAGATTAGTATGGTAAATCACCTCTATACTCTTACTTGTGAGTATGGGATCTCCTGCCTTTGTTAGGAACAAGAAGGAGATAAATTGGATAGTAGATCCAGTTTGTGTAAATTTGTGGGGTATCCAACGAAATCCATTGGATACATGTTCTACAGTCCTTAAAACAAACGGTGTTTGTTTAAAGGAATACACCTATTTCTTGGAAGATGACTTCCTCGAATAGAATCTAGACTCTTGTAGAACTTGATGAGGTCCAAGAAGTGGAACCCATCCCCACAAACAGTGGGAGCAGATCAAGAAACTTCTGAACCGTCTATATCTGATCAAGTTCGTTAGGAACCTAAAATATATGGTTTCACCATATAGGAAGAAGCTACATTGGATGTAGAAGCGCATGCATGACAAGAGGCCATTCAATCCGAAATGGATTTCATGCATTCCAACAAGTATGGACCTTGGTCGATCCACCCGAGGGGATCGTCCCTGTAGGTTGTAAATAGATCTTCAACTAGGAATGAATGGAGAGGTGTTGACCTATAAGACTCGCCTAGTGGCAAAAGGTTATTCACAAAGGCCTAGAACAGACTTTGATGAAACTTTTTCTCCAGTAGCGATGTCTAAGTCCGTTCAGATTCACATTCATTTTGATGAGACAGTCAAGGCATTTGACTTCATCAAAATGGATATGAATCCTGTGTGTATAAAAAGGTTTAGTGGGAGATATATGGAGTTCACTATTTTATATGTCGATGACGTTCTGCTTATCCGAGAAGATATCGGAATGTTAGTGCAGACGAAAACATGGTTATCCATGCAATTCTCCATGAAAGATTTGGGAGAGGCATCTTACGTATTGGGATACGTATCTATAGAGATAGATCGAAGAAGATGTTGGGACTCTCTCAATCTAATTACATAGAATTAATACTGAAAAAGATTCAGTTTGGAAGAATCCAAGATAGGATTGATTCTAATGAGACACAATATCTCTCTTTCCAAACCGATGTGCCCTACATCGAATAAGGATAAAATGAGAATGTCTCAAATACCTTATGCTTCGGCATTAGGTAGCATAATGTATACTATACTATGTAGAAGACCAGACGTAGCCCATGCTCTCAGCGTCACGAGCCGCTACAAGTCAAACTACAATGAAGAGTACTGGACCACCATAAAAGCTATCCTTAAGTACTTGAGGCTTAGGATTTGCTCTTGGTCTACGGTGGTAATGGAGAATTGAAACTCGAAGGATTTACTGATTTGAGTTTTCAGTCTGATGTGGATGAATATAGATCCAATTCTGAGTGCATATTTTGCCTCAATGGGGTAGCGATAAATTGGAAAGGTTCCAAGTAAAGCACCATTGCCGACTCAGTCACTGAAGCAAAATATATCGCAGCGTCGGATGCAACGAAATAAAGTGTTTGGATGAAAAACTTCATCCAAGAGTTGGATGTAGTGCCTAGCATTGCGAAGCTCGTGGTTATCTTCAGTGATAACAATGGAGCTATTGCTAAAGCAAATGAATCAAGATCTCACAAGAAATCTAAATACATTGAGAGGAAGTACCATTTGATTAGAGAAATCATTGGTAGAGGAGACGTACATAATGTATCGCATCGACTCGAAAGACAACCTAGCGGATCCACTAGCAAAGCCCTTGTCACGAAATGTGTTCGAAGAACATCTTTCTAAGATGGGTCTTAGAAGCGTTTGTGATTGGCTTTAGGGCAAGTGGGAGATTGAAAGGATAGTGCCCTGCGAGCCAATAGATTTAGCTTGTATTAGGACTATCAATGTAATAAACTTTCTCTGGTATAAATGAATTAATACGTTCGTTTCTTTATAGTATGTAAATCAAACAATGGTCAACTTCATCTCTCGCAAATCACTTAAGCAATTGGATGAAATCCTTAGATCATAATATATTATGGGACGATTCACTTCAGTATGAGTGCAATCAAGAAACAGTCTCTAAGGTCGTGATCTTAAAACACGTTCCAAGTCATAGATTCCGAACGAGACGGGGTATCGAAGGAATCGCAAAGACTTGTACAAATATGCATGATTCACATGGAGTTAATTTGTAGCGTTTTATGAGCAAGGCATTAGATGCTAGTGCATATGAGTAGGTGGTTCGATAGGGGATCGAACGCATTGAACGACCCGAACAGAGAAACCCATTGTGGAAGCGCATGATGCACATCGGCTATAGGATGTTTCTCAATACTTATAATAGTGTACGATTTAGTCCTTTGACTTGAGGTGCAAGAGCGAATTTGGTGCACGTGAGTACGTATTTTGATTTAGAAGCCTATCACTTAGCCTGATCATTGTGCGACTACTTTGGGTACGTAGGATCGTGTACGCGAATGGTTAGCACTAATATGAGATCTACCGACTCAACGTAGTATGTTTAGAGAATTTCCTATACGTTCTTAGATAATAGATTCCGAGAAAACTATGGCAATAGTTGGTGACAGATTTGGAAAGGGGTTTCCAAATTTAGCAGTCACATTGGAATTATTATCCAGAATTAGAAAGTATAGTAATCGAGATAATTAGAGGTGCCGCTCAATTCACACACCTTAGGTTTCGATCGAGAAATTAGTCGATAGAGGGACCGTATGTACATGGTACTTATAAGAGGTGAGGTTCACTGAGATCAATTCACTTGAAGTTGGGCCTCATGGGCTTGTGGCTAGACATCGACCATGAAGTGTGGGTACTCATGAATTAATAGTAAGATTGATTCTTGAGTGGTTAATTGAAGGTGTTCAATTAATTGGAGCAATTAATAAGCTCGCAAATTAAATCACGAAAGTCGTGGTCTCGCGGCCAATTGATGGTGAACCTAGAGGGTCACACACAATACAATTGTATTGCAACAAATCATGTAATGGAGAAGGATTAATTAATTAATTGGATTAATTAATTAAATGGGCTGAATTAATTAAAAGAGTTTAATTAATTGAAGGTGACCTAGTTTGTTAAGGAAATAAAGATAGAATGAGATTCTACTTTCCTAAAAAGGTGGCCCACTTTTGCAGAGTCTGATAACTTTTGGATCCTAGTTCTGTGCATGTGGATTTAAAAGAGTTGCTTCAATCCAGTTGGTGTGGATACTGCTAGAGGCACAACACATGTGGTGCTTCTCCGAACCAAAAGTTCTGCAGATCTGAAAGAAGACTCCTGTGGTGAGGTAAATTCGTTAAAACCCCCTATGGATGTTTTAATTTGTATGAAACCCTTTTTGTATGATTAGATAAATAAAGATTGTTTGTTTGGGTTACTTAAAAAAAATTTAAATTTTGCTGCTTTAACGTTCTGACGTTACCAGTATCCCAACACTTTTTTGGCGTCCAAACTCTAACATTTGTGCAGTTTCTGACATGACTCACATCCTTTCAGCAAATTGAGTAGCCGTTTCAGAATTAGTAGAAGCCTTTCCTTTGGCTTTTTTTTTTATTTCTTTGTTCCAACAAGCCTCCCACTATTTTGGCCTCCTGATGGAGTCTCCAAATCTTGTGACTCGTTCCAGTTGAACATGATTAGGTGAAAAACTGGCTTCTGGAGGACTTGGATAATAAGATTGTTCAATGTCAAACATTGATGGTGATGACATACCAGGCGCAGTTTGAGAATGATTAGGTGAAAAACTGGCTTCTGGAGGACTTGGATAATAAGATTGTTCAATGTCAAACATTGATGGTGATGACATACCAGGCGCAGTTTGAGAAGACTGAGTTTCTGATTTTGTAGAAAACATTACCCAATCTTGAGCACCTTCATCCCTTCATCCCTTCTCGATAAATTGCAGTCCAAATGTTTTTTATTATTTTTTGCATTTCATCCCACAAATTTGATAATGTCATAATCAAATTCAAGAGGTAGTGTACGATGCTTAAAATATCGATAATCAAAATATTTATGTGTAGGGTGTGTGAAGAATGCACCCATAATGG
Organism: Penstemon newberryi var. newberryi; assembly: GCA_030819805.1. Lineage (NCBI taxonomy): Eukaryota > Viridiplantae > Streptophyta > Magnoliopsida > Lamiales > Plantaginaceae > Penstemon > Penstemon newberryi. The sequence continues at coordinate 12,317,818 of JAUALY010000005.1, read as the reverse complement.
TTGCATATGCACGCCGAGATTTAAAGTTGTATTATCCTTACACGTGAACATTTTGATTTATAGTCAAAATATATGGCCAACAGTAACATCCATTGGTCATTTTTTAAAATATGACCACTGCCTATAAGTATTCCCATGAAATTTATAGTCAAAATATATGGCCAACATTAACATCCATTGGTCATTTTTTAAAATATGACCGTTGGCTACAAATAACTCCCTGAAGTTATTGTAATCTTTCAAATACACCCCCTGTGGTGTAATATTATTACATAGACACTCCTTGTGGTATAATATTATTACATAGACACCCCTGTGGATATATTTAGCCAGGGGTAAATTTGGAAAATAAAAAAAATTGCTGACATCATCAAATTCCGTCTTTTTTTAACGCTGTAAGGGGTTTCTTGTAATATGCCCAAACCTGAGGGGGTGTCCCTGTAATTTTATAAATAGCGGGGGGTTTCTTATAATATGCCCAAACCTGAGGAGGTCTGAGTGTAAATCACCCAATCATTTAATGTAAAAAAAAATGTAACTATAGTGTATATATCACTAAAATATAATAATCAAGCTTGGAAAATAGAGAAGAATCTTTCATGGCCTACTGTATGTGCATATATTGAACTATAGGTGATAAGATTCCTTTTGATGATTTCAATGCATAATTTCATCACTCAATATTTTTATCACAATAATTCGTAATTTTCACTTATTTTAATTTTCAAAGTTATGGCTATGGTTCTCGTTAGGGTGATAGTTCAAGTTCTAGCCGAAAGAATTTTTATGATAGGTATAAGGAATTTGTTCAAGAACAAAATCAGGAGGACGAACAATTTAATGAAGTCTTTGAAGAAGCTCGACAATATGATGTTTACATGGTAGTTGAAACTGATGAAGTGTCTGTACACGGTGGTTCTGTTCCTGGGCGTGATTTTTTGTTCCGGAACCACAACAAATACAATATGCCATACTACCTTGCTGATGGTATATATCCAAAATGTGGGACGTTAATCCAATCGATTAGGAACCCGAGAACCCCTGAACAACAACTATTCTCAATGTATCAAGAATCATATCGAAAGGACGTTGAACGAGCTTTCGACATTCTCCAAGCTCGGTTCGCCACTGTAAATCAGCCCGGAAGAGGATGGCATACAGAGGACTTGTCCAACATTATGATGACTTGTGTAATACTTCATAATATGATTGTGGAGGACGAACGTGATGATTACAACGATGATGACTCAGAATACGATGATACAAACCTAAGCACATCTCATAGGGCCCGTGCTAAAATTTATCCATGCAAAGGGCTTGAATTAGATAATCCATTACCAAGAAGACGAACATTGGATGCTTATATGACGCGTCATAATGCAATACGATCGGTAGATGTCAGTCGTAGACTTTAGAACAACTTAATCATTTATGTGTGGACAAGACACGGTCATCGGACATACACGGTGTTTTTTTAGATATGATGTCCAATTAAATCATATTTTATTTAATTGTTTGTCTGAGTGTTTAATTTGTATTTTTAAATTAAAAATCGTATTGTTTAAATTAATATACTCCCCCTGTCCCATTATTTTTACTCCATTAGCTATAATACCCGGTCAAATTTTTCAATCTTTTAAGTGACTTATCATGTTAAATTATTCATATTTTTGGCGTATTTAACTTTTTAAATATTAATATACATAGTGTCATATGATATTATCAAATTATTTATTAAATACTTTAAATAAATTATTTATTATAATTTTTTAAAATTTAGTCAAGTTGACTAGTCAACGGTACCAATGGATAAAGATTAATGGGACTGAAGGAGTATATAAATAACGTATTTGAATTGAATGGATAAAATTAAAAAATAACATTTATATATATATATATATATATATATATATATATATATATATATATATATATATATATATATATATATATATTGTTCTAATTAAATTTAAAAATTAGATTTAAAATTGTTGATTTGATTTAAAAATTATACATTGGGATAATATTGATGATTTGATTTAAAATATAATTTAGTATACTTAACATAAAATTGATGGAGAAAAGGAATTAAAAAAATTAAAAAAAAAAAAACAAAGAAAAGCTGATGTATACAATAAAGAACAATAAAAAAAAATTAAAAAAAAAAAAGAAGGGGAGCCGCACTGGCGCCTGTGCAGCGCATCCAGCCCCGCAAGTTGAAGGAAGCCCCTACCACCCCCAGCCCAGTGCAAGACCCCTTGATTAATTTTGATTTTTTGGCCCACTATCACCCCTAGCCCCGGCCCAAGCCCAACCCCCTTGATTGAAGTAGCCCTTAGTAACTTAATTTCATTACCAATTCACTCACACTCACGCTCAAAGCAAGAGAAGAAAAACAAGGGTTATATTCACCTTCAAATTCAAAATTCTAAAGTGGTAGAGTTGATATTACAGATAAATGATGGATTGAGGGTAATTATAGTGTGAAGAGTGGAGTAGGAAGTTTGGTTTAAAGTATCTTCTACAAATATGGTTTGCATGAAGGCCTTAGGATTGGAGTATTGACGATTAGGAGGCACCGTGGGAATCCTCGGGACGTCAGGTTTCTAGTGGTGGTGGTGGCCAGAATCCGGCAAACGAGACAAACTAACCGTTGAGCTTTAGGAGACGATTTTGCTGGGCGCAACGAAATGTAAATTAAATTACAAATAACCAAAAACACGCACACACTATTGGGGAGTGGGGAAGAAAGGACTGATGAAGAACCACACATGCAGATACAGAGAAATTAAACATAAGAGATTATACGCAAGAAATCTTGTAGAGGAGGAGATTGAAAGAATAATAATACGTCAATTAAAACTCTTTTGGTTTTTCTCTATAGAAAAGAAATAACTTTCAAAAACTCCAACTCTACTTTTCTTTGCCTAGACTACTTTATTTTACATACAACTTTTCTTCGTGTGCTGTTTTTCTACATATTGTTTAGTTAAAGATCCAAACATCAAATCATTATAGACTTTTTGTTCTATTAGCTATAACTTTAATCCTCCAAAATAGCATGTGTACTTAAGTTATAGTCTTTTTAATAGACTTGAAATTTTTTGATGTTTATATCATATAATAAAAACATAATCAATATGAATATGTGAATAATAAATTTCGAATTTTTTTTTTTTTTTGGTAAAGAATATACAATTACAAGCTTTAAGAGCACCTATTAAGCTATATATTGAACATATATGAAAATAATGACTTTGTATTGAAAATTATATTTAGTTTACAAGACTGAAATTGATATACAAAAAATGAATTGACTGGAATGAAATTCTATACTGACTATCACCTATTTATAAACAATTCCTAACTGCCACTAAGGCGGTGAAATATAATGTAACTAAAGTTGCTATTCTAATTAATTTATTTGAGTAACACTTTTGCCTTTTAATTAATTGTTCTTTACTTTAACGTCTCTTTCTTCCCCAAATCAGAAACTCAATTCATCAACATTCCTTCTTCAATTTCTTCGTTCCTTCTTTCAATTTCTTCGATTTGCTGCTCCTGTTCTATTACTCCCCCACAAGAGGGCGAGTAAATGTCTTTTACTCCCATCTTGGATAAAATTCGCTGGAACGGAGGCTTGGGCAATGGTTTGGTTAGAATATCTGCCAATTGAGTTGCGGAAGAAATAGGTAACAATTTGATGTTTCTTCGATTAATATGTTTTCTGACAAAATGACAATCTATTTCTATGTGTTTAGTTCGTTCGTGGAAGATTGGGTTCAAAGCTAGATGAACAGCCGAAGCATTATCACAAAAGATGGTTGGAGGTGCTGCCATTGGAACTCGGAGATCTTTTAGCAATTGGGTAAGCCATAAAACTTCGCTTATTACTCCTGCAATTGACCTATACTCAGCTTCAGCTGAGGATTTTGAAACTGTGTGTTGCCTCTTTGATTTCCAAGAGATTAGTGAATCCCCTAAGAAAGTACAGAATCCTGTTGTAGACCTTCGTGTGACCAAACAATTACCCCAATCTGAATCACAAAATGCAGATAAGGTAGTATTAGAAGAGTTTGAATAATAAATGCCCTGGCCTGGATTTCCCTTTAGATATTTTAGCAAATGATGAGCAGCTTCCAAATGAGTGATTGATGGTTTTGCTAGAAATTGACTTAACTTGTGAACTGTGAAACAAATATCCGGTCTTGTAATTGTTAAATAGATTAATCTACCAACTAATCTTCTATAGGAGGATGGATCATCTAATAAATTGGAATCATCTTGTGTTAGTCTAATATTAGGATCCATAGGTAAGGAGACTGGTTTGGTACCTAAGTAACCAGTGTCCTGTAATAGTTGTAAAGTATAGTTCCTTTGAGAAATTACCAAACCTTGACTAGAATAGGCTAATTCAATACCTAAAAAATATTTAAGCTTTCCTAGGTCTCTAAGTTTGAAGTGACTGTTTAAAAGAGTTTTTGCTTCTGTAATTAAACCTAAGTTTGGACTAGCAAGTATTATATCATCAACATATACTAGAAGAGTAATAAAAGAAGAATTTGAACCTTTAGTAAATAAAGAATAATCAGATAAGGACTTTGTGAAACCAAGACTTGTAAGGACCTCAGTTAATTTTTTATTCCATTGCCTGCTAGCTTGTTTTAGACCATAAATAGATTTGGTAAGTTTACATACTTGTCTTGTTGAAATAGAAGAAATAGGTGGAGTGTAACCTTTTAGAAGTTCCACGTAGACATCTTCTGTTAGGTCCCCATTCAAGAAAGCATTATTGACATCTAGTTGGTGTAGGAACCATTTATTAGCCATGGATAGGGCAAGTAACACCCTAACAGTAACTAGCTTTGCCACTGGTGAGAAAGTGTTTGTGTAGTCAACACCTTCTTGCTGTGTAAAACCTTTGGCAACTAGTCTTGCCTTATATCTTTCAATTGTGCCATCAGGATGTCTTTTTGCTTTAAAGACCCATTTACAACCTATAGGTTGTTTGTTTGGAGGTAATGATGTGACCTGCCAAGTAGAGTTAGTCTCCATAGCTTTAAGTTCCTCTTGAATGGCTTGAACCCATTCAGGGAACTTAATAGCCTGGGTATAAGTATGAGGCTCAGTTATAATGGAGATGTTAGCAATGAAAGATGAAAAAGAGGGAGACAATCTGGTATAGTCTATAACAGATGATAAGGGATATTTGGAGATAGGTGGTTCTGTCTTTGTGAGTAGGTTGCAGTGATAATCATGCAAGTAAGAAGGTGGTTTGGTAGGTCTTGAAGATCTCCTTAAAGAAGGATCAAAATGAGGAATTGGTGAATTTAGCTGGTCTGTAACAGTAGGTTGTTGTGAAAGATTTTGTGAAGTAATAGGATGGGTATAGTTACTTGTACTAACTGGATAAACATAGGGGTTGTCCATAGGATCAGAATCAGGGAATGTAGAGGGTAATTGAGTAACCTGTTGATTATCATTATTATCTTGAAAAGGGAATATATTTTCATGGAACACCACATCTCTAGAGACAAAAAATTCATTAGTATTGTTGTCATAAAGTTTATAACCCTTAATACCTGGAACATATCCCATAAAGACACATTTTCTAGCTCTAGGAAGGAATTTGTCCTATGTTCATGAAGAGTTGAAGCATAGGCCAAACAACCAAAAGTCCTTAGAATACTATAATTAACAAATTTATCATAAAGGAGAGAATATGGAGAATTATTATGTAATAGGGGAGAAGGTGTTCTATTCATCAAATACACAGAGGTTAGAATACTTTCAGACCAAAATTCAATAGGAGCGTTAGATTTGAACATCAATGCCCTAGCAATATTGAGTAAGTGTTGATGTTTTCTTTCTACTACTGAGTTTTGTTGAGGAGTTTGGACACAAGAGAATTGGTGAAAGATCCCTAATTTAGAAAACAAGTCAGTGAATAGAAATTCCTTTGCATTATCAGACCTAAATGTTTTTATTGTTTTATGAAATTGAGTTTGAATCATTCTTATGAAAGTAGGAATAACAACAGAAGCTTCAGACTTAGTTTTTATAAGATATATCCAAGTGAATCTTGTATGATCATCAACCAAAGTTATAAAGTATCTTAATCCAGAGTGAGAGGGAATGTGATGAGGTCCCCAAGTGTCACAGTGTATTAAATCAAAGGGAAAAGGAGATATATGATTATCAGGAGGAAATGAAAGCCTCTTTTGTTTGGCTAATGGATATATATCACAATGATTGTTAAATTCTGTGTTTGTATTTAGAAAACTGTAGAGAATCATGTAGTACATGTAATTTCTTGTAAGAAGGGTGGCCTAATCTATTGTGCCAAGTACTAATTGAAATTTTATTGCAGGAAGAGTCAACTAAGGCAGCTGGATGAATCTCCTGATGAAGAATGTAAAGCCCATTTGTCAAGCTACCCTGACCAATCATCTTGTTGGTGTTGATGTCCTGTATATAAAGGTCAGTATGTTTGAAACTTATAGAGTAATTATTATGATGTAGAAGTGAGCTAACAGAGAGTAGATTAAAGTTAAAGGAGGGGACATAGAGAACATGGTGTAGAGTAATGTCTGGATTAATATGTACTGAACCAATAAAATAAACCTGAATTTTTGCATTGTTTGGAAAAGAAACAGTTGTGTTATGTGTAAATGATATTGAGTGAAACATTTTTATATTAGTGCAAATATGATTTGAAGCTCCAGAATCTATAATCCAATCATTGTCATGAAACTGAAAAGTTGGTAGAGCAGTAGAGGGTACCTGAAACTGTAGTAACATTGAATGTATTGGTGTTTGAATCACCTGTTTGAGATTGTGACTGTTGTTGTTGTTGTTGTGTGGAGAACATGTTGGCTAAGTAAGATAGCTGATAAGGTTTCAGGTTATTTATAAAGTCAGACATACCAGGGGTGTTGGAAGTATTGGATGGTAAATTGGATATGAACTGGTTGGCAGAGGGGGATGGTGGTCTAGGAAAGTTAGGTCTAAAACCTGGGGGGAACCCATGGATTTTAAAGCAAGTGTCTGTTGGTCCCAAGAGTGGTCAATGAGGTCTAGAGGGGGGGGGGGGGGGGGGGTGAATAGGCCTCTGAAAACTTTAAAACTTTTTCTCTAACTTTTTCTGTCAGCAGACTAAGCTGATCTCGAATTCGTAAGACTACTAAGCTGTTCACGCACAAAGCTTTGAGCAGCAGAGTTGACCACTCAAATGATTTCACTCAGCTGATTCAGATGAAATATCAGAGTTTTAGAAACTAGTTGGCAGCGGATTTGTCAAGTGTTTTTCAACCAATCTGTTCCTCTTTAAGTTTTCTCACACAAAAGATTTTATCCCCAGTTTTTACAACTCCTTTTAAAATCTTTTGGTTCAATTCGTATGTTGAGTTCTTTTGAAAATATGCAAAGTAAAGAAACAATAAATCAAACACACATAATTTTTATAGTGGTTATATGGATGAAAATCCTTTAGTCCACTCTTCCAAGTCACACGGATCACATTAAGTTAACAGTATACAATGCTTGCGCAATTCAATAAATGAAAAGCCACAAGTGCGCAGTAAGAAATAACACAAAAATCCTACTCTACGAAGCTAGATCACTCACTCAGATGGATCTACACTCCTCACGCTACTTTCAGTATAGGAGATCACTCAGAAAACCTATACTAAGAAGTTATATCACTTCACACAGATGGATATACACTCCTCTCTCTTTTCAGTTGACAGTCACTTAGACATACAACGTTTGATCTCTGTTCTTCAACAAGAAAGCTTCGTCAACAAATGACTTCGCTTACGATCAGACGACTCAACTGATGGATCTCGCTCTTAAGATGTGATCTTGAATTATGCAAGTCTCTCTTAGATCTTCAGTTTGTCTTCTATTTATACTCCTCGGATTTGTATTTTTGCCCATTCAAGATGAGACAGAAATCTACAGTCCTCGAGTACTGGTCCCCAATTTCTGGAACGGCTCTCTGCAACTGTTGCTCTGTACACTCTACTGTACGGATATTTGCTTTATGTCAGTTGCATTTAATGCACTCAGCATGTTACCGTTGGTGAGCTTCCTGACTGTCTTCACTCTGCTGATGGGATTACTCTGCTGATGATCACTCCGCTGATGGCTACTCTGCTGATTCAAGAATGAACACATCTATCTTGACTCGGCAGATGATAACCAATCTGATATCCCACTCGGCTGATTCGGTCACATAGCTTCCAGACCATGAGATAGGTTTCACTAAGTTGTTTAGTTCTTAGTTGAAGACTTCCAATTTAGCCTTCTTGACTATTATACCCTTTTTTTCATCTTCAAAATCTTCTCTAATATATACCAACAATTTCCCCCTTTTTGATGATGACAAAACCTTCAACTAAGAACGTCTTCTAAGTCTTCAGATTTGGTCTTCATACCCTGAGATGGAAATTTTTGATCTGATACAACTGTCAAAAAAAAATTACCACTTGATGGTTCTTTTTCCCTTTCTGATCTTCTGCTTAAAGGGTTCTTAGTTGCATCCTTTAATCTTCCCCCTTTTTGTCATCAACACCAATACTTGAGTTGCATATCTTCTTCTCCTTTTTCTCTTTATAGGATTGCAAACTTAGTATGCTGAAGACAATTAGGTGAGTACTAGGCTGATCGAGGTAGTCTTCGTTGCTGTTTATCACTCCAGCTAGAAAATTCCCCCTAACTTCAAGAGTTGATACCATTTGATACCATTTGTGGTATGATTCCACTTGTAGTCAGATGCTACTTGTAGTCTAATACAACTTGTATGAATGTAAATCAGATTAGTCAGCTGATACCACTTGTTGAAGTGATAACACTTGCTGATACCACTTGGTGTAGTACATTCTTGAATATCACTTGGCTGTTGAGTTCCAGTCGGCTGATGAGAAGCAGTCTTCTGATGACTTCATTTTGACTTATTGAAAACTTCATCTTTAATTAGAAGTACCGCTAGTCGTACACGTTCCCCCTAGGTTCAAGAATCCGTGGTCAAGTAGTCTGATGAGAGTTTCTCTTCAAATACACTCAGCCGTTGAATTCCAGTAAGTTGTTATGGGTTAGTCTTCTGATAAGTTCCCCCTCAACTTATGAATTCAAATTCAACAAACCAATTTCTTTGTCACATGGTTGACTGATACAACATTTTTTTTTGTGATACTGCTTGTTGCGAACAGTTGTTGGTCTCTAATACCACTTGTTATTCTTTGATAATCTTCAACTTTTCAACAATCTTGCGTTCCTTGAAATCTCCAAATGTAGAGTCTACCACTTGAACTATAACACTTGATGATACCACTTATTTGATAACACTTGTTGGTACATGCTTGTTGGTGTGACCACTTGTTGAACTTGGTGAAATTTGCAAGGTAGTCAACTCATCTTTGTCATCTCACATGTGCTTCACCTGTAAAACAGATGACAATTTTTGGTACCCCTTGTTTATTGGGTCCAGCATGGTTAGTATAACCTTTAACATGTGATGATCTAGTGACTTATGTTTTATCATGATAATACCACTTATTGGTCATGATTAAAACAATGCTCATAAGCAAGGTAAGATGCATGAAATATGTGATAAGCATTCATATTGAAATGAGGATGGCAATCAGTACAGTGAACATGATCAGCATGATGATATGAATAAGCATAGTGCATGTCATAATAGCAATTATCATAATGTGATTCAGATTCTTGCCAGATAATTCGTTTTTGCCTCAATTTCTTACCTGAGTTAACTAATAACTTTCCTTAGATTCAGCAGACTTGACATTTTAAATTTACTCCTATCAGCAGCCTATTTGAGCTTACTCGGCTGATGGGTTTTAGTAGTCTGATTTGTCTTAGGTAGCTTACTAGGTTTTCTAACCTGTTGAGCATCAGTAGACTTTTTCTTTTAAGTCTCTGATTTCTTTTTAGAGAATGATGCAATTACTTCTTTCAAGTTCATTTGTATTTTCTAAACGAATTGCATACTCAGCTTTTAGAGTTTCATTCTCACGCTCAAGCTTTTTGTAGTCAGCTGATTCTTGAGGTTTTTTTTCAACCTAAAGTTTCAGTGATCAGATTTGCTCTTTTCAGCAGAGTCATCTCTTCATTAAGTTTGTCAAATGCACTAACAATATTTGAATTTGTAATTCAGCATTTATTCAAACGATTCAAATAGTGCATTTCATTTAATTGGTAGAAGTTACCTCAGTTTTCAGAATCATCAAATTCTATGGCAGTTAAGCATAGGGTTTCAGGTACTTCTTCAAATTCTTTATCCGACGACTGACGGTCTGAATAAGATGTGCAGGAGTTTATTAGCTTTGCTGCATCAGCTAACTTTGATTTGCTCTTACTTAGCTTTCGCTCCTTTTTGGCACGCTTTTCCTTTTCAGCAAACTTCTCTGATGATGAGTGTGGATGATCTTTGATCATGAGTCCATACTCCTTTTCCTTGTTATCTCTAAGTTTTGCTTTTGAGGAATCCCTGTTTTCCTGAAAATGATCAGAAGAAGATGAAGTAGCATATTTATATTTTAATTTCATTTTCTTCTTGTAGAACTTATCAAAATCATTCAGAAGAAGGGTAACGTCGTCAGCAGTGTAGACTTTTTCTGAACTCGGCAGAGTCTTCTGTTTTGACTTGTCTGCTGATTTTCTTGACTTGTCTGACGCCATTAGAGCAGCAGTAGGGTCTGAACTGGTTGACACTTCTAATCCCAATCTTGGCATTTGATACTCATATGCTTTGAGAGATGAGAACAGTTCGGATAGAGAAATCTTCTCTAAATCCCTTGATTCTTCCATGGCTGTCACCTTCATGTTGAATTTGGGTGGCAAGGCCTTGAGAACCTTTGCATTGATCTCCTTGTTCGAAAATTCTTTACCAAACCTTAGAACTTCATTCAGAGCTTTGGTAAATCTGATATCCATCTGATCAATCGTTTCACCAGACTTCATCTTGAAATTTTCAAACTCCTCAAGAGCCACATTGAGCTTGTGCTCTTTGATAGCGTCGTTTCCTTCGCTTAGCTCGCAGACTTTATCCCACATCTCTTTGGCAGTTTTGAAATGTTTGATCTTCTGGAATCTTTCTTCGTCTACAGCTTTGAACATGATGAGCTTAGCCTTTTTATCAAGATTTACTAACTTGACTTCTTTGGGTGTCAGCTCATCCAGCTCTTTGTCAACTATCTGATCTGGTTGGCCAGCAACCTTCACAGTCTTCTGAAATCTGAATGGTCCTTTTGTAATACATGTAAACATGTTGTCGTCGTAAGCAGCAAGAAGGATTTCCATTCTGATTTTCCAGCTTTAAAAGTCCAGAAGGCCAATGTGAGGAACATGGCTTATGACATCCATTTTTCAAAAAGTTTTTTTTTTTTTTGATTTTCAAAATATGCCTCTTTTTGAAAAATTTGAAAAACACACCTTGGATCAAGTTCGTTTGATCAGGCAGAGGATCAGATGAACCAATCTGCTCTGATATCACTTGTTGGTCCCAAAAGTGGTCAATGAGGTCTAGGGGGGGGGGGTGAATAGACCTCTGAAAACTTTAAAACTTTTTCTCTAACTTTTTCTGTCAGCAGACTAAGCTGATCTCGAATTCGTAAGACTACTAAGTTGTTCACGCACAAAGCTTTGAGCAGCAGAGTTGACCACTCATATGATTTCACTCAGCTGATTCAGATGAAATATCAGAGTTTTAGAAACTAGTTGGCAGCGGATTTGTCAAGTGTTTTTCAACCAATCTGTTCCTCTTTAAGTTTTCTCACACAAAAGATTTTATCCCCAGTTTTTACAACTCCTTTTAAAATCTTTTGGTTCAGTTCGTATGTTTGAGTTCTTTTGAAAATATGCAAAGTAAAGAAACAATAAATCAAACACACATAATTTTTATAGTGGTTATATGGATGAAAATCCTTTAGTCCACTCTTCCAAGTCACACGGATCTTGGGTTATACTAGAAAACACTAAGTTAACAGTATACAATGCTTGCGCAATTCAATAAATGAAAAGCCACAAGTGCGCAGTAAGAAATCACACAGAAATCCTACTCTACGAAGCTAGATCACTCACTCAGATGGATCTACACTCCTCACGCTACTTTCAGTATAGGAGATCACTCAAAAAACCTATACTAAGAAGTTATATCACTTCACACAGATGGATATACACTCCTCTCTCCTTTCAGTTGACAGTCACTTAGACATACAACGTTTGATCTCTGTTCTTCAACAAGAAAGCTTCGTCAACAAATGACTTCGCTTACGATCAGACGACTCAACTGATGGATCTCGCTCTTAAGATGTGATCTTGAATTATGCAAGTCTCTCTTAGATCTTCAGTTTGTCTTCTATTTATACTCCTCGGATTTGAATTTCTGCCCGTTCAAGATGAGACAGAAATCTACAGTCCTCGAGTACTGGTCCCCAATTTCTGGAACGGCTCTCTGCAACTGTTGCTCTGTACACTCTACTGTACGGATATTTGCTTTATGTCAGTTGCATTTAATGCACTCAGCATGTTACCGTTGGTGAGCTTCCTGACCGTCTTCACTCTGCTGATGGGATTACTCTGCTGATGATCACTCCGCTGATGGCTACTCTGCTGATTCAAGAATGAACACATCTATCTTGACTCGGCTGATGATAACCAATCTGATATCTCACTCGGCTGATTCTGTCACATAGCTTCCAGACCATGAGATAGGTTTCACTAAGCTGTTTAGTTCTTAGTGGATGACTTCCAATTTAGCCTTCTTGACTATTATACACTTTTTGTCATCTTCAAAACCTTCTCTAATATATACCAACAGTGTCTATAGTATGGCCTGGCATGTTGCAATGTGTACAAAAGGGCCTCTCTTTTCTTTTGAATTGATTATTAAAATTTGGTCTGAATGGGGTAGTCTAGAAATTAGGTCTGTAAGGAGGATTAGGGTAGGTGTTAGGTCTGAATTGAGGAGTGGGGGGTCTGGTGTAAGTGGATGAAAGAGTGTTGTTATTAGAGGGTCTTTGTGAAGGGTAAGATGGGGTGTGTTTGACTGAGAAAGCCATGGAATTATGAAGAGGGTTGTCCTTATTGTGAGATCTCAGGAGAATCTTTTGTTCTTCTTGAATTATTAAAGAAAGTGCTCGGTTTAGGGGTGGTAATGGATCCATTATCAAGATTTGGGAACTAATGTTAGAGAAGGAGTCTTGGAGTCCCATTAGAAAGGACATTAGTTGTTCATGTTGGAAATAGGACTCCAGCTTTCCACATGTGCAATCAGGCCTACAATTTTTGATTTCATCCCATAGGCTTTTGAGTTTTGTGAAGTAGGTGTTAACCGAGTCAGTGCCTTGTGTCAATTGGACCACCTCTCTTCTTAGAGAAAAAAGTCTTGCTCCACTACCTTGCATGAATCTGTCCTCAAGTTCTTTCCATAGGTCAGAAGCTATAGAGTAATATCTAATGCTGGAGTTTATTTCTTTAGAAATAGCACTAAAAATCCAGGCAACAACAATAGTGTTGTTCCTTTCCCAAGTGTTTATCAGAATAGGATCTTGAGTTGGTTTAGGAAGGGAATTGTCAATAAAGCCAAGCTTGTTTTTGACTTTTAACCCAAGTATCATGGAATGGCTCCAAGATTGGTAGTTGGATTATGTGAGGAGTTCAGAAACCAATTTGAGACCTGGTCCATCAGCTGGGTGGAGGAAGTATGGACTGGTAGGGTCTTCTAGTTGGTTTCTGGTGGAGGGTATGTTGGTGGTGGTGTCAGTTGGAGATGAAGTCATGATGCGGAGAAGGATAAAGAAATGAGGAAGAAAGTGTTTGTGTAGATGAGATTATAAAGAAAGAATAGAATCTTGAAAAGGATTATGACTTATCTGTTTTGTGAGAAGATATCTCTGAATGTTTGTGAATTGTTTGTAGGATGTATCTGTTTTGAAGAACTGGATCTTGATTGATGAAGGATGTGAAAACCGGAATGAAGATGGTGAAGAAGACTTCTGGAGGCAAGGATGGATCTGACTTGAATATGGATCCTTGATGCCAAATATGGATTCTTGATGCTAAACAACTACAGAAAGACTGAGGATTGAATTGAATCTGATATGGAGGTTTGAAGTGAGGAAGAAAAAGAAGAAGTTTTTCTTGAAAAAAAAAAAAACGAATGCAACGGAAGAATATTTAAACTGCTGATACCATATTAAGCTATATATTGAACATATATGAAAATAATGACTTTGTATTGAAAATTATATTTAGTTTATAAGACTGAAATTGATATACAAAAAATAAATTGACTGGAATGAAATTCTATACTGACTATCACCTATTTATGAACAATTCCTAACTGCCACTAAGGCGGTGAAATATAATGTAACTAAAGTTGCTATTCTAATTAATTTATTTGAGTAACACTTTTGCCTTTTAATTAATTGTTCTTTACTTTAACGTCTCTTTCTTCCCCAAATCAGAAACTCAATTCATCAACATTCCTTCTTCAATTTCTTCGTTCCTTCTTTCAATTTCTTCGATTTGCTGCTGCTGTTCTATTAGCACCATGCGTAACAATCGGAACATTGATCTTCTCTTTGTCCACCGACATTTGCGAAAAATATTTGGAATATAAACAAATATTTCATATATTCGGACTGGCAATAGACTTTTCATTAAATGATTTTTGCACAAGAAAATTTTATATATATTATAACTTATAAGCCATATGATCAATAATTCAGATCCAGTTCTCCCGCTGTGCAGTAAAAATAATAATTTAGAAATAGCACATGAATAGGGTGGAGACTATGACCTCAAGCTTCAAGCTATATAAATATTAGTAATTGTAATTACATTTTAGATACACACAAGTAATAAAAAGTCAAATTTGTTCGCTCTCATTGCATTAAACATTATGAGGAATATTTCATTTTTCCTCTCAAGTGTCCGATCGTATGGTTTTCTCTCGAACAGGATTGGAGCAGTTTTAATGGCAAAATCTTTTCGGGTTTTTCATTTCCAAGAAAATGCAATTTTCTTTTCCAGGCAACAAAAGTCTTATTTCTCTAGTTTTAAGAATTCAAATCCCGCTCCCTTCTCAAGGTATTTTCATGATTCCTTTTTCTTTTTTTCATTGTATTAATTATATTCATTTGATTATATCTTTATATATCTCTAGCTATATGACATTAATGATCAAATTTCATGTAATGGGTTTTTGCATTAGTACTTCAATAATTATTTTCACTAATTTCACCCATTTTTCATTGATTCAACCCGATTTTACCATTATTTTCATCAATTTCATCCATTTTTATACATCCAAGGATGTTACTCAGGGGTATTTCTGGGATTAAAATTTTTTTTTAACATCGTAAGGGGTAACTGTAATGAATCTAATACATTAAAAGTAATTTGATAATCCCAAAACATGGAGGATGATCGGTGTAATTACACTAAACTTCAGGGCTAAATTGAGTAATTCTCCCCAAATCTCATTAATTAATTTAAACTGTACAAACAATTACATAAAATTCTTTTAAATAAGTTATTGTTAATTATTTGATGGCAAAAGATTATATTTGCTTATAGATGAAATATAATCAAGTTGTGTAAAACTTGCAAAAGTTAAAAAAGAAATATTAATCATGATTATGCAAGGATATAATCATATATGTCACCTTCTTGTGTAAGTATAATTTTTCCCAAGTTCCAGATCTCTGAGATTTTAATCGAATTGACATTGATATATATATATATATATATATATATAAAAGTATCTTCATAACATGTAGAACCATGTTATAAGGCCATCTCCATCCGATGAGGGGAAGGGGAAGGAGATGGCTCCAGCCGGCGGGGAAAGGGGGCCACTGATTGCTCGCTCGCGGGTTTCATGCCCTGGACGGGCGCGAGTGGCCGTCAGTTGGCTACCACATGTTGGGTCCTTCTTTTTATATATTTTGTAAATTGTGTTAAAAATGTATTTTTTAAAAAAAAAGAAGATTCTATTGGTTGCAAATTTTAGATTTTCATAGTTTATATATCTTTGTTTACAAATGGGTTACATGGGGTAACAAGATCTTGACATTGACTATGTAAACTGATATATTGTTAAGGTGAAAAGGAAATTGTGGCCATTGATCTGCAATTGAGGGGAGTGTTAAGGTGGTATAAAGGCCTTGGTGCCGGAGCCGGAAAACAAAAATAACGACCAAATTGGGGAAATACTGAAAGTTTAGTGAGTAGATGGTGAACATGAGGGTATAATAGTTAATTTACAAAATTTTGCTCTGGATTTAGGAAAATTGTTCTGGCTATATCACTAGCCTTATTATTTTTATTATTATTATTAAGTGAGAATGGAAAAAGTTGTGAAATGAAATTAAATGAAAAGAGATTGTCCTTCGATTGGAGATGAGCGGCGGGAGGGACTGCCCTTCAATTTGAGATGACCTAATTTTACCTAAACTCAACTATTTTGATAGGTTAATTAACAAACAAATTTCAATTTAAAACATTATATTTTTAGTTTTAACAAATGATTTTTATGTTGAAATATGAATAGGGACTTGACCTTTTTTTTTTTTTGTTATTTTCTATATTTTATTTTGGGGTGAATAGAAAATTAACTCCTTGTGTTATTCTAAATAGGCAGTTGAACTCCATGTGACAAATAAAAAGGCAAAATACCTCCATGTATTTTTATAAAAGAAGCACAATGACTCCTTCTTGATTTTTACATTTTTACAAGGGGGTAAAATGTCCATTATGCAATATCACAGGGAGTTAAAATGTCTATTTACACATATCACAGGGAGGTAAATTGCATAGTTACGCCTATCACGGGGGTAATGTAAGATGAATATGTTGTCAATGGTAAGGTTAAATTGTTCATTTTTTACATGAAAATGAAGTCTCGGTCCCATTATAGAGTGTGTGTGCAACACCTCCACTAACAATGATGTAAATTGCTCATTATTTCATATCACATTGAGATAAATTTCCCTTTATTTAATTTCACATGAAGATAAATTGCTTATTTTTATATGACATGAAATTAATTTGTCCATTATACACATCACAGAGAGTTAACTTGTCAAAAACCCTTTTATTTTGTATATGTGTATAGTGGCGGTGACAGAGGCAGAACTATTAAGGAATTGGGGGTCATCCCCCAAAAGAAAAATCTATACATGAAATATTATTATTAGTTATTAGGGAAATTTACATAGATACCCCCTGCCTATAAGCTTAATTACAGAAACTTATCAACCTTATAAAAAATTACAAGAACATCCTCTCGGCCAAAACTATATTACAAGGATGCCTCTTGTTACCCCCCTCAAAAATTACAATAATTTATATGTGTGTATGATAATTTGAACTATATCGAAAGCATATATTAGACCTTAAAAGCTTTTAAATGGATAAAATTATTACAACATTTTCAATACACTAGCATTTATTAGACCTTAAAAGTTTGAGTGTATTGAAAATATTGTAATTTTATCTATTTCAAATCTTTTAATGTCTAACATATGCTTTCGATATAGTTCATATTATCATACACGCACATTTGTGTTATTGTAATTTTTGAAACGGTAGCAGGGGATGTCCTTGTAATATAGTTTTAGTCGAGGTGGTGTTCTTATAATTTTTTATAAAGGTTGATAAATTTCTGTAATTAGGCATATGATTGGTGTTCTATAGGCAGGGGGTGTCTATATAAATTTTTCTAGTTATTATCATTGACATATAATAAGTTTTTTTATGATTTTCTTTATTTAATGCATTGTTCAAAAAATATCTTTCTTACAATATAATTGTCAAATTAATACTGTGTTTTATTTTCTTAAATTACGGTCTTCTCCTTAGTATTTTGTTTGTTTGGTGTACTGAAATTCCTCCTAACCTGCATATCTTTCTACGATAAAATTCGTCTAGCTCTGCCACTTTTCGTTCTTGTATTTTTTGGGAAAAACCACTAGAACTATAACATTAAATTTCTTTTTCTTTTAACCTTTCAGTACCGCCAAGAAAGAAAACAAGGAACGAAAAAGACTAGAAGTCGAGATCATCTCGAAAGAAAATATCAAACCAGCATCTCCAACTCCCCATAACTTGAAGACTTATAAAGTTTCGATTCTTGATCAAGTTTTTCCTAAAAATTTGTATATGTCCTTTGTTTATTTCTACGAAAACAACCATGTTAACAATCACGACATAATCTCGAAAAGAAGACAAATTCTGAAGCAATCTCTATCTGAGATCTTGACAAGATTCTATCCACTCGCTGGTAAGGTACATGATACATATATTGATTGTAATGATGAAGGAGTTTATTACGTCGAAGCCAAAGTCAATGACCACTTGTCTGAATTTGTTAACAAACCAGACAATAAGTCCATACATCAATTACTTCCATTTGATCCTGTATCATTGGAGTTATTGTCCCAAACATTCGTGGTAATGATTCAAGTAACTGTATTTGGTTGTGGTGGCATTGCTATCGGCATATACACTTCACACAAGATAATTGACGGGTATTCGCTCATCACATTTTTCAAGGCTTGGACAAATAAAGCCGGAGGATTTTCAGAACAAATAAACCCGACTTTTATTTCACCATCGATATTCCTTCCCATTCCCACACTGCCAGATTCAAAACGAATTATAATTCCCATGTTTCTAGCACGAAGAAATTTTACGACGACCCGATTCTTGTTATCTGCATCATCCCTAGAAGCTCTAAAAAAGAAAGCGGGACCCTCATCAACTCGTGTGAAAGCTGTAGTAGGTCTTATTTGGAAATGTGCAATAGATGCTTCTAGAAAACTGAGATCATCAACATCTAAACATCATGTCATGATTTTTCCAATTGACATGAGGTTTAGAAGTTCTCCACCTTTTCCACCATATTCCATTGGAAATATTATATTCCTTGCAGGTTCTCTATGTGCAAGAGACGATGATTCAGGATTGCATAACCTTGTGAGAATCATAAAGAATACAATTGATGAATTTGATAGTGAATTCATTGAGAAACTTAAAGGAGAAGAGGGTTCGCCAAACCTAAAGAGATTATTAAAGGATGACGAAAATCTTCGCAACAAAGATATCGAAATTACGTTAATGACATCCGTGTGTAATGGAGGGATGTATGAGGCAGCTAATATGGGTAAGTGTCGGCCTTGGAGAGCCATTTGTTTCTTATATGGAAAGTTTTGTGATCTTAATGGATACCAAATCGGGGGATGGGATTGAGGCGTGGGTGACTTCAAGTGTTGAAAAAATGACTATTCTTGAGCAGGATCCAGAGCTACTTTCTTTCGCCTCCTTACATTCGAGTCCTCTTGAAAACTAATGTTTAAGCTGGTTACATTTTATTCTCAACCAATCTTAATTTTTCTATTGTAATGTCAATCGAAAAAAAAAAAAAAATCTTGTAATGGGATTTCATTTTCAGTTGATCCACCGCATATGTGACATTATGTTTCTGAATGATCACATTTTCTTAAACTATATCATCTCTATATACTATTGATCTTAAAGTTTAAAAATTTCGAAGAAGTATTCGTTGTATATATTAAATATTAGTGGGTATTCCTATTGTTTACTTTATTAATTCAAGGACTTTTGTAATTATAATATATATTCATTATCCCACTTCCCTCTTTTGTGTGGGCTTTCTTACCTTTTGTAAATAAAGTAGATTATTTACAACACGTTATCAGCAAGATAGTGCTCGTTGTGATAGTGGAAGGAGATTGCTGAAGAGTTTTTTCGTTCGGATGAAGAACGAGAGTTTGTTGGAACAAGAAGACTTAAAGAATTGCAGTTCGGGTGGAGTTCATGGGTAAATAATTTTACTCAAAGAACGTGCAGATTTCTTTGTGATCCTTAGTGTTATTAGAAATTTTCAAGTATGAATCTTTTGAATCCTTATCAATTATATATATGCTTTAAATCTGAGATTTTTTTTTTTAAAGCATGTTCAAGGGTTTAAGAATTTAAATAGGTCATACTCGGCTGTATGAAATTTAGACTTAGAATTTAATACTAATTGTGAACTGTGATATTGGAATTATTTTCGATCCATGAGTATTAGTTTGAGGCTGTTATCATTCTCTTATAAATATTTCAAGGAGGGAAAAATATTTTTGATACCTAATTTTAGTCCAAAAATATATTTGATATCAAGCTTTTCGAAAAAATACATTTCATATCATGATTCACACCCTCTTGACATATTTAGTTTTGCCGTCAATTTTCGGACGGAATTCAGCACGTGCCGCTCACGTGCCTGTTAAGTTGACAATGGGAGGGAAAACATGCACCATTGTTTTAAAGACCCACCATTGTAAACTTAACGGGAACGTGAGCGACACGCGCAGGATTTCGTCCGAAAATTGACGGCAAAACTAAATGTGTAAAGATGGTGAATCATGATATGAAATGTGTTTTTCCGAAAAGCTTGATATCAAATGTGTTTTTTGGACTAAAGTTTGATTTCAAAAATATTTTTTCCTCATATTTCAAGTATGAACCTTTGAGATTCAAAAATTTGATTTGGCAAAAGTGGTTTTTATTTTCCGAAAGTTGATTTGAGATTCATTAAGTTTGGATTTGATAAAAGCGGATTGATTTTCAGAAAGTTGATTTGAGATTAAAAATTTTGGCATGTTATTTATTCATTATTTCAGATGTATAATAATTGAATTGAAGGTTCTTTATGTGACTATGTCCATAAATCACAAAGTATGATAAATTCACATTGAATTCGTATACAGTTGCAGTCTTATGATTTAATTATTGATATGCTTTGAACTAGGAAAATAACATCATACCCAACTATTTTTGGAAAACTTGCATAGAACACCTATTAATTTTTTTTTTTTTGCAAGAAATTGCCTTGTATTTTATAAAATATTGCACAATCTCCCTTTTTGCGTCAATTTTTGTAGGTAAAATATCATTTTACTCTCCATACTTTTATAATCTATGGATGTGTTAATAATCATCCGTAGCTGCAAAAGGGCTAAAGGTTCCACCTTAGGCATTGGAGTTTTGCACAAAACGATTTGAATTACATTATTGCTATATATTCTAAGCGCAATGGCAGAAAATCGACTCTTCAATTTGAAAGCACCGAGATTCAAAATTATCAACAAACATGCAAAAACCATAGATTAACTCAATTTTTTTCCTAACTCTGTCCTGACTAAGTGACTTATGGCATAGTCAATCAATTAAATAATTAGTTAAAAAAATAAAACTCATCACATTTATAACTGAACATAAATCAATATTTCTACTTCCAAACAAGTGTATAGTTAATAGAACCTTATAATGACTTAAGCAATCACCCACAACCAAACAAATAAAAATAACACCCCCACAGAACTACGTAATATAGTAGTACTCCATTTCATATTATTTATATTATTTATCGTTTTGGGTAGTGGTATACGAATTAAAAAATCTATTTAATAACAATAATTTGAAGATAAAAATCCTAAAATACTCTTATTGAGTAGTAATAATTGTTTTTCTCTTTCCTCTTAATGAGAAGCTAGAACAATTAACATGAGAAGGTAAATCTGGAAAAAGTAAATTAATTTTTCATTGAACTTCTAAAACGACAAATAATATGAAACTGTTATAAAATTATTCAAGAGATGATCTAAAAGAACAAGCTAAAACCATAATGTAGAGAGTGAATTAGGGAGAGCACTATATTTCATTATCTATTCATCTTATTGTGTACAAAATATATTACAATATACACTATATATGGATCTAAGAAAGCTATCAAATGGTATGAGTTATGAAACTCTTCATTTGTCACATAAAGACAATTCATATCAAATAATACAAGACCTTTCATGTGCTCTCTTCAATGATGAATGGTAAAATTTAGAGTGACTTATGGACATCCATATTATATATATTTTATAACACTCCCTCTTGGATGTCCATTGCTTATGAAATATGCCCCATTAAAAATCTTGTCAGAAAAACCCGGTAGGAAAAACCTGAACAAGGAAAAAGAGTACATATCCATATGGGGTCGATAAGTGTGTAACACTGCCTGGTTAAAACCTTGCCAAGAAAACCTATTGGGACAAAACTTGGACGAAGGAAAAAGAGTACAGTGTATAAATTGTTATTAATGACACGCTCCCCCAGATGCCAACACAAGATCCACTAGTGGACGTATTACGGTATGGTGGTTCATCTTTCTGAATGATTTAGTTGGCAATGTTTTATGCCAATCATAAAGGTAACCAATTTATGCATAACACACTAATTGTAGGACTATACTTCTCGAGTAAAATAGACTCATAGTTGTTCCACGTAATACATATTTTACACCATTCCAATGTTTTTGTGTTGGTATGTACGATTTTTCTAGGGTGCGATCCTGTTAGTTACGGCCGCACGTGCGGCCCGCATCATCAGCCGTTAGATCGGCTTAGATTCATCTGAGCCGTTGGATTGGTAACTAAGTCAAACTCCTTTAATTTTGGTTGACCTTTCATAAAAAACGGAATTGACTATTAAACCCTTTGACTTAGTTTGTCAAAAAAAAATGAAAAAACCGTCTGAAAATAGAAAAGACCGTTTTGCCCCCCATTAAATTTTATGTTTTAAGAAGACGTTTATACCCCGACTTAAAACCTTATTAATTAATTATTTCCTTCTCTTTCATAATCTTTCAAACCTAACTAATAATTTCCTTTTATTTCATAATCATTCAAACTTAATTGATTCTTTCTTATTATTACTTCTCCACCATTTTTACACCATCCATGCCTTCAATAATCTATGATTATGGTGTTAGTTAAATCAGTTATAATCTCACCACCATTTGTGCACCTTAAATGAATCCTCTCCAAAATTGCTTCAAAAATTTCGAATGAAAAAAAAAAATGAAATTCTCAATTACTTGTGAATCCAAAATATCAATATCTGAAATCAATAATTTTGATGTATATAATCCTTAATCTCCTTTTATTTATTTATTGATATTCGATCGATTAAGTTCGAATATCTTAGATAATATTTTAAATTTCAGGGCTCATGTTGATTGATTGATCATAACTATCACTACAAAACCAATTAAATAAATTTAATTTAGAGCCGAATAAATTTAGGTTGAAATCTTTATTTTTAGACTATATTTCGGATTTATATGACAAAAAATCCGAAATATTATACAATGAACGATAGAAATACTTGTTATTTACCACAGTATTTTAAATTAATACTATTAATATGAAAAATATCATGTTACATAGTAATAGATAGGATTTACCATAGAAGGCTGATAAATTAAATATGTTTTGTATAGGCTAACTTTTTAATACAGTAATAAATTAACCATGTGATATATATTATGTAATTTGAACAAAATTTTACATAGGTTATTTTTATTTTGATCTATTCTTTACAATTTTGCTTCTTACATTAAAATTTCATTATCAAAATGAATTGGTGTGGGCCGTTTGATTGGGCCATTCTATTATTGCCGTTAGTTTCGGCCATTTTCTTATTCTCCCACCTTTTTTTAAAATATTTTTGAATTTATCTTGATTGTGATTTAATCTTTGGTGCCCATAACCATATAGCACATATACTTATAATCCAATCTTTAATATATTGGGTCAACTATGTTTATAATATTGTGGCCCACAATGTAGTTTAATGTGTTTGTGCTATAATGCTTTGGGTCTTTAATAAGTTTAATATTTTGAAGGTTAGGACATTTTGTTTCATTTTGATTTGAATTTTTAATACTTCCTTCGTCCCAAAATTCTTTAATTCAAATTAGTAAGAAAGCTTGACATCCATTGAATTGAAAATTGATGTCAACTACAAATATAAAAAAACATAAGAACCATACTTCATAATTTAAACTAAAAAAGATATGTCGATAATTTTAAAAAAAAATACTAGTCGGTCATTATTTCGAAGAAATTGTCTATTAGATGGTTATGTAACACCAAGTACTCCTTAATTTGAAGATATGTCGCTAATTTCAAAACAAAAAATACGAGTCGGTCGTTATTTCGAATAATTTGACGATTAGATTGTTATGTAACACCAAGTCCTCCGTAATTTGAAGATATGTCTATAATTTCAAAAAATATACGAGTCAATCGTTATTTCGAAGAATGGTCTATTAGATTGTTATGTAACACCAATTCCTCCATAATTTGAAGATATGACGGGCGGATCCAGGAATTTAGTGTAGTGGGGGCTGAGATTCTACGATAAATATTTGTAATCGAAAAATATATAAAAAAATCAATCAAACAGTCAAACATGGAAATTATGTTTTTATAGAATAATTGTGAAGAAAGAAAATAAAGTACATTACAAATGTTAATTATGAAGAAAAAAGACTAAAGAGGAATGAATTATATTGGTACTAAGAAAGAAATAAAATCAAAATTATTATTAAGATATAAAAATAAGTAAATTGAACAGTTGTTAATTAAAAAGGTAAAAGGAGAAGCAGATAACTAAATGAAAGGAGTAATTAAAATATTTACGTGCAGTAGGTGGGAATCGAAGTCGGACTGTTTTATTCATGGGCTTTAACTTGCTCAACTCATACCAACTGGAAAGACTAATAAAATAGTAAATATTTAAAATATTAGAGTGGGGGCGAGAGACCCCAGTAGACCCTGTCTAGGTCCGCCCATATGTCGATAATTTCAAAAAATATACGAGTCGGTCGTTTCTTTCAAGATTGTCTATTAAGTGATTATGTAACGCCAAGTCCTCCGTAATTTGAAGATACGTCGCTAATTTCATTAAAATAAATGAGTCGGTTGTTATTTCGAAGAAATTGTCTATTACATGGTTATGTAACACCAAGTCCTCCGTAATTTGAAGATATGTCGCTAATTTGAAAAAAATATGAGTCGGTCGTTATTTCGAAGAAATTTGTAGGATATGAAAATATGTGGTTTGGTCCAAAAAAGAAAATAAAAAAATGAAGAACTACTGGCACTAAATTTATGATTCCATTCAAAAATCATTTCTGGATTAGGACATTTTGTTCTTGTAGATAATTTCATTTTGATTTGAGTTTTTAATATAAGGAAAAAGAAGAAAGTAGTAGACAATAAATCCTTCAATTTCTTTGAATCTACCTACATAAAAAATCTTCCAAACTCTAAGGTGAATATAACAAATACTATTACATGGACCAATTATATTTACACGAAAGTTAAAAAATATGAGTCGGTCGTTATTTCGAAGAAATGTGTTTTTTTAATATCTAGTATATCTTTTATACTTATTATTTTTGCATAAATCACTAAACATTGTTTATAAATCAGAAATAGACTTAGTTCGTCTTCATAAATAAATAACTTGATTTCTACAAAGTTTAATACATAACATTTACATAAAATACTTGACTTAGTTTAATCCTAGACATCAATTTCTGTAAAATATTGATGCCCAATATACTACCACTACAATCCTACTACCATTTACAAAACAAAATCCACTACTACTACTACTACTACTATTCACACAACAAAATGTAGTTCAAAAATATAAAAACATCCAAACAGTTTTACAAACCAATATCCAATATCCAAGTTCAAACAATTTCAATTTTCCTCATCACTTGAGGAAATCACTATAACTTCTATTTCTTCATCTTCCTCGGGCAAATTATCTTGAGTCTCGGCAGCCGTAGGTGGTTGTGGTGGTTCGGGTTTACCAAAGATAGCTTGCAACTCCCACCAATATATTTCTCCACTCTCTCGGAAGTATCTTGGCACAATCCAGTAAATTGGATCCTGTCAATATACCATAAATTAGGATTAATTAATCCACTTAAGTTAATTAGATACTAAAATTGGAGATGATTATTGTATACACATTTTACCTGCCGAAGCAACTTCCAGACATCCTCGTACGCAACTTCAAGTTTATTTTGCATCGGGTTCCAGTGAACCCGTTTGCACTGAAGCGCCAACTGCCACAAGTAATACCGAGTATACAGCCCGTCATATTCCTTCTCCAATAATTCACAAGTGTAGTTCTTTCCCGTGTATTCTTGTAGCCTCGATGCAATTTCCCGGAAAACTTTTCTGTTGTGCCACTTGTAATGTATTCTTCCCGCAGCTGTCTCCTCCATTAACATTTGTAGAAAAAGCTCTAACTCTGGGGTTGTGAAACTTGAGACTGCCATGATTCTGCTATTTAAACAATATAAAATTGTTAGTTTTACTTCGAATAATTTGCAAAATCATGAAATACAGTACCAAATTACAGAATTGGAATAAAAAAAAGGGCCTAAAGTTATTGCAATAGAAAGGATATTATAAGTTGAACTCACAACATTAAGTCCTAAACAAAATCAAACTAACATATAATCACAATTCTTTAACTAGTCTGAAATGGTGTTTTAAAATACATATAAACCCAAAAACCAAAAATCTTGCTAAAGTTCAATATACAAAACCCCAAAGAAGCAATTAGCACAAAAAAAACATTGTTTAGGTATTTGATATACTTATAAATCAAGTATGTAAATTCCAATACTCTGAACAGAAAGCAAATTATATTTCATAAAAACAACTCCCACCAATAGTAGAAGAAAATCTACCTAAAACCTCAAACATACACATATATTCTAATATCATTTGGAAACTTATGCATAGTATTTCCCCAACATAGTAAAACAAATTGACATACTTATAAATCAAGTATGTAAAGTCCAATAATATTTCACAATAACAGATTGCTTCAATAGTAGAAGAAAATCTACCTAAAACCTCAAACATACACATATATTCTAATATCATTTTCATATTAATAATTGACAAAAAATATCCTATTAACTTTAATAATTGACAAAGAACACCCTGCTAACTTTAAAATTTGACAAAACACACACTGTTTCCTTTAAAAATTGACAATCACACTCTGTTAACTTTAATAATTGACAAAACACACCCTGCTAACTTTAAAAATTGACAGAACACACCCTGTTTCCTTTAAAAATTGACAATCACACCCTGTTAACTTTAATAATTGACAAAAAACACCCTTCTAACTTTAAAAGTTGACAAAAGACACCCTGCTACCTTTAAAAATTGACAATAACCCCCTGTTAACTTTAATAATTTACAAAAAATACCCTGTTAACTCATTAATGTAAGAAGATTATTGTCTACCTAACTCATGCTTGCAACATTGAAGAAAAGAAGAACAAAAAGGACTTCATTTTCAATAGAGTAAACAACTTCATTTACATTTACTAAATAGAGTAAACAACTTGCTCAACTTCATTTCAATAGAGTAAACAACTTCATCAAAGTCATTACTAAACCAAGCCACCCTCAAATTAACTCCAACAAATATGCAAAAAGCTAACAAAACACACTCTCATTTTCAATAGAGTAAACAACTTCATTTACATTTACATAAAGAATTTATATATAATCAGTTAAAAATAAGACCTAAAACCAAAAACAACAAGCAATGTATGGAATCTAAAATTAGGGCTATCTTCTCTATGACAAATCAAGTAACCCGAACTCAAGTCCCATAAACCAAAACAATATTTCAAAAATATCATAGTTTTGATAAAAAAAAACCAACAAATCCAGACAAATCCAAACTAAAATCAAGAACCCAAACTAAAATCAACAACCCGAGGCTATCTTCTCTATGAAAAATCAAGTAACCCGAACTCAAGTCCCATAAACCGAAACAATATTTCAAAAATATCATAGTTTTGATAAAAAAAAACCAACAAATCAAGACAAATCCGAACTAAAATCAAGTATCTCAACCTTCATTGAAAGGATTTGTTCGCCCAACCAAGGGAAATGAAGTAGAGCATGGTGCACTCTCTATCAAACAGTCAAGTGCGGGCTTTGGTCCTAACGCTTACAAATTGATGGTTAGAGCTGGATATGATCCTACTGAAGTCGAAGCTTTAGACAAACTTGTGTCTGATGCTATCATCAAGAAAGAACATGGCCTTAATGACACTCAAACGATGTTGAAAAATATGGGGCATGTTGTGCCTAATTCTTTAAGCGGACTTGGATATATTTCACCAACACCGTTCGTATTCCAATAAAGAAAGCGAGTAACCATTACATCAGTTTTGACGATGAAGAATTCTCAACGACTCTCAAGCTGGTAGTGGTTAATCAACTTGGAATCCTAAGACGTAAAGGCTCAGTATTCGGAAGGTTGGGGGTTGACTCCAAAAGTAGAAGCTCAGTATTCAACAGGTTGGGGGTTGATTCCAACAATAGAGGCTCAGTATTTAATAGGTTAGGAGTGAGGCACCGATTGACGACTGCAAGGCGTTGGAAGAAACGGGAGACATCTGCAAAAGACCTGAACTTCAAAAAGCTTCACAGCATCGTACCTTCTCGAATGAAAAGATGCGAAGATTTGGTCATCTCTTATGACTGTGGATTGAAAGCTAAGTGGAAAACCATCATATACACGCAATCCAAGCAAGATATCGAGGAAGATAGAGAAAGTGTAGGCTCTTCGTGTTATACATCGTTCCGTAATGAAGAACTCTTAAAGGAATATGATGAAATTTGTTCTTCACATCATGTCACCATTGCTAGTGATGATCTTGGTGAGGAAGATGCCGAGGATGCTCCCCCTGAGTTGGAAGAATGGGTGAAAACCGCTATTGACGACTTGAAGGAAGTTAATCTTGGTGACGATGAAAACCCACGTCCAACTTTCGTGAGTGCCTTATTAACTCAAGAAGAAGAGTTAGCATATATAAGTCTTTTGCAAGAATACAAGGATGTGTTTGCCTGGACATACAAGGAAATGCTTGGGTTAGACCCAAAAATTGCAGTGCATCACTTAGCTGTAAAACGAGGGATTCGGCCCGTCAGGCAAGCACAACGAAGATTCCGACCTGAATTGATCCCTTTACTCGAGGCAGAAGTAAACAAATTGATTGAAGCAAACTTCATTAGAGAAGTAAAATATCCTACTTGGATCTCGAGCATTGTTCCTGTGCGAAAGAAAAATGGGCAAATCCGTGTTTGCGTGGATTTTAGGGATCTCAACAGCGCATGCCCTAAAGATGATTTTCCCTTTCCCATCGCGGAATTGATGATTGATGCAACAACTGGTCACGAGGCTCTATCATTCATGAATGGCTCTTCTGGTTATAACCAAATCTGCATGGCACCAAAAGATGAAGAACTCACAGCGTTCAGAACGCCGAAAGGAATTTTCTGCTACAAAGTTATGCCTTTTGGCCTAAAGAATGCAGGCGCCACGTATCAACGAGCTATGCAAAATATCTTTGACGATATGCTTCACAAAAATGTGGAATGCTATGTGGATGATTTGGTGGTGAAATCAAAAAGGCAAGTCGACCACTTGCAAGACTTAAAAAGGATTTTTGACCGTTTGCGTAGGTATCAACTTAAAATGAATCCTCTAAAATGTGTTTTTGGCGTCAGTTCTGGAAAATTCCTTGGGTTCGTTGTACGAAATCGTGGGATTGAAGTAGAGCGCTCGAAGATTGATGCTATCCTCAAGATGCCTGAGTCTAAGAATATCCATGATCTGAAGAGTTTACAAGGAAAGTTAGCATATATTCGGCGATTCATATCGAACTTGGCTGGCCGATGTCATCCATCTAGTCGGTTAATGAAGAAAGGTGTTCATTTTAACTGGGACGAGCCTTGTAAAAATGCTTTTAAAAGCATTAAGACGTATCTCATGAATCCTCTAGTCTTGTCTGCTCCTATTCCTGGGAAACCATTGATCCTTTATATTGCTGCACAAGAACGTTCAGTCGGGGCATTACTTGCTCAAGAAAATGATAGTGGGAAGGAGAATGCTTTATATTACCTAAGCAGGATGATGACACCAAATGAGCTTAACTATTCTCCAATTAAAAAGCTATGTCCAGCCCTCATCTACTCTGTTCAGAAATTGAAGCACTATTTTCAAGCACACATTGTTCGCCTTATCTCTAAGGCGAATCCTATCAAGTATGTAATGTCAAAGCCTGTCTTATCCGACCGTCTTGCAAGATGGTATTTGCAAATTCAACAATTTGAGGTCGAGTACATCCCACAAAAGGCAGTTAAGGGGCAAGCTTTAGCTGATTTTCTCGCCGATCACCCAATACCCGCTGAATGGGAGTTGTCTGATGACCTGCCTTATGAAGATGTAATGGTAATCGAAATTCAGCCGCCATGGAATATGTACTTTGATGGTGCCGCGTATCGAGAAGGAGCAGGAGCTGGGGTGGTGTTTGTCTCTCCTGAAGGCGATGCTATGCCTTTCTCATTTACTCTGACACGTTGTTGCTCCAATAACGTAGCTGAGTATCAAGCATTGATACTTGGACTCGAGATAGCAGTGGACATGGAACGATTGGAACTCCAAGTTTTTGGAGATTCGCAGCTCATCATTAATCAAATCTTGGGACTTTATGAAGTAAAGAAGCCTGATTTGCTGCCATATTTCAATTATGCAAAAGGGCTTATCGATCGGCTATGCGACTTAACCATTGAACATGTACCAAGGAAGGAAAATAGGCAAGCCGACGCCTTAGCTAAGCTTGCCTCCGAATTAACTTTACCTGATCAAAGTGCCCAAATCCCAATATGTCAAAAATGGGTGGTGCCGTATTTGTTCGAAGATGAAGATAAAGGGGATGAAAATGTTGAGAACAATGTTATTTCAGTTTTTGAAATTGACGAGGAAGACTGGAGACATCCTCTCATCGACTATCTCAAGCATGGAAAATTGCCAGATGACTGTAAAAGAAGGGTAGATATTCGTCGAAGAGCACCACGCTTCGTGTACTATAAGGAAACTTTGTACCGACGGTCTTTTGATGGAATGTTCCTCCGTTGTTTGGGAGATGAAGAGGCAAAGACAGCAATCTCGAAAGCTCATGAGGGAGTTTGTGGCGCTCATCAGTCAGGACCAAAATTGCACTTCAAAATAAAAAGAATGGGGTATTATTTGCCCACTATGGCTAAAGACTGCATAGACTATGCTAGGAAATGTCAAGCTCGCCAATATCATGACGCACGAGCCTAAACTGCATGTTACTCCTGGCCCACATGAGTATAAAATGTGTATGGCAAAACACCAGTTGTATCGAACTACGTTATGACTTGATTCCCATTTTGGGATACGTAGGCAGCTTAGAAGTTAATTCTGAGTTCAATCACGTTTAAAAAAAAATCGATATATTGAACTACGTTATGACTTGATTCCCATTTTGGGATACGTAGGCAGCTTAGAAGTTAACTCTGAGTTCAGTCACGTTATTAAAAAAAATCGATTTATTGAACTACGTTATGACTTGATTCCCATTTTGGGATACATAGGCAGCTTAGAAGTTAACTCTGAGTTCAGTCACGTTATTAAAAAAAAAAAAAAAGTTTGATGTATTCGAGCAAAGTCGTCTCAATTTGTTTGGAAGTTACATCAGATTCTTTATTTAATATTTAGAATTCTTTTTTAGTGTTAAATTAAAAGAGTGAATATTCGATATGATTAAGTGCAAACATGAAGAGTTGAATTCCAAGATAAAGCAAGGAAAGCTAAATGAAGATGAAAGATAAAAAAAATGAACTTTATTCATCTTCATATCTAAGAGTTTTTACACCAAATAAAAAATAAAGGGAACCTACCAAGCTACAAAGAGACCAAAGTAACTAAATCTAGACAAGGGAAAAGCTTGAAATCTTTCAACTCTTGAAGATCAACTTCAAATTTCTCCTTCAAGTTTCTTTGACGCATGAAATCTTCCTCGGATAAAGGTGGATTACTTTCAAGAATAGAAATTTCATTCTCTATCCCAGAGATGGCAGATTGGGTATCAAGTAGCTGTTTTTCATCTTGTTGGAGCAACAAACTCACCTTTTTGCCTCTGATTTAATATGTCTTCAAGACGTTTCTTCAAATTATCTTCATCTTCCACCAACTTAGTAAGCTTCGCTTCATGATCTCGAGCAAGAGTTGCTTGTTGACTTTCTTGCGCTTGCATATCTCGAAGACGTTGATTTGCATCGGATATTTGTCGGTCAAATAAATCCTTCTTCATTCTTTGAGATGAAGACAAAATCTCATCAGCATAACCGCAGGCATTCTCAAGAAAAGCAGCCACTCTCCCATGCAAAAGTGACACATCCATGCCTCCAAGTTGATTCATGGCTTGGAGAATGCCATTTGCTTCTTCCTTAATAGAAAGTAACCCTTCAAGTGGCGTAGTAGAAAATTGTTGTACGAGATCACTCCACATTATCTCAGCCACTTTACGTTGACTACGCTCCACTACCTCTTTGCATCGAAATCCAGAAACATGAGATGGTGATGTTCTAACTGGTGGCTCAAAGTTTGTTTTCACCTCTTTGTTCTTCGAAGAATTCAGATTTGTTCGTTGAACCCCATGTTTGTCGAAGGATGGTATATGAAGAAGAATCTTAGAACTTGTTGCTTTCTCTTTGCTTAATGCCAAAACTTGAGTAAGCGGAAGACGATCAGAATCATCACAAATTTCCTTAGTATGCGAAGAAATTGAGTGAGTGCTATCAGCGGGTAATTCGATGACTTTCCCCTTTGAGGATGCTTCTTGGTTCAAGGGAGCGTCAAGAATTCCAAATTGTACAAATTAAAGGAAAATAATCAAACAACTTAAGGAAAACATAAATTTGAGCGTAAGATGAAGAAATATGTGTGAATGAAAGGGTTACATATTGAATTAAGTCTTCTAAGTCCATGTTTGGGATTGGGGAGTCCCCGAAGAATATCTTAGAGTCTATGCTAATGGAATCTAAGTCAAAAACCTGGCTCTTTTTGCAACGTTTCCAGTTTCGATCACAATTGGAGTCGCTTTCAGATGTAGAAGATTCAACCATAGTTCTTTTGACCTTTGTTGCTTGAGCCGCCGGCGTCTTCGAAATATCGTCAATAGCAGATTCCATTCTTGCTCCATTATTAGAAGGATCGGTGGCTTTCTTCTTCGATTCCACTTCAACTTTCTTTGTAGAATCATGTGCACCATTAGGAAGTTTCAATGTGACCTTAGGGGCATCCTTGAAGGGGTTGCGGTAATGACTCGACCACCACTGGAGGTACTCTTTCGTGACCAGCCGCTCAGATGAACGAGGTAAAAGTAGCCTAGCTGATGTATACAAACGAGTCGAGAATTCCCAAAGTTGCATAGCTACTTCCAAAGTTTTCGGATGTTGCTCTGCTCGTATTCCGGACGGAAGATCCTGAGAAAAACCTAATTGCCTCCCAAATCTGTGTGGATCGTAAAATTCAACTATGTGGTGTTTATCGAGTCGCAAGACGAGGTAACATGAACGAAGATAGATAAAATAATCCTTCTCCATATCGGACGAAGTTCCACTATCACAGAGCATCTGCATTTTTTCTCTGAACATCGGAAGGGGCGTCATCTGACTCGGTTCAATCGATTCAAAAATATGTTGTGCCTCAGCTAAGTTATACTTGCGCGCCATCCTTTCACCTGCAAACGTTGTTATCCTCGCTCTCATAAGATTAGACTTTCGGACGATTTCGGTGTCCTCACGTTCAAAATGTGTTTTAAGATAACTGTTGATCCAACCATAAACATAGTGAATCGGAAATACGGCGGTACATTCCTTCAAGTCGGTAGATGAAACTAGTTGTTTTAACCCTCGGTATATGCTCGCCAACACGGGGATAGCTAAGGAAAATCTTTCTCCAGAGGCTATCATGCTTGCAACTTTGAAAACGCCTGGCCGTATATGATAAGCGTTTCTGCTTGGAAGGAGAAACCTACATATCCAGCATGCCAGTAAAGCAGCTACATAAGTCTCTTCCCTGTCTGGTTCATTGACTCCAAGGGTGTCGAAAGGGGCATTCTCTTCCACGGTTCGATCATGCGCCAAAGAAGTATGAATCTCTCCTGAAAGGTTGTATGTGAGTCGAGGTTTTGTTAAGCCCTTCTTAGACAACCGTTGAGGTGGCTCTCGATATCTAACTGGACCTTTGAACCAAAATTTCACCCAGTCAAGAGCTTGTACTCCATTAGAATAACTACCCCCTAGATGTTGGTACGCCGAAAATAAGTGCTGACAACTTCGAGGAAGGAAGGGTTTGCTATCTTTATCGGCTCCAGTAAGCTCTTTCGCTGACGGAACAACTTCATCATAGAATAGATCACGAAGAGGGAGCCCGCCAAGAATGTGCAAGTCCCACAAGGAAATGGAAAACTCTCCGACTGAAGTGCAAAGCGTGTTGGTGGATGGACTCCATAGGTGGCAAAACGTGCGGATCATGTGCTCATCGACGTCATATGTAAACAAAGAAGCCCAGACTGCATCATACACTCCAGCCCGATGAAGATTTTTGTTCTTCCTCGCAAAGACGTCATCTACCCATTCCCAGTAACCTGAAATATAGGAAAATTCACCAAGGGACGGTGCGGAAGAGTGCCAAGGAGTCCTCCATGAAGCCGACAAACGAGCATGGCGTGGAAAACTAGACGGTGATTCTTCCTTGGAAGTACCGGACTGCAGAAGACACTTTTTGACGTTTGGACAAGGCGGTGGCATCCACACTAGCTTCCTTTGTAATTTCAGTCGAAAACCTCGACGGATGCTTATCCTTTGACACAGCGTACTCTGAGGCAAACGGTCCTATGGCTGGCGGATACACAGCTAAAGCAGTTCCCTTCGTCTTATCTGTTTCGCCCTTGTTGATTACGTAGAGGGTTAGGTATGGTACTTTGTAGTCAGTAAACTCCATGAAAGCCTGCTCAAAATCAAATAAGAATGAAAGTGATTAGTTTCTTGATACCAATATTGGCTTATGAAAAAGATCAGATTTCAAAAAAGAAAAGAAAATCTTAATACAGTCAGTTTAATTGAGTGATAATATGATGATTTGAAGCTTTGAACCAAATGGCTTCGTTACAAAACCTGCATTAACATAATTAAGAATGTTATTATCGTCGCCTAGATAATTATGGGAAAGAAAAGAATGGACGAACGTTGACAAAAAAAAATCAAGAATCATGCAGCCTTTCAAATCAGAAGTATATGCTAGATTGTACATATGAAGTTTCAACTCACGGTCAATTCTAGATTGAGGTGTATGTTATAATAGTTGGATTTGAGTTTGCAGTTTATAATATGAAAGATGAAGGAATTTGAGTTCTGCAATGGTAATGTTTAAGTCGTTGTTTATTGGTTTTCTCTGGGGCAATTTATCAAATAGATTGTGGGTGAAAGAGTTGAGTGAATAATATATGACTGAATGGAAAATATGGAATGCCTTAAACAATGCTCAAATCTATTTACTCTGCAGTTTAACGTGAAATTAAGTCTCAGTTCTTGTTGTTCTTATAAGCAGAACATATTTTCAATTTTATACAAAGAAGAAGTCTGATTCAAGTACGATCGCAAAATAAATCAAATTCAGTTTTATTCCAACTATATGAGTATGTAGCTGCTAGAAGAATTATGGTTGGTTAATCCGAATTTTCAATTGTTTCTATTGCTGCGAAAGAATTGTAATTGACAATTGGTCTTCTAGTTTGAGTGGGTTCTTTATGGCGAATCTCACTTGATAGAGACTCCTTTCTCACGTGAATTATTAGACAAACAATTCTTTGATGAAGTCCCCAAGTCTGTTATATATATATAGGCAAATGTGGTCACCGAACTTTGAGTTACTGATATACATAAAACTAAAGAAATGAATTGATTCCAAGTGGGACCGTGCAAGGCAAATTGAATTTGGAAAGAACTCCTTTTGCACTTGAGGTCGGCAAAGTAGGTGGATTTGAATATTGAAATTTACTACTTGGACTCTTGATCAAATTAGAAGATAATGGGCCACCTTTACATGATCATGTCTAGCGAACAATAATAAATCGGCCAATGGACTATGTCATGGCCCATTTATATTTTCAGATATAGTATATAAACCTTTCATCATATATACTATATTGATGTGATATATAAAAAAATAAAAATAAAAAATAAAAATAAAAATCGCGACTCGCTCAATTCAAGGTATGCTTCGAAAAGCATTATTCGTGAACAAGTCTCGAAAGGACATTTGTAGATACATAAAATTTACGTCCAATTAAATGGTGACACGTGTAAAATAAGTTGTTAATTATCAATTCAAATTCTCTTTTTACATGTTTGGGATTTTTAATATATGTAATTCCAAAAATAAATAGTTAATTTAAATTGGCTAGTTAAATTACGCCACGTGTCAATATGATATGTTTTGACCAATTAAGAAGAAGTTTTAAAGACTGTGGAAGCTAGAATCAATCAAAGTGATGTCTTCCATTCTACAAAGACAATGGCCAATCAAATTATGCCACGTCATCAAACAATGTGAAGAAGACTCTCTACTCCAGCATCTATATAAAGGAGCTTTGAGACCTCACATACGGACAGATATATTGACATACTTCACATATATTTTAAAAGCTTAAAAAGTTCTCTCAAGTGCTACATATACAAGTCTTTGACTCCTAAGTCTCTGACTTTCATATCTGTGTTCCGATCCGCAAATCTTGAAGAAGATCACGCCCCACGAATCAAGAACAAGCCTCGAGCCCTTGGATCTACGTGTCTGTCAAGTAGAAGAATCAGAGGAATTTACTATTTACAGAGATTGTAACCATTTATTTATTTAAATTCATTAAATATTGTAATTTGTTTCTTCTTATTTTATTGTCTAATAAAGTTTTACAGACATTAAAATTTATGGTCTACATTGACCATGGCAACTTAATGCAGGATCTACATATACACGATAAGGGATGGAAGCGTCTTGGACAAAATTCAAAATCTTTGTATATATGAATAAAATATTAGTTGAAAGACTAATGTAACAAAACCATTAAGTCCCATAACTAAAATATTACCCCTTGCTAATGTGGAAAAATTGTAAAAAATGGTCCCCGTAAGTAATGCTTAATAGCAAAAAAATTATTTTACTTTTTATGCGGACAATCAAGTCATGTAACTAATTTTTATCTTAAAATTTCAGTCATCTTTCATTCCTTTGAGCTTTGAGACAAAAATTTCAGTCATCTTTCATTCCTTTGAGCTTTGAGACATTTCCATTGTTTACTGGTCTTTGATATATATTTATTATTTGTAATTTTTTATACTTAAATAATTATTAAAATAATTTCTAATGTAATGATTGAGATGTAGTTCAAAAAAAAAATCTCCAATATTATGTGAAACTTATTTCACCATTTGTCTATGTATATTGCACAAGAGATGAACGTAATATCCATCAAACAATCAAATAGATTCCAAGCCCAGTCCAAGATCATATCAATTAAAACTAGAAAAATGAGATATATTTACAATTAAAAGTTTGAAAATTAAAAAGTGATGACCACAAATTTTACAGAGTTCAGGGGGAGGGAGGGATAATGCGGGATGAAACATATTTTTCTATTGAGAAAGCAAGGAAAAAAAAAAATTTGGCTCTATAACTTATGATCGTTGACAAGTTTGTTTTATAAGTTTTTGGACTGATAATTTTATCCCATAAGCCACAAAATTAAAGCAAATTGAGACAATTTCGACCCAATTTAGAGTTCACTCTTTTAATTGAATTTTTTTTTTTTTGATTAAAAAAAACAAAAAAAAAAAAAAAATGAAAGGAAAGAAATTTAAGTTGAGTTATGTGCCATGCAAAATCTAATTTTGGCTTTTAGGAGGGCTTATATTGCGATTTCGAAATTTTTCCCTAATCGCTTTTCGGAAAAATAGAAAGTGCATAATATTATTTTTTTACAAATTATTCCGAAATCGCAATTATGATTTTAGTAAAGAAAAATTTGTTCCAAAATTGTGATTAGGAAGAGTAGAAAAAAGATATTGTTCCAAAACATTACGATTAGCATAATTTTTCTTTTTAAAATATTTTTGCTCAAAAATGGCAATTAGTGTTTTGGGTCAAAAACAAAGAATTCTTCTATTAATTTTTGTTCCAAAATTGCGATGAGGAAGAGTGAAAAAAAATTGTCTCAAGGGAGATAAATTGAAAATTATGAGGGGGTAAATTACCATTAACTCCTTTTTTGGGTTACACCATAATTCAAGTCATTTATTCAAAAAAATTGACACTATCCTTAATTAACTCGGTATTGACCATGGCAATTGCCAACTGAATGTAGGATGTACATATACACGACGATGAGGGATGGAAGCGTCTTGGACAAAGTTCGAAATCTTGGTATATATGAATAGAATAACTGTTGGAAGACTAATGTAACAAAAACAAAAATGTCCGATGGAAAAGGCATTAGAACAATATTGTTACAAGAGGTTATCAAGTTGAGCCTGCAGATCTTGTATTGAAACCATATTAACAACATTCTGTAAATCTTCAGGTGAATACTCCAATTTAAGCAGAGATACTACTTGACTGTGTGCTTCAACAATGTTGGTCCTGCAAAAATAGGGGAAATTTGTATGGAAAAAGGTTGCATAGTTACATCGCGATAATGCTCTGATTGTGTGCTTCAACAAGGAACCCCTAATGTTTCAAAAATTACAAGACCCCTCTGGTTTAGACTATGTACCAGAACACTCCTTACAGCTTCAACAATCCTTACAGGACACCCCCTACAACTTTTGAAAATGTTTACAAAAAACCCCCTGTAGGGAGTGTCCTTGTAAATTTTGGAACCACGGGGGGTTTCTGTAATTATGGTAAACCTCAGGGGGTCCAAGTGTAAATCACCCTTTATTGTAATGAATATGGTATAAACAAGTTAAGAAGAATATCATACTTAATTGGTTTGAAAAGTATTGCACGAGTTGAAGGGTTCTGGAGATAAAGCTTCATTTTGGCCATTACTGTTGGCAGCTCTTGTTGAATAGCAGAACCCACCTGTCATAAAAGTTTTAATAATTTTAGAATACAGGAGACTGATCTATGGAAAGCATGGGTAATGGTTGCAGTTGTTTGAGCATCAGCAAAGAGGAGAATTATTACAACTACCTACCTATAAAGGCACACCTACAACAAAACTGCATTTTTAGTCCCGCGAGATTGGAGTCTCAAAACTTATGGTGCCGTACTTTAAAGAATTGTACTAAAACCCAACTTTTTAGAAAGTTTTGTACTTATGTTCCAACCACCCCTTCTCCATCAAATTTTTGAACTTTTGGTCTTATAGAATGGTCAACGTTTAGCACCTAATCATATAGAACCGTCTCTCTTTAATCACAAGATAAAAAAGGGCAAATATTTTAAAAAAATTGGGATCCAAAATGCAACGTAAAGATAAACCATGAGACCAAAAGAGTTGTAGTTCCAGTACTGCAGGACTGAAAATGTAAATTTACCAGAGACACCAACTACAGACCTCTGGCTGAAAAGGAAACTAATAATCAAAATATATACCTTTTCGACAAGTTCAGCAACTTTTTCTGGAGATGCGAAAGCTTGATCTTTAAGGCGCCTAACGACTGCAGAATCCACCTTCTGATTTTGACTACCCGAGGATAATGCAACTTTCACAGCAGTGACCTTCACATAAGAATGATATGTAGTTCAATATGCAAGTACTGACAGCAAGAAATTGGAACATAACATGAGTTAAAAGTCTCGAGTCCAGCTATATTATTCGACACATCATATGATTCTTTGCAACACTATTAGGCTCTTCTTAAAAGGAATTTTGGTTTGCACTTATGTGTTCATCTGAGTCCTTAATTCATTTATGGTAGATCACTAGCAATACCTCAGACCCCACCAAATGTTCATAAATTATACAAACAGAAAAATCTTTATACTTCTAAATAAAAAATGAGAGACCTTGGTGACGAAAGACAACATAGGATCCACAACCAGCTTGGTAACTGACATGATGAACTCCTCACAAGTAGCTTTGAGGCTTTTCTCCAACTCCTGCATGTGAAGTGGAGATCAACCACATATTAGAAACAAAATAAAATTTACCATGAGTGATAACAGAGTACTTGTCTGACCAAGCTTAAGTGGCAAATAAACACAACATAATCGATGTCCCTTCAACAAACAGAGGCAGTAGTAAGATACCTTCTTGGCATCTATTTGACTTTCCAAAACACGTGGCGAGAGAGTTCTCGCCAAGGAAGTGGACCTTGACCAATCAAATAGTGATGCCTGACCTCTAAGAATCCGTCTCAAATGCTCCTGTTCGGTGTAAAACAATAAACATGAGTATGGTTGAGTCCTCTCTCTGAACTCCATATACATCAGTCATTGTAGTGATTGCAAGTGCTGCATAGTAAGTCAATCAGATTACATAACAGGTGCCAATGTCATTTTAAAAATGGTTGTGCATTCACGAAAGTCCAGATAATTTTAGAAATTCTCCTTCCTAAGTGATGTTAACGGTAATGGAGTAATATGAATAATCTCATTGCTGATGTATACTCAATTTTTGAGTTCACAAGCTTTGCCACAAAATATCATTACATTTGCAGACTGTAATATATTCCGCAACCAATCAATCAAAACATTTAATTTTGTCCGCTATGTTCAAAAGAATTATGCTCATAACAAAAAGTAAGAAGTCATGAATTTTAAATATCTACAAAAGTAAAGGATTGGTTTTAAAGAAAAAATTTCAAATTTTGCCCTCTTTACCATGATCTTCTCTGCAGAGTAAGTCCAATCATAAAACAAAAAGCAAACACAGTAGACATGCATACATTTCCCCATGTTACGAGCGATCACTCATTACATGAAAAATGAGACTAGGAAAGAATTTCCAGTGATTGTTAACATGCTTCAATAGACATGAAATGGGAAATTCAAGAAGAAATATCAGATTCAGAGGAAAATCTCTAACCAGCAAATGAGAGAAGTCAAGCTCCTTATGTGTGACTGAGAATTCGATATCAAACGGCGCAATCTGGAAAAAGAACCATTGAGATATGTAACATAAACAAACAGTTTTCAAACTAATAATTAAAGAAAAAAAGGATACCTGCTCTCTGAGGATAAGAAGATGTTTTATGAGGAACAGTTGCCCATCCATGATGGATGATTTTTTAGCTATTTGTTTGCTAGCTTTCTGCCAAATCAGATGATTTACCATTAATGGACCAAAGTAAATGAAAGAGGAGGATGTCAAAGTTGAAACAACACTTGATGAGGGCACCAGTGACTATTAAAGAATCAGGGCTTATCTCCGTCCCCATCCCAATAGACAATAAACAGAAACAAAACTTAAGCACTCACCTGGATCGATATCGAGCAAAATTCAACTGCTTCCTGATGAAACAAATTAAACAAAATAAGTGGAGTAAACTGAACAATACTAATGAATTTTGAAGGGGAAACATAGCAAGTACTAGAATACCTGAGCTAAACCAGTAAAAACTGCTGACTCAAGACAACGATATAGCTTCGACAAACAGCTTATAGTTTTCTCAAGTGGAGGGTACCAAGTTCTGGAAACATCTGAGTCTTGATCACTCTGCAATCGAACATCAGAGAAAAAATATTAATAATGCTGAATTTGTATTCAAATTGAATAACAGCAAGCTGCATTAGCATACACAAAAAAAAAAGGGGTTGTCTACAGCCAAGTTTACAAGTATAAAAGGAATAGATGAAGGTTCAAAAAACAAGAACCTTCAAACACACAAAAAGCAAAACAATACATGAAACTGAACTATATCGAAGGTCGATTACACGATGCACCAAAAGTAAAGAAAAGCTACAAAAAAGAAAATTTATAAAACAAGATTGAAACACCTCATAGTGCAGAAAATTATAAAACAGAAAGACACTTACAGATGATGTTTCGGACTTTGTCTCTGATGATTGCTCCAGCTTAGAAGGATAGTCTAGATCTTCATCCAAAGGAAGATAATTTGCAATCTGACGGACAACAAACATGTATTACTAATTAATAAAATGGCAATTTCTTGAAACTCTAGGAGAATATTACAAGTTTAGGATCTATTTGGTTAAAATTGATTTTCCTTTCATTTGTTAGGTCTGTTTCATGTATTTTTTCAAGTCCTGCCATATTTCTATGGTAAATTATTGAATGACCAACTCATCTAAAAGCTTAAGCTGTTAGAGAGAGGAATCATTTAATATATATCATATAACACGCCCCTCACGTGCAGGCGTTATTCATTTACTCAAGCCTAACACGTGGAAATTTAGAAATGGGTTAACACGCCCCCTCACGTGTAGGCGGTATTCATTTACTCAAGCCTAACACGTGAAAATTTAGAAATGGGTGGCGGAGGGATTCGAACACAGGACCTCTTTGTGCCTGAGCTCTGATACCATATTGAATGGCCAACTCATCTAAAAGCTTAAGCCGTAAGAGAGAGGAATCATTTAATATATATCATTTAACATAAATATTTAAAAGCAAGGCCAATATCTGAAACCAGAAAAAGTGGTTTTCATTTTGAAAAGCAAAAGATCTACATCTCATCCACAAGAATCAACCCACTGGTCTATTTCCTTCATAGAACATCCTCCATATCCTCCTTTTAGTAATCCACAAACTCAATCAATCTATTCCACATAAAGCCAATCCAAAATTATGGCAATGTCAGTTTATCCGTGTGGACAACAGGAGAAATAATGATCACGGTGTGCAAACCCCATCATCATTTTTTCAAGAATCTTTTTCTTAAATTTTATTTGTGGCTAGAGCCATAGATTCCGCATATTTTTTATTTCAAGGTGTGGCTGGTTAAGTGGAAATTGGGTCCAAAAAAAAAATGAAAATAAAATGAAGAGAAAACGCATCAGAAATATTTGTACAGGGTAGCTATTTGGGTAAAGCACTGGTGATATTGAAAAAGTTTAGGATAGTGTTTAAAGGAAAAAGGAAAAAGTGAGTGGATAAAATGCAACATGCATGGTCATTCGCCAAATGTATAAAGAAGGAATGCAAGATTCTGCATATTTCTAATTTCTGTTTTTTTTCTTCCCCATTCCAAATAACTTTAGATATCAATCAGTCAAATAAATGTATATATATCTTTGCTCAGCCGGTCAATAAAAGTTTAGTGAGCTTCCAGTCAATTGTTCCAGTGCTGACAATACCTTTTTAAATACAT
The DNA here is from genome assembly GCA_030819805.1 of Penstemon newberryi var. newberryi. NCBI lineage: Eukaryota > Viridiplantae > Streptophyta > Magnoliopsida > Lamiales > Plantaginaceae > Penstemon > Penstemon newberryi. The sequence continues at coordinate 12,274,676 of JAUALY010000005.1, read as the reverse complement.
CTTTCCTTTTTTCTTTATCTTCTCTATATTTAGCTAGTCTTGTTATGTTTTAGCTCTGGAAAATAAAGCATCTGACCAGTGTCAAACACTAGTATCTTTCACATTTTGCTGACAAGCATACTCCATTTAACATCATGAGTTGATAAAACATAGTTCACAAGAAATGTGATGTGTCAACCAGGATGTATGTAGAAGTGAGCTACCACCTATCATCCCTCAGCCAACAGAATGGAAGTTCAAAAACTGAAAAATAATAAACTGTTTTTCTTCTAAGCCCAATTACTCAATCAAAACCAGAGGAAACATCAAGACAGTAACCACAACCCAATGATAGCATATACGTTTCTAAATGCCAATAACATTTAGGCAACATAGCATAATAAGTAACTTAAACTGCATCAGTTACCTCATCACGAATGTGGGTTCTCGCACGGAAAGTTAAACGCTCATGAACATCTGCTAAGATCCTCTCCAGTGTAGGGCGTAATCCCGCTAGCGACTCACCTCGTCTACTGAGCTGTTCTCCCAAGACTTCAACTTTAAGAATATAAACAAGTTCGCAGAGAACATCAAGATTTGCTTCATGAATAAGCTTTGGGCGCAACGTATCATACAAGTATGTACACCTGTGAAATGTTACATAAGAGTTTGAGTTGCACATTGAATTTGAAAATGAACCGAAAGGACTATTGAAAGATGCTTGGAAGTGAAAGCATACAACTTATTAAATATTAAGTGAAGAGTTTGTTAGCGAGTATATTTGGGAAAATGAACAGAAGGAAATAATCAATATGCTTGGAAGAGAAATTATACATATTATCTGTACAGTTTACTCAGCACATATTATCTTCCGCTAGAGAAAAACTTATTAACTTAGAAGCACAATCTTTTGGTTCAAATTACAATTCATGCACTGATTGATGCAATGTAATCTCAAAATAGGAAAAACGGTCCTTTTTATTCTTCACAAGAACATGTTTTTTTATCAGGTACCCCTAATATCACACACACACACATATAAATATACTCAAGACTTTCAAGCTATATGAGCAATGTCTTGACGTGTATCACTATTAGAATGGTTTGTTTTTAACTTCCTTCGTTATTTTCTTATATACGCATTTAACATACACATTTGAATATCTTCCTAGAAGTTCTCATGATTGACTTTTCTATATAGGCAGTTCATTACAATGAATCACGTTCTTAAAACCTATTTCTAGAAACGGAATATTACATGTACCTTTGTTTAATTCGATCTCCAGTATTAAATGCCTAACATGTAAATTCCTAGGGAAAAGCCATTAAATTCATTCATTTCATTCACAACAATCTTCAATCACTTTTCCACGGTTGCAATTACATCAAGTCCCTCACACAATTGTTCATAAAAATGAGAGATCAAGATGATCTCATGTGTTTATAATTATTTTGAGGGCGACAAACTTTGTAAGTATATAACTTATAACTTTGTCACATTGAATGAAGTTTTTTATCCTGTGTAAAGAAGGTTATATAGCTAGAGCAAACCTGATAAATGTTATTACCTTTCAACTATAGAAATTCTATGAAAGCTGTTTTCCATGTTAAAAGATAGAACAAACTTTTTACAAAGAATTTTTTTATATGCATTAGGGTAAAAAGCCTCTGTAGTTCTTATTATATCTTGGTGTTTTAGACATACTAATCAGAAGTTATTATCTACTGTTAACTAATAATGAAGAAAAGAGGAGATATACAGAGGAGAAACAAAAGATGCATCAAAATCATAATCCAATTCAAATTGACTTACAGTGGATCTATTAGAGGAGCCAAACTCGAAACATCCTCTGAAGATGAAGGAAAGAAATAATCAAAAAGTTGATACTCAAGTTGACACACCTGCATTTAATTCATCTTCAGTGATATTTAAATAGCAATCCTTCATTTGCTAAATTAGTTGGAAGACTGAACCGTTCAAGTTATCACAAAGAAACACAATTAGTGTCAGTATATGTAAAAAAATGGTGTAGATACATTAATCTATAGAACAACAAAGCACCCAAATAGTTAACCACGTATCTCTATTTCCAGACATAGGGAAAATATAAAGCACCTTGGAAAATCATTATCTGATCACATTATCTACATATGTTTTGACGAGTGACTAAAGCATTAAAAAACCACCTTGTTAAATTAAATCATAGTAGTGACTTTTAAGAATGTACACACAGTAATTATCAAAACTATGGAAGTGAAAAGAGAAAAGGTATAGAAAATATTGTATGTATATGTAGAACCAGATTTCATAAAATTTAAGTATTTCCATCAAATAGAAACTGATGAAAGGTGAGGGCATATTCACGTTCTCTCTCACAGGAAAAAGAAAGAATGAAGAATTATGGGCCCTTCACTAAGAGCTGAGATTTCGCTTAAGCAAGAATTATCAAACCACCTTCAACAGCTAAATAACGATGACCCAAATTTCATTAGTGTTAAATTTCTTTCTATTCCTTATCATTGAAGTCACCATCCCCCTATTTCAAGCATATAAAGACAGGGTTGAAATGCATTTTCTTACAGAGCCAACCTATATTATATATATCCCCCTTTTACTAAAATTAAAAGCATTTTCATGTGTACCATATTTCCTTCATCAATATGAAAGACATTCACTTCAAAAAAATAGGTTACATTTCCTTAGATTTGGTGCCTCATACTGATTTTTTTTCTGTGACGGAAGCAACCACCTTATGAAACTTGCTTTTCATATTATAGTCAGTGGAAGTCTTCAGTTGCACCATAAGAAAGTTATTCGGATGATGTTCTGATCAATATTTATTTCAGTTACTGATACCCTAGAAACTCTCTCAATCGAATATAAAAGTGTGCAGGAATATGTAACTTGCCATATTGTTGCACCCAAGGCAGTGGGCAGTGGCATGGCCACATGTAGTTGAGTAAGGTAAAAAAATCCCATTCAAGTTTCAAATATATTTTCTTCTTTTATGTTATATGGAAGGGAAACAAATGAAGATGTAACTCGTTATATTATTGCACCCAAAGCAGTGGCAAGGCCACATGTAGTTGAGTACGGTCAAAAATCCCATTATGCTTCAAATATATTTTCTTCTTTTAAGTGGAAGAAAACGGAGCCAATAGAAGTTTTGACCCCACAATTAAAACCCAAAACTTTACTAAGTTATAAACTATTATAAACTAATATAAGAGTATTATCAAGACAACCTGCATTAAGTATGCACATCCAGATCTACTCAATGACGGCAATGCTTCTTTCTTGGCAAACTCAGAGATCCGTTGTTGCACTATGCCCCTCACCTAGAGAGAGAGAGAGAGAGAGAGAGAGAGAGAGAGAGAGAGAGAGAGTTCAAAAAGAGGGCAATAATTAATGAAACAACAAATATCAACTTGACTACAGATGAAGGAGTGGGGGTTGTTAAAGGAGATTGGGGGAGAGAGAGAGATGCAGCTCTACTCACCAACAAAAGCCTCTGTTCACAGTAAAGTTTGTGGCACTCCGTGAGTATCTGCCCATATTCCTTCCTTGGTTTTCTACTTTCAATTTCTTCCAACACAGGCTTAAGCTGTAGTTCGACAGTTCTTAGTACAGCTGACACATTAATTAGTAAATTTATCCAAAAAAAGACACAAGAATTCGTAGACCGTTCCCACCATGAATATTAGTTTCTCAAACCAATGTTTTATCTAACCATAACATCCTCCCATTTTGGTAATGGAATGGAGTGAAAATAATGCAAGCAAAAGCAAAAACTATTACCTCATTTGCCGCTGCTTTGAACCGGACATAAATTACAGATGCCTCGACACTCTCAGAGACAGATGCTTTATTGCCAGCACTGCTTCTTATTGCTGCCTGGACCTGGAATAGAACAGGATAATTACTATCAGTCTATCATTCATATAAAAGAACGCACATATTCAGAGTACAATAAAAGCAACGGAGATGTACCTGGGAGGAAGTGTTCTTGAGAACAGAGAGTACATGAGAGCGAATCATTCCTAAAGCTCGAGACTGTCCCAAGTTTAAAAGAGACACAAAATTAGAGGCAAGGTCCAAGAACTAAAATATTCTACTCTGTGTGGTTTCTTCATACACACTGTCAAACATATGCATACCTGAAGTTGTCGGAACTTAACCAAGTAAACATTGCACTCAGCGTACTGTGGGTTACTCTCAACATACCTACACATAATAATGAAAGGATAAAGTGAAAATCATATATTTTGTGAAGGTCCTTCAGTTTGTTCATGGACTCACACTTGTCAGAGTTATGGGATCAGTAACATAAATGCCTTTCTATCCCGAAATAAGTACTACATGATACACTCTAATTCACTTAGCAATAGAATTAACTCTTAGCTGCATATTATTATAGAAGCAATAGGCAAGTTGATTTATATTATGAGCTACAAAATGAATTAAGTTGTATAAAATAATCACTTACGAGATACATTCATCAAGTCTCTTAAGCAGAGGGAGGAAATTTTCATGTGCAACACTCATGCTATGAGAATAAAAACTGGTGGCAACCTGCACACAGATGACATTGTCAATTTCAATCATGAAAATTTGAACCAGTCACACGTTTCATTTTTTTGGCCAGTTGAAACTGATATGTTGAGGTAGATCACATGAAATGCCATCACAATTCCCAGCAATTAAAAACAAGTAAAACGAAGATGAATTGAATTTTTCATGAATGGCTTGTGTTTGGCTCATTTCGAGCATGTTCATACTTGTCTATCAGTTAAATGGCAAGTTCAGAATTTGATATTAGACTTGTCCATTTACCAAGCCAAGCCAGAACAATCACTTCCAAATAAGGGCCATTCATACTTTATCTACCACTTTACAGATATCGACTTGTTGTACACCTTTTTAAGACAAATTTTCAGCATATCTAAGAAAATATTAAATATCTGCAGGACCTGCTGTGCATGAAGATGATTTTCACCAAAGAAAAAAAGTCACAGGCTGAACCCTTACTACAAAATTAATTCATAAAAATGAAGTATAACCAAAAGTGGAAGGAAAGTGACTAATATGTGTCTTACTTATTGCTAGTCTCGAGTCGTTCAATCTTTTGAAATTTTATAATCCTAGAACTTCCGTTGTATAAGTTATGAATATTAATATTACATCGTTACATATATTAATGTCATGGCATGTTTTGTTAGATTGATGCACGACCAATTCAATTGTATTCGCACTCACAAGTGTTGAAGCCATGAATTAGTCGGGGCATCACAGTGAAACTATGGAGAGAGGCACAAACGGGATGAATGGAGGGCTCGAATATTCTATCAAATGATAACTCTTAAGTTTCTTCATGATACAAAGGTCACTTCTACCTCACAGAATTTTTACATCAGGACAGAATGATCTCCAGTTCAATTGATAAGTAACACCAGAACCTTTAAACATGTTAACAGGTAGGCCATTTAATGCCAAATTCTATACTGAAGTGAACATGGGATGCTTTTTCTACCATAATTCTCCTGAGTCCAACTGGCTGAAGAATTTCCATAAAAAGTTTTTGGTATTAAGGGCAAACAATGGATTTTAACCTTTAGACTACATCAATAAGGAACGAGGGGGAAACCAGTTTGCAATAAAGATTCCACTAGCTGCATTATTTGGAGGTGGCAAACAATTAAACAGGACTCTTAGAATGATAAGCATGTCTAAGATGATACATTGATAAAGTTAATCTCTAAGTAAGTGTCAGTCAAACCTTACATTCTCCAGTTCATCAAAGTAGTTGAGTTTAACACGAAGTGATTCAGCGAACTCAATGAGCCTTTGCTTCTCCATCAGCTGCAATATGAACAAGAAATGAACCATGTAATGCAATTCATTGTCATAGAAGTCAAAATTAATTTCAGTACTCCTCCATCAATTTACTAGTATCAAGTCATCAAACAGCTAGCCACTGAGCACAAGATACATGCGATTATAATGGACACAAGAAATATACAAACCATAAATGAAAATGAACAAATTTTGCCACTCTGATCATATTTCCAAAGCAAATTAGCTTCTTGCTAAAATTACTATTGCTGCAAAGTATAACACAACTACACAGACACAAGACCATAGTCACCATACATACCAATCGATCACATGCATCATGCAGAGTTTTTGTCTTTGTCGCAACTGCCTGATGCTGTAGTTGTAGTTCATTAAATAATTCAAGGGTTTCATCCACCTGCAGCATATAAGTTTAACAATAGTGCAGTTAATTAAGTTGATGGTATCATAACTGAATTGCCAAAATGATTGAAGCATAATTCATAACACAAACCTACAATAATACAAGAGTACTATCCTACCTGATGGAGTATACTGTCGCATGTTTGTATTTGCTCCGTTAATGTCCTCACGTAATGTTGATATTTCTCCTCAGTCTAAAGAAAGAAAAGGACAGGAAAATGATGTAAGAAGTAATATCATCGAAGCGAATGATAACAAAATTGGAAAAATGACACAACCTCTGATTTCATGGCTGCTTCAAGATCAGCAAACCATTTATAGAACTGCAACAACAAAATGTACAAAAAAACAATATCAGATAAAATATACTAATTTTGAGATAGGGCCACTGTCCAAGTAGTGTCAGCATTTTTCAATTGAAATTAGCAGGACGTACAAAAACGTGCAACTCTCATGCTTAAACTATGTTTCTAGAATAAATGTTACAAAGATGTATTTATGTAAATTCTATAGTTTGAAACTTAAAAAGTCCATCCAGTAACACAATATACAAAGTGAAAGTGTAAATCCATAAGTTGTATTCAAACATATACCACTTCAAAGGGATGGACTTAGGATTAAGGAGTTGAGAGGGTCGAGATAGGGCTAATATCCAAGTGAAGTCAGCATATTTCAATTGAAATTAACAGCAATTACAAGAATGCAATTACCATGCTTAAACTATGTTTTTACAATTAATGTCACAGAGAAGTATTTATCAAAATTCTATAGTTTGAAACTCAAGAAGTCCATCCAGTAACACAATATACCTAGTGAAAGTGTAAACCCAAAGTTGTTTTCATACATATACCACTTCAAAGGGATGGATTAAAGATTAGAGAGTTGAGGGGGATCAGGGGATGAGATGTATTATTGGCGATTTTTTACAATGATTATCAGTCTATCTAATCTGCATAAGCCAGCAAATATAAAAATACAGAGTTGAGGGGGATCAGGTGAGATGTATTATTGGCGATTTTTTACAATGATATTCAGTCTATCTAATCTGCATAAGCCCGAAAATATAAAAATACATTCAAGTAAAGAATTCAAAAAATAACAAAATAACTAGTTTTTATGTATAATTTAATTAGATCTACATAATATACATAATAATTGGTATAAAATAAGCAGACATATAGATAGAAATTAAAGAAATACCAAATTTTGAAACCCCCCACCCACCTCGGAAGAAAAACCAAAACAAAGACACTGTTTTTGTTTCCCTGCCACTTCATTTCATTCCTAGATTATAATTTGAAACCCCCCCCCCCCCTCCCCCCCTCTCTCCAAAGCAAGCATTTAAGGTTGAAAAAAATGATTTTTTTATCAAAGGTATATAAGAGTAGTACAGGACAGAAGGAAAAGAACCACCGAATTCGAAAAAAATCATGAAGGCTAATTCAACAAAGGTACACACAAAAGTTACACTTTTACTAGGCAGAGTTTCACTTTGTAAAGTAACAAGCAAGCAGCATATATCTTCAGCTATATAGTATATACTGTGACTCCAAAAAAATCACTGTTGAGGAGGGCACCCTCAGTTCTCGCAATTTCATAGTTCCATAACTCCGTTTAGTGTTTATTAACCATCCTAAATTTGCAGTTCATTAGATGATAGAACGAACAAAAAAAAAGTGGTGTGTTGGGTCGGGGGGCGGTTGTTGTAGATCTTAAAGTAACAGTTAAACAGAGATTATGAGGAATCGCCTATGAAGCACTAAAACAGTAAATAAAGTTAATCTAATCTGACCTGAAGGTCATGGGTTTAAAATTATGTTTGTGTTTAAGATTTCCTTGGACCATGCAATGCCAGTAACCACATGCAGTATACGTGTACAGATAAAGAATATATATGTATGCACAGAAATTCAAAGTCGCAAACATCAGGAGCATATGTCAATCAGTTGAAATAAAAAGCACCTGGTTTGTATTAACTAAAACAGTCTCAACGTCCCCCAAATCTTCAGCAGAACTGTGCTTTGTTGAAATAGACAAACTATTTTCCTGTCTGGCCACTTGCTCTTGTGCCTTGTGATCGTCAAAAAACAAGAAATCCAACAAACAAAATCATTTGACTTAAACCATAGTATCTGTAACAAAAAAAAGTGGGCAGAAGACTTACCAAATTAGGCGGAAAAGGTCGTTCAGAAACAGCATGGGAAAGCGCAACAATTGCCGCCTGCTGTTGCTCTGTCAGCGGAGCATTCTAATGAATGAAAAAAGTTAACCACAATTAGCAACCATCAATAACAACACCTTTAGAGTTTCAATGAAAAATAGAAGTTCAACTGGTGAAATGCTCAATCCAACTAATGAAACTGCAAAGCATCTACTTCTTTTTCAAATTAAAGTACAATTCTAGTCAATTATACATACCCCAACTTTTTAACCCCGTCACCAAACAAAAATACTAAAAAAAAAACTATAATAGAAAAATTAAGTTCACTTAATTTCATAAATCCGCGGAACAAATTTCTGTGAAATTAAGCGATTCATAATCTAAATAAGAGAGTACACACAATGCGAGAGATCTATTGTAGTAAAATAAAATTAACTAACAGGGCGGAACAGCATCATCAGATCAATTTTTGAAGAACGTAGTAGAAAACCTGTTCCCATGTAGAAGCAAAGTTATAGCCTTTGGAGATTGCGCCGGATCTAGGTACGCTGGCTTTTCCGGCACCCGCCGCCGCGGCCATTATCTTCTTCTTCACTCTTCAAAATAGAAAACTGATTGAAGATCACCTAGTCATGAATCTCAGTGGTAGTTGTGTTACGTTTAAGAGAGAAGTTAACCAACTGGGGCAATTTCCTTATTATAAGAAGCGTTGGTGTATTAATTTAAAAGAAAAAGCGTGTTGTGTGTGAGATATTCAAGGAAGAAAAAGAACACGGTTTTCAAATTATGTTACCTTTTCATTTCCTCTTTCCCTTCCTTTAAGAGGAACCCCTTAAAAAGAAAACGTATTGTCCTTCTTGCAAAAATATAGAGCATAAATAGTATGAAGATTATAAAGTAGATAGTGACTTAGAGTTTAACCAAATTATTGTATAAGATAATGATTAAGGGTTCAAATATATTAACTATACACTCCAACACCCCTTCAAGTTGGAGTTCGAATTGAAATGTCGAGAACATCCAACTTGGAAAGTAGTCAACGATGAGTTTCATCTCCAAGTGGTTTGGTGGTGAAAAATTCTGCCAACTAGTCGCTAGAAGGTATGCAAGAAGGAGCAATAAGACAAGCTTGGCTTTTTTCTTGAACGAAAATCAATCTCAATATGTTTGTTTCGTTCGTGAAAGACTGAATTTTCAGATATATTAATTGCAGTTGTGGATGATTGGGACCAAGATCTAAAAGAAGATATTTTAACCATTGCATATCAGAAGTAAGTGCATCGAGAGAATGATATTTTACTTCGACAGAATAACGAGAAATTGTTGGTTGTTTCTTGGTTTTCCAAGAAATAGGACTATAACCTAACATGGTGAAATAACCTATGGTGGATCGATGAGTAGTGGGACAATCGGCCCAGTATGAATCGGTATATTCTACTAAAGTAGGAGAACTTAATGCAGAAAGAAATGAACATTTGCCAACTAGGCCCTTAAGAGCATCTCCAACCGTCAGGTCCTTCATAACCCAAGGTTGTCGACCTCCACCCCGGGTGAACCCGCACCCCCCTGGGCATCGTCTCCAACCGTCAGGGCTAACAACACCAATTAATGAAAAAAAAAATTCTCACTCTCACTTATTAATAATAATAATAATAATAATGTCAATAATAATAATCATAAAAATAATATTAATTTTGAAAATTAATAATAATAATAATAATAAATATAAAAATTGTTGGTCTCAAGTGGTCAGATGAGGTCTAGAGGGGGGAGGGTGAATAGACCTCTGTACCTTTTTAAAACTTCTCTTTTTCTTCTATAAGTAGAGTAAGCTTATCAGCAATAACATGACTAAGCTGATTTTGCACTAAGCTTATCAGCAGAGTAGACTACTTAGCTGATTTTATTCATCAAGCTTATATAATCAGAGTTTCAAACAATGATGCAACGGATATGTCTATGTGTATTTTTCAAACACTGTTTTCAACTCAACTAACTTTTAAATCACAAAGAGAGTTTTACCCCAAGTTAGAAATTCCTCAATTTAAAAGACTCTTCTTTTAAAGTATTTACTTAACTTATGAAATTTGCAATGCAAGACAAATAAAGTAAATAACACAAGGAATTTTTATAGTGGTTATACAGGAACAAATCCTCTTAATCCACTCTTCTAAATCACGAAGATTTAGGTTCCACTAGAACACAAAGTAACTAGTACACCACCACTTGTGCTTTTACAACAAATGACCAAGCATCAAGCTCACAATAGGAAGTCACAAAGAAGACCTATGATAAGAAGTAATATCACTCACAAAGATGGATATTTACTTCTCACAACACTCAGTTGAATATCACCAGATATGCAAGAGTTTAATCTTGTTCTTCAACAATTAGCTTTGTCATGAGATGACTCTGCTTATGATCAGATGACTCAACTGATGGATTCTTGCTCTAAAGATTTGATCTTGAAAGTGTACAAGTCACATTTGAATCTTCAGTTTACCATATATTTATACTCTTGGATTTGAAATTCTGTCCGTTGAAGGTTGGCAAAATTGCATTTTATTCATTGAGCAACGGTCATAATTTGGACGTGTTACATAATATGTATTAGTACTTTCCTTGTATATAGTAGGCTAATTAGAAGGCTGATTAGTTGGCTATCATATAGCATATTTCCTTAGATAGCTATCTTGTAATGTATATATATGTACGATTACCTATGGAATAAAATCATCAGAAATTATTCCAATTCTCTTTCACATGGTATAAGAGCCTTCCTGTTCCAATATTTTTTTTTTTTGCGAAACCTAGGGTTTTGCTAGGGTTTCTTCGTGGGTTACTATTTCGGTGACCCCGTGTTCTCACCTCCGCCACAGAAGGGGGCGGAACGTCTTTTCCGGTCGGACGGTGCATCTCCGGTGATTGGGTGGGCCGCGCGTGAGCCTCACGCGCCAGTTCTTTCCGCTGCACAGTTTTCACGCGCCGGCGCGTGGTGGAGCGTCCCTGCTCCGTTTGCTGTCCGATCACTTTTTCGGCGTCGTACAGTGGTTTCCGGCGTTATTCAGGTGTTTCCGGTGAGGTTTATTGTAGGTTCAGTTTGGGGTTTATTTTTGGTGCACTTTGGTTTAATATTTGAGGCAGTTTCTTTGGTTATTTTTATTGCTGTTCCGTGGCTGTTTTCTTTGAGTTTTTAAGGCATTATCTTGGTTAAAATGACTGATAATAAGGCATCGGTGACTGAAATTGTTCCAGCAATGTCTAAAATTACTGAACACAAACTAAATGGCAGTAATTATTTGGAATGGAGTAAAACTATTAGGGTGTATTTACGTAGTGTTGATAAAGATGACCATCTAGTACAAGAACCCCCTAAGGATGATACTAAAAAGACTTGGATGCGAGATGATGTCCGTTTGTTCTTACAAATTCGAAACTCTATTGATAGTGATGTTGTGAGTTTGATTAATCACTGTGAGTTTGTGAAGGAACTAATGGATTACCTAGATTTTTTATATTCTGGAAAAGGGAATGTGTCCCGTATTTTTGAGGTATGCAGGGCCTTCTATCGTCCCGAGAAGGAAGCTAAATCTCTTACAGCCTATTTCATGGACTTCAAGAAGACTTATGAGGAACTAAATATGCTTATGCCATTTAGTACTGATATTCAGGTGCAACAAGCTCAGAGAGAGAAAATGGCCATAATGAGTTTTTTAGGTGGTCTCCCTTCTGAATTTGAGACAGGCTAAATCTCAAATTTTCTCTAGTTCCGAGATCACCTCTCTCCAGGAAGTTTTTAGTAGAGTATTGCGTACTGAGAGCACTCCATCTGCTCAGTTCAATAATGTTTTGGTTACCAAAGGGGGTGCAGATAATGGCATGAAGTACAACAACAACAATAGGGGAGGAGGACAAAAGGTTAATGACAATCGTAACACTAATTCAAGCAGTGTTATTTGTTACTACTGTAATGAGACTGGCCACACAAAGCGCTTCTGTAAGAAATTACATAACCGGAATCAGAGGGCTCCGACTGCTAATGTTATTACTGCTGCGCCTAGTTCATCTTCTGAGAAAACAGTTATGGTGTCGGCCGCTGAGTTTGATAAGTTCTCTCAATATCGAGATTCACTGAAATCCCCAACCCCGGTTACTGCTCTTTCTGAGTCAGGTAAAACATGCCTTATCTCTTCTTCAAACAAATGGGTGATTGATTCAAGGGCCACAGATCATATGACAGGTAATCCAATGAATTTCTCTACTTTCCAATCACATAAAGCTCCCTCTCCTGTTACCATAGCTGATGGGTCAACATATAATATTGTGGGATCCGGTACTGTAAAACCAACCTCGTCTATTACCTTATCATCTGTTCTGAGTCTACCCAAACTTGCCTTTAATCTGGTGTCTGTCAGTAGACTTACAAAAGATCTTAACTGCTATATCTCATTCTTTCCTGATCATTGCCTTTTTCAGGATCTTATGACGAAGCAGATTATTGGTAAAGGACATGTATCGGATGGTTTATACATTCTTGATGATTGGGTGCCTCGTACTGTCGCTTGCTCCAGTGTCCTCTCTCAGTTTGAAGCACATTGTCGTTTGGGACATCCTTCTCTACCGGTGTTGAAGAAATTGTGTCCTCAGTTTAATAATGTATCTTTGTTAGATTGTGAGTCATGTCATTATGCGAAACATCACCGAAGTTCATTAGGATCACGAGTTAATAAAAGGGCAGAGTCTGCTTTTGAATTAGTGCACTCTGATGTTTGGGGACCTTGTCCCGTTGTGTCGAAAACGGGTTTTCGTTATTTTGTTACATTTGTTGATGATTTTTCTCGAATGACTTGGATTTATTTTATGAAAAATCGATCTGAAGTTTTTTCCCATTTTTGTGCTTTTTGTGCTGAAATCAAGAATCAATTTAATGTTTCTGTACGTATATTGAGAAGTGATAATGCTAAAGAATACATGTCAGTTGCATTCCAGACATACATGACTCAACATGGAATTCTACACCAGTCTTCTTGTGTTTATACGCCTGCTCAGAACGGGGTTGCTGAAAGAAAAAATAGACATCTATTGGAGACGGCTCGAGCTCTCTTGTTCCAAATGAAGGTTCCTAAGCCGTTTTGGGCAGATGCTGTTTCAACAGCCTGTTTCTTGATTAATCGGATGCCTTCAACGGTACTTAATGGTGATATTCCGTACAATGTTTTGTTTCCGAATAAGTCATTGTGTCCGGTAGAACCACGGGTATTTGGAAGCACATGTTATGTTCGAGATGTTCGACCCTCTATCACCAAATTGGATCACAAAGCCCTGAAGTGTGCTTTCTTGGGATATTCTCGTCTTCAGAAGGGGTATCGATGCTACTCTCCGGATCTCAACAAATACCTAGTATCTACCGATGTGGTATTTCGGGAAACTACTTCATTTTTCTCCTCACCTTCCATTTCCACAAGTGAGGGGGAGGAAGATGAGTGGCTAGTCTACCAAATGACTTATTCAAGTACTCCGGCTAAACAAACAGATGACAGTGCTCCTTTTCAACCTTCTATTGAGCATCCTCTTGCTTCCATAAAGCCGTCAATTGATAAAGTTTACTCCAGAAGAGGAAAGACCAATGATACATGTCTTGCACCAAATACTTCGTCATCTGATCCTGCTCCGCCGAATGACCTTGACGTTCCCATTAGTCTTCGCAAAGGTACACGTTAATGCACTATTCCTAAATCTATTTATCCCATTGCTAATTATATTTCATATGATCACTTATCCCCTGCATCTAGTTCCTTAATTGCCTCTTTAGACTCCATCTCTGTGCCCAAGACAGTTAAAGAGGCTTTGGATCACCCTGGATGGTATAATGCGATGCTTGAGGAGATACATGCCCTGGATGATAGTCACACATGGGAGTTAGTGGATTTGCCTAAGGGCAAGAAAGCTGTGGGATGTAAGTGGGTCTTTGTAGTCAAAGTCAATCCGGATGGATCTGTAGCAAGACTTAAAGCCAGACTTGTGGCTAAAGGATATGCTCAGACTTATGGGGTAGATTATTCGGATACTTTCTCTCCAGTGGCCAAACTAACCTCTATTCACCTATTTATATCTATTGCTGCTTCGAAGAATTGGCCCTTACATCAGTTGGACATCAAGAACGCATTCCTACATGGTGATCTCCATGAAGAGGTGTACATGGAGCAACCACCTGGGTTTGTTGCTCAGGGGGAGTATGGGAAAGTGTGTTACTTAAGAAAATCTTTGTATGGCTTGAAACAAAGTCCTCGTGCTTGGTTTGGAAAGTTTAGTGAGGTGGTACAGGAGTTTGGACTAAAGAAGAGCAAATGTGATCACTCGGTTTTCTATAGACCGTCAGAAGCTGGTATTATTCTTCTCGTTGTTTATGTTGATGACATTGTTATTACGGGTGATGATTATGCAGGTATCTCTTCTCTCAAGTTATTTCTACATACCAAGTTTCAAACAAAAGATTTGGGTCAGCTGAAATACTTTCTAGGAGTAGAAGTAACCAGAAGCAAAAAAGGGATCTTCTTATCTCAAAGAAAGTATGTACTTGATCTACTTGCACAAACTGGAAAGATGGGAGTCAAGCCATGCAACACACCGATGGTTCCCAACTTACATCTTACAAAGGATGATGGTGATCCCTTTGAAGATCCGGAAAGGTATAAGAGATTAGTTGGGAAATTAAACTATCTCACTGTGACTCGTCCTGACATTGCATATGCGGTTAGTCGTGTCAGCCAATTTATGACTGCGCCTACAGTGAAACATTGGGAAGCCCTAGAGCAGATTTTGTGTTACTTGAAAGGAGCTCCTGGTCTTGGCATTTTGTATAGTGATCAAAGACACACTCGCATTGAGTGTTTTGCAGATGCTGATTGGGCTGGATCCAAGGTTAATAGACGGTCCACTACAGGGTATTGTGTTTTTGTTGGTGGAAACCTTGTGTCTTGGAGGAGCAAGAAACAGAACGTCGTATCCCGTTCCAGTGCAGAATCAGAGTACAGAGCGATGGCGCAGGCCACATGTGAAATTTTGTGGATTCATCATCTCTTAGATGAAGTCGGATTGAAGCATTTGATGCCAACAAAGCTTTGGTGTGACAATCAAGCTGCCCTTCATATAGCCGCAAATCCAGTATACCATGAAAGGACTAAACACATTAAAGTTGATTGTCATTTCATTCGTGAGAAAATTGAGGCAAATCTAATATCTACTGGACATGTGAAGACTGGAGAGCAACTCGGGGATATTTTCACGAAGGCATTAATAGGGGCTCGAATTGAATATTTATGTAACAAGCTGGGTATGATTAATATCTATACTCCAGCTTGAGGGGGAGTGTTACATAATATGTATTAGTACTTTCCTTGTATATAGTAGGCTAATAAGAAGGCTGATTAGTTGGCTATCATATAGCATATTTCCTTAGATAGCTATCTTGTAATTGTATATATATGTACGATTACCTATGGAATAAAATCATCAGAAATTATTCCAATTCTCTTTCACAGGACGGCTAGTTTTGCAGATTGTCGCACTGTTCACTGTTGTACGGATCTGATCACTATCGTACGGATCTGACAATCGCATTAAATGCACTAAGCTTGTTACCATTGGAGAGCTTACTGACCCACTCTGCTTATGAGAGTTTGCTGATCCACTCTGCTCTGGAGAGCTTGCTGATCCACTCTGCTCTGGAGAGCTTGCTGATCCACTCTGCTCATGATCACTAGTCTTATGCACTAGTCATCTCATTTTGGCCACTTAGCTCACAAACCGTAATTCAGTCGTCACTAATCTAATTTTCATTCTTCTCATAAGATTGAATTTTCATCTCTTGAATACTTCTGTTCTTAAATGATCTTCCTTAAACCAAGTACTCAATCTTCAAAGGTTTACTAAGCTTCCATTACATAGTTGATGACACATTTTTGTTATCATCAAAACCTTCTAACTAACTTAATTAACTCAACTCATAAGATCACTTAGTTATTCTTGAGTTAATAAATTCTTCGAATAATTTTCCTCTTTTTGATGATGACAAAACCTTCAACTAAGAAGGGTGTTTCTAAAATAAGATTTTATGGAACATAAGTGTATATGAGATACCCCATCTCAACCTCTAAAAAAAGTCAACAACAAATCTAAACCACAATTTTTGGTCAAAATGTTCAATGATGATGTGGCATCGGACATTAAGAAAAAATAAACATATATTAAATTACATACTAACCCTTTAATTAATATGTTTAAAAAAATCTCTCTATTCTCTAATTAATTTCATATCTCTTTCCCAAAAAAAATTAAAAAAATTGAGGGAATTGCACTTTTCATACCAAACTTTTGTCTACTTTATACATTGAGGGGCACATGTATATTCTTGGAAAATATACATGTGTCCCTCAATTTTTATGGAAAATATACATATGCCCCTCAAAAATAAAAACTTTAGCTTCTCATTTCTCTGCTGTAATTTGTGAACATCTTAATTATTAGTACACAAACACAATGTTCTCTGTCTTTGGTGAAAAATAAATTATTTCTGGGATTTGTGTTCGGTACTTGCACAATTGATACGAATCTAAGGCACGAAAATAGTTTTTGGTGCTTGCTTTACTGACCATGACAATGTGCTTTTGGGCAGAAGAATGGTCTGCAACTTCAAAGCTCAACAAGCCCAATGGAGGGTTGGGCGGTGGTTGTCGTGTTGGAGGTGAAGAGAGAGGGATTGGGGAATTGCGATTACCCCTCCCAATTTTTAGGTATTTTTTGCTCAATTGCAAATACCCTTGAAGAGATAAAAATGGTGACTTAACGGACAAGTGTATGACACGTGACCTTTTCTATTCAAAAACTAACGGTCGGATGAAATTGACAATTAAGACTATCAGTGTAAGATCATTTGAAACATTTTTAAGAAAAAATGCACTTTATACCCCCTCCCAAAGCTACACATTTTGAATTTTACCACCCAAAAGTATAAAATAAGTACATATGAAATCCGTTGCACTTTCCCCCCATCAAATGATTTTATGCCAATTTTGATAGCCGAAAAACTCATATATGTGACTCACATGTGTATTTTAAGGGTAGTAAATTAGTCAAAACATGACGTGCATTTTCCCTCTCTTTACAAATAATATATTTTTCTACTTCACTTCGGATTTTTGGTTCTTTTACAATATGGGTAGTAAAGTGCCACAATATGTTACTTTGCGGGGATAAGATTTTTTTCAATTCTTTAAAGTGGACTTCATAAATCATATGGAAGTTTTTGTCAATTTTTTTTAAAAAAAAACAGGGGGGTTATTGCAAAATTTTAAAGTTACCAGGGGCTATTGGTAATCTTTTAAGTTAACGGGATGTTTTTTCATCCTTTGATGGGGTAAAATTGTCATTTCGACTTGAGAGGGATATTCTTTGCTAATAAAAAAATACAGGGTTTTTTTGCTAATAAAAATAATACATATTTTTTAGTTAGGCAAAACATTAGAGGTGTTGTTGAATTTCACTCATTAAAAAAGGGTAAATTTGTCTTTAAGAAAATAAATTATTTTAACCTAAATTTTAAGGCAACACGTGTCACCAAGATAAATGCTATCTCATGTGCTCTCCATCCTTCAAAATCTCATTTTAGACGGACCCAACTAAGAACGTCTTCCAAGTCTTCAGTTTTAGTCTTCACAGTCTAAGATGGAAATCATTTGATTTGAAAGAAAATCAACTTTTATTTTGCTCATGCATCCTTTTCCCCTTTCTTATTCCCTTTATGTTAGAGAACTGAAGGCGTTTATTAGTTGCATTCCTTTATCCCTTTTTGTCATCAATAACCAATCAGCAATATTAGTACATTGAAGACGAGTGGGTGAACACTTAGCTGTTCGGGGTAGTTGTCTGTTGAATTTCAGTCGGCTGATGAGAAATAGTCTTCTGATAAGATAACTTCATTTAACTTATTGAGAACTTCTTCTCTAATCAGGAGTACCGCAAGTCGTACACGTTCCCCCTGAGTTCAAGAATATGTGCTCAAGTAGTCTTATGAGAATCAGTCTTGAAAGACACTTAGCCGTTGAATTTCAGTAAGCTGTTGAGATGAGTCTTCTGATATATATGTTTCCCCTCAGCTTATGAATCCAAAATCAACAAACCCAATTTCAACTCTTGAGAGCTGAAAAACTATTGTCCATTGGTTGACTAATGCTCAGCAGATTGTAGTTTCCTTTGACAAGCTTCATTTTTCCAACAATCTTGCTTTCCTTGAAATCTCCAAATATAGCGGCTACCACTTGTTGATTGATACCATTTGCTGGTACACACTTGTTGGTAAGACCACTTTTTGAACTTGTTGAAATTATAGCAAGGATAATCAACTCATTTTTGTCACCACACATGTGCTTCACCTACAAAATAAATAATTGTTTTGGTACCCCTTATTTATTAGGTCCTGCAAGGTTAGTATAGCTTTTGACATGTGATGATCTAGCGACTTTAGTTTTATCATGAATTTCAGTATATTTAGCATAGTTATAATTTTCATGATGAAAACAGTGTTCATAAGCAAGGTAAGATGCATGAAGTAAGTGATTTGTTTTGCTCTTTTAAGCATAGTCATCTCTTCCTTAAGCTTAGCAAATGTACAAACAATATTTGAATTTGTAATCATCATTTGTTCAAATGATTCAAATAATGCAAGTTCATTAATCAGTAGAAGTTACCTCAGTTTCAGAATCATCAGATTCCTTGGCTATTAAACATAGAGTTTCAGGTACTTCTTCAAATACTTTATCAGACGATTGGTTGTCTGAATAAGATATGCCGGAGTTTGTTAGCCTTGCTGCCTCAACTAACTTTGCTTTGTTTTTACTTATCTTATGCTCCCTTTTGGCATGCTTTTCCTTTTTAGCAAACTTCTGAGAGACTGGATGTGGATGATCTTTGATGAAGAGTCCATACTCCTTGCAATTTTGATCTCCAAGTTTTGCTTTTGAGGAATCCCTGTTTTCATGAAAATGATCAGAAGAAGATGAAATAGCTCATATTTTGATTCCATTTTCATTTTATAAAACTTCTTGAAATCATTCAGAAGAAGGGTAACGTCGACAGCAGTGCATGCTTTTTCTAAATTCAGCAGAGTCTTCTCTTTTGACTTGTCCGCTGATTTTCTTGACTTGTCTGACACGATGAGAGCAGCAGTAGGGTCTGAACTGGTTGACACATCTAATCCCATTTTTGGCATCTTATACTCATACACTTTGAGGGATGAGAACAGTTTGGAGAGAGAAATCTTCTCTAAATCCCTTAATTATTCCATGGATGTCACCTTCATGTTGAATTTAGGGGAAGAGCCTTGAGAACCTTCATGGTGATCTCTTTTGTTTGAAAATTCTTTACCAAGTCTTAGAACTTCGTTCAAAATTTTGGTAAATCTGGTATCCATTTGATCAATCCTTTCACCAGACTTCATCTTGAAATTTTCAAGCTCCTCAAGAGCCACACTGAGCTTTTGTTCTTTGATAGCGTCGTTTCCTTCGCTCAACTCACAGACTTTATCCCACATCTCCTTAGCTGTTTTGAGATGTTTGATCTTCTGGAATCTGTCTTCATCTAGAGCTTTGAACATGATGAACTTGGCCATTTTGTCAAGATTTACTAACTTGATTTATTTGGGAGTCAGCTCATCCAACTCTTTGTCAACAATCTGATCAGGGCTTCAGCAACCTTCATAGTCTTCTAAAATCTGAATGGTCCTTTAATAATACATGTAAACATGTTGTCATTATAAGCAACAAGAAGGATTTTCATTCTGATTTTCGAATCTTCAAAGTCCATATGGCCAATGTGAGGAACATGGCTTATGCACTCCATTTTCAAAACTATTTGATTTTTCAAAATAATGCTAGTTTTGAAAATTTTGAAAAACACACCTCCGATTAAGCTCGTTGATCAGACAAATGATTCAAATGAACCACCTGCTCTAATATCACATATTGGTCCCAAGTGGTCGGATGAGGTCTAGAGGGGGGGGGGGGGTGAATAGACCTTTGCACCCTTTTAATACTTTTCTCTTTTTCTTCTATAAGTAGAGTAAGCTCATCAATAATAAGATGACTAAGCTGATTTTGCTCATCAAACTTATATAATCAGAGTTTCAAACAATGATGCAGCGGATATGTCTATGTGTATTTTTCAAACATTATTTTCAACTCAACTAACTTTTAAATCACAAAAAAAGTTTTACCCCAAGTTAGAAATTCCTCAATTTAAAAGACTATTCTTTTAAAGTATTTACTTAGCTTATGAAATATGCAATTCAAGACAAATAAAGTAAATAACACAACGAATTTTTATAATGGTTATACAAGAACAAATCATCTTAATCCACTCTTCTAAATCACGAAGATTTAGGTTCCACTAGAACACAAAGTAACTAGTACACCACCACTTGTGCTTTTACAACAAATGACCAAGCATCAAGCTCACAATAGGAAATCACAAAGAAGACCTATTCTACGAAGTAATATCACTCACAAAGATGGATATTTACTTCTCACAACACTCAGTTGAATATCACTCAGTTATGCAAGAGTTTAATCTTGTTCTTCAACAATTAGCTTTGTCATGAGATGACTCCGCTTATGATCAGATGACTCAACTGATGTATTCTTGCTCTAAAGATTTGATATTAAAAGTGTGCAAGCCACATTTGAATCTTCAGTTTACCATCTATTTATACTCTTCGATTTAAAATTCTGCCCGTTGAAGGTTGGCAAAATTGCATTTTAGTCCTTGAGCAACGTTCATAATTTGGATGGCTACTTTTGCAGACAGTCGCACTGTTCACTGTTGTACGGCTCTGATCACTATCGTATGGATCTGACAGTCGCATTAAATGCACTAAGCTTGTTACCGTTGGAGAGCTTACTGACCCACTCTGCTCATGAAAGTTTGCTGATCCACTCTGCTCAGGAGAGCTTGCCGATCCACTCTGCTCATGATCACTGGTCTTATGTACTAGTCTGATGCACTAATCTTATGCAGTAGTTTGATGCACTATTCTGATGCACTAGTCTTATGCACTAGTCTAATGCATTAGTCATCTCATGATCAGTCATCTCATTTTGGCCACTTAGCTCACATACCGTAATTCAATCTTCACTAATCTGATTTTCATTCTTCTTATAAGACTGAATTTTCATCTCTTGAATACTTATGTTCTTAAATGATCTTCCTTAAACCAAGTATTCAATCTTCAAAGGTTTACTAAGCTTCCATTACTTAGTTGATGACACAATTTTTTATCATCAAAACCTTCTAACTAACTTAATCAATTCAGCTAATAAGATCACTTAGCTGTTCTTGAGTTAATAAATTCTTCCAACAAAAATTAATAATAATATTAATAAACTTCCCCGTGCGTGGGCCTTTCATCGTCATCGTAATTAAATTTCTGGAATGTTTCTATTTATAAGTTAGTATCTACATGGTATGCAATTTTATTTATTTATATAAGTTTTTATATGTATCTACGTACGTGTACCAATATTGACGTAATTTAATACAAATATCCTGTTTCTACATTTTGTCCCCATTGTACATTTAATATTTATACTATATTAGAGATTAAATAAAATTTAAATATTTCAAATCAAAATTTAAATAAATTTTATTTTTGTAGACAAATATATAAATTCAATATTAATAATGGATAAGTGTTTGATTATACTATAATGTTGTTAAATAAAATCTAAATATGAAAAATCAAATTTCAAATATTTCGTAGTTAATTTTTTAATTAAAAGAAAAAATAAAAAATAAAACAAATAAGAAGGTGGCTCCACCTGGTGCCTTCTTGTAAGCGCGTCCCAAAAGCAAGGTTGTGCCCCAGGCTGTTGATAGCTTGGGGGCATAGCCCTGGGTTGGGCTGTTGGGACACCCTGGACGGTTGGAGACCGTCCAGGGTAGGGGGGCGGGCCATCTCCATCCACCCCTTAGTGGGTTGGAGATGGCCTAAGATAACGAAGGGCCCGATTAGCAGCATCAAGATGAGTGGAATGTGGACATGAATTGATTAAGAGTGTTCACCGCATATTGAGTATCAGGTCGTGTTACAGTGAGATATAATAGATTTCCCACAAGTTAATCATGGATTGAAGGATCAGGAAACAGAGTGTCATCCTTTTGTCTAAAAGAAGATATTGCTCCATAGGAAAATCAAATGGTCGACAACTAGGCGTACCATAATCAGATAAGATGTCAAGACCATATTTTCCTATGAAGTTAAGGCCTTCTATCAATTTTTTTTTTATTTCTAAAATTACGTTAGGAATTATTATTCATAAAATTTGATTAATAAAGTAGTAAGGTAATGATAATGTTTCTTAATTTCTTTTAATATAATTAAATTTAAATTTAATCGTAAATTATGTGCAAATATGCCAAGTGTAAATTCAAATATAAAGTACCAATGATGCTTTCTTCTAAAAGATATTGTGATTCCAAATTTACAAGGACACCCCTCACAGGAGGTTTTTCGTGAACATTTTCAAAAGTTGAGCGTGTATCCTTGTAAGGATTGTTGAAGATGTAATAGATGTTTTGATACATAGTCTAAACCAAAAGTGTAATTTCTGAAACGTCAGGAAGTTCCTTGTAATACGATTAAACCTCAAGGGTCCAGTTGTAAATCACCCAAATATTGATGTGTTTTAGCTCTATTTTTTTTCTACCTTTGTTTTTTCATTTCGTTTTTTTGGGGGGAGGGAAGAATACTGTTCTGAGTGAATTCAGAATTGAAAATAATGTTGGAAAATTAGCTTGTAATTTAGAAATTGAAATTTATGACTCAAAGTTCAAATTCAAGCAATTGAAATAACTTTGCTATTATGTACTTCAAAATTCTTCATAACCTCAAGCAATACAAAACAAGTCTTCTTCTACTCAGAAAAGGAGATGTTTTCTGTTCGTCTGAATACAAGAAATTGGTACAAAGAAAGACATTTTCGGTATGCCTAAAGAAGAGGAGTCAAAATGATGAACAAATTTTTTATTGAAGATACAGTATAGTATTAGTAATCAGTCCTTTGCATCTGTTACACCTTCTACAGATATCTGAAATCTTGCTTCAGCTTCAGCCAAACATGGAGAACTAACAACTTTGCAAATCCTCTCCTCTCCTCTTCCTTTCCTCAAAGCTAGTCTACAAGCAGAAAATCACATATTTAGACAACAAACAACCCCGATGACTAAATAAAGAATCACCTATATACGAACCTCGTAGTAGTTGCATGGGCCATTATGTTTCCACCAATGGGCTTGAATTGAGGCCCAGCAAAAACGGCAGAACCATCCACTTGGGCAACAACTTGGTTAGTTATAACAACCGCGACTCCAAACTACAACCGTAAATTATAAATAAATAAATAAATAAACCCCTTAAGGATAATTGCAGTCTTGATCTGGAGCTGTTCTGTTAGAGCTAAATGCAAATCCCTTGTGCTTTGCCTAACTATCAAAAAACCCCATATAATTTTTATTAGCAAAACCCCCCGTGTTCTTTTTCTGTTAGCAAAAAAACCCATTTGAAATTCCTTCATAAATCATAGGGAGGTTTTTGTCAATCTTTTAAGTGAACAGGGGTGTTATTGCCAATTTTCAAAGTTAACAGGGGGTTATTTATAATTATTAAGGTTAAGAGGGGTGTTTATGCATCATTTGTTGGGGGGTATGATTGTCATTTTGGCATGGAAGGATCTTTTCACTAATAAATAATAAGCACAGGGGGTTTTTGGTAGTAAAAATAACACAGGTTTTCTTTTTGATAGTTAGACAAAGCACAAGCGGTGTTTTTGCATTTCACTCTTTCTGTTAAGATGAATGGAAAATTACCTCATCTGCTAATTTCTGAAGGCTCCTGAGAAACTTAGCAAGATGCATTTGCCTAGCTGATAATTCTCCTCTTCCTGAGAAATCTGTTCTATAAAGAGCAGTAGCACTATCCACTATCATGAGAGCAAACCTTGTTTCCACCATCATTGAAGCAGCTTCTAGAAGAAGCCTTGATTGATGATCAGTGTTATATGCTCGAGCATAGGCCACATTCTCCAAAACATCAGCACCATTCAATCCAAATCTACACATTTGATCCATTAAAGATTTGAGTGAATAATGAATTAATGCAAGATACAATTTGATTACAAGTACCGAATCTCAACCTGTCTGCTATTTGTAAAAGTCTCTGTGGTCTGAAAGTACCCTCGGCATCGATGTACATTGCTTTTCCCTCGCCACCACCTTGATCTAATGGAAGCTGAAATACGATTTTGATTGTACTTGTCGTGAGTTGAGTATAATAATATATATAACACAATTGATCAAAATCATTCATAAATTCATCAGTTCATAAGTATCTATCAAATATTTCCAGATGAATGAAGCATTTTCAATTCAGAGATCTTACTTGGCAAGTGACACATAGTGTATGACAAAGTTGAGTCTTTCCAGAGCGAAATTCGCCGTATAACTCAGTTATAGACCCTGTTTCAATTCCTCCTGTCAAGAAAAGAAAAAAAAAATGAAAAAAGAATACCACACGAAGATATATTGTCGTGCACAAAAAAGAAAAAGAAAAAGTCTAATGTCGACAAACTACCACCTTCTAAGATTTTGTCGAGCTCTTTTGACCCGGAAGTTATTTGAATTATTTCAAGCCTCTGAGCATGGAGGTTCGTGGCAGTAGTAAATCCCAAAGGCACCAATTTCGAAGCTGTTATTTATAAAGAAAACAATAAAAATAAGCTTTTGATTGTAAAAATCCAAGATGTACTCACATTTGCACTCCAACTACTAGATTGATTTAGGCAGTTAAAAAAGGAATTGACATCTTGAATAAAGAAAACATGCCTGCCTCAATGATTTTATCGACTTTCGCATCACTAATTCCTTTTATTAGTAGAAGCTCTTTCCTCGGAGAGTAAGCAACAGACTCGACCGTACACAAGCCAGCATCTTTCAGCTTCTTTATGTCAAGTGCAGCAATACCAGATGCCTTTTATAGAAAAACACGAAATAACATTTACAACTCAGCAAATGGAAATAACAAACATTTCAAGCATCATAACCCTAATCCCACAAGATTGCAAGAATTAGATTCTTAAAAAGCATTATAAAAGACTTGAAAAGTAGACTTGATTTCAAAATTAACACTCTACATCTTCAGGGTTTCTAAATGCAGCTACAACCCAAATCAAAGAAACTTACAGAAACTCATTTTGTTTACAAAATCACACATGGGCGGATAATGAAAAGGTAAATTCGATGCATCTTTCAAAATGAAACAAAATTTCAAAAGAAAATGGATTAGAACACTCCCACCCCCGCAGTTGAAAACAACCATTGAAACAAAAAATTGGGGAATTCATTAAAAGAAAACCCATTTAATTATAAACATGAAACCCAATTAAAATAAACTCAGCAAATGAAAACAACAAACATTTCAAGCATCATAACCCTAATCCCAAAATTGCAAGAATTAGATTCTTAAAAAGCATTATAAAAGACTTGAAAAGTAGACTTGAATTCAAAATTAACACTTTACCGCTTCAGGGTTTCTAAATGCAGCTAGTTAAAAGGTAAATTCGATGCATATTTCAAAAGAAACCAAATTCCAAAAGAAAACGCATCAGAACACCCCCACCCCCACCCCCGCAATTGAAACGAAAAATTAGGGACTTTGAAACCCTAAAATTGATTTTCGCTGCAACAAAAGAAAACCCATTTCATTATAACATTAAACCCAATAAAAATAAATGAATTAGAGGAAGATAGTGAGCAGAGCACCTGTAGTTGTTCAACGGGGAAAGGGCCGTGCTGAATTTCTTCTACTTCTTCTTGCTGCAACATCGTCTGCTTTCTCTGTTGCTCCATTAACGCCGTTCTTCACTATCTCCGGGGATTTCGAGATGTGAAATGGTGGAGGGAGAGAAATGGGTTTTAAAAGCGATGAGGCGCGAATTGAAGAAGGAATTTTTTATTTTTTATTATATTTTTTGAGAAACCAATTGAAGAAGCTTGTATGGTAAGCCTTGCGTAGTGGGCTAAAGCCCATTATTTCAGCCTATTGAAGAAACAAATGGTCTGTTCAATTTAAATTGGGCTTTAAAGCACATTATTTCAGCCCAATTGAAATAGCTAATTGGGCGACTGTTCATTTTAAATTGGGCTTTAAATGTTTTAGACTTCTTACTTTAATTTTCATGCAAGACCACAATCCATTTTTTGGCCCAGAACTAAGGGTCTATTTGATGGGTTTTGGCTCGGTTTCGCGGGTTTCGATTTAAAAAAAATGGTTTTGGTGGTTTCGATGAAATCTTTGAGACCTCATTTAGATGGGTTTTGACTGTTGGGTTTTGTGGTTTGAATAAGTTGAAACCTCACTTTGATTGAGTTTGAATGTTGGGGTTTAGGGGGAAAAGTAGGTGGTAGGTGTCAAATCAATGTCTTTTTTAGTGAGATTTGGGATAAAAAGTAGGTTGTAGGTGTCAAATCAATATTTTATAGGTTTGAAAAGTTTGAGTGTGAGTTTCTGAATAAGTTTTTTATGGTTTTATGATTTTGGCGAAAACTCATTTGAAAGGGTTTTGGAAAACCCATCCACATACACCCTAAGGTGGGTGCCCAAGATTAAATTGGCCCCAATTATTTGTATCTAACCTAATTATTAAGAATGACAATTACTTAATTTAGGGTTGCCAGTAATTCGGATTCAGGCAAAGTGGTAGTGGCTTGCGACCCCCAAAGAAGAAACTCAAGTTCGAGCTCTACTGGAGCTACCACATTGTATCTAACCTAATTACTAAGAATGACAATTACTTAATTTAGGGTTGCCAGTAATTCGGATTCAGGCAAAGTGGTAGTGGCTTGCGACCCCCAAAGAAGAAGCTCAAGTTCGAGCTCTACTGGAGTTACCACATTGGGGAGGACAAATATGCACTTTCCTGTCCGAGCTGTAAATACATAGTTTAGTTGATAAGGAAAAAAAAAGGTTGGATTCGGGTCAGAACAGGATTGTGATCAGGTCCGACTCCAATTATGTCGTGTCGAAACCGGATCTTGGTCGAACTTAAATTTTTGGATTTCATTGGATCTTGCTCGTATTCGGTCGCATTTCATTAGGGGTGAACGTGGTCGGGTTTGGGCGGGTTTGCATGAAAAAATCAACCCGACCCAACACTTGCGGGTTGCCAATTTTTTAAACCGCACCCGCGTTGTTATTTTCATAAACCGTCCGGTTCGGGTGGAATGGGTGCGGTCGGGTTGGCGGGTTGAACGGAAACAATGTCATAAAATCTTGACATCCAAATTTAAACAATTAAGCATATAATCTTAAGTTCTTCAAACAACAAATAAAATGTGTCAAATGTGTTCACTGTTAATTTTAAAATTAAATCCAAAAAGCAAAAAATACAAAACTATAATATAATCAACGATTTCTTACTAATTAAATCAATAGTCTCCACAAAAAAGAATATTACAAATCCCCACAAAAAAATTCATTACAAATCATCACTCACACATTACAAACAATAACAAATTAGTGAAGTTTCTTCTCAAATTTTCAACAACAAACTCTTTAGGAAATAAATGTGCTAACATATTTGTACCATTAACATTAATATAAACAAGAAACTTTAAGAAAGTTTGTTTATTTGTTCTTATTCATTTGTTAATAAATGTAATTTATTTCACACTTTTATTAAACAATGAATAAAAAGTACATCAAGGATGATTAAGTGCGGGTTGCGGGTGGGTCGGTTTTTTAACCATCAAACCCGTCACCCGACCCATAACTTGCGGGTTTACAAATTACCAACCCGTACTTGATTATTTTAAAAATAAAACCGGCGGGTTGCGGGTGGGACGGGCGGGTGGGTCGGGTGGGACGGGTTTATGAACACCCCTACATTTCATATCCGATCAAATAAGATCTCCACTTTCAAATAATCTTTTTCATATCCGATCCAATAAGATCTCCATTTTCAAAACTTACATCAATATTTTTTTTCTAAAACATATTTATTAACGTTACAGTTCCATTTAATCTAGCTCGTGTGTTCAATATTTTTTTTCTAATATTGAAGTTTTTAGATGAAAGTAACCATGTTATTTTTCACAACAAACCCACTAAAACCTCACAATCCTTTTCATTTTATCAATTCCCCATTTTCCGTTGCTTTTCAAGTATATTTTCTTTAGAATACGCACGATAGAAGGTACAAATTGAGTTTGCTGGAGCATACACTTGAACAAAGAGTTAGTTTTTAAATTGTTTGATTCTTCAATTCTGTTTATGTTAATATTCTATTCAAGAAAGTAAATTTTTATCATTGGTATTTTTAGGATTGACTTTGTTAATCTCAATCCTAAAGAGAAAAGTTCAGGGAATAGAGGAGGGATGGATCATAGAATTACTTACTGAAGGTTAATTAGCTTTTTCTTTTTCTTTTTTTCTAAAAAAAATTCAATTCTATGTTAATAAATGCAAGTTTTAGTTGAAAAAAGAGTTTGCTTGGAGCATGTGATTCATAATTGGAGGTTAGATTTTTTACTCTTAAAATTAAGTCTAATGTTGATATCTTTTCTTGAGCATTTGATATATGAGTTATAAAATTAACATGAATGATTACAACATTAAGAACATAAAAGAACGCAACGATAAGAACATTACCAACATATGATTGGTCTAGTAAATGATATTAGTCACTACAAAGTAGCGAACTCATGTTTGAATCCCTGTTGGGCGAGGTTTCAACTTAATGTGTCCGACTCGCATTGAAAGGGATTAAACCATTGGGAAACCGAAAAAAAAAACAATAAGAACATTTAAGGAAGTAACTCGTATTAGTTCTTAAAGTTGTATTTGCCCTCTGGTGCTTTCGGAATCAATAACAAAACACTTCCGTCGAAATTTCTCGGTTTTCTTGTAGTGTGTGTTTCAAGTGATGGCTCAATCGTAATTGTAGAAGATGTAATTAGTATTAGTGATGTGAATGAACAGATTTGCTCCACTAAAATGTTTAGGCATGAACATTTTTATGTATCATGTGTGAATTAGATATAAAGATCAGATTTATTGGTATTGGTATTGGTAACAATTTGTATTGGCTATTTAAGCCTATACTGTTATGTCAAAATATATTGGCTAATTTAGGGATCGATATTAATATTGGCTTCCATGTGCATTTTATGTAACAATTATTATGATAATTCCAAGATTTGTAGCCGCATGGTGCATCATTACCTATACCGTTATGTCATACCAGAGGAAATAGAGTAAGTTTGTGGATGGCTAAGTGACTAACTTCAAATAGTTTGTATTAACCAAATCTGTTTTAATTGAAAGTCATCACGTAAAAGTTTTCATGTGGCATAAATTTTGATTTTCAAACATTGTGAGGTGGAAGTTGTAGTACCTACTCTTTTTTTTGGTCAGACAGAAAGAAAACAAAATGAGGAGAGACTAAACAAGGTCTTCCTCCAAAACAGTCCTTATGGAGGCCGGTGCCTCATCCCATTGAAGTTTTGTTCCGATCTCTAGTTGATGTCCAAGTTTTGCAAGCGAATCCGCTAACCCATTCGCAGTACGCCTAATGTGTCGAAAACTGACTTCCCACGGTTTCCCAAGCAAAGCCCGACAATCCTCCAAAATGTGAGCCAAAGGGTGCTCAATATTATCCCTTTTAGAGACAAGAGTAAAAACAACTTCCGAATCCACCTCCACCTCAATTTGTTGAAACCTCCGATCCCAAGCAAGTGTGAGACCCTCTCCGAGTGCCAACAACTCCGCCACTACAATAGAGCAGTCACCAACATTCCAACAAAAACCCAAAATCCAATTACCATCCCCATTTCTAATAACTCCTCCGACCGAAGCCGAGCTAACATGAGTATAATAACTCCCATCCGTATTTAGTTTGAAGCATCCACCATTTGGCCTAATCCAGCGTTGAGTGACCACGATCTTCGGTTTCCGCATTGTTTTGAAATTGTCTTTCAAGTCCTTAGCCAACAGGCGAATTTTAAGAGATGTCTCCTTTGTATGTTCCTCATAATCCTCAAATACTTTTTTGTTTCGGGCAATCCAAATATGCTAAATAGTGGAGAGGAAAATAAAGTGCCAGGGGCAGTCCGGGATGAGTAAGTTATGGAAATTCTGTTTCAAGTTGTGTTCAAACCAATGGACGTTATCCACAAGGGAAAATGCAAGTGTATCAATGGGAGAAATGACCACATCCCAAATAGCTTTTGTTTTCGGACAATTGTAAAAAATATGGAACAAATCCTCCCTATTCGTAGCACATCTAGGACAAAGATCATTCATAGCAAAATGTCTATCGAATCTAAGGGCATTCGTCATGAGGCTATTGTGATAGATAAGCCAAAGGAAAAACTTCAACCGGCGGTGACAACCACTATTCCACACCCAAGTAGGATTCGGTGACACGACCTCTAACGTTTTACCTAGAGCTTTAAAAGCGCTACTGCAACTAAAGAGGCCATTGGGAGACTCACACCAAATCCTAACATCTCTATACCCCCCCTGACTGGGAATCGGAAACGAGAGAATACTATGGGACAAAGAGGGTGGTATAGTCGTACTAATGACACTGAGATCCCACAACCCGGATTGGTCTAAAATATCCGCAACCCGGAGGTCAACATCAACCTCACAAATATCACCCTCTACAAGGTCACAAAGTCTATCTTTACCCAACCATCTATCATACCAAAATGAAATATCCCTACCATCCCCAATTCTCCAAGATATGCAATGGGCCACCGCTTTTATGCTACGCACTACCCCTTTCCACGTATGGGAATCTGTACCTTTGATTTTGTAATCAAGAATATCTGTCTCCCTTAGGTACTTGTTCCTAAAGATATCATTCCAAATAGAGTTGTGATTGCAAAGAGTGCGCCAACCAACCTTAGCAAGAAGGGAGATATTGGCATTCCTAGAGTCCCTAAGGCCTAAACCCCCCTCTTTTTTGGTACGAGTGACTTTTTGCCAACCGACAAGGTGAGTTTTCCTCCTATTGCTATCACTAGACCAAAGAAAGGTCCTATTAATGTTATCAAGGCGGTTACAAACATGAGTAGGTAACCATGTGGTTTGCATCATGTATGTAGGAATAGAAGAAGTGACGGATTGGATAAGGGTGGCTCTACCCGCAAGACTAAGATGCTTAGCTTTCCTAGAAGAGAGGCGATTTTGGATTTTCTTAATCAAACCATTAAAATGGGAAGCATTCACCCGCTCATGATATTAATGTTATCAAGGCGGTTACAAACATGAGTCTTCCTCCTATTGCTATCACTATTTAGAGTAGAATTTTGCAGCTTGCACCCTTGAAAATGGATCATTTGGCATATTGCACCCTTGAAATTAAATTTTGGCAGAGTACACCATCAAAATACATAAGTTTGCCAGAATGCACCCTTTAATTTTTTTCCGGGCAAAGAGATTGCTAGAAAATCGAAAATCCTGATATTTACAGGGGCATAATTATTCTTTTACCTCATTTCTCTCCAAAAAAAGTTCATTGCCCTCCAAAAATTTAAGCCACCTAAATAAACGTGTAGTTTAGAAAGTTTGTCCTTTACACTAAATTATTCTAAATTCCGAAAGAAGAAACATAAAAATGTGCTCCACTTAATTTACAAAATCCCATGCTTAGGATTTTGTCTACCCATTTTCACTTCAATTTTGCCTCATTTTTGCGTCACATTTACCTACTATCGTATAATATCGAAGTTATATGTAATAATAGGACGTCGGAGGATAGAATTGTTACACAACATGGTGAAGGCAACTCTACCATAACTAGAGTTTATAGTTTAACTGGAGGATATTTAACTCATTTTGTGTGAAGGCATTGAATTGAAGGATTTTGTAGACATTGATATTTTGTAGTCTAATTGATACTGAACTTATTTTGTCTAATTGTTGCAGATTTTACACACGCAAATAAATGCAAGTGCACGTATCAAGAGTAAGTATAAGAGTATCGTCTCCACAGGGACTTGACTAAATATATACCAATTTCAATTCCTAATTTACTTTTAGTTCGATTCCAAATTCAAAAGTATTTTCGAGTTGAAATTAAATAGATTAACTAAATTAATTAATTAAGGTAAGTACTTTGATTGAGTTCGAATAGTGAGAAGAGAAAACTAGGGTTATAATCCACTATGTTATCTATTGATTACTCAATTGATATTTTCGTAGTTATTATGGTGACAAGAGTGCTACCCGAAGATTTAAATATTTTCCTACGTATCTTCCGAATTACGTAAGAATCTAATGTATTATCCAAATCGACTCTATTCCTAGGTGATTCGTAAATAAATTACAGACTACCGAGTTCTGCTACGAAATAGAAGGTAACACCAAAGGGTTGCTAAATAGGCCTACCTGGTTATTATCATCAGGATTCTTAAGGATGACATCTATTATATGAAGCATTTGAGTAATTCCAGTTCCTCCAGCAATCTTAACACAGAATCCATAAACGGAATAAACGGTAACATAAAAATGATAAGAAAAGTATATACATACATACGTACATAAGAAAAGTATACTACCATGGCAATATGTTTCTTCATATTTGGAATGAGAGAATTGCAATTGTGGTACCAAACTATATATTGATTCTCACTTGTGGTACCATAAAAATTGAGGCCGACACATTTGGTACTACAATTTAAGAAATTGAATCACTTTTGGTACCACCGTTAAAATTAGACGTTAACTGATGACGTGGCAATTAAGTTTTATTGCAAAATTGATACCATTCCTTATGTTGACTGACAATTATACCCCTAACTTTTTAAGTTGTCAAAATAACCCCACATCTTCAAATTTACTGACAATTTTAGTCCACATTGTTGCCCAATTTCAAAATTGGCTCGAATAATACACGTGCGGACCAATTTATAGATTTTACTTATTATATTTACATATTGTATTTATTTAACTAATTTAATTTTATAAATAATATTAGCAGACCAAATAATACTTTAACATGAATTCGATAAAATATTAATTAAATCTAAAATTTATATAATAATATTAATATATTTAATATTTATTAAAAATAAATTTATATATTCTTAATAAAATAATTATAATTTAAAAAAAAAAAAAAAACCCATCTCCTACCCCCAACTCCATCCCCCCCTAACCCCCCCCCCCCCACCCACCCACCCAAATCCCAGGCCGCCGGCGGCCTGGGATCGTCCGTCCCAGGCCGCCGCTGGCCTGGGATCGCCGGTCCCAGGCCGCGGTGGCCTGGGATCGGAGGACCCAGGCCACCGCGGCCTGGGGTCTCAACAGATCCCAGGCCTGGGGGGGGGGGGGGGTTAGGTGGGGGATGGGGTTGGGGGGTAGGAGATGGATTTTTTTATTTTTAAAATTATAATTATTTTATTAATAAAATATAACTTTATTTTTTAATAAATATTAAATATATTAATATTATTATATAAATTTTAGATTTAATTAATATTTTATCGAATTTATGTTAAAGTATTATTTGGTCTGTTAATATTATTTATAAAATTAAATTAGTTAAATAAATATGTAAATATAATAAGTAAAATCTCTAAATTGGTCCGCACGTATCTTATTCGAGCTAATTTTGAAATTGGACAACAATGCGGACTAAAATTGTCAGTAAATTTGAAGATGTGGGGTTATTTTGACAACTTAAAAAGTTAGGGGTATAATTGTCAGTCAACATAAGTAATGGTATCAATTTTGCAATAAAACATAACTGCCACGTCATCAGTTAACGTCCAATTTTAACGGTGGTACCAAAAGTGATTCAATTTCTTAAATTGTGGTACCAAATGTGTCGACCTCGATTTTTATGGTACCACAAGTGAGAATCGGTATATAGTTTGGTACCACAATTGCAATTCTCTCTATTTGGAATTTACCTGAGTTTTTTAATGGGCCTTGAGGAAAAAATAAATCAACTAACAACGTAGATGTATTACTCTTGATGAGTAGGCCTCCACCAAATCTTTCAATAATTACTCTTTCACTTCCACTACATCTCTTGGTTTTAAGCCAGCAAAATGCCAACTCATTTTACCTTCTGGATAGACCTGTAAAGCTCTAAGCCTCAAGCTAAAGGATTATATATTTTAAAAAATGTATCAGGAAATCAAGGAGATTGAATTTGGAGTACCACCTTAATTAGTAGATCGAATGTTGAGTTGGTTGGCTATGGAAAAAGCCCCTGAAAATGTAGTTGGGCCATATATGGTACTCCCTCCGGTTTATATTAATTGTCACATTGTTATTTTTCACACATATTAAGAAACCTCATGATTAATCACTTTTACATGGTAAAATATCAAAAATACCCTTCCTAGTGACTCTTGAGCTTCCCAACCCAGATGTAAGAGAAGGACAAAATTGGAAAAAATTGCATTGGAAACTTAAATGTGCCAATTAATATGAAACATAAAAATTTGGCAAATGTGCCAACTAATATGAACCGGATGGAGTATTAAATTTTGAACTTTAATTTGTCAAAATATGATGCACGAATCCACATGACACATGGTATATATATATTTTTTTAATGGTAAATACATTAATATATCATTATTACATTTAAATTTACTCAATAATCAAAATTTATCCAACAATACATTAAAATTCACAACCAATCCAATGACTATGTCAAAATCGTAGTAATAAATTATTTAAATTAACGGATTCACCAATTAAAAAAATCCTAAGCAAGTAAATGAATGAACTGCTCTGATATCATCTCGCCTGCAGATATGCTAACAACCAAATATCATCAATGAGAGTCCCATAGCTGCCAAGCATATTCTTGTTTAAACCATATATATTAATATATATACCACTTGAACTTTGAATATAAACTAAACTGAAGCTATTCGATCGGGAATCTTAATAATTATTAGTCTTGCTTTTGTCCAAATATTATATAAAAAAAAACGAATAAACTAAACATCAATACATAAAATTATCTCTAATTCGTCATTATACAAATAATAATCACTTCATACATGATTCATTTACCCTATTGAAAATGGTTCAACAAGAATTATAAGCGCGACATTTGTGAATTTAACGGGAAGTAAGAAACTGGAATGGGAGCACGAGGCAACTTCTCTTTCTTCTCCGGCTTCTTTGGTGACAATGAGTTGAATTTTTTTGTGCTTGTATCAGATATGCGTGAAGATGAAGAAACAAAACAAATACTACTAAAGAAGCTTGAAAAAGAAACCATATTAATTGATGAAAAATTAATAGATTGATCTTTCGTTAATATGGGATTTGATGATATCAAAAATGCTTAGATACTTTGTCAAAAAGGAATGTGTATTGAATGGTTGTAGTACTTGTGGAAGTTGCTATTTATAGTCAATAATTGGACTTAATTAATTGTTGGCAACTTTTTTTATGTTCTTGGAGCGGAAGGAAAGGTGTGCTGCATATATTGTTTCCTTTGTCAGTGTCATTAGACTCATTAAACACGTTGCTTCTTCAACTTTCTTGCTTTGTCAAAGTTTATTAGTCATAATATAATAACAGATTTAATTTCTTTTGAAGCGTTTTAAGACATAACTAGTGACAAGAATTGTATTTATCTTGTCATTATCGGTGGCGGAGCTTTGTCAAAAAAAAATGTGTGTGTTGAATGGTTTTAGTACTGGTGGAAGTTGCTACTTATAGTCAATATTTGGACTTAATTAATTGTTGGCAATTTTTTAATATTATTTGGAGCGGAAGGAAATGTGTGCTGCATCTATTGTTTCCTTTGTCAGTGTCATTAAGACACGTTGCTTCTTCAACTAGTGACAAGAATTATCTTGTCATTATCGGCGGCGGAGCCTAAGGCCATCTCCAGTGACTCCAGACTCCCCTTCTCCTCAGGCTCTCCTTCGCCTTCGGACTCCTCTTTTTATAGTCATCTTTAGTGATTCAATCTTCCCATTCTAGTTAATTCAAATTCTCATACTTCCCCACTCTCACTTAATACAATGATAATAATAATAATAATAATAATAATAATAATAATAAAAATTAATAATTAAGTCAATAGTAAATTAAACATTGGCATTAATAATAAGTAAATTAACATTGGCATTAATAATAACTAATTTAGCATTGACATTAATAATAAAAAACATTTAATAAAGACATTACAATAACAATACAATAATTAATAATCCATATATGGAAGTCATCGCAGTTGCCACCCTTTATCACCAAGAAAGAGGCACCACTTTGGATTTGAATCCAAGAACAAGTCCCATATCCCTAGAAGAATATATGTTCCGTCGTCAACATATACGATCAGTAGAAGTCAATCGCCAACTTCAAGCTGACTTAGTCGAACATGCATGGTTAACACACGGTCCAAATGGTGGTCATGTGTAATAATTTCAATATATTTGATGAGGTTATGTCGTTTCTAATTTAGTTTATCATATTTAAATTATGTAACCAGTATTCTATTTTTAATCCACTAGTCGTATTTAATTTCAATGTCTTTAATTTTCGTAAATCATTTTTTTTGCAATGTGATTAAATTTCAAACAATAAATTAAATTAACATTGAGTTTATTACATAAAAGTTATAATATTACAAGTAATCAAATTAAATTAATGTTAAATTTATTACCATTTATTCCACAAAATTCTATTTCTCATATATTTCCACTATTCCTTCATAAAATTAATAATAATAGAGCTAAATAATAATAACAATTAATAAACATTGTACATAAAATTATAATATTACAAGTTATAAAAGTACAAATTATACTGTTAATAAAATTAAACTAATGTTAAGATTTAAAAAAATAATACATTTTTATAATCTAATTAACATAAATAAAAATAAAAAAATTTAAAAAAAGAAACAAATGGGGTTGGGCGTGTTGCCCAGCCCCAAAAATTTGGCGGTGGATAACCATCGCCCACCCCCTCCCTCCCTCCCTCCCTAAAATCCATTTTATCTGCCCCTCCCCCACGGACTCCCCTTCCCCCCGAAGCAATGGAGATGCCCTAATGGGGGTTGGGGGTGGTCGCTCCCCTCAAGAAAAATATAGTTTATGATAATTGTGTATGTGTATCTTTACATAAAAGAGTTTGTGGTCCAGTGGTAACTGACATTATTAATAAATAGAGTATCAACCTGAGTTTGATTCCCAGTTGGGAATATGTTTCTTTTTACCATTTTTTGCCCCATTTATTATATCTTTAACAATAGTTTTGATAAGTAATAGTTTTGGCCTAGTGGAATGGATCTTCCCTAAGGTGTATGAGGTCTAGACTCTAGAGCTAGGAGTTCAAGTCCCTAAGATGTGTTAATGATTTTTTATTTTTTTTTATTTTTTTATTGTTATTATCAAATTAAATTTTTTTCGATATGGTCAAACACATGATTTAAGTGGATAATTTTTAAAAAATTGCTAGTTAATCTTTATACCATCTTTTGTTGCATAAAATTATAGAGTTGATTGCATAAAATATAGTAGTATTGATTTATCTTAATTAGTTCGTCATTTTATCAAAATATCGAGTTTGTTAACACACAATATTTCGCCCCACCAACG
Organism: Penstemon newberryi var. newberryi; assembly: GCA_030819805.1. Lineage (NCBI taxonomy): Eukaryota > Viridiplantae > Streptophyta > Magnoliopsida > Lamiales > Plantaginaceae > Penstemon > Penstemon newberryi. The sequence continues at coordinate 12,236,586 of JAUALY010000005.1, read as the reverse complement.
AAATTGGTCTAGCTCCGCCACTAGTCACTATTGACATTTAATGTTATAAAAATATTGAGAATTAAGATATTGTCACTAAATCATTGTGACAAACTGAACGATTGTCATAAATTATCATACACTTATCACTTCAGATTATACTAGTAACAACTTTAAAATGTTTTTCATTATTATTATAGTTGTTTTTGCCTTTTTTCTAATAAAAAGTAGTGTTTTAATGATTTTAAAATTTTGAAAATTAAAACCCAATCAGCCAAACAAGGCCATAGCCAAATACATATATATATACATATACATATATATATATACATATATATATATATATATACATATATATATACATATATATATATATATATATATACATATATATATATATTTGAATATTCAACTAACAAATAAGTTTTGAAGTTTCAGTTTTATCATCTAGGCAAATCAAGGTCATAGTGATCAAGTTTTAATCACTAATATATATTGATTCTTTGGTAAGTTATAAATTATATATATATATATTTAGTGAATTTTGAATATTCAACTAACAAATAAGTTTAGAAGTTTCAGTTTTATCATCTAGGCAAATCAAGGTCATAGTGATCAAGTTTTAATCACTAATATATATTGATTCTTTGTTAAGTTATAAATTAGACGCGTTGCTTCTTCATGAACTTTCTTGCTTTAATTGACTCGTAATATAATTCACGATGTACTGTTTTTTTTTTTGTACAAATACCAAATTCATTATATTATAAAAAAGTTAACTAGTTTACAAGAGAGTAATCTCCGTCACAAAAACAACCTTCGGTTCATATTAATTGGCACATTTGCCAAATTTTTATGTTTCATATTAATTGGCATATTTGGGTTTTCAATGCAATTTTTTCCAATTTTGCCCTTCTCTTACATCTAGGTTGGGAAGCTCAAGAGTCACTAGGAAGGGTATTTTTGACATTTTACCATGTAAAATTGATTAATCATGAGGTTTCTTAATTTGTGTGAAAAGTAACAAAGTGCCAATTAATATGAACCGGAGGGAGTAATTTTTTTGATCGTGCACAACCTCAAAACAATATATTTTTCCACAAATTTTCTATTATAACGAAGAAAAGTCCATATATATAAATAATACGTATTTAATTTGATGGATGAATTATACGTTACTGAATTCAAAAATTTCGAGGTAATTATTTTATTTTTTAAAACGAACTAAAATACATGCGCACACAAACTAAATAATCTTTTTATTACAGTTGATACCCTCACAGTTCGCATACACCGCAACAAATCATGGAATCAAAGAAGCGACACTAAGAACAGGTTCAAGATCGTGGACCGTAATAATTAATCAAGGAGGATTCGCTCAAGAATGGAAAGAATTTTTTGAATCTCACAAACTCAAGAAAAAAACAGATTTTTTCTCCTAAAAAGGATAATGACTATCAAAGTTATTATATTCGATGAAAACATGAATGAAGTATTTTACAATTGGTACCACACCGTATCTATAAAAAGTGCATGACATGAGATATTTGTTTAGATTTGAAAATGAATTTTCATAATTTAATGTGCTATTATAATATGTAATATCCTATTTTCATTTTCAATAAAACTGTGTTTTATGTTTTTTTTAATACAGGAACAAACACCATTAATAATATAAAAGCTGACCAAATTTTATAAGTCATATATTATTGCTTTTAAAAATTGCACACGCATTATGGATTTTCATAAATAACAAGTTTTTTAATCAGTAAGTCGAAAATACCCCTTTAATCAAATACTCTTACTATTATTTTGCATTAATGACAATTATAAGAAAAAAATGACAAAATTAGTCAAATAATACTATTTTTACATTAAAACCCGAAAACGACAAATAAAAAAAACAAGAAAAATTTGTCAAAGCGTAAGTTTATCCAAAAAAAAAAATTGCGTCGTTCTTATCTACTTGCCAACGTAAGATTCGCTTTTCAAAGCTCTCGTACATTAATATCAAAATCTAAAACACTGCACACAATTACCAATACTTCAATATAGCTATAAACTACCTATATATAAACCAATTACATTACACAACAAACACCACCTGAGAATGCAAAAAGAGTCTCAATAGCTGCTAATTCAGGTACAAAGCTTTGCATTTTTCATTTATATTTAATTTTATAATTTTTTTAATAACTAACTCATTGTATTTTCTATTAATAAAGTGCTTCAAATGAATTGTACCTTCGAACTCCATCTATACTGTAAAGGCAGGTTTTACAATGACAAAAATGGAATACTTCGCTACTCAAACGGAGTAATTACTGTAATCTCAGCTGCAAATGAACGCATATACAGTTTATTTGACTTAATATGCGCAATCTACGAAAATGGAGCTACATACCTGAAGGGATATGGTATTAACTGGTATTTATTTTTGACTTAATTTTTTTTTAATTTTTTTTAGCATAATATAAAATGGAGAAAAAATCTTTAAGATATTGTGTAATATTAGTGCTTATGATCCAGCTTGACAGGTTCATAGTTAAAGTACATGCAAAGGTCACAAACTATGAGCAGAAATACTATTACATGGCTTGTCAAAGTGCTTATCGGCGGTGGATGCTGAATGTGATTACCGTTACACGTGTGCAATATGTGGAGAACAGACTAAAGCAAAGTCGAGGTCTGAAATTGAATTTCTAAACCAATAAGACCAGTAGATTAATCTTATTATACACTGTGGGTTTTAATTTTTTTTTTCCTCTTATAATTGATAGAGAGAGAATCCATTTGAACATTTACGATGACACTGGTTCATTAGATGTCACTGCTTTTGGTGCTCTGGCCATAAAGATAATGGAATTGGATTCTCACATGTGCATTCAACTTTTGAATGAGGTTAACTTCATGATCATTACATATTATATAATTTATCTTATTGGGACAAAATATCTATGGCATTAAAGTTAGGACTGAAATAGTTTTTAAGGTAGTTTCTATGAAGTGTTTATATATATGTCTTCATATCAATATACATATATTTATTACAGGGTGAGGGAGTTATTGCTAAATGGATAAATAAAAAACTAGCAGATAAATTATTTTACATGAGTATCAGAAGAAAATAGAACAAAATTGGTAAAACTTTACAGCAACAGTACACAATTCTCACCCTACGACTGAAAGAGGAAGCTATTGATGAGCATGCTATTCAACCCCAAACAATTGAAGAAATAGGCACCACTGAAATAGAAACACAATTTAGGCATTTGATAGTGAACTATTTTTTTGTTTGTTATAAGTTATGCTTTGTAGACTCCTATTTTCATATTTAATCATCTAATGATATTATATAGGTGAAGGAAGTGAACCTAAGAAGGATGAAGATGTTGATGCTTTTGATTCAACTGTTCACAAGACTAAGTAATCATCACTTGCGTACATAGTGTATATAAACATGTGAATTTGTGACATCAAGCTTTACTATCTTTTGCCTGTATAATATTAAGCTCATGGACGTGAACTTGTAACATAAAGTCCTACTATGTTTGGCTTGTATAGTAATGAACTCAGAGGCATATGAACTTGTAACAAAAAGTCTTACTATGTTTTGCCTGTATAGTAATGACCTCATGGACATGTGAACTTGTAACATAAAGTTATACTATGTTTTGCTTGTATAATACTGAGTTGATAGACAATTTCGAACATCAAGTACTTTAACATTTTCATGCTTGTTTAGTATATTTAAGAAGATAAACTTCATTCCCCTCAATTTTAATACTTAGCAAGCATATCTACACTCCACACGACCCTATCACATTCATACATAGTGTTTAATTGTCCATCTCCTAATAATAACTAATCAAATCCCTTTGTACACATATTTAATGGATTATACTTAGTTATTTTTCACACATTCACATTGGACCTTTAGAAAAACAGAGAAAATGAGAGAATTCAAACGAAAAAATAAAAAAATTGGAGGTGCGTGGTGGCATGAGGAACATTTTTTATAACTTTTAAAGTCTCATTCGGAATTAAAAGTTTAATATATTCGAACCAATATTGAATAGTGTATTGTATAATAATACCTAACTTATTTACATTAGTACTGAAATACTCCCTCCGTCCTTTTATTTTTGTTCCTATATTCTTTATGAGATTTCTCAAAACAATACTCTATTTTTTAATATAAAATTATTTATCTCAAAAATATATTTTTAGATGAATTAATGATTTGACACAATAAATTCTTTATCATTATTTTTTGGACATAAATGTAATTTTTCTACAAATTTTACTTTTTCAACTCTTACATAAATATCTGTACTAAAACTCATGGAATCAAATAATAAGGGACAAAAGGAATATTTTAATATACAATTACATATTATATGCCTCACTCAATCATACACACTTTAAATAAATGACCCACTACATTATATAAATTATGATTTTTTTTCAAGTTAACTCTCTGTGATATGTCTAATGAGCAATTTAACTCCCTGTGAAATAACAATAGGTAATTTAGCTCCCTATGAAATGAAATAATGAGAAATTTAAATCATTTTGATATAAAAATAGGCAATTTACCTCGCTGTGAAATGAAATATTGAGCAATTTACCTTCATGTGATATGAATTAATGAGCAATTTAGAGGGAGGCAATGTGCTTCTTTTATAAAAATACAGGAAGGTCTTTTGCCCTTTTTCTTATCACAGGGAATTAAATTGCCTATTTAATATATCACATCTCTCTGACGGAGCTGTTTTCTGTACTCAAGGTGTACGAGTATAAAATGCCAAGAATGGGTATAGAAGAGACCTCAACTTCTAGTCCCACTGCTGCCCTGGTTGCTGCAGAGATACCAGAAGAGCAAAGTGTTGTTGGCTGAAGCTGAAAAGATGGCAGCCATCTACTCATCTAATTCAGAATCAGGCACGTCAAGTGATGACTCTGTTTTTGAAGAGACACCTGCACTGCTCTGTCTCATGGCCAAGGAATCTGATGATTCTGATAATGAGGTAATCCTCTCTGAAAGTGAACTTGAGCTATTTAGTTTATTTGAGCAAATGATGAACAATAAAGCCGATGTTGTTAATGAATTTGCTAAGCTTAAGGACGAGATGATTCTGTTGAAAAAGCAAAATGCAAAACTGAAACGCAGTGTTGAAAAACCTGAAGAATCAGCCATGTATAAAAAGCTTTCGCATGAATGTGAATCTTTGAGAGCAGAATGTGAAGTTTACAAGGGACAAATCAAGGAACTTGAAGCTACAATATCGTCACTCAATAAGTCGTCTGTTCCTAAGTCGTCTGTTGTGTCAATAGATAAATCAACTGAACAGAGTACACCCTTAGTAAAAGAAAATTTAGAACTGAACAGAGCTGAGAAATTTATATCTGCTGATAATAGTAACATTATCCTGTATGTTCAGACTGCTAAATCTACTTCACTGGAAATTGAGAAAAAGGAGAAGAGTCCTCCTAAGGCTAAAAAGGGTAAAAAGCCTGAAAATGAAAAACAGACTGGTAAAACCAATCAGCAGAGTAGTCCTAAGAAGTCTGCTGATAAGAGTAAAACCAATCAGACTAGTAAACCTAAGTCGTCTGTTAAAGAGCAAGTAAAGAGCAGACCAAAGAAGCAAAGAAATTATAACAATAATGCTTGGTATGGAAATGAGTCTTATTATGTGCAACCTGCTTACTCACCTTATTATGCTGCACCTCATTATCCACCTTATTATGCTGCATATCCTGCTCATCAACCAATGCATGGTTACCCTGCTTATCATGCATCTTATCCTGCTTATGAGCCTTATCCTCATCATAATAATTATCAACATAACATGCCTGCTGATTATGATGAAAATGAAGTTGCTCATGCTCCTGCTAAAACTCTAAAGCCTAAGAAGCCTAAGACCTCAACATCTTGGGTTGTCAAAGGTGACACTAATCCACCAGGACCCTCTCAATAAATGGTACCTAAAACATTTTTATTTTGTTTTGTAGGTTAGGATTAGGAGTAGGAGTAAAGTAGTGAAGAAATGGTACTTGGACAGTGGATGTTCAAGGCACATGTGTGGAGACATACATGAACTAGCAGATGCTGTTGCTGTGAATGGTCCAAGAGTTACTTTTGGAGACAGCAAAGAAGGCAAGGTTGTTTCTGTTGGAAAGCTAATCAAAGGAAACATAGAGATATCTGACGTCTCTTATGTTAATGGCCTGAAGTACAATCTGCTGAGCATAAGTCAATTTTGTGACAAGGGATTTTCTGTAATGTTTTCATCAGATAAGTGCTATGTTGAACAAATTGAAACAAAGAAGGTTATTTTATCTGGAAGAAGACAGAGAAATATCTATGTAGTCGACTGGAATTCTGTGGACAAGAATTCTAATGTTTGTTTGGTGGCTTCTACACCAAGTGAAATCAGTTGGCTGTGGCACAAAAGAATGAATCATTTGAATTTCAAGACCATAAACAGATTGATAAAGAATGATCTGGTAGAAGGAATTCCAAAGACAGTCATAAGCAAAGACAAGCTCTGTGACGCATGTCAGAAGGGTAAACAAGTGAAATCATCTTTCAAAAGCAAGAAGCACCAATCTTCAACCAGAATTTTGGAGCTGTTACACATGGATTTGTTTGGCCCTATTGATCCTATCAGCAATGGTGGAAAGAAATACTGCCTAGCTGTTGTGGATGATTTTTCAAGATTTACTTGGGTGATTTTCATGAAAAAGAAAAGTGAAACCAAGGAACATCTTACTAATCCGATGGAACTGATCCAGAATGAGAAGAGCCAAAGAATATTGAAGATCAGATCAGATAGAGGGACTGAATTTACAAACTCTACTGTTGAAGAGTATTGTAACTCCAGAGGAATCAATCATGAGTACTCTGCTGCCAGAACCCCTCAACAAAATGGAGTTGCTGAAAGGAGAAACAGAACTCTAAAAGAGGCTACCAGGACAATGATAGCTGAAGCAAAGCTGCCCCAAAGATTCTGGGCAGAAGCCACAAATACAGCATGTTATACACAGAACAGATGTATGATCAACAAAAGTCAAAACAAGACACCTTATGAGCTATGGAACAACAGAAAGCCTAATTTACGTTATCTTAGGATTTTTGGTTGTAAATGTTATGTTTTGAACAATGGAAAAAATCACCTTACTGCATTTGCAGAAAAGGCTGATGAAGCTGTTTTTGTAGGTTACTCTACTGTTAGTAAAGCTTATAGAGTGTTTAACAAAAGAACTTTACTTGTAGAAGAATCTATTCATGTAGTATTTGATGAACCAAGTCAATCATCTGAAAAGAATCAAAGTGCAAATCCAGAGGTATCTGCTGACTTTCAGAAATTGAGTGTGGAAAGAAAGGAAGAATATGTACCCATCATACTACCCGATTTAACTCAACATGTTAACTCAAGTGCTGTTCAAAATCAGTCTGCTGATTGTCTAACAGAGGAGTTGCGAACAGCTGACAGACCAGAGACTGTTCAACAGACTACTACTGAGACTCCAACAGTAGTGTTGCAAGATCAATTAAGAGGACAACATCTAGATTTGCAACCTGATCTCAGATGGCTCAGAAATCACCCACCTGACTTAGTGATTGGTGATCCCCTGGACAGAGTGAGAACTAGAAGGTCAACTGCAAATGAAACTATGTTTGTAAGTTTTCTTTCACAAATTGAGCCTAAGTTGATTGATGAAGCTCTTAGTGATTCTCACTGGATTGAAGCAATGCAAGAAGAGTTGAATCAATTTGAAAGGAATGAAGTCTGGTACTTAGTTCCCAGACCTACTCATCAAAGAGTAATTGGCACTAAGTGGGTATTCAGAAATAAAATGAATGAAGATGGTATTGTTACCAGAAACAAAGCAAGACTAGTTGCCAAAGGTTATTGCCAAGAAGAAGGCATTGATTTTGATGAGACATTCGCACCAGTTGCAAGGCTTGAGGCAATCAGATTATTCTTAGCCTATGCTGCTTACAAGAACTTCACTGTCTATCAGATGGATGTGAAGTCTGCTTTTCTCAATGGAGAATTGCAAGAGGAAGTTTATGTTGAACAACCTCCTGGTTTTGAAGCTTATCAAGAAGGAGACAAAGTGTATCGTCTGAAGAAAGCTCTCTATGGACTGAAACAGGCTCCAAGAGCATGGTATGATACTTTATCTGATTTTCTTTTAATTAAAGGATTTCGCAAAGGTAAGGTAGATAAGACTTTGTTCACTATTGAATGGGATAATCATATATTGTTAGTACAAATATATGTGGACGATATTATTTTTGGTTCAACTAACCAACAGATGTGTGAAAGGTTCTCTAAGCTGATGCAGAACAAGTTTGAAATGAGCATGATGGGAGAACTAAATTACTTTCTTGGATTACAAGTTAAACAGCTACCTGATGGTATTTTTATTAATCAAGCAAAGTACACAAAAGATCTGTTCAAGAAATTTGGTATGGAAACTAGCTCATCTGTTAATGTTCCTATGTCTAATGGACTTCGTCTGGACAAGGATGAAGGTGGAAAATCAGTTGATATCACCAAATACAGAGGCATAATTGGGTCACTGTTATACTTAACAGCTAGCAGACCAGATATTATGTATTATGTTGGGGTTTGTGCGAGATTTCAATCAGATCATAAGGAATCTCACCTCTTAGCTGATAAAAGGATACTAAAGTATCTCAAAGGCACACAAGAATTGGGATTGTGGTACCCAAGGGAATCAGGATTTGAACTTATTGGATATTCAGATTCTGACCTTGCTGGCTGCAAAATTGATAGGAAGAGTACTACAGGTACTTGTCAATTTTTAGGCAGTCGTCTGATCTCATGGATGAGTAAGAAACAGACTTCAGTATCCATATCTACTGCTGAAGCTGAATACATTGTTGCTGGAGCATGTTGTGCACAAATACTTTGGTTGAAGCATCAACTAGAAGACTATAATCTCAAGATCAGTGGAATCCCTATCTACTATGACAATACAAGTGCAATCTCACTTACTCAGAACACTACTAGTCATTCCAGGACTAAGCATATTGGGATCAAACATCACTTCATCAGAGACCATGTTGAAAAGGGAAATGTTATTATTGAGTATGTTCATACAGACAATCAGATTGCTGACATTTTCACCAAACCATTAAGTGATGCAAGATTTTCTACTCTAAGAGTGGAACTGGGCTTGTTAAATTTGGATTCATAAGCTGAGGGGGAACCTATCAGAAGACTGGGTTCAGCAGCTTACTAATCTGATATCAACAAGTGCTACACTTCAAGAAGGCTGACTCTCAACAGACTAGTTGACTGATGAATTCTTGAATTCAGGGGGAACGTGTAAGACTAGCGGTACTCCTGTCTTAAAGATGAAATCTTCAATGACAGTTAGTTGAAGTTGTTTTAATCAGAAGATTTGTTCTTAATTCTTGAAGATTTGAAGATTATTTATCTTGCTGGATTGACAAACAACAAAGGAAGATCACTAGATTTCACTAGTGATATATTGTATCAGACAAGTCGTCTATCAGATAAGTATTACTTTACTCATCTGTTTTTATTTATGTCAGCTTATATTTAAGTGTTGTACTAAAAACGCATTTTCTGAAACACGCTTTTATAAGTAAACTTGCTAGGGACGTTTCGCTTTCCCGCCTAGTCTGACATAATTAATAAATTTTGAATTCCGTGATTCTCGCCCGCACGATTAGAAACTGACAGATTAAATCAAACCGTCCGCGTATAACACGGAAACCGAAGCAAATCAAAATCTATAAATCCAGATCTGATCAGTAGGGTAAACCTTACGCACCCAAAATTATCTCAAGTGAGAAAGAAGTTACTGATTCATCTATTTTCTGTCTTAAAGTGTTTTAAATTCTCTCAAACTACTTCAATTTCACTAAAATGGCCGGAGCTGAAGGACGTTACCTGAATTACGAGAAGTTCCACGCTTCTGGAACTCCCCTAATGAAGGAAATAATGGTTAAAATCAAAGAGGCTTCACTAGTAAAAGTTTTGGAAGCTCACGAGGATTATGTATTCACTGAAGACGTGGCTGAGTTCTACAAAACAAGGAAAAATGATTTGACCAGGATGACTTCTGTGGCTACTGTAGGAGGAAAGACTATTTGCGTCTCTCCTGCTGTTCTCAATGAGCTTTATGATCTGAAAAATGAAGGAGGAGAGGTATTTACTCTGGGTTCAGAAAAAGAGGAGGAATTTTGGTTCATTTGTGCAAAGGAGGGAGAAGCAATGACTGGAACCCTGATGAAAACTCAATTGAAGGATGAGTTTCAGAGGTTTGCAGATATTATTGCAAAAATTTTGGAGTGCTCTACTAGCTCCTTGGATGGGTTACCTAGAAGAAGGTACCAAACCATTGCTTGTATCTACTATGGGTTATCAGTTAATTGGGCAATTCATTATTTCTACATTCTGGCGTTGAAAAAGAATGGGCATGTGATAATGTTGAGTCATCTGCTTTCGACTCTTGGTTGTCCACTTGTAAATGGGAAGATAGTTCACAAGCTGAAGGAGATGAAGATGTATGAACCGGTAAAAGTTGAAGCCGCTCCAAAAAGAAAGGCGAAGGGAAAGGCAGAGAAGTCTGCTGCTGCCAAAAAGCCTAAAATTGATACAAAGGCTAAGTCTGCTGATCAAACAGCAAACCCTGTTGTTCAAGCCAGATCAGTAGAGTCTGATGCTGATGTTGCTGATAAGATAGTCACTGAGGTGACTAGAGAAATTGAGGAGATGACCACTGAAACATCTCCAGAGAGAACTGAGTCTGACGAACCAGTTCTAGTGAAAGAGGTTGGACGAAGGACAAGAAGTTCAGTAAAGAGGACTGCTGAACCTCGACCAACTGAAATATTGCCTAAGCCAAAAGCAAAAAGGAAGTTAACTTTAGGTGGTCAAAGAGTTACCTTCACTGTTGATCCAACAACACAAGTCAGAGAAAATCCTGCTGCTGAAAGACCAGTAGATGCAGCAGAAAAAGCTGCAGAAGATAAGACTGCAGAGGATCAATCTCTCAACAAGTCTGCTGTTGCTGAACAGCCGACTAGTTTGACAGCAGAGGAGAATGTCCCACTCATTCATCCTACACCAATAGCTGCTGCTCCACTGCAGATAGTGGAATCCCCTGCCGCCAGAAGGAAGAGAACTGGTAAGGCAAAGATTAAAGTGGTCACTGCTGTCGAAAAGAAAAGGAGAGAGGAAGAAGAAAAGAAAAAGAAAGAAGAGGCAGAGTACCAACACACTCTTAAGCTTAGAGAGCTTGAAGCTCAGGCTAAAAATATGTCTGCAGCTGAGATAGCTGCTAAGGAAGCTCAAGATTTGGCTCAAGCTTTAGAAGCCAGTACTAAGGATGCCCATGGTCCAAGGTACAGTGGTGGAATTGTTATTGGAGATAAGAAAAAGCCAAAGGCTGTTATGCCCACACCCAAGCTGCCAAAGAAGAAAAGATCTGAACTAAAGCTTGCTCTGAAAATAGTTCAAAGTGATCCAGAATTGTTCAAACAGTTTGTGGCAGACCTTGAAAGGTATAACGACATATTGGTCCGTCAGAGTCTCTTTGTTGGTGAGAAGGTAAGATATAACAGATGGAGAGAATATCGTCTGACAAAGACCAAGGAGCAAATTGTACAGTGGAAGGAGTTTGCTGCAGAGGAAAGATGGGTTCTGCAGTTTCTGGAAACTGGGTGCTTGAGGCAAGCACTGGATTCAGATCACTTCCTGGATATGATTCATTATAAGCTAAGGAAGTTGGCAAAATCTGAAGCCAAGAAACTTCAAAGATCTGTTCCTGAAACTCCAGCAGAAAATGAAGATCTGAAGGAGAGAGCAGTAAAGCTGGCACTTTCCGTAACTTTGGAAATGTGGGCTAAGAAGACCAGATATCAGAAGGGTCAACCAAGCTCTATGACACCCCTGCCAAGCTTACAACAGATTGTCTTCGGACCGGCTATTAAGACTTATGAAGATCTACCTGAACAGACAACATCACCATTTGTACCTACTCTTATATTTACTCATAAAACTGTTGTTGCTGATAATGGTGTTGATGTTGTTACAGAAGTAAATGAGCCAGTACACGTCCAAACGAAGACTGATGAGAAAATCTCAACATCATCAGAGCAGTTGCCCCAACAGCAGACTACTCTGACTGATGAACCAAAGGAGTCTGAGAAAACTCCTGAGATTGTTCCAGCAAGCACAGTCATTCCATCAACTTCAGCAAGCATGCAATCATCTATTTTGGAGTCCATCCAACAGTTGATTGCAAACTCTATGAAGGAAATGGAAGATAGACACAGAGAGCATTTAAAGAAATTTGAGAAAGTGGCCTCAACTATACTATCTGCTGCTACTGATGAAAGAGTTCCCAAGGCTGCTGATCCTAGCCCTCTGATAGTGGAAGAAATAGCAAGTATCAAACATGAAGTACAGGCTATCAGACTAGATGTGGAAACATTTGGTGCAAGGGTCAAGAATAACACAGCTGGGTGGAGGGACATAACTGAAGTCGTTGCGAATGCAATGGAGGCTCAAGAGGAGAAAACTGAGAACATGTTGAAAGCATTCACCACCTCAGCTGATCTGATTCTAAGTTCTCAGATTCAACTATGTGATCAAGTGGATCTTACATTTCAAAAGATTGAGTCCTATGCTACATTGCAGCAATTAAAAAGGGAGAATCATCTTCTGGCGGTGGATAAAAACATCAGACTGATATGTGACGCTATTAACATCACTCCAGTTCTGCCTGAAGAACCAGTCTACCCTGCTGATGATGACAAAAAGGGGGAAGATGGAAGTTCTACAACGAAGAAGAAGGGTGCTGATGCTAATCTTTCAGCTGAAGTTACTGAAAAATTGGATTCTGCTGAAAAGGATGCTGATGATGCAAATACAAGCAAACGCAGAGAACGATACTGATGAAGAGCCCAAAGAACCAGTAAAATCTGATAAGGAGATTGCTGCTTCCAAGGACTCAGCTGCTGAACAGCTAAATCCATACGTCAAGTATAAGAGAATAAAGGATCTCAGAAAAAGATTTGACATGCTTGAACAAGATCTCTCTAGTTCCGAACAAGAAGATGAAGACCTTGAAGGTGAAGAAGAAGAAGGAACACAAGAAGTGAAGAAGGACTAGACTAAGATATTAGACTAGGTGACTTGTAATCTTTTTGTAAAATTTTACTTTCTGCTGTCTCATCTGATGAACTTGTAACTTGTAATCAATTGATATAATCTATAAAAGTTCAAGTTTCCAACAAATTATTTCTATCTCAGAAATTTTTGAGGACTTAAACTTTAGCTTTAGGTACAGGTACTTAGCTGAAGTTTTGTCATCATCAAAAAGGGGGAAATTGTTGGATGAAGATGAAGATGGAAGGTATGAAGTGAAGGGAGGTTTTGATGATTTCCAAAACATCAGAATCAGCTAAGTATGGAAGCTTAGTACAAACCTTCTAAGATATTTGACCAAGGAAGATTTATTTCAGACTAGTCAAATATGGTCCAGAAGACTACTGATCTGTTGCTGAAGAAAGGAATCTGACTGGTGGACTATCAACCGACTCAAATCAAATTAGTTCAAGTTTGGGATCAGCCGAGTATACATCAGAGGAGTAATTTCGATCAGCAGAGTAGAAGGGATCAAGAAGTCTGATCAACGGTAATAAATGCACTTGGAGTAATAAATGCTGAAGAGGAAGGGTATTTATGACAAATGATTGAAGAGAAACCTCGTATCACCTTGGTGCATTAAATGCGATCTGACAGAAAGTACAGCAGAGTGTACAGTGTTCAGTCGCAGGTAGCCGTTTCTGCAGAAGGACCAGTACTCGATGATTTGGACACCTGTCGATCTCTCAACGGGCAGATTTTCAAATCTCAAGTATAAATAGATCAGTTCGTGAGTTGAAGAAGATATACAACACATTTTGAGAGCAAAAATCTGAAGCAGAATTCTTCTCTCAAACTCAAGAACAGAACACTCATCAGCCGAGTCATTTGTTGACGAAGCAGAATAGAGAGAAAACAAAAAATACTTATAAATCTGAGTGATTTTGTTAGAATAGTGTTGTGAGAAGTAGATATCCATCTTAGTGAGTGATATTACTTCAGAGGATAGGAGTTTCTTTGTGATTTCCTATTACGCACTTGTGGCCGTTTCATTTGTTGATAGGCGCAAGCAGAGTGTACTGTAATCTGTGTGACTATAGTATAACCCAAGATCTAAGTGACTTGGAATAGTGGACTAAAGGATTTATATCCATATAACCACTATAAAAATCCTTTGTGTTTTTACTTGCATTATTTCTTGCATATTTTGAAGAGCATATTTTAAACACGTAAAAATGTTTAACTGATTGAAAAGGTTTTAAAAAGGAGTTTATAAAACTGGGGATAAAACTTTTTCTAAGTTAAGAAAACTACTTGTGAAAAACACTTGACAAATCCGCTGCAAGTTAGTTATTTTAAAACTTTGATTTTGATAAAATCAGCTGAGTGAAATCAGAAGAGTGGTCAACTCTGCTGTTCAAAGCTTTGTGCGAGATCAGCATTGTCAACTTACGATTACTGATCAGCTTAGTCTGCTGACAGAAAAGTTAGAAGTTTTTAAAAGATAAAGAGGTCTATTCACCCCCCCCCCCCCCTCCCCCCGCTAGACCTCATCTGACCACTTGGGACCAACAGGTATTTTGCCCTTTTTTCTCATCAAATGGAGTTAAATTGCCTATTTAATATATCACAAAGAGGTATTTTGCCCTTTTATTTATTCTCGGACTACATTGTCATACAATGCAAAACAAGTCCTATTAAAAACCAAATACTCAAAAAACATTCCATCGCTCCAAATAGCCTACAAGATAAACACGTACATCAAAATATTTTGCAACACACTAAGCTACTGAATTAAATTGCCACGCAATATCATCTCATAAATCACCAGCATCATCACTTCACCCTTAGAATGAGACCAAAATAAAAGAGGCAAAATAAATTAAAGAAAACAACGAACAACAGAGATTTAATAAAGAAGACAACTGCAAAAGAATATAAAAAAGGTTAGTATTCATTATTTGTATCTTTCTTTTTCATATTGACTGCCTGATCCTCAGAAGATACACCTGCAATTAATTGCTCAATTTGTTTGTATTGTAAATTCATAACCATAGCCAAATACACATATATATCTAAATAGGAAAACTAAAATTTATATTATTTCTTCATATCTACTTCTGCTAAGATACTTATACCTGTTTTAGAACATGAATTCTCAATTTCTGCAAATGAGAATATTTTACATTGAACTATAGAAATAATTATAAATCTTTATATAAAACCATCGGCTGGTTCTGAACGTGATATTCGAGTATATACTGAGCCTGGTCGTGGTTATAAGGTCAATTATTATTATAGTTGTTATAATCCGTTGCAATATCCTTTGTTGTTTCCACATGGTGAGCAAGGATGGCATCCGGGTATTCCAAAGAAAACAGAATTACGTGTTAGTTATGTTGCCAAACGTAAAGAGCATGTATCAATGTCAATGCCTTTTGATATATCTAATATTGGTTCTGCCGAAGAGTTGCTTGCAGCAGAGGAAGAATGTGAGTATCTGATTTTGGTTTGATCCTATTGATATTTGAAAATATGATTTCTATTAATCTCTTTACCATATTTTTATTTAAATTATTATGTATAGGGCTGCATCGTAACAAAAGGAATAAGGGAAATGTTTCTTGTAGAGAATATTCATGCTATCAAGCTCAAATGCGTGAAGGGGACAACAATTATCTTTTACATGCTGGGAGATTGGGACATGAGTTTATTATTGATATGTATATTAAAGTGGAAACTTCGCGATTGGATTAATATCGTTCCGAACAGCTTCAGCAAGAAATACGCACATAATCTTTACAGGGTATTATTGATAGTCTTTTAATTGATGATCAGGTGAGTCCAAATAATGTGGGCCGGAGAATCATTCTTCCTTCTTCTTTTATTGGTGGACCTCGTGACATGAGAAAGAGGTACGTAAATGCAATGTCACTTGTCGAGAGGTATGGGAAACCTGATGTATTTCTGACAATGACATGCAATCCTGGTTGGAGTGAGATCGTTGATAACTTGCGGCCTTGTGAAAAAGCAGATGATAGGCCTGATTTAATAGTTCGTGTGTTCAAGGCCAAACTTGAGGAGCTGAAATTTGAGATAGTAAAAAAAAAAATTTTGGTGAGGTGGAAACATATGTGTACACTATCGAATATCAAAAGCGCGGGTTGCCTCATGCTCATTGGGTTATTATTTTAGCTTTGCGCCATAAGATATTTGCACCTGCTGTATACGACGAAATTATATGTGCTGAACTGCCGGACGGTTCGCATCCTCTCTTGCGTGCTTACGTTGTTAAACATATGATGCATGGCCCCTGTGGAGAGTTTAACAAATCATGTGCATGTATGCGTGATGGTAAGTGTAAGAATTACTATCCGAAGGAATTTGACATCACTACTAATGGCCAAAATTTGTACCCTAATTATCGTAGAAGAAATGATGGTCGGTCAGTTGTTTACCGGAAAGTGAGGCTTGAAAACAGATCTGTTGTGCCATATTGTCCATACCTGTTAGTGAAACTGGATTGTCATATAGATGTAGAAATTTGTGCGGATGTCCACTTAGTCAAGTATTTATATAAATATATCTACAAGGGTCATGATAAGCTTGCCTATCATGTTGTTTCAGAGGATCCTATGGGGCAGCCTGATGATGTTCATGAGTATCAAGATGGTTGGTATATTTGTGCACCTGAGGCCTTTTGGAGAATTTTTGGATTTGCAATGAGTGAAATGTATCCTCCCGTTATTGTGTTGCCAGTTCATCTGCCAAATCATCAGCCCCTACGTTTTGGCATGCATCAAACTCTTCAACAGTCTGTTGCTAATCCATTGTCTTCGCACACAATGCTGATTGAATTTTTTGTTATGAACTCTTCTGATTCAGAGGCCAAGAGGCTCAATCTGTTGTACAAGAATTTCCCAGAATACTTTGTTCGGGAGGCAGTGAAACGTAAATGGAAATTGCGTAAAAAACAAACTGTTGTGGGGCGCCTCTGTACAGTTAGTCCTATGGAGGGTGAAAGATACTTTGAAAGACTACTTCTGAATAATGTTCGATGCCCATGTTATTTTGAGTTTTTGCTGACAGTTTCTGAAATAAAATATGATAAATTTAGGGAGGCGGCTGTGCGTAGAGGACTTTTGCAATCAGATTATTATGTGGATAGTTGCCTGGCGGAGGCAGTCCTTTATTAAATGCCATATTCTTTTCGAGTTCTTTTCGCTATGCTTCTTGTGTATGGTATTATCGGTGATCCACAATCATTGTGGGATAAATATTATGACTCGTTATCAGAAGATTTTGTTAGGAGTGGTTCTTTTACAAGTGCTGAGGTTTTGACCATGACAATTGCTGCTACAGAGACAGTTCTGACTTCAATGGAGAAATGTATGAGTGATTTTCCTATTAAATTTCCAGTTCAATGTCCAGCACGCAAAGATAGATATAGTAAAGATTATGAAAATGAATTATCGGTCAAAGTTTCTATGGAAGATATGTTATTGGTTCAGAAACTAAATACTGATCAGAAATTTGTATATGATACTATTGTGGGAAAAATTAATGCGGACGGACACGGTGTTTACTCTTTGGATGGCCCTAGTGGCACCGGGAAAACGTTCTTATACCGTGCTTTGTTAGCATACGTTCGTTCAAATGGTCTCATAGCTTTACCTGTTGCCACTTCAGGCGTTGCTGCGTCTTTGCTTCCCGGGGGGCGGACAACGCATTCTCGTTTCAAACTACCGTTTGATCCCGATGATAAGTCTGTTGGGAAAATAAGCAAACAGAGTAGTTTTGGTAAAATGATCGTTGAAGCTAGGCTTATCATATGGGATGAGGCTTCAATGGCCAATCGTTTTTCTATTGAGTCTTTAGATAAATTATTGGTTGATTTTTGCGATCCTGGAAAGCCATTTGGTGGAAAAATTGTGCTTTTTGGAGGAGATTTTAGGCAGACACTTCCAATTGTTGTGCACGGCTCAAGGGATGCTATGATAGGAGCAAGCTTTGTGAGTTCATCACTGTGGCGAAAAGTTATTAAATTCAAATTACATGAGAATATGAGAGCCAAGGAAGACCCAGCGTTCACTTCGTACATTTTAGCTGTTGGAAATGGCGAGGTCCCATATTTATTCGATGAAAACATCCGTATACCGTCTCATATGCTAATTCCTTTTACTGACACTAATAGTTCTCTTGACAGCTTAATTGAAAGTGTTTACCCTTCATTTGATACATTTATCACGAATCCACTTTCTTTGATTGATAGAGCTATCTTGACTCCAAAAAAAGATTGTGTTGCTGCATTAAATGATCTTCTTATGGAAAGATTTCCTGGTGAAGTTAAGGAATATTTAAGTTTTAATCGGGCAAATGATTCTTCGCAGCAAGCAGAATATGAAGATTTTTTAAACGGAGTTTGTGCCAGTGGACTGCCCCCTCACTTGTTAAAGTTGAAAAAGAATAGTCCTATAATGTTATTGAGAAATCTTAATCCTATACAGGGTTTGTGTAATGGTACGCGTTTGATTTGCAAAGAATTGGCCGATAATTTTATCGGTGCGGAAATTGCTACCGGAGATTTTAAAGGGACATACGTATTTATTCCACGAATACCTATCGAATCGTCGGATAAACTTAAATGTCCAATACCGTTTAAGAGGATGCAATTTCCAGTGCGTCCGTGTTTTGCTATGACAATAAACAAAGCCCAAGGCCAAACTTTGGAATTTGTTGGTATATACTTAAAGAACCCAAATTCTCGCATGGACAACTGTATGTGGCTTTGTCTCGAGCCAAATCAGGAGCTGGTGTTAAGATACTAATACATCCAGACTCGAAAACTATTGCACATATAGATTATACCAGAAATATGGTGTATTGAGAAGTATTTTTGTTAGCAGAAGGTGGTCTATTTCTCAAGTTTGTTTTTATTATGCTACTAAATATGAGGTCTGCTAACATATATATACGTGTGTCCTTGCGTGGCAGATAAATGTTATTATTATGAATTCTTTGGATTAAAAATCATGTATATTTGTTTTTCACTTCGTATGTTTGAAATTATATAAGTGCTCTTATTTATTTATTTATAATATTATTATATTTTATATGCAGTGAAATGACTACTCGAACATTGCACATCAAGGAGGTTAAGAAGGAACTAAATCATGGGCTGTGCGGGTTATCACCTGCAAGAGGTGTGAAGCGCTATCAGCGTCTTTTACTGGTAGATGAGACAGTGAGTTATTTTTACCTATTTTAATATTCATAGGTTTTTCAAACTATATTACTTAATTATATTATTATAGCAATGTTATTATGTTTTTTCATTTCCAACAGGGGCAAAAAATTTCTGCAACTATGTTTGATCCTGATATTGAACATTTCAAGGATATGTTTTGCCTATATAAAACATATACGGTTGCTAATGCATTTGTTTCAAAGATTGAGGAGAAATACGATAGGTTTGGACATCCATATTAGTGGATAATTAATTCAAAAACTGCGTGCAATCCAGACCTTGAGAGTGGAATTTCTCGAGCTCTTATCAAATCTGAGAATGCTTCTCTTGGGAATCTTAAACCTCTTGTTGGACAGAATGTTTTAGTGGGTATGTGAATATAGTCTTGATTTTTTGGTTTTTTCAGTTTTATTGGTTTCAGTTGTAAAAATGTATTCTCATTTCTTCTTGAATACCTGTAAATAGATGTTGTTGCAATCGTCATTCAGAAGGGAGAAGTGCGATCGTTTATTCTAAATAATGACACAAAACTTCGTGAGTTTGCTATTATGAATCAGCAGTAAGTATGGTTTGTCTGAAACTTCACATTCTGTTTGTTTCGTTCTGCTTCATCACTTAGTCCATTATATAGAAAACAATTACTCTTCTTTATAAAATATTTAGAAAAAAGGTTGTTATGCTTACATTGTGGAACGCGGTTGCTGAGGCCGAAGGTGACCTTATTGATAAAGCTACGGATACATTGCCGATTATTAGAGCAACGCAACTTTTAGTTTCTCCACATCGCGGTACAAAGACTTCTATACATGGAAGTGTTAGAGTCAATAAATTAATTTTGTGAGTACATCTTTTAGGTATTAACTTATACGCATTATTGCTGCAGATGGAACTCTTGGCTCTACCACAGCCACTGTAATTGAACTTGAGCCACAAATTCCTGAAGTTGATGATCTGAAAAATTGGTATGAAGAATCTTGAATTTTGTTTTATTGAATTTACATACTTTTATTTTTTTTATAATATTTGCTTTGTTTATATATTAAGCCGATCCAACAACCTTAAGTGTATTGTTGACGCAATTGGTGCAAAGGACTATTTTGAACGAGTCGAATCTTCCACTGTATTCCCAACTGATCAGATTTGTCTGATTAGTGATGTTCTTTCTGAAGAACACGTATTGATCCAAGTTTTGCTACTTTATGTATTGTATAAGGAGCTCTGATTTTTCGTGCGATTGGTTTGGTACCATATAGATTCTTATAAAAACAATCTTACCTATTGAAATTGTAGAATGATAGATTTACCGTTGAGGTCGCTGCCATAGTAACAAACACAAAACAAAATTATTATTACATGTCTTGCAAAAAATGCTTTTCTTCTGTGGATGCTGACTGTGATTATGAATATACATGCGCAATTTGTGGAGACAAGACACAGGCAAAGCCAAGGTTACCAGGCTATATACTTTTTTTTTTGTATTACCTGATTTGTTTATATTTTAATACATGATTTAGATACATTTATACATTGAAAGTTTGAAACACATAGAGAACGAATTCATCTTAGCATATTTGATTCAATGGGATCGCTTGATGTGACTGTCTTTGGTCCTCCAGTGATAAATATAATGCAGATGGATTCTGAGATGTGCATGAAGTTATCTGATAAGGTAAAGTGTACTATCATATTATGTTCATCTTCAAAATGATAATATCTTATTAAGGGTCAATAATTTATTTGTACAGGGTGATGCAGTGACAGCTGAATGGATAAATCATAAACTATCAGGCAAAATTTTTTACATGAAAATCAGAAAAAAGGAAAACTCCGTCGGTGTGAATCTGCAGCAACAATACACAGTTATGAATTTGCGTCTTAAAGAAACGCACGAGGATTCAACAATCACCGCACCAAGAACAATTCTAAAAGAAGACATCAGTGTCCCTGAAAACTGTCTCAAACATGCTGTTGTTAAAAGTCTTTTCCGAGGTACAAAATTATATCATCTATATAATGCAAATGTTATAAATCGGTATAGTTTTATAATATATATATATATATATATATATATATATATATATATATATATATATATATATATATATATATATATATATATATATATATATATATATATAATTTAATTTAATTTGGTTTTTACACAGGAGACACAAGTGATTCAAAGGAAGATGCAAAATGTGATGTCTATGACACCTCTGTTTGAAGATAATTAGACCTTATAATATCCTTGAATGATACATTTCAATATGTTAGCATATGAGATGACACTATACTGTTTTTTGTTGGCTTGATTTTCTGCAACATTTCAATATGTTGGCATATGACATAAGACTATTCTGTTTTTCGTTGGGTTGATTTTGTGATTTTGAGTGAAATATAATTACTGGATAGATCTACCTATTTTGTTATTTTCGTCTTGTTTAATATGTTTAAGAATCTAAAGAGAAATATTTTATTTTTCTTTCATTTTGTGCGTAGTAGTTACAATTTCCAGTTTTGTGAATCTTGTCTTCTATTCTCAGCAAATCTTATCTTAGCCACGAGCTAAGGTTGATGAACTTCCAGCTAATTAATGTTATTGGCTGATTGTTATGGTTGGTGTTAAATTGGATATACTATTTTATGCACTAATTGCAACACATTTGGGGCTTTCATTTATTTTTCGACAATACTCAGTCCAGGCTCCTAATTAATGACCTCATCCTTATTTCCATTTTCATAAATGTGCTGTATGTAATTCAATAATAAAAGGTAATACTTCATTAGTTTATAAAAATTGGATTTATCTCTACTTGATTTTAGTTTAAATAAATAGTTTTATGTATTTTCATTAACCTTTTAAACATCACCTGAATTGAATTTTGATACATTATATTTGCCAAATGTTTTAAATTAAAATTAAATTTTAATATTGCATAATATGATTTGAGCGAATACAAAAATAGGTGATAGTTTTCAACCTTTCAATCAATACCACGTTCGAGTAAACACCCGATCATTTTAATCAATATCACGTTAAAGGCATATTTTTGGACGAAAAACCTTGCAGAAACGAAATGAAATGTCAGCGTTTCACTAACCACAAAAGTACACAATATTTTGAGGGCCCCATCGTCAAAATATGACCCCAGGAACTGTTACCAAAATAAAAGAGCAAATAAATTAACCCAGGAAAGAATTATGATGATAAATAGCCAAACATCGCCGTTTGAACACATTCATTTAGCATTTCCAAGTTCAAACCGTACAAATATAAATGATGGCCTACAGAAAAGTTTTTACATGAGGAAGGACAGGCAAAAAATATTTCATTTTTTTAAAAATAAAAGTATATAATAGGATAAAACAACGCATAAAACAATTATTCATTCTAATAAATCAACATAGTTTCCAAAAAACTATATTAGGATCAACTAAATAATTGTAAGAGAAATCCTATTCATTGGTTGATCTTCGCTTAGGATTATTCTTGAAGTTATTCTCCATAAAACCCATATGCCTTTGGAATCTCCTCGTGATTCAAATAGAATAAAATGTATATAATTTAAACGAATAAATAAACTTCTAAAATAACCAAAATCTATTTGGTTCTATAATAACTATTATATCGGGACTGTATTTATCTATCGAATATATAATAACATTACTAGAATCATCTTCGTATAAAACATCAATATTCCAAACAAAAATAGTAATAGTATTCAAAAAATGCAGCTGCAATGCAGATTCATCAATTAACTGCAAAATCAAAATGTTAGCTCCATCCATGAATGTTGAATACACCTTGAGCTTTGCTTTCTCCACAGAGGGACATATTGTAATCAAATATTTGGCTCCGTCATTCTTATTGAACATAATTTGTGGAAGAACCTTCGATAAAATACAACTGATTTATATTCATATTTTATAAAATAATTTGGTGTGTTTATAAATCATATTAGAGTGCTTCATATATATAGTACTAAAAAAAATTTTAAACTTCTTAAAATAATAGAGCGGTGACCACTATACTACAAAATTATACTACTTCAGCCCTTATATTATCTTCAATTAGATTTACATGGTCTTATATGCATAGGACAAAAAAAAATTGCATTGTTACTACACTTGCATCCTAAGTGTGCAAAAGTCACAACATGAAAAGATTTAATAACAAAAGTTACGAACGGCAAAAAAAAAGCAAAAAAATTACCTTTTATTTGTAAAACTAACAACTATATGCTTATCCGAAAATATGAACGGACTCTTACGCGTCACCACCAAGAAATACTCTTACTATTATTTTGCATTAATGACAATTATAAGAGGAAAAATTTGTCAAAGCGTAAGATTAAACAAAAAAAAATTGCGTCGTTCTTATCTACTTGCCAACGTAAGATTCGCTTTTCAAAGCTCTCATACATTAATATCAAAATCTAAAACACTGCACACAATTACCAATACTTCAATATAGCTATAAACTACCTATATACAAACCAATTACAATACACAACAAACACCACCTGAGAATGCACAAAGAGTCTCAATAGCTGCTAATTCAGGTACAAAGCTTTGCATTTTTCATTTATTTGTAATTTTATAAATTTTTTAATAACTAACTCATTGTATTTTCTATTAATAAAGTGCTTCAAATGACTTATACCTTCGAACTCCATCTATACTGCAAAGGAGGTTTTACAATGACACAAATGGAATACTTCGCTACTCAAACAGAGTAATTACTGTAATCTCAGCTGCAAATGTACGCAGATACAGTTTATTCGACTTAATATGCGCAATCTACGAAAATGGAGGCTACATACCTGAAGGGATACGGTATTAACTGGTATTTATTTTTGCTTTAATTTTTTTTTAATTTTTTTTAGCATAATATAAAATGGAGAAAAAATCTATAAGATATTGTGTAATATTAGTGCTTATGATCCAGCTTGACAGGTTCATAGTTAAAGTACATGCAAAGGTCACAAACTATGAGCAGAAATACTATTACATGGTTTGTCAAAAGTGCTTATCAGCGGTGGATGCTGAATGTGATTACTGTTACACGTGTGCAATATGTGGGAACATACTAAAGCAAAGCCGAGGTCTGAAATTGAATTTCTAAACCAATGAGACCAGTAGATTAATCTTATTATACACTGTGGGTTTTAATTTTTTTTTCCTCTTATAATTGATAGAGAGAGAATCCATTTGAACATTTACGATGACACTGGTTCATTAGATGTCACTACTTTTGGTGCTCCGGCCATAAAGATAATGGAAATGGATTCTCAGATGTGCATTCAACTTTTGAATGAGGTTAAATTTATGATCATTACATGTTATATAATTTATCTTATTGGGAAAATATTTCTATGGCATTAAAGTTAGGACTAAAATAGTTTTTAAGATAGTTTCTATGAAGTGTTTATATATATGTCTTCATATCAATATACATATATTTATTACAGGGTGAGGGAGTTATTGCTAAATGGATAAATAAAAAACTAGCAGATAAATTATTTTACATGAGTATCAGAAGAAAAGAGAACAAAATTGGTAAAACTTTACAGCAACAGTACACAATTCTGAAATTTACACAATTAAATTGAATGCTTAAAAAATAAAAATAAGTTTTATAATAAATTAAAATTGATATTCTGACAATTTATTCAAAATAATTGATTAATTAATAAGTTATAATACTTTTGTAAAAACATAAAATGTACCAATTAACTTAATCCATATATATATATATACATTAATCTAAACCATATATAATTTATACTAATGAATAATATATGGCTCACCTATCTATATACATTGAAATCCTATACTAAACAGGGACCACAAATTTTATATTGACTTACTAGGGGCACTAAATAATGACATAAGCTTTCTTTTCTATAAATAATAACATAGCACAATCATTTTGTTCACAATCAAAACGTCAATCCACAGGCATATTTTTTGAGAAAATTCTGATGGAAAAAAAACAAAATGTTCAAATGATAGTTCTTCAGAAACAAATTATGATGGAGTAGAAAATAAGTTATCAGCTTTAATAAATAAGTATGTAATATTTATTTTTAAATAAAGTCATTTAATTAATATTTGTACCTTTTTGTTGTTTTGCAAATCCAGTACAAATAGGTAGAGTTTGTATTTATAATATAGTCAAATATATGAACTATTTATAAATAAGTTTCTTACGTATTTTATGCAATACACATATAATTTGTTTTTATTTTGCAGAGCACAAACAGATGTCTGCACGGAGGTCAAATTAGTACGTTATCTGTACAATAGCCTTTACAAAGAAAATCACGAAGGAGTCATAAATAGCTGCAATAAAGAAGCTATTATTCATTCCGACAAGAATAAATAAATGTGCGTCAAATATATATCATGGTTTAAAGTTTTACTATGAACGATAAACATTAGATTCAAATATAGACCTAATTTTATAGGTAGCACTTTGTCCAGTTTTATTATTATAATGTGTCATTTTCCCCCCTATGTAATAATAAATATGCCAGTTTATATTTCTATATTATAAAATAGTTTTCACACCTAATCGCAATTTCATTACGTGAGTCACACTCTCTAACTTAGGGGATAAATTACTTTATTCAATTTTTTACAAGTGTTATAGGGTGTAAATAAAAATTAACTTTTAAAAATAAATTTCCTTGGTAAGTTAAGGGTACCAAGGAAATTTATTTTTGACTGGCCCGCGCGAAAAACATAGAATTTCGATGACTAAATAGGTTACTTCGTAATAAAATAATAGATAAATATAATTTTACCTATGTGCTATAAAAGCAATCTACAAGTTGTACTCAAATTTGTTCTTTGGGTATTATAAGATAGACCTACTTACAATTTTGTCATCATTTGATATAAAAATACAAATTTAATCCCATATGACAAGTTTTCATTGCAACTTTTGCGCCAAGCCCAATTTTATTTTCAAAGTTAATGAATTAACCCCCCCTATGATTTCTAAAATAACATTTTATTACTGGTCATTTTGTACTAATTAAATTTTGCCTCTCTAATATTTTTATAGGTACCACTTTATCCAATTCTATTATTATAATTTGGCTTTTTACCCCCTATGTAATAATAAATGTGCCGGTTAAATTTTTTATATTATGAAATAGTTTTCATGCATAATCTCAATTTCAATACATAAATCGCACTCTCTAACTGAAGGGGTCAATTGCTTAAATATTTATTTATAAAGTAGCATAGGAAGGAAATTATAAATAACTTTCATAAATAATTGCCATTGATAGCAAAGTTGCAATTTTAAAAACCTAGACTATGATACAAAATTTGCATTTTCATATCCAATGATACCAAAATTGCAGAAAGTTCTATCCTACGGTGATTTTTTTTTTCTCTTTACCGAGATTCATATATATTATATTCCAATTACAATCCAGCTCACATCTAAAATTATTACTTGGTATTTAAAAAAAAAAAAAAAACAAACAAAATTCATGACTCTAATCATTCATCTCTAAATGCCACATGGTTCATGCAATTGTGACTCATGAACATCATGCATTTACATCTGTCAATTTTAAAAATGTTAAAATAAATTATAGAACAAATACCAGATTCAATTGATCAACTATATGAGGACAAATAAAACAGAATAGCATGCAACAAAGGACTAAGGGACTACACAATTACAAAACAGGTCAGATTTAATTTTCATAGCCTGATTACAAATTATGGTATAAGATATTTTGAACTAAATTGTTGCGGTACATTTCACTTTGATTTATCTTAGAATATTTAGAAAAATTATTATGTATTTACTGCAAAATACAGTAGTATTATTCATGAATTTCTTGCTGGTTGTTTTTTTTTTTTTTTTTTAAATCATGACGAAAAGAAAGCCACTGAGCATTCAGCAAAACCAAAGGTAAAATACATAATTTACTATTTTCTAAACGGAATAATAAATCAAAATATCTAATATTATTTAAATACATAGGAACGCTGCAGCCGAATCTTCAAGAGCACGAACCTTGCCAAGATACTCATCAGCAAATTTACGAAGGCTAGACATTTTAAATTGTGCATGTAACTATATACCATACAGAGCTGAAGCTAAAGAGAAACTAAAGGCATTGATAGTAGATCCAACACTGAAAGAAATTGTCTATCAAAAAATACATGAAAATCTGAAGTTCGATTTGCTTGAAGAAATAGTTGACGAGATAGAATCTCAATTATCGGCAACATAAAATTATGGTCATAAATGAAGTAGTCTCCTTATCTTATGTACAATAATTTTTACTATCCTAAATAGATGTTTTTCTTCAATCATAATAAGTCTGCGATTTTTTAGATCACTCAAGCAACAAGCAAGAAAACCATGCATGCCTTATATTACACTGACTTTTTATTTTGGCCCATCAAATATAGCATGACCCCAATTTATTTAAATTACTGATTTGGGACTTAAACATGCCATTACAGCCCGCACCAGTAATAAATAAGTTTTGGGCTTTTTTCTATTGTTTTGGTAATACATTTTCGGAGATGTTGCTTACTCCGTTTATCAACTTGTAACAACATTATTAAATAATGAGGTTTAATACATGTATCTCATCATATAAATATGCTTGCTGAATTAAACAATTATTATGCCATTACATACCTGCATTTTTTAATCATAGAAATATTTGTTTTAGCAAGAAACTATAAAAATAAACCCCATGTTTTATAATAACTGAATTCTCGAAGTATCTATACAAGTACATCTATTTCTATTAAGTAATGCCAATCGAGTCCAACCTATTCAAAATCGTATGCTTTAATTCGTATACTTAAAGCAAACTTAAATATATGTGAATTTGACTCAGTTTACATAATTGTATACAACTCGATCAATCAATTGTCGACTAAATACTTGCGTATTAACTCCGTCACCAGTAGGCCTTTCCCCATACTGACTAAAAATCAAGTAAAAAATATTCGGATTATTCCTTCAAAGCAGAAGCAGCGATGGCTTTAAAGGAAACACCTGTGTAAAATAATTTTTAAATTGAACCACAAAAGGAAAAAAGCCATTAGATGCTTGAACTCTGTACATTAACTGATAAAAGTTAAGAGTACTAATTACAAATAAAAAAAGTTCCATCACAAAATAAACCACTAATTTAAAGTCCAAACAATTTTTTTTTCCTCTCATTCATCTTCCTCGTAGATACATTTGTGGCTAATTTGATATATGTGGTCATATGCATCTTCTTTCTTGGACATTTCCTGGATGATTTTGAGTGGTTCTTCCTTGTTGATCTTGTTTAACACTCTTGGTACGGCGCATGGTAGTGCATGCATTAGGTGCCCCTGTGGATTCAGCCATATCAATTGCTCCCGTGCATATATTGGCATTTTATAAGTACATGCTGCCATAAGAAGATCAAACATGTGCCTTATGTTTTCGTTGCTGCTAATAGTTCGCAAACTATCAGCAAACTCTCCATGCGGCACTCGATACCAATGCCCTTCTGGAATGTATTTTCCAAGCTTGTAAATAATATGAACCAAATGCTGCAGTTTGAATTTAGTCAAATCTATGTTCATGATTATTGCTCCAGGCTTAGACGAGAACCCTATTCCTCCTCCTGCTCGGCGGAAAAAAATCCCTTCGTAGTACAGATAAAATTCGCATTTGTTTGCTCTCTTTCATATCTGCATAGGAAGATTAAATTCGTTAGAATTTTTTTTTTCTAAATCAGTAAATGTATAAGATTAGATGTACCTGAGATTCATTGTACACATAGGTTCTTGGTGTGAATCCTGTTTCTTGCTACATGCATAAAATAGATAGTTAGAAATACTTTTATAGAAAATTATAAGACAATTATTTGCCTTACCTGCATGATTACTGTGCAGTTGTCTTTCTTTGATTAAATAGTCAGGTAAATTATTTAATATCAGATAATGATATGCAATCTTAATTAAACATACTGTAAAAGTTTAAATTAATATCAGCTAATCAAATCCAATGAGTTTGCAATAGTAGATGCTTATTTATAAATTCCATAGCATATTTTAAATGGTTGGAGGTCACTATATAACGATTCATGCATATTGGCAAATTTCAGTTTACATTTAAAAGTGATAAAACCTGAGTTGGGCAATAATATATTAACTATTAAAAGAAGGCCAAATGCACCAAAATCAACAAGCAAACAATTTAATAGTTATACTATATATGCTTTACTTTCTTATTTCTAAGGACGAATCAACTGAAATATATGTATATATGCTCATTCGTAAGCTGTTTTAAATTTTTCATATATGCAACCAAAGATTGCATGACATAATTTATCTTCAACCTAGCTGTAAAGTATAGAAATTTGCAGCAGAATGAGAAAACATGAAATCAAAACTTATTTCAATTATTAATTTTTATAATAACCTCTTTCATATCCAAATTATACATAAAAACATTTTTCGAGACAATAAACAAAACAAGTTTATGAAGTGTACCATGACATAATTAATAATATATACCTGGGATTCATATATCTAAATATCTAGGTCACAATCTGGAAAAATTTATAATATATATTTACACAGAGAATAACAAAGAAAGCTAAATCCAGTAAAAAAAAAAAAAAAAAACCCCAAAAAATGGAACAGAGAGAATAATACTATTACAGGCCCATAAATCCAAATGCAATAAAGGTAATCTTAGTAGCATAATATCTATAAATAAGTATATTTTTTTTCATCAAACCAACTAAAACATGCACACAACAACCCTAATATAAAAAAACAAAACAAAAATTACCTCAGATTAGAATCGGCTCAGCTTGAAAATCTTTTACGAACGCGCTTCTTTATTTACTGGTGTCTGCAAGTATAACAACGTAAATTTTTTTTTAAATTTTATAAACATAACATACCATGAATTCGCCATACCTGGTTTGAGCTTTTCCTCGGAGAAGATGAACCGCCGTAGAAAGATTGAGGAAATGAAATTAATTATTTAATTGAAGTGAATGTATTGATCATTATTTTTTCTGACACACGTAAACTCCCGCTGTTAATATACGTATTTGTAATCATGATTTCCATCCCGCGTTAATGCTTGCAAAATAATTTTTTTTTCTGCGCAATTTTATTGGTCCAATTTCCAAATAACTGGGCTATATTTATGGGAGCAAAAGCCCATCTGTCCGGCCTTTTTATAATTAGCTAATATGAAATTGGGTTAACTGATTTAGAGAAACTTGTATAAATATGCCTTTATAGTCCAAGGCCCAAATATTTGCATATTTATCAAGAAACTCCGTTTTTATTAAAAATTTATAACAATCCTTAAAAAAAAAAAAAATCCCTCAAAAAATATTATGTATGAGTACGTACAAATAAACTGTAATTTCAATAATGCATAATTTTTTTTTTGTATCATCAAATTTTGTGCCGTGTAGTTTAGTATCAAGTATGGGCTAAATTAATGCATAAAATATATTTAGTGGAAATTAAAATAAGTCTAATATATAACACACAATATATTAAAATGATACAGTCGAAATAAACCTGCACAAATATACTAATGTTATTGTAATATATTAGGAGAATATTATTATTCATTATAGATATAAATATATATATATATATATATATATATATATATATAAGTAGAAAATCTTAAAAATACATTTACACATTTTCGGTTTGAACATAAATCATAATATCATGGTAATTAAACTGAGGAATACAATAAGTCAACGGTAACAGAAGCATTACTTCAACTTCATTAGCTCCCAACGCTAGAAATAATAGTTGCATTAATCTGAACTACAACTTCTCATTATTGTGATGGAAGTTGTATATCCTGTTTCATCTGTATGTAAGTAAAAATTACCTAACAATTACCAAGATGCTTTGACCAATAAAGTTGTATTTTGATAACTTTTGTTAATTATATCTTTTGAATACAATAGAGAATTTTGAGATGGCGTTATATTTGGATTGCTTTGTACGTGAAATTTGATGGTGTAATTTATAGGTATGACAATCAAGTACAAACACACGTTTAGAATAATTCAACTGATCCACATCTTTAGTTTTCTTCTCAAATAAATTATCCTTTGACATTAATAATTTGTTTAAGTAGTACCTTAAAACATACTAAAATAAAAAAGAAAATTGTGAATTTGTTAAATTACATTAATTTTTTTTTATGTATGATCGTATACATATTTACAAAATTGACATTCTTCATAAGGTTTTCTTTATTATATTGTAATATTTCTTAATTCAAAATATATCTAGGATGTTCTTATATAGTAGTGTACATGCTATAATTGCCATTGTTACATTGTTACTACTGTAAATATTGAGGTTGGATTTCCTGTTTTGATTGGAATTACATTAAAGTCTTCGGTCTTCCATATGATCCAAAAGCTTTTTTGTTGTTCATTTCCTCCTGTAGTTGAGAATCCATCAAATCCTGCCTGCGTAAACTTGGTTGATACAAAACTGTATGGTATTTGTGGGTTGAAAATATGATCATTGATGGTGCGTGCAAGTCGTTTATTTTGTAGAACGTCATTTGAAATTCTGTTGGCTGAATGTTGGCTACATTCCAAGATAGGGTGTGTATGTATGGATGTGCAACTTCTTTTTGCCTATCTACCACCGTTAATTCTGTAAGAGTGAGCTGTGAGTACGTGTCAATTGGCATAGTGATTTTTAGTAGTATTGCTATCACTTCATGGCCAACGATGATATTTGAGAAGGAATCTTTGTGTGTTTCGAAGTATAGTCCCATTGTTGTGTCTTCAAGGAAATGTTGATTCATTTTTGTACCTGTAAAATGATATTTGATGAGGAATTGTAGAAGTTAAATCACATTGTACCAAATAAAGCTTTGCAGCGTTTGAGACGAGTTATTAGATTTCTATGTGTAGAACTAAGAATATAGAAATCAAGAATTCAAAAAAAAAAAATTAACCTTTTGTTGAGTGGTGGTGCTAATCTAGGTAATTTGATGCTTCTTAAGATTAGTAGTAAATAAAATGTAGGAACTATATTGAAATAACAGTACGATGAATAAAGTATGTTAGTTGGATTCATTGTTCTAGGAAATGGTATGACAAATGAAATATAATGGTTTTATATAAAGATTTATAATTATTTCTATAGTTCAGGGTGAAGTGATGATGTTGGTGATTTATGTGATGATATTGCGTGGCATTTGAATTCAGTAGCTTAGTGTGTTGCAAAATATTTTGATGATACGTGTTTATCTTGTAGGCTATTTGGAGCGATGGAATGTTTTTTGAATTTTTGGTTTTTAATAGGACTTGTTTTGCATTGTATGACAATGTAGTCCGAGAATATTTGTGGATAATATTTTTGAGGTAAAATTGTAGAAAAAGTCACAAATTAATCAGTTATTTTGAATTTTCGTCTCATATTATATCACCTTACCGAATTTTGTCCCGTATACAAATTTTTTTTTGGATATCGTTCCACCGTTAAATATGAGAAAAAATTGCACATGTGTTCGTTAAATTGTTTCATGGCTGCTTACGTGTCATGACGTGACAAATTTTAGCATGAAGAATTATATAATATTACAGAATTCGTTATAAACTAATTACAAGATTGAACCGTCATTTTCATTAAATTAGAAATTTAATATTGGGATTAAATTCATGCAAATTGGTAAATTATGAGACGAAATTCGGCGGGTTAATATAGTTTGGGACCAAAATTAGTAATTAGTTTGAGACAATATTAACATGTTAAATTACGGGACGAAATTTGGTGATGTGATATAGTTTGGGACGAAAACACAAAATCACTAATTAATTTTGGACATTTAATGCAATTTTGCCTATTTTTTATGTTGAGTAAATTATATGAATGCCTCATGAGATATTAATAATTAACGGAACTTTTTTTTAATGTTACACTATGATTTGAGAATAAATATTTTACCCCCTATAACTTTATAATTAGATATTTGCACTTGTGGTACAAAACTGTATGTTGATTCTCACTTGTGGTACCACAAAAATTAAGATCGACACATTTGGTACCACAATTTAAGAAAACTTTTGATACCGTCGTTAAAAATCACCATTAAGTGATGACGTAGCAGGTAAGTCTTATTGTAAAATTGATGATATTACTTATGTTGATTGACAATTCTATCCCATAACATTTCATGTTGGTAAAATAACCCAACATCTTCAAATTTATTGACGATTTTGATTCATATTGTAACCCAATTTTAAAATTAGCTCGAATATTCATCGATTAATTTATATTTTTAAATTTTAAGAAAAATATTAATTGATAAACCCATTCGTTTTTCTATTAATTTCACCAAATTTTTAGGAGACTTGTAGATAAATCTTTTAACATATTTGATAAGCATGTATTTAAATTTTAAGTCATATGCGAGATAATGGGATGAGAAAAAGGGCAAAATACCTATAGGCAATTTAACTTCCTGTGATAAATAAAAGGGCAAAGTACCTCTTTGTGATATATTAAATAGGAAATTTAACTCCATGTGATGAGAAAAAGGGCAAAATACCTCCCTGTATTTTTATAAAAGAAGCACATTGCCTCCCTCTAAATTGCTCATTAATTCATATCACATGAAGGTAAATTGCTCAATATTTCATTTCACAGCGAGGTAAATTGCCTATTTTTATATCAAAATGATTTAAATTGCTCATTATTTCATTTCATAGGGAGTTAAATTACCTATTGTTATTTCACAGGGAGTTAAATTGCTCATTAGACATATCACAGAAAGTTAACTTGAAAAAAAATCACAATTTATATAATGTAGTGGGTCATTTATTTAGAGTGTTTATGATTGAGTGAGGCATATAATATGTAATTGTATATTAAAATATTCCTTTTGTCCCTTATTATTTGATTCCATGAGTTTTAGTACAGATATTTATGTAAGAGTTGAAAAAGTGAAATTTGTAGAAAAATTTACATTTATGCCCCGAAAAATAATGAGTAAGAATTTATTGTGTCAAATCAATAATTCATCTAAAAATATATTTTTGATATAAATAATTTTATATTAAAAAATAGAGTATTGTTTTGAGAAATCTCATAAAGAATATAGGAACAAAAATAAAAGGACGGAGGGAGTATGTCAGTACTAATGTAAATAAGTTAGGTATTATTATACAATATACTATTCAATATTGGTTCGAATATATTAAACTTTTAATTCCGAATGAGACTTTGAAAGTTATAAAAAATGTTCCTCATGCCACCACGCACATCCAATTTTTTTATTTTTCGTTTGAATTCTCTCATTTTCTCTGTTTTTTTCTAAAGGTCCAATGTGAATGTGTGAAAAATAACTAAGTATAATCCATTAAATATGTGTACAAAGGGATTTGATTTGTTATTATTAGGAGATGGACAATTAAACACTATGTATGAATGTGATAGGGTCGTGTGGAGTGTAGATATGCTTGCTAAGTATTAAAATTGAGGGGAATGGAGTTTATCTTCTTAAATATACTAAACAAACATGAAAATGTTAAAGTACTTGATGTTCGAAACTATCTATCAACTCAGTATTATACAAGCAAAACATAGTATAACTTTATGTTACAAGTTCACATGTCCATGAGGTCATTACTATACAGGCAAAACATAGTAAGACTTTGTGTTACAAGTTCATATGCCTCTGAGTTCATTACTATACAAGCAAAACATAGTAGGATTTTATGTTACAAGTTCACGTCCATGAGCTTACTATTATACAGGCAAAAGATGGTAAAGCTTGATGTCACAAATCCACATGTTTATATACACTATGTACGCAATTGATGATTACTTAGTCTTGTGAACAGTTGAATCAAAAGTATCAACATCTTCATCCTTCTTAGGTTCACTTCCTTCACCTATATAATATCATTAGATGATTAAACATGAAAATAGGAGTCTACAAAGCATAACTTATAACAAAAAAAATAGTGAATACATAGAGATACAGACCTTGAAAAAGTCCCTTCACAACTGAATACCTAAATTGTGTTTCTATTTCAGTGGTGCCTATTTCTTCAATTGTTTGGGGTCGAATAGCATGCTCATCAATAGCTTCCTCTTTCAGTCGTAGGCTGAGAATTGTGTATTGTTGCTGTAAAGTTTTACCAAGTTTGTTCTCTTTTCTTCTGATACACATGTAAAATAATTTATCTGCTAGTTTTTGATTTATCCATTTAGCAATAACTCCTTCACCCTGTAATAAATATTTGTATATTGATATGAAGACATATATATAAAAACTTCATAGAAACTACCTTAAAAACTATTTCAGTCCTAACTTTAATGCCATAGATATTTTGTCCCAATAAGATAAATTATATAACATGTAATGATCATAAAGTTAACCTCATTCAAAAGTTGAATGCACATCTGAGAATCCATTTCCATTATCTTTATGGTCGGAGCACCAAAAGCAGTGACATCTAATGAACCAGTATCATCGTAAATGTTCAAATGGATTCTCTCTCTATCAATTATAAGAGGAAAAAAAATTAAAACCCACAGTGTATAATAAGATTAATCTACTGGTCTTATTGGTTTAGAAATTCAATTTCAGACCTCGACTTTGCTTTAGTCTGTTCTCCACATATTGCACACATGTAACGGTAATCACATTCAGCATCCACCGCCGATAAGCACTTTTGACAAGCCATGTAATAGTATTTCTGCTCATAGTTTGTGACCTTTGCATGTACTTTAACTATGAACCTGTCAAGCTGGATCATAAGCACTAATATTACACAATATCTTTAGATTTTTTCTCCATTTTATATTATGCTAAAAAAATTAAAAAAAAATTAAAGCAAAAATAAATACCAGTTAATACAAATCACAGATTTATTACTTAATCTTCAGGTACAACATCAGAAATTAGGAATATCTTGTCCGTGGGAAACACATTACAAGAATCAATTTGTTCAAAGTGATCCTTCGCACCAATGTTTTCGATAATATACTTCAAATTATTTGTTCGGCTAAAAAATAATTTATTAAATAAGGATAACAGAGGAAATACATAACCTAATTAAAAATGTAATACATTCAAAATTTTACCAAGTTTTTAGATTTTGCGTCTTAGGAATTTGTGGATTAATTTCTATTACAGTAGCTGTGGTAGAACCAAGGGAACCATCTACAAAATCAATAAATTAGTATTAATAAATATTTTTTAAATCATAATGAATTCAATAATAAAAGAACAACAGAAAAATAGATATATAATGATATACCAAAAAATGGAGATATAGTCAATCTTGTTGCTCTTATATTTGGCAACGCATCAACACTGTTATCGATAAGGTCACCCTCAGCCTCAGCAACAGCATTCCATAAAGTCAACACAACAACTTTTTTCCTTTTATTTAGTAAAAAAAAAAAATCTTTAGCATAAAAAATTAAAAGAATTCTTATTCAGTTGCATATAAAAAAAATAACAGTAAATATGATGATCAAGCATACTCACTCTTGATTCATAATAGCAAATTCTCGGAGTATGTATTCCTTCCCTTCTTTAGTAAATGATTTGGAATCATTTTTCTGAATTATAATTGCTACAACTTCTATTTGAGCAGTATTAAAAAATATTTTTAATATGAATGAGTAAAGTAAAAATACTACTATTATTCAAAGCTGAAAACTTGTACAGGAATGATGTTGTACCTACTAATACATTATGTCCGAGCAGGCTCTTAAGGTTTGCAAGAAATGCATATTCAGTTTTCAGAAGAAATCGTGATATACCTTGCTCATGATCTGATTTGCACGCTGTTTTCGAATTAATTATCCACTGATAAGGATGTCCAAACTTGTCATATTTGGAATCAATCTTTGAAACATGTGCATTTGAAACCGTATACGTTTTATATAGAGCAAAAGTATCTTTGAACCTATATATGTCTGGATCAAATATAGTAGCTGAGATTTTTTGGCCCTGATTCACATGAATATATACAAATATTTATGCATTCAACGAATAAATTATTAAAGATACAGGTAATTGGAAAGAAAAAAAAAACTCACTGTTTCATCCACAAATAAAATACGCTGATATAGTCTTGAACCATTTGCCACACGCCGTGGCTGCGTTTTAGCTTCTACCATAACTCTTACTGCCCATGAGTTAGTATCATTTGTAATTTCCTTAATGTGTACCATATTAGTAGTCATATCGCTGCAAAGGTACAAAATATTAAAGAGATTATACAAATGAGAAGAATTTTTTATAAAAACAAAAAACAATGACACAAGATAAAATGCACGTGAAAAGCAACCCAAGAAAATAAAAAGAATTAAGATAAAATTTATGGATCACAAAACAATGCACTTAGGTTTCAGAAGAGCATATTGTAACATGATAAAATAATGTTAACTGACAAAGCACCTTTTGCAAGCAAAAAAACCTCTCCATATACTATATTCTTAGTATAATCTACATGTCCTTGAGTTTTGGAGTCCGGGTAAATTAGCAACCTAACTGAAGCACCAGATCTAGCCCAGGACAATCCTACATACAATTGTCCATGTGAGAAAATGGACTCCTTGAGATATATACCCAAATTCCAAGGTCTGACCTTGAGCTTTATTTATTGTCATCGCAAAGCATAGCCGCACCGGAAATTGCATTCTTTTGAAAGGTATAGGACATTTTAGTTTATCAGACGATTCAATAGGTATTCGTGGAATAAATACATACGTCCCCCTAAAATCTCCAGTAGCAATTTCAGCACCAATAAAATTATCTCCAAGTTCTTTACATATAAGACGTGTTCCATTACACAGCCCCTGTATAGGATTTAAATTCCTTAACATAATAGGGCAGTTCTTTTTTAGCTTTAATATATGAGGAGGTAAGCCACTTGCTGAAACACCATTGAAGAAATCTTCATATTCTGCTTGCTGCATAGAATCATTGGCCATATTAAAGCTTACATACTCCTTTACCTGTCCAGGAAATCTATCCAAGATTATATCGTTAAGTTCAGCTACACAATTATTCTTGGGCGTAAGAATTGCTCTGTCTACTAAAGAAAGAGGATTTGTAATAAAATCATCAAAAGAGGGATAAACATTCTGAATCAGTCGATTGAGGGAACTCTCTGTGTCGGTAAAAGGAATGAGCATATGAGATGGTATACGGATGTTCTCATCAAACATATATGGGGCTTCACCGTTTCCGACACTTCAAATAAAGAAGTGAACGCAGGATCTTCTTTTGCTCTCACGTTCTCGTGCAGCCTAAACTTAGTAATCTTTCGCCATAACGATCAACTTACAAAGCTTGCACCAATCATAGCCTCTCTCGACCCACGCAAAACAATCGGTAGAGTTTGTCGAAAATCACCACCAAATAACACTATTTTACCACCAAAAAAATTTCTACCATCGCAAAAATCAACCAACAAGGCATCAATGCCTCAATAGAATAACGGTTGGCCATTGAAGCTTTGTCCCATATAATTAGCTTTGCCTTGATAATCATCTTAGCAAGGTTGCTTTGCTTGCTTATCTTGCCAATAGATTTGTCTTCCACATCATGGGAGCTTAAATAGAGAATGAGCAGTTCGTCCACCGGGAAGTAAAGATGCCGCTAAAACCACTAGAACGCACATATGTCAATAAAGCGCGATAAAAAAATGTTTTACCTGTACCAGCAGGACCATCAACGAAAAATACACCCCCCTTCATTGGTATCTATCTTAGAAACCACACTATCATAGACCATTCACTGCTCCGTATTCAGTTTGTGTACTAAGAGCATATCCTCTCTAGAGACTTTCATGGAAATTTCATTTTCATAATCTCTACTGTATATGTCCCTGTGCATTGAGTAGTCGATAGGAAACCGAATAGGAAAGTCACGAATACATTGTTCCATTGAACTAAGAACGGTGTCTATTGCTGTTATGGTTTTGCGCAGCACCTCAACATCTGTAAAAGACTTATTATTTGTAAAATCCTCTGACAATGAACAATAATATTTATCCCACAAGGATTGTGAATCACCAATTATACCATAGACCAGCAACATTGCAAAAAGAACCCGAAAAGAATACGGCATGTTGGATGAAGATGAAGACTTAGAAGTGAAGGGAAGTTTTGATGATTTCCAAAAGTCATCAGCTAAGTATTGGAAGCTTAGTTCAAACCTTAGAAGATATTTGACCAAGGAAGAATCTATTTCAGTCGAGTCAAATATATGGTCCAGAAGACTACTGATCTGTTGCTAAAGAAAGGAATCAGACTGGTGGATTTTCAGCACACTCAAATCAGATAAGTTCAGTTTGGGATCAGCCGAGTGTACATCAGACGAGTGATTTCGATCAGCAGAGTGGAAGTGATCAGAAGTTATTGCAACGGTAATAAGTGCACCTGGAGTAATAAATGCGGAAGATGAAGGGTATTTATGGCAAATGATTGAAGGAAACCTCGTATCAGCTTGTACATTAAATGCAAACTGACAGAAAGTACAGCAGAGTGTACAGTGATCAGTCGCAGGTAGCCGTTTCAGAGACAAGGACCAATACTCGAGGATTTGAACACCTGTCGATCTCTCAACGGGCAGATTTTCAAATCTCAAGTATAAATAGTTCAGTTCAAGAGTTAGAGAAGAACATACAACACAACTGAGAGCAAATCCGAAGCATAATTCTTCAAAGTCTCAAACTCAAGAACAGAACACTCATCAGCCGAGTCATTTGTTGACAAAAGCAGAATAGAGAGAAAAGAATATGATAGGATAGTGCCCAGCAAGCCAATTCTCTTTAGCTTGTAATAGGACTGTTCTGTAATAAACAATCTTTGATTCTTATGAATAATACGCACGTTTATTTATAACTGTATAGAATAAACAATGGCCAAATTCATCTCTCGCGAATACATTTAAGCGATTGGATGAAATCCTAAGATCACATTCGACTATGGGACGATTCACTTCGGTATTGAGTGCAATCATGAAACAGTCTCTAAGGTCGTGATCTTAAAACACGTTCCAAGTCATAGATTCCGAACGAGACGGGGTATCGAAGGAATCGCCAAGACTTGTACGAATATGCATGATTCACATGGAGTGAATTTGTAGAGTTTCATGAACAAGACATTTGATGTCAGTGCATATGAGTAGGTGGTTCGATAGGGGATCGAACGCATCGAACGACCCGAACAGAGAAACCCATTGTGGAAGCACATGACGCATATCGGTGATGGGACGTTTCTCAAGACTTATAATAGTGTACGATTTAGTCCTTAGACTTGAGGTGCTAGGGCGAATTCGGTGCATAGGTATATGTACTTAGATTTAGGTACTGGTCACGTAGCCTGACCATAATGTGCCTAAGTTGGGTGCCTATAGTTGTGTACGCGAATGGTTAGTACCAAGATGGAATCTCCGACTCATCGTAATGGATGAGAGAATTTCCTATACGATTCTTAGATAATAGATCCAAGAAACCCGTGGCCACGGTCAGTGACGGATTTGGAAAGGGGTTTCCAAATTTAGCAGTCACACTGGATTATTATCCCGAATTAGAAAGTATAGTTATTGAGATAATTAGAGGTGCCGATCAATTCACACACCCTAGGTCTCAATCGGGAAATTAAGTCGATAGAACGACCGTATGTACATGGCAGTTATAAGAGGTGAGGTTCACAAATATCAATTCACCTGAAGTTGGGCTTCATGGGCTTGTGGCTAGACATCGACCATGAAGTGTGGGTACTCCTGAATTAATAAGGGAGATTAATTCTGGAGTGGTCAATTAAAAGGGTTTAATTGATCGGAGCATTTAATTGCTCATTAATTAAATCACAAAGGGTTCGTGGGCCTGCTGCCAATTGATGGTGAACCTAGAGGGTCACACACAATGCAATTGGACAGTGACAGTCAAAGAAGGAAATATTTGATTTAAGGGAGTTAAATCAATTAAATGAATTAAACTGTTAATTCAATTGGAAGGATAATTAATTAGATGGTCTAATTAATTAAATATTAATTAAAATGTTAATTAATTGAGAGAGAATAATTAATTGGATTAATTGGGCTGATTTAATTATTGGTTAATTAAATTAAGTTGCAAGACATGGGCCTTTTAATTAAAAGCCCAGAAGAAGTCTTGCAAGACATGAGTGGGGCGATTTCTAGCTAGGGATAAGAAGGGAGAGTTTGTTTCCATGTGAAACAAGGAGGATCTAAGAAGATATATGTGTATATCTCATTTCCTTATAAGATAAGGAAAAGATCTTGAAGAGATATCTACAAAGAGAAGGTTTCTTCTCTTATAAATAGATATCTCCTCACAAACTAAAAAATACAACTTAACACTTGAAAACCAAGAGCTGAAAATTAACCCTAGCCGCCCCCTACACCCTAGCCGCCCCCTTGCAGTGCCGCCACTGTCTCTCTCTCTGTCTTCCATAGTTGGATCTAGATCTGAATCTAGATCTGTTCTTCCTCCATTGACAACCTTCTATCTCTAGTTCGTAGCCTGTGAATAGAAGGTGTTGCTACCATCCAATTGGTGTGGATACACTCTGGAGGTGAGACAATTGGATCACTTGTTGTGAATCAGCAAAAGCTGGAGATTGTCGCCACCTTGCCTGCAGTGAGGTAAATCGCATATCTCTATCTTTTGATCTATTGTAGATTTGTTTGATTCAACCTTTTCGCACACACAAGGTGGAAATATATCTTGGGTCTGCTGGGGTGCCTAGGAAAAATTTTAAATTCCGCACTCTCGTTGTTTTGACAACCGGGGCATTCCCTACAGTGGTATCAGAGCCAATTCCATTACTATTATGCGAAAAGGCCTGAACATAAAATAAATATATGGATATTTGTGATTGTTATGTTCTGTGTGATGATTCTTGCTTGTTATGATATGATCTTTAATTGGGTAAAATCGCATATTAAGATTTAGGGCAAATTTATAGTTTTTGAAACTTCAGGACTTTTTATGCAAATCGCGATTTTTGGAAATAAAGGGCTGGAAATTTATTTTCTGTTTTCTGGAAATATTTGAAAAATCTGGACTGTTTTTGCAAATCTGGTATGTACGTATTTTTGGGTCGTTTTTGTAATTTCCGAAAATTAAAGGACTGTTTTGTAATTTCCGAAAGTTCAGGGGTCTGTTTGCGAAACTGAAAATTTTCTGGATTCAAATTTTAATTTTCTGTCCTCTGGCCGATTTGTAAATAGGGGCTGTTTTGCAATTTTCAAATCTTTGGGGTTAAAAGTGTAATTTCCGTGAGTTGAGGGACCGAACTGCAATTTTCAAAAGTTGAAAATCCGAATCTGATCTTATGCGGAAAAAAAAATTGTTTTGTTTACCCGAAAATTGATTTTGTCATAATTAGTAGTGACTAAAGTAAGAATCATAGGATATTATTTTTAAAAGGTGTTTTATAAGTAAGAAAGAAATACGTAAAAAGTTGTTTGCTTGTTTCTTGCTCTACGTGAACTGTTTACGTGGTTTTCGATCGTGCCGAGCCTTGACCCTAGGGTAGATGTGATTGGTTTAATTTATTGTTTGGATTTTATTGGGCCTGCGAGCCTTAAGTTTTTGGGCCACTTTGAGCCTTTGTAATAGATAGGGCTTTACTGTTTTAAATAGTTTAGGATGGAGGCCGGTTACAAGCAAGGTGGGAGCCCAAGAAGGAATGAAGGCCATGTATGCATGGTTATTTTTGTAATAGCCTAGGTCCATTAAGAACCCTTTAGATTGACCAATTGGGCCAACATCATGGCTCGATGATGGCCCACATAGGAGGCTCCCGATCGAAAACATATTGTGGTAGTATGCATGCTAGGCTTGTATGTTTTAATTTATTTATCGATTTATTTATTGAGCTTGTATGTGATGCGCGCTAGAATCTAGATCGTAAATAAAAGATAAAGCATAACTTATGCGGTGAGATCTTGAGGAGAGTTACTTTGAACTTTCAAACCCGAAAACCCCCTCTCGAATTAAATATTAAGTCATATTGGGTACATTTAAAATGAAGTTTTAAAGATCCAAGCCTTCCATCAATAGGAACTAGCGTGAGTTGTCTACTTATTGACGGAGGTGATCCAGAGTCTGGCACCCGAGTCGAAGAAAGGGACAATACGCAAAATTCCTCGACTCCTGTTTTTAACTAAACTAGACAAGGGTGAGGACTCGTCGGGATGTGAATATCGACCGATAACCAGTTACGGGGATTTCACGACCGGGCCTGTTGCTCATCAAGATTGATGGGCTAGACTTAACGATTTGTAACACTTATGATGTAGCAGTGCTAGATAAGTGAGAAAACCGAGGCAAAATAGCTTGAAGGTTGTGTAGTGACACAATTGGTAAAAGTATACCTACCTGGAGAATTAACTGTATGGCCACGAGTCGTGGGTACAATTAATGTCTGCTGGGACGTCAAGACCTACTAGGAAATAAGATTTCCCGAGCAATCAAAGGGGTGATTGTTTCGACAAAATAGTGGGAGAACTTTTTCGAAACCAAGACCAAAATTCGTTAATTATAAGTATTAGGCATAGATCAGTCAGCTAAACGTTGTCTTCTTTCCATTTGTAGATATTTACTGAACAATGTCTAAAAATCCATTATCTGTCATCCTCGACGCTAATAAACTAAATGGGTCAAACTTTGTCGACTGGCTGAGAAACTTGAGGATAGTCCTCGACTCCGAACGTCGGAGCTATGTACTCGACACGCCTATGCCTGCTGCACCCGCAGCACGAGCTACTGAGGAACAACGAACCGCCCATGCTAAAAGGGTTGATGATGATCTTCAGGTTCGCTGCCTCATGTTAGCTTCAATGTCAAATGAGCTGCAGAAACAGCATGCTGGTATACCGCTTGCTACAGATATACTTCTCCACCTCCAACAGATGTTTGGAGAAAGGTCTCGTACCGAAAGGTTCGCAGCCACTAAGGAGTTGTTTAGTCTCAAGATGGCTGAGGGAAGCAGTGTCAAGGATCACTGTCTGTGTTTCATCAACCTGGTTGAAAAACTGGGGCGATTAGACGTGGAATTGCACGCTGATCTTAGCACTGACCTCCTTCTCCATACTCTGCCTCGCTCGTTCGACCAGTTCGTGTTGAATTTCAACATGGAAGACAGAAACCTTGCTCTTCACGAACTGACCAATCTGTTGGTTACGGCAGAAGCCACTCTCAAGAAAGAGAAACCCGTGATGATTGCTCACCAATCGAAGGCTGCAAAGCCCAAGAAAGGTAAAAAGAAGAAGAAGGTGTTCTCTTCTAAAGCAGTCACCAAGGTTGTCGAGAAGAAGCGCAAAAGCCCAGAAGACGAATGCTTCCACTGCAAGAAAGCAGGGCACTGGAAAAGGAACTGCCCAGACTACCTGAAAACGGTAGCCAAAGGTATTTTCTTGGTTGAAGTTAATATTTCTATTAACTGTGCATCTTGGATGTTAGACACCGCAGCGGGTTCTCATATCTGCAATGATTTGCAGGTGATGGGAGCAGTAAGAACGCTCAAGCCCGGGGATTGGATCCTGCGTTTTGGAAAC
Source organism: Penstemon newberryi var. newberryi (assembly GCA_030819805.1). Lineage (NCBI taxonomy): Eukaryota > Viridiplantae > Streptophyta > Magnoliopsida > Lamiales > Plantaginaceae > Penstemon > Penstemon newberryi. The sequence continues at coordinate 12,191,591 of JAUALY010000005.1, read as the reverse complement.
GGAGCAAGAGTTGTTGCAGAGGCTATAGGAGACGTGGAGTTAGTGATAGGGAATTTTACTTTACTTTTAAAAGACTGTTTGTACGTACCAACTATTATTAAGAACATTATTTCTATTCCGTTATTAGATAATGATGGTTTTAATTTTTCCATTATGAATGGATCTATGAGCATAATTAAAAATGGTTTAATTTATGCTAGTGGTACTCTGATGGATGGTCTATATTCCTTTGAACCTACAAACTCCAACGTTTTGCACATACAATCAAGAAAAAGAAAATACGATAATCACACACCACAGCTTTGGCACGCTAGACTTGGACATATCTCCAAGAGTAGGATCCAAAAGTTGGTTTCCTCTAAGGCTCTTGAAATACAGAACTTAGATGAACTTCCGACTTGCGAATCTTGTCTCAAAGGAAAAATGACCAAATCACCCTTCACCGGGAATCCTGAGCGAACCAAACAAACTTTGGATTTGATCCATACTGATGTTTGTGGACCACTGAGTGTCAGTGCAAGAGGAGGATACTCCTACTTCGTCACATTCATTGACGACTTCAGTCGTTATGGATACGTGTACTTGATGAAGTACAAATCCGAAACTTTTGAAAAGTTCAAGGAGTTTCGAATGGAAGTAGAGAATCAACTTGGACATAGTATTAAAGCACTTCGATCTGATCGAGGAGGAGAATACTTGAGTCAAGAATTCCTCGATTATCTAAAAGAGAATGGGATTCTCGCTTAGCGAACTCCCCCTAGGACGCCCCAACTCAATGGAGTGTCTGAAAGGAGGAATCGAACTTTGTTGGACATGGTTTCCATGATGAGCTTCGCTGAACTTCCCTTTTCATTTTGGGGCTTAGCCCTATTAACTGCTTCGAAGATACTGAACATAGTACCTTCAAAGTCAGTGCCAACTACACCACATCAAGAATGGTATGGTAAAGCACCCGTATATTCGTATCTACGAGTATGGGGATCTCCTGCCTATGTTAAGAACAAGAAAGGAGATAAGCTGGATAGTAGATCTAGTTTGTGCAAATTTGTGGGGTATCCAAAGGAATCCATTGGATACTTGTTTTACGATCCTAAAGAACGTAATACGTTCGTGTCTAGGAATGCCCACTTCTTAGAGGATGATTTCCTCACCAACAGAAATGGGACAATCGTAGAACTCGATGAAGTCCAAGAATCGGACCCATCCTCACAAACAGTGGGAGGTGATCCTGATTTTACTGAACCTACTAGTACACCTATACTTCGAAGGTCTGATCGAGTTCGTAAAGAACCAGAGAGATTTGGTTTCATTCACGAAAACGATAAGTTGGATACTGATCCAAGGACTTATGAAGAAGCTATGTCTGACATAGAATCGAGTGCGTGGCTCGAAGCCATGCAATCCGAAATGGATTCCATGCATTCCAACAAGGTTTGGACCTTGGTCGATCCACCTGAGGGAACTATCCCTGTAGGATGCAAATGGATCTTCAAGCGTAAGCTTGGAATGAATGGAGAGGTAATAACCCATAAGGCTCGCCTAGTGGCGAAAGGTTATTCTCAAAGGCCTGGAATAGACTATGAGGAAACTTTTTCTCCAGTAGCGATGTCGAAATCCATTCGGATACTATTAGCCATAGCCGCGTGGTACGACTACGAAATATGGCAAATGGACGTAAAGACCGCCTTTCTCAATGGAGACATTGACAAGGAGATCTTTATGCAACAGCCCGAAGGCTTTGCGTCCAAAGGAAGCGAGCACAAGGTGTGCAAACTTCAAAGGTCAATTTATGGCCTCAAACAGGCGTTCCGAACCTGGAACATACGATTTGATGAGACAGTCAAAGCTTTTGGCTTCATCAAAAACGTATTTGAACCTTGTGTGTACAAGAAGAATAGTGGGACTTCGGTCCAATTCATAGTTTTATATGTCGATGATATTCTGTTGATCGGGGACGATATCAGAATGTTAGCGCAGGCGAAAGCGTGGTTATCCGCGCAGTTCTCCATGAAAGATTTAGGAGAGGCATCTTACGTATTGGGGATACGTATCTATAGGGATAGATCGAAGAAGATGTTGGGACTCTCCCAATCTCAGTATATCAACACGATATTGAAGAGATTCAATATGGAAAAATCCAAGAGAGGATTGCTTCCAATGAGACATGGAATCTCTCTTTCCAAGTCAATGTGCCCTACAACTGACGAAGAAAAGAAGAGAATGTCTCTCATACCTTATGCCTCTGCTATAGGAAGCATAATGTATGCGATGTTGTGTACTAGACCAGACGTAGCACATGCTCTTAGTGTAACGAGCCGCTATCAGTCGAATCCAGGCAAAGAGCACTGGACTGCCGTTAAAGCAATCCTTAAGTACTTGCGAAGGACTAAGGATATGTTTTTGGTCTACGGTGGTAGTGGAGAATTGAAACTTGAAGGATTCACTGATTCAAGTTTCCAGTCTGACGTGGATGATTACAAGTCCAATTCTGGATACATATTCCGCCTCAATGGCGTAGCGGTGAGTTGGAAAAGTTCCAAGCAATCCACCACTGCCGACTCAACCACTGAAGCAGAATATATTGCAGCATCGGATGCGGCAAAAGAGAGTGTTTGGATGAGAAACTTCATCCAAGAGTTGGATGTAGTTCCTAGCATTGCAGAGCCTGTAGTAGTCTTCTGTGACAACAACGGGGCGATAGCTCAAGCGAAGGAGCCGAGATCACACCACCAATCTAAACACGTAATGAGGAAATACCATGTGATCAGGGAGATCATTGGTAGAGGAGACATACACGTGGATCGTGTCAACTCAGAAGACAACATAGCTGACCCACTAACAAAGCCACTTTCGCAAAAAGCGTTCGAGGGACATCTTGTAAAGATGGGTCTTAGAAATGTTTGTGAATGGCTTTAGGGCAAGTGGGAGATTGATAGGATAGTGCCCAGCAAGCCAATTCTCTTTAGCTTGTAATAGGACTATTCTGTAATAAACAATCTTTGATTCTTATGAATAATACGCACGTTTATTTATAACTGTATAGAATAAACAATGGCCAAATTCATCTCTCGCGAATACATTTAAGCGATTGGATGAAATCCTTAGATCACATTCGACTATGGGACGATTCACTTCGGTATTGAGTGCAATCATGAAACAGTCTCTAAGGTCGTGATCTTAAAACACGTTCCAAGTCATTCCGAACGAGACGGGGTATCGAAGGAATCGCCAAGACTTGTACGAATATGCATGATTCACATGGAGTGAATTTGTAGAGTTTCATGAACAAGACATTTGATGTCAGTGCATATGAGTAGGTGGTTCGATAGGGGATCGAACGCATCGAACGACCCGAACAGATAAACCCATTGTGGAAGCGCATGACGCATATCGGTGATGGGACGTTTCCCAAGACTTATAATAGTGTACGATTTAGTCCTTAGACTTGAGGTGCTAGGGCGAATTCGGTGCATAGGTATATGTACTTAGATTTAGGTACTGGTCACGTAGCCTGACCATAATGTGCCTAAGTTGGGTGCCTATAGTTGTGTACGCGAATGGTTAGTACCAAGATGGAATCTCCCGACTCATCGTAATGGATGAGAGAATTTCCTATACGATTCTTAGATAATGATCCAAGAAACCCGTGGCCACGGTCAGTGACGGATTTGGAAAGGGGTTTCCAAATTTAGCAGTCACACTGGATTATTATCCCGAATTAGAAAGTATAGTTATTGAGATAATTAGAGGTGCCGATCAATTCACACACCCTAGGTCTCAATCGGGAAATTAAGTCGATAGAAGGACCGTATGTACATGGCAGTTATAAGAGGTGAGGTTCACAAATATCAATTCACCTGAAGTTGGGCTTCATGGGCTTGTGGCTAGACATCGACCATGAAGTGTGGGTACTCCTGAATTAATAAGGGAGATTAATTCTGGAGTGGTCAATTAAAAGGGTTTAATTGATCGGAGCATTTAATTGCTCATAAATTAAATCACAAAGGGTTCGTGGGCCTGCTGCCAATTGATGGTGAACCTAGAGGGTCACACACAATACAATTGGACAGTGACAGTCAAAGAAGGAAATATTTGATTTAAGGGAGTTAAATCAATTAAATGAATTAAAGTGTTAATTCAATTGGAAGGATAATTAATTAGATGGTCTAATAATTAAATGTTAATTAAAATGTTAATTAATTGAGAGAGAATAATTAATTGGATTAATTGGGCTGATTTAATTAATGGTTAATTAAATTAAGTTGCAAGACATGGGCCTTTTAATTAAAAGCCCAGAAGAAGTCTTGCAAGACATGAGTGGGGCGATTTCTAGCTAGGGATAAGAAGGGAGAGTTTGTTTCCATGTGAAACAAGGAGGATCTAAGAAGATATATGTGTATATCTCATTTCCTTATAAGATAAGGAAAAGATCTTGAAGAGATATCTACAAAGAGAAGGTTTCTTCTCTTATAAATAGATATTTCCTCACAAACTCAAAAATACAACTTAACACTTGAAAACCAAGAGCTGAAAATTAACCCTAGCCGCCCCCTACACCCTAGCCGCCCCCTTGCAGTGCCGCCACTGTCTCTCTCTCTGTCTTCCATAGCTGGATCTAGATCTGAATCTAGATCTGTTCTTACTCCATTGACAACCTTCTATCTCTAGTTCGTAGCCTGTGAATAGAAGGTGTTGCTACCATCCAATTGGTGTGGATACACTCTGGAGGTGAGACAATTGGATCACTTGTTGTGAATCAGCAAAAGCCGGAGATTGTCGCCACCTTGCCTGCAGTGAGGTAAATCGCATATCTCTATCTTTTGATCTATTGTAGATTTGTTTGATCCAACCTTTTCGCACACATAAGGTGGAAATATATCTTGGGTCTGCTGGGGTGCCTCGGAAAAATTTTAAATTCCACACTCTCGTTGTTTTGACAACCGGGGCATTCCCTACAGAATATACTTAAAAATCTGAGTGATTTTGTGAGAAACGTGTTGTGAGAAGCTGTTATCCATCTTTGTGAGTGATAAAGCTTTGTAGTATAGGACTTCTTTGTGATTTCCTGTAACAAACTTGTGGCCAGTTCATTTGTTGTTTGGCGCAAGCAGAGTATATTGTAAACTGTGTGCTTATAGTATAACCCAAGATCTAAGTGACTTGGAAGAGTGGACTTAAGGATTTTTATCCATATAACCACTATAAAAATTCTGTGTTTTTATACTTGCATTATTTCTTGCATATTTTCAAAGAGCATATTTAAACACTTAAGTTAACTGTTGAAAAGTTTTAAAAGGAGTTTGCAAAAACTGGGGATAAAACATTTTCTAAGTTAAGAAAACTACTTGTGAAAAACACTAGATAAATCCGCTGCAAGTTAGTTATTTTAAAACTCTGATTCTCTTAAAATCAGCTAAGTAAAATCAGAAGAGGTGTCAACTCTGCTGTTCAAAGCTTTGTGCGAGATCAGCTTAGTCTACTTACTATTCTTGATCAGCTTAGTCTGCTGACAGAAAAAGTTGGAGAATTTTAAAGATAAAATTTTTAGAGGTCTATTCACCCACCCACCCACCCCCCCTCTAGACCACATCTGACCACTTGGGACCAACAAGTGGTATTAGAGCAGGTGGTTCATTTGAATCATTTGCCTGATCAACGAGCTTGATCCTAGAGTGTTTTTCAAAGGTTTTCAAACGTTTTCAAAAGAGCATCTTTTTGAAAAGAAAACCTTTTTGAAAAATGGATTGTATCAGCCATGTTCCCCACATTGGCGGTATGAGCTTTGAGGACTGGAAAATACGCATGGAAATTTTCCTTGCTGCTTATAATGATAATATGTACAGGTGCATAACTCAAGGTCCGATAAGAATCACCAAAACAATCAAAGTTGATGGCTAAGATAAGGTTGTTGACAAGGAACCTGAAGACAGTTGAGGAAATCAAACTGAAAAATCTTGACAAGGTTGGAATCTTCATCATGACCAAAGCCCTCGACAACGACAGATTTGACAAGGTCAAACACTGTAAAACATCTAAGGAGATGTGGGATAAGGTCCGTGACATGAGTGAAGGGAATGACTCCATCAAAGAACACAATCTGAGTGTAGCCCTAGAGAAGTTTGAAAACTTCAAGATGAAACCTGGGGAAACCATTGACCAGATGGATTCAAGGTTCACAAAGGTGTTGAACAACGTGTTAAAGTTGGGAAAGACGTTCTCTGATAAAGAGATCACCGTTAAAGTCCTAAAGGCGCTACCACCCAAGTTCAACATGAAGATCACAGCTATGGAAGAATCCAGGGATCTGGGGAAGATCTCTCTGACGGAGCAGTTTTCTGTACTCAAGGCGTACGAGTATAAAATGCCAAGAATGTGTATAGATTAGACCTCAACTTCTAGCCCCACTACTGCCCTGGTTGCTGCAGAAAGATCAAGAAGATCCGCTGGGAAGATAAGAGAAGTGGACTCATCTGATGAGACCACACTGCTCAGCAAAAGGAGTACACTGCTGGCGATATTGCCTTGTTATTAAATGGGTTCAAAAAGTTCTATAAAAGAAAAATGAAGAACAAATATAACAATGTTTCTACTTCTAAACCTACCTCTTATTCTCAAGATAGTAAGGATGATTTTAAATCCAAACTAATGTGCTATAATTGCAAGAAATTGGGATATTTCATCAAGGACTGCCATATCCTAAAGCTGAGAAGTATTGATAACGCCGTGAGAACGTCGTTATTACCTGTCTCTTTAAGACCAAAACATCTTGTTTTGATCCGAGTTTCTGTGTGTCTTCGCATGTTTTCGTGTCTTTTGTGCTTTGGGTCCCTTTGTTCGGCCTTTGTTCATTTTTCGTGTTTTAATTGTGTGTTGGTCCCAAAAGTGGTCAATGAGGTCTAGAGGGGGGGGGGGGGGGGTGAATAGACCTCTGAAACTTAAAAACTTTTTCTCTAACTTTTCTATCAGCAAACTCAGCTGATCGGATTTGTAAAACTACTAAGCTGATTGCGCACAAAGCTTTATCAGCAGAGTTGACCACTCATCTGATTTCACTAATCTGATTCAGATTACTCAGAGTTTCAAAACTTGTATGCAGCGGATTTATCAAGTATGTTTTTCAAACAAGTTTATCTTTCAAAGTCTTACTTTCTATTAAAAGATTTTATTCCCGGTTTTCGCAAACTCCTTTTGAAAATATTTTAATCCACTTGAATGTTTGCATGCTTTGGAAAATATGCAAGGTAAAAATGTAATCTCAAACACAAGTAATTTTTATAGTGGTTATATAGACAATCGTCTTTTAGTCCACTCTTCCAAGTCACAAAGATCTTGGGTTATACTAGAAAACACTAAGTTAACAGTATACAATGCTTGCGCAATTCAACAAATGAAAAGCCACAAGTGTGCTGTAAGAAATCACAAAGAAATCCTACTCTCCGAAGCTAGATCACTCACTTAAACGGATCTACACTCCTCACGCTATTTTCAGTATAGGAGGTCACAAAGAAAACCTACACTAAGAAGCTATATCACTTCACACAGATGGATATACACTCCTCTCTCTTTTCAGTTGAAAGTCACTCAGACAGACAACGTGAGTTCTCTGTTCTTCAACGAAAAGCTTCGTCAACAGATGACTGGGCTTGTGATCAGACGACTCAACTGATGGATCTTGCTCTATATATATGTTCTTGAATTTTGCAAGTCTCTCTTTAGATCTTCAGTCAGTCTTCTATTTATACTCCCGGATTTGAATTTCTGCCCGTTGAAGTAAGGCGAAATTACTCTTTAATCCTGAGCAACGGTCTTATTCTCTGACGGCAGCTTTTGCTTTTGCAGACTGTCTTCTGTACATTCTGCTGTACGGATATTCACTTTATGTCCAGTCGCATTGCTTGGCTGATGACCACTCTCATGATGATCACTCGGCTGATGGTTACTCGGCTGATTCAAGAATGAACACATCTATCTTGACTCGGCTGATGATAACCAATCTGATATCCCACTCGGCTGATTCGGTTACTTCGCTTCAAGACCTTGAGATAGGTTTCACTAAGCTGTTCTTAGTTGATGACTTAACCTTTTGATCTTCAAAACCATTATGGCATTTTTGTCATCTTCAAAACCTTCTCTAATTTATACCAACAATTTCCCCCTTTTTGATGATGACAAAACCTTCAACTAAGAACGTCTTCTAAGTCTTCAGATTTAGTCTTCATACCTTGAGATGGAAATTTAATGATCTGATACAACTTTCAAAAAAATACCAATAGTTGGTTATTTTCCCTTTTCTGATCTTTCTGCTTAAAGGGTTCTTAGTTGCATCCTTTATCTTCCCCCTTTTTGTCATCAACACCAATACTTGAGTTGCATCTATTCTTCCCATTTTTCTCTTTATAGGATTGCAAACTTAGTATGCTGAAGACAAGTAGGTAAGTATTTGACTGATCGAGGTAGTCTTCGTTGCTGTTTATCACTCCAGCTAGAAAATTTCCCCTTAACTTCAAGAATTGATACCACTTGATGCAATTTGTGGTCTGATTCCACTTGTAGTCTGATACTACTTGAATGAATGTAAATCAGATTACTCAGCTGATACCACTTGTTGATGTGATAACACTTGCTGATACCACTTGGTGTAGTACATTCTTGAATATCACTTGGCTATTGAGTTCCAGTCGACTGATGAGAAGCAGTCTTCTGATAGCTTCATTTTGACTTGTTGAAAACTTCATCTTTATTCAGGAGTACCGCTAGTCGTACACGTTCCCCCTAAGTTCAAGAGTCTGTAGTCAAGTAGTCTGATGAGAGTCAGTCTTGACAAACACTCAGCCGTTGAAATCCAGTAAGTTGTTCTGGGTTAGTCTTCTGATAAGTTCCCCCTCAACTTATGAATCCAAAATCAACGAACCAATTTCTTTTGCCACATGGTCGACTGATACCACTTGTATCACTTGTTGCGAACAGTTGTTGGTTTCTAATACCACTTATTATTCTTTGATGATCTTCAACTTTTCAATAATCTTGCGTTCCTTGAAATCTCCAAATGTAGAGTCTACCACTTGAATTATACCACTTGATGATACCACTTAATTGATAACACTTGTTGGTAAGACCACTTGTTGAACTTGGTGAAATTTGCAAGGCAGTCAACTCATCTTTGTCATCTCACATGAGCTTCACCTACAAAACAGATGACTGTTTTTGGTACCCCTTATTCATTGGGTCCAGCAGGGTTAGTGTAACCTTTAACATGTGATGATCTAGTGACTTATGTTTTATCATGATGATACCACTTGTCATGATGATACCATTTGTTGGTCATGATTCAAACAATGCTCATAAGCAAGGTAAGATGCATGAAGTATGTGATAAGCATGCATATTTTAATGAGGATGGCAATCAGCACAGTAAACATGATCAGCATGATAATTTGAATAAGCATAGTGCATGACATAATAATAATTATCATAATGTGATTCAAATTCTTACCAGATAATTCATTTTTGCCTCAATTTCTTACCTGAGTTATTTAATAACTCTCCTTAGATTTAGCAGACTTGATACCACTTTAATTTTACTCCTATCAGCAGCCTATTTCAGCTTACTCGGCTGATGGGTTTTAGTAGTCTGATTAGTCTTAGTTAGCTTTCTAGGTTTTCTAACCTATTGAGCATCAGTAGACTTGTTCTTCTAAGCCTCTGATTTCTTCTTGTTTAGAGAATGATGCAATTACTTATTTTAAGTTCATTTATATTTTCACTACTAATTGCATACTCAGCTTTTAGAGTTTCATTCTCATGCTCAAGCTTTTTGTAGTCAGCTGATTCTTGAGGTTTTTCAACCTGAAGTTTCAGTGATCTGATTTGCTCTTTTCAGCAGATTCATCTCTTCATTAAGCTTGGCAAATGCACAAACAATATTTGAATTTGTAATTTAGCATTTATTCAATCGATTCAAATAGTGCATTACATTAATAAGTAGAAGTTACCTCAGTTTTCAGAATCATCAGATTCTATGGCAGTTAAGCATATGGTCTCAGGTACTTCTTCAAATTCTTTATCAGACGACTGTCGGTCTGAATTAGATGTGCAGGAGTTTATTAGCTTTGTTGCATCAGCTAACTTTGATTTGCTCTTACTTAGCTTACGCTCCTTTTTAGCACGCTTTTCCTTTTTAGCAAACTTCTCTGATGATGAGGTTGGATGGTCTTTGATCAAGAGTCCATACTCCTCTTCATTGTAGTCTCTAAGTTTTGCTTTTGAGGAATCCCTGTTTTCCTGAAAATGATCAGAAGAAGATGAAGTAGCATTTTTATATTTTAATTTCATTTTCTTCTTGTAGAACTTCTCAAAATCATTTAGCAGCAGGGTAACGTCGTCAGCAGTGAAGACTTTTTCTGAACTCAGCACAGTCTTCTGTTTTGACTTGTCTGCTAATTTTCTTGACTTGTCTGACGCCATTAGAGCAGCAGTAGGGTCTGAACTGGTTGACACTTCTAATCCCAATCTTGGCATTTGATACTCATATGCTTTGAGGGATGAGATCAGTTCGGATAGAGAAATCTTCTCTAAATCCCTTGATTCTTCCATGGCTGTCACCTTCATGTTGAATTTGGGTGGCAAGGCCTTGAGAACCTTTGTGGTGATCTCCTTGTTCGAAAATTCTTTACCAAACCTTAGAACTTCATTCAGAGCTTTGGTAAATCTGATATCCATCTGATCAATCGTTTCACCAGACTTCATCTTGAAATTTTCAAACACCTCAAGAGCCACATTGAGCTTGTGTTCTTTGATAGCGTTGTTTCCTTCGCTTAGCTCGCAGACTTTATCCCACATCTTTTTGGCAGTTTTGAAATGCTTGATCTTCTGGAATCTGTCTTCGTCTACAGCTTTGAACATGATGAACTTCGTCTTTTTATCAAGATTAACTAACTTGATTTCTTTAGGTGTCAGCTCATCCAGCTCTTTGTCAACTATCTGATCAGGTTGGTCAGCAACCTTCACAGTCTTCTGAAATCTGAATGGTCCTTTTGTAATACATGTAAACATGTTGTCGTCGTAAGCAGCAAGAAGGATTTCCATTCTGATTTTCCAGCTTTCAAAGTTTATAAGGCCAATGTGAGGAACATGGCTTATGACATCCATTTTTCAAAAAGGTTTGATTTTTCAAAATATGCTCTCTTTTTGAAAAATTTGAAAAACACAACTTGGATCAAGCTTGTTGATCAGGCAACTGATTCAAATGAACCACCTGCTCTGATACCACTTGTTGGTCCCAAAAGTGGTCAATGAGGTCTAGAGGGGGGGGGGGGTGAATAGACCTCTGAAACTTAAAAACTTTTTCTCTAACTTTTCTATCAGCAAACTCAGCTGATCGGATTTGTAAAACTACTAAGCTGATTGCGCACAAAGCTTTATCAGCAGAGTTGACCACTCATCTGATTTCACTAATCTGATTCAGATTACTCAGAGTTTCAAAACTTGTATGCAGCGGATTTATCAAGTATGTTTTTCAAACAAGTTTATCTTTCAAAGTCTTACTTTCTATTAAAAGATTTTATTCCCGGTTTTCGCAAACTCCTTTTGAAAATATTTTAATCCACTTGAATGTTTGAATGCTTTGGAAAATATGCAAGGTAAAAATGTAATCTCAAACACAAGTAATTTTTATAGTGGTTATATAGACAATCGTCTTTTAGTCCACTCTTCCAAGTCACAAAGATCTTGGGTTATACTAGAAAACACTAAGTTAACAGTATACAATGCTTGCGCAATTCAACAAATGAAAAGCCACAAGTGCGCTGTAAGAAATCACAAAGAAATCCTACTCTCCGAAGCTAGATCACTCACTTAGACGGATCTACACTCCTCACGCTATTTTCAGTATAAGAGGTCACAAAGAAAACCTACACTAAGAAGCTATATCACTTCACACAGATGGATATACACTCCTCTCTCTTTTCAGTTGAAAGTCACTCAGACAGACAACGTGAGTTCTCTGTTCTTCAACGAAAAGCTTCGTCAACAGATGACTAGGCTTGTGATCAGACGACTCAACTGATGGATCTTGCTCTATAGATGTGATCTTGAATTTTGCAAGTCTCTCTTTAGATCTTCAGTCAGTCTTCTATTTATACTCCCGGATTTATTTCTGCCCGTTGAAGGAAGGCGAAATTACTCTTTAATCCTGAGCAACGGTCTTATTCTCTGACGGCAGCTTTTGCTTTTGCAGACTGTCTTCTGAACATTCTGCTGTACGGATATTCACTTTATGTCCAGTCGCATTTAATGCACTCAGCTGGTTACCGTTGATAAGCTTACTTCACCGACTTCACTTTGCTGATGGGAATGCTTGGCTGATGACCACTCTCCTGATGATCACTCGGCTGATGGTTACTCGGCTGATTCAAGAATGAACACATATATCTTGACTCGGCTGATGATAACCAATCTGATATCCCACTCGGCTGATTCGGTTACTTCGCTTCAAGACCTTGAGATAGGTTTCACTAAGCTGTTCTTAGTTGATGACTTAACCTTTTGATCTTCAAAACCATTATGGTCTTTTTGTCATCTTCAAAACCTTCTCTAATTTATAGCAACATTGTGTTTATCGGTGGCTTGCAGTATTCGACACCTTGAAGCAATTTCGGGAGCATTTACATCATGGAATGCAAGTCGCTTTCAACCGAGGGGGAGCCTAACGCTAAAGAAAGAACAAGAATCAAGAATTCAGGCTTCAGCATCACATCGCCGCCGCGAGGTTATTTCCCGCGGCCGCGAGTTGGTGGCAGAGAGTTGTTCAAACTCTGCCTCAACCTCGCGGCCGCGAGGTCCTGCCCAACTGAAGGCTCGCGGCCGCGAGGCCTGCTCTATTTTCTGCGCTTTTTGGAGGGGCTTTTTGTACATAACCCCTTTTCTCCCAATTGTAATTCAAACCTCCTTAGGGGACTTTTTGGCCTTAGTTACCATAGTTCGGAGGGTAACTTAGGCAATGGAAACTTGTTGTTTTACTAGGTTAAAGGGTTAGGAGCTGAAAATCATAACAACTTCTACAACTCACTTATCATCTTGCCTCCATTGAAGAAAAAAGGCTTTTGCTTGCATTTTTGGATTGAAGAATACAAATGCTTGAGAGAGGAGTTGTTTTGGATTTCATTACATAAGCTTACTCTTAACCTTTATCTTGTTTATCTTGTACTTATGATTTCATTTAAAGTAATGAATATTGTTTTGATTAATATGAGTAGCTAAGCATTTAACTCCTAGGTTTTTATGGAGCTTATGATTGATCTATGATTGAATGATGAGTTAATGGTTGTTGCTATGCTTATAAATGCTTGTTAATCTAGTTTGAGCTTTTGTCAACTTGTGGTTAGGCCAACCCTAAGATGAAATGGATTGATCTTTAATTGCTAGGCATAGTGGATTAAAGATTAGATTGTAAAACTAGGTTGTGATTTGATTTTAGGATAGGAATATACCTAGGTCATTTCATGTTCTAACAAGGTTTGGAATTAATGCATCACTTAGGCTTAATCCTTTTAGACATAAATTGGATTAGTCTATTCTGGTAGGTTCGTAGGTAATTCGGAAGATACGTATGAATAATTTATGAAACCTTGAACAACAAACATAAGCATTGTTATCAATTTGTGAATCATTCAAGATTGGATCAATCTAAGTAACATGGAAATCTAGGAACCTTTATCAATTGAATCAAAGTATTGTAATTCTTACTCACTTCACTTTTAGTTGTTTAAACAAACTACAATCTCACTACTATCATTCACATAAGTTCAAGTAAGTTAATAGAATAGATCTTGGTAATTATTCGTTTGATTCATCGTGGGTTCGACACCCCTTATCACTTTATAACTTGTAAACGAACGTATACTGCGCGATTACGTACTCGTATTAGGAACGTAACAAGTTTTTGGCGCCGTTGTCGGGGATTGTAACGATTATTGCCAATTTATATTCTTGTATATCTTAGCTTGGATTTGTTACCCACTTTTTGTTTTTGTTTTCATAGGTACCTTTCTCTTAGTGTATGCCAAGAGCTTCACACTACCTCTTGCTCTTGTTGATCCGGAGATCGAGAGGACCTTTAGAAAGCGAAGAAAAGCAAGGAAGAAAAAGAAAAAGGGTGAATCTTCACCTATGGAAAATCAAGGAGTTGATCCGGCTATGGTGAACACTATACAAATCGCTCCCGAAGAGCCAAATAATAGGAACCGGCCTATTAATGAGTATGGTACACCTAAGTTGGATGACCTCGATTCTAGCATCGTCAGACCTACCATTATGGCACCTATCTTTGAGCTCAAGCCGTTAATGTTCAATATGCTAAATGCCGCAGGTCAATTTGGAGGTCATCCTAGTGAAGATCCTCATACTCACTTGAAGAAGTTTATGATGATTAGTGATTCATTCATCATTGCGGGCGTAACGAAAGATGCTTTGAGGTTGATGCTATTTCCATACACATTGAGGGACCTCGAAAAAGATTGGTTGGATTCTCTACAACCCCAATCTATAACTTCTTGGGATGATCTAACCGAGAAGTTCTTGAGGAAGTTTTTCCCTCCCCCGAAGACTACTAAATTGAGGGATGACATTCTAGCATTTCGGCAATTGGATCAAGAATCATTGTATGAATCTTGGGAGAGATTCAAAGAGCTATTGAAGAAATCTCAACACCATGGCATAGCCGAATGGATTCTTATGCAAACTTTCTATAATGGGTTGCATGGACCTACTAAAGCTTTAGTCGATGCAACTGCGGGTGGTGCTATGCTTTCCAAGTCTTACGATGAATCGTGGGAAATTCTTGACACCATGGCCTATAACAATCACTCATGGACGTCCGAGAGAGCAACTTCTGCTAAATCTACTCCCGGAAGACTCGAATTGGATGCAATTACGGCATTAAGTGCCCAAATGGCGATTTTGAGCAATAAAGTGGACAAACTTGGCCAAAAGACGGAGGTAGTCCAACAAGTACAAGCCATGCCACCTAGTTGTGTGACGTGTGGGGGAGCTCATGCTTATGAGATGTGTCCCGGAAATCCCGAGGCGGTGAATTACCTTGGGAATAACTATCGAAACAATCAAGGACACCCACCATATCAAAACAACTATGTTCCTCATTGGCAAAAGCATCCAAATTTCTCTTGGAGTAATCCAAACAATGCCCAACAACAACCTTATCAAGGAGGCCGTCAATCCTCCACAACCCCCGGGTTTCAAGAAAGGCAAAAACAGCCCGTTGAATCAAAACCAGCATGGGAGGATGCATTTGGTGAGTTCATGAAGCACACCACCAAATACATGGTTAACAACGATTCTAAATTGGAAGAGGTTTCCAAACAGTTGCAAGAACACTCGGGGGCATTAAGGAATCTTCAATTGCAAATGGGGCAGGTTGCCCAAGCTTTAAGTGCAAGGCCCCCGGGAGCTTTGCCGAGTACAACCGAATCGCCGAATCAAGGTACAATTGAGCATTGCAAGGCTATTTCCTTAAGAAGTGGAAGAGAATATGAAGGTCCGGTCATGCCTAATGAGAATTCGGTGGAGACCGATGTGATTCAACAAGGAAATAAGAAACCAATAGCCAATGAAGTGGAGTCGGAAAAAGAAACACCCAAAGAACCAATTCCTTTGACACCCATACCCACAAGCAAGCCAACTCCTCCCTTTCCTCAAAAGTTTTAAAAGAAGAAAGAGGAAAAACAATTTGAAAAATTCATGGGAATTTTGAAACAATTGCATATCAATATTCCTTTGGTAGAAGCTCTCGAGCAAATGCCGAAGTATGCGAAGTTCATGAAAGATGTGCTATTAAAGAAAAGAAGGTTTGGAGAATTTGAAACGGTTGCTTTAACCGAGGAATGTAGTGCCATGGTCCAAAAGAAGCTTCCTCCAAAGCTAAAGGACCCCGGAAAACCGGAAAATTCACCATCCCGATTGCCATCGGAGATAAATACCAAGGGAAGGCCTTTTGTGATTTAGGCACAAGCATAAACCTCATGCCTATGTCGGTGTTTAAGAAATTGGGTATTGGAGAAGCTCGACCGACTACCGTGACGCTTCTACTTGCCGATCGCTCTATCACGTACCCGAAGGGAAAAATTGAAGACGGCTAGTTAAAGTCGACAAATTCATATTTCCGGCCGACTTCATCATTCTAGATTGTGAGGCCAACGAAGATGTCCCAATCATCCTAGGAAGACCATTCTTAGCCACGAGCCAAACTCTCATAGACGTGTCAAAAGGAGAACTCACTGTGCGTGTGGAAAACGAGGAGGTTAAATTTAATGCTTTCAGTGATATTCCTAATTCTATAACCCCTATTGTTTGCTACATGATTGACAAGGTGAGAAAGAATGAGTCAGGGAATGATGAAGTCCACAAAGAAACCAAGAAAGATAATTCGTTTAAGGTGGGCCCAAGTAAGAGAAAAAGGCATCGAAAGAAGAATCCGGAGATGAGAAAGAAGATCAAATGGGAGGAAACAATGAAGGATGAACAATGTTCTCCTAAGCTCCTAGCTTGCGGTGGCATGAAGAATGAGACCCTGAGAGTCAAATGGAGTCCGAAAGGGATTCAAAGTCACCTAAGCTAGTTTCAACGTATCAAGTCGAGCTCATGACTATAAACAAGCGCTTCTTGGGAGGCAACCCGAGCCTATTGATTTATATTTTGTGTTTTGTGTTTTGCGTTTTGTGTTTTGTGTTGTCTTTGTTGTTTGTTTTTGTTTTCGTTTTCGCGTGTTGTGTTGTAGGTGAATGAGCGCTCATGAAAGATCGAAGATTAACGAGCAAAGTTCGAGTGAGATCGAGCGAACGAACCATGGATTGCGAACGGTGTAAGGTGAGAAGTTGAATTAATTGATCAAGTAAGGGAGAAAAATTTTATGTCCAACCCTCGCCGCCGCGAGCTTAAGGCTCGCGGCCGCGAAGTGTTGGCAGAAAGTTTCATCAACTTTCTGCCTCACTGTAGCGGCCGCGAGGTTTAGTCCCGCGGCCGCAAGGTGTTGGCAGAAAGTTTTATGAACTTTCTGCCTCACTCTCGCGGCCGCGAGGTTGTGTCCCGCGGCCGCGAGACGCGTCCACTTATAAAATACGATACTTAAATTTTTCAAACACTTCTCACCTTCAAACTCTCCTCCGAAAAATTCCTTCCCTCACTACAAAATCATCTCTTCCAATCTTGTTCTAAGGGCACAAAATCTTCCCTCCCCAAATTCTACATCACTCACAATCACCCAATTCCCACAACCAACACACCATTTCACTCCAAAGGCTTCAATTCCCCCACATTCACACCAAAACCGAATTCAAAACTTAAGGGTTCAAAAATCAAAATTCTTCGTTTTCAATCCAAAATGTAAGTGTGGCTTAACTCTATTGGTATTGATTGGTTGGTATTGTGATTTTTTGGGTGGAAGTTCTTGAAAATATTGAAGAAAATTAGTAAATTGAGGAGTGCACACAAAGTGTTTGATAAATTGCGTGTGAGAAATGTTTGCCCTCTTTGCTAGTTTTCGATTGTGGAGTTGCCGGGGTATCGGTTTGTTGAAGTTGTGTGGTTGTAACACAAGTTTGGGGGAAATTTGTGCATTTTGACAAAAAAAGGGAAGACTACGGTTGAGCAATGACGAGAAAATCAAAAGGAGCGAGTTCAAGTGAGCCCCCTAAAAGGAAGAGAGAACCGAAGGGAAAGAAAAAGGTGGTCGAAGAAGACTACGACACCTATAAGTTCATGTCTAAACCAGCCTCGGATGCTTATACGGAAGACAAAGGTTGGTCATTCGTTACGAAAATATTTGTGAACTACGAGAAGGAGGCCTTCCCTTATTTACAGGAGCAGATTGAAGCCAGAGGTTGGACCGAATTCCTGAAACGGCCACCTCGTGATACCTTCGCCGGCGAGATTGTTAGAGAGTTTTACGCTAACGCCGGTTGGAATAGGGATGACAGTGCCACAACTGTGAGGGGTAGGGAGATAAAATTCGATCCGGAAACTATTAACGCCTATTACAGGATCGAATGGCCCGCTAACAAAGATGATGAGCTCGATGAACTATTCAACGACAGTAGTAGTACTATGGACGAAATGAAAGAGTTCATCACTTTGCCCGGAACCGTCGTTCAAGGTATTCCGAAGGTGGCACATAACCGCTTGACTCAAGAAGCGAAAGCTTGGTCCTTGGTCTTGCTTTCTCACTACCGTCCGGCCAAACACAACACATTTTACGGTGAGGATCGCATCCCTTTGCTCTATGCACTCACTCGGGGGCTCACACTCAATGTTGGTCGGATTATAAATGAGGTGCTTGAGGAAACCATTTCGAAGAAGAAAGCTAACATAAGGAGCTTCGTGTTTCCACATCTCATTGACGGCTTGTGTAGAAATGCCGGGGTCGACTTTGGGGAGAGTAGCGAAGAAACTAAGTTGACTGGCCCGATCAACACACTAGCTATCTGCAAGACATTGAAGCTAGACTTCAAGAATGCTTACACCGGTAAAACCTACTCATTCAGTCAAGCAGATCAAGAGGGTCAAGCAGATCAAGAGGGTCAATCGGATCAACAGGGTCAGGGCGGTCAAGAGGATGAGTAGGTTGAAGGGCAGCCAAGCAGTTGGGAACAGATGGGTATCCGAGATAAGATTCGTGGTTTGACTCATCTCGTCCAAACCATGAGCGACAGACAAGACATGCTGGCTCGGTTCGTCTATGCCATGAGTGATAGGTAGGATGCTATGTTTCGTGCAGTGCTCGGATATGACCGATACGATGCCGTTCAGCAGCCCGCTCTTCCTAGGCGTATATATCTACCTCCACAGCAGCCAAGAGATCAAGAAGACGAGCTGCATTTTGATGATGAAGAAGAGCATGCCCTCAATGCACGAAACCACTAAAGACTGGAGCAACCACGGGATGCATACAAAAGGGACGTTGGTTTTAAATTTACGCAATCCCGTCGATTTATACTGAGCTTACAATGTTTTAATTCTATTCTCGTCTTGTATTGGTTTTGTTTTTAACTCTTGAGAGATGTTGGCATGTTTACTTGTTTAAATTTATATCGTTTGCTCATTGGATTTAATTAGAGCCGTGCTCGCTCATTTATCGCTTTGTTTTGTTTTGTTTTGCTTGTGTTTTTGTTGTGTTCTTGTTTTTGTCGTGTCGATTCTTTTTCCGTCATTCTCAATTCACACAATGAGGACATTATGCATTTTAAGTTTGGGGGAGTAAGGTCGCGCTTGTTGCATGCTACGTCGACCCGCCAAATTTTTTTCAAATTCCTTTTATTCTTTCAGCATGCTCTACAAAGTTTGAGCACATTGGCTATAGCTATGATTATATTTAAAGTGGATAATGAACTTTAGTGATAATAGGATCTAGGACTCCCTTTGCGTAACTTAGAATCCCTCCAATCTTTAGCTTGGAATCTAAATGTGAAAAGAGCAAAATGACTTAAGTTTGGGGGAGTGAACCATTTTCAAGAATGAAAAAAAAAAAAAAAAAAAAAAAAAAAAAAAAAAAAAAAACCTTCGAATACCTAGCTCTTAAAAGAAACGAGTAGAGAAGTTGCTAAAATGTATGCACTTCTATGAGTGAAAAGAAAGGCTAAGCCTTCAAATGATGAAATTATTGGATTATTTTTGTAATTGCTCTATTTCGTTGTAATGGTGCAAGTTTTGTAATGAAATGAAGGAATGGTGCTAGTAGCCCAAAAAAAAAAAAAAAAAAAAAGTTAAATGTTTAGAAGCACAAACAATCTTCATCATTAGTGCTAGTTTGTTATTGTAAAATCATTGTAAAGCACAAGTGCTATGTTATCATTGTAAATCAAAAGAAAAAGCAAAGTATGGTGAGAAAGAGCTAGGGACTAAAATCGTCAATTAATTCAAGAATAGGTACAACACTCTTAAATTGCCTATAACTTAGTTTCGTGAAGTGATTTGAGCATTAAGTTTGTAATCTACGGCTAGGAGAGATTCTTTGTGAAACATTAGAGTCTGTGCAAATAGAACCGATGATTTTGACCTATCGGGAAATATTCACCTAAGATAGAATCTAGCCGAAGCCATCACACACACACGTGGAGCTTGTTTAAAGAATAATTTGAAAGTGTTAAGCTTTGGCATGTTGATCTTAAGCATGCTTGTTTTGTTCTTGTTTTGTTTTCTTTGCTCGAGGACGAGCAAGTGTTTAAGTTTGGGGGTGTTGATAACACCGTGAAAACGTCGTTATTACCTATTTCTTTAAGCCCAAAACATCTTGTTTTGATTCGAGTTTATGTGTGTCTTCGCGTGTTTTCGTGTCTTTTGTGCTTTGGGTCCCTTTGTTCAGCCTTTGTTCGTTTTTCATGTTTTGTTCGTGTTTTAATTGTGTTTATCGGTGGCTTGCAGGATTTGACACCTTGAAGCAATTTCGGGAGCATTTATATCATGGAATGCAAGTCGCTTTCAATCGAGGGGGAGCCTAACGCTAAAGAAAGAACAAGAATCGAGAATTCAAGCTTCAGCCTCACCTCGCCGCCGCGAGGTTATTTCCCGCGGCCGCGAGTTGGTGGCAGAGAGTTGTTCAAACTCTGACTCAACTCGCGGCCGCGAGATTTGATCTCGCGGTCGCGAGATTTGATCTCGCGGCCGCGAGGTCCTGCCCAACTGAAGGCTCGCGGTCGCGAGCTTAGGTCTCGCAGCCGCGAGGCCTGCTCTGTTTTCTGCGCTTTTTGGAGGGGCTTTTTGTACATAATCCCTTTTCCCCCAATTGTAATTCAAACCTCCTTAGGGGACTTTTTGGCCTTAGTTACCATAGTTTGGAGGGTAACTTAGGCAACGGAAACTTGTTGTTTTGCTAGGTTAAAGGGTTAGGAGATGAAAATCATAACAACTTCTACAACTCACTTATCATCTTGCCTCCATTGAAGAAAAAAGGCTTTTGCTTGCATTTTTGGATTGAAGAATACAAAGGCTTGAGAGAGGAGTTGTTTTGGATTTCATTACATAAGCTTACTCTTAACCTTTATCTTGTTTATCTTGTACTTATGATTTCATTTAAAGTAATGAATATTGTTTTGATTAATATGAGTAGCTAAGCATTTAACTCCTAGGTTTTTATGGAACTTATGATTGATCTATGATTGAATGATGAGTTAATGGTTGTTGCTATGCTTATAAGTGCTTGTTAATCTAGTTTGAGCTTTTGTCAACTTGTGGTTAGGCCAACCCTAAGATAAAATGGATTGATCTTTAATTGCTAGGCATAGTGGATTAAAGATTAGATTGTAAAACTAGGTTGTGATTCGATTTTAGGATAGGAATTTACCTAAGTCATTTCATGTTCTAACAAGGTTTGGAATTAATGCATCACTTAGTCTTAATCCTTTTAGACATAAATTGGATTAGTCTATTTTGGTAGGTTCGTATGCAATTCGGAAGATACGTATGAATAATTTATGAAACCTTGAACAACAAACATAAGCATTGTTATCAATTTGTGAATCATTCAAGATTGGATCAATCTAAGTAACATGGAAATCTAGGAACCTTTATCAATTGAATCAAAGTATTGTAATTCTTACTCACTTCACTTTTAGTTGTTTAAACAAACTACAATTCACTACTATCATTCACATAAGTTCAAGTAAGTTAATATAATAGATCTTGGTAATTATTCGTTTGATTCCTCGTGGGTTCGACACCCCTTATCACTTTATTACTTGTAAACGAACGTATACTTGCGCGATTACGTACTCGTATTTGGAACGTAACAAGTATACTGAGGAAAAGAAAGCGAGGAAAGAGAGGAGACATCAGAAAAGTAAAGTTCTGTTGGCTGAAGCTGAAAAGATAGCAGCCATCTACTCGTCTAACTCAGAATCAGGGACATCAGTTGATGACTCTACTGAAGAAGAGACACCTGCACTGCTTTGTCTCATGGCCAAAGAATCAGAGGATTCTTACACTGGGGTAACTCTCACTGAAAATGAAGATGAGCTATTTAGTTCATTTGAACAAATGATGAAAAACAACACAGATGTTGTTAATGAGTTTGCAAAGCTTAAGGAAGAGATGATTGTGCTGAAAAAGCAAAATGCTAAACTGAAACTTAATGTTGAAAAACCGCAAGATTCAGCTAAGTATAAAAAGCTTTCGCATGAATATGAATCTCTGAAAGCAGAATGTGAAGTTTACAAAGGAAAAATCATGGAGCTTGAAAAGATAATATCAAGTCATGATAAGTTGTCTGTTGCATCAGTAGACACATCTAATGAACAGAGAACGCCTTTAGTAAAAGAGAATTTAGAACTGAACAAGACTGAAAAGTTTATATCTGCTGATAACAGTAATGTTATTTTATATGTTCAGACTGCTAAATCTACTTCACTTGAGATAGAGAAAAAGGAGAAGAAATCTCCTAAGGCTAAAAGGGTAAAAAGCCTGAAAATGAAAAACAGACTGGTAAAACCAAACAGCAGAGTAGTCCTAAGAAGTCTGCTGATAAGAGTAAAACCAATCAGACTAGTAAAACTAAGTCGTCTGTTAAAGAGCAAGTAAAGAGCAAACCTAAGAAGCAAAGAAATTATAATAATGATGCTTAGTATGTAAATGAGTCTTATTATGTGCAACCTGCTTATTCATCTTATTATGATGCACCTCATTATCCACCTTACTATGCTGCATATCCTGCTCATCATCCGATGCATGCTTACCCTGCTTATCATGCATCCTACCTTGCTTATGAGCATTATGCACATCATAATGATTATCAACATAATATGTCTACTGATTATGGTGAAGAAAAAGTTGCTCATGCTCCTGCTAAAACTCAAAAGCCTAAGAAGCCTAAGACTTTAACATCTTGGGTTGTCAAAGGTGATACTAATTCACCAGGACCCTCTCAATAACAATTTTATTTTATTTTGTAGGTTAGGATTAGGAGTAGGAGTAAAGTAGAGAAGAAATGGTACTTGGACAGTGGATGCTCAAGGCACATGTGTGGAGACATACATGAACTGACTGATGTTGCTGTCGTGAATGGTCCAAGAGTCACTTTTGGAGACAGCAAAGAAGGCAAGATTGTTGCGGTTGGAAAGCTAATCAAAGGAAACATTGAGATATCTGACGTCTCTTATGTTAACGGCCTGAAGTACAATCTGCTAAGCATAAGTCAATTTTGTGACAAGGGATTTTCTGTTATCTTTTCATCAGATATGTGCTACGTTGAACAAATTGGAACAAAGAAGGTTATCTTATCTGGAAGAAGACAGGGAAATATCTATGTAGTCGACTGGAATTCTGTGGACAGAAATTCTAATATTTGTTTGGTGGCTTCTACACCAAGTGAAATCAGTTGGCTTTGGCACAAAAGAATGAATCATTTGAATTTCATGACCATAAACAGATTAATAAAGAATGATTTGGTAGAAGGAATTCCAAAGACAGTCATGAGCAAAGATAAGCTCTGTGACGCTTGTCAGAAGGGTAAACAAGTGAAGTCCACTTTCAAAAGCAATAAGCACCAATCTTCAACCAGAATTTTGGAGCTGTTACATATGGATCTGTTTGGCCCTATTGATCCTATCAGCAATGGTGGAAAGAAATACTGCCTAGCTGTTGTGGATGATTATTCAAGATTTACTTGGGTGATTTTCATGAAGAAGAAAAGTGAAACCAAGGAACATCTTACAAATCTGATGGAACTGATCCAGAATGAAAAGAGTCAAAGAATATTGAAGATCAGATCAGATAGAGGGACTGAATTTACAAACTCTACTGTTGAAGAGTATTGTAACTCCAGAGTAATCAATCATGAGTACTCTGCTGCCAGAACCCCTCAACAAAATGGAGTTGATGAAAGGAGAAACTGAACTCTAAAGGAAGCTACCAGGACAATGAAAGCTGAAGCAAAACTGCCCCAAAGATTCTGGGCAGAAGCCACAAATACAGCATGTTACACCCATAACAGATGCATGATCAACAAAAGTCAAAACAAGACACCTTATGAGCTGTGGAACAACAAAATGCCTAATTTACACTATCTTAGGATTTTTGGTTGTAAATGTTATGTTTTGAATAATGGGAAAAATCACCTTACTGCTTTTGCAGAGAAGGCTGATGAAGTTGTCTTTGTAGGATATTCTACTGTTAGTAAAGCTTACAGAGTCTTTAACAAAAGAACTTTACTTGTAGAAGAATCTATTCATGTAGTATTTGATGAACCAAACCAATCTTCTGAAAAGAATCAAAGTGTTAATCCAGAGATATCTGCTGAATTTCAGAAATTGAGTGTGGAAAGAAAAGAAGAATATGTACCTATCTTACTACCTGATTTAAACCAAGCTGGTAACTCAAGTGCTGTTCAAAATCAGTCTGCTAATTGTTTAACAGATGAGTTGCAAACAGCTGACAGACCGGAGCTTGTTCAACAGACTACTACTGAGACTCCAACAAGAGGACAACATCCAGATTTGCAACCTGATCTCAGATGGCTCAGAGATCACCCACCTGACTTAGTGATTGGTGGTCCATTGGATAGAGTGAGAACAAGAAGGTCAACTGCAAATGAAACAATGTTTGTAAGTTTTCTTTCATAAATTGAGCCCAAGTTAATTGATGAAGCTCTTAGTGATTCTCACTGGATTGAAGCAATGCAAGAAGAGTTAAATCAATTTGAAAGAAATGAAGTCTGGTACTTAGTTCCCAGACCTACTTATCAGAGGGTAATTGGCACTAAGTGGGTATTCAGGAATAAAATGAATGAAGATGGTATTGTTACCAGAAATAAAGCAAGATTAGTTGCCAAATGTTATTGCCAGGAAGAAGGCATTGATTTTGATGAGACATTCGCACCAGTTGCAAGGCTTGAAGCAATCATATTATTCTTAGCCTATGATGCCCACAAGAACTTCATTGTCTATCAGATGGATGTGAAGTCTGCTTTTCTCAATGGAGAATTGCAAGAAGAAGTTTATGTTGAACAACCTCCTGGATTTGAAGCCTATCAACAAGGAGACAAGGTATATCGTCTGAAGAAAGCTCTTTATGGACTGAAATAGGCTCCAAGAGCATGGTATGATACTTTATCTGATTTTCTTTTAATTAAAGGATTCTCAAAGGTAAAGTAGATAAGACTTTGTTCACTATTGAATGGGATAATCATATATTGTTAGTTCAAATATATGTGGACGATATTATTTTTGGTTCAACTAACCAACAGATGTGTGAAAAGTTCCCTAAGCTAATGCAGAACAAGTTTGAAATGAGCATGATGGGAGATCTAAATTACTTTCTTGGATTACAAGTCAAACAGCTATCTGATGGTATTTTTATTAATCAAGCAAAGTACACAAAAGATCTGTTTAAGAAATTTGGTATGGAAACTAGCTCATCTGTTAGTGTTCCTATGTCTACTGGACTTCGTATGGACAAGGATGAAGATGGCAAATCAGTTGACATAACCAAGTACAGAGGCATAATTGGGTCACTGTTATACTTAACAGCAAGCAGACCTGATATTATGTATTCTGTTGGGGTTTGTGCGAGATTTCAATCAAATCCTAAGGAATCTCATCTCTTAGCTGCAAAAAGGATATTAAGGTATCTTAAAGGCACACAAGAATTGGGATTGTGGTATCCAAGGGAATCAGGATTTGAACTTACTGGATATTCAGATTATGACCTTGCTGGCTGCAAGATTGATAGGAAGAGTACTACAGGTACTTGTCAATTTTTAGGCAGTCGTCTGATCTCATGGATGAGTAAGAAACAGACTTCAGTATCCATATCTACTGCTGAAGCTGAATACATTGCTGCTGGAGCATGTTGTGCACAGATACTTTGGTTGAAGCATCAACTAGAAGATTATAATCTCAAGATCAGTGGAATCCCTATTTACTGTGACAATACAAGTGCAATCTCACTTACTCAGAACACTACTAGTCATTCCAGGACTAAGCATATTGAGATCAAACATCACTTCATCAGAGACCATGTTGAAAAAGGAAATGTTATTATTGAGTATGTTCATACAGATAATCAGATCGCTGACATTTTCACCAAACCATTGAGTGATGCAAGATTTTCTACTCTAAGAGTGGAACTGGGCTTGTTAAAATTGGATTCATAAGCTGAGGGGGAACCTATCAGAGACTGGGTTCAACAGCTGACTAATCTGATAGCAACAAGTGTTATCCTTCAAGAAGACTCACTCTCAACAGACTAGTTGACTGATGAATTCTTGAATTCAGGGGGAACGTGTAAGACTAGCGGTACTCCTGTTTTAAAGATGAAATCTTCAATGACAGTTAGTTGAAGTTGTTTTAATCAGAAGATTTGTTCTTAATTCTTGAAGACTTGAAGATTATTTATCTTGCTGGATTGACAAACAGCAAAAGAAGATCACTAGATATTGGCTTTCACTAGTGATATATTGTATCAGACAAGTCATTTGCCAGATAAGTATTATTTTACTCATCTGTTTACTTATGTCAATTTATAAACAGTGTTGTATTAAAAACGTTTTTATCAAAAACACGCTTTTACAAGTAAGAGACTACTGGCGTTTCAACTTCCCGCCTAGTCTGACATATTTAATAAATTTTGAAATCCGCGTATCCCACTCACACGATCTACATTTTCAGTAACTGATCTAACAGTTGGCACAAATCACGAAAACCGACATCAAACCAACCCTTATAAATCCAGATCTAATCAGCTGACTGATCTTTTACGCACCCTCAAAATTTCAAGAGCACAAGAGCACTTTGCTTTCATACAAACTGCAAATTTCTCTCGTCTCTCTCTTTAATCTTTTTCAGAAAAATGAGTTCCAAAGAAGCTAATGCTGAAGGTAGATTCCTGAACTACCAGACTTATCACGCAACTGGCACTCAAATGATGAAAGAAATTCTGGAGAAATTCAAGGCCGCGACACTAGTTGATTTCATGGAAGCCCATGAATCCATGGTGTTCAAGGATCAAATCATGGAGTTTTATGGTTCGACTGCAAAGCCCGACCATGAAAAACTGGAAATCAAGGCTAAAGTTGGGGGAGTGGACATCTGTATAACCCCCAAGCTGTTGAATGAGAAGTATCAATTATCCCTTGAAGGCTCTACAGAAATCTCCACCTTGGCTGAACCGTTGGAAGCAGATTTCTAGAATATAGCTGCAAGAAAAATGAATTTTTATCTGGAGATATCAAGAAGACTCAGCTGAAGGATGAGTTTCAACGGATGGCAGACCTGTTTGCCAAAGTGATAGAGAACTGCACATTTTCGCTGGATAGTGTGCCGATGAAGAGATTTCATTCCATGATTGCTGTTTATTATGGACTAAAGGTGAACTGGGCAACTTTCATGTGGCACATCTTGGCTGATCACAAGGAGCGTGGTCACTCCAACCATAGGATATTCATCAGTCATCTGTTCATCAATCTTGGCTGCTCTATGACCCATGGCAAGGTCATACATAATGCAAAGGAGTTGAAGGTCTACGAGTCTGTTCGCTCAAAGAACACTGAAGTCACTCCAGAAAAGATAAAGGAGCAACCAAAGAGGAAGGCTGCTGCTGAGCCAAAGCAACCAGCTGTTGAAAGGAAAAAGAGGAGTAAGGCAACTGCTCCCAAGGCTTCTGTTCAAACAGCCCAGCCAGTTGTTCAAGCCAGAACAGATCCAAAGCTTAAAGAAAAGGATGTTGTTGATACTGTCTTAGATCAGACAGTCAAAGAAATTGAAGAAATGGCTTATGGTTCTCCTTCTAGAACCGTATCTGCTGATAAGCCACTGGAGAACGTTGCAAAAAGAACAAGGAGCGCATTGAAAGACACTGCAACATCCAAAGTTGGTCATACAAATGTCACTATCAGAAAGAGGATGACCTTCGTTGAATCACCTACTAAGCTTTCTGACTTAGTAAGGCAAAGTCCTCCATCAGCAGAGAGGCCTGTCGAAGCGGAGAAGAAGTCTGCTGCCAGAGAGTCAGCTGCTGAACAAAGTGTCTGCTTATCACAAGAAGAAGCGTGAGGAAGCAGAACAAAGAAAACGTGATGAAGCTGAGCTTAAACGAACTCTTGAAGCAAGCAAAGCTGAAGCTGAAGTCAAGAAGATGACTAAAGCAGAGTTAGCTGCCAAGGAGGAAGAAGACTTGGCAAGAGCCCTAGAGGAGAGCAAGAAAGATGCTCACGGTCCAAGGAGGACTGGTGGCATAGTGATTGGCAAATCACTAGAAGGGAAGTTTTTGCTACCAACAGCCAAGCCAATCAAAAGGAAGAAAAAGGAAGTAAGAAGGGCACTTGAAGTTGTCAAGAGTGACCTTGCTACCTTTTCCAGATTTGAGGCTGAACTGGAAAGATATAACTCCCTGATCCAATCAAAGACTGTGTTCCTAGCTGAGAAAATAAGATACAACAAATGGAGGAACTACATGTTGAAGAAAACATATGAAGAATTCAAAGCCTGGAAGGAGGCTGCTGCTGAGGAGAGATGGATTATAAATTGGCTCCAAACCAACAATATCCAGCAAGCCTTAGACACTGATTTCTTCCATGACAGAGTACATGAGTATGCCAAACTCATTGTGACTCAGGAGGCTAATGCTCTCAAGGAATCCCTGCCCAACAAACCTGGTCCCACTGATGACCTTTTTGAGAGAGCAATCAAAGTTGCAGGATATGTTACTTTGGAAAAGTGGGTGGAAAGATCAATCTACATCAAAGGAACTTCAAGTGATCTGCCCAGTTTACCAAGTCTGCAATAGATAGCCTTTGGTTCAGAAGTCAGCTCTTATCAAGAGCAAAACAGCCAACCTCAGACAACGTCTCCCTTTGTGCCTGCTGATTTTATTCGTCTGAAGACAGTTGTATCTGCTGATGGTTCTAGTTTTGTTCACTTGGAAGATAAGCCGGCTGATAAAGAATCAATTGAAGAACAGAAGACAACTGAGCCAAATGTTGAACCTGCTACAAAGCTGTTAACTGATGCACCTTCCATTTCAGCTGAAGCTACTCAACCTTCAATCTTGGACTCCATAAAAGCCCTGATTGAAAACTCAATGAAGGAAGTGGAAGAGATAAACAAAGGGTTGTTGTGCAAGTTTGAAGAAACAGCTGCCAAACTTGTTCAAAATGTTGTGGAAAGCCTTCCACAACCAGCTGACCATTCCATGCTGCTTAAAGAAGGAATTATTGCATTGACTCGTCAAGTTGAAGATATCAAGATGGATGTGAATCATATTAATGCAACTCTTCAAAGACATGAGATGGACTGGACTAAAGTTGGTCAAGCATTTGAAAAGGCAACTGAAGCAGAGACGGAAAAGACTGCTTTTATGTTTCAAAATTTCACTGACCAAGTTGCTCAGGTTACTTCAGAGATGGCCACCTTACAAGTAAATGTGGATTATCTGAATGACTAGACTGCTGCCTTGAAGTGTAATCAAGTTCAACAGAATCTTCGCCTTCAAACCGTGGATCAAAACATCAGACTGCTATGTGATGCTGTCAGCATTACTCCTGTTCCAGTTGCTCAACTCAACCCTACTGATGATGACAAAAAGGGGGAAGAGGGATCATCCAACAAAAAGAATGCTGCATCTGTTGTTGAAGTTACTGAGAAAGTGGAGTCTACTGAAAAGCCTATTGAGCCTGCTGATGAAGAAACAAGTAGACCAACTGCTGAAGTAACCAAGACAAATGAACAAACTGATGAAGAAGCTGATGATAAAGAAGAGCCCAAGGATGTAGCTAAGACTGATAAAGAAATAGCTGCCTTTAAGGACACTGCTGAAGAACAGCTAGATCCATTTAGGAAAACCAGCAAAATTCAAGAAATCAGAAGAAGAGTCGAAGCTGCAGGAAGAAACTTGACTAATGCTGATTTGTTTTCCCGTGGTGAAGAAGAGGAGGAGGAGGATGAAGATGAAGAACTTGAAGAAGAAGACGAAGATGAAGAAGCTGAAGACTAGACTAGATTTCCTAGACTAGGCTACTTAATTGAAAATTATTGTACCAGCTTACTTTATTTGTAATTTCACTTTAAGTTCATTTTCTTGTAAACTTGTACTGTAATTTGAAAGATGATATCTATAAAAGTTCAAGTTTCCAACATATCATTTCTATCTCAGAAATTTTTGAGGACTTAACTTAGTTTTAGGTACAGGTACTTAGCTGAAGTTTTGTCATCATCAAAAAGGGGGAAATTGTTGGATGAAGATGAAGACTTAGAAGTGAAGGGAGGTTTTGATGATTTCCAAAAGTCATCAGCTAAGAATTGGAAGTTTAGTTCAAACCTTAGAAGATATTTGACCAAGGAAGAATCTACTTCAGTCGAATCAAATATATGGTCCAGAAGACTACTGATCTATTGCTAAAGAAAGAAATCAGACTGGTGGATTTTCAGCAGACTCAAATCAGATAAGTTCAGTTTGGGATCAGCCGAGTGTACATCAGACGAGTGATTTCGATCAGCAGAATGGAAGTGATCAGAAGTTATTGCAACGGTAATAAATGCACTTGGAGTAATAAATGTTGAAGAAGAAGGGTATTTATGGCAAATGATTGAAGGAAACCTCGTATCAGCTTGGTGCATTAAATGCGAACTGACAGAAAGTACAACAGAGTGTACAGTGATCAGTCGCAGGTAGCCGTTTCAGAGACAAGGACCAGTACTCGAGGATTTGAACACCTGTCGATCTCTCAACGGGCAGATTTTCAAATCTCAAGTATAAATAGTTCAGTTCAAGAGTTAGAGAAAAACATACAACACAACTGAGAGCAAATCCGAAGCAGAATTCTTCAAAGTCTCAAACTCAAGAACAGAACACTCATCAGCCGAGTCATTTGTTGACAAAGACAGAATAGAGAGAAAAGAATATACTTAAAAATCTGAGTGATTTTGTGAGACGTGTTGTGAGAAGCTGTTATCCATCTTTGTGAGTGATAAAGCTTTGTAGTATAGGACTTCTTTGTGATTTCCTGTAACGAACTTGTGGCCAGTTCATTTGTTGTTTGGCGCAAGCAGAGTATATTGTAAACTGTGTATTTATAGTATAACCCAAGATCTAAGTGACTTGGAAGAGTGGACTAAATGATTTTTATCCATATAACCACTATAAAAATTCTGTGTGTTTATACTTGCATATTTTCAAAGAGCATATTTAAACACTTAAGTTAACTGTTGAAAAGTTTTAAAAGGAGTTTGCAAAAACTGGGGATAAAATATTTTCTAAGTTAAGAAAACTACTTGTGAAAAACACTAGATAAATCCGCTGCAAGTTAGTTATTTTAAAACTCTGATTTTCTTAAAATCAGCTAAGTAAAATCAGAAGAGTGGTCAACTCTGCTGTTCAAAAGCTTTGTGCGAGATCAGCTTAGTCTACTTACGATTCTTGATCAGCTTAGTCTGCTGACAGAAAAAGTTGGAGAATTTTAAAGATAAAATTTTTAGAGGTCTATTCACCCCCCCCCCCCCCTCTAGACCTCATCTGACCACTTGGGACCAACACGGCATTTGATAAAGGACAGCCTCAGCCAGACAAGCATCCACATAATCATCATACTGTAACAAACCCCTGCGAACAACAACCTCCCGAAATGTATCATACTTTATGGAATCTATTGTCATTAAATCTTCGAAGGATTTTGGACAACGAACGTAACTCAAAAGCAACCTTTCGAAATATCTTTCTCCCTCGAGCAGATTAATTGTACATAACCTGCCAACAACAATCTGTTTTTGACGAAGCTTCCACTTATGCTTCACACTCTCCCACACGAAATGATCAGGAAAATCCCTACACAATAAATTCAAATGCTTCGCATCAGAGTCCAAAGAATTCATCACAAAGAATTCAGTAAGCATTGTTTTCATAGATAATGGATTCCTGGCAACTAATTCCAAGGATTGTTGAAGCCCGAAACGAAGAGGCTGATGGTTAGGCAGGTGAACAGGTAGTACTATAACTGGTGGATACATTTCGCTCAATGCAAATCCAAATATTCTCCAATAAGCCTCTGGAGAACAAATATATCTACCGTCTTGATATTCTTGTATTTCATTATACTGACTTGTAGGATTGTCAGCAACAACATGATAAGCCAATTTGGGATGTCCTTTGTAGATGTACTTGTATAAGTATTTCACTAATTTAACATCAGCACAAATTTCCACGTTAATGTGACAGTCCAATTTCACCAATAAATAAGGACAATAGGGAACTACCGACCTATTATCCAGTCTAACATTCCGATAAACAACAGAACGACCATCATCCCGTCTACGATAAATTGGATATGAGTTTTGACCATTTTCAGTAGTATTAGCAAAGTCCTTTGGATAAAAATTCTTGCACTTCCCTTCGCGCATACACACATTACTTCTATTTGAATCAACACATGGTCCATGCATCATATGTTTAACAACAAATTCTCGAAGAAATGGGTTTGAGGAATCTGGCAACTCGGCACATATTATTTCATCGTATACCGCAGGAACAGTAATCTTATGACGAGACACCAATGTAATGATCCAATGAGCATGTGGCAAACCTCTTTTCTGATATTCAACAGTATATACATATGCCGCAACCTCTCCGAATAATTTCTTTTTGACAATCTCATCCTTTAATTCTTCAAGCTTAGCTTTAAACACACGCGCAATTAAATCTGGCCTATTATCAGATTTTTGACCAGGCAATAAATTATTAACAATTTCTTTCCAACTCGGATTGCACGTCATAGTCAAGAATACATCTGGTTTTCCGTATTTTTGAACCAAAGCCATTGCATTTACATATCTCTTCTTCATATCACGAGGTCCTCCAATAAAAGAAGACGTCAAAACAACCCGCTGCCCCACCTTGTTTGGATCAGCCTGCCCGTCAATCACAAGACTGTCAATAATACCTTGAAGCGATTCTGTGCGAAGCTGCCTCTGAATTTGATCACATTGATAATAATCAAGACGAGACGTCTCCAATTTAATGTACATATCAATAATAAATTCCTGGGCCAATCTCCCAGCATGCAATAGATAAGAATTATCACCTTCACGAATTTGAGATTGATAACAAGATTATTCCCGGCATGAAACATTCCCTCGATTTATTTTATTACGTTGCAAGCCTAAAGATAACATAAAACAAACATATAAATTACCCCAAAAAATTTAACACACAAATACAATTACAAATAACTTAAATTTTAAAAAATAATAGATACCTTCTTCTTCTGCGGCAAGCAACTCCTTGGCGGAACCCACAACTAATGGATCAATAGGTAACGAAGATAATACGCTTGCCTTACGCTTTCCAAGTGAAACTGGACGCATATCTGTGTTCTTTGGAATACCGGGATGCCAGCCCAGCTCACCGTTGGGGAATAATAGTGGATACTACAACGGATTGTAACAACTATAATAGTAGTTAACTTTGTGACTTCTTCCAGGTTCAATATATACACGAATGTCACGTTCAGAGCTAGCAAAATTTTCATCCCCATCTTTCCAAACACCAGCTTCCTCATCAGCGGTCGGAACATTGCGATTTCTTTGATCCAAAATTGGGCTAGTCTTAATGACAATCCTAGCATTTTGTAAATCATCCCATGAAGTTAAACGCTTGAAAAACTTAGTATAAGGATTTCCCGCCAAAGCTTGAACTAAGAGATCCATTACATCCCTCCGCAAATCCTTTGCACCTAAAATTGTACCATCCAAATCATCTACCGTATCCAAAAAAAACAACTGCAATAGGTCCTTCGTGTTGGCAGATCCATCAATGGGATTCATGAAATGCGAAACCTTCCCATGAACTTTTAAAGAATAAACTCCATGCTTAGCCCACCAAGAATCTAAATCAATCTTTATTCCAATAGAAGTGAATGCGAACTCGTGATTGTAAGACCGACCCTTACGTCTGAATTCTTTGGCAATTTCCGAAGTAGGATCAGTAAATAAATACATCAGTATAGGGTTTAGAACTACATTAGCCAAAGTAATCTGACCACCACCACAACAAAATCCTGGGGGTTCACGATAAAATCTTTTTGCAGCACAATAAATACAAGATTCCTGAGCAAGCAACTCCCAAGGAACATCTAAAACCTTCTTCAGTCGATCAAAACGATCAAGAAGCCCACGAATTGGAACAGGGAGCAAACCCTCATTGTGAGTACTACATATAATTACCAAAAAAAAAAATTTGTAATAAACAACACAAAATCTACATGCTGAAATTTAACCAAAAAGAAAATATTTAACAACAAAAAGAATTAATAAACAAACCGCGAGAAGGAAAGCACGAAGATAATGTCACCGGCATAGACGAATCCAAGGCAGCACCGGATACGAGATTTTCAGAAGACGCAGATGCGTTCGACTCCAAAACAGAATACAACGGTAAAGATAACACACTATCAACCAATCCAGGTGATTTATCTAAATATTTTCGTGCTTCACGCTGAACACGACGTCTAGACAAAAGCTCACTTTTAGTCTCGGAACTCATAGCAGAATATCGTTGGCGTGCCTTCTGATTACGCAACAACCTAGCCTCAAAATCTCTGGCTAAAAAAAAATACACATATATATATTAAAGTAAAACTATAATAAGAAGAAAAAAAATTACACTACAATATTAAAAAAAGTTCATCATTGGACTCACAAGCAACATTTGTTGAAACACTTCCAACAGATGACGATGAACTTTCGTGGGAAACATCACAACTATCAGTAAGATGTTGAGAACAACTCATATTTCCAGAAGCAGATACAGCAGCAGAAGAATGGCAGCCTTTTGAAAGCAACTCGACAGAATTAACCAAAGGCAATCCACCTGAATCAGAACCAATAACCAAACCACTGCGCATACGCTTACAAATATGAAGGTCTTCGTCACTATGACTACTCTCACAAGCAGGTATAAGCCTACTCTGGCCCTTACCCTTGTCCTCATACCTTCCAACCTCATCCATTCTCAAAAAGACTTTCCTTGCAAATACTAAGCACTTCAAAGAAAACGTACCCATCCAGAATAACTAAACCAAAAGGATCTTCTTTGCAAATATCAATAATTTGTGAAAATGATCTGCCTAATCAAAGACGACTAAATTATTTTAGAGAATTTCCTAGAACAATATTACTATTGATATTATTATAAAGACTATTTCTTTGATGAGCACTTATATATGATATACTTACAAATATTATGAATAAGAGTTTAGTATGGAAAGTTCAAACTCAGAACAATATAGACCAATAATTGCCCTCTCCTAGTTTATTCAACACAATAACAAAAAGCCCAAACCAAAATACAGTTTAAGACAGTTCTACATAACAAGTAAACCAACCAAAAAACTCAAGAAACAAAGCCTAAGAACAATACAAAAAAAGTAAAACAATTACTTGAGAACACACAAGACGATAATAAACATGCACAACAATACACATAAATACACATAAGAATCCAACTTGAATTAAATACAGAGAATAAGAAAAATAGGGAAAGAGTAATTCAATAAACTGAAATCACACAAGACGATAGTAAACCTGCAAAACAATACACATGAAAACACATAATACTACCTCCCCCCATCACTAAGAAAAAAATTACACTCTTGTGGACAAAGCAGAAATAAACACGAGATAGGAAGAATTGAGAAAACACCCGTGGACAAAGCAGGAAGTAACACGTTGAAATTGAAAGAATTAAAGCACCCGTGGACAAAGCAGGAAGTAACACGATGAAATTGAAAGAATTAAAGGAGAAAGCAGGAGCTGGCCGCCGAGAATTGAGGAATTAATCAACTGGCTAATTGAAAGAATTAAAGGACAAAGCAGGAGCTGGCCTCCGAGAAAGAAAATGAAGAGGAATTGAGGAATTAATCAACTGACTAATTGAAAGAATTAAAGGGGAAAGCAGGCAGCCAGCTCCGAGAATGTCAGAATGAAGAGGTGAAAAAGGACCCACAAGCATATACGGACCATCTATTTAGCCGCCAAATGAAAAGGAAAAATAAATTCTGTTGAAGCACAAAAACTCCCCAAATTCATCAAAATGATGTCGTTTCACTATTAGAAGAGATAAAAAAAAAAAAAGATGAAAGAAAAGAGGTTTCACTGTAGCAACCTCCATCGCCCTCTATATATTCTTAATATATATATTATACTCTTACAAAATCATTCAAAACTTTTTTTATAAAAGTGAGTAATCACAAAATAGACCTAGGGGTCGTTCGGTTTGTCTAATGGGATGACCAGATTGCCTATTGTACCTAATATCACAATTGGGCCGATTATTATTAATGATGTTCGATTACAAATTTGGCTTAAGATTACATTTAGTCCATTAATGAAAAAAAGTGTACACTTGATATGATTATGTCCAAAATTATAGGATTTGACAAAAATAATCCTATTTAGATATTTGTTGACAACCAAATATAAGGAGAAAATTGTTCACATGGGGTAACCACAATTACAACTTCTCCAACTAAGGGAAGATAATCACTTTTTGGGGCCAATCCAAACTGTAATCTTGCAAACCGAACAACTGATATAAACATAATTATTTTTTTAATCCGATCTTATCCTTAGTAATATATATTTTGTGATTGCTCAGTCTTATAAAAAGTTGTTTTGACTAATGATTACTGTTGTTAAAAGTACAATCTATTTATATAGTAACAGTAATACATTTATTTACGATACGATGTATTCGAAGTGATCGAATTTGCCTAAAATTAAACTGTAATTTGTGGTTATTCAATATCCCATGATCAGAATAATATCAGATATCCAAGTTATCTGGTTAAAACATACAAATCAAACCAAATGAATATTTTTAAGCCAAAACCAAATGAAGCAGCTAAGTTACTCCTGTCAAAGCCATCCTTTTCACTTTTCTCAAAATAAAAAAAAAATAAAAAATAAAAAAAAGAAGCGCCATCCTTTTCACTAATGGCAAAGTTGACATCATCAAGTTTTGTCATGGACTCAAAATCTTTTTCCAGGAAATTATCCACCCCCACCCTAAAAACAGACGAAATTACAGAATATTTTTAAAATACATCATAAAAATAAAGACTATTGAAAAGGTAATTATTATTCAAATCACAATTCATGAAAAACCTGAAAAAGGTCATGTCTTCTAAGCTAAATCACAGCAGTTCATTTATTTCTAAAAAGGCTAAAAAGCCAATAGCTTATGAACAAGATGCAGCTATTTAAGTCCTGGAACGAGAACTTTTAGATGCAAAATCACAGAAACCATCCTTTTTTTTTTTTTTTTTTTTTTTTTCACGGAAACCATCCTTTGCTTTGCTACTGGTACATCCAGGCTCAGATTTCAGTCACATTATCTTCCTTTAGCCCATCGAGAACAACATTACCTATTTGCAATTCTTGTGTTTCATTTCCAACACCATTGTTTTCCTTTTGAGGCCCCTACACCACACAAAATGTCAATTATATGACAACATTAACTTAAATTTCTCTTTAATTTTTATGTTAGGCATACAATATATCCAAGATAGCTTCAGTTTCGCACTGCATCAAAGAAAATATATAATTTCTGGTTTAGAAAAAAACTACAAATTGAAAGGCTAATGATTTTTCCACATACATTTTTGCATGCAGATAAATGTATCAAATAAGCACTAAAAATAGAATAATGCAGTTCTAGTTTAAAGCAATCCAACCATCACAAAAGACTATAATTGTTAATAGTGCACACTATAGGCATTAGCATAGAGCTGCAATTACGCGCTACTGGGACCTAATTAAACTAGTAAGTATATGCATTTTTCTGATTTTGTGCATCTATTGTGTAATTTATTTGAATTTCCATAAAAGATTTGGTAACATGCAATTTCTTTTTTGATATTATACATTAATATAAACTAAAAACTCTATGTATCGCGTATTCCTCACTATTGACAACGATGCAAAAGACTTGTGTTAAATAAGGAGTAACTTTTTACTCTGACTTTCCACAAAAGATTAATAATCACAAAGATATGAGCCAATTAAAACGAGATTTATGGGTTATCGAAATACTGCGGAAAAGTTGCATGTTCCCGTCCCACATTGGTTGCCGGAGGAATGTTCCAAAGATTTACAAATAATTAGGTTAACTCTTAGTTTTTAAGATGGACTTACGCATTTCAAGCAAGTTGTTTAGAACCCATCAATGCAATTCAATACCAAAATCATATGCACAAGAAAACATAGAAGTAAAAAGAAACAAAAAATGAATGAAGACACACTCACGTTTGTTAAATCCTCGGCTGCAAGCTCTTCCACATTTGGATGTTCCAAGCCAACATCTTCCGAGTTTTCATTAGCTTCAACAATCGTCCCAGAATGCTATACAATTACAAACAAGAATGTCAACACAACTATCACTAGTTAACCCTCTAAACTTTCATTGATTAACAACATAGACTCTAAATTCAATCAAAACAGTCTCAAAAAATCATACTACCTTTGTCCCCAAATTTTACTCCTATTTCTTTTCCGGGGTGTCCCAAAACAACAACTTCTTTTCCATAATGGAATTATTAGTCTCATAAAGTAATTATTTGATACTACTTACTCTAAACCACTACATTTGAGGACATAAAAGTAAAAACATCCAAAAGTTTTACTTTTTCAACTATCACCTAAAACTCCGCACCAAAAGCAAATGGAGTGAATAAAAGGGGACGGAAGGAGTATTAAACTACACATACCACATCTCCTTCTTCACCATTGAGTGAGTATTAAAATACTCTCTCACGTGAAGTAATAATTTGATACTACTTACTCTAAACCACTATTTTGAAGGACGTAAAAGTAAAAACACCAAAAAATTCCACTTTTTCAACCATCACTTAATAACTCTGCGCCAAAAGCAAATGGAGTGGAAAAAAAGCATAACATATCTCCTTCATCACCAATGAGCGAAGTTCCCGTACCAATAGCTCCACTTTCCGGCACTACTTCCACAATACTACCCTCAACAGAATCCACATTATTAACCAAATCACCACTCCCCTGCATAAATTCAATCTTTCAATTCTAAATAAAATCCAATAACAAGACTATTATACCCATTACCTGCACATCCTCCGATTTACGTTCGCTAAGCAAAGAAACAACAGTGGGAAGCTGATCAATATCCCAACCAAGAACCTTACAAACCGCCTGTCCAAACGCCCTATGAGCTCTCCTCTTCTTCGTCTTAGCAATGGTTATCGAATGTTGAACAAGCCCCAAACAACTAGTATACTTCTTTCCCGCCTTTTTTCCCTTCATTGCACCACAAACCAAGCAAATAAACCTTCCTTGAACATAATTTTTCTCATAGTGATCCCTTAATGCCACATCATCCCCAAACAATTTTACGAAAAAACCATAATCCTCGCCCCCATCGTCTTCTCGCGTTAATTCATTGTCATCCTCGTCTTCATCGTCGTCATCGCTGCTACTGCTATCGATTACATCAGATTCGTCAGTGTTGTTTCTAGTGAAGAATTTGTGGACGGTTTTTAGGGCATTCTGTTGGGCGTCTTTTGGGGGCAATTTTGGGTTTTCTTCGAGGGAGAGTGGGAGAGGGGGTTTGGGATTTGTATGAGGTGGCCAGCCGGTGGTGGTGGACGGCGGCGGAGGTGGAGGGCACGGCCATTCGAGGGTGGATTTGTTGGTGGGGTTTTTTCTCTGTTTCTTGAATTGGGTTGATTTGTTGGGGTGTACGTGGTGGCGTAAGGTGGGGGCGGGGGCGGGGGCGGGGTAGGGGTATGGGGTGGGGGTGGGTTGAGGGGGGCCTTGGTGCCAGAGGGAGTGAAGGTAAATTACCTCATCTCTAAGCCTTCTTTCGTACTGTGGATCCATCAATTTGAGAAAAAATCAGAGAGTTTTGGGAAATTGATATTTGGTAGATTTTAGTCCGATTTCATGGAAATAATTTTTGAAAAAATTTCAAAAAAAAAAAATAGATTTCAACAACCCTATGCTATTCTCGCATTGACTGTACGAGGTAAAGGGATCTGTTTTTTCTTTTTCCTATTATTAAAGGCACTTAATTAGTAAATAGACAAATATGTCAAATTCTGTTTATTTACTATAATTGTTGATTTAATTTTATAGTTGAATTAATCCTTATAAATATTTAATTCTTTAATCAAGTTACTGGTAAGTAGTATACACCAAAAATCCTTTTTCCTTTTGTGGGAATTTCCGGTGAATAAGTTTGTAGAAAAATATTTGAATGAAAAAGGTAAAATAAAAATGCAATTAATCCGAGAGCAACGGTGGTCTGAAGTTGAAAGGAGATACATGTCATAGTTCTGACTTTCTTTATTTTGGTAATTGCCATTTTCGTCAATTCATTGGTTCTAAGGCCATCTCCAATGGAGAGGGCTAGCCCCGGGGCTTCGGAGCCCCGAGCCAGCCCTGCCCCCCCCCCCCCCCCCCCCCCCCCCCCCCGAGCCCTGCCTGGTCGTCTCCAATGGTAGGGCTCCGGAATGGAATTAATTCCATTTTATTTCTTTGCCCACTCTCACCTATAATTCTGATTTTAATTTTTTTTTAATATTAATATTAATAATAGTAATAATTATTAGTACTTGTAATTAAATTATTAATCTAAATTATTTGTATAAGTGTTTAAATTTTTTCTTAACTAATTTCGTATTTTTAAAAAATATAGTCACCACCAATATTGTAGTTAAATGATTAAATTTTTAATTACAATAAAAGATATTGAAATAAAAAATGCTATTTATTTATTAATGATTTGTCCATAAATAAATTTAATTACAATTCTAATAAATTTTTAATTTTAAAAAAAAAAATTATTATATTAAATAATCAAATTAAAAATTGGTGACTACATATATTTATTAAATGCTAGTAAATATACAATAAATATACTAAATAAATTTTATTAAATATTTCAATTCTACATATTTAATTTAATTTAATAGGGAAAATTAATTTTATTAATTATTTAAGTTTATATATATTTTTTTCTATTTTTATTTATTAAAAAAGCTATTAAATAAACAATTTAAGAAAAAACAAAAAAAAAAAAAAACGGAACCAGTCAGGTGCCGCCACTTACACGCGCCCCTCTTCTTCCCCATTTTTCAGACGCGGGCGGAGCCCTGCGCCCAGCCCGTTCCACCCCGTCGCCCGCCCCGCCCCCAGCCCCCACTGGAGATGAATCCTTTCCCGCAGCCCCACCCCGCCCCGGCCCCGGCCATCTCCATTGGAGATGGCCTAACTAGGACCGTCAATAGGGCGGATTTCAATCATAATTCGATCTGATTTGATGGAATTTAATTAATTAATTTATTTATTTTGTTTGACGAAAGATACGTAATCCGAAAGATGTGGAACAATTATAGATCTAGATCGATTTGATTCCGTTAAATATTTGTAACCGACAATAAAGTTAAATAGTTATGTATATAAAACATTTGATTTGGAAGTTTAAAGAAATGGATATCAGAAAACTGACAAAATGTGGGCGAAAATATGCTCTAGTGATCCCAACCATCTAAAAAGGTAAATAAGTATAATTGAATTTAATAATACACTTTAGATTTGTCTTTTCAATACTATTAATTTGTAATTATGCCTAAATTTAGCTTAAAACGAGATCCGCTGAAATAAATTGGAATCAAAAGTTCACCGAATAGTTTGATATATATATTTGTTATTTTCTTAAATGTCAAACTCAGATCAAGAAAAGTTTCATGAGTTATCAAATAATAATTATTGTCCAAATTAAATCAAACTCAAAATAAAAATAAACTAATAGCATTATGACCAGGCCAAACTTTTACATGGAGAACCAGTCCCTCACTTTAGATATCTTTTCCCACTATATCTCATTCAAACTGGAGTTTCAAAAAATTCAATCAACAATAACAAACTTCTATTTCTTTCTACCAATCTCACCTTCCAAAATTCCATGTCTTAACAAAACAATCTCTTTTATAAGATTCCGATAAGTAAATGGCCGAACCGCGGCTCTCAAGAACAATCCAGGAGGAATCTTACTCTTGTTCACTCTCTTCCTATACGGACCATATCCAAGTAACCTCCATTCTTTGGGACTAACTCGAGCCCTTTTACCTCGCATTTCTAGTTCATCTCCATCCCCTAAACTTTCCCTTGTTTCCTTTTGCTTCGACTTCAATTGATTCTGGTAAAATTTGGTAGATGTGTCTATACTTTTCTCGACTAGCTTTTCCATAGCTTCGTTACTTCTCATTGCCTTCTTGAACTCCTCATCCCAATACTTGACATCTTCTTCTGGACTCTCATCCTCTACAATTCCTAGCTCCTCTTCTCCTATTTCTTTTTCATCAAGAATTACATCGGTGACATCATCATCATCATTAAGTTCTTCTTCATCATCATCATCGTCGTCGTCATCATTTCCATCGACCTCCATCCAATCATTGATCTCGTTCTCACCACCATGATCATCATCATTATCATCGGGTGCATCACAACCTAACTCCATT
The DNA here is from genome assembly GCA_030819805.1 of Penstemon newberryi var. newberryi. Lineage (NCBI taxonomy): Eukaryota > Viridiplantae > Streptophyta > Magnoliopsida > Lamiales > Plantaginaceae > Penstemon > Penstemon newberryi. The sequence goes on along the minus strand of JAUALY010000005.1, from coordinate 12,149,060 downwards.
TCCTCTAACTTCGCCTTCCACTCTTTCGTATAAGGATGTAACAACATTACAGGATGGTTTTTCAACAAAAACTCCAAACACTTAGACTTCTTCTCATCACTCAATTTCTCATACCCATTCACCACATCATCAACAAATGCTTTAGGATTCACTCTCACAATCTTACACAACCCGCCAAAATACGTACACAACTCCACACTTCCGTCATCATTTTCAAGCTCACAAGGGAAATCATCCTCTGTTTCAGGATCAAGCAACGGTGCTAATGCTCCGAAAAACTCATTTTGAGGCTCGAACCTACATTGGTACACCGGTCTTTTAACGTATATTATATCGGGCCTCATCCAAGCCGCACATTGTGTAATCATAGCTCGCGCTTTATTTCCGAGCCTCCCCATTAAAGTCCATTTATCCAACCTTTGATCACCGGCCTCGAGCGCCACCTCACACACCAAAGTCCATTGCTGCCAAGGCAAATCGGTAACCACCCATTTCGGATGCCTAACAAAAACCCAAAAATATTTAAACCCTTTACTCTTATCCATTTCATCTAACCTCTTCTGATAATCAACCGCCATATCATACTGTTCAATTTTTTCCCACTCTTCTTGATCCCTCACTTCACCAATCATGGTCACGCGCTCATCAGAAAAACTCCCCTGAACCGGTTCGCCCAATACCACTCCACGCCAAGAGTAGGGTCCGAATTCACCATATTTGTACCAATCGTACGGGTGTTTTAAATTAGGGTCGTCTTTATCCATAAACCTCACCATTCTATCGTAACCTAAACCAATCATCTGGAGCTCATCCTCGGAGAAATTATCCGGGTAGTTCTTGTGGGGATTTTTCATTCTGTAGAATAGGCTCTCCGCGTACTTCTTGCTTTTCCGTCGAGCATTCTGTTTAGCCTCGCGGCGAAGCTCGGCGTTACCCTCGATGCGGCCGCCGGAAGTGCCTCCGGGCTTTCCTTTGCTCCGGCCGGCGAATGAGCGGAGGTCGGGTCGATTTTGGCAGGGCAATTGATTTGGGAATTTTGTGAATAGTGAATTGATTGTTAGGGGCTTTGGAGATTTTGGGGAAATTGGGGTTGAAGGTAGGGTTTTGAGAAGAGGATTGAAGAATCTAGTAGGGAAAATGGAAATTGGAGGGTTTAGGGTTTTAGGGAGGAAGAGGTTTTGGGGCTGCATTTTGGACTATTGTGTGGAGGAGGAGAAGATGGGATTATGAGCCATTTCAGAAAAGTCATTTTTAAAAAACATAATTTACACAAAGGCCAAAGTCCCTTTTTCAGTTTTAAAAAAAAAAGAAAAATTTTTAATAATACTTAATAATTCTTAATAATTACAATTTATCCCTCAATTTTTTTTAAAATTCAAAATCAACCCCACCCAAAATCAATTCAATTTCTCTCCCAAAATCAACCCCAAACCCTAACCCATTTCACACAAATTTCACTCAAATCAAGGAAGAAAAGGAAGAAGAACAACATAAAAGGTAAGCATTTGCAAGTTTCTTGAATTTTTGATGTATTATTGAGTGATTTAGTTCGCAAAAATGGAGAAATTTTTCGGGCTGCACAAACCCGTGTTTTGGCTTGTGGCATGTGGCATTTGCCAAATGCCACACGCCATGCTTTGGCGTGTAGCATTTAGCATTTGGCATTTGGCAAATGCCACATGCCACACGCCATGTTTATCTTCATGGCGTGTAGCATTTGCCAAATGCCGCATGCCACACGCCAAAGCATGGCGTGTGGCATTTGCCAAATGTCACATGCCACACGCCACACGCCAACATGGCAGTATTCGAATTCGAGAATACATTTTTTATTTAGATAGTTTATGTATTAATTTTTGTTTTTACTTGTAGGAATTGACAAAATTATAATATATCTTCGATACGGCGGTGATTTTACACGCGAAATGGATCTAGATGTCCTCAACGCGGCCAGAGTTCGGGCAATAACGAAAGTGAATCTTAGATGTTTAGTGAATTTTGTAAGTTGTATTTGATGTTTATTGAACAATGTTTGATGTAATTGATGTTTATTATTGGCATGTACTTGATAACTGTAATTTTTGAAAAGTTAGGGACCAAAATGTAAATCCGTGTTCTATGCAAATTCGTATTGAATGAACATTTTAATTTTGTGCAACTAATGGATTGAATCGCGATTATGAATTTTTTATAAATTTTGTGGGTAAAATTGTAATTTACGAAAGTTAGGAATAACCTCGCCGCGGCGAGAAATTGGAGGAAGAGAGTTTGCAATAACGAAAGTGAATCTTAGATGTATACTGTTAAAAAAAAATTTGCATTTGACGCGTTTCATATGTCAAACGCCAAATGTCAATTAACATGGCATTTGGCGTTTGATCACACGTCAAATGTCATGTTCATTGACATTTGTCATTTGACATATCACCCGAACCCTAACCCTAGCTTCGTAAATATTAGCCAAATTTGTAAGATTTGGTCAATTTATCACCCGAACGAAGAAGTAACACTTACAGTAACATTATATCCTCCGTAAATCATAACTTCGTACATGTTGGTCAATTTTGTAAGATTTGATCAATTTATCACCCGAAAGGAGAAGTAACACTTACAGTTACATTATATCCTCCGTAAATCATAACTTCGTACATATTCAACAATTTTGTAAGATTTGGTCAATTTATCACCCGAACGAAGAAGTAACACTTGCAGTAACATTATATCCTCCGTAAATCATAACTTCGTACATGTTGGTCAATATAATGTTACTGTAAGTGTTAGTTCTTCGTTCGGGTGATAAATTGACCAAATCTTACAAAATTGTTGAATATGTACGAAGTTATGATTTACGGAGGATATAATGTTACTGTAAGTGTTACTTCTCCTTTCGAGTGATAAATTGATCAAATCTTACAAAATTGTTGAATATGTACGAAGTTATGATTTACGGAGGATATAATGTTACTATAAGTGTTACTTCTCCTTTCGAGTGATAAATTGATCAAATCTTACAAAAATTACCAACATGTACGAAGTTATGATTTACGAAGGATATAATGTTACTGTAAGTGTTACTTCTCCTTTCGGGTGATAAATTGATCAAATCTTACAAATTGACCAACATGTACGAAGTTATGATTTACGGAGGATATAATGTTACTGTAAGTGTTACTTCTTCGTTCGGGTGATAAATTGACCAAATCTTACAAATTTGGCTAATATTTACAAAGCTAGGGTTAGGGTTAGAGTTAGGGTAAGGGATAGGGTTTATATGGCGTGTGGCATTTGATATGTCAAATGCCAAATGTCAATGAACATGACATTTGGCGTGTGATCAAACGCCAAATGCCATGTTCATTGACATTTGGCGTTTGACATATGAAACGCGTCAACTGTAATTTTTTTTTTAACAGTATACATCTAAGATTCACTTTCGTTATTGCAAACTCTCTTCCTCCAATTTCTCGCCGCGGCAAGGTTATTCCTAACTTTCGTAAATTACAATTTTACCCCCAAAATTTATAAAAAATTCATAATTGCGATTCAATCCATTAGTTGCACAAAATTAAAATGTTCATTCAATACGAATTTGCATAGAACACGAATTTGCATTTTGGTCCCTAACTTTTCAAAAATTACAGTTTTCAAGTACATGCCAATAATAAACATCAATTACATCAAACATTGTTCAATAAACATCAAATACAAGTTACAAAATTCACTAAACATCTAAGATTCACTTTTGTTATTGCCCGAACTCTGGCCGCGTTGAGGACATCTAGATCCATTTCGCGTGTAAAATCACCGCCATATCGAAGATATATTATAATTTTGTCCATTCCTACAAGTAAAAACAAAAATTAATAAACAAACTATCTAAATAAAAAATGCATTCTCGAATTCGAATACTGCCATGTTGGCGTGTGGCGTGTGGCGTGTGGCGTGTGGCATTTGGCGTGTGGCATGTGGCATTTGGCAAATGCCACACGCCATGAAGATAAACATGGCGTGTGGCGTGTGGCATTTGCCACATGCCACATGCCATGAACCATGTTTATCTTCATGGCGTGTGGCATTTGGCAAATGCCATATGCCACACGCCAAAAAAGGGGATTGTGCAGCCCGAAAAATTTATCCATTTTGCGAACTAAATCACTCAATAATACATCAAAAATTCAAGAAACTTGCAAATGTTTACCTTTTATGTTGTTCTTCTTCCTTTTCTTCCTTGATTTGAGTGAAATTTGTGTGAAATGGGTTAGGGTTTGGGGTTGATTTTGGGAGAGAAATTGAATTGATTTTGGGTGGGGTTGATTTTGAATTTTAAAAATTTTGGGGTATATTTGTTAAAGTTTAGTTTAATTAGGAAGAGTTAATTAATTTAGTTTAGTTGGTTAATTAATCATATGGCTTTTATGAAATTTTTAAACATTTAATAGCCTTTGAGTAATTTCAATTTTTATTTGTGTCTTTTTAGAAAATTACTTTGGGATTATTGAAGGTCATATAGAATCATTGAATTTAAAATATTGGACTCATGTCAATTTACCATGTAAAATTCATAATGCTTAATTTAATTTCCTGTAATTTGATAGAAAAAAAAATTATCATGTGAAATTTTAAAAGAGTAATTGATCTCACTCAGCTTGAGAGTGTAATTCACTCGTCAAAATTGAAAGTGAACATGAAAAATATTTTTATAATTATAAAGAAAAAAAATTGTAATATTTATCATAAGTCATAACATAGAGGATAAACTTCCACATTATCATAATACATGAAGTGAAGTGCAAAGAGAGGTGTATACGGGTTATTCCCAATGTTATTAAAACCGGACCGGACCGGCCGGTCCGACCGGTTCGACCGCGAACCGGAGGATGGTCCGGTCCGGTTTACCCCCTAAAACCAGAGTGAACCGGGTTGAACCGGCCCAAAACCGGTGAACCGGCGAACCGGTTTGGGCCGGTTCAACCCGATTTTGAATTTCCTTTTTTTTTTCTTTTTTTTTTTCGATTTTTTAAATTTTATTAATGTTAAAAATAAACTAAAAATTCTTGTAGAATGTGGGATTTGAACACCTGACCTCTTGCTTGAACATAACTTCTTTACCATTTGAGCTACATCATTTTTGTTGAATTTAGTACGAAAATATTTATAAATTACAGAAAACTTGTAGCCAATTTTTTTATAAATTAGATTATGATAACTCAAATTAACATTTTACACATTATCAATGAAAATTAATACTCAAATAATAATTTTTTATTAAAATTTATTCTATAAGATATTTCTTTCCAATATTATTTTTAGGATAAAGAGTGTCAAATTTTTAAAATCAAATCGATATATTATGCAAGTTTGATTTTGAATATTAGACTTTTATGCATAATCATATTTTAAAATTATTAATCTCTTAGTTAGTTGTATTTTTAACTTACACTTTTAAATTTTTATAAAGAAATATAATCATATTATATTTATATGAGCTACAAATTAGTTATAAATATTATGTGTTTTAATTTAAATATATTCTAAGATTTTTTATATTTTTAATCAATTGTAGGATAATGTTTAAATTTTATGCATATTATATATACTTTAAAATTAAATATATTTATTATATCATTATGACGTCATCCGGTCCAACCAACGGTCCGACCGGTTCGACCAATAAAACCAGTGGCCAGTTGGCTCACCGGTTCACTGTCCGGTCCGATTCTGAAAACATTGGTTATTCCACCCTCAAAGGAGTACACACTCCACCACCACTCATTTAATATAAAATAATAAAATATGACCGGCCAAGGAGGTGAATTCAGCCGGTCACATTTGGGTTGATTTTATGCGATTTTACCGTTATATCCTTGTACCATTTTGGAAACTATGGGCCTTGCACATAATTATTTTAATATCTTCCCAATTAAATTTGAGTTGTTGAATTTGTAATATTTTTTATTTAATAATTTATTTTAGGTGTCTAACTAATTATTTCAATATAAGTTCAACTTATTATTAATAAGTTTATATGATTTAAATATAATATTTAATTGTTATAAATAGTAAAACAATATATATGAATAATGATTAAATAACCGGGACAACTTTCGATAAGGATTACGATTAATGTAATTATACATTACCCTAAAGTCGATCAAGTTGATTTTGGTCAATTAATAGGAACAACTATTGATTTGGATTGCGATTAACCTAATTATATGTTACACCTAAGATCAACAATGTTGACTTTGGTCAATTAATCGAGTCATTTGTCGATTTGTATTACGATATGATTAACCTAATCATACATTACTCTAATGTCAATAATGTTGACTTTGGCCAATTAATCGAGTCATTTGTCGATTTGGATTACAATTAACTTAATTATACATTACCCTAAGGTCGACAATGTTCACTTTGATCAATTAATCGGGACAACTATCGATTTGGATTACGATTAACCTAATTATACATTATCTTAAGGTCAACAATGTTGACTTTTTTAATCGAGTCATTTGTCGATTTGGATTACAATTAACCTAATTATACATTACGTTTAGTCAACAATGTTGACTTTGGTCAATTAATCAAATCATTTGTTGATTTGGATTACGATTAACCTAATTATACATTCTTTTAAGGTCAACAATGTTGACTTTGGTCAATCAATCGAGTCATTTATCGATTTGAATTACGATTAACCTAGTTAAACATTACCTTAAGGGCGACAATATTGACTTTGGTCAATTAATAGGGACAACTATCGATTTGAATTACGGTTAACCTAATTATACGTTACCTTAAGTTCATCAATGTAGCTCTTTGTCGATTTGGATTACGATTAACCTAATTACATTACCCTAATGTCAACAATGTTGACATTACTCTAATGTCAATAATGTTGACTTTGGTCAATTAATCGAGTCATTTGTCGATTTGGATTACGATTAATAGTTTATAATTGTGAAGTTTAACTATAGAATTACTAGACATATTCTTTTCATTTTATATGCTTTGGTAATTTGTCGTTATTTTCTTAAGAATATAATTTTTTAGTTGCAAATAACTTATTTCAAAATAGCGACTGATTATTTTCCATTGGAATTATTTTGTCGCTATAGATCAATATTTCTTACAACTTAACAACAAAATACCTACGGAAAATATTTTTTTTAGATATTTAGTTGGTAATTTGTCGCTATTATTGATGGAAGATCGTTTTTGTCGTGGTTCAGTTGCAAATCTGTAACTAACTAAAAAATAGCGACGGATTGTTTTTCATTGGAATAATTCCGTCGCTATGGATCAATATTTCTTACAATTTAATAACGGAATACCAGCGAAAAATATTTTGTTTAGATATTTAGTTGGTAATATGTAGCTATTATTGATGGAACATCGTTTCAATCGTTGTTTAGTTGCAAATCTGTAAGTGACTAGAAAATAGTGACGAAATATTTTCCATTAGAATGCATTCATCGTTATGGATCAATTTTTCCTACCTACGAAAAATATGTTGTTTAGATATTTTGTTGGTAATTTGTCACTACTATTGATGAAACATCGTTTATGTTGGTATTCCGTTTTAATTCGTTACTAATAGTGACAGTTTTTATTTCCGTTGGAATCATGCCTTCACTGAAGGCCCTTTTTTTTTGTAGTGTATGTAAACTATAGGAGGATATTACAAAGCAAAATTCATTTTTGGCACCATAGAACTAGGCGTTTTTCAATTTTGGTATCACTGTGTCAATTTTGGTACCAATTCTGACTGGCCTTTTCAATTTTGGCACTTCCGTCAGTTGACCGTTAAGTCAACTTACGGAAGTGCTAAAATTGAAAACGGCAGTCAGAATTGGTACCAAAATTGAAAAACGCCTAGTTCTATGGTGCCAAAAATGAATTTTTGCCACTCAGCATCATTCATAAAGTAGAATTTCTTTAAAAAAAAATCATTTATTCATAAGTTTCATAATACTTATAATTTTAAATTAAGGAATATCTCTTGATATACAGCGAAAAAAGAAAACTAAGATCAACTCCAAAGGCTAAATGTAAATTTAGAATATAAATATATTATACATTCTCATATAATAGTTTGCATACTTATTTAAAGTATTTTATTTTAACTATGAGTATATAAAATTAGTTTCTATATTATTTTATTCATATTTTTTTATATAGCACATCAATGCAGTCTATTGGTTTGTTCATTTAAATTTTGACCCTACTTTCAAATATGGTTTAAAAAGTGTTTATATAATTTCGAACGATTTAAAAGGAATCAACAAATAATCGCTTCTAACTCTTCAAAATGAGAAGAAGTAATGCATCTAAGCAACGTCTCCATTATTAGAATAATAGGGAGAAGAAAAGAAAGAAGAAAATGAGAAGGAGGCAACTTACAATTGAAAGAAGGATACAACTGATAAGCGGAAGTTCAAATCAGAAGATAATCATATATTCTTATTCAACCATGTGATTTTCATCTTTGAGTGAAGATCAAACTGAAGACTCAGAAGACGTTCTTAGTTGAATGTTTTGTCATCATAAAAAAGAGGGGAATTGTTGGATAAAGTTGAGTCAACGAGTTAATAAGGAGTAGTTTGATGATGGGTTTTGATGATAGCATGTGTAGCAAAAAATTATTATTATTACAGCTATTATTTTTAGTGTGTACCCAAACTTTTTTTTAATATAATTTTTTACTATTTTATTATTATTATTATTAAAATGGGAGTGGGATAAATTGTGAATTGAAAGTAATTCAAAAAATCATTTTTTGTACCATAGAACTAGGCATTTTGCAATTTTGATACCATGGTGCCAATTTTGGTACCAATTCTGACTGGCGTTTTCAATTTTGGCACTTCCTTCATTTGACCGTTAAGTCAACTGACGGAAGTGTCAAAATTGAAAACGCAAGTCAGAATCGGTACCAAAATTAAAAAATGTCTAGTTCTATGGTGCCAAAAATGAAATTTTCCCGATATTAAAAACACGATGAAGCTTCGTATAATTGAAAATGTGTTTCTCTCAGTAAAATATACTTCTCGTTTATCAGGTAAAATGAAGACGATTATTATACATATTATGCTATTTTCTGTCTCTCTATACAATCAAACTTATGTTCCCTCTTTTTTAATTGATTATAAAAGAAAGAAAGCGTAAATCTAATTACAGCCCTAAAAATTCATAATCTTTCCAATATCATCTTTTTCACATCTTCTTTTCCACGTTGCTTGTTCAAATTAAATTAGCAAGCACATATATGGTGGAAAAATGAAATTTGGTGCGATTGATTAAGGATGGGTATCTTGAAAGATTCAAGGGATGATCATATTGTTCCCCTCAATTGACAAATTAATGTTTCAGGGGCATTTTTTTGTTATTGCAATTTAAGTATTGGATGTAGTGATTTCCTATGTCATGTCAAGCATTCAAATGCGTATTTGGGATTGTCATCGGGTATTTCGGGTAGGGTACCTGACTTGGTTGATGTTGATTTTTTACACCCAAAACCCGTCTCGTTTAGGTGGGTATCCGAATTACCAGAAACCCGTCTTGTTTAGGTGAGTATCAGATAATTCGGATACCCAAAATTTCGGGTACACGCCTTTCAGGTTCGGGTAACCCGTAATTTACATATTTTTTTTTAATAAATATGTATATTGTACAAGAAATTTAAATTATTGAATGTAGTAACACATTTGATATTGTTTAAAATGCAAATGTGTAATGCAATGCATGAGGCTTATTTGAGAATGATATTTTAATGTAATGTAGTGCAATTGTAAATGAAAGGGATAATTACAGGGACCTTCCCTAAGGTTTAGGGTAATTATTGTCCAATCCCCTCGCAATTTCATAATTACATCCACCTCCCCCGACGTTTCGAAAACCTTACATTTTGATGACGTCGTCGACGAATTTTTATTGAACTACCTATTTTACCCTTGAGGTTACTGTAGCTATTTTGTTGGACAATTATACTCTCGTTATTTTTGGTACATAGGAGGGGTTTCTTTGCAATGTATATGTATAAGTATGGGCTCAAATGTTATAAATTTATATGAAACTTATAATTAGTTTATTAATGTATATGTATTCTTAAAATGAAAATATAATAACACATCAACATTTTTTTTTAATTTTTTCATAATGCTTTTACAGTTAAAATACAAGGAAAAATAAATAAATTATGGTTAATTATAAGAAAAAATAATTGTAGAACATAAATAAAAATATAAATACATTTAACTTCACATTCAACCCGTAATTTTAATAATTTCAATTTTTTCTCCTAATTAAAGTAAAAGAATAAATGAATGAATTAGGTTTAAAATAATAAATGAATTTTAATAGTAAAAATATAATAACACGTCAATGATTTTTTTTCCAAATTTTTTTCATAATGCTTTTACAATTAAAAGTAAATAAATTATGGTTAATTATAAGAAAAAAACATTGTAGAACATAAATAAAAAATGTATATACATTCAACTTTAACGTTTAACCCGTAATTTTAATAATTTCAAATTTTTTCATTATTAAAATATAAGGATAAATTAATGAATTACGTTTAATCATGAGAAGAAAAAAAACTTGAACATAAATTATTAGACATTATAAAAATGCTCACATGTTTATTAAAAAAATTCTTAAACTTTTAACTAAATAGTTATTATAAAATCAATAATTTTTTTACAAAAAATAAAAATACTCGATTTAATAAAATAGTTATTATAAAATCGTAATTTTTTTTGATATTTCTTACTTAAATACAATAATATTAAAATCATATCTTATTTATATAAAAATACTAATATTAATAAATCAATAAACTATTTTAATATAATTTTTTTTTTTTAAAAAAAACCTCACCATCTCTAACCCCCCACCCCAAGCCCCAACCCTGCACCCGCGGGTCCCCAACCCCGCAAATCTCCTCCCAGGCCGCGCCGCCGGCCTGGAATGCCTAGGGTTCGAACCAGGCCGACGACACGGCCTGGGAGGATATATGTGAGGTTGGGACGATGGAGGTGGGGTGGGGTGGAGGGTTAGGGTTAGAGTATTTTTTTATGTATAAAATTAATTTTTGCAAGGGTAATATTGTAATTTTGTGTATCATTTTGTAAGATTTTTCAAATGTGGAGAGGGGAGTGGATGTAATTATGAAATTGCGCCGGGATTGGGTAGTAATTAGCCTAAACCTCAGGGAGGTCGATCTAATTATCCCTTGCAAGGGTAAATAGGACATTTGTTAATATATTTTTTTTAATTAAAACTAACGAGGACAATATGGTCATTTCACATCATTTTGTATGGTTTTTCAAATGTGGGGGGGGTAGGGGGGGTGGGGTGTGGGTGGATGTAATTATGAGATTGCGAGGGGATTGAACAATAATTAGCCAAAACCTCAGGGGAGGTCGATGTAATTTTCCTTAAATGAAATGAATTCAACTTTTTTTTATTCAATAACCATTCGATGTAAATTCAATACCCAAAACCTATTCCGAATAAATGTTTTCAAGTATCGGGTTCGTTCCAAATGGAAAATACCAGATCGGGTCTGGACGGTTCCCAAAATACCCAATCCAAACGTCCACTCCTATGTGTATTAGAAAAGCTAGATTAAAACTGTACTTACTCCATTAGAGAAGGAGCCAAATCATATCTTTATTGCTTTCGCCATGGTGGTTTTTTGCATATTATTTTAGTTGTTAACATAAGTGAAGATTGATTAATTGTTATCCTTGATTTCATGTCGATATCTAATGTTTGTAGATAGAGTTCCAAATGACTCAAACTCCTTAATACATGCTTTAATTCATGCATGTTTGTTGATCGGATACAACAATTATGTACATAGCAGATATATAATATTAACACATAATTTAGTTTATGGTAAATGCTGACATGGAGATATCTATTGTGTTTTATGGATTATGGATATATAAAAGCATGTTTTGGGTACACACATGCATGTGTGTGTCAATATTTCGATGTATGTGTATGAGACTTGAAATGTGTTTTCGTGTTTTTCTTTCTCATATTGGTTTTACAAGTTTAGTTTGATGAAGCTAGTTATATAGGAAGATGGAAAATTTGTTTACGATCTACATATTATGGAAGAAAATAAATGTGGTGTAATTTCAACGTTTAGTGCTACGAGTTGAATTATGCTATACGAGACCATTTGGTAGGACCTAATAGGGGGTATTAGGTCATATTATATGTGTTAATATGGGCTAATACAACGTTTGGTGGCATTGCTCCAATACCAGGTCAAATGGATTAAATCCTTATGACCCGGTATTAAGACTAGATTATAATCCACCCATGCATGGGTGGATTATGTGGATTAGTTAATCCGGGTGAATATGGATTCGGTGAAATATCACTTATAACCTCAAATTTACATATTTCATATTTTAACATATCATTAAATATCATTGATTCTTCTTAAATCTTTAAAATTGGAAACACATTCTACGTAAATAAATCACAAACTAAAATCTATATCAATTTAAATATGGAGGTATTCGAACTAAAACATTGAACAAACCTTGATCAACTCATACTCTCCTACATATTAATCCACCTTAAACCCATACACCCTACCAAATGACCCCCTACTGATATTAATAAATATACCGCTTCATCTAAAAACAATATATATAATCGTGATCATTCGTATTTATAATATAACATTTAATATAGAGTGAATAGCATTTTTGGTCCTCCTTATGGGCCAAATTTTTTACTTTCGTCCCTCTTAAATTTTTAGTAGCAGATTCGTCCCTCTTATCAATGTAGTGTAAAACGTTCGTCCCTCTTATAACACATTTGTCCCTCTTAAATTTTTTGTAGCAGATTTGTCCCTCTTATCAATATAGTGTAATACATTCGTCCCTCTTAAATCCAAAATACATCAACTTTCGTCCATTTTAGAATATATTTTGGATTTAAGTATTTTGTATTTAAAAGAGACTAATGTGTTATACTACATTGATAAGAGGGACGAATCCGATATGAAAAATTTAAAAGGGACGAACATGTTACACTATATTGATAAGAGGGACGAATATGTTAGACTAAATTGATAAGAGGGACGAATCTGCTACAAAAAGTTTAAAAGGGACGAAAGTGCAAAAGTTAACACATAAGGGGAACCGAAAGCGCGATTTACTCTTTAATATAAACTACTATATGTATAGGTTTAATGTAGAGCCGTACATAGCATGGGATATACACTAGTACAAAGAAAGTGTTATATTAGGATATTCCAAAAAGAAAATAGTAGTAAATACGACTGTCAATTGAGCCGGGTCTGCCCGAAGCTCGATGGCTCGACCCGACTAAAATTGGCTCGAACCTGAATATTTATGAGCCGGGTCGAGTTTGAGCCATTATATTTAACCCGATCAATTTATGAGCTGAACATGAGCCTAGCACGTCTCAACCCGAATAAAGCCCGAACTTATAATTGTTTTAAATATTATGATTAATTATTTGTATTGTAGTTATATTCACTCATTACTGTTTTTATTTTGAAACAAGTAAACTTTACAAAAAGTTATAATGTAAATTCACATATATGTTAGCATATCAATTGCATACTTAAGGCCAAAACCCAAAGGAAAAATATTTAATCAAAGATAAAAGAAGACAAAAGAAGACAAAAGTTAATCAAACATATCTTAAAAAATATGAGCAAATAACTCGATCTTTCAGTTAAGACATTATTTAATGATATATGCTCGTGTATTAAGAAATAGTAGTCTATTCATATGTGTATCGATAATCTAAATATTTTATTTGTCAAGCTATTATATTAACAAACCTGATATAAGCCTGATATAGACCCGGAACCCGAAAAATTAAATGGGCCGAGTTTGAGCCAGAGAAATGAAAAAATTTATGCGTCGAGTTTTAGCCTATAACTATGAAACCCGACATTATTTGAGTTCGAGCTATTTAAAGCTCGACTCACAAGGCTCGATTGACAGTCGTAGTAGTAAATATTGAGGGACAAAGGTAAAATGTAATAAAAATTATAGATGGATTCAAGTATTCAGGTTTGAGAGACAAGTCACAAACATATACCCATGGGCAGATCCAGAATTGAGGAGTTGTGGGGTCCAGAAATGTGATAAAAATGATATTCAAACTATTTTATTTATCTAAGTCCAGAAAATAATAATGGAGTACTACAAAATAGATTGTCAATAAGAACTATATTGATTTTTAAATACTACAAATTTAGTGAAGTTGTGCACACGTTCTTTCATATTTCAAGTTATAAACTTCATTTTATAGAATCAATATCAAATTTTGAAAATTCTTTCTTTTAAAAAATGCATTAATTTTTGGTAATTGATTTTCCTATAATTACTTTTAAGTAAATAAGTCGTAACCTAAAGAAAAATAAAGAAATCTAAAAGATAACAAATAATCTAGTATATATTACTCTAATATTTCCGACAACATACACGGTAAAGGAGATTCAAGGTATGTCAGTTAATTTGTTCAATTTTATCTAATGATTTCATTTTTGGTACTGTGCTTTAGGTTAATTCTCACTTTTGTACACCACTTTATGTGTTTAACACATTTGATACAATGCTTTAACAAATTATGACACATTTGGTACAACCCTTAAAAATTGCCCTTAAGTGGTGACGTGGCAATTAAGTCTAATTGCAAAGTTGATGTCATTACTTATGTTGACTGATAATTTTACCCCAAAATATTTCAAACTACCAAAAAAGTCCCACATTTCCAAATTTAGTGACGATTTTAGTCTACATTGTTGCCAAATTTCAAAATTGACTCGAATAAGACCACGTGCAGATCAATTTGAAGATTTTACTTATTATATTTAAATAACTAATGATTTATAAACAATATTAATAAATTAAATAATATTTTTGACATAAATTTCAAAAATAATTAAGAAAACACATTCTTTTCAAATATAATATTTATATAATAGTATTAATCTATTTAATATTTATTAAAATAATAAATTTTATAATTAAAAATATTTAATATTAATTAAAATAATAAATAATTATAATTAAAAAAAAAACCAACCCAACCCACCCCCCGACCTCCTCCAATTCCCTGGCCGGCGGCGGCTTCGGACTTCGGTCCCAAGCCACCGCCGGCTTGGGCCTGGGTTTTTCGATCCCAGGCCACCGTTGGCCTGGGGATTGGCTGGGGAGGGTGGGTGGGTTAAGGGGGTTGGGGTGAGTGGGGTGAGTGGGTTTGGTTTTTTTAAATTGTAATTATTTATTATTTATTATTTTAATTAATATTAAATATTTAGTTATATAATTTATTATTTTAATAAATATTAAATAGATTAATACTGTTATATAAATCTTATATTTGAAAAGAATGTGTTTTCTTAATTTTTTTTAGATTTATGTTAATAGTATTATTTAATTTATTAATATTATTATAAATTAAATTAGTTCTTTAAATATAATAAGTAAAATATCCAAATTGATCTTCATGTGATCTTATTTGAGTCAGTTTTGATATTTGACAACAATGTAGACTAAAATCGTCACTAAATTTTGATATGTGGGGCTATTTTGGTAGTCTGAAATGTTATGGGGTAAACTGATATAAGTAATGGCATCAACTTACAATTAAACTTAACTGCCACGTCACCACTTAACGACAATTTTTAATAGTTGTACCAAATATATCACAATTTATTAAAGCGATGTACCAAATATGTTGGACACATAAAGCGATATAAAAAATGAAAATTGACCTAATTACAGTATAAAAATGCAATTCTCTCTTTATTTAATAGTGCTTTATTGTAAAAAACCCAATTCAAAGCATGCCAACTAAATTATTCACTTTTAATCTTTAGTGAATAAGCCCAAAAAAAAGTAAGTAGGCCCAACTCCAGTCATAACATAAAAGTTACTGGCCCGTTGAACCTTTATTATAGGAGTAAGAACTAATTAAACTACTATCGATTATATATAAGCACCACCACATTTTTTTCGGAAATGGGTGGGGTTTAGGTGTGCACATCGTACGATTCTACAATTTTTTTAATAATATTTGTACTGTATCAATTAGTGTGATTTTAACAAATTCAAAATTAAACTAAAGTTTTATGAAACATACCAACAAACTCGGTTTTGTACGGTTTCGATACGGTTTTACGTTTTTTCATGCAAATTTTCTTATATAGTCGATTACATAGTTGACAATTATATAAAAATTAATATCATAATATCTTACAAAATATTATTCTACATTAAATAAAGCACCAGAAAATAAAATGATCACAAATTTGAAGTTGTAATTCGACCTAATTGAATAAAATTAATTGGTTAATTATTTAATCATTGTTTTTATTTTGTGAAGTTACTGTTTGGTATTTGTTGTCTAGAATTTTTGCATTTTAAGTTTTCAACATATAATAAATTTAATTTGTGCTAAGTTCGAGCATATCTTTTTTAATTGAACGCGGGCGATGTAGTAACAATAAATTATGATGGACGATAATCTAAAGTATAAATAATATCGTATTCAAGAATATTTGAATTATTGATTGAAAAATAAAAAGTCAAAAATTTAGTTGTAAATATAAAAAAATGAATAGTAAATTCATGTTTCTTCTCAATTTCGTTACGATACAGTTTTTTTGCAATATGAGAAGTCTAACACCAAAACCATACCAAAATACCCGATACGGATTTCATCCGTACAAAAACCTTCTGTTTTGAGAAGAAAAATAAAAAATTCGGTACTGTTTGATACGGTACGGTACGATTTTGAAAATCATGTGCACCCCCAGTGAGGGTGGGGGTGGGAGCATTGAATAAATCCGCCCCTGCCTATATTGTCGTAATTATGTAATAAATACGAGTTTTCCAAATTTGAGTACTCAACTTGTACTCGTCCCGTTTGAATTTTAAAAAGAACGGGACGTGTCAAGTTTGAGTTACTGAATTTAATGCCCGCACCTAATCCGTTTTTCACAATTAATGAGAGAATAAAATAATTTATAATCCTAACGGTTTTGGGGGGATCATTCCATAGTCCCCAGGTCCCCGCGAGTTGTAATCTCCTATGACAGTTCCACGTGTTACTCTTTTTTCTTTTTGAGAAACACAACGGTTATATTAATATTTCAAAGAGAATCGGTAATTATAATGTCAAGAACCGACCTAGAAATAATGAAAGTAAAAGAGAAGTTCGACGAAGCAAGCGTAGCTAGACAATGAGTCGCTTTATTACATTCCTTAACTACATGGGAAGCACTAAAGAAAAGGAAATCCCTAGCTAGAAGTTTAATGTCTTCGAAAATAGGTTCCACGTGCTACTCGGCTATGGCAAAACGTTTTTATTAATCGATACTTTTTATAAAATTTCATAAATAGTCATGTAACTTTGGGTCCTTTTCAAATATAGTCATCTAACTATATTGAACACACATTTAATCATTTAACTTTCAATCAATTTCAGTTTTAGTCCTATGCATAACAAATTTCGCTCTTCAACTTTGATCCTGTAGTTATAAATTTCATCCTCTAATTTCCAATTAGTTTCTATTTTCATTATGTAGTTACAAATTTATATTTCGTCCTTCAATTATAACCTTTTTTCCCAGACCAAATTATAATTGTAGGACGACCTTATTGAAAGTCAAATGACCAAATTTGTTATGCATGGGACTAAATTTAAAATTAGGTGAAAGTTAAAAGACTAAATATACGTGCACTATAGTTATAGGACTATTTTTGGATAAATACCAAAGTTACAGGATCATTTTGATCATTTTGAAAATTTTGCCGATATTTTTAAATGAGCAACTCTTCCTCACTTCTCTTCCAAATGAAGCCCTAGATCCCCAAAGCCTCCACTTTCCGAGTTCGACAGACCATTCATTACCCATTAGCACCGTCAATTTCTTCTATTCAACATCAAGCTGTTCATAAAAACCCAAACTCGTTACTGCAGATATAACATAAACGATGGTGGGAGAAGAGAAGCGCCATCAGATGATGCAGAATTTGTTTGGCGACCAATCGGAAGAGGAGGAAGAGGAAGAAGTTGAATCCGAACACGAGTCCAATCGTCATCCTGAATACGCCTCTGTATGAATTTTTCTTTTTCTATTCTCGTTTCTCTTTAATTATATATATTAAAACTTAAATTCCACGGTATTTAATTACTATTTGATATGTATTAACATGTAAATCTAAATTGTTTTATTTGGTGGTCTGATTCATTGCATTTTTTTGAATATGATCATCTCAGATATTTCGCCATAAGAAATTGATAATAAGTACTCCCTCCTTTTTTTATTTGTCGCCTTTTTGTTTACTTTTATTTGTCGCATGAGGAGTTCAATGTAAACTACCAATTTTACCCTTCTTGTTAATGGTTGTAATAATGTTAATTAATGTTGTGGGTTAAAAGGGTGCTTTGGGTTTTTCCCTTAAAAAAGTGGCTATTCATTACATTTCTTAGTATGTGTTCAATCCTCCAAAACGACAAATAAAAAAAATGGAGGGAGGTAATAAATTAGAGTGCGTTTGCAAAAACTTATGAATAAGTTGAAGCAGAAGCAAATAGCTTATCAACTTATTTTAAGAGAATCAGAACCTCTTGTAAACACTCCAAAACAGCTTCTGAACAAAAATAAGCTCAGAAGTTGTTTTCAAAAGCTGTTGCAAACACTACCTTAGTGTTTTGTATATGTAGACATAACTCGAGTTTGAGCATAGTCATAGAGCTGTTGGTTTTTGGGCCCCTTTGCTGGTGTTGAATGTTATGCTTCAATTTCATGTATAATCTCTTTAGGATAACAAGAATCAGTTCAACTCACGGGTTCCTTTTATCAATTTGTAAGGGTGCTGTTTGTTCAACTAGACATATTTTGGTATTGAGTATTGATTTTTGGATCACCAATGGGCTTGATTGAGTAAGCACGTGACAGGACAAGTCCCTCATGAGCACTGCAATAAGTACCACACTGAAGGTACTGAGAAGACATGCCTCTCGTGGGCACTGCAGAAAATAATCCACGTTGAATTATTTGTGTTCACACTAAGCCTTTCTGTATGTTTAAGGCATGTACCGTTTACACACACACATTGATTATGAACCTATAGATAACCATAGGCATGAAGTAATGTTTTTAGTGCTATCAGGAAATGAAACTTCCTGCAACCCAGCCAAGCTCAGAGTAGAAAGGCAAGATAACACTTTCAATCTGCAAGTTGTAGGTGGATGTGTAAATAAGAGAATTTGGAAAATTCGGGTGGATTATAATACTTTACTATTAAGAGGAAAGAGAATTCCATCTGTTAACATTAACTTCGAGCTAATGTATTAATTTGAATCTGATTACCTTAAAATTACCCTTTTAAGGTTTTACCCCTGGAATATTATGCAATATGTAGAGTAGTGATACAAAAACATATAAATACAAGGTAAACATTAGCAACATAACCACCTCTTTGTAATTATTTGTGATTGTCTTGATGTGCTTCAATTTTTTGAGGACACCAAATATAAGATTTGAATATAATTTGCAAATCTATTTTTAATATATATTTTTGTTTTTATTTGTGTGAGTGTCTGCTGGGGGACGGGGGGAGAGGAGGGGAGGTGTTTGTGTGGTTTTTTTGCCTGAAATAATACAGGGGTCAATAGGACGGGAAACTAAAAATATAAATTTATGCGTTAGCACTACTGCAGAATCTTTTGTTGTAACGGATTATAGTTTCTCTGTTTACCTTTTTTATCTCCTACTGCACAACTTGTATTGTAATAATTGTTATGGTCATATTGTTGTCATTGTGATTTCCAGCGGGTCCTGATCTTTAAATACTCAGTTTCTTAGACAAGACATTGTGTAGCTATTATGTCAAAACTTCAGCATTCTCAATCATGTTTAGGTACAGAAGCTAAATTTTTTCCAGAGACTAGCCTTTAGGACATTAACCTTACTTTCTCTCCAATCAAACTAATACCTTATAAAAGGTTAACAAGGTGTAATGTACTAGCTTCATCTGCTCGTACGATCAAGCCTTCTGCAGTTTATTCTGATCATTCATAAGAAATTCAATGCATCAGATCTCAAATTGGCGAGTGGGGGGCGTTAGCTTCATTGTATTTCTTATATTACAATTTGGCTGGAGCACTTCTTTTGGATAAACTTTTGAGTTTTGACTAGCCTGCCATTTTAATTCATGGGAGAAAAAGGGCTTTAATGGTGCAACTGAAGTGTTGCGAGTTCAAATGTTGAAGAGTATCTCGATGATTCATATTGTAGACGGGTGGATATTTTCCTTTGTTTTCTTGTGACTGAATTTTTTTTTTCTGCCGTTGGGCTTTAGATTTCTATTTAATATAATGCAATCTTCCTGCATCAATTTGCTAGTTGGGGCAACCGGTTAAATTTTTTCACATTTGGCAATCTTTCTATTCATAATGTTGAGTAGCTGAATGGTAATTTACACACATTTTATATTTCTAGACATTCAAGTAATTCCTTAGTATTAACTCATAGAAAATAAGCGTGTACGAAGGAGTTGATAATGATATGGTTGATCTGTTCTCACATCAATTAAAAACTAAATTCAATTTAGATTACTTTTGAATATAATACGATCTTGTTGTACCTGAAGTTTGTTTGGTCACAAAAATTACAGCCTGGGTATTTGCCATATTATAGTATTGTTATTGATGATGCCTAGTTTGCAAGCACATATTTAAGGAGATTGGCGTTCATCTATATTTGTATTTAACCATGTTGCATTATCGCGGACATATGTATATTTAAGTAGGTTATGGAAATATTATGTTGCACCATGGCTAGTTGATATTTTTTAAGCATCAGTTACAAGGTCCATCAGAATGGATAGCGTGGCTGGAAATGTGAATCCTAGTTTACATTCTTACTCGTGGTCTTGCCTTTATTCTTATTGTAATTTTCTTCTTTTCAGGATGAAGGGGATGGAGGAGGACCAGAACTTGATGGTGAAGGTGAAATTGAAGGTCAGGGAGAGGCAGAAATTGAGAGTGAGGGTGAACCTCAGGATCTTCATCATATACATGGAGAGATGGAGGATGAGAGAAATCCAAGTTCTCAAGAGGTTGAAATAGGTGATCAAAGGGAAGAAAGTGAAGAAAGGTACTCAGAGAGTGATGAAAAAGAGGAATATGGCCAACACATTGTAACAAGTCGAAGCCGTGTTGCAATTGACAGTGGATCAGAAAGATCCGGGGAGAACCGTTATCCTGCTAATGAGGACGATGAAGGGAACCAGGCTATAAGTCCTAGGTCTGCTCACCCTGCCTCCTCTTGTTTTCTGCATTTTCTTACCTTCTTACATTTGCTCAATCTGTTGTACATCACCCCTCCCCCAAGGTTCAGTTCTGGTATATTCTTGCCTATGCAAGAGTTAAAAAAATGATCTAACTTCTATATCCTTCTTTAAAACTGTATGAAGTTATATGCATTTCTTCTTTCATTCGTATCCTCTTCTACTTCTTGTGGTTATGCTACATATCCATTCATACATAATGGGAGTATTTATGGCAGAAGGTTGTAACTGAAATAGTGATAAAGAAGAAAGAGCTATGGAAAATAATATTTGAAATGAATGGATGTGGTAAAGAATTTCACAGTTTGTTTCTTACATTCTTATATCCTGTTAAACTGGTGTATTTATGTCTCCTTGCCACTAATGATGGATATATTTTGTGGCCTTCAGAATTTTGTTTCCCTTTTCTATAGGGATAGTCTGCTATTATTTGTTCAAAAGCTCCCTAGAAAAGCTGCACAATGTTCTTAATTGTGAAGGGGCACCATCATTTTTGGTGTTATTAATTCTTGTATTTTGACTTTCTTGTTGGAGTTCAAGAACCTCCCATACCCATTTTTGAAGCCAAACATAATGTATCTATGGTTTATGATCTTTGATGCCTTGCCTGGCGAGTTTGAGAAGGCTAATATCAATGTAAATAGCCTGCTGATATTCTTAATTCTTTATTTTAACTATGGGGTGTGCCACTGGACTTGTGACCTCTATTATTTTTAAGCCTTTGAGGAAGAGTTTTTGCTGGATTTTGTGTTTTTAAACAACTTTTGGCGAAGTTAATAGTAGTAGAGTAATAATAGTGTATTTTCCAAATGCTGTTACTCCAGAGGATAAGAAGAATAGAATTAATATCACAGAGGCTGAGTGTTCATAAAGAGAAACCTGGATGCAGAACTAATAGTTGCTTTAGCATCTGTGTTAGTTTATTCTTCGATCCTGGTCTTCTGTAACTAATTTCGTTATAATTCATTGGCTTTTTTTTCCTCCTTTTATGGTTTCAGTAGATCACCTGCTGACGAGAAAGATGAGGATCAATTTTTGCACTCAGCTCCGGAGATTCATGATGTTTTCGGGGACTCTGATGATGAAGAACAAGCAGAATATGAAGTTCAGAATCAGATTGAAGATGAAAATGTTAGTAAGAGATGTCATCTTAAAAACTTATTTTTTTATGATCTTAAGAAAAGGTGCTTTCATTTTGTTCTCTTTAAATATGAAATTCATCAAATGGTTTTCCCCGACACAGCGATCACCCATTGATGAAGAGGACCATCATGAGAAAGAACTTAGGCCGGAGGATATGGTACCCGATGAAGATGCACCGTATGACTCTGAAGAAGAACCTTATGAGGCTAAATTCAAGGAAAAACCAGTTGGCCCCGCATTGGAGCTCGAAATTCCTTTATGCCATCCACCAGCTGAAGCCGACAAGGTTCATATCCTTTTCTATTTCCATATAAGGCACCCGGTCTAGTTATTGTGAATCTGTTGAAACTAAACAAGGTTGGAGTTTCACCAAATTAACGTCCATGTATGATTTCACTACTGTTGCCTGATAGCAGATCAATTTGGGATATATAAAATATAAATAGATACAGATTATTTATGGAGCAATTATTTTCTCAGTAGTAGCCCCCTATAGGTTCCTTCATAGCAGTTTCCTGAATTGTATGGTTCAAACAGCCACTTAATTATGTAATTCGTGCAAGTTCTCGTAAATGTGGCTGTATTTAGGTATATATTTATATAGGGCTTGTAATCTCTTCCTTAAATATGTCGTGATACAAAGAACATGTATACAATATTAAAATTAAATGATTGTGGGAAAACTTTTGGGAGAGACAAAAACGAAGTTGTGACTTGTAAGTGACAAACAGTCCAAGAATAAAAATGGTTCACAAGTGCGTGGTTTAGTTTGATTTAGCTAATCCTTTATACTGATTCTTTGAAATGCATTACGTACGCTTTGATTTAAATACTACATGTAGTAATCTATATATGATTTGACTGAAAGATTAGCTGCTTTACCATCTCTTCCTAACATGAGCTAAATATCCATTTATGTAATGCTCTGACCCCTCTGGATATTCCTGTACTGAATTAAATTTATAAATCTTTTTAAACCTCAGATTGAATCATTCTTGTTTGCTAGAATAACTCATACATGGTTAGGTTGATTCTTGTGTATCAGAAGGCTCTATGATTTATGTCCCCTCATGCAACTTGAGACTAGAGAAATAAATTTTGGGGTATGTGATTTTAGATAGTGGAAATCATAATGATGACATTCTTCTGTTGCAGATGCACATGATAAAGGTATCTAATATCATGGGCGTAGATCCTAAACCTTTTGATCCACATACATATGTGGAAGAAGATTTTTATGTAACCGATGAATCTGGATCAAAAAAGCGGATACGACTAGAGAATAATGTTGTTCGTTGGAGGAAGGTCAAAAATCGCAATGGCACATCTGTAAGTGATTGTAGAAACATGTTATCATAAATCGACAAAATATTTTACGCAATCAAATATTTATCGGTTGTAGTGATTTATGACGCTAGCATTTTTTTTGTCGCTGATGCGTTATTCACTCTTTTTAATTGTGAATGAAGATCACGAGTATCATAAACCTGGGATCGTTGATGCTAGTAATGATCTGAATGTTTAGACTAGAGATCATGAGTATGTATGACATCACGACTATCAACTATTTCATCTTTGGTTTTCCAGTTTGTCCAATCCCCCAGAATTACACATTTTTTTCAGTCAGCCCGACTTCATTCACCAACTTTAGACAAATATCTTAAGTAACCAGTGTCAGCAAACTGATTTTGGTCTGTGAGTATATTTTTGCAATTAATACAGGCCTTCCTATGAGGCTTTGTGTCAAACACTTGGTAGTAGTAACAGTATGGAATTTGTGTGGATCTTAGATGTATAAATGCAATTGATACAGGCCTTCCTATATGCTTGACAGGTGCAAGCCTCTTGAGACTTTTGAGATGAGCTTGAACCCATAAGCTCTTAGAAGTTTAACTTGACTCATTAAAATCCATGGGTTTTGTGCCTCAACGAGGGATAAATATATATTGGGTAATGGGTTTTGTTCCTCAACGAGTGATTAAATTTTGTGACTGTAGGATCTAGATGAGAACTAATGAAGGTGAATTTTTTGCTGAATGCATATGACAATTGTGCTTCTGTAATTATTTAATTTTTTTCCTCGATTCATAATTTGATGGATGTCCCGACCTTCCTTTTAAAGCATTATTTTACTGCTCTACCTAGCCCAAGTTGAATTCCTGCTGTTTTGAAAATAAGTCAGTTTAGTTCTGAGAAATGCATATAACATCCTCTACTTGTGTGTTCATGTGTTAGTGTGTAGGTGTTTTGTTATTTTAAGAAATGCCTCTTCAAATCTTTATACGGCTCTGAGTTTGGCAGAAATGGAAAAAATATTTCTTTGTATTTTCTTTATCTGCATGGTTTGTACTTTGTCTACATGTTTTTGCAATGCAACTTATGTGGACGTATAATTTTTTGGTAAATGGGAGCTGCCTATGACTTGGTGGCTGGGGTGATTAGGGTGGAGACTCAAGTGAAAATGAACCTGACCTCCTTATTTATGATTATTCAAAAAGAGGTTGTACCTCTGGTGTAAACAAACAAGAAAGTATCACTTCCCTTACAATGCAGCGGTTAAAACTGATTTCCAAATTTGAAGTACTGCCAGGCTTTCAAATATGATTATACCATGAAGTTCAATGCTGTGCTAACCTGAGAAAACTATGCTGTTATGCTGTCATGCTTTTGCTAGCCTGGAAATCCGCTGTACAAGCACCCTCTCCATAAATGTGTGTGTAGGAGAGGACAGTACACTCATTAAGGTGTGAAGTTTCTGTAGATTTTCCATCCCATTTATCCAGCTTCATGTGAACCAGTTGAATGCTCTGCTTTAACCTTGATAGAGATATTACAGAATTCGATTTCTCTTATTTTACGATATATCCTCAGTATCTCTGATGTTCCTAGCTTGAAGATTATTTCTAGTCGTGGTAGTTCAACTTCACATTCTAGTTTTCATTTTGTCGGGCAATTGGTGAAAATAATTTATTAAACTGGTTTACTGTGATTGAATTAGTTGAATTTTCATGTGTCTGCGGTGTTTTTGCCCTATGATTGCATTATACACCCGACTCCTTTGTGTAGATTGAAAGCAATGCTCGCTTTGTGGAATGGTCAGATGGCAGCCTTCAATTACTTATTGGAAATGAAGTGCTTGATATATCTAAACAAGATGCTCAACATGAACATGCACACCTTTTCCTCAGACATGGAAAGGTAAGATAATTGTTGTACTTGGATTACTGTATCTTCTCTAATAATCTTATGCATGCGATTTGCGAAATTCCCCTCCTAAGGGGTTTGCTTGAAACTTTAATACAGGTCTAGATGTATGGAATCTGATTCTTCTCTTTTGGATGTATAATTTTTCTATTAGATTCAAGCTTCACCAGTCTTTGTTTGATCAGTAGTTTACATTTTCCACCGTCTCTGCAGGGAATTCTCCAATCTCAAGGGCGGATTTTAACAAAAATGAGGTTTATGCCTTCGTCCTTAACTTCAAACTCCCATCGTTTGTTGACTGCTCTCGTTGATTCGCGACATAAAAAGGTTTACAAAGTCAAGAACTGCATCACTGACATCGATCCTGAGAGGGAGAAGGAACAAAAAGAGAAGGTACTATTTATTTATTTGCTATCTAATGTATTTGTCATGGAGCATCAAGTGAATGGATGTTCAATTTCATTCCGTTATTGTCTTCTTAGGCTGCCAGCCAATCAATTAGAGCCAGTCAACTTCTTAGCCGAAAGAAGGAGAAGGTAAGTCGTAAATATACGCAACCCATCCGTAGGGAGCGTCAACTCTCTCCTGGTTTCCTAGAAGATGCACTTGATGAGGTTAGATTTTCTTTTGTTCAAAACCCATTTATTTAGCCAGGAATTGACATTTAGTTTGGTACTATAATTGTTTAGCATCATATTTTATGTTTGGTATAATTTATAAAATTTGGTACAGAAAATAAATTCCACAAAATAAGGAATAGTGCTCCTAAATTCTATAGTATGAAACCCAACTTTTATAAGGTATTTTGATTTCTTTTCTTGGGGATCTGAACATATAATAACATATAAGTTTACACGTTTTTATAAATGTGTATATACACACACACATACATATATATAATAGTATATAACATATTATATATATGTAAATACAGGGGTGGACCTAGACGATTTTTGTTGAGGAGGCCGTTTTTTTGGTAACAAAAGCTTGTTATTTTTTCAATGTTTTGATAAAATGAAAAAAAATTACTTAAACAAAGTAATACTATAGTTTTATTTAAGAAAAAGTGAAAAAATATACTATCAATATTTCAAGAATACGAATTCTTAAACACTCAAAACAAATGTTTAAGATGCAATCCAGTTGACCAAAAAATAAATAAACGTTGTTTAACCAAGACATGTAATTGTCGAATGTCCCACTAGTATGTGTAATATACGGTTAAAATCATACTCCGACTTCTATAAAAATAGTATAATTATGATCTAAAGGTAAAATTCATGAGAAAAAACGTCACTGAACACTTTAAAAAGGAAAAATTAATTAAACCATAGGGTGAAATGAAGAAATAAATCAATACATGAGTAGACGAGTTTATGTAAATTGAATTTTCATAAAAATCTACCACTTGGCCAAGATGGAGAAAAAAGATTTAATCTCGATAAAGAGATAAAAAGAAAGTTAATCACTAGGCCCCAAAAAGCAATTAAAGCTCCACAAAGGTAAAAAAATTGGCCGAAATGGAGAAAAAATTTAATCTCCACGAGATAAAAAGAAAGTTAATCACTAGGCCGAAAAAAGCAATTAAATCTCCACAAGGAGGTAAAAATCAATTGTCAATTGCGCAAAGGAGTCGAACTCTCGACCTTTTGCTCCTGCATAAGGTACCTAACCACTACACCAACTATAATTTCATGTTTATCTGGCCCCCCCAGTCCCTCTTGAGGTCCGCCCTTGTGTAAATATGTACATAATAAGTGTGTAGTAGCTTTATTATACGTTATACACTTAACATGTGTACATTGTGTATATTGTATATTACTTCTATTATTATGCTTGAGCATTTTTTGCAACTTATCAAGTATGGTTTCCATTCCATGTATACCAAACATTTGAAAAT
Source organism: Penstemon newberryi var. newberryi (assembly GCA_030819805.1). Classification (NCBI taxonomy): domain Eukaryota; kingdom Viridiplantae; phylum Streptophyta; class Magnoliopsida; order Lamiales; family Plantaginaceae; genus Penstemon; species Penstemon newberryi. Next base: position 12,121,439 of record JAUALY010000005.1, on the reverse strand, counting down.
GAATTGTCCTATGTCCTTAATAAAATATATCCATTGTTACCCAAACATTACAATGAAATCATATTTCTGACACCAAATTTCCATTCCCACCAAACAAACGAGCCTTGTCCTATTTATCTCATGTTTACCTTGATCAGGAGGATGATCAAGATTATTATGATTCTCGACGTTCTGTTCGACACCGATTTGAGAGAGACTTAGAACTGGAAGCTCAAGCTGAGAAGCGTATAATTAATGCGAAGAAGGCATGTTCTTGCTACATATAAATATGATGTCTAAAATATTTTACTTATATATCTTTTGAAAATGTTCTGCTGCGATTTTGCTTTCAGGGGCCAAAAAATATGCATCGCAAGTCAGCATTACCAGCTTCCAAATCATCTCTACAGCCCATAGACTTCTCTGATACTGAGAAGGAGGAGTCCGAGTATGAAACTGAAGGGGAGGAAGAAGAAGGTTATTCTCCACATAGAAAAGACGAGGAAGCAGCAGAAGATGATGAAGAGGGTGAACAAGGAGAGGAGGAAGAGGCATATGATGAAACAGAAGAAGAGGCTGACGTAAGGGACATTATTTCTTAATAAAATTTATTCTCTGACTTAAATTTTTTCCTTTCCTTAAACTACCCAATATGTCCTCGAAGAACACCGTTTCTTCACTGGGTTCTCTTGTGCTAAACATGTCCAAAAATCTGATTTTTTCTAGAGAGTGGGTTTTAAGTTGACGACTGTCTTTTTTTATCTTCCTCAACTATAATCTTGGTTATCATATCCCAGTTTCCTCTTTCCAACACAAAATCTGAAGAGCTGTTATTAACTACTTAATAATCTAGGTAAAAGGGGGTGAAGCCGGAGCCGGAGCGATAGAGTATTAGAATTTAGAAAACTTGGAAGTTGAAGCTGTTTCTACCGCTACTTTGAAAAATAACACTCAAGTAAATATAGAAATATTTAATACATTAAGTAATTAATAACCCTTAGTGATAATATGGTACAGATTGAGTCGAGCTGCTTAATCATTTAATTATTTTGTTATTGTTATATTATATATTTTTTTTAGGATGTTTGATACCAAAGCATAACTGTATTTATTATGCTATTTAGTATAATTGAGGCGTAATTTATTAAATTAGTTTCAATTGTGCATTAATGTTGCATTGACAAAATAGTTTTTGTGACATTAATTAATTTTTTCACCAGGAGCCCAAGCTAAAGGCAAGGAATTCAGGAGGCAGCCTCAAAAGGAAGGGCATTGAGTCAGATGAGGGTTCTCCCTCCCCCCCAAGGAAAACAACAGCACCCCATCGCCAAAGGAAAATGGTTTACGACAGCGATGAGGAGTAAGAAAAGATTTTTGAGTTGCACAAGGTGGTCATAATTTCTGTCCGAAATAGGATATGGATTAGACATGAAGATATTATCTATTCTCATACTTGCTCAGTTGACTTATTCGCGCAATTTGCAGATTTCAATTTTTTTTTTAAAGCAGATTTTCAGCTTATCCATCAGTATGTATTGCACATCCCTACAAGATTTTACTTTTACTTAATAAGGAAATTTGGACATATTAATAATTCTACAAGATTGTGGTGCTGATGGTATTAAATAATTGGTAGATTTGCTGAACAATTTAGGGACAATTGCAAGGTCTGGTACAAAGGAATTCATGGAAGCATTGCAGGCTCGGGTCTTTTACCGCTTAATTTTGGGTGGGGTATTGAGATGGGTTGCGTATAAACCTATCCAATGATTGGTGGTTTAATTTCACTTTGCATCCTCGGATTAGGTTGCTTTTGCACTTTGCACCTTGCACCTTGCACCCTCGAAATTAATTATCTCACTTTGCACCATCAGAATACCTTAATGATTTCAGTTTGCACCCCGACGTCTTTAAACACTTTAATATCTACGGAAAAGTCATTCCAACTCCCAAAAAGGACAAGTTTCGTATTTAAGAAAAAAATTCCTCAATTTTTTTCACATGTTATTTTTCCTCTTAATTGATTATTGGACGAGCTCTAAAATATTTTGATCAAAATTTGGTACATCTTCACAAAAATAACGAAGAGTTTCTATTTTTGGGATAAGTCGTAAAGAAACTATAGGGTAATTTACATTCAATATTTTTTTTTATTTACAAATTTTACGAATGTTTATGAAAATTTTCAAAAAAATTCTAAAATTTGATCGTACAAAATATACTCTAGAAATGAACTTTTAATTCATGGTCCCAATATAGTGAGAAACTTGTAGTGTAGGTTATAATAATATGGCTTTTGGACGAAAACTTAAATTATTTTCTTTCACTGTGATAAATGTTTTCAAACTTGTTTAATATTTAAGGGAGGATAAAATGTGTGTGGAAAATATAGCAGGAAAATTATCATAAGTAGCTCTTCCTGGCAACTGTAACAACTTTTTCCGACAACATTAAGGTGGTTGAAGACATTGGGGTGCAAAGTGAAGTCATTAAGTTAATTTGAGGGTGCAAAGTAGGATAATTATTTTTCATAGGTGCAAAGTAAAAAAGTAACCTAATTTGGAGTGCAAAGTGAAATTAAGTCATTGATAGGCCTAGCGGTGGGCTAGATCCTCCCTTTTCAAAAAATATGGGTAGTCCTATGGGGCCCAACACTTATCATAATTTCTGGCTTTATAAATAGCTAAAACTCTTTAATCACTAAACTGAAAGTTACACGACTTGCTCTCAAATTTTGGAACTGTGAGTTTTAGGAAATTGCCATGCCCAAGTAGTCACCACCAGTAACCTCATTGTTCTTCAACTCCTTGTCAATATATGTCTTTCCGGTGCTAAGCAATTGATAGGATAGTGCCCAGCAAGCCAATCTTAATTAGCTTGTAAGAGGACTATCTTCTTATGGTTTAACAACTAATACGCCCGTTTATTTATAGTACGTAAATTAAACAATGACCAACTTCATCTTTCGCGAACGTATCGAAGCGATTGGATGAAATCCTAAGATCACATTCGACTATGGGACGATTCACTTCAGTATTGAGTGCAATCATGAAACAGTCTCTAAGGTCGTGATCTTAAAACACGTTCCAAGTCATAGATTCCGAACGAGACGGGGTATCGAAGGAATCGCTAAGACTTGTACGAGTATGCATGATTCACATGGAGTGAATTTGTAGCGTTTCATGAACAAGGCATTTGATGTCAGTGCATATGACTAGGTGGTTCGATAGGGGATCGAACGACCCGAACAGAGAAACCCATTGTGGAAGCGCACGCATATCGGTGATGGGATATTTCTCAAGGCTTATAATAGTGTACGATTTAGTCCTTAGACTTGAGGTGCTAGGGCGAATTCGGTGCATGGGTGTACGTACTTAGATTTAGGTACCTGACCTTAATGTGCCTAAGTTGGGTGCGTATAGTCGTGTACGTGAGTGGTTAGTACTAAGAAAGGATCTATCGACTCATCCTGATAAGGTGGGATAATTTCCTATACGTTCTTAGATAATATGTTCCGAGGAACCTGCGGCCGCAGTCGGTGACGGATTTGGAAAGGGGTTTCCAAATTTAGCAGTCACACTGGAATTATTATCCGGAATTAGAAAGTATAGTTATCGAGATAATTAGAGGTGTCGATCAATTCACACACCCTAGGTCTCGGTCGGGAAATTAGTCTTTGGAAGGACCGTATGTACATGGCAATTATAAGAGGTGAGGTTCACAAGATCAATTCACCTGAAGTTGGGCTTCATGGGCTTGTGGCTAGATATCGACCATGAAGTGTGGGTACTCCTGAATTAATAAGGGAGATTAATTCTGGAGTGGTCAATTAAAAGTGTTTAATTGATCGGAGCATTTAATGATTTAACCAAATCTCTTCCTTGTGGAATCTACACAAGAATAAAAACACATGCAAAATAAGCAAGAGAAAAATAGGAGCTGAAAATCGCCCCACCCTAGACACAAAAGTCCTGCGCCGCCGCTCTCTTCCTGTTCTCTCTCCCATCTGGATCTAGATCAAGAGCTGGATCTAGATCTGCCTCTTCCTGCATTGACAATCTCCAAGATCTAGTTCGTAGCCTGTGACTTGGAGACGTTGCTACAATCCAACTGGTGTGGATACGTTCTGGAGGTGAGACAATTGGATCACTACTTCGTGAATGAGACAAAAAGACCAGAGGTTACCACCACCGAACCTGCGGTGAGGTAAATCGCATATTACCCCCTCTTTAAGTTTTAATTGTTGTTTGATTCAACCTCTTCGCATATGTAATGTGGAGATCAATTTCTTGGGACTGATGGGTGCCTCGGAAAAATTTTAAATTCCGCACTTTCGTCGTTCTGACAACCGAGGTATCCCAACAACAATCACTCACAATGGTTGTGAATCTTGTATTTATTTGATCAATGATTTCACCAGGTTTCATCTTGAAGATATCATACTTCTCCACTGCAACACTTAATTTGTTTTCTTTTGTAGCTTCATTTCCTTCATTCTTTTTACAGAGGAAATACCACACTTCTTTTGCAGTTTTGAAGTGAGCCACATGACTGAACCAATTAGTGTCTATTGCCTTGAATAGTATGTATCTTCCAAATTTATCCAGGTTGTGTTTCTTGACTTCTTAAGTAGTCATTTCTTCTAAGGTCTTCTAGAGGAATTCACCTTCTTTTCATGGGTTAAGTTTAACGATTTTGATTGGAACTGTATTGATGACCTTCCACATGTGATCATTGTACGCTGATAGGAACATCTCCATTCTGATCTTCCATTCATTGAACTCCATGGCATTGATTTGCGGTAGGTGATTGAATCCTTCCATGATATGAGTATGAATTTTTGAAAGATATGCAACTTTTGAAAACGTTTGCACTAAAGAAAATGCACTTCTTATGACAAAGCATTTGTAACGAAGTCATAACTTGTTCCCCAAACTCGATTTACCGTAATGAGTTGCACCAGCCATTACAAATAGTCTCGTCTATGGTAACAAACTAAATTCATTGTTACAAAAAACAAATATCATTACAAATAATCTTATTTTTTGTAACAATTAAATTTGTTTGTTACAATAACTAATATGTCGTGACAAAAGGACTCTCCTTCAATAACGAGCAGCAGTGTTGTCACCAATTAATAAAATCTTACAAATAGTTCATATTTGGTTACAAACTATTGAATTTTTGAGCAAATTTGATATAGATATAGTTTTATAAGATTTTTTAAAGTAATTATATGTATTTAAATAGGCATGTGCTACTCATTCCAATATACACATTTAAATAACTATTATACCTTAATATGTTTTTATAGAGATAATTAATTAGCTTTTTGTAAGTATAGATTCTTGTATTAAAATGGTCAAAGGTGTACTACTAGCATAATACATTGATTAACAAAAACCATTAAAGATTATATCATATTTAAACCATTTGTGTTAAGCAATTAAAATATTAACAGACACATAATATTTAATTAAGTAAATATGGTGACTAGTTCAACTTGAGATGGATAAAACAAATTTAGCCTATGATATAAAGTCGATAATATTGTGATTTTATTTTCAATCTGGGTTACAGATTATCAAATGATTTAAAAATTGTACAATCTTGAAATAATACTTAAAGTTATTGGCAATTACTAAAGCATACAGGTAATGACATTAATTTAATGTTAATTCGAATCATTATAATATTTAGATTAATTATTTTTACTTGGACCCGCCAAAAAAAAGAAGAAATAGAGGGAAAAGAAAAAATTTCCCTCTTTTAATTTTCTCCAAAATTTCCAAACACTTCATCAGATGCAGAGGGTCAATTCAATAAATCGATTCATCCATCTCTCTAAAAAAAAAGTTTCATCTCTTAATTTCACACACCACCACCGTCTTTCTCACTCTCATTTGGAGCGCATTAAAGCACGATGGTCAATTTCAGTAGTTGGTCAGAGATTTTCGTCGGACGGTGGTAGTTGGTACTATTCTCACGAGGTTAAGTAGGGTTGTTCATTCGGTGAAAACCGAACCGAACCGAAATTTTGGTTCTTGATTTTTTAAAACCGAAAATCGAACCGAACATCCTAATTCGGTTTTCGGTTTTTGGTTTTAACCGAAATTTTTTAGTTTTTGGTTTTAACCGAAATTTTTCGGTTTAGTTTCGGTTTAACTGAAATTTTGTATTACATATATAATTTAATAAAAATTATTTAATCAAATACTATATCATTTATCATAAAAAAACATCAAATTAATAGGTAACCATAACACTAAACATTATTAAACATTACATTGAACTAAATAGTGAAGTGGTTAATATTTACCAATCCTCACATGACATAAATTAAACAACTAAAATCCATATCATAAGCATAAAATTAAAGAATTTTACAGTTCAACTGCAAAAACTAACATTTAACAATCTTCAAATGACATAAATTAAACAAGTAAAAGTCATATCCATAGGCATAAAATTAAATGATTTTTAAGTCCATAAAACCGAACAAAAAATGTTAACTATTTGAACCAAAAATTCGGTTTTCGGTTCAGTTCGGTTAACCGAACAAAAATAACCGAACCGAACCGAAAACCGAATTAGGTCAAATCTCAAAACCGAAAACCGAGCTGGATAGCTTTGGTTCTGTTCGGTTTTCACCGAACTCATTTCGGTTCGATTCGGTTCGGTTCAGCCGGTTATCCGAACCGTGAACATCCCTAAGGTTAAGAAGCTTTCCCATGCTCTTGTTTTATATCTCTTTCTCCTAGGTTATTTTTTTCCGTATTTTCTGTAAATGTTGCTGAATCTTGAATTGATGATGGGTTTGTGAAATAGAACTTGGATAAAGATGGGAGCTAGGTTTCGTTTTAGATTTGAAATGGGATTTAATTCAGTAATATCTAACTAACTATCAACAATACTATTGAAACTTTAAGTTAATATTATCTAAATTTATCTAATTGGTTACTACCGTGTATTTGTTAAAATTATTAGGATGACTGCACATGTATTTTTCTGGCTGATACTTTGGGATAGGGGGAAAAATGGAGAGATAATACTTTTTAGATGGATTTCTAAGAACATGCTATAAGATTTTACATAGTATAATAGTAGACTATTGAACTTAGCTAAATATATGGTCCCGTTGCAGAAGGAAGATATTAGCTTATTTGAGGTGAATTTTTTCAAATAATTACATTGTGCTTTATAATTGTGTTAAAACCCATAGTAAAATAATACATGCCGCAAATTGGGATGAAGTAATTTTAGATATGATGTATGTTATATAATTTTTTTTTATCACACTTTATTTTCATTTGGTATTAGCTTATTTTAGATGTTAATCGAGATCAGAGGTTATGAATTTTAATTTGACAATTCATTTCTGTCCAAAGTTAAGGCCGTAATCTACTTATAGATTCTATTGTTCTTTTCCACTAACACATAGTCATATGTTAGTAGCTGCTATGCTTTCAATTTCTTATTAAAAGAAAAAACCTACTATGAGAATGTGAATTGAAATCTACTATGCTAATCTGGAAATAATATCCAAATAAAATCATGAATGAACCAGCTTCATAAGTATATTTCCCATTGTGAATAAGTGTTTAAATCCGTGAAGTCATGTATATATCCGTTTTCAGTTCCATAACGATTTCCCTCTTCTTAAAGCATACTGTTGAACTCTAAACATGTGTAAAAGCTTCTTGAAGCTATTTCTTAATTTCTTCTTACTATACTTTTTTATAAGTAGTTGCAGAGTATGTAAAGGCAAACAGATAAAAGAGAGCAACATGAATTTCATCCAAATGGCTTTAACTTACACAAAACTGGTTCACAAGATTGTTGGTATGGTACTGGGGACAATTATGCTTCTCCAAATATACATGCAAGAAGCACATTCAGTGTAACTTCAACAAATCAGCCAAACACTTATTGGCATAGCAAAACTTGTCAATCACAAGGAAATGGTGAGAAAGCTTATGATACCACTTGTTGGTCCCAAGTGGTTATAAAAAAGGTCTAGCGAGGGGGGAGGGGGTGAATAGAAAATTTTCAAACTTTTAAAGTAATTTTTCAAAATGTTCTTTAGTTAATGCAATGAACCCAACTGTCTTCAAACAGATTAGTAAATCACTTGGTTGTTAGCACTTAGTTGTTAGATATGTATAACACATGGATGTTTAATTTCAATGAAGCTAAAAACACTTTTAAAATCAAAGTTTGAGTTGTGCAACGGACTAAATGGAGTTTTAAATCAAACGTTTTTCATAAGTCATATTTTGTAAACAAAATATTTTACCCATTTGAAAAATTCTTTTAAGTTCTTTAAAAACAACCTCAATAGATGAGTACTATATTCGTTTGAATATGTGAATGTAAGTGCATAAATTTATAGAACACATAATTTATAGTGGTTCAAGGGTGGTGTAATTCTTCTAATCCACTCTTCTTTCCTAACACGACGGAAGATAATGCACTAATATCTTAAACTAATACAACATTTGACGTTTACAAACTAATCTCTTAGACTAATTCCTCACCAAAGCACTCTGCTTTTACAATTTATAACTCTTAAAATAAACTCTCAAATACAACCTTGTTGTATGCAAAAACTCTTAGTTTTTCTCTGAACATAATAATTTTCTTTTAGAACAACGTAGTGATTTTTTCTCTCATTTTGTGCTTGGTTTCAGATTGCAAAAGTTATTTTTCTCTTCAAACATATCGTTATATATAAGGGAGAATGAAATTGAGGTCGTTGAAAGATCCCCTAATTTCATGAATGCAATTATCTCTCTTACCAACTTCAAACGGTTATAAATGCGGACATGCGGCTCTGCAAATCTTTCAGTACTGCTCTATTGTACAGAAGATATTGTTTCTGTCAGGTGCATTAAATGCAGTCTGTTGTCCGAGGTATTTTGAATTTATTCCTTATGATTGAAATTAACTCCTCTGATCCTCGTACAAAAGACACTTCAATAAATGTGTCTTTCGTTTCAATCATTTACTGACTTAGCTCATGTACCAGTCAGTTGATCATGTACTCTGCTGATCCAAAACTACTATGTTGTCTTGATTCAACTATTGTACAAAGCTATTCCAGTGAAGTCTTTACTCTGGTGACTTCACTTGAACTTACCTGTTGTATTTCTTCAACAAATTAATCAGTACACCATGCTGATTAATCCTTCAAACCTTGAGTACAATACTAGACTTCTCAATACTCGTCTGTTTGAACGTAAACAATAAGTCTTCATTACTTAGTTGTTTAACCTACCTGGTTGATGATTTATAAACTTAACTATTTGTTATCATCAAAACCAAATTAACTCCTATAAGCTGATCACACTTAGTTGTTGCTTCTTGAGTTAATAAATTTTCTTCTAACAAGAACGGCGACCCTTAAGCGGGCCTTTTTCATTATGGATGCCATCAAATTCCACAAGGTTTTTTTCGAAAGTGATTATGTTAATGTCGTTTTGATGATTTCTAATCTGAGTCCAAGTTTTGATTGGCCAAGTCAAACAGACTCCCTCGTTACCCGTAACATTTCAAATGCTTGGCCTCATTATGAAACTAAAAGATTCCTCGGCTCAACAACAAAGTGGTTCGCAACCGAGGACGGATTTTCTATCACATATCGGTGTCACACCAATATGTGATTGACACATGTCTCCCTCATAAAAGTTATTATGTATCACATAACATAAATTACCATTTAATAAATTTAAAAATAGAAGGTAATTAAATTAGGTTGTAAATTAAGCAAGGAAGGAGATGGCCTAAAAATAGAAAAGGAAACAAACTTCCTGCGTTTTTCTTTTATGATAGATCACACCATGGCTCCTTCTCCACCCTTCTAAAAATCTCAACCAAAATTTATATGAATGTTAGAGTTTGTGTCTCAATATTATTATGTGAAGGTAATGCAAATATATCCTCATACCCCCAGGTTTGTTTATGATCGTGTAATGCATATTCTCATATACCTTTACTCGCACAACATGATTTCATCCACGGGAAAAAGCAGACTCTTCAATTGTAAGGCATGCAAAATGTTCAAAAATTATCAAAAAAATTTTTACGATAAAACTTTGGTTGAGAATTTTAGAAGGAGGAGCCATATTCTTTAAAAAAATCTAGAGATTTTGTTTCCTTTTTTTCCCATCTCCGTTCTTGTTTAATTTACAACCAATTTTAATTATCTACCATTTGAAAATCTGTTAAGTATGGTTATATTTTATTTGATACATAACAACTTTTAAGAGGGAGACACTTATCAATTACACATTAGTATGACACAAATGTGTGACATCGATATGTGATAGGAAATCCATCTCGGTCACAATCTTGCCAAATGGGAAAGAAAGGTCAATTGAAATGGCCATATTGTACTTAATTCTCTTCCTCAACTTGTTTTTTGTTTTCTATATAATCACCTCTCTAGTTTATGTTACAAACTTATTCGACTCTCTTCATTATCTTAATGCAGGATATTAATTTTACCAAAAAAAGAAAAAAAAATCTTTATTCATACTATTTCTAGTATTGGGATGAAACTTCCTACTCTCTACAGTTTCATAGCCTCAACATCAATTGGGTTATTAAAATCAAACAAATGGGGTTGTAGGCTTAACGCTGGTTTAGCAAAAGTTATGGATGATGTTGATAAGTGTAATTATATTTGTCTCAAAATTATAACTCCTATTTTCTTTTTGGAATGTCCTAAAATAAGGTTCCTTTCTATAAATGAAACTATTTTTCTCAAAACAAGGACGGATTCAGGACCAGGAAGTAGGGGGGGGGGGGGGGGCGAGTTAATTATTAGAGGAAGAAATATATTCAAACTTATTTATTTGCATGAACCTAAAAGCTAATATCACAAATATATTGCAAATAAAAGTATTGAATTCTAAATGCAAATATAATTTAATAAAAAATAACCTAAGATGTTCAAGACATTTTTTTATCTAAAATTAATCTAATATATATAAAACAATATAAAATATTGAAAAAATCATCCGGTGTAAGGTATTGATCTAACTTATTACTAAGCCTATTTTCTTGAGTCCGCAAACAATATATAGAACTAAATAAATTGAATGTCTTCTTTTACTTTTATTTTGTAGTCATATTAAAAGAAGTTGAAACATGAAACATCTTTTCTGCTCTTGTAAAAAAAAAAAATATATTGGGGAAAAATGAAGATCACGGAACATTATAATTTGTACAAGTGCTGCACATTTAAATTTGGGCCTTGGGCCTAGTCCAAATCACAAATAAAAAAGAAAAGGATTGATCATATTTTAGATATATATTTACATAACATATACTACGTACTAAGAAATAATAAGAAAGTATAATACAATATATAAATATATATACTAGATTGTTATAAATATTAAGGTTAGTGGATGTCATTGAAAGGTCATATTGAAGTTATTAAATTTAGATATAATTCACATTGAAATTGTAACTTATGACTTTTAGGTATCCCAATTAGTCCTATAAATAGTGATACTTTGTAATGTACTTTGATATAGAATATGAATAAAATCTTCTCCCCTTACTTTATTCTCTTTAGTTTAATCTTTACTTGTTTATCTTTTAGCTTATTTTGTAACACGTTATCAGCACGATCCACTCCGAAGTTCTTGATCCAACTTAAGTGTTTCCGTAACACATCAGGTAGGAATTGTGTGGTGTTGTCCATGTAAGAATTATTATTTTCTGGTATATGATATGATTGCTGTTGTATATGATTTTCTATTCATTATCACTGTTTGTTGTCTACTAAGTAATACGTGAGTAGATATTTAACAATATTAACTTTTGGATTACAACACTATGTGTATTATATCATTACTAATCAAACTGAATCAATATTAGTTATTAGTGAATTTGTTCCCACAAATGACTTTTCCTTTTTATGCCACCACAGGAGATGAAATATGATTTCTTTTGCATTCATTAATTATTAAAAACCATCTTATCCTTGAAAATAATTTTTTCCTCTAAAAACTTTCTGACCAAAATCACTTGAGGCTAATACATGAAAATATTTGATCCCATAAATTTATTAAACAATACTTGCATGATTTGATTATTTTAAATTTAATAACTCAAATTCTTTGTTACACATACTCAGTGACATTATTCTAATTATTATTTTTATTCCATATTAGCTAACAATATGTCCAATCTCACCAAACTCGAGTTTTCTGCTCTTGACATATCGGGCAAGAATTATTTATCTTGGGTATTAGATGCTGAAATTCATCTAGACGCTAAAGGTCTAGGAAATACAATCGTAAAGGAAAACGATGCATCTAATCAAGACAAAGCAAAAGCAATGATTTTTCTTCTTCATCATCTGCATGAAGGATTAAAAACCGAATATTTCACGGTTAAGGATCCACTTGAATTATGGAGCAATCTGAAAGAACGTTATGAACATAAAAAAACGGTAATTTTACCAAAAGCTCGTTACGATTGGATGCATTTAAGGCTACAAGATTTTAAAACCGTAAGTGAGTATAATTCTTCGGTTTTTAAGATAAGTTCTCAACTGAAATTGTGTGGAGAAAATATAACTGACGATGACTTATTAGAGAAAACTTTCTCAACCTTTCACGCATCTAATGTGCTCCTGCAGCAGCAATACCGTGAAAAGGGTTTTAAAAAATACTCTGACTTGATCTCATGCCTTTTGGTGGCTGAGCAAAATAACGAGCTATTGATGAAAAATCATGAAATTCGACCCACTGGTACTGCTCCATTCCCAGAAGTGAATGCAACAGTACATGGAAACTTTGAGACCGGAACCTACCGTGGTCGAGGTCGTGGTCGCGGCCGTGGTCGTGGTCGTGGCCGTGGCCGTGGTGGCAGTCGCGGCCGTGGACGTGGACGTGGTCGAGGACGTAATAATTTCAGTTTTTATGGTAACAATAACTTCGGCCAACAAAAGAAAAATGATCTGAAAGATAAGGGTGGTCCAAGTAACCCTTCAATAGGTGGTCCGAATAATCCTTCAAAAGGAACTGAAAATATATGCCATCGATGTGGTATGAAAGGGCATTGGGCACGTACCTGTCGTACGTCTGAGCATCTCGTAAAACTTTATCAAGCATCAAAGAATATGGAAACTAACTTGACTTTTCAAGATAATGATACAAATGCCAATTTTGGTTATGAAGATGATGACCTCAATATTGAAGCAAATCTTGCTTACAAGGATAATAACATTAATGATTTTACTCATATGGATGTAGAAGACTTTTTCGAGACTCTCGGTGGGAGAGTTGATGATGGAAATAATAAGAAGAACTAAATAACTAATTGAAAGTCATGTTTCGATGTTATTTACTTTCAATATTTCACTTCGTACTTTTGATTATTTTTTAGTTGTAATTCAGTTTCACCTATGAATAAATATAACTTATGATAAATTATTTTGTTTAATGAAGATGGATTTCCAAAATTCTATGGTGGGACCCAAGATCGATCATGATGATGTATGTCTCGCCGACTGTGCTACAACGCATACCATACTTAAAGATAAAAAATACTTTTCTGAATTAATAGCAACTAATGCAAATGTTAATACCATATCGGGTAGTGCAAAACTAATTGAAGGCTCTGGAAGAGCCATTATATTATTACCTGAGGGAACAAAATTTGTTATAAATGATGCTTTATTCTCTAGTAAATCTAAAAGAAATTTACTAAGCTTCAAGGATATCCGCCGAAATGGATATCATATTGAGACTACGAATGATAATAATAATGAATACTTACAAATCATAGTTGTTATATCAGGAAAGAAAAACGTTTTGGAAAAACTACCCGCCTTATCTTCGGGTTTGTACTATACAACTATTAGTACAATTGAAACACATGCTATAGTAAACCAGAAGTTTAATGATCCAAACACTTTTAATATTTGGCATGACCGGTTAGGCCATCCCGGATCAACAATGATGCGTAAAATTATAGAGAATTCATATGGTCATTCATTGAAGAACCAGAAAATTCTTCAATTCAAAGAATTCTCATGTGCTGCTTGTTCTCAAGGTAAATTAATAAAGAAACCGTCTCCAATGAAAATTGGGTTAGAATCTCCAGCATTTCTGGAACGGATTCAAGGTGATATATGTGGGCCCATTCATCCATCATGTGGACCATTCAAATATTTTATGGTTTTGATAGATGCATCTACAAGATGGTCACATGTGTGTTTATTATCAACTCGCAACCTGGCGTTTGCGAGATTACTTGCGCAAATAATTAAATTAAGAGCACAATTTCCAGATTATGCAATTAAGACAATTCGCCTTGATAATGCTGGTGAATTCACATCTCAGGCTTTCAATGATTATTGTATGTCTATTGGAATAACAATTGAAAGTCCTGTTGCCCATGTTCATACACAAAATGGACTAGCAGAATCATTCATTAAACGCCTCCAATTAATTGCTAGACCATTACTTATGAGAACAAAACTTCCGGTTTCAGCATAGGGATATGTTGTATTACATGCAGCAGCACTTGTGCGCATCAGGCCAACAAGTTATCATAAATTCTCCCCATTACAATTGACTTTTGGCCAGGAGCCAAACATTTCCCATCTTAGGATTTTCGGATGTGCGGTATATGTGCCAATTGCTCCACCACAACGCACAAAGATGGGTCCTCAAAGGAGGTTGAGAATATATGTTGGTTATGAGTCCCCTTCTATAATTAAGTATCTTGAACAAATGACGGGAAATTTATTTACGGCGCGATTTGCCGATTGTCATTTTGATGAAACAATGTTCCCAACATTAGGGGGAGAGAATAAAGAGCTGGTAAAAGAAATAACATGGAATGCATCATTATTATCTTATCTAGATCCTCGAACAAATCAGTGTACACAAGAAGTTCAAAAGATAATTCATTTGCAAAATATTGCAAATCAACTACCAGATGCATTTACCGATATAAAAAAAGTTACTAAATCTTATATACCAGCTGAAAATGCTCCAGTTCAGATTGATGTTCCGGTAGGACAATCTGTTAGTGCAAATGAAAGCAAGCCACGGTTAAAATGTGGCAGACCAATCGGTTCCAAGGATAAAAATCCTCGTAAAAGAAAAGGAGCAAAAGATGAAGATGGTCATATTGTGGAGGCGAGCGCTCATGAAGAGTCGCATGACATAACTAATCATAACACCCCAGAAGCGGTGCAGGTACCTGAAAATAATGAAAATGAAGAGATCTCGATAAGTTATGTCACTACGAGAAAAAGATGGAACCGAAATAAAATAGTTGTCGACAACATTTTTGCATACAACATTGCTGTTGAAATTATAAATGAGAATGAGGATCTAGAACCTAAATCTGTCGAAGAATGTAGAAATAGAAATGACTGGCAAAAAATGGAAAGACGCAATTCAAGCAGAATTAAATTCACTTTCAAAACGTGAAGTTTTCGGACCAATAGTCCAAACACCCAAAGGTGTAAAACCCGTTGGGTATAAATGGGTATTCGTGCGAAAAAGAAACGAGAAAAATGAAGTCGTTAGATATAAAGCACGACTAGTGGCACAAGGGTTTTCGCAGAGACCCGGTATTGATTATGAGGAGACATATTCTCCTGTGGTGGATGCAATTACTTTTAGATACCTTATTAGTTTGGCAGTACGTGAAAAGCTAGATTTGCGTCTAATGGATGTTGTTACAGCCTATTTATATGGCTCGCTCGATACTGAAATTTATATGAAAGTCCCTGAAGGACTTAAAATTCCAGATGCATTTGGGAAATCCCGGGAAAATTATTCAATACGCTTGCGTAAATCATTGTATGGATTAAAACAATCTGGGCGTATGTGGTGCAATCGATTGAGTGGATACTTGTCAAAAGAAGGTTATAAAAGTGATCCAGTTTGCCCATGTGTTTTTATAAGGAAATCCGGATCGGAGTTTGTTATAATTGCTGTATATGTTGATGATTTAAATATTATTGGAACTCCTAAAGAGCTTCAAAAAGCAGTTGATTATTTAAAGAAAGAATTTGAAATGAAAGATCTTGGAAAAACAAAATTTTGTCTCGGCCTGCAGATCGAGCATCTATCAAACATAATTCTTCTTCACCAATCAACTTATATACAAAAGATCTTGAAACGATTCTATTTGGATAAGGTACATCCCTTAAGTACCCCAATGGTTGTAAGATCTCTGGATGTAAAAAAGGACCCTTTCCGTCCTCGTGAGAGTAATGAAGAACTCCTTGGTCCTGAAGTACCATATCTCAGTGCTATTGGAGCATTGATGTATCTTGCTAATAGTACACGTCCTGATATATCTTTTGCTGTAAGTTTATTAGCAAGATTTAGTTCTTCTCCGACACGTCGACACTGGAATGGAATTAAACATATATTTCGATATCTCCGAGGAACAATTGATATGGGGTTACTTTATCAAAATGATGCAAAATCATACTTAGTTGGCTATGCGGATGCAGGTTACTTATCTGATCCACATAAAGCTCGCTCTCAAACAGGCTATGTGTTTACAAGCGATGGAACTGCTATATCATGGCGTTCTACTAAACAAACTTTAGTTGCCACTTCATCAAATCATGCAGAAATAATCGCAATGCATGAGGCAAGTCGAGAGTGTGTTTGGTTAAGATCAATAACCCATCATATCCAACGGATGTGTGGTATATCATTCGACAAAAATACCCCAATAATTCTGTATGAAGATAATGCAGCTTGCATAGCTCAACTCAAAGAAGGGTACATCAAAGGTGATAGAACGAAACATATTTCACCAAAATTTTTCTTCACTCATGAACTTCAGAAGAATGGTTACATAGATGTTCAACAAATTCGTTCAAGTGAAAATTTGGCAGATTTATTAACTAAGGCATTGCCGACTGCCAGATTTGAGAAGTTGATAAGTGGAATTGGGATGTGTCGACTTAAAGATGTTAAGTGATTTTGTCATCAGGGGGAGTAAAAGACATATTGCACTCTTTTTTCTTTTACTAGGTTTTTATCCCAATGGGTTTTTCCTAGTAAGGTTTTTAATGAGGCAATAAACAATGAACATCCAAGGGGAAGTGTTATAAATATTAAGGTTAGTGGATGTCATTGAAAGGTCACATTGAAGTTATTAAATTTAGATATAATTCACATTGAAATTGTAACTTATGACTTTTGGGTATCCCAATTAGTCCTATAAATAGTGATACTTTGTAATGTACTTTGATATAGAATATGAATAAAATCTTCTCCCCTTACTTTATTCTCTTTAGTTTAATCTTTACTTGTTTATCTTTTAGCTTATTTTGTAACATAGATCTATTTTTTCAAAAATCATTCTATGAGTGGATCCGTCCATGCTCTGGAATTTAATAAATTAAGCATTCATACAATAACATTAACAAATACGATATTACTAAAATCTTAAGAAAACAAATACGAAATTATTAAAAAGAATTTAATGTTGAGGGCATTTCTGGAATTAATTTAATATTGATCTGGCACCAACGAATCATGTTCTGGCTATATCAATCTATATTACCCCGTTCAGAAAGAAAACTAGAATTTATTCTTTTCTTCTCACATCCCCACACTAAACTGAAACCATCAGAATCTCGATCAACGACTATTCCCTGAAATTTTCCCTCCGCCATAAAACCCGATGTCTCGCCGCTCCCACACGACGGAGCTTGGCTGCATTGCCGGCGAAGATTTATCCAATCTCGGCGCCGGAAAGGAAGGCTGGCTTGTCGACAACCTCAACCTCCTTGTTGCACTCGACACCCATTCCCTCGCCATCGCCAACCGATCCTTCGTCCTAATCCTCCATTGGTCTTTGCAATCGAGCAGTAGAAGATCCCATTCCGTGAGGATCCGACCCGACCTATCCCCAATTGAGGCCGAGTATATCTCCGCTGTCGAATGGCTGGTTTTTGATGAAGAAACCAGAGTACTTGCCATCGGCACTTCGTGTGGTTATCTTTTGATCTATTCGCTCCACGGTCATCTCATTCACAGACAGGTTTCGAGTTTATTGTTTTTTTATTTATATAATTTCCAATTTTTTTATGTGTATTTATTAGTTTTTTCCCCTGATATTCTCTAACACGGTGATTTAAAATACATGCGTATTTTGTTGTGTGGATGGACCTGAGTGAAGTTTGTGCTTTTACTATGAGTAATTATGCTGTACTAGAGATTTACGTTATTTCAGAGTTAGATTTTTCAATTAGTAATTATGAATCAAGTCAGAATATCTTAACTACTCCTTAGTGATGCTCTTATATATTCTATGTCAATCATCAAATAAAGTTATGTTCAGTTGAGCTTTATAACTTCTAAATAACGAAATGATTGCAAGCTGTTTTTTAATGGAATTAAATCCGAAGAATTGGTTATTGGATTAGTTGGCACTAATGTGCCTGCTAGTGTGAAGCTGCTGCTTTTAGTATCATATTATCAAATACACGAATATATTTGTATTTGCAAGTAAAGCTTGTTTCTTTGTTCTTTTCTTCTAGTTTTGGAATTATGCTTTAAGTTTTTTTCGTTAATAACTTGATTTGGTAGTTTTTTTAGTGCTCGCCATAGAACAAAGTTTGTGAAGCCTAGGTCTTGAGCTTTATAGCTGCTTGCGCTATGAGGCTGAATGAAGTGGGCACTTTGTTTATCTTTATCTGCTTTTCTTCTGAGGCGGGCATGCTACACTTATGTAATTACCTTTAGAAGGCGTAAAGTCATCTGAAAGACTCCACATTTCTCTAAGTGTCTCTGTGTTTGAGTCTTCTGCTCCTTTATATAGCACACCTGATATTTTTTTCCGGTCTAGTATTATTTTCTGTTCTTATTTTCTATCTCTTTTAGTTATTCTTTTTCCCTTTTTGGTTGAAAACCCGGATATACAAAGTAATATGCCAAAGCTTTTGTGAGTATGTTATAATTTAATGCCAAAGTTTTTGGGTGTATGTTATTATTTAATTATTTCTTGTGATTCAGTGTTAAAATTAAGTGATTTTATTTGATCTGAATGTTGCACTTGTGGAGTTCAGTTATTAGTTCTGAAATCTACCATTAAAGTTCTAATATGTTGTCGAAATTTAGCAGCATTTTTGGTACACACTAAAAACTGTGCATTTATTCGTTTTACTTATGAAGCGTGCACCTTGCTCAGCCCCCTGCGCTTTATCCCCAAAAAAGCTTTGCTGTTTAGTGCGCTCTAACAACCATGTTTTTCAACTTCACTTGTATATGTTAATTTGAGCTACATATGCACTAGGTGGTCTATTTGGTTTGTAAGAAGAGAATGCATTACATTGAGATAAGCTTCAATATGATGTTTATTCAGTAGCTATACTTCATTTTTGCAGTTTGTAAACCGCGGAAAGATTCTTAAATTAAGAGTTCGTGGGACTAAAAATGATTTGACTCTAGATATGACTTCAGAGGAGGTTTGTGTTGTAATGCCTGGTGTAGTTGCTCGTTTTGAAGGATCTGATATTAAGGTATGTTGAATTTTCTTCCGAAATTTCATTGTTGGTCCTCTAAAGTGGATGCGCTTCAAAATTGGTTCTTTATTGTGGTACCTTGTCAATTTATGTCCTCTTTGACCGGATAATTTAATTTTTGCCAAAAATATCATGTGCTGAGCACGTGACACTTAAAAATTGGGGATTTCAGATTCTAACTCCAAAATTTAAACGTCCAAGTCACGTGATGGCGGGAACTTTGTGCAAATATTAGAGTCAGAATTTGAAATCCACAATTTTTAAGTGTCATGTGCTCGGCACATGATATTTCCGGTGAAAATTAAATTTTCCGGTCAAATAGTACGTAAATTGACGCCGATGACACAATAAATGACATAAATTGACAAGGTACCACAATAAAGTACCAATTTCGGAGCCACTTTAGATGACCAAAAATGAAATTTTGCCTCCATTACCAGATGGTAGCCCTATTTATTACAACCACATATTTCGAGCATTTCTCCTTTCTGATCATGTTTTTGTTCAGCAGTTGCCAATTTTCCATTATTTGCTCCAATATATGAGCCCATCCTTTATGAAATGCAGAATTTGCTGCAGCAGTGGTTTCAAAAAAAAGACTCCCAGTTTTGGGATCAGGATTTTGATGATGGGGTTTCAGAGGATTCTGTTACGAGGCTCCCTTACCAGCTATGGAATGTTAGCAAGTATGGATTATGTGCTGATGCTGCTATAACTGGTCTCATGCCCCCTCCTCTCATGGAAACCGAGGTAACTCTAATGTGAAGATATATTTGTACAATCTTATTTTCAGATATTATGTCAATTTTGGATTTATTCAGTTTGTCTATGATTCTAAGTTTTCTAATGTTTGTGATAAATGTTAGTTTACCAGCTTCAAGCCCCCCTATGCCCCCTCCCCATCTATGTTTTGTCTTCATGTCTTCACATGCTTTCTGCTTTTAAAGTTTATTTCCTTCCTTTAAAGACTTCATTTGGATTGAGGAATTTTGAATTAAATATTTCAAATCCATAGCACATGTTTGGATATTGATTTTTGATTTTGCATGGATTTCAAGTCCTTATGTAACCATTTTGTACTGTTTTTTAATGACCTAAATGCAAAAATACCCCTTTTATTTTGCCTAGATATAAAAAAAAACCTGTGGTTTTTTAATTAGGACCCCCCCCCCCCCCCCCTTCTTTTTTTATTAGCAAAAAAACCCATTTGAAATTCCTTGGTAAATTATACAGAGGTTATTGTCAATTTTTTAAGTGAACAGGGGGTTTATTGCTAATTTTGAAAGTTAACTGGGAGATTATTGCCAATTTTTTAGTTGAATAGGAATGTTTTTGCATCCTTTGGTGGGGCTATAATTGTCACTCTGGCTTGGGAGGGTTTTTTTTGCTAATAAAAAATTAGCGCAGGGGGGTTTTCGGCAATAAAAATAACTCAGGTTTTTTTAATTATTAGCAAAACTTAGGGGGTATTTTTTCATTTCACTCGTTTTTTAACTGAAATGATGAATTTGAAATCCACCTAATTTTGGAGTTATTTGAAATCATTTCTCCCTTCTTCAAATTAATCCCTCAATCCAATGAACCGAAGTGAATCACAGTTCTTGTTTGTCTTCCTTTCTTGAGTGACTTTTAGGAACTCTCTGAATTTATTCTGGTATTTGAATTCAGCTGATTTTATTATTGGGCAGTCCAGTCAACGTTACTACCGTGCAGTCACTGTTGGAGATGATGCCGTGATTTCAGCATTTAGGTTAGTTTGGTGGGATTTTCGATCATGTATTACTTGAATATATAACATCTTCCCCTCTATCCTTAAAATGGCTGGATATCTTTATTTCAAATTATCAATCATCATATTTGGTCTTTTGCTTATTTCTGTAGACTTTCAGTGAACAAGAACAGATCATTAGTTGGTGCTATATTGTCAAAAGTTGTCCCTGCAACATTTTCAACTATAGCTTCCTTTTCAAAATTGCTGTGGAGGAGTGAAACAAACCAAACTAAGAAGCCAGAAGCAAAATCTCAACCATTTGCACGAGGTTAGTTTCTTGAATTAGATGTTGAATTACGTCTGAAGCAATACCTCCTCTGGAGTTGCTAATTGATGTTGTCTACTTTGTGGCAGCCTCTCCTTTGACTTGTTTGAAGGATCACCCTAGGAAGGGTGAGAAGCTCACTTTATCACCTAGTGGTACTTTGGCTGCAATAACTGATTCACTTGGCCGTATTTTGCTCTTAGACACACAGGCTCTTGTCGTTGTGCGCTTGTGGAAGGTTTGCTAAGTCGCATGCTATTTTATATTTTTAAACCAAGCCCAAAATACTACATTTCAACTTTTTTTATCCGAATCATGTTTCAATGTTCATTCCTAGAGCTAAATGCAAAAATACCTCTGTGTTGTTTTCATTACCAAAGCCCCCTTGTGTTGTTTTCATTACCAAAAAAACCCCAGTGTTCTTTTTTTATTTGCAAAAAACCCCATTTGAAATTCCTTCATTAATCAATAGGGAAGTTATTGCCAATTTTTCAAGTGAACATGGGGGTTATTGCCAATTTTCAAAGTTATCAAGGGGATTATTGTGATTATGAATTTATAGGAGAATAGGGGTGTTTTCGCATTTTTTGGTGGGGGTTTAATTGTCATTTTTCCTGCAAAATTTGTAAGAGGTGGGTTTTTGCTAATAAAAACAGGGAAGTTTTTGATAATAAAAGCAACACGGGCTTTTTTTGCTAATTAGACAAAGCATAGGGGATGTTACTGAATTTCACTCTTCATTCCTACTCTAGAACACCGAATCTATGACACACGAGTGTAGATGCCTGGACTTTTAACCTCAAAAGTTTCTTGAGCCGATTCCAAGGCCTCAGTTCATTACTGCCCGAACTAAACTATTCTCGTTTACTGATGTAAAGTTCATTTGCAGGGATATCGTGAAGCAAACTGCTTATTTGTTGAGATGCTTGCCAATAAAGATAACTCAGCCCAAAGTCGTCCTGCTTATTATGAATACACAAAAAGTGATTATTGTCTATGTTTAGCAATCCATGCACCTCGAAAAGGAATAGTTGAGGTATTCTCGTCTTTTCCAATGTTAAAATTATAAGGCATCACAATAACTTGTTAATTGACTCTTTCTTTGCAGATTTGGCAAATGAGAACTGGACCTAGGCTTCTAACAATTCAATGTCCTAAAGGTAGTAAAATACTACAACCAACGTACAGATTCAGTTCAACGTTGCAATCGTCATCTTATGTACCGTTGGAGGTTTTCTTTCTAAATGGAGATTCTGGTCAAATATCAGTTCTTAATCGATCACTTCATTGATCTTCCTTTTCTGTCTATCGAAAATATTTCTTCTGATTTGTATAGATTAGTAGAATTTAAAGTTCATAGTCAATTCCAAATTCATTTTACTTGTTTGGTGCTTAGTACAGTTGATATTTGGTTTTTTAAGATATGGAGGAAGTTAAACTGCCAAGTCTGTTTCCCAAATCAGACCAGTTTTTGTGGAATATATTTTGGGTATGGTATTGAAACTGTTAAGTTAAAACTGTCAAAGTCTGTTGAGGGCATTATTGTCAAGAGAAATGGACTGAGGACTGTGAAAATGAAGGGCAAATATTTACTGATAATTATATTCGGCAGAATTGCAGATTTCGACCTGTTATAAAATTAATCTAAAAGAGCAAGATAACTAAAATGTAGAGAACAAAGTAAGAGAGAAAATGTCTTTCATTCATATGAATTGGGTAATACAATCATTCTACATAGGGCTGTCAATGGGGTGGATTTCAATCTGGATCCGTCCGAATCCGATCCGATTTATTAGGATAATTGTTCGATTAGAGATTCGATGGACCTGATCTGACTATAAAGATCCGTAATTCGAAACTCATGGAACAAATATGGATTTAGGTCGATTCGATCCGTTAAAGATCCGTATCCGACAACAAATAAAAAAAAAGATATATATACATAATGTTTCATAAAAGTAAGTATCATTAACAATATTTCACCGTCAATTTAATAAGATAGTAATCTATAACTCGTTTATAAATTTATTTAAACCAATATTTTCATTCTACAAATATGAATATAGTAAAGAAACTTTGAACATTTGGGCTAAAATTAAATAAAATTAAAAAGTTAATAAACTTGTTTTAGGAAAAAATATTAATTTAATTTTTTAAATACAAATTTATTGGATCCGAAAAAGATCCGATATCTAGCCAAATCCGACCAAGATCCATTGGATTCAAAAAATCTAGATTCGAGCACAATTCGAGCAAGATCCGAATCCGACAGGATTCGATCCGATATAAATGGAGCCGGATCTGGACGAACCTGATCCGACCAGCATTCGACCCATTGACAGCCCTAAATTTCTACATATGCTCTATTTAGGGTCTTGAATCATTAACACAAAATATAAGTTACAAAAGAGTTTTTAAGAATACATAAATTACTTGGGGGTTACAAAGTTGGGGGTTACAAAGTTTGGAGGTTACAAAATTTATGCTCATTAATTGTAAGAATAATTTTTTGGGGTTATGAACATTCACAATATTTTATATTATTTACAACACTCTTCCTTGGATGTCCATAAAATAGTTATGTGCCTCGTTAAAAACCTTGCTAGGAAAAATCCAGTGGGATAAAAACCTAGTGGAGTGAAAAAGAGTGCAACATGTCTTTACTCACCCTGATAACAAACTCACTTAACATCTTTAAGTCGACACATCCCAATTTCATTGGTCAATTTCTCAAATGTGGCAGTTGCAATGTTTTGGTAAACAAATCTGCCAAATTTTCAGGTGAAAATGTTAAATATCTATGTCACCATAATTATGAAGACCATGAGTGAGGAATTATTTTGGCGAAATTTGTTTCGTTCTATCCCTTTTAATATGGCAAAATTTCATTTTTGGCCCTCTAAAGTGGCTGCACTTTAAAATTGGCCCTTTATTGTGGTACCTCGACAATAAGTCCTTTATTGTGTCAACATCATCAATTTCAGTCCTTATCACCAATTTTTTTTAATTATCGCCAAAGAAACTTCATTTTATGTCATATTTGACCTATCACATGGCTTGGTCTTGCAAATTGTGAAGTCAGAATATGAAATTCTTAATTCTAAGTGTCACTCGACAAATTATATTTTTGGCTAAAATTAAATTTTTTGGTCAGATTAGACATAAATTGGTGATTTTTGACAAAAAAAATTGAACTTTCCGGTCAATTAAGACATAAATTGATGATTTCCGGCGATAAATAAATTTTTTTGACAATAAGGACTGAAATTGATGATGATGACACAATAAAGGATGATTATTGTCGAGGTACAACAATAAATGGCCAATTTTGAAATGTAGCCACTTTAAAGGGCCAAAAATGAAAATTTGCCCTTTTAATATACACTTCTCTTAGTTGAGCTATGCAAGCCGTATTATCTTCATATATAATTGCTGGGGTATTTTTCTCAAATAATATACCACATATCTCTTGGAAATGATGAGTCATCGATCTTAACCAAACACACTATTGGTTTGCCTCATGCGTTGCAATTATTTAAGTTTGAGAGCGGGCTTTATGTGGATAAGTATCCCGCATCAACATAGCCAACTAATTGAGAGTTTGAATCATTGAGATAAAGTAACCCTATATCTATTGTTCCTCAGATGTATTGAAAAATATGCTTCACTTAATTTTAATAATATCGACGTGTCGGAGAAGAACTAAATCTTGATAATAAACTTACAGAAAAAGATATATTGGGACGTGTATTACTAGCAAGATACATCAATGCTCCTATAGCACTGAGATATGACAATTTAGGGCCAATGTGTTCTTCATCATCCTCACGAGGACGAAAATATTTCATTTTCACATCTATCGATCTTAAGATCATTGGGGGTACTTAGAGGATGTGACTTATCCATATAGAATCGTCTTAAGAATTTTTTTCATATAAGTTGATTTATGAAGAAGAATTCCCTTCATTAAGTGTTCGATCTTCAGGTCGAGACAAAACTTTATTTTTCCAGGATCATCTTGAATTCTTTCTTTAAAAAATCAACTGCTTTTGAAGCTCTTCGGAAGTTCCAATAATATTCAGATTATCAACATAATACTTGGGCAAATTGGATCACTTTTACAACAATCTTTTAACAAATATTCACTGAGTCGGTTGTACCACATACACTCAAATTATTTTAACGATTTACGCAAGCGTATTGAATAATTTTTCCTGGAGTTTCCACATGATGGAAACAGTGTTCGGCAAGCCAACTGTATGGCTGTCATTTATTGTATTAAATAAATGAACTATTCAATTTAGATTCATAAATGCATTTTTATTATATGGTCAACTTTATCTTATGTAATAATTATCTACGCATAAGGATAGAAGTCCTTAGATCACAGGGCTATGGACAACCCGTGGACTGATCTCCAAGGCCGTGATCTAGAATATATTCAAGAGTCGTAGAATCCAATCGAGATAGGACATCATTGGATTCGGTTAGACTCTCACTAATGTGTATACTCCGATGAACTGGACAACGCTGGGGTCCACGAGCGTGACTGGGATAGTCGATACATGTTGGTCCCAAGTGGTCAGATGAGGTCTAGAGGGGGGGGGGGGGGGGGGGAGGGGGGGTGAATAGACCTCTAAAAATTTATCTTTCAAAATCTCTAACTTTTTTCTGTCAGCAGACTAAGCTGATCATGAATTATAAGTTGACTAAGCTGATCTCGCACAAAGCTTTGAACAGCAGAGTTGACCACTCTTCTGATTTTACTTAGCTGATTTTATCAAAATCAGAGTTTTAAATTTACTAACTTGCAGCGGATTTTTCTAGTGTTTTTCACAAGTAGTTTTCTTAACTAAGAAAAAGTTTTATCCCCAGTTTTATAAACTCCTTTTAAAACTTTTCAACAGTTAACTTTTACGTGTTTAAAATATGCTTTTGAAAATATGCAAGAAATAATGCAAGTATAAACACAAAGGATTTTTATAGCGGTTATATGGATATAAATCCTTTAGTCCACTCTTCCAAGTCACTTAGATCTTGGGTTATACTATACGCACACAGATTACATTATACAATGCTTGCGCCAATCAACAAATGAAAAGGCCACAAGTGCGCAATAGGAAATCACAAAGAAACTCCTACTCTCTGAAGTAATATCACTCACTTAGATGGATATCTACTTCTCACAACACGATTCTAACAAAATCACTCAGATTTATATGTATATTTTGTTTTCCCTCTATTCTGCTTTGTCAACAAATGACTCGGCTGATGAGTGTTCTGTTCTTGAAGTTGAGACTTAGAAGAATTCTGCTTCGATTTTAATCTCAGTTGTGTTGTCTCTTCTTCTTCAACTCTTGAACTGAACTATTTATACTTGAGATTTGAAAATCTGCCCGTTGAGAGATCGACAGGTGTTCAAATCCTCGAGTACTGGTCCCTTCTGCAGAAACGGCTACCTGCGACTGAACACTGTACACTCTGCTGTACCTTCTATCAGTCCGCATTAAATGCACCAAGCTGATACGAGGTTTCTCTTCAATCATTTGTCATAAATACCCTTCCTCTTCAGCATTTATTACTCCAAGTGCATTTATTACCGTTGCAATAACTTCTAATCCACTTCCACTCTGCTGATCGAAATCACTCGTCTGATGTACACTCGGCTGTTCCCAAACTTGAACTAATCTGATTTGAGTCGGCTGAAAATCCACCAGTCTAATTCCTTTCTTCAGCAACAGATCAGTAGTATTCTGGACCATATTTGACTCGTCTGAAGTGAATTCTTCCTTGGTCAAATATCTTCTAAGGTTTGTACTAAGCTTCCATACTTAGCTGATGACTTTTGGAAATCATCAAAACCTCCCTTCACTTCAAAGTCTTCATCTTCATCCAACAATTTCCCCCTTTTTGATGATGACAAAACTTCAGCTAAGTATCTATACCTAAAACTAAAGTTAAGTCCTCAAAGATTTCTGAGATTGAAATAATTTGTTGGAAACTTGACTTTTATAAATATTCATTGAAATATTACAGTACAAGTTTACAAGAAAAAGATCTTAAGTGAAAATTACAAGTAAAGTAAGCTGATTACAGATTTTCAACAGATAACCTAGTCTAGAAAACCTAGCCTAGTCCTCAGCTTCTTCTTCTTCTTCCTCTTCTTCAACTTCATCACTACTTTCATCATCTTCACCACTTGAGAAAGCATCAGCAAGATTCTTTAATTTTTCTCTTCTTTCATCAGCTTCGAATTTTGCTTTGATGTCCTCAATTCTTTTATACTTCACGTATGGATTAAGCTGTTCTTCAGCAGAGTACTTAGAAGCAACTAACTCTTTGTCAGTCTTAGCTACGTCCTTGGGCTCTACATCAGCAGCTTCATCATCAGCTTCCTCTTCAAGTACTTCATCTTCACTTGGCTTTTCAGCAGCAACACTTTGGTCTTGTACTTGACAAGTTGCAGCAGCAACACTCCTCTTAGCTGATTCCTCTTCCCCCTTTTTGTCATCAGCAGCAGGGTTGAGTTGATCATGAGTTACGTTGACAGCAGCACAAAGCTTTCTGATGTTTTGATCCACAACTTGGAGTTGATCAGAGTGATGATTCAGAGTTGCTTCCATGCGAAGTTAAGTAGTCTTCATCTCACCAGATTGGTCATTTAAATAGTCAACATTCAACTGAAGTGTTGACATTTCACTTTGAGCTTTATTGGTGACAACAATGAACTCTTGCATTAAGGCAACATTTTTCTCTATCTCTGCCTCACCAACTTCCTTCATGACTCTGGCAATTCCTGCAATATCAGACTCATGCCTTTGAAGAGAAGTGTGCAGATGACTCACATCAGCCTTCACGTCTTCAATATTTCTGTTCATGCTCAAGATACTTGAGTCAGTGCAAGGGAATTGTCTGGTGGTAGAGGAAAATTCTCTATGGCTTCCTGCACCATCTTTGCAGTAGCCTCCTGCATTTGCCTTAACATCAACTGATTCCTCCTTTCCATCTCCTTCATGGCATTATCAATCAGCATCTGCATTGACTCCATCAGTGAAGAATGCAAGTCAGCAGTAGGAACAGAGGTTGATGTTTCAGCAGGCTCTTCCTGTTGAACAGGGGCTTCATGAAGAACTTGAGTTTCTTCAGCCTTCCACTCAATGGCTAAAGGAATCAAATCTTTGACTTCAGCAGGCAGTTTGCTTGATGTATCCAGGTTTATCTCTTCAGCTTGCTGGTCCTTCTTCCGTTCTTCACTAGCTGGCTCATCAGCAATGTGAATGATCTCAGTACCATCAGTAGACACTACAGTCTTCTGACGAATCAAGTCAGCTGGAACAAAAGGTGAAGTAGTCTTTTGAGCACTCAGCTGTTCTTGATATGTACTGATTTCTGAGCCAAAGGCAATACGCTGCAAACTTGGTAAAGTGGGCACATCACTGGTTGAACCAGGTTCATATCTTGATCGGTCAGCCCATTTTTCCATAGTTGTGTAGACAACGATCTTTACTGCTCTATCCACCAAATCATCAGTAGGACTTGGTTTATTTGATAATGAATCTTTTATAGCAGTTGCCTCTTCATTTACAATGACTCTTGCAAAGTCATGTAATCTGTCTCTAACAAAGTCCGAGTCCAATGCCTTTGCTATAGAAGTTGTATGCAGCCAACTTAGAACCCATCGTCCTTCATCATCGAACTCCTTCCATGCTTGGATCTCTTCTTCAGACTTGTTCAACCTATACTCCCTCCAACGGTTGTATCTGATCTTTTCTGGGAGAAAGGTAGTCTTGGATTGAAGTAGCTGATTCATCCTCTCCAGCTCAGCTTCAAACCTTCTGCAAATAGTAGAGTCACTTTGGACAATCTCAAGTGCTCTTCTGACTTCAGACTTCTTTCTTTTAATTGGTTTAGCCCTTGGTAGGACAAAGTCTCCTTCCTTGGGTTTGCCAATTACGATGCCTTCTGACCTTCTTGGTCCATATGCATCCTTCTGACTTTCTTCAAGAGCCTTTGCAAGGTCTGCTTCTTCCTTGGCAGCTAATTCTGCTTCAGTCAACTTCTTGACATCATCATCTTTCTTACTCGCTTCCAGAGCTCTCTTAAGTTCAGCTTCATCACGCTTCCTTTGTTCAGCTTCCTCGCGTTTCTTCTTGTGATAAGCTGACACTTTTGCTTTGCCAGTCCTTTTCTTCCTGGCAGCTCTTGATTCAACAACTGGTGTCGCAGCTGTTGGTTCTGGTTCAGCAATTGCTACTGGTGCAGCAGCAATCGGTTCAAGGATCTGCACTTCAGGATCCTTTTGAGGTTGAGCAACCTCAGCTGTTGGTGCAGAAGTAGTCTGTTTCACATTTTCATCAGCTGACTCCACGGCAGCAGACTCCTTCTCAGATCCAACAGGCCTCTCTGCTGTTGAAGAACTTTCTCTTACCAGCTCAGAAAGTTCTTTATCTTCTTCAATAAATGTCATCTTCTTTCTAGCAGTCTTTTTGGTGTGATGGACAGCAGCAGATGTAGCAGTATCTTTCATTGCCCTCCTTGTCCTTTTTTAGATGTTTTCAGCTGGCACTTCAGCTGAAACTGTTCTTTCAGGAGATATATCATATGCCATGTCCTCAATCTCCTTGACTGTTTCATCAACAATCATATCAACAACATCCTTTTTCTTAGACAAATCTGTTCTGGCTTGAACAGCTGGCTTAGCTGTTTGAACAGTTGCCTTACTCCTCTTAACCTTAGCAGCTGGCTGCTTTGGCGCAGCAGCAGCCTTCCTTTTTGGTTGTTCTTTTGGCTTTTCAGGAGTCTCGGCATTTGTCTTTGTGCGTACAGGCTCATAAACCTTCAGCTCCTTAGCATTATGGATGACCTTCCCATGGGTCATAATGCAACCAAGGATTGAAAATAGATGACTTAGGAATATTTTGTGATTTGAGTGACCACGCTGCTTGTGATCAGCCAGAATATACCACATGAAGGTTTCCCAGTTCACCTTCAGCCCGTAGTAGACAGCAATCATGGTGTGAAAGCGTTTCATTGGCACACTGGCCAACGAAAAAGTGCAGTTCTCCAGTACTTTGGCAATCAAATCTGCCATACGCTGAAATTCGTCTGTCAGCTGATTCTTCTTAATATTTCCAGACAGAACTTCATTTTTCTTTGCAGCAAGATTCCAAAAATCTGCTTCATAGGGCTCAGCAAGGGTGGAGATTTAAGTGGAGCCTTCCATAGAGAGATGATACTTCTCGTTCAGCAGCTTGGGAGTTATACAGATAACTTTACCCCCAACCTCAGTCTTTATCTCCATCTTATCAAAATCAGGCTTCACCTTTGAGTCGTAGTACTCCATGATTTGATCTTTGAACACCATTGGGAGCAGCTTGGGCCTCCATGAAATCAACCAGTGTAGCAGCTTTGAACTTTTCCAATATTTCTTTCATCTTGGGAGTGCCGGTTGTGTGATACGTCAGGTAGTTTAGGAATCTACCTTTAGCGTTGGATTCTTTCATTTTGGCAGCCATTTCTGAAAAAGATTAAGGAAAAACGAGAGAGATTTGCAGTAGATTGAATGCAAAAATGCTCTGTGCTCTTTTGAAATTTTGAGGGTGCGTAAAAGCTTAGTAAGCTGATCAAATCTGGATTTATAGATGTTGGTTTGATGTCGGTTTCCGTGATTAGTGCCAACCGTTAGATCAGTTACTGAAAAGTAGATCGTGTAAGCGATATACGCGGATTTCAAAAAATCATTAATTATGTCAGACGGGCGGGAATTTGAAACGCCACTTGTCTGTTACTTATAAAAGCGTGTTTCTGATAAAACGTTTTCAATACAACACTTAAATGTAAGCTGACATAAATAAAAACAGATGAGTAAAATAATACTTATCTGATAGATGACTTGTCTGATACAATATATCACTAGTGAAAGCCAATATCTAGTGATCTTCCTTTGCTGTTTGTCAATGCAGCAAGATAAATAATCTTCAAGTCTTCAAGAATTAAGAACAAA
Source organism: Penstemon newberryi var. newberryi (assembly GCA_030819805.1). Classification (NCBI taxonomy): domain Eukaryota; kingdom Viridiplantae; phylum Streptophyta; class Magnoliopsida; order Lamiales; family Plantaginaceae; genus Penstemon; species Penstemon newberryi. Next base: position 12,089,890 of record JAUALY010000005.1, on the reverse strand, counting down.
TCTTCTGATTAAAACAACTTCAACTAACTGTCATTGAAGATTTCATCCTTAAAACAGGAGTACCGCTAGTCTTACACGTTCCCCCTGAATTCAAGAATTCATCAGTCAACTAGTCTGTTGAGAGTCAGTCTTCTTGAAGTGTAACACTTGTTGATATCAGATTAGTCAGCTGTTGAACCCAGTCTTCTGATAGGTTCCCCCTCAGCTTATGAATCCAATTTTAACAAGCCTAGTTCCACTCTTAGAGTAGAAAATCTTGCATCACTTAAAGGTTTGGTGAAAATGTCAGCAATCTGATTGTCTGTATGAACATACTCAATAATAACATTTCCCTTTTCAACATGGTATCTGATGAAGTGATGTTTGATCTCAATATGCTTAGTCCTGGAATGACTAGTAGTATTCTGAGTAAGTGATATTGCACTTGTATTGTCACAGTAGATAGAGATTCCACTGATCTTGAGATTATAGTCTTCTAGTTGATGCTTCAACCAAAGTATCTGTGCATAACATGCTCCAACAACAATGTATTCAGCTTCAGCAGTAGATATGGATACTGAAGTATGTTTCTTACTCATCCATGAGATCAGACGACTGCCTAAAAATTGACAAGTACCCGTAGTACTCTTCCTATCAATTTTACAGCCAGCAAGGTCAGAATCTGAATATCCAGTAAGTTCAAATCCTTATTCCCGTGGATACCACAATCCCAATTCTTGAGTGCCTTTGAGATACCTTAATATCCTTTTAGCAGCTAAGAGATGAGATTCCTTAGGATTTGATTGAAATCTCGCACAAACCCCAACAAAATACATAATATCAGGTCTGCTAGCTGTTAAGTATAACAGTGATCCAATTATGCCTCTGTACTTGGTGATGTCAACTGATTTGCCACCTTCATCCTTGTCCAGACGAAGTCCAGTAGATATAGGAACACTAACAGATGAGCTAGTTTCCATACCAAATTTCTTGAACAGATCTTTTGTGTACTTTGCTTGATTAATAAAAATACCACCAGGTAGCTGTTTGACTTGTAATCCAAGAAAGTAATTTAGTTCTCCCATCATGCTCATTTCAAACTTGTTCTGCATCAGCTTTGAGAACTTCTCACACATCTGTTTGTTAGTTGAACCAAAAATAATATCGTCCACATATATTTGAACTAACAATATATGATTATCCCATTCAATAGTGAACAAAGTCTTATCTACTTTACCTTTGCGACATCCTTTAACTAAAAGAAAATCAGATAAAGTATCATACCATGCTCTTGGAGCCTGTTTCAGTCCATAGAGAGCTTTCTTCAGACGATACACTTTGTCTCCTTGTTGATAAGCTTCAAAACCAGGAGGTTGTTCAACATAAACTTCCTCTTGCAATTCTCCATTGAGAAAAGCAGACTTCACATCCATCTGATAGACAGTGAAGTTCTTGTGAGCAGCATAGGCTAAGAATAATCTGATCGCTTCAAGCCTTGCAACTGGTGCGAATGTCTCATCAAAATCAATGCCTTCTTCTTGGCAATAACCTTTGGCAACTAGTCTTGCTTTGTTTCTGGTAACAATACCATCTTCATTTATTTTATTCCCGAATACCCACTTAGTGCCAATTACCCTTTGATGAGTAGGTTTGGGAACTAAGTACCAGACTTGATTCCTTTCAAATTGATTCGACTCTTCTTGCATTGCTTCAATCCAGTGAGAATCACTAAGAGCTTCATCAATCAACTTAGGCTCAATTTGTGAAAGAAAACTTACAAACATTATTTCATTTGCAGTTGACCTTCTAGTTCTCACTCTATCCAATGGATCACCAATCACTAAACCAGGTGGGTGATCTCTGAGCCATCTGAGATCAGGTTGCAAATCTGGATGTTGTCCTCTTGATTGATCTTGCAGCACTACTGTTGGAGTCTCAGTAGTAGTCTGTTGTACAGGCTCTCGTCTGTCAGCTGTTTGCAACTCCTCTGTTAGACAATCAGCAGACTGATTTTGAACAGCACCTGAGTTAACAGCTTGGTTTAAATCAGGTAGTATGATGGGAACATATTCTTCTTTTCTTTCCATACTCGATTTCTGAAAGTCAGCAGATATCTCTGGATTAGCACTTTGATTTTTTTCAGAAGATTGGTTTGATTTATCAAACACTACATGAATAGATTCTTCTATAAGTAAAGTTCTTTTGTTAAAAACTCTGTAAGCTTTACTAACAATAGAGTAACCTACAAAAACATCTTCATCAGCCTTCTCTGCAAATGCAGTAAGGTGATTTTTTCCATTATTCAAAACATAACATTTACAACCAAAAATCCTAAGATAATGTAAATTAGGCTTCCTGTTGTTCCATAGCTCATAAGGTGTCTTGTTTTGACTCTTGTTGATCATACATCTGTTCTGGGTGTAGCATGCTGTATTTGTGGCTTCTGCCCAGAATCTTTGGGGCAGTTTTGCTTCAGCTATCGTTGTCCTGGTAGCTTCCTTTAGAGTTCTGTTTCTCCTTTCAGCAACTCCATTTTGTTGAGGGGTTCTGGCAGCAAAGTTGGCTCTGATACCACTGTTGGGATTCGGTAAGATAAATAGCCCTTCAGGCAGCGGAAAACAAAAATTTTAAGGACCTCTTACGGAATCTTGCCAGGATACTAAACTGGTTGTATATATAGGAATATTAAACGACAAGAATAATTAGATCCAAATTATACCTGTCTCCTAGCAAATCCAAGTAACTAGCAAAGTCGTTGCGTTTTCTCCCTCGGTAGAATCGATCCAAGCTTTGTTGTAGCGCCCCACGAGTTGCGCCTCTACGAGTTGATACACCACAATATCACGAAATATAATATATCCTAATCGGCTAGAGCATAGGATATATTAATATCTAGGATTAGAGAACAAGATTGGAACGAAAAACGAAATCGAAAAATTCTTCCAAAAGGAAGATGGGTTCGGCCGATTTCACTAGGAAGAGAGGGAGAGAGTTTTTCTTGACTTGGCTTTTTGGCTCTTGATTAGTGTGTTTGAGATATGACATCAAGTCTCCTATTTATAGGAATCTCATAATCCTAATCCTCCTAGGATTAGGACTCCCAAGTCTTCGAACTCTCCTACATGGGCCATGGCCCTTTTAATTGGAAGACTAAGTCTTCTAATTAATTCATGGCCCATACTTGATTTAATTAATTGGGTCTTTATTTAATTTCACAATTAAATGGCCCAATTAATTTATTCCTTTCTCATTTAATTAAATTAGATTCTAAATCTATTTAATTAAATATTCCCATAATTAATTAAATCCAATTTAATTAATTAACTCACAAATTAAATTCCAATTTAATTTCCAGTCTAGATCCAATTCCAATCGGATCACTTTCGCTCCAATTGGGTCGACCCAGTCGACCCAGTCACCCTAATCGACCCAGTCGATTTAGTTGACTCAGTTGTTCTCCATTTTCTTGCTTTCGCTTCATGTGTATTGTGTATGCCCCCGTAGGTTCACCACATAATTGGTCGTGGGTTATAATTAAATATTCATTTAATTACTCGAGTATTAAATACTCTAAATCAATCGAACACTCTGTCGACTGATCATTCCAAAATTAGCACCCCTGCTAATTTGGGAATTCTCCCACACTCCACGGTCGATGTCTGGCCACAAGCCCATGGAGCCCAATCGGTGAATTAATTCAGTGAACCTTTTAATCATTTACAATTTCCATATACGCTATAATCTCTCCATCGATCAATCTCCCAGTCAATACTTAAGGGCATGGATTTTTCATTGGTTCCCTTTTAATTCGTTTTGACCTTATGCATTCTGATCTCGAAATAATTCTCTTTGACTTAATCTTTATGAGCTACTTTCATAAAGCCGTCAGATACCTTGGCCAAGGATTTTACCAGAATTAATTTCTCACAGAAATCCATAGGAGAATTTCCCAACCTATCAAGTCGGGTCAATGGATCCTTTGTTGATGATATGAACCTGCATACGAGTCCCTCTATACCCAACGTGAATCCACAGAGACTTTCTGGTGATCTCCAGTCGGTCGGAACTCACATCTAAGTATAGACGTTCTCGTACCAGATAAACCCTATCACCTCAAGTATTTAGGGATCATTCCTCGTATACTGTTGTAAATAGGAATAAATTCAACTCCGATATGCGACTACCGCTTCCATGGTGTGTTATTTCCTAATTGGGGTATTCAGTGCACTTGCCATCCCAGCAAGTCACCCACTTATGTGTATCGACTATCCCAGTCACGCTCGTGGACCCCAGCGTCCTCCAGTTCATCGGAGTATACACATTAGTGAGAGTCTAACCGAATCCAACGATGTCCCATCTCGATTGGATTCTACGACTCTTGAATATGTTCTAGATCACGGCCTTGGAGATCAGTCCACGGGTTGTCCCATAGCCCTGTGATCTAAGGACTTATATCCTTATGCATAGATAATTATTACATAAGATAAAGTTGACCATATAATAAAATGCATTTATTAATCTAAATTGAATAGTTCCTTTATTTATTACAATAAATGACAGCCATACAGTTGGCATGCCGGACACTTTTTCTATCAATCTCCCACTTGTCCTAAAGCCAACTTTCTACGTTCTTGAGTCCCATCTTTATCAGATGTTTCTCGTATGCCTTTTGAGGCAGTGGCTTAGTAAGCGGGTCCGCGGTATTGTCTTCCGAGTCGACACGTTCCATCTTTATGTCTCCTCTACCAATGATATCCCTAATCAAATGGTATCGTCTGAGTACGTGCTTGGATTTCTGATGAGATCTCGGCTCCTTTGCTTGCGCTATTGCTCCATTATTATCATAGAAGATAGTAATGGGCTCAGCAATGCTAGGTATCACATCCAATTCCTGGATGAAGTTTTTCATCCAAACACCTTCCTTTGCGGCTTTACACGCTGCAATGTACTCTGCTTCGGTGGTTGAATCTACGGTAGTATCTTGCTTGGAGCTTTTCCAGCTTACCGCACCACCATTGAGACATAATCCGTATCCAGATGTTGACTTGAAATCGTCTACATCGCATTGGAAGCTCGAATCTGTAAAGCCTTCCAATTTCAATTCTCCTCCACCGTATACCAAGAACAATTCCTTAGTCCTTCTCAGGTACTTCATAATTGCCTTTACGGCTATCCAGTGCTGCTCTCCTGGATCAGACTGATAGCGACTCGTAACGCTTAATGCGTACGCCACGTCTGGTCTAGTACATAGCATACCATACATTATGCTTCCAATAGCGGAGGCATATGGTATTTGAGACATATTGCTTCTCTCTTCACGCGTCTTTGGGGCCATAGACTTAGAGAGTGCAATTCCATGTCTCATTGGAAGTAATCCTCTCTTGGATTCTTCCATACGGAATCTCTTCAGTATTTTATCTATGTACTGTGATTGGGAGAGGCCCAGCAGTCCTTTTGATCTATCTCGGTAGATCCTTATACCTAGTACAAAGGATGCTTCTCCCAAATCCTTCATTGAGAATTGTGTAGACAACCATGCTTTCGTTTCGGATAACACCTTTACATTGTTTCCAATGAGAAGGATGTCATCAACGTAAAGCACCAAAAATTCAACTGTACTCCCACTGATCTTTTTGTACACGCAAGGTTCAAACACGTTTTTGATGAATCCAAAAGTTTGGATTGTTTCATCGAAACGGATATTCCAACTTCGGGAAGCTTGCTTCAGTCCATAAATGGACCTCTGGAGTTTGCACACCTTGTGCTCATCTCCTTTGGATGCATATCCTTTTGGTTGCTCCATGTAGATCTCCTTATCAATGTCTCCATTGAGGAAAGCAATCTTCACATCCATTTGCCATATCTCGTAGTTATACCACGCAGCTATGGCTAGCAAGATTCGAATCGATTTAGGCATTGCGACGGGCGAGAAGGTTTCCTCAAAGTCAATGCCTGGTCTTTGAGTGTATCCTTTTGCCACTAGTGGCGCCTTGTAGGTTATCATCTCTCCGTTCACTCCTAGCTTTCGCTTATAGATCCACTTGCAACCCACGGGAGTCACTCCCACTGGTGGATCTACCAAGGTCCAGACCTTGTTTGAGTGCATGGAGTCCAATTCGGATTCCATGGCTTCGCGCCATTTTCCCGAATCTATGTCCAACATAGCTTCATCGTAAGTCCTTGGGTCGGTTAGAGACTATCCAGTCTCGTGCAGTAGACCGTAGTACCTCTTGGGTTCTCTACGTTGTCTTTCTGACCTACGAAGTATTGGTGTACTTACTGGTGCACTTTCATGCTCTTGTTCTCCCACTGCCTGTGGTGATGGGTCAGCTTGTTCGACCTCTTCGGCCTTTTCAGCTTCAGTGACCTCATCCAGTTCTATGTTATGTTCTTTCTTGTCCACCAAGAAATCCTTCTCTAAGAAGTGTGCGTTCCTTGAGACAAACGTAGTTTGTCTCGTAGGATCATAGAACTCGTATCCTATCGAGTTTTCTGGATACCCCACGAATTTGCACAAAGTGGATTTTGTTTCCAATTTATCTCCCACTAGCTTTTTGACGTAAGCGGGAGATCCCCATATGCGCATGAATGCGTATGAGGGTGCCTTGCCAAACCATAATTCGTATGGTGTCTTTTGTACGGATTTAGAAGGTACCATATTTAGTATCTTCGTTGCCGTGAGGAGGGCATGTCCCCAAAATGAAAGAGGAAGGTCAGTGGCACTCATCATGGATCGAACCATATCCATCAAGGTTCGATTCCTTCTCTCAGCTACTCCATTTAATTGCGGTGTAGCAGGAGGAGTCCACTGAGATAATATTCCATGCTCTACAAGATAATTCAGAAATTCGTTACTAAGAAATTCTCCACCTCGGTCAGAACGAAGAGCCTTTATCGTATGACCAAGTTGATTCTCTACTTCCATCTTGAATTCTTTGAATCGTTCAAAGGCTTCAGACTTGTGTTTCAGCAAGAACACATATCCATAACGACTATAGTCGTCAGTGAAGGTAATGAAGTAGTCGTAGCCACCTCGGGCGCTTTTTCTTAGTGTTCCACATACGTCAGTATGTATCAAGTCCAATGTTTGCTTGGTTCGCTCAGGGTTTCCTTTAAATGGCAGCTTAGCCATTTTACCCTTAAGACATGGTTCACATGTTGGCATTTCATCAATGTGCTTGATCTCAAGCGCGCCAGATGATGCTAACTTTTGAATCCTTGACTTGGATATATGTCCAAGTCGAGCGTGCCATAATTGGGCAGAAATTTCATTATCTTGTTTTCTTTTGTTTTGTTGTATGTGCATAACTAACTTAGGTGGTTCTATGGTGTATAGTCCATCTCTTAATGTACCAGTGAAAAACAAATGATCATTCATAAATAATGAAAAGGAACCTTTATTAATATTAAAATTAAAACCTTCATTATCCATAACAGGAATAGAAATAATGTTTTTCACTAAGCCAGGTACATAAAGAACGTTCCTAAGGACTAACTTTTTACCACCTAAATCTAACTCCACTTCGCCTATGGCCTCGACAGCAGCTCTAGCTCCATTGCCAAATCGCAGGATCCAATCCCCAGGCCTAAGTGGCCTTGTTGCTCCCATCACCTGTAAATCATTACAAAGATGAGAACCACAAGCAGTGTCCAACACCCATATCATCGAGTTCAGACAGAAGTCGAATCATTTTGTGTACGTGGATTCCGACAGGAGTTTCTCTTCTCTTTCTGGCTTGCAAGAGTTCTCTCGTTATCGCGAATCTGCGACGACCATCTCTAATCCCATAAAGGAATTTGAGATTTGAGAGAATCTCTTTCGCGGATACCATATGCTCATGTTGTAACCGCAAATCAAGTGACATATATTCCAACATGTAATCACGAGCTAAGCTATCATCCAATTTCCATTTGGTGATGCTTTTTCGAAGCTCATTGGGAACATCATGCGAAATATCAACGGGTGGAGGTACAGACAAAACGTATGAAATGTTTTCAGCATCAAAAAGTCCATTCAAGTGGTGCGACCAGAAGTGCAGGTTTGGTCCAGTTAAAATGTTACGTTCAAGTGATGAGATGGACAAATCTCTAAGTGCTCTAAGCTCTTTAGTCATCATATCTATAAAAAGACGATAGAAGAAATAAATACGCGAATGATTAATTTTAAATGCACAATTTACAAACATGGTTTTTATTTGTAAATTACTCCCACTATTTTAATCAAAATCTAATGCCCCCACATAAGTTTCGGGAATATAAAATATCCTAGCGGGCTCAAGGCCCAAATGCAATCTTCTAGTACCCACGACTCGTTGGCCATACTATTAGATCCACTTGGTGGTCGACATCGTCGTCGGTTAACCATCGCAGCTAACCCTTGAGTTCATTTAGCCTCGTTTTTCATTATGGACCCACGACTCGTGAGACATCCATATTTACTAGCGTTAAATCAAGTCCAATACTCGTGGAGAGAAATAGTTCAATCCTAGACGCCCCACGACTCGTGAGACAGCGCCTAGAACCTTGCTATCCCCTCCCTTGGCACTAAACTGTGCGTCGAGGCAATAAACATATTATCTTCCTATAGCTCGACCCACGACTCGTGAGACATCGAGATATATTTGTACAATATGCCTAAGACCTAGTAATTGGATAGGCTCGGACCATAGACACCATTCATATGCGCCCGTTATTCGATTTAATATTATAATTGAGTTTTAAAGTTCAATTGGAGGTTTTTCAATTTTCTTGTGCGAGGTCTCATCAGATTATGCTTCATCTTGTTTACGTTATCTATTCTAAGCATGCATGACATACATCAAAGAATAATAAGTAAACATACATCACCTAGCAGGATATGATTGATCGACTATGCGATCCATCACGAGCCTTGTGATGGATCAATTGGTCAGTTTAGGGTGGAAATTAAATGTCCTAACTATTACAATAATCAAACCCATACATGCACGGGCCTTCTTGTAATATCCTCCTTGATTGGGCCTCCATGTATTGAATTGGGCCTCCATGTCCTCCAAGGTAATGGGCCTCCATGTGGATCTCCAAGTCTTCATGAGGTCTTCTCGGCTCCAAGCCTAAACTAAGTCTAACTTATAATGGCCCTATTCTATTACATTTTAATTGCGCAAGCAAGGGGCACCAATCAGGCCCATTTAATTACAACCCATAAAAATAAACCAAAAACTACACAGGGCTTAGGGGCAAATATCGATCAATCCACATATTCACTCAAGAACATGCATAAATTCACATAAGTACAAAAATGTAAATTTATCAGCTCCTTTAATTTTAATTCACAAAAATTATCCAAGTTAATTAATTTTGAATTAATAATTAATCTCTAAGATTAATTAACTCTTACTTGAGTTCTAAGTAATCTACAATACTTATCTTGATTAAGTTGGTTAATTAAGATAGTTACAAATCTTCCAAGATTCATATCTTGTCCAAAACTCTAAGTTTCCCAATTTTCCAAATCTCCAAGATTCTCAAGATAATCCTATTTTGACTAGATTAGATAACAAAGGTAGTTCCCAAATCTTCCAAGATTCCTACCTTATCCAAAACTCCAAGTTTCCTAATCTCACAAATCTCCAAGATTTTTCAAACTATCCAAAATAGGCAAATTAGAGACCAACCAAAAATCAGCCACATAGTGACCAATCGAGGACTGCCACGTGGCCAACCCACACTAGGCCACAAGGGCCGCGCGTGGACTGCTCACGGCAGCCGCTGCTGCGCGTAGCAGCGCACGGCAGCGCGCGGCTGCGCGTGACAGCACGAGGCAGATAGCCCGTAGGCTGCTGCCGTGTGCCGCACGCGCATCCAGCGTGCTGCTGGCAGCAGCTCACGGTGGCCGCCTAGCCACGGTACGCTGCTGCGCACCGCCGCGTGCCACCGCGGTTGGGTCTAAAAAATATTTTTTTTTTGTTTTCTTGATTACTTTTGATTTAATTAAAACAGATCCAATTAATTAAATCATAATCCAAACTAAAAATTAACATGATAAAATTTCGAATCAAAATTTTCTATTAACTCCAAGTTAATCAGATCTACGTTCTAAAACACATACAGTAAAAGAACTAGCCACATATAAATCAAACATATGATTTAAAACACAGAATTTGCAAATTCATATATATACAAAGCCAGAGTTGGCTCTGATACCACTGTTGGGATTCGGTAAGATAAACAGCCCTTCAGGCAGCGGAAAACAAAAATTTTAAGGACCTCTTACGGAATCTTGCCAAGATACTAAACTGGTTGTATATATATGAATATTAAACGACAAGAATAATTAGATCCAAATTATACCTGTCTCCTAGCAAATCCAAGTAACTAGCAAAGTCGTTGCGTTTTCTCCCTCGGTAGAATCGATCCAAGCTTTGTTGTAGCGTCCCACGAGTTGCGCCTCTACGAGTTGATACACCACAATATCACGAAATATAATATATCCTAATCGGCTAGAACATAGGATATATTAATATCTAGGATTAGAGAACAAGATTGGAACGAAAAACGAAATCGAAAAATTCTTCCAAAAGGAAGATGGGTTCGGCCGATTTCACTAGGGAGAGAGGGAGAGAGTTTTTCTTGACTTGGCTTTTTGGCTCTTGATTAGTGTGTTTGAGATATGACATCAAGTCTTCTATTTATAGGAATCTCATAATCCTAATCCTCCTAGGATTAGGACTCCCAAGTCTTCTAACTCTCCTACATGGGCCATGGCCCTTTTAATTGGAAGACTAAGTCTTCTAATTAATTCATGGCCCATACTTGATTTAATTAATTGGGTCTTTATTTAATTTCACAATTAAATGGCCCAATTAATTTATTCCTTTCTCATTTAATTAAATTAGATTCTAAATCTATTTAATTAAATATTCCCATAATTAATTAAATCCAATTTAATTAATTAACTCACAAATTAAATTCCAATTTAATTTTCAGTCTAGATCCAATTCCAATCGGATCACTTTCGCTCCAATTGGGTAGACCCAGTCGACCCAGTCACCCTAATCGACCCAGTCGATTTAGTTGACTCAGTTGTTCTCCATTTTCTCGCTTTCGCTTCATGTGTATTGTGTATGCCCCCGTAGGTTCACCACATAATTGGCCGTGGGTTATAATTAAATATTCATTTAATTACTCGAGTATTAAATACTCTAAATCAATCGAACACTCTGTCGACTGATCATTCCAAAATTAGTACCCCTGCTAATTTGGGAATTCTCCCACACTCCACGGTCGATGTCTGGCCACAAGCCCATGGAGCCCAATCACTGGTGAATTAATTCAGTGAACCTTTTAATCATTTACAATTTCCATATACGCTATAATCTCTCCATCGATCAATCTCCCAGTCAATACTTAAGGGCATGGATTTTTCATTGGTTCCCTTTTAATTCGTTTTGACCTTATGCATTCTGATCTCGAAATAATTCTCTTTGACTTAATCTTTATGAGCTACTTTCATAAAGCCGTCAGATACCTTGGCCAAGGATTTTACCAGAATTAATTTCTCACAGAAATCCATAGGAGAATTTCCCAACCTATCAAGTCGGGTCAATGGATCCTTTGTTGATGATATGAACCTGCATACGAGTCCCTCTATACCCAACGTGAATCCACAGCGACTTTCTGGTGATCTCCAGTCGGTCAGAACTCACATCTAAGTATAGACGTTCTCGCACCAGATAAACCCTATCACCTCAAGTATTTAGGGATCATTCCTCGTATACTGTTGTAAATAGGAATAACTTCAACTCCGATATGCGACTACCGCTTCCATGGTGAGTTATTTCCTAATTGGGGTATTCAGTGCACTTGCCATCCCAGCAAGTCACCCACTTATGTGTATCGACTATCCCAGTCACGCTCGTGGACCCCAGCGTCCTCCAGTTCATCGGAGTATACACATTAGTGAGAGTCTAATCGAATCCAACGATGTCCCATCTCGATTGGATTCTACGACTCTTGAATATGTTCTAGATCACGGCCTTGGAGATCAGTCCACGGGTTGTCCCATAGCCCTGTGATCTAAGGACTTATATCCTTATGCGTAGATAATTATTACATAAGATAAAGTTGACCATATAATAAAATGCATTTATTAATCTAAATTGAATAGTTCCTTTATTTATTACAATAAATGACAGCCATACAGTTGGCATGCCGGACACTATTTCTATCACAGAGTACTCATGACTGATTCCTCTGGAGTTACAATACTCTTCAACAGTGGAGTTTGTAAATTCAGTCCCTCTATCTGATCTGATCTTCAATATTCTTTGACTCTTTTCATTCTGGATCAGTTCCATCAGATTAGTAAGATGTTCCTTGGTTTCACTTTTCTTCTTCATGAAAATCACCCAAGTAAATCTTGAAAAATCATCCACAACAGTTAGGCAGTATTTCTTTCCACCATTGCTGATAGGATCAATAGGGCCAAACAAATCCATATGTAACAGCTCCAAAATTCTGATTGAAGATTGGTGCTTCTTTCTTTTGAAAGTGGACTTCACTTGTTTACCCTTCTGACATGCGTCACAAAGCTTGTCTTTGCTCATGACTGTCTTTGGAATTCCTTCTACCAGATCATTCTTTATCAATCTGTTTATGGTCTTGAAATTCAAATGATTCATTCTTTTGTGCCACAGCCAACTGATTTCACTTGGTGTAGAAGCCACCAAACAAACATTAGAATTCTTGTCCACAGAATTCCAGTCGACTACATAGATATTTCCCTGTCTTCTTCCAGATAAAATAACCTTCTTTGTTCCAACCTGTTCAACATAGCACTTATCTGATGAAAACATTACAGAAAATCCCTTGTCACAAAATTGACTTATGCTCAGCAGATTGTACTTCAGGCCATTAACATAAGAGACGTCAGATATCTCTATGTTTCCTTTGATTAGCTTTCCAACAGCAACAACCTTGCCTTCTTTGCTATCTCCAAAAGTAACTCTTGGACCATTCACAGCATCAGCATCTGCCAGTTCATGTATGTCTCCACACATGTGCCTTGAACATCCACTGTCCAAGTACCATTTCTTCACTACTTTACTCCTACTCCTGATCCTAACCTACAAAAAAAAATTTGTTTTAGGTACCCTTTATTGAGAGGGTCCTGGTGGATTAGTGTCACTTTTGACAACCCAAGATGTTGAAGTCTTAGGCTTCTTAGGCTTTTGAGTTTTAGCAGGAGCATGAGCAACTTTATCTTCATCATAATCAGCAGGCATATTATGTTGATAATCATTATGATGTGAATAATGCTCATAAGCAGGGTAAGATGCATGATAAGCAGGGTAAGCATGCATTGGTTGATGAGCAGGATATGCAGCATAATAATGTGGATAATGAGGTGCAGCATAATAAGGTGAATAAGCAGGTTGCACATAATAAGACTCATTTCCATACCAAGCATCATTGTTATAATTTCTTTGCTTCTTAGGTCTGCTCTTTACTTGCTCTTTAACAGACGACTTAGCTTTACTAGTCTGATTGGTTTTACTCTTATCAGCAGACTTCTTAGGACTACTCTCCTGTTTGGTTTAACAAGTCTGTTTTTCATTTTCAGGCTTTTTATCCTTTTTAGCCTTAGGAGATTTCTTCTCCTTTTTCTCATTCTCAGATGAAGTAGATTTAGCAGTCTGAACATATAAAATAACATTACTGTTATCAGCAGATATGAATTTCTCAGTTTTGTTCAGTTCTAAATTCTCTTTTACTAAAGGTGTTCTCTGTTCATTAGATGTATCTGCTGATGCAACAGACGACTTATCATGTAGAGATATTATAGCTTCAAGTTCCATGATTTTTCCTTTGTAAACTTCACATTCTGCTCTCAGAGATTCACATTCATGCGAAAGCTTTTTATACATAGCTGAATCGTCATGCTTTTCAACACTACGTTTCAGTTTAGCATTTTGCTTTTTCAGCACGATCATCTCTTCTTTAAGCTTAGCAAATTCATTAACAACATCTGCTTTGTTTTTCATCATTTGCTCAAATGAGCTAAATAGCTCAATTTCACTTTCAGAGAGTATTACCCCATTGTCAGAATCATCTGATTCTTTGGCCATGAGACAGAGCAGTGCAGGTGTCTCTTCTTCAGCAGAGTCATCACTTGACGTCCCTGATTATGAGTTAGACGCATAGATGGCTGCTATCTTTTCAGCTTCAGCCAACAACACTTTGCTTTTCTGGTGTCTCCTCTCTTTCCTTTGTTTCTTTTCCTCCTCAGTATACTTCTCAGCTTTAGGATATGGGCAGTCCTTGATGAAATGTCCCAATTTCCTGCAATTATAACACATCATTTTGGATTTATAATCATCCTCACTATCATGAGAATAAGAGGTAGGTTTAGAAGTAGAAGCATTGTTATATTTGTTCTTCATTTTTCTTTTGTAGAACTTTTTGAACCCGTTCAATAACAAAGCAACATCGCCAGTAGTGGGGCCAGAAGTTGAGGTCTCTTCTATACCCATTCTTGGCATTTTATACTCGTACGCCTTGAGTATAGAAAACAGCTCAGTCAGTGAGATCTTCCCCAGATCCCTTGATTCTTCCATCGCTGTCATCTTCATGTTGAACTTGGGTGGCAGCGCCTTTAAGACTTTGACGGTGATCTCCTTATCAGTAAACGTCTTTCCCAACTTTAATACATTGTTCAACACCTTTGTAAACCTTGTATCCATCCGGTCAATGGTTTCTCCAGGTTTCATCTTGATGTTTTCAAACTTCTCCAGAGCAACACTCAGATTGTGTTATTTGATTGAGTCATTCCCTTCGCTCATGTCACGGACTTTATCACACATCTCCTTAGATGTTTTACAGTGTTTGACCTTGTCAAACCTTTCATTGTCGAGGGCTTTTGTAATGATGAAGATTCCAACTTTGTCAAGATTCTTCAACTTGATTTCATCAGGTGACATCTCTGATCGTTCTTTATCAACGACCGTATCTTGGCCATCAATTTTGATTGTCTTGGTAACTCTTATCGGACCTTGAGTTATGCACGTGTACATATTGTCATTATAAGCAGCAAGGAAAATTTCCATGCGGATTTTCCAGTCCTCAAAGCTCATACCGCCTATGTGGGGAACAAGGCTGATACAATCCATTTTTCAAAAGTTTTTATTTTCAAAAAGATGCTCTTTTGAAAACTTTTGAAAACCTTTGACAAACACTCTAGGATCAACCTCGTTGATCAGGCAAATGATTCAGATGAACCACCTGCTCTGATACCACTTGTTGGTCCCAAGTGGTCAGATGAGGTCTAGGGGGGGGGGGGGGGGGGTGAATAGACCTCTAAAAATTTATCTTTCAAAATCTCTAACTTTTTTTGTCAGCAGTCTAAGCTGATCAGGAATTGTAAGTTGACTAAGCTGATCTGGCACAAAACTTTGAACAGCAGAGTTGACCACTCTTCTGATTTTACTTAGCTTATTTTATCAAAATCAGAGTTTTAAATTTACTAACTTGCAGCGGATTTTTCTAGTGTTTTTCACAAGTAGTTTTCTTAACTTAGAAAAAGTTTTATCCCCAGTTTTATAAACTCCTTTTAAAACTTTTCAACAGTTAACTTTTACGTGTTTAAAATATGCTCTTGAAAATATACAAGAAATAATGCAAGTATAAACACAAATGATTTTTATAGTGGTTATATGGATATAAATCCTTTAGTCCACTCTTCCAAGTCACTTAGATCTTAGGTTATACTATAAGCACAAAGATTACAGTATACAATGCTTCCGCCAATCAACAAATGAAAAGGCCACAAGTGCGCAATAGGAAATCACAAAGAAACTCCTACTCTCTGAAGTAATATCACTCACTTAGATGGATATCTACTTCTCACAACACGATTCAAACAAAATCACTCAGATTTATATGTATATTTTGTTTTCTCTCTATTCTGCTTCGTCAACAAATGACTCGGCTGATGAGTGTTCTGTTCTTGAAGTTGAGACTTAGAAGAATTCTGCTTCGATTTTAATCTCAGTTGTGTTGTCTCTTCTTCTTCAACTCTTGAACTGACCTATTTATACTTGGGATTTGAAAATCTGCCCGTTGAGAGATCGACAGGTGTTCAAATCCTCGAGTACTGGTCCCTTCTGCAGAAACGGCTACCTGCGACTGAACACTGTACACTCTGATGTACCTTCTGTCAGTCCGCATTAAATGCACCAAGCTGATACGATGTTTCTCTTCAATCATTTGTCATAAATACCCTTCTTCTTCAGCATTTATTACTCCAAGTACATTTATTACCGTTGCAATAACTTCTGATCCACTTCCACTTTGCTGATCGAAATCACTCGTCTGATGTACACTCGGCTGATCCCAAACTTGACTAATCTGATTTGAGTCGGCTGAAAATCTACCAGTCTGATTCCTTTCTTCAGCAACAGATCAGTAGTCTTTTGGACCATATTTGACTCGTCTGAAGTGAATTCTTCCTTGGTCAAATATCTTCTAAGGTTTGTACTAAGCTTCCATACTTAGCTGATGACTTTTGGAAATCATCAAAACCTCCCTTCACTTCAAAGTCTTCATCTTCATTCAACAATACACATAAGTGGGTGACTTGCTGGGATGGCAAGTGCACTGAATACCCCAATTAGGAAATAACTCACCATGGAAGCGGTAGTCGCATATCGGAGTTGAAGTTATTCCAATTTACAATAGTATACGAGGAATGATCCCTAAATACTTGAGGTGATAGGGTTTATCTGGTGCGAGAACGTCTATACTTAGATGTGAGTTCCGACCGACTGGAGATTACCAGAAAGTCTCTGTGGATTCACGTTGGGTATAGAGGGATGCAGGTTCATATCATCAACAAAGGATCCATTGACCCGACTTGATAGGTTGGGAAATTCTCCTATGGATTTCTGTGAGATTTCAATTCTGGTAAAATCCTTGGCCAAGGTATCTGACGGCTTTATGAAAGTAGCTCATAAAGATTAAGTCAAAGAGAATTATTTCAAGATCAGAATGCATAAGGTCAAAACGAATTAAAAGGGAACCGATGAAAAATCCATGGCCTTAAGTTTTGACTGGGAGGTCGATCGATGGAGAGATTATGGCGTATATGTAAATTGTAAATGATTAAAAGGTTCACTGAATTAATTCACCAGTGATTGGGCTCCATGGGCTTGTGGCCAGACATCGACCGTGGAGTGTGGGAGAATTCCCAATTTGGCAGGGGTGCTAATTTTGAAATGATCAGTCGACAGAGTGTTCAATTGATTTAGAGTATTTAATACTCGAGTAATTAAATGAATATTTAATTATAACCCACGGCCAATTATGTGGTGAACCTACGGGGGCATACACAATACACATGAAGCGAAAGCGAGGAAATGGAGAACAACAGAGTCGACTGGATCGACTGGGTCGATTGGGTTGACTGGGTCGACCCAATTGGAGCGAATGTGATCCGATTGGAATTGGATCAAGACTGTAAATTAAATTGGAATTTAATTTGTGAGTTAATTAATTAAATTGGATTTAATTAATTATGGGAATATTTGATTAAATAGACTTAGAGTCTAATTTAATTAAGTGAGAGAAGAATAAATTAATTGGGCTATTTATTTGAGAAATTAAATAAAGACCCAATTAATTAAATCAAGTATGGGCCATGAATTAATTAGAAGACTTGGTCTTCCAATTAAAAGGGCCATGGCCCATATAGGAGAGTTAGAAGACTTAGAGTCCTAATCCTGGGAGGATTAGGATAATGAGATACCTATAAATAGGAGACTTAATGTCATACCTCACACATACAGATCAAGAGCCAAAAATCTAAGTCAAGAAAAATTATCTCTCCCTCTCTCTCCCCAAATTAGCCGAACCTCTTTCCACTTGGAAGACGTTTTTCGATTCTTGTTCCAAATTGTTCTCTAGTTTTAGATTTTAATATATCTTATGTTCTAGCCGATTAGGATATCTTAATTTTCGTGATATTGTGGTGTATCAACCCGTAGAGGCACAACACGTGGGGCGCTACCAGGAGCTTGGGATCGAGCCAATCGAGGGAGAAACACAACGACTTTGCTGACAGTTTGGATTTGCAAGGAGACAGGTATAATTTAGATCTGAATTATTCCGGTCGTTTTATTATTCACACAACCAGTTTAGTATCCTGGCAAGATTCCGTAAGAGGTCCTAAAAATTTTAGTTTCCGCTGCGTTAAGGGCTGTTTATCTTACCGAATCCCAACACCACATGCATCTGGTATTTTAATTCCTTAAAGGATTTTCATATTAATTTCACTATCAAGCGAGCCATATAAATAGGTTGTAACATCATCCATAAGATGCATATCTAGTTTTTCCACGTACTGCCAGATCAATAAGTTATTTAAAAGTAATTTCATCCACCATAGAAAAATATGTCTTCTCATAATTAATGTCAGGTCTTTGCGAAAATCATTGTGCCCATAAAGCTTAAGCTTTTGGTTGAGTTGGTCATTTAATATGGTATCAGAGCCCCGGGTTAAAGTGGGCCACCTCCTTCCGTGATGGGCTCCTCCTTGTACGCATGATGGGCTTCAATATCTACTCACACAATTCATCCAGATAACAAAGGCCTGGGTTGTCATTATTCCTCCAGCTATTCAAAGCTTGGAGATTCATTATTCCTCCGGTTGATTATACTGTATTTCGTTCAAGTTCAATAAGGAAAGTAGAGTATAACAATATATGAATCGAGCGTGTGAAAACTGTATATTGATATCGATGTTCGAATACAAATTACGAAGCGGGTCTACTCGAGCATTACGGGATGCGGTACTACTAGAAAGACTAAATACAATGAGAATGCAAGCTAGTTCCTAATCCGAACAGTAGGTCCGAGCAGAAGGAATATCTTGGAAGTTGTGCCGTCCCTGATGTCATAAATGCGCCGCGTATTTATAGGAACAGTAATGAGCTAGGTAGACCAACCGTAGGAGAACGCCTCTAGGCCAGCTGTATAAAGCTGTAGGTCGGCCCCACAGTAATCCCGAGGAGACGAGTAGATCGGGAAGAAGAGGGTACTTGATCGAGAGCTATCAGTCAGACTTGATCGGAAAACCATGTTCTTCTGGTCGGGAAATACCATTCTGGTCGGGATCGAGGTCGACCTCGAGCAGAAGATATTTCCTAAAGTGGCACATGCGAAATACCCCTCATCAATACTCCCCCACTTCTCGAGCGTAAGCGAAGCAGAAGCTCGTAGAAGTAAATATTGCATTACGGCGAAAGACTTTGATTTCTTGATGTTTTCGGACATGCCTCATTAAAAACCTAGTCCGGAAAAACCCTGTGGGAAAAATCCGAGCTAGGGAAAAAGAGTGCACATCGTGCTTGGGAGAGCCTCGAAAAACCGAATCGCTTCCAAAGATAGAAGGGTGAGATTTTTGACCTGAGAGATTCACCTCGATGATTCACCAAGAGCTGCAATACTTGAGGTTCGGAAAAATAGATAGTAGAGAACATGCCTCGGACAGTCTTTGAGTTGGATATCCCTCGTTAAAAACCTTACTCGGAAAAACCCAGTGGGATAAAAACCGAGCGAAGGGAAAAAGAGTACATATTTTATCCGGTTGAGTCGAGAAATACTCATTTCCGAAGCTTGGAGGACCATAAATGCTATTAGCAAAAGATAATCTTCAAATTTACTGAGTGGGAGCCTAACCGTCGCGGTTACTCGGGGTTGAATTTGCAATTTACCCTTTTAACCTTTATATATATGTTTACTTGGAGAAAGAAAAATGCATCTTTACAATTCGCAACTGATCGGAGCCTTTTGATCGATAAACAGTATTTTCTTTAACTCGAGCATTCAAATAAATATCTTCTGATTATGTCTACTTCCCAGAATCCCGACGTTCAAACCCAGATCCCCTCTGGATCAGATTCCGACCTGGGATCCACTGGGGAACTCATCAATGATTTCAAAAACACCGAAAACTCTTCCGAAGAGACGAATAGAATCGTCAATCAAATAGAGCACGCCATAGAGTCAAACGCTGGAGAGGGTACATCAGGTCGACAAGATTCCGAGCACGATGGTGATGCGGAACCAAATGCCAAGGCCAACAGTGGGGAAGGTGGAGATGGAGAAAAAACTGACTCCGAGAATGAGGGCGGCAACGGTTTGGCTGTACCGTTCGATAAGCATGAAATAATGAGGTACGAGATCGGAGGAGGGTGTAGTGTGCGAATCCTAGACTTGGCCGGTGTCTCGAAAAAATCCAAAGCCACAGGACGAGCTCAAAAGACCGAGAAACGGGTTGACGAGATCTCAAGTTCGTACGACCCGAAAGAGCACGAAGCGAACCTCAAAGCTACAATAGGCAAATTCCTTCCCGAGGGTTACTCGCTAATAATCCCGACCCCTTCTCAAAGAGTGAATAAGCCCCCCGCAGGATGTCAAGCTTTCTATGCTCGGCAGTTCGACTATGGGTTGCGTATTCCTTTTGCTCCCTTACTCGTGCAGGTTTTAGACGCATTTAGCCTGGCACCCGCACAAATTCTTCCCAACTCGATCGGGTATCTGATAGTTTTCAGCGTTTTGATGAAGGCCAAGAATCAAGTTGCTAACTTCCGACGCTTCTGGCAATTCTTCAAGATCAGTACCTCCTCCGCCTCGAACGTTGGGTTCGTGTATTTCTCCCAACGTTCGAATCATTCGGTCTTATCGACCATCACTTCCAGCAATTCTCTTGATTGGAAGAAACAGTTTTTCTTCATTAGAGGTCCTGAAGAACCAGCTTCTGAGGGAAGCTCGGAGATGGTCCCACACAGATGGCCAGGTGAGCGAGAATGGGTGTTCGGAAAACGGGAACTGTTAGGTCAGCTTCAGAAGGTCATTCCGGACGCCGTTGTCAAAGACATGTGTTCGGATTTGTACCAGTCGGCTTTCCTCATTCTGGAACCCGTACTTCGAAAAGCAGAACTCAGCCGAGCCACCTTCCCACTAGCAGACGCTGACGATCCTCGAACATTGAGTAAGGAAAAATAGTTCTTCCCGAGTGACTTATAATAGTGGGTTTTTCAGCTGATTTCATTACTTACAATTCATCTTTTATTTCTTCAGGAACAATGGTGGAGCAATACTGAGCTTCTATAGTCGGTAAAACTGTAGCATCTACCTCGAGGAAGACACCCGGTCAACCTAGGAGGCAAACTAGACCGGAGCCCAGAACTGCCGTCGCTCCTCGGGGAGGCTCGGCCCAAACTGACCAGGTCAGAATCGAAGAGGAGCCCGAGAATGCCGAGCCGATACGAATGGTGCGACCTCCTCATCAAGCTGGTCCTTCTTCTTCTTCTGGTTTAGGATATAGCATGTTTACCATGAAAAAGCTTAGAGGGACAGAGATCTATAATCGGAGAGCTCGGGAAGATCTCGAGGGAGCCCCCGAGGCCAAAAGGAGAACCGGACTGTGGGGTCGACACCGAACGCCCCTTTCTTCACGTCCTGGTCGAGGTAAGCCTGACATGGTAGATTTTATTGAGGATCAACTTAGAGGTTCCCGAGCAGCGGGTTATCCCGAGAGGGGATCAATTCGAAGCGATCGCACCCCGAACGGCGAGAATGAACATGACAAGGCGATCAAGATTTTCATGGCTGGGAGATTTGCCGAAGACCAAGAGGAGCTTCTTGGCCATTCCGATCTCGACGTACTGGGCCAATTCTCTAGAGCATATCACACGGTAAATCCCATTACATTTGTTGCAATTGTTTTAAGTCTTGGAATAAAGTATTAATCAGCCTGTTCTTGCAGATCGGGGACTGCTTTCTCACAGAGGTGAATCGTGTGTCGATGCTGGAAGAAGAGTCCGATCGAGTCCACATTGCTTATATGGATTTGCTCAAGGAGGAATCCCAACTGCGTAATCAATTCTCTTCTGTCCAAGCAGAATTAGAGTCCATGAAAGCCAAGTATACCCCTGCCGTCGAGGAAAACTTGGTTAAGGTCGTGGAAGAGAAAAGCTTGCTCGAGGAGAAAGTTAGGAAACTTGAAGAGGAGCTTGCGCAGACTAAGGCTGATTCCGAGCTGTCTTATCAGCGGGGCAAAGAAGATTCTCGCCTAAGCTCGATAAGAGAATTTTTGGAGTCTCCTGCATTGGATGCCATAGCTCGAGGGAGGGTCGGCGAAATCCTTCAAACTACCTTTTTCAAAGGTGTTCAACAATTGGCCGCAGCAAAGGTTATTCCCGACAATATGACGGAGTATATAAAGCATATGGACATCATGAAAAACTCTAGCGGGGAAGACTATCGAACCGCGTCCTCGAGCTCGGCCAACTGGAAAGAACATGAGTTTGCTCCCTTTGTGGAAGAATTTGGAGTTCCAATGCCCAACCCTGACTTGATGGACTTGGATACTTCCAGCTCAAGCTCGAGTTCAGGTAGCTCGGACCGTTCGGATACCTCTGATGACGATTCCGATGGGGACGATCAAGAAGCTTCTGGAGATGATGACGTCGATGTCGAGGGTAACTCCGAAGGTGAGGGCAAAGAGGCGCAGCCAAACCTTTAAATTTCTTGTAATAGATTGTAAGATTGTAGGATCGTTTATCATATGCCCTGTAATCGTTTCGATCATCTATAAAATATGCTTTATCTGTTTTTCCGAGTGCTCTCACCATTAATTTATCATACTGCTCATCTAGACAAAAGTCTTTGCGAGCCATAAGGTTCATAGAAAGAACGTCGATATCAAAACAATCGATCTTCTTAAATGAGCACAAAAATCTTGAAATTCGCGACTGTTGGGCTCCCAAAAAGGCAACGTTCCTTTTTCTTATAAATAGACGGTAGTTTAAGATTTTTGTCACTGAAATTATAATTCACTCTTCGTCGGAGCTATTCGGTCGATAAGTAAATCGAGCTTTCTTTTGCGTTAGAAACATACAGATCATGGAAGGCCTGGTGAACTCCAAGATCGACCCGAGGTTGTTGCTTAAAGTCAAGAAGGAAAAACCTTCCAAGTCGAAAGTCAAAGAACCCAAGTCCTCCTCGGAAGCAGGAAAGACTTCTAAGAACGATCGAGGCAAACATAAGGTCGATTCTCCTTCGAAGGCGGTCATCGAATCAACCGGTGACCTTGGCAAAACTGTGGCCAAGAATTTATCTGGCTTCGAGAAAGGGCCGGTCATACCAATTCCGGACTCCCCTTCTCAGTCGAAAATTAGCTCCGAGGGTAACAAGAAGGTCGATAGGCCTAATAAGCAGATCACCTCTGATGACTCTGAGTCTGCTCCAAATAAAAGATCGTTCGTGGGCGATCTGATTCCAACCTCAGCCTTGATTCAAATGACTGGGGAGAAGAGGACAATAACTGGTAGCGTTCTGACCTCGGAGGCTAATAAGGATGTGGTTGAGCCTTCCAAAAAGAAGGTCAAAATAAATGACCCTCCCGCTGATCAGAAGAAGACTCCCTCGTCGGGTGAGAATCCCGAGCCCCAAAACACAGTCCCTAAGGTTGCTCGGACGCTCAGCGCCTTTTTTGAAGAGGTGAAAAGTAAGGCCATGGCCGAGTCAGACGGGAAAAACGCGAACAAAACGGCGCGGTCGAGCACGGATCTGCTTTTTCAAGTAAGTGTTGTCCTATCTCTTCCCCCTCCCTTTTTTTTTTTTATTACATAACTTTTTGTCCCTTTTAGATCGGAGAACAGCTATTCACCCTCGGGCTGCAAGTCGAGCAAGAAATCGAACAGCGTGCAAAGGTTGTCCTCGAACTGGAGGAAAAAAGTGTTGCACTAACGAGGTCTCTTGAAGAAGCCAGGGCCATCGAGCAGAAATTGGCCTCCGAGACGGAGAAAGCCGTGAAGGAGAAGGAGAGCCAGGTTCACGAGGAGTTGAGCAAGGAGTTGGACAGGCTGAAGTCACTCGTCGAGCAGGAGAAGAAAAGCAACGAGCAGCGGGAGAAAGAGTCCTATCAAAAAGGTTACGAGGCCGGGTATGAGGCTCGCAACGTCGAAGTCCGCAAGCTTCTCTTCGAGAAAAGTGTTTAGACATCTCTTCTGTTGACTGCTCGATTAAATGTTGTACTTTTAGTTTTTTTCCTTTTGTACTTGTTCTCCTTGTTGGAATAATAAACTTTTTCTTCCTTCTAATCGATTATGTTTTGTGTTCTGATAAAGTGATTTACTGTATTAACAATTTATACTCGAGTTAAGAGTGGTCGTTCGAATTCCGAGCATAATTTAAAGATGGAAAGTTTCTGCACTGCATATTTGACCAAGTCATAGTATTCCTCTTTTTTCAGCTAAGTTTCAAAGAAAGTCTGTCCAAACAGTACCTCTATCTCGGGAAGTGGAAAGGTCAGCTGTGATAAATGAATTAATCTGAGCCGTTGGTTTGATTGAATAGTGACCGTCGATCAAATCATCTTTGTAGTATAAATATGGCATTCAGCCAGTTGAAAATCTTTACCCTTTGCTGTCAAAAATGTTTTATCCGAGGACGAAGCTCGGATCTTTTCCTCTTCTCGATCTAGTCTTTGAAATTCGGCTTCGAACCTACTTCCGATCTCCTCTTAAAAATACAGTTTCCTTTGGTATGGGTGGAATTGGAAAAAAGGGGACCCTCGGATATCGGGGGGTCTCCGATCCCTGAAAATGGGATCTCCCCTTGAAATACCAACAAGTGACTGACCCTTGCTTGAGTATTTTGGGCAGGGTTAGCATTGCTGGTTTCGAGGGGTATACCTGAGGGCGGAAAGCAGGTCAGAAAATTAAAAGGGAGTTTGACCTCAAGTACTTTCTTTGGGGTTATCTTGTTTCACGAATTTCTTCCTTTCTTCCTCGAAGAATGGTTACTTCGGGTCAAGCTTCCCGATCATAAAAAGATGACCTGCCAAAGGTTGAAATTTCGGATCTAAAAATGAGGAATTTCAACCTTGTATGCCAACTCGGGGAAGTGATCGGGCTCGGCTGGTAGTGAGAACGCTGGGAGAAATATGGAGATCAGAAACAATAATCTGCAATCCATATTGTCTAATTTCAAACCCAGATATCATAAGACGATAAACATATACAGCTCGATCACTTTGACACATTGTGGTGTAATCATCGGACGATCGGCGATATTCCTGGTCGACAATAGTGAAAGATGCTCGAAAGCTCGAAGACCATAGAATAGGGTACTGTAGTTGTAGTAAGACTTCATTTGTAACAACTTTGTAATTTGTTCGATGAATGTCAATAAAGTTGTAACATTTGCTCTTTATTGATCTTTTGTATCTTGCTCGAAAATATTAATGAAAACTTATTGTTTCAAACCATATAGTTGCAACTTTGCTTTTCCTTTCCATCGTCTTATTGTAAGTCTTCTGCTCGTAAAAGCATTCAAACCATATAGTTGCGACTTTGCTTTTCCTTTCCATCGTCTTATTGTAAGTCTTCTGCTCGTAAAAGCATTCAATTTGATGATGAATTAATGAGAATATTTATCGATCGATAAACTGTCCTCGGAAATATTATCCGATAATCGTCCAAATAAATAATATCTGAAAGTTGAGAAGTTCCCTTGAAGAATAAATGAACTTAGGAAATAATGATCCCAACTTTAGTGATCCCCCAGACGATCAGAAACTTTTGAAAGTTGTTCGGGTTTCGAGCGGAATCGCGTCATCATGACGCTTCGAGCATTAGTTGAAATCGACGCAAAATTTAATCGACCGTTACTAAGTGAACTGATTATTATTATTATTTTTTTTTTTTTTTTTTTTTTTTTTTTTTTTTTATTGATCGTATTTTATCGAGGGAGGGTCATAGCAACAGCTTTCACCCTCGGCCGATTATTTTTTTCGATCAAATTTTATCGAGGGAGGGTCATAGCAACAGCTTTCACCCTCGGCCGATTATTTTTATTTGGTCATACTGTATCGAGGGAGGGTCATAGCAACAGCTTTCACCCTCGGTCGATTATTTTTTTCGATCAAATTTTATCGAGGGAGGGTCATAGCAACAGCTTTCACCCTCGGCCGATTATTTTTTTCGATCAAATTTTATCGAGGGAGGGTCATAGCAACAGCTTTCACCCTCGGCCGATTATTTTTTTCGATCAAATTTTATCGAGGGAGGGTCATAGCAACAGCTTTCACCCTCGGCCGATTATTATTTTTTTTTCGATCAAATTTTATCGAGGGAGGGTCATAGCAACAGCTTTCACCCTCGGCCGATTATCTTTTTCGATCAAATTTTATCGAGGGAGGGTCATAGCAACAGCTTTCACCCTCGGCCGATAATATTAGCCTTTCTCCGTGATGGCACCTGGAAAACAATTAGAACCCGAACCAAAGATTTCATTGATTGTTTTTACACCTTTGAGGAAAGTTAAAGTTTGAGAAAACTGTAAATTACAATAAAGATTAGAAATGAAAACATCTATCTTCCATAATATTTCCTCAGATTGACTGCGTTCCAAGTTCTTGGCAAAACATCACCGTTGAGGTGAGCAATTTTATAGGACCCCTTCTTTCCGACCTCCTGCACGACATAAGGGCCATCCCAGTTTGGCTGAAGCTTTCCGACATGCTTAGATATTTCCACCTTTTTGAGGACTAAATCCCCAACTTTGAATGTTCTTATCCTGACTTTCTTGTCATAAGCTTTTTCCATGCTAGACTTGGTGGCTTGGATTCTTATGCGTGCTCGGTCGCGTTTTCCATCTGCGTGATCGACATCCAACTCTCGCAACGACTGATTCTGATCGGGGTCGTAAGATTCTATCCTCGGAGAAGGAACTAATGATTCGACCGGTATAACAGCCTCCGACCCATAAACCAATGAGAAAGGGGTCTCTCCAGTAGCAGACTTTACTGTAGTCCTGTTCGCCCAAATTACTCCTGGAAGCTCGTCTAACCAATTGCCTTTCGCTTCGGCTAAACGTTTTTCCAGTGATCGAACAATTTCCCTGTTGGTGACCTCGGTTTGTCCGTTCGCCTGGGGATGTCCGACCGACGTGAAATTCTGCTGGATCCCAAATCTTTCGCACCACTCCAAGATTCGTTTTCCCGCGAACTGAGTTCCATTGTCGGAAATAAGGATCCTCGGTATACCAAACCTGCAAACAATATTCTTCCAGAGAAAATTTATCACCTGAAATTGAGTAATTTTTGTTAGCGCAATGCATTCAATCCATTTACTGAAGTATTCCACGGCGACCAGGACATAATTTTTTCTCGATCTAGCAGTTGGGAAAGGTCCCACAATATCGATTCCCCACTTGTCGAAGGGCCAGCAGATCGGAATCGAATGCATCTGCTCGGCGGGCTGATGAATTAGATTTGAATAGATTTGGCAATGATGGCATTTCTTGACATAATCGATGGAATCCGAGATCATAGTGGGCCAATAATATCCAGTCCTCGAGCACTTCAAGGCTAAGGCGCGTGCACCACAATGACTTCCCGCTTCACCTTCGTGAACCTCCTTTAAAATTAGATCGAACTGACTCTCAGGAATGCACTTCAACAAAACTCCCGAGCTTGATCTTTTATAAAGCCTACCTTCGTTCAAAACGTACATTGGGGCTCGATACTTAATCCTTCGAGCTTGATTAGTGTCTTCTGGCAAGGTACCATCTCTTAGATAAGTTTTCAAAGGCTCCATCCAAGAAGATTCTCGAACATCTATCTCCATTACTTCCGAGTTTAGAGCTAGGTCGGAGTCTATAGCTGGGGAATTGGACATTAGCCAGGTTATGACTCTTTCCTTCCGTCCATCTATCGAACCAGTAAACTTCGAAAGCAAATCCGCCCAACAGTTCTCTTCTCGAGGTATAGCTTGTATATCAAAAATCTCGAACTTTGTCGCCAGATCCTTCACTCTTTTCAAATACTTCACCATGTTAAACTCTTTTGCTTCATAAACCCCTTTTACTTGTCTATGTACGAGCTCCGAGTCAGTTAACACTGTCAACGACCTTATGTTTGCTTTAACTGCCATTTCTAAACCCGCGATCAAAGCCTCGTATTCTGCTTCATTGTTCGTGACTACAAAATCTAGAGTGATCGCATAACTGAGATCCTCCCCCTCGGGACCCTGAAAGTGAATTCCGGCCCCACCACCTTCTCTGGTCGATGACCCGTCGACATGCATCACCCAAACTTTGTGCTGAACATCCTCGACCAGATTTACCTCGGGAATGGACAAGTCGCCCGAACTGGACCCTGTTGATTCTGCAACGAAATCAGCTAAGACTTGAGCCTTGATTGTAGTTCGAGGTTGGTACTCGATCTCGAACTGACCCAGCTCAACCGCCCATTTAATCAATCTCCCGGACGTCTCTGGCTTTGATAGAACTTGCCGTAGAGGTTGATTAGTCAGAACAATAATTTTGTAAGTTTGGAAATAAGGTCGCAGCCTTCGTGCGGCAATAACTAAAGCCAGTGCGAACTTCTCGATCTCCAGGTAATTCTTTTCTGCCCCTTGAAGCAACTTACTCAGATAGTATACCGGTTTATGCTCGGAATCCTGAATTCTCACCAAAACAGAACTTATTGCCTCACTTGATACCGCTATATACAGATACAAAGGTTCCCCCTCGACCGGTTTTGCCAACATCGGAGGGGAAACTAAATACCTTTTAAGTTCTTCGAAAGCTTTACTGCATTCCTCGCTCCATTCAAAGCCTTTCGATTTTCTCAACAACTTGAAGAAAGGCAAACTCTTGTCTGCTGATCGGGATATAAACCTATTCAGAGATATTATTTTTCCGATTAGACTCTGCACTTCAGACAATTTAGTTGGCGGTCGTAGCTCAGCTATAGCTCGGATTTTTTCTGGATTCGCCTCGATTCCGCGCTCGTGAACCAGATAACCGAGGAACTTTCCCGACCTTACCCCAAAGGTGCACTTGGCCGGATTTAATTTCATTCTGTACTTCCTTAGGATTGCGAAACATCTGTCAAGATGCTTTATATGTTCCTCCTCAGTCATGCTCTTCACTAGCATATCATCAACATAAACTTCCATGATCTCACCAATAAGATCCTTGAACATCATATTAACGAGCCTTTGATAAGTTGCTCCCGCATTCCTTAGCCCGAACGGCATTACTATGAAGCAGTACACTCCCCGTTCGGTAATAAAAGCTGTTTTATCCTGATCTCTTTCATTCATAAATATTTGATAGAATCCTTGGAAAGCATCCATCATACTAAAGAATATGAATCCTGCAGTCGAGTCAACTAGCATATCGATCCGTGGTAAAGGATAGGGGTCCCTTGGACACAACTTGTTCAGGTCGGTAAAATCATTACACATCCTCCATTTGTTGTCGACCTTCTCTCCCTTCGACACCAACACTACATTGCAAAGCCATTCAGTGAAAGTTATCTCCCGAATCTGTTTCGCAG
Source organism: Penstemon newberryi var. newberryi (assembly GCA_030819805.1). NCBI lineage: Eukaryota > Viridiplantae > Streptophyta > Magnoliopsida > Lamiales > Plantaginaceae > Penstemon > Penstemon newberryi. The sequence goes on along the minus strand of JAUALY010000005.1, from coordinate 12,060,519 downwards.
CCAATAACCTATCCACCTCAGCATTGATGATTTTGTCTTTTTCTCGACCGTGATTCCTCTTCTTTTGCCTAACTGGCTTTGCTTTAGGATCGATATTTAAAGAATGAGTGATTACTCTCGGGTCGATTCCGACTATATCATCGGAACTCCAAGCAAAGACATCGGCGTTGTTTCTAAGGAATTCAATCAGCATGGTCTCCATCCCTTGGCTTAGCTCGGTCCCAATCCTGGTGAACTTCTCGGGAGAGCCAGGGATTAACGTTACTTGTTTATGATTTGGGGGTTGTACGCTCATATCGACCTCTTTTCCTTTTTTACTCTGCAACCTTTCACAATCTGGCAACGGGAGGTCGGAAACAGAGAATACCTTTTCCTCTTCTAACTTTCTCTTCGAGGGCAATAATGGCTCGAACTGCTTCTTCATGTTTAGGGATGTGTTGTAACATTCCCAAGCCATGCATTGATCGTTTCTCATTTCTCCGACCCCCACCAAAGTGGGAAACTTTACCATCTGGTGGTAAGTCGACACGACCGCTTTGAATACGTTTAAAGCCGGTCTTCCCAATATTGCATTATAAGCGAACGGGGTACTCACGACTAGGAATTTAACCATCTTCGTAACATCTCTAGGTTTCTTGCCCATAGTAGTACTCAAGAGTATGGTTCCTAGAGGAACAATTTCCGATCCACCGAACCCAATGAGCGGGGTGGATACTCGTTCCAATCGCGGATGTTGTAGATTCATTCTGTCGAGCGCCTCAGAAGAGATTATGTTTGCCGAACTGCCATTATCGATTAACACCCTCCTAACCTCGAAGTTAGCAATTCTCAGGGTCAAGACCATCGAAAAATCAGGGTCATCTTCATTAGTGTCCCAAGTCACATCACTAGGTCTGTCAGCTTCAGAAAAACTAATGACTTGATTTATCGAGGGCGCTGGTCTTAAGGACATGACTTCTTTCTTAGTCGAGACACCAGTCTTTATCGACCTTGCCGTCCTTTTCCTCGCATTCCTGCTATCTCCCCCAGCTGGTCCACCAGATATCATATTTATCACCCGATTCGTTTGCTCCTCCGGTTGTTGTTGATCCTCACGGTGTTGTTCGGAAGGCCTCCTTGGACTCCTGGATCGATAACGGTTGTTATGGTTCTCCTTTCTAACATATTCCTTCAATTTTCCCTGAGCAATCAGTTTTTCGATTTCTTGTTTTAACTGAAAAAATTCCTCGGTGCTATGCCCCCGAGCTCTGTGGTATCTGCAATACTTATCGTGATTCATAGTCCCTGGTCTAGGTTGAGTGATACGCCGAGCTCCAGGGACCAAATTCCTCTCTTCGAGTACCGTTAGAATCTCGTCCCTCGAAGTATTTAATCTGGTAAAGTTGCTTTTTTCATGCTCCGTCCTCGGAGCCCTATCAGGAGATGCAGGTCGACCGTAGACATTAGATCTGTGGGTCGGAGCCTGAGGTTTATAGACCTTAAGTCTTTGCCAAACCGAGCCTTTTTGCTGCGCGTTTGATCCCCCGTAGTCGCTTGGTTTAGGGATAGGGGCCCGATCAGGTTTCTTCACGATCGGGGGCCTAGGATTCTGTGCGTTCTTTAACTTATTCATTTCCTCCTGGATCATGTATTTCTCCGCTATTTCCATAATCCGCTCGAAAGACTTTGGCTGCTTTCGGCAGAGAGCATTCCCGAATTGGCTGTTGCGAGTGAGCTCGAACATCAACGATGATAGGAATTCGATCTGCGGGGTATCAACTTTCAGAAGTTCAATACTGAATCTTGCCAGCCACTGCCTCAGCGTTTCTCCTTCCATTTGTTTCACTGTTCCCAAATGATTAGCAGGTAACCTCTGTTTCCTCTGGCTCGCAAACTGATGTTTCAATTTATCGCATAACTCATCGAAAGAGAAGATTGAGTTCGGGGGTAGTTTTCCGAACCAATCCAAAGCAATCCCTTCGAATGTGGTGACCATGATTTTGCAGCAAAAGTCCTCCGAGTGTCCATACAAATTCAACACATTTATAAAACTGTTTATATGCTCCCCGGGGTCGGAGGTTCCATTATATCTTGGCAATCTTGTAGGGACCGACTCTGTTCCTCGAGCTTCCTTAATTTCTTGACAGAAAGGCGAGCATCGCATAATATTTGTACTCAATTCCCTGTTCCGTACTTCAGGGAATACGACCCCATCATCTTTGGCCTCGACTCCTCGAGCCCTGACACCTGTGGGTCGGGTTTCCTTTTCTAGCTTCTCTTTTTCTGACTCCTTAGCAACCCTTTCTTGCACCATCCTTTCTAAGTCAGCCTCAGTTACCTTTCTGTAAGCTGGCTTTCTAGACCTCTCCACAACTTTAGGTTGACTTTCTCCGACCACGGAGTCCTCTAAATTTTGTATGTTCCTAGAAGGTTGCCCCGATCGAACAACTGTTCTAGCTTGTGGTGGATTGGGTCGGACATCAGATGGTTCGCCCAGAGCAGATCGACGAATACTTCCTTCTCTTGGCCTGTTGGAAATCGGACCCCGAGCAGTAGGTTGATCGACCGGGGGTTGCTGACCCGGCAGAGTTTCACGATCTGCTCTCTCCGTATTCAAGAACTCTCTACACATGGTTCCGATAATGGAACGCAAATCTGCTATTGTCGTATGAATTGGCATATCGTTCGGCGGGTCGAGCGGCGGCACCTCAGATTGGTGGGCCGCTCGGGATTGGTTACTTGGTTCATTGTTTACAGAACGTTGAGCTCCTACGGCGTGTGAAGGCTCGCCACGATTGTACGTAAATCTCCTAGTAGTAGGCATATTTCGATCTAACACCCGAGCAGGCCCCACGGTGGGCGCCAATTGATTATACTGTATTTCGTTCAAGTTCAATAAGGAAAGTAGAGTATAACAATATATGAATCGAGCGTGTGAAAACTGTATATTGATATCGATGTTCGAATACAAATTACGAAGCGGGTCTACTCGAGCATTACGGGATGCGGTACTACTAGAAAGACTAAATACAATGAGAATGCAAGCTAGTTCCTAATCCGAACAGTAGGTCCGAGCAGAAGGAATATCTTGGAAGTTGTGCCGTCCCTGATGTCATAAATGCGCCGCGTATTTATAGGAACAGTAATGAGCTAGGTAGACCAACCGTAGGAGAACGCCTCTAGGCCAGCTGTATAAAGCTGTAGGTCGGCCCCACAGTAATCCCGAGGAGACGAGTAGATCGGGAAGAAGAGGGTACTTGATCGAGAGCTATCAGTCAGACTTGATCGGAAAACCATGTTCTTCTGGTCGGGAAATACCATTCTGGTCGGGATCGAGGTCGACCTCGAGCAGAAGATATTTCCTAAAGTGGCACATACGAAATACCCCTCATCACCGGTTAACAAAGGCCCGGAGTGTCTTTATTCGTGTGTTGGGTCTTCACCCACATGTCGCAAATTCACAAGGTTAGGCTTTCATATATCACATGTTGGGCTTGTTTCTCCCACACATTCAACCCGCCCACACGTGAAGGGGAAGTATTGAGACTATATGTCCCACATTGGTTGAAAATCATAGTTAAGTCCACTTTATAAGGTCTTGGGCAATCCTCACCTTAAAAGCTAGCTTTTGAGGTTGAGTTAGGCCTAAGCCATGTAAGTGGACTTAGCCCAATCCATGTGGTGAATTCTAATCTTACAACTTCATTTTTCTCATTTTGTTTTCACACAAATAGTCATTTATACCCAACATATTTTACTCATTTAGATGTTTGGACTACTAGTCCAAAAACTTCACGTTTTGAAGATGAACTTAATTATGCTTGTATTCCGTCTTTCCATTTTTGGCCAATCATTTTATATTTGTATTTTTCAATAAATTTAGGTTGAAGATCCTCATTTTATTTCATAATTATATACAAAAGTGTTGTCGACAACAATTTTATTTTGGTTCCATTTTTTTTATGTAGTGACATAACTTATCCAAATCTCTTCCTTTTCATTGTTTTCAGGTACCTGGAGTGTTTATCTATAGTTATGTCTTAAGACTCTTCATGCGTACTTGCCTCATTAATATGACCATCTTTAGAGTTTGCTCTTTCTTTCTTACGAGATTTTATATCCTTGGAACCGATTAGTCTATCACGTTTTAAGCATGCTTACTTTCATTCTCATTAACAAATTGTCCTACTGGGACATCAAATTGAACTGGGGCATTTTCAGCTGGTATATGAGATTTAAGCAACTCATTTTGGATTAGTAAATGCATCTGACATTATATTTAGCAACTTCTAGAGTACACTGGTTTATTTTGAGGATCTTGATAAGATAATATTGATGCATTCCATGCAATTTCTTTACCAACTCTTTATTCTCTCCCCCTAATGTCGGGAATATTATTTTATCAAAATGATAATCGACAAATTGTGGCGTAAATAAATTTTAGTCATTTGTTCAAGTTACTTAATTATAGAAGGGATCATAACCCACATATATTCTAAATCTCCTTTGAGGACCTATCTTTGTGCAATGTGGTGGAGTAATCGGAACGTATACTGCACATCTAAAATCTTAGGATAAAATATTTGGCTTCTGGCAAAAAATCAATTGCAATGGGGAGACCATATCTTGTTGGTGTGATGCACACAAGTGGTCTTGTTTGTAAAACAACATATATCTATGTTGAAACAAGAAGTTTTGTTCTCATTGGTAATTGTTTAGCAATTAATTGGAGGCGCTTAATTAATAATTATACAAAGCTATTTTGTGTACGAATATGGGCAACAAAACTTCCAATTGTTATTTCTATTGACATACAAAAGTCATTGAAAGTCCTTGATGTGAATACACCAGCATTCTCAAGATAAATTGTCTTGATTGCATAATCCTAAAATTGTGATCTTTGTTTAATTATTTGCGCAAATAAACTCACAACATCAAGTTGCGGATTGACAATAAATACACACATAACAATTTGTAGTAGATGCATCTGCCAAAATCATGAAATATCTAAATTGACCATATGGTGGACGACTGGGCTCACATATAACACTTTAAGGTTTCAAAAATGCTGGAGATTCTAACCCTAATTGGAAATGACCTTCTTATTAATTTACTTTGAGAACAAGCAACGTTTGAGAATTCTTTGGATTGAAGAATTTTATGGTTCTTCAATGAACATTCATGTGAATTCTCAATGAATTTTCGCATCATATTTACAATGACCTGGGATGATCTAACCGGTCATGCCAAATAATAAATGTATTTTGATCGGTAAACTTCTGGTCACTGTAACATGTGTTTCAAGTTTACTAGTATATATTATACAATACAAATTGAAAGATAACGTGTTGGGATTCTTACGAAAAAACGACTCTCATGCAGTGAAAAATAAAACTTTTAGGCTCCCCTCGAAAATCTTGCCAGCATACAATTCGATTATATTTAAACTAAAATTAAACAAGTATAATAATCGCTAGATTAAGCTATACCTGCTTCCTAGCATTTCTAAGCCAAACTTTTATCTGTAGAAACTCCGTAGATGCAAGAAATCAACTTTCTCCAACTTTGCACTTTCAGTCCCAAGCTTTCATTAAACGTCACACGTGTTGCGTCTCTACGGATTAATACACCATATACACAAGAAAATTGAAATATATGATCGGCTAGAACACATAAGAGATCAAAATGCGAAACTCGGAAGAAAACTAAGCAAGAAGCCGAAGACTTCTTGCCCTAGTGAGGTGGCGGCGGCGGCTTTAGGAAAGACAGAGAGTCCGTGTTTTTTTTTGCTTTGGAAGAGTTATGTAAAAGCGTGTACTTAGTCTGTCCTTCCAAGATCTAATGAATCTTATTTATAGATCTTGTATACTAGGATTTCTAACAAGATTTAACTTCTAAATGAGTTAATCATTTTAACTAATTGCAAGACTCATTAATTAAAATGTATTCTCTTTAATTAATCTTGGGCCATTAATTAATATCCATTTATTCTAATTAATTGAATTGGATTTCAAGTCCATTTAATTAATTTTCATTATTATTTTATTTAATTTAATCAAACTCTAATTAATTAATTAATTAAATTTAATTAATTCCATATTTCAAATTAAAAATCTAATTAATTTGCCATCTCAATCCAATCCAACTGGATCGGATTCTCGCGCCCAAATGGATCGACTTAGTCGAGTCCAACTTTCTTCGTTTCCTGTTTTCGCTCAATGTGTCTGTGTATGTCTCCGTAGGTTCACTATATAATTGACCGCGGTTATAATCATATATATATATATTTTTAATTATTCGAGTAAACCTATACTCTAAATCAATTGAACACTCTGTCGATTGATCATTCCAATCCCAAACTCTACAGTCGATGTATGGCCGCAAGCCCATGGAGTCCAATCACTGGTGAATTAATTCAGTGAACCTGTAACCTTTACAATTACCATATACGCCTTAATCCTTCCATTAGTTTGTCTCCCCAATCAAGACTAAGGGCATGTATATTTTATCGGCCAATCTCATGCCACTTTACTCTTCTGGATTCTGGTCTCGAAATTATTCCCTTCGACTTAACATTTATAAGCTACTTTCATAAAGCCGTCGGATAACTTGGCCAAGGATTTCATCGGAATATGTTTTTCACATAATTCATAGGAGAAACTCCCAACCTATCAAGTTGGGTCAACGGATCCTCTGTTGATGACATAAACCTGCATACACGTCCTTTGCACCCAACATGAATTCACATAAACCTTCTGGTGCACTCCATTCAGTCGGTACTCATATCAAAGTACATACATTAGTGTATTAGATAAACCCTATCATCTCAAGTCATAAGGATCGTACCTCGTACACTATTGTAAATAGGAATAACTTCGATCCCGATATGCGACTATTGCTTCCACGATGAGTTATTTCCTAATTGGGGTATTCAGTGTGCTTGCCATCCCAACAAGCCACCCACTCGTTTGTATCGATTATCCCAGTCACGCTCGTGAGCCCCAACGTCCTCCAGTTCATCGGAGTATACACACTCGTCCATTGATGTCCCATCTCAAATGGATTATACGACCCTTGAATTAGTTTTAGATCACGGCGTTGGCGATCAGTTCACGGGCTGTATCATAACTTTGTGATCTAAGGACTTCCATCCTTATGTTAAATAATTATTCATAACATGAAGGTGACCATATAAATTAATGCATTTATTAATCGAATTGAATAGTCATTTTAATTATTACAAATTAAATGCAGCCAAAACAGTTGTCTAGCAAGACATTATTCTATCATAATGTATGTGATTTTCCAAAATACTTCTTCTTCCTACATAACAATTTTGACATGTAAGTACTCATTATAATTCTCATATGTAGTCTTAATATGATATCCATTTCGGCGTACATATTTGAAGTTTGATAATTTTTTTAAGCTTAATAGAGAATAAAACATTAACTATATCAAATATTGTCCCTTCAGGTAACAATATAGTAGCTCTTCCGGAGTCTGATTAAATTAATAAATATTATATTTAAAAATATAAGAACATTTACAGTATATTATATAGATGATAAAATCTATATCTTAACCATTGTCGACCTTGACCAATACTAAAATTGACCTTTTTTTTAATTTGCTTTCCATTTTCTTTCTTTCAAACATGGAAATTAATTAATTAACTAGTTTAAAATAATATAAGAATATACATAAATTATTATGTACTTTCCTTCGAAACAATAAATTATTATGGACCAAATTAAACTTCATCCGCCCAAAATCCCTCTTCTTCAACCACCTTCTGCTGCTAATCATACTAATTAAAATTCAAATGCATACTAATTAAAATTCAAATTTGAATAAGGCAGCTGCTAATCAAATTCAAATGCATATACAAATTTGAATTGAAATTGTAAATTCAAATTTTGTAATTTGAATATCACTACAAGAAATTTGTCACTATTGACAATTAGCAAAATCTCTTTAGCGATATATTAGTGATAATTAATATTGTCACAATGATTTAGTGATAATATTTTGATTATCATTTTTGGGGCATCGCTAAATGTCAATAATGAATTTTTTTTCTAATTATTGTCACTAATATGTATATGAAGTGACAATACCTAATTTATTGTCACTTAACAATCATAAAAAGTGATAAGTTTGACCTTATAACTCAATAGAATATCAAAAAAATTCAATTTTCTTGTAGTGCTCGTTGGAATTTAAACGTCGGAATTTTTTTTTTCAAATAATAAAAATTAATGTTTTTTTTAAAAAAACTATTTTTTATTATGAAATTAAATCAATTAGTATTGTAAATATATCATTATTATTTATACAAAATAATAATTAAAAGTAATTTGTTAAAATATAAACTAGCTATTGGAGTGAAATGATATGGTTGTTAAAAAGTAGTATCTTAGCTATTGGAGTTCAGAGTAAAAAGTGGAAGTGTATAATACTATTCATTAGTTATATTTTATGATAAGAGGCTGAAATTTAAGAAAACTGTTGGAGATGGTTATGTTTTAGGAAATGTATATTTGGACACACCTGAACACAAACAATAGGAAACATACTTTTGGGACGAAATATGCAAAATGTTGGAAAATAAAGCGGATGGGGTTTTATGAATGAAGAACACAATTTTGGTAAAAATAGTATTTGAATAATAAAAAATAATTCAGAGTTATACTAATTGAGGACACAGTTTTTAAGAAAAAATAAGTATATGCTTTAATTAAAAATTTAAATTAGATTTTCCAACATTCCACTAAAGGTTTTGTCAATTTTTCTCTATGTTTGCTTATATAGTTGTAAACTTATTTCCTAATCTTAAATTCTTAAGGATAACACAAGCATTTTATGGATACAAAATAATTTTTCCATGAAGATTATTGGCTCTATATTTTCACATATTTACACATTTTTTTCTGTGTGTGAAAAGGCATTTACTTTAGAGTGAAAAAATTATTCGTGTGTAAATATGTAAAGTGATAGAAACTATTGTTAAGAAAAATATTTTGTACCCATAAATTACTCGTAACATCATGAGAATTTAAGGGAACATGAACAAAAAAATTAATGGAATATAAAATTTTTTTGGAATAATTCTTACTTACATCTGGGAAAATCTGATTCAATATTTTGAATAAAGAAATACCCAATTTCTTAAATTGCTCATACATTCCATGAGAATGTGAAAACTAAGAGGAAATGTGCAAAATTAGTATAAAATTGGAAAAATATTTAAAAATGTGGGATAAATGGAGTCATTTTTTTGTACGAGAAAATACTTTGGAAGGTGGAGAAAAATGCATGAGAACATAGAAAAAATTGCATGGAGAAAATATGAACACTTACCCGTCTATGTATTTTTTCCAAAATATTATCTTGCAACAAGAAAACAAGTTTCTCGCAAAATATGTTAAAATATGAGAAATAGGATAAGGGCAATTGGTGTTAGGAAAGGTGCATACGCTTCTCTTATAATGCATTCAGACAAGCGGATGCCCATAATATTCGATTGTGATTCTACCCGCACACTCAGTTAGGATAGCCAGAAAAATTGTTGTCACCCGCGAACTCAATTAGGGTCCAACAGTTATAGTGTGGGACTAAATATTGCAATAGTATATTTCTCGCCAATTTCCTAACGTGACTTTTATAAATTTGCATGAGAAGTTATTGACACGTAATTACTCGTCCAAAATCTAACAAGATAGTAGTATACGTCTACATATCAAAATTACATTAGCGGTTATTGACATTATTACAGGTCACATTTGATTTCATAAATAAATAAAATATAATTGATTGTATTGCTAACAAAATTGTTGGGTGCGTAACATCATTTAAAATTAAAAACATATATGATTACGTTTGTAATTGCGTGGGAATATCCAAACAACCACTACAAGAGTAAGGACAAATGAGTCTTAAATATTGGTCTCACAGTTAATAAAGAACTTATTATATATTATTATAAAGAGAAATCATGTCAATTGACACAATTTTTTATTTCCTATATTACCCTTAATATTTAAAGTTATATAATTCAACTTCTGCACTTTTCTTATTACACCAATTAATAAAATTTATCCTTTACCTTTTTTGGGATCAAATTCCCAAAAAATTCTAATTTTTTGTGCGAAGATTAGTTAGTAAGATAATGGAAGCCAAGGACAAACCGATATTCGGATATGGTCAAGCCTAAAAAATTCTCAATAACTGAGATTGGGCCTATAACGGACTCAGGCTTCGTTGATTAATTTTAAATAAAACCGAACAATAAATAGGGATTCAATTGAAATATAACGTATTTCTCCAATAAAAAAAAACAAAAAATGGTCATTACAAATGTTTACCTCCACAGCTCATTGTATTTTAATTCTGATCCAATTATAAAATCGTTGTATAAATGTATCAAAGCTTACCTGTTGATGTTCGAAAAGCATTTGGCTGAACATAGTAATTTATAGGGTTAATTACAGGGACCTTGCCTGAGTTTAGGCGTAATTACCGCCCAATCCCCTCCGACTATCATAATTACAGGGACCTCCCCTGAGGTTTCAAAAGGATCACTAAACCCTAACGGGGACTAACGGACTTGGACGGAATGTGTGAATTGACTGTTATGCCCTCGAGTTTTTTAATTAAAAAAAAAGGCTAAAAATTGTAAAAAAAATTTCTACACCAGAAGTGACGATTTTGCCCCTGCTTCTTCAGTCACAACTTCCCGCTTCTTCAAAAACACATACACATTCACACACTTTACATAAAAACCCTTCCATCACTCAAACCATTCATCTTCCCCACCATCTTCAACCTCCATTGTTTCTCCAACTTCAAAAACTATCAAGCCCACATTTTAGCATGTTCAAACACCGTAGTAAGGAGAAAGCACAAGGCCATTCCCGTACGGTTTATGGGCAGCAAAGCTTCCAAAGAATCAAAGGTAAAATAAAAAAAAATCTTTTATTTTCAGTCGATTTTGTTTTTTTTTTTTGTGTAAAAATAACTTAGTTAAGTATTTCTCTTGTATATTCTCAAAAAATAAAGAATTTTCAGTCATCTAGGGTTTTTTCACACAAAGTTTTGATCACTGCTTCATTTTTTTTGATAAATTTTCTGAATATTTATGTGATAATATGATTATGTTGTGATTTCATAGTTTTTATTTTGATTGGTATTGTTGTTGTTGATAAAACGGAGCAAAATATGGTTATGTTGTTGATTTCATAGCTCAATATTGCATGTTGTTGGTACTGTATGATAATATGGTTATGTTTTTTTGATTTTCAGTATTGTTTCTATTTTCTGAATTTTTGTTGTTGATTACTTTGTTGTTGGTAACTAATGTTGTTACTTTCTTTTCATGTTCAGAAAATGTTGTATGACATTGTAGTCCATTACAAAGATGAGATGTTCATCCTCAAGAACATTCAATCAAGGGACTATAAGTACATTGACCTGCTAAATGATGTATGTGAAGTTGCTCTGAGGAACTTATTAGGAAGAGTTAACAATCTTATTGTGATAAGTTATGGTGAAACATTCATGGGGAGGCTTTGCAAAACAAGGATATGGGGTGACATCGATGTAAACCATATGTTTGAGAAGAACAAAGACCATTCTCAGATTGACTTGTTTATTCAGACATTTGAAAATGAAGATGAGGGTGTAAACTAAGGAGGGGCTGAGAATGAAGAAGGTGATCAAGGTTTTAAAGATTTTGTAGCTGAAGATAATGATGGGACTGATGAGGGTGAAAGTGGATGGTGAAAGTGAGGGTGATGAGGGTGAAAGTGAAGATGATGAATCTGGTGATGGTGAAAGTGAGGGTAATGAGGGTGAAAGTGAAGGTCAGGAAACTAATAAGGGTGAGTTAGGAGACAGTGATAATGAGGGAGGGGAGGAAAATGTAAGAGTTGAAAATACTCAGGGGGGTAAAAGAAATAAAGGAAAGCAACCAATGGCTGAAGAAATTGCACTGAGTGATTATGAGTCTGATGATCATTGTGAAGCTCATCATAGTTCAGATGAGGAATTTGAAGATGACCCAATGGCTGGGTATATAGGGAGGAATAAATTCATAGTTCCTGATAATGTTCTTGAGCCTATGGAATTTAGAGTTGGGATGGAGTTCCCAACAGTTGATCATTTTAGAGAGGCTTTGAGGGAGTTTGTGATCAGAGAGGGGTTTGAAATTTTGAGGCTAAAGAATGAAAGAACAAGAGTGACAGCAACTTGTAATGCCTTAGACTGCCCGTGGAGAGTTCATGCATCTCCTTTGCCTGATGGAGTTACATTCATGATCAAGTCATACAATCCTGTGCATACATGTGTTAGGAAAGGTGGGATTAAGGAGGCAAGTGCAAGCTGGATGGCTGAAAAGTTGGTAGATGTTCTGAGAGCAAATCCTGATATGAAGCCAAGAGGGATGAGGCATGAGTTGAAGAAGTATGGTATTAATCCAAACTACATGCAGTTATACAGGGCCAAGCTAAAAGCTATGGAGGATGTTGAAGGTGGACATAAAGAGTCTTACTCTATGCTGCCTAAGTATGCTGACATGGTTAGGACAACCAATATAGGGAGTCTTGTTGAGATTCAATATGAGGACACAGAGGATGGTGATGGAGATGAAGTAACTGAATCCATTCCACCCGCTCCTATGTTTAAAAGATTTTTTTTGGGTTTGGAACCATTGAAGATAGGGTTTTTAAGTGGATGTAGCCCATTATTGGGCTTTGATGGGTGTCATTTAAAAGGACCACACAAGGGGATTTTACTTTCTGCTATTGGACTGGATGGGAACAATGGTCTTTTTCCTTTGGCATTTGCTGTGGTTGAAAGTGAGAACAAGGATAGCTGGGGATTTTTCTTTCACTGCTTGGAGAACATGTTGGGAGGCTTCAATGAAGAAAGCCTTGGACTTTCATGCAGACAGACAAAAGGTATGAACTTAGTTGTAAGATAGTATTTCTTTAAAGATGTAATATGTTAGTCTCATTTGTTAAAAGGACTTGCTTGTAATATTTTAAAATAGATAAGGACTTATTTGTTATATAATACATGCAGTTGGGTTTAATTGTGTTTTTACTGTGTGGTCTATTTCAGGGGCTGGTTGAGGCTATCATTGAGAAAGTGCCTACTGCTATCAACAGGAAATGTGCTAGACACATTTATGCAAACATGAGGACCCTCTATCTTGGCCTGGTGGTGAAAAAATGGTATTGGGCAGCTGCAAGGGCATACAATAGGGCCATGTTTGACTTTGCCATGAGGAAGTTAAGAGAGGTAAAACCCCAAGCTTATGATTAGTTAATGGCAATAGATGTTAGTATGTGGTCTAGACATGCTTTTGATACTAGGATAAAAAATGACCATGTCACTAACAATTTGTCTGAATCTTTTAACAATTGGATTGGGGATCTGAGAGGTGCACCTATTTTGGGTTTGATGGATGGTTTGAGATCAAAAATTATGAATAGGGTGAACAAAAGGTATTCTGATGGGATGAAGTGGATTGGTCATTTGTGTGAGGGTATTGTTAAGTAAATTAATGTGTTAAAAACTGAAGCCAATAGGTGTGTTTTGTTAATTGGTGGTGAAAATGAGTTTGAAGTCAAAGATAACAACATTCACTTCATATTGAACTTGGGTACTAGGACATGCAACTGTAGATATTGGGAGGTGAGTGGCATTCCTTGCAAGCATGCTTTGGTAGCTATACAACATAAAAGAGAGAATGTGGAAAGCTACACAAACAGAAGCTACTATAAGGGATTTTATATGATGGCCTACCATAACAAGATCAGGGGCATTCCTGATCCAATGTTCTGGCCTCCAATGGAGCATATTCAACCTCAGGAAGTTATGCCCCCACCTCTGAAAAGGCAGCCAGGAAGACCAAAAAAACATAGGAGAAGGGAGGAAGGAGAAGCATCAAGGGTAATCCCATCAAAGAGGTCAGCAACCTTGAAGTGTGGTAGGTGTGGGCAATTAGGGCATAACAGAAGGACCTATGAGGGTGGGAAAGCAAAAAATAAGAGAACTAAGAGAGCAACCAACAGAGAAGAGCCACAGGTCATTATATTCAAACTTATGTTTGCCTAAATTTACTAAGATTAATGTTTTTGATTAACTCATTCATTGTATTTGCAGGTGGTTGAAGATGGACGTGCTGGACCATCAAATGCTGCTGGAGGAGTTGATTTTGATGCTGATATCCCACTAAGCCAAGTAGTCGATCAATTAAGGAGATCAAGAAGTGAAAGTGTGGTGGTGAACAATCAAGAGGCCCCCCCAATCTCCCAATCCTCACAAGTTGCACCTGATGATTGAATTTGATGGATTTGTTTAAGAATTTATGTTATGGTTATGGTTTTTGATGAATTAGGATGTGTTTTTGGACAAAAGTTGATGGCATGGTTTATTGTGTGTTTGTTTTTGATGGATTATTTTTTGGTAATATTTTGGACAAAATTTGGATGGTAGTTAAATGTTTTCGCAGTCCAATATGTGTAATTAATCTAGTACATCTTCAACGCGAACTTATACAAACTGGACCCATTGAGAAAAGCACAAGCCCAGTCACAAAAGCCCAACTACACCGACCATAGAACAGGTTGGAAAAACAGAGCCCTGACCCAAATCTTTATATCAGCCGAAACTAGAAAACATGAACTTTTTAATAAACGTACCCGTATAAATTAGGGCTGTCAATGGGGTGGATTTCAATCCGAATCTGATTCGAATTCGGTCCAATTTATTAAGATAATTGTCCGATTAGAGATCTGATGGACCTGATCAGATTAATAAGATCTGTAATCCGAATTATATGGAGCGAATATGGATCTAGGCTGATCCGATCCGATCCGTATCTGTATCCGATATATATTACTATATGATGTTTATATATTATGTATTTAAACCAAAATAAAAATAATCTTAAAAAGAAATGCACGAGAGATGTTGTTGGACTGGCCTGATAACTAATTGGACCTACAACATATTAGTTTATGCTATTTAATAAGAAAATCAAAACCCTAACCATTCATCCTTCAATTTTTGTCTTTTCTTCCATTTCTCAATATTGAGTTTTCTTCTTCCTGGTCCCAGTTTATATCTTTTTTACTTATATTTTTGTTTATCCCTTTTGTTCTAATTTTAATCATTTATATTTGCCCACCATATTCCATCTTCTACAATTTCCAGGCAATAGTTTCGATGAAATAAGTAAAATATTACATTTTTAATTCATGATTGTGGAATCTGCAAGAGATTTGAAGGAAAACGGAAAAAAAAATTATTGTTAAATGTGCTAAATGGATCCGGATAATTTATCCGGATCCGAAATATCCACCGGATTCGGATCCGGTTGCTAATATTCATGATCCGAGCAGATTCGGACCCGGACCCGGAACCGGATAGAAGAAATGAAAATCGGACTCGGATCCAGATCGGCCCTGATCTGGTCCGAGTCCGACCTATTGACAGCCCTACCCGTATTAAACTAATGTGATTAGTTAAATAAAACAATTCAGAAAGGAAAATGATTCCCAATTGAAATAGCTTTTGGATTAGTAGGTGTATATACATATATATATATATATATATATATATATATATATATATATATATATATATATATATATTACTTGAGAAAAAATTAATAGGTTTATATGAAGTTTATTATATTATACAAATAATTTATAAATGATCTAAAGTACATATTATATTTGTACACATAAATTACATTTAAAATCAACGTGCGTGTGTTGATTTATCTACGTCAAACTATTTTTAACATTCAATTTTTTTATTCGGATCTAAATTTAGATTTTTGATTTTAATTAAGTTCAAACTAGGTAAAGTTTAATTATCCATTAGATCCAAATCCATCTTAGAATAGATTCAGATAGATCCAGAAATATTCAGCCCAATATTGACCAGGTGGCATTTGGCAGTCCTATGTAATTAATCTAGTCATCTTTATTTTTTTAACCGTTTGTTGGACCATTCAAACTAATCATATGTTTCATTATCATTTGTTATTTTGGGCCCTGCTGTACGAAAGTTATAGGAGTCATTTTGTCGTAGCAGAAGTGTGAGAATTGAGGAAAGGGCTGGCTTGGCCCCAAATATTTGGGGTCCCCAACCCAAATATGCATAGCCCATTATACATGTATTCAAAGAATAGAAAAAAGGAAAAGTGATGCCCCAGTTTTATACTAACGCTTATCCCAAGGCCCAGCTCACTATATCCCTTATTTGCTATTTTGCTGGACCTTTACAATAAAAAAATAAAAAAAGATTTCACACATTATAGTATAATTTAGTCGGAGCTTTAATCAAAAATTTTGAAAAGCAAAAAATTAAGGGTACGGGTGCCCCTAAATGCACCCCCTAGCACCGCCACTATTAAAAATACGAGGGTACACCTTATCATCATCCTTATCATTAATTTTACATAGTTGTTACTCTTAAGTTTTATTTCCACGTTAGTTCCTATTAAGAGTTATTTGTTTTACTTTGACCATTTTTTAGGCTGAACACGGAGGTTTCGATATCCAGTGATCTGCACGTGAGGTACACATAAGTCCCCAATAAAACATATATTGTAGTTCACGTAACATCGGGATCCGCCATGCTCAACCTAAAAAGACTAAAGTTACACAAATAACTTTTAGTAAGGACTAATGTGAGAATTATTTTTTAAAAGGAACGACTATATAAAATTTTGTTGATAAGGAAGACCACAAGTGACGTTGACCGAAATTTATGATAAATTATATAATCATGTTTGTAGTTTACTTTACATTATATTTGATTGTGCGAGAATACTTAAATTACCCCTATTTTACTAACCCCAAGAATGAGAAAAAATAGGTTCTATATTTTGATCGCACAGAGTTAAGAAGGTGAGATTATTGTCCAACTACATTTAAGATATCAAATATCCGAAGTCCAACCTAAGATTATATATTCACCTAAGTTGTGATTTTTATCAAGTGCTATCATATCGGGTTCTATCTTACATAATATTGTAGAAACCAACCAACAGGTGATTGGTCTAGTGGAAAGGACTAGTCACTACAAAGTAGCGGACTCAGGTTCGAATCCCTGTTGGGAGAGGTTCCCACTTTATGTGTCCATCGCGTCTAGAAATGGATTAAACCCTTGGAAAATAAAAAAAAAAAAATTGTAGAAACCAAACTTCTAATAAACTTGATGATGCCGTAGCCTAGTGGCAAAAGTTGAGGCTCCAAAATTAATAGGACAAGAGGTATTGGGTTCGACTTTCATTAATGTGGATATTTTTCTAGTTTAACATTAGTCTTGGTAGTTTATTTATCTTTGTACTTTAATAGCAATTGAATAGATATACAGACTGATGTAATGATGTAATATAATCATTTCCGAAAAAAATAAACTCCAGTAAATAATATTATCTAGGTCAATATATCTAGGAAATCAAATACACTCGGTTTTGTACGGTTTCGGTATGATACAGTTTTGCGGTTTTTAATAAGAATTTTTTTCATGTATGTTTTCTTGTGTAGTCGATTATTTAGTTGACAAAACAATATTTCTTTCGAATGTAACGAATTGGTAATGTATGTTGTTTTTTATTATTTTATGTTGTAAATCAATGTATTTTGGATGCCATTAGAATACATGCACAAGGCACATTCATATCCATTTACTATAGTCAAATGTATCTAACTCTTCACTTAGATACATGTATCATTTGTAATTAATGGATGCATGTTATCTTTGATTTTATCTCATCTATTATGTATCTACCTAGCCTATAAATAGAGGAGGTCTTTGTTTGTACAAACACACCAAGAAAAGGAATAAGAAGTTTAATAAAATCTTGTCCATCTTGTGCTCTCTTGTTCTTCAGTTTTTGTATTATTTTACAACACATTATCATTACGATAGTCTCCGTATCATTTCTTTTGTGGTGAAGAAGTCCATAGATCCAACAGACAAAGAAGGTAGTTCAATTTCACTGGTAAGTTGTATATCTCGCTAATTTATATCCTATATTAAATTTGCTTATTATAATATATATCTCATTTCATTCCTATTGATCTCATTGAAGGTGAGGTCAATTAACAAATCAATAGTGTATACTTATGAGTTATTTTGAGAAGAAAAAAATTCCTTATTGAATGAAGATTTCGCAACAAAAAGTTCACTATAGTTAGACTTATCCCAATTAAAAAAAAGAAATCTTTTTCTAGCATTCATGCCTTTTTGGGAATACATTTGATCTTTGGATTTAATTTTTTGCTCCAGTTTTAATATGAAGTAGTAAGATACTAATTGCTGAATAATATATAACTTAAATTCCAATCAGAATATGGTACTTTGAGGTGAGTTATTTTAATAGTCTTGCAATTACAATTATAAATTTTGGTTTCCCGTGAACCTTTGTTTCGAAGAATATTGTTAAATCATTTTATTATTGTTATAAAAAGTTCCAAAATCATAATATTGCAATATATATTTATGCTTATTATTTATCTAAGCTACTATCTTTTATAGTTTTTGGAAGATGTCGAACCTTACAAAACTTGAGTTTGTTGCTCTTGATATTTCTGGAAATAATTATTTGGCGTGGACTCTTGATGAGATCCACCTTGATGATATGAATCTTGGAGAAACAATTAAAGAAGGAAATGACGCATCTTCACAGGATCGCGCAAAGGCAATGATATTTCTTTGCCATCATCTCCATGAAGGATTGAACATTGAATATTTGACATTGAAAGATCCATATGTCTTATGGAGCAATTTGAAAGAAAGGTTTGACCATCAAAAAACCGTGATACTGCCAAATGCTCGCTATAATTGGATGCACCTACGTTTACAAGACTTTAAAAGTGTAAGCGAGTATAACTCCGCAATGTTCAAAATTGTATCTCAATTGAAGTTATGCGGAGAAAATGTTACTGAGGATGATATGTTGGAGAAAACATATTCTACTTTTCATGCATCAAATTTGGTCCTACAACAGCAGTATCGAGAGCGAGGCTTTAAAAAAAATTCTGAGTTAATTTCATGTTTGCTTCTTGCCGAGCAAAATAATGAATTGTTGATGAAAAATCATCAGTCCCGCCCAATTGCATCAACTGATAATTTTGGGCGTGGTCATCATCATGGTCGAGCCCGTGGCCCTGGCCGTGGCCGTGGACGTGGACGTGGACGTGGAAGTGGAGGTGGTAGAGGACGTGGTCGTGGTCATAGCTATAATAATTAAAGGTCTTCAAATTTCAAAAGGACCACATCTCACAACCAGATCTGGGAGCATAAAACGGACAAACAAGAGGAAAATGAATATCATAATAAAGCCTCCAAGAATAATCAAAGTATTTGTCATAGGTGTGGCATGGGAGGACACTGGCGACATACATGTCGCACGGCTAAACATCTTGCTGATCTTTATCAAGTATCACTGAAGGAAAATGGAAAAGGTCTAGAAACAAACCTTGCTATACACAATGATCCATTGGATTTTACGCACTTGAACGTTGCGGATTTCTTTGGAAATAGTGATGGGAACCTTGAAAATTTAGTTGGTGATGGAAACACCCATTCAACTTGAAAGTGATGTCCCCACATCTTTTACTTTAAGTGAATAATATTGATACATGTTTTTGTAATGTTTCCATTATTTTATTTTGGGCTTGTTTTCTAAAATTATGTTTTATTTTGAACTTGTTATGTAATGCTTAAAGTGTTTTATTTATAATGCATTTTAAAATAATAAAATAAAGTGGTTTTGAGTTTTATTCTCATAATTTTTATTTTTATTTTTATTTTTGTGAAGAAAAATAGATTTCACTGTTGACATACATGGTGTTCAAGTTAATAGTGAAGCTCTTTGTTTGGTAGATAGCGGGACAACGCACATCATTCTTACAGATAGAAAATATTTTTTCCATCTTATATTAGCTGAAGCTAATATCAACACAATATCTGGTGTTGCAAAACTTATAGAAGGTTCCGAAAAAGCTAATGTATTGTTATCCGGTGGCACAAAACTTATGATTAATGATGCAATATATTCAAGTAGATCGAATAGAAATCTACTAAGTTTTAAAGATATCCGTCGTAATGGATATCATATTGAGACAACAAATGAGAAAGACGTTGAATACCTTTGTATTACGTCTATTGTCTCTGGGAAGAAAAAATTATTAGAAAAACTGCCATCATATTCTTCCGGATTATATTATACATTTATAAATTCAATTGAATCCTATGCGGCGATGGATCAAGAATCAAATAATTTAAGTAATTTTATTATTTGGCATGACTGTTTGGGTCATCCGGGTTCGATAATGATGAGAAGAATTATAGAAAACTCTCATGGATATCCTTTAAAGAACAAAAAAAATCTTTTGCCCAAAGATTTCTCATGTGCTGCTTGTTTCCAAGGGAAACTTATTATAAGACCGTTCCTAATGAAAGTTGCAAATGAATCTCCTGCATTTTAGAACGAATTCAAGGAGACATATGTGGACCTATAACTCCATCATGTGGACCTATAACTCCATCATGTGGACCATTTCAATATTTTATGATACTCATAGATGCATTGACTCGTTGGTCACATGTTTGTTTATTATCTACTCGTAATATTTCTTTTGCGAGACTCCATTCTCAATTAATCAAATTACGGGCACAATTTCCAGATTATACAATCAAGAAAATTTGACTTGATAATGCAGGAGAATTTACATCCCAAGCTTTTTATGATTATTGTACCTCAATTGGGATAACTGTAGAGCATCCTGTTGCTCACACACATACGCATAATGGATTAGCGAAATCTTTTATTAAAAGATTAAAATTAATAGCTAGACCTTTGCTTATGAAAATAAAGCTAAAAAGTTCTGCTTGAGGACATGCCATTTTACATGCTGCAGCACTTATTTGCATAAGACCAACTGCATATCATAAATACTCCCCATTGCAACTGGTTTCTTCTCGAGAACCAGATATTTCCCATCTAAGAGTCTTTGGCTACTCGATATACATTCCAATCGCTCCACCACAACGTATTAAGATGGGCCCTCAAAGAAGGCTGGGAATTTATGTTGGATTTGAATCTCCGTCAATTATCAAATATCTCGAACCCTTGACGGGTGATCTATTTACTGCTCGATTTGCAGATTGTCAATTTGATGAGATCGTTGTCCCAGCATTGGGGGAGAAAAACAACAGCTGGAAAAACGAAATATTTCGTGGAATGCATCATCTTTATTGCATTATGATCCTCGTACAAATCAATGTCAATTAGAAGTTCATAAAATTATTCACTTGCAAAAACTTGCAAACCAATTACCTATTGCATTTACTGATGTTAAGAAAGTGACAAAATCATACATACCAGCTAAGAATGCTCCTATTCGAATTGATGTCCCTACAAGGGAAAATAATGTATTAGCAAACGAGTCTAAGACACACCAAAACCGCGGTAGACCTATCGGTTCCAAGGATAAAAATCCAAGAAAGAAAAAGGAGCAAAATAAGCAGTTTGGCACTTCTAAAGTTTCTATTAATCCTGAAGATCCCGTAAAAGAAACAGTTAACATAACTCAACAAGAAATCCCTGAAGAGGTTCAGGTACCTGAAAATAATGTTAATGAAGAGATCTCAATAAGTTATGTAACTTCAGGAAAACGATGGAACCGAAATAAACATGTTATCGACAACATATTTGCATATGTAATAGCTCTTAATATTACAAATGAAAGCGAGGATCTTGAACCAAAATTCATGGAAGAATGTCATCGTAGAAATGATTGGCCTAAATGGAAAGACGCAATTCATGCAGAACTAAATTCACTTGAAAAACGTAATGTATTTGGACCTATTGTCCGAACACCTAAAGGTGTAAAACCTGTAGGCTACAAATGGGTATTCGTGCGAAAGCGTAATGAGAAGAATGAAATTGTGAGATACAAAGCACGACTTGTAGCACAAGGTTTCTCACAGAGACCTGGTATTGATTACGAGGAAACATATTCTCCTGTGGTGGATGTAATTACTTTAAGATTTCTGATAAGTCTGACAGTGTTAGAAAGACTTCTTATGCGTCTAATGGACGTTGTAACAACTTATTTATACGGATCACTTGATAGTGATATTTACATGAAAGCCCATGAAGGACTAAAAATGCCTGAAGCATGCAATTCAAAATCCTGTGAAATGTTTTCGATTAAATTACAAAGATCTTTGTATGGATTAAAGCAATCTGGACGAATGTTGTATAATCGTCTCAGTAAATATCTCCTGAGATAAGGATATATTAACAATCCAATTTGTCCTTGTGATTTTATCAAGAAATCAAATTCTGGATTTGCTATCATAGCAGTCTATGTTGATGATTTGAATATCATCGGAACTCTAGAGGAGCTTAATGAAATGATAACATACTTGAAAAATGAATTCGAAATGAAAGAATTGGGTGAAACAAAATTTTGTCTCAGCTTACAAATCGAACATTTATCGGAAGGGATTTTTATTCATCAATCAACTTATATTGAGAAAATATTAAAACGTTTTAATATGGATAAATCTCATCCACTGAGTTCTCCGATTATTGTTCGATCCCTTGATGTGAAAAAGGACCCATTTCGTCCCCCAGAGGAAAATGAAGAGATCATTGGTCCAGAAGTACCATATCTTAGTGCCATTGGAGCACTTATGCATCTTGCTAATTACACGAGACCGGACATAGCATTTCCTGTTAAATTACTAGCAAGATATAGTTCCACACCAACTCGAAGACATTGGAATGGTGTTAAACACGTACTTCACTATCTTTGCGGTACGTCGGATATGGGATAGTTTTACTCAAAAGGCTCGCAAACAGAGTTGATTGGATATGCTGATGCTAGATTTTTGTCGGATCCACATAAAGCAAAATCACAAATAGGGTACTTGTTTACATATGGTGGTACTGCTATATCTTGGCGCTCCACAAAACAAACTCTTACAGCTACATCCTCGAATCATGCTGAGATATTAGCAATTCATGAAGCAAGTTGAGAACTCGTGTGGCTAAGGTCATTGGTACAACATATAAGGGAAACATGTGATCTTTCATAAGATAAAGGAAGTCCAATAGTATTGCACGAAGATGATGCAACTTGTATCGCTCAACTCAAAGAAGGATATATTAAAGGAGATAGAACTAAGCATATCTTACCAAAGTTCTTTTTTACGCATGAGCTTCAGAAAAAAGGAGAAATAGACGTCCAACAAATTCGCTCCAGTGATAACTTGGCAGACCCTACATCAACATTAAGAAATTAGAATATAAGATTGGTATGCGGCGGCTCAGAAATCTTTGAAGAAGACATGGCGAGAAGAGGGGGAGACCTTTGCGTAGGGGTGGGCGCGAGTCGGGTATTTCGGGTATTGGGTATTTCGGGTCGGGTACCTGACTTGGCGGGTAGTGAATTTTCACACCCGAAACCCGACCCGAACTGGCGGGTACCCGAAATTTTCGGGTATTTCGGGTATTGGGTTTTGGGTACCCGAAATTTCACACTTTTTTTTTTTTTTTCAAGAATTTTTTTTTTAACATATATGTACGTAAAATTGTAAATAAATGAATTCAAACATTAATTGTACACAATAACTTGAAAACAAAACAATACAAATGTCTCAAGCCTTCAAGATTTAAGTATTCAATAAATTACAATCAAATCAAACTCCAAGTCTCAAAGCATCAAAATATTAAATATCAGAAGCGCATGAAAGTTACAGCTTACAATAGACACAAAATCACATTATATTTAACATTTTAACTCATCATTCGGATCTTCACCAATCATATCCAACTACAAGCTTGAAAATCCAACTAAATTACTGAAGGATCAAGCATAGATGAATCCACGCCCAACTCGATCAAATCTACAAGAAAAAGAATGACATAACTCATAAGATCAAACATCAAAGTCAAAATGTGGAGATCATTATTTAAGACTTTAAGTAATAAATTAAGAATAAAAGTATATCTCAAATAAATTTTTATTACCTTTCTCTAAGCTTTCCAAATCCATCAAGTTTTCCTCCACGTTTATTGGTTGAGAATCCGAGCGGAGCCAATCTTGAGCACAAACTAGAGCTTGGGCAATTCTAGGAGACAAAGAACTCCTAAAGGCATCAAGAATACGACCTCCCGTGCTAAATGTGGCCTCAGAAGCAACGGTGGATACTGGGACATCCAATATATCACGAGCCATCCTCGATAAAATTGGAAAACGGTGAGTTTCTACCTTCCACCAACTCAATATATCAAATGTGTCCACTAATGGCTCGCAATCCTCACTTAAATATTTGTCCAATTCGGACTTGATTACTTTCTCTTTCCCATTCCTTAACCTTTCAAATTGACTATCCAAATCATACATCTCACTTTCACAATCAAATTCATCATGTTCAACAAATCCACTTGAACTTGAACCACTTGATTTTGCACATGGGCTTGATGGGGTAGCATTGCCATATAATTTTTTATACTCATTAAACAATTCTTCGAAACCAAATGTCACTTTATCAACAAATTCCTTGTAATTCGGTGTTCCATCTACTTTAGTTCCTGGGAACAACTCTCTAAATGTGAACTCCAAATAAGCAATTTTGCGACGTGGATCAAGGATCACCGCATAATGTAAAATCTTGTTCATTTTATCAACCGATCCCCAATATTTTGTGAATTTTTCCTTAATCTTTATTGCCATAGAACTCAACTCGGAGTCATAAGAAGTGATCCAACGATCAAGAAGGCGTTCAACCGCACTAATTTCCTTGAAGACAATGTTTGTTGTGACATGCAAAGAGCCCGAAATGCGTAGTGGCAAGTTATAAAAGTGTGCCAAAAACTTCACTAAAACCCTTGCCCTGGTCCAATCATTATTAGTCGGGACCTCATCCATAAGGTCGGTCAAAAAGAGGCGCTCACTATCTTCATATGCACTAAATGCCGTTCTAAGAGCTATGGCCGCATCCAACATCAAGTATGTTGAGTTCCACCTAGTAGGTACATCAAGACACAACATCTTCTTTGATGATACATTTTCAAGCGAGACACACTCATTAAATCTTTTGTATCTACCCGGAGAACTCCTAATATATCTAATGGCCGATCTAATATGGGATATGGCCATGTGCTCATCATTGCCCCTTAATCCATCTTGAACAAGAAGATTTATGATATGAGCAACACACCTCATGTGCAAATATTTTCCATCTAAAATGCAAGCATTCTTTCTAGTAACAAACTTCCTTTTTAAGTATGAAATGGCTAGATCTTCGACGAAGCATTATCCGCAGTGATCGTAAAAATCTTTTCAATTCCCCAATCTTTCAAACATTTTTGAACATCCATACCAATATTTTCACCCTTGTGACCGGAAATTGGACAAAAATTCAAAATTCTTTTTTGCAAGTTCCAATCATCATCAATAAAATGCACGGTGAGGCACATATAGTTTATCTTTTGAATTGAAGTCCACGTGTCAGTGGTGATGCTCACCCTTTGAGAGTGTTCTTTTATATATGACATTAACTTTAACCTCTCATTCAAATACATTTGATAAATATTTTTAGTAATTGTCCTACGAGATGGAATGGAGAACATAGGGCATATAACCGATAGGAAATGTTTGAACCCGGATTTTTCAACGGTTCGAAATGGCAATTCATCAACAATAAGCATATGACATAATGCGTCGAGACATTTACCTTGATTAAATTGCCAATCAGTTAGCCCTCCTCTTTGACCCGAACGAGTTTGTTGAAATTTAATCCGAGTTTGATTTGTTTGAACTTCATGGGGCTTTTTCTTGCAAGTATTATAATGATTACGAAGGCCATTGGTTCCATAACGTTTACCCCCGGCGGCAATGAGTACCCCACAATATATGCACTTGGCCTTAATAACTTCAACCCCATCGATAGTGACCTTCTCTTCCGTATAGTATGCCCAAAACTCACTCCTCTTATTTGTTGGTTTCTTTACATTAGCCTTGTTATCATCATTTGCATTTCCATCCCCGTGGATTCCGTCTCCATCATCATTTGCATTATCAATATTTTCAAGATTATCCACGTCGTTATCAACATTAACCCCATCATCTTCTATTTGAATGGATGATTGTTCAACGAAACGAACTTTTTTAGTAGTTCTTGTAATCAAACTATCACCGTCGAGTATTCGCTTAGATTGTGAAGAACCTTCAATTTCACGATTCGACATCTACAATCAAAATTAAAATAACCAAGTTAACCAAAATATTCCTATTTTGTCAACTAGTCTAAAGATATATTAATCTATACCATTTTTTAACAAACTAATCTATACCATTTTACAAAAATATAATAATCTATGCCTCTATATAAAGAAACATCGTGCATTTCCTTCATAAAAATTAGAATTTCAATAACTGCTTTGGTTACATATCACAGTTTTGTTTGGACTAGAAATAATTCTTTATTAAATAGCATTACATCAAATATATTATCTAGCCCATAATCTAAAAACTGATTTTTGACTTCGTACTCCTGAATCTTACTCAAGCAAAGAAGAAATTATATCTATCACCATCTCAAGAAATCCTTCACAAAGTTTAAAGATAAAAGTCAAAAGAAACAACTAATTGCTTAATCAAGATATGCAAACGCCTACATCACATGTTCACATATAATTAACAAACAATTACTTCATCAAATTATAGACAGCCCAGAGAAACCAAGGCACACAGCCAATAATTAAATGAATTTAAAAATGATCTGAACTTATTATATCGAAAAAAAATTACTTTACAAATGAACAAAATAATCACCTTGAATGAAGATTTGATATAAATTGCTTCTCTTCTTGGCTGGATTTTCAGATTTGGCCGTAAAATTGATTGATCAGTAGGGAGGGAGTTCAAATGTCGACTGCTGTGAGAGTGTGAGTTGGGGAGAGGAGTTAGAAGAGACTTAGAGTTAGCCAGTTAGGTTTTTTTTCCTTTTCTAGCCCATCTAAAATTAGTCTGTTACTCTGTTAAAATAAATATTGGGTATTTGGGCTGTCAATTCATTATTGGGCCAAATTTTTTTTTTTTAAATACCCGAACGGGTACCTGAATACCCGTTCGGGTGTGAAACTAATACCCAATACCCAACCCGAAAATATATTTCGGGTTCGGGTACCTGAACCCGAATGTCAAAATACCCCTTTTTTTGTCCCAAACGGGAAATACCCAAACAGGTCGGGACGGGTCCCAAAAAACCCGACCCAAACGCCCACCCCTACCTTTGCGTACGGCACTCTTTTTCCCTTAGCTAAGGTTTTTTTCCATTGGAATTTCTTAGCAAGGTTTTTAATAAGGCAGGATTAAAAGGCGCAAATCTTACAGAAGATATAAGTACTCTTTTCCTTCACTAAGATTTTTTCCCATTGGGTTTTTTCTTAGTAAGGTTTTTAACGAGGCATAATCTTATTAAGTGGCATCCAAGGGGGAGTGCTGTAAATCAATGTATTTTGGATGCCGTTAGAATACATGCACAAGGCACATTCATATCCATTTACTATAGTAAAATGTATCTAACTCTTCACTTAGATACATGTATCATTTGTACTTAATAGGAGCATGTTATCTTTGATTTTATCTCCTCTATTATGTATCTACCTAGCCTATAAATAGAGGAGGCCTTTGTTTGTACACACATACCACGAAAAGGAACAAGAAGTTTACTAAAATCTTGTCCATCTTGTGCTCTATTGTTCTTCAGACGAGTGGTTGCAGAGAAAAGCGTCCTTGAGGAGGAAAACCAAAGACTCAAGGAAGAGCTCGATCAGATCAAGGCGGATTCCGAGCAGTCCTATAAGCGGGGCAAAGAAGAGTCGCGTATGAGCTCAATAAGGGAGTTCTTGGAATCCCCTGCGCTTGACGCCAGAACTCGAAAAAGAGTTTGTGGGATTCTCCAAACCACCTTCTATAAAGGAGTTAAAAAATTGATAGCGGCAGGAATCATTCCCGACAAGATGACTGAGTACGCTAGTCATATGAACATCCTGAAGAATAGAGATGGGGAAGATTACCAAGTCTCATCTTCGAGTTCCACGGCCTGGGAGAAACATGAATTTGCTCCCTTCGTGGCTGCGTTCGGGGTTCCCATGCCAAATCCCGACATGTTGGAGTTAGAAACATCCAGCACGAGCTCGGGCTCAGGAGAGGATGATGAAGACGACTCCGAGGAGGATGATGAAGGTGACTCCGAGGAGGATGAAGACGTTGATATCGAAGATGGCTCGAAAAGTGAAGATGACGGAGAAACTCCCGACCCCTGATATACTTTGTAATAGGTTTCTTCTTTTGTTGTTTTGTAATCGTTTGACAATTTTTAATCAAGGTAGCTAGAGGTTTCTTTTCCTTTAGAATTTTGTGTTGTGGCCAAAGTCATCTGCAAATAATTTATGCAGGATTCTGGTGTGTAACTTATCTTAGACTAATATCTTCGTAAGTTATATGTAAGTCGAATAACATCTCGAACCAACGATATGTAAGTTATACGTAGGGAAGAGCTCGAGCTCTTTCCATAGATAACAATATGTTAATAATCGAACTTCGCCTTTTAGCTCGGAATAACTAGGGAGTCGCGACTGTTGGGTCCCAAAAGTATTTTTTTCTTTCTTATAAATATATGGGGAGTAACTTCAATTCATTAAGTCCTTGTTTCCAATTATCTCACATCGGAGCTCATAGATCGATATTACATTTCGAACAAATTGCTCTTAACAGCTGAGAATAGACGATCTAGTAGGTGCCCCCATTGATCCCAACCAACTCTTCAGGGTTAAGAAAGAGAAAACCCTAAAATCTCGATCTAGGGATCCAAAACTCTCGATAACAATCCCTAAACCTTCTAAAACCGAGGGGAGCAAAACAAAGGTTGACTAATCTCCGAAATCCAAACCTACTCAAATCGAGAAAGAGCATGTCATATAGGTAGCCGACTCCCCACCTAGATCGATAACTGGTCCTAACGCGAAGGACCGGACAATAAAGATTCGAGTGAGCAATCCTGCTCCGGTGGTTCTTCCCATGCTTCAAATAAGAGGCCCCGCCCGGAAGACCTCATTTTGACCCAGGCGTTATGCCAATTGGCTGGGGAGAAAAAGCCATTGAGTGAAGCAATTTCGGCGTCTGAGGCTGCCAAGACCATTCTGCTCGAGATCCAAGATAAAAAGATCAAAATAAATGACCCTACCTTTGATAAAACCATGCTCCGTACTCCTCAACCAACGCCTCAAAATCCTATTTCTTCCAGCTCCATTTCCGACGTCAATCGCACACTGACTGCGATTTACGAAGAAATGAAAGACAAAACCCGAGCTGATGGTGTTCTTCCGAACTGCTGGGATATTGCTTTGAGTTATATTCGGGTCGCCGACCAAGAACAGCTAAGAGAAAAGAGTGCTCGGGAAATTGTGCAGTCGGGCTCCGATTTACTTACTCAAGTGAGTTTTGTACTCTTGTATTCCTTTTCTATACCTTTTTTTTTAACTTTTGTAAGTAAATGCAGCTCGGGCAGCATCTTTTCAACCTTGGGTTGCAAGTCGAGATGGAGGCTGGACAACACGGAGCAATCGTTCTTGAACTGGAGAAAAATAAGGCTGCCCTGCAGCAATCTCTCGAGGAAACTAAGGCCATCGAGCAGAAGCTAATTTCTGAGAAGGAGAAAGTCATGAAGCAGAAGGAGAACAAGTCCACGAAGAATTGAGCAAGGAACTGGACAAGTTGAGGTCCATGATCGAGCACGAGAAGAAAGATTCCGAGCGCCGTGAACAAGAGGCGTATAATATAGGTTATGAAGCCCGCAGCGCCGAGCTCCGAAAAATTCTGGCCGAGAATAAGCTAATCTAGAGATCTAGCTTTGTTTTAATCTTATCCTCTTTTGCTTGTTGTAACTTAATTCTCTTTACTCCGCACTGTTTTTTGTAAGAAACAATAATCCTCTTTGAGTTTTTTAAGCTTGTCTTTTTCCTACTAATACTTTTATTGTATTCTGCTCAGAATTTATCCATTGCTTAAGATTTACTAAACCGCACTGCTTGAGATTTATTTAACTTGGCGCATTCTCGTAGAGAAGACAAAGTAGAAATAAGTTTCTAATTCCGATCTGATTCCAAGAGATTTTTCGACCTCCAGAGTAAGGTGGAAATAAAGTTATAAAGCTTCTGACCAAGTCAGAGAATCTCCACTTTCCCGGCATAATTCCAATTTTTCCTGACCAAACAGTACATATTTCTCGGGAAGCGGAACGGTCACCCGTGATTAATGCCTTCATCTGGGCCGTTCAATCGTCTTACATCCTGACCGTCAATTTTCAGATCCTCTTAGTATAAAAGGGGGCGTTTGCTCTGTTAAAAACTTTCACTCTGCTATGTAAAAATGAGTTCTCAGAGAACCATGCTCGGGACCTTTCTACTTCCCATTCAGCGTTTTGAAATTCGACTCCGCACTTTCTTCCGAGTACTTAGATACCTTGACCTTTAATTCGGTATGGGTGGAATTGGAAAATGGGGACCTCTCAAAGACCATGAAGTCTCCGATCCCAGAAAAATGGCATCCCCTTTGAAATACCGACAAATGGCCGACCATTGCTTGGGTATTTTGGGCAGGGTTGGCATTGCGGACTTCGAGCATCAGCTTCTTCAAGGTTTTTCTTGAAGAATGGTGACTTTAGGTCGAACTTTCGGATCTTAAAATGATGACCATCCGCTTTACTTGTTACCTCGGAGAAGTGTTCGAGCTCAGCCGGTGGCAAGAATCCTGGAAGGCATATGATGATAAACAAAGACAGAAGTCTATAATTCATATTGCCTAACTTCAAAACCAGATATCATCGGACGATAAACTGAGCCAGCTTGCTTCTTACAAGTCTACTGGACAGTCGGGCTTCATAAAATAGGACTCTTAAACATGTAATAGGATTTGTAATCGAACAGTGTAAAGAACATTTGTAATTTCCGGACCTTGAACATTTGTAACCGCTCGGAACTATGAATGAACTGACTTTTAAGTAACTTTTGTATCTCGAACGTCTGTAACTGCTCGGAATTTATGAATGTACTGTATTACTTCATAGTACCTCGTGTCCTTGTGATTGCTCGAAAATTCTGAACTTATACTTCCATGTTTAGTTGCTTTATAATTTAGCCTTTTGTACTGTTTGATGAATTCCGCACTAAAAACTCGATTTTCTCGAAAGTCTGATATTGATCTAAAAACAAGATATTCATCAAACAATAACCAACTTGACAAATCCACTTCGAGAAATAAGATAATCGTGGAATAATAATTTCAGTCGGAAAAATTACTTTGAGGAGTACGATAATTGTTGAATGATAATTCAACTCGGCAAAACCACTTCAAGAAATAAGATATTCATAGAATAATAATTTTAGTCGAAAGACTCACTTCGAGGAGTAAGAATCGTTGAATGATAATTCAACTCAGCATAACCACTTCGAGTAAAAGGATTTTCCTAAAAATTCCATCCAAAATCAACTTGCTTAAAAATAATTAATCAATTTGTGAAGAAAACTTCGAGGAACAGAACTAATCCGAGACTGCCATAACTCGAACACATTATCTGATAACCTTTTAACATACAATTTGATTTTTACGCAAGTCAGTTTTCGAGCCAAGAATAATAGCAACTGCTTCCACCCTTGATCGAGACAGTTTTAGTTTTTATAAGTCTGTCTGTTTTCGAGCTAAGAGTCATAGCAACAACTTTCATTCTTAGTCGAGACCTTTTGCTTTTGTGCAAGTCTGTTACCAAACTAAGAGTCATAGCAACAACTTTCACTCTTAGTCGAGACATTTTGATTTTATGTAAGTCTGTTACGGATCTAAGAGTCATAGTAACAACTTTCACTCTTAGTCGAGACATTTTGATTTTCACAAGTCTCTTACCGATCTAAGAGTCGTAGCAACGGTGTTCACTCTTAGTCGAGACATTTTGCTATTTTTCTGCAAGTCTGTTACCTATCTAAGAGTCATAGCAACAACTTTCACTCTTAGTCGAGACATTTTGATTTTATGCAAGTCTGTTACCGATCCAAGAGTCATAGCAACAACTTTCACTCTTAGTCGAGACATTTTGATTTTATGCAAGTCTGTTACCGATCTAAGAGTCATAGCAACAACTTTCACTCTTAGTCGAGATATTTTTCTTCGTATGCAAGTCTGTTACTGATATAAGAGTCATAGCAACAACTTTCACTCTTAGACGAGACATTTTGCTTCGTATGCAAGTCTGTTACCGATCTAAGAGTCATAGCACCTTTTTTTTTTTTACAATATCAAATGTATCGGAAACACATCGAGAACTATAGAAAACTTCAACAATCATGCAAACACATGAATAAAACAAAATTACAAAAATATTGTCCGGTTACAAAAAGCTATTTTCCATAATATTTTCGTAAGTTAACAGCATTCCAGCTTCTTGGCTATAGCTCGTCGTTGAGGTGAGCAATCTTGTATGACCCCTTCTTTACGACCTCCTTTACAACGTAAGGGTCGTCCCAGTTGGGCTGAAGTTTTCCAACATGTTTCGAGACTTCTACTTTTTTGTGGACCAAGTCCTCGACCTTGAAAGTTCTGATTCTGACCTTCTGGTCGTATGCCTTTTCCATGCTAGATTTCGTAGCTTGGATCTTTAGTCTGGCTCGATCCCGCTTGCTGTCCATTTCTCTCAAAGAGTGATTTACATCGGACTCATAAAACATGACCCTTGGTGATGGCACCAAAGTTTCGATCGGGATAACGGCCTCCGAACCATAAACCAAGCATAAAGGAATTTCGCCGGTAGCAGTTTTGTCAGAAGTTTTGTTTGCCCAAATGACCCCAGGAAGCTTATCCAACCACTTTCCTTTTGCATCAGCTAAACGCCTCTTTAGAGATCGAACAATTCTCTGTTTGTGACCTCGGTTTGCCCATTCGCTTGGAGGTGGCCGACAGAAGTAAAATTTTGTTGAATCCCAAACTTTTCACACCATTCTCAATTTGCCTGCTTGCGAACTGTGTTCCGTTATCTGAGATCAAAATCCTCGATATTCTGAACCTGCAAACAATATTTTTCCATAAGAAGTTTATGACTTGAAACTATGTGATCTTGGTAAGAGCAGTACATTCCACCCATTTGCTGAAATACTCTACCGCAACCAAAACACAGTTATTCTTCGACCTGGCGGTCGGAAAAGGACCTATTATCTCAATTCCCCATTTATCAAAAGGCCAGCAGATTGGAATCGAGTGCATTTGCTCGGCGGGTTGGTGAATTAAGTTCGAGTGAATTTGACAGTGGTGGCATTTTCTCACGTAATCTTTCGAGTCTGAAACTAGAGTTGGCCAATAACCTGACCGAGAACATTTTAAAGCTAACGCCCTTGCACCGCAATGACTACCGGCTTCCCCTTCATGTATCTCCTTCGAAATAGATTCATACTGACTTTTGGAAACACATTTTAACAATATGCCCGAGGAGGATCTCTTATAAAGTTGATCCTCAATCAATACATACATCGGAGCTCGATACTTCAGTCGTCGAGCTTCATTAGGCTCCTTAGGCAAGATTCCCTCTTTTAGATAATCTTTTAGAGGCCTTATCCATGAAGGTTTTGGAGCATCAACTTCCATGATTTCCGCGCTCGGGGATGCGTTCAAATCAATTGCCGGATTATTGGACAATAACCAAGTTATAATTCTTTCTTTCTTTCCATCCATAGAACCTGTAAATTTTGACAATAAATCTGCCCAAGAGTTTTCCTCCCTAGGGATAGCCTGGATCTCGAACTTATCAAATTTTGATGTTAAATCCTTTACTTTTTCCAAGTATTTTACCATATTGAATTCCTTTGCCTCATAGACTCCCTTCACCTGTCTATGCACCAGCTCGGAATCGGTCAATATAGTAAGAGACTTAATGTTCGCTTTTATCCCCTTTTCCAGCCCTGCGATTAAAGCCTCATATTCAGCCTCATTATTCGTAACCACAAAGTCCAAGGTAGTTGCGTAACTTAGATCTTCTCTTTCGGGCCCTTGAAAGTGAATTTCGGCCCCTCCTTCTTCTCTAGTCGATGAACCATCTACATGCATTACCTAGATCTTTTCCTCGACCTCCGTAACCAAGTTGACTTCGGAACTCTCTTCCTCAAGCTGTTCCGTTCCCGTTGATTCCACATTAAAATCTGCAAGGACATGTGCCTTGATTGCCGTCCGAGGTTGATATTCGATCTCAAACTGCCAAAGTTCAACATTCCACTTAATTAGTCTTCTAGAGGCCTCGGGTTTTGACAATACCTGCCTTAAAGGCTGGTTTGTCAGGACAATTATCTTGTAAGTTTGAAAGTAAGGTCTTAGCTTCCTAGCGGCAACTACTAAGGCAAGGGCAAACTTTTCTATCTCAGGGTAATTTCTTTCTGCGCCTTGTAATAATTTGCTTAGATTATACACAGGCTTGTGCTCGGACTTTTCAATTTTTACCAAAACTGAACTGATAGCCTCTCCTGATACTGCTATGTTCAAATACAAAGGCTCCCCCTCAACAGGTTTTGCTAGCACTGGGGGAGAGACTAAGTATTTTTTAAGTTCCTCGAATGCCTTATCACACTCTTCATTCAACTCGAAATCCTTAGACTTTCTCAACAACTTAAAGAAGGATAGGCTTTTATCTGCAGAACGAGATATAATTTTTTTTAAAGATATAATATTTCCGATCAAGCTTTGAACCTCGAAAGTTTTCTTGGCGGCCTGAGCTCGATAATAGCTCTAATATTTTCGGGATTTCCCTCGATACCGCGCTCGTGGACGAGGTAACCAAAAATTTTCCTGATCTTACTCCAAAGGTACATTTCGTAGGATTCAACTTCATCCTATACTTTCTCAAAATTCCGAAGCATCTATCCAGGTGCTCAATATGATCATCTTCAGTCATGCTTTTTACGAGCATGTCATCAACGTATACTTCCATAATTTCTCCGATCAAATCTTTAAACATCATATTTACAAGTCTTTGGTACGTTGCTCCTGCGTTACGTAGCCCGAAAGGCATCACGATAAAACAATAAACCCCACGCTCGATAATAAAAGCAGTTTTATCTTGATCCCTTTCGTTCATGAATATTTGATAGAAACCCTGAAAGGCATCCATCATACTGAAAAAGATAAAACCTGCAGTCCAATCGACCAGCATATCGATCCGGATAAGGATCTCTTGGACACAACTTGTTCAAATCCGTGGAATCGTTGCACGTTCTCCATTTGTTATCAACCTTGCTTCCTTTGGACACCAAAACTACGTTGCAAAGCCACTCAGTAAACGTTATTTCTCGAATTTGACCAGCGGCCAAAAGTCTATCTACTTCCGCATTGATAATTTTATCTTTTTCCCGACCATGGATTCTTTTCTTCTGCCTAACTGGTTTTGCTTTTGGGTCGATATTCAAAGAGTGTGTAATAACTCGCGGGTCGATTCCCACGATATCGTCCGAGCTCCAAGCGAACACATCAACATTGTTCCTCAGAAAATCGATCAGCATCGTCTCCATTCCCGGACTCAGCTCGGTCCCGATCCTAGTGAACTTTTTAGGAGAGCCAGGAAACAGCGTAACCTGTTTGTGAATTTGGGGTCTGCACACTCATATCAATATCCTTCCCCTTTTTTCCTCGCAACTTGTCGCAATCATGCAGAGGGAGGTCGGAAACTGAAACCACCTTTGGATCGATCAACTTCATTTTAGCTGGTAACAAAGGCTCGATTTTTTTCTTAATAGTTAGAGACGTGTTATAACATTCCCATGCCATATACTGGTCGTTCCTCATTTCACCGACCCTAGCCATAGTTGGGAAGTTAACCTTCTGATGGTAAGTCGATACAACAACTTTGAAGATATTCAACGCTGATCTTCCCAAGATGGCATTGTAAGCAAATGGAGTGCTTACTACAAAAAAATTAACCATTTTTGTTACGTTCTTTGGTTTCTTTCCCAAAGTGGTGCTCAAAAGAATTGTTCCAAGAGGGACAATTTCCGAACCGCCGAATCCAATTGGAGGAGTAGAAACTCGATCAAGCCGTGGATGTTGCAAATTCATCCGATCTAGAGCCTCTGAAGAAATAATATTTGCCGAGCTGCTGTTGTCAATTAATACTCTCTTGACCTCGAAACTTGCAATTTTAAGGGTCAAGACCATTGAGAAATCGGGGTCGTCCTCATTTACATCCCAGGTTACGTCACGAGGCCTATCAACTGATTTACCAACGAAGGGGGTTCTAATGACATAACTTCTTTCCTGGTCGAGACACCTGTCTTTATCGACCTCGCAGTTCTTTTTCTTGCATTCCTGCTATCTCCACCCGCAGGTCCTCCAGCAATTACATTTATTACTCCATTTGTTTGTTCATCAACTTGATCCTGAGCATTACGTTTTTGTCCAGAAAACTTTCGAGGGCTCCTTGATCTGTAACGATTGTTGGAGTTACCCTTTCTCACATATTCCTTTAGTTTTTCTTGTGCGATTAACTTTTCAATTTCTTGCTTTAGCTGGAAAAAATCCTCCATGCTATGTCCCCGAGCTTTGTGGTACCTGCAGTATTTATCATGATTCACTGATCCTGGCCTCACTTGAGTGATACGTTGAGCCTCGGGGATCAAATTTCTTTCTTCGAGTACGGTAAGTATCTCGTCCCTCGAAGTGTTTAATTTGGTGAAAGTATTTTTTTTCGATCCTCTCCTTGGCGTCTTGTCTGGAGAAGCAGGTCGACCATAGACATTAGATCTGTGGTTCAGGACATGTGGTTTGTAGACATTGAGTCTTTGCCAAACCGAGCCTCTCCGCTGCACGTTTGACCCTCCATAGTCACCTGGCTTTGGGATAGGAGCCCTGTCCAGTTTCTTTCTGAGATGGGGCCTGGGATTTTGAGCATTTTTTAACTTGTTCATGCCCTCTTGGATCATGTACTTTTCAGCTATCTCCACGATCCGCTCGAAAGATTTTGGCTATTTTCGACATAAAGCATTCCCAAATTGGGTATTTCGAGTCAAATCAAACATGAGTGATGACAAGAATTCGATCTGAGGGGTAACAACTTTCAAAAGCTCGATGCTAAATTTAGCTAACCATTGTCTCAGGGTCTCTCCCTCCAACTGTTTTACCGTTCCTAGGTGATTCGCCAGTAATTTTGGTTTTCTCTGACTTGCAAACTGATGTTTCAATTTGTCACATAATTCATCAAAAGAGAAAATCGAGTTATGTGGTAATTTTCCGAACAAATCAAGAGCAATTCTCTCAAAAGTTGTAACCATTATCTTGCAGCAGAAATCCTCCGAATGTCCATATAAGTATAGCACATTGATAAAGCTGTTAATGTGCTCCCCAGGATCGGTGGTCCCATTGCACCTGGGCAACCTTGTAGGCATAGTTTCTGTATTTCGAGCTTCTCTGATTTCTTGGCAAAAGGGCGAGCATCGCATAATGTTGGTACTTAACTCTCTGTCTCGAATATTCTCCTGAATAATAGCCCTGTTTTCCTTTACTTCCGTATGCCGGGCCCTTGTATCCACAGGTCGAGTTTCCTTTACCAACATTTCCTTATCCAACTCCTTAGCAACTCTCTCATGTACCATTTTCTCCAATTCTGCTTCAGTTACTTTACGATAAACCGACCTCTTAGTTTTATTGACAGCTTCAGGCTGACTCTCTCTGACCACAGAATCCTCCGGATCGCGAACATTTTTTGATAGTTGTCCTGAACGAATAATAGTTCTTGTTCGAGCAGCTCTGGGAGGAATAACTGGTGGAGCACCTACAGTAGATCGACGGACGCTCCTTTCCCTCTGAAGGTTTGAAATAGGAGCTTCACGCCCTTAACGAGCTGCAGGTTGATCAACTAGGGGCTGCTGACCAGGTAATGACTCTCGATCTGCTCTCTCCGTGTTCAAAAACTCCGTTCACATAGTGCCAATGATAGATCGTAAATCAGCTATTGTCGTATGAATAGGTAAATCATTAGGCGGGTTAGTTGGTGGAACTTCTTGCTGATGAGCTGCTCGGGATTGGTCACTTGGTTCATTGTTAACCATGTCCTCCAAGGTAATGGGCCTCCATGTGGATCTCCAAAGTCTTCACGAGGTCTTCTAGGGGTGAGCACGGTCCGGCGGACCGATCGAACCGAACCCGAAACGGAACCGGCAGGTCGGTCCGGACCGTTTATCGAACCGAAATTTCAGTTCAATAAACGGTTCCTATCTGAGAACCGAACGTCCAAAATGTCTTTTCTTGGTACAACCGGTCGGTCCACCGAACTGAACAGGTTGGACCGAAACTTTTTTTTTTTTTTAAATTTATGTTTTTCATTTACGACTTTTGGTGATAAATTGAATGTTATGCAATAAATAGAAGAGGAGTTTTTTTGTATGGTTTGTATGTTGTAAGAATTTTTTTTATATATATTTTGTGTCAAATTGATTTTTTGATTTTTATTTTTAAAAAAATAGATTTTGGTTTTTTGGGGGATCGAACCGGACCGTTCGGTTTTATATCAAATCGGACCGAAATCTTCGGTCCGGTAAAAGGTCCACGGAAATCCAGGACCGAACCGGCCAGGAATCGAACTTCGGTTCGGTTCGGACCATTTGCTCACCCCTAAGGTCTTCTGGGCTCCAAACTTATTCTAAGTCTAACTTAAGGCCCCATTTTATTACATTTTAATTGTACAAAGAAGGGGCACCAATCAGACCCCTTTAATTACAACCCATAAAAATAAACCAAATACAACACAGGGCTTAAGGGCATTATCGATCAATCCACACTTTCACTCAAGAGCATGAATAAATTCACATAAGGGCAAAATGTAAATTTATCGGCTTCTAAAATTTTAATTCATAAAAAACATCCATATTAATTATTTTGAATTTATCAATTAATCTCTAAGATTAATTATCTCTTACTTGAGATTTAAGTAATCTATTATACATATCTTGATTAGGTTGGTTAATTAAGATAGTTATCAAATCTATCAAGGTTCCTATCTTATCCAAGAACTCCAAGTTTGCCAACTTATCTAAATCTCCAAGATTCTCAAGATAATCCTATTTTGACTAAGATTAGATAACTAAGATAGTTCCCAAATCTTCCAAGATTCTCTACCTTATCAAAAACTCTAAGTTTCCTAATCTTCCAAATCTTCAAGCTTTTCAAAATTCCAAAATAGGCAAAAAAGAGACCAACTGTGATTCAACCACGTGGTGACCAATCTGAGGCCACCACGTAGCATCACACTCGTGGCCACGAAGGCCGCACGTGAGCTGCACGCGGCAGCTACCGCTGCGCGTGGCAAAGCGTGGTAGCGTGCTGTTGCGCGTGCCAGCAAGCGACATATAGCCCGTAGGCTGCTTCCGCGTGCTGCTCGCGCAGGCAGCGCGCTGTTCACACGCTGCTGCGTGTAGCAGCTTTGCGGTGGCCGCCACCACGGTTGATCAATTTTTTTTTTGTTTTTCTGATTACTTATTTAAATTAAAATGGCGTTTTAATCAAATCTAAAGAATCGACTAAAGACGAAAAACGACTATTGGGATTTAGTAGGAAAAACGACCTTTCAGGCGAAAAACAAAAACTTTAAGGGTCTCCTAAAGAATCTTGCCAGGATACAATCCATATGTATATATATAAATATATATAAACGATAAATTAACTTTAGAATAAAATTATACCTATCTCCTTGCAAATCCAAGCTCGGCAAAAGCTTAGATGTGATTTCTCCTTTCTTTTGCACCTTTGATCCCAAGCTTTATATAGCGCCCCACGTGTTACGCCTTTACGAGTTGATACACCTCAATATCACGAAAACATTGATAATACTAATCCGTTAGAACATAGAAATTATCAAGATCTAAACTTGAGAACAAAATAGGAGCAAAAATCGAAATTTTTTTCTTGGGAGAGAGAGATCGCACGCAAGGGGGGAGAGAGAGGATAAAGAGTTTTTCAAGACTTGGATTATATGTGTATCTTAGATCTTATCTTATTCTTGTTGTTCTGTGTTACGGTATATATTCACACACACACACACACACACACATATATATATATATATATATATATATATATATAGCCCTAGCCCATGTAGGAAAAGAGAAGAGTTAGAATCATATACCTAATGGGATTAGGAGATACCCAAGGTGGTTGGGCCAAGTGGTAGTGACTTGCGACCCCCAGAGGCGAGACTCAAGTTCGAATCCTACTGGAGACACCACACTGGGGAGGACCTATACCCTTTGCACTCTTCGGTCCGAGCTGTATATAAACAGTCTTGTGGATCAAAAAAAAAAAAAAAATGGGATTAGGAGAAAAGTAGGATAATATCTATCCTACTTTTCTCCTAATCCCATTAGGTATATGATTCTAACTCTTCTCTTTTCCTACATGGGCTAGGGCATTTTAATTGGAAGACCAAGTCTTCTAATTAATCAATGACCCAATCACTTCAATTAATTATGACCCTTTTTATTTTCCAAATAAATAGTCCAATTATTTAATTAGTATTCCATTTAATTAAATTAGACTCTAAGCCTATTTAATTAAATATTTATTTCTATAATTAATGAAATTCAATTCAATTAATTAACTTATATATTAAATTCCAATTTAATTTATAATCTTGATCCAATCCAATTTGATCTCGCCCTGCTCCAATTGGGTCGACCCAGTCGATCCATTTATTCTTTGTTTCCTTGTTTTCGCTTCATGTGTATTGTGTATGCCCCCGTAAGTTCACCACATGATTGGTCGTGGGTTATAATTAAATATTCAGTTAATTATGCAAGTAAGGCATACTCTAAATCAATCGAACACTCTGTCGATTGATCATTCCTAAATTAGCACCCTTGCCAATTTGAAAATTCTCCCACACTCCACAGTCGATGTCTGGCCACAAGCCCGTAGAGCCCAATCACTGGTGAATTAATTCAGTGAACCTTTAATCATTTATAATTACCATATACGACATGATCCCTCCATTAGTCAATCTCCCAGTCGAGACTTAAGGGTTTTGGACTTTTCATTGGTTCCCTTTCTTTGTCTCGACCTTATGTATTCTGATCTCGAAACTATTCTCTTTGACTTATTCTTTTTGAGCTACTTTCATAAAATCGTCAGTTACCTCAGCCGAGGGTTTTACCGGAATTCGTTTCTCATAGAAATTCATAGGACAACCTATCAAGTCGAGTCAATGGATCATTTGTTGATGATATGAACCTGCATCCGAGTTCCTCTATACCCAACGTGAATCCACAAAGACATTCTGGTAATCTACAGTCAGTCAGAACTCACATCAAATCATAGAAGTTCTCGCACCAGATAAACCCTATCACCTCAAGTAATAAGGATCGTTCCTCGTATTCTATTGCAAATAGAAATAACTTCAACCCCGATATGCGACTACTGCTTCCATGGCGAGTTATTTCCTAGTTGGGGTATTCAGTGCACTTGCCTTCCCAGCAAGCCACCCACTTCTGTGTATCAACTATCCCAGTCACAATTATTTAATTAATATCTCATTTAATTAAATTAGACTCTAAGCCTATTTAATTAAATATTTATTTCTATAATTAATTAAATCCAATTCAATTAATTAACTTATATATTAAATTCCAATTTAATTTATAATCTTGATCCAGTCCAATTTGATCTCGCCCTGCTCCAATTGGGTCGATCCATTTATTCTTTGTTTCCTTGTTTTCGCTTCATGTGTAGCTCGTGGACCCCAGCGTCCTCCAGTTCATCGGAGTATACACATTAGCGAGAGTCTAACCGAATCCAATGATGTCCTATCTCAAATGGATTCTACGACTCTTGAATATGTTCTAGATCACGGTCTTGGAGATCAGTCCACGGGTTGTCCCATAGCCATGTGATCTAAGAACTTTTATCCTTATGCTTAGATAATTATTACATAAGATAAAGATGACCATTATGAATAAGGTGCATTAATTAATCTAAATTGAATAGCTCCTTAGTTATTACAATATATAGCAGCCATACAGTTGACTTGTCGGGCACTATTTCTATCAACAATGTCATTGTTTTTGTCCCATGCGTTGATAAGATCAAGATCACCAGTAGGTCTATAATTTCCCATTAACGAACCCTAAATTGTTTTTAGCAGATAGTGAGATTGACATGGCTCTATTCCAAGATTGGTAGTTTGTATCCGTAAGAACTTGATTTACAAGATTTAGGCTGGGATTGTCTACAAGGTGATTGAAGTAGGGCTCTTTGGGTCATCAAGATTTGGACTGGAGGAAGAAGGAGATGTAGATGTGTTTCCAGATTGCAAAGACATCGTGAAAGGTGTTTGAAGATGATGAATTAATTAATCAAGATTTAGAGAGAAGATGAAACATAGAAGAAAAAACGAGAACAAACCCGAAAGAATGGAAAGAGAAGAATTAGATTCTTGAAGGAGAGTGCAGCGGAATTAAGTCTCTACTGATACCATATTAAACGTAGAATTGATCATGAAAGAGGTAAAGGAAGATTGAATTGGTTGAGGTCAGACGAAGAACACTAATGAAGAAGAAAAGTAAAATTGCATAAACTGAAGATGAAGAATGAATTCTTGTTACAACTAAGACTCGATCTCTAAACCTATATATAAAGCAAGTAAAGGCTCCTAAACTAGAAGAAGCGTTGTAACGCTTTTGTAACTAACTAAAAACAGACTCAATAAACCAAAATAATGAAAATTACAATTCTAGTCCCTAACACCAAGCAAAAGAACAAATAAGGCCAATATATCACTAATGAGACTAAGCTTGATCAACTGTATTGATCTCTGAATCTTGTTCTAATAATCACCTTCTGCAATTTCAAGCCCACAAGCCACATCTGGCTCTTCTACGACTGCCGGTTATCATCCAAATAATAATGTGCACGAAACCATGCAGATGAATTCAAGATACCAAAACAGCTTCCACCAATTTTCAATGGTAACCTAGAGCAAAAGCCTACTATATTTAGAGGTATTGTTCAAGCCCATTTGTCCGCGGAAACAGTTTTACATAAAAATGTCTTTCTTGGAAATAGAGTTAAACAAAAAGGACAATTGTACAATGCACATCTAGATTTAGCCAATCGGGTTTCACTAAAAAAAATGTTATGAATGTTATTTTGTGAGTTGTTTATGAGCTAATATTGTGTTTGAAGTTTTGAGTGATAAAAGACACTTGTAAAAAAGAAAAATAATATGCTCAAACAAAATGAGAAGATCACTTAAAAATATCAAGATCAAGAAATAAAAGAATATATTGTGTCATTCATCAAAATTGTAGTTATAGAACAATGGTTAGATATACACATTGTTTTAGGTTAATAGTAATTAAAATTATTTAGTTGAAACTTTATTAATAAGATGAAATAATCGTTAACCGATAATTTAATTTATTGATAAATCTTTAGAACTTGATTTAACTTATAAATCAAAATTAAACATGACACTTACTGTTTTCAATAGTAGTATTATATAAGAACAACTCATAAACAACTCAAATAAACATTATCCATAACATAGTTAATAATTCTTGAATATATGATACAATTAACATATGAAATTAGTTAATTACATGCACTTTTCTAGTATATATAGTAATAGCAAAGTGTTTTTTTTTCTTTTAATTTTTACCTAGAATGTCTTTAGCTCGCCTACTAAGACCATCTCCATTGGTGGAGGCTAAACCTATATATGAAAACCAAGAACCTCCCAACGTGTATATTTGGAATGCCAAATTTTAATTTGACTCAAATCTTGTCTCATATTTGAGACTATTTTTGAG
Organism: Penstemon newberryi var. newberryi; assembly: GCA_030819805.1. NCBI lineage: Eukaryota > Viridiplantae > Streptophyta > Magnoliopsida > Lamiales > Plantaginaceae > Penstemon > Penstemon newberryi. The sequence continues at coordinate 12,016,610 of JAUALY010000005.1, read as the reverse complement.
TCTAGATAAAAGGTACAAAAAAAATAGAGACTCAACATATGTGAAGAGAGAGGAAAAAGTAATTTTTGTTGTTTAAATAAAATTTTCATATATTTATGAATAAATAATTTACATTATTTCTTTTCTACACCTTTATATAAATAAATATTTTACATTTTTTTTCTTACAATAAATATTTATATTTCTATCAATTTGAGGGTTGAGGAAAAAACCTTATGTATAGATTAATAGAGATATTTTGATAGGCTAAAATATAGGTTTAACCTCCATTGCAGAAGGTCTAATGTCCTTAGAGCTTCTCCCACCCAAAACTCCAAATCGGAATCTTCTCCAAATTTGGAGGTTTGGGGTCCCATTTTTCTACATTTCATCTACCACACAAAAATTCCAAAAAATTAATTCACAACCTCCACACCATTATTCATTTATTAAATAAATATATAATTTTATCTACATTCATCAAAGTTAAAATTTGAGTTGTATATTAATTGAAATTATCTATATTCATTTTAAATACTATTTAATTTAATTTTCTTCTATATTAATTATTATTCATCTTTTAAGTTTTCTTATTTATGATTTTAACATCTAAACTAAAAACATACATTTTAAATTTAAATTTTAAATGTAGATTATAGCCTATTTAAAATATTTATATCTAACATTCATGTTTATATTATTAATTTAAGGAGAATAACTTAAATGATCTATTCAAAACTCTATATTTGGAGTTTGCATTTTAGTTCCTCCTCCAAATTCATCAAATATGGAGGTGGTTGGAGAGAGATTTCACCTCCTCCAAACTTGGAGATTTGGAGGTGGATGGTAGATACTCTTATAAAAATACATTACTACATTCTCGTGGCACCTTGAAACTTAATTCTTTGTTTCTAAAATTTGTTGGATTATTCATTTGTATGAACCGACAAATATTATGATTTAACTAAATATTTTTCCTATCAACTAAATGGGCAAACAATTCACGTAATTGGGTAATTTGTCTCTAATTTGTGTCTATATGAACACCAAGTAAATCTTGTGTACATTTCATTTAAGGAGTCTAATTTTTTTTAATCTATATTATTATAAATTCAATTATAATAATCTCCTACTCACTTATAAGAGAGACGGGCATGAATAACTTGTTATGTTTTCTAATCCGATTGTACCTCTTAAATTGTTATCTATTTTATCATTTTACTGTCAAAATAAAAACTACATAGGGATATTTTAGTTCGCACAAAAAAAATATGCAACACAATACTATTCATGATTTTCTAACAGTAGAGAAAAGAAAAAAGCAATGTTGGTTTGTATTATATTCTCAATTTTTTTAAACTAAAAATTTATTTACAGCACATGTTCATCGAAAATTCTACTAAGTACTAACCAAACAATTTTTCAACTTTTTACTATAACCTTTCTTAAAGTCCGAAAATTGAAAATCCGGGTAGTGATAAAATCCCATTTTTTCAACTTTTTACCATAACCTTTCTTAATCGGAAATGGTGCTAGTACCAAAGACTTTCATAAGCTAAAACATGTTATCCCTACCGGTTAGGACGGATCTGGTGTAGTGAGACCTATTAAGTCAAAAGTTTTGTGGTTGTATTGATTTGGCCAAATCAAATCTAAACAAGAATTTTTTCAAATATCATGACATTATGATCACCAAAAAAACACTTTATAATATTGAAAGGGATCTAACAAGCAAAATTTATATTTAGTGAACGAGTTCTTGTCCTCCTGATAAAGTTTTAAGTTCGAGTCTCGTCTGAAATATAAGTAATTTTCTAATTTAATACTAGCAATTTTAATACTAATAATATTACTTTGTATGTTGTTAGTCATTTATTCATTATAATTTGTGATGACAGATGAGGGATATTTCGCATGCTCTATTCTAGGAAATACCCCTGCTCGAGATCTGATAGTTTCCGAGCAGAAAGATGTTTTCCGACCTACAAGACACGATTTCCGATCAGGTCGTTCTGACTGCTCAAGGTTCCAGTTTTGATATGACTCTTATCCTCGGATTCACTGTTGGACCGACCCATGGGCCTGGCCTATTGGCCGAGACGCATTCTCATGCGGAGGGTCCACCTAGCACACCAGTATACCTATGAATACCGTTCGCATTTATGACATCAGACACGCATTTCCAGGTGCACCATGCTTGGACTTTCAGCTCGAATTCCTCGGGATTTAGATTAGCTCGCTCATTGTATTTTGTTTACTAATTGTACGGCATCCTGTAATGCTCAAATAGACCCTTGTAAATTATAATCACATCGAAATATTAATATACACCAGTTCATCCATTTTTACTGTTGTGTTAACTTTACTTGCTATAATTGTTACCCTACGAAAAATAGCATAATCAATTTGATATGTAATATCCCTATTCTATATAAGATGAGGAAGTTGACATTCCCCTCCCAAATTTATTTGATAAGTCATGAGCTATGTAGGATGACATAATAAGACATACGTGCAATAATTGCAATAACTTATCAATATATGTAAGTATTCATCACGCCTAATTGATGAAGGTCAGAAGGTCCATTCTTCAATCTTCACCAATACCTTCTTCTATTGAAAGCCTACTGTCAACATCAATCCTTTAGACTTCATTTCTTTTTGAATTTCTTGGATCATTTTTAATACAATATCAAATGTATGTGGTCATTATATATCACGTTTCAAGAGTTCCAACCGTCTTTCTCTTTGAACTTTCTTTTTTTTAGAACCAGTCTTTCTCTTTAAATAATTGGTAGTATTTAATTACTGACTGATTGTAAATCATTAATAATCGAACCTATTTCTATATTGTTGAAATTACTTTATTAAAAAATAGCATGAAACAGAGAATACTTCTAGTTCAAATAGACGATATCTTTTTCTTATATATTGTTTTAAATTAGGGTGATATATATGAAGTTAGTTTTATTTTAGAAAATTAGATGAAATGTAAAAATTGAGTCAAATATCATAATGTTCAAGTTTATTCTAGTTCGATCAAGCTTGAAATAATGTTAATGTATTTTTTTTTATATGAATTGAGCTTAAATAAATTTTAATCAAATAAACATCGATGACTGATAACTTGAAAATCGATAGTTTTACATATATTTTCGATCAAATTAACTCCGTCCCAATTGATGCACGTTTTTCCCTCTATTATATATTGCACCAACTTGATATTTTCAACTATAGCAGATACATAATAAAACTATGTATTACCTTGCCCATCCATTTTTGCTTCAACAAATAATTCATTCGCTAACGAAACTATCCACGGAAACAAGAAAAAAAATGTTTTTTCAAATATTCAAGTTATAAAGTTTTGGAAATATAAAACTACGGGATTATTGCATTTTTGGTGCCACAACAGTAGTTCGCTGGCGTTTCTACCCCGTATCTTTTTGGGCTAGCACATTTAATGCCACAACTTCAACATCGGTGGCAATTTTGGTGCCAATTTAGGCCCAATTTCAAAATTGACCGGAAATCCCCCACGTGCGGGTCAATTTTCATGTCATGTGGCCCGCACGTGAGGGATTTCGGGCCAATTTTGAAATTGGGACTCAATTGCACCGAATTACCATCGATGTTGAAGTTGTAGCACCAAATGTGTCAGTTCGAAAAGATACGAGGTAGAAATGTCAGCGAGCTATAGTTGTGGCACAAAAAATGCAATAATCTCTATGGTTAATCTATATGATAAATTTTGTTATACTAGTTTATTTTTCACCTTTTATTTGATAAAAATATAACGTTACTTTATTCTCGTCAAGTTGTCGTATTATCACAACATAGAAAATTTATCGAATTTGTTATTAGAAAAAATCTCGCCCCCACCCCCCAAAACCAAAACTCTCTAGTTCTACACCTATCAATCTTAATAAATAACATAAATCGCAGATTCACATTTCATACTAAGTAGATTAAAAAAAAAATTAACCCAAGCAAGAAGTAGACAAAGAAAAAAATGAAAAATACAGGTTAGTCGCTAATTTGACTCTAATTCACTAAATTAAACCAACTTCTTCCTGAAACTGAACTTCGTGTTTTTATACTTCAGTGATTAATAAGATATTTTTCTTTCATTTAAATGTTCTAAGTTTTTTTTCTTCAAGATACACACTGGTACACATTAAGATGGTCATATAGATTAATATGAGAATTACTGTATTTTTTGTGCCACAGTTATAGCTTGCTAGTCTTTTTACCTTGTATCTTTTTGGCTTGGCACATTTGGTGCCATAACTTCAATGCCGGTGGCAATTTTGGTGCCAGACCCAATTCCAAAATTGACCCGAAATCCCCCAAATGCGGGCCACGTGACATAAAAATTGACCCGCACGTTTTCGGCCCAATTTTGAAATTGGACCTCAATTGGCACCAAAATTACCACCAGGTTGAAGTTGTGGCACCAAATATACCAGTCCAAAAATATACCAAATAGAAACGCTAGCAATTTATAGTTGTTGCACCAAAAAAACCTATAATCCCATAAAACTACTACTACTATCCATAATTCATTAAATAAAGTAAATATAAAGTTTTAAATACTACTATTATAATCAAGTTGTGTGACTTGTGTCTAAATTGTTGTAATATATAACTAAAGCCGTTAAAAATGTAGAAAAATCCCTTATTGATTGAAATAATAAGATCAATTTTACATAAAGAGAAAAAAAGATGGCAAATGAGCTTGCACAAGTGAGAATTAAATGGGACAAAAAAGCATGCAACAAAAATACTTGACCTTACATCTCATATAAGATCATTCTTACGGAAATCTTGGAGTATTTCCACGCTTATGTTATTAGGGTCTTTCTAAAATAAGATTTTATGGGACAAAGGTATATATGAGATATTTCATATCAACCACTAAAAAAAGTCAACAATCAATCTGAACCATAATTTATGGTCAAAATGTCCCACGATGACGTGGCAATGGAACATTTGCAAAAATAGACATTCAATAAATTACATAAATAACCCTTTAACAAATATATTTCAAAATTAGAATAAATTTTCTCTCTCCTTCATTATTCTTATCATTTCTCTCTCTCAAATTTTTCTGTTTTTTTCTTCATTTCCATCTCCACATCTCCAACCCCATCTTCACCTTGACATGCACCTTCATGACTAACTATAAAAATCGCCCAACCACCATTTTTTAATATATTTTTATCACTTTCATTTTTTTCCCAAAATTCAACCACCATCTTCACCCACATGACCCTCCCCCAACCGCCCTATTCTCATTCTGCAAATTAGTTTAATTTATCCTCCCTATAGATATTACCGAGAAAAAAAAATATATAAACATATTTGTACATATATATTTCAATTCAATTAATTCATTCTTGTAAACCTTGATGGAATTACTCACCGAATAAAACGCACCTTACACTTTGTGTATGGAGGAGTTATAAACATAAACTCTATAACTTTATATTCTCGAAAAAACATAGAAGCATGAAATCAATATATTTTGGTTGAACAATAGCGATTCCATCAAATTATTCGGTCACTCATCTGATACATCAAATTAATTAAGTACCTTTTTGTGTTTGTATATAAATATTATTCAAATTGTTAATCATGAAAGTCATCTTTGATTTAATTATTTTTCTTCTTGCCCTAGTTTATGAGAGATGAAGTCCTGCTTGAAAAAATAATAGATCATTTTTTATAAGTTGTGCAATTCTTAAGGCAATTTGTGCAATTCTTAAGACTTTGCAGTAAAAGTCCTTTCAATGGGTTGGAAGATAACGCGATAAACCTAAAATACAAAGTTTGTGTTTCATGGTGGAAGAAGACGATCAATTATTTCCATATTCAATTATTTCATTTTTAATTTTTTTTCCTCATTTTTAAGCATGTGGGTATTGACATAATATTAATGTAGTAAAAGTTAAAATAGGGTATATTGGTCTTTCTACAATTAGATGATTTAAAAATAAATTAAAATTGGACACATGTCAATAGGAAAAATGGTATATTACATGCTCCTCATTCAATGAAATCTCATTTTAGACAACCCCATGTTATTATGATTCTATTGTAGTTTTTATTTGGAATAAAATTCAACTAATTATGAGTCACCAAATAGTGGGCAATTTTGTAGGCATAAATCATGCGTTTGGCCGCACTTAAAGGACCATGATTTTGGGCCCTACATCAACATGGGATTGCCCCAAAGAAGACCTAGATTGGTCTCGATCGAGTAAAAGGATGCGACTTAGGGCTGAAAATCAAGTCAAACTAATTAATACTTGACTTCATGAGCTCATTCGATCAAAACTCGTTTGAGTTTGATTCGTCACACTAATAAAACAAGCTTAAACACAATTTTTCATTTGATATTTTTGAAATTTCGACAAAAGTTTGTTTGAGCTCGACTTGTTTAACAATCAAACTAAGCTCAAACACAAAATTTTAAGCTCAATAAAATTCTAACAAAACTTAAACAGTATGTCATTCGACACTACTCGACTCGATCACACCACTAACGCGACCTAACAAATGAGATATCATCATGCCTCGACGATAACTTATGGAATGGCCCCTCCGGAGTTCGCATTCAGACTCTAATTCATATTTTGCCATCACATTTGAAGGACATAATGATTACATAGATACTTTGCGAAGAATTGCGGGCATCGATAGAAGAAAAATAAATTCAACCTATTTTTTTATTTTATAAAGTAGTAGAGTTTGTACCGACTTTCAAAAACGATTAAATTATTAATGTTATTAAAGATTGGTTCAATTGTAATATATAGAACTCAAAGATGTTTTTAGCTATTAATTAATTTTCAACTTTTGTTTCATCCAATTTCGGAGGGTATGAAAAATAAAAAGGAAAATTTTATTTTGCTCCCTAATCTTTGAACTTTTTTTCACTTTGTTCCATACATTTGCGAGTTCTCACTTAATCTCCCAGCTATTAAAAATGTCCCAAATCATTACCTTTGAACGTTTATCGTCAATATCTGCAAGAATATTCCAACTTTCAGACTCCACATGACTTTAGTTAGGGGCAAAATAGACATTCAAAAGATCAAAAATTGGTGTCAAAGTGCGAAATCGTTCAAAGATTAGGTGACAAAGTGCAAAAACATTCAAAGGTTGGGTGGCAAAGAGCGACAACGTTCAAAGATTGGTTGACAAAACATTCAAAACCACATCATTAAAGTTGGACATAATATTCTGTTAAATTCAAGTTTTTTGCATCTTAAAGTGGCTGCTGGAGATAATTTTAATAGCAGATGAGGTTAAGGGGGAATTCGCAAATGTTAAGAGACAAAATAAAAAAATGTTCGAAAATTAAGGGGTAAAGTGAGATTTTTTCTAAATAAAACTTCATTTTTCAAGCGTATGTAACGAGTACTGAATATTAAAACAGTCAACTCCTTGAAGAAAAATATCATTAAGAAAAAAACTCTTTTAAGAAAAATTGTACACACATGGTCATGGAGCATGTGTGTGTGTCTGTGTGCAACTGTGCATGCAGTGTGCTGTGTCAATATTCGAATATGCTAATGCCCCTAATCAAATGCGCTGTTGACCTTCTCTCTCTCTTTTTTCTTTTTGTTTTTATTCTTTTATATCATTATTACTTTTTACTGTACGACTTACTGACTTTCTTTGCCTACATAAGGAATTATTGAGCAGATGCTTAATTGAATGTTTTCTAATTGCTCTCGATCTTTTAGATATTTTTTACTGTCTAGAAAATATCCAAATTATTTTAATTGACAAAAAAATGTGTTATTCAATTCAATCTCTAACTATTAAAATAAGGCAAAATATAGTTTCAATGGTATGACACGTTTAAAAAAAAATTCTTACGGCGTTAAAAGTGACCGAATCGATGATGTAAATAATTTTTTTATTGATTTTTTAAATTTACCTTTGGTCAAATATATCCTAGGGGTGTTTATGTAATAATATTATATCACAGAGGGTGTATTTGAAAGAGTACAATAACTTCAATGGGTTATATGTAGCCAACGATTATATTTTAAAAAATGACGATTGGATGTTACCGTTGGTCACATATTTTGGCTATAAATAGAAGCCTAAATGTTTATTTTTCGGCATCTCATCCCATAAATTTGATAATGTCTTCATCAAATTCTAGATGTAGTGTGAGATCCTTAATATATCGAAAATCAAAATGTTCACGTATAGGGTGTGTGAAGAATGCACCCATAATGGTTACAGATTATGGGTGCATTCTTCGCACACCCTACACGTGAACATTTTGATTTTCGATATTTTAAGTCTCTCACACTAGCTACCTCTTGAATTTGATGAAGACATTATCAAATTTGTGGGATGAAATGTAGAAAAATAAATATTTGGGCTTCTATGTATAGCCAAAATATGTGGCCAACAGTAACATTCAACCGTCATTTTTTAAAATATGATCGTTGGCTACAAGTAACCCCCTGAGATTATTGTAATCTTTCAAATACACCCCATGTGGTATAATATTATTAAATAGACACCCCTGAGCTATATTCGACTAGGGGTAAATTTGAAATATCAATAAAAAAAAATTGTTGATGTCATCAAATTCCGTTAGTTTTTAACGCCGTAAGGTTTTTTTTAAACAGGTCATACTAGAGGCGGTGTCTCTGTAATTTTTGAAACAGCGGGGGGTTTATTGTTATATGCCCAAACCTGAGGGGGTCTCATTATAAATCACCCTTTAATTATTTATCTTTAGAATTTAATATATTTGATCATCTATTTTGTGAGCTGACACATTCTGTAGCATTTACTTTTAGTCCCCTATTTTATTAAAAAGACTAAGGGTGCGTTCGGTTGGGCCTATTAGGCCACAATTAGCCCACAATTAATAGTCTGAAATGCAATTGTGGGCTAAAAAATGTGTTTGGTTGGTCCAATTATTTTACGGGCTGATCGGGTTAATTCGCCGGTTTTGTGGGCCAGCCCCTTTAATCCGCCCAATTGCAATTGGACACCCCCCCATGCGATTATAATCTGAACCATTTTAATGGCCCAAATTATAAAATTTATACCGATTTTGTCCTTATATTTCATATAATTACAATTAAACCTAGGTAAAAATAACAAAACTCCCAAATTTTCATTTCCTCTCCCACGCGAACTCCCTCCACTTCCCAGGTGAAATTTTGTCTTCTCTCAAACCCTAGCTTTGCATCCAATTTATTAATCTACTCTCAATCTCCATTCTTATAGCTTGTTTTACTTATGGGTAAATTGAATTGAAAACATGCCTAATTTCTTGGTTTTGACATTGGCAGATCCACTTCTTAGAAAATCCTTTTGTTGTGCTTGAAGTTCGGAATCCACACTACGGTATTTAACCTGGGTTTTTAGCTCAAAATGTATATATTAGTTTTGTTGAATATTGTTGGGCCTGCTATTTCAAGTAACCCGTGCATAGTTTATTTGAGAGATATATCTTATATGTTGTGTTGGCTCATTTGTAAGACAAAGTTTGGAGTTTATTTGCAATTTCGCGTGCACATTGTATGTTTTTTGTGTTGGTCATGTCCTATGATTTTCTGGGATAAGTGTTGTTGTAAGTGAGAATTTTGAATAATGGTTGCTATATGTGCTGAAATTTGTTGTATGTCAAATTTTTCCAGTAATTCGTAGGTTGATATCGTGGTTTAATGCATATATTTATGATTTGAAAGAATGATATTTGTTTGTGAAACTTAATTGTGGCCTATTTTATTTAGAAGTCATTGTCTTAAATGTTGTAGGGATATTTTGATTTATTAGTTGCAAAATTATCTTTCCAGCTCTTTTGCAAATGGATCCACGAAGGAAACACCTCTTGATATTAATGTTCCATCAGATGTTTTGGATGGGTGTTTTTTATATTTTCAAATGTATTATTGCATACCATGCTAAGAACCAACCAATTCGGTATAGCTTAATACGTAGAAGGCGAAAGCAAGCAGCACAGTTTCATTATTATTGTTTGGAAAATTCCATAAGGTTTAAAGATAACATACGTCTTACTACTAGTGCATTTGAGAAATTCTGTTGTATGCTTCACAACATGGGAGGTTTAAATGATACTAAATATGTTCCTATCAAAGAACAAGTAGCCATGTTTTTAACCGTGCTTGCCCACCACAAGAAAAATCGGATAGTCCGTTCTGATTATCGTCGCTCTGGTGATACCGTTAGTAAGTGCTTCTACCGTGTACTGAACTGTTTGTTGAAGCTCCATCCAATTTTAATATCTCAGCCCGACCCAATTGCAAATGACTGTGAGGACCTTAGGTGGAATTGTTTCCCGGTTAGCATGCTTTTTTATTTTCTTCCCAAGATATTAAAAATTGTACTACATTGCATGTCGTGATTGTTTATTTCGTACCGTGGTTTGAAGGGTTGCATTGGTGCTTTGGATGGAACATATGTGAATGTTAAAGTCCCGGTGGTAGATAAACCACGTTATAGATCACGAAAAGGTATTATCTCCACCAATGTGCTTGCTGCATGTGATGTGAGAGGTTCGTTCACATATGCTCTATGTGGTTGGGAAGGCTCTGCGGCGGATGGACGAGTTCTTAGAGATGCCATTAACCGACCCAACGGTTTAAGGGTGCCTGCAGGTTTTAATTATTTTCATAAAAACTACGTACAATGTTAAATTTAATATTTTACTCTGAATTCTATTGGTGGTAGTCATCTTACATCTTTTATGCTCTATTATTGTTATAGGCACGTATTACCTGTGCGACAATGGGTACACTAACGGGGAAGGTTTTCTCACGCCTTATAGAGGAGTACGATATCATTTGAAAGAGTGGGGAGTTGGTAGGGATGTCCCTCAGAATGCGCATGAATTTTTCAATATGAAGCATTCTCAAGCAAGGAATGTGATAGAACGGAGTTTTGGCCAACTTAAGAAGAAGTGGGCGATACTTGCTTATAATGCATTCTACCCCTTGAAGACGCAGAATAGAATCATTATGGCCTTGTTGTTGATTCAAAACTTTATGCGGCAGACTATGGCTGATGATATGACGGACTCCGATTCAGATTCTGGTGAATCGAGCGATGATGACAATGATGCGAATGGCGATGATTACATAGATGTGGTTGAGCCATCGATGGAATGGAATAATTTTCGTGAAAACATGGCACACGAAATGTTCATGAAATGGAACACGGAGCGTCGTTGAATGGGCATTAATCTTATCTGTTTGAATTGAGTAGTTTACTATTGTTGGAAATGGAATGTGGATGATCTGCAATAGTATTATGTATTATTACTTGTTGTGAGACATTCTCTTGTTATGTATGAAATTTTTTCTGTGCTAATGTTTTAGTTTGAATTGAATTTGCAATTTGGTGCCATGTATTTGAACAACTTAAATCAGTATTTATGTGAATTTTGTAGGGGTTATTTCAATTCAAATGGTTTTTCAGAGTGACACAATGACACTTGGGGTTTATTTTCTTGTGCAGTTTGAACGAGGCGAGGCATGGCATCCATTCCCAGGTACGGTGATGCGGCACCCGCGCAAAAGAAGTCACAAGGTTCACGTAGGTCATGGAATGCACGTGAAGAACAAGAGTTGATTAATTGTTTGAAGGAGATGCTCACAAATGGTTGGAGGGCAGATAACTCCTTTAGACCGGGATATTTGCAAGCACTAGAGGTTGCTCTTAATGTAAGGATTCCAACATCTAAGATAACTGTTAAGCACATCAATTCAAAGTTGACCGTATGGAAGAAGACCTATTACCAATTAGTAGGTATGCAAGGCACGAGTGGATTCGGATGGAACGATAGTGGACATCTAATTGAAGTGGAGGATGATGTTTGGCAACTATACGTCAAGGTGTGTTGGTTTACTCGCATGTAATGTACAATTCCAATTTTTGTTCATTTGCAATTACCCCTGGGGTTCATTAGCAATTACCCCCCTAACTTTCATTAGCTACTATATACCACTGCCAAATGTTGGGATAGCTGATTTTGTAACTTACTAACCCACAATTTTGATTATGAAATTGTAGGCACACCCCGATGTTGCGAACATGCGTTACAAGTCATATATCTACTTCGAAGATTGGGTGGAGATCCTTGGAAAGAATAGGGCAACGGGTGATGATGCGGAGGATTTCGTGGACGTCGTTGAAGACTTGCTAAAAACCAACCCCATCCAAACTAAAATTCCAAAGGAGACAAAGGAAGCCACGATTAATGCAAGCCCTGATGATTTGGTTTACAGTAGCCCTTGCGTGGATTTAACCACAGATAATTCGGATGGCGGTGAATTTCACGCTGAACTACCACCCTATAACATGGGATTGCCTTCGGTTGGCCTTAAGAAGGTGAAATTGACGAAGAAAATTAAGAAGGAAACTGTCAAGAAGGAAAAACAAGAGAGAAAGAGGAAAACTCCAGATTCCATAGGTCCCGATGCATTCAAGCAGGATATGGACAAGTTGATTGTTGCGGCCAAATCCACGTGGAAGGATCTTTCCTCAACATTTGTGAAAGAGGAAGACACGTACGACGAGAAGGCAATCAAGATCATAAAGGCACTAGAGATGATCTCATCCCTTACCGACGAGAATCGGATCTATCTATCATTCAAGATCATGGACAATTCCAAACATATAAGCTTGTTCTTGAATTCCAACGAAAAGAACCGAGAGATGCAAGCACATATGATGCTTGAAGGTAAGATGCCTTGATATATTACAATTTCGCGTGCCCCATTCTATTGTTATGCTTGCAAGTTGTTTTGTGACTTGGTGCTTAGGTATTTTGATGACACGTTATTTTGAACTCTTCATATTTTGGCGTTGAATAGTTTCACGCATTACTAGTTAGCTTGATAACAAAGCCATTGTTTTGCTGTTGTAATTGCTCTAACTAGTTGTTTGGTTGTTATGCTAATGGATGGTTTGAATTCTCCTGTACGAATGGTTGGTGAAGTTTGTTGTGGATTAATTCAAGAAATTCTATTGTTTATGATTTTTTGAATATGCAAATACCCCTTGTACTATAATATGAAAAAAAAACCTTCTGGAAAAAAAAGGCAAATGGACCCCTAGACTATAGTATGTAATAACTCCCTTTATTTTAATACGCAACGACCCCCCTTGTCTTTTTTTTAATATGCAAATACCCCCCTTGTACAAAAAATTTGCAAAAACTCATCTGGAAAAAAGGCCAACGAACAGACCCCTATACTATATTGTTGTGGACTCCATGTTTTTAATATGCAATTACCCCCCTTGTACTAGAATATGCAAAAAAAAATCCTGTCAAAAAAATGCCAACAACTAACTTGTAGCAAATATAAGCATTATCTCCACGAGAATTTTAAGAAGGAAATACGTAAATACAGAAAGCGGGGTGATTACATTTTGGAACGATAACGTAACAACCATAAACATAAACAAGAACCCAAAAAGTTAGTTAGCTTGATAATCAACCAATTTATTTGCCCATGTTCGACCAATGTGAAGTCCCCACATCTGGCCAAAGACACGTAGCAACGGTTTTAGAGTTATCACCCTCGTCATTTTCAGAGTCTGTTGTGGTGTTATTGTGGTTGGCCAACTCATTCCAAAAATCATCAGGGTCACAAGGTGAGAACCGAACCTGAGGGGGATTGATAGGCGTTCGGATTGGTGTTTCTTGGCCAACTAGTGGGTTATCATCTAACTCGAACCATTGAAGGTTAATTGGAGACGCGGGTGGTGGAGCAACGGGGAATTCATTGGGGTATCCAAAAATTTCGCACAACTCAATCCATTTCGGCTCTCCTTGCATGGCATATGCTTCATAAAATGGTTGTTCCTAAAATTAAAAATAAGATAATTGTTGATAAAATAATAAAATGATATAACAAATATAGTAGCCATAGGATTACCATGCATAAGTTCTTCACAACTTCAATTCCATCATTCCCGACATTGTTTGTATCATCACCCAAGTAATACCCCGAAATACCCCTTAGGTGAGAAAATACGGCATGTCTACGTTTAAGTCGGTGGACTTTAGCCATTATCTCCTTTGTAGTGAAAGAGCGATTGAAGAACACATTAACCTCATTCCGGGCAATCTTAATCACGTGACTCATGCCATAAATACGAAAGCCATTTTGGAAGTAAGACTCGTTTGCTAAAAACTCGATAAAGAAATCGTCAATTTCTTTGGGCCAATTTTCGGAGTCAAAAAATTGAGATTGGGGACGAGGGTGAAAATTTGCCATAGGGAGATTGTGTGATATTGTAGTTTTTCCTATTTTCCCAAAGGGGTTGGATGCACACAAATGATCATCCAGCCCAAATAATTTATAGTGGCTTTGTAATTGCCAATCTATGATTTTAATATAGTGTGGGGACCTATATGCAATTTAACAAACTTACACCTATGTGTGTTATCAAATCAATTAGGCAACTCAAATATGCAGAAGTTGGATTTGATTCCATTGTGATAGATTTTCTTTGCTGTAAAAGATTACTTGTTTCCAAAATCTACTTTTCCAGGGAATATTGCACCCCTCTACTTTCTTTGGCTTTTTAGAAACAATGATGATTCAGCTATCACATTTTATAAATCATTTGAGTTCTTATATTTCAACACATCCACTTTTTATTCAAGTAAATAGGACTCAAATGGTTAAAGCTCCGACAAGTGATATATTTCATACAATAATTTAAAAATAGTTAAAGGGAATTTCTGAGAATTTATTAAAACATTAAAACAGTACCCCTCCATTCATAATAAAACTTGAACATAATAAGGCCTTCATTGTCATTACCATGCACTTACATAAAATTGTGTTCGGTAATGACAACTTCTATCAACTACAAATTTAAATACATGAGGAATTACATAAAGGTCATAACAATTAAAAAAACTCCCTTAACCACTAAACATAAAAACATTAAAACCTACCACCTATCCTTCCAAAAAACAAGCCACCAACCCAATTACTTGAACTAAACATAAAAGGGGTACTGTCATCCATGTAATTAATAGTTTGCACTATTAATCCACATCCCAGAGAGAGGAACCAAACATGCCATCAGTACTTGTCCCAACTGCATTAACATCCACCCTATCAGCCATGACAACCTCATTTCCTTCATCAAATGGAATGTGAGGGACAGAACCACTTGCATTAAATGGGACAACAGCCAGCTCATCATCATCCGAGTCTCGCACATGAATGGGCCATTCTGGTGATCCAGTGAGGTCTCTAGGGAAGGTAGCAACCCCTTTGGTGTCAAAGATGCAACTTAACTTTAGGTGGAAAGGCTCACCGTGCATCCTAAAGTTTCTAAACCACTCTGACTCCATCTACAACATAATGTCATAATTCATTAGACAGTTGATTAATAAATTAATGTCAAAATATAAACTAATATAGTGGCATTAACATTATACTTACATTGGCAGGGACAGCTCTCCAATAGTCTCTATCCACGTAAGACTCACAGTCATGAACGTTATAAATGACCCCAGGGGTATTCAGAAATCTGTTGAAAGTGGCGTTCCTCTTTCTCATTTGCTCTATCTTATTCTTGATTGAACACATAGTGAACCTTCTCTCATACATGGCAGACAGTTCGGATGCGATACGTTGGCAGGCTCCACTTAGGACATCCACATTCATTAGGTTACCTCTTTTGGACTCATTGTACAACAAGTTCACAAACCTGGAGTTCTGCTCAAAAGTCCAGCCATCTCCCATTTTTTGTTCATCATTTCTCATTCTCCTTGTCCTCGGCATATTGCAATAGATAGCAGACTGCAAATTAAAGGAAATGCATCAGTTAGTTGAATTCAAGTTAAAACATAATGAGGCAAAAAAATTCACTCATAAACTTGACTTACATATGCAAATTGGTGTGATTTGAAGAGTTGGGAATGTGTAGCCGACTTGATTATTAAATAGGTTATATAGAGAGGTTGAGTTCAACCATTCAACTACCTCAATAAATGCAGGGTAGGTATGCTTTGAATTTAAAACATTAATTCAAGAATTTGAATGGTCTGTCAACTCCAAAGAAATTACCCAGTTAAAGCAATGTATTAAATGCTCATGTATGACAAAATTAAACTATGTTTAATAGGCTACAATCTCCAAAAATGAAACAGTCTAGGAATGGGAAAATGTTTGACCTTATTCAAACCACACAACAATAGCATTAAATGATCATTATATATGCAAGATTTTTATTCAATTCAAAACATATAATTAGTTCAAATAAATTGCAACAATTTGTCACAAATCATATATATAAACAACCCAAGTTTTTACCTAAATTCTGAGTAAAAACACTGTCATAGATAGATCCTCCAAACAATTGACAAAGAATCATCTTTTGGCCTTGGATTACCACATGTATGTATATCCAACAATGAATCAAATAATACAAAGCATAAGTGATAAAACTCCCAAACAATGAACAAACTACTAAATTGGCAGCAATCAAAAAACACACATGTGCACAAGACAAAAGAAGCCAATGTTTATGCATGTTTCGACCCCTATACATGAGGGGGGTATTTCCATCATAAGATAAAGTTTGAAGATACACTTTGAAGCAGACCCATGTCACATGTATATCCAACAATGCACCAAACCATACAAAACATGAGTTATAGAACCCCCAAACAAAGAACAAACACTTAACTTTAGGTATTGGATCACCACAAGTTTTCCACAGCATACAACACCATCAGACAGTTGATAAAGTCATCATTTGGCAAAAAGTAACAGTTGCAACCATTCAAAAACATAAATGTGCAGAAGATAAAATTGCAGTGAATATTAGTTACTAGCTTAAATCAGTATCATACCTCCATTAGATCACAAAAAATTGGAACTACCAAATACTACAACCTACTAAATTTCATCCTAGATGCATCCATATTACACATTCCCTATACAAATACACAATGACACTAATGTCCATAAATTAACAGTTCCTGACAAATTTTGAAATAAAAACCTACTAATTAACACCACAAAGCACATCATACAAACATAAACCACATAAACACAATGGTGGCACAGATCATTGCAAGCTTTTGCCTGCGACGCAATGCCATGTTTTCAGCCTCAATCTTTTCCAAAGAATTAACAACCATATCTATTTGGCGGGTTAGGCGGGTATTTTCAGCCTCTGCGCGATTAACACGCAATAGCAACCCAGGGATAATAACACGGGACCTAGCACACATAGCTGGGTCGATCCATTCGAAAAAATCACAGCGTTCCCCCTATCGATCAAACAAACATTTTTATTAGCAACCCCTAATACACAGAGATTTTATGGAATAGTAATATGGTGGATAATTTGCTATAATAAAAATAAATAAATAATATAACCATTAATCCTTGGCAGCGCGCAAATCTCCGTCCAGGGTTTTCCTTCGTCCATGAGGTGTAGATTCTCACACGGGACCCGCATGAGCACTGACCAGACCCTAAACGAACGGTGGAATTGGAACTTGCATCCATTTCTATCAATTTAAACATGAAAACTACAAATGAGACTTCAATTCCATCCCTAATCAATAGAAAAAAAGGAATAGCATCATTTACCCGTGGTTTCAACACGTCGGAGTGAGAATATCTGAACAGCTGCAAGAAAAGCCCTAGAGGAAATGGAAGCGCCGTCGGGGGTGTTGAGAGAGAAACAAATATTTCAAATGAAAATTGAATTAGGGTTTTGATACATTACATATACCCTCAAACCAACGTCCACGATCGTCCGAAATGAACGGTGAGATCACATACCTCACATTGGCGGATCCAAGGGCAATTTTGTCAACAAATGTTAATTGGGCCAACCGAACCGGATACAATGATTTTGGATTGATTTATTATCCGCCCAATTGCAATTTGCCGAACACATGATACTAATGTAGCCCACATTATATTATTGGACAAAAACCCAATCACCCAAAATACTAATAGGCCCAAACGAACGCACCCTAAAGCTTTCACAAAAAATTATAATTAGTGCTCTATCCGTTTCATTTTATTTATTGCTTTGGTAATGAAACTTGCATAAAATTATCTTGTGAATTTTTTTTTAACCAAACTCCCTTGTACTTTCAAAAATCCTTCATAAAACGGAAAAAATGCAAGATACTCCCCTGTGAAATTTTTATTGCTCCAAACTTCCTTGTGCTTTCAAAAACCCTACAAAAAACACCCAATTTGTAAAATTGAATAGACATATTTCAAGAAATAATTTTAAAAATATATCACGTGAAGCTGTAGGGACCAACTTTGAAGTATTTTAAGAATAGTTTCTTGATATATGTCAATCCAAAATGACCTATTTTATACAAATTGGGTATTTTTTGCAGGGTTTTTGAAAACAAAAGGAAGTTTGGCGCAATAAAATTCCACAGGGTAGTTTCTTGCAGGTTTATCATAACACAGGGGAGTATTTTGCATTTACCCCACATAAAACACCCAATGTCCGTTAGTTACTAACACCATTACTTATTAAATAAATTTCCTAAATTACTCCTAGATATATTAAAAGTAAAGGGAGTTTTGCGCAAACGTTCAAAAGTACAAGGGAGTTTTTGGCTGAAAAAAGTATGCAAAAGACAACAAAAATAGCATATTGCTCGTGTGAAACACATTGTGAAACACACGCGCGTTAAAATATGGACGGATGGAAATGGATTTGGTGTTTTATGCAGGATTTTGAAAGTACAATATTTCACAGGATATTTTGGTGCAGATTTCGCAAAACACATAGTACTATTGTGCATTTTTCCCAGTGAGTGTAGTGTAAGGAATTGTAAATCAAGAGATTATGTTAAAATATGTACCCTGGGTGTATACATACCCAAAAGTGGCTGTGATATATTATGGAGATAATTCGTTTGGGACCCCTAGCGTTCGCGGCTCAGACTTTGATATTTCCGCTTTGGACCAAAATTTTGTTTGATGTATATGTTTGGGTTAGTTAAATACTTAAATTTTTTCTAAAATATTTTGAAAATACTAGAAAAAATTATAAAGAAATTATCAAACTAAGAAACAGGGCCGGCCCTAGACTTTTCAGGGCCCTAGACGAAAACAAAAATCGGGGCCCTATATCGTAAAAAAGTTATTTCATGTAAAATTATTTGTCTTGCTTTCGTAAATGCAAAAATACTGTTAAATCTCCATATTCTAGTTTTTCTAATATTTTATTTTCTATAAATAAAATGATCAATTCAATTACTATTTTTGTGACATAGTTGATCGTAAATAAGTTTTTATCAATTTAAGTTTTGAAAATTTCTTTCAACGGGAACAACCATTATAAGTACAGTAAATATTATTCAACATCAAATATATGTATTTGGAATCGAATATGTTTAAATGAAACTTGTATGTCTAATATTAATTTATATTTTAAAGAATTTTTAAAATTAATACAATGTTCTTTTAAAGTTTTATCATTTAAAGACTTTAAAGTTGTAACATCTACTAAAATTTCAAAAATATTTGTGTAATTCTTAAATTATTTAAAATTAATTTAATAGAAGAAAGACAACAATATTCAAAATTAATTGAATATCAAATTCGATTTTTTTTTTATCACTTCATGGTAGGATGAGAGAAAAATAACTTAATAAAATCTAAAAATCCAAAATCTGATTAGAGGAAAAAGAAACTGATAAGAAGAGTGGAGATATAAATTTGATTTCGTGGATAAGAAGAAGAGAAAATAGAGGTCACGACTTTTAGAATTCTTAAATCAATTTTTTATTTTTTATTTTATTTTAAAAATTCTCAATGTTGCGGCTAAATTCATCCATGTAAGTATGTAAAAAGTTGACCAAGTTTGCTTTCAAGTTTCATCCAACTTAGATGTTGGTCACAAAAGTGGTCAACTTTAAAATTTTCTCTAACTTTTTCTGTGAGCAGACTAAGCTGATCTCGAATTTGTAAGACTACTAAGTTGTTCGGGCACAAAGCTTTGAGCAGCAGAGTTGACCACTCATCTGATTTCACTCAGCTGATTCAGATGAAATGTCAGAGTTTTAGAAACTAGTTGGCAGCGGATTTGTCAAGTGTTTTCAACCAATCTGTTCCTCTTTAAGTTTTCTCACACAAAAGATTTTATCCCCAGTTTTTACAACTCCTTTTTAAAATCATTTGGTTCAGTTCGTATGTTTGAATTCTTTTGAAAATATGCAAGGTAAACAAACAGTAAATCAAACACACATAATTTTTATAGTGGTTATATGGATGAAAATCCTTTAGTCCACTCTTTCAAGTCACACAGATCTTGGGTTATACTATAATCACACAGATTACAATATACAATGCTTGCGCCAGACAACAAATGAAAGGCCACAAGTGCGCAGTAAGAAATCACACAGAAATCCTACTCTACGAAGCTAGATCACTCACTTAGATGGATCTACACTCCTCACGCTATTTTCAGTATAGGAGGTCACAAAGAAAACCTACACTAAGAAGCTATATCACTTCACACAGATGGATATACACTCCTCTCTTTTCTCAGTTGAAAGTTACGTAGACAGACAACGTTTGATCTTTGTTCTTCAACAAACAACTTTGTCAACAAATGACTTCGCTTATGATCAGACGACTCAACTGATGGATCTTGCTCTGTAGATGTGATCTTGATTTGTGCAAGCCTCACTTCAGATCTTCAGTCAGTCTTCTATTTATACTCCCGGATTTGAATTTCTGCCCGTTGAAGGAAGCGAAATTACTCTTTAACCCTGAGCAACGGTCTTATTCTCTGACGGCAGCTTTTGCTTTTGCAGACTGTCCTCTGTACACTCTGATGTACGGATATTCACTTTATGTCCAGTCGCATTTAATGCACTCAGCTGGTTACCGTTGATAAGCTTACTTCACCGACTTCACTTCGTTGATGGGAATGCTTGGCTGATGACCACTCTCCTGATGATCACTCGGCTGATGGTTACTCGGCTGATTCAAGAATGAACACATCTATCTTGACTCGGCTGATGATAACCAATCTGATATCCCACTCGGCTGATTCGGTTACTTCGCTTCAAGACCTTGAGATAGGTTTCACTAAGCTGTTCTTAGTTGATGACTTAACCTTTTGATCTTCAAAACCATTATGGCCTTTTTGTCATCTTCAAAACCTTCTCTAATTTATACCAACATTAGACTAGAAATGTAAATGCAACAATTTTGTCAAAATTTTCACTGAGTGACAGATGGTATTCATTAGTTATTTTTTGTTCTTTATATTATAAAGGTCAGTTGATGGCATAAAATAGGTTGTGTGGGTGAGGGCCCGTGAAGAAAGAAAACAAAAGTCTGGACATTTACTTTAAACAGGCTTTTTATTTTTTCTTTTATAAAACACATATTATTTATAATTGATTGGGAGCCCCAAATGTTTGGGGCCCTAGGCCTTTGCCTAACTTGCCTATAGGCAAGGCCGGCCCTGCTAAGAAAAATAAGAGTGCACAATGCAAACAAAACGTTTCGAAACTATTTATACCTTATCTTCATTTTCAATAATTCAAAAATAGAAACTTTTTATGTTTTCAATGAAAACGATGAAAATTTTGATTTATGATTACCACATCACCTCATGTACTATGTTTAACAAGCCTAATCTATATTCTATATACATATAAAAGTATGGGTTGGCCAGAAATTTTTTTTTCGTTTTTTGTGATGACTAATATACACCTACTTTTAGATGATAAATAAAATAATTGAATAATCATATACTTTTACATAAAAAAGAAGTCTACTTTAATATAAACACTATTGTATAAAAATAATAATAAATACAAGAAAATAAATATTGGACAATACATAAAATTGGTGGACTTAATAATGTAGGATGGGATAATAAGAAAAAAAAACGGATCAAATCGATAAAGGAACAAGAGGAAAAAAAATGAGTTAAATTGGCATGAAAATGTGAAATAGGTTAAATCAGCAAAAAAAAAAAATCAAAATCGACTAAAATTAGGATAAATCAGAGAGAATGGAGGAATTGATTAACAAATGTAATAAAATCAAC
The DNA here is from genome assembly GCA_030819805.1 of Penstemon newberryi var. newberryi. Lineage (NCBI taxonomy): Eukaryota > Viridiplantae > Streptophyta > Magnoliopsida > Lamiales > Plantaginaceae > Penstemon > Penstemon newberryi. The sequence goes on along the minus strand of JAUALY010000005.1, from coordinate 11,994,533 downwards.
TAAATTTGAGTTAAATCGGGGAGAATGGGTGAATTGATTAACAAATGGGATAAAGCACAAAAGGGTAAAATCGGTGAAAGAACAGATTAATATAAAAAAATATGAAAAGGTCAATTTAGTGTAAAAGCGGGTGAAATTGATATTTCTTTGGAAAGTTCTTAAAAAATTATCACTTATTAAAGAACCTCATCAAAAAATAAAATTATGTCACCTTCGTGCTATATGAATAAAAAAGTACTATTATGTAGTTAATTGAAAAGCTTATAAATGGACTTGAACCAATAAAAACTCAAAACATAGAAATGGTTAAAATCATTGAAAATGGGTAAAATTCGATTAAAAATATATGATAAAAAATAGTAAAATCAATGAAAAATGGTTTAGATCGAAGAAAAAAAGTTTAAAGCAACAAAAAATGGTGCAGTCGATAAAACAACCTGGTAAACCGATAAAACCCAGATAACTCGATAGAAATGAATGATATCGGCTAAACACGTGAAAAAGGGTCAAATCGATGAATGAACAAGATCAAAAAAATTAATTAAATAGACAACAAAAAATGTGAAATAGGTCAGAAAATAGTTTAATCGGCAAAATAATAAGTAAAATCAACTATAATTTGGTTATGCGTTAATTGATTATCAAATGAGATAAACCACAAAAATAATCGGTGAAAAAAAATGGTAAGCTCAATGTAAACACGGATGAAATCGATGAAATAATATGTTAAAATAACAAAAAAAATATAAACTCAGCGTAAAAACGGGTTAAATCGATAAAATAGGTTCATTCGGCAAAATTGAGGAAAATTGGTAACAACATGTCAAATTGTTTAAAAAATGGATTAAGTATGTAATTGAAAATGGATGAAATCAATAAAAGACATGTATAACAAGTAAAACTGGTGAAATCGATAAATAAAAAAGGGGTTAAACCTGTGAAAATTGTTTAGATGGAAATATCAAGGTCAAGAAAGAAAAGAATTGGTGTTGTCCAATGGTAAAATCAATGGAAAAATGGGTTAGATTGAAAGAAAAGGGAGTTGAAGCAAAAAAAAAAAAATGGTGTCATTGATAAAACAACAAGGTTAATCGACAAAAAAATGGGTAAAACCGGTAAAAGAAATGAATGACATCGGCTAAACAATTATTAAAACCGGCAAAAACAAGTAAATTTCGATTAAAAATATATGATAAAAATGACAAAATCAATGGAAAAATAGGTTAGATAGAAAGAAAATCGAGCTAAAGCAAAAAAAATGGTGCCATAGATAAAAGAAAAAAACAAGGTTAACCGACAAAAAATGGGTAAAAGAGAATGATTGACATCGGCTAAACACGGGATAACAAAAAACAGAAAAAATTGATAAAAGAACAAGAACAAAAAATGCGTTAATTGGCAAAAAAAGATTAAATATGTGAGAAAATAGGTTAAATAAGCAAAAGAATAAGTAAAATCAGACTAAAATTTGGTTAAACCGAAGAGAATGAGTGAATTGATTAACAAATGTGAAAATTGACTAAAATTGGGTTAAACTAGAGAGAATGGATGGATTGATTAACAAATGGGATAAACCACACAAAAAGGGGTGAAATCTATGAAAGAAAAATAACAAAAAAAGAAAGGCAAAATTTCATTTTTGGCCCCCTAAAGTGGTTGCGTTTTAAAATTAGCCCTTTATTTTGGTACCTCGACAATATACATCATTTATTGTGTCATCATCATCAATTTCAGTCCATATTGCCAGAAAATTTTAATTATCGCCGAAAATCATCAGTTTATGTCTTAATTGACTGGAAAATTAATTTTTTTTGGCCGAAAACCACCAATTTATGTCTAATCTGACCGAAAATTTTAATTTTAATAAAAAATATCATCTGTCGAGTGACACTTAAAAGTTAAGAATTTCATATTCTGACTCCACAATTTGCAAGTCCAAGTCATGTGATAGGTTAAATATGACATAAATTGATGATTTTTGCGATAATTAAAAAAAAATCGGTGATAAGGGACCGAAATTGATGATGATGACACAATAAATGACGTATATTGTCGAGGTACCACAATAAAGGTTCAATTTTGAAACGGAACCACTTTAAAGGGCAAAAATGAAATTGTGCCAAAAAGAATTGATTAACTCAATGTAAAAGCAGGTAAAATCGATATTTCTTTTGAAAGTTCTTAAGAAATTATCACTTATTAAAGAATCTAAAAACAAAAGGCCACATTCGGGCTATATGAATTAAAAAAAAGTACTATTTATTTAACTGAAAAACTTATAATTGGCTTAAGCCAAAATAAGTCAAAATATAGAAGGGTTAAAATTGATGAAAACTGGTAAAATTCTATTAAGAATATGTATGATAAAACATGGTAAAATCAATGGAAAAATAGGTTACATAGAAGAAAAACGAGTTAAAGCAAAAAAAAATGGTGCAATTGATAAAATAACGGGGTAAACCTGCAAAAATGGATAACTGGTATAAAATGAATGATATTAGCTAAACATGATATAACAAAAAAAGGGGGGAGGATCAAATCGATGAAAGAACAAAAAGAAAAAATGATTTAAATTGGCCAAAAAATGTGAAATAGGTGAGAAAATGGGTTGAATCAGCATAAGAATAGGTAAAATCGACTAAAATTTGGTTAAATCGGAGAGAATGAGTGAATTGATTAACAAATGGGATAAACCATAAAAATGGGTGAAATCGGTGAAAGAACAAATTAAAATAACATAAAAATAAATGGTAAACGCAATGTAAAAGAGAATGAAATCGATGAAAGAACATGTTAAAATAACAAAACAAAATGGTAAACTTAGGGTAAAAGCAGGTTTACTCGTAAAAATTGAGAAAAATTGATAAAATCGGGTTAGATTAGTTAAAAAATGGATTAGACATGTAATTTGATGAACTCAGTAAAAGATAGGTATAATCGGCAAGACTAGTTAAATCGATAAAAAAAGGGGTTTAACCAATGAAAACTGGTTTAAATGAAAAAATATTGTTTAGATGGAAATATCAAGGTCAAAGAATAAAAAATTTGATATTGTTCATTCGTTCAAATGGGTGTTTTAGAATAATAATTATGTAGACATGTAGTTTTAGTTTAAAAATACTTAGTAATTATAGTTCATTTTTTATTTTAAAGTTTTAGTTTTAGGTATTTATGATAACAACTTTAAATTCTTGGTAACAATATAGAAATAATTAAATTGATTTAGTCAAAAAAATAATGTGGTATGTCATTAAGATCATAGTATGATGAAAAATAATTATATAATTCAACTAACATAGAAAATTAGTTAATCATGTGCAACGTACATGCACTTTTCTACTATACATAAAAAGTTTCGGAGAAGAAATTTAATTGACCGTGGGTCCCCAATTTAATTGGTTCTTTCTAAAATGAGATTTTGTCGGACAGAGGTATATATGAGATACATTATTTGAATCACTGAAAAAAGTTAACATAAAATCTGAACCACACTTTTTGATCAAAATGTCCGATGTTGACGGGGCAATCTTACATTTGAAATTTTAGATGTTTGTCAAAGTACTTGAGTACCCATCACTTAAATATTGGGTAAAAAGAGCACAAAACTCTCCTGTATTATTTTTATTGTATAGAACCCCCAATTTTGATTTTACAAAACATTGTACATAACTCTTTTTCCATCAAAAGTTACGGAGAGTGTGTCTCATTCATGTTTTGTGTAACTGGAATTCAATTTTCATGAATATAAAATTACCAAAATACCCCTAAATCTAAAAATATTAAGAACCTATCATCTTCCCCCACCACACCCACCTCGTAGAATCTACCTATGCAACCGAAAATGTCAACTAATTAAGTTTGTTGTTGTATTTATTTTGCGTTCTCCTTTGTCATCTCTTCATCTGAATTTGGGTTATTTTTGTCGAAAGTAATTTTATGTTGCCATTGTTTATTCTTGGGAACTTACATTGAATTAATCTCGTCCACCACCATATCAATTCACCAATTTCATGCCTTTCTCTTCTTTTTCTGATAGAATGCAAAATTTTGAAATTAATGTTAGGGTTTCAGTGAAAGAGAAAAAAAAATAGTGAATTATTGTGCCCTTTTGTATTGAAGATGATTATATAGAGAAGAAAGTTTTTTTTTTTTTTTTTTTGCTACACGATGTATCAATTTCGTAATAGAGAAATTGAATTGGCAGTGCTCTCAAAATCACCCCCAACAGAGAAACTCAGGCTGCCGGCAGCCTGGGTTCCATTGGGGGAGGGGTAACGAGGTGGGGCGGGGGTACTGGAGGGGGACTATTATAATTTTCAATACTTGAAAGAAATTTTTGTAAAAGAAACTTATCTGAGGGGAATATTTGTAATTTATCTTTATAATAATTAATAATTTAGTACACGACAAAATAGGATATATTTGTCTTTATAAAAATATATGATATGAAAAATAATATAAAATGGGACACTTATCAATAGAAGGAGAGCTATCTCATATGCTTCCCACCCCACAAAATTTTATTTAAGATGGACCCAATTTAATTAGCAATAAATTTCATAACGCATTATTTTGAGAGCAACTCCAATAGTGACATTGATGTTATTTTGGCCAAAAGATATGCTCCAATAGAGACATCAAGAAGAGCCCCATGTTGATTTCCTCTCCAATTGTCCCTAAAAGTAAGGCCAATTGTTCATCAACATAAAAAACAAAACTGACTACCATATTATTGAAATTGTTGTCATCATTTAAAGGAATACTTACTAGCAACGTCCATTTTTGCTAATATTTTCAACGGCCATAAAATCAAGCATAAAAAGGTGAAGAAGAGTTTTAGTTTTATCTCACAACAACTATACAAATCATTTAAAATACATTTAGCAAGAGACAAATCATGAAGAAAATAAAGGTAAAGTAAATCTAAACATTATTGCCATTTGAGGGGAGGGAAAGTTTATTGTGATGGATAAAAGATCTTATCAAATATCTTAATATTTCATCACAAGCGGATACAAAATTTTATAAAAAATTAAATAAGCCATAACATTTTTGAATTTATCTATTTATAATATATTTTACTTTTGTTTGTGGATTTAATAAGCATTAGTTTAATTTGACATTAAGTTAATTTGAATGGATTTGTTATGAATTAATTTAAAATGATGGCTCATTTTAATGTCCGGTGTTGGAGTAAAATACTTTTATAAAGAAATCAAAAAGTGATAATTTAACGTCATTTGCCCTTGAAGTTGCTCTATCGAAATTAAACAAGTTTCAACTGATTAATTCAATATTTAATTTGTGAGAGCATCTTCAAAACAATTCAATGATGCATGATTCACTATGATTATACAGGTATCCTTTTTTATTTTTTCGGCGCTAGCTTTTGAAAGGAATTGGAGTCTTTTATAAATTTATAACACAAGTGGTGCAGGTGTTAGCTGAACGCCTCTTTTCCTTTTTTTTCTTTAACAAAAAAAAATTCCAAAAAAGATTATAGGAATTTATCAAAACCAAATAAATTTTCTATTACTTTTGCTTGTATATAATAGCATATATATAACTTTTTTCATTTAAATATTATATTTTTAAGATTATTTTTCATTTAAAATTTATGATTGGCATTCATTTAACAAAAAAGAGAGAATCTGAACTAATTTGGCCCTTATAATTTATTAATGAGGGAAAAACACTTTTTATACCAAACTTTAGTCCAAAAACCAAACTTTTTCAAAAAACACATTTCATACCATGATTCACACAATCTTGATATATTTAGTTTTGCCATCAATTTTCGGATGAAATTCAGCACGTGCCGCTCATGTGTCCGTTAAATTGACAATGGGATGGAGAACATGCACGGATTTTAAAGACCCACACATGAACGACACGTACTGAATTCGTCTGAAAATTGACGGCAAAACTAAATGTGCCAAGATTATGTGAATCATGGTATGAAATGTGTTTTTTGAAAAAACTTAATACCAAATGTCTTTTTTAAATTAAAATTTGGTATCAAAAATGTTTTTCACCATTCATTAATATATACAGTATGTTCAAGGAAAGATTCTTTCATTATTTTAGTTGATGTTGTGCAATATGCTTGTTGTTTTTCAATAACTGCATATAACTTTCAACACTTCAAAATTAAACCAATTTACAATTTTTAAAAATGGTTCGGTAATTAAGGTTTGTTGAAAAAAATTCCTCTAAAAGTTCGGTTAGCAATTAAATCATGTAATTATGTTAATTTGTCAATTTAGTTTATTTCGGCTCGAACTAGATTTTTTTCCATCTTGTCCGACAAATCCCCCGCTCTTTCCGCATAAAAAAATTAATCCCCTACTGATGTGTATCTATCTTAAGTAAAATTTGTAAAATTGGTCTCGCAACTAAAACTCGCTAAGGAAAAGTCCCATAATAATTTGGGCTAGCAATTAAGTCCTGCCATTAAGTTAATTTGACAATTTAGATCATTCGACCTTAATTGGAGTTTTTTTTTCCACTTTGTCCGTCCAATCACCCGCCCCTTCCATGCAAAATTAAATTAATACCTTGTAGATGGATACTCTAACTTAATCATGTGGCTTCCAGGTGGGTAGGTAGGGTTATGAGACAACATAAGAAAATATAGGGGGAAAAAGGTGGAAAAGTCCTAAGTTAAAAATTGCAAATTGGTCTAGTAACTAAAGCTTACTAAGGAAAAGTCTTATAAAAATTTCTATTGGATGAAAAATATAATATTAAATTCATAGAATATATATTATTTTTTGTATTAAAAACTTACTAATATAAAGTATAAATATTTTAATTTGATAATTTAAAAACATTTTATAAGAAGATATACTTGAACTAAAGAATAATGAAGTCAGTTTTTTATTTGCTATTCAGACTCAGATTTTTTTCTTTCAAATAAGAAATTTAAATATTTTTTAAATTAATAAAAACTTATTTTATTTCTTAAAACTTTTACTATTCTAATATCAAATTCAAATAAATAAATAAATAGATAAGGAACATAATCCCCTCCCCATTCCGGCATCGTCTCAACCCCATAACCCTATCTCGTCTCGCACACTCCACCCCTTCTCCCCGACACACCTCCGCTCCCATTACAGACGACGAGGTCAGTCTAACATCAGAGTCAAGTCATTTAGTTCGACTTGATCCATTTTGAGAATATAATTGTTATTTGTAATTCAATTTATTTTTTCAAAATTAGTAGTATGACGGGTGAAATTAGTAGTTAATACTGGACCAGTTTTGTTATTTTTAAATTCTCCTCTAATTTTCCCATTTTCCCACGCTCATTTATTAATCAACCTTTCCGGGATTTGCTACACTTGGGGTGTAAAGGACAGACACAAATTAAAGCGATCTCATTTTTTCTATTTTTGCTTATAGAAGCATCTTTTAGGCATATTCTTTAGTTGTTAATCTTTGAAAGTGATTGGATGTAAGAACAAAAACCAAATAAAAAAATAAAAAAAATTGTACTATATATTTTATTTTATATTTATTATAAGAGAAAAGAAAAGAGAAAATAATAGACCCTGAGAGAGTTGAGTACAAAGAGAGTACTGATGCAGAGAGTGTTCAATTTTACCCTACAAAACAAAACTGGTCCAGTTCGCTTTTCCCAAATACTGATTTATCCAACATTTTTTATTAAAACAATTATTTATAAATATAAATATTGGAAAATTTGATAAAAGAGAAAGGGAATAATGACAGCCACAAACCTATATAGAAAATAAAATTTTGTCCCCAAATAAATCTAAATTTTCCAGTTAAAAAATTGAGTACAACTTATTTATCAGCTTGCTTCTTCTATATATAGCCATCCTGCACCAGTGCTTTTAGATCACACCTCTACCTCTCTCTCTCTCTCACCTTTTTGATCCCCTTTTCTTCTCCGGAAAAATCTCAGAAGCCCCATATTCAGGTACACTGTCATAAACCCCGTCAAATCAAAATTCGCTTAACTTAGATTTAAAAAACAGGGCATCATTTTCAAATGCATTCAATTTACATGAAAGTTTTAAAATCTTAATCGGTTACACTCCTTGAACGATTTTTCCAGGTTTTTTTAGTCAATTGGAGTCCAATTGAGGAATGGCCACAAGGAATTTGGAGAAGTTGGCATCAATTGATGCTCAATTGAGGCTTTTGGTTCCTGGAAAAGTGTCGGAGGATGATAAGCTAATTGAGTATGATGCTTTGCTTTTAGATCGGTTCCTTGATATTCTTCAGGATTTGCATGGTGAAGATCTCAAGGAAACGGTATGAAATATTCCCTTTTTTATTTTTAGTTTTTTAATTTGGGACTTTGACTTTATGAACTTGAGTGCTTAATTGACTTGATTAAGATGTTAAAGATTTGATCAGCGATTTGATCGTGATGTTAAACTACTCAATCCCATTCCACTGATTCTTAATTTTTTTTAATAATGTTATTGCACTATTTTACTTTATTTATAATCTCTAAGTCAATGTTTGAACCATTCTGTAAAGATCTGATTATTTTGTCAATTACTGTATAACTGTGATTTGGAAAAGTAGGCTTTCTTTTCACTGAAAAGTGCTTATCAACTGGTGATTTCTCAGTCTGCTTCACTGTTTTGACTTCACTTATATCTGGTAAACACATAAATACAAAAAAAACTCTGCGGCCCCCGCCCCCCCTCCCCATGGTTTCCAAAATTACAAGGGGTTTTTCGTGAACATTTTCAGAAGTTGCAGGGGTCCTTGTAAGGATTGTTGAAGCTGTAATGGGTCTTTTGGTACATAGTGTAATCCATAGGTGTCTCCTTGTAATTTCTGAAATGTCAGGGGTTTCTTGTAAGACGACTAAATCTCAGATGGTCCGGTCATATATCACCCTAAATGGTATTCGAAATAACTTTATTCTATCCTTAATTTGACCATTTGATATTGGGAATGATATATATATTTGTTATAAATTTACATTAGATGAAAATAAATGATTTTTCCCCCTTTTCTTGATTGTTATAGGTTCAAGAATGTTATGAACTCTCTGCTGAGTACGAAGGCAAGCGTGATCCGAAAAAGCTAGAAGAGCTTGGAAATGTACTAACAAGCTTAGATCCAGGCGATTCAATTGTTATAGCTAAAGCTTTTGCTCACATGCTTAGCTTGGCCAATTTGGCGGAGGAGGTTCAAATTGCTTATCGCCGTAGAAACAAAAAGAAGAAAGGAGATTATACAGATGAGAGCAATGCCACTACTGAATCAGACATTGAAGAGACTCTCAAGAGACTTGTAGTTGATCTTAAGAAATCGCCTCAAGAAGTTTTTGATGCATTGAAGAATCAAACTGTAGATCTCGTCTTTACTGCTCATCCTACTCAGTCTGTGCGAAGATCTTTGCTTCAGAAACATGGAAGGTTAGTTCTTTTTTAGCAAATGGATTTTTTATCTGTTTATTTGAATGTTTTTTAGTTGTTTACTTATGATTTTTTGACTTTTTTTTGTTCAGAATTCGTAATTGCTTAGCGCAATTGTATGCCAAGGACATTACACCTGATGATAAACAGGAGCTCGATGAGGCTTTGCAAAGGGAGGTAAATATGTGTGCTTTTTATTAGTTTATATATATCTGCGTGTGTGAATATGTGTGCTTTTCTGCCAAGATGTCTTCAAATCTCTTAATGTTTGATATGCTTTGCACATGGTTTATAGATACACTTTGAGAGAGTGTCTGAAGAATAGGCGAATTGGTTTCGTTTAAGATCTTTAGTATTTTCTTAAATATCTCATGAACACTTGGTATCACATGTGGACCGAGAAAATAAGAATAAGAGTGGTTTTTGTTTACTGGATTAATACATATTAATGAAATTTGATTTTTTGGAAGCAAATTTAACTGGACTGACGTAAAAATGTTGATGCATGTTGGTTGTTGGTCTTGACAAGTTAGAACTTAAAACTCCTGTTATAAGCTTTTGATTTATAAAAAAATAACTAAAATAAAAAAAAAATAGTTACACAAAGGTTTGTGTTATGATATATCATTGGAATATGTCATTTCTTATTCTCATGTTTTAAAAATAAACCATAGATTTCATTTTCCCACAGATATTTACAGTTGAAAGATGGCTTATGCAATTGTCGAGCATTTTTCCATCAGATTTGAGTCATTCGGTTTTTCTTTGATGTTTATATTTGGGCACCAATTGTTTTTGTTCATCTCAAGATTGAGACTATATATATGCTTTTATGATATCTAAGGAAACAGTTTGCTGATATTATTGATTTTGTCTCCTCTTCTGTATCTTTGCAGATTCAAGCTGCTTTCAGAACTGATGAAATCCGAAGGACCGCACCTACTCCACAAGATGAAATGAGGGCAGGAATGAGTTATTTTCATGAAACAATCTGGAAGGGTGTACCAAAGTTTCTTCGCCGTGTGGATACAGCACTTAAGAATATAGGGATTAATGAGCGGGTCCCATATAACGCCCCTCTTATTCAATTTTCTTCTTGGATGGGTGGAGACCGTGATGGTATATTTCGTTTGCTACCTAAATTTACATATATATGTTAATTTATAGTGTCTTGCATTTTTAAGGCTTGATAAATTCAACAAATACAGAACTTATATCTCTGATCTCTCTCATATATATTAATATGAGCTAAATGCAAAAATACCCCCTGTGCTTTGCCTAATTGGCAACCCGCCCTTGTTATTTAAATTAGAAAAAACCCCGTTGTGTTCTTTTTTTATTAGCAAAAAATCCCATTTGGAATTCCTTCTTAAATCAATTAGGAGGTTACTGTCGATTTTTCAAGTGAACATGGTGGTTATTGCCAATTTTCAAAGCCAACAGGGGGATTATTGTTAATTTTAAGGTAAATAGGGATGTTTTCGCATATTTGGTGGGGGTAAAATTGTCATTTTTTTCTGCAAAGTATGTAGAACGATTTTTTTCCTAATAAAAATTCATTTGGGGGTGGGTGGGTTAGTAATTAATAACACGGGTTTTTTTGCTAATTAGCCAAAGCATAGGGGGTAATTTCATTTCACTCACATATATATATATATATATATACATATTCTTACTATTTTGATATTTGACATTGTTGTAAATCAATTGCAGGAAATCCAAGGGTAACTCCTGAAGTCACTAGGGATGTTTGCTTATTGGCAAGAATGATGGCTGCTAACTTGTACTACTCTCAAATTGAGGATCTTATGTTTGAGGTACTCATTAATTAATATAACAAACATGCTTTAAATTTAGGCTTTTTCCGTGCGGTGAGCTCTACAATATAAATGCCACTTTATTTTCTTTTAACTCCTTTGCTTTTCAATAGTTGTCCATGTGGCGTTGCACAGATGAGCTTCGCGTTCGAGCAGAAGAACTCCACCGCTCTTCAAAGAGAGATGCAAAGCATTTCATAGGTATTTACTTTTCTAACTCCTAACACCCTTCTTTAGATGTTTCTCTTTGCACGGTATTTGACTGTTGATTTTCTTTGTTATGCAGAATTCTGGAAAACAATTCCACCAAACGAGCCCTACCGTGTCATTCTTGGTGATGTGAGGGATAAGCTATATCAGACACGTGAGCGTTCTCGTCATTTACTAGCTCAAGGAGTATCTGATATCCCTGAAGAGGCAACTTATACCAATATTGAGCAGGTATTTTTAATTAACTTCATAATCATTTGAAGCATGCTAGTACTCAAAATAATATCACAGTCCCTCTATGGAATTCCATTATAAACTGCTAAGCTGCTTCTTGGTATAAAGCCAAAGACATTTTACATAAAAAAAGTGAAATGCAAAAATACCCCCATGCTAATTTTTATTAGCAAAAATCCCCTTCCAAAGCCAAAATGACATTTATGCCCCCACCAAGAGATGCAAAAACACCACTATTCACTTGAAAAATTGTCAATAATCCCTCTGTTAACTTTGAAAATGGGCAATAACCCCCCTGTTTACTTTAAAAATGGCAAAACCTCCATATGATTCATGAAGGAATTTCAAATGGGGTTTTTTGCTAATAAAATAACACGGGGGGTGGGGTGGGGGGGTTCGCCAATTAGACAACACAAGGGATATTTTTGCATTTAGCTTAAAAAAATTGTGTAATTTAAATCAATTGTTTGATTTGGGTTCAATGTGTTCTTATCTTTCCTACATTTTCAGTTAAATGTTAGCATATAATTTTCTTCTGCCCTGTTTCATGGATGCAACTTAAATCGGTTCTTTTTTTATTCCACAGTTCTTGGAGCCTCTTGAGCTATGTTACACATCTCTTTGCGCTTGTGGGGACCGCCCAATAGCTGACGGCAGCCTTCTAGACTTTCTAAGGCAAGTGTCCACCTTTGGGCTTTCGCTCGTAAGACTCGACATAAGGCAAGAGTCAGACAGGCACACTGATGTCCTAGACGCCATTACCAATCACTTAGACATCGGTTCCTACAGAGAATGGTCAGAAGAACGTAGGCAAGAATGGCTCCTCTCTGAACTCAGTGGCAAAAGGCCCCTCTTTGGTCCCGACCTTCCAAAAACCGAAGAAATTGCCGATGTTTTAGACACATTCCATGTCTTGGCCGAGCTCCCATCTGACTGTTTTGGAGCATACATCATTTCAATGGCCACATCACCATCTGACGTGTTAGCAGTCGAGCTTTTACAACGTGAGTGCCATGTGAAGCAGCCTTTAAGAGTGGTTCCACTTTTCGAGAAATTAGCTGATCTAGAAGCTGCTCCAGCTGCCGTTGCCCGTTTGTTCTCGATCGATTGGTATAAAACTCGGATTAATGGTAAGCAAGAGGTTATGATTGGGTACTCGGACTCGGGTAAAGATGCCGGTCGACTCTCAGCAGCTTGGCAACTTTACAAGGCTCAGGAGGAGCTTATTAAAGTTGCGAAGGACTTTGGAGTCAAATTGACTATGTTTCATGGTCGAGGTGGGACCGTTGGAAGAGGAGGCGGGCCCACTCACCTTGCTATATTATCTCAACCCCCGGACACCATACACGGATCTCTCCGTGTTACAGTTCAGGGAGAAGTTATTGAGCAGTCGTTTGGTGAGGAGCATTTGTGCTTTAGAACCCTCCAGCGTTTTACCGCTGCCACACTGGAACACGGAATGCGCCCACCGGTCTCCCCTAAACCCGAATGGCGAGCACTCCTTGATGAAATTGCCGTTATGTCTACGGAGGAGTACCGGTCGATTGTCTTCAAAGAGCCGCGTTTTGTGGAGTATTTCCGCCTTGTAAGTAACTACAAATTCTTGAATTATTTTTACAGTGAAATGCAAAAATACTCCCTATGCTTTGTTTGATTAGCGAAACCCCCCTCTGTTATTTTTATTACCAAAAAACCACCCCTATGCTTATTATTTTAGCAAAAAAAACCCTCCCAAAAATTATAACCCTACAAAAGGATACAAAAACACCCCTCTTAACCGAAAATATTATCAGTAACCCCCTGTTAACTTTAAAAATTGGAATTAACCTCCCCTGTTATGAAGGAATCTCAAATGGTTCTTTTGCTAGTAAAAAAAGAACACGGGGTTATTTTTGCTAATTAAAATAACACAGGGTTATTTTGATAGTTTGGCAAAGCACAAGGGGTGTTTTGCATTCAGCTGTCTCCACTCTCCAAGCATTATCAATAATCATAATTCTAATTTGTTTTAGGCGACACCGGAATTGGAGTATGGTCGTATGAACATTGGTAGTCGTCCATCAAAGCGTAAACCTAGTGGAGGCATTGAATCGCTAAGAGCTATTCCGTGGATTTTTGCCTGGACACAGACGAGATTTCATCTCCCTGTTTGGCTAGGCTTTGGTGGAGCATTCAAATATGCCATAGAAAAGGACATTAAGAATCTCAAAATGCTCCAGCATATGTATAATGAATGGCCTTTCTTTAGAGTTACAATCGATTTGGTTGAAATGGTTTTTGCCAAGGGAGACCCCGGTATTGCTGCCTTGTTTGACAAACTTCTCGTGTCTGAAGACTTGTGGTCGTTTGGTGAGCGCTTGAGGTCCAACTATGAGGAAACAAAAACGCTTCTGCTCCAGGTAATTTCTTATTGCCATCTATTGATGCTTTCATACATGTAACTTTTTTTCGCAGGAAATCTTATGATTTGGTGATTGTAGAAATAAATATAGTATAATGGTGATAATATTATTATGTATTATACTTTGTGATTTGTTAGCAGCGTCTAGAGCAAAGATTGCTTGACAAATTAGTGAAATTTGGCAACACCTCCAGATAGTTATATTAGGAAAATCACAAACATTAACTTGTGTGGCCATAAATATTGTATTATAACAAGTTTGGACCTATAATAGTTATATTTGTTTAGTGTTTAAAAATGACTGCCTATTACATACTTATTTATAGATCCATCCACTTTATTTATCAGACCTATATAAAATATTTGAGCTAAATGCAAAAATACCCCACTGTGCTGCTTTGGCTAATTGGCCAAAAAAACACGTGTTATTTATGTTAACAAAAATCCCCGTGTTCTCTTTTTATTAGTGAAAAACCCCATATGAAATTCTTCATAAATCAATAGGAAGGATTTTGTCTATTTTTTAAGTGAATAGGGGGTTATTTCCAATTCGCAAAGTTAACAGGGGGATTATTGTTAATAATTAAGTTTAATAGGGGTGTCTTCGCATTAAGTTGAAAGGGGTTGTTTTTCTAATAAAAAATATTTAGCATAGTGGGGTTTTGATTATAAAATAATACAGAGGGATTTTTGCTAGTTAGGCAAAGCATAGGGGGTATTTTCGCATTTCGCTCTACAATGTTTTATATTGACCTAATAGTTGATACCAAAAGGGTTCTAAGTTGATGATAACTTATAATATTATCGTTTTCATAGATTGCTGGACACAAGGATCTTCTTGAAGGAGACCCTTACTTGAAACAACGACTCCGTTTGAGAGACTCCTACATTACGACTTTGAACGTGACCCAAGCATATACTCTGAAGCGTATTCGTGACCCAAACTATCATGTGAAGTTGAGGCCTCACATTTCCAAAGAGTACATGGAATCGAAACCAGCTGCCGAACTAGTGAAGTTGAACCCGACAAGTGAGTATGCTCCTGGATTGGAGGACACACTCATATTGACCATGAAGGGTATTGCTGCTGGATTACAGAACACCGGTTAATTAATCCGGCATCTAATCTTCGTGTTTTAAAGTTTTTTCCCCTTTTATATTGGGAGACTTCTCGTTGCAGTTTGTTGTATCACTCTTTACATAGAGTCAACAAACTTTCATAAATATGTTGCTTTTACTTAATGTTATCTGGACTACCATATTGTACTTTATAAAAGTTCAATGGTGAAATAATCCCTTTTTAAGTTATTTTGGCTTTTATGGTTTTCTGCATGAAGTAATGCATCTTTTCTTTATGTTTTCCTTTAATAGCAATATTTTTTAAAACTGGATCGAAAATCGAACCGGAAATTCGACTGATTATTGGTTTTACTAGTTGAACCGATTGGGTCACTAGTTGAACATATCATAACATCATAAATATATATAAATATTTTAAAATGTAGCATATTTTAAATAAAAGAAAAAGGAAGTCCTTAATTAACAAAAACATGGAAAAGTTATATGTTGACACATATCTCTTCAATAAATAAAAAAGATTGCATTACACAAAAGAAAGTGGTAAATATTTATTTGGCACACAAAAATTTGCATTTAAACAAAACTTATTCACTTAGTCTTTATATTTTTCTTGAAAGACCAAACCCACTTTCCCTTTATTTTACCACTCCCGTTTATTTTATATTTCTTCCCTAAGCCCACCTCAGCCCTTTTTAACAGCCTGCAATCTCTCTCCTCTTCATAGCAGCCATCATCACAATTTATTTTCCTCCATTTTGTTGCCCCCTTTCTTTTTTGTTGCATATGAGATATTTCTCCAATTTTTTAACTACAGTTCACCAATTCCAAAAGTAATCAACATCAGCAATTGAGATGTGGGGAAAATTTACAACGTTTGGGAGCCGAAGCACCCTACATCAGCAATTTTTTATCTTTTTTTTCCCTTCTCTTACCCAGCACCATTTATGTCCATTTTTGAATCTTTCACAATACCCAACACTATCAGATAAATATAATTTTTAAGAATAGCTTTTATAAAATAATTGTCAAAGACTCAAAGCAAGTTGGGGTATTCTTCTTCTTCATAATTTTTTGGGATAATTACAGGGACCTCCATGAGGTTAGGTGTAATTACCGTTTAATCCCCTCCGACTATCATAATTACAGGGACCTCCCCTGACGTTTTAAAAGGATTACATCCGTTAGGCTTCCGTCTGTTTTTATTGACTTCATCATCCGATATTTTTTGAATTTGCCATTTTACCCTTTTCAGTTGTTTAAATAGGAAGGGAATTTATTGTAATGTTTAGGATTATGAAAGGGTGTCAATGTTATATTTTAACTTTGTCATTATAATTAATTTTTATTGTGCATAAATTCAAGAAAATAGTTTAAAAACAAAATAATTTATTTTTTCAATTTTTTTTTTTTGCAAAATAAAATCTTAGTACAACGATAAATGAATACAAATGTAAATACATTAAACTTTAATCATGAGAACAAATATTGTAGAACATAAATACAAATGTAAATACATTCAACTTTCACATTTAACCCATAATTTTGATAATTTAAAAAAAAAAATCAAAGTTAAAGTACAAGGATAAATGAAAATAAATTGTTAGACATTATAAAATGCTTATATTGTTCATAATTAACCCATACTAAAAAAATCATAAATTTTTAACTAAAAACATGAACATATTAGAATTATAAAAATAATTTTTTTACTAAAAACTTGAACATAAATTATTAGATATTATAAGATGCTCATAATTAACACGTACTAAAAAAAGTTCATAATTTTAAAAAAAAAAGTAAAAATACTCATTCAAATATCTGATTTAATAAAATAGTTATTATAAATTCATAAATATTGAAAATAATAATTATTATTATAAATAAATTTAATATATAATATTTAAAAAAAAAAACCACCCACCCCCGCCCCAACCACCGTCCCCAACCACACCATCCCCAGCCCCCGCCCCCGCCCCCGCCCCAACCACCCAACTCCTCCAGGCCGTGCCGCTGACCTGGAAGGTGTAAGGCCGTCGCCGACCTAGGTTTAAGAACCCTGGCCTACGAGGACTTCCAGGCTGCCGACACGACCTGGAGGAGAGATCTCGATAGAGAGGGACAGGTGGGGTGGGGTTGAGGTTGGAGATGGAGTTGGAGTTGGGAGTGGGAGTGGGAGTGGGAGTGGGAGTGGGGGTGGGCATTAGGGGGGGGGGGGGGAGGGCGTTAGTTCTGTAATCCTTTTAAAACGTCAGGGGAGGTCCCTGTAATTATGATAGTCAGAGGGGATTGAGCAGTAATTACACCAAACCTCAGTGGAGGTCCCTGTAATTATTCCTTTTTTTAATTAAAAAACTCGAGGGCATAACGGTCAATTCACGGATTCCATCCAAGTCCGTTAGTCTCCGTTCGGGTTTTGTATTCCTTTTGAAACGTCAGGGGAGGTCCCTGTAATTATGATAGTCAGAGGGGATTGGGCGGTAATTACACCTAACATCAGGGGAGGTCCCTGTAATAATCCATAATTTTTTTTTTCGAAAAAAAAGAAGAGAACCGCAGGTAATCCGGTTGAATGATTTGTCAGTTTTGACCGATTCACATTGGTTCTTTCGAGTCCCGATTTTAGAGGGTCTTCCAGACCGGACAAGATGCCGGCTTGAGGTTGAACTGGTCAGACTGGTCCGGTCCGGTTTTAATATCATTGTTTAATAGAGATTTGTTGCAAAGATTGGGAATGCACGCCAATTATATTTGAATTATAGATTTCTCCTGGACTGAGAAATACGATATTTCGTAGTAAAAGTTCCTTTCCGGTTTGAATCAAATCCCAATCTCCTCAACTAAATCAACTCAAATTCATTAAGATTGAACTTGATTTGAGTAAACGCTACATGTGGAATTTTGTTATGTCTCGAGGGGTTTTCGGTTCCATTGGAAGAAAATGCAAGCTGGATTTTGTAATGTCTCTTGGGGTTTCGGGTTCCATAGGAAGAAACTGCGACCTCAATCCATCAATGATGCTAGAGTAATTTAGAAAGAAAGAGAAGAAGAAAAGGGGAAGAAGAGAGACTATTTGGAGATGAATTTTTCGTTCATATTTCCCTTATGTTCAATAATCTCCGGTATATAGAAAATAAGAGGAAAATGCATGATACTTACCTTGTGTTATCTGAAACCTGCACAAAATTACCTCGTGATTTTTTTTTTTGCATCAAACTCCCTTATACTTTCAAAAATCCTGCAATAAATAGCCAATCTCCATTAGTTACTAAGAGCATCTCCATCAGATGTAGGATAAATTTAATAACTCAAAAGCTAAACAACTATGTATGGAAAACATCTAAGTGAGTTATAAGATTTTGATGATAACAAGTTAAGTTAGAAATTGACAAGAAGTAAAGTCATCAACCAAGTGAAGAGTTAAGTGATAAGGCTTTTAGGTAATGTTTTTAGACAAAAGAATATTGAGAAGTAAAGTATCATATTCAAGGTCCGAAGATGAAGGGTTAATCAATTGTGGTTTTGATTGGTTAACAAATTGAAATCTACTAGCTAAGTTTAAATGAAGACATCATCAAAAGCTTAGTACCAAAAGCTAAGTAACAAACAACCGAGTTTTTTGATTAGCCAAGTCAAGGACAATTGAGTATCAAATAAGTCAAGAAAATGTTTGATCAGAAAAGTTCAGGAGCTCAGTTTCAAACAACCAAGTAATTTTTTCAGATGTTGTCTTCAATGCTTTGTAGATCAGATTAGTTATATCCAATGGTAAGGAACAAATAAAAGTATTCCTAGGACATTAGAGTATCCTCGGACAGCAGGGTGCATTTAATGCGATTGACATAACTGTATAGTGACAAAGCCTCCTGCAGATTTCATAGCCGTTTGAAGTTGGTAGAAGAAATAGGGACATTCTTGGAATTAAGGATACTTCAACGAACATTAATTCCAGAACTCCTATAAATACTCGTGGTTTGAACTGAAGAAACAACTTTTCGAATCTTAACTTTTGAAAGTCAAGTCTATGCAAGAGCAAAAACCACTCAGTTGTTCTTAAGAAGAAAAACTTCAAAACCATTGATAAAAACTAAGAGTTTTTATATTGCAACAAGGTTGTAAATTGGAGAGTTAGTTTCTAAGAGAGATTAACTGAAAATCTATGAGCTTTCTGAGGATTTAGTCTAGGAGATTAAAATTCGTGTAACTTTACTAAGAGTGAATGTTCCACTTGGACGTAGAAGTTGTCAACGTCAAGTATTGTATTGATCTAAGAGATTAGTGCATCATTCCAACGTGTTAAATGAATAAGAGTGTATTAGAGGGATTACACAACCCTTGAACCACTATAAAATTTATGTGTTCATTTTATTTCTAGTATTTACATTCATATATTCGAAATAGCATACTAGTCATCCGTTAAGCTTTCAACTGGATTTAACACCGACTGAAAGAAAATTTCTCAAGGAAAAACTTTTAACTTAAAGAACTTGTACTTTATCCGCTGCACAATTCAAACTCTGATATATTTTTGCTACTTCACTTCTCTGTAGCAAGTCAGTTGAGTACTTCACGAAGCTTGAGGAGTATCCTATCAGCTGACTGCTCTACTCATCTGTTCTTCAACAGTCAAGTGTTTTAACTTATCTTACGAGATTGTTTGAAAAATTATCTGAAATTTGAAAAGGTCTATTCACCCCCCTCTAGACCATTTTCTGACCACTTGGGACCCAACAAGTGGTATCAGAGCATGCGGTTCATCTGAATCATCTGTACTGATCTACGAACTGATCCCTTGTGTTCTTTTTAACAAACGTTTCCAAAACTATGCATATTTTTCAAAACTCATTTTTATATCATGGAAGGATTCAGTGGAGTCCCTCAGATCTCTGCAATGGATTTCTCTGAATGGAAGATAAAGATGTAGTTGTTTCTATCTGCGTACAATGACCATATGTGGAAAGTCATCACCTTTGGTCCAATCAAAATCGTCAAGTTAAATCCAAGCAAGGAAGGATAATTCCTGGAGAATTCTATGGAGAAAATGACCGCAGACGAAAAAAAGAAACACAACTTGGACTAAACTACAAAATACATTTTGTTCAAAGACATTGATACTCCTTAGTTCAAAAGAGTATCTCACCTCAAAACAGGTAAAGAAGTATGGGATTTCCTCTGTGAAAAGTGTTGGTCCCAAGTGGTCAGATGAGGTCTAGAGGGGGGGAGGGGGTGAATAGACCTCTGTACCATTTTTAAAATTTATCTAACTTTTCTTATCAGCAGAGTAAGCTGATCGAACTGGTGAGACTACTTAGTTGTTCACGCACAAAGCTTGTTCATCATAAGTTGACCATTAGTCTGATTTTACTTATCTGTTTCAAATTGAATCAGAGTTTGAAACTTGTTATGCAGCGAATTTTTGTCAAGTGTTTTTCAAACAAGTTTTTCTTGCTTTAAGACTTTATCCCCTGTTTTAGAAAACTCCTTTGTAAAATCTTTAGCTTCTCAAGGTTAGGTTACTTATGAAGATATGCAAGAATAAAACAAGTAAACCAACACAAGGATTTTTATAGTGGTGATATAGACAAGAATGTCTTTTAGTCCTCTCTTCTAAATCACGAAGATTTAGGTTATACTATAAACACTAAGTAAATAGTACACTTTACTTTCACTTTTACAACAAATGATAAAGCCACAAGTTCGCTATAGGGAATCACAAAGAAAACCTATACTCTGAAGTTATATCACTCACAAAGATGGATATACACTTCTCAGAACACTCAATCTTTACAGAATTCACTAAGATTTGTAGATGTTTTCTTTTTTCTTCAACTTGCTTTTTCAAGTGATGACTAGGCTGATAGTGTTCTGTTCTTGAGTTTTTGAGACTTAGAAGAATTTGATCTTTGAATGCTCTCTCAGTTGTTGTGTTCTTCTTCTCAAACTCTTGAATCTTGAACTATTTATACTCGCGAATTTGAATTCTGCCCGTTGAAGTAAGACAGATTTCAGATCTTCCTCGAGTATTGATCCCTGTTTCTGAACGGTTCTCTGCAACTGTTAACTGTGCAGTTCTGCTGTACTTTCTGTCAAGTCGCATTTAATGCACCTTGCTGATACGAGGTTTCTCTTCAATCATTTTTCATTAATACCCTTCTCTTACATCATTTATTATGCCCAGTGCATTTATTACCGTTGTAATAACTTCCTGATCACTTCTACTCTCTGCTGATCGAATCTACTCTGATTTGACTCTGCTAAAATCCACCAGTCTGATTCCGAACTCAGCATCAGATCAGTAGTCTTTGGACCAAAATTTAACCTTCTGATTTTACTTGTCTTCTCGTTTAAACTTTTCAGAGGTTTGCTAAGCTTCCATTACTTAGTTGATGACTTTTTGAGATCATCAAAACCTCCCTTCACTTCTTCATCTTCATCCAACAATTTTCCCCTTTTTGATGATGACAAAACTTCAGCTAAGTACCTGTAACTAACTAAAGTTAAGTCTTCACACAAAATTTCTAAGATAGAAATTGAGATGGATAATCTTTTGTAATCATTTATTAATATTGATCTATTACAAGTACATCAGATTACAAACAAGAAAAAGTTACAAAATTTTACAAAGTGATAAAGAGAAGTAAATTAGATTAGTCTTCTGATTCTTCTTCTTCCTCTTCTTCATCATCATCTTCACTTTCACCACTAGAGATATCTAAGGCTAGTTTCTTGGCTTTGCCAGTAGCCTCAATTCTAGTGTTTATTTCCTCTATTATTTTTGTCTTTCTGATTGGATCTAGCTGTTCGTCAGCAGAATCCTTGGAAACAACAATTTGTTTGTCTTCTTTAGTCGAGTCCTTGGTTTCTTCATTCAAGTCAGCTTCACTTTCAACATCATCAACAGTGTCAGCAGTTTCTTCAGTTCCTTTAGCAGCTTCAGTTCCTTCAACAGGCTTATCAGTAGCCTCTTTAGTTACTTGGGCTTCTTCAACAACTTTAGCTTCTTCCTCCTTTTATTCAGGTGTCTCTTCCCCCTTTTTGTCATCATCAGCAGGGTCGAGTTCTTCAACTTGAATAGGTGGAATGTTGACTGCATTACAAAGCATCCTGATGTTTTGATCCATTGCAGACAGTTGTCTTTCTTGTTTTTGTTGCTTAGAATGTAATACTTCAGAACGGTGAAGTACGATGTCATTGCTCTCACTCAGCTGTAATTGAGACTGAAGTACTAAATCCATGCTTGAGGTAAATGCTTGCATTAAATTAGAAGTCTTTTCTTCTTCAGCTTCCAGAGCATTTGCCACAACAAGATTGATCTGTTTCCAGCCAGCTTGATTGTTTTCAATCATTTCACCGAACTTTTGAACATCTTCCTCTATGGTGTGAACTTCAGTTCTGATGTTGTTCAGTTCTTCTTGAATCAGTGAAGTAGAATCAGTAGGCTTGGGCAAACTTTTAACGGTGCTTTGAACAAGGGATGAGGCTATCTCCTCAAATTTCTTCAACGTTTCCTTGTTCCTCTCCTCCATCTCTTTCATAGTAGATTCAATCAAGAACTTCATGGAATTCAGAAGCGTTGATTGAATTTCCTCAGAATTTTTGGTAGGAGTGGCACTTTGCTGTTTTTCAGAAGTTCCTTCAGCATTCTAGGTTATGGCTAAAGGCTCCTTTTATGTAAGTACTACATCTAGTGGAACTTGATCATCATCAGTGTTTAGCTCCACAGATGAGTCTTTATTAGCAGCTTGATTCATATTGGTACCATCATCTGTAATATGAATGAAATCAGAACCATCAGTAGACACAACTGTTTTATGTAACCCAGAAACTTTCCCGATCTTACTCCAAAGGTACACTTCGCAGGATTCAACTTCATCTTATACTTTCTCAAAATTCCGAAGCATCTATCCAGGTGATTAATATGATCTTCTTCGGTCATGCTTTTTACGAGCATATCCTCTACGTAGACTTCCATAATTTCTCCGATCAAATCCTTAAACATCATATTTACAAGTCTCTAGTACGTTGCTCCAGCGTTCCGTAACCCA
Source organism: Penstemon newberryi var. newberryi (assembly GCA_030819805.1). Lineage (NCBI taxonomy): Eukaryota > Viridiplantae > Streptophyta > Magnoliopsida > Lamiales > Plantaginaceae > Penstemon > Penstemon newberryi. The sequence continues at coordinate 11,971,339 of JAUALY010000005.1, read as the reverse complement.
AAAGGCATTACGATGAAACAATATACTCCACGTTCGGTAATGAAAGTGGTTTTGTCCTGATCCCTTTCGTTCATGAAGATTTGATAGAAACCCTGAAAAGCATCCATCATGCTGAAGAAAATAAAACCTGCGGTCGAATCGACCAACATATCGATCCGAGGCAATGGATAAGGATCTCTCGGACACAACTTGTTCAAATCTGTGAAATCGTTGCACATTCTCCATTTGTTATCGACCTTGCTTCCTTTGGACACCAAAACTACGTTGCAAAACCACTCAGTAAATAATTCACGGGTCAATTCCCACGATATCGTCCGAGCTCCAAGCGAACACATCAGCATTGTTTCTCAAAAAATCGATCAGCATCGTCTCTATTCCCGGACTCAGCTCGGTCCCGATCCTAGTGAATTTTTCAGGGGATCCAGGAACCAGCGTCACCTGTTTGTGGTTTGGAGGTTGCACACTCATATCAACCTCCTTCCCCTTTTTTCCTTGCAACTTCTCGCAATCAGGCAGAGAGAGGTCGGATACTGAAAACACCTTTGGATCGATCAACTTCCTTTTAGCAGGTAGCAAGGGCTCGATTTTTTGGTTAATAGTTAGAGACGTGTTATAACATTCCCATGCCATATACTGGTGATTCCTCATTTCACCGACCCCAGCCAAAGTTGGAAATTTAACCTTCTGATGGTAAGTTGATACAACAGCTTTGAAGATATTCAACGCTGGTCTTCCCAAGATGGCATTGTAAGCAAACGGAGTGCTTACTACCGGAAACTTAATCATTTTTGTTACGTCCTTTGGTTTCTTTCCCAAAGTGGTGCTTAAAAGAATTGTTCCAAGAGGGACAATTTCCGAACCGCCTAATTCAATTAGAGGAGTAGAAACTCGATCCAGGCGTGGATGTTGCAAATTCATCCGATCTAGAGCCTCTGAAGAAATAATATTTGCCGAGCTGCCGTTGTCAATTAATACTATCTTGACCTCGAAATTTGCAATTTTAAGAGTCAAGACCATTGAGAAATCGGGGTTGTCCTCATTTACATCCCAGGTTACATCACGTGGCCTATCAGCATCACTAAAGCTAATGACCCGATCTATCAACGAATGGGGTTATAAGGACATAATTTCTTTTTCTGTCGAGACACCTGTCTTTATCGACCTCGCAGTTCTTTTTCTTGCATTCTTGCTATCTCCCCACGCAGGTCCTCCAGCGATCACATTTATTACTCCATTTGTTTGTTCATCAACTTGCTCATGAGCATTAAGCTGTTGCCCATAAAACTTTCGCGGGCTCCTTGATCTGTAACGATTGTTGGAGTTTCCCCTTCTCACATATTCCTTTAGTTTTCCTTGTGCGATTATCTTCTCGATTTCTTGCTTTAGCTGGAAATAATCCTCCGTGCTATGTCCCCGAGCTCTGTGTTACCTACAGTATTTATCATGATTCATTGATCCTGGCCTCACTTGAGTGATACATTGAGCCTCGGGGATCAAATTCCTTTCCTCGAGTACGGCAAGTTTCTCGTCCCTCGAGATATTTAATTCGGTGAAATTTATCTTTTCTGATTCTCTCCTCGGTGCCTTTTCATGAGAAGCAGGTCGACCGTAGACATTAGATCTGTAGGTCGGAACCTGCGGTTTATAGACAATAAGTGTTTGCCAAACTGAGCCTCTCCGCTGGGCGTTTGACCCTCCATAGTCACCTGGCTTTGGGATAGGAGCCCTGTACAGTTTCTTTCCGAGCTGGGGCCTCGAATTTTGAGCATTTTTTAGCTTGTTCATCTCCTCTTGGATCATGTACTTCTCAGCTATCTCCATGATCCGCTCGAAAGATTTTGGTTGTTTTCGACATAAAGCATTCCCAAATTGGGTATTTCGAGTCAAGTCAAACATGAGTGACGACAAGAATTCGATCTGAGGGGTATCGACTTTCAAAAGCTCGATACTAAATCTAGCTAACCATTGTCTCAGGGTCTCTCCCTCCAACTGTTTTACCGTTCCAAGGTGATTCGCCGGTAATTTTGGTTTTCTCTGACTTGCAAACTGATGTTTCAATTTGTCACATAATTCATCAAAAGAGAAAATAGAGTTCGGTGGTAGTTTTCCGAACCAATCAAGAGCAATTCCCTCAAAAGTTGTAACCATTGTCTTGCAGCAGAAATCCTCTGAATGCCCATATAAGTTTAACACATTGACGAAGCTATTAATGTGCTCGCCAGGATCGGTGGTCCCATTGTATCTGGGCAACCTAGTAGGCACAGTTTCTGTATTTCAAGCTTCTCTGATTTCTTGGAAAAAAGGTGAGCATCGCATAATGTTGGTACTTAATTCTCTGTCTCGAATATTCTCATGAATAACAACCCCGTTCTCCTTTACTTCTGTACGCCGGGCCCTCACATCCGCAGGTCGGGTTTCCTTTACCAATATTTCCTTATCCAACTCCTTAGCAACTCTCTACTGTACCATCTTCTCCAATTCCGCTTCAGTCACTTTACGATAAACCGACCTCTTAGCTTTACCGACAACTTCAGGCTAACTCTGTCCGACCACAGAATCCTCCAGATCGCGAACATTTCATGATGGCTGCCCTTAACGAATAATAGTTCTTGTTCGAGCAGCTCTGGGAGGATTAACTGGTGGAGCACCTACAGTAGATCGACGGACGTTCCTTTCCCTCTGAAAGTTTGAAATAGGAGCTTCACGTCCTGAACGAGCCGCAGGTTGATCAATCGGGGGCTGCTGACCGGGTAATGATTCTCGATCTGCTCTCTCAGTGTTCATAAACTCCCTACACATAGTGCCAATGATAGATCGTAAATAAGCCATTGTCGTATGAATAGGTAAATCATCAAGCGGGTTAGTTGGTGGAACTTCAGGCTGAGCTGCTCTGGATTGGTCAGTTGGTTCATTGTTAACAGAGCGCTGAGCTCCTGCAGCGTGAGAAGGCTCGCAGCGATTGTATGTGTATCTCCTAGTGGTAGGCATTTTTTCGATCTAACACTCAAATAGGCCCCACGGTGGGCGCCAATTGATTATGCTATTTTTCGTATGAGAACAAATATGGAAATAAAGTAATAAAAGCACAATTACTAGTCTGGGAATGTATAGATGTATATTAATATCCCGATCTGATTACAAGTTACAAAGGTCTATTTCAGTATTACTGGATGTCGTACAATTAGTAAACAAAATACAATGTGCGAGCTAATATAAATCCCGAAGAATCCGAGTTGAATGTCCGAGCAGGGTGCACCTTGGAATGCGTGCCTGATGTCATAAATGCGAATGGTATTTATAGGTATACTGGTGTGCTAGATGAACCCTCCACATGAGAATATGTCTCGGCCCATAGGCCAGGCCCATGAGTCGACCCAACAGTGAATCCGAGGAGAAGAGTCAGATCGGAACTGGAACCTTGAGCAGTCAGAACAACCTGATCGAAAAACACCTTTCAGCTTGGAAACTATCAGATCTCGAACAGGGGTATTTCCTAGAATAGAGCATGCGAAATATCCCTCATTAAATTGCCAGGAAGAAACTGATGTTGGGAGGACAAAAAGTTACATTTTCTATTGTTAGAGAAGATCCTCCATCCGCTGAAAGGCCAGTGGAAGAAGAAAAGGAGTTTGATGCTAAAAATCAAACAATAGCTGAGGTATCTGTACCTCAAGCTGACCAGTATGATGTTCCATCAACAAAGACTGCTGAAACACTAGCCGCCATAAAAAAAGAGAACTAGTAAGGCTAAGGTATTCCGTTACCACAAGAAAAAGATAGAAGAGGTTGAGCAAAGAAAGAAAGATGAGGCTGAGCTCAAGGCTGCCCTTGAAGCCAGTAAAACTGAAGCTGAAGCTAAACAAATGATTGAGGCAGAGTTAGCTGCCCAAGAAGAAGAAGACTTAGCTAAAGCTCTTGAAGCAAGTAAAGAAGTGGTGGGATAGTGATTGGAGAAGCCAAAGAAGGTTCTGATGTGTTGCCCCGTCCTCAACTTGTGAAGAAGAAAAAGAAATAGGTCAAGCGTGCACTAGAAATAGTAAAAAGTGACCCTCTTGTCTTGGCAAGATTTGAAGCGCAATCTCAAAGTACGTTCCTCGCTGAAAAGATCAGATATAACAGGTGGAGGAACTATAGATTAAACAAAACTAGTGAAGAATTCAGAGCTTGGAGTGAGGCTACTGTTGAAGAGAATTGAGTATTGACTTGGCTACAAACCAACAATATCAAACAAGCCCTAGACTCTGATTTCTTTCATGACAGAGTGCATGAGTATACAAAACTCATAGCAACAAGAGAATCTACAGCTCTGCGACAAACAATGACAAATAAACCCAGAAGGGGGAGAAGATTTAGCTGAAAGAGCTGTTAAGATCGCAGTTTGTGTGACTCTGGACAGATGGGTTGAAAGATCAAGATTCGGACAAGGAAGTTCAAGTGATCTGCCAACACTGCTTAGTTTACAATACATAGCTTTCGGATCAGAAATCAGAAAGTACCAAGAATCAGATTACTCACATCAGACGACTACACCTTTTGTACCTGCAAACTTTATTCATCATAAAACAATCGTGTCTAATGATGGTTCTGATTTCATGCGTATTACAGATGAAGGTACTGATCTGAATCAAGCTGCTGCAAAGGACTCATCAGTGGAATTGAACCCTACTGATGAATAGGTTCCACCTAATGAAGTTCCCCAAATTAAGGAGCCTTTAGCAATTGTTTGGAAAGCTGAAGCAACTCCTGAAAAACAGCAAAGTGGTACTCATTCCATGAATAATCAAGATTTTCAATCAACACTTCTGGATTCCATGAAGGCTTTGATTGAATCAACATTAAAGCAATTGGAGGACAGGAACAAGGAATCAATGAAGAAATTTGAAGAGATAGCCTCAACCTTCATTCAAAGCACTATTGCATCTCTGACCAAGCCTGCTGATCCTATCTCAATGATTCAAGAGGAGTTGAACAACATCAGGATATTAATCATGTTGTTGTTGATGCCATGCAAGCTGAAGAAGAAAAGACTTCAAACACGATGCATGCATTATGTACAAGTGCATATTTAGTACTTTAGTCCCAGATACAGCTTGGTAAAAGCATTGATATAGTTCTTCACCACTCTGAAGTATTATCATCTACACAACAGCAACAAGGAAGCTAAATCCGAGCAATGGATCAAAACATCAGGATGTTATGCAATGCAGTCAACATTTCACCTGTTCAAATTGAAGAACTCAACCCTGCTTATGATGACAAAAAGGGGAAAGAGTTATCTGAAGACAAGGGGGAAGTTAAAGTTGCTGAAGAAGTCCAAGTAACTGAAGAGGCTACTGATAAGCCTGCTGAAGAAACTAAGGTTGCTGATGTAACTGAAGAAGCTGCTGATACTGCTGATGTTGAAGATAAAGCTGAAGAAGAATAACCCAAGGATGCGGCAAAGGAAAACAAACGGATTGCTGCTTCTAAGGATTCTGCTGAACAACAGCTTGATCCATTCAGGAAAGTTAAGATAATAGAGGAATTAAGAGCTAGACTTGAGGCTTCTGATAAGGAAGATAAACTTGAAAAGCCCATAAGTTAGCCTTAGATTTCTCTAGTGGAGAAAGTGAAGATGATGAAGAAAAATAAAAAGAAGAAGAATCAGAAGACTAAACTAGCTTACTTCTCTTTATCATTTTGTAAATTATGTAACTTTTCATCTCTTTCTAATCTGATGTAATTGTAACAAGCTCTTATTCAATAAAAGATTACAAGTTCCATCTTAATTTCTATCTCAGAAATTTTATACGAAGACTTAACTTTAGTTAGTTACCGGTACTTAGCTGAAGTTTTGTCATCATAAAAAGAGGGAAATTGTTGGATGAAGATGAAAAGTGAAGGGAGGTTCTGATGATTTCCAAAAGTCATCAGCTAAGTAATGGAAGCTTGGCAAACCACTGAAAAGTTTAACCGGGAAAACAAGTAAAAATCAGAAGGATAAATTTTGGTCCAAAAGACTACTGATCTGATGCTGAGTTCAGAATCAGACTGGTAGATTTCAGCAAGTCAAATCAGATGAGAGTTCAATTTGAATCAGCAGAGTGGATTCAATCAACAGAGTGGAAGTGATCAGAAAGTTATTCCAATGGTAATAAATGCAATTGGAGTAATAAATGTTGTAAGAGAAGGGTATTAAAGACAAATGATTAAAGAGAAACCTCGTATCAACAAGTTGCATTTAATGCGACTGACAAGAAGTACAGCAGAATTGTACGGTGAACAGTTGTAGAGAGTCGTTCAGAAACAAGAACTAATACTCGAAGAAGATCTGAATTTTGTCTCTTCTCAACGGGCATGATTCAAACCTCAAGTATAAATAGTTCAAGGTTCAAGAGTTAGAGACAACAACTCAATCACAACTGAGAGAATTCAATCTAGCGAATTATGTAAGTCTCAATACTCAAGAACAGAACACTAAAACAGCGAAGTCATCTGTTGACAAGCTAGTTCGAGGAAAGCAATAAAATATCTTTAATTTTAGTGATTTCTGTAGAAGAGAGTTGTGAGAAGTAGTTTTCCATCTTTGTGAGTGAAAATACTTCAGAGTTTAGGTCTTCTTAGTGATTTCCTATTACGTACTTGTGGCTTTATATCATTTGTTGTAAAAGCGCAAGTAAAGTGTACTATTTACTTTGTGTTCATAGTATAACCTAAATCTTCGTGATTTAGAAGAGTGGACTAAAAGACATTTCTGTCTATATGACCACTATAAATTCTTGTGTTGGTTTACTTGTTTTATACTTGCATATTTTCATAAGTAACCAAACTTTGAGAAGCTAAAGATTTTAAAAGGAGTTTTAAAACTGGGGATAAAATCTTTAAGTAAGAAAAACTTGTTTGAAAAACACTTGACATAAATCCGCTGCATACAAGTTTCAAACTTTGATTTATATTTGAAATAGATAAGTAAAATCAGACTAGTGGTCAACTTATGCTGAACAAGCTTAGTGCGCGAACAGCTAAGTAGTCTCATAAGTTTCGATCAGCTTACTCTGCTGATAAGAAAAGTTGGAGAAATTTTTTAAAGGTTCAGAGGTCTATTCACCTCCCCCCTCTAGACCTCATCTGACCACTTGGGACCAACATAATTCATGGGGGCTATTTCGTATTTAGCCAGGTCGGATTCTTCGACCTGATCGAGTTCGATCTGGAACGCTTCAATCTCGATCAGTCCTCATTATTATCGATCGAGTCTATCAGAAGTATACCTTGACGCCTCATATGACACCCCCAGCTGGTCAAGACTCGCTACAAGCAGATCAAAGGTTGTACAAAGACTCCTATGGGCTCTAAATTCTATTTTATTAGGGCAACGCATGTTAGCCTATAAATATAGGAATAATTGATGTAAGAGGGGGGCTTCATACTTTTAGCTTCATACTTTTAGCTTTCCACGTTTATTAGCATTATACTAGCTCGGCACTTTAGCTTAATAAAACGCCTAGTTAGCTAATTCTTTGTATTGCGCCATCCTGAGTAGTTTGGCCAGGCCCTATATTCAGATCAATAATATTCAATAAAGATCCTTTTATCTATTTTTGTGAATCTATTTCATTACTTTATTGATTTTACTTAGTCCAACGAAATCCTGTAAAATCAGTTGGCGCCCACCTTGGGGCCAGGTCAATTACTCGAACGAAATATGGTCAATCCAAGGAATCCCCCGAGAAAAAGTACTCGAACCACGGAAAGAAACCAGTCATCACAAGCTCCCTCTGTTGCCGAGAATCGACCTGAAGATTCTGTCAGAAACAGTAGCAACCATCGCACGGATCTGGAAGGGCCAGAAGAATCAAGTCAAGCGGCAGCTCGTCGTGCCGAGGCAAACAAGAAGGCTTCTTTGAGTCATCGGGTCCCCCGACCAAAATATCCCACTGAATCCTCCAACTCAAATCATCCCACCGCATCTAGCCTCGCATGACGAACAACTAAAACAGTTAGCTGAACCGGTGAGCGCGTTTTGCAATCAAATACAGCAAAAACCTACGCAAGATCCGATCGGGCCAGATGTGAACCCCGCTCAACCTCCTCAAAGACCTAATGTCTATAGGAGATCTCAACACGAACCCGATTGAAACTCCGATCAGGGTGAAAGCCCTGCTGCCGATCAGAAATCTCACAATTCTGAGCGAATCGGCCAAGCAAGGCAGGTGAAAACTAATGTTCGACTAGAACAGAGAGTTGCTTGGGCAAGATCCTTTGCTCGTCCCGAACAACGCCAGTCTAAAGAGCGTACTATTATTTCGATCAATGATAGTATCATACCTCCGATCAATGATAGTATAATAGCTCCGATCAACGACAACAGAGCCACTAGACGATTTTCAGAAAGAGATATCGAGAGGATGGTCGAGGAGCGAGTACGACAGCCTTTAGCTGTGCAAAGACAACCCTGGCCTCGATCTCGAGAAGTGCAAGATAGCGTTGCTACTTGCTCGCCATTCTGTCAAGAAATCAGGAAAGCAACAACCTCGGGAACTTTACCAGGTCGTTTACCGAGGTATGATGGGACAAGAGACCCACATGATTATGTGTTCAGTTTCACGAACATAATGAACCTATATGCTCACTCGTCGAAGTACACTGTAAAATTGATGGTAACAACGTTCGAAGGTCTGGCAATGGATTGGTTCGGAAAGCAGCCTCCGAACTCGATATTCAGTTTCAGGAAGCTGTGCAATAAACTGCAGCAACAATTTGCCATCCAAAAAAGGCAGAAGCTTCCGATGAGCTATTTGGGGACTATTCGTCAGCTCGAGGGCGAATCTTTGAGGAATTGGTTGGGAAGATTCAATCTAGAACTATTGAAAATCGGCTCTCCAAACATAGATTATATCATCTCAATCTTGTTCGACCTAACAAGAAATAAGCAGTTCGGCAATGCCCTTTCTAGGAAGCAGTCGCGAACGTTCGCGGAAATTATGACGCTGGCCTCGAAGTATATGACTCAAGAAGAGAGGAATTTGATCAGGGATCAAAATAAGATGAAAGATTCGGGTCCGAAGAAATTTGACAGGGCCTCGATCCCGAAGCCTGAAGATTATGACCGCTCGCATCAAAAGAGCCATGTTTTTCAAAAACTGAACTATGGAGATCCGGAGTCTAATATAAGATCTAATGTCTACGTTAGACCTCCTTCGCCGAATCAAGCACCGAAAAGGGAATAAAAACTACTCAGTGAACTTACACCGTTATTATAGAAAATAAGACTTTATTTTTTATGTAATACTTTTAGTTTTTTATTTTAGACTTCGTTTCTTCTTAGCTATTCATGAAAAACACTTATGTTTTTGAATTTCGCTTTTCATTTAAATCGTGACGATCTCCATTTTTGCTTATTTTCGAACTCCAGTCTCATTACTGCAGGGAATAAAACCATTAAGTTGGTATACATTCCAGAAGAGTATGAGTAAAACCGTTTGTTTGTTAAACACTCAGTTATCAATCTACAAGTATTAAAACAATCAGTTTGTATACAATCCGGAAGAGTAATGAGTAAAATCTATTGACATAACTCTATGCTCGGAATTAACAAGAGTAAAATCTATTGATATAACTCTATGATCGAAATCAGGCAACAACTTTTGTTCGTCCTGAGGATCGAAGTTAACAAGAGTAGAATTTGTTGACATAACTCTGTGAGTGAAATTAACAAAGAGTAAAACCATTAATTTGGTATAAGCTCCGTGATCGAAAATAATTAGTAAAACCATTAATTTGGTGTAAGCTCCTTGATCGAAAATAATGAGTAAAACCATTAATTTGGTATAAACTCCTTGATCGAAAATTTCGAGTAAAACCCTTAATTTGGTATAAATTCTTGATCGAAAAATAAGGAGTAAAACCATTAATTTGGTTTAAACTCTTTGATCGAAATATTGAGCATAAACCGTCGATCGGTAAAGCTCGATCTATGATCTACGATCCATAAAGGAATAGAACCTTTAAGTTGGTAAAACTTCCAATCTTTTGAGCATAAACCGTCGATCGATAAAGCTCGATCTAGGATCTATGATCTACGATCTCTAATGGGATAAAACCATTAAGTTGGTAAAAATTTCGATTTTATGAGCATAAACTGTCGATCGGTAATGCTTGATCTACGATCTTCGATCTCCGATCAACGATCTCCAAAGGGTTAAAACCAATAATTGGTATACAATCCATTTTATTAATTTTAGTAAAACCGTTAGTTCGGTATACACTCAACGATCTACAAGGACTACAAAACTAAAGCTTAGACCATTATATTGGTATGGATTTTAAGATAAACAAGATAATTTGTATGAGATCGACAGTAGTCAATCGACCTTCGATACTACGAAGTGATGAAACAGATGCTTTGGACGAGTAAAGCTTTTAAATGTACAGTCATCTACCTAGCTCATTCAAAGAAAATGAAGACAAGGGAAATTTCAGGAGCAAACACTTTATTAAGAATGAGAAAGTGTATGCTCGATCTCTAAAGATCGATTGGGATTCATAAATCCTATACAAAACTACGCTATTACAACTATAAGGCTAACTAGTCTCGGAGATCTTCTAAAAAATGATCAAAACTTGAGCTGCCAAGCCTCTATTATGCGCTTCCAGTTTTCTGTGCGATCTGGGCATCATTCAGGACGACAAGATCTTGTTTCGTTTATGAGGTCGACATTTTGGCTAAGAAGGGTTGAAGAATTGCACTGTTCGCAAAAATATCGACTTATGGAATTTTTAACTACTCCGATCTCGCTGCTGTTTATATGGGTAAATGGTAATGACGATTTAGCCATTGGTTTATAGGCGACGATTTGTTTTCCCGCCTAGGAAAACTGCAACTCCAGCCCTTGAGAAGTTATGGAAGGATAAGGAGCTACTAGCATATAGCATATCTACTTCAACTATTTGTATATCTCACGGATGTGTACTATTTTTCCCTTGGTCGGTTTTTGTCCCAATGGGTTTTTTTCGAGCAAGGTTTCTAATGAGGCATGTCCGATATACATCAAGAAGCCGTTCAAAGGCATAATTTTACTTCTTCAAGCTACATATACACTTTCGCTCGAGAAGTGGGGGAGTACTGATGGGGGCTATTTGGTATTTAGCCAGGTCGGATTCTTCGACCTGATCGAGTTCGATCTGGAACGCTTCAATCTCGATCAGTCCTCATTATTATCGATCAAGTCTAGCAGAAGTATACTTTGACGCCTCATATGACACCCCCAGCTGGTCAAGACTCGCTACAAGCAGATCATGGGTCGTACAAAGACTCCTATGGGCTCTAGAATTCTATTTTATTAGGGCAACGCATGTTAGCCTATAAATATAAGAATAATTAATGTAAGAGGGGGGCTTCTGACTTTTAGCTTTCCTAGCATTATACTAGCTCGGCACTTTAGCTTAATAAAATGCCTAGTTAGCTAATTCTTTGTATTGCGCCATCCTGAGTAGTTTGGCCAGACCCTATATTCAGATCAATAATATTCAATAAAGATCATTTTATCTATTTTTGTGGATCTGTTTCATTACTTTATTGATTTTACTTAGTCTAACGAAATCCTGTAAAATCAGTAATATATATAATCTGATTTACAGAGTTATCTATAAGAGAGATAAAAATTGGTTATTAGCCGTAGACGGGGTATAAAAATAAAAATGTTTGCATAGTTAGCTAGATTTAAATTAAGTAGATAACATAATCCAACTATAACTTATGACTCCTTGTTGGTCCCAAGTGGTGAGATGAGGTCTAAAGGGGGGTGGGGTGAATAAACATTTGTACCTTTAAATTTTTTCTCCGATTTTGCTTAAGTAGAGTAAGCTTATCTTTCGTATGAGACTACTCAGCTGATTTAGCACTCAGCTTATTCAGCGTAAGTTAGACCACTTGTCTGATTTGTTTACATTTTCAGACAACTTCAGAGTTTGAAACTTGTATGCAGCGGATATGCAGGTGTAAGTTTTTCAAACAAGTTCAACTTAAAGGTTTTATCCCCAGTTTTATAAATTATTCTTTAAAAGATTTGTCTTTTAAAACTTCTTACTTATCTTATGAAATATGCGATGCAATTGTAAGTAAGTAACGCAGGAATTTTTATAGTGGTTCGGTAGGCAGAATACCCCTTAATCCACTCTTCTAAATCACGAAGATTTGTGTTCTACTAGAATACACAGTAACTTGTACAATACTTGTGTTTTTACAACAAATGACCTAGCAACAAGCTCACAATAGGAAATCACACAGAAGACCTATTCTACAAAGTAATATCACTCACTAAGATGGATATCTATTTCTCACAACACTCATATTTTTATGTGTTTGAACTTTTTCTTAAACTTTGTTTTGTCAACAGATGATTTAGCCGATGATTTGTTCTTGAGTTGAGACTTAGAACATTTGCTCGATGAGTTATCCTTCAGTTGTTGTGTTGTCTTAACTCTAGAATTATAGATCTATGTATACTCTTCAAAACCAAATATGTCCATTTAAGTGAGACAGAATTCAGATGTTCTTCGAGTTCCGGTCAAATCCTGAAACAGCTCCCTGCGACTGTTCATTGTACACTCTGTTGTACGGAGTTGTCAGTCGCATTAAATGCACCATGCTGATACGAGGTAATTTTGAATTAACTCCTCCAATCATTTGCCATAAATACTCTTTCAGCTCTTCATTTATTACGCCAAGTGCATTTTTTCCGTTGGAATGACTTCTGATCTCTTCCACTTAGCTGATTAAATCTACTCTGCTGATTCAAATGGAACCATCTGATGGGACGGAGAGAGTATTAAATAAAAGAAAAAGGTACCAATAAAGTAATCGATTATGAACCAGGCGAGCTCCGGCACCAATAAAGTATACCCAACCTTTGTACATCAACTCCTAGTAGTTGAAGCTTCATCTCCATGTTCTCGTAGTCTCGATCAATATGTGACATTCCACTTATTTTTGTAATTCCTTCCGCATCTAATTAATACTTTCACAAGAAGAATCAATAGATATTGAAAGTTTAGCAAAAAAAAAACATGACTGTCCAAGAATTTCACTTATTTCTACGAGAATAATCAATTTGTGACACTCCACTTATTTCTATCCATGCAATAAATATTTCACCAGAATAATCCATAGAGAACTAGTATATCTCTCATTTATAACATAACAACCTCTAAAAGTAAATGGTTGTCCGTAAACATCTAAACAAAATTATCTCTCCACCACATAACGTTTGATTCTTCTTCTATAAAACCACATTGGATAAAGAAATGAATCATACACACAACAAGAGAAGATAAAAAGAAAAAAAAAATAGAAAAATAAAACAATAAGAAATGGCAAAGGCTATTGCTCTCGTCTCCGCCGTCTGCATCCTAGCCCTTGCCACCCTCGCCCAAAGCCACTCCAACAATGTGTTTAGTGTCGCTGGAAAGGTCTATTGCGACCCTTGTCGCGTTCAGTTCCAACACCAATTTAGCCGAAATCTCCCAGGTAACTAACTAACTCAACAACCCAAATTAATGTTATATATTCGTCAATTAATCTAGTTATTGATTTTTGTTTGATAATTTACAGGGACAGTTGTAAAATTATTATGCTTGAACATTCACACAAAGAATGTTACCTACTCCGTGGTGGGTGTGACCGATAAAACTGGTTACTACGACCTGCGAGTTGAAGGAGATCATCATAATGAAATTTGTGAGGTGAGCGTTTTGAAAAGCTCTAAACCGGAGTGCAGCGAGAAAATGTCAAAGGTCGAAAGTTCTAAAATCGAGTACACTGGGAATGGTGGAGAGCACTCTAATATCCTTTATGCCAACCCCATTGGTTTAATGACCAAGGATGTTCTTCCCAAATGCAGTGAAGTCGAGAATTTCGATAAAGTTTAGTTGATTAAATTAAAAAAAAAAATTATATTTTTTAATAAAGATTGTCTTCTCTTGTTATGTGTATTCATTATTCTTGTACGTGGCAAAAACAAAAGAAATTATTTGGTTTGCCATGAAATAAAGGTAATGATAAATGTATAAATCAGCTCATGTAGCTATTTGACAATAAGTTTGTTTTAATATAGTTACTGTGTTGAGGGAAAAAAAAATATATATATATATATATATATATATATATATAGTTACTGTGTTCCTAATATGTGGTGTCTTTTTATTTTTTCATTTTCTTTTCTTTAATCTTCTATTAATCTTGTATAATTTTAAGAGTACGTTAATTGGCTAATTAACTCTTAAGATACAAAATTAAGAAATTAAATAGAATAACATTAACTCATTTAGTTTTCATAATCGTTTATTGTTTTAATTCCTACATTATTCTTCCAAGGGCGAACTACTAACTCCTCGTGATTTAGGTATTGAAACTAAATATCCCACATGGTTTGAAAATCAAAGTAAAGTCTACCTTATAAGGTTTTGGGCAATCCTCACCTTTCAAGCTAGCTATTGAAGTTGAGTTAGGCCCAAGCCAAATAAGTGGACTTAACGCATTCCGATAAATTCTAACAGCATTTGGTTACGTTGAATAAAACAAAAACCATAAGAAAGCTTCTAATGGGATAGTGTAAATTTCATGAAAAAACTAAATATTCGTCCTGGAATCCTTCATAAATCCAATCATGCAATGCACACAATATGATATAAGATTTAGAAAATCCAATAAGATTCAAGCTGAATAATAATATAATTCATCGAATAGGCATGTTAAATGATTACAGTTGTTTACATGGCATGAGGGCTAATAAGAGTCAACAAGAAATCTTCAAAATTATCACCCTAATATCTTAAACTAAAATTTTAGACATCAAAATAGTGCTAACATTAGTATAGGGGAAAATGCACGACACTTTTCTTTGTTATGCGAAACATGCACAAAACTACCCTGTGAAATGGTTATTAGAATCTTCCTGTACAAAAAAATGGCCATCAAATTTGAACGGACTATGATTTTGTGTCGAATATTTAATAAAAATAGGGTAAGCAATAAATATTTCACATGATAATTATGTGCATGTTTATGATAACGTAGAGTGTCTGCATTTATCCCTTAGTATATAGTTCCAAGTTAAATAAAAGAAAAAGGCACCAATAAGGAACTCGATTATGAACCGGGCGAGCTCCAGCTGGCTTAGTTGCTGGAGGTAGATTTCATAAGATCCAACCTTTTTACATCAGCTCCCAGTAGTTGAAGCTTCATCTCCATGTTCTCGTAACCTCGATCAATATGTGACATTCCACTTATTTCTGTAATTCCTTCGGCAGCTAATCCAGCTAAAACTAACGACATTCCACCTCTTAAATCATTCGCAATCACATTTGTACCACATAGTTTTCTGCCAAAAACACAAAATTAATCGTGAATTTCTAACGTGGACATAACTTGGTGTGAACCCTTGAACATATAAACCATGTTTGGTTCTTGAATTTTAGTAAGTTAAACACTTGCTTACATGAAATAATAGAACTTTGGAGCGAGTAATTGGCAATTTGCACCCCAAAATACACCATTTTGGCACTTTGCACCCTGAAATTAAATTTTTGGCACTTTGTACCTTTGAATTGTACATTCTTTGGCAAAACATTGGGCATTTAACACCCCAATAGGGTGCATTTCGTCAAAGAATATACAATTTGAGGGTGGAAAGTGCCAATTACTCAGCTTTATTTGAAAAAATTCCCTCATCATTTTACTCAATAAAATTCATGTTCTCAACACAACCGTAAAATTTCTTGAGAGAGAGTAGAAATTAAGCATACGCTCTTTTCTCTTTCCCGTAAACCAGTGCAGTACTCCCACAGACATGAATTTTAGCTCCAAGTTTCTGCAATTCTCTCACTAGAAATGCGAGAGATAAAGTAAAACATCAGCAGTTGGTCCATAGGCAAACAAAAGTGCATCGAGTTATCGGCTAATAGAATCACATTTCGGGTGCTAAATCATCGCAGCAAATTAATTGACAGAACATTAAGGGCTAGTTTGGATCAATTTTGGTGTGGTTTCAGTGTTTCGGATTTTGGTTGGGAGTTTCCAAGATTCTCCTAAAAATTTATTTTATAACTTAGATGTATATTGGTTTGGAATTTTCAGAATGTACATAATGTGAAAAAAGTGTTAGTGGGGTTTGAAAATGTGAGTCGAGGTCTGGATGTATCTTATATGTTGGAGTTTAAGGTGAAATGTATGTTAAGTAGGAGTCACGTCAAAGGGGAGATGATGATTGGATTAATAGGGGTTAAAATTCGAGGGTTTTTGGGGCGCTTTCGAGAAAAGAGTCTCGTGCATTTCGCTTGGCTGAAATGGATACAGCTGGTGTTTGGCCTGTTCAGAAGAACCAAAATTTGGGATGGATGAAATTGATCCAAATTATACCTAAGCGGTTAGATGTTTAAGTACCAATAATCCAATATTGTCTTAATCTAGAAAAATATCAGAATTGGCACACAAGATAAGCATCCTAGTTAGATCCACTTGTAATATTAATGTTGCTTCACTAGCAGCTAAACAGAGCAACAGAGTTGAAAACTATAATAAAATAAACATGCAATTGAGATAGGCCATCATACCATGACTCATACGGTTTTCAAACACAGATTCTTCCACAAGACTCGAGCCATTACACGTCGAAAGTAATGCCATTGTTTGAGCTTGAAGATCTGTTGGGAATCCAGGGTATGGTTGTGTTTTAATATCAAAACCTCGCAAATCACCTCTACAACTCGAAGGGATTGCAGAAAGCTGATAGTGCCAAGTTTATAACTAATCAGAATGAGTGAAATGCAAAAATATCCCCTATGCTTTGCCTAATTGTTAAAAAAAAAAAACTGTGTTATTTTTATTACCAAAAACCCCCCTTGTGCTTATTTTTTTATTAGCAAACAACCCCTCCTAAGCCGAAATGACTACCCCCACCAAAGGATGCAAAAACACCCCTCTTAACCTAAAAATTGGCAATAATTTCCCTGTTAACTTTCAAAATTGGTAATAACCCCCTGTTCACTTAAAAAATTGACAAAAATCCTCCTATGATTTATGGAGGAATTTTTCAAATGAGTTTTTTGTTAATAAAAAATGAAACAAAGGGGGTTTTTGATAGTTAGGCAAAGCACAAGGGGTGTTTTTGCATATGCATATGCATATGTGGGGCCTGGGGGTGGGGTGAAGAGAAATCACTCAGTGTTACCTCCATGGTTTCATGCTTGTGTGTAATTTTGCAGCCAGAACACGAGAGCTTGTCAATCAAACTGGACAAGCTTTGAGGCAAAACTGGCGACAGAGATATGCAGGATCGAGTAATTGCAGCAGCAAGCATAAATGTGCCCATTTCAATTCTATCCGGCATAAGGCCATATTCAATACCATGTAACCGACTTTTACCTAAGATACAAATCTTGTTTGTTCCATCTCCTTCGACACATGCCCCAGCTTTTCTCAAGAAGGAAGCAAGGTCAATTATTTCCGGTTCCTACATAAAAATTTCAATAAGGCAAAATTTCAAAAGTAGTCCTCTAGCTTTGGAATTTTTCCAATAATAGTCCTCCTATAACTATGCTAAACACACATTTAATCCTTCAAGTCTTTAGCGTTCATCCAATTTCAAATTAAAGTCATATGTATTTTGTCCTCTAACTTTCAATAAGTTTCAATTTTCGTCCTGCAATTACAAAATTCGTCCTCAATTTTCATCCTGCAATTACAGATTTGGTCATAGGCCGAAATTTGTTATGCATAGGACTAAAATTGAAATTTGGTGAAAGTTAAAGAATTAAATGTGTGTTTAGTATACTTTCAAAATTATTTTTGAAAGGATTTCAAACTTACAGCCATTTCAATAAGTAGCAATATGAAATAATGGTTCACTAATCAGATAACTACTACTTTGAGAAGCAATAATTACATGTGGGTGACTATATAATCTGATTAATCAATCATACTCGAGCAACATTTGAGAGAAAAGTCTTTCCCTCGGCCAAGGATGCAGCCATCATAAGTGTTTCAGTTGCTCCAACGCTAGGATACTCGAGTTTGAATTTCCCACCAACCAAACCTTTCCCATTTGCAGCATAAGCTACCACTTTATTGTCCCTGAAATAGAAATATTTAGTCGCAAAGCTCAAACTTTATGGGATTAAATCACATTTTACATATTTTTTTGGGTGATTTACACTAGGACTCCCCCTGGTAAACTGTAATTATAGAAAAACCCTTGTGGTTCAAAAAATTACAAGGCCACTGTAAACATTTTCAGAAGTTGTAGGAGGTGTCCTTGTAAGGATTGTTGAAGTTGTAAGGGGTGTTTTGGCACATAGTCTACAAGATAAATTTTTTAACAAATCAAAGGTAGTAAATTCCATATAACAATCCATTGGTAAAAACTAAAAAGCATAAATGCTGCAATAGAGTCACAATGCAAGTTTTGGAAGGTTTTAGGTTACATATGGACCCCCAAGAACATGTGTAAACAATAACAAGTACATTATAAAGTATATTTGTATACAAGCTCAGCTAAATTTTATACAGAGAACATAAAAAACATCATGAAACAATTGCAATAAAACATTGTTAACATAAAATTTCCACACACCTCACTTCAACAACAGCACCAAGAGCCTGAAGCCCACCAATATAAATATCAACAGGCCGGGCCCCAATATCACAGCCACCTGGCAAGCCAACCACAGCCTCACCAAACCTCCCCAAAAGAGGCCCAATCACAAAAAACCCACCTCGAATCTGGCCAATGCGGGTCGGGTCGGGCTCCACAGACCCGATTTGGTCCGTGTTCGCCGTCAATTCATTGTTAGAAAACTCAATTTCAGCTCCCAAAGATCTCAAAATGGAGACCATCGTTCTCGTATCAGACAACTTGGGCACATTGCGTAGTTTTGAAGTGCCGGAGCAGCAAAGGGTAGCCGCTAATATCGATAAAGCTGAGTTCTTTGACCCGCTTATGGAAACATGGCCCGAGAGCTTGGCTCCGCCGGTTATTACGAGTTTTGGATCCGGATCATTTGTAAGGGTTTTCGGGTTCTGAGATAAGTGGGTTTGAGCTTTTGGGTGGTGTAGAGGAGGGAGAATGAAAGAAGGGTTTGGGTTGAAGTTTGAGGTTGAAGCCATTTTTCCAATGATAGGTTCAAAGAAAGAGGTGTTTTGAAGGTGGAGGCAAAATTTCATACTACTTCGGTCCTCTTTATTTTTTTATTTTTATTTTTATTTTGGAGTTTATAGGTAAAACTTAAAAAATGTGAAATTATAATGTGTATTTTTTTAAAAATTAATTTTATTTATGAAAAATGGAATTTTTTTTTATGACTTTAGAAAAAAGAAAATAATGAAATAAAAATTTAAGGATAGGAGGAGTATAAAAATGTATTTTAATTTTTTTGATAATTCGTATCTATAAAGTAAAAAAGTTTCATTTAACCAAACAACCAAAAAAATAAAAAATGTGGTCGGAAGGCTTCATCCATGTTTTTGGGTAATCATAAACAAGAATATTAGGGCATCTCCAATGTACAACCCACCCATTCCTCTTTTCCTTCACCTTCACCTTCACCTTCACCTTCACCTTCCCCTTCTCCTTCCCCTTCCCCCAGCATGGTCGTCTTTAAGACCATCTCCAGCCGAAGCAGGCAATAACCACCTCATGCCTGCCTGCCTTCCTGCCTGCCTTGCCTAGTCTGTCATCTCCAACCGAACCAAGAATCCAAAATATTTATTTCAATTTCAAACTTTTCCCATTCTCACTTAACAACAACAATAACAACAACAACAACAACAACAACAATAATAATAATAATAATAATAATAAGGCATTCATAAAAATAAAAAACGAGTAAACATAATTAATGGAAAACAACAACAATTATTATTATTGCACTTGGAGTGAAAAGAAAAACAACTATTATACACTAAAACAAAACATAATTTTCAAGGGAAATACCAGCAATTAAACATAATTAGAGCAACACAACAAACACTACAACAAGTTGGATCATGGGCATATGGAGAGAAATCACGGCTAAAATCGGAATCGCCTAGGTCGCTTCCCCCTTCAACCGAACCTCCGAAATTAAGTTTTTTTTTTTTTTTTTTTTGCAGATGATGTCCTCCTTCTTCATCCTCCAAAATTCTTTTGATAGAGAAGTCATATTAGATGTATTCCTCAAGAATACCTTCATTTCAATCTCCTCATGTTTGATGGCCATTATTGCAGCATGTCTACGGTCTTGTGCCTCCTGTTGGATTTTAGCGGCTCGTTCAGCATATATAAGATTCGCTTCCGAACGCTCTTTATCTTCAGAATGACTTGTCGTAGCCTTTCCCTTTCCCTTCTTTTTTTTAGCCTCATTTGTTCCGATTGGCCTTGCATTAGGTTGTTCTGACACGGGAGTGCACTCAGGAGTCACAAATATACATTGTCTTCGTCAATTGAAAAATCGAAGGTTGGATGATAATAATGTGCGGAATCCATCACTTCATTCGCCTGAGATGATTGCGTATGGAGGGGATCCACTCTGGATTGTGAATTTCCTAAAGAGATCACACTATAGACGGGCCAGTCTTTGCAAATATTCCAAACATGCATCAAATGAAACCCCGAACCAACTTCACGCTGGTAGAATTCCATAGCCATATGCTCCTACCATTAAAAATTTATATTATGGGCTCTGAAATCATGAGACGATAATGTTAAAAAGATTATTAAGTAAAAAATAACAACTATTAACATTTACCTCGTCAACCAAGTTAGTGCCACTAACATATTGACGGTTAGCCTCGAGCAATGTTTCGTGCCATTTGTTTATATATTTAGCTATTCCTTTATTCCATCTACTTGAACAGGCTTCGGCACCTCTCTTTGGGACCGATATTCCCTCGAACATGAGGAATGCACACATAGCGAGTGAAATTGCTTCCCACATTGTTACCTGTCGTTGGGAAGACCTTGAATTAGATCCCCTCCGACTTGATTGTAAGCCTTGGCTATGGCTTCATCTTTCTTTTGGGTCCAGTTTGATTTGGGAGACATATTTTCAAAGAGAGATGAGTGATTATGCAAGATATTGATTATGAGTGATGTATGCTCTGAGTGTAGAATTGAGTGAAGAATGTTGAAGGTTCAACTTCACTTAAATAGAGAAATTTTGGTGGGTGGGATTTTTGGTAGGTGAGATGTTTTGGTAGGTGAAAAAATGCAATTGCATAGTGCATTACAATTTCATAAATGTGTAGTGCATTTACCTGCAAAAGAATTGAAGTGACATTACACTGATACTATTTGCAAACAATAAAGTGAAGAATCCCGTGAACAAATCTTTAATAATGTCTACGAATATCTCCATACCTGCAAAAGAAAATATGTGTAGTGCATTTACCTGTAAAAGAATTGAAGTGACATTACACTGATACTATTTGCAAACAATAAAGTGAAGAATCCCTTGGATAAAATCTTTAATAATGTCTACGAATATGATTTTACTGGATTTCGTTGGACTAAGTAAAATCAATAAAGTAATGAAACAGATCCACAAAAATAGATAAAAGGATCTTTATTGAATATTATTGATCTGATTATAGGGCCTGGCCAAACTACTCAGGATGGCGCAATAGAAAGAATTAGCTAACTAAGCGTTTTATTAAGCTAAAGTACCGAGCTAGTATAATGCTAAGAAACGTGGAAAGCTAAAAGTCTGAAGCCCCCCTCTTATATTAATTATTCTTATATTTATAGGCTAATATGCGTTGCCCTAATAAAATAGAAATCTAGAGCCCATAGGAGTTTTTGTACGGCCCATGATCTGCTTGTAGCAAGTCCTGACCAGCTGGGGGTGTCATATGAGGCGTCAAGGTATACTTCTACTAGACTCGATCGATAATAATAAGGACTGATCGAGATTGAAGCGTTCCAGATCGAACTCGATCAGGTCGAAGAATCCGACCTGGCTATATTCGAAATAGCCCCCATCAATACTCCCCCACTTCTCGAGCGAAAGTGTAGATGTACATCGGATAAGTAAATTTATGCCTTTGAACGGCTTCTTGTTGTATATCGGACATGCCTCGTTAAAAACCTTGCTCGGAAAAACCCATTGGGATAAAAACCGACCAAGGGAAAAAGAGTACATATCCTTTGAGATATACAAATTGTTGAAGTTGATATGCTATATGCTAGTAGCTCCTTATTGTTCCATAACTTCTTCAAGAGCTTGAGTTGAAATTTTACGAGGCGGAAAAATGAATCGTCGCCTATAAGCCAAGGGTTGAATCGTCATTATCATTCACCCATATTCATAGCGCCAGTCCATAATTCCTTCTTTACCATTACTAGAACGGCAGTGAGATCGGAGCAGTAAAAAATTCCATAAGTTGATGTTTTTGTGAACAGTGTAATTCTTCGACCCTTCTTAGTCAAAATGTCGACCTCAGAAATGAACCAAGATCTTGTCATCCCGAATGATGCCAGGATCGAACAGAACATTGGAAGAGAGGCTTGGCAGCCCAAAATTTCGATCAACTTTTAGAAGATCTCCAAGACTGGTTAGCTTTATAGTTGCAATTGCGTAGATCTGTATAGAACTTAGGAATCCCAATTGATCTTTAGAGTTCGAGCAAGAATGATTGCCTTTTAGTAATATTTGTACGCTCTCTCATTCTTAATAAAGTGTTTGCTTTTGAATTTTCCCTTGTCTTCATTTTCTTTGAATGAACTAGGTAGATGTTGACTGTTCATTTAAAAACTTTACTCGTCCAAAGCATCCATTTTATCAGTTCGTAGTATCGAAGGTCGATTTTGACTACTGTCGATCTCATACAAATTATCTTGTTTATTTTAGAATCCATACCAATTTAATGGTCTAAGCTTTAGTTTTGTAGTCTTTGTAGATCGCTGAGTGTATACCGAACTAATGGTTTTACTCAAATTAATAATTTGGATTGTATACCAATTATTGGTTTTAAGCCTTTGGAGATCGTTGATCGGAGATCGAAAATCGGAGATCAAGCTTTACCGATCGACGGTTTATTCTCATAAAATTGGAATTTGTACCAACTTAATGGTTTTATCCCTTTAGAGATCGTTGATCGGAGATCGAAAATCATAGATCAAGCTTTACCGATCGACGGTTTATGCACATACTTACTTGGGAGAGTTATACCAAATTAATGGTTTACTCATTATTTTCGATCAAGAGTTTACACCAAATTAATGTTTTTACTCATTATTTTTCAATCAAGAGTTTATACCAAACTAATGGTTTTACTCATTATTTTTCAATCACAAGAGTTATATCAATAGATTTTACTTTTGTTAATTTCGAGCATAGAGTTATATCAATAGATTAACTCTTTAACTCTTTTCAGAAATTTTCGATCAAGAGTTATATCAATAGATTTTACTCTTGTTAATTTCAATGCTCAGGACGAACAAAAGTTCTTGTCTGATTTCGATTACAGAGTTATATCAACATATTTTACTCTTACTTCAGACATATACCGAGCCACGAGTCGTAACAACGATTTTCACTCTTGCTCTAAATAAATTCGAGCTGTGGGTTATATCAAGAGATTTTACCCAATTATTTCTTAAGTCTTTTCCGAGCCAAAAGTCGTAACAACAGTTTTCACTCTTTGCTCTAGACATCTTCTGGCTTTTTGGGTTATATCAAAAGATTTTACCAATTAATTATTCTTTAGTCTTTTCCGAGCTAAGAGTCATAACAACAATTTTCACTCTCGCCCTAAATATTTTCGAGCTGTGGGTTATATCAAGAGATTTCACCTAATTTATTTCTTAAGTCTTTTTTCCGAGCCCAGAGTCGTAACAACAATTTTCACACTTGTTAACTTCGATCCTCAGGACGAACAAAAGTTCTTGCCTGATTTTGATCATAGAGTTATATCAACATATTTTACTCTTGTTAATTCCGAGCATAGAGTTATATCAATAGATTTTACTCTTCTTAATTTCGGATTGTATACCAACTAATGGTTTTAATCCTTGTAGATCGGTAACTGAGTGTTTACCGATCAAACGGTTTTACTCATACTCTTCTGGAATGTATACCAACTTAATGGTTTTATTCCCTGCAGTAATGAGCCTGTAGTTCGAAAATGAACAAAAATGGAGATCGTAACGATATAAATACAAAGAGAAATTCAAAACATAAGCGTTTTTCCTGAATAGCTAAGAAGAACCGAAGTCTAAAATCAAAACTAAAAATACTACATAAAAAATGCAGTCTTATTTTCTATAATAACGGTGTAAATTCACAGAATAATTTTTATTCTCTTTTCGGTGCTTTATTTGGCGAAGGAGGTCTAACATAGACATTAGATCTTATATTAGACTTCGGATCTCCATGGTTTAGTTTCTGAAAAACATGGCTCTTTCGATGCGAGCGGTCATAATCTACAGGCTTCGGGATCGAAGCCCTGTCGAATTTCTTTAGCCCAAAACCTTTCATCTTATTTTGATCCTTGATCAAATTCATCTCTTCTTGAGTCATATACTTCGAGACCGGCGTCATAATTTCCGCGAACGTTCGTGACTGCTTCCTACAAAGGGCATTGCCAAATTACTTATTTCTTGTTAGGTCGAACAAGATTGAAATTATATAATCTATGTTCGGAGAGTCGATTTTCAATAGTTCTACATTGAATCTTCCCAACCAATTCCTCAACGATTCGCCCTCGAGCTGACGAATAGTCCCCAAATAGCTCATCGGAAGCTTCTGCCTTTTTTGGCTGGCAAATTGTTGCTGCAGTTTATTGCACAACTCCCTGAAACTGAATATCGAGTTCGGAGGCTGTTTTTGAACCAATCCATTGCCGGACCTTCAAACGTAGTTACCATCAATTTTGCAGTGTATTCCGACGAGTGAGCATATAGGTTCAATATGTTCGTGAAAGTGAACACATAATCATGTGGGTCTCCTGTCCCATCATGCCTCGGTAAACGACCTGGTAAAGTTCTCGAGGATGTTGCTTCCCTGATTTCTTGACAGAACGGTGAGCAAGTAGCTATGCTATCTTGCACTTCTCGAGATCGAGGCCAGGGTTGTCTTTGCACAGCTAAACGATGTCGTACTCTCTCCTCGATCATCCTCTCGATATCTCTTTCTGAAAATTGTCTAGTGGCTCTGTTATCCTTGATCGGAGGTATGATAATAACAATGATCGGAATAATAGTACGCTCTTTAGACTGGCATTTTTCGGGACGAGCAAAGGCTCCTGCCCGGGCATCTCTCTGTTCTGGTCGAACATTAGTTTTCGCTTGCCTTGCCGATTCGCTCAGAATTGCGAGAATTCTGATCGGCAGCAGGGCTTTCACCCTGATCGGAGTTTCGATCGGGTTCGTGTTGAGATCTCCTATAGACATTAGGTCTTTGAGGAGGTTGAGCAGGGTTCACTTCTGGCCCGATCGGATCTTGCGTAGGTTTTTGCTGTATTTGATTGAAAAACGCGTTCACCAGTTGAGCTAACTGGTTTAGTTGTTCGTCATGCGAGGCTAGAGGCGGTGGGATGGTTTGAGTTGGAGGATTCGATGTGATATTTTGGTCGGGGACTCGTTGACTCAAGGAAGCCTGCTTGTTTGCCTCGGCACGACGAGCTGCCGCTTGACATGATTCTTCTGGCCTTTCCAGATCTGTGATGGTTGCTACTATTTCTGACAGAATCTTTAGGTCGATTCCCGGCGACAGATGGAGCTTGTGATGACTGGTTTCTTTCCGTGGTTCGAGTACTTTTTCTCGGGGGATTCCTTGGATTGACCATATTTCGTTCGAGTAATTGACCTGGGCCCACGGTGGGCTCCAACTGATTTTACCGGATTTCGTTGGACTAAGTAAAATCAATAAAGTAATGAAACAGATCCACAAAAATAGATAAAAGGATCTTTATTGAATATTATTGATATGAATATAGGGCCTGGCCAAACTACTCAGGATGGCGCAATACAAAGAATTAGCTAATTAGGCGTTTTATTAAGCTAAAGTGCCGAGCTAATATAATGCTAAGAAACGTGGAAAGCTAAAAGTCTGAAGCCCCCCTTGTTATATTAATTATTCTTATATTTATAGGCTAACATGCGTTGCCCTAATAAAATAGAATTCTAGAGCCCATAAGAGTCTTTGTACAACCCATGATCTGCTTGTAGTGAGTCCTGACCATCTGGGGGTGTCATATGAGGCGTCAAGATATACTTCTGCTAGACTCGATCGATAATAATGAGGACTGATCGAGATTGAAGCGTTCCAGATCGAACTCGATCAGGTTGAAGAATCTGACCTGGCTAAATTCGAAATAGCCCCCATCAGAATATCTCCATACCTGCAAAATAAAATATGTGTAGTGCATTTACATGCGAAAGAATTGAAGTGACATTACACTGATACTATTTGCAAACAATAAAGTGAAGAATCCCGTGAACAAAAATCTTTAATAATGTCTGAAAATATCTCCATACCTGCAAAAGAAAATATGTGTAGTGCATTTACCTACAAAAGAATCGAAGTGATATTACACTGATACTATTTACAAGCAATAAAGTGAATAATAAAGTGAACAAAATCTTGAAGCATCACGTGAAGAATAAAGTGAATTGAATAAAGTGAATTGAAGCATCACATGAAGAATAAAGTGAATTGAAGCAATAAAGTGAGCCCTTTGTATTTTATCAGTCATAAAAAAAAATTCTATTTAATAGAAGGTGAGCCCTTTGTATTTCATCACCTTCTCGATCTAACAAGTTATAAATCACTCTTTGTACATCACTCTCTCTAAATCACTAATTTCTCCATACAATGAATTCGGGAGATGGTTCGAGTAATTACTACACAAATTTTGAACAAGTTTTGAGTAACTACTACCCGAATTTTGAGCAAGGTTCAGTTAGTTATCCGAATTTTGAACAACCTCCGAGTAACCAGTACTCAAATCCGGGATGGGTTCAGGCGGTAACCAAAATTTTGAACAAGGTTTGGGTTCATACTTCACAACTTATGACGAGGGTTCCACTGAGCACTTCATAAATAATTTCGATGATTATGCTTTGTTTAACCTTAACGAAGGAGAAAGGGTCCATCGACAGTTCCTCAAACAAATTGACGAGTATCCGCAATTCACTCTTCAGCCTGTAGATGTGGCCCCTGTCCATGGTGGCTCTAAGCCTGGATGAAAAAAAAAACCGAGGAACCATGAAGAGAAGCACCAAGAACTCATGCGCACTTACTTTGTCGAAAGGCTTGTATATAACGACGAGGACTTCAGAAGGCGTTTTTGGATGAAAAAACCCTTGTTCCTCCGTTTGGTTGAAGAATGCGAGCGTGAAAATATATATTTTCAACAAAAACGTGACAGGGCCGGACGTTTAGGGTTCACACCCCCTAGTGAAGGTGACCATCGCTTTGCGTATGTTAGCTTACGCAAGCCCCGCTAATGCTTTGGACAAACCCTACCATTTAGGAGAGTCAACTGCTTGTAAAACCTTGTGCCAATTTTGCAAAACCATTTTGAAAAAATACAAAAACACATATCTTCGTGAACCGAATGTGGATGATCTTAAAAGGCTTCTTGATAAAGCATAATCTCGTGGATTCCCTTGGATGATCGGGTCATTAGATTGCATGCATTGGGAGTGGAAGAATTGTCCAACTGGATGGCAAGAGGCCTTTTCAGGAAGACTAAAAAAACCTACGATTATTCTTAAAGTAGTGGCTGATGCCGATAATTGGATATGGCATGCTTTCTTTGGCGTAAACTGATCTCAAAATGACATCACTGTCCTTGGCCGAAGCCCCTTGTTTGATAACATGATACAAGGAACGTCCCCACAAATTAAGTACGAGGTAAATAACAAGAATTACTTCATGACGTACTATCTCGCGGATGGCATATACCCAAAGTGGGCGACATTGATACAGGCAATTAGAAACCCGATTGACCCTAAAGATCAATTCTTCACCCAAATGCAAGAGTCATATCGGAAAGACGTGGAACGAGCATTTGGGATTTTGCAGGCTTGTTTTGCGATAATTAAGCAGCCTGGTAGGGGTTGGAACATAGAGGACTTGAGCGAAGTAATGCTAACTTGTATCGTCCTTCATAACATGATTGTGGAGGACGAACGTGATGAATACGGCAATGAGGACTCTAGTGATGATGAGACCGATCCTCGTAGATCTCATAGGGCTCGTGCAAAATTTTATGATCAATCGAAAAAGAAAACTACTACAACAGTAGAATTATCCACAAGATCAGTCGACATCGACTTGGAATCATATATGATGCATCGTGGAAACGTTCGAAATAAAGAATTTAATAGCCAATTGAAAAAAGATTAAGTAAAACACTTGTGGGCAACAAACGAACCATTTTCGAATTAGGTGTTTCTATAGTAATCGCATCCGTTAAGTTGTTTAATTGATCTTTAAATTGTATTTTTAAATTAAGTTGCAAGAATAATAATGAATATTTTTAATTTCCATTTTGCATATTTAATCTGATTAGTTTGTACAAACAATATAATACAAGGGTTGAACCAAAAGTTAAATTCCATGTTTGCTTTTCTTCAGTCCGCAAATATAGAATCATCTTAATGAGAAAGTTCAAAAATTGTGAAACAAACGAAGGAGAGATAAGAACTCAATTTTAATTTAATGTGGCAAATGATTTTGGCTTCTTCTACTATTTATTCATACTATACAATTAAGTCATAAAAAATATTAATGTTTTCTTCAAAAAAAACACTTAACCATAATTATGAAAGATATAATGTTTTATTCTTCATATTTATACTACTTGAAGGTCATTCAAACACTATCTTCAAACCAATGTGGGATAAGGAGAGTTAAGTTTTTATCCCACATTTATTTGAAAATAGTGTTTGAGTGATCTTCTAGTAGTATAAATATGAAGGAGAAAACATTATTCTTACCAAATTATGGTTAAGTTACTTTTTTGAAGAAAACATTAAATCATAATTAATAAGTGTTAAAAAGTTTCTACACATGCCTGCTTGCCCTCCGGGGGGAGATCCGTCTCCAGCCGACGGGGGGGTTGTTGCTTGCCTCCCCGGTTCGGCTGGAGATGGCCTAATGTATCAATTTTTTTCATTCCATTTAATTTCAATCAATTTTCTTCCATACTCTCACTTAATAATAATAATTATAATAATAATAAGGTCATGAATTGTGATATTTTCTAACCATAGTTGCAAAAATTAACTAAAATTAAGGAATACTTGACTCTAAATCTAGAAAATCTTTTGAAATTCCATTCATATTTAG
The DNA here is from genome assembly GCA_030819805.1 of Penstemon newberryi var. newberryi. NCBI lineage: Eukaryota > Viridiplantae > Streptophyta > Magnoliopsida > Lamiales > Plantaginaceae > Penstemon > Penstemon newberryi. Next base: position 11,942,029 of record JAUALY010000005.1, on the reverse strand, counting down.
TATGTTGCATAGTTCAAGTAAAATTAAGGAATAATTGATTTTAAAAATATGTAACTAAATCTAGAAAATCATTTTAAAACGAAATTCCATTCATATTTAGTAGGTTGCATAGTTTAATAAAATTAAGGAATAATTGACTCTAATAAAATTTAACTAAATCATGAAATTCTTTTTAAAACCGAAATTCCATTCATATATAAATACTAGAAGAAAGAAAAATAAAAAGAAATGAAATGAAAGAAAAATGGATAGAAAAAAAAAAAGGGAAATTAAATGCATTTACCGTGGCCTTAATTGAAAACACTTGCATTAAAACTTTAAAACACAACACACGAGAACTTTAAATGCATTAATTGCATTTACTCAACGGTTTTATTAATTAATTGCATTAAATGAAAAACAAAATTAAAGAGGACAAGCAGGTTGCAGACAAGTGCATGTGTCCGCCCAACGGGTGAACGACTGCGAGGGGTACTTACCTCGGCCAACCCACCGCCCAGTCCGGTCAATCAACACCCCTCCCACCCCAACCCAACATTAATTTTCACTTTTTTCTCCTCCCCAACCTTTCTCCTTCCCACTAACATTAAGGATGCCCTTACATAACGTAAGTTTTGACTTTAAAATCATCTAAAAGAAGGAGGAGGGGGGATAGAATGAGCAAAATTTTGGCTTAGTAGTATTTGCAAATGTTTTTTAAATATGAGTTTTTCAATTGTTTAAAGCATTTTTCCATATTTGCAAATGATTCCTTCTATTATTGCTTCTTTGCACACAAAAAACAGCCAGGAAGTTGGCCCCAAGTGGTCAAAAGGGTCTAGAGGGGGGAGGGGGGTGAATAGACCTTTTTAAAATTTTCAAACTTCTGAAAATTAACATAAGTAAGTGAGTTACTAGGTTGTTCAAACAAATAGATGAGTGAAACAACAGACTGTTAGCAGTATGTTGTTCGCGTAATGAAGCACTCAACTATACAGTTGTTCAGTGAAGTAACAAAGTCAATTTATAAATTAGAGTTGAAACTGAGTTATGTAGTGGAATAAGGTACATAGTTTAAAATCAAACGTTTTAGTTAAAAATATTTTCAAACAAAATATTGTGCCCCTTTGAAAATTTCTTTTAAGTCCTTTAAAAAGAAACCTTAACAAATGACAGATCTGTTCGTGAGATATGCAAATGAGAATGCAAAAAATAAAGAACAAAAAATTTTCTAGTGGTTCAAGGGTTGTGTAATCACTCTAATCCACTCTTCTTCCTTAACACGATGGAAGACACTCTGCACTATTCTCTTAGAACAATACAACATTTGACATTTACAGATTCTACGTCCAAGTGGAACTTTTACTCTTAGTAAAGTTACAAAATATAAATCCCTTGGATTTAATCTTCTCACAAGCACCAGGTGATCATCTAATCTTTCTTAGAAACTAACTAAAAAATTACAACCTTGTTGCAATAAAACTCCAAGTTTCCCTCAACGAAATAAGCTTTCTCTTAGAATAACTTAGAGGTTTTTGCTCTCAGTTTGTGCTTGAATTCAGATCTGCAAAAGTTGTTCATGTTAAAGTTATCTTCTTCATTCAAACTGATCACTATATATAAGGGGAGAAAGAATTGAGGCCATTGAAAGATCCTCCAATTCCAGTAATGCCCTTATCTCACAATACCAACTCAAACGTCTATAAGTGTAGCAGGTGGCTCTGTCAATGTTCCAGTACTACTCTGTTGTACGGAATGTATTGTTTATGTCAGGAGCATTAAGAAAAGTCTGCTATCCGAGGTATTTTGAATTTATTCCTAATGATTGTAATTAACTCCTTTGATCCTCATATGAAAGACTCATTGTGCATGTCTGCCGTTCCAATCATTTACTGACTTAGCTCCTGTACCAGTCAGCTGATCAAATAATTTGCTGATCCAAAACTACTCTGTTGTCTTGACTCAAATATTACACAAGTTGTTTAAGTGAAGTCTTTTCTCTGCTGTCTTCACTTTAACTTCGCTGTTGGACTTCTTAATTATATTTATCAGTAAACCATGCTGATAAACTCTTCAAATCTTTAGGTATGATACTTGACTTTCTCAATACCCGTATGTTTGAATATAAACAGCAAACTTCCATTACTTGGATGTTTAATTATACTTGGCTGATGATGTAAGACTTAACTTATTTGTAATCATCAAAACCAACAAAATTTCTGAGATAGAAATAATGATGGATAAAAAGATAATATGTCTTCATTAAATTTGAAAATGTTACAAGTACACATATTACACAATATATGAAAAGAAAATACAATTATTTTCTAGAGCTGGATGATGATCCATGCGGTTTGGTCTTAGTTGTACCATTTCCCCCTTTTTGTCATCAGCATCAGATCTTCTGTTGGTGTAGCTTGTGATCTCCCTGAGCTGAAGACATATTTGTTGGTTGCTTTGTTTAACTTACTTTAGATGAGCCTGAATGGATGCAGAAAGAGTCTTTTATTCCTTTGCTAAGACATTAGTGCTTTGTCTGGCAACCGTAGACTAATGGACCCTGTCAGTCATTTTCTTCTTCATACATTCCATTTCATCCTTCAAGGTCTTTAGTTCACCAGTAATCCCGGTCTTCAAGGAAAGTATTGCATCATTTAGTGCTTTCATTTTTTCATCGACCAGTTTATCTACTCTGTCATATCTTGTTTCATTCAGAATGTAGATTTTTATAATTTGTTCTTCAGCTGAATGTAGCTTGTCAGCTAAGTCCTGAACACTTGAAGCAAAGTTAATTTCAACAAAGCGAACAACTTTCTCCATATTTCTAATTTATATCCTTAAGTATGTGGCCTCAGTGGAGATTTCCTTCTTTTCTTGTAGGGATAATTACAGGGACCTCCCCTGAGGTTTGGGGTAATTATTGCCCAATCCCCTCGCAATTTCATAATTACATCCACCTCCCCCGATGTTTCGAAAACCTTACATTTTGATGATGTCATCCACGAATTTTTATTGAACTTCCTATTTTACCCTTGAGGTTACTGTAGCTATTTTGTTGGACAATTATACCCTTGTTATGTTTGGTACATAGGAGGGATTTCTTTGCAATGTATATGTATAAGTATGGGTTCAAATGTTATAAATTTACATGAAACTTTTAATTAGTTTATTAGTGTATATGTATTCTTAAAATAAAAATATAATAACATATCAACATTTTTTTCCAATTCTTTTCATAATGATTTTACAATTAAAGTACAAGAAAAAATAAATAAATTATGATTAATTATAAGAAAAAAACATTGTAGAACATAAATAAAAAATGTAAATACATTCAACTTCACATTTAACCCGTAATTTTAATAATTTTAATTTTTTTTCCTAATTAAAGTAAAAGAATAAATGAATGAATTAGGTTTAAAAGAATAAATGAATTTTTAGTTTATATGCATTCTTAAAATAAAAATATAATAACACATCAATGATTTTTTCCAAATTTTTTTCATAATGCTTTTACAATTAAAAGTAAATAAATTATGGTTACTTATAAGAAAAAAATTGTAGAACATAAATAAAAAATGTATATACATTCAACTTAAACATTTAACCTGTAATTTTAATAATTTAATTTTTTTTCATAATTAAAGTACAAGGATAAATTAATGAATTACGTTTGATCATGAGAAGAAAAAAAACTTGAACAATAATTATTAGACATTATAAAAATGCTCACATGTTGACTGAATAATTTCTTAAACTTTTAACTAAAATAGTTATTATAAAATCAATAATTTTTGATAAAAAATAAAAATACTCAATTTAATAAAATAGTTATTATAAAATCATAATTATTTTTAATATTTCTTACTTAATACAATAATATTAAAATCATATCTTATTTATATAAAAATCCTAATATTAATAAATCAATAAATTATTTTAATATAATTTTTTTTTTAAAAAAAAGCCCTCACCATCCCTAACCCCCAACCCCGCACCCGCCGGTCCCCAACCCCTCACCCGACGTCCCCAACCCCGCAAATCTCCTCCCGGGACGCACCGCCGGCCTGGAAGGCCTATGGTTCGAACCAGACCTGGGAGGATATTTGCGGGGTTGGGACGGTGGAGGTGGGGTGGAGTGGGGGGTTAGGGTTAGAGTATTTTTTTTATGTATAAAATTAATTTTTACAAGGGTAGTATTGTAATTTTGTGTATCATTGCAAGGGTACTATTGTAATTTTGTGTATCATTTCACATCATTTTGTAAGATTTTTCAAATGTGGGGGGAGGTGGATGTAATTATGAAATTGCGCGGGGATTCGACAATAATTAGCCCAAACCTCAGGGGAGGTCGATGTAATTATCCCTTGCAAGGGTAAATATGACATTTTGTTAATCTGTTTTATTTTTATTTTTTTAATTAAAACTGATGAGGACAATATGGTCATTTCACATTATTTTGTAAGGTTTTTCAAACGTGGAGGGAGGTGAATGTAATTATGAAATTACGAGGGGATTGGGCAATAATTAGCCCAAACCTCAGGGGAGGTCGATGTAATTATCCCTTTCTTGTATACTCAAACCATACTGAACATATCTTGTATAGATAGTCTCTGCAATCTTCTGATAGTCAACCAGCATTTGAGTATTTCTTACTGCCATGTTTTCTTCCATCTTCCTCTGAAGTGTTTCAAGAGAGGTTAACCTTGAGAAAGTCATGCTACTCATATTTTCAGTTTCTTTGATCATTCTCAAGTTTTCTTTCAAATATTCCTTCAGGTTCTGGAAGGAACATGCATCAATCCTTGCTTCTTCTTCTTCTTCTATCCTACCAAAAGCTTCATCTAACCTATCAAAGTCATCCATTTCAATATCTTCATCATTAGCATGTTGAACACGAATGGGGTTGATGAGAGTTAATTCTGATGAGGGCTATTTTAAACCTATGATCGGATAGTACTTTCCGAGCCAGTTCTGAATCGATCCGACTTGTGAAGCCAGAATAAGTCACCTCGAAAGTGCATGTTCGGATCGATCTACTTTATTGCACCTTGTCGACCTGAAGATCGACCCTGAAGATTTGTTGGGCCATGCAGGACTCCTAGGCCATGCGGGATTCCTAGGCCTAGAAGGACTCCTAGATACTTTAGGATTAGGTATTTAGTATAAATAGCGAATACTCCAATGTAATACGGATCCAGATTTTAACCTATTAATAATGCTACAACGATTTCTCCTCCCATACTTGTTCTTACGTGGTTATATTGCTTTATATTATTCTTGAATTGCACCATCCTGAGTACTTTAACCAAACCCTCAATATACAAAATTGTTATCTCTCATATTATTACTGATATTGTAACCTAAGACGAAATCAGGTTAAATCAGTTGGCGCCCACCGTGGGGCAAGGTTAATTACTCGATCGAATATGGTCAATCCAAGGAAAGATACACGAACTACTGGGAGAACCTTCTTCCCATCATGCACGAGTTGATCCCGAGCTGTAATCTCCGAACAGAGACGTCAAGGGCTTAATTTAGCCCAAAGGGAAAAGACAAGTATTTTTACGTGAAAGCTCAATTGAGAATTCTGGAATCAATTTCATCAAATTTGTTATTGATTGAGTTTCCTACAGTTACGATTAGAGATTATACTTCCCTTTGAGAATCAATTTATGAGATTGGGAGGATTAATTTTGGATTTAATCGATTGGAAAGTTGGAATTGAATTTTGGAGTTCACCCACATGGAAATCCTTGTTCGTTGAATAGGTTTGATTGCGACTATATTTCTTCAATTCCTCACGTATTTCATATTAAAATTACTTCTATTGCTTGGGTAATTAATCAATTTCAGATTTAATTGATGAATTTCTTCAATTCCTCACGTATTTCATATTAAAATTACTTCTATTGCTTGGGTAATTAATCAATTTCAGATTTAATTGATGAATTTGGGAGTTTATTTTTTGGGCTTCACTTCGGGCTTATGCGATCTGTAAGAATTCTCAGCTCCTGTGTATATTCCGTTCATATCTCTTTGTAGTTGAGATTAATTAATTGATTGTAATGCCAGTGAGCTACGTTTATCAATTAATTCTAATGGTTGCTTGATTCTGCCTTTATTTCCATTGGTTCATTTGTAAGAATTGCTTTATGCTGCCTGCCTGGGTTGAGATCATTTAATTTCAGCTGCTAGCTTGTAATTGTGCTGGTTGCTTGATTCTCCGATAAACCATTGATTGTAGTTGTGAGATTTAAGGTGGCTGCTATTTTGCTAATTAACAGGGGAGTCTCACGAATTACTCGAGGTTAGTCTGTCTGCTTCTTAATTGCTTTAATTTGTGTTGGTTGCTTATAGTGGAGTTCTCACGAATTAATTGAGATTAAAGGGTAAAATCTTTTGATACAACCATATGCTCGAAAATACTCCAGAAAAGAAAAATAAAAGCAAGAGTAAAATCTATTGATATAACTCTGTGATCGAAATCAGGCAAGAACTTTTGTTCGTCCTGAGGATCGAAGTTAACAAGAGTAAAATCTGTTGATATAACTCTGTGATCGAAAGTAAAGAGTAAAACCATTAATTTGGTATAAACTCTTGATCGAAAATAAAGAGTAAAACCATTAATTTGGTATAAACTCTTGGTCGAAAATAACGAGTAAAAACATTAATTTGGTATAAAATCTTAAATCGAAAGTAAAGAGTAACACCATTGATTTGGTATAAACTCTTGGTTGAAAATAATGAGTAAAACCATTAATTTGGTATAAACTCTTGATCGAAAATAAAGACTAAAACCATTAATTTGGTATAAACTCTTGGTCGGAAATAATGTGTAAAACCATTAATTTGGTATAAACTCTTAAATCGAAAGTAAAGAGTAAAACCATTAATTTGGTATAAACTCTTGGTCGAAAATAATGAGTAAAACCATTAATTTGGTATAAACTCTTGATCGAAAATAAAGAGTAAAACCATTAATTTGGTATAAACTCTTGGTCGGAAATAATGAGTAAAACCATTAATTTGGTATAAACTCTTAAATCGAAAGTAAAGAGTAAAACCATTAATTTGATATAAACTCTTGATCGAAAGTAAAGAGTAAAACCATTAATTTGGTATAAACTCTTAAATCGAAAGTAAAGAGTAAAATCATTAATTTGGTATAAACTCTTGGTCGAAAATAATGAGTAAAACCATTAATTTGGTATAAACTCTTAAATCGAAAGTAATGAGTAAAACCATTAATTTGGTATAAACTCTTGGTCGAAAATAATGAGTAAAACCATTAATTTGGTATAAACTCTTGATCGAAAATAAAGAGTAAAACCATTAATTTGGTATAAACTCTTAAATCAAAAGTAAAGAGTAAAACCATTAATTTGATATAAACTCTTGATCGAAAGTAAAGAGTAAAACGATTAATTTGGTATAAACTCTTAAATCGAAAGTAAAGAGTAAAACCATTAATTTGGTATAAACTCTTGGTCGAAAATAATGAGTAAAACCATTAATTTGGTATAAACTCTTAAATCGAAAGTAAAGAGTAAAACCATTAATTTGGTATAAACTCTTGGTCGAAAATAATGAGTAAAACCATTAATTTGGTATAAACTCTTGGTCGGAAATAATGAGTAAAACCATTAATTTGGTATAAACTCTTGATTGAAAATAAAGAGTAAAACCATTAATTTGGTATAAACTCTTGATCGAAAGTAAAGAGTAAAAACCATTAATTTGGTATAAACTCTTGATCGAAAATAAAGAGTAAAACCAATAATTTGGTATAAACTCTTGATCGAAAATAATGAGTAAATCTATTAAACTCTTGATCGAAAAATATTGAGTAAAACCATTAACTTGGTAAAACTCCCCCAAGTACATATTGAGCATAAACCGTCGATTGATAAAGCTCGATCTGTAATCAACGATCTATGATAGATAAAGGAATAAAGCCATTAAGTTGGTAAAAATTCTAATTTTATGAGCATAAACCATCAATCGGTAAAGCTCGATCTACAATCTTCGATCTACGATGTACAAAGGGTTAAAACCAATAATTGGTTTACCATCCAATTTTTTTTATTAAGTTGAGTAAAACCGTTAGTTCGGTATACACTCAGCGATATACAAGGACTACAAAACTAAAGCTCAGACCATTAAATTGGTATGGATTCTAAGTTAAACAAGATAATTTGTATGAGATCGACAATAATCAATCGACCTTCGAATTGATGAAATGGATGATTTGGATGAATAAGTCTCTTATACGATCAGTCAAACAACTACCTAGTTCATTCAAAGAAGACGAAGACAAAGGGGAGTGTAGAAGCAAACACTTTATTAAGAATGAGAGGACGTACAAAGATTACTAAAAGACAGTTACATTCATGCTCATCTCTAAAGATCGATTAGGAATCCTAAGTCTTATACAGATCTACACTATTACCACTATAAGGCTAACTAGTTCGAAAAATCTTCTAAAAATTGGTATTGATCAAAATATGAGCCGTCATGCCTCTATTATGCGCTTCCTGTGTTCTGTTCGATCTTGACACCATTCGGGATGTAAAGATCTTGGTTCATTTATGAGATCGACATTTTGGCAAAAAAGGGTCGAAGAATTACTGTGTGGGATTTTTAACTGCTCCGATCTCCCTGCTGATTATGGTTATGGAGAATTGCTAATTCAACCATTGAAGAAATTATGCTATACTCAGAGATCGCTACGACACAATACCCATGCATTGACAAACCCTAATATCACGAAGGATATGTACTCTTTTTCCCTTGGTCGGTTTTTATCCCAATGGGTTTTTCCGAGCAAGGTTTTTAACGAGGCATGTTCGATATACATCAGGAAACCATTCAAAGGCATAATTTTACTTCTCCGAGCTACAGCTGCACTTGAATAGATTTAATGAATATGTACTCTTTTTTCCTCGCTCGGTTTTTATCCCGAAAAGGGTTTTTTCGAGCAAGGTTTTTAACGAGGCATACTTCACGAATCTCCTACGAAGAATCATCAAAAAAACTTTCTTTACTTCTACGAGCTTCAGCTATGATTAGGCTCGAGAAGTGAGGGAGTACTGATGAGGGCTATTTTACACCTATGATCGAATAGTACTTTCCGAGCCAGTTCTGAATCGATCCGACCTGTGAAGCCGGAATAAGTCACCTCGAAAGTGCATGTTCGAATCGATCTACTTTATTGCACCTTGTCGACCTGAAGATCGACCCTGAAGATTTGTTGGGCCATGCAGGACTCCTAGGCCATGCGGGATTCCTAGGCCTAGAAGGACTCCTAGATACTTTAGGATTAGGTACTTAGTATAAATAGCGAATACTCCAATGTAATACGGATCCAGATTTTAACCTATTAATAATACTACAACTATTTCTCCTCCCATACTTGTTTTTACGTGGTTATATTGCTTTATATTATTCTTGAATTGCACCATCCTGAGTACTTTAACCAAACCCTCAATATACAAAATTGTTATCTCTCATATTATTACTGATATTGTAACCTAAGACGAAATCAGGTTAAATCAAATTCCAAGTTAGGGTGGACTAGATGGTTCATTCTGCTATTCAGTAGAAGTTTCAACATCAGACATCATATGGAGCTCAGGAACATAACTATTTTTAGGACCAGTTTGTCCTCCACTCATTTGTACCTCATCATTGTGCTGATCAACTGGTTGTTGTTGCTGTACATTTCCATCAGCAACTTCGGCATCAACCATTTCAGCATCCAAGTTGGGAACATTATGTTGATCAGTTTATTCCATGTGATCAATATTCTCAACCTCAATATTTGGAGGATTTTATCCCTCAAATTCTAGTTCTTCTTCATTTGGTATCCAAGTTAAGTAATATATGGAAAATTATCTTAAGCTTGTAGTTGTGTAAGTTCCTTCCTTGTAACTATACTATTGATTGGTACATCCTATATGTCGGGCCATGTAATTTGAAGAACATTGTTAGTTAAGTAAGAGGAATAAATAATTTACTGTTAATTAAAATACTCCTCAATTCTTCAAACGATTAGCATGATTGCACCTCAGTACCAAGGTGAAACTCCCTTGTACTCTCTATTTCCATAACAGACTCCTGAACCCCTTGCCTTTCAACAATCTCATCAGTTGGGTCATGTGGTAGGTCATCTGTTGAGACTCTTTTGTTGTGTTTCAAACTGGGTGGATATCTGAAATAAGGACAAAATGCAACTTCATGGAGACTAGGCAGTGATGTGAGATCAGAACTCTCTCCAACTGTATTTCTTGCCTTTCCAGGCCATTTATGTGAAATGCTCAGTAGTGTCTTCTGTACAATTCTTTTAGGACCTTCAGGAGTAGGGTTGTTGTCCATTTCCATTATGATTTTCACTAAACTAGTCATTTTTTTTGTCATACATTGCATTTTTGAATCCTGATGCATCCAAAGCTTGCTTGATGGTCTTCACCTTCAAAAACTTTTTTACCCATTCTTCAACTTTAGTAAAGTTGGGTGTTGGTCCCAAGTGGTCAGATGAGGTCTAGGGGGGGGGGGGGGGGGGGGGGGTGAATAGACCTCTAAAAATTTACTTTTAAAATTCTCTAACTTTTTTCTGTCAACAGACTAAGCTGATCAAGATTTGTAAGTAGACTAAGCTGATCGCGCACAAAGCTTTGAACAGCAGAGTTGACCACTCTTCTGATTTTGAGAAAATCAGAGTTTTAAATAACTTACTTGGCAGCGGATTTATCAAGTGTTTTTCACAAGTAGGTTTCTTTAACTTAAAAGATTTTATCCTCAATTTTTGCAAACTCCTTTTTAAAATCTTTAACAGTTAACTTTAATGTGTTTGAGAGCTTTTTGAAAAATATGCAAGTAAAATGCAATTTTAAACACAGTCAATTTTTATAGTGGTTATATGGATGTAAATCCTTTAGTCCACTCTTCCAAGTCACTTAGATCTTAGGTTATACTATAAACACGCAGTTTACAATATACAATGCTTGCGCCAAACAACAAATGAAATGGTCACAAGTGCGCAATAGGAAATCACAAAGAAAACCTATCCTCTGAAGTAATTTCACTCACTAAGATGGATATCTACTTCTCACAATACTTCTCTTACAAAATCACTCAGATTTATGTGTATATCTTTGATCTTCAACTTCGGCTTTCGTCAACAGATGACTAGGCTGATGAGTGTTCTGTTCTTGAGTTTTTGAGACTTCGATAAATTCTGCTTCGAAAATTCTCTCAAGTGTGTTGCTTCACGCGTCTTCAAAACTCTTGAACCTTGAACTATTTATACTTGAGATTGAATTATGTCCGTTGAAGAAAGACAGAATTCTGATTTCTCGAGTACTGGTCCCCCAATTTCAAGAACGGCTACCTGCAACTGTTGCACTGTACACTCTGCTCTACTTTCTGTCAGTTGCATTAAATGCACTCTGCTGATCCGAGGTTTCCCTTCAATCATTTGTCTTTAATACCCTTCCTTTACAGCATTTATTACTTCAGGTGCATTTATTACCGTTGCAATAACTTCTGATCACTTTCACTTTGCTGATCGAATCCACTCGTCTGATGAACACTCTGTTAATCCAAATCGAACTCATCTGGTTTGAGTCTGCTGAAAATCCACCAGTCTGATTCCGAATGCAGCAACATATCAGTAGTCTTCTGGACCATAAATTTGACCCTTCTGATTTATCTTTTTCCTTGGTCAAATAATCTTTAGAGGTTGACTAAGCTTCCAATACTTAGCTGATGACTTTTGGAAATCATCAAAACCTCCCTTCACTTCTAAGTCTTCATCTTATCCAACAATATTCCCCTTTTTGATGATGACAAAACATCAGCTAAGTACCTGTACTTAAAACTAAAGTTAAGTCCTCAAATATTTCTGAGATAGAAATGATATGTTGGAAACTTGAACTTTTATAAATTTTCTTTGAGAGTTACAGTACGAGTTTACAAAGAAAGACTTAAGGTAAAATTACAATGAAGTGAGCTGATACAAAAAATTTCAATTTAAAAACCTAGTCTAGAAAGTCTAGTCTAGTCTTCAGCTTCTTCATCATCTTCTTGTGCCTCTTCTTCTCCTTCTTCAACTTCATCATCATCTTCATCTTCTCCACTGGAAAACACATCAACATGAGTGAGGTTTCTATTGGCAGCTTCAACTCTTCTTCTGATCTCCTTCATCTTGCTTGTTTTCCTTAATGGATCAAGCTGTTCTTCAGGAGTGTCCTTGGAGGCAGCAATCTCTTTGGCATATTTTGCTATGTCCTTGGGCTCTTCTTCAGCAGCTTCTTCATCATCTTTAGCCTTCTCTTCAAGTACTTCATCTTCGGCAGGCTTTTCGGCACCAGTTCTTTGCTCTAGTACTTGAACAGTTGCAGTGGCAACACTCTTTTTAGCTGACTCCTCTTCCCCCTTTTTGTCATCATCAGCATGGTTGAGTTGATCAGGAGAGATGTTGACAGCATCACACAGCTTTCTGATGTTTTGATCCACCACTTGGAGTTGAGCAGAGTGATGTTGTTGAGTAGCTTTCATTGCACCAGCTTGGTCATTCATGTAATCAACATTCAGCTGAAGTGTTGATATTTCATTCTGAACTTGAACAGTAGCAGAAGAGAACTCTTACATCATGCTTTCAGTTTTTACTATCTCAGCAGCAGATAGATCCATTAGAGTTTTCTCCATCCTTAACCAATCTGACTCATTTCTTTGAAGTGTAGCATGTAAGTGACTAACATCCGCCTTCACATCTTCAATATTCTGATTCATGCTCAGGATGCTTCGAGTCAGTTGCACTGAATTATCAGCTGGGAGAGGAAAGTTGTCAATGACATCCCGCACTATCTTGGCAGTAGCCTCCTCTACTTGCTTCAGCATCAGCTTATTTCTCTCTTCCATTTCCTTCATAGCATTTTCAATCAAGGTCTGCATTGACTCCATAAGTGAGGAATGGGTGTTAGCAGTAGGAATGGTTGAGGGTGACGCAGGAGCAGTTTCCTGGTGAACAGGAGCTTCATGAAGAACTTGAGCTTCTTCAGCCTTCCACTCAAGTGCTAAAGGGCTCTTTTCTTTAACAGCAGCAGGCAGTGACTTGGATGTATCAAGGTTGATCTCCACAGCATGCTGATCTTTTCTTGGTTCTTCATCAGCTGGCTCATTGTTGGTCCCAAAAGTGGTCAATGAGGTCTAGAGAGGGGGGGGGGGGGGGGGGGGGGGGTGAATAGACCTCTGAAAACTTTAAAACTTTTTCTCCAACTTTTTATGTCAGCAGACTAAGTTGATCGAGAATTCGTAAGACTACTAAGCTGTTCGCGCACAAAGCTTTGAGCAGCAGAGTTGACCACTCATCTGATTTCACTCAGCTGATTCAGATGAAATATCAGAGTTTTAGAAACTAGTTGGCAGCGTATTTATCAAGTGTTTTTCAACCAATATGTTCCTCTTTAAGTTTTCTCACACAAAAGATTTTATCCCCAGTTTTTACAACTCTTAAAATCTTATGGTTCAGTTCGTATTTTTGAGTTCTTTTGAAAATATCTTTTACGGTCGTCCAGGGCTCTTCACTGGAGTTTGACTAGTAACTGCTCGTAACACTTAGAGCATGTTCTACGTCTGGTCTAGTACATAGTATAGCATACAATATGCTACCTTTTGTCGAAACATAAGGTACTTGAGACATTCTCCTTTTATCCTCATTCGATGTAGGGCACAACGATTTGGAAAGAGAGATATAGTGTCTTATTGGAGACAATCCTTTCTTGGATTCTTCCATACTGAATATTTTCAGTATCATTTCTATGTACTTAGATTGAGAGAGTCCCAACATCTTCTTTGATCTATCCCTATAGATACGTATTCCAATACGCAAGATGCCTCTCTCAAATCTTTCATGGAGAATTGCATGGACAATCATGCTTTCGTCTGTGCTAACATTCCGTTATCATTCCCGATAAGCATAATGTTATCGACACAAGGTTCATATTCTTTTTTTATGAAGCCATTTGCCTAGATTGTCTCATCAAAACAAATGTGAATCTGAATGGATTCAAACATTGCTACTGGAGAAAAGGTTTCATCAAAGTCTGTTCCAGGTCTTTGTGAATAACATTTCGCCAATAGGCAAGTCTTATAGGTCAAGACCTCTCCATTCATTCCTAGCTTGAAGATCCACTTACAACCTACAGGGACAATTCCCTCAGGTGGATCGACCAAGGTCCATACCTTGTTGGAATATATGGAATCCATTTCGGATTGCATGAACTCCAGCCATGCATGTGCGTCTACATCCAATGTAGATTCTTCGTATATGGTGAAACCATATCTTTCAAGTTCCTTACGGACTTGATCAGATCTACGAAGTACTGGTGTACTTGATGGTTCAGTAGTTTCTGGATTTGCTTCCACTGTTTGTGGGGATGGGTTCCACTTCTTGGACCTCGTCAAGTTCTACAAGAGTACCATTTCAATTCATGAGGAAGTCTTCCTCTAAGAAATTGATATTCCTTGAAACAAACACCCTTTGTTCTTTAGGATTGTAGAACAAGTATCCAATGGATTTCTTTGGATACCGCACAAATTTATACAAACTGGATCTACTATCCAATTTATCTCCTTTCTTGTTCCTAACTTAGGCAGGAGATCCCTATACTCACAAGAAAGAGTATAGAGGTGATTTGCTATACCATTCTTGGTAAGGCTTTGTAGGCACGAACTTTGAAGGTACTATGTTCAGTATCTTCGATGCAATCAGTAGGGTCAACCCCTTGAATGCATAAGGAAGCTTAACATAACTCATTATGGATCGAACCATGTCTAACAAGGTTCGAATCCTTCTCTCAGACACTCCAATCAGTTGAGGTGTCTTAGGAGGAGTTCGTTGTTTGAGGATCCCATTCTCAGTAAGATAATCGAGGAATTCTTAGCTTAAGTATTTGCCACCTCGATCAAATCGAATGGCCTTAATACTATGCCTTTGTTGATTCTTTACTTCGTTTCGAAACTCTTTGAACTTTTCAAATGTTTCAGATATGTACTTCATAAGATACACATATCACTAATGACTAAAGTAAAAGTCACGAGGTATGAGTAATCTCCTCTCGAACTAATACTTAGTGGTTCACAATCATTCTTATGGATCAAATCCAAAGTTCTTTTGGTACGCTCTAGATGCCTAGCAAACGGTATCTTAGTCATTTTTCCCTCAGACAGGATTCGCAAGTTGATAGTTCATCTAGGCCCTGTATTTCAAGTAGCATCGATGACTCCAACTTTTGAATAATTCCTATGGAAATGTGACCTAACCTTGCGTGCCATATATGTGGATTATTATCATGGTATTAATTGAACTAACACATTTAATTCAATCGAATTGAGTTAACAATTTTAATTCAATTAATTTTCTTCCTTTCAATTAACTCTTTAATTGATTCATTTCCTTTTTCAATTAACTCTTTAATCGAAACGTTGCTTAATTAATTAGACTTTCTAATCAATTAAACTTATCAATGCCTTTCTTAGGTGCAGTGGGATAATTCGACTTTTAGGCTACTTGCGTTCTTCTGACTACCTTTATGGTCGCTTTAGAAGAGAACAAATTCTTTTTCTTTTTACCCTTCTTTGACTTTGCAGTCCTTGAAGTGTCAACGTTCATAACAAGTTCATCCTATTTGCCTTTTACCATTACTATGGTTAACTCATGAAATGTGATCAACTTATCAAATAAGTTCAGAGTATTTCACGAATCGTTTGAATGAGCAGGGAAGAGAATTTAGGTGAAGGTCAATGTTAAGATCACTTGCTGGCCTACGTTTAACCGATCCAGTTTTCAACCAGATTGATAAAACAAGGACAGTGGTCCTTGACATTAGTTCCTTCACTTATTCTCGAGTTTTAAAACAACTCCTTAGTGGTCTCGAATCAAATGATTCGAAACTGCTCCTCAAAACAAGCTTTCAGGTGGAGGTTTGTTTTAGAAGCTTCAGACATACTCCTACGTCGCTTTTATAGCTCGTTCAATCTTGATGCTTATTTGAGGAAACGATCATTAAGATTCCCATACCCTATAGGTGATTCGTTCCACTTTTGAGACTCATCTCGGAAGTGCATCAGGCATAGGCTAGTTAGTAAGAACATGATTCCGACTTTCGGAATTGAGAACAATCCTCAAGTTTCTACGCCAGTCGATATTTTGATCCAGTTATTTTGTAAGTTGAGGATAAATAGTAAAATGGAAAGTTATAGATATCTCAATATCTAGTTTAAAGAGAAGACAAATATATAGAGGACTAGTTAATGAATAATATTTATAATCTACGAAGGTTGGACTTCCTATCGTAAAAGTTCTTCCACTATTTTATCCAAACAATTACCCCTTCAATTGTTCGGGAAATCTTATTTCCTAGTAGGTCTTGACGTCCCAGCGGACATCAATTGCACCCATGACTCGTGGCCATACAACTAATTCCCTAGGTAGGCATACTTATTGCCAGTTGTGTCCCTACACAACCTTCAAGCTATTTTGCCTCGATTTTCGCACTCATCTTGTTGGATGAAGATGAAGACTTTGAAGTGAAGGGAGGTTTTGATGATTTCCAAAAGTCATTAGCTAAGTATGAAAGCTTAGTACAAACCTTAGAAGATATTTGACCAAGGAAGAATTTACTTCAGACGAGTCAAATATGGTCCAGAAGACTACTGATCTGTTGCTGAATAAAGGAATCAGACTGGTGGATTTTCAGCCAACTCAAATCAGATTAGTTCAAGTTTGGGATCAGCCGAGTGTACATCAGACGAGTGATTTCGATCAGCAGAGTGGAAGTGCATCAGAAGTTATTGCAATGGTAATAAATGCACTTGGAGTAATAAATGCTGAAGAGGAAGGGTATTTATGACAAATGATTGAAGAGAAACCTCGTATCAGCTTGGTGCATTTAATGCGGACTGACAGAAGGTACAACAGAGTGTACAGTGGTCAGTCGCAGGTAGCCGTTTCTGCAGAAGGGACCAGTACTCGAGGATTTGAACACCTGTCGATCTCTCAACGGGCAGATTTTCAAATCTCAAGTATAAATAGTTCAGTTCAAGAGTTAAAGAAGAAGAGACAACACAACTGAGATTGATATCGAAGCAAAATTCTTCTAAGTCTCAACTTCAAGAATAGAACACTCATCAGCCGAGTCATTTGTTAACGAAGCAGAATAGAGAGAAAACAAAATATACATATAAATCTGAGTGATTTTGTTAGAAACGTGTTGTGAGAAGTAAATATCCATCTAAGTGAGTGATATTACTTCAGAGAGTAGGAGTTTCTTTGTGATTTCCTATTGCGCACTTCTGGCCTTTTCATTTGTTGATTGGCGCAAGCATTGTATACTGTAATCTGTGTGCTTATAGTATAACCCAAGATCTAAGTGACTTGGAAGAGTGGACTAAAGGATTTCTATCCATATAACCACTATAAAAATCCTTTGTGTTATACTTGCATTATTTCTTGCATATTTTCAAAAGCATACTTTAACACGAAAAGGTTAACTGTTAAAAAGTTTTAAAAAGGAGTTTGCAAAACTGGGGATAAAACTTTTTCTAAGTTAAGAAAACTACTTGTGAAAAACACTAGAAAAATCCGCTGCAAGTTAGTTAATTTAAAACTCTGATTTTGATAAAATCAGCTAAGTAAAATCAGAAGAGTGGTCAACTCTGCTGTTCAAAGCTTTGTGCGAGATCAGCTTAGTCAACTTACAATTCCTGATCAGCTTAGTCTGCTGACAGAAAAAGTTAGAGATTTTGAAAGATAAATTTTTAGAGGTCTATTCACCCCCCCCCCCCTTTCTATAGACCTCATCTGACCACATGGGACCAACAAGTGGTATCAGAGCAGGTGGTTCATCTGAATCATTTGCCTGGTCAACGAGCTTGATCCTAGAGTGTTTTTCAAAGGTTTTCAAAAGTTTTCAAAAGAGCATTTTTTTTGAAAATAAAAATTTTTGAAAAATGGATTGTATCAGCCTTGTTCCCCACATAGGCGGTATGAGCTTTGAGGACTGGAAAATACGCATGGAAATTTTCCTTGCTGCTTACAATGATAATATGTACACGTGCATAACTCAAGGTACGATAAGAGTTACCAAGACAATCAAAATTGATGGCCAAGATACGGTCGTTGATAAAGAACGATCAGAGATGTCACCTGATGAAATCAAGTTGAAGAATCTTGACAAAGTTGGAATCTTCATCATGACAAAGGCCCTCGACAATGAAAGGTTTGACAAGGTCAAACACTGTAAAACATCTAAGGAGATGTGGGACAAAGTCCGTGACATGAGCGAAGGGAATGACTCAATCAAAGAACACAATCTGAGTGTTGCCCTGGAGAAGTTTGAAAACTTCAAGATGAAACCTGGAGAAACCATTGACCAGATGGATACAAGGTTTACAAAGGTGTTGAACAATGTACTAAAGTTGGGAAAGACGTTTACTGATAAGGAGATCACCGTCAAAGTCTTAAAGGCGCTGCCACCCAAGTTCAACATGAAGATCAAAGCGGTGGAAGAATCAAGGGATCTGGGGAAGATCTCACTGACGGAGCTGTTTTATGTACTCAAGGCGTACAAGTATAAAATGCCAAGAATGGGTATAGAAGAGACCTCAACTTCTGGCCCCACTGCTGCCCTGGTCGCTGCAGAAAGAACTAGAAGATCAGCCGGGAAGATTAGAGAAGTGGACTCATCTGATGATACCACAGTGCTGAATAAAAATGAGTACACTGCTGGCGATGTTGCCTTGTTATTGAACGGGTTCAAAAAGTTCTACAAAAGAAAAATGAAGAACAAATATAATAATGCTTCTACTTCTAAACCTACCTCTTATTCTCATGATAGTAAGGATGATTATAAATCCAAAATGATGTGCTATAATTGCAGGAAATTGGGACATTTCATCAAGGACTGCCCATATCCTAAAGCTGAGAAGTATACTGAGGAGGAAAAGAAACAAAGGAAAGAGAGGAGACACCATAAAAGCAAAGTGCTGTTGGCTGAAGCTGAAAAGATAGCAGCCATCTGATAGAATAGTGTCCGGCAAGCCAACTGTATGGCTGCCATTTATTGTAATAAATAAAGGAACTATTCAATTTAGATTAATAAATGCTTCTTTATTATATGGTCAACTTTATCTTATGTAATAATTATCTACACATAACGATATAAGTCCTTAGATCACAGGGCTATGGGACAACCCGTGGACTGATCTCCAAGGCCGTGATCTAGAACATATTCAAGAGTCGTAGAATCCAATCGAGATGGGACATCGTTGGATTCGGTTAGACTCTCACTAATGTGTATACTCCGATGAACTGGAGGACGCTGGGGTCCACGAGCGTGACTAGGATAGTCGATACACATAAGTGGGTGGCTTGCTGGGATGGCAAGTGCACTGAATACCCCAATTAGGAAATAACTCACCATGGAAGCGGTAGTCGCATATCGGAGTTGAAGTTATTCCTATTTACAATAGTATACGAGGAATGATCCCCAAACACTTGAGGTGATAGGGTTTATCTGGTGCGAGAACGTCTATACTTAGATGTGAGTTCCGACCGACTGGAGATCACCAGAAAGTCTCTGTGGATTCACGTTGGGTATAGAGGGACTCGTATGCAGGTTCATATCATCAACAAAGGATCCATTGACCCGACTTGATAGGTTGGGAAATTCTCCTATGGATTTCTGTGAGAAATTAATTCTGGTAAAATCCTTGGCCAAGGTATCTGACGACTTTATGAAAGTAGCTCATAAAGATTAAGTCAAAGAGAATTATTTCGAGATCAGAATGCATAAAGTCAAAACAAATTAAAAGGGAACCGATGAAAAATCCATGCCCTTAAGTATTGACTGGGAGATCGATCGATGGAGAGATTATAGCGTATATGAAAATTGTAAATGATTAAAAGGTTCACTGAATTAATTCACCAGTGATTGGGCTCCATGGGCTTGTGGCCAGACATCGACCGTGGAGTGTTGGAGAATTCCCAAATTAGCAGGGGTGCTAATTTTGGAATGATCAGTCGACAGAGTGTTCGATTGATTTAGAGTATTTAATGCTCGAGTAATTAAATGAATATTTAATTATAACCCACGGCCAATTATGTGGTGAACCTACGGGGGCATACACAATACACATGAAGCGAAAGCGAGGAAATTAAGAACAACTGAGTCAACTAAATCGACTGGGTCGATTGAGGTGACTGGGTCGACTGAGTCGACTGGGTCGACTGGGTCGACCCAAATTGGAGCGAACTTGATCCAATTGAAATTGGATCAAGATTGTAAATTAAATTGGAATTTAATTTGTGAGTTAATTAATTAAATTGGATTTAATTAATCAAGGGAATATTTAATTAAATAGACTTAGAGTCTAATTTAATTAAATGAGAAAGAAAGAAATTAATTGGGCTATTTAATTGGGAATTAAATAAAGACCCAATTAATTATATCAAGTATGGGCCATGAATTAATTGGAAGACTTAGTCTTCCAATTAAAAGGGCCATGGCCCATGTAGGAGAATTAGAAGACTTGGGAGTCCTAGGATAATGAGATTCCTATAAGTAGGAGACCTAAGGTCATATCTCATATACACTAATCAAGAGCCAAAAGCCAAGTCAAGAAAATTCTCTCCCTCTCTCCCTAGTGATCGGCCGAACCTCTTCTTCCTTTTGGAAGAATTTTTCGATCTCGTTCTCGTTCCAATCTTGTTCTCTAATCCTAGATATTAATATATCCTATGTTCTAGCCGATTAGGATATATTATATTTCGTGATATTGTGGTGTATCAACTCGTAGAGGCGCAACACGTGGGGCGCTACAACAAGGCTTGGATCGATTTCAACCGAGGGAGAAAAAGCACGACTTTGCTGATTACTTGGATTTGCTAGGAGACAGGTATAATTTGGATCTAATTATTCTTGTCGATTTTATATTCATATATATACATCCAGTTTAGTATCCTGGTAAGATTCCGTAAGAGGTCCTTAAAATTTTAATTTTCGCTGTGCTTAGGACTGTTTATCTTACCGAATCCCAACAGTGGTATCAGAGCCAACTCTGGCTTTGTATATATATGAATTTGCAAATTCTGTGTTTTAAATCATATGTTTGATTTATGTGTGGCTAGTTCTTTTACTATGCATGTTTTAGAACGTAGATCTGATTAACTTGGAGTTAATAGAAAAATTTTGATTCAAAATTTTATCATGTTAATTTTTATTTTGGATTATGATTTAATTAATTGGATCTATTTTAATTAAATCAAAAGTAATCAAGAAAAAAAAAAAAAAAAAAAAATTTTGGATCCAACCGCGGTGGCACGCGGCGGTGCGCGGCAGCGCACCGCGGCTGGGCGGCCACCGCACGCTGCTGCCCACGGCAGCGTGCGAACAGCACGCTGGCAGCGCGTGCGGCACACAGCAGCTGCCTACGGGCTGCCTGCCGTGTGCTGTCACGCGCAGCCGCGCGCTGCCGTGCGCTGCCACGCGCAGCAGCGGCTGCTACGGGCAGCCCACGCGCGGACTTCGTGGCTGCGCGTGTGCTGTCCACGTGGCAGTCTTCAATTGGCCACTTCGTGGCTGATTTTTGGTTGGACTCTAATTCTGCCTATTTTGGAAAGTTTGAAAAATCTTGGAGATTTGTGAGATTAGGAAACTTGGAGTTTTGGATAAGGTAGGAATATTGGAAGATTTGGGAACTACCTTAGTTATCTAATCTAGTCGAAATAGGATTATCTTGAGAATCTTGGAGATTTGGAAAATTGGGAAACTTAGAGTTTTGGACAAGATAGGAATCTTGGAAGATTTGTAACTATCTTAATTAACCAACTTAATCAAGGTAAGAATTGTAGATTACTTAGAACTCAAGTAAGAGTTAATTAATCTTAGAGATTAATTATTAATTCAAAATTAATTAACTTGGATAATTTTTTATGAATTAAAATTAAAGGAGCCGATAAATTTACATTTATGCCCTTATGTGAATTTATGCATGTTCTTGAGTGAATATGTGGATTGGTCGATTTTGCCCCTAAGCCCTGTGTAGTTTTGGTTTATTTTTTTTATGGGTTGTAATTAAATGGGCCTGATTGGTGCCCCTTGCTTGCGCAATTAAAATGTAATAGAATAGGGCTATTTAAAGTTAGACTTAGTTTAGGCTTGGAGCCGAGAAGACCTCACGAAGATTTGGAGATCCACATGGAGGCCCATTACCTTGGAGGATGTGGAGGCCCAATTCATTACATGGAGGCCCAATCAAGGAGGATATTACAAGAAGGCCCATGGCTGTATGGGTTTTGAAAATTGTAATAGTTAGGACATTTAATTTCCACCCTAGACTGACCAATTGATCCATCGCATGGCTCGTGATGGATCGCATAGGATGGGCAATCGATCAATCATATCCTGCTAGGTGATGTATGTTTACTTATTATTCTTTGATGTATGTCATGCATGCTTAGAATAGATAACGTAAACAAGATGAAGCATAATCTGATGAGACCTCGCACAAGAAAAATTGAAAAACCTCCAATTGAACTTTAAAACTCAATTATAATATTAAATCGAATAACGGGCGCATATGAATGGTGTCTATGGTCCGAGCCTATCCAATTACTAGGTCTTAAGCATATTGTACGAATATATCTCGATGTCTCACGAGTCGTGGGTCGAGCTATAGGAAGATAATATGTTTATTGCCTCGATGCACAGTTTAGTGCCAAGGGAGGGGATAGCAAGGGTCTAGGCGCTGTCTCACGAGTCGTGGGGCGTCTAGGATTGAACTATTTCTCTCCACGAGTATTGGACATGATTTAACGCTAGTAAGTATGGATGTCTCACGAGTCGTGGGTCCATAACGAAAAACGAGGCTAAATGAACTCAAGGGTTAGCTGCGATGGTTAACCGGCGACGTGATCGCCCACCAAGTGGATCTAATAGTATGGCCAACGAGTCGTGGGTACTAGAAGATTGCATTTGGGCCTTGAGCCCGCTAGGATATTTTAATATTCCCGAAACTTATGTGGGGGCATAAGATTTTGATTAAAATAGTGGGAGTAATTTACAAATAAAAACCATGTTTGTAAATTGTGCATTTAAAATTAATCATTCTCGTATTTATTTCTTCTATCGTCTTTTTGTAGATATAATGTCTAAGAATCCGATTTCCATCATACTTGAACAAAACAAATTGACTGGTCCCAACTTTCATGACTGGGTCAGAAACCTTAAGATCATTCTAGCTTCTGAGAAACGATCTTTTGTCCTTGATGGGCCCCCACCTGAAATTGTTTTGGATGCTAGCGACACTGAAAAAGAGGCTACTGAATTGTGGCACGACGATGACTTACAGTCACGTTGTCTTATGCTTGCATCCATGTCGAATGAGCTTCAAAAGCAGCATGAGCATATGAAATCTGCTTTTGAAATCTACACACACCTCAATGGCCTCTTTGGGGTGCAAAGTAGATATGAGCGGTATGAAACTGCTAAGACTCTGCAACAAACGAGGATGGCTGAGGGAACTGATGTCCGCTCTCACTGTATCAAAATGATTGGGCTTATAGAAAAGCTTGGTCAACTTGAGGTGAAAATGGACAAGTCCTACTGCCAGGATATAATCCTCCAATCGTTGCCTAGATCATTCGAGCAATTCGTAGTGAACTACAACATGCACAAGATGAATGTTGAACTTCACGAGTTGGCAAATATGCTCGCCACTGCAGAGGCTTCCATGAAAAGAGAGAAGCCAGTGATGGTTGCAACTTCCACCCAATCGAGGTCTAAAAGGACCAAGAAAGGGAAGGGGAAGGGAAATGCTTCTCCGAGCAAATCAAAAGGACCATCTGGGCCCATAGGAAAGGGAAAGAAGCGAAAAGCTTCTACTGGTGAACATAAATGTTTCTACTGCAAGAAACCTGGACACTGGAAGAGGAACTGCAAGGAGTTCTTGGAGAGCTCCAAAGGTATATTCCTTGTTGAAGTTAATTTATCAATTAACTGTGCATCTTGGGTGTTGGACACTGCTTGTGGTTCTCATCTTTGTAATGATTTACAGGTGATGGGAGCAACAAGGCCACTTAGGCCTGGGGATTGGATCCTACGATTTGGCAATGGAGCTAGAGCTGCTGCCGAGGCCATAGGCGAAGTGGAGTTAGATTTAGGTGGTAATAAGTTAGTCCTTAGGAACGTTCTTTATGTACCTGGCTTAGTGAAAAACATTATTTCCATTCCTGTTTTAGATAATGAAGGTTTTAATTTTTCTATTAATAAAGGTTCCTTTTCATTATTTATGAATGATCATTTGTTTTTCACTGGTACATTAAGAGATGGACTATATACCATAGAACCACCTAAATTAGTACAACAAAATAAAAGAAAACAAGATAATGAAATATCTGCCCAATTATGGCACGCTCGACTTGGACATATATCCAAGTCAAGGATTCAAAAGTTAGCATCATCTGGCGCGCTTGAGATCAAGCACATTGATGAAATGCCAACATGTGAACCATGTCTTAAGGGTAAAATGGCTAAGTTGCCATTTAAAGGAAACCCTGAGCGAACCAAGCAAACATTGGACTTGATACATACTGATGTATGTGGACCACTAAGAAAAAGCGCCCGAGGTGGCTACGACTACTTCATTACCTTCACTGACGACTATAGTCGTTATGGATATGTGTTCTGGCTGAAACACAAGTCTGAAGCCTTTGAGCGATTCAAAGAATTCAAGATGGAAGTAGAGAATCAACTTGGTCATACGATAAAGGCTCTTCGTTCTGACCGAGGTGGAGAATTTCTTAGTAACGAATTTCTAAATTATCTTGTAGAGCATGGAATATTATCTCAGTGGACTCCTCCTGCTACACCGCAATTAAACGGAGTAGCTGAGAGAAGGAATCGAACCTTGATGGACATGGTTCAATCCATGATGAGTGCCACTGACCTTCCTCTTTCATTTTGGGGACATGCCCTCCTCACGGCAACGAAGATACTAAATATGGTACCTTCTAAATCCGTACAAAAGACACCATACGAATTATGGTTTGGCAAGGCACCCTCATACGCATTCATGCGCATATGGGGATCTCCCGCTTACGTCAAGAAGCTAGTGGGAGATAAATTGGAAACAAAATCCACTTTGTGCAAATTCGTGGGGTATCCAGAAAACTCGATAGGATACGAGTTCTATGATCCTACGAGACAAACTACGTTTGTCTCAAGGAACGTACACTTCTTGGAGAAGGATTTCTTGGTAGACAAGAAAGAACATAACATAGAACTGGATGAGGTCACTGAAGCTGAAAAGGCCGAAGAGGTCGAACAAGCTGACCCGTCACCACAGGCAGTGGGAGAACAAGAGCATGAAAGTGCACCAGTAAGTACACCAATACTTCGTAGGTCAGAAAGACAACGTAGAGAACCCGAGAGGTACTACGGTCTGCTGCATGAGACTGGACAGTCTCTAATCGACCCAAGGACTTACGATGAAGCTATGTTGGACATAGATTCGTGAAAATGGCGCGAAGCCATGGAATCCGAATTGGACTCCATGCACTCAAACAAGGTCTGGACCTTGGTAGATCCACCAGTGGGAGTGACTCCCGTGGGTTGCAAGTGGATCTATAAGCGAAAGCTAGGAGTGAACGGAGAGGTAATAACCTACAAGGCGCGACTAGTGGCAAAAGGATACACTCAAAGACCAGGCATTGACTTTGAGGAAACCTTCTCGCCCGTCGCAATGCCTAAATCCGTTCGAATCTTGCTACCATAGCTGCGTGGTATAACTACGAGATATGGCAAATGGATGTGAAGACTGCCTTCCTCAATGGAGACATTGATAAGGAGATCTACATGGAGTAACCAAAAGGATATGCATCCAAAGGAGATGAGCACAAGGTGTGCAAACTCCAGAGGTCCATTTATGGACTGAAGCAAGCTTCCCGAAGTTGGAACATCCGTTTCGATGAAACAATCCAAACTTTTGGATTCATCAAAAACGTGTTCGAACCTTGCGTGTACAAGAAGATCAGTGGGAGTACAGTTGAATTTTTGGTGCTTTACGTTGATGACATCCTTCTCATTGGAAACAATGTAAAGGTGTTATCCGAAACGAAAGCATGGTTGTCTACACAATTCTCAATGAAGGATTTGGGAGAAGCATCCTTTGTACTAGGTATAAGAATCTACCGAGATAGATCAAAAGGACTGCTGGGCCTCTCCCAATCACATTACATAGATAAAATACTGAAGAGATTCCGTATGGAAGAATCTAAGAGAGGATTACTTCAGATGAGACATGGTATTGCACTCTCTAAGTCTATGGCCCCAAAGACGCCTGAAGAGAGAAGCAATATGTCTCAAATACCATATGCCTCCGCTATAGGAAGCATAATGTATGGTATGCTATGTACTAGACCAGACGTGGCGTACGCATTAAGCGTTACGAGTCGCTATCAGTCTGATCCAGGAGAGCAGCACTGGATAGCCGTAAAGGCAATTCTGAAGTACCTGAGAAGGACTAAGGAATTGTTCTTGGTATACGGTGGAGGAGAATTGAAATTGGAAGGCTTTACAGATTCGAGCTTCCAATGTGATGTAGACGATTTCAAGTGAACATCTGGATACGTATTTTGCCTCAATGGTGGTGCGGTAAGCTGGAAAAGCTCCAAGCAAGATACTACCGCAGATTCAACCACCGAAGCAGAGTACATTGCAGCGTGTGAAGCCGCAAAGGAAGGTGTTTGGATGAAAAACTTCATCCAGGAATTGGATGTGATACCTAGCATTGCTGAGCCCATTAATGTCTTCTGTGATAATAATTGAGCAATAGCGCAAGCAAAGGAGCCGAGATCTCATCAGAAATCCAAGCACGTACTTCGACGATACCATTTGATAAGGGATATCATTGGTAGAGGAGACATTAAGATGGAACGTGTCGACTCAGAAGATAATATCGCGGACCCGCTTACGAAGCCACTGCCTCAAAAGGCATACGAGAAACATCTGATAAAGATGGGACTCAAGAACATAGAAAGTTGGCTTTAGGACAAGTGGGAGATTGATAGAATAGTGTCCGGCAAGCCAACTGTATGGCTGCCATTTATTGTAATAAATAAAGGAACTATTCAATTTAGATTAATAAATGCATCTTTATTATATGGTCAACTTTATCTTATGTAATAATTATCTACACATAAGGATATAAGTCCTTAGATCACAGGGCTATGGGACAACCCGTGGACTGATCTCCAAGGCCGTGATCTAGAACATATTCAAGAGTCGTAGAATCCAATCGAGATGGGACATCGTTGGATTCGGTTAGACTCTCACTAATGTGTATACTCCGATGAACTGGAGGACGCTGGGGTCCACGAGCGTGACTAGGATAGTCGATACACATAAGTGGGTGGCTTGCTGGGATGGCAAGTGCACTGAATACCCCAATTAGGAAATAACTCACCATGGAAGCGGTAGTCGCATATCGGAGTTGAAGTTATTCCTATTTACAATAGTATACGAGGAATGATCCCCAAACACTTGAGGTGATAGGGTTTATCTGGTGCGAGAACGTCTATACTTAGATGTGAGTTCCGACCGACTGGAGATCACCAGAAAGTCTCTGTGGATTCACGTTGGGTATAGAGGGACTCGTATGCAGGTTCATATCATCAACAAATGATCCATTGACCCGACTTGATAGGTTGGGAAATTCTCCTATGGATTTCTGTGAGAAATTAATTCTGGTAAAATCCTTGGCCAAGGTATCTGACGACTTTATGAAAGTAGCTCATAAAGATTAAGTCAAAGAGAATTATTTCGAGATCAGAATGCATAAAGTCAAAACAAATTAAAAGGGAACCGATGAAAAATCCATGCCCTTAAGTATTGACTGGGAGATCGATCGATGGAGAGATTATAGCGTATATGAAAATTGTAAATGATTAAAAGGTTCACTGAATTAATTCACCAGTGATTGGGCTCCATGGGCTTGTGGCCAGACATCGACCGTGGAGTGTTGGAGAATTCCCAAATTAGCAGGGGTGCTAATTTTGGAATGATCAGTCGACAGAGTGTTCGATTGATTTAGAGTATTTAATGCTCGAGTAATTAAATGAATATTTAATTATAACCCACGGCCAATTATGTGGTGAACCTACGGGGGCATACACAATACACATGAAGCGAAAGCGAGGAAATTAAGAACAACTGAGTCAACTAAATCGACTGGGTCGATTGAGGTGACTGGGTCGACTGAGTCGACTGGGTCGACTGGGTCGACCCAAATTGGAGCGAACTTGATCCAATTGAAATTGGATCAAGATTGTAAATTAAATTGGAATTTAATTTGTGAGTTAATTAATTAAATTGGATTTAATTAATCAAGGGAATATTTAATTAAATAGACTTAGAGTCTAATTTAATTAAATGAGAAAGAAAGAAATTAATTGGGCTATTTAATTGGGAATTAAATAAAGACCCAATTAATTATATCAAGTATGGGCCATGAATTAATTGGAAGACTTAGTCTTCCAATTAAAAGGGCCATGGCCCATGTAGGAGAATTAGAAGACTTGGGAGTCCTAGGATAATGAGATTCCTATAAGTAGGAGACCTAAGGTCATATCTCATATACACTAATCAAGAGCCAAAAGCCAAGTCAAGAAAATTCTCTCCCTCTCTCCCTAGTGATCGGCCGAACCTCTTCTTCCTTTTGGAAGAATTTTTCGATCTCGTTCTCGTTCCAATCTTGTTCTCTAATCCTAGATATTAATATATCCTATGTTCTAGCCGATTAGGATATATTATATTTCGTGATATTGTGGTGTATCAACTCGTAGAGGCGCAACACGTGGGGCGCTACAACAAGGCTTGGATCGATTTCAACCGAGGGAGAAAAAGCACGACTTTGCTGATTACTTGGATTTGCTAGGAGACAGGTATAATTTGGATCTAATTATTCTTGTCGATTTTATATTCATATATATACATCCAGTTTAGTATCCTGGTAAGATTCCGTAAGAGGTCCTTAAAATTTTAATTTTCGCTGTGCTTAGGACTGTTTATCTTACCGAATCCCAACAGTGGTATCAGAGCCAACTCTGGCTTTGTATATATATGAATTTGCAAATTCTGTGTTTTAAATCATATGTTTGATTTATGTGTGGCTAGTTCTTTTACTATGCATGTTTTAGAACGTAGATCTGATTAACTTGGAGTTAATAGAAGCCTAAGACTTCAACATCTTGGGTTGTCAAATGTGACACTAATCCACCAGGACCCTCTCAATAAAAGGTACCTAAAACAATTTTATTTTGTTTTGTAGGTTAGGATTAGGAGTAGGAGTAAAGTAGTGAAGAAATGGTACTTGGACAGTGGATGTTCAAGGCACATGTGTGGAGACATACATGAACTGGCATATGCTATTGCTGTGAATGGTCCAAGAGTCACTTTTGGAGACAAAAAAAGAAGGCAAGGTTGTTGCTGTTGGAAAACTAATCAAAGGAAACATAGAGATATCTGACATCTCTTTTGTTAATGGCCTGAAGTACAATCTGCTGAGCATAAGTCAATTTTGTGACAAGAGATTTTCTGTAATGTTTTCATCAGATAAGTGCTATGTTGAACAAGTTGGAACAAAGAAGGTTATCTTGTCTGGAAGAAGACAGGGAAATATCTATGTAGTCGACTGGAATTCTGTGGACAAGAATTCTAATGTTTGTTTGGTGGCTTCTACACCAAGTGAAATCAGTTGGCTGTGGCACAAAAGAATGAATCATTTGAATTTCAAGACCATTAACAGATTGATAAAGAATAATTTGGTAGAAGGAATTCCAAAGACAGTCATGAGCAAAGACAAGCTTTGTGACGCATGTCAGAAGGGTAAACAAGTGAAATCCACTTTCAAAAGCAAGAAGCACCAATCTTCAATCAGAATTTTGGAGCTGTTACATATGGATTTGTTTGGCCCTATTGATCCTATCAGCAATGGTGGAAAGAAATACTGTCTAGCTGTTGTGGATGATTTTTCAAGATTTACTTGGGTGATTTTCATGAAGAAGAAAAGTCAAACCAAGGAACATCTTACTAATCTGATGGAACTGATCCAGAATGAAAAGAGTCAAAGAATATTGAAGATCAGATCAGATAGAGGGACTGAATTTACAAACTCTACTGCTGAAGAGTATTGTAACTCCAGAAGAATCAATCATGAGTACTCTGCTGCCAGAACCCCTCAACAAAATGGAGTTGCTGAAAGGAGAAACAGAACTCTAAAGGAAGCTACCAGGACAATGATAGCTGAAGCAAAGCTGCCCCAAAGATTCTGGGCAGAAGCCACAAATACAGCATGTTATACACAGAACAGATGTGTGATCAACAAGAGTCAAAACAAGACACCTTATGAGCTATGGAACAACAGAAAGCCTAATTTACATTATCTTAGTATTTTTGGTTGTAAATGTTATGTTTTGAATAATGGGAAAAATCACCTTACTGCATTTGCAGAAAAGGCTGATGAAACTGTTTTTGTAGGTTACTCTACTGTTAGTAAAGCTTTACAGAGTTTTTAACAAAAGAACTTTACTTGTAGAAGAATCTATTCATGTAGTGTTTGATGAACCAAACCAATCTTCTGAAAAGAATCAAAGTGCTAATCCAGAGATATCTTCTGACTTTCAGAAATTGAGTATGGAAAGAAAAGAAGAATATGTTCCCATCATACTACCTGATTTAAACCAAGCTGTTAACTCAAGTGCTGTTCAAAATCAGTCTGCTGATTGTCTAACAGAGGAGTTGCAAACAGCTGACAGACCAGAGCCTGTACAACAGACTACTACTGATACTCCAACAGTAGTGTTGCAAGATCAATCAAGAGGACAACATCCAGATTTGCAACCTGATCTCAGATGGCTCAGAGATCACTCACCTGGTTTAGTGATTGGTGATCTATTGGATAGAGTGAGAACTAGAAGGTCAACTGCAAATGAAACAATGTTTGTAAGTTTTCTT
Organism: Penstemon newberryi var. newberryi; assembly: GCA_030819805.1. Taxonomy (NCBI): domain Eukaryota; kingdom Viridiplantae; phylum Streptophyta; class Magnoliopsida; order Lamiales; family Plantaginaceae; genus Penstemon; species Penstemon newberryi. The sequence goes on along the minus strand of JAUALY010000005.1, from coordinate 11,910,974 downwards.
TCACAAATTGAGCCTAAGTTGATTGATGAAGCTCTTAGTGATTCTCACTGGATTGAAGCAATGCAAGAAGAGTTGAATCAATTTGAAAGGAATGAAGTCTGGTACTTAGTTCCAGACCTACTCATCAAAGGGTAATTGGCACTAAGTGGGTATTCAGGAATAAAATGAATGAAGATGGTATTGTTACCAGAAACAAAGCAAGACTAGTTGCCAAAGGTTATTGCCAAGAAGAAGGCATTGATTTTGATGAGATATTCGCACCAGTTGCAAGGCTTCAAGCGATCAGATTATTCTTAGCCTATTCTGCTCACAAGAACTTCACTGTCTATCAGATGGATGTGAAGTCTGCTTTTCTCAATGGAGAATTGCAAGAGGAAGTTTATGTTGAACAACCTCCTGGTTTTGAAGCTTATCAACAAGGAGACAAAGTGTATCGTATGAAGAAAGCTCTCTATGGAGTGAAACAGGATCCAAGAGCATGGTATGATACTTTATCTGATTTTCTTTTAGTTAAAGGATTTCGCAAAGGTAAGGTAGACAAGACTTTGTTCACTATTGAATGGGATAATCATATATTGTTAGTTCAAATATATGTGGACGATATTATTTTTGGTTCAACTAACAAACAGATGTGTGAGAAGTTCTCTAAGCTGATGCAGAACAAGTTTGAAATGAGCATGATGGGAGAACTAAATTACTTTCTTGGATTACAAGTCAAACAGCTACCTGATGGTATTTTTATTAATCAAGCAAAGTACACAAAAGATCTGTTCAAGAAATTTGGTATGGAAACTAGCTCATCTATTAGTGTTCCTATGTCTACTGGACTTCGTCTGGACAAGGATGAAGGTGGCAAATTAGTTGACATCACCAAGTACAGAGGCATAATTGGGTCACTGTTATATTTAACAGCTAGCAGACCTGATATTATGTATTATGTTGGGGTTTGTGCGAGATTTTAATCAAATCCTAAGGAATCTCATCTCTTAGCTGCTAAAAGGATATTAAGGTATCTCAAAGGCACACAAGAATTGGGATTGTGGTATCCAAGGGAATCAGGATTTGAACTTACTGGATATTCAGATTCTGACCTTGCTGGCTGTAAAATTGATAGGAAGAGTACTACAGGTACTTACAATTTCTAGGCAGTCGTCTGATCTCATGGATGAGTAAGAAACAGACTTCAGTATCCAAATCTACTGCTGAAGCTGAATACATTGCTGCTGGAGCATTTTGTGCACAGATACTTTAGTTTAAGCATCAACTAGAAGACTATAATCTCAAGATCAGTGGAATCCCTATCTACTGTGACAATACAAGTGCAATCTCACTTACTCAGAATACTACTAGTCATTCCAGGACTAAGCATATTGAGATCAAACATCACTTCATCAGAGACCATGTTGAAAAGGGAAATGTTATTATTGAGTATGTTCATACAGACAATCAGATTGCTGACATTTTCACCAAACCATTAAGTTATGCAAGATTTTCTACTCTAAGAGTCGAACTGGGCTTGTTAAAATTGGATTCATAAGCTGAGGGGGAACCTACCAGAAGACTGGGTTCAACAGCTGACTAATCTGATGGCAACAAGTGTTATACTTCAAGAGGACTGACTCTCAACATACTAGTTGACTGATGAATTCTTGAATTCAGGGGGAACGTGTAAGACTAGCCGTACTCCTGTTTTATAGATGAAATCTTCAATGACAGTTAGTTGAAGTTGTTTTAATCAGAAGATTTGTTCTTAATTCTTGAAGACTTGAAGATTATTTATCTTGCTGGATTGACAAACAGCAAAGGAAGATCACTAGATATTGGTTTTCACTAGTGATATAGTGTATCAGACAAGTCATCTATCAGATAAGTATTATTTTACTCATCTGTTTTAAGTGTTGTATTGAAAACGTTTTTATCAGAAACACGCTTTTATAAGTAATAGACAAGTGGCGTTTCAAATTTCCGCCCGTCTGACATAATTAATGATTTTTTGAAATCCGCGTATATCACTCACACGATCTGCTTTTCAGTAACTGATCTAACGGTTGGCACTAATCACGGAAACCGACATCAAATCACCGTCTATAAATCCAGATCTGATCAGCTTACTAAGCTTTTACGCACCCTCAAAATTTCAAAAGAGTACAGAGCATTTTTGCATTCAATGTACTGCAAATTTCTCTCGTTTTCCTTAATCTTTTTCAGAAATGGCTGCCAAAATGAAAGAATCCAACGCTGAAGGTAGATTCTAAACTACCTGACATATCACACGACCGGCACTCCCAAGATGAAAGAAATTATGTTCAAGGCTGCCACACTAATTGATTTCATGGAGGCCCATGAAACAATGGTGTTCAAAGATCAAATCATGGATTACTACGACTCAATGGTGAAGCCTGATTTTGATAAACTGGAGATTAAGACTGAGGTTGGGGGTAAAGTTATCTGCATAACTCCCAAGCTGTTGAACGAGAAGTATCATCTCTCTATGGAAGGCTCCACTGAAATTTCTACCCTCGCTGAGCCCTATGAAGCAGATTTCTGGAATCTTGCTGCAAAGAAAAATGAAGTTCTGTCTGGAAATATTAAGAAGAATCAGCTGACAGACGAATTTCAGCGTATGGCAGATTTAATTGCAAAAGTACTGGAGAACTGCACTTTTTCGTTGGACAGTGTGCCAATGAAACGCTTTCACACCATGATTGCAGTCTACTATGGGTTGAAGGTGAACTGGGCAACCTTCATGTGGTATATTCTGGCTGATCACAAGCAGCGTGGTCACTCAAATCACAGAATATTCCTAAGTCATCTGTTTTCAATCCTTGGTTGCATTATGACCCATGGGAAGGTCATCCATAATGCTAAGGAGCTGAAGGTTTATGAGCCGGTACGCACAAAGACAAATGACGAGACTCCTGAAGAGCCAAAAGAACAACCAAAAAGGAAGGCTACTGCTGAGCCAAAGCAGCCAGCTGGTAAGACCAAAAGGAGTAAGGCAACTGTTCAAACAGCTAAGCCAGCTGTTCAAGCCAGAACAGATTTGTCTAAGAGAAAGGATGATGTTGATATGATTGTTGATGAAACAGTCGAGGAGATTGAGGAGATGGCCTATGAAATATCTCCTGAAAGAACCGTTTCAGCTGAAGTGCCAGCTGAAAACATCTCAAAAAGGACAAGGAGCGCAATGAAAGATACTGCTACATCTGTTGCTGTCCATCACACCAAAAAGACTGCTAGAAAGAAGATGACATTTATTGAAGAAGATAAAGAACTTTTTGAGCTGGTAAGAGAAAGTCCTCCAACAGCAGAGAGGCCTGTTGGATCTGAGAAGGAGTCTGATGCCGTGGAGTCAGCTGATGAAAATGTGAAACAGACTACTTCTGCACCAACAGCTGAGGTTGCTCAACCTCAAAAGGATCCTGAAGTGCAGATCCTTGAACCAATTGCTGCTGCACCAGTAACAATTGCTGCTCCAGAACCAACAGCTGCGGCACCAGTTGTTGAATCAAGAGCTGCCAGGAAGAAAAGGACTGGCAAAGCAAAAGTGTCAGCTTATCACGAGAAGAAGCGCGAGGAAGCTGAACAAAGAAAACGTGATGAAGCTGAACTGAAGAGAGTTCTTGAGGCAAGTAAGAAAGATGCTGATGTCAAGAAACTGACTGAAACTGAATTAGCGGCCAAGGAGGAAGCAGACTTGGCAAAGGCTCTTGAAGAAAGTCAAAAGGATGCATATGGACCAAGGAGGTCTGAAGGCATCGTGATTGGGAAACCCAAGGAAGGACAATTTGTACTGCCAAGGGCCAAACCAGTCAAAAGAAAGAAGTCTGAAGTCAGAAGAGCACTTGAAATTGGTCAAAGTGACTCTACTGTTTTCAAAAGGTTTGAAGCTGAGCTAGAAAGGATGAATCAGCTACTTCAATCCAAGACCATCTTTCTCCCAGAAAAGATCAGATACAACCGTTGGAGGGAGTATAGGTTGAACAAGTCTGAAGAAGAGATCAAAGCATGGAAGGAGTTCGCTGATGAAGGACGATGGGTCCATGGATTTTATCATCAACTTGATGAATTCTAAGTTGGCTGCATACAACTTCTATAGCAAAGGCATTGGACTCAGACTTTGTTAGAGACAGATTACATGACTTTGCAAGAGTCATTGTAAATGAAGAGACAACTGCTATAAAGGATTCTTTATCAAATAAACCAAGTCCCGCTGATGATTTGGTAGATAGAGCAGTAAAGATCGGTGTCTACACAACTATGGAAAGATGGGCTGATCGATCAAGATATGAACCTGGTTCAACCAGTGATGTGCCCACTTTACCAAGTTTGCAGCGTATTGCCTTTGGCTCAGAAATCAGTACATATCAAGAACAGCTGAGTGCTCAACAGACTACTTCACCTTTTGTTCCAGCTAACTTGATTCGTCAGAAGACTGTAGTGTCTACTGATGGTACTGAGATCATTCACATTGCTGATGAGCCAGCTAGTGAAGAACGGAAGAAGGACCAGCAAGCTGAAGAGATAAACCTGGATGCATCAAGCAAGCTGCCTGTTGAAGTCAAAGATTTGATTCCTTTAGCCATTGAGTGGAAGGCTGAAGAAACTCAAGCTCTTCATGAAGCTCCTGTTCAACAGGAAGAACCTGCTGAAACATCAACCTCTGTTCCTACTTCTGACTTGCATTCTTCACTGATGGAGTCCATGCAGATGCTGATTGATAATGCCATGAAGGAGATGGAAATGAGAAATCAGCTGATGTTAAAGAAAATGCAGAAGGCTACTGCAAAGATGGTGCATGAAGCCATAGAGAATTTTCCTCTACCACCAGACAATTCCCTTGCACTGACTCAAAGTATCTTGAGCTTGAACATAAATATTGAAGACGTGAAGGCTGATGTGAGTCATCTGCACACTTCTCTTCAAAGGCATGAGTCTGATATTGCAGGAATTGCCAGAGTCATGAAGGAAGTTGGTGAGGCAGAAATAGAAAAAAATGTTGCCTTGATGCAAGAGTTCACTGTTGTCACCAATAAAGCTCAAAGTGAAATGTCAACACTTCAGCTGAATGTTGACTGTTTAAATGACCAATCTGGTGAGATAAAGACTACTCAACTTCGCATGGAAGCAACTCTGAATCATCACTCTGATCAACTCCAAGTTGTGGATCACAACATCAGAAAGCTTTGTGCTGCTGTCAACGTAACTCCTGATCAACTCAACCCTGTTGCTGATGACAAAAAGGGGGAAGAGGAATCAGCTAAGAGGAGTGTTACTGCTGCAACTGTTCAAGTACAAGACCAAAGTGCTGCTGCTGAAAAGCCAAGTGAAGATGAAGTACTTGAAGAGGAAGCTGCTGATATAGAGCCCAAGGACGTAGCTAAGACTGAAAAAGAGTTAGCTGCTTCTAAGTACTCTGCTGAAGAACAGCTTAATCCATACGTAAAGTATAAAAGAATTGAGGACATCAAAGCAAAATTCGAAGCTGATGAAAGAAGAGAAAAATTAAAGAATCTTGCTGATGCTTTCTCAAGTGGTGAAGATGATGAAAGTGATGAAGTTGAAGATGAGGAAGAAGAAGAAGAGGAAGAAGCTGAGGACTAGACTAGGTTTTCTAGACTAGGTTATCTGCTGAAAATCTGTAATCAGCTTACTTTATCTGTAATTTTCACTTAAGTCAATTTTCTTGTAACTTGTACTGTAATTTCAAAGATCAAATATATAAAAGTCAAGTTTCCAACAAATTATTTCTATCTTAGAAATCTTTGAGGACTTAACTTTAGTTTTAGGTACAGGTACTTAGCTGAAGTTTTGTCATCATCAAAAAGGGGGAAATTATTGGATGAAGATGAAGACTTTGAAGTGAAGGGAGGTTTTGATGATTTCCAAAAGTCATCAGCTAAGTATGAAAGCTTAGTACAAACCTTAGAAGATATTTGACCAAGGAAGAATTTACTTCAGACGAGTCAAATATGGTCCAGAAGACTACTGATCTGTTGCTGAAGAAAGGAATCAGACTGGTGGATTTTCTGCCGACTCAAATCAGATTAGTTCAAGTTTGGGATCAGCCGAGTGTACATCAGACGAGTTATTTCGATCAGCAGAGTGGAAGTGGATCATAAGTTATTGCAACGGTAATAAATGCACTTGGAGTAATAAATGCTGAAGAGGAAGGGTATTTATGACAAATGATTGAAGAGAAACCTCGTATCAGCTTGGTGCATTTAATGCGGACTGACAGAATGTACAGCAGAGTGTACAGTGGTCAGTCGCAGGTAGCCGTTTCTGCAGAAGGGACCAGTACTCGAGGATTTGAACACCTGTCGATCTCTCAACGGGCAGATTTTCAAATCTCAAGTATAAATAGTTCAGTTCAAGAGTTGAAGAAGAAGAGCCAACACAACTGAAATTGATATCGAAGCAAAATTCTTCTAAGTCTCAACTTCAAGAATAGAACACTCATCAGCCGAGTCATTTGTTGACGAAGCAGAATAGAGAGAAAACAAAATATACATATAAATCTGAGTGATTTTGTTAGAAACGTGTTGTGAGAAGTAGATATCCATCTAAGTGAGTGATATTACTTCAGAGAGTAGGAGTTTCTTTGTGATTTCCTATTGCGCACTTGTGGCCTTTTCATTTGTTGATTGGCGCAAGCATTGTATACTGTAATCTGTGTGCTTATAGTATAACCCAAGATCTAAGTGACTTGGAAGAGTGGACTAAAGGATTTCTATCCATATAACCACTATAAAAATCCTTTGTGTTATACTTGCATTATTTCTTGCATATTTTCAAAAGCATACTTTAACACGAAAAGGTTAACTGTTAAAAAGTTTTAAAAAGGAGTTTGCAAAACTGGGGATAAAACTTTTTCTAAGTTAAGAAAACTACTTGTGAAAAACACTAGAAAAATCCGCTGCAAGTTAGTTAATTTAAAACTCTGATTTTGATAGCTAAGTAAAATCAGAAGAGTGGTCAACTCTGCTGTTCAAAGCTTTGTGCGAGATCAGCTTAGTCAACTTACAATTCCTGATCAGCTTAGTCTGCTGACAGAAAAAGTTAGAGATTTTGAAAGATAAATTTTTAGAGGTCTATTCACCACCCCCCCCCCCCCCTCCCTCTAGACCTCATCTGACCACTTGGGACCAACACATCTAGCACTGCTACATCATGAGTGGTACTACTCGTTAAGTCTAACCCATCAATCTCGATGAGCAACGGGCCCAATCATGAAATCCCCGTAACTGGTTATCGGTCGATATACATGTCCCGACCAGTCCCCACCCTTGTCGAGTTTATTTAAAAACAAGAATCGAGAGAATTCACGTATTGTCCCTTTCTTCGCCTCGGGTGCCAGACTCTGGATCACCTTAATCGATAAATAGACAACGTACGCTAGTCCCTATTGATGGAAAGCTTGGATTTATATAAATACTTCATTTTATTTTAACCAAATATGACTTAATATTTAATACAAGAGGGGATTTGTTGGTTTGAAAGTTCAAGGCAAACTCTCTGGAGATCTCACCGCTTCAATTATGAATTATCTTATTTACGTTCTAATATTCTAGAGCGCATCACCATACAAGCCAAATAATAGAACAAATAAATAAATAAAACATAAATAAATAAACCTAGCATGCATTTCTAACACAATATGTTTTCGATCGGGAGCCACCTATGCTTGGGTCATCATTGATCCAATAATGTTGGCCCAATTGGTCTATCTAATGGGTTCTTAATGGGCCTAGGCTATTACATTAATAACCAAGCATACTTGGCCTTCATTCCCCACTGGGCTTCTTTCTTGCATGTAATGAGCCTCCATCCTAAACTATTTAATGTAGAGCCCTAATTTATTACATTGGCACAAAAAGGCCCAGATAAAGGCTCGCAAGCCCAATAAAAATCCAAAGCAAAATAAACCAGTGACATCTAAGGTTAAGGCTCGGCTCGATCAAAAACCACGCAAACAATTCACGTTGAGCAAAGAAACAAGCAAACACATTTACTAGTTTCCTATCTTACTTTAATTATTTTAAACGCCTTTAAAATATTTCTCTAGATTCTTATTTTAGTCTCTACTAATTATGGGCAATCTGTATTCGGATAAACAAAACCATTTTATGCATAAGAAACAGAATAAAAAATTTTCAACTTTTGAAAATTGCAATTTAGCCCCCAACTTTTTGAAATTGCGATTTGACCCCTGAAGATTTGGAAATTACAAATTAACCCCAAGTTTGAAATTGGGCAGAGGACCGAAAATTAAAAATTATTTCCAGAAAAATTTCGAATATTCAATTCAGCCCCTACAGTTTTCGGTATTTACAAAAACAGCCCCAAAACTTTAGGTAGCAAAACAACCCCAAATTTCAAAATTTCCAGAAAACTACAATTGTGTCCAGAAAGACCACAGTTCGAAAAAATATCAATTTCAGTCCAGTTTTTCCAAAAACTCGCCAATCGCAAAACAACCCTTTAATTTTCGAAAAATTCATAAATGGCCCAAAATATTTTTATGCAATTTTACCCAAAATCAGATCTACCCATAACAAATAAGAATCAACAACATGAATATAACATGCAATACAATAAAGCAATCAAATTATATTCAGACCTTTTCGTATGAGAGTAATGAATTAGGCTCTGATACCACTGTTGGGTTACTGGTAACGTCAAGACGTTAAAAGCAGCGGAATTTAAAATTTTTAAAACAACCCAAACAAGATCTTTATTCATCTAGTCATACGAAATGGGTTTCATATAAATTAAAACATCCATAGGGGGTTTTAACGAATTTACCTCACTACAGGAACGGTGGTGGTTTTTCTCCGGTCTTCTTTCAGATCTGCAGGACTTTTGGTTCGGAGAAGCACCCCATGTGTTGTGCCTCTAGTGGTATCCACACCAATTGGATTGAAGCAACTCCTTTGAATCCACAGGCTCAGAACTAGGATCCATAAGCAATTAGACAGGAAGAAGGAGAAAAGCAATCTCGTGAACCCTATAGAATTTTATAGGGTTCGACCGAACCTCAAGAGCAAGAAGAGAGGTGGAGGCTCTAATTCCTAGGTAGGAATTTTGTGGCTTACGTGTTATGGAAGCTAGGGTTTTTTGTGGAGTCTTCTACTCCTTATATACTAAGAGTCTTGACCTAGATTTGTATTTATGTTGTTAGGAAAGTAGAATCCCATTCTATCTTTATTTCCTTAACTAACTAGGTCTCCTTTAATTAATTAAACTTTTTAATTAGTTAGACTCTTTAATTAATTAAACTCTTTTAATTAATTCAGCACATTTAATTAATTAATCCAATTAATTAATTAATCCTTCTCTATTGGTTAATTAGACTACTTCTAACTAATATTTTTCTCCTTTAAGAATTAACACTTTAATTATCCAGTTTTGATTTAACTCTTTAAATCAAACTTTACTTATTTGATTTGATGCAGTCCAATTGTATTGTGTGTGACCCTCTAGGTTCACCATCAATTGGCCGCGGGCCCACGACTTTCGTGATTTAATTTACGAGCTTATTAATTGCTCCGATTAATTGAACACCTTCAATTAACCACTCAAGAATTAATCTCACAATTAATTCATGAGTACCCACACCTCATGGTCGATGTCTAGCCACAAGCCCATGAGGCCCAACTTAAAGTGAATTGATCTCAGTGAACCTCACCTCTTATAAGTACCATGTACATACGGTCCTTCTATTGACTAATTTCCCGATCGAGACCTAGGGTGTGTGAATTGATCGGCACCTCTAATTATCTCAATTACTATACTTTCTAATTCTGGATAATAATTCTAGTGTGACTGCTAAATTTGGAAACCCCTTTCCAAATCCATCAGCAACCGCAGCCGCGGGTTTCTCGGAATCTATTATCTAAGAACGTAAACGTATAGGAAATTCTCTCAACACACTACGTTGAGTCGGTAGATCCCATATTGACACTAACCACCCGCGTACACGACTATACGTACCCAAAGTAGGCACACAATGATCAGGCTACGTGATCGGCACCTAAGTCAAAGTACGTACACCCGTGCACCGAATTCACCCTAGGATCTCAAGTCTAAGGACTAAATCGTACACTATTATAAGCCTTGAGAAACATCCCATCGCCGATGTGCGTCATGCGCTTCTGTTTGGGTCGTTCGATGCGTTCGATCCCCTATCGAACCACCTACTCATATGCACTAGCATAAAATGCGTTGCTGATGAAATGCTACAAATTCACTCCATGTGAATCATGCATATTTGTACAAGTCTTTGCGATTCCTTCGATTCCCCGTCTCGTTCGGAATCTATGACTTGGAACTTGTTTTAAGATCACGACCTTAGAGACTGTTTCATGATTGCACTCATACTGAAGTGAATCGCCCCATAGTCTATTGTGATCTAAGGATTTCATCCAATCGGAAAGTTTATGATAGTCCTAATACAAGCTAAATATATTGGCTTGCAGGGCACTATCCTTTAATCAATCTCCCACTTACCCTAAAGCCAATCACAAGCATTTCTAAGACCCATCTTCCCAAGATGTTCTTCGAACTCTTTTGTGACATGCTTCATTAGTGGATCAACTAAGTTGTCTGTTGAGTTGACGCGATCCATCTACGCGTCTCCTCTTTTTATGATATCTCTAATCATATGGTTTTATCACTTAAGATAACTACGGGCTTTGCTATGCTAGGTACTACATCCAACTATTGGATGAAGTTTTTCATCCAAACACTTTCTTTTTTCTACATCCAATGCTGCAAGATATTCTGCTTTAGTGGTTGAGTTGGCAGTGGTAGACTGTTTGAAATTCTTCCAACCTACCTCTTCCTCATTAAGACAGAATATAGGATATTTGATCATCCACATCAGACTAGAAACTCGAATCAGTAAATCCTTCGAGTTTCAATCCTCCGCTACTACCGTAGACCAACATATCCTTAGAGTATCTAAAGTACTTAAGGATTACTTTTACGGCAGTCCAGTGTTCCTCACTGATGTTTGACTAACAGAAGCTCGTGACATTCAGAGCATTTGTTAAGTCAGGTCATGTACATGACATTGCATACATTATGCTACCTATTTGCCAAAGCATAAGGCTTTTGAGACATTCTCTTCTATACCCATCATATGTAGGGCACATTGATTTTGAAGGAGAGATTTTGTGTCTCTTTTGGAAATAATCCTCTTTTGGATCTTTCCATACTGAATTTATTCAGTATTTAGTCTATGTACTTAGATTTGGAGAATTGTAGCATCTACTTCGATCTATCTCTATAGATACGTATTGCCAATACGTGAGATGCATCTCCCAAATCTTTTATGGAGAATTGCGTGAAAAACATGCTTTCGTCTGCCCTAAACATTTTGATATAGTCCTTGATAAGAAGAATGTTATTGACATGTTATTTAATGAACTTTTGCAAAGCTCCCACTGATCTTTTGTACACACAGAGCTCATATGCCTTTTGATAAAGTCAATCTACTTGACTGTCTTATCAAGTCATATGTTCCAGGTTCGGGATGCTTGTTTAACGTCATAGATTGAACTTTGGATTTGTATAAAGTTCTTCTAATAAATTTCCAAATTGAGAGAGGAAGTATTCATATCCATTGCTCATATTTGGTAGTCATACCACCCTTCTAGGGCTAATCGTTTTTGAATGGATTTTGACGTCGCAAAATGGAGAGAAGGTATCTTCATCAGTCTATAACATGCTTTTTTGAGAATAACCTACCGCCATTAAGCGAGTCTTGTAAGTCAAGAACCTTTCCATTCATTCTAAGCTTCTGCTTTGAAGATCCATCTACAATCTACAGGGTTAGTTTCCTCAGGTTGATCGACCAAGGTCAAAACCTTGTTAGAATGTATGGAATCCATTTCGGATCTCATGGTCTCATGCCATGTCCCCGTGTCTATGTCATACATAGCTTCTTCGTAAGTCCTTGGATCAATATCCAATTGATCATTTTCATGAATGAAACCGAACTTTTCAAGCTCTTTTACGAATTTGATCGGATCTTCGAATTACTGGTGTACTTGTTTGGTTCAGTGAGTTTAGGATTAACTCCCACTTATTTGTGGGATGGGTCCGAATCTTGGATTTCATCAAGTTCTATGACAATCCCATTTCTTTTGGTGAGGAAAACATCCTCTAAGAATTGGGTATTCCTAGAAACGAACGTCCTTCGTTCCTTAGAACAGGTGTCCAGTGGATTTCGTTGGATATCCCACAAATTTGTACAAATTGGATCTACTATCCAATTTATCGTACAAGGGTGTTGTTCTATATCATAAATGGTATAGTCATGTAGGTACTTTCTTCAAACGTACTAGACTAAGTATCTTTCGAAGAGTCGAAGGGGCTAATCCTCAGAGTAAATAAGGAGGTTCAGCGAAGCCTTATCGTGGAATGAACTATGTCTAACAAAGTTTGATTCCTTATTTCAGATTAGTTCGCTGCGTGAGAATCCTATTCTCGGTCTAGATAATCGAGGAACTTATGTCTCAAGTATTTGCCAATTCGATCAGATCGAATGGTCTCAACATTATGTCTTTGTTTACTTCGTTTTGAAACTCCTTGAACATTTCAGCAGTTTCAGATTTACACTTCATAAGGTACACATATACTTAACGACTAAAGTCGCTAGCTTATGTTAGAAGTAACTTTCCCTCGCACCAACGTTTTAGTGGTCCACACTTGTCTTTATGGATCGGATCCATTGTTCGTTTGGTATGCTTTAGAATGCCGAGCAATCATTGCTTTGGTCATCTTTCTTTAGAGACAAGATTCGCAAGTTACGAGTTCATCTAAGTTCTATATTTCAAGAGCCGCAAATGAAAACATCCTTTTGAATCATTCCTTCGGAAATATGTCCTAATCAAGCACTCCAAACAATGTGGATGATTATTTTGTCGTTTTACTTTTCTCGATTTTAGCATGTAGGTTATCAAAGTTTTAATTTGTTTATCATTGTTTCATTTCTATGCTTTAAATACATTCCATTCATAATAGTAAAGCAATAATATTTTGTACAAAGTAAATGCTTTAACTAAATAATACTTCATTCATAATGGTAAAGCAATAATGTTTAGTACAAAATTTCGAAAGGAAATAATGCTCAAAACAAAATACTCTAACTATGCTAAGACGAAGAACCTAAGTAAAACATATGCTAAAAAGAAAAATCAAGATGTATCTGACCCAGTTCTTGAAGTATTTCTCCCTTATTTGTCGAAGCAACGCTTGCCTCTGTCTTCCAAGACTCGCCCATCTTCCCAAAGGCAAGGGAATTCCTTCATCACTTGTAAACACTTTACAGATGTGAGGATAAATATAAGATGTCATACATCGAAAGAATAACTAGGTCTTACCTTTGTTCATTCTCTCCAGGAATTTCTTTCCAGCAAACTTCCTTAATTTATTGTTTTTCCTACACAGGGGGCAATCCTTTCCTTCACTCAGACCCAATCATTTCTCATATTTGTCCAACAACTTGTGCAAATCATTTGTCTTAATCCCGTCAGACGGAATGTCCCAATGATGCACAAAATGAGTAAATGAGTCAGACAAGCCATTGAGAATGATCTCAATCTCATCGTCTTGATCCAAATCAACGCCTAGCTTTTTGATTTGTCTCATCATCTTGATTAGGTAGGAACAATATTCTCTAACATTGTTCAACCCGATCATGCTTGTCTCATAGAGTGTATATCTGATGTTTTGTGCTAAAGTTTGTTCGTACATGGTTGTGGATTTTGAATGGCTAAAATAAATAAATTTAAAGACAACAATTAGCGGATAGATTTAAGACTAATACTTATAATTAACGAAAATTGGACTTTTTATCGAAAAAGTTCTCCCACTATTTTTATCGAAACAATAACCCCTTTAATTGTTCGGAAAATCCTATTTTCTAGTAGGTCTTGACTTCCCAGCAGACATTAACTGCACCCACGACTCGTGGCCATACAATTAATTCCCTAGGTAGGTATACTTTTACCAATTGTGTCCCTACACAACCTTCAAGCTATTTTGCCTCGGTTTTTGCATTTAGCTAGCACTGATACATCATAAATGGTACTACTCGTTAAGTCTAACCCATTAATCTTGATGAGCAACGGGCCCGGTCATGAAATCCCCGTAACTGGTTATCGGTCGATATACATGTCCCGACCAGTCCCCACCCTTGTCGAGTTTTAAGAAAACAAGAATCAAGAATTTTTGCATATTGTCCCTTTCTTAGCCTCGGGTGCCAGACTCTGGATCACCTTAATCGATAAGTAGACAACTTACGCTAGTTCCTATTCATGGAAGTCTTGGATTCAAAAAATCATTTTAAAGAACCTAATATGACTTAATATTTATTTCAAGAGGGAATTTTCGGTTTTGAAAGTTTGAAGAAACTCTCATCGAGATCTCACCGCATTAGTTATGCTTTATCTTTTATTTACGATCTAAATTCTAGCGAGCATCTCATTCAAGCCAAATATAAATCGATAAATAAAATAAAACATTTACACCTAGCAATGCATACTACCACAATATGTTTTCGATCGGGAGCCTCCTATGTGGGCCAACATCGAGCCATCATGTTGGCCCAATTGGTCAATCTAATTTGGTTCTTAATGGACCTAGGCTATTACATTAATAATCATGCATACATGGCCTTCATTCTTTCTTGGGCCTCCACCTTGCTTGTAATGGGATTTCATCCTAAACTATTTAAAAAGTAAAGCCCTAATCTATTACAAAGGCTCAAAGTGGCCCCAAAAAAAAAAAAAAAAAAAAAAAAAACTTAAGGCACGCAGGCCCAATAAAAACAACACAATTAAAATTAAACCAATCACGTCTACTCTAGGGTCAAGGCTCGACCCGATCGAAAACCACGTAAACAGTTCACATTGAGCAAGAAACAAGAAAACAACTTTTTCTTATTTCTTATCTTACTTATTTTAAAACCCCTTTTAAAATAACCCATGGTCCTTACTTTAGTCTCTACTAAATATGATAAAATTGATTTTCGGATAAACAAAACACATTTTAAGTATAAAATCAGATTATGTTTTTCAACTTTTGAAAATTACAGTTGGGTCCCTCAATTTTTGAAAATTACAGTTGGGTCCATCAACTTTCCAAAATTACATTTTGGCCCCTCATGTTTTGGAAATTACAAATTAACCCCAAAAATTTTTGGCCGATGCAAACCAGTCCAGAAGACAGAAACTAACAAATTAATCCCAAAAATTTTCTTTAATTGCAAACAGAACCCTAAGTTTACGATAATTACAAAAATAGCCCCTAACTTTCATCAATTGCAAAATGACCCCAGTTTTCAGAAAACCCAGAATTTACAATTTTAGTCCAGAAATTTGCAGAAAACATAAAATTCAATTTCTGTCCAGATTTTCAAAAAAATTGCTATTTGCACTTTAGTCCATTAATTTTCAAAAATTGCAGTTTTGGCCCAGATCAATTTACGTAAATTTATCAGAGCATAGGTCATATCATAACAAGCAAGAATCATCACATAGAACATAATTATCACAAATATCCATATATTAAATTATGTTCAGGCCTTTTCGCATAAGAGTAATGGAATTGACTCTGATACCACTGATGGGATACCTAGGTTATCGATCAGCACCTCTAATTATCTCGATTCTGTACTTTTTAATTCTGGATAATAATTCCAGTGTGACTGCTAAATTTGGAAACCCTTTCCAAATCCGTCACTGACCACGGTCGTGGGTTTCTCGGAATATATTATCTAAGAACGTACAGAAAATTCTCTCACCTTATCAGGATGAGTCGATAGATCCTTTCTTAGTACTAATCATCTGCGTACACGATCATACGTACCCAAAGTAGTCTCACAACGATCAGGCTACGTGATCGGCTCTTAAATCAAAGTACGTATGCTCGTGTACCGAATTCGAAGATCTTTTGTCTCATGG